>CM026325.1:0-10000000 GCA_014843725.1 Amphicarpaea edgeworthii
TACATAAAGCCATGAGCCTTATACCATAAACCCTAGACCTTATACAATAAACCTTAAACTATAAATCATAAATCATAAACCCTAAATCCTAAACCCTACATCTTACACCCTAACCCCAAACCTTAAAGATGTTATGTCTCTATTAGTATCAACATCATCCATGAACCCATTATGCTCACAAAACTGCATAACCTCATCATTGGATTCACCATCAAAATCATCAAATCTGACAATAATGTTCTCTGCAACGGTGGCAATATAGTGTTTCCGATCACAAGTTTGCTTGTTACGATCTGCAAGAGCCAATTTATAGGCCAAAATCATGGAACCCCAACATCAATGACGATAATCGATTTTCAAACCCCTTTCACGAGAATCAATTTCATGTTCACAACCCCTTCCATTTTTTCTTATCTTGTCCTAAATTTGTCAAGTTTTACAAGCCCACCAATGCCACCTCCTTCAATCCATTTTACAACGTTGTGACCACCAATGCCATATTTGCCAACCCAATTTGGCTTTAGGAATTTCAAAACTAAGGAAGGAAAAATTGGAGAAGGTTTCATACACATGTGAGTTGTTACAACCATCAAAAGGAGATTGGGGAACATCACATGTGTAATCACACATTCAAGCTCTAATCATGGAAATTATGATCACATACATCATGGTGTTTATTTCCACGACCATAGTCGCTAACACAAACATGATAAGAATCACAAGAATTTAATTTCAATTTTTTTTTGTTAACATTTAGTTGAAAATTTTATGAATAACAAAAAATTAATTATAGTAATTAAAGACTCGTTTATTTTGCAATCGGGACCCAATATATTGTTGTTGTTACTAGATGTTTAGGTTTGGATGTTTGGATATATAACGCAGGTTTGATTACTTGTGTCTTTCTATTAATATTTATTTTGTATTTGTGATTGAAAGCGTGTATACGGGAATCTAGATGTAATTTTCTGTACACTAAAGGCTGCATGTGGGGATGTTTTTTTTTTTTTTTTAAAGAGTATATTTAGATGTTAAGAATGTGTAAATAATAATTAAATTGGTTAACATTTAAAAACAAACGATTAGTCATAACAAATAAATAAAGGTATCAAATCTATATTTTTTTTTAAAGTAGGGGACCCAATTTTACAATTAAAAATTAAAAGGATAAAAATTATCATTTCATAAAATTAGGGATGAAAATTACAATTAAGCTTAAAATTTAATGTACTAAAACAAAAAAAAAACTAAAATCTAAAGGGTCAAAAATGATATTTAACCAATATCTAATTTAACCATTGTTGGACGGAGGAGAGAAAGCTGAAGTTGGGGTAGTTTCGAAATTTTAATAATTGTAAAGTTTTGAGAGGTGTAAGTAGCAAAAATGGGGTGCAGGAAGCAATGACTAATTATTGACCTCTCTTGCACTTGGTTTAGTAGTCCATACACACTGGTTATATACTTAGACGGACATTCTTCTTTGTAGTAAGCTTCTGAGAGGTAAAGGAAAATGGACTATCGCAAATTCAGCGTCAAACGTCAGCGTTTATCATGGCAGCTCCAACTTGCGGTCTCTACTCTTCTGGTAATATACTTGTTTGTTTATTACTAATCTGAAGGCCTCTCACTATAAACTTTCAACTTTCTGTGAAATGATTCCATTAATTCCAGATTGTTCGTTTTTAAAGTTCTTATTGTTATTTTCATTTTCTGATTCCTATTGTTTACATGAAAAGTTATTTCGATGGGCTGGGGGGGAACTGGTGGGGGCATAATGGGGCAGACCGGTGATAGAGTGCTGCTCCCTAGGGTTTCCTCTAATGCATTTGAGAATGGATTGTCTTAATTTTAATCTTACCTTTTGCTTCTAAGTAGAACGCAAGGAGGCAGATTCCATGGGTCTTTTATAAGGTCTAGAAACATGTGGTAGACATAATCCTTCCTGGTAGATGCACAAAGTTTTTAGATCTTTTAAACTTGGCATTTATTCTCTTTCTTTTGGTTAAAGAAAAATGGTAGTAAGTAGTAAGAATATGTTACTCTAATGTCCCCAAAATTCAGTGCGATATCTGGACAAAGTTCCAAGCCTCTTCCACTTCCACCGATTCACAGAATTAAACACCAACAAATCAGATAATACTCTCCCAGTGCCTCTATCCACAACCGGAGCAACCTTTAGGTACTGCAATGGAAATCCTCCTTTTGATGCCAGAATATTTTGATACCAACAGGTGCCTTCCCTTGTTATTCCTCACAAATTAATCAATTGTGCTATTGTGCCAGTGCATCATGTTGCAGCCCTGGGCCGCAATAAATTTTTGTTGTGTCACATTTTCTGTTTGTATCAGTGATCACCAATTCATGGGTTTGTTGCAGTAGTGAGCCCCATGTGTAACAGGCTGAAAATCCATTTGTTAAACTGTGTTGTTGAAGTGTGTGTTCTGGGGGACCAAAATCACAACTTTGCCTCCCTTTCTTTGAACAAAAAAGGGTTCAAAATGAAACCATGTTTTCTTACTTCATCGCACTTCAGCCCTTTGGATGAAGCACCAACTTTTCTCAAGCATCTTCCGGCAAACCCATGATTTCTGCAGCCTTGCTTTGCTCTGTACTCTCTCCCTCTGACAGTTCTCCATTCTGATATTTCTTCTTGTCTCTTATGTTCTCTATTCCAATGACCTTTCCAGTGTGGCACAGGGTTTCTGGCCAACCCTCACAGTGCTTCGTTCTCCATTTCAGACTCTCTTGGCCTTTTTTGTTTCTCAGGTCTTGGTTTTCATTTTGGTTATATATTATAAACAAGTCTACGATTTTGGATTTTTTTTTTAATTTTTAATTTGAGCATTTATATATCTGATATAAAATTCTTAATTTTTTATCTTAAAAATCTAGAATAGTGGTCACCCCGCTGTCTACTATCCTGTTATCTGCTAACCCACTAGTGTTTTTGGATCTAGCTGCCATGCACCACACTATCCAGGATTGATAAATGATAACTATGATGTCTCATTTGATTGCACAGAAAAGTTTACCTGCTCCTTCAGTACACCTCAT
The DNA here is from genome assembly GCA_014843725.1 of Amphicarpaea edgeworthii. Taxonomy (NCBI): domain Eukaryota; kingdom Viridiplantae; phylum Streptophyta; class Magnoliopsida; order Fabales; family Fabaceae; genus Amphicarpaea; species Amphicarpaea edgeworthii. Next base: position 3,055 of record CM026325.1, read on the forward strand.
GAAAGTTGCAGATTAATAATCCTAACCTTTTCATCCTCAGAAGTGGACATCAACCAAAAAGACACACCTTGCTATCCAAAAAACAGAGTTGAGATACATCCTCTTCCTCTTTCTGCAACGTTTAAAATAAAACTGATAACTTTCATCCTCAAGCATAAAGACAAAGAATTTAATTTAACTTCAATGGCAATCAACTTAATATTGCCCATGTTTGGTTGGTCACAAGGAATGCCTGAAGAGAGGATAACTGGGCAGGGACATCTTGTAAGGAGTTGGAGGAAGACAAAATGATTGGGATTAGAGGAGGAGGCTGGACAGAGAAAAAGTTGAGAACGAAGGTACTGAGGGTTCTGTTTGAAACAGATGACAACTCAGAATGAATAACTGGGGGAAGGGAGAGTCTGGGGGGAAAATGGGAAGCATTGTGGAGAAACTGCTGGCAAAGTTTTGCTGCTCAAGAGCTGGTTGCTGTGCCAACATGTGAGCAAAATAGAGAACAAGACTGGTGCTGGTAGCTTGGTCATTGTGGGTAGGGTTGCTGGCAAGATGGAGGCTAGCAGGTCACGAGAGCAGCTTTTAGGGTTTACATCTGAGCCAATTTTTATGAAACAACAGAGCATGTCTCTAAACTCTACAACCCTAAACCCTACAGAAAGGAGGTTTATCTTTGGAAGAAAGAAAATTAAGAATAAGAAATATCATACACGGGAGAGAAATAGAATATATAGTCACAGGAGTATCCAACACACACACATATGTATGTATGTGTGTATGTGTGTATGTGTGTAACACTATACTGTAACAAAGGTCCATTTTTAGTATATTAAGCCTTACACATCCTTTTTTTTTTTTTTGCTTTTTTTAGTCTATGGGTACATGGCATTGTCATATCCTTTGTCATCCGGTCAACTGGTGAAGGACCAGAGTGATATGGGCACCAAAATTGGGAAATGAAGAAAATACACTATGTAAATAAATAAAACCAATAAATTTTAACCGTTATGAAATGATTTAACTGCCTCTTCGCATATGCAAATGGTAAGGCTGTGTACAGTGATCCTCCACTATACCTTGGCATAGTGAGGAGCCTCTGGGCACCGGGGTATGTTAGTTAGTTATAAAATGATTTAACCTTTAAATTAACTACTTAAGCAACAAGCATAAAATTCAGATACATAAAATTGTAAAATAATCATGATCATGTATGATATTAACTGTTGTATGTTCTGATATTGACTGTTGTACGTGATTTTTGCATCCTTTTAATGGATGCTGACTAATGTCTAACAATTAAAATTAACATTTTTAATAATGATACATTTCTGTTGGCTGTTTTGGGATGGAATATTTAGATTGCTATTTAGATTTGTTAGGCCATTCTGGATGTTGATTCTTTCATTTTCTTTTCTTTGTAATTACCCATGTTTTTTGCCTCTTGCCATCCATTTGATAAGTTTGATATTTCGGTAAATGTTCATTACACCAATGCTTATTGTGAATTTTATCAGTTCTTAGCAGCTAGTTCACTTGGATCTCCTATTGAAACTCACAAAAGTGGCAGATCATCTGTTTTCTCACTATTTAACCTCAAAGAAAAGAGTCGATTTTGGAGTGAGGATGTTATGCACAATGGTATGTCTACACCTTGTTCATTGAATGAAAACATCTTTTTTTTTTACTCTAGTAAGGGTTTGTTTTGATTCTCTAAATGGTTAACTTGTTGATTTTTCAGATTTTGATGATTTAAAGTTTTCAAGCCATGGAAAATTAAGCGCATTTAATTATACCAATGCAGGTATTCATGCACTCTTCAAAATTCTTCACAAATTAACTGTTTCTTGGAACTATTTTTGTTTGATAATGTACCATCCCATATTCTTCTATCCAATAAATATCCAAAATAAGTTAGTGCTAAGTGCTATTTTTATTGTTATAAAAGTTAACATGGATAGTCAAACTCTTAGCTTCCAGGCTACTAGTTTTATAAGCCTATTATGTAGAAACTCACACCAAAGCAGTGTTGTTAAATAGCGGCTATGGTGGCGCTGTGGCAGGTTGCAGTGGCAAAAATCCTTTTGGCCACCATTATATGGTTGTGGTGTAGTGGATTTCTCATGGCACGCCATGGAGGCCGCATTTCATGTTGTAGTTTTGGTGCCTGGAATGGCCATGGTGGAAGATGGACGCAACTTCCTCACACTGAAGAAGATGATCTAGTAGGGTCACACAACCTGGCCCACCCCCAACTTAAAAGGGTTGGAAACCCTAAAACTTTAGAAAGATAGTTGTCGGGTCAGTTGACCCAGTTCATAATTGGCCCACTACCCGTATGAAAACCCTTTATAGCAAGCTAGATCGTTTACCTTAACTCAAACCCAAATGAGCCCAATTCTTATGCCACTTAAGTTAGAAACAAGAACCTCTTTGTCGGGTCAGTTGACCCAGTTCATAATTTGCCCACTACCCCTACGAAAAACCTTTTAAAAATGGCTAGATCGTGTACCCTGCCCTGAACCCAAACAAGCCCAATTCTTAAGCCAATTAAGTTAATAACAAAAACCTCTTCGTTTTATATTAGGTTAGAAACAAAAACTCTTTGTTTTATAATCTACTCTCTTCCTAAACCCTAAACCCTAAACCGTCGACACACACCTATAGGCAACACGCACCACCTCTCGACACCACCCAATTGTCTACTGTTGTGGTTATCCTCTTTCTTCTTCTCTTAAGCCATTATATACTCAACAGTACAGTGGCCACTAAACAAGGCTTAAGGGGAGAGAACAAAACTTATGTGAGTTGAATGTATTGTCATACCCTGAATGAATTAGACACCAATACTATTAATTATTGTGGAAAAGGTACAAAGGGAGGAATCACCGGGGCCAAAAATCATTATATTCGGGTTAATGCGAGTTCAACTTGATGAAGAAACATAATTTGAGAGCTCTAAGGTGAAGAAATATTTAACTTCGAAGAATATGGAGGAGAAGAGGAAGATGGATATGCCCCACTAGATAAGAATGAAATCGATTATGTTGGGATTGAGAAAGAGCTAGAAGATTAGAAATTTAGGACATTTATATTTTGGAGTGTTCAATTATGTTTTCTCTCTATCATTTTGCTATTATTATATCAGAAATATTGAACCAGATGTTTTATTAGAACCCTGCTGATTTTTGAATATGAAGTTCTGGACTCTCAGTCTGATCGTTTTATTTGTTGTTATATTATCTATTGTTTTAAGTATATATATATATATATTTTTTTATTTTTTTTTTATGGTCTGCCATGGCTTTCGCCATTTGCCACCACACCATCCACCATATGTTTATGGTGGATTTTGGGCTCTCCGCCATCCACCATTAACAACATTGCACCAAAGGTAAATAGGTGGAGTTTGCCTTCTCATCCATTGGAGACTATGGGCCAGTTTGTTTAAAATTATAATAAGTGTTTATAAAGTAAGTGATTATCATATAATTGATTATTTTATAAACAAATAGGATTTGTTTCTTTAAATAAGCAGAAATCTATTTATTTTAAGTAAAAACAATTTAGACAAACACTACATAAACATATAATTGTTTAGGGTTTAAATAAGCAGAGATGTGTTTATTTCATCAAATAAGTTTAAACAAACCAGCCGAATATCATATTTGTGAAAAAATGTTTGTGGTATACTTTCTCATTCTTTTGTAAGGAAATCAATAATGCCTAATAGTCCAATAGATAATGATCTAAAAGTCCATAAACAAAAGTTTTTGTAGTTTATGGCCCGTGACTCATTTTTGTGACCCTGAAATACCCAGGTTGTTCTAAACCTCCTGCTTGTGTTGGATCTGGGAAAGGCTTGACCTACTATGTGGATCCATAGTTCGCAATTAGTTGATTCCATGAGATGGCAACAATTCCAATTGTTGTGCCAAGGCTTCTATGTGTGAGAAATAAATAAATATTTTATTTTCTAAATTTGCTTGAGTATACCATTTATCAGAGTTACATGACTTGGACCCCAAATGTCTGAATGAATGGTGGAAAAAGCAAAGTTATAGTTCACTTTCGAAAAGACAACCTAACATGTTTCCCTAATTGACATGAGTCATTCTAAGACATAAAGTTTGTTGAGACCGGGGACGATTTTCTTAAATTTTCAGAAGTGTGGATGACCCTAATGATCATGCAAAAGTTTAGAAGATAGAGATGCAAAATAGGACATAGAGGAGTTGGTTTCAAGATAGTGAAGTCCTTTGGATTCTTGTCCTACACCAATGAGTCCAGGACCACATTCATGTATAACAAAAGAAGCAATTTTAGATGTTACAAAACAATTTAATGACCTAGTTAATTGACTAAGAGAAATTAGATTGAAAGGACAATAGGAACAAAAAGGACTAACTCTAAGTTTAAAGAGGGAGAAGAGAGAGACTTGATCAACTCCTTGGGAGGAACCTTGGACCCATTAGCTAAGGTGATAAAGTGAGGAAATTTAGGTGAGGAAATGGAAGATATCAAGGAATTATTACCAGATAAAAAATAACTCTTATTCAGAAAAACCCAAGTCACACATTGGCTAGAGATAGTGTCAAAATACAATATGAGTGGGGGACAACCTTCATCCTATAAACTATCTTTTGGGATTGAGTTAGGTCCGGAACCCACATTCTAAGAACTTTTTGTTTTGGTAGTACTTTAAAAAATAACTTCAGACTTAAATAAAAATAACTTTGTATAATTTAGTTTTTTTTTTTTATAATTTGTAGAAATTAAATTAAAAGCTACTTTAGAAAATTATATGCAATTTTAACAAAACAATCATTTTTTCATTTGAACATAATTTATATCATATCCTATAAATATTTGGTCATCTCAAATATTGGACACGATAACACAATAATGTTATCTAGTGTGTAACAAACATTGAATACAATTAAAGTTTATTCTACTCTTATCTTATCATACACTTATCCTGTTCTAAATGTACTTTAGAGCAAGGATTGGCTAAATTTTGAAAATATAACACCTATAGTTTTCTTTAAAAAAATTGGTTGTATTTCAGGTAACATTGCTAACTATCTAAAGCTTCAGGAAGTGGATTCCATCCACCTTCCAGTTCCTATGAATTTTATATTTATAGGTTTTGAAGGGAAGGGCAGCCACGGTACATAGTTGAAAACTAACTTATCTTTTCTTTGGTTATTTCATTTTATTGGTATTGTGGAATGTGGATTCTATACTGCTTTTTGTGTTTTTCAGAATTCAAGCTTCTTCCTGAAGAAATTGAGCGTTGGTTTACAAAAATTGATCATGTCTTTGAACACACTCGGATTCGACATGAAGAAGTTCTAACTCCATTTTACAAGACCAGTATGAATAAAATGCGATGGCACCACCTTCCTGTTGTCAGTCACATAAATTACAAGTAACACTTTCTATCCTAACTCCCCCCAAAAATACCAGTAACTCTTTCATTTTCTTTTCATCTGGCCTTGAATTTAAAGACTAGCACTTGGCATCATTTTACTTTTATAATATATTTTACTGTTTACATTTCTGAAATGGATGTTGGTTACTTTTAAGTTTCAAAGCAATAGGGATTTTGACAGATAAAGGAGTGTATGGAGAAACACAAACTGATTTGGCATCAAATTTGGATGATTTACATCATAAAACCCTAGAGCCAAATGTAGGGATGGGAAGGAAAATTGGCTAGACTGAATTTTGAAACCCAAAGCTTATGCTAGCTTCTTGCTCAGAAGCAAACTAGCAGGGCCGTCAATGGCTTCATTCATTGTCTCTTGGCCATGATACATCAATTTAAAACTAAACCTTCTCATCTGATCAGTTTGATAGTGCTTTTATCTTTCACTTAATTTAGCATTTTATTTTTATTTATTTATTTTTCAATAAAAGAATATATTTGGAGAATGAAGAGGAATGTGTGGAAGGAGTAAAAGAAATTCTTCTGAATCAACTTAAACAAACAAAATTTGAATATTGGCTCTGAAGTATTGCCAACCCCTGTAATAACACCTCTATATATTTTTCTTTGAGCCCTCTTGATTGGAGGCATACGACCCGGAAACTCCAATGTAAATCTGATATAATTTTTTTCCTCGTATATTCTTTGAATTTCCTTTCTGTGAGAAAAACTTGTACTATCTTTTGTTTCTCTGACAGTGGACATTCTGGTGCAGCTTTTCTGTTCATGCTATTGAAATGGGAGAGAAGGTTACTTCCATAATTGAGCATGCCATAAATGTGTTTGGCCGCAAGGATGATCCAGTTGGAAGCCGGTAAATTAAATAAATTTTTTTCTTCAATTAGATTACATATTAGTAGAACCATTATGAGTTATGGTGCCATGGGGACAAGGGCGGTGGCAGTCCTGGTGGCGGTGGCGATGTTCATGGCAATAATAGTTATGGTGGCATGAGGCATGGTAGTGGTGGTGATGACGACGACGATTTCTGTGGTGATGATGATGACAATGTTAAAAATAATATTTTAGGATTATCTTTAAGAGATTTGATTTCTGTTTTTTGAATCTTTAGGGATTTGACGATGTACATAAAGTTATAATGAACTCTCAAATAAGTATTTTAATCCAAACCATTTATTTTGATCCGACGGTGGTTGATGAATGCTCTCACTCTCACATAAGAATCTCTCCTCTCATATGATATGCCGTGTATATATATATATATATATATATATATATATTGTTAGAATATATATTATCTTGGCAATTATTATTTCTTTTTATCTCCTAATAACCATTAATTGATTGATTATGTAATCAATTACCGATTCTCTTATTTAGGGTTTCTTCAATATAAATAGAGATGAGGTGTAATTTTCTAAAACACACATTCAATAAATACATTCTATTATGGTATTAGAGCCAGGTTCCAATCCAGGGACCTGTAGGTTATGCCCTATATATATATACCTTTTAAAAAACTAGATTTTAGAGCAAAAACAATCTACTACTCCTTACTCTTTATTTCAAATCTCAAGATCTAAGAATACACTACCAAGGATATTTTTAACTTGAAAGCAACTTTCAAGCTTAAAGAACTATAGAAGTATCAAATAACTTAAATTTAAGGCTCTTAAGACTTGAATGGTTCAACGGTAAAGTTGCACCTTGGTGGCTGGATGGTCATGGATTCAAATATGGAAACAGCCTTTTTGCACATGTAAGGATAAAGCTGTATACAACAGCCCTCCTCCATACCTTTGCATAGTGAGCAGCCTTCTTGCACCGGGGTACATTAGATTAGATAGACTTTTAACTTTAACTTCAAACTTCAAAGTAGCTTTGAGGCTCTAAAAAGTCAAGTCAAATGCTAACTTAGGAACATAACTTGGCTTCTTTTGCTTTGTCTTTTGAATTTCTTGCTTCTCTTATTCTCCTAAATTCTTCTTTGCAGGGGCAAAGGTGATGGTTGGCAAGTAGATGTGGACATGTTTGATGGTCTTTTGTCTAGCCTGATTGAATACCTTCAACTTGAAAATGCATATAATATTTTTATTTTAAATCCCAAGTGTGATGAGAGGAAACCTAAATATGGGTATCGGTAAGTATTTGTAAAATGTTGTCATTTATTGTTTATTTTAAAATCCAAGAATGTCACCTCTTTCCTACATAATCGTGGATATGTACACAGTTCAAACTGATGAGGCTGAGTATATTCTTGTAGGCCTGAATTCAAGGCCCAAAGTAGTTGTGTTGTGTCTTTACTGTATGAGGGAGGGAAATCAGCAATGGAGAGAGAAAATTAATTTGATCTGATTAAAGGGAATGTTTCTCATAAGGGACTTCACAATTCTGGGTTATTGATTGCCGTTATTGCTTGGGATATATGATACCATTCCTTAGATAGGGACCTTTTGCTCTTATGTTTACTATATTTTTATATATATTTTTGTTTCCATCAACTTTGTGCTTTTGTTCTAAGGCTTTGGGAGATTATGGTTAGTGCATCCAAACTAGAATGTCATTACAAATGTATGGTGCCATTAAAGCTCATGTAGGTGCTGTGGAGTCCTGTCTCGAAAATTAGGAGATATTCTGCACATTCAGGATTAATTGGTGATGTCACATTACTCAATGTTGAAGGAGCATATGGCTCAATTCATTGATCATTCAGCTAAGTCAAGTTCCTTGATGACTAACAAGTAGGGTCTTCACCAGGTCATTGTGGCAATGCACATTGAGATGGTAGAAAAAATGCAATGCCAACAATGTTCATTGAAACCACCATTCACTAGGTCAGGAACTAGGAGAAACACCATTCTAGGGATCAATGATTCAGTGGAATCTATGTAGCAGCTCACTGTGAGTCTGTGAAGCATGTTGAGTTGTCGACCTTCTACAATGATGATACCAATATACACATTCCCTACCATAGAGCATTGCTAGTCTAACATATGTCCAGTTACTTTTAGTTTGAGTTTGATTGGGACTTTATGATAGCGAATTATGCCAAAACCATTTCTTCATTTCACACATTCATTCTTAAAACAACTTTTCTTTTTTTTCCAAAATAGACTATATTACAAGTAATGTTACATATAAACAGATGGGTTTTATGTATTTGAATCTGTGGTCTTGGTTTACTTATTTTTGTTAATTCTCTGCATCTTTTATTTTTTATTTGAAAAAGAGGGGTTATTCACTATGTTCTTCATTCTGACCCAGTTTCTTTGGTTGGAATCAAATATGTGTTTGAACCTGTGATCTTGGTTACTTGCTTTTTTTATTTCTCATTAGAAAAAGGAAGAAGCTTCTCCACTGTGGGAACTGGGAAGCCACATGTGTCTGTTTATACAATGCAAACAAAAAAAAGGAATTAATTTTATTTGTTGTTTTGTTCTCTTTTTATGAGGATTACTGATCCTCCATATTACTATTCTCATTTAGTGAATGTTTTTATTAGAATGAAAGTGAAAGTTCATTAATAGTAACAATGTTTGGGATATCATAGTAATAAGTATGAATGTTGCCAGAAAATAGTTGTTTTGCTTTTTCAACATCAGAGACAATTTTATGCATATTTTGAGTCATATTTGTTTTATATTATAAATTATAAATTTTATATTGCAATCAAATTATAAATATGATAGAAACCTGATATCTTATTAGAAAGAATAAGAGATTTCTGCCCCAAATACAAGGCCTAACTTGCAGAACTTTTATTGTCTGCACCTTCATTACCCGAATGCCCCAAATCTCTTACAAATGACAATATCAAAATAATTTGCTATCATAACTTACTAACTTCTGGGTATCTATCAAAATTATCTGTTTTGGCCATGCTTTTGTAACACTGTATTTGTATTATCTTGCTTCTCTTATTTTTTCACAAAATATTTCAGGAGAGGTTTATCTGAGCCAGAAATAAACTTGCTAAAGGAGGTATACGAAACTTTCTGTCTTTTCTCCTTAAAACATACACTATTATTGTAATTTGGTTCTTTCATTTGTAAAATGTATAATACTATGCTTGGCATTCTTCTGCTGAGTTTATGGAATAATTGCTAAATATTTCCCTATGCTCTATATATGCCTTCAGTGCCAACACTAACAGCTGCCAAATCATGCAGAATAAGAGTTTGCAAACGAAGCTTCTTCAGGCAGAAGGCATTCCTGAAAATATTCTCGGTATGGAAGATATATACAAGTTAAACTATACAGTATCTTCAAGAGTCATGATCTACAAAACCAACTGATGTTTCACCATCTATCTTGAAAATTAACACCATAAATTCATCTCCATTACAATGCTTTTTCAAATTCTTATTACATCTGATCCACTTCCACAATTTGATGCTTGAAGTTCCACTTCATTTTTTCATTGTTTTACTCAGGATCCCTGATTAAGTACTTAATATTGTTCTACAGCTCTTGCTAAGATTCAGCGACCATTGTATGTAAAGCATCCAATGATGAAATTTTCATGGACAAGAACCGAGGACACTGATATTGTAAGTATTTCATTTCCTTGTATGGTGAAAGCATATATGTTCATCCTTGTTTATTTTGCATGATATGCCTCTTCAAATCTTTCACATGATTGAATGACCTTATGATATTCTTATACCAAATCCAATTGGTATACCTTTAGCAGTTGCTACTTCTACTTATTTGGCACTTTATTTACCTACAAAACTAGCTATTAGTCCTCCACTTCTCCTACAGTCATATTTTATTGGTCTCTTGTGCATGCAAAATTGGCTATTAGTCCTCCCGATGAACTACTATTTTGGACTCTCTTTCCCTACATCTTGCATCAGAATTTCCTATTGCATTATCTATTGGAACTTCCAAGTGATCATCTGATGGGTCACCTGATTGCCAAAGATGCATTTCCCCTATGACCAAGATTGTTCTACTCTCTTCCTTTCCATGGCTACTGTTTGTCAGTGGCCACTTTATCAGCTACACAAGAAGTTGATTTCTTGTTTGGTGAACTACTTTTAGGAGTTAAGACAGGGTAAGTGAAAATTACCCAGGAATGATTAGAGCAGTTACCTATAGGAGATCAATTAGATAAGGGTTATTGGCGTTTGTAGTCCTTGAAAAATTTCCAAATTTTGATTTTGGTCCCCGACTTTTAAAACTAAATTGCTTTCGTCCCTGTTCTTTTTAAAATACCCAAACTTTAGTCCTTAAAGCTTTCACTTTTTCTCTCTATAAAGGGACCGAAGTTTGGGTATTTCAAAAAAAAATATATAGGGACTTAAACTAATGTTTTGAAAGTTGGGGACAAAAATCAAAATTTGGGAAGGTATGTTGAAAGAGTTAAAATTGTAAGAAAGGAGAAACCGTCTTAGCACATGGATTTCTATTTTAATATCACAGAATCATATTCCCTCTGTTCTCTCTGATGATATATTTCTTTTCTTTTTCATTTTGTACAAGTCTTGCTAGGAGCCAAAGATGAACTAGCAGCACATCTATCATAGTTGTCCTGCTCAGTGCTTGTAGAGAGAAACAGAACATGTATATCATGAATGAATCATTACAAGAAGCCAGTGAGTCTCTGTTTACAGAATGTATTTATAATACAGAGACTCAGTGAGAAGTTAGTTGCAACAGTTTAATTATGGTACTTATATCTAACTAAGATAGACTAACTATAGTTAATACTAACTAAAGGAGTTATACACTCAGTGCTCATTTATGTTTTGGGCCTGGTTGCTTTTCTTGATTTTATGATATAGGCAGTGTAAATTATTATGAAATGTTTGCTGTTTTGGTTCAACTCCAAAATGCAGATGGAATGGTATAATATTTGGCTTGATGCACTAGATAATTTTGGGAGGTTGTATCAAGGGAAAGACACAGCTGAGATCATTGAGGTCAAAGCTTTACAGGTATATATACTCATCAGATAAGTCTCCACTCTCCACATAAAAGAAAGTTGGTTTAATTACAAAACGTTTGCCCTACATTTTTTCCTGAAATTTTGTAATTTTCCCCTTATTTTTAGTTACTAAGAGGGAAGGATCAAGACCTGAATCTCCATTTGGAAAAAGTATTAAAATCTGGAGACTACAGTGGTTTTCAAGCAGAATGTCTCACAGACACATGGATAGGAAAGGACAGGTTCAATTTCTCTTGCTTCACACAATGCTAAATTATCAGGCATACACATCTCCGATTTTACATTCATTGGTCTTTTGTACCAGATGGGCATTTATTGATTTAAGTGCAGGTCCCTTTTCATGGGGACCTGCTGTTGGTGGAGAAGGTGTGCGTACAGAAGCAAGTTTACCAAGTGTGGAAAAAACGATTGGTTCAGCTTCAGGTAGTAATGATGTGTTAGGTTGTGTGTGTATATGTAATGTATCCAGCTGTAAATAATACTTTTGATACTCATAAAAGAAAATTTATTAAAGTATGGACCTACTGCTCTAGAAAGACTTCTAGAAGGAGAAAATATGAAGGAAAAAAATGAAATTAACTTCTCTAGAAGTTAACATTGTCTTCTCTAATAGCTAATTTGTAGAAGTCCCACATCTTTTAGAAGAAGGTATATGGGAGAGCTTCTACTAATTGGCTATTAGAGAAGACAATTTTAACTTCTGGAGAAGCTAATTTAATTTTTTCTTCATATTTTCTTCTCCTAGAAGTCCTTTTAGAGTAGTGTGTCCAAACAGGCCCTATAGATGCAAATATTGCAGTCTCATATAGGTATAATCCAAGAGATCCAGAAATAAAGATGTCGCACTGATGAAAAATAAAAACAAAATCTCAGCAGTTCGATTAAAATGAACACTGGCAATGACAATGTTTCTCCTAGAATTGTAAACTTTATAAGGCTTCACACTAAACAAGTTAGACTGTTACTAAAATTGGAAGCTGCCTGTCCAGTACCCATCACTTTACCTCAAGCTGCTACAAGTACCATCTTAAGCATATGACTCATTGGATTCCAGTTGATTAAAAATGTAGAGAGGACCCTTGGGGAAAGCCATTTCTATGAATGTGTAAGTGATTTGCAGTAGCATTTTACACCATCACTCTTATCTGTAAAAGATAAAGGCTGTACTGCATCATACGATGTGCAGTCAAAATATACAGCTGTTTGAAACTTCTAGTTGTAGTTACTATTTACTACATCGGGTTGCTTTTTTTACATACCCTCTCAAGCTGGTGCATGTAAATAATACATTGGGAAAAACCCAAGTCCCACATCTCCTAGAGATAAGGCTAAGATAGAATATATAAAGTGAGGGGCAACCCTCATCCTATGAGCAAGCTTCTAGGGTTGAGTTAGGTTCAAACCCACATTCTAAGATGGTATTAGAGTCTATCCTAGATCCATTAAAAAAGGTCACCCACCATGTTATTCACACACTAAGCCCAAAAGTGTTGTTGGGCGTGAGGGGGTGTACTAGGAAAAACCCAAGTCCCACATCGCCTAGAGATAAGGCCAAGATAGAATATATATGTGGGGGGCAACCCTCACCCTATGAGCTAGCTTTTGGGGTTGAGTTAGGTCCAAATCCACATTCTAAGATAATATCACCAAGTTTCTTACAGTTTAGCTAAATGGATAACTTCTGCACAAGGCACAAATCTAATTTATCTTTTGTTGAAAGACCTATATTTAATATAGGATACTGGTAACAAATGCCCTTAAGGTGCTGGTTAAGGAATCAAAAGTGGAAAGTTATTTGGATAAGTGTTACCAACACACCCCACCATAATTTCCAATGCAACACCACCACTATTTCCAATAAAAAAAATTCTATTTATTGATTCCTTAAACAGTGCCCTTAAAAAACTTGTCAGCAAGACCCTTTAATATAATCGTGAAGAATAGCAACATGTGTTGGTCCAAGTAGAAAGGCTCAATCTCTTGAGCAAGTGGTATATGATTCAATCCCAAGATTCATGTGTATTAAAAAAAAAAACTATTGAAATTGCCCCTGGTTTTGCACCTAACCTTATTCTGATATATTAGTCGTACCTACTAGGTGGGGCATATACTTTGGGAACCCAAAAAAGTATTAGATAAATAGATAGATGGTTTGGCATGCATCCCTACTTGTGAGCTTAAGTGTTTTTTACCAATACATCCCCTCATGCTTAACACTATTGGGATTGGTGTGAGGATAATATGGTAGGTGGTCTAATAAAGGCTTTAAAACCATCTTAAGATTGGATTTGGGGCCTGACTCATACCTACAAAACCAGCTTGTAAGGTGAAGGGTACCTACTACCTAAGCCTTATAGTTTATAAGCCTTGGATTTGTTCCCAATAGTGATGAAGAAAAAGACAAATATAGGCAACCTGTTTGATTTAGTACATTGGCTTATAAAGTTGATACTTTAATCTTATTTATTCAGTTCATCATGCATGATTTAACTCTTCATGCCATGTTATATTTCTGGCTATTTTGATCCTTTTTCTTTGCTGATTGCAGAAATTTCAGAAGAAGAAGCTGAAGATCGATTGCAAGATGCTATTCAGGAGAAATTTGCTGTATTTGGTGATGTATGAATCATATGTTGGATCTAACAATAGATTGCTTATTCCATATTGAATTTGATTCTTCTAAGAACAAGGTTTCAAAGAGTTATAGCAAATTGTAAAGACTTGTTGTAATCCTACCTCACACACTGTCAATACTGAAAACAAAAGAAAAAAGAAAGGTTTTGTGGTTTAACTGAAATGATTGAAGATGAGAAGCAAATTGTGATAGAAATAAAGAACACATTGATATTATTGGAATGTTAGTTAGGATGTTGAGAGGTTAAGAAATGTCCCTCCTTCCCCAACTCATTTTTCTATTGGAATCTCAATGTGGCTCAATTTGTTACTTTCTATGTTGCAGAAAGAACACCAGGCCATTGATATTCTTTTAGCTGAGATTGATATATATGAGCTTTTTGCTTTTAAACATTGCAAAGGAAGGAAAGTCAAGCTTGCTCTTTGTGAAGGTAATCTCATTTTGTAGCTTTTGGGCTTTAGTTTTCTAAATTGAACTTTAAATTTGTCTAATTCCCTTTCTCATTTCAGTAAAAAAATTGTTTCCTTGAATTTCCCATTAAATCTTACTTTTTGGACATGTGGGTTAGGAAATGATGAATACAACACAGGATCACTGTGTCATAGACACTAGGATGCAACAAACTTTGAAAGTTATCAGGCACAACACAGTTAGGAACAAGCATTCCAATAATATATGTAGTTAATACATGGTTAATATTCTCTCAACTAATATAAATACATAAATCTTAAAGATATTAAGATACGAACAAAAATGCAAAATAATAGTATAATAATGATTTCTACACAATATGCTTGTGTTTAAAATATAAGCAACGCCTTAATTGTGGACTGTCTAGCCCACAATCACATTAGTTGTGGGTTGCGGCCTCTTTGAGAACTGCTTGATTTGCTATCTCGAGGGTGGTGGTTTAGTCCCACATTGACTAGTGATATGAACAAATTAAATTACATAAGTGGGATTCAGATCCTCTCCTACTAGTCTGTCTGCAGCCTCTCTCCAGCTACTTTAGGGACCGATCTGACGATTGAGATTAAAAGTGAACAAAACAAACGATGACCATTGGATGCATTTTGCCAAGAGACTTGCTTTGTTTGCCTTCTTCACCGGCGACGGTGTGGTCCATCGTAACACTGTTTAAAGTTCTATTCGAAGCCAATGCACAAATACCAACCACTTCAACTGACATTTCTATACCATCAGAAATTAAATTAAATTAAATTGAAGTACCCAGATAGCCTTGTTTAGATTTGGAGAAAACTGACATGATTTATCAGTACATGCAAAACATGGAGGACTATTCAGTTTTTGAGTGTTGTTAAATAAAGATTAGATGCTGTGAGATAGAGCTTGAATAAGCATTCTGGTGCTGAGGATGTAAAATAGGGTGTGTTTCGTTGAAGTAGAATTCAGTTTTTAGGTTATGTAAAATAGAGATTGGATGTCGTGAAACAAAACATGTATGACCGTGTTGGTGCCATGAAGATAAATAGGGTATAGCTTCACAAAAGCAAAAACAGAGCTGTCCTTCCAGGATTCCGTAAAACTGGATTAGGAAAAGAAAAATAATCTTTTTTGTAACCTTTTTTTTTATTTTAATCTTAATCTATTATCACATTTACCAAGGGTTGACATACATTTTGAGTATTATGTTTTTAACTTTTAATGTTAACCATTGAGATAAATCCAATGGTCTAAAATGTTGATGGAGAGTTACTGGAGACTTGTATGTAGGAGAGGACCCAAATTCATATAAGTGGGAGGGCAACCCTCACCTTACAAGCTGGTTTTGTAGAGTTGAGTTAGGTCTAAATCCACAATCTAAAAGCCACTTATATTAGAATAATAATTCAACAAGCATAAATTGATCCTACTTCTGCCATGCTTAATACTGAGGATTGACGTGATCAAGATCGCAATCTTCATCTGTAAGAAATCACGGAGGAATCTGAGGATTGATGATGAATTGATGAAGACTATGAGCATTGATAGCTGGTTCAACTTGTTGACGCCACAGCAAAAAAAAATGATTATCCAGCTTCTCAGTGATTTGATGCGAAAAAATCATTGAAGGAAATGGCAAAAAATTAGAAGACAAAGCACTATATTCATTCTAATGTTGCGATTGCAACAACACTGCATTGATCAGAACTCCATTGTTATTGATGGAAGCTGTGGAAGAGGATTAGAGAGCTATGATTACCATGTAGAAAGAAGCATATCTTATGTATTGCATAAGAGAAATTACAATTGGCTGATGAGTCTCTGTTTGCAGACAGTATTTATACTTTCAGAAACTCAACATAAAGTAGGTTATAACTGTTTAACTGATACAGTTATCCCTAACTAAAAGCAGACTAACTATAGTTAATTCTAACTAACAGAGTTATACACTCACATGTTCTCATGATGCTTATTTTTTTATACAGTTGTCTTTTTATTTTTATTTTTTCTAACTATCAAACCTTGTAGATTTCACTGCTCAGTGTTTCAGTATGATCCACATGATGTTATTGAAGTTTTCTGTACTGCTTGTAACATATGATAATTTCAGAACTTGATGAGAGGATGCGGGATTTGAGAAATGAGCTACAGTCATTTGAAGGTGAAGAATATGATGAAAGTCATAAGAAAAAGGCCATAGAGGCTTTGAAACGGATGGAGAGCTGGAATCTGTTCAGTGATACATACGAGGTCAGCCAGTTCATTTTTGTTAATGTAGATTACTATAATGAATTGTAAGTCCACTCTTTTTTGTAGTTTAAAGTTCTGTTGCCTCAGTATTAGCTTCATTCACGGATTTTCCCCCATGCAGGAGTTCCGAAATTACACAGTTGCACGTGATTCTTTTCTTGCACATCTAGGTGCAACACTGTGGGGATCTATGAGGCATATTGTGTCGCCTTCGGTTGCTGATGGTGCCTTCCATTATTATGAGAAGATATCCTTTCAGTTGTTTTTCATGACACAAGAGGTAAGATGTGTGGAATATTAGAAAAGACTTGCGACAGTGGAATATTGATGTTGCCCTTGTAATAATTTATGCAGAAAGTTAGGCACATTAGACAGCTTCCTGTGGATATGAAGGCTATAATGGATGGGCTTTCCTCATTGATGGTTCCTTCTCAGAAACCAATGTTCAGTCCGCACATGTATGCAATCATGAATATTTTATTCTACTCTTTCCTTGGCCAAACTATAATTAGGCATTTGGTTGGTGAAATATTTTTAGCACAATGCTATGTGCTTGATTTATCATGCTCCTTTAAATTGTGCATCTTCCTAAGCTTTCTACTTACATAATATGGTTTTAGGTTGCCTCTGTCAGAGGATCCTGCCTTAGCAATGGCCTTTGCAGTTGCACGACGAGCAGCTGCAGTGCCTTTACTGCTTGTCAATGGAACCTACCGAAAGACTGTTCGTACATATCTTGATTCTTCTATTCTGCAATATCAATTGCAAAGGCTGAATAAACATGGTTCTCTTAAAGGTCTTTCTTATATCCTTAAATCCTCATTTTTAGAATGCCATTTGTATGAACATGGAAAAACAAGAATAGGATGGGTAATCCTCTTGAAATTGAAAAAAAAAAAAAGTGGAAGATGAAAGAAAATGTATTTTGTCCATTGATTTGTGCATATGCTTCTCATTCTGTTTTCATCCATCCCACATTTTTATTCCTAGCAAATTTGATGGAATTTTAATTTGAATCATTCAATTAAATAAATACATAAGTCCGAGAATTAGAAATGGTAATAAAGAAAAAATGTCAATCAGAATTAGAGATGAGTTTAGAATGACCTTTGCACACAGCCTTGAAGTTGATTGACGTTGTGCCTTAGTTGCTGAAAAGCAAGTATGACATACCTTATTTGGGATGAATGTAGCATCAGTCATAAATATTTCATTAGTTTGCTTGTGTCTTCAACTCATCATAGCTTGGAGATTCAAGTTAACTCGGGTTTGCTTCGCCAAGTGACCAAAAGTATGTGGCATGGATTATATTTATAATGAATTGGGAGTTGTGGGTTTTTAGGGTTTGGTTTATAGTATCTGGGGAATAATAACATGCATAACATATTGTAGAAGTGTCAAATATTGGGCACTAACAAGGACTTCCCACATCTAGCATATGGGGGTTGCCTATTGTTGTTGGACATACTTCAATGACGAGAGTTCTTTTCTTTTTTCTTTTCACTTGCATTTTGGAATGAATTTAAAAATATTTTTTTCCTTTTATATTGCTTGATATTCTGAGAATTGACAAATTTAATATTTGAGGGGTGCAGGTAGACATGCACACTCCAGGTCTGTGTTAGAGGTTCCAGTCTTTTGGTTCATCTACAGTGAACCACTTTTACTAGACAAATATTTTCAGGCAAAAGCACTGTCTGACATGATTATTGTCGTTCAGTCAGACCCCTCTTCCTGGGAAAGCCATCTACATTGTAATGGGCATTCACTTCTACTGAACTTGAGGTAAGATTGAGAAACCTACCTTCCAACTTTTTAAAATGACTTATTCATCTATCTTGCAATGCAGTTTTTTTTCTTAAATTGCTTTTGGGAAAATTTGGTGATGATGGAGCCAAAAGATTCAGGATGTTATGCAATGTGTGGTCATCTTAATCATAGACCTTACATTTTCAATATTTTTTGTCAAAGCATTGTATTTAATTGATTTCACTGGGGAAGGGGAAGAGGTTAACTTCTATATAAATTTATGATGTCTCGAGTCATATTGTGCTACAATATTACTTAAGAAATATCACACAATATTATTTAAGAAATATTTGTGCTGAAGTTGTTCATCAATAATTAAAACTTATATTGAACAATTGTGATAATACAATTATTTATTGTACAAAAATGTACTCATCAGTTCTTTCATGATTTCATCCTTTATCTGGACAATAAATAAAGGCAGCCAATAAAAGCTGCAGTAGCTGCTACTGCTGAGCATCTTGCTGGTTTGCTTCCCCTGCATCTTGTCTATGGTCAGGCCCATGAGACTGCAATTGAGGTACATTTTATGTCCAATAATTGGAGTCCAATCTATATCTATGATGCATATTTTGTTTTGGGTCTAGTTCAATCCAGATATCTTTCATTTGCTGAGGTTCAGTTCTTGTGCATTGACTTGACTGTATGGCAGGACTGGTTATGGTCAGTAGGATGTAACCCTTTCTCCATTACATCACAAGGATGGCACATTTCACAGTTCCAGTCTGATTCAATTGCTCGGAGTTATGTCATCACTACCCTTGAAGAATCAATACAACTCGTTAATTCTGCCATTCATCTTCTGCTAATGGAACGCACTAGTATCCTTGTTGTGTAGCATTGCTGCCTTTAAAGAGAAATTACTGTGTTTTAAAGGCATCAATGAGATCATTATTGGAATGTGCCTTATCCTCTATTTCTGTAACCTCTTATTTCTCCTCTCTAGAGTTATTCCTTTATAGACATCTGCGTCCAAAAATTGAGACAAAAATGAGATATTAAACTATATATTTATGTGTGTTTGTGACTGTGGATGGACAGACAGATGTATGGCATGTTAGGTAGATAGATAGATAAATAGATGGACGGACAGAAAATCAGATAGATAGATAGTTAATGGACGGATGGATGGGCAGATAGAAATAGGATGATTAGTGGTTAACTTTCAATCGTTATATGAAAAGCCTTTATGGTTTCAACCCTTGTTACTTTCTCTACTCTTCAAAGTGATTTTTGGAAAAGACAAAATGGTAGGGACCACCCATTCATCCCGACCGCCCATTCATCCCTAAGTCAATAAGCATGCCAACTAACTCTGGTTGAGTAGCATTTTCCTTGGTGTGATAACTGATTCTTTTAGATTGATTGGTTTGTTAGCAAGTAATGTTTGTGGGGTCTCACTGCTCTACATTGTTAGAATATATATTATTTTGATAGTTATTATTTCTCTTTATCTCTTCTTTATCTCCTAATAACCAATAATTGATTGATTATGTAATCATTTGTTGATTCTCTTATTTAGGGTTTCCTCAATATAAATAGAGATGAGGTGTGGTTTTCTCCCAAACACATTCAGTAAATACATCATTTTATTATATATTATCATAATGTATGACAAATTGCAAATGGTGCCACTTTGATGTGTGGACTGGTATTCCGAGAGCACTAGTCAATTCTTAATATCTGAAACATGAGGAGGGGGAAATATTTTATGTATCTTGGAGAATTAAATGAGTAATTCATAGTCAATGTGTCATGTGCCTAGATTTCCTCATCCATTGCATTTTCCTTGAGTGGGAAAAAACATTGAAGCAGATATTATTGAATTAAACAATGTGAACCCAAACCTGCCATTTGCTTTTCAGGAGTATTGTAGGGCCTTTGTTTTCTTTGAGGCGCAAGATGAGTTATCTGTTTATGAATTCTTAACTAAATAAAGCTGAAAAAACGTTCAGGATCTTCCAGTCTCAGGAGCATGAGCTTGTTAACAAGTACAGTTATGTTGTTAGCCTCTGGAAAAGGGTGAGTGTTAGTTATTAGTAGCTTCTATTAAATTTACAATCTTATTCTTAAACAGTTAATTCAATGTGTTATGAATGTTGTATTTTCAGGTATCAACTGTCACTGGAGAATTGCATTATGTTGATGCATTGAGGCTACTTAACACCTTGGAGGATGCATCCAAAAGGTTGGGCACTATTCTGCAATAAGCATTTTTACTGAAAAGAACATAATTATAAAAGAGAGTAGTGAGAGAAGATGTGTTCCTCCAAAAGAAAACTCTTAGAATGTGAGTTTAGGCCTAACTCAATCCCAAAAGTTAGCTCATGGTGTGAGTAGGGCTGTTCAAATTATCTGCTTCATGAAAACCAGTCCATATCTGCACTGGTCCACTCCATATAAATCCATTTTAATGGATCAGTTATTTTATCCAATCCAACTGGCCATGTCCATATCCTTTTTTTAAACCATAAATGGTCTCCTGTCTCTTGATTTCGATGAGGCGATGTTGCAAAAGGTGTTGTAGTATTCTTTTTCATGCGTGCTACAGTAATGTTAATCTACTTACCACTGCCTTGTTTTATGTATTTACATGTATATTTTGAGGAGAAGACCAAAGCTAGTTATCTTTTCCTTTTCTTTGCTCACCTTCCATCCCTATTTAGTTCCTCCCATCCCAGGCATTGATCATAGCAGTATCACTACCAAAGACAACAATTCCAACACCAAAGAACTAAAGGAAAGGCCACTTACCACAAGAATTCCCCTTAGTTTCTATACTAGCAGAATCGTGGGTTGTTCCTTTTTTTTTTTCTTCCTATTTGTTACATGTGTCTGATCAAATATTGTTATATGATACAAAAAAAGTGACAACCGGATCAGTTTAATACCACAATATTATTACTCCAAGAGTAAGTATAAGAGACAAAAATGCCCTCACTTAGCAGTCCAACATTCACTAATAATACAAAAGGGCCCTCACCACAAATATCTAGCAGTTGGACAGTATAAGTATAAATGTAAATGAAGTGAATTAGGAAAAACACTGCAAATGTTAGGATACAAAAGAGGCTTTTGGAAGTCTAGCTACCTGCAACAAGTCATCTTTATTAATCCTATTTAGCAGGGGTTTATATAGCAGGTCGCATCACCTAATGCAACTGCATCACACCGCAGTTGCAGACCACATCATTCTGCAACCACAATTCAAAACCTTTTATTAAGTACACCAATCCAAGTTGAAGACTACACCTTAGAGGGAGCCTTGAAATATGAAGGTTTTTGGCAAGTTGATATTTTGAGATACTATTGTGCAGTAAATTACAATAAAGGCTAGGAGATACTAAGTTGAAAGGGGGCTTTTTCCTCTTTGGTGAAGGTGTACTCCTGTGGGAAATACTAGGAGCACTATCTTGGAATATTTTCCATTATCTCAATCAACCTGCCAAAAAGTACCGTGTTAATAATTTACTACACACTTATATAAGACTGATGACCACTGTAGACCTGTTTTTATGCACCAGAGTGTTGAATGTAGAATTGCTACTCATTCAGCCATACATTACAATGCAACAAAGAAAACTCTTTCAAAAGATCTTCTCTAATATGTCCTAACGATTCCTTGGGAAAGTAGCAGAAAAACACATCCTCTTGGTATCAATGTGCTATAGGGAACTCCTTTTATATGCTTAGAAGGTTTCTCCAACATAGTGGGTTAATCTTAAGCAATAGGAAACCAATTGACACCTGCAATGAAGGCCATAAAGTGGTTCATCCATCACCTAGAGACGCTTTAAAATAAACCATAAGTCTCTGATATATCAACAAAAATGGGGGGAAAGCAGCATTGGCCCCTAAAACTTGCTGCCTTTCTTCCTTCAGAAATCTTTAAAACAAATATAGAACTTGCTTTAGGGAATGTGCAAGAGTAATCCAGCTCACCAAACAACTTGTTTTTGAACTCAAAACACGATGCACTTACTATGGGCTTTACTATTGAATAATGTTGTTTTCTGTTGAAGAAATTTGTATTAATTGATATAAAGCTTTGGTAAAGGAAGGAGGATAAATTGTCTGGTGCATATTTTTATGCAGTTCTTTAGTATATCTAGTTGGAATAGTGCTTATGTTTATGGGTATCTTTTTGCCTGAGGAGTTTGGATTAAGATTAATGCTTTTGGTCTCACCTTGGTATTCAGCGCATGGCTGTTTCAAGTGAGTGACCCTTTATAATATGCAGACAGAGACTGGCGAGTCTATTGCCTTGTTGATCCTTTAATTGGTTCTTGGTATTTCACGCCTTTTATATCAAAATACACAGTGCATCATATATTACTCGTAGTTGTACTTCCTAAATTTTTTAACAGTTTTTTTTTTTCCAAAATAGCTATTAAAATTTAAAACTAAACGAATTTATTTATAACTATGAACTCTCACTAAATTTTCTCTCTTAGCTTACCATAGCTTCAACTTCAAGAGATGTGTTGGACAGCTGAATATTTGTTTTCTCTTGCCCTTTGTTCCCTTTTGTCTCATTCCTATATAATGGGACAAAGTTTATCCAGATGATGGAAATAGGCAGGAAACTCAGCTATTTCTAGTTTTCTATTTTCTTCATTGGTTAGAAGCTAACTTGTTTTCTCATGTAGGCCTCTTCAGTGAAGAGGCCTCTTCAGTGAAGAGCCTGCTCTTAATTACTTTCCTTTCTCTTTTCTTCATGTTCGACTTCAAAGGCTATTTAAATTTTTATTTTTCTGAAAATTTGGTTGTTTTTTCGCTGACAAAATCTCTCTTGCAGGTTTGTTGATCAAGTTAATGCTACTCTTTCTCTTCTCCATCCAATTAACTGCACAAGAGAGAGAAAAATACATATGGTGTTTGATATGACAACAATTCCAGCTTTCTTGATTGTTATAGGGTGCCTTTATATGGTACTGAGGCCAAGGCGACCAAAACCAAAGATTAATTGAGGCTTCAAGCTACCATTATGAATTTTCCATGTTGGCAAGTTCAAGTTTGGTGAAGGATTTACAATCATTTTTATAATAGACTTATACATAATTTTGTAGAATTTTAAGGTTGTTAGTTATGGACAGTGCCTCAGCAAATTCAGTTTATACCTAGTTTTTTATGCGTCAATTTTGCCTGTGCAAATTGATCTTTTAAAAGCTTGTAGTTTATTAGTTTTTTTCAGTACGTTTTCTTATAAAAAATTAGTAGAGCTAATGATAAAAAAAAAAAAAAAGTAGAGCTTTAATAGTTTTTTCAGTACGTTATTCTCATATAATTATGTTCCGCACTTTTATTTTTCAGTACGTTATTCTCATATATAATTATGTTTCTCACTTATATGTGTATTCCATGCGAAAATGTAGAGAATTCGGCAAAAAAATGCGAAAATGTACAACGTCACTTTCGCCCCTCCACCTTTATTTTTCTGTTTTCTTTTGATCCCATTTTGACGTCGCGTCTTAATAATTAATTGATAATTAATTGATATGTGTCTTATTTTAAATTTAGTTTTTAATTTAAAAAATAGGTTTCTCTTAAAAAAAAAAAAATCATGTTAGGAATATGACATGTTTTAACTTGATAAGTTATTTAGTTGCAAAACCAACTTGATCCATTAAACTTAAAGAGTGATCAAGATTAATTAAATGAAATATTAAAAATTATAAATGAAAATGTTTCATATTTCAAGAAAAAAAATATATTTTACCTTAAATTTTTATTAGAAAATGAAAGTCTTAATCTTATATACATTAATAAATCTTATGCACAGTCAAACCTTAAATTTTTATTAGAAAACGAAAGTCTTAATCTTATATACATTAATAAATTTTATGCACAGTCAAAAGTTTATTATCACCATTAAATCTTAAAAAATAAATGGTGAAGATAACTTTTTTAAAGTTATTTTTTGTGTAAATTTGATCCATCTTCATATTATATAATTATTAAAATTATTTTATATTATATATTTTAATATTTAATTTAATAATAAATTATACAAATAATTAAAACAATTGCATGATATAGTAGGCATTAGTCACTAAACTAATATAACTAAAAAGTTAAGTTTTTTTTTTTATAAGTATTATGTTTAAAGCATGAGTAACTAAAAATATAATTTTTACCCTTACAAAATTTTTCATACTAAAAAAAATATTTTTTATATATTTATAAGAACAAATTAGAGTAACTTTTGTAGAGATTTGTTTCAATTGCATTTTTTTTTTTATCCTATACATAAAAATGGAATTAACTCTTGTTTATTATTTATGTCATTTCACTGATATATAATTTTTATAATAATTTTTTTTTTAAATGTTACATCTTATTTTTTTAGACATGATATTTGGTCACATTTCTTCATTTTTCATTGTTCAAAATAGTTACCGAAGAATCCAATTGAAAGTCATGTATGTTTGGTGCAAATCTCAAAAATATTAGGTAATTTGTTCTATTTATAAGTATCGTGTTTTTTTGTTCGTCTATAAAAATCGAAGACAAGTGTTCCATTTATACTAACAACTTACATGCTCCTGCTCGCTCATTCCTCAACCCTCTATATAATTATGTCGTGTGAATTCAGAATTGAAAAGAGAGACATCGGACCATTTATAAAAACTTTTTTTAGTATAAAAAAAAAAAATAGAACGTGGCGGAACAATAGCCATGCCCAAGAATGTGCTGGGGTAAGGTAATGCTCTTTTTTTGTACGGACGTATAATAAATTAAATTAAATTAAAGAGAGGCAAAAAGGCGTGACATGAGGATAATATGAATTGAAGAGACTGAGTTTGTTTATCAGTGTGCAGAACCAGAATGTGCATTCACTTGGGGAACTGAAAAATGTGGGCATATATTCATGTTCTTGATGAGCTCTTCAATTGTTTTATGCGACAACTTAATCTTCTTTAAGCAGAAACTTCTTTTGAACTCTTTCGTCTCGCATGGTTCAGCCAACTTTGTGATTCAGTTGGGCAGCAAAACGAGGCGTCTTAATGGGTTCATTTCAAAAGCGGAAAAGCATAGTGGGCGGCATTCAAGAAAAAGCAGTTGGTGGCAGAAATTCTTTTTCGAAGATGATGGGAATTGGCTTGGTTTGAGGGACGATGATATGGTAGAGGCTGAGGCTGAGGCTGGGGGCGAGGGTGAGAGCACAAAAGAGTTATCTGAGGGCAAGAAATTTGAGGCATGGAAGCAGAGAGCTGAAGCAATTGTTGAGTTAAGGGAAGCCCAAGAAGATAGGAGGAACCAAGATTATAGGGAATGGGAAGATTGGCTTTTGGACGGGGATGGGACTACTGAGGAGGATAACAGGGACTGGGACTGGGAGCAGGGTATGAAGGATTATAGGGAGACTGTGCGAGCTGATTCCGGTGATGTTTCCCCGGAAAAGGGGCTGGTAGAGTACGCTAGGTATTTGATTTTTGGAGGGGAAGATGATGATGACATGCTTTATGAAGACCGTGTTTTCCAGTATGCCTCATCCAATTCGGTTAGTGCATTTGCTCCTTTTCATCAGATCAGATGCTTGTCATTTTTTCTTCACAAGCAAAACCCTCATTTAGCTAATAATAAATAGCTTAACCTTTACTATCTACCCTTTATGTATAAGAAAGATGGGGGAAAGGCAGGCTTTTTAAGCACAGAAGCTGCGACTGTAGTTGGAATGAATGACATATTCATCAACTTTGACTGAATGCGTAGACTTAAAATGAAATTTGGAATGCCTTACTCAGCATTATATCCCCAGTGTTTGAAGAGATACATTTGTGTGTATGTGTATGTTCAACATGTTAGATGGAGTAATTTAACTACCCCAATTGAAAGATTTGATCTTTATATTGAACTTATTCTTTTTGGAATCATTTAAATCATTAATGTCAAATTTTAAGTTGTTTTTATCAGACATCATCCAGCATCCTAATGTTTTCATACCAAGTGAATGATGTTCTGGTGCTCGCTTAATATATTTTTGAATCGGTAACTCAATTTCATTTACCAAAATTGTTATTACAGGCTAAATTTTTGGCAGTGTTGATTATTGTACCTTGGGCAATGGACTTTCTGGTTCATGACTATATACTTATGCCATTTTTAGACAGGTATTTATTGGTAATCAAGTCTCTCATTCAAATCTTATATTTTTCTTCTGAATATATGGAATGTTTTTCTATTGGCAGAATTGTATTCTGTTTTGCTAAATTGCTTCATTATTCGTGCACAAACAGATTACAGATATGCCTTTTAGTGTGCGCTTCTCTCTGCATGCTGTTTTGTAGAAGTGTGATGTGTTTGGAGGATAAGGTGAATGGCAAGTGGATATAGGCTTATAATGGCTTGCCCATTATATAGAACTATAGTGGGCAAGACCAATGTTTTAGTACATGGAATGAGGCGGAGTACTGAAGTGGTGAGATCAATCTCAGATGGTATAGGTTGCCCATGGCCATGCTAAGGAAACTCAGCATGCAAAGGACTATCATTTTTCACTGAATCAGCTATCA
Organism: Amphicarpaea edgeworthii; assembly: GCA_014843725.1. Taxonomy (NCBI): domain Eukaryota; kingdom Viridiplantae; phylum Streptophyta; class Magnoliopsida; order Fabales; family Fabaceae; genus Amphicarpaea; species Amphicarpaea edgeworthii. The sequence goes on from CM026325.1 coordinate 30,105, forward strand.
AGTAGGAACCCATAAATACAGTCAGAGAAAAGAAGAGGTCAAGATATTAGATATAGCTAATCTCATAATATATATATGCCAAAGAATATAGCATCAACAGAAATTACTGGTTTGCCTTTGCCAGAATATAATTCTTTCTTTTTAAACATTGTGTGATTGAGTGAAAAACCATTTTGACTAGCAGGGTAGCACATGATGTAGTATTGATCCTACCATTCTCAAATAGTCAAATGTGTGTGTTAAAGATCAATTCTCCCAATAGTCCTAGTTATAAGGTGGATTCTCAATAACGGTTTTATATCTATAGCATGACCATTTAGCCCTTCACACTAGAGGCCTTTGGGCTTGAAATCTCTGCACAAGCCCACTTTCCCTTTCGCTCAAGTTTAATTTAATTATGAAGAAGGGGGTCAAGGATCAAACTCATGGCCTCCTTGTCGTAGAGACTTTGAAAGAAAGCTATGGTTTTCATTTCCATTTTCATTATTATTATTAATATTAATATTAATATTATTGCTTTCCTTGTTATTGAGTAAAAGATTTTCAGATATTCATCTTTTACTTGTGTTAGTTTTAACTTCTTGACTTGAAAATTATATTGTAACCATTAGAGCAACTATTTGCTATTGATAGATATGTGAAGACTGTACCACTTGCAGCACAAATGCTTGATGTGAGAAGATATCAAAAACTTCAAATAATTGAGGAACTAAGAACTGAGAGTGGACGGTTTGAGCTTGAGGTCGAGATTGGTAAATCTCCACCTCTTTCTGATGATGAGGTTTGGTGGGAATTAAGGCATAAAGCGTAAGATCAACACTTCTTTCTTTTGCCTGATCGTCTTGAGTGCTCTTTCTTTTTATTGTGTTGGTTACTGTAGCTGTATTCAGAATATGACCATTAAAAGAACATTGAATTCAGTAGGGAAGTCCACGAACCAATCATGATAAAGATTTTGCACTATGACTTCCTGTCATTTAATATGTCCCTCACTAATCTTATTAAATCTGTGCACCATTCTTTGCCTGAATTCTGCCTTATAAAGAGCTTGTGAACTGGTGAAGGCTTTGAGCAAAAGGAGAATCAATCTAGTCCTGGACTTGTTGATTTGTTGTTATGCTCTTTAGCATTTTGTAAGAGTTATTATTTTAAGATGACCTTTGATTCTTGTATACTCATTGTCCTTTTTGCCATTCTATTTGTTGCACCGACAGATTAGAGTTGAGAGAAGAGTGGAGACTGGAAAATCGCCGAGCATTTGCCAACATATGGTCCGATACAGTTTACGGGGTCTCTTTATTTATTCTTTTATACTTCAATAAGAGTAAAGTAAGTTTACCATTTTCTTTCTGTTAGATGATTTGATGCATTAACAGTTTTGTTGAACTTGTTATCTATCATAATGTGAAATGTTGCGTGTTTGTATGTTCACACATGAGTCTTATTTATAATCACATATTAGTGTACAACAGAATCAATCATAAATACATAAGAATAAATTAAGTCACTAAAATTATCATAACTCCAACCCTAATTTCTAGTAATTTCATTTTACATGTTTGACTTGTGTTATGTATGCTATCTAGAACCCTCTCAAGTTGGAAGCTTGGAACATGTCATATGAGTCAAACTTGTTACAAATTTAGTCAACATGAGAGACTCTGAGGGACTTGCTGGACATGTCAGTCAACTGGTCACTAGAGTTGACAAAATCAGTTGCGATTTCCCAAAAGAACCGTATCTCTTACAAAGATATAATCTATCTATGCTTGGTTTGTTCATGGGTGGATTTGATGCAATGTAGACTCAAGTACTTGGGGAGGGGAATGACTTACAAAGTGATATTTCTGTTATTTACAACATCGGGAAATAAGGGAATAATATATCTATCCTATTACAAATGATTTATACACAAAATAGAAAATATTCTATCCTCAGTATAATTAGGAAGTAAAGGAACAATATCTACCTTAATAATTATAGATTATATATACAAAGAATAAAAAATATTTTATCCTAAATTAGGGAACTTCACATATTTACAACAAATAACATTGTTGGGAAATTTCAAATCCTATTTTGACTTGCAACAAAAGTTGAAATGAGTAAGAATGAAAATAAAATGAATATAAGGAATTGTGGTTCTCCCAATGTTCAGTCATTTTGATGAATTTGGGAGTGCAATAGATCCTTGGACCTAATGTTAGTGACTAGCTTTAAAGGTTTGGTAAAAATGAGGATGCTAAATATTTATAGCAATGTGCACTTTGTGCTACTATTTGATGCATGTGGTTGGAGCATAACACTCTTATCTTTAAGGAGAAGTTGATTCGGGCTATGTTTAGGCATTTGCATTTTTAATATTTTCAATTCCTATTTTTTGTTTTTTCAATTTGATTGTTGATATTTACTAATATTTTATTCTTTGCTTCTGAAATATACATATTATCTTTTGATTTGTTTCTTTGCTCCTGTCATGCAGGTAGCTTTGCTCAAATTTACAGGTTATAAAATTTTCAATAATATTTCCGATACTGGGAAGGCTTTTCTAATTATACTGATCACAGATATATTCTTAGGGTAATTTCACTTTGCAACTCGTTAGTGCCTTCCACTTTGTGAAACTTGGTTTCTAATGAATTATTGATTTGCTCATGGTATCACATGTGCAATGTATCATTGCATTCAAAAGAAGTATCACGGCATTAGAAAAAGTAGCTAAACTATCAACAAGAGTTGTATGTGTTAAGAAATGGAATATTTTGTGTTAATGATGGTTTAGCTCTCTACTTGGCCAGAATAGGAGTTCATTAACAACAGACTGAACTTGAGCTTGAAGTCATTATCATTTATCTGCATTGAAGAGTTCTTTAAATCTGTCAAGTTTAAGCTGTAGAAAAGACACTTATGAGAAGTGGGAATCTGTTTTTCTTCCCGTATGTTGTGATTACATTCTAATTTGATGAGATATTATTTCATTTCTTCCTTATTTCCTTGGTATCTGACAGCAATCTTACCTCTAGCAATCTTATCAGAGATCCAACATGGAAGTGTGGTCTCACCTCATAAAATTGTGTGATCTTACGAACTGGGTCATGCTTTTAACAACAGTGGTCCAAAACCATTCTGCTTTTAACGACTCCATCATGAGGATTTGTGATCTAACTTGAACAAAATTATCATTTAATCCCATGAGGAATCAGATTATATAATCCTGATCCTTGTACCTTTTAACATTCCTCATTGCTTCACAAGTTAATCTTACAGGGCAAATACATTGAGGCATAGGCCTATAATTTTCCAGCTCCTCCCATAATAGCTTCAATTCCATGTAAAAATCAGTCACAGGCATAGCCCTGCTTCAAACAATACAACTTTGTTGTAATTCTGCTACTCAAACAAGATCCTCGTGAGAGAATTGCTCCCTGAGATCCTTCCAAACTTCAGCAACCACCTCCTCATAGATTGTGAGTGTATAACTCCTTTAGTTAAAATTAACTACAGTTAGTCTATCTTAGTTAGGAATAACTGTCTTAGTTAAACAGTTGTAACTAACTCTTAAATGAGTCTTTGTAGTATAAATACTCCCTGTAAACAGAGACTCAGTGGCTTCATAATATACTTACTGGGCTGCAGTTAAAAGAATCCTTAGATATCTTAAAGGTGCTTTACACAATAGACTTGTATTACATCCTGCTACTCTCAGTCAACCCCTGACTATTTGTGCATTCTGTGGTGCTGATTGGGCAGCAGACCCAGATGACAGAAGGTCTACTTCTGGTGCTGCAATTTACCTAGGTCCTAATTTGGTTTCCTGGTGGTCTAGGAAGCAAACTGTAGTATCCAGATCAAACTGAAACTGAATATAGAAGTCTTGCAGTGGCTACAGCAGACATTATTTGGATTCACACTCTGCTTAAGGAACTTTCAGTCCCTCATTCCATACCTATGGTGCTATGTGAAACTCTCAGTGCTGTCAATTTGGCTCATAAACCTATTCTTCACCCAAATTGGAACTTGAAGCATTCCTCAGCATGATTGAGTTGCACACGAAAGCCTTAAATTCGACCTGGTTGGACTTGCACATTTACTTTATCTCACAACAACCAGACCTGATATTTGTTTTGCCACACAACAACTTAGTCAATTCTTATTCTTTCCCACCATGTTGGATTACAAAGCAGCCCAAGGAATTTTTTAGTATTTAAAAGGGAATCCTGGCAAAAGAATTATATTCCCCTGTACCTCTGTACTTCAGATTCATTATTTAGTGGTGCTGATTGGGCAGGTTGCCCAGACACAAGGCGTTCAATCAGTGGTTCTTCTTTCTTGGGGATTCTCTGATCAGCTAGAAATCAAAGAAGCAAACTATTTTTGCCTCTTCCTCTGTAGAAGAAGAATACCGTGCCTTTGCCACAAGCTCTTGTGAACTTCAGTGGCTTAAGTTCCTACTTGATGATCTTCATGTTCACTGCACCAAACAAGCTGTTCTCTACTGTGACAAAAATAGTGCACTGCACATTGCCTCTAATCCAGTCTTTCACAAGCAAACAAAGTATCTAGATATCAACTGCCATGTAGTACGAGAAAGGTGCACATCCGGACTCATGAAACTGCTGCCTCTTGCCTCCAATGTACAGATTGCAGATTTGCTTGCTAAAGGACTCTTGCCCAAGCTCTTCTTTCACTTGCTTTCCATGCTGAGGATGGTTCATATATTTCAACCCTCGGCTTGAGGGAGGTTATTAGACGAGTATCTACAATTTAACCCAATGGAGTTCTTAGAATGTGGATTTGGGTCTAACTCAACTCTAAAAGCTAGCTTATAGGGTGAAGGTTGTTTCCTACTTATTTACTCTATTTTGGCATTATCTTTGGCCGATGTAGGACTTTGGTTTTTCCCAATAGGAGTCACACATCTAATTCTTATTTAGGGACCGTTAGTGGTGAAAGGGTTGGTTTTGTAACACACTCGCCCTCGTTTATTTTCAGCTTCCTATCTTCTCACTTTTTTCTGTTTATTTGCATTTTATAGCTACAGTCAGGCTAGAAATACCATACGTGTATTCTGAACCCCTTAGGCAAATTTTCATTGTGCCAGCCTTCAGTATATGCATGCTGTTGACTGATTTTGGTGGATACTGTGATTCCTGCAGGTATCATTCTGAATCTGGTTGGCAAACTTTGCTAGAGATAATTGTTGAGCACTACGGGCTTGAAGTTGATCAGTCTGCTATAACTATTTTTATCTGCCTGGTCCCAGTTGCCATTGATGCATGTGTGAAACTTTGGGTATGTTCTTCTCTTTAATAACTGCTAAATGCTACTGATTCTATGTCCATTTTCATTTCATGTACTTGTTTGTGTTAGAATTAGAAATACAAGGTCATTCTTTGGCCTCTACCTAACAACTTAAAAGTTTCATATGGGATTCACCATCATTCTCTTGCAGCCAGACCAGCAACTGCTGCTTCTATGCAAATCTCTAGTGCATTGTAATCCTGTGAACAATAACCCTTATTTATTTATTTTTTTATTAAAGTTTGTTAACAACATTACTAGGAATCTGAATTTCTATTTTGTGGACAGCTATTGAAATTTGCATATTACCTGTTTCAAATTGTAGTTGTTAATGCTAATCACCTCTTGTTTTTGTGATACAGCTATTTAAATTCCTCCCCCGTTTATCCCCAAGGGTGACAAATATATTTCACGAAATGAAACGTCACTAGACTGGGTAAGTCGGTTTCTTCAGCCATTTGAGTTTTGTCAACTGAAACAATTCATTTTTTTCTCCCTAGCCTTGTATTCTTGTATGCATTTCTTTATATTGCAATGTCCAACATTTTGTGTAATAATGACTGATTTTTTAGTTCAGCTACTACTTCAAGGTTTCCTTACTTTTGTAAAAAATGGTGATAAGTATGTATTTAACAAAAAAAAAAAAATCCATGATGCTAATTGGTTTTTCTTTCAATTTTATGGTAGACTGTAGCTCAAGGAGCTTCAACGTGGCCTGGCAAAATCATCACTCAAATCCTCCTACAAATAAATACAAGCCTTAAATATCCTTGATTTTGAAATTCGACTCCTTATTTGGTTAGGTCCTGGGAATTGGTCTGTTTGAGATGGATCTTTAAAAATGGAATGGTGTTTGAACGTTGGAAACGTGATGAAAAAATTTCTGATCAGTTTGCCTACCGTTCATTAGAGATGCTGAGAGTGGGAACGAATTTCTTCTTCATCTAATGGACGAAAAGCATATTTTTTGGGGTGAACGAATGAAGAATCTGAGTGCTTAATGGATACGAAATATCCATATGAAATGTATTTATACATGGTATGACTGAAGAATAAATTCAGTTGGCTAATGATCAACTTCAAGACAATTTTATTTATCAAGATCTTTCGTTTAAAACTCGAATGATATTATTCATAGAAGTTAGGCAGTAGAGATTAAAATATTTTACCACTTTGTTTTTTGTTAATCATTCTTATAACGTAAAAGATTTATTTTTGGACAAGATGATAGAAATTAATTTTGATTTTTATTTCACTAATCTTTTTTAATTTGATAATTAGATTTTAATTTTAATTTTTTAATATTTTGATTTATCCTTGTGATGATTATTATTAGTTGTTTTTATGTTTGTTTATATGTATTATGTGAGAGTGAGATAAGTAAATATTAATCATTAGATTGGATATGAATGGTTTAGATTAAAACACAAAAAGTCAATGAGTTTTTTAAAAAGTTATATAACTTTTTAAGTGATCAAATGACATTAATTTTTTTATCATTTATGTATGATTCAAATGAAAACATTCTTAAAAAAGATAACATATAATTTTATCCGTTAAATTATACTTTGAAATAATAAATGCGATTATTCTACATTTTTAATCTCATCTGCATATTTATATTTAGTACTATTCAGAAATCAAACTGTAAAATTTTCATTACTACCAGGAAGACATGGTCTAGAATGGTAGAAGAAAAAAGAGACAACGTAGAAGAAAATTAAAAAACTGAAAAGAAAGAAGTCATCCGTTTTCTTGTTTGGTCTCCTCTGTCCTCTCCGGCTTCTCAATTTCATTTCTATTTTTGTCTTTGCCCTATTCGATTTCGATCTCCCCAGTCACAGTCACCTGCATCGGTAGGCACACGCACTCGCATACTCTCCATCAGGTACATCTCGCCATCTCAGATTTTAGGGTTCTTTCAGATTTTCGCATCTTTTCATCTTTGCCCTTTTTTCTTTGTAAGATCACTCTATTGTTCATGAAATTACGGGTTGAGGTTTGACTAATGAGTTGATTTAAGGTCTCACAATTCAATTCTGTACTTCATTTTCATCTAGTTGTTGTTTCACTCCTTCGCACATTCTTAGTAAATTTTTCTAGCTTTTAATTTGGATATAAGGATTACGTAATATGAGGCTAGTAGACCTTAGGGTCTCTCATTAGCTTCTCCCTTTAACTTCCCCCTGATTGCTTTCTATGCATTTGATTCCAAGTTTATAACAAAAACATGATCTTCAATTTGTGGAAACAATCTCTTGATTTTAGATGTATTCGTAGTTTTTATTTGCTCAAGTTAACTATATCAGCTCTTGTGTTTCTTCTGTATGGTCGGAAGCTCTGAGGCTTACTCTTTGTATGTGTGTGTGCACGCACATGGGTAAATGCAAAGATGGAGTTACCTTTGTTGTTGTATTTGAAGGTTTATAAATTCAAATGCTATAAGCTTTTGTGGGTATATTTTTGTTTCAGGGTTGTTTTTTCAAGTGGTTTAATGTACGATTTCTAATGCTGAGGAAATAACAAGACTTGAAAATTTTCTTTACCGTGAAAGATGTTGGAAGGTGGTGCAAAATTCCCTGGAATAATAGACCTCAACAAACACAACGATAACTACTATGATTTCTCTCAAGGATTTTATCATAAGCTTGAGGAGGGCACCAATATGTCAATTGACAGCATTGGGAGCTTGCAAACAAGTAATGGTGGAGGATCTGTTGCAATGTCCATTGATAATAGCAGTGTTGGGTCCAATGATTCCCATACTCGCATATTGAACCACCAAGGGCTGCGGAGGCATGCCAATGATAATTACTCCATTGCACACAGTGTCAATCATCGAGGAAGAGTCACACACGCTTTGAGTGACGATGCTTTGGCTCAAGCTCTAATGGACAGCAGTTCCCCAACTGAGGGGCTTGACAATTTTGATGAGTGGACAATTGATTTGAGGAATCTTAGTATGGGTGAGGCTTTTGCTCAAGGAGCTTTTGGGAAACTCTACCGAGGTACCTACAATAATGAAGATGTTGCTATCAAAATCTTGGAGAGGCCTGAAAATGATCCAGCAAAGGCTCAGTTGATGGAACAACAGTTTCAGCAGGAAGTGATGATGCTGGCTACACTAAAGCATCCTAACATAGTTCGTTTTATTGGTGCATGCCGTAAACCAATGGTATGGTGTATCGTTACAGAATATGCCAAAGGGGGTTCAGTTCGGCAATTTTTGATGAAGCGTCAAAACCGATCAGTGCCCCTCAAACTGGCTGTCAAGCAAGCTTTGGATGTTGCACGGGGGATGGCATATGTTCATGGCCTTGGATTGATCCACAGGGACTTAAAATCTGATAATCTTTTGATTTTTAGTAACAAATCAATTAAAATTGCTGATTTTGGAGTTGCCCGGATTGAGGTGCAAACTGAAGGAATGACACCTGAGACTGGAACATACCGTTGGATGGCTCCGTAAGATTCTTTAGTTTCTTTCTTCTTTTGATATTAATTTTAATGTGCATTCTGCTTTTATGTTTCTGAAATTTTATCTTAGCAAAAGCAAGATATCTTAATAAAGGAAACATTATTAAAAGTAATAAATGGTTCTAATAAACTGAGATATGGGGGATCCATTTAATTCAGGAGTTAGTCTTGTCAAACTCATTCCATTTAGTAACTTTATGGACATTGAACTTCATCAATCCAATGGTTGGATTGAAAGTTCTCATGAACTAGACAAAATTTACAAATTTTCATATAATTTAAAAACCAGTTCGTACTTCATCAATCATCTTTCTTTTAATGCACAATACACTTTTATTAATATTTGTCTTGTTGACTATTATTACTACATAATGATATTTAATTTAACTTATCTAAAATTTGGGATGCTTGATCATCAAGATAACATCTCACAATTCTACAGTTAAACTTGGATTCTATAAGAAGTTATTAGGTAAAATAGGTGTCCAAAACTTACTTTTGGAGTAAGTGGATCTTCCATACACACACACACAAGGACAGGGTTATCAAAAGCAAGATCCTACCTAAGATTGGTAGGGGAGAAATAGCATGTAAATAATATGACTGTAACATAAAGTTTAAGATCCCAAAAATATAATCATCATCATAATGATATTATTATTATTGCTGTAACCTTGAAATCTCAGCTAGCATTTAATTAAAACTATAATTGAAATTTGAAAATACATTTGAAGGTCACAACTTTAATTGAAGTTATTATTAATGATATAAAAGACATACCAAACGCCCACAATACTCACCTAAAATTTTGTTGGTCTCTCCCAAGGGAAAAAGATGATAATTTTGTGGGTGCTCGTGAGGTTGAAAGATATGTTACTGAACAAGATGGCCAGTGCTTCAATAGAGTTGTGCTTCGTCAGTAATTTTGATGAAGAACTGTGCACCACCACCAATATCTATGAGCCTAAAAAAAGGGGAATACATGGGTAGAGTTGTAGCACTGCCATTCCGCCAATGCATTAAGACAGCTACTCAGATCAGCAGGGAACAACTACTCGGAATATCTGATAAAAGTGGAATAGACATGAGGAAATAGCCAAACAAGAGGTTTATGGTTGAGTTTCTTTGAATTTTGGGGGTTGACATAGTGGTTGCTCATCCATATCACAAACACTGACCGATGTTAGTGATTTGAAGAGCTTTCCCCATGATCCTACATCAAATCTCACATAATTGATTTTGTGTATATAATCAGTATCAAATCTACCACACAAAAGCATAAGATTATGTGATCCTATGAGGGTTAATAACCTTTTGCGTGTGTGTGATCCTACAACACAAGCAGCCAAAGTAACGGCTTTTCACGTGCTATGGTGACACTACCTTAATTCTAAGCTTCAAAAGCCCATTTTTACCCTTGAAACAACATTGTTTAATTTTTTGGGGGTAAAATTGTGATTTCTCCCTCATTTTCTAATGCACATTTCTCTTAAAAAACATAGTAGGATTTGGAGCCCTTCTTCCAAAACATAGACAAAAAATGAAGTAAGGTCAATGCTTTTAATGGGACTGGTCCCAGGTAGGAAATGCTAGGAAGGTGGCATGTGAGCTTCACACACCTATGACAGAATATCTGTGTAATGGAGTGTAGGGCATTCTTTGGCAATGGAAATTTGTGGGTAGGCAGGTCGATGGTCTCTATGTACTAAGTAGTCAAGACTCAAGTGATCAATCTCCTTTCCTGAACAGATTTGATGACATTTCTGAGTCTTTTGTGTTGATGGTTGAAACCAGAGACTTTGGGGATTGTTGAGAAATTTAGAATGATGCCATATAAAAGAACTTTTGAGGAATTTAGAATCTGCTGGACAGAAGGAAGGACCTAGGAACTATGAGCTGAAGAAGGATAATCATATGAATGGAAAAATAAATAAAACTTATACTTACAAGAGCATTAGAAAATTTGTTTTGAAGGTATAATCTTATCATTTTTTTAATTTGTTCCTTATATTTCTCTTTCATTCCAATTGTATCTTCTATTTAATTTAATGAATGACCCTTTAGCTGTGTGTATTTTTTGTCAAAACTAGGCAGTACTTGATAACTACATGGAGATTGGTGAGTAACTGAGTCAGTCTGCTTTCTTATGTTGACATCGTACTTGAATCTGTTATTTTATGATCTGCTGCAGGGAGATGATCCAGCATAGGCCTTACACACAAAAGGTGGATGTATATAGCTTTGGGATTGTTTTATGGGAACTCATCACTGGAATGCTTCCATTTCAGAACATGACAGCGGTACAAGCAGCATTTGCAGTTGTGAACAAAAACGTTCGCCCTATCGTACCCAATGACTGCTTACCTGTTCTCCATGAGATCATGACATCATGCTGGGATCCCAACCCTGATGTTAGGCCACCATTTACTGAAATTGTAGGAATGCTTGAGAATGCTGAGACTGAGATCCTGACAACTGTTCGGAAGGCCCGTTTTAGGTGTTGCATGACACAACCAATGACTGCTGACTGATTCTGGGAAAACAAACGAGAGTTGTGAGAGTATAGACTGATAATTCGGAAGGAACATGAGACTCAGATAGTTAAGGGTGACTAGATAATAGCTGTGTATGTGTGCTTAATTCCTTAAGAAGAAGAAAAAGTATTAACAGGAGATCTTTCGGTTGTTTGGTTCGTATTTACTGTCTGTTCTGAATTTGTAAGAGGAAATTGTGTGTCTAATACTTGCATGCACTACAGTTATGTATAGATCTGAAAGTCAAATGGAATGAGATAATAGATGGAAACTCTGCTGTGTACGTATGTGCTGACAGTACAATCAGGATTTGTCTCCTAAAATAAATGGGAAACAAGCTTATGAACAAGGGAGGACCTATGCTTAAGTGATGGTGTGCATATTTTTAAAATTTAGGTACATAACTACTAAAGTTTTTGTACTATTCTTTATTTTTATAGGTCAAATGACATTTGTGGTCCATTAACTTATTTATTTTATTCAATTTAGTCTTTTATCTTTTAAAACAAAGATAAAAAGTTTGTAATATTTTTAAAATTTTCATTTCTTAAAAAAATTTAAAGTCATTATACTTGTTTTTTCATGTTTTTCAAATTTGAAAGACATTGTTTTTGTTATTGCATATTTTTAAATTTTAAAAACATTACTATAAATATTTAGTGTGAAATTTAAGATTAAATTAATGAAATCTTAAATAATTATGTTTTCAATTATTAAAATCCTAAATGTTTAGGATTCTATTAATGAAACTCTAAATATTTAAGATTTTAATTTAATATTTCATTTACGAAATCCTAAATATTTTGGATTTCAATTTAAGTTTATATTAATGAAAAATCATAAATATTTATGGTTTCAATTTTGAATTTTATTAAAATCTATAAAACCTTAAATAATTAAGATTTTAATTTAATATCTCATTTATGAAATTTAATTATTTATGGTTTCAATTTAGGATTTTATTTATTACATCTTAAATGTTTAGGGTTTTAATTTAGGGTGTCAATAATGAAACTCTAAATAATTGAGATTTTATGAAATTCTAAATATTTAAGATTTCAATTGAAATGTTTCATTTATTAAAACCCTAAAATATTTAAAAATTTATTTATAAAACCTTAAATAATTGGGATTTCAATTTATAGTTTCATTTATACCGTAAATAAGTAGAGTTTTATAAATGAAATCCAAAATATTTAAAACATTTAGGGATTCATTTATGAAACCCTAAATATTTGGGATTTTAATTTATGGTTTCATTTATAAAACTATAAATAAATAAAGTTTTATTAATAAAACCCAAAATATTTACGATTTTGATTTAACATTTCATTTATGAAACATTAAATAGGATTTTATTTATGAAATTCTTAATTCTTAAAGTTTCAATTTAGGATATAATTAATGAAATCCTAAACATATATTGTTTTAATATAAGATTTTATTTATAAAACTTAAATGAGTTTCAATTTTGGGTTTTATTTAGGAAATCTCGTATATTAATGGATTTCCATTAATGGATTCCTAAATAATTTACCGTTTTAATTTACGGTTTTATTTATGACACACTTAATATTTGAGATTTCAATTTAGGATGGAATTACGATATCATTAATGAAATCTTTAAATATTTATGCTTTCAATTTAAGGTTTCATTTATTAAATCCTAAATATTTGAGGTTTAAATTTAGGACGAAATATAGGATATTATTAACAAAATAATAAATATTTATACTTTCAATTTAGTGTTTCATTAATGAAAACCTTAGTATTTAGGATTTTATTTACGAAACCTTAAATATTCTGGGTTTCAATTTAAGATGAGTTTAAGGGTTTCAACAATGAAACCTTAAATAATAAAGATTTTAATTTAATGTTTCATTTTTGAAACACTAATTATTTATGAAACTCTAAATATTTACGGTGTCATTAAAAAAATCCTAAATAATTATAATTTTCATTTATGAAACCATTGGTTTCAGTTTAGGGTTTATTTTTTTAAAACCCTAAATATATAGGGTGTTCAATTTAGGGTATCAATTATAAAACCTTAAATATTTATGATTTTAGTTACGCAACATCTAAATATTTAAGGTTTCAATTTAGGATAAGTTTTAGAATTTTAATAATGATATCCTAAATAATAAGGGTTTTAATAAATATTTAGGGTTTCATTAATGAAAATACTTATTTAGGTTTTCATAAATGAAACTCTAAATATTTAGTGTTTTATAAATAAACCTTAAATTGAAATAATAAATATTTAAGGTTTAATAATAAAACCCTAAATATTGAGTGCTTAGTAAATAAACATTAAATTGAAATCCTAATTATTTAAGATTTTATTTACAAAACTCTAAATTTTCAATTTAGGGTTAATTTTAGGATTTCATTAATGAAATCCAAAATAATTAGGCTTTCAATTTAATCTTTTATTTATAAAACCCTGAATATTTAAGATTTCAATTTAGGATGAAGTTTAGGTTCTTATTAATTAAACCATAAATATTTATGGTTTCGATTTATGATTTTAATCATAAAATCCTAAATATTTGGGATTTCAATTTAGGGTGAATTTTAAGGTTTCATTAATGAAATTCTAAATAATTAGATTTTCATTAATGAAATCTTAAATAATTAGCATTTCTATTTAATGTTTTATTTATAAAACAGTTCCTATTTACAGTTTCAATTCAGGGTTTGATTTATAAAATTTTAAATATTTAAGATTTTATTTATGGATCTTCAAATAATTAAGTTTTCCTTTATAAAATCCTAAGTATTTATGGTTTTAATTTAGAGTTTGATTTATCAAAATCCTAACCTAAATATTTAAGGGTTTATTAATGAAACCTTAAATATTAAAGGATTCACTTATGAAACCCTAAATATTTATGATTTTATTTACAAAACTCTAAATATTATAGTTTTCAAATCAGCATGAGTTTTAATAATGAACCCCTAAATAATGAGAGTTTCAATAAATATTTAGGTTTTCATTAATGACACCTTAAATATTTAGTATTTGATAAATAAAACCATAAATATTTAGTATTTCATAAATGATATCAAAATCCTAATAATTTAGGATTTTATTTGCAAAACTCTAAAAATTCAAGTTTTCAATCTATGGTGAGTTTTAAAGTTTCAATTTAATATTTCATTTATGAAACACTAAATATTTAAGGTTTTATTTATGAAATCCTAAATATTTAGTGTTTCTATTTAAGATTTTGTTTATGAAATACTAAATATTTAGGCTTTCAATTTAAGGTGTCATTAATAAAATACAAAATAAAGTTTTATTAATAAAATCCTAAATATTTATTATTTCAATTTATGATTTTATTTATGAAACCTTATATATTTAGAGTTTCGATATATGATTTTATTTTTGGTGTCATTAATGAAACCTTAATATTTATAATTTCAACTAAAAAAAACTTCAAGACATTATTACTCTTGTTTAATATTATTTTAAAAAACCTTAATATTACTCTTTTTTCAATTTTTCAAGAAATTATTCGTGCATTTTAATATTTTAATTTTTTTTCAAAATTTTCAACACTTTCCACATTTTTCTTCATTTTTCTCAAAACTTTCATTTTTTTCAAAAAAATTCAAGAGTTTTCTTTTTCTTTTTTTTATATGATTTTCAAAAAAAAAAAAATTTCAAGTCATTATTTTTGCTTTTCAAAGTTTTAAAAAATATTTTTAAAAATAATTTCAAGATATTACTCTTATTTTTTTATATTTTCAAAAAATTTTATATTTTTTCAAATTTTCAAGACATTACTCTTGCTTTTTAATATTTTTAAAAATTTTCATTTTTTCCAAAAATTTCAAGAGATTACAATTGCTTTTTCATATTTTTAGTTTTTTTTTTTCATTTTTTCAAGACATTAATCTTGCATTTTCAATTTTTTCAAATTTTATTTTTTAAAAAGTATTTCATATTTAAAAAAAATCATTTTTTTCAAAAACTCCAAGATTTTCTTCCTTCTTTTACAAAATTTATTTTTTATTTTCAATATTTCAAGATATTCCTCTTTCTTTTTCATATGTTTATTTTCAAGAAAATATTCTTGTTTTTTCATTTTTAAATTTTTTTAAAAAAATTTTAAAGACATAACTTTTACTTTTTCATATTTTAAAAATTTTATGTTTTTCCAAATTTTGAAGACATTATTCTTATTTTTTATAATTTTTTATTTTATTTAAAAATTTCAAGATATTCTTCTTACTTTCTCATATTTATAAAAAATTTCATTTTTTTTAATTTTCAAGGTATTACTATTGTTTATTTATTTTTTAAAATAAAAATATTTTTTTCTTTTTGTAAGAGTCTTGTTTTTTAATGTTTTTTTTTCAAATTTTTAAGACATTATTCTATTTTATTTATAATTTCAAAATTTTCATTTTTTTTATTTTTTCAAAATATTACTGTTTTTTCATATATTTCTTTAAAATTTTTAAGACATGACTTTTGTTTTTCATTTTTTCTTAAATATTTTTTATAATTTTTCAAGATATTTCTCTTACATTATCATATATATTTTTAAAAATTTTCAATACATTACTTTACCTTTTTTTTTTCCATAATTTTCATAGACACTCATATTTTTTATATTTTTCAAATTTTAGTTTTTTTTTTTTCAATTTTGCATGACATTACTCTTGCCTTTATCATATTTTTTCATATTTTAAAAAAAATCATGACACTCCTTTTATTTTTAATATTATTTTCATATTTTTAATTTTCAAGATATTACTCTTATTTTTTCAAATCTTAAATTTTTTTTTTCAAATTATAAATACATTACACTTATATTTTAATATTTTAAAATTTCCACGTTTTTCAAAATTTGAATAATATTATTCTTGTTTATTCATATATGTTTCAATTTTCAAGAAATTACTATTTTTTTTTTATAACACCCTAAATATTTATGATTTAATTTTATAATTCCATTTATAAGATTATAAATATTTACGATAAGATTTAAGATTTCATTAATAAAACTTTAAATATTTTGAACTTTATTAGATAAATTTAATCCAGGACTTCCCAAATTCTCAGGGCAGTTATTGAACCATAATTCTGAAACCTAAAGGTGAGTCCAATGAAACCTGAAAAAGTTTTTTTCTTAAACTATGAATCAACTTGTAGTTGCTTTTATAGCATAATCCAAAATCTTGTTTTACACAACCTTACACAATTGGAAAAAGTAGTGGTGGCACTGAGTTGTATGATTTTCAAGTAGTCTAGCTGTTTATTTCCAATTTTTATTGATAATTCATTTGTATAGAAAAGAGATTACAGCCTTTCACCAAAAAATGAAAAGAAAAGGAGATTACAGCCAAACTTTTAGAGAAATTAAAGGTAGATATATTATAGTTGAAATATTCATGAGGTAACATATTTTCATATATAAAAGGAGCTCAAGGAGCACTGCCTCTAAATTAAAAGCTCTAAAATTTAAGAAATATGGATATTCTTATTCCTGCGGGAAGATAAACATGCGTCGCATTCAATTTATAATTATAGTACATCATGATCAATATTGACATTCATTCTCAAAGATGCACCCTTCCGAATGCACACAGCTGCCAAATCAGGAAGAAGAAAAATAAACACTTCACAAGTCATTAATTCCAGAATTACTAGCAGATTATTTGCAAAATACACAACAAGAACTGGCTTTGAGTTCAACGAGGAACGAGATCTGAATCCCATCAGAGAATGGCAACATTACATACACCAATATTAACTTTCAGTAGTCTTACCCCATATATGATGTAATTTCATTGCTAATTCAGCAACTCGCCTTCTTTCTGCATGACTGAAAATATGCAGGTTCACGGTCTCCTGGACTGCCGATAAAAGATGTTCCTTGGCTTCAATAGAGATAGCAATGCAATTTGGTCCATGGATAGTACTCATTTCAACAATCTACCATAAAATAATAAGATTTCCCAAGTTACTTGGTAGCACATTGTAGTAAACAGCATATAAATTCGAAGACAAAAGTGCGACTACAGGAAAGTATCTAATTTAATTTCTGTCCAGAATTGTTTCTACATTCTACTATTCCAAAGCGTAGTTGCAAAAAACAAACTCGAGAAAAAAAACTCAGCAGACAGGCTTGTTTAGCTGTCCAGTTTAAGCTTCATTACACCATATTTGATAGAACACCAAGTGATAAACTACTAAAATATAATTCTGAACACAAAATTTACACAATACAGCAATACAATTGCTGTCCCAAAGACAAAAATCTCCTTCAGAGAATATTTTTTAGCCAAACTGCAATCAGTTGTCTTCTATGAATAGCTGTTATCAAGTTCTCATGCAGAAGTAATACAGAACAATTTATGCAGGACAAGTTATTTTCTATCACATAATCTAATAGTAATACAGTACTGCTCCTAACTTTTAGCCATAACTAATAGTAATCTAATAAAGTTGCTATTAGACTTATATCTTATAATACATATCCTCATGTCAGTTATTATCAGTTCCCTTCAATATTTTTCACATAAAAACATAAATAACCATCAGAAAACCATTGAGATCTGTACAAATTTCAATTTAAAGCTATTTACTCCCTCGTCCCTAAATATAAAACATTATATAAGACATTATTTTGAAATTTTCTTGTCTCTTTTTATAAGACTATTTAATATTTGTCCCTTACATTATTTTTTTTACCAAAATACCCTTAATTATTTTAGTCCATAAATAATAAATGTCATGAATATTCATTTTCTTTCATTTACGAGATTAGAGAACTAAAGAGTTTAGTTTTAAAAAATAAAACTCTACTACTATTATTCTCTCTCCGTATACTAATTATTTAAGTGTAATTTTGAAAAAAAGATTACAATTACAAACAACTTTAATACTAATAACTAAATTAAACAACTTTCTTAATGTGTGAATTAGTTAACAATGTCTTATGATTAGCAACGGAGAGAGTACTACTAAATAGTTTAAAGGTAACCTCAAATGACATTACATCCTGTAACTGTTACAACTACCATTCAAGAATAAGAGGTAACTTTTAGCATCTCCATTTCATGATTCTGCACTTCCGGTTCAAAACACTCAGAATTTTATTGTTTTTTTTCTTTATAAGCTAAAGGACTCCCAGATACACTTGCGTTCATTCCAAGAAAGGTACTTAATGAAAGGAATGTAGATTTCAAAATAATAATCAATAATTGCAGTGCAATACTTAATAAGAGTAAGTGAACTTGCCTGCTGCAGCCAGGGGATTATAGTATTAAATAATTTTCCTTCCAGAAGAAATGATGCTAAAGTACTAAGCAGAACATTTATTGTCTTCATAGATAAACTTTCTATAACTGGGCCAGTTGTATTCAAAAGCTCAACGAGAATAAGTTCATCACTGAAACACAAAGCTTCCATATATGCAGAGTTCAGATCCCCTTCACATACAAGACGTTTTACATGCTTCCAGTAGTTAGTATTACTCTCAGAAAAATCATTTCTGGCATTGGTTATTCTGGTAGCAGAGAAGATACCATCATTTTTTACAGAACCCGTTCTTATTGTATCCTTCACTGAGCTGTTCAAAACATCCTTCTCTGTAAAATTTTTGGCAGCCTTGACCTTGTAACTATTCCACATGTCAGAACGATCTCCAGAACAAATCCTTGGTTGGCTTCTTGAAAGTGTCTTTTTCTCCCAACTTTCAGAATTTTTAACTGACTTAGAGCCTGATTGCTTATTATTAATTTCCACAGATGGCCTTGGAGTGCATATGGAGAATCTGGGAGAGGCAACAATTTCGCTCTGCCTCCCTAATTTGGAGTTTTCTGAATAAGAATGTCTTCCTCTTTGCAAAGATTCTTGACTTAATCTATCAAATACATTCTCTAAGCCTGTAATTCTTGATTGGATTGTAGAAAGGGCATCCATTATACCAGTTGTAAACATCTGAAAAAGATTTGGCAGTATGCTAAATAAAAAGTGTCGCATATACTGTGTGATGCATAACAAAAAATACTTAAAAGTTCGGTATGAGGTATCACAATAGTATGCCTATTCGTGTGTGCCAAAAGTTACACAATTCAAATTCTTTACTTGTGATAAAGAATGTAGGTGTTCAGTTCATTGCTTTCGTTAATAGTATACAAGTGAGAGAAACATACAAAACTATGGTACTTGAGCTGTTTCATACTGTTTGAAAAAAACAAGGAAATGTTTGCTCAAGAAAGCATTGCAAAAAGGAGAATGAGTGGCAGCACCAGAGTGAAAAAAATTAGAATCACATGCTGTAGGTGTAAATATGCATATTACCTGTAATTGGTGCATCATGTTAGCCTGTTTCATTTCAATATCTGATAGTTGATTCTGTATACAGATAATTTCATTTGCCATATGCATACAGCATTCATGTGCAGTTTGGCGACTTGGCTCTGTGACTGTAGAATCAGAACTTCTAGGATGTTGCATCTTTATGGAGTACACCTGTTCATCAGAACTTATTTCTTCACTGAACCGTTGGCTTCTTGCAATTGCCTTCTGTTTTATAAAGCAGTCATGCGAGGCAGATAAAAACTTGGTCTCAAAGTTATCAGTGGCAAGATTAGAGACAGAAGAACACTCCTGCTTGTCATCCATAGGCACATATTCATAACCAACATCCTGCATGCTTGTAAGATCAGCACTCATTGTTTCTGATGGCTTAGTGACAGAACAACTCTCAGATTCTTCATTCTGGAATTCCACGACAGAGTGGGGTCTGGGGACTGCAACTTCAACATGCCAATCATCTGGTTTCTGGTGAGTGTTCCTGGCATAATTTTGACATGTTTTCTGAACAGACAAAGGGATCCTTCCCATAGTTGATTTCATATTAACTTTATGGAGGCTGACATCCTTCTGTCTGGATTCGGTAGTACTACTAAGATCAGAGGAGTCACCTCTGCAGATGTTTTCTGTGAAAAGCATGAGCAGAACACAACATAAAAAAAGGGGGAAATGACAAATTGACAAAACAAATGATGATGCGAAGAAGTGGAAAAGCCTGCTATATCTCATACATAAGATATGAGGTCCAGCCAGGTGAAGTGAGAGATAGAAGAGGTAAACCTTTTAAAGAGGATCCAGTTTCAGAAGGATCGGGAGTATCTGGAGCGGGAGGAATTGTCCAATACTTGAGGGCTTGCAAAACAGCATCCCTAACTGGTTTCACCTAAACAACCAATAAGTATATAATTAGTATATAATGATAATAATAAATTGAGTGAGAAAGGTGAATTTGTTAGGTAAAACACCTTGTCAAATCGACATGACTCAAGGGACTGAACACAAGAGGCCCTGAAACAACCCAAGAAGGAAGCAGCGCTCAAGGCAATGTCTGCCAGTGCGACAGAAGCCGCTTTGCGTGTGGTCCAATCAGTGTGTTTTAGGGCGTCTTGGATACTGGCAATAGCAGTGGAGAGAATATTCTGTGTTGGAGCGCCCCCAGCCTGGAAATGAAGAAGAAATATTAGTAATTACTGTGTGTGTGTGTGTGTGTGTGTAGTAGGCAATATAGAAAAAAGCAAAACAAACCAAACCTGGATGATGCTCCTTGTCAAGTCAAGCAGTGCTGGTTTAGCCATAAAATGAGGGTTTTTAAGCAACTTGAGAGTCCTGGTCAACATCTTGTGCAAGAGGGAAAGAGGAGGATGGTGTGTGTTGTCGATGATCCTAGCGAGGCAAAGAGCAGAGGCGGACTGAACGTGCTTGTTTTGTTCTCCAAGAGACTCGAAAATGGGCCTGACTAACACAACAAAAACCTTGTCCTTGTCCTGGCCCAATTTGGCGGTGGCAAGAAGCGCAACAGTGTTGACGCACACATCCCTGACTACAGAGTCGGGATCCCTGAGGCGTTTAACAATGCTGGCAACCATTTTGGGAAGATGCGGGAGGACGAGGCCCTGGTAATAGGTGGCCAACGTTCCCATTAGTCTTATGCACTCCTTTCTAATGGAAGCTTTTTGCTCCCACTCGGTGTCTAATATGCATGACAAGAACGACCATATCCCTTCCGCTCTTAAACCCTGCGCTATGCGATCTAGCTCCTCCATCCCTATTTGCTGCGTGTCTCGATCCCCCACCTTGTTCAGCGCACCTACTATCCTCTGCTTCAGCTCCAAACCACCATGACCATGTCCCTTCTTCATCCTCACTCACTCAGAGAAAGTGAAATGAGAGACAAAGAATCTGATAATAATTCTTTTTTATTTTACTACTTCAAACTTCAAACTTCAAATTTCGCGCCCTATCCATCAATTCGAATGTCGGTCCTTAACCCACTTTCGATCTGGGCTTTCGTCAATATCAACCCGCTCCCTTGAAATTCTTTAACCTTGGCTACTGTATTTTCTTTTATATTTTAAATCCATAATCACCATTCATTCAAAGTTATAAGTTTTTACCTAAATTATAGTATAGAGATTTTCAAACATGAAACTAATCATTAATCAATGTATCATTGAACGTAAATTATAAATCATAATCCTTAAACTATTAACAAAAATAATAAATCATGTAATTTTATATACGAAAATATTAAATCTTAAATTATAAAATAATTGTTAATATGATTTTTAAAATAATTTTATAATTGGATGACAATTTAAAATTATTTTATACTTAAGTATGACTTTTTTTATTTTTTCTTTCTTATAATGACAAATTACTAATGTGTAATACTTTTTTATATTTTAAAATTCAGACTGTTACTTTATTAATGTAGTAACATTTTTTTTTATATTGTTTATATTATAATATTAATTTATTGATAAATATATTAAAAATATAATATAAAAAAATTATAAATTTTAAACTTAATAAGCGTGTCTTATTGTGCTAGTATTACCAAACTTTCATATCTTGAATCTTGATAGACAAACCATTGAGAACATAATATAATACCCACATTAAAAATTAAAAACACACATTTCTCTTTCCAACATTGATTTGTAAACAATTTGAATACTGCTAGAAACAATTGCGTTCTTCGTCCCAAAAGAAGTGACATAAACTTTTTTTTTTTTTTTTGGATGTTGGAAGTGACATAAACACTTATATCTCTATTTATGTATATATTTAATTCCTCTGCCACAGGGAAAGCAAGAGCGGTTATGAGTAATAGAAAACACTTGCAGGCATTCTCCACGCTTTCTTTATAGCTGACTACTAAATACTAAACTCATTAGTCACAAACATTTCAAGAGAGCCATGGAAATAAAAGAAAAAATGGTCAAAATAATAATAATTATTATTATTATTTTTATTTTATTTTTTTTACTGTCCACAGGTCGAAATAATTGGGACGACACCCTAACTAAGGTGAGATTAACTGGCTTGCAATACTTGGGATTGGTATTCTCCCAACGCCCAAATGGGGAATATGTTTCTGTATGCAGCGTACGTGATCATGCAATTCTTGTTGAAGACTCCCATTATTTCCTGAAGTGATGATAAAGTAACATGATTAAAATGATTTAAACACTTGATGGATTTAACTTCCCTGATGATAAAGTAAAAATAAAAAGGATGCATTTACTATTGATTTTCAGTTAAAAAATACCTCATAATTTTAACTAAAAATAAAGAGTAGATGCATGCTTACTTTCTCACTTGACACATTTAAACAGTTTATGTAAGGAGTGTGAATAAATTATATGGTCGGTGGCCTTCGTTACCTGCTGGGGAAAGTCACCGTCCTCCAATTGGGAATTAATCAAGTATGCAGCTGCCCGATGCAGTGGTTTCCGATCTCTCTTAGCCTGTTTCATTATTATTATTATTACGAAAGGAATGACAACATAACAAAAACAATTTCATCCACATCGCTTGACTCTTATTATTTATTTACATCTCCCTCTTTTTCTCCACCTTGTATGAACCCATGATACTTAATTCGTGTTAAGTTGTGGTAAAGTATGGGCTCCAATTTTAACTTGTAATCTAGGATTGATGTGCCTCTTGCTAAATTTAAATTCCATACACTCCTTCTTACTTCTACTTAGGCGAAAATAATGTACCTTCAAAGTTTGACATACACATCTCTAACTTGCTATTTACTTCTTCACTCAACTCTCCAACTAGGCTATGACCCACTCTCCCCACCTTGAGTTCTGAGTCTGACACTAGTCGTGATCCCCTCACCTCATGCATATCCTTGATTGCTCGAACATTAGCAATATGCACTCCTTTCTTCTTTTTGACCTTTCACAATACCTTGCTTGACATGACACCCTATCATGTGTCTAAATAATACAGTATATCTCAATTTATAATTATACCAAATATTTTTTTTTCCTACTCATAATATTCTTAATATCAGTTAGTGTCCTCATATTCTCTATGCCCCCAACAAAAAAATAAAAAAACAACGGGAGAGGACCTAGCTCTCTTCCTAAACTCCACCTCCCTCCACCAACAGACAACAAGACATGGTGTTGAGTGTTGACATCACATTTGGCATGGTCATAACTATATGCCCATCAACTGCCAATTGAAGGCAGAGGAAGATAGCTGATCATTCTTATTCCTATACATTATATTTAAGTTCCAACCATGTTATTCTTGCACATCTCGGAAAGGAAATAAAGTTTGAAAAACTAAATAACAAATTAACATGATATATATTACTACATGACAATATTAGTACAATTAGTTATATTATAATATGATTATATGAATTTATTCAGCCATGGACATATCTATCTCAAGGCTAAAAGGTGGCTCATTACAATGGGGTCTGGGAAGAGTAGATATAGGCAGTCTTGCCATTGCAAGCAGAGAAGCTATTTCCAATAACCAAACCTGTGACAATGTGACCTGGTCCCTGGAGGTCACAAGGCAGCAACCTTACAGTTGTGCCCAGCATCACCCTTGTAGCTATCTCTAAACTACTTAACTAAAAAACATAACCATCCTTTCTAAGACTGATGATTAACTATTCTACAATAACGGTATGTTTGGATAAACTTCTTCACAAACATTTCTTGGAGAAGAAAAAATGAAATAAGTATCTCAATAAGCTAAAATCAACTTATGCATAACTTAAAAATCCTCTTAGAGAAGCTAATATGAGAGTTTCTATAAGTTAACTTATGTATAAGCTAATTTTAGCTTATGGAGAAGGTCATTTCATTTTTCCTTCTTATTTTCTAATTCTAGAAGTGTTTATGGTGAAGTTTATCCAAACAGGCCCTAATTGAAAAATGGTTGTTGTGCAATAATAAACTAATCAATATAATGACTGCATTACAAAACTGGTAAACTTTGCGTCATACCTGTTCAGCATCAATGAGAGCCAACATAGCCCACCCAGTGTTTACCACATGAGACCTGTTGCCTTCCAGATTTGAATACACCTGAACAAAGACAAATTGCTAGAAAATAACTCACGAAATCTCATCAATTAAATTGCCAAAAGTAATCCAGTATTATCACTCAGTGTTAATTTAAAATCTTGATGCAAAAGTACATTTCCTAGAAACACCTATAACAATTATGTTCATCAGTTCATCTTGAATTGAGCTTTCCCTTGATATTTGTTTACAGGTCTCTCACATACCAGATTCCACATCTCTAAGGACAAATATCTGAAATTTATGTCTTATACAGAAAATTTTAGATGATACTGCATTTCCCTTAATATTGTAAGCAAATTGTAAAATTTTGAATCCTCTAATGCTATTAATTTCATAGTAATGTTGACAGGCCAGGTGCTAACCAACTGCACAGCCCTTCGTTTGATGACAGCATGTCACTCATGCCAGCTAAGCTGGCATGGACATCCAATGGTATTGGGGTTGGGACCCAACAACCTAGCAAGGTTGGGACTTGGAAAGTGTATGCATGTAGGAATAAAAAGCAGGCTGAGTTAATTGGGATTTAGGGAGTGAGTTAGTAAACTATGGGCTGTCCATTGGGCTTGGGCAGTTAAATACAGACCCAATGTAATGGAATTCAATAATCAATAGCAGAACTGAAATTTGGTTTTAAGGGGAAACCCTTGTTGGGGGAGTTTTCCTATATCTCTTGCTCTGTCTGTTATTCTTTATTTTTTCTTCCTGTTTTTGCAATTCTCTCTCTTTTTCTGCTTTTCATCGTCAGGACCCTAACATAACATCAACTTTCTATTCACCCCTTAGAGCTGACAACCAAAGGTAGTTAGCTCAAACCTGGCAAATTCAAACGATGGCCATTTCAATGAATTTTTATTCTTGATACTATTGCTTGTACAAGCATGCTGGTTTCTCGAATTAAATCCATTTTTCACACTCTTTTATATTTTGTGCACATCTCATGGAACCAAGATATATATTTAAAGGGGGAAAAAGACACTGGTCTGAGAGACATTGACTAGAAGGTGCTTGTAGGTTGTGCAGAGTAAAAGAAAACTGATATTAACATTAGAAACAGCAAATTTGACCTTGTTTTGACAGGACAGATAACTCTCTCCCCAGCCACCAGAAGGAAGCTGCTTGGACAGCAGAAATTCACAAGCTTTACGGATGCTTGAGCAATTACTGAAACTCCTTCCAGCAGCTATCAAACCTTTTACCCCAAACCAAGTACCATAAGTGAAGCAAACTCCCCAAGAACCATACCTGTTTAGCAGTTTAAGTGATTAGAGGTCTACTTAACAATGAAAGTCCAATTCCATGCAGAAATAGAAGCTGGTGGGGAAAAAACAGAAGAGTAGGTAGAGCATACTTGAGATTCATGAATACCCCCAAAAAAAAAACAATTCAACAACATATACAATATCAATAGAAAAGGTTATGAAAAAAGATTCCCATTGGGAGGAGCATACCATGAACCATCTGAAGCTTGTATTTTTTCAATGAAGGTAGCAGCTTTCTCAATACAACGTTGTATTTCTTCACAGCGATGCCCTGGATATAATTTCCTAAATGATGCCAAAGCTTGAATTGCTGCTGATGTACATTCCACATAACTATAGAGCATACATATGGAAACATTAAAAGTTAAAAAAAAAATTGAAATGGTGGAGTAGGTGGAATGGAAGATAGATAAAACTGATATTTGACAAGCCTTTGATAGCTTACGGATAATCAATAACGATGTCACCAAAAGTTTCAGCAGGATTGATTATCTGACAACAGAGAAAGCATCATCAGCATTGTGTGCCTATATCTTAAATTTAATCCAGATCACAACTTCCCAAATTCTCAGGAGCAGTTATTGAACCATAATTCTGAAACCTAAAGGTTAGTCCAATGAAACCTGAAAAAGTTTTTTTCTTAAACTATGATCCAACTTGTAGTTGCTTTTATAGCATCAATCCAAAAACTTGTGTTTTACACAACCTTACACATGAATTGGAAAAATTAGTTGTGGTATTGAGTTATATGATTTTCAAGTAGTCTAGCTGTTTGTTTCCAATTCTTAATGAATTCATTTGTATAGAAAAGAGATTATAGCTTCACCAAAAAAAAAAAAAAGAGATTACAGCCGAACTTTTAGTGAAATTAAAGGAAGATATATTATAGTTGAAATATTCATGAGGTAACATATTTCATATATAAAAGGAGCTTAAGGAGCACTGCCTGTAAATTAAAAGCTCTAAAATAAGAAATATGGATATTCTTATTCCTACAGGAAGATAAACATGCGTCGCATGCCATCACATGTTTCACATTTCAAAGAAGATATACTAAAAACTAATGAGAATCGGCTAAATGATGAGAGAAGGATACCTCCAACCAATTATAAGATCGTTTAAGCTCGTATGTTGCAAGACCACCATCTTCATTCTGCAATGATAGGGAAAATGTTTTTTGAATAATACAATTGCTTCCTAAAAGCTTGAACTGATTTTATAAATATGTATATATGATTATATGTATATATATGTATATGTGTGTGTGTGTGTGTGTGTGTGTGTGTGTGTGTGTATCATATGTATATATGTGTGTGTATATATATATGAGGGCATATCTTATGAGAGGGGTGTATCTTATATGAGACTGAGAGGATTAAATCTAGGCCGTATAACCATACATGGAGGGTCAAGATTTAATGTCATGTGACCACTTAAAAAGTCATGTGACTTTTTAAGAAACTCACTTTTTATGTTGTAATCTGGACCATTCATGATCAATCTAACATCTAATATTTACTCCTCTCTCTCTCATATAAGATAGGCACTCTCATATGATACATGTAACTTCTTTTATCTATTATACTACATTCTTCTTGTATATATGATAACTAAAGTAATGTTAAATTGGCCAAATCACTAAGCTAAAAGACTAAAGTCACTACAAAATACATGTTACAACTTACAAAGGAAAATAGACACACAAAAGCTCCATCTATATTATTAGTCAAAATGGTGAGCAGCTAAGCCACATGATAGCCAAAGTTCTCATCAAAGCATTTGAAGCTTAGTTTAGTTCATTCCCAAACTAAAGGCTTATTAACATCTCACCATATGTTTAGGCTTGTGGAAATGAAAGAGAAAATAAACATGTGCGCCACTATTACTATAGTGGTTTTTTACTAGAAAAAAATAAAGTCTGAAACTTGGGCATATACATTCCCAGTTATATTATCAGAATTAGTTTTACAAAACACTATAATCATAACCAGTTAGCAATTAGCATTACCATTTACCATATCTAGCCTTTTGGTGTTTCCAATTATGTTACAATTTACAAATGAAGCTTCAGCTTGATTTAATTAAGAAAAAAAAATGTATCCATGTTTCATTAACCATGCAAAGTGGATACATTTTCAAGATAAATAGCAATATCAAATTTGCAGTAAAATACTACATGACAAGGGATTGGAATTTAAAAGATCTGTGAAAAAAATAGCCATCTTATTGATATTAGCATCATAAGTATGGAAGGAACCAATAATAACAAGCAATAGCATAAAATGATCTCCATGGTATATTTTCTCAAACTATTCAGATAATCTGGCTCGAAGCATGAGAAGTCTAGTTACCTGTAGAGAGAGAATGACATTTACAGAATCATATAATCGCTTCACACCCATTGGCTCACCAACTATTTCTGGTGAAATTTTGGATAATAATAGAACAGCCTGAAAAAAAAAAATGAATCAGGAGAGAAGAACCAAATAAGCAAGTCTAACTTGTTTTATCAATAGTTACTTTCAGTCCTTCAGCTGTGCAGTCAGAAATTGGCCATCCATGATCTGCGGTTGAAAAAGGCCAAGCACCTTTTGAAATGTGACGATACCATTTATTAAGATCACCTGGACAATCTTCTAAAACCTTTTAAACAAAAGAGAAATTCTCTTATCAACAAGGGCAAGTCAATGCAACTTATAATGATAAATGCAAAAGAACACCTGTGAATTCTTAATATAGGTATGAGCTTTTCTTATAGATGGACCAAATTCTTCAATGAGGTTAGTTGCAATAATTGCTTGGACAGCAAAAACAGTGTCCCATAGTTGACTTCCATTGTAGCCCTGCAACAAAATATTGGTTACAAGTTAAATTTACAACTTTTTTTAATAGACTCTAGCACATGACATTAAGAAAAACTCATCTGCGTGGGAACATCTGTCAATATGTCCAATTGAACCAAAAACATCACTAAATCATTCTGTCAAGGTGAAAATTAGTTAACTTATTTGACCTGCATTTTCATGCCATCTTCTGCAATCCATAGATAATCATAAATCCTTGGAAGATGCAACTTGAAGGCCTCAGAATTTGGATCTTCCACCCAACAGCAAAGCATATTTAACACCTGAATAATAACCATTAAGAATAATAACTAGGTAGTCAGTATTCCTAAGCATTTACTGGCATAGGTGGAAACATAAACTAATCTATAAGGGGGGAAGCTCAGGCATCCATAAAAATATGATTAACACAATGAAAATAAATTGAGGTAAAGTAAATGTATGGTCAGCTCAGCAGAGGAAAACTACCAATCATTTAACAGTATGTTAGTATTCGCATGCTCCTACTCAACTGCTAGAAAGTAAAAGAACAATGAACAATTTGAAAGGAGGCCCTTAGATGCCTGACCCCTTTCAACAATTACCTTATTTACAGGACCTATGCAAATATATCGAGTATTCTCATCTTCATAATGTATATGCTCCATTGCAGAACTAATAGCCTTTTCCCTCAACTTTTTTCCAGGCCAATGCATCAGAATCGGTTCAAGGAACTTGTGTAGTGATGCCCAAAGAATATCCTGCACGAGTGGGTGAGGATAGTACAAGTCTTCCTGCACAAGAGCAAAGATAATCTACTTGTAATTCTTATCGCCAGCACAATTAAATAGGTACTTGGAAGTTTGAAAAATCAAATGCCAAATTTTATTTGTAGAGAAATAAAATCATTCATGTACCTTCACCCATAACCAAGTGGTTAAGAGTTCAATTATTGCCAACCCATTTCTCCTAAATATAAGTCAACTTTAGCACATGGTAGGGTTGGTCTGTAGCTCTGTCCATTGCCCAACTTTCAGGCCCAAATGGCTCGTGTTAAAGATATAAAATTATTAATGTGCATTGATTGAACAGGAAACCTAACATATGGTTTCACCAGAAAAAGAAGCCAAGGAGAGGGGCAATGTTAAGATGCTATGTTCAATTGAATCATTGGCACAAGTAGATCAAGGATATTCTTTTGCGGGCCTCACATTTCATAATATTTTCATAGAACCAAGTAATTTGTCTAATGGAACCACTTCATCTTTGAATGTGGAATGCAGTATTTTGAAGACTTCTTCTATTAATTGTCACCCAAAAAAAGGTCCAAACATTAAAGAAGTCAGTTGGTATCCTCCTCTCCCCAATTGGATCAAATGTCACATTGATAGGGCAGCCAAGGGAGCTCCTAGTCGTGTTGGTTATGGTGGTTTGTTTCGTGATTTTCATGGTGCTAGTTTGGGTTGTTATGCAGCTAACTTGGGAATTAATTACTCCCTTCAAGCTGAATTAATTGGTGCTATGTTAGCTCTTGAGGTTGCATCTTCTAAGGGGTGGACCAATCTTTGGCTTGAATGTGATTCTCAACCTGTGGTTCTAGCTTTTAACAATGTTAATATAGTTCCTAGGAGGCTTAAAACTATATAGAACAACTGCCTCTCTCTCATCTCTAAGATCAATTTTAGAGTTTCTCACATTTATAGGGAGGGTAATACTTGTGTTGACAAAATTGTCTCCTTTGCTATTTCAATTCAGAATTTTTTTTTTTGTCAGATAGTATTCCTTAGTTTATTAGTGAGGATTTTTGCAGAAATAGAATAGGATTACCTATCTAGAGGTTTCTTCGATTTCCCTTCCCATGGGTTTTGGTTAATGTCACCCCATGCTGTTGTTTTTGCTTTTGCTCATCTTTTGATTTTTATATAGTTCCTAGGCATGATCTTTGCATGCAAGATTTTATTGCCAAAAAAAAATATAATAAAAATAGCAGTTTCACTAACCTTTGCACACAAATTGCGAGCCTGATCCCAATTTATATCATGGTATGGTACGGTATAAAGCTCTTTTCTCAAAGATAATATTATTGGTGTGATTGGACCAACAAACCGCTTGCCATATAAGTAGGACATCGGCAAATATACCATCCGGCAGTGACACCACATCCTTCCTGTAAGGCATAAAAATATGATTTATTTCCTGTTTACATAAAGAATGAATGGAACATCAAACAATGTTCAAGATGACTAAAGACAGCCAATTTAACAATGAAAGCATTTTATAAAAATTCATGAATATCAAGTTTAGGAAGATCATATACCACATCAAGTCATGAACAGATGCCTTCTTTGAAAAATATGGATACAACATGCCAAGAACCAACAACCCCAAAAGCTTAAGCTTTAGAGTGAAGGCAAGCACATAAATAATTTTATATTACATCTCTAATGCATCCCCTCATGCAAGAGTCCTTTGGACTTGAAAGCATGGATAATGCACAATTCCACCTACCTTGTGCTAAAATTGAACTTTTTATAAGAAGAATGAAGACAGCAAGGAGCGAATTCAGACGACTTGATCATAGAGGATGTAATACCATGTCATGAACCCAACAATTCCAAAAACTTAAGCTTTTAGATAAATGCACATGAATGATTTTATATTAAATTTCTAACATAGTATTTATGTTAATAATCATGAATATTCTTATCTGTGCAATAGCTTTCTCTTTTCCCCCACAACATAAATTCATACACCAGAACCAAATCACAAAAGGTCTCGACAGACTGAACAACAAAACAAAAACTCCAGTATAACTTTATACAAATAAATCTTTTGTACAAATTTAAGTAAGTGACGTTGTTCAACCCAAACTAAATTTATTTCTCCACCAACAAACTCGGGTTTCTTAATTAAGTCGGAAGGATTCCACCACCATCAGTATATTATAAAATAAGCATTCCTGTCAACTTGACCACATTAAGGGGAAAAATGTTTTGAACAAAGATACACAGGTTGATCTTATTGATCAGAAAACTTATACATTTGTAGAAATCTTAACAAGAAACAGTCAACTGTAAAAGGCAGAAGCTTTCCGTTGAACATAATAAATATTTAGGAGAAATTACAAAAATAAAACCAAAAAGGAACTATAGACAAAAGCATTTCTAATTTAAGAAACAACTGATATTAACATTGTTAACCAGTTAAGTGGCAAGTTGTTCCTACCCTGGAATTTATTTTTATCACATTTCCTTTTTGTACATTTCCCTAATATGTCTTCTTTGTGAAAAAATCAAAACATAATAAAACAGAATAAAGAGCAAGGACCTGGATGAAATGGAAGCATGTATGGAAGGAGCCATATTTCAGGGGGCAAGGGATTATTTCCAGACCATTCATACACTCCAAGTACCTATCCCACAACAAAATTAGAAATAAATATACCACAATGCCATATCTATCATAAAAATAAGGTTAAGATCTTAACTGAAAGCCACATCTTCCCCCACGACGTTATATAAGTAGCACCGCCATGCCCTAGAATCCAGTCACGTGCCTTCTCCATTTCCCCTTGTCCATCATTAGGTCCCTCACCTAGCAATCTCAGAGTAACATAACTCAAGACAGAGCCAAACATGGTGCTTGGACCTTCAATATGCAAACCCCACCCACCATCCTTGTTCTGCAGTTACATTTAACTAATTAGGAGAACTAGTGGGAGAAGCCCATAGATTATGGAGCACAATGGCATGAAGTTCTTACTTGATGATTATAGAGGTAACGGCATATTTCCTTTCTATGTTCTTCAGTTAAGACTGCATTCAACGCCCCAGTGATAGACAGACAAAATACCTGTTTAATTTCATGGCTATCAATGGGGATGGAAGACAAAAAACTAAATACCAAACCAAATGAAAAGACCAAGCTTTGAAGGCAACAGTTAAGTGCTTCCCAGTATAGCATAGAATAAGTTTCACTGATAACACGAAGTGTTGAAAACATAACTTACCAAGCCAGGCATCAGAAACATGGGACCTCCATAATCTCCTGGCCAGTGTCCGTCATGACACTGGAGAGTTGAATGAAAACTTACGGCCCTTCTTAATGTTCTTGTCACAATCTCTTCGGTAACATCCTCAATATCTTCAACTCCGACTTTGGGCAAGACTTCACGTACTGGATTCTCTCTTGCAAACTAGGTTGTTTTATATGAAAGATCATTGAACTTAATTGGTCAATTTTTATTTTTATTTAGAAATGTAACTTTCACACCATAGTAAATAAGTAAATATCATATCAAATCAAATCGAAACCCATAGCACAACATAAAAAATAAACAACGAAATGGCGTTCTCATTTGAAGATGCAATAAGTCTGAACAAGCACAAGTAAATTGGCTGAATGGTTTGAGGGGAGGCAAATGCAATAAATAATAGGCAATGTAAGTGTTGATAAGTGAGAATTGAATAGAGCGATGGATGGAGAAGAGAGACCTGCAAGCGCATAAGTAGATCAGAGCTGTGTTTGATGGTAAAGCGATTATCATGGAAATTCTGTTGAGCTTTCTCAATCTCGAGAAGATCTTGCGGCGATCCAAGCTTAGGATCGAACTCCCACACCTGTCTTCCAACGTGATTGTTCAATGTTCGAAGCCATGGACTCCCTCCTTCAGCGAACTTGAGCTTCCACATTTTATCTCTGAAAACAAAACAAAAGAAGAGAGAAACAAACAATTGCATTACATGAGTGAAATTTGCAACAAGTGGATGGAAGGTGATTGAGCAATTAGCATGACTGCCGCTAACCTGTTTTGTTTGTTTGCTTGCAAGAGGCCAATCAATCAGTCAAATCAAAATGGTTTTAAGTAGAAAAGGATAGCAAGTGCATTACGAAACACAAAATGGAAGTGGGGTAGTGGATATGGAACCATTCAATCGCTGAATTCAATTTATTACAACAACTACTACTGCCCCCGGGGCGGAGCTTGCAAAGCCAATAAAGACCGCTACTGTATGCGTATGCGATGTGCGTTTCGTTTTTTTTTTTTAACCCGATCCACACTTATGACTTAACACTTCAAATTATCTTACTCCTGTCGTGTTTTTCACCTCAGAATCTATAAAGAATCAAAAGTTGGAAAATGTATAAAAAAAAAAAGATATTATTTTTACATGTATTATTTTTCCACTTTATTTTATTCCCTTATTTAAATTCCAACGAAAACTATAAAATAAAAATTTGATAAGAGTTGGAAATACTACTCTTGTTCACGTTCATTTACGGGAGTGGATCCCATGCCGTGGGAAAAACCAATGATACTCTCCGGTGCATTATTTTTTTCTTTAAAAAAAAGAATTATAATTTATTCAAAGAATTAAGTCAAAGGTCAACATCAATTTCCAGCCTGTAGCCGGTCGTGACCGTATAAACACCACCAACGCACTATGTACATGACTGATTGCCAAAGGTATAGACATTGTATTGTCCCAAACAGCACCTGGGAAAAGATAAATGACTTTGTTTTCGATTATAAAGTTATATTCAATGATTTATTTTTAATAAAAGTATTTTACTTTAATGTTTTTCATACTAATATTAGTTTAACGTTTTTTACGCTATGTATTAATTTAATGTTAACTCATAATTTTATGGGCATAATTATTTATTTTAAAACTATAATGTAAGTAAAATAATTAAAATTAGAGAAATGATAGTGGGACATTAATTTTGTATAACATTTCATACAGAAAAAAAAACAAAAGAAAAATATGTGTTATAAAATAAGCAATGCGATGGAGAAAACACAGACATGCGATAAATCCTTTTAATCAACTACGTGTAGTCACACCAAAATTTATCTATCTATTCAAGTATGTATGAGTTGATTCGATTTGTCAGCTCTATTTATATGTTTAATTGAATAATATTATAACAATTAACAAAAACTACATACACCGTTAAATTTTTCCTACATCACACAGGTGCAAATACTATATATAAAATATATACAATTTAAACAATTGTAATAACAGTTTAATTTAGATGCGTTGGTGATGTAAAATATTTTCAACTAATTATAAATTATGATTGTTATAGATTTTTAAGATTTTTTTTTTTGCAAAAATTAACAAATTTATCCTACGTAGCAATTTTTTATTGTCTTGCTTACCCCTCCTTCCCTCGGAATCCTTTTATATATATATAAGAAAAAAATAATCAAAATAAAAAAATATATATTAATATTAATAGAAAAAAAAAATAGAATGTTCAATTGAATTTTGCTTATTTTGTTTTAGCAGTGGATTTATTTATAGTCTTACACAAAATTAATAGTAATTTTTTTTTTAAATTCATTAGAAGTTATATATGTAAATAATGTGTTAAAAAAATGACCCATCTTTTATACTCGATGGTCGAGGCCGTACCCCGAACCAAATAAAAACAATTAAATGCAGTAACTAGGAAGTGATCCTAGGTCGTCTCCCAGTGAGCAATGATCAAACAAACGTTCATAACACTTAACAACAATAAAATCGTAACAAATTGGGGGGGGTTCTTTGTTTTAATAATTTAAACAGCAAGCAACTTGAATTGAAAATAACAGAACTAAAACGTGTTGTTTCCCTTTGATTCAAAAGCAAGCCTCTTATCCTAGGTTACGAGAATCTATCCCTAATCAATTCAGCCACTTAATCCAACTCGGGATTAATTTACTAAGCAAAAATTAATACAAGATTTTCATTATGTGATTAAACAACACATACACCAATTAATTCCTCTCACGGATCTATTAAGCATGAACATTAATTAAGCACAGAGACAATTAATCAAGCATTAAACATGCATGGATTAATATAAGCAACAAACACAGAATAATTGGTGAAGGGGAAAAATTGATCAGAAATTAACATTAATAACAAAACCTCAAAAAGAGCTAGTGCTTAGTCCTCAAGAGAAAACAACACTGGAAATTTAACCTTCCATTCAAATTAAACAGCAGACTGTAAACGAAACTAGAAAACAGAAACGAAAACAAGAATAGAAGACAAAAACGAAACTGGAAATGGAAGCGAAAACGAACCAACAATGAAGAACGAAAATGGAAACGAGGCGGAAAATGAAATTGCAATTGAAAACGAAGCTGGAAAAACGAAAATGAAAAAAAACTCTGCTCAACATGAACAGTAGCATGCTGAGGACGTGAATAGTATTTTGTCCACAGTAAAAATATGAATTTAAACCTAGCAGCCCCCCCCCCCCTCTCAATGACGGCTGCCCTTATTCTTGTCTCACTAAAAGTCACTTAGGCCCACAAAACCCTAGGCTACTAATCTGACTTTGGGCCCATAAAAATCTGATGCGGCCCAATTACAAAATACACCAATAAAATGAAATAAAATAAAACTGGACGACAAATAAAACTAAAACAGTTTCCTCTCTTCAAGCCCAAGTCAAGTTGGTTCATTGATTCAGATCCAAGCCCAATTGCTTATAATTCTCCTGAAATTCAATTAAAATACAGAATTAGTCGAAAATGCCCAAATGATAAAACTGCATAATTAATTTGACAATTAAGGCTAATCAGTAATTAAAATGATGACAGAAAGAGGTAAGAAATAAGAGAAAATAATGACACATCACTCGACCTCATACCTACTGATAAAAAAAAATTACTTGTCCCCAATTTTATATTTGTGCGAATAATAACTTTAATCATCATTCATTTACCCTTTAGATTCCTATATACTTATAGTCGTACTTGTAACTTGCACTTTACCTAGGTATAAAATTGACCATCATAAAAAAAATACTCATATTATATTAAAATCAAACAAGCATTGATTTTTTCAAACTTAAGTGATAGATAAATAACATTACCAAAATAATTATTCAACATAAAAATTATAAACGTTATACTCTTAACAAAAACTCTAGTTAGATATGCAAAAAATAATATATTGAAACCAATTAATTTGTAATTATATATTATAAATTACAATAAAATATAAATAAATATAATATTTTTAACCCATTGTATTATTTGAATCAATTTTTTCATATTGCACAGCATTGCTATTTACACCCTCAATATTTGCCAAATATACATTCCCTTTATCCATTTTAGATTTTTATACTAGATTTACCCTTATCTCACACTCTATGTTTCTGTATTATTTTCATTTTATCTTTATCGTACTTTATACCATACTTTTGAATTCTATCTAAAATCTTATTTTCTAATTTTGAACATTATATAAATCTTATTTTATAATTTTGAATCTCTTTAAAATTTTATCTTCATTATTTTTTAACCCCCTAGTTTTGCATCTATCTTCCATCAATATTATGTGTAATTGTGCATATTTTTCACTGACACTACATTTTAAGGTACATACATTGATCATTAACATCTTATACAGAGGTTTTGATGGTAGTTTCTTTTCTTTAAATGCGTTCAAATAAGTGTTTTATTTCTAGAACATCAATGGTTTCGGGTTACACCATTTCTTAAGTGAATTGGTTTTATTGATTTTAATGTTGGCTTCCCTTCTTTAATAACGCTCCTAACAGTAGTAACATCCTCTTCAATTTATTATAATTGATTGTATTGTATTTTAGTGTTAGTTGTTGTGTTTGTAAGCTATTAGTATAAAATTCATGAACTTGAGTAATTTAAGTCTTAGTGGCATGTACCTGAAATTAGTTATTTTATAATGACTAATATCCGTGATAAAAATTAAACACTTTAGAACTCAGTTAGAGCTAAAGTAGTCAATTATAAAGCATAATTCATATCTCTTAAAATGATTCAAGTTCTAAATAATTAAATTCAGATATTTAGCTAGTCTCGATAATCTCTAAATTTGATTATATAATTCTAGAATGCCTAAATTAAATTAAAAAGTCACCAAATGTTGTTATAGCAATTTCTATGATCTGCCTTGTTAATTTTATCGTTTAAATTAATTACCATAGTCATCTCTAATATTTTAAAATAATTATCTTGTTCCTAAATTTAGTTGGAATTATACTACTGTATCCTTAATTATTCCGTTACTTTCATTATTTATTCCAATTAATTAATTTTATTTAAACCAGCCAATTCTTTAATTTAAGTTTTATAACCTCTAATTTAATTATTTTCTTTAAATCTCTTTTAAGCGAAGGGTAAGAAGGCAAATTTCATGATACCGTATTCCTCCTTTTTCACTTGTTCTCCATCCTAATTTCACAAAACTTCATTTTTTGTTCCCATTTAAATGAGCTCCCGGTACAACAACATGCAAAACCCAATCTTTAATTCCCATTTCCTTCCATTCGTTCCTCCTTGATCAGTAAGAAAAATCCTCTCTTCCATTTTCTCTTATGCTTGGTGCAAAGCCTGCAAGCATGCGTAGCACGAACCTGCTCCTTGCTCCATCGTGAACGGCATATGAGGTATCGACTTTCCTCTTCAATGGTCTCTGTTCTCATACCCATGAACCCATTCTCTCTTGGATTTCTGGGTTTTCCCCAAATACCTAGTTTTCCCCTTTTGCATGTAGAGAATGGTTTTGATTTCACCTTCATAATCTCTATTGTAAACCCCCTTTAAGGTTCTGAGCACATTTTCGTTTTTGATTTTAACTCACAAATTCAGATTCCTCTTTTGAAACCCAAATTCTGATTACGTGCTTTAACTGGTCAATTTCCAGATTTCTTTTCACCCTCTGTGTAGGGAATTTCGAAAATCAGGGGTTAGCGTCTACACGCAATGTTCTCAAAGAATCTCAGCAAAACCTTAAAACCTCAGGTAAGGAGGGAGTGAGGGATAGTATATAAAATAGCAGTAAAAAGTTAGGAACTCTCCACTCCTAACGTTCTTCCGTGTCAATGCCGTCGAGTCAATGCCGTCGAGTCATCGACTGACTCGTAATATGATAAATTGGGATTTTCTATTATGCTTGTATTTGTGTGTTTCTATAATGTGAGGCTTGAATTGGTATGATTGAGAGATTCTAAATATTCTCTATAGATTAGTGAACCCCAATTTCATGAGCCATTAGCGGAATTGTCCAAACAATGCATTTTTGGATTGGATAGATTATGCATGCTTGAGTAATGAAATGTATGAGATTCGTTTTAAATATGATCTTTGTAGAACAAGGAATTTAAATACTTTCTATTTGGTAGCTTGTGATTGAATTGAAGTTAGATATATTGTTGATGTAAAAGTTCATGTGTAATGAGTTTAATTACTTGAATCTTTGTGTTTGTGTGATCCTTGTGAATATGATGGGAGAAGTTTATGAAATGGATGATTATTATACTTATTGATTTATTCTTAATCTTTTCTAGTAAGTCAAGAGAGTGTATCCAAGTATTTGATTATGGTCACCAAATTAGAATCAAGAATCCTATTTTTATCTACTTAAGTGTATAATGATTGTTTCTATACCAAACCATGCTTTTAAATACTAAGTGGCATGAGGAATAATTGGAACTAGTAGTATTCTAAAACCTTGAGATTTATTGCTGAAATTTGGAACAGTTTTTGTTCTGTTTTAGACCAACTCCTGTGAACTGCTCGTTTTAAACTAAGCTAAGTTCTTTAGTGGTTTTCTAGTTTTAAATGTCTTCTTTCAAACTTGATTGGTTTCATAATTTTTGTGTTTCTCCTCAATATTTGGCGAATATTTTGGCTAGACAGGTTGGTAGGCTTATCTGCTGAGACAATTTTGATATTGTTGCTATTTGTGTTTATTTTTGGGCTGTCGGGTTAGAGTCATTAATTAGAATTGTATTTCCCTGTTTCCATAGGCCATAGAAAAGTCCAAATCCAACTCTTCCAAGCTCTCCTATATGTCCAACCAATTGGAAACTAGATAACTTAGAAACATGACAAGGGAGTATGTTAAAAATTAGCAATGATTCCTCCCTGTCTTCTATTATTTCATGAGAACAAACTGTACTGAACCAGACCTTGCCCTCCTTCAATATTCTGGTTTTAGACTTCCACTTTCCTTGACAACTAATCTAATGAGTTTTTGAGCCACCTAAAGTATTTGATGAATATTTTGGCAAAACAAGTTGCTAGTGAGTGATTGTAGGACAGATTTGTATACCTCTGCCATTTGCTTCAATTTGAGAGATATATTGCTTAAATTTTTGTTTGGACTTGTTTTCCCTTGATTTTATAAGTCTCTTAGAAGCCAAGAGTCAGACTTGCCTATGTATCCAACCCCCTTCATACTTAATATAAGTTGGAGTTTGGTGGTGTACATAGTGTGTAAATTGTGAATTTGTAGAGCAAGTAACTTATGTGTACTGATCCAGTAACATGTGTCATGTTTGGTGATGTATCTAAAGGTTCTTGACTTACCTTAAAATAGGTTACAAGCCTTAGTCTTATATTTGTGCCTTAGTATTTTACTTTGGAATTTAAACATACTGTTGAAACTATATTATTGTAACTGCCCTGTTTTACCTGTGCCATATTGGTGGCCTTATTCTGAGTGGATTGCTGAGATATTTTGCTATATTATAGTCCTATATGTCTAGTTTATGATGCAATTGATGGCATAACATTTCGAGTTCTGTGTGATTTATAATGAATTTTCTTATGGAAGCTGTTCTATTTGCACTTTCCTCTGGGCAGTGGCTGCAATTAGTGAATTCTGTATTTCTGTGGTAGTGATTGTGATTGATTTATATTTTTACCTTAAACTGGACATGTTTGTTGAACTCTGAAAGCTGGAATCACTCCATTTGCATTTTTAAAGAATTCCCCATGAATAATGTAAGACGAGATTGGAGACAGACTAGGCTGCTAAGGAATTAGTTTTGAATTATGGGAAAAGTCTTGTAATTATGACATGGGTACTCAGTGTACAAATCTTGGAGAAATACGTTTTGTTCGTCCAATCCATCTCATCCTTATAATGAAAAGATAAAAGACTAAAAAGTGATTCATGCATCATGGCATCTTGGGCTTTGTGTCCTTCCTATTCATTTGTGGATTTAGGCTAGGTGCGGATCCTTGTAAAGTCGTTACACCATTTATGGTTGAATTTGTGTGATTAATGCTTCCAATGGATTCTATGCTTAGCGCTAGATCTCAGCTAGTTGCAATTATTGGCTAAGTGCTAACTTTTGGGCCCGTAACGACTTTGGCACCATATAAATCCGGATATTCATACACATTACATGTAACTGAAAGAAAGATATTAACTTGCATACGTGCATACATGGCATACCTTAAGAATGTGTGACTAACTCCATTTGATTGAAGTTGAGGATTTTTATTGCCATGTGCTTGAGTATGAATATAATGTGACTGATGTGTATATTGTATAAACTTGAAATATTGTAGTTGATCTATATTAAAATACACTGTCTTGATCCAAGAATATAAATAAACCATCGGGTCTTGATCTTTGGTTCGTGTTATTAGCCCAACAAGATATAGGAGTATATATGCATAAGATTATGTTGTTGTTATTATTCTCTCTTTGCTTGTTTTTATATGTTACCATAACCTAACCCGCCTTCTCTGTGTTGTTTGAAATCATTACTTGTTGGCTAGTAGGAGGAGTAAACAAGATGAAGGAGCCGCAATCTAAAACAGTAAGGGGATACTAGAAGCAAATCTAGTAGCTTGGGAATCTCCTTTTTTATTTGTTTGATTTTGTTCCTGCCATGTTTTGGATATATGCTACTTTAGGGGGACAAGCCTTGTTGGAAGTTGTGATCTTAAGTTGTTTTTGTTCATGTGATAGAAATCTTCATCAACTTGTAGTAATAAGACTTTTTAACAACTTACTCTATGATTTGGAGTTATATAACTCGGAAGTTTGAACTTAAGTTTAACCAATACCCACTAAATTACTTTCCTATACGCCTCCATTATGAACTTTAAACTATATAACTTCTCAATCATAATTATTCATCTGGTACCTGAAAGTCACTAAATCTTTTATGCCATAATAGCATTTTTATTTTAGCGAGTTGTTAAACCAGTTGATTATCAAGTTTTAAAATCATATTTTTTGTTGCATAAGTTTTATAATATGTTTAGAGCTGGTTTTATTATTTGAGTTATGAAATTCATTTATAGTTCCGAGTTTTAAAGCTAAACACCTTTGCTTCCAAACGTGAAAAATTTTCTCAGTATTTCTTTAAAATTTTATGAGTTGGTTCAAAATTATTAATCTAGTTTTTTCAAAGTTAGTTTTAACTTCAACTTAGCGTGTCCTTACATATATCACGTTAATGATTAGAGACTGCGACTTAGTAAGTTGAGAGACCATCACAAATCCAACATAAAATATAAATTAAAAACAACAAATATAAAGGATGGATGCATGCAGAAAGTTATGTTTCCGGAAGAACAGAACGTTGTTAATAGAATCATGTTTTTAAAAAGAAGGGGTGTGAAAGAAGTAAGATTAAGAATAGTCCGTGATGAACAGAGAAGACAAAAACGAGCAATCATGAGACGCAAGTGCAAGGTAAAACATGAGTGCAAAGGAGGAGAGGGGTTTACGAAGAGAAGAGAAGAGAAGATAAAAGAAGGGGTAGGGGGTGAAAGAGGGGTGTAATAAATTATAAGAGATATACTTAGAGTGCAAAATAATGTTTAAAAAAAATTATTATAAGAAAATAAAAGGAAATAGAAAAGATGAGGGTGTAAATAGTAAGTATCTTTTTGCAAACGCTTACCTCTTTGGTCTATATATTGATTTGATACACTAATATTAATAAAAATTAAAACAAGAATATCAAAATTAGCATATAAAAAAATACTTAAAATTACCCATGAATAATAAAACAACTTTAATTAAATAATTTAAATAATAAAATTCTAATTATATTAATTTATATATATATATATATATATATAAAAGGGACGGAATAGATACTACAGTACCTATACCCACACTTATCTCCTTGAAATTTTGTGGATAATTACCCATCCTCAACCTCAATATACGAATAATTACCCCATCTGCATTCGGATATTTTTACAAGTGTTCCATACTTTTATATAAGAGCATTTCTAATAGAAATTGTTTAATGGGTTGCTTAACAAAAAAAATTGCTTAATAATAAAAATTACTTAATTTAGTGTGGCACATGCATTTTGAGTTGCTTATATATCATGAGTTGCTTAAATTTACATTAAATGTAAGAGTGAAAAAAGAAATATCTATAAATTAAGAAATTTATTGATAAAAATTACCATTAAAAAAAATTAATTAAGTTCCTCAAAATTAAATAACAAAAATTAAACTACTTAAAAATTTAACATGGGAGTTTCTCTTACCAACTCTAGCGAAGGTTTTTTGACTTTGATGGGTAATTTCTTAAAAGAAATTATACATAAGGTGTACTTTTACAACATAATACCAAAGTAACTCTTTTATTGTTCATTGAGTGGAAGACTCCACTCTGACATATTTCTCTTGCTCGTTGACCGTGAGTCAAGCATGAAAGACTCCACTTGGTTCTATTTCTCCCATGGAGACTTCACTTAGTTCTATTTCTCCCATGGGAAACGCCATTCACTATTGCTTTGGCCCCACTTCATCATGGTTGCCAAAACTTTCGAGTAAAAAAAGAAAGAAAATGTTGTTCTCTCTTTCTCTCACCCTCTTTCAAAATTTTTATGGTCCCCTTCATGTGTTCCTTTCATCATACATAATTTCATACTTGTAGAAAAAAAAAAAAAAAACAAAGGAAACACGTTTCTCTACTTCTCCTCATCAAATTTAATATTTGTGGTCCCTTTCTTAGTGTTGTAATATTAAACTTTTTTAATTTCTAGTATGTTAAGGATGACAATATTTTCAATTTAAAACATTGTTAAGATTTAAATTTAAATTTTTTTAAATTTAGTATGATTAACATAATAATGTTTTAAATTAAAATTATAATTTTAATCATGCTTTTTTACTTTTAATCTTTTAATTTTCATATGTTCATTAAAATTATCACAATAACAATTCAAACTATCAACACTAAACCTAATTAATACATAAAGGTGGATAGGAGAAGAATGGTACAGGAAAATTGTATTATCCTATAGAAGAAGCAACAACAAGTGGAATCTCCTATGGGAGAAATGGAAGCAAGTAGAATTTCTCATATTTGTCCGAGAACACTCATCAGAGTTATTTGGTTGGAGAAAAGAAAGAAAGTGACGGTTCTTACTTACTAACTCACGATCAACGAGCGAAAGAAATGGATTAAAGTAAAGTCTCTCGTTCACTGAACAATAAAAGATTCACTTTAATATTATGTTGTGAAACTATGTAGATAAT
Source organism: Amphicarpaea edgeworthii (assembly GCA_014843725.1). Classification (NCBI taxonomy): domain Eukaryota; kingdom Viridiplantae; phylum Streptophyta; class Magnoliopsida; order Fabales; family Fabaceae; genus Amphicarpaea; species Amphicarpaea edgeworthii. The sequence continues at coordinate 74,207 of CM026325.1, forward strand.
TTCTTTAATAAGGTTAAAAAGCCTCTGGCGGAAGCATACTACTCCGTAATATTTGGCTTGAATGCGTGACTCAGCAACTGCTAATTATTGCTAGAAAAGTGGAACAGAGAAACATGAATAACTATAATGGTAGAACAGTTATGATGAATCTTGACCAAAGAAAAGCGAGCTAAAGTGAAATAAGTTTGTAAAGAATTTAACAAGAACCACTTCAAATATAAACACATTTTGATCTCAAGTGCATATACAATACAAGTCTAATTTGATACACTTGTATGCAAAGAATATACAAGTGAGAGAAATATTTGTACGAGAAAGTTATGTAAGAATGATTAAGATTAAAATTTAGTCTTAATTATACATTTTAAAATGTTATTTTTTAATTTATGTCTTAGTTTTTTTTTCAATTTATTTCTTTTACTTTTTAAAAGTTTTAATTTTATTTTAAAAGGAGTCAAAATAGTCTTTTTAAAATAATGTTTATTTTTAATTTTGTCACACTATATTGAATATTTTTTAAAGAATTTAAGATGTAAAAATTATTTTATTAAGTTTATTTATATACCTCTATTTTATCAACCAAAACTATTATTATTGGATAATAGGATTTGCAAAATGATATTCTTTTCTTTCCAAAATATAAATATATGACAGTTTAAAATTCCGACATAGATATTAAAAAATACAAATAATGTATTAATTTTTTTTAGAAAATATAAGATAATTTTTTAATATATTATTTTTGTAATTAATTACTCTTTCATTCTTATTATACACTACACTCCATAACTTTATCCAGTGGTGACTTAATAAAGTGAGGTGACTTTGTATTATAATCTTAACATGCAATTTATATAATTTTATCCAATAATTCAGATTAATCTATCCTACCCTCATATTAGAAGTTCTCTTGAATTTAAAAAAGAAATTATTGGGTTGTTGAACTTGACACCATATAATAAAGAGACTCCTTAGACAGATTTGTTTTTTCCTCTGTTTTTAATGTTGTTCATATATGTGGCTGCTTATTATATATGTAAACATTAGAATTATTGCCAGGAAACAGGGAAGTACACCTAAGAAGACGTCAGATATTAAAAAATAATTTAAATGTAATACACATACAATTAGAGAACAAGGATAATGTAGGGATGAAAGTGTAATTTTATATTAAGAGAATAAATTTATGATAGATTTATTATCATTTATAAAATTATTTTAAAAGTTATATAAATGAAAAATTATAATTACTTATAAAATTATATTATACAACACTCAGTGCTATATCATTATTCTCATTAAATTATAATATTTTAATTAAAATAGTTCATAAACAGAGGACAGTAAACAATTGCATCACCTTAAATTAAAAAAAAAAAGAAGAAAAGATTACAAGCATGAAGAGAAGACAAAAACACATACATAGAAATGAGGGTAGCAGCTAGCATGTTTGGAAGTGTGTATAAAATCCAGGTCAGGGTCAGGAAGTGAAAACCTCTGAAAATAGCTTCAAGATGGAACCACTTTAAAGTTGAGTAAAGGAAGGCAGTTGATATATATCATTCAGCTGGTATTGGTGAGCATCTCATGATCCCTTTTCGATCCATGAGTTGTGAATTATTTGCTCTTGCTCTGCCATAATATATGCTTTTGTATGTGCATGTAAACTTATAATCAAACAAAATAGGAACCCAAGAAACCGTACCGTAAGCACAACAAAACCCTGCTGTAAGGGAAAGGAAGGCAGTAGATCGATATCAGCCATCAGGTAACTAAGTTATTTTATTTTATATGCAGCTGGCATGCTTATCATGATATTGTACTCGTGTGTGAACTTGTCATAAAAGAAAAACATCATTATATTATTAATTAATCTTTATAAAATGTATATCATCTTTATTTATTTGTTTACCAAAAAACTTATGAAATAAAAGAAATAGAGAGAATATATGTACAGAATAATATTAAATGCCCACCTATTTTTGAAGTGGATGGATATGAAGAGGAAAACATGATAAATATAATATATTAGATAAATTGATAAAAAAAAAAAAAAGAAGATAAAAATAAGTCATAATAAAAAAAGTGCCTGAAAAAAAAAAAGACACGTCGAAATGGACCACACTGTATTTTTGGGAGGCTCTCCTATTCAATGGATGATGCCACCATCCTGATTACATATAATAATCAATTTTTAAACATATTATTATAAAGATTCGCTGACATAATGTTAAGTATCATTTGTAGTAAAATAATGAATTTAATAGAATGTATACAGAGAAGATTCTGTATATTTTTTTAGGTAGAGTAATAATACTTAAAGACACTCTATTTTTTAAAACACACCCATAACACTTCAAAATACTCTATCTCATTGCTTGTATCACATTATATATGATTCATGGTAACTATCATTATTTTTACTTTATTATACTTAACATATAATTAATTGTCGAATTTCATCTCTTAATCATAAAAAGTTTTAATTTGATCTTTAATTTCATTATTTAAAGAATAAAGATTTGTTAACATACTATGTTACATAACACTTGAGAGGGAAAAGTAATTTGACGGGAAGAAGAGAGAGAGAAAAAAATTATTTTGTGTCTTACTTATTTGGGAAATTTTTATGTCTTTATTTTTTAACTCAATCCACTGCGTCAAGTCACCATCTCTCCACTTCAGCCGGTCAACATTGTCAAACCCAAATAAGTCCAATTATCTGTGTTTTAGTCCAAGGAGTTAGTTTATAATTTTTACTTTTAATTAAATAAATTTTTTTTATTTTGATTGTCTTTTTTTCAAAAATAGGAGAGATAAAGTACACCAAAACAAATTCATTTTGTTTGGAAAAAGACAATAAAAAAAATTAAAGAATATATTATTTAATTAAAAGTAAAAATTGTAAATTGATTATGAACTAAAATGTAAATAATAAAACTTGCTTGAATTTGACAATGCTGACCGGATTATGTAGAGATGATGCTGACTTAACCTAATGTGATTATTGGTTTAAAAAATGGGGCATAAGAATCCATAAATTAACATACTGTTTGTTGCTTTGGACGTAAAAAACATCAACACTCTTATTTAAAATAAGTTAATTTGGTAATTTTTCCTATGATATTGCAGTAGTTTCCTTGTGGTTATAAAAGGTACGTCCAATTACTACTCCTTGTGGTTCATTTATCAGAACACAATCTATATTTCAAAAGAACATTTGTGTGTTAACAAATTAAATAACAACCCCCTATAAGTCGATTTCTTAATCGATAAGGTGAGTATGATTATCAAATTTTACCATTCATCCCATTTATTACGTGTGTCTTATGATCCCTAAGTTGTGTTGAAGGTATACTCTCAAACTCTCTGAAATTTCAGTTATTTTCAAAGTCAAATCAAGTACCCCGACAGAATATTTTTAATTAATCAGCTATACGTGATTTGGCTTGTGTATGTGTGGCTCTAGCTCATCAACAGTTAATATTATTGTTAAAAAAACAGAGACAAGAAGAGTGAAGATGTGGAAGCTGAAGTTTTCAAAGAGCGAGGAGGATGAGTGGGTCAGAAGTGTGAATAATCATATTGGAAGACAGTTCTGGGAGTTCGATCCACATCTTGGAACCAAAGAAGAGCGAGCTCAAGTAGAACAAGTTCATAAAGAATTTAACAAGAACCGTTTCAAATATAAGCATAGTTCTGATCTCCTAATGAGACTCCAGGTTCCTTTGCTTAATTTTAATGTTATGTGTGTGGCTGCTTAATTATTTTTTCATCTATATATTATATCGTGCGCATGCATTCAGTTTGAAAGAGAAAAAGAGTTAAAGACGACGAAACTAAGTAAGATAGAAATTCAGAGTGAGGAAGATATAAATGAGGAAGTAGTGAGAAACACACTGAAAAGAGCCTTGAGATCTTACTCAATCCTGCAAGCCGATGATGGTTTTTGGCCTGGAGACTATGGCGGTCCTTTGTTTCTTCTACCTGGTTTGGTAACTTCACATATTAAAGCAAATCGATTATCAATTATATTATATGTCGACTAAATTAAGTAAGGTTTAATTTTGTGTAGGTGATTGGATTATCGGTGACTGGGGTCCTTAATGCAGTTTTGACGCCTGAGCATCAGAGTGAGATGCGCCGGTATCTGTTCAATCACCAGGTTTTTTCTTTTTGAATGAATAATCACTAGGTATATATATACATTTACAGTGACATTTGCCATTTTAAGACCACATGTTATCGATAAAATATATATACATATCCTTGTCAGTCAGCCAGAACTGTGTGTGTGTTAATTATAAAGGACAAACCATTAATGTTAAAAATCAATCAAAGCTATATATATATGATGATGAATAACACCGGCCAGTAGTTAACTGCAGAACAAAGATGGAGGGTGGGGGTTGCATATTGAAGGGTCTAGCACAATGTTTTGTACAGCTCTTAACTATGTGACCTTAAGATTGCTTGGAGAAGACATTGATGGTGGAAAAGGTGCCATTCAAAAAGCAAGGACTTGGATTCTTCATCATGGTGGAGTCACTTATATTCCTTCTTGGGGTAAATTTTGGCTTGCAGTAAGTGTTCACTTATATATATTATTATTAAATAAAAACAAGCACGAATCTAATGTAACATATCTAATAATTAAAATAATATATTGCAAACCTTTTATAAACACTTACTGAATATTGTGACCACTCAATTTGAATTTGTTTTTCATTAAATAAAATCATAAATCTTGCTGGATACTTCTATATTTAATATTTAATTGTATTTCAAATTAATGTATAGGACTGTTTTTTTTATATAGTTTAATGTGTGGTAATTCTTTTTAATATAAATCTATTCCATTAGTATATGATGAAAATTAATTATTGGAATGTAGGTACTTGGTGTATACGAATGGAGTGGCATGAAGCCAATTCCCCCAGAGATATGGTTGCTTCCCCACTTTCTTCCTTTTCATCCAGGTTCCTGAATTTTAAATCCTCCAAAATGCTTAGAAGATTATATAAAAAGTTACCATATATATGTTTTTTAAGAAAACAACACACACAAATGACTAGTACCTAATAGTTTTAGGGATTTATTTTTTAATTTTGATTATTTATATCAGATTCAACAACCATTATTCTCATTTATGGATTAACCAAATGAAATACAATTTAAATTTATGACATATTATTAATTAAAATTAAGTAAACTATTTCATTGTTATAGGTGAATTAATTGTTTTGTTTCTTATAAATGAGAAAGATTAATGTTTACCATGATTAAAGTTAATCTTTATTTCTGTACATGACTAATAATTATAGTATAATATTAAATAAATTGTATAGATTATGTATAAATTTCATACTGAGGGAAATAATTTCTACCCAATAATATTATAACATAAAATTTTAGAGGTATTTAATTAAGAAAAATATATCAAGAAGGGGGACAACTCGTATTACGTGAGAATGAGAACATACATTTTCATTTGTTGGATTAATTTAGACGTTAAAGATTAACGTAATCGTTTAAAAATTAATATATACCTACTTTATTTAATCTCTCTACTTTCCTTATTTATTGCATCTAAAATTAAAAAAAATTATTTTATCACGTCTTAGAATATTCAAGATTTATTATCACCACCACCAAGAGTTGTCCCATCACTATAACTATCACCGCTAACAAGGTCATCGTTGCTAGGACCACTGTCATTGCCACCATCATGGTTGTCGTCTCGTTGTTGTCGCTGCTACCACCACTAGTGGTGGCAAGAACGACGATGGTAACCATGTTGGTGGTGATGACGGTGGCCCTGACGACAACAACAGGAACGAAGACCATGATAGTAACGGTAATGGTGGCCCTAGTGGTAACCATATTGGTGGTGGTGGCGGCGGCGGCGGCGATCATGGTGATGGGGCAATTCTTGGTAACATAATGATAAATCTTTTAATACTTTAGGATGTGATAAAATAATTTTTATTTTTATTTTGGAAGAAAATAGATCAAATAAAGTAGGTATATGTTAATTTCGACTGCGTGAATCCTTACCGTTTAATCCAATGGATAAGAATATCTATTTTTATTCCCACATAAAAACGCAATTTTCATACGAGTCGTTACTAACCAGAAGTATATATAAATTTTAGTTTAAGAAGTATATATAAATTTTAGTTTATTGTTTAAAACTTATAATAATAGTATAAAGAAAATTATATATAAAAATTGCATTATCTTATTTGCAGGAAGAATGTGGTGTCATTCCCGATTAGTTTATCTACCCATGTCATATTTATATGGAAGAAAAATTGTGGGTCCTATTAACAGAATTGTTTTATCTTTGAGAAGAGAGCTTTACATCCTTCCCTATCATTTACTCGACTGGAACGAGGCTAAAAACTTATGTGCTAAGGTAGTGTGTATATTTGTGTGTGTGTTTCTCTCTTAATTTTATTCTCAATGCACACTAATTAATATAGTATATTATTTAATAAAAACTTACATAATAATTTTAATAAAAGTTAAACCATTAATATTATTTATATATATATATATATATATATAACGAGGCATATTAATTTTGTTCATCAACAAAATATTTAATATATTAATGAGGCATAATTTTTTTCATCAACAAAATTATTTATTAATATAACATTATACTCTCAATGTATAAACTTATAATATTCAAATTAATAGTTTAAAGTTCTATAAAAAAATTAATAGTTTAATTTTTATTAAACAAGTTATATAACGACGAATACTAATTCAATATTAAACTAATTATATATGACTGTGATTGTTCATACCGTAACATGATTTTTTACGCTCTCGTTTCTTTTATTTTAGGCTTAATTAAATATTTTATCACTCAACTATTATTATTTTATGAATTTTACACTTAAGTTTTTTTCACATATTTTATCATCATATTTTATAATTTTTGCGCATTGATGTTGCATTATGTACTGATACAAAATTATCTTATGTAAATTTTGATAAGAAAGAGAGTTATTTAAAGTAAACATAATTTTTTTCATCAATAAAATAAACATAAAATATACATGAAAGAAGCATAATTGACTTAAAAATAAATTAAATGATTAGTCTTACTATAAATAAAACTATAGAGACAATTATAACATGTTTATCAACTAATTATTGCAGGAAGATTTGTATCATCCGAGCCCAATTATCCAAAATATTTTATGGGATTTTCTTCACAACATTGAAGAACCCTTTCTCATGCACTGGTCGTGTTCCAAGTTAAGAAAGAAAGCCCTCCATTATGTAATGCAGAATATACACTACGAGGATGAAAACACAAATTATATTTGTATTGGTCCCATTAATAAGGTAATGGTGTCAGCATTTATCTTATATCATCTAATATACCATTGTTTTTTAAAGCTCTTATTATTAAGTTAATATAAAAACAATAAAAACTTCAATTCATACTCAATAAAAAAAATACAAACCCACGTTAGATGTTAATTGTTATAGACATAGTTGAATCCAATCATTTTTAAGTTTTAATACAATAACATAACTAATTAAAAACACAGGCGTATCACTAACTAATTAAAAGTAATAAAGATGTGTGAGCAACAATCTTCCTTGATCGATCTCCTCTTATCCTGATACTTACTTTGTCTTAATTATTTTAGTTATATAACAAATTTCGTAACTGTGGCTTTCACTGAGTTGATTTGGCCTTAATTTAGTCAAAACTTTAAAACACACACACTAGAATGCCAGATTATCACGTACATTTTGGACTTCTCATCTTTAACAATCTATGTTGGATACGATCAGTTACATATGCAGTGTCTCTTTCCATTGGTGTTTTTGATGTAGTTTTGAGTGCCGGTACTCCTCCATTTTATAAGAAAGTAAAAAATACATAAGAGCCATATATTAGGGGCAGGATTCTATTCAATCATCCAACTAACTATTTTTAAGATGCAAACTTGATAACATTATGTTTAATTTTTTAGTAATTTAAATAAAAAAAAAATGTTTATACACTCTCAGTGTAAAATCATTTTACACTATTAGTTAATTATAACCTACCATTGTAATGACTTTTAAAATAATTTTATAAGTATTAGTATAAATGAAGAATGTGATTAATATAGTTATAAGTGTATAAGTCTTTTTCTCTTTAAATAAAAATAATTAACCAAGACAAGCTTTACAACTCAGGTATTAAACATGGTTTGTTGTTGGATGGAGAACCCCAATTCTCAAGCATTTAAGTGTCATATTTCAAGAATAAAAGACTATCTTTGGCTCGCTGAAGATGGAATGAAAATGCAGGTTCTACATTAATTTTGCATTTTTTCTTTCAACAGTGTGGTATTAAGATTCAGTAGGAAAAATAATTATCTTTATCTACAAAAAAATAAAAATAAAAATGGGTGTACATTAACTTACATTTAGAGTTGTGATTATATATTGACTTGCAAATTCTAATAAAGGTAGTTCAATGTCAGGGATACAATGGTTCTCAATTTTGGGATGTAACTTTTTCTATTCAAGCAATATTAGCTGTGAATCTTGAGGAAGAATATGGTTCGATGCTTAACAAAGCAAATAATTTCATAAAACGCTCACAGGTAGGTATTGTACATTGATTAAGCATTGTTTTAGAAAAACTTAAGAGTGAAATTTTTTTGATTATGATAAAATATATTGGGTTGAGTTGAAAGATTACAGCAAATAGCTCTGATGATCCAAGTCATTGGTATCGCCACATTTCTAAAGGTGGTTGGCCTTTCTCAACTTCAGACAATGGTTGGCCTACGTCAGATTGTACGGCAGAAGGCCTAAAGGTAATGATGAATGAGTTTGTCACGTTTCAATAAAATCTCAAATAGGGTGTTTGTTAATTTAACAAATAAACACATCCTTTTGCCTTCTTAAAAAGACATTATTGAGTAGATTCTACATTGGGAATGTCAGTTATTCATAATATAAAATAATCATATATTTTACTATTTTGATTAAAGTTTAGATAACCTAATTTTGGAAAGGAAATAAAGAAATGAAGTTATAAGACCTCCAAAAAGTTTCCATTTGAAAGATAATGATAACCATTTATATGTTAAAATAAAATTAAAATTTAAATGTAATTTTGGTTCCTAATGATTTTAAAAAAAATTTGGTCCCTAATATATTTGTTATTGTGTTATCCAAATCACTTTATTTCACTTTTCAAAACGCTATCTAAATTCTTTATAATTTTGTTTTCACTTTATTTTCTTTTCTTGTTGTCAAGATTCACTCACTTGTGACAAGTGAGGTGCATATTTTTCTTCCCCTTCTTGTGTTGTTTGGACTGTTTATCTTTGTCACCTTAGTTTGTTGTTAGTTGTGGATGCTTGCAGCACTTCGTATACTAGGGTTTGTTAGTTTTAGTTTGTTGGTTTCCTCTTTTTGTAGTTCTTTCCTACTGATAACAAAAAAGCGATAACCAAAAACAAAATAAAATGTTTACTAGGAACCAAAAAGTTAAAAAAAAAATATTAGGGATAAAAATAAAATTCAAAAATCTATTAGTGACAAAAATATATTTAAACTTAAAATTAAATAGATAATGGTAGAACTTTTGATCCAGATACAAAGCTAAGCTAATAGTTTCTTAAATCATTTTGTTATATGAAATTAACTTGTTTAACATGTTATATTATTTTCAGGCAGCCATTTTGTTATCAGACTTACCATTTGAGACAGTTGGGAAAGCAGTGGAAGTAGAACAATTATGTGATGCTGTTAATTTGATTTTATCCCTGCAGGTCTCCACTAATTATAACCAATATATATTACATTGTGGTGTGTTAGAAAATCATGGAAAACTTTCAATGTAAAACTGCAACAACCATAGGACCATTGAGCATCAAAGCATTCACAATTTTTTCATTCTTTCGATTTCTTGACTTAATTAGGAAATTTAGACGGGTTAGGACAATTATAGAATGATAATGAGTTGGTGACTAAGGAAAGGTAGGAGTGGGAGCATCAGATGTGAGATATAAAATGTTACATTCCTGCAAATATAATTTAATACAGCATTATGCAGTTACAGAGACCACAATTGCGACTGCAAGTACAATTTAAAATCTTAAATTTAGATTTTCAATGTCATAACTTAATCAATTTTATTTTTGTAATATTACAGAATGGAAATGGTGGATTTGCATCCTATGAGCTCACAAGATCTTATACATGGCTTGAGGTAAAACTTACTTTTTCTTAAACGAGGAAGGTGGTTTCAATTATTTAACACTCTTAGTTTCTATCACAGACAATAAATCCAGCTGAAACATTTGAAGATATCATGATCGATTATCCGTATGTCTAACATATTTTTCTTGTAATTTATATGTTGAGAAGGAATATGGCTCTTTGTAATTATGTCAAATAAATGAGTCCATAATTTTATTACAGATGCGTTGAATGCACATCATCAGCCATTCAAGGTCTTGCCTTATTCACACAACGATATCCAGGACACAGAAGAAAGGAAATAGAAACTTGTATTGTTAAGGCAACAAACTACATTGAAAGCATCCAGTTAGCTGATGGCTCATGGTTAGCTATATTTGTCCACAAATTCACATCTTTTAATTTATGTCATCCATGCAAACTAGTTAATTCAAGAATTTAGGCAGTACAAATTTTCAAGTAGAAAACATAAACTAAGGAAGGTTCATTGATTTAATTGTGTTAGATAAATTCAAAGGATCGACATTTTTAATTGATAAATGATGATAGAAAAGTGCTAGTAGACAAAATCATTGAAAAAATAACTCATTTTCTTTTTTGCAAATTTCTTGAGACTATTGTTAGTGTTTACATTCAGGATTTTTTTTTTATTAGAGTTAAGGCCAGATGTATAAATATTTGTAATTAACTAATTAATTAGGTATGGATCTTGGGGAATTTGCTATACCTATGGAACGTGGTTTGGAATAAAAGGTCTCATTGCTGCTGGTAAGAATTATCAAGATAGCCAAAGCATTAGAAGAGGATGTGAATTTTTGCTTTCCAAACAACAAATTTGTGGTGGGTGGGGAGAGAGTTATATTGCATGCCAACAAAAGGTAACTTACTTCTCAATCTCACTTTGATTTATAAATTAGTTTACTTACATCCTCTTCTCAATCTCACTACCTAACTAACTATACAATTAAAATAGGTATACACAAATTTGGAAGAAAACAAGTCGCATGTAGTAAACACTGCATGGGCAATGTTAGCTCTTATTGAAGCAGGGCAGGTACTTAACTACAACAAAGTAAAATGTGTACAACTTATGTTAAATGTTATTTTTAATTCTTTATATTTTTAGTTAGTTCTTTATATTTTAAAAGTCTTAATTTAGTTATTTATGTTTTTAAAATAAGTCAAAATTATCCTTTTAAAATAATATTTTTTTTTATAAATTTGAGATGTAAAAATTATTTTATTAGAATCATTTACATGAAAACTGTAGAACTCAACTGATATACAAATTAAAAATATAGTCAAACATATAGTCTTATGAACAATGAAAAAAAAAATTAATATTAGATTTTTCATTAATTCGATTGTTCGTTGGATACACTTTTCATAAAATTTTCACTACGTTTATGATCTTATTTTATTCAAACATTAGTTGGGTTTCATAGTTTTTATGTAACTAAATTTAATGAAATAGTTTTTACATCTTGAATTAATAAAAAAATGGTTTAAAATCACGTTACAAAATTAAAAACCATATTTGTTTTCGAAAGGACAATTTTGACTCATTTCTAAAACATAAATAACCAAATTGAATCATTTTAAAAACGTAAAAGACCAAATTGAAGCTTCTAAAACATGAAGGACCAAACTGAATAAAAATTAAACCATAAAGGAACAAAAGTGACATTTAGCCTTGGGAAAATATGTTTTTAATCTTGAAATATTAAACAATTTTTGTTTATAGTCCATAATTGTTTCATTTGATTGATCTTAGTTTTTAAAGTATTTTTGTGTATTTTTACTTCTGTCATTAAGTTCTGTTAGTGAATGATGTGACTTTGATAAATATCACATGTCTCATTAATTATGACACATAGACATTAAAAAAAAAATATATATATATATATATATATTAATTTTTTTTTTAAATTTTTTTTTTTTTAATTTCATATGTTAGTTAATTAATGACACGTTGTCTCTATCAAAGCTAGATCACTTTCTAATGAAATTCATTAACAGAGGGTTAAAAAACCAACGAAGAAATATTTAGATATCAAGATTAATCAAATAAAATATTAGAGACTATAAATGAAAATGTTGAGTACATTAAAAATCAAAAACATATTTTCTCCTTGTTGTTTCATGAGAGCACTAGTGCCTATTCTATGAAGTCATGGTTTATTCTATGGCATAGGGCCAAAGAGATCCAACCTCATTGCATCGTGCAGCCAAGGTTTTGATCAATTTACAAATGGAGAATGGAGAGTTTCCCCAAGAGGTAACAAATAACAACTACCATGTGATGCAAAATTATGAATGAAATGCGAGTTTCTTACGATTACATCAAATTCATTCCTAAATTTAAACTTAAATATATTTAATTATTCAACATTTTAGTTCCTCAAATTTAAAGTTATTTTTTTAATCTCTCATTTAAAAAACATTTATTTTAGTCCCCACAGAGAGTGTCAAACATAGAATAACCAATTTACAACTTGTTACAAATTTTGATGGCTAAAAATTGTGACAATTTTACATGAAGAACTAAAAAATATATTTCTAAACTTAAATGACTAAAATAAATGCCCCTATTAAAATGATTAAAAATATTTTTTTTCCACTCCACACGAAACATATATCAAATGAGAGAGGGTGTCGACTATAAATTCAACCTCATTTTCTTTTTCTTTAAATCAAAACAAGATAATGCAAATATGTATATTAAATAAAATTTAAAACAAAATATCTAACATGCAAGAAAAATAACTTGTTAAAATGAGTAAAATATTTTTAAAAGACTTCACATTTAATACAGACGTGTGGATTATTCAAAGGCTGCCCATGTATTTAACAAATACATAACATGGTCTTCCGCAGGAAATCACGGGAGTCTTCAACAAGCATTGTACTATCAGTTACTCAGCATATAGAAATATCTTTCCCATATGGGCCCTGGCAGAATATCGAAATCACGTACTACTTTGTTAACAAAGGGTCAAAAGCAGTAATTGTATAAGAGAATAAAAGTAGTTCACTGACTGTTTTTCACTGTCTGATAATCATGTAAAAATAAGTCCCAACTTTTATTTTCTGCTTTTGCATATCATTTGCATCTATCTTTCATTTAGATACTCGTCTACCCTGTCAACCACAAAACTGCCAGTAAGGGAGGCAAGAGAAAGTGCATAAACGCTGGAAATTTTCTATTACATAAAGCATTGATGAAGAAAGTAAATTGTAATTTGGCTGAAATAAGTTACAAAAATTGCTTTAGTATGATGAGTATACCATACTATTTAATCCCGTTACAAGAATTCTTCATTATGATGACCCTCAAATACATGACTGATACTGCAAAACCTCATCCACCAGCTTTTAAGAAATTTGCTATCCTGAATTTCTATCAATCCAATGGAAAGAAGTCCAAAACAAATACATGACCTCACAAGTTGCCTTGGCTATCACTCGAGGGTTGGCATTTGCAAGTTGAAGCTTTGTCACCTAAATTTGGGAATTACTAAGAAAGGCAATCACACACCTTGAACTTTGAAATAATTTATCTACCCTCTGCCATACCATGCATTGAATATCTAGAAGCTTCCTTGCCTTTTCTTGTAAGTATGACTGCTGCCGAATTGTCTCACCGTGAATCTGGCAAGTGAAGAAATATTGTGAACATATAATCAGCAAAAGAGAAAAATCACATTCATTTGAACTCAATAAACAGTCAAACTAGCCAACAATGAAAGTCTCTAACCTTCAAAAATAGCCTGATGACAGCTTGTACAAACTCGAAATTATTTCTGCAGGAAAGCTCATGAATAAAATAATCCAAAAGCCATTCGATCAATCCCAACTCAGGTCTCTTCTCTGTTTCTTGCTGATCATCATCATCATCATCAATGATCTGAAACATTCGAAGCTCCATATCCAGAGTTGATGGAGATAATCCTTTAATATAAGTAGTGAATGCTGCATCTGCATTATTGAATGTTAAATACCAGAGATGCTTGCAATATAAATTTTTCAGAGAATAAATAAATTATAACTAATTGACCACAGTCTACATACAAGATGCACATAAAAATCAAATAATTGGACTCTTACAATTGTCTTTCTCTTTTGAGCATTGAAGAAGATACAGAAAACGTGATTGCGGCATATCTAAACTTGTCTTCTTCATTTGTTTTCCATCATCAATTCCATTGTTCTCCTTTAATGATAAATTACCAGACTCAAACAATATTTCCCCAGAGAGGGATGGAACTGAGGGCAAGAAGAATGGAGCCTTTTCAGGTTTTTTTGGAGGCTCAATGGGCTTATTGCGAACCTGGAATTTAGATATTGTAATTCAAAAAACAGAACAAACTACATGTCATTTATGAACATGACAGAAAACATAAATGAAAATTAAAGGGATGTTTGGTTTGGAAAAAGTGAAAGAATAAAAAACAACAACAATGACAATAACAGTGCCTGTCAGTGGAAAAAAATATAATAAAAAATGAAAGTGCCTGTAACTAAATTGGAGACTGAGCAGATTTTATAAAAGTACTGATTACAAAAGGCTATCTTGTTTTAATTTTGTTTCTATTTTTAAAGATGTCGTGAAATAGTAAAAACAACTTTTTATTGTTTTCCATGATTCTTATATAAACTTTTGTAAATAGGAAACAAAGTGACAACAATGTGACATTTTTTAAATTAAAACTTAAAAGTAAAAAAAGAAAACATTTCTCAAACCAAATGGTCCAAGGTTTCACACAAAAGTTCATATCATGGAAGGAATACTGATAGAAGTGAATACTACCTTTATAACGTCTAAGTTGATCAAGTTCTGCCACTGGCTCTTAGGCAGCAATGAAAGTGTAACTAATTCGGGTATTTGCTTATCTTGAGTTGGGAAATGCAGAGCATGTTTAGGTTGAGATGCATTCACTGGCTCATCAGAATGCTCATCTTGAGAACGTTCTGCAGAAGAGATAGATGGCAATTTGACACTCACAACCTCTTTTCCACTTGCATATGAATCGACATTTGAAGTACTAGAGAACATTGCCTGGTTTACCCTGATAAAATTTCTCACTATCAAAAATGGTTTCTTATTAACATATTCAACATCATTATGCAATTAATAGAACCATTCTTCCATTCAATGTCATTAAATCACACATGTAACCATTTTCTCAGTCAGTATTTTTTGTACCTTTCAGAAGTTTAATAAAACCAGTCTTTTGTTTTGTTCCAAAGAAATATGACAGTAACTGTTTTATATGGAGAATGTTACCTCAGATAATCATACATCTATAGTGATTCTATAAAACGACCTTCACCCAAGAGAAAATCAGTATCCTTGTCTTATAATTAATTTACACACAAAAAAGGATATCTATCAGATGCAATAAACATTTGGAAAAGTAGAAAATGTTTTCCACAAAATTATGTTCCATAAACCAAGAAAAAAAATTTGGAAACTCACCACAGGTATACTCCATTTTGATCAACATGGGTAGTTGCTAATATATCCATGTTTGGGGACAGCGATAATGCAGTGATAGGTACATCAACATGTATTGCATCTATCTGTCTTGCCAAGATTACATCCCAAATTCTAAGACTTCCATCCATACTAGATGACAGAAGCCACTTCCCATCCTCACTGAAGCACAAATCTGTTATACGATCTGTGTGACCTTCGAATTTACGAACAAGTCTAAGAGCCACGACATCAAATAATTGAATTGTTAAATCGTCTGCTACTGTAGCCAGGAGACCTAAAAATCAATAAAACTCTACAATCACTTAATGATCCAAGTGTTTGAATTATACAGTAGGAGTTTCTTTTTCATACATTATTTTTTTAACAAAACTAAAGAATTAGGAATACACAAACACATGGATAATGGAATATGAAAAGTAATAAAAATTCAATTACCGTTATAACGATGGTAAACAATCTTAACAACAGAACAACCAATATCCCATCTGGATTTAAGATCGCGTTCTTTGAAATCCCAAACCTGCAATTAAATATATTATATATGAGTATTTCAAGTATAATGTAGCTCTATGCTAACCAAAGTGATTATAATTGCTCTTTATTAACTTTAACAAGTAGAAATTAGAGTATCTTCTAACAGTCAATATAAACCTTTATATCTCCTTCGTATCCTGCACTTATCATGAGAGTATTCGTTGAGTCACAAGCAACTCCAACTACTTCACCATCGTGAGCACAACTTCTTGATTCTGACCTGTCAATGTAAGCACCCCTGCGAATTCCAGATTGAAGATTAAACCTTTCAATCCAACCACCTGCTGTCCCTAGAAAGACAAAATTGCCACAAGCACTGACGGTACAAGCCTGTTACCATATGAAAGCAGTAGTCAGCTAAAATCCATCTGTTTGTCAACATGCTTTCAAATATTGACACCCTAACAGAAATGCGACACATTTGTATTGTAATTATGCCACACATCCAATGGGGTTTTCATTATAAAACGAATTTGACGCAACAAAACAGGTACTAAAATAACAATTTGTGCATATCTTCTTGGAAGGCAATGATTGTCAGGAAACAGAAAATATTGAATGAAGTGGAATCCTAACCTTTACAGGTGTTGGATTTTCAGGGCATGGATTCAATACATGCTCACCAAGAACAAAATTTTGAAGTCTCCAAACATATGCCAGGGCAGTATCCATATGACAGGTGACCACATTGCACCAATCACGTTCTCTAATTTCAGCTGAAGTTTGCACAAAAGAAGTTTATGTGATACTTCTGACAGCATTATATAATAAAAATAAACTTAATGAGCAAAAAATTCTGGAAGTGCACAAACAGATAAACTACATGTGTTTGCATGTCTATTTAATCATGAGTTTTATTGAGGTTTCTTTCACTCGAGCTGATTAGGAACAATATTTGGTGATAGAGATAAGGCACTAGGCACCATTATTCCACTGATGCTTTCTTTGTTATTTTATATTAAACCTGTTTTCTTATGGAGATCGCTTATCGTCCAATTCAGGGTAACTTTCTGCTCTCCATCTCAATGAGTTTATTCTTTTATCAAAAGCAAAGAAGAAAACAACAAGCAGCAGTTTTAATTCCAAAATTTTGTGACAATTACTAAATCTTAATCAAACTAGTCAGAAGGTAATACAAATATTATCATTCACCAGTCACCACTCTCTTCATTGTAAGCATGTGATTATGTAACCATCAATCATTTATCAGTTCAGCTGCACTTATAAATCAAAAGAATCAATTCATATAAACACCAAGCCATTAGGAGTTCCATTTATAGTTTGGTATTCTGCACAATTACACCTGAATGAAAAAATGCCCAAAAAAAAACTTACCACAATCAAATGCAATCACAGGCTTTAATTTTATTTCTTCCTCCTGTGCAACACACAAACACAAAACACAAGAGGATAAGTCTAAGTGAGTAAAACACAAGAAGCAATTATTCAGTAATTACAACACAAATATAACTAAATGCACCATAATCATTAAATTGAATAAAGTTGAGCTACCAACTGCCAGATATTATCAATAAGATATGAAGTGTTCACAAATAAAAAGAAAAAAAGAAAAGAATCAGCGAGTACCATATACTTCTCAATCCCCTCCCTACCCATGTTGACATTTAACTACTGAAGTAACTGAAGCCCAATTGAGGCATTATCACCTATCAACAATCTAATAACCAGGTGTCATAGAATTAAAATAATTTCAATATCCCTTTTGCCAAAATTTAAGTTTGAACATGGCATACAAGACGTCAACGAATCATGCACTTTGAATATAATTTTTACTCTGAAATGTTTAAAAATATACAATTTTTACTCTGACAAGTTTTGTTGAAAAGTTAGAGATAGAGTTTGCAGGTTGAAGCACTATAAGTTAGAGATAGAGTGAAGAGTATAAATAGAAAATCTAAAAGTCAACAAAAACAAAGAAAAGTAAAACATACAACTCAACCCACCAGAGAACCTAGGCAACTAGAACTCTCCTACCTAACATAAACCACAGCAAAGTCATTGACAAACAGTTTAAAAAGTCTTTATGCACAGTTAAGCAACAATGAATCAGAATGAGATTATGAGAACTCAGTCATACCTTGACTTTCAATTTCTTCGCACGTTTAGATACATGCCGTTGAGACAGCTCCCTGCTTTGTTGATCCTATTAAAATTTCAATAAATACATTGATGTTGTAAATATGGGGAAAGTAATTGAGTAGATAATACATAGCAAACACGAACAAAAGATTAAGCCATGATGTATAGCCAATATAATAGAGAGGACAAATATACATGCATGCCAACCAGCTTAGAAATTGCAATGGCTGGAAAAATAAAATTCTAAGCGTATATTTAATAATATCTGAATGCACATTGGTGCTGGCTTATCGCATCCAAAGAACTAGTAACCATACAAGAAGAAACTAGAGAGGACTATTATATTAATATGAATTAGCAAGGCACTAGCTTTGGACTTTGGTTGCATCCTTGACTGTAGATAATAGAGGCAACAATGGACTCTAGACAAGTGCTCTCATGGAGTAAATATTCAGGATAATTTAATAGTAAAAAAAATTGTCTGCTCACATGGGCAATGTTGTGTATATTATTTTTAAAAACAGAATCAGTAATGAAACAATTTTTTTTTCCAAATAAATAGGGACAACCAACCTGAACTACAGAGAAAAGGCGAAAGGCACGATCCTGACCTGCAGAAAGAATATGTCTTCCATTGGCATAAAACCTGTCATATAATTAGCAGGCGTGAATAAGTAATGGCACATGCCAAATTAAAAGTGTAAAATTACAAGTTTTCACAACCATTATATAGTAAGCTCACAATACCCATAAATGTTGAATGCTTAATTTCACCCATACGATTAATATCTTTCAGCATAAGAAAAGAAAACCAATCACAAAAGGAATAAAGAAAAATCTCAAACAAAACTCTTAATACAAAATAGCTCTATATTCCCTCACAAAATAGCTCTCCACAGAAGAATCCATACACTTAACATCATTCAGAGGCCAAGAAAACAATATTTGTTCACAAGCATAATTAATAATCAATGGAGATCTTCCTTCAATTAAAAGTACGATCGTTACTTTCTAACCAAATGCACCAGTATAGTATTTATACAGACATTAACATTTATGTACAGAAACAAAGTATTTATACAGACAAAAAGTTTCCTATATAAATTAACACCAGGAAAAAATTATTACTTTATGCAAAGGGGAGGGGCACTATGCCCACTTCGGAAGCGCAAAAGGCGAGGATCACCATCACTTGTATCAAAAATCCACATCTGTGGAAAAAAGGCAGAAATTTTTCTTACATCATCAGGAAGTATGGGTAAGTAAAAAAAAAATCGAAAGACAAATGGACAAATGCACAACAATTAAAAGCAGACAGAAGATGAAAATCAAAAAGCTGTCTTCAGCCTTCACTAAAATAAATTACCATACCTATAGAACAAAAACAGTTGAACAGAAACACTTTGCTACATTAAATGGAAAATGAACCAAAATGGACAACGATATGAGCACAAGCTTCAATCATGATAATAATCAGTAAAGCACAAAGGACTAACTACAGTCCAGGATAATAAAGCCATCATACTAGAAGCCAATAAGCATAGTCACTCAGCAATGAATACTAACATAGCTTAGGTGATTGTAGCCAGAAAAGAATATTCTCCTAACTTATAAGGTTCGTCAAAATAATTAATCACATGTATGTATGTGTGCATCTTCAAAGTAACTCTTACTTTAATAGAATTGTCTGCTGATGAACTCATTAGCACGGGTTCATTAGCAAAAAAATGTAGTGATGTAATCACACTATCATGAGCCTCTCTTACAACTGACTGGAGCCTTTTCTTTTCCAGATTCCATATGCTTATAACACCAGATGAACCTCCAGAAGCCAGAAGGGGCTGTCCATCTAAAACATGTAAAATCAACAAACCAATAAAAATAAGCATGAACCACAAAATAATACAGAAAAACTTAAAGAGAGGCAGTTCTTCAATTTAATTAATATATTCTTATTGTAAGACAATGGATTAGTTTCACTTGCAGGGAAGAGTAACACAAGGACACTCATTAAAGAAATATATTCCATACAGCAAATAACCACAGAAACTAAATTTGAATCGGAGGCTTCAACCTAAGGAGATTAATACAACAACCCCTATTACATACAGTAAATAACCACAGAAACATAGTAAGTTGATTAATACGACAACCCCTATTTAGAACCTCATGTGGAGATATTCAAACTAAGGAGGATTAAAAGAATTCTTAGACTATGAATGGTAAAATTGTTGCCTCCTCAGATATCACCACAGAAACATAGTAAATTTGAATTGGAGGCTTCAGAAACATGTGTATTGATAGTTATAAGTTAAATAGGCATTCATTCAATGACTTCATTATGAGTCAATGGAAATCCTACAATTACTGATATTTTCCATTCCAAAAAAAAAATGAAAAGACAAGACAAGATGAAGTTATATGTTGCTTAAGACAAACAAAAACCCAAAAAATTATCTGCAATGCATTAATGAATTTTACATAAACTTCCTGCTCCTACCAGTGCTGAAAGATAAGGCGGTCACTGAACCACGCGTAGAATGGGTAAATGTAACTAACTCTTCATCATAACGAATGTTGTGAACATGAATGCGTCCGTCTGTACAGCCAATTGCAACAACATCTAAGGCAGGGGATGAAACACAACAGGAGATAGGTGAATTCCATCCCTTAAACTCAAAAATCTTTTTCTTTGTGCTAATGTTCCAAAGCTGCATAGGACCTTTCTCACTCCCAATAAGAACCTGCTTACATGCTTAAAAAATCACAAAGGGGCCAATACAATTTCCATGAACCTTCTGAAGGGTGAAGGATGTTTACCTTATTTAGGTATGTATCCGGATGCATTATACAGCTGGGGCTAAATTTATCATCTAGCATGATGTGCCCAAATGGTACAAGGTTCTCATCAACTCCCTTAAATGCCCATAAGAACATGTTGCCACGAGCATCAACACTGACAATATGATCTCCAAACAACAGAAGCAACTTAACCTTGGCATTATGGCTGCTCCAAGTTGCAACCTGAAAAAAGTAGCATGTGTTAAAAATCCTGAAATGCTCCAAGAGAACAAAGCAGGGACAACAGAGCATTATGTGAGAACCTGGTGTGCACGCTTGAAAACAGCAATGCTGTTTCCATATGCAGCAAAAGTGTATTCGCGATAGGAAGCAAGAGCACTAATCTTCTTCGGCAGTTGAGGACCTGGATGGAAAATTGAAAATTTTAATATAAACCAAAATTATTAAAAAGAGGAAAAAAGGAACAAGGAAAAATCAGAGTCCTACCAACGAGAACCAGGTTGAGCTTTGCACACTGCGGAGAGCAAATTAAACGTCAAGGGTGAAGTTCAATCAACAAAATAATAATAATAATACTGTATCTTGAATTTAAAGAAATAAAAAGGTGTGGGTGTGGTTGAGAAATTACGTTAAATATCTGAAAAGCCTTTCCAACGCTAACCGTAAGGAAAGTTTCAGTGCCGAGCCTCTGAACAGAGAAGGGAACGCTGCTTGTGATGCATCCAATTGCTCTGTAAGGTTCAAATATACCCATTCTTCCTCACACTCACTCTCACCGCCCCGCCTACTCTGTCCTGTATGTATTCAGGGTTTTTGGCGTTAGGGTTTTAAGTTAGTTGGAGACAACTTTTTGTATGTTTGTTCTCCGAGATAAATATTTCTAGCGTAGCGTTGCTACTTGATATAAAAATGCATGATTACATTTAATTTTATGATATTTTAATAATATATTATTCATTATTATTAAGGTACATTGAAATAGTTCAAACTAAATAAATAAAGTTAAAATGTGTAAAAGTTTTAAAACTAGTTATATATATTTATGTATTCAATATAGCAACAAATAAAAAATAAATTATTATTTGTCCTCCTCTATCTGCTTCTGAAATTCCATCCAACAGCGACCATGGTGGAGTCAGACGCTGCAGCGAATGCGATATGGAAAGAAATTGAGGCTTCAGAGAGGTACGTAACGGAATATCCATCTAGCTATTTTGGAATCTATTATGTCATCGTATGTATGATGTTGGGCGCAGCTACCTTGTTTGTTCTATGTACCAAGAAGCGGCACAATTAGCTTCCTCTATTTTGGAACGCTTGCCTCATGCCCATGCCCATGCCCATCATGATACAGCAGATATGTTGGAATCAACTGCTATGGTTCTGCTTCAGGCATTCAACCAACTTGCTACCACACCGGACATTCTTAATCAACTCAGACTGCACTTCCTTTCACTCAAAGCTATTCCTCCTCGTGTTCTTCTTACTGGGTATCCTTCCTTCCTTCAATTTTCAACTCCAAGCTCATTCATACTCATGTTCTTCTTTTTCTCTTTTGCTTCAGAGTTTCTTTTCAACTAGCACAGGGTTCTGCACTTTCCGTTCAACAATTTCTCGAGGAGTTTCTTCATGGATGGACTCTTCAAGATGCACAATATTCTACTCTCATTACGGACACTAATCCAGAGACTGCAATCATTCTTGGAATTCATGAATATTTGCAAGTTGTTGAGCTCTATGCTGTCACGGTTCTTGCAACACTTCAAAAAAATGTGCATCTTGCAATTTCCTGGGTTCAGAATGCTTCATTGCCTCACCAAAATCGACAGGTAATGCAATTTTATATTATGCTATGCTTGGAATGAACATTCTTTTACCAGTTCACATGACTGTGTCGTCAACAGTGGATCTATTGGATTGCTATCTATGTTATAACTGAATCTGGTGGTGTCTGGGTAATGTGGTTGAATGGCCCCATCATTAAGTTATCATCCTCAAAAGTCAAAATTGATCACGACATATGTGTTATTTTTTACACTGATTTCAAGTTTTCAACAACCAAAATCAAGCATTTTCTTCTCTTTCTTCTTTGTTCATGAAAGGTAAATTGATTGAATTGATTAAAGGTTAACAAAGAATTTTTTGGGGGCTTGTAAAGTCTAAAACTTGAAGCATGTTAACTTCTGTTGGAAATGATTTCTTATCTATCTTACCTCCCAAAGCTTGTTAGTGAAAGTTCATCAAGTTCATCTTCTGTGTTGTGCTGTTGTGCATGTTTACCTTTCTCTTCACTGTTGTTTTCATTGAAATAAAGCAGTTGACTGCACTCTCTGTTATCTATATTGGTGGAATGGAATCAGATCATTTGAGTTAGCTTTTATCCATATGTTAAATTTATTAGTCTCAGCTGACATTTTAGTTAGCTTTCTTTCCTATGATTTTACTTGTTTTATGATAAATTTGCACACTATTTGTGCCAAATTTAATTATCATAATGATAAATATTTTGGTGTTGATTAACATTAATAAGCATCAGAGGAGTAATTTATTTATAGATTATAAAAGCTAAGGAGTATTTAGTGGAATATTTACAAAGTGGACCTTTTAAAAAAACTTGTAGTGTTATTTTTATTTTTTTTTGTCTATAGTGGTTATTTCATTGGTAAAACTTGATCTCTAGCTGACTAACCACTCTAAATACGCTTACCATTTTCTGCAATACCATAGCAGTATAGCACACTCACTAGTCTATACAACATAATTACCACTCTGTCGGGTCCTTAACTGAAAATTAAAAAAATTCCTCCTTTAATCTTTTCATAAGTATTGGCTTGTTTGTCCTTAGGCAGTGTGATTTTCCCATTCCTTTGCTAATTATTCCTATGCCATTATATTTTTAGGGACTTCTGAGAAGGTTACACTCCATGCATTCTCCTAAAAGTACAATTTTATCTCAAAGTTGCTTTCTGCAGTCATCCACAAATAGCAATGAAGCTTATCCTTTGAAAGAACAAAATGTAGACAATGAGAAGAATAGGTCCAAAGAATCTGTTACAAAACTGTCTGAACGAATAGAAGCATGTTTCTGGTGCTTTCGTGGTATCAATTTGAAGATTGGCACTAGGAAGTTTGTCATAACTAGTGGGAAGATCATGCTTGGTTGTTTAATATTGTTGATCTATTATGTTTTCAGAAAGAAGAAAGCTACTTTAAAAAGGTACTCACTTAAGTTTATATCTCCATAGTAGAATGTATCTCAAGTATTTGTTTTCTGTATACTCTCAACATCGACGATACAATCACTGTTTTTTTTTAAAGGCAAGAGGATACAATCACTGTTGCATATCAAAATCATCTTTAGTTTAAATTAATCATTTTTGTTTTTCCCTTTCTGGTTATTGTTTTCTTGTTGGAAACTATCTCTTATTTAAGGAAATTGAATCTCTTATTTGGGCAAAATATCACTTATTTAGAATCTGTATTATTCTGATTTATATAGTTGAATTTCTTTGTTTCCTTATTTACTTCATTCCTCAAGCAATTCGATAGATTCCTGATCCAAAAGAGCTCTTTTATTCAAATAAAAGAGATTTACAGGCAGAGTGATCTGCTATCCTTCTTTATGAGACCCTAGCTCCAAACAACAACTCAGATCTGATCCAGCCAATTTGTGTGCAGCCTAACTTGGGCAAGATCTCAACCATTGATTGGTCATTGCACAGTACCTGAGAAAGAGAGAAAATATGTTCGATGTTTCAGATTTTGGCTGTGCTGCAGCGACAGGGGAGGATCTCGATACCTCCAAAGAATTTCCTCAGAAAAATCAGATGATGATCCCTAACAGACTCCCCATACCTTTTCAGTATTCCCACTAACAACTTCCTAAAATTTAGGATAACAATGTAATAAACTCCCAAGATAATCAAAAGCTTAGAATTACCTAGTAAAGATAACAACTTCCTTAATAGATGAAAGATTCCTAAATTTGTTGCTTCTTATTCCTCCTAGAGTAGACACTCCAAACCTTGGGCCTCCTACTTTGCCTTGCTAGTTGGGCTCTATCACAATACAGCAATCTTTTGTCACCCTTAAGAGTTCTTTTCTGAATTGGGATTAGGCCTTTCTGAAAAACTATGGAAATATTTAATTTTAATAGGTGTGAAGGGTTAGTGGACCATCTTATATTGATATTATCCTTATTTATTTATACTATTAGTAATAACTGTAGTGTAGCTTGTATGTACATTAGGAATAGAGGAATATAATAAGGTTAAAACTTGAAATGGAGTATTTTAGCCTATACCCAGGACTGATGGACTGCAAGATTCTGAACGGGCAGCTTGTAAATTGTTGTCATGTTTGATTTCAAATACTTGTGATTCCTGGTGTTATTATTAGTTACAGGATTTGTAGGATATTTTGTAACCTTTTCTGAAAAGCCATGCTATTGCAAATGGGTTGACCTATTTGGCACTGGCTTTGAGGTAAAATACTGTCATTTCATCTTGTTCAAGGATGGCCTATCATGTGAATTTTTTATAGTATATATTCAACTTTACTTTTAATTTCTTGTTTGACCCAGTAAGGCTTAGATTTTCCAATAAATTATATTTAAGTTCTTAAGGAATGTGTTATCATCATCATCATCATGAGCAAAAACATTCTGCTATGTTAACTGTAACCAAACCCCAATCAAGTTGAAGTTCCACAGTACTTGCTTCAGAGAGAATAATACATGGTTCTGAATGACTGAATATTCATTCATTTCATGGTTTAGGATTGTAAGAATACAGGCGACTGCCGTAAAGAGGGCTTTGGTAGATTTGTGGCAGCTTGCGTTTTCCTACCAAGTAAATCCTCTGGCAGCTGTTCAACCACTCTCTGCTGCAACACGTCAAGGTCAGTGATGCCATGGTGGAATTGTTGACCAAGCATTTCCTTATTCAGAGTGTACCTTTTTGTTTGACCATGTGCTTCGTTATGCTATGCAGCAGCCAGCAGCTGATCAATAAGCATTACCTTCTTCACCTCCACAGGAAAAAGATGAAGTATTGTGTATAATTGTATTAGATGGTCAGGAAGTGTTGTCCTGAATATTTATTTATATACTTTTTTCAGTCGGTGCACATGTATGCTTTTTCTATTCTAGGAATCATAGAAAACTCTAAAACAGAGATGCACATATCCATTGCAGAATGCAATTACTGCGGTGATCAACTAGTTACAACAGAATATTTTGCCAAACAGAGAAAAGCCATCAATTTGACGAGTTTTCCATGCCAGGAAACGTTAATTTGCTTGGAGAATGATTCAAGGTCTGTATATTTTGAGGAAGCTTGTCTATTTTTTTATTTATAAATAATTATAAAATTATGTTATTTTTCACTATGATTTTAGGATTTTTACACTAATATTTGAAAAGAAAAATTAAATAAATTCATACTAATGAAAGGGAAAATTATTTTATCGTAACAAATGAATATGCAACTTTAAACAATTCAAGGCAAAAAAAAAAGATTTAACATCTGTGGTACAGAATAATTTTTCAATTCTTCGTTGAAAAAAATTATGATATGAATTAACTTTATATTTGTTGATAAATGTATGCTAATTTAATGTTTGTACTAAATTATTTTATTTAAATATCTTGACCTATATAAAGTTACCGTAAAGAGACCGATACAAGAACAGGTGGTTGCTGCTGTGAAAGTAAAAATAGCCAAGAGCACTGTTTAGTTTATGTTTTGCGGGCGAGAGGCATGGCGATCCAATAGATAGCAACTTGTGAATGCATGTTTAGTTGTTTTGATTCTGTCCATGGGTAAGAAATGGAAAATGATAAATAACTAACGGTCAATAAACGTGTTTAATTAACTGATAAGTGCAGTTTTGTAATTTGATTGACAACGTCATTTATCTTTTTTGTTTTTTTCTTATCAAAAATTGAAATGACATGAAACTCTACGAAATCAACGTTAGTTGAAAGTTTATGCTGGATATGTTATAAACAGACAAGGATTTTGTTAGTGTGAAGAAAAAGGCGTTTATAGAGTATAATGATTAATGATTAATGTGGTAGAGAAGCAGCGAGGCTAATTGAGTGGCATGTTGTTAGAGTGGAGTGGGGTCTAAAAAATAGGGAAGCAGAAGGAGAAGATGATGATGTAGTGGTGGCTGGGCGTGTATTTCTGATGGTGAAGTGAAGACATAAATATAGGACTTGGTCAACCTTTTACCTCACTATGATTGATCTCTAATAATAATAATAATATTAACAATAATAATAATTATTATTATTATTATTTTCCTCAATTAACGAAACAAAACAAAACAATCTTTCTAACCACTCCGTTGTTTGTATCCTAGATTACCTATTATTGGATTTTTGTCTCTCTCTCTCTGTTCTGTTGTTGTGTTTCTCCTTTGAATGTCATCTAACGTTGTACACCCTCCATCTCCATCTCCATCTTCAACCTTTGTCTTCCTCACAGCCATTCCAAACCAGCAGGCACTTCTGGAGGGCGCGCACAGTGCACCCTTCCATGTGCGTGCCCCTTCATTATGATCACTTCAATATTCTTCTTGACATCTCTTGTTGTGAATGTGATTATGATTATGATTGTGAGTGTTACTTCAAACGACATGGAATCTCTGCTCAAATTCAGGGAGTCCCTTGAAAACAACAATGCATTATTGTCCTCATGGAATGAATCCACCCCTCCATGTTCAGGTGATTCATCCAACTGGCCTGGCATTGAGTGT
Source organism: Amphicarpaea edgeworthii (assembly GCA_014843725.1). Lineage (NCBI taxonomy): Eukaryota > Viridiplantae > Streptophyta > Magnoliopsida > Fabales > Fabaceae > Amphicarpaea > Amphicarpaea edgeworthii. Next base: position 102,138 of record CM026325.1, read on the forward strand.
TACAAGGGACACGTTTGGGGGTTGCACCTGGATAACATGAGGCTCAAAGGGGCCATTGATATCCAATCCCTCCGGGAGTTACCATTTCTTAGAACCATAAGCCTCAATAACAATGATTTTGACACTGAATGGCCTGATATCCTCCAAATTGAGGGTTTGAAGAACTTTTTCATTTCAAATAACAAGTTTTATGGGGAGATTCCCGCTCAGGCTTTTCAGGGTATGCAATGGTTGAAGAAAATTCATTTGTCAAATAACCACTTTACAGGTCTTATTCCAACTTCCCTCGCATCCATGCCTAGGCTTTTAGAGTTGAGATTGGAGGGAAACCAATTCACCGGCTCCATCCCCAATTTTCAACATGGATTGAAATCATTTAGCGTAGCTAATAATCAAGTAGAGGGAGAAATACCAAGCAGCCTCCATAAAATGCCGGCTTCATCTTTCTCTGGTAATGAAGGGCTATGTGGAGCACCGTTAGGAAATGCATGCTCCTCAAAAATGAAAAAGAAATCAATTCTGAGTATTGTTGTGGTTGTGGTTCTAGTTATTTTGGCACTGATTGTGATTGGAGCAGTGATATTGCTAGTAGTTCGTGGAAGAAGAAAACAAGGGGATGAGAATTCAACAATATCAAGATCAAGATCAAGATCGGAATCCCAAAAGAAGGAAACAGATGAGGGAAGCACGAGGTCACGTAGGTCGTCGAGCCGAAGCAGCAGAAGCAGCTTGAGGTTGTCGTTTGTGAGAGATGACAGAGAGCAGTTTGATTTGCAAGAACTTCTGAGAGCATCAGCAGAGATATTGGGGAGTGGTTGCTACAGCTCATCATACAAGGCGGGATTGTTGAATGGGCCAGAAATGGTGGTGAAGAGATTCAAGCAAATGAACAACGTAGGGAGAGAAGAGTTTCAGGATCACATGCAAAGGATTGGAAGGTTGAATCATCCGAATCTGCTTCCACTGGTGGCATACTACTACAGAAAGGAGGAGAAGCTATTGGTAACAGATTTTGTAAAGAACGGAAGCTTGGCTGTTTGGCTTCACGCTGAGGGGCAACAAAGCCTGGATTGGGGAAGCCGGTTGAAGATAGTGAAAGGCATAACAAAAGGAGTTGAATATCTGCACAGGGAGATGCCAAACATAATTGCCGCACATGGACAACTCAAGTCATCAAACGTTCTACTTTCTGATTCTTTGGAACCCATCCTAACTGACTATGCCTTAGTTCCGGTCATAAACCAGGAACTAGCTCCTGACATCATGTTCATCTACAAGTCCCCGGAGTATTTGCAGCATGGCCGCATTACAAAGAAGACTGACGTGTGGACTCTCGGGATACTCATCTTGGAGATTCTTACTGGAAACCTCCCTGCTAGCTTTCTACCAGGAGGAGGAGGAGGAGGAGGAAGTGACATGAGTTTTGCACAGTGGGTGCATTCTGCTGAGGAGTACAACAATGAGGTGTTTGATAAGGACATGGACCATACCCAAAACAATCAGGGGGAGATGCTCAAGCTTTTAAACATTGCATTGGCTTGTTGTGAAGTGGATGTCGACAAGAGATGGGACTTAAAACAAGCTGTAGAAAGAATTCAAGAGGTCAACGAAGAAACAGATCAAGATCATCATTCTCACGCACCTCAATTCACTTTCTCCATAGAAGAAGAACAACAACAACCACATGCTTGACAATGTCACCATCATCCGATCCTTTATCCTTTTTTTAGCTGATTATTATATCCTCCATCGCTTAGTACTTAACATACATTTTCTCATTTTCACCAAGCTCACCAGTTCTGAAGCTTCTCATTTTAAGGTAGCTAGGTTCAATATTCTCTTTTTCATTTTTAATCCAAAAGAACATGTACATTAATTTAGGAAGGAAAATAGACTAGACTTGTTATATTTTAACATTCTTTTTTTGCAGCAACATTGTCATCATGGTAATTTTCTTTTTTTCTGATTAATTATGCCATTATCGTATATATGTACAGATTGTTCAATATGAATGTATTATTTATTTGCTCAAATGGATGATTCGTCATGAATAAAAAATAAACACCTCGAGTAATAAGATAACCGACTCTCATTGAGGATACTCACTTCACTTATGCCCGGTTTGATATATAGATGATACCTAAAGGAATAAGATGGACAAAATAAAATAAAAGTTATTTAATTGAAAAGAAACATAAAATAAATAAGAGACCTAAATGTTTCAAAAAGAAAAAAAAAAGTCATAAATATATTTTACCTTCCTTGATCGATTTAATGGATCTATATACTAAAGCCTTTTAGGCTTAAGATTCGACGGTTGCATACCCTCTTGGATCGATTTGGCCGATCCACTTGCCAATGTTACATGGAGGGCTAAACCCCTGATAAGGAACAAAATTGATCAAACTTAGCAAAGACCTGAAAATAGACAGATGAGACAAAACACTAACATGTATAAAAACTCATCTATCACTTAACACTTTAGGTTAAACAACTTTTAATTCTAATTGGAAGAGCCTCGCCTAGAACAAATACAAATAAAAAACGAATATAAAATAGTATTATGAACGGTAAGAAAAAAAATTTCATTACATTTTTCAAAGAAATAAAATTGAAAGCAATACCTTTCAAATTTTATGATTTGTTGTTGAATTCAATTTTTACACAATTTTTATTATGTTTCTTTTTTTTTAATTAATTAGATTTTATAATCCTTACCTAGGTTGATATCTAATTAAATAGATTTTACATTTTTAATCTATTAAAAAATAGTTTAAATTGTGTGCTAAAATATATTAAAAAAATCATTACTTTATAAAGAACAAATTGACCCAAATTTAAGGGATAAAAGACTAAAATCATTTTTTAATAAGATAAATAACCCAAATGAATTTTAAAAATAAGATAAAAATCAAAAATATAATTTCACCGATGGATTATTATATACCAATAGTCCACGGTGTATTTACGGACTGGAGTAAAATTATCCTCAGTGAAGAATAAATATGAGTTTTATAAAAAAAAAATTATTTTTTTATTATTAAATATTTTTTTATAAAATTCTTTATAAGTTCCACAGCAAGAAATATTAATAATAAAAAATGGATGTGGGAGAGGTACGACGTAATATGGGGTGTTAAGTAACATTTTCCAAAAAAATAAATAGTAATTTTGCTATATTCTTTAAATAAGTATTGGACCATGAAGATACTCATGCAACCTTTAATAAAGCTACCGTAGTCTCCAAACAGAAAAGTTCATGAATGAGTTTTCTATCTATATCAATTTCTCTCCGAATCCTTGCAAAGTTCTATTGAAATATCGAGATAAATAAAGCGTATGAACACAAAAACCTCTTGAATTGTTTTTATTAATATCTACATATAAAAAAGGCAATCATCATTTGTAATTAATATCATATGAAATCATATTTATAATGTTAACCATTTGTTAAAAACAAACAACCAGTCAATCAAAGGTTATATTAATTAATAATAACCACTCAAAATCTCATTTTAACTTGATGAATTTATCATGCAACTTTATTTATAACCATTAACCTCTCAAATAACTAGCTTTCCCAAGAAAAATTAGTAGTAATTTTAAAATTTGTTCCTAGTTTAATTTATCTATATATATAACGTTTCTTTGAAAATGTGAGGAAATTTAATGAATAACTAACAAGCAATACTATTTATAAACTCCAGCATCTAGAGTAATTTTTTCTGTTGGGTAAGTAAAATTGACCATAACTATATCGATCTTTTAATTAATAACAAAATTGATAATTGACGAGCTAAAGTGATATGAGAGAATTGAAGATATAATAGATATATACCCAGGCCAACTGTATATTCCCAAAATGAAAGGTTTCTAGAAGCATGACTAATTTCGGAACTTAATTAACAACAAATTAAGTGCAAACTAATAGATCTGCAACGTTAACCTGAGAATGGAGTTTAAACAAACGGCTAAAAATGCAGCACAAAACATGAGTTGTTATTGTTATTGTTATATTTATGTGGTGATGAAGGCTAATAAGAATAAGAATGGTAGTTAATGTTAATTTGTAAACAGATAAGAAAGTAACAAAATTTTTGTGCCGGGCTTTTAATAAAGCCGCGGGCACAAGATAAAGAAGAAATTAAAGATGTCGAGGATGAATTCAGAGAAGAAGTTAGGTGCAGGACGTGTGGTGGCTGTGGCAATTGAGAATAACAAGACAAGCCAACACGCTGCAAAATGGGCAGTGGACAATCTTCTTCCCAAGGACCAATGTCTCTTGCTAATCCATGTTAGACAAAGATCACCATCGGGTACGTATAATTCAATGCAATATTCTTCTAGTTTCTAAAATTATTTAATTTATTTAATTAATTACCATGCAGCGGATCATTTGAGCGAAACTATGGGCGACAATGAATCCAAAGAACTTTTTGAATCATTTCGAGTCTTCTGCAATAGAAAAAGCGTTAGTAATCATTTTCATTTATATCAATTAACCTGCAAGCAAGAAAGCATTAATTAATATTGTTTGCAACAGATACAATGCAAAGAAGTGTTGTTGAAGGACATGGATATATCTAAGGCATTATTAGACACCATTTCCTCGAATTCCATCGAGCTTCTTGTACTTGGGGCGCCATCAAGGGGTGGCCTTGTTAGGTAAAACATGAATTCAAAGAATTTTAGACATTTTAATTTTATTAACAAAAGAATTCCATTCCATCGATCCGTCTTGACGATAATATATATTTATGACAGAAGATTTAGGACAACGGATGTTCCAAGCACTGTGTCCAAAGTGGCGCCACCATTCTGCACAGTTTATATAATTTCTAAAGGAAAAATCTCAAGTGTGAGATCTGCTACTGCTCCATTGGCTCTTAATAAACCCGCCGCTGCTGCCGTGGCGGCAACACCGTGTAACATATTGCAACCACAACCGCAGTCAATGCGAAGTCCTGAAAAAGTTTCAGATCCTCAGCCACCCCGCAGCCACCCACCACGACGTATGTCTGTCAACTATTTGCATCATCCAATCCAAAGTAACAGTACAGTACTAACTCATTTATTATCATGCAGCTTCATCAGAGAGGGCAGCAGCATTTGGGAGTGGAGCACACCACACCATGATGGATGAAGAGGATATCATGTAAGTTCATGTCTATGTTTATGTTTATACGATGATTAACTAATGTGGTTGATGGATGCAGATCACCGTTCACAAGGGCTGGCAGATCATACGAGTCTTCAAAACATCCGGATTCTGACATATCATTCGTGAGCAGCGGAAGGCCAAGTATCGATCGAATGTTTCCAACGATGGGCGAGGATCTGGACGGGCAAGGTGCTGGTAGGTATTCCGATTGTGATGTCAAAAGCAGCTTCGCTTCTTCCTACTCCTCGTCGACGCAATCGCAAGGAGGAGGAGCCGATGACTACTCCTTCTGCAGCTCGCAACCAAGGTTATCAGACTGCACGGATGACGTTGAATTTGAGATGAGAAGGCTAAAGCTAGAACTGAAGCAGACAATGGAAATGTACAGCTCAGCCTGCAAGGAAGCTATGACCGCTAAGCAGAAGGCAATAGAGCTTCAACGTTGGAAAGTGGAAGAACAGCAGAAGATTAAATTGGATTCCGATCAGGGAGAGCAGGAAAAGATCAAAGAAGAAGCGCTTCATAAGAGAATGAACAGCAGTCATGTGGATCACAGGAAGAAACCAGATCATGAGAGTAGTAGTATTGGACATGGGAGTGGAAGCGGGGCCAGATACAGAAGATACAGCATTGAGGAGATTGAAGAGGCGACAAATATGTTCTCAGATTCACTGAAGATAGGGGAAGGAGGTTATGGGCCAGTATACAGGTCTGAACTAGATTGCACACAGGTAGCAATAAAGGTATTGAAGCCAGATGCAGCTCAGGGGAGGGAGCAGTTTCAGCAGGAGGTTGAAGTGCTAAGTTGCATAAGGCATCCAAACATGGTTCTTCTGCTGGGTGCATGCCCAGAGTATGGGTGTCTGGTGTACGAGTACATGGCGAATGGAAGCTTGGACGACTGCCTATTCCCAAGAGGAAAATCAAGGCCACCACTTCCTTGGCAGCTCAGATTCCAAATTGCTGCAGAGATAGCCACAGGCCTACTTTTCCTTCACCAGACGAAACCAGAGCCACTCGTCCACCGTGACTTGAAGCCTGGAAACATTCTCCTTGACAGGAACTACGTGAGCAAGATCAGTGACGTTGGGTTGGCCAGGCTTGTCCCCCCTTCGGTTGCTGACAGTGTGACTCAGTATAGGATGACTTCGACCGCGGGAACATTCTGCTACATTGACCCTGAGTACCAGCAAACCGGCATGCTTGGTATCAAATCTGACGTCTACTCTCTAGGGATAATGCTTCTTCAACTCATCACCGCCAAGCCACCCATGGGATTGACTCATCATGTTGGAAGATCCATTGAGAAGGGCACTTTTGCTGAGATGCTTGATCCCGCCATTCAGGACTGGCCACTTGAACATGCCTTGCATTTCGCCAAGCTTTCCCTCGGTTGTGCTGAAATGAGGAGAAAAGATAGACCTGATCTTGGAAAAATTGTCTTGCCCGAGCTCAATAAGCTTAGGGCTTTTGCTGAACAGAGCATGTCACCTATGATGATGTTTGGACTTAGAACTACACCTAATTCTGGAGGAGGATCATATGTTCCCAGAAACAGTAACTCTTCCACACTTTCTTCCTCAACTCAAGTCAGTCACACTCCTTGCTAGCTACTTCACCACTACACATTCATTCATCATTTCTTTTCAAATTAATATTTTCTTTTTGTTTTGTAGGACACGAGTGATTCTCACTCACTGTCTGGCTTCTCTGGATATGAAAGCCGCTCAAGCACATCATCACTGGGGGGGAGAATATGAAGTCTAGAGTTTTTTGCTTTCTTAACGTACGTGTTTTTTTGAATCCTCGATCGATCGGAATAAAGAATATGAGAGGCAGGGGCATCATTCACAACAGTTGGCCACATGCATGATGCATGCATCTTTCAAGAAATTCTAGAATGTAATCCTTGAATGTATTTCACAGCTTCAATATATGATGATTTTTTTGTCACTAAAATGAAACCCACAGTTTGATCTGAAGAACAAATTAACACGTACAAGATCTTCGAGACTTAACCTTGTCTTTGTGAATATATATGCTGTTAGACCCATGTTTCGCACTTCTAAACCTCACTTTTCCTCTTTTTTTGGTCTAACCACCGTTCGTTCGAATACCAAATTTGCGATAGGAGTGACGAGACGAGAGGGAGACACAGAACAATAATTTCTTTTCACGTCACTTTCATATTAGTTTCGTCACAAATAATTGACTAGTAGTTGATTATAAAAAAAATGTCAATTGTTTTCAGTCGCTAGCTAATTCATCATTTTCTATTGTGTTTTTGATATATAGTTTCATAACGAGCTTAAATTTAATTCATTAGTGTATAAAATTATTAAGAAAAATAAATGAATAATACTATTTACTTAGCCAATAAATTAAAACAAAATTATTTATAGACAAATATTGTTCTGTTTTTATCTAGTATTTATAAAAATATAGATAATGACATAGAAAACACAAATATTTCAGAAATATCGTCTGTCTTAATCGATTATTTCATTAGCATGTTTGAGCTAGTCGGTAGATTTGATATTTGTTTGGAATATGTAGAGCTGCCAAAAAGGGACGTACCATCATCATATATTGAATTTTGAAAAATGCTACCCATAAATCAGTTTTATTATTTAAAAGAAAAATAGGAAACATATAAATTTACTTATGTTACTGAATATCTCTGACTTCTTGTTAACTTGTGTCATGTCTCACTTAATATAAGTGTTATTTGAATGGAACCACGAATATTTTTATTCAGTGGGAGTTAGTGTAAAAGCAAGAATTAGTGGCGGCGTGTGTAGAAGTAGAATTATGATTGAGGTAGTTTACCCCTACATGTTTCAACCTGAAGGACAAGTTTACAGTATAACCAATTTTTATAGATCACCCTGACTTCTTCCCGTTTGGGTATATATAATATATCTGAGATGTTCAAAAGCTAATCATGTACTTATTTCAAGTTTTTCATCCTTTGTCAATAGTTCATTTTCCCCTGTTCACATTTGCAAACTTCAAAATTGGACCAATTAACCTATGTTATAAAGTCTTTAATTTCTTCTTTGATGGTCTGATTATGGTTAAATTAATGGGAGGGAATTGGTTATTTGCGTGTGATCCGAGGGTGGCATAGTATGGTCCCCCTCCCCTCCTTTACATGTGGTTCTCACAGTTTGACAATTTAATTTGTACCCATCTGCCGCATGTGCCCTTTATATTTCCCCTTACTTAATCAATTAAATATGATGTTTTGCAGTGCAGAATGCCGTGAGACTCATATTAGCAATAGCAACGACTTGGACAACTGCAGGTCTCGTGTTTTAGTGCACAATCCCCAGACTCACATCTGCTATTCTTGCAGCATGAATATATATTCAATCATATACATATATCAATTAAAAGTATATATATAGTGTACAATGTTTTATTTGATCTCCAATGAATGAAACATACATATATTTCCTTTCTTCACATCAATCTCTGTCTCTCTTTTATGAGTCACGAATGAGCCAGATTTTGTCACCTCCACAAGTTGCACTTAGAGCCCCACTGGCCATGTCTATGTTTGTGTAGAAAAGCTGCATTGCGATTTGCCAATGGGAAATTCCATTTTTGCACCTCCACACTCTAACTGAAACTCTGTTCTCACTATAGCACTGTTGTAGCCAACCATTGTTCTTCATCAACAATTACCGAATTAGAATAAGAATCAATGATGAACAACATTACATTAGATCATTCGTGTGTCAAATAATTGGAACTCCTTTACAGTCAAGTAACACTATCTACTTGACATTACAACAAGTGAAGTTTCTCTACTTCCGCAAAATCTAGCTGCCTAGCGTTCGTTTACAAAGCAATTCCTCTAAAAGACTTTATACATTCAAAATTATCTCTCAATATCAAACCTTTCTTTCTACAATACAGAGAATTAAATATTTCTGAACATGCCGAGAACAATTCTTTTCAACATTACAACAACAACAAAACTAGGAGCAGTTCGCTTCTCCACCTTCATTTGGCTCTTCAGACTGCAATGGCATTGGGAAATGGGAATTACAACAATAATGTGATCTCCCAAGTTATTAGTTAGTGTATTAGTGAACTCCATCTAAGTATTCCCACCGTCAGAACTGCTGCAGGCTTGATTTGGAAGGCCACCATTGCCAAAATCTCCGTCCAAGCTCATCTGTTGCACTTCTTGAGGAGAAAGTATTTTAATACAGCGGACACAGTTCACAAACTCCCTGAAAATGAAGAAAAATTAAGATATCAAATCAATCAATCAGAAAAATTCAAACATATATTTAAATTTAAACATATATTTTCCACCATAAAGGCAAATTGCTAAACATTCATTCATAATCAATCGTGAAATTGCTAGACATTCATATTCAAGCCTACCAAAGCTTGAAAGATGCATCAACTCAAGGTCAACAAAATGAGTATTGAACTATGCAGATGCAACAAAAAGACAAAGCCAATGAGAAAAGGGAATAGTCAGACTTACTCCCAAGGGTCATCTCCCACTAGTAGAACATCACTCTCATGATCTACATAGACAAGTTTCCAACCTATCCTTTGCCTATCTTCCAGCTGTCCCTCTATGCCAAACCTACGAGCTAGATCCTGTTTAAGCTCCTCGTAACCTGAATACCGAGTTATGTCTATGGACCTTCCCACAGCTCCGCGTTTGTATACCTAAAGAAAAAAGGTAATTTAGAATAACAGAAAAGGACCCGCACACATGAAACAGCTTACATCCATCTCTACCATCAAGACAGATTTTTTATTATCAATAAACCTTGGTATATGTCCTCATCCGCTGCAACTGTGCTGGGGGCAGAGGTGGCGGCAGTGGTGCTGCTGATGGTGGAGCCCACGGACCCCTATTCAAGAAGTCACTATCATCTATTGTGGAATCAATTGAATTGAAGGCCATATCAGGGACTCCAAATGTCTGTGAAACCATTGAAGACGAAAGTTCCTGCTGAGCATCTCTGTTATTTTCATAATTACCAAGCATGCCTTCTGAAGAGAAATTATTAGACAAATTCTTCCCCAACCCCAATGTGCCTTTGGTTAAAAGGGAATCTGGATTCAGTGGCATTCCCATTTGGCTATCAATGTTATTGGCATAAGGAATATTGCTCCTAGCATCTGCCTGAACTTCCCCATCTTGACTATTGTCTCTGAACAACATAGACTGTGGATTGTAAGATATTGGATTGTTATTCAGATGCATATGAGCATCACTCTGAGAAAGGCAAACTGATGTTGTAGAAGATGATGTGTCCAAACAATCTGTATGGCCAGCATTACCATTCAAGTATGTCTGAGGACCAAAATACCCTTGATTCTGGTTTTTGGAAATATTCAGTGATGGCTTAACTTCAGATTTTGGCTGTAAATCTTTCAACAAATTTGCATTTGATGACATTGTTTCTAAGGCACTTGAACTCAAGATTGTTGCAGTAGACTGGGCCATGCCATCCCCAACCATTGTGCTTCTCTGAAATCGGGAATTTATCAATGGTGGAAGTGCATTGGTACAGTTATTTGTAGAAGGTGAGGTGGAGCAAGATGGAACATCATCAGTAATTACAGATTGCCCTTTACCACCTGCTCCGGTCAGCATACTACTGCCAATAGCAGAAAGTTGGTTAGTTGTAGGAGTAGGGAGAATTGTCATCATGTGGCCAGACATTTCAGAAAGCAAGCCAGGTTGCTGCTGTTGAAGCTTGGGCTGCTGAGAGAATTGAATATTGTTCTGGCAATTGGCCTTTGTCATCTGATTTGAGATAGAATTAGCCTCGGGGAGTGAATTCTGAAGTATAGGAGGAATTTCCAGTACTTGACCAGGCATTAGTGCTCTAGACAAATTATGTGTTTTATCTAAAAGCTGTCTTTGCTGATCCTGGATTTGTGCAAGTTGAGTAGGCTGCTGCAATGCAGTTTGTTGAGCCAAGAGCGTTTGTTTTTGTTGTTGAAGCTTCTGTAACAACTGCAACTGAATCTGATTGTCAGACATCTGTAATTGTTGAACATGATCAGGCATAGGGGACTGGATCAAATTTTGTTGTTGATTCTGACCAATTATTGTCTGCTGCTGCTGTGATGGGTTCTGAGATAGGCTTTTATGGAGTTGATGGTTTTGAATGGATGGTTGCTGCTGTTGAAGAATATTGTTGGTTTGGGCAATGTTCTGGGGATGCAAGAGTTGGGCCTGACCTTGACCTTGAGGGATAGTTTGATTTGCCATGTTCTGCCTCGGTTGCTGAGTGATATCACCCAACTGCTGCTGTGGCGGCAGGACTGTTCCCAATATGCTAGTAGTAGATGGTAGCTTCTGAAGGTGATCCAGTTGTTGAGCGGTCTGAAGAAGCCTCTGAGTATTGAAGGCTACGTTGTTTGACTGAGAAATTTGTGAAGCAGAAAATCCCAGCTGACGAGAAATATCAGCTCCAGGAATATTTTGCAAAATAGACCCTGATACGGAAGGTGCATAATTTGGCTGCAATGAACTAGCCAGTGCAGGATTTTGCTGCATGTTCATCCATTGAGCTAAGCTCAGGCCAGGGAGACCTTGGGGATCCTTCATGCACATATCATCACCAAGCCAAGGCATTGTCCGCTTGAAAATGTTATCAAAATCAGACAATTCATCATCTGCAAAGGTAAAGAGAAAATTAAGCCAAAATAAACTACATATTTCCAATCACTAAACATAATTCAAATTTCCCTCCATTAAGAAATTTGATAAAATGAAAGGTCTGCCCACCGGGAAACAAGTGAGAAACTCGAGATTGAAAGAAGAGGTGGTTTTGAAACGCCAATTTTTGCATCTAAAATGTATAAAGTATAATTATTTACCAGGCATTCCAGGTTGTCTTGGCCTCTTGGACCTAAAGAACGGAGGTGGGCAGATGAAAAATGGAGCAGTCACTGGTTCAATTTCCCAGATTGAGACCCTGCTACGCTTTTCTCCAGCAGTTGACTCATCCCAACCAACCTGACCAACGATACAGTAAGACTTAACAACCATTGCCTGTGCATATTAAAGAAAACAAAGGCATCGAAATGGTAAAGGATGTTAGTGATGGTACCTGCAAATTACGCCATTGAGAGTTTTTCCATCGCACAGGATCTAGATCACTGATACCAGTAATTGTACCCATATACCTGCAATACGAATGAAATGATTAAATATAATATTTATTGTAAACCATTTTCAAGTATAATATCTATATCTATGTCCAGACAAGCATCCCCTATTCTGGATAGAGAAATAAATACCAAATCAAGCACCAAGTAAATGACAACGCAAAGTTCATACACACGGACTTAAAAGTGAGGCACCTTCTTGTTCCTGAGTCTTCAGTTTCAAACATCATTCGGAAACGCATGCCAAGTGATGGTTGGTGGCTGTAGACTGACTTGTAGTACTTGGCTAAAGGAATAACAAATTCTGAGGGACTAGCCCTGCAAACACGAGTTGGAATTGAGAACATAGACACATTTAAATTGGAGAGAGAAGAGAAGCAAGGAAAGTGGACCTAGGATTATAAAAGACAGTGAAGGGGCTATTATTTGCAGCTGCATGAGCCGCCGCAGCAAGAATTCCAATGTGCATACTATCACTTGATAATACTGAGGAGGAGATATTGGTGGGTTGCCTGTTAGCTCGTCTGATACCCAAAAGAAGCTGCTGCTTTTCATCTCTGGCAGAAAGAATAGAAATAAAAAAAAATAAAAAAACACATTTGAATTGAAATGAAATGTTGTAGATAGAATGAATGAATTTACCTAATAAACAAAACAGAGTCTCCGGCAAAAAGTCTCTTTCCACCAACAAATAGACTCCATCCAGTGGTAAGCAAATGACGCTTTGGTTGTCCTAGAGAAGGAGCATGATAAGATATTAAATATTTATACAATTAAGAGTTATTGGGTGTTTGAAGTATGAAGATGAAGATACCACGGTATATGTGACGGAATGTCCAAACGGTATCGTGCAAATCCCTGGCAACGAGTTCTTGGGCAGGAGGTTGCATAGAATAATCCTAGAGCAGAGGGAATAGAATTAGATGAAAGAGTGAAGAATGGAAATGGATGGGGGAATGGACCTACAAGAGGAGGGAAAATCTTGTCGGCGGCGCGACGAGGGACAGAGAAACCTCCGTGAGTGCTTGTATCACTGGCGGTGAGTTGTTTGCAGAAGAAGTCGGGTTGAGGTTTGGTGGACTTGAGAGCAAGATCCGATCTCAATAGAGAATCCTTGTCAAACTGAAATGAATGAATGTGATTAGGATTTAGGAGAGGAGAATCTAAATGGGAATAACAATGGATGATTTGCTTACAGAAGGGACTGGTTGAAGAGTCATCTGAGCATATACTTCATCTGTTTCGGGATCAGCCTGAAAGGGAAAGGGAATGAGAAGAGAGAAAAGGGAAAATGGAAATGGTAGATAACAATTAAAAAAACATACATGCAAGGTGAGATTGAGAAGGAGACAGAGCAACTTGGAGGGGAGATTGGGATAGTTGGGAATTTGAGCGTGGACATCTTTTCTCAAAGAGGCGGCAACCTGTTCGCTGTGACCCTGAGGGAAGTAGATGACGTGTGTGCCGGAGGGAGGAAGGTTAACCAAAGGCCCTGCACAGGCTTGCCACAGCTCCGGGTTTATGCTCTTCTTCTCTGCAACTAATTAAACAAAGTTAGCAACTTGTTCTGTTTTGTTTTGTTTGTTACAGAAATAGAAACAAAGAAGGTGAGCACTGAGGAGCAGCGAGCACCGAGAACCGAGCACTGAGCACCTCCGCCTTCGCAGGGATTGGGAGTGGGTTCAGGCTGCTGCTGCTGCTGCTGCTGCGTCTTCATTAGGAATTTGCAATTCAATTCATGAGACAGATACAGAGAATGGTTTTTCTCCTTTCTCCACTCCAATCCCAAATGGAACAGCGGATTAGACAAACAGAAACATCTAAAGCTCTTTCTTCCTTCAACTCCAGTTGACCTCTGGAGTTATGCACCAGACGCCACGCTCTCACTCACCGTCATTTCTTTTTCTATTTTACTCTCTACTTTATTTTATAATTCAAATTTACATTTTTCTTTATTTCCTCCAAAAGTCATATTCGTCCCACACCCTCTCTTTTATTTCTCTCATTATTATATACGGTCAAAATAGTTTCAAAAAACTATATTTGCTTGTTTTGCTGTCTCATAAATAAATGTCTAACTCCTATAAAATACTTGTCTAAAAAGAAAACTCCTTTCTATACTCATTAGGAGTATATTATACCATGATATCTTAATAAACAAACTTGTCCTATTAATGTTTTGTTTTTCTACCGTAAATGACATTATGATTAGATTGTAAACAGTCATACTATCGATAATTGCTCTTCTATAAAGAAATCATAATTGGCATTGCTACACTCACACATAAAGAATAAAGAAATTAAAGGAAAGGAAGGAAAATTCATGTGGATTGATCGCAAATGCACATGGCCGATGCACAGCCAGTTCATTTATTTATTTAAAAAACAACACATTAATTTATTATTTATCTCTCTAATCTTCAAAGAAGCCCATTCTTTGTTTGGCCTATCGAACTTGATAAACCACTTCATAATCATACTAAATGCCTAATCTCTTAAAATACTACTAATAATTAAGCAATGCTTGGATTTTATTTTGTAAATCGGAAATAACTGAAAAACTTAAAGCTTTAAAAACTTTTTTGCAACAATAGATAGATTTTGGTTTTATAAATATATTCATTATATGTTATTTTTATAAAACAATAAAAATTAACATGCTTAACTTTAATCCGTTTTAGATTGATCAACTTCCATGGAAAACTGAATTCAAATTTTTTAAATAAGAATTTTATTTCAAAACTTATGAATAGACAAAGAGTAATTGAAAAAAAAAGACATCACTAAAGGGATGAAGGAAAAGTAATTATACCCACCCTTTTTATCCGACTTACTATTGATTACGTATTCTCTAATTAAATCACCTTAATATCAAGTATTCATGTGAGAAACAAAATAAAATAACATATTGCATTGCTTTGGTTAAGAGTAATGACAAATTTTGAATCGATGGATTTGTAACATAAATCTAAAATGGAAAGATGTCATCGACATACCTCTTAGACATCACTATTTTTTTTTTCTTTCTTCTTTCTTTGGGGTTGAACCACAAACAAAAACATAGTCTTGGCAAGTTTCTTATCTGATTAATAAATAAATTGAGTGGTGTTGACGGAAGTGGGGGGGGGGGGGGGGTCCCAATTCCAAAGGCCATGTTCCCTGGACAGGTGAGCTGTAGGTCCCAATGGTTTGACCATCAAATGTCTGCGTGTCCCAATTCCATCGTCGTACGTGCTGGGTTCCAATTCATACTGTATTATTAATAGGTATTTTTTTAATAAGTAATACGATCAATAAGATATCTACACTATTAAGAGATCAAAATATAATTACTAGAGTAGTTCATTGATGTGTGTACCTAATTATAAATATGTTTTGTTACGAGTTATTCGGGTCAACTTGTACTTAAACCAATTACATGTTCATAGCTGGCATCGATAAAAATATTCTGATTTGATTAAACGTGTATAGGTTTGGAAATTCTCATGTTATTTACTGTCATGTTAAATAAATAAACAACTTCAAAATTTAATAAGAATTATTATATTATATTTGAAAAAACGTAATGATATGGGACCTGGGCGGTGAGCGTGCACCGTAAAGCAGCCGAAATTAAGGCTCGTTTAACGGACTTCACTTTACCAACCCCATTTTTATTTATATTAATCTAATGCTCCGTTCATGTTCATGTTCATCGCCGTGCCTCGATGGAACCAGAGTTTAGGTAGAATAAATTCCTTATTTTCCGGGTGAACCAAAATGTGGATCACTGGTGTTGTGTACATGATATATAGAATTGAAATGAAGAGAAGACAAAACTAGAACAAGTGCTCTTGCTGCACATGATCTACCATATTTACAAACTCTTAAATACGTTTTTATTTTATAGCTTTTAAAGTTTTCAATAAAATCTTTGTCATTTTTATGTACTACTAGTTATTATTTTACAGTAAACTATATATATTTATACCAACGCTTGTTGATATAAATACTAATAAGAAGCGTAAAGTAAAAAAAATTGAGTTCAAATTTATAAAAAAAAAAAAAAGGTAAGCTTTGAGAGACTTTTTTTAATCCAACATGTTCGAAACTCAAATACTTAAAGAAACCTGTTTAAAAAACTGAAATGAAATACAGAGGCTTATTTAATAGTTATTTATCCATTAGATCCTAATCTTATAGTTTATTTATGGTTTCTATAGTTTAATAAAATAACGGTTATTGGCGACTAAGAATTTATTTCAATATGTAAGCTAGAGTTATAAGGACTTAGAGAATAATACACTTATTTAAAATAACTATGAAATTTGTTTAAAATTAAATTAAGGACTACTTTGAATGCCGGTTAAAAACATGTAACTTTATTTAAGTAAAATAAAATATTCATTAATAAAAATGTTATCCTACCAAACTAAATTCTTTATTAAAAGCTGGGCGCCAAAGGGCATTTAATAGAGTGCACATGCCACATGGTATGTATTAAGTATGAGTATGACAATGGAATTTGTTTAGATCGTATCCCACAAACACAAAGACAGGCTAGCAGCAATAATTGATGCGGAAAGTGACCCCAAAATAAGGTTTACTTATGTATGTTCCTACCCCTCCGAGTCCGTGGCCACTAATAATCTATACACAACCACATATTTTGGGCCTTATAGTTATGCTCCAATGCTTATCATTATTATTGTCATCCTTTTTCATGACACCTAGTGCGTTACCGTTATAATTATAATCATTATAAAAGAAAACTCTTCTTCTTGTGTAAGATCTCAATCAAATAATAGGTGAAAATGAACAACAGACACGATCTATTAACTTACTTACATATTTTCGTATCAAAATATTACTTGAGACTAACATGTTCTCTTGGTCGCAGGCACCATTTTTTGTACAAAAGATTCTCAGACTTGCAGAAAATTCCACTGGTGCAAAATACATTTTTACTAGGAATACCCAGATATTGAACTCCACAACAACTAATTCTAGGAGACTTGAAACGCTAGGACAAGTGGACCCTTCTCTACACTGCTTTCCACATGATTTGGCAAGCTCATATTACACCTCAAATGCCCTATCAAACAGGATATTTTCATCTTCTTTAGCAGTTCATTTTCGACACTCGCTTTTCTGATCCAAAAGGAAAAACTATTTCTATATTTGTAAGGTAGACAGACTAACCCAAAAGGATATTTAGATATCTGATCAGGGTACTTCTGTTTAAACCACTGAGATGGTAATCTTCTTACTACAGGGAACCTTCATGAAAGGAGCTCTGAGTTGCTTGCCTCTTTGCAGGACGGCTGATACTGATAGGGTCAAGATCATGGGATCCCATGAATGGGGCAGGAAGCCCCAGTCTTCCAGAATGCAAATCAGCACGGTGTTCTGGACCTACCCATGCTAGTGGACTCGCTGCATCATACATATCATCATTATAACAATGCACTAAATCCTTAGTATCCACATGTTTCATTTGAAAAAGGGTTACTATATTGACATTTTTTTTTTGTTTTTGCTGCATTCTAAACCATTTGAGAAATTAACGTCTTTCATATCATTGTCTTTCATATCATTAACGGTGAGAGATCATACTTCAATGACTTCATAGAAAAAAATACAATGCAAATCACAAAATAGAATACTTCCTTACATGAGGGCCTAAAGATAAATTGAAAAATAACATAAAACGGATGTACTAAAAAAATTAGAAATAGGAACTTGTATGTAAGGCAGAAAATGATCAGTACTACAAAAATTTATGCATCTATCTCTAAAAGAATATTCTGAAGGATAAATTACACCTTTTATACTCTAAATGTTTTATCCATATAAATTTTGGTGCAACAAGTTTAAAACCTTACATTTGTTATAAAAAAATATACACACCTTGCTCATGTTCAACAGGTTCACTGACTTCATATGAAGAAGTAAGTCTAGCAGGGCGCTTCCTAACATAGTTTTCTTGTAATGGCCTTGGTATTTGAAATGAGAACTGAGAAAGAGTTACCCCATCTCTTGTATACTCAGGATGCTCCATCAAGAACCTAAAAACAAGGGCACCATGAGAAAATTATATGAAGAATGAAGCCAATAATAATAATAATAATAATCATAATAATAATTCAGAAGAGGCAAGTTAATTTTCAAGGTAACATTGCAAAGATACTAAGATAGTAAAGCAAAAGCAGCAGGAACATACTTCTGGATCTCTACCATTGAGCGGAATCTCTTGCCTGATGGTGCTATATAGTATCTGAAATGTTAAAAGATTTACAATAGCAAGAAGTTAACGATTGACAAATTAATTTTTTCATTAGAGAACATTTCCTAACCCAAAGAATTCATTAATAGAAAGAAAGCATAAGTATTGTGTCATTGCACAAGGGTGTTTCTATTCCAATAACAAAAAATAAAGGATCAATTACAGAGGTATACATATCTGCAAATTTGGAGCTTCCTTCAGCTCTGATCCTTAGCAGTCGCTCCCATCCAGCTGGAGGCTGTGCAATGTTTGGCTTATCAATAGCCCAAACCCTACTTCCATCCTGAGAAATATCCTCTGGATCATCACAAGATACATCAGGTCGCCACTCACGAGCTTTTTGACAAATAAAAGGCTGTTCAAGGATATGTTCACGAATTTCTTCATATTTTTCCTTTGTTGGAATCAACCTCCATTTAAAGCAGGATGCACATTGAACAGTGAAAGCACCAACTGAAGGCAAAACCTTAGGAACTGAATGTGAAGGTTTGCTTTTTGGAAGCAATGGAGGTTCACACTGGAGAGGATCAGGTGCAAGTTCGATTGCACTGTTTCCATTTGCCACAGGATCATAAAGGACTAATTGATTAGATACATCACCATTAGGAAGGTCATTTCCATCATCTGAAGATGAAGAAACATCTATGGGGTCCAGAAGACTGCTGTGTTTGTAACTGGGAAAACTTGAACCTGTCAAGTCCTTGACTTCAATCTTATTCTTGGGTGTAAGGGAAAATTTACCGCGATGCATCTGATTTTCATACAAGTCTAGCACCTGACATATTTAAATAACTAATCAAGGAAATTATAATAAAAAATATTATTAATGTTGTTACAGAATAAGCTTTATAAAATTCTTAATTAGGCAGAAAACTATTTGAATAAAATCAATAAATTCAATACAGGAAGGGACTTCTCACTGTCCTATTTCTTGAGACTATTACATTAATTCCCCCTTAAGATCTATGTATTTCATATTGTGTACCTCCATTCCATAAGCATTACATCCAAGGCCTTATTAGAAGGAGGTTGAATAGTTTAAGACAAAGATTAGGAAGCCCAACAATATGACCATGGCAACAGGGTGGAAAATCTAAAACAATCTAAAGGCTAGCCTAATGTCAGACAAAATTCCATGTAATAAAACACATAAAGCAATGTTAGCATTAGCAATACATTCTTTAACATAGTTTCTTCAACATTCTTTCTTAATAGCATAGTTATTAATCCCGGATAGTGGCTGACTCCAAAAATGTTATAGCACATAGCACAGGATTTCCACTATTTTGAAACTTTTTATATAGTTTATATATATATAATTCATTCTAAATGCATAAATGGTCAAGAATTTTAAAAAAATACTAAAAAATCTTGACATTTTCATAATAAACAATAAAAAGTTATAGGTCTTGGCTCTTAAGTAAACATACTAGTAAATTGTAATAAAGGATACCATGCCTAACCAAAGTGATATAGACAATTATCAATGATCAAAAACAAGACCTCAGAGACATAGACTACAAAGTACATAGACTGATGGAACAAAGAGAACAAGAGAAAATAGAAAAAAAAATCACATTAGAGAAACAGAAACACAGAAAACAGAGATTGATATAAATAAGAGAACAATGAGAACAAGATTACGAGAAAAAAACCCGGAGAATGTGAACGAGAGAAGTAAAAAAAAGCTGCTAGACTGGTTGGCTAAGAGTTACACAATGGTTGCTGGAGGGTCATGCACGGGTTATTAGGTGAATTCACTAAAAAAATGGATTCACTCTTTTTTACTGGGACTCATACATTTTTCAATTAGCCAAAATTCAAGTACTGTTTTGGAATGTATATTTTAATCCTTTCAGTATGCCAGTTTAAGTTGAAGATAGAGGCAGAAAGCCTTAGAATCTCAGAAACAAGGATCAATAGCAAAGGATTTGGTTTAACACTGATTCATAATGGGTGAAAGTGTAAAGGGAGCAAGCATCTAAGGGAAGATCATGAAGGCCATAACAGCTAATTAAGGAATAAGATGGATAAAGGATATCAGAAAACAATTAAGTTATGGTTTGGTTAAAGTTTAACCCTTTAAAACTCAGTGCACAACAATAGCAAAAAAAAAAGGAAGGTCCAGAAGCTAGCTGAAATGGTTGTCCGTGTAGTATTTCCATTAAATAAATCATAAATAACAGAGCATATGCATCGAAAGTAAATAGTAGCAAAGTATTGGTTGCATTTGTTTAAACGATATAAGATATAAGAAATGAGAAAATAATAATAGAGGTAAGGGTAATTTGAAATGTGAATGTTGAAAGGCGAACCTGATGGGGAAGAACAAGAGACGTGAAATCCTCAAAAGGGTGAGAAGGAAATGAAACACATATTGTTTATGCAAATCTGCTCTCTCCACTCCACCATTCTTATTCTTTCTTCCAAACATCAAATCTACGAAAGATCCCAAACGCAAAACAGACAGATTTCTAATTCTAAGAAAAAAAACATTAGAGAATCGGAAGAGAGAGGCGTAGCGTATGTAGGAATACTATCTATCTGTATTTGGTTTGGTTTGGTTTGATGTGTGGAAACAACAATCAAGGAATTGAACCTCTCTCTCTCCTGTCCGTTCCATCTCTTCCTTAAAATCTACTCCAAACAACAATCAACTTAACTTAAGGGCCGTTTCTTAAAGGTATTTACATTTTTAATATTTTGAGCTATCCATGTCCTCTTTAAAATAATAATAATAATAATAATAACAATATTTGATCTCATTAATTTTAGAATATTTACGATTCCAAACATTTAAAATACGATTAAAAAAATAAAATTTAAGAAATGGAAAAATAAAATTGATGAGAGGAAAATGGGTTGGGGCGAGACGAAAGGGAATGGGCCTAGGCCCATATAAAGAGTGAGAGTGAGAGGCGGAGACATTGGAATTGGATCTGGTGGTAAAGATGGGGGAGGAATGGAAGCAAACAAGAACAAGTTCATAGAGGAATGGGGCGCTGCCAGAGAGAATCTTGAGTTCAATTTCCGTTGGACTCGCCGCAACCTCGCCCTTGTCGGCATCTTCGGCATCGCCATTCCCGTCCTCGTCTACAAGGGCATCGTCCGTGAATTCGTATGTCTTTCTCTATTCATTTCCCATTACTTCTTTGCCTACCTTACCAATTTCCAATTCCTAATTTATTATTTAGGGCTCGCTCGCTGATGACTTTGTTTGATTGTTTGTTTCTCACTAATCACAATTCCCTCTTCCTTCTCACGTGCTAACTCTTATTGTGTAGTATGAGCTATTCTTCCCTTCGCATTGCAATCATTTTATTTAAAACTGAGGCGTTTGATTTCTTATTCAAAAACCAAAAAACAGAAACAATTGGAAATTGATATTTTTTTGCCCTCACATGATTATTTGAACTCGTTGCAGCATATGCAAGATGAAGATAATGGTCGACCGTACAGGAAGTTCCTGTGAGAGGGAGAACAAACATGTGTTTTCTTCTTAATTCGCAATGCTTTTTGTTACTCTATGTACTCCATGTTGGGCTCTCTTCATTCAAATTTCTGTTTTGCTGTTAACTTCTAAATTAATAATATTTGTGCAAAACAAAAACAAATTTCTCAACATAAGAATACCTCAAATTAACCATGAAATCACTCGTGCATCAAATTTCGGAAATAAATTGACTTTACTACTAAATGAAAATTGATCATGTGGCAATAGTTTTTTTCTTCTTCTTATTAACAGCAAATCACGTGTCAATGGTATAGAAGTGCTTATTTCACTAATCAAAACCTTCTATATAGCTCTTAGAATGCATGAGATAAAAAAAAAATTGTATTTTTAATTCAATTGTTAAAATTTCAAAATGCCAGCTGTTTTACTCACTCTTTTCTTTTTTGCCACTCAGAGATATTATTCCCTACAAAACACGAAATGTGCTTGAAGCAAATAAATGCAACATTATTAAAGAGGAGACTTATTATTTTGAAAGTTGTATTATTATTATTCATATCTTATAATATTATTTTGTATTTTTTTCCCTTTCTCTATGTTATCAAATCATTCATTTTAGTTAACAAGTTCTTGGTCTAAACGGTAACTGACTTAGATTTTCTTAAACAAGATCTTAAATTTATATCAATAACATAATTATAAAAAAAAAAATCATTCATTTTATTCTACAAAATCTTAATGTCTACCATGATAGGAGTAGAAGAAGAGATAATAAGAATAATAAAAAAATATCATATAAATAAATTTATCTTATTTTTACTTAGTGTGATTTAATTGTCACTAATAACAACTGAATAAGAGTTTGAATAACATTTTAAATTTAAAGTCCTTTATTTTATTTTTTTTAATCAAAGATAATGAGTGTTCTTTAACTCATTGGTTCAAAATTGAATTTAGTTTACCTGTTGAACTCAAATGCATTTAATAACCGAAGAATTCATCTTTGATTATAGTTTAAAATATTTTTATGTTGAAAATTAATGAGAATTAAAATGAGGGTCTTTAATTAAAGATTAAGTGGCGAGGAAATGCTGCCACTCATACACGAAACAATAGCATCAGCAATTAATAGAGGTGTATTTGTGGTGGGATGATGCCCACATGCTCAAAGTAGAAGATGCAACATAGTTAGTTTTTGACGGGATATTGCACAAATTGCTTCTTTGATAACTATCAAGTTGGGGAATCGATCACTTCAACTCAACCTGTTTTTGGAAGAATAATTTTATTTTCACTTAAAAAGCTTATAATTTAATTTTTGTTTTTTTAATTCTCTTAGAATTACCATTGATTGATGTAAGATGAATTCCTTCATGTTTCAAAATATGTTTTCAAGTAAGTTTTGGTAAATTAATGTCTAAATATTCTTGGTGTAATATAATGAGGCCAAACTCAGGTTATGTATATCCAAGCATGGCTAGATTCAAGCTTAAAAGGTTGGACTAACCTATTTTCATCCTTACAATTACAAACTGGCCGTAAAAGTCAAAAGGTATAGATCATAAATTCTACCTTATTTTATGTTTACTAGGCTGGTGAATTAGTTGGATGTTAGAAGTTTTGTAATGACATTGAATGCATTTTTGTTTAACCAAAACCAAGTGACATTCAATGCTTAAATTCAAATTGTTGGCTATAATAGCAACATTAATCTTCACACTTACAAAATAGCAATATGCATGTTTCGTTTACAGTGAACAACCCACATGAACATAATAAATGTTTAATTACTTACACTTGTTGATTAATGATGAAGAGACAAGATCGTTTTGTTGGATTCTTGGTTCGTTTTCTAGCCTTCCATTTCCACTCCTTCTTAGTTCAACTTTGTTATTTCGTGATCCTTTCTCTGCTAGGTTACCTGGGTCTCAAGTTCTCAAAGCCAAGGACCCCCGTTATACCAAATGATTTGGACCTATTTTACACCTCTGTTTCTGCTTGCACAGTTTCTAGTATGGTGGCCGTACAAATGGAATCTTTCTCCAATTCCCAGCTAATTCTCCTCACCCTTCTTATGTTTCTTGGCGGAGAAGTTTTCAGTTCCATGTTCCATCTTGTATTTGCTATTGCTAGGTATAAATTCCAAAACAGAGTTACCACCAATCAAGTTGAAGCTTCTTCTATTAGACTTAAGTATAACTGTCTTAGTTACCTGACTTTTGTAGTTTTAGGTTACCTTTTGGTGGTTCAATTTGTTGGGTTTAGTTTTGTGTCTTTCTACATAGCTTTGGTGCCGAGTGCAAGACAAGTACTGAAAAACAAAGGCATTAAGATTGTAACTTTTTCTTTGTTTACCGTAGTTTCCACGTTTTCTAGTTGTGGCTTTGTCCCCACCAACGAGAACATGATGGTTTTCAACAAGAATTCGGGGCTTCTTCTCCTTCTCCTCCCACACGTTCTTCTAGGTAACACACTTTACGCACCGTGTTTGAGGCTTGCGATAATGGTTCTGAAAAAGGCTACCTGCAGAAGAAGAAGAAGAAGAAGAAGAAGAGAGGAATATTTGTCTTACTTGCTCATGAACGACGTGGGTTGTGATCATATGCTCTCTGTTCTTCACTGTTGCCTCCTGGTTGCTACTGTCTTGGTTTTGAATCTTATACAATTTGTGATGCTTTGCTCTTTGGAGTGGAACAGTATGAAAGATTTGAATGTGTATCAGAAAGTGGTGGCGTCGTTTTTTCAAGTTACAAACGCCAGACACGCTGGTGAATCTGTTTTTGATATCTCCTCCATCTCTTCACCCATGTTGGTACTCTTCATTGTCATGATGTAAGAAGTTCTGTGTTTCTCTCTCTCTCTCTTGATCTAACATATAACATATAACATATCGCATGCATGCATGCAGGTACCTCCCACCATACACTACATTCTTACCTGTAAGAGTAAGAGAAAAGCAGGAAAACGATGTGATTAAGAAGAGAAACGTAGTGGAGTGTCTTGTATTGTCGCAACTCTCTTATCTGGTCATTTTCATTATTCTGATTTGCATCACTGAGAGCAAAAGCTTAAAGGAGGATCCTCTCAACTTTAATGTGTTGAACATCACCCTAGAAGTCATCAGGCAATTAATTAATTTAAAGGAACTCGATTTCATGTGTTGTTAATTAATTAATTAAAATGCGCATGCATGCATGCAGTGCTTATGGGAACGTAGGGTTCTCAATGGGATACAGCTGCGCAAGGCAATTAAAAGAGGACGATATGTGCAAAGATTCATGGGTTGGATTTTCGGGTCGATGGAATAACCAAGGCAAGTTCATTCTTATCTTCGTCATGTTCTTTGGGAGGCTCAAGAAATTCAACATCAAAGGTGGCAATGCCTGGAACCTCTCCTAGCTCCCATTTATAATTAATTAATTAAGCACTCAATCAAATTTCAAAAGGTTTACAGTGCACATCATATCCCTAGATATTTTTAGGTAACTTGTCTCTTGCATGCATCTTTTAAAACTTTCTATGACATATACATAATAAATTATGAGAATTCACGAATAGTTGGTAGAGTGTCCACATCATATGTAGTAGAAGGAATTACTTATAGGTTTCTTCTTATTTTTATTTTTTTTTGGTGAAATAGGTTTCTTCTTATAGTCCCATCCCATCATATCAGATTGATAGAAAGAATTACTTACAGGTTTCTGATATAGACATTATCTATATATATTTATACAAGTAATTTTTTTTTGGCAAAAGTAGTCTGAACAAAACTAAAGGTCGTTACCTGATTAAGTGCACGTCTAGATTTGCTTTTTTTTTTTTAAAGTTTTCTAATGAAATATTCATAATAAGTTATTTTTATAAATAACAAACTTAAAGCACGCACTAAATTATAATATAATAATAGTTATTTTGCAATGGAACCCTTTAATAATTATTAGAATGAGGTTGATTAAAAAAAGGCACAAACTGAAATTATGAATACCAGCCTAGCTATAAATATTTTGAATGGAAAATTACAAATGTTCTCCACATTTTAGTATGTGTTTGTTTATTCGTTCAAGACATTTACCTATAAGGAAAAAAAAAATCTCTTTTCGAGAATGTAAAATTGAAAATAATTTGTTATTTCAAATTCTCGGCAAAAGAAAAACTCACATTTAGTGTTCCAGAACAAGATTGCTTTTGTAAAAGAAAGAAACGAAAAAGCACTATTGCATCTATTATAAAACTTGATATCAATTCCGCGTCGTAATTAAATAAATGGTTTCCATAAAATCGGATATAAATATTTTGTGTGAATCAAAATAAAATAAAATTTAAAAGATATGAGAATAATTTATTCAAAGTATTAAATTGCTGGTAAATAAAATCTCATCATCAGTATTTAGAAAATAGGTACCAAGTAGCAACGAATTAGTTCAGAAGTTGAGTTGAGAGTTGAGACAGAGAATGAACGTAAGTAACCTATCTCCACCGGATAAGGGTTTGTTATTAATTTGAGATTTTAAATTTTATGTATTGACACATTTTTAAAACAATAATATAGGATTGTCTACGTATTGGTTGTAAAAAAGAAATGTACATAAAGAAAGAATATAATGACAATAATACAGTCACGAGACACTAGAAAACAAACCACCAACCCAACCCTCTGAGCTGTGCCTGGCATATATGTTCTGAAATCCAACACCACTCAATCATATAAGCAAAACCAAATTGAAGTTCAGAAATTGGTCTAACTATAAAACATAACATGATGATGGTTCCACTCAAGTATGTTCTTCTTCTCCTCTTTTATTGTACTACCTTTGCCTTTAACTCTGTCTGTGCCCTCAACATAGGAGCTGAAACCACTGGAGTCGCTGTCTCTGTGGTAATCTTCTGCCCAAACACATTACTGAATAAGCTTTTAGTTACTCAATTCCTAATTATTCTCT
The DNA here is from genome assembly GCA_014843725.1 of Amphicarpaea edgeworthii. Lineage (NCBI taxonomy): Eukaryota > Viridiplantae > Streptophyta > Magnoliopsida > Fabales > Fabaceae > Amphicarpaea > Amphicarpaea edgeworthii. The sequence goes on from CM026325.1 coordinate 129,119, forward strand.
CTTTTATATATTTGCAGAGCAAAGAGTGCAGCAGACAATGTGAGTCAAGTTTCTGCTCAGGTACATGTCTAATTCTATTACTATATATTTTTCTTTTGAAGATTTAGCTGATTAGAATTTGACATGTCACATGACAGTGCCTCCATTATTGAGATATGGCAAGTACTGTGGACTTTTGTATAGTGGATGTCCTGGGGAAAGACCTTGTGATGGCCTTGATGCCTGTTGTATGAAGCATGATCAATGTGTACAAGCCAAAAACAGTGAGTTCTATCTCTAGCCTAGCTTCTTAATTAAGACATAATCTTACTCATTATGTATCACTTGGAGCTTCAATACTTCCACTATCGGATCAATCCCTTCACAAACTAGATCTACAGTCAATACCTTAATTTTTTCACTAATTAATTAAATTAACTTCAATGGTAATAGACCTTTGAAATAAATATAGCAGGAAATTGAATCAGTCAGTGCACTTGCTGCTGCAAGCACATGGCTTAGAAACTCGTTAGGTTGGAGAGGCTGAAAATTGAGAAACACAGAGATATAGTGTTTACTGTTTAGTGTTTAGTCTAGCTTTTCTTTTTCTTTAAGGAGAGACTGGGTTAAACACAATCTTAAAACAGCAGTGATAAATTGGGGTGGACTGAGTGAAAGTGCGAGGAAAGAGAAAATCAATGTTTGTTAAGTATTTTCCATTTTACAATTAAGTAAAATCCCAAAAAGTAGAGTATTTACAATTAGAAAAGCTTCACTCATAAGAAGAAAAATTCAATCACTACATTAGAAGAAAGGCAAATATGCAACTTATGTACAAATCAATGTTCAAAAGCAGTATAATGCAAGGAATCCTTTTTAAAGTCTTCAATTCAAACGAAATAAAGAGGGTAGTTGGCTACTAGGGATTCCTTTACTAAATTACTTTTGACCAGTATGCTAATGTGTCCAGTATATGCCATGAAGTTTGTGTTAGAAATAGTAATATATAGTAACAATTAGAAAGCAAAGGGTTGTGAATTAGTGTTAAAAGATGAAATGTTGTGAGTTAATATGCATTAAGGAACATTATTCTTGTGTAACAATCACCAAGTATTTGAAGGGATATTGATATTATGCCCATTTGGTGTGTGTGCCAAATGCAATACAGTCTTCTCTCTATTTTTCTATCAGTTTATGGACATAAAGAGGAACTAATCATGACCCTTCATCTAATCACTTCATTTTTGGATGACTAATTCTGACCTTGGTAAGTTTGTAACGGCGCTTCCTTAGCCAACTTAATTGGCTTGACTATGACCCTTATCTCATCCCTTCTCCTTCACTCAAAGAATATGCATTTAAGAGGACATGTTTATGATAATAACTATTAGTGCACTTTGTACCCCACAAAAAAGTTGATTGAACAATTTTTCTTTTTGAATAAGGTTATGGTAACTAAGTTAACTATTGATTAATGGTGGTGTTATGCAGATGACTACCTAAGCCAAGAGTGCAGCCAAGCACTCATAAACTGTATGAATAACTTTAAGAACTCGAAGGCTACTACATTCAAAGGAAACACGTGCGATGTGGATGATGTTATTGAAGTTATACATCTTGTGATGGAAGCTGCTTTACTGGCTGGAAGAGTTCTCCACAAGCCATAGAGAGTTTTCTATCAAGTCTCTAGAAAGAATACATATTTTCTCATTCTCTTCTTCCTATTGCTTTTAGTAATTCTCTTACCAAACTAATCAACTTCCAATGCTTTATTTATTCACATCCAATGCACTCTTATTATTACATCAAGTCTCACGCTTGATGATTAAAACAAGCCTAAGCCATAACCAGTTAGTTATTAAGAGTTTTCAAAACAATATTGAAAGAGTTGTTTTGGACTTTGGGTAACAACATTGATTTCTATTCAAAGTATTTTGGGTCATAGGAAGGTCACGCGTAGAAGCCGTCATATTTTGAAAAAGAGTTGTTCTAGCACCGTGCAAACACATTTTCTTTGTTTCTTCCGTTTCCCACGTGATGGAATTTGTTTCGCTTTTTATAAGATTCCCTTCATCTGTATAAACTATGAACAAATAAAAGTAAGCATGGATAAGCCAACTCCATCTTGAAAAGTAAATTTGAATATATGAACATTCAAAATTCTGCACTTTTAATCAAAACAGATATAGATTATAGAACCAAGTTTTTTTTCTACAATTTTGTTGGTTAGGTGCTTTTGTCCAACATAATAATCGAAGATAAAGAAGTACTTGTTTGTTTAAGATTCTATCCATGGGAGTTCTACATTTCTTACAATCCAAAGCAAGTTCAGCAAAAGGCTATAAAGCTTTGAACAAAAGCATTTCAAGCCTATTCTTTTGGTTTTCCGTTGAAATAGAGCTTAATGGATGTTTGGCTAAATTTTTTGGAATGAATCCTTTCCCTGATAAGTGGAATAAGAACGCACACGACACGAGTAGCAGGAATGCCTCATTATACATGAAAAGTAGCAAATACATCTGGTACATAACTCTCTTTTGATGAAAAACAAAGCCACTTTGTGAATAAATTTTATATACCTTTGCGTGTATACTGAGATGAACCTCTGACTTTGAATTAACAATCGCTCAAAATGCACTTTCCCTCAGCAGAAATTGTAATTGATAAATGCATTTTCACATCAGAACGGGTAAAGACTACAAGTAAAATGCTGAGTTGTTGAGATATCATATCAAGTCTTCAAAAAAGATCACAAAAAACAAAACGTTGGGTAATTACATGGAAGTGTAACAAAGAGAAATATCCAAGTTGGTAAATGACTCCATTTTCTGGTTCTCGTATGAAACCAGTGTCTATTGTTTCCTGTCAGTTTCTAGATTCTGTTTAGGTTTGGGGGGTGCCAATTTTTCTAACACCCACTTTGGTGAAGAATTAAGCCACAGCCCTGTTCCGGTTTCTTTGTGCTTGAAATCAGGAGCTTTTTCATTCCTCTGATGATAAAAAAAAGAACACTATTAACCCAATAAATACTTGTAAAGATTGAAGAAGACAAGGAAAAAATGAGAAATGGAATTACCTTATCTAATCTATTATCCCACCAATTATGTAGATTTTGCACCAAATCATTCCAGGACTCAGAAGCAGCACCTAAACCTAGTTACAAAATCGAAAATATGAATCTGTATGTATTATGGTGCATGAGCATGAGGAAAGAAAAGTTAATTATACAGACCTTTTTTGGATATAGCAGTCGGAACATCAAATTGAAGTTCTTGGAGTTTGGGTAAAACCCAACCTGGAGCCTTGTTAAGCCAGAGGGAAGCAGTGTCACCCTTGCCTTTGAAATCAGGGTGCTTTGGTTTGACCTATGGAGTAGATTAGAGGTGTAAAAGTAAATAAATAAGTAAAAAGGAGAATGAGAATGAGTACCAATCCATTGCGTTTGCTGTCGCGGAAATCACACCACTGCATGGGGTTCTCTATAAGGTCTCTCCAGGGACTCGATGAAGAAGAAGAATCTGCACTGGCTGTAGAGAAATAAAAATGAAAATGCAAATAGTAAAAAATAGAACAAGAGTGGAGAGACATATGTAGTTAGTTACGCATACGCATGGGGTGTTTGGAATCGGTTGAAATTGCGGAAGTAGTGTTGTGGGGTTGAGGTTGGGGATATCCTTGGACAAAGTTGAGGGTTTGTACCATAACCTGCATATTAGCAAGGGGTTGGAGGTGTGGTGCATCAGTGGTGAGTTTTCCAGCAACGTGGATCAAATCATTTTGTTTCAGATGGCATTTGGCGCTATGAGCCAGATCACCCTCAAATATAACCGGAATCCTAACATAAGAGAAGAGTTAATGTTAGTTAGCAAATAGCAATGAATGAAATGAAATACTTTTAAGAGAAAGAGAAGTTACGAGAGGTGAGGGGAGTCTTGACGCGTTAAAACCGTGGAAGCCCAGGTGTTGCCATCCGGAGAAATCTGGAACTGAATGGGGGACTGGACCTGACCGATAAGGTTGACGGCATTAGCGAGTTTTGGCTGAAATGGAATATCCTTCAGCTTCGCCGTGGCGGCGTAGAACCGAAGAAGAAAAAGGGAACCCTTTGGCCTTGACAACACTCGTCGCACTGAAATATTCATTTCCCAAAACCACCCTGCGACTATACTAAGATGTTCGCGTAGGATTTTGTAATAAAAGTCATTCGAATAAAACATAAAAAAAAAACATATAAGTGGTGTAATTTAGTTCGGTTTATATTTATATATAATTCAAATCAAACCAAATTTTATTTTTGCAAATTTTGTAAACTTAAAAAAAATAAAAATTCAAAATCTTAAATAAAATTAAAACACATGAGTCTTAAAACTCAAATTGCTGTTAAATGTTAATCATCGGAAGAAGTGAAGATGATGATCTTAACCTTAATCAAAATGTGTCACAGATAATTAAATATCATAAAAAATTAGTCACAGAGAACCAATCATGATGTAAAATATAGAATTGAACTAATAAATCTCAAAAGGCAAAGAACTTAACAGATGCAAAACAGATGTAGAGGGACATACCAATAACAGAGATAGTGCGTGAGGCAGAGGGAGCGGACGACGGTGGCGTGCGGATAGTGGTGCGCGAGCTCCGGAACGACGAAGTCGACGGTGGTAAAGAGCTTGAGGAACAAAGAGTGAAGACAAGAGAACATGAAAAAAGAAGGTTTCTAAATTTGATTTTTCGTTTGAATGCATTAATTTAACCAAGTAAATCAATTCTATCATAAATTTAAAATACAGTTATGCAGTTTACCTCCGTTAGGATGTGATATTTAGAAATCATTTGAATACAGGCATTTCAATTGGGTAATTTACTTAATTAAAAATGGAGAATTTCAATTTCTTTCAAAAAAATAAATAAAATGGAGAATTTAGAATTCTTGCTGGTCGCGGCCGCATCCTCTCTCTCCTTGGTTCCCTTTCTTAATAGTATACTAACTTAGTGACGTTAATAAAAAGAATTGTTTTAGTTATTAATAATATTATTTATTAAAATGTTAAATAATTTAAAATAAAATAATTTAATATATATAATAATATTTAAATTTATAGAATAATATAATAATTAAAATAAATTATTTATAATAATATGTATTAAACATTTAAATATATTATAATTTAAGGTTATTTTAATATAGAATTTATGAAATGTGCTAAAAAAATTATTAATTAATTTGTTTCTAAATTACTTATTTTATTTTAATAAATAATTTATAAATATTTTCTAATTAAAGAATTTTTTTTCAGACTTTCAATTATATAATTTTTATTATATTATTGAAAAAATAGTAAAATTAAATTGATTTTTTTATCACGGATATCTCTTACCGGATTATAATAATAATAATTAAAGAATATTATTTATTAAATAATAAATACCATTAATTTAAATATACAATAAAAACAAATTAAAGTTAAAGTAAATACCATTAAAGTTAAAATTTTGCTATAGAAATGGAATAATTAATTAATTTAACTATTTATATAGATGTATTACAAATTATTTAGTTTTTTATAATCATCTTATTTTTAAAATGTTTAGGTATTTTAAGTTTTGATTTAAAGCATCACAATGTAACCTTTAAAATATTATAGACCATAATGTAAAAATAATAAACTTAATGAACTAAAAGTGAAAGCCTAAATATTATAATCCTAAGTTAGATACACTAATTCTCTCAAACAAAAAGAAAATTACACTAATAATAACAATTTAAAAACATCATAAAATAATAACAACTAAACAAATTTAAAAATTAATTTTATTTAAATTAACTTTAAAAAAATTGTTAAAAATAATATAAAAGAACAATTATAACATAGATGAAATCAAATCAAAGTAACAAAATAAAAATATTACAATCCTAAGATATTTACAATAATCATAATTTAAAAGCATCATAAAATAATAAGAACCAAACAAATTTAAAAAACATTTTTTTATTTAAGTTGACTGACAAAATTTGTTAAAAGTCAAATCAAAATAACAAATACAAAGTTATTTTTAACCCACTTTAATAATTAATTTAAATTTAAATTAATATTTATTTAAATTTAAATTCATTTAGACTTGTTACATTTAATATTTAAAACCTAAGGATAAGAGACATAGGGCTAAAGAGAGAGCCAAATAAGGATCTTTCGTGTATAATCTCAAATGTTATCAGTTCCGGTACGTAGACCAAATGATACAATGCAAGCAAAAGTTCCTAGATTCATCAAGATATAGAACAACATATAAGTTATCATGCTTGCATATCCACCATTTGAGTTTCCAACAATTATTCCAATAATTACATATCTGATTTGACCTATGGACAAATACGCAAGCATACGTTTCATGCTTGTTTGGGTAATAGCAATGAGATTCCCCAATATCATGCTAAGAATAGCTAGGATTTCCCCAGAAGAAGATGCCATTCGTTTGATGAGAAATAAAAAGGGATATCGAAAATTCGAGTGGCAACTGCGGGTACATGCGAAGAAATGATGAAAAGAGCTATATTTGCCAGAGAATTAGGCATTCCTATCGTAATGCATGATTATTTAACGGGGGGGATTCACTGCAAATACTAGCTTGGCTCATTATTGCCGAGATAATGGTCTACTTCTTCATATACATCGTGCAATGCATGCAGTTATCGACAGACAAAAGAATCACGGCATGCACTTTCGTGTACTAGCTAAAGCATTACGTTTGTCTAGTGGAGATCATGTTCACGCCGGTACCGTAGTAGGTAAACTTGAAGGGGAAAAAGAAATCACTTTAGGTTTTGTTGATTTACTACGTGATGATTTAATATGTTATATTCATAAGATAATTACAATAATAACTTAAATATTATTAAAAAAAATATAAAATAAAACTTATAAGGGTAAACAAAATCAAACTAAGGGGGGTGTATTGAATTATGATTTTAAAAGACTTTTTGGCATAAAAAAGTCTTGAAGATTTTTAAGATTTCGTAGGAAACTAAAAACTTTTAAGATCTTTTTTAAAAAGACTCTTGTGATTAGGATTTTATAATTTGGATTTCAATGGATTTAGAACATAGGATTTGAAAGAATTTCACGAATTTATAAATTTTGAAAAGACTTTATGGATTTTTAGAAAAAAAAAAACATTCAAAACTACTAAACACAAGCCAACAAGAGTATGCTTGAAAATATAATTGAATATAAACCAATTACAAGTTATCATGAGTTGAACATTTTCACTTGCCAATAATGTACATGAATTCCAAAAAAAAACATAATGCATTTTGAGATAATGATCAAAACATTAATCATTTGTCTAACTTGAAGAATATACAAAATAAACATTCTTTCAATTACATATGAATAAATTTGTTTTCTGTTCTATTTATTAAGTTGTATATTTTTTCAAAATTAATTGCAATAGTTTAGAAATGTCTTTTAAAACTTTAACTTGATTGTATGTCCCAGCTGAATTAGAATTTCCTCCAACCTCAGATCTATTTTTCCTATGAAGATTTTCATTTTATTAGGAATTTATTAACCTAAAAAAGGGAATGAGATAGTGATTGTAAGTTGACTCATAGTGATTTGAGTAGGCTTGTAAATTGATTCGTAGTGATTTAAGTATGAACACATCAGTATCAGAGATTATATAAAAAGTCTCACCTTAAAACAGATGTGGGTGGAAGATTATGTTATTGCCTCCAAAACAGAGAGAATAAAATAAAAAAAGTTTATGATGAGAAAGAAAAGTCTCTCATAGTTGGATGAGATTGTTTGCTGAGTTTAGTATTTATATGATCAACTAAAAAGTCCATAAAATCCATCAAAATCCAATTAAAAAAAAATTCATAAAATCTCTATGATTTTGAATAACAAATGACTTTTTTTAACTTATTCAAAATCTCAATCGAATACCACAAAATTTCGTTACCCTTTGAAAAAAATCTTGATAATCTTAATTGAATACCATCAAATTGTTTTTTATTATTTAACAATCTTGATTGAATATTCCCAGACATTTTTACCAAAAAAAAAAAGTCATTAAAATCCTAAACAATTATAATCCAATACACCCCCTAAGAAAAGAACAAATATTATAATCTTGAAAAATTACAATAATCCTAAGATAATAATAAATATTATAATTTTAAGATAATTACATTAATCAATTTAAAGTATTCATTACACTTTTTTTAAATTATTTTTTTACTATCAACTATTATTTAAAAACCATAATTGCTTATTGAAGTTTACGATCTCAGACTAATATTTTTTTAAAACAAATAAAAATATGAAATTAATACTAAATAATTTATTTAAATTTAAATCCATTTTGACTTGTTATATTTAATATTTAAATTTGTTATATTCATAAGATAATTACAATAATAACTTTAAAACGTCATAAGATAATAACAATAGAAAAAAAATTAAAAATCATTTTTTATTTAAATCGGATGATAAAATTTATTAAAAATAATATAAAATAAAAATATAATCGTAAACGAAATAAAACTAATAAGAGAACAAATATTATAATCTTAAAACAATTACAATAATCCTAATCAATTGTAGGCTGGTAGCATAGAGGAGAAAAAAAAAGAATGATAGGAGAAAAAATGAAGAAAAAACCTTGGTTCGATCAATCATAAACTAGTAGCATAAATGAAGAAAAAATGAATATAAAAACAACCTGAAAAGAATGATCATAAAAAAAAAACCTACTGTATGAAGTTAAAAAAAAAAAAGAATATATAGACGCAATTGAGGAGTAAAAAAAATTAAAAAAATGTAGAAGAAACAAGAAAAGAAAAAATAGAAGAAAAAAAATGTAGAAAAAACATGAGAATGATGATATTTGAATTTATAATTAACTATATTAGTAGATATTGATAAATAATTTTAATAATAATATTAAAATTATTTTAAAAGTTGAATAGATTAATTTGTTAAAATTATTTTTTTATTTAACATAAATAATAGATTTAGTCATTTATTTTTATTTTTTTAAAATTATTAAAACATTTAAAATAGGCTAATTTGATCTGTAATGAATTTTACTCATGGTGAAAAGTGAATTACGAAATAATATTATATATTTTAAAAAAATTATTTGCATTTTGAATTATTAATTTTTTTAATATCAAAATTATTTTTGAATTATAAAATATTTTTAAAAAATTAATATTTATTTTTAATAAAATTCAATATTAAAATATTATATTTAAAAATAAAATTTTACCTATATTAAAAATTGAATTACTCCATTGAAACAAGTAAATTCAAATATAAAGAATTTAAAAGTTTTATCCAAACAAATTTTAATTGTAACGATCAAGTAAATTCAAATACCTTATTTTTTTCTTCTTTTTTTTTAATTCAAATTGAGATCTTGAAACTCCATTTCTAATGGAAAAATAGCACCTTCGGAACTTTGTCCTAATTCCTAAATAAATCTCTGAAATCTGAACATGATGAGATGATGCTGCAGAAGGAATAGGTGTATCATTTTAGTTTGAATTGCTGTAGCTTTTATGTGGATGAATCGGATCCTCCTTATTTTTTAATTCCACTCACACATTGCTACTGTTACTGTTTTTCATATGCACTAATATTATAACTCCTTTTAGCTGATGTTAAGTTTGCCACTGGTTGTTGTTTACTTGTCTCCCAAGTCCCAAATAGTAGTATCAAAAATTGATTTATAGCAAGGCTAGTTGTAATTGTTGGGTACTGCTATGCTATGTAGATGGAGCGTCTCTCACAATATATATAGATTCCCCTTCCCCTCGTTAGTTATGTTAACTTTGGCATTTCACTGAAATCTGAATTATTCCTCTTCTGGCACACCAATAATATACTTCTAGTTCAGTCTTGGATTGGATGTTAAATATTTTTAGTTTAGTTTGAAAATACCTCTAGTTCTGCCGTGTCACTCTATAATTGGAGGATGTTTGGTTTAATAGTACTATCTTTTTTTTCCCCTCTCGACTGCTTAATGGAAAGGTTGGGTTTCCATGTTAAATGTTTTCCCGTGAATTATATTCAATACTGTAAATGAAGGTGGAGAATGCCCCACCTACTTATTTAGATGAATAACAGAGAGTAGTTTAATCCAAATATATTATTTTTCTTAATATGAAATTATATATATTTTTTGTGTTGTATTAAATTACATATATACGAAATTAATAATATTAAAAGTTAGGAGAGCCTTCACTTGTATATGGAACTTTTCTTTCCTTTAAGCATACAGATAAATGAAATTCTGAAAATAAATTTAGTATATTCTATGCAAATTTACACTTCTAAAACTAAAGTGTGATAATGGAATTATAATTTGGGTTAGCCACCTGTCCTCTTTTCTTATTTTATTTTTTAAAATCCTACAGTTTATGATCACATATCTCTCTCCGAATTTTGTATTTTATTTCAGTAAATTTCAATTAATTAAGAAGAGAGAAAAATGTTAAAAGAAAAGTTTGTGAGAAAGTGTATTAGGAATATGAAATGATGAAAAAAAAGAAAAGAAAAAAGGATTGGGGGTGGGTAAGGGGTAAGGGGTAAGGGGTAAGGGAAAATGAAAAAGAAAAACCATTCCATTTCATTTGATATGGTTCGCACGATTTATCTATCTGTATCTGTATTTGCTTCTCTTCTCTTTTCTCTCACAATCCATTCATTCGTTCTTTCTTGTGTCCTCCTCATGCTATTACTCTTTTCCTGTGTAAATGGCGGCACATGCTGATGTTATTCGATTATTACAATTTCACTCCTTTCGATTCTCCTCTTCCTCACCACTCTCTGCTAAGACTAAGAGGCTATTCTCTCCTCTCGCCTATTCTTCTGGCCCGTCTACTCTTGCTTTCGCGCCTCCTAGAAAGCACTTGCTTTCTTTCAAGGTCACTTCTTTAACCCTTCTCTCTGCTAATTAACTTACTTTACTTAACGCATGCTTAAATAAACTAATTTTATTAGGTCTTACACATATTTGGGGCTTAGTACTTAGTACGACGCATTCCCTTTTTCTACAACTCTTTCTATTAATGTGATGCTTTTAGTTTGTGTCCATCACCAACACCAATGAATTGTGTAGTTGCTGCCTTATTGAGCTTGCACAGGAATTTAACTTATACTAGTTATTAAGACTCTGTCACTACCCCTAACCTTATCTTTAGAACTAGCTTCTTCTTAGCATCGATTCTAATTTTATCTCTCAACACGTTCAAATATAATGAATGGTGCTAATGCTATTTGTTTCTTACTATCGGAATTAATCTTTCCATTTCAAGTTTGAGTTTGGTCCATTCAATGCGATTCAAATGTTCTCACTAAAGTGTAATGTGTTTTTCTCACAGCTTTTGTTTGATTTTACTCACTTCACTTCAGGTATGTGCAACTGTTGCTGAAACTGGTCAACCAAAATGGTGGGAAAGGAATGCACCAAATATGATTGACATTCACTCCACGCAAGAATTTCTGAGTGCTTTGAGTCAAGCTGGAGATAGACTAGTTATTGTTGAATTTTATGGAACTTGGTGTGCTTCTTGCCGAGCATTATTCCCCAAGGTCCTCTTGCTTCTTGAATTTCACCCTTTCATTCTTATACTTTTAAGACCATTTTTTCTTTTTGTCGCAAAAACATATGCTCTTAATATTCATGGTCATCTAAAAACTGTACTGAGTATTGGCTGGTGTCTTAATTAGTGGATAGTGACTTTGGTCTCCATTGTTATGAATGTGTTGATCAGTCTGATCTGGATGCATGGCATTCCATTCTACTCCATGCTGGCAAAATATTACATAACCCAGTCTACAATTTTTTTTTTCTGTCCCTGGCAAAATGAAACCTTTGAAGCTTGAATTGCATTGGACAATTACTGAATAAATATTTTCATGGCTTGTCCCACTTTCATTTCCCAATTGTTAGTTTTGATTAGGGGCTACTATATGAGGATCTTGGTTGTCTGATTCTTGTTGAAGATTTGACGATCCACTTTGGTGCTTACTTGCAAGCAACAATAAAGGGGGAGAGGGGGAACTTAATTATACTTGAATAAAAGAAGTTTTTTTAATAGGGATCATAGTAAGGAAATGTGCCCATTGTTAGATCAAATGAGTCATGGGCCTAAGATTTGGAGAGTATATTCTAGGAAGAAAAGGGGTACACGTGGTGTAGGAAGAGGAGGGGAGTAAGTTAGTTACTTAGAAGCGAGAGAGACAAAGGGTAGAGCTGGAGAGAAATTAACTAGAGGGGGGAAGACTTCTCGGGTAAATTTTTGCCCTGTGGCTTGGGTTCGGTTCTGGGAACTGAGAGACACCTTTCTCCCATTTTACAATTTTGTCTGCATGCTGCTTAAATTATATCACAGATATCCTGAGTCTTGATGTGGATTTGGCAGCTATGCAGAACAGCTGAAGAACACCCTGAAATTGTTTTCCTCAAAGTAAATTTTGATGAGAATAAGCCAATGTGTAAAAGGCTGAACGTTAAAGTACTTCCTTACTTCCACTTTTATCGTGGGGCTGAGGGGCAGCTTGAATCATTTTCATGTTCACTTGCCAAGGTAATTCTTTCTATTTAGTTCTGATTATGTTAGCATTTCTGGCTTCATTGTAAGTGAATTGCCCTATTATACTGAAACTTAGGACCTGTTTGGTTTTAAAAATATTTTCTTGCTATTTTGTGTGTTGGTAAATAAATAATTAAAAAATGCTATCTTATATTTACTTTATTTCCTGTTTCCAAAGATTTATACGGGAAACAATGAAAATAGATTCCTTATTATTTTCACTAGCTATTTCCTGTGTAAAATATTTGAAAACAAGAAACAAAGTAAAAACAAGATTACTTTTCTGTAAATAATAATTTATGAAATGGAAATAGAAAATATTTTATAAACTGAAAACACTCTTATCTTCTAGCCTTGTCATGCCAAGCATTGTATTATATAACTTAGAGGAAAGAAATGTAATAGTGCATAAAACTGAAGAATTATACTACTCCGGCTAATGGTACATTTGAAAATTTCAGTTTCAAAAAATAAAGGATGCGATCAGGATACATAACACAGCTCGATGCAGCATTGGTCCACCTGTGAGCGTTGGCGATCTGCTTGCTGAAGCATAGACCAGCAGAGTCTGTGTAACCATATATAGTTCACGCATTGCATTTGTATTATATTATATGCTGTATCACAAAGACAAAGGGAAACCCCTAAGAAGAGAAACTTATGATATATGTACTCTGTCGCTGTATATTTACTACTATTTTTATTTTTTTTTTCGTTTTAGAAGAATTCCGAGCAGAATTGTTTGTTCTGTTTCATTCATTACCTGATTGTAATCAAGTACTTGAAAACTTCCGTGAAATGAAATGTTATTATGGCTTAAGTTTTGTTTAACTTATTTTTTTCATTAAACTTAGTATTGTTAACCACTTATTCCTTTTAATATCTCATTTAGTTTTATTTTTAAATTAAAATTCAATAATTTTCTTTAAAAAAAAATCTTATATCACAATTTAAATTGTTCATTGTAAATTAAAAATATAATTTATATATTAAAAAAATATTTATTTGTTATGAATTTAATTAAATATAAATTATATATGAAAAATTAAACAATTTTCCTGTATGATGTTTGCTTTTGCTTCATGAAATTCAATTTACAAAAAAAAAGGTGATGGGTGTATGATGTTTGGTGTCCTAGAAAAGCGAAGAGATCCACAACATGTGGGTTAGTTATGTTGTAGGCAGTCTGGTTGATTGAAACAGCAATGATGTTCCTTTCCTATGATCAGCGAAATTGCATTCAGTCTCAATAAAAAGAATAAATAGAAATGACGACATATGGAACAATCTCAGAAGAGGCAGAGGCGGAGGCAGAGGCTCCATCAAATTCAGCTGCTGCTGGTCTAGGCACAACAAGACCATGGAGGGAAATGCTCCAGACTAGTCATCTCAAACTTCCATCTTCCTTCTTGGGTGCAATCCAAAGAATCAACACAAATGCCAAACATTTTCGTGCAAACTACGTTATTATCATACTGCTTGCGCTTTTCCTTAGCTTACTAGGACGCCCCATTTCTTTGATCATATTAGTTGTTATGATGATTGCATGGCTCTACTTATATTTCCTAAGAGATACCCCTTTGCTCATTTTGAGGTTCCAGATCGATGAACGATTGGTTGTTGTCTCTTTGTTGTTGATCACCGTAGGTCTGCTTGTACTCACTAATGTAACCTACAATGTGATACTTGGTATGTGTATTGCCTTATTGCTTGTGTTGCTCCATGCTATGATGAGGGAAACCGAGGATCTGTTTACCATGGATGAAGATGTAGTAGGGGTTGTAAAAGGTCGACTTAAAGATGTTGTCAAAGTCCCTCTAAGACAACCTGGTTCCTCTTCTTTTACTTTGCCTTAATTACCATTCTTTTGTTGCTTCATATATAATTAATTAATTATCCAATACTACTATATTGCTGCAATCCCATAATAATATTCTAGTTTCTTAATTGTGACATGTATTATTTGCTTTAGACGAGTAGAGTAGGATAACGAATAAACATGACAGCACGAGAAATGATTCTCACACATAGATAGTACTAATTTGTACATTAGAAGAATGTGGAAGCTCAACCTCCACTGCAAATCTCGATCACGTCGTCGTGTATAGTAATAGAACTGTATCGTAGGTCACGACTGAAGAGTAGACATGGCTTCTTTTTATTCTGTGTTAGTTTGAAGTATGGAGTCCAATAAAATAAAAATATAACCTTTATCATTTGGTTATTTCTCCAATTTGTTATTATTATAGAAAAATACAGAATAGTAGAGTAGAAAGTAACATATAGTTTGGTAGAGAGAGAAGAGAAAAAGCAATGAGAAATCCTCAAGAAGCAAGAAAAGGATTGAAGTGGCAGTGTGGGGAGATGGAATGGAGAAGCAACTTGGTGGTGTGTTCCTGTTTGATGAAGGCACCTTCCTTCTCGACCAAGACAGCCGCAACAATCTGGTGGTAGTCCCCGCCGCCGCCGGAGACGAAGGCGACGAGGGCAGCCTGGAGGGGTCCCAAGCTGGGGTTATAAGCAGCGGACTCAATGTAAGAGCCTTTGAAGACATTACCATTGGAATCGAGAAGAGCGACGCCGGAGGGGGAGGAGCTGTAGGGAGCGTGGGAGTTATTGGCGGCTTCCAAGGCGGAGAGGGCGAGAACATTATGTCCGGGAATGGAAAGGGAAAGAGAGAGGGAGTTGTGACGAGGCTCCAAAAGGAGAGGGACAGTTTTGGGGAGAAGGTCGTGTGGGCCGAAGTGGTGGGAGAGCAAGTGTGAGAGAGGGCTGAACTCAGGGTTCTTGTGTGAGGTGATAAGGATTTTAATGTCGCTGGCATTGCGGACTTCTTGGAGGAACTGCCGGCAGTGCCCGCAGGGGGCGGCGGAAACAGCCAAGGACTCCAGCCGGGTCTCGCCGTTGTTGGCCATGTTTGTAAGGAGGAACTGCTCTGCGTGGATTGTGTGGTGGAAGGGGACACCGGGGAACTCAACGTTGACGCCAACAAAGATGCGGCCGGAGCCGCCCAGTCCCACGGCGGCAACTGGGAACTTCGAGATGGGGGTACGGGCCAGGGA
The DNA here is from genome assembly GCA_014843725.1 of Amphicarpaea edgeworthii. NCBI lineage: Eukaryota > Viridiplantae > Streptophyta > Magnoliopsida > Fabales > Fabaceae > Amphicarpaea > Amphicarpaea edgeworthii. The sequence continues at coordinate 144,764 of CM026325.1, forward strand.
CTGGGCAGGGGAGACAAGGGAGGGGAGGAGTTTCGCCATGGATTCGGATTTCGCCATCGATTCGGCCTCCGATGCGGATATTACGAATCTGCCTTTCGACTGCTCCATATTCTTCTGTTCCCACAAACAAGGAAGGAAGGAAGGAAGGAAGGATAATGGTGCTACTGAGCCTTTATTTATACACATTACACAGAGATGAGAGATTGGAGCAATGTGCCAGCTAAGGAGCTAACCAATAATTCCCTAATATTTTTTTTTTTTTCTCTTTCGGACACCCTTAATTAATATCAATACTTTTTTATTTTTTAATACACTAACGATAAGGAGGTATCTCATTTTGGCCTTTGTTTCATATAGTAACTCCTTTTTTTTTTTCTTCTTTATCCATTTTGTGTCTCGTTCTCTCTCTCTCCATAACAAGGAGGCATATGAGTGACATGGGTTTGATGTGAACTACATAATTTATTTGTCGGAAAATTAACATGCATTATATTTCCAAGGAAGGGGAGAAAATGTCATTAGCACCCTTCCATTCCATTATTCATTTTAGTTTATATATCAATTGCCAAACACATCTTTAAGATATTTTTCAATTATTGTTATTGAGGTTAGGATGTGTCCCACCAAGTTTAGTTTATGCCTTCACTCACATATCTTTTTGTCTTGTGTGAGAAAAATACAAGTAGGATGCGACATTTTAAATTGGTTAGATTAGATGCATAGTCATAAACATTATTTACAACTAGCTGCACCGTACCAAGCACAAAAACGTAGATCCCAATGATTTTCAATTGAGTAAGCCTTCAATTTCATCTTAAAAATGTTCTATTACTTTCTCTCTTACATGATTAGTTTCTGAAATAAAGAAATATTAAAATTCCCGCTTATATAATCAAAACAAATTAGCCTTTAAGTTGTTTTAAGTTAGACTACTTAATAAATTTATTCAATTTAACACAAAATTAATTAATTTGAACACCCCATGAAACTTGACTGAACTGTGCGGCGTGCAAGGTCTATTAAAAAACAATAAATAAGTGAAAAAGAAAGAAAATTCATTAGCAATGTTTCCTTGAAATTCATAGGAATGTAATTGTCAAATTGGTTAACCAAATACGAAGAATTAGTAGTGTTCATATATATAGCTTTCCGTTATCAACTTTGTTTAATACAAAAATTGCTTATTTAGTTTTTGGTTGGTGGTTATCTTAAGTTGCGTGTTACATTTTAAAAAGCAAATGGAAGTAAAGAAGGAAAAGGTCTCATCAAAACCATTAACAGGAGGTGTTTTATAGCGTAAACAATCTGCAATTGATTTATTCTTGTAAGTACGAATATAATATATATATATATATATAGTTGCTGCAAGCTAGCAAGCAATGTTATATTATATTATATAGTTGTGTTTCATTTCATGTAGATGTAGTTTGTGACAGTTTTTGTATTTAAATTTGTAACTTGATTGTGCCCACAATCTCCAAAATGAAATGTTACGTCCTTGGTAGTGGCACGTTTAGTTTAGTTATATTTGATGCTACTTGTCTCAAATCCTCTTGTCTTTCTATTTATCTTTAGTTTTGGTTTTCGTTTATTCGTGGTATAATAATAATAATAACCCATCCAAGACTTGTTTTCGCTTTTGAGCTCTTAGTTTTGGATTGACTTCCCATCTAAAGACAAGTCCATTCGTTAGAAACAAAAAAACCAGACATTTTTATCACATTGACAACGAAACCAAGAGTGATTGATGGTCTCAAATTTTTTGGTTTCAATAAGTTAGCATGTAAAAGTTGTGTTTGATCTCTATTTTTTTAATAAGGGCTAGTGTCGTTTAGGTATAAATATCAAGTTCCTTGTATTGAATACTAGCTAGCATGGTGAGTTGTTTTTTAGCTATTCTACAAAAGTTGAACAATGCTATTTGTTGTAACAATAAATCTATATGGTTTTCATATTAAATTGCTCTGAAGTTTCTTATTTCTCTATTAATTTCTAGAAGATGTTGACAGCTTTGTGTGAACTGTCTGTTTTGTTGTTTTTCTACGGTAAATTCTTCTGCGGTGCCATGTTTTTTTTTATTTCCTGGTACCTGTTAGCTTGTGTTTTTTTATGGCTCATGTCAAAATCTCTAGCAATTTCATGCAAGCTTCCCAAAATGGGCCTAGAAGTCAAGTGTGGCCTTTTTTTTTCTTTTTTCTTTTTATTGGTATTATTTAGCGTTGGGCAGTGCTATACTCAAAGAGTTATAATGTTTTTCGATTATCTGAAACTATATATAAAATAAGTAGAGAATTTGGGGTATAGAATAATTAAGAATAGTAGTGGCGTTCCCCTTATGTGTTAAGAGAAATAAATGGAATTTGCAGATTCTAGCGGGCTATGAGGCAGCCACGTAAGGTGGGTATGTATCACTTGTTAATGATAACCAGCGGTGAGGTGAAGTGAAGTGGTAGTTCCATTTGGATTTGGATGAGTGAAGTAAAAATAAAAGATGAGAGTACTAAGGTTGGGTGGTGTTGGTGTTGGTGTTGGTGTTTGTAGTTACTCTTGTTGTAGAGTTAAGTGGAGTTGGAGATCAGTTAAGGTGGGTCCTCGTCCTCCTCGTCGCATGGTATTGGGCCTTGGACTCGGAGTTTCGTTCTTGCCCGCTGCCGGCATTGCCTACGCTAGGATAACAAGTGGTCCCTCTGTGGATCAGGTCTGCTTTATTTCTTTCATAATTCTAATCACTATGGAATATGGATGCTGCTCATTCTCATTCCTATTTCTCAGATACTGAAGAATGTTGATTGGCCGGAGCAGTTCCCCTTTAAGGAAGAGGATTTCCAGCGCTTTGATCAGTAAGTCGTATATTTCTCTACTCTATTTATCTATGGTGGTTCAGTCTTTTCACTTTTACCTTTTTTTTTTTTTTTAGGACACCAGATTCCTTGTTCTACGAAGCACCTCGATTTGTCACACACATTGATGATCCTGCAATTGCCGCTCTCACTAACTATTACTCTAAACTCTTCCCACCTACCAACACTCCTGGAGTAACCATCTTGGATATGTGTAGCAGTTGGGTATGGCTTTTATTACTATAATAATAATATTATTATTTCTGTCTCTCTTCTTTTGAATTCCATATACATACATATTGTCATAAATCTTCAGGTCAGCCATTTTCCATCAGGATACCAGCAAGAACGAGTGGTGGGATTAGGAATGAATGAACAAGAGCTCAAGAGGAACCCGGTAAGACAATAATACTCTTTCTGTTCTGACTTCTGTGTCATGTGATCATCATTTCACCTTTAATTTTGGGACTCAAACTCAATTTGCTATTCTTAAGCTGTCTCTTAGATTTTTTTCTCATTTCCACTTTTGATCCTACGGCCTGCCACTACTGAATTCAATTAAAAAATAGTGATATAGCTATATCTCAAGATTGTCAACATTTTAATTTGGATAGAGAAACGTGGACCTACTTGTTGACTTGTTGTTGATGTTGTAGGTTCTCACCGAGTATGCTGTGCAAGACTTAAATGTGAATCCCAAACTCCCATTTGAGGACAACTCTTTCGACATCATCACGAATGTGGTAAAAATACTTTTCCATATATCTTTAACTTTGTCGCTTTTTCAAGTGATGATGTTATTTTCTCATTCCTTAAATTTTCTTTTTCTTTTAATATTTGTAATGAGTTTAATCTTGTTATTGGTTAAAGCTTAGGGTTCAGTTATTACACTCTTAAGTTTGGCCATAAGAAATTTCAGGTAATGACCTATTATACCCTGCAGGTTAGTGTTGATTACCTTACAAAGCCTCTTGATGTTTTCAAGGAGATGTGCAGGATACTCAAGCCAGGTGGACTGGCCATAATGAGGTGATAATCTTGTCTTCTCAGCCATCTGGTATCTAGAATCAATAATATTTCCACTTAAGATTCATTGCCAAATTGTCATATAATGTACACAAGTGTTCCTTTATTTAATATTGCATGTAAACAAACATTTCATCATTCAAGAGATGCCGGTTCTCTGTTGGATGGTGTTTCATCTTTTATTGATCTTGTTCTCGTATGTCCTATTCAACTCATGATGGCTTCATTGATGATTTTAGCTTTTCAAACCGATGCTTCTGGACAAAAGCCATTTCTATATGGACTTCAACCGGGGATGCTGATCATGTTATGATTGTTGGGTCATATTTCCATTATGCTGGAGGATTTGAACCTCCTCAGGTAATTCCATAATTGATATTTTCTTTCCATATATGGCAGTGTTATTGCTGAGCCTGAGGTCAATCCAAGGCTTAATGTCATATTATTATTTTTTTTCTGTAGGCTGTGGATATATCTCCAAATCCTGGACGCTCAGATCCTATGTACATTGTGTACTCTAGGAAGCTCTCTAGTGCTTGAGAGAAATATGAAATGAGAGATCGTAGCAATATATTTACTTATAGAAATGTTTCTTGTGACTTGTGAGCGAGGCCCTTCATGGAAATGTACACAAAATCTCCAATTAAATTATTTTATACGAGTACAAGTGTTCACAAAAATGTTGGAAGTGGGACGGTGCCAACTGCCAAATTTCCCAATCTATATCAGATTCTTGTCAATTTCATGGTTCTCAATCTGCACATGTACGTAATGTGTTAAACAATAAAGCCAACTAAACTAACAATTGATTAACACAAATCTAATTCTCTTTAATTAATTACCAGAAAGAAACCCCATTTCATGCAAAAGCGCCATGGTTTCACCCCTTTAATTTGTCTCCATTGAGAGCATAGGGCGACAAAAGATTTAAAACTGCTTTAACACTAAAAGTACTAGTCACTAGAGGGTAATTAGATAAGTGATATCTATATTAAGCATAGACTTAAAATAATGATAGGACTTGAGAATGGTAAGTCCAAGCTCATGTAGCTGCTATCATGTGATCCTATACATTTTTTTATTCTTTCATTTGGATTTTCCCTTGTAAACCAAGTCTTCATCGTGCATGCATCTTTCACCTCTCTAGCTACCACTTTAATTAATTTGGACTAGTCCAATTTAGGTCCACATTATGAATATTGTTGTACACAGAAATATTTTCAACTTCAAGTGGCTTTATTTCCTTGATAAAAAAAGAAGGGGGGGCACTGCCAAAATACAGAAAGGGATCAACCAGTGGGCGCTTTTTGGTTTTGTGACATGATGAATCAATCTCAAGTCTCAACCCTTCCTTCACTCACGCTAATAAGCTTTATTTTATTGACTATTTGTGGTCAACCCAACTGTAAAAATTATTAGATCGATCACTACATCAATAGAACGTATTTTAGGACCGGCTACATATCTTTGAAATTTTACAATTATGCTTAAAACGATTTAAAATATCATGATTCAATTATAAAATTTATATAAACAAAGTAACAAATTCGAATCTTCCTAAAAAAAAAGGATTTCCATATAAATCATCCATAATTTTAAATTAATTTATCAAAATTTAATCTAATTCATATTCAAATTTAAATTTTAATATAGAAGGAATACATGGTATTAATTACATTAAATTGTAGATGATGTATACTGATCATTTTGTGAAGAAGAAGGCCCATTTGTTAGCCCAAGAGAATAAGCCCAGTCTTTATGAAGCTAACACAGCAGCAACTGCGATGCAAGCAAGCTATGGCGGAAGAACCGAAACTACCACAACCTTCCGATCCTCCGTTACCGTTTGATCCTAGTCGGAGTGAGTCAGTATCTCTTTTTTCTCTTTCTCTCTCATCGTTACATCTTCTTCTGATTTTTATTTTTTATTTGCTCGCGCATTGAATTTTTGTGTTTAGGGTTTTCAATTTGAAACTTGAGGTGCGTGCATTGGATATATCCTGTAATTGAAAATTCTAATTTTGAATTATTATTATTGTTGAAGTGGTTGGTATCATCAAGAGGAAGGCGTTGATCAAAGACTTAGCTGCGGTATACCATGCCGAATGCCTTGCGTACTGTCAAGACCTTTTGGAACTTCAAACTAAATGGGAAGAGGTGAAAAAATGCATTTGCTTTTTTCTTCTACTAGTATTACATTATCTCACTGTTTGTTTAGCATTATTCGTAGTAATGCATTAGGAGAAACTGTTTGGATCAACTTATCTTTGAAATAAGAAAGTAAAATAAATTGAGTATGTTAACATTAACTTATACACTGAATAATTTTTATGGAAGCTCCTCTCCAAGTCTCTGAGTTGATTTTACTATGCATTATCTCTTCTAAAGTTCTTGTGCTACTTCATAATTTTAATACAGTGCATTGGACCAAACAAAGAAACATATGGTATTGGCAATGAAAATGGACATAATGTATAGCGGAATATAATATACAAATATGAAGCCTTAATTCTGTGAGACAAAAGAGAACAAGGGCTTATAGCTTTTTGGTTTTGAAAATGTAAATATCTTTAGGGGAATACAATCTGTTTCAACTTTCAATAATAAATCATTATTAGTTGGCAACAGTAGATTGAACTTTAGAGAGATGCCTTTACTTCAAATATAACTATGAAGTGAGAATAGGTTATATTAGTGCTTCAATTTAATTGATTATACTTTACCTATGTCTCAATTGTTTCAGCCATTTATCGACTTAAAAACTCCAGAGGAATCAAAGAAGGAGACAGCACGACCCTCTAAACGTGTAAAAAAGTTGCGTTAGGTATGATACTGCATAATTTCATTGTCATTGTAAATTTCAATTCGATTCCAATATATATGAGCATGTAAATATGTCTATAGGCATCAGCCCAAGTTCATTAAGGGTTGATGCAGGCAGATTCAGTGAGACCTTTATGCTCTGATTTCATTCCAAACACATCCTAGAATAATATCATTGGACATGCTATAATTACCAATTGTCTCAGTTTTATTAAAGTTTTGAAAAAATGATGAGTAAATCTATGGTTCCTTCCCGATTTTTGTTGCATGTGCATCATTTTGTTACATTGAAAAGCCACTGAGGTTCATTAGTATCTGTTCATTCCAGGTTTTCAGGTGGTTGATTCATAACGCATTGTAGAGCTCAAATATGCAACCATCAGAGGATACCTTTTGTTTGTTGGTGTACCTGTTAGTAGTAGTATCAGAGCACACATTTAATGTAGTGTTGATGTACTTTTCAAATGCTATTGAGACGTCATGTGTGAGATATCATCCATCAGACTGCAATTATGGAGCATTTCCCACTGCTTGATAAATACATTATACGTTTGATTTTTGTAGGGAATGATGTATAGAATGTTTTCATTCCTGCGTTCGGGGTCTTGAGTACAATTCATTGTTAATATTTTAGCTTGCTTTCCAACTCTATTTCTTTCCGTTGCAGTTTTAGCTTACTGATCCATTTGAAGGCGTACATAATGTTTATTTAGTGTAGCCTGAAACCTTTCGACTGTGAAATGTTATGCATTTAAGGCTATATATTGAGTTGATGAAGAGTAAAGTGCCAATTTACGCAAAGATTAGCCTATTATGTGGAGAATGAGTCGAGGGTAGAGAGATTCCTGAGTACAGTATACAGCCTTCTAGTAATAAGTAGCTATACAAAATTCGAGATTCATAACAACTTCTCGCTTCCTATGATTGCTTAATTATACAACAAACTCATGCACAGATTATAACAATGAAAAGAACCACTCCGCTGTAAACTAACTTCGCAGCATGTGAGCAGAAACTGCATGACATCTGCAAAATTGCAAATTTTACTAAAATTAAATACTGGTTTACTTCTGTTTCTTAATTATAAATAAATAAATTGATGTTATATCCCAGCATCTAATGAGCACAAAAAACATATTAACTGACCCATATAACCTTATCATGCTTCAAGAGGCATTCCAGTTTCTAAACTTGCATACTCCACGACGATTTTCCGCAAATGAGTTGCGAATAGACTGCAACATAGCACGCACAGCAGGAACATGAACCAATTCTTCATGCTGCTCCTGCAGAATAAGTATCCCATAAGATTAGATCCACCCCAAGGAACAGTACATCACCAACTACCTCAGAAATAGACAAACAAAAACAATACCACTTCTGCAAGCCTTTCTTCTAAAGACCCAGCATTTGCTACATCAACACACATGAATATCTTTCGATAAGCTGTTCTCATGCTCCTGATCTGAAACATTACCAAGCAAATTGTTTGGTTGTGATGAAATATAATTGAGGACAACTAAATTTGAAAATTGTGAGCACAAACCTCTGCAATGCTGAATCCACATCGAGTAAGGCCCACTAAATTTAGACCACGAAGCTCAGCTCTTTCCCCAGCTACCATCATGTACTTTGGAACGTCTTGTGAAACCTTAATTTATGTAAGAACTAAGAACATGACAATGTAGAGTAGTTGTAAATCAATTTGGCACGGTAAAGGCAATTTCATGCCAATACATTCCAAAGTTGGCAGCCCCTATGTGCTAGAATCCATTTTAAATATACTTTTGTTGAAATAATCTCAGTGAAAAATAAGGGTATACTGATATTATTGAATATGCCAAAGTTGAGAACAGATCCACTTTTACAAAAGTACTGTAATTTACAGTAACAGATGCTGTTGTGTTGGACCCATTTCTGTTGGTCAGTTGATTAATGGCCTAAGCCAAGGGTACACAATCTGTAAGGTTTACACCACAACAGAAGAGGTGGTCAGGTTACATATTCCTCACATACTCATGAGTCCTGACCATTCACAGCCATTAATTAGTGCTTTAGTACCAGCTACTAGATAACTAGATCCCACTTAAACTTTGCTGACTGGCTTCGATTTTGTACAATATCCTTACGTGATTTCATAACAATCATTTCCCTTGATATAAAACAGATTGATTAAAGACCATGAAGATTAAAAGATAAACCTACCACTGAACCACCACCAAGAAAAGAGAAAGAGCCAAGATGACAGAATTGGTGAACAACAGTTGCACCGGCAGTGTGAACATAGTCCTACATATGAAGAGTTTTAATTAATTTTCCAATTCCATGCTTAAAACATAAGAAATTAACATAACAGAATTTATAAAAAAAAAAGTGACTCTAGTTTTTAGAACTCACTTCCACCTCAACATGCCCAGCTAGAAGAGTATTGTTAGCAAAAATATTGTTGTTACCAATCTTGCAATCATGGGCAATATGACAAGATCCCATTATAAAATTGTCATTGCCAATAACCTGAAATCATATGATCATGGTGAGAATATGAAAAGGTATATATGCTTTTACTTGAAAAATTCCGAGGTATTTTTTTATGTAAAATATTGCTGAAGCCATTTTCTTACCGTCCTATTGGTTGATTTCGAAGATCGGTGGATTGAAGTATGTTCCCTAATATCATTATTGTGTCCAACTTCCAGGAAACATTCATCCTCTGGCTACATAATAAGAACAATCAAGAGCTTATATTTTTTCCAAAATAAGCCAGACATGAATGACATGATTTTGCTACTCATAACACGAGTGCATACATTGAAAGTGAATTCATATACAGGTCAAAAGATGTACTACACATAGCAAGATATCCTGAATAAATAGGTATGTCAACAACTCTCATAAAATTGCACCCACACAGACATGTAGTACATCAATAAATAGTAACAATGTCACAAGTGAAAAATAAGTGCATACCAATGAGGACAGTAGTAAGAAAAAGACAATGTTAAGATATATAAATCCAAATCAATCATGCACTTTGTACAGATAGCTTAGGCTTTTACTATGATTAGTTCCTTAACATGGTATCAAGAGAACAGTAGTCTGACATATCCATCCTTCAAACCTAAAGAACTTTCATGTGAAGGGTCCAGTTAATAATATCATTTGTATGCTTTCTCTAACGAGCTTAAGCTATTAGAATTATTGTTTCCATATTCCATAATAAAAGCCAACTCTAATCCTTGAATAAGACTGCTCATTTAAGTTGGAAGAAATTTGTTTTTGGTTTAATTTGCTTTGCTAGCATGCATCTTTGAAAGGCAATATTTACAGTAAAACAATTGAAGTTTGAAACCCGTCAATAAAGAGCATGGGCTGAAAACTATTCAATTATAATGCAAGTATGCAACTCAAGGAAGAAAAAAATTGCAAACAGATAGGCATTTGAAAACAATTCAAGCAAAAAAAATCAACACAGATTAAGTGATTCCAACTTCCAAGCAGTACCTGTCTACCTAAGGCTATTTTCTAGAAAGGAAGAAAAATGAAGGGGAGAAAAGAACCAACTTAGCTCTCAATATATCTGCAATACATATTTCAAATATAGTCAAGTTGATTGATTAATAAGAAGACCTTGTAAGGATTTTGACAAGATTGACTAGAAATGTTGAAAATCAAACACTTCTTATAGTTCTGAGCATTTTCAATTAACTTTAGCCACCTCCCACTTTTTTCCCAATATTGTTCTTCCTGACTAAAGGAAATGTAATAATTATATCTATTATAGAATAAACAATGACAGCATGATTCCTAATTCATTAATCAGAGTCTATGGAACAACTGTGTAAGTTGTCGTTGATAACAGAGTTAGTAATGTCAATGCAAAAACCATGATATTAAAAAACATAAAAACCTAAACCAGTTAATGTGAAGCATACCTTGTATTTCATGTCTTGACATTTGACACCAATCACAGCATGATATCCTATTGTGTTATTGCTTCCAATGACAGTACATCCAGGATAATCATCACCAACAACAGCACCACTAATAATGGTTCAAAACAAATACTATTCAGCAGAGTAGAACCTTATGAGAAACCAGTGATCTTAATTGTGAACTCTGAACTCACGTCATCAACATGCAATTGTCCCCTAACTCTGTACTTCCAAAAATATGGCTTCCGGGATATAGTTGACAACCATTCCCCAGCTTTGCAGAGGAGCTAACAGAACAAAAGGGACCAATCGAAACACCCTAAGCATAAAAGCAGGAGAGTGGATGAATATACAACATTTTTAAAAGCTTGGCCAACACATTTAAAACCTAAGTTTTCACTTGTTGATTGTTGGCATCACATAGAAACTAACCGAGATCAGAGACACCCAATACCAAAGGAATAGCATTTCAGGTGCCCAGCAACAATATATTACATTGGTTCAAGCAAGAGAAGAAGAAGAGTGAACCTGGCCGATGAAGGCATTGGGGTGAACAACGGCAGTAGGGTGGATAAAAATTGGTTTTGAAGTTGTGCTTGTGCAAGTGGCATCCCTCTCACCATCTGCAACATCTGCAAGTAAGTAGCTACATAACATATTTGATTGAATTGAATGAATAAGAAACATACAAGAGAAAGAGAAGGAGCGTCGTGGCTGATGGAGCGCCGCAGATAAAACGGAAAACTGGCTGCGACTGCGACTGCCTACTTTCAGTTTCAGGAACCACCACATCTTTCCTTTCATTTTCACCATCACCACACCTACCCCCAAATTCTCTTCGGTTTCTTATAACTCTTGTTTCAAATAGTTGTAACTTCTAAGAGCTTTTTTTTTTTTCCCAGCAAAACAGTTTCTAATTTTTTAAAATTATAAAATTTGTTTGGTTAATTAATTTTTAAAAATATTTCTTAAAAAATATTTTCTATTTTAGTTTTTAAAATTAAAAAATCAAAATAATTTTTATGTGTTTTGCTTTTTTATTTTCACATCTTTTTTTTTTTATGAATAATGAAATTAAAAAAATGGCACTAAGGCCTACAAAAGAGAATGCATGCATCAGCAACTAAGTAATTCGAAGCTGAAGCTGATAAGAATTTAATAAAATAAACGAGGAAGAGGATTTGGCTCCTGACTTAGCAAGAATGTCTATCACATTATTTCCTTACCTAAGCGTATGCTTAAAGCTAATATTCCAAGGTAGTTGTACGTAATCACGAATGGCCTGAAACCACACCTGCATGAGGATGAACAACGTCGAGCCCCTCAATGATGAATTTCAGAGAAGTGGTGGAATCCGTCTCACAAATAACATTAGAGAAACCTTTTGTGTGGACAAGTTTAATACCATGGAAAATAGCACATAGCTCAACGGTGATGTTTGAAGTAAAACCACAATTGCCCATATAACCCGTGATCCAATTGCTTGCAAAATCTCATAGAACGCCACCAAAACCTGACAAGCCAGGATTACCAAAGGAACTACCGTCCGTATTGATCTTGATGTAGTTTTGCGGAGGAGGTTCCCAGTTAACCAAGGTATCCTATCTATTAAGGATGAGCTAGTCGAACTCGTCGAGCTTGTCCCTTTGGCTAGATGTAAAAGAGAACTTATCTAGTTATGCATATACCAGTCTGGCCAAACTATATCGTTAAAAACCACCTCATTCCTCGCACACCAAATCATCCAACAAGTGATGCCGAATAAGAGCTGAAAATTTCCTTGAATGTTACTTCTGAGCCAATATGCAGCATCATCAATGAAGAAATCAAGACCATACTGCAACCGGATGTATTGTCACACCTTACATGCATAGGGACAATCGCAAAGGATGTGAATCCATGTTTCATTGGCATCTCCACACCTGCAACAAGAAGAATCAGTAGTAATATGTTGCATGAAGCAGAAAGAGTTAGTAGGAAGACTCTCTCTATAGGTGAGCCAAATAAAGTGTTTAACATTCTCAGGTAGCTTGGACTTCCACACTCACGACCAGAACTCAGCCACAGGTAAGATGAAAAGCAGGCTCTCGCCTCAACCACGCATAGGCGGACTTGGTATCATATCTTCCTGAGCTAGATGCACTCCACCTACTAATATCTAGCATAAAAGGATTAAGAAATAAGTACGGAAGGGTGTTCCGAATGTCTTGGGGCAAGGTTGTAGTAAGGACGTCAAAGTGCCAATAGCCATCAAAATAGACATCCTTAACGCGTAATTGCATATCCCTCTCATGGACCTCATCTACCATGTCATACAATGGTCCCTCCTCTAACCAAGGATCAAACCAAAAAGAGCAATCCCCGTCTCCAATCCTAAACGTGAAACCTTGTTTGAGATGAGATAAGGCTTTCATGATAGAGGACCAAACATACGAGCTGCTTGTGAAATTCTTAAGGTGAAGAATATTCTTTTGGCCAATATATTTCGCATATAGTAAGCGAACCCATAACTTATCCTTGTCATGCAAAAGATCACACACATGCTTGCCAAGTAGGGAAATGTTAGCTTGGCGACATCGACGAATGCCCAAACCTCATTTGGCACGAGTTTTAGAGATCGTAGACCAATCTACCCAATGATTGTGATTCCCTCCCTAGATGAAGCACCCTAACCTAGAGTCAATTTTATTGCAAATTCCCTCCGAAATCCATAGGTTTTGCATAAAGTAGGAGGGGATAGCAGATATAACTGACATAGCCAAAGTTACTCTGACAGCACGGCTAAGGAGTTGGCCCTTCCAACCTGCAATGCGGCTATTGACATGGTCTGTGAGGGAGGCAAAATCCACCTTAGTGGTCCTACCTACCAACAGAGGGAACCCCAAGTATCTGCCTAGATTATGAGTGTGTTGGAACTCTAATATAGTGGCGAATTCTTTGGATTTTGCTACGTGGAACATTCTTAGAGACGAAGAACTTAGATTTCTGACTATTGACTTTCAAGCCAGAAGCAAGACAAAATAGACAGATAACATTTTGGACCAACTGCACTTGATTTGCTGATGCCTTAGTGAACAACAAGCAATCATCGGCAAAAAATAAATGTGATATCTTAGGGCCACCTTTGGAGACCGTAACTGGTTGCCAATCCCCACTACTCACTTTCTCCTGAATGAGAAGTGCTAGCTTCTCCATGCATAGCAGAAAGAGATAAGGTGACATTGGATCTCCCTGACGAAGACCACGTCTCGGTGAGAAAGAGGGCAATCTCTCATTATTCCATTTTAAGGACAAGGACGTAGTAGTAGTGCAGTTCATAACCAAATCTATTGTGCAGTCCGGAAACCCAAATTCCTTCAGAGTCAATCTCAAAAAGCTCTAATCAACCCTATCATAGGCTTTTTCAAAATCAATCTTGAACATAACATATCCAGTCTTTCCAGTCTTCTTATGCATACTATGAACAATCTCTTGGGCGATGATGGCATTATCACAAGTTCCCCTCTTGGGGATAAAGCTACTTTGAAGGGGACCAATGATAGAATCTAGGTGTGGCCAAAGACGATTCACTAGGACCTTGGAGACCAATTTGAATAGAACATTACAAACACTGATCGGTCTGAAGTTCCTGATGGACGTGGGATTCTCCGACTTAGGAATGGGAACTATCAAAGTGTTAGTCATTTGGGATGGGACAACAGTTGTGGCAAAGATCTCAACTACCATGTGTGTAATATCATCCTTGATATGTGGCCAGAAGGTTCAGAAAAATATAGGTTGAAATCCATCTGGCCCAGGGGCTTTGTAAGAGTTCATGCTAAAGAGGGCATCCTTCACTTCCCGTAACGTGATGGTAGCGGCTAGGTCGAGGGAGACATGATCCTCTAATCGAGGAACATGCACTAGCTGTAAGTAATTGGGAAGACATCTAGCAGTAGATTGGAAGAGACCTTGGTAGAACGATTGAGCTTCCTTCTTAATAAGGGATGCATCAATGCACCAAATATTATCGATAAACAGGCCAGAAATGTTATTCTTACGTCTTCTGATAACCGTTTGAGTATGAAAAAATTTGGTATTCTTGTTGCCAAATCTTACCCAATTCTCATGGGACTTCTGGAACCATAACATTTCTTTGCGAAAAAGGATCTAGTTGTACTGGTCCTGCAAGGCTTTCTCGAATTGAATCAAGTCGGAAGTAGCCCGAGTCTTTAGTTCTCGGTGGACTCCTTTGATACGAACTTCCAACTTCTTTTTGTCCTGAAAAATATTCCCAAAGACCTCTTTGTTAAAGGTGATAGAGCTGTCACGAACCTTATTAAGCTTATGGAAAGTCTCCAGTAGTTTGACTCCATGCTTGTGTTACAATATTTGCATACTCCGGGTGGGAAAGCCAAGTTGCTTGAAAATGAAAGGAAAGGTTTATGCGAGAGTCAACTTTTCGACAAGAAAGAAGGAGAGGATTGTGGTCCGAGTTGTGAGGGAGAAGAGTTTCCAACAACGCATTAGGGTAGGCAAGACGCCAGTCAGCGTTAGCCATACACCTATCGAGTTTTTTTTGTATGAACCCCCTTGCTTGAATATTCTTATGCCACGTGAAGAAGCTCCCTGTGGTTTCCATATCAATAAGGCCACATTGGGTGAGAACGTTGTAAAGAGCATTGGCCCTAGCTTGGTGGAAGGCTCCCCCTGTGATCTCTAATGTTTGAGTAATCTCATTCCAATCGCCAATGACTAGTCACGGTCTTTCCATGTCATTACCAATCTCGATCAAGTGGTCCCAAAGAATAGCCCTCACCGTAGGAATAGGGGAGGCATACAGCACAGAGCAGTTCCACCTACTATTCGCCTTCTTTTATTTTAAAGATAAAATATAAAATCCTAATAATTTTAAACAAAAGTTTCACATCTTTTATTTTATCTTTTTCACATAAGTTTTATATCTTTTTCACTTACAAGTTTCACTATTTTTTAATTTTTCTTTCTTTCTTTAGTAAAAAAATTTAAATATCAAACAATTTTTCTATTTTTAAAAATATTCTAAAAAATAATTTTTAAAAACAAAAATTAAAAAGTCTTTCGAACCTAACCTAAGTTTTCAATTTTTAAAAAAAGATTCAAACATCTATGTTTTGAAGTTTAAGGTTATATTTCATTGTTTTTGAACTTTAGAATTCATAAAATGCTACATTATTAACGATTTCATAACAAAAATCTTAAATTTGATTTCTTAAATTAAATTATACATTAATCTAGAATTTCATTTACGTAGCCTTGCATAAAATAGGATCTCATTTAATAAATGTTAAATTTAGGGTTTAAGATTTCATTTACGAAACATTAATAATTTAAGGAATGTGACTTTAGCTGCTTTAGAACTTCTTAGATAAAACCTTAAT
Source organism: Amphicarpaea edgeworthii (assembly GCA_014843725.1). Classification (NCBI taxonomy): domain Eukaryota; kingdom Viridiplantae; phylum Streptophyta; class Magnoliopsida; order Fabales; family Fabaceae; genus Amphicarpaea; species Amphicarpaea edgeworthii. Next base: position 160,784 of record CM026325.1, read on the forward strand.
TAATTTAGGATTTCTTAAATGAAACTTTAAAAATTTAAAATTTTATAAATAAAATCCAAAATCTTAAGGGTTTCATAAATGAAACATTAAATTTAATATTTTATAAATGAAATACTAAATTATTTAAAATTTCATGGTATCAAGGGTTTATTGAAACTCTATATAGATAAATTAGGGTTTATTAAATAAAACCCTAAATTATTTTAAAATGTTCTTTACGAAGCCTTCAATGAATTAGTGTTTTATTCATTTATTTATGAAATATTGATTAGCTTAAGGTTTAACTACTTTTACTTTTCATGTTTTTAAATTTTTTTAATTTTCATGTTTTAAAACGGTTTCCAGACAATCTCTTAATTTTTAATATGTTCAAGATATTGCTCCTTATTTTTTCTTTTTTTTTCAAATTTTCAAGATATTTTTCTTTTAAAATTTAAAGACATTATTCTTGTTTATTTCATATTATATAATTTTCATATTAAAAAATTTCAAATTTTTTCATATTCTTGTTTTTAAAAATTATTTAATATTTCATTTATGAAACATTATTAATTTATGAAACCATAAATCCCTAAAGTTTCATTTAAGAAACCTTAAATAATTTGAAGTTCCATTTTTGAAATCCTATATATTTAGGATTTCATTTACAAAATTTATAATTTCTTAAATGAAATCCTATATAATTTTGTATTTCTTAAATGAAACCTAAAATTATTTTAGAGTTTTATTTAAAAAAAACTAAATAAAATAAGGTTTCATATATGAAATTTTAAATTTAGGATTTCAAGTTTATAAAATCTTAATTTTAGAATATAGGATTTCATTTACGAAATCCTAAATTTAGGATATGTGATTTCATTTATAAAAATATAAGAATTTAGGGTTTCATATGAAACCCAAATCATTTAGGATTTTTTAAATTAAATCATAAATTATTTTAAAGTTTTATTTAGGAAGCTTTCAATAAATGAGAGTTTGAAACTTTAAATTTAGGTAACCCTTAATTTTAAATTTAAGGTTTCATAAATAAAACCTTTAATCTTAAATTTAAGATTTTATAAATAAAATCCTAGATAATTTAAAATTTCATAAATAAAACCTTAAATTATTAAAAATTTCATAATTGAAATCCTAAATTACTTTACATTACTTTACAGTATCATTTACAAGATCCTAAATAATTTATTATTTTATTAACGAAAACCTAAGTCTATTATTTAAAGTTTCATTTATGAATATCTAAAGATTATAGTTTCATTTGAAACTTCAAATCATTTAAGATTTCTTAAATAAAACCTTAAATTATTTTAGAGTTTTATTTATGAAGACTTCAATAATAAAATGTATGTAACCTTAATTAGTTTAAAGTTTTAAATTTTCATTTTTTAAAATTTGTTTAATACAATCCTCTTGATTTTTAATATTTTTTTAAAAAAATTATTTTTTTTCAAATTTTAAATAAATTATTTTTGTTTTTTCATATTTTTAAAATTTTTAAGTCAATCCTCATGATTTTTAATATTTTTAAAATATTTAATTTTAAAAAAAATTTAAGTCATTATTCCTGAATTTTCTTTTTTTTAAATTCTTGTTTTTCATATTTTATAATTTTCACATAATTATTTTTAATTTTTTTAATATTCTAGTTATTACAAATTATTTAGGTTTTTAAACCTTAAATCCTTAGTTCATAATTGAAACCACACCTAAAGTAATTGAAACCACACCTAAAGTTTTGGTATGGTAAATGAAACTTTGATTTCGTAAATTAAAACATAAATTATATGAATTTAAAATTTTATAAATAAAATAGTAAATAATTTTAATTTTTTTAAATAAAATTATAAATTATTTCATAATTTCATTTACTAACCCCCTAGGTTTCATATTAAATCTCAAATCCTTTAGAAATTTTTAAATGAAACTTAAATTATTTTAGAGTTTTATAGACGAAATCCTAAATAAATTAAAGTTTCTATTACAAAACATTAAATTAAGGAAGTAAGGTTTCATTTTTAAAATCCTAATTAGTTTAAGGTTTTGATTTTTAATTTTTTAAAATCTTTTTTTGATTTATTTTAAATTTTGAAGATATTATTTTTCTTTTTTCTTTTTTAAATTTCAAAACATTACACTTGTTTTTTTTTTTTCTTACTCTTTAATATTTTTAATTTTTTCAATTTTTACGGACAATCCTCATGATTTTTAATATTTTTTTTAAAAATTATTTTTATATTTTCAATATAATATTCTTGGATTTTATTTATTTTTTTTCTAAATTTTCAAGATAATCCTCTTGATTTTTAATATATATTTTTAAAAAAAGGCAATACATTATTCCTGGATTTTTTTATTTATAAATATTTCATATTTTTAAAATTTTCAATACATTATTCTTCTTTTTTAATATTAGAATTTTTCAAAATTTTTAATATTCTTGTTTTTTTTTTCAAATAATTTAGGTTATCAATTATGAAACCTTTAATAATTTATGGTTTCATTAAAGAATCTTTAAATTATTTAAGATTGTATTTACAAAAATCTAAATTTTGTATTTAAGGTTTCATTTATGAAAATATAAGGTTTAAGATTTTATATGAAACCTCAGATTATTTAAGATTTCTTAAATGAAACCTTAAATTATTTTAAAGTTCTATTGACGAAGTCCTCAATAAATTAGAATTTCATTTACAAAACTCTAAATTTATGATTTACGATTTTATTTTCATAATCCTAATTAGTTTAGGGTATTGCTACTTTTTTTTCTCATATTTTTTAAATTTTCATTTTTAAAAAATTTTAAGATATTATTTTTGTTTTTTTTTTTTAATTATCAAGATAATCCTCTTGATTTTGAATATTTTTTTCCAGGATACTGTTATTGGATATTTATATTTTTCAAAATTTCAATACATTATTCTTGTTTTTTCAAATTTTATAATTTATATATATAAAATCCTAAATCATTTAAGGATTCATTTATAAAACCTTAAATCCTAAAATTAGAATTTTATAAATAAAATTCTAAATCGTAAATGATTTGATGAGTTATGAGTCATTTTTCCATACATTATTATTATCATTTCTAATTTGATTATTTTAGATAATAATATTTAGAGTTTAAGGGTGATACAATGAAAAATAACTTTATAAAAATTAACAGACTTAACATAAATAAAATATGTTGATTAACTTCCACCGTTAAACATTAAAATTTAAAAGAAAGAAAGTAAAAAATTAGTGATAAAATCGATAGTTTATTGAAAGAGTTTAATACTCATGTGTCATTAGTGTAAAATAGTTTTATAATGTCAATCAATTATAATACACTATTTAAATGATTTTTGAAATAATTTATCATAATTTGAGAATTGTAATTGACTAATTAAGTAAAATTATTTTACACCACCACCACTAGTATATCTTTCATTTTTTGTTATTCAATATTTTAATTAATTTTCCTTCTACTTCAATAGTCCATATTATTTTTCTATCTCCTTCCATCCATTTCTGCACTATGTATGGATCTTCCTTCTTCTTTCTCATACTTTTAGAAAAATGCAACTTAGGTTGTGAGTTGTATTTATTTATTTTAAATTGTGCACTAAAGCAAAAAATTTGATAAAGTGAAAGGTTAAATTTATAGTACATTTAATATCAAGGATTAAAAGGACATTAATTCACAAAAGAAAATGGACATTTATTCCCATATTCCACCACATTCAAAATAAACATTTATTCCTGATCTTTACATTAAAAACTTGATTAAGTTATTAGTTACTCAACAGGAACAAATAGTCATTCAAACAAAGAACAATATATTTTTTTATAGGAAAAAAAAAAGAACAATATTATTTACCAAAAGATTAAGAGTAATTTTATGCATTTAATAAAATATAATGATCCTTTTCAACTAAACCTTATATTATCATCTTTCTTAAAAACCTTTGGTGGTTCTTAAAATTAAATTTCTCTTTTCAGTGAACCCAAAAAACAATTTCCTTAAATCTAATTATTTTTTGTAGTAAAAAACATTCAAGTCTCTTTCCAAAAAAATAAAAATAAAAATTAAAGTGAAAAGGTCCGTTACACCCTCCACTAATAATAAACATGTATAGTTTTTAAAGTTAAACTTCTCGCTCTTTCCAGTTAACCCTAAAAACAATTCATTTTAAGCAGTCCTTAATCTAGTTACTTATTTTTTGTACTAAAAAACATTCAAGTAAATAAAAAAACATCAATAATAAACATATATAGTTTTATTTCTTTAAATAAACGGTAATTATTTTATTTTATACATAAAAATGATCTTATAAAAAAAGGCAAACTTTTGAAAAGAATGAATTATAGTTTTATTCTATAATAAAACTTGAGTCTAAAAATTCGCAGAGAGGGAGTATAATATAAGTGGGGGATTGTTTTAAATTCAATGCTCCTTAAAATAGGAAAAATTTGCCTCCTAATTCACGTAAATTTGAGGATAAATGGCAAAAAAAAAAAATGAATATTTTTTATACATTTTTTTTTATCAAACTAAAAATATGAAAAACAAGGAAAATTTTACTATAGGCTAAAGAATGAATTATAGTTATATTTGCTAAGACATTTCTCTATTAGTTATAATTCATTCTTTTCAAATTTTTAAGATTTTTCCTTTTTAAAAAGTTTTATCAGAAAAATAAAATTGCAGAGAGGGAGTATAATAAAATTTAAAGATTTTTTTTTATTTGTATTTAAGTCTAAAAAAAACATCAAATTTAATGAAAAAAAATAATAATTTAGTGCAATTAAAATGCGCGATATTAATATGTATATTAACTTTAGTTTGATATAAAAAAACATTATTAGCGATAATTTATAACCGGTGCACAAGTGTAAAAAAAAAGAAGAAAAAAAAGCAGTCAATGTATAAAAACTAAACAGAATATTAATGTCATCATTAATAATGAATAAAGCAAAAGCATATAGATTGGGTGATGAATGGTTTTGAAAGTTGGAATGGGAAGAAGGATATTTTGGTAAATGACGACGATGGTATGAATTTGAAGGTTTAAATGGAATGGAAGGAGCGTTATTGAACGGCAACGGAGATGAGGTTGAAAAGGGAGCAATGCAACCGCACAAAACACGATTCTAGCTTCTCCCATTGGAAGGTTAGTTACTGTTTTCATTTCATCCTCGTTGTTCCAAACTAACTAATAACTGGTTTCAGATTCTGATTGGGCCTTGTGATTGGGAAGAGCATTCAAAGGGAAAGGAAGGGTGTTCAAGGTACAGGATTCATAACCTCCCACAACAGTTTGGTCCAGGGGTCTATGAACTTGGAATTTCTTCCGCTTTGGCCCGTCAAACTCAAATTCTGGTGGTTTATCTTGGACAAGCTGACAACGTGAGAGTGCGACTCCAACGTTATGGCAGAACTGGGGCTCATTTGGACGCTGATTCTTCACTTCACTTCTTTCAGGATGTCTTTTCACAAGGATTCTCAATCCTTTATAGATGGGCGCCTGTAAGGATTTCATTTTCAGACTAGCAAGAAATTAAATTTATTTTTTGTGCAAAGCAAACTATTATGCTTTTTGTTCAACAGATGCAAAGCAAGGAAGATGCCCTGCGAACAGAAGCTCAGCTGCTGAATACATTTGATTATGCATGGAACACTATCAATAATGGTATCCGTAGGCCTGATGATATTCTTCAAAAGCTCCACCAAATTGCTTCAGGCACTAGAACACTTTCGGATGTGGCCAAAGCGCTTCTACCTTTCACTCAGAAGCAAGTTGGTATCCAAATTAATTCAATCAAGCTACCTCTGGCAGATGAAGCAGCCAATGGCAGCTATAGTTTCCTATCTCGAGTATTCAGCTTTAACAGATCACGTCCTAGGTTAGTTCAAGATGTCATTCAGGAACAGGAGGATGCTAAAATTTGTGGAGTGGCACTGGGTAATGGTTCAATTTGTACAAGGCCACCAGCTGAAAAAAGAATGAGGTGTCCTCAACACAAAGGAATGAGAACAAATGTGTCCACTGCCAAACCAATCAAGTCAGAAGAACCAAAAGTGTATTGTCGAGACCAATATGTCAGCCATGATTTACAAGACGATATATGTGGAATCACACTAGACGATGGCTCCACCTGTAAAAGACAACCAGTTAAAGGGAGGAAAAGGTGCCATGAGCACAAAGGGAGGAGAATTCAAACAAAGGGTCATGCATACAGATACCAAAATGCCAGCCATTATGTAGAAGACTCTCTACAAACACAAACACAGACACATGTTGATGAGAGTATCACAATCACAAACACCAATATATGTGGAATCATCTTAAATGATGGCTCCACTTGTAGAAGACAACCGGTTAAAGGAAGAAAAAGGTGTCAAGAGCACAAAGGGAGGAGAATCCGCACATCTTTTCAAGTAAATCAGATATAAAATGCATTGATGAATAATGTTTTGATGTTTCCGATTGTTGTTGTATCAGTACCATGAATGCATTGATGAATATTATTTATATAATTTTACTATTTCAAGACTACTTCAGGAATCAAAATAATGATTTATTCTTACTAATCTTTTGGGACGATGACACCCATTAAATCCCTGCCTTTCACAAACCCAACTGACCCACCCACAACTCATGTCATGTGTCCTTCACTTTGTGTATGAATTTCCCATCATCCACAACACCATTGATGCTGAAATATATGAATGAAAGAAGTTAATTGTATACTTAAGTCAATTTAACTTTATCTAATCATCAAAAAAAAAAATTAGGAATTAAGATTTGATAACACATTTTATTTCATTTCTTTATAAAATATTTGAATAATGGAATGACATTTTAATTTTATTTTATTATTCCCCATTATTTTTCAATTCATTATGTTTCATTATTTACAATTAATCTAAACATGATATAAAAATTTATATGACTATGAGGGAAACAAATATAATTATTAAGTTTTATTATAAATTATTATCATTTTAAAGTACAAATCATATGATTTTTTTTTTAAATCATGTAATTTTTATTTTCACGATAGATAGCGTCGCGCGATGAATTTCGGTGAGAAAAGGAGATATTTTTTAGATAGCAGCTAGCTACAAGCAGAACAGAAAGCATGGAGCTCAAACTCCACGCATCAATGGCTTCCATTCCACGCGCAGTCTTCTTCACCCATTCCTCTTCCTCCGTTCCTTTCTGCACCTACGCCGTTTCCGATGCGAGCAGGCGCCGAAACGACACCAACACCAGTCGTTCCACTCATAAAATCCCTCCTTTGCGTAAGGGCAACCATCCCAACGAACATCAAAACCCGAACGCCCCATTACCCTTGAATGTTGACTTGGTGGCCCTGTGTGAAGAGGGTAACCTCGATCAAGTATTGGAACTCTTGGGTCAAGGTGCTGTTGCTGATTATCGTGTTTTTCTTGCGCTCTTGAATTTGTGTGAGCATACGAGCTCGCTTGAACTGGGGAAAAGGGTCCATCAGTTCCTGAGAAGATCGACCTTTCGTGGGGACGTTGAATTGAGCAACAGATTGATTGGAATGTACAGCAAATGTGGCAGTCTGAAGGATGCACGCCGAGTGTTTGATCAAATACCGGAGAGAAACATCACTTCGTGGCATTTGATGATTCATGGGTACACGGCCAATGGTTTAGGGTGTGATGGTTTATTGGTTTTTCAGCAGATGAAGCAAGCAGGGGTGCCACCTGATGGGGAAACATTTGAATTGGTTTTGGCTGCATGTACACAGTCAGAAGCTGTGGAAAAAGGGTTTTTACACTTTGAGTCCATGAGGGAGTATGGAATTGTTCCTAGTATGGAGCATTACTTGGAGGTTATTAACATTCTGGGGAATGCTGGTCAATTGAATGAAGCCGAGGAGTTCATTGAGAAGATACCAATTGAACTTGGTGTTGAGGCTTGGGAGTCTCTTCGAAATTTTGCTCAAATTCATGGAGATTTAGATCTTGAAGATCGTGCGAAGGAGTTGTTAACGTGTCTTGATCCTTCAAAAGCCATTGCTGATAAACTTCCCATGCCTCCAAGAAAGAAGCAGACTGATATTAACATGCTAGAGGAGAAGAATAGGGTGACTGAGTATCGGTATTCTATACTGTATAAAGAAGAGGCTCATGAGAAATTAGGAGGATTGAGTGGGCAGATGAGGGAAGCAGGTTATGTGCCGGATACAAGATATGTCCTTCATGACATTGATGAGGAGGAAAAAGAGAAGGCCTTGCAATATCATAGCGAACGTTTGGCAATTGCTTATGGTCTCATCAGTACACCCCCGAGGACTACACTTAGAATCATCAAGAACCTACGTATTTGTGGGGACTGCCACAATGCAATCAAAATTATGTCAAAGATTGTTGGAAGGGAGCTAATTGTTAGGGATAACAAGCGATTCCATCATTTCAAAGATGGAAAATGCTCCTGTGGAGATTATTGGTAGTGTTGGTAAAAGTACTCAACTGTACATACTATTCATGCTGTACTGCTAGATTGTTTCTTCTTATTTGCTGCCAAAATTGTAAGGTTAAAATCCAGATCAAAGAAATTTTTGTTCCATCAATGAATGACCTGTGTAGCGCCTTTCTCTCTGTCGTACATGTTTGTTAGAAAAGGTTGAGTGGCTGACTGTGCTAAATTTCCATCTAACAATAATTGGTATGCTGCATTTTTTTTTATGTTGGTTCCTGGAATAAGCTATAAAGCGTTCTTACAGATGTGCTTCTAGTAACCTAGAATTTAGATAGCATCTACATCCTATAGGTGGAATAAGGAGAGTTTTCTTTGTCATCCCCATAATTTAAATAGTAACACTCGCAAGATCAATCTTTCCCTTCCACAGAAACATGCGTATATTGTGATATTGAATCCTGAGGTATATACAAGACATTTTCTATACTAAGTAATTTGTAGATATCTTAGTTATCATTACGTATTAGATTGAGAACAATGGACCACGAAAATTGGAAAGCAGTAGAAATATGGCGAGTGCTTAGAATAAACCAAATTGCAGTGAAGATATTTTAGATATCAACATTTCTAAATGATTCTCTACTTGCACACTCAAAAGGGTCAATTTATCTTTTTATTTATAAGTACATGGTTTGTCCTATCTAAACAACATACATGATGTTTCCTCAAATGATGAAATGAATGAGACCTGAATCAAAGGGAATCATTCCTTGGTAAGTTGTACAGAAGTATATGTTGTATCCTATTTGAAGATGGAATATAAACTCCATCTCGCTGTACAACTTGAAAGAATGCAATGTGCAGCTACAATTATGTATGAATAACAGTCAAATCGGCTAAGACCAAGAAGCCAGTTTGAAGTCTATGGGGAGTTAGCAGGCTGAAATGGGAAGGGAATCATTCTATATTATTACGGCAAGAATGGCAGGCTGATTCCTTTGTTGGTTACCACTTCAATTTTCAACAGCAGTTTCATCTCTTGATGGAACTCTCAGGTACAATTTCATAGTATCATAAACTGTAAAGCCGATGGCCACAGATGGAACAACCTGAATTACAAAAATGAACACTTAGCTATACAGAATGATTTTAGAGTGTTGGTTACTTTAATAAGCTATTATTTTTATCACCTTTATGTAATTGATGCTCAGCCCTGAAAAGAGTTGCTTCCAGCCTTGCTTTTGGGCAATCAAAAGAATAGATTTGAGAGTCCCCTTCAATTCAGCATTATCAGATGGCAGGAGTTTTTGAACCTGGCCAGATGGGTTGTCAAATATGGTACCAAGCATTATCTGGATGATCGGATGAAGCAAGTTACCTGCATTTGCCTCCTAACAACTTCAAGAGGATATGTGAAGGTCTGACCCAATAACCCTGCTACAGATCCACAGGTGAGTTTGGCCATGATGCTTTTGTTGTACTCCTCGGGGACATGGCGCTTCATTTCCTCATAGAAGTAGAATTTCAAACCCGCATATGGGAATATTCCAACAAGGGTTGGAGCTATTGCCATGAACAAAATGAAGAGGAGTTTTGAATTACCAATTAGCAATACAAGACAAGACAAGAGTGAGATAGAATCAGACATACCCACTCCACGATAGAGACCCCTAATGCCACCCTCTTTATAAGTTTTTGCAAGACAGTCAAGGATCCCTCTGTAAAGTTGTTCAGTATTAATAATCATTCCTGAAGCATTCAACTTTGTTGGAGTAACAATCTGCAGTTTGAAATGCAAATGTAAAACCTTATTGTTCCCCCCGAATAAAGAGAATGAAATGATAGTTGACCTGATAAGCTAACTTGGTTCGAGTCAAGTCAAGTGGATAAGTAAAGAGTACAGCTGTCCCTCCAGAGAGTGAGCCAGCGACAAGGTCAAGGGTAGGGCCTGTGGAAACATGAGGAAAAGATTGTATAATCCATCTGCGGTATTCCTCATAGGACATGTAGTGAATAGCTGCATAAGGAATAATCCTTGCAACACTTGCTCCATTTCCTCTGCACCAAGATGATGGTTAATTGAAATTGATCATGATCATGATCATGATCACAATTGAAGAATTGATTGAATGAACCTGTAGAAACCCAAAAGGCCTTCCGTTTTGGCAATTCTGACAGCTGTTCCAATGAGGCCTGTGCTCTGAAACTCGGCCCTTCGCGTCTGAAAGAATAAAATTACTTTATGCAAAGAGGAAAAGGGAGTATGAATGAAGTGAAGTAAGAATCTTTGTCTAGACCTGAAAGAGAATCTTGACGCGTTCGAGTGGAGCGACGACGGTCTTGGCGAAGCCTCCGGCGATGCCACCGGCGAGGAGTTCCTTGGCGAAAAGAGGCATGAGATCGACCACGCCCTTCTTCCCATCTTCCATTGAATTGGAGAGAGAAGCAGCAGTAGTGGTAGTCGAATCGAATTGAATTACTATCACATTTCATTTCATTACAGTTTCCAACATCCAACCATCAGCCTCCAACTCAGACCAAGTCTCCCCCTTGGCCCATGCTCCTCACTTCTATTCTTTTAGCATTAAATTAAATTATTAGTACTTCTTTTCTTTCTATACGTTGAAAATTAAACCAACATTCTTAATAATATATATATGATTTTTTTTTTTAAGTTTTAAATTTCTTTATAATTTTTTTTTATAAATAAGAATCTGAACAAATACCTTAAAAAATTTACAATAGTACCTTATTCAACTAACTAACTGAGCTACTAAAATAAGATTATATTATAATAATAATTTTAATCTAAGGATCGACTAAAACGACATTTATGCATAACTAATGAAAAGAATAATATTGAATATTTTTTTTAATTAAAAATCAAATTAAATAGAAAAGCAATTAAAAGAATAATATATTTTTTAGTCACTTGGTGGTAAGACACTAATCTCGATTGTAATACATCCTTAACCATTAATATTTTAGTCTTTCTTTTTCTTTTCCTTCGTATGGAAAATATATATTTTATTGGTTGAAGGTCAATTTTCTACTCCTATCCAATGTTTTCATGGTATGTTGGACCGATGAGATTTAAGAAGTGCAATACTTTAAAATAATCTGTTGTACTAATGTCAAATACTATTCATATTGGAAGTTTAACTTACCTTTAGTAATTTGTTTTTTTTCTTTTTTAATTGCGAAAGCACTAGTCATTGAATATACCATATCTCCAAACAACATTTAGATCATTCAATTAAAAGTTAGTGTGAAGTTACGGGATGCATTTTTATAAATGATAATTTGTATTATGTGTAAAAGAGTAGTGAGAATTACTATAAGTTTAAGAATTGTCTCTCAGTACTAGCAAGCAAAGAAACTGAGTAAAATGACAAGAATCAGGATTACACTCTCTAGTTAGTGTGTTATTATGGCATTCGTGTTAACAAAGAAATTACCTGAATGAAGACAAAAGATAAAGCATGCATGCCATGATTAGATCACCAATTACATTTTACACACTAGTAGTATTTTATGTTTATCTATTTAAACCTATTATTTTGCCGAATTTTGCATTTTGATCAGCTCTGAAAGTAAAACAAAACATATAAATAATAAAGTTACTTTTTAATTATTAATTCTGTAACTAATTATTAGCAAGACCCATAATTAATTTTTTTTTGTCCCTAAAAAAAGGGGATTCATATCGGATAGGATAGGATGAATTATGAAGTGATTGTAAAACTAAAACTGGCGATTAAAAATTGACCCGAGTCACAGAGATGCGTCGGTGGTGGTTAACCGTAGGTTAAATGTTATGTTTATGTTTCAACGCAGAGAGAGAGAGAGAAACAAACCAACAACAAACGCTTTGCTTCTTTGCTCTTTTTCTATATATATATGTTTTATGCATCACATAACCCATTGTTGACATAACTCAACAACAAAAGAAGAAGAAGGACACAGGGCAGAGCTGCAGCCAACAACACCCATCCATGGCTGATTACGTTTCAGTGGACATGGACATGGAGATGATCTTTCCCGGCGGAAAGGTTTCTTCTTTTCTTCTTTTCTCCCTTTCTCTATCTTCATGCTCCAAATGGCTTCTCTTTTGCTTTCTTCTCTTACTTCATTTCATTGTGCTTTTCCTCTGAATGTGTGTGTTTTACAACGCCAACGCCAATCATTCATGGGGATGGATGGTTTTTTATCTTCACGTTCCATATATCCTATATGCCTCATAGTTATCTGAATTTGAATTGTGATTGTCCTTTTATTACATTGAGCTATTTCCATATTTGATCCTCTTCAATTTTTATCTGGTCGTTGGTTTTTAATTTCAGTTTTTTTATTTTAAGGTTTTATCAGGTTTCCTATACTAATTAGTATTGTCTAATCTTACAGCTCGGTACCTTTAAGACGTGTGCAAATATGGATTTAGTGATTTTTGGAAGAAATGAATTTTACCTCTGCATTTGCAGTATTTGGTGCGATTTAGATTATATGTGAAATTTTGATATTGTTTTCTTACACACACTTTGTTGTTTTCTTCTTCTTTTTGTTTTTTTAGGTGGGGTCAGGGGTTCTTTTTCTTTTCTGTTTTTTTCACCTCCGGTATTTTATATGATGATGTTCATCCCTTTGAAGGAATTGGATCCTTTGTGCTTTGGCTTTTCTGTCTCATCGGTTCTTTAATTTCTAAGTGCATTACAGTCTATAAGAATCATAGCTGTGCCTTTCTTAGCCTTTTGGTCATTATTGTACTTGAGCCTATTCTAGCTGTTGCTTTATAATTTATATACTTACCGGTTATTTATTGGATTAGGTAAGCATTTTAGGATATTGTCCTCATTTCACTAGCTTTACCTTGTTTTGTTTATTGAGCATACAATGATTGGAATCTGGCAGTACTTATTTCATTTATCTTTTTTTTAAACTCATGCTAATATGCTGCTATTGGCCTATTGCTTGTTAGTTGGGGTCATCTAAAAAATGGGTAAGGGCACATGGACAGCCATGTTAGGAAATAAATAATTTGGAGAAGTTTGACACAGTTTTTCTGTTCGTTACTTGGATGGAGTACATACTAGATAAAGGATATCCTTTGCTTTACAGGGATGTTCTTTTTTCACTCCAAAAGTTTGCTTCAATTTTTGTGCTTCTTTGCCCCACATTTTTTTTTCCCTGTATTTTTTTCATACGCTTATTTAAGAATATTATTCCAGGAACATCATATTCAAACTGGCTGTGGTTCTGTATCTGTAATAGTCTGTGGGGATCAAGAAAAACCAGCTCTCATCACTTATCCAGATGTAGCACTAAATCGTAAGTGGAGTCAATTCATTTTCCTTGTGGATATTACTCTAATTTAAAATGTCAAGAATCGTAACTTTTACCTGCTCTTCTAATAGTTGAATCAGTATATGTTTGATTCTCTCTATCCTCTTAATTTAGTATGAAACCTGAGGCAGCGTTATTTTGTTTCTATGTATTGAGGAAGATATGTCATGCTTCCAAGGACTATTTTTCTGTCCAGAGGCAGCTTCTTTGCTTCTTCACAACTTCTGCATATATCATATCAGTCCTCCTGGGCATGAGGTTTGTATGTTTGTCTACTTGAATGCACTTTTTATTGCATTTAAAACTCAATATTATTATTTACATAGTTTATCTGGAATCCACAAGAGTTCTTGTAGTTGGGAGCTGCTGCAATTTGTCCCGATGATCCAGTCCCTTCTGCTGAAGACTTAGCAGATCAAATAATTGAGGTTCTCCACTATTTTCGGTAACTAAGTATAATTACTCTGCTTTTTATTATTGTTAGCTTTCATTTCTAAAATCTGTTCCATGTATTTTAGCTCACATCCAACATAGTTATGCCCTAAAATTAAAAGGGAGCAAGAGAACAAACATATATTGTGGGAAAATCTAATGAATTGCATGAACTAACAATTTTCCTTGTCCAGGCTTGGTGCGGTGATGTGTATGGGAGTATCGGCTGGTGCTTATATCCTGTCCCTATTTGCTGTATGTACCACCTACCTTATTTGGCTTTGAAGAGGGAAAGGGGTTAACCAACTCTTATATTTTGTTATTTTTGATTTTGATGCACAGTCAAAATATAGGGAGCGTGTTGTTGGTTTAATACTTGTATCTCCCTTATGCAAAGCTCCTTCATGGACTGAATGGTTTTATAACAAGGTGCCTTTCAGACTATGCTGCATTCATGAGTTTGATAACTTAACTTTACTAAGACTGCTTCTTGTAATTTAATTTAGGTGATGTCAAATTTTCTATATTTCTATGGTGTGTGTGGCTTACTGAAGGAGTTTTTGCTACAGCGGTACTTCAGCAAGGTATTGTTGTAATGCATGGATCGATTTTATACTTCTCATAATATTTCCCCTTGTTAAGAGTTTTGCCGGTGAACGTTTAACAGGAAGTTCGTGGTGATGCTGAATTTCCAGAATCGGAGATAGTTCAAGCTTGCAGAAAAGTAAGTGCTAAGCTAATTAATAATTTATATTAGTTCCTGATGGGTGAGATGAATTGAATTGTATTTGGTTTGCAGCTGCTAGATGAGAGAAAGGGCATAAATGTGTTTAGGTATCTTCAGGCTATAAATGAGAGACCTGATATAACGGATGGATTGAGGAAATTAAAATGTCGTACACTTATATTTGTTGGGGACAGTTCTCCTTTCCATTCGGAGGCTCTTCATATGACTAAAAAACTTGATAGGAGATACACAGCGTTGGTTGAGGTGCAGAGTTGTGGATCAATGGTTACGGAGGAACAGCCACACGCAATGCTGGTACCTATGGAGTACTTTCTAATGGGTTATGGGCTCTACAGGCCTTGCCTTTTCACTCACAGCCCAAGGACCCCACTTAGCCCATCTTGCATCTCTCCAGAGCTTCTTTCTCCAGAGAGCATGGGATTGAAGCTAAAGCCTATAAAGACACGTTGATTTGTATGTAGATAGAATCCAATACGTGGGAATGTAGGTATATATATATATATTCATTTGTAGTTAGTCAGTCATTCATATATGTACATTCCATTTCCATATGGACGCTTCACAGCAATCAACTCACTTTGTTAATGCTTATTTTTATAATAACTACGCTCAAAGCATTGACATTTCACATAAGATCCTCTCCTCTCTTAAAATACAAAATTGCCTTCATCATTCGGAAGTACTACTTACTAGCACTAGCATATCCAAGTCAAAAGTGAGTCAGAGAGAAGGGAAGAAAAGGAAAAGACCTGTCCACTTCCAATTTGCGGATAGTGGAAAGTATCACACATTACTAACATATTTATAATACAAAAAAAAAAATTGAAAATACTCAACATCTTAAGAAAGTGCTGGTGCAACTGCACCAAAAACTTGTTGGAGCCTGGCCGAACTAAATTAGCAAACCATGGAAACATAATGCTGACAAAACTGATGAGACAGCAGCACGCAACTTCTGATCATCTCTAATGCACTACATAATAACAAGGAACTGTCGCATCTAGTTGGAATAGGTAAATAACATGATTGTGGACTTTAACACAGATATAACAGTTTGTTGTTCTAGCTTATACATCTGTATCTGAAACAGGATCCTCAATTTCACTCTCACCACTTGAACTATCATCTGCGGCTGAAGTCCTGCCTTTGATCTGCTCAGAGTTTTGATGTAGGTCATATTTGACAAATTTAATTTTCTTTTCACTTTGTTTTCCTTTTCGTTTCCGAGCTCCATTATCGGATAACTTCATAGTTTGGGCAGCAGCTACAAACGCATCACTAATCAATTTGTTTTGCTTATCATTGTCGCCTGTATTTCCCTCTTCTTCCCCAAGATTATCAACATAAAAGAGGTCATCATCTGCTATCTTGCCCTCCAAGTTACCAGCTGGGTGCTCAGTTTGGGAAATATCAAGAACTGATGTAGCACGGCTTTTTAAAATATCATCTTCAAAAACTCTGATCCCTCGATTCTCAAGGCTCAACAGCCAATCTAGTAAGTAGATTAAACACAATGAATTGATGAAATGTGTTAGGTGTATAATGCATTGAGCACAATTTCTCCAATCCAAAATATAAGTGCCAGATATACTTACTTATTAGAGCTCTGGGGGAGGATCCATTTTCTCTGCCAGCTTTTTCTTCCAAACCATTCTGGCTTGTAACCCATTTAATTATTAGCAACGGCATACGAGAAGCAGAAAATGCCTTAATATAAGAGACAGATCTATTCTGATCACCAAGTCCCCTACATTACAACAGAATTAGAAATTACACTATGTATGGACAATGAGAGACCTATATATACATGATACAATAATTAATTTTTCATACCTAAAATACTCAACAGCCTCATTAGTAACAATCAATCTGGTCAAGATAAGGCTTTTTATGTACTTGGCATTTAGATAGAGGAAATGGTAGTCCACCAATAGTAGAGCATCAAACAGAACTTTCCTCAACAGAATTTCATCTTCAGGCTTCTGCACAGACAGCAATTGAAGGAAGCACTACTTAGAATCCCAACATTCTGATAAATGGACTCAGGAAATAAACAAGGGCAAGTCTTATAAAGAGCTGGATTGTTAAAAGTTATAGCCCTAGGTGTTGGACTTTTGTGCAAGGGAATTAGGAACAAATGTCTGCTGTGGTTACTTATGGCAGATATAAAAGAAATGACATAAACTTATGGCAAATACGTACAAGGATGAAATACTAACCAGAATTGATGTGAGAGGTAAAGATGTCTCTAATGCTGCCCTCATAAGGATCTCTGGTTACACAAGATAAATCGACATTAAACTAAGAACCAGAAAAGGGAGAATCCAAGTTAAAAGAAAAGGGTTAAATTAAATGATCAAGGGTTTCTATGGGAATTCTTCCATGACCTAGCTAAGTTCCATAGTGAAAAGACAAAAATGCACCACACACAGATAGTTAACTGGTCCATAGAAGTTCATGCATCTCAGAGAGGAGGACATTAATGCAGAGCTATACACTCAATTGCTTGACCTATTATAAGTCTTAGCCTATAAAATAACAGATTTAAAGTCACAGTGACATGAATAAGAAAAGTAGCAGAAACTGAAATATAAACCAAAAACAAAACAAAACCTTACTGACCCAAAAAGTATATGTTCTGAAAGCTAGATATTGAGCCAACAACCCAACTCTTCAGATTCATTTCCAATTCATCTTTTGAAGTTGCCAAATGAAAAGCAAGGCAAAGTTTCAAGAAAATCACTTCCATGGTGACAGCACCAGCCAAGTAACCAACATGAAACTCACTAGAACAAATCCAGCTACAAACATCACAACTCACAAGAGGCAACAAAGATTCAAACCCTTCATTCATGTGCACCCAAAGACGAGCCAAATCAGTAAAAGGCAAAACCAAATTCACGGAATCAGGTTCCTCCTCATAAACCTTATTATCACAGCAAATGCTTATATACCCAAGAACTACATCCACCAAAGACTTCACCTCCCTCATTGCTTTCTTCTCTCTCTTCAGTCCCAATTCCCTCGCAAACAGCTCCACAATCACTCCGTGCACCGCGAAAACAACAGGAGCCAGCAAAGCGATGCTCTTTGAAGCACAAACAGAAGCTGAACACGCAGATAGCAACTGAAACAAGTCTTTTGCGGCCAATATTCTATCCAAGGCATCGCCTTTCTCCCAGTTATGGCCACGAAAGTCAATTGCAGCGTAGACCCATATCACCTCAAAGGGTGGATCATCCTTCGCTTGCATCAACTCGTAAAATGCATCGACGAAAGGAGAAAAAATTGGGGATTCTTTGGGAATCTCAGCCAAAAGGTCTTGCATTGAATGTTTGAGCTTGAGAGCGTAATTCTCACCCACGAGAGGAACCAAACCAGTGATCTCCATTAGAGCAGAGGCAGAGAGAATGCTTAGTCGGTGTTCAACGGTATAAATCTGATTTCTAGGGTTTATGAGAGAAGGGTTTTAGTTAGGGTGGGTATATGGAACTCAGTCCGCGTATCGGTCAGTTTAACCCGCAAGTGCGGATCCGGTTTTTTTTTCTTCATAATAGTTGTTGAAATTTAAACCCGGTCCGTGGGTTGCCACGGGTTAAACTAAATCCGCGGATTAGCATTTAACTCAGGTCCCAACAGAAAAAACGCGGATTAGCCGTTTAACCCAAGTCCCAACAGAAAAAAAACGTAAACCCAGGTCATCCTCACTGCAAATCTGCACGCGGATCCATCGAGGCGACCTTTGGTGGTGGTGGTGGAGGAGGAGCTTTTCCGTCGTCGTCACCGTGGATTCACAGATCTAGCCTTGGATGTGTACCCCGTATGACGTCGAAGGGGAACCTACAGGGGAGATCTTAAATACCTTGAGGGATTTGGAGGCACCCGGAAACGAGAAGAACAAAGGAGGTAGAGTTGAAGGAAATATCGAAACGCCGGCATTTTCTTCAAAAATCAAAATGACAGTGAACAAAATCCATTTATTTTTACAGGACTGGTCCGGTCTGTTTAAAAGGTGGATTTAAATACCCATCCCTAGTTTTAGCATGATTTGGTCCCGGTTCGAACCGATTTCTGGGTTAGTTTTGTTTTGCATTGACTCCAACGTGGACTATAGAAAATAGGAAAAAATCCAAATCTGAATCTAAAAATTGTGAGAGTACTACGTGTTATCTTGCATCTTATTGGTGGAGAATGTGGGACCTAGCATTTTTTTGCTTATCTGGACCAATCACATGAGTTAAAAATATGTTTTTTTTTAATGTAACAAAACTAAGAATATAACAAGAAGGTTTTGTTAGTTGGTTTATTTGGTGTTACTTACGTACCCACCAAATCGTACCGTCTAATTGTGTGAAAACTGAAAAAATTGATCTTTCTTTCTAATCCGAATCTGAGGTGGTGTTAGGAAGATGAAGATGAAGGGAGTGTATTGGGTTATAGTCCTATCAGTGGTGATTGCAACATGGTCAAGGATACCCCTCTCACACTGTTCCAAGAAACCGGCGGGGGTGGCTAGAAAGGAAGACATTCCGTATATCAAGTGTCAAGTGTGTGAGAAGCTCGCTAAAGAGTTGTATCACCAGGTTCAGAACAAGCAAGCTGAGATCGCTCCCAAAAAGGTTTTTTTTTTGTTTTTGTTTTTCCCTTCTCAATTGCTTCCTCCTAGATATTGAATGATTTTATGTGTGTTAGATCTCGGAGGACCAGATCATTGATATAGCGGAGAATGTTTGTAATCTGAAAAAGGTAGAAGCAGATTGGATATTGCGCATAGATATTGTGGAGAAAGAAGATAGGCTGGAGGTAAGAGGACTCAACAACTTGTTTGATGAATGCCTCGTGGAATTTTTTGTTGAGTTTCACATTTTGCCACCTTGTGCTGCTTTCTTTGGATGTTGCTTATATTGACTTTCTGCTAATACAATACTTACTTGGATGTTGTTATATTGACTTTCTGGTAATACAATACTAACTTGGATATTGTTTTTTCAACTTCCTTTCTTACTTGTCAGCTGGTGGATCAAGACTCTGAAGGACAATGCAATTCTGAATGCAAGACAATTGAGCGAACCTGTGAGGAGGTGTGTGTATATTTCAAATTCAAATTACATTTTCTCTCTGTGCTTTTGTTTTTCATTAGTAAGTTATATCTTCTCGTTTGGTTCTGAAAATGAGAGAGTAGAAAAAAGGAACAAGTTTCATCTAATGTGGAATTTGCAGGTCATAGGATATTCCGATACCGATGTTGCTGAATATTTATATAGTTCCAAGCCTGATATTGATTCATTGCGCAATTATCTCTGCAAATACCTTACTAAAGCATGCAATGCCAAGCCACCTCCTGTCCCTAAGGTAACTATAGTTTGGAATTGATGCTTCTATTTAATTAATATATGTTTATGTTTAGCATACAGCTCTCTTGTGAACTATGATTAATGCATCGATATTGATTGTCATAAATACTCAATCTTCTTTTTTGTAGTATCAAGTTTGTGATTTCTGCTGCTGTATGGAATAAGTTATGTGACCATCATTGTTGTGATGGTTCTCATGAATTTGTCTCATATAGTTCGTGTGTTTTGTAAGGCATTCAACTTGAGTTTGTGGGGTTTATTGTCAATCATGGAAAAGAAAACAAAATGAAAAACCAAAAAGTTGAGTATGTGTGATGGCACCAATAGTGACCTAGGTATCCAAAACCATTGTAGTTTGTTTACAAATATTCATGTACTTCTATATTATAAAATTCTAAACATTGATTAATCTATCAATACCACAACCCTGCATGTTCAGGATGCAAATTCTATGTACTTCACCGATTAAATATCCCTTCTTTGGATTATGTAGTTGGAAACTAGAATGTTGTTTCTGTAATGATGGTATGTAATTCTGTATTCACTTAGCATTATGTACTTGAGTTCTTATTGGAAGATCTTGTTAATTTCATCATGAGGGGACCTATTTGTGTGTTGCAGGATAGGGCTCCTGGTGAACCATTTGTTGCAAAGTCCTCCAAGGAGGCTGAAATGGAAAAGCTACTAAAATCTATGGAGGTATTTTACTTTTTGTTTTCCTTCTTGTTTTATACTTTTTATTAGTTTGACAGTGTAAAAACTTCTATATTGACAGTGCATGTCTTCTAAACTCTTACTTTTATGCTGCTGGTTGTACATTATCATATTGTATTTAATTCTGATTCAGGGCATGCCAGGAGCACCAGGCATGAAAATGTACTCAAGGGATGATTTAATGAACATGAAGAATTTTGGTGATGAAGGTGGTGATGATGAAAATGAGGATGACGATGATGATGAGGCGAGCTTCCCATCAAACTTGGTACCAACTGTCCCTTTTATTTATATTGATTAAAATGTTTTGATGGAAACTGATGGTTAGAGTAAACTGGATATTGTAGGGAAAAGTTTTGAGAGAGAAAAAAAGTGGAAAAAAAGACTGGAAACAAATGATAAAAAAGGGAATTGAGGACACAAGCATGACACTGAAGAAACATGCAAACAAAGTTTCTAATCATATACGACAGTGGTGGAGGGGAAAGAAGAGAACCATTTCAAAGAAGGGAGGGAAAACAGAACTTTAGTGCTGATAATGTGTCTCCTGATAGTTGAACAATTGTACAACAACTCCACCACGTTTGGTTATTGGTATGCCATGGTACTACACCAAAGATGGACAGGAATTTAGAAGGGAATCAAATCAAATCAAATAAGAACTTCACAATCACCACTTGGAATGATTCGTTTTCCAGTCCTGGATTTGCTATCTAATGTGTTTTGGTGAGTAAATTGATGTGAGTGTGGGTGTATACTCGCTAACCTTTTCAGTGGATAGAGACTACACTTTTTTTTAGATTTAATCATGGATATGTCTTAGATAAGTTTTGGAAATGTTTTGTCCTAAATGGTAATGTTTAGCGAAAATATCAAATTAGTTGAAAACTAAAAAACCTAAGTAAAAGTTGAAAAGTGTAATTTTAATTGAAAATTGTTAAGTTGGTTTATTGAATTAGCTGTATTTAAAAATTAGCTACTGGTTATTAAATTCCAAACTTATTTTTTATTTTTATTTTTTTAAATTGGGTAATAATAAAAATAAATAAAGTAATTATTACGGATACAATAAGAGACAAATTTTTAAAAAGGATTTTATAAGTTATAGCAGTTCCGCAGATTCAGATACTTCCCATTCATCATTCTCTGGGCAAGAGGGAAATTGTAAACAATAAGTAGATTTCAAATTGAGCAATGATGAGAAAGAATTCAGATAAAATAGCAAACAAGTTACTACATCCATTAATAGAACAGTCAAAATCTTATAAATTGGAAAAGAAATGGGAAGGAAAAAACGACACGACAGGTTCAACGCATCTTGTAGTGCTGAACCCTTGAAACATTGCATCGCCTTCCATTCAATGAATACTTGAGCATGATATCAACATCCCGAGGATTTTTTTTATTTTGAGCAACAGTCATGCTCCCCACAATTGCCTCCCCCTCACAAATGGTCAAGACATCTTCCAGGTATAGCACTGTTTGTTTCCAATGTGTAGCTCGTGATCTTGGCCCTGCATTAATATGCTCAAAAGGTTCAACATACTTGGCACAAGACATTGTGGAAGAACACTTCCACACAAAGACTCAAATAAAGACAACTTAGGAAGTAGAAAGTAATTAACCTGTAGAGAATCCCATCAATTTATGACACTTTGTAAATGATACATCAAAATATGCAACAAGAGCGTGAATATAGTCATCACGTTCAGCTACAAGCTTAAAAGGTGCTACAAATGAAGCATCTCCAGGAGCCATCTTTGAGATATCCATTGTCTAAAACAAAGATGAAACCAGTCAGTGCATATCTTCCAAACAAAACAAAAAATTATCCCGCCAAATCAGAATGAAAAATTTACTGTTAAGGACATTGTATGAAATATCCAACACATAGTACAACAAATATACAAAACATGGAAGAAACTGTATTTATCAACCCACCTTGAGTAGCTGGCAGTTTGTAGCAATCTGATTCTGGTCAACTGTGTCAACAAGAGGCTCCATTATGGCTTGCTTCTTGATGCAGCTCATGTCAAATCCATATACATTGTTCCAAACTGATATAGAAAATGAAAATGCAATATAAGTAAACACACTCAATAAACTGAATGTCATTTCTTTTTCCATAGTGTTACAAATTCCAAGCTTTGTCAACACCATCCCACAGCAGCATTCAACATCAAATCTTAATTTCAAATGCAAAAAATAATACAGGGAAAAAAATTATCAAGTTGCATGTTAGTTAGAGTAGCAAATAAGCACCAGTTTGGATGTCTAGTTAATTGCATGCATAATAGACTTATACACTCATATTACAAGGTAAATAGCTCACACTCAATTTTATCTTCTTTATAGTCAGCATCTTCAATAGCAGTGAGATGGAGGGATGCTTTGTCTGGTAGCACAACTCCGCCCTCCACCTAGGCAAGAAGGAGAGAAAGTTTCAAAAATGATGACCACACCAATCTAGTATATAATCAAGTTTAATAAACTAAATCTCGACCAGAGCAAGGAGCACACAACTTACAAGCCATTTGTCACGTGCATAGAGCACAGAATTTAACATATTCTCAAACAATAAGAAATATCCCATCCATTCTGAAATAATTATATCAACTTTAGCCACTGGAAGTTCAATTTCTTCAATCTTCCCCTTCAAAACTGTTACAACTGTAGAAACAAAACCACATTATGTTAATTATAGTGAATAGCTTCTGCAACTAAATCACGTAATTAGATGCAACATATAAATGGCATCACCATTAGAGAAACCATTAGCTTCAACAATCTCCTTCGCCATGTCAGCCATATGAGAGCACTCAACCTGAGTTCACAAATTTAAAAATAATTCAATAAAATACGATCTGAAATGCATAATAATAATTTATAAACCCCAGATATCATTGTGATAAAGGAAAGTTAGAACTTACCGCATAGACGTGTTCTGCCCCTGCTTTGGCACAAAATAGTGATAAAATCCCAGTCCCAGCACCAACATCGAGAACTACTTTATTCTTGAATAAAAACTTGTTCTGATAGATAACATTTTGATATGTCTTAGTTCTTATAGAATCCTTCAACATTTCCTGCAACATTAGAAACAAGTTATAACATACCTTTGTATGAAGTATATGAAAAAGAATTGAATATTTGAAATTTGTTTTTCCTTGGTATTCATATAAATTGCTTGGAGAGGTTGCAAATCGAAGAAAAGAATAAAAAAAAAAAATGAAACTTGAAACGAAACACCATGCTGCATCCCAGTTGAGCACACTTACTTCGTGAATTCCTACAGGCACAGAAAAATAAACAAAAGGAGTGAATGAGTTTATTTAAGAACGAAACAAGCAAAACTACAAAACAAAAGATACCCAGATGAAAAGGTAAAAACTTTGAGTTATTGGAATTGGGAATATACCAAAATGAGAGTAGGAATCGAAGTAATAGTCGGCGCTGGTTTTATCATCAGATTCGTCGATGTCGCACATGGATTGGTCGAGGTTGGAACTCTCGTCGACAGCCTCAACAGCCTCGTCAGCATCTTCAAAGCGAACGTGGTTAGCGTCTTCCTTGCTTGAGGAGGAGCCCTGATTGTTGTTGTTCTTTCGCCGACCCATCAACCTCTTCTCTTCTCTGATTGAAAAATTAGGGTTTAAGGTTTAGCAATGTCACTGCTTTGCTTTCGACCTTTTTGTCGTTGATTTTATATTTATATTTATTTATATTATATTAAGCTATTATTATACTTTCAAAAATTGTATCAGAATAATTATTTATCATCTAGTTTATTTTCCGTACATTAAAGGTGTTAAATCACTAGAGTTTGGGACGTTAGTCCCAAAAAAAAAAACAAATGTTAAATCACGACTGTGGTTTTCATGAGTTGTTTAATGGTAAATGATAAGTATAGAAAAAAAAAAAAAAAAAGTAATGAATGATACGACGTAAAAATAAATAAGTTTTATATATAAAATTTTAAATATTTGAATGGAATAATAGCATATCCAATATCTAATGAGATAATTAATGGATTATTTTAATTAATTTATTATTATCATTAGAACATATAACATGTCATTACTTATATAAGTATAGTTGTTTAGTCAAATTATATCATAAATATAAAATTATATCATAGTGTTCGTAATGTAATTAAGTCAAACACTTATTTATATAAATAATTATGTATTTTAGATAAAGTGTTTAAACCTATATAACATTATAGACTCATAATATTAAGATAGACAACTAATTTAAACAATTATGAGTTGGTCTAGGACCCACCATTGCCTTCCTCCAATCCACTTTGAGTTTAACAAGAAGCATTCCTCTTTAAATAGAATTAGAATACATCACACATTTTTTTATGCTTAAAACATGTATATTTTAAGTACAAATAGAATATATTATTAAAAAAAAAAAACTAAAGTTGTATTTTTTTTTCCAAGACTTTGGAGATATTTGGTATCATGATGAAATTTTACTCACAGTGAAAATTGAATATAGAAACTCTTATTAAATAAATCGTTTTCATCCTTATGAACACAAAAACGTCTTATATGTTAACCATTTGGATTTAGAAAAAAAATACTTATTATTTTATTAAAAATTGTCAATGTTCAACTTATAAATCAAAATATGAATTTTTCAAATTCTCAAAATATAAATTTCTCATTACAAAATATATATTTTTATTGAAATTTAATATTTTAATAATAAAATTTTATATTATAAAAAGTTAAACCAATTTAATCAATCTATTTGTAAAAAAAAAAATCTAAATACATATTAACGAGTTTTTTCTTTAAAAAAAAAAAAATTCACCCAAAAACTATGCGCTTCACAAAAAAAAATTAATAAAAAAAATACTTACTTTCAAAATTAAAGAAACTAAATTAATGTTAATAAAATTAAGATGCTAAAATTGCCATTTCGCATTAACTGGAAATCATCGAAGACTGTATAATAAGTAAATAACTATCACTACTCACAATTACAAATGGTACGCTTAGGCCCGTTTCGAAACAGAGAATTCTTATTCTCACATCTCCTAAATTGTCATTGTCACCTCTACTTTTTCAAACTAAGGTGAAAGGACTACCCTATCCCTGTCAGCTTTCCCTACTCCCCTCTTTCCCGTCAGATTATGATTATGTTAAGCAAAACTAACTACATCAATAAATTATAAATCATAAAATCATAATCATTAAAATCCAAAATTCAAAATCTTAAACCTTGAATCTTGAATCTTGAATCTTGAATCTTGAATCTGAAGCCCCACACACTAACCCTTCAACCCTAAAATATGAACTCTAAATCCAAAAATTATGAATCATATAATCCTAAATTGTGAAAGCTAAACCATAAACATAAAACCTTAAATGTAACCCTATAAATATTATAAATCATAAACTATTGAATCTTAAATCATAAAATTTTAATCACAATCCATAAATCCTAAACCTTAAAATCACAAATCTCAAACTATGAACTCTAAACCAAAAAAATTAGACCCTAAATCATAAAACATTTAAAAAATGAATCATAAAACCCATAACACACTATAATCATAAATCATAAAGACATAACCTCAAACCTTACATTCTAATCATAAACTATAAAATCATAATACCCAAATCCATAAAACAATTAATGAATCATAAATTATAAAATTATAAACATTAAAATCTGAACCAATAAAACATAAACACGACATTTGATTTAAATATGGTATACTTTTACTAACATATATTATAGCTTACTTCTAATAACATATACTTTATTTATTTATTTATTTATTTATATATATATATATATATATATATATATTAAATTTAAAAATAATTGATAAATATATTAAAAATATAAAAATTATAGATTATAAACTATAATTAAATATCCGTACAAGACATTGATTATTGTGTTAATAGATAATAAGACCAATTGTTTAATTCTAAAAGGATAATACAAAAAGTTAATAAATATTTTAAAATAAAAAAGGATAAATATAAAAAATAAAAAGATAAAAATTAACGTTTTAAAAAACAGTACTTGAAGTGACGTTTTAAAAAATGCAAGAAATGTACTTAAAAATTAAAATAAATTTGTTTACAGAACACTTAAGCAAACTTTTTATCCGAAAAAAACAAGTTAATAAATATTATATATATATATCAATGCAATGCAAGTGGACTTGGACCTTCAATTTTTAGGAGCATAATCTATGCACACCATACTACTATAACATGGAGGTAATAATTAAAGTAACTAATTGTTTGATGAGTTCCAATGTAGAACTATGACTGTGCAACGCTAGCTTGTTGCTAAGTTTATGATTGAGATATTGCCTGGTTGGCATGGAGCTGGAATTATGTTATTTTGAAGGAGGAAGAGGAACATGAAAACAAACAAATTGAAAGAAAGAAAAGAATAGTAAACAAATTAAAAAGTTAAAAGTAGAATGAAAGATTAATTGATATTGGTGGATAAAACAACTTGTTATGTCCATCATATATAAGCCTTTGTGGAGTTTTCAGGTTCACACATGCATGCAGCATAGGGAATGCAATAACCGTGCGTTTTTTAATCTATCCTACATGTGTGTTGGTCACAGATCCCGTTGGGATAAAGTTACTCCATTTGTGCAGTGCAATTATTTGTTGAAAGAGGAACACATGATTGAGACCTAGAAATTTCCACACAAAAAGGCAGTTTTTGGAATCTGAATACAAAGGCAAGTGGAGTTAAGTCATATAAGTATATTGATCAATCATTTTAATTAATGCATGGTGATCGATTTTGAAACATGTGGACACGGTTGGACCACGTTTCAATAACAACAAATTTTGTCACTTTGTGTGCGTGTGTGAGGAAATTATTGCATGCATAGTCAGAGACATATTGGCTGGCATGTTTGTGCAGATTGGAAAAACCCTACTTGGACCTTTTCGATCAATTCCGACGATTTATATTTGTGTGTACGAACACGGTAGCTAGCTAGCTAGCTATGCTCATGCATGTAAAGACACTGAAAGAAAGGGAAAACAGATAGAATCTTCAAATATATATTAATATGCCCACTCTAATCCGACCTACTTAATATTCTATACTTATTTCTCTTGACATAATCCTACCATGACTAGAACAAAAACTCCCACGTGTCATCTCATCATTGGTCATATATCTTCTGAGAAGATTCATGCCCCTCTAATTGGGATACAAAACTACTGCAGATTCCATTTTATGCAAAAATTATATATATGTCATCTTTTAATTTAACATTAACTGTCAACTCATTTCCATACGTTTTTTCACGGGCTTTGAACTAATTCATTTTTTCTCCAAACGGATAATGTGATGGTTAGCCCTAATTCAACGACAAAAATAATCAATCGTACTTTAGAATGTGATAAGAAATTCTTTAAGTTGTAATTGTTTACACTTATTTTTGTCTTTATCTATATTAATTTGGACAGTGTATTAGCTGGAGTATTCAACTTAATTGTGCAGAAAATTAAATAAGATACAAATTGATATAAAATAAACATTAATGTTTCTGTTATACTAAAAGTCGTGATGAATGGAAGTGACATTCACTAGTTCACTTTGAGTGGAGACTGTACTTAGCACTTAGCTAGCTAGTAGCTGTTAACAATTAGAAAACGAATTTCGTGTCAAATCAATCAACTACTGTAATAATTAAGCATGCATTGTAAACTTCCATCATAGCTCGTAGAGGCAATGGACCATTAATTCTCCACTAGTATGATTTCATGCATGCTGGGACTGATCTAATACTATATATGATACTGCTAACACTTTCTCGGCAATTAATTAGCTTCATTCCCAACATATACGTACTCTATAAATATATGCCTCCACCTAACACGCATTCATTTTACTCAATATATAATTCATAGTCAATTTGCCAGCCCCAATGGAAACGCAAGTTCGACTCATGAATCAACCTAACAAGTTGATCATATCGATCACGGGATCGTTTGTAAGTTTAATTCTTAGAATCTATCTTTAAATTAAAAGGTCCCATCATATAAAACATAGAAATTGATATAACTTATATATTCATGAGTAAAAGACAAAAGGTAGCTATATATATAGGTAGCTCTTATTCTTTCTGCTAGAGCCTAGAGATAATGTTTTTGTCATCTGCAGACACTACAGGAAATGAAGTTTTTCCAAAACGAATACCGATGGATGCAGAAAAAGGGTAAGAAGTCCAGCCACAACTACGACTCGATTGATTAAAAAAAAGAGGTGATTGAGACCTTTGTTTGATACTTGTCTCAACCCTACAGGCCGAAGTCGCCGCACAGTCACGTTCTCTATTATGCATTAAGATTCACCATATTAACTGCAGATCCATCCATATATCATTGCTATATTCTTATTATTTTCCACATCATCCTTCTTTTCTATACTTGTTATACATCAATCCATATATCTATCGATCGAGTTAGTTAAATTCCACAACAACACAATCCCGACAAGTATCTTAATCCTAAACGCTGTTACGCATGGCGATCTAAATTACTTCTCCAAATTAATATTATCTCATCAAAATCAAAATATTTGCATATCCATATGGTCTATATGTGGTGGGTTGGTGTTTGTATGCCAACTTCCTAATTAAGCTTTTAGGTCGATTAATAACTTGTCTTAGATTCAAATTAATTACATTTTTTTTTTTATTATTTGGTATTTCAATCATTAGCATATTGGATTCAGAACTTACATAGTGTACATACATGAAAAAAAGTGTGCACGTTTTCCAAAATTTGGTCTTTATTTTAATTAGTTTACATTGATGATATATATTTGAGTTATGTATTGCTTGAGTTATATTTTCAATTAGTCATAAATAATTGTTGGTACGTTTAACCTTTTTAAGTTATTATAATAAAAATGATTAAACTTATACATAATCGTTTAATTATACTTTTATGTTTTGACAATAGTGTATGGATTATTTACTCATTAGATAATGTGTTAAATAAATCACTTCTTAAAAAAATAAAATAAAATAATATATATATATATATATATATATATATATATTTATGTAATTTATAGTCCATTCATCACTATAATATCATAGACAATAATTAAAGGATACATAGATAATATTTTTATTATCAGTACGGTACATAGATAATATATGATTTAGGTTAAGATTTCACAATTTTTGATCAAATCACCACGTTATCTGGATATTTCGATCAAAAGTAAAAAGTACAAAGCATTTAGAGAAATAGACGCACACTTCAGCAAACACCAAGTTTTCAAATCCTTCACCTTTTGTCTGATGTATTATTATTTATTTATTTTTGTTTATTCATTAGTTTTTTTTTTCTTTATGGATTTTATTCATTAGTTATTATTCTTATTAATTAACTTTTGCGTGAGATACAATCTCTCCACTCCGTTAACTTAATTTGGTGATCGATGCATATAATTTTTTTTTTTTGGAAGAGATGCATATAAATCTAATTAAGAATTAAGTAAATGGCTAATTAAGATAAGGTGCACTTCTATCGATTATGATTATAAATAAAGAAAAATCTATTTTCATATTATCTATTCTATACAGTACTCTTAGCTTACTTCTCATTAATTATATATAAATTGCTTTTTTTATTTTCTTTCCCCTTCATCTTTCTCCGGCCACATGACATTTTATAAAAGTGGAAAGGGTGTAAAGAAATGATTACAAAAAAAAAGTTTATCTATCAATAAAAAAATGTCTAAATGGCCAATGCAATTTAAGTAATGCTATAACTCTTAGCAGGGTGTTGATTACATAGTTAAGTTACATTACTAATAATCTATTATGCACTTAAATGTCAAAGCTTTGAATGGAATGGAAAGAAAACCACGTATAGGAAGTTAGGAACATGTTTACTTTAAATTTACAAAAGTCATTAAATTCTGTTGTTTGTTATTGATGCAAGTGTGGGGTCAGAAGATCACCCCAAGAGCTTCTCCTTTGTCCCAGCTACTTGCAAATCAGAATCTTAATCGATTTTTTGGGCTACTTGGTATCTTTGTCAGGTCATCAAAGCATAACTACTCCCAGAACTTCCCCAAATTCTAATGTGTTAAAAACCGATTCAGATCTTAATGCATGATTTTGTTTCTGTAAAGGAATTTTTGGAGTTTGTTTGGCATTGGGGGGGATTTGATTAGTCATAGGTTGAGAATAGTAGAAATGGTTTTTTCAAGAAACTCAACCACTTGCAATTTATAAACAAATATGAAACCATAAACTACTGTATATTATTATTATTATATTAAAAAACCCAGCCAAACAAAAATATTATAATATATCTGCTCCATTAAGCCGATGTGTGGAAAAATCTTAAAGCAAAGGAGAACTATAATGACAAAAAATCCCCCTCCAAACAACCACCGTATATTTTCTGTGTGGATCCGTAACAGTTGTCACAAGTCGCAACAGATAAACTATATTGTAAAAGTCTAAAAGGTGAAGCTCCGATTTGCTTACATTTCAGAATCAATAATTTATATTTGTTTTCATAGCCAGCCAACTTGAGGAAGAAGCCTTTTATTTTATTATTTTTTTCTGTCTTAATGTTCAAAGCCTATAGATAGAGAGAGGTTTACACAAACGTTTCATTCAATTCAACGCTCTCTTATAGTTCTCTCTCTCTCTCTCTCACTCACAGCAGCTTTCTGCTTTCTGTAATCTTTAATTACAAGGAAGCTATAGCTAGCTATGGGTATTGAGATGGAGCAACCAGCTTGTGTGGAGCTTTCAAAAGTTGCAGTTTCTGAAACTCACGGGGAAGATTCCCCTTATTTTGCCGGGTGGAAAGCCTATGATGAGAATCCTTATGATGAACTAACCAATCCCTCAGGAGTCATACAAATGGGGTTGGCAGAAAATCAAGTAAGTGTACATATATATAGCTTGAAGTCAACGCATGAAAAAAAAAAAACTCCAGTTAATTAAGTGATTTATACAAATGGTGCAGGTTTCATTTGATTTGCTTGAAAAATACTTGGAAGAGCATTCAGAGGGTTCCACGTCATGGGGAAAAGGTTTCAGAGAGAATGCTTTGTTTCAAGACTATCATGGGCTCAAGAGTTTCAGAACAGCAATGGCAAGCTTCATGGAAGAAGTGAGAGGTGGGAGAGCTAAATTCGACCCTCAGAGAATAGTCCTCACTGCAGGTGCAACTGCTGCCAATGAACTCTTAACCTTCATCCTCGCTAACCCAGGAGATGCTTTACTCGTTCCAACACCATACTATCCTGGGTACGTACGTACGTTAATTTAAAGTGACAATGGTAAATGTAACTATTACATGATTGATATTTGATAATAACAATTTGGAATATTGGACAGATTTGATAGAGATTTAAGGTGGAGAACTGGGGTAAACATAGTTCCCATCCACT
The DNA here is from genome assembly GCA_014843725.1 of Amphicarpaea edgeworthii. NCBI lineage: Eukaryota > Viridiplantae > Streptophyta > Magnoliopsida > Fabales > Fabaceae > Amphicarpaea > Amphicarpaea edgeworthii. The sequence continues at coordinate 193,249 of CM026325.1, forward strand.
GTGACAGCTCAAACAACTTCCAGATTACTCCCGAAGCCTTAGAGGCCGCATACAAAGATGCAGAAGCCATCAAGTCCAAAGTGAGGGGAGTGCTAATCACAAACCCTTCAAACCCATTAGGTGTAACCATTCCACGTTCGGTTCTTGAGGAGATTCTTGACTTTGTGACTCGCAAGAACATCCATCTGGTCTCTGACGAAATCTACTCAGGCTCGGTCTTCTCTTCCTCCGAGTTCACAAGCGTGGCAGAAATACTGGAGACTCGCACTCACCAATCTGATAGAGTACACATTGTCTATAGCCTCTCCAAAGACCTTGGCCTTCCTGGTTTCAGAGTTGGCACCATATACTCATACAACGACAAGGTTGTGACCACGGCAAGAAGGATGTCCAGTTTCACCTTAATATCTTCTCAGACACAGCACTTGTTGGCTTCTATGTTGTCGGATAAGATGTTCGCTGAGAACTACATAAAGACCAACAGAGAGAGGCTGAGGAAGAGGTACGACATGATCATAGAAGGGCTGAGAAGTGCCGGGGTGGAGTGCTTGAAGGGAAATGCAGGGTTGTTTTGCTGGATGAATCTAAGTTCACTACTTTTGCCTGAGAAGCAAACAATAGAAGGTGAATTGGAGCTTTGGAATGATATTCTGCATCAAGTGAAGCTCAATATCTCTCCAGGCTCTTCTTGCCATTGTTCTGAACCAGGTTGGTTCAGGGTCTGCTTTGCAAATATGACTCAGCCAACGCTCCAAATTGCATTGCAAAGAATACGTGATTTCATAAGGACACAAACCACCCTCTAGAATAATTCATCTCTATCTATTATTATTTCTTTTTTCAAATGGTTTAGACTGGCCATTTTGATAAATTCTTTAATTAATCCTTGTTTGCTTGCTTTAACTATACTTAAGCAAGTTCCTCAGGAATATCCTTTTACTCATAATGAAGGAAATCTTTGTCATTAAATTATTAATCCTTTGACTCGATCAGTTTCTCTTAATTAATATCATTGACTTTGAGTTTCGAGTTTCTGAATTAAGTACGTATGGTTAACAGCTACAGGTAGCAAAAGGCCAAACTTGATGACAAGGTTGGAATAATTAAGCAATCAAATATCAAAAAACCCTCAGTTATCATGGTCTTGTCTTGCTTATGTGGATAATCTAACTTGATTAAGACACAATTAATTATAACATTATATTTGCTTTCTAACTTTTAGTGTTCTTAAACAGGGAATGGTCCACCACGTGATACATCGATCGTCTGATTGAAATCACACGTACATCCAGGGTAGATATTATTGACTAACAAGATGGTTCCATTATTATTATATTAATTTGCAGAGTTAATTAGTCTCATCACACCAAACTTAAAGCACACGCTAAGTTTCATATATATATATATAGGTTAATTTAATACATGGGCTCTAGCTCTCCAAACCAGTGTTCATTAGTAAGTATTTTTCAAAACATTGTTAAGCCACGCCTTATTATTACTATTAACTAAGACCCAATACGAAATAAAATTATAGTAATCAACAGGGAAAATAACAGTGATTTTCTTTTTTTAATTTGTTTTGTTTCTAAAGTTGAGTAAAATAATATGGCCATAGTTTTTATTTAAGATTCTCAAACTATTATTTTCTATTCAAATATTTGAAAGCTTTTATGATGAGTTTAAGATATTGACTTCTAAATAGTAAATATAACATCAACTCAATATTAGAAGCCGACATCAATGCAAGCTTCCAATAATAAAAATGACTCCGATTTATTTCTTTAATCCCGTGATTTATGAAATGATCTTTAGGTTATGTATTGAAAAACTAATTCAATGTCTCTCCTTAGAAAACCCTCGTGGTGAGATCTACATAATCACTATGCCTCTCCCACCTCCACCCAATCACAGCACGACGTCACCACCACACTTAGTTAATGGAGAAAATGAAGAAAAAACAGGTGCGTGAAGTAATGGACACATATTGTTAAGCAGGCTTCGTGGAGTAAACTTTCAGGCCCAACAGCTCAAACCCACTAAGCAGTTTTTATTTTATTTTATTTTTTGAACCATTCTCATCCGTGCTTCATCTTGGAAATCATGATGAAGAAATAAATACAAAGGAAGTGTAGCATCCATCATGAATCTAAATAAGTAAAAGCTAAATTTAACGAATGAATCTAAATAAATCTAAATGAGTAAAAACTAAATTTAACGAAGCTGCAATTGGTAATCGTAAAAGATAAGGAAGGGAACGGATGGTAAGAAAAAGAAAATGAAAATATGAAGGGCGGTTTGGTAATTTTGGCGTGTCTTGCGTTGCAAAGATAGGAAAAATTAGGGGTTTAAAATAAGAAGAGGAGAGAAGAGGTTTAATTGTGTTGTGCCAGGCATCGACGACGATCGGCCCTCTTCTGCCAGAAACATGTCACGCGCCGCCGTGTTATTCGGAATCCTCCTCTGTCTGCTAATCGCTGGGTGCTCCGGTCATGAGCCAAATTGCAGCACCACATGCATTGCGGAGCAGTGCCAAAGTAAGATTCTGTATATTAATTAGTTGATTGATTGATTTGAGTAAAGATGAATGAATGAATGAATTTGGTTGATCAGCGATCGGAATAAAATACGGCAAGTATTGCGGGGTGGGGTATTTTGGTTGCGCTGGCGAGAAACCATGCGATGATCTTGATGCTTGCTGCATGGGCCATGACGACTGCGTTGACAAATTCGGAATGACTCATGTGAAATGCCATATAAAATTAAAGAATTGCCTGATCAGGGAACTCAATTCTGGTAAGGTTGGATTTTCCCAGGAGTGTCCCTATAGCACAGCTGCACCTACCATGATAAGAGGCATGGACTTGGCCATCTTGCTTAGCGAATTGGGTGATTCCTTTTCTCATTAACTAACCAACCCTCCCTCTTCATCACTTTGTTTCTTTTGCTCAATAATTATAAGAAGAACTGGTGTATGTGTATGTATTAACTATTCATTCCCATTTATTTCCAACGCTTCACCTAGTGTATTATTTCGGTTCTGTTTTTAATCATATCATCCAACTAATCTGATGCTATGCGCTGCTTCTTGTCATAAAAAAAACTCACAAATTAAATTATAGTTATTAATTAATTAAGAAAAATAAAATAACTACTGCTATCTCCTGTAATAAGTGTTTGCATTTCACCAATGATTTATAACATGTTTAGATTAAAGTTTTTGTAACCCTTCAAACGGAAATTTACGTTTAATTTCTAATGCTACAATTAATAAAGGACCATTATCTTTTTCTTTTTTTCATAGTAACTGCCTTACCGCACCGCACCGGTCATACAAAAAGGAAATGAAATACTTTTCTTTATTATCATATCTTTCACGATTTATCCGTAAATAAATTAATAAAAAAACTACTTATAAAAGAGGTCCACCGGTATTTCCGTGCGGCTTCCCATACGGAATTAGTACTTCGTTGGCGTAGAAGCGAGAGAAAGGTTTCTTCGCCTCGTATTCGTTTGTCAGGTTTCGACGAAAGTTCAATTCCATTTTTACTCGTTTTTCCCTCTTTCTTAGCCTGCAAGATCCTTTTTCAGTTTTCTCTTCTTATTCCTCCTTTCATAAATTAATTTGTTTTCTACCCAGTTCGAAACCATAACTATTCTTCGATAAATAAATAAACAAATAAGAGAATCGTTAGTTGTTCAGTTCGTGTTTCCGCAAAGCATGTTGCATAGAAGCTTCAAGCCCGCAAAGTGGTACGTCTTCGATCGATCAATCTATTTCGATTTCGATTTCGATTTCAATTTCAATATCAATTTGTTTGAAGCCTGTGAGAGGGGTTGAATCGAAATTTGTTTTGTTTGATGCAGCAAAACGGCATTGAAGCTCGCCGTTTCACGCATAAAGCTTTTGAAGAACAAGAGAGAAGCCCAAATAAAACAACTCAAGAGAGAGTTGGCTCAATTGCTTGAGTCTGGTCAGGACCGAACTGCTAGAATCCGGGTAACAATAACACCTTTTTCATATCCATCTTATGTTGTTTTCTGTTAGATGTCACAATTGATATTTTTTATTCCCTTTTTGGTTTTTGGGTTCTCTTTGTGTTGGAAACCAATGATAGAGCCTTTGACTTTTCGTCTGTTCTGTGTTCAGGTTGAACATGTTGTCCGGGAAGAGAAGACGATGGCAGCTTATGATCTCGTTGAGATATACTGTGAACTTATCGCCGCACGCTTGCCCATGATCGAATCACAAAAGTATTTGAATTCGAACCTCGCTAAACTATTCATTTTGCTTTGTTTACTTTATTCATTTCATGTAGCTCAACAGTCTTATTGTGTGTATGTTTTTATTTTGTTAGGGGTTTTTCCTTTTATACTTTTAAAGAGAATATATGCTAATTGTATAGCTGAGGTGGTTCAAGTTGATCATACATTTAGGGGAAAAAAACCAAAATAAAGGAAAAATATACCCTTGGGTTAAAATAACATCTCACTATTTCTGTCCTGGTAGATATGATATGATTTCTTGTGAAAACTATAGCCTTTCTATCTAGATATAGCATTGATCAATGACTTTTTTTTTTTTTTTAATATCTTCTATGCCATTGCATGAGGTATTATAGAAGAATATTAAATGGTGCATTTGCTACAGATACAGTAGCAAAGCCCCTGGATCAGAATCATCCTCAACTGATTATGTAACATGCTAGTGCCACCTTTTAACTTCATTCCCAATGATTTAGACACGACTTACAGAATTTGTTGTGCTTTGTTGTTAAATCATGTTTTAATTGGTATTCTATACAAGTCATTCATGTAAATGTTTGCAATGCCTGCATGTATGTCTTTATGTCTTTCGCTTTGACATTAATTGTGCGTGTCTGAAGGGATTGCTGCATGTGGTTTTCTAATTCTGAAAATATTGTTCATACATTTTATAAGTTTGTTCATCATGATTGTACATTCTCATTGCATTGATGTCATTATCATTTCTCCTTTTAAAACTTTTTCAGGAACTGCCCCATTGACTTGAAGGAAGCAGTTTCAAGTGTAATATTTGCGTCTCCAAGATGTTCAGACATACCAGAGCTCATGGATGTGAAGAAGCAAATCACATCTAAGTACGGAAAAGAATTTGTCTCAGCAGCTATTGAATTACGCCCTGACTGTGGTGTAAATCGCATGGCAAGTTTCTCTCCCAGCTTGAAGTTGAAGTTTGATAGGATAATGTTAAAGCTCGTTTCTAATTTAATTTTGTCTTTTCAGTTGGTTGAGAAATTGTCTGCCAAAGCGCCTGATGGTCCAACCAAGATAAAAATACTGTCTGCAATTGCTGAGGAGCATAATATCAAATGGGAACCCAAGTCATTTGGAGAAAATGATGTGAAGTCTTCTCAAGACTTGTTGGTAGGCCTTACTAGTTGTGGTTTTTCTTTGGTTTATTTTGATATAAAATGTTTGTTGGATTATATTTGTTTGACATTATATATATGTTAAGGTTGGGCCAAGTACTTCTGAGAAGGCTGCTTATGCTGAACCTTCTCAAATTCATGTTCCACCTGCTCATGATGAAAAGGGTCCTTCCAATTTATGTGCTTCCTCGCAAGTTAAACCAATGCATCATGCATCTACAAATTCATATGAGCAGACTGCAAGTGGTGCTTCTAGAAGGGATCAGTCAACAACATCAAGCATGTCTAATTCAGAAGTCAGATCTTCAGGTATTTTTGTGATGATGGTGCTTACACCTGAATTTATGGGCTCCTGTTGTGTCTATTACCTGAATATTTGAGATTCTTTCTTACAGGAACTGGAAGTCAAGAAACGAAATTTCAAAATTCATACTCTGAAAACAATAGTGCTTTTCCTATGAATAGGCAGAAATGGAACATGGAATTCAAGGATGCTGCCTCTGCTGCACAGGCAGCTGCAGAATCTGCAGAACGTGCTAGCATGGCTGCAAGGGCAGCTGCAGAACTTTCAAACCGTGAAAACATGACAAGGCAGTATTCACGTGGATCACATAGTTCTTCTGGCAGCCGGTTGAGAGATGAAAGACCCCAAGAATACACTCTTCATGATGACAAAAATCTTTCTACAAGTCCTGTTGATACTAGCTTTCATAAAAGCAGTTCTAGGATGCACAATGAGCAAATTACTGCTACAGAACGAGATAATCTGGTAGGACCGCCCAACGAATATTACAGGAATAATCATGAGAATGTGGTGAGACATGCCCAGTCAGCTTCATTAATGTCTGGTAGTGCTTTTGGTGATGATAAACCATTTACTGATGATTCTCAAGTGACTGATATATACCAGCATAATAACTCATTTGGGCAAAAGAGTAGTGACTTACATGAAATGAGTATAAAAACACAAGCAGGCAGAAGTGAAGAAGATTTTGTGACTGACCTATATGATGTCAGTGATTTGAATGCTGAAAACAATTACCACTTTGGAGATGCAAGGACAAATAGACAATCTAGTAAAGTTTCCTCTTCTCATTTGATTACTCCAATTGATGATCACAATGATAATTTGGACTTGGATGACTGGAATACGAGGAACAAAGCTGTGGAAGACCCTTTTGTTATTGATGAAATAAACACTCGGAGAAACATTATGGAAACAAGTTCTTATAATGATACTACTGTTGTATTTGATGATTCTGGATCAGAGGATGATGATCATAAATTTGATGTTGATAAAAAGTACAATGGTGAGGGATCTAGTTTGTTCGTCTCATCCCCTGCTAACAAATCACAAGTTGATCCATTTGAAAATACAAATTCCTGGAGCAATGGACAAAACATTGATGAGAAAGTGACAAGTTCTAGTGCACAGTCAAATTTTTCTGTGATTTCTGAAAGATTGACGTCTGCAGTTTCTTCTGAAAAAGAAGACTTGCCACCTGTGACTTTTGATGATTCAGATGACCCAGGTTCAGATAGTGACATGAATTTGGTCACCAAGTCTAAGGCTTCTGGGCTCTCTGAATTTGATCAGGTTGCAAGCCACGGGGCTTCAGAGTCCTCATCAAGAAATGATAAAAGTGTGGGCATTGACAGAAAGTCTTGGTTGTCACCTTTGTCAGTTGATTCAGATACTGTGGAAGAGCATTTTGAGAGAAGGGTAGATACCACTACTGTGTCAGAAAAGAATTTGGGTTATGATGGCATGCCAGCCAGTCAGCCACCTACAAAGGAAAGAAGCTCTATATTGGGTTTGGATCCCGAGGCAAACAGTGATCATGAAACTCTGGAGGAATATCGTATAGAGAATGGCAAGGAATTAAGCTATGGTAGCTTGAAGGGTGGTCTTCGCAATAAAGGCTTCAAGCGACCCCCTTATATTAAGAATACACTGGATGATGTTTCATCTTCATTGGGGGACACTTCAGTCCAGAATGAAAGATCTTCGCCTACAGTGAGGACTTCAATTGGTTCTGATGCTCCTGTTCAGGACAAGTACACGAGGGAAGTGAGCAGAGGAAACAGGAACGTGGGCTTGGGAGTGCACAACATACCTTCTGATTCAGATAGTTATCATATGGTTGCAAATACACAAGAGACTCTTACTAGTACTCATGAACCTCGCATTCAGAATGAGCAAAGTGAAGTAAAAAAGAAATCAAGCTCAAGGGCCTCTGTGTCATACTTTGATTCTGAAGATGAACTTCCTAAACAAAATTCTCCCAGTTCTACTCGTCCTCTTAGTGGAATATCTCGAAGGACATCAGCTTCTCCTAAAGCTGCTACAGGTTTGAGCTCAAGGGATGCTCCTTTATCCAAGGCTTCTGTGACTCCTGCTCCAACACTTGGATGGAAATCTTCAAGGACTTCTTATGAGAGTAATAATCAAAATGCTTCAACCATAATGAAGAGCTCTGGATCAGCCAAAAACAAAGCATGCGAGCCAATTTTGAAATCATCTGCAAGGGTAGAACCTTCCAGTTCTCGTAAAACAGATAATGAAGAGGGCCAAGAGGATGATGGAGATACTTCCTCTAATCCGAAGGTTGGGCACGTTCATCCAAAGTTACCCGATTATGATTCTTTTGCTGCCCACTTCCTGTCTCTTAAGAAGGGTCGTCAATAAATTTCACTTGCTTACTACTCGTATCGTACATAGTCTTGATGGTTTATCTTTCTTCTGCAGCCTGTATTGTGTATTGTGTTACGTATAGATATAGATTCGAAGTATTTGAGGAATAAGGATGGGATTTGTATTATTTTTGTGTGCGTAAACTGAGTCAGTGTACAGGTTTTACTTGAGGACTATTGCACATAGTTGGATATTGTATGTTCATTCAACTGAGCTGATTAATTTTACATTCATTCATATGCTTCTTCTCTTCTCAGTAATTATTTCTTTGGGGAGCCAAGCCACGTGGTCAGTGATTAATTTGACAGAGTGCGGTATAATTTAATGATAATTTTTTTGGGGACAATTTAACTATGAACTTCTAGAATTGTCGAGTCAAAGGAGCCAAGTAGTTGGATGGAAAAAAAGAAAAGAAAACCGAGGCTAGTTGCCTTTCAAGTCCATAATACCGAATTCATAGACTCTAAGAAGCCGCCTCCTTTGACAGCTAAAACAAGTATTGACCAAAAGTTCTCATTGGTATTTGCTACACTGCATAAGAGTAAGAGCTTCAACCACATTCCACATACTTCTCCTCAATCTAGGAAGTAGGAACAACATATCTATTCTATTCTAAGCCCTCTGAACTTATCACTCAGAATCAGACTCAGGTATATCATCAACCTATTCTTTTCTTTTGTCCTAATTAATTATGCTACAAATTAAGTCATCCATTCTTTTGTCATATGATTTTATATTTTAAACCCCAAACTTGAATCTTTTCTTGACTAACAAATTTAAAACTTTTCATTGCTTTGTCTCTTACCCTGCCCTTGATTTCAGAGAAATGGAAAACATAAAAGATCCATCAATTTACCGCAATCCAGTCATATTGCAGAGCGAGGACTTAACCAAGGTTTGCATACAAACTCGATCATCTTCAAACTTAATTTGCATTATATATCTTCAAACTAATTACTAGTGTGATGTGTATGTGGCAGTATATTCTGGAAACTGCTGTTTACCCTAGAGAACCTGCGCCTCTAAAAGAGCTGAGGGAAGTCACTAGTAATCACCCATGGTAATTAATTGTGACTGTGACTTGTGCATTTGATTTGATTAGAGAAACAAAATAAAACATTATTACATTGATTCAGGGGGTTCATGGCTACTTTGCCTGATGCGGGTCAGCTAATGACCTTACTTCTGAAACTGTTGAATCCCAAAAAGACCATTGAAATCGGAGTGTTTACTGGTTACTCCCTTCTCCTCACTGCACTCAACATTTCTCATGATGGAAAGGTAATTAATTAATTAATTTGCATCCAATATCTCTCACTACTGAAAGATAAATATATTAATTTGGTGCATGTTGCAGATTACAGCCATAGATATTGACAGGAAAGCTTATGAGGTTGGTTTACCAGTCATAAAAAAGGCTGGAGTTGAGCACAAGATTGATTTCATTGAGTCTCCAGCTCTACCAATTTTGGATAAGCTACTTGAAGATGTAATTAATTAAAGCCTGTTTCTTTTGAGATTGAGTTTCAAATTCTAAGATTATATTAATATTATTATTGTGCAGGTTGCAAATGAAGGATCTTTTGAGTTTGCGTTCATTGATGCTGACAAAGAGAACTACGTAAACTACCATGAGAGGCTTATAAAACTGGTCAAGGTTGGCGGGTTACTTGTATATGACAACACACTGTGGGGTGGACGTGTTTGCTGGCCAGAAGATAAGGTTCTACCACACTCCAAATCAGGAAGGGACGCAGCAATTCAATTTAACAAAACAATCACAAACGATTCTCGTGTTCAATTTGCTCTTACTTCAGTTGGGGATGGCCTCAGTATTTGTAGGCGCGTTGCTTGACTTCACTTGTAGTAATCGATGGCTGTTTCATGCCACTTCAATAAAATTGCATTTTGTGTTCCTAAATAAACTTTTCGTTTCAATTACGAGAAATTGATAAAAGGCATTAATAACATTTTTGTAAATTAATTATTGACCTTGTGTCATCCAATTCGACAACACCGCATGAGGTTTTTGAAGCATTTGCATGACTAATATGTTGCAAGCGTTATGACTTCGCAATGCAACGGTAACAAACAGCTATATATAACTCACAGAAAGGAATTAATTTTTACCAACATGAAATGCAGCCACCAGTTTGAAAATGTTAAAAACAAGATACACGATCAGTTAGTTTTTCTAGCCTTATTGTCCTACAGATATTGGTACAACGATCCACAGTTCCAATGAAGAACGATCATTACATTTACAACTATAATTTTCCCGACTTCCTCACTGCTAAGTGAAGCTTTGGAATCAAAATGATAGTCAAATTGACCACCAATGCCGAACTGGTCCATCAAGATCCTCAAACACAACACAATTAAAATGAACTTGACAGTAAGTACCCTTCATCAATGGTGAGGTTTCACTCTTGAAGCAAACGTTTCAGCAACCAACAGAGGAAATGCTATTGTTGCATCACAGTGTACCTGGTTTAATGTAATAAAAAGACCTTTAAGGAATATAGTATTGCTGGGGGTTTGGTACCCTTTTATATTTCATGCTTATCAGTATCAGAAGAGTGGTTGAGTTATTAATTAATTGCTGGTTTTATAATAAATGTTTAGAAGTCCATCAAATATAACTATAAACCAATGAATATTCAACAACTTACTAAATGAAGAGTATATTTGGGTCTCCCTAAGCCCCCTAACAGCATGACTACAATTATGTAATAAGAACTTATGATCCTTAAGCAACAGTATGCATGGCAAAAGTTAAAAAACTACGACAAGGAAACCAGTTGTGAAAGTTTGCATAGGATGTACCTTAACAGTCTTAGCAGATCCTCGTATTTTACCCCACGAAACAGCCTCATCTGGACGAGCTCCAGAATCACTCCCATCATACTCTTGTGCAGTATTGATAAAAACAGCATAGTCTGCACCATTGCGCATCATATTGGCATTGCATATGTGATGTTTTGGAAGGCCACCTCCTAAAATGATCATTCCTGTCTTCCTGGGACTTGCATGTACAGCTTCACCATTCATTGCCCTTATATCTGTTTGTATTTCTAATTATTTTAGTTATGGTTCTTGATTTTTCAAAGTCATGCATGCAGTAAAGAGTAGAAAAAAAGAAGAAAAAACCTTGTACTATGTCTACAATCAGACCAGGATTGCGGAAGGAATGGAAGTACAGCATGTCCCCCAATGAGCCATCAGTTAAGCCCGGGCAGAAAACTGGAATGTTGTTCTGGAAAATATCATAAGAAATGTTAATTATATTATATTATGAGCTGTATTCTTCAGTAAATCTTAAGATTGAGACAAATAATTACACTGCATTTTGTATATACTAGATAAATGCCACAAGAAATATGGACAACAACAGTATAATAATGAGAAAAAAAAAATGATAAAGATACAAATCCAAGGTTGGTCTCATTCTTGCCTTGTATGCCCAGTAAAGGTAAGAGCTTTCATTGTTTATTTCTTTTCCCAATCGAGCTATTAACTTAGATGGTGTCCACAACACATTCTGCAAAAATTACAAGGATCAGGAAAAAAGTTACAAGTGAAAACTAAAAAAGAACCTGCATCATAAAAGGCACTAAGAATTGTAGTTTAGTTTGATTTTGGCTTAGCACAAACTGGTCATGAGAACAGAGAAGTTCAAAATATAAAATACCTCATTATTTTGTTCCCTCAACATGTGATCAAAGATAGGAATAATCCAGTCCTCGAATTTGCAATAGTTGTCATTAGGGACCAGTAAATTACCAATCCGATTCAACCCTTTAGAGCGCAGATTTGCTCCAGGCAGATAGAAATCTCCTTTATATGTTGGTGCAAGGCACTTTATAAGATCTTCTTCAATGCCACCTGTAGTTGTAACAACTACGTCAACCTGCACATTGCGGAATAAAAGCAAAATGATGGTGTCTGAAAAGTTAAGGAATACCATTCCAAAACAAACTCACCATATGATGCTGAACAAGAAACCTAACAGTGTCTCTAACACCGGATGAAATAAGATTAGAAGTGAAACCCAGAAACACTTTACACGTCACAGATTTTCTGTACTCCAAATCCCTCTCTTGGTCACTGCAATCCTCAGCTATGGTGGGTTCATCAACTAGCCTCCAATCTAGCTTCAGTCCAAATATTAAAATTTTATTATATAAGCGAAAAAAAAGCACAATGTCACGTAAACAAACAAAAGAGACAAGACAAAACAAACCATTTGATTAACGACTTGGATGGCATCACCGAGGTTCGAAGCTTGAAAACCAGTGGTGATCATGGACCTGAGTAGCAGCGGATAATTGACACCACCGTTGAAATCATAGCCTTCAATCTTAACACACTTTCCATCGAGGCTTTCTGATTCTTTGAACACAGTGGAGTGAGCTGATGCTAACACATCTTCCTTTACCTTTGCTTCCCCCATTATTCTCTTTCTCCGAACGCAACAGAGAGACACAGACTGTGTATTGTTCTTTTTTATTAGTATTGGGCCTTTAATTTGACCCGTGTTCATTTTTATTGGGCCTTTAAAGCTGACCCGTTATTTCTAAAAGCCAAAGCCCATTAGGGTTAGGGTTATGTTATATTTGAGTTCAGACTCCTCCGTTTTCTCTGTTGAGTGTTGCACGCTGCCGAAACCCTTCCCAATACCCAAGGTATCTCTTTCTCTCCCATTTTCCTTAGAAAATCGGTTTGGTTTGGTTGTATGATGTAATGTAATTTGTGTTGTGCAGTGCAGGTAAGTGAGTAATCGGTGGTTGAGAATGGTGGAGAAGGCGAAGGGTAGGAAGGAGGAGGTGGTTACCCGGGAGTACACCATTAACCTTCACAAGCGCCTCCATGGCTGGTAATCTATTAACCTTCTTCTTTATACCACGTTTCCTTTGTATTTTTGTTTGCCAATTCAACTATCCCCAACTCTTCATGCCTCAATAATCACTATAACAAGTTTATTGTTTAGTTTTAAAATTTGTTTTTAACCAGCGGTATACACACTTTCCAATGGATCTGGGATTTTCGTGATTATAGAATCAGAGAGATTAGGAACCCAAGCAAACAGAACAAAAGTTATACAATTTTTTTCCGAGTCATTTTATTGATAGAAACGCATAACACAAATCTCTTGTATCCTTTAGTTTTGTTTTATTTAGATTTGTTTCGTGACTTTGGTTTTGTGATCTATTGGTCCATTGATCTTAAATTTATGTTCATTTGATATTAATGAATGATTGCATAATAGTTTTATCTATTTATTTATTTTAAGTTGTCTTTTCTTTTGATTGCTTTTATGTTTTGGTTGGAGATCAGTAATCTTAGTAGTTCTTGTTTTGTTTGTTGTTATGTAAAACAGCACATTTAAGAAGAAAGCTCCAAAAGCAATTAAGGAAATCAGAAAGTTTGCCCAGAAGGCCATGGGAACCAATGATGTGAGGGTGGATGTGAAGCTGAACAAGTATGTCTGGAGCCAGGGAATCAGGAGTGTTCCAAGGAGGATTAGGGTAAGAATTGCTCGCAAGAGGAATGACGATGAAGATGCCAAGGAAGAGCTCTACTCTCTTGTCACTGTTGTTGAGATACCTAAGGATGAGCTCAAAGGGATGGGCACCAAGGTTATTGATGACGAGGACTGATTTATATCTGTTTGAAACCTTGAGACATATATGTAGTTTTTTTTTTTTTCTGCAATTGAGTGTTGTTTTTTTCTAGATTATCAAATTACTCCTAATTTTGTTGGGTTACTTCGAATTTTGTTGAGACGCAATGTGGTTTGATAATATCAATTTAGTTTTTGCTCCTGCTATTTGTGTTTGCGTTTAGGGCTTTTGTAAATAGTAACATTGACTTTGGCCCTCCTTCCTTATTATGTCTTGGATATGAAGATAACTTGAGAAATTGAATACAGTTGACTCCTAGGATATTAAAACCACGATGGAAAACATGGAAGCGGGGTTGTCGGGGAGGATATAGTGTCCGTTTATATGCGTTTTCACCTAAGGGAGTATTGTGGAAAGCTTTTGAATGAAATATATACTCAACAATTAGACCGCTATTGAAACGTATGATAGTATCAGCTGAGAGTTGAAAATTAGAAGATTGCCCCGGGTTGTGTTATAACTTGTGAGTTTTCACTTGCAAGTGCTCGAGTTTGTGTGAAATGAAATTTATTTTATTTATTTGAAGCGAAAGTTATCACTAATGTAAAGTAGTATCTTTTAGAACACTAACGTAAAGTTATCACTAGAGTTGTGGACAGTAACAAATCATCATGGTGTAGTTCACCAATAATCCTTACAAGAACAAATACCATTGTCAAAATGGTGGAACCGGTTTGTATCTCTTAATACAATTAGTCTCCTTGTAACTTTCGAAACAACCTTCATCCAGGAATGACAATCAACACAAACCCGAAGATTCTTGGTAATCCTAATTGGCATTCCTGCACCAGTGTGGATGAGTGCAAAGACAGCTGCAAGCCGTTCACTGTGCTCACAAACCCATATTGCTTTCATCTCTTCATTTATATCATGGAGAACAACACCCGTGTTGGGGACATATCCCAAGTTCTTAGCAGCATTTGACAACTCGTTCCAAATTTTCTTATACTCAGCAGAGCAACGAAAATCAGAGCTCCCTCCGGCAACAAATGTATGAATCTTATGCTTTATTTGTATCCAACTACATCCAGCATCTTTCTTGATTCCCGTCATGGCCATCATTTCCCTAACTCTCTTCACATCTTCCCACATCCCTGCATTTGCATATATGTTTGAAAGCATCACATAATTTCCTGGATTGTTAGGTTCAATCTCAAACAACCGCTCTGCAACAATTTCAGCCAGAGCAACATTTCCATAAAGCCGGCACGAGTTAAGCAATGATCCCCAAATGCTGCCACTTGGTCTCATTGGAATGTTCTCTGCCACACTTAATGCCTCATCAAGTTCCCCTGACCTGCCCAATATGTCTACCAAACAGGCATAATGCTCTAAAGATGGTTGCACCCCAAAATCCTGCATCACATTAAACAACCTTTTCCCCTCACTGGCGAGTCCTGAATGGCCACAACCCGACAGCAAGGCAACAAAGGTAATCCCATCTGCTTCAATGCCATACCTTATCATTTCATCAAACAAACCCAACGCTTCATATATTTGACCATTGATTGAAAATCCAGCTAGCATTGTATTCCATGATGTTAGATCCTTGCTGTGCATTCTGTCAAACACTTTTTCACAATAACCAATTTCTCCACATTTGGCATACATATCCATCAATGAGTTTAGCAAAGGTACATCAGCATTCTTCCTAGACTTCAGAATCTGCCCATGTATCTCCTTGCCACAATGAAGTGCAGTAACCTGGGCACACATGGGCAACACAGTTGTAAGAGTAATCCAACTGAACCCCATTCCCTCTCTCTGCATAACTCTACAAGCTGCAAGCGTCTCAAACACTCTACCTTGACAAGCGAAACCCGCAATTAAAGTGTTCCAAGACACAACATTTCGTTGAGGCATTGCCTCGAACACCTTTAATACCTCATCGAAGCACCCAATTTCCACATACAACCCCAGAAGCGCGTTGTTCACCACTTGGTCAGCTTCTCCAACATCATGCTTCACAATTTGGGCATGGATTGCTCTGCCAACCAGTGCATTACCCAAATCGGAACACGCCTTGAGGGCCATGGAAAACGCGAAATTCCCAGGCTTGACACACCGTAACAACATGTCACGGTAAAGAAGCAAAGCATCGTGCGAAAATCCGTTTCTCGAATAGCCAATAGCCATAGCTACCCACACAGGTTCTGGCGGGTTGTCATGGCCAATTTGAAACACGCGACGAGCTTCATTGAGTCTGCCACAAACAGAGTAGAGCGTGATAAGCTTGGTCTTCAAAGTGGGGTTCTCCAAGACTCTGTTTTGAGAACGAAGCAAGTGCAAGTGGAGTTTTCGGCCATGTTCCAAGGACTTTATGGAGATGCACGCGTGGAGGAAGAGAGAGATGGTTTCTTTTTCTTCTTCAATGGGTGTGGGCTTGGAAGATTCGATTAGGCGAAGAGCTTCGTCCAAGTTGCCCAATTTGCAGAGAGATTTTAGGATTGTCTTTTGTTTGTTAGTATTTGTAGTTCTGGGACTGGGAGTGGAGGTGGCTGTTATGTTGGTTGGGAGAGAAATGGCGGGGATCATCATTTTAAGGTCACAGAGACAATACTCACTCAGTTGTAGGAACTTGTTTATTTCGTTATTTTATACAGTAATTTTTTTAAACAAAAGTTATTAGGTTATTTAAAAAGTTGCGATAAATAAAAATTATAAACTTAAATTAAGTAGGGTGATGGAGAAGAGAATGCGCGCCACGTGGAGGGGAAGAAGAGACAAAGAAAGGTTCCATTCCAGGATGCTTCTTCTTCTTCTTCTTCTTTTTTCTTTTTCTTCGCTTTGAACACCAAAACAACACGCCTAAGTCTTAACCCAAAACCACAGCTATCTATTTCCGTCTCTTCTACCCTTCCCGGATCCCAATTTCTAATCTTTCTCTCACTCTCACTCCAAAAACTCTATTTCTTTCTTTTTCATTTGGGTTCGTTCTTCTTCTCCCCTTTTCTCTCTTTGTTTTTTCGTTTCACGATTATGATAAAAAAAAATAATTGATCGTTTCAGGTAGATCGGTTGACGAATCGAAGATCCCATCGCTTGCGAAGCTCTAGGGTTTCAATCGATCGCAATCATGTTTGGCCGCATGTTTGGTAAACCTAAACAGGAAACCAATGCTGTTGCCACGTTGGACAAGTTAAACGAGGTACCATGAATCTAACTGTTTCTGTTTGTTTCACTTTAATGAATTGTATTATTCTCTTAGTTGCTTCCTTGCTGCCGAATAAGCAGATATGTTACCAATAGCCATGACAATTATGCTTCCTCATATTCAACTATGAACTTTGATCAAATTGGTGGAGTATATGTTTGTGGATTAGCATATTTAGAATAAACTCTTTGAATTACTAAATATATCAATTCTGAAGATTATGAATTTAATCATAATATTGGACTGATTGGTGGAATTGCAAAGGAGCTTTTCTTTTGGATGGCCCATAAGGGGTTGGGCTACTCATGAAGTGTTTGTTTATTGTTGAAGGGTCCTTAATCTCATATGATATCGTTATAGATTTGTTTTTCATCAGATAGTATATTAAGTTTATCAAAACCTTAGTTGCATTGTTAGAATGTTAGTTACTTCCCTATTTTCTAACAATAACAATAATTAAACAAAGATGGACCTTCTTTGTTTTTCTTTAGTCTAGTTCACAATATGTATCTATATGATTTTTTAATCTACGCATGTTATAATTTTCCTTCACAGATGGGTTCTTTGCTTTGCATGTTGTCAATTGTTTTTGTGTGATTGTTGATTTTTTTTTTTTTTAATTTAGTATCCCCAAAATCATCGCATTAGTTGGCAGAATATTCTTGCAATTCTTCTGAGTCACGGCCTTGGTATGGTTGCTAAGTGTTTGACTGATTATCTTAGTTTTTATTATTAAATTTTGCAGTAATTTACATCCAGAGATAATTTCTCAAATTGAATGTTTTGTTCTTTAAATCATGTAGACACTTGAAATGCTGGAGAAAAAGGAGAAAGTGCTCCTTAAAAAGGTGTCAGGAGAAGTTGAAAAGGCCAAAGAATTCACAAGGGGGAAGAACAAAAGGGGTAGGTTACTGAACTGATGGGTACTTGTTCTAGAGAAATAAGAGAATATCTTCAAAGTGCCCTTTTTCTTCCAACTTTCACTTATATTGATGTTATTTATTTGTTTTTGTTTTATGCAGCGGCAATACAATGTCTGAAGAGGAAGAGGTTATATGAACAACAAATAGAGCAGCTTGGAAATTTCCAGTTGCGTATTCATGACCAGGTGTGAAAGCAATTTTCTATACAGAAACATTTCAAAAGATGATTTAGTTTATTGAGCATCTTTTGTATCTTATGATGTTAATTTGTGTTACAGATGATAATGTTGGAAGGTGCTAAAGCCACCACTGAAACAGTAGACGCTTTGAGAACAGGAGCAGCTGCTATGAAGGCTATGCAAAAAGCAACGTATGTAATGGATTGCTATTGATGTTTTAAAATATTTAGTGATGCAACTCTTTAACATTTTCTTGTATTTCTTATGTCTCAATATCATGCTCTGGCTTATAATATTTATTCAACTGTTGACCATGATTTATGATATTATTGAATTGCAACATTTTCTTTTTCAGGAATATTGATGATGTTGACAAGACCATGGATGAGATCAATGAGCAGACTGAGAACATGAAACAGATTCAGGATGCATTGTCAGCTCCAATTGGTGCAGCTGCTGATTTTGATGAGGTCTTCTTCTCGGATGTTTATTTTATTTGTGTTATATTGGTTGCAAACAAGATATTAGTATAATTAGATTGTAGTAAAGTAGTAGTGTTATAGAGTATCAATGCATGTCCGAGTATCATTCTAAATTTATTTTGCTTTCAGGATGAATTGGAAGCAGAACTTGAAGAACTGGAGGGTGCTGAGTTGGAAGAACAGCTTCTTCAGCCAGCAACTACAGCTCCTGCAGCTCCAGTGCAGGTCCCAGCTGGGCGGCAACCTACTCGCCCAGTTCCTGCAAAGCCAACTCCAGAAGAAGATGAATTGGCAGCTTTGCAGGCTGAGATGGCACTTTGAGCAGGTCCCTTTCCTCAGCTGTAACACTATCAATTTGTATTGTTTGTTTAAACAATTACTAGTGCTGCATTTATTATGGCAGTTAAATGATATGTGTATGCTCCATTTTCACAGTGGAATGTCCAACAGTGGCACAATTTAGTTTGCTTGTATGATGTGTTTGAAATGAAATACCTTAGAAAACTTGTGAGAATAAGTATGAAATTTTTTATTTTAGGCGGCGGTTCTTATTGGTTTTGCCTCTGGCTTTGGTTAAGCCAGAATTTTGCAGGCATTTTTGTGCATGATGACAAGTGGCTTCAATGAAGAATTGTAACACTATTACGTGGAGGGTGGAGAATTCTGCTTCTCTCATGCTCTCGCTTATCTGTGATATTAGTATTATTGAGCTGACCAGAGGATGTATATAAAAGGTGGAAAAAAAAATTGAGCATAAAAGTCGTTCAAAACTTGGTACTTATATTTTGGATAAGTTCGAACCCTCCCTTTCCATTATACGTATCAATTATTATTGATGCATTTGGCTATCTTATATTTCATGTGGTCGAGTTTAATCAATGTATATCGTAAACATGATACGTCTAAGTATAAGGAATAAGAATTTGGTCAGCCTATGCGCTAAACACAGAAATGGTTGAGTATTTGTATTTGAGACCAGAATATTTGAATCCTACAAGTAAGAATCGCAATCTGTGTTGTCATTACACTTGAAAAGTGAATTACAAATTGAATCCTTTAACTTAGGCGGTTATGCCAAATTGCCAATGAATCCTTAGGCATTTCAAATAACATGAAACTCAAGAATTAGAAACCCCAGAGCGAGAAGTAAGGAATCATATTAATGTGCACTGATTAAGTAATTTCCATTCAATTCTTCACCGCGATTTTGGGCTTGGATTGGAATCGATTCTACAAGCTATACAAAGCACAAACACATACTACTAAATAAGCACGTAATCTTGATATTCTACACAACCTGAACCTTATCCCTGGTTTAATATTTTCGTTGCTTAAAGAATTGGGTTAGGTTTATCGTCAAACCCTTGAAATCTCAGCCACCAAAGATGAATTTAACAATGCAAGTAGTTTGTTTTGTGGAGACAACGCGTACAAGTTGGTTATTCTACCCACTTTTTTAACTACGGCAATACTACGACTCATTATGAAGAGTGGTGAGAAACAGGGAAATTAGGTTTAACTGATGATTAATATTTAGAGAGCACCTCTTACATTACATACACAACATAAAAAAAGAATTTCATTGAAAGAATAAAGAGAAAATAGAATTAATTAAAAGGAAAACATAGTTTAAAAATGCTAATGAATGATGTAAGTAAGGACGAGAGCCAGCAGCATTAGCACATAGGCAATTCCTTGGTCCACTGCTATCCCTGCAAGTAATTGGGATTGAGATTTGAGACATGGTAGCAATTAATTATGAAAAGAAAAGGGAAAACCTAAGTTTGAGAAGGGATAACAATAACATACCATCACTTGTAGGGGCAGGGGCATGGGCAGGAGGAAGAACCTGAGCATTGATGGAAGCCAAAGCAAAAGCAAAAGCAACAATGGACATCACAATAGCCTCCTCCATATTTGATATTTCTACAACAACACTCTCAATTTTGTTGATTGCCTTATAAGCAGTGAGAGACACCACAACTCAAGAGAACAAGGTCTACTAGCCGTTCATGACTGCCACGTGTAGGGTCAGTAGAGATTGTACAACTGTATTCAGTTTCAATTTTTCAATCTTAATTGTTTTTCAAACTCCGAAGTCCCAAGACAACCGTTACCTTGGACGGCTACCATTGACTTCGTCTTCATGCGGTGGGTGGGACCAAGTCTCGCACAGTGATATTATCAGTTACTTATAAATATAAATACTTGATAATTATCCCAATAGTCAATACGCTGTGCAGTGTGCAGAACTATACCAGTTAGTTACTTAGAACCAAAACATATCACTTACGATAAGATTATTAATTAACGAGAAGTACCAACTACATTATAAACAGTAACTGGCTGATAAGAAAATAGATGAAACAAATCCACATTTATTTATTATTTGTCTAGGTGAGTGCACTTGGGAGTTGGGATGATCCCGAGCAAAGCAGTTCTTTCTGGGAACCAAAGCAACAGAAATGCCAAGGAAATACAAATAAACCGAGTATCAAACAATCGGAAGCGACGAACCTTTCGGTGTGTTAGTTTAAAAAAACTTCCAAGTGGCCACGTCGATAAAAAAAAAAAAAAAAACAAAACAAAGAAAGAAAGAAACCAATCAATCAGTGAACAAAGCAAATGTCATTTGATTATAACAAATCATGCTATCAAAGGATCAATTTTAGTTTCACACAACGAAATCATAAAATTCAACTGGATGAACAAAACTCAAGCATCCTACTTAAACATTTTGTTAGGTCACTTCAAGGGAATATGTCTTAAGGTATCATATGGTACCAACTACCAACGTTATTGACACAGAGCTCGGCCTAAGACCGGGAAAAACACTTTTGAAACCACATGATCAATACAGCAAGAGAGAAGAAAAGAAAATAACGAGCCATTTCTGAAGATATATGTCATTGACTGACAATGCTCAACTTTGCATTCATTTTAATTGTCAGTATTTGAGAGAAGCACAACAGCGAGCACCAGCAGTAGAATTAATCAGCAACTGCTTTGAGTGGGACAGGTGCTAACTCCAAATAGTCAAAATCATCTGTTATACCAACCTGTATGGAGACAAAAGGTGAAAGACAAATGAGAAGGAAGATGCAGAAAAAGAATGTTTAAAGTGGTGAGCTTGCTAATGTTATTCTGTATATCATTCCATTCATGTAACTATTTCAAAGCTAAAAGGAGCCCTGACAAAATGATAATTTAGCTGATTATTTCACATAGTGCTTTGGAGATTGAGGCATTAAACTGAAATGACTGACCTCCTTATACAAGTTTTCAAGTTGTTCCTTAGCCTGGGGGAAATTGTTCGAACACCATTGCCTCAGGGTGAAAATATTGTCTGCACATGTTTTTAGTAACAAATAGAGAGATTATACGTATTGTTAGCATAATTAGTGCAGTTAAATATTTAGAGTTATCAGTACTATTATTTGTAATTAATTTGTCTTTTCTTATTTCCTGCATTTATGGTTGTATAACCTTTAGGATTATAAATAAGTAAAACCTCTTGTATCAATAACATGTATATATTCCTTCCCTATCTAAATCCCAAAAACTTCAACATGCATCAATATAATAGATTGAAATGTGACATTGCATAGTACGAGACACTCCATTTCTGCCCTCTTAGATACAACTCTCCATTCAGGGAAAAAGAAAGGAGAAAGAAAGCATAGAAGGTCAAACCTGTCCATCTGTTTGCCGATGCATGGGCAACTGCAATTGCTTCCTCTGCCAATGTTAATACCAAAACATCAGTGTCCCAACTCCCAAACTATAATATGTAAATGAGATTATCCTTCCAAATAGTTGAAGTAATGTACAGATAAAATTAAATAAGTAAATAAGCATTTCTTAACTCATTGCTTCAAAGGCAGCCGGATCGTTATCTCTATACTTTGCCAACTCATCCTGAAAATATCAAATACTATTAGACTATTACAATACAGAACTGACATAATACCGGTCATACATGATGCATTACTAACAAATAATCCGTAAGCCAACCTTCAATTCATTATGCTTTTGCTCCATGGCTTTTAGATCTGCGATGGCCTCCTCTCTTTCATCCTGATGAAAATACAAAATTAGGATATATGATGACCGAGCATTTTATTGATACAGAAGCAGATGGAATTGGAATCTAGCAAGAAAGAGGTTATAACTTACAGACTCCTCTCTCCCTTTCTTTAGCTCCTCACATTGGTCAACAAGTTGGGCATACCGCTTCTTACTGCTTTCTAGATCAGAATCAAGTTTGCTGTGCACATTTCTAAGCTGTGCATGAGTTACAATGTGATAATTAGTTTACATCAAGATACCATAGAGGATAAGGATAGTGCAAATGATAGAACTAATAATAGAAATATTACTTAGTGAGCAGTTATGTTTCTGTTATTAGTGTTATTCTTAACAGGGAATGACCAATTTATCAACATAAAGATGGTATAACTGAGAGCACAGTGTTGCTTTATCAACAGAATTTCACCTGATTACCAGCACAGCTAGGCAGACTCCAGAAGTACACCTGAGAGGCACAGGTAGGATCATCAACAAAACAGGGAATGGCATGCAATTTCAAGAAACCTCATGGTGTTAGTTTAATAAATAAGAGGAAGAAACTCAGCCAGAAAAATGTCCACCATGTATTTTATTTTTATAGTAAATACCAAAATAGGGAAGGAGCATGAAATTGGTTTGGATGTTAACTTACAGAAGTTCCTATCTTATCTTTGGAAACAAGGTCATCATCCACTAAACTTTGGACAACATCTTTCACAGACTGAGCGATGACACCCTTCTTAGGACCCATCTTCTCGAGCTCCTTAAGCTGGAATAAGAACAACAACAACAAATTAAAAGAAAAAAAAAACAGTTTAATCCGAAATGGTAAATGCTGGTGGTTACCAGGTAGAAGTCTTGCGACTCGTAAAAGATTTGAAGCATCTTCTCGCGCTTCTCTTCCAATGAGAGACCCCTTTTCTTCGACTGCAGCAAACAAAACACATAAGCCAAATTGCAATTCTGATCAATTGCATTAATTGAAGCTGGCAAGTCGCGCGATGCAGTAAACATGATTAAACAAGGGAACGAATGGTTACCATTGCGACTGCTTTCAGCGGCGACGGAGTGATGCAGAAGATTCCGAAATCACTATTATCTGAAATTTGGCGGCAAAATGGTTGACGTCAATTCTGTAGTTCGTGTTCAAAAATCAAAATTACCCCCAATATCAATATATATATACATACGCGCCCAGACAATCCACTCGTTTCCTGAAAATTCTAAATATAGTATTGGTAGTGACATAGCATTTAACATAGCCAAGCTCTGTCTTTGGAACAACAATTCAAATTTGTATAAAGTTGTTTTATTTAAAAAATATTAATTTGGAATTTTTTAGTTTATTAGTATTATTTTTCAAAGTTTTTTTTTTGGATAAATAATTTTTTATTATATCTAAACAAAATTAATTTATCTTAAACGAAAATGTACCAAATCATAAAATTAAAATACTTAAAAAAAAGAATATTATTACTAATAAATAAGTAACTATTAGTACCTAATACTTAGAGATGAATATAAGATCTTAAACAGCAGACTATAATCACAAAACCACCATTTTTCAAAGAGAGAAAAAATAATATGCACATTTATTATATAAACAAATTTAACTTTTTTTTTCTTTTTTAACGGTTACTACTACCAAATTTGTTTTACATGCAAAGTTTAAAGTTTGACCAGTACATCCAATACAATATATGTGAGTGTTTAATTTGACAAATAAAAGTACATATCACATATAGTTCAACAATGAAATATAATATAATATAAAATTAATTATTTTAAATAGTTATGATCAATGTTATGATACACAATAAAATTAATACATAGTTGTACTCGCTTAAAATTAAAATACTTAAAAAAAAAAGAATATTATTACTAATAAATAAGTAACCATTAGTACCTAGTACTTAGAATATGAATATAAGATCTTAAACAGCAGACTATAATCACTAAACCACCATTTTTCAAAGACAGAAAAAATGATATGCACATTTATTATATAAACAAATTTAACTTTTTTTTTCCTTTTTAACAGTTATTACTACCAAATTTGTTTTACATGCAAAGTTTAAAGTTTGACCAATACATTCAATACAATATATGTGAATGTTTAATTTGACAAATAAAAGTACACATCACATATATTTCAACAATGAAATATAATATAAAATTAATTATTTTAAATAGTTATGATGAATGTTATGATACACGATAAAATTGATACATAGTTGTACTCACTTAAAATTAAAATACTTAAAAAAAAAGAATATTATTACTAATAAATAAGTAACTATTAGTACCTAGTACTTAGAAGATGAATATAAGATCTTAAACAGTAGACTATAATCACTAAACCACCATTTTTCAAAGACAAAAAAATGATATGCACATTTATTATATAAACAAATTTAACTTTTTTTTTCTTTTTTAACGGTTACTACTACCAAATTTGTTTCACATGCAAAGTTTAAAGTTTGACCAGTACATTCAATACAATATATATAAGTGTTTAATTTGACAAATAAAAATACACATCACATATAATTCAACAATGAAATACAATATAAAATTAATTAATAGTTATGATCAATGTTATGATATACGATAAAATTGATACATAGTTGTACTCGTTTAAAATTAAAATACTTAAAAAAAAAAGAATATTATTACTAATAAATAAGTAGCCATTAGTATTAGTACTTAGAAAATGAGTATAAGATCTTAAACAACAAACTATAATCACTAAACCACCATTTGTCAAAGAGAAAAAAAATAATATGCACATTTATTATATAAACAAATTTAACTTTTTTTTTTCTTTTTTAACGGTTACCAAATTTGTTTCACATGCAAAGTTTAAAGTTTGACCAGTACATCCAATACAATATATGTGAGTGTTTAATTTTAACAAATAAAAGTACACATCACATATATTTCAACAATGAAATATAATATAAAATTAATTATTTTAAATAGTTATGATGAATGTTATGATACACGATAAAATTGATACATAGTTGTACTTGTTGACCAGTACATTCAATACAATATATATGAGTGTTTAATTTGACAAATAAAAGTACACATCACATACAGCTCAACAATGAAATATAGTATAAAATTAATTATTTTAAATAATTATAATCAATGTTGTGATATACGATAAAATTGATACATAGTTGTACTCACTTAAAATTAAAATACTTAAAAAAAGTATTATTACTAATAAATAAGTAACCATTTTGAGAATTACAAGTTTGTAGAATTTTCTTTTTATTCAAGCTCACTCATACAAAAATTTTAAATGTAAAAAATTATATGTGAGATTAACGAGAGTCTAAGAAATTGGTTTAATGTTAAGAGAAGCATGTCCCTATTACTATTTGTAGTAGTTAAACACACAATGATTTTTCATTAATTATAATAACAAAGCTGCTTGCTTAATACATGTCAGATGAAAATACATACTATCAATATACAGTGAAAACCATTTTCATATATCCCTTCATCATCATCATCGGAGGTCCCTTCATCGTCATCGGAAGTGCTCTCATCCTCATCGAAAAGCCTCCGTCCCTGCATTTGTCGGAGAGGTGGGTTCCTGCGACGGGGACGAACCGGTGCTGGTGGAGGCTCGAGAGGAAATGGGGATCCCTTGGTCTTCTGGAGTGCGAGGTTCCGGTGGATAAGCAAGCACTTCTTCTTCTACCTGACGAGGGTTCTCTGCAGCTGCCGCCTCTGCCTCCGCTGCCGCTGCCGCCTCCGCCGTGGGAGTTGCCATATTATTGTCACTGGGAGACTCCATCCTTGAGTAAGAGAGTTGGAAAAAATGAATGAAATTTCATTTAGGACATGCTTTATATAGAAAATTAGAGGGGAGTGACATGAAATGCTCATGAGATGAGACTGAAATTCCGTTATAGCTCCACCTGCTTTGTTTTACATGCAACTTATAGTTTCAGAATTTGCACTATTCTCACCTTTTGCGTCGGCTTTTATATTTGTTTCCTTCCATCATAGTTATCTTTATCATCATCCGGTTGATTATTTATCTGGTTTTCTTGATTCATGCATGAATACTAAGATTTTAGAGGAATAAAGCTTGACTTTTACCTTTTACAATTTATATGCGTTGAATTTATGCTGCCTTTTTTCACTATGTACAAAATTATAAATGTTGGTTGCACGTGTTCTTTACTGGCCAGTAGTTAATAGTTTCTTAAGAATTTTTGAACATTTTAAAAATAAGCATTTTGCTAGTTTTGTGTGATTGTTAGGGCGGAAGAATTCAGTTTTACATTATAATTTTTTAAATATTTAATTTTAAAAAAAATAGTTTCGCATTTCTAATTTTAATCTTGTGGTAATTCTTTAGCAGATCTAAGTTCCAAATAAAGAAATGTTTCTACTTATTTGGAAAAAGATAAATCATTCATTATTAGTATAAAAGTCTTTACAGCATTAACTAATTAGAACTTTTTTGGTTATGTACTGAAAATCATGTTTGATATAATTTTTAAGGTAATTATTATCAAAGTGAATAAATTTATCATATAACAGTATAAAAGACATTTTAGTGTGGGTGTATATGTCCCTTATATTAATGTATTTTTTCTCGTGATATCAGAAATTAAAAAATTCTCATGTTTCAATGTGGTGGACAAACAATCACCTAAAGAGTATTTGAAAAAGAAAATACGAAAAATATAAGAAAGATACGAGTAATGCATTGAAGAAAAATTCTAACTCCAAAAAAAAAAGGCAGTTGAAATTATTATGTAAGTATCGAAATTTCTTTTAAGAAGGATATGAGTAATGCATTGTAGGAATTGTATGGTCCTAATTTTAAGATGGAGGGTAGTCGGATGAATATTAGTGATATTTATAACTAGGCTTTTGTTATGTATTATGTTACTTATAATTACGTCATTCAATTGCATTATGTACCTAAATGCGATTTTGCTTGGAAGGTTCCGGATTTGGCTTTATATCATTAAACAAAATCATCTATTACTAATCATATCGATAAATTGTATATGCTCTAACATATTATTAGTCCCTTTAAATACAGCAAAAATATGGTAACGTGCTTTTAGTCAATTATTTTTAAAACACTGAATTTTGGTGGTCAATTTTTTAAATTGTGTCAAAATAAACTTCAAATAACAATGTTGTTGATTGAAATTAACAATGATATATTATAAGAATTGAAGTTATCGTTAATATTTTTTTTTACGATGTTATTCATCGTTAACATCACATTTTAAGGTTAAGGAGTGAACTTTAGATTTTGATCAAGAATTTTTGAACTATTTTTTAAATACAAATACTTAATTAAAAATTAAATATAAATTTAGAAATTCAATTTGAAAATATTAATTAAAAATTTTCAAATAGTATTTGATGAACCTACAGTCTAATTTAAAATTCTTTTTAATTATACTTTTTTCAATATTTTATCTTCTTTATATAATATTATCACTTTAATACCAATTTATTATCTTTTATCCTTGTGTATATACTTAATTTTTAAATCATTTATCTCTTAATTTATTTTCCTATATCTTTTAATTTCAATAAAAAAAATTAAAGATGTTGATTATGATTAAAATAATCTTAGGAGATTGACTTAAAAATTTAAAAGGTGATTGAATTAAAATTTTAAAAGATTATTTTTGTAAAAAAAATTCCTATATCAAGAATCAAATTCTTTCTCGCGTTAATTTATTTTTTAACTTTTAATGTTAAAGGCCTGGGCCTGGACCTGGATCAGGTATCCAAAAAGAAAAAAAATCCGGGTAAGGGAGGGAAGAAACCTATATCTACAATTTTCTTTTCTTTTTTTCTTTTTTAGCTGTTCTGATCATGGAAACCCCTCAAAACCTCGAGGAGGAGCCGCAGGAATTTGACTTCAAACTACTTTGCTCAAATTTGTCTTCTAACATTCTTCCACAAATTCCTCTCCTTGATTCCCCAGATCATGCTGTCGTCCACAGGGCCATTTCGGTCATCTCACAAGATGGTATCACTTTTATTTTGTGTTCTTAACAGTTGCACTGTTACTAAATCAATCACCGTTTCAGTTTGGTGGAATTTCTGTATTCGAAAGGACCTCATGGATACTGTAGTCAGCTGTGGTGTGGTCTCTGCTCTAGTGAGGCATCTTCGAGCTTCAGACGCTCAGCGCGTACATTACCAGCATAAGCTGGAGTCAGGATGTGCTTACATCCTCATGCTTGTTGCCACTAGAGTAATTATCTTCTTCTACAGTTTTTTTTTTTTTTTTTCTAAATGAGGTTGTTTTTTTAATCTATTTCTCTTTTTTTCTTATCTTGATCATCATTAAACAGTTAGAGCTACAGCAACTCATTGTAGATGCTGGAGCCCTGCCCTGTCTGATAGATTTGTTAAGAAGGCACAAGATCAGTACCATTTCTCCAGAACTAATTCAGCTTCTAAGGAAAGCTGCTGAAGCAATATGCAAAATTGAACATCAAGACTCCTTCCTTCAGAAGACTTTTGGACCTCGTAAGTTCGTGCATGTTTAAATTAAAGATTCTTTTTTAAATTAAAGATTCTGAACTTAAATTTGGGTTAAATTTAAGTTTGTAAACTGTGTTTGTAAAATTATATTAAGGATTACTTCTTTAAAACTATTTTTTTCGGCAAAATCTTTGTGAGGTAACAAAACATAACTTCAAATTGATTTTACTCTCATTACCTTATACGGCTAGGATTTAATATGTATTTGTACCTATAACTACTTGTCTACTTTAGACTAAAAACAGACTTGGTTTTAGTTGAAATAAGGATTAATCTAAAGATAACAAAAGATAACAGTAATTAAAACGCAATTCTATAGTACATTAATTTGAGATAGAAAATGTAAAATGAAATGGACTTTTGGTTT
The DNA here is from genome assembly GCA_014843725.1 of Amphicarpaea edgeworthii. Lineage (NCBI taxonomy): Eukaryota > Viridiplantae > Streptophyta > Magnoliopsida > Fabales > Fabaceae > Amphicarpaea > Amphicarpaea edgeworthii. Next base: position 222,758 of record CM026325.1, read on the forward strand.
TAATAATATTGATATTGATGTGTAATGTGTTGTTTTAGTTTCTTTCAATTTAAGGGTACAAGTAATCATAATAGTTTTTAATTAATATAATCATTAAGTCCATGTTAGTATGATATGGACGCATGATAATGCTTTCTTGATGTTATTGTACAATTGAAAAATATGTTATTATTAAGTGACAATCAAATAAAATAGAATAATCTAGCGATAATGTCATTACATTACAACGACGTGAATCAAATTTTATATAGTATGTATTCAAACCTATGTACTTAATTACAGGTTAACTGATTGATGTCAATTTTCAATGTTTTGATTGCTTAAAACACTTCTATTATTACCAGGATTATGAACAGTTTTGTTTAAATTTAAACTTAATTTAAAATAAAATAAAATAAAAACACTTTTTTAAAAAGTTGATAAAATTTACTTCTTAAAAATAACTTGTCACCACAGCTAGCTAGGAGCCATGTCTCTCTAAAATTGTTTGTCTGTTAAGAAGGGAAGGGTGAAGGGTGGGTTTAAATCTTATTCGCATAGGACAAGTCTTTGTACCCCAACGGACGAATCCGATTTTGGGTCCTCATTTTCACAATATGACAATCAGACAACAGTGTCACAAGTCATAATTCTAGATTTTTATGCATTTTTTCTAATTTTTCTGTGTCAGATGATAATTGTATGAATCTGAAGATTCTATCGTGCTCTAATTTTTGCTTAACAGAATACTACCGTGTTTATCGTGTCATCTTTTTTTTATATATTATAAGCCTAAGTTAAATAAATAAATAAATGGGACATTGTATTGGTTGGAATTAACTAATAGGTAGGCACAGAAATGGAAGGATCAAATTAATGCAAGACCATTGATAGATTCTCGTTCTCCAACTGCTTTCTTTAATTTTCCAGCTGCTTGAAATTACTATTAACAAGAAAAAAGTCACTGTTCATCTCTTTTTCAATTCAATGTGGTCCAAACTATATGTATCTGCTTTGGTTTCCAGCTCTTAAAATGGGGCTCATTCAAACCTCTTGTCTCATCTACTACCAACATAACTAGTCAATATCAATGGATTAAATATAGCCCACGGTCATTTTTAAACAATAATAATAATCTGCAAATATTGTACTAGTTTTCAACCCTTCTCAGCTGCCAAGTGTCAGAGATATAATTCGTAGAATCATTTTATTGGCATCCTCTATTTTTAAAGTGTGAAAAAAAAAAAAAAGACATAAACTGTATGAATATATATCATTATCGTGATGCGACAAGAAGAAAAGAGACAAAAAAATAATGATATAAACTATAGTCGTGTGCAGTTGCATGAATATATATCATTATTGCTACTGGTAAACGGTAATTATTACATAATAACCTTGTTTGAGTGGTAGTTTAATTAATTAATGGTATAAAATTTACTCTCAGAGTTATTTATTAAAATAAAAGTGATTCATGCATCTCTTTTTAATTTATAGATTCTTATGAAACGATAAAAAAGTTAAAACAAAGAAAAAAATTTATCTATTTTTTAAAGTTGATTATGAGAAAACATACGTTTCTATTCATTGGAATTTTTTTCGATAATGATGTTCAGACTAAATTTTAGTAATAAATGAATAAAGTGGATTGATGAGTATTTGACTGGCACTAGAATTTCAATTCTTGTCAACAGTAGTTCGTCGAATGAATTTTCGGTGTCTAAAGGATTATGCTAAGGAGAACTTCTTGCTCCATTCATCTTCAACATTGTTGGAGTGAGAAAGGTATTGGTCAACAGATGACACAATTTTCATTAGAGAGACAACTTTTCAGAATGTTATCATTATCAAGAGTTTGTTGACTTGTTTTGAGTTGATTTTTGGCCTTAAAGTCAATTTCAACAAAAGCGGCTTTAGTACTATAGGGGTGGAAGATGAGGTTACAGAGAAGTATGTCAATCTCTTAAATTGCAAAGTCATGCATGTCCCTTTTGTTTATTTAGGGATCCTATAGGTGTTAATCTTAGGATAGCTGACACTTGATTTCCTATTATATCAAAATTGACAAAATTGGCAAAGAAGTTGGGAGGTAAAAACACAAGTTGCTTGATTAATTCTATTATGTTATCTATGCTTATTTTCTATTTTTCTTTATTCAAATTGTCTAAAACTGAGGGGAATTCTATCATTAAATTACAAAATGATTTTTTATGGGGTAATAAGGGTGATAAGAGGAATTGAGAAAGTTGAAAAAATATTTGCAAACCAAAATCTTTTGGGGGATTGGGTATTAAAAATATTTTTAACTTTAATAATGTTTTGCTGGGAAAGTGGAGGTGGGAACTCATAGAGGAAAAAAAGAGTTCATGGAGTAATGTCCTAGAGTCTAATTACGATAGGTGGAAATGTTTGATTAATGGGGAGTCACATACTCTCATTATTCAGCTTGGTGAAACGACCTTTGTAAGATTTGTAGGTTGTGAGAAAGGTGGGTAGGGGAGACAAAACTCTTTTTTGTAGAAATATTTGGATTGGGAGTGAACAACTTTATTTTAAATATCCTCATTTGTGTGCAACATCTTCTCAAAAGGAGTACAAAGTATGTAAGATGGGTGTTTGGAGTGACGGTAAGTGGTCTTAGAAATTTGAGTGACAATATTTTGTGTGAGAATTGGAACAAGTAACTTCACTTATTTTTTAGGTGAACGGGTGCACTTTGAGACAACATGAAGGGGACTTTGGGCTTTAGCGCGGTGAAACAAACGATTATTATTCTGTAAAGTGAGCATACGATGGAATTCGTGAATCTTTTGGTAACAATTCTAAAAGTGAGATTCTATCAACTATTTGGAAACTAAAAGTACCTCCAAAGATTCATGTCCTATTATGGAGGGTGGTTAGAAATCGAATTTCTTCTAGTAACAACTTGTTATGCAGGAACATTGGTATGGGTACGGGAAATTATAACTGCAAATTTTGTTTTAGTGTTCTTGGAAATGATTATCACAAAGTTGTGGAATACATGTTACGGGTGGTTACAACTATTGATGGTGATTCTTCAGACGGCAGCTAAACACTTTTATCAGCACTATCTGGTGGGTGTCAACAAGACCAAACAAACTAGATGGAAGATCCCTGCGGTGCGCAACGGTGTGGATGATTTAAAAGACTAGAAATGACTGTTTATTTACTAACACAACCTTTAACCTTCAAAATATGATTTAATACATCATTTTATTATTTTCTCATACAATGGTGCATTAATCTTCGAGTTTCCCTCTTCTTGAATACATAGTTGAGATCTTGAGATAATGGAGTGATTTCTGTTAGGTTATAGGAATGTTGAATTGCTTTTTGGTGGGTACCAAAATAGGTAGTTGATATAAGAAGAGTTATAGTACGAGGAATTCTTTTGATATGATACTGTGACTTCTGTTGTTTCTCTGATATTGTTTGCAAAATCATAACCAAGGTTGTTTTGCAACAAAGCCACTTGTCTGTCTAGGAAGGGATGGATTATTCCATGACATTCCCAAGTACTTTTAGTATATATATATATATTACATGTCAAAACTCAAAAGTTGCCACAACCATTTCTAGATGAAAATTATAACCATGGAAATTTCATACATTTAGACGCAGGCATGGCAGGAAGAATTTGAGCGTGCACGTCAAGGTCAGAGGGAGGCTGAAAACAAGCTATCTTCCTTAGAGGCAAGATTATTTTTTTAAATTATTTTTTGTGAAGTTTAATTGTGATAATCACCTCCTGTCTTGCAGGTCAAGTTGCACATTCCATTATTGATATGTCTGGTTTCACTGTTACAGGCTGAAAGGCAAAAAATGAGAGTTGAAATGGCTGCCATGAAGAGGGATGCTGAGCATTACTCATCAGGTAATAATCATGCAACAGGAGCATATGGAGTTGAAGTTAATTTAGTACTCTTAACAAGTTTATGTTGTGGTGTCATGATAATTTTGGAATACTGCTTGTTCTAAGCCTCATCTTTATCTTGTAACAAGAGCATATGGAGTTAGAGAAACGCGGGAATTGACTGACCTTTTGGTAATTTATGTCATTAAGTTTCATGCAAGTACTTGCAATATTCAATAAATTTGTGTTTTTTTCATTTGAGTACTACAAACAAACCCAATTAGAAACCATGGTATGTGAAAAAGCTGACACAGAGTTTCAATTGGAAAAGGAAATTAAGCGTCTTCAGGAAGCATAGAAAGCGTAATAGTGATCGAAGTGGGGGTGAGTGAGTGAGAGAAGCGGGAAACAACGATTCTGTGTCTCAGTGCTAGTATTAATACTCCATTCACTTCCTTCCTTGCTGTGAAAAGTCATGGCAGAACTCCCGACGTCAGTGGAGAGTCTGATCGAGAGCATCTGCCGCGACCAGAACCAGGCTCCGCCGGATTCCTTCACCCGCCGTCAGCTAGCCGCCGTCGGAGAGGAGCAAGCTCTTGACATTCTCAAGTCTATCGCCGCAACCCGAATCCGAACTTCTTTCCAAGTCTTCATCGGCTACATGCTCAAAAACAAAACTAATAATAATGCTCACTCTTCCACGCGCCCTCGTCAACCCTCCTTTCTATTGCACGTGCTCGGAGAATTAGAGTTTCGAAAAGCCTTTCTGCTTATCAGTTACATCGGACGGTAATGCAATATTGCTTAACTTTTCTTTAACTTAGCTTATTGTCAGTTGTGTCTAACATAATATTAATAACATAACAGAAATAGTCTTGAGGATCTTATCACCGATGCTGAAGGTATTTTAAGGTTTCAATATAGGAAATGTTTTAATGATTTTAATTTAATGTTTCATTTATGAAATAATAAATATTTTGGGTGTTATCTATGCAAATCCTAAATATATAAGGTTTCTATTTAAAATAAAATTCAAGATTTTATTAAAGAAACCTTAAATAATTCAGAGTTTCATCTATGAAACTATAAATATTCAATGTTTCAATTTTGAATTTCATTTATAAAATTTAACAATTTAAGAAGAAATTTATGGTTTTAATAATGACCTCTTGAATAATTGAGATTTCATTTATGAAATCCTAAATATTATGATTTGAATTATCAAAATCTTAAATATTTGAGAGAATTATTTATAAAACCTTAAATATGTAGGGCTTCAATTTAGGATGCTTTAATGAAACCTTAAAAAATTAAATGTTTATCAATGAAACCCTAAATATTTAGGGTTCGTTAATGAAACCCTACATATTTAGAATTTCGATTGAAGGTTTAATTTTTTAAACCTAAAATATTTGGGATGGTATTTGTGAAACTCTAAATATTTATGCTTTTAATTTAAGATAAAATATGCGATTTTATTAACGAAATCTCAAATAATTATTTAATATTTCATTAATAACACCCTAAATATTTATGGTATGAATTTATGGTTTCATTTATAAAACCTTAATCATTTAGGATTTTATGTAGGAAACCCAAAATATTTAGGGATTCAATTTAGGATTAGTTTTGACGGTTTCAATTCAATGTTATATTTATTCAACAATACAAATTTTGGGTGTTATTTTGGGAACTCTAAATATTTAAGGTTTTTATTTAAAATAAACTTCACGGTTTTATTAATGAAACCTTAAATAATTATGGATTTCATTTATGAAATCCTAAATATTCAAGGTTTCAATTTTGAGTTTCATTTATAAAAACTCTAACTATATAGGATGAAATTTAGGATTTCATTAATGAATTATTGAATAATTGAGGTTTCCTTTATGAAATCCTAAATATTATAATTTTAATTATCAAAACCCTAAATATTTAAGGATATTATTTATAAAACCTTAAATATTTAGAGTTTCAATTTAAGGTTCATTAATGAAACCTTATATAAATTAAAGTTTGATTAATGAAGCCCTAAATATTTGGGGTTTCCATTTAGGGCTCATTAATGAAAACCTAAATATTTAGAATTTTGATTAAATGTTTAATTTTTGAAACCCAAAATATTTAGGATTGTATTTATGAAACATTAAATATATATGGTTTCAATTATGAAAACCCTAAAAAATTATTTAAGATTTCATTAATAAAATCCTAAATATTTACCTTATGAATTTATGGTTTTATTTATAAAACCCCAACCATTTAGAATTTTATTTAGAAACCCAAAATATTTAGGGATTCAATTTAGAATGAGTTTTGATAGTTTGAATTTAATGTTTCATTTATGAAACAATAAATATTTTATGTGTTATTTATGAAATCCTAAATATTTAAAGGTTCTATTTAAAATAAAATCTACGGTTTTATTAATGAAATCTTAAATAATTAAGGGTTTCATTTATGAAATCCTAAATATTCAAGGTTTCAATTTTGCATTTCATTTATGAAACCCTTACTATTTAGGATTTCATTAATGAATTCCTTAATAATTGAGGTTTCTTTTATGAAATCCTAAATATCATGATTTCAATTATGAAAAACCTAAATATTTAAGGGAATTTTTTTTTTTATAAAAGCTTAAATATTTAGGACTTCAAGTTAGGGTTCATTAATGAAACCCTACAAAATTCAAAGATTCATCATTAGGGTTCATTAATGAAACCATAAATAAATTAAAGTTTGATTAATGAAACCTAAAATGTTTAAGGTTTCAATTTAGGGTTCATTAATGAAATCCTAAATATCTAGGGTTTTAATTTTGAGTTTCATTTATGAAATCTTAACTATTTACGATGAAATTTAGGGTTTCACTAATGAATTATGAATAATTGAGGTTTCATTTAAGAAATCCTAAATATTATTATTTTAATTATCAAAACCCTAAATATTTAAGGGATTTTTTTATTTTAAATATTTAGGGTTCATTAAGGAAACCCTAAGAAATTAAACATTCATCAATGAAACCCTAAATATGTATTGTTTCAATTTAAGATAAAATATGGGGTTTCATTAATAAAACCCTAAATATTTATAGTTTGAATTTAAAGTTTCATTTATGAAACCTTAAAGAGTTAAGATTTTATTTAAAAAACCTTAAATATTCAGCATTTCAATTTAGGGTACAGTTTCAAATTAATGTTTCATGGTTGAAAGAATAAATATTACATGTGTTATTTATGAAACCATAAATATTTAGGGTTTTATTTCAAATAAAGTTCATGGTTTTATTAATGAAACCTTAAATAATTAAGGTTTTCATTTATGAAACCCTAAAAATCCAAGGTTTCAATTTTGAGTTTCATTTGTGAAACCCTGACTGTTTATGGGAAAATTTAGGGTTTCATTAATGAATTCTTAAATAATTAAGGTTTAGGTTATGAAATCCTACATATTATGATTTTAATTATCAAAACCCTAAATATTTAAGGGAATTATTTATAAAACATTAAATATTTAAAGCTTCAAGTTAGGGTTCATTAATGAAACCCTAAAAAATAAAGATTCATCAATGAAATTCAAATATTTAGAAGTTCAATTTAATATAAAATATTGGATTTCATTAACGAAATCTTAAATAATTGTTTAAGGTTTCATTAATAAATCCCTAAAAATTAGGGTTATATTTATGAAATCCTAAATAATTAAACTTTCATTTATGAAATCCTAAATATTATGATTTTAATTTAGAGTTTCATGTATCAAAAACCTAAATATTTAAGGGAATTATTGATAAAATCTTAAATATTTAAGGTTTTAATTTATAGTTCATTAATGAAACCCTAAAAAAATATAAAATTCATCAATGAAACCCTAAATATTTATATTTAGGGTTTCACATAAGGGTTCATTGATGAAACCTTAAAAATAAAGTTTCATTAATGAAATCGTAAATATATAGGGTTTCATTTTAATGTTTCCATTATGAAACATAAAATATTTAGGGTTGTATTTATGAAACCCAAATATTTAGGATTTCAATTTAAGATAAAATATTAGGTTTCATTAATGAAATCATAAATAATTATTTAGGTATTTAAGGTTTCATTAATAAAATCCTAAATAATTAGGATTGTATTTATGAAATCCTAAATAATTGATGTTTTATTTATGAAACTTTAAATATTATGATTTCAATTTAGTGTTTCATTTATCAAAAGCCTAAATATTTAATGGATTTATTTATAAAATCTTAAATATTTGGGGTTTCAATTTAGGGTTCATTAATTAAACCCCAAAAACCAAAGATTCATTAATGAAACCCTAAATATTTAGTATTTTAATTTAAGGTCCATTGATGACACCCTAAAAAATTATAGTTTCATTAATGAAACCCTTCATACTGAGGGTCTCAATTTAATGTTTCAGTTATGAAGCCCAAATTATTTAGGATAATATTTATAAAGATTTAAATAATTAGGGTTCTAATTTAAGATATAATTTGAGGTTTCATTTTAGGATTTCATATATAAAACTCCAAATATTTAGGATTTTAGTTACGAAACCTAAAATATTTTAGGTTTCAATTTATGGTGAGTTTTTGGTTTTCATTAATAAAACCTTAATTATTTAAGATTTCAATTTAATATTTCATTTATGAAACACTAGATATTTTGGGTTTTATTTAGGAAACCCCAAATATTTAAGGTTTCAATTTAGGTTAAAATTTAAGGTTTCATTAATAAAATTCTAAATAATTAAGAATTTCGATATATGGTTTCATTTATGAAAATATTTAGGGTGAAATTTATGGTTTTATTAATATAATACTAAATAATTGAGGTTTCCTTTATGAAACCCTTAATATTTATGATTTCATTTATCAAATCACTAAATATTTAAGGTTTTATCTATGACACGATAAATATTTAGGATTTCAATTTAGTGTTTATTAATGAAATTTATAAAACCCTAAACAATTAAGGTTTCAATAAGGATGAAATCTAGGGTTTCATTAATGAAACTTTAAATAATCGAAATTTTATTTATAAAATCTTAAATATTATGATTTCAATTTAGGGTTTCATTTATCAAAACCCTAAATTTTTAAGGGATTTATTTATAAAACTTTAAATATTCAAGGTTTCAATTTAGTGTTCATTAATGAAATTTATAAAACTATAAACAATTAAGGTTTTAATTAGGATGAAATCTATAGTTTCATTTAGGAAACCCTAAATAATTGAGGTTTCATTTATGAAATTTTAAATATTATGATTTCAATTTAGGTTTTCATTTATTAAAACCCTAAATTTTTAAGGAATTTATTTATAAAACCTTAAATATTGAAGTTTTAAATTTAAGGTTCTTTAATGAAACCTTAGAAAATTAAAGATTCATCAATGAAATCCTAAAATTTAGGATTTCAATTTAGGCTTCATTAATAGAACCCTACAAATTATAGTTTCATTAACGAAACCCCAAATAATTATGTAAGTTTTCATTAATAAAATCCTAAATATTCAGGATTTTAATTTAAAGTAGGTTTTTTGGGGTTTTATTAATAAAACCCTAAATAGTTAGGATTTCGATTTAATTTTTCATTTATTAAACACTAAATATTTTTTGTTTTATTTATGACACTCCAAATATTTAGGGTTTTAATTTTGGTTGAAACCTTAAATAATTGAGGTTTCCTTTATGAGATACTAAATATTTAAGGTTTTAATTTAGTAATCATTATTGAAACTTATGAAATCCTAAATATTTAGGGTTTCATTAATAAAACCCTAAATATTTATGGTTTCAACGTAGGGTTTCATTTATGAAATTCCTAAATATTTATGATTTCATTATTAAAACCTTAAATAAATATTTAAGGTTTCATTGTTAAAACCTTAAAATAATTAGGATTTAATTAATAAAATCTTAAATATTTAAGGTTTCATTAATGAAATCCTAAATAGTTTAGGTTTCTTTTATGAAACCCTAAACATCATGATTTCAATTTATAAGGTTTCATTTATTAAAACCCTAAATGTTTAGGATTTTTTATAAAACACTAAATCAGTAGGTTTTATTTTTGGATGACATATAGGATTTCATTAATAAAACCCTAAATAATTGAGGTTTCTTTTATGAAACATTTAATATTTAGGGTTTCAATTTAGAGTTTCATTTATCAAAACCCTATATATTTAAGGATTTATTTATGACACCCTAAATATTTAAGATTTCAAATAATGAAATTTTAAATATTTGTTAGGGTTTTAATTAAGTGTTTCATTTATAAAATTATAAATATTTAGGTTCAATTTAGAGTTTCATAACTAAAATTTTAAATATTTTGAGTTTTATTTATGAAGCTCTAAATATTGATGGTTTCAATTTATGATTTTATTTATGAAATCTTAAATATTAAGGAATAAATTTAGTGTTTCATTAATAAATAAAAAAACTAAATATTTATGATTTTATAAATACAATGCTAAATAATTATTTAGGATTTTATAAATAAAATCCCTAAGAAATTACTCTTGTGTTTTATTATTTTATATTTTTTAATTTTACAAGACATTCCTCTTGTTTTTTCATATATTTTAAATTTTCATTCTTTCAAGTATTTCAAAAGTTTTCTTTTGTTTTCTTTTTATATTTTTCAGTTTTACAATACATTCTTCTAGCTTTTCCATATTTTTACAATTTTCATTTTTTTCAAACTTTCAAAACTTTATTCTTGTTTTTTTATATTTAAAAACAAGCAGTTTTTTAAGACATTATTCTTTCTTTAATTTTTCACATTTTTAAAAATTTTATTTTTTTAAAATTTTGAAAACATTACACTTGTTTTTTTTATATATTTCTCATGCTTTTTCAAATTTTTAAGACATTTGTTTTGTTTTTCATGTTATTAAAAAGATTCATTTATTTTTTAAATTTCAAGTTATTCCTTTTATTTTTTTATATTTTTGAAACTTTCATATTTTTTAATTTTTCAAGACATTACTTTTGAATTTTCATATTTTTAAAAAATTTTGTTTTTTTCAATGTTTAAAGACAATGCTCTTGTTTTTACTTTTTTTTTTATTTCAAAATTTTGAAGACAGTCTTCTTATTTTTTTTTCATATTTTTTGAAATTTTCATTTTATTTTTTAATTTTTCAAGACATTATGAATGTTTAAAGACATTATTTTTCATTTGTCGCCCACTATCGAATTTTATATTCATAAGTGTAGATAATATATATTTTTTTTCTATTGGCAAGTATCATTTTATTAGCCAATTAAATTACTGTCACATGATTATTACATACCGGTTTTAAAAAAGCAAACAAAATTAGTTTAAACAAAATAATTCATTTGCTTATGAAATAGCGTCATTTTTATTGAAAAGACAAGTTGTCACTGTTTTGTTAAAAAAAAAAGACAAGTTGTCACAGTCGAGGTGGCCATGCATGTTCCTGTTTCTGCCTTGTGTAACAAAACCCACCAAAAAAATAGTATTGACTTATGAATACATCATATTCATACCCGAATAAAAATACAAGAAAAGTGGCCATCAGTGACAAATTTCAGTATTATCACCTCAGTGGCTCAGTCTTTACCTAACCCTTTTAAAAAATATATATATCTTCACCTAATCCTAGACCGTTCAAAAGAAATTTATGTAATAGTAGTTCTTCATCACATTCCTAAACAGCTAAACCTTTTAACTTCACGTAATTAACTTCTTGAAGCCTTTGTTTTTTTTCTTTTATGTCGTTATAATAATAATCTCTCTTTTGACTGTAAAGAAACGTTGCAGGGGTATAATTATCCACGTACGCAAACTGTTTTGTTTTGTCAAAACCAGCAACGCGTACGTGTCCAACTTGCCTTTGTAGTTCGTAGCGTGAATGTGTCTTCTCTGACATATCCAGCGAGCGATGGCAAGTTCGATTGGGTGGATGCTGTTGCTCGTAACTTTAGTTCATGCACAGCAAAAAATAGGTTAGCATGGAATATTTTCTTAATTAATTTCTGGAAATTAAAGTAGCCTTATCTTGTTTATTCTTAATCTGCAGGCTTCATAAGCATTGATTGCGGAGGTACTCCACCAAATGACCAGTACACAGATGAAACAACCAACATACAGTATACCACTGATAGAGGCTATATAGAAACTGGGGTTAATAAGAACATCTCCTCTGAGTATGCATACCCAAACAATCCCAATCTCCCACAACCACTCTCAGATCTCAGAAGTTTTCCTCAGGGACAAAGGAACTGTTACACCTTCAAAGCTTTACAAAGTGGCGATTTACATTTAATAAGGGCTTCCTTCTTGTATGGAAACTACGATGGTCAAAACAACCTACCTCACTTTGATCTCTATGTTGATGTCAATTTCTGGTCAACGGTCAATTTTAGAAATGCATCGGAGCAAGTTACAAAGGAAATCATTATCATGGCACAATCAGGGATCACAAGCGTTTGTCTTGTCAACAAGGGAGCAGGAACTCCTTTTATCTCTGGATTGGAACTTAGACCGCTTAATAGTTCCATTTATAACACTGAGTTTGGGGATTCTGCTTCGCTCTCACTTTTCAAACGATGGGACATTGGACCACTCAATGGAACTGGTAGATATGAGGATGATATTTATGATAGAATTTGGTCCCCCTTCAATTCTTCATCTTGGGATTCTGTCACCACTTCCACGCTAATAAATGTCAACGATGATGGCTATAGACCACCCTTTCAAGTCATTAGAACTGCTGCTACACCAAGGAATCCCACTCATAATACTTTGGATTTTTCTTGGACCCCAGATGATCCAAATTCCAAATTTTATGTCTACTTGTACTTTGCTGAACTGGAAAAGCTTCAGAAAACCCAACTCAGGAAATTCAATATATCTTGGAATGGATCTCCATTGTTTCATTCCATAGTACCACGCTACTTGTTTGCAACCACTCTTTCTAATTCAAAATCCTTGGTGGCAAATGAACATCGTATTTCTATTCAGAAAGCAAAGGATTCAACCCTTCCACCCATTCTTAATGCAGTTGAGATTTATGTAGTAAGACATCTAGATGCACTTGCAACCTTTGAACAAGATGGTATGATACGTTTTCTTTGTGGACAAAACTTAGATATAACTCCTTAGGTGTTATTTGTATTGTTTTCCAATCAAAATTAGAGTTTTACCTCGATAATTCGAGCAAAGGTTTGCATCAAAGGCTTATATAATATGGATTACTGAGGTAAAACTCCAATTCTTATTGGAGTAGCCACACAACACCTAAATTACTGCTTTAGCCCTTTGGTAGTTACATAAGAACAAAATCTGGTGCAATCGTACCAAACAATTCTATTACTTGCAATTGTTGTACAGTTTGAGTGATTATGCCTTTAAGTGGATTCAATTACATGTAAACACAGTTGAGGCTATGTTGACCATGAAGGAAAACTATGGAATTCAAAGAAATTGGATGGGTGATCCATGTGAGCCAAAGAACTACTCTTGGGAAGGCTTAAGTTGTAACTATAGCACTTCACTTCCTCCACGAATTATATCTCTGTCAGTAATCTCTCTGTATCTTGTTCCTTCTTCCATTCTGAAAGTCCTAATTGAATAAATCAGTTTTGACTTTAACTTTTTATCTTGATATTCAAGTTTAGAAGTAAGCATTTTCTCTTTATAGGAATATGAGCTCAAGCAGTTTGAATGGAACAATAACTTCTGCCATTTCCAGTCTCGCCTCGTTGGAATCTTTGTAAGTACACATGATAGAAAATTCTGAGTACGTGTTTTTATCATTATGCTTTGAGAAGTTGTATTCATAAAATCTCTTTATACAAAAAATTGTACTATAAGGAGTGAGAAGACAGAGAAGTATAAGATGGCCACAATGTGATGAAGAGAGATAAAGAGAATGGGGTAGGGTTGTAGAAAGTTATTGTATGAATAATATAACTCTTATGCTCTTAACCTGTACAAAATTTTACCATGCTAAATAAGACTGTCTTCTTCATCATATATTTAATATAACAGAACCCACATTTTTTTTCAGGGACTTACATAACAATAGCTTAATTGGAGCACTGCCTCAGTTTTTGGCCGAATTGAAATCCCTTAAATATTTGTAAGTGTTTAAATGATTGTGGTATGGCCTAATATATACAGTGGTAAATAGGTAATAATGGCTGATGTAAGAAAAATCAAATTTTTGTAGGGATTTAAAAGGCAATCAATTTTCAGGTTCCGTTCCTAGCACTCTTTTAGAAAGATCAAGGGTTGGATTACTCACATTGAGGTATGCCCTGGTATAAAACCTAGAGATGTTTATTTCAATCCTGGCTAGTTTCATTTGTCTTGAAAGTATCAGAATCATGGTAAATAAAGCCAAGGTTGAAGCATGAAGCATATAAGCATCATGACCTGACTATCATGTTTTCATCATTTTCAGGGTGGATGATCAAAATCTTGGTGACTCAGGAGGGAACAATAAAACCAAGAAAATTGTCATTCCCATAGTGGTATTAGTATCAGTTTTAGTTCTATTGGCTGTTTTCATTCTCTTTTGGAAACTTAGAAGAAATGAACGATCAGGTACTTCTTGTTTTATTGATATGTAACTACTTCCATGATTCCATGTGATTCTCAAAATCTGGAGAACTGACATAAAATAGATAGGAAACAAAATATTAACCATACTTTGATTTACTTTTGTTTTTGAACGAAGAAGACGAGGAGATTAGTATGCTCAGCAAAGGTGGAAACACTGTAACAACGAAGAACTGGCAATACACGTATTCGCAGGTCTTAGACATCACCAACAACTTTGAAGTGGCAATTGGTAAGGGAGGATTTGGAACTGTGTATTGTGGGAAGATGAAAGATGGCAAACAAGTAGCAGTCAAGATGCTGTCTCCATCATCATCTCAGGGGCCAAAGGAATTTCAGACAGAGGTAACTAGTACCACATTCCTGAATCATCAAAAGAAAAGAAATTAATGTGGTATCCTTCACTGGTTATTTTGATGATGATAACAAGATGGCACTCATATGTATGTGTACATGGCTTGCAGGCAGAGCTTTTGATGACAGTTCATCACAAAAATTTGGTATCCTTCATTGGTTATTGTGATGATGATAACAAGATGGCACTCATATATGAGTACATGACCAATGGCAGCCTAAAAGATTTTCTCTTGCACTCAGGTTCTCATACACTGCTCCAGATTGCACCTTATTTAGCATTTAATTGAAATGCATTGACAGAGTAATGTTTTTTTAAGTTGATTGAGTTTTATAATAAGTAATAACTACATTAAAAATCATTCTAACTTCTAAGGATGATTGACGGTAAAAATATTTACTATTATAGTGCATGACTATTAAACTCTATTTGTTTACTGCAATACTTTTGGTATCACAAAATGATTAAAGAAAAAGAGCATGTTGCAATGAGATATCTCATGGTTGCAGATGGAAATTCACATTGCTTGAGCTGGGAAAGGAGAATACAGATAGCAATCGATGCTGCAGAGGGTCAGTATACATAACTTCATTTTTTATGACGCCAATAGTGTCCTTCTTTTATATCATCACCTTTTACTTTCAAATTCACTTATCTTCAGATCATCAAATTTTAGTATTAATCAAAAGAGATAAATGGAAAATGTTTGGCTCGTTTTTCTTGCTTTTATTTTGGATAAAATATCTCCTATTTAGTTCACTCAACTTAATAATTTTATGGATTGTATAAACCAGGATATGTAAATGCATAAGTGGTCTTCTGCAACTACATTGTTTTTCAATTTTGTAGTGATGTTTGATGAAAGATGTGTTTGAACTTGAAGGGTTGGATTACCTACACCATGGATGCAAGCCTCCTATAGTACACAGGGATGTAAAGTCAGCCAACATTCTTTTAAGTGAAGACTTAGAAGCTAAGATAGCAGATTTTGGCCTCTCCAGGGAGTTTAGGAAAGATAACCAAAATCAACAATCTCAAGTGATTCATGATCATGATCATGATGATGCTACAAATGAAAAATCTGCAGTAATGGGCACAACAGGGTACCTTGACCCAGAGTAAGAGTCATTAATTCAGTTTAATCGGTCTGTGTGTATATACTACTTAAATTAAATGTGCACTAACTAACTAACTACTTTGTCCAATTATTAAGGTACTACAAATTAGGGGCCTTGAATGAGAAAAGTGACATCTATAGCTTTGGAATTGTTCTATTGGAATTACTCACAGGTCGCCCTGCAATATTAAAAGGCAACCGAATAATGCACATACTTGAATGGATAAGGCCTGAGCTTGAAAGAGGAGATTTGAGTAAGATTTTAGATCCAAAGCTCCAAGGAAAATTTGATGCTAGTTCTTCGTGGAAAGCTTTAGGAATAGCAATGGCATGCTCTGCATCAACCTCCATTCAGAGACCTACTATGAGTGTTGTGATAGCAGACCTCAAACGATGCTTGGAATTGGAATCCCCTGTTGATAGTCAAATATTTGTGGCCCCTCCAAAACCAGTCTCTGGCCATTTTTTCAGTTCATCTGAAGCATTTTCCTATGATAGTGAATCTATCACCTCTCCTTTCCCAAGATAGTGCAAGTACATATTGAAATTGAACCATTGCCAAGTATTTCATTGACAATTGCTTGTTAATAATTTGCTATTTCGACTGATATTTTTTTAAAAAGAAATTATTAACGCAAAATATATCATATTACTACAAGCTAAAACATA
Source organism: Amphicarpaea edgeworthii (assembly GCA_014843725.1). Classification (NCBI taxonomy): domain Eukaryota; kingdom Viridiplantae; phylum Streptophyta; class Magnoliopsida; order Fabales; family Fabaceae; genus Amphicarpaea; species Amphicarpaea edgeworthii. The sequence continues at coordinate 239,358 of CM026325.1, forward strand.
GTATCATTATCCTAATTGCATTCATATTACTACAAGCTAGAACGTAGTCATTGCCTTCTTAATATAAACTAGGGCAACCGAACCAAATAATTATATTACCTGCAATTGTTTTACCATTTACATGATTATGCCTCTTAGTTGGATCGATTCAATCGCGAATCGGGAATTAATGGCCTCTTAGATATGTTGTCTTACTCTTATTCAGTAAACTTTTTTTACAACAAACTGATATCAAATCAAATGAATATGTAAAATTGGTCAAAATCGACAATTGGATCAATTTGAGTAATTCAACAAAAATCACAATAACTAAACGATGTTGTTGGCACACAACCAAACTTTTACTATGGCAGATATAGTCTCTAGCCTCTAGTCCTTGCATGCCACTCAAGAAGAAAGAGACATACAATTTAAGTTACTATACATCACTAATAACCCTTAAGTTCAGTGTTAATGGCATCCTTTCTTTCTAGTTTGTTTTCCTTTACACTGTTTCCTCGAGCTAGAGTTAAAAATGAAAATCCGTTTTTTGTTAAATAGTCGTTCATGTCAAATTGTCAATTAATTAAGGAAGAAATTAACTGTGATTTGCTTTATCCTTTAACTAATTTACAACAAGTGTGCCATGCATCCTAAGGCTTAAGAAGTATTACCAACAGACAACAGTGCACAGACCAATCCAAAACCCTTGACCATTTCAGGATGACAGATCTATGATCATGCTTACTTTTCAAACTAGCTACTGATGTAAAATTACTCTGACCCTGATCTGTGATCATAATTTAATACTCAGCAATGTGTAGCTGGGACAACAAGAATCTACTTTCTTCAACTCAATATAAGATGAAGAGCAAAATCTCGAGCGTTCAATCCTCTAGGGAGGGACACCCGATGACATCATGAATGGAAATGAAACCTGGCTCGACAAAACTTCAAAGAAAACTCACAAGTCGTGTCAAAATGGGTTACCGCACCAGGATAATGAGATAACACTACAATGTAGGAACTTCTTAATCGAAATACATTGACTAATTAGAACTAGTGGACAATTGATTGAGAATAAAAATATTAGAAATTTAATGTGAATTAAATCCACATTCAGAACAGGGTACTTAAATAATCATTTAACTGCTAAAACCAGAAATCTTATGATGATATTCAAGCCAAGAAGTAAGAAGTAATATAGAAGTCAGACAGACAGCAGTGTAGAGAATCAAATAAAATAAAAAAGAATGACAAGAGAACAATATACATGACATAAATAATAACACAAATCGATCCTACATATTTATACATTTGTGTACATGAATGGAATGAGATGAGATGACACACTAGTTAAGTAACTATACAAAAGGCTTAATGATTGATTTTCCGAGACAAACTCCCCAAAAAGAGAACCACCCAGAATCAAATATTTACACGGACTCATCGCTTCTCCCAAAATAAATCTTCAATCACTTCACCAGTTCCGAAACCCACCCAAGATCCGGAGCCCCGCTTCCTTGACCCGAACCCGAACCCGAACCCTCCAGCGAATTCTCCTTGCTAAGCTTCTCAAACATCTTAGCCCTAATTCCCCTCCCAGACTCCACCCTTTCCATAACCGGTTCCTCCTCACAACTCTGCTCCCAAACATCAAAATAATTCACCCCAGACCGAACCGGTTGCTGTGTTGGCGTTGTTGGAAGACTACAAAACCCGGGTCGGAGCACGGATCCTCTCGGCGACCCCACCGATACGTTTCTATTATGAGGCATCGATTTCATCTTTCCAAGCTGCAAATTACGCAGAGAGGCCACCATCTCGTTGATCGACGGTGACACCGGCGGAGACTCCGGCGGAGAGAGAGAAGCCGCCGGAGATGACATGAACGCCGCCGGGGACATAGAAACCTGCCTCATCGGAGACCCGTCATAGGACTCCGCCGCGCTACGCGGACTCTGCATCGGCAAGAGGCGCAGCTGTTCCGGCGTGTGTGCGAAGAAGCACACGCGCCGCCTGCAACTCGTGCCGTCCTTGCACGGCTGAGTCCGGTAGCGCGCCGGGTGAAGCCAACACTCGAAAACGCCGTGCGCGAACTCGCACGAATCACCTTTCTTGCAGTTTCCCTTGCGAAACTCCGGGCAAGCCGCGCCAGAATAGTGGAACTTCCGGGGGTCTCGGCGGCGAGCCTTCTCGCCGGGATGAGCGTACGGACACTCAGTCCAGTCGTGTGACCTGCCACGTGCGCATCGACGGACCTTGAACTCGTACATGCGGAAATGGTCACACGAGTACGCGTCCACCGGCGCGCCGGTTTGAGCCTCCGAGTCCGAGTCAGCATCCGTTTCGTTTGACGGCAGGTAACGCTGCAGCGCCGTTAGTGCTTCTTGGAAACAGTATGGAGAGTACTCACCAGCATTGACGTCGTTCGTTAAAAACGCTGAGTACATCTCGGCCGTTGGATCGTCGTGGGTTGGCCACGGTGGCACGTGGACCGTTGGATTCGCGCGATGGCGCTCTCCGAGCATCATTTTTTAGGGTGATGGTTTTTTGTTTACAGAAACTCCGGCAGGGTTAGCTTCGTTTATAAACTGCCACTTAACTCGCGTTTAACTATGGTTCGGTTGGAAGTAACCATGGTTGGGTTAAAAAAATCAATGAACTGCAATTTTCCACTGCGGTTAAAGTAGAGGGGGATTTCTAAATCACCTCGCTCGTGTAGGGGACTAGTGTGACAGGCTTATTCTTCGTTTGCCATGTATGTGGACTGAGATGGAATTTGTGTGCCACGTGGCCCGCGGTTATTGAGGGTCATGTAGAATAATCACCACGCTGTGTTGCGTTTCGTCTTTTTCTCTCTCTGACGCCCCGGGTCTCCGGAAAGCGGTGGAGCGTGTAATACGCTACATTAATCAAACAAGATATGTTAGATGTATGTAAATACACTCTTTATGGCAAAAAATAGTTGTAGAATATTACAACAGCAATAATAAATAACACTTTGAAAAGAAATATAAAAATTTAACCAATGGGCAGAGTGTTGTTTTATCGCTTAAAGTCATAGGGGATCCAAGTGCTTGTTTTATTGTATTCTTTTCTGACCGCTTCGACACTTGGAAAGCAACGCCTTATGCATTTGGACTATGTTTTAATACTTTAGTTATCTATTGTTTTAGATATTGTTTTTTAATCATTTAGTATATGTATTTTTATGAAATAATTTTAAGGATTTGGTTAATCAAACACACTTATTTTGAGTATAGAAAGGAGACTAAAAACCATTTTAATTGGGGACACGAAACTCTCCGCAAGATGTTAAAATTACAAAAAAATAATAATAATACTGCTAAGTTTATTACTATAATGCTAAATAAATGTACATTTAATGCATGTTTAAACTTAGTTTTAAAAGTACTTTTACTTTTTTTTTTTTTTAGAAATGTACATTTTTAAATAACTAATCAGTAAGGAAAAAAACTAAAACATATGAACCATCTAGTCTAGTACTATACAATTGAATTTTAATTTATGTAAACATAGTAATGATAGTGAAAGCATCCAACATTGTAAAACTACAAATTTGTGGTTAAAAGATGGTAGGTAGAATTATTTATTTCATAACTTATCTCGCGACAGATTCAGATTGTACAAAACGATAGAATATGAATTATAGAAGGATGGATAAACGACAGGGCTACTGTTTCTGGTGGATTTTACGAAACGACATCTTAGGTCATACCTAGAGGCGTGAAGCGCGTGTGATTGCATGAGTTCTTCTGATGAGGATAAGTGGGAGTAGATGCACAATGATAATCAATTAATCATACAAATAAAGTATTTTCCATTTTAGATAAGGAAAAACAGATTCATGAAGTTGAAATCAGAACCGATGATGAGACCATTTCTTTCATGAACAACTTAAGAAACATTGCCAGGTTCGGACTTTTTTTCATATTATTATATATGAGATTGTGATAGAAATTAATCATGTTCGATGTTCGATACTATAAGATATTCATGGTGTCATAAGAGTTTTGACATCTTAATTTATAATTTTTTTAGCAATTTATAGCTACTCGCTCTGGCAGTTTACGCTTGTGCTTGTGGTAAAAAGAAAACCGTTTCAATTATCGTACGTGATGTTAGTTGAGTAATTTATTTATTTTCGAAAACAGGTATACCATTTTCGTTTAGAATGCTCATAACTATTGTTCAGATTGTTGTACTTTTATAGTTTTATATTTTCAAGCAAACAAAAAAAAATACTAAATCAATTTAAAAAAATTTTGTATTATTTTCAAATTAATGCGATTACGACTTAAAATATCTCCAAAATCGTTTTTATAAAAGAAACAAAACCATGATAAAGAAATAATAAATATTTATATTTTATGGAAACAAATTTTCAACAATTTAAAAAAAATGTTATACTATTCAGAAATAGATGTTTTTTACTGAAGCAAATACTTATTTGATAGTTGAGATTTTAAAGTAAATTTATAAGAATTGAATGGAAACATAAAATTATTTTATATTATTCTTGTACATAATTTACATTTAATATAATATATAATTTAAATGAGAATTTTTGAGTTTATTTAATTCATAGATAGTTATTGATTTACAGTAATTGTTGCGGTGGTTAAAGTTATTTAAGAGTTATTATCTCAACTCACGTCAATATCATAACGGAATTGATGGCTATCTAATCCATTACTTGACTTTCATGTCACCAGTCATTTTAGCCCCTCGGCCTCACCGCACCACACCGGTCCGTTCTTATCGTCTCCACGCACTTGCCCACCACCGTCCCTTTTTCCTTTTTTTCTTTTTTCTTTTTTCCTTTTACGACAAAGACAACAAGATATATCAATCAAGTAATCCCCGATGGATAAAAAAAAAAATCAAGTAATCCCCCACAAAATAATTAATACTATATGCTACTTCAATTTTATTTTCATTATTAAACTCAGATTATCTATAGGCTCGATCAAAATTATTTTTAAAATAATTTATGCATTAGGTATATAATTATATTTGTTCGTATACCACTATTAAAAAAAGAAGTAATTGAAGCAGCATGATTTGGCATGATGGAAAAGGACATGATGAAAGCACTTGATCGAGGAACATCGGCAAGTAATAAAGAGATATTATTAGAAGCAGATCGATGAACGCATCTTTTGGTCTTAATAGAATGGTGCAGTCGCCAGTAGTCTTCTCTTCTCTCAGGACATGGGCAAGATAACACGTATTCATAGAGTTTATTGAAGACAATAAACTCTTAATTCTTTAAAAAATCTGTTGTTATCAAACATCAAGTTGATATTTTATTTTCTCTAAAGACAAATGAACCTTACTACTTTAGAGAAGCAAAAGAGGTGAACCGCTAATCTCACTCAACTCAAGTGTTCACAAAATGTCCATTTCAATTAACGTCAACATGTGTATTATGCTTTTTCTCGGAACCGCAAATTGTTCTGTTCTGTTCTGTTATGTGACAGTTGAGAATGTTCCATTTTGTGATGAAAACACCCCTCCGCCCCTCTGGTTAATTGAGCAAGCTAGTTCTGCAGCATGAATATTTATTTATTTTCCAGTTATTGACGGTTAGACGAGAAAGACCGGTGGTGGCATGCAAGAACCCATTAATAAGTTTCAGCTGAAATAAATTGCTTAAAGAGATACATACCATATCTTTCTTGGTGTAAAAAAATCCACAGGGGCCAGAGAAGAGAATATGATAAACCAATTTTATTTGAAGGAAGGTTAAAAAGAGAACTTCTTTGGCGTTTAAAAACACATACACATGCATAATGTAGACGACTTAGTTAATGATAATGCGAGTTATAGTTACATAATGATGTAGATGTCATAAAATGTTGGGACAATATTTATGTTCAAAGTGGACCACATAACATAACCTCACTTGAATAAAGGCAAACATTTTAGAGTAGAGTATATTTACAGCGCATGGCTGCAGGCTGCAGAGGTGCAGGTTGGTGATTTATTTAACAAGTTAGCGCGCAGAGGCAGAGTAATTAATAATGATTATTGTCCCAGCGAAGAGAGACAGAGTTGGATGGGTTGGTGGAAACGTGGAGGATAACCGATAAGCCACGACCAACTTTTCTGCCTACGGACGCTACACTTGGCCACATCCCTCTCCTTTTCTTTTCACACAATTCTATCCACTTAAGTTACTAGCTTTTAGCTTTTGTGTCCAACTAATCTTTTTATTAATCAAGAGTTGGGCTACCAAAACATCGTAAGAGCTCATATTGTGTGTGCTGTTTATTAAATATTAATAAATTAAGGAAGTTACTCCATAATCAACATAAATGTCCTTTATGAGCTATTCATTTTTAAATATTACTACGATTTTCAATATAACAAATAATTCATTTTTTTTAATCAATCAATTCAAATTATTTTATTTCAAAATTACTTTTAATTTTCTATTAATAATTATAAAACATTACTTTTTTACATTATTAAATATAAAAAATGATATCTGTATAAATTTAAACACGGTAAAAATTGTTCTATATATAATCATCAATAAAAAAAAAACCAACTAAACAAGGTTTAGGTCCAATTTAAATTAACTTTTAACTTATACACGATTTTCAATTATAAAATGCTACTACTAAGACCTTTTCAAGACAAAATAAAAGTGTTTTTTTTTTATGTTTAAAAGTATTTATATAAAATTATATATACATTTTTTTCAAATTTTTTTTAATATAATTATATTATTTTTAATTTATAAAAAAAATTGTTTTTTATGTTATTTTTCCTATAAATATTTGTTAAAAATTATTTAAATGTGGCAATATTTCGTAGTTTAATAAACTTTTTACTATTCTTTAAATATAGTACTATTTTTTAAAAAATTATAAATAAAATTTATTAAATGTAAAATAAAAGTCATAAAAATTGAAAAATCAATAATTTTTTCACTAATAATAAAAATATATTAAAAAAATTGTTTCTAATATTTTTAGTCCTAAGGCTTTGCTAATGAGATAAGCGTTGAAATAAGTGAGGGACACATGGCCTTCGGGAAGGCTTGGGTGGTTTCCGACATATCCACATGTCCCTTCCATCTTTGACCATACACGTGTATCCCGTCGTCCTTTACTCCCAGTCTCTTGCCACGTGGTGCCAAGTTATTGTTCTTTTTGGCTCTCGAGTTATGCGTGATTTCTACTCGTGTCAGCTACACCGGTTTTAAATTCGGTATCTTAGTCCTGTTTTTCAAAATGTAATTAACATATGGCTAAATGTCATTTTTGTACAAATGTTTTAGTTTTTTTAATTTGATACTTTAAATCCTTAATTTTATCTTTTATATTTTAAAATGAATTGAAATAATTATTTTAAAATAATATTTATTTTTTATTTTTTAATATGATTTGAAATATTTTTAAAAAAATTTGAGATATTAAATTATTTTATTAAATTTATTTACATGAAAACTGTCAAAATATAATTGATGTACAAATTAAAAGATATCAAATATAATAAAAATTATATGAAAAAATAAGTTTTAAAAATAATTAAAAAATAATAATATTATATTTTTCATTAATTTAATTATTTTTTTAATATAATTTTCATAAGATTTATGTTATATTTATCATTTTTTATATTAAAATATTAATTAACTTTCCTAGTTTTCATGTGAATAAATTAAATGAAATAAATTTTATATCTTGAATTAACATAAAAAAATATTTAAAATAATATTATAAAATTAAAAATTACATTTATTTTGACTATTTTTAAATATAAATAATTAAATTTAATTATTTTAAAAATGTAAATGACTAAATTAAAACTTCTAAAAATAAAAGATCAAGAATTCTAAAACATAAATAACTGATGAAAAAAATTAAGATATGACCAAACATTTAACCTTAATATATTAAATTTCTTATAAAATATTAGGTTTTTTTTTAATCTTTTTAATTATTTATTTTTTTTATTCTTATTATGCACTATTATCGATGAACATTATTTTTAAAACATCTATTTTAGTTTGGAATAAATTTTTTTAAAACATCATATAACAACGGGATTGTATTTATTTTTAATCATGTTATTATGATAAAATATTCACTAATACTAAAAGCCACTGAAATTCAAACTTTAGGTCTGTCAATAAAAATATATTTTTAATTTTTATAAAATAAAAAATTTCTCATATGTTAACAGCATTTATTAAAAGTAATGGTGTTAATATAATATTGTAATGTTACTTGAATCCCTAAGCCAACTGGGTAATGATGTGTGAGTACATATAGCTGCTAAAAAGAAAGATAAAGTGACACATCAACACTTAATTTATGGAGGTTTTTTTTTTACGGAAAAGTATTTATGGAGTCAGTGTATAACAAATTACAATTATTAACTTGAAATAATGAAGTTTAAATTAAGAGAGTTACTATGAGAATATTATACAATTTTAAAGACTCAAATAGTAGTTTATTCAGAAAAAAAAAATGTTTTCTTCTGCATAAACAAAAGGAAAAAGAAAAGTAATTATAGTGTTACACAATGTCATCGAGAAAATTAAAATACGATTTTTTAAATGTAATTATAAATTGAGTTAAACCTAAATAAATGTCTGGAAATAATAATAATAATAATAATAATAATATTATGTATCATAAAAAGTTCGATTTTCTTTTTTCATAAATGCAGAAGCTGTCCTTTCTAATGGTAATAAATATCTGGCTGATAAAATAGAAAAAAGTACGACAGCAGTTCACCGGAATTAGAGGATAAATTTCTGGCCACAAATATCTAGTGGTCAGAACTTAAGATCATTACTCATAATATTAATGGCTCACTTTGTTATATATGAAAAAAAAGTGATTATAATATTGTAGATTTAAAAAAAAATACCTTATATAAATACACATATATATAATAGTTAAATAATTTTTTTAAAACAAGTAATTAATTTTATTATAAATTAACTAAAATATTTTTATTTTAATTAAATTTTATACTGTTCTCCGGTTATTTTAAACTGTTGAAACAAATTTAAGTTTTTTTTTTTAAATCTTTAGAAAATGAAAACGTACACAGACGAATATAGCTTGCAACTGCAGGTAATAATCAATCCATCATTCAAAAGCTTTGTTTTCCCGTTTGCAATGTTTTAAGTTTTATGAAATAATAGCTTGCAAGGTTGCGAAGCTCAAGCATTTGCATATATATATATATATAAAAAGTTGAATATGAAAGGAATTGATTTGTAGTGAACAATATAGTTGCAGGTAATATGATAATGGTTTTACATTATTGCGGACCGGAAACATCATATATAATGCAATGTGTTAGATTTGCCTTGTATTTTAAGATTAAACCTGTAATTCTAAAAGAGGGTTGGATTGGATCCTTATCCGTTTGCTCTTTCTCGGTTTCCGCTATAATATTGGTGGGCCAAGGTAGTGGGCAGTGGCCTGGACCATAAGCCCGTAATTGGCAACTTCTCTTCTCTAAGGTCTAGGGAGAGCAATCTTGCCATTCCAAGCTCATTAATGATGAGTGGAAAATAATCCTACTTCAATCAAAGAAGATGATTCTAAGAAATATATTAAATTCTACATAATTTGGAATTTAAGATTTAATTTCATAGTTTACAAGTTCATTGGTTCATTGTTATAGAGTTTAGGATTCAATATATTAGATTTATAATTCAATGTTTGGGTTTTAAGTTTTTCAGGTATAAGATCTCATTAGGTAAGGTTTCATGATTTGAGTTTAATATTTTTGATTCATAATTCCTAATTCATAATTCAGATGCACTAATTCATAATTCAGGATGCAAAATTTTGGATTTTGGATATAAGATTTATGATTTTAAAGTGCAAACAATAATTGTCTTCCTCCCATATTTTATAAAAATGATATGAAAGGACAAAAATGTGGTGAGCTTTATGTTATCCCCTTTCTTTTGTTCAATGGAAGTCGATCACGTGTACGTGGGTTCATTTTATTATCTGACACCCCTTGAGGAATACACTTCACATAATCAATCATATATGTTTTATTTGCTATGAATAGAATTAGAGGCAGCTAGCGTTTTGAGTGAAGTCAACTCATCCTGCTTGCTGGTCTACGAATTCTTATTCTTAAATTAAAAACTAAGCACGGCAAACCATTAAAACAATTAAGTGAAGAAGGAGAAAGAGATAAGAAAATGAATAACTTAATTTATGTATCTGCTGCTAACATGTACAGCTACAATTTTGAAAAAAAAAAAAGATCATTTCATATTTTTTGAAATATAACAAATATTGTAGGCACTACATTTATTATTATCATGGATGTTACACATGTCAAAACTCAAAACCACGTGACCTGAATATTTTAGTGGCACCATAAAAAAATCGTTAATTATAATGAAATTAACTAATTAATGTTTTTCATTTAGATACGGGGAATTATTATTATGAATTTAATACAGAATGGGAGGTAAATACATTGTGGAAAAGTCCAAGGAAGTTGTAGATGGCAAGTGGCAACTTCTTCTTGGTTTCTCAGTCTTGGCTTTTGTACGTGAGCATGCGAAAAAGTGCAATAGAATCAGAATCTAACCACCATTCATAGAAAGGAAATATATATATACATACTGCTGATGTTTTTAATGCCCGCAAGAAACTGACTTCAGGTCTTTGACTATGATCTGTTATCACTTATCAGATACTAGTAGTATTATTTTTTATCAGTAATTTTATATACTCCTTCATTGAATAGAGATAATAGGTTGTAAACTTTAATAAATGGGTTTCACTGAACAATTTTGTTTTTAAAGTTTTTTTTTTTAGATTTTGCACTTAATCCAAAAGTATTTAAATCCCCACAACTAAGTTAATTTTCAAGTAATTTTATCTTTAAATTGTCAAAATTAAAATAATTTTGTTATGATTTTTTTCTTTAAACTGCCATGATAAAGATAATTTGCGTCTTGAAAATTAATTTTTATCTCAATAAATTAAATATGTTTATACCAAACTCGTGTGAATAAAAGAAAAATGTCGAGTGAATCATGCTTCCAAGTTCCAAACCCCAACAACCACAAGAAATCATGGAATTTGTTGCTTTGACGCAATTAGTTATTAAATTTTATATCAATAAATTAACTTTAAAAAAAAAATACAGTACTCTAGTATCTAATATATGAAAAGTTGCAATCTTGGTTAATGTATCCAATATCCATGCTTGCTTCAAGGACTCAAATCCTTACCATAAAAGTGTTATTTTCTTTTTTTACTCTTCACTGAACCTGAACCTGAACCTGAACTTAAATATTATTATCCCGAAAATATCATGATATAAATATACAGTATTCCTGGTTGTTTCGCTAATAATTCATCATGGTATAAATATATAGTATTATCCGAAAATATGCTGAGATCAAACACAAACAAAGTTTATTTGATAAGAATAAGATAAAGCCACGTTAAATATATGCGATTAGAAAAAAAAGCATAACCTGGGAACTGGGAACAATATATATATATTTTTTTTGAGTTAAAAACTAACTAACAAGGGTGTGCTTCCCATTTCCCAATCCCTTTCATCAGTGACGATGAGGCACCCAACTCATTAACTGAACTGAACTCTGCCATGGATTCTCCTTTGTTGTCTCAAGACCATGTTTTGCCCAACAAACACAGATGGAAGATCATCCTTTCTGCCACAGTGGCTTTCACAAGTCAGTTCCTTCCTCTTTTCTTTCTCATTCATTCACTTAATTCCCTTTGTCTGTTTTTGATTCTGAAATACATAAAGATCTTGTTTTTAAATTTTAATGGATGGATCAATTCAATGTTTAAAGCATCTTAGCTCTTGGTAGTTAACACCAGATTGGGCTTACAATCGAAATATGCAATCACTCAACCGCCTCCGTTCATGATGCCAGGGAAACTCAAAACTCAAAAGAGAACATTTTGTCTGGGATGGAGTGATTTAAATACATGAATTTTCAAATTATTTATTTTGGGTCGAAAACAAAAATAACTTAATTAAAAAACAGTCCGGCTGCAACATCCAAGGCTCTCCATGACTGCATCACAACCGCAACTGTGGCGTAATTTTTTGGTAAAATTATGTTGTATGTCTAACGTAATTTGTCATTGGTCTGAGAGTCTTTTTTTTTACACGGATTGTGCATCAAAATTAAACTAAAAGAATAAGTTCAGAAACCAAAAATATGAGTTTGAAGAGACAAAATTTGAACTATAGTTCAAATCTCCTAATTTTCTAGATGAAGATTGTGTGAACTAAAGATATACCAAAAAAAAAAAAAAATCAACTTTTTTGAATAAGAAACATAAAATCTGGTTTAGATCCTAGAAAATTGAACTTGTGTGCCAAAACATGTGGTTCCCACTAACGAGCACGGTTATTGTCAGTTGTTGGACTAGTAGTGAGAGGCAACACTAGCTATGGAATAGTGTCCGGTGCAGAAAAATACAAAGAGGGAGATATTGTTAAATCAGAGGTGGGAGTTGTTGCAACTGATGATGCTCGGTGTTCTGCAATTGGTGTTTCAATGCTTAGGCAGGGTGGACATGGTGTTGATGCAGCAGTGGCATCTGCATTATGCATTGGTGTTGTTTTCTCAGCATCAAGTGGTATAGGAGGTGGCGCTTTCATGGTTGTTCGTTCTTCTTCAACCTCTCAAACTCAAGCTTTTGACATGAGAGAAACTGCTCCTTTAGCTGCTTCACAGGTTTGATAGGTTATCTCTTTCTGCTAAACAATTAAACAAACCATGTTGAAGAAAGCTAGCAAATAATATTTCATTTTGAATGTCACCAAACAGAATATGTATCAGAACAATCCCAAAGATAAGACCTTAGGTCCATTGTCAATGGGAGTTCCTGGTGAATTAGCTGGTCTTCATGCAGCCTGGTTGAAGCATGGACGATTGCCATGGAAAACCTTATTCCAACCAGCTATAGAACTTGCTGAAAATGGTTTTGTAGTTTCTCCTACTCTTGGAGAGTACATGGCTGGTGATGCAAATAAGATATTGAATGATCCTGGGTTAAGCAAACTATTTGCACCCAACGGAACTTTGTTGAAAGCAGGGGATGTGTGTAGAAATGTTGAACTTGGTCGCACCTTGGAGGTAGTGGCAGAGCAAGGACCACAAGCTTTCTACAATGGAAGCATTGGTGAAAGTTTAGTGAAGGATGTGAGAGATGGTGGTGGGATTTTAGCAATGGAGGATTTACGCAATTACAAGTTGGAAATAACAGATGCAACCACAGTGAATGTGATGGGATACAGCATATATGGAATGCCACCTCCTTCATCTGGAACACTTGCTCTTTCTCTGGTGGCTAGATTCCTATCCTATCCTATCCATTCTATTCTACATGCTATTTCATTTATGTCGGTATATTTGAATAACTGTTAATTATGAACATGAACAGGTTCTGAACATCTTGGACAGTTATGGAGGTCCTGATGCTGCAAGGGGAAATCTTGGTCTACACCGACTAATAGAAGCTCTGAAACACATGTTGGCCGTTAGAATGAACTTGGGTGATCCCAACTTTGTAAACATTGATGATACTATATCCAAAATGCTTTCCCCATCTTTTGCAAAAGATATTCAGCACATGATACTTGATAACACTAGTTTCCCTCCAGAGTACTATATGAGTAGGTGGAGTCAAGTTAGAGATCATGGGACAAGCCATATGTGCATTGTGGATACTGATAGAAATGCTGTATCACTAACAACAAGTGTAAACTATCATTTTGGAGCCGGGTTTCGTTCTACTTCTACTGGTATCTTGGTCAACAATCAGATGGATGACTTCTCTACTCCCACTGATATATCCCCTGATAAACTACCTCCAGCTCCATCAAATTTTATTCAACCAAACAAAAGACCATTGTCTTCCATGACTCCTCTTATTGTCACAAAGGTATTGCTTATAGTAATTATGATTATTTCAAAGTAATTATGAGAATTCAAAACCTCTTTTTGCTTGCAGGATGAGCAGTTGGTTGGGGTACTTGGAGGGAGCGGTGGAATCAACATTATTGCAGCAGTGGTTCAAGTCTTTCTTAATCATTTCATCTTTGGAATGAAACCCTTGGATGCAGTTGTCAGCCCAAGGATCTATCACAAGGTACTAACAAGTTCCTTAATGTGTGTGAGTGTGATGCTCCAAACTATCTAATTTGGATTTTCATCTCATGCAGCTAATACCAAATGTAGTTCGTTATGAGAACTTGACTGCTCTCAGTGGTGATCACATTGAGCTTTCAAAACAAACTAGACTTTTCCTAGAAGAGAGAGGTCATCAACTGAGTGGGTCTGGAACACAAGCTGTCACTCAGCTTATTGTCCAAACTTTCAAAACGCCTATGAATAGGAAAGTTGGGGAAAACACTAAATCAGTTACAAAGCATGGCACTCTAACTGCAGTATGTGACCCTAGAAAGGGTGGATGGCCAGCTGCTGTTTAATTATTATATTGATCAATTGTAAATCACATACATTTCTAAACAAAATTCATTTTTTTTAGCCATGTTGTATCAATATATATATTTTTATCATCATTCTTTAAACAATTGAAAACCCGATGGAACTTTGTTTTCTGCTACCATAGCTATGCACCTTGAAGACAAGATGATACAGTATTGATGATATCACTTCGGCTCTGAAGCAATTATATATATATATATTTATTTCTCCCGTTCACCTTTAAACGAAATCGCCAAGTAGAAAATGATTGGAATAGGACGACCACTCGGCACAGTTGGGATTTTCATTCAAAGGAAATTGCAGCTTCTTCTGTAGGTTCATGCGTAAAAAAGCATGGTCACCAAAACTTGCCATCAACAGATCTAATGTCAGTAATTAAAACGTAAATTGCATGGACATAGGCGTGGCACTCGAGCAAGAAGGCGATAAACATCTACGTATGGAATCAAATTCTAAACAGAATGTTTTTCGACATTTTCGAGACTTTTATACGAAAGGGAGAAATATGCATTTTAGTAGTATTAGCTAAAGATAACTTTCAGACATCCAAGCTGAAATTCATTAGAAGAAAACCATAACCAACGACAAAGAAAAACAGCTTTCCCCAAATTTTAGATTGGCTAAGCTTCTAGTATAGTAGATAACCAATCGATCTGTAACAAAACACCTGTTTTTATAAATCCATGTAAAGTACAATTAGTGTGTCTGGATATCATTAGGATGCAAATGGATAGTGTAAGCCACATAAGCTGCAAGTCAACTGGTAGGTAAGTAAAGTCAGGGATTTGAAATTTATAATTTCCATTATTAGGGCATTGTACTAATGCCAGGTGCAGTTAGAAAAAACAAACAACTTGGTAATTATAATGATTCATACAAAGGAAGAGAGGAAAATAAAACAAATAGTTACACTCGTATTTCCATTGAAACTGAAAAATGGAGATTATCTTATCTATTGTACACAACACAGAAAGGTAGCAATGAGTCACGGGGCATTCTTTTTTCTCCTTCAAGATGTTTTATCCATCAGCTGAATTGGAGTCAAAATATTTGATTTGCTAGTTTCCACAATACAACCATTCATAACCATTTCCTCCAACATAAAATGCGCCTTTTCTAAATGGAACATGATATCTAGCTCGCACTGCAAGTATAGAGGGATGGATGAGAAATATAAAAATGAAATTTACTAGAGAAGTTTGGAAAGCAGAACTCACAACATTGCCGAAATGACGATCCATGGTTTCAACCAAGAGATGTATAAATTCTAAAATAGCCAGCTCATTCTGCAACATTATCCATACAAGGCAGAATAAGCAGTCAAGAAGAATTCAAAATATATCACATGGATCTGGATCTTCTAAAGTAAGCATGTGCTTGAATTGAAGAATCTGGCATAGAGAGAAAAAGAAAATAATTGATTTAGTTAGTCAGTTACCTCATCATCGTCGACTCCAACAAGGAAAAACAAAGAAGCGTAGCGGCGATATACAATTTTGTAGTTGCGATGCTCAACAAAGGAACACTAAGAGGAAAAATGAACAAGAGTGAGGATCTGAAAAAGGGAAGGATCTGAAAAAAGGAAAAAGGAAAAAGGTGGAACCTGCTGTTCGTTGCGGGCTAGGCATTTGCGAACGATTTCACCTTCAAGGGCTCGTCGCTCTTCGATAGTGAGGTATTCGTAGTATTGAGCAAGACGCGTTTGCCCTTGCTTGTTCACCATCAACACGAATCGGATCCCCATTCTGCCTCTGCTGCCCTAACTCTAACCCTCCCCAACACCCCTCTTTTTATTTTATACATAGTTTTTGGAAAAAAGCAATGCAACAAAAAAAAATATATTATTAATCTGTCTATTGTTTACATTTAAAAATTAATTTGTTGGAAAAAAAATATTATCATTTAACAAATGTCAAGTTTTTTTTTTTTTTTCCGTTACAACATAATATTTAATAGTTTACCAATTTCATCACTGGCTCTATCTTTTTTGAAAAGCATTCTGTTTCTTTGGTTCTTTTTTTAAGCTTGTTTGTTTATCTTATTTTGAATATGAATTGAAATTTCATTAGGTATGCGGTGCAGTCTTGACGACAATTTCTGGAATCACAATTCATCTCATGCCATGAGAACTGGGTGATAAAGTTCACTTGTTTTCTTGTTCTGTTCCTCATATCATTAAATAGCTTTACCAAATTAAATTTTAAACCTAACTGATCATGGATAATTAAATTAGTTAATTCAAACTAATGAAGTTCATTTTCAGATAAAGCAGTCTCATTCAAAAGCTACAGTACAGCACAACATCGTGTCGTGTAGTGTAGGGCTGAGTTTAGTTATTCGCAGCCATCTTATTGACAAAAAAGATATTTAGCTCTTATATACTACGTCTAGGTATAACGCGCACCAAATGACAATAATAATATAATATCAACTAGCAAGCTGTGGGATAAATGCAGCTGATTTCTTTGTTAGCTGAATTGTCTTTCGAACAATGTCCATCCGGTAACTGATTCGGTGCTTCTTCTTCCTTCTTCTTCTCTTCATTGTCACCCTTCGCATCCAAAAAGCTAGGTTGATTTGTTGAAGATAACAGCCTAGCCCACATTCTATCAGTTATCACTACATGGTTCTGTCTCTCAGTGATTCTCTGCAACAAAACATTAAATGTTAGTAGAAAGGCTTATTCAATGTTGACAAATAAATCCTCCTATTTATTCTCTGAACTCACTCACATAGAAGGGTATATAAGTTTGTCTTCCATTCACAAGTCCACTTGTATACCCAGTGTAACCTGCCATTGCTCCGTGAACTGCACTTTGCGCAAGAAGTGTGCAGTACACGTTGTCAGAAGCATTGCTTGGAATAGCTCGGATCATATAGGTTGGATCTGTAAAACATATAAGAGAAGGCATTACTCTTTCAGCCATTGCTCCTTTCAGTGTGTGTACACACATATAATTCCATCAAGTTTAATCTTTACAAACCTATGTATTTGAGAGTTATGGGCAGTGTCTTCTGTGCAGCAAAATGATCCTGGAAGGTCAAGATGCTCAAAGTAAGCGGCAGATAATATCTTCATAAAAGTTTATCACTTGTGAAAAATTCGCAAATAATAACGTAGGGCATATTCTGTACGGTCTAATTTCTATCATTTAAATGACATTTTTCTACAAGTCCTAAAAAATCTAAACTAGTGGTGGCAGTGATAGTAGTGATGCTAGACAGATCTGCCAATGATCAATGATCATAGGCATGGTATAAGGAAGCATGGCTGTAAGGAAATAAACAAGTTTGAGTTCACATTCAGAAGAAATTAAGAGGATAACACAGTCACAAAAATGAAAAGAATGCAAATAGAATGAATAACAATCCAACCCTAATATTTTGGGATATCCATAGGCCAACATCTAGGAAAAGCTTGTTTCCAGAAGCATCCTGTTTGCTCATGGACTGAACACTCTCAGATACAAGTTCCTGTCCTGCTCCTTCAGCAATCACAATAACCATGTGCCCATTTTCTTTGAGTCTTTTCTCTATATATTCATAAAGTCCACCAGGACCTTCAAGGTAAAAGGGTGACTCTGGAATTAAGCAACAATCCACATCTCGACTTGCAAGAGTAGCATACATTGCAATAAATCCTGCACCATGCATCCAAAATGTTACAACATAAACAGGAGAACTTCTGAACATCATATTAGCTGTTATTTCTTTTTTCAAATGTTACAATGTGATGATTGAATTGTAGTCAGCTGCCTCCTAGAAGGCCTTGTTCCGTTAAGGGTTATTAGATGGACAGAATGATTCACATTTTATTGAAAGTGCAAATGGTTTACAGGTAGTCTGAATTTCAAACCCACATTAAGCTTCCAGGAATCCTGATTTATATGTCCAACTAGAATATATTTGGCATCCCATAATTTGTCAGGTCTAATAAGAAACAAGACAATGTATAAGTTTCTCATTATAATCTTACCGCTGTTTCTACCCATCAACTTGACAACACCTATGCCATTTTCAACACTTTCAGCTTCAACATGTGCTGCATTTATAGCTCGTTGAGCCTCCTCAACAGCAGTGTCAAAGCCAAAGGACTTATCAATAACCTATTAAGCAACAAAGAGACAGCAGAAGAAAAGTACCGATTAATTATGCTAATGGGGTTTAAATTATGAGTTTGAAGCCACAATGTAGAAGAAAAAAACTTACCGGGATATCATTATCTATGGTTTTGGGGATTCCTACAACAGAAACTTTCAGACCCCGCCTTCTGACTTCCTGTGTGGTTAAATTGAATCATTAATTAATTAATTAATTGCTACTCTAATGCACTTAGTTTCACAGATGTAATTATAAAAATTATATTGGTAAAACGTTCATTCACAAGTCTGATAAATTATAGATTATAGATACCTCATAAATTGCAGAAGCACCCTTCTGAGTTCCATCTCCTCCAATTATATAAACCTGAAATTCAGAAAGATATTATTCCGATGTACATACACAAAAAAAAAAAATACTACTAAATAGAAAGAAATGCAGACCTGATTGATTCCCCGATCTTGAATACTGTCAACTATCTTTTTGGTGTCATGTCCACCTCGTGATGTCCCAAGGACAGTTCCCCCACGCTTATGTATATCATTCACACTTTTAGGAGTTAAAGTGATTGTATTGCGAGCATAGAAACCCCTGTATCCTCCCTTCACATCAAAGCATTTTCATCAGTTGACAAGACCGGCAATACAAAACTAAGTATGATAGCAATTGTTAGTTATGGTAGATTTACACTTTTACACACAAGGATGCATTGTTTGAAAAGACAGAGGAATGAAAGCTAGGGGGTGAAACTTGTTCAGGCCAAACAAGAATAAGAAAGAATTAAAAAGATTGAGAGTAAATGCCATACATTGATTCCCAGAACTTTCTTCACACCATACATATGGTGTAAGCCACACACTAATTCCCTAATGACAGTGTTGAGCCCAGGACACAGACCCCCACAAGTAACAATGGCAGCCAGAACTTCATCTGCTTCAAAGTACACCTGAATATCCAATTTTAGAAGGTCATAAACAAAAATAAGGAATATATCAATAAATGCACAGAAACATACCTTTTGTCGAGGCCCAGCACGCCTAAAATGTACCCCTCTTGCGCCATCTTTGTGAACAACGACCTATCATAAGTCAGAACAGAATGGAAATAAATTACAGTGTCTCAGTTGCAAATAAAAATATAAAACCCCACCCCACCAACTTCACAAAAACCTCTAGATGATTTTTGGATTTGAAGACCTTAACGTAGAAATCAGTTAATGGCTCGTCAAACCCATTCCTAATTACTTTAAAAAGTTACGAAACACGAACCTTTTGAGGAACGCTGTCATCAACGTGCACAAAGTACTGCCTGGTAAATGAAAAGTAAAATTCAATTGATCAATCAAGCTACAATTTTAAAGGAAAGGATAAGAATTAATAAATTTACACTTACTTAACTACGGAATAAGCAGGGTTGTCTTGCAAAGGATTAGGGTACGTCTGCAGCAAGCAACACACATTATCCAAAAGGAAAAATAAAAATAAAAATGATGGAAGCGATAAAAATAGAAAGGTGATGTATTATTAACTTTGGGTGTCGGCAAATGGAAAAGAAAAAGAAGGAAAAAGTGAAAAAAAAAAAAGAGACAAAAATCGTACTGGGAGAGTAGGAATGTAATCGGTAAAATGAGGAACGTCCTCGAGGATGTAACCGGCTGTGCCGGTGACGACCTTAGGGTCGGTGTTGGCAGGTGATCGCGACATGGGCAGCTTGGGATGAAGAAAACCGTTCTGAATTGTTGGAGATGATGAGGAGGAGGACTTAGAAGAATCCGAATCCATTCAAAGAAGAATTGAAGTTGAAGAAGAAGAAGAGGGATGAGAGAGTGGTCATATTTATTTATAGTAAACGGAGTTGACCGAAGGAATCAGAGGTCACCAAAGTGGAATTTGATGAAGGAAAACAAAAGGTGGAAAGTGGTTTTTGAACTGAACGCTATACTATGATCCACAGCTTTTTTGGGGGTCGGCGTGGAACAGAGTGGTGGCTTGGCTTCTTCTAGAATAAACCTCGGAGATTCCGGATTCCTGCTGTGCTGTGCTGTCCTTTTATTTTTCAATCAAGCCTAACTCCTGTTCTGCCTTGATGATGTCTATTGTCTACTACATCTACGATATAACTATTGTTTATTTGACTTTTTCTATTTTTTATAATTAAAACTGGCCTTCAATCTGATTTTTCTTTTATTTAATTAAGAGGGCTCATCATTATTACCAAGTTACATGTTTATATTTTATTACAAAAGAATAACTGATTGGATAGAAATTAGGAATAGATTCTCAAAAACCTGAGATATGTGTAGTTTATATGCTCTTTATGGATTTTATTTATGACTTTTTTTTTTCTGATCATGCTGTATTTTGAGTTTAAAACAGTTTTATAATATATCATCATAAATTATTATTAACATAATTATTATCATATATAATGATTTTGTGATTGATAAACAGTATTTTATATTCTTATAATCTTTTCTCTTTATTACGTAAATTTTTGAAGATTTAATGTTTTTGGTCTGGTTGTGCAAGAATAGGGACATTCAATCAATTTTTCTGGCTTAAAATTTTTTTTGTAATTATAATTGAGTAAAAGTGAGGTGCCTGGAGGTAAACGGAGAAAGGTCACAAAGTCTCAACCAAAACAAGCAACAACAAAAGCTTCCCTTTAATTCCTATGTGCGATCCCCAACACTCTAACTAACGCATAAAATATATATATATATATAGAATATTTTGGTCATTTCTATGTTTTAGCGAATGTGTCTACTAAGGCACAGAGAATTTAAAATACTTACAATTAAAAAAGGTAAAGTGGATAAAATTAGTACCATTTTTTTTTTATAAATTAGTACTAAATTTTTTATTTGTAAGACTTAAATTTGTTAAATTGCTTATGGGAACCAAACTCTTTATGAAACACATCGTGGTGTTTTGGAACTACTTGAATACTAATAGTCCAATGCTAATAATAAAAAAAGGAATATCCAATTTTAGTGTACACGGGGAAATTAAAATTTTATCCTTGATTTATTTTTTAAACTTCTATTATTCTCGTTTTAACTTAACTTCACTATTATATTGCCATTTTTTTTTCCTGTCACCTTTAATTTTTTTATTTAAATGACAGGTAATGCCTCTCTCCCATAGTCTAAATAAATTTCTTAACACGATGTATTGGTGTAGTGATTAGGTACTATATGTTCATAGGTTAGATAGATACTATGTGTTTGTGTTTATAGTAGGTACTTGTAGAACTACAAATGAGACTCGTGTTCGTAAGAATATGAACAATTAATAATAATGATTAATATTCAAAATTATAAATGGTAAAGATTAACTTATTAAAAAATTTAAAATAATTAATCAAATTATTTCTGTGTTCATAAATTTGTACTCAATGAAAAAAAAAATTAACAATTGAATTAATAATGTTTAATTTTGAAAATAAGGGATAAAAAAGTGTTTAATTTTAAATTATAGATTTAAAAAAAAAGAGTAGAGAATCAAAATTACAAATTAAAGAAAAAAAATCATTATTATGTTATTATTACTTGAGTGTTCAATATTGCCCCATCTAACCAATTAAAACCCATATTTTATAATCTATTATTGATCATATACTGCGTGATGCTAATAGGTAAATAATGACACCTGCTTCTACACCCAAATTTATAGACTAAAAACCAGTTAGTTATTTTGTTTTATCAAAATGAGATTAGGGATATTTTAGTAAATGAGTCATAATTTATTTTAAAAGGCGTTTACCATGTTTTTAGTATTTAAATTTAATCGAATTTTGATTTTTAGTTACTAAATTTTTATTTTACTAGGTAAAATTCTTAAACCTTTTCTAATTAAGATTTTTGTTCTTAAATTTTGTTTGAATGATCAGATTTTTTAAATTTTAAAAAAAAATTAGTCCTTAAACAAAAATTTGAACCCATTTTTTTTTTATTTAATTGATTTTTAGGGACTAAAAATTTTAATACATAAAAATTCAAGAATTTTGACTGATGAAACAAAAGTTTTGAGGGAAAAGATTTTAAATCTTTAACTAACAAAACTTTAATCGATTAAACAAAAATTTAATAACTAAAAATTAATAAAAAGCTAAAGAATAAAAATACAGTGAATTCTTGAAAAAATAAATAAAAAATCATTTTTTTTCTCCTCTCTTCTCCGTGAGGTCTCTCTTCCTTTCCCAGTTATTTCTCTCTTCGATTGCTGGGAGCGATTGGCAGTTGAAAAAGCTAGATAAATGAAATTGAGTTATAATTGATTGCTGGAGGGTGCCAACAAGCAAAAGAAAGCATTGACCATATAATTAACCGTACAACTCAGAAACCATGGTCATTTTGCTTTTGCTTTTAATTAATTTTTTACATTTTCATTTCATTTTCAGTTATGAAATCTACAAGTTCTGCACAACAACGGCGGAACTCTCTTTTGGCAGAAACCTAAATTACTTCGCGATTAATGCTTATGTGGGTACAATAACGTGTTTGTCAATGGTCACGGAGGTGAATGGTAAGTTACTATATTGTCCTTAAAACAAATTTAGTAAAACAAGAAAAATAATTGATTGTTTTTCAATTATTATGGTGTCGCATCAGTATCTTACCGATCCTTAAAATTAACTATTAAAATATTATAATATTTTTAAAATAATTTATTTTAAATAAAAAATATTAAAATTTTAATTCAAAATATTTTGATGTTAATTGTTAATTCAATAAAAGAGATTAACAATTTGCGTTCATTTTTTAAAATACAATTGTCAAGATTAATAGTTTCAAAATAAAAATAAATAATATGAAAATAAAAATAATATATTAATAATGTCAAATAATTTTATAATAAATAATTGTGATAATTGATGTTACAAAGTTATATTACACTTTTATAGTAAAATAACCAATCTATCGTTATTCTCATATAATATATTTATTGACTTTTGTATTAATTTTTTAAAATAATACATACCATCGATAGTTTTTTTAACTCATGACAATTATATTATTTGCAAGCGTCTTCCTGAATATAATAATAAAGGCATGAATCTTGCAATAATATATGCTCGCATGCAAAGTTCGCATTCCAGATCGACAGCACATAGCATTGAATCACATGATGTTCAAGGAAATTAAAAAAGTGCATATAAAAAGCAATTATGATGTACTCTACATTATGATTTTGTATAAAAAGTGCATATAGTTTTGTTATCTGATATAGTTTAATTTAAACATTATAATTTATAAAAATGTAATGTAAAACACATGAAGTTGGACAATGATTTTATCTTAAATATTTTTTTAGCACAAAAAATATTATTTTAAAATTTGTAAGAATTAAAAAATTTTATTAATTAAGTTTGTTTATAAAAATAAATATTTAAAAATAAATAACTAAAATTTAGACAATTACATACATAATAAAATTAGAAAAAATCTAATAAAATCACAGGCCAAGCTAGGTGAAGTGGCACCTCCACCTTATCCCTCCATTTTTATAGGTTAGCTCGATAAGTCCAAACCCATTTTGACATTCTAAACATACCTGATCTCTTACCTTATTAAAAAAAAAAAAAAAAGTCTATACCCACAAAAAATAAAGTGTAGGCTGAACATTTTCCTCTATTAATGAGTGGTTCGTAGTTATCCATATGTACACGCCTTATGCCACCGCCAAACTATGGGTCGCCATCTATCCCTCATTTTTTCTTTGTACATCGTTAAATCAATCACACGTTACGAAGTTGAGTTGAGACTTGAGAGGAATAAATATATTTCAGGACTCAATTGATAAAAAAAAAAAATGTATTTCAACAATCAAAATTGTAATTTTGAGAATCTAAACAGAAAAATCACTTTTCATAAAGTTAGATGTAATCCACTGATTTTGAATACATAGTCCCTTTTAATCTTATTCGACAGGAGCTCTTCTTAATAAAATGGCCACAAATTCATGTAGAGGCATCTAATGAATTGAAGAGACAAGATCCGGTCTAACTGGTTGAAAAATCATTGGTCTTTTCCAACAGAAAGATTTATTTATTGTTTGGGCCATTACCAGAGACCAACTTCGGCTCATAAGGTTTTTTCTATTTACACTAATTAAATTTGCTAAGTACAATCATGATTTCTGCTTAGCCTAACTGCCTAAGCATAGTCGAGTGATCTAGTTGTTGTTGTTGAGTAGTCAATTAGCACATTCCAAGTGTCCAACTCTGACAGAATCCAAATTAAGAGCAACCTGCCACAGCATCATTAACTATGAAAGGTCTTTGAGCCTGTTAAGTCAAAAGTAAGCACTATTACACTTAACCAAAACAAATGTGAGTAGAAGTAAGTTGGTTTTTCTTAAAGTACGGGTTAACACTTAATTAACATAAGCATACTCATAAGTTGATAGCTAAAAATATAAAAATACCTGCAGGACGGACTCAAGTTAACAATGAATTTTATATTATAATTTTATCCTAAAATAAGTAGCCACATAAATTAAGATTAAAATAGCAGATAAAAATTTAGAAAATCGAAATGAGAATGCAAACCTAAAAAAATCAAGAAATATTATTATCATCGATAAGCTATATATATATATATATATATATATATATATATAGGAAGCACCGAAAAATTGTAGTAACAGTAAAGTTTTCATTTACCAACAATTTCTATAGTCTCATTATTTGTCATGGCTGGCAAGAAAAGCATGCCTGGATTGAGCATGAAGCGGATTTCCTCCTATATCAAACATTTACAAGCAAATGTTTAAGTGACAAAAACAATATCTCAACTTACAAAATGATGAAATCTGACATAACTGAAGTACTCAGTGATCAAAGTTGATGATTGGAAGATGTTTGGCAGGTCTGTGATAGACTGGGAATAGAGAAAACAATGAGAACGCAAGAACAGAAGCAATCGACTCCCGAAAGAAAAGGTAAAATTGAAAATGTAAAACTATATATAATTAACCATCAGCATGCATATCACGTCACAACGGTCAAAGAATAATTGAAATCCATCTAAAGCAGATTTGGATAAGTTCTCTGAATGACTTCGCTCGACTGGTATTTCCAATGCTTCAAGCGAGAGAGGAAGGACTCAAATAAATAAATTACCTCGCATGCATGATGCATGATGCATATACGTGACATAATAATTTTTTTTTTCTCAGCAAGAGAACTATATATATATATATATATATATATATATAAATGATACCAGAAATATCCATGCTAAGCTTGTTCCACCCTGACAGTATGAGACTCTGTTGTGTAAATCATCCTGATTATAACTACATAAACAATACTCAGGAATAACAGAGACCATTATTATCAAACAAAAAATTTCACTATATAGAATATCCAAGCAAACATTCCCAATCTAACAATATACCTATATCTACCACTACAATATATCTATACAACCATCCAATAGTCAAACAAAATATAGTTCAATAACCCTGTTTTATAATCTAAGAACTCAAGAGACATGTGTCAGGATTAAGGTACCATTGAATAAAAGAATAATAAAATCACATATCATACGCTTTTATCCAACTCCAAGAATAAAATGCACCAGAAATTGTTGGTTGAAAGCCTTATGATTAAACAGGATATCATTTCTGGTCTTCCAAACCATCCACACCATACACACCACAGTATTTTCCATCTACTTTGTTTAGTCTTGTTGCCACCCTGTAGATGATGCTCATGGAAGTGATCAACTGCCATCCAAGGAAGCACCACAAATAATTCTACCCATCCATAACATGTATACCACACTTCTAATATAACCAGGCACGAGGATATCAAATGGTCCATTATCTCCAAGGTATTAAGGCAAAATTTGCAATTGTAGTTATCGTCATCCACATATATATTCTTGTATACCAAGTTTTCACCAAAAGGAAGTCGATTCCTAAACATCCTCTACAGTAGGTACTGAATCTTCAGAGGTACCTTCAATTTCCAGGTTTTCGCAAAGATATTATTTTTTGAATAATCTCCAAAAGGTTTAAAATTCCAGCATAAGCAGACTTTACAGAATAGCAGCCACTAACTTCACCACTCCAAAGCTAGGAATCCCCCACATGTTGCCTCATAATATAACCATTCACATCTGACATAAGATTATTAACTTGTAACTCCCACAAAAAATGTTCTCTATGCCACTCAAGTTTCCATGACCACAACCTATTGCGCCAAGCTCTTATCTTACACACTTTACACACCCTTTGGGATGAAGTCGCAAACAGACGAGGATATTTAGAAGCAAGTGATTCATTCCCCATCCAAGTATCGCTCTAAAAAAGAGTTTTATCCTCTAGACCCACCTTTCACTCAACAAGTGAGTCAAACCACTTATCATTTGTTGCCTCCTGCAAGTTTTACATAAGTCACTCCACCATACAGAATAATGGGATCGTGTCTTCTCACTAATCAAACCTCCCCACCCACCATACTTAGACATTAAAACGTCACACCACAAACTCTCCTTTTCTTCCATGAGCTCCTACCTCCACTTTCCCAACAAAGATGTATTAAATTTAAAAATGTTTTTGATTCCTAAACCCCCAAAAGATTTTGGCTTACAACATGGCAACATAATTTTATTATCTCACAAATCAATTTCATTTTCTTTGTTTTCATCCTATGGTATCTCCCACACCAAGAAAAAAAAAATTAAACAACTAAAAGGACAATCAAGTCAATTTGTAACACTAAAAGGTAATTACGTGAAAAGATAATAAATAATCTAGTCTTATATAACAATAATTCAAAATTTCAATCGTTCAGAACCTGTAAAAAAAAAAAAAAAACACGTGCAGTATTTTAATTTGTAGGTTACAAAGGACATTACAACATGCCAAATGAATCTTGCATAGAAGGAATTACCCTAAATTTCTCTATAAACCCTCAAGATAGGATATATTCCTTAGGCCTGTCTATGATATTTAGGCAAAAATTCTGCTTCCCATTCTCATTCTCAGCTCCATGAAATAAAAGCAAAGCTCTCGATTTGCAAAGAGCTAGAAAGAAAAACAGGAAAAAAAAAAAAAAAAAACAGCAGACAAAGGCGCAATCATGGCCTTCTATCTATACTGCAAACATCATTAGGGACCCTCCATCATTTTTCTCTTGACTGCTCCTAAGAATGCTGTTATAAACGTGAAACCTAGCCATCATCTGATTAAGATACTTTATGGGGCATAAGATTTCCATGCTGGACCCACAAAGTGGTGTGTGTGAAATACATTTATAATTTGTGTCCCAGTAATCAATACTTTATATAAGCTCAGAATAGAAATAACACGGCCAAATTAAAGTAGATGACAAAATAAAAGAGAATGAAGAATAATACATACTACCATCCCAACAATTATTCACTGCACATTACTTTTTTTCCCTGCACCAGTAAATTAAAAATAATCTATTAGAAAAAAAGGGGAAAATAATAGTACTGGCACTATATATTCCAAGACAAGAATTATTAAAGTTTATTTTGATTACCTGAAGCTGTAAACTATTTGGTGCTTCATTCTGGTCCATGATTTAACATTATAAATAATTTATAGTAATTAATTAGGAGATCGAAGAGGGGTGGTGGTCCATCAAGTACACACAGGATTGTCTTGCTTATCAAGCAACCTCTTCCTAATACATTACTGGCCACTCTTTCTTGTGTGTGCAAAACATTCATGGCAAAAGCATCATGATCAGCACTCCAGCTCAAAACCCATGTGAGTTTCTATCATCCCCTTTTCCCCTTATTTCCATCTGGGTGTCAACTTTCTTTCTCTCTTTCGCTTTATTATATGTCGTCTCACATTAAACTGTTATGCTTAAATAATGAGACCGTAATTAATTCTTCTTCATGTCGTCGTTATTACTCAAAGTCCAAACTTTGTGACACGTATATATTAATTAGAAAGAAAGTGACTATTTACATTTAATATTCTATTTGTTTTTCCTGCCGCTAACTTTTGATATGGAAGATAAACTGTAGTTAACCAGTGATAGAAACCAATAATTCATGTAATAAAAAATTACATTAAAAGATTACACAAATTGTTAAAATAAAACTCTAATTCTGAATGAAAAACAATACAAACAGCAATAGCACCTAATAAATATAACTATAAATTTATCCTAATTCAAATTCACCTAATTAAGTAATTAACTATATGTTTTAATTTTGTCCTAATTATATTTCCATAACTGTATGTTTTTGTGTTTCTTTGGGATATATTTTTTCCTATATAGTCATATTATTATATGTATAAAATAAGACAGAAATTGTAAGCTAGGTTGGTAGGGGATCCTTAATTAGTAACAGCTATGGTATGTGGCCGTTTTGTGCCTTTTGCTTTTGTAGTCAAGGTTGAAAGAAAGGTGTAGATGAGAGAGGCTGGACATTGAGCTTTAGTCAGAAAAAAACCAACCGGGTTTTCTTTCTTTCTTTCTATTCTGTATGTTTCTTTGCTTCTTCTCTCTCATAAACCGCCTACATACATGCACTTCTTAAATTACCAAAAACTTAAAGGTACTATAGGTGTGTTTGAAGCAGCTGTTAGCCACCTTTTCCTTTATTATTATTTTTCTCACTGCCTTCAGTTAAAGTAGCAAGCCAGATAGGAAATCCTGGTGTTTTTCCATGGTTTATAGCTCAATTCCTCTTGTAACTGTTTCCTCTTTCCTTCTTCTATCTTATCCTTTCCGAATATTTTCCTTGTTTCCTGCATATTCTCATCTGGGTTCTGCAGTTTTTTTTTTCTTTAGGACTGATTTCCTGTCTTTAACAGTCGCGTATAGTATATGCTGGGAAGTTAATATTTTTTGTCTATATTCAAGATATTTTTTCTCTTTGTTCACATATGTTGTCTAGTTTCCTCAACCGGATCATCATCTTTTCTAGCATATATTTAATTTGTTAAAACTCAGGAAAAATGACTATAGCCATATTATTGTTATTCATCCAAGTTGAATTGATGTTTTGATGGATCTGAATCGGGTCTTGGTTCCATAAAATTAAAGGGAGTTGCAGTAATATTTGAAGGCATCACGATGAGTAAGATGAGCAAGTTGAGTTCTGTAAGCAGTTCTGATCTCATAGATGCCAAGCTTGAAGAGCATCAATTGTGTGGATCCAAGCAGTGCCCCGGTTGCGGACACAAGTTTGAAGGGAAGCCGGTACGGAAAAATATCTCAATAATAATATTCTTTACTTCATTTGATTGCTATTATTTTTTTGTTAATTAAAGGCTGCTTCATCACCCTTTATTCTTCTTGTTCCTCTCTCTTTATCTTTAATTTTGAATGGAAACTGCAGGACTGGCTAGGCCTGCCTGCAGGTGTGAAGTTTGATCCCACAGATCAAGAACTAATAGAACATCTTGAAGCCAAAGTGGAGGCAAAGAACATGAAATCACACCCTTTGATAGATGAGTTCATTCCCACTATTGAAGGAGAAGATGGAATTTGTTATACCCATCCGGAGAAACTTCCAGGTGTGAAAATCTTATCCATAATTAATTAATTAATTAAAGGCCGGGTAGTTCACCTAATTTTGATTTTGGGTAACAAAAACAGGTGTAACAAGAGATGGGTTGAGCAGGCACTTCTTCCATAGACCTTCAAAGGCTTACACAACTGGGACAAGAAAGAGGAGAAAGATTCAAAACGAATGTGACTTGCAAGGTGGAGAAACCCGGTGGCACAAGACTGGTAAGACCAGGCCAGTCATGGTGAATGGAAAACAAAAGGGTTGCAAGAAAATTCTTGTCCTCTACACCAACTTCGGAAAGAACAGAAAACCCGAGAAAACCAACTGGGTCATGCACCAATACCATTTGGGGCAGCATGAGGAAGAGAGAGAAGGAGAACTTGTGGTGTCAAAGATATTCTACCAGACACAGCCAAGGCAGTGCAATTGGTCAGAAAGAAGTACTGCAACAACTACTGGTGAAGGAAGTACTGGAGAACCTAATAACAACAACAACAGTGGAAGTGGAAGCTGTTCTTCTAAGGATATTCATGTTACTCACACTCACAGAGATGAGATGTCTTCAGTTGTTGGTGTTCCTCAAATCACAACTTTCACTCATCATCATCCCTTGGATATTCAACACCTCAAACCACCTGATCACTTTAGCTTCATCCCTTTCAGGAAAACCTTTGATGAGGTATCATATATAGCTTCATCACATTTTATTCTACACTTTCATACTTATGACTTTAATTACACACTACCTTTTTTTCAAATCAATGAATTGAACGTGATGTTTCACTTAGCTGACCAAAGCAAACACAATTCACTGTATTTCAACATTCTTTTGCACCAAAAAGTGAAAATAAGACATGGTAGCTGCTGATATATATCATTGCTTGCACACACCGCATGAAAATGTACGGACACCAACCACTGCCTGTTTACCTACCGCTGAAAGTTAACACGGGTTGATAGAACTAATAAGGCGCAACAAAGTTAAATCTAAAATCTAGCTAAAATATCTACATTCACTGACCGAGAAAAAAGATGAGTTTGATAGTTGACTAGCTAGCTAGCTAGTTAGAAATGGGGTGATATTTAATTAGTTTAATTTCTATATATTAATATAACATAGTTAACAGTTGAATATGACGGTGGAAAATATAATGCAGGTTGGAATAGGAGAGGCTTCAACAGTAGCAAGAGAAGAAGTGCATGAACAACAACAACATCATCAGATTTCAAACTCAGCTTTTCATATTAGTAGGCCTTCACATCCAATCTCTACCATTATCTCTCCTCCTCCCCTTCACCACACTTCCATCATTCTCGACGACAACAACTCTTACCATGTCTCTAGAATAATGCTCCAAAATGAAAATTTCCAGGTAATCCCCCCACCTCTAATTAAACATGATTATATATATCATTAGAATTTTCATCATTGACAATAGAAAAAGACTAAGAGTGCATCGAGTAAACATTTTAACTTTCGATAACTTATTACATAAGACTTTATGTCATCAACTTAAATAAGTTAAAATGAACTTATTAATAAAGTTATAACTTTAGTAAAATAAGTTTAAAAATGTTTTTAAGAAGGTCGTAATTAAATTACTTTGAATAAGCACTAATAAATTTTGTATATGCTCCTTAAAAGCTGGGAGGATTAAAAAAGTTTATCACCATGGACAGTGTGTGAATAATAATAATAATAATAATGGTAATTAATAATAATAATAATAATAATAATAATAATAATAAAAGGAAATTAGGAAAGGTAAGCTGAGTAATTAAATAAATAAATAAAAACAGACGAGTCACTTAACATGTGAAAATACAAAGGAGTGAGTCTGCATGGTATTGTGCATGAGTCAGACTCAATAACTATGCAAGCTTTTGTGAGTGCTTGATAAATCACAAGCATGAAACTGTCTTTTCACTTTTTGAATATTGTTGAACACGATGATTAAGATGTGTGTTTTGAATTTGATTG
This sequence comes from Amphicarpaea edgeworthii, assembly GCA_014843725.1. Lineage (NCBI taxonomy): Eukaryota > Viridiplantae > Streptophyta > Magnoliopsida > Fabales > Fabaceae > Amphicarpaea > Amphicarpaea edgeworthii. The sequence continues at coordinate 271,464 of CM026325.1, forward strand.
TTGACCTTGGAAATGCATCTATTATTTGTATGTCCACTTGGCAGCAGCAGCAGCAACAACATCATAAGCTTGGAGGGAGGTCTGCATCTGGTTTGGAGGAACTCATCATGGGTTGCACTTCAACTGAAATCAAAGAGGTAACAAATAACTTTTTGACTCGGAATTATATGAACTTTGTGTGTCATTATTATGCCAAGAGAAAAGAAAAAGGAGGGCACAGAATGATAAAAACAAATAAATGAAAGACATTTAGAAAGAAAAATTTACTACTGTACGTAAAACCAATTGTGGGACATCGATCATAGAAGCCGCAAGGAAGTTTAAAGGAAAAAGACCTTCTCTTTATTTTATTTTTGAATTGTACAAGAGATTGAAACTTCTGCTAACATCATTTTTTTCTTCTCATTAAATACTCATAATGCTCAATAGTTTTATCTTTCTTTTTTTCTTTATTCTCATAAAAAAAAACTAATTAAGATTGGGAATAGTGAAAGCGACTTAATTTAATTTTAGTTTTCATTACGAGCCGTGTTAGGCAAAACGCCCATTGACGTTTGACACTTTGACCATAAAGTGGAAAATACTACTCATGATGAGCCAGTTAATTAATTTCCTTTTTTTTTTAATTATCTTCTTGTTAGATACTGTAGTCTTGACCAGCAGGCTGTTCAAAAAAAAACAAAAAGATAGTCTTGACCAAGTGTCTATAGCATTAATCAATTTTTATGTGATACGTAGTTAATTTTTCTAATTTTTTACGAGAAAAAAAAAACACACACACACACACTTGACTATGACTATATATATGTATGATGTGAAGATGAATTGAGATTATTATAATCTTGGACTACATAATAACTTTATTGTGTACTTAAGATTATGATTAAATTATATGACACAAGCCCTAAACCTGATCTTTTCATTTACAGGAGTCATCCATCACAAACCCACAAGAAGCTGAATGGTTGAAGTACTCTTCTTATTGGCCAGACCCTGACAACCCGGATCATCATGGGTAGAAGAGGGTGAAACCAACAAAAAAAAAAAAGGAGAAAAAAAGTGAAAAAAAAAGAGAGAAAATACAAAAACCATGCATATAGACAGCATCATAGTCATCATCATAATTAATGCTTGAAGCCTCCCTCAAGTTTCCTTTCAAGAAAAGGCAAGGCCAAGAAATAATATCCATAGTTTGCTTTATAAAACTTTGGTGCATGAGTACTCTAACTGAAACTAGCTATAACAGTGTGCAATGGGGACAAGCTGGAAAGAAAGAATGTCGTATAAATCAAAGAGAAAGCAGAGAAAAGAAAAACCCAAGAAAGGCTGCTGACACATGGAGAGGGAGAACCAAAGACCCAAAGTAAATGTATCCTACTGCATCAAAATCATCACTATACCATTTCCCAGCTCCTATATATAATTCTTATTATTTTATTGTTTTTATTAAATGTTTGTATAATTTCACTTTTCTTGTTTTTTATACCTCAAATATACCAATGAGTTTGTTCAAACTGCAAACCACCTTGTTACTTGCGCAGTAGTTAGTCATCACTTTGTTAATTAATTGTTCTTTATATTTTATATATAATTATATTCATATAGAAAAATGAAATGTCCAAAAGAGTTTCTCATTAAGCTTCACTTTCTACTTCTTTTCACATTTTTTGAAAGGGGAATCATAGTAGCTTTAATTCGCTTTCTCTTTTAATTAAAAATATATATTACCAAGAACTTTACGTGGAACGTCACACAGGCTAAGTTACTCTCGTGGTCTCATCAGTTAAATTATATTAAATCAGAAGTGACAATAATAGATAAGATCTAGTGGATCGATGAAAATGGGGGAGAAGAATGAGAAAAAATATCAACTAATAATTAATAATATGGAATATCATATTATACTACTATTTTGTTAAGTTGATGGCTGTATGTTCTAAAAACTTGGTATTTAAAATGTGTATGCTTAAAGTATTATAAAAATGCGGGTAAGAAAACACTACTATTGAATTAAAGCTAACTTAGTTAACAGTCTTCAATCTGAGTCTTGTATAATAATTATATTAAATATTTAGAAATAGAGTTTTGCTATCACTTACAATAATTTTATCCAATTAACTCAAATAGAATTGTTTCCCCAGGAATTTAGTCTGTATTCTGCATTTATCTGATCTCATGGCTATGTACAGTAAACTGCACTAAATTTCCCTCGAAGCTTTAATTTAGTACACTGGTGCTGATGTCTTCCCAGTAGAAAGAAAACTTACTTTAGGAGATGAAGTTCAAGAACATCTTTTTGATTTTGATGGGTCCCCTTAAACTGATCACCAACGATCTCTTCTTTTGAACCGTAACGTTATATATATATATATGTAATATGGTACATGAAACATGCTATGACTTATGACCGCATATATGTGTGTGTGTACATACACACTGTGTGCGTAAAACTATTCACTTTTAATTACTTCTGAAGGAATCTATATATGGACTACAAATTAATTTGCGTCTGTTCTAGAGAACGAGGGAAGCCAAGTTCAAATATTTTGAGTTTGAATATAACAATACAAGCTAGGTCTGTTATTTGGTGAGATTCTTTTTTAGATTTATGAATTATGATTTCAATTTTTTAGCAAAAGAGTGATACTAGGAGACAGACACCTCTTTATTACTTTATTCTGCGTTAGATTCGATCTTTTTTCCTGCAGTAGTGCTACAGAGAAAAGATGAACTAATCCAATCTGAAAGAGAGAGAGAGAGAGAGAGAGAGAGAGAGTAACGTGCATGTTAATGCTATCTTTTCTTTCATGGGACATGCATGATAAAGCTAAAATCAAGATGAAGAAGGGGCAACTTCATTGAAGGGAATAAAGAGGGAATAAGAAGACAAGAATAAACTTTTTAGATGCTTTTAATTTATTTCTGTGCTCGCTCTTTTTTAATATGATCGTCCCAGCAGAACTCCTCATAGCTCTAAGTATTGAGAAAAAGATTATAATCTCATTCAATTCATTAATTAACTACACTACTAGCTAGAGTATAAATGTACGTGTTAAGAGAGAATATCTTGTCACTGTTTTTCAGATTGATCCATAGGATTAAGCAATTAGGTTTGATTAGAATATAAATAACAGAAAGATGAAGTGTCACTTTCCACATGCCATTTAAAATTTAAAGGGGACCTAAAAAGGTGATATTCAGTTCTTTCACTTTATGGAAGATTTTGAAGGAAGGACGGTGAGTGTTAGGGTTAACTAGTTTAGTAGTTATCTTGGTGGTGTACGTGGCAATGCCAGAGATTTCGTTTGGGAATGCTGAATATAACAACATGCCTGTTATCCAACTTTTTTCGATTCTTCCACATGGGCCCATCTTTGGGCCTCAAGACCCTACCACCTTCGGGTTTTTATTTCCTCCAACTATTATTTATCATTTAGATTTGGCAGAATTATTTTATATACGAACAATCTTATTCACTCATCACTAGTGTAGTGTATTATTAAGAGGGTCTAGATATTGTGTTAACTGAGTTCGGTTTCTATGATAAGAAAAAAAAAGTATAGTTAGTTACCAATAAATGTCAGTTGCACCATTCCATGCGAGTTTTCAAATTCTCTATTTTCACGATTTGATTGAGAAATAAAATGAAAAACTGTAGGTTTAGCTATGTATATGAAATGATAAAATATAAATAGTATAATTAAGATGAATCTATATATAAATTTCATAACTGAGACATACTGTGATTAAACTAATACTTTTAATTGTAAATTTTATCAATGAATATTTTTTATTAATATATAATATATTACGAGATAATGGTTTTTGTTAAAAAAAAAAAAAACTTAGTGGACTGAAACCCATTTTTATGTTACGGTCTCATATCAGGGCTGCTTGTGACGTCCCGGCCAGGCCCAGATCGATTATGAGAATATATAGAGAAGTAAAGACAGAGAAACATAACATTTATAAGGATGGGAACTTCATCTTGCAATAATTACACGTGACCACACCACACCTAACCAGCTAACCCTAATTTATATTGCTCATGGCACATGCAACTTGCAATTAACAAAGAATGTAGTAACAGATAGCCTATAGAAATATACTTTGCCAATAAATAACCCCATCAATAGGAAATATTTAATTTGGCTGTTTGTTACAGTAAAGGAGGTCTCGCTGCAATATGTGTATTATTGTTACTCCTTTTGTGACCCTTCAAATTATCTTCTCAATCATGAAAATTGTTCATTTCTTTTTGCTTCTGTTTATTAGGAAAAAAACAAGGATAGATAGATATTCTAAAAAATTATTATGAAGCAATGGAGTAGGCACGGACAATTGGTAGCTAGTACTAGTAGCTACCAACTGGCAACCATTGATCACAAATTAAATTCCCTCTACCTGTTAAAAAGTACATTTTGTTTTTCATCTTTTTAATATTTCTCCTTATTGCTTGGTACAAAATGAGATTCACAGGATCAAATTTCTCAAAAGTTAGAGCATAGAGGGTTTCGAAAGTGTGTCAACTAGCTCATACACATCAACAAGTGTCAAACAGCTTTGACTAATACGATTAACGTGCTTAAATTACTACTATAACCAAATTCTTGTTTAAATGAATAGCATGTGCAAGCTTCACCATTATCCTGTTTTTCACCTTTCTCGCCTAACTACAAAGTCATTTTTAGTCTCTGTTTTCTCTTTTTCACAAAGTTAAAAACTATACAATCTACTCACTACTGACAGTATTAAATAAACACAAATAAGAAATGATTAATTATCTATTTATTGTTTATTGGGCTTTGTAAATAAGACCACAACATCTGAAAGATCGTTTGTTGTCTATAGGCACTAATAATAATAAGCACCATAAAAGTTGAGGTGATTAGTGATTCGTCATACCCTCCCACCTCACCACACTGTTCTGACACAGAAATTTTCATTGAAAGGAAGTCAACATCTGTACAGAAAAAAGGTGTACAAAGGTATGCCTCAACCTCAAGGCTCAAACAAACTCACTACAAAAACTAAAAAGAAAATGGGGAAAAAGATAGGGAACATTCAAAGGGTAAATCAACCCCACCAGTCCACAGCTCTCTATCTCTCTCTTGAATAAGCATTTTGGTATCTTCAATGGAGAATAGCTGCATTCTGGCTTTTCTCCTCCTCATTCTCCTCCACTCAAGAACAACAAAAGCTGCCTTCAGTGTTGGTGTAGGTGTAGGTGTAGGTGTTGGTGTTGGCAGTGGTGGAGTGGTTTGGGTTGGAGGAGGGATTAACAATAACATCCCAGAGCCACCTAGATCTTCAGTGTCAAATCTTGAAGGAGCTTACACAGCACTTCAGGCATGGAAATCTGCAATCACTGAGGACCCTCTTAAGATTTTATCAAGTTGGGTTGGTCCTAATGTGTGTTCTTACAAAGGAGTCTTCTGTTCAAATGCAAACCCTCAAGATGAAATGGTTGTAGCAGGCATAGATCTCAACCATGCAAATCTGAAAGGAAGTCTTGTCAAGGAGATCTCTCTACTCAGTGATTTGTCTCTTCTCCACCTCAACACTAACAGATTCACTGGCACAGTTCCTGATACATTCAGAGAGCTGGTGTTTCTGGAAGAGTTAGACCTCAGCAACAACCAACTTTCAGGTCCTTTCCCTGCTTCTACTCTGTACATGCCAGCCCTCATCTACTTGGACCTCAGATTCAACTACTTCTCTGGGGCCCTCCCTCAGGAACTTTTCAGCAAGAACCTGGATGCATTATTCCTCAATAACAACCAATTTGAAGGTGAAATTCCCCAAAACCTGGGTAGTTCCCCAGCCTCAGTCATAAACTTAGCCAACAACAGGTTGAGTGGAACCATCCCAGCAAGTTTGGGCTTCATGGGTTCTAAAATAAAGGAGATTCTGTTCCTCAACAACCAGTTAACTGGTTGCATTCCTGAGGGAGTGGGGCTATTCACAGAGATGCAAGTTTTGGATGTGAGCTTCAACTCACTAATGGGTCATTTGCCAGACACACTATCATGCCTGCAAGACATAGAAGTTCTGAATTTGGCTCATAACAAGCTTTCTGGGGAGTTATCAGACATAGTGTGCTCATTGAGAAGCCTTGCAAATCTAACAGTTGCATACAATTTCTTTTCTGGGTTCAGCCAGCAATGCTCAAGGCTTTTCTTTAGGAATGTGGGTTTTGATTTCTCACTAAACTGCATTCCTGATAGGGACATGCAGAGACCTCCACCTGAGTGCTCTCCAATCCCAGGTGGTAGCCTTAGTTGTCTCAGAATCCCCACACCAGGGCCTCTTGTTTGTGGTGCTACTTCAATGGCTAACTCTAAGCACATTGATACCACTTCACCATAAATCAGTTACTAGTTACATCACATTTCATTACTGCTACCAATCTTAATTCACATTCTGCTAATTTAATTCTTCAAAGATTCCTTCTTGTGCATATTCCTAATTAATTATCACTTGCCGTGCACGGGTAGTAATATTTTAAAGAAAGGGAAAATTCATTATTTTTTTGCGATGCTTCTAGTACCTTGACCCGCGCATCATTAAAGATGATGGATAGTGTAGTTTATGTTTCCCGTGACATATTTATTTGGTTTTGCTTACTTAGTATTAATTTGTACTGCTTTATCTCACGTTCACGGGTTCTCCAATTATTCCTTCAACAACTTCACTAACCGCATTCGACAACAATGCCCTACTTGATAGCTTCTGAACAGTTAAATTTGACACCGCTGTAATGCACTAGGTCCACCTTCTCAATCATACAACTACAAGTGAGGATAGCATGGGATTGCCACTGTGGCTTGGTAATAATACTTAGGAGTTAGGATGCATATTCATAGATTACACACTTGAGATGCCGTTGTTTGAACACAATATTAAATTTTCTAATATTTAAGGAAAATATATCAAATAAAAATGTAAATATATTTAATAAGTTAACATGTCAAAAATATTCTGTACTTTTTTCAGTTTAGTGAGACAATTAGTATGAAACTGTTGTTTAAAAAAGATTTAGAATTATTCCTCAAAACACCCACTAAGGCACGCCTAGTGGAGTGTTTGGATAATTTGTATAAGGTTCTAAGTTCAAATTTCAGTGGCATCATTGTACACACAAAATACCTCAAAATAAGTTTTAATGTAACATGCAACACATCAGAAACTAGTGTCACTGAGAATCCCAGTACAACAACTAACAACCATGAAAAATCATGGGCAGGAACTACAACAGGCAATCGTGAAAAAGAACAGAGATTTCTGAGGAACCATTTGTTTTCTATGTTAAGGAATATAATACATTGGGTTTGGGAGTTTAAAAGACCGTGCGGCCACTGCATAGCCCCACAAATCACTCCACTGATCCCCAGAGTTCCCCTGGATCCTGTAGCCTTCATTCTCCAACTCTGCTCTCTTCTCTGACTTGTAAGTAGTGGCTGGTTTGCCTTGATCAGAAGACCCTCTGTTTCATTAACAAAGAATTTCAGGTGAAATTTATCCAACAGAACAAGACATTTATATTTCCAGGAACCAATAATTTATGTACCTTAAGATGAGCCTCTCCCAATCTCTGTACCCTGAAAGCAGAAGGTTTGCCTCTGTGGCATTCCTTTGAAACTCACTTCTCCCAGTTAAGAGGAATATCTTGAAGCCCAATTCCTTAAGCTCCTTATACAAACTCAAACTGGCTTCCAAAGCTGGGGCCGCAGCTAAGTCCACCCAATTATCAAAGGAAGTCTCGTTGAAGATCTCAGATCTGCAGTTAGAAACAGAAAACCATAATCAACTCAAACAAAGGAATTCACATAAACAATTTTTGTGACTGTGAGGTCTGTTTACCTTTACTTGTGTTTCACTCATTTTCACACACCATCCTGCTAAACTTAACTTCCTACTAGAAATAACAACTATTCATTAATCCCCCGATTTCCATATATGTGAGAGCCACTGATATTAGATGAACTCCCCTTCCTAATTCTGATACGCAACGACATCAATCAGTCAAACCAACACAACCCTTCACGATTACAATTGTAGAAACCCATCTATACATACAGTTACACTCAAATTTCCTTTTCTTAAAGGCTAGTTACATCAATGACTTGATTAGGATTTGGTTCCTTTGGTGTGTATTTGAATTTGATTAACTTTAATCTGCCATCACAGTTTTTATCCAAAAGCAACTTTTCAACTAAAGATTCTCACTGCAACATAAATAATAAGCTGTTTTAAAATACAAACCAAGGATACAATTGGAAAAGTTTATGATATGTTCACAAACTGTTTTTAATTTATTTCGATAAAATTTTGAGGATAACTTATAAACACAATTAAATTTATTTTGTCTCTCAAAAGAAGTCGAGGGGAGAAAAAGAGGTTTAAGTATCCAACTAGGTTTGCACACCAAAACCAAAGACTCACCCCAGCTAATTTCTACTTCAATTATAAAAGTAACTTGTATGTATATAAATACTTATTCAATAATCTAAATTATTTTATCAAATAATTAAGCATCAAGCCACTTTTTATGTAACAAACCTTTTTTTTTTTTGGCGAAATGTAACAAACCTTTAAAATATGTATTTCTGCTAGTAGTATAAAATGCGTGTTCAAAAGAGTGTTGGTAACATTTTTTTTGAGTATATGCTAAAAGTTTACTTGAGTAGAGTTTTAAGAGCTCGTTCACGAAAGCTAAGATAGGTATCACGGCTCAAAGAACACTAACGGGATCCTAACATACAGACCAAAGTATATAAACTAGTTATCTAATTAGTAATTACCCGAATCCGATATCTTCATAGTAAGGCACGTTGGATAGCAGCGTCTCGTCTACATCGAACACCCACGCGTCTCTTCCGTCGTCTCCGACCAATCCCACGCTCCTCGCGAACGCCGCCGACAAATCCCCGACCACGTCGCAGTCCCTCCGGTACCGCTCTCTGGTCATGTAATCCGCCACGAAATCGACGCAACTCGGCGGCACGCGCTCCCACGCCCCCGCGTTGTTTGTCTCCACCGCCAGCTTCCAGCTGTCGCAGTAATCGCGAGAGATCTCCTTCTCCGACGGGAGTCTCAGGATCGCTTCCGAATGAATGTGGCCGGCCGTTGAGACCACCACCAGCAAGAACAGGATCCACGCGCCGGCATCCATCGCCGAAAAACAGATAAGCCTTCCAAGGGATCGGCTTCCGGCTCCGGCTCCGGCAACTACTTTTTGTTTAATATAAAATGACAAAGAAGAAATTCGTTGATGGTTAGGTATGCAACAAGTTAACAGTGGATTGCACAAGAGGTTCTAAAACTCACTGTCCGACCCGCATTGGGTTTCAACTTTCAATAACGTACCATAATCTATTTTATCTTACAAAATCACGGAGATGCGAGAAACTACAAGTAATTGTTATCGGTTTTTTTTTTCAAATTTAATGACATTATTCTTTTTTTTCTTCTTATTTTCAAAATTTGAAAGTCATGTTTCTTTTTTTAATTTTTTTTAAATATTATTATTTTTTTATTCAAATTTTTAAGATGTTTTTTTTTTAAAATCAATCAAAACAATACTTTTTCTTATTTTGGTAGGTTATGATTGTTTTTTCTACTAGGATCAGGATAGTTAATGATTTTAAAGATGTGTATTGGATTAAGATTTAAAAAAAAAAATTGACATAAAAAAGTCTAGGAAATTAAAATTTTTTAAGATTTTTTTAAAAAAACTACTATGATTAGGATTTTATAATTTTAATTTTAATTTATAGTATGTTTGAAAATATCATCGAATACAAATTAATTATAAATTATCATGAGCTAAACCTTTTATCGTCTATGAATTCCAAAAAAGACATAATGCATTTTGAGATAATAATCAAAACATTAATTATTTGTATAACTTGAATAATATACAAAATAAACATTCTTCTAGTTACATAGGAATATATTTGAGATTTCTTTTTATAATATTCCAAACATTACAGTCTATTCTTTCTATTAAATTGTATATTTTTTTAAAATTAATTGCAATAGTTTAGAAAGATCTTTTAAAACTTTAACTTCATTGTATGCCCCATCTGAGTTAGAACTTTCTACAGGCTCAGATCTACTTTTCTTATAAAGATTTTCATTTCATTAGGGTAAAAAGGAGAATGAGATGGTGGATTACATGTAGACTTGTAAGTTAATTCACAGTAATTTGAATATAAAATAGAAAGAATGAAATAAAAAAAAAGTATGTGATGAGAGAGAAAAGTCTCGTAGTTTGATGGGATTATTTGTTAGGTTTTATATTTATATGATTAACTAAAAAGTCTATAAAATTCATCAAAATCCAATAAAAAAAACAAGTTCATAAAATTTTTATGATTTTGAATAACAGATTACTTTTTTTAAGTTATTCAAGTTATCCTCTAAAAAAAATCTTGATAATCTTAATTAAATAGTACCAAATTATTTTTTATTATTTAATAATCCTAATTAAATATACCCCTAAACATTTTTACCAAAAAAAAAAATTATTAAAATCTTAAACAATCCTAATTCAACACTGCTTTTATATTTGTTAATAAATTGTGTTACATAATATAATATCCCGTCATAATTATATTATGGTAGTGTGACCCGATGTTGAAAAATGATAAAGATAAGATATTGGAAAATTGAAATAAATGGGATAGAATGAAACTTACTGGTCCCATGGAACCCACTTCTTGTTGGGGGGTATTCACCAAAATATAGGTCGTGGGATCGTGGCAGGCAAGGTTGTTGGTCAAATATGAAGCTAATGCATGGTTATATTATAAAATAAAATAAAAAGATAAAAATAGGAAATGGTGTGGTGATGATTTGTAATTGTAATTGGAAGAGGGGTCCTGAAATGAAGGAGAGGTTGAATGGCAGGAATTGAATGGAGAGCAAAATGGACGGTCGCCATTCCGCATGACCGCATTTATTTAAACCTACACACAGAAGCAGAAGCAGAAACAGAGAACAAATTAAGAATAAGAAAATGTCGTGGCAAACTTACGTAGATGAGCACTTGATGTGCGATATCGATGGCACAGGGCACCACCTGACCGCGGCTGCCATCATCGGGCTGGATGGGTCCGTTTGGGCTCAGAGTAGTGCCTTCCCTCAGGTACGTACGTACGATCGATATAAATGTTTGATTTTATTTGAAGATCAGATCATGTGATGATCGTATCTATCTGTTTCAGGTAAAGGGTGATGAGATCAACGGTATCAACAAAGATTTTGACGAACCTGGCCATCTTGCACCTACTGGCCTCTTCCTTGGGGGCGCCAAATACATGGTCATCCAGGGAGAGCCCGGTGCTGTTATCCGTGGGAAGAAGGTATCTCTTTAATTAATAAGTAATAACTCATTCACAACATGCACCTACGTAATTCTTTTCTCCTCTCTATAGGGATCTGGAGGTATTACCATAAAGAAAACTGGGCAAGCATTAGTTTTCGGGCTCTATGACGAACCTGTTACTCCTGGACAATGCAACATGGTTGTTGAGAGGTTGGGAGATTACCTTGTTGATCAGGGTCTGTAGACCAAGATATATATATATCTTTCCATATTTTCATCTGCATCTTTTCAACCCCATGTTGGGAGTTGTTGCAGACAATAAGCATATGAGAATTAAACACTTCTTCGTTGTTTCAATTTTTAATCTTCATTACCCTCATGACTCATGATTGGATGGATGCTTGTTTCTACTCTCGCTTAACTTGTAAATCATTTTTTTTTTTTTTCATGAAAAGAATATACATAAACATCATTTCCATATATTATTTTATTCCAAAGATAATGTATAACATTTTTTTTTAACAAAAAAAAGTAATAAATATAAATCCATTTACATTAATCAAAGCAATGCCAAAAAAAAAATAATGATAAAACAAATCTGAAGTGTAATTTACTTTATTTTGATCATACACAACCTCACAATACTAGAGGTCTACCTTGGACGTAACCTCTATCTTCTAATAATAATTAATCTCCTAATTAGAAGGTCCCCATGCTTTGCTAGTATTTAATCACCACCCAATTATCTACACCATCAATAGTCAATACCATTATATAATGAGAATATGATTTTGTAACTGCTTTTTTTGTGTACATTTGAGCAAATATATAAGTCAAAAAAAAATTCCATCATTTTGTAACTGTTTTTTTCTTCTTACATTTGAGCAAATATTTCGTGTACACCATAAAAAAGTCAGTGCTAGAGTAATTAGAACGAATGATTTTTTCTATTAGAAAATCATTGTGAAATTCGTAATGAATAAATAGTTTAATTGAGAAGTAGAATAATTGATCACTCTTTTAAGTCACAATTTTCCTTTATTTTCATCACCTACAACCAAAGACAAAAGAATATAAAAACATCAAATGAAAAAAAAAAAATCATCTTTACCCTTTTTAGTAAATTTTAATATATTAAGTCACTAATTAATATGTTAATATTCTTCCAAATTTATAAATGACCTTAAATTTATCTTCAAGGATGTAATTATATAAAATTAGTGTATTAATTACGTATATTTCTTAAAAAATTATTACCAATTTAAATTAATTTATTGTTTGTACTTAATGCTAATAATTTCTTATTACTTTTGAAATTTAATTTTCACAACTTTCTGCCTAAATGTAAAATTATATTTTTTTCCTAACTTTGAGTGAATAATTTTTTTTCTATGTATACTACTTAAAAGAAAAGTTAAATAAAAATTATAAATTATCCAATATATTAGAATAGTTCATTGGTAAACTTTTTTAATCAAAGCAAAATAAGAATTATAGGAAAAAGAACAAAAATTTGCTGATTGAGGAGAAAGAAGAATGTCACTTGAATATGGTTATACTAAAAATTGTGATTCATCTTTGATTTAATAATAAATCATGATAATGATAATTTAATTCTTATTATGAATATTATCTATTATTATTTAACTTTTATTATCTTTATTTTTCAAAAATTATAAAGAGACACCAAGTGCTTCTTATCATGTCCAATGATGTTGGTCCATGTTAAAGGTATTTTGGAAGCTAAATAGAACTCTAACACATTTTAGGCGTTTCCATTTTCATTAACACACATTCACATTTATATTTGCTATTCTCTTGTTGATTTTTATTTTTTATTATTTATTTCATCTCACTTCTCATTTCAACAACGATGTCTTTTTTTCACTTCTTATTTATTGTATAAACAGATTCATCAAACGTTACGATTTAAAAACCACAATCCAATTTCATGACGTATAACGTGAGTTCACTCAGCTTTTCTTTATTTCAATTAATTAATAAATTGATTTTAATTAGCTTGTATGTTTGTTTGGAATTAGATTATCCAATAAGTATTAAGAAACAATTGACAAGAGTGTTTAATTCTTATCGAGTGTTCACTTATATTTAAGAAATATTTAATTATATTTTAAAATATTTATATACAAGAATTTCTTATTTTTATTCTACCTAAGCCCTAAAAGGCTAAAAGGTGAGAGAGATAGATTGTCTTAACTTTAATTGTTTAAAAAATTAAATTAAATAAAAAAGAAGAAGCATGGCAATAAATTCAAAATAAATAAGATAATACATAGTTGATTTGCGCGGCCACTTCGTTTGAATTGATTCATACTTTCTACCGAATAATTCAATCACTCTCTCTCAACCGTGGATCACTCAATCGTGGATCCTAAAGCAGAACAGAAGAGCAAGGAAATCAGTGAACAATGAAGATGAAGATGAAGACGAAGACACCATTGAAGCAGCTGAAGCTCGCAGTTCCTGCTCAGGAAACCCCCATCACCTCTTTCCTGTGAGTTCATCTTCTTTGCTTCAACCCTCCCATTTTTTTTTCTTCTACAAACTGCCCTGGGCATTTCTAGTGTCTACAATGTGCTAGGGTGGACTTGGGTCAAAGGATTCAACCATATTTTATCATGCTATAGCTTAGATTTTCGTATTTTTATCATGATTTGGAAACCTAACCATTTCAGGAACAAAAATAAGTGAAGGAAGTTCACATTTTGATTTCTATTTCCATTTTTTTATAATAATAAAAAAAAAAACACACTAAAAAAACTGTATTACATTTTTACTTCTGTTATTATTATGTCTATGAAATTGATTGAATTGATTATTGTTAATTGTGATTAGGACTGCAAGTGGAACATTCCATGATGGAGATCTACTCTTGAATCAGAAAGGGTTGCGCCTTATCTCTGAAGAAAAAGAATCACTGGTAGCTCTATCACTTAACATTCCCAGTTATTTGTAATTTTTATTCATTTTGATTAGTAGAATCTGTAATTTGCATTTACATACCTTTGATCAATGATGAAGTTCATTTTTTTATTATGTTTCCCTCTACTTTCCCTATGTGTACGTTTGCTCTGTGTTTCTGATGTATTGGTTTGTGATGGGGTTGATGATGTTCAACCCCAAGGCTCTTATCTGCAACTCAATGACCAAAGGGTGGAACTTCTTCCACTGAGAATTACTGTAAGCTAATGTTTGGCTTCTTGCCATGTTCCAATAAAATTATTGGCCATCTCTTCCTTGTTTTGGTTTGAGTACTTGTTGACTTGTTGTTCCATGGAGAATCATATTTGGCTGCTGGAGGTGAAGAAATCTTCAAGATTCTTCAAAATTCTTTAATTCTTGTTGTTACTGGACTATCCAGTGCACATGAGTATGCTTCCACTGGAGCTGGTTTGTAGGCTGGATCGTCCATCTTGCTTCTGACAGTAGTGTGGGGAACCTGTGTTATCATTGGCAAGAAAAAGTTGAAAAATGACTAACTCTGGTGGCTGAAATTCATCAAGTGGAGGATTAAAAGAAACACCAACTGGTTATTATATCTATATGATTATATGGATGTAGATAATAGAAAGATGGTTTTCTCAGTTATACCACTCATCATAATGCAGATTCCCAATTTGTTCCACTTCTCTTCTACACCGCCAATGTGACCTTGATGGTTGCTTTTATAGTTGCTATTGCTTTTTTTTTTTTCTCATTCTTCATTTACCACGTCTTTAAACCTCAGAGAGAAAACAAGACTGGTGTATATTAAGCATGATCATTTAGGAATTCTCAGCTGATTTACTAGTTTGTGCTGTAATGGCCCTTGCAGCTAGTTTTCGCTCTACTTTTCCTCTTTGAACATTCTTCCCTGCATACCTCATGTACCTAGCATTGCTTTTGGTCTTTGTTCTCAAAGATGTTCTCAATTGTTTAGTGACTCCTTGGGATTTGAGCCGCTGGCATAACTGTGAATGTTAATTATGTTGAATATTGTGAGGTCGTTGATTACTCAAAAAAAGAGATAAAGAAAACTGGAGTTCTTATACCATGTTAGAATGTGTATCGTCGGCACAATAGGAGAGTATGGATTGGGCTAGATGATAGGTTCGAATCTTTTGGTTCATCACCTCCTATGCTTGATACACATCTAGCCCAATCCATACCCACATATTGGACCCATGTTACACATTGTACTTTATCACCATTCTGCATGCATCATTTACAGATTCATTTTTCTGTCTTATTTTTTTTCCATTTTCTGGCTTTGAGCATCCAAGGCTTACAATTTACCTCTTTGAACAGCCTTCAGATGGTAAGGAACTGGAATTTGACTTCTCACTGGATGACCTTGAGACCATCAAAGTAATTGGAAAGGGCAGTGGTGGTGTGGTACAACTTGTTCGCCATAAGTGGGTTGGAAGATTGTTTGCTTTAAAGGTTGTCATGCATAAGTGTTTTTAATTGCTTCTATGGGTAGATTTGCTTGTACAATTATTCTTTTGACAAATTGTTGTGAATATTCTTCATCTCATCTCATGTTTTAAGTTTGACATACTTTTCTTTCTATAACATGGAGTCAGGCAAAAGGACACCATGAAAATGTCTTAGGATATATATGTGAACATGTAGTACTATAAATAAATGTTTTATTTTTTGTATAGAATATATAAATGGAGTTCAGTAAACTCACATAAACTGCTTTCTGAAAATGTGATATAGAATATTTTTGTATGATTGGGAAACATCTTTGGACTTATATTGCAGGTTATTCAGATGAATATACAAGAGGATATTCGAAAACAGATTGTTCAGGAACTGAAAATAAATCAAGCATCACAGTGTCCACATGTTGTAGTTTGCTATCACTCATTCTATCATAATGGAGTAATATCTCTTGTGTTAGAATACATGGATCGTGGTTCTCTAGCAGATGTAATCAAACAAGTTAAAACAATTCTGGAACCATATCTTGCTGTGGTTTGTAAGCAGGTATTGCTGGACCATACTTTCATTTCTTGTTGAAATTGAAATTGACAGACTCCACATGTTCTGTTTCTTTTTTAATTATTCACATGCATATTCAGGTATTGCAAGGCCTTGTTTACCTGCATAATGAAAGACATGTAATACATAGGGACATTAAACCGTCCAATCTGTTAGTTAATCACAAAGGGGAGGTGAAGATTACTGATTTTGGTGTTAGTGCTATGCTGGCAAGCTCAATGGGCCAAAGAGATACATTTGTTGGAACTTACAATTACATGTCGGTGTGTAACTTTTCCTCATTTAATCTTGTTCCATATTACCAGAAACTTTGTAATCAAATATAAGTCCCCTCTCCTCTTTTTCTCCAGATTTTGAGTGTACAGCCATACGATAAATGTTATGATGATTAATATTAGTTTGTTTTGTTGATTTCCTTGTTTAGCCAGAAAGAATCAGTGGGAGTACTTATGATTATAGCAGTGACATCTGGAGTTTGGGTATGGTAATGCTTGAGTGTGCCATAGGACGGTTTCCCTATATACAATCCGAAGATCAGCAAAGCTGGCCTAGTTTTTATGAGCTTCTTGCAGCAATAGTGGGGAGCCCCCCACCTTCTGCACCACCTGATCAGTTCTCCCCAGAGTTCTGTTCATTCGTGTCATCCTGGTAATTTTTGTTTTTTTTTTTACTTAGATTCAAAATCAACAAAGGTAGAAAACAGACATATGTTTTGACTACTTGCCTGATTGCACTTTTAGCTTTATATCTGCATCTTTATGAGAAATTTGTTTATTAAATAAATTTTAACACGTTCAAGTAAACATGTCATATTGATTATCTTCTGCACGTTTGTGCAGTTTTGAAACGTAATGTCTGTGCCTTTTAGTTAGTACCTGTTTTATTTCCGTTGGCCAGTTTTCTGCTGTAGTTACTGTTTGACTTGTTTGCTATATGTATCCCAGTGTCAACAATATTGTTGTAATTTTTTGACATATTCTGTTTTGTTTTGTTTCTAAGTTCATTCCTTGGTTTAATTACAGCATCCAAAAGGATCCTCGGGATAGATTAACATCCTTGGAGCTTCTGGTTAGTGTGGAAATTCTGTTTTATTGTTTATCATAGGTTTTCTTACTATTGGCATTTCTCGAATATGGTCCTCCCAATTCATTTTATTTTGCAAACTTGATCCCTTCACTTGAAATAGGAGTTCAAATTCGTGAAAAAAATGGGAGGATTAAATTCAAGAAATGATGATAGTAAGGGGACCATACAAATCATAAATCATTTTGTTAAAATTTCTATTTGCTGATTCATCTAATCTCATTGTACTTCCAGGATCATTCTTTCATAAAAAAGTTTGAAGATAAAGATCTGGATCTTGGGATTTTGGTAGGTAGCTTAGAACCTCCTGTAAATTTTCCCAGATAATTCTTACAATGTAGCGTGTAAAATTTGTACTAGACAGCCACAAGTCTTGGTGACAGAGCAGTGAAAATTTCTCGTCAGTTTGGTGACTTTATTACAGTTTTCTGAAAACTGATATGTATAATAGTTGTTTCTTGTTTGTATTCAAAGGCTTGACCATTTTATTTGACTATGAGGCGCAGTCTATGACATGGATACATGACACAATCACTCTCACAACTACTGTAAAATGTGTGAATGTGTATGTATGTATGTATGTATATATATATAGACGGGCGTATCAAGTGAGAGGACATGTGAGAAATGAGAAGTTTAAATAACAACCATTGATTAGATTTTAATGGTCTAGATGTAATTTTGAATTAAAATTAAATGTGATCTTTATCATATATAATTATATCTCTTCTAATTATTATGCATTTACACACAGTTGCTCTTGTTATCATATTATTGCTATCACTAATATGGTCACCATTGTCATTTTTACTGCCGCCACCACTAATATAGCCATCATCACCACCACCAACAGAGCCACTGTTATTGCTACTATCATAACCACTGTTACCACCAAAAGGACCATCATCATGGTTATCGTCCTCATTGTTGCTACCACCACTACCGTCACGATGGTGGTGGCGGCAACAATGAGAACAACGACTATAATAATGGTGGTGTTAGTGGTCCTGTTAGTGTTGACAGCAAAAACAACGGTGGTGACCATGATAGTTATGGTGATGAGACAATAAATGTACAATAATTAAGAAATATATGATTGTATATAGTAAAGATCATATTTAATTTTAATTTAAAATTATATCTGAACTATTAAAATTTAATCAATCCTTATTATTTAAATTTCTCATCACTCGTGATAATTATATTCTCTTGCATTAATTATATAATCAAATTAGTTTATAGCGAGTTGAGTGTTTTCTTTCCTTGAATGAATGATATAATTAATGTGTTGTCTGGTTGTTGCACTTTTGGAGGGGATTAATGATGACACCAAACCAAACGTTTCCATTGAATCAATGGATTAAAACAGCGTCATAATCCAATCAGTCGTGGACACAGATAAGAGTAAACATTTTATTTCAATTAAATACCGTAGTGTATATATAGAAATAGAAGAAGCATGTGGTGGAAATCGATCCAAAATGACTCGAGAGTTGTGACCAAGTCAATCTCCTTATCTTCTTCTCACACACATGTTATCTCCTTCTCGTGCCAATACAGCTCATTCTAATATAACAATAGATCTTGTCTTTTCATTAACACAAGGGTTCCGATATTTATTTGTTGGTTAAAATTAAAAAATTCATGTAGATCTCTTTATTTTGGGAATAAAATACACTAAGGTATCTAGAATAGGCGAATAGCTGTGAAAAAAAATATTTTTTAAATAACTAATTATTAGTATTATTATAAATTTATAATCGATATTAATTATAATTAGTTTTTGTTTAAATTTATTAAAAGCAATTTAAGATAGTTAATTGTATAAACACTCACACCCTAAATGTAGAAACATTCTATAAATAACACATTTTAGTTTAATGTGAAAGTAATTTGTTACAGTTGTGACAGAGACGCATGAAAAGGTGGGAATATACTGAACTGTCTTGGCTTTATGGAGCAAAGTTGGCGAGATGTGGATGTCTTCAAATTTAGACCTTATCTTCTATCCTAGCTGTCTCATACAAGTCATGAATTTCACACCATATAATATAACGTTATCTGATAGTGACAATTATTATGCATTAATAAAATCTAACTGAAAACCAGAACAATAATTTTGGTCAATGTTATCCAAATCGACCTTCTTATTCTTATCTTTTATATATAATAAGACCCAATATTTTTTCTTCATACAATGAATGATCAGAAAGCACAGAACTTTTTTCTCAAGAGAATGATGGAGGATGGTGATGATCATAGCAATGATTCTTCATCATCTTCTTCTTCATCATCAGAGTTGACCGAGGACGCTTCTTCAAATGGACCTTTGTTTCAATTATCAGACCTCATGACTCACCTCCCTATAAAGTAAGCATCTCATTCATGCCACCTTTCTCAATTTTCCTTTAACCATAATTAATGATTTTGAAATTGATTTATAGGAGAGGATTATCTATGTTCTATGAAGGGAAGGCTCAGTCTTTCAAATCTTTAGCGAGGGTGGAGAGCATAGAGGATCTTCCAAAGAAATTAGGCACATCGATATCTTATAGAAAGAGAATTATGAAATCATGCAAAAGTTTTGGCTTGGATACTCACAGAATATTGTGCAGTCCAAAGGCTACAATATCAAAGAAAACTACTTCAAGAGTAAGCAAAAGAGGACCTTCTTCCATTGCACTTCAACATAAGAACTTCTGCTAGAGAGTAGAGACTGTTATTCATGTACAAAATTCGGATAATTAATTTTTTGAGCCCTGCCTGCAGCTTCAGCTTATTGATTCATTGCCAATTAGGCACATGATCCCAACCCTTTTTTTAGATCATATTTTAGCTTTTCTCTTTTCAGTTACTTGTATATGCTTTTTCATAATTGCTTAAGGGAAAACTTCAATATATTATTTGTGCTTTGATTCTCATATACGATTTTTAAACTATTCCATGTTTGTGTTGTAATCCTTTATACAATTTTTAGCTAAATTGAACACCGAAGTACATTTGAACCTAAGTTGGATAGGATAAATTAAACTTCTCTCATCGAGAAATTTGGCACAAGAAATAGCTATTCGATTTAAGCATGATGATTTGTGCAATATTTACAAAAAATAAATATATAGAAGGACTAAAACACACTTCAAAATGTTATAAAAAAAACACACACTTCAAAGTACTTAGCGATTGCATTGCGTAAATTTGCGAATCAGTAAAAACGTAAAATTATTATACGTTATATATAAATAAAATTTATGTATAATTTTTAAAATAACTATTATGAAAACTAAATTTAAGTATCTCTGAATAGTGTAAAAAGTATATTAAAAATCATACTAATCTTTTTTTTTAAATCAGTTTACAATATAAAAAAAATTACATTAAAAGTATATTGATATTAAACTCTTTTAAAATTTCAAACACAATTCTTTCATTCAAAGCAAAAAATTTACTCAACTCAATATAATATATGTGACTTAGTTTCATTCATTTTAGAGCAAATTAAACCTAGACTTTCTCCTAGAGGTTTGTTTCAATTATGTGTGCATTTTTTTTTTACCATTATTTTGGTACTCCTTGTTTTAACGGTGTTAAGTTGCTGTTAGTTTTTTAAATGAATTTATATTTAATTTTAATTAATTTATTTAAAATATCATAATTATCCTTATAGTTAAGTTACCAAAAAGATAGTTATTTTTCTAAATGTGAGAGAAGGGTTTCTCTTCCTTTTCCTCTATTTCAATATTCTTTTTTTAAATGGGAGAGAAAGATTTCTCTTCCTCTATTTCATGTTACTATTTTTTTTTTTAAGGGAAAAGACAGATTGTTTTTCCTTTTGTGTGTTACTTTTTAATATTGTAATACATATATCCCCAACTTTTTAAATACATCACATATCTTAGACTTTTTAATACATTACAAACGCATCTCTATGTTTTAAAAAAGAATATAAGGGTATTTTTGAAGAAAAAAATTATAAAAATCATGTAAAAAGTTAATAGTGGAGGGGATGCAAATATAATGAGATACCAAAAATTAAGGAGTTTTATGTAGAGATAAAAAAAGGAGGGAATGCATGTGTAATTAAAACAAACCTCAATTTAATTTACTTTTCATTTTAAGACCATGAACTATTTGTGACGATGTTATATTGATGATTGATCTATTATTTTTCCTTTTCAATATTCTGTTTACATGGATGAGATGAGGCTACCTTAATCAAGAAGTGGTCACGGACTCACGGTCATCCAAACTTTTAATTCCGTTGAAGTTTGGTTTCACCGTTTCTTATTTTCATTTTCATAAAAAATATAGTTAAAAATACGCTTGTTTTAATTTTTAAAATTATTTTCAGTAAAAATATTTTTTAAATTCAACAACTTCACCTTTATAAAGATGCACTTGTGTTTATGTAATGGATTCACTTGAAAATATTTTTATCAAACGACCTACATATAACAATTTAATTGTAATACAAGGGATAAATGTAACACAAGAAACAAAACAAGCAGAAAAAAATCACTCTTCACAACATAATTACAAACAAAAATTGTCCTGTGATTTTTGAGATTGAGAGTACACAAGAGAACCAACTAGTACAGTTGCATTTTTCTTTAATACAAATGTACAATGGTCTCGATAAAGTCCATTTACTTATTATTCTATTGGAACACAAGTTAAGTGAAATATAACTCATCTAAATAAATTTCATGGGACCTTGTCAACAAAATTGGTATAAATTATTTACTTTCCTTCTTTGTAAGTTACAACTCAAATACAATTAACAAAATGGAAGATGGAGGTGATCGAATTTGCCTGAACAATTTTCAGTGTGAAGTTTCCTATACTTGTGTATCCCAAAAAAATCTGATGAAGAAATTTGCATATGAAGCTCTTATATAAGTCATAGCCTGTATACAGGTTCAATCCCAAGGAGATAAAAGCAGTGTCTCATCACAGTCACTGTTGCTTCACAGAGCAAGAGTCTACTAGTTTCCTCAGGCGACCCGACAACCTGCCAAGGGTAAGAAGTTGAATTGCACGGCTGCAATCTAAATATTATTCTTTCACCAAATCTTACCTAGGAATTCTGTAGAATATAATATATAGTGCCTTGTTTTTAACATGTACCACAATAAATATAACAAATATTCTTAAAAAGTTTTATGCATACACTCATTACAAGGAATTAGGAAATGCATAGATATCTAAATATATTGCGTAACTGCATATGTTAATGGCTTTAGAAGTATACCTGACAATTAGCGTAAAATTTCTTTGTAAAGATTTCTGCCAAATTGTAAAGGTATTCACACAAAAAATTGGGCAACAAATTGGTGCATGCCTCCTCAAAAACCTGAAAAATAAAACAGTAAAAATTGTCTACATATGAGGTAAGCATCTTTTGGATTATAAAATACTCCAATATGCAGGAATCCCAGCCGCTTTAATCTATAAATCTCAGTCTTTTTGTTTAAGGGAAATGGCACCCCGGTGACAAAGCCTAGATTATTACACTAGTATACAAAGGTATAGAGCACAAAAACAACATATACTATTCACATATCCTACCTCAGGAAATTGTAGCAAATGAAGCCCCAATGCACGCTCATCTTCATGATCCAACACTATTTTCCCATTCTGTCAAAAAGTTGATAAAACATGTAGACAGTAAGAAATGGGCACAACTCAATATTTAGCTGACTGATGATTATAAACACATGGATCATTGAGTCATATCACATTTATAAAAGATTAGTGTTGAAATGACTAGCATCAAGCCAATCATGGTACATTGTAAACCTGGGCATAAAATATTGTATCTTATATAGTAAAATTAAGCATATGACACAAAAATAATTAAATCAAATGCTTTTTTAAGAATAAACATTCAATAAACCAGTAAGCCATCATCCTGGGAGAAAAGAAGCTAAACTTACTCTCTTTACTTCTTCGATGTCTTTACCAGATTTCCTGATAATGGAACAGATCCTAGCATGTGCATACAGCAAATAAACAGCAGTATTCCCCTGTTTCACAACAAACTCAGGAAGGTAAGACAAAAATAACTTCAGATCAGTTAGTTTAGTTGGGGGATTAAGAGTTCAACAATCGCTCACATGACTTTCATAGGCATATTTTAGCTGTTTTGCAGCAATTGTTAATAAGAAGGAGCAAACAGTTATTGGTGTCTTCGAAACATAAAAAAAAGGGCCTGGTTCCTTAAAGTTGATGGTTTCGCTTAGAGAGTCAACTGCAAGTCATAAGAACTAAACAGAACACCTACGGGAGTTGATTCTCACAAATCAATAGTTTATTGCCATGTTCTTGTATTTTATCAAAATCAAGAACGGTGATATTTCCATCCATGGTTATCAACCACAGACTACTCTTGGAAGCTACCATACAAGAGGATATTTGTTAAGGGGGGAAATAAAAGCACAGCAGGGCCCTTACTTAATGGTCTGTACTAGCTTCTTTACTGTAAACCAACAATCATAAACTCAAAATTTGCATTCAGTGAACGCACCTTATCACTAAGCATTTGATCAAAGTTGAATGTATAATTTGTTAATCTATTGATCTTCAAATCAGCATACCTGCAAACACAAATATATATGAATATAAATGGCTACAATACAAGCCAACAACTCATTTAGTGTTCCCAACACAGGCATAACTGCTCAAGGTATATCAAGGCAAAGCAAAACCACATCTTACTAAAACCACAAAAATGTCAACAACCTAGCCAAAGTCATATGCTTTATTCAGTTGCGATTAATTATATTCATCAGTCACAGTTAACATATTTAATAAAAAACCCTCAGTAAAAATTACTATATATCAAGATGATTAAGATTCAAGAGCATTGGCTCAGAATATAAAATACCCGGTATAAAACAGCTTTTAAAATTCAGTTAACAGGAACTTGTTAGCCAAATCACTTGTCATATTAACACAAAACTATGCCCACAGAGAGCAAACTACAACTTAGCCGGACTGA
The DNA here is from genome assembly GCA_014843725.1 of Amphicarpaea edgeworthii. NCBI lineage: Eukaryota > Viridiplantae > Streptophyta > Magnoliopsida > Fabales > Fabaceae > Amphicarpaea > Amphicarpaea edgeworthii. The sequence continues at coordinate 295,886 of CM026325.1, forward strand.
ACAGAATGTTGATTTTGCTTAAAAGTAGGGGGGGGATATTGAGTTAAAGGAGCTTACTTAACAGCCCCATAACCAACTGCCTCAGATGTTTTCTCGACCTCTTCGTCAGACCAATCTTTAGCTGTATCTAGAAGAACATAGGATCTGGAAAATTAATTGTCTAGTACCTAGAATCTCACTGAATGAAATTTATAATAGGTAACAGAATTAATAAATCTTAATCACGCAGAAGTTTCAGTCACGGATATTTGCATGCAGATAAGGAAGAAGTAAAAAGAGCACAGGAGCTTCACCACGTTCAAGAATTGCAGTTTTACAGCGCCTTTTAGCTTCATCAAGTAAATCAACCAATCGAACAACCTCACTGCTGCGAGTCCGAAATCGTTTTCCATCTTCCCCAAGAACAAGACCAAAACCTATATGAGTACATTTTGGATATGCATTTTCATCCTTTGGTAACCAACCTGCACGTCTATATGCCTGAAAAGGAAAATCAAAGGGGAAGTTTGACATTTTAACTCAGTGGAATATTGGCAGCAGCAGCAGAGCAAGTAAAACATCATAGTCCATGATTTACTCTTTTAAAAATTCAAGAAATAATATGAAATAACCAATTAAAGAAAAACATTTTTTGGAAATAAATATCAGAAAAACACAGCAAGTCAATATGCAACAGGCAAGGACAAATTGCTACTGGCAAAAACAAGTAGAAAAGGGTTCTGACAACAATTTAATGTAGTAACCATAAGATACCATGAAAATCATCATTTGAGATATACCTTAAATAGCATATCAAAGTGTTGCTGCTGCCCAATATCTGTAACATATACAACCCACTCAAGTTTTTCTTCATTTAGACGATACCTACATGGTTCAAGTAGTTCAGATAAACAAAACAGTCGGTTTTTCCTCATTTTTTCGGTTCCATACTTGGATAAAAATGCAGACAAATAAAAATAGGTATCCCAAACTTTACATGAAAGGCAGAGTATATAAACATCAATATAAATAAATTTGACATAATGATAACAAGTTAGGTACTCAAGTGAGCTAGCAACTCTTAACAGGAAGGATTTTCCAAACTATGTCCATAAAAACTAAAAGAGTAAAACTAACCAAAGTGATGCTAGATCAGTTGTAAAATAGTTGTAGCCACCATCTCTTTTCACAGCAATAAGTGGTATGTCTACACCCTCAACATAAATCACACGCGCACCATCACTCTCTTCAATCAGTCCTAAATTATCCAGTTTCTCCAAAACCCCAGGAATATATGGATTATAGAAGCTCTCTCCCTGAGATCAAATACATCATCATTCAGTACTGTCACAGTTACTGATCTAAATAAAACCATCTGTAATTACTGAAACATAAATTACATATGCGCAATCAATGTATTGATAAACTGTATGCACATCATAATATACAAGATAGTCAGCCAGAAACAAGCCCTTTCATCTGTGATGTTGATAATTATCAATGCAAATGTTAAAGTCTGGAAATCAAACAAGCATAGGGAGGAGGCATGTTTCGTACAAAATCCTTATAATAATCCTAGTTGAGAATATAATTCCAACAAAAGAACCAAAGTTGCCAAAGAGAAATCACAAAGGTTCCTAAATCCTAAGGCTATTTGATCAAACCAATCAAACTTTTGATCATAGCAAAAAAAAAAAAAAAAAAGAGACAAGTTTTTCTAGACAGATTATGGCAGATCTGGTTGAAAGACAGAATCTAAGCTACATTGGAATTGAATAAAAAGCACATCAACTACAAGAGTCACTAACAAGTAACAAACTCAACAACTATTAAGCATGCATACTTTCATAGAATTCTTAGTGGTCTAGCAATGCATTGAAAGAAAGTCTTTAGAGATTCCTCCTGGAAGGTACAAAAGAGTAGACATCATTGTTAAACAACTTAAACTCCAAAGAGCCAGTAAAAAGGGAAACTAGAACCCTTACCCTTTCCTCCAATTGAACTCCAAGGCGTTGATAAACTTTATCAAATTCAGCCCTACTAACATCACAAATTTGTTGCCAGGCCTTGTGATACTTGATTTCTCCACTCTGAAATCAAAATCAAGACATACATAAAATTTAAAACCGAGTTCCCCAATATCTCTCAAGAAGGGAGCAAAAGGAGAAAAATCTTAACGTATGTTTTACCTGGAGCCGGACCACTGCCTGTTGTGCCCTCAACTTAAACTCTGGATCACTATCAAACCTCACTTTTGAAGCCTTATAGAATGCCTTAAAATGCACCAAGTCACATGAGTTTAATAATAACTTTTTCAGTAAAAAAAAATCATCATCACCATAATGAGAAACTAAGTGACAGATTAATTTATATATAACTTTGAATGCATAGTTTTTACTTCCATTATGAAATTAATTCAATTACAAATTACAATGAGAATTCAGCAAATAAATTAAAAACAATGTCTTCGGATCAGAATGAAAAAATAACAACAAAATAAACACCTAAATAAGAAAATTTAAATTTAAATTCATTTTAATATATTTTCTCACCTGAAGATCTCCAATGTCTGCTCCACTAACATCATCTGGGTTTGGAAATTTTTCAAAGAGGTATGTAATCAGCATCCCAAACTACAAAACAAATGCATGTACTTTGAGCTTTATATTACCAATACTGAAATGAGAACTTTCCTAATGGAATATCTAATGCTTTTTCCTTTTTGGGCGGGAGGGGAGCAGTGTCTTAGGACATCAATTTTTCAGGTTACACCACAAAGAAGAAAAACAGAGAACACACATTAAGATGCAAATGTACTTGATCATGGAAACAATTATAAAAGCAACTTATATCAGCGATTTTCTCATAAACATAATTAGTTCTCAAGCCATGCAAAAATGCTAACAACATAAGCTTGGCAAGTTGTACCATATATGAAGAAACCTAGCTTTGACAGTGTAAATCTAAGATGTAGTGACAAGCAATGGCATAAATCATTTATCATCAGATTAAGCACTATTTTCAAACTCATGGCACAAAAATAGAACAGCATTAGAACTAAACTATACCTGTGTTCCCCAGTCACCAACATGATTTCTACGTATTACGCATTCTACACGTGAAAATTCAAGCATACGAGCTAATGTATCACCAATAATGGTAGATCTCAGGTGGCCAACATGCATTTCCTTTGCTATATTAGGTGAGGAAAAATCAATCAAAGCCCTCTTGACTGGAAGTCGAGGTGCCCACAAATCTATACCATCAATTAGCATTCTCTGTAAGCTCTGCAGTAGGAATTATCTTGCTCTTAAGTACTAACAAATGTTTTAACAAGTTCAACATCCAAACAAATTGAAAACCTTAACTTTTGCATATACTCCCTTCCAATCAATGAACACTGACTCAAATCCAAACCCCAACCTCACTGAAAAAAAAAAAAAAAAAGACTTGGGGCCTGTTTGATTTGCTTTTCATTTTCTGTTTTAAAAACTGTTTTTAAAAACAATTTTCCTTTACTTATCAATCAATTTATATGTAAAGTCTAACAAGTTTTAAAAATTGTTCTAAAATAAAGTGTTTTAAAAAGTAAAAAACAGAAACAATTGAAAGATGTTTTCCATTTCACTTCTAATGAACAGCACACGGGTTAAAGCATTTGTTGGATTTGAGTTAGGTATGAAAGACTGCAGGAGGGACTGTGGGGAGGTCACAAGTATGCGAGACTGCAGGGAGGTCACACTTGAAATCCAACAGCTATTTTCATTTTAATCTAATTAAAAACTATTTTGAATTATCAAACATAATTTTATTTTTTTTAGTATTTAAAAACTAAAAACAGTTTTGAAAATAGAAATCAAACAGGTCCTTACACACTATGTACAATGTAAAATTATAAGATAGAAAATGCCATCACCTCAGCTATCCACTTTTTTGACAATACAACATTGACAAATCCAGGACCAGCTACAGAGCATGAATCTATCATTTCAGATGAAGGAAGATTGTTAACAATGGCCTACACATTAAAAAAAAATGCAGATGAGAATTTAACAACAACAACAAAACTCTAATTCCAAATGACTCATTATGAAAGAGGAATGAATAAAAAAGAAATGCCAAAAAAGTGAGTGAATTATCTGCGATCATACCTGCCCAATTGCCGGGGGACCTCTAAATCCTGTCTGTTTTCCCTTCATCTTAGACCATATACCCATTGCATTATTACTGCACCAAGTAAAAACTCTTTGTTTCAGTTTGCACATACACGTAGTCAATTTTTTCCACCAATGCAGAACCGAATTAAAAGCTCAACATAGTTGCAATAAGGGGGGGGGGGGGGAAGTGAACTAACCACTGATAATCACCAAATTTGACGCCACCTTTAACAGCACAAGCATCGACTAACGGCACAACATCTGGGTCATCAGGCACCGTTGCCCTGAGAGACAAGTCAAACAGCTGCGCCAATTGGCTTTTGACACTGGCCGGGTTATCTATTTCCTACATCATTCATTCCAAACACAACACAATTTTATCACACACACAAAAAAAAAAAAAAAAGAATTCAAACAAATAAAAAAATAGTATAATTTAGTTATGAATGAACTTACAATTATAGCTGTGGAGGTGGATTGTGGCTTAGTGAGTGGAGATTGCTGCGTTTTAGTCACTGATAAAGCGAATCTCCGAGATGCAACCTTAAGTAAATCTGTCGTTTAAAAAAAAACTACGTCGTGTTAGTGAATTAAGTTAAGTTGTTAAGGCATTGAAATATTGAAGAAAGCGAGAGAGAGAGAGGATGGTTAACTGACCGGAACGAGAGGATGGTAGAGAGGGAGGGAATCGATTGAGGTTTAAGCATCCTAACCCCAACATTTCTTCTTCTTTTACTGAGTTGGTATGGTGCTGGAGAAAGAGAAACAGGGATAAGGGCCATTTTAAATTTCCAAATGCATTTAAGTTTGTTAATTTTTATTTTCATCAGTTTTGATTGATTTACATTTACTAGCAGGGGAATTAAACTCTGCATTTAGATGAGATGAGACTATTTAATGTAAACTAAACTGTTTAACCGTGGACAAATTAGTACATGTTATCTCAAGAGTGTTGTTGTTTATACTCATCATATTAAGCTTAAACAATACATGTGTCTTTAAACTAAACTAAAAGTATTCATCAAAAAAAAAAAAAACTAAACTAAAAGTTACAACGAAAAAAGTACTTGAAAATAAAATTTTCGTTTTACATAGTGATTTTATCTTATTTTAATAGAATTGGTAATAAAAGATATTTGTAGTATTTACTTAAAAAGTTAATTTTCTTAAATGAACATCCTTCATTCAAATACTTACAATGAGTGAGGTCAAACTGAAAAAAAAAATCTTTTCATGGGCCGGCCCAATTGTTTTGCAATTTGCCTCTTAATCTTTGATGCACCTTACCGCACACAAGCTTCGCCCATCGTGCTTATCCGATCACAACTTTCCAATCACGCACGCACCCATAGATTGAACGTACGTTACAAATTTCAAGGCAATAAAAGTATTTTAAAATTGTCTGCGAGAAAATTACCATATTGTCCTCACCTCTTTTATATACAATCCCTTACCGGCGAGGTTTTCAAGTCACATACAGGTTAGTGTTTGCTCGCTCGCTCACTCACTGACTGATCGGGAAGAAGAATGAAGGACGCCGGAAAGAGCCACAAGGCGAACGGAAAGTTATCGCCGGAGACACGGAAGGATCGGAAGTCGGCGACGGGGATGAGCGGATCGCCAAAGAAGGGAGGCCACGGCGGGAAGTTCACGTGGATCGGCCACGGCTACGGGCATGTTGAGATGGAGCACGTTGCTGTGGACGCGAAGGACCCGAACTTCGAGGATCCGGCGGAGATCCTCGCCGTGTGATCGCGGCGGTTTCCGGTGGATAGACCTGTAAATAGGAGTAATTGCCGAAACGTGTTTGTCGAGTCCAATAATGTGAAGCGAATCGGAGGAGAAGCGTTTTCTCTGAGTGGTTGTTAATTTGTTATTTGTTATAGATCTGTCTGTCTGTGGTATATCGTAGATTCGTAGTAGCATGGCACTTTGTGTTCCTACGATTAGAAGTGCAGTCATTCGCGATTAATGTTCCTACGAGCTTCTGTTATCAACGATAATTGATTTTTAATTTTCAAGTTTATGACGTGTTTCACCTTCACCCTCCACAGAACTAGTTCTAATTTTTTTTAAGGACACGGATACTGGTATTTTATACTACCAAATAAACCATTTCATTTCAGTAGTTTTCTTTTCTATAATACACCGTACACGTACTTCATAAAAAATAGAGGGAGATTTGTCACGTCTAAATCTAATGTCGGATAGGCCAGATCGTGACTATTTTTTAGTAACTTCAGTTTAGGGAGATAAATTATAAATTATGAATAAAGAAAAAGTAGATGCTTTTTAGTTTGTTTAAAAATTGAAGGTTAAATGTAAATTTGGGTTAAAATACTTAATTTGGTTATCAGAAATGAGTTATAATAATTATTTTAAAAAATAAAAAATAAAAAAATTTGAATTGAATTAATAAAAAATATAATATTAATTTTTTAAAATTTTTATAATATTTATTTTTTTTCATGATTTTTTTTTAATTTGTACATGTGTTGAATACTACACTTTAATGTAAGTAAATATAATAATGCTTCACCTAATAGAAAACAAATATTATTTCAAAATGATAATTTTAACTATTTTTTATTCATTTTGAAAACGTAAAACATACCAAATTGAGATTTTTGAAACACAAATACCATACTCAACATAAACTAAAGGCATGAAATTAACATTTTTCTTTTTTTTTTCTTGTGATATTTCTTATCTTATATCAAGAATTACATAACAAATTTATCAAATTTTATTGAAACTAATTTGATATATATTCACTTTAGTTATTACTCATTAAGTAATAAAAAATTACCTTAGTTAATATATATATATATATATATATATATATATATATATATATATATATGGTGTGTAGGTGAGAATACATGTTTATTATGAAAGATGAAAAGTTTAAATAATAGTCATTGATTAAATATTAATGATTCAGATGTAATTTTAAATGAAAATTAAATGTAATATTCATCGTATACAATTATATTTTTCCTGATTATTTTGTCATTACCATCACCACTGTAAATGTGAATGAAATATACGATTGTATAAGATAAATATCACATTTAATTTTAATTCAAAATTATATCTGGACCATTAAGATTTAATCAATTATTTTAAACTTCTTACTTCTCATAATAAACTGTTCTCTCACTTGAAACGTCATCTCTCTCAATATATAGGATATTTCAAGTGAGAGGGCATGATTAAATTTTAATACTCCATATATAATTTTGAATTAAGATTAAATGTGATCTTTATCATAGACAATTATATCTTTCTTAATTATTATACATGTTTCATTCACATTTACATGTTGTTATCCCATCACCACCATCGCCACCAACAGGGCCACCATTACTATCACCATCATGGTCGTTGTCCCCATTGTTGTCGTCACCACCACCATGGCAGTAGTAGTGACGGCAACAACAACGTGGACGACAACCATGATGGTGGCTCTATTAGTGGTGGCAGTGACAGTGATCCTGTTGGCGATGGCAAGTGGTGGTTGTGGTGATAGCGATGATGGTAGTGATGGTGGCTTTGTTGGTGGTGGCAGTAAAAACGACGGTGATGACCATGTTGGTAGTGGCAGCAATGGTCATGATGATAAGGACAACTGTGTATAGATGTGTAATTATGAGAGATATGATTGTATATGATAAAAATTACATTTAATTTTAATTTAAAATTACATTTGGACCATTAAGATTTAATTATTTATTTATCTCTCATAATAAACATATCCTCTTATATATAATTATTTTAAAATCAATTTTAACACGTGTTTTTAGGATATTGATTAAGAAAATAAAAATAGAAAGAAGGATTTGTATTAGAAAAAAGGATTGTTACAATGTATAAACTAGTTATAATTATTTTAAAATCAATTTTAACCTGTGTGAATTGATCCTGGTTATTTCTATATAACTACTCTCTCCGATCAATTCACACCACTTATATGGATACTACCTATTATTATTTAAATTTTATTATCTTTATTTTTCAAAAAATTATAAAAAGAAATGAAGTATCTCTTAGACTCTTACCACTGGTGATAATAATAATAATAAGTTAATAACAACAACGAAAAAAACATAAATTTATTGTCAATGGTGGACCGTGGACCTGACTGATATTGGTCCATGTTAACAACAACAGTGTTTGTTAGGGTTAGGGATGTTTTGGAAGCTAAATAGAACCCTCACACGATTGCCGCGCCGTTATCGCGCTTCCATTTTCATCAACACACTCATACTCACACTCACTATTCTCTGCTTCCGGTTCGTTTTCTATCATTCATTTCATCTCACTTCACACTTCAACACGACGTCGTTTTTCACTTCTTCTTTGTTGTGCACACAGATTCTCCGAACCTTGCGATTTAAGAACCACAATCCAATTCCATGGCGTATATTGTGAGTTCACTCAGCTTCTTTCTATTTCAATTAATTAATAAATTTGTTTTAATTAGCTTGTGTGTTTGTTTGGAATGATATGTAGGAATTAGATTGTCCGGCGAGTGTTAAGAAACAGTTGGCAAGGGTGTTTGAGGGTTCTCTGAGGACAACGGTGCCTGATGAACCCGATGTTGTGCCTTCTGTTGATGCTTGCGCTGCCAAAGCTGGTGTAAAATTTGCTGATTATCAATGGTGAGTTACGTGTGAACTGTGAAATGAGTTTAGTGTTTTAATTTTGTTGCGCCCTGTGTCGTGAAAATTAAGATGTTTTTCGAAGCTAACTTGTGAACATTTTCCTGCCTGATACAGTAATAATGCAATGGGCCTATTTGCTAAGATAAAAGGGAAGCAGACAGGATTCAGGGGTCCCCAGGCAATTGGACAGGTATAGTGAGACAAAATTAATTCCCTTACTTTTTGCATTTCACCTGCTAATTATTGATTTTGTTGGAAAATAATCATTTTGTGTAGGCCATAGTTAACAATCTTCCACAGTCTGAAATGATAGAATCATGCTCTGTAGCTGGTCCTGGGTTTGTGAATATTGTCTTGTCGAAGAAATGGATAGCGCAGGTGATTGCATTTTATATCTTCTAATCTTATGTTAGAAATGGTTCGTTTGAGTTTATTTTTGTTGTCTGGGGGAGGGGGCGTATCTGAAACATTGTGTCCATTGATTGTAAGGGGTGCTGTAAGATTCTCAATCTTTTTTTTGGATTATTAGTTTATTCAGTTCAATACCTCCATTAGTACTTAACAGAAAATTCCTCCTGCAGAGGTTAGAGAGGTTGCTCATCGATGGTATTGATAAGTGGGCACCTCGACTTCCAGTGAGTACAGTTCTCGTTGATTTTTCCTCACCCAACATAGCAAAGGAAATGCATGTTGGTCACCTGAGATCGACCATTATTGGGGACACATTAGCTCGCATGTTTGAATTTTCACATGTGGAAACTCTTATCCGCAGAAATCATCTTGGTGACTGGGGGACACAGGTAGAATTATCTTCTGAAAAATGATATTTTTGACTTGTTGTGACATGTGAATATTTGTGACTTGTTGTGACATGTGGAAGTCCATGCATTTGTTTACAGTTTGGGATGCTAATAGCACACCTCTTTGACACATATCCAAACCCAGAGGATTTTAATGAAGCAGCTATTGGGGATCTTCAGGTGAGAAAATATATGAAATCGAATGTTTTCCATTTTAACTACCCATCAGTTTGTATTTCTTTATTTTTTTTTTCTTTCACCAGTTCTCATGAAAATATTGAAAAGTGATAAGCTTAAGTTTTTAAATGAAAAAGAATTGAACAACCACTTTTGAACTTATCCTTTTTTTATTACTTCACTACTTTATTTGTCACCCACTCATTCAAACATGCACTATATTTAGCTAATTCATTTATTCATTTCCACTCTTTTAAAATAATGGCTTCACAAACTGATATATCTCTATTAATTTTGTTTTATAAGACTTATGGTTAGGTTGTTTTATCTATTTCTTGTTCTAGTTTAAAATTATTACATTGAACACCATATGTTATCCTTATGATATTTTTGAAGTATTTTTTCACTGTCTATGAATCTTGCAATTTGATGCAAATTATGATTCATGGTTCAAAAATAAGCTTGGTGATCACCATTTGAATTTCAATTTGATAATAGAAATTAATTTGTTTTAATTTCCATTTACCCTACCTAGGAAATACAAGGTCTTATTTTCACACATGCAAAAGCGTGAAAGAAAATGTAATTGGTGACCGAAAAAGAAGTGATCTGTTTTGTCTGCATGTATTGCTTCAAGTGGCTCTGTTTGTGAATAAACGTTGGACATAATGGATCTGCTGATTGAAATCAGTTCTATACCTCTATAGCTAGTCACCTTTCTTTTAACTAAATGTTGAAAGAAGCTAATTGGCAAAGGAGTGAAGTCAGAAATAATTGTTGGGGTTATATTTTATTATTAATGTTGTTCTTTTTCAATTCTTGTAACTGATGAACCAGCAACCTTGAAATGGAAATGTTTATAGGTCCTGAGGGACAATATTCTCGTTAACTGTCACTTAGTTTTTAACTTATTGTTTTTGTCAAATATATTTCTATTATTAAGCTTTACGTTTCACTGGATAAGTGAATTATTTAGTGATTCTGAAATTCTTGTGAGATGATGCATTTTTAGGCATTCTATAAGGCCTCCAAAGTGAGGTTTGATAATGATCCTGAATTTAAGCTGAGGGCACAACAGTCAGTAGTCCGGCTCCAGGTAAATTATATTTAGAGCTTTTTTTTATACCTCCTTTGTTTGTAAGATCTTAATGAACTTGGTTTTAAATTTAATACATGTATTAATTTTGGCTTCAGAGTGGAGAAGAGAAGTATTGCACGGCATGGCAACAAATTTGTGATATTAGTAAGGCTGAATTTGAAAAGGTCTATAGACGCCTTGGAGTTCAATTGGAAGCAATGGTAAGGCTTCTAGTTTATTTTTCTTACTGACTAAGTTCAACTGTTGTGTCTATTGCTTTGTACTTTCCTGGGGGATATTCTAAGTTTTTGTTTTTTCTATTAATGTGTCATGTGAACACTACAGTGTTACCAGATCTTCCATATTCTTTCTGGTTTCTATTGAGTCTTGTGTCTGTTTCTTTTTCTTTTTTCTTTTTTTTTTTTATCAAAAGTTTGATTGGGTTCTCAAACTAGTCCAAGTAAACAGAATAATTTCTTGTCTCTCAGAAGCTGCTTGATAACTTAGATTTTCTGTTCCAATTTTATTGTCAACTATGATTGAAATGAGAATTTTGTAGGAAACACAATTCATTTACAGTTTTTGACATTTGCAGCCAAGATTATCAAAATCGAAGCTTAAAAACCATTTTTTTTAGCTGATTATGTGATGATGTGCATAGAGTGTAACAATAAATAAGTAGTGTAGATTGAATAAATAGATTTCTGCTGTAGTAATTATATGTTTTTACTTAATTCAATAATTGTGTCATTTTACTGTGTACTGAATAATATATATTTGGTTACAGGGAGAGAGCGACTATAATGATTTAATCCCTCCGACTTTGGAGAAATTGGATCAATTAGGACTGATTGAAGAAGATGGTGGTGCTCGTGTGATTTTTGTTGAGGGTGTAAATATACCAATTATTGCTGTGAAAAGTGATGGTGGCTACAACTATTCTTCAACTGATCTAGCAGCACTTTGGTTAGTTTACACTTTCAGTTTTTTAACAAACACACACATAATGTTATAGTTGCTGGCTCACTTGAGTGGTCAAAATTGGTTATCGTTCATCAGCATGTTTGCTTCCTTGTTTGATCAAAACCAATCTACATCCATCCGAAGCTATATAAATAGCTTCCATGTATTTTGTGCATTAGAAATGGTGAGAGAATGTTTGATCCACATCATTATTAATCTGTTCCAATGATGCATATGTCAAATTTATTTATCTTTTGAATATCTGTATATATCAAGTTATCAACTGTGGTCTGCAGATAATGACTGGAACTGGAAATACATTGACTGCAGAAAATAAACTGTAATTATTAATCATGTAGGTATCGTCTAAATGTGGAAAAAGTTGAGTGGAATATATACGTTACAGATGTTGGGCAGTGGCAACACTTTGATATGGTTTTTAAGGTATATCTCAGTTCATGGTTTTTCTGTTTCTCTTGGCTTCCACTTTTATTCTTGTATCCAGAGCTCTTTCTACTTGTTTTTTTCAGTAGTGAGATGCCCTTGGTTATTGATGTGTCTTTGTTTTGTTGATAGGATATAGCATCCTTGGCTAACTATTTTCTGCCCTAATACTTTTGTTGTTCATTTCATATTTTTTTTCCCAATATTCTAAAAGAGAAAAGTCATGGACCATGACATATTTCTGATGCTACTTTGCATTTTTCTGATGAGGTAATAAATGTCAGACATCCCCTTCAATTTTTATTTCAGGCCTTTAGGCGTGCAGGATGGCTGCCAAATGATGGAAATCAGTTCCCTAAATGTACTCATATTGGTTTTGGTCTTGTTCTTGGGGAAGATGGAAAACGATTCCGGACTCGCAGCAGTGAAACTGTTAGATTGGTTGAGTTGCTTGATGAAGCCAAAAGGCGCTGTAAAGCTTCCCTCCTTGAGCGTGGTAATGTATTTGTTGCCTGGTGTGATTTTTACTTTTTTCTTCTCTGCATGCAAGCATGAATGAAATGAAGTTTCTGCTTGACTAAATTGTATGTGTGTGTCCTTTCTAATCTCATTTTTTGAGATTCTAGACACTTTGATGATTAATCTTCCAAATCCTATGTACTTTTAGATGCTGTTAAAGATTGGTCTGAGGAAGAAATTGAAAAAACAGCAGAAGCAGTTGGTTACGGGGCTGTTAAGTAAGCTCCTTTAACTCGATCATGTCCCCCCTTGCTTCTATATATTCAGCATTCTGTCCTAGCTTGCTGTGTTGTTGGTTGTTTCATTGTAATTGTGTTATCTTTTGTTAATTTGTAGAAAGATGTATCAGCTAACAATTTCCTGTTGTGTTGACTGATTTTTTTAAGCTGTTTAATTGTATATAGGGTGCTTTAAATTATGAACTAATCTCTGAATCCTGTTAATGCATACTGATTTTCACTGTGTTTTCTGATTGTATGTGCTAAGTGTTAAATCAAATAAATCAGAACTAAATATCTGAGTTTATTGGGTTCTTACCATTTTGTGATTCTGTGAATATTCCAGAAAAATGCTAGTCCAGGTGTTATATTTTTATTTGATAGCTATGAGGTCTGCTTTTAGTGAACTTAATATTCTACATATCGCTTTTCTTTGACTTGACAAATCATTCACTTGCAGTTTACTTTTGCTGATAATGGGAATACAAAATGAGTTGTAGGCTTTCAGCCCCTTATGTAATTGTCTTTAATTCGTGTTTGCAGGTATGCTGACTTGAGGATCAACAGATTAACGAATTACACATTCAACTTTGATCAGATGCTTAATGATAAGGTGCATTCAGTGTATGCTAGTGTAGTCCATTACAGAATTTTGTAGATTATTAACAATTATGGTTGTTGTGCCACTTTTATTTCCATCATAACAAGCATCAGATGCCAGATGGTATAGGGTAACTTTGAGATTAATGTGTGGTTGGTAACCATGGATGGTAAATAGCACTGTGTTATGATTTTGATAAAAATAAAATATAGGGTACATTGATAACTGACCATTAGAAATCACATCCGTATATGTTCTCTTCAGTGGTTATCAGTTGCACATGTCTCTCTAGAGTGTATCCTTCACATTAGGAAATAGGAGCCTTTTTTAACTACAACTATTAGCACCTTATTAACAATGGGTGTTGGATCTGCTAAGAAGAAATGTCAAGGCTTCTGTTTGCTATTGTTGAACTCTTTTTTCATCCCCATCTAAACTTACTGATCCAAAGTTGTCATGAAACAGGGGAATACTGCTGTTTATTTGCAGTATGCACATGCTAGGATCTGTTCTATTATGAGGAAATCTGGTAGAGATATAGAAGAATTAAAGAAAGTAAGTTATTTTTCTTCCCGGGATGATGATTTACTACTTTATTTTGAATGTCATAATCTAATATTTGATTCAATTGTTTTTCTATCTTGTTCTTAATTTGACAATACAAAATAAGAGGTTGTGTCTTTGTTTACACACTGCCAGGGCTGACTTTTTACTAGTCAATTCTGTTCTCATCTTTTAAAATTTTCATGACTGTCTCACTTGTGTGCTTTATATATAGTCAGTCAACTAAATATTGGGTATCAACTTGTGCACATCCCTTTATACCTGTTTCATGTTCAACAATTTTGCGTGCAGAATGGAAATATAGTGTTGGATCATGAAGATGAACGTGCATTGGGGGTTCATTTGATACAATTTCCTGAGGTATGAAACGTGAATAATATAAGTTGTTGTTGAGCTTTAGACCCTTGCATGCTAGTAATGTTTTGAATTTTGTTACTGGAACTCCATTTTTTTTTTAATAAAAGACTTTGGATATTATGACTAATGCTATCTGACATTTCTGTTTATTGTTTTATAATCCATAAGATACTTCCTATGATATGTCAGCCGTGTTGTTTTATTTTTTTCAGGTTTTTGAGGAGTCATTGACAAATTTGTTGCCCAACGTGCTGTGTGAATACCTCTATAATTTGACAGAAATCTTTACAAAAAAATTCTATACTAATTGCCAGGTATACTTCTGAAGTCATAACTCTGCTACTTTCTATGCATTTCCTATTCCTGTTTTGATTATTATAATTTTGTGAAATACCTGATGGTGGGTTATATGCTTAAAACCTTGTCAAATATTACTTCCTGTTGGGTGTCATACACAATAGAATCCTGTAAAAGAATAATGTTAGATTGAAGCCATGCAATTCCAACTTGTTTTGCCTTTGGCAGGTTGTGGGGTCGCCTGAGGAAACTAGTAGACTCTTGCTATGTGAAGCAACAGTGACTGTGATGAGACAGTGCTTTTATATCCTTGGAATTGAACCTGTACACAGGCTATGACCGGAAGACCTTCAAATGCAAATTATTTTTGCCAACTTGTGCTAATTATCTGTTCCCTCGTGTTTTGTTTATTGAATGAAGGGAAAGTAGTGAATCAGATTATTGTGATGTTTTACTCGAAAGGTTCCTTTAAATTTAATTTGATGTTATAGGGGCGGTTTCCTTTATTTTTTTAGGCTTTTTGCCCAAGTGGTTTTCATTCTACGTTAGTTTTTTTTTTTTTTTAATTTTGGTTTTCTAATTTTAAATTTTATTCGGATTAAATGTTTTTAACAACAAGGCTAAAATAAGTTCTCCCAGATTTTTTTTTTGGTAGCGATTTGCCCTAGATAATATTCAAGGTAAGGTCTGTATTTAAAAAGTTTTTTTTTTCCAGCTTATTAGGCTAATCTATATGTTAATTATTTATATATTATTAGTGATATTTTCAGTTATAACTATTATCGTGATAAAAACATTAAATGAGAAATTCTAGTGAGGGATTTTATATAATAATTAATAATGATATTTATGGTCTTGCATGTTATTTTATATCAAATTGATCCAGGTTATAATAAGCTATACTTTCCCTCCAAAAAAAACAAGCTTTACTCTAACCAATCGAGTCCGCTCACAAACTTGAAGCCTGAAGGTACAACATTTAGATAATTAAATTGTAGACCGTAAAAGAGAATAATTAATAGTACCATTTTGAATTTATACTTTTTCAAGTTTATCTCAGTCTTCATTTAAAATAAACTTGGATTTATTTTAAATGTTTTATTTTCCTGTTATGGAATTTTTTTTCTATAACTCAGAAAAAGTTATTGAAAGTTAATGAGACATTTATAAAAGTCAAAAAAGATATCAATCCCTAGCCTGATTGAGGGGATAAGAGAGATCCCGGTGGACTTCCACGACCTCTCTTCACTTCCAATGATCCTTTCTTCTTTTAATGATTTTTTTTTTTGCTGTCATTGTCCTTCGCCATCATCACTGTCGACGCTCCAACAACAATTTCTCTAGTGATCCTACCACTAGTGTACAATCACGACCTCGTCGGATTTGTGGATGACACAAAACGTGCCTCACCGTATCTCATACTGACTTTTAGTACAGGAAGACATTGATTTGCTTTTGCCTCTCTTAGGTGGTTAAGCACATTTGTTTCTCTCCATGGTGATTAAGAGATATGTCAAACATCTGCCATGGACGGTTAAACATTTGTTATTGATTTGCTTCTGCTTCTCTTAGGTGGTTAAGCACATTTGTTTCTCTCCATGGTGGTTTAAGAGATGTGTCAAACATCTGCCATAGACGGTTAAACATTTGTCATTGATTTGCTTCTGCTTCTCTCAAGTAGTTAAACACATTTGTTTCTCTCTATGGTGATTAAGAGATGTGTCAAACATTTGTCATGGATAGTTAAACATTTGTTATTCTTATCGTCGGAACTTGCTTTATCTGGCTTATGTTCATTTCAGCTTTTTTCTTTCAAGAAATATTTTCCGACTTCACCAAGATCTGTTGGAGGACATCCTTACCAAACGTAAGTGGCAGATCTTCTTGTAAAGCCACTCCATATGGCACAATTCAAGGACTTAATTGTCAAACTCAAGTTTCACTTATGGGGACGTATTAGATACCAATCATTTAGTTGTTATTTTATTATTTTGTTTATTATTGAACATGTAGTTACATTTGAATTATTGTTATTAGTTTATGTGTTCTATAAATTGGAATTCTCATTCAATAATAATATTCACTTGAGGTTTTATATTAAAAAACCTTCTCTTATAAGCCAATTATGTTGCTTACAATTTAGTTTGGGCTTCAAAATTTTATGTTCCCTCTCATGTTTTTTTATTATATCCCTTCTTGTATTTTCTCTTATGAAGGAAATGGCATAACCATATTTCTTTATAAAAAAAAAAGTTATTGAAAGTTATTATTTTGAATTTTATTTTAAATAGGTAGACAATATAGGATAATGAGTTGATCTGTTTTTTTTTTTAAACAAGATAATGAGTTGATCTTAGTAGCTTGTTTTTTCTTTTTGGTAAGAAGAAAACAAAAATATTATTGCATCTAAATAAAATTAATTATTTTTAAATTATTTTTTAATCAAATAATAATCAATTATATATAATTAATTATTGATATCATTAATTATAACATTATTTTGTTTAAAACTAAAATAAGTGTTTATAAAATAATTAATTATAAATAATTGATTATTTCATTTGATAGAATTTATTTATTTAAATAAACAAAAATTTATTTATTTTAAGTAAAAATAGACTAATACATTACATAAATAAATAATTGCTTATTTTATTAAAATAAATATTTATTTCATCAAATAAGTTTAAATAAATCAACTCATAATCATAAACAAATTTTATTTGGATATATTTGTTGAAAAGTAGTTTAAAAATATTATATTTATTGTTGTTTTTAATTTATGTGTAGGGAGTATTTAATTTTAATTTAAATAAAGAATAAATGAATAAAAATATTTAGACATATACTATCTTATATCTTGAGAGAGAAAAAAAAATAAAAAAAATAAAAATATAAGTATGATAAGTGATATATTTAATGAGAAAAGAAATAGAAAGAAAATGAAAGTATCTAGAATCAAAACTTAAAATAAATAATGCATATTGCCTGCGTTGCCGAGCATCAAGAACCAGAGCAGCAGGAACAGAGCACGCACACACGCTTACATTCTCACCGCAAAGTGCAAACCCTACTCCGGTTACGAGTTACGAGTGAGTGAGTGAGTCCATTCGAACAAAACAAGTAAACCTGCAACTGAACCATCACCGTAATGGGTCTAAAGCACGATCCTTTGCAACCACCAACCAATCAGTAAGTAGCTTTCTTTTTTTTCTCTCTCTCTATATAGTCTATTCCTCACCTCACAGATTCCTTTCACACAACGTTGGAAAATGCTCGTCGTTGGTTTCTGTTATTTCAACTCCCGCCCAAATTATACATGGGGTGTATGTACTAGATTTTACACTGTCATCCTTCTGTCTATTTTACAGTTATACAACTTATATTCTTTTGCTTTCTGTTTTTTAATCTTTCCCCATTTTGTTTGTGAACTAAGGTTCAATGGGGGCAACAAGTTACCTGGTTTTGACCAAAGGGTCCTAACTGCTCCTATAAAATCTGCTGTTGACAAGTTCCAGCTTCTTCCCGAGTTTCTCAAGGTACCCAACTCATTATTGTGTAGTATGAATTGCAATTATATGATGGTTTATGAGATAATATAGCCTTGAGTTATTGGTTTTCGTTAACTTGTTGGCACTTTCGAATTTGGTAGGTAAGGGGATTGGTGAAGCAACATTTGGATTCCTTTAACTATTTTGTGAGTACAGATATAAAGAAAATCGTTCGTGCTAACAATCTTATCAGGGCGAGTAGGCATCCACATATATACCTAAGGTACAGATGGTGGTTTGCTTATATCTTGTCCATTTGGGTATTGTGTAACTTTTTATGCTATGGTTTAAAGTATTCTAAATCCTGGCGGGGCATTGAGGAATGGAGTCAACTTTTAAGCTTATGGATGTCACCTCTTATTGTCTTAATCACTTAATTCTGATAAATCATGGCAGTTAATTTGAAACTGATATTCTATTGTTCTTCAGTCTTTCAATGCTTGAGCTGCTTTTGGTTGTTTTACTGATGAGTGGATGTACAATGAGCTCTTCTGCAGGTTTTTAAATGTCAAAATTGGCAAACCATCAATAATTGTTGAGGATCTTATTAACGAGGACATTACTCCACAAACGTGCCGCTTAAGTGACCTGACGTGAGACTCATTACCCTAAAAAACCTGATCTAATGTTTTTAATTGGATATTGCTTGGTTATTGATGGATTTTTAATCATGATGCAAATGATTCTCTTAAATCATTTGTTAAGTACTATGAAATTACAGGCTTTTTTAAGTGTACTTAATGATTGAAAGTTATACCTAGACCAAATGTCACACATTTTTTTGTTGTGCTGAACTTCTTATGAATTATGATTCCTTTTTAATTATGTTGTCTATAAAAAGGTATGGAGCTCCAATATATGTTGAAGTTGAGTACACGCATGGAAGTCACGATGAACCAATAATTGAGAAAAGGGTACTTGAACACTACTGTAATCTGAATTTGACAAAGATCTGTATTATTAACTTTGGCTTTGTTTTCCTTTTCAAAGCCCCAAATTTTTATTGGAAGAATGCCTATCATGCTGCGGAGTTGTTGTTGTGTCTTGTATGGGAAAGATGAAGCTGAACTCGCTAAACTAGGTCTGTATGTATTTAAACTACATGTGGATATATATTATCTTACCTTACCTGCTTTTTTTTTCCTTTCATTAGGTGAGTGCCCCCTTGATCCCGGAGGATATTTTGTTATCAAAGGGACTGAGAAGGTGATATTCTGACTTTGTTTTCTTGTTACTCCAAGTTATAGACACTGCCTGTCAATTAATCTGTTTAGATCAGCTGGCATTGACAAAAACTGGGAATTGAGAGAATTAATTGTTGAGTCGATAAAGAAAGTGTAAACAATAAAAATGAAAATTGATATACTTACGTGGATAAATGGATAAGCATTTTAAATTGACATATCAAACTTGTTCAGTTGTTTAATTTTGGATCCATGACAGTAGTAACTTTCATTTTTTAAAATATAATATCATTCAAACACTTTTCCTTTATCTTTTTCAAATTATATGATTTTTCTGATCAATTTTAGGTGATTTTGATACAAGAGCAACTGTCAAAGAATAGAATAATTATAGACACTGACAAGAAAGGAAAGTAAGTAATCATTCTTGGTATGATAGTGCCTTATTATTTGCCTTTTCATATCTGCCTCTGCATATAAGCACAAGCATATGCACATGTCATGTATGGTTTTGGCCACCTCCCTCCCCATTTTAATCCTACTTTGTAGCCTATATTACAAATGCTCTTAGTTGATATTAGAGGAGTAGTTTTACTCTCTGTATAAAACTGTACATCTGCCTAGCTTATTTGTCTTTCTGTTTAACTACAGTTAGTTAGTTTACTTCTCTGTAATTAACCACTGTTGGTTAAACATTTAGTTAGGTAAACACAACTCTATATAAAGAGTTGTCTTCTCTGTAATTACTTGGTTTTCTGATTAATGAGAATAGAATTCCCAAATCTCAATAGTTGATATGTTTATTCACATATTAGGTAAGTTGATGTTGCCAAAGTGATAATGAGGTTTGGGAAATGTTGTTGAATATCATTAGCCTCCTACAGTTAGACACTTACTACATACAGATAATTTGGATTTTAATTCAGTCAGTTGTAATCCCTGTAATCAAAGGATATGATTGTATTTGTTCATGTATAAAAATATACATCTACTGATACTCGTCTTTCAAGCAATTTAGCTGCAAACAGTTTCCGTGCTATTTTCATGTAGGTTTGTTCCTCTGGTATTCTCCCCTTTTAACTGAGTTCAGTTTTATAGGTTCTGGGAGAACATCCAGTTGCCAGTTAGAAAATAATGAAATATAGAATGGGTTAACTTTAGCCTCTTATTAAAAATCTTGGATTATGTCTCTGATATTATTCAAGATCTGAGACTATGTTGTTGGTATTTCTATTTTGATAAAACAACATGTCACTAATATATGAATTCTATTAATCACCATTGTCCATATAAAAAGATGGTCCTTAGAGGTAGCTTTGGATTCCAAAGGGGTTTGTCAAGAAGTGAAGTAGCCCTCTTTAAGCAAGGTGTGAGGAACTATAAAAAAGTTTTTTGCATGAAAACCCTCTACCAGTTTGTAAATGTGAATATGATTAATCATATTGTATGCTTTATATACATGAATGATGAATCAAATCAAAGTAACAAGCTTTGGAGTACTAAAATATGATAGTAAAAGCATAGAGTTTCTGGAGATCTCTTTTGGGCTAATATTTTCTTCCTGTATTTTTTTTCTTAATGAATTGCTTGTAACTTCTTTTTTGTGCTCAATGATCTATTCTATTTCTAAGATTTCTTTCCTTTAATCACCAAACTAGAAGCATGGGTTTGACAATTAGTGGAATCTGGCAACTTGTTCATGTGCTTTGTTAAATTGCATTTTTATGGGAATCATCATATTCCTGTTTATAGATAGAAACTGATTTTTCCATGGGGTAAGGTCATAAGGCTTGGTTGTTGTTGGTTATCTTATTCTTCCTCTAAGTGTATATTATTCATTACTTCTGATTTGGTTCCTATTTTGGTGTTCAGCATTACTGCATCTGTTACAAGCAGCACGGAGAAAATAAAAACTAAAACTGTTATTGTGATGGAAAATGAGAAGCTCTGGTTACAATTGAATCAATTTCCTAAGAAGGTTTTCTTTTTGTACATTTTAAACATGAGTTATTTAGCTTTATTTAGATCTCTCTTTCCATTAAAATAACTTCTCTTTTTTCCATTAAAATTATCCTATAGGTTCCTCTTATGGTAGTTATGAAAGCTATGGGGATGGAGAGTGATCAAGAAGTTACGCAGATGGTTGGAAGAGATCCTCGTTATAGTTTTCTACTGTTGCCCTCTATTGAGGTAATTAATGTCCATAATTGTTATGTCAAATGTTATGATGTTTTATCCACAATATATTATAAGAGATTGGAGAAACAAGGGACTTGTACTGCTAGAATATATATTATCTTGGTAGTTATTATCTTTATATTATCTTGTTAGTTATTATTTATCTTTATCTTTATATGATGTAATCAATTACTGAGGGTTTCCTCAATATAAATAGAGATGAGATGTGGTCTTCTAAAACACACATTTAGTAAATACACATCATTCTAATATGGTATCAGAGCCAGGTTGAGGGAATCATTTCACACACATTCAGTAAATACACATCATTCTAATATGTACAAAACACTACTTGCTTTTCTGTTCATTCTTAGCTTATTTACAGTAAATTATATTGTTGTTGTTTATGCTATCAATGAATTGTGTAATATGTTTTGTCCCATAATCAGGAATGTACAAAATGTAAGGTTTTTACACAAGAGCAAGCATTGGAGTACCTTGATTCACGGGTCTGTTGTTTTCTTATTCTTGTCTAATTGTCATTATATGCTTCTTGTATTTCTTCGTGTTGGGGTGGACCACTGATGTGAAACCACTTAGTTGTTACGTTTTGAACATCTTTTTATTTCATAAAATTGTAGTACTTCATATTGATGCCACCAGAAAGTCCAATATCTTTTTTGTTGTATTCATTTATTATATTGAGGACAAGTAGGTAATGTAAATTCTCATCAGAAACATTTGGCGTCAAGTAAACTGGTGAGCTGAACAGATGTATCATTTGAGTTTTATTCTACATCACAATGTCTGTGGCTTTTGTACTGTATTTTATTTTGACCAAGAATAGGCATAGTTTCCTTTAATATCCAGTTTTCATACAACCTTTATTCTTCTTGTTACGGTTCCCTGATCTGAATGCACTTTTGTGGAGTTGATCTTTCTTAAGTAAATATGTAGGTATTCTTCCTCTCTTTTTCTTTATTCCAGTCTTGTTGTGTTGTCTTGGAAATTAATAGTGTGAGGGATCATCTTGCTGTAATTCTTAATCTTTATTAGATGGCAATTTTACTGTTACATATCTGTCTACAGTAGCCAAATATGCTGTTTTTTTATTTTATTTTATAATTTTCTGTCTTTTCTTTATAACCTTATTTGGAAATGCCTATTTTATCTTTGAAAGTGCTAGAGGGAACTCCAAACTACCACATAGGTATTTGTTGTGATTTATTTTGTGCAGTTCTAAGTTCTTTCTAAGAGGAAGAGAAATAGAAAGACTATGTTTTTATACACGTTTTCAACTTTTATAATTTTAGATATCATTCATATGTATACACATATATATATTGTATTTATTAATGATCTGTGCACTCACCAGGTGAAACGTCCCATCTATTCAAACACCTCAGCTGAAAAGGTTTCATCTCTCCCTCTCTTGCGAGTTTGATTTTTTTTTTAACATTATTATGCTTTGGATAAGATAATATATTAATCTCTGTTTTTCCTCGTCAATTTTGTGTTTTTTTTTTTTGAACCTTTTATATAGGAAGGAAGAGCATTTTCTGTCCTAAGAGATGTATTTCTTGCAAATGTGCCAGTAAGATTTCTTTATATCTGAAACATCTCTTGAATTTTGAATGTGTTTCTTTAGGACAACTTGATTTCATTCTATTCAGTGACTTAGAGTAGGCTGAACCCAATTAGATACCAACTAAAAGAGATAAGTATGAATGAAATGAGACAGAAATGATTGTGAATATACTTGAGCTAACTGAGGACTCAGCGGAGTGTCTAGTTATAAACATTGAGATCTAATAAATTTTAAATTCAATTTACAAGATGAAATAATTAAGGCTAACTCTATTTCCTCAAGGTACATTGAAACTACTCTACTTCTATACAATGAGCATTAATTCTCAATCTTTTGCAACATCAATAAACATGAATTTGCCTTAGTTGTGTTTTGTTTGGTCTGAGTTGCTTCTTCTTCTGTTTTTTCTTTTTTTGGTGAAATGCTTCTTCTTCTGTTATCAATAGGTGGATCAAGATAATTTTCGGCCAAAATGTATATATGTTGCTGTTATGATGAGACGCATAATGGATGCAATTTTAAATAAAGATGCAATGGATGACAAGGTATTACTTATTTCTCTCTTTGTTTCTTTCTTATGTTTTTTGATAAACAGAGAATTTATTATTAATATAGAAGAGAAAGATACAACTGCAAGATGATAAGAAATCCTCAAGAACTAACAAAAAAAATAGGATAAAGAAAAAGATGATAAGAAATTCTCAAGGACTAACCAAAAAATTAAGATAAAGAAAAGCATGCAACAGAACTCTGTTTATCTAACAAAGACGCCCCCCCTGAAAAGATCACGAGCAGAGCACCACAAAGATGCTAGAAAGACTACTCAATTTCAAATGAACTCAATAGAAAATGACTGTCCATAAAAGATTCTAGTGTTCTTTTTCCAACCAAATACAACTGAGAACAATGCCAAAGGTTTTTTGGTGTCGCTGTTATCAAAATCAATAAAGGCAGCAAAAGCAAAGTGGTTGAAAATAATTTAGTGGAAACAGAAAGTAACATTATATATTCTTGAGTCATTGGTAAATTACATTTTACACCCTTGTGCTTTTACCTTTTTTTTTTTTTTTTGAATAACCTTCCTCAACTATTTTTTAACTTTGGTTTAAGTTGAAAATGTTATTTTTCCAGTTAAGTTTAACATTGTTTACTCTTTACTGATTATTTTATTCAGTACCCCTAAAAACATTAGGGATCAAGAAAATGTTAAACTAAGGTTAAAATTAACTGAAAATGTAAAGTTCTTAAACCAAAGTTGATGGAGGGTTAAGTAACACCAAAAGTTGAGTGAGATTATTTGAAAAAAGAGTAAAATTACTAGGTTTTCTTAGAATGTGGGTTGGGCCTAACTCAACCCCAAAAGCTAGCTCATAGGGTGAGGGTTGCCTCCCACTTATATACTCTATCTTGGCCATAACTCTAGCTGATGTGGGACTTGGGTTTTTCCCAATACAATCCCTCATGCCCAGAACTTTTGTGTTTGGTGCGTGGATAACATGGTGGGTGACCCTTTTAATGGATCTAGGATAGGGCCACTTCAATACCTAAGAAATATCGAAGTTTCCCAAGGTCCTTAGTTTGGAGCTGGCGAGAGAGGTATTGCTTTAGTTGGGCTATGCCATGCTCATCTCCTCCAGTGATAACAATGTCATCCACATACACAACGGGGTAGATACATCCCTGTGGTGAATGGCGACAAAAGACCGAATGGTTAGCTTCACTGCGAATCAAGCCAAACTGTTGTACAACAGTACGAAATCTGCCAAACCATGCTCTCGGAGATTGTTTGAGTCCATATAGGGATCTCCGAAGTCGACAAACCATGGTAGATGATTCCCCCTGAGCAATAAAGCAAGGTGGTTGCTCCATGTAGACTTCTTCCTCAAGATCTCCATGTAGAAAAACATTTTTTATATCAAGTTGGAAAAGGGGCTAGTGGCGAATGGTTGCAGCATAAAGTAATAGCCGGACAGATGTCATTTTTGCACAGGGGAGAATGTGTCAGTATAGTCCTGGCTAAACACCTGAGTGTAGCCCTTTGCCACTAAATGGGCTTTGAACCTATCAATCTTGCCAGTAGGTCCAACTTTAAGGGAGTACAACCACCGACACCCGACAGCAGACTTCTCAGGAGGAAGAGGAACTAGATCCCAAGTACCACTGCTTTGTAGGGCGCACATCTCGTCAATCATTGCCTGTCTCCATTCTAGGTGGGATAAAGCTTCACCTGAAGAGTTAGGAATAGACACAGAAGACAAAGACGAAAGACAAGTATAAAGTAAGGGAGAAAGACGGTGATAACTCAATGTAACATAGTGAGGGGATGGGTTACGGGTTGTACGTGTACCTTTCTTAAGAGCAATGGGTAGGCCAGGATCAAACGGAGGACCTGAATCCGGAAAAGATATTGGAGCTGGAGGTGGGTCGATCATGGTCTCATCCTTAATTGTAGGGGTAGGCATAGGAGTGACTGGGGGCTATGGTCGTCTATGATATGTCTGAACAGGTTGTGGTTGGAGAGAATGTGCAAGTGATTGTTCCTCTAAAACAACGGGAAAAGGAGCAAGAGAAGGACTTTCCGGTGGGAGAGAATGTTGAGAGTCTAAGGGAGCGGAAGCAGACTCAAAGTAGGGCATAAACTCAAAGAAAGACACATCAGCAGAGCTGAAATAACGTTCAAGGATAGGAGAAAAACATTTATACCCTTTTTGGGACCGATGGTAGCCAAGGAAAACACACTTGATGGACCAAGCTGATAATTTATCAAGTCTCGGCGAAAGGTTATGAACAAAACATGTGGAACCAAAGACACGAGGAGACACAGGATGAAGTGGTGTATGGGGAAACAAAACAGAGTAAGGAGTTTGGCCTTTGAGAACAGTTGATGGCATATGATTGATAAGATAACAAGTTGTAAGAATAGCATCGCCCCAAAAGTGAGAAGGGACATTGCCATGAAGGAGAAGGGTCCTAGTGGTTTCAACAAGGTGTCGATTTTTACGTTCGGCAACCCCATTTTGCTTTGGGCTGAGGCGTACGAGCACAAGAAGTTTGGTAAAGGATACCTTTTGATGCCATAAACTATTGGAACGGGTTGGATAAGTATTCACGGGCATTGTCACTACGAAGGGTTCGAATAGGAACACCAAATTGAGTTTGAATTTCAGTATAGAATTTTTCAAATAGGGAAAATAATTCAGATCTATTTTTCATTAAGAATAACCATGTGCAACGACTAAAATCATCAATGAATGTAACAAAATATTTAAAACAGAAGAGGTTAGGACTCGAGATGGACCCCAAACATCAGAATGGATTAAAGCAAAGGGGGACGCAGCTCGTTTATTCATACAGTCAGGAAAAAATTGATGTGTGTTTTCCTAACTGACACGACTCACAATTTAAAATAGACAATTTGGGCAAACTCGGAACCAACTTTTGAAGGATCGAAAGGCTAGGATGACCCAACTGAGCATGGATGGTAAGGGGAGAGGATGCGGCAGAACATGTTGGTGATGGGACAGAGAGGTAATAGAGACCATGAGACTCACATCCAGTGCCAATCGTCTGTCTCGTATTCCGGTCTTGCAAGACAACAGTATCCTTAGTGAATGTGATCAAACAATCATGTGATTGGGTCAGACTCGACAGTTAAAGTGGGTAAGGGATGGTGGTGCCAATTCCTTGTGACTGTGTTTGAGAACCATTGGCAGAGGTAATAATCGGTAGAACACCAGAGGTAGAAAGAGAAGAGAAAAGAGAGCGATTACTAGATATGTGATCGGAGACACCAGAGTCAAGCACCCAAGGGCCCATAGAAGGAGACTGTGAGAGACAGGTAAAAGAATTACCAGATTGTGCTATCGAAGTAGTGGCACCCGAGTTCTGATGACTTTCAAACCATTGGAGAAAATCCTCATACATCGTAGGGGTGAAGTTCGAAAGTAGAGGGGGCTCTGGCCTAGGCGTTACGGTAGGCGTTTTAGTAGACATGATGCAAGGGAAAACAGTGCAAAACCGAAACCCTAGAGAGAGAGAAAAACAAATCTTGTCAAATGAAGATGGCACCAAGAGGGTAGGTGCGCACGGGAGAGACGACGCCGGCGTTCAAGTCATCGCCGGGAAGGAAGCTCCACGCGCCAGAGACGCATACCAGAAAAATGGTGTTTGGCGCGTACAGATGACGCGCGTGTGGGCGTGTTGGAGTGCTGATGGAGACGCCATCAATGGTGTCGGACAGAGGGGGCCGGCGCAATTCGGATGGCAGGGAAATTCGCCAGAGGAGGTTGCCGGGAAATTTTTTGGCATGGTGGTGGTTGGCGGCGATTGACGACAATTATAAAAAAAAAAATGGAGACAGTGGCAGCAAAAAGGATATCAAACCAAAAAGAAAATGTGTTTGCAAAAAAAAAAAAGTTGCGTCGAGGGACAGTGGGTCCTTCGAAATAAATGGTTTTAGGTACTGCCCAACTTGACTCTAGATACCATGTTAAATAACTAGAACAGACAATATTATAGAGTAATAGGCAAGAAGCCGTGTGTGTGAATACACCATGGATCATAGTTTATACAGGCTTATTTGCATTTATTACAGAATATATTATTTTCTCTAAATGAGATATTATTACCTATAAATTATAATTATGAATAGAATCAGAATATTAATTCTGATTTTCAACGAGTTAAAAATAAGCTGGACCAAACGGAACCTGAATGTGTGTCTTAGAAGACCATACCCCATCTCTATTTATATTGGAGAAACCATAAATAAGAGAATTAGTAATTGATTACATAATCAATTACTGATTATTAGGGAATATAAAGATAACGATCTATCTAATGATAACTACAAGATAATATGCATTCTAACAGGTATAAAGTGTAACTTACCTTTTATAGAACTAAACATTGGTGTAGTATTTTACACTAGCTTTGTATAGTATTACTATATGATTTATGAAACTATTGCTACACTATTCTCAAATTGGTGCTTATGGATTGTATGTACTGGCATTGAAATGGTTGTGTAGCTTTTCCCATAGCTGCCAAGAATGGGTGACTCGAGTGAGAATGAGTGCTGTGATTGACTATTGGAGCCAACCCATCAGGAGCTGATCTTGGTGCTCCCAAAGATAGTACTTAAGGTTGATAACTCCATTGGCCCTATCACTTTGATTAGTTTATAAGCCCTTTGATGAAAGGTTTGATTTGTTGCTTCCATAGAAGAAAATTATTTTATGTTAGCTTCTTAGTAATTAAAATCAGAAAAGAGGTTAAAGGGAGGAGGTGGTGGGGGATGGGTCAAAATGGGAGAGGCATGAACTGGTGGTAGTTGGGGAGGTGGATCAGAAAAAGAGGGAATTTCTTCAGCCATGGATCTTTAATCTCTTGATAACATGTTAATAAACTGAAGTAGAGGAAGAAAGCTAAAAATCTGAAACTATGTTGTTTTTCATTGATTGAAACTGAAACTAATACGAGGTATATATTGAGCTGGAGAACACAGTTACTCTAAAAAAGAGATTACAACATAAACTTAACCATAACTAACTCTAACTGATTTTAATTGTTAGTAACAGAGAACTAACTAGCTAATAGGACAGTGTTGTGCACTGTATTGCAGTACATATAACAACATAACTTGATATCTCTAACATAGTAGTATACACCATATGGCTTGCTATTAGCTTTTGATATTCACAATGAAGAAGAGTTTAGTGATCATCTTTGAATTTGCTTTTGATTTTTACAAAGAAGGAGAAGAGTTAGTATCATCTACTTAGTGCTTCTTTTAATTTGTAGGATTATGTGGGAAACAAGCGGTTGGAGTTATCTGGCCAGTTAATATCTCTGCTTTTTGAGGTACTATTGTGTTTAATTTGACATGCACCTTGGTTTTGCAGATATACTTTTGTATTAATTGATATTCTTCTTTCTGGTGTAGGATCTCTTTAAGTCAATGACAACCGAAGTTAAGAATTTGACTGACAAAATGTTAGATAAGCCAGACAAGGCTAAGAAATTTGACATATCTACTGTAAGCACTCTTTAATATGTAGAATCAAGCTTGTGTGAATGGAATTTATTAGGGAGTAGTTTTATTCCTAGATTAGCTAGTGCTCAGCAGTGTATGCTCACTGCTGACAGCTCAGTTAGTAGTCTAGTTAGCTTTACTGCAGCTCTAACTGTAGTTAGTTATTCTAGTTAATTACTCTTTCAACTCTGTATAGTTTCTCTTTTCTGTAATGCTTTGTCGTCTGATGAATGAAAAACAGAATTCCCAATTTCTATCAGAATTAAACATTTTTTAATCAAATCCAATTTTTCTAAAGCTGTCCTGACTCCTGAATCCTCTTGCTTGCACTTTAAAGAGTTGCTTTTATACTGTTCTCTTTTTATCTGTTTCTCTTCTTTGTTTTGGGCTTGTTAGTTCAAGTGGATGCTTTTTTTTTTTTCTAATCTTTTTTAGTGTACGTGATTGTCCCTTTTTTGGTTGTTAAAATTGTTCCTAATCGAAAAGCCAGAAGCTAGTACATACTACATAGTAGGCAATAGAATGCTGTAGTGGCTATAGTGGAGTAGCAGAGTGGGCCAGCCTTGGGCTGCTATGGAATTGAAATAGCGGAGTGGTTTTCAATTGCAGCCATTGCAGCTGTCGTAGTGGGTGGCTGTTTGGGTGCTCTTGGGGCAATACTAAGATAGGGTTCAAAAATCCATTTTTACCCCTTAAAGAATGTTGTTTAGGGTATTTTTTGGGTAAATTGTGATTTCTCCCTCATTTTCTAATGCATTTTTTTGGTAAAATAATAAGTGACTTATTATTCATCATGATTTTTTTTTATATTTTTTCAAGTATTTATATGTGTGGTATAAATTATTACTGTGTATTATAATATTTAAAATATCGGCCATCTTGCTTCCTACTATCCTGCTATGGTGTTTTCAGAGTTGCTGTTTCATGCCTCTATCCAATATTGACAACTATGGTTGGTGAAAATCCTGTGCCATAATTTTGATTGTCAACCTATTACAATCTGTGTGTTAGGTTCAAATATTTTGTTATGAGACAAAAGCGAGAGCAATTTCTCATTGCTTTAGCACATATGAAGTTGACAAGTAGTCAACATCTGAACAGAATGTAATTTTTTTGGCTTGTTTCTGATCTTGATGTAACAGAATTCTTACATTTACAATTGAGAGAACACTATTTGTAGAGTTCCTAAATCTAACTTAACTGACTAACTGCAGTTCTAACCACCTGACTATGGTTAGACTTAGTGACTAACTGTACAATAAACTGAGGAGTAAAACTACTCTAATATGATTTGTGGGGAATCTCAAATTTGAAATGTAGCTGAAACTTTATTTATTATTCAGTGTTATCTATGTAAATTCTGTTAGTGCTGATTTTATTATGTTTGTTCAAAATTGTTGCTTATGGCCTTGTTATTTCGAGCTAATCTTAGCATGCCTGATTTTCTATTTACATTTTTCTTTGGGAATGTCCATAGCTTCTTCATCGGACTAAGGATATCATCACTCTAGGTCTGGAAAGGACTCTCTCCACTGGTAATTTTGAAATTAAAAGGTTCAGAATGGAAAGGAAAGGAATGACACAGGTTGTAAAGTGTTTCCCTTTCAAATATTTCCTTCCTATCTCTTGATACTTACTATGACAAAGTCACCTGCTCTTGTTTAGGTACCAAGGGACCCACTTACAGGGCTTGGATTTATCTAACACATAAGACATATATCCTCTGATGAATTTTTCCTTTTTACAGGTGTTACAAAGGTTATCATTTATTGGTGCTTTGGGCCACATGACAAGAGTCTCACCACAGTTTGAGAAGTCCAGGAAAATAAGTGGACCTAGAGCTTTGCAGCCTAGCCAGGTTAGATGCAGTCCTATTTGTAGCTATTTTGATGGATCGTTCTAATGTTGAGTTTTGGATAGAAAACGCTTGGATTGTTTGATCCTTGTACCTGACCTTGCTTGGTGGGAAAAGACTTTTGTTGTTATATTCTTATTGTGCTTAGGTTTTCTACTTTTTTACTTATAAAATAATATCTACTTATAAACTTGTGCTTTCTTTTTTTATCTCTTCTTCCATTTGATAGTGGGGCATGCTTTGTCCTTGTGATACCCCTGAAGGCGAGTCTTGTGGACTAGTAAAGAACTTGGCTTTGATGACCCATGTTACTACTGATGAAGAGGAGAAGCCCTTGATTGCTCTGGTATGTTTTGTGATATTATAGGTTGATGAAATTTTCCTTTATTATTTATCATTGTGACTATTGTAAACTATTTATAGATCTGCTGCTATTGTGCTGCTATTTAAATGTGTATTGTTTGATATAGAAGTAAAATATAGGAGATTTCTATATATTTCACTGATTACTGTAGATGCATAGCATTTTATAGTGTTTCATTGTTTCTGTGACAGTGCTATTCTTTGGGTGTTGAAGACATGGAACATCTCTCTGCAGAGGAGCTTCATACACCAGATTCCTTTCTTGTCATTTTTAATGGTTTAATCCTTGGCAAGCAGAGGAGGCCACTGGTATTTATCTCTTTCATTAAATGTATAATTTGTAAAAAAAATATGTATTCATGATTGTAGTCTTATTTATTGTTAACCTTGTTTTTTTATTCCAGCGCTTTGCTACTGCAATTAGAAAGTTGCGGAGAGCTGGTAAAATTGGCGAGTTTGTGAGTGTCTATGTCAACGAAAAGCAGGTGAATAATACTGTTCTTGTTTTTTCCCCATTCCCCACCCTCTTTGTTTCTGGTATTTTCTTGTTTTATGCTTCAATTGTTTTACTTTTTTAGTAGGCACATGTTTGCTCTCTCTAACTCATAATATTTATGATTTCCATTTAGTATTGTCCTTAAACTACTATTTTAATGTTGAAAATATGTGAATGGACGCTGAACTTAATGAAAAAGCATGTTTACAGCATTGTGTCTACTTAGCTTCTGATGGTGGTAGAGTTTGCCGTCCCTTGGTTATTGCTGACAAGGGAATATCAAGAATCAAACAGCATCATATGAAAGAGTTAATGGTAAGTGTATCATATGCTTTCATCATGGAGAGAAAGAAAGTAGCTTGTGAAAATTCAATGTTATACCTTTTCAGGATGGAGTACGCACATTTGATGATTTTTTACGAGATGGCTTGCTTGAGTATCTTGATGTTAATGAAGAAAACAATGCTTTGGTTTGTTCTGCTCTAATTACATTTAATTTTAGCTTCTTTCATATATGAAATTCTCTTATTCCTGACTACTAATAATCTCAGTTGCCTTTTTTTCTCTGTAGATTGCTTTATATGAAGGAGATGCCACATCTGAAACTACTCATATTGAGATTGAGCCTTTTACCATCTTGGGTGTTATTGCAGGGTTAATTCCATATCCTCATCACAATCAGTCACCTAGAAACACGTATCAGGTTCCCCCTCCCCCCTGCCTCTTTCTATGTATAAATATTGCACTTCTATGAATGAGGTGTGTTCCTCTTCCAACCTGAGATTACTATTGTTTTGCTCACTGTAGTGTGCAATGGGTAAGCAAGCTATGGGAAATATAGCATTTAACCAGGTAAGTAGTTTTCTTGGTTATATGACCTGAGTTCAACAATTGCATGATGTTTAGACTTCATGAAATTATTTTCCCATTTTTTAAAAATCATAAAGTTTAGATTTTTGTTTTGAATGAATCAATTTTCAATAAATTCACCTTAATGCATCCATGAAAGTAGATACAAACATGTAAGTTTGTGTTCACCTGTATCTAGATTTAAAATTCTAAAGATTTGCATATGATTACATTTTTAAATGTCTCAACAAGGCATGGAATATTCTCAAATATGAACCAAACTGTAGGAGAATATTGCCTTTAAAATATACATATATCGTGCGTGTATAAATCACATATTTTTCCTTGTATTTTATTTTGTTTTAAGTTTATTTAGGTGCTTAAAAAAAGGAAGTTTAGTTACAGCTGTATATAATTAGGGACTTGGTTGGTTTAGTTACAGCTGTACAATTGACATAAGCTAATGGTACCCGACTGTAAGAACTGTAGGCAAACTAACTTCTAAACAGTAGAGTAACTCCTTGACCAATATCAATAGTAGAGAGCTACACTGACTGATCCAGGGATCACTCTAATACACTGCTCAAACTCTGGAGGGGTTGATCAAATAGAACTGAAAAAAAACCCCGAGTTTTCCATGAAGTTCTCCAAATTGTAGTTAAGATAGAGCTTTTGTGAAGAGTTAGCACATTGGTCCATAGCACTTAGCAGGGACATGACAGACTCTGAGACTTTTATAGCACTTTTTCTCTGAAAATAAGTCTAGTTTCATATGTTTTGTTTCTGAGGCTTGGTACTGTTTCTTCTGTTTGCATATCGTGTGTTGAGTTATATTGCTTCACTCAACCTTTTTAGTAGAGCAGGGTAGTTAAAACTCCATACTGAGCGATGAACTTATATTGGTTTTGTTGTAGCTGTGCCGGATGGACAGCTTGCTTTACCTACTGGTTTATCCTCAACGACCTTTGCTTACTACAAAGACAATTGAGCTGGTGAGTATAATTTTATTGTTTAATTTCTTGATGGTTGAAGTCTTTGATTAATCTATTTCATTTTAGGTTGGATATGATAAGCTTGGAGCTGGTCAAAATGCCACGGTAGCTGTAATGAGTTATAGTGGTTATGACATAGAAGATGCCATTGTCATGAACAAGGCATCTCTTGATCGTGGGTTTGGTCGTTGTATAGTTATGAAGAAGTATGCAATTTTATTTGGTGATTTTCTGCTTTTGGTTGCTGCATATTTTATGTCTAAGCTTTTTAAGGTAGCATTTTTTACCTTGATGTTCCCTGCTGTATAGGTATAATGCCATCATTCAGAAGCATTCAAATGAAACATTAGACCGAATACTTAGGCCTAATAGAACTGCAGACACTGCAGGACGTATGCAGGTAATGTCATTGTAGTTCATAGAAATAATTATTAATTCATTTTACTATGGTTATTATGATTTAGCTTTAATATCTTATTATCTGTTGGTTAAAGTGACATTAGGTAGATAACCTTGTCCCTTAAGCATGTGGTTGGGGTTTCATCCCTGGCCGGTGCGTATGGAAAAATATCTGTTGGGAGAGGTTAACCTCTTAAATGGATCTTTGTATCTTGAAGGATTAGTCCTTGGCTCTTGGCTAAGGAATACCCGGGTTTACCAAAAAAAAAAAAAAGTGACATTAGGAATTAAACTTTGCAAAGTGACACTTTACCAATTGTTATTCTAAAAGTAAATTTTATAAATGTCTTTGTCGGTTCCTACCTGTGACCGCCTGTCTCCAGCTACCCTTACGCCACAACAGCACCTCCTTATTCCGCCACACGTGCCCCCACGCGCGTGGCATCTTTCCAGCGTGTACCAGAATGATGTGTAAAGTGTTTTCCATCGACACCCACTCACTAACGATCCTTCGCTGGCACTTGTCTGCCTCTGGTGACCCTACCCAGCCTCTGTTTGGCCCATTTGGCTCTGATACGATATAGAATTTCAGGAATTGTGTGTCTAGAGGATCACACACAGCTCTGTATGTATATATAACATATTTACAATAAATACAAATAAATGTGAATACTGGTTCTAAGGCTAATCAGCTATGAATTAGGGATTCTACCACTAATTCTAACACATGTAACATTTATGCTCCATCTTGAGGAGGAATGTTAGAATGTTTCTTATGCTTCTCGTGTACATTGTATTTGTATATCTTTCTTAAAATATTGTAATTTATAACATATATGAAAGTGTCTATATGTAGTGTTATAAATACTACAATTATGTTCTAATCATGTGTAAACCAGACTGGTGAATTAACATGCTACACAATTTCTTGTACTCTTTTACCTGTTATTATTAATTTGAATGATATAGTTGTCTGAAATTGTTTCTTAATTCTTATGCCATTGGATGTTTTCTTGCTTCCTGTAGATACTTGATGATGATGGTATTGCTGCTCCAGGGGAAATTCTTAGGCCATATGACATCTATATCAACAAACAATCACCGATTGATACACGTACTCCAAGAACAGGATCTGTAGCAAATTTGCCTGACAGGTTTTTATTTTTTTATTTTAGTTTAAATGTAGGATGTTTATTGTTGGATATATGTTGGTTCACATTTTTTCTAATGTTCTCTTTGTAAGCAGTGCATATCGCTCCAATGCACAATCATTCAAGGGTCATGGAGGAGAAGTAGTTGATAGAGTGGTTCTATGCTCTGATAAGGCTAATAACATGTGTATCAAATTTCTAATTCGTCACACTCGTAGGCCTGAGGTAAAAGTCTTTTTGGTTTATTGAGTTAGTGTTATTGGTTTGAAGTAGTGTATTAATTTCTAGTCTGAATCTGTTGCATTAGCTTGGTGATAAATTTAGCAGCAGACATGGGCAAAAAGGCGTTTGTGGAACTATTGTCCCGCAAGAAGACTTTCCATTTTCTGAGAAAGGCATTTGTCCTGATCTGATTATGAATCCTCATGGTTTCCCAAGGTAATATAACTCATTTCGTGTCATTTGTCCTCATGATATAGGTAAATACCTCTTTACTTTAGTCAAATAACTGAAATAATTTATTTTTGATAATTTTGGATTCTTCTTTGCTCCCTCAATGACTTGATTCTAACCCAAAGTTCTAAGGCTACTCTATAGTTGAATAGCTTTACTACATGGTCAACATTTTTCACCTTCCCTACTGGGAAAAATTGCATTTGTTTGAGACTTGGAAAATTTGAAAATGAATATTATTTATAACAAGTCATGGTACAACAGTTGCAGGCAAATAAAATGTACAGTCATATCTGTGCCAGTTGCACAAAATTAGGGAAACAAATTATGAGCTAATTATGCAACACAACAGTTAATATATATGAGGCCACAAATTTCTTATAAGCAAATCATAGTTAAAATAAGAGAAAAGAGGGATAATTTGAGTGTAAATCGTGTGTTAGGTACATAAATAGAGGATAGTCTGTTTCCTCTAAATCAGAGATTATGTTTCTATAAATTGCAATTATGAATAGAATCAAAATATTAATTCTAATTTTCAACATTCCCCTCAAGCTCCCCTCAAGCTGAAGGGAAAGCTTGTTACAATACAATTTCCCAACTAATAAAAATAAAATATAAAACCATTTGAGTTCCATCGAAAAACTGTGTTTGAAAGACAACTTAGGGATCTTGGTAAAGTCGGGAAATATTGCTAGAAAGAGTGAGCTGGAATATACATCAGCCTAAGACAGCAAGTTCCAACTGAAAAACCAACATTTGGAAGCTTTAAAGTGGAATCCAAAATTATTTAAACTTGAAAGAGAGAAAATTGTCCTAAATAACCATTGACAGCACATAAAAGTCACCAAGAAGCACACCGAAAAAGGACAGCGATATGATGTGCAACCGGAAAGTTCTTCGCCAGAAAATGAACAACAATCAAAAGGCGGTGGCTGGAAAAACATGCTGGAAAAAGATGGTGGCAGGAATGGTAACCAGGATATTCTTTGCTGGAAATGAGCGGCGAGCAGAATGCAGTGGTTGAAAAACATGCCAAAAAGGCTGCCGGAAAGTCTTCAGAAGATCGAAGAGACTACCGGAAAAGGTGGGGAAGAAAAAGGAAACTGATCAGCGAAAGAAGGGCAACACAAAAAGGTCCATCGGGGAGTCCCGGTGGGGCATGATTTTCTTTTATCTCATTGCTAGACTCATGATACCATGTTAAAATAGGAGAAACAAAGGAATAATTGAGTGTAAACCATATCTTAGAGTACACAGTGGATGCATGTTTATATAGGTTAATTACATTAATGTTACATAAATAGAGGATATTCTGTTTCCTTTAAATCAGAGATTATGTTCTTATAAACTGCAATTATGAATAGAATCAAAATATTATTTCTGATTTTCAACACAAATCTTAAACTGAAATTGCTGTGAATAACCAATCAGATCTGAATTCTAAACCTAAAAATTATCATCTTCCATCATCCATCATATAAATAAAATTGGCCTTATGGAATGCAAGGCTGTTGTTAGAATACTTGTCGAGATTTGATAGCTTATTTACCACTGGTCAGACTATTAGTCAACTAAAGTTATGATTTCTCTCATATGCCTATTGCCTAGAAAATAGATACAATTTTATTTTTAAATGAATAAATATATAATATAACAAGTTTCAAGATGGGAACTTATTTTTGTTAATGGTATCAGTCGAATGACTGTTGGAAAGATGATAGAACTTCTTGGAGGGAAAGCAGGGGTTTCATGTGGTAGGTTTCATTACGGTAGTGCTTTTGGTGAAAGAAGTGGTCATGCTGACAAGGTTGAAACCATAAGGTATCTTGATTGTCTCTTTCACAACATTCATTCCATGATTTATCCTTATCTGTATTCTCATAGTTTTCAGCTCTTTCAGTGAAACTCTTGTGAGTAAAGGCTTCAACTACAGTGGGAAAGATTTCATTTATTCAGGTTTATTTTCTCTTATTTATCATTTTAGGTTGTGGATAAAAGGACTTTGTAAAATTCTTTGGATGGTTAATGACCATTTTGGTCCCTGAAAGAAGGAAAATTATTCTTGTTTAGTTCCTGAATGTCTAAATTCATAGGGACTAAAAGGGATTAAAAATACTATGTATAAGGACTAAAGTGGACGGTTTCTAAGTATAAGGTCTAAAAGGTAAAATTTGTATAACTATATGGACCAAATGAGTAATTAATCCTTTTACATAAAGTTGAATATACAATGATTATGAATTGGACTTTTGCATTGCTTGTGGTGAGAGTTTGAAATTGCAAATAAATATGAATATTTATTTCTTAGAGCAATATACTTCAGTTATTTATGGTAAGGCATTTGACTATGGTAAGTATCATTATACATTATTTTTCGACTAGAATGAAAACGGAAGGTCTTTATTCTAGTACATACTTTTTGTGGTTATTTGGTGTATATAGCTGGAGGTATTCAGGAAAATGCCTTTGTTCTCAAGGATGCCTCTTTGTTGTTAGATCTGTCACTTATTGCTTGTTTTGGTTCTCTTGTTTTGCATTGACAAATAAATACTTAATTTATATACAAGCAATGTTATTTACCTTTTTCTACTTATCAATCTAAGAGGTGTGCTGTTGGAAGTGGCCTTAACTGTGAACCCCTTTAGCCTGCCTTAGTTGCAGCCTCTTTGGGGGTTGCCTGAATTGCAACCTCAAGGGTGGTGGATTAGTCCCACATCGACTAGAGATATGACCAAATTAAAATATATAAGTGAGGGGCAACACTCACCTTACAAACCCACATTCTAAGATGTGCTAATTCACCTTTTCTCTTTCAGGTATTACAGGCAGCCCCCTGCAAGCATATATTTTCATGGGTCCAATTTACTACCAGAAATTAAAACATATGGTTAGTGAAGTCTTTTTAGAAAATATTTTCTCTCAAGTACAAGTACCAACTGCAAAATACCAATATGCCATGTTCCAGTTTGCAGATAAGGGTGTTGGAATCCCATAAAGATGTGTCTAGTCCATTTCTCTATTACTACGTAGTTGTTCCCCTTTGACCATTTAGGAAACGATGAGCTTACGGCTTGTTTCATTAAGCATGGAGTTAATTCTACTCTTTTTACTATTTGTTGGAATGAAAAATGAGGTTAATTCAGTCATAACAGGACCATATCTTTATACAAGGCTGAGACAGTTAATCTATTTAGAATCAATCTACCTATAGTAGTAATGGAAATAGAACATAGTTTCCCCAATTTCATTAATGGGCGTGTTTCCCTAATTATACCAAGAAAAATGATAGCAATACACTGTGTAACACTCTTTCCAACAAACCCTCTTCATTGGATAAAATTCATGTGAGTTCCACTAAATATTTGGTATCATTCCCCATTTGGTGGGTCCCATTTCCAAACTAATGGGACTCACATGAATTTCAACCAATCATGACAGCCAAACTAGAAGGGCATAATAAACCAAGTTCTGCTGCCAAACAAGAAGAGGGGAGCAACAAATCAAGTGCAACTGCCAAACAACAACAAAGCAAAAATTAAGGGCATAACCAAATGTCCACGGGACACAGTTAGTGTCATAAGCAAAATGTGCTGGAGGATATACGCCAAACATATTGTTCCATATATTTAGGAATGTAACAATAACAAAATTGTAACCTACAGATCATGAAGGATGGTATGACTCTGACACTATGGTGAAAGTAAAGAATGATGATGTTTATTCCATTTTACAGTATCATATTTACATCCAATACTGAGAGAATCAATCCCATATATTTAGGGATTAAATGAAGGATTAAAAACGATCTTCCTATAGAAATAAAGGAAAGAGAGCAGAATTTCCCTAATTACTTAATTGGACAATATTTCCCTAATTATACCAAATATCTCAATAATATTTCCCACAATACCTCAAAACTATCTCAATATTCAGGTACAATTATTTTTAAACAATATAAATCTTTCTATTCCTAGTGTAAATTAGTGTGGTAACATATTGCTGTTAGTAAGAGAACTGGAATTTTTGTTTTTGGTTGTTGAACTGACAATGGG
Organism: Amphicarpaea edgeworthii; assembly: GCA_014843725.1. Taxonomy (NCBI): domain Eukaryota; kingdom Viridiplantae; phylum Streptophyta; class Magnoliopsida; order Fabales; family Fabaceae; genus Amphicarpaea; species Amphicarpaea edgeworthii. Next base: position 335,855 of record CM026325.1, read on the forward strand.
TTAAATTAAAAATGTGTTTCTACACTTGACACCATTTTTCAATTTGGTCACTGCACCAAGAAACTTAACATTTTGGTTCCTACATGATAAATGCAAATGAGTCAATCTCTACTGTTTGCCTTCGTTATGTAGATGGACCCTCCACATGTGAGGACTCAAATGCCACAAAGGAAAAGTTTTAGACAGGCAACATTTTTCCAACATTATTATAACAGTGGAGATTGATTTGTTACATTTTGTCATGCATGCAGGACAAAATTGTAAGTGTCAATTGTAGGGACCTGACTTTTAATATAACCTATAGAATTGCTTGGGGAAAAGTAATCTTTTTTCTTTTATCAGTTGTAACTTGCCTGTGTATAAGTTCACAAGTAATAGCTGTGGTGTTGATTAGGTGCTTGATAAGATGCATGCTCGTGGTAGTGGTCCTCGTGTCATGCTAACTAGACAGCCTACAGAAGGGAGAGCTAGAAATGGAGGTTTTCAATCTATACTTTCTTGATGTTTTAGAATTTATTACATGTTAATGAAAGTTGTTACTGAGATCGCTGCTCCTGTTCCCCTACCTTACTAGAATGGTATTTGTATAAACTTAACTTTTATTTTCTGCTACTCAGTTCATTTCCAGGTTTAAATAATTGTGATTTAAATTCTATCGTGGCTTTAATTACATGGTCTTTTATATATTTATTAGTTAATGTATGTACACTCTTTCTCTTATTATTTTCAGGTCTTCGTGTTGGAGAAATGGAACGTGATTGCTTGATTGCATATGGTGCTAGTATGTTAATTTATGAGCGACTCATGTTGTCTAGTGATCCTTTTGAAGTTCAGGTAATAATCTGGACTTTTATGTTAATACATGTCTGCATTGTTGATTGCATTTCAACAGTGTCACTCCACTATCCAGTTTAGTTTGATTTTATAAAAGCCCATTATTGAATGATTTATAATATTAACAGAGAAGAATATTTTTGTTGACAACTGAGTTCCATATGTTCATCCTCTTTTTTGTATATGGTGTCACTAAGAACTTCCCATGAATAATGATTTACACGGAAAAAGGTTACTGAATAATAATTAAAACTGAATGCCCATGTTTTCTGTTTAAATTATGAGAGTCAAAGCTCGTGCCCAACATGTGCCTACATTTTGAAGCTTTTGAACTCTGTTTCAGTACTGAAAAATGGGCCTTAGTGAAGGATTAGATTGTGGCTCTTGGCTTGTAATTCTAATGTAACAAATCTGAAAATGCACTCGCCAAGCCTTTTATCTAAATTTGAAAGGCCTCTTATATTATTGGTTTCATTATAGATTACCATTTGGTTGAGGTGGAGACGATGTTCTTTGAAGTGGGATCAGGAAATGAAGAGGGTGGAGATATTGAGGAGGAGCTAGCTTTCAAATCATTGGTTTTGGACAACAGGAGAAAAAATGTGAGAGTAGCAAAAACGATAATCTTAAGATGGAGGTGTGGTCATATAGGAAAGGACAAGATGCAAAACGATTGTTTACAGGGAGATATTGGTGTGGCACTGATTGAGGAAAAAATGACAAAATCGGCTAAGGTGGTTTGGACTTGTACCAAGATGGCCAATGGAAGCAATGAGGAAAGTAAATTACATGGTTTTTAGTCCTAGGAAAAGGGGAAGAGGTAGACCAAGAAGGACATTGGAGGAAGTTGTTAAGAAGGATTTTATGGTGAATAATATATCCAAGATTTGGTCTTTAACTGAGCCTACTGGTGTTGTGTGATTCACGTAGCAGACCTTACCTAGTGGAATAAGACTTTCATTGAATATAATAAGATATTCTCAATAACAGTATTTACACGGTATACTGAAGCTAGACATAGTCATACATGTTTCTAACACTCACCATTGCATGTAGGTCATAATCATATGAGCCTAACTTATTACGACAAAGATAATTAATCAATGGATCTGTCAAAGATTTGGTGAAAAATGTGCCTGATTAATAATTTGAATTGACAAAACTTGTCTTAATGTCTACAGATTGGATGTTTTCTCTTAAAAAGTGACAATTTATCTCCATGTGCTATGCAGCCTTGTTATCTTCTTTAAAATCAAAGTGATTGATGATAGTTTCCTTTTTACACAGGTATGTACAGCATGTGGGTTGTTAGGATATTACAACCATAAGCTGAAAACTGGTATTTGTTCATCTTGTAAGAATGGAGACAAGATTTCTACCATGAAGCTGCCATATGCATGCAAACTCATGATTCAGGTATAATGTGTTAGAATATCTTAGATATGTATTATAGAATGATTAGAATCAATTACGAGCAATCCTAGAACCTTTTTATAGTACAACTACATCTTAATAATGCCTTCTTATGTTTAATGAAACTTGGTTTTTGTTGTCTGGACATTTACAAAATTTGTTTATGCCATGCAATATTGATTTTATTTTATTTTGTTGATTTTGTCTACCTTTTTTTTTAATCAATTTGTTTTGATTCTCAATTTTCAGGAACTCCAATCAATGAATATTGTTCCCCGCTTAAAACTGGCAGATGCATGAGTATAATTGATGATCCAGTTCAGGGGAATGCAGATGTTACTGTTTGGGCAATTACAAGACAGAAAATTTGGCATTGGCCACTGTTCATGAATTTCTGCTGATTCTTTGTAAATTTAGCCTCTTCAATTTTGCTCTACACTCCCCCCACCCCACTGAAAAAAAGAAATTGTAAAACTTAGGGCCTGTTTTTTTGTCTTAGTTTTTTTATTTCAATAACTATTTTGTAAAACTATTCTCTACTGTTCATTAAGATTTGAAAAATGTTTGTATATTGTTTTAATAACAAAAACAGAAAAGGAGGGAAGAGTTCGAAAGGGAACTGCTTCTGAAACGCTTGGTTCTCAAACAGGTTTTTTAATTGTTTTAATTTTAAAAACTAAACTGTTTCTAAAAAGAGTAATCAAACATGCCCTCAGTTTTTGTTGCACTATGTAGAAAAACAAAAATCAATCAAGTTAAAAACTAAAAAGTAATTTTAATACTAAACTTGAATTTCATGATTCACGACATTGTTTACTGTTGAAGTTGGTGTTCACAATTAAGTACAAAAGCCAGCGACAACAAAACTAAAACCAGGACCATTCGGAAATTATTCAAACTCTTCCATCCATAAGCACGACATTGTTGATGTAACTTACGTGTTAACCAACATGCAATTTTTTTCTATCATTATATGCTTTCTTAATATTTAAAGCAAAGAAATCAACATCATTGATTTGCTTTTGGGATTGGATTTAGGGTTGATAGCAACGTCATGTTCAATGTTGGCATTACTGCTTGCTTCATTGTTTTTGTAGGGTCTCTTTGGTAGATATAATAGGGTATGCAAAGTATGATAGATATGATAATGACATTGTTTAATTATATTCAACATAAGATAATAAGCCTAATAATTATTGAATATATTGTGTTTAAATATATAAAAAATAATTATCACTTTTCGATAATCTCTATGTGATTGATTAAAATCCCCAAAATGATAACTTGATTTTTTTTCCCCTCTAGTTTGTTAATTTGCAATAGTATTAGTATTAGGGGGTGTATTGGATTAGGATTGTTTAGGATTTTAAAAACTTTTTTTTAAAATGTCTTGGTATTCAACCAAGATTGTTAAATGATAAAAAAAAAATCTGATGATATTCAATCAAGATTATTTTTAAAGAGCAACAAAATCTTATGTATTCGACTTGTTTTTTTAATTGGATTTTAATGAATTTTATGGACTTTTTAGTTAATCATATAAATACTAAACTCAACAAATAATCCCATCCAATTATGAAAGACTTTTCTTTCTTATCATAGACTTTTTTTTTTTTTATTTCATTCTTTCTGCTTTTGAGGCAAGTGACATAATCTTTCACCGTGTTTTTTGTTTCAAAGTGAGACTTTTCATATGATTCTAATAGCGATGTGTTCATACCCCAAATTACTATGAATCAACTTACAAGCTTACTAGTCCATCATCTCATTTCTCTTTAGATTCATAAATTCCTAATGAAATGAAAATTTTCGTGTTGAGGCTGAAAGAAGTTCTAACTCAATCAGGACAAACAAAAGTTAAGGTTTTAAAAAATACATAACTTATAATACATAACTTATAATAAAGAAAACAAAAAATAATGTTTGGGATACTATAAAAGAAAAAGAATGTTTATTTTGAATATTCTTCAAGTGAAACAGATGATTAATGTTTTGATCATCATATTTTTTTTGTTAGAATTATTTGATTTATATTTTGATGACATTATTGATTTTATGGGTTAAATGAAACATTTTATATTTTTTACTAATGTTTTATTATTATTTTTTGCTATCACTTTATGAAAATTTATGAAAAAGATATCTCAAAATACATTAGCAGCTTTATTTAGTAGTTTTGAATGTTTTTTTTTTCTAGAAATGCAGAATCTTTCTAGGGATGGCAATATGGACCCAGACCCTACGGGCACCCGCAAAAATACCCATACGCGGGTAGGGTAATAACCCGCATATTTGGGGATGGGGATGGGGCGGGTATTTACCCGCAAAATCTCATGGGGATGGGTGCGGGCACGGTGCTGTAGTACCCACCCCGCCCGCCCCCGCACCTTATGTATATACATATTAATTAATATATTATAATTTTATTATTTAAATTATTCAATTATCTATTTATTATTTTAATTATTCTTTTTATATGTTAATTTTGATATTCTATTATGATTTAATTTTTATTTGTATTAGTAGTTTAAAGCAATATAGAAACTATGGAAATAAGCATTTACAAAATATGGAGAAATTAATTCGGATGATGAAGTTAAAATATTATATCTATTTATGTTTTATTTTTAATATATAATTATAAACTAATTAGTTTTAAAAATATATTAGTTTTTCCTGTTTAATTAGAGTTTTTGTTTAAATTTATGTTGAATGATTATTTTTGTAATGTTATTTATTTATATAAATCAATATTCGTTTGATTTTAATATTATATAAGGGTGTATTGGATTAGGATTTTAAAATACTTTTTTGGCATAAAAAAGTCTTAAAGATTTTTAAGATTTTGTAGAAACTAAAAACTGTTAAGATTTTTTTAAGATGACTTTTGTGATTAGGATTTTATAATTTGGATTTAATGGATTTAGAATATAGGATTTCACATATTTATAAGATAAGATTTGAAAAGATTTTATGGATTTCTAAAAAAAATAAAATTCAAAACTATTAAACACAAACCAACAAGAGTGTGCTTGGAAATATTATTGAACATAGGAAATGAACCATTATGGCAAGGAAAAGTGTGATTCGGAGGGAGAAGAAGAGACAAAAATTGGAACAGAAATATAATTTGATTCGCCGATCCAAAAAAAAGAAATAAGCAAAGTTCCGTCGTTAAGTGATAAATGGGAAATGCATGGAAAATTAGAATCACTACCGCGTAATAGTGCACCTATACGTCTTCATCGACGTTGTTTTTCGATCGGAAGACCGCGAGCTAATTATCGAGACTTTGGATTATCCCAGGACACATACTTCGTGAAATGGTTCATGCATGTTTATTGCCCGGTGCAACAAGATCACTAATCATAAATTATCATAAACTGAATCATCTCACCTAATGTACATGAACTCATTTTGAGATATATTTTTCACAAATTTTCATAAAGTAATAGTGAAAAATAATAACAAAATATTAGTAAAAAATATAAAATGTTTCATTTAACTCATAAAATCAATAATGTCATCAAAATATAAATCAAATAATTCAACAAAAAATATATGATGATCAAAACATTAATCATCCGCTTAACTTGAAGAATATCCAAAGTTGTCTATGTTTTATAACATCCCAAACATTGCTCTTTGTTTCCTACGTTAAATTGTATATTTTTTCAAAATTGATTGCAATAGTTTAGAAAGGTCTTTTAAAACTTTAACTTGATTGTTTATCCCGAGTTAAAACTTATTCTAGACTCGGATCTATTTCTTTTATGAAAATTTTCATTTCATTAAAAATTTATGAACTTAAAATGAATGAGACAGTGGACTACATTGTAGGCTTGTAAATTGATTCATAGTGATTTTGATGTATGAACACATTACTATTAAAATCATATGAAAAGTCTCATCTTGAAAAAAAAAAATGTGTGGGTGAGAGATTATGTCACTGCCTTCAAAGCAAAAAATAATGAAATAAATAAAAAAGTTTGAGATGAGAAAGAAAAAGAAAAGTCTCTCATAGTTGAATGTGATTGTTTGTAGGGTTTGGTATTTATATGATCAACTAAAAAGTCTATAAAATCTACCAAAATCCAATTAAAAAAAATTCATAAAATCTTTATAATTTTGAATAATAGATGATTTTTTTTTTTTTTTGCGTTATTCAAAATCCCAATTGAATACCACAAGATTTCGTTGCCACTTAAAAAAAAATCTTGATAATCTTGATTGAATACTATTAGATTATTTTTTATCATTTAACAATTTTGATTGAATACCCAAGACATTTTTACAAAAAAAAAAAAAATTATTCAAATCTTAAACAATCCTAATCCAATACATCTCCTAAGTTTTTGTTTTTTTTTTTTTATATAATTTTTAATTTTATATATATGAAAAGTGCGGGTCGCGGGTGCGGGTATGGGTATATAGGTACCCAGAGGGTATGGGGATGGGGATTGAAATTGTTACCCGCACGGGTATGGGGCCGGGGACGGGTACTTTTTTCAAACACGGGTATGGGGACGGGTACTATAGTACCCTACCCATACCCTACCCATTGCCATCTCTAAATCTTTCAAATCCTATATTCTAAATTTTAACAGTTTTTAGTTTCCTACAAAATCTAAAAAATTTTCTAAGACTTTTTTATGCCAAAAAAATCTTTTAAAATCCTAATCCAATACACCTCCTTAAAATTAATTTTAAGTTGAAATATTTGTAAATAAATTTTTTGTTCAATAAAAGAAAATATAAAGTAAGATTTACTAATAATTAATTTTAAAATTAAATTATGGAAACAAAAATTTTAAGAGAAACACTTAGGTAGGTAATAATGTAATACATAATTCTTAGTCACAACCAATATGAATTTTACAACTAATAAAATAAAATAAATAAAAAATTAGATTCTTTAATAAAAGAATAATTGATATCATTTTGTTTTTAACTAATCTTCTTCCTAAAATTTTGCTAATGTGCATTGATTTTTTTTTGTTTTTTAATAAAATTTAGATTGAAAATTACCATTATCACTTATACCACCAAAATCGTTGTTGCACTTCCAAGATTACCATTTTAACCATCACCACTATTACTATGATTGTCACAATCCCTCTTGTTATAACCTTTGTTGCAACCCTTACCATCATTGTCGCGTGATGGTGATGCTAACAATATTGGTAGTGGTGATAACAATAGACAAAGTGATGACAATAATGGTGGTCAAGCCGATCCAATCTTAGCAGTGACAATAACGGCCATAGTGGTAATTTTTTGTAAATTTAATTTTTAATTGGAGAATTTTTTAAAAATATTTTTGTTATCTTAAATTTGAATTTGAATTTGAATTTTTTTAGAGATATTTTTGTTATGTATTTAATACACTTTAGCATAATTTTAAGAAGAAGATTAATTAAAAATAAAAAGAATATCAATTATTCTTTTATTAGAGAATCTAATTTATTTATTTATTTCATTAATTATAAAATTCTTAAGAATGATACGTTACTTAGTGCTTACGAGTGTTTTTTTAATATTTTAGAATAAATAAATACTCACTGCAGTCCATCGAGCACCGTACGCAAAGAATAATCTGATTCGGACTTCGGAGCCAAAGAGCGTTGCGAAATAGTAGAGTATTTGGTCTTCATTCCATCGAAACCGAAACGTATTTATTGAATTGAGTTGAATGGGAAGAAGTAGTGGCAGCAGTATACGGTAGTCATTAGTTAATCGCGATGGGTAACAAAATCGCGCGCACGACGCAGGTATCGGCTTCGGAGTACTACCTGCACGAACTTCCGTCGACGTACAATCTGGTTCTGAAGGAGGTGTTAGGTCGCGGTCGTTTCTTCAAGTCGATTCAGTGCAAACACGACGAGGGTTTGGTCCTCGTCAAGGTCTATTTCAAGCGTGGCGATTTCCTCGATCTCTCCGACTACGAACGCCGTCTCTCTCAGATCAAAGATATCTTCACCTCCATCGATCACCCTCACGTTTGGCCTTTTCAGGTTTATATTTCATTCATTCCTTTTCAGAAGTGCGTTTTTGGATTCACTTTAGATTATCTAGCGTTCAAATTGAAATACTAGATGCATGTTTCGAAATACGTTTCCAACTCACGTCAAAGTATCACGGATGTGAAAGCTAAGTGTAGCAAAATTGATTCTAAATAAAATTGATTTATGTTTGGATGATTATGATTATGATTATAATTAGTTTTGAAGTAAATTTCACTATAAATTTTTTGATCAAACGCATAAGCTATTTAGAGTTGCTTCAGCTCAGACCCAGAATCAATTCTAAACTCTTCTACAACGAGAAATCAAACATGTATAAAACTATTTAAAATCAATTCTAGACTCATAATCAATTTTATAAGGTGCAACCAAACAAGCACTTAAACTGGGAGCGTCTAGTTAAACATGAAAAATCACACTTCGAAAAATTGATTCTGGCTCTTGAATTGATTGACTTTTGAAACAACTTTAATTAGTTTTTGCTTTGGGTAAAAAAAAACTATACTGAGTTTTGTTACTAACTTGTTTTTAAAATAAAGACATCACTGCATAAATCACACCACTCCAATATCATTTTTAACTGAAATCAATATCATTTAAAATCAATTTTGCAACATCAATTTCATTCAAAATCAGCTTTGTAAACACTCTTCAAAACACATGCCCAATTGCGTGGAACTGAGTGTATGTGAGTCTTGTGTTGCAGTTTTGGCAAGAAACTGATAAAGCGGCTTACCTTTTGAGGCAGTATTTCTTCCATAATCTGCATGATAGGTTAAGCACGCGCCCTTTTCTTAGTCTCATTGAGAAGAAATGGTTGGCTTTTCAGGTATTCTTTGTTCACTCACTTCCCTATGATTTTAGTTAGCCTTTGATGATTTTGGATTTTTTTTTTTAATTATTGGTTTGGCGTAATATGCAGTTGCTTGTAGCTGTAAAACAATGCCACGAGAACGGAGTGTGTCATGGTAAGTCTTGATTTAACTGTACCCAAGCCTTGAAAGATGTACACAATTAGAGAAGAGAGGGTGGAGCGGAGACGGTTTATTAGCTGATGATGTTATCTTTTGTCATGGCTTGATTGTCAATGCATTGATGTTATTTGTATAAATTTGCATTTTGTTCAAGGTGATATCAAGTGTGAGAATGTGCTGATTACGTCCTCCAATTGGCTTTACCTTGCTGACTTTGCATCTTTCAAACCCACTTACATTCCTTATGATGACCCCTCCGATTTCTCTTTTTTCTTTGACACTGGTGGACGAAGACTCTGTTATCTTGCACCTGAGGTTTGTTCTTTTTCCTTCTATGTCTATTTGATTTATTTTTACGGTATTTCTTATTTCAATTGTTGGCTGAACCAAGATGTGCTTTTTCTATAATTGAGTCAGAGGCTAGATCTACATGTTGTGTTGTGAAGCTATTAAATATGTTGTTGCTGTGTATTTTCTCTTATTTAATTATGAATTTAGCAAGTGACCTTGATGGTTTGATTCAACTAAGACTCTTATGCTGTAATTTTTTTGTCACGGGCTTATAAATAAGACAAATCTGTGTTTGAGAATTGAAACTGAGGTGAACAAAAAATCTGTCATGATCTTAGAGGTCCAGTTTCTAGATTTTTTTGTAGATTTAATAATTTTGACCTTTATTGCAAAATTACTGTACTGGTATCTTTTCAACCTTTATTGCACAAAATTTGTTTGATTAAAATTAAAAGATGCAATTATGTGTTTTCTTGTTGGTTGCTACTTGTTCATACCTAACATGATAGAATGTTACTAATTTCCTCTCTATTTCTTTCATTCATTTTTTTGGGGGGGGCTGTGGCATGTCAGAGATTTTATGAACACGGAGGAGAGATGCAGGTGGCACAAGATACCCCCTTAAAGCCCTATATGGATATATTCGCTGTTGGGTGAGTATTCTTTGCTGCAAGAATCTTAGTCTTGAAGGTGTTTTAGTCTTTAAACCATCCATATTTCAGGCTGCAAATAGGAATATTTATGTGCATTAATTTAATTAACTGACTAAGCAATGGACAAAAGAATTGATCTGCAAGGCATTATATTGCTGTACTTATGGTGAGGTAGTGGTGATGTTTTAGTCTGCTATTCATTTGATTTTTGTATAAATTTATGTTGAACCTGAACACTCTAGGATCTATTTTGTTGAAGCAGTAACTGATTTTGTTCTTTATTTTCTAAGTTGCAAATACCATTTTACATCTTCAGGTGTGTAATTGCTGAACTTTTCCTTGAGGGGCAGCCACTATTTGAATTGTCTCAACTTCTTGCTTATCGCAGAGGGCAATATGATCCAAGTCAACATCTTGAAAAAGTAACTTTGTTTGTGTGTGCATTAGTCTTGTTTGCTAATCCCATAGTCCCATCAGTGGGGATATCCCCACCCATGTTCATGACTCAGTTTTTAATATTTTAAATATTGTATTCTTTATGGGATGCAGATACCGGATCATGGAATCCGTAAGATGATATTGCACATGATTCAGTTAGAACCAGAGTCTCGATTTTCTGCTGAAAGATATCTGAAGGAATATGCTGCAGTTGTATTTCCAATCTATTTTTCACCATTTCTGCATGATTTTTATCGATGCTGGAGTCCTCTTCATTCTGATATGAGGGTATATGGCTTTGCTGAAATATTTTGTATTATTAATGATTTGATGCTTTTAGTAACACTTACTTATTTTACCTGACTCTGCTTTGACCAATCTATGTATGTAGGTTTTACTATGCCAAAGTGCTTTTCCGGAGATACTTAAACAAATGATGAACAATACTTCATCTGATGATGCAGGTGTTAATGCTGGCGAACTTTTGGAAGAGATGGTTGCTAAAGAAAGTGTGAGTTTGATGAAGGATTCACTGATGAAGAGAGAGGACATAGGCCAAGGCTTAGTCCATGATCACTATGAACTTCTAGGTGATATTAATAGCCTACTGAGGGATGCTAAAAAAAAAAATAATCCATCGCATGTAGCAGAAAATGCACATAATTCTACCTTTCCTGAAAATCTAAAAAATTTGCAAACTGGTAAACTGCTTCAAACTATCTCCAATGCATTTCAAGGAAATGACCATCCCTTTCTGAAAAGTATTACTATGAATGATTTAAATTCATTGATGTCTGAGTATGATAGTCAATCAGATACATTTGGAATGCCTTTTCTGCCGTTACCAAAGGATAGTATGAGATGTGAAGGCATGGTTTTGATAACTTCTTTGCTATGCTCTTGCTTACGCAATATCAAGTTGCCTCACTTGAGGAGGGCAGCTGTACTCTTGTTGAAGGCTTCTGCCCTATATATTGATGATGAAGATCGTTTGCAGCGTGTTATCCCTTATGTGATTGTGATGCTTTCAGATTCAGCAGCAATTGTGCGATGTGCTGCTTTGGAAACTTTGTGTGACATTCTTCCCTTAGTGCGGGATTTTCCTCCCAGTGATGCAAAGATATTTCCCGAGTATATTCTTCCTATGCTTTCTATGCTTCCTGATGATCCAGAGGAAACTGTGAGGATATGCTATGCCAGCAATATAGCTAAGCTGGCACTGACTGCTTATGGATTCCTGATACGCTCAATAAGCTTGAGTGAGGCAGGTGTCCTTGATGAATTGAGTTTGCCACAGAAGCCATTGACATCATCCACTCAGACTTCTGGAAGAATGAAGAGGATAAATGGCGATGCCCAACTTCTGCAGCTGAGGAAATCCATTGCGGATGTTGTCCAAGAACTTGTTATGGGTCCTAAGCAAACCCCAAATATAAGGAGGGCACTTCTTCAGGATATTGGTAAACTGTGCTGCTTCTTTGGTGTGAGACAGAGTAATGACTCTCTCTTACCTATCCTTCCTGCTTTCTTAAATGATCGGGATGAGCAATTAAGGACAGTATTCTATGAAAAAATAGTTTATGTCTGTTTTTTTGTGGGCCAAAGAAGTGTAGAAGAATATTTATTACCTTACATTGAGCAAGCTTTAAGTGACGTGACAGAAACTGTCATTGTTAAAGCTGTAGAATGTATGGCAATTCTATGCAAAAGTGGGTTCTTCCGGAAGAGGATTTTGCTTCAAATGATAGAGCGCGCCTTTCCTTTATTGTGTTATCCTAGTGAATGGGTACGAAGATCAGTTGTCTCTTTTATTGCTGCTAGCAGTGAGAACTTGGGTGCAGTAGATTCTTATGTTTTCCTTGCTCCTGTTATACAGCCATTCCTCCGCAGGCAACCTGTGTCTCTTGCTTCAGAGAAGGCCCTGCTTTCATGTTTAAAACCTCCTGTCACAAGACAAGTTTTTTATGAAGTCTTGGAGAACTCCAGGAGTTCGGACATGTTAGAAAGACAGAGAAAAATATGGTATAGTTCTTCACAATCTAAACTATGGGAAATGGATTTACTGAAAAAAGGAATTGATGAGTTGGATTCATTAAAGAACTGGACTGACAAGCAACAGGGTCCTGGGGTTCAACAAACAGTTGGCACTGCCTTCCAACAGCCAGGGCTAACTGATTGTGACAAAGCTGAGGCAAAATTGAGAGATATGGGGGCCTTTATGCATAATGATAGCAATACTGTGGTACATCGTGATACCCAATGCTCAGAGAAGTTACAGTTTTCAGGATTTATGTCACCACATTTTAGTGGTATGAACAGTTTGACATATGAAAAGCCATCAGAAGGCATACCTTTGTACTCCTTTAGTGTGGACAGGCGAGGAATGGGAATCCCTCCTGCTGCATCTGATCCTCCACTGCCAATGAATTCTCTGGGTGTTAGTTCATCTGCAATGCCTTGGGTTAATCCACTAAGTAAGTCCTTTAATTTGGCGAATTCAGTTCCAGCACCAAAGCTTTTTTCAGGTTCTTTTAGTATCAGCAATGGTTCTAAACAGTTCCATCGAGTAGTACATGAACCAGATGCCAGGGAAAATGAGACAGCCTATGTTAATGGCACATTTCAAGATGTGGGATTATCTGCTAATATTAAAGGTTCTTCAATTGCATTGGAAGATGCAACTGCCCAAACTGATCTGTCTGGATTTCCATCGTTTGCTCGAGCTTCCATTCCCGATTCTGGTTGGAGGCCCCGTGGGGTGTTGGTTGCACACCTCCAGGAGCACCGTTCAGCTGTCAATGACATAGCTATATCCGCTGATCATAGCTTCTTTGTGAGTGCTTCTGATGATTCGACAGTCAAGATTTGGGATTCCAGAAAGCTGGAAAAGGACATTTCGTTCAGGTCAAAGCTAACTTATCACCTGGAGGGAAGCCACGTGTTGTGTGCAACAATGCTTCCAGGTTCTGCACAAGTTATAATTGGAGCATCTGATGGATTTATTCATATGTTTTCTGTTGATCATATCTCTAGAGGTCTAGGAAATGTTGTTGAGAAATATTCTGGTATTGCTGATATCACAAAGAAGGATATCAAGGAAGGTGCCATACTCAACCTTTTGAATTGCCCTGTGGATAATTATACCATTATGTATAGCACCCAGAACTGTGGCATTCATCTGTGGGATACTAGGTCCAATTCCAATACCTGGACTCTTAAAGCTACTCCGGGGGAGGGCTATGCTTCTTCTCTGGCATCAGGGCCTTGTGGTAATTGGTTTGTATCAGGGTCATCCCGGGGGGTTATTACACTTTGGGACCTGAGGTTTCTTATACCTGTAAATTCTTGGCAGTATTCTCTTGCTTGCCCTATAGAAAAGATGTGCCTCTTTCTTCCTCCTTCAAATGCTTCTGTGTCTTCAGCTGCTAGGCCCCTTGTTTATGTGGCTGCTGGTTGCAATGAAGTTTCTCTTTGGAACACAGAGAATGCTAGCTGCCACCAGGTATGAGGTTACTGTTTTTTATTTGTTTATAGATAATAAAAGTAATATGTGCAAGAACAAAATGCAGTACCAACAAATACTCCAGCTAAGTTTAAATTCGTGTCCAGAGAAATATGGTTTTCTAATGACGTTTTCCATCTCTTGGTTTTATCACTAGTACTTGGCCTGTTGTGTAACTTAATTTATGATGAGATGGTTCCATAAGGCTTATTGTGTGAACGTGTACCCAGATTACTCTAACCATGTTGAATCACATGTAACCTTGTTGAATCATATGTAATATTTCATATATAATATTCTGATTCTGATTATGGTTTTGTACAACTAACAAATCTTCTCTCAGGTCCTAAGGATGGCCAATTATGACAGTGATGCAGAAATGTCTGATCTGCCTTGGGCCTTGGCCAGACCTTCAAGTAAGCCAACTTCCCAATCAGATCTAAGACGAAATGTTAATCGCAAGTATGGAGTTGATGAGCTAAATGAACCTCCTCCTCGTCTTCCTGGTATTCGTTCATTACTTCCCTTGCCTGGGGGTGATTTATTGACTGGAGGTACTGATTTAAAGATACGTCGGTGGGATCATTACAGGTATTGTATTGGACTTTCAATTTTGTTTTACATGTTTTTCTTGTGAGAATGGTGGTCTGATTGAATTAATCTATGTGTTCTTTGTTGCAGTCCTGACAGAAGTTACTGTATTTGTGGACCAAACTTAAAAGGGGTAGGAAGTGATGATTTTTATGAAACAAAATCAAGTTTTGGGGTGCAAGTTGTACAGGTAATTTTTGTTTCAGTAGATTGTGTATTCTTATTTCTTGTGTGCATGGATATTGTTTGAGGGGAACAAGGGAAAATAAATAGGCTGCAAGAGGGAATCAATGTTTGATAGGATGACAGATTAAAGCATGGGTGACAGGAACCTTTACATTCTTCAATAAATACTGTGTTTTTGTAATGGCTAAATCTTTGTTATCCCTGTGAATGTTTTATGGGTTAAATTCATGGTGCCTTCGAAATGCTGTTGGATATTGCTTGCATCTCCGATTCTAAACTTTCCAGCTTGTTTAGAAATATAAGCAGCTAAAGTTTTATCTTTTATTCTTATAAACAGGAGACAAAAAGACGTCCCCTTACAATCAAACTGACAGCAAAGGCAATTCTTGCAGCTGCTGCCACTGATTCTGCTGGTTGCCATCGGGACTCCATTGTTTCTTTGGCTTCTATCAAGTTAAACCAGAGACTCTTACTTTCAAGTGGTAGAGATGGGGCCATCAAGGTTTGGAAGTAAATTCTAAAGTTAATTTCGGTTATTGTTGTACATAAGTAGTGTCAAATCCTAGTATAGTTAAAATTGTACATAAATTAAGTTATAGGAACTAATCCACCAGGTAGTGATTAAAGCCCGTTTTCTCTGTATATTTTTCCATTTTTGCGTACACCTGATCTGTACCTCAGGTATTATGAACAGGGAATTATTTATTGATAGTTTCATTGACATTACGTCTAACAATTGAATACGTTTCTGTTAAATATGATGTTGATACTACCATTTTTCAGGAAAAAAATAAAGGGATTTTGATATATTAAGATACACCTCAGTTTAATTTCTTGACTGACCGGTGGCTGGGTGGTCTTTTAAACACATCAATCAATCGCTGGAGGGATTTTTTTTCTTATGATGTTCAGTCTTGTGGCTCCAATTAATCGCTATTGATAACACAAACGTCATTTTCTCTTACATCTTGGATTTTGTGCGTGTTTGAATACCCTGCGGGATCGATTCCAACAGCAAAATTCGTGGTGGATAATTGAAAAATGTTGCTTCATTGTAACCGTGAAAAAAATAATCAACTTGACATCAAAGCACTGGGTATCCAAACATACATATACACATCGTGTCTGTTTTGTGCTGAAGGTAGTTGTACTTGTATGTCAGCTTCCCAAGCAAAAGTGGCTTAAAAACGTATTTGCGATGAAGACTACAACCTACGTGATAATTTAAACAACCTCTTCCACTTTAACTATCTCATCTTTCATGTACGGCGAAAGTTTGTTTTGTGTTCTATTTGACCAGATTTTCATACTTTCGACCAACAAAACAACAGAATTTTGTATTTAAATCATTTCCCTTTTAAATGTATAATGATCTAAACTAGGAATAAAAACTGAATTATTGTGTTCGGAGTCGAACCATGGATGAAGATTCCGTGTGAGACTGCGAGGTTCGTATGGAGAAACGTAAAATTTACAAACACGATCCATTTCAGATAAGGGATTTACATGTTGGCTTCTTATTATTCGAATTGCAACGTGCATTCGATGGGTAAAATTCTAAATATCTTCTTTTGAGTTATGACAGATTTATGATATTTGTTCTTCTGGAGATGTAATTTACAATGAGTACTTGACTAGAAAATGTACAGCTAATTTGATATTTCATGACAGTTGACCGACGAGAACTAGCGAGGCATGTTTGATGACTCTCGAGACTCTCCAAACTTCGTGTTGTACACGATGCCATGATTCTGCAGTATGTAGATTTTTGGCCATTTTAACAGCAGCATCGATTCCAGGAAAAGATTGAGACCCATAGTCATTCTGTTTTGATGGTCCATAGATCTGAAAAATGGACTTAATTAATGTTTGGATAAAGAAATTAACCTCTCTTAACACATGCACACAAATCTATTGATCATATTATTCAGAGGCATGGTTATCTATTGATCATCAATCTATCTCTTTTTCTTTGTTTTGGTTTGTCATCAAAACAAAACATTTTAATTTGACCCTGGCTAGACTCTAGAGTTGCTCCCACTTGTAATCTCTGCATATCATTGGTTAACATCTCCCCTGAAAAAAAAAAACTTACCAAATGCTTATTGTTGAGATTTAATCTCCGTAAATCTCTATGTAATCTCCTTAGATTAAGATCTATTTTAGGACTTATTCTATTCTTATTTTTAGTTGATTTGGTTCCTAATCTCTAGTTCCTTTGTACTATTAATATTAGTTGTAATCTGTTTTACTGTGACATGAATAATAGAATTATTCGTTCGCTTCAAGTTGGTATCAGAGCCAACCCTTTTTGAATCTTGAAGCTTTCACCAAAAATGAGTGAAATGAGTAGTGAGTCATCTGAAACAAAATCTGTTCCTGTTAAGGAGTTTTTAATGTTGGAATCATTCTTAATGAATCAAACTATGATGTTTGGTCACAACTAATGGAGATGCACATTGCTGAAAGAGAAAAACTCTCTTATATTTGTGACAAGAAGAAGCAACCAGCAGAATCAGAGGATGGATATGAAAAGTGGTATGCTGAAAATCAAAAGGTGAAAAAGTGGCTATTGATGTCCATGACACCAGAAATTATGAAAATGTATTTACACTTACCCACTACGCATGAAATATGGAGTGCTTTGTCAAGAAGCATTCTATGATGGAAGTGATGAATTACAAATCTTTTCTTTAAACCAAAAAGCTTTCATCGCCAAACAAAATGGAAGGCTCCTTTCTGAATACTACAGGGAGTTGATTGAGATTTTTCAAGAATTGGATCATCGAGATACCGTGGTCATGAAAGATCCTGATGATGTGAAAGCATACCATAAGTCCATTGAACGATTAAGAGTGCACATATTTCTTGTTGGATTGGATGGTGATTTTGAACAAGTCCGTGGAGAAATTTTACGCAAGGAACCAGTCCCAGGTTTGGAAGAATGTCATGCATTGATTCGACAAGAATAGTACGTCGTGTAACTTTGAAGGGAGAAACTAGAAATTCTGAAGCAGCTGCAATGGTGATTTGAAATTGACAAAAAGTAACCAAAAGTGTCAACAAATCTATTTACAAGTGTACCCATTGTGATCAAACTGGACATACCAAAGATCGTTGCTATGAACTTGTGGGATATCCAGAATGGTGGGACCATAGTCGAGCACCTAAGAAAAGGAATTTCAAGAACACTCCAACTGCTGCTATTACTGGAACAAATACAGGGGATGATATTGTCGAAAAAGGTTCAGCATTGGTAGCAACTACAAATACTTGTGGTAAGGCTTTAAATATTTCTACACCTGTTTTTAATAGTGCATGGATAATTGATTCTGGTGCTACAGATCACATGACATTTGATTCTAAACAGGTTGCACATCTTAGACCCTCCTCACAAAAATCCATTTCTACTGCCAATGGTAGTAAGGCCTCTATCATTGGAGAATGATCTTTATCTCTCACAAATACCTTAGATCTAGATATTGTTTTGGTTGTCCCGTCTTTAAATTATAATCTTCTATCTGTTTCTCGAATCACTACAGTCTTATCTTGTGTTGCAATTTTTTGGCTTGACTTTTGTGTTTTTAAGGACATCCAAACAAAGCAGACGATTGGTTGTGGTATTAGGCATGGGAAATTGTATTACTTGGACTTGACATCGAATGGTTCTGACAAGCTACAAGCTGTATCAAGCTTTGATAGTTGGAAGTTCTCAAGAGAATAAGAACAAAGCTGAAATTTGGCTATGGCATCGGCAGTTAGGACATGCATCCTTTGGTTATCTCAAAAAATTATTTCCTAGTTTGTTTGAAAGAATTGATTCTTCTGTTTTTCATTGTGATGTATGTGAACTTGCAAAAAGTCACCGACCTTCATTTCCTTTGATTTTGAATAAAAGTCCTCTTCCGTTTATGGTTATCCATTCCGATGTGTGGGGTCCATCAAAAATTCCAACTTTAGGTGGATCACGTTGGTTTGTTACTTTTATTGACGATTCTACGAGGATGATTTGGTTGTGGTTAATGAAGTCCAAAAGTGAAGCAAACTTGTTATTTTAGAAGTTTCATAAAATGGTTAAAACGCAATATAAAGCATAGATTCAGGTTCTTCGGAGTGACAATGGAGGTGAATATCAAAATTCTGCACTTCAAAATTTTTTTGAAAAAGAAGGAATCATTAATCAAACCACTTGTCCCAATACACTCCAACAAAATGGGGTCGTCGAGAAAAAATCGTCATTTATTGGAAGTTGTTCGTGTTGCATTAATCCAAGCCCATATGCCATTGTCCTATTGGGGGGAAGCTCTTGCATTTGCAGCATACTCAATTAATCGGATCCCCTCACGTTCCATTGACTTTCTAACACCGTTCAAAGCTCTTATTGATGTTGTAGTTGCTCCAACAGTTCTAAACTTAACTCCTCGTGTCTTTGGATGTGTTGTATTTGTTCATCTCCATAAACACCAACGTAATAAATTGGCCCCACGCGCTTTACGTTGTGTGTTCCTTGGATATGCTATGCATCAAAAAGGTTACAAGTGTTATCATCCTCCCACTCAACGCATGTTTATAACAATGGATGCAGTTTTTCATGAAGAATTAATGTATTATTCCTCTGAGTCTAAACTTCAGGGGGAGTATTAAAGGGAAATTCAGACTCTAGATTATGAGCTTACAACATGTGATTATAATGATGAAAGTGGTGACAAAATAGATACCAATAAAGGTGATACCAGTGATGTTAATGGTACACCTTTGGAGCTTGATATCAGTAAAGACTTGGAAGATGGAGAGGGTACAACTTTGGATCTTGACATCAATAAAGACTTGGAAGATGGAGAAGTGATTGAACCACAAGATGCAAGTTCATCAATTGGAGAGTTTGAACCCCTCGCTAATATACCACACCAATCATCTGTTGAGGATATCCCTATTCTAGAACCAGAGTTACCCATAAGACAACTACCAAAGCGTCTCACTAGAGGTATTCCTAAACCAACATATGAACCTGAACTTTCTAGCAAAGTTAAATATCCCATGAGTCATTATGTGTCTAATCAAAATTTGTCGGAATCAAATAAGTCATTTATAAATCAATTATCTACTGTATCTATTCCTAATAGTGTGCAGGAAGCCTTAGCTGATCCAAGGTGAAAAGCTACTATGAATGAAGAAATGAACTCATTACAGAAGAATGAAACTTAGGACTTGGTTGATTGCCCATCAGGAAAAAGGCCAGTGGGATGTCGATGGGTTTATACCATGAAGTATAAACCAGATGGCACTATTGAAAGATTTAAAGCAAGATTGGTGGCAAAAGGATATACACAAGCCTATGGGGTTGACTATACAGAGACATTTGCACCTGTAGCTAAAATCAATACTGTTCGCGTATTGTTGTCTTTAGCTGCAAACTTGGATTGGCCACTACAACAATTCGATGTAAAAAATGCCTTCCTTCATGGAGAGTTATCTGAAGAGGTTTACATGGAACTTCCGCCAAGATGTATGATACCAGAAAGGCATAAAAAGAGGGTGTGCAAATTGAAGAAATCATTATATGGAGTGAAGCAATCTCCAAGGGCATGGTTTGGAAGATTTACAAAGTCTATTATTGCATTTGGATACCATCAGAGCAACTCAGACCACACTTTGTTTTTAAAGAAATAGTAGGGTAAGATCACTGCTCTCATTATATATGTGGATGACATGGTGGTTATAGGAAATGATCTAGAAGAAAGGGAGGCACTACAAGAATACTTATCTAGAGAATTTGAAATGAAAGATCTTGGTTCCTTAAAATATTTTCTTGGGATCGAAGTTTCTAAATCTAATAAATGAATCTTCCTATCTCAAAGAAAATATGCATTAGATTTATTACAGGAGACTGGGATGTCAGCCTGCCAACCAGCTATTGATGGAGGAAGGCTTGAAGTTATGTATTGTAGCAGACCAAGTACTAGTTGATAAAAGAAGATATCAGAGGCTTGTAGGGAGGTTGATGTATCTGGCACACACAAGACCAGATCTTGCTTATGCATTGAATGTCATTTCCCAGTTTATGCATAATCCCGGTGAACAACATATGAATGTTGTCATGCGTATATTGAGATATTTAAAGTCTGCTCCTGGAAAGGGAATATTGTTCACTAAAAAAACAAACTGTCAAGACATAGATGTCTATACAGATGTTGATTAGGCTGGATCAATAGATGATAGGCGCTCAACTTCTGGTTACTTCACATTTGTGGGTGGTAATCTTGTTACATGGAGAAGTAAAAAGCAAAATGTAGTTGCTCGCTCAAGTGCAGAAGCTGAATTCAGGGGAATGGCACTTGGACTCTGTGAAGCCTTATGGCTGAGACTTCTTATGAAAGATTTGGGTTACCCACCTAAGCAACCAATTCAACTCTACTGTGACAACCAAGCTGCATGTGACATTGCTCATAATCCAGTACAGCATGACCGGACAAAGCATGTTGAGGTGGATAGGTTTTTCATCAAGGAAAAATTAGATGAAGAAATTTTGGTGTTACCTAAGATTCGATCTGAAGATCAATTGGCTGATATGCTTACTAAAGCTGTCTCAAATCAATTATTCTTGAAATGTCTCTCCAAGTTGGGCATGAATGATATCTATGCACCAACTTGAGGGGGAGTGTTGAGATTTAATCTCCGTAAATCTCTGTAATCTCCTTAGATTAAGAGATTGTACAGCTATAGTATCAATCTTCTATTTTAGGACAGTATCAATCTTTTATTTTAGGACTTATTCTATTCTTATTTTTAGTTGATTTGGTTCCTAATCTCTAGCTCCTCTGTACTATTAATATTGGTTGTAATCTGTTTTACTGTGACATGAATAATAGAATTATTCGTTTGCTTCACGTCTTATACCATGACATTCCAAAGAGTCCATCTCTGCCAGTGAATGCATGCTCAGCCATCATCAATCTATCATTCAGCTCTCTCACTTTCAAGTAGTTGTCCTTCTTCCATGTTATCCAACCTTTACTTGCTTCTATTTCCTGAACAATCATATTTCAATGTTTTGCACATTATTGGTTATTTAAGAATACTCAATAGTCAAGACATACCTTTCTCTGGTTATTTATCTTGATTGCTCTCTCAAGCTCCTTGATGGACTTGAATATAGGTGACAAATTTATGTCTTTATTTGAAATCTCATCCTTCAGATTCTCCATGCTAAGAATATTTGGTGTTGTAAAGTATCTTTCATGCTCTCAAACTCAAATCCAGTGATATGCATTAAAACACCATCTAATGTAGGCATACCTGAAGCTCCTTAGCATATGCTAGATAATCAAAAGGTAAGATTTCCTCATATGCTAACCAAAGTGCTACTAGACCCCAAACACTTGCCGCTGTTTTTTTCCACAACATAACCAATTATTATGGTAAGAAAAGAAAGTTATAGTATATGTATGAAAATCCTCATTATTTTAAAAATGAAGATTTATAAGTAGAGTTTTAATTCACTTTGATGTCACTACAGTCAACATGATGTATATAAACTATAGAAGAAATTTACGTGATCAACCTGCAACATGCCTTTGAAACATAGGATCGCCAAAATTTTCCATCCAGACAAAGTCATCATAGAGTGAGTGGTATACTGGATATCCTGCAATATCTGAAAGAATGTTACTTCTAGGCGTCACATCGCATCTTGAGTTTTCTTCTGTAGTTGTATATCAGTGTGCTAACTTTAGAGACAAACTCTAGAGATATTTCAATATAACTCTCATCAACTAACAATTTTTTCAAATGACAAGGTTTATCAAAATTTGTCTTCTCCTTGTTTGAGATTGTTGTTCAGAAATATATGGAATTTGAATTATGCTAGAAGTTTTGTCACTTTTTTCATTCTGTTACGTGCTTGACCAGAACAATGACATGCATGGAAGACATGAGAATAATGATATTATACATCAACATCTTAATGATTAAAACAATGAGTTTTGTCTGTTACCTCCTCCAAAGGCTATGTCAGCACCCGGGATTCCCACATGCTGCAAAAAAGATGCATAATCTGATCCTCCATCTCCTAACCTTCCAAACTTTCATCATAGAGAAATAGTTCATTAGCATAGATATTCAGATTATACAGCTATCCGAAGTGATTACTGCCTAATTGGTGAAATTAACAGCAAAGTAAACTGAATTTGTCCACTCTGCAATGCTGATTTTGGTCTCTCTTTAGTCCTATATCCTGAGATATTTAATTGAATTTGTTACATAAAAATGTAAACAACTACAATATGCTTACCAGAGGAGAACTACCAGAACTAGTCCAAGATTCATAAATGCTCTGTGATGAGTTATCAGGGTCTTTGACCTACAAAAGAATCAATACTAACAAAGTGGTTGGTGGAACCATCATGTATCTTCTTTCCCTGATTATGGACAAAAGAGCTTATTCTATATTTTAAGATCAACTTTGGTGATACCTCCTGAGTTGCTCTTTTGATCAATTCATCTAACTGTGGAGTAGCACGGACATTGAACCATGGTCCACCTACTACACAATCAGCATTCAAGTAAGCAACTGCCCTTAAAGCAAGAATTTCTCTGTTCTCTTCTACCCATTCAGTCGATCCTATCTGGAGGAAATAACCATATCAAACTTTCATGTTGCACGCATCTTTGTGAGTAACCAAGAGAGACAAAAGAAGTAAAAAAAATTACAAGGCCATATTCCTCGGCATCCCAATTGCATAATAGAATTGTTCTTCTAGGTCTCCACCCTTTTTTCTGAAGCTTCCCTAGCCTTTCAGCCACCTAATTTCATGAGACATGTCACTTCACTTGTGTTGTGCCATTGGTTTGACAGACATAAATAGACAAAACAATGCCTACAAACAAATCCACTGTTACCTCAAGCAGTGCTGCAGTGCCACTATTGGGATCAACCGCTCCAAATGTCCACGCATCCCTATGGTTACCTAGTATGACAAATCTACAAGCAATTGCAATTTGCAACAGTAACTAAACCAGATGTACATATTCGAATCTCTCACTCATCACATCTCATTCCTACTGAATGCAAAATGATAAAAGGAGGTCCTGCTCTTGCATACCGGTCAGGCTCTTCTGCCCCTTCAATCATACCAATCACATTTTGAATTGTGGCTATAACATCCTGCCCCTGAAAACGAACATCCAAGAGTTACAACTAACATATTAAATCAAACTTCCAGTAAATAGTAAAGACAATTAGACAACAATACGGTGTGATATTGTTGATAGATGATCACGTCATGTCCTTTAAGCATAAACCTAAACCATATGGTTTTGCATTAAACTGTGGTGTCAAGTTCATTGTGTACTTGACGTCCATTGGTGAAATCTCTTTAGTGTTTAACCTACTCAGACATACAACAGAAGATCATATTCATATGTTGAGATGTTAATTCCTTAAATGAATCTTAGTACCTTGTAAGTGAGTACCTTGTAAGTGAGATGTTCAATTGTCAGATTTGTGTATACTTTTAGACATGATAATAATTTTTATATAGAAATTGTTAACAGTTCTAATGAATTGTGAGTCATTATTAGACAAAAAGTAAATTACATGACCCTACTATTATTACACTATTATTATTATTATTGTCGTTTTTTCTGTTGGTTTGGATGTTCATTGGCTATTCTCCTGAATGAGATGGATATGGACCTTTAATTTGTTATCAGGAAGTGCTATATTTCGATATAAGAGAAGGTGTACCAAAATTACCAAGAATCAAAGAAACAACTGCAAATTTGAAGTGACACTAACCAAACGGAAGTCCCACTATAATTCTTCAAACCAGGGAATTAGTTAATGTTGATGGAACTAAAGCTAATTAACTAGGATGTCTTTGTCCTATGGATGTTTTTCCAGGTAAATCCTATCAAGTGTCGTTGTGAGCCATGACTACGCAACTTGCAATTTCTAAATTCTTATCTAACTCTATCAATTTGTTTAGTTTAGTTTTCAATATCCATGATGACTCGTTGATGTACCGGATATGCTTGCCCTTTCTTTCTATATATGTCTAAAAATCACAAGCTCATGCACAAGTGTACACGAGTGTCGAGAAAGCAATTTTAATGATGCATGAATCAGAAAAAAGTGTGTGTAGGCCATGGATGGTTTATTTAGCCCAACCCTAACTCCAAATATTGGTATAAGCCCAAGGGTGAAGGGTGGAGTTTTCATTGAAGCTAAAAAGAACAATAGTTGGACGGACCAAAGAAAAAAGCTATCGGGTCACGTCAATCAATTCAATACCATGATCTTTCAGCTTTCACTTAGCCATCATTTTTTAATTAAAAAAACTTAACCCTACTTTACAACTCATTAATGATTATATTGGATTGAATTTTTTTAACTAATTCTCAAAGCATGTTATATTAAGTTGACCCATTTTACTTCCCTTCTCATTCTCCAAATTGTGAGATTGAGACAATATCGAAGATTTGAATGTAACCTGTATTTCAACTTCAAACAACAGCCTCGATCGGAAATTCTTTTACCGTGCGATTAGGAGAATGAGACTTGCTTCATGGCCATAGCACATTAGATGATATTGCATATTGGTGTTATTAGGTTTGGTACATTATTTTATTTGGTTGTTTGTTGCATGACTTGTCTTATTTTATTAGTTTTTTTTCTTTCTTTTGCTGTATGACTGTTTTGAGTGGGTGACTGAGAAAGGTAACTCTGGTGCTGCTGAACAAGTATTGAAAGATCAGCGTAACTGAATTATGAAGCTTAAATAGAATATAATTATGCATTAAAAAAGGAGCAAATAATTTATATATCACGGGCAATGTGAATTGTTGGTTGGATGATAATGATCATGGATTGAATTTTAATATGTTTTTTTCTTCACAAAATAGATCGAGATGTTTTTTTATTATTATCTTCTAAATTGTGCACAAGTTTATTTTTAAGAGTACAAAACGCCATAATTTGGACTAATTCTATATTTTTTTTATTAGATGCTAATTCTAAATAAATATCAGAGAACAAAATATTAGAAATGTTATGTACTACTCTGTCAGTACTTTTTTTAGGAAAGGAAATTATTAGTTGCAAGATTTCCCCATTGTCAATTGTAAAAATGTTTGGTATTTTTCTGAATCTTTGATGAATTTAAGGGAAACATTTTCCAACTAGAGAGAATACATGTAGAAAAAAGCATAAAAAGGGAACAAGAGGGAAGATTGAACCTAGTTGTAGTTTTGTCTCAGTGCATTTCTTTCACATCACTAGAGTTATGACTTGGCCTCACCAATGTTGCTCTAGCCAAAGTGCCTAGTCCTTTTTGGGTGGCCAGAGTTTTTCTGATTCGCCAACTACTACACTGAATTTAGAATTGAGAAAATCAGAGCCATTACCAAGTGGTCAAATAACAGTAATCAGCTAAACAACAAGAAGAATCTAATTACATTAACGAAGGTCCAAATATTTGGACGGTCATGATTCAAGAGTAGGTGTTACCAATATTCAGCATGCACAAGTACAAAAGTTGGCCTCAAAATGTATATATATTTTCACATGAAATGCTATTTAATGCACATAAGTACAGTACAACTCAACCCATTAGTATATTATCTCAATAAGAATAATTCCACGATCATGCACAAACAGAAAGAAGCTCACGGGCAACACCAAACAAACAACAACAACAAATGGAAGATGACTGGTAATTAATGAGCAAATATTTCTGAGACAATGTTTTTTATAGGCAAAAAGTGCAACCTGTCCTGTGGTTGAGATTGTTTCTCTCTCTTTCTCTTTTCTACATGGATCATGGATGTCAGTAGAAGAAGCACCCGTGACCTATCCTTCACTGTCTTTAATTTTCACTTTACACCTAAACTTTGTCTTAATAGTATTAATGTGAAGTATTTTTCCCTTTTTAAATTACTTTTTTTTTTGTTATAATTACAAGATTTAAACCTAAAACTTCACTATAAACAATTGAAACTAGTTTCATTCGAACAAACTCATCGAAGTTGTTACTTTACACCTAAACTAAGTGCCATAACTAGTATATAAGCCATAGCAATAACCAGTTTCTAGGCCACTTCAAAACCCAAATACCATTCCCCATTAGTGTTGTTGTTTTTCTATTTTTACTAACATCATTTTTTTCTCCATCTCTTTGTCACAACAACAACCTTATTCCACACTAGCTTTTTTTTTTTTTCTGTTTCTGTTTCTCTCTTACAATGTCAAACTTGCATTACATGTTCATCTTGTTAGCAGTTGTTGTTGTTCTTCTGCAAAATCCCAGTAGAATACATTGCCATACCAAGGGAATTAGACCAAGACGTTCTGCAGGTAAAGGGTTATCGACCAACGTGACTAAAGTGGAGTATTCTGAACAGCAATTCATGAAATGGGTGAATTTTGTTGGTTCCCTCAAACACTCAATTTTCAAGTCAGCTAAAAATAAGCTTGTGGCTTCTTACACTTTGCACGTTGATAAGGATCCTGGTGCTGGGGATTTTACCTCCATTCAAGAAGCCATTGATTCCCTTCCATTCATCAATCTTGTGAGAGTGGTCATAAAAGTCCAGGCAGGGGTCTACACGTGAGTGCTACTATACTACTAGCTACATTTTCTTGTACTTCAATTGAATTCTGCCACATGCATTTTACTTTGTGCCCTTCTCAAATCCTGGTTTGTCTGCATTCACAATTGTGCTGTTCTATTTATATATTTTTTAGTTTACACTTGTAGTGATGTTGAAAAACGATAGTGTTCACAGGTTACAACTTTTGTTTCTTCTACTGTCCTTTTCCTTTTGATTCAATCATTCAAATTCTAAGAGAATTGGTCTGTCTGAAGAAGATTTTGCAACTAATAGCCTTTTAGTTCTTTCCTTTTCGTTTTACCCCCCCTTATGCATTTTGTGTATATGTCCAGGGAGAAAGTGAACATTCCTCCTTTGAAATCCTACATAACAATAGAAGGAGCTGCTGGTGCAGATAAAACCATTGTTAAATGGGGTGACACTGCTCAAACACCTGGCCCAAATGGGAGACCGCTAGGAACCTATGGTTCAGCAACTTTTGCTGTGAATTCACCTTATTTCATTGCCAAGAACATCACATTCCAAGTAAGTAGTAATTAATTAAGAATATTAATTTTAACTTTGTGTGTGTGTTTTTAGAAGCAATTAGGCATATTAATTAATTGTGAATGGTGCAACTGCAGAACACAACTCCTGTTCCTACACCAGGAGCAGTTGGAAAGCAAGCGGTGGCATTAAGGATATCAGCAGACACAGCAGCATTTGTAGGGTGCAAATTCTTAGGAGCACAAGACACACTTTATGATCATTTGGGGAGGCATTACTATAAGGATTGTTACATTGAAGGCTCTGTTGATTTCATATTTGGCAACTCTCTATCACTATTTGAGGTTAGATTGATTGAATTGAATTGAATGAATAATGAATAGTTGAAACAATTGATTATGATATGTTATAGGGATGTCACGTGCATGCCATAGCACAGAATACAGGGGCAGTAACAGCTCAAGGAAGGAGTAATATGTTGGAGGACACGGGGTTCTCATTTGTGAACTGTAAGGTCACGGGATCAGGAGCACTATACCTCGGTAGGGCTTGGGGACCCTTTTCTCGCGTGGTCTTTGCATACACATATATGGACAACATCATCATTCCCAAAGGCTGGTATAATTGGGGTGATCCTAACCGTGAAATGTATGTATTAACTAACTAACCCTCTTACATTACAAAAGGTCATTTCATCTAATGGAAAGGGCAATGCGCTACTCTTAATTAAAAATCTATTGAAAAATGTGGCCGGTGCCATTCACTTTCTTACTTACAGCAAAGTATGGGTATGAAGGTCTTTTTGTCATCTTGTTACAGTTCCCACTTCCAACACCCTTCAGCCATTCACACTAAGTAGCCTTAATTATGCTTAAATGACAAAAATACCCCACCAAACCAAATTGGTGGTCTCCATCAAACTATTAAGAAATATGAATGAGTTCTATTCTTATGATAGAGAACAATGGAATAATATATATCCATAACAATTGGTGCAAGTCTACGTGTTATGCTATGATCCCTTCAATAAAAAAATTAGGAATTTTCTGAAGAATAAGAAATTATTCATAATCACCGAACTTCATGTCTGTATGTGCAATGCAATATAGATAGCGGCATGCCCAACCCAAGTCTCAGATACCTAATCCCATTGCTTCACATATTATTTTTTTATTTTTGTATTAAATTAAATGTTATTTGGTATACAGCTATATATATAAATATATTGTCATGCCATGCGCAGAGTGGGTTTATAGTTTAATGAAAAATTAATTGATTAGTATATACTACTGATACTATAATTTCTTTTACATATATCAGTTAACTAAAAATTACATAAGTTTATTTACTTGTATTGATAACTATCATAAAACATATACTTAACATAATTTTTATTAATTGTCAATATAATTTGTTTACATAAAGAATGCATAGTGTCCAGTTTAATTTGTTCTCATATTAATTAGTTTTGTTTGGTATTGGGCAGGACTGTATTCTATGGGCAGTACAAATGCACAGGACTTGGAGCAAGCTTTGCAGGGAGAGTATCATGGTCAAGAGAACTCACTGACGAGGAAGCCATACCTTTTCTTTCACTTAGCTTTATTGATGGAACCGAATGGATCAAAGTGTAGTTTAACTCATATATATACACAATTTTTTCTTCTTTTTTTTTAATATTGATTCTTGAACTTAAGTTTCTCTGGTGAAAGCATTTTAATGTATAAATTATACAAAAAGGTTCATAGTTTGACGCTGCCCTGTGAGTCCGTATTAATCAAATTTTAAAGATATTATTTTTGTTATTTTATATTTTTATATTTTTACTTTTTATAAATTTACAGGACATTATTCTTGTTTTTTCATATTTTTATTTTATCTTTTTTCAAAAATTTTAAATATTCCACTTATTTTTTCATATTTTAAAAATATTCATAATTTTCATATTTTTAAAATTTTTATTATTTTTTCAAATTTTCAAGACAATTCCTGGCTGTTAATATTTTCTATTTTTTTTCAAAATTTTAAAAACATTACTCTTATTTTTTCATATTTATAAAGTTTTATTATTTTTTTAAATCAAGGAATTGTTCTTGTTTTTTCATATTTTAAAATTTTTTATTATTTAAAAATTTTTCAAGATAATACTCTTATTTTTTCAAAAAAATTAAAATATTTATTTTTAATTTTTAAATACATTACTCTTGTTTTTTTAAATGTTTTTAAAATTTTCATTTTCTAAAAATTTTCAAGACAATCTCTTGTTTTTTTAATATTTTTAAAATTTTTCTAATTTGATCGAAATTTCAAGACATTACTTTTGTGTTTATATACTTTTAAATTTTTCATTATTTTTCAAATTTTTAATATATTACTATTGTTTTTGCATATTTTTTTAAATTTTTTTTTTTTTTAATTTGCAAGATATTACTCTTGTTTTTTCTTAGTGTTTATAAAATACACAAAAACACACTAGAAATAGAGGTTGAATAATGGGTTAAATAAAGTATTAAACTTTTTGCAACAGATATTAGTTGCAAAGTTGTCTATAGAGATATATGGAAGTTTTAAAACAATGCTTTTAAAACCTTTTCAAGATGCAAAATGAATAAATGTAAACACAGATAACAAAGTTAGAATGTTTGTTTTTATACTGGTTCACTCAACCTGAGTTACATCCAATTTTCCTTTAACAACTATTAAAGGGTTCCATTATAATAAATTGATTACAAATATTCTCTATGTCACTTCTGATTACAAGTATTCTTTATGTCACTACTGGCTACAAGCATTCTAAACCACTACTAGTTCTAAATATAAATCTCTCCCTTGAGATTGTACTTCTCAAGTATTGTTTAATCACTAAATCACTCCTGCCTTTTTATTCAAATAATGAATAAGATTTAGATAATTCTCAAGGAGAGGATATAAATGAATGAATGAATCTTTATGAGCTTGTAGAAAATTGTGTCTCTTTTCTCTTAGCTCACTTTCTCATTTAGGGTTTCTTGTAATGTGCTTTCTTTGCTTTACGACTCTTACTTGTTTTTCCTCAAATATTTCGTTAGTCTTCTCTTTGCATAGAAGCATCTATTTATAGTAGAGTTTCATGAATTTGAACGTTAGAGAAGATTTAATCCGTTGTCTCATAGTTGTGTGATGAAGTTACTTTAGCCTGACCTTGATCAAAGGAGAGCAAGTTCCTATCTTGTCACAACTCTGCTTTAGCTGTAAGTGTACTTCTCAAAGCTGAATAGTCTTTTTAGTTGTACCTATTATACTTCACATTTCACGAGACAAACAAACAAACATACGAGATATACTTGAAAAGTGTTTAGTAAGATCTACTTTTCTTTCTATTTTTAGACACAATGCACATAAAGTCAAATTATAATAATTAAGCATGTTGTCTATTGAGCAAAGAACTATTCACAGTCTGGTAAGGAAGACTCTCATAGTTTGGTCTGACTATTACATGGTCTGGTCCAAGACTATTTCATGGTCTAATCCAAAAGTTTAAATGGTCTGGTTTGAGACTACTACATTGTCTGTTCCAAGACTTCCCTTAGTCTTTCCTGAGACCATTACATGGTTTGTTCCGTTATAATGTTGTTTGATTAAAAACACTTTAGATGTTTGACTTATTATAAAAATGTTTTCAAACAATCAATAACATTAAGTGAGATAGAAAAGATTATACCATAGTTTATGATGATTTTTGGTTCCTTGAAATTCCTTAACTTCAAATGATCAAATATTATCATATTTGTTATCATTAAAATCAATCAAAACATTAGGGCATAGACATCATCTAATGTATTGGTTTTAACAGTTTATAAAAAAAAAATTACCAATTTTTCAAGACATTACTCTTTATTTACATATTTTTCAATTTTTCAATTTTTTTTTCAAACTTTTAAGACAATACTCTTATTTTTATTTAATATTTTTCAAAAAAAATCATATTTTTAAGTTTTCAATACATTACTTTTTGTTTCCACATATTTAGAATTTTCATTTTTTATTATATTTTTCAACAGAATTATTTTGTTTTGAAATTTTTTTTCCCAAAATTTTCAAGATATTACACTTGTTTATATATATTTTTTAAATTTTGATTTTTTTTTAATTTTCAAAACAATCCTCTTTTTTTAATATATTTTGAAATTTTCTAATTTTATCAAAATTTTGAAGACATCAACTTTTTTTTTATCACATTTTAAAAATTTTCATGACAATACTCTTGTGTTTCCATATTTTAAAATCCAAAGTTTCAAGTCAATACTAAATATTTCATTTTTTAAAATTAAAAAAAAAGGAAAATATAAAAAAAAATATGAAAATGGAAGAGTAATGTCTTGAAAAGATTTTTAAAATAAAAACTACTAAAAAAATTTTGATTTCATTAATGAAATCCAAAATAATTAAGGTTTTAATTTAGAATTTTATTTATAAAACCCTAAATATTTAGGATTTTATTTATGAAACTCTTAATATTCAAGGTTTTAATTTTTTGTGATTTTTAGGGTTTCATTTATGAAACCCTAAATAATTAAATTTTCAATATTTTATTTTATTTTATTTATAAAACCCTAAATATTTAGGATTTTAATTTAAAATATAATTAGGGTTTTATTAATAAAACCATAAATAATTATGATTTTATTAATAAAAACCTAAATAATAAGGATTTTATTAATGAAAACCTATATATTTATGGTTTCAATTTAGGATTATATTTATGAAATCCTAAATATCTAGGATTTCAATCTAGGGTTTTATTAATGAAATCCTAAATAATTTAGGTTTCATTTATGAAACCATAACTATGTAAGGTTTCAATTATTAAAACCCCAAATATTTATGGGTTTATTTATGAAATTCTAAAGATTTAGGGTTTCATTTATGAAACCCTAAATAAACATAGTTTTATTAATGAAACCCTAAATATTTAGGGTTTTGATTTAACATTTTATTTATGAAAGCTAAAATATTTAAGGTTTTATTTATCAAACTCTTAATTCTTAAGGTTTCAATTTAGGATGAAATTTAGAGTTTAAGAAAAACCATAAATATTAAAAGTTTCCATTTAGGGTGAGTTTTAGAGTTTCAAAAATGAAACCTTAAATAATTATAATTTTGATTTAATGTTTAATTTATGAAAAAATAAATATTTAGGGTTTCAATTTAATATGAAATTTTGAGTTTCATATATGAAAACCCAAATTTAAGGTTTCATTAATAAAACCCTAAATACTTATGGTTACTATTTAGGGTTTTATTTATGAACCTCAAACACTCAAGGTTTAAATTTTGGGTTTTATTTAGAAGCACGAAATATTTATGGTGAAATTTAGGGTTTCATTAATAAAATCCTAAATAATTATGGATTTTTATTTACGGTTTAATTTATGAAACCTTAAAAATTTTGGGTTTCATTAATCAAATCCTAAATAAATATTTAGGGTTTCATAAATAAAACTATAAATTAATATTAAAGGTTTCGTTAATAAAACCCTAAATTAGGGTTTTATTAATAAAACTATAAATATCAAGCATTTTAAATTGGGATGAATTTAAAGTTTTCAATAATGGAATCTTAAATAATTAGGGTTACATTTACCAAAACCCTAAATATTTAAGGATTTATTTATGAAATCCTAAATATTAGAGTTTCAACTAAGGGTTCATTAATGAAATGTTAAATAATAAAAAAAATTATTAATGAAACCCTAAATATTTAGAGTTTCAATTTAATGTGTCATTTGTGCAATCCTATTATTCCTATATGTTTGGATTTTATTTATAAAACCCTAAATATTTAAGGTTTCAATTTCTAAATACCAAGGACTTTAATTACAAAACCCTAAATATTTAGAATATAAATTTAGGATGGCTTTTAGGGTTTTATTAATAACAAAACCTTAAATATTTTAATTACAAAACCTTAAATATTTATTATATAATTTATGAAACACTAAATATTTAATATTTAAATTTAAAATAAAATTTAGAATTTTAATAATCAAACCTTAAATAATTTGAGATTCATTAGTGAAACCTTAAATTTTTATAGTTTCAATTTATGATTTGATTTATGAAACCTTAAATATTAAGGATTTTATTTACAAAACCCTATATTAAAGGTATTTAGGGTTTGAATTTAGTGTGAAATGTAACATTTCATTTATGAAATCCTAAAAAATTAGGATATGAAACTCCAATAAAATAGGGTTTATATTATCAAACACTAAATCCTAAACCTTAAACATTAAATATTTATGGTTTTATTTATCAAACCCTAAATATTTAAATTTTCAATTAAAAATGAAATCTTAAAGAATTACGATTTCATTAATGAAATCCTAAATTTTTTAGGTTTTCAATTTAATTCTTTATTGATGATCCTTAGATATTAAAGATTTTATTTACGAAACCCTAAATTAAAGATTTTAAATTTAGGACCAGTTTAAGGGTTTCATAAATAAAACCTTAGATAATTGGAGTTTCATTAATGAAATCCTAGAAAATTAGGGATTCAATTTAATGTTTCATTTATGAAACATTAAATATTTAGGGTGTAATTTATAAAATCCTATATATTTAGGGTTTCAATTTGGGATGAAATTTAGGATTTCATTAATGGAATCCTAAATAATACAAGATTCATTAATAAAACTCTAAATTTTAATTGTTTTAATTTAGGGGTTTTATTTATGAAACCCTAAAAAATAAGGGTTTCAATTAAAAATAAAATTTTAGGTTTCATAAATGAAACCATAAAAAAATAGGATTTGTATTACGAAGCTTTAAATCATAAATCTTAAACTCTAAATATTTAAGGTTTCAATTAAAAATGAAATTTAAGTTTTATTAATGAAATCTTAAAGAATTATTATTTCATTAATGAAACACTAAAATTTTAAGGTTTCAATTTAGAGTTTCATCTATAAAAAGTTGAATATTAAATATTTTCTTTACGAAACCCTAAATTAAAGGCTTTAAATTTAGGATGAATTTTAGGCTTTCGTTAATGAAATCCTAGATAATGGAAGTTTCATTAATGAAAATCTAAATAATTAAGGTTTTAATTTATTGTTTCATTTACAAAACACTAAATATTTAGAATTTCATATATTAAACCATAAATATTAACAATTTTATTTATGAAATCCTAAATTAAAAGCTTTAAATTTAGGATGAGTTTTACAGTTTCATTCATGAAGCCCTATATAATTGGAGTTTCATTAATGAAACCTTAGATAAATAAAGTTTCATTAATGAAATCGTAGGTAATTAAAGTTTCATTAATGAAACCATAAATAATTATGATTTTGAATAAATGTTAAATTTATGAAACACTAAATATTTAGATTTTTATTTCTAAAATCTTAAATTTTTAGAGTTTCAATTTAATATGAAATTTAGGGTTTTAGTAATGAAACCCTAAATAATTTGGGATTCATTAGTAAAGTCTTAAATTTTTATTGTTTCAATTTACGGTTTAATTTATAAAACTCTAAATATTAAGGATTTTAATTACAAAAACCTAAATTAAGGGTTTAAATTTAGTGTGAAATTTAAGGTTTCATTAATGAAACCCTAAAAAATTATGGTTTCATTAATGAAAATCCCAATAAAATAGGGTTTATAATATGAAACACTAAATATTTATGATTTTATTTATCAAACCTTAAATATTTTGGGTTTCAATTAAAATTGAAATTTAGGGTTTCATTAATGAAACCTTAAAGAATTATGATTTCATTAATGAAACCCTAAATTTTTAGGCTTTCAATTCAAGGTTTCATTTATGGATCCAAAATATAAAGGATTTTATTTACGAAACCTTAAATTAAATGTTTTAAATTTAGGATGAGTTTTAGGGTTTCATTAATGAAACCCTAAATAATTAGAGTTTCATTAATGAAACCTTAGACAATTGGAGTTTAATTAATTTAACCCTGGATTTATAGGGTTTCATTTATAAAAACTTAAATATTAAGGATTTTATATACAAAACCCTAAATTAAAAACTTTAAATTTAGGATTAGGCTTTCAATTTATGATCCTATGAAACACTAATTGTTTATGGTCTTATTTATGAATCTATAAATATTTACAATTTCAATTTTAGATGAAATTTAGGGTTTTATTAATAAAATTTTAAATAATTTGAGGTTCATTAATGAAATTTTAAATTTTAATGGTTTCAATTTAAGGTTTTATTTTGAAACCCTAAATAACTAGAGTTTCAATTCAAAATGAAATTTTAGTATGAAACCCTAAAAACTTAGAATTTGTATTATGAAAATCTCAAGCCTAAACTTTAAACCCTAAATAATTAAGGTTTAGTTTATGAAACCCATTTTTCAATTTTTTGAATTTTTCAAGAAATTATTCTTTGTTGATTTTATTTCTAAATTATTTTTTTCAAAATTTCAGACATTATGATTTTTTTTCATATTTAAAAATTTTTAAGCCACTATTCTTGTTTTATAATATATTTAATTTTTTTTTCAAATTTTCAAAATAAATCTCTTGTTTTTTAATACTTTTATTCATAACTTTCTTTTTTTTTTCAAATTTTGAAGAAATTACTCTTCATTTTTTATATTTTAAAATTTTTATTTTTTTAAATTTTTAAGACAGTCCTCTTTTTTTTAATATTCTTAAAAAAATTTAATTTTTTTCATTTTTTTTAAGACATTACTTTTGTTTTTTTTCATATTTTTAAAATTTTGTTAGGTAAATTTTTTTTGTCACTAATAAATATTTTATTTGTTTTGGATCTTTAATACATCAAAATAATTTTTTTGTGCTTGCATGATATTTTGTTTTAGTCCATTATAAATTAACTAATTTTTATTCAAATCCCTAGTATATATACATAATTTGTTATTTGTCCCAATCAAAAAAAGTTCAAAAGACAAAAACAAAATAAACAAAATTTATTAGGACCTAAAATAAAAGTGTATAATTTATCAAGAACTAAAACAAAATATCAGGTACTGAAAACAAGTATTTCAATATATCAAAATCCTAACAAAGAAAAAATTAAAGAAAAAACTTATCAGGATCTAAAATAAAATTAACCTATTTATCAGTTTAGTCATTACATTCCTACCTGATCTTTTAAAATCCACACATGATTTTTTCATGTGAAAGTATTCTTCTAAAATCCTAAGTTTCATGCCGAAGAATTAACTCAAAGAATAATTCTAAAATATAGAATTTTTAAAGAAAGCGAAGAATTGAAAAGTAAATAAACATAAACATATAAATAAAAAATATAGACTAAATTCACACTTTATGCACAAAAAGACTCATGAATTGTCCTAAATGCTTTTTATGAATACATCTATTTTTTTATTTTTTTTTTTGCTACAACCTACAGTTAATCAATAGTTAACAGTGCAACCTAATCAAATTTTATTAGACCCTTAGCTATAACCTATATACAGTTGATCAATAATTAAGATTGCAGTCTAATCAAACTTGGTTAAAGCATTAGCTAAAGTGTAGAGAAAGATAATGGTGAACTGAAAAGGTTAAAAAAGATAAAAGATACAAACAGCAACAGAAGTTTTGAAACTACCAAAGGCCAAACATGAACAACAAGAAGCAATTTAAAATACACAACCCTTCTTCATCTACCATCGTATTCCATTCAAAATTCAAAACAATTAAAATCTGTTCATAGCAGTAAACGTATCTGGTGACAGACATGCATGAGCCAGAATTCAACAGTGTCCTTTTCCATTAAATATTCCTTCACAGTAAATAGATCCCCAATCGAATATCTTTTTTCTTTAGTTTTGAGTAATCGAAATCTCCAATCATTAGTTTGTAATTGTTGAAAAGGCAGGACTCTAATAGCTGATTTTGTGTGACTCCAATGGTTAGAACACAATCAACGTAGCTTGGCTTTTTAAGTCATTCATGCTATCAATGATTTGACAGAAAAAAAATTATTGATAACTCAAAAAGTCTTATGTAGCATCATGTTGCTTCACATCACTTTTACTAGTATGTTAGTACACTTTGTTGTTTACACATTTCACACATGAATGGTTAAATTTTAGATCGTTCTTTTAAAAATAGCATTGCTCCTCCTCACCTATAATCAACTGTGTTAGGCATCAATATCAATATGCTCCTAAAGGAGAAGTATATTTTTTTTTTTCTCAAATATATTCTTTTTCGGAAACAGTCGTATTTGAATAGTCCAACACTAAATATAGACACTTCACACAGTAAGAATTCGAACCATAATTCACTATGTTGCAGAGAACTAACCCCTATAACTAGATACAACCCCATTCATAAGAGAGTATTAAACCTTAGCTCAATCATTTAAAAAAAATAGAAAAAAAAACATATTCTTTTTTACATATTATTATTGAACAACAAAAGTACATTCGAGACATGCTGTGACATCTGTTATAAAAGCTCTTTCATATCCTCCTCTTTCTCTTCTTTCTCTTATGGGAAAATTGTTTATTCAGTCCACCAATATTTTTTCTTTATTGTGAATCTTGTTTTGCAAAGGTTTTTATTAGCAACAAGCCTACAATAGTTGAGTTGTTGAGATTTCATTATCCATTATAAAAAGGAAAGAAAAACACACACATACACAAAGAGTTTACACTAGGCAAATTAGGATTCTTGCATTTGATTATAGACTATAGTGGCAATATATGAAAATTCCTGGACTAAACTTTTCACAAAACAATGGGGGGTTTTCTCTCTCTCTGCCTTCTAT
Source organism: Amphicarpaea edgeworthii (assembly GCA_014843725.1). Lineage (NCBI taxonomy): Eukaryota > Viridiplantae > Streptophyta > Magnoliopsida > Fabales > Fabaceae > Amphicarpaea > Amphicarpaea edgeworthii. Next base: position 374,620 of record CM026325.1, read on the forward strand.
TTTGTCTTCACATTCCCACACCCACCAGTCCACCTATGTATCTGCAATTTGTCAATCTTGGGGGGCACAAATATAGAGTTTTTACAGTGCAAAAAACAAAGAGAGATAGATATCTTTATGAATTGGATTTCTGAAGCTTCCCCATCACAGCATTCTTGAAATTAATGACTTCTTGAACCTGTGAGCAAGACCTCTGCATTTTAACACCACTCAAGCTACTCCTAGACTCCATCATTTCATTGAGGGAGAGCCTCTTCCTTGGACCAGCTGGTTCTGGCCGTTGCTTTGGAGCACTATGAGACCTCAATTTGGCCTTAAAAGACTGGGTACTGGCCATGTAGTTTGGAAACAAGTTATCAGTGCACACACTGTTTGGTGTCATAGGTGCAACTGAGCCACAGCTACAAGTATTTCTGAAGCGTGGAGTACTTTGTGCTGTAGAGAATCTGCACTCTTCTCCTGTTAACCCCCATTCAGAGTCCTCAAAATTCCTTTGGCCTGCTATTGGTATGGACAAACGTGTAGGTGTAGGGGTTCTGTATGGTTCGTCACCAAAATCTGATATTGTCCTTCTAGACCTTGATTTAGGCCTGAAAGTGTCTACTTCCACTATTTTGGGGCTCCCGTCAACACTGTTGTTGTTGTTGTTATTGTTAATTGTAGCATCAAAAGAAGATGATACCCTCCTACTGTGGATTGGATTTGGAACTGCATACTCAATCTTAGTGTCATCAAACCTCTCCTGAAAAAATTTCAACACAGCAATCAGCTTAGAATAACCATAATGAGAAATGTAGCTACAATTCAAGATCTGTGCACAAATAGTAATACCATGGATTTTCTTGCTCTATTTTGAGATCTATATGGTTCATTCTTTGTGGTCATGAGCCTGCGACATTTGTGGGACCGAATTGTAGCTTGAGCTCTAACAAGAGCCTGCATACTATGCAAGGTTGCTGTTGCTTGCTTCCTCACTAAATACCCTCTGACAAGTGCCTGCAATTTCACCAATCCTTTTAATGCCCTCAGTGCCTTCCTTGCCTGTTCAATACACATGTCAATTTTAAAATTCCACACTCCACAGTGCACACCAAAAAACAAACAGAGAGAGCAACATTCCAAATCAAATAAACCCCTTACTATATATTGAATAAATAAAGATAAGTTACAAACTCACCAGGTACCCTCTAAACACTGTTTGAATCTTGATGGCAGCCCACATCTCATGTCCAAAACCAAACATGGTGCCACCCCTTCCTTGGCTGGTGAGCCTAACAACTGCCACCGCAGCCTGTGCTGCTGCCACGGCAGCATCAGCCGCAGCTGCTGTGGCAGCAGCAACTGCAATGGCGTGCTTGTTCTGGTCCTTCTCTGCGTAGAAGGATTGTATCCAAGCAGCCTCAGCTTGAGAAATGTTGGGGGGTATAGTCCCTGGATTGTGACACAAAACTCTTGAATCACTAGTACTCTCAGAACAGCACAATTCCATGCTTTTAGCCTCCCCACACTTGGAGTTTTGCTTCTTCTCTTTCTCTTTTCTTATCCCAAACAAACTCTTCACCCACCTAGTGGCTCTCCCCATTGCCTCACTGCAAGAAATAGAACAACCACCTACAAATATGGTGAAACGTGGGGGGTTAAAGTATGCATTGTTTGAGACCCTCCAAAGAGATAAGAAAGAAGAAAAGGAAACACTAGTGTCAATGTGAGTGCGATGTACTTACTATGTTACTATGTAATTTTATTGGCCTAATTCCTATAAAGGGTGTGAAAGGAGACAAAACAAAAGAAATCAAACCGAAGCGAAGAAAGCTCGTGAAAATCTGCGTTACATGACAAAAAACGAGCCCATAGAACATGCAGGGAGGGAACAAAGATAGTTCATGAAATTTAATAATAGATAAATGAGTTAACTTAGTGGGTTGGTTTCATATAAATGATACTATAAAGTAAGAAAATGCTACAGTTAACATTAGGACTGTGGTAAAGTGATATAGAGAAATATCAGAGAGAAATATAGAGTACTAGTGGTGTAGTGGTTTCCTAAAAAGAGAAAAAAGCAATAAAAAAGTTCAATCAAAATTGTGTATTTCTCCAAACTCAAGAAAAAAGAAAAAGAAAAAGTAACACTAACAGTAAAATCTACTATATCCATCTGTCTCCCACCCATTACTTACTATTCTGGAGCGACGTGTCCTCTAAGGGAAGATAGTTGAAGGTACTAAGATAGATGTCTGACACACTCGTGAAGCATTCTTATTTTATACTAACATCCTCTGTCACATATCAACTTCTACTTCTATCTATCGATCTTCAACTGTTTTACGCTCTATTATCTTACCATAAATTATTGCATGAATTAAGATTATTACGTGTTGTGGTCATAATTTTGATCTATGTTTATATAAAATAATAAATATTTTTTAAGAAACTGATTATGATCAAGCCACTCAATGTTGCTATATGTGTGCGTGTGTGTGTTTTTTTCAGCACTAAAGCTAGCAGAAGCAAAGAAAAAGACGCTTTTGATTGAACATATATATAGTTCTTTTTTCTCTTGCACTGTTGCTCTTTTTTTCTTTCTCCTTTATCTCTTTTCGGGTAGCTAGCGACATATATCTAATATTATTCGTTTTTTACTTTTTACCCTCCTTTTGTGCGACTTTGAAAACAAAGTTATATTTGTTTTTCCATACGTTAAAGCTATTGATCATCGGCATGACTTCCAATATTCATGCAAGTAATTCTAAAACTTATGCGTGTAAAAACTGTGCTGCTCTTGTACTTTGGTTAAAGGGAGAGGATAAAAACAATTTTTTTTTCTTGAAGATTGAAGAACATTGATATTGACATTGTAAGAGTGCGTCGACGTACAAGTACTTTCTTGTGGGGTAAAGTTAATGAATAATTAAATCAAGAGATTCACTTGCAACTCCTATCCTTTATCTTAACTTTGTAATTTTTATTTATATAATTTTTTTCTCTAAATTTCCAAACAAATTAATTTGTTAGAATATATATTATCTTCATAATTATTATTTTTATATTATGTTGTTAGTTATTATTTATCTTTATTTTCATATGATATAATTAAGAAGGTTTCCTCGATATAAATAGAGAAGAGGTATGACTTTCTTCTACACATATTCAATAAATACACATTATTCTCATATAATTAATCAAAAAATTACATATATAAATTAGTATGATCTATGCTCAATCTTTTTTAAAAGACAATATCCAAAATGGACCCCCGAACAAAATAAAAACTCCCTTTGTTTATGGTGTTAAAATTAAAATAATTTTATTTTAGTATATTTAAATAATTTCATATAGGTCTACGTTTTCTTAGTATACTTTTCAAAAAAAAAAAAAAAAAGATCTTGTGATATGAGTAACATTCCTTGAAATTTTATTCAATATAATTCGAATTTTAATATTTACCAAAAAAAAAATAGTTTTACCCACGAATATGTTCATTGATAATTTTATCATGTGCTGTATTTGTAAAGTTGAGTTGTCTCTCAGATTTTTTGTTGTACAATAGCATAGCAACACTAGTTTGTGAAAGATTTTAAATTTCGGCTGGACACGGACGCACGAAAAAAGCGGGAGGGAATTTGGGCCATTAAAAGGGGAATCTAAGCCAAGTTGGAATTGGAATATCACAAGTCAAAACTACACACTCACTCTACAATCTATTATTGAATCTTGTCCTATAAAATATGTCATCTAATTACCTATAAATTAAGTTGATATAAAGGTGATCTAATGGTGGTGAATGATGAAGGAAGAGAGAGAGTGTGTGAGTTTAGTGTTTTTTTACTAACAAAAAATAATAATATTAACTAGTAACATTTATTAATAAAAAAAAATACATATAAACTAGTAACTAGTAGTAATTAGGACCATTTTCTTTGTTTAGGTAAAACCTAACCTGCTCCTATTACACAAATTTTCCCATGCATCCAATCCAAGGTATCAACATTAATGTCATCCTAAACATTATTCTGCAGTCCATCTCCATTTTGAAAATACATCCATGAATGCTACTTTTCCTTCTCATGGCCCAAATTTGCATTCCAATTTTCATTTTGTTTAGAAATATTCTCTCACTTGGTGTGTGCTTTCTCGTCTAATGTGTAATATAGATTAATAATGCGTATTAAATGGCAGGCAGGGGCTAACATGAATCATCAATATAAGTGATTTATTGGTAAATCACATTTTTAAATGGTCCAATTCATCTTATTACATATTAATATAATATATTATTTTCATTAAATTTTTTTTTATCTTTTTCTCTCTTCTTCATTTATATGACCCTCCCCCTTTTTTTTTTTTTTTTCCTCTTTCCTTTTTCCTTTTCAAACATATTCATATGTATTTTTGAAGGTTTTTTTTTTTTTTTAAACTTAAGAATGAGAATGTTTTTTATATAAATTTTAAAATAATAAATCTATTTTTATTAGAAAGAGATGTCGGTGGTAGTAGTAACAGCGACGGTGGTGGCAGTGGTGGTGACAGCGACAACGACGACAGTGGTGATGGTAATAGTGGTGGAAATGGGGGTAGTGGTGGAGGCGACAGTGGAAGGGGTGGTGGTGGTGACGGCGACGACGACGACAGTGACAGCGGTAGCAATAATTTTTTTCAAATTAAAATAAAAATTTTAAATTTGGATGATTAATCCAAAAAATTTTAATAAATATTTTAATTTTTTTAAGTTATATTTACAAAATATTAAAATTATAAATTATAAAAAAATACACATAATTATTGATGTATAGAAAAAATCTAATGAAGAATGTGCATTATATGAATATGTGAGTAAGATGAATCGAATGGTTTGAAAATGATAATTTAAATATATAACCAGTGAACCACTCCATCACATTTTCACCCTAACCTTTGCCTATATACATTATTATTTTTAGGAGTAAAAAAGCAGCAAATTGCAACCCTTAGATGGCCAAAAAAAAAAAAAAGCAGGACAGTTGAATTGGGCCGTATAAACATGGTACAAAGAAAACTGATTTTTGAAATTTCCATCATAAGGAAAAGCTTAGATCAAATACACAAAAGATGTGGCCCATGTGGGAACACAGGAGGAAATAAAGGAAATAGTTAATCAAAGATTTTAGCAGGTTCTCATGCTTATGACTAGATATTGGCATCTTCGAAAATATACTGGGTTGATAAAGGCAAATATCTTTTGAGTTATACTATCGATTCTAAATTTATGATTCATTTTTTAAGGACATTGACCATTTTTATTTGATAAATTAAATGGTGTATACTTATCACTATGACCTTGCATATTTATTTTCTTTTCTTTTTGTATTTCTTCACTTAATTTTTTTAAAAACAAAAGAGTTCCTTTTTCTCAAGCTTTCTCCGCGGGCCCGCACGTTATACGAATCCAGGGCCCAGGGAAGGGAATCTGGCCCATTAACTGCAAGGTCGACATAGAAAACTTTGGGCCCTTGGCATAGATCACTCAATTTGGCAGAAACTTTTAGAGACTGGTTTTTCTTTTCGGTGTCCCAATTCAGTCACTTAGTTGTTGTAATACATAATCAATCAACCAATCAAGTACATATGGACTGATTTTTTCAATTTAAATATTGAAAGTCGGTCTCTAAATGTAATTTTTCTTGTTATAAAAATACAAAGATATCTAAATTTCCCGTTATCTATATATAGAGAGGTTGTTAATGTTTTATTAGCAACCAATACCCTTATAATAAATGAACCGAAATAAAAGAAATAGGACAACTATTATGAGAATAATAACATTTTATGTGTGAATGAGGATAACTAAATAATTTTAACGTTAAATTGAAATTGAATGTTTACATTAAAACATTTTAAATTGAAATTAAAATCATGTATAATCCTACAATTTCTAAGAAAATCATTAAATAAAAAATTAAATAGCTAATTTACCACATCCAAATATATTTCAAACATATCACTGTCCAAATATTTTCTCTACTTGCACACATTAATGTGTCCTGGCTACTTCTTTTACAAGTAACAAATACAAGAAACACTTTTAGCAAATAATTTTCTCACTTCTTCCAAATTTAAAAGTTATGGAATTAATGAACACTCTGTGTTGATTTACATGCACTAATAACATTCAATAATATCTTAACACTTTATTTTTATTTCTGTCACATTACTTTTAAAACTAAAGATAATAAAAAAGAAGAGCAATTCTTCCTCTATAGATCTCTCCAACAGACAAAGTCCCGTTTATTTTTCAAATCTACCCTCAGTTTTACACAAATGCTGCATTTATGAAACATGTCAATGCTCCCCAGTGTGCGTGCGAATTGGATCTGGTCTCCTTGATACATTTTTCATTTATAAATTCTGGGGTGTTTAATTAGTGGACCTAAAGTGTCTTTTCCATTTTCAAATTTCAATTCATTGGGGGTATGTACATCGGACATTTTACTTAATTTTCTAACGACATGAAGCTATTGCATATAACATGAGATTGCACCGATAAGTAGCTTAACTGAGTTGACATTTTATTTGTCTACTATATAAATAAATATATCGTATCTCAGAGCCATCTTTTGGAAATAAATAAATATATAAATGGAAAGGGATCGAGCTGTACGTAGGTAGAGAGAAAAGAAAAGAAACAGATGGATAAGATATGTAGAGGTAAAGAAATGCATGTTGTCTGGAATTGAATATATATGTATAATTAATTAATCATATCACGTACCCTCTCTAGTCTACATTACAACATAACATATAGTATTAGATTAGACTGCATGACATGAGAATGAGAGTGGTCCCTCAAAGTGTCGACCTTAAAGTGGGCAGAGAATGATGGGTGGCCAACTCAGCCCTAACCTGATACATGCAGTCTACATCTATGTGTGGGGAGCAACACCATCTGTCTTTGTTTCGTTTCGTACCATTCATCTTTAAAGGAAACAAAAAATACTCTCTTTTTTTTATTTACTTTATTAATTACAGCAAACTACACTGTTAGGTCCTACCTACGACGACATGTACTTAATAATTAAGGGAATTCTATTTTTATATCATACAATTAATATTTCATGTGTGTGTGATAAATAATAGATTTAGTTATAATAAATTCATGTGTGTGTGTGATTAATCCTTCAATTTTCTTCTTGATCTTTTTTATATCACTTAATTTTTTTTCATTAGATACTATATGAAGCATTGTGACTTGTTAAGGGATATGTCAAGCCAACTTTAGAAACAGAAAAATGACAGTTTGCTGAACTAATCATGGAAAACTAGTTAGCCCTTTATAATACTATACATGTAGCTTTAATTAACTAGATTAGATATACATAAATATATAGGGCACTACTGACTAGTGAGAGAGGAGAATCTTCCACGCCCTGTGTGTGTGTGTCTCTCATGGAAGATATGACATAGGATTTCTTTCAAAGAGATAGAGCCATGATGCATTTAGGGTCTTGATGGTGATCATGATGCTGGTTAGTTAGTTGGTCATGGTCGATATATTTGGAGGGAAAGTTTATTATTCTTTATGATCGAGAAAAGGAGATTATACACACACACGCAGCAAAAAGATCTTGAAAACTAAAAACAAGAAAAGGAATTGAGGATATTGTGAAGGCTTTAATTTTTATTTATTTTTTACTTGAAGTTTCAGTCCACTTCACCCCAAGAGAAGGATCCTGAGAATCCCATCTAGATAAGGGTAAGGCTTTAATTAGATAAGGGGACAAATTAAGAAAGTGGTTCATGAGATATTGGGTGGTTGGTTACTCAAAAGATTAACCATGTGAGAAGTATGATGTTGTCTCTATATAATTAACCATGTTTATTCATTGGCTAGTCTAATTTTGGCACCATGAACAGATCTTAGCTATAGAGCAGGTACTAATATATATAACTAGATATAGATACCTACCATGACCCTCAAAGCTTTGTCTTAATCCTTTAATTGTTATAGCTATGCAAATAATTGACCTCCTTCCTAACATATGTCCCTAGCTATAGCTCGTGAGAAACGCTAGCTAGCTAGAACCCATAGAGACACACAGTGACACAGGCTTCCCAATTATGCAACCTATATATATAATTGGATGATTTATTTATACATATATACCTGCATGGTCATTTTTTGCAATGATTGACATCAAGGCAAGGTTTCAATCTTTAACCTACGGGAGCATGGGTGCCAGGACGAACGATTTTTTAACACAACATCTTAAAAGTTCGTAAATATGCTTTTTCTAAAAGGTTAAAATATCTTGAAGAAAAGTAAGAAATATAAAATATTAAAAAATACAGAAAAATAAAATAAGAACATCAAAGTTTTTTTTATACGTATACTTACCCCTTGTACTTTTTTTATGGTTGTCAAAAGAAAAAAAAATTCATTAACAAATAGTTTCTAGGCTTAAATAAATTTTAGATTTCTATAAAATATTTTTTTTACTTTAGATCTTTATAATTTTTTTTATTATATTTTGGATTCCTATAATATATATATATATATATATATATATATATATTTTATTCTTATTAATATTGTTACTTAAGTGATAATGTGACATTATCTCAAATAAATATCAATAATTAAAATAATATTATATTATTAATAGGATTCAAAATAAAATATAAAAAATAAATATTTTATAGAAATTAAAAACTTATTTAAACCTAGATATTATCAAGGTACAAGGATAGGTGCAAAAAGTGTGGTCAAAATACAAATTCTCAAAATGTATCAGTGTGTGTGTTTGGGAAAGGTGTCGTCAAAATAGGTTTTGGAAGAAGTAACACGTGTTTTTTCAATTGAATGAATTTTGAATAGATATCCAAATATGCACTTAAACGACATCTGTAATTAAAATTGACCATTTAGTCAGCCTTTCATTATTACAGTTCCATAATTTGGAGTTTCAAACTTGAAATTCATAATACTTTAATAAGCATATTACTCCCTCCTTTACTTTTTAATAGTGAGATTTTGAAATAACGTGTGTTCCTATTTATATGTTGTTCAAGAAGTTCAATATTACATTAATTATTTTTTTATCAAATATATTATTGTTTATTTTTAATTTTTTTTAATTAGTTTATACTTGTATTTATTATGAAGTACACGGAGAAAAGGGATAAAACAGTAAATTATAGCATTATTTTATTATAATAAGGAAAATTTATTATATTCATTGAGAAACTCCCCTAAAACTATTATTAAAAAGGAAAGGAGAAGTTAGTATATATGTATACCATTATTTTTTTTTTTCATGAAATCAATGATTTATAAGATAACCTTTTGAATGGGGAGAAACTTTTCTTATTCTCCGTATGATTTTTTCTATGGAAAAAAGTTGAGTAAAGAATTGATGAGTATAAAATTATACTACTACTATATTGGTAAATTTAAAAGATTTTAAAAATCAATAACCTGTGGGGATATCATGAACCTACAATTAAGTGTAACAGTGTGGGGACGCATGTCCCCATTTAATTTCAAAATTGTTCAATATTATATTATAGAATTAATTAAGTTTTTTTTATTTAAACCATACTATCATTAAGTGTAACTTAAGTGCTCAACAATATCATCATATATCTACAACAATAATCTACATGCGGATGGTATATTCATTCAATTGAATATATGCATTTCAGTTTCAGCTTGCAAGTTGCAATAAAGTAATGCAAATGGCACTTGCTAGCTACAAAGTACTAGTATATATAGAAGTCAACTATTTCAAAAATTCTACTGCTTTTTTGTTCGTTAATGGAATTTTTATTCTTTTTATAAAGACATTGTCTAAATTAGATATTCTTTAAGGGGAATGAAAATTAAGGTTAATCAACCAATATTTTCATTAGCATTTTCTTTTCTTTTGTAAGCGAGTGTTACATATATATATATATATATATAGGGCAACTCGTATGAAAACTGCGTTTTGATGTAAGAATGAGAACAGACATTTTCATCTATGGATTAAATTAGACGGTAAAGATTAACGCAATCATTTAAAAATTAACATATACCTACTTCATTTGATCTCTCTTCTTCCCCTCTACATCCAAAATTTTAAAAAAAAATATATCAAATATTCAAAAGAATTATTTTATCACGTCCTAAAATATTAAAATATTAAAAGACTCATCATTACCTCACCACCATCACTAACATGGTTACTATTACTGTTAGGGCCACCATCACCGCTACTGTCATAATTTTCGTCCCTTTTGTTGTTGCTAGGGTCACCGTCATCACTACTAACATGATTACAACTATCGTTCTTACCACTACTAGGTTCATCGTCACCACCACCACCATCATGGTCGTCGTCCTCATTGTTACTACCGCCACTACCGCTGTCAGTGATAACCATGTTGGTGGTGGTGGCGATGACCATATTGGTGACAGTGATCATGGTGATGGAACAACTCTTGGTGGCGGTGATGATAAGTCTCGGATATTCTAGGATGGGATAAAATAAATCTTTTTTTTGTTAATTTTGGATATAGTAAATAGGGAAAGTAGAGATATTAAATAAAGTAAGTGTATGTTAATTTTTAAATGATTATGTTAATAGTCTAAATTAATCCAACGGATGAGAATGTCTATATATATATATATATATATATATAAAAGACGTTTCAAGTGAGAACAACTTTTAAATGAGAACAATGAATAATAAACGTATCAGATTAAAATCTCAATTTTAAGTACATCACCATGATATCTTATCTCTCTCATTCTCTCAATTAGTTTTTGTCTTTGCATTTTTTTTCAACAGCACATAAGTAAAACACTACCTTCATCACCATTACCATTGCCCTGTCACCACCACCACCACCACCAACATGATTATTATCGTCATTCTTGCAACCGCTAGGGCCTTAACGGTGGTAACCATGTTGATGGTGGTGGCGGTGGTCATAATGATGGCGACAACTTTTGACGGTCATCATGGTCACCATCGTCAAGGTCACCGTCACCATTACTATCATGACCGTCATTCCCGTTGTTATCACTACCACCATTGTTGTCGGCGGTGGTGGTAGCGACAATAACGAAGACAATGACCATGATGATGGCAAGAATAGTGATAGTAACCATGTTGGTGGTGGTGGTAGTGGTGGTAACGATGGGGCAGTGGTCATAGTGATGAAGGTGGTATTTTACCTATATGCTTCTGCTGTTGGGAAAAAATATAAAGAAAAAAATTAATTGAGAGAGAGGGAGAGATAAAATCTTATGATGATGTACTTAAAATTAGAGTATTTTTTTTTTATGTCTAAAATAAAACGAATGTGTTTACACACATATCATGTACGGATGATTAAAATTGTTCAATATTTTTTTTTATATAAGTTACGCACATTGTTATAAGTTATATACGGTACGCAATTGATTTTTTTTTTTTATTCACTTTGATTTTAGGATTCACAATTTTTTTAGGTGGATATAAGGAATTAATAAAGTTATGATGTTTTTCCTTATGTTTCCTTATACATAATGTTTTTGCTTTATTAATTTTTTATAGGGGCATATTTGAATTATAGCAAGCGTTACAGTAAAATTATAATTGTAAATATTTTTTATATGAAAATTTATTTAAATCTTGTAATTAAATTAAGCATGTGTCATATTTATAAAAATAGTTTGAGTAAAAAATATTTAATCAAGTTATTTTCATGAAAGATATTTTTGTAAAAAAAATCTTATGTGTCTAGTAAATTTTCAATGTAACCCAATATAAAAATCTTATATGACTAGGAAATTAATCAAAAGTATTTTAATCATTTTCAAGAATGATGTTTCTCAAAAAATCTAAAAAACCAAAACTAGTCCTTTGAGAAAAAAAAACTTATTTATATAATATGTTTTTCAAGTAATTCAAAAGGTTTTATAATGAAGCATATAAATATGAGAAAAAAAACTTATTTATATAATATGTTTTTCAAGTAATTCAAAAGGTTTTATAATGAAGCATATAAATATGAGAAATAAAGACACTCTGAAATAATTTTATATTATTAATTAATTATAATATTTTATTTTTATTTATGTTAAATCAGTTAATTTTAATATAATTATTTTAAAAATTATTAAAATAATAAGATAATAAATTATAATTAATTCATCGTAATTTTTTTTTTTACTAATAATGTTTGAAGATTAATTGCTATAAATAAACTTTTATTCCTTGTTTATATACACGGGAACAATATCTAGAATAAAAATTTCAAATTATTCCACTATAAAAGAAGTTAGAAACATTTATAAATTAAATACAAATGAAAAGAGTTTATTACATATAAGATTTGATATATAGCAATAGTAACATAATAAATTAATAAAGAAAAACAAATAATAAAGTAGGAAGACGGTAAGTACATGTTAGTACTAACTGGTCCACCTTGTTTTTTCACGTGTGGTGCAGAAATTTAGGAGAATTGATTGTTGAGTGAAGTTGCAGACTCGAATTAGAGTGCAGATGCAAAATCTTCTTTATCTTTGACATGTATACATAAAATGATATCTTCAACCGACAGTGACCGGATCCTGATACTGTCAGAACTCATAACAACGGTTTTTGATAATTATTTTTATTTATATATTATTTTTTATGTTATGATTTACAAAATTAATTTTAGAGATGTATAAAGCAAAAGATAAATTCTACACAATATAATAGCTAAATCAAATTTAATTTGATAGGTGATGACATATTATTGTGGTATATTATGTGTTCACATATTTAACGAAAATATTTAATGTTAGGTATATTATTATAAAAAATATATATTTTAATATTTTTGTTTTAATATTATTTAAAAATGAAATTAAGTAATTAATTATATAAATTTTAAATATGAAATAATTAATATTATGACATAATAAAAAAAATCTGATAATTAATATATAATATAGATAGATAAAAAAAAATACAAGATTCTAACATTGAAAAATAATTAATTTTCATAAAAAATATTATTTTTTCAAAAATTATGACAGATTTTTTAAAAGGTCATGGAATTGGAAAGTTATAGAGTGGTAAATAATGAATATATACGTAGAATCAATGGATAAAGATAAAGAAACTGATTACCCCTCCTGCGCTTCCAACGGGGAGAAGTTGGTCTGAATAATCAGACAAAAGTGTATTTTGTTTGCCATCCATAGCTCTCCTATATCATATATTGGTCTCTTCAGAGCAGAGTCCTTCTCATTATAGCCTTTGCTCCCTTGCTGGCCTTTATTATCTTTTTCATGGGGACGCAAATCAACAACCACACATATTCTCTTCTATCGCCAATATTAATATATGACATTTTCAATAAATCAAATAAATAAATTAAAGTTTTCAACCATGATCATGAGCCCATTTTTTTCATTCTCTTACAAACTCCTATCTTCCTTTTCCTTTTCTTTTTTGATATAAGTTATAAATAATACATAAATAGGAGTTCATTAATATATATATATATATATATTAATTTTGTTTTATGCTTCGTCACCATTTTTATTTATAAAAACAAATTTTTATATGTTTGATTTTATGCTGAGAAATTGTTCAGAGTTAATTTTGGTATTAGATTAAAAAAAAATATACTAAAATTTTTTACTAATTTATTTTTATAATAAATAACATTCAAACATAAATTTATTACTTCAAAATCAAATTAAATCAAAATTTTTTTTTTATGATTGTGTTGACCTTGGGGATTGTAAAGGTGTCAATCTAGTTTAGTATGTCTCAACTTTCTCATGCTAGCTGCCCAACAATCCTCTCTTATCTTAAGAACTCTAGAATCAATTTTATTAAAAGTTAATTTTATTAATACTCTTTCGAATTTGTGTTTGAATTGAAGAGTATGTTTTAATTTATAATAATAAGTCACGATTTTAAATGTGAGTGGAGATGCATTTTGTGTGATGAACTTTAAAGCAAAAGACGGTGTTTTACTAAGAATGCACACTTTTTATATTTACATTTCTAAACAAATGTATTATAAGTATGACAACATAGATACTCTATTGATATGTTATCTGTACTTTTTTTTTTCTTCTTAGAAATAACACAATTTGTGTTCAATTATCTAAATTCTATCAATAAAGTTTAGTTGAGTTTTCAAAAGAAATAAAAATAACAATACTCTATGAAGACACAGTTAATTTATTCCTTCAGCTTAGGATAGCTTACACATGGAAAGGAAGATTGGAATATAATATGGGCTACTGGTTTTTAGAATGTGTTTGAATATTTTGAATATCTCAAACTCACGTTTAGAGTCTCATTGAATTTGACGTGACGATTTAGTGTTTCAAAAGTTTATTTTTCAGCCTATAATTGAGATAAATTATAATTTGAATCAGATATAACAAAATTGAAATTTTAAACTAAAAATAATTTTTGATTTATATATTTATAATAGAAACGTAAAGTAAAAATACTTTATATTTCAAACAAAAAATATTTAATGAATATATTTTTAAACAAAAAATATTCAAAATATAAATCATATTATAATAAACTCATTTTTATTAAACTAAAATTTTTAAAATAATTTTGATTCAAACTTATGTTTATGAAATTTAATCCAAAAATTCGGTAACTCAATCAATTTTCAATGTAAGACTAAAGAAAGCGGACTTAGGATTTAGGATATGAAAATGATGAAATTACCTTTATTTTATTAAGGATGTTTGTATGTATATTTGTTTTCTTTTACTTTTAATTAAATAATCTACAAAATTATCCAATTTTATTCTTATTCTTATGTTATTCATATAATATTTTATATAATAATACTTTTTAGTTCATCTATATATATTTAGTATAGTATTATTTTTGACATTAATTAAGTAAAGAATAGTGCAGAAAGTAGAGAGGAATTGTACAGTAGGGTAATGATGAAAATGAATTGCGAATGATCTTCCGTAGAGTACTTGTTGAGTGGAGGTGACAGCGAAACTGTCGCCTTGCCATGCGTCCTTCTTGCTGCCAAAAGATAAGGCGAAAGAGCGAAACAACAACAACAGCTGCTAGCTCTGGCCTCCTGCACAACGCAGACACTGTCTCAGTCTCACAGTAGTACAGTACCATGCATGACATCTTTACTGTTTTTTTTTACTTTTTCTCTCTTTCTTTGCCTCTCATCCTAACGCCCATTGACCCCTTCTACGTTCCCACGTGTCACCTCTCTATTTCTATTCTGCAGGACCACGTACGCCACACACTCTTACCATCAACACAACCAAAACAACGTGGGACATTTACCAATGTTGAGTTTTATTACATTCCAACACATTTCCCATTATCTATATATAGAAATATTTACTAAATAATGTTAGCTCCTTAGTTTCAATCTAAACCCTGGACTGTTTTTTTTCACTTTCAATACGACCAACCTGCAACCCTACATTTCACTCCTAATAAAAATCAAGGTGGGGCATTTTTTTTTCTCCTCTTTGGCCTGCATAAGTGCATATAACATAGCTAGCTCACAACAAATATATATATATAACATAGCTAGCATTGGTTCATCGTGTATCAATCTTTTTTCACCCAAAAAGTAACTATTCGTTGCAGGTATGTTTCTAATTTAGTCTCCTTAAATAAACAATATTCACTTTTAGTTTCTAAAGTTAAATCTTTTTTAGTTTCTCATTAATTTGTACAGAAGTATATTATATCTTTTCTTATTTTCATAATTAGTAAGAAATTAAAATAATATTTTTTTATTAAAAAAATACTACATTTAATTTGATGCATTTTCATAATGTCGTACTAAAAATAAAAACTAAAAAAATTGTTTTATTTACACAGATTATAATATATTTTTAATTAAAAATATATTGAACTCTTTTCTAACGTATATCACCATAGCAAGCATCCATATTAAAGAGTCTAATCCAAAAAAAAATTAAATTTAATTAAAATATACTTGTGAAAATATTTTATAAGAGAGTCTGAAAAATGAGGTAGAGAACACAGTTTTTTTAAACCCATATTCAATTTTACCGTTAAAATTTATTAAAAATTATAAAATTTGGTGGATACATATTCTATTTAACTGATCTCTTTTCTAATATTACATTTTTTTAATAAATTTTAATCAATAAAAAATTATATGATAAAAGTATTATATAATTACTAGCAATCCTCTTTGACAAATAAATTAAAATATGTTTATAACTTGATATCACTTTAAATCAATAAAATATTCCAGCTAGATCACCCACTATAAAGCAATTTATAACTCATAAAATAATTATATTTGGCCACATTTTCATTTTTATTATAGAAATAGCTTATACATAAATGCTTGTGTAATAAATATTTATTTAAAAGTACACCTAATTAAACTGTTTATCGAAATCCTAAATCATATTTACTACTGAGTAAAATAAAAAAAATATATATAACTCAATACATATCATATCATGTTATATTTTTCATAATTATTTTAGTTGAGTACAGTATTTCTCTAACATTTTTTTATCCACATTTATCAAATAAGTACAATAGATTGTTGTAAATGTTTAAAGAAGTGCGAGTGGTAAGTCTGCCTTAATTCAAGTGGATGCCAAGGAAAGAAAAAGAAATCTTGAGAGACTAGAGTACTGTACACTTACAATAATAGATTAGAGGTTAAAAATGTAGTAGTATGTTTGGGCAGTATTTTAAACATCCACCCGTACCCCCTAATTGCTAATTAGCACAGGTTGGAGAGTGATTAACGCTAATACCAACACGTGGGTAGTGACCTAATTAAACTTGTTTTTTATTTAACCTCTTTAAACTTGTTGTCTCCTTTATTATTGTTATTTATTGTATAATCTTAATAAAAATTTATTTCATACTAAATAACATTTTAATTGGTAGCAGTAGCACTACCATATGCATATTTTGGTATTACGTATAATATATACACGAAGATATTTAAATAAATTACTATATATAAAAACAGATCCATAAATAAATAGATAGATAATTAATCTGAAAGTAAAAAAGAGAGCCATAAACAATTAGTATTTTTTTTAGTAACTAATAATTATTATTATTATTGGTACAAAGCAAAGCAAGAACGTACTGCATTTGAAATGGTTAGAGGCTTCACTCAGTTTGGCTAATGCATTGATCGATTTATCCGTTAGTATCAGCAGACACATACATTGATAGTACGTACTCATATTTGCACTTACGAGATAAGAAACAAAATATAAATGGTATGGATAAAAAAAGACATTGTTGAAAACGACAGAATCATCGATCATCTCCTTTATCCTTAATTAAAATAAATTGTACCCAGCTGATGAGACCCCATTCGATAAAAAAGCTCGCAGTAAAAAAAAAAAAACTATAATGGTTTTTAACAAATTCCCTTAAATGAAATAACAATTACAGAAAGAAAGGAACATTGAAAGAAAGGAACATTGATTATTCACTGACCACTGGGTTAGGAACACCGGTGATCTCCTACTCAAGACAAAAAAAAAAAGAAAAGAAAAGAAAATTCACCGTCAATCAAGATTCATAATTATCAAGTGTTGTCCACAGCGGCAATCAACGGTTGTTTTTGGGCGTTGGATCCATTGTCGGAGTGATCGACGGTCGTGAGTAACTGGGCCCGAGAGGCCTGGTCCTCCCAATCGGTGGTCCCAATCGTATACAACATGAGGCCCGCACAACAAACCTGGGCCGACAACAGGCCCAGCCAGAGCCCGCAGAACCCAACCTCGAGCCAGAACGCAAGCCCAACGGCCACGGGCATCCCCACCAGATAAAACGCGCCGAGGTTCACGTTCGCCGCCACCTTGGGCCGCGCCGTCCCCCTCACCACGCCGCAACCCACCGTCTGCGGGCAGTTTCCGAGCTCGCACAGCCCCAAAATCGGCAGCGCTGCCGCCGTGAGGCGCAGAATCCCCTCGTCCCCGGTGAACATCCTCCCCCAGTACCGGCGCATCGCCACCGCAAAGACCACCGCGGAGAAGCCCATGATTGCAGCGAAGAACACCGCCACCACCGCCGACGTCCTGGCGCGTCGAGGGCGGTTGGCGCCAAGTTCGTTCCCGACGCGAGTGGAGACGGCAAATCCGAGAGAGGAGGGAAAAACGTAGATCAAGGACGTGGTTTGGATTAAAATCCCCATAGCTGCCACGCTGGCAGTGGGGTCCAGCAGCAAGCCACCCAACAAAATCATGATCTCATACCACCACCATTCCAAACAAACGGAGACGCAGCTCGGCGCGGCGAGCCGAAGCAGCGGCTTCCAGCCGGTAAGGCATTCGCGGCTCGGCGAATCCCACGTGGCGAGGTGGACCCCACTTATCCACACATAGAGGACCAACAAACAAAGAATTGAAAAAGTGGAGGCGGCAGAGGCGGCGGCGACGCCGCGGATGCCGTAGTTGATGAGAAGCAAATTGAACGGGACGTGGAGGAGTGTGCCGGCGAGGGATGCTAGAGTGAGTGGGAGGGTGATGTTCTGTGCGCGAAGGTAGACTCTGATTGGGTTGAGGAAGGAGTTGGTGATGAGGTCGGGGAGGAGGTAGAGTAAGTAGGTTTGAGCTATTTTAGTGATATTCTGTACTGTGTCTTCTTGGTGGAGTATGAGGAATATGTTTGACATGTTAAGCCACAATGCTGAAATGGGGATTGAACATAGTGTTAAGAAGATTACGCAGCGTTGGAGTGTGAGAGAGAGGAGTTTAGGGCGTTTGGCTCCGAAGGCTTGGGAACAAAGAGGTTCCATTCCTAGGGAGAGTCCTGAGAGAACTGAGTAGCCTGTGATGTTTGCGAAGGCTATGGCCAAGGACCCCGCCGCCAGTTCGGTGTCTCCTAGGTGTCCCAGGAACAACATGGAAACCATCGAACGCGCGTAGAATATCAGACCAGTCACCGCTGTCGGGAATGCCACCTCCCATAGGGATTTCGATTCTCCGATCAGCACATCCATCATTGTGGAACGTCTTATTGTTGTTGTTCTTCTAGTCAACCCTTCCTGCAATTGTTGTTGCTGCTGCTGCTTTTCCATATCTGATTCGCTCATGACGCCGTTGTTGTTGTACATTATGACTACGTACGTCGTCTTCGTTAGAAAATGAAATGAATGACTTTGAATATATGATATGATATGATTGATGATGGAAGAGGAGGTGCGTATGTTGTTGTTGTGAAATAAAGAGGCAGGCTGGGTACTCTGTTTTTTTTTTAAGGGTGGAAGGGAGAGGAGCGATAAAGAACCTAATGAGTTAATTACTGTGTGGGACTGGGGAGTGAAGTAAATGTGAGAAAGATGGGCGAGTATAAATAGAGGATTTGAATTCGACCGTGTTTCGCACATATACTACTAGGTTATATGTATCACCTTCCTAGGTCAAAAAATAAATCTTTTTCTTTTTCTTTTTTCATATGCTTTTGCTTACTCTTCCTCCTCTCATTTTCTTAAACTTCAACCCATGCACGCGCACGGTAAAAATGGATTTTTTTTTTTTATATATATATTCCTCTCCATTCTATTCTTGTTTGACATAAATACTTTATTAGTCTCTCATTTTATTAGTTCAGAATTTTAGGAGTGAAAATTAATCTCTTGAATTCATAAAATATTATTTTATTACTCCCTTAATATCAGTTTATTGTCTCCCTAAAAAAAATATCAGTTTATTGTCAATTTGATAACAGTGTCGAGCTACGTACTTACAAGGAATGTTACAACATTTGCTACATCAACCGAAATTATCATTAATGTAAAAGAACTAACAGAAAAATTAATTTAGTCTAATAAACAAATTTTAATGTATCAAAGAAACTTTTCAATTTTATGGATCAAATATTTCTTCTCAGAAAAAATAAATAAATAAAAGATTAGAAGTGTTTCAGCAATAATGATACAATTAAGAAAAAATTATATACAATTTTCTTCCCTAATTCATCTATGCCTCTTTTTACAAGGAACTCTCAATTATTATTGAGCATGTAAACAATATTTTAAAGACAAAATTGTAAAGGTTATTAAGTACGAGATCGAACACTACTTTGTATATGGTGATTCTAATGATATAATGTTAATAGATTTATGGTTGAAATATTGATGTTCACCGTGGGACCAATAAATCTTACTATTGTATCTTAGTATCGATTAAGAATCTTGTTCCGAAGTATCAATCGATTATCAAAACGGATATTATATCTTGAATGAAATAATTTCAAAATATTGTAAATTTATGGTTGAAACAATAAATATTTATAATTTTTTAATATTTTATTATACTCTCTCTAATCATTATTATAAAGTATAATTTTAAAAAAATTAAACATTTTTATAAGGTATTTTAGAATTTTTATAAAATATTTATTATTTTTTAAATTAGTTATCTTTATTAAATGTTTTAGTATTTATATTTTTACTAATTGTGGTGATAATACTAATGATTATTAATAAGAATATACTTATTACAAACTTACCATACTAAATTTTTTATTAAAATCAATTAAATTAATTAGATGGTTTGTGAAAAGTGCCTGGTAAAAAGTAGCATAGGAGTATCATTTATTATTTTCTTTCTTTTATTTTTTTTTCTACTCTCTTTGTATGCAGCATGGTCCAAACTCAAATGTTGTTTTAAAGGGTAATTATTTTCTCACATCCTTCTCGTAGTAAAGTGTGAAACGCCTGAAAGGGAAAAAAAATGAAATGTTATAATCATTATGAGAAGATAAGAAAAGGAAAAAGAAAAAGGTAAAAGAAATGTTAGGTGCTGAAATCTGAAAAAGAAAATGGTAATAAAAATGTGTGACTGTGTTAGTGTAGGACACAAAGGAACAATTCCCAATAACGGAAATGTTCTGTGCCTGTGCCTGTGCTGTGATATTTGCTCAGCTACAGTGCTTTCTGTTCTGTTCACCCAACAGCCATATCAAGCCTTATTATGTTATGACTCCGCTCATGAGGCACACCGTACAACCTTTTTGGTTATATTTTGTCCAAATTACCGCACAACCCTTCATTTTCTCATTATTTTCACTATTTTTTAACACAAGTTATGAGCCATTTAACTAATTAGTAATTTATAGTGTGTTTGGTTTAGTGGATAATTTTAATCAAAGTAAAACAAAAAATAAATATTAAATTTCTTTCTTTTGGTTTGATTCAAGAAAAAATAAATAGAGAATGTGTAACAAAATAAAATAAAATAAAATAAAGAATAAAGAATAAAGAATGTACCAGGTGAAATACACTAGTACTGTTAATGTTTTTTCTTTCTTTCAGAAAACTATTAATGTTAGAATGTACGTACTGTATTTTTTTTTTTTTTTATATAAGTAGTATATTTTTTAAAATAGAACAATTCTATATCATGTCACTTTCAATTCTCTGTGTTGAAATAACAGAGTTACTTCTTGCCTTTATTCTTTCCCTCCTCGGTAAATGCGATTTCAAAATAACAAAATCTTCTATGGAATTGCTTTTGGGTTTTAATAAGGTGCAGACGTGCAGTTACTTCTATATAAATAAAATCTATTAAAAAATATTAAAGTACCTTTTTAAGGTGATAGCTATTGCTATTGATACCATTGTCAAGTACGAGTTTTTGACTTCAACGCTCTAATTATATTCATATATAGTGAACCCATCAAAATAAAGAATGTTTTGATTCCACTATTTAGGATGTTAATAAATCCATTAACCTAGAATTTCTTACGTATTGCACTACAGTTATAGTTAATTAAACGCAAAAATAAAAGCAAAATCACATCTGTCACAAATTAGAATATAATCTTTCGGGTCAAACAGTAATTAACGTTGTCTTGTGTTTTCTTATAAAATGGCATGCGATCTTCCGCGTTTATTAACTTAGTTGTAGAAATAAAACACATAAGAGACAATATTTTCTTTCGAGGGGACAACAAGGCACATAAACACATATTTCTCAAATTTTGTCAGAGCATTTTTATGTGTGCTTTTATTGCTCCCTTTATCACACATCAAAATCAAATTAGGTTTCACTTTGGCCAAAAATTTGGAGTTCTTGATAGAATGAAAGTAATGCAAGCAGGGATTGAAGTTACATGCCTAAACTTTTTTTTCTCCAATATAATAGTTGTTTCGGTTATAATATTTCTTTACTTCAACATTAATTAATTAGTGATAATAAATTTAGTGAACATGGATTAGCCACTAATTAGTAATTAGTGGGTTCAATCATATCTTAATTGATTTGATTTTATAAAGAATCTTTCTGCTTTGTACTACATACAGTAAACAAATAACGAGATAGTCAATCACGTGAGGGTTACACGTGGAGTGTGAGACAGTAGATTCTATTCCTCACTGCAGTTGCAGTAGTTGTTGGGTTCTGGCCCAGGCTGTCTCCTTGATTGGGCTTAGATCTTAGACAGTAATTGAGGGTAATTTCTTTGATTTTTGTATTTTAGTCAAAGAAAACAAAGATAAATTAGACAAAAAGAAAAAGATGAATGAATGAATTTTGCACTTATTCTCGCCAAAATTAATATCAAAGATAATTATCATGTGTTCTAAATTCATTCTTATTTTATAAATTTAAATCTCCATTATTATAAATATAATAATAATACTAACAAAATATCATATTTATTATTAATTTTATGGTATATTTATGATCTTTTGTGTTAGTATTGTTATTATATTAGTTTTTTTTATAATGTATAAAAATCAAATATTTATTTAATTTTTTAAAATATATAAAAAAAATTAATCCAGATAAACTTATATCCTCTTTAAAGATCTTATATTGTCAAATATATTTTTAAATAAGTTGTGATGAAGGGCATATTAGACCTTAAGATAAATTTGTATCATATATATAAATAAGTGTTACACTTTACTCTTATAATGGCTAACTTATCTATTTCTACATGTCCCTTGTCTTTGGTAGTAGTGATTTTAATTTTTTTAGTTTATAATTTGTTTAATATAGAGTTTTTTTTTTTCCACATTAGCTTATTTAAGAATACGACATGCCTATATAAGTATTTTAATACTTTGAATTAGATTAGGTTAGGCTAATAGATTATTAAGTTAAACTTTCAAAAATGTCACACCAACCTAAAAAGAAAAACTATAACAAGCAATAGAATAACATATTAAACGTAGGCCATGAAAGTTTTAATCAGACTAAGCCTATTCAAAAAAAGTGTTGTTCATCCCTAGCTAGCTTGAATATTCTGTTATGAGTCATGAACTAACCGAGATAGATGATGACTTCTTTCCATTAAAATTTTTAGCCGAGTGTTGGTGGTCTGTTTCTTATGTGTTTGAGTTAAATTAAATTAATTTTCTTTAATTACATAAAATGAAAACATTATTTTAGATTCCAAATGTAACATTTTAAACTTCCATATTTTAGATAGTGTCATTAAAACAAAAACAATAGGCTTAATATGTAAAAGAGGGTTAAAAAACCGCTTTAAAAAAGTCATTGGTTCATAACCGGTTTGGTTAGATAAGAATTAACTTTGTCTAATTAAAAAATCAAGGTTTAAAAATATTTGTATTCCTTTAAATTTAAGATTTTTATGTTATAATTTTTTAAATTAATATTTATTTTTTTTAGTCATTCAAATATAATAGATATTATTATTTATCTTTCTATCCAAAATTGTGAAATAAGGTATATAATTTTTATTTTTTTTTATGATTTTTTATTGTTAAAGTTAAATTTATGATCATAAAAAATTGTTACAAATTATAAAATTTATATATCTTATTTAAAAGTTAAAAAAAAATTAAAAATAATATTTATCATATTTAAAAAATATAAAATGCAAACTTTAATTTCGAATACTTAAAAAATAAATACTTTTTCAAGGCATTAAATTACTTCAATTTTTTAATTAAAAAACATATAAAATCATATAGTTGAGATGAATAATCATTTTCTCCATTGCTGACTAGGTAAGACTAGTTAGTCCGGTCTGCTATCTTCATGATCCCTTGTTTCCTTTCTAAATTAAAACAACGATAAAACAAGAAAAACATAACCTTACACTAGTACACACACCGTATTCAAAATAGAAACCACCTTGTTCTAGTTCTAGTACAAAATTCACTATCTTAGCTCTAGTTAGGAGGACACGGGTGTGTCTGATTAATGACCATGCTTCTTGATAAGAAAATATTCTTTAAATTGACATTTAGCATGAATTCCATCTAACACGTTTTAATTAAGCATAAATCAAATTTATTAAATATTAATTACATGTTTTAATTGATGTATTCTAACTTTATAACGGATAAAAATAAATAGAGTATATATTGTTTAATTTATTATATTTAACTTATAAAGATGCAGGTGATTAAAATACAAACATTATGACAGTGTAAAGTTGGGTTCAAAATTCTTAAATAATGCTATAAAGTTTGAATTTTGTAGATTAAAAAAAAATACAAAATTCTATTAAAAATATCAATTATAAAAATGATAATCATTATAATAAAGTTAATAATGTACAAGCTTAGTTATTTCTTGTTTGGTTTTGAAAGATAGGTTAGGCTCAACATTACTAAACGTAAATAGAAAGTTACTCTGAATTATACATTTTTCTTTTTCATGTTTCAAATTTAATTACCCAATTCAAAAACATTCCACCTAAAATATAAAACAAAATATTAGCATGGAAAGATACTTATGAGACATTTTTATTCCCGGCATAACTTGATGATACAAGGTATAGATACAATTAAATACAATGATCATGCAAAACTCACCCAACAAAATCATGCTTATACAATTTTATTGACTCGTGTGCATAATTGAAATCATATAATGATACCAATTATATTTGAAAAAAATAAATCATTTCCTATTGAACAAATTGCATTATTAAAGGTATGATTTTGAATAACAAATAACTTTTTTTTAAGTTATAAAATTTTTAAAATTAAATATATAAGATTTTCTTATCCTCTAAAAAAATCTTACTAATCTTAATTAAATACTAAATAGGATATATTTCAAAAAAACTCTTCAAATGGTATATTTGATTGAAATGATAAGATAAAATATGCAAGCATGATAGGATGTAAACAAGATAAGATATAATAATAATATAATAAACTTTAATTATGTATGATATTTGATACATACTAAATAACAAACCAAATAATAAATGAATTGTGTTTAAATAATTAAAAAAATAACTATTTTTTTTAAATATTTTTTTACAAAATTTATCCATTTTTTTTTAGATATAAGCCAAATTGAGAAGGAAAAAATTTATCATATCCCATTAACACACCAAATAATTTTATTGAAGATATGATTATTATCGTATCATGTACATCAAACTACTCGTAAGTTTATTAACACCGTGCCATTATCCTTTTAAGAATGGTTTGAGACTCGTGGCTTTGTCTTTTTAAGGGATCTTTGTGATTTAACCAATTATAGTGTTTACAAACTATTCTTAGCATCATTTTCTATGCTATATGAGACTATTTTAGTGTATCTAAACAATAAAAGCCAAGGGGCCAAGTTAAGGGGCCAGAGAGCCTATCAATTTCACGTAGGTTAGATCCTCTTCTAGTGTTAGTATCTTGATTTCAAGTCTAC
Source organism: Amphicarpaea edgeworthii (assembly GCA_014843725.1). NCBI lineage: Eukaryota > Viridiplantae > Streptophyta > Magnoliopsida > Fabales > Fabaceae > Amphicarpaea > Amphicarpaea edgeworthii. The sequence continues at coordinate 400,235 of CM026325.1, forward strand.
TACATTAATAGAGTTACCCCATATGAGATATGATTAGTTTTGACCGTTGGTTTTAACCTTACAATTTTGTTTTTAGTCTCAGATATGCAGTGATCTTTAGTCTTAACTATGATTTGGGGTCAGAAAACAGCTTTATGTGTATAATGTGTGTTTGTAATTTAAGACCAGTATTAAATATATATTTGTTTTCCTTGTGTTTGAGAGTGGTACATGCAAAGCCTAATCGTGAGGACACGTCTTGTTATGATGAACGATTCTGGTTAAGAAAATCCTATTGGATTACTATTAATTACTATATATTATTCGCGAGGACCCCAGCAGTCAGACAGGAAAAGAGAACGTCAGCAAACCTAAATTTGGAGAAATTCCCTCTGATGTATTGTCCAAACTCGATTTGGATTTTTATTTTTTAACTCCCAAACACTCCATTGCCTCTTGGTTTGGCTAATTAAAATCTCCGAAACAAACAAACAAACCATATCCATCTAGTTTCACATCACACTCATGAACAAACAAAAAAAACCTCCCCAAACCACATATCTTGTTTCACTTCACCCCTACTAATGAATCATTGAAGTTCACCTTATCTTATCAGGTCATAACAATTAAATAATTATAGATGGGCATCAATATCATTTTTCATCTCCTAAGAGGTGATATTCATACTAATCACATATTTATAGTTGAAATCTAATAGATATTTATAATATGTAAATGATGGATGTCGAAGTTGGGTGGCTCACAGTGCACATGGGTGCGTGCGCAATTAACGGACACAGGACGCTCCCGTTTTCACAAACAGATGGTTGGAAGGAAACATGAAACATCCTCTCACTATTTAGTATTATTATTATTTTAATTACTTAACCTTGTTTCTCTTTTCTCTTTCTTTCTGTCCTTGTCGTGTTGAGTTGGTGTGGCTAACTGTTATTGTCGCTAGCTTCCACGCCTCACCGAATGTCCATGTTCTATACTACTACGTGTGTGTGCGTGAGAAAGAGAGCAATGCATGGTTGGTAGTATCGAGACTAGAGGGTAGAGAGTGCGTTAAATAGTGGTATCATTATCACTTCTTTTTTGTCGCAGAGAAGGGAGTGAGTGTGACTCATCAACAATGAATTATATATATCGATCGATGGAGGCCCTTTTAATTACTACGGAGTACTACCATCTTTTACATTTTTATCTAATGTTAATTAGTCCCCACCACACCAGGCTTCATCATTCGATCAGCTGACAGCAGCAAGAGAGTGTCACACTTGGGAGGCACCACTTCTTGTTTTTGTATTCTACCACAAGGGGAAGCTCACCCCTGTGAACAATAATGCAGTGTTGTTTTGTGTTGTGCATCATTACTTCATTCATTGTCCCACTGCCCAAAAATCTCTTCTCCACAAAACGCCACGTTAACTATTTAACCACTTGTGCCTCCCAAATTTCCCCAATTCAACCATTTTTCCAAGTTTGGTTAGATATTTTTGCCTACCCACAGTATATGTATGTGTGGTGGAAATGGAATGCATGCCACTTACCAATTCAGAGATAGATATGACTTGAGCTGCAAAATACAGTACCTATCTGATTATGCCAAGGACGGTGCCAAAACAAGAATTGAATAAAGCTACCTACTACTTTATCCTAAGATTCTGTGCCAATGTCAATAAATGTAATTAAACAGTAGGGGCAAAATAGGTACATGGTTGAGGGTTTGGGTTTGGGGAACAGACTCATTGTTATTGGGTGGTGGGTGGGGTGGGACCCTGCTTCAGAACAAGTCATGCAGTGGGGCATCTTTTTCTTGGGTGCGGCAATCCATAGCCACTTGATCATATCCATGGAGTAGTATTTCTTTATTTATTTATGCTCAATGCTGAATGCTGTTGGAAATCATACATTGTCTACCCAAAATATTCGACCTTAATTTATATATCCATTACTATTAATAAAAAAAATAAAATGTTTAAATTGGATATCATTCCATTTTTTTACTCTAAAAAATTATTTTTCTTTTTCTTTTTTTCCCGCTTTTTTCTCATTTCCATTTTATCATTTCCCACATTATATTTCCTATTATTTCCTCGATTTCATTTTAAATGTTATTTTAGACTTAAAGTCTCAAAATAACTGATTTTTTTTTTACTTTTTAATAGAATATTTATTATTTTATTCGTAATTTGTCCTAGATAATAATTGTGTGTGTAATATGTAATACACTTATTAGTAAAAGAAAATGTTATTTTAATAAAAATCATTCAAAAAGTGTTATATTTATTAATTTTTTAATCTTTGTGTAAAAATCTTAAAATATATTCAAAATGGGATGGAGAAAGTATCTATTACTATTATTAAATTATAACAAAAATAATATATTGATATACAAAATTTATCGATTAATATTTAAATAATATTATTAAAATTTTAAATTATCTATCTAATATCTATTACTCTATTATTACTAATAAAAGAATGTCCAAATTGAACATATGTCACGACTTTATTCAAATTTGTTACCACCTCATTTAATTTATTGACATATAAAAATTAATTTAAAATTTAAAATTGGAAAAAAAAAATTCACAAATACATTATTTAAAAGTAATAATTATTTTAGTGAACAAGATGAGGTTGGCGCAATATACCTTATGATAAGGAACGAAGATGATAGTGGGACGAGAAATATTATACTCATTTAATCCCAATTTTTTTAGGTACTAAAGTAAAAATTGGAAAATGTTGTGACTGAAAATATAATTAATCATTTTTTTTTTTGCAAATCATATTTTTAAATATATATAAATCATCGTTTGAATTTTATTTGAATATTTATACTTATTGTTATATTCTTGCTAACACATAAAAAATATATATAATTTAAATATTTATGAACAAATATACTCATCACATACATATTTATTTATCTCGGAATAGAAAAATATTGATTCTTTTAACCACATGAATCAATAACCTTAATAAATTAAATATAATATAAAAAAAATAGTCGTCCATGCAGATCCGTGCGTCCACGAATATCGTGCTAGTTATAATATATACTCTCAACAACTTCACTTTGTAGGTACTTATATTAGTTAATTTTAAAATGGGAACGGAGTCTAACTTATCTCTGTGTATTGCATTGCATTACATTAATACATAATTTCAATTCAAATCAGTCATAATCCAATAAAACACCTCAGTATCCTCTATACATGTCCGTTACAAATGCAATAGAAACAAGGGAATTATGATGAAACCGGTGACTTTATTAATATAAATCATAAAGGAAATTCGTAATTAATATCCCTAGCTATATCATTGCAATATTATGAATTTGCAGCAACGTATTTTAAACGTTTTTGGTTGAATAAACATTTTTCGTGTCGGAAGATGGCAGAGATTTCAGATTCTATTCCATAACTGATTTAAATGTGAGATCAACTAGCTTTAAAAAGGTCATAAATAAATATTGCATTTTATAGTTTATCTTCTTGCCACATTTGCTTTTGTTATGCTCTGTAAGCATAAAAGTTTTGTATTTTCTTAGATGGCGGCAAACTATAAATAAAATAGTAGTGCCACTAGATAGAAAGTATTTTATTTTCTCGACGGTTGTATATGGGGTCCAATTAAGGTGCATTATTCGAAAACAGATAACATTGATAATTCTTCACATACCTTTGAATTGACTTCACTTTTTATTTAGTTGAGTTGGCCATAAAGAGACTATAAATTTGACATGTTGTTACTTAAGATGACCTTGTTTTATTGCCTATTTGCCATTTCTGGTGGGCCGGGCTGCAGAATTCAATATTTATATTTTACATATTTTCAATACATATGATGGTACACTTGGCATCACCCCTAGACATAGTAAATAGCTAAAAGCAGAACTTTGATCGATCACCACCTTTTTTTCCTTCTTATATCATATCACTTTTAGCCTTTAGGACTCAGCTGAATTGACAAATTAATAAAAAGCTGTGCACAATGAAAAAGGTTACTTAAAAAGGTACTCATGAGTCATATGAACTAACTCGGGAGAATAAGGGGAAAAAGTTTAAGTTAAAATATAAGAATCAAAAAGGTTAGGTTCCCTTGAACAGCTGCATCCACAAAGATGAATGTGTAGTTTACCATCATCATCATCGATCATCTTCTTCTGAGGGACATCAAAAGTGAGTGACAATTCTCAAGGAATATTGGCACATGGCTAGAGTGATTGAAAATATATCAAATATAGAATGTAGTCTGTTTCTGAGCACACAAAAAGGTCAACATACCAATGGGCAGATAATATATATGTTTCAAGATCGATCATTTCAGAAAAGAAAAGGGACACGTGATTAATTATGAGAGGATGTAATTACAAAGCCAGCTACTTGCCTAACAAACACAGCTCAGAGGACGACGTGTACGTGTCAAAGTTATAACTCAAAAAAAAAAAAAAAAGGTACAGTACTACTACTGCTTCCTTAGCTCAGCTACTTTTAATTGAACACTTCCTTGATCCTTTTTCTTAGTTACACAGTTCTCTTCCTTAATTGGAAGCCATATATATATATGGATGTGCTGTATTTTATCTTGCCAAAACTATCAAAGAATAAGCAGTTCCAAGTTAGAGAGACCCACACGCATGTCATATCCCACGTGGGGCGCATTGCTGCACATGGCCATAAGACATTCTTGTCTAAATCACAAGATTGATCAACTTTCGAGTAGCCGTTTCACCCAAGCTCCTTCCTTGGCTAGCTAGCTTATCACCCCATATATGTACACTCATGACGTGCTTTTCTGTCGTACCACAAACCAACTAGCTAGACTTAATTAATTGTCATCTCTCATCACCCAAATTAACCCAATAACCATTTCCATGTTTGATCACTCAATTTCCACTAACATAGTCAACTATATATGACTTTATGTATTATTACTTGAACCAGGGCTATATTTCCTGCCCGAAAGTCTATCGAGATTCCTTCAAGAGTTTGAACTATGTATACATAATATGGATTTGAAGATCGAACTTCTCACTACATATTTAAAAAAAACAAGGTTATTTATTTGACTACATCTTAATAGTAGTTAGTTCATGCATATCAGCTTCTTACCCTACCACGAAAGAAAAGACAGAAAGTGTAACAGTGCATTCCCTGTAGCGGCAATTGCTGATTGCTACCATGTGGGGTAGGTTTTGCTTAAATAGGATTTTAGTGTAGTGTTAGATCCAAATATCCTGCTTCTTTTGCAGAGGTAAGCATAGAGCGAGGATTCCATAAATGTAGTTAGATAGAGATTGCTCTCTACCCCACGTACTAATTAATTAATGGACTGAAAATGAATACTGTTCTGGGATATATCATATATATGAAGTGAATTCACTAACCCTTGTTTAATTTCTAGATTAAATTTGTAGAGGTCGTCTAACATTCTGTGTATTGGTTGAATAATAAATTAAAAGGCATGAAGTCAGCATCAAGCAACATTAATTTTTCACTAGGCAGGCAGAAATTCCACCAAAATAACAACGTGGAATGATTATATTTGGATATTGGGGGGTCATTTGTTCTAGACAGATGGCCTGCAATACAAAAAGGTTTATAATTAACTCATATGGAATTAATCATTACAGGATCGTTCTGGTTGAATTCCATGAGACCATCAAAAGGTCAGAATCAGCTCCACCAAGATAAGGGCCTTCATTTTGTGAGTGATTCAAAACCGCCTTTGATGAGTATGTATTGTCTATTTGAACATCCTATTCGATCGATTGCACAACATTAACAAGCTAAGATACTGAAAGTTGTCAAATTAGTAACATCATAGCAAGCTGGTAGAGAATAATTGAGGTCAAAGTTTGTTTGGTTGCTTAAGAATCTAGTTGGATATATCTTTGATAAAATAATTAGGGTTGAAAGAGAAGTGTCAGTGAGTTGAGGGGCTAGATGCTTTTGGTCCTATTGCTTCAGGATGCATAGATAGTGTAGTGTGTGGCTTATGCCTCATTTACCTGTTGCTCTCACCAGTCCCCAACTATCATTAATTAAGGATCAGGAGTGTGGCCCGCACTCTGCAACCAACAATGCATGCTACTACCATCTTGTTAACATAAGCATCATCCCTCTTAATTTTCTTTCCACAGAATCCAACTCACTCATTGTAGGAAGAAAAAGTGATATCAACGGAGAATGATTGCCATATCCTCAATTTCATATTTAAATAAAAATATCTTCAACATGGCTTCGCTTATTTATTATTATTAGCCGTAAATTTTAGTTGATGAACAGTCCCTTTATTAGTACGCGTGTTCCATCTTAATTAGAGTTCTCAAGTTTAAATTCTATTTAAAGGGAGAGTTTGGTAATACTATCATTTATAAGAATTCATGGGATCACATACACCATAAACGTACGGGAGGCCAAAGTGTTAATTAATGTATAAAAAAATACATGTGCTGAATCTTGATATCTAACTTTCACTAAAGAAAGTGAATAAAAGAATGTAATTAATGTACGTGTAATTATTGATATCTAAGTGTTAACTGGTTGGTGACGCATCATTCTCTTTTCCCTCTTCTCTTTTTATTTTACTAATTAAACTATCTAAAGGTGATTGTTGAGTGGAAATGGACCATAGTGATGTATAGATTCATTTTGATTTTCGTGGTTAAATTTTACCTAATCTTTGAGTATTATCGCGCCACCTTTTATTATTATAGAATATAGGTATTTTTTTACGTGAAAAAATCTTGTTTGATTATGAATGAATTATTATTGGCAATAAAGTTATCTCTAGATGAATATTTTTTTTGTGTCACTTGATTCAAAGTTGATTCAAGCACTCGATAGTTTGTTGAACCTAGTTTGATACTTTTATTATTATTATTATTTGGAAAAAATGACCAAAAGGAACTTCAAACTTAGTAGCTAGGCCCAATGAAACTTCATTCCTTGATTTTTTTTTTTCTTTTGAAAGTCCACTGCAATTTCTCATTTTTGTGGGTTCAATTATTATTATTACCAATGCTTGAGTACCCAAAAATCTATGGACTCATGTGCGCTATAAGCGTTTTACTAATTAAACCCTGTGCACCATAAATTTTCCTCGCTAATTCTATATTTATTATACTGTTTTGATAATTAATTATATATATATATATATATATATATATATATATACACATACGAATGAGAAGGAACGTTCTCATCCGAAAGGTTTTTTAAAAGAAAAAAAATTATATACACTTAAGAGAGGAAACAAAGAGATCAAATGAGATAAATATATATTAAACATTTATTTCTATATATTATTAAAATACAATTAGGCCATTATATTTAATTACATTTCATCCGCCACTATTTTAAAGTTAAAGTTTTGATTGATGACTAATTTATATTTTCAAAAAAAAAAAATCAGTCAATCAGAAAACAAATGTTAAAAATAGATAATCAAAGAAAATATCACTAGTATTTTTCAAAAACCTAATAGTTCAATTGACCAACATTTCCTGACCCCACCAATAGCCTAACAGGTTGGATGGAGTGGAACTGATGTTAAGTCACATAATCCTCTTAATTTTTTTTGTTGGTTAACAGATTGACTCACCAAGTCCAACTCACATTGTCACCCCTACACTCTTCAAATATGAGTAGGTTAGTTATCTAAACTAAAGCATTGCAAGTACATGACATTCCTATTGAAAATGATATGAGCACCAAGACAAAAGAGAATCTGAGATGACAAGATTTCCTTAGCAATTAAGATGTTCTTGCCTTCTTGGTCTCTTTGAAAATGATTTGTTTTGCCGTGTCATGGAACCAAATTTGTGTCTTAAAAATGAAAAATGGGAGGGGGGCTTTAATAGTTTTTTTTTTTTTTTTTTTTGGCACGGGAACCTTAATTGTTAATGTCACACGAAAGAATAAAGATGAATTCAAAGCACTGAATTTAGGTGGACTCTGAATAATGTCAAATGATTCGGTTGGACTTCAAATCACAGTTGATGGTAAAGGCCCAACCATAACATACAAGGCCTCTTTATGATGAAGCAGAGATGGCCCATGTACAATAATAGCATATGAACCCACATGTTATTTGTCATCTTCACTTTGAAATTTGAATCATGAGATATTTTACGATTTCTAGAATAGAAGGATAAAAATATATAATTATGTATCATGTTTTATAGTCATATTTTGTATAAGTTATTTTGAACATGTTTGATTGTATCTATTTCACCTAAAACTACAATTACAGTATCGTACTAAAAGCAAGTATAAGAAAATGACTTTTTTATTCAATTGATATTTGGTCAAGTTAGGACAACAGTTGCAAATTCGGAATTTGAAGACATTATTTAAAGATGTTTTGTTTTGAGACTTTAAGCAGAGTTTGGATCATTCTGGTCGATTAAACCATTTTGGACAAAACTCCATTTAGTAAATCGATAAAGAAAGATACAAATTATTTAAAAATTCATGCCAAACTAGAAACAGGGTACCATCATCCACTTGCCCACTCGTGTCACTGTCGACTGTATTATCTGTTTTTTTTTCTTTTTTGTTTGCTTATTAATTATAGTATACATGTTTTTTTGTAAAAAATATAAATATGAAAATGGAAGAATCGATTCAAATGCAATCCAATTAAATTACACTAGTTTGATTTTGTAATTTAAACGATGTTTTGACATTTTGATTGATTAGAATCCCGTTCACCAAGGATCGAATACACATGCTCAACTGCTCATTTAAAATATACTTATAAATACTCACAAAACGAGACCCACCTGTTTTAGTTTATTTTCTTAAAAAAAAAAAATCGCACGAGCTTCATGACTTTAAGCATTGTTCTATTTGTAATTAAAAATTCTAGAGGAAAAAAAAGTAGTACATATTTGAACAAATTTTTATACTCTGATTTTTCAAACTTTTTTATGTGTAAAGTTTTTCACTTGAGAAGAAATTCTTTTGAAATTTAATTTAGTAGTAATAAACAGTGAGTGAAGTTGGGGCGTGCGAACGCTGAAATAGAATAAGGGTCAACATCCAGTTTTTTGGTTTTCATCCAAGTTGAAGCCTAGAAATAAGCAAAACCCTTTCATTTAAGAAAACTCATTCATCCATTAATTGGATTTGGTGGTTGGTCAACCCTTTGTGCTGAGATTAATTTCTTCTGCTTTAGCTAAACCCAACTACGACTCCAATTGATGAATGAGCTCATAACATTGTTGCATCTTAGTACATTTTCCTCAGAACACAAATAAACGTGGATCATTGAATTAGTAACATAGTACTAAAAAGAGTCCCCACAACTGCCGTCACAACCATGTCACTGTGTCTTCATTACATCCATTTTCTTTTCGAAAGAATTTCTACAATACGTTATCAAATCAAAATCAGAATTATATACCAACGACAAAAACAATGTTGTGGAATCCAAAGTAACAAAAAAACACGCTATGAATGAATTATGAACACAAGGTTGTTTAAACTTAAAAGAGTTGATAAGGCAAATTCCAATTTGTGGATGGCCCATTTTGCACGTGATCATTTAAGGCAGGACAATGCACCATGTTTGGCTACATACGGCAACTAACACCAACAGATACTGTCCTCATCTTATTACATATACTCCAATTGTTCTAAAATAAATTAAATTGTTTACCCCAATTGTTTGATAATTGATACTACTTTTGACGTCAATTCACCTTAGCATTTTATAATTAGGAAACTTCAATCAAATTTAAGAATAATTCGACAGTATAACGATAGAGACGCGTAGTTTATCTCTTAGTCTCCACATTTTATTGAATAATAATATGCACAGAATTTTCAACTATAGAAAAAAAAACTGTTTAGCCCTTATGTTTGGTAAATAAATGCTACTGGAGATAATTATTACTAGTATTTAGAGATTAATTAATAATAATAATAATAATAATACGTACACGGTAGGTACATTGTATTTTCCAGTTTGATTACATTATTTATTTATCTATAAATAAAACACTAGTCCTTATTTTATTGTGTAGAGTGGTTCTCCTTATTTTCTAAGTCCATTCATTCATTGTAATAATAAGTACAGTAGAATAAGGCGCATGTTCTGACATCGACCATGGCGCACGAGTAAGAAAAGAAAGATTCTCTGTAGTTTCCGAAAAGCAAAAAAAAAAAAAAAAAGGTTGTCGATTTGACACGTGAGAATTCATATCATGGGAAAGGTGGCGGTGGGAGCTGGTGTGGTTTGCGCGGCGGCGGCGTGTGCGGTGGCGGCGCTGGTGGTGCGGCACCGCATGAGGAGCTCCGGGAAGTGGAGTCGCGCGGTGGGTATTGTGAGGGAGTTCGAGGAGAAGTGTGGGACCCCAATTGCGAAGCTGATACATGTTGCTGACGCCATGGACGTTGAGATGCACGCTGGTCTCGCTTCTGAAGGTGGCAGCAAGCTCAAGATGGTGATCACTTACGTTGATAATCTCCCTTCTGGGTTTGTAAATCAATCACCTTTTTCTTATTATTTGCATTTTCTGCTTCAATTTCACTCTTCCATTCATAACTGTTTTTTCATGTTATACTTATAAGTGAGTTTCTGTTTGGTTTTTCATTTTTAAGCCTTGAGAAGTACTTCTGTAAGAAAGAAATGCCTTGTTTGGATAAACTTCTTGTTAAGCACTTCTAGCAGAATAAGACGATAAAATGAATTATATTTCTTTCACAGGTTAAAATTATCTTATTGTAAAAATCTAAATTTGAGAGCTTTTATCGTCCTGTAAACTTAGAAGGGAGAATGAGATAAGTTTCTCACATTATGGGAGCAGTTTATTTCATTTTTCCTTCTTCTGTAGTTGCTTATAGAGAAGTGTATCTAGTCAGGATCTATAAATTAGCTTGTATATAAGCTAATTTTAACTCATGGAAGAATCTCAATTCACATTATCTTTTATTCAGAAGTTTATCCAAACATAGCATAAATCAATAATGGGTAATCTAAAAGCAAGATGGTGAAGGAGGGAGTTTGAATGACTGGGTTTACCTGTGTTTTTTAATTGATTGAAAACAACATGTTGATAAATATTTTTGTCATATGCATTTGTAATTCTGGAATGGTTCTTCCTTTTTTGGCTCATTCGTTACTTTGTTTCATTGTTTTTAGGGATGAGAAAGGACTCTTTTATGCATTAGACCTTGGTGGCACAAACTTCCGAACCCTTCGTGTGCATTTAGGTGGGAAGGAGAAAGGTGTTGCCAAAATAGAGTCTGAAGAAGTTGCCATTCCTCCTCATTTGATGACTGGTTCTTCACAAGTAAGTCTGTTTTGAGAAAATCTATCAGAGTAATACTACTAAATATATTAATATATTAATTATGAGATTGCAGGAATTATTTAATTTCATAGCTGCTAAACTTGCTAAGTTTATTAGTTCTGAGCCTGAAGAGTTACACCCTCCCCCTGACAGACAAAGGGAACTGGGTTTTACCTTCTCATTTCCAGTGAGGCAAACATCCATTGCATCTGGGAATCTAATAAAGTGGACTAAAGGTTTCAATATTGAGGATGCGGTAATTCTTGTTACCTGTGATTTTGTTATATTCAATTCTATCTGCCTTTCCTTGCCATTCTGTCTTTTTGTCATCTCCTTTTGATCTTGATTATGATGCATAATCCAGATTCATGCATGAGTGTTCTGTCTCTTTCAGCACATACACTGCTGTTTTTGCATCATACTTTTTGAGTCCATATATTACTATGCTAACCTTTTATAGTTTGCACTACACAAATGTATCTCATATGAACTCTTTTGAAATAGAGAATCCCCCTTCTACAAGTTTTCTCTTTGTTTCTCACTCTTAAATTGAGTGGGTATTCTGATAGTTACTCTTTTATTGATTCTGTTCGGTTATTTGTAGGTTGGAGAAGATGTGGTGGGTGAACTAACCAAGTCCTTAGAAAAAATTGGTCTGGATATGCGTGTTGCAGCTCTAGTTAGTTCCATTTTCCTTTCTTTATAACCTGTTTTCTTTTCCCCCTAACGTCTGGCTTTGGGAATAATTTTCAATTTGAATATGGCAGAAAATTTGGATTAATGAGTTTAGTAGTTTCAATTTTTTTTCTTTTAAATTTCTTGGTTAGTTGAGGCCTTAAACTGGAGACAAAACCTAACTTGGTAATGTTATGTAGGTTAATGACACAGTTGGAACTGTAGCTCGAGCAAGATTCAGCAATCAGGATGTCATTGCTGGAGTGATTCTTGGTACTGGGACAAATGCAGCTTATGTAGAGTGTGCAAATGCAATTCCAAAATGGCATGGTCTTCTACCAAAATCAGGAGAGATGGTAAGTAGGTTATATGACACTTATTTTCTTTTGTGATAGAATTGTGTTTACCATGATTCCATGGGGCAGGTAATGATTAGCTGTGTGTCAAAGCATGCTGATTATTTATTGATTCTATAGGTTATAAACATGGAGTGGGGTAATTTCCGCTCCTCACATCTTCCTCTAACAGAATATGATCTAGCTCTAGATGCAGAGAGCTTAAACCCTGGAGAACAGGTAATGATTATCTATCTATCATTGACTTGGTTTAAATGACTAATGTGCATTTATAATACTCTTCAACTCTTGTTTGCAGATTTTTGAGAAGATAATTTCTGGTATGTATTTGGGTGACATTGTAAGGAGAGTTTTGTTGAAGATGGCTGAAGAAGCTGAATTCTTTGGAGATAGTGTTCCTCCAAAATTGAGAATTCCTTTTGTACTTAGGTATGATTATTTATCCAACCAAACATTCACTCATTTTCTTTGATTATACTTGTTAATTTGCCCCTGGCCTTATTTTAGAAATTTCTTGTATTTTTTTTTACCTTGACAGCATGGAAACAATGATTCAGAAACTTTTTTCTGCATATTAATTGGTTGAATAATTAATTTGAACAAGCTAAAATGCATGATCTGTTCAGACTTCTTGACATGCGCCATCTTAGTATCATCTAATTAATTTAAAAGATTGCAGTATCCACTTTTTTCCACTTCTATCTTATTTTTCTCCAATGACATTTGCTCATCATTCTTTTGTTTCATTTTGAAATTATTATTAGCCCAAGAAGGCTGCAGCACCAAATTGGGTTATCATTGCATATTTTGGGACATGTTTGGTAGCTGATAGGAAAAAGTGCAAACTAGAGAAAGATTGAAAATTGAGATGGGTGGATTTTATGGGGAGGGGTCATATATACTGTATCACCTGTTTTTCCCTAATTTGAGTTGTACGCATCTTCATTTGTATGGCACTATTTTCATTCATATTTTTTTACTATTTATTATATTTGTATTGGAGCGTTCTTTGTTTTTCACTTTTTTTTTTTTTTATGGGATGTATAGGACACCTGACATGTCTGCAATGCATCATGATACATCTTCAGATCTGAAGGTGGTTGGAAACATATTGAAGGATATATTAGAGGTATGGATGCTTACTAACCATGTTGAATATAAATATACTTGTTTGTTCGCACATTTAGATCATGTTAATTGTTTTTCTTGAATTAGATATAGAAGGCAAGAAATTTTGGTGAATTTATTGTTTGTGGTCTTTCATTATAAACAAATTCATCCATATTTTGTTAAGGACACTTAACAAATATAGGTTGGTTGGTATTTCTCCTCCCCAAAAGAAAGTGATTAAGTTTTCTCACTGTTTTCCTTTTTGTCAGGTCAATAACACGTCCCTGAAAATGAGGAAGATTGTTGTAGAACTTTGTGATATTGTTGCTACTCGGGGAGCCCGCCTTTCTGCCGCTGGTATTTTTGGCATCCTTAAGAAAATAGGAAGAGACACAGTAAAGGATGGGAAGAAACAGAAATCGATAGTAGCACTCGATGGAGGATTGTTTGAACACTATGCTAAATTCAGAAGTTCCTTGGAGAGTACACTGAAGGAGTTGTTGGGAGATGAGGCAACTGAGACAATTGGCATTGAGCATTCTAATGATGGCTCTGGAATTGGAGCAGCCCTCTTGGCAGCTTCTCACTCCCAGTATTTGGGAGTGCAGGAGTCCTGAAGATGTGGTTTAATGCCAGGATGAACCAGTGTAACACTAGCTTCATTTTTTTTGTATACCTAATAGATCAACAGCTTGAAGCAGAAAAGCCTTAGTTACTAGTCCTAGAGAGCTTTTAACCGGGAAGGTGGACCAAGTCCACTGTGGGTGTGTGTTCTTGGCTTCTTGCTGTAAATTCAACCTTGCTGCTTCTCGGCTAACTATTGGTGCATTATTTTGGTTACAGTGTTTGTCTCTCCCACATTAAGGAATAATAGGAGAGATGCAAACTTTTGAGTTGTTGCGTTTTTTCAATGTAACACGTTTTCAATGAGAATAAATCAGGATTAATTTATTGACAGAGCTGAATGATTTCAATTCAAAGCTTCTGTGAGTTATAAATGAAGAGTTGGATTTATTTATTATATTTTTGGTTATAATATCTGAACTCAGCAGTCAGCAAAGCTAGCTGATTATTTGAATAGTGGTGAGTGGTGACCACTTCCAGAACTCGTATATTTTTGTTTTAGTAAAAATAACTCAAAAAGGACGATCAAAGTTAGCATTTTTTGTGTGTGTATGAGCCCAAATGTGGTAACTGTTTTCTGCCTCCATTTGGTGGAGGAAAATGAAAGACAACATTAAAAGCATATTTACAACAATAATGATGATCATAATACTTACCCAACTTTTTAGGCTAAGACTGGGTGTATTTGGATTTTCGGTGGGAGAGTTCCAAAAGATGTTTGAAACTAAAATCGGTAACTGAATTTGGAAGAAGTAAGATTTGAGATACTTTTGCAAACTCAATTTGAAAACTTTAATCCAACATACACTAAGCATTCGCAAAAGAGAAATGGCAGAGATTTGTGGCAAGCGTGTCTGTTGTCTTACAGAGCAGTTTCGCAGACCATGCGACACATTATAAAATGATGCATCCTATGATTTTTCTTAATATGGTACTGGAACAGTAAAGAGACAAAAGTGAATTTAATTTGTATGTAAGAAAAAATACCGGCCATGCAATAATGTATTGCCATGTTAATAAGTTGGACAACTAAAAATTCTACTACATGCATATCTTATTTTCATTTGTCAACGGCCGTTTCAGTTTTAACTTAAGATCATTCTGATTCTGACACATTTACTTCCATCAATGATTAGTGTCTTATCCCCAATGCCCTTGCTTTTTGAAAGTCAACTGAAAAATGGAATGCTTAATCATAATTTCGTTGGTCATGGTATGGGAAAACTAATTTTCAAATGGAGTAACAATAGGTGCTTTGTTTCTTCTTCTTTCAACTAAGACTCAATTATTTCAAGAAGAAGAGGGTACATGTGATTTATACCAAAAAACTGCAGCAGTAGCAGTAGTAGTACAATATACAAAGCTAACTTAACTTCACTTCAGCCTCAACAAAACATTGCCTGCAAAGTGAAAGTATTTTAGTATGGCCCACAAAAAATTTAAAAATTTGATCTCTCTTTCTTATTCTGCTACCAAACCAGGGAAGTTAGTATACTCTTCTCTTCTTCACATTGACCAAACACAAACAGAGGTTGTCTTGTCTCCGATTTGATATTATCAATGAGGAAGGTGGCGGTGGTTTGCGCGGCGTCGGTGTGTGCTGCGGCGGCGCTGGTGGTGCGCCACCGCATGAGGAGCACCGGAAAGTGGGGTCGCGCGGTGGCAACTCTGAGGGAGTTTGAGGAGCAGTGTGGGACCCCAATTGCGAAGCTGAGACAGGTTGCTGATGCCATGAACGTTGAGATGCACGCAGGTCTTGTTGATTCTGAAGGTGACAGCAAGCTCAAGATGTTGATCACTTATGTTGATAATCTCCCTTCTGGGTTTGTTCAATCAATCACCTTTTTCTTAGAATTTGCTTCTTCTGCTTTCATAACTGTTTTTCATGTTTTTATTACACTACATGATTGCTTGGTGTGTTTCTGTTTGGTTTTTCATACTATTATCTTTGTGAAGGAAGGCCTTATTTGGATAAACTTTTGGCTCATTTAGAACTTTTGTTAACTAGTTAACTAACTTTTTGTCATATGAATTTGTAGTTCTTAAAGGTTTGTTCCTTTTTTGCCTCATTGTTTACTCTGTTCCATTGCTTATAGTGATGAGAAAGGAGTCTTTTATGCATTA
Source organism: Amphicarpaea edgeworthii (assembly GCA_014843725.1). Taxonomy (NCBI): domain Eukaryota; kingdom Viridiplantae; phylum Streptophyta; class Magnoliopsida; order Fabales; family Fabaceae; genus Amphicarpaea; species Amphicarpaea edgeworthii. The sequence continues at coordinate 416,420 of CM026325.1, forward strand.
GACCTTGGTGGCACAAACTTCCGAACTCTTCGCGTGCATTTAGGTGGGAAGGAGAAAGGTGTTGTCAAAATAGAGTCTGAAAAAGTTTCAATTCCTCCTCATTTGATGACTGGTTCTGCATACGTAAGTCGGTTTTGAGAAAATCTATACGATTAATGAGCCTAACTAACCGCTCTCATAAATATATTAATTATGCGATTGCAGGAATTATTTGATTTTATAGCAGCTAAACTTGCCAAGTTCGTTAATTCTGAGCCTGAAGAGTTACACCCTCCCCCTGGCAGACAAAGGGAACTGGGTTTTACCTTCTCATTTCCAGTGAGGCAAACATCAATTGCATCTGGGAATCTGATAAAGTGGACTAAAAGTTTCAATATTGAGGATATGGTAATTCTTGTTACCTTGATTCATTTATATTCAATTCTATCTGCCTTTCCTTGCCATTCTTTCTTATTGTCGTCTCATTTTTTTTTATCGTGATTATGGTGCATAATCCAGCTACATGCATGAGTATTCTGTCCCTGTTACTACTAATGCATTATATTTTTCTGAGTCCAGAAATTACTATGCTAACCTTATATAGTTCACAAATGTATGATATGAACTCTTTTCAAATGTAGAATCCCCCTTCTACCAGTTTTCTCTTCATTTCTCAGCTAACCTTTTATTGACAGTTACTCTTTTACTGATTCTGTTTGGGTTGTTTGTAGGTTGGAGAAGATGTGGTGGGTGAACTAACCAAGTCCTTCAAAAAAATTGGTCTAGATATGCGTGTTGCAGCTCTAGTCAGTCCCACTTCCCTTTCTTTTTGACTTGTTTTCTTTTCCCCCTTAAGTCCGGCTTTGAGGATGATTTTCGGTTTCTATATGGCTGAAAATTTAGATTAATGAGTTTTGTAGTTTCAATTTTTTTCTTTTAAATTTCCTGGTTACTTAATGTATTAAACCCGAGACAAAACCTAACTTGGTGATGTGACATAGGTTAATGACACAGTTGGAACAATAGCTAGAGCAAGATTCAACAATCAGGATGTCATTGCTGGAGTGATTGTTGGTACTGGGACAAATGCAGCTTATGTAGAGTGTGCACATGCAATTCCAAAATGGCATGTTCTTCTGCCAAAATCACGAGAGATGGTAAACAGGTTATATTATATGACACTTATTTTCTTGTGTGGTAGAATTGTGTTTACCATGATTCCATGAGGCAGGTATTGATTAGCTGAGGGTCAAAGCATGCTGATTATTTATTGATTCTATAGGTTATAAACATGGAGTGGGGTGATTTCCGTTCCTCCTATCTTCCTCTAACAGAGTATGATCAAGCTCTAGATGCAGAGAGCTTAAACCCTGGAGAACAGGTAATGATTATCTATCTCTATCATTGGTTTGGTTTAAATGACTAATATGCGTTTATAATATTCTTCAACTCTTGTTTGCAGATTTTTGAGAAAATAATTGCTGGCATGTATTTGGGTGACATTGTAAGAAGGGTTTTGTTGAAGATGGTTGAAGAAGCTGACTTCTTTGGAGATACTGTTCCTCACAAATTGAAAATTCCTTTCATACTTAGGTATGATAATTTATCCAATCAAAACATTTACTAATTTTCTTGAATTATGCTTGTTAATTTTCCATTTGTCCTTATTTTGTAAATTTATTGTATTTCTACCTTGACAGCAAATTATCGTTTTTTATGGGATGTAACAGGACATATCACATGGTTGCAATGCATCATGATACATCTTCAGATCTGAAGGTGGTTGGAAACATATTGAAGGATATATTAGAGGTATGGATGCTTTTCTAACCATGTTGAATATAAATATGCTTGTTTGTTTGCACATTTAGGCCATGTTAATGATTTTTCTTGAATTAGATATAGAAGGCAGGAAATTTTGGTGAATTTATTGTTAGTGGTCTTTGATTATAAACAAATTCATACACATTTTGTCGAGGACACTTAACAAATATAGGTTGGTTGGTATTTCTCCTCCCCAAGAGAAAGTGATTAAGTTTTCTCATTGTTTTCCTTTCTGTTAGATCAATAACACATCCCTGAAAATGAGAAAGATTGTTGTGGAACTGTGTGATATTGTTGCTGCTCGGGGAGCCCGCCTTTCTGCTGCTGGTATTTTTGGCATTCTCAAGAAAATAGGAAGAGACACAGTAAAGGACGGGAAGAAACAAAAATCAGTAGTAGCACTGGATGGAGGATTGTTTGAACAATATACTAAATTCAGAAGTTCCTTGGAGAGTACACTAAAGGAGTTGTTGGGAGATGAGGCAGCTGAGACAATTAGCATTGAGCATTCTAATGATGGCTCTGGAATTGGAGCAGCTCTCTTGGCAGCTTCTCACTCCCAGTATTTGGAATTGGAGCATTCTAATGATGCGGTTTAATGCCTGGATAAGCCAGTCTAACACTAGTTTCATTTTTTTGTATACCTAATAGATCAACAGATTGAAGCAATAAAGCCTTTGTTACTAGTCATAGAGAGCTTTCAACAGATGGGTGGACAGGTATTTGTAGGGCTTTGTGTTCTTGCTGCTTCTTGGCTAATTACTGGGGCATTATATTGGTTGCAGTGTTTGTCTCACCCACGTGAAGGAATAATAGGAGAGATGTAAACTTTTGAGTTGTAATAATTTCCCCAATGTAACATGTTTTCAGCAAGAATAAACCAGGATTAATTTATTGGCAAAGAAAGGTGAATAATTTCAATTCAAAGCTTTATTTTGGTTATCATATCTGAACTTAGCAAAGCTGATTATTTGAAGAGTGGTCAACACTTCCAGAACCCCCTTGTATTTTTTTTTGTTTTTTTTTACAAAAATAACTCAAAAAAGGACGATAAAAGTTAGCATATTTTACCCAGTAGGTTGAATGGGTATGAACCCGAATGAGGAAAGTGTCTTCTGCCTCTATTTGGTGTAGGAAAATCAAAGACAATAATGTAGTGTCATGTTAATAAGTTTGACAACTAAATTTTACTACATTTATGCTTTATTTTCATTTGTCAATGGTGGTTTAAGTTTTAACTTGGCGATTATTCTTATTCTGGTACATTTACTTCCATGTACCTCAATGCCCTTGCTTTTTGAAGGTCAACTGAAAAATGGACTGCTTTACCATAACTACGTTGGTCATGATATTAGGAAAACTAATTTTGTAATCGAGTAACAAGAATTGCGTTTTTGTTTCTTCTTACTTTAATTAAGACCCAATAGTCATCACCGAAGGATGTTAGCAGAATTTGTACCTAATTTTACTAATTAGCTTAGTTTATATTTGGGAGCCTATGGAAAGAAAACCCAAAAACCATTTTACACTATCATAGAAACAAAACCAAGATAAAGAGGCAATTCTCTCTTGAACACAACTGAGCTTAAATTCCATTTGCACTTGGCAAAGCAATCCTACTCATAACTTCAGTTTATCTGAGCCGATTTGTGCTCTACTCTATATCTAATTATACGGTAGCTATACTCTGAGTTTCATTGTCTCCAATTCTGACTTCAAGACTAGCCCTTTTGTTAAAGTGTGTCACCTTTCTGTATTATTATCAGATAGGATAGGATACTCAAACTACCTAGCTATCCTCAATCATCATCACTATAATATTCCACCTGTTTTGAATTCTTAAGAAGTGGAACAGAATCATAGAAACCAACATTCTTCTCTCCATTGGTAAGTGGATTGCTGCAGGTGAGCAATATTTTCAGGACTTCCTTCATGGAAGGTCTACTAGCTGGAAGTGTTGCAGTGCACATAACCCCAAGTCTGAAGGTGTTGCAAATTTCATCCATGTAACAAGCTTCCTTAATTTCTTCATCCAAAATGTCTTCTACATCGGTCCCTATCTGAATGTGTCGCCACGCCCATTCTGCGAGAGATGAGTATTCATCTCCATGATTAGCTTCTTTTCCAGTTGTCAGTTCCAATAGGACAACTCCAAAGCTATAGACATCTATCTTCTCATTGACTCTTGTTGTTTGAGCATATTCTGCAATTCATGCATGAAATAAAAACATTTAGACTAAGCTTGTGCCAGAGAAAATAAAATAGAGAATGCAATTCATTTGTTACTTGTTTTCACCTGGAGCAATATAGCCAAATGTGCCAGCTACAGCTGACATGGTAGCAAGTTCTTCTGGCTTCATCAACATCTTGGCCAGACCAAAATCAGCAACTTTTGCATTGAATTGAGAATCCAACAGAATGTTACTTGTTTTCACATCGCGATGAACAACAGGTGGTAAGCAGTCATGATGCATGTAGCACAAACCTTGTGCAGCTCCAATGGCTATATGCAATCTCTTTGGCCAATCAAGGACTGAACCTGACACAGCTGCTGGCTTACTCTTCTTGTACAGCCACCTATCAAGGCTATGGTTTTCAAGATACTCATAGACAAGGAGCAGAGAATCCTCATTGGAGATGCAGCATAGCAACTTTACTATGTTGCTATGGCGAATATTGCTCAATATTTCAACTTCTGCCAGAAATGAACTCACAAGCTTCTCCTCTAACTTTCTGCTACTCCATATCTTTTTCACTGCAACATAGTTTAAATCATCGACAGCGACACGATATACTGCACCAAACCCACCACTGCCAATAATATTGTGTTCTGACATTGTTGAGGACACAATATTTGTTTTTGTGAAACTCAGCCTCTGAAAGGAAGTGAGCTTCCATGACCTTTTCAACTCTTGCTTTCTTTTTACATAAACTCTGATCATCAAGAATGAGGACAACAAAGCCAGTAAGGAGGCTGCTACCACCAGGCTTATGATTATAGCATGGGATGCAGATCTTCTTTCAATTCTTGTCCTTTGAGGCCTCGAATTGCACAAGGTAAGGTTTAGTACTTTACTATCAGCACAGAGACCGGAATTGTTCAAAAAGCTTCTGTCATAAACAAGGTTTTCTAATTCACTTGGAATCCTCCCTGTCAGAAGATTGGAGGACAGATTGAGATTTGTGAGTCTCTTAAGGGCTAGTTGAACTGGAATTTGACCAGAAATTTTGTTTACTGACAAATCCAAAATATTAAGGCCAGGTAACTTAGCAATTGCATCCGGGATTACTCCAGAGAGTTGATTGTGGCTCAGATCTAGAGTTGTTAGGGACTTCCAAGATATTATATCTGATGGAAGTGGCCCTGTGAGCTGGTTATGATCAAGCAGAAGAGTTGCTAGATGGGGAAGAGATGTTAGCTCCAGTGGAATACTACCATTGAAGAGGTTGTTACTGGCATTGAATGTCACAACATTCTTCAAGGAAGATACTCCATGGGGAACTCTACCAGAAAACTGATTGTAACTTATGGACAGGATTGAAAGATTCCAAGACAATCTTTCAGGAAGCTGACCAGTAAACTTGTTTTCATTTATCACAAATCTTGCCAAGTTCAGAGATGACCATAGACCACTAGGAATGTTGCCAGAAAGATTATTGTTTTCAACCCTCAGAGTTTGCAGGCTACTGCAACTTCCTAAAGATTCTGGCAACTCCCCACTCAGGTTATTGTCATAAGCAGTTAAACCAACTAAACTTCCATGGTAGCACAAGTTCTCTGGCAACCCTCCTGTGAAACTATTAGATGCAATCTGAAAAGTTTCAAGCTTTGAGAAGCGACCGAAGTCTAGAGGAAGAGTACCTGATAAATTGTTGAGAAAAACAAGAAAATCCGTCAGAGCTGGCAGACGACCAATGCTTTCTGGTACCCTCCCAGATAACTGATTGCTATACAAATTCAAGAATGTTAATTTATTGAGCATTCCCAAACCATCTGGTATTTTCCCACTAAGACTATTCTCTGAAAGATCAAGCTCTGTCAAGTTGAATGCTTCAACCACTCTAGGTATCTCCCCAGAAAGGTTGTTCTTGTAAAGATACAGTATGCTCAGATTTTTCAGCTTGAACAAACCGTTGGGAATTTGTCCACTTAAATCATTTTTTGATAAATCCAATTCTACAAGTTCCACCATGTGTCCAATGGCTTCAGGGATTTCCCCTACCAAGTTGGATTGATACATATGAAAGACCTTCAATTTGTTCAACTGGGTGAAGCTTGATGGAAACTTTGTGGGAGGGAGCATGTGGTTTGAGAACACATACAAGGACTCAAGGTTGGACAAATTGCCAATTTCAGCAGGGAAAGTACCATTGAGAAGACACTGATAAAGTTGAAGACTTCTTAGCTCCTTTAACCTCCCAATGCTGGCTGGAATATCACCAGAGAAGTTGTTGCCAGCAAGGCTTAGAAAACGAAGGCCAGCCAAGTGATCAATATCATTTGGAATATTACCAAGAAAGAAGTTCTGTGAGAGGTCAAGGTACTCAAGCTTGGAGCAGTTGTAGAGAGATGTTGGGAACTCCCCAGGAAAGAAGTTCCACTGAAAATCAATGTGTGTGAGGTTTGTGAGGTCACATAGGAAAGTTGGCAGTGTTTGAGTGATGTTGGTGTTTATCAAACTTAGTGAAGTGACTGAGCCATGGGTGCAGCTGATCTCTGACCAAGTGCAATGTGGAGAGTTTGATGGGGTCCAGTGATTGAGGAATGGTGGATTTTGCAGGTGTTGCTTTATCCTCAATAGGACTGCATGTTCTTCATCATACAGCAGAGAGTGAGACTGAGAGTTTGCATAGGTGAGAAAAAAGAAGGAGAGAAGAAAGAGGATTCGCATTTTGTCACATGATGAGGTAATTTTTTTCATCTTGATGTATGAATCGTTTCTAGTTTACTCATGGTGGTGTTATTCAATAATGTATGAGTAATCAATCTATTACTTCTCTTATTGGCAACAACCACTGAATATATGACTGAAAAGTTGAACAATGATTGACTTAATGGCTTGCTTTCAAAATTGGCATGCCAGGTTTATGTGGACCTACTGAGACTAAGAGCATGGATGTGGACTACTTTAGTTAGGATATATTGCAGGGAAGGTATCATCAATATGAGCCAAATAAATTAGTAAAGGTAATCTTTACTTTTGGTACTAGTATTATTTAAGAATAACGACAAGGTCACATATTAGATTTATGGTTTTTCTATTTTTTACCAAATGGCGTGGGATGACTGATAAATAATTTTGGTATTTTAAATATTACTATGTGATAAGGCCTAAGGGATTTGATTACTTAATTTGTGTAAATGAAAAATCATTTGTTGAGAGGGGTTAGTTCCTTAATTGGATCTAAGTATTTTGAAGATTAATCTTTGGTTATCATATCCTGAATTTACTCAAAAATATTATAATTATGGGGCACCTAAAACATATTAAAGTATTCATTAAGTGACCATAGCCTTCACGTTATGGCTTTCAACCTGGAGATGTTTTAAGGCTTTTTTATTTGGAAAATCGCTACGCTTCTTGATTTTATTATCCTCTATAAGTAAAATTAAAGGAATATAGAGTAATCAAGGGGCAACTAACTGAATTGTTTAGAATAAATAGTTAGCGTCCATCCAGAAACAGCACAAAACTTTGACCTCGATTCACGTGTGAATGTGAACGCTGACCAAAAAACAGCAAAGTTTTGCGACCATATATATTTCAGAACCAACTTGCTATTTTGTTATCTTTTCATTTGCACTAAAAAAAAAAAAAAAAAGCAAATACTTTATACGTTGAATAGTCAATAAAAGGATATAAGCCCACAGATACGTGAACACCGGAAGCATCCGGCTTTTGACTATTTCCGTGATGCTTTTCTTTAGCATGTTATTTTTATAAATCTATTGATTTAATATTATCAATCGAACATTTTATGTTAATTACCTTGGTTTTTAAATAGAGTTTTAATTTTAATTATAATGCACAAATGGATATGACATCGAATCACAGATTTCATGAAAAACTTAAAATATGACACAAGATTTCCGTTGGGAGATTGTGAATTGTGATCCCAAAAAAAGCCGAGGATTAATCTCATATACCAAAAAGAAGTACTTCTATTTTGTGTCACCTTTCATGCATTCTATAGTACATGATATTCTGGCTGCAGAATTGGCAATAAATAATCATGGAAGCTCAGTATCTAGCTATCATGATCAATATCCAACATATGCTCCCTTTTTGAATTTTTAAGAAGGGGGACATCATCATAGTTGCCAACAACATTAGTATTAGTCTCTCCTTTGGAAAATGAATCTTCAAAAGAAAGCAATACTCGCAGAACCTCCTTCATGGAAGGTCTACTAGAAGGAAGTGTTGCAGTACACATGATCCCCAGTTTGAAAACCTTACACATTCCTTCCAAGTAACTCGTTTCCATCACTTCCTTGTCTAACACCTCTTCTATGTTGCTTCCTAATCCTAACTGCTGGTGCCGCCACGCCCACTCTGCAAGATTTGAGTGCTCATCACCATAATTTGCTTCTTTACCCGTTGTCAGTTCCAATAGGATAACCCCAAAGCTGAACACATCAATCTTTTCACTCACTCGAGTTGTTTGAACATATTCTGCATTTCAAGTATCACAAATAACCATTCAAGTATTAGACTTATGAATTGTATTGTACCAAGACACATTAATTATATTAATATTAGTGATTCACCTACCTGGAGCCATATAGCCAAATGAACCAATCACAGATGACATGGTGGCAAGTTCCCCTGGCTTCATTAACATCCTAGCCAGACCAAAATCAGCAACTTTTGCATTGAATTGAGCATCCAAAAGAATGTTGCTTGTTTTCACATCTCTATGAACAATAGGTGGTGAGCAATCATGATGCATGTAGCTCAAACCTTGTGCAACTCCAATGGCTATATGCAATCTCTTTGGCCAATCAAGGACTGAACCTGACACAGCTGATGACTTGTTATTCCTGTGCAGCCACCTGTCAAGGCTACGGTTTTCCACATGCTCATACACAAGGAGCATAGTGTCATCATTAGAGATACAGCACATCAACTTCACAATGTTTGTGTGACGAATGTTGCTCAATATCTTGACTTCAGTATGAAACGAGCTCTCAAGATTCTTGTCTAACTTCTTGTTTTCCCAAATCTTCTTCACAGCAACATAGCCTAAACCATCAACTGCAACGCGGTATACTGCGCCATATCCACCACTGCCAATGATGTTATTTTCTGTCAATGATGACACTATATTTGATTCAGTGAAACTCAGCCTTTGGAAGGAAATGAGCTTCCATGATCTATCCAATCCTTGCTTTCTTTTTCTGTAAAATCTGATGATCAAGAGTGATGCAATCAAAGCCAGGAAGCAGGCCACTACCACCAGGCTTATGATCAAAGCAAGAGACAAAGATGAATCCTTGCTTTGCCCTTGAGGGCTAGAACTAGAATTGCACAACGTGAGGTTCAGTGCTGGGGTATCAGCACAGAGGCCAGAATTGTTCAAAAAGCTGGTGTCATAAGCAGGATTGTCAAATTCACTTGGAACCCTCCCTATCAAATAATTGGAGGATAGATTGAGATTGGTGAGTATGGGAAGTTTAGAAGGAATTTGACCAGAGAATTGATTTTCTGACAGGTCAAGTACGACAAGGGCAGGTAACAGACCAATCGCATCTGGGATTTGTCCAGAGAGTTGATTATGACTCAAATTTAGATTCCCCAGGGACTTCCATGATATTATATCTGATGGAAGTGGCCCTGTGAGTTGATTCTGATCAAGCAATAAAGTTGTTAGCTTAGGTAGAGCTGTTAACTCTTTTGGAATACTCCCATTAAGGTAGTTCTTATTGGCTTTAAACACGATAACATTAGTCCATGAAGATACCCCAGTTGGAATTCTACCAGAAAATTGATTGTGATCTATCTCCAAGCGCGAAATACTTGAGGACAATCTCTCAGGAAGCTCACCAATGAACTTATTATGACTCACCATGAAATTAGATAAGTTGAAAGTCCAAAGACCACTATGAATGCTACCAGAAAACTCATTGCTATAGATTTTCAGTTCTATCAGGCTACTACAATTCCCAAGTGATTGTGGCAACTCCCCACTCAGATGATTTTCATAGACAGATATATTACGCAAGTGACCATTATAGCATAAGTTCTCTGGTAGCTTTCCAGTAAAATTATTAGATGAAATCTGAAAGGTTCTAAGGTTTGAGTAGCGGCCAAAGTCCGGAGGAAGAGTACCTGACAAGTTATTTATAAAGACACGAAAATCCATCACAGATGGGAGACGGCCTATGCTTTGTGGTATCTCCCCTTGCAATTTATTCTGAGACAAAGCCAAACCTGTTAACTTTTGGAGCTTTCCAAAATCATCTGGTATTTTTCCTGAGATACCATTCCGTGTGAGATCAATGATTGTCAAATTCAGTGCTTCAACCACATCAGGTATTACCCCAGAAAGAATGTTTCTTGAAAGAAACATTATGCTCAGACTCTTGAGCATGAACAAACCCCTGGGAATTGGTCCACTCAAATTGTTTTGCGATAGATCCAATCTCTCCAAGGCCACCATGTTTCCAATGGTTTCGGGGATCTCCCCAATCAAGTTGGAGTCAAACATAAAAAAGATCTTCAACTTGGTCAGGCGGGTCCAGTCATCGTGCAACCTCGAAGGAGGGAACATGTTGTTAGAGGACAAGTCCAAGGTGTCAAGATTGGACAAGTTGCCAATCTCAGCAGGGAATGTTCCATTGAGTAGACTACTTTGAAGTTGAAGATTTCTGAGTTCTTTTAGCCTTCCAATGCTTGCAGGAATGTCACCAGAGAAATTGGTGTAACCAAGGCTGAGATACTGCAAATTGGAGAGTCTGTCAATGTCATGAGGGATGCTACCAACAAAGTTGTTCTGGGACAGCTCTAGGTACTCCAATTTGGAGCAATTGTAGAGATATATTGGGAACCCCCCAGGAATTAAATTGTTGTAGAAATCAACATGTGTGAGGTTTTTGAGGTCACATATGAAAGTGGGTATGGTCTGAGTGATGCTGCTGTTGGACAAAGTCAGTCCAGTTACTGAGCCATTGGTGCATTTTATCTCTGGCCATGAGCAGTGAGAGGAACTTGATGAGGTCCAGTGACTAAGGAATTCAGGGTTTTCAAGGTATTCCTTTATCTCCAGTAAGGTTGCACGTTCTTGATCATGCAACTCAGAGTTTGCATGGTTAAAGAGGAAGAAGAATAAGATCACAAGAGAGTGAAATAACAATTTAAGACATGATGGGGTGAATAGATCCATCTAGGTGTGTGTTGTAAAGAAAAAGAAGCTAATTTGTTATGGAGAGGATGAAGATGATTTCATGATTTGTAGAGAAGGTAATATTCAATTTTGGCGGGTCAGAAAGTCAAAGCTAATTGAATAGTATAATATTGTATTGGTAGGAAAACAATGAAAAGTACAAAGACTAGAGATTAATTAAGAAATCAAAAGTTGTATGTTGAAACACTTCGGTCAACTGAGACAACAATAGCGGTTACAGGATAGCAGTTGCTGACCACATGGAAACATCGAGCGAATGGATGTTTCGTTTCGATCATCAATTTTCACATGATGTCTATTTTTTTATAGAGATTAAATATCAGGAGCAATATTAAAATTTATTTATGTGCATTTAAAAATTCCATTCTAGAATTCCGCATTATCGATCACATTTCACACACACCTGCTAGCTGTAATCTGTTGCTTCTCCTCGTAGGATTCTCGGCCTTTAGGCTATCTTTAGTATAAAAAAAGAAAAGTCTTGTCCAAATAATTATAGCTTTTTTTTTTCTCTTGGATTTGGTTAAATATCTTCTGTTATTCACAAATAAATATATAATTATGTTAAAAAAGACATAGAATTTATTAAAAAAAAATCTATCATCACAAATTCTCTTATCTGTATGCAGGGAAGAATGTCTATTAGAAGATGTTGGCAAATAAATTTCTGTAGTTGGAGAAATTAGTTTGAAGAAAGATTCAGCAACAGTTAGTTGTAGAATGTATTAGTTATATTTGGAAAAAATTATAATTTCATTTTTAATATAATCATGTATCTAACTGACCTAGCTAGTGGTAGGAGACTGAAATATATTATTAGTTTTTGCTGAATAGACTGAAATTGATATATAAACTATAAAGACTTTTCCACCCATTTTATAAATGCGTTGATTGGAAAATAAACACCTATTAGTTTAGTCAAACACACAAAAATTTTGAACGTATAATTTTCTCCCATTCGTGTGTCATAGACATGCATGGATAAAAATTTATCTTATTTTTCTTTTCTTCTTCTTCTTCTTCTTCTTCTCCACCAGTAACCCAAATGGAAGACTTGATGAATGTGGAAAATCAAAATTACGGATTCTACAAAGGAACTATATGCCTTCATTACAACCCCACAAACACTTGGACGAAATTACACTGCCTTTGTTTTCTAGTTTGTATACTTTTCTTTTCCTACTACTTTTGTTTTCTACTTTTATTTAGGACGAAAGTTCAATTCTAGATCACGAGAAACATGATAAAGTAAAAGAAAAAAATATATAAAATATTTAGTCACTAAAATTATCAAATGTAAATTATTTTAATTTTTAATTTCATAGTTTTATATACTAGTTAAATAACTATTATTTTAATATAGTTAGCTATTGTCGCTTGGAGTTAATTAATTTTCTCTATAAGACATTAAACCAAATGCTACTTTAGTATTACCAATTGGCAATTGTACGTTGAAATGTTATGTTTGCTTTTGTTCATTTGAAGTGATTTGTTTGTACCTACTATTATTGTGCTTCATGCATGTCACGACTAGCGCAACAGAAAATCAGGAAAGAGTGGTGAAGGAAAAGGAGGATGGAAACCATTGTGCAACTGAAATTTCCCTTGGACTAGTAATTAACTAGCACTACTTTTCAAAAATATCTAATAGAAAAATATTTTTGTAAATTTCAATGTACAACTATAAATTTTATTATATAAAATGAAGAAACAAGAATGCATTGTTTGGAAATTTGAAAATCAAAATACTTTTGAATTGTCTCAACTGAAATTCAAACATTCACTAATTTATGTAATCTGAACTGTTAAATGTTTGGAATAATTTTATCACTGGTTACAATTTTATGGACCCCGTCACCCCGATGATCAAATTATTCTACGGTGCGTGTTAAAAAAAAATTCTCAAAAGCAAATGGAAAACGTATTTTCCTTACAACTCAACAAACACTTCGAAGAAATTACTCCCCTTGTTTTCTACTTTCCTTTTTCCATTACTTTTGTATGTACACAAGTGGAAATATAATCTTTTTTTTAGGGAAGTGCAAATAGATGAGAACATCTAATCTTGGGATAATTAAGTTTTACATTTTAATAAAATAAAATACTTTAAAATTTAAAATATATTTTAAAAAAACCAGTGAAAGGATATGTATAACGTGTGAAAGAGTAGGCTTTCAAGTTGCAAATGCAAAGGATAAAAGAAAATAAAAGGCAAAAGCATGTAAACCCACGAAGTCTCAATCAAGTATTAGAAGAAAAAATATGACTTAAAGTAATCAAATGGACCGTTGGGTCAAGGAGGAGGAAAAGGGACCAAAGTTGACTCACAAGTCACAACTTTCATAGTACTTCTTCAGTGGTCAAGTCTTCCATGAATATGATGTTCTTTGAGCATTAACTGCTAATTTTACGTTAACTCGTTGTAAGTGGGGAGGGAAGAGTGTAAATGCGATAGGTAATGTTGGATTTAGGGAAATTTTTAATTTGAATCAATTAAAAATGGTTGGGTGAGATCGGATTGAGTCTATTTGATTTGTCTAAGTCATTTCAGTGCACCTTAATGGGTTGGGTCAAGTCATTAAAGAGATATATAATAAAATAATGGAAAATTAAAAAAAAATAGAAAAAAAAACTAAATTTCGTATAATCTAGTTTTACAAAATAGTAAAATAGGATTATTTTTAAATACAAATAATAAGATTTATAATAAAATAGGTTGTTTGATAAATATAGGAAGATTTATAATAATTAGGAACATTTATTAAATAAAATAACATTTCTAATAAAATACTTTTTGGATAAATAGGAGGGTTTACAATTAACCAGTCTTTGCTATTTGACAATTGTATTTTATAGATTAGTTATAAATGAAGAGTAATTTCGATTGAATAATTTGTTTTTTTTTTTTTATTATAAGCAAAAATTTGCCACATTTTGTTAAAGATAAAAAGAAAAATAAAAGTACTTTAATATTTTTAGTTCATATAAAACATACGTTTATTCAGGAAAAATATATATATATATACACACACGTTTTCTTTTGCTTAACAGACTTTTTTGTCTGTTTCTGTTTTAATTTTAGCCTTGCATCAATTGCATCAAGGTTTAAATGACAGTAGTTTTTTTTTACAGTTTTAAATGACAGTTGTTACAAAAGAAGCATAATATTATCCAATTAACCTAAATTAAAATATGTTAAAAACAGACATTATGTTGTAACTCTACCACTATATTTATTTTTTGGTGGATTCACTATAACTGATTTATAATATTATTAAAAAAAAGGATAGAAAAGGAAACAAACAGGGCAAGTATGAAGGACAATCACTAGGAAAATGAATCTCACAACACTGCCTCAAAACCATGCTTCTATACTGGTTTGTTCTAACTTCTTCTAAGTATTATTAGTCACACTAATCATTCACTATCATTATCAACAGCATCCAAGCATTTGGAATTCTTAAGAAGGGGAACAGCATCATATTGCCTAATAAGATTCCCCTCTCCAAACGCAAGTCCTTCACTACAGCTGAGCAATATGTGTAGCACCTCCTTCATGGAAGGCCTATTAGCAGGAAGTGTTGAAGTACACAAGACTCCAAGCTTGAAAACACTGCACATTTCATTCTTGTAACTTGGATCCATGAATTCATTCTCTACCACCTCTTCTATTTTGCTTCCTACTATAATGTGCTGCCACGCCCACTCTGCAAGAGATGAGTACTCATCACCATAACTAGCTTCTTTACCAGTTGTCAGCTCCAATAGTACAACTCCAAAGCTGAATACATCAATCTTCTCACTCACTCGTGTTGTTTTAACATATTCTGCAATGCAAGTATAAGTATACCACTTTCAGATTATACTTATATGTCATGTTTTCAAATATGTGTAAATTACAAAACAAATTTAAAATAAGATGACAACTTTGTAAATTAAAATTGAAAACAAAAGTAAACAGATCCCTAACTAAGGAAAAGAATATATTTGTGAGTAAGAAAAACAAAAGGGTTGATTGGCATGCCATTATTCACTCACCTGGAGCCATATAGCCAAATGAACCAATAACAGATGACATGGTAGCAAGTTCCCCTGGCTTCAATAATATCCTAGCCAGACCAAAATCAGCAACTTTTGCATTGAATTGAGCATCCAAAAGGATGTTGCTTGTTTTAACGTCTCGATGAACAATTGGAGGGGAGCAATCATGGTGCATGTAGCACAAGCCATGAGCAACCCCAATGGCTATTTGCAATCTCTTTGGCCAATCAAGTTCAAAATGATTCACCGAGCCTGGCACAGCTGGTGGCTTGCTCTTATTGTGCAGCCACTTATCTAGGCTACGGTTTTCCAAGTACTCATAGACAAGGAGCATAGAATCCTCATTAGAGATGCAGCACAACAATTTCACAATGTTTTTATGACGAATGTTGCTCAATATTTTAACTTCTGCACGAAATGAGCTCTCTAGCTTGTGGTCTAACTTTCTGTTACTGGAGATCTTTTTAACAGCAACATAGCCTAAAGCATCAACCGGGACACGGTATACTGTACCAAATCCACCACTTCCAATAACATTCTGTTCTGTCATTGATGACACTATAATTGATTCATTGAAAGTTCGCCATTGAAAGGAAATGAGCTTCCACGAGTTGTCAAATCCTTGTTTCCTTTTTCTGTAAAATTTGATAATCAAGAGTGAAATCGTGAAGGCCAGCAAAAAGGCTATTGATACCAGGCACATAATCAAAGCAAGAGACCGAGAAGAGCCTTTGGTTGGCCTTTCAAAGCCAACACTGCACAACCTAAGGTTCAGTGCTGGAGTATCAGCACAGAGGCCAGAATTGTCCAAAAAGCTGGTGGAATACACAGAATTTTCAAATTCACTTGGAACCCTTCCTGTCAAATGGTTGGAGGATAGATTGAGATTGGTGAGTCTGGGAAGTATAGAAGGAACGTGACCAGACAATTGATTTTCTGACAGATCGAGTTGGGTAAGGACAGGTAACCGACCAATCGCCTCTGGGATTTGTCCAGAGAGTTGGTTATGGCTCAAATTTAGATTCTCTAGGGACTTCCATGATATTATATCTGATGGAAGTGGCCCTATGAGCTGGTTGTGATCAAGCAATAGAGTTGTTAAATTGGGAAGATTTGTTAACCCTTTTGGAATACTTCCATTAAGGTAGTTCTCATTGGCTTTAAACACTATCACATTAGTCCATGAAGATACCCCAGTTGGAATCCTACCAGAAAATTGATTGTGATCTATCTCCAAGCGTGAAATACTTGAGGACAATCTCTCAGGAAGCTCACCAGTGAACTTATTATTGCCCACCATGAAATTTGACAAGTTGAAAGTCCAAAGACCACTAGGAATGCTACCAGAAAACTCATTGCTATAAATTTTTAATTCCTTCAGGCTACTACAGTGGCCAAGTGATTCTGGCAACTTCCCACTCAGATAATTATGATAAGCAGATAAATTAAATAACTGACTGTGATAGCATAAGTTCTCAGGGAGCCTTCCAGTAAAACTATTGTTTGCAACCACAAATGTTTTAAGCTCTGAGTAGAGACCTAAATCGGGAGGAAGTTTACCTGACAAGTTATTGAACATGACATGAAAATATATCAGAGATGGAATACGGCCTATGCTTTGTGGTATCTCCCCTGACAAGTTATTGATAGACAAACTCAACAGTGTTAACTTTTTGAGCTTTCCAAAATCATGAGGTATTTCCCCCTCAAGATTGTTCTCGGCAAGATCGAGTGCGGTCAAATTCAATGCTTCAACCACACCAGGTATCTCCCCAAAGAGCCTGTTCTTGAAAAGGTACAGTATGCTCAAATTCTTGAGCATGAACAAGCCTTTAGGAATATTTCCAGTTAAATTGCTTCGTGACAAATCCAAGTTCTCCAGAGCTACCATCTCTCCAATGGTTTCAGGGATTTCCCCAAACAGGTTGGAACTGTACATGTGAAAGAACTTCAGTTTTTTCAACCGGGTCAAGCTTGATGAGAGCTTTGAAGGAGGGAGATCCAAGTTAGAGGAAATGTCCAAGAATTCAAGATTGAACAAGTTGCCAATACTCTCAGCAGGGAAAGTACCATTGAATTGACAATACTGAAGTTGAAGCAATCTCAGTTGCTTTAACCTTCCAATGCCTGCAGGGATGTCACCACTGAAGCTGGTGCAGCCAAGGTTGAGATGCTGCAAGTTAACCAAGTTGTCTATATCTTCAGGAATGCTGCCAGCAAAGTCGTTCATTTGGAGGTCGAGGTAAACCAGCTTGGAACATTTATAGAGAAATGTTGGGAAATCTCCGGGAATGGAATTCCTGCTGAAATTAACAAGTGTGAGATTTTTGAGGTCACACATGAAAGGTGGTAGTGTTTGATTGATGCTGCGGCTGACCAGAGTCAATCCAGTGACTGAGTCACTGGTGCATGTGATCTCTGGCCAAGTGCAGTGAGAGGTGTTTGATGTTGTCCAGTGACTCAGGAATAAAGGGTTTTTTAAGTGCTGCTTTATATTCAGTAGGACTTCATGTTCTTCATCATGCAGCTGAGTCTGAGAGTGTACATGGCTCAGGATTAGGAATATGGATAAATAATAGTAAAATGGTATTGTCATGTGATTGTTTGTGTTTTATTTTTTTTCTGGTTTTCGGTGTGGGTTTTGAAAAGCAGTTGATTTGCAAAGGAGGGAGAAGACTTATTAGTCTACGCTGCTTGAGATTATTTTTACTCTAAACTTGGACTGAAGATTCAATATATGCATATGGACATGGGAGTACTGTTTTCTGTCATTTTATGTACTCAACTTCACTTTCAAAACAGTACTATAAATTTACAATAATGCTTACCAGTTCAAATTATTGGATCCAAAAACTGTATATAACACCAACAGTCTTGGTTTTATTTATGTCAGTCCTTATTTAAAAAAAATATATATATATATATATATTTATCCAATAAGATATAAGCACATGAGTTGCTCCTGCATTTGTGTAAAACACTTTCGAGTTTCGAGAGATAAATTATCATATAATGAAAGATGATCTGATGTAGTTAAATCATTTAGTCTATTCATATTGAGTGTCTTAATTGTATTTCCAACCCAATTAGCACGCATTTGTGGAAAGAAGGCCTTAAGTAGCGTAACATTCCACCACAAAGGACAATGATGTGGAGCCCATGAATAGAATAGAATAGAATAGAAGAAGACCTTGATTTGACGAATGTAATGTACACATCCAATCCTAGGCTATTGGGTTGTTGGTCAAGAAACCCAACCCAGAGTGTTTCCCTTTAATGATTGGAACACAGATATAATGTGATTTTACCTTCTTGCACTGAAATCTTACAGTGGCAAGATTCAATACTTTTCAATTGCAAACCAATCAGAAATTATGTATTGAATAAGAAGAATACAAAAGACTAGTGGTTTGTTTATGAGTTGTCAGCTCAAAATCCAGACCCACACGTACTAAAAATTCCACAAAGACATGATAAGGCAAGAGATCAAAACCACACACACTAACACTAAATTCCACTTTGGATTATTAGCCCCGAGCCCCCGAGCCGACAGACAGAGGGTGGGTACTTAAAATCTTACAGTAGCCATAAGATGAAATGAATTTTCCCTTCCTCTCAGATTCAATAATTTCCAATTTGCAAGTCTGATATGAATAAAAGACTAGTAGTGGCTTTCAACCTAAATAAATAAATCCCACTCAGCCTATTGGCTATGGACTTATTAGCCAGTTATTTTCCAAGTTGTTAACTTTGAAGTTAGTTTACACAATACATACTGCAGTAAAATACTACTACATCATTGGTATTCATTTATATATGCTTCTACAGCTAGTGCTAAGAACTAACGTTGAAAAGAGGAACCTTTGGACCATGATCTGCGTCCAATTGTCCAACATCATATTAATTAAAGGCGGCGGCTACTTATCATATGGGTGTTGTAAATATCAATTTTCGATCGTACGGGATTTGTTTAGATGGAATAAATAAATATGTAACTTCAGGGCTAGCTGAAGATTTTTACAACATGCAGAAGCATCTATAGCTCTATATACGTCAACTTTTTGTTTAAGTTAATATACTAAATAAAACCTCTATATTTTAGTCCCTATAAAAACACTATTTTTAGTTCTTATTGGCTCTCCGATTATTTGATGGCGGTCGAACGTTGTCAGAAAATTAACATAACTAAAACAAAAAAAAAATGTTCATGTAGAATTTTAAGGTGCAACAACCATACGCTAATCCTTCAAACACAATGCAGGAGCTCTTGCACCAGTTTTCCGTAAAATAAAATTTAGGATTCTTAACTATTTGGAGTGACATACAGATTTCCTTGAATTTTACTTTCATCGATACACATCTAAACTTCACTAAACATTTAATCTTCCCCAGTTGCTAAAGAAACCACAATGTACTTAAGAGTTGAGTCCTGACCTCATCTACGTATAACAATCAAAGAAATTTTTTCTCCTCGAAATTGTGCCAAATATAATGAAAGAAAAAGAATATATTGACCATCAAAATAATGAAGACTATCATATTGAAATACAAGTATAAAGAATACAGAATTCTGTTGAGACCAAAACTGTAGAAATATGCAGTATGATCCTTCTCGTGAATCTAGCTAAAGTGCCATTGGCGGGCGGGAACAGGTAAAGAATGGCACACTTGTTAAATAGGTGTGACTTCACCTCAAAGTTGTAAAGCTCACAGGACTCGAGTTCACACTTAACTTATGAAGAGTCTCTGGCGAGTGTATCCTTGAGCAGAACAAATACCAACATATGCAGAACAAATAACAGTATCGCCGTGCTATCAAAAGAAATCCAACAATAATAACTCATTATATAAATAAAAAAAAAAACTATATTATAGAATTTTGCATACTATGTTGAAGATTCATATTTCATCCCATTCTGTGCCTGTGTGGAGTTATATAGAGGATAAAAAGTGTCATAAAACAGCACCCTCAATCTGTGTAGTACTCCTATTTCCATTGAAAGGAGACATTTAAACATTCAAAGTAAGTCACTATCCTTATACACTAATAGTTCCATCTAACAAGATATCAAAATGTCAATTCGGAAGAAAAGAATACATAAATTATAGTAAATGTGATGAAAGCCTACCACTACACTTACATTACACATTATTGTGGAAAAAGTAAACAAAATCATTGTATGATAAAAATCATCAAGTGAGGTCCAACGACAAATTCAATATTAACTTGTCAACTCCGCCACAAAACCAAGCCCCAATTTACTTGAGAAATTATTAGATAGTCTCAAACCACTGCATGTCTATGGTCCTAATCAATCTCTACATGACACCTAATCGAGTTTTTCAATTCAATTTACTAACACTCTCTAACATGTCACATGGAGATCAATTAGGACTATCTTGTCTGAACCATTGGATAACTTCTCCACTTACTTATACTCAAAATTGGGCACAGGGGGCGCATCAAAACTCTCCAGAATCTTCGTCTCGCTTCCGGATCCGGTGGCGGCGGCTGAAGCTTCCTCTTTCTTCCCACCACCGAACCACCCTCCGAGCCACGACTGCTCAGCAGGCTCCATCGGCTGTGGCGGCGGCGGGTCGTCCATGATCATAGGCATGGGCTGCTGCGCGCTGAGGAACTTGTTGAGCATGATCCCAGCGCCCTCGATGAGGGCGAGGAGGACGCCGCCGAAGGCAGCGGAGCGGGCGGAGGCGGCGAGGCCCTGGCGCATTGAGAGGAATCCGCCGGTGGCGGCGCCGGCGACGATGGAGTTCCAGGGATCCTCCTTCTGGCGAGCGTAGACCATGGTGCAGTCGAAGGCGGAGAAGAGGCCGCCCCAGACGGCGAAGCTGCCGCCGACGCGGGGGGCGTTGAGGCGGACGGCCTGGGTGGCGCCGACGAAGCGATCACCTTTAGGGGCATTGTAGAGACCCTTCAGAAAATGGAAGGCGGAGCCGCCCACCGCTCCCATGCCGAAGGCGCCGCCTATGTCGTCGAGGATGCGATCGGGACAGGGTTCGCGTGATGTCTCGGGTGTTCCCATGATGTTTCTCTCTCAATCTAGGGTTTTGTTTTGGGGATTTTTCTCTCTGCCTAGGGTTGTTTTTGTTGTTGAGGAAGGAACTACGCAGCACAGCAAACACATGCAATTTATTTTTATATCTCACTCTACTTCCTTGTTCCTTGCTCTATTTATTAATTCTCCTTAACTGAATCAAAAGATATTTTGTTATTACGAGGAGTGAGTACAATACCACTATCTGTTTTAAAGTTTTGTTTTTAAGCTTTCATATATATTGTCTACTACAAAATAAAATTTTATCACTATATTTATTTTTATTGGTTTCTATTTTATTTTTTAATTTATATATTTACTCAATTAACTTAAATATAATAATTTATACTCAATTAACTTAAATATAATAATTTAGGTCTTTAAAATGAGTATATATTCTGATTCAATTAATCAATCAAATTAAATCTTAAATAGATTTTTATTTTTTATAATAAGGTAATTAATTATTAAGCTTTATTGATTTTTTTTATAACGTGCAAATATTATTTTTGTGGTGGTTACTCTCTAATTTTCAAATTTCTCAATTGATTCATGTTTTTGTTATTTAATATTTTTATATAAAAAGTAATAAAATGAATGGAGTGTGAGATTTGAAAATTAAATATTTAACTTCAAAAGCAATAATACAAATACCACTGTGATTTAGGGATTTGTTCACGATTTTAAGGTTTATAGTTGTTAGTTTAGTAATTTGTCCATGGGTTATGTTTTATGACTAAGGTGTTATATGTTATGATTAGGATCGAGATGGTTTATAGTTTTTAGGTAAAGTGGTCTCCAAGTCATGGTTTACGGGTTCAAATTTGATGATTTTTATGGTTTATGGGGTATGATTTAATGTTTATGTGTTAGAGTTCATAATTTAGGATTTAAATTCTATTTGATCTAACTTATTTTTAACTTATAAGTTGTTTTTAAGTAAAAATTAGGTCAAACACTAATTAATAAAAAAAATTTAAAATAAAAGTTACTTATTTTTAATGAAAAAAAATTAGAAATAATGAGCTTTATAATAAGCTATCAAAACTACTTATGCGGAGCTTATTTTCATGTTCTCTTTTTGAATTTCAGTAAGGCCAAATTTTGGAATAATTAGTATTTTTTATCGAAAAATATTAGTGATTAGTCTGTTAATTTTTGTTAGTGGGGAGGGGGGGGAGTCGAACCCAAGACCTCTCCACCTAATTATATTTTAACATCAATGAGCTTTTAAGTTAAAAAAAAAAATTAACAAACAACTTTTTAC
This sequence comes from Amphicarpaea edgeworthii, assembly GCA_014843725.1. Lineage (NCBI taxonomy): Eukaryota > Viridiplantae > Streptophyta > Magnoliopsida > Fabales > Fabaceae > Amphicarpaea > Amphicarpaea edgeworthii. The sequence goes on from CM026325.1 coordinate 438,992, forward strand.
TTATTTTTTTAAGTTCTTATTTTTAATTTTAATTTAAAAGTAACTTATAAGTTAAAAATAAGTTAGGTCAAACAAAACTTTAGTGTTTTTTGGTTCATTGTTTATGGTTCACATTTTATGGGTTAAGATTTAAGACTTAAGTTTGTAGGTTATGATTTTAGTGTTTATGATATATAATTTATGGTTTAGATTTTTAGGGTTCATGATTTATAGTTTGTGATTCATGATTTTAGGATTTATGACTCTTGATTTTAAGGTTTAAAGTTCATCACTTAGCATTTATGATTTTAGTGTTCGAGGTTTAGTGTTTCATGTTTCATGGTTTAAGGTTTAAGCTTCTAATGTTCATGGATCCATGGTTTAGGGTTCATTGTTTCAAAGTTTTACTGTTTTATGATTTATGAATTATGGTCTATTATTTTTGCTTCATTATTCATGGTTTTGTAGTTCATATGTTAGGGTTTTATGATCTAAGGTCCAAGGTCCATGATTCACAATTTATGATTTTAATATTTAGGTTTTACAAGTCATGATTTTAGGGTTATGGTCCATTATTTAGTGATACAAATTTATAGTTCGTGTCCATGGTTTATATTTTTAGGGTTACATGGTTAGAGTTCATATTTTATGGATTAAGGCTTATTTTAGAGTGTAGGGTTCATTAATTTATGGTGTGAAGTTCATGTTTGAGGTTTATAGTTTTAGGGTTTATAATCCCATGACTTATTTATATCTTAAGTTTTAAATGTTTATGTTTTATGGTTAGGATTTAAGATTTATTGTTTATTGTTATATGATATATGATTTAAGGTTTGGGTATCTTTGGGTAAACGTTTTTACAAAAAATTAAAAAATAATCAAATATGAAGAAAAATGAAATTAGTTTCATACCTTAAAACAACAATTAACCTTAAGTTAACTATACGAGGTCTCACATCTTTTAGAAAAATTATATGGAAGAGTTTCTATAAATTAGTTATGAGAGAAACAAGTTATACATAAGTTAATTTTTTTTTTCTTCAAAAGTTTATTTTTAAAGTCATTTTTGAAAAACTTACTTACATGGTTTAAAGTTTCATAAATATAATGTTTATGACTTAAAGGTTTTGAATTTCGAATTTCAATGTTCATGGTTTAGGACTAGGATTTCATGAACCATTAACCCTAAAAACCATAAATAATGAATCATGAAATCTTTAGCATTAAATATTAGACCATAAATCATAAATTATAGACCACAAACATTAAATCATAAAAAAAAAAAATACTAAATTTTGAAACATTGAAATGATGAATCTAGACCATAAACATTATAACCTTAAACCTTAAAACATTAACTATTAAACTCTAAATTATAAAATCATAAACAATGAAATGAGACGTTCGTCTTATACCTTAATTTGTAGGTCTTAATTTTTGTTTTATATTTTAATAATTTTTTTTATTAATTTAAATTATTAAGTGATAAATTTTGTTATGATATTATATATCACTTATTATTCTTCTCCTTGACAATAATATATATTAAGACATAAATGTGAATATTAATATAAATCTTTAAAGTGTAACTTTATTATTGATTTAAAGAAGTTAAAAAAAATTATTTTAGATCTAGTTTTTTCCTTACCTTACTCCTTCCTAAAAGCATGTTAATCAAATTACTATAGAGTTTAAATTTAATGAGTAAATTTGTTGTTTTATATATTAAAACAAAAATATTATAAATATTAAATTTTAATGAATAATTTTGTAGTTGAAACAAAAAAAAAAATTAATTGAGTTACAAAATTATCTATCAATATTTTATAATTAAATTGTTTTATTATGGGCGTGCATATGTGTTTGTTATAATACATAATTCTATACTTTTTAAATTAAAATTAAAATTTAAATATTGTCTTAGGCTTCATAATTACTATAAATCCTTGATCAAAATGTTGCTTCAATAACCTATCTCCAAGTTTGTTTAATGAAATTTCAATTCTGTTATTCATCTATATGTTCATTTGGATCTAAGATTTAGAAGATAATAAAAAATCTTAGCCCAACTTGGTAAATACTAAACACAAAAACAAGCCCAATAGGAAAGAAGGAAAAATGTCCAAACCAGACGTTCCCACCCAAAACGAAGCGTTGTCACACTTCAAAGTTCAGATGCGTTTGTTCATTTTCGTCTTCCCGCTCACTCCCATGCCCTTCAAACAATTTAAGCGCTCACTATAGATACTCTCGCGCTTCCCCATTTTCAAATCACTCTCTCTCATTTCATTAGTACTAATATTCTCTCTCAATTTATTTTCCTTCCTCCACCTTCAGCATGCCAAGCAAGCGCAAGACCAGATCCTCCGCATCCCCTGCCGCGGCTGCTCCGAGCAAGCGCCCCAACAGAAACTATGCCACTCGCATAGCCAATTCCACACCAATCAAATCTGAGGATGTTGTCAAAGAAGAGACGCAAACAAGCTTAATGGACGGCGGAGGACTTAATGAGAGATTCGTTGGAGAGCCTGTTCCCGACGAGGAAGCCAGGCGCCGCTGGCCGAAACGCTACCAGGAAAAGGTAGCTTTCATTTCTGTCTTTCATAATAGTTAAGAATGAACCGTTCTGCTGTTTTGTTTTGAAACTAATTACACTGAATTATGGTAGACAATGTGAATTTAGTTTGAAAATAAGTCTTACATGAAACCAAATCAATATTTACTGTTCACTGAATGACTATCTCACCGAAATGATTTTGCTTTTTTCGTGTTTTAAGTCAACTTTTTTGTCCTGTTTTTTAATACAATCACTTTTAATTTAGCGTGTTGATTACCTTGTTTATTTGAGATAAAAAAAAATGGATTAAGGTTTAGAAAATTAGTATAAGCAAACTTCAGTCTTTTGAGGTTGATCCTCAGTTACAACCTCTAAATTTGTAATTCAAATTTTTTTCTTTGTTACTTTTAGGAAAAGAAGCAATCCACTGGGTCAAAATCAAACAGGTATGTTGTTTTATGACTTGAAAACCTTTTGTCATTGTTAATTGTCATTTCACATCCTTTCTGTTGGAGCTCCTCAGTGATGATGCTTTGACTTTATTGGTATGCACAGAAATGACGACGACGAAGAGATTCAACAAGCTCGACGTCACTACACTCAGGCAGAAGTAGATGGGTCTATGCTTTACAAACTTTACGATGATGCCCATGTTAAAGTGAGTCAGAATGCATTTCCATCTAACATAACATTTGTTACATTTATTTTTCAAACTTGACTGTGTGGTTCAGGTTGAAATGATTTGTCAGTGCCTCATTGCCTCATTTGACTTTTCAGAATTTCTAGATTTTAATAATTGAATAGGTATCTAGGTACTTGTTGAGCCATATATTAATTCTGAGCTTGTTATGTGTACGTTTTTTTTTATATTTAGGCAGAGGAAGGAGATGACAATTACATTTGCAAAATTGTTGAGATGTTTGAGGCCATTGATGGGGCATTGTATTTTACGGCACAATGGTACTATAGGGCTAAAGATACTGTAAGTTATATTTTGTTTCTTGTTTTTAGATCTTATGAGATGTTTGTTTGCAATTATTATTTGATCGTAATTTATTTAATTTGAATACCTCTTCTACTTTACAGGTCATTAAAAAACTTGCATATCTTATTGATTCAAAGAGAGTTTTCTTTTCTGAAGTTCAAGATGACAACCCTTTGGATTGTTTAGTTGAAAAGTTGAACATTGCCAGAATAACATTAAATGTAAATGTGCTGGTTACGTTTATATTTTATATCACTTTCTTTATTTTTCTATTGTAATTATTAATAATATTAATATTAATTTCTAGATTTTTGTGACAATTCAATTTAATTTCAGGTAGATTTAGATGCAAAGAAGGAAAGTATTCCACCTTGTGATTATTATTGTGATACACAATATCTCTTGCCATACTCCACATTTGTTAACTTACCATCAGGTTTCATTTTATCTATGGACTTTTTGTATCCTATTGCCACTTTTTAAAATTGTTTCTCAGTTTTGGTATATACTTTTCAGAAAATGGGGAATCTGGTAGTGAAACTTCTTCTACAATATCTTGTGAAACTAATGGAATTGGAAAATATGAGGTGAACTCTCAACCTACGGAAGTTTTTCTTCCTGAAGAAAATAAGGATCCGGAGATGAAGTTATTAGATTTATATTGTGGTTGTGGTGCAATGTCAACTGGTTTGTGCCTTGGTGGAAATTTATCTGGCGTGAACCTTGTTACTGTGAGTTCTTTGCTTGTTCTAAATAAAAGCAATTCTTTTAATACATATATTTTTGGCTGTGTTTATTTTGATACCGTTCTTTTTCAATAGCGATGGGCAGTGGACTTGAATCAACATGCTTGTGAATGTCTTAGATTGAACCATCCTGAAACCGAGGTAATTCCAAGTTTCTTTGTTTTTATGCATGTGTTCATTTCTGTCTTAGCTTGCATCCTTATTTTGACTGAATTTTTGGTGCAAGGGTTAGCACCATCGAAATAAGGGTAAGGCTGTTAAAATAAACTGAATTGAAATGGTGCTGAATTGTGCTAAAAAAACTGAATTGTTTTGAATAAAAAATGAAACCGAACCATTGTTGACTATTCTAAACAGGTTAGAAATGAATCGGCAGAAAATTTTCTCTCATTATTGAAGGAGTGGCAGGAGTTATGTAGTTACTTCTCTCTAGTTGAAAAAAAGGTGTCACATGAGAAATATGTGAATCTTTTTAGTGAAGATGACGATGACACTAACAGTAATGAAGAGGTTAATAATGAAGATGACGATGAAATATTTGAAGTTTCTGAAATCCTTGGTGTCTGCTATGGTGACCCAAATAAGAAAAAGGAGCAAGGGCTATACTTCAAGGTTCATTGGAAGGGTTATGGATCTGATGCGGATTCCTGGGAACCAATTGAAGGTCTAAGGTAAGCCAAAATATTTCACAAAGTAGGGAACTAGGGACTATAGGTTCTAGTTGTGTTATTTTAATGATAGCAAATAGGTATGTTTATAACTGTTTAAATTTGCTCTATTAATTTTTTCAGGGATTGTAATTTGCTGCTTTTCCCTTTAAAGAAACTTCCTTGTTTATGTTCAATTTTGATTCTCATGTTTTTTGTTTTGGCTAATTTATAGTAGGTTTATTATAATCCAACATGAAGCTAATTTTGCTGATTTAAATATTTATCTCTGCAACAGTGGCTGCAAGGAAAAGATTAAAGAATTTGTCAGTCGAGGCTTCAAGTCAAAGATGTTGCCTTTGCCTGTAAGTTCCAACTTTTAAAATTCATTTTGATATAATAAATATTGGTAATTGTGTTTAGTATGTAACTTTTTATGTTTATTGCTGCTGTTGTATAGGGAGATGCTGATGTAATATGTGGTGGACCTCCTTGCCAAGGTATTAGTGGTTTCAACCGGTTTCGGAACAAAGAGAGCCCTTTGGATGATGAGAAGAACAAACAACTAGTTGTTTTTATGGATATTGTTCAATACCTTAAGCCCAAATTTGCATTGATGGAAAATGTGGTTGATCTTGTAAAATTTTCGGAAGGCTTTCTTGGTAGATATGCCTTGGGTCGCCTTCTTCAAATGAATTATCAAGCACGTTTAGGAATTATGGCTGCAGGTGCTTATGGGCTTCCTCAGTTTCGTTTGCGTGTCTTCTTATGGGGTGCTGCACCTTCTCAGGTGATTAATATTTTTCTCTTTTCTTTATTAAAATATTAAATTTTACTAATGATGTATAGTTTGTATTTAACTGTATTTCTTTATGTGATGCAGACGTTGCCTCAATTTCCGCTTCCGACTCATGATGTTATTGTAAGGGGTGTTATTCCCTTGGAGTTTGAGGTACGTGTAAATTGATAAATTCGCTATATCCATATTTTGAATTTGAATAGAGTGGATCTTGATAAATTGAATTTAAATAAGAGTTTAATTTATTTTCTATTATTGATAGTGTAAACTTGTTCTATGTTTCTTGCAGATAAACACAGTAGCATACAATGAGGGACACAAGGTTCAACTACAGAAGAAGCTTTTATTGGAGGATGCTATTTCTGACCTTCCTCCGGTATACTTTAACGTTATTGTTGCAGCTTTTTCCAAACCCTGTCTATTTTTATCGTGTTAGCTTTTTTATTAATGAACTTTACTTTGTTCAATGTGTTTAGGTTCAGAATAATGAACGTCGTGATGAGATAAAATATGACAAAGCTGCTCAAACGGAGTTCCAACGATTTATTAGATTAAGCAAAGATGGTAATACATTATTAAAGTGACGACTTTGATCTCATTGATGGTCTTGCCTCTTACTTCATTGATGGTCTTGCTTTCCGATTAGTAATTCTTTTAAGGAATGTGCAGATATGTTGGGGGGACTTCTTCAATCTAGAACAAAATCGTCAAAGTCTTTGCTACATGATCATCGCCCACTAGAATTGAATGCGGATGATTATCAACGTGTGTGTCGAATCCCCCAAAAGAAGGTTTTTGTTCAGTCATTTTGCATTTATTTACCATGGAAAGCTACTATGTATGTCAAAGTTTAATTTTCTAAAAGTGATTTTTTTATATTGTTACCAGGGTGGATGCTTCAGAGATTTGCCAGGTGTTCGTGTGGGATCTGATAACAAGGTTGAATGGGATCCTGATGTGGAACGTGTATATTTGGATTCAGGAAAACCATTGGTAACAAATCTTTTGTATATTATGTATTCTAATTGATTTATTAAGTTATTCTATACCATTTTTATAATATGATTTCATTGACATCACAGGTTCCAGATTATGCCATGACTTTTGTGAATGGGACTTCATCAAAGTAAGTTTTTTAATAATTTGGATTTTAAGCCCAGTTAGAAATTTGATTTATTTTAAATTTTTGGTGCATTTTCTTTTCTTTTCTTAATTTTTACCTATCATAATTATTAATATTGGGATTCTTTTAGACCTTTTGCTCGGTTATGGTGGGATGAAACTGTTCCAACTGTTGTGACAAGAGCAGAACCTCACAATCAGGTATGTTTTTTTTTTTTTTTAAATTTAGTAAAATTGAAGTTATAACAAATTGAAAAGTGATTTTTAGAATATGCAAAAATTAATGTTTATTTGATCCTTTAGAATGGTAATTTGACGTAGTGTGGTAAATATTGTACTTTTAGGCAATTTTACACCCTGAACAAGATAGAGTGTTGACAATTCGTGAAAATGCAAGACTTCAAGGTTTTCCAGATTTCTACAAGTTGTGTGGACCGGTGAAAGAAAGGTAACTGTAAATGTAATGTTATTTCTTAATTGTGTTTTTGGGATGTTTCTCTAATTTTAATTTGTTTTTAGGTACATTCAAGTTGGGAATGCAGTGGCAGTTCCAGTAGCTCGAGCTTTAGGATACACACTAGGCCTTGCATTTCAAGGTTCTACTTCTACTACTGATGGCCCATTGTATAAACTACCTGATAAATTTCCCATCATTAGGGATCGGGTTTCTTCTGTATCTTCCGAAGATGATGCGTAATTCAACGTTAAATAAGTTGCGATTTTGTATCTGTACAACTATTATAATTTATTATGTATCATTGCAAACATTGTTGTATTCAATTTATTTATATATTGAAGCAGCTTTTTGGAAAGCGTTTATATTGTTTTGATGTTACAGTTTTATTGGTCACTATAATAAGTAAAAGGTATACCAAATAATCTAATAGTAAAAATAAAAATGAAGATAAACACATGTTGAATACGTGACACATAATATTCAGAAAAGGAAAGTAGAGACTAATAAATAAATAAAGGTGCATACATATATCATATATGCATGTGCATGCAAAGCAATAATAAAATGGATCGAATCTACAGGAAGGCATTGTTTTGGTGTGTAGCTATTAATAACCAGCAGTCCAACGGTGAGTCCCTGTTGTCTATTTTAAGATTATGTTTGAATGCTCTCTCTCACAGATATAGAGAAGAGAGAGAGGGGAAAAAACGAAAGATTGGTGGCGTTGTGTGTTTAATTTTGTCGTGTGGTGTAAATTAATTGATATGTTTATAGCTCTCAATCCATGAAATGAAATAAAACAGTATCCCCGGCCCGGCCGCCTGTGTTGGTGTTTAAGGAACAAAGAAGAAAAGTTGAGACAACAACAACGGACAAAAAATGGCTTCCTTCGACTCTATCGATTTCTTCCTCTTCCGTCTTAGCACAGACTTCTGCTCTCCTTTTGGCCTTTTTGTTCAGGCGCAGGTTTATGCATTTGAGATGCACAAAGAATTTTAGAAAACAATACATTATTATTGATTGATAAGCTTCTCTATATTTATATAGAGAATGAATACAACTGTGTATAACTGCATCAATATGCACATGATATATTTGTTAATAAAACAGTTATAACCAACTGCCAACTAACTTATTAACTATCTAATATGAATTAATAACAACAAAATCTACTATGCTACTGTGTCATACAAACCTGATTTGAGGTTTCAATATGTAGGGATGTCTAATAAGCTTAGTCCTTGCTTTGGGGTGGGCTTGTGCTGCATTTGTCAGGTAATCAAAGATGTTAAACAGAGTTAGGGAACTCATTTATCATTGTGTGAACAAGAAATTTAGAGAACTTTGTTTTTGTCTTACAGGAACCGAGAAATAAATCGAATAAAGAAAAGTATGCGGAACGGAAATAACTTTGCATTCCTTTGTCAAGATATTAATGAACTTGAGCACTCCAATCAGACTGATCTTCCAAGAGTAACAGTAATTATGCCCCTAAAAGGATTTGGAGAACACAATCTCCATAACTGGAAGACTCAGGTATACGACACATTATGAAGTATTTTTTTTCTTAATGATCATTTTCCAGGTTTGAGCTTCTCCTTTTAGAAGGAAATATTTGATTATTATTATTATTATGATTCTGTTCTTTTACAAATGCAGTTAACATCTCTTTACGGTGGCCCTCTAGAATTTCTTTTAGTGGTCGAAAGTATAGAGGATCCTGCGTATAATGCTGTATCAAAACTAATAGCAGAATTAGAGGTACATGGGAACTCATATTAAGATTTGATTCTATTGTTTTGGTGACTTTGCATCACTCTATTGCAAAACAGTTTTGGGTCTTTTCTGACAAATTGATATTTTCTGCATCTTACCTAGATGTCTGTTTAATGCATGCAGGATTCTGTTAGAGCTAGGATTATAGTAGCTGATTTATCAACAACTTGTAGTCAAAAAATTCACAATCAATTGGTATGGTTTTTTTCTTATACTCTGTACTAGCATTTTCATATGCAAAGTAGGGCCATGCTATATTTATTTGAAACTTCTATTCATCCTTATATGACACTTGAAGTTGGTGATGCATCTAAGCTGTTTAATTGACATAGTATTGACACCTGGGCAGGCTGGGGTGGAGGCAATGCATAAAGAGAGCAAGTATGTATTGTTTTTAGATGATGATGTTAGGTTCCATCCTGGATCAATTGGAGCACTCGTTCGTGAAATGGAAAAGAACCCTGAGGTATATCTTAAAAGAATTTGTTTCTTGTGGTTTTTATTGAAATATTTACAGTTCCACTCTTTCAACTGTTATGATGCTTAACAGATATTTATTCAAACCGGATACCCTCTTGATTTGCCATCTGGAAGTCTAGGGAGTTACTGCATCTATGAATACCATATGGTACACAACAACTACCTTTGGTCTTGAATTTGTTAGATATCTCATCTGTTTGCTTGGAGTTAGCTGTTATGATTGTAAATTTGAAACATGTTACGGTGTTAGCAATGGATCTGATGAGTACTTCTATTAAGGCTGTTGATAAATCGTACTTACTCAACTCATTTGTTCTTGTTCTACAGCCTTGTTCAATGGGCTTTGCCACTGGTGGACAAACATTCTTTTTGTGGGGAGGGTGCATGATGGCAAGTAGCTTCTACCTTTATTTCCATTAGTGAATACTGAATAGGAATACTTGGTCTAACTGTTTAGTTTTTCTACAGATGCATTCTGAAGACTTTAGGAAAGATAACTGTGGTGTAGTCTCAGGACTTAGAAACGGTGGATATTCAGATGATATGACTCTTGCAGCCATAGCTGGTATATATCAATCTTTTTGTTAACACTTTGAGAACCACTGATGGAACAACAGCTTTACCAGCATAGACTTTCAATGTTTTTCTTGGTTGTTGTTCATTGCCATGATACTGTCACATTCAGGGGCTCACAAAAAGCTCATTAGTTCTCCCGCGGTTGCCATCTTTCCTCACCCCCTTGCAAGTGATCTTAATTTTGGAAGGTTTGTGATTATTGCTCACCTCAAATTAAAGTTTCACTTTGTATTCTCCATTAATTATTCAAACATGTGCAGGTACTGGAATTATTTGAGGAAACAAACATTTGTTCTAGAGTCATATGTAACCAAAGTTAACCAAGTAATGAACCGTGCATTGTTTGCTGTTCACTGTTATTTGTCATGGGGATTTGTAGCACCATACTGCATGGCAGTGATTCATGTTGCTGCAGCACTAAGATTTTGCGCTAGGGAGTACCCACTTGAAGAAATGAACTACTCTTCTGGTGGTGAGAACACTACTTTCCCTTTGTAGGTAGGTTATTAGTGTTGATTCATGCATAAAAAAATGGCAGGATGCTGACACAGAATGAGGGATACTCTTCAATTTATTTGAAGTTTTAGGAAACTCTTGTGATGGGTCTCTTATGCTTTAATGCAGCATAGAATTTATAACCACAATTATGTAGGTCCTTCAATTCATTTAAGTTTATTAATTATGCTGTCATTTCCTTACCTTCTCTCCCCTGTGAGGTATTAAATTAAGAGAAAGAAAGAAATCAGGTATGGACTTTGAGGTATGTGCATTCATGTCATGATTCATGAAGGAAAAGAAAAATGGAAGAAACTCATTTTTTGGATGAAGGATGAACTATCTTACTAAGCTTTAAGGTTTGCCTTTTTCTCAGGGTTAACAATGGTGAGGCTCCTAGGCGCATGCACTCTTATTTCACTTTTCTCAATGTGGAACTTGACAAGGATAGAAGTTCTACTTTGCAACATATTGTCCCCAGAAGCACCTCGACTTTCTCTGACTTCTTATAATTGGTTTAAAGTAAGCATTTCCCCAACTTCTTAAACCAAAAAAAGTGTTTCACCAAGTTGAGTGATGTTATCCTAGATGTCTTAACACATTTCAACATGGCATTGCTATGAAATAAAAAGATACAAGACTTTGTGGGAAAAAAATTATAATTTGTGATGTCAAGGGAAGTGAAATAATTGTGCGTAAACCAGTTTTCAATAAAGTTTTGCATTTAAAAAAAAAAAAAAAAAAAAAGAAGGAAGGGAATTGATTTATTTTCTTTTGAGCAGGTATTCATTGCAATGCTGGTGGATAACTTTTTATACCCTCTATCTGCAATTCGTTCTCATTTTACTCAGGCTATCAATTGGTCTGGCATTATATACCATTTGAAAGATGGAAAAATCAGCAAGGTAAGTCAAGGTTTTGTTTCATCGTTATTTTGACTGTTGAGAAGTGCTAGTAATACAATTTCTAACACACTCTTTATTATTTGTTAAAGTTTATTAAAAACTATAAAATAATGAGTAGAACTTATTAAATAAGATCTGAAAACTACAATTTTCAAGTAATGATGAAGAATGTTTAAAAAAAGTGTGTTACTAACGTTTCCTTTACAACAATCAGGAAGGAAAGGTTCGTTTATTCCTTTTTCTGAAGCATTTTTTTTTTTTATTGTTAATTGCATTTCTTCAGATAGATAGAATACCAAAAAGGCAGGATGTGCCTCCAGTTTTCACGGACTTGGGAGGAAAACATTTGTATGGAAAGAAAGGGTTGCCTAGCAAGGCCTCATTTCTCAGTTCTTTGTCCAAACGTTTGTTCCAATGCCGTCAACCCAAGAGATCTGAGTAACCAAGAAATAGTTTCATTCAGCATACAAAGTTTCTGTCTATTTTATATTGTGTCTCTGCCCCCAAATTTTGAGGCACAATGGCTCCTTTTTAAGCAAGGCTGTTTAGTGATTGTTTAGTGATTCATTATTATTGATTGATGATTATTTTGTTAGGAAGAATCCTTGTTTCATATACATGTATTTTTTAATTACCCATTCAATCCCATATGATTTATAGCTCCTAGGAGCTGATTTTGTAATTGTAACAATTCACTTTTGTAATTTATGTACAACAACCAAGAATTGCTAAACGCACATATAGTTTGACGATTCACATTCAATTTTTTAATTCCATTTCTCCACCACAAACATTCAATTTGAGCAGTAACACCTGAATTACTGTCTAATGAAGAAAAAAGACCAGACAAGGAGTAAAAAAATGGGGAAATAAGAAGCAGTAGGATGTTGAAATTCTCAAATGATAATCTCTTGAACATTACAATCCTAGAGTAATTAACTTAGCTATTGCTCCAAATCTCCAATGTAGAAGTCTTCAATCATGTCGAAGACTCGAGTTGCATGCTGTGGCCTGCAAAGCAAATTAAAAAGTGACCGATGAGGTAGAGGAGAAGAAGATAAAAAATAATGGTTAATGGAATTTACCACTTAAAACGAGTAGAGAGAACCAAATACAAATAGAGAAATGATCAAGCAGGGGATTGAACTTTGTTAAAAAAGGAGTTTCTCAATTCTCACTATTGCCTAGTTGGCTAGTTCTAAAACTGACATATGACTAAATTATGTACCATATTGTATCTCTGTCACAGGAAAATAAACTAAATTGTTTGATAGGGAATACAACTGATAGCAGCAAACTGACCACAAAATGTCAGAAGCCTTTTATGAGCTAGGTTGATAGAGCATGTGAAAGATAAAATCATGTGAAGTACTTGTTTTGGATAAGGAGGACCTGTTACTGTTGAATTCGATACATAATCTGAAGGAGGAACTGTGATGCTCAAAGGATGCTTAGTTCATAGTTGCAGTCATAGTCATATAGCATGGTATCGTTAATTTATTATCAAGTGAAAACCAATATCTAATGTATGGTCAGATACCTTCACCAGAGTTTATGAAGATAATGTGACAAACTAAGAAGGAAATGCTATACTGTATTCAATATTGAATATACATTGTTAATTATATAGTCTTAAACAAATCACGTGCTTTCACCTAACTAACAGCCTAAGCTTTAAAATAGTTGGGTCATAACATACCTAATATAGACCTAACGTTTATACAAAAGCATTTGTGCCAGAGTCGGAAACCTTGTGGTTCTCTTGTTTCCTTCTAGTTCCCCCCAAACCCTTATACAAGGAACTTCTACTCAAACCTTTGTTGGCCAGGTCTAAGTAGGTAATCTATGAGAACAGTGCCAATAAAAACAAAACTATGAGAACAGTGGGAACATGAATAATTGAAGTACATACCAAGAAGGAAGGAAGAAATGTTTTATCGGAAAATTTGAGAAAGAAAAAAAATATTAAGAAAACAAATATATAATATAGGTAAATTCAGACAAACATCTTCAGTAGAGATTAGCAATCAGCAATGAATGCATACCCAAAAAACCCTTCAGTTGAATCATCTCCCGCATGTGCAAGAATGGCATCACCACCTGGGTGTTCTTCAACATATGAGGTAACATCATATACCTACAGTGGGATGAAACCCCAAGAAATGTAAACTATGTATCACTTACAGTGGTAAAAATGCCAAATCATACCATGATCAACTGATGTAGTCAAGCCACTAGCATTGGGCTAGTGATAGCTTGGTCACTTTGTATGAGGTTATAGGTTCAAATCTAATTGCCACTATTGTACCAAAAACAAATAATGTAGCATAGTCTGTATAGATAGGATTGAATGGTGAACAGAATATTTGATATGGAAATACTATTTGGTTTTAAACCAAAGGAGTAGCACATTTATAAGGTGCTTAATATGAAACACCAATAAAATGTTCATACTTTGTTCTTGATGATTATCCAACAGTCTGTTCTCTTGTTATGCAACGAAACTTCTGTTTTACTGTAGGATTTTGATGCCTACAAGCAAAACACAGCAGATAATGAATGATAACAATTAGATACAATTTATCATGCGACTAAAGAAAATACAATTTTATGTTTGAATCAACCCTCCCAATTTTTTTTCACAAGCTATTATTATCTCCAACTATAGATGCATTTACTTCCAGTACAATCAAAATTCCCCATGACCAACGTTTGACATGTAGCTCAAGGTAAGTTTATTTCCATCTTACTAACTTAGCTCCTAAAGTATGATAAAAATGATAGTCATATTTTTAAATGTTAAATTGGTCATATCTTTCATTAGGCCAAGTGCAAGCCGAATAGATGGTGATTCCACTCAATAAGAAAGGTTCTGAAGAATAGCCCACCCAAAGTTAATTCCCCTTTTGTGGGCCACCATGAATTTCAAAATGTCAACCCCAAAGCAAAAAATGGTAAAACTCTGATCTTTACTCACAGAATCACACTATGATAAAAGGCCTCCTATATGTCACGCTTTTGCTTTTAGATTGTGCTCAACTCAAATAACACAAGTTAGCATTCTTTTGGGGTATGAGCATTGAGCAAAACACTCAAATGAAACCAAATCCTACGAAACCCACCTCACCAATTGCTTAAACAACTGAAACAACACGCTACATTACTTATTTTCTTTCAGTTTCACCTAGATCCACAATCAATGTATTCAAACAAAGCCATAGGCCCCAGAAAAAGAAGAAATAGTAACACAATTAGATTTCACTGGTAATGATTCTATTCTATCACCTATGGTAAGAACAAATGCTAGAAAAAGCACCAGGCTAATAAATAAAAATACCTTATCATCCCTTAAAAAAAAAATACCTCATCATCGTTTAAACTGGCTTGAGCTTTTCCCTTATGCTCTGAGAATGCAATGAACTAACGTAAATACACAGAGTACATTATGCATACCCAAATTAAAAAAAAAAAAAGAAGCATAGCATGACATAGATCACATCAAAATGAACAGAACCAGATTTGCGGTGTCGTGGGTTGAATAGAAGAACAGCGAGGAAGAGTCCCAGAATCAATGCAAGTCCAACTAGCCATACCATTATGCCAAGTTGGAAGCTTTGGCGCTTAAACAAATCTGAAACGGCGAAAAAAAGAAAAGGGCATGCGTTAATGCAAACATATTGAGCACTCTTCATATTCATAAACAGTTGCCATAACTTAGAAGCACTTTTGGAGAGAGAGAGAGAGAGAACAGAATCATGTTACAATCTGAACTTACAATGAGATGTTAGAAGCATCCAACACGAACAACGTAGGCAAATGCTTATTTATGTCACCACTCACCAATGATGAATGCGCTGCGACTGAAGACAAATAATAAATGAACACAGCTCCACAAGCGCACACAGAAAGAGCGAAAGAGAGAAATAGTAGTGTTGGGCCATAAACACAGGCCTGAAGTGGATTTGGGCCCTAATTGGCATGAATAAGATGGGCTGAGATTGTTGTCTTCTTTCGGAGGCCCAAAGTTTGCTTGGCCAAGCATCCCAAAGTTATAATTAAGTTATTTTGAAATATGCAACTAATTATTTCAAAAAGTAATAAATAGTATTTTCTAGGGGCTGCCCCCTGTTGCACCAAAAAAAAAAAAATAGTAAAATGAACAGATGCCTAGTTTAAGAATAAAAGCAACATCCACCCTATCTAATACAATTTCAACCTTCGTTTTTGTTTTAGAAAATTTTAATACATAACAAAGGTTAATATATTTTCCTACATTTGAAGTAAAGTATTCTTATTGTAAAAAAAAAAAGTGAAGTATTCTTCAGAAGTGCACCCAAAAGAAAGGTAGGTATTCTTCATTAGAAAACAAAATTATATGCAATATGCAACAATGAAGGAAGGTAGAAAGAATGAAAAAAGAAAAGAAAAAGACCACGCGTCATTGGAAACATGCCGAGGAAGAAGGGGTCACTTCTGAGTTCTGATCTTATAAAATATGCATTGCATTTGCATGCACGCACAAATTGTTAATAAGGAAAAAAGGCCACGACATAATTCCAGCCTTGCATCCTAATGAAAATTTCTACCCAAAACTCCTTTTTTTTTTTTAAAGAAAGAAATAAGACTATTGCATATCATTCATAATAGTAGAAAAAATACAAGTTAATACTTAGTATGTAATCAAATAACTGCTAGTGTTAAAAGACTACTATTTTTTTAATCATGCTAGAAATTTTGTAAGATTTTACTTAAAAATTTAAATCTAGCTCATTCCATCATAATAAGACATAACTTACTTACCACTGAAACAGAATAAAAGAATAGCAGAACATTGATAAAGGAAAGAATAAGCATGTTATAGAAAGGTATTTTGTGTGACAGCAACTTGTTATGCTATTGAAAATTGTTGAACAAGCTCTGCGAGTTTTTCTCCCCCTTACATATTCCGTTCTCACCATTCACAAGGAACAGAACAGAATAAAGCTATGAACACAAGGTCTTACTAATGAATAAATAATAACATTTCCCGATATTTCATACACAGTCAGAAGAGATTTTATACTTGAGTTCAATATTAACATCCGAAGGAAAAACAGAGATGGGTTGCAGTAGCTCGAAGGCTGATGATGATGTTGCAGAGTTCCAAAAACCCCAAACTCTGAAACAAGAAGTTGTAGTAGAAATTCCAGGATGCAAAGTTCATCTGATGGAGGAAGGAGAGGCAGTGGAACTGACAGAAGGGCAGTTCACGATCATGAAGATCACGGAGCAGAACGTGGCGCTAGCAACGACCATAAAAGTTGGAAATGTTCAGTGGCCTTTAACAAAGGACGAGCCAGTGGTGAAGGTGGATGATCGTCACTACCTTTTCTCTCTGCCTGCTGTGAATGTCAAAGATGGCGGTGAGCCTCTCAGCTATGGTGTCACCTTTCCAGAACAGTTTTATGTCTATGGGGGGATGCTGGATTCGTTTCTGAAGGACCACTCTTGCTTTTCTGTTTTCGAAAGGAACAACAACAAGAAGAAGAGTGATCTTAATTGGGAAGAGTTTGCTCCCAGGGTTGAGGATTACAATCATTTTCTGGCCAAGGCTATTGCAGGAGGAACTGGCCACATTGTTAAGGGTATCTTCATGTGCACCAATGCTTACACCAACCAGGTTGCTTCCTTTACTCTTTCTCTTTCTCTTTCTCTTCAATAACACCAACCAACATAAACTTGTTCTGAAAATCATCAGGTCCACAAAGGAGGGGAAGCCATCCTAAATAGTGCTGCTGCAGAAAAGAACAATGGTGGCGTGGTAAGTCAAAGTATGAACCACAGGACTGATGCAACAAAGAATAGTGCAATGAACCAAAACCTCCAACGGTATTATTATTATCATTTAACAACTCACTTTGTGTACATAACTACACATATCTTGAATTGATTTTAAGGATAAGAGTGTTTGTTGTCCATGAATTTTGATGCATGTGTTGCAATCTAGTGTGAGAAAGCTGACAAATATGACAGAAAAGTTAACGAAATCATTGCTTGATGGTGTTGGAATAATGAGTGGATCAGTGATGACTCCTGTGCTTAAATCCCAACCAGGACAGGCATTCCTTAAGATGCTCCCTGGAGAGGTGCTGTTGGCTTCCCTTGATGCTGTCAGTAAGTAACAACCAAACTTTATAATACTATGATATTATTGGATCTTAAAGAGCCCATATACCAATCTTATTGTTATCTTGGTTACTTGCATAAGCAAGCACCACCTAATCTCATTCTTATAAACAAGCATCATCAACTTGGTTTTTGTCTCCAATACCGCAGATAGAGTTTTTGACGCAGCTGAGGCTGCTGAAAAACAAACCTTTTCTGCCACCTCCCAAGCTGCAACCAGAATGGTTTCTAACAGGTAAAAAAGTGTTATTATTATATTGCTTTGAACAATAATATGCCAGGACTAGAGTTTTTACCCTTATGGTTGGCTTAACTACAGTTTTAGACCCTTAATATGAATTGTAACAGCGTTACGAAGTAATTTAAGTCCTTTCGGCAATCAGTGTTAGAAATAACGTGGTTAAGACTTAAAGAGTCCACTTAATTATCTTCTCAATATATATTTGCAAGTTTACTTGAACATGGATCCTTTTGGTTTTGGCAACAGGTTTGGGGAAGAAGCAGGGGAGGCTACTGGGCATGTGTTTGCAAGTGCAGGACATGCTGTTAACACTGCTTGGAATGTCTCTAAGATACGAAAGGCCATCAATCCAGCCTCTTCAGCAAATGCTGCAGGAGCACTCAGAAATTCTGCCAAAAATAGAAATGTTATACATTAAATTCCAACCATGTTATGGCTTTATGTTTCACAATGGTGAAGGCATAAATTTTTTCCTATATATATTGCTCTATCCTTTCGGTTGTTATTTATAAGTATAAGTATTAATGTATGTATTGGCCATACCTAACCTAAGCTAAGCAGACCTTAGAAGAACCAAACTATATAAATGTAAGATATATAGCATTTTTATGCTTTCACCCAGCTCCTTTCTCTCTCTCTCTTATTCGCAGGATTCATATGCACATTATTTTGCGTGTTTTACGTCGCTTATAGGTGAGTTTTTGAAATTTATTTGTTAAAAAATGTTTATTTTATAAATTTTCTAATTTTTAATATGTTTATTTTAATGAAGGATATTTTGCACTCGAGATCAATTAATTGATATTAATTTATATTTAAAACTAACATTCAACTCGTTTTTTTTACACTCAAAGTCAGATGAAATATAAAAAAAAAACATAATAAGTAAAAAAATATTAAATTTGATTAAGGTTAGTACTTCCATTACTAATCATTCAATCTCATACTTTACTCTTATTATTTTAGGTAATTTTGATGATGGAAAATCTATCAATTCGATACATGACTAAATGGAACACATTAAGAAAATAGTGACAATCATTAAAATAAGCCAATTCGTCAAAAATAAAATGAATAGGTTGGATCCTTCTAAAAATAGGATGCACGGATTGATTTGTTTATAATTATCAGGTGAGTTGATCCACCAATTTCAACTTTTTTAAAAAAAAATATTTATATATATATATATATATATATATATTTTTTTTTATTAATTATTATAATAATAAGATAAATTAAATAGTAAATACAAAGTAATTTTTTTTTTAAAGGACTGTCATTTTTCAATTTTTGTTTTATTTTAATTAATTATTTTTTCTTTTTACAAAAAAGATTATTAATATATTTTTTTTTTTTTTATCATATTATTATTTGGTTCATCATTCATGTATAATTTCAATCCCTATTTATGATGACTTATCTATTATTATTGACACTCTTAATTAAATAATTAAAAATATAATATATTAAAAAAAGTTCAGGGATTAAGTGGATCATAAACACTCTCCTATCCTATCATTTTTTCACAGATTAACCATTTTATTATTCCTAATTATCACTGTCTAATTTTGAAAAAATAAATAGATGAATCATATCATTATTTTTTTTTAACTAAAGGAATCAAATCCGATATCTCTTCCTCATTTCCTTTACATTTCACCACTATACTACTTTATATCTTCCCACCCACTTCGGTATTCTTAAATTAACCCAGTTATTAGAGAAATTATAACTAATTAATTAAGTACGTGCGAAATTAAGTTTATTATACCAACCGCGCGAAGATGTGAATATAATTAATTGGGACTTGAGCTTTTTGAAACCAAAGGCCTTGAGATCCTTTGTGATCACAGTATATATAACACATTAACAACCAATTAAAGGCAGCAGGCAACAACTACGTACCTTGCTTGGCTGTGTTTGTTAATTTATGCACTTTAACAAATTATATATAAAAAAGTCGTATGCTAAAGCTAAACCCACCTGTGGGCTATTCGCATTCGGTGCTAAAGCTGAAGATTACATTATCAATCTTACATATAAATTCCACTTCCTCGTATTAACAAAAATTAGGATTCCTGGGAGATAGTTATCCATTTTCAATTTATAATTTTCAAATGCAATTTTATTTAATAAAATGAGTTCAGCAGAAAAAAAAAAAGTGAATTAGGTTAGGTTTTAAGTTAATTTTAAAATAATTTGACATTATTTTCAAAACAATAAAAAAGAATTTTGGGAATTTGATTTTTAATTTAAAAATTATATTTTTATTACCATCATCACTATCACCTTATTATTATATTATTGTTTTCATTACCACAATCATCTCACCGTGGTCACATCACCATCATTGCGATCGTTGACCATCACCACCACAATTGTCACTACCATCATCATCATCATCACCACTTTCACTATTGTCACTGCCACCATCACTACTATCGCAACCACCATATTATCGTTGTTATCAATACTATTATCACCACACTACAATTATCACACAATCGTTACTACCAACACTATCACCACCACACCATCACCGTTACCACACTGCCAGCATTATACCACCGTCGATGTTACACCACCACTACTACCACATCACTATCACCACTACCACTTATAATTGTGGTTGTGTTCGCTATTACCATTCATTAGCTTTTATATGATAAAAATTTAATTCATTTTATTGAACTTCAACTATTTGTAATATCTTTTTAAAATTTAAAAAAAAAAACTAAAACCAAAAATGATAATTCAAAACAGAGATTAATTTTGAATTTTAAAATTTTCGAAACTAAAAACAGAAAATTATTCCGGCGGAACCTAATAACATGGCCTAACATATTAATCACATTTGTTAATAAAAAAAAATTACTAAGTAATTTTATACTAGTATTATCATTAATTTGTTTATGATTTCAATCCTATCTATCTTTAAGTAAAATGTATTTTTATGTTTTTCAATTTTTTTTTAAAAATTAATAACATTTTACTATTCTGTTCGTTATTAATAAGCAATTAAAGTGTCATATTTTTTGTTTTATAAATAAAACTTAGCTTTTTAAACTCATTTAATGATATTTTATCTAAAATATACTCTTTAATTTTTCAACTCATTTTTTAGAATACGCATGAGTCTTGAAAAAAAAAAACTGAAAAATAATTTAGAAAGAATAATATAAAAAATGTGAAAATTACAATTAACTAATTTCTTTAATCCGTGTGCAAATAACGTCCGGCATGTGTCATATAAAAAATTGTGAAAATTAAATGATGATCTCAAACTTATTTATTTTTACAATCTATTCAATCAATTAGCTTATATACTTTTAGTTTTTTAGTCTAATCTTTGGGCTTACTGTATAAGTTTTCAGTTTGTTTAATCGATACTTTCATTACACTTGTTATCATGAACTGAATTTTATAAGGAAAAAAATGAACATGGGGTATCCTTAAATGGAAAGTTCCCAATAAATTAAAGAAGCAGCTAGCTAGCCGTACAAAGTAATATGGACAAATTGAATTTGCAGTGACGATCGTGTGACCCCCCTCTTGCTTCCATATATGCTGTTTACCTGCTCCACTTTCTTCAATCAATTATTATACATAAAATTAGTCCACATTGATGATGCTCTAATCTCTGTTTTCCTCGTGACAAATTAATACTCTAACCAGCTAGCTTCTCTCTAATGCAATGAACAGGTCTCCATATATTGGGGATGCACATGTTTTGTCCTTGTGTGTAAAATCTTATATGGCTAGGGTTGAGCAAAAAATCATTTTAAACATTGCTTTTGAATTATATATTATCATCATACGTTAAATAGTTGGGACCATAAAATGTAATCAAAACCAGAGCATTGGAATTGTAGTGGGTAGGACCTACAAACTAATCAAAATTCAACTCTCAAGTTTAAACTATAAATAAGTCCACATCATACAATATACATTATGGAATGTGGTGGTACGGTGGCACTACTCTTGCTTTGCCTGATTTAAAAATTAAACAGTAAGTACCATTCTTGCAAGAAAACTTATTAACAAATAACAAAAATCTTTGAATTTGTTGGGAGAACTGGGAGAGGGTGTACGTTAAGAATCACAAAATCCATCGTCCATATATTGTATAGTCAATTAAAGGCACCAAAAAGAAGGCATGCTGATTGCTGAATACTCCATATATGTTTAGTAATTTAATCACGTGGCATTTAAAATAAAATATTGAGTCATTATCATTAGGCTCGTAGCTAGTAATAATGAGTATTTAAACCTAGCTAACTACTCAGAATCTTAGTACTTGGAAATATGGAAAAGTTTCCCTATCCTATTTGGAGTCACAACATTGGATTATCTTAAACAATCTTCTTACTCATGCCACTTGCGCGCCTGCAAACCAATTAACATCGATCAATTTTGTCCACATTTGTTCATTATTTAAATCTCTAGCTCTACCTCTTTCGAAATAAAAGTGGTAATTAAATGAGATGACTTCCTTATCTAAAAAATTACTGCATAAACTTTTTCTTTTAATAGGCAAAGGTAAGAATTAATTACGTAAGCTAGCACAAGCAGTATCATAGTACAGAAACACATTAGATAAAAACATACAGCAGAGATCATTCCATGCCTATTAAGTTACTAATAAATCAACCTTCCAGCAAATCTATCAGAAAACAACATAATAATCGACCACCGTTTGCACTGGCATCTTGGTATCTACAATCTTAAGTGCATATAAAAAGATAGAATTACAGTAACCAACCAGAAGCCCAAACTCTAGACCTATTTCCTCATATATGTCATCCTAGCTTATATAAATCACAAAAAAATAAAAAAAAAATTATGCATGCTATCTTAGTTACTCAATTGATCCTTGAGTGTTAGGATATCATCATATGAAAGATAATTATCCATCAAGTAAGATTTTAATAACATGAAAAGATGGGAGTTAACTACTAATTAATTAATTAACTCCAAATCCTTAATCACTTCTAGAAACTCTCATTAACCCGTTATTTAAATCTCTAATATCTACTCTAACATCTCCAAACTACCCTTCCTGAGCAACACATGGCGTGCATTCATCCTAGTTAGGCATGTAACCATTCTCAACAACGACACAAGTTTCACGTGGGCTTAAACCTAAAAAATAACACTAAATCGAAATAAATTTACGTGTGTCATGTGGTGGACCAATCTATATAGCTACGAGGTCAAGTAAAAATGAGGGGAAAGCAACCTGAAAATTCTAGACTTTGCATGTAGGTATTTGTTTTTCCTCCAGATAGTACTCTAGCTACAAAGCAAAAGGTTTGCACAACCTTTAATTAATATGCTATTGCGAACCTAACCTAGCCTAGAAAACAAAGTCTTTACATTTCTGGCTACATTTAAGGCGAAAATACCGGATCAATTAATATTAACAGTCGATAGAGTTTTGGAGTTTATAAGAGGAGGAGAATTAATGAGCTAAGGGAATGTTTGGCCGGCAGAAAATAAATATATCCGAAAGAGTAAAATAAGATAAATGAAAATATATAGTTGATAAATAAAATGAATTTTAGAGTTGTTTGAGTTGAAAAAATGGGAGAGAGAGTCTAAATGAATAGATAAAAGAATATTACGTTCTCATGTATAAATAAATATAAAATAACTCACTTGAAAAATTATTACGCGCGATTATCCTATTATTTTATTCTGATCGATAAATACATGATATATGATTAATTTAATAATTTAAATTGATAAAATTTTCTTAAATAAAAGATAATACCATTAATATTTATTAAATTATTAATGAGTATATTATTAATTTAAAAGACAAATCTTTAATTGATCACTTGTCAAAATACTTATGGGTAGGATAAGGATCTGATCGTGTAATAATTTCTCCACTTTCTTTCTTTGAGATCAAACCCTCCTTTCCTTTACCCTCATTATCCTTGGTTAGTTTTTAGGCTCAAGGGTAATTAATCCTAACCCAATATCAATCAATAGATTATACAAATCAGCGAAAAATAAGAGATTGAGATGAGATTGTTGTCAGAAAGAAAATTGATCTTACTGTATAATATATACATATGCTTAGACACTTAGACAAGAATAAGGAATAAAGTGGTTGGCTCTTTGATCAACACCAAGGGAATGATTTGGTACTACGCATTGAATTAAAGAAGAGAAAAAAAAAAAAAAACTTCATCGATCAGGTGAGCTGTATTCTCAAAGCAATGGAAAAGACACGAGTTATAAAAAAATATGCATGGAAAAGAGTCAAAATAATAAATACTTTAGGAAAGAATTTCAATATAGAATTTTATCAAAGGAAAAACATATCTAGCTAGCTGAAAATGGGGGATATTATATTGAAGCGAGAGCATATTAATTGCAAACATAACATATATATTAATTCTAGATAGCTAATGTTGAACATGTGCCATTTTTGGAACGATCGAAGAGATATATATATGCTAAAATACGTATCTCATGCTGATTACATCACATCTCCAAAAACAATATATTATTGTTAGAATTCTAATTATAGACAGACAAACAAGTTCAGATAATGTAGGGAGGGCTAAGGTTTTCTAGCACAATTTAAAATGGTTGCTAATTAAGGATATATAAAAGCAAAAATTAATTAAGGATCATGATATCAGTCGTACCAACACATTTTCTTTTGATGTGAAAAAGAGAGGTCCAAAACATACAGCTACTAAATATGTTGGTTGAAGGCAAGTTAGGCCTGCTGGCAGCTCACATAATTATGCAGGATAAAGTGGAATATGCTGTGTGAAGATATCTATCTTCCTCCCTACTTCTGAGAAGCACAATTGTAATTTCGAGCTTCTATTCTTATATAATATCATACATACAATTAACAATGTTGATGGCCATATTTTATTTCATCTAATTTCTTGGGGCTGCTGTTCAATTCTAGTTTTCGTAAATCTGTGAGATGTACTCTGACAAAGTTGTCTTATATGAGCACCTTTCTTCATTGTAGCACATGTAGTTATTTGTTGATTCTATTTTTTCTTTTGTTTAAAATAAAACGATCAAGCTGAGAAATAAATATATAATATATTTAATTGTAGTTTTGTTTCAATACTTTATCAAATTTACGATTTTAATCTCTTACTTTATTAAATTCGTAATTTTAGTTTTTATTTGAACAAATTCGTAATTTTAATCTCCTACTAAATATTTCGTAATTATTTTCAATAAAATCATTAATGATTATTCTAACATTTGAAAATTAAAGAAATATAATTTAAATTATAATTTTGTCAAAATTCATTCAACTTTTTATTTGAATTAATTAATTAGACAAATGATAACTTAAGAATAAAAAAGGATAATAGTATTATTAATATAAAAATTAATTAATTAATTTTATTTAAATAATTATTAATTATAGTAAAAAAAAGTCATCAAAATTATAAATTTGATAAAGTAAAAACCAAAACTCCAATTAAGCTTATATAATAACACTGCACAAAAATTCTCATGAGTTTTAATTTGTTTGTCTTAATTCGATATGGTTTTTAATTAAGTTATTGGTACAAACATTATATGAATCTATGCTAGAAATAGGATGTATTATATTAAATGATAATTTAAATAAAAATAGATATAATAATAATAATAATTATTATTATTATTATTATTGGGGAATATACTAACGAAAATTAATTATTTTTATATTTTTTTTCTCTATATAGGTTTTCTGTTTTTTTTAAAAAAATATAGATATCATTAAATACAAATTTATAATTAATGATCTTAACTATGAGTTGACTATATTAAGGGGACAGAAGTCAGCATTTTAGATCTTAAATACACTGCGACAATTAGTTAATGAATCGTGCTAGTATATCAGTGTTATATTTTTAATTAAAATGTTTTTTTTTCTTTTTTTCGTTAATTAGATAAGGTGTAAGTCTTCTATTCTTAAATAAAAAATAAAATACAATAATATTATTTTTTTGTCTTAAAATAAAAGATATATAATTTCAAGCACCCTCCATTTAACAAACGAAGAGAAAAAATATATATATAACATATATAAGGAACATTAATTGATTAATAAATAATTATGATTTTTTCAAATCGTAATTTTTTTTTATCTTTCCTTTTCCTTCTCATCACTTATCTATATATTTATGTATTTGGAGAGAGAATTTTTCTTCTCATAATAATAATTATACCCATCTCTGAACCTAGATTGTTTCTTGTAAATAATTCATGTGGTTTTTATAAAAAAAACAAATATATTATATTTGTAGTTTTTTTTTTCCTATCTTCTCACTTACATATATGTAAAAGAGTATTAAATAATCATGATTCATTAACAAATTAATAGGGCATTTGATAGACCCAAGATAAAATGAATCCACAAAAATTTGAACCACATCATTATATAAATATACCCCAGTAATCTATTTAATATTAAGCTCCCTTCACGGGAAGGGACATTACAACTTGAAGTGGCCTTTAATAAAATAATAAAAAAAAGCTGGCAAATGGCAATAAACCGACAATGCCCAAAGGGACCTCAAATTAGAGTACTAATTAAATAGAAAGAAAAGGGCCAGCGAGTGCTATATGATGGCAATAAATTGGACCTGTATGTGTCATATCATCTTTTTTCTCAAAACTTGACAAAATTGGGACTATCTAAGACCTCATTGGATTTTTAAAGATTAAAGAATTGAAAAGCAAACAAATAAATGAAACGAGAAGCACAAATTAAATCATCTTTAACAACCCCACACAAAAAGCCTATGATCATGATAGAAAGATATTCATTGTGTCCAATATAATGGAATTAATATGCCACTCCATCACTCTTTTCGAGTCTTGACAGAGATGCATATACAGTACTGTGTTCACACTTCACTCTTCACACACTTAGTATATATAAGCACTCTTCATCTCATTAATGTGATGTGCCCCCACAACACACTGTTTCACTCACCTCTCTCTCACTCTTCTTTGTTTCCGAATATTTGACAACCTAATTAAGAAGGTAGCAACAATAGCAAAATGGGTTCTCCAAAAATGGATGATAGTGAGACACAAAAGGTAGAGATGGGAAGAAAAGAGAGAGGTTCCATAGGAACCATTTTGAGATATGCTGATTGGATTGATGTTGTGCTAATTCTAATGGGTGCTGTGGGAGCAATAGGAGATGGCATGTCCACAAATGTTTTGTTGCTGTTTGTTAGCCGTATCATGAACAGCTTAGGTGGTTACAGTACTAATAACCTACAAAGTGGCAAGACTTACATGGCTGAGGTTGAAAAGGTAAGTTAGTTAACGTTGACTCATTAAATTCTAGATTGCTCCACTTTTTACACTCTAACCGACTAATTAATGTTTCTCTCTTCTTTTTTTTTCATTTATTATATTTATTATTTACAGTGCACCTTATATTTTGTCTACTTGGGATTAGCAGCAATGGTGGTGGCTTTCATGGGTAATCCAAATTCAAACATTCTTTTTCATACTTGCTTTACTTTTTGAGGACAAATAATGTGTAGCTGTAGCATCTTAACTGTAGTAGGAATTACTCAGCAGTACACCTAGGTTGGAGGCATCCTCAATTTTCACATGTTTAATTTGGCAGACATGTTTGGTCATTTTCTACATATTTATGAAACCCTAAAAACTAGAGTTTTATACACAGAAAATTGGAATTACACCAACCCACAATATATATATCAATCAAATAACTTTTCAGTTTTGGCTTAGAATTTTCTTTGATATTTGATCCTGAAATAGGAACTTCTAATTCTAAAAAGCAACACTTGGGATGCTTATTAATTAATCAATAACTCATGCTTAATTGCAGAAGGGTATTGCTGGAGCAAAACAAGTGAGAGGCAGGTGCTGAGAATTCGTTACAAGTACTTGGAAGCTGTCCTGAGACAAGAAGTAGGGTTTTTTGATTCGCAAGAAGCAACTACTTCTGAAATCATTAATAGCATATCAAAGGACACTTCTCTCATCCAAGAAGTTCTAAGTGAAAAGGTGATATTTTTTCTCTTCATTTTTCTTTTAAAGTACTTGTTTTTCATCTTTGTAATTTTATGCACTCCATGTCATATGCTAATTTTATTTAATTTATTGTAGATATTTATTTATTTTTTCTTGTATAGAGAAATTTATCTAAACAGGGTCTATATATTAATCATTAATTACCTCCTCATGTTAATTATGATCTTTTCTACTAATTAATTTGGCTATGGTTTCTCTTCTGATCAGGTGCCCCTATTTTTAATGCACTCATCATCATTCATCTCTGGGGCTGCGTTTGCAACGTACTTCTCATGGAGGCTGGCTTTAGTAGCATTTCCAACGCTGGTTTTGCTGATAATCCCTGGCATGATATATGGGAAATACCTAATCTATTTGTCAAAGTCCACAGTGAAAGAATATGGGAAAGCAAACAGCATTGTAGAACAGGCACTTAGCTCAATCAAAACCGTTTATTCATTCACTGCAGAGAAGAGAATCATGGGGAGATATTCAGACATATTGTGTAGAACTTCAAGGCTTGGAATCAAACAAGGCATAGCAAAGGGCATTGCAGTAGGAAGCACAGGTCTATCTTTTGCAATATGGGCTTTTCTTGCTTGGTATGGAAGCCGTTTGGTTATGTACAAAGCTGAAAGCGGTGGAAGGATCTACGCTTCAGCCATTTCCTTCATAATGTGTGGACTGTAAGTTATATCTATCTATCTCACTAAACTTTCATTTTCAATCTAACTCAATTCATCCTAATTAATTAACTTTATTAATCCATTAAAGTGAATGCCTTATATTTTTTTGAAGAAATTAAAGTGAATTACGTTTTATAAAATTAGAAATAAAACTAAAATATTAAAATTACATACTTATGATTTCAGATACTAAATTCAAGTTTTGTGTTTTTTAAGAAAATAAATTTTATTACTTAGAATAAAAGAGCTAAAGTACTTAACCTTAGCACAAGGCATGCCAAAGATCATGCATAGAAGATTTAATACAAGAATCCAACAAGATCAGCATTAAAGATCTAACACATGAATCCAGCAAGATCTCTCAGCATAAAAGGTATAACACATGAATCCACAACCAGTAAAAAAATTCAAGGTTTATTCATCTCCAATCATATCTTTGAATCAGGCATGAATTAAATTTAGTACATTGATGCAATGTATAGTATAGCAGCAGATCAATGGATCTTGATAACCAATTAAAAATTGAGACACCAGAAAGCTCAATTAATTTAAAGTTAAGACTACATTCTAAATCTTAGATCTAGTAGACAACTTGTCATAGCCGGTCATTGTCATCGTTCTCTTTAGGGGAAGGGAGTTAAAAATAATTAGTTTAATTAATTCCACATATATAACTAACTTTTATTATGATAAGGTTAGAATCAAATCGCTTCAGAAAAGTCTTGGTGTCTTTATCTTTCATTAATGCGCCAAATATTTTACTACATCACGATGATATTTAATAATTTGAGGACATATAGTAGTGGCAATCTTCAGCAAAGAAGGCAGTGGACTTCTTTCCATGTAAGGAATTCAAATGCTCTTTCTTTCAAAAAAAAAAGAAAAAAAAGTGACCTCTTAAAGCATAAATAGATGAAAAGCAAAGTACCTAGAAAAAGGAAGGGTCCTCCAGTTTTAGTAACAGTATTAACTATTGAATGAGTTTGTCCTTCCACGTGATTGTGAACTCTCTTCTACCCACCAAAGTGTTTTTAACTACTGCTTAAATTTGGTGTTATATTAATGGTACTGAAATTCATCTGTTACTATAATTATTTCTGCTTGAACTTGATTATTATGTTGAAGAAGGTGAATTTATTTTGTAAACTTTGTAATAAATAAGGAAAAAAAACTATTTAATTATTCTTGATATTATAATTAGAGCTGTAACAAATTTGTAACAAACAATTCACCAAAAAAAAAAAATTTGTAACAAGCAATGAAAATAAATCAGACAAGATCATTGTAGGAAGTATTTAATGAATATAATTAAAGAACTTGTGATATTAATTAGTTGGTAAGAAGGAAGACTTCTGCAAGGATTAATAAAACTTGATCTCTTAGCCTTTAAAAAAACAAAAAGGAAGACTTCTGCAAGATTAAGAGAAAAAACTTCTGAATATGGCCATAAGCTTTTAATTAAACTCTATAAATAAATGAATTCAAGGAGCATATATAAAACTTTTAACTTTTTTTTATAGAAATTTTAATTTATGGTAAAGTTCTGGTAAATCAAGTTTTGTAAAGTTTGGATCGCTTTTAGTTTATTATAGTAGTAACATTCTTAATTTTCATCAAGATAATCAATTTGAATTTTATTACATGTTATGTTTTTTACTGGATAAACGGATTTATATTCAGTATTAATTAAAGTTGTATCTCTTTTAATTAATTTTTTCCCCAACAGATGGATCTCTTGTAAAGAGAAATAAACAAAATTTGGTTGTAATGGTGCTTGAGATTATTTCATTAATAAAATTAAAATCTTATTAAATATTATATGATTAGAGATATTGGAAATAGCTTACTGTTAGAATTTCATAAATATGTAGATCTCTTGGAGTGGTGCTTCCTGATTTGAAGTACTTCACGGAAGCATCTGTTGCTGCTTCACGAATATTTGAGATGATTGACCGAACACCATTAATTGATGGTGAAGACACAAAAGGAGTTGTGCTAGAGAGCATTAGTGGCAGGCTAGACTTTGAGCATGTCAAATTCACATACCCTTCTCGTCCAGACATGGTTGTACTTAATGATTTCAATCTCCAAGTGGAAGCAGGGAAAACGGTTGCTCTAGTTGGTGCTAGTGGAAGTGGTAAGTCCACAGCAATAGCATTGGTGCAAAGATTTTATGATGCTAATGAAGGTGTTGTGAGGGTTGATGGTGTAGACATAAAAAGCCTACAGTTGAAATGGATTAGAGGGAAAATGGGTCTTGTAAGTCAAGAACATGCAATGTTTGGGACTTCCATTAAGGAGAATATTATGTTTGGGAAGCCTGATGCTACCATGGATGAAATTGTTGCTGCAGCCTCAGCAGCCAATGCTCACAACTTTATAAGGCAGCTTCCTCAAGGTTATGAAACCAAGGTAATTTAGTTCTAATTCTAGCACCACCTTAATTAGATGCTCAAGCTACACATAATATTCAATGCAGCTACTAATTAATTAACCTGATAATTTGTAAACTAGATTGGAGAAAGAGGTGCACTTGTTTCAGGAGGACAAAAGCAACGGATAGCCATTGCAAGAGCCATCATAAAGAATCCTGTGATTCTCCTACTTGATGAAGCAACTAGTGCTCTTGACTCTGAATCAGAATTACTGGTTCAGAATGCCCTTGACCAGGCCTCCATGGGAAGGACTACATTAGTAAGTGTCTAAAAGAGAGTGTCAGATAGTGTTGTTAGCATTTCTGACTAGTATAATTATCACAATGAAATGAATGAGTTAACATTGAACTTGATCAGGTTGTTGCCCACAAGCTATCAACTATTCGAAATGCAGACCTCATAGCAGTTGTTAGTAGTGGTCGCATCATTGAAACAGGCACACACAATGAACTCATCAAGAGACCAAATGGCCACTATGCAAAACTGGCAAAACTACAGACACAAATGAGCATGGATGAGCAAGATCAAAATCCAGAACTAGGTCAAGGTGCTCTTTCTGCAGCAAGAAGCAGTGCAGGTAGACCAAGCACGGCCAGGTCAAGCCCTGCCATATTTCCAAAGTCACCACATGAAGCTACTTCTACTCCATCTCCAGTTTCTCACCCTCCACCTTCTTTTACAAGGCTTCTCTCTCTGAATTCTCCTGAATGGAAACAAGGTCTAATTGGAACCCTCTCAGCCATAGCCTTTGGCTCGGTTCAACCCCTATATGCTTTAACCATTGGGGGTATGATTTCTGCATTTTTTGCTGAAAGCCATCAAGAAATGAGGTACAGAATCAGGACTTATTCTTTTATTTTCTGTTCCCTTTCCCTTGCTTCTATCATCCTCAATCTCTTGCAACACTACTATTTTTCTTATATGGGAGCCAAGTTAACCAAAAGGATAAGACTTGGCATGCTGGAGAATATCTTAACCTTTGAAACTGCTTGGTTTGATGAGGAACAAAACTCCAGTGGAGCATTATGCTCAAGGTTAAGCAATGAGGCTTCCATGGTTAAGTCCCTTGTAGCAGACAGACTCTCTTTACTAGTTCAAACCACTTCTGCTGTCACTATTGCAATGATCATAGGCCTTGCCGTAGCTTGGAAGCTTGCTCTTGTTATGATAGCAGTGCAACCACTCACAATCCTTTGCTTTTATACAAGAAAAGTGTTGCTCTCTACACTCTCAACAAAATTTGTTAAGGCACAGAATCAAAGTACACAAATTGCAGTGGAGGCAGTTTATAACCACAGAATTGTGACTTCATTTGGGAGCATTACAAAAGTTCTACGACTGTTTGATGAGGCACAAGAGGCGCCAAGGAAGGAGGCGAGGAAGAAGTCTTGGTTGGCTGGCATAGGAATGGGTTCTGCTCAGTGTCTAACTTTCATGTCATGGGCTTTGGATTTCTGGTATGGTGGTACTTTGGTGGAAAAAAGAGAAATATCAGCTGGGGATGTGTTCAAAACATTTTTTGTATTGGTGAGCACTGGCAAGGTAATAGCTGATGCTGGAAGCATGACTTCTGACCTTGCCAAGAGCTCAACAGCAGTGGCTTCTGTGTTTGAAATTCTTGACCGGAAATCACTAATTCCCAAGGTATGTATGTTGATGTTGTGCATGCACCATCAAATTCTCTGTGTACCTTTTTGTTTTTCTTTGGCACTCTATTACTCCCCCGTTAAACCAAGTATATAGTTGTGAACATTTATGAATGAGAAGTTGAGATTTTTAACTTCAACATATTTTGACATTCAATTATGGATTGTTATGTTTTTTGGTTAGAGTGGAGATAACACTAACGGCATCAAGTTGGAAAAAATGAGTGGAACAATAGAGTTGAAGAATGTTGATTTTGCCTATCCAAGCAGGGCAGGGAGCCAAATTTTGCGCAAGTTTTGCTTGGAGGTGAAGGCAGGAAAAAGTGTTGGGCTGGTTGGAAAAAGTGGATGTGGAAAATCAACAGTGATTGCTTTAATTGAAAGATTCTATGATGTTGAGAGAGGTTCGGTTAAAGTAGACAACGTAGACATAAGGGAATTAGACATTCAGTGGTACAGACAGAACACGGCACTTGTTAGCCAAGAACCTGTGATATATTCTGGCAGCATACGTGACAACATTTTGTTTGGGAAGCAAGATGCAACAGAGAATGAAGTTGTGGAGGCTGCAAGAGCTGCCAATGCTCATGAATTCATATCGTAAGTTTTTCTCTTTACATATGATACTATATGCTCACTTGTTTTAACCATCAACTGTTGGTAATGTAATGCAGATCATTGAAAGATGGATATGAAACTGAATGTGGAGAAAGAGGAGTGCAGCTATCAGGAGGGCAAAAGCAGAGAATAGCAATTGCAAGGGCCATAATACGCAACCCAAAGATACTACTTCTAGATGAAGCAACAAGTGCTTTGGACGTGCAATCAGAACAAGTTGTGCAAGAAGCACTCGATAGGACTATGGAAGGAAGAACCACGATTGTTGTGGCACATAGGCTTAACACCATCAAAGAGCTTGGTTCAATTGCTTATGTGTCTGAGGGAAAGGTCCTGGAGCAAGGAACCTATGCTCAACTTAGGAACAAGAGAGGTGCCTTCTTCAACCTTGCCAGCCATCAAATCCATACTTAGTTGAATTGGGTTTGAGGCCAACTTTTTTGGTCCAACTATATAAATAAAAACTCACATCCAATATGAAATGTTCTATGCAAATATATAATTAGACTCTAGTTTGTAAGACACTAAGGAGTAAGGATTACCACAACTGCCTTACGTTATTTAGATATTTTCTGCCTGCATATAAGTTTAGGCCCAAGAAATGAAACGCTTTGTACTGTTATAAATGATACATGAATCACTCTTTTGTCCCATGCAATACGATACTACACGCACGATTGGGGTATAATAAATTATGGTAATTCGTAGAGTCTATCTTGGGTACATACCACACTTTATTTTGTAGATATTATTTTATAAGTATTTATAGGAGATAAAAATATAAAGAAAATAAAGAAATTAATTTATCTAAAAGTTAACCTTGTATTCTCTAATAATTAATTTGTAAAAGTTCTATATCTTTTAAATAAAAAAGAGCTTCAACTATTAAAAAGATAATTTTAACTTCTAGAAAAATTTATTTAATTTTTTTTTTCAAATTTTCTTTTCTAAAAATCTTTTTAAAATAGTATGTTCAAACATGCAACTATATATATTTATTTCCCAACAATTTAACTCATAAAGCTTCAGGTTTTATGATCAACTAACAACCAAGTTTTATTATTAATTAAAATCATGCAGATTTTTTTAAGAAATTACTTTGATTTTTCATTTTTTTTTCAAAATTTCAACACATCGCAATTGTTTTTTAACATTTTCAAAACATTACTTTTATTTTTTAATATTTTTTCAAATTTTCAACTAATCCTCTTGTTTTTTTTAATATTTTTATTATTTTTTAAAATATTCACAACATTACTCTTATTTTTCATTTTTTTACAAATTTTTAAGACATTATTCTTTTTTTTTTTCAAAATTTTCAAATTTATAATTTTTTTCAATCTTTCAAGACATTATTTATTTATTTTTATATTTTTAAAATTTTCATAATCTTAAAATTTTCATATTTATTTATCATATTTTAAAATTTTAATTTATTTCTTCAAATTCTCAAGACATTATTTTTTTTTCATAATAATAAAAATTCATTTATTTCAATTTTTGAAGACAATAAGTTTAATTTTTCAAATTTTTAAGACACTAGGCTAATTTTTAAAACAATACTCATCTTTTTCTTTTTAATTTCAAACTTTTTATTTTTTTTCAAATTTTTAAGATATTATTGTTGGGTTTACATATTATTATTGTTTTATTATATTTTAAATTTTTTATATTTTTCAAAATTTCAAGACGATCCTCTTGTTTTTTAATATATATTTTTTTCAAATTTTCAAGATATTATTGTCGATTTTACATATTATTCAAAATTTCAAGATATTATTATTATTTTATCATATTTTAAAATTTTCATATTTTTCAAAATTTCAAGACAAACCTCTTGTTTTTTAATATTTTTGAAATTTTTTGAAATTATTATTCTTGTTTTTTTATATATTAAAAATTATCAAATATATTCCTCATGTTTTTCTAATTTTTTCCTCAAATTTTCAAGATACTACTCTAGTTTTTTTTACTTTTAAAATTTCAAGACAATATTCTTGTTTTTTTAATTTTTTTTTTCAAATTTTCCAAAAATTTACTCTTATTGTATTTTATTTTCAAATTTTAAGACATGCCTCCAATTTTTTAAAAATTTGTTTTTGCACATATTTAAAATTTTCAAAACATCAATCTTGTTTTTTAATATTTTTTTTCATTTTTCAAGATATTCCCTTTGCGTCTTTAGTATTTTTTTCAAATATTTTTAGTGTTTTATTAAATTTTTCATGACATTACACTGGTATTTTTATATATTTGTTCCAATTTTCAAGAAATTTCTATTGTTTTTTAATGTTTTCAATTTATGTCAAATTTTATATGTTTTTTAAATTTTCAAGATATTACTTTTGTTTGTTCATATTTTTTATTTTTTCAATCTTTTAACACATTACTTATTTTTCTTTTTCA
This sequence comes from Amphicarpaea edgeworthii, assembly GCA_014843725.1. Classification (NCBI taxonomy): domain Eukaryota; kingdom Viridiplantae; phylum Streptophyta; class Magnoliopsida; order Fabales; family Fabaceae; genus Amphicarpaea; species Amphicarpaea edgeworthii. The sequence goes on from CM026325.1 coordinate 474,751, forward strand.
TATTTTTAAAACTTTGATTTTTTTTTTTTAATTTTCAATATATTCCTCTTGTTTTTTTTTTAATTTTCATTTTTTTTCAAATTTTTAAGACATTTTTTTCATACTTTTAAATTCTTTTTTTTTTTTAAATCTAAGACATTCATCTTGGTTTTTTTTATATTATTTAAATTTTCATTATTCTTCAAATTTTTAAAGCATTCCTTTATTATTAAATTTTAAAAATTCTTTTAAGACATTACACTTGATTTTTTATAATATTAATTTTTTTAAAAATTTTCAAGACATTACTCGTGTTTTTTATATTTTTAAACCTTTTAAGACATTTCTATTATTTTATTATTATTATTTTAAAATTTTCATTTTTTAAAAAAATTTCAAGACACTATTGTTGTTTTTTTTCTTTTTCTTTTTCTTTTTCAATTTTTTTTTTCAAATTTTCAAGACATTAATCATGTTTTTATTATTTTTATTTATTTTGTCAAATTTTTTAAACATTTGTCTTGTTTATTAACATGGGTAATTTTTTTTTTCAAATTTCAAGACATTAATATTATTTTTTAATATTTTTGAAAATTCAGTTTTTTTTTCTTCAAATTTTCAAGACTTTACTTTTGATTTTTCATATTTTTAAAATATTAATTTTTGTCATTACCCTTGTGTTTTCATTTTTTTTTCCAAATTTTATATTTTATTTAAATTTTCAAGACATTACTTCTTCTTTTTCTTGATATTTTTAAAATTCTCACTTTCTAAGTTTTTTTTTCATTTTTTAAAAAATTTTCGACAGGACATTATTTTTGTTTTTTTTTTTTTTATATTTTTTAAGTTCATGTCTTTTTTTAAAAATTTCAATACATTATTGTTGTTTTTTCATATATTTTATTTATGTTTTTTCAAAATGTTCAAGACATTACTTTTTAAGACATTATTCTTATTTTTTACCTACTCTTATTGATATTTCAATTTTTCAAAATTTTAAAGAAATTACTATTATTTTCTTCATTTATGAAACCCTAAATATTTAGGGTTTTGATTTATAATTTCATTAATGAAACGCTAAATATTTATGGTGAAATTTAATATTTTCATTAGTAAAACCCTAAATATTTTGGGTTTTATTCATGAAACACTATATATGAAATCTAAAACAAATAGAGTTTTATTAATGAAACTTTAAATATTTAAGGTTTTGATTTACTGTTTTATTTATAAAACCCTTAATTTCAAGGGTTTCAATTTTGGATGAAATTTAGGATTTCCTCAATAAAACCAGAAATACTTAGTGCTTCATTAATGAAACCATAAAAAACCATGGTTTCAATTTAAAGTTTCATTATAAAATCATAAATATTTAAGATTTTATTTACAAAACTTAATATTTTAGGGTTTTAGTAATTAAACTCTAAATAATTAGAGTTTTGATTTAATGTTTGGTTCATGAATCTCTAAATATTTAAGGTTTTAATTTACGATTTTATTAATGAAACCCTAAATATTTATTATTTTGATTTAATGATTATTTAAACCATAAATTTCACCCAAAATTAAAACTCTAAATATTTAGGAATTCATAAATAAAATCATAAATATTTTGGACTTTTAATAATAAAACCTTAATTATTAATTAAACCTTAAATATTTTGGACTTTTAATAATAAAACCTTAATTGTTTTATTAATGAAACCTTAAATATTTAGGGTTTTATTTTAGAAACCCTTAATATTTAGGACTTAATCAATAAAACCTTAAATATTTATGTTTTCAATTTAAGGTTTCATTTATAAAACCCTTAATATTTAAAATTTTATTTACAAAACCCTGAAAATTGATTGTTTCAATTGAAGGTGAGTTTTTTTAGTGTTTTATTATGAAAATCATAAATGATTAAGGTTTCATTAATGAATTCCCAAATATAGAAGGTTGCAAATATCCAGGGTTTTATTTATGAAACCTTAAATATTTAAGGTTTTTATTTTTGAAACCCCAAATATTCAGGATTTCAATTAGGCTTTTATTTATGTAACTCGAAATATTTAAGGTTTAAATTTTTGGTTTTATTTATGAAATCCTAATGATTTAGGGTTTCAATGTACACATCATTAATAAAACCCTAAATAATTGACGATTCATTTATGAAATCCTAAATATTTATGGTTGTAATTTGAGGTTTCATTTATCAAAATCCTAAATATTTAAGGATTTCTTTATGAAACCCTAAATATTTTGGGTTTCCATTTAGGATTCCATTAATGTAATCGTAATTATTTAGGATTTTATTAATAAAATCCTAAATATTTAGGGTTTCGACTTAATGTTTCATTTATCAAATCTTAAATATTTAAGGTGTCAATTTAATAAATATTTAGTGTTTTATTAATGAAACCCTAAATATTTAGATTTCGATTTAATGTGAAATTGACAATTGAATCAATGAAACCCTAAATATTTATGTTTTAATTTAAGGTTTTGATTTTTGAAACCCTTACTATTTAGGATTTTATTCAGAAAACCCTAAATATTCATAGTTTCAATTTAGGGTGAGTTTTACGGTTTCGATTAGGGTTTTATTTATGATACCCAAAATCTTTAGGTTTTAAATTTATGGTTTTGTTTATGAAACCCTAATTATTTAAGGTGTTAAATTTAGACTATCATTAATGAGACTTTAAATAATTGATGATTCGTTTATGAAACTGTAATTATTTATAGTTGCAATTTAAGGTTTCATTTATCAAAACCTTAAAAATATACGACATTCTTTTTGAAACCCTGAATATTTTGAGTTTTTTGGTTTAAATTTAAGGTTTCATGAATGAAACCTTATGTAATGAGAGTATTATTAATGAAACCATAAATGATTATGGTTTCATTAGTGTTTCAAATATTTAGAGTTTTATTTATAAAACCCTAGATATTTAAGGATTTATTTTAGAAAACCTAAATATTTAAGGTTTTAATTTATGATTTAATCAATGAAATGCTAAATATTTAAGTTTTTAATTTAGGGTTTTATTCCTTAATATTTAAGATTTTATTTAGAAAAGCAAAAATATTCATGGTTTGAATTTAGGGTGAGTTTGAGGATTTCATTAATGAAACCCTAAATAATTAAGGTTTTATTAATGAAACCCTATATAATTAGGGTTTCAATTAATGTTTTATTTATGAAACTCAAAATCTTTAAGGTTTTACTTATGAAACTTCAATTGTTTAGGGTTTTAATTTACACCGTCAATAATGAAACCTTAAATAATTGATATATTATTTATGAAACCCTAAATATTTATGGTTGTAATTTAGGGTTTAATTTATCAAAACCTTTAATATTGTAAGATATTTTTTTTTTATAAAACCCTAAATATTTAGGCTTTTGATTTAATGTTTAATTTATCAAGCCCTAAATATTTAGTGTTTTAGTAATGAAATCTTAAATATTTATGGTATTATTTAAGAAACTTAAATATTTAGGGTTTTATTTTAAAAACCCTATATATTTAGAGTTTTAATTTTAGATGAAATTTAGGATTTAATCTATGAAACCCTAAAATTTATATTTTTAATTGAATGTTTCATTTATGAAACCCTTAACATGTACAATTTAATTTACAAAAGCCAAAATATCCATGGTTTCAATTTAAGGTAAGTTTAAGGGTTTCATTAATGAAACCCTAAATTATTAGGTTTTTATTAATGAAACCCTAAATAATTAGGGTTTCAATAAAGGTTTTATTTATGAAACTCATAATCTTTAGGGTTTAAATTTAGGGTTTTACTTATACAAACCTAATTATTTAAGGTTTAAATATTTATGTTTTTAATTTAGGGTTATATTTATGAAACCCATAATGTTTAGGATTTTATTTAAAAAAGCTAAATAGTTAGGATTTCATTAACGAAACCCTAAATAGTTAATGTTTCATTTACGAAAGCCTAAATAATTAGCGTTCCATTAATGGAATCCTAAATAATTAAGGTTTCAATTAGGGTTTTCTTTATGAAACTCAAAATTATTAAGGTTTTACTTAAGAAACCTAATTATTTAGCATTTTAATTTAAGCTATCATTAATGAAACCCTAAATAATTAATGTTTTGTTTATGAAACCCTAAATATTTATGGTTATAATTTATTATTTGATTTATCATAATATTAAAGATTTTGAGGTTTCATTATGAAACCCCAAATATTTTAGGTTTTCATTCATAGTTTCATTAATGAAACCCTAGTTATTTAAGGTTCCATTCCTAAATATTTAGGGTTTGCATTTAATGTTTCACTTATCAAACCCTAAATATTTAGGGTTTCAATTTTATAAATAGTTAGTGCTTCATTAATGAAGCTGTAAATATTTAGGATTTTATTTTAGAAACCCTATATATTTAAAGTTTTAATTTCAAATGAAATTTAGGATTTAATAAATTAAACCTTAAATTTTTATTTTTTCAAATTAAAGTTTCATTTATGAATCCCTTAATATTTATAATTTTATTACAAAAGACAAAATATTTATGGTTTAAATTTATAGTGAGTGTAATGGTTTCATGAATGAAACCCCAAATAATTAGGGTTATATAAACAAAATCCTCCATAATTAGGGTATCAATTTGAGTTTTATTTATGAAATTCATAAAATTTATGGTTTTACTTATGAAAACCTAATTATTAGGGTTTTAATTTAGGCAATCATTAATGAAACTCTAAATAAGCGAGGTTTCGCATATGAAACCCTAAATATTTATGGTTACAATTTAGAGTTTCATTTAGCAAAACCCTATATATGTTGGGTTTCTTTTTAGGGTTCCAATAATGAAACCCTAAATATTTAGGATTTCAATTTAATGTTTTATTTATCACACCCTAAATATTTAGGGTATCAATTTCATAAATATTAATTATTTTCTTAATGAAACCCTAAAAATTTCAAGTTTCAATTTTTAATGAAATTTAGGATGTAATCAATGAAACCCTAAATATTTAGAATTTAATCAATAAAATCTTAAATATTTAGGAGTTTATTTACAAAACTGTAAATATTCATAATTTCAATTTAGGGTGAGTTTTTTGAACCCTGATTATTTAGGGTTTCATTATTGAAACCTTAAATAATTGGGATTTAATTAAGGTTTTATTTATTAAACCCAAAATCTTTAAGATTTAATTTATACTTTTATTTATGAAACCTTAATTATTTAGGGTTTTAATTTTAGTTGTCATTAATGAAACCCTAAAACATTGAGGATTCGTTTATGAAAATCTAAATATTTATGGTTGCAAATTAGGATTTCATTTATCAGAACCTTAAATATTTAAACCTTTATTTATAAAACCATAAATATTTTGGGTTTCAATTTAGGGTTCATTCATAAAACCCTAAATGATTAATATTTCAAATATCTAGGGTTTTATTTATGAAACCTTAAATATTTAAGGTTTTATTTTTGAAACCCTAAATATTTAAGATGAAATTTATGATTTAATTAGTGAAACGTTAAATATTTATGTTTTTCATTTAGAATTTCATTTATGAAACCCTTAATATTTAGGATTGTATTTACAAAAGCCAAAATATTTATGGTTTTAATATAGGGTGAGTTTGATAGTTTCATTAATGAAATCCTAAATAATTACAATTTTGTTAACAAAACCCTAAATAATTAGGGTTTTAATTAAGGTTTTATTTTTGAAAATAAATTTTTTTAAGGTTTTATTTAGGAAACCCTAATTATTAGGGTTTCAATTTAGGTTATCATGAATGAAACCCTAAATAATTGAGGTTTCATTTATGAAACACTAAATATTTAGGGATTTCTTTATAAAACCCTAAATATTTAGGATTTTAATTTAATGTTTCATTTATCAAACCCTAAATATTTAGGGTTTCAATTTCATAAATATTTATTGTTTTATTCATGAAACCTAAAATATTTAATGTTTTATTATTGAAATCCTTAATATTTAGGGTATGAATTTCGGATGAAATTTAGGATTTAATTTATTAAACTCTAAATATTTATGTTTTCAATTTAAAGTTTCATTTATGAAAACCTCTAGAATTTTGTTTACAACACCCTAAATATTCACAATTTAGTGTTGGGTGAGTTTTATTAAACCCTAATTATTTAGGGTTTTATTGATAAAACTTTAAATAATTAGTGTTTGATTAGAGTTTTATTTATGAAACCCGAAATTATTATGATTTAAATTTATGGTTTTTTTATGAAACCCTAATTATTTAGGGTTTCAATTTAAGCTGTCATTAGTGAAACCCTAAATAAATGAGGTTTCATTTATGATATTCAACATATTTATGGTTGCAATTTTTAGTTTCATTTATCAAAACCCTAATTATTTAAGTGATTCTTTATCAAATATAAAATATTTTGGGCTTTAATTGAGGGTTCCATTAATGAAACCCTATATAATGAAGAATTTATTAATAAAAACCTACATATTTAGGGTTTTAATTAATGTTTCATTAATAAACCTTCAAAGATTTTATTGATGAAACCCTAAATATTTAAGGTTTCCATTTATGATAAAATTTAAGATTTAATCAATGAAAAACTAAATATTTATGTTTTCAATTTAGGGTTTTATTTTTATGAAACCCTTAATAACTATGAAATGTTAAATATTCATGGTTTCTTAAGAAACCCTAAATATTTTAGGTTTTCTATTTATGATTAAATTAATGTAACCCTAATTATTTAGGGTTTCATTAATAAGTCATATATATTTAGGATTTCAATTTAATGTTTCTTTTATCAAATCTAATATATTTATGGTTTTAATTTAAGATTTCAATTTTAAGATGATATTGACAATTTAATCAATGAAGCCCTAAATATTTATGTTTGTAAATTTAAAGTGAGTTTTAATGTTTCATTAATGAAACCATAATAAATTAGGGTTTTGATTAGCATTTTATTTATGATAACCAAAACCTTTAGGGTTTAAATTTATGGTTTTATTTATAAAATCCTAATTATTTAGGGTGTTAAATTTAGACTATCATTTATGAAACTCTAATATATACGGTTACAATTTAAGGTTTCATTTATCAAAATTTTAAATATTTAAGGATTATTTTTTAAATCCTAAATATTTTAGGTTTAAATTTAGGGTGCCATTAATGAAACCCTAAATATTGATTATTTTAATTTAATGTATCATTACTGAAACCTTGAATGATTAATATTTTACTAATGAAACCTTAAATTATTAGAGTTTCAAATATATAGGGTTTTATATATATTTAGGATTTATTTTAGATACCTTTAATATTTTGGATTTCAATTTAGAATGAAATTTAAGATTTAATCCATGAAACACTAAATATTTACGTTTTCAATTTAAAGCTTCATCCTTTAATATTTAAGATTTTATTTAGAAAAGAAAAATTATTCATGTTTTCAATTTAGGGTTAGTTTGGGATTTCATTAATGAAACCTTAAATAATTAAGGTTTCATTATGAAATTGTAAATAATCAGGATTTCATGAATGAAAGTCTAAATAATTAAGGTTTCAATTAATGTTTCATTTATAAAACTTAAAATCTTTAGGGTTTGAATTTTGGGTTTTACTTATGAAATCTTAATTATTTAAGGTTTCAATTTAGACCATCATTAATGAAACCCTAAATAATTGATGTTTCCTGTATAGTTGCAATTTAGGATTTCATTCATCAATACCCTAAATCTTTAAGGATTTCTTTATGAAACCTAAAATATTTTGGGTTTTTATTTAAGGTTCCATTAATGAAACCTTAAATAATTATGATTTGATTAGAGTTTTATTTATGAAAATTGTAATAATTAAGATTTAAATTTATGGTTTATTTATGAAACCCTGATTATTTAGGGTTTCAATTTAGGCTATCATTAATGAAACCATAAATAAGTAAGGTTTCGTTTATAATATTCTAAATATTTATGGTTGCAATTTAAAGTTTCATTGATGAAAACCCTAATTATTTAGGAGATTCTTTATCAAACCTAAAATATTTTGTGTTTCAATTTAGGATTCTGATGCATGCATAATGTAGTTCCAAGCCATACAAGCTTGGTTTAGATCGTCCGGAAGCAAATTAAAAGAGCTCTAATGAAGCTCAATCAAGAACTCAAACAAAAATGAAAAGTGAAAAGAAGAAGAAAATGAATTAGAACGACGCCATGATTCGCAAGGCAACAATAAGCCGAGGTGAATTCGCCACAAGGAAAACTTCCTTGATAAGAATCAATGGTCTTTTCTCAAAAACCAAAAAGAGACTAAGCTCTCAACTAAGCAACAAGCTTAATTCATTCACAAATTGGTTGATTACAAATGAGGCTCTTCTCAACTATTTATAGAGTTAGGCCTTAGAAGAGGATTAAGTAACTAATCTCCACTTAAACGCATCGTTTTAAGGCCTAATTACACAATTAAGAAGCCCCTTACACAAATAAACAAAGTTTTCAAAAATTCTCATGTCAGACCTCCGTTAAGCTCAACCTTGCACTTAGTGCCACTCTTCTTTGTGTTCGCTAAGCTTAATGTTACGTTGAGTGAGATGCTTGATCGAAGTAAATTTGTGCTAATCTTAACGTTGCGTTAAGTGAGCTGCTTGATCGAAGTGAAATTGCACTGAGCGAACTTCTTTAGCAAATTTCCAAGTGCTTAAATTTAGCTCCTTTGGGCTTCTTCCTTCTTGGCCTTTAATGAATAACTCTTCCTTTAGTCTCTTGGTCATTTCTTCTTGAAGAATCTTGGCCTTGGACCTTGTCATTGGTCCCTTTAATTCGTAAAGTGCCCCTAGGTCCTCATGTTCATTGGGTAGCCCTCTATCAGATTCCATTAATGAAATCATAAATAATAATGAAACCCTACATATTTAGGGTTTTATTTAATGTTTCATTAATGAAACCCTCAATGATTGGGGTTTCATTAAGATTTTATTTTTGAATCCCTAAATATTTAAACTTTTAATTCAGGACGAAATTTAGGATTTAATCAATGAAATGCTAAATATTTATATTTTCAATTTAGGGTTTCATTTATGAAACCCAAATGAAATCCTTAATATTTATGAAATAGTTTCAATTTAAGGTGACTTTCAATGTTTTATTAACGAAATCTTAAATACTTAGGGTTTCAATTTGGAATTTATTTATAAAACTCAAAATCTTTAGGGTTTAAATTTAGGGTTTTATTTATGAAACCCTCATTATTCAAGGTTTCAATTTAAGTTGTAATTAATGAAACCCTAAATAGTTAAGATTTTTCTTATGAAACCTAAAATATTTATGGTTTTAATTTAGGATATCATTTATCAAAACCTAAAATATTTAGGATTTTCTTTATGAAACCCTTAATATTTTGGGTTTCTATTTAGGGTTCCATTAATGAAATCCTAAATATTTAATGTTTCATTTATCAAACCCTAAATATTTTGGGTTTCAATTTAACTATTTTATTAATGAAACCCTATATATTTAAGGTTTTATTTTAGAAACCTTAAATATTTAGGATTTCAATTTAGGATTTAATCAATAGAACCTTAAATATTTATGTTTTCAATTAAATAATTCATTTATGAAACCCTTAATATTTAGGATTTTATTTACAAAACCCTAAATATCCATAGTTTCAATTTAAGGTAAGTTTTATGGTTTCATTAATTAAACCCTAAATATTTCAGGTTTCATCAATCAAAATCTTAAAAATAATTATAGTTTCAATTAGTGTTTTATTTATGAAACCCGACATCTTTAGGGTTTTAATTTTTTATTTTATTTATGAAACCTTAATTATTTAAGGTTTCAATTTAAGCCGTAATTAATGAAACCCTAAATTATTGAGCTTTTGTTTATGAAACCCTTAATATTTTGGATTTCCATTTAGGGTTCCATTAATGAAACCTTAATTATTTAGGGTTTAAATTTATCAAACCCTATCTATTAAATGTTTCATTTATCAAACCCTAATTATCTAATGTTTCATTTATCAAACCTTAAATATTTCAAGTTTCAATTTATAAATATTTACTATTTTATTAATGACACCCTAAATAGGGATTTATTTCAAAAACCCTAAATATTTAGGGTTTCAATTTATGATGAAATTTAGGATTTAATTAATGAAACCCTTAATATTTTGCATTTTATTTACAAAACCCTAAATATCCATAATTTCAATTTAAGGTAAGTTTTAAGGTTTCTTAAATAATTATGATTTCGATTAGGATTTTATTGATGAAACTCGACATCATTAGGGTTTAAATTTATGGTTTTATTTATGAAACCCTAATTATTTAGGGTTTTAATTTAGATCATTATTAATGAAACCCTAAATAATTGAGGTTTCATTTATGAAAACCGTAAATATTTAGGATTTCTTTATGAAACCCTAAATATTTTGGGTTTCAATTTAGGGTTCCATTAATGAAATCCTAAATATTTTAGGTTTTGATTTAATATTTCATTAATGAAATCCTAAATGATTAAGGTCTCATTAATGAAACCCTAAATATTTAAGGTTTCAAATATCTAGGTTTTTATTTATGAAACCTTAAATATTAAAGGTTTTATTTTAGAAACCTTAAATATTTAGGGTTTCAATTTATAATTTAATCAATGAAACGCTAAATATTTATGTTTTCAATTTAGGGTTTCATTTATGGAACCCTTAGTATTTAAGATTTTAATGAATGAAACCTTAAATTTTTTTACAACATCCTAAATATTCATGGTTTCAAATTGGGGTGAGTTTTATGAAACCTTAATTATTTAAAGTTTAATTATTTTGGATTTTCATTTAAGATTCCATTAATGAAACCCGAATTATTTAGGTTTTCCATTTAATTAATATTTAGTGTTTTATTAATGAAATCTTAAATATTTAGGATTCTAATAAATGAAACGCTAAATATTTATCTTTTCAATTTAGTGAAACTCTTAATATTTAAAATTTTATTTAGAAAAACAAAATTATTTATGGTTTCAATTTAGGATGAGTTTGAAGGTTTCATTAATGGAACCCTGAATAAATTAGGGTTTGATTTTTGAAACCTAGAAACTTTAAGTTTTAAATTTAAGGTTTTATTTATAAAACCCTAATTATTTAGGATTTCAATTTAAGTCGTCATTAATGAAATCATAAATATTTATGGTTGCAATTTAGGATTTTATTTATAAAAATCATAAATATTTAGGGTTTTGAATTTTAGTTCCTTTATGAAACCCTAAATATTTAATGTTAAATTTTGGTTTTCATTAATGAAACTATTAATATTTTGGGTTTTATTTATGAAACCTTATATTTGAGGTTTCATTTATAAAACCCTAATTAAATAGAATTTTATTAATGAAACCCTAAATATTTAAGATTTCTTTTTAACATTTTATTTTTGAAATCCTTAATTCTTAGGTTAGAATTTTTTATGAAATTTAGGATTTCATGAATGAAACCTTAAATTTTTTTTGTTTCAATTTAAAGTTTCATTTATGAAACTGTAAATATTTAAGTTTTTATTTACAAAAATCTAAGTAATTAAGGTTTCATTTTAATGTTTCGTTTATTAAATATTAAATATTTGAGGTTTTAATTTAAGGTTTCATTAATGAAACCATAAATATTTATGGTTTAAATTTAGGTTTTTATTTATGAAATCATAAATATTTAGGGGTTCAATTTAAGGTTTCATTAATGAAACTTTATATAATTGATGCTTCATTTTTTAAACCATAAATATTTATAATTTCAATTTAGAGTTATATTTATTAAAATCCTAAATATTTTTGGATTCATTTGTGAAATCCTAAATTTTTATTATTAGAATTCAAAATCTTTTAAGGTTTCATACGTGAAACCTTAAATAATTTAACGTTTGTAAAATTCTAAATCATCTAGGGTTTTATTATAATTTAGTATTATAATTTTATTGTTTAAAATTTAGAATTTCATTTCATTTTATAATTTATTATTTATGATTTTATAATTTAGGATTTAGACGTTTTTAAAAATAAACTTCTCCATACTTATAAATCCAACTCACTAACACTCAAAAGTCATAAGTCATAAGAAATTATAAATTTCATATTTTATTTTCTATCAAATAATGCTCCTTCTAATTTTTTTTTCTATAGAAACAAGTGGTAATAATACCTTATAAAATCATCTCACTTTTTTTTTTCTTTTCCTAAACCAAATATACGGTAAGTTCAAACTTGTTGCTAGGTGCTACTATTGTCAAAATAAAATAAATAAAGAATTGAATGGCGTCTCCTCCTCTCAACCAATCAATTTTCCATTCATGTGCTGCTGCCTATTCGTGTAATCAGAAGCAAGTGGACAAGTGCGAGAAACGCGTCAAACCAAAATGGTTTTTTTTTATTAATTAATTTAATATTTAAAATTAATGTATTTATTATTTTTTCTGATATAGAAAAAAACAATCAAACGAAGGAGAAATGACATTTCAAATACATTTAAATCACCCAACTGTAGCTTCATTTTACTAATTAATCCCTTAAAGATAATTTATTATTCAATTTTTAACAAATTGTTATTTATTTATGAATTACTGACGCATTTTTGTTTTACTACATGGTCCATGCATAGGATGACGTTTATCATTTTTAAACTATATAATATATGAAATAATTAAATTAAAACTTCTTCTTTTTTTTATTTATTTTTACAAAATAAAACTAGTATAACTTGTGTAAAAGTGAGACAGATTGATTGGCACTAACTGAATTGTTAAATTTTATTATTTATAAAAAAAAAATGAATTTGTATCAAAACTTAGATTTTCTCTTCTTGTAAAAAAAACAGAACACGTTCTATATACCCATTATTTATTTTGGCCTTTTTATCTGGAGTAGTAAAAATTCTAAGTATTGTTCAAGGAAAAAAATTATAATGAGAACTAATTAAAAATTATAATAAATATGAATTTTAAGATAATTATTATAAAAATTAATAAGTTTATTGAATATAATAATTTATAATTAAATAATAATATAAAAAAAATATTTGAGTCTCTCTTGCTGGGGTCTTTCATGTGAGGAGGTGCTAGGCAATTTCCCACACACAAAATCAAACGGTCAAAAAGGCGCACAACACAAGTGTCTCCCAGTTTTGACACCTGGCCAAAGCCAAACCACCAAAGCCTCTGAGACAATAATGTGTCACACGTGACGCTTCGTATGCATGCCATGCGAAATTTCCAAGAAAAATACTTCTAACAAGTAACAACACAGCTTTTAAGTTTTAACAAACTGTTTTTTTTTTAATACATTTAAAGTTTATTAATTATTATAAACTACAAACTTTTGGTTATGAGAAAAGAAATAAAGATAATCAAATGAAAATATATAAAAAAAAAAATTAATAGCTATACATTAATGTACTGTTAATTAATAAAAAAAATATTATTGACATATATTATTTTTAAATTAATTATTATAAAAAATAATAATTTTAATGTACATAATGATTTTTAAACATATAACAATATAAAAACCTATTTATTTTCTTAGTTCTTTTCAGTTAATAATCTCATAATATTATTAAGTATTTTTTAGACATATTTAATTATTAGTATAATAAGTACAAATTATTGATTTTATATAATTATATTATATTGTATTCATTTACTTATAATTAGACAAAATTAAATATATTTAGACACATAATTCATAGTTAAATTTGTTTTTGTTTTCTATTAAAACTCACGTCACACTGTCACAGTATAAATTTTCTTAGAAGCATTTCATATGCGAATTAAAAGATTAAAATAAAAATATATTTTAGAATATACTTATAATTCTTATATGAAATGCTTTTTTTAACTTATAAGGAAATTTATATAGTTTCAATTGTTCTGTTCATTCTCTGCATCTTGTTATTTGTAGATTATCATTGAAGGCATATGTTGCAACTTGTTAGGTTTATCTTTGTAGGCATTTGTTTTAGTATGTTTGGTTTTTTCTGATCTTAGCTCCTCTACTTGCCTTTTGGTTGTTTGTATTCTGTTTTAGCAGTTGTGCTATTTGCTTATTTAATTTGATTGCATTTTGCTTATAAAAAAAAATTTTAAAAATCAAACCCGAACCTCAAGTTATTGAAAAAAGCGGTGGTTTACACTTTGACTCTACACAAACTATCAAACCTCAATAATTGGTTAAGTATTAGGCGGAAGCATATCATATTTGACTGAAACAATTTATCACAAATCAAATCTCAATCTAAGGAAAACTATCAATTTACCTACCCCATTATTTTTAATCCAGTTATGGATAAAATACCAATGGCCCAATTTAGGAATAAGAAAGAAAAAAAAAAAAAAAGGCACCAAATCTATAATCTATAATAACTTGCAAATTGCAACCAAGAGATTTCCAAATCCTAAATATGTGAAATATATATATATAAAAGAACGTTTATAAAAAAAAGAATAATAGAATATGGCTGCTATGAAGAATGGTGGGAACGGTTGTGGACCCATGCCATGATGCTTATAAGCAAAAACCAAAACCATTCACTTATTGCAAAGTACAAATTAAAGTGTTTCACGAACCTGAGGCTCTCTCTCCTTCGGTGCTCTTCAAACATGGGAAAACAGAGTACGCAATTCTCTGCCCTCAACTGCATCGACATCTCCAATCCCGACATCAGCCAATCCGTCAATTTACTCAAACAGGTTTTTCTTCCTCTCCTCTGTTACATCAATGATTTGGCCCATTTCACTTTGTTTTTTGTTATGTTTATGTTTTTTTCTTTTCTGTTGTTTTGTTCTTATTCTTAAGGCATGTCTGGATTCCGGTTTTTTCTACGTTGTCAATCATGGAATAAGCCAGGAATTCATGGACGAGGTTTTTGCACAGAGCAGGAAGTTTTTCTCTCTTCCTCACAGGGAAAAGATGAAGATTCTCAGGAATGAAAAACACAGGGGATACACCCCTGTTCTTGATGAGTTACTTGATCCTGAAAACCAAGTACATGGTATGTGCTATATACCCTTTTGCCTTTGTTGCATGTTTACGTAGATTCCACCATGCTATATATCCTCGTGTTTCTGAACCGGAAAAAAAAAAAAAACCACTTGGATTTAGTTCCTTGTGTGCTTATGGTGCTGTTATCTTATCAGAATTGAAGTTTTACTTCAATAATCTATGTTGAAATTTAATGTAAACCTTTATTAAATCAATCATCGAGATAAAACTCTAATTCTAATTAGAAAATAACACCTAAAGAACTACAAAGTTTTGTTTTTCTGAGGGTTGCTAACATTTTCTCTGATGGGTTTAAGTAGGAGACTACAAAGAGGGGTATTATATTGGAGTTGAAAAAGGTGAAGATGACCCAGAATCGAATAAACCTTTTTATGGACCCAATAACTGGCCCGCACCAGGTAAACCAGTCAACTTTTTGGTCTTTGAGACTTTTGTTTTTTACAAAAAATGTATAAATTCTACCAAAATGAGTATTCCAATTTTTTGAATTTTCTTTTCTTCTCTTAAACTTTTTCTTGAAAATTTTTACCATGTAGGTGTTCTGCCAGGGTGGAGGGAGACCATGGAAAAGTTCCATCGAGAGACATTGTATGTTTCGGTGATGATTTTTTTTTCTTTTTTCTGTTATAAGATGCAATTCTCAACTATTGAGTTTTGATCATTTGTGGTGCATGTGGAACTAGCTAATTTTTAGTTTGTTTTTACTTGGTGTACTTATGAAAACCTTAGTCTTTAATAGATGGACCAAGGTTTTGAATTGCAGTCACGGTTATGGTTTTGTCTAGTTTCTTGATATTGTGAGTAAATGTTGCCAATGTAGATTGTAGTCACTCTGCTGTCATGGACACCCCAAAAGTCTTGATGTTGTGGCCAAAATCATGATCATGGACCATTTTTTAAAACCTTGATATGGAGCATATGTTTGGTTTTCATTTCAACAAAAAAAATCCATTCTGTTTCATCTAGTTATCTTGTTCTTCCTTGGCATGGTGGGAGGGGATTGATGTCTTGTTTTGCTTCTTTTCTTGTCAATGTTATTGCTCCCTTCCTATGTAGACAATATTAGTTCCTGTTTAACTGCCTTGGTTGTTCATTTGGACTTAAATTCTGTATTATGGAGGAAAAGGGATTCCCATTTTTGTTTTCCTTTTGTTCTGTTTGTTTTGTTGGGGAATCCAGAGAAGTGGGGAAAGCAGTTGCAAAGATAATAGCCCTTGCACTTGATTTGGATGCTAATTTTTTTGACCAGCCAAAAATGCTTGGAGAGTCCATTGCAACTCTGCGTTTGCTGCACTATGAAGGTACAGAATTTCCTCAATAACCTTGCATATCGTGTACTGAATTCAACATACCTCATACCAGGTTCTCTTTAAAGGAAATTTTGTTATAAATTGCATACCCGTACCATGTACCTGGTAACTACATCTGGTACAATTACAAAGAAAAGTAACTTATACAAGTGTATTCATCTTTGTTTCATGAAGGTCAAGTCTCGGATCCCTTGAAAGGATTATATGGAGCTGGAGCTCATACTGACTATGGTTTAATTACGCTGTTGGCAACAGACGATGTCCCAGGTCTTCAAGTAAGAAGGAAACTGATATATATTTTTGTCCATATTGCAAACATTTTTGTGCAATTAATTATCAACATTAATGTCTTGTATTGCAGATATGCAAGAATAGGGATGCTAAACCTCAGAAATGGGAGGATGTAGCACCATTGAAGGGGTTAGTCCCTATGTCACTGTAGCTTTTATTGCTATTTGCTTGCCATGCAATAGTTAGAATTCTTCTTTCTGGTCCATCCCTACCTTTTAATTCATGAGCTAATTTCTAAAAAAAATCAGTCATGCCCTTCTTCAGTTCTTCCTAGTTCCTTCAAGATTTTTTTTTCTCTAGATTTGTTTATACTAATTTCATAGCATGTCTTTCCAATTGTCATTCATACAAATCTATAGATGTGATCATGTAAGAAAGTCACACTTTTAATTTGACAGCATCACATGGAACACCACAAAACAATCATTGTAAAATTAAACTTATCCGCAGCAACTAATATATTTCTAAAATTTTAATTCCATTATTTGACTGATTGTTTATGTTGCAGAGCATTCATAGTGAATCTTGGTGACATGCTGGAGCGCTGGAGCAACTGTGTTTTTAAGTAAGAAATATTTCCCACCTTTAAATATTTCTGATTTTGAATGAAGGCAGGCATAATTCTAACCTTGGAGGAATTTAAAAGACAGATATTGATTTGTGTGATGTCCCAGCTACTATGAAAAGTACTAAATTAGTTAGATTATTGGTTGTGTATGATATCATGTAGTTTACTTATAAATCCGTAACACAATATTTCCTCATCATTGTCAAAAACTACACATATTGTCATGATATTTTCCTTGATGCTAGATTTAGCTTTTAATTAGTAAATGCGAATTGTGTGTGCATATGGTTGCTCACATGTATTTTTGTAAGAACTAAAAATTTAAGGCACTTGTGTGGTATCTTACATCTTCTTTAGCTGCTAAAATGAAAATTGTAAGCTTCAATAGAAGCAGAGAATTGCATGTGTACATAAGTGATTAGTATTTTTATGTGCCCTCATGAAGTAGTGATTTGGCCTTTGGGGTATCTTACTGTGCATTTTCTTTCATTAAATTTTATTTGTCATATAAACAACAATTTACTTTGCATTTATGCTCAGGTCCACACTGCACAGAGTTTTAGGAAACGGTCAAGGAAGATATTCTGTAAGCCCCACCTCTTTTTTTTTTCTGGATCAACTTTGTCTCTTCCTTTTATATTGAAGATTGTATGTACATGTACTTAATACTTATCTGGTCAAATTAATTTAAATAATATTTGAAGCTTGTAGTTCTCTATTATTGGTTACTTACAGTCACCAGGATTGACTTATGTCAATCACAGTTTATTCATTGATTGATTGACTATGTTATTATTTGGTCCATTCCTTGATTATGTTTTAACTCTACTCTGCGCTGTGTTCCTTTTATTACAGATTGCATACTTCTTGGAGCCGAGTCATGATTGTCTAGTGGAGTGCTTGCCTACTTGCAAATCAGATAGTAATCCACCAAAGTGAGTCATCTAAAATTTGACAGTAATATCACATTCCTTCAAAAATGTTGTGCTGTTTCTTAACAACAAACATCCTTGCATTTTCTCTTTTTACAGATTTCCTCCCATCTTATGCTGTGACTACCTAACTCAGCGTTACAATGACACCCATGCTGATTTGAATATTTACAAGAAACAACAACCTTAAGAACTTCAATTCAGTGGGGAATTATGTTTTGGGGAGAGGGGGATTTAGTTTAGCTATGTGGTTTGGTACTTGAAAGATAAAACATGTATGAAATTAGCACATGTATTTTTTTTATTTAGCCCTAAAGTTGAGAAATGAAAATGATAGGAAGATTAAAATTAATTAGTACTGCTTTCATCCCTTGCTTCTTGCCAATATGAAAATCTTCGTTTCTTTACCATCAAACGAAGATTTTTTTTTCTGATTAAGCCTTCCTAGAAAGTTGTCTTAGCATCTAACTTAATGTGTGATTTTTTTTAATTAAAATTCAATACTATTGTTGACTGAATAGGCTGGTTTGTTGGCAATCTTAACTCTCCCTTTATTGGTTTAAGTGAAAGGATATGTTAAACAAGAAATTATTGTACAGTAATACTTAAGAGAGGATTAATTTTATGTGTACAATAATTTCTGAGCGAGGAACGTTTAAAAAAATATCAAAGGTTCCTGAGTGATAAACCAGCTGTTGATTTGATAGAAATAAACAAAACTAAGATTTCATGATACAAACAAAGCATTATATTTATTACAGCCAAAGCTAACATTGATTTGCCCATAATAAAAAGCATAGTTCACCTTCATAATGAAAAGCATATATTAAATAAAACCACTGACTTTTGCATAAGCTACATAAAACAACTCATGTATGCCACCAACACCAAGACATATGTTTATTATTACAGCCAAAGCAGCTAAGTGATTTGCCCCATAATTCACCTATAGTTTCGGTAGACTGGGGTATACATGCAGCTCTCAGCATACTTTACAAGATTCTGAGGACGAGGGAGACGTGTAGCCAAGCCTACAAAGAGAGTTTAAACAATCGTTAGTTTCAAAACATGCTTGATGAGACAGATGTGAGTTGTGAGAGAATGAGCACAAACCTAGCTCATAAGCCTTGGCAGCAACATTTGCAGCTACGTTAGCTGAAATATTTCTGATGTCAGAGAATGGTGGATAAAGCAACCCTTTTTCGTAGTTCTCCTCAGTCACTAGTTTAGCCAAGGCTTCCGCTGTATAAGACATGACATGACATGAGAATAATGTTGAAAAACCCTTTGTGAATTTTACAAGATCCAAAAGCATTATATATTGAGATCTTAGCATTGCCAATCACAAGGTAATAAATCAAAGAAAATGTGAAACAAAGGATGGAAGGAAAATTTGTTATTGTTATCCACTTACAAGCTGCCAGAAGCATATCATCATGTACTCGGATTGCTCCTGACATGACCAACCCCAAACCAAAGCCAGGGAAAATGTAAGCATTGTTGGCCTGAATGAACAAGGCATTGTAGCAAGACTTAGATATGATGCTATTTTGTACAACTAAATAAGAGAGGTGAACATGATTCATGAATGTGAAGAGGATTGCAAAACCTGGCCAGAATAGTACACTTTGCCCTTGTATTCTATAGGATCAAATGGACTTCCACTAGCAAAAATTGCACGACCCTATGTTTTGAAGACGAGCAAAGATAAGTTGTGGGAATAATTCATCATTTGCATCAAATCAATGAAATCTCAACCATTATTTTACCTCACTCCACTGGTAAGCCTCTTCAGCTGTACACTCAGACTGTGAAGTTGGATTGGAGAGAGCCAAAACAAGAGGTTTCTGCAAATCAGGCATGACACAGTTCCTATCAAGAATTTTCTATCTAAAGAATCACACATAATAATGTGCAAGAAGAGATAAGAGTTTACTTCATTGATAGAAGTCACAGCCTCAATTACTTCCTTTGTAAATGTTTTCCCCACTCCTGATGATCCAATCAAAACTGTAGGCTTGATTACCTGAAGATGTAACCTAATTAAGGATAGAGACACATCAAAAGACAACCTACAGCTAGCAAGTCATAAACAGACATAGTTTGCCACCTTAACAGCTTCTAAGAGACTGCCAACAGGCTCATGCTCATGAGCCCAAGGCTGCTTGAAGTGTTGAAGCGAAGCCTTTCTTGAATTAACAATCAAACCCTGCAAGAGAAAAAAATTAAATACTTTGGAGAAACCTAAAAAATTAAAATAAAAGATAACATAAATTAAACTAAAATGTAATATGTACTAATTTTCATGAAACCCATCATGATTTTCTACTACCTTTGAGTCTACAAGCCATATCTTCTTGCGAGTCTCCTCTATGGGTGTCTTTGTCTGTTCGAGAAATAGATAGAAGAAAATCAGCAATTTCAATTTAAAAATTCAAATTAACTAAAGAAATCAACATGACCATTATAGAAACAATAAATAGCCTATTCACCTGCTTTGACATTTCAAGAGCTATTAGTTCAGCTATTCCAGTTCCTGCCTAAAAAACATAACAGAAAATAAATTAGACAAACTAACTTGGCAATTTCAGACAACAGGTGATGTGTGAGGCTGTGCATTCATAAGGAACAAAACAAGAAGAAATACAAAAATAAGAAAGTGGATATTTATACGTTCACAAAACTATGTACTAGTTATTCTATTCCACTGGTTGTTTCCCTTTGCCCCAGCAACATGGAAAGATGCATAGATATTAAGTAGGAAAAAAAGAGAAAAATACCTCTCCAGCACCAAGGAACAAGAATGTATGGTCAGCCAGAGTACCACCAATGAGCTTCAAGGCTGCCACAACCCCAGCAAGAACAACAGATGCAGTCCCCTGAGACAATAAGGCATTAACAATTAGAACACAAACAATCTTCAATATGTATTCTATGTCAGCCTTTAGGCAACTTAGTACCTGAATATCATCGTTGAAAACTAGATGAGTTGTACCATATTTTGCAAGCAACTCAAAAGCATTGTGGTTTGCAAAATCTTCAAACTGCAGAAAATCAATTCAAACAGTCAGATACTAAAATTGAATGAGCTCAGAAATGTAAAGAATCACACTAGAAATTTGCAACCTGAACGAGAACTTTCTCTCCATAGCTTTGCTTGACAGCAGTCATGAACTCATGCAAGAGTTCATAATATTCCTAAGAAGAAAGCAGAAACCAAATTGTACCAAGATTAATCCAAGTTAAAATGATGCAGATAAAACTTAAATGTCATATACCAACCTGCCCAGTTGCTCTCTTTTGTCTAAGCCCAATGTAAAACTCGTCATTGAGTAATTTCTCATTGTTTGTCCCCACATCAATCGTAATAGGCAAACACTAGCCACAGAACAAGAAAGAAAACATCACAACACAACTCACAAGAGAAAGGAGACATGTAATAATGAGAATAAAAGAAAATATGCAAAGTGGTTACAGCTGATGGTCGAACTCCTCCTAGTGCTGTGTACAAGGCCAATTTACCAACAGGAATTCCCATCCCCTAAAACACATTCAACATCATTAATGAATAATGATAGTTTTTCTTTTTCATATCGATGAATTTGATTCCCTATGGGAAATATTCAAGCG
Organism: Amphicarpaea edgeworthii; assembly: GCA_014843725.1. NCBI lineage: Eukaryota > Viridiplantae > Streptophyta > Magnoliopsida > Fabales > Fabaceae > Amphicarpaea > Amphicarpaea edgeworthii. Next base: position 496,478 of record CM026325.1, read on the forward strand.
AAATACCTGACATCCAAGATCCCCTAGCCCCAAAATTCGTTCACCATCTGTTACAACAATAACTTGAATACTTCTCTCAGGCCAGTTTTTCAACACTTCAAGAATCTTCCCCCTGAAAAAAGGCAAACAGCTTAGTGAATAATGAGCCTGCATTAAAGTGTAGTCCAAAATTGCATACAATGAATAAAGAAAATTATACTTCTCTTTCAAACTTATGTAAAGACCCTGAGGACGCTTGAAGATACTCCCATATTTCTGGCAAGCCTCACCAACAACAGGAGTATACACAATTGGGAGCAGTTCCTCAACATTATCAATTAGAAGTTTGTAAAATAGCCTTTCATTCGTCTCCTGTGTACCAACATGTTTCACTTTTCAGAACTAGAGGAATAATATTTTCTGTGTTCTCTTGATAAAATTCAATGGCATCAGAATCTTTAGGTTCTATTTATAAGGAAAGAAAGAGTTCAAGGCACCATAATAAAAGCAAAAAAGAGATCACTGGTGAAAGAAAGGGCATTAGTATAAAATATTTGTAATTATATGCCACTTTCATCCACCACAGATTAAAGGAGACAAGACAACCTTAATAACATCATGAAAAATACAAACTTAGCCAGAAACAATCTCATGCCGTGTAATAGAACTATATATGATGAGTTGAAAAAGCCTTGCCTGAAGTTCCATCATAGCCTGATACTTTTGCAAGGGAACCTGATACTGTCGGATATTGTTTATCAACTGCTTCTCCTGTAGAAAGAAAGAAAGAAGTGATCAGAAAAAACTAAAGGGAAAATAATGAAAGAAAATAGATAAAATCAAAGTTGCAAACCTGAAGTTGCTGGGAGGTAATTGTAGGAGGTAGTAGTCCACGCAAATAGTGTGCATCCCTCTCTTTCTCAGTGAAAGCAAGCCCCTTGTTGTACTGTGGATCTCTAAGCAAAGAGTACCCACTGCATCACAATATCTTTCAGAAACTCAGACCAGAATCTCAACTAACTAGAAAATCATCAAATATAACTAATCATTAACATTCATTATGTTTTCTACTCTGAATAAATTTCTCCATAAAAACTTTCAAAGAAGACAATTAGAAAGTAAAATTAATAGATTTTCTTCCGTACTTATGTACTTAATTTTTTAGAAGTTCGTTCGTATAACTTCTTTTAAGAGAGGAGGATCAGAATTTTATGAAAGTCAACAAGTTCAGTTTATGGTAATTAACCACTTAGAAACGGAGAAAGTATGCAAAGATTGACCTGGCAACTGAGAAACTCCATGGGGTGACAAGTTGGTCCTCAGTAGCATGATCTTCACCGTAGACATCCTCAACACCGCCACTCACGGTGGATCTTGGACTCAGATCAAGCACTGACTCACCATCTCTAAGGGTCTTAAGTGTGCTTTCCATTGATCAACTCACTCACCACTGTAACACTGTCTAACTATGTGATATGATTGGTGGAACTGTGAAGTGCCAAAAACAATGCCAATGATTCACACCACCACCACCACCCCCGCTTTTATTTATTGACATGATGACTACGATACTATAAAATTAAACGAGTCAAGGGAAGAAAAATAAGATAGTGGTTATGTCGTTTTCTACTTGGAAAAGTGAAACCATGTGAAATCAGTGCACTATGCACCACTTATACTTCATTGCACTACTAGAGTAATAATACTTTCAATGCTTTTGCGTTGTTAGATACAAGTGGATAATTTGTAGCAAAAAGAATTATACAAGTGGATAATAAGAGGACGTAATAAACGTTAAGGAGTGCTGGTTATGGCAAATAAATAAAGAGAAGGTAAATCCAAATTAACATGTGTGAGATGAAGTCTACTTTTGTATATTACAGATTGGACACGTTCTATGTCGGGTGAAATTGTCGTGACGTATATTATAACAGTATATATGTGAAAAAAATACTAATTGTTTTTATGAAAAACACGTTCCATGTTATATTTCAAATAAATTGTTTCATATGAAAAAAAAAACACCATGAAATATTTTGTGCGTAATTATTTTGTCTTCCATGTTACTCTAGTTATAAAGTACTCATAATATGTTTACAAAATTATTTCGTAATATTTATAGTGTTGATGTGATGATAGCTTTGCAAGAAAAATTCAATAATTAAAACCCCAATGCTTTTTGTCATGTTAGTATGGATAAAGTTAAGTTAATGTTAGTAAACAAATGAATTCAAGGAGCAAATTTGGTTAAACTGTTAAAGGGTGATGTACTGATGATGTCTTTTTCAACCAAACAAAAATGGGAGATGCAGTCATGTCTGCTCACAATAAACACGGATATTTTTCGAGTACTAAAGAGTATCCACTAATCAAAAACTGAAGCAATGAAATGGAATAGAGGAAATAAAAATATTTTTTTTAAAAAAAGAACAAAATTAAAAATAGTAATTATTAATTTAAATTCATTTTATTTCACCCTAGCTACGTACATCGACAATTGAAAAAAAATATTATCATGACTTTTATTATAACTAATGTCATTTACTTTATTAATCCAAACATAATTTTAGTTTAGTTCCTTACTGTTTTTTTAATTAAATTAAAAGAGACTGATCTATGAAACAAACATTTTAGGATAACCCAAAAATAATAAATGAATATAACAATAAAAAAAAAAAACACGATAGATGTTCAAATCGTTAAATAAAAAGAAATTATATGGATTAGAGGACTTGTTAATTATATTATAATTATAGTGACATACTTTTATAATGATGAATTAGCTCGGTATGATCAAATAAGCTAATGTTATTTTTTTTTTATCAAATTATTATAAATTTGTCCAAACAAATAAAGGCGATTTTCTGTCAAATTATTATAATATGCCCTTATGAAACATGACTTCTTGGCTTCTTTCTTATCTGACTCATGAGTGACCTTATCCGAGAATTGATAGAAAGATAGACAATAATTATCGAAGTTGTCCCATGCATTGACTTTAAAGTAATGCCACGCGTTTTCTTTTCTTTTCTTTTTTGAAAAAAACCAATAATTTGATGCAAAAGTCATTGATCACTAAGATACGGTTGATCCAAGTGAATTTAAGTTTGATCTTCTTAAAGCAAAGTTTTAAAGTTCGAATTAATGAAAAAAAAATATGACTGAAAATAAAAATATCTCTAAAGATGGTCAACAAAATTTTTGGTAAAGATTAGTCCTCAACCATATTTATTGGATCAGTTCACTTTTAATAAAAGCAATGCTTAATTAGAATTGTTCAATGAAATAATCAGTAAAGATCTCAACCTCAAGCGGCCAAACACAACATCAAATGGTATATTTGTAAACATATACCATTACATTGAACAATTTTGGTTCATATTTGGGAACAGAACAGTAACATACTCTTTAGCACATTACTTCAACCTCAGTCACATTCTCCTAGATTAAAATTTATTAAAAATTACAAATAAGAAATAATAATAATAAATAAATATGATGTGGGATCATTACATTTATTATTTTCAATAAATATTTACCAATAAAAAAAATATGTTTGAAAAAACGTAATAGAATGTATTTCTAACATTACTCTACCTAAATTTATATAGAAAAACTAGTTACACAATTATGGTCACAAGGTCCTCATGACTCAATAAATCAGTATTACAATAATGATTAATGGATCATACAGAGATATGGTTCATAACAAGAATATTTACCAAAAATAAGGATATATACACACAGGCATATGAGAAAGAATCAAATTACACAAAAATTAACTCTTTTAGGGTTGGTTACACTCAACATTATCATTCCAATTATTGTAATAAGTCATTAATCTTAAAACATTAAATCTAAAAATAATGAATAGTAAGGATTGAGTGTACACATATATGCATTTAGCAAGTCAAATTAGAATAAAATGCACATGAGAACAATGACTACCGATAACAACAACCATACAATAATAACAATAATGTTTAATGTTCAGTGTATTAATCTCACGATAGGATGATGAGATACCCATTACCCAGCATAAAACCTATCTCATCTCCCCTGGACTCCTCACTCTATACACAGAATCCTCTCTCTCCCAACCATTTCTCAACACGAGATACTAATAATTCATTTGAAACTATAGTCCACTCACTTGCTATGATATTTTACACTACATGAATCTGTAAGAAATAGAGTGCAGAAAAAGAAAAAAGAAATCCATCTGAAATGGATAGTTAAAGATCATGAATGTATACACAGTAATGTAACCTCAACATCAACAATTCATCAAAGAACTCAGGTAATATAAAATTAAGATCATGCAATATATCATCCTTCACCGCCACTAGCCTACATGATACCTTGTAAATTATATAGATTACTCAATTCCATGCATAACACTGAGATGGAGAAAAAAAAAGTTTTGACAAGTCCAGAGCTTATAGATTGTTGTAACATCCATAAGCAGGTTGACAACAGAATAATAAGTGTACAACAACAGGACAGGGAGAGGGATTGGTGAAATGCTAACACAAGGACATTGTCCTGACAATCCATTTTCAGACATAACAACCTAAGCCCCTGCTGTGGATATTCAACCGTCAACACTAAGCACAAGAAACAGATCAGGCATCATTTAAATATTGTACTACCTAATGCCCCCTTTCAAATCCAATGCGAGTCCTACCCGAACCTCCCTCGTTGCCATCCCGCATCGATGATCCAGCACTTGCCCTCATAGTCCCTCCACCACCCACTTTTTCCATGGCCTTCTTACCCTTCTTCACCTCAGTCAAGAACTGGTCCAAACCAAACGGATCAGCCTCCTCATTCTCAAACTCAACTGGTCTGTCCCTCGGACCAGTCCTCTCAGAAGCCCCAGCAAACCCTTTATCGGGCTTAAACCGGTCAGTCTTCATAATTTTCTCCAACTGCTCATCCGCACCTCCATAAGTCTCATCATCAAGATTCTTCTTCGGCCTGTACAACGTGGACAGCGTGGGCTGTGCAGTAAACAATCCATGCTCATACACATTGTATTGATCATCAGTGGCAAACCCAGACGCCATTCCCTTATCCTGGTTAAACAGCCTTTCATCATACATCACCTCAGTCCCAGGCTTAGTAGAAGCCATACCAAGAGCAACTTTTTCACTAATATCACGATCCCTATCTCGTGTAATCTTGCTCCTCTTTCCCATAGCAGCATCCTTAGCCTCCAACCTCCTCTCCCTCTCCCTCTCCTTCCTCCTCTCATCACGAATTTTGTCACGTTGCGCCTTCTCATCCTTTTCCTCTCTCCTCTCCTCTCTATTCTCCTTCACAAAATTCCTCTCCCTAACCCTATCTCTCTCCCTCGGATTCTCCTTCACATGCTCATAATCAACTCTCATATCCTCCTCCTCATCCATCGGCACAGCCTGTGGAGCAGCTGGCACAACTCCAATTCTTTCCCCTCCAATTCTCTCTGACCGCGCCTTCTGCGCCAGTGCCCTCAACTCCTGCTCCTTCTTCTCCTTCTCCTTCAACATCATCTCCTTCTGCACCTTAGACCTCATTGCCACAGCCTCCCTTGCCTTCTGCTCTGCCACATACAGCGACTCAGACAACTTTGCAAAATTATCATTAATCTGAACCTCCTGAAGGCCTCTCCCATCAGCAGCAAGCCTCTTATCAAGAGGAATAGTATAACCCTTCGGATTCTTCCAATTCGAAATGCACGGAGGAATCTTCCAATCCTGCTGGTCCTTCACCGTCACCGGCCGCGGCGGGGAGTGCATCACTGGCACCGGCGGAGAACCCGATGCCTTCGGAACACGCTTGTGTTTAAACTTGGGAGGCTCAAGCGGATCCACAGGCATCTCAACCATCCTAATAACCCTCTCCTTCGCGCCAGAATTGAAGGCCGCGGATTGCTGCGAGGGTTTGTATTTTATATATTTCGCATCAGAGTTCTGTTTCGGAACGTTCTTCGGTTGCGCAGCGCTTAATCTCACGTTGACGATTTTCTCCAAAGCGGCTTTGGTATCCTGCATCGTTTCCTCGATCTGTTTCTGCGCTTCGTCGTCGGAAACGACATCATCATCATCTTCGTCGTTTTTTAGGAACTTAGGGACGAGATCCTTCTGCTGCGTGTAGACAATTTTTTTGCCGTTCTCGTTTTGTCTGACGATGGCATCGTAGGCGACGTTGCCGTTAGCGTCGACGGTGACAGGGAGGATTTTGGATCCAGGTTTGGCGCCGGACTTCTCCCTTCCCATGTCGAGCGGGTACTGTGCCACGTGGATCTCCGGGAACGCGCCGCCGTCACCGAAGTCCTCGATTTTCCGAGGAACGAAGCCGGCGCGCTTGGTGTAGGGCGGAACGGGTTTCTGCTTGATGGCGGCGGCGGCGGCGGTTTTTTCCTCCTCGGAGGAGAAGCGTTGCTTGAACCATGGATCGCTGGTGTGGTCGTAGTAAGTGGTGGAGGTGGATTTCGCAGGAGGAAGAAGCTCTTTCAGAGTGGCCATGATTCTGAGATAATAATTTTCAGAAATCAAGCAGCACAGAAGGATAACCTAATTCTATTTCAGTGGGCAAAGATAAAACCCTAGGCGGGTGATTTTGGGGGAATGAGAAAACTTTTTTTTGTTAGTTTATTGTATAGGTAGTGTTTGATCTTTTTATAAGAATTTGATCTTATCTTATCTTTTTATTTAAATGATAACATTTATTTTATTATTACTTTTTATTAATTCTTATAGAATTTTAAATATTTTTTAGAATTTTCTTAGTTTTTTAGAATTTGTAAATATACAGACATTTTCAATGAATTCATAACTTATAAAATTATTAAAAATCAAATTATAAAATTATAATTATAATTTTTTTAATCTTTAAAATAATTGTAATTTTACAAAAAAAAAAAAACCACAATTTTTTATGACAAAAATAGTATTTTTAAAATTTTAATTCAATCTCCTTTTAAAATTTTAAGTCAATCTCGTGAGATTATTTTCACGACAAAATCTTTTATTCTTTTATTAAAGATAAATTATTAAAAAATTAACTATCTATGATTTATAACATTTATAATCACTAACGGAAACATAGGTGTTATCGTGCGACAACGTTTACGTATTCGCATTTCTATTGTATTATTATATTTTATTATGTTAAATATTTTTTTATATTTAAAATAATCTTCTAAATTATTTTTAGAACATATCATTCATGCTTAATTAGTAATTTTTTTTATTAATATTTATATAAAATCTTTATAAATAATTTTTTTTACACATAGTTAAATCACTTCAATAAATATTTATGTATAAGAAAACATTTTTTTTTAATTTTAAAATTCTAAATTATCTTATTACTTTATTGTTTTTGTTTTTTTTTTTAAATCACTATTATTTGTAAATTTTTTGTTTTATTTTTATTTTTAATATTTCAACATACTATTTAAAATATATCGTATTTTTTTCAATTTAAAATTTAAAATTACCTCACTATTTTTTTGTTAATTTTTTAAAATTAAGACTCTAATCTTTAAAAAGTGCTCTTGTTATTGAAAAATTATTGAATTCCTAAATTTTAATTCTATTATCATCCATTTCATATAGTCTTATCTCAACAAAAAAAAAAATGTCAAACATTTAATAAGAAAATTAAATTAATAACAATAATATCCCAAAAAGAATAAAAAGAAAAACTAAAGTAGTAGTTAGTACATAGTAGTGAAAACATGAAATATGCATTATTGGATATAGAGCAAAAATGTTTTAAAAAATGGTAAAAGAATATGTAAGCCTAAGAAACATAAAAAAAATAAAGATGCAAACAATAAAAAAAATAGTATATTATCGCATTATCCCACAGTTTACCCTTACATTCTCACATATGAATGAGTTTTTATTAAAAAAAAAAAAAAAAAAAAAAATATATATATATATATATATATATATATATATATATATATATATATATTATTGTAACAGTACTTCATTTGTATCTATCAACCTACACTTGCAAACTGTTGAATGTCTTCATGTTAATACATTTACAATAAAATAATAAAAACTGTAGACTATATTAATTATCATTAATTTGCATATACATTTCATTTATTAAGAGAAAAAAATGAATATAAATAAAATAAATAAAGAGATAATATAATTATATGTAATTAAGAAAAAAAATAATAAAAGAAATAACATATATATATATATGTGTGTGTGTGTGTGTGTGTGTGTGTGTGTGTGTGTGTGTGTGTGTGTGTGTGAATCTGGCTAAAGAGTACCAAAAAATTAAATTTTAGAAAATTAAAAAATGAAGAAAAAAAAACTTTTGAAATGAAACATAATTTATAAACAAGTGTTAAAATTATTGTTTTTTCTGAAAATTCAATTTGATTTTAAAAGGGAATATTATAATTTTAACTTTGGTAAAATACAACAAAGATATATTAAAAAAAAAAAGAAACTAAAAAAAATAGTGGACTATTTTCAATTTTTTAAATAAAAAATGGTTGAATTTAAAAATAGTTTGAATTTGAAATGATTTTTTTAATTTGTAAAATATTTGTTTTTTTACAACTGAAACTATTTTTAAAACTACTCTCGTAAAACTACTCATGATTCAATATTAAACTTTGTAACCATCCATAATAAAAAAAATTAAAAATTAAAAATGATTTTCTTAGAAAATAAAAAGTAAATATGATGTAAATTTGTTTTTAAGAAAATGATTGACTCAAATGTAACAAATATATAAATCAAGAAAAAAAAATTTTATCAAAAAGCAACACAAATATTTAAAAAAAATAAAAGCAAAAAACTATTTAAAAAAGTTATATAAAGAAAATGGTTGTTTTTAAATAAGTTTTGTTTGCGTTTTTTTTTATTTGTAAAGAAATTAGTTTGAAGTTTTAAAATTGATTTTAAAAAATTGTTATTTTGAAACTCCTAAAGATAATAAAACAAAAAGAAAAAAATTTGCAAGTAGAACTTTTTTTTAAAAGTAGAATGGACATAAAAAGAATAAGATAAAGGAAGAAAACAAAATAAAAAACAATAAAAAAAATGCAATAAAACACTAAAAAAATGAAGGAAATAAAAAAAATGAAAAATGAAAAGAAAAAATATAGAAGAATGAGAAAGAGGGAAAATGGAATAAAAGAAATTATTCTATTTTACTAATTTGTAATTTTGGGGGATTTCATTTGTAGACTCTCTTTACATGTTTTACATTCTTTTATTGATCTCGTATTCTTTTTAGCTTTATCTAAGTACACTTAACATCAAAAGTAAGAAACATATAAGGAATGACTACTAATTAAAAAGATTGGAGTCTTTTATAAGAATAAAACTAAAAAAATACTAAAAATTTAATTTTAGAAAACTAAAAGAAGAAAAAAAAAATATGTTGGCAAATAAAGATTTGTATCACGCATTTGTTCTATGATAAATGGAATTCAAAATAAAATAAAAAATTAAATAAAACATTTGAGATTTTAACCTTCAAATTAGGAGAAAAGTTTACCTTCTTTATTAATTGTGTTTATATCTATTACACATGTTCCTATGTAGATGTAAGAAAAAGGGAGAATAAAAAAAAAATGCTTATAAATGTAAGGAAGAAAATGCAAAAAAAATAAAAAATAATAGCGTACAAAGAAAAAAAAAAGAATGAAAGAGAAGAAGAAATGAACAAACTTTTAGGAAAGTAAGTTAATTATTTTGTTAATGGATTAACTTTGTGTTTGTATTTTTATTTTTATTTTATATATTTTATTTTTTTATTTTATCCTTTAGTAAAAATATAAAAAGGAATTCAATATTATTTAAAGACAAAACTGTTTAAAAAAAGTAAAAAAGAAAAAACACCCAAGTAACATGTTATCAAGAACTTCATTATTCGTGAGTTATACTTTTGTTATTTCTTTATGAATTATATTATATATCTAATGTGTCATGATCATGAAAAATTTGAAAATCTTTTAAAAAAGAAAGATTTGAAAATCTTTTAAAGAAAAGAATTTTCTCATTGAGAGAATAATAAATGAACCATTTAAAAATTAACGGATTCCAATATTCACTAAAAAGTAATAATTTTAATAATTTTTCTTCCATTTTTAATTTAATTTAATAATTTTCTCTTTTGTCAATTATTTTATATGTAATTTCTCACGTAATCGACTTCAAGAGTCATCAAAACAATAAATTTTACCAGATGTTTATAACTTATTTATTTTTGTTCATCCATTTTTTTTATCTAATGAACTTTGTGATTTTTTATGTTATTTTATTGTGTTGATACTTCTTGACCCATGCGTCATGCACGTTTTAACCTAGGAAATTGATATTGATACTGATACTAGATAGAGAATTCTTATATGTGTGCTTCAAGTTTTGAATTCTCAAAATAAAAACAAACACCAGTTTTTTTACAAACTCGATTTACTTTTTTTTTTTTTTTTTTTAGAGCAACCTTATAATTATTACAACTCACAATACCTTTTCGTCATTCACATCTTCTTCCTTTGTGTAAAACTCTGTTTTCCTTAATTTCATGGAGATGGACTTCATTCCAATGTTATAATATGATACATCCCAATAATAAATCCGATAGGAAAATATTACATTCCTCATTATTTCTTTGTTATTTTTAGTTTTGTTCTTTTCTATTGTGTCACTATGGCATTTATGAGTTTCTAAATTTACATTTAATTTTTAATTAGGTATTTGTGTTTAAAAAATAGTTCAAAAACTAATAGTCTCTTGATCAAAATTTAAAGTTCAATCCCTGTACCTCAAAATGTAAATGTGCTGATAACGATGAATAACATCGTAAAAAAAAAAAAAAAACCATGAACGACAACATCAACTCACATGATATATCACAAAAAAAAAAATGACTAAAAGTGTACACTACTATATTTGCTATATTTAGATGGACTAATAATATGCTAGACCCTGTAAAATTTGCAGATATGATTAATAAATGGTAACAGATATATTGTAAGAAAAGAAAAAGAAAAGTTATTTGACACCTTGTTACCGGAGAAAGAAAAGAAAGAAGAGATATAATACATGAAAAGGATAAGTGAAAATAAAGTAGCAATTAATAACATAACATAACATAACATAACGTGATTCATGAACCAAAAATCTCACGCAGTACAGATACAGATGGAGCACAGTTAAGAGGCTTGTGATTTTGTTTGATGATATAAAGCCTTGTCAAAGCCGAACCCGCAACCTTCCAAGCAAAACCACAATTAGGCATTGAATTCAATTGAATGGCGTAGTTATAAGTAACATGATACACAGCCAAAGCCTCGTTATAAATATCACTAATATTCCTTGAACTACCTTCCATCTTAAGACTAGGACCATATAATTCCTACAAGACCAGATCAATTAGCACCTCAGTATATTGGAAATTCTAATGAATGAAAAGAAACTGAAAATGTATTACTATACCTTCTTATATTTAATAATGACTTCAGCTGCCTTTTCTTTGGAGTTAGAATTGTCCTTCAAGGCATTGCTCATATCCTTCCTATATTCTTCATATTTTCTTTCCCACTTTTTCAAACACTCCGTAGGTGGTTCGTCCACCACATTGAAGCAGGGGAGTTTTTTAATTTCTGATAGCACAAGGAAAAATACATTAAGCAGATTAATGTAAGGGAGAAATCTGGCATGACATTACAAACAAGGGCAATGCATAGTGTAAAATATGCACCCACACTAAAATGTCTTTTACACTGTCATCTTGTATGATAAATTTATTGACTTCGATAATAACTATCTTAAAAATCATATCAAACATGGTTTCCAGTACATAACCAAAAAAACATTATTTCTAATTAGTTAATCATGTAAAGACTTTTATACTAATAGTGTACATCCATTAAACTCAATAAATAATGACTTAATTTTCGAACTCACCTCCTCCTGACAGGTCTTTTGTTTGCCAACGGCCAACTTCATCATAAATTAAACCTAAGATAGATGTTGAAGTGAATGATTTATCCTTTTCCATATAGTGTGGGAACATTTCTGCAGTTAAATCATTTGGAACTTGGACCTGTTAAAGAATTACCACAAGGTTCAAATTAGAATATGTCAAACTGTTTTTTGAAATCAAATATTTGAAAAATTATAAGGTAAAACTGAATTCATCCGCCCTAACAATCACCCAAAACTAGCAAAATGCTTATTTTTTTAAATCCCAAAATCAACATTTTAAATGGTAGAAAACAAAAGAGCATTAATAATAATGATTATAAGAAAGTAAACCCATTCCATCTCTCAGCACTCACACTCATATTAAAGGGAAATAGAGAATTGACTGTCATCAAATGTTCAAGAATTCTTAAGAAACTACTAACTACTAACCAGTAGAGAACACATGCAACCAACATTTGTAATTTTGTACACCATAATGAGTATGAAATGGTGCTCAATTGTGGACTCCTAAGATTTTTATAATGTAGACAAGGTCATCAATCATCATGGTAATTGTAAATGTAATCATCTAATCATAGATAGTATAGCCCAACCAAAATTATATGGAGATTCTGTGACTTTACATTAGATAAAATAGGTCAAGTTTCATCCAAATTGCGAACATTTAACATTTATAAACCACTGTTGTTCAATAGCTGACAATAATATCTACACCCCAAAAAGCTGGTATCTATTAAAATTTCTTGGCACCAACTTGAGAACCTCCTAAGGCCAACCTAGCACTAGTCCACACCAGACATTCTTTTTCCTCCCAAGTCCTACCTCCTAGGGCACGAGACCCTTGTGATCTCATGTATAGCAACAACTCAAGCATAAAAGTAGTTAAATGTTTAGCTACATATAGATTTCATTACTATAAATAATGTAGGCAATATGGGAGCATTAACCCAACTAATTATCATAAAAGAATGTTAGTTTTGTGAATCCCAACTAAAGAGGTAGGATTTGTAGCAACCAAGGAATAATACAAAACTAACCTTTCTTCCACCTTTCTTAGGAGCATCTAATGCCTCATAGTATATATTGATCAACTTAAGCATATTTTCTCTCACATGTTCCTTCTCGTTCTCTGTAGTGCGGTCATTTTTTAGTGTCAAAAGACGATCCATGAGTGCCATCCAGCTATCAGCTGCCCCACCCACTGCATTACTGGAAAGAGAACAAGTTCTCATGTAAAGATCATAGAATTAAAAGTGGAGAAAATCTTTATCATCTGTAACAGTTCTTTTTCCTCTTGGTAGCAAAGATATTAATACTTAAATACTATAACACACCTTGGTTGGAACCGAGTTTTGAGGAATAGTCTAAAAAGTCCTTCCTCAAGTTCCTCAACTGAAAATGCACTCGGCTTTTTAACACTAGAATCCAATGGGACAGAATTGCAAGGCTCAGAATTTTCAATCCAAGGGTCACCTTTTCTGAAATATTGTAATAGCTGAAACATTTCAAAACATAAATGATCAATATAAAGGAAATTTCACGAGTACTATCAACTTTTAACATGATGATCATACAGACAAAACATGTTAAGGGTACTATCAACTTTTTAATGTGTTGAAAAGTGTGAGCTGCAGTTTTCTGAAGATAATCAGAACTGGAAAAGGATACAGGATACATTAAAATCTCAGTTACTCAAAATGATGATACTGCCTCATTTCCTCTGTTGCATGATTTGGGTTCCCAGGCCATCTTAATATCTTATGATACCTAATTAACCTTCAAGTCAACAATTTTTTAACCCCTTTCTTTAGAATTAATCTCAACCTAAATCTCTATTTTCTGATTCTACCAAACTGGCACTGATCACATGCAACTGATTTGATTTTAGTAACACTCCATTAAATTGTGGTGTGCAGAAAATACTCCTCAAAAAGGAAATATCTTTCGTACCTTCTCATCTCATCCAATTATAAAAAGGTTACAATAAAATTAAGGTAAAAATGTATAATTCAAAATTAAGAATTGTATTAAAAAGTAACTACTCTGTGGTTCCCTCTTTAACTAACTACAATCGTCCCATGGCATGTTTTTAAGTATCTTTCAAGTTTCAGTATCAGAAGGCAATCTGTGTCTTTAGCCTCACTTCAACTACGCATACTCACCTTTTCTGAAATATTTCATCAGATAAAACTACAGATATTTATATTTTCTGATTTGAAATCTATACTTGAGATGGTGGAAATTCCAGATTTAAAAAAAAAAAAAAGAAGATTTCATCACCATATCCTATTACCCATTTAGAAATAATAGTTGGGGAAGCAAGACACTTCACTAAGAAAATAGCATAATTTGTACATGAATGGAAAATGAGAAAAATAAAAACAATACATCAAAATAGTTGCTTACAATAGCACAATGAACAAGACTGGTGCATAAAAATATTGTTATCACTCATCAAGACTGTAAAATGTTATCAGAAGAGACTTACATGAGTAACAGCATGAAAATAGTTTGGTAAGCAATATTAACTAGAAAAAAAAAAAATTGAAGTAACAAACAAAAATCCCTAGATGTTCAAATTTTATTATAAGCCTTGCAAACAATTTTGTTTGAATTTACTAAGGTGGAAAGGAAAGGAAAATAGAAAAGGTGACAATTACCATTTAGTAAAAAACTGAAACACTGAAAGGAATACAATTCCTTCAAAACAATTAGATATAGTAAGGAAACAAAATGAATTTGAAATTGGAACCTGAGGATGATTAGAAACCCAGTACAAGTCACCATCAAAATCACCTCCAGCAATCTCATCTGCCACAGATCGAGTTCCAATGCATGGGAAAAAAATTGCATACTTGCTATGTCCAACATAAGATTCTAATTTTTCCACAATTGTGGCATGCATTATGTGAATGTCTCCAAAATGTAAACCTGGATTTCTATAAACCAGCACATCCCCAGTCATTTGTCCGTTCTCACTACAAAAGAGGAATGAAACAGTCAACCACATACATGATTTTTCTTAAACTCCAAACATCACTCCTATAACAAAAACCCACTAGTCACTCAATTGATATGAACACCATTTTTGTTTTATTTTTGCTTATCAATATAGCATACCACTAACATGAGTGATTTCAGGTACCCTTTCATAAGCTAAAGTAGACTTCTACGTTTAAAAATACAATAACACAGCAGCAGAAGCTAGATATGACAGATACACAAGTTCAACTTTCTACTGGCAAAGAATATATGTATATTATATATACTACATATATAATATACATATAGGTTACGTTTGATCATCTTTTTTATGACTTATAAATTACTTTAAAGTTAAAACTCAAAATAAGATGTTGGCATCATTTTTTAAAAAATTGTTGGCAAATTTAGCTTAAAAGCTCCTTTTAAACTAAAAGCTCCATTTCAGTATTTCACATCATCAATTAGTTCAAGGTGTGATGGAGAGGAAGGCGCTATGAATATGCATCTTTTAAAAAAAAAAATACTCCAGTTAGTTTTTTCTAAAAACTATTTATCCCTCCTTTCCTTCATAATATAATAAAAAAATGATATAGTAGAAAATAGAAAAATGTGTCAATACAAACATTAAAAACTTCTCACCATAATGTTTAATAAAAAAAAATCAATGATCATTTCATTCAGAAGATCAAACAATGCACACCATTTATGAATAGTGATGGAAGAAAATATAAAGTTTGTATAACTCAAATAAAAAATACATATCATCAAATTTTTCCTTTCATAATAAAGCTTTGAAGATTAAAACACATTTCATAATTAAGATTTATTTTGGTTTGATTTTGATAAAAGATTAATTGATTGGGAGAATTATGAGATTTATGCTTACTGAATTATACAAATTTGATTCTTTTTTAGGGATCCAGTGGGATCTACAGTCCCCATTAAATAGAAACAATTGGGCATATAAAGCCTCCCTCCTCTAAGCTTCTTTTTTTCTTCCCTTGCAAGTATAGACAGCTGATACTGCAAAAATGACTCATCCAGAGGAATCCCACATAAAATCATTCCTGCAACATTGTATTCATCCATCTCGCCATGGTTGATAGATGCTGCAAGTTAACCAAACAAAGGGAAAAACAAGCTGATTTTGGGCATCTGAACAAATAGATCTGTATCCAAATAAAGAACAGTTTTTGATGAAAAATTATCAAAAGAAGCATTAGCCAACTACCTCTGAGTGCAACACGCTTATTGGAGTAGACATGTTCTGCATCTTCCAAACTACTCCTAAGTAAATCCATGAAGAATTCATTTGGCACTCCTCCATAGCTCAGAAGTGCAATCAGATATTTAGATAAATATGTTCTATTTGGCTTGATGCTGAAACATGTAGGCTTCAGATCAGCTAGCTTTCAAACATTGGAAACAAATATTCTCCTACTAACAAATACAAAAGGTTAGATCCAGCTCTGAAAAGCTTAAAGCATTAGGCAAGTTGGCTAGGCATAATAGAATCAGAATATCATTATTAACCTATGTTATTAAAAGATAAATGCATTAAAAGAAGAAGAATTTTACCTTAGATGATAAAAAACATATCAATATAAATGTCTTCCATTTTACTCTAGATGATGTAATCACTTTTGATTCATAATAAAATTCCTATTACTGTTTTTTTTTTTCTCTCTAAATTCTACAGTCTAGTGCAAAGCTATGAGATGTATCTTGATAAAGCACATTATTTGTGGAAAGTACCATATTATCAAGCTTCTGTGATTGGACAGATCCCTACCATTTAAGCTTTTAAAATCATATGCCTCAGCCTCATAAGGAAATTTTCAACAGAAACATAGAATATATGTCTCCATTCTCGACATGCACACATGCTCATACCCCAATAAGCCAATGTAACATGTTAGCAACAAGATAAAAGAATAAATTCAGACTTGTAAAAATGAAATACCTTGTGTTTACTACCTCCAATGAATTTATGCTTTGCATATTCAGACTTGTGTCTGTCACAACTTTAATCATTGAAGGCCGAACCTGTATTGTCCTAGGAGGAAGCTGTAAGATTAAGAAATACAGTATCAAAATCACAAGCACTATAATCAAATATGAAAATAAATGACACAAACACAACTCTAAAACAAGCTGAAAAATAAGTATTAACAATACAGTGAATATTCATAATTATTAACTCTTGAAATGGATAAATATTGTGGGCGTAGCTCGTGATATCAAGGAAACTCTCAAACATAAAGGAAGATTCTACAGGATACCTGCAAGACCACATGCACGATGGTGTTGAATGTTGGATCATACTATTGAACAAAATATCTCTCAAAATTCCACTCCATGTCCACCAGAATTATATTGTTAAAAAAGTTTCAAAAATATATTCCCTAATTATCCATTTTGTCATACAAAAACTTCCAGTTATTCATTGAGGGAAAAAATATAGAAATACCAGAAAGTAAAAAATTCAGATTATATACATATAGTTATGTTTAACATATCAACCAGGAAAGCTTTGGACTGATAAAAAAAATCAACCTGGAAAGCTTCAAAAACACTTAACAAAAACAGAAATAAACTAGGTGCTCAATAATGTATACATTATAAAAACATACTGAAGACAAAATCAATTGTTTAGCCCAAAAGAGTCTGTCTAACATATACATATACCTTTCTGTTAACCAAAAGAGTACCCTTAATTGCACGACCCATGTGAAAAAGACGGCATTGAATCAGCAAAGGCTGGACATTAAGAGGAAAAAATGAAAGTTATATTGAAAAAATACCAATCCACATTACACATCACTCGTATACATATAAAATATATGAAATGGAAAAAGAAAAGCAAATAATCTACGGGTTGATGTGTGCTTAGCTTCAGCTCTGCTTCACCCATTGCATTATTCATATCCTCAAGTTCAACAAGATTGTTAATCTCCTAAGTTTAAAGGAAGTCACAAAGCAAATGATAGTCAAAGAAAGAAGGGAATAGATCATAAAACTCATTGAAATATATCGAAATATATCAGAGCACACAAGAGATGAAATTTAAGTTTTTTGAGAGAAACGTAGCAGCAACAAAGGCATAAGCAAAATAATAAAGCCCAGGCAATAAAATAAAAAAAAAAGCATATATCTAAAGAAAGACAGCGTTTGTAAAAATAAAATAGTTCCTTCAAAAAAATATTAATTGGAAATAATTATCTAAAAGGGTTTTCTAATGGAAACATTTCCTTACACTATTTCTCCTGGTCAATTAATTCCATTTAAGATGTTTTACTGTTATAGAAATAGTTGATTACTTGATTATGTACAATCACGTGCAAATAAAGGAACAAAAGAGCATTCAAGCAAAACTTTTATCTTCCATACCTCGTTAGGTGAAGGTCCCCCCACTTATATACACTGTTTTACCATATCACTATTCAATTTGATGTTTCCTACACATATCCCTCACACCAAGGAATAGACATCTTGAGCGTGAAGCTTGCAGAACAAGATATTTGTGAGTAGTCTTATAACAGACTGATAATGAGCCTAACTCAACCCAAAAACTAACTCATTAGATACACTATTTTGCCAGTATCACTAATTAATGTTCCCAATCAAATAAATCTGTTTCACAATCAAATCATTAGGAAAAAGAAGGCAACATAAACTCAAAGCATATAAATTGTAAAAGGTAAAAAAGTCAAGCTTTATCCCTCTAAAACGTTAGTATTCATGCATGAATCAAGAAAACTAATAAATAATCAACAAGCAATGATGATGATAAAAATAACTATGGTGGGTTCATAATACATTTATTCATTAAGTGGATCCTTAACATGGGTTATGACCACTGATAGATAAAATTGAAAAGCAAAGGTCTAGTGGAATAAAAAATTGAAAAGCAAAGAGACCTCAATATAACTATTTTTCAAGTTCTTTCCTTTGTACACATTGTTGGGGCAGAGCAACGCCAAATCTCTTGAGATGAAGCCAGTTCCATCCGTGAGAATACGTTGTTTCTCATTATCATGCATAATATTGTCATTTTCATCCTAAACTCACAATAAATAAATTATGAAAAGATAATTTTCTACAAGTATGGCCATAAATTATAAAACCCAAAAGGTGACTTAAAAAATAAAATATACCCGGCAATATACATCTTCTATTGTTTGGACACTCACAGTTGCCAAGTCAATGTTGAGTTTTATTGTCTTTGACAGAATGAGGGAGAACCTGAATGCCTCTGATTAGTACATTGCATAAAATCTATCTTGTGTGGGACTAAAGGAGGATGCAGAAAAATAGAGAAAACTCTTAATGATTGTATTTGCATAAGTATCATACCTAGCCATATACTTGTCCAAACTGGGCAACATGTGAGCATGCATGAATAAAGTTCTTGCTTCAAACACTGTTTTATTAGACAAAATGTAATCAGCACTATCATCTGCAGAACATGACTGCATCCTAACAAAATAGCACTTTACAGACGAACTCGTTCGGTCCTTCTTCTTCTCTTCTTTTCCACCATCTTTGAAAACTGTTCAGTTGGTAGAAAAATATATTAATCACTAGAGGTTTCTTAAACTACTCAAGAGACAGCATCAGACACATGACAATGTGACGAATTAAGAATACTTTCAGTAGCCGAGTGAGCCAACAAGCTTGAAGCTCGACTACAATTGATCTCAGTCTCTAAGACTATGGTGTAATGTCCTCCACTAGCCTACCTACTGCTTCTCTCATACTCAGGATCTTGCACCCCCACTATGTCTATACCCCAAAAAAGAGCTTTATGCTAAGTTTCAAATCTTGGTCTGCATCAACTGATGTGGTCAATAACATCTCAATGTGGCATCAGCTGTATTAGCCCCCAATGCCATAACGCAACCATGACTGACTGTAACTGCAATTTAAATTTTTGGCTTGGAACAAGAGGGCAGGGCAACCACCACATGATAAGCATACTATAAAGAACCAAATACAAGATCTAATAAAAATGAAAAGTAAGGAGCATTGTTATAAATCCACATACATCTGTCTCCATCTATTAATTACTACTGCACACAAGACCACATAAACACATTGAAGAGAGAAGAAAAGAAATATCTTTGTATGTTAATTATAAACTCTTTCAAGAACTGAAAGGTAAACCAAGAATGAGAGAAGGGAAGCTGGACATATTGACCACGTCACAGAAATAAACTCGAGAATCTACTAAAACTCTTGCATAACAACTTAATATTACAACACAAGCATCATGGATCAAGAATTTCAAACACGCATAGAAAGGCAACAATAAAAATGTAGCTTTCATATGAAATATCACAAAATCTAATTACAAAACTAACTCATAACCAACAAATATTATCGAACAAGTGAAATTTCAGAAAATTGATGTTCATAAGATTAAAGATGAAAAAGGCAGAGAGTATAATGATTTACAAAACGTGGAAGGAAACATATATAAAAGCAGATTCAAAGGGTTGAACACTTAGTCTAGATTGAATGTTGCAGAGAACAGTGCAAATTTCCCAGACTATTTGCATCAGTTACATGTAAAACAAATAAGATAAAACACTAGCTTCAGGATCATAGAAACTGTAAAAAAAAATAAACAGGATTACCAAAAAACTTGTACAAACGCAGGGCCACACGGATCCCTTCTTTAGCATACTTTCCATACAAGACATTCGCTTCTCCAGCACTGGTCCTAGAATTGTTTCCACTCCCATCCTCAGCAAATTTAACTAGCAAAACATTATCATCACCGAGAGTTTTATGCAAGTGTGTTTGAGTGCTTTGTAATATAGGGCCCTGAATTAGAATTGAAACAAAAAAGAGGCAATAAAACAAAGTTAGATTTGAGACAATGAAATTGATATACATGTAGTACAGAAATCGAAGGGAGGGAGGGAGGAGAGAGTAAAAAGTAAACCTTGAGCCTTAAATAGCCATCTGGAAAAACATAACATTGATATACATGTGTCCGGGCAGAGTCCCAATTAAGATACTGAAGAAACAAAAGTTAATGTTAGTAAGTACTCCGGCGGAATGTGATTGGAAGAATGAAGAATGTGGATGTTTACCAATTGGCGATCAGATTGAGAGTAGATGTTATCTTTACCAAAAGCTTCCCAAATAGTTTTCTCGAACGTTGGCATGGGCAAGTCTTTGAGGCTTCTAATACCTTCAGCATCGGTAATAAGATCCTCAAGACTATTTCTGTTATGTTATTAATATTATGTTAGACACAACTGACAATAAGCTAAGTTAAGTTAAGCAATATTGCATTACCGTCCGATGTAACTGAGAAGCAGAAAGGCTTTTCGAAACTCTAATTCTCCGAGCACGTGCAATAGAGAGGAGGGTTGACGAGGGCGCGTGGAAGAGTGAGCATTATTATTAGTTTTGTTTTTGAGCATGTAGCCGATGAAGACTTGGAAAGAAGTTCGGATTCGGGTTGCGGCGATAGACTTGAGAATGTCAAGAGCTTGCTCCTCTCCGACGGCGGCTAGCTGACGGCGGGTGAAGGAATCCGGCGGAGCCTGGTTCTGGTCGCGGCAGATGCTCTCGATCAGACTCTCCACTGACGTCGGGAGTTCTGCCATGACTTTTCACAGAAAGGAAGGAAGTGAATGGAGTATAAATACTAGCACTGAGACACAGAATCGTTGTTTCCCGCTTCTCTCACTCACCCCCACCCCTACGTCGATCTCTTTTAAACTGCAATAATAATCAATTGTTAATTGTTTTTCTATATTTTAAATCAAATCTATCATATATGCTTTGCCACTTGGAATCTCTCAAATGACAAGACAAGACCACCGCACGTGACGTCACTACAACAGTTAGTTTCTGCCAAAAGACCTCACCATCCACTTTCCTTCTTGGAAACCAAACCAAACCAATATTTTTTAATATCAACCAACCTGTTATAAATAATCGAACCGATCCAACCGATTGGTCGGACTGGAACCAATGATCGATTTGGGTCGATCTCGAAGTCAGATTGTCCGTATGACTGGATCGGTTTAATCCGATGTGATCCAATCAGATTTACGATGTTAACCACTAATCCGGTCCAATCACTTTAAAAAAAAAAAAACAAATATTCATACTATATCAATTTAAGAATCTTTAAGAAAATACGTGTTTCTTTTTTTTTACGTTTTTTTAAGCATTAAGTATTTTGAAATTTATTTCTTTTATTTTCTTCTTTTGCCAATGCCAACTAAACAAGGGTGGACTTTTGATTTATTTATTTTTCATCTTTCTTTCTTGCAAATTACTTATATACCCTATTCATTGTCTATCACTTAAATTAATTATATGGTCTTATTGTTTTAAAATAAAATATATGTTATTCACGTATAAGAAATTAAAACATTCATATATTTTTTTTATACAATAATATTACTATTTTTTTTATTAAAATTACATGAAATTCTTTTAAATGTTTTTCGCCTATAATACTCCCACTTCTTTTAATGTTTTGAAAAATGTAAATAATTAATTATATTTTTGTTGACATAAAAATTTAAATTTATAAACACATATGTTTATGTTTATCTCACTAATAATATTATGGGTCATATTTTATAAATATTCATAGGAAATAAAAATACGAAACACTTCCATATATTTTATTATTCAAAATATTTAATCAATTGTTATTCGATGTTCTGTGTTTTAAAAAAGAAAAAATTTGTCTTCACCATTTAATTATTTACATGTGAAGATTGATATAAATAAAACTCTCATTTTAATTATTTTTAATCTACAATTTATATTAATGAAAATTATGTTAGATAAAATTGCTTTGCATAAATATGAAATTTATTATGTTTGAAGATTTCAAATAAAGATAAAACTCAAGTATTAAAAAAAAAACTTTCACGATAATTTTAATTTAATTTTAAATGAAAATATATTTGATTCTCACTATATATATATTTACTTATTGAACTTTTGTTTTAATCATTTTTTTAAATAATTTAAAATAGATCACAATTGTGGTCAACATTCTCAATTATATATATATATACACTGATAGAATATTTACAAGTTTTTTTAGGTCACTTATTGCTTCTTTATTATTTTTGGATTTTTTTTTTTTAAAGAGAAAGTACAAAACTACGGGCATGCTTAGTATTATACCGTTGCATTGGTTCCTTAATTATTATTAAAAAATTAAATTGATAAATTAGAAGTTTTAATTAGGTCATTTATTTTTTTAAATATGTTCAATTGGGTTTTTTTATTTTTTTAAAATGAGAATTGAACAAATTTTAAAAAATAAAAAATCTAATTAAACGTATTTTATAAAATAAATGGCTTAAGTGAAACTTCTAAAAATAAATGACTTAATTAAATTATTTTAAAAAATTAAACATCAAATTAAAATTTTAATAATTGAAATACTCAATCGAATTTTTAGTAATATTTGAATGAACAAATATATAATTAAGTTTTATTTTTATTATTCGCTTCTATCCATTTTTTAGGGAGATATTTTATTCATTTTTCCTTGAATAACAAATTATCAACAACTAGCAAGTTATCCTTTAAAATAAAATTCTTTTGTTTTATTTTCTTTTTCTCCTTTTGTTAAATAATTTAGAAATTAAATTGAAACTTCAAACAATTTTGATATCAAATTAAATAATTAATTATACTTTAGAGACTAAAATAAATATTAAATATTATAATATTTTAACAAAATTGTAAATCCTTCTTTTAATATGAAAATGCCAAAATAACAAAGTCTTTAAGATTTTTAAAATTTCACATATTTATAAGATTTAAAAAGGCTTTATTTAAAAAAATATATATATATAAGTGTGCTTGAAAATATCATTAAGTGCAAATTAATTATAAGTCATCATAAACTTCTTAAGCCTCTCACCTATCAATAACATACATAAATTCCAAATTAAAGTTATAATTTGCTAATGCATTTTGAGTAAAGAGGTCTTTTAATTTGATTGTTTGTCCCAACTGAGTTAAAATTTTCTCAAAATTCAGATCTATTTCTCCTATAAAAATTTTCATTTCATTATAAATTTATGAACCTAAAAAGGGGAATGAGATAATAGACTACATGTAGATTTGACTTTTTTTAAGTTATTTATAACTTAAATAGAATACCACAAGATTTCATTGCCCTCTAAAAAAAATCTTAATAATCTTGATTAAATAATAAATACTATCAAATTGAATACCCCAGACATTTAAAAAAAAAAAATTATTAAAATCCTAAACATTACTAATCTTAATCATAGAATTTTATTAAAATATAGTAAAAAAAAAGAAGTAAGTGAAACTAACCCATAGAATTATATCTATATTTAGTGGTCTGATATTGAAATTGGATAAAGATAAAATACAAACAATGATTTTTTTAATATTTTTTTTTCGACTCTTTAAGAATCTGTAAATATTTTTAATTAAAGACCCGAAACGACGTCGTCTCTTGCAAAATCCCAAATTAAAAACTGGCATCGAAGCTCCTTCTCAAGCCCTACGCCCAGTGCCCACAACGCGTTCGTCTCCCTTCAACGTTTCGTGCTCGTGCTCGCCGCTCGCTGCCCGCCGCCCGTGCCGCTCGCGCACTCGTCCCTGCTCGCGCGCTCCTTTCTCCTCCGCCGCTCGCCCTCCGCGCTCCCTCCACATGCTCTCCCTCCACGGCTCCACAACCCTCTTGCCTCTACCACGCCTCAGGTAATTGATTTTGTGTTATCTCATCTCTATTCCTCTGTTTGGTGTTTAGTTTGTGTTTAATGTATCTCTGTTGATGTGGATCTTGTTGAGTCTAATGTTCTATGTGAGTCTGGTGTTCTCTGATTAATATGAGTATTGTTGAGGCTGTTGTTCTATGCGAATCTGGTGTGTTCTCTGTTTAATATGAGATTGGGTAGTTATTGTTATTTTGTTTGTGATTATTATAGAGAATTAGCGATGACATCTAATGAAACACCATCATTTCTGTTGTTCTTCAAAGTATTTTGTGAAAATGGGGATCTTTTTTATGGATTATTATGACATTTTCTCAAACACCAAAGGGGCAATATGATATGACTAGTTCTGATGACGGTGTAGAAATCATCAGTTGGGGGATGCTATGGATGTGTATGTTTCTTACGCTTTTCATAGTGATTTCATTTTTTTTTTGTCAACCAATTGGTATATGATGATGATGATGATGATGCAGGAGAGCAGATAGATAAGGAAGATGCCTCCTTACGATTGTATGTTTCTGTTTAAGCCCCATATAAGGAAGGAATCCGTGATGGATTTAGTTGTAAGGGTGGGTAAACATGTCTACAAAAGAAATGGGCTTGTCACTGATATCAAGAGTCTCGGTACAGTTCAGTTGGGCTATGGTGTCAAAAAGCTGGATGGCAGATATTATCAGGTCAGATTCCCATTATTTATTTCTAATGAATGGAAAATATGCAATTGTAGTAATGTAATGTGTTTCTGTAGGGCCTGCTGATGCAAATGAGCATGATGGCTACCCCTGAAATCAACAAAGAGTTGCATTACCTAAACAAGGAAGACAGGTTACTGCGTTGGCTTTTGGTTAAGCAACGTAATACAACACTTGGCCCTGACTCCTTTGGGATTGAAGGTAGAGATGAGCTCAGCAAGTTCTCCCAATTCAGTAAACCTGGTGATGAGGATGAGGATGAAGATGACGAGGAATATGAAGTGAACGAAGAAGAAACACTCAACTGAAAGATACCTCAGTGTTTCCATTATGAGAGGACAAAACCATTTTGCATACTAGTATTGTTGGTACTAGGTAACAATCAAACATGTTATTTTGTAAACTCTTAGCTGCCTCTTGCTGTTCTACAAAATAATACTAATATCTTTGTAGCTTTGGTGAAATAATGTGATCGTCTTGACTCTTGCCCAGTATCTACGAGAGCAGTTGGGTTCATTCAATATACTCTTCTAATTCTTGATTATGTTAATATCTTGAGAGAAACGATTTTGGTTGATGGATAAGAGTAATTTGAAAAATCATCAATAATATTTTCGGGTGTAACAATTCATGCAAAAGAATAAATAACTTAAACCAATGTACCACCTAGGATTTTATTGCCTCGTTATCTGTCAGATCTACTCCATTTATAGTCTGCAATTATAGTGGGAAGGACTATGCATGAAAAAAGAAAAAGAAAATCACTCCATTTATAGTCTGCAATTTATGTGTTAACCAGGGGGAAATAGCAAAAACTATTTTTTTACTATTATTTAAATTAAGGCTTAATTATAATTTTAATTCCTTTACTTTCAAATTCATGATTTTGATTTCCTTAGTTTTAAAATGATAATTTTGATTTTTTTAGTTTTAAAAAAATGATAATTTTGATCACTTGATCAATTATTAATTAATAATTATGATTAATAAAGTTATTGAATTAATTAAAAATTATTATAAAAATTGTAACAATTTTTTACACAAAATAATTAAAAAAATCATTTTTAATATTAAAAAAATTATTAATTACCAATTATATAATTTTTTTTAATATTAAAATTTTTTAAAAAATATTATTTTTAACCTCTTTAAATAATTAACATTTTTTTAGTGAATTTATAATTAACTTAATAATTTTACTAATTATAATTATTAATTATTAATTAATCCAGAAATCAAAATTGTTTGATTTTCAAAATTAAAGGAACCAAAATTATCAATTTAAAATTTAGGGACCAAAATTATATATTGGAGAAACTAGGAGATAAAAATTGTAATTTAGCTTAAAATTAAATAGGCCTTATATTATTTAAACGTGATTTTTGTGTGTATTATATCACATAAAATCATTATTCTTTTTGTTAATTAAAATGATCAGCTTTAAGATTAATTTTTAAAATAATTCTATTTCATCTCATATTTTTCTATTTATAAACATAACTTTGGGAATTATGATAATATAGGAGACATCAAAACCAAAGGTCTGTTATATTTGCCATTGTGATATTCCTTTTTGTCTTATACTATAATTTATATCTAATAAAGAGAAACAGTCATTGTCGTAAGGTGAATAAGTTGTTATTTAGTACCTAACTTTTCTTCATTCAAGTGCTGTGTAATCTTAGTTTTGGCAATTGCCCTCGGAAGTTGGATCAAAGAAAAAAGTTATCACAAAATATATTTGTATCTACATTGTTCCACTCGAAATACATTTTCAGAGAAGAAAAAACGAATAAACATATATAATCAACCAATTCAATTCTCAGGACAGTCTACACAAGAAAGAGAAGCTGCCACCCATTCAGTAATCATATGGCTAAAGCCTAAAGCCAATTCCAATTTTCCCCAACTCCATCTTGCAGCAGTTTCTCAAAAGATCAACTAGAGACATAAGATGCCTGTATGTAAGTTCCTCTTTTGGTTTGCAATGCTCGAGTCATTTGCCGAACTATTATCAAGCCACCCTAAGCAGCGGCATTGGAAATGTACATTTGAAAATATATATGTATGTAGTCAGGAATATATTATTAACACCTGACACATGCCCTTGAACGAATATTTTTTATATGTCACGGTAAACTCTGGTTAGTAAGTCCCATAGATTCTGCAACTTCTCTAGCAGTCATTGTGTCAGCTTGTGCCTACATAGAAGATAAAAAAATTCAGAGTCCACAAGATCTTAGTGTGATAAGCTACTCCAAAGGGATACGTTTAGCATGGCTGCATATATTATATATTGCAATTAGATCTTTACCTGAAGGCAATGCAAGAGATACATCAAGAAGAGATGTACAAACACCTGTTGCAATTTCTCAAGGTAAGTAAAATTTCAAATCCTTCAATGGTATTTCATCTCAGCTAAATTGGCATTTAAACATCTAATGAACTGATCTCACCAAGTAGAAAAATAAAATAACTCGAGCTGTTGGATATCGCCAGAGAAATCTTGTGGCCCTGACAGCCCCTGAATCTAATAGTTTCACTGCTTTTTGCAACTGCACCAGACATGCCACATACAAAGTAAAAAATAATGCTACATTGGAGAATGAAAATGACATGAACCACGATGGTTGTTATACCTGAATACTTGCACCAACCAAATGACGGTGATGCAAAGGAAGAGGCCTGCAATTTTTACTTTATAAGATAAGTTTCCAAACTCTACAATAGGAAATGAAAACAGATGGCACGACCTTTTAGAGAGAGAGAATAGTATATAGAAGCCTAACTGAGTACTAAAGTGATTTTAACAGTTATCATCCGTTGCTAGTGGCAGGCCATAGGATTATTGAGGATATAAAGTTTATGATCATTTTAATCAAATGCATTACAAATAAAAAAGATAGATGCCATAAGATAGTAAGGGGATACATACTCAAGGGATTTTATTTCAGTCTCATCTTCCCAAGATGATGATGCCCGACGAGAAACTCTATTTCTTTCAGCCTCTGCCTGCTCAATGTAACAATAATTTGAAAATCAAGGTAGAGTCAAACTACTAATCAAGCAGCCACAGGAAATTAGTCACATACCCGTGCTTCCTGAAGACGCTTAATTTCCTTTTCCAATTGAAACTCTGTGGCAGCTTTTTCACTGACCATGGTTTCTAATTGAGTTTGTTTGTAGTACTGAAATGAAAATAACACAAATTTATTGAATATCACAAGTACTTGCATGAAACTTAATGACATCAATTACCAAAAGGTCAGTCAATTCCCGATAGCGTTTCTCTAACTCCATATGCTCCTGTTACAAGATTAAGATGATGCTTAGAACAAGCAGTATTCCAAAATTATCATGACACCAAAACATAAACTTGTTAAGAGTACTAAATTAACTTCAACTCCATATGCTCCTGTTACATGATTATTACCTGACGTGAGTAATGCTCAGCATCCCTCTTCATGGCAGCCATTTCAACTCTCATTTTTTGCATTTCAGCCTGTAACAGTGAAACCAGACATATCAATAATGGGATGTGCAACTTGACCTGCAAGACAGGAGGTGATTATCTCAATTAAACTTCACAAAAAATAATTAAAAAATAATAATCTTGCCTCCAAGGAAGATAGCTTGTTTTCAGCCTCCCTCTGACCTTGGCGTGCACGCTCCAATTCTTCCTGCCATGCCTGCGCCTAAATGTATGAAATTTCCATGGTTATAATTCCTTAAGGATGAAAAATTATCACTGATAGTATCATAATTGTCATCTAGAAATGGTTGTGGCAACTTTTGACATGTGCCCAGCCGTGCCCAGGTTCAACTATGGCCATGGAAAAAATTTCCACACACCCCACTTCTTCCCCCTCTTGAATTTTCTTTTGCTAAAAGGTGACATTTAGGTCAAATTTGTATTTCAAAAGAATTAGCAGGACAAACATAAAATTAGTAAGAGTTTCAGTTGTGTAAAGAAGTAAATAGGGGAAAAGGTCTAATTTTGAACAGGACAAACATAAAGTAACATATATGTGTTCTATTTATATTTATACAGCAAATCAAATGTGCTTTTAAATGGTTTAGGCAATCAACCAAAAAGGAGACTGACTCTTTAAGTATGCTATATACTTATTGATAAACTTTGTAGAAGATGTGAAATGTAAGGAAACCTAATAAAGATGCAAATCAACCTACTTTCTTATCAATAATAGTCTAAGTCTATACCTGAATTACTTGATTTGCCTCTTCGGGTGACTTTTTTTGTTCCCGGCGCACACAGGCTTCCATATCTTGTAGTTCTTGATTTAAAGATGCACATTCAACCTGATAACAGATGTTACTTAAAACTTTTTAGTGGATCTTTCTTTCAGAATAGTAATCACTAACCAGCCTTCACATTCAAAATGGAAAAAGTTTTGATATTCATGTACCTCGAGAAGTGCCACCTTCTGCTCAAGTTCTGTGGCTTTTGCTGTCCTCTCATCTGCTACTCTCTGAAAAGAGGGGCAACTAACAAATCAATCTATATATTTAACCTGATGACAATAACAATTCTCCAAGCAAAATAGCTTGACAGAGTGGACCAAAGCAGCCTTATTAACACATGATTTATCATTGTGGATTTTTAACTATTATTCATTTTTGTTTTTGGTAAAGTAGATCTCTATTAAAAATTTAAATAGCAAGACCAAAAGACATCATTGATGCAACATGATACCAATTGCCAAACTTTACCAAAAATCTCGAGGGAGTGAAGTCAAACTTGCGTAGCAGCATTGAACAAGCTCTTGATTACAAAGTTCATATACGGAATTTTTAGCCGTATAGACAACTTGTCAGGCAGCAAGTATGTCTACAATTATGTTGTCAATTCAATCATGAGATAAACTAATGGCATAAGGCAAAAACCAAACGAAAAACAGTGTTTTAATATGTTTTGCACTCCATTTAAAATTTAAACCCTAAACAGAATCACAATAAGTGCTTATATTACCTGTATCCTTGCAAGTGCAGTGGATGACTCAACTGCTCTATGCTCCAGTTCTACTTCTCTTTCCATAGCAGCCTGCTCTACCAATCACAGAATCACTAAAATATAATGCAAAACACAGAAACTTGAGATATAAATAATTCAAGTTCGAGACCATTTTGGTAGCATTATGTGCAGCACGCTCCTCTTCTGCTCTTCGTTCAGCAGATGCTAGCTCCTCTCTTAGAGCCTGCAAGAACAACAGTTTTAATATGCAAACAACTTCATCATATAAACAGGAAATATTGTATAATTATAGTAGTCTTACATGCATAAGAGAAGCTACTTACCTGCATCATCCTTGTTTCTGTTAGTTCTCGATTTCTCATCATTGATTCCATGCTTGCCTGGTAAGACATGAATAGTGTTACCCAAGCCATAATTATAAATAACAATCGTTAGAATATATTGAAGGTACAAAAATAGTGAAATGACTAATCCTACATTAAAGAAAGAAATTAATGAAGGAAACTGAAGTAGGTAGATCACTATGTTGCCCAGTCCAACAAGTATACAATAGTTAAATATTTTACAGATTCACTGAGTAAAGAGATTCCCTGATATCTGCTAAGCAAGTAAATTTTAACAGACATCACATACAGACTAACACTCCACAAATCAATGACAATCTTATAGCTATAACATGGGCAGCAACAAAACCATATTATGTTCTTAAAGAAAGTAGTGGTAGATTTCTTCTGGATAGTGGAAAAAACTTGGTAGGTGAGCAGGCATTTCTAGCAACCCTTACATTCCTAGACCAAAAATTATTGGTGGAAAAATAATAAGTATACAGATTAGATCTTAAGATTCATAAACCAACTTCGAGAAGGATTATTTAGACTTCAAACAATGTGTCAATTAGTCAAGATTCTGTATAAAAATGTATGATGCCAAGACTGAAGCAAATCCAACATATTCATTATTCATCAAAGAAAAAGCTTCCATGAGATCAAAGCAAATTGAACAGAATATAGTTCAGACGCTTCAATAAATTAACTAAGAGGAACCTGCAGGGAAGCTAGATTTCCTTCTGACAATCCAGCCTGTCTCTTAACAGCATCCATAGAACTTAAAAGTGCCTCAATTTCAGCATTTTTTGCTGCCAAAGCCTCAGACATATTTGATTCAACTCTTGACACTTCCCTTTTACTTTCAGACAAATCCTTCTGTAGCTGTTTTATGCTAGCTTCATATGATTTACTCAGCTCTCTCTGTAGATTTAGAATTAATTTAAATGATATGATAGTCAATATGTTTTCCTTTCAAGCATATAATGAGACCTTTTATTCCCTTAACAGGAAATAGTGAAAGTGCTTCACCTCTGCAGCGAGAAGTTCCTCCAACTGCGCATTTTCAGATTTGTATCCTTGAAGACGGGATGACAATCCAGCACAGACCTGAGCCTCATTAGAAAATATCAATCAGCATCTATAATAAGCAATTAGGAAAATCTTATTGGTTTAAGCAACACCCTTACCCGAGCTAACCTTGCCTCTTTAGACTGACCAGTAGATTTTGTTGTTTTAAGCAATCCTTGAGCCTATGTACCAACTAAAAAAATTAGTCAGAAGAATTTTTTAATAAAGGTGGATAAGAACGTCTTAACTTCTCCGTTATAAGTATTACCTCCTCAAGTTGATCCTGTACTTTTTTGGGGGAGATGTCAGTTTTGTGATCCTCTTGGTTTTTTTGGTCCACACCAGATTCAATTTTTACATCAGAATCTTTGAGTATAGTATCATTATTAGGAGGTGTGTCAGAAGCCACAGATTCAGATTTCTCTTTATCCATATTTTTATTGGCATCTAAATCTCTAGATTTTATAATTTGGCCAGTACTAGTGGGTTCACCACTGGGGCCCTCAATTCCTTTGGGAGCTGGAGGAGGATCCATCTCACGAATGTCTGAAGCAATCTCTTGGACAGGATCACCATTAGCAGCAATGGTGGCAACTCCAATATCAGCATCATTTACTAATGTTTCAGCATCCTCTGTGTCATGTTTACCAACATCATCGCTTAGCAGTTTTGATATTGAAGTGCCTAATAAGGGTGATGTTGCATCGCTAGGTTGTGGCTCCTTTGGTTGGTTTGTAGATGTGGAAGGGCTCCCATCATTTTCAGGATCAACTTTGTCTATTGAAGTTGTTATGTCCACAGCAGGTGCTGATGGAGATCCAGTTCTCTCCTGAGTAGCATCACTACTAATAGTTGATGAGTTGGATAGTCCCTTTTGAGCCTGCAAAATCTCAAAAAGATAAGTTTGATGTGAAAATTTGCATGAATATTAATTACCTATGGATGCAGGATATTAATGCAGTGGCAATACCTTTGGTTTTGACTTTGAACTCTTGCCTTGAGATCCTTGCCCATTTGATGCTATTTTTTTTTTTTAAATGGTAACAATAAAACAACTGTAAGTAAGCATTTCTGATACAGGAATATGTATCCAAAAGACATAATGCCTGGTTCATTTGTTTTGGGTTTATATATTAGTCCACTTACAAGGTAGCAATGTAACACACTAATTCTACCTCTTACAACAACTTCACAGTTACAGAATTAAATTGGGCTTTTCCGGAATTAACAAAAGTTTGTCTTAGTGCATGTTTCGTTTAGACTTTAGATAAATTTTGGTGAGATTATTCCTTATTTTTCAAAAGCTCTCTAAGGAAGCTAATAATAATAGGTGATGAAAATAAGCAATTATTTGTTCAAAATAAGCTGAGCCAAACACACATTTAATGCTTAAAACCAAAATGGCCACAATATTGACTGTGAGAAAGAGAAACGGAAATTCAGGTTTAAATTGGCAGCAATAACCCAAGTCTAATTCCAGATAAATTATTCAGCATGTATTGATACAAAAGAACTAAAATATAAACCTGGCGACTTAAAATCAGCCTGCTCATCTGTTAAGTCAGTAGCAACAGCCTTTGCTCGTCGATCTACGACTTCAAATAAACCTGATCAACCAAAGCCAAAAAAAGGCTATACGTCAGAGTTAAGCTCAAAATGCATCTCAACTCAAGCGATATTAACTCCCTCTCACCAGTGGTCACCTAAACAATAAAAATGAAGCAACACTCCTAACAGACAATGCTGTCCTTCATTGAATAAGAGAACATGTACAAGTATTAGCGTATTACATTGATGAAACCGTTAACACTTAACACTTACCAATAGATAAGAAGCATCACAGTCCCTCACCAAAAATAATAATACTTATAAAAGGAATTTGGCAAAATCATTTGATGATGAGCAGAACAACATATCAGCATTAACCATCCATAAACGATGGATTCGGTGATCAACCAAACATTACGATTAAAAAATAACAAGACGCCAGGTACATCAACTAAAACTATGAGGTCCGTAACATTTGATGGATGGAATAAAAAACGAAAATGGAATATAGAGAGCGAGATCCGTTACCTTCAGCGGCTTTGAGCCACGAATCCATTGCCGGAACGATCAACGACTCAAGATTCGGATTCCAGAGAGCTCAGAGATCCAACAGTTGTTCAGCTGCTTTCATTTCATCGCCCAATGAACGACGTCGGTTCGATTTTGCACTGCACAACACTTGCCTGAAACGAATCGCGGGACAAATATAAAACCGCTTCGTTCTCTCTAATTCCTCACTCCTGTCTTCAACCACCTGATCATTACCCCTCCAAAAAACTGCACCCTTCTTAGTTCTTACGGTAAAATAAGTTTTTTCATTTTTTTTAATATTAGTGTATTTTTAATAACTAGTTAAAATAAATAAATAAAAAGTAATAAATAGTGTTTTTCGTATTTTTTAAAATCGGTTCAAGCCCAAGGACACTTGTAAAAGGTAACATGTCTATGTCTAGTGACTTGAAATAAGTCATTGCTTTCCTGCACCCCCACCTAAAAATTGAAAAGTCATAGATATCCTCGTCTTCGTGCACCCATTAGGCCATTATATATAGTACCAACCAATTAGACTACCAACAAAAGATAAAAAATACCACTTACCCCAAAGCAATTTTCTGCATGACTCAAAATAAGCCCCTCGTGGCCATCATTAACAGCAGATATACACTCCAAAACATTAAACTACCTTAAAAACGAAAGCTTCCAGAATGCTAAAAAAAAAAAATCCAGAATTATATCTGGAATGTTGATAAAAGTTTTACGGTATGTACTAAAGACTTCCGGAATCACCGATCTAGAATTTACAAAATAGGGTGTTATTTCTCGAATTTAGGAATCCGTAACATGAAAAAGATTATTATGGATTAATGTTTTCTGGATTGCAATTTGTGTACTTCAGAAAATCTAATGCAGGATATTTGTGAGGTGTAAGAAGTAGTGGCCTTGCCTTAAAAGAGGGAGGGAGGGCAAATTGTAGATTTTGAAAATTATAATTAAAAAATTAAAAACGGGTGCAGGGAGAAAACTGTGGGGTGTAGTTGGAACTAGGAAGTTATATAAAAAATCTGGTTGGGTCAAAAACCAATCAACAACTGGACTGCCCCCAAATCAATTATAATGGATTCAATCAATCCATAAAAATCCAAAAACTCCAAAGTCTGAAATCGCCTGTTGCTTCCTGCACCTCCAAGTATTAATACAATTCTGTTTTTAATTTTGCTGCATCGTTTATGTAAGAGACTAGAAAAACTATTTTTGAACTCTGTTAATTTCGACTGCTAAACTCTGATCAACTTAACAATTTTTTCTTCAGTTCCTAATCTTCTCTTCCATTGATTGAAAAATTTTAGTTAATAATATCACCACAACGAAACATTGTTCCACTGGGACAGCAGCACCAAGATATTCAAGGAACTATTTGATCTAAAGAAAATGATTTCGTTTTTTTTTTTTTTATTCTTTCATTTGAATTAATTAAACACTTCCATAGACCATAATACAGATTCTTTTTAAGGGACGAGGGTACCGAATAATATTTCTTTTACAAAAAATTAAATAAATCTGATTATACATCATACTTTTTTTTATGGATTAGATTATACATCATACTTTAATTAAAGATCCTGGTGTTATAAAGTTACAAATAACTGTCAACCGAAATTAGAAGACATGCATACAAGCATATATCTCCACAAGGTCTTCTTGTTTCTTTTTATTATGTTGAAACCTTTAATGCAAAAGTAATACTTTTGTAAAGAAGAAGATAAATGACGAGTCCCAACCTTATCTATTAAATTAAATGTTAATTAATTACGACCACTCATTATTACTTTTTGGTCAATACATTACACACATGTCAATGTCACAAACATAGTGTAGGACGCAAACCCAAATATACTAAGACTAGATGGCTCTCAAATTATTTCAACCGAAAGAAACAAAAAAAAAACACAAATTGTGGATCATTTATATGAGGAATATGGATATTTGGAGTACATATTTAAGCTGAATTTTATTAAATATCACTGAACTATACTTTATCCTATTTAAAATATTACTTTTGAAGTTTTTATATACTAACATTAAGAGTGCATTATTTTTTATTTTTAAAATAAAATTATATGTTGAGAGCAAATGAAATTAAAATAGCTTTAAGTTTAAGAAAATATATTTTATTTCATTATTTATTTTCTTACGTTTTATTTTAATCATTATTTTGTCATATCAGATTCACTTAATAGAATAACAATAACCATTTTTCTAAATATGCACACTTACCCATCAAACTACCTCAATAGAAAGTCATCATGAAGGTATTTTTTTTTATATAATAATTTAATAATAATATAAAAATATAATTAAAATGAATTAAAACACATTTTAATTACCAAAAGTAGTTTAATTAAAATTATTTATATTTAACTTTAAATTTTTATTTTTTGTATAGGCAAAACATTTCATTGATATTAATTGTAATGCAAAATGCACAAAATCAAGATAACAAACAAAGAAAACATAAAAGGGAAAAATATGTTTTTAATCCCCAAAGTATTGAGCATTTTCGTCTATAGTTCATAATGTTTCATTTGACTGATCTTAATTCCTAGAATATTTTTTCATTTGATTTTTGGTCCTTCCATTAGTTAACTCTTTAATAATACAAATTGATATTATGTGTTTCATTAATTAACTGATACATGACATTATTTTTTATTTTTTTATTTAAAAAAAGATTTAAAAATTATTTTTTTAATGCCACGTATAATTTAAATAATGAAACATGTGACATTAATTTTTTTTAAAGAAAATTATAAAAAAATTAAAAAATTAAAAAAAATATTTTTTTAATTTATTTTAATATCATGTGTCAGTTATTTAATGAGATATGTGACATCAATCCATGCCATGACATCAATCCATGCCAATAACAAAGTTCACTAATGGAGGGACCAAAAGTCAAATAGAAAAATATTTTAGAGACTAAGACCGGTTAAATGAAGCATTAAGGATTAAAAACGAAAACACTCAATACTTTAGATACCATATTTTGTCCAACATAAAACATAAATTAAAACCAACTATAAAATTATAAGTTTCACCAAACACATTTCTACCCTTAATAAATCCAACACACCTCCCAAACATTATTGTACACTCACACACAACATTATGCACTCACATCCACAACCTTTAAAAATCTAGGTCATTTTTCCCTTTACAAAACTTAGTGAATCTTCTCCAATACAAAACGATGGAATCACCCCACCACAATCTCCAAATCAACACCCAACTACTGTTCGAATCCTCCTTCATCTTTGAGCCACCCTCCTCGCAAACACTCCCCATATTCAGCAACATGTAGCACCTTCTCCTCAATCACGATGTCCACAGTAGGTAGCATCTTCACGATTCCCACACCCCCAGTCCACCCCTTCCCACGCCTTAATTGGAGTACTCATAATTCCGATCTACTACCTTCACGTTCAAATGTTTCGGCGTGCTCGTCATCAAGGTATGTTTCTTCAACTCATCACTTCAGATCATTTGTCTAGTCCATAGATTCTAGGTATTGTTCATCCATAGACCTTAATAATCTTTACCATCTATAATCACCTCTTTTCCAAGCCTTTGTATCTTTAAATTGTTCTTGCATCCACCCTAATCTCTACCATCTTTGCTTAGCCCCTAACCTTAGTTTTGTTCTATTTATAAAATCAATCATGCCATTCTCCTTTCTCTAAGACTCCTCAAATCTCCTCCATAAACCCCATTTAGAATTTCCTTTACCCAATGAGTTGTCCTCACATAACTAATAGTTTCCATCTAGGTTTTGTAAGCAATCTCTCGAAAAATTAATCTATTCTGCCAACAAGTATGAGAAACCCTTTACTTTACCTTTAAGCCAAAACCACAATTTTAGTCTTATCAATTCTAATAAACCGTGAAAGGATAAGATCCCTTCTCTAAATATGATCTCGTTCCTCATATTCCATATAGACCAGAAAACCATGGCCCACACCATAATCCACCATTGTGAGCCAATCTTATCTTTCACTAGGCTATCATAATAGTACAAATTTGATTTCGTTTCACAAGGCAAAACCACTTATAAGCCTAACCATTTATAACAATTTTTCTAGACCTTATTTGCCACAAAACAAGTGAAAAATAGATATCTCTCTAATTTCTCCTTCCTACCACACATAGGATAAAGATTATTCAATATAATCACACCCCTCTTGTTGAGATTAGCTCTAGTGGGAAATTTATTAAGTTCCAATCTCCAAATAAAGCATGTGATTGATTTCATACCTTTAATTTCCACATTTTGTTAAAGAATTGACTCCTTTCTTAAGTTGTCACTTTATTATAACCATATGTATGCAAAAGAGACTTGATACACCCCTTCATCTAATTCCAAAATAGTTTGTCATTAACCCCCTCCTTTATGCCATTTCCCTTCCACCAACTACCTCAATTCCTCTTCTAATTTGCCCTCACATTTGAACCTTTTTCTTCTCCAATCAAACCTCCATTCCCAATTGCCTCTATCCTCACTCTCATTTCAAAAATGCAACAATTATGTTACCTTGAGATATTGTAAAGTCTTTGAAACTTGTCTTTTAATTTCATCTCTTTCACCCACCCATCCTGCCAAAATCTCATTGAATTCCCTTCCCCTACCTTCCAAATAACACAGTTATCAAACCATTTACCCTTTTCTACACCACCACATACCTTAGTTAGGTCTTTCCACCAAATCGAACTATATATTACTATTTATAGACTGACTGTGTAAACCCTCTCAACCACCGTATTTAGAATTTAGTACCTCCTTCTGTAGCCCTCCACCCTCCTCCATCAACTTCCATTCCCACTTTGCTAATAAAACAATATTAAAGTTACCAATATTTTTAATTCTCAATCCACTATTCTCCTTAGGTTTGCATCCTGTTTCTCAAACCACCCAACCCCAATAAGAAAGATCTTTCTAGTTGTTTAAATCTCTCCTCGACCTTCTTCGACATTTTAAATAAAGATAGCATAAACAACAGCTTGGATGTTAATATTGACTTAATAAGGCACATTCATCCAATGAGATACTTTTACCTTTCCATCTAAACAACTTTCTTTTAACTTTCTCCAAAAAATTATCCCACATACCATCTCTTCTCAGATTCCCCCCATCAGTATAGTTCCATACCTCTTTATCACCTCATCAACCATCCCCTAAGAATTACTTTTAGAAAAATTCACCTTAAGTACAGATGCAACTTCAAAACATCTAAGGATTGCTTTTGATGCCACCATATTTTGTGTAAAGGATTTCCCCACAAAAAGTGTGTCGTCGACAAATTAAAGTAGATTCATCTTTACCATCTCCTTCCCTACCCCAAAACTCCCAAATTTTTTTTTCTTTTTCTCTCATAAGTCCATTTAGTCATTCTGCCATAATTAGAAATAAAAATGGAGCTAAAGGATCACCCTATTTACTCATTTGTCCCTTTTTTCTTATCATTTTTTTCTCTCATCAATCTGTTTTCTCTCATTTGTCTTCTCTACATAAACTTGATTGTAAGATTATCATTTACCAAAAATGATGAACTTCCAGATTTCAAGCAACTTTTTATCCACCTAATCCATGTTCCCCTAAACCCTAATTTGTCCATCATATAATAAAAGAAAGTCCAAGACATCGAATTATAATTTTTTTCAAAGTCCATCTTAAAAATTATACATGTAGTACAAGAAATTAAAGTGCTAATGACGATAATTTAGTTAATAATATTAATTTTTATCATTAATACTTGTGTCACTAATACATATAAATTATTTTATTACTATTAATAATAATAAATAATATATATAAAATGAAGATTTCTTTTTTTTTTCTTTTTCTTAACCTCATCCACCGCTTCATTTCGTTTTGCACAATTTGTATAGTGGTTGATATTCCATTTGTAAAATACTCTCACGATACTCACAGTACAATGTAAAATTTTCAAAAATACTTTCACTATACAGTAACCCACCCATCGGTCTCAAATGGAATATGATTGATGTCCAATAATAAAATTGATTGTGACAGCGAGTTTTCTAATCCAAAAATAGTTAAATGTCCAGTGATTTATATATGCCATGTGTCAAAGCCTGGCTCTAAATTTGAAGATATTAAAATTAACTCCAAGAAAATGTTAAAATATCATTCACAGTTCACAGCTAAAGGCAAAACTTACGGTTGAGCCAATTAATACAATGTAGACTTAGTGCTTGAAAGGGACTCTGCAATCTAATTATAGAGCACTACTAAATCACGATTCCTTACCAACTCTTTATTAAAATGATTAATTTTCCCCACTAGTTCTTTTCTTTTCCTTTCTTTTCGTTAATATGCTACCTTTTCTTCATGGCCACTTTATTATTAAACTACCAATAAAGTATAATAAGTTTTTTGTTCATATTTGAATTAAACGTGTTAAGGTCAAGTATATATAATGCTTGTCTACGCAAAGAGAACCCTACATAATTCACATAAAAATTAACTAATTTAAATTCTCTTAATTAATAATATCTAGAAGAGTAATATGATATTGTATCATTAGAAATTTCTCAGCTAAGATTCACCCATCATATTAATGTTAATCATATATATATAATTTTTTTTTAAAAGATGAATATATATGCTTAATTGTTGATTTGTAATTGTAACAATGAAAATTTGTAATGGTAGGGTTTAGGTTTTACCTGATTAAATGTCATTAATTACTTTAATTATTTTTAGTACAAATTAATAATAGAAAATCAAGTAGAAATGGATTAAAATAAATAAATTTTATCAAAATTAAGTATTGAAATGATTTGACGTACGCTTACAATCTCAATAATTAAAATAGGATTTCGTTACAATCTAAAAAGGAAAAAAGAAGATAATATTAACTTTTGTTAGTGGCATTGTGTTTTTTTTTTTCACATAATAGTACTCGTTAAAAATTAGTGTTATTCTTTTTTAAGTAATATATAATACAGTATATACTTTTCAACTGAAACATGACAGACATTGATTATTGATGTATGTCACTCAATGTCTTAATTCACATAATGAATACAAATAATTAACTTAGAGAGTTAGAGTCCTTGTTCTTTAGTTTTATTTTCAATTTCGACTGAGTAGAACATATAACCGTTTTTGTTAAATTAATGGTTTACGATAGTTAAGGGGAGATTTCACCAGCCTTATTAATGATGATAGTTAAAATAAAAGAAAGTAAGTATATGGTCAAAAAAATAAAAAGAAAAAAGAAGGGCAAAGCTTCAATTTTCTCCACACTCTACAATGTACAATTGTTTAGACGAGTTGCTATGAATTTTGTGAGTTTCAAATTTCATGTAAATTTCAATCATTTATTCAAGAATTCACTTCAATGATAAGGTTATTTAAAAAATTGTTTAATTTAATTTTGCGGTTCTTACCGTATTTAAAAAAAATGTTATTTATAGTAACAATTTGTAAGAGTTGCTTATCTAAGCAACAATGTTCAACCTTAAAAAATTGCTTGATTTAATTTTGCGATTTCTATAATATTTGAAAAAAATATTATTTATAATAACAATTTGTAAGTAATGGCTACTTATATAAGTAACGGTACTTAAATAAGTACTTTCATATTATTTACTCCAATTATGTTATTTAGAATTAAACAACTCATTTAACATTCTCCTCTAACTTAGATTATAGAATAGATTTTGTATGAATTAAATATGTTTAGATTTTGTTAGCTCATAATTTTTAAAAAATAAATAATCTTTAAAGATAAATAATAAAGTGTCTATATATAAATGAAACTTGTTGTATACTTTGTTTTAAGTTTTTAACTATGCCTCAATTGTTGTAAAAAAAAAAAAAAACTGTGCTTCAATTTAATTACGAGTTATTATTATAAGCGTGTATATATAAATGAAGGAGAAACAGTGGAACCAGAACCACCCTCATAATGCAGAGAGAGAGAGACCAAGTAACATATATACAACAAGAAAGAAAGAAAGAAAGAAAGAAAATAGTAAGACTCGAAAGGGATAATAAAGCCAATTTGCAACCCACCAACCCTGAAAAGCTGTAGCTTTAATTTCTGTACTTAAGGCCCATGCATGGCTAGGGATTTAACGTTTCCTTGGTTTATTCTCCATTTTATAGGAGAAAAGCAGAGGTAGATGCAAAGTTTTATTGATCGAGCTACAAGGACGTACAAGCTAGCACAGACACAACTCCCTTTTGTTTCCTATGAGTTAGGATCTGCCCTTTCCTCCTTTCTGTTCTTTTTGTTACTTACTACTATATATATATCAACATTAATAAATAATATCATGGATGAGTTTTACTCTCTCTTAATATCAAATGGGAAAGCCAATACACAGAAAACAAAATAAAACTAGCAGGTGATGATATGATGACCAGAAGACAAAGTTATGTACTAGCTGCATTAACACCTTATTAATTTCCATCTTAAACTATATATGATATAAGAAAAATTAAACAACATACATCAAAGTATAGTTAAGTCACTAGTCACAACTCAACCATATATAGATCTGCCATTAACTAACTCTCCGTACGTGTGCAAATAACTCTCACCATGAGATGTGACTTCTCTTACTTGACAAAAGATTGTGAAAAACATGAAGAAGGTGCATGCTGTCAAAAAAAAAAGGTGGTTGTCATGAGTTGCGTTGCGTGAAAAATTAAATAACTCATATTTATAGGTAGAAAAAAAAAACCATGTGTATAAGGTGTATATATATATATATATATATATATATATATATATATATATATATATCAAGGAAATATTAAAATTAACGTATGATTGATTTCCATCATAATCTATATATATGGTCCCAATAATTTGTAAATGATATGTACTCAAGTATTATTATTATGAACTCAAAAATTGACTATGCATATGACACAGAAATGAATTAACCGAGAGCATAAACACGTGAAATGATAGAATATAATGTATAGATAAGAAGGTCATCTATCCCAGAAGTTATAATGGTAGGGTGAGTCAATGTTCTTCTGCAAGTTGAGGTCCTTATAGAAGCGCTTGATAAACTCCTCAGCTGCCACGTCAACTTGGTTGTCCCCAGCAGCTTCTTCTTCGTTCTTCAAAGGGAATGGTGAGTCAGTGATTCTGATAAGTTTTTTCCCAATTGGACTCTTCCCAAACCCGGGTAACGGAGAAGAAGCCTCGAACTTGTTATTGTTATTGTTATTGTTGTTGAGTATCTCAAGCACTTTCTGAACGTCGACGTCGTAGTGGGGGAACCTGGTGCTGCAGCGCTGCTTGCTGCTGCGTTTGATGACGTGGAAGAAGGCGGGGCTGTTGCTACAGCTGAACTCGTAGTCTCGCGGCGCGTAAACGGCGTCGTCGTTTTGGGCGGAGCGGTGGAGGCCGTGGAGCGTCACGATGGCCTTTGTTGCCGCGAGCTTGCCGCGTTTGAGCAACAGGTTCAAGTTGAAGTCAACGGAGAGTTTGCTTTTAGCTATGCCTTTCCTCAACATCAGGATCACGATGCGTACTATCCTCCATAGCCTCCTTGCCACTACTTGTTCTGGGCTTCGGCTTGGGCTTGCTTCCATTTCCATTCTTGTGTTAGTGACTGGGACTTTGTTGTTGTTTTCTTCTCTGAGAGAGAGAGAGAGAGAATGAGAGAGAGAGTGGCTTGGTGTGGAGTGGGAGAGTGGGGGTTGGGAGCTATATAAAGGGATACAAGATAACTATCTCTCTATTAAGAAAGAAAGAAAGTGGGTTATATAATTACTAGCTAGTGTTTCAGATATTATAATATCAACTTAAAGTTCCACTTTCACTAAGAGCGCGCGTGCGTGCGTGGGTGCCTCATTCGACTGGATATGTTGTTTTGTTGACTGAGGGAAAATGAATTACATACATTACACATTTAATGGTTGAATAGTATAAGATTAAAAATATTTAAAATTAATGAAACATTATGCGAATCTATAAGATTGAAAAAAAAAAAAAAGAAGCTTGGAGTATACGTACCATTAAGAAGTACAGTACATCATTTTTTATATATATTTACAGCAGCTCTAGGTCTCCCGTACCTTTGTATTTCAAAGGGTTTTGATACCTAATTAAGATGTATCAGTATATGATGTATCAGTACATGGAAGTCATATAAAATTTTTGTAAATGTTTTTTTTTCTCTTTCTTTTTCACAAATATTTTCCTAGATCCCCCTTTTTTTTTTTTTTTTGTCTTTTTTCTTTCTTTTTTACAAATATTTTCCTCCATCCCTTCTTCTTTCTTTTTATGTGTCTTTCCATAATTAATGTTTCTTATTATTTTAATTTTTCAAAATTAAACAAGTATGCACAACAACACTCTCACTCTTAGCAATAGTGTGAGACTGTAGTTAATAAAGAGGGGTTAAACATGTTAAAGTTCAATAACAGATTTTGTTAATGAGTTATATAAATGCTTAAGCGATAGAGAAGATCGTTAAAGAAATATGCAATAATGCTTGATGCGTTGTTTTCGTTCCATGTCTTTGCAGTCACGTCCTAAATAACATATATGAAAACAACGAAGAAGATCGTTCCAACGAGTGA
The DNA here is from genome assembly GCA_014843725.1 of Amphicarpaea edgeworthii. Taxonomy (NCBI): domain Eukaryota; kingdom Viridiplantae; phylum Streptophyta; class Magnoliopsida; order Fabales; family Fabaceae; genus Amphicarpaea; species Amphicarpaea edgeworthii. The sequence continues at coordinate 540,906 of CM026325.1, forward strand.
CTGTGACAATTTATTTTAATTATTTTTGTAATTTGGATGTTTTTAACTAAAATTAATAAATAATTTGATATGAATAATCATATTAATCATTAATCAGGATTTTGTTAACAATATCATTAGAAAAATTCAAAAAAAAAGTTGAATCATATATCTCAAACTTCTTCTTCCACTTATGGATAAAAGTAGGTATCATGAATCTCATTTCTTTTATTCATAAAAGTCACTAAACTTAATTAAAAATTTCACATTAAAAAATTCATAAATCAAAATCAAAATCAAATTTAATCAACGAAAAAAATCAAATTGCATCTTTGCATTTTTCTATTTTTAGTTTATATATTTGATTTGATTTTCTTGTTTATTTGATTTTTTTTCATTGCAAAATTAATAATTACAACAAGGATTAACTTAAAAAAATTTTAATTTTAAAAAATATAAATGACGAGTTCTAATTAATTTGACATATCTGTTAACTATTTATCCACGTATATCAGGATTCGAATACCATTCAAAATAAAAAGGCTCTGAAGAATTTTTCATATATTTATAGGCAATGATAAAATTAAAGAGTTGTAATCAAATGATAAAAACTATACAAATATGCATGAACTCAAAGGAGGCTGGGATTCACGAGCCCTAAGGGCGTTTGGCAAGCATATGAATGATTGGGTTTGTTTGTTTGCGTGTTTGTGCTTTATACATGGACGTTGGATCGGAATTTACTAGAAGGTAAGGTCTCCATGATGGGAACTAATAATACAAGATTTGTTAGCCCCCCAACGGTTAGTATTTGCCGTAGAGACTAAGTTTGTCATAACTTAACACAACCGTATAATCTTTGCCGTCTGTTGTAACACAGTATGCGTGTGTTGACCTAGTCAATTTTCAGACACGTAATATTGAAATAAATGTTTGGTCTATTAAAATAAAATTAATAAACTAATTAATTAGACGTTTACGTTTATGTACAATTATATATGTGATTATTATTTGAGTTCGTAAAACAGAGATAAGATTGTTTTGTCAATTGTCACTGAAAGATGTAAATAGATACTGTATTATTGAAATGTTTTTATGTAATTTAATGTTTTGTTTTTAAATAAATATTAACCACTTCAATAATCAATAAAGAAATAAGAATTCCTCCCTCGTGGTAGGCGCGTATATTGTCCATACTTGCTATTTTTGTGGAGCCTCTCAATCATCGAAAGTTCGAACTGTACATACAAGCAAAACAGTACACCTTTAAACAAGGTTCTGAATTTCTGATGGATGATAAATTTGGTTTAAGTTATACTCCGGAGTCCGTAATAAATTTTAACCAATGATAAATTTTGATAAGTCATTTGCATTGATTAAACAAAAATATAACCTTTTTCAATCTGTTTTGATACCAAAGATCTAAAAAAACAAGACAGGGTTAAATGTGATTTGTTAATGTAATGTATATATATAACTAGGATTGTGGTGCAACAAAACTTCATGTTTCTTTTAGGTTAAGATGGAGTTAACCTTCTTTCTTCTTCTTTTTTTTTTTTTTAGTAGGGTACTATAGAAAAAAAAAATGTAATGTATATATATGTTTTAATATTATTTGTAATTAGATTATAAAATTAAAATTAACTATATTTACAATGATTAAAAATAAATTATATTATTATATGCTATGTAAAAATTATCAATTAAATTAATAAATTGTATTAATACTAATAATGTGTATAAATTATCGTATAAGATTGGTGATGACTTGAAGTACATCCCAAAAAATAATTTCCTAAAGACACGTAATTAATAAAATTAGTTAATGCACCAATACATGTTAGTATATATTATGTCAAAGAATGAATCCATTTCTCCAAACTCAAATAGAATTTTTTCCTGTTTCATTTGGGAGGCTTAATTTCTTATGAAAGATGTTTATATAATTACGACTTATAATTAAATTAAGACAACCAACATGTTTGTGATCTTTGGAACCTTACCACATAATATAATCCTAATTAAGTAATAAGATATGATGTTCTTGCAAATCACATTCGTTAATGGTTGTTGAATCAGAGAGTTATATACTTGCATGAAGTCAATAGGCTGCTTTATGTAGAGACTTATGGTGGGAGAGATAGATGAAGGTGGTTGTTGGCTTGTTGCGGTGGAGTATTATATGGAATAAGCTGGGTTTGCAAGTAGTGATGATGAGGATAAGAAGTGGTGAGTTCCATGATTTTATTTATTTATTTATTTTTATATTTGCTGCAGATAGGATAGGACCAATCATTCATTAATGAAGGACATATGTTTCGGTTTGCTTGATCAATGTTTCTACAGTTTAATGTCATTTGTCATTAAAATTATCAATTTGATAACATACCACATCACACATTTATTAACGGAATTAGTAGATGGTTAAAGATAGAGACTAATTTATTAATTGATACAATTCAATTTTAAGATTTTATTTAATTATTTGTTTTCTAATTTTATTTATATATATATATATATATATATATATATATATATATATATATATATATTACCATGGCAATTCCTTACAGTAGTTTTAGGGAATTCGACAAATTAATGCAGGATATATATAACTATTGTAAGTATGAGATGAGAATATACTTTAATTTGTTTCTTTGAAACGTCTCTATGGTAAAGCAGAATCGATGATAGTAGTACTAGCTAATAAGGGTCCAAGTAAAACTTTCTACCTTCCCTGCTCAACCACAAGGCACAATTGCATAGGGCCATTCTCTCTTTTTTTTCCAAAATGGAAGCGTTGTTTTATCATACTCTCTCTGGTCCCCAATTCGTTAAACTCCACATATTTAAGAGGAGAAAGACAGACAGTACACCCTACCAAGACAACACATATGCATATCTCGCTTCCCATGCGCAACAAGTACTTCTTCATACGGTTCTTCCAAATGGCCAATCCATCGTAATTCTCACATTAAACGTAATGAGGAAGTAATTAAGCACTTTATTTATTTCTTCCAAATTAATTCTCACATATTTACTTAAGTCCCTAATTTCCTGCTCTTATGAGTCAATGTTCTAAAACTATTAATAATAGTATTAGATTAAAGGAATTAATAATATTTTTTTTTCAAAAGATAAAGTTACCATAAGAATAACTTTAAGAGTTACACTCCATTTTTATTAGGAGATGTATTTATATTTTTTAACAATACTGTGAAAAAATCAAAATCCCACATTGACTATAGATAAAGCAAAGATAAAATATATAAACGGAGGACAACCTTTATCTAATGTGTTAATTTTTAAGATTGAGTTAAACATAAATTTGTATTTTAATGTGATATAAAAGTTTATCTTAGATTTATCGAGGAGTCACCCACCATATTATTCACACGACTATATAAGTAAAGATAATTTTCACCTTATAAATTAGTTTTTTTGAAATTGAGTTAAAGTTTATGTTCTAAAAAGCAATGCTTTAATTTTTTAAACAATGTCTTTAGAATACTATAATTAACATTTGTCTTAGGGTTTAACTTCTCATACACTGCTATTAACACTGAGAGTTCAGTTTTTTTCCTTAATTAGGGGTCAAAACAATATATTGTATGAACAAGAATTAACAAGGTGGTGAAAGAATAAATTTATCTTTATGAAAAGTTCATAAACTTTAGAGAAAGAGACGCATCCATATTTAACCCTATCATTAAAATTCACACGGTAGAAAATTAGTTATACTAGAATTATGCTTAATCCTCTCATCAAACTGATTAATTAAACTTGTCAATTGTCAAACATACATAACTCTCCTTAAGAATATTTAGATATTTTCTCTTAAATTATTGGTGGTCCAACAAAGATATACATTAGACAGTTATAATTGTAAACTCTTGTTACCGAAAGGATGTCTTTTAATTGTAATGCGTTTACTTTTTAGAACTTTTTTTCTGAATAGAATCCTTTACACTTAAGTTTTTATGAGTTTATAAGTTATCGGCCTTTTGTATTTATTTGCCATCTGGCTGCTCATGCAGCTGCCACGGAAAAATTGGTGCTTATAATTGGCAAGAAGATTGGAACGTTTTTATCTTATAATATAAATAAAATAATATAAACTATATATGCGTGGTCAGAAATAAAGCGTACGTGCGCGATTTTTATCCTTTAGGTCACGGAAGAATAAGGAAAAATTAGAGGCAATAGTACATTTATCGACAATTTAATCAACTCATATATAGTTAATAAAAAATGTTTCTTAGATACTCGTATATTCTTCCGCACACAGTGAGAGAATTAAAAAAAAATTATAAATATGATAGATTATATAATATGGTAAGAGAAGAGAAATAGAGAATATTAAAGAGTGTTGATGGAGTGTTTGAAAAAATGAAGTGTATAAATATAATGTTTCATGGTTAATAGATAAATTTTGATTTGGTTTATATTTGATATTATTTTCAAACTAAACTATATATTATTTTTATATATGTTTTATATTGGATATCAAAAATTGAAATGTTATTGGAAGCACTCCAAATAATAATAATACGTGATAGGATAATAGTGTAAATTTCACCTGAAAATATATAATGAAATGAATATATAGGTAAGTTTTACATTTCAAGTTAATTAAATTCTTTTTGGTTCAAGTATTTTTATTTATTTTTCATTCGAACTCGAACATTGATTATTGCAGCTCTCACTTGTGTCTCTCACTTTTGTGTGTGTGAATCAAATGTCCCACATCCCAGCATTCTTAGCCCATCCCATTCCCTCCTATGTGTCCCGTTGCCAACCCCTTCCGCTTTCGATCGCCTCACCCCTTCTTTGCATCGTGTCACCACTCCCTTCCCCTTCTACTCGACCTCGCCCACACCCTTCAACTCTTAGTTTTAAAAATTGATCGGAACGTCGAACCACGATAAGCATTAGAATATCAAGTTAATGATCGAATTGTCACTAATCGACCGAACCGTTTGACTTGATGTTTATTAAAAGAAATGAAATTTTTATTCTCTGTCTTTAGAAAAATTAAAAAAAATATATAATAAATTAATATAATTTTATTATAAATCTTATTAGTTAATTTTTTTTTTCATATGATATTAAGTATTTTGTTTTATTTAATTAATTTTAAACCTCATAGATTAAAATAATTGAAATAATAAATATTATTTTTGGGTCAAAGAGATATATTAACATAAATTAAGTATTAGAAAGTATAAAATATTTTCTTTAAAATGGGTAGATAATAGAACCATTAAGTTTTATGTTAAATAAAGTATATATATATATATATATAAAATATTTCACAGTAGAATACTTTAGTCTAATGGTTAACTATCTGATCCTTTACTATCTAACAATCGAATCACACTTGGATCGATGGGATTAGTTCGATTTTTTCAAGAGTGCCCTACTACATCGCATTGCCACTCCTTTCATATCTCAAAGCTTGGCTCTTACAAACAAGTATGGTACTAATGTTGCCTCCGCGATGGTGTGCGTGAACAATGACAGTGAGAACATGTGCGGACTAGTGACAACAGCTAGAGATAGTAAAATGCGTAAGCCTGATGGACTGGTCTAGTTGATTCACAATTAAGATTGGATTGGACTCTAAGAATTACAGTCCAAATAAAAACAAACCTTTTTAGTTTAATCTGTCAAGTTCGATGGTCAAAATGAACCTAGGCCAATGGGCCATAGGCTGGTCCATTTTATATTACAAATAATAATTAAATATTAAATTATATAACTTAATTAATAAAAAAAAAACATCAAATGCAATGTTTAAAAAAAAAAACATGATGTGTGATGCTAATGCCTTTGTAGGTTGCAATGTGCAATTTGCGTTATGTCTGCTTTAAAATTGTAATTTTTAATTTTCAATTTGTGTTTTGTGTGTTTTATAGGTTATTTTTAATTTTGATGGATCTTATAAGTTGCAATGATGGTTTAAAACATGAAATTTGAATTTAAATACATAATATTATATGTCAATAATTTTAATTTAATCATATTTCTTTATAAATGAATTATAAATTTGTATATTGATATTTATTTTTTTATTATTTATTTTTAATTTTTAAAATAGTTCATTTTGGCTTGGTGGCTCAGTGACTCGATATAGGGTTGGAGTGGGTTGGGCCTAAGAAATAGAGACCCGCAAGAATATGGGATGGGCTTGAGTCAATCTAATTTGTCTATTTGACCTAGTGGACCAGGTCAAAGCTAGGCCAACTCGTCCATTTTGCCATCCCTAACGACAGCGATGTGTGATGGAAACTCCCAAAACGTGGAGAAGAAAAGTGGAGCAAAGACTGCAAAGTTTGTTGCACAAGAAGGTTGGAGGTGGTGCTACCCTTTATGGAGTGTAAATTTTTGGTTTCGAAATAATTATTTCAGAATATTTATCTTATTCTGAAATAGCTTGTTCAAGATAAGAAAAAAAGTTTTACGAAAAACTTATCTCAAATATGTATTCTCTGGAATGCCTGTTTCAAAAAGTTTTTTTTGGATAAGAAAAAAAAAATCCAAAAAACCTATTCTAAATAAGTATTTCGGAAAGCCAATTCCAAAATAAATATCGGATGTATAGTGTGGATGCTGAAGTTTAATGAAGAAAAATTTGATACTTACATACAAAAATGGGAGGCATAGCAAGCAAAGTGGGAGGTGTCAAGAATAATGCCTCGAACCCCTTATGCAATGCTATAAGCCCAACAGATAAGAAAAAAAAATAAAATTAATCGACCGATTGACTATGATGCACGCACAGCAGCTAGCTAGCCTAGATCCAACCGTGGAATGAAGACATCCAATTCAGATAGCATTATTTAAAGCAACATGATTGCTGTGCAGCCAAATAGAGACCACACACCACCACCACAACCTCCTTGCTTCCTTCCTACGGATTAATCAGTTTGAAATGGCATAGAAGATAGAATCTAGACCCAATCAAAACATTTCTACCAGATTTTAACACAAAACTTGCACATGAAATGAAACACACTCATCCTCTTCGTGACACAGCTGTCAATATATACTATAACTGATCATCGATACCACTTTTCAATTCCTCAAACTATCTCTTGTCCTCCAAGCCAACGCTGTAAATAATAAATCATATTTTTAATGCCGGGATAAACTCTCTTCATCTCTCTACTTTTCTTTTTATGTCTTTATATATCCCTAAACTTCACATATATAATAGTTGATTCCACTCTCCCCATGTCATATTTCGAAGAGCATATTGTTATTAATTACCATCTTTTTTAATTAATCCTCAATGTAAGTGCGCGTTGAATAATTATCTACACTTGACGTTGCATGGGCTTCATATTGACATAACTACATAGTCCGTGGCTATCTATGTTGCAAGAAACATATGGGCTGGCTTCTCTAGATTAATTTTCTAAAGCGCCGACAAACACAATCTTATTCTTCTCCATCGAAATGAATGCGCTCCCAATAATTTGATTTCTAATGTGGAATACAAAGGTGCTAAATAATATAAATCCCCGCAATGTCGTATGGTAATGTTGTTTCATCATTCATAATCTTTCTTTTTCATTTTAGTATTTAAGTGGGATAACAAAAAGTTTTCTCTTTTGATTTTAGAAAAACATTTATGAGATGCGTGTATGTAAAAAATAAATAAATTAAGGTTTAAATAGTTTTTTCTCATTATAAAAATAGTTTTTTTTTTAATTTTAGTCTTTTAATTTTATTGTCCTTAAAAATTTTTATTTTTATTTTAATTCTAATAAAAAAAAAGTGGTACAATCTAATAATAAAAAAAAGTATAATGAAAGAAAAACCATTAGTATTTAAATAATAGTACTACTAGTAATAATTTTCTTGTCCACTGAAATAATTTTCTAAAGCGCCGAAAACCCCCACTCAAACTTGTCCACTGAAATTTGCTCCCGATCATTTGTCTTGTGTAGAATAAGAAGGTACTAAATAAATAGCCACTAGACTCTATTTATAATTAAATTAAAAAAAAAAAAGCCACTAGATTCAGGTAAAAAAAGAAAAAGAAAAGCCACTAGTCATATATATAATTCCCGGCAATATCACGTGGAATTAATGTTATATTATGAAAAATGATTTTTCTTTTAAATATTAAACCACAAGTTGTCTTTTTATATTTTGACTTTTGAGGCATATATATAGAAAGAAATATACCCATTGTTATCTGTTCTTTAAATATAGTTATTGTGTAACTTGTTAACTTACTCTAATTAAAAAAACAAATGATATACTTTAACAAATGTTTGTTAGATTTGTTACGTAAAATATACCTACAAGCTACAATATAGTTTACCAACATAATTTAGCTGGTATAAAAAAAAAACATAATTTAGCTAAAAATTTAAGTAAGTGCATGTTAATTAACAAATCATGTATACAAGCGTGAGTGCGTTAGTTTCACATCAGTCGGTCATAGCTAGGTGTATGATTTTCGTGATAGTATTTGTCATTTTTTGTTATATGTTCTCTTGGACTCCCCAATAAATTGTATCACAGATGGTGGAATTAAAGAAGCTGCGCATAGCAACGTGGAGATTTGTTAGATCGAATATAAATACAAATAGTTTTTTTTATTTATGAAGAAAATATGCAGAGATTAACATATTTTGGAGGAATTATTATTAGTTAAATCTGCAGTTACGGTGTTTACAATGCAACTAGATGCATAGTCTAAAACAATAAAATTATTACAAATAAAGACAGCTTCCGTAGCCACATAAATACAAATAGTTAATCCCACATTGATTAGAAAATAACTTAATAAATGATGTATATATTAGATGCAAGTTAACTTTTTTTAGCCTTTGGACATGTCTTAATCCCAAAATGAGCTCTCAAAAATCAGAATATCCAACTCACATATAAACTGTCATCTAAAAAAAGGAATGTAATGTAAATCTTTTGATTATCCTTGTCATTAGTCTTTTAATTAACTCAGACAATCTACGTACAATTGGTTCAAATTTTCAAAATAATAAAAAATTAAAAAAATATATAAAATTAGTTTTTTTTTTATAAATATAAATGATTCTTATAATTTTAAACAAGTATAAATTTGCTAATCTTTTATTTTAAAGAAACAATTACGGAATAATTTTATGGACTAATTTGTTTAAAATGAAAATAATTATTTATAAAATAAATAATTATGAGATAAAATTTACTTTTTAAATAAGTACAAAATTATTTATTTTAAAAAAATAATTTAAAAAAATATATTACATAAATAGATAATTACTTATTTTATTAAAATAAATATTTATTTCAAATCACGTTAACCTAAACAAACCATACAACACTGTAGGAGGTTTATATCAGAATCATAATTTTTTAATCTATAACCATTTGACCGATTGCTACTTTTTTATAATTTAATTATTGATGTGATCCTTATACTTATCCGATATTTATATATGTTTTAGTCTTTATATCTAAAATTACTCATTTTAATCCCTATAGATACATCTGTTTAGGTTCTTGCCGTCTAAAATTAGAAGAATTTAAAAAACATGTATAAATGTATAGAGTGTGCAAGAAATGAGTAACTAAAACGTTTTTATAATGTTAAATTAATTAATATGTAAATATATATACAAGGCTAGGGGTTAGGTAGTTTGATATGTAAGAAATATAGTTTGAGTGAAGTATGGAGGGTATTGAGAAATGGAAGGGGAAGGCGACAACAGAAGTGAAAGGAGCGAAAGCAGAACAAGTATGGCCTCTTTTGGAGGATTTCTTTGGGCTTGACAAGTGGTTCCCTACTCTCTCAACATGCATTCCACTTGAAGGAGTTTCTGGTCAGCCTGGGTGCGTGCGCTTCTGTGCCGGTTTCAAGACCCCTGTCGATGCTGCCAAACAAACACCACCCGTTTTCATCAATTGGACCAAGCAGAAGCTTCTTTCCATTGACCCCACTCAATGGACTTTTACCTACTCAATCATCGATGGTAATGTTGGCTTTCACTCCTACGTTTCTACTTTGAACCTCTCTCATCATCCTCAGGGCTGTCATATTGAGTGGCTTTATGAAGTTGAACCTGTTCAAGGATGGAAACCGGAACATCTTCATTCCTTCATCGACACTGGCTTGCAGGTCATGGCTCAGAGGATGCAGGCAGCTTTCAAGACCATGGAGGAAGCACTCACTACACTCACGCCTTAATTATTAACTAATTAAGGACAGAACTCATGCTTACTGTGTTGTTCTTCAATTATCGAGATCAAACTTCACAAAATATGTAAGTTTTGTCCTAAAAGTATTAGCAGTACTCTCTTTAAAATCATCATGGTTTTAAATAAATTGTCACTAGTGGTTGTCATTAACCATATATGGCACTAGAGCTTATTAAGTACTTTTATTGATGTGTTTACGAATTTCAGTGTATCATTAATTGGTCTGTCATTATTTACTTATTAGTAGAAACTGAAGGTCGCACCTGTTGTATTGTACTGTTGCAGCAATTAAATAAGAATTTCAATTCAAAGTTTTTTTTTTTTTTGTCAAATAGATTTACGGTGACCACAAATTTTTATTGTTCTGTCGACTCATATTGACGTATGCTACTGCAATGGGACTCTTACTCCTTCATATCATTTTTTTTTTTACGCTGGTCAACCAGAAAATTACTCCTTCGTATCAGAGTTAGCGTCCACGCGAAAAGACACTCGGGGCACGCGGCCTTAAACATTGATCTCAGATCTTCATGGTTTCATACATACAAACTTGGTGATAATTATAAACCTTCTAACAAGAAGAAAAAGAACATATTTGCTTTTTCGGGGGCTTCACGTTTTGCAGTACTTCTAATTAAGTTGCTGTCACACGTAACTCTATAAGCAAAGCCGCGTCGGGCAACGAAATTTATGCATGTGTGCATGGCTTTTTAGTTGCTTTGCTAAGTCTTGAATGATGCGTCTTGTACTGGTTAACCCTCTTAAAATTGATTTTGATAAGAATTTTTTTTTTCAAAAAAATTATTTAATTATCACAAAGTTTTTAAAACATATTTAATTTCTCGAATAAAAACATTTTTTTGTTCACAAACATGGCACTGAACAAACAAAAAAGACAAATACAGGGGCCCTTACAAAAGTAGTGGAAATTTCAAGTTTTATAATTTGTGGTCTGCATAATATTGTATTTGTAGAATTTAATTTTATTTTCGTAAATATCACGTGAATTTGACCAGCAATAACTAAGGGGGAAAAACGAGTTAGTTGAGTTGGACTGTGACTATAGATAGACAGCATCGGCACCAACTCATGAATGTCAAAGTTGCCGAGAACCCTGAATCTGTGACAAGTTAATTTGGATTATCTGATGGCGCACATAACCTAGCTAGCTACGAATGTTTTTTCTCACAAGTTGTTTATGGTTTTGTGGGAAACTGGGACCTATATATGGCCGTACCACTTATTTTTCCTTTTCCTTTTTGATAGTCTATAACCACCACTCGTACGTTGTTAATGGGGTGCTGAAGATGGTGAATGGTCATTCTCATCGATCGGAACCTTTCAAAAATTATATAAGAATGTGTACGAACCACTGTATATAAATATGAAGGGTCAGGATGGGGACCTGCACGCACAAATTAAGATATATGTATATATATGCCATGATGATCGATCGATTTCATACACAAATTAACTTGGTGGTGGCACACTTTATATAACAAGAAGGAAAATAACGTTTGATTAAAACTTAAAAGAGTATATGCGATATTGCTTTATATATCTCATGGGTCCTGATCAGTACTCCAATTAATCGATCTTTTAAGATTTCAATGAAAATATATACTCCAAAGTCCTAAGTCCACTGAGACTTTAATTTGCATATTAGCTAATAAACTTCACTTTAATTAGTTGATAGATCATAAATAGATAGCTAGATCCATGGTGAAAGGAATGTGATTAGTTCTTAACTCCAAGTATGATTTAATAACAATATATTCACCTCGGTCATTTGTTGTCTATAATGAAATTAATATTTCACTGTTAATTAGAATTTATAGTTTATACTTGATACACACGCACACCAAAGGAGGATGCTAGTGCAAACTGCAAAAGGCCCAACTGTACAAAAAAACTACAATAGGCCCTGTAGTCCTTGTACGCTTTCAGGTATGTGTTGGGCAAGTATTGGTTTGACCCATGGGCCTTGCTTCCCAAGGTCCAATAATCCAAAATTCAAATACACCGTGATCAATGATTTCAATTACAATATATAATCTCATTTTTTATTGATTTATTTCAAAATAATCGACTATTATGATTTTTTTCTTCAAATTAAACATATTTTAAAATTTCACACGAACTGTTTTTATTTTGATAATTATTACATTTATCAACTACTATTAGTCACTGACATAATTTTAAAAAATATATATAGCAGTTGTTTTTATTTTTTAAATGTAAAAAATGACAGTGCCTAATTATTTTCATATAAACTTAGCTATAAAATTTTGAAATAAGGTTCACCGTTCACATAGCTAAAAAATTATTATTCCTATTGCACTAAAAATGAAAAATCCACCATGTCCGAAGACCTGAGAAGAGAGTCTACGTCCAATCAGATGACCCAGAGTGGCAAAAATTTGTGGCAAGCCCAAAGAACTTGGCCAAGTCAAAACGTAAAGGACATTACAGTCATGTACTACAAAACGAGACCCAACATCGTCTTTTCAGTCTTCGCAAGCTAACACAGCCTAATAGTCTTCCCCGTCGGCTCCCACAACGACTTCTACAGATATAAACCTCAGTGAGTCACACTCTCAGACTCAGAAACGCACTCTCTCTCTTCTCTCTCTTTCTTCGGAGCTCAATTTGGCCGTCAATGGCGGCCTCCGATGCTCACAACGGCACCACCTCCATCAGGCACGCCTTTGGCAGCGTCCTCGCGTTCTTAATCCTTCTCCTGATCGGCGTTCTCGCCTTCTCGATCCGTCTCTTCTCCGTAAGCATTCTCCTCATTCCACAGATCTGGTTTCCTAATCCTCGTTTCGGTCCCTACTTTTCGTTTTTTCAACGCTATTGTATGCTTCTAAATTCAGCGTCTCGGATTATTGCTCCATTTAACCTTTCGTCACTTTCGTTTTGTATGTTACAATCATCTAGCATAGCTTGCAATATCAATGACTTAGCCTTAACTGTTTAAAATTTTTTTGAGGCGACTTGACCGAGCCGTGTTCGTTCATTCGCTTGATAAGTCAACGATTTGAAAATAAAAATAAAAACGTTTGCACCAGCGGTGTAGGAGTAATGCTTAGACTGAAACGATGAAATGCAATGTGAGATAAGATTTTGTTCGTAATTTTTGATTTCATTTCACATGTGCATGCATTTGAAGTGAATTTCCGGTTATAATATTTCAAATTCAATTACATTAAAGGATAAATTGAAGTCTTCCCATTGGTTGAAATTCTGATTTGTATAATTGTATTTCGTTAGGTTTTTGGTTATGGTTCCAAAAGCATGAATGTGTCAAACACACTCGTATTTTGTTGAAATAGTTGTGTATAAGGGGTGATATGGTGTGGCCATTTCTATGATGAATAGTTCTAAGTTCTTGTATTAGTCTTCTTCTGTTTTTTCCGTCACTGTATTAGGTTATCTATTTCCACTTGTTGGCCCGAGTTGTTCTTGCTCTTCTTCACATTTTTTTTATGCATTGTATACAGGTTATAAAGTATGAGAGTGTTATTCACGAGTTTGATCCTTATTTCAACTATAGAGTCACTCAGGTGAGCACTATTTGCAATGAAACCATTTTGCACCTTTTACTACATAGTATTGGGATGATGAGGAGTCTCTCATGCTGGTTAATGGCTATAGAAAAATGGAATTTCTTCATGGCTGTAACATTTGTTCAATTTTACTCTGTTAATCTCAATGCCATAAAAATTCACAAAAGATGACGCAACTTTGTTGGTTTCAGTTTTTGACAAAGAATGGGATATATGATTTCTGGAACTGGTTTGATGATCGAACTTGGTAAGTTGCTGGTGTTTATATTGAAACACTTTTTCCTCTATACTTACGTAGTTTAAACAGGTAGTTGTAAATGTTTCTGGATATAATGTCTGTGTTACCTTTCCATTTCAAGGTATCCCCTCGGTCGTGTAATTGGTGGGACTGTCTATCCTGGTTTGACCTTGACAGCAGGCACCTTATGGTGGTAGGCATTTGAAACACAGTAATGTTGGTTGTCATATGCTGTGATTTTTCTCTTCATTTTTTACTAATGTTAATATTAAATATCCATGCAAGCAATTGTTTTGAAGTTTATCTAAGGTGGTTGATATTTTTGGACCATTCCCTTCTGGTTTCAGGATACTGAATTCTCTAAACATACCTCTCTCAGTTGAAACTGTTTGTGTGTTTACTGCACCTATATTCTCAGCATTTGCTTCATGGGCAACTTATCTTCTGACAAAGGTTTGTACATGCCAAAATTGCAGCTTGTATGTTTTGCTGTTGTTTATGTGCTTGCTAATTTGCTGCAGCCGCTTCCTTTTGTAGGAGGTTAAAGGTGCGGGGGCTGGCTTGACAGCAGCAGTTCTTCTGGCTATGGTGAATTTCTCAATAAATTGTCTACCAAATTTCCTTATGATTATTATAATTTCATTTATGATGTTAATGATCAAAATTATTGGCTCAGCCATTCAACATTCTATATTTGAATGATTAGCAAATCAATGTTAATAGAAGTGATAGATGCTGGTTGAATAATAATTAACCATGTGTGTTGATATATATATTTGTAAATCAATGATGACTGTTGATAATAGTTACTCCCTTCTGATATTATTTGGTTGCTGGTCCCTCACGTCCCTCTTAAGTGTAATTGATCCCGAATCCTTAATAATCTTGTGTCTGCAGGTCCCTTCATATATATCTCGATCAGTGGCTGGCAGCTACGACAATGAAGCTGTTGCTATATTTGCTTTGATATTCACTTTCTATCTATATATTAAGGTGATATGCCAGAGCAAGCAACTTTTCCTTATATTGAACAGCCCTGTATAATGACATTGCTTTCTCAAAATTTCTACAAGATTATTAGAATGCACTATCATTGTTGTCTAACAATGTGTGATTTGAATATTCTGTATGAACTGTAGTTCACTAGAATCTGTAGATAGAAATCACTAAGCTTTGTATTATTTTCTATTTTAGTTTCTAACTTGATTTACATGACATGCAGACACTCAATACAGGGTCCCTCTTTTATGCCACTTTGAATTCCATAGCATACTTTTACATGGTAAGCTTTTATAATACTATTTATCTTGGTTATCTTTGTCTCTGAGCCCTCTTATTTATGTTATCTTTGCTTCTTATCTTTCAGGTTTGCTCATGGGGAGGGTACACTTTCATCATTAATCTTATTCCGATGCATGTACTCTTGTGCATAGTAACTGGTCGCTATTCTTCTCGACTGTACATTGCATATGCACCTCTTGTAAGTATTTTTTTCAGTCATAGTGTTATGTTGGTGTTTAAATAAATACATTTGCCCTTCTCAATTGGAATTTTGAAATGCACATAGTACATAACTTGAGCTTGATACAGTAAGCTGTAATTTGGATAATAATTAAGAGAAATTTGTTAAGGTTTAACAAGTATTATCCTACCAGTTGAGGCTGGCTTTTTGGTAAGGTTTAGCAGATTGATAAAATACTCTACAATGAGGTTTACCTTGCTTGTTCCAATTTGTAGATGCAGAATTTATTTATGTGTAAACTCTGCATTACTAGATTAGAGAGTGTTTCGTTCATTTAGGGTCTCATATTTGCTACTTTCTGAGACTTTATCACCTTTTTGTCTATACAATTACAAGCCAGAGGTATCTTTGATCTCAATCTGGATTTATATATTTGGAACCTATCTCAACTTCATCTTGTTCCTGGTTCACATGATTTTCTTTATGCAGGTTGTATTGGGAACACTGTTGGCTGCCTTGGTGCCAGTGGTTGGGTTTAATGCTGTAATGACATCAGAGCATTTTGCATCATTTCTGGTGAGTTCCTCCCTAGTTTTTGGATTAAGTTGAACTTTCCTTAAAGATAAGTGACCAAAAGCATGTTTTAGCCTAATATTATTATTGCATATCTTTTCTTGTGAATGCTTTATTTTCACTTTTTCAGTTGAGTTGTTGTAAAAAAATAATAATGATAATGATAAAATAGTTAACTGAATATTCTTTGTATTTCTTTTGTTTCTATGGAGGGAGAAATTATGTCCTGATATGTCAATGTAATTTAAATAGCCCTTTAGCAATTCAGTATTTTGAAAATCTGCTTATGAACTTAAAAGTTGATATCTTTGTTGAGATAACTGAGAATTTTACAAAAGATCAATGTTCATTATGAAACACTTTGCTAAGTAAATAAAATTATACTTCTATATCATGACTCCTTTTAGTACAACTAAAGTCCATTCCCTAGTTAACCAAAATTTCAGAAAGGCCATATGATTAACTTCACTTGTGACTAAGCTATCATCTTTTCATCAATGGGTGCTATTTGCTTTAATATCATTCCTGTTCTTATCTTTTCTAGTATATTCATTCATCTATCACATCACTTAGGCTGTGCTCTTGTTGGCACTTCACTACTCAACATTTAGTATCATAAACCATTGCTGGTTTTATCACTTTTATGGATGTTTGGTGAAAGTTTCTTTTGAACTTGAGAGCCACATTTTGATGATAAATTATGCCGGTAGCATTTCTCCATTTTGTTCACTCAGCTTGTATCCAATGATTGTTTACATTGCCTTTCAGTTTTTGTGGAAAAAAAATATTATGAAAAGAAAGAACTCAAACAAGAATTGAATGTTGAACTCCTTACTACATCAGAATGGGAGTTTAATTGGTTGAACCTTCAAAGTGTATTGGCAAGGGTAGAAAAATAAGAAAAAAAGTATAATAGGGGTGACATGCTCCACAATGATGACCAATCAAGTTGAAACACAAGAATTTGTAGACATGCATTAAAGTATACTTAATTTCATTTCATTTCCATTCAAATAAATCTGTAAAGCTGTTTCTAATTTAACTTACTAATATATAATGCCATTTATATATGGGGAATATTATAATATAGTTATTTTTGGTAACATTGTAATTCAAAACTTTTGCAAATATCATGCAAGCTTTTAAATCCAATTGTCTAATCTAGTTATTTTATTATATAAATGCTATTCATTTTCGAAATGTGTGGACTTAATCATTATTTAGCATTGATTATATACTCATTTATTTTTAATCAATTCAACTCATTCCAGCATATCCAATCATTTTTCTTTTTGTACTTTTCATCGTTCTTTCTCTTTATATCCACTTTATTAGCTTCATTGAAACCTACCTAATTTTCCGTGTGCAGGTTTTCATTATAATCCATGTAGTGGCTCTTGTGTACTATATCAAAGGAAGTCTTTCCCCCAAAATGTTCAGAGTAGCTGTGGCACTAGTTGTTTCTGTTGGCTTGTGGGTGTCCCTTTGATTGGCTTATTTGACTATTCAAAACATTGCAGGTAGATATTAAACTAGTACCTGCGCTTTTTCTTGTTTATTTTGCAGGGCAGTGTGTTGTGCAATGGTGGCAGTACTTATAGCATTGGTAGCTTCAAGCCCAACAAAAGGATGGAGTGGAAGAAGTTTAAGTCTGCTTGATCCGTAAGTGTTGCGTTTGCAATCTTAATTATCATTCAAATTCTTAAAAGAATTGTTAAAATAACGTTTTTTCACCTAAATGGACATTCTATGATTAAGGTGATTGTTGGTCATTCAATTCTATAATAATGGAATTTACCTAATATATCCCAAAGAAGTGTCTTTGAAGTTTACCTTTCTTTTTATGTCAGTCTGCAAATTATTTTCTTTTTATGATTTGGGTCCGATCCTAAGTACTTAATTTGTTTGTTGTGTAACAGTACTTACGCAAGCAAGTATATACCAATCATTGCTAGTGTTAGTGAGCATCAGCCACCTACTTGGCCTTCATACTTTATGGATATCAATGTCTTGGCATTCCTGGTTCCAGCTGGCATTATTGTGAGTTATTTTTTATTAAAAAGATTAAGATTATTTGTTTTATCTTGTCATATTCTGTATAAACTAAATCATGGCGGTGCTTACCAACTGTAGGCATGCTTTTGTCCCCTATCTGATGCAAGCTCCTTTGTGGTACTTTATATTGTTATGTCGGTATACTTTTCTGGAGTCATGGTAAGAATAATAATGGAGGTGGTTTTTCTTACTATTGCATTTTTATTATTTTATTGAGGACATACTCTTGCTGAATATCAGGTTCGCTTGATGCTTGTATTTGCTCCGGCAGCATGCATCTTGTCTGGGATTGCTCTTTCTCAGGCTTTTGATGTTTTCACAAGATCTATTAAGTTGCAGTTGCCCAGCCTATCAGATCAATCTCATGTTGATGTAAGCATTATTTTTTAACCATCACCAGTTTTGGCATTAGATCATGATCTTCTGGTCACTTTATGAGTTTGCTTTGTTCAAATTGTGCTTTTGACTATCAAGGCAGGGGAAGCCAGTTCTGAAAGTGTTTTGCCAAATGATTCGGTGAAGACTGATAAAAGCGAGGACACATCAAAGGAACGGACCTCAAAGAAGAGCAAGAAGAAGGAAAAGGAACCTATCGAAAAGCCTCCAAGCAAGTCACAAATTAAGAAAAGGCTTTTGGTTTTACCTCTAGAAACATCTGTCATTGCTATTATCTTGCTTGTGTTGCTAGGTGCCTTCTATGTGGTAATTTCCTAAGCACAACATCATTCATTCATTTTTCCTAGGTTTTGAAGGTAGATTTTTTATTTGATACAAGTTTTTTGGTTTTTTTCCACTAGGGGTTTACAATTTTATTTCTCCCCTTGTATTTAAGTAATATATAATATATTTTATTATTTTACAATTTACTTTCTTTTTTAATTGAACCCCTAGTCTCTTTATAGTTAAAAATTGTAGGATTCTGCTGACTATTACTCAATTAGAAGTTTGATGCCTTCTTATATTGATTATTTTTCTTTCTGAACAATAATGCCCTTTCATGCTACTGTGTATGTTATAACAAAGTTCCTCACTATCTTGATCTCTCATGTAGGTTCACAGTGTATGGGCAGCAGCAGAAGCTTATTCAGCCCCTTCTATTGTTCTAACATCACATTCACATGATGGACTTCATGTTTTTGACGATTTTAGAGAGGCTTACGCTTGGCTGAGTCATAATACAGAAGTAGATGATAAAGTAAGTTCTATGGGATTTCATTATTTTTTGCTGAAATGCATGTGTGGTGTCTTGTGGACATTTTTTTTTTTTTTTTACTGATGTTGCCAACCTTGGTGTTGTCCAGATATTGACTGACACTAATAAAATTTCTTGTAGGTGGCATCTTGGTGGGATTATGGGTACCAAACAACTGCCATGGCTAACCGAACTGTCATTGTTGACAATAACACCTGGAATAACACACATATTGCTACTGTTGGTACAGCCATGTCTTCCCCAGAGAAGGCAGCTTGGGAAATTTTCCACTCATTGGATGTCAAATATGTTCTCGTTGTCTTTGGAGGTTAGCTTCTTTCTCTTTATTGGGATTATCTTAAGTCACCTTGTTCTGATTTGATGCTATAATTATTAACAGGACTGGTTGGCTATCCCAGTGATGATATCAATAAGTTCCTGTGGATGGTTCGTATTGGAGGGGGTGTATTCCCTCACATAAAGGAACCAGATTATTTAGTAAGTTATATGAGTAATATGGGCTGTTCAATGTTTTATCATGGCCTTGATATTTTATTTTGGAGAACAGATGATACTCCAGCTTCCTTCAGTAATATTCAGCTTTTGAGGAGTGTTAACACCTTTTTTTTTTCTTTCAAATTTTAAAAGAGGGACGGCCAATATCGGATTGATTCCATGGCCACACCAACAATGCTAAACAGCCTCATGTATAAACTTTCATATTACAGGTCAGCTTTTCTGTAAAATTAATTTTTGAAACATTCCAGTTTTCAACTGTTATGCTACCTAACTCCCCTTACCCTGCTATTGCTCCAGATTTGTGGAGACAGATGGTAAAGCTTTCGACAGAGTGAGGCGGACAGAAATTGGGAAGAAATATTTCAAACTTACGCATTTTGAGGAGGTCAGATTGTTTATACTTCTATTAAAACTGTGTCCTGTATTAAATAAGTCTGTTAGGAAATGTCTTGCCGTGTATTTCATCTATTATGATCCTGAAATTAATCTTGGTTGCTGAACTAAACATGGTATTTGCTCTACTATACTTAATATGGAATGCATGATACAGTTTCCTTAAATAAATTTTTATTTAGAATGACCTACATCTGTTAGTTGTTACCATGTGTATTTTGTTTTGATGGTGTTATTCTCCGTTGTTCCTTACTAATCTACCACGTGTCTCCTTACTAATGCATTCATCAGGTGTTCACAACTCACCATTGGATGGTTCGGATTTACAAGTTGAAACCACCAAAGAACAGGATTCGAGGAAAGATTAAAAAATCAAAATCAGTATGTATATGATTTAATATTCCTTCTTAATATTTGATTGGAGATCACTTAACCTAGCCATGACCGATCACTTGTTACCATGTTTTGCAGAAAGCAAGCTCAAAACCTGCCTCGAAAAGGAAAGGATTAAAAAGGAACCCCTTTTAGTTTAGTTTTTCAGTTCTTTTAGTAGGTGACTTTATTTCTTAGCGTGCGTTTTATGCATACGTGTATACGACTAATGCAATTGCCATGAAAGGGGGATTTTGCCGGCATTATTAGTTACTATCGAGTATGGAATGATCAAACGGAAATTTTGGAACTAAATATTTTGACTCAATGTTTAAGAACTCATTTTTAGGATTGAAATGCCCATCAGCAAAATGATTAAGGTACTGATTTTTTTTTTGTTAAGATAAACGTAATTGCTATTTGGCTATTTGCTACTGCTCTTTAAGGATTGAAAAGAGAAATACTCAAATACTTACCTGTTTAAATTTAAAGCGGCAAAGATTGCTTGTCTTGTTTGAGCGGTTTCTCTTGGTGTGTATGGTTGACCCTTTGCAAAACTGTTTTAGAATGAAATTGATTGTAGTTAAAATGTTTTTGAGGTATAGTGATACATGTTTGGATGTTCTAACTTTAAAAGTAAATTAGTAGTCAAATTTAGTATAGTTTTTTTTATGTAAAGTTTTACCTGGAGAATCTGTACTAAAAGTACATAGGCATTTAATTTTCTTGTTGTCACTGTATTAGTTGCAATCGCAAATATTAGCTCTTTAGAATATTTTTATTGGAGGATCTTTGACAGAAATAAATTTTAAGATTTCTAAATTTTCAAGATCTTCTATTAGAAAACAAACTAAGATCTCCACATAAGTCGGGTCTTTCACAATATTCTTTCAAGATCAATCTTTTATTAACTAACTAATTTTTTTAATAATATAAAATATAAAAATAACTAATCAAAATTATATTATTAAATAATTAATTTAATTTTAAAATAAAATTTTAAAACATTAATAGTTCATAACAGAATTTACAAAATTATCATAAAATTTATCACTAAATAAAAAAACATTAGAGATCTTAATGTTAATATTACATTACAAGGATCCACCCAAACATTTTAAACGGACCATTTTTTTGTTCGGGGCGTTGAATATGAATTGTACGACATTTTGCAGTCTACTTTTGTGGAAATACTAATGATAATCTAAAGCGGGATTTTTCTGTAGTTGAAAAATACATTGATAGCATTTTTTAAGCTTCCTCGCATACGCAATTGGATTCTTGACGTGTTTATAAAATAATTTGATCAGTCTTTAAATAAATGGTTTACTCAAGCATTGCTTCTGAAGATTAACAAAGTTGTAAAAAGAATTTCATTTCATGTACAAGATCAAGCTCAAGTAGTTTGTGGGGGAAATATTACAGTGCCGCACAATAAATAGACCATTCATTTTGAAATTATAAATACTTCTCTGCTGTCAGTAATTGCGTTTTGACACGAGCTTCAAATAAGCCAACAAATTAGCACAAACCAAAGAATCACACCTGTACAAGGTATACTTTTGAGAATTATTGATGATGATAAAGCACCGTATTTCCTAGAGTTGATCAGTAAGTGTATAATGCATACCTCGACCGCATCCTCAAAAACTAGGCCAGAATTTCACAACACGAAGCAAACAAACAAAAAATTATATTGGGTGGGAAGGCGTGGCATATCAGAGTGGTTACTTGTCAATTGTTAGATCTTCTTAGGTAAGTTGTAATTTTTCTTAAGAAACTTGGCAGCTGCCTCATCATTCCTATTACACAAAACTCGCAAAAGTGTGTTTGGTTCTGTTGGGCTCCATTCATCCGCTGTTGGAGGCAATGGAAGCCGGGACTTGGCTGTAGCACCATACATTTCCATAGCTACTTGACTGAATTGCTGAATTATGTGCTCAGTATTCGCACCAAACAAGTGTAGTACACTTGTGACAGTGGCAGAATGTTTTTCTATCAATTTGACCGGCAATCCATCTCCATTGGACCAGAACAAGCCGGTCAGAAGCTTGAAATCTTCCTCTATGAAAACAGAATCTTGCATAGAGAAAGCACGTGATGGACCTCCAGCTAACAAAACCAACAGGAACCCATCAAAAGAAGCTTGCATTACTTCAACAATTACACGTGTTCTAACTTTATCATGCATTGTTGATGATATGATCTCCAAGTAATGCTCAAGCTCCTGAAGAAAAGGCTCAATCCTGGCAGATGAAACTTCTCCAATGTATAGGCCATCCAAAAGAACATGACAGAGATCATGGAAAATGATTTTGTATGCTACACACTCACAGAGTTGATGGATGCCTTCCACAGCAGCAGATGCGGAAACTTTGAACTTCAAGCTCACCCCACTTGCTATATCCTCATTAGTGGATCTAGAATTGCCGAGATTGGCAACTATCCTCTTTTCCAAAACCCCTAATTCCATGTGAATGCGCTGCATAGTATTGATGCGAACACATATCTGGGTTATATCAACTGAGTTGTCTCCATTAGTAGTTCCAACATGGGCTTTCCTCCTCTGAGTCACTTGTGACTTTTCTTTTTTCCTAAATACACCATTAAACTTTGATTTTGTTGAACACCTAGTCAATGCAGGCAAAGTTGGGATGAAGCTACTGCGGCTACCTACAGATCATAAAAAGGGGAAATCCTGCTCACACAATGATTGAATAACTAACTACCTTGGTAAACCAAATGCTATGTAATAAATAAATACCACAGCCAGATTTGGCTTTCAAAATGTACTGTTGGAGACATTTGTCAAGACCAGACATCAATTCAGGAAGCAAATCTGCATGCATGGGTATAGGCAACAGAAAGAAAGCCTCCATAGTGTCATCTATGAATCGTAGAACTTCAACAGCAGAAGGAGCAAAACCCTCTTTATTTGCCCCAGGATTCCATACCTAAAGAATGTGATAGTGAAGTTAAAAATTAGATTAACACTTTTAAAGTTGCCAATTACCATGTTTGATTGTAGCACCAACAAAGTAATGGTAGTATCTTACAAATATCTTAAAAGATCTTAAAAAATAAAGAGAAAGAGGTATTTGTTTGATAGAAAGAAAAAAAAGAAAAAAAAACACTATGTTAACTTGATTAGATTAAGAACAAGAAGATTTGGCATACCTCTTGTCGCAGATTTCTCTCAACCCATTCCCCCAATCTATCTACTCTGATATTTATCCATGACTTAACCAGGTTAGCAATTACAGTTTCAGCCTCATAAGGTTGCATCTCCCTTATAATGGATTTTCCACCATCTTCACTGTCAACAGAATCTTCCACTGCTATCTGCACCAGATCTTTCTCCAATTTGTCAGCAGCTATCAGCACTTCTATAGCATCAGGTGTCAACTCATTAATACCCTTAACATACTTCTTCAACTCATTTCCATAACACAAATGGAGGGTAGCAACAGCAACACCAGTAGCAAGTGGATGCCATCTCTTCAGTTGGGGACTAAATATTGCTTTCTCGTAAATAGCCAGTTCAGTAATATCTCGTGCAAGGACAGAAAGAATGGGAAAGGCTTTATTCTGTTTTCTAGATGGATGCTTGCTGAGGTCCAGTTTCTCCAATTTCTGCCTTAAAGGAGATTAAAAAGAATTAGGTCATACTGATGCCAACACATTAAACATAGCAGGAGCAGAAAGAAGTTTTAGCTTATAAATTATCCTTACACATTACAGAAGTCGTAAGCTCTTGCAATGCATAAAGAAGAACTAATACCAACTTTCTAACACAAACGAAAAGCTGAGCAAAAGGATTTTTAGAAGTCAATACTGTAACAGAGCAAAGCAGCTGATTTTATCCTGCTTTAGTCAGTGGTGTCAAAAGAATACCATATACACATGTCATAATTTGTCATATATCTGTACCATCTTAAAGAGAGTATTCATATTTAAGGGAGCTTGAATGAGGGAACTTGCCTGAATGAAAACAGCACGCAAAGATGATCTAATATAGTTATCAACTCTAGTGTAGTCCACATCATCTTCTTTCTTCTTCCAATTGTAGTCATGAGAGATACCTTCTAATATCTTTGCTGATAATACTGCAAGAGAAACAACACTTTCCATTGATTCAATATTACCGTTATGGAAAGTATGATGGTATGCAAGGAGCCTTTTCTCTGCCCAACTTAGTATTAAACTCAACGTGTTCCTCAAAATTTTTGAGTACATAGGATCTTTTGAGCCTCCAGTATCTTTCCCAACTTCTGCCAACAGATTACTGGATGCAAACAGAAGATCATTCTCCACCTGACCAGTGACAACATACCGATGAAATAAGACCCATGAGAAACTAATATTATGCAGCATCTCATTAATTCCAAGCATAACCCAGGTCTTCTTAATGAGTTCTAAGACCTCATCAACCTCTTCAATCACAGAAGATTCTGCATGAAGATCAAAACAAGCTTCTAAAAGAGTTTGGTAGATCCAGAGGTTCAGTGGAAAACCATCAGCCCAATGGCATGTCTCAGAAGTACACCCATCAGATGATCTGCAAGCAAGAGACATAACAACAGTTCGAAAGGTTTGCATTGATTCACCGTTCTTTCCAATATCCATGGGTTTCTCAAATGCTCCACGGATTATGCGCCGGAGGCTTTGTGCAGAAGGGTCTGATTTATCTAAGGGAAGGTGAGGATGCAAGAGGAGTCCTGCTTCAAGAACCTTAAAATTTCTCCTCAACCAAGCCTCATACTCTTGTTGACTGGGAAAATCTGAACTCCTGAACAGTTGTATCAGCTCTAGTGGAAGAACCACTGACTCCATGCGTCTTCCAAGCTATTTCATGAACAAATACCTAGTAAGTTATTATTGTGATTAACCATAATGCACATGTTCAAACTTTACATTTTGGTCCACGTGTTTCAATCCAACTAATGGAGAAAGGAATGAAGTGAAATTAACCCTTTTGTAACAGTAGGAAATATATCTCACTTAATGGTCATCAAACAAAAAATAAACAAAAGTGAAAAACACTAGGAATGATACAATAACTCTTTTACATTCAAAATTATACTCCATCCCATGAACCTTCAGTAATCAAATGCATTAAAATTGGATGGCATATTTTTCATGACTCAACAATTAACTGCTGATAGGTTTACAACTTGTGCTAAGCCTGATGAAAGAAGTAGAATATTCATCACAAATCATTCCTCGTGACTTGTGTCTAGAGACACAATTAAATAATATCTCTGTGGTCATGACAAGTACAGACTTTGTGTGACTACAATCCTTGGCATTGGGAGCAATCATGATTTGGAACCAAAAAAACACTATGTTAACCTGAATCAGTGCATTCCTCAATATAAATAGAGATGAGGTGTGATCTTCTAAAACACACATTTAGTAAATACATCATTCTAATACTATTCATTGGACATTAGACACTGAAGATAGAATGCCTCAAGCATTGTTGCCACCCATCATGAGCAACAACTGGTGATGAACACTACATTTTTGTCATCAGGTTTGGGTATCAGCGGCAAACAGTAATTACTTACATCCTGGCTTGAAACTTAAGTAAAAACATCCCATCCAATTCTAACACATTCCGTTAGTCAAAACAAGTCAAGGAAGCATCAATCACTCATTTTGGAAAACCTGAATCGGGCACAAAACTTCAACCGCAAAAATCAACTGACGAGCCCAAATTGAACACCCCAACCTAAAAATTTGAAAGCAAATTGGAAAAAAACACACACACACCACCTATTTCTCACTACTAGTAACATTTTTTTTTCAAATTTCCAACTTTTAATCACTCAAATTTTAGAGTGAACAATGTATTCACTGACACTGTCCTCCAATTACAACTAACTGCAAATACGATAACTTTGTTAACTTTCTCCATGATGTAAAAAAAGATTGAAGCTATCAGTGAATATAAATTGAAGTCTTAAATTTCGTAATTAGCCAAAGCCTAAAATTTGAGACCTGGCCTGCAGCAATTCGGAGAAGTGCTCTTCTAATTCTGGTATCACTCTGCTCCGAAATCCTCATCTGCACTCTCACCAACTCCCCCGTCGTCGCTGCACGCTTGCTGCTACCCCTAGACGACGACGTTTTGAGCCCTAGAGCCTTCTTCACCTTGCTCGCAGCCGTCGAAGTCAGCGAACGGTGCAACGACGGCGCCGGCGCCGCCCTATCCCGATCCCCTCTCTCCGACTGTGATATGAACGTCAGCGGCCTTGGCCCCGAACTCCGGCAGGCCCCGACGAGGATCTCGTAGGCCGTCTCCCGGAGCTCCGATTCGGTGAAATTGGGAGCCTCATCGGCGAATGGAGCTCCGGGAAGATCCTGAATTGGGTGAACCGGCATGGCGTTTTGATTGTGCCCCTTTGAGGACATTGATGTGGCCAAGTTTGAAACTTTACTGAGGCGCGTGAAGTGGGATTTTGGTTTCTCTCTCTGCTTTGGTGTCAGAGAAAGTGTTTAGTTTAGCTTAGTTGGTTTGGGGCTTTGTGTTTGTCTGTTAGTTATTCTTGCTTGACTTTCAAGTTAGCTGGGTGGACCAGACAGAGAGAGAGAGAGAGAGCGTCGTCGTTCATTAGCGGTGGTTGTAGAGTGGGGACAGGGAATAAAGGAGAAAACAAAATTGCAACTTTTTGGTTGAGATGATGAGACATTTTGTTAATAATTTTTTATGTTTGATTCTCACTTAACTTTCAAGTTTCAAGATAGCAGCTAGGTTATGAGGAGATGCTATTGCTATATACACTCCTCCTTTATACTAATATAGTAATTGAACTTTTTTGTGAATGCTTCTAATCTGCTACCAGAGAAGGCAATGTCAGGTCGTGTCACTGACAATACAATCACCAATTTTTTTCATAGTAAAATAGCGAGTGCCCAACTTCATGATTCTCAACCCTTGCACCAACATGATACATAATTTCCCTTTCATTTGTGATGAAGCTTAGACAATCAAGAAGGAGGAGGGAAAAGGGAATGGGTGTAAGAAAGGAAGAGTAATTCCCACAGAAAATGAAGGAAAGAGGGGTAATTTTGTCACTTTTCAACTTTTTTATAAACTAGGGTTGAGAATAGAAATCTTCGGCTGAGAATAACAAATTTCATAGGAAAGAACCTTTTGGGCCAACAGCATTAATAGATATGTATATTAAAAAGGCTTTGCTATATCCACTTTCTTTATTGTTAAGTATACTCCCAATTAACTTTTATTTTATTTTATTATCATATATATCTTTTATACCCTTGATTTTAATATTTTGGAAAATACTTTTCAAACATAATTTTATTTTTTAACATTTCAAAAAGTAAATTCCAGAATACAAAAAATGTATTTTCAGAAAGTACTTTTCAAAATAATGTTTTGATTTAACATTTCAAAAAATACTTTATGAAACACAATTTTATTTTCCTAACATTTTGAACAGTACTTTTGGAATACAATTTTTCTATTCTAGAATGTATTTTCTAAAATATTAAAAAAAAGATTAAAAAAAATCAGTTATTTTATTAGAATTAAGAAATAATAATAATACGTACGTTAAACACTATCTTAAAATTTGATTAAAAAAAAAATCAAATTTTCACTTTACAGGCTATATATTTTTATGGCTGTCGTTTTAGTCAAGGATAAGCACATTGCCTAAAATTTATGAAAATTACATAGTTTTTTTATTTTCAACCAGAGTTCTTGCTTACAGGAAAGAAAGTTAAGAAGATAGAATTAAAATCCTTTGTAAGTGGCTAAATGAATAGAAGAAGAAATGAGGCAATGGAAAGCAAAACGACAACGTGGTCTTGGTTCTCGCACGTGGTGTATATGCCCACCAAAAAGGTTGCTACTCTCTAGTCTCTACCGACACCACCTGTTTCCAAATCTTATTTGGTAGTATTAGATTTGCTAATCAGTGTCTCAAGATACTAACTAGTTCATCAGATTTATATATTAATTATTTCTTCGCTTCATTGGAATTTGAATATTTAATAACAAGGGTTCATAATATGGGTATGAGAAGAAGAAATACTCTACTTACCATTGTTGCAATTAAGAGAATTTTTGAATAGGGGCAACTCCTGTAAGTGTAACACCATGATGATAGTCGGTACACTTAAACTAATATTCTTATTGTGTCGGCCTAATTTATTTATAACCTTAACTCACATCTAATTAATTATAAATAATCCTCAATTTCTTGCTACGTACACCAAACTTTCTTTTAAACAAAATATTTGGATACGTTAAGTAAATGATATATGTGGAGTTAAGGAGTTTGACTTCAATTTGCACTTCTCCTCATGCTATTCTTCTCTCCCCTTTCCCTTTATTTTTATAATAATCACACCAAGAATAAGTTAGATTGATTTATAATGTAAAAACTCACTCATAACATATGATAACATATGTCTATTAAACCTTTTTGCTTACCGATCACCCTTTCCCTTGAAATCGCGATACATCATCGTTCACGAGACTTAGCTCTAATTAAGTTGGGACCTCTCTAGTCTATCTCTGGAACTAAGTAAATAACCCCAAAAAAAGAGAGTAAAACTAAAAAGTGCCTAATGTATGTGATTAAATGTTCTACCATGATCTTTATTTGCGAATTTTATCAATTTCTTAAAGTTAAATTATTGTTTTTTTTTTTGGGTATAGTTCACTTAATTTTAATTAATATACATTACTTTCTTTTTAAGAAAATGAATTAATTGTTGGGTTCTGACCTACAAATTATCTAATTAATCACATATAACAGTAAAATAGTTTAATAAGAAATCATGGTAATAACTATTTAATGCATTAAAAGTAAAAAAAAATGATTGATATTATAAAGGCATATTATTAATTTCAATTATTTTTCCTGTATATATATCATGAGAAAATTTACATTTATAGGCATGAATTATTATATTTTGTCTTCAAGTTATGCACTAGATGAAAAGTATATGTATGTATGAATTGTTCTATTTATTTATAAGGGACAATAGTTAGACGTCATCCGGGTCTAGATATCGATATATAGGTTTGGGCTCTATCAAGTGATTTACTCGATCTGGCTATGCTAGGTTAGGCCCCAAATTGTTATGAAAAAAGAAAAGAAAGTGATATTAGGGTTTGCGCACTTAGCTTGAAGTAGTTAGTGGTGGCATTGTCAAGCTCGATTTGGAAATACTTTAACACTATAACTACGACAAAATCAAGAATGTATGTATAAATAATAATAATAGAGGTGCATAAAAAGACGAAACATTAAAGATCCGACAACAACCCATATAACAAAAAGAAAATGAAGAACCAAATAGACAATTCAGAAAATAAAGCACTATTTCAGGGAATGGAAGTTTAGCTTTTTAAGCCATAATTTCCTCTAATTATTTTTCTCATGTGTGCAGAAAAGGCTTTGGACTTTGGCTTCGTCCATGTTCTTTCTCTCTATAAGGATAGGAATTGCATGAAAACGATCTATATGGTGACACCCACTTTCCAATTCCCACCATTTCTTGTCGCTGCGTTTCAATCTTTAGAAGATCCATTTGGTCTAATTTGCCGTTCTTTCTTCATTTTGTTCTCATTCGATGAACAATATGATTAAGCCTATATATATATATATATATAATACGCTACCCCCACTCTGATGAGTGGATCATCTTTTTCCTTGCTTCATTGTTTCAATCATTTTACATGTTGTAGGTGCTTAAATAAAAGTCATATATTGCTATGAAATAAAAAGGGTGAGAACGTGCTGTGACGCTTACAATGCCGACAGTCACTGTTGATTGGTCATAGTCACCATTGCAAAAACCCATCTCACCCATAGCCTATCACCTTTCTTTCTATTCAATTTTAATTTTTATTATTTTGACAGAAGCATCACACAAACCTACAAATTTTATTTAATTTTAATTTTGGACAGTAACACATAAACCTACACGGTTCCACCGCCAACGCCGTGGCCTTTCCTCACACGTGTTCTTGCATGCACATGTCTCTACGTTTACGATTATATTGTGCTATTTTCCGTCTTTTTACTTTTGAAATAGGGTAGACATGTGTTGGAGTCAAATGTTTGGTTGGAAAGCAATTCTAATGAATGAATGAATGAATGGTGTTTTTGTCGAAGAAAAAGGGGGTGCGGCGGCGGTGGCGGTAGTGTTGGTGTTGGTGTGGTTGTTTTTTTATGTTGTTTTGTCTGTTTGGTTGCATTCTTCCGACCCAAGAAAGAGAAAGGTTTCCTTTTCTATGTAATAACCTTTTGGCGTCGCCTGGGTTATAACTCATAATCTGATAATCATATGAGGATAAAAAAACTACTCTTTTTTTATCACTAAAAACTAGTATATTTATTGGAGTTACATGAGAGGTGAGTATATTTAGGTTTATATTTCTCAATATTATATTATATTTTTAAGATCAAATAAACGATATAAAAAAAATTGTGAAAATTCAATAGGATTTTTTTTTTTGCAAGAAAATCAGACATTGCATATAACAATTAAACCTATATTTTTTTTATTGATTAAAGTTTAATGAGAAGTTGAAAATAATACATTAAATTAAGAAAAGATTCATTAAATAAAAAGTAAAACTCACTAAAATTTATAATTTTTAATATAGTTCATTTAGATCAAATGTGTTTTTAATCTTGTTGAGTCGTCAAACGTGCTCCAGGTATTGTACGTATTTTATATTATTGAATTTGATTTTCAAACTTTAAGAAAATACTTGAATCTTGTCTCTTGATTTAAAAAAAAAATGATGAATTCTAAGAGATAAAAATATAAATTCACAGATATATATTTTTTAAAATTTGAGAATTAAATACAGAAACTTTGACCATATTTAACGGAAAGAATAATAACAAAGGTACATCTTTCTCTTTTATTCATTTAATAAAAGAATATGTTTTCAAAAAGAATTCATTAATGATGAAAGAACAGCTTTTCTCTAGTATGAACCCTATAATCTTTATGTAATCTTGCTCTTAGTATAACTTGTAAGCGTTATATTATTCCCTTTTTACTGATAAAAAAAAAAAACTAGTATATTTCTCACTCATAAATCATAATATGAATACTACAGAATCTGCAGCTAACATAATTAGAGATACACTTCTTATTCTTCAATTAATGTCTTCATATTTTGAGTCGATCACGTTGTTGTTAAGTAGTCCTTTCATGTGGTCACCACCCTCTTGTCGAATTCGTAAGAGAATAAGGATATCCTTATCACCTGAACCACCGTACACTATGTCTATCTCTTGAGTTAGTATGCTAATATAATAAATAGTTATATTAACGAAAAAAAAATACTATACGATATGACGTTTATAATCAAAATTTTCTATCATGCATATATGTATGTTGAGCATGACGGGTACAAAAGCATTATTCCAACTTGTCATCTTCCCTAGCTATAATCTGAAATAAAACATATCCTGAAAAGTTATAGAAAGTAAATATAAACTGTCGTTTAAAACCAAACCTTTTCTAGACTCTTCTTGACTTTCAATCTCATCAATGCAGAGTAACTGAATAAGACCCACTTTGATATATAAATGACAAAACACGGTGCAACACCTAAAATGTAATCATATACTGCTTTGTTGTAAACCATGAGATTACCACTGTTTTTTCATGGGAAATATGAAATATCTACCAGTTGTCATCATAACTGTGTCCCCATGCCAGTGTATGCATGATTTTAAAGTACTATTAATTGATCATCATTTTATACAAACTGTAATTAAATAGTTTCAAGTTTAAATTGTATAGAAATTATATTAATAATATTAATTGTTATTTTTTTAATAACATTTTGCTTTTAATTCTTTAACTATTTTTTTGTGGATTTAAAGTACTTATTTTAGTTCATTTTACATTAATCTAATTTGACACTGAGAAAAATTACATTTTTTTTTTATATAAAATTATGATTCCAATCAGTGTGCTTGTGGATGAGCTTTTCAATTCCAATGTGTGCTTTCTGTCTTGCATGAAGCATTAGCTAGCAAGATTGCGCTGACTTTTTGAAGTCTTTAACCTTCTTGCCATGCACTCAAATGCAGCACTCGAGAGTAAGAAATATTTTGGCAGCTATCTTCCTCCTCGAAGTTTCCTTCACCAAGTAATAATAAAAGAGAATGGTCCCCCCCCCCTTCTTTTTAATCTCAGTCAATCCCAGTATATAGCAACTTGTTGACAATCTAATATGCTCAAATGATTGAAAACATAAAGTAAAAATAACTCATTTGCTTTTGGTTACTTTTGTGTGCATGAATAGTTCTGAGAAAAAAGTACGCGTAGTATGTTGAATTATTTTATTTTATTTTAACTGTTTTCAATTACTTTTAGAATTTTACTTCAATAATTCACATAATGAAAGTTGATATTAGAGATCGTAGCCAATTATTATCAAGATGAAATTTCAATTTTAATTAAAAAATAATATTAATAGAAACACTTACACTTAACGAGTTTCCTTATTATTTGGAGGTCGACAGAGTCTTGTACTCATGTATTGCTGGCAATTGGGGGAAAGCGAAAATAACAGTGAAAGAATATCAATAAATAATGAAAATCAAATATGAGAAAACTTTTCGGACTGTGGTGGGTTTATACAATGATTTCTTAATGGGCTAAGTGAATTAATTAACATAGTATAATCTATATATGTTCTCTTTCAAGATACAAAGATGTAAAAATTAGAATTAACTATATGTATTCTCTTGCTAATTCATTTGATCCTTGAGAAATGAAACTTACTTTCATTATTTAAAGCTTGACTTCCTTCCCTATGTTTTAATGGTTAGGTTCACATTTCAGCTTAAAGAACACGAATACTTGTCTTAAATCGTGACAAGTTTAAAAGAGAGAAAAATAAAAACAATAAATATTGATCAATTATATATATAGGTGTACAGAGAGGTCACTAATAAAAAGAAAAAATAACTGGTCAAGAGTGTTTTTTTTTTTTTTTTTTCCTTTTTACCAGTACTCAAGAGTTTCTATATATAAAAATAAAACTGAAACAATTTTTCAAGAAACAGTAACTAATTGGCGACAAACTTTTACAGTCTCTCTCTGACGCCTGCCTTGCCTAAAAAGAGGTGCATGATCACCTTTATTTTAATATATATCATCGGATTGAAGATAACAACATTAAAATAACTCCTGTAGTTAAATTGCATCATTCTTTCATTTTATTCTGATTTTTTTAGGTTTAAGTACGTGATGAACTTTTCTTTTTTTTAAATATGCTAATGTGTTTCAGAGAAGAAAAAGGTACAAATAATGATATATTTTTATTTAATTTATTGAAAAGTAAAAATAAAAAAATATTTTTCAAGATAGAAATAAAAAAAATTATTTATTCTTTTAAATTTAAATTCATTTTCTTTATTTTAAATTTAAGTTAAAAAAACAGAAATGAATTAAAATTTATTTATTTTAACATGCACAAATTAATTTTAAACGATTTAATATAATTAAAACATATTGTTAATTAAGCATTTTATTATTATTAAAATATGTGTTCCATTAAGAAGAATTAATTCTAAAAATAGACATGCAATTGTTTGGTCATTCTCAATCACACGGATTTTATGCTTTATCCCTGTCCGCACACAATCACAAGGATTTTCTTCATTATGAAACTACTATTGGGCTTTCTCTGTTCCACATACATTCAGACAAAATACAATCATATCATAACACGGAGCAACACAATCACTGTTGTCGTGTTTTGGAACAGTGACAAAATATGAAGACAAATTCAATAAAAAAAATTGGATTTAGAATCGAAGAGAAACTATAACAAAAAAGGAAAATATTATATTTTGAGTATGTTTATTCATTGTTTTATTGAGTATGTTTTCTAAAATTATATTATATGTCAATATTGCTGAATATTGATATAAGGATTTTCAACATCTCATGTAAACTAGTTACAAAACATGAGCATTTCCTTTAAGTTTAATTAATTAATAGATCATAAACCTAATCAATATAGTCATTGTTTGATATAAAATATATATACATCTTTCTCTCTCTAACACAATCTTATATATTGTGTTAATATAATACAAAATAAGATGATTGAAAGAATACAAAATTCTTAATAATAATTGGTATAAATGGAAACAGGTATATCTGAGTTAATTTGTGCTCGGATGCTTTCTGTTCTTAAATACTTGTTCACTGTTTTGTGATTGAAGCAGAAGTACTGCTATTGTTATTCTTCTTTCAGCTACTGATTCATCCCTACCTATACATAGGAGTGTTTGCTAAAATGCTCTAATATAATTAATGTCAGCTGGTTATTAGAAAAATTGGTTGTACACTTGTACCTGCAATACTACTATGATTTATGGTGACTAGCTATGCTAATTAACAGGAATTGAGTTTAACAAAAAAGATTAATTCTTGTCAGTTGATCAATTAACGTTAGAATTCTTATTAGAAGAGATATGTATTCAATGATTCATAATTTCTCAAATAGGATTATTTAAAAAAAAAAAGAATATATGAAATAAACTCAAGTTGAGGGATGGAATCTATTAATTAATAAAAGCAAATAAAGAAAATGGAATAAGTGAATTGGTCTCGACGCAAACGCATAACGCATAACGCATAACGCAAGCCAATAGCTTTGTGTCCCCATCATTAATTACTCTTGTTGCATTATATCACAAATTATTACCTTCTGGATGCCCAACTTGCCTTTTTTGTAGAGAAAAAAAAAAAGGCCTCAATTTTATACCATTAACTAATTAAACTACCACTCAAGCAAGGTTATTATGTAATAATTACCGTTTACCAGCTGCAATAATGATATATATTATGCAACTGCATACTACTATAGTTTATATCATTATTTTTTTTGTCTCTTTTCTTCTTGTCACATCACAATAATTACACAGTTTATGTCTTTTTTTTTTTCACACTTTAAAAATAAAGGATGCCAATAAAATTATTCTACGAATTATATCTTTGACACTTGGCAGCTGAGAAGGGTTGAAAACTAGTACAATATTTGCAGATTATTATTATTGTTTAAAAAAGACTATGGTCTATATTTAATCCATTGATATTGACTTAGTTATGCTGGTAGTAGATGAGACATGAAGTTTGAATGAGCCCCATTTTAAAAGCTGGAAACCAAAGCAGATACATATAGTTTGGACCACATTGAATTGAAACAGAGATGAACAGTGACTTTTTTCTTGTTAATAGTACTTTCAAGCAGCTGGGAAATTAAAGAAAGCAGTTGGAGAACGAGAATCTATCAATGGTCTTGCATTAATTTGATCCTTCCATTTTTGTGCTTACCTATTAGTTAATTCCAACCAATACAATGTCCCATTTATTTATTTATTTAGCTTAGGCTTATAATATATATATAAAAAAAAAAACATGATAAACACGGTAGTATTCTGTCAAGCAAAAATCAGAGCACGATAGAATCTCCAGATTCATACAATTATCATCTGACACAGAAAAATAATAGAAAAAATGCATAAAAATCTAGAATTATGACTTGTGACACTGTTGTCTGATTGTCTTATTGTGAAATGAGGACCCAAAATCGGATTCGTCCGTTGGGGTACAAGACTTGTCCTATGAGAATAAGATTGCATGCCCACCCTTCACCCTTCCCTTATTAACAGACAAACAATTTTAGAGAGACACGGTTCCTAGCTAGCTAGCTCATTGCCATCAAATCACCTCAACCACCTTCACTAGATCAGACCATGTGTGTCTCTCTCTTATAGTATCTTATTTTCGTTGTATTCGTGTTTCACTTGTCTAGGATTTCTAGAGATCGATCAGATATATATGGTGTTGCAGACGAATCGCGCCAAATATTCACCACTCCTAGTAGCATCTACTACTTAATTATTTAATTAGGAGAATGCAGAGGCATGCATGTGACCATGGAATCCAACTGACTCATTGCTTGACCTTATACACAGTGCTCAAGTCATTTCCTTATAAAATAAATTATACATTGGTCTTAAATCTAAATCATATATATATCACATCACATGATTTGGAACTAATGCTACATAAACAATGATTAGGTGAGCTATTGAATGCGCAATCACTAGCTAGCATAGGTGTCCAATAGATTTGATACTATTTTTTACTTTGTCTTAAGCCAAGATTAAAGAATTTTATGGTACTAATGACATCATCAGAATCTCTCTTGTTCAAAAACAAAGGTGAAACTATGTTATAATTACAAAATATTTATTAATTTTGTTGATAAAGTAATCTCTTGGAGAATTTAATAGAGAAAAAATGATTTCCTAATATGGCACGCAAACCAGCCGCAGTCTTAACTATAACTATATGTTGTAATTCCAAAATAATTCATTTAGTAATTAATAATTAGAGTCAACTTTCGGATCAAAGAGCACGTGTGAAACGAAAAAGAATAGCATCATCTCAATAAAGGACGTGCTTTATTATAAATCCAATTGGGTCAAAATGCATCAACGATTACTGTTTGATAAGTATAGTGCAACAACAGAACACTTTAAAAAAAAAAAAAAAAAGGTAGCAAAAGATGACCTATCACTCCTATGTCTACACGGATGCACATGAATGGCCCGTAAAACAAAGTGGTTCGTTAATTATTCTTAGATACGTACGCTAAGCAAGCCATGACCATGAGGAAGATAAAATAATCACGAAAAGAATATTTAATGATGAAATCAAACTCTTTGTTATTATTATAGTTTAATGAAGATTTAATATCCCATTGGAAACCCAAATCTACTATAGCTAGAAGCCAAGGATGGTATGCAAAGCAATGGGGCCTTTGCTTCACATCTTAATTACAGCTATCAGCTATGTAATGGGGTCGACATGAAGTTAGACTTCCATGCAAGCTCAAGCTATATGCTCAATTATTGAAACAAAAGTCACTATTTGTAATTGAGTCCACCTACTCTTTCTTTTCCTCTCAATAATGTCGATGTACGTGTTAGACGTGAGGACATCAACATAAATTATATTATATAACCCACTAAAATACACCTTTTTGGCAGATATGTTAAATATCATATTCACTTATATCAAATATAATTAGACAACTTTTTTCTTTTTACTTATTTCTATTTAATTTACTCTTTTTATCTTACTACTTCGCATAATTTCTCTCTTTCTCTTTCGTGATTGTTTGGATTGTTCTATATATTTATTTGTATCAACATAATTTCTTTTTTTCTTTTATTTTATAAAGGAGTACAATTAATGTGCACCTTGAAAATTAAAGTTTCAAAGAAAAACACCTAAGAGTACTGAATACTTTTCATCAAATCATAGTTGTTTGAAATTTCCAAGATTATACCAAAATATGCCATACTCATAATATTCATTGACACAAAGATTCTACTTGGACCACCACATAATAAATGACAATTATATTTAACCGTGGTGAATGGTAGATGAAAATTGATCAAAGTATTACCAAAAACAGTAACAAATCTTATTTAAATCACTTGAGATTGCCCCCAATGAATTTTGTCATTATTGTCAAGGTGTTTTTATTTAAACTACTGATAAAAAAAAATTGACTTTCCCATTATGTTTAAGATTCCAATTATCTGACATGTATTGAGCTTTATTAGTATATAAATAGCAGTAATTGAACATATGATCATCATGTGCTTAACCACCCACAAGTAGTAACATGCACATGCTTGTCTAACACTAAACTAATTTCTTAGAGCGGCACAATAAATTTGACTTGTATGATGTGAATTGTCAACACATAATTTTCAAGATTTAGAATTTTTGTATATATTGAAATGATTCGTTTCACATCATAAGTTAAAGAAAACAAGGAGGATTTTGTTAGCATGTGTTGTCTAAGCTTTACCATTTAATAATAGAAATGATATTAGATGTATCTACTATCTAATAACAATTACAAATACATGTCAGACGTCACAACCAACCCTATAAAAATCCCATAAAAAGAGGTTATACAATATTAAGAAGTATATATTATAAATATGCTATAACCTCAAACACACAGTTATTCTATTCTCTAGTGAGTCTACCAAACATTTTCAACCAAAATCTATCACACATTATTAACAAAAAAAATATCATACATTTCTAACAAAAAAAAGTAAGATACAAAAAAAAATTTACCTTTGATTGGTGACTCAAATTTCTATATATACCTAA
The DNA here is from genome assembly GCA_014843725.1 of Amphicarpaea edgeworthii. Lineage (NCBI taxonomy): Eukaryota > Viridiplantae > Streptophyta > Magnoliopsida > Fabales > Fabaceae > Amphicarpaea > Amphicarpaea edgeworthii. The sequence continues at coordinate 579,707 of CM026325.1, forward strand.
CATGCAACTCCATGACAAATTCTTCATTATATAACAAAAAAAATTATATACCTAATATTCATGACAAATTCTTCATTGTGATAATATTGTTTGAATACATTACTCTAGAATAATTTTTAGGAAAAAAAATATGAAGAAAAAATGAAATTAACTTCTCTATAAATTGAAATTATCTTTTCCAATAATTAATTTGTAAAAGTCTCACATTTTTTAGATGAAGTTAGGTGAGAAAACTTTTATTAATTGACTATTAAAAAAAGATAATTTTAACTTATAAAAAAATTAATTTCATTTTTTCTTCATATTTTTTTCTCAAAATAGTATATTCAAATATATCTTATTAAACTCTAAGCTTTACCAATAGTTACTTGTTTACTACCGATAGTTACTTGTTTACTAATAATAATATTCTTTTTATTTTTCATTTTCCTTGTTGAAAGCTGCTACAACTATTATGGTGCATCAATTCTATCTTCTCTGCTTTAGGTTGGGATACTTATCATTCCTAACCATAAGATTAACAATGACTATCTAAAATAAATTCAAACTCAGGACCCTGTATGTCCACTGGGGGTCTACCGCAACATGTATATCATGTGTATGCATGGTCTCTTTATATGCCAACCTAATTTTTTCATTGTCTACCATAGGTCATAAAATTTTTGGGTATCTTATAATGAGAAAGAGAAAGTTACATTTATATCATAAATGTGCATATTATTTTTTCTCTCAACAAATAGATATAGAAAGAGAAGATAAAGAAATTAATAGGTGATGCAATAATAAAAATCAAATAAAAAGAGAAATAATAATAACATACTATTTTTTTAACATTATTTTTAATACATTATCTATTATTGACTAAAATTTGTCAAAAAAATAATAATTATAGAATGTATTAACATTAGTTACATGGTGTGGTGTTCAACGAGTGAGATATATACACATTTTTATTTGATTACACTTGTATTTTTTTAATCATTCAAATTTAAATTTGTGAGTGTTTGATCATATTATAAAAGTCTAGACAGCATGCATACACACGCGTCATAAAAATAATCTGTCACTTGAATGAGCTATTAGAACCCCACATCAATGAGTCGTAGGCAGTTCAAGCATAAGGCATCTAAGCGAGTACAACCTCATAAACTGAGTTTCTTTAAATGGCTGTTTGATTATTAGCTTTTGGTTTATAAGGTGTACATTAGCACCAGATGTTTTCTGCAATTTGCAATTGTTTTCGTCAGTAGTTGGATTTTTCAAATTAGGATCACATATGGTCATGCCACAATCCATAATTTCAAGATGTTGCAACTGAAATGTAGCAAATTGAATACCACTTGAAGTCACATTAGGACAAAGAGCAAGGAGTCTTGTCAATGTATCATGGAACACGTTGCAAATCATACCAATGCCATTGTTACTAACGCCAGATCCACTGAGATCAAGCAACTCAAGATTTGGATAGCTTGAGGCAATGGCAGCAACAGATACATCAGTGATTTTGGATCCAAGAACAAGAGAAAGCATTCACAGCCCCTCAATTGAGCAGCGGTGAGAGCAAGGGGCCACTAAATGAATTAATTGTTAGGATTGATGGGTATTTTGTTCTAGGGAAGCATGATTTGAAACTAATGTTATATAAATAATAATGATTAGGTACATTATTACACGTGCATGAGAAAGATAAGTTATATTATCAAATAGTGATATCAATATTAATTAAATTCCTTTCATCGGCTCCCTCACCTATATGATGTAATATGTATCTTTCTTCAGAATCGTCACATCACATTAAATGTGAGATAGCCTAACATGGATGGAATAAAAATTTAATTAATTTTCTCATCAATTTTTTATTTTATTTTTAAAATTCGAACTTTACGATAATTTGCTGAAAATGCTAAGCTTGCACCATGGATTTTAATGTAAGAATGTTAGTCTTACCTTGTATTATTTTTACTCCTTCATCCTATATATATTTCATTAATATAAAGAAAATTAAAAAGATAGGGAAATTGACTTTTTACTTTTTCTTTTCATTTTATAGAAAGAAACTGTAGAATAAAAATATGAAATGATGAGGATTTAGGAGTAACATTCGAATTTGCAGTTCCTCTAAATATTATTAGTAACGACACTACATCACTCATTGCTAGCTGTATGTATCATGAGTCGAATTTGTATTCGAAGCTTCGTCCCCCTTTGATAGTATTTATTATAATATAAAATGAAAGGGTGCACAGTGCTTAATATATCATTAATTGTTAACTTCAAACAACATTAATTATGTAGACTTGTAATATGGCTACAGTTAAGACGGTCTTTTCTTTCTTAAAACAGAGAAACCAAAAGGAAGAATGAGCTGTAAAAAATAGAAATGAAAGTTCAATGGAGAATCTTCCTTTAACCTTTATTCTTGTCCTCTAAAAGCAGAAATATATAATGTAAGCTTAGAACCACTTTCTACACGTATCTTTCACTTCATTTGCATCATCATAAAACCACCACACCAGTTCCGCTGGAGACGAGGATCACAAACAACAAAAATAATAAGAGAGAGAGAATTAAGTAATTACAAATTACAAATTACAAGCAAACAAAAGCAAGAAAATTATATACTATATATATTATGGCCCTTGAAAAGAAAAATTGCCGAAGGGCAAGTAATAAATACTATGCAATTTGCAATTGAGAAAAAAAGAAATACCGAAACCAGAATATTGAGTTGAGAGTCAGAGTGACACTAGTAATTTATTTCTCATGTACTGATTGATGTCCATTCCAGAGGCTGAGTGCTGAGTTGGGCCAATAAATGTTGATCATCATCACATACTTACTAGAAACATAGCATAGCATAGGACGCAAAAAGACCAAAATAACCATATACTGCTGCAATGAGTATTAGTGTAATTAAGTTGAAGGTTGTTGGTTCAAGGCCACAAGGAAAGAAGCATGCTGCTATGATCTGACTCTTCTTGCTGCTGCTGCTGCAGCATTGAAACCATGTTGATGTCGCCAACAATACCGTCATAAATGCCGTGATACCATGGGTGAGAATAGGGCGAGTCGAGGAAAACGAACTCGTTACTCGGTTCGGGCGAATCGAAACTCGTACCCAGCGGCGGCAGCTCCACTATCTCGCCCAGGTCATCCTCTTCCGTGTCGGCCGGCGACGGAGGTGCTTCCATGGAGGCAGCCTTGGCGGCCGCGGCCTGCACGTCACGTGGGGAGTTTGAGGCGGGTCGGGGCAGCGAGGCGGCGAGTTCGGGGAAGTTAAGGATGGCAGAGGAGCCTTTTATAGTGAGGGCCGCGACGTCGTGCGCACGCGCGGCCATCTCGGCGGTGGCGAAGGTTCCTAGCCAGATTCGGTTCTTCTTACGCGGCTCGCGTATTTCAGAGACCCATTTTCCCCACGTGCGCATTCGGACACCTCTATAGACAGAATGGTTGTTGTTGTTGGTCTCTCGGGGTCGTTTTTTAGAAGTTGAGGAGGAAGAGGAGGAGGAAGAAGGGGTGTTTGTGTCTGATGATTCTGTGCTTGGCTCGACCATTGTATTGTTTAAGGAATGTTAATTGTGTGTGTATGTATGTCCCTATATATATGAAAGTGACACACGGAGGGAGAGAGGAGAGGAATGAGGGGTTATTATTTTAATTAAGGAAGGAGAAGGACCCTCAAGTCCCACACGAATGTCTCTGCTCTACACACACAGTAAGCATAAGCATAACTACGCCTACTAATACTATACTGTATGGAGGGAGAGACAAGGTCACAACACAGCCTGGCCACATCCAATGTCCCATCCTCTATTTTTATTTTTATTTTTCTTGCCTTCCAAACTAACTATTTTGTATTATTAGTGTTGCCATCAAATTCATTTGTGGTTTAATAATAACATCCTAAACTGTGTCGGTGACATTACTATTCATATTTCAGGCTTTAATATTTCTGCCAAAATTAAGAACTAATGTAAATGTAGTATTTCTCCGGTTAGGGTTATATAGTTATGTTCATGTTGTCGATCGCATCAGATAAGGAACAAGCTTCATAACTTTGAAACTAAAATTTGGACTTTTGATTTATTCATATATTCCCCTTTTGTGGACATACATGCGTGTCATGGGATCGGGGCTTCATGGTCATTTTTTCTTCGATAAAAGAAAATATAACTTTTTTTGTGTGTGTGATTAAAAGAAACGATGACAAAACGGGTGAAATATTTACATTTTTAATCCACTAACAGAATAGTTATTAGACGAGATTTTAAGGTGAGAAACATGATTTGAACAATTAAGAACTATGAAATCTAAATGAAAGTAATTAGAATTAGGATTATTAAAATTGAACAAAAGTCAAAGTACGGGAACTAAGCGCAATTAAGCAGAAAGTATAATTTTGAACAGAGATATTTATACTTGTTCGTGTGTATTAATGGCCCCAGCAATAGCAGTCCTCTCTCAAATTTAATTTTATATTAGCTAAAATCCAAAATAATTTTCACTTAAAAATATCCAAAGCAATTTATTTATTGGTAGGAAAGAGGACATATAATAATAATAATAATATTAGTTTATTTTAAGACTCCTCAAGTCCCTCACCGAGAGAAGCGATAAGAGAGAGAAAGAATGAGAGACGTGTATTATTTTAGGTACACATAATTAATAATTTGTATTGCAAGTTTGCAACATAAAAAAAATAAAAAATAAATAAATTGAGTGGGTACGGTGAATATATTTTGGACCAACCTGCGTGCATCTCAACAAATTAATTTACCTTAATTGCATTTTATGGTGTTCCCAATCCTACCAAGTCAGAAGCGTTAATAACATTTTTTTTTTTTAGAAGAAGCGTGCGTTATAATAACATATTTCGAACTTAGAAACAGAATTGTAACTTAGAAAATTACTAATTGTTGTAATAATATATGAGATAAAACATCCACAACAAAATTGTGAGATTTACAATTTTTTTTTTTTACAATATAGCCATTTAGTTAATTCCATAAAAAAGTAATTACTGTAATTATGATTCAAATATGGTAAGTAGAGTTTTTCCAACTAGTCAGAGTTTATGGGTAAAGGGTATAAAGGATTAAGATTAATTTAAGAGTGTAACATCTTTTGATTTTCTTGATTTGACATTAACAAAAGAGAAAAATCTGAAGCATAGCATGAATATTGAATGTCTTATCCAAATGAGTGAGATTGAGAGGTGGAAGTGAACTAGAAATCTTGAACTGCTTCTTCACTTAAATTCTAGACACAGTGTACCATTTGGTTGAGTTAGTCGTCAGTGACCGAAAACCTAGCTTCGTAATTTTGTTCAACAATTAACTAAGTAACTGCTGATTGGATGCTAGGCATTGCCGCCTTCATAATTATATACTATGAAATTGAAATATGTAGAATCTCCAAAAAAAAATTAACCATGCAAGATAGCAAATTAATTATAAGATACTACTGTACTTGTGTTTTTCTTTTTCTTCAAGATGAAATATTAATTAGATATGGAGTTAGTCACTACTCTCCGTACAGTTGCAAACTTATAAATCAGAAAAATAAAACATATTAATTACCATCTTGAAAAGTACTAGGCGGTCGGAATTTGGAAACGTACGTGTGCAAACAAAATGTCTATAGAAACTGCCACTAAATAAATAAGTAATAATATTCTTCAATTTAATATGTAAAGATTAAAATGCACTTTAAATTAAGTCATTCACTCTCAATTTACTATAAAGACAATCTTATTTTCAAAAAGAAAATAAGAATTTTTGTAGAACCTTGTTATCTATAGATTAAATAGAAATCCGCGATTTCTGTGTATACCAAATGCATAAACCCACGACCTCCAAATGTATGGATTATATTTGATTTGATTGCTAGATGAATGTTGTATCAATCCCTATTAACCAATTGTTTGACTTTGTTCTATTAATATTGAAATATTGTATTGGTGGTCTCTGTGATAAAATTAATTAAAGAAGGAAAAGACATAAAATAGAAAGAAAAACTATACTCAATTCATTGCTCACTTTTCAGTATTGGTGCAGTACATATATATATATATATATATATTCCAAATATTGCTTTTGCATAACAAGAGAGCCTGCACTATATATATAACTGTAATTTAAAGCAGTTGTTGTATCAATATTCGACACATTTATATTTTATATGATTATACATATATATATATATATATATATATATATATATATTTATTTATTTCACTTACTTTTTTTAATAACTATTTTGAGTTGTTGAACCACAATAATTAAAATAAATAGCATAATAATCAGATAAATACTAATATTTTATTATATCTCCAATGACTATAAGGAAAAGTTATGAAAACATATATAATGTCTATATTTTAATTTAAGATATATATATTTCCAGGTTAGTACCATATGAATTAAATATAGAGCGGTATGATCCTTCTTTCCTGTGGGCAGTACTGTGAAACCGTAATACCTACATAGCTAGCTACCTCATCTAAAAAGTTTCAACTGGTTCAATATATATATAGTAGTATAGTGTCCTGTTCGCTGTTTATTTACATTTTACTGTCTCCCATGCATTTATGACTCAGAACTCACCCTGTAAGGGTCAAAATAAATGTTGTTATTGCTCGATCAAATAATTTGTGTTCAGATCTGGTTAAAATTTGGAGACTAATACGTCTCAAGAAACGAACAAATGATGAATTGAAACTAATGGAATGAGTGGAGTATATGATCACTATTGATTTCAATAGGCTTAATTTGATTGATAAAAGTATACCAATAAGTGCTCTTTAATTTAAATACCCTGAGGCCTGAGACGATAATATACGAATAAGGGCTCTTAAGTTAGAGTTATTTATTCATTATTAATAGATACCACTTGTATTTTTCTTGATACAACTCTATTTGAGTCCCGTACGTAGAATCACCGTAAAAAGTAAAACTTCTCCATTCAACAAAAAAGAAGAAGAAAAGAAGTAAAACTCCTCTCAATATATTTAATTAAGAAACTGCAAATCTAAGACCAATATTATTGATTGATCGAGCCAGATTAACTCCATATATAACAGTGATCAACACAATAAATTACAGAGTTTAGGAGGTTCAAATGTTTAAGTTTGTTTATTACAGAGTGAATTTATCACGACTACGCAGACCACACAATCTCATACATTAAATGAGTGGAGCCATATGTTTTTTAAATGATTGGGATACTTGTATTTCGTCTTATAAGTAAATTACAACGCAAGTATATATCCTTGTGCGGAAATTTCAAATCAAGGTAAATATATTTTAAAATACTTATATATTATGAAGGAAATAGGTATAGTTAAATTGAATTGAATTGATTTTTTTTTATTAAAAAAATAAAATATTTAAAATTATGAAAAATAAGCATAGTTTATTCAACAGCAATTGAAGTTAAGATTGAGATCGTTAACTTCTTAGGGAGACTGGGTCTCTTGCACTGTTTATTTGTGTTCATATATATATATAAAGCATTCAATATTAGACACGGAATTGAAAGTCGGAGGAAAGTAAAATATATAAAGAAATGTTTAAAACATGTGATGTTGATCATTATATATCTTTCATTATATTATTGAAAAGAGGAACAAGATCAATCAATTGGTATGAGAAAAGCTCCGCCTATTTTTTCTTCATTGGCCTACAGTGGAAGGTGTGCTATGCATGGATTCTGAAAGTTTGCGAGCTTGCAATCGGAGAGTGCATAAGAGGACCCAAACTATTTAATCTAATAAATGAGTGGAGCCACTGTTATTGGCTTTCCTTTTCCTCTTAATTTTTTTTTGGATGCATGCAATCGTCATTCACATGCAATTCCTGCACCATCATATATGGGCCTCCCCGTATTAATTGTTTCGATTTGCTTTAAACAAATCAAATTAGACAAATAAGGAAACTTTCATTAAAGTTGTCTTATATACTTTATACTTAATGTTGATTCTCGCTGAACCCCTTAGATCTTGAACAAGCAGCAAAAGTTGAACTAATCTCTTTCAACATTAACTTGTGTACTTACACTCACAATAACAAGTACTGTAATACAAGGTTGCTTTCTTTTTTGTCCACCTATGAAATTGCAATTCTTCATTTAGTATACCGTAGTATTGTAATTTTACTAGAACAAAATGTCTGGCTTTATTGGCTAGTACTGCTAGCTAGTAATAGATGTCAATAGGGACTTGATGGAATGAGTCTTGTTGTCAGTTACGATTCCTCGGTACATTTGTACACTCTACCTACGTACATGCCACACACATAGTTTTCTCCGCAAGAGAAGAGATTATAAAGGTTCTGTTGGACTTTCTGCAAGTTACGGTAAAAAATGCTAATGGGGGATACAAATCCATCTAACACGCAGTTTAAACCAAATATATATGCTCACACTCATAGGCTTGCATTTTAATTGGTTCTCTAACCTATTTAGGATTCATGTTAAATTGACTATACACCTACCTACCTCCATCTACAAGCAGTTATTTAGTATTGTAAACAGCTGCGAAAATTATAGATATCGTATCTGCAGCAACCAGTTATTTCTCTGACTTAGTTAATAGTTTTCCCTTTGCACCACCAATTTGATGTTGCAAAAAATGTGCTGCCGACTTTTTAGACAATGTGTTGAAGCTGACCATAAAACTCTCTGTTCTGTGCATCTACTTCTACTTAATTGTACCTCTAGAGTACCAGTACCATCATGCATGCAAAAAACAATATAGTCATGTCCTGCTTTGCAACCAAGTTATTGAACATTTCAATTCATAGGGACCTTTAGAGTGGACGTTTCATGGAACAAGAAATAATAATGGCATTTACGATAGAAAGACGTAAAATTGCTAATGCTAGAATACATGGTGAATTAATCTCTATCCCACCATTAAACATTAGAACAAGGTTTTCTCATGCGTGCTAGAAACATGGAAAAGAAAGGTAAACCTCAAATGGCTCCAGAAGAATTTTATTTACACAACAGCCAAAATACCATTTACAATTAACAAAAATGGGTTTAGCCCAAGAGAATAAAGAGGGCTATCCATAGTGCAGCTTGGATTTATATGCCTCCCAACATATTGAAAGTATGAGCAAGAGCTTTTTGGTAGTATTTCATGCTGACTTATACTAATTTTCTTCCCACCCCAACAACACTATCTTGTTCCCATCAATGATATCATCACCTGGGTCTAATAATATGGAAAAGCCTATTGTTCCATATTGAGTGAAGAATCATATGAAACAAGTCATACTTCACAGGAACTTTGTGCCACAGGAAGTGCTGCTGAACCTTCTTTACTCCCAAATGCAGTGCCAGGTACTTTTCTTCAGGGATTGACAGAAGTATGTTTCTGAGACTTGGGACATCGCTTTCACAAACAAACACAGAAAATGCCTCCCACTTCAATACCTCAAACAAAGGAGGCACATAATTATCTGATATGATAACTGGCACACACTCTGAAAAAATGGCCTCAATTATTCTTGGGCTGTGAACCTCATAACCTCTAGCACATATGCAATACTTGCTGCTATTCATATACTCCATATACATTCTTTTACCTTCCAAATCACGTGACATTGGACCAAAAAATTTCATGTCAGGTTCTTTATTCTCCCAGTGTTTTAGCAGGACTGGACGGAGATAACCATGCATGCTTCCTGCAAAAAAGGCCAGAATAGACCTTTCTGAAGGAGGTTTCCCTGCAAATCCTCTTAGTGGATCCATCACAGAGTGTACATATGTGACAGGTAGAGTAGTGTCCTTCCCTATTTGGAAGCCTTTAGCAACATTAGAATTGCAAAGAGACCTAATACAACCTTTCATTGGTTGCCTTGTGATTTGGGAGGCCTGCAATTGTATACATAACATTATGTTAATATTGCATAAAATTTAATTTAAGCTGCACCATCGATCCAGGTTCAACAATTTGAAGTAATATAGCATGGGTCCCTTTTCACTAGATACATAAGCACTATGTGGAAAATTTTCAAAAAGACAATTTATCTTACAATTTGTATCAAATTCTGTGTAAAACATGTGGAATATGATGTTATAGGACTTCAAGCAGGAAAAAATTCTTCCACGGCTTAGCATAACAAGTATTCAACAACTATGAGCAATGGAAAACTTGGCCAGTTAGCCACATCATTCTAGAACAAGGTCCTCTGACCAAAAGAATTGAACACGTGTCAAGTTGTGTGGGTGAGCCACCTTGTGTTGAGTATATGATCAAATTATATGTAGTTAACGTATGATCTGATCAAATTTTTTAATAGATATATGATTGTTTGCTTTAAAACATTTTCTAAAAGGATGTCAACCTTAAAAGAGAATTTTACTAGCACTATCCTGTAAATGTTACTTAAATACCAATAAAAGTGATGCATTGGATTTATAAGCGCACCCAATCATGACAAGCAACAAGAAAATGGTCTGCTCCATCAGTTCTGTTCCAGAAACGATATCTTCCTGCAATTAACTCAACATATTTCTCAAGGTATTGCTCCATCCGCTTCTGGTTAGAAAGAGTAACTCTTAGCATCTGTGAACTGAATGGTAGGTAAAACAAATGAGCTTTTCGGGGATCCCTCACAATGAACCTTTTATTTCCTTCCATCAATTTCATAAACCACCCCTCTGAGGCATAAATTCCTCTCATCTTTGGTTGATGAAAAATAGGTTTTGCTCCTTCTCTATAGATAAAAACTTTGAGCTTGCGCTCCATTAGTTCATAACTCCTGAAGAATAAATGTATAATTGTGTTCAGTTTATCTACTGAAAGAAGATCCATGCATGAACAGGTTAATAAAGAAAAAAAGGAGGGGATGATGTTCATATTATTGCTGGTACAGTTGAAGGCTAGTTGACAATGTGCATATTTAAATTTATGAAATTGATTTCAGCAATTCCAAACTAGTCAAACCAATCATAATAACACACTAACCAAAAAAATACAGTATAAGGTGCATCTGATATATAAGATTATAAGAATAAAGGAATAATACCCTATATAATGCAATGCTATACATCTAACATATTGAAGAATTGCCAGGATACCTTGAAAACTTGGAAATATCCCGGAAAATAGGTGCATAAAGTCCTGAAGAATTTGATATGACATGGGCATTTTCAATCTCTAACTTTGCAGATAAGAGTTCCCTGTCCTGTCGAGAAGACCACCTTGGCCTCTGTCATCAATACATAATACAGGAAAATTAGGACTCCATAAAGATTTCACAGTGGTTCAAATTGGAACCACAAAGCTGAAATCCATACCATAGAAGGAGAACTAAAACTCTGAAGCAACAAAGAGTTCATCTGTGTTATTGAAGTTGGCGACACCAACTTACTCCTGGTCAATGAAGTACCTATCTTAGGTTTACTAATCGACATGGACAAAGGAGATTTCAAAACTCGAGGTTTCTCATTTTGAGGTTCCTTTTCCACACTTTGTATTATGGTCTCATTGGAGGGTTTTTTTACAGCAAGCAACATATCAGATGTGCTGAAATCAGCATCTAGAATTTGGATGCCCTCTGAAGAAATCCCTTGTGATGCAAATTGCATATTGTTCATGGGATCCACATGCGCATACTTTGGTCTTTTCTGAGGGAAACTGTAAACTGCATCCTCATGACTTCCCACTTTAAAACCCTTATCAGGGATGTGTCCCTCTCTTGAATTTCTGCCCCCATCATATTCCAATTCAGCTTCTTTCTCAGAAGCATATTCTTTTGATTTTGAATTAGAGGCAAAAGTAACATTAAGCATGACATTGTTTGCTGCGGATCTAAACACATCCTCCCTTTCTGAAGTTCCTGAAATGGAAACTCCAACTTGGAAAGCCACTGAACTCCCATCAGCATTCAACAGAGAATAATACGTTGTCCAACAACACTGGAAAACAACTACCACAGCAATGAACACGCCAACAATCAAGAGCCTTCTAATTGCCACGTGACACAATTTCATGGCTACAACAGACAACAGTAATACCCATTTCATATAAAACTCAACCGATTAACTGAAACCACAAACAGTACCATATTTGGAATAAATATTCAGTACTAGCTACAATTACAAAGACTTCAACTTAGCAAAACACCCTTTAACCATAAAACACAGATCAAGGAAAATTACCTTAAAACAGTGTCATTTCAGTTTCAACTTTCAACCGAGTTTCTCAGTTGTGCAGTGTTGCACTTATATTAGTTATATATATATCCTTGTTTCGTTAGTGCATATAATTACGTTTCTGCCACTGTCTGAAAATAAATAAAGAACGACGTCGCTCTTGTGATTGTCGAAAATACCCTTGGGCCTTGGTGATTGGGTTTTATGAAGGGTTTATGTTATGGCAATGCTGCAGAAGAATCGAGAGAAGAACAAATGGATGTGCTTCTGAAGGTGGCAATCCAATTGCCCATATTCTCCCCACCCACTAACCCGAACCCGACCCGCGAACGCCCTTCCACGGAGCTCCGTTTCTCGCGCTGGAACAACGCCAACGCCGAAAAGTTCAACCGCCGCCGCCGAACGCTCCAGGAAATCGAAGACGAAATCTGCCGCACTCGCCGCTTCACCGCCGCCGACAACATCACCAACACCGCCGTCGCTGTCGATTCCGCAGCCGCCGCCGAAACATTCAAATCCTTCGGAACTCCCTCCGCTCCGTCGAGACCTTCAATTCCGGGGAAGAAATCGAAGTACTCCAAACCGCCGCCGAAGCCGAAACCTTTGCTCGATTCGCACCCCGTGGTTTCACGAGCCGCGAGCCTCGAATATCGGCCGGGACCGGAGAACGTGAGAGTCGGCGATGACGGAGTGTCCTACGTCGTTGACGGCGCGCCGTTTGAGTTCCGGTTCAGTTACACGGAGACTCCAAATGCGAAACCGGTGAAATTCCGCGAGCTGCCGTTCGCGCCGTTCGGACCGGCCACCTTGCCGCGGCCGTGGACGGGGCGGAACCCGGTGCCGCCGAGTAAGACGACGGTGAAGGAGTTCCACGCGCTCTCTCTGCCGCCGCCGGTTGAGGAAGAGGTTGAACCGGTCCGGTTGGCCGGTCCGGTTTGGGAGTCTAGAGAGGAGATATTGGGTGGACCGTTGACTAAGGATGAAGTCAATCGCTTGGTTAAGGCTACAGAGAAATCTACGCGCCAGCTTAATATTGGTATTTTCTCTTAATAAATTCAATAGTTTCTTACTATTTTTCTAATAAATAGGATGATGTGATTGTTATTGGTGTATCATGTATGTGTATCCTCATGGAGGGATTGTGTTTTTTATTAGTATTTTGTAGTTTTTATTGCTCTGTTTTTTAAGAAAAATGCAGTCTCTAATGAAGCACATTACTTAGGCGTAGTTATTTAAGTGCTTTTAGGTCGTGTTTGTATGGATTTCTTGATAAACACTCATAGGAGAAGAAAATAACACAAACTTAGCTTATCCCCATAAACTATAATCAACCTATGTACTTCAGCTTTTTGGAGGAGTTAAACGAAAGATGTTTTCAGTAACTTACATTTGAAGTTGGTGTTGCCGTTGAATATTGAAATGAAGCTCTAATTTTGATCATAGAACACCAAAAACATTTAAAAATTGTACCTTAAGTGCTGTCCCTTTGTGAAACCTTACATGTAAGATGATTTGAACATTGAATGAAGAATTGTAATTGGTAAATGGTGCATGTTGGATGAGAATGAGGAGCTCACTTGTATGTATTGCACTTATCTGGTTATTGGGAATGGGAAGTTTACTTTTCTCAGCGCTCAAATTTTGTTTTAGGTAGGGATGGTTTGACGCATAACATGTTGGAAAATATACATACTTATTGGATGTGTCGGAGTGCATGCAAGATAAAGTGCAGAGGAGTGTGTACCGTTGACATGGATAACATGTGCCAGCAGTTAGAGGTTTGTTTCTTCTGCTTGTAATCTCGTATCATTTTCTCAGTGTTCTTACCAATTCTATGAGTATAAACGTGTTTTTTTATGCTTTGAGAATCCTTTGGAAATAAGGAACTCATTCTGGGTCTTGTGTCATGTTGTCTGGTTTTGCCAGGAAAGGACTGGGGGGGAAAATCATTTACAGACAGGGTGGCACTGTGTACCTTTTCCGGGGCAGAAACTACAACTATGAAACGCGTCCGCGATTTCCTCTCATGCGGTGGAAACCGGTGCCTCCAGTATACCCTAGGTTGATTAAACAAGTTCCGGAAGGTCTAACAATTGAAAAAGCAATTGAGATGCGTCAAAAGGGAGGGGACTTAATGCCCATACGCAAGCTAGGTAGATTGTTTTGAACATTTATTATAACAAGAAACAAATTGTTATTTTTTCAAACTGACACATGCATCATATATTTTTGTTGTATCAGCAAAAAATGGTGTTTATTGGGACCTTGTGAGTAATATCAGAGAGGCATTTGAAGAGTGTGAGCTTGTGCGAATAAATTGCCAAGAACTAAATACAAGCGACTATAGGAGGATTGGAGCAAAACTAAAGGTATGACCATGTTCACTTAAACTTTGCATTCAATATGGATTGACTTATGTAAAGTGAATTTTATTAATGATGCTATAAGTACCATCTTTTCTTCCATGTGTTCTTTGGCTTCAGGATCTTGTTCCATGCGTACTGCTTTCATTTGAAAATGACCACATACTTATGTGGAGGGGACAAAATTGGAGGTCCTCTTTAGCAGATCCCATAGATGATGGTAAAGAAGACAATAAAATCAGTGCTGACATTGGAAATTCCAATAAACTGCCTTCAGATGCCCAAGAATTGTCTGCACCGTGTCTACAGAATAATCCAGTAGAGAATCTAAGCAATGAACTTCTTGACATTAGCATTTTATCTAATTCAGATGATGTGAGTTTGCACAAGGCTGTGTCTTGTCCCTCAGAAAATAGCAGTCTATCAGTGTCTGTGGTTACTGATGCTGCTTCACTTCCTATGAAATCCTGTGAAATTGAAACCACAGAAGATGACATGGCCTCTTCTAGTGAGCCACAAATGGTGCCTGAAACTAATAACAACTCTGTCAGTAACATGGTAGATCCTTATTCTGACAAGTTTTCAGGAGCAGCAGATGTTAGTGAGACATCAAGATCTGCACTTTGTACTGAAGGAGTTTTATCACTGTTAGAACAAGCTGTTAAGAAAGGCAGTGCACTTGTTTTAGACGATGATTTTTTGGATGATGACTATATATATCAAACCACACTGGATTTTGCTGAATCAGCTCCACCAGACCCTGTTTATAAGCTATCTAGACAGGTTATCGTTGTAAAAAGTGACAGGCAAGAAGGTTTGACGTTGGAGACACAGGAAATTACCAGTGTTACAATGAAAGGTGAAAAAATGGACAAGAGTTCTAAAATTAGAAGGAAAAAATATGATAAGGGATCTCTGAATGTAGTATTACCACATAGAACGATGAACGTAGATAAACTTGCAATTCTGAAATGATACCAGTTGGCAGTATCAAAAGTAGGTAAACTTGTAAGCAATGATATATTATTTGTTACTTGTGTAGGGAATAATGTCAAAAAACAAAAAATCATTATTGTTGATTCTGTGATCTCTGTCCATTGTACTGCTATTATCTTTGTTACTTTGTATATTCATATTATCTTGATAACCGTCATTAAATTTTCGTATATTTGATAATTCTCATTTCAAGAAAGAGATTAAATATACATTAACCATTTATAAGGTGACACGAAAAAGAGTTGTGCCACAAGCTCAGTGAACATCATGTTGAATTGCTGATACACACAACACTTAGTCCCTGTTGACTAGGAATGACAATTAATAAGTTCTGAGTATAATATTTGATAGTATCTGCTTTGATACTTGTGTTTAACTTTAATTCTTAATTATTATCTTTGTACTTACTGAGTACTAAAAGATTATTCATTTTTATAATTTTTTAAAATTACAAAAAAAACATAATTTTTATTCATGGTAATAAATTAAAACTACAGTTTTTTGTTAAATATAGAAGGATTAAAATTTAAAAATAAATACAACTTTTTAAGGGTTTAAAATCGAAGAAGTCATATTTTAAAAGACGAAAAACATTTTTAAAAATAAATAAAGTTATTGTGTTCGTTAAGTATTTGTATATTTTTCAATATTAGTTCTTTTTCTTTCATAATCAAAATTGGATATAAGACATTCATGATATAAAACCAAACGCATTGACGTCTTTATATAAATTAATAATAATTATAAAAAAAAAACAATGAGGGAGTAATAAGGGCATCCGAAGAAAAACACAGTAACCCTGCCAAATAATATAACAACAACATTCAACTGTTCTTACAACAATTGACTCAACAGAATTAATAACTTAACACATGTAGTATTCAAGCCTTTCATGAGATTCAGCGACCATTTATAAAAAGAAAAGAAGAAATATTCTTCATCTTATTAACCGACAAAGAAATTAACCCAAGATTCATATTTAGACAACTCATACATGCACTTTCAAAATTTGGATCATCATTTTTAAACACCATGTTCATGTTGTTTAATAATAACTCCATTCTTGAATCAGAGAAATATCAAATGTGCATGCACTGTTGTGTTACCAAACTAGTATAAACGCTTGCGACAAGTAGCTTCACCACAGTAACATGGTGATTTCTTGAGTTTCCCATTGGCATCAACAACACTATCAAGTTGGTAACCATAGTCATAAGTAAGTTCCTGTTGAAACAATTAACACATTTTTATCATTCCAATAAAGATGTCCCATGCAATGCACATGGAGAAAGGCATGTAAAAAGGAGAGAAAGTGAAAGTGAAGAAATGTTCTTACTTGGTTATGAGGTATGAATCTTCCAGCAAATAGTACAATTCGAGCTTGTTTGAGTCCATAGTGGGAGTTCAAAACACATTGAACAAAGAGGTTAGGTTCACAACTGTGGTTGATGAACCTAGCCACGTTACCAAAAGAACTACAATCTATACAGAACTCTTGCTCATTTTTTGTTGTCTCAAGGAAAATCTTTTCAGGCAATGGCTCGTTAGGCATCCGTTTCTGAGAATAAATAATATCTTATCACACTTTCAATTAAGACTAACTAGTTATCGGAAGAATGCATGCATGGATCGATAATTCTAAATAATAGTTGTAATGTGTCAAACATATGTATCTATATATATGTTTATACGTACTGCACAAATACTCTCAAGTCTCAATCATTCTTGTTGTATCATTAAAAAGACTTTTAAATAAAAAATAAGTTCAATTAAATAATATATTACGTACCTTTTTTCCACCCATCTCTTTTAAAGCCTCCCAGCAGTCTATGTCAATAATGTAGTCATTGTGTGAAGCATCATCTAAGTCTTCACTTTTCTTTAGTATTCCAACAAGTTCACAAACAAAAGCTCCAAAAGGAATAGAATTCTTAGTTCTTACACCCCATCCTTTCATAGGCGTACGATAAACCTGCATGGGCATGCAAATTAAAAGAAACAGTATTATGAATTTGTCATATATATATATATATATATATATTCATGCATGCATCAGTGATATATATCTAAAAAGTTTTTTTAAAAAAAAGTATGGATAAATGACCTCAAGCTGGTACTGCAAACCCTTCTGAGATACTCTATTGCTACAACGATCAGGTCGACATCCACATCTTGGTCCACATTCAAACACAATATCTCTAGCTTCGATCAATCTAAAGGCCAACAAAGAATGTTAATTACACGACTTGTAGAAGATATCTAAAAAAGAAATGCATGGTTTATAGAAGATTGAAAAACAACTACAAAAACAAAAGTTTTGGAAGGTAAAGAGATTAAACATGATTTTAACAATATCAGTTTAGAGAAGAAAGAATCCATTTGATTTTGCATAAGAAACTGAGATATAACTAATAAATATGCTTATTGAAATATGAAGGGAAAGACATTGAATGACATAAACAAATTTTATTTTTCGAAGATAAAAAAATAATAATTTCAAACATATAGTATATACTTAGAAAAAGAAAGAATCTATCAAATTTACTTAAACAGATTGTTCGATCATTTTTCAAATATTTAAATTGAAGGTAAAAAAGAATATAAATAAAATAAAATAATATAGGTCATATTATCTAGATTTATTGAATATTTACTAAGATATCTAGGTCTCCAACTTTCGGTGTGTTAATTCAATGGCAATAAAACTTATATATTAAACAGAAAAAATTAAAACTCAACAAATTATCACCTTTTACATTTAGGACGACTAGAATATGGTAACTTGTTATTGAGTTGAGTACAACAAGCCTTGGCAGTTCTACAATATCCTTTGCACTGACAACCATAGTCACTACTAGATGGAACTTTCACATTTTTTGCAACTTGCATAGATGTGATATATGTAAAGCCTACAATTTTAAACCATTATTAATGCTAACTCCAAGAAGTTATTGGTTTCAGAAAAAAGAAGTTTCTTAAACAAAACAAGAGAGGAAGTGAAAAGTAAACAATACACATGAATCATGATATTGAACCATAGCAAATTTGAAAAAAAAAAAATGGAACTAGATTATGCCAACACATTTCTATATAGTCAAACAAAAAGTATTCATATAGTTACATATTTTAATTTGAATGCTAATGTGAAAGTTTCTCTTAAGAAAATTGCACTGACTTTGAAACTTTGTTAATATATCTTTTAATAGAACTTGCTACTTTAAACTAATTATAAACTTACTGATATCTGTGATAGGAGGAGAATCATCAGCATGGCTAAAAACTGGAATGGGTATAGCTTCTTGACCGTTGCTGAGGTCCCTACAAACCAAACTAAGAAAACCATATCCTTCTTAATTAATTAGCTCAATTACAAATTTAATGCATATATATTTAAAGTGTTTACACACTACAAGTCTTTAAGAGGGTATACTGCAAATACGTACAAGGGATTATAACCAGATGGAGGGTATCCTTCAGCAAAATCAATCTAAAATAAAAAGTGAAGTCGGATGTTAGAACTTAGAAAGCAAGAGTACAAACAACACCGTATGAATTTCATAAGCAAGGAAGCAACAACTTAAAAACGTGAAACAGTGATGAAAAAATTTAAGTTGAAGGAGGAAAATGTTTATAAAAAAAAAAACGTTAAAAATGTCACTACTTTCTAAATAAACAAGAAACATCATCATCATGCTAGTGTGGGGGTGGGGGGCACATTTCACTGTCATAAGAAAAAAGAAATTAAGAAAAATCTTAATCCATGATAACATGCATATAAATGTACGTATGAAACACATGCCTTCTGTGATCAAATTTGACACATCAATTACAGAGATTGGTAGAACATATACCATGTTTGGCATTCAAATATTGACTTGTCAAAATGAAAAAGGAAAAAAAAAAAAGAATCAATCAAATAAGTATAAATTAATCTTACAACCTTATTCATGTTTCTTGCTACTCTTTGAAGCTTTCTTATGAGAGCACCAGATTCGTCCAATCCAGACATGTTTTTATCAACATTAACCTACAAACAAGTCAGTGAAAATTTGATAGAATATATAAGAAAAATATTCTGTGTAGAATATCCATTATTATACATCAAAAGTACATTGATAAACACGAATAATGAGTAGATTGATTTACAAATCGAACAACAAATTACACCGTGTCAATTACTACAAACAACTATCACTTCCAGAGTCATGAAAACAAAAGATCAAGTTCCAGTATCTCAATCATGAGTAGAAGTATGAGAAATGTTTTTAGCTGGACCTTGAAATGTGTTTAACGGTCAAAAGACTCATTTTTATTGTATTTTGTATAAAAAGAAAAAACAGTAATATTTGTTGCCTTCTCAATTATAGGCCTAAGTGCTTACAATAACACTTTAATGATAATAATTAAGAAGATAGAAATGACATATCAAAAAAAGAAGATAACTCTATATATTTTTTCTATAATTCATGAACTAATTCACAAAAAACACACACAAAAATGATTAATATAAAGAACGTGGAACAAGCAAATCAAGCAGAAAATAATAAATAAAATGTGCGTATTAGTTTTAATACCTCATTTGATTGAAGTTTAGAGATATTTGCGGTTCTTAATAAATTTTTTATTTTAAAAATATTTCTAAACTCTTGTTCATTGAACACAAGTGAATTTGTAACTTTGTTTCTCTTTCGATTATAAGAGTTCTTATTTGTGTCACTCTTTACTCCCTCATTCTTATTGTTCTCCACGTCTTTTCTAGATCGATTAAGTAGACGTTGACTAAATCTTCGAGAGACCAAAGCAACAGTAGTGTTGATGGCGCCTTTGCTTGTATCAACGTTGTCTTCACGGTTATTAATTATAACCATTTTGTTGACAAAATTCAGTACCTGCTTTTAAAATTAAAAAAAAAAGGGAAAGTCTAGCAAACATGATGATTGTATTAAAGGATAATAATGTAAAACCATGTTATTAAAGCAAATGAAAGCTAGTCCAAAGATAAATACATGATAAAAAAAAATAAAAAAAAATCTCATAGACTCAACGCCAGCTCATGCGACTCGTAGTTACATAACAACGATTGATGATAATCTCTCTCACACATAAAATACGTGTAAGAGATTATATTATTAAATAATAAATACAGTATTTTTTATACAATTAATTAACGTCAAAGAAAAAATCTTTAAAGTCATTTAATAACGTTTATCCTGAGTATGTTTTTATTACATTTCTCTTGCCTCTTGTTTAAAACACATTAAAATCTAGAATTCATATTTAAGCCTTAATAATTTTTACCTGAGATTTACATTTTCTCTTTCCTCTTATTTAAGGCATACATTTTTCTTCCTTAAAAAGTGAATTCAAATCCATTTAAACAAACGAACAACTTGATCTAAATCTAAATCCCGTTGGGAACAAATAAACCAATGTCATCGACGAAATGACAAGAGAAAAAAATAAAATAACAATTAATTAATAAATAGGAGGAGGAGTTGTACCAAGTAAAAGTGAAATGGGCTTCAGCTTCAGCTTCAAACGGTGTGAAGAGTGCCGTTTCTGTAATGAATATATAGCATACCACGACCTAGCTAATGTGGGCCTTCTTTTATAATGCAATAAATAAATCTAATTAATAAATTAATTAGATTTTATCAAAATCTCCTCCAAATATTAATATCAATAAATGAATATTTAATGATTTATTAATTGTAGTATTAATTAATTACAGCTTACATAAATTAATATTTATTACACATTAACTATTGACGAAATAGTCTCTCAAATCTTGTTCTCTCCTTCCTTCGAGAGTTGAATCTCACAGGCTTGTTTACGTATTAAACTATATCGTTAGGAAAATATTTATATGGCTTAATATCCATTTTTTTTACAAGTTTTATTTAATTGTTTATATTTATTCTCAAGTTTTAAAAAATAGATTAATTTATTTCTTAAGTTATTAAAAATATTTAAATTTATTTTATAATTGTTAATTTTGTATACAGTAACGTGTCACCATCATCTTATATTATTATAATATTATTTTTTATGATGATTTATCTATATAAAATGAACGGTTATAAATTAAATTGAAATATTTTTAATAATAATTTAGAGAATTAAATTGATTTTTTTTTTAAACTTGAAAATCAAATCAAAAAATTAAACAAAAAACTAAAATATGTATTAAATCCTTAAATAATTAAAAAAAATAAGATTCATTAATTAACTGTAATTCTTAGTAATTTCATTGTTACACAGATGAGTCTAACTCAACTCATTGAACAAAATGTGAATATTATAAATCTCTTTCTATCATCTTTGATGAGGTTTATAGATAAAATTATATATATATATATATATATATATATATATATATATATATATATATATTTATTGAAAACACATTTTTTTTAATTGGTTAAAATTTATCAAAAATCACCTAATTGAAAACTTACATGTTAAAATCTACAAAAATAAAAGTTTGGATTAAAATTCTTAAACTAACTAAGTAAACGAAAACAATTTTTTTACGAGCAACGAAAAAAATATTTAATGTAGATAAATACTAAAACAATTATTACTTTTTGTTTAATAATTAAAAATTTGAGAAAATATATTAATTATTTACAAATGTTCAAAAATAGGATAGGACAATATTTAATTGTAATGCTTTTAAAATTACTTTTCAATATTAAAATTAAATTAAGTTTTATTTTATCAATTCACATCGATATTAAAACTTGATTTCCCTGTACTCTAAATGTAACAACGTTTAGTTTCATATATTTATTATGTAATTTTGATTTCTTACAAAAATAAAATAAAATTGAGCTATGTTTCCTACAAAATCATATCCATACAAAAGTAGAATTCAACTTTCTTCTACTAGGACAAACGTTGTAATGAAATGATAAGATAACAACACCCTTAATTACTATTTAACCCACATGTAATTTTCTTTTGAAATGCTTTTCTAATTAAATATAATAAATAATAAATTTTAAGATTAATTAAGAGATAGTACTTAATAATTTATAATTTTAATATATTAATATTATACTTTTAAATTTTAATTCATTAAAAATCTTCAAAGAAATAATTAACAAATCATTAACATTCAAAATATTTTGGTAGAAACTATATAAAAAAACAAAATAGAGAGAATAGAAAATTATGTGATGTTAAAAACCAAGTTAAATATATATTTTTAATCACATCACGCTAACATATTTATATATAATTTCAAAATTTAAACCCAAAGAATTGGCACCGGTTAGCACAGGTTTTTATATCCGTAATGTCCGATCTCGAAAAAAAAAATATAATTTTAAAATTTATAAAAATATTTTACAACAAAAGTTATTCAAACCTATAATTTGATTAAATTAATTATTAAAAATTATCTTGAATTTTACGTACAAGAAAATGTTATAATAAATCTAAATGAACAGTTAACGAATGAACATATCACTAACCATTGTAAAGATTGATTGGCTAGCTAGATACAAATAGATCCTTATGTTCTTTCTACTTAATTAACTTACTTTTATGGACTAACTTGAAATCTTCAATCCCTATGGACTAGAAGAGTTTTGTTGATTATAATTATAGTTCTATATATATAAAGTTGGGAGCAGATTGGCTTGCATGAAAAAAAAACATACACGTGATTTCTAAAAATAATTTAATACCTTTGCTACACCATTAAGATTTAAGAGTAATGATATATTTCAAATACTTCAAAAAATTATTTATTATTCTATTACATTATACGACTATCTAACAAAGTTGCACTCGATCCTCTCTCTCTCTCTCTCAAAAACCTATTATTTTCTTCCTACATGATCATTTGAGAATTTGCTTCATACATCTGAGCCAGATCCGTGCTTCTCTTCTCCTAATATAATTCTCTTCCAAAACCAATGCTTCTCAAAAAGAAGATATATCTCCTCAATAGGAACTTGTTTGGTTTCTGGCAAGAAGAAGAAAACAAAGCAGGTCATAAGGACAATAAAGGCTCCAAAGAGCAAGAAGATTCCATATTTGAGGTGGCAAAGAGATACAAGGAAGAACTGTGCCACAATCGCAGTGAAGATCATGTTCACACACACCACAACACTTTGTGCAGCTGATCTTATCTCTAGTGGGAATAGCTCACTAGGAACCAACCACCCCAAGGGACCCCATGATCTTCCATATGCCAAAACGAATAGGAATATCACTATTACCAAAAACACGCTTATTCCAAATGATAGTTCTTTGCCTTTTCCAAATTCAACTGACAAAACTATAGCCATAGAAACCTGCATGCAGATTCAAATTAATTAATTATATATATATATATATAGAGAGAGAGAGAGAGAGAGAGCAACACAATATAAATATAATAAATCTTTTTTCTTAATTACCATGCAGATTATCATTTCAACACCGGCTTCCAAAAAGAAAGCTCTCCTACCAAACTTGTCTACAAAAGCCATGGAGATGAGTGTGGCAACAACAAGTGCTATACTTGTAATAAGAGATGAAAACAGAGATGCCCCAGAGCCAAAACCCAATGTTTGGAAAATGACAGGAGCATAGAAGAGGATGAAGTTGTTCCCAGTTAACTGTTGGAATGCAGGGATAGCCAAGGCACCAATTATAAACTGGGGTCTGTTTTTTCTGAGAAGAAGGTTCTGGAATGGGTTTTTAATAGATTTTGCTTCTCTGCTGGCTTCAATAAGATCATCAAACTCAGCATCAACATTTGGGGTTCCCCTAACCTTCTCCAACACCTCTCTTCCTTCATCAAATCTTCCTTGTTCCACAAGACTGTTGGGTGTCTCAGGACACAAACACCCTCCGATGAACATCAAAACTGCTGGAACTGTTGCTAAACCAAGGGATAACCTCCACCCCCAAGGGTGAATCTTCTCTGTGCCGTAATTCACAAGGTTGGCTATTAGAATTCCCAAGCATGTTGTTAACTGAAAGAGTTGGTTCACTGCTCCTCTCACTTTTGCAGGAGCCATTTCTGAAAGATAGAGAGGAACAGCCTACACAATAATTATATCACATGCATGCATAACACAACATTCGAGGTGTACGTAAAAGGCTTAAATGAATTATTTAAACTTACTTGGTTACCAAATCCAATGCCAACACCGAGAAGGACACGGCCAATGATCAACATGGCAATGTTCTTGGCAGCGGCATTGAAAATAGCTCCTAAAAAGAAGCTTACGGAGCCAGCTAAGATGCTAGCTTTTCTGCCTTTGTTTTTTGTTACTTTGGAAGCACCAAACGTGGACACAAGGGCAGCAAAGTACAGAGATGAAGTAAAGAGTGTCAATATCTGATCATCATATTTACAATAATCTGTCTCCGAAAGATGTGCATGCTTCTTTTCATACACATTCGGGAAGAATTCTACGAGGAAATCGTCCATGGAGGTAACTCCACCTGTATTACATTACAACAAGCAACAACATTTAATAAAACATGCATGCAGGGAACAAGTGCAAGCTATTAAGGTCTTTGTTTGATATGTGCTAGCTAGAACTCACCTGAAACACCAAGATCATATCCAAATAGAGCACCACCAAGAGCTCCAACAATGCAAGAAAAGATGAAAAATCCAGTAATCTTGTACTGGTAAAGATGAGCCCTCTTGGATGTCACATCAGAAAATCCTCCACCTGCCATTTTTGCCTCACTTTTTATGTGTCTTTCGATTAATTCACTGTGCCAGAATCACTGTCTTGGTTAACATACATATATCACGCATAGAAACAGATCTCGTTAGCTATCTTATTTTAAACAAAATCAAATTGGACAAACTGTTAAGTGGCTAGTCTCATGAGTATTCAAAAACCATGTATCAGTTAATCTGCATATGCAGTAGATGACAGTTAATACCAAGGGTCTAATTTGGTTCTCCTAATTTTTATTTTGTTTTCTTTTTATCCTTTCACTTTTCCTTGATTTAGTTAATGGATTTGGAGGGTTGTTAACAATTCTTGTAAGCCACTCAAGTACAAGAAAGAAGGCCTGAGTGTAGCAATATTAATACTTAACAAACCAATATTACAAAATTGAGTGGGAAAGAATTTGTATGGAATTGACTAATTCCTTGCAATTTAAGTGTGTTGAAAAACTTGTTACCATGACAATCTCGTCCACTGCTTCTACTTAACCGCTTTTCGTGTTGTTCGGACCTTGACCTATTTTTTCTCCATATCTTCACTCTTCACGCATGTTAAATAGTAGAATAGTGATATTTGACATTTAATTTGTTCTTCTACCACACTTACCTCTTTCATTTTTTTCAATTTCTCTTTCTATTCTATCGTATCACTTATCATATTTATAATTCTCTTTTTTTTTTTTTTTTTATTAGGTATCAACTAGAATTTGAGTGTAGAAATGTCTTTATTCTAAATTATAATTAATATATTTTATTTTTTATTTTTTTTCTCCCAAGTCAAAGTATATTTACATCTTTTAGTACTGATTTTTTTTTTATTGGATATAAAAATTCTTAGTCCAATCAATATATATTTGATTTAATATATATTCCATTAATGAAAAAAAAATCATGTATTATATTTTATTCTATAAATTTATAGGTTTTTATTTTAGCTTTTAAATATAAATTTACACATCTATATCCATATCTATTTATGTATATAAAAGTAAAATGAACATAGGTATTAATATTTGACTTCACTTCTAAATTAAAAAAAAAATTATACGTAATGCTAATAATGTAGTATATATTTATATAAATATAGAAGTAAATATTTTTCTATAATAATATCAAATACTATATTTATTAAACTAAATAAATGAAATATAAATTTAGTAAACATATATATTAAAGTAAACTAATGAAATAATATTGATTATTATGTATCGTCAAATAACAACATATACATCTTTTTATGAATTAAATTTATTTAATGACTCTTTAATTATATTTATTAATTGTTATTAATTCAGTCGTTGAATATTTTAATACTAATTCAACAATCATATATATATATATATATATATATATATATATATATATATATATACCGACAAAAGAAATTATATATACATTAAATTTATTTAATGAAATATTAAGTAGTTGTTAATTTGATAAACAATTATTGAATTGATTTGTTCACTGGAAACTTTGAACTTAAGGTCATTAGTAAATATATAAAAGTTTAATGTAAATACAATAAACAGTAAAATATAGTTATATAAAAGTTAATTCACTTAATATAAATAAAAAATTATGATTAACTAATTTTTTTTAAAATTATTTATCTTGAACAAGAGTTTAATCCCTCCTGTATATATCCATATTTGCTTTGGCATTCACATTACTTCAACAACCTTCCTGTAGCTAGTTCCCACCACAAGGAAACGAAAGCCCGCTATAGCTAGGTGTGTCATCCTTGTCTCCAAGATTAGAACTTAGAAGAAACAGTCTTGTAATTAATTAGTCATAAGAAGCAATGGATGCGAAGAAGAAGTTAGCTGGAGAAATAAAAGAAATTGGCACTGAAGGCATCGGAGCAGCCATCACTCTAACAAGCATAAGGCTGAAGACACACCACCAAGCTGCTTCTCGCGACACCTTGTTCAACCCTAATTCAAGAGTAAGTTTACTGAAGTTTAAGAATTTTTTATTTATGAAAAAATTATTTATTATTAATTTTTATAAACATAAAATTAAAGAACCAGACATATACTGTCTATAATTATTTAATTTGTTTTAGGTTTCTGTCATAATCCCAAGTGAGGCACGTGTAAGGATGCTGTTGAAGAACATTGTGAAGGACGGAAAATTGAGCAAGCCATTTGAAAAGCGTTTTGGGGAGAGGGACAGTGCAGGGAGCTTGTTCCTTCCGAAACGCGAGGTTGAAGATTGCATCTTGGAGGAGTTCTTCAAAGAAGGGGATGAGGAGGATCTTGATAGGAAACCGGTGCGGCTGCCGGTGACCGTGTACAGCGGCAAGGACGGCAACAAGTATGAAATGGTGTTCATGAAATGGGAAGGGAGGTTGGACAGCTTTCTCAACGATCATGGATTGATCAATGAAGATTTTATTGCTGTGTGGGCGTTTCGCCATTCGGAGACTCAGAAGCTCTGTTTTGTCCTCCTTGTTTCCAGAAGAGAGTAAATGGATCAATGATACTATTTTCTCAAAATTTAATTTATATCATCTTAATAAATTGGGTGAATTTTGAACATGTGATCATTTGTGATTGTTATTCAGTGTAGCTTCCGACCAAGCTGTTAATATTTTCTTACTATTACATAAATTTTATGTAAGATTTATCAAATCACGAGTTTCAATTTATATGTAGCATAAATGCATAATTCGAGTATCGTAGGTTAGTAACTCAGTATTATACATCATAATATTTGATGGCGACCTTATTACTTTGTCAACTGATTATTCATTTGGAACAAAAGAATGACTGACACAAAAATGAATCAACAAACATTTTTAATTAGGTTCACCAGTTAGACAGAAATGGTACGGTGTTAACCACTTTTAGTTTAATAAAATTATATATGAATTATATTTTATTAATTTAAAATTTATTTTAGAAATATAGTCATATTTTCACATATTTTTGTTATAATAAATAATATTATATAATTATACTATATAATATGTTTCATAGGATGTATTATTATTAATATTAGGAAAATATATAAAATATTTTAATTTAATTAGCGTGAGTAAACATTATTTGTTATTTTTTTTCTGTAAAAAAAAAAAAACATTATTTGTTCTACTCGTACGTGTAGCTTTTACTTACGTTGGAGGTTGTGTAGGTATAAATTAGTTGTTATTACCTACGCGAACGACACTCTAATGCAAATATACCTATAAACAAAACCTTAATTAGAAGCTCCTGTAAAAAAAAAACATAGAAGTTAATACGCTACTTGAAGTATTATATTAAAAATGAGAAAAGTTAATAAAAAAAACAATTTTTTTCTGTTAGTAAAAAATAGTTAGAAGTTATAAAAAAAAAAGGGGTTAGAAATTAGCTAAAAATGTTTAACAAATATAGATTAATTTTTTCCTTTAAAAAAATTATTTTGGTTTTGATTATTTTATATACAAATTAATTAAATTATTTTCTCTTATTTGTATAGCTTATTGATTTGAATAGATTTTAAATGATAAAATCACTTCTGACTTTTTACCGTATATATTAATATTGAAACGAATTTCAGATTTTTTGAACATTAATTTGATATTATTGGTTTTGACTTTCCCCCTAAATCAAATGTATTAAAAGAAATACTAACAACAGATATTAATTCTTATTAAAAGTATGAATTTATTCTCTTTTAAAATCTGAAGCAACTTTTGACTTTTGAATCCAACATTTAATTAAGAGGTCCAACTTAGAATGAATTGAAAAAGAAATATCATACTAATATGAAAACAAATTTAAGTTTTAGTAAACACATTAATTAATTTGATACGGGACCGTGACTTTCTTTTAAAGAAAAACTAACAAATTTGGTTGTCTCTTATTGTCTAAGCATGTACATTTGGAGTGAAACTACACGAGTGAGGGGATGTGTGTATATATGCACATTGCTCCAAGGAATCCACACAATTTTTAATTTGTTCCTCAAAGCAATGGCAGCAGAAAACAACAAAATTGTTGATGAACAACGTGAAGCTAGAAGAGTGGTAAACAAACTTCAATTTTACGATGAGTTGTAGCTGAAGTTCGTTTTCAACGTTGGAATAGTGAAAGAGTACGAGTTGAGTATGCCCTATAGGACACAAGTAACCGGTGACAAGTGGAACGTCTTCTTACGCGTGCCTAAGCTTGAAGCTATCCTTTTGGGGTTCTTGAAAGAAGGGGAAAATGTTAGAGACGGAATTCCAGTGAACGTGTACGACAAAGGTGGCCATGAGTTTGAAATGATGCTCAAGAAGTTAGAGAAGCATGGTTCCTCCAAAAGTTACTATGTGCTCAACCGAGGATGGTTCAGTTTCTGCGACCAACAGCGCTTGGGAGTGAACGATCTCATTGCCTTGCGCACCTTTCGCCATGCAACAACTGACAAGTTATCTTTCCTTATTACTTACATAAGAATCACCCGCAAAAAAATTAAGGCATGTCACTAATAATTTGTTACAAAAAATTTGTACGAACAAACGAACTCAAATGTGTTTGCTTTCTGAATCCCAACAAAAATCTCCAGAGAATGACTTGGTGTATCCGGATGTAATTGTCTAGGTCTTATGTTTATTTAATAAAATTGTGAAGATGTTATGTTTTCTAAGGTAAATGGTCTAGGTCTTAATTTGAAAATTTAATACACGGCCACTGGATGATTGAAAATTAATCATGATAATTTAATATTTGAAGTTTATTTTGTTTTTATTACTTCCAATCCAATAAATATATAAAACTAATATATTTAAGTCAGTAGTTAATAACTAATCATAATAATTTGAAATTTGAAAGATATTTTTTTAAAAAAACAAAAACTCTTAAATCTAAAAGAGATATGAAAAATATTCGAAAAGTTTAATTGTCAAGATAGGAATTAATAACTAATCATGATACTCCGATATAAAATCAATTTAAAATAAAAATCAATATTCTAATTAAAAATGAAACAGTAACGTGAAAGCATGTCCTAGATTAGTGTTCGGCATGGAAAAAAAGAAAGCAATGGCAGAGAGCTCATCGAAGGGTAAAAGCGTGGTTGAAGGCAAGAAAGCAATAAAGGAAATAGTATTTAACGACGAGTTGCAGCTGGAGTTCATAGTGAACGTGGGGATTGTGAAAGACTCAGAGTTGAGCATGCCATATAGGACCAAACTGAGCAATGACAAGTGGAACCTCTTCCTGCCAGTGCAAGGCTTCGAAGACATCCTCTTAGGGTTCTTGAAAGAATCCGTTGAAGATGTTAGAAAGGCTATCTCGGTTAACGTGTATGACAAAGGAGGCCACGAGTTTGATATGATGCTCAAGAAATGGGTCAAGGGTTCCAACAACTACTATGTTCTTAACCGAGGCTGGTTCAGTTTCTGCGACCAACAATGCTTGGGGGAGAACGATCTCATCGCCTTGCGCACATTTCGCCATGCAATAACTGATGCCTTATCCTTCGTTGTCACTTTCAAGAAGAAAAAATTATCCATCAGGTAAGTAACCAACGGGGACAATATACTATCACATTTTCAGCCATTATGGTTCTTTACAATAACAAACTAATTTGGTTGCATAAATTAAGCAGTATGAATGAATAAGAATAAGAGAACGGAAATGTGATTTGATTGATTGGTGCTCTTTCTTTCTTTTTTGTTGATTTTATTTCGAATCAATGTTAATATTATATGAATTAAGTAAATAATAAAGGGAAACAAAAAGGAAGTTTGTACACTATGATTGATTTATTTTTTAATGTAAAATTGATTATGTGATTAGTTGATAACCCGACTTGAAGAGATTAAAGGCGATGCGTGTGGGAAGGATTTAGTGGGATTGACTATGCCTATGGTGGAGAGGACTTAAGTGGAGAAAATAACGGAAATGGTTGTGAATAATTATTTATTTATCTTAAATTAAAAAAATCGTCTTAAATAACTATGCGGCTTGATCGGATTGGTTTGGTGTGAATGTTTTCTTTGAAAACTAATTAGTTACCCGATGGGTAGCATTGGTTTCTATATATTTTTTTAAATAATTTATTTATATCACAATACTTTTAAAATAAAATTAAATATATATTTATTATTCAACAGTAATAAAAAATAAAAAAAATAATTTTTTTACTGAGATAATGTTTCACAAATTGTGATAAAATACTAACTAAGCCTATTAAAAAAATTAAATCTCACACTAACAATTTTTTTTAAAGATTTAATAGAAAAATAAATACACCACCAACAAAATAGCACAAGATATCCATATATTTGCATGGCTCACTCATATTCATGCATATTTTTCAGATTAAAATTTTAAATCGTGACAAATATAATTAATTATTTAAGTACTCCAAAAAAGGCAGAAAGAGAGTTAGAATATTCAAGTATAAAAAAAAGAGTTAGTTATAATCCCATAAATATTCTATTTATTTAAAATATTTATAATTTTTTTATGAAAATTTATGTTTAAAAATTTATAAATGATTTAACATATGTTTAATTAAAATATTTTTGTAATTTTTAAATGTAAAATGATTAAATAATTCAATTATCTTACAACTGTATTGCGAATAAAAACTTATTGATTTTATAATATTTATATATAGTTTATAAAAAATACTTATGATAATTGAAGGTGTGAGATTTAATTAAATCAAATGCAAACTTTCAAAATCAAATATTAATTATTAGCATTCATTGATTCAAGTGCAATTGAGATTGAATCTCCTAAATAAAGCATTAGTTCGAGTTCTGTGGTTGGAATAAATTTTACTAAAGTTAATGGTTAGTGATATTTTATTCATTTATTATTTAATAGACAATTTATATTTCATTAGTATCGGGAAGTATTTTTTGCAAGATGAGTTATTATAGATTCTTAGCTATTACCTTTAACCCATGAAAAGAAAATGTTAGCTTAAGAAAAAGAATAATATTTTTGTTTAAATATTTAAATCAATTTTTCATGTAGAATTTATAACGATATTTTATGTTGTAAGCATATTAAAAATATTATTAGTCACTCATTTGCTTCTTTGTTGTTCACTTACATTTAGTGAGAGGATGTTAGAATCAATACTAAAATATTTGGATTAAAATATTATTTATTTATTTTTATTTTTTGTATTAAATAAAAATATTTTAATATTTAATTAAATATAAATTATTTATCTTTTATATCATAATTAATTATTTTTTTTCAAAATAAATTTTATCATAAATGAAGATAGAAAATATTTTTTTTAATTAAATATTAAATTACTATAATATTTTTTAAAAAAAATTAAATAAAAAATAATGAATATTTTAGTTCAAATATTTTAATATTTTAATGTTGATGGTTAACACTTAACATTCTCCAACTATGATGTACATTAATAACTCTCATAAGATAAAAATTTGACATTTTAAATACATATAATTAAAAAAATATTGGTATATGGAGATATTAAATATTACTTTGTAATAAATATGTTGCCTAATTAAATTTAATATTTTTTAATATAAGACTCTGAAGCTCAAAAATATTATTCTTTTTTTTTTATCATAATATTTATTTATAACATTATTTAATATTATTTTATGTGATTACTAAGTAGAAATGATTTTACAGGATGTAAAAAAGTATATATATTAACTAATTAAGTTTCATTATTTTTAGTGTTAATATTTTAACCTCATAAAATACATAGTATTCAACCAAGTATTTAAATTTCTTTTATACATTTTTTAAGTAAAAATGATTTTATAGAATTGAAGAGTAAAAAAGACAAATATTGTTGAGTCTTTGGATATAAAGTTATGTTAAATACTTATAAAAATTAATTTATCACCTATAATGATTATATTTTGCTCGTGAATGATATTTGTGTTATCTATAATTAGACTTGTAAATTTAAAATAATTTAATTTATAATATTATTAATAAATCAACTTATAAACATTTTTAATAAAAATATATTTAATAAATTTACTATCATATAAGTAAAAATAATTTTATAGGATATAAAATAAATTTTGTTTTTTTATTAAGATTTAGGTATGAAGTTGTATTAAATGCTCTAAAAAATCAATGTTTCTACAAGACATCGACCGAGATTGTTTTCCCATAAATAATAAATAATAAGTATATTCTCTTCCAATTTAAAATTTAAAACTAATTTAATTTATGATCTTATTAATTTAAATTATTTTTTAGTATAAAAATGTCAACCTCATGAAATAAATATTGTTCAACAAAATATATATTTATGATATTGTTAAAAGTACATAGAGAAAAAGATTTTATGTGGTTATGTTTTTTCTTTTCCAGAAAAAAGATTAATTTATTTAATTAATTAATAATAATATACTAACTACAATTTAAAATATGATGAAAGGTTTGAATGTGAATATAAGATTGTGATGAAATTAATTATTTTGTATTAATTTTGATTTTTTTAACTAGATTTTTAAAAAAAAAATTAGTTTAAGATTTTTAAAAAATTATGATTAAAGTATTTTTCTCACTTTTCTAATAATCACTATTTTTTATAAATTAAAATGGTAACTTAAAAAAAAATTATTATTAAAAATATTTTTTAGATATATATTATTTAAAAAATAAATAAATCATATAACAATCCTTTAAAAAAAAAAAACTCATTCATATTTAACAGATTATTACACTAGTATATATGTTAGATTAGTTTTAGCATTTCATATTTTTGTTTTTTTTTAATCCTATATTTTTTTTTTCATTTGTTTTTATTTTTTATAGAGTGACTTTCTATTTTCTATTAATTTTCATATTTTTTAAAAATATTTCACTATAAATTAAAAATAAACTATTTTTAATAAAATGCTTAAATATATTGTTATTTCTTTAAATTGGGTGTTTATTTTTTTGACTCTGAATATTAAAATTTATTTTTTAATTTTTTAAATATAACAAATGTTATTTTTAGTGTTTTTCCATTAACCATTACTTCTTAAACATTGCAAATTATTCTCTTGCCACCGATTTGAAAGAGTTTTTAGGCATATTTAACATGTAAAGGTTGTATAGTTAGATTCTTGGAGATTAAAATTAGAAGGTTGAGTTGAACTATACTGGAATCTAAAAATGAATGTAAAGGGGAAAATCGAGCAATATGACTTTAAAGCATTTTTTTTTTTACGGAATTTCTTTAAACATTATTAGATTTGTTCAATATGTAAATTTTGTATCATTACATTCATGTACATCAAACCGCGATGGGACCAATTTTTCAATTGAAGAGTATTTTGTATTATTTAGATAAATAGTTTTTTTTAGATGTATTGTTTGTGTACATTTTTATTTATTTTTGTATTTTTAGGTTAATTAATGTTTTTTTTTAAAATACATAATAATAAAAAAATTCTTCCAAAAAAAAAAAACAATGACTTACGTGATATTAATGATGTGATACTCCATTTGTTTTTTTTTTTTTTTATAAATAAAATTCAGACCTAGATTACTCAAGAGAAGCTGAGAGCATTTCAACAATGTTGGTACCCCACAACCATCCTATCACCAGAGTCATATAGATAAATAAAATAAATGACAATTGTTGTTGGGGAATTAGGCCAAAACCCAATCAAGTTTAACAAAATCGAAAGTTTGAAAACCCATAGAAATTACAACAAAATTAAGTGAAAGAAAACTAAGGGGTTATCCCACAAAATAAAATTAATTTTAAAATCTACTCTAAAATTAGCAATTATGTCAATACATTGATTGCCTTTTCGAAAGATATGAGTGATGATTATATGCATTCTACTAAAGTTGAATCTCATACGATTCCATCATCCTCTAAGACATTAAGAAATAAGCTCCGGTTTAGAAAAGACATTCACCAACAGTTGAGAGTCGCATTCAATCCATAGATTAGACCAACTATGAGCATATGTTTGTTCAATGGCATAAATAGCTGCATATAATTCAACATAGAATTCACTTTGGGTACCTAGAAACATTGCAAAGCCACTAATAAAGAAACCAAGATGATTCCAAAATATTCTACTTGCGCCCGCTAACCCAGGGCTACCACGAGTAGTGCCATCAATATTGCATTTGTAAAAGCCAACCGTGGGGGATGTCAAAGGATGTGCCTAATTTTAGGAGCTCTCGAAAGATGAGAGGAGATCCTAAAAGATTGTAGGAGAGCAGACTACATGAAGCAATTGGATGAGGTTTGGTTGAGAGCACAACACCAATTTTGATCAACAAGATAGCATGTTCAAACTTAATACTTATATTTCCAAAGCAGAGGTGATTTCTAGCATGCCATATAGCCTTGAATAAAATGGAGAATTGCAGATTGAAGAAAATCCCGAAGTTGGCCTTTGTGATAAAACTGAAGCACATTTAGGATCGAAAGCTAAGGTCAAGTTATAATGAAAAAGTGGTCTGAAGCCAATTCCAAATCTTAGAAGCATAATTACAATGCAAGAATAAGTGCTTAAGTGTTTCTCCAATGACACCACAATTATTACATATGGAGACACCGATATAGTCCTTTAATTGAAGTAAATCATTAGTAGGAAGTCTTTGATTCAGGGATATGCTAGGCTCCATTAACCACAAAATCACGAATTGTAGCCTGAAGGTGTATACTAGTGCGTCGTGACAGTTGAAGTAGATCCAAGATAGGGAGGTAAAAACACCTAGGGTCAAGCTAGAAATTGGTATTCCTTCCTGAGTTAATAATCCATCTCGAGTGAAGAGAGAAAGTATTCCAAAATTTCTTGATGGAGGTCCAGATAGACCACACAACAGTGAAGAGAGAAAGTATTCCAAGAAATTGGTATTCCAAAATTTCTTGAATGCCTATATGTAGTAATTAATTGGCCATTACGGATAAAATTGACCACACAATAGTTGAGCCCCTTAGGAGTCCAAATACTTCATTCCCGAACATAGCTTTAAAAGTGCAGCTTCATTTAACTTGAGAATGGACTTTAATCCCAAACCTCCCTCCTTTAAAGGTTTGCAAACTTGATCCTAAGCAACCGTTGCAAGCTTCCTAATGTTGATGTTACCAGACTAAAGGAAATTTCGCACCTACAGTTCAATGGTCTTAAGTAAAGAGACAGGTCAAGCATACACCTGAAAACTATAGAGCAACATTACAGAGATGATCGAGTTAAGTAGTTGAACTCGACTCATGTAAGAAAGAAGCTTTCCCTTCCAAGACTAAAGCTTATTTTTAATCTTATCTGCAATAGGTTGCAGATGCCTATTATGCAACTTTTCCACAAACATAGGGACCCCTAGGTAGGTAAAGGGCACATAACCAGGACTAAATCCAAGGCAACTCTTAAACATAGTATGTTGAGCTAACAAGTAGTAACTAGTATAATACCTGCTTTTCTCTGGATTGATCCACTAACCAGAAGCTTCCCCATAAGGATTAAGTAGCTGCTACAAGTTCTCAAGATTAGATTTTGTCCCTTTGCAAAATATCATCACATTGTCAGCATACAAAACATGTGATGGAACAAAGTTGTTTTTTGGGCCTACCATTGAAAGTAGATGACCTTTCTGTACCAAAGAGGAGATCTCATGATTAAGAGTTTCCTCAACAATGCAGAATATGAGAGGGGAGAGAGGATCCCCTTGCCTAACATTTCGTTTACATTGTAAGTAATCAACTGGACCACCATTCACAAGAAAGGATAATTAGGCTGAAGCAAGAATTGAGCAGATCTAAGAGCAAAATATTGCATTAAAGCCAAATTAATGAAGAACCTCTAGCAGAAATGACCAGTCAAGGGTATCGAAAGCCTTGCGGATATCGTATTTGATGGTAAGATTGATTCCCGAAGCTTTAGAATCTAACATGTTGATAACTTCTGATGTGACAGTTATGTAATCGAGAATTTGCCTTCCCAACATAAACCATTTTTGTTCAGGAGAGATAATTCTAGAAGCAATGGAGGCAAGGCAATCCACAAGAACTTTAAAAATAACTTTGAATTGAAAATTATCCATCGCGATGAGACGGAAGTTATCCAAACTGTCTGCACCAAGTACCTTAAGGATTAAGGCAACTAGATTAGAATTTAGGCCTGACAACAACCATCCCTGTTGAAAAAATTGTAGAATGGATGCATAAATATCGTTGCCAATAATATCCCAAAATGCATGGTAGAAGCATCCACCAAAGCCATTAAGGCTTGGAGCACTAAAGTTACTCATGGAGAATACTACATCTTTAATTTCATCCTTTTGAGGTATCTGCAAAAGCATAGAATTATCTTTAGGCGAGACCAAAGTAGGAATAATAGATTGAATCAAGTCATTGGGGGTGCACTAGTTATCAAAAGCATAAATGTTGCCAAAATATTTCAATACATGACCCTGAATATCTTCCTGAGAATGTAGCAAATCCCTATTGTGCCTTAAAGAGGTAACACACTTAGTAGAGTGGTGGTAAGAGGCCATACGATGAAAAAAATCGTATTTCTATCCCCTTGAGTAACTTACGTTAATTCATGACTTATCCCGCCAATAAATCTTCTTTAACACAAGAGTCTTTTGCAATTTCGATTGGGCACTAGCCTTTAGAGAAACAAGCTCCTCCAAATGACTGAATGCCTCAATTTTACCTTGAACTTTCGAAAGAGCAGCAAAAGCATGCAAAACTCGCTGTTGAACATTCCTAAACATCTTCACATTCCATTTTTTAATAATAGCCTTGACGTTTTTCAGTTTTTGTTTCAGGATGAACATAAAACAGCTAGAAACTGGCTGCTGCCAAGTTTCAAGAACAAGCCGTTAGCAATCAACATGTTTTAGCCACATAGAAAGAAATTTAAAGGTACTCGAGGGTTGCAACTCATCTTTGGAGAGAACAAGAAGTAAATGATGATGATCTAATTTGCTCCTAACCAAAGTAGAGCAAGAAATCGAAGAGAAACAATCCAACAGCTCTCGGTTGTAGATCGCTTTATCTAGACGAAGAGCAATATTATTTAAACCAACCCGACCATTTGACCAAGTAAGTTGCTAGCCCTTGGTTGGCAAACGAATATGATTATGGCTATTAGACTAGCCATGAAAGTCATTACAAGAGGTTGAAGGAGGAAGGTTGCCACCTCATTTCTCATGAGCATTAAGCACTGCATTATTTGAAAAGACTATGGATTTCTAGAAAAAAAAATTCAAAATTACTAAACAACATAAGCTAACAAGAGTGTGCTTGAAAATATCATTGAATACAAACTAATTACAAGTCATCATGAGCTGAACCCTCTCACTCCAAATCAAAGTTACAAGCTACTAATGCATTTTGAGATATATTTTTCACAAATTTTCATAAAGTAATAGCGAAAAATAATAACAAAACATTAGTCAACAAAAAAGACATAATGATCAAAACATTAATCATTTGCCTAACTTGAAGAATATACAAAATAAACATTACTTTCTGATTTCTCTATTAAGTTGTATATTTTTTCAAAATTAATTGAAATAGTTTAGAAAAGTTTTTAAAAACTTTAATTTGATTGTTTGCCCTAGCTGAGTTAGAACTTCCTCTAGGCCTAGATTTACTTCTCCTGTGAAGATTTTCATTTCATTAAGAATTTATGAACCTAAAAAGGGGAATGAGATAGTGGATTACATATAGGCTTGTAAGTTGATTCGTAGTGATTTGGGTATGAACACATAAGTATCAGGATCATATGAAAAGTCTCACCTTGAAACAGGTGTGGGTGAGAGATTATGTTATTGCTTCCAAAACAGAGAGAATGAATAAAGAAGTTTGTGATGAGAGAGAAAAGTCTCTTGTAATTGGATGAGATTGTTTACTAGGTTTGGTATTTATATTATTAACTAAAAAATTCATCAAATCCAATTAAAAAAAAGTCCATAAAATCTCTATGATTTTGAATAACAAATGACTTTTTTTAAGTTATTCAGAATCCTAGTTGAATACTACAAGATTTAGTTTTGAATACCATCAAATTATTTTTTATTATTTAACCATCTTGATTGAATACCTCCAGACATTTTTACAAAAAAAAAAAAGTCATTAAAATCCTAAACAATCCTAATCCAATACACTCCTCAAGTTAGGTTTGTGAGTCTTACACATATCTGCCTAGATTTCGCATTGGCTAGGCCCTTGTGTTCCAAAAAAGAATCTCATTTATTATGGTTTTATCTTAGTTAAACATTATATCTTGATTTCTGTTCTTGATAGTTAAACTAATTTGGTGCTTGTGAAGAAATATTCATTCTTCGTTAATTTGAAGTCTAAAAAAGTTGTAAATACTTTTCAATTTGTGAGGAATTATGAGATATTATCTAATTGTTTAAGATCTTTGTTAATATATGACTAGCGATTTGTTAATTAGCTAGCTTATATAGAAATTAACTTGAAGCAAACATTTTGTCCACATACATTTTCTCACTATCGATATATCCTATTTTCAGTTCTACATTTTCTCCCAATTCTATCTACTCTTTTAGGTCAAAACCATGCATGAATCTTAACACAATATATTAATGTCAAATATTTATACATTTTTGTTAACTACTAATAAATCTTTATCTATTTGGCATATACATTTGGAGATCAAAAATACGAAAATATTATATTTAACATTCAATTTTTTTCAACTTTTTTAATTGTTTCATCATCATCTCTTATGCACACCCTAAATATGATTTTTTTAAAATAAAAAAAACGTGAATTTGAAATAGCTTTAATTGATTTTTATTAGTTAGGCATACTTGGTTGAATTATAATAAAGCCGTGTATGGCCCGGAAAGATAAAAGATAATAATTAGTTCTTAAGTTTATTTCATTAGACTTGTAAAAAAAAAAAAAAAAAAAAGAGTTTATTTCATTATTACGTACGATTTTATAAAAAAAAAAAAAAAAAAAGGTTTCTTCTTCTCTCTCACCACGGACCCTCTCCACCCTCCCCCATGAAACCCCTTCTTCCTCCACCTCCCCAACCCCAGCCCCAGCCCCAGCCCCAGCCCCCATGTCTAGCCTCTCCACCCTCCCCTTGAAACCCCTTCATCCTCCACCTACCCTTTCCCGTTGAAAGCTTCAACCTTTAAAGCTTCAAGTTTCATCCTCTCGATTCGCCCTTCCCCACCGATCTATCTAGCCTCTCCACCCTCCCCTTGAAACCCCTTCTTCCTCCACCTACCCTTTCCCGTTGAAAGCTTCAACCTTTAACCTTCAACCTTTAAAGCTTCAAGTTTCATCCTCTCGATTCGCCCTTCCCCACCGATCTATCTGTCTAGCCTCTCCACCCTCCCCTTGAAACCCCTTCTTCCTCCACCTACCCTTTCCCGTTGAAAGCTTCAACCTTTAACCTTCAACCTTTAAAGCTTCAAGTTTCACCCTCTCGATTCGCCCTTCCCCACCGATCTATCTGTCTAGCCTCTCCACTCTCCCCTTGAAACCCCTTCTTCCTCCACCTACCCTTTCCCGTTGAAAGCTTCAACCTTTAAAGCTTCAAGTTTCACCCTCTCGATTCGTCCTTCCCCACCAATCTATCTGTCTAGCCTCTCCACCCTCCCCTTGAAACCCCTTCTTCCCCCACCTACCCTTTCCCCTTGAAAGCTTCAATCCTTAACCTTCAACCTTGTCTGGGGCCAAGAGGGGTTTCTCAGACACCATTGATGGAAAGTGGCTTCTCTCTGGGAATGGTGGATCTGAAGTGG
Organism: Amphicarpaea edgeworthii; assembly: GCA_014843725.1. Taxonomy (NCBI): domain Eukaryota; kingdom Viridiplantae; phylum Streptophyta; class Magnoliopsida; order Fabales; family Fabaceae; genus Amphicarpaea; species Amphicarpaea edgeworthii. The sequence goes on from CM026325.1 coordinate 620,602, forward strand.
GTTTGGGGAAAGATGGTGGCTTGTTCTCTCCAAGGGGTGTTGGTGTTGGTGTTAGTGCTGCCAAGGCTGAGTGTACCAACCAACAAACTGCTGTTGTGAAAGGTAAAGTTCCTCAGTCTCCAAAGCCTTTGAATGATAAGAAGCCTCAGATATCTGCTCCTGCTGCAAAGTAGCATCATCTTCCTTTAGCCTCATCACATATTATATGTATATAATTAATATGTTTTCTCTGCCAAAATATATGTCCATTTTTTGTTGTTGATGTGCTGTCCTGTTTATAGCTTTATCACTTATGTGTGTGTATAATATAATGTTGGAGGCAACAAGAAAATGGGATAATTCAAAGACAGGAAATGAATTTTTATGTTTACTTGAAAAAAATATTTGGTTGAAATTTAAATTGGAAAGAAGGGAGAATAAAGTCTACCAAGCCGAGGCTTTGAGCTCTTTAACTCTTGTTGCTACTTATCTTATCATGTTAGCTGCTAGTGTTAGAGAATTTCTATTTGATTTAGGTGATATTTCTATGTTAAACTTTTAATCATCATCTAATGGTTGATTTGGTTGTTCTGTAACTTTTCTTCTTCATCTTGGTGATCAATTGTTTGCTTTTGTGTATAATTTTGCATTGAATTCCTCGGAACAATCAGTGTCCTATGTAACTAAAAGTTCAATTTTCATGTGTTTTTGTGTTCTTATCTAATTAAGAGTATGTATTTTCCTTGGACAACGTAGTAATTGGATTCCTTTGAAGTTATAATCACTGATCTCTGCACAGATGGTTATCTCAATTGGGGCTCCCTGTCTACTTACTCCCTTTAATATAGTGTGATTTTTGTGTTTTGGTGAATCAGGGAACAAGTTGTGGGATGGCCACCAATCCGTTCTTTCAGGAAGAACTCAATGGCCACTCAGCCTGGAAAGAATGATGATGATGCAGAAGCCAAGTCTACATGGAACTCTCTTCAGCACTGGAAAAGATGTTTAGTTGTTTTACAATCAGTGAGTTTTTTCTTTCTTTACTAGCAAATCGAAATCAAGTTGTTACCCTCTTATACAATTGTGCATAGCTTGTGATCAATTTATCTGGCTATACCAATTATTCTCTTCATTTGATTTTGATGAGAGAAATATAAAGAATTTATCCTGATCAGAACTGGCACACTTATTAAGATCTATGTGGATGGTAAAATCAGGACCCCAACTCTTCCAATGTCGCAGGCTCAGGCTGGTTGGTTCCATGAGCTGGGGAATTTTTACAGGAGTGCTATAAATAGGTCAACAAATTCTTTTCCAATAAAATGTTCTTTATGTTACACATTCTGATGATGTTTTCACCAATGACAAGTGTTGGTCAATGTGGTTCCCATGGGGTTTCTGGTCCAGATAAGTTGAGTGAAAGTAGATTGATGGACCTTCTTCATGGTTCAGAATATGTGCTCACCTATGAAGACAAGGATGGTGATTGGATGCTAGTTGGTGATGTTCCATGGGAGTGAGTGCATATTATATCACGTTGTGCATTTTTTTATTGGACAAAACTTAGATGCCATTCTCCTTAAGTATTTTTTAGTGTTTTTCTTCAATCAGAATTGAAGTCTTACTCTAATTCTAATTGGGAAACAACAGTACAAGTACCTATGCAACTGTATTTAAGTTTTATCCTTTCTAATTTGATTTCTATTTTGGTGTTTAGTAATGATTATAAAGTATGATATAACTCAGTTGCAATAAACTAGTTGTCCTGTTCTGAATGACTTGACTAACAACAGTACTAAAAGATCCAATGGACTGCATGCGAATTCCTATTAGTAAGCTATGAAATCATTCATTAGTAACTATGAAATCATCATCGTAATCATACAGAGTTCTATTGTGTGTCTTTCGTAAGCTATGAAATCATCTTATATTCAAAATTTTACTTTGGCTCGGCTACCTCAGCCACCTCAGCCTAAGCTTTCTCTTTCCCTTCATTCTGCTCTTCTTCGGCTCTTCTGCGCCTCTGCTCTTCTTTTATTGATTCCTTCTTTCTCCTTTTCTCTGCTTTCTTCAATTCTTTATTTTTCTTCCTCTTTTGCTGATCTGTCATTGTCTCCTCGCCTTCCTCATCCTCATAATCATTTTCTTCATCTTCATCTTGAGAATAGGATTTTCCACAGTATTCTGGGTTAGGAATGGGATCAAGTACCGTTTGCAAATCATCGAAATTAGTTTTTTTCTTATGCTTTTGGCTCATGGGTCTTGTGTTGATTTGCTGTCCACACTTGATGTATTTCCTGTGGATGCCTCCCACGAATACAACTTCCTTCTGATGCTGAAAGAGGCTTTCATCCTGAAGGGTGGGATTGACATCAATCCCACCCGGGGAATGTATCTCGTATCTATACATCTGTTGATTTGGTTCATAAATGGATTTGGGTTGCTTTGACGTTGAGATAAACCCAAAAGGGGGTCTCCCCTTTTTTGAGTAGGGTTCTCCACTTGAGATGAACTCTGACAGACTGTAGTATTTTTTGGCAGAACCTCTAGTTTTGGGTGGGAAGAACCCCTTTGCAAAAATCTCCTTCGGGGGTCTGTTATCCCACCTGTAGACGCAATATTTCTCTCCCTTTTTCCTGTAGATAATTTGATCTTCTCGTAGGTTGCTATCTTTCATAACCTCCTTTCCAAGCTCTAGTGCCAGCTGCGTGGTTGTGGATGTTATTTCATCGAAAGATGATATACATCCAATGTCAGCCATTTTCAATTACCTGAAATAAAATTTAAAATTAGCAAATTATGGGATCAACTTTGTGCAGCTGAGGTTAACTGTAAAACTGATCATGAATTCATTAGCATTGTTTTCCAACTTCTAGGCAGACCTACTAAGGCTAATTTTTAACAGCTCTGTATGCATTTGGATTCAATAGCACTGTTTTACAACTTCTAGGAACATAAGTTGCAAAATTGGAGAAGGAAAACACATAAAATTCCATCTATAAAGCATACCCAAAACACCAAAATTCATTTTCCCCACCACCCTAAGGCTAGTTTTAGAGTTTAGATCTGAGAGGGCAATTCTGTTGCTGATTTTATTAAAACAGAAAAGTCAAGTAATTACAATAGAGCTTAACTCTATTTATAGAAGATAGACTGAAGCTAAACTAATCTAACCATGGTTCTAACTGCCTGATTAGCAAGGGTTAGATAGACTAATCTAGGGTCAGCTGTACATAAGTGTAAGGGTAAAACTACTCCTAATACTCCCCCACAAGCTCATGGTGGGTGAGGGTTATGTGAAGCTGAGGAGTCACACAGTGTGAGCTTGGTCCTCAGACGATTAAAAGGAGCAGTGGACAGTGCTTTGGTCAGTATATCAGCATACTGATCAAGGGCAGGCACATGAATGACTTTAACTTCTCTGCTGATGACCTTTTCCCTAACAAAGAAAAGGTCAAGCTCCATAGGAGGGATTTGAGCCAAGAGACCTCTGTAGTTGCCAGTGCTAAACTTCTGTATTCGGCTTCTGTACTGGAGTGAGCCACAACTGTCTGCTTTTTGGACCACCAAGACACAATATTTGGCCCAAGGTAGACACAAGCCCCTGAGGTGGATCTCCTGTCATCAGGATCAGAGGCCCAATCAGCATCACAGAATGCAGTTATAGAGTAAGGAGCTGTCATGGCAGGTCTGATGTGAATTCCCCAAGTTAAAGTACCCTTAAGATACCTTAGAATCCTCTTGACTGCAGTCCAATGTTCCTCAAGGGGATTTGACATAAATTGGCAGACCTTGTTAACTGCAAAACTGATTTCAGGTCTAGTAATACTAGCATATTGAAGTGCTCCTACTACAGATCTATATAGGGTAGGGTCAGCTAAGGGAGTGGAGCCCAGTTTTGTAAGTCTGCAGCTACCTATCATAGGAGAGGAGATAGGTTTTGCCTCAGTCATGCTTGTCTTGGCAAGTAGATCCTTGATGTATTTCCCTTGAGTGAGAAGAAGAGACCCATCAGATTGATGCCTTACCTCAATACCCAAAAAATAATCAAGAGTACCCAGGTCTTTAAGAGAAAACACTGAATTCAGTTTTTGCACTAGATGCTGTAGGAGAGTTAAACCATTTCCAGTAATGATGATGCCATCTACATAAACCAACATGTAGATTGTAGAGGCATTTTTGTTGTAAACAAAGAGAGAAGAATCACACTTGCTGGACTTGAACCCTAGTTGGACCAGAGCAGCTTTTAATCTATCAAACCATGCCCTGGGAGCTTGCTTGAGCCCATAAATGGCCTTGTGAAGCTTGCAGACCAAACCCTTGGTCTGAGAAGTAAACCCTGGAGGCTGCTGCATGTACACTTCCTCTTCAAGAATTCCATTTAAGAAAGCATTATTTACATCCAATTGCTGCAAGGGCCAGCCATTGGTAACCGCAATGGTCAACAATAACCTCACTGTTATAGGTTTTATAACGGGGGAAAAAGTTTCCTTGTAATCAACACCAAATTGTTGGTGAAATCCCTTAGCTACAAGCCTGGCCTTGTATTTATTTACTGAACCATCAGGATTTTCTTTCACCCTAAACACCCATTTGCAGCCAATGGGAACCCTATCAGGGGGTAGAGGGACTAGAGACCAAGTTCTGTTCCTTTGCAAAGCCTCAAATTCTGACTTCATGGCAGACAGCCACGTGGGGTCAGCTAAAGCTTGTTTGGTGGTTTTTGGTTCAAGGTGAGTAATGAGTAGAGTGGGGTGTAGTCTAGGTTTGATGATGCCACTTTTGGACCTGGTTTGCATAGGGTGGGTGTTGAGACTATGAGTGGACTGGTTAGGAGCAGAGTCATCTGATTGGTCATCAGAACCATTAGAGACTGCTGCAGGGGAACTGGTGGGTGAGTTTTGAGCTGGTTCAGGTGTTGTTTCAAGTTCTATGTGAATGGTGGGATGTGTTTGGGAAGTGTGGGGTTGAATGATAGGTATGGGAGGTAGGATAGAGGTTGGCTTGGTACCAAGGTTATTCGAGGAACAGAACAAATCAGGATAAGGAAACCTCTTCTCATTGAAGATTACATCTTTAGAGAGACATTATAACCTTTGGGCAGTGGAATAACCCAAGAAAACACATTCCTCTGATCTGAATTGAAATTTGTGCTTGTTATAGGATCTTAAGAGAGGGAAACAAGCACAACCAAAGACTAAGGAAGGAATAGATAGGCTGTCTTTGGAACAGTTTGATATAAGGGACATCAAAATTAATAGATGCTGATGGAAGTCTATTGATTAAGTAAACACAAGTGAGGAATGCATGATCCCAGTAAGAGAGGTAAGGCAGCTTTGGCTAGGAGAGTGAGTCCAAGGTCAACTATGTGTCTATGTTTTCTTTCGACTACACCATTTTGGTGATGTGTAAGTGGACAAATGACCCGATGAGTGACACCTATCTCTTTTAAGTAATTTGTAAAAGGGTGAAATTCACCTCCCCAATCTGTTTGAACAGCCTTAATAGAGTAATTAAATTGCTTTTCAACCATAGTTCTAAACTGTTTGAGGACACTTAGTGATTCAGATTTAGATTTTAGAAGGAAAAGCCAAGTGAATCAAGAGCATGGATCGACAAAAGTTATGTAATAGTTGAAACCATTAATAGAAGTGAATGGTGCAGGACCCCACAAATCACTGAAAACAAGTTCAAAAGGCTTGGAATAAAATGTAGTAGAGGAGTGGGAAGGCAAGCGATGTGCTTTGCCAAGACAGCAAGATGTGCAGAAATCAACCTGTGTTATTAGGTGTAGAAATGTTACATGACTTTAGTACAAGATTTTGAACACTAGAGCTAGGATGGCCTAACCTAGAGTGCCAGGTACTGTATGATACAGAATTAACAGAGGGAAACAAAGTATTAGCAGCTGCTGTAGGCTTGGGCAGAAGGCCTTGAGCAACAGAGAGTAGGTTGGACAGTTTGTGGAGTCCATCAGGCCCAACTTTGCCACTGAGCAGAGTGTGATTAGTGCCCTGGGATTTTACCAAACAAATTTTAGGATGAAACTCAAAAGTAAACAGAATTATCTTGAGTAAACTTGCTGACTCTAAGCAGATTTTTGGAAATATTGGGAACATGCAGTAAATTATTCAAAGACAAATTGACATTGGACTAAAGAGGTGAGGGAAAAGAAGTAGAACCAATAGATTTTATGGGAAGGCCTTGGCCATTACCAATGACAACCTGGTCCGGTTCCTCAAATGGTGAACGTTGAGTGATATTCTCCACATTAGCTGTGACATGGTGGGAGGCTCCAGAGTCTGGATACCAGACATTGGAGGTTCCAGCTATCATCGCTTGTGGTGGTGGTGGAGCTGGTTGGTGTGGAATAGGGTTTGGGTGATGGTAAAACTAATCTAGGGTCAGTTGTACATAAGTGGAAGAGTAAAACTACTCCTAATAGCTAGTTACAACAATAGAGCATGCAATCATTACAAAATCAATACCATAATCAAAAGAGAAAATTGCATGTTCAACACTTTAACAAAATTAAACATCATATATTGAACAAAATTGAAAGTTCAAGCTAAAATCTAAAATCCAAATATTTTAGTTGGAATTCCCAATAAAGAAAGAATCATTTTCTTGCTAGTAGAGAAGCTGAACCTGTGTTGTAAACTGAAGGAAAGCTGAACCTGAAATTCACAAAAATGAAAAACAAAAAGAAGGTTTTAATTGAAATTGAAAAAGAAAACTGAGTAAAATGAAATTGAAAAAAAAAAAAAAAAAAACCCCGGATGAAGCAAGCAAAAATGAAATTGAACAAAAAGAAAACTTAAGAACTTTGCTCAGACTTGAAATTGAAAGAGAAAACAAACAATTGAGCAATTGAACTTGCAGTGGAGTGGGTGAGTGTGAAATTGAAAAGAAAAAAAAAATGCAAGAAATGGGGAGCAATTGAATTACTAACCAGCAGTGGCCGCATATGACGAAGGTGAGTGGTGATGTGATGAACGGACTAACCAGCAGTAATAGAAGTGGGGGGAGAATGACGAAGGTGAGTGTGATGTAGTGGGAGAACGAGATTAGATTCGCAAAAGTAAAACTAAATTTGGCTATGTAATAATAAATATATATAGTAAAATAAAAATGATAAGTGTCCTTCGTAATAATTAATACATAACCGATCCTAATTGATTTTCATCTTTTTGTTACAAGTGAACATATTCCACACATTATTTATATACCACATATCTATTTCTATTCTATATCCTTCTATTATTTTTTCATGCAATTTTGAATACTTGAATGGTCGATTCTTTTTTTTTTTTTTTCATCTTAATTTTTTATTTTATCTTTTTATTCATATAGAATTAATAGAACTAAAACAAATCTAATGACTATAAATAACCATTCTTTTAATGTAAAAATAGAATTAGATATTCATTTAGAAATATGAAATTCCTAATCTTAATTATTTACTTTATTAAAATTTACAATAATAATATTTTTGAAATAATCAAATAGATATAGATATATAGATATTTATTTGATAAATAAATCAAAATTATATATTTTCATAATATATGCAAAGTGGGTTGAAATTGTCCCCAAAGCAATTCAAAGTGGTTTATTTTTATAACCCTTGTTTTTTATTTTATTTTAAATTAGGAAATGATTGACATGCTATTTATCTTCTTATTATATATATAGATTAACCCTAGCAATCTTCTTTTTGATGAATCTGGATTAATTGTCTCCAATAAGTTTGGTTGAATTTTGAAAGTGCAAGGGTAGTACTAATTAAACCTAGGAGAAAAGGGATGGATGGGGTGTTTTGCTGATTGGAAAGTATCCAAGTTAAAAATAAAGTGAGTAAAAATTATCTTTGTTGTTACAGTTTTGTGAATTAGTTCTCACATCTAATGTTGCAAAAAAAATAAAATGTACAAGTAATAATTCTTCTGTTTCATAACATGTCCATGTGAGTGTAGTAATATAGATATATTTTTATGGCAAGAGTTTAAATCGTGGATCTTGAAATTGGACAACACTGTTATTTGCTTGTGCAGATGTCCCTACCCCATTATGAAAGAACAAACATTAGATACGGAGATTCTCAGCCAACTAATACTGCAAGGTACTCAAATCTTCCAGTCCTATTAGATCTTTTCTCATTATATATAAGCAAAGAGCAGCATATGTGTTTATATATACTTGCTGGATTTTTGTTCTATAATTCTTTGTCATTAAGAGTTTCTAGGCTTAATATATATCTTCAATTCTTTGTTGCAAACCAGATGGGAACATTCCACTTCTCAAACTAGACCTTTACTTAACCTATATGTAAGGCATTCTTTTCAATTTGTATAAATCTCATTTGATATCCTACACCCAAAACATATATATTTGGCATCCAATTAATCCATATATGTATATTGAAAATGACCTTCATTATATATGTTTAATTTTTATAATTATATAGGACTCACAACACATAGATACCAAAAAGCATAGAAGTGGTTCCGGGGGCGCAAACAGTCAGAACTCTGAATAGTGACACTGAAGAACCAGATTTGGAGCTAAGACTTTTTCTTTGATCTGCCACTAGAATAACATATTGGCAAATTACTGTACAACTAAGTAAAAGGTGGTTACAGAGGAATGCGCGATTTCAGGCAAACTTTATTAAAGTTCAGCTGAACATATGCATATAATGTATATAAAGGTTCCGATTAACTTCATGAACAATGAATATGCATTAACAATAACTCTGTTTCATGAAATGTTTTAAATGTCTCTTGATCATTTATGAATGAACTATTTTTAACAGTTTATTTCATGACAGTTCAAAACTGTCAAAAAAATTTGTCTGAAGCATTTAATAGGTATTAAACCAATATCAATTTTACTCAACATAAATGTTATTCCAACATTTGTGTTAAGTAAACATGTTAAATCAAGTAAAATTAAAACACATACCAAACTTGAAGGAAATCAATTTTAACTTATGATGTATGTTCAATAAAGTAGCAGACTGAGTCTTTAATCTAGGAAACAATTATTTTTGTCTTTGTGAAACCAAATTTAATCTAGGAAGGAAGCAAAGCAAACATTAGTTGTTACATTTTCTATCGTAGAACAACATCCAACATGCTGAGCACTTGGCTTTCTTATAGACGTGCCCTTGAGTTTGATCTGTAATGTTTCTACAAGACATCAGATGAGATTGTTTTGCCATAAATGTTACGTACATTCTCTTCTATTTAAAATTTAAAACTAATTTAATTTACGATCTTATTAATTTAAATTATTTTTTAGTATAAAAATGTCAACTTCATGAAATAAATACTGTTCAACAAAATATATATTATGATATTATTAAAACCACATAGACAATTCATCTTTTTCTTTTTGAGATCCTTTTGTTGTTTTTGATAATTCTTGCTGACACCCTTTTTCTTTTATTGGTGATTCCTCGTCCTAACACCCTTTGATTTGTCAAATCCATCGTATCACAACCGTGAGCATATGATCGCTGGAACCATTGCAAGAAGCTGTGTCCTTTTGATCTAGTTGTTGTTGAGTAGTTAATTAGCACATTCCATAGGAACCCAACTGTCCAACTCTGTGACAAAATCCAAAGAGCAACCTGCCATAGTATCATCAATCAAAGAAAGTTGATTAATTCAAATGTGAAATAAGGACAAATGACACTTTTCAGTTAAGACCAAATTACCTTGTCTAGATTCTGAAATGCCTTCAAGCCAAATATGCGGTATGCTATAAAAGGTCTTTGAGCCTGTTAAGGCATGAAACGATAAGTTGAGTCAAAGGTAAGCACTGTTCAACAAATGCAAGTTTACTTTTGTCCAAAACAAATATGAATACCTGAGAAGCTGCGAGCCACAGGATTATGGCCTTTATTTCAGGATCTTTTGTAAAGACCATATCTCCAGTTGCAACCCCGATATTATTGCCCTGCTCCATCCCGTGATACAGGAAGCCACAGAATGCCTTATTAATCTCACTGCAGGACGGACTCAAGTTAACAACGAATTTTAGATTATAATTTTATACTGTGTATAATATACTATGTGGCCACATAAATTAAGATTAAAATACCGGAGAAAAATGTCTATTGTGTATTCTCTTATCTCTGGGGTACATAATTCATTAACTGCAACAATCCTGGTTTTCCGTCTACCAAGGTTGTCTACATCCCTTTGATTCACATAAGCGTCAGAAAATCGAAATGAGGATGCGAATCTAAAGAAATCAGGAAATATTATTATCATCAATAAGCTATATATGAAGGAATAGGAAACACCAAACAGTAAAGTTTTCATTTCCATCGAGTAACACTGACCCTGTATAAGTCGAGAAGTTTTCCGCACCAACAATTTCTATAGCCTCATTATTTGTCATGGTTGGCAAGAAAAGCATGCCAGCAATCAATTCTGGATTGAGCATGAAGCGGATTTCCTCCTATATCAAACATTTACAAGCAAATGTTTAAGTGACAAAAACAATATCTCGATCAACTTACAAAGACTGCATGCATATGCTTGTACCTGTGAAGTCCCCATGCCAAGAGCATTTCCCCCAAGATTTTTACTTGCAAAATATACTTCAACAGCTTCACTTGATTGATCTTCTATGAGCCCTGAACTGTGAACCTATTAAAATGCCAAAGTATTAACTTTTACACACCAAATGAATGAATCATTTAAAAGAAATTAGTTTTGCTGACAATTACCTTAAATTTGCATAGAGGTATAGCAGAATTGTTCCAAAAGGTAGCATCTGGACAAGAAATGCTAATAGAATCATTTTGGAAAGTAAGTGCTTTTCGCTCAAATGAGACAATGCCCTTAGGCATATCAGAAGTTATCCTTTCAAAATAGTGAACGATGCACCAAATCTTATTTAAATTTTTTTGATCGTGAAATTTTTTGGCCAGAGTCCTGAAAATGCAGAAAAAACTGACATAAAGGAAGTATTCATGATGGACGAGACCAATATGAATTCTATATATCTCTCTTGCACAGATCAAAATTCCTTACTCAAACAATTGATTAAAGTTAATGATTGGAAGATGTTTGGCAGGTCTGTGATCGTCTGGGAATAGAGAAAATAATGAGCACGCAAGAAGAGAAGCAATCAACTCCTGAAATTAAGAAAAGGTAAAATTAACTATAAGCATATATATATATATATATATGTATATATACATATATATGCATCTTTCAGAATGATAGATAGCAATGGTACGTAGTAACCTGGCTAAGGCAGACTATGCCTGGCTGGTGTGAATCCAAAATGCGAAGAGTAGTTGTGAGCATAGTTCCATCTCCACGTATATCCATATTAGCATTTTGATAATGTGCTAACAACAAATTGGGGAGATTCAATAGCAATTTTGCCAATGCGGGAAACACCTCATTACACCACTTTCTAGATTCCTCTTCAGACATAACCTGAAATCAAATCAAATCATGTCATGTCAATATAATGACCAATTAAAAAGTGAAGTGAGGAGATCAATGAACTCAACTCACAGCGTGAAAGAATAAGGCAAATCCATCTAACTTAGCACAGACGCCTCCGAGGACACGAATGACTTCTTCCAGCTCCTTCCACGTTTGGCATAGGCCTTGTTTGAGTTTGTTGAGTATTTGCAGTGCTTTAGGCGACCAAGACAGAGAGGAAGGAAACAAATGACGTTCAACAACTACTCGCTTCAGTTCGAATGGTAGATATTTCGATATAAAATTATTCATTCTGCCAAGGAAGAGAGACAAATTAAGTTAATAATTAATTAATTAATTATGCTATAAACTATATACTATATACCTTGATGATACTCTCTGTCGTTCACAAACGTCGCACACAGCAGCAGGACAGGTATCATGAGTATGGCCATATGATAGCTGAATCCATTGGAAGAAGAATTTTGATGATGATGTAGTATTTATATTTGTTGAGTACTTCATTAGCATCTTCCATACCTCCCCAACTGTCCATCTCTGTGACAATATCCAACCAACAACCTGCATGAATGCATGCACGTACGTCACATATATAATTATTAATAATTCACACTCCCATCACTCATGCATGTAGATCAAATAAATTACCTCGCCTATGTCCGGGATATCAAAATAGTTAGATTTGCAGTATGCTATGAAAGGTCTTTTAGCCTGTCATTTTAATAAGACAACATTAATTGGTCAATGAATAGTGGAATACTGAAATTAAATAGTCTATTGCAACCATTTGATTCAGTCCCTCAGAGTCAGAATGTATAAAGAAATCTACCATTTAAATGTCCATTAACCCAAAAAAAATACTTCAACTCACGATTTTTCTTAGGGTAAGTACAAAAAAACATAAGCATTTCTAATTCATAATGATAACTAAAATATATACTATAAAATTACCTGAGAAGCTGCAAGCCACTTAATAATAGCTCTTATTTCATGATTATATTCCAAGTCAATATCATAAAGTGCCATGTCTTTATCACTTTCAGTTGCAACCCCGATATTATTTCCGGCCTGGTCCGTTCCATGATACATGAAACCACAAAATGCCTTATTGATCACACTGCAGTTAATTAATAATTTGAAATTTGTTAAATACCTGAAGATCAAGTAAATTAAACAATTACATATTTCAAAGTGCAAACATCGATCGATCAATGAATTTTAGATTATACAGTAAATTTCCCCCCTACATCCATACTGTTTATATGTATAACAGTAACTCTGAATTCTAAAAAGAAAAAACCACAAACAAAAATTAAAATACCGGAGGAACATATCTGCCGTGTATTCACTCCTCTTTGGGATATGTAAAAAATCAACTGCAACAATCCTCGTTTTCCGTCTTCCAAGAGTGTCTACGGCCGTTTTATCCACATAAACATTTGAATGTCGAAATGATGATTGGAACCTAAATAAATCATTAAATTAAGTTATGAAAGGAACAATGAGTAAACACATAACAATCATAAACATCTACATGTTTTTCTTCCTCCATATATATAGAAAAAAAAAAAAAACTATCTCCCATCACATTTTTTAAGTAAATAAAGATCGTAGTAAGCATAAAAAATATTCATTTCTTATTCAAGTTTATTTTCATCTAGTAATACTAACCCTCTAGCAGTCGTGAACCTTTCCACACCAACAATTTCTATAGCCTCATTATCTGCCATGGCTGGCAAGAAAAGCATGCCAACAATCAATTCTGGACTGAACATGAAGCGCAGTTCCACCTATATCAGAGGGTTAAAAAAAACAAATGTTCAAGTGACAAAATTAATATCTCAACTTACAAAATCTACAAAATGATGAAAGTTGCTAAAATGTACACAAAGACTGCATACATATGCTTATTTATTGTACCTCTGTAGTCCCGTTGCTAAGAGCCTCGCTTCCAAGATTTTGATCTGTAAAATATACTTCAACAGCTTCACTTGATAGATCTCCTACGTCCTCTGAAGTGTGAATCTATTAAAATGTCACAGTATTAACTATTACAAACCATATAGATTGCTTAAAAAAAACTAAAAGAAATTAGTCTTGCTGACAATTGAAAATAAATTTCCTTGAGTTACCTCAAATTTGCATAAAGGTATAGCAGACTCGCTCCAAAAGTTAGCATCATTTGAAACTAGTCTTCTCTCAAATGAGACAATGCCCTTAGGCATATCATAAACTATCCTTTCAAAATAGTGAAGGATGCACCAAATCTTATTTCGCCATGGTTTGTGATTGAAACGAATCGGATACCTGAAATTAAATGTAGAAAAATCTTGTATTTGAAGGGGAAATGTGACAGAAAGAATTCAATATGGACTATACCAATATGAACTACATGAAGTGCTGTAAGTGCAAGATGTTGACGCTAGGAATTGAACAAAAAGATTCCTTACTTAAATAATTGATCGAAGTTGATGAGTGGTAGATGTTTGGCAGTTCTGTTATTGTCTGGGAACAGACAAAAGAATGAGCAGCTAAGAAGAGCAGCAATCAACTCCTGAAATACAACATATAGATATATATATATAGATATAGATATATATGTTGAGAGCATGCATTCATGTAAATATTTTATGCATCATATCTAACAGACACCTGACTAAGGCAGACTACTCCTGGTTGTTGTGATTCCAAAATGCGAAGAGCAGTTGTGAGCATAGTTCCATCTCCACGTATATCCATACTAGCATTTTGATAGTGTGCTTCCAATAAATAGGGCAATTTCAAGAGCAATTTTGCCAATGCCGGAACCACCTCATTAAACCACTTCCTAGATTCCTCTCTAGACATAATCTGAAATTAAAAGAAAAAGTCATGTCATGCATGATTAATATTTGAGCAATGAATTAATCACCACATCCATGCATATGGATCTACTTCACGTACCTTTTTAAGTAAGTCGAGAAATCTTCGAAAATAATATTTGGAAGAAGACGGAGAAGAAGAAGGGATAGCGTTTCTGAGGTCAGAAACGGCTACGACCAACTTCTTCGCCGACTTGAATCGTCCTTTTTTCATTTTTATCAGTATTTGAACGGCTTTGGGAGACCAAGACAGAGTCTGAGAAGAAGAGCAACACTTCACCAGCGGTAGATATGCCATAAAACTTTCCATTCTCTCTCCCTCTCTCCCTAACGTCTCACGTACCTGCAATGCAAAATAAATTGTTGTCCTCTATAGTAGTACTAGCTAGGGTTCGTAAAAATATATAAAAAAAAAAAAAAGTATTAGATGTCGTCTAATCGTTTTTTGCTGCATCTAATCTATTATATTATATATTATTTTATATTATCTAATTATTATATTTATATTTATATCATCTATCTATCTAGTATAAAATAAAATTTTGTCATATGATACCGTATTCATTCTAAAGTAATTAGATTAACAAATCATTTTTTATAATAATTTAATTATCTAATTATAATTAAACGATTTGGAATTTCAATTTTAATTACGTTAATTGTTAACAAAATAATCTATTAAATCTTAACATTAATATTTTAATTTCGTAATAAATATTTTGTTAATATTTACTAATAAATATCAATGATAAGTTATAACATTAAATATTAGCAAATCATTTGGTATTGAATTTATTAATCTTAAGATAGAGGGTTTGAATTTAAATATTTTTAATTCAAATTAAAATCAAATTTAATCATAAAATCTCAAAAAAATTATCAAATATTTAAAAGGTTTATTTTATGATATTTTAAAATATTTAAAAGTTATCATAATCATTGTTACGAATTATCGTTATCACTCTCTCTCACAGACCCAATTGAAAGTTGGGAAGACCATGGTCCACCCAGACTTTTTCGCTTTTTTTTTTTAACATATGCTTATAAGGTGCATTCAGTAATTATAAGATTACATTTAATAATTTGATAAATGTGTTTAGCAATTTTATAGTGAAATTTTATGGCCAAGCAGGGACGGATCTAGGTTTTAAGGGTAGGGGGACTGACTATAAAATTTTTTTTACAAGAAATAATAATAATAATAATAATATAAACATTAAAAATATAAAAAAATATAATTAAATAAATTATTTAGATATTTCATATTTAATAATAAGCAAAATTAATCATTCAAAATCTACTATACAGAGAAAAAAATTAATATAAAATTAGTTAATTATATTTATTATATAGTATATATAAATGAAATATATGATCAATAATTTGTTAGTTTGAGTTATATCTGCACTTAATCTCTTTAAGCAAATTCTCAAGTTCGAACCTTGTAAATGAAAAAAACATGATTGGGAGGGAAGAACTCCAATGAAGGTGGTCGTCTAGGTTTCGTGACAAACATTAATCATCGATTTTACCTCTTGTTAACGATGTTAACTCATAACTATAACATTTTATACCGATGTGCAATTTGAGAAACAAAAACAATTTCTTTGCTTGCAAGACAAATTTTCTTTTTAAAATTGTAATTTTAACCGAAAAAAAAGCTAATTATATATAATAATAAAATTAATCAAATATAATATTTAGATAAAATTTATTTACAAAATAAAATCATATTACTATTGATTTTATAATTTAAAAAGTGAGTTAAAAATTGATTCTATAATAACTAGAATTTAATACTTTATTACATTAAAAAAAAGATAACACCATGATTTTATAGTTAAAAAATAAAAAATAAAGATAATTATATAATAACTAAAGTTAATAAAATATTAATATAATTATTTTATAAGACTTCTATAAAAAAAAGATAAAATTAATTTTATCATTCCAAAAAAATAAAGATAAAATTAATTATATAATAATTAAAATTGAATATTTAAATAAGATTTTCTAAAAAAAAAAAAGTTAAGATGGATATTGATTTGATAATTTAAATAAAAAAAATTAAATTATATAATATTAATAATAAATCTAGTCAAATAATATTTATATAAAAAATTTATTAAATAAAAAAGTAAAAAAATGTTAAATGCATTTTGAAATTGCTAAACATACCTCTCAAATTATTTAATGTACCCTTAAAATTGTTAAACACATTCCTAAAATTACTTAATGCACCCCTAATTTACTAAACACACCCCTATTATTATATGGAAAAAAAAAGATAAAAAAGTTAAGGGGGGTCATGGCCCCCCTAATGCACTACCTAGCTCCGCTCTTGTGGCCAAGGGTACGTATTGTTTCTTGATGATAGGTAGAATTAATTGATGTTTCTTAAGGGTGGAAAAACATAGGTCAGCTTAGTCTGTTTAAGCTCACCCTGCTTTCAAGCCTTCCAAAAGTGAGTGGACTGGTTCATCTCTCCTAAAGGTGGGCTGGTGGGTTAGACAACTAAATCTTGTAGTTTTTTTTAAAATAATTTTTAAACAATAAAATCTTTTGTTTAGAAATCTTAAAAGGCTAAAACCAGAAAGAATTTTAAATTAAAATTGAAAATTATGAAATGTTGCATTATTGCTTTAAGTTTGTATTTGTTTATATACCAAATTACAACTACAATTAAATTATTATTATTTTTATATTATTCATAACTCATTATTGCATCATCAAACATAAATTTGAAAATAAAATCACAAGCAAGTCTTAAACCACACAAGATAATTTAATAATTGAGAGAAAGTGAGAATCCTTAATTTGAAACAACTAGACTACGTTGACAAAAAAAAAAAAAAGGTCAATGAGCTAGCCCGATAGACCAGCGAGTTAGGTGGGACAGGTCAAAAGAAGCCGATGAGCTTAGAAAATTATCCTATCCTACCAATTTAAGCACCCGCTGGTGGACCGGCCCACCAAATTCGACTTGTATTATTAAAGGAAAATTAAAACTAATAAAGAAGAAATTGAATAAAATGAAATAGGGTGATTTATATATAAATGTTTTTTTGGGTGTGATTTTGCTGATTATGTTAATTTATTGACTTTATCACGCTTTAAGGATTTTATCTTATTTTTGTAATCATAATATTTTAATGAGAATAATATAGAAATTAATTAATCAAGTACACATATATCACTTATAGAATAGCAGACAAATTAGGCATGTACTATGTCCTAGTCCTAGACACAAAGCCTGAAAATGCTGAGCTAGAGCTGATGACTTAAGTAGCTAATTAATGGAGGTGATTCAGCGAAAAAAAATAATGTGCCTAATTAATTTATGTAGGACGGTGTGTGAGACGAGCTTTGTGCCTTTGTCTAAAGCTGATGTGACTAATATTAGTGAATATTGCATGAAATAGAGATAAAGAGAGAAAGTGTAGAACAGAACACGACATGGGTCTGGGTTGGCTACTTAATTGGCCTAATCTTCAAATTCAAACCTAGCTAGCTCCTTGGTACGTTTTATGTGATGCGAGTCTCTTTCCACTCGTACCCTATTAATAATGGTCGTAATTTTATTAACAAAATCATATTCAAATTTATTTAAGAAACTAATCTCTTTTAACAAAAATATATATTCTTTTATATACCTGAATATGAATATGAAAGATTGAAAGTCATTCCTTTAAATAATCACATATTTTAAAAAGATGGATATCAGTCAACTATCAAATATTTAGTCATGTCGTCAATTTTGGCTTGCCCATCCTACTCAATCCATACTGGAAAAAAAAAAAACCGAGGTAATTTAATTAATCTCTTTTATGTATTATCCGATCAGTTTAAGTTAGAGTGAGAATTCAAGATTTCAAGTTAACGTGATCATGCAGTTCGAAATGATGCTCGATCAAGAAATGGGAGAGATGTGGTGGATAACCATTTCATCACCATGAGCATTTTCATAATCATTTTTTTCATCTTCATCCTAATAAGCTTTTCCACAATATGCTGGGTTAGATATGAGATTCAACACGGTTTGTAAATCATCATAGTTAGTGTTTTTCTTAGCTTTTTTGTTCATGTGTTTAGTATTTATTTGTTGCCCACACTTGATGTACTTCATGTGGATCCCTCCATGAAGACAACTTCTTCCCTGTGACAAAGGCTTTAATAAAAAAGAGTGGGATTGACATCAATTCCACCTGGTGCATGTATTTCATATTTGTACATTTGTTTTTAGGTTCGGAAATGGATTGGGGTAACTTGAAGGTTGAGATGAATCCAAAAGGAGGTCTCCCCTTTTTTGAGTAAGGTTCTCCATTTGAGATGAACTTTGGCAGGTTGTATTCGTTGTAAGGATCTTGTTGCAAAAATTTTGGTGGGAAAAATCTTGTTGCAAAAATTTCCTTTGGGGGTCTATTATCCCACCTGTAAATGCAATATTTCTCTCCTTGTTTCCTATAGAAAATTTGATTTTCTTGTAGTTTGCTATGGTCTATAACAGGACTTTACAAGTTGTAGAACCAACTCCTTGGTTGAGGATGTTATTTCGTCAAAAGACGATAAGGATCTCGTTAGGATAACAAGACTCGATGCTTTGGCCTTAACTCCAAAGTCACGTCTATGTTACCAATATAACTGCCTATGGCGTGGTCCTCATTTTAATAAGAGGTTCGACCAATTAACTATTATGGTTTTCACTTTAATTTAAAAATAATAAATTGTGATTTTAATATATAATGTTAAACTTGAGGGCATGGTGGGCATAATGAGAAAGGTACTTGTGAGAGAAGGAACAGCAATGCTTGGTGTATAATATAATGTTGGAAGCAACAAGAAAATGGGATAATTCAAAGATAGGAAATGAATTTTTATGTTTACTTGAAAAAAATATTTGGTTGAAATTTAAATTGGAAAGAAGGGAGAATAAAGTCTACCAAGCCTAGGCTTTGAGCTCTTTAACTCTTCTTGTTGCTATTTATCTTATTATGTTAGCCGCTAGTGTTAGAGAATTTCCATGTGATTTAGGTGATAATTCTATGTTAAATTTTTAATCATCATCTAATGGTTGATTTGGTTGTTTTGTAAATATTCTTCTTCATCTTGGCCATCAATTATTTGCTTTTGTGTATGATTTTGGATCGAATTCCTTGGAACAATCGGTGTCCCCTGTGTAACTAAAAGTTCAATTTTCATGTGTTTGTGTTCTTATCTAATTAATAGTATGTATTTTCCTTGGACAACGTAGTAATTGGATTCCTTTAGTTTTGAAGTTATAATCACTGATCTCTGCACAGATGGTTATCTCAATTGGGGCTCCTTGTCTACTCCCTTTAATATAGTGTGATTTTTGTGTTTTGGTGAATCAGGGAACAAGTTGTGGGATGGCCACCAATCCATTCTTTTAGGAAGAACTCAATGGCCACTCAGTCTGAAAAGAATGATGATGATGCAGAAGCCACGTCTAGATGCCTTTATGTGAAAGTTAGCATGGATGGTGCTCCATACTTGAGGAAAGTGGACCTCAAAAACTTTGGCACATACATGGAACTCTCTTCAGCACTGGAAAAGATGTTTAGTTGTTTTACAATCAATGAGTTTTTTCTTTCTTTACTAGCAAATCGAAATCAAGTTGTTACCCTCTTATACAATTGTGCATAGCTTGTGATCAATTTCTTTGGCTATACCAATTATTCTCTTTATTTGATTTTGATGAGAGAAATATAAAGAATTTACCCTGATCAGAACTAGCACACCTATTAAGATCTATGTGGATGGTAAACTCAGGACCCTAAGTCTTCCAATGTCACAGGCTCAGGCTGGTTGGTTCCATGAGTTGGGGAATTTTTACAGGAGTGTTATGAATAGGTCAACAAATTCTTTTCCAATAAAATGTTCTTTATGTTGCAGATTCTCGATGATGTTTTCACCAATGACAAGTGCAGGTCCATGCGGTTCCCATGGGGTTTCTGGTCCAAATAAGTTGAGAGTGAAAGTAGATTGATGGACCTTCTTCATGGTTCAGAATATGTGCTCACCTATGAAGACAAGGATGGTGATTGGATGCTAGTTGGTGATGTTCCATGGGAGTGAGTGCATATTATATCATGTTGTGCATTTTTTTATCGGACAAAACTTAGATACCATTCCTTAAGTATTTTTTAGTGTTTTCAATCAAAATTGAAGTCTTACTCTAATTTTAATTGGGAAACAACATCAAAAGTAACTATGCAACAGTATTTAAGTTTTATCCTTTCTAATTTGATTTCTATTCTGGTGTTTAGTAATAATTATAAAGTATGATTCCTGCTTCCAATTAGTTAAAGTATGATTTTCACAAATACATTTTATTTTACTTAATTATCTGAAAAATATCAGAATCAACAGAGGACAGACAATTTGTTGAGTAATTATAATTCTGAAATGATCTTATTGTTCTTGTTTTAGGATGTTCACTTACTCTTGCAAGAGGTTAAGGATAATGAAGAGCTCTGAAGCAATTGGACTAGGTAAGGCTTACACATTCAACAATGTGATTTCTTTTCTATCTTGTTGTTGACTTGTTATTGAAAACCTCATCAGTCACCATATAGTCAATTAGCAAGACAATTCCTAGCTTGATACAACTTAGTTGCAATAAACTAGTTGTCCTGTTCTAAAAGATCCAATGGACTCCATGCAAATTCCTATTAGTAAGCTATGAAATTATTCATTCATTAGTAACTATGAAATCATCATCATCATAGAGAGTTCTATTGTGTGTCTTTCGTAACTATGAAATCATCTCATCATCAGCCTTCTCTTTCTCTTCATTCTTTGCCTCAATTACCTTAGTCACCTCAGCCTCAACTTTCTCTTTCTCTTCATTCTTTGTCTCAACTATCTCGGTTCTGCTCCTCATCTTCATAATCATTTTTTTCATCTTCATCCTGATAAGCTTTTCCACAATATCTTTGGGTTAGATATGAGATTCAACACGGTTTGTAAATCATCATAGTTAGTGTTTTTCTTAGCTTTTTTGTTCATGTGTTTAGTATTTATTTGTTGCCCACACTTGATGTACTTCATGTGGATCCCTCCATGAAGACAACTTCTTCCCTGTGACAAAGGCTTTAATAAAAAAGAGTGGGATTGACATCAATTCCACCTGGTGCATGTATTTCATATTTGTACATTTGTTTTTAGGTTCGGAAATGGATTGGGGTAACTTGAAGGTTGAGATGAATCCAAAAGGAGGTCTCCCCTTTTTTGAGTAAGGTTCTCCATTTGAGATGAACTTTGGCAGGTTGTATTCGTTGTAAGGATCTTGTTGCAAAAATTTTGGTGGGAAAAATCTTGTTGCAAAAATTTCCTTTGGGGGTCTATTATCCCACCTGTAAATGCAATATTTCTCTCCTTGTTTCCTATAGAAAATTTGATTTTCTTGTAGTTTGCTATGGTCTATAACAGACTTTACAAGTTGTAGAACCAACTCCTTGGTTGAGGATGTTATTTCGTCAAAAGACGATAAGGATCTCGTTAGGATAACAAGACTCGATGCTTTGGCCTTAACTCCAAAGTCACGTCTATGTTACCAATATAACTGCCTATGGCGTGGTCCTCATTTTAATAAGAGGTTCGACCAATTAACTATTATGGTTTTCACTTTAATTTAAAAATAATAAATTGTGATTTTAATATATAATGTTAAACTTGAGGGCATGGTGGGCATAATGAGAAAGGTACTTGGCGAGAGAAGGAACAGCAATGCTTGGTGTATAATATAATGTTGGAAGCAACAAGAAAATGGGATAATTCAAAGATAGGAAATGAATTTTTATGTTTACTTGAAAAAAATATTTGGTTGAAATTTAAATTGGAAAGAAGGGAGAATAAAGTCTACCAAGCCTAGGCTTTGAGCTCTTTAACTCTTCTTGTTGCTATTTATCTTATTATGTTAGCCGCTAGTGTTAGAGAATTTCCATGTGATTTAGGTGATAATTCTATGTTAAATTTTTAATCATCATCTAATGGTTGATTTGGTTGTTTTGTAAATATTCTTCTTCATCTTGGCCATCAATTATTTGCTTTTGTGTATGATTTTGGATCGAATTCCTTGGAACAATCAGTGTCCCCTGTGTAACTAAAAGTTCAATTTTCATGTGTTTCTGTGTTCTTATCTAATTAATAGTATGTATTTTCCTTGGACAACGTAGTAATTGGATTCCTTTAGTTTTGAAGTTATAATCACTGATCTCTGCACAGATGGTTATCTCAATTGGGGCTCCTTGTCTACTCCCTTTAATATAGTGTGATTTTTGTGTTTTGGTGAATCAGGGAACAAGTTGTGGGATGGCCACCAATCCATTCTTTTAGGAAGAACTCAATGGCCACTCAGTCTGAAAAGAATGATGATGATGCAGAAGCCACGTCTAGATGCCTTTATGTGAAAGTTAGCATGGATGGTGCTCCATACTTGAGGAAAGTGGACCTCAAAAACTTTGGCACATACATGGAACTCTCTTCAGCACTGGAAAAGATGTTTAGTTGTTTTACAATCAATGAGTTTTTTCTTTCTTTACTAGCAAATCGAAATCAAGTTGTTACCCTCTTATACAATTGTGCATAGCTTGTGATCAATTTCTTTGGCTATACCAATTATTCTCTTTATTTGATTTTGATGAGAGAAATATAAAGAATTTACCCTGATCAGAACTAGCACACCTATTAAGATCTATGTGGATGGTAAACTCAGGACCCTAAGTCTTCCAATGTCACAGGCTCAGGCTGGTTGGTTCCATGAGTTGGGGAATTTTTACAGGAGTGTTATGAATAGGTCAACAAATTCTTTTCCAATAAAATGTTCTTTATGTTGCAGATTCTGATGATGTTTTCACCAATGACAAGTGCAGGTCCATGCGGTTCCCATGGGGTTTCTGGTCCAAATAAGTTGAGAGTGAAAGTAGATTGATGGACCTTCTTCATGGTTCAGAATATGTGCTCACCTATGAAGACAAGGATGGTGATTGGATGCTAGTTGGTGATGTTCCATGGGAGTGAGTGCATATTATATCATGTTGTGCATTTTTTTATCGGACAAAACTTAGATACCATTCCTTAAGTATTTTTTAGTGTTTTCAATCAAAATTGAAGTCTTACTCTAATTTTAATTGGGAAACAACATCAAAAGTAACTATGCAACAGTATTTAAGTTTTATCCTTTCTAATTTGATTTCTATTCTGGTGTTTAGTAATAATTATAAAGTATGATTCCTGCTTCCAATTAGTTAAAGTATGATTTTCACAAATACATTTTATTTTACTTAATTATCTGAAAAATATCAGAATCAACAGAGGACAGACAATTTGTTGAGTAATTATAATTCTGAAATGATCTTATTGTTCTTGTTTTAGGATGTTCACTTACTCTTGCAAGAGGTTAAGGATAATGAAGAGCTCTGAAGCAATTGGACTAGGTAAGGCTTACACATTCAACAATGTGATTTCTTTTCTATCTTGTTGTTGACTTGTTATTGAAAACCTCATCAGTCACCATATAGTCAATTAGCAAGACAATTCCTAGCTTGATACAACTTAGTTGCAATAAACTAGTTGTCCTGTTCTAAAAGATCCAATGGACTCCATGCAAATTCCTATTAGTAAGCTATGAAATTATTCATTCATTAGTAACTATGAAATCATCATCATCATAGAGAGTTCTATTGTGTGTCTTTCGTAACTATGAAATCATCTCATCATCAGCCTTCTCTTTCTCTTCATTCTTTGCCTCAATTACCTTAGTCACCTCAGCCTCAACTTTCTCTTTCTCTTCATTCTTTGTCTCAACTATCTCGGTTCTGCTCCTCATCTTCATAATCATTTTTTTCATCTTCATCCTGATAAGCTTTTCCACAATATGCTGGGTTAGATATGAGATTCAACACGGTTTGTAAATCATCATAGTTAGTGTTTTTCTTAGCTTTTTTGTTCATGTGTTTAGTATTTATTTGTTGCCCACACTTGATGTACTTCATGTGGATCCCTCCATGAAGACAACTTCTTCCCTGTGACAAAGGCTTTAATAAAAAAGAGTGGGATTGACATCAATTCCACCTGGTGCATGTATTTCATATTTGTACATTTGTTTTTAGGTTCGGAAATGGATTGGGGTAACTTGAAGGTTGAGATGAATCCAAAAGGAGGTCTCCCCTTTTTTGAGTAAGGTTCTCCATTTGAGATGAACTTTGGCAGGTTGTATTCGTTGTAAGGATCTTGTTGCAAAAATTTTGGTGGGAAAAATCTTGTTGCAAAAATTTCCTTTGGGGGTCTATTATCCCACCTGTAAATGCAATATTTCTCTCCTTGTTTCCTATAGAAAATTTGATTTTCTTGTAGTTTGCTATGGTCTATAACAGACTTTACAAGTTGTAGAACCAACTCCTTGGTTGAGGATGTTATTTCGTCAAAAGACGATAAGGATCTCGTTAGGATAACAAGACTCGATGCTTTGGCCTTAACTCCAAAGTCACGTCTATGTTACCAATATAACTGCCTATGGCGTGGTCCTCATTTTAATAAGAGGTTCGACCAATTAACTATTATGGTTTTCACTTTAATTTAAAAATAATAAATTGTGATTTTAATATATAATGTTAAACTTGAGGGCATGGTGGGCATAATGAGAAAGGTACTGACGAGAGAAGGAACAGCAATGCTTGGTGTATAATATAATGTTGGAAGCAACAAGAAAATGGGATAATTCAAAGATAGGAAATGAATTTTTATGTTTACTTGAAAAAAATATTTGGTTGAAATTTAAATTGGAAAGAAGGGAGAATAAAGTCTACCAAGCCTAGGCTTTGAGCTCTTTAACTCTTCTTGTTGCTATTTATCTTATTATGTTAGCCGCTAGTGTTAGAGAATTTCCATGTGATTTAGGTGATAATTCTATGTTAAATTTTTAATCATCATCTAATGGTTGATTTGGTTGTTTTGTAAATATTCTTCTTCATCTTGGCCATCAATTATTTGCTTTTGTGTATGATTTTGGATCGAATTCCTTGGAACAATCAGTGTCCCCTGTGTAACTAAAAGTTCAATTTTCATGTGTTTCTGTGTTCTTATCTAATTAATAGTATGTATTTTCCTTGGACAACGTAGTAATTGGATTCCTTTAGTTTTGAAGTTATAATCACCGATCTCTGCCTGAGATGGTTATCTCAATTGGGGCTCCTTGTCTACTCCCTTTAATATAGTGTGATTTTTGTGTTTTGGTGAATCAGGGAACAAGTTGTGGGATGGCCACCAATCCATTCTTTTAGGAAGAACTCAATGGCCACTCGGTCTGAAAAGAATGATGATGATGCGAAGCCACGTCTAGATGCCTTTATGTGAAAGTTAGCATGGATGGTGCTCCATACTTGAGGAAAGTGGACCTCAAAAACTTTGGCACATACATGGAACTCTCTTCAGAAACTTTGGAAAAGATGTTTAGTTGTTTTACAATCAATGAGTTTTTTTCTTTCTTTACTAGCAAATCGAAATCAAGTTGTTACCCTCTTATACAATTGTGCATAGCTTGTGATCAATTTCTTTGGCTATACCAATTATTCTCTTTATTTGATTTTGATGAGAGAAATATAAAGAATTTACCCTGATCAGAACTAGCACACCTATTAAGATCTATGTGGATGGTAAACTCAGGACCCTAAGTCTTCCAATGTCACAGGCTCAGGCTGGTTGGTTCCATGAGTTGGGGAATTTTTACAGGAGTGTTATGAATAGGTCAACAAATTCTTTTCCAATAAAATGTTCTTTATGTTGCAGATTCTGATGATGTTTTCACCAATGACAAGTGCAGGTCCATGCGGTTCCCATGGGGTTTCTGGTCCAAATAAGTTGAGAGTGAAAGTAGATTGATGGACCTTCTTCATGGTTCGGAATATGTGCTCACCTATGAAGACAAGGATGGTGATTGGATGCTAGTTGGTGATGTTCCATGGGAGTGAGTGCATATTATATCATGTTGTGCATTTTTTTATCGGACAAAACTTAGATACCATTCCTTAAGTATTTTTTAGTGTTTTCAATCAAAATTGAAGTCTTACTCTAATTTTAATTGGGAAACAACATCAAAAGTAACTATGCAACAGTATTTAAGTTTTATCCTTTCTAATTTGATTTCTATTCTGGTGTTTAGTAATAATTATAAAGTATGATTCCTGCTTCCAATTAGTTAAAGTATGATTTTCACAAATACATTTTATTTTACTTAATTATCTGAAAAATATCGGGAATCAACGAGAGAGACAGACAATTTGTTGAGTAATTATAATTCTGAAATGATCTTATTGTTCTTGTTTTAGGATGTTCACTTACTCTTGCAAGAGGTTAAGGATAATGAAGAGCTCTGAAGCAATTGGACTAGGTAAGGCTTACACATTCAACAATGTGATTTCTTTTCTATCTTGTTGTTGACTTGTTATTGAAAACCTCATCAGTCACCATATAGTCAATTAGCAAGACAATTCCTAGCTTGATACAACTTAGTTGCAATAAACTAGTTGTCCTGTTCTAAAAGATCCAATGGACTCCATGCAAATTCCTATTAGTAAGCTATGAAATTATTCATTCATTAGTAACTATGAAATCATCATCATCATAGAGAGTTCTATTGTGTGTCTTTCGTAACTATGAAATCATCTCATCATCAGCCTTCTCTTTCTCTTCATTCTTTGCCTCAATTACCTTAGTCACCTCAGCCTCAACTTTCTCTTTCTCTTCATTCTTTGTCTCAACTATCTCGGTTCTGCTCCTCATCTTCATAATCATTTTTTTCATCTTCATCCTGATAAGCTTTTCCACAATATCTTTGGGTTAGATATGAGATTCAACACGGTTTGTAAATCATCATAGTTAGTGTTTTTCTTAGCTTTTTTGTTCATGTGTTTAGTATTTATTTGTTGCCCACACTTGATGTACTTCATGTGGATCCCTCCATGAAGACAACTTCTTCCCCTGTGACAAAGGCTTTAATAAAAAGAGTGGGATTGACATCAATTCCACTGGTGCATGTATTTCATATTTGTACATTTGTTTTTAGGTTCGGAAATGGATTGGGGTAACTTGAAGGTTGAGATGAATCCAAAAGGAGGTCTCCCTTTTTTGAGTAAGGTTCTCCATTTGAGATGAACTTTGGCAGGTTGTATTCGTTGTAAGGATCTTGTTGCAAAAATTTTGGTGGGAAAAATCTTGTTGCAAAAATTTCCTTTGGGGGTCTATTATCCCACCTGTAAATGCAATATTTCTCTCCTTGTTTCCTATAGAAAATTTGATTTTCTTGTAGTTTGCTATGGTCTATAACAGACTTTACAAGTTGTAGAACCAACTCCTTGGTTGAGGATGTTATTTCGTCAAAAGACGATATACATTAGCCTCAGCTTTCTCTTCATTCTTTGCCTCAGCTACCTCAGCCTTAACTTCCTCTTCATTCTTTGCCTTAGCTAACTCAGTCTTCTGCGCCTATGCTTTTATGTGCCTTCCTCATCCTGATAGTCATTCTCTTCATCTTGAGAATAAGCTTTTCCACAATATGCTGGGTTAGATATGAGATTAAGCACAGTTTGCAAATCATTATAGTTAGTGTTTTTCTTAGCTTTTTTGTTCATGGGTTTAGTGTTTATTTGTTGCTCACACTTAATGTACTTCAGGTGGATCCCTCCACGAAGACAACTTTCCTCTAACGCTGATGAAAGCTTTTATCCAAAAGAGTGGGATTGACATCAATTGCACCATGTATTTCATATTTGTACATCTGTTTTTTGGATTCAAAAATGGATTGGGGTAGTTTGGAGGTTTAGATGAACCCAAAAGGAGGTCTCCCCATTTTTTAGTAGGGTTCTCTATGCCGAGGTAGAGAACCCTACTAAAAAATGTGCTCCTTTTAGGTTCATCTCAACCTCTAAATTACTCCAATTCATTTCCAAATTCAAAAAACAAATGTACAAATATGAAAGACATGGTGGGATTGATGTCAATCCCACTCTTTTGGATAAAAGCTTTCATCAGCATTAGAGGGAAGTTGTCTTCGTGGATCCACATGAAGTACATCAAGTGTGAGCAACAAATAAACACTAAACCCATGAACAAAAAAGCTAAGAAAAACACTAACTATGATGATTTGCAAACTGTGCTTAATCCCATACCTAACCTAGCATATTGTGGAAAAGCTTATTCTCAAGATGAAGAAAATGACTATGAGGACGAGGAAAAGGCACAGAAGACTGAGGTAGTTGAGGCAAAGAATGAAGAGGAAGTTGAGGCTAAGGTAGCCGAGATAGAAAACTGAGGTAGCTGAGGCAAAGAACGAAGAGAAAGCTGATGTATATGGTCTTTTGACGAAATAACATTTTCAATCAAGGAGCTGGCACTACAAATTGGAAAGTCTGTTGTGGAACATAGCAAGTTACAAGAAAATCAAATTTTCTACAGGAAACAAGGAGAGAAATATTGCATTTACAGGTGGGATAACAGACCTCCAAAGGAAATTTTTGCAACAGGATTCTTTCCACAAAAAACTGAAGGTCCTACCTACGAATAATATTACAATCTGTCAAAGTTCATCTCAAGTGGAGAACCCTACTCAAAAAAGGGGAGACCTCCTTTTGGGTTCATCTCAACCTCCAAGCTACCTCAATTCATTTCTGAAGCCAAAAAAACATATTGATGTCAATCCCACTCTTTTGGATAAAAGCCTTTTATCAGCGTCAGAAAGCTGTCTTCGTGGAGGGATCTACATGAAGTACATCAAGTGTGGGCAACAAATAAACACTAAACCCATGAACAAAAAAACACTAACTATGATGATTTACAAACCAGGCTGAATCCCATACCTAACCAACATATTGTGGAAAAGCTTATTCTCAGGATGAAGATGAAAAAATGACTATGAAGATGAGGAGCAGAAGACTGAGCTAGCTGAGACAGAGAAGGCTGAGGTAGCTGGCTGGGACAAAGAATGAAGAGAACGCTGACCTAGCTTAGCCAAAGTAAAATTTTGAATATAAATAGATTTCATAGCTTACTAAAGACACAATAGAACTCTATGATGAGATGATTTCATAGTTAAGAAAGATAGAATAGAAAAATCAATAAAAAAAAAGGAAGAAAAATAAAGAATTGAAAGGAGAGAAAGAAGAGCAAAAGACTGAGGTAGCTAAGGCAAAGAATGAAGAGAAAGAGGAGGCTGAGGTCTTGATGAAATAACATCCTCAACCCCAGACCCCATAAAGACGTGAGTAATTAATGAACACATACTAGGTATATAATAAAAAAATGTTGGTATATGAAGATATTACTTTGTAATAAATATATTACCTAATTAAATTTAATATTTTTTAATATAAAACTTTGCCTCAAAACTATTATTCAACATAATATTTATTTTTAATATTATTTTATGTCATCACTAAGTAGAAATGATTTTATAGGATGTAAAAAATTATATATATTAACTAATTAAGTTTAATTATTTTTAGTGTTAAGATTTTAACCTCATCAAATAAATAGTATGCAACCAAGTATTTAAATTTATTTTATTCATTTTTTAAGTAAAAATGATTTTATAGAATTGAAGAGTAAAAAAGATAAATATTGTTGAGTCTTGGGTATAAAGTTGTGTTAAATACCTACAAATATTATTTTATCACCTATAATAATTATATTTTACTCGTGAATGATATTTGTGATATCTATAATAAGACTTATAAATTTAAAATAATTTAATTTATGATATTAATAAATCAACTTATAATTTTAATAAGAATATATTTAATAAATTTACTATCATATACAAGTAAAAACAATTTTATAGGATATAATATGAAAAAAAAAAATATTAAGAGGTAGGTATGAAGTTGTGTTAAATGCTCAAAAAAAAAAAATAGAGTATCATCTGTAATGTTTGTTTCCCTATAAATAATAGTATATTCTCTTCTATTTAAAATTTACAACTAATTTAATTTATGATCTTATTAATTTAAATTATTTTTTAGTATAAAAATGTCAACCTCATCAAATAAATATTGTTCAACAAAATATATATTTATGATATTATTAAAAGTACACAGAGAAATAGGTTTTATGTGGTTATGTTTTTTTTTAAAAAAAAGATTAATTTATTTCATTAATAATAATAACATAAATATAATTTGAAATATGATAAAAGGTTTGGATTTGAGTATAAGATTGTGACCATGTTATGTTAAATATAAGGAAAAATGGATTTGTCGTGTAATAATATTTTATTAACTTGAGTAAGATTGTTTTTCATAAATGTTTCTTGTAGTTTATCATAAAATAAATTTTAAATTAACTCAATTTATACATAATAATAATATTATTGACCAAATAATCTAAAATTATTTTGTAATAAAATGTATAATAATTTTATTTTACTATTTTTATTATATATTTATGCGTAACCAACAAAATTGATTTTAAATAAAAAATTAAATATCATAATATAAACATCTACATATAAGATTATAAGTAAATAAATTTATGTATTATTTAATATAAATAATTTTAATTAATGTTAATATAGTTATTACGCATAAATAGTAATATAAGTTTAATATGATTAATGAAAATTTAAATAAAAAGAAAGAGAGAAAAGAAGAAGAAAATAATATAAAAATGAAAAATGAATTAAAATATATTAAAAGAAAGAAAATTGAGTAAGGTAAATAATAAAATAAAAATATTTTTCTATAAAGAATAAATATATATTAAAAATTTAAAATTAAAATAAAACACAGAAAAGAGAGAGAAGAGAAGAGAAGACGAATGGGAAAAAATGAAAAAAAAAAAAAAAAAAGTGCTGATGGAGATCAGAGAAAGAGGAGGATGTGATGAGAGAAAGAGAGAGAGAAGTCTTTTTTTTTTTTGCTGCATAAAGAGAGAGAAGTCTGTTAAAAGACAAAAAAAAATAATAATAAAAAAAATTGTCTAGGTGTCATTAAAATAAAAAGAGATAGAGATGTCATTTCCACGGTCTAAAATTGCTATAGATATAGTAGATCTGAATCAATTTCAAATCAATAAAAAATGATTTATTATTATTGTATTCGATCCAAACTGACTTTGTAAACATCCATAATTTTTGCTTTTCTCATCCCTTTCTAAAAAAAGAAAGGGCAAAAAAGAGGCACTCTTATCGATCCTCTCCTATTTTTCTACGTACATTTATTTTTTAACTTTTAGATTAACAAATCGTATTTTTATTATGATGTATCTATTATCTAAACTCAGACACAAAAGGAATCACAATATCATTATGAATCTTCTAAAGTTTGTATGCTTAAATGAAGTTTTAATAATTTAAATTTAAAATATTTTTAATGAGTTAATAAAAATTATTAGATTTAATTAAAATTGATGATTTCATATCTTTGTGTAAATTGATTCCATCTCGATACCATGATAATGAGGTATCAAAGTTTAACTTAAACCAAATATTATATAAATATTACAATTTTTAGATAAATATTTGATCAATTGATATTTTAATACATCTTTCGAAACGTATATATTACATTGATTTTTGTCTATATGAAAAATTATTCATTTAAAAAGTTAAGCTATAAATTTCACTACAAAGAAAAAGAAAGGATACAAAGGATATATAATTTGGCCTAAAACAAGGTGATTTTCATTAATTACAACCTATTTGGGGCTTGATTCACAATATTTAAGTGTCTTGTTTGTTTATTTATTATAAAGGACATATATTTTATTTTGTGTAAATGAAATATATCTCCTAACACACAACTAGATAGATATATCTCCAAGGAGATTGTATCTTTGTATCTGGTTAGTTACACATGATGAGGTATTGAAAGTGAGTGACTCCATATATTTCCAATTTGTCATTTCCTACACAATAACTCTTAATTTCTGTGGGTAAAACATCATGTGAGTCTCGAAAATTATATAAAATTGTAATATTAATCCCTGAAAATAAAAAAAATCTAATAATATTAATATACGTTTAGGATTATGCAAATTTACAACTATATTTAATAATTAATATATAGTTAGACATATTTAATAATTGAACCCGTATAGTTCACCGTATGCACGTATTGTCTGTGATTATCCACTATATATATATATATATATATATTAATTAATTATGTTTGAATGCATACATGAATTAATCAAAAAGAGTAAAACTTAATTGTGATGGATACTACCAGAATCCCCTGTGAATAATTTGAATGGCATTTCTTAATTATTTTCCTTATATATTTTGAACATGTGCATGGTTCTAACTAGGTAGGAAAGTGTGATAATTGATGAGTGAGGTGTGGTTGCATGATGCGTAGTATATATCTGTGAATCTGAACAAGTGAAAGTAAGTAAGTAGGCGATGGCAGAAGAAGCAGATTCGGAGAGAGAAATTCTAGCTATGGAGGAGGAGCAGCTGGAGTTCGTGTTGAACACGGCGGGCATAGTGGAGGACTGCGAGCTGAGCATGCCTTACAGAACACAACTGACTAGTGACAAGTGGAACCTGTTCTTGCTGCGAGTGGAGGAGTTCGAGGATAAGATCCTCTCGGAGTTCTTGAAGGAAGGGGAGGAAAAAGATGTTAAGGAGGGGATGGAAGTGAACGTGTACGATACCGGTGGCCATGAGTTCGAAGCCATTCTCAAGAAATGGGAGAGAGTTTACTACCTCAGCCGTGGCTGGCTCAGCTTCCTGGACGACAAGCTCTTGGCTCAAAACGATTTCGTTTCCTTGCGCGCCTTTCGCCATGCTTTTAACAAAAAGTTGTCCTTCCTTGTTACTTACACCAAAATCAATAATAATTAATTAAGAAACAAACATCATCATCATCATCTTATGGAATAAGATGTGTTTAATTTGGTCATTTATTCTGGCGTTTTGTGTCAGTTTTTCTTGGTAACAAATTATTATCGCCGTTAATATTATAATGATTGGTAGGATATGAAGTGAAAGAAAATGGAATTAAGTTTCTACATTATAAAGCGGGATAACGTTAAATAGTATTACTAAGAAGTTATATATATTTTGATAAGTGACTAATATTAAGGAACAGTAGTGGAGTTCTATGAACATAGATGGTTGTGGTGTATTTATGTCAAAGGTAATAAATTAAGCAGAAATTGAAGGAATGTAATAGGGTGAGAATCTTGATGAAAGGATTACAAAGCACAAATTTTCCAGTCAGCCAATAAATATATGAATTGTAGTTCTTTATGGCAAAAAGCTAGCTAGACAGACGGAGGGGATATGCAAATCTAATAGGTGGAGGCAAGTGAATGAGTCTTGCGATATATTGATGGGATTGATCAATTGAAGAGTGAAATCTCCTAACGTTTTCATGAAGCACTTTGAGAGCAGACCATGGTCAAGACTCATGAAGAGACTTGTATTGGAAAAATGATGTTCATTTCAAGTATTATTCTTGGAGGAAAAGATCAGAATAAATAACAGGCATCTTCAAGCTCGTTTTACCCCCCAGAGTAGCATTAGCATGTGTATGGGTGAATGGTGATATATATATATATATATATATATATATAGCTATGATCAGAATTATCCCTTAACCTTGTTTTTCTTTGGAAAAGGTTGGATTAGATCGCTTATTTTTTACAACATTTTACTGTTGCGAAAAAAGATAAACGGGCTAAGAAAATAGCAAGTTTGGTAACCTAGGTAAATTGACAAAAAAAATACATTTTTTTTTTGTCTTAAGAAACATATATAAAATGTCAAAAGCGATTTTAATTATTGTATAACCGTAAAAGGTTGTTATCAAGTATAAAAAAAACAATTTTGTTTAAGATCGTCTTTACTAAGGTATATAATCATTAGTTAAAAACTATAAAATTAAGAATAGAGGTCTCATTAAATGAAATAATAAGAATATCACATAATAATTTGCGAATTCAAACAAATTTTAATTAATAGTAGAGAGTGTATAAAAAAATGTATTATTAGTATTTTCTTTTCGTAATCAAGAGACCAAAATGATTTTGTTAATGATAAAAATCGCATTTAATATTAATAATAAAAATCACATTTAATGTAATCCTAATTAATATTTGTGTAGTGTGAGAAAGTCATATATATAAAGATATATAGATTTTTTAAGAAATAAAATATTTATTTTTTTAATAAGTTAAAATTATTTATTAAGTAATTACTTATTTTAACTTTTTTTGAAATTTTTATATTAATGATGAATAAAATATCGTGGAGGCATTAGGCCAATTAAGGCTTTACTAACTTCAGGCTTATTGCTAAATTTAATAAATAATAGATAGATATAATTAATAATTGAACCAATGTTATTTATATTGCATGTTATTGTTTGTAATCTTTCACTATGTTGTTGATTTTTTTTTAATGTTTTAATAAATACATGAATTAATCAAAAGGGTTTTAACTTAATTATTAATTGTCATTGATTCTACTCTACCAGAATTCCCAGTGAATACATGTATTTTTATAATTATTTTCCTTTTTCTTCCTTGTGTTGCTTAGTATATTTTAAACATGTACATGCATGCTTCTAATTAAATAATTTCTAGCCTAGCTAGCTGGGAATGAAAGTGTATCTGGTTATGCAGATTGAGTCAGTAGTGGCTCAAGTGTGCATGCGTGCGCAGTATATATGTATATATACACACAGTAGTGTACGTCAATCTGCCATAACAACCTAAACAAGAAAACAAAACCTATTGAGAAGAGTTATATACCATGGCAGAGCCAGTGAGGGGTGACAATAACTTGAGGGAAGCGGTGGAGTTCGTGCTGAGGGTGGGGATTGTGAAAGACAGCGAGGTGAGCATGCCCTACGGGACTGAACTGACAAGTGACAGGTGGAACCTGTTCTTGTTGCGCGTGGCGGAGTTCGATGGTATCCTCTCGCAGTTTCTGAAGGAAGTGGAGAATGTTAGGGAAGGGATTCAAGTGAGCGTGTATGACAAGGGTGGCCATGAGTTCCTAATGATGCTCAAGAAATGGGAGACAGCTGGCAATGCTTTCTACTCGCTCAGTCGAGGCTGGCTCAGTTTCCTCGACCAGCAGAGCTTCTCAGAAAACCACTTCATCTCCATGCGCGTCTTTCGCCATGCATTTACCGACAAGCTATCCTTTCTTGTTACTTCCACCCAAACTATAAATTAACAAACGTCTTTACCATGCTTTTTTTATTTAATTTATTTTCCCGTTTGTTTGTCAAATTGTCATACACCATGCTTCTTTAATTAGTACAACAAAACATGTTATCTTCACCGAATTAAGGTTAAATATTCATCATGTTTTACTTTTTACTTTTTATTCAATTTGGTCTTTGAAGCTTTAGTTTATATTTTTTTGTTTTAAAAATAATCAAAATTATCTTATGAAAATAAAAATAATTTTCTATTTTGTAAAGTGATTTTAAATTATTTTTTAACAAATTAAATATGTAATAATTATTTAATTAGATTTACTTATATAAAAATAATAAAATTTAACTAATATTTGGATAAAAAAATATAATATTAAATTCATTTTCAATTGATTTGTGATTTCTTTGCTGATTTTTCATTATTTTTAGCTTATTTTGATTCAAACAATAGTTAAATTTTAAAAATTTTAAATAAATAAATTTAATAAAATAATTTTTACATCTTAAATTTTTAAAAAATTATTTAAAATTAAGTGACACAATTAAAAATAACCTATTTTTCATAAGACCATTTTTTATATTTTTAAAAACATAAATGAATAAATTAGGCTTTCAAAACGTAAAGTACCCTAACAAAAACTAAAAAGTGACCTTTAACCCTAAATTAAAAATTGTTGTAAAAGAACCGTATGGAATAAAATGTGAATGATTGAATTGGTTATTCAATGTATGGCCGGGTACGTATTGTTTCTTGATGATGGGTAGAATTAATCGCTGTTTCTTAAGGATTGGAAAAATAGGTCAGCTTAGTCTGTTTAGGACTTTAGGCCCGCCCTGCTTTCAAGCCTCCCAAAAGTGGGTGGACTGGTCCACCTCGTCTAAAGGTGGGCCGGTGGGTTAGAAAACCAAATCTTATAGTTTTTTTAAAATAATTTTTAAACAAGAATCTTTTGTTTAGAAATCTTAAAAGGCTAAAACCAAAAAGAATTTTAAATTAAAATTGAAAATTATGAAATGTTGCATTATTGCTTTAAGTTTGTATTTTTTATATACCAAATTACAACTACAATTAAATTATTATTTTTTTATATTATTCATAACTCATTATTGCATCATCAAACATAAATTTGACAACAAAATCACAAGCAAATCTTAAACCACACAAGATAATTTAATAATTGAGAGAAAGTGAGAATCCTTAATTTGAAACAACTAGACTTCATTGACAAAAAAAAAAAAAAAAGTTCAATGAGTTAGCTCGATAGATCAGCAAGTTATGTGGGACAGGTCAAAGGAAGCCAATGAGCTGAGAAAATTATCCTATCCTACCAATTTAAACATCGACTGATGGACTGGCCCGCCAAATCCGACTCGTATTATCAAAGGAAAATTGAAACTAATAATGATAAAGAAGAAATTGAATTAAATGAAATATGGTGATTTATATATAAATATTTTTTTGGGTGTGATTTTTCTGATCATGGTAATTTATTGACTTTATCACGCTTTAAGGATTTTATCTTATTTTTTGTAATCATAATATTTTAATGAGAATAGTATAGAAATTAATTAATCAAGTACATATATATCACTTATAGAATAGCAGACAAATTAAGCATGTACTATGTCCTAGTCCTAGACACAAAGCCTGAAAATGCTGAGCTATAGCTGATGACTTAAGTAGCAGCTAATTAATGGAGGTGATTCAGCGGAAAAAATCAATGTGCCTAATTAATTTATGTAGGACGGTGTATGAGATGAGCTTTGTGCCTTTGTCTAAAGCTGATGTGACTAATTTAGTGAACATTGCATGAAATAGAGATAAAGAGAGAAAGTGTAGAACAGAACACGACATGGGTCTGGGTTGGCTACTTAATTGGCCTAATCTTCAAATTCAAACCTAGCTAGCTCCTTGGTACGTTTTATGTGATGCGAGTCTCTTTCCACTCGTACCCTATTAATAATGTTCGTCATTTTATTAACAAAATCATATTCAAATTCATTTAAGAGATTAATCACTTTTAACAAAAATATATATTCTTTTATATACATGAATATGAAAATGAAAGATTGAAAGCCATTCCTTGATATAATCACATGTTTTAAAAAGATGGATATCAGTCAACCATCAAATATTTAATCAGCTCGTCAATTTTGGCTTGCCCATCTACTCCCCAAATCAATCCATACTGGAAAAAAAAAATCAATTGAGGCAATTTAATTAGTCTCTTTTATGTATTATCTGATCAATTTAGGTTAGAGAGAGAATTCAAGATTTCAAGTTAATGTGATCATGCAATACGAAATGATGCTCGATCAAGAAATGGGAGAGATGTGGTGGATAACCATTTCATCAACATGGGCATGTTCCACCATCCATGCAGTTTTAATCATATATATCCTTTATGTAGTAAAAAATGTCTAATGATAATTGTATTGATTCAAGAATATCCTTTATGTGTCCAATGATAATTTTTGATATATAGATAAATAGATCTCGCTGAATCTGAGCATTAAAGTTAGAGAAAAAAGGGAGAAGATAAAGTCAGGGACCACCAAAGAAACTAGAAAAGGAAATGATGTGTCATAAGGAATGATTGTGGATCCGAATGGCCTTCTACACCATACAGTACTTCGAACCCATGGTCGTGTATTGTTAGTGCCAGAATCAGGAACAATCATGGTGTGTTGCAGAGGTTGTAATAAGGGATTATCATGAAAAAATAACAACTCTGTCACCGAAACCATCAATTAATGACCCTACAAAAGTTGCTGAATGATACAACTTAGAATTCATTGCCATGATAACTAATTTGTACCGGGTCCATTTTTTTTTATTTTGTTATAATCATATTCATGGTATCATTTTGTATTATTTAAATAAATTAGCACAACAGCATTTACATGGTATTATTAAGTTTACAGTATCTATAATTTTATTATATTTGTCAATTATTTTAAAATTTAATATAAATATATTTAGTAAAAATAAAGTTATAATATAGGTAGAACTAAGTCAATTTCATTAACATTCAATTTAACTTCTATATTCATTGGACATATCTTATTTCTATAAATCATAAATGTCAAATGATAAATTCAAAATTATACCCTTAAACCTTGAATCATAACACTAAAATCATAATAAAGTTGATTATACGAATCACAAAATTAACATCAATTTATAATTTTCTTTTAATCTTTTCGTGTTATTATTGTCCGGAGACTTGAAACTGATGAATTGTGTACCCTCCAGATATGTCGACCATGCTTGTTGGATTATCGACCATCCCCTAGTCTAGGTGTTTAAGGATCTCGTTAGGATAACAAGACTCGATGCTTTGGCCTTAACTCCAAAGTCACGTCTATGTTACCAATATGGCGTGATCCTCATTTTAATAAGAGGTTCGACCAATTAACTGTTATGGTTTTCACTTTAATTTAAAAATAATAAATTGTGATTTTAATATATAATGTTAAACTTGAGGGCATGGTGGGCACAATGAGAAAGGTACTGACGAGAGAAGGAACAGCAATGCTTGGTTTGGCGCGTGAAAACGTTAAACGGGCACCCAGTCAGCAAGGTGCAACAAAAGCTGTGATTCTGACCTTACACACATGCACTGATTAATGATTATACGTCTCCCCACTATGCGCACTAGTAGTCACACATGAATTAAAGAGTCCAGAATTTTTTACAACTAACGTTTTAAAACACCTATTTGACCTTATCTTTTTTTCTCAAGATATTTATTAACATATGATTCTGAATTAAATTAAATGTAATACCTCCTTTAATAATAGGAGTTGAATTTTTGATTTGTCATAGTAAAACTAAATACATTTTTTTCCATACAATCAATTGAAGTAGATTACATTAACTTTTAAGTTGGCTTAATCACAGTGATTGGAATCTTTAAGTTTATGTTAGAACTTTGGTAAAAAAAAAAAAAGAAGAAAAAGTTTATGTTACAACTCAAAGTATGTCCCACAAAATGATAATTTCCTGAATTAACTAAAGACTAATTAATCATCGATCTAATCTTCTCCACAACACTAGCTACTCTGGTATGCCAACTATTTCTCTTCGCCCCTTTCCAAAATTGCTTCTCTCATCTCATCAATTCCCCTTTTCTCTACTTTCTCTTTAACCCGACCACACCATTTTTGCCACATTCAATCCAATCCATCAACTAACTAAGCTCCATTTAGTAACATCCATTTAAAAAAAATCCAAAACCCCTAAAAAATCCATTTTTTTACAATTTTCTCCACTCTGCAACAACATAAACTACTTAATATTTTTAATTATTCACCAGTACCCAACCCAAGTCCAAGTGCATCATCATCGTCATCGTCGTCATGCTTCATGCTCATTTATTGCATAGAATTTGTGGCTCTTACTCCTCTCAAAATTCCTTCCTCTTAATAATTGAGATTTCAGATTAGGACACAACTTTTAGTTCACCATACCACACTCTCTCTACTCGAACTTCTCTTCATGCCAATTTTTGCAGCATCAGAGTCATTTCTCTTCTTCTTCTCTCTATGGGTTGCATTTACTCGCGAGTCTGCATAGGCGACAACTGCAGAGGCTCCAGCATCAACGGAGACCCTATCGCGCGAAACGACGTCGGCGAAGTCGCGAATTTCTCGCCATCCTCTTCGGATGTTGAAGAAGGCGAAATCAGAGACCAATTGAACCAATTGAGCATCACGCGAGACTCCGAAGCCGGAATCCGAAGACTCGCTAGGGTTTCCGCGCAGTTTCTCCCACCGGACGGTTCTCGAATCGTTAAGGTTCCTTCTGGAAACTTCGAATTGCGATACTCCTTCTTGTCCCAACGAGGCTACTACCCAGATGCACTCGATAAAGCTAACCAAGACAGTTTCTGCATCCACACACCTTTTGGTACACTACACTTTTTCCTTCAATTTCGTGTCTTTCGCTATTTCTATCCTTTTAGTTTATTCTCATTGTGACTTGTGAGTGAGCTGAACAGGTACGAGTCCTAACGACCACTTCTTCGGCGTCTTCGACGGCCATGGTGAGTTCGGAGCTCAGTGTTCTCAGTTCGCGAAGCGGAAACTGTGTGAGAATTTGCTCAGGAACTCTAAATTCCGAGCTGATCCTGTTGAGGCTTGTCATGCGGCGTTTTTGGCAACGAATTCGCAGCTACACAATGATGTTTTGGATGACAGCATGAGCGGGACGACGTCGATCACGGTGCTGGTGAGAGGGAGGACGATATACGTGGCGAATTCCGGCGATTCGAGGGCGGTGATCGCGGAGAGGAGAGGGAAAGAAATTGTGGCCGTTGATTTGTCTATTGATCAGACTCCATTCAGGAGTGATGAGCTTGAGAGGGTGAAGATGTGTGGGGCGAGGGTTCTTACTTTGGATCAGATAGAAGGGTTGAAGAACCCAGATGTGCAATGTTGGGGCACTGAAGAAGGTGATGATGGTGACCCTCCGAGGTTGTGGGTGCCCAATGGGATGTACCCTGGGACGGCCTTCACGAGGAGTATTGGTGATTCCATTGCTGAGACTATTGGAGTTGTGGCCAATCCTGAGATTGTTGTGTTTGAGCTCACGCAAGATCACCCTTTCTTTGTCATTGCCAGTGATGGGGTGTTTGAGTTTCTCTCTAGCCAGACTGTGGTTGAAATGGTATGTCTGCATGCTATCTAGATCTCTTTTATTGTATTGCTATGTCTCTAGCTTTTCTTTTTCTTTTTCTTTTAAGCCAACTTTATTCTTGTGTGTGCAAAGGCACATATTCTTCTCTCTTTTTCTTTGGGCTTTTTGTTGTTGAAATTTTCTTTTTTGTCTACTAAAGAAGTTTGGTGGCTGGGTTATTATTTCGTTTCAGTAACAATCACGATCTGTTACAATTAATGTTAGTTACTGTGTCTCTCTCATATCTGGAATTAGAATTAGGAATTAGGGATTAGGAATCTTTCTTAAAATCACGAGAACCAACGTACTATGCTACTCGGGACTTTCTGATAGCATGAATATTCAAATTCACTCCTATTTTGTGACTGAAGTTGATTCTGATGAGAGAAATTATTTTTAGGAGGGTGCAATGCTACTGCAATAGTCCCAACAAGTATTAAATTTATTAGTTTCACTTTCAAAATTGTTGAATTTAATCTTCTGTTATTAGTGCAATAATCAACTAGTCTTGGGTTATGCTCAAATTGGTTAATATTTTGTGTCTAAATTCCTGTCCACAATTAAGCCTAATAATTGAAACTTAATTTTGAGATGCAAATTATTTAACTTCATGATGCTTTCGGTAATTCATTTCAGTGCCATGTAAGCATATGTTTATCTAGTAAATCTTTATCCCTCATGTAGGATAAATAAGGGTATTAAAAAAATCAGTTTTTTTGGGGGAATGATATTTTATTTTTCCAGCAAGGTGCTTTACTATTGCCAAGCTGTCCTGTTGATGTGGAATGTACTAGGGCATGTCTTCATTCATAGAAGCTTGGTCAGAAATTTCTTATGGTCAGACTGGGTTGACGCATCAATGACCTTGCAACCTATCTTTCCAAAGTCAAAATTAAATCATGAAACAAATCCTCATAGATTTCTGACAATGATACATGTTTATTTGGTCTTAAAACTACGTTTTGTAAATTTAATTTATTGCAACTTGAAACCTAGATTTGGTTTATCATCCAATTTAAGTCAAATATTATGTCTCTCAATTGCCATTGTGTTTCCAGGCTGCGAAATTTAAAGATCCCCGTGATGCTTGTGCTGCAATTGTGGCAGAATCTTATCGGCTCTGGCTTCAGTATGAAACTCGTACAGATGACATTACAGTCATCATTGTGCATATAAATGGGCTAACTGAAGTATGGTACTTTTCCTTTTTTTCCTGCTTCTATTCATTTACATTTGTTTCCAACAAATCATCACACATTCATTTCCCCTTGTTCATTGTTAGTAACTGATCTAGTCTTTCAAATTAGTCTTCTGTTGGTCAGTCAGCAAGTTATGGTGATGTTTTGCGAAACCCTGTGCCTCAAGTTATAGAGGTGACAGGTTCAGAATCCCCTTCGACCTTTGGCTGGAGTGCTAGAAACCATCGTGTAAGGCATGACTTGTCAAGAGCACGCCTCCGAGCACTTGAAAATTCCCTAGAAAATGGTCAAGCTTGGGTTCCTCCATCTTCAGCCCATAGAAAGACATGGGAAGAAGAAGTAAAGCCCCAACTCATCTTTTGCTTTTATAATTGATTTAGCTCATCTGGTTTTCATTTTTTTTTTTTATTAACATTAAGAACATTGGTATGCTAGTATGAAGTCTTAAATTTAGTTTCTCCCATTAGCAAGTTCAATAATTGTGAATCTTTGGTGGTGCTTCATCTTCATATGTCACAGGCACACATAGAGCAGGCGTTGCATGATCATTTTCTCTTCCGAAAACTTACTGATTCTCAGTGTCATGTTTTATTGGATTGCATGCAAAGAGTGGAGGTCCAACCTGGGGATATTATAGTCAAACAGGTCAGTTTTCTAGTTGAAACTTGAAAATTCTTGATTGCTTTTGTAGATTTCTGGGGCAGAAAATGAAGTTGGAACTTGCCTTTGGATCTTGTTAAAAAATCCTCTTTACTTTGGCTTTGTTTATATTTGTTATTGCACGATTGTGACAATAGTTATACTTTGCAGGGTGGTGAAGGTGACTGTTTTTATGTTGTTGGTAGTGGAGAATTTGAGGTCTTGGCGACTCAGGTTTATAAACTTTGTCATTTGATCAATTTGTGATGGCTCCACAGATCTTCTTTTAGGCAAATATTGAAAATTATTCTAGCCAGAGGCAAAGGCAAGGGTTGTGGCACCTGAAGGCTTCGAAAAACTTCTATAAATATTTCTTCTCAGCTTTCCAAGCCAGTTAATAAGTTGGTCCCCAAGATTTAACCTCTTTTGGAAACCAGCTTTATGTTGTTTTTAAACCCCAGTCCACCACTTCAGCTCTTATAATTGGAATTTGCCCTTGGTATAGGACTATAGGCAAGATGAAATCATGTTTCAAGATCTAGGGCCATATAATGAATGCTGCTTGTACCTGGTCTTTTGACTTTTCTCTGATGTTTTTGGTTTGTTTCTGTATTGTCAATGAGATGTGTTACAATCTTGTTCAACATTTATTAAAATGACAGGAAGAAAAAGATGGGGAGGTACCTAGGGTTTTGCAGCGCTACACAGCTGAAAAACTTTCATGCTTTGGAGAACTTGCTCTAATGTTAGTCAGTCAATCATACTTTTTACCTTGTGGTTCTTCTACTAAATTGATGTAGTTCTTTTTGGCATGAGAATATCTGTCTGTGAGGCTATTCATGCTTCCTCTAGGTGAGGTATTAATTTTGTTGAGGTCTTGAGGACTGTTATCCAGACTGGCCTATAAAGTTCAACTACAATTGCATTATTCCATAAGATTGGGAAATATTTTATAAATTTCCCAACCCAATTTTAAGCACTTAATTTGATGCTTTTGCAATTTTATTTTTTTTTTGGAAATATGTTAAGTCATTTTAATGAGGGCAAACCTTGACACAACAGTAAAGGTTTAGTTTGGTTGTTTTTTTATTTATTTATTTAAAGTCATTTTTATGTCTTATATTTTTTCACATGTAGCTGCCATGACAATATTAATTTTTTGTCTTGCAGATTTTTAACATATTGTTTTTCCCAAAATGGCATTACAGGTACAATAAACCCCTTCAGGCTTCTGTGCGTGCTGTAACAAAAGGAACTCTTTGGGCTTTAAAACGAGAAGATTTTCGAGGGATTTTAATGTCAGAATTCTCTAACTTGTCATCATTGAAGTTGCTTCGGTCTGTAGATCTCCTCTCAAGGTTGTCAATTTTACAACTCAGTCAGATTTCTGACTCCCTTTCTGAAGTTTCCTTCTCAAATGGACAGACAATAATAGACAAAGTAAGCTTTTGCTCGGTTGCTTTTCTCCATTTATTTTCTGTTCTTTTCCTAATGATCTTCAGTATGTATTTGCAGAATGAAGTCCTTGCATTGTACATTATCCGGAAGGGACAAGTGAAAATCACTTTTGATTCTGATTTATTGACAAGTCCAAATGCCTACAGCCTCAAGCCTGACATCCAAAATGAGGATGATGTACAGAGCAGAAAAGAACTGTCAATAGAGAAGCCTGAGGGAAGCTATTTTGGTGAATGGGCCCTTCTTGGTGAAAATATTGGTACCTTGAGTGCTGTTGCTGTGGGTGATGTTGTATGTGCTTTATTAACAAAGGACAAATTTGAATCTGTTATTGGCTCCTTACAAAAGATTTCTCAGGAAGATCACAAGTACGTTTCAATATGTGCATGTGTTGGACAACAGCTATGTGGTTTCTGCTTATTTGCTTATATACTGCATTTAAAAATGATGTTTCATATCATTGACACCATTAATTTAATCATAGGTCAAGGAATTACTCCAAGGAGTTGACTA
Source organism: Amphicarpaea edgeworthii (assembly GCA_014843725.1). Lineage (NCBI taxonomy): Eukaryota > Viridiplantae > Streptophyta > Magnoliopsida > Fabales > Fabaceae > Amphicarpaea > Amphicarpaea edgeworthii. The sequence goes on from CM026325.1 coordinate 665,590, forward strand.
GAAATTATGATTTTTCATCCCTTGATAAAGTCCAGCTCTCAGATTTGGTAAGAGTTTTTCTGTTGCTTTCCAATTCATTGGGCAAGAGATCCTCAAATTAGCTTATGGACCTTTTTTTTGGTAGGAGTGGAGAAAGACGCTATATTCGACTGACTGCTCTGAAATAGGGCTTGCAAATTTAAGAGATTCAGGTGGATAAATATTTCTCCAATTTCTCACTTAAAATATGACATATGAATGGTTTAATCCTTCAATTTTTTACTTTTTACATGGAATGAATTAATGATTCCATCAATTCAATTCCCAAATCTGACTCAATCAAGTCCTTTTGTAGAGTAAATTGATATAAACTTTTTTCCCTTAATTAATCAAATTTGAAGAAAGTGGATGTGAAAAATATTTGAAAATTGAAAGGACTAAATGGATGTAAGCCTAATCTTTTAGTGGCCACAATATCAATATTTTCTTTAAAAATATTACTTCTTTTTCTTCTTTGGTATCTTGGTTGTCTTTTCCTACATCAATTAATAGCATTTTATGTAATCTATAGTGAAATAGTGTGTTGGATTTTGTTTTTGCTAATAAAATATTGTTGCATGAATACTTTTTGATAGCAGAAAATATGCTTACTTTGAAGAGATTTTCTAAGTCAAGGGTGAAAAGGCTAGGAAAAGAATCACAGGTCTTGAAAGAGAAAGATTTGATTAAGAGTATGGGCTCTTCAACCTGTATACCACAGGTTTTATGCACTTGTGCTGACCACATGTATGCTGGAATACTGCTAAATACTAGCCTTGCTTGCCCTTTGTCTTCCATACTTTCAAGTCCATTTAGTGAATCAGCAGCTCAGTTTTGTGCTGCTTCTGTTGTTACTGCCTTAGAAGACTTGCACAAGGTCTTGTATCTAAATTAGATTTTTGTCTTGTTTTACTGCCTTCTTTGGCTAGTGGCTAAGGTTCCCTTTTCCTTTATGCATTTCTCGAATTTCAGAATGGTGTTCTCTACAGAGGTGTGTCACCTGATGTTTTGATGTTGGAACAAACTGGACATATACAGGTTTGGAAGCTTTTTTTTATTGTTTTTCATCATATCCAGGTTTATCAGCACTGTTGATGGTGAATCTGCCATGGAGTTATGGCAGATGACATTGTTGTGGCAAATGAGGGATGCATGACAGCCATGATATAAACTATAAAATATGCATAATATACCTAGAACAAATCTAACACCTTATATCAGTAATTATGAAGATAATTCAAATGTTTTCTAACGTATCAAATTGAAGTTATCACAATTACCCTGACTGTTATATAAATACAACCAGGGGTGTTGCCGTGATTTTAATGCGAGGGACCCAGAATAAAGCCTAGTTATATGTCTAAACATAAACATTTAAGTTGAAGAAAATCTAACTAGCATAAGTATAAGTATAAAATTGAAATAGATCCACTTATTCATTAGCTTGTAAAAACATTCGTAGTAAATACAATTGAATACCCATAAATACATACCTTTAGTTCTTAACCTGTGATTGATGCTGTTTCATGGAATAAAAGTAATCAACTATCTTATGTGTTAAATATACTAAGTGATATGTTTTTGAGGTGGACCTCCGATGTAAGTGTAAACTAGGGAACCTACAGATCATACATGCCCCCCCTGCCTCTGCAATCTGCATCTGAATGCAATAGAAACCACATAAAACATAAAGACAAATACAAAAGTAAAAAAAGATAACAAAATATTTTTCTTAATGCAGCTAGAAACTAGAAGTAGCAATAATGACTACAGATCAAGTAGAGACAGATAAATTGTAAGTATAATATTAATCTTGCTCGACTGCTCCCTCCTGATGTTGTCGTCATTCTCGTTATTAATTGTCAAGTGGGTAATTTACAGTAAAAAGACTCCAAAATATCCTTTAGAAAGGGTAGCATCCACAATGTGAATCATAACTCCATCATACTGCCACACTGCCATGTCACCGTCACCTGCTGGCTGCTGCAATGTCATGCACATACTATCACATTTTGAGCAATTTGCTTCATGTCATTTCCACCATGGAAACAATGTGATAACATTGATATTTATGTGACTTATGTCACTATTATTTTTTTTGTCCTAAAATTTACTTGATAAAGTGATATCTATGAACAATTATTATGGCACAATGTAATCAGTTATTCTTATACTGGTTGCAGCTGGTGGACTTCAGATTTGGAAAACAGCTTTCTGGTGAGAGAACATTCACAATATGTGGGATGGCAGATTCACTGGCTCCAGAGATTGTTTTGGGAAAAGGCCATGGTTTCCCTGCTGACTGGTATAAATAAAACCTTGTCCAAACCTGTTGATTCTCCTTAAACCACACAATTCCTCCTGACAGTGCAAACTCCTTTCTTAATTTCCTCAAGATATAAAGATAACCTAAAATAGCATAATATTTGCTGAATGCAAAATTTAAAATTCCTTTGAATTGTAACCAATATGATTGTGATTACACCTGACTTGCATTTCATCAAATTGGATCGAACATTATTAGCATACATTGGCAATGAACAAGCTCTGAAACTCTCTAGCATGCAAAGCATTTATGGTTGACCTATGTTCCTTGATAGTGATTTAAGGATGTCATCATTGATGATTATGCAGGTGGGCGTTGGGAGTTTTAATATATTTTATGTTACGTGGTGAGATGCCATTTGGATCATGGAGAGAAAATGAACTTGATACAATTGCCAAAATTGCAAAAAGGAAGCTACATCTTCCCGAGATATTTAGCCCTGAAGCTGTTGATCTCATCTCCAAGGTATTGCAAGAACTAAGACTCTCTCTCAAGATAGTCTGTGTAGTTTGCATTGCTTAAATTGTACATCTATTCATACTTATTATATTTGTTTTATTTGACTGATTGGCTCAGCTACTTGAAGTGGAAGAAAACACTAGACTTGGTAGCCAAGGTCCTGATTCTGTCAAGAGTCACTCGTGGTTTAATGGCATTGATTGGGAAGGCATTAGACACCACACCTTTCCCGTTCCTCAAGAAATTGTTTCTCGTATAACACAGTACTTGGAAGTTCATTCTGAGGATTGTAGTACTGGTTATCTCGGGTCCCCATTACACGAGGTAAAAGAACTTAATGTGCCCGAATGGCTTGAGGAGTGGTAGAAGAATGACCCATTACGTTTTGTCTTCTTTTTGAAGTTTGGCTCTGCACCAATATTTACCTTTGCTTATTTGGACAAATTGCAATCCAAGAATGCAGTTAACCAGAAAATGCAAAGAGAGCAATAGATGCAGAATGGGTAGGGTAGGTTTATTGTTATCTTCTTCATCTCCTCCATTTTCTATTTTTTTTGGGGGGTAATTCCCCTCCTCTGTAAATATTATATATGTGTAAATGATTGAATTTGTTTTCAATTGCAATTCAAGCAATTTAGTTTTGTCGTGGACCAATATTCATATTAGCACACAAAATGTAATGTTATTTTTGTTCTTCCGGAACTTTTGGTTGTGTCCAATTCGAGTTTACATGTGTTATAAAATAAGGACTTTTTCCTCTTTCTTTCCAAGGTCTCCTTTGCTTACAAAAAATTATGATGAGAATTGTGACGCAGGCAGTTTCAACAGATTTTGCTACATGCCTTTCTCCTGATTTAGTGCGTTTGTTAGGCTAATCTACCCATATATAAGAGGAAACCTTTTCCAAGTTTGTGCGAAAATTTCAAATTACTAACAAATTAAATTATGCTCAATTCAAAGAACGTGCTGAACTGTTCTTCCTCCTTGTTTATTATTTAATCGGTTTCTCCCACACTCTCAGCCAAATTATTCAATATTTTAATCTGATAATGACAATAAGGAGACCTACCCCTTAAAAAATGTAACTAATATTAAACTGCATACATTGACAAATGTAATAATACTTATATAAGCTACTGTCAACAAGTAGTTGGTTTGATGGTTTGAGTAGTTAATAAACTTGATTTCCTTGAGCAAATCTTGAATTTGAATTTTGTGGATGGAAAAAATGTTGTTGAAAGGAGATAAAGATGACTAGTCATATTTTTTGATAAAGATTAATTTTGATGGATATTTCATACCAATATGTCATAGAAAAAAAAATATAAACTAATGTTAACAATTAATCTATTAATGAATTGATGATAAAAAAAATAAAATACTCTTAAAAGCAACAAATTTCTGCACCATATAAGCACCTTGTCTTTGTAGTATCTAGCCGACTCATTTGCATAATACAAAACTATTGACACTTGACAGAACAGACAAAGTGTGTAAAAACTGGCTGATGTAATTGCTGAGCTCACATGTGGCAATGGCGTCCTTTATTTCGCCTATAAGACAATGGGATAGGACTTATTTCTTGCGTACTGTATTGCATCTCTAGTGCCATGAATTAATATGCACACTTCAGACAGAAGAAACTGACAAAAACTACCACTCACTTTGAAAAGCTTCTTGGGGTTAATCATATTATAAGTCATTATTCAACCTAATGACATAAATTACACACTTAATTAATTTTATTTTTCTATTGGTTGACTTGATACAATTGGTTAATTGGCAAATTTCCTTTGGTTATTAGATTTAATCCATTGCAGGAAAAACTGAAGATAAGATCAGGTGCAAAACTTTGGATGGGTTAGAAGTTTGAGGATTGGTTAAGCATATAAAAATTAACTTGCTTAATCAAATTTTAGTGTTTCAGTCTATTGAACTTTTGGGGTTGATCCATTTTTTCCTCTTGCGTGATGAAAAAGAGCTTGTTTGATTTGTGAAACCAAGGTGGTATTCAGCTAATTGTTCCAAAGTTCAGTTGTTAATAGTGTGCAATGTTAATGGGTTGAACAAAAGAGAATGGAAGATATATAAAATGAGCAAGATGACCATATTTAAATTAAATAGCTGACACACACATTTACATAACATTATTGAGCACAGCGGCATGGAGCTGTCTTCTATTATTCTTGTTGAAAATCAATAGAAAATTGATTAGGAAATGGAAAAGAAGATACTACAATTTTAAGTCTACAAGGGTTTCTTAAATTTTCTGTCATAGAAAGATTAACGAAGTCTTTATGCAGATCATAAGAATTAAAAAATAGAGAGATTGAAACAAAAACAAGGAACCTGTACCTGCTTTACTTAACTATATACTATTCTACAAAAAAAACAGCCTAATTAAAATCTACATGTAGTTGTTAATCAATGACCGAAACCAAACCCAGGAAGGTTGGATTGAACTATACATCTAATGGCTGTTGTTTATTCTGAGATTGCTGAGACCTTATTTCTCTATTCACAAACCATTGAGCTGTTCTTCTGGCAATTGGAAACCAAATCTGCCTCATTCTTTCCTCTTTAAGGTTGTTTTGAAGGGAAGAAGAATCTTTAAAGACCCTTATCTTCATGCCTAAATCTCCAAATCTAGAAACAGCAGTGATTTCTGACATTGACCTTTTCTCACCCGGGTTCACAGTCACACACTTTGGTGCATGACTTGATGCAAAAGGAGGATCCTTATCCGAAACTGATTTCTTCATGTTGTTTAGTGCACCAACTTTGCTCTCAAATGAAATCTTCCTCTCCATCTCCTCCTTGATGTTCATAATTTGTTCATTTTCCACCTCCCCTCTTGTAGTAGTTGACATCATGATGATGTCAGCATTTGATTCCAAGTTGCTGAATCTGTTGCTTGATGTATCATTCAGCATCTCCGAATTCAGAAACATAAGGTCTGAAGAACTGACGTTGCTCCACCTGTGCTTGAACACAACATCAGATATAGTAATCTTGTGGTTGTGTTTATGATACTGATACCCCTTCTGGTTACCATCACTATCTTCTGTTCCATTTTGGATGAGCAATTCTTCTTCCTTGACTGTTTTCCGAAAGCTGCTTCCAACAACACTGAATCTTGATGAACCATGATGCTCTTCCTCTCTCTGGACAAAGACCTCTATGTTAGATTCTTGATCACCAAGCTCTGACTGATTTGCTAGCCTTCTTAAACTGTTTGAATATGTGAAGGTTGTGTGGTCCTCAGGGTTGACCCTGTGCCTGCAAATAGGACAGGTAGAGTGTTTTTCAAGCCAGTGGTCTATGCAATCAATATGAAAAGCATGCTTGCACTTTGGTAAAAGTCTGAGAATTTCAACATCTTCAAACTTTGATAAGCACACTGCACATTCAAGCCCTTGCTTTGACCCTTTGAGTGAAGAGAATCTGAAGAAGGGGAGTGATTCTATCACAGTCTTGTCAATTCCTGAGAATCTAGACCTTGATCGCACAAGAGTACTGAATTGATTTTCTGGTGGTGCTGAAGCGCTGCGGCGTTGACAGAATTTTGCATACATGAGAAGAAAGAATGTGAGCAAGAACATGATACCAAGGATTCCTATGACAACAGCAAGGCTTGGTTGGAAATTGGAGACAGCATCTCCTGAAGAAGGTGCAGTCTGTGACTGTGCTCTAACATGGTCATGGAGGAACAAGACTGAGGAGAGAACCAAAAGGATAACACCACCAAGTTGTTGATTCATGCTTCTGGTTCTCCTCAAGCATTCATTCTATTTCTGTAGCAAAAGTGCTAATAGATGATGAGTTGAAAACTTTGGAATTTATAATGGAGTTGTTGTGCTTGTGCATGGACATTATTCAATGATTCATTGATTCTCCCCCAAATAGAAACCCTTCCTTATGTCAGTTTTCTTGGTTTCTTCTCAGGCTACGTTTTGCGTCTGAAATTGATTCTTCATTTAAAATATTAAGGACTCAGTAGTGACCACAAGGTGTTGGGGGTGGCCTACACTACTATTGTGTTTAATTTAACTTGCATTTTTGACTTGGTAGGCGTGTCTCTATGACACATGATATATGACACCCAAATTTACTAGTTTAATCCTTACGCCACCTTGCTGCTAATAGGACATCGAAGGAAGATTACTCCTTAATTTCATCTTGTATTTAAACCCCGTTTTGGTTTTGTCTGTACTACCTATTAATCTGATACATATTGGAATTTTAAGAGAGTTTAATTGACATTAATGACATGCATAGTCAGTTTAAAAGTTTTTACACTGTCAACTAATTAGAAATCATCTTAGAATTTATTTGATACATTTGTGTAATTAAATGATAGCTTAAAAAAAATTTACACAGTTAATGCATCTATTAATTATTCTTTAAAAAATACATAAGGGATAGATAGGCTGATCTAAATGTCAAAAGTAGGTAAACTGTGCTTCAAGGGAAGACAAAAGTAATTTGTGTTTGTGAGGAGGGTTTAACCAAAAAAAAAATGTCAAAAGTAGTTATCACATCCCATCCCACGAGTGAAGGAGTTGGGTCCAGTCTACCATGGATCTTAATTCATAACGCACCAGAAATAGCACACACTTTTAAAAGTACATGAAAAATTAGATTAACAAGAAAAATAAAAGATAATTTGATGATCTGGCTGCATCTAGTATAGAATCCGTGAATTAATTAATATATTATCAATGCTCAATGATGATCATGAATCCTTCCTAACAATAACAACCTGTTATATTCCCCACTCAGTTTTTATATTTATTTTACCAATAAAGGCCAAGTTAACTGTATAAGCTTCGCTGACCATGCAAAATAAACTTAAAAAAAGAAAGAAAGTGTTGAAAAACGATGTTAATATACGAATTCCAAGTTTGATTTAGTCAATTACAATAAAGGACATGCTTGTCTTGTCTTGCTGCTGCCTAATGAAAGCTGTAATGTCCCAAGACTGACTTCGTAGCAAAGAAGTAGAAGGTAATGTAACACGTTTGGTCAAAGCAATTTTTTATTTTTTCCTTGCTTGTAAAGCGGAAAAGATAATGCTAATGATACGTGATAAACACGAAATAGTTATGGGTTAAATTCTAAAATTAAAAATGTTAATAATAAAAGAAAATATGGTAAATATGTGGCACAACAACTATTGATCTCTTTCTTATTAATAAGTGAGGCTCCGTTGCATGGAGAAAACAAAGGGAATTGGCAGTTAGTTCAGGAGTGTCATTAATTCTCTTGAGAAATAGTGTGATTTTTGCCCATACCCTTCTCAGTGGCATTGTCACGTTTCTAGAATGGGGAGTTTGAAAGAGAAAGGCATCGGTGGAAATGGAAAATGGGTGCTGAATTTCTTGAAGCTTGACGTTTGATGACCACACGTGTTGGATGAGCCAATGTAAAGAGGCATATGCATGACGTTTGTTTTATTCCTGCAAGTACATTGCATCTTCAACTACTTAATAGTATCTTGTGCAATCATAGTTACTTAACTCATTTTTAGTAGCCGCCAACATTGCCGTGTGAAATTTAAAAACGTTAACTAAATTATCTTTCTAATAGTATAATATTTAAGAACGGTTGTTTATATAAGTATTCATTACATATATAAGAATTGCCAAGTCAATTGCCTTAATGGTACAATAAATTGTACAAGAACTAGTTCTCAAGTTTAAGAACTTCATATGCAACTCCCTTGGAGATGCTCCAAGAAAAGCCCAGCTACAAGGGATTGGTTATTCTCACTCACCTTTTGAAGTCCTATTATTTGGTGCACAACACCTCCTTGGCAATCTGGAAACATAACTACACTATTGATACTTAGACAGATGATGCTAGCTGGGTCATTATTAAATAAAACTGCAAACTTGATTGCATTGGCTACAAGTAAATAGAGCGTAGTAGCCAAATCAGTTATTAAAGTGTATACAGAAAAATGGTAGGAAACTGATTCATCTATATAAAAATTAAAGTTCGATTTCCTTGATTCTCCTGTTGAGAAGTTTAATAGTAAGGTACAACGGTACAACGGTACAAGACTAGCCGTGGGAAGAGGCAGCAGGATTGCCTTTTGCTACTGTCCCCAAAACAGCATTGCCCTCAGCAGCAGCCTGGTCTTCGTCTGCATGGCGAACAAACTCCTCAGGGGTCATGTGAGAACTATGGCATGCACAGACAATTCTGACTTGATTAGTGCCGAATTTATAAGTAACACCAGAAATTGTCCTGCCATTAGGACCTGAACCTGAGGTGGATACCCAAGGCAGATTTGGATAAGAACCACATCCACCAAATTTTACATCTGCAGCAAGACCTGGCTTAATATTTGAAAAATCAATGATGGCACCTTCTCCTGTTGATTGGTCTGATACATCTTTGGCCCTTAGGTTTGTGCTTCTTGCTTTCGCATCTTCAGGTTGTGAGGAGGACCCTTCTTCAGTGACACGCTGTTTACCATCTCCTTTGGTTCGTTCTAATGGTCTTCCTTCATATGGCATGGCCTCTGATATATTGTTCGAGATTACTTGTAGTGCAGCTATATCCACACAACAACAATATAATGTCATTTCCACAAAAAAGCTTGGTATGCATCAATTATCAAAGAACAAGGAGCTTGTAATTATTACAAGAATATACTATTAAACTGCAGTCTGAACAGAAAATGCAAACATTTATAACCTGTAACTTTTCTGATATAAAAGTTTACACAATCCAAAACATTTAACAATTTATCGATCTGACATACATAGCTTGGACGTTCAAGTTAGGAAAATCAATCATTTAGCAATATAAACCATTCATACAACAAGTACCTGAGTTAGTTGGACCTCTGCCAACAAAGGAAGGGTGTAACTGTTGAGGACGAGAAACCAAACCCCATGAGTTGTCCTTCTCCAACATGGGAAGCTGAACAGGTGAATATCCAAACATCACAGGCAAGCTCCCATTACTCACAGATTGGGCTCCAGAGCGTTCACCAGTTGCAGTAGGCATAACATGCATCACTCCAGGTATCTGAGGGCTTGGTGCCGCAACAGAGCTGGACTCTTTTACAGAAGGGTAAGGTAAATTCATTATATTTACAGGTTGAACAGAAAAGGAAGCACCATAGGTCATGTTGGCATGCTTAAAATCCTTTTCTGATGACCCAACAAACCTCTTCTGCCCACTAAAGTCAGTAGCATTTGAGTCAGCACTTCCACGAACCTCTTTTGCAGCATCGGAAGAAGCACTAACTCTAATGAATCCTTTGGAACCGTCACTGTGGTGTGAGATGGGCCTGGAGGTGGAGTTCTCGGTCTCAGAGTCAGCCACATCTTCATTTTCCGCAGTTGAACCATCCTCTGTGATAGAAATATGAGAGGCTCTAGCCCTGTCATGTAAATCAGCATGAACATCACTGTCATGCTTCTTTTGATTACGTATCTCATCAAAAGGCAATTTTCGCTTATTTGCTGCCTCTGACCTTTTATCTTCCTCAATTTCAACAGGTTTATTACTGTTTGCAACCAGAAATCCTCTCCCGTTTAAATTCAAAGAAGCATTGTCTTCTTTGGCCTTTGAAAGGTCACTGAAGAAGTTTTCCTCAGGCTTTGGGGAATCAGTTCTTCGAGTCACAGTAATAGATTCGGGCTTCTGAGGAACGTTATCAAACATGCTCTTAAAGTCCTCCACCATTTTGCCACCTCTACTAACTTCTTCAGCCCTAGTATCTGAGGAGCTACCATTCTTACCCTTGGGTTTGGCTGATGAACCTCCAAAAGATAAACCCAAGCTGAGCTCAAGCCCACTCTCATCCTCCATCTTGTAACCTCTGAGCCTATCAAAATTCAAAACAGATCAAACAGCTTGATTGCCATATCATTCATGCTTCTACCTATTCACCTGCCCACCTTTTCACCATAAGTAACTATCCTTAAATATCTGCATCAAGTTTGCAGTCAAACAAAGCAAGCCATTATCAGTGGCATAGCACAGGTTTATGGAATGAAAAATATTAAAATAAACCATGGTTTCCACTTAAGATAAAACTTAGATACAGTTTCTTAAGCATTGTTTGTGTTGTTCTTCAATCAGAATTGAGGTTCCACCTCAGTAATTCATTCATGTAATAAAAGTTTACATTAAAGGATTATGCGGATTATCAAGGTGAAATTCCAATTCGGATTGGAGAACAACAATACACCACCTAAGGAATTGTATCTATGTTTTCTTCTTCCACTTAAGGTACGGGACGGGACATAAAAACAAAGAACTCATTCCTATCTATATTATCAAGGATGGGACAAATTTCATTAATATAAAACTCCATGTGGAGGCTGAAAACCCCTTGAATCATCATCATAAACAAATAGCGATTTGCAAAAAAAAAAAAGAAAATCCAGCAAAGCCAAACACTTTCAATTAGAACTTCAAAATCCACTGCAGATTAGAATAATAACAAATATTCAAAATAGACTCAAAACAGAACAAAAAAACGTATTAAGCCAAATTTGCTTCGAGCAATGGTGTGAATCAAGTAAAAGACCTCACCTCACCCCTGATCCAAATTTTCCCCCACTCTCTATCTCCGAGCAAGCTTTTTATCTCTTCAATTTGGAAACTTTAGTGTCCCAAAGCGTTCCTTGAAGGTTAAGAAAAGATGGGTAAGGCTCCAATCAGAGATCCAGAGCTTACTCTGTGAGATGCATGATGGGAGAAGGAGATGGATAAAAGCACACAAAAAGGAAATTAAGGTTCACATGCCAATGATTGAAAAGTGGAGAAGATCAATAGCATATGGGGGAAATTGGGGATACCTGAAATTGGGAAGAGAGAAGATCAAAACCCTAGGTTAGGTCTGCATCTCTCTGTATCAGTGGAAGATTGAGATTTGAGACTGTAGGGAAAATGCTTTAAAGGATTATATTTTAAGAAAAAAAATAGTAATTTCCAATGTGATTCTTACGTTGGATTCCATTTATTTAATGATGATATGATATGATATGATTTTTTATTTTATTTTATGACAATTTATACACATTGTTTAGTTGGTGGGTCCACTTGGTTATAAATTTATGTCTAAACTAAACTAATTTGGATTAGTTGAATTAGATCTGTCAATTATTTATAGTTAATTCAAAACAAGAGTTCAATGATGAAATATTGGATTTACAGTATTCTTATTATTTTTTTTATACAGTCTTATTTAGTCATAACTATTTATTAATAATAAATTTATTAAATTTTATAAAATTATATTACAAATTATGGGAATGATAAATTATGAGGGAGGGATCGAGTAAATTCCTCACTAGATTATACAAATTTCATATTTTTGTAAAATCATTTTATTAAAAATCAAAATAACACTTAAAACAGGGGGAAGTCTTTTTTTGAGTCCCTATTCTATATTGGCTATAGGTATACCGAGTATACTTAGAATAAAAGTCTCATAACTCATTGTCTAAGTTGTGAGTATTATTAGGCTGAAAAATGATTAAATTAAGACAAAAGAAGAGATTAAATTAATTAACATAAAAGAAAATTCATTAATCTTATCGAACCTATCTGAAGCATTCGTGATTCCCTTATTTAAACCATTTTGATTGATCATCTTTCCGTAACATAAAGAACCCTGTGATCTTATTCTTAGCGTTAAACATTTGAGTTTGTTATTCTTTTCTATTCCACGTTCACTTCACTCTGTACATTGTTTTCCCTTCCATGGCTTCTTCAATTCGTCCCTCACTTTCTTCCTTCATGTTACCCTCCCTCTCCTCTTGCAACCCTTCTCAAAAGCTCTCTCTTTTTCATCTCGGTAGCGGTAATCTTTAATCATCTCTCCCTCATTGACCCTTTTGCAAATAGTCCCCAAAGTTGCTATCTTTTTCATGCACCCTTTGATCAATCCAAGATTTTGTATCCAATTTAAAATGTGTTTATTTTTGTCTATTTTTCATTATCATTATAAAATAGTTGTACTTGTTTTCATTGATGTTGCATTTGCCATGTTTTTGACACGTGTTTTTAACATGGATTGGTACTCTTGCATGCTGAGGCGTGTGTAGTTTTTATGAACTGAGATTGTTGTTGGGTTGTTTTATGCAGGTCTTAGACAGTTTCATAAGTTTGGCCTGAAAGCTTCTAGGTTTTTGAGACATGATGATAAGTGCATGAGAGTGATGGCATCTGGGAACATGTCCACAGCTGCTACACATGAAAATGTTCTAGATTGGGTCAAAGATGACAAGAGAAGAATGCTGCATGTTGTGTATCGTGTTGGGGACTTGGACAAGACCATAAAGTATGTCCAAGATTTTAAATTAGCTACAAACTAGTTATCTATGATTCTCTACTCTGATCATTCTCATTGGGGGACAAACATTTTTGTGATTTCAGATTTTATAGGGAGTGCCTGGGAATGAAGTTGCTCAGAAAGCGTGACATGCAAGAGCAGAGATATACTAATGCCTTTCTTGGATATGGTCCTGAGGATGCACACTTTGTTGTTGAACTGACATACAGTAAGAGTGTGACTAAGTTGTTGACATTCCTGATAATTACAGAACTTGAGCATTTTATGAAATGGGTTTTGCATTCTTGAGCAGTGGAAACCCTTCTTTTAATGTTGGCTTTTCTTTAACAATGTTTCAGATTATGGGATTGAGAAGTATGGCATCGGAGATGGATTTGGCCATTTTGGTCTTGCTGTTGATGATGTGAGTTTGCTAAACTTACTGTTATAATTTGTAAACATCACTAACTGGTGAAATATATTTGTGTGCAAACTATTCCAAATGTATCTTTTTATTCTTATTATTGTCGTGGGGATGGAGATGTTTCAGTTATTACTTGGGATTTCCTTGTTCTTTTTTACCAATGTATAATATGGAATTTCCTTGTCTTTATAATTATTTACTAGCTTTCAAGAATTGTGGAACTTGTTAGAGCGAAGGGTGGAAAAATTACTAGAGAGCCTAGTCTTGTCAAGGGAGGCAACTCAGTAGTTGCATATATTGAAGATCCTGATGGTTATGAATTTGAACTTTTGGAAAGGGCTCCTGCTCCTGAGCCTTTGTGCAAAGTAATGCTCCGAGTGAGTGATCTTGATCGTTCCATCAAATTTTATGAGAAGGTGAGGGTCAATGCAATTTTATGTTGGTTTACAGTCTTATTATTTTCTATACACAACATTAATTTGTTTGTGATTGCATGCTGCTTAGGCTTTTGGTATGGAGCTGCTTCGAACACAAGATGATCCAGAATCCAAGGTGCCTTAACATCCTTTTTGTTATATTTTGGTACCGATGTCTTTAAATTATACATATATGACTAGTGCTTAAAACTCAACACTTAAAAAGATAATGAGAATTTAGGGTTTATATCTGATTGTGGGGGCTCTGCCTCTGCGTCCTACATTATCTGATACCAATTTATCTGTGGAAAAATTAAGCTTGAGGGAAAGAGGTGTAGGATTCCTTTCTTATCAATCTTCTAAGGTGCAATGAGGCCTGGGTTTGGACTGCAAAAAGTAACTCTGTTCTGTGTGAGACTGTGACCACACATGTATGCATTTTGGTGTCTTAACTTCTGTTTCAGACATAATTCTAATAAAATATGCTGTACTTTTATCCTATTGTTTGGTGGTGTGGAAAAATATGTTCAGCTCAGCATTATGCTGAATCAAAACTCGTTTAGAATGGAAGATTACTCTGTGTATGTGTTCTACCTTATGACTATTTTTGTATTTTACTATTGTTATTCCTATATCTGAGTTTGTAGTTATCTACTTGATATATATATGAATATGATTGTTAGGTTTTCAGCTGTTTAGTGGGGAAAGTTGGCCTTTTTTTTTTCCTGGGTATCAGAGGATTGTTGAACTGCTTATGCCTGAGCATAATTTTGTATACAACATCTGTTTTCTTCTTTATTGTATTATGATCCTGTAGGTGTCCATCTATAGTTTTTAATAGACAAATGATCAGGATACTAATGTTGCACTGAAGATTTTATGCTGCCACCTCCAATACAATCTATTTGTATTTAATTGGTTTGAGAAGTTACTTAAAAATTGTCCATGTACGCTGTTGTCCTTAAAATTATCTGTGAAGATTAGCAAAACAGACTCCCTTCTAGCTTAAAACTGTCAAGAAGACAAAACATAAAGAACTATCATCCCTATGATGCCGCTTTCAATTTATTTCCTCATTTTTTGGTAAATATTCTGCATCTTTTAATTCAGATTTATGTTTCTTCTGAAATATATGTATCATCCATTTATCTTTTGATGTTTAAGCCATCATTATTACCATTCTTTGATCCAATCTTGCTTGCTTTGCCAGCCCAAAATTTGTTTCTCATGACTTATTTGATATATTGGGCATGTGATCGTCCTTTCTTCACCTACGATCATTTATGTTTTTTCTTCCCTTTTTGGTAGAGTACAATAGCAATTATGGGCTATGGTCCAGAGGAAAAAACTACTGTCCTGGAATTGGCTTACAACTATGAAGTCACAGACTATGATAAAGGAGATGCTTATGCTCAGGTAGACAGAAGTTCCTCTCCCTTTTATCATTTGAATCTGCTAACTGCTTAGTATTCATTATTCCAATTTTGCTTTTGTTTTCTGCAGTAACACAATGCTCGTCTGCTACCTTGAGTTTCATCACTAACAGTTTCTTCCCCTGCTGATAAAAAAAAAAAACAGTTTCTTCCCCTTCATATATGATAATTTATTCCATTTATTCTCTTTTCACAGATTGCAATAGGCACAGAAGATGTGTACAAAACTGCAGAAGCAATTAAACTTGCTGGAGGGAAGATTACTCGGGAACCTGGACCAGTACCTGGTATCAAAACAAAGATCACATCATGTGTGGATCCTGATGGTTGGAAAACTGTATGGTTCTTTGGTCATTTTCAGCATTATTTCCATTATGATGTTTATTCATTATTTCTTATAATGTAGCATTCATTTGTTTGTGACTAACTCGTTGTCCCACCTCTAATGTACAACTATAGGTTTTTGTAGATAATGTTGACTTTCGTAGGGAGTTGGAGTAGTCACAACTCTGGCAGAGGAAATGGTATTCTTTGTTGAAGATTTTGACTCAGTGGATGTATCATACGCAAGTTTATTTTTTTGTAGACGATGGAATAAATAATATGACTGTACAAATGAGCCTTGCAGCAAATGTCCTTAGCTGTATACAATTTCAATCACACTGATTTTGGCAATAACACGGAGTTTTTCCTTCTCCACATTGCATGTTTCAGAATTACATCATGTAACATAAGTGACTTTCATACTTTGATCTTGCTACGTGAAAAGGTGCCAATTTCCCATAATATTGCTTGCATATAGGTATTACTTAAATATATTAAGGAAGGTGATTTTTTTTTTTTAAGTGTTAGTGGTTAATATGTTAGTTTGTGTAATTAAGAGGGATTCGAATCTACGATCTTCCTCTCTCTCCCTCTCCCTCTCCCTTGCTTTTACAACCATACATGATCCAACCTACATTACATGATCCAACCTACATTATAACTCTAAGGTAAATGTTAACCGGTGTCTTGGATGCATATAACAAGAAAAAGTATAAGATATTTAGTATAAACATTTATCCATATCACAAACAAAAAAATTAATTAATGTTCATAAATAATTAAAACAATATTACATGCTCGACTATTAATTTTATAATTTATAATTTTTTTATTATTATATTTTTTAATATATTTGCCAATTATTTTAAAATTTAATATTTGTAGATTTTTTATTTCTTTTTTCAAATTTAATATGCACGGTTATTAAATATTTTTAAAGTTTTCTTTTTTCTAAAAAAAATTTTCAAGACAATTATCTTGTTTTTAATTATTTTTTAAAAATTTTCAAGATATTATTCTTTTTTTTTTTTAATTTTAAGACATTATTTTTAATTTTTCATATTTTTTTTTATTTTTTTTTAAGATATTACTTTTTTTTTCATATTTAAAATTTTCATTTATTTTCAAATTTCAAGACAATGCTGTAGTATTTTTAATATTTTAAAAATTTTCAAGATATTTCTCATGTTTTTTTTATATTATTACAATTTTCATTTCATTTTTAATTTTTTAAGATAATCCTCTTGTTTTCTAAAATTTTTTATTTTATTTTTTAAAAATTTCAAGAATTTCCTCATGTTTCTTTTTCATATATTATTTTCAAAAATATTCATTTTTTTCTACATTACACTTAATTTTTCAAAAAAATTAAAATTTTCATTTTTTTTATAAATTTTTAAGACATTACACTTATTTTTTTTCAAACTTTTAAGACATTAATTTTTTTTTCATATTTTTAGCATTTTCATTTTTTTCACAATATCAAGACCTCTTGTCTTTTTAAATTTTAAAAGTTTCATTTTATTTTCTTTTCAAAATTTTCAAAGAAAATACTCTTGTTTTTCATATTTTTTAAAATTGTTTTTAATTTTTTTTTCCAAAATTTCAAGAAAATACTCTTGTTTTTCATATTTTTACAATTTTCATATTTTTTTCATATTTTCAAGAAAATCCTCTTATTTTTTCTTATTTTTTTAAATTTCACTTTTTTCATAATTTTTAAGATATTAATAATGTTTTTTAGTATTTTCAAATTTTCAATACAATCTTTTATTTAATATTTTTTTTAAAAAAATTCAAAATATTTTTCCAAATTTAAAAGACATTACTATTTTTTAATATTTTAAGGCAATCATCAAGACAATCCTCTAATTATTTAAAAAAAAAAATTCAAGACATTACTTTTGATTTTAGTATTCTTAAAATTTTTATTTTTTTTTTCAAAATTTTCATGACATTAATCTTGATTTTTTAAAATTTCAAAACAATTTCCTTTATTTCAAAAAATAATTCTCCTTTTTATAAAAAAATTCTCATTTTTTTCCAAATTTTAAGACATTATTCTTGTGTTTTTTTTAAAAAAAATTTAAATAATTTTTTTCCAAATTTTGAAGACATTATTCTTTTTTTTTTTTTTAACATTATTTTTTTTCCATTTTTTTTAGTGTTTTCATTTTTTTTCAAATTTTCAATACAGTAATCTTGTCTTTTAAATTTTTTTTTTAATTATCAAGACAAGCCTTTTTTATAATATATTTTTTTTCAAATTATCAAGATATTATTCTTGTTTGTTTTCAATTTTTTTTTCAAAATTTCAAGGGATTTATTATATGTTATAAAAGTATGTTTTGTCCCTTGGATAGATGTCATGTGTTATCACTAGATTCATTTTTTTTCAACATATTTTTGTTATTTTCTTAATGTGTATATTCACTTAATTATCTTAATTTAATAATTTAGATCAATGACTATATATTTTGATTTTAGATGCCATTGTAATTAATTATTAAGTTTTATAAAATATTTTTTTATAATGTGTATATATTTTTTTTCTGCATAAATTTAACAATTTTTTTTAATTTTAAGTTCATATAATTTTTTTATTATATTTAATTAAATTACTAAAGAAGCATAAAAGAAGCTAGAATAAAATCACGCGTAAAGATCACTAAGGTTTTAAGGTTTTGTTCACAGTCATACAGGGTTTAATGTTTACTATTTAAGATTTTATTTATGGTTTATGGTGTTATGATTTAGGATTCAGGGTTGAGGGTTGAAAATTCAAGGTTTAAGATTTAAGATTTCATGGTTTAATATTAAGGGATTATGATTCATTATTTCAAGGTTTTAATGTTTATGGTTTATGGTACGGTGTTCGATGTTTAGAGTCTAGGATTTATGATTATAGTTTTAGGTTTATGGTGTATGGTTCATTGATTAAGCCTTATAGTTTACTATTTAAGGTTAAGATTTTAATGTCACATGGTTAAGTTTTAAAGTTTATGGTTTGAGGTTTAAGGTTTTAAAGTGATTGATTCAAGATTTTAGGGTTTGAAGTTCATTTTTTATGGTTCGTGGTTGTAGTACTCAATTTTATGGTTACTATGTCAGTGTTTAAGGTTTAAGGTTTCATTAATAATGAACAAGGAATTAATGGTTTAGAGTTTAGCTTTAATGTTTACTGTGAAATCATAATATTTATGGTGAAATTTAGGGTTTCATTAATGAATCTCTAAATATTTAGGGAATTGATTTATTATTTTATTTATGAAATCCTAAAAATTTGGATTTTATTTATGAAACCCTAAATATTTAAGACTTGATTTTTGAAAACACTAAACAATTTAAGGTTCATGATTTAGGGTTTCAATTTAATGTTTCATATATGAAGCCTTAAATATTTAGGGTTATATTTATGAAACCCTAAATATTTAGAGTTTTATTTTTATGATTTTATTTATAAAATTATAAATATTTAGGGTTTCAATTTATGGTGAAATTTAGGATTTCATTAGTGAAACTTTATATATTTAGGATTTCAATTAATGACTTTATTTATGAAACCCTAAATATTTAAGGTTTACTTAAGAAATCCTAAATATATAAGGTTTCAATTTAATGTTTCATTTATGAAAGCCTAAATCTATAAGGTTTTATTTATGAAATCCTAAATATTTAAGGTTTTATTTATGAATTCCTAAATATATAGGGATTCAATTTGGTGTTTCATTTATGGAACCCTAATTATTTAAGGTAAAATTTAGGATTTCACTAATGAAACCCTTTTATTTATGAGACTCTATATAATAAAATATTTATGATTTTATTTATGAAACTTTATTTATTTAGGGTTTTATTTATAAACCTTAAATACTCAAATTTTCAATTCATAGTGAAATTTAGGTTTCATTAATGAAACTTCATATATTTAAGGTTTCAATTAATGACTTAATTTATAAAACCCTAAATATTTAGGGTTTATTTAGGATATCCTAAATATATAAGGTTTTAATTTAAGATTTTATTTATGAAATCCTGAATCTTTATGGTTTCAATATAGGGTTTCATAAATGAAACCCTAAATATTTAGGGTAAAAGTTAAGGTTTCATTAATGAAATCCTAAATATTTGGGATTTCAATTTATGAAATCCCAAATTTAAGGTTTTATTTAAATGAAACCTTAAATATTTTGGGTTTTATTTATGAAACCCTAAATATATATGGTTTCAATTTAGTGTTTCATTTCTAAAACCCTAAATAAGGTTTCACTATTGAAATCTCAAATATCTAGGGTTTTATTTTAGAGACCCATTATAATTAAATATTTATTGTTTCATTTATGAAACCCAATTTATTTATGGTTTTATTACAAAACCCTAAATATTGAAGGTTTTAATGTATGATTTCATTAAAGAAACTTTATATATTTAGGGTTTCAATTAATGGATTTATCTATATAAAAGGTTTTAATTAGAAGTTTTATTTATGAAACACTCAATGTTTAGTGTTTCAATATAGGGTGAAATTTAATGTTTCATTTATGAAACCTTAAATATTTAAGGTTTCAATTTATTATTTCATTTGTGAAACCTTAAATATTTATAGTTTAATTTATGAAACCTAAAATATTTAAGGTGAAGTTTAAGGTTTCACTAATAAAACCCTAAAAAATTAGAGTTTCATTTATGAAACCTTAAATATTTTAGGTTTTATTGATGAAACCGTAAATATATAAGGTTTTATTTATGAGACCATATATATCTAAATATAGATGGTTTCATTTATATGGAACCCTATATATTTAGGGTTTTATTATAAAATCTTAAATATTCAAAGTTTCAATTTAGGAATTCATTAATGAAACTTTATATATTTAGGGTTTCAACTAAGGACTTTATTTATCATACCCTAAATATTGAGGGATTATTTAAGAAATCATAAATATACAAAGTTTCAATTTAAGGTTTTATTTATGAAACCCTAAATATTTAGGATTTTATTATAGGGTTTCATCTTTAAAACCTTAAATATTTAATGTCAAATTTAATGTTTCATTCATGAACCTTAACTATTTAGGGTTTCAATTTACTATTTCAATTATGAATACTTGAATATTTAGAGTTTTATTTATGAAACTCTAAATATATAGGGTTTCATTAATGTAACTCTATATATTTAGGGTTTCAAATAATGACTTTATTTATGAAACCGTAAATATTGAGGGTTTCTTTAAGAAATCCTAAATATACAAAGTTTCAAATTTAATGTTTCATTTCATGAAATCCTAAATATTTAGGGTTTTCATTTATTGTTTCATCTATAAATCCTTAAATACTTAGGGTTTTATTTAAGAAACCTTAAATATATAGGGTTTCAATTAGGTGTTTCATTTATGAAACCCTAAATATTTAAGGTGAAATTTAGGATTTCATTTATGAAACCCTAAAAAATAAGGTTTCATTTATGAAATCCTAAAAGATTAGAGTTTCATTTATGAAACCCTGAATATTTTAGGTTTTAGTTATGAAACCATAAATATTTAGGGTTTTATTTATGAAACCCTTTATAAGTCAATATTTATGATTTCATTTGTGAAACCCTATTTAAGTAGGGTTTTATTTATAAAATCCTAAATATTCAAGGATTAAATTTAAGGTTTTATTAATGGAACTTTTTATATTTAGGGTTTAAATTAATGACTTTATTTATGAAACCTTAAATATTTAGGGTTTAGTTTAAAAATCCAAAATATACAAGGTTTTAACTTGAGGTTTTATTAATAAAACCCTAAATGCTTAGGGTTTCAATTATCAAACATAAATGTTTAGGCTTAAATTTAATGTTTTAGTCATGAAATCCTATTAATTAAGGGTTTTATATATAAAGCCTTAAAATTTAGGATTTCAATTTAATGCTTTATTTATAAAACTCCAAATATTTAAGGTTAAATTTAAGGTTTCATTTATGAAACCCTAAATATTGTGGGTTTTATTTATGAAAATAAATAAATATATATAGTTTCAATTTGGGGTTTGATTTATAAAACCTTAAATATTTAAGTTGAAGTTTAGGGTTTCACTAATGAAATCATAATAAATAAAGGTTTCATTTATGAAACCTTAAATATCTAGGGTTTTATTTATGAGACCCTATATAATTAAATATTTATGGTTCATTGATGAAACATTATTTATTTATTTTTTATTTATAAAATTCTAAATATTCAGGGTTTCAATTTATGATTTCATTAATGCAACTTTATATATTTAGGGTTTCAAATAACAAATTTATTTAGAAACCCTAAATATTGATGGTATGTTTAGTAAATCATAAATATACAAAGTTTCAATTTAAGGTTTTATTTAAGAAAACCTAAATGTTAAGGGTTTCAATTTTGAAAGCCTAAATATTTAGGTTCAAATTTAATATTTTATTCATGAAACCTTAAATATTTAGGGTTTTCATTTATTATTTCATTTATGAAACCCTAAGTATTTAGGATTTTATTTATGAAACCCTAAAAAATAAATAAATATATAGAGTTTCAATTTGGTGTTTCATTTATGAAATCTTAAATATATAAGATGAAATTTTACTAATGAAACACTAAAAAATTAGAGATTCATTTATGAAACCCTACATATTTTGGGTTTAATTGATGAAACACTAAATATTAATGGTTTTATTTATGAAACCCTAAATATTTTGGTTTTAATTGATGAAACATTAAATATCAAGGTTTTTGTTTATGAAACTTTATCAAATTAAATATTGATGGTTTCATTTATGAAACCTTATTCATTTGGGATTTTATAAAATGCTAAATATTCAAGGTTTCAATTTGTTGTGAAATTTAAGGTTCCCTTAATGAAAGTTTATATATTTAGGGTTTCAATGACTTTATTTATGAGACCATAGATATTAATGAATTATTTAGGAAATGCTAGATATACAAAGTTTCAATCTAAGGTTTTTTTTGAAACCTTAAATGTTTAGGGTTTCAATATAAGGTTTTTCATTATGAAACCTTAAATATTTAGCAAAAATTTAATGTTTCATTCATGAAATCTTAAATATATAGGGTTTGGATTTATTGTTTCATTTATGAGACTCTTAATATTTAGGTTTTATTTATAAAGCCCTAAGTATATGGGGTTTCAATTTAGTGTTTTATTTATGAAACCCTAAATATTTAAGGATAAATTTAGTGTTTTTTATGAGACGTTATATAATTAAATATCTATGGTTTCATTTAAGAAACCTTATTCATTTAGGGTTTTTTTTTTATAAAATCCTAAATATTCAAGGTTTCAATTTAGGGTAAAACTTAAGGTTTTATTAATGAAAATTTATATATTTAGGGTTTCAATTAATGACTTTATTTATGAAACCCTAAATATTGACAATTTATTTAGGAAATCCTAAAAATACAAAGTTTCAATTTAAGGTTTATTTATGAAACCCTAAATATTTTGGGTTTCAATTTATTGTTTCATTTATGAAACCTGAAATATATAGGATTTGAATTTGGTATTTCATTTATGAATCCCTAAATATTTAAGGTAAAATTTAGGGGTTTTTAATGAAATCCTAAATATTTTGGGTTTCATTGATGAAACCCCATATATTTAGGTTTTTATTGATGAGACCTTATATAATTAAATATTTATGAAACCCTAATTAGAGTTTCGATTTAGGATTTCATTTAAGAAACCTTATTTATTTCGGGTTTTATTTATAAACGCCAAATATTATAGGTTTCAATTTAGGGTTTCATTAATGAAACTTTATATATTTAAGGTTTCTGTTAGTGACTTTATTTATGAAACCCTAAATGTTAATGGTTTGTTTAGAAAAACCTAAATATACAAAGTTTCAATTTAAGGTTTTATTTATGAAAACCTAAATTTTTAGGGTTTCAATTATGAAAACCTAAATATTTAGGCTTAAATTGAATGTTTCATTCATGAAACCTTAAATATTTAGGGTTTCCATTTATTGTTTCATTTATGAAATTATAAATATTTAAGGTTTTATTTATGAAGCTCTTTATATATAGGGTTTCAATTTGAGGTTTCACTTATGAAACCTTAAATATTTAATGTGAAGTTTAGGGTTTCACTAATAAAACCTTAAAAAATTAGGATTTCATTTATGAAACCCTAAATATTTTTGGTTTTATTGATGAAATCCTAAATATCTAGAGTTTTACTTATGGGACCTTATATAATTAAATTTTTATGGTCTATTGATGAAACCCTATGTCTTTAGAGTTTTATTTATAAAATCGTAAATCTTTAAAGTTTCAATTTAAGGTTTCATTAATGAAAGATTATATATTAAGGGTTTCAAATAACGACTTTATTTAGAAACCCTAAATATTGAGGGTATCTTTAGGAAATCTTAAATATACAAAGTTTTAATTATGAAAACCTAAATGTTTAGAGTTTCAATTTTGAAACCATAAATGTTTAGGTTCAAATTTAATATTTCATTCATCAAACCCTATATATTTCGGGTTTCCATTTATTGTTTCATTTATGAAACCTTCATTATTTTAGATTTTATATACGAAACTCTAAATATTTGTGGTTTTATTTATGAGATCCTATATAATTAAATATTTATGGTGTCATTTTTGAAACCCTATTTTTTTAAGGATTTAGTTATAAAACCATAAATATTTAAGGTTTTAATTTAGGATGAATTTATGAAAGTTTATATATCTAGGGTTTAAATTAATGACTTTATTTATAAAACCTTAAATATTTAGGGTTTGTTTTGGAAATCCTAGATATACAAGGTATTATTGAAGTTTTATTTGTGAAATGCAAAATGTTTAAGGTTTTAATATAGGGTTTCATCTATTAACCTTAAATATTTAAGGTCAAATTTCATGTTTCATTATGTAAAATCCTAAATATTTAGGATTTAGATTTATTGTTTCATTTATGAATCCTTATATATATTTAGGATTTTATTTATAAAGCCCTAAATATATAGGATTTCAATTTGGTGTTTCATTTATGAAACCCTAAATATTTATGGTTTTATTGATGAAACTGTAAATATATAGGGTTTTATTTATGAGAGCATATATATTTAAATATTTATGGTTTCATCTATGAAACCCTATTTATGTTTTGTTTTATTTATATAATCGTAAATATTCAATGTTTCAATTTATGATAAAATTTAGGATTTTATTAAAATCTTTACATATTTAGGGTTTCAATTAATGACTTTATTTATGAAACCATAAATATTGAGGGTTTATTTATAAAATCCTAAATATACAAAGTTTGAATTTATGGTTTATTTATAAAACCCTAAATGTTTAAGGTTTAAATATATGGTGTCAATTGTAAAACCTTAAATATTTAGGCTCAAGTTTAATGTTTCATTTATGAAACCCTAAATATTTAGGATTTTGATTTATTGTTTCATTTATGAAACCCTAAATATGTAGGGTTTTATTTATCAAGCCCTAAAATATAGGGTTTCAATTTGGTGTTTTATTTATGAAACCCTAAATATTTAAGGTAAAATTTAAGGTTTAATCAATGAATCCCTAAAAAGAATGGGTTTGATTTATGAAACCTTAAATATTTTGGATTTCTTTTATGAAACCCTAAATATCTAGGGTTTTATTTATGGCAACCTATATAATTAAATATTTATGTAGGGTTTGATAATAAAACTTTACATATTTAGGGTTTCAATTAATGACTTTATTTATGAAAGTCTAAATATTTAGGGTTTATTTAGGAAATCCTAAATATACAAGGTTTTAATTTAAGGTTTTATTTGTGAAACCTTAAATGTTTAAGATTTTAATATAAGGTTTCATTTATGAAACCTTTAATACTTATGGTTTTATTAAAGAAACCCTAAATAGTTAAATATTTATGAAATAATATTTATATAATTAATTATTTAGGGTTTCAAATTAGAATGAATTTTAGGGTTTCATTAATGAAACTTTATATATTTTGGGTTTCAATTAATGACTTTATTGATGAAACCTTATATATTTGTGTTTATTTAGGAATCCTAAATATACATTGTTTTTATTTAAGGTTTTATTTATGAAACCTCGAATGTTTAGGGTTTCAATATAGGATTTTATTTATAAAACCCTAAATATTTTGGGTGGAATTTATGGTTTCATTAATTACACCTTAAATATTTTGGGTTTCGATTTATTGTTTCATTTATGAAATCTTTACTATCTAGGGTTTTATTTATGAGACCCCATATAATCAAATATTTATGATTTTATTTATGAAATCCTATTTATTTACTGTTTTATTTATAAAAACCCTAACTATTCAAAGTTTCAATTTCGAGTGAAATTTAGGGTTTCTATAATGAAACTATAAATATATAGGGTTTCAATTTAAGGGTTTATTATGAACCTCCGAATGTCTAGGCTTTCAATATAGGATTTCATTTACAAAATTTAAATATTCAAGTTGAAATTTAAGGTTTTATTCATTGAAAATCTAAATATTTAAGGTTTGATTTATGAGACCCTAAATATATAAGGTTTCAATTTTGTATTTCATTTTTGAAACCTTACATATTTAAGATGTAATTTAGGGTTGCATTATTGAAACCTTCAAAAATTAGGATTTCATTTTTGAAACCTAAAATATTTAAGGTTTCTAGTTATTGTTTCATTTATGATACCCTAAATATCTAAGGTTTTATTCATGAAACGCTAAATATCTTAGGTTTTATTTATGAGACCTTATATAATTAAATATTTGTGGTTTCAATTTATGGTGAAATTTAGGGCTTCATGAATGAAATTTTATATAAAGGGTTTCATAAATTAAACACCAAATTGAAACTTTATATATATGGTTTCATGAATGAAACACCTTAAATATATAGGGTTTCAATTTAAGGTTTTATTATAAAACCCTAAATATTTAGGGTTTCATTTTAGGATTTTATTGATGAAACCTTACATGTTTATGATGGAATTTAAGGTTTGATTAATGAAACCATAAATAGATTTTCAATTCGGTGTTTCATTTATCAAATCCTAACTAGGATTTCATTAATGAAACCCTAAATATTTTGGGTTTTATTGATAAATCCCTAAATATCTAAGGTTTTATTTAAGAAACCCTGTATATTTAAATATTTATAGTTTCATTTATGAAACAGTATTTATTTAGGGTTTTATTTATAAAACCTTAAATATTTAATGTTTCAATAAAGAGACTATGTATATTTAGGGTTTTAATTAATGAATTTATTTATGAAACCTTAAATATTTAATATTTCAATATAAGGTTTCATTAATAAAACCTTAAATATTTATCGTGAAATTTTAGGTTTCATTCATGAAACCCTAAATATTTCGAGTTTGGTTTATGATGCCTTAAATATATAAGATTTCAATTTTATTTTTCATTTTTGAAAACCTTAATTTAAAGTGTAATTTAGGGTTTCACTAATGAAATCCTAAAGAACGAGGGTTTTATTTATGAAAACCAAAATAGTTAAAGTTTTTAGTTATTCTTTAATTTATGACATCCTAAATATTTTGGGTTTTATTGATGAAACCTTAAATATCTTGAGGTTTTATTTATGAGACCCTATATAGTTAAATATTTATGTCTTGAATTTAGGATGAAATTTATGGTTTCATGAATGAAACTTTATATATTTAAGATTTCAATTAATTACTTTATTTAGGAAACCATAAATATATATGGTTTTATGATGAAACCTTGAATGTTTAGGGTGCAATTTAAGATTTCATTAATGAATAGTTTTATTTATGAATAGATAAATATTTAGGAAACCTTAAATAAATAAGGTTTTAATTTAAGATTTCATTTATGAAACCCTAAATATATAAGGTTTAGTTATGAAACTATGAATCTTTAGGGTTTCATTTATGAAACTTTGCATATTTAGAGTGAAATTTAAGATTTCATTAATGAAACTCGCAATATTTAAGGTTTTGATTTATTGTTTCATTTATGGAATCCTAAATATTTAAGATTTTCTTTATGAAGTCCTAAATATATAGGGTTTCAATTTGGTGTTTCATTTATGAAGCCCTAAATATTTAAGGTTAAATTTAGGGTTTTACTAATGAAACCTTAAATATTTAAGGTTTTTTTTTATTATTATTTCATTTATGAAGTCCTAAATATTTTGGATTTTATTGATTAAACCCTAAATATCTAGGGTTTTATTTATGAGACCCTATATAATTAAATATTTATGAACCAAAATATTTTTTGTTTTAATTTAGGATGAAATTTAGGAATTCAAGTAAAATCCCAAATATTTATGGTTTCAATTTAGGGTTTATTAATGAAACCCTAAATATTTAGTGTTTTAATTTAATTTTTTATTTATTAAATCCTATATATTTAGAGTTTCAATTTAATGTTTCATTTATGAAATCCAAAATATTTAGAAATATTTTGGATTTCATTTATGATACTCAAAATAATCAAAGTTTGAATTTAGAGTTTATTTTATAAAATCATAAATATTTAGGGTTTCAATTTTCAATTTCATTTATGAAACCCTAAATTTTAGAGAGAATTTTGGTGTTTTATTAATTGAAACCCTAGGTATTTAGGATTTTATTTATTAAACCCTAAATACATATGGTTTTATTAATGAAAGCATAAATCTTTAGGGTTTTAATTTAAGATTTATTTATAAAAACTTAAATATTTAAGGATTTATAAAACTAAATATTGAGGGATTCAGGATTTCATTTAAGAAACCCTAAATATTTTGGATTTTATTTATGAAATCCTAAATATTTAAATATTTATGGATTAATTAATGATAACCCTTAGTATTTAGGGTGAAATTTAAGATTTCATTTATGAAAACCTAAATATTTAAGGGGAAAGTTAAGGTTTCATTTATGAAACCCTAAATATTTAAGATATTACTCTTGTTTTTTCATTTTTTCCCTCAAATTTTCAAAACAATCCTCCTTTTTTTCTTTAAACATTACTCTTATTTTTTAAAATTTTCATATTTAAAAAAAAAATTCAACACATTACTCTTATTTTTTCATATTTTTAATTTCTTTTTTCAATTTTCAAAACATTGTTCTTATTTTTTTTCATATTTTAAAAAAATTTAAGGACATTAAACTTGTTATTTAATGTTTTTTAAAAGTTTCATTTTCAAAACATTTGTCTTGTGTTTTTTTTTTATATTTTTTAAAATTTCAAATTTTCAAGCATTACTCTTGTTTTTTCATATTATAAAAAAGTTCAATATTTTTAAAAATTTCAACAAATTATAATTTATTTTTTATTTTTTATTTTTTTTTCAAAATTTTAAGCCATTATTCTTGTTTTTAATATTTTTTTTTTATTTCTTTTCATTCTTTTAAGACATTATTCTAGTTTTTTCATATTTTTAAAATTTTTATTTTTTTATTCTTTCAAGACAATTCCTTGTTTTTAATATTTTTTTTTTCAAATTTTAATACATTACTCTTATTTTTTTTCATATTTTTTTGAATTTTCAATTTTTTCTATATTTTCAAGACATTACTCTTATTTTTTCATATTTAAATTTTTTATTTTTATTTTTATTTTTCATGACATTCCTATCGTTTTTTTAGTATTTTAAGAAAATTAAAATTTTTAATGCATTCTTATGATTTTTCATATTTTATTAACTTTCAAAAAATTATTTTTGTTTATTCATATTTTTATTTTTTACAAATTTACTTATTATTACTCTTGTTTTTTCATGTTTTTAAAAATATTGGTTTTTTTTTCAATTTTTAACACTTATTTCTTGTTTGTCATATTTGAAATTTGTTTTTTAATTTTCATTATTTTTAAAATTTTCATTTTTTTAAAGTTTTCAAGATATTACTCTTATTTTTTCATATATTTTTTTTCAAAATTTTAAATATTATTCTTGTTTTTTATTATTTAAAAAAATCATTTTGTTGTAAAATTTTCAAGATATTAGTCCTTTTTTTTATTATTTAAAAAAATTGATTTTTTCAAAATTTCAATGGCAATCCTCTTGTTTTTTTTTTAATTTTTATATTTAAAATTTTTTTAAGATATTATTCTTTTTTTTTAATATTTCAATTTTTAATTTTTAACAAATTTCAAGACATTTTTCTTGTTTTTTTTTATATTTTTAAAAATATTTAATTCTTAAAAAAAGTTCAAGACATTGTTCTTATTTTTTTTTATATTGTTAAAGTTTTCACATTTTAAAATTTTTTAAGACATTATACGGTTAATTTTTTTTTAAAATTAATTCAAAATTGATTACGTAATATATAATTAAGATATGAAATTTTTTATATAATAAAACAAATGATTCACGTTTCAATAAATAATTGGATGAGTTATAAATCAACACCAATATAAGTTATTTACAACTTAAACCGAAGTAATAACCAATAGATTGTGTTGATTATTCAAAATCAGAATCTTCATAAATCATACACTCAATATCAAGAATTCAAATTTTAATGAAAAGTACTTGAATAATATCTATTTAATTTCACTTTCAATTTTTAATTGATAATATAATTTAATTTTGTGTGAAAGATTTTAGAAGTATAAATAGATAATACGTTGTATATAATTGTACGTCTTGGGTGAATATAGCAGTAAAACAAATTGAGATGAAGGATGATAAAAACTAAAATATAATCTAGAGTTAATCATATCGTTTGTCACTAAAAAATTGTTCATCATTAGTTTTAGTCAACTTTTAAAATTATAAAATTTCATTAGTGTATTTTTGAAATACTCAAACTTTACTTCCTAAAGCTAACACTATAGGGATTGAAAACTTATGGTTTTAGGGACTAACTGGATATTTGAAAAATATAGAGAAAAAAACTTGTGATTTTAAAAGCTAGGGAGTAAAAGTAAAAGATGATCCATTTTTCAACAATTAAAAACACCATTAACTCTACGATCTTCTTTTAGCAACTACTATCATGTGAAGATAAGTATATGCAACATACCCTTTAACACACTTTGGTTAAAATTTATTGTAAACTATGTTAAGATATAATTTTGTAATTTTCAACAATAAACATTGTTTTGGTTGGTACATGTCAATTCGATCCTCATATAGTATGGTGCAAAATTAACCGCAGTGAAGTAGTGGACGCGTTTTGAATTTGTTTTGTATGAAACACACCAAAACTTGAAATCGTAAAGTGATTAGTGGCCAGTGAGGCGTTGACTTGAATTCAAGTGCAGCAATCATATTCAATCTAATCTGAAGTTAAGTTTTACCTTCCTAGTTAGTAGTAGACATCATTTGAGGAGGAAGCACGTGACAGATTTGATTCCCATTCATACCTCTGCTTTATAATTAATGTCCATTGCCATTTAATGAAGCCTTGTGTTGTTATGAACAATGTTTTTCTTGAAAACCAGCATTAAGATTTTCAATTGTGGGTGCTCATAGTTTTTATTTCATTATGATTATGTAGCTAATGCGACCAAAATTACAGTCGTGATTATAAGTGCGTGTGTTAAAGAGAAAGGAATGGGGCTTATAGTTATGGAACCTCAGCTCATATATGAAGTAACAAAAGGGAATATAATAAATATTTTGTAAAGCTACAGATATAGGAAAACAGCAGTGTGCAAAAGATGGAACCATGCATACATAGTTAACCAAAAAATAATAAAAGTATTAGGCCACACCCAAATTTCTAAACCCAGGGTCCAATTGAATTATGGCCATAATTACCTTGTTTTCTTTAATTTCCTTGCTCCATAATTACCTTATACTTTTACTCTCTACGTTTTCTTCATTGTTGTCATTATGGCATTTCCTTATATATCAACATCAGCACCCTTTGTTCTTTCTAAGTGTTCCTCATCTCCTCAGCATCAAATCAACAATGGATCATGGCAGTGAAAACTCAAAGCTAGCCTTTGGAGAGCAAGAACAACAATACACTTTACCATATTTTTCCTACTACCCTTCTTTCAGTCTCTTCACTCCAAATAATCACACCCTTTTCAGCATGGAATTCACTGATCTAAACAATGCAAGGGCTGAGGCTGACACAGGCAGTTCTAATTGCTTCACACCAAATGAAGACTCACTATCTGGCTATTGTGATGTTCTTGGGGATCAATCAGACACAGATTCATCCAATGAAGAAGTGAGTTTGGATGAGTTGCTGCTTGATGGAAAAACAAAGGAGAAAATTGAACTATTGGCTGCAATGGTTGGAGTTGACACTACTGATCCAGCAATTGTGTTGAATGAAGTTGTCAGAGTTCTCAAAGTTTTGAAGAGGATGAATCAGTATTAGTTAAGAATTTTAGTTCTTCTCCAATAATGGCCTCAACCATTTCTTTTTTACCTTTTGAAATGTGACTAGCTAGTGTACTTTTATAGTTTTCTCTAGTACTTCTAATGTTTTTTGAAGCTGACACCTATAAAATATTGAATTTTTCAATTGATTATTTCATATCTCCTTCCTCAGCTAGTTAACAGAAAAATCTTTCATCATGGCCTCATGGGGGATGGTGTTGAATAATTTCAAAGCAAAATAACTCCTTAAAATGTTTCCATATATACTTGCAATGACAGAAAGAAAAAAAATAACATTTTTCTTGGGAATAATGATGGTCGTGGTCGTCATAATATAACTTTATTTGTTATGATTAAATTAGAATAAAGAATAATAATAATAATACACATCTAAATTTCTTTCTCACTTAAATGAGTGTACATTTTTAACTGACCCTTAAACATATCTAAGTTTACACTTTTGACTTATTCACAGACCAGCCTCGATAATGAAATATTTTCTCGTGTTTAGGAACATTATTCAAATTAAAAAAAAAAAAAAAAAAAAGTTTAGTTACTTTATATATAAAATCGTTTATACTTTAGTGTTAGCTGGAAAAATGATAGGTCACGAATGGATAGTAAAGGAAAAATGATAAGTCACGAATTAAAAAAACAATGCTACTTTTTTCTCTCTCTCTTGCCGTCACAATATTAAATGCACTTCATATTTCTTACTTAACTCTTTGTTGTAAAATTTATTGCAGAAATTGTCGTAAAAATGCATTTCTCTCTACAAATTACCAACCAAGAAAAGCTCGGTAACAATAAAATATCGAACTTAAACTATACAATATGAAAGCTTTTTGAGGCTAAACCAACATAATAGTTAAATATTTAAAAATAATTATCATGAAAGCTTTTATTCAAAAAGACATAAGAATTAACTACATCCAAGAGAATGAAACAGAATGCTTTTATTGATGTCAACGCACAATGCCCTCAGTCATTTTTCTTGCTTCTAACAAATTCACCTCTGTACCAAGACTCTATGAGTTGGCATAAAGGTGAAGGAAGATATGTGCTTCACGAAATTATGTCATTATCCCCGTATGTATTCATTCATGCAATTCAGAATTTATAGCCTCACTGATGCAGCTGCTTTACTTGCTTTCAAGTAAAAATTCCATTCATCATGCCTTGGAATCCAAAGTCCTAAAAAATGACTTGAATTTGGGATACATGACACTGGGTATCTACTATCTACTATAGTAGAGTGAATATGCTATTGCTAGCTTACAAAATGCCTCCAAAGGTGTATCATTGTGTTGCTTCCATTCACCATTACATCACATATACTCCATCCGACATGGTCTGTAGCAGACAATAATGCAAAACAGGATATACATGTTAGTATAAACATGTGATGCAGATCTCCCTGAACTAAGCTTGTACACATGGGAGTGGCATGGGCCATGAATGGAAGTCATGGGTAACTTGCTAACTAATTGCCACCAAGTATATGGTTTATCCAAAAAAGGAACTCAGAATATTCATCTTCACACTGTTAAAACCAAATGTTTTTCAATATATGAAGCAAGTGAGCTTCCTACAGATGCATTGTATTCGAGGATACTTTGCACTTTGGTAGAGACCTTATAACCACCAGCAACAACATCAATCATCACATATCATGTCCATCTACTGCAAAAAGAATTGTCAACTTTACAGAAATGTTGGTAAGAATCATAGATCTTGAAAGATGTTCGCTAACCAACATCCATATCAAAAGCAATTCTCATTTCAAGCTTGTCACAAAGCTGAAGAACTCCCAAAGTGCATGGAGAGGTATGTTCCAGTTGACAATGGCATCCATATAATACCAACTTCCAGTCATATTTCATCCTTCAGACAATATAGGTTGAAAAAAGAAATCCTGCAAAAGAGAAAGTGTGAACTGATAATTGAGCTGCTCATATGCAATTAGTTTTATCACAAGAACATCAAATATACAGTAATTAATCCAAACCTTGAAATACATTGAAATTAAACCAGATTTTCATTCATCCCAAGAATGAAATAAGTTAATCTGGCTGACTGTCAAATTCGAGCTACCTACAAGTAAAGAAGTGCTTCTTGAGAAACACGCTAGAATTGAAAATTTTGAAAACTCAAAAATAAGTTGATAAAATGAGGCAATTATGGGTAATTATATGAATTTCAAAATTTGACAGACAGGAGGACACTTAAGATTTTTCCTTGAATAATATCAAGATTTAGACCAAAATGGGAAAACCAATGATGAGATAAAGATCTCAAATTCTCAATTCAATGACTTCATAGGCTAACACAACACCACAAAATCATGTTTGGAAGTATTAAATAGATGCCACCAAAAACTACCTTTGATAGCTGTTAAGAAACCATTATTTCAGGGATCATTCTGCCAAAATTCTGCCTCTGATTTGATATTAGTTATATTCTCTGAAAACATGATCACATTAACAGGAATATCAACTTCTCATCAGAGGCAAATGATCTGACAGTGATGAAAGAAGTCAACACCAAAAAAATTGAAAAAGCATTTGAGAAAAACTTTTCCAGTTTAAGATTTCCCACATTAAAAAAAAAAATCATTTATGGGAGCTTCAAAACATGATATACAGGTACACAGTATATTATTTAGGCAGGGAAAATAGCATAACCAGGTAAAAACAAATGACCAGCAAAAGCAAAAATAAATATACCTTAACAGAACCAACTGAAAATACACCTACAATTCATAATATCGTCAATCAATTTAAATGAAACTGAGTCACCATATAACATATGGCCCAATGGTAATTATCATCAAGTGACAAAAAGGGAGAACAGGGCTACATTCACGCATTAATTTTACATAAAAACATGGATACACAAGGTTGCTGTGTGTCACATTTGAAATCTATCTACAGCAAAGCAGCCAAGCCTGGGTAGTCTGTAATTTATACGAAACAATCGTTTGCAGTCACCTTAGGAAAAAAAGCAACACAAGATGGTCTCAGAAGATGAGCTTTGAAATTTATCAACCTTGCAGCACATTTGCAGTCTCCCTGGATAGATCACTTGAAAATTCTTGATAAAAAAATGTACAGTTGAAGCAAGCCAATACCATGTATTTGCAGCTTAACGAATGTATACAGGGAATCTTCTTGATCAGGATCAAACCTGAAAAACAAATAATATATACAATCAATGATAGAAGTGGGGCATAGGGACACTAACACTAGCTGCAGCACATTTATTATGAACCAGAAAATTACCATGTTGGGCATTTATTTGGCAGAAGATATGCGCTGCACAGATGAAATCCAGCTACTTGAAGGGCCAATTTTATTACTTCCTTGCCCATGACCAGGATTAGCAGCTTCAGTGGACAAGACAGGCTTCAAGGAATTCCTTTTTGAGGTACCAGCAAGAGAGTACGAGGTAGAGGGTATATTTGCTTCACCAAAAATCTACAAGTAAACAAAGAAATTAATTAAATTACGCTTGTAAGCTTGTTAAATGTTAAACACTGATCTATTTCGTAATTTTGAAACATAATAGCATGCAAACAATGAATTGTAACTTTAGCATTGCAAGATAGTCATAAAAGTAATTTATAAATATTTTACTCACAGATGACTTACATTCTTGTCCAGCGGCTTTTCAGAACCCAAATTTTTAACAACTGGTGATTTAAACTGAATTTTAACACCAGAACCAGTAAGATTGCCTGTTTTGATGCGTTCT
Organism: Amphicarpaea edgeworthii; assembly: GCA_014843725.1. Lineage (NCBI taxonomy): Eukaryota > Viridiplantae > Streptophyta > Magnoliopsida > Fabales > Fabaceae > Amphicarpaea > Amphicarpaea edgeworthii. The sequence continues at coordinate 701,370 of CM026325.1, forward strand.
GCTGAGACATCCCCTGAATAAGCATTAATACCTGCCAATAAGTAATACTGAACAAGACATATGCTTATACAGAATCACAAAAGGTTATGCACCTACCTCGATGGTTGTCCACATCCATTGGCATTGCAGGACCGTTGCTTGTTCCAGGGACTGTCTGCAACATGACAAAAATTAGTATTATAAGCATGGGAAGACTCTATTCTTTTGTGCCTGCTGGTACTTTAAAGCAAATATACTTACAGATATGCGAGGCTGGACTCTATTCTTTTGTGCCTGCTGGTACTTTAAAATAGTCCAATCAAATACATAATCAAATTCATAACCTGCACAAACCAATAAGGGGAAAATAGAAAAGGAAAATTATATAAATGTAGAAATGAAAACAGACAATATGTATGTATGTATGTAGAATATAAAAATTGCAGAGTTATGTCTAGTCCCACTGTCCTACAATATTAATAAAGAGTACACTATTGTATGAACTATTTATCTTCTAAAGACACTGTCTAAAGGGGTAAATTACTCATTCACCTGTTTCTTTTTCTTTTAAAAAATCACTTCCTTCCTTTTGATATACTTAATAAGATATGATGGATCCCAACTATCAGTTATAATAATAACAATAACTTCCATATTCAAAGATGTTATTTCAAAGGAATATAAAAACACAATTCTGCAGGTAATTTGATTCAATATTATTCAAGGAATCATCAAAATAATCACCTTCTCGAGCAAATAGTTCCCGAAATAAACGCTTCAAGAATCCATAATCAGGTCTCTGATCAAAGGTCAGAGAGTGACAGTAATGAAAGTATGAAGCAAACTCCACAGGATGAGATTTGCATAATACCTAAGAAAATAACAAACAAATAAGAATCGTGATAAAAATCATTCACATCAGATAAATGTCCAAACACTTACCTCAATAGGGGTTGATACTTTCTTCTCACAAATTTTATCATACTTTTGCTTCTTTGTTGCAGCCTTTAGGTTTTGCCAAGGAAGGCTAAACACAAATGTTCAGCCATTTAAAAGTTAGAACATTCCATTATATTCCTTTCAATAGATAAATGCAAAAAAATCCCATGAAAGCAAAACATCAAGATTAGAATGTCATACCTTCCTCTGAGGAAGTACAGAAGCACATACCCAAGTGACTCCAAATCATCCCGACGACTTTGTTCTACAAATAAAATAGAAATTTAACATAAAAAAAAAATTGCATTTTATTTGGAGCAAAGGGCTTAAATAAATTTTTCTGACTCACCAATCCCAAGATGAGTATTGCAACTTGCATAGCGTGCAGTCCCTGTTAAGTTTTTGTTCTCCCTGTGTAATACAAAAATGTTATTATTAATTCTGGCATATTTACCAGGGATGAGATGGGAAGAAACAAAAAAAGAAACACTCCTAAAAATATTATGTGTTATTCATAAAAAGTGATTAAGAAATTGGTTGGAATATGCAAATAATTCAAGACACCAGTAGTAAGAAAATTTCAAAATTACCAGACTCAACAATCAAACCCAAAAGAAATAAGGAAGAGAGAGATAGAAGAAAGTTAGAAACCTGTAAGGGATGTGGCGATTAGTTGAGGAGTCCCTATACCGTTTTGCAAGACCAAAATCAATTATGTAAACCTGTCAAGTACACCATGATTATGCATTTTTAATTTGATGATGCCAACTAATAAATGAAGGAATGACAGTGCAAGTCAACTCCAAATGAAGATGAAACCACAACAGGATATTCACCTGGTTTGCCTTCCGACCAAGTCCCATGAGAAAGTTGTCAGGTTTTATATCCCTGTGTAAGAATCCTTTAGAATGCACATATTCTATTCTTGACAACTGCACGAAATAATAATAAAAAAGAGTCAACATTAACTGCACACTTCACCCACTTAGTATCATGAAACATAACAAGGCTGAGAAAACAGGACTTAAAGGGCCAAGAGAGGAGAGGTTTTGCTGTCCTTTCTTTGTGCTCTGAACCCATGAATAATTTGCAGAAAATATGGTAACCCAATAGTTAAAAGAGTGACCGGTTACCATTTGATCAGCCAACATCAACACGGTTTTGAGGGAGAATTTTCTTCCACAGTAAACAAAAAGATCCTCGAGACTTGGTCCCAGCAAGTCCATAACAAGCACATTATCCTCCCCGTCTACACCACACCATTTTATGCTCGGGATGCCACCTGAATTCAAAAAAAATAAAAAATCAAAATCTTCAAACCTCACCAACTTCCTCAAAGTAAAACCCTCTAACTCTAGTCCATACACAGAAACACCAACTCATTCATTCACTTTACCCACACACAAAAATGCACAATACTAATAATCAGTTAAAAAATAATAATTCAAATTTCATCAAGCTATTAAGAAAAAGGGAAAAGGAGCATACTTCCTCCTTGAAGAATATTGTAGAGCTTGGCCTCGTAAAGCAATTGCGGATGCTTCGTTTTACCGTTCTCCTGCAAACAAAAGTCGAAGAGTTTAAGAATCCGAATCAGCTAGAGTGCAGCGAAACCACAACCACGCAAATAATCAATCAGATAATAATCAAACGAAGCTGAAATTGCACTAATTGAATTTAAAAAAAAAAAAAAAAGCGTAGGAGTAGAAAGCAGCATACGATCTTGACGGCGACGATCTCGAAGGTATCCATATGCGTCGCTGCAGAATTGAATTGCAATCAGAACATAATTGCATTAGCATCGAAAGCAACAATAATAAAAATTAGGAATTGAGAGAGAGAGAGAGAAAGAGAGAGAGAGACCGAGGTAGATTTCACCGAAGGATCCGCTTCCGATCTTGCGACCTAGCTTGTACTTGGCGCCGATGATGCGCTCCATGGCCTTAACCCTATCTCTCTCTCTATCTATCAAGTGCTATAATAATAATAACAACAATACAAAGAAACGCTTCGATCTCAGAGCAACACCGAAACGAAACCACTGGCTCAGAACAGAACAAACAAATATGCACCCGGGGGTATTTTTGTCCTTTCTTCTATCTCCCACCCCAACCGGACCCGGTTCTAGGTTGTTGTCTGGTTCCACCGTCATAATTTTTTTAAGGAAAGTTTATATTTTTATTTTTAAGAATTTAATTATTATTTTGGTCTATAGTCGGAATAATTTTTTATTTTAGTTTCTTTAGCTTAAAACATCATATTTTGATCTCTATAGACTATAGTTATTCTTTTGGTGTCTACTAACATCTCGTTTAATAAATATATTTTAATACATATAAAACTTAAAGAATTTAAAAATATTGTTAGTCTTTATATTAAATCATATTTTATTTCAAATTATAACACTTACTATTATTTTAAAATTAAAATTATATTATACTAATAATAATTTTTTATTATTATTATTATTAAAGTGCTATTATCTCCAAAATAAATGGAATTCTATCTTATTTTAAGTTCTAACAAATAGTTTTTTATATTATAATACAATACAATTATATTATTACTTCCAAGTTTAAATCCAATTAAATTGATGAGACAATTTTTAAAAGATATTCTGTCAACTTAAAATAAAAAAATGGTCACTCCTTCTATGTTGTCTTTTGCTTAAATGATTCGTAGCCAAGGTACAAAAGTCCAATATCGTTAATTAGTTATAGAACTCAGCGCAAGAATAATTTGTTGCAGAGAGTATGCAACTTTTATTTGTCTACTGTTACTTGTTCTAGTTTTCTTAATTTCCTTCTCTCTTAGTCAAGTCACGTCACGGAAGCTTGGTTAGATTGTGTATTTGGCCTGGCTTAGACTTTCTTGATTGTATATTGCAATTGAATTCTATTCTTTTAATGTGTTTGAGGATTTGCAAATCCTATCATGTTTTTCAATTCATTCAAATGTTAATGGTTTGAATTTGAAGAAATGAATCAGGAACTTTTTCTGGTCCTCTGCAATGAATGACTATGGAAGTAGAATCCTAGGCCTTGATTATGCTGCATGGAGATGGAGCTCTGCTTTATTTCCATGAGGTGTACATGTGTCATGTTTTGTGGTTCCGGCCAATGTTTCGTGTTTTAGGGCACGTAGGTTTTTCGCATTCGAGTTAGACATTGACACATCATCATAGTAGTTATATAATGAAAGCTTCAAGACTCGAGATATGATCTTTATTATTGCTGAATCTCACAGATAAAGATAATATAGATGGGCACTGAATGAAGATGAAACTGAATTGCAATACACAACCTGGTATATAGTAGTATTATTCAATTGAATTGGGTAACAAGAATGAAATCACATGTATAGATTGAAACACAAACAAATGGGACAAAAGCAATAATAATTAAATGCAAAAACACGTTTCAGCTTCCCCAACTCATTCATGTTTAGAATTGCGACTTGAAGCATTCAGGAGGCATCTGTTCATTGAATCTTTTGGTATCTCTGCAATAATCATAGATCATGTAATTGTTCCTGACCCAATTCATCTGCCCCAATTTGGCATAACTCAATTGCTTGTATGTGGAAGAGGTCCACCAATTGGCAGGGACATTTAAGGCACATTGGTTGATACTAACTGCTCCATTCCACTTGCAAGCCCTTGCTCTAAAATGATTTAATCTGGCTATGAATGGTGCACCACTCCAATTGGTCTTAACAAGCCCACCTCTAGTGGCCCAATCATCTGCATTCCATAGACTTGTATAAACCCTCATTCCTTGCTTGTTTGGATAAGCAATTCCCTCATTTTCATAGTTTCGGTACACCCTAATTGGTATACTATCAATGTACCACCTGAGATTAGATAACAAATCAATATAATAATATAGATCATGATACAACTGAAAAATAAATAAAAATAGGTATAACTAACTATTAAATAGTTTTGTTGTTTTTTCAACTTACACGACTTCAATTGGGTTCCAGTGAATGGTGTAATTGTGAAAATCAGCAGTTGGGTCAAACCAGAGGTAAAATTGTTGCTCCCTGCTTCCATTTCCTTGTGTATATATGTTTGTATGGACAATGTATGGTTGTCCTGAACTGTTGCCTAAGAACTCAAAATCTATCTCATCATGCTGGCTTCCGGTAGAAGATAGCTGCACACGTTTTATGTGATGAAGCACTAATTAGTACTTGATACAATTTTGATGAAGTTAGCTGGTATGAAATTCTGCTACATTTTTTTTTATAGGACAAAAAAAGAGGTGTTTAATTATTTTTTAGCTTCAGTGAACTCACATAGTAGGCAGTAACAGTTCCTGCAGAATTACCAGACACTAGCTTGATTCTTGATTCAATACTTCCAAATAAGAATGCTTTCTTTGTTTGAGCTGCGGATCCTGAAATTCAAATGCAACACCAAATATTCTAGTTAAGATGAAATTTTGGAGGAATTCATTACACTTTTATAATGCAATCAATTAAGACATTGGATAGATTAATGATTAATTTAATCTGTTTCTCCTGATGTATATCTGCACTTGTATGTAATAGGATTGGATTATTAGATCATTATTGCCTTTCATTTCCAAGAATATTCAATTGCAATATAGTATTAAAGAATGCATCTATGGTTGCATCATAAATGAACTGTTTTCTAAATTGGATGCAATTATGGAGTTTTCACCTGAGGTTTGATCCAGCACAAGTTGGAGGTCTTCACCCTGCAAGGATGCATGTTGAGAACCCCAAGTGATGTACATGCTTTTGGAAAAGGTTGCATCCACGAGGATGGTGCTAGGTGCCACTGCAAAGAGGAGGAACAAAGCTACCAACAATTTCTCAAATTGTGACATGTTAACTTCTGCCTGTTTGATCTGCTATGGATTGAAATTAAACTTGAATATGCATAGTCTTCTAGTTCGTGATGTCTTTATATAGTAGTAGCAATATGTGACAATATTCTGTTGGAAATATTTGAATTTTTTTTAATAACTGGTTCATGAGTATTGACCTTTTCCTTTAGATTTGATTTATTGAAATTAATTTTTAGAAGAGAGTCATAAATAAGTTTTGACAAGATTAGCTGTGTTTTGGAATTTGGATTATATTAATCTTTATTTGTGTCAAATATAAATAATGTAAATATTAAATCTCAACAAAATGTCTTATCTGTAACGTTGAGTTGAGTTTTTACAGCTATCATCATAAGTAAATAAAAAAAAGTATGCAGTAAAAGGAGTGTAATTAATAAAGAAAACAAACAGTACTACTGCACTTGAAAATCAATCAAATAAAAACATATGATCTATATATTTGATGTTTAGAATTTAGTTACATGGTAGAGTGCATGATAAATTTGAGGAACAAAACCAGACATAGCTGGAACGCGGAGAAAGAGTAGAATGTCGTGCCTAGGACTATCCAGCTACCATTGTTGATTCATCACCAAGGTCGTCGTGCACCCCTGATCGAGGAAAACAATTCTTTTTTTTTTTTTGGACTACTTTTGTTAGCTCATCTTTCTTTTAAGATTAAGAACATTTTTCTTTTATATTTTTTTTATAATGTCAAAAATTTAAGAGGGGAGGTAATGACATTCCAGTCCAAGACAGAAAAAATTAATGGACTAGTCTGGCTAGTCACATTGCATATAATAATTTGTTGTTGATAAGTCAGCTAATAATTAATTAATTATAAGGTGACGTAAAATTATAGTTTTAGAATTTAGCTGATATAAATTGTAAGGTAAAACTAGTAGTTAAATAATAGCTAATAAATAATAATTATAAGGTGAGGTAAATTTATGTATTTATATATAATTTTTGTAGTTGTTTATCCTTATGGTGTGGTTTCAGCCATTCGTGATTACGTACAACTATTTTGGAACATTAACTTCAAGCATACGCTTAGGCAAGGAAATAACGTGGCAGACATTCTTGTTAAGTCAAGAGCCAAATCCTCCTCACCGTTTATTTTATTAAATTCTTGTTCAACTTCAGCTTCGAATTACTTAGTTGCTCATGCTTCAGACACTCTTTTTTTAGGCCTTAGTGCCATTTTTTTTATTTTTTAATTTCTTTATTCATAAAAAAAAATATAATTTTTATTTTTAAGACAAAAAACATATGTTTTAAAATAATTATAGTTTTATATTTTTTTTTGGTTAAATTTGAACTCTTCTCATTTTTATTTAAAGATATAATATTTTAATTAAAAATAAAATAAAATAAAAATAAAATATATTTTTATTAAAATATTGAGGAATAAAATTAAGAAAAAAATTATAAATTATAAATTCAAACAACACAAAAAAAATTCTACAAGAGATAGTCAGATAATATTGTTTACCATAATTTTTTATTTTTTATTAAATAAGTTTATTATAAATGAATCAAATAAATTATGATTTAATTAAAATGACCGGTTAAAACTATTTTTTTCTCATCAATATCTATTAATTAGTCTACTATGTATCTTTTTTATTTATTCGAGTAAAGAATGCGATGTAAAAGATATTTGAATAGAGTAAAAGTTTGTACAGAGTTGACAAACTAATTATTTGTACATAAACAAAAATAATTTGACTTTTAACATTATTAGAAAAGGGTGAGATAATAACACCACTTTTTCTTCCTTCGTTTTTTGTACTTAAAAAAGGAGGGTTTCCTAGATATTAAAAAGAAAAAAACTAGAGTATAAAGTAATTTGTGCATGCATGCATGTGTGGCTTGAAAGCGATCGAGGTAGCTCCTACGCAATTTTGACCCACATTCCCTTGCTAGGAACTCCACGGTAGACAACGTAGAGCAAGTAATGTCCTGGAGGAGCCACCTCAGGAAACGCTGGTGCATTGGACATAACCTTGTAAATCCCTTCAGAGTTTTGAACAATGCTAGGCTTAAGAAACAGCGACCTTTGATTCATAGAGTAGCCATGAGTAGTGAAAGGTGGAAAATATAAGGAGATCTTAATGTCTTCCTTGTTCAACTTCAGGTTCATATCTTGCAGGTTGAATTGTGTCCCAAAGTTGTTTCCATACTTCAAGTTCTTGTCCGAAGTTTCCTCAACAATCTGGGGTCGATACTTATCTAGTTGGGGGTCAAGGTAAGGAGGAGAGAAAGCCTCAATCCGAGTCTCAGTTGGGAACTTAACATTGGCCTTGTAAGTATCATGGGTGTTGCTACCACCAACCCAAATCTTGCCACTGGGAAGCAATGCTGCGACTGAGTGGTACATTCTAGCTATTTCTGTAGGCTTCAAGACCTTAAACCTTTGACCCTTAGGCTTTTTGGGCCAATACAAGATTGGTGTTAAGTTAGGTTCATCAGCATCCCACCATGCAGCAGTACCTTTTTGTGCACCATTGATGAACAAGATTTGACCATTGGGGAGGTTAAGACAATCCCCCATGGTTCTTCCTGAAGGCATCTCTTCGCTGTCCCATTGAGGTTTTGGGTCTGTGATAACCATTCTACTGCAATCTTTGACAGCTGGAATGAATATTTTTTCAGTCTCGGCTAATATGAAACTATCATGTCTGTTGCCACCACAAACAAGGACCTCAACCTTGATGGAGGCACTGTTCTGCTCGGTGCCATCAAGCTCTATAGGGAGGATGGCGGACATGCCGGAAGCCGGGTAATTTCGCGAACCGCCGGGGAGGACAGGGTAGGTTCGTACTATTTTGTTGGTGGTAGGGTTAAGGAGGAGTGAACGATTGTTGGCAAACACGAACAGATTTCCATCACTCACTAGGTGGACAAATGGGTAAAGGTTGTTTTCATCAATGTCTGAGGTCTCGTACAGGAATGGGAAAAAGAATGGTTTCTCACTAGGTTGCCCTTCCCTTGGAAAAAACTCATAGCTGAATGATCTACGACCTCCTATCACAATGTATTGTCCATTTGCAAGAAGTGTTTGAGTAGCATACCTACAAAGGTGAATTATGTATAATTAAACTGTAGTATATAAAAATAAAATGTAGTAGCTAGCTAGGTTCATACGTACCATCTAGGTTCTTGCAATTTCTTGGGGTATTCCCTCCAATCACAGTTTGGGCAATCATCTTGACCACCATAGTATCGGGAGGTTTTCCCTCCGTCGGCGAAACCACCGGCGACAACAAGGGTACCATCAGGTGTAAGTCCTCCACATGAACACCATGGATCTGTTTTAACCGTCAGTGGTCTCACCATATTAGTCTCAATGTCGTATTCCATAGAATGAGCAAAACAATCTTTGTTTTGTACTTTAAGGTTTTCATCAAACCAATCTACGCATGGCATCCCTGGAGGATAAGGGAGTCTAGAGGTACGGTAAACGGTGGCATCATAAACAATAATCTTGTTATTTGGCATCAAATTTATTTGCATGGCTGATACACCAGATTCCTTATTAATCAAATCCCAATGCCCCAAGTTATCTGTTTCCAAATCTGCCATCGCAGGAGCATTATCAACACCATCCGACGCAGCAACTTCCTGCACACCGATTATCTGATTCAGAGGAACTACTGGAATTTTTGGAATTTTCGGAATCTTGTGAAAAACAACATTCTTATTCTTCTTTTTATTCCCTTTCTCCTTCTCCTCATGCTGCTTCTTTTTATCATCTTTTGCATCCACCGCAAGGAGCAACAAGCATATCAGCAACAAAACAACTTTCTTCAAATGTGCCATATTATTCGATACAAAATAAAGAGATTATGATCTCTTAGTTTATGTTCTTGTTTAATAAACCCTTCGTGTGGGCTTGAATTAATTTTCCTAAATAGCAAATGGATTTTAGCCACGAGAGATCGCCTTGTAATAAACGGTAACTATCATTTTTCTCTTTCATTCCATCCTTTTAATAGAATTAACCATAATTAATGTACCACTTTTTTAGTTTACATCACATGCATGAAACGATACGTAATGATAACGTCTTCAGAAAATTAACTAACTTTTACATTTGAGACAAAGAAAACAAACATATGACCATATTGACTACTTTAATTTGAAGGCAAATACAGTGTTTTTTCGTCCGGAAGCAAATTAAATGTTAGCAACCAGCAGACCACAACTTTCCAATCAATTATTTCCCATTTCCTTTTCCCTTTTAAAAGACCTGCTTTTCCTTAGTGACAGGTCTATCTGTGATTCTCTGTGTAACGTGAATATTATATCGCGAATACACCTTTAATTATAATTACTTTATACCAAAATTAATTATCAACTACTTGAGTTTAATTAAAATTTGGTTTTGATTGAATCACTATATGGTTGCTATATTTTCCGTTTTATACGTATGTTTCATAAACATTCCAATTCAACTTGCACCGACAATTTTACATGTACTTGAGCACATTTTTTTAAGAAAAGGAGCTGCATGCCTTTAGTGCTTAATATATATGTTCTGTTTGGCAAATTATAAATTTGACTTTGAGCAAATTGCCTTTAATAGTGAGCAAGTTGCCTTCAAGGGAAATCAAAATTTGACCAGAATTTAAATTTTGGTTAATGACCGTCATTATTAGAAGAGTTCCTAAACACGACTAGTATTTAAGTTAAACTTATACTCTACCGTAGTAGTACTATTGTATATCGGGAAAGAGATTCTCTTCAATGAAATCATTTTTTGACATAATTAGTGTCATGATTCCATTAATTATTTTCACTTTATTCTAGAATTATAAATATTAGTGAGAAAGACGTACAAAAGGCTTCTTCCCATTCACTCATATTAAGCTTAACTGAGAAGATTAGAGAATAATTTATCATAAGCTACGTACTATGCTAATTGAGGAGCATTTACTCGAGCATCTATAATAGCAATAGCAGGCGATAGCATCATTACGGGGAGGAATAATTAAACCTTCGATCGTTAATTTGCTAGGTTGGGAAAAAAAGAAAGAAAGAAGATTTGCTTTTTTAAGAAATTGTTTTATTATTTTTTCCTTTTCTTTGTAGTTAAATAAAAATGCATCATTACTTTTCCCCCCTGAGTGCATGGATTAACCATTAAATTAAATATTTAAATAAATAATTTTATTATTAATAGTAATTTTATCTAACTTAAGCGCAGAATTATTTATTGTAAAAAATACTTTGCAACATCGGGAAAAAAAAATTACCCAGTAGTTAATTATAATTAATTAATTATAATGTTACAGACGGAAAGAATGGATTCACTTCTTTTCAATTAAGTCACACTGGTTGACACGCAATATATGACAAGGGAGACGGGAAAAAAATATGTGTAAATAATAATAATAATAATAATAATAAAGATAAAATGTGATTATCGTGTGTGAGTATAACTTCAACGTAGTTCCGATCCCTTTCTTATCTTTAAAAACAGTGGTCAATTCATAATTCAAAGTGACATTAACTATTATTTTTATCGATTTTTGTGTACAATTTTGTTAATGCATATTCATTGTTCATTTTTGGTTGACTCCATTATGCTTCAAACTCTAACCGTAAATTGAAAAGTAGAAATGGACCCGGTCAATTCGAATGGGGGACTAATGTGAATCCATAGAATTAAGTTTATTCTTTTATAAAAAAAAAAAAACAGTTCTATTACTAAATTTATACTAAGACTTCAAATATCGATGGAAGGGAAAAGCAGTCAAAATATTAATATACACAAATTAGCTTATACTTTCACCGAAGAAGTAGAAAATCATTTTTTATTTTTAATTAACATTTGACCTGATGTATTCCTACAACAAAAAAGCAGTTAAAATTATCAAAACCCTGAAATTTTTATTCACAACAAAGCAGTTAAGTTAACAGTACGTACTTGAGTTAAAGGTGGTGATTTGATTATAAAACCTTCTCCAAAGTGAAGACTTTCGGATTTGAACTTCTAACAATATTACAGTTGATCGAAATTCGATCGTCTGAAATTATAACGCACTTTTATTGGAACTAATGTCCATTTGTTGGTTTATATTTGCTTCAGTTATCTTAATTTTCAAAAGTATATATCTGATGTGAAAGCAAAAATATTGAATTTAATTGGAAAATTATGAGTGAGATATCAGATATGGCATAGAATCAAAATGGAGTCAGCACTAATCAATTGGAAGATATATAGCCTTTATGATTATTCATGTTTGATCTAATAGCATCCACTTGGAATTGAATGATCTCTATTTATAACTATTTTGTCTGAATATTATTCTTTTCACTGATTGCCATTATTACAGCTGTTTTTTTCCATCATTTGCCTCTAGAAGTTGATTCATTGATATATAGCTTTAACACTCTGTACATATATTACCTGGTTACGGAAATATTGCAAAAAGTAACCAACTTTAATTTAAGAGGCATTGATATGTCATGTGTTTATATATATCTCTGGCTATAAGGATCTATAGTCTTCAAGGCTAGCTCTAGATCATGTAACTATATAGTGAAAAATATTATGTCTTAATTGTTAAGGTTATAATTTAGGTAAACTAATTTGAATTTTTATAGAATCCAACTTTCTCCATTATTTTTTTTAAGTTTTTTTTTTTTAATGTCTCGGTCAAAATTTTGTCATAAAAGGGTCACACGTGACACATGACACACTAGCACCTTAAAGATGCTTATAACAAAAGTCACAAACTCAAGAAAAGTAACTAGAATTAGAAAGGCATCTAAGAAACTTTTAAACTGTACAGTACAAGTACCAAACCTTCAACTTAACCGTTGATTAAATTAACTTCCTCTCTGAACGTGCCATCCAAAGACTTTTCTTGCTCTCGAGATATAATTTTCTATTTTGATTGCGTAATCTATGTCATTTTCACACGTGAGAAACGAATTTCTCACTGGCTGCTGCAATTGTGTGGAGCGGACTTTTGATGTGAGATTAATGTTAATCTTTGATAGAAATTTAATTAATTATTATCTGTACTTGGTTATTCGTAAACACTATCATTATTCATCTGTTCGATCATAAAAAAAAAAATTCAACAAAATTGACGTACACAATGGATCTCCCTTGACAACTACACAATTTTCACACTATTTTACACATTATACACATTGAGGCAGAAAGTCCATGTCATGAACATTTCTTCAAAATTGAAAATTCTATATATATGCATCTAGCTGCGGATGAACCAACTTGAAAATAATAAAACTTACAACTTCATGCTTCGAATCAGTTTAAGTAATTAGAGCTGAGATAGGTAGCTAGTGGAGTGTACTAGTTTTCTAAAGGAAATAGCTAGATTCAAACGTTTGTTTCCTTGTTTAAAAAGAAAATGAAGAAAAATGTTTTTTCTATTGTAGCTAAGCTTTCGTGTTAATTAAGTTCAAGTAGACAAATTTTTTTTATAAGTTCAAATTAATTTTTATATATACTCAACTTTTACAGAAATTATCTTTTTTAACTTCTACAAAAGTTATGGCTCATTAGTTGATTTTAACTTATTAGAAAAATCCAATTAATTTTATCTATTTTTTTTTCCCTATAATTGTCCATGAAGAAGTTAATCGAAACCTTTATACATTATATGCATATGTTCAGCTGAACTTTAATAAAGTTTGCCTGAAATCGCACTTTTCTCTCACTCACTGTAACCACCTTTTACTTGGTTGTACAGTAATTTATAGATAGAAAAACATTAATTTATAGGTAGATACAAACATTAGTATTTTTAGTGATACATAGCAGCATGTGTTTGTACCTGTGTGACAACATCATCTTTAAGTGGTTGATTTTGGTTGCTACAGTAAGGTGTTCTTATACACAAAAATGAAACAAAATTAATTCTGTGATGACCTTTCTACAAGCATCTTATCATATTAATTAACGTAGATTCTTGAACTGCATTCTAACTAATAGACGCACCTAGCTAATAAAATAATAATTAAAGAGCAAGAGATCATAACAATAACTTCTCTTTAGTTTCTTTGATAATTTACGTTAAAAGATAAGTTTGCATTGCTTTTATGCAAAGAGAGCAGTCAATATAATCTATATTATCTTCCATGACACAAGAGTATATATGATCTCCAGATGAAACTTTAAAACAAACACGTTGGCTTGTTCATTTGCTTTTGCAATTCATAATTGTAAATAAAAGCATTACAATTACTAGAATTGTCACTCTTACTAGTGGCAGATCAAAGAGAAAGTCTTAGTTCCAAATCTGGTTCTTCAGTGTCACTTGATTCAGAGTTCTGACTGCTTGCGCCCCCGGAACCACTTCTATGCTTTTTGGTATCTATGTGTTGTGAGCCCTATATAATTATAGAAATTAAACATATATAATGAAGGTCATTTTCAATTCACATATATGGATTAATTATTGGGTGCCAAATATATATGTTGTGTGTAGAATATCAAACGAGATTTATACAAGTTGAAAAAAATTCCTTACATATAGGTTAAGTAAAGGTCTAGTTTGAGAAGTGGAATGTTCCCATCTGGTTTGCAACAAAGAATTGAAGATATATATTAGCCTAGAAACTCTTCATGACAAAGAATTATAGAACAGAAATCCAGCAAGTATATATAAACACATATGTTGCTCTTTGCTCATATATAATGAGAAAAGATCTAATAGGGCTGGAAGATTTGAGTACCTTGCAGTATTAGTTGGCTGAGAATCTCCATATCTAATGTTTGTTCTTTCATATTCGGGTAGGGACATCTGCACAAGCAAACAACAGTGTTTGTCCAATTTCAAGATCCACGATTTAAACTCACTCTTGCCATAAAAATATATCTATATTACTACACTCACATGGACATGTTATGAAACAGAAGAATTATTACTTGTACGTTTTTTTGCAACATTAGATGTGAGAACTAATTCACAAAACTGTAACCACAAAGATGATTTGAATGACATTTTTGGCTCTTTTACTCACTTTATTTTTAACTCGGATACTTTTAAATCAGCAAAACACCCCATCCTTCCCTTTTCTCCTAGGTTTAATTAGTACTACCCTTGCACTTTCAAAATTCAACCAAACATATTGGAGACAATTAATCCAGATTCATCAAAAAGAAGATTGCTAGGGTTAATCTTAAGAAGATAAATATCATGTCAATCATTTCCTAATTTAAAATAAAATAAAAAAACAAGGGTTATAAAAATAAACCACTTTGAATTGCTTTGGGAACAATTTCAACCCACTTGCATATATTATTTTCAGTCATCTATAGTTGCTGAAAATTATGAAAATATATATGTGTGAAACATGTTTACTCATAACAAAAAGATGAAAACGAACAAGTTAAACATATATGGTACAAATAAAACTGTAGAAGTGTAAAATCAATTGGGATCGGTTGAAGAAAAGCCAAAAACTACACATACCACAATGTTGGGTTGGAAGCCATATGAAGGTGAATATGATGTAGATGAGGATGAGTAAGAAAAAGATGATGATGATGGTACTGATGAATAGGGTGTTTGCACCCTTGGATCTTCCTGCATGTTGTTCATGAGGATGAATTAGCAAATGGAATTCCAAAATCTAAGGCCAAATATTGCTAGTTTTTGAGAGAGGAAAAAAAAAGGGTCTTACATTGTTGAAGTTAGATGGATAAGGAGTGTGCAGAGGAGGATGATAGCCACCACAGGCCATTTGACCATGTAATCTGATTTTCTCCAATTGAGCAACACCTAATCCTCTTTGTGGTTGCTTTGGCTTGTCTTGATTGTTCTTCTTCCCTTTTCTTGAAGATGAAGAAGAAGAACCACTTACTCCTCTTTGATCATTTCCCATGTTTGCCTCTCCAAAATAACTGCTATCCATGACTCTCTTTTTTCGTGCTGTGCTGTCCAGTGAAGAGAGAGATTTTTTGGCAAATCCCGGAAGAACTGCTTCCACTTAATTTCTGGCTGGGAAATCAGAGATCTCCTATGCTCTCTTTTAAGCTTCTAGCAAACCCAGGAATAATTGCATCGCTGGATCAGATTGTGTATAGATTTCAATGTTATGTTATATATATACGCCTAGATTCTATGCTCCTTCTCTACCCTTTAACTTCATTTTTTTTTTTTAAGACAATAATGATTACATTTTTTATTATTTTTTTGCCCATTTGTTATACGGACTTTGGAGACTATCTCTGAAAGCGATTGTCTCTCATTTAAAATGTTAAATAAGCTGTATTGGAAGACTCTATGTAGCCACGCGCCACAAGGTTGGCTGCAAATAATATATATGCAGTTTTATTATTATTTACTAATGTCCATGTCCATATAATATAGCTCTCATTGAATATTTGCATTGTTTTTTCTTCTTAGATGTTTGCTCAAACTTTCTTTCCATTAAAAAAATTGATTAGTGTGTGCTACGCTATATATGCCGAAGATGATGAGGTTGGCACTTCTCATCAGTCTCACAGCAATCAGCATATATAGCCTTCTAAAGTGGCCTGTAGGTGATTAATTAATTGCCTTTGATTCTTCTCTACTTGATGGGTATTTTTAGGGTACTTTTTATATAAGATTATTTTGATTACACTGATCAAAGTAGATTACAAAGCTTTGTGTACCAAGAAAAAAAAAAAAAAAAAAAAAAATATATATATATATATATATATATATAAAAGATTACAAAGCCTTAAGTAGGTTCCACTCTGCATGTGGTTTCCTAGTTCTCGGTCAATTTGTCTCAGCTGATAGTACCCTAAAGGGCCTGACCTGAAAAGCACCAGCTGTAAAATTCCATATAAGTAACTTGTTAAGAAGGGAAAGTAATAAATAAAATTTAGTAATGAATAATATTGAAAACGTTAATAAACAATGTTAGTTTGAGACCAAATCATGTATGAATTGCAAATCCCGAAAATCTTTTCCATTTTTGCAGTTTTAAAAATTTCTGATCGAGTTAATAATTAGAATCCACAAATTTATTTTATCTTGATCTAAATCTAGAAGTTGCTTAATTAATAAGGGAGACATAAAAGATTGAGATAGCTCAAACAATATGTAGTACTTAAAAAACAATTAGTATACAACATGAGATACCAAATATATGATTATAATAATAATGGGGGGTTATAATTAATTGTTAGAGGAGATACCAAATGATCTAACTGAACTGTTTCACGCATGGTTTGTGGGTCATATTTTATGAGTTGTTTGTGTGGTGGAAAGTTAGAATATCCTCCAATTTGTTAGCCAGACATGTGAACCCATGCAAATTACAAGAAACCCCACTAACCCCACCAAAAGTATGTTATTTGTTTCTTAAGCGGATGACAGATTTATAAACATTTACAAAGTGTTATATATAGTTAAAGTCTTAAAGAGAAAATAGGATTTTGTTGCTTTACGTTATTTGGGGATCTGCTTCCCTTCCCTTCCCTTCCCTCCCTTCTCTCTTTACCTTTTCATTCTTCTAATCTTCTTCTTCAGGGCTGATGGAATTGCTGACCTAAAAGGCACTGCTTAATTATTTAATTCAGTTATTATCGTGCAATATTGCTGCAGTACTGCATCCACTTAGAATAATCAGTTGTGACAATTGGTTTGAACTATACCTATCATTCAAATATTGAATTTTCTCTTCACAGTCACGTTCAAACATTTTTTTAATTATCAACTCAGGTAAATTAATTACTCAAGTTTCTTTCAATTAGCCCTAATTATAGTAACTTTAAATATTTTTGTTCAAAGAAAATTTCATGATACATTTTAGTCGTTAAGGTCAATAATTTAATCTGACATTAAAAAGGAAGACTGGAAGATCCTTTAACCGTAAAATTTTGCTAAATTAAAAATCAGTTGAGGCAACAAAAGCCATTAACATAGATCAAAACCCTATTGGATATACTATGTATTCAATTGCGCAAACAAATTGACGAAAGAAAATTTATCTTTGCTTTCAATACAAATTAAATTGAACAGCCAGCCAAAGTCAACAAACGCAAGTTTTTTTTATTTCCTGTTTAGTCAAAGTTTACCAGCTACAGTTTAGGTTCCTTTAATTACGTCAATATATAAATGTTTTGTCACGTTTTAAAAATAAAACATAGACCGTTACAAGAAGGATATTGATTAATGTTTTTTGTGTGTATAGAAGTATCTTCCAGGGAGATAATCATGTTCTCGAGCCCTTGTAGGATTGATTAAGCTGAAAATATTTCGTAGTGATAGACTATTAGCAATATGGTATTGAGACTAGCTATTGTTTAGTCGAAGCAAAATTATAAGCGGTGGTTACTGACTTACTGGTTTGGCTGTTGTTAATTAATAATTTTCAAGATAAGATTTTTTTATTATAAGTGATGGCTAGATTTTCTCTCTAGTTTTTTAATTATTTGAGCATCATGCTTTCTCCAACCTCCTGTTGAAGTTTGCAGATTTAAACACCAACCACTAATGAACGATGATTAATTAGGTCATCGATCGCTAGTAAGCTTACTTATAAAACCTTTTCCCTTTTCTTCTCACTCCCAACTAATTTGTCAACAATAACTCTTGAATCGTTTTGTTACCTTAGGCTACTTTGAGCTGTGTTTGCATCGTAATTAATACACTTTCCGCACTGGGATCATTATTCTATTGCGCGTGATACTATACTAAGCATTAAGATAAACGCAGTCTACTCAGCTATGATTTATTAACGGAAAACTTATTCAATCAAATCATGAAACAGGTGATTCAATATATAATTCTATTTCTCTCTCTCGTAAACCAAATTCGCCCCCTCTAACTTGGCACTTTCCTTTTTTATCATATGAAAATAATGCGATTTGTCAAACTTCTAATAGAATCATGCCACGTACGTATACTGCTACTCATCTTGTTCGATGACATTAAAAAATATTCTTCTGATGATAATTAATGTAATAATCAATAAATAAATTAGTTTAGTGAACACATAATCTTGCGTCTCTTTCACTTGTTTATAATTCAATTTATATAAGGATGTGGGTTGTGGAATAGTAGTATTTTGTAAACCACACGGTGATCCTTCGGATCTTTCTTATAATTCAAGGAATTGAATGGTTCTATGAGACATGAAGTAAAATCAATATAGTATAATATGATCATGCATATACATATCAAAGAGTATCTTAACCTAAAGTAACATCGACAACAAATTAAAAAGAAAGAGGGAGAGGAACACCATCATATATATATTCCAGTAAAGCAAGGATGAAAACATGGGATTATGTATATATATGTGTTGATGGGGTTTGATTCTGTTTGTTAGAGAGAGCTAATTAAGAGGGTGATTGTGTGCGTGTACTGTTGCATCGTAACAAACGATCGAAGACAAAAGGAAGTGGAAAGAGATGTAGGGAATATATGGTATCTACTGTAGATTTGTGGCCACATGCAGGTTGCATTCGAAGAAAAGGGAAATGATCCCTTAAAAAATATTGCTGTGTATATATTATAATTAAGCAAAAGCTCCCCACCATCATAAGCTTCAAATCAGCCACAATCTCGATCATGTAGTATTATAAGTATATCAGATTCTCAATTCTTTTTTCAGATACACACACGTACGGGGACTTGTGCCTATCTCTCATCATGGTCAAGCCAAAGAGTTGAGTAAGTATTGAGTTTATAATTAAGACTAATTAACTCTCTAACTAGCTAGGATTAAATTTTCATCACTTCAATTGTTACCAACACCAAATTTTGAAAAACAGTAGCTAGGAGAGAGATGAACAATTAATTAACGAATAATATATACTATATCCTATTTTTCATTTTTGTTTGAAACCCGAACTAACAGGAGTATTTTATTAATCATGTGATTATTGGATTTCATTATCATTCTTAATTTCAATGAAGAGGTTTAATCACGAAGCCAATGATTTCTCGATAAAAAAAATTTTAAAAAAAAGTAGCAAGCTAGAAACTAGGAATCTGTCAACTTTTAAGATTTCTCATTTTGTTTTTAATACTAAGAATATATTATCCACAAAATCTTGCATGTGTAAAAATGCATGCTTTAATTTGTCTGAATCTATTTTATAAGCCAAACCATACCGAGTTTGCTTGCTGTCACAAGATGTTGTCTATATGGCTATTATAGAATTGCTTTTCAAGTTTAATATTTGTGAATATAAAAGTAGGACAGTAAAAAAGTTGTCTCTTTTAATTTTAAAATGAGTGTGTATACATAAAAAATAAAAAATGTGTCAGTACTCTCCCTGCTCCTGCACTATAATTAAAATGCATGATTGATCTGTGTACAGATTAAAACTTGTGGATACCTTATAATTCTAGATATCTTTACTTAAGATGCTTTAGAAATATTTTGATCTATATGTAATCCATATTTTGCTTTGGTAGAAGATTTTTTCAGAATAAAATAAAACTATTAGAAGTCTCTATGGACAGTATTCACATATATAATATGATTGCACAACTGGACTGGGACCTTGGAAACTTCAAGGAATGGTCCTGACCCACATGTGGAGAGAAAAATGCAAAACTCAACACTTGGCTTGCCCTTATATTATAAAATGTTTATAAAGTCCCACTTATTACTTGGAAATGTGGCAGCATTAATGCCATAGGTCCTTCTTGTCTCACAAAACCAACATCCCCCAGTGCTCTTATAATCTATCTTGGATATGATTTTCTGATACACTTCATTTTCATCATGTAAATTAGATGTGATGAAGTTTGATTAATATTATATAATTAATTAATTATCCGATCTCTAATTTCATTTCTTGTGTGCGCTGTATTGATTATGAGCGCGCAGCGTCTGCGCTTTAATTTGCATTATTTTATTGCTCAATCATATGTTAAGAGAACCTTCTTAAGGTTTATATATATATATATATATATATATATATATATATTTCAACTTATCCAGCTTTATTGATGAGGAAGCATAGAATAAAATTTTATTTGCTTAATTTAATTTTGACATGATATATACTGGAAGGATTCAATGGCACGAGTACGGTGGTCATAAATGAGTTTTTTTTTTAAATATAAAATAAACAAAAATTTACCTAAATAATACATCTAAAAAAATTATTTACCTATATGATACAAAATACTATTCAAATCATAAATCGTTGTTTCCAGCACCGAATTTTCCTTCTAATTTTCTTTTTCTTAGATTAGTTTTCAGCGTTTCATATTTTTGTTTTTGTTTTGCTTTTTTTTTTTTAATTTAATATTTTTTTTTCATTTGTTTTAATTTTTTTAGAGTGACTTTCTATTTTATATTAATTTTTATATTTTTAAAAAAATTAAAAATATTTTATTTTTAATAAAAAAAATTAAATATATTTTTAATCCTTTAAATTGAGTGTTTATTTATTTTTAGTTATGAAAATTAAAATTTATTTTTTAGTCTTTTAAATATTATTTTTAACCCTTTCAAACTTCTTTAAGATACACAATTAATCATTATTTCTTAAACATTGCAAATTATTCTTTTGCCACCATTTTGAAAGTGTTTTTAGGCATATTTAACATGTAAAAGTTGTATCCTTAGATTCATGTAGATTAAAATTAGAAGGTTGAACTATACTCCAATCCAAATATGAATGTAAAGAAGGGGAAAATCAAGCAAATGTTGTCATCTCGACAAAGTTAAACGAGTTCACTGAGTCCAAAAACTATTTTTTATGTGTTTTGGAGTACAATTTTCATATATTTATAGACATGTTCAAGAAAAAAACATAAACATAGGTAAAATCAAGCAGAAAAGGACCCATGAAAGGATTAAAAGAATTCACTAAATCCAAAAACTATATTTTTTTTACGTTTTCGGGTACGATTTTAAATCTTTTTTTTTACGGAATTTTTTTAAACATTATTAGATTTGTTTAATATGTAAATTTTGTATCATTAAATTCATGTAAATCAAACCGGGTTCAATTGAATAGTATTTAGATAAATATTTTTTTAATGTATTATTTGTGTCATGAACAGCTCCATGTTTAAATCGTAAGTAAAGTTATAATATTATTTTATATTTTTCATTATTTATTTGATCATGCACTTTATCTTAATTATTTTTATTTTAGGATTTACTGTAATTTTGATTTTCTAGTTTAAAATTCATAATTTTGATCTCTTACTTTTAAAATCAACCATTTTTGAAATAAATATAAGTAAATATTTTAAAGTTGACTTTTTTTTTAATTTAAATAAAAAAAATTAGATAAATTTTGACAAAACTAAGATTAAAATTCATACTTCTTTAGTTTTTAAATATCAAAATAACCAATAATTCAATAACTTAATTGATAACAATGGTGAAATATATATATATATATATATATATATATATATATATATATATATATATATATCACATAAATTTTATTTATTATTATATATTTATTTATTATTTCTTATATTCTATGAGAGTGATTTATAAAATAAAAAGTGAAATATATATATAAAAAAATTATAACTAATAATAGGAAATGTTAAAAAATAAATGAATAATAATTTAAATAACTTTTAATAATATTAAAGATTAGTAAAATAAACTTTTATAAATTTAAAATTTTTATATAATAAATATTTTTAATTTTTGTTAATATAGATTAGGTTATGCAGGTTAACTAATAATCCACTAATTCGAATAATGACTCAATAATTCAGTGTCTTAATCAAATCGATCATTGGTTTGGTTTTTAAAACTATGACAAAGATGTATTTTTTTTTATATATTTCACTTTTTATTTTATAAATCACTTATTTTATTTTATTTTTATTTAAATTATTAAATTATTATTGAGAACACAATAAACAATAAATAATAAATAAAATCTATATAAAAGATTTATTCGTGTGTGTGTTTTTGTAATTATTATTAATTAGGTTATTAACTTAATAGTTATTCTTACATTGAAAATCTAAAGAGGTGTGAATTTGAATCCTAACTTTATTAAAATTTATCTAACTTTTTATATAAATTAACTAATTAAATTAAATGGTAACTTATAAATAAAAAATAGTAATGGTGTCATTAATAAATAAATTAACTAATTAAGTTTATTTAAATAATTATTAATGATAAAAAAAAAAACAATGTTACAGATTTTGAAAGTAGATAACTAAAATTACACTTAATCCTTTATTTTATTATGTTTATTAGTTGTAACTTATCAATGTTGTGGGCAAAACTCTGAATCTTAAAACTTAAAATATAATTCCTTAATAAGAAAGCTTAAAACCACATTGTAACGATCACTTTCACTTTAAATCTATTGAGGCTATAGAAATTGTTGGTGCGGAAAACTTCTCGACTTATACAGGTCAGTGTTACTCGATGGAAATGAAAACTTTACTGTTTGGTGTTTCCTATTCCTTCATAATTTATTGATGATAATAATATTTCCTGATTTCTTTAGGTTTATTTTCATTTTGATTTTCTGACGTTTATGTGAATCAAAGAAATGTAAACAGTCTTGATAGACGAAAAATCAAGATTGTTGCAGTTAATAAATTATGTATCCCAAATATAAAAGAATACACAACAGACATTTTTCTCCGATATTTTAATCTTAGTTTATGTGGTCACATAGTACATTATACACCATATAAAATTATAATCTAAAATTCGTTGTTAACTTGAGTCCGTCCAGCAGTGAGATTAACAAGCATTCTGTGACTTCCTGTATCACGGGATGGAGCAGGACAATAATATTGGGGTTGCAATTGGAGACATGGTCTTTACAAAAGATCCTGAAATAAAGGCCATAATCCTGTGGCTCGCAGCTTATCAGGTATTCATATTTGTTTTGGACAAAAGTAAACTTGCATTTGTTGAACAGTGCTTACCTTTGACTCAACTTATCATTTCATGCCTTAACAGGCTCAAAGACCTTTCATAGCATACCGCATATTTGGCTTGAAGGCATTGCAGAACCTAGACAAGTTAATTTGGTCTTAACTGAAAAGTGTCATTTGTCCTTATTTCACATTTGAATTAATCAACTTTCTTTGATTTATGATGCTATGGCAGGTTTCTCTTTGGATTTTGTCACAGGTATTTATAATAACTACTCAACAACAACAACTAGATCAAAGGGACACCACTTCTTGCAATGGTTCCAGCGATCATATGCTCATGGTTGTGATATGATGGATTTGACAAATCAAAGGGTCTTAGGACGAGGAATCACCAATAAAAGAAAAAGGGTCTCAGCAAGAATTACCAAAAAAAAAACAAAAGGGTCTCAAGAGGGAAAAGATGAATTGTCTCTTTATTTATATTTATACTAACCCGGGCTAAAAATGAGGTTGTTTTAGTTATTATTATATACTTTTTTTTAAAACAATATATACTTAAAAAATATTCTTTATATAGTAATTATTTTTAAAGTTATAATTTTAATTTATAAAAAAATAATGATTATTAGAAAAGTGAAAAAATTACTTTAATCTAATCATGATTTTTTAAAGTGAAAATACTTTAAAGTGAAAATACGTTAAGTATGAATAGGATAAATATTTAAATATATATTGTCACATTTTGAAAGAATTAATATATATATTATAGCCATGGCATATAAAATGCAGCTCATCATTCATTTCTTATGTTTAGAACTCAATTTAATAAATTTCACATGTAACTTTATATAATAAAAAAAAAAAAAAAAAAAACCACAACCAATACAATACTACTATATAAACTTTCCATAAAAAAAAAAAAAAGAAAGTAATAAAAATAGGCAATCCAATTGTATAGAGTTATGATTAAAAAGCTACAAAACATTAAAATACAATTGAATTAAAACTG
Organism: Amphicarpaea edgeworthii; assembly: GCA_014843725.1. Taxonomy (NCBI): domain Eukaryota; kingdom Viridiplantae; phylum Streptophyta; class Magnoliopsida; order Fabales; family Fabaceae; genus Amphicarpaea; species Amphicarpaea edgeworthii. Next base: position 725,981 of record CM026325.1, read on the forward strand.
AGCATCATTGTTAAAATTGAAATGATATAGCCTATGCGTATACTTATTATTTAAGGTAAAGTATGAAATTTATCTTTCAACTTTTCTACATTTTTGGTTTTGTTCTCTCAACTTTTTGTTAACTGGTCTTAGTCCTTCAACTTTGATTTTAGTCCTTCTGTCCAAATACTTGATTAAGTGGTGACGTGACACATAATTTTTTTATAGGTAAAGTATGAAATTGGTCCCTTAATTTTTTCACATTTTTTATTTTGGTCCCTCAACTTTTTGTTGACTGGTCTTAATCCTTCAACTTTCATTCCGTTTCGGATTTTGGTCCTTCCGTCATATGCTCCGTTAAGTTTATCCTCTTTGTTGAGTCAGTTCATCCTCTCCATTGAGTCTCCTCCCTCCGTCAAACATCCTCACCGTCAAACCTCTCATTCTTCGTTGAACCCCTCCCTTTCGTTGAACTACATCCCCACCGCGAACCCCATCCCCTATGTCGATGTCAAACACCATCTAGGAGATCAGGATTAGCGTCGCACCACCTTCACCACTATCATTTCACCTCCACCATCGTCACCTCGCATTGCAGTGCAAAAGAGGTCGTAGTTGCCTACAAAACTCTCATGTTCACGTCCAAACAACAACAAATAGGGTCACATTTGACTCGCGAGAATATTTGTTTTGTTTTTACAGTTTAGGCAACAAAATCAAGCATATGAACATGCATTTTGATCGTCTACCCATGAGAAATAAAACCCCTCATTCAATTTTGAAGATCATTGAACAATGAATGAGCAATTTGGGAAAGTCAAAATTGACTTGCGAAGGGTACCCAAAATCAACAGAGGAAGGATAGTATGAAAATTAGGGATTTAGGAAGAAAATAGAAATTACATGTCACGTTAACACTTAATATACCATTTAGATTGAAGGACTAAAACCCAAACGGAATGAAAGTTGAAGGACTAAAACCAATCAACAAAAAGTTGAGGGACCAAAATCAGAAATGTGGAAAAGTTGAGGAACCAATTTCATACTTTACCCAAAAAATTACGTGTCATGTCAATACTTAACTGAATATTTAGATGAAATGACTAAAACCCAAACGGAATTAAAGTTGAAGGACCAAAACCAGTCAACAAAAAGTTGAGGAACCAAAACCAGAAATGTGAAAAAGTTGAAGAACCAGTTTTATACTTTACCTTATTATTTATGTATGAAGTTTATATCTTTTTAAATAATAATCTATTAGCAGATAAATACATAACTTCAAAATAATAATTTAATAGATATGATCTAGTTGAAATAATTATTTTTATCAAAGAAAGTGTAAAATATATAATCTATTATATATAATTAAGGCTTCAGATTATAAATATTGTGGTTTACTTCTTTTTTTAAGAATAAATATAAACATAAAAATAATATGTATTATTTAAAAGTATGCCACATATTTTAATGATTTATATTTATTTGTCAAAAAAATTATTTAAATTAAAAAAAAATATTTAACGGATTCATTTAGACAGATTAAACAAAACAAAAGATTATTTAATTTTAAACAAAAGATTTGAAAAACTCATTTATTAATATTACTTATTAAGATTATTTTATTATTTAACATAATTAATTTAATAGATTAAACAAAAATTATTTAAATTTTCATTCAGTCTACAAAAACTTAATGTATACTTTTAAAATATTATAGATCAAAATAAGAAATTTAGTGTAATAAAAGTAGCATTAAGCTTAACTATTATAGTTTTAAGATAATTTAAATAATTTCCAAAAAAAAAGGATAATTTAAATAATATTAATTTAAAAACGTTATAAAATAATAACAAGTTGAACAAATTTGAAAATAATATTTATTTAAATTATCTTATAAAGTTGATTGATAATAATATAAGAGAATAAATGTTTCCATGAAAAATCAAATCAAACTAAGGAAATCTTCATTTTTTTTGTTTTCAAAGGTTGTTTAGATATTCATTTTTTCTTCTTTTATCTACCAATTTATTATTGATTGGATTAATGTTTTTTTTTTTTTTGTCTTGTGTGTTTTTCTTCTTCTTTTTTTTCCTATATTTTTTTTTTAATTCATATTTTACATTTTTTTTTTTCGTTTTGTTTCAAGAATTACATATTAGGGTTTAGGATCTAGGAAACAATGGAAACACAAACACAACGATACTTCAATCTTTATCAATGATGGGGAAAATGTCAACATCAATCGATCCAAAACAACAATAGATTACTGATAGCAACATTAAATGACCCATTTATAGACGACGATGGAGTAGTAAATTACTTCAATTGCAAATGCAAATGTTTTCAGCAAATTCACAAACAATTGACAATTCAAACTCATTCTCAAATCAATTTGAGCCACACATTTTTTCATAGATTACATCCAACAACCGAAAATTTTTGTGAATTTCAATTCATCACATGGACTACCTATTGAGTGAGGTGGTCCAAGCTAGAATTTGCCCAATGATTGAACAACTATGATATCGAATTTGTATGCATGAAATTAGTTGGAACAACTTTCAAATATATAATTAATCAAATAGGTATGGATATTGTAATGTGATTAATATCATTTGCTTTATAATTTTTTTTTTATAACTTTTTTATTATTAAGTCTATTTAATTTCACAATATATTATTATATGTGTAATAAAAATAATGCTAATGGGTTAGTAGAGTTGACTTAAAAAACCAATAGATCGGTTCTTTTCATCAATATTCTCCTCAAATAATTATAACAGCACCTAGGAATTTACTGTATTTATTTTATGCACCCTCATTTAACTTCATACATCCCCACATAAACTGGGGTCCGAGAAGTAATTATCGATTACAAATTATATTAAAATTATAACTAATGGGTTGGCCCAAAAAAAAAAGAAAAGAAACCAGTAACTCATGTTAGGGTAAAGTTGTAGCTACATGCTATTAGCCTCCATGGCCGAGTGGATTCACAAGTCCTATGCCACTAGCCTCCATGGCAATGTGGATTTGCAAATCTTATGTGACAAGATAGTTGCATGATGCACTTTGTTGAAAATCTCCAAGGATGTTAACATCATAATTGCATCCAAAGAAATAGGAAATCACTTGTCTCATAAATCCGATGTCATACAAATCACAAAAAAAATTAGAATTCCATACGGAAAAGATGATTTGAAATAAACATAAGACAAAACCAACCAAACATGATACAGACACAAAACAATATAAAAAGATGAAATTAGCAACACACAAATTCGATAATACAATGGAGACGTAAAATGGAAACTATCATCTCTTTCAATGAGATTGACAATAATTAATAAGATAAAAACTCATTAAAACCTTCAAAACCCAAAAAATCAGCCTTAAAAAGTAACGATTTGGTGAAATCTTCATGAATCACCAAATAAACATGCAAAAAAAATCACATATTATTGCAACCATTGACGAAGACTAAATTAGTAAACGATCAAGCGAAAACTCATGCTAGGAACCCCCATCGTGGTTTGATAGAACTCAACAACCACCAATGTCCCCTCGTATAGCACTCGAATATTGATCGGTAAACCTCCAAGCAAAAACCCATGTGACACACCCTCTCACAAAAAATAATCATAGACAAAACATCCATGACTTACGCAACTTCACTGTGGATTTCTCTTTCATGAGCAAACTACGGGTCTGACCTCATCGTGCATGTGCATGGTGGTAAAGGTGATGAAGAAAATCTGAAAGGGATAATGTTGGTGTGTTGAAAAAGATTGATGGCTGGAGGAATGAAACAATAACTCTACTTACATGAAGAGGACGACTTACGTGATGCAACGGCATTAGTTAAGAAAATGGGGGCATTGATGTCCCAAAAAACATCAAGGCATACAATAATTTGCCAACCCTAAATCCTCAAATCTTAGTTACACAACGTAAGGGTGAAAAGCATCACGAATGTGGAGAGCAACCTAAGAGTGATTCGCATGGAGGCTTCCTTCTTGCAAAACTAGGGGTTTAAGGAGTTTCTTCTTTCTCATTCATTTTACGCAATGGAGAACTCAAATCCACAATCAATTTGCCTCAGGTTAGATTCTAAAGTTTATGAAATATTTGTATGGGTAAAGGCATGTGGTCCCTGATTTATATATCTTTGGTTGTGATTTATGTTTAGGATATTTTAATAATGAGACTCGTGATTTGAGGAATTTTTTTATGCATTTATTCTTTATTATCCTGTGTAAATGTGTGTTGTTGTGGTATTTTCAAAAGAAGAAGAAGAAGGCTTACGAGATTTGGGAGAAGAAGAAAAAGAATTATGTAAACACTATCTATCAAAAATTAACAGAAGTACCAAATGTGTAAAAAATTAATTTTGGAGTACAATGACAATATATACATTTGAAAAGGGTTAGTTAATTTTACTTCCACTAGTTTTTAATAAGGAGTAAGATAAAATTCAATACTCTTTTTCTGGACAAAAAATCATTTCTTTTTGTGATTTTATATATAGATACATTCTGTCTCTCTAATCAATGGGATTATCCCATGATCTTCTAAAATTACATTTAATTTCACATATTTATACATGTGATGACAATGACAATGTAATTTTCTTAAACTTTCAAGAGATTCGTGAATACCCAATATCCATGGGCTTGTTGATTTGGGCTTTGAAGCCCAATTACATGGCTGAGTAATCAGTGTGGCTCATTGGGCCGAAGCCAAAGCCGAAGCCGAAGCTGAGTGAGCCGAACAGCTTCAGCGTGCATTTGGAACCAAAAGACAAGAAACAACAGCGTTGGCTTAACTCAAGATAAGGATTTAAAGCCTCGCCATTCATTTCCCTCCTTCCACTTCCAACCTCTATCTATCTTCATTCATCATCCATAGCCATTTTCTGTTTCACCACAAAGACTTTATTTTCACACTCCTTTTTTCTTTCTCCCAAAATTTCTGTGATTTTTTTTAGCTTTTTGAAGCTTCCGAGGTACATGTTCTGCTTCAAACTATGATGGGTCGTTGTTGTTTTTCTCCGTGCTACTTCTTATCATTGTGTGGATTTTACAGTACTATGTTAGAATTGCTTAATTGAACTTTGGACTCACTTCTTACTTCTTAGTATTGCTAACTTTCCTCTGAGCATTCTTGTTCCACACAGTGCTTGAAACTAAAACAGAATTTGCTTAATTCACTAAGCTAATTTTGTTAATTTTGCAAAAGGACTCGTGGGGTTTCATGGCCTTGCCAATTACGTGCTTGTGTAGTGTGGTATTTCCATGAAATGAACTTTAAAGGACTTGTTTTTATTCATATTATTTTATTTATTTTTTGGTTCAATTTGTAAGCCTGATTGGCATTTTAGCCTCTTGCATAATTTGTGGGGTGGGGGTTTCAAATTGTATTAACACGTGGTAATTTAACAAGTAGTGAGGTGTGGTATCATGTAATGTTGCTTGTTACATTCTGATGGAAATGCCAATTTTCACAGGCTGATAATGTGTTTTGTTACTTTGAAATTAACATTGATGACATAAAGGAGATAACTGAACTTGTCACAGAGTTGGATTTCTAAAACCAGATATTGAAATTCAACAACTCAATGGTTTTTGGATTTTGAACAAGGTGAAATAGTTAAAAGTTGGAGCTTTGAATTCTTCTAACCATCATCATGTATGAATATTTCAATAAGATGAAAGTAACCAATCATATTTTAGAAGTAGATAAACAATTTTAAGAAAAGCCAGGCTCTCTTTGATTGAAGAAAACATTTTTTGTTTCTATTTTCTGTTTTTCTTTTTTCATTAATATTACAATAAAGCTACCTTGTTTTCACTTTGTTTCATGTTTTCAAACATCTTAAAGGAAATGGTGAAATTTTGGTGTTGTTTTCACTGTTTGGCGTAAGATTTTTGGAAATAGTAAAAAAATTAAAAATGACTTCTTTTTTTTTATAATTATTAGTGGAAATAGGAAATGTAGACAGAAAACATTTTCTCAAACCAAACAGATTCTTATATCATCAAAAACTGCATTTGTGATGGTAATTACTCTACTACACTAAATGGAAATCCTGATATACCAAATCTCCTATCATTTGTCATGTAGCCCTGATTCATTGATTGTCATTTCAACTGCAATGTAGTCAAGAATTTACTCGTGATTTGTAAAAGATGTGATTATGCTTGATGTTTTTGTGAACATTGATACTGATATCTGGAGCAGGTTATGTAATGTGATTTGTGTATTTGTAAAATTTTGCTGGATGGACAATTTAAGTGATATTTGTCCACCATTGTCATTATTTTAAATTGTTATATATAGTGGCCACATAGGCAAAAAACTTATTACCTCAGTTCTTACTGATATGTTCATATCCTTCATATGTTTTGTCAAGGTGACAAAGATGAACTGATTCTGAAATATATAACTCAAGTTTTGCAATTCAAGCCAACATGAATCCTGTAATATCATGCTCTATTGGCAACGTGTCAATTATTCCTGGATTCACCTATTCAACAAGGAAGAATAACACTTTAACAAGATTCAACTTGTCAAGGAGCACTGTAAAACCTGGATCATCATCATCATGGAGATTTCTATTACCTTCATTTGTTGCTAGTGGAGTGTTTCCACAAAACAAAAGGATACGTTCTTTTCATAAGAAGTCTAGAACCTCCATATCAGCCACAGAAACAGATGTAGCAGTGGAACCAGGTCCACCTGTTGCAGATGAAGATTCTGGTGAAATTCCTTCAAATGAAGTTGGAATAAGTGAAGTTTCATCTTCTAACTCTGATGCCAACCCTGATCCAGCTAAAGCCAAGCGTTCAAGACCTGCAAGGAAAAGTGAGATGCCTCCTGTAAAGAATGAGGATTTGATACCTGGGGCAACTTTTACTGGGAAAGTGAAATCTGTCCAGCCATTTGGTGCCTTCATTGATATTGGTGCTTTCACAGATGGGCTTGTTCATATTTCAATGTTGAGTGATAGCTATGTTAAGGATGTTGCAAGTGTTGTTTCTGTAGGCCAAGAAGTGAAGGTGAAGCTGATTGAAGTGAATCCTGAAACGCAGCGTATTTCTCTCTCTATGCGTGAAAATGCTGACACTGGTAGTGGTAAGCAGCGTAAAGATGCTCCCATCAAGACAGAGAAAGCTGGACCAGGGAAGAGGAACAATTCAAAACCCAATCCAAAGAGAGATAATGTAACGAAAAGCACAAAATTTGCCATAGGGCAGCAGTTGGTTGGTTCAGTGAAGAATTTGGCTAGAAGTGGTGCTTTTATATCTCTTCCTGAAGGGGAGGAAGGATTTCTACCTGTATCTGAGGAACCTGATGATGGATTTGATAATGTTATGGGAAACACTACGCTGGAGGTTGGTCAAGAAATTAATGTAAGAGTTTTGCGTATCACAAGAGGACAAGTAACATTGACTATGAAGAAGGAGGCAGATACTGCAGGATTGGACTCAACATTTAACCAAGGGGTTGTCCATGCTGCAACAAACCCTTTTTTGTTGGCTTTTCGTAAGAATAAGGATATTGCTTCTTTTTTGGATGAGAGGGAGAAAACTCAGAGTGAGGTTCAAAAACCATCAACTGCAAGTACTTCGGAAGAAATTAAGGGAACTATCAAGCAAGGGGAAACTTTATTGGATGTTCCTGATGTGCAGGGTGAACCAGAAAGCAGCGAGTTGACAGATGATGTTCCCTCTGCAATAAAACAAAATGCTGAAGATGATATTTCTGAAAATGTGGGAACCAGTTCAACAAGTGGCTCCTCAACAGCTATTGTGGATGATGAAAGTAACCTAGTCAGCAATGTTGCTAGCCTAACACCAGGTATAGATAGTGCTATTGAGAAGGAAGAAGAGGTAGCTTCTGGAAGTTTGACTCCCGAAGAGGATATATCTACTGTAAATCCAACAATTGAGGTAGCAACTCAGACAGATGTCACATCAAATGATTTGAAAACTGACTCACTTGTTGAAACAGCTAATGAAAATGTAATAGAAAGTGGAGCTGATCAAATTGTCACGGAAGACAACAAACAATCACAAACTCCTAATGCAATTGAGGAATTTGCAGCTGCAGTACTAACGGACAGTGATGTGGATGTTGGAGCTGTTCCTGAGAACAATGACAGTGATACTAGTTTGAGTGGACAAAGTGATGGGTTGTCTCTCGAGGAAAGCTTAAATGAAGGTTATGCTTCAATTTATTTATAATTCCTATTTGCCTGGTTCATTTTGGTTAATGAATGAGAATCGCTAGCAAGTTTCCCAAAAATGTTCATATATTACATGATATTGCATCTGTTACATTTCCACTGTGACCCCAATCAGTTAGTTTTATGTAACTGAAACAATTGACTTCCTTATAATAGCCATATCTTGCTAGCAGAGTTTTTCCTTTTCTTTTTTCTTTTCTTCCTTCTACTGTTATAAAAGGAGTGGCTTTGAACTGTTGATCTTCTGTCAACAGATGCAACAGAAGGAACTGATCAAGTTCCTTCTCCTGAAAGTTCTGTCACTGAAGTAGTAAAAACCTCCACTGATGATCCCAAAGAAGAAGAGCAAAAACAAACTCCTGCCACAGATAATGAAAATTCTTTTACCTCACAAGTTGAAGACAAAGAGGTTCCAATTGCATCTGAGAAAAATAGCAGTTTATCCAATTCTGACGGACAAACTGGCGCTACTTCAGGAGAAGACTTGAGTAAAGGTTTAAATTTCATCTGATTTTCATACTATTTCATTTCACATTTTTCTGCATCAAACTGATGTTAGAAAGACTTGAATTTATACATTTATTATAGTTTTTATATTTAAATGTCAGGGTGAAATGGAGCACGTGATAGAGGGTGCATAGGTGCTGTATTTATGTAGTCTAATTGTGCATTGCATAATTTCTATACTTCTCATTTTCAATCTTTTATATTATTTATATACATAACAAGTTTGCTATATTGCCACTGGGAGTTGGACTAACCAATGCAGGGCTGCAATATCATGTAGACACTGGCATTGCCTTTGGGGGATTAAATTATGACAATTGTTACTGACTACACTTTATTTTATGTTCATTGATATTTCTTGGTTTTCCACCCTATTGAATTTTCTTTGCATTCTTACATGGGATGTCCAATAGTTAAATATCTGTCCCTTTTTTTTTGGATTGCAGCAACTATATCACCTGCACTTGTGAAGCAACTTCGGGAAGATACAGGAGCTGGAATGATGGACTGCAAAAAGGCTCTATCAGAGACTGGTGGGGACATTATTAAAGCACAAGAGTATCTTAGAAAAAAAGGCTTATCAAGTGCAGAAAAGAAAGCAAGCAGGGTAACTGCTGAAGGAAGGATAGGTTCTTACATCCATGACAGCAGGATAGGTGTTTTGGTAGAATTAAACTGTGAGACAGATTTTGTCTCCCGGGGTGACATTTTTAAAGAGCTTGTTGATGATATTGCCATGCAAGTGGCTGCATGCCCTCAAGTAGAGTATCTTGTTACTGAAGATGTTCCCGAGGAAATAGTGAGCAAAGAAAAAGAGATAGAAATGCAGAAAGAAGATCTTTTGTCAAAACCAGAGCAGATAAGATCAAAGATTGTTGAAGGGCGGATAAGAAAAAGACTCGAGGAGCTGGCATTGCTCGAGCAGCCCTACATTAAGAATGATAAGATAGCAGTAAAGGACTTAGTCAAGCAAACTATTGCAACTATTGGTGAAAATATTAAAGTTAAGAGGTTTGTGCGGTTCAACCTTGGAGAGGGTTTAGAGAAGAAAAGCCAGGATTTTGCTGCTGAAGTAGCGGCACAAACTGCTGCAAAACCAGCACCTACACCAGTGAAAGAGCAACCTGCTGTTGCAGAAGCCAAGGAGACTGAGCCAAAGTAAGTAATTCTATGAATTCTTTCTTATTATCGAGTAACTAAATTATTAAATTTAGGTGATTAGTTACTGGAATGTGCATTTATTAAGATTCAGAAACATGAGTTATAATTGGCAAAATTATGTCAAAGGAGAGATTGTGTTGGTGATGGCATTAAATTATGCATTGACTCAGTTATATACATAAAGGTGAAAGCAATGGCTAGCATTTTCTCATTTTACACTCTTTTTTGCAAATAATTCAAACAAGTGACTCATAACTACTAACTGTATCATTAGGTTCAAGATTATGTTTTCTAGCATGTGTCGATACCAACCTTCCCTGCACACATACGTGCACATGCATGCATTGTCTTTGAATTATTCTTGGCATAATCATTACACACACATGCACGTAATGTCTTTACAAATCTTAAATTGTTCAACATTCTGCTGCAGACAATCAACAGTAGCAGTCTCAGCCTCATTGGTTAAGCAATTGAGGGAAGAAACTGGAGCAGGGATGATGGACTGTAAGAAAGCTCTAGCTGAAACAGGAGGGGATCTTGAAAAGGCCCAGGAATACCTCAGAAAAAAGGGTCTCTCGTCTGCTGACAAGAAATCTAGCAGGCTAGCAGCTGAGGGCAGAATTGGTTCATACATTCACGATTCACGCATTGGTGTTCTAATTGAAGTGAACTGTGAAACTGACTTTGTAGGTAGAGGTGAGAAATTCAGGGAGTTGGTTGATGATCTTGCAATGCAAGTTGTGGCCTGCCCACAGGTGCAGTTTGTATCCATTGAAGATATTCCAGAGGCTATTGTGAAGAAAGAAAAGGAACTTGAAATGCAAAGAGAGGATCTCCTTTCAAAACCAGAGAACATCAGAGAAAAAATTGTTGAGGGAAGGATCTCAAAGAGGCTTGGGGAGCTTGCACTTCTAGAGCAGCCTTTTATTAAGGATGACAGTGTTTTAGTGAAAGACTTGGTGAAGCAAACTGTGGCTGCACTCGGAGAGAACATTAAAGTGCGGCGTTTTGTTCGGTTTACACTTGGGGAGACAGCTGAAAAGGAAACAACAGTACCAGTGGCATAACTTTAGGATAACTATCATAAAGCATGAATCCATATACATGTTACAAAAGCATATGAAAGAGTATGGAGCAGGGAGAGACTAATGTTGGAAATAGCAATTTATTCTTCATCATAATAACCAACCATGTGTGTGCATTCGGCAGGGTCACACGTTCCTAATCTGTATCTACATTCAGGATACACGAGGACTAAATTTTGTGTTAATTCTCTACTGTTTGTTGCTGAAAAATATTAGTTAATGCATTTTTGAATTACAAGTTTTATTAAGTTTTGAATTGCTGGTTTCTTTTATTCTTCACTCGTGTAAGTGATCAATTTAAAACTGCAATGTATAGCTGAATTAATTGATATCCCTCCGTTCTTATTTATTTATAAGAAAAAAAAATTGATTAGAGGGCAAAATTGGTAAAATTAAGTACAAGAAATTAATTAACTTTAATCTTTCGCAATTTTTATAAGTGCGTCATTAAATTTTACAAGACAGTAGTATTGATTAGAGGGCAAAATGTGAATAAATTTTTTAATATTTTATTAAAAACTGAAAACATCAATTAATATAAAAAAAAAATAAAAATAGAATGCTAATGAAATGGAGTAAGTATTGTATTTTGTCGGAATGGTTCACATGGTCAAGAAATTCCCATGCTGCATAAGTAAATTATTTTATAACCTTTGTTTAGTGGTTATGATAGCAAGATCTTGTGCCACTTCATGCAATGGATTACTAAAAAAATCACCAAGTTTCATAATCAAACAACCCGTTATAACCAAGATGCCCGGTACTTACAAGCAGAAAGAGCACTGCAAAGAGCTTGTTACATAACAAGGTTTCTAAACTCCAAAAATTTCTTTTTACTAGCAATCTTATCATCTATTCCACTACGCAATCCTTGTCTACATCAAGTACTTCTGCTTTGATGGCTTGCTGGTACAAAACGCCACAGGTCGACAGCAATATCTACCTCCTTCTTCTTATGAAATTTGTACATTTTCGGTACATCAAAACGAAGCTGCCAAAGCAACAAATAAAATTTAGCTTTCAACCATAACAGTCGGGTAAATTGCACTAGGTTACTATACAAATAACAGGCATAAGAAAACTGTACAGGTAAATATGTTAAATGGAATGAAAGAATTTGGGCACGGCTCAAATCAAATTTAAACAGTCTATGAAAGAATCAGGTTGCGTGGTGAAACACTTAATTCGATTAATCTGGAAAGTGGTTCAAGTATCATAGATGCAGAATATTGAGTTTGGCCAGATACCCTACAGAAGTCTGTTGAGTAAACTAGAGCTGTTAAAATAACTTATCATCGATAGTTATTAACTTCTATTGTAAGACTCAAAAACATCAAACATGAAGTGAACTTCACTCACCTCACATATAACTTCAGCACTGCTGGCATTGAAATCCCTTAATGCTGTTCGTTTCACATGCTGCAATCGCATAAAATTGAAAACATGGTGTTTTCACAAATGGGAAGAAAATCATATCATATTGTTGAGAAGCCACACAGAATTATAGATTGCATGTGAATTCATGCTTAAGATAATGAAACATAAAAGAACTAAGCAAGCAATCAGCAAGAAAGACTTGGAGGAAGTATAGTGAAAATTCAAATGGAAAGATTCAAGAAAATAACACTAATGGCCTCATTGTGGAGTGGGAAGATTAGTACCTAATGGCCAGATATACCTTCGGCAAAAAAAAAAACAAACTACATATGATGCAGGAGATAATAAATCAAAAGCAATTTGATCAGGCTTGCAGATCTCAATTACTCAATCTAATAACTAGAATTTAGATAACAACTTACATCTCTTGTTGAAGTCTTATGCAAGGAATAAACAGCTTGAGAAGCAACCTGACAAAGCAATATATGGTACAAGGTAATATTAGATTTCCCATCGATCATATGTTTATAACCAAGCTTCGATGCTATTTTTACCTTCAAAGCAACAGAGAGAAAATCCAAATCTGCACCTTTTTTCCGAGTACCAAATGGAGGATTCATTATAACTGTATCAACAATTGAACCTAGAGACAATACCAAGATAACCATAATACCATGAGTTTGTTATAGAAAAAATTACAGCAACATATAAAATCTAGAGTTAGAATTGATTTTCAGCCAGCTTTCCCCTTAAATCGATGACTAGTTCACTTGATCATATTGATTAGCAACTACTAGAACAAGTCATCATACATGGAATACTTGTAAGTAGCATACAGTGTCCATGAGTAACATAAATGATGCATAAAGAATATGCCTATTACTATAAGAATTAAGGACTCAATTCAGAAACACAGCTTAATCTATTAAACTCTATATATGCCTGTTACTGGAGACATAATTAGAAGAAACTTGGAGAGTGAAAAATTGTGTTGGCAAGAAAGAGAACAGTAAATTTCACCAAGCAACAAGCTTTCATTCAGACTGGTGTTGCTCCAAAATCCCAATAATAATTACAAACATAAAAGTGCCAATACTTCATCAGAATAATTTGAAGTCCATAAAATTCAACTACAAATTCAACTAGTTCCAAGTACAAAACCAAATTGCTATAAAACCTCTTAACCAATAGAAAAACTCTAAGCTTGGTTGATTGAAATTAAAAAAAAAAAGACAGAATTTTATTATTAAGCTTGCGCATCCTGAAACCAACTGGCATCATACACAGTGGAATTCAAGTGCTTATAAACTTGGTTAGATCCTGTTCTCTAATATTTTCAAAGATAAAAGATATGCTTCATGTACCCATTAAAAAGGGTTATGCTTCAAGACACATACTGGTACAATGATATAGTATTATAAGACAAAGATGATGAGGAAAGCTACCTCTCCATCCCAAGTCCAAGATATTAGAGTGAATAAAATCCATGTCCAGCTGCAGTTTTAATTGAATAGCAAAGGAATGTTGTGTATCAGTTATTTGTAGCCAACTTTAACATAATTATTGCATTTGATAAGAAAATAAAAATAAAAAGATTTATTTATTGCATCTAGGGCATAATAATGACCAGTTTTCATCTCCTCTTATTCCACTTTTATGTACAATATTCAAAACGTATTGAAAATTATTATTCCTTTCCTCAAACAAGAGACTCAGCAATTGCAAAACAAAACCTATTAATTTATACACTCATTTACCATAGTAATCAGCAGAAAGACAATACCTCAAGTTCCTCAGCATTAACAGTAGCTATTTTAAGAGATTCTGGATCAACATCAATGCTGAGAACATGTCTGATCAATGCTAAGAGAAGTCAAGAGAATATTAGATAGTGATATGGAAACATCTTATTTGATTGAAAGGGGTAAAAAGTATTTGATACACTCTTTTAATAAATATGATTCTAATCTCAGTTCTGATTCAAGTAACATTAAAAAGCAGGAAATTCAAAATTTTAGAATAGTCAGAATGTGATTCTAATCTCAGTTCTGATTCAAGTAACATTAAAAAAGTAAGGGAATGAGAAACAAAAAGGAAAGATGCAACTCACTCTGCACTCAACAGTGCAGCTGCAACACCTAACGTACCACAACCGCATCCAAAGTCAGCCACTACTTTGTTGCTCACATCCCCAAAAGAATTCTCTGCCTGATTCTCATGAACAGCAAAGGAAACAGAACTTTAACAAAGTGGAAATTACTATAACTATTTTCAGACTAACAAAGCAAACATTATTCCCTAAATCTTTTGCAAATCCACACACACTTGAACACAATTGAATTGATTTACTAAAATACCCTCCCCATCTTCTTCCCCTAATCCCTACAAGCAGTTAAAATTGCTAGTTACCAACAAGAATCATAACTAGAGGTTTACAATCACATCACAAGAGACCAACAAGTACCATTTTGCATATACTAGGTTGATCAATATATTAAAAAAAAAAAAACCATTAACAAGCATCCCATGATGGACATGGGATAAGGCAAAAGAATCCAACTTTAGCATATTAGATGAATAAAGTTTGAAGGGGGAGGAGAGAAAGAGTGAAACAAGGAAGATGGTGAATAAAGGGAACAAGGGAGCACAGTGAAAAGCATTCGAGAAGCTATATGGGGTCCTGTTGGGTACTGTTCAAGCTCCACCTGAATAAGAGAGTCCAATGTTAAGATAATACATTAGATAGATAGAAGAAAGCAAAAATGTTGGAAATGGTTGAAGAAAGAGAGTGAGAAAAAGGAAAAAGCTTTACCTTGGGTTGAGGGAACTGTTGGAGACCACCGAGGAGACCTTCCAAATGCTTAAGCTTCATGTTTTCCGGCCACAATCCAAATTCCAAACCTTCAAAACTTCCATATTTCATTTCACTCTCTTCTTCCACCATCTCCATTCGGAAAGGCCCAGCCCAATCAATCTGCATAAAATTATTTGGGCTTATTATCGCTCTGTTTTTTTCTTTTGGGGGAATCGAGTGTTATATGAGAAAAAAAAATTTTACTTTATTTCTTAATTTTACCAAAAAATCGATCATTATTATTAATTAATTAATTAATGTTGGTTCTAAAAATATTAAAGTGTTATTCTTTTAAGAATTTTAGTTATCAAATTAATTCTTCAAATATATAAACTTGTTGTGAAATTCATCTAAAAATATTAAAGTGGTATAGTCTTTTAACAATTAAATGTTTCATGTTTTCTAGTTTCTACACAAAAAGGTTAATTATATCACGAGTTTTATATTGTTAAAGAAAAAAAAAAGCATTCATTAAAAGAATAATTTAATTAGAATGTATTGAGAGTGTAAACATTTCTATACCATTCTTTAATCATGAATTGCATATGTGATAAGAATGTTGGTTATATTTTTATAATAATAAAAATTTTAAAATTATTATATCTAAATTGAATTTCAATAGGTTGATAATTAATATATATAATTAATCAAATATGCAGGTGCTTATTATAGAACAGTTTCATGTACTTAATTAACGCAATTTAAATATTGAAGAACCTAGAATCAAACGACAAAAAGCAATGGTGGGGAGAACATGAAAGAGAAGAGAGAGTGGTTTGGAAAATTTGATAGAGAATTAGATGCTATGTAATTAAATTAAGTTGTAGATTAGTAATGATTGCCTTGCACTCAAAGCGTGCAAAAATTAATCTGCAATCCATTCATAATTTAAATAAACATTAGTAAGAGCATTTCCAGTTCTTTGGTGATGAGCTTTTAAAGCTGTTAAAAACCTGAGTTCATCATGGAAGAGAATGCCCTGGATAACACATGTAACAATCCATTCTTATATACATAAACTAAAGGAAAAATAAACGTAATAAACATTCAAATGGGATGATCGATTCAATCAATTAAGTTTCATTTCATACTTCATAGTATATAGATATTTTTTCCCCTTCAGTCAGAGCAATATTTATGTAACTTCCATGGCCGAACCCATCTGGTTTTTGAACCTCTATCACAAGTTATGATATTGTGTTAGAGAAAACAAACATGCACCCATATATATAAAAGAATCGAATTTTCAGGTGCTTATTACATTATATAGGGCCATGAAATCTAATAAGTTACTTCAATTAAGTGGAAGGAGAATCAAGAATCATTAGCTAGGCCAAATTAAAGCAACGGCACTTAATTGACAACAGAAAATAGTGGTTTGAAAAATCTCTCTCTCTCGATCTATATATATAATCTGCGGAAAAATAACGCTGAGAGTGGAAAGATTCTGCAAATCCGTGTATTTATAATTTCGGCATGTGAACATCCCAGCCATGCACTGCACTGCATCATAAATCATAATATTGGGGGTGCTCTGAGAGGGAGTTGTCAATTTTGTTCACGTGTACAGATAGGAAGAACAAGATGGAGACGTGGACAGTGGTCGACAAGCCAATTTGCGAGCTCAACTTGACAAATACGGCGATCTCTTGGACGTATCGTTCAGCCTCCGTGACCGCAGTGCCCAGCTAGACTTGTCCATAGGAGTAACTGAAACCGATTCTATCAAGCTTCCAACGTGGGAACATCCAACAAGAGCGTTGATAATGCTGCCGTGGTCACGCGCACGGTGGGTGGAAGCTTTCTTAATTCCCGGCCAATAATAATAGATTTCGGCTATTAGACTAGCTAGTTTCCTGTACTAAATGTAACAAATAAGTGGAAGAATAGCTAAAGTGGGAAAAGCAATGGCACACTAGACAAAGAACACGATATATAGAGAATTAGATGCTGGAAGAAAATAACACGCTAACTTTGCGGTGAGAGTGCAAATAGTAGTCTGTAATGTAATATGTATATGTATTATAATTTTGTCATGTGAAGGTACATCCCAGAGAAGAGAAGAGAATACCTAGTTTAGTTTATCAGTACATTAATCGATTCCTCCATTCCAAAATCTATACATAATTAAAAAGATGGGAAACGTTCTTGGTGTAAAGTGTAAACTCATTAATTTTTGGAAGACTTGTTGACAAAAACGGCAATGTCTTGATAACTGAAAGCAATCTTCTTAAGATGATGTCATTATTTGAAAAGAGGTTAATTAATTAGTCGTTGATTGGCTTAGGCTTTTTCCAACAATTCGGCCTTATTTGAAGAAGTTCGATCAACAGAACCAATACCTACTACGTCATGTCCCCATTGTGCTCAAATTCAAAAGCCGTGGCAGTCTGAGAGTGAAGACAGTGACCAAGTACTTATTATGGCAAGAAATTTATTTAGCCACCCAACTCTTGTTCCGATATCCTATATATTCTTATTATCTTAAAAGAGTCAGGAACACAATAAAATTCTCTTAAAAAACAAAACAAATTACTTAAAAGTCTAAATGCTCACCAATATTAATCAGTTTATAGAGACTTTAAGTTACATAAATTTACAATGATCAGTCTTATGAAGTCCACAGTGACTAGTGAGGGGGAAACAAGCCTAAGAAACCTTAAATTAATGTCTACAACAAACATATATAATATATTGCCTACTAATTAAAAAGTCGATCTAGGATACTCTGATCCCATATATATATGTAGGATTAATTATACATATTATATTCAAGCAAGTAAAGCCCCAGCTTCTGCCCTGCACCTGCCTCTGGACTCTTGTATGATGTATTTAAAGGTAATAATAATCCATCTTGCTAGCTAGTTGCGACTTTTGCATTTTTCCATCGCTCTTGGTGCTGCAGGAACCAGACTTAAGTAGGTAAGTACACTAATCTTTACACATAAAAACTACTCACTTACTTTCATGCCATCAGATTTATCTTCTGTTTTGTGAAAATATGGTGACTGATGAGTGATGAGGTTTTCAATGCAACAAGTCAACAAGAAGATAGAAAAGAAATCACATTGTTGAATGTGTAAGCCTTACCTAGTCCAATTGCTTCAGAGCTCTTCATTATCCTTAACCTCTTGCAAGAGTCAGTGAACATCCTAAAACAAGAACAATAAGATCATTTCAGAATTATAATTACTCAACAAATTGTCTGTCCTCTGTTGATTCTGATATTTTTCAGATAATTAAGTAAAATAAAATGTATTTTTGAAAATCATACTTTAACTATTGGAAGCAGGAATCATACTTTATAATTATTACTAAACACCAAAATAGAAATCAAATTAGAAAGGATAAAACTTAAATACAGTTGCATAGGTACTTTTGATGTTGTTTCCCAATTAGAATCAGAGTAAGACTTCAATTCTGATTGAAGAACAACACTAAAAAGTACTTAAGGAATGGCATCTAAGTTTTGTCCAATAAAAAAATGCACAACAATATGATATAATATGCACTCACTCCCATGGAACATCACCAACTAGCATCCAATCACCATCCTTGTCTTCATAGGTGAGAACATATTCTGAACCATGAAGAAGGTCCATCAATCTACTTTCACTCAACTTATCTGGACTAGAAACTCCATGGGAACCGCATTGACCTGCACTTGTCATTGGTGAAAACATCATCAGAATCTGTAACATAAAGAACATTTTATTGGAAAAGAATTCGTTGACCTATTCATAGCACTCCTGTAAAAATTCCCCAGCTCATGGAACCAACCAGCCCGAGCCTGTGACATTGGAAGACTTAGGGTCCTGATTTTACCATCCACATAGATCTTAATAAGTGTGCCAGTTCTGATCAGGGTAAATTCTTTATATTTCTCTCATCAAAATCAAATGAAGAGAATAATTGGTATAGCCAGAGAAATTGATCACAAGCTATGCACAATTGTATAAGAGGGTAACAACTTGATTTCGATTTGCTAGTAAAGAAAGAAAAAACTCACTGATTGTAAAACAACTAAACATCTTTTCCAGTGCTGAAGAGAGTTCCATGTATGTGCCAAAGTTTTTGAGGTCCACTTTCCTCAAGTATGGAGCACCATCCATGCTAACTTTCACATAAAGGCATCCAGACTTGGCTTCTGCATCATCATCATTCTTTTCAGGCTGAGTGGCCATTGAGTTCTTCCTGAAAGAACGGATTGGTGGCCATCCCACAACTTGTTCCCTGATTCACCAAAACACAAAAACCACACTATATTAAAGGGAGTAGACAAGGAGCCCCAATTGAGATAACCATCTGTGAGAGATAAGTGATTATAACTTCAAAACTAAAGGAATCCAATTACTACGTTGTCCAAGAAAAATACATACTATTAATTAGATAAGAACACAAAAACACATAAAAATTGAACTTTTAGTTACATAGGACACTGATTGGTCTGAGGAATTCGATCCAAAATCATACACAAAAGCAAACAATTGATCACCAAGATGAAGAAGAAAATTTACAGAACAACCAAATCAACCATTAGATGATGATTAAAAATTTAACATAGAAGTAATATCACCTAAATCACAAGAAATTCTCTAACACTAGCGGCTAACATGATAAGATAAGTAGAAGAGTTAAAGAACTCAAAGCCTCGGCTTGGTAGACTTTATTCTCCCTTCTTTTCAATTTAAATTTCAACCAAACATGTTTTTCAAGTGAACATAAAAATTCATTTCCTGTCTTTGAATTATCCCATTTTCTTGTTGCTTCCAACATTATATTATACACACACAAACATAAGTGATAAAACTATAAACAGGACAGCACATCAACAACAAAAAATGGACATATATTTTGGCAGAGAAAACATATTAATTATATACATATAATATGTGATGAGGCTAAAGGAAGATGATGCTACTTTGCAGCAGGAGCAGATATCTGAGGCTTCTTCTCATTCAAAGGCTTTGGAGACTGAGGAACTTTATCTTTCACAACAGCAGTTTGTTGGTTGGTACACTCAGCCTTGGCAGCACTAACACAAACACCAACACCAACACCAACGCCCCTTGGAGAGAACAAGCCACCATCTTTCCCCAAACCCACTTCAGATCCACCATTCCCAGAGAGAAGCCACTTTCCATCAATGGTGTCTGAGAAACCCCTCTTGGCCCCAGATAACAAACTCTTGACCATGCCTAAAGAGTTCTCATTTTTGTCCTCCACACCTTCATTTCTCTCTGGTGACTCTGAGCCTGGCAGACCAAGCCTCAGCTCAGTAGCCTTGAGGTTCAAGCCACCACTAGTCCTCTCAGAAAACTTGTCAGAACCTTCCATTAATGAAGGAACCTCTGATAAGCCTGCATAGCCTTGCTCCAATGGCACAGACATCAAACTTCACCTCACACTGCTACCACAGTATCACTTCTTCTCAAAAATGGAAAACAAGATAGAGAGATAAGGAAACAGAAATTGAGATTGAGAATCAGAATTTAAACAAAGAACAAAAATAAAGCTTTGATGAAGAGAAGAGAAGCTTCTCCGAATTTTTATGTGTTCAGTTTGTTTCTATATATGAACTGATAGTATAAAACTCTATGCATAATGTCAAACTGATAGTAATGGAATTGTATGTGGTGTAACAAAAAAAAGAAAAAGAAAAAGAAAGAAATTGGAATATTGAACTGGGAATGAGAGATTGTGATTATATTACTATGCAAAAGAGAATATGGAACTGTGTTTTGCTGTTTGCTTTATTCTTCAAATTAGTTAATTTTGTATGGAAAAAAAAAAGAAGGAAATTCCTTTGAAGAATGTGTTTTTTTCAGGTTTTAATTATAATTCGTGTGAATCTTTTTTGTGGGAGACCACTCCAACAAAGCCCAGAAAGTCCCTGGCATACTTTATCCGTTTTATTATTCCTTTTGGGAAATGAATTTCATTGTCATTCATGACTTTTTTGAGAAATTATTCTGTTTTTAGTTTTGGATAATTTATTTAAGTATAGCAAATTTAGATTAGTATGATAAAATTCATAAAGCTTTTAGTACTTTCATTCAACCAGTAAGTACTCTCTACTCGAGAGTAAATATAAAGAAGCCGAGAGTATTTATTCAATTAAAGATCAGCTTGACCTCGAGAAAATAAAATCAGTTATAGAAATAAAAGAAAAGTTAGAGTAATTTATCTATATTAAAAGTATATATAATGATTAATTATGAGCTCTACCAAACAAAATAATGTATTAGGAAACAAAAATGAATGAAAAAGTAGATAGGACGAAAAAGGGGGGGTTGTGGTGTGGGGATTCTTTTTTCTGAGGTGAAAAGGAAGTGACTCTGGAAATTTGTGTTTGTACTTGATGCATTGTAGTATGTATCCTTGATTCGCATATCCTTGGGGTGTGCAGACTTTACTTTAACATGTTTGTGAAGCCATGCATGGTTTTGTTATGATTAAACATTATTATATATGTCTTAATTAAAATACTCTCATTAATAAGTCAATATTTTTATCTGTTATCTTATCAAATAATGTTCTTAATATATACTGAATTTCCTTGAATTACTTCCAATGATATAAAACTCATGAGTTTGTATTTACTATTTATAGTTACTGAGTTACAGTACTCAGAGGAGGAGAAACTCCGTAGCCGTAGGAATTGCTCTTAAAGGATCTGAGCATCACATCATTGTATGAAAATTCTATTTAGTTTCTTACTCGTAGTTGGTGGGCACAAAGAACAGTAGTGCAAAGCTAACAGCATTTGCATCAATATATATTTTTTATTCTCTCCCAAAGCAGCAAAATTATATATGATAGCTACTCCACTATTCAATATGGATCTTAATTAATTATTAATTATGAAGTAGTTTTGTAAGTTTGATTGTGGGTCCAACCTGCCTTCCACTTTTGCTACACTGGATAAGAATTAAGATCGAACTCTCAGTCTCAGCTTTTAACCTTCCACTTCAATCATCATGTCATGGGATACCTTTCTTTTTTTCATAGTGTCAATTTCTAGTTAGGCTTTGTTCGAATCTATAGCCCACACAATGTTTAATTTCAGCTCTCTCATACTATATAGATCACAATTGGGTAGTCGTTTTCAAACAATAGTTGAAGTTAATTATTTAATTATTTTTTAGTATTTTCTCATCTTATCTTTTCTTATTAATCCATACATAGACTATTAGAACAATAATCCAACCTAAAAGATATGTAAAAAACTAGCAGCTACACACAAAAATAGAAAGTGAAAAAAGAATTGCAGCTACCAAACAATGTCTAACTACAACATGTGGAAATGGTTGTCATGATCGTAGCAGAGACTTTCTGGAAAGGGGTAGGAGACAGCATGAATCTTCAAAGCATCGATGACTTCCTTTACCCCCATCTAGGATTTTATTAAACATATATATAGTGTCTTAATTAATTAAATGGATTATCATTTTCATGACTCGTGTATGATCGAATAATAATACCACACTCTGAACATCTGACACACATGATCATGATCAGAGAAAGCTGGTACCGCCATTTCAGTTTCATGTACAAGATTCTCCTTACGTATTGGACAACAGAAGAAAAAAATTAATTCAAATATATTTTCATACGTAAAATAAAAATAAACTTTACTATTTATAATAATGTCGATGAAATCTATAAATTTAGTTTTTTAATATACGTACATATAAAGAGTTGATATGTGATAGGACCGCATAATAAATCTAGAGGTAAATCTAACCGTACAGAAGGAATGTGAGAGGGACTTCAAAAAAAGCATTGAGTAGGTAAAACTCCATAAAGGCTAGTACTACTACTATGGCCAAGGGCATCAAACCTTTTTAATTTGCAGAACTAAATGAAACCATGCATAGCATATACTATACTTACTGTATATAACTAATTAAGGTTGATCACTTTCTGTTTGGAAATTAATTGCTGTAAGGATTAGTCATTATAGTAATGATGCCTAAGAACTGTGAATATATGTTGGCACCAACATTTATTAATTAAGTCTTTTTGGAACAGAAATAAAGGTCCTGATTCATTCTATATATTATGAATTATAATTTCATGACCGTTGGTCTTCTGATTCCATCATGTGGCATAGGGAAGTTACAAATATTTTCAAAGCACACCACTAACTGATCAACCAAGTCTTGTTTGTGCTCAATGAAGTACCTTTTTTTTCACTCAGGAGAGTCTTATCAACCAACGTTCATGTATTCAAGTTTGTCATCTAGCACATTATATAGTGGATACTGCAAAAAGCCTGCATGGTTTTACTTAATGCATTCCAACTTGCATTGCAACCAAATTGAGGGAGGGACCCTAGCTTGCATCAAAGATGAATCAATTATTGACACTCTAGCCTCTAGGGGGTCTGCATCCATCTCACACTCCATGTACCATATAATGTATATATCATATTTTATTTTTCAGTAACAGTGACTTATATGTCATTATGATTAGGGGAAATTATCAAAATGAAACTTGAGGCAGGAATTCATTTCTCATTCATTTACCAAACTGAAAAACCTCTTGCTCTGTCTTAAGTGTATCTTGAAATCGACAAGAATCCCTACCTTGTACTGCTGGTCTGGTTCAGAGAAGTTACACAGTTCTTAATTAGTGTCTAAAATTTATGTATTAAGCTGGATTTATTTCTGACATGACGTACCTTGCTGTAGCTTGGATTTGTTGGTTAGCAGAGAAGAAACATCTTTGGAACATTCATTAACTGCGTTTTGCTGGACCTTAATTTTGAATATTATCTTTAATTATTGCGCCATTTAATTTAGTGCCGCGTGCCATGATGCCATATATACCATGGTCAAAAGTTCAGCTAGCCATGCATATTTTGATCGTTATCAACTTTAGCTCTTGTTTCTTGAAATATAATTAACTTTTATTGCAATAAGGGCTACTAGAACTTTTCAACAACGAAATAAGATCTACGTACTAGACTTGTATCTCATCTTATGCTAAGAGAACTGATATATTTGTTGCAGTTCAAACATTACCAATAATACTCACTTCACATCTTCCATTCCTCTTTATCATTATAACATATTTAATTTTTCTTTTAAAAATTATAACTTTTGTATCGTATATTTTATATATCTAATAATGATATACATATATTAAATAATAAATAATGATATACAGAGGTGCAGGTAGTACGTAGCAAAAAATGAGATGCAGGAACATCCAACCTAGAAGGCCCAACACAACATTGGCGAAACAGTCACAGATACTGTTAGATAAGATTATGGGCCAACATATAAACCACTTTCTCGGGCTTCAACAGAACTTACACTAAGCTCATTTCAGAACCTAAAGAGTCCATATAGAGTTGGGAAGATAAGATTATAAGCGTTTACAAATGTAATTTTAAATTTTATTGATTTTGATTAAAGGTGAGTTTAAATTTAAATAATTTATAATATGTAAATAGTTTTATCTTAAAAGTGATTTTGACACATAAACGAATAGTAATTAATTCAACTCACTGCGTATTAATTTTTTGCTTCTACTCAAATGGGGTTTCTTGAGATCCAAACTCTAACCTACATAACATCCAAATATCATGTTAGTCAAGCAAAATCATGGTATAAGCAGGTTAAATGTGAGTTTGGCAAGGTTAAACGCGGACTCAAACGTATTAATCAATAGACACAACCACGTAATTGTTGCCTATTTTTAACATCTGAATTTTATAGACATGATTATTTGCTTTCAAACTGGAAAACATTAATTAATTATGACAAGAAAAAGTTAAAAACACTTCAATAAAGAACTAAATTATTGTAAATTTCTGGTACTTAAAAACATTATATTGTACGTTTAAAAAAAAAAAAGAAAAATGAACAGCACAGCGAGGGAGTCTCACTTTACGGTGGTTTCCTTGTCTTTTCTTTTTCCTCAAGGGAAAATAAAGTAGATAAGACGGATACATATACTTCAATACATGAATGCGTTCGTATATAGGTTGTAAAGCTTGAAGTACAGAATTCATATATATCTTATGATAAGTCAAAATTGATAATAAAAAAAAGTGCTTGTGTGTACGTATGCACTATTGTTTACTAATAGGACGGTATAAGTAGGGTTAGACTATAAAAAGCGATTTGAAAGTGAAGCACTTTTTAAGTCAACAAGAGTCCTCGAGTGCCCGTGACAAACGTAATGTTGTAGCATATGTCAAAACAAAAATCCGTGACACGAAGAAATGATTGATTTTATGATTAGGGTTAGTGCTTGTTTAAGATAAATAATACTAGTAAGCTAGCTAGCACACCGAATACTGAATCTTCTTTTCTAGTATGTTGAAGTGGGGAGCATAGACAATTTGACGTTGTGTTACTTGGCAACTAAGATGTGTACGCACCAAGCAACTAGTTCCTGAGGAGGGAATAATGGTAAACACTGTTATGATCACTTTGTACTAGAATTCAACATCTAGCTAAGGTAATAATGAACAGTGTTGTGTTATAGAGGCATCCTCGTCTCAGAAATTGTCGTTTTTAATTTCGTGGAAGAAGGCTAAACACGCACTAGTTATAAAGATATGTATATAGAAAAATGAGTTCTTCACACTATGAGAAGATAAGTACTCATCATTTCGAAACCGAACAAGTCTCACTAAAATTTATAAATTATCTCCGTCAATGAACAATCATTGACAAATTTTATATTTAATACAATTTTTTGTTAATACTATTCAATTTGATTAATTAGGTCAATATCCTATTAATTAGCTTTATATATATTTCTTTTAATATTACCCACTTATTAATGGTGTTAATCATTTCTGTTATGTAAGATCACGTGCAGGATCAAATTAATTCTCATATGTTATTTCATCAAATAGAGTAGATCAAGGGATCATGGGCTAAATAAAAAAAAAAGTTGCAATCAACAAAACGTAGCTAGAGATAGTAACTTTAGATTAGCAATTAATTGTTCATAAAAAAAAAAAAAGCAATTAATTAAAGAAACGCTTTCCATGTCATGATTAATTTGATTTGTTTTATATTTGATTTGACATTCCCGTACACAAAACTACGATTAATTCTCAGGCTGAGAAGGCTATTTGGTATTTTATTTTTCTACTAATTAAACAATGACTCGAGAATTTTATTGCAGGTATAATTCATAATTAATTTCCACTGGCACCAAGTTGAGTTGGTTTGATTTCAACTTTATCTAAATATTTAAGAGAAATAAGTTTTCAGAAAAAAAGATTTTAATCATAATCAAAATTTAACTCGGCCTAAAAAGATTCTTAACCTTAATTTAAAAAATGACAGTAAAATTGAATTAGTGTCTTTTCCAATGAGGCACTAAGCAATATATTATGCTTTGAGCGTGGTTATGTATTTTCTTCGCCTTATTCTCACCAGCAAACGTTTGTATTATAGTAAATAAATGTAACAAGTTGCAAGAAAAGAGATCACACAGAACATATATATGTTGAATAGGTACCCTTAACCCTCTTCATTCTCTTAATAAACTAATTATTTTAGTGCATGTTTATTCAATGTCTCTTTTTTTTTTTGTCAAATTATTAAAAAGAGTTTAACAAAATTATTATTAATTCAAAATAACTTAATGTAAACATAAGCTTAAAATGTGTTTAGATTATAGCTTGTTAATTATGATTTGATTCAATAAATTAAAATAAAATAAATTTTCACATATATTAAAATGTGACGTTATATGTGACGTAAGACTGACATATGAATATTATAAAAATAAAAGAAAATTAGAAATAAATATAAAAATGAAACAAGTATGCGAAATAATTACAGTGTGGGTCCGTTGTTGATTTTAGGGGAAGAGATAGAGGAGGGGGGGGTCGGTGTCCCTTTAGCTTTATAGAAAGTGAGGCAAAAGTGGGGCCCACGTCTCTAGAAATAGGAATAGGAAGTAGAGACCAAAATATTGAAGTCGCTGTCAGAAATGAAAAGCTCAAATGGAAAGAGTTCTGTTTGTATACAACTCTTTTCCGGGACCATAATCACTTTTTCACTCACACTTATACGAAATTTCATGCATTTTTTCACATTACATGGATTCTTTTTTCTTTATTTTTTTATAAATCTTTTGAAATTCTATTTTCTTTTCTAAATAATTTTATTTAATTTCAGTATTACTTTTATGTTTTATCTTTAATTATTGATATATAACTTGTTTTTTATTATTTATTTATCGATTATCTTCATTTTTTATGTTTATTATATTTTTACATGATATAAATATAAATAATTATTTTTTATAATTATACGGTGACTAATAATACCATTATTATTTATAAAGGCTTTTGTTTTTTTTTTAGTTCTTAATTATTGGCAATTAATGTCTTTCCTTTTTTTTTTCTATTTCACCAGTTTAATAACGGGTCAGATTTTAAAAATCATAACCCCAATACCTTCAATTGCTTTTATTTATTATTAAATGACAATATTTTTAATATACACATTTGGATCATTTGGGTAGTTATAAATATATATTCATTTTTTTAATTAGTTACTTTCATTTCATTTTCTTTATCACTTTATTTTTTCTATTTTATTGTCACTTTTCTTTTTTTCTTTTTCTTTTTTGTGTTTTATTATCTTTACCATAATTGAAATTGGGAGTAAGGCATTGCAATTTGCAACAAAAGCCGGAATCCAGCGCTGGTTACTTCGCAACAACAGTCCCTAATTAGTTATTCTTTTGTCATTTGACTTTGTTCTCTTTAAGCACAATTACTTTTTGATACGTTTGATGTGAAGCTAGAAAAAGCTGGTTAGAAAATGAGCCCCCTTCAAATATTTTAATTACACTTTTAATTTTAAAAAATACACTTTCCGCCCCCGGGTTAGAAATTAAAAAGATAAAGTAGTATTAGTTTCCAAATTATATATAAGAGGACAAAATGACCAGAATAATTATATATACACTACAAAATATAGCTAGGATGATATGGGAATGATATAGGGAATCGTAATCATATATAGAGAAAAATATTAGAAATGCGACAATCAATTCCCCCCCGAGAACGATTGTTAGTTTTGTTTATAATAATTCACTTAGATATTACATTTTCCCTGTCTGCCAACATTAATCCTAATCCTTTCTATATTTTTAAATTTTTTGAAGCGACAATTAAATTTTAGGAATTTAGCAGCCAGAATTTGATCAAGTGGTGGAGTTTAAACTAAATTAATTGAAGGAGCCAGAATCAATGCTTAACACATGCATTGCATAATGAAGATTCTTGCTAGAACAAGGTAACTAATAAAATTAATTTAGGGAGAGGCTGATTAAATAAAGTATCCAATAAGGATTTCTTTTTCTATCTAAAATTCAGATATATTACGACATTAATTAGTGAAGAAACTTTATCTTTCCTTCAACTCTTCCTTGTGTGGTTTTGTGATACCATGATCAGTTTTACTAGCTAGCTATAAGGTTTCATCTTTCTTCTTTTGAAATTGGGGATTTTCTCTAAGAGTTAATAAATAGAGATAGAAAAATTAAAATTCAGAATTTGTTATGAATATTTTAAATAACTCTGAATAATCTATAAATGAGATTGTTAAAATAAAAACAACCTTTCACTAATAAATTAATCTAGAGAAAGGTCGTTTGAGCCGCATTATGCTTTTCATTTTTTTTCATTTTATAAGCAAAATTTTATATTAAAAAAAAATAGAATACAAATATACACTAATCTAGCACATATATTATATATATGAATTATGTGCAATCATACCAAAATTAATGCACTGAATCCCAAAAGAACTTCACATTTAAATTTGCTCGAACGAAAATAGTACCATGACCTTATGAAAAATTCTCATAATCCTCATGTTACACATCTTTTTATATTGTAGCAAAAATAAAAATAAAACTCATATATATGAATTGAATCTCACAATGTCAGTTGAACAATATCTATACACTAATTAGAAAGAGGACATAACCACTATCCTTTTGACTTTAAACCAAGTCAGATCTGACCTAGGACAAAACATCGCTGAACTGCATTATGTTTAATTAGAACGTACGACATGTATATATGAACTGAAGACTCAAAAAGCTAAATATATTTATCATCTTTGAAAGTGAGAAACTATACATTATGTATCTGGATAAATGACGAGTCACTGCAATGAATATTTCGGTATCTATTTGAAAGTGAAACTATACATTATGTAAATTGATTTGAATGGAATTAATGTATCCTAGCAAACAAACAGGTGGACGTTAGGAATGAGTGCCACATATAAAATAAAACAAAAACCATATCTGGATAAGACTGATTGGAATCCTTGAAATGCGTGCACGCATAGCCAACAATCATAAGTTCGTCAAAGTTCATGTTCATTACTTCATGTAGCGAAAGTATCATTTTCCTAAACCACCTCTGTCAATTCCTTTTCGATTCTTCGACTTTTGATTGTAGTGTCTGAGTTATCGGTTATTATAAATTATAAATAATATATATTCGTTTTTTTTTTTTACTTTTTTTAATTTATTACATCACTAACTATAGTTGTTTTTTCTTTTCTCTTATTATCTCTTCATATCACTTAAATCCACAAAAATAAAGTAGACGCTGATATTTTTCCTCTCATAAATGCCTAAATACCCCAATAATTAATAAGCATAGTATGACGTGACCTGATTTCACCATAAATTTAGTACCAAATCTTCGTTCCTTTGCATAGACTTGGAACATCAATCAATACAACACAGATAACACGTCCATAATACTTTCAATTATAAATTTGATGAATTGACAATGTTAATTACTTAATTATGTTTAAATTTTTGTGGTACGGTCATTTGTGATATTTTATTTCATTAAAAAGATTTATATATATTAAGATTCATTTAATTATACTTAAATTTATTTATAATGTGATTAATTGTTGACGAAATTTTGAACATCTAATACTGATATTTGTATCAACAATGTGGACCTAACCAATTACTTGATACTTAAGTTCATATAAAATGTGGTTTTTGGTAAGATATTTATTTTACTAATTACTGACTTAGTACTCCTTTCCAATTGGCCGTTTAATTTGATGGCCAGTATTTTTAATTCCTCTTTCGGGAAGTGAAACTTGCTTATTTGAAGTGCAGATCGAGTAGTATTTGAAACAAGCATATTTACGTATTCTAACCTGCTATGGAAAATTCTCACAATCTGACTGATATTCAAGATTGGACATTAATCAAATTACTGTAAATTAATTTGAAATCATTTATTAAGTTGGAGTGGTTATGTCAACTAATACTCGTACTCCATGAAACATAACAAGATTAATTTTCCACTGAAATTATTTTCAATAATACAATATTGCTATAATCGCAGACAAACTTACAAAACTGAGACAGAATTGGGAAGATTTCACAGTGTGGCCAATATTCAACATGATATGAATGATCTGTAATATGATCATAGATAGAATTTTACACATTCACTCTTATATTTCTAATCTCTCAAAGGGTACTTCTACCACACTATTTCAATTCATCTACCGTCATCCCGAAGTTAGAAAAAAAAAAAAGAAGATAAAAGTTGATTGTGGCATGTCTCATTTAAAAATAATGACTTATCCTTCTTGCCATAGTCAATTAGCAAGTAAGAAAATACGTGTAAATAAGAAAACAAACATGCGTGCAAAAAACTGAATCCAAAGTAAAGAAAAGCTTAACTTTT
This sequence comes from Amphicarpaea edgeworthii, assembly GCA_014843725.1. Lineage (NCBI taxonomy): Eukaryota > Viridiplantae > Streptophyta > Magnoliopsida > Fabales > Fabaceae > Amphicarpaea > Amphicarpaea edgeworthii. The sequence continues at coordinate 756,925 of CM026325.1, forward strand.
TAAACTGGTCAACTTTTAATCATCAATGCAACTGGCGTAGGAACTTTGTTCTGAAATAAAAAGAAAAGGCGTGCATGCACACAAAGGCATATATATGGACAAAAGAAAACATTATACTCATATACATAACTGTTAATTAGTTTTCAGATAATGACTCCTAAGCTAATTTAATGCGTCTTGTCTATTTTAATGATACCTGATTTAACCTACAAACCACGCTCAATTAATGTTCATATGTTGTGCCTAATTAACCTAAGCTAGCTAGAACATGACCAAACCATAACTAGCTAGCTAGGAGAGCAGCAAAATGTGAGCCATAGAAACTTAAAGTAATTAAGTAGCTAGATATCGATGAGTAGTGGATCTCATATAGGAAATCACAAGAAAAAATGAAGCGAAAGCAGGAGCTAGCATACGCGTGCTTTTCTTTTGTTTCTTACCTAAGAAGATAACCAACTTGTTGCATTCCGTTCAAATATAGCTTTTCTTTTTTGGTGTCCCTTGAGAAAGGGGAGGAATGATTCTAGGGTTCTCCTTTAAATTATGAAAGGAAAGTAAGTAGGAGGAGGGCTATATCTATCTAGCTTTTGTGGATTGCATAAAAAGCCAAGTTTATTTACTTGTTAAATAAGCCGTCTTGGGATCATCAAGCCGAATAATAATGAGATTCATTTTTAACTGTACTCTAATCCATCTGATAAGAGGAATCCAATGAAACTTTGGGGGAAAAAATGATCTCCTTCTTCTATATCGATTATTCGAGAGCACAAGCTAGCAAACTACTTCTTATGTTTCAATATGTTGTTCATCGTTAGTATGTTTAGCAAAAATAAATTATTTTTAAATCAATCATTTTTTTTTTGGTTGAATTTTTTAAATCAAGCATTAGTCCACAAGAGTGATCCTGTTTAGTAATAAAAATCTTCAAAATTACCTAGTAGCACTAGTAGTGTTGTGCCAATACGTTATCCTTTGGCTTTGGACTCTAATATTACACATGTTTTTTTGTGTAGTGTTAGTTCATTTTCCCCTTTCATTTATACAAGCGGGAGAGTGTCATTCTTGTATATATAGTTAATTAGGATTTTAGTTTTAATGATTACTAATTATGCATGTATTTTGTATTTTTGTTTGTTAACCAAGAGAAAACATGTACACAAAGGAGTTTAATTAGGAGGATGTATAAAATTTCAGTATTTAATTTAATCTGCATGGTTCATATAATAAACGGTGAATTTTTATAAGTGAATGCTAGCTAATATATAATATAATATATGAGGGGGGAATATATGAGGAAGAAGGTGAGGACAAGAAGGAAATGTTGTTCACAGTTGTTTGCTTCTCGGGAAGACATGGAGGAGAGCCAAAAGAAACATAAAATGAAATAAAATAAGAAAAGACAGAGAGCCTCCGACAAAGATATGGGCATTAAGGTCTAGAGACAAGACCATTCTCACTTCTCAGGCTCAGCTATTAATGTAGCTTCTAGCTCATTTCTAATTTCTAATTTCCAATTTCCTTCCTTCTTCGACAGTTCATGCATGAATGGAGAATACTATAATTTATAAATTGTTCCCCATAGTCGCTGCTCATCACAGTCTAAAATAGCTCGAGATTTAAGGGTTTCTTTGTCTCTTTGTGACATCAAAATGCGGTACGAGGGAATGTTTGCCTGTGGAATTGAACTTACTCGGCAATAATATTATTGTTATAGATTTGTGATGGCTTTTGCTAGCCAAAGGCATATTTAATTTCCGCCATTGGTTTATGTTCATTATTATATATAGATTTCTTTTCAATATTATTGTATCCGATTAAGAATGTTCATAGAAATTAGAAGTCGCATGCATGTGTCTTTGAAAATAGTTTTTTTTTTTTTTAATATGGGTAATTCCATATTAGAAGGGCAGCTATATATACACAATATTCAACAAACTTCTCCAAAGAAATTACTCTATACAGTCATGACATAGTTTATGGTCAGGATCTTCGATCTCATCTTTTGAATATCTAAGCAAGAATAAGAAGTTTTTAATAAATTTACTCTTAACTCTTGATTTGATGATCTGTATTTAAAGTTGAAGTTTCCAGGCACGTTAGCTAGGTATATATATATATATATATAATAATTCATATTATCTTCGATTTTTAAATAAATAAATATATTTTTTTAAAATTAAACAAAATAAAAAGAAATGAAAAAATAACTATCAAATATAAAAAATACCTTATAAAGTTATAATCATGTTTGATGGATTTTACTTTAGCTAATTTAGAAAGGAGATTCTAATTGGGATACCCAAAAAGAATGTCTAAGTTTTAGGTGGTAGTAGTTTTAAATTCCTGGAAACTGGTAAATAACTAAATATATTCTTGGAGGAACAAACATGAGCGATGTCATGCCCTAGATATTGACCTCTTTGATAAGTGTGATGTCAGTTGAAGTTGTTCCTCCTCTATCTCGAGTTTCATCGTTTGGCATCCTCATGTTAACATATTATATTATTTGCATATTGTTTAATTTGTTTTTGTAAATAGTAAAGGAAAATTCTCTCCGATTTCAGTTTCAAAATGTACATTTAAAGGGTCAAAATCTACTAATTAAAACGTGAGGATGACTCATGGTCATGAAAAAGGATATGTAAACTTAAATTTCTGTTACAAAATTTGGATTGGCCTAATTAACCAGTTGAATTAAAATATAGTGACCATATTACTTGATCGATTTGTTCAATTTTTTCAGTCAGCATATTGACAATATGCTTATACATACGCGTGTTTGAAGTTACTCCAGGAGGAGACTATTTCTCGTCATAGACAGTACGTTTGGTCATTAATTGACAACATTATTAAGTTGTGTTTCATTGGTCAATGATAAAATCGTTAACCAAGTGATTTCATTGACTTATGTAAGGTTTTATACATACAAAACGACATCGCGGAAAAGAGAGAGAGAGAGAGAGAGAGAGAGAATTACATGTAATGAGAAAAATTGATAACTTTTCATGCAAACGTCACATATATATTTTATTAAAAAGAATTTAGTTAAAATACATTAACAGTACATTTTTTCTTCATTTTTATTTAGGTGGATTACATTTTTTTACTTTTTAGAACAAACAATACACTATAAAATATGTATGACTTGCAATTCATCATGATAATTAATTAGACCTAATTAACCTTCAACTTCTTCATATATATATATATATATATAAATGCGAGACATACTATATCCATTAATTCATGACCACTTAATGGAATGAGTAATGATTTTTGAGTCAAGCACGAATAAGGTGTGAGTGTTTAACTTGTACAAAAGTCAAATTTCCCAAGTTTTGGAGGTTCATCTTTAAATTGCTTAGCGTAGTATTTGAGGCCCTCATAGTGCGCCACGTTGATAGATAGATATGATAGAAAAATCATGGTCTCTAGCTAGAGTGGTTTTTTGTTTTTTTTTTTTTACAATTTTAAAATTATGGGAATTCCTACCACCTTTTCTGTCACACTTTAAGATAAAGCAAAAGCAAGCGCAAAGAAAGAAAAGAAATAAGACGAAAGGAAGAAAGAAAAGAAAAGCAATAAAGAGAGTAAAGAAAGACAAAGGGTTCTCAAAACTCCATAATTATTATTCAAACCGGGTCCAAGCAGTGGCGTCCCCCCTACTTAATCAACCCGAGGAAGACCTCTAAAAATTTAAAAGAAAGAGAATATTCATATCTTTGTTTGTGAAGATCGAAGGAGGCATGAATAGAGGTGTTCTTCAGAGCTCACCAGTGCAACAAATGATGAGCACCGGGAACCCTAACTGGTGGAACATCAATATCAACAACATGCCTCCACAAGCTCCTCCTAATTTCTTGTCCAGTACTGCTTCCAACTTTCCCATGATCCCTTATGCCCCAACAACTTCTCTTCCCTTTCCTTCTTGGCATCTCGACAATCAAGACCTTCCTCCTGAGTCATGGAGTCAACTACTCATGTATGTATATATCTCTATCTTTCATGATTGCATGCCAAGGCTTGATGATGATGTCTTATGTTTTTGCCTTGTTGGTTGAATATAGGAGTGGACTAGTGGTGGATGAACAAACTTCAGGTAAAGCTGGGATGGGCCAGTTTCAGACTAAGAAGTTGGAGAACTGGGAGGATCAAATGCTAGGTCATCATCATGAGGCTCCAAACGCTAATTCTCTTGTTGATGTTAAACAAGAAAACAACAACGGCTATGTTTACGCCCATGGAAACGAAGAACTTCATCATGACTCATCAAAGCCATCTAATTTCAGTTGCAACAACAACATCTTAGATTTCTCTAATAATAAGACAGATGCAAGGCATCCACCACCAGATCGATCTTCTGAGGTATTAGATTTCACAGCTAGCTAGCACTCTCCATTGACCAATTCACAAGAATCTGCAATTTTCTTGTTTCATTACCTTTTTCTTTTCTTCTTGGTCAAGCACAAACTCACTTTTCATTAAACTTTACTAATTAAGTACCTTTAAAAAAAATATGTATCATATTTTCTAATAAATATACATGCGCTAAAAGCAAGATCCATCGACCCCTATATATCTTTTTGATTAATTATTTTGAATCACAGCGGCAACGGCTTCTCTTTTTAATTATTCCTTTCTACATATTGTAGATCAAAAACACGATTAATTACTTTGACTCTCTAATCTTCTCTAAACATGATAAAAAAAATGTATACTTTACCAATTTTATTTTTTTTACATTACGGAACCTAGCAATACGATTTTTATTTTCCATCTTTCTGCTTCATTTTTTTAAAATATTAATAAAAAATAATTTATTTATTTGTGAACAAAGTGCAACAGCACTACTAGTGCAGGTGGTGGGGCACAAAAGAAAGCTAGGGTTCAAGCCTCAGCTGGCACAACACAGACTACATTCAAGGTAAAATGCAAACTAACAGGCAGAAGCTTCCAATCCCGAACTCTCTTTGAGGCATAGAAACACATGTGGGGTGTAATTGTTGTCTTTCTTGCTTGTCTAATTCCCAATCATGATTATTCTTTTTCACTTGCTCAATGAGAATCCAAATCAGACGAATGAAACAACAAAATATAACCAAATTTATAGCATGTGCGCTTGTACGACCACATGCACATTTGTATGAAATCCTCTAATTCTCTCAATTTCAGGTTAGGAAGGAGAAGCTAGGTGACAGAATTACGGCCCTTCATCAGCTCGTTTCCCCATTTGGGAAGGTACGTAAGACTCTAACTAATTATTCAATTCAATTTACAAAAATATTAGCAATATACACACTTTAACACACTCTTAATTTTGAACAAGATAGTCCCAAACTATTTAATAATTTCCTTTAAAATACTCTTTGTTAGCAATTATAATTTTTGTTGTCTCGCTTTTTATTTAACCAAACTTTCTTTTTTTATATTCAAAAGAGTGTATTCTTACGGGAAAAAAAAAATTACTAACATTCCTCTTAAAAATAAATGTGCATAAATTTAATTATTTAAATATGTAGGTACACCCTTTAATAGAAAGTATGAACATTCTTTATAGAAAAAAAATCCAAAAATAAAAGTTTGCCCATCCATATGTTTAAGAAAGCTGGAAACGACACTTTCTTGTAGTTATAATTATTTTTTCCTTGTCTTTCATTATAGTAGTATTTTATAGGAAGGTAAAAAAAGGTTCGTTTATAGCATCAAATATATAAATAAATAATGAGTGGGAATAAATATTAAATAACGCTGTAGTGTGGTATATTTAACTTTTGCAGACTGACACAGCCTCTGTCTTGTTAGAAGCTATTGGATATATCAGATTCCTTCAGAGTCAAATTGAGGTGATGTTTCTCCATCCTCCTCTCTTTCTCTTTACTTTAATTTCCCAAACAACCACGACCCACTCATGCTGCACGCTGTTAAAGCTCCATTTCACACTGAGAGGACATTGGATCTATATACATTTTTCACACCAAAATATAAATATATAAAAGCAACTAATATTATGGAAGTTATTATTAAAAATGTCATACGAATAGTTGAACTTTTCACCTGTATTCTTCCTACATACGCTTTAATTGTTGGAGTTTCAATTCTAAATACTCTCTTTTTTCCGTTGTTGGGATCCAGGCTCTTAGCTTACCATACTTGACCGGTGGATCAGGAAACACGAGGCAGCAACATTCTGTAAGAAATACATACACCCATTTCTGGTTAATAAAAATTAAAGCACAATTATTATTGATGTTATATTTTCCATCCTATATATAGCTATTAAAAAGGTATAACCAACACTAATTATATTTATGCTGTGTCTGAGTTGTCTTGATCAAAATTAGCATATACTTACCTTGTCTCGTATTATTTGTCTTTTAAAATAATGTATACATCTTCAAAAATATATTATTAATCACACTAACCATGATGATAAAATAATTTTCTCAACTAAAATATCGCTGTTAAAATGTTTTTTTATACATTTTAAAGTGACAAATATTTTAAGATAGAAAAGAAAAGTAGTATATATAAAGCCATTTTTCACGACCCAAAGCAAGAAGAATAATCACTTTCACACTTCCCTCCCACTCATTCTAGATCTCTCTCCCCCTTTCTGCTTCTTTCTTCTCTTTCATGTGCATGAGCGTACTAATTGATCGGTAATTATGTGATACTAATTGAGTGATGATTGTAACTATTCAATGTTAGGTTCAAGGAGAGAAGAATTGTATATTCCCTGAAGACCCCGGTCAGGTATGCTTTCATTGGATCCATTAACCCCTTTAAAGTGGTTTAGAGATTTTAGAATTCTGATAGAGAAGCCACCAGTTAATCTTACATTAATTCCTTTTGTTAAATGAAAGAAAAGGATATACAAGTAAAGAGAATGTACGTAACCAGCTTTATCAGATATAATATTGTATATATAAGTTGAAGAATCAAAACAAGTGGCTTGTTAATTTTACCACATTACTAAATTCTAATGTTGTATGTAATTACTTTCTGGATGTAGCTGCTGAATGAAAACTGCTTGAAGAAGAAAGCAGCTGGAGATCAGCCGGTAATTCTTCTCATAAAAGTTCAATGAAGTTTTGTTTCTATTTTTCCTCGTTTTCTTTTATATTAATAATAGTAATACTTAAATATTGTATTGCTTAATTTGTTAAATAGGATACTACTCAAGAGGAATCAAAGAAGGGGCTGAGAAGTAGAGGGTTGTGTCTGGTGCCAGTGTCATGCACACTGCAAGTTGGGAGTGACAATGGTGCAGATTACTGGGCTCCAGCCCTAGGTGGAGGCTTTCGTTAGGTCAAGTTTACAATTGGGGCAGCAAATACATATAATTAAATATGGTAGCATGCATGCAAAGAGATAAGTTCTATTCATGGAAATGATATAACATCATGAGCAGTCAATCTGCTAAAAAAAACTAAGGCTGATTGCTCATGATGCTATACTTCATTATATTCCTGAATAAAATGTGTGCTTGCTAGCCGTCACAATTAGTATTTGCAGTGCAGGCCCCTTAATTAAGACTTCATAATTCATGCAAATCAAGTTTAGGTTTCTTTATTTTCGTTTAGCTTAATTAAGATGGTGGTGGTACTGCTAATTAATGCGCTATATATATTTCAATGTATATGCAATATTTGTATGATTAATCATTTGAATGCTACTTTTTTAGCAGCATTAATTGAACTAATTAATGACGTACCACGAAAGTTTAGCTAATATTATTTCTGAGTACTTAGTTCTATAGTCAAGTTGATGAATCATATACGACGTTTTACATACAGTGGTATTGTTTATTATTTACAAATTTCAAGTCATTAATTTGTATATATAATAAAAAGTTAAGCAAGGGGGGCACATATAGTACCGTACTCGAGCTTTTGAAACTCAAGCGTAGTGATCGATCCGCACAAACTTTTGCCTGTTGTTCATGACTTGGATGAATAGACGTCAAAGTTAATTTTCATATATTCGCTTCAAAGTTCAAACACACGAATACACACTCACATGCACTTGTCTGTAGTTATTTTTTTCTTTCTTTCATATATTCGCTCCAAACCATTATACAGGGATCAAAAAAGTCACTATAGAATCTGCATCAATATATTGCACAAATCTGAATGCGTACTTGTCTATATAATTGCATATTAGTATGTAAGAAGCGGTTAGAGCTTAATAATTAACCCTAGTTTGACTAGCTGGACAAGCACTAGCTAGTTTCTTGCCTTCAACCGTATTAATCAAGGATTCCTCCTATTCAAAGCAAGGTATTAAATTTTCTGCTACCTATAATAATTATACAAAAAAATACTATTTAAACGGGGAGATATCAGATATGCCTAATTGACTTTGCTATAGTGATTTTATTCATTCGTGCAAAGTCGGATAACTAGTCTACAAAGACAAATATTCAGCAAAAAAAAAGGGTTTAGGCATGCCTTCTGCAACTGTGTGAGTTATCGATGACATACAAATTGCCGTAGTGATCAATATGCTATAAGAGTTAATTATTTACGTCGAACACGCTAAATTTATTTGAATTCACAACATTTTAGGTGGAAGAACTTAGAAAATTGTACAATTGATGATAATTAAAGAGTTAAAGCTAGCACATATTGTTTTACTTTAGATCGTGTAAAAATAAATCTTCTTTTTAATAACAAATAATGATGACAAGGAATATTAATTAACTTGATTGGATAAACACAATATATGCAGCATTAATAGTTAGTGAAAGAAGTCATGACTTTACAAATTTAAGCCATTGTTGTAATTATATAAGCATGGACCACTGCACATATATAGGTGATAATCAACAATAATTGAAACTTAAAATCCTTTTGTACCGAGTTGTTTAGACACAAATGAATCAACTACCAAGGATGTGACTTGGAAATCTGTATTTATATTTATATATGAAATGAATCAACGATATCTAATCTTACACACAACAAAATCATATGAGGGTCACCGACAACGAAATAGCAACCCACTGCACCTATCTACATCAAATAGTGCGGCATGTTTTTCAATTCTTTGGAAGAATATGTTGATAGAAACTCCATGCTTGAAACAATTAATGAGGTCCCAACAAGAAAAATATAGCAACAACGATGGCCGGCACCGGCATAGGGTTGACAAATAAAACCATATATAGTAGTATCATCTTGCAGTTACCGTTAATATTCAACAACACGCGAGACCTCGTCATTTCCACAGCCTAATTATTCTTCGTTTTGATCAATCTTACAAGATGTGACATGCGAGCATCGTCCATCACACTGTTTCTTTCTTGCCCTAGCTATATATAGATGTGATGTATATTTCTTTGTTTGCTTTTGATCATTCGCTGAAGTTTCACTTTCCGATAGGACCTAGTACATGTCAAATAAATAATTAGAATCAAGGATGAAAAGTTTTAAATAAAAATAAACATAATGCGATACCAAAAAAATAGAAATACAAACAATAACAATGGGCCATACTTTTATGTTGTGTAGATTTCAACCCAGTTAGTTTGGCCCATATGCTGTCTTGGGCTTGCCTTTACATTCCCATTTCTGTGACAAAATTGAACAGCAAGATTCCTTCCTTCAGAAGACTTTTGGACGTCGTAAGTTCGTGCATGTTTAAATTAAAGATTCTGAACTTAAATTTGGGTTAAATTTAAGTTTGTAAACTGTGTTTGTAAACTTATCTTAAGTATTACTTCTTTAAAACTATTTTTTTCGGCAAAATCTTACCCTCAAAATATATTTTTGTGAGGTAACAAAACATAACTTCAAATTGATTTTACTCTCATTACCTATAACTACTTGTCTACTTTAGACTAAAAACAGACTTGGTTTTAGTTGAAATAAGGGTTAATCTAAAGATAACAGTAATTAAAACGCAATTCTATAGTACATTAATTTGAGATAGAAAAAGTAAAATGAAATGGACTTTTGGTTTTAGTAATATTGATATTGATGTGTAATGTGTTGTTTTAGTTTCTTTCAGTTTAAGGGTACAAGTAATCATAATGATTTTTAATTAATATAATCATTACGTCCATGTTAGTATGATATGGACGCATGATAATGCTTTCTTGATGTTATTGTACGATTGAAAAAATATGTCATTATTGAATCAAGTGACAAACAAATAAAACAGAATAATCTAGCGACAATGCCATTACATTGTACTCAATTATAGGTTAAGTGATTGATGTCAATTTCTAATGTTTTGATTGCTTAAAACGCTTCTATTATTACCAGGATTATGAACAGTTTTGTTTAAACTTAAACTTAATTTAAAATAAAATAAAATAAAAACACTTTTTTAAAAAATAGATAAGATTTACTTCTTAAAAAATAACTTGTCACCACAGCTAGCTAGGAGCCATGTCTCTCTAAAATTGTCTGTCTGTTGGACAAGTCTTGTACCCCAAAGGACGAATCCGATTTTGGGTCCTCATTTTACAATAAGACAATCAGACAACAGTGTCACAAGTCATAATTCTAGATTTTTATGCTTTTTTCCTATAATTTTTCTGTGTCAGATTATAATTGTATGAATCTGAAGATTATCGTGCTCTGATTTTTGCTTGGCAGAATACTACCGTGTTTATCGTGTCGTCTTTTTTTATATATTATAGGCCTAAGCTAAATAAATAAATAAAATGGGACATTGTATTGGTTGGAATTAACTAATAGGTAAGCACAAAAATGGAAGGATCAAAATAATGCAAGACGATTGATAGATTCTCGTTCTCCAACTGCTTTCTTTAATTTCCCAGCTGCTTGAAAGTACTATTAACAAGAAAAAAGTCACTGTTCATCTCTGTTTCAATTCAATGTGGTCCAAAATATATGTATCTGCTTTGGTTTCCAGCTCTTAAAATGGGGCTCATTCAAACCTCATGTCTCGTCTACTACCAGCATAACTAGTCAATATCAATGGATTAAATATAGACCATAGTCTTTTTTAAACAATAATAATAATCTGCAAATATTGTACCAGTTTTCAACCCTTCCTAGCTGCCAAGTGTCAAAGATATAATTCGTAGAATCATTTTATTGGCATCCTCTATTTTTAAAGTATGAAAAAAAAAAGAAGACATAAACTGTATGATTATTGTGATGCGACAAGAAGAAAAGAGACAAAAAATAATGATATAAACTATAGTAGTGTGCAGTTGCATGAATATATATCATTATTGCAACTGATAAACGGTAATTATTACATAATAACCTTGTTTGAGTGGTAGTTTAATTAATTAATGGTATAAAATTCACTACCGGAGTTATTTTAATGTTGTTATCTTCAATCTGACTTTATTAAAATAAAGGTGATTCATGCATCTTTTTTTAATTTATAGATTCTCATTGATGAAGTTAAAATAAAGAAAAAAATTGTTTATTTAAAGTTGATTATGAGAAAAATACTTAATTGGAATTTTCTCCAATACATGATGTTCAGACTAAATTTTAGTAATAGATGGATAAAGTGGATTGATAGGTGTTTGACTAGCACTAGAATTTCAATTTTTGTCAACAGTAGTTCGTCGAATGAATTTTCAGTGTTCAAAGGATTACGTTAAAGAGATCTCTTGCTCCATTCATCTTCAATATTGTGGGAGTGAGAAAAGTATTGATCAACCTTCTCCAGATGACATAATTTTCATTAGAGAGACAACTTTTCAGAATGTCATCACTATCAAGAGTTTGCTAACTTGTTTTGAGTTAGTTTTTTACCTCAAAGTCAATTTCAACAAAAGTGACTTTAGCACTATAGGGGTGGAAGAAGAGGTTATAGAGAAGTATGTCAATCTCTTAAATTGAAGTCATGCATGTTCCATTTGTTTATTTAGGGATCCTATAAGTACTAATCTTAGGATAGCTGACTTGATTTCTTGTTATATCCAAATTGGTAAAGAAGTTGGGGGGTAGGAACGCAAGTTGCTTGATTAATTCTGTTATGTTATCTATGTTTATTTTCTATTTTTCTTTCTTCAAATTGCCTAAAACTGGGGAGGAATTCTATCATTAAATTACAAAACGATTTTTTATGAGATAATCAGAATGATAAGAGGAACCAAGAAAGTTGAAAAAATATTTGCAAACCAAAATCTTTTAGGAGATTGGGTATTAAAAACATTTTTAACTTTAATAATGTTTTGCTAGGAAAGTGGAGGTGGGAACTCAGAGAAAAAAAAAAGAGTTCATGGAGTAATGTCCTAGAGTCTAATTACGGTAGGTGGAAATGTTTGATTAATAGGGAGTCACATACTCATTATTCAGCTTGGTGAAACAACCTTTGTAAGATTTGCGGGGGTAATCGGTGATAAGTGGTTTGATTTGATGGTCGTGAGAAAGGTGGATAGGGGAGACAAAAAAAATTTTTAGAGAGATATTTGGATTGGGAGTGAACAACATTATTTTAAATATCCTCGTTTGTATACAACATCTTCTCATATGGAGTACAAAGTATGTGAGATGGGTGTTTGGAGTGAAGGTAAGTGATCTTAGAAATTTGAGTGACACAGAGAATATTTTGTGTGAGAATTAGAACAAGTAACTTCACTTATTTCTGAGGTGAACGGGTGCACTTTGAGACAACATGAAGGGGACTCTTGCCTTTAGCGCAGTGAAACAAATGATTATTATTCTATAAAGTGAGCATACGGTACGGTGGAATTCGTGAATCTTTTGGTAACAATTCTAAAAGTGAGATTTTATCAACTATTTGGAAACTAAAGGTACCTCCAAATATTCATGTCCTATTATGGAGGGTGGTTAGAAATCGAATTGCTTCTAGTGACAACTTGCTACGCAAGAATATTGGTATGGGTATGAGAAATTATAACTACAAATTTTGTTTTAGTGTTCTGGAAACGATTATCACAAAGGTGTGGAATACATGTTATGGGTGGTTACAACTATTGGTGGTGATTCCTTGTACGGCAACTAAACACTTTTATCAACACTAGTGGGTGTCAACAAGATCAAACAAACCAGATGGAAGATCGTGCGATGCACAGCGACGTAGATAATTTAAAAGACCAGGAATTACTTTTTATTTAATAACACAACCTTTAACCTTCAAAATATGATTTAATACATCATTTTATTATTCTCTCATACAATGATGCCTTAATCCTTGAGTTTTCCTCTTGAATACTTAGTTGAATTGCTTTTTGGTGGGTAGTTGATATAAGAAGAGTATACTATAAGGAATTCTTTTGGTATGATACTCTGACTTCTGTTGTCTCTCTTTGCAAAATTATAACCAAGGTTGTTTTACAATAAAGCCACTTGTCTGTCTAAGAAAGGATGGATTATTCCATGACATTCCCAGGTACTTTTAGTACGATTGTATATTTTGTCCCATTTACACACACACACACACACACACACACACACACACATATATATATATATATATATATATATATATATATATATATATATATATTACATGTCAAAACTCAAAAGTTGCCACAACCATTTCTAGATGAAAATTATAATCATGGAAATTTCATACATTTAGACGCAGGCATGGCAGGAAGAATTTGAGCGTGCACGTCAAGGTCAGAGGGAGGCTGAAAACAAGCTATCTTCCTTAGAGGCAAGATTATTTTTTTAAATTATTTTTTGTGAAGTTTAATTGTGATAATCACCTCCTGTCTTGCAGGTCAAGTTGCACATTCCATTATTGATATGTCTGGTTTCACTGTTACAGGCTGAAATGCAAGAAATGAGAGTTGAAATGGCTGCCATGAAGAGGGATGCTGAGCATTACTCACGTCAGGTAATAATCATGCAACAGGAGCACATGGAGTTGAAGTTAATTTAGTACTCTTAACAAGTTTATGTTTTGGTGTCATGGTAATTTTGGAATACTGCTTGTTCTAAGCCTCATCTTTATCTTATAACAAGAGCATATGGAGTTAGAGAAACGCTATCGGGAATTGACTGACCTTTTGGTAATTTATGTCATTAAGTTTCATGCAAGTACTTGTAATATTCAATAAATTTGTGTTATTTTCATTTCAGTACTACAAACAAACTCAATTAGAAACCATGGTCAGTGGAAAAGCTGACACAGAGTTTCAATTGGAAAAGGAAATTAAGCGTCTTCAGGAAGCATAGAAAGTGTAGTAGTGATCGAAGTGGGGGTGAGTGAGTGAGAGAAGCGGGAAACAACGATTCTGTGTCTCAGTGCTAGTATTTATACTCCATTCACTTCCTTCCTTGCTGTGAAAAGTCATGGCAGAACTCCCGACGTCAGTGGAGAGTCTGATCGAGAGCATCTGCCACGACCAGAACCAGGCTCCGCCGGATTCCTTCACCCGCCCTCAGCTAGCCGCCGTCGGAGAGGAGCAAGTTCTTGACATTCTCAAGTCTATCGCCGCAACCCGAATCCGAACTTCTTTCCAAGTCTTCATCGGCTACATGCTCAAAAACAAAACTAATAATAATGCTCACTCTTCCACGCGCCCTCGTCAACCCTCCTCTCTATTGCACGTGCTCGGAGAATTAGAGTTTCGAAAAGCCTTTCTGCTTCTCAGTTACATCGGACGGTAATGCAATATTGCTTAACTTAACTTAGCTTAGCTTATTGTCACTTGTGTCTAACATAATATTAATAACCTAACAGAAATAGTCTTGAGGATCTTATTACCGATGCTGAAGGTATTAGAAGCCTCAAAGACTTGCCCATGCCAACGTTCGAGAAAACTATTTGGGAAGCTTTTGGTAAAGATAACATCTACTCTCAATCTGATCGCCAATTGGTAAACATCCACATTCTTCATTCTTCTAATCGCATTCCTCCGGAGTACTTACTAACATTAACTTTGGTTTCTTCGGTATCTTCATTGGGACTTTGCCCCAAAACACATGTATATCAATGTTATGTTTTTCCAGATGGCTATTTAAGTCTCAAGGTTTACTTTTTACTCTCTCCTCCCTCCCTCCCTTCGATTTCTGTACTACATGTATATCAATTTCACTTTCTCAAATCTAACTTTGTTTTTATTGCCTCTTTTTTATTTCAATTCTAATTTAGGGTCCTATATTACAAAGCACTCAAACACACTTGCATAAAACTCTCGGTGATGATAATGTTTTGCTAGTTAAATTTGCTGAGGATGGGAGTGGAAACAATTCTAGGACCAGTGCTGGAGAAGCGAATGTCCTGTATGTAAAGTACGCTAAAGAAAGGATCCGTATGGGCCTGCGTTTGTACAAGTTTTTTTTGGTAATCCTGTTTATTGTTTTTTTTTAAGCCAGTGTTTTATCTTATTTGTTTTACATGTAACTGATACAAATAGTCCGAGAAATTTACACTATTCTCTGCAACATTCAATCTAGACTACAAGTGTTCAACCCTTTGAATATGCTTTTATATATGTTTCCTTCCACGTTTTGTAAATTAGATTTTGTGATATTTCATATGAAAGCTACATTTTTATTGTTGGCTTTCTATTCATGATGCTTGTATTATAATATTAAGTTGTTAGGTAAGAGTTTTAGTAGATTCTTGAGTTTATTTCAAGTCAATATATCCAGCTTCCCTTCTCTCATTCTTGGTTTACCTTTCAGTTCTGAAAGAGTTTATAATTAACATACAAAGATATTTCTTTTCTCTCTTCAATATGTTTGTATGATATTGTGTGCCTGAGTAATTAATAAATGGAAACAGATGTATCTGGATTTATAATAATGTTTCTTACTTTTCATTTTTATTAGATCCTATATTTGGTTCTTTATAGTATGTTTATGGTGGTTGCCTTGCCCTGAAAGTAGATCAATTGTAGCTGAGATTCAAGCTTGTTGGCTAACTCAGCTACTGAAAGTATTCTTAATTCGTCACATTGTCAAGCGAATGTCTTGTATGGAAAGTATGCTATAGAGATCCGTGTAGGCTTGCTTTTGTACAAGTTTTTTGATAATCTGATTTATTGTAAGTTTTTTTTTTTCTGTTTTTTTTTTGTCAGTTTCTATGATATAAAACTCGTGTCAGGGAAATTTGCACTATTTTTTGCAACATTCAATCTAGACAACAAGTGTTCAACCCTTTGAATTTTAATCTTACAAACATCAATTTAAAACTTCAAAACATCATATAAACTTTTTTTTCTTTTGTAACGATTACTGCTACCAACTACTACCAACATGTAAAGTTTGAATACTAAATTTGTTTCATGTAAAGTTTGAATACCAAATGCAAAGTTTGAATATCAAATTTATTTCATACAAAGTTTGAATATCAAGTACATCCAATATAATACATGTGAGTTTAACTATGAAATATAATATAAAATTAATTATTTTAAATAATCATAATCAATATTACGATATACGATCAAATTTATACATAGTTATTATCACTTAAAATTAAAATATTTAAAAAAATATTATTATTAATTAATAAATAAGTAATCATTTAGAATTTAGAGAAGTAAAAGTTGCTAGAATTTTCTTTTATTTTCTTCCACCTAACTCGTTAAAAAATTTTAAATATAAAAAATTATATGTGAGATTAATGAGAGTCTACGAAATTGATTTAATGTTAAGAGAAATATGTCCTTGTTACTGCTTATAGTAGTTAAACACACAATGATTTTTTCATTAATTATAATAATAAAGCTGCTTAATACATGTCAGATGATTGGTAACTGGGATGGTAAACATAATTGGAGAAGTAGTGATAAATCCTAACCATTAATTCGTTCCCTTGAAAATACATACTATCAATATTCAGTGAAAACCATTTTCATATACCCCTTCATCGTCATCGGAAGTCCCTTCATCATCATCATCATCATCATCATCATCATCGGAAGTCCCTTCATCGTCATCGGAAGTGCTCTCATCCTCATCAAAAAGCCTCCGTCCCTGCATTTGTCCGAGAGGTGGGTTCCTGTGATGGGGACGAACCGGTGCTGGTGGAGGCTCGAGAGGAATGGGGATCCCTTGGTCTTCTGGAGTGCGAGGTTCCGGTGGATAAGCAAGCAATTCTTCTTCTACCTGACGAGGGTTCTCTGCAGCTGCCGCCTCTGCCTCCGCCGCTGCCGCTGCCGCCTCCGCCTCCGCCGTGGGAGTTGCCATATTATTGTCACTGGGAGACTCCATCCTTGAGTAAGAGAGCTGGAAAAAATGAATGAAATTTCATTTAGGACATGCTTTATATAGAAAATTTGGGAGGGGAGTGACATGAAATGCTCATGAGATGAGACTGAAATTCCGTTATACCTCCACCTGCTTTGTTTTACATGTAACTTGGAATGCTTATGAGATGAGACTGAAATTCCGTTATACCTCCACCTGCTTGCTTTGTTTTACATGTAACTTGTGTAAATAGTTTCAGAATTTGCACTATTCTCACCCTTTGCGTCGGCTTTTATATTTGTTTCCTTCCACCATAGTTATTTTTATCATGATTGGTTGCACGTGTTCTTTACTGGCCAGTAGTTAGTAGTTTCTTAAGAATTTTTGAACATTTTAAAAATAAGCATTTTGCTAGTTTTGTGTGATTGTTAGGGTAGAAGAATTCAGTTTTACATTATAATTTTTCAAATATTTAATTTAAAAAAAAATAGTTTGACATTTCTAATTTGAACCTTGTGATAATTCTTTAGCAGGTCTAAGCTCCAAATAATTTAATTGGAGAAATGTTCCTACGTTATTTGGAAAAAGATAAATCATTCATTGTTAGCATAAAAGTCTTTACAGCATTAACTAATTAGAAATAATATTTTTTTTAGTTATATACTGAAAACCATGTTTGATATAATTTTTAAGGTAATTATTATCAAAGTGAATAAATTTATCATATAACGGCGTAAAAAACATTTTAGTGTGGGTATATATGTCCCTTATATTAATGTATTTTAACACGTGGGATTTAAGAATTAAAAAATTCTGATGTTTTGAAGCAGTGGACAAATAACCACCTAAAGAGTATATGAAAAAGTAAAAAAGAAAATATGAAAAATATAAGAAGGATATGAGTAATGTATTGAAGGAAAATTCTAACTCCAAAGAAAAGACCATTGAAATCATTATTAAATATAAGAAAGTATCCTAATATGTTTTTAATTTCTTTTAATTCACTAGAATTTCCAATATATCGAGGTGTTAATCGGTAAGATGGAGGGATAGTCCGATGAATATTAATGATATTTATAACTGGTTTTTGTTATGTATTATGTTACTTATGACTACGCCATTCAATTGCACTCTGTACCTAAATGTGATTTTGCTTGGAAGGTTGCGGATTTGACTTTATATCATTAAACAAAATCAAAGGCCTCTTAACTATAATCCATTGAACAAGTTATGTTATGTTATTAACTGTAACCACTGACTATCAACTTTTTATTTTCATTTTATCATTTTCATGTATTATATATCTTATTTTTTTTTCTTTTACTCTTATATCTCTCAAAGATGTTAACTAATTTTTCTGGTTTTTCTTTCCTTATATATACCTAACCATTTATTACTGATCATATCGACAAATTGTAACTAGTCTAACATATTATTAGTTCCTTTAAATACATATGGTAACGTGCTTTTAGTCAATTATTTTTAAAACATTGAATTTTGGTGGTCATTTTTTAAATTGTGTCAAAATAAACTTCAAGTACTAATGTTGTTAATTGAAATTAATAATAATATATCATAAGAATTGAAGTTATGATAATATTTATTTTTTACGATGTTATTCATCGTTAACATCACATTTTGAGGTCAGGGAGTGAACTTTACATTTTGATCAAGAATTTTTGAATTATTTTTTAAATACAAATATTTAATTAAAAATTAAATATAAATTTAGAAACTCAATTTGAAAAAATTAATTAAAAATTTTCAAATAGTATTTCATGAACTTACCGTCTAATTTAAAATTATTTTTAATTAGACGTTTTTCAATATTTTATCTACTTTATATAATATTATCACTTTAATACCAACTTATCATCTTTTATCTTTGTGTATATACTTAATTTTTAATCATTTATCTCTTAATTTATTTTTCTATATCTTTTAATTTCAATAAAAAAAATTAAAGATGTTGATTATGGTTAAAATAATCTTAGGAGATTGACTTAAAAATTTAAAAGGTGATTGAATTAAAATTTTAAAAGATTATTTTTGTAAAAAAAATTCCTATATCAAGAATCAAATTCTTTCTCTCGTTACTTTATTTTTTAACTTTTAGTGTTAAAGGCCTGGGCCTGGATCAAGTATCGAAAAAGAAATAAAAAAGCTCTCTCCGGGGAAGGGAGGGAAGAAATCTATATCTACTTTTTTTCTTCTTTTTTTTTTTTGCTGTTCTGATCATGGAAACCCCTCAAAACCTCGAGGAGGAGCCGCAGGAATTTGACTTCAAACTACTTTGCTCATATTTGTCTTCTAACATTCTTAAACAAATTCCTCTCCTTGATTCCCCAGATCATGCTGTCGTCCACAGGGCCATCTCGGTCATCTCACAATATGGTACCACTTTTATTTTGTGTTCTTTAACAGTTGCACTGTTACTAAATCAATCACTGTTTCAGTTTGGCGCAATTTCTGTATTGGAAAGGACCGCATGGATACTGTAGTCAGCTGTAGTGTGGTCTCTGCTCTAATAAGGCATCTTCGAGCTTCAGACGCTCAGCGCGTACATTACCAGCATAAGCTGGAGTCAGGATGTGCTTACATCCTCATGGTTGTTGCCACTAGAGTAATTATCTTCTTCTACAATTTTTTTTTTTTCTAAATGAGTTTTTTTTTAATCTATTTCTCTTTTTTCTTATCTTTATCATCATTAAACAGTTAGAGCTACAGCAATTCATTGTAGATGCTGGAGCCCTGCCCTGTCTGATAGATTTGTTAAGAAGGCACAAGATCTGTACAATTTCTCCAGAACTAATTCAACTTCTAAGGAAAGCTGCTGAAGCAATATGCAACATTGTTCGTGCAAATACCACCATCAAGACCCTTGTCAGGTTTTTCCCCCTTTTCTGTACCTTCAAAAACTATTTTATTCTTTAAACTTATTATAATATACATTGTATATCCATTCAGGATGGAAGGTGGTATCCCTGTTCTTGTTGAATTGCTTGAATTCAATGCCACAGAGGTACAGAGGGCAGGATTAAGGGCCTTGAGAAATCTTACATTTGATAACGATGAGAACAGGAAACAGGTGCTTGACTTTTTTAAATAAATAAGTTGGTGTGATGGATTCTGTTGTTATAATGTTTGTTTATGAGAATAGAACAATTGCAGATTGTTGAATGCAACGCATTATCCAATCTGGTACTAATGCTTCGATCAGAGGATCCTACAATACAATACCTATCGGTGAGGTGCACTAGCCTTAGCTGAATGCACTTTTTACAGAGTTTTAAACCACTAGTATTAGCTGAATGCACTTTTTGTAGGTTACGATGATTTCCGATCTGTTTGTCTCTTTACCAGATATTAAGAAAGAAGTTCTAGATGAGGCTGTACAACCCATTATTTGTTTACTTAAGTAAGTAACCTTATACTTTGTTCATGTTTTTTCCTGTAAGCAATCCACAGAAAAATGATATGTTTATTAAACATTACATAGTTAATAGTTGTTTACTGAAAGTTAGCTACTACTCCCATATTAGTAAATTAGAGGTTCAAAGTGCAACTGGGGATCCAGATCCGTCTTTATATATATCAATGAATCTGCTGAGTGTAAGTTAAGCACTCAGGCCCATTAAAAATGTAGTCCCTAAATTTAACTCTTTGCAAGTTCATAATTTATAGTTCATGCTGTTCGAAGAGCCAAATTGCAGCAGCCTTTTTACTTGGCCAATTTATTGCAACAAATTCAGATTACACGGTGGGTGTTAAATTTTGTGTTGCAAACTTGTAAAACAATAAATCTGAGTTATGAAATCCTCTTATTGCCCTCCATAATATTACTTGGTGGTTCATGCAGGTTCATATTTCCCAAAGAGGGGCTATTCCACCATTAGTTGACATGCTTAAGTCTCCAAATACAGAGCTTCAGCGAACATCAATTTTTATACTTGGGAAATTGGCACAGGTGATTACTACTGCAACAAACATTTAGCCGTATGCTTATATAAGGAATATAAAATTGAATTTTTATTTTCATAACAGTGACTGATCTGCCTCATCTAGGATGGTCAAATAATCTCTTTTTTAAATCTAATACTATTTGACTAGCCATATGCTATGAAGTTCTTAGGCAGACACTGCCTATGATAGTCTTCAAAATTAATTATCTTCAAACAATTTTTCGGCAAATTTACCTAAAGAAAAAATATTTGTGATTATAATTGATTATTGAAATAATCTAATTGTGGAGCATTCACAAACACACTCTTATTGGGTGGATTTTTCTTGATTTATATACGATGCAAGAATGGTGCAGAATATTATGCTCCCTTGTTTTGGTAGTTATATATTGTTTTGGTTTTTGCTCTCGTTATTTCCTTCCATAACCTTTTTGTGCATATATAATTCAAATGTTAGGACTCGCATAATCAAGCTGGTATTGCTCATAGCGGAGGTATAGAGCCTCTGCTCAATCATCTTGACTCAAACTATACAGTTCACCTCCAACAAAATGCTGCTTTTATGCTCTATTGTCTTGCCAAGAATGAGGTAAAGTTAATGTCCTTGTTCTGTAATTGGTCAACAACGCTGTATGTTTCTTTCTAGAAATCATTGATGTTGCCTCTGATGTAACAGCTTTGTATGACAGGACATTGTTGCAGATATTATTAAGGTTGGGGGTTTTCAAAAATTGAAGGATGGACATTATGAAGATGAAGTATGTTTGTTTGTTTACTCTTAATTAAAGTAATAGAATTTATTTTTAGCTTACTTGCATTTCTTCTTAATGATAATTTAGTTGTTATTAATGTTCACTAACAAAACACCTTTCTCTTACCAACTTATAAAGTAGGTTTCTTTGTGACTGTCGTTTAACTTGCAGGCTACTAAAAGGAACGTAGCAATTGTCATAAAAGTATTAAAGGAGAAGATGCAAGGGCAAGTGAGTTTTCTTGCGAATGCTATGCTGGTGATTTAGTTTCATCATAGATGAGAATTATAATCTATTTAAACTATAATTTGTCCTCTTTGGCAGGTATTGAAACGCCTAGTACATCTTGTGCGCTTTGCGGAAAGAGGGGTTCAAAGACTTGTAGCTCTTGCTCTTGCTTGTTTATGTTCTCCTCGTGATTGTAAAACTATATTCATTGACAATAATGGTAACAAGGACCTGTACATTCATTTTGTAATAATTTCTAACCCACGGTACTTGGAAAGTATTTTCAATCAATAATATATCTGCAGGATTAGAAATACTGCTCAATATGCTTGAATCTCCAAATGTAACGCAGAAGGGTGCTACTTCAGAGGCGCTTCACAAATTGGCTGTCAAAGCAAGTTCTTCTATCTCTCTTTTTGATATTGCTTCTCCATCACTAACTCCCCAGGTATTTTTTATTTTTTTTACTCTTTATCTGTTGGCTTGTGATGTTTGTTTATTTTTATTTTTCTTTGAAATTGAATTGTTGATGTTTTTCTGTCTATATGTCAAGGAGATGAAAATGAAAAGCTGATGGTATTTTTCACATTTTTTGTTCATTATTGTTGTTTGCATTTCTTGTAGATGTACTTGGGCGAGGAATATATAAACAACATTAAACTTTCTGATGTCACATTCCTGGTTGAAGGTGGTGGAGCATTTGCTTTTTATTTTAGGTTTGTTGTTTGTATGTGTACTGGTTCCCTAATTTAGTGTTTGTTTCCTTTTTTCAGGTAGAAGTTTTTATGCTCAAAGAGATTGTTTACTTTCTTCTTCTGATATATTTCAGACGATGCTTGATGCCAGTTGTAGGGTAAGCATGCATTAATTAATCTTATAGTGTAACTTTGTTTTCAGATCCCTTTTTCTTTAAGGTTAAATATCCATAATAAGGTCTTATGATGTGTGTGTTGTGCAGGAAAGGGAAGGCAAACATGTAGTAGTGATTCAAAATATTAAATGGGATGTCTTTGAATTGATGATGAGGTGCATTTTCTGTTATCCCTTTCATGTGTGTGGTGTATGAACTGAATTTCTGTTGGCACTTGTAGATTTATATGCACCGGAACAGTTTATGTCAATGTGGATATTGCTCAAGACCTCCTCATAGTTGCAGATCAATATCATCTAGACGGCCTTAAGCGTATTTGTGAACATGTTATTCTTCAGGTAGGCCAAAAATTGTGTTTCACGGTTGTTTTTACTTCTTTTGCTTCTGTATAAATTTTTTTTTATGGCTTAACTTAAATCCCACGGCTTATTACCCTATTGTAGGATATTTCTGTGGAAAATGTTGCACTTATGTATGAGATGTCGGAGAATTTCAATGCTACTACATTAAAACATGCATGTATATTGTTTATGCTGGAGAAATTTGATGAACTGAGTTCTAAACAATGGTATGCATCATTTTTTACAACCTAAACAGTACTTCAATGGATTCGTAGTATTCAATCATATCTGTGTTCTATATATCTTTCCAATTTTCAATATTCAATATGCAGGTATTGTCCACTGGTGTGTCGCATTGTACCAGACATACGCATGTTCTTTTCAACTTTACTAATCAAGTCTCATCAAGCTGACTTTTAAGGATTCCCCTATTAACAATTACAAGAGGAAAGTTTGAAATATACAAAGCTATACATATTTAACATGTAGGAGGATTCTCGTAATGTTTTAGTTAGAAGTAGGATTGTAGATAATTTGTTAGCTTATTCTATATATAGTGGGGGGAATAGTCATTTTGTTTTTGCAGAGTTATTAGACTGTAGAACAGTACTACCTACCTACTCTTTTGAAATAATTTTAAATTTTATGATTATTTATTAACGTGGAAGTTTTAATTTTTTCAATTAGATATGCAAAAGTTATATAACTCCATTAGGCATGTTTTTCTTAACAAATATCATTACACATTTTACGTAAAAAATAAATAGGGTCCCAAGTTATAATGAAAGCGCTTTCTCTCTCACAAGCCAGTGGAGATTTCAGCAGAAGATTTGGTTATCTTAAGTTTATTGATTACAGTAACTACACAAAACATTCCAATCAGACAATTTGAGAAACCATCTCTACTTGAAACCAACTCTGTTAACTGTATAATAACTAAATGAATTAGATTTGAATGAAATCGGGAGTCTTCACTATAATTGTATAACTAAATGAATTAAAACAATTGATCAAGTTTTTTTATTTTAATTTTCAAGTATTAATAAAGTTTTTTATATTTATTTTAAAATATAAAATTCAAAATTAAATGCAGCCAAAATAAATTAAAAAAAGGTAAAATTTAAAATGTATTTAAATATTTAATAAATAAAAAAATTAAATAAAAGTCACTTAGTAAAGAAAGGAGACTAAGATAAGAGATAGAGAAGCATCAGGGAGTAAGATGAGAGAGAGAAAGTGGGCTGTGAGAGAGAGCTGCTGTGTATTTTAAATTCTTTAATTTTTTAAGTATTTCAAATATTTATAGTCTAGTTATGGAAAATACCTTTAAAAATTTATGGATTTCAATTTTTTTTCTAATTTTTTTTTCTAAATAACTCATTTTATTTAGAGTATTTCAAATTCTTTAAAAAAAATGAATCACTTACTCTCATTTTTTTTTTATCCAAACATATTTATAAACTATCTCATTTGATTTGATGTGATCATTTGGAAGAAGAAAAATACATACTCTATCACATATAGGAAAGAGAGGGAGAGAGTCAGTAAATTTAATTAATATTGGTATTGCTATTTGATTAAAGGTATTGTATTATTTATTATGTAATTTTTTTGGTTATATATTAAGAGATATATATCCTACTTTATTATTTTTATATCTCTTATCACAAAATAAATCATGTCAAAAAAATCTTAAGGAAAATGTAAAATTTGGTACCGTGCCGTTGTTGTGACGCGTATGTATGTATGTTTGTGGTAGACTTTATATAATAATATGGTTAAATGCTCCAAAATTTAAACTTAAATGATTAAAAAATTACAAATAGGTGTAATCAAATTAAAAGATGTATATATTTTATTGCTCCAACTAGTATTCATCTTCTAGGTATTAAGTACTAGTACCTAGAACCTAGAAGATGAATATAAAATCTTAAACAACAGACCATAATCATTAAACAATCATTTAAAAAAAAAAAAATACACACATATATATATATATATATATATATATATATTATTTAAATTATATTAATTTATTATATTTTCTTTTAATAAAGATCGAATCATACAATTTAATAATAATTCACTAATTTAATTATTAATTCAAAATTTTAGAACAATTTAATGAACAAATCAATTTTTAAAACTCTAAATACAATGATAAATGAGAGAGCCTAATATATCTGTTGTATTATTTATTATGTGGAACTATTAGGCCTATCTTATATTCCATTTAAATTGCTACTTTAATATTCATACCGTGCTTGCTAGTTACTTCGAGATGCAATAATTGAAAGGCATGATACATGTGATTATTTGTTATATATATTACTTTATTATTTTTATATCTCTATAACGAAACAAATCATGTCAAAAAAATCTTAAAGGAAAAAGTAAAAACTTTAGTAATTTATATACACCTGACTTTAGTAATTTATCGAGTTCTAATACTTTTTTCTTATTTTATATATATATATATATATATATATATATATATATATATATATGCTTATGCTGTTTAGACTTTATAATATGGTCAAATACTTAATACTCACAAATTTAATCTTGAATGATTAAAAAATTACATATAGGTATATTCAAATTAAAAGGTATATATATCTCATTGGTGCACCATTTGTTCTTTTCTTCCTTACCTTACCTTTCCTTTATGGTTCTCAACGAGTCAAAGTAATGTTGGTGTAACTAATGTTAATACATTCAATAACACATTTTCTGCTGATGTTAGTACATTTTATAACACATTTTTAAGATAGACTTTGACAAATTTTAGTCAATAATAGATAATGTATTAAAAATAATATTAAAAAGTATGTTATTATTATTTGATTTTTATTATTATAACACCTATTAATTTCTTTATCTTCTATTTCTATATATCTATTTGTTAAAGAGAGAAAAAAATAATATGGACATTTATTATATAAATAATTTTTTTTTCTTTTTTAACGGTTACTATTTACAAATCTGTTTCACATACAAAATTTGACGAGTACAATATATGTGAGTATTTAATTTGACAAATAAAAGTATATTAACAAGTATAATATATGTGAGTGTTTAATTTAACAAATAAAATTACATCTAATGATTCAATACATATACAATACATGTGAGTGTTTAATTTGACAAACAAAAATAGATCTAATGATTCAATACATGTGAGTTCAACAATGAAATATAGTGTAAAATTAATTATTTTAAATAATCATAATCAATGTTATGATACACGATAAAATTGATACATAATTATCATCGTTTAAAATTAAAATAATTAAAAAAAAAGAATATTATTACTAATAAATAAGTAACCATTTAAAAAATTACAAGTTTTTAGAATTTTCTTTTATTTTCTTTAATCTCACTCATACAAAAATTTTTAATGTAAAAAATTATATGTGAGATTAATGATAATCTAAGAAATTGGTTTAATGTTAAGAGAAACATGTCCTTGTTACTACTTGTAGTAGTTAAACACACAATGTAAACATACTATCAATATACAGTGGAAACCATTTTCATATATCCCTTTGTCATCATCATAATCGGAAGTGCTCTCATCATCATCGGAAGTCCCTTCATCGTCATCGGAAGTGCTCTCATCCTCATTGAAAAGCCTCCGTCCCTGCATTTGTCCAAGAGGTGGGTTCCTGCGACGGGGACGAACCGGTGCTGGTGGAGGCTCGAGAGGAATGGGGATGGATCCCTTGGTCTTCTGGAGTGCGAGGTTCCGGTGGATAAGCAAGCAATTCTTCTTCTACCTGACGAGGGTTCTCTGCAGCTGCCGCCTCTGCCTCCGCCGCTGCCGCTGCCGCCTCCGCCTCCGCCGTGGGAGTTGCCATATTATTGTCACTGGGAGACTCCATCCTTGAGTAAGAGAGCTGGAAAAAATGAATGAAATTTCATTTAGGACATGCTTTATATAGAAAATTTGGGAGGGGAGTGACATGAAATGCTCATGAGATGAGACTGAAATTCCGTTATACCTCCACCTGCTTTGTTTTACATGTAACTTATGTAAATAGTTTCAGAATTTGCACTATTCTCACCCTTTGCTCGGCTTTTATATTTGTTTCCTTCCACCATAGTTATCTTTATCATCATTGTCGGTTGATTATTTATCTGGTTTTCTTGATTCATGCATGAATACTAAGGTTTTAGAGGGATAAAGTTTGACTTTTACCTTTTACAATTTATATGCATTGAATTTATGCTGCCTTTTTTCACTATGTACAAAATTATAAACGTTGGTTGCACGTGCTCTTTACTGGCTAGTAGTTAGTAGTTTCTTAAGAATTTTTGAACATTTTAAAAATAAGCATTTTGCTAGTTTTGTGTGATTGTTTGGGCGGAAGAATTCAGTTTTACATTATAATTTTTTAAATATTTAATTTAAAAAAAATAGTTTCGCATTTCTAATTTTAACCTTGTGTAATTATTTAGCAGGTCTAAGTTCCAAGTAACGAAATGTTCCTACTTATTTGGAAAAAGATAAATCATTCATTATTAGTATAAAAGTCTTTACAGCATTAACTAATTAGAAATAATATTTTTTTTGGTTATGTACTGAAAATCATGTTTGATATAATTTTTAAGGTAATTATTATCAAAGTGAATAAATTTATCATATAACAGTGTAAAAAACATTTTAGTGTGGGTGTATATGTTCCTTATATTAATGTATTTTTTCTCGTGATATTAGAAATTAAAAAATTCTCATGTTTCAATGTGGTGGACAAACAACCACCTAAATAGTATTTGAAAAAGTGAAAAAGAAAATACGAAGAATATAAGAAAGATACGAGTAATGCATTGAAGAAAAATTCTAACTCCAAAAAAAAAAAAGGCAGTTGAAATCATTATTAAATATAAAAAAGTATTGAAATTTCTTTTAAGAAGGATATGAGTAATGCATTGTAGAAATTGTATGGTCCTAATTTTAAGATGGAGGGTAGTCAGATGAATATTAGTGATGTTTATAACTAGGCTTTTTGTTATGTATTATGTTACTTATGATTACGTCATTCAATTGCATTATGTACCTAAATGCGATTTTGCTTGGAAGGTTCCGGATTTGGCTTTATATCATTAATCAAAATCACATATTATGTTATAGTAAAACTTTTTATTTTCACTTTATCGTTTTCATGTATTATATCTCTTCTTTCTTTTCTCTTACTCTTATATAGGTGTCAAATAATTTTTCTTGTTTTTCTTTTCTTAGATACATCTAATCATCTATTACTAATCATATCGACAAATTGTACATGGTCTAACATATTATTAGTTCCTTTAAATACAGCAAAAATATGGTAACATGCTTTTAGTCAATTATTTTTAAAATGCTGAATTTTGGTGGTCAATTTTTTTAATTGTATCAAAATAAACTTTAAATAACAATGTTGTTGATTGAAATTAACAATGATATATCATAAGAATTGAAGTTATCGTTAATATTTTTTTTTCGATGTTATTCATCGTTAACATCACATTTTGAGGTTAAGGAGTGAACTTTAGATTTTGATCAAGAATTTTTGAACTATTTATTAAATACAAATACTTAATTAAAAATTAAATATAAATTTAGAAATTCAATCATGAACCTACCGTCTAATTTAAAATTATTTTTAATTATACTTTTTTCAATACTTTATCTTCTTTATATAATATTATCACTTTAATACCAATTTATTATCTTTTATCCTTGTGTATATACTTAATTTTTTAATCATTTATCTCTTAATTTATTTTCCTATATCTTTTAATTTCAATAAAAAAAATTAAAGGTGTTGATTATGATTAAAATAATCTTAGGAGATTGACTTAAAAATTTAAAATGTGATTGAATTAAAATTTTTAAAGATTATTTTTGTAAAAAAAAATCCTATATCAAGAATCAAATTCTTTCTCGCGTTAATTTATTTTTTAACTTTTAATGTTAAAGGCCTGGGCCTGGGCCTGGATCACGTATCGAAAAAGAAATAAAAAAGCTCTCTCCGGGTAAGGGAGGGAAGAAACCTATATCTACAATTTTCTTTTTTTTTTCTTTTTTAGCTGTTCTGATCATGGAAACCCCTCAAAACCTCGAGGAGGAGCCGCAGGAATTTGACTTCAAACTACTTTGCTCAAATTTGTCTTCTAACATTCTTCCACAAATTCCTCTCCTTGATTCCCCAGATCATGCTGTCGTCCACAGGGCCATTTCGGTCATCTCACAAGATGGTATCACTTTTATTTTGTGTTCTTAACAGTTGCACTGTTACTAAATCAATCACCGTTTCAGTTTGGTGGAATTTCTGTATTCGAAAGGACCTCATGGATACTGTAGTCAGCTGTGGTGTGGTCTCTGCTCTAGTGAGGCATCTTCGAGCTTCAGACGCTCAGCGCGTACATTACCAGCATAAGCTGGAGTCAGGATGTGCTTACATCCTCATGCTTGTTGCCACTAGAGTAATTATCTTCTTCTACAGTTTTTTTTTTTTTTTTCTAAATGAGGTTGTTTTTTTAATCTAGTTCTCTTTTTTTCTTATCTTGATCGTCATTAAACAGTTAGAGCTACAGCAACTCATTGTAGATGCTGGAGCCCTGCCCTGTCTGATAGATTTGTTAAGAAGGCACAAGATCAGTACCATTTCTCCAGAACTAATTCAGCTTCTAAGGAAAGCTGCTGAAGCAATATGCAAAATTGAACATCAAGACTCCTTCCTTCAGAAGACTTTTGGACCTGTAAGTTCGTGCATGTTTAAATTAAAGATTCTTTTTTAAATTAAAGATTCGGAACTTAAATTTGGGTTAAATTTAAGTTTGTAAACTGTGTTTGTAAAATTATATTAAGGATTACTTCTTTAAAACTATTTTTTTCGGCAAAATCTTACCCTCAAAACATATTTTTGTGAGGTAACAAAACATAACTTCAAATTGATTTTACTCTCATTACCTATAACTACTTGTCTACTTTAGACTAAAAACAGACTTGGTTTTAGTTGAAATAAGGGTTAATCTAAAGATAACAAAAGATAACAGTAATTAAAACGCAATTCTATAGTACATTAATTTGAGATAGAAAAAGTAAAATGAAATGGACTTTTGGCTTTAATAATATTGATATTGATATTGATGTGTAATGTGTTGTTTTAGTTTCTTTCAGTTTAATGGTACAAGTAATCATAATAGTTTTTAATTAATATAATCATTACGTCCATGTTAGTATGATATGGACGCATGATAATACTTTCTTGATGTTATTGTACGATTGAAAAATATGTTATTATTGAATCAAGTGACAAACAAATAAAATAGAATAATCTAGCGATAATACCATTACATTACAACTACGTAAATCAAATTTTATACCGTATGTATTCAAACCTGTGTACTTAATTACAAGTTAACTGATTGATGTCAATTTTCAATGTTTTAATTGCTTAAAACGCTTCTATTATTACCAGGATTATGAACAGTTTTATTTAAACTTAAACTTAATTTAAAATAAAATAAAATAAAAACACTTTTTAAAAATGTTAATAAAATTTACTTCTTAAAAATAACTTGTCACCACAGCTAGCTAGGAGCCATGTCTCTCTAAAATTGTTTGTCTGTTAAGAAGGGAAGGGTAAAGGGTGGGTTTAAATCTTATTCGTATAGGACAAGTCTTTGTACCCCAACGGACGAATCCGATTTTGGGTCCTCATTTCACAATATGACAATCAGACAACAATGTCACAAGTCATAATTTTAGATTTTTATGCATTTTTTTCTAATTTTTCTATGTCAGATGATAATTGTATGAATCTGAAGATTCTATCGTGCTCTAACTTTTGCTTAACAGAATACTACTGTGTTTATCGTGTCATCTTTTTTTATATATTATAAGCCTAAGCTAAATAAATAAACGGGACATTGTATTGGTTGGAATTAACTAATAGGTAAGCACAAAAATGGAAGGATAAAATTAATGCAAGACCATTGATAGATTCTCGTTCTCCAACTGCTTTCTTTAATTTTCCAGCTGCTTGAAATTACTATTAACGAGAAAAAAGGCACTGTTCATCTCTGTTTCAATTCAATGTGGTCCAAACTATATGTATTGCTTTGGTTTCCAGCTCTTAAAATGGGGCTCATTCAAACCTCTTGTCTCATCTACTACCAACATAACTAGTCAATATCAATGGATTAAATATAGACCACAGTCATTTTTAAACAATAATAACAATCTGCAAATATTGTACTAGTTTTCAACCCTTCTCAGCTGCCAAGTGTCAGAGATATAATTCGTAGAATCATTTTATTGGCATCTCTACTTTTAAAGTGTGAAAAAAAAAAAAAAAAGACATAAACTGTATGATTATTGTGATGCGACAAGAAGAAAAGAGACAAAAAAATAATGATATAAACTATAGTCGTGTGCAGTTGCATGAATATATATCATTATTGCTACTGGTAAACGGTAATTATTACATAATAACCTTGTTTGAGTTGTAGTTTAATTAATTAATGGTATAAAATTTACTACCGGAGTTATTTATTAAAATAAAGGTGATTCATACATCTCTTTTTAATTTATAGATTCTTATGACACCATTAATAAAGCTAAAACAAAGAAAAAAGAGGTATTTATTCTTTAAAGTTGATTATGAGAAAATATATGATTCTGTTAATTGAAATTTTTTTCAATAATGTTCAAACTGAATTTTAATAATTGATGGATAAAGTAAATCTATGGGTGTTTAAGTAGAACTAAAAATTTCAATTCTTGTTAATATTATAGGATTAAAGAGATCCTCTTGCTCCATTCATTTTAAAATGTAACAACAAGAAATGATAAATTTTAAAATGTATTTAAATGTTTAATAAATAAAAAATTAAATAAAGGTAGCATTTGGTAAAGAAAGGAAACCGAGATGAGAGACAGAGAGCATCGGAGAGTAAGATGAGAGAGCGAAAGTGGGCTGTGAGAGACAGCTGCCGTATATTTTAAATTCTTTAATTTTTTAAGTATTTCAAATATTTATAATCTAGTTATTGAAAATACCTTTAAAAATTTATGGATTTTAATTTCTTTCTAATTATTTTATCTAAATAACTTATTTTATTTTAAAATATTTTAATTTTTAAAAAAAAAAGTGAATCACTTACTCTAATTTTTTTATTTTTATTTTATCTAAATACACTTATGAACTATCACGTATAGGAGAGAGAGGGAGATAGTCAATAAATTTAATTAATATATATCCTACTTTATTATTTTTATATCTCTTATCACAAAATACACAAAATAAATCATGCCAAAAAAATCTTAATGAAAAAGTAAAATTTGGTACTATATCGTTGCTGTGACGCATATGTATGTATATTTATGCTATCTAGACTTTATATTATAGCATGGTTAAATACTCAAAAATTTAAACTTAAATGATTAAAAAATTACAAATAAGTGTAATCAAATTAAAAGGTGTATGATTCATAAAAAAAAAATAATAATTAAAAGGTGTATATATCTTGTTGGTGGAATATCACCCTTTATTTTTCTTTCTTACCTTACCTAATACTTAGAAGATGAGTATAAGATTTTAATCTTAAATAATAGGTTATATTACTGAATCACCATCATTCAAGTATATATTAGGTATATATTACATTTATTTATATATCTTTTTCCTTCAAAAATATTATTTATTATCTAAATTATAAATTAAACAAAATCTCAAAGGAAGTATTTTTTTCCTTCTTATAAAAGTTTGACTTATAAAAGTACACATCTAACCCATGTGATTTCTAAAAAGATATGATCTAACATAATGTGGTTTGAATAAGATATGGTCTAACATAATGTGGTTTGAATAAGATATGATCTAACAGAATAGTTTAAAATTGATATGATCTTTTGAAAAAAAGAGAAATGCATATTTTGTTTCATGCAGAAGAAAAAAAGAGAATCAATAAATTTAAATGATATTAGTATTGTTATTTAATTAAAAATATTATATTATTTATTATGTAAAATTGATGTGATCATTTGAAAAAGATAAACACATTTTCTGTCTCATACTGATGAAAGAGAGAGAATCAGTCAATTTAAATAATATTAGTATTGTTATTTGATTAAAAATATTGTATTATTTATTATGTGATTTTTTTGTTATACATTAATATATTATTATATCTCTTATTACAAAATAAATCATGCCAAAAAATTCTTAAGGAAAAAGTAAAATTTGTTACTGTGCCGTTGTTGTGACGCATATGTATGTTTATGATATCTAGACTTTATATTATAATATGTTAAATACTCAAAAATTTAAACTTAAATGATAAAAAATTACAAATAAGTGTAATCAAATTAAAAGGTGTATATATCTTATTGGTGGAACATTACTCTTTATTTTTCTTTCTTTACCTTATCTAGTACTTAGAAGATGAGTATATGATCTTAAACAACATGCTATGATCACTAAATTACCATCTTTCAAACATATATATTAGGTATATATTATATTTATTTCCATCATAAATATTATTTATTATCTAAATTATATTAATTTATAATATATTTTTAAATTTTTTTTTTAAATTTTATTTTAATAAAAAAAAATCATACCATTTAATTAATGACCCACTAATTTAATTATTAACTTGATATCTCGACCAATCCGATAGATTTTTAAAACTTCACTACAATTATAAATGAGTGAGAGCCTACTGTTGGTCTCTATTTATGTTTGATTAAAGTATTATATTATTTATTATGTGGAACTATTAGACCTATCTTATATTCCATTTAAATTGCTACTTTAATATTCATATCGTGCTTGCTAGTTACTTCGAGATGCAATAATTTGAAAGGCATGATACATGTGATTTTTTTTGTTATACATTAAAAAAAAAATACATGCATATATATATATATATATATGATTAGAAATTTATTTATTTTTAATTAATTAATATGTATTACATATTAATTTTTAACATTTATATTAGTTATTCATATTTAAAAAAATTTAATTTAAATGATCTAATTTAGAGATTTCTTAGACTATTAACAAAAAATAATATGAAATTAATAATAGAATCAATTATTTCTAAATCTTTTTTTTCAATAATCTAATTATTTTATTATTTTTATATCCCTATCACTATTTTTATATCACTATCACGAAACAAATCATGTGAAAAAAATCTCAAAGAAAAAAGTAAAAAGTCATACTTTTTTCCTTTTTTTCTTACTTTGTTAATATATATATACTTAACTTTAACAATTTATCGTTTTAATAGTTCTTATGACAGTTTATATATTTATTTATTTATTTATGCTGTTTAAACTTTATAATATGGTCAAATACTTACAAATTTAAACTTGAATGATTAAAAAATTACATATAGGTATATTCAAATTCAAAGTATATATATCTCATTGGTGCACCATTTATTTTTTTCTTTCTTTTTCTTCCTTACCTTACCTTTCCTTTATGTTCTCAATGAGAAGGTAATGTTGGTGTAACTAATGTTAATACATTCTATAACACATTTTTAAGATAGACTTTGACAAATTTTAGTCAATAATAGGTAATGTATTATAAATAATGTTAAAAAATATGTTATTATTATTTGATTTTTATTTATTATATCACCTATTAATTTCTTTATCTTTTCTTTCTATATCTATTTGTTAAGAGTAAAAAAAATAATATACACACTTATTATATAAACAAATTTATCTTTTTTTTTTTCTTATTATAATTTTTATAATCTAAACACTAATTTGAGATATAAAAATATACATCTAATACATGTATACATGCATGTGACATCTAACATGATCAATGTTATGATACACATAGAATTGATACATTGTTATCACTTAAAATTAAAATACTTAAAAAAAAAATATATCATTACTAATAAATAATCATTTAGACAACTATAAGTTTATAAAATTCTCTTTTATTTTCTTCAACCCCACTTATACAAAAATTTTAAATATAAAAAATTATTTGTTTGCATCTCAAAGTCAAATTTATTGTGCAAAATTAATGAGAGTATAAGAACCGGCGCCGGTGGAGGTTCCAGAGGAGGAACGGGTATCTCCTGGTCCTCTGGAGTGCGAGGTTCCAGTGGGAAAGCAACCAATTCTTCTTCTACCGGAGGAGGAGGAGGGGTGGGTGCTTCCTCCGTTTCCGCCGCCGTTGCCGCGGCTGCCGCCGCCTCCGCAGCTGCTGCCTCGGCCGTGGGAGCTGCCATATCAGTGTCACTGGGATACTCCATCAGTAATTATGGGAGCTGGGAAATGAATGAAAATTCATTTAGGAGGCATGCTTTATAGAAAATGGGAGGGGAGTGACATGGGAGTGAAACGAAATGCACATGGGAGAGACTGAAATTCAGTTAGGAGCTCTTTTTTTCTTACAGTTTCTATTTCTATGTGAATGGAAATTTAGATAGGACCTCTACCTGCTCTGTTTTACACGAAACATATGCAAATAGTTTCGGAATTTGCAGTATTCTCACCCTTTGTATCGGCTTTTATATGTGTTCCCTTCCACCATAGTTATTTTTCTTAATTCATGCATAAATACTAATGTTTTAGAGGGATAAAGCTCGACTTTTACCTTTTACAATTTATATGCTTTGAATTTATGTTGCCTTTTTTCACTATGGTGTACAAAATTATAAACGTTGGTTGCACGTGTTCTTTACTGGTTAGTGGTTAGTAGTTTCTTAAGAATTTTAAGAATTTTCGAACATTTGAACATTTGATGAGGAGAATCAATTGTGTGATTCCCTTTAATGAGTGCTAAGAGATGGAATGGGTTTAACTTTCTTGTAATCATTATTAGTGTTCTTTTGTTTTCTATCACTTAAAATGTTGATTTTGGGATTTTAAAAATAAGCATTTTGCTAGTTTTCTGTGATTGTTAGGGTGGATGGATTTAAAAAAAAAAAAAGGTTTGACATTTCTAATTTGAACCTTTATTTTTTTATTTAATTTATGATGAAGTTGGTCGTTGACAAACAAAACACCTGAGAAAGTGAGATCTAAAATTAAGCAATTATTCATTGAGTTTAATGGATGTGCACTATTAATATAAAAGTCTTTACACGATTAACTAATTAAAAATAATGTTTTTTTTGTTATGTATTGAAACCATGTTTGATATTTTTTCTTGTGCCATCAGACATTAGAAAACTCTTATGTTTCGATGTGGATGTGGTGGACGACCACCTACGGCACCTACAGAGTGTTTGAAAAAGTAGGAAAGAAATTATGAAAAATATAAAAAGGATATGAGCAATACCTTAAAAGACAATTCTAACTTCAAAGAAAAGGCAGTTGAAGTCATTATTAAATATAAGAAGGTATAGTAATTGTCAACACCCAATAATTATTATTATTATTATTCTAAGTGGTGTCAAGAAGAGAAGAAGAAGAAAAAAAAAAAAAGGAGTGAAGAAAGATGCACAAAAAATGTTGACAGGACATTGTTGCAGATATTATTAAGGTCGGGGGTTTTCAAAAATTGAAGGATGGACGTTATGAAGATGAAGTATGTTTGTTTGTTTACTCTTAATTAAAGTAATAGAATTTATTTTTAGCTTACTTGCATTTCTTCTTAATGATAATTTAGTTGTTATTAATGTTCACTAACAAAACACCTTTCTCTTACCAACTTATGAAGTAGGTTTCTTTGTGACTGTCGTTTAACTTGCAGGCTACTAAAAACAACGTAGCAATTCTCATAAAAGTATTAAAGGAGAAGATGCAAGGGCGAGTGAGTTTTCTTGCGAATGCTATGCTGGTGATTTAGTTTAGTCATAGATGAGAATTATAATCTATTTAAACTATAATTTGTCCTCTTTGGCAGGTATTGAAACGCCTAGTACATCTTGCTTGTTTATGTTCTCCTCGTGACTGTAAAACTATATTCATTGACAATAATGGTAACAAGGACCTGTACATTCATTTTGTAATAATTTCTAACCCATGGTACTTGGAAAGTATTTTCAATCAATAATATATCTGCAGGATTAGAAATATTGCTCAATATGCTTGAATCTCCAAACGTAACGCAGAAGGGTGTTACTTCAGAGGCGCTTCACAAATTGGCTGTCAAAGCAAGTTCTTCTATCTCTCTTTTTGATATTGCTTCTCCATCACTAACTCCCCAGGTATTTTTTATTTTTTTTACTCTTTATCTGTTGGCTTGTCATGTTTGTTTATTTTTATTTTTATTTTTCTTTGAAATTGAATTGTTGATGTTTTTCTGTCTATATGTCAAGGAGATGAAAATGAAAAGCTGATGGTATTTTTCACATTTTTTGTTCATGATTGTTGTTTGCATTTCTTGTAGATGTACTTGGGCGAGGAATATATAAACAACGTTAAACTTTCTGATGTCACATTCCTGGTTGAAGGTGGTGGAGCATTTGCTTTTTATTTTAGGTTTGTTGTTTGTATGTGTACTGGTTCCCTAATTTAGTGTTTGTTTCCTTTTTTCAGGTAGAAGTTTTTATGCTCAAAGAGATTGTTTACTTTCTTCTTCTGATATATTTCAGACAATGCTTGATGCCAGTTGCATGGTAAGCATGCATTAATTAATCTTATAGTGTAACTTTGTTTTCAGGTCCCTTTTTCTTTAAGGTTAAATATCCATAATAAGGTCTTATGATGTGTGTTGTGCAGGAAAGGGAAGGCAAACATGTAGTAGTGATTAAAAATATTAAATGGAATGTCTTTGAATTGATGATGAGGTGCATTTTCTGTTATCCCTTTCATGTGTGTGTGGTGTATGAACTGAATTTCTGTTGGCACTTGTAGATTTATATGCACCGGAACAGTTTATGTCAATGTGGATATTGCTCAAGACCTCCTCATAGCTGCAGATCAATATCATCTAGATGGCCTTAAGCGTATTTGTGAACATGTTATTCTTCGGGTAGGCCAAAAATTGTGTTTCACGGTTGTTTTTACTTCTTTTGCTTCTGTATAAAGTTTTGTTAATGGCTTAATTTAAATCCCACGGCTTATTACCCTATTGTAGGATATTTCTGTGGAAAATGTTGCACTTATGTATGAGATGTCGGAGAATTTCAATGCTACAACATTCCAAACAGACAATTTGAGTAAAGCATTGAAATTTGAAATTTGAATATATACGTATACGCTGAGAAACCATCTCTACTTCATACGATGAGAAACTATATCTACTTCCCATAGTACTCTGTTAACTGTATAATAACTAAATGAATTAGATTTGAATGAAATCGGGAGTCTTCACTATAATTGTATATAACTAAATGAATTGAAGAAGGAATTTAGTCTCAGTTGACACGAGAATGACTTAATCATAATTGTTGTGGTAACTGGTAAGGTTTGCATTGCACCTTAATCATGGTTAAAAGAACATGATGCGGCAGAGAAATGAATGAACCTCCCTCTGCTAAAAAAGTTGTCACAAAATAATCATATCACACACTGATAACAACATACTTGATTTATTTGAAAAGAGTTCCTCCCTCCTATCGCTTGGTTGCAAAAAGAAGGGTTTATACAACAAATCGGTAAGTAATATATCTACCAGCAGTTTCACTAGGGCGGATAATCTTGACAACTTGACCACGCTTCAATCCATAATATCTTGCAACAGGATCTGTGACCTGAATCCTAGGTAGCTGTGTAGAGTAGAGGAAACTATTAGAATTGCAAAAAGAGAATAGGACAAAAATAGAAATGCAAACCTGAGTTTCCTTGACAGTGTATCTCTGAAGCAAGGTTTTCTTCTCGGCTTCGTTGAGAATCTGATGTTCGGGAACAAGCTCATGGTCTTTGATGTTGACGAGAAGTTCGGCCTCCTGAAATACCTCCAAGTGGAATTTGGAGGAGATTTCGCTGATGCAGGTTCTGGCGAAGGGGGTGAGGCTAGACTGTGTAACAAGGATGGCTCTGCAGACGTTCTCGGAGTTCATGCGGTTCGTGTAGGTCTTCATGGTCTTGACTCCAACCTTGGCCTCCTCAGGGAAGAAAACGTAGATCTGGTCACCGGAGTTGTCCTTCTTCGACTTGTTTATCACCAGATCCTCGCGCTTCATGTGATCACCGTACTTGGATTTGAACTCGTGCTTCGACATGTTTATCTCGAAATCCCCAACCAGGAAACCCCTATCCCGAAGCATCTGCATCACCGTCTTTCTTATTCGGAATAGCCGACTCATCTCCTCCGATAGCACCATCCTCTTTCTTTCTATCTATCCCTATTTGCTTTGCCCTAAATGCCTGCCGCTTCTTCTTCTCCTTACTTTTGTATACTTTTTTTTTTTTTTTATCATTATTAAATTGAACAGTAGTATGATCATTTTCAAGATTACATATTTCTATTTTTTTTTTTAATAGAGAGCTCAAAATTAATGTTTGAACAAAAATTACTATATTTTAACTTTACAACAAGGACTTAATTACTAATAAGCCTTACGTGTGTTGGGCATACTCATACTATGATCTATAAAACTAAATAAAGTACTCACGGATGGTGCTTGTAATCAAAATATTGAAGATATATCATTTGTCATTTTGTTGTTAAATGGCTAATTTGAAATTGTAGCGAATGACCCCTTTGTTTGTGATGAACTCAACTAGAATGACGGGTGAAGTTGCACCTGTACCCTTGAAATTAAGAGAATGGGAAGAATTTTTAATGTTATTATTGTTTGCATACATGTTTTTATAAGTTGACTCCTATCTCAATTTTTTTAAAAGTATTTATCAATTTTTAATAGTTATTTTTTCTTATGTTCTGTTTTCTTTTTATATTTTATTTGATTAAAAATTTCATTCTATTTTTTTCATATGGATGATAATAAGTATTATAATTTTATTTTATTTTTTAAATTGTTTTGGATGCCAAACCATAACCTGAGAACACGTGTCAAGTTTCTTGCCATGTCCTTGGGCTTAAGCGAGGGTTTGGTGTTTGCTCTCTAGTCTTTGCTCTGACTATTGGCGTGGTGGATGACCTCAAACATCAAGGTGAAGGTTAAAACTTGAAATGTTGAAAATATATCATCAAGGCTCTTCTTTGTTTGACTTTTTTTTTTCTTAATTTAGATACTGATGACTAGATATTTAATTTAATAAATATTAATACAATGAAAAAAACACAAAAAATTAAAATTCATAAATATAATAAATTAATGCACAAATTTTTTTGATGAATGTTAATGCACAAATTTAAACAATCATTAATATCATCGTTAAAATCCATTATCCATCTATCATAAATGTGCATTTAAAATTTCTATTTCTCACTAATTAATACACAATTTATTAAATAGATTGAAAAATTAAATAATTATAAAAAACTTGTCTAAAATATTTATAAAAAAAAAATGACTTATACACTATTATACACTATTAGGTTAAAACTATTTTATATTGTTGCTCAATTATAACTTGCATATGAATATTTTACTCATTTTTATTTTGGGAAACAATACACCAAAACTTTCTTATTTTATATTATATTAAATAGATATATAGTTAATTATAAATATGTATTTAAAAAACTCAATGACTTAATTACAATTTTTGTCCCCAAACTTTTCAAATCTATGTTTTTTATCCTCTAATTTTAAATTGACAATTTTAGTTATATAATCAATTATTAACCAATAATTATGATTAATAAAATTATCAACTTAATTAAAAATTATTAAAAAAATTATAATCATTTTTTAAACGAAGAAAAAATAATTAAAAAAACCAACATTAAAAAAATCATAAATTACCAATCATTAAAAAATTATTCTTAATAATAAAAATTAAAAAAAAAATCACTTTTAATCTTTTTGAATAATTAATCATTTTTAGTTAATTTATAATTAGCTTAATAAATTTATTAATCATAATTATTAATAATAATTGATTAAATATCATAATTGTCAATTTAAAATTATAAGAACCAAAATCATGAATTTTGGATACTAGGAAACTAAAATTACAATTTAATCTTAATTAATTAATTAGATTTATTGAATATAAAAAAAATTAAATACATTGACCGTTTTCTTCTTTACTTTTATATTTGATTTGATACCTACTTCCTTAGTTTATACACATAAATATTTTTTTACTACAAAACATAAATGGAATATACAATATAACAAAAATCATATAAATATTTATTTTAGAAATTAGAAACGATAATACAAGAAACAAAAAGTATTTAATATGTGGAAAACTTTACTTTTTAATTTATATTTTAAATTTTGATCAAAACTCCTTTATACAACAATTACACATGAGGTAAACAAAAAGATCAACCTGTACGACTTAATATGGCTCACCAAAAATGGGATGGACAAAATAACTCATTTGTGACTGACGCGAGTTGAATTGCTTGGTTTATTTGTGGTTTGGAGGGTGGGTTCATCAATCCATCAACTTTAATTTTTTTTAATTATCAATTATTTAATGATGTTTAAGTTAATAAAATTAATATAACAAAAATAGAGGCTAAATAATAAATATAAAGTAATTTTTCTGTTAAAGGATCAAAAGTTAAAAAAAAATTTACTCCTTTAAGAATTGAAATATTATAAGAAAAAAAAAGTTAAAAATATATTACATAGAAAAAAAACATATTTAATTTTTTATTTATAAAAAACGAAATGTTTAAAAAACTATTTAAGTCAAACATATTCAATTTTGTGACTTTTGTCTTTTTTTTTTTACTGCAAATCAAATATTAATGTTAGTTAATTTAATTTATTTGATTAAATAAAATGTGTAAGTTGTTATATAATTTTTTTTTTATAGATATGAGTATGATTTATTTTTTTTAGAAATTTTATGAATTTTTTTTTGGATAGTAACTAACTTTATTTTTGTTGAGGGGTGGCCTATCATGTTGGCAAGCCAGTCTGCGCGAGCTAGCAGGTTTGACAGGTTTTAAACACTTTCTTGTCCTGTCAATTTTGGATGGGATCACGGGTCAATACTTGTTTTATCACCTTTATTTAGGTCCACAACCCTAATCTTCCATAAGCTTCTGAGATAATAAATAAGTTAATTATTAATAATCTTTATGCCAACATTAATTAATTGGTTGACGGGCCAGCCCACGCAGACTAGTAGGGCGAGTTTGCAAGTTTTGGGCATTCTTCTGCCCCTGCCAATTTTGGGTGGATTTGTAGGCCCATGCTCGTTTTGCCACCCTTACTTGCACCAGGTCCACATCTCTTCTCTTCCTAAAACTTCTACTCTAACATAATAAAGAAGTTAATTATTAATAATCTTTATGCCAACATTAATTAATTAATTGGTTAATTGGTTGATGGACTGGCTTGTCAGGATGTTGCGTGGAATGACAAGACAAGTTGAATGGGTTGACAG
Organism: Amphicarpaea edgeworthii; assembly: GCA_014843725.1. NCBI lineage: Eukaryota > Viridiplantae > Streptophyta > Magnoliopsida > Fabales > Fabaceae > Amphicarpaea > Amphicarpaea edgeworthii. The sequence continues at coordinate 799,589 of CM026325.1, forward strand.
GTTTTGGACATTCCTACGTCCTTGTGGGCTCATGCTTGTTTTGTTATTTTTACTTACACTAGGTTCAAAATTCTATCTCTTCCCGAAACTTTTATCTTAGCATAATAAACAAGTTAATTATTAATTAATTGGTTGACAGGTTAACTCATTGGGTTAATAGATTAACCTGGGTTTAGCAGGGTGAGTTATGGATATTCCTTGTCCCACTAAATTTGGGTGGATTCGCAGATTAAGATTCGTTTTGTTATTTTTACTTATATCAATTATATCAATTCTATATCTAGAATCCATTTTCTTAAATAAGCTTCTATTGTATCTTAGCATAATAAACAAGTTAATTATTAATTATTTTTATCCCAACATTAATGAATTGATTGATTAATTAATTAATTATAACGGCACTATTTGTTTGTTTATATAGGTTAGGTGGAGGAAGTAAGAAATCACAACACAAAGTTCATTGCAGAATCTGGGTATTAGCATCATCATCATCATGGCTCCAATTGCAGTGGGAGATGTCATTCCAGACGGCATTTTGGCTTACTTGGATGAAGAAAACAAACCCCAAACTGTCGCTATCCACTCTCTCGCCGCCGGCAAGAAAGTCATCATCTTCGGCGTTCCGGGTGCCTTCACTCCTACCTGCAGGTCTATATACTTTCCCCTTTCATTTTCTAACTGAAACGGATTCATGGGTACTCCAGATTCACCATTTTTACCCCCAAAGTTTCCATTTTTTCTACATATCAACTGTGATTTTTTGACTGGGGTACTCAAAGTTCACTTATTTTTCTCTCGATTTTTGTTTTCTTAAGTGAAATTCCCTTGTCAGTAAAATTTCTTGGTTTTAATGAAAGAAAAAAAAATCTGTTTTCCTAGATAAAAAAAATAATCAATCGTGGGAGTGATATGATGAATTGAATTTTGGAGGGTCATGATGCTGATGTTTATTGATTTAGTATCGAATCCCCAAATTTTGGGGCTACTTTGTTGTTTCGATTGTTACTAGGGTTTTGTGTTCATAAAGTAGATATGGTGGTGTTTAAACGTTTTGATCTAAATCTGTGAATTTGTAATAGCTTGAAGCACGTGCCTGGCTTCATTGAGAGAGCAGAAGAGCTGAAAGGAAAGGGCGTTGACGAAATAATCTGCATCAGCGGTGAGACTCTTTTCCCCTCCATATGTGCAATTCAAGATTAATGTTGTTGGCATAAGAATATGAAGAAGAGGGTGCACTTATTGGTTAATTTGACTTGTGATGGTCGATTGTTCAATCAATTGATAATGATGGCGACGAAATGAGTATACTGCAGTATGTGTTGACTTGTGTTTGAAAATTGTTCTCAATTCTTAGTGTTGCATGATTTAATATAAACTTCCATGTTCCAAGGCACTTGCCTTGAAATTCACCAACAGTTCTGCACTTGTTTGAGCCTCCAGGTTTTTTCTAGACATGGATTCATAATACCCTGTTGCTTGGTTGTTAATAAAATAATTATTGGTTATTGATTGTTTGATTTGCTTTTAACATGGATGGAATTCTAAAAGCTTTCATGCAATGATTTGAATGTTGAAATTGTTTAACTTCCAACTAATTTAGTTATTGGCTTGCTGTTCTATATGGATTGAACTGGCCTTTTGTGTGGTGTGGTGAACAAAATGTGTTGGACTATACTCATACTCATACTCATGGTGCTAGTTTTCAAAGTGATGAAGATAGATCGTTTGTTGAATGGCTAGCTAATCTGAAATTGCCTTTGAATTTGAATTTGCAGTGAATGATCCCTTCGTGATGAACTCATGGGCCAAAACATTCCCAGAGAACAAGCATGTTAAGTTCCTTGCTGATGGTGCAGCCAAATACACCAATGCCTTGGGTCTTGAGCTTGACCTCACTGACAAGGGTCTCGGGGTCCGCTCGAAGAGGTTCGCCCTACTGGTGGAAGACCTCAAGGTGAAGGTTGCAAATGTTGAAAGTGGAGGAGAATTCACCATCTCCAGTGCTGAAGAGATCATCAAGGCCCTTTAAATCATTGAATCTTTTTACTGTCTTTAAGTAATGTGTGTTGTGAATCTTTTGATGCCAGAACATACTAGAAACATTTTCCTTTTCATAATGTAATTATGTTGTGTGCTCTGGAAAGGGCCATGATATGGTGCATATTAAGGAAATGAATAAAATTTCTTGTTTGTCAATTATTGCCCAGTTTGATGGTTGTGTCTGGGTTATATTTGTGGATTCAAATACCTGAAAATGCCTGGCCAATATTTAATTGCTGTGCCCCACAATACGGTTTGCATTTGTATAAATTTGTCAATTGTTAATTGTGCTTTATAGCAGCATTAAGTGGCGTAGCGACCTCTGCTGCTACATGCATTACTTGTTAGGTACTCTAATCGAAATATAAAAATTGACATATAATATTTAACGGGAAAAACTTTCGATGAATAAAGAAAAAATCACGGACACAAGACGAGAAAAATATATATTTATTTTTATTAAGTGAAAAAGAACTTATAACGTATCTTTGGATATAAGGATTATCTTTAAATATAAGGAGAGAACAATTATATACTCTATCTTATAATAGGATAATAGAAGAATGTGATGGAAGGAAAGTGTTAAATGTAATGTCAAATTTTCTATTTTTAAATCAGATTTTAACTTAAGTATTTTTAACCTTTCCATAAAATTCATAGAAAAGTAACTTTTATGTTTTCACATTGCTATGGCATGGCACTTCATTGTAGCGTCTGCAACAGCGCTATAGCACAGCTAAGTAGGTAGGTGTTCAAAATCCAGAGAATGTCCTCTAATTTTAATTTTAATGTTAGAGGGGCGTTTGAAGGAGAGGTAATTTTTGAATTTTGACTTAAAAAAGAGGCCTCACCGTATAAAAAACTGTTTCATATTTAATAAATATGCGTGCAAGAATCTCACTATCATTATTGTTTTTTAAAATTTTCATTTTACAATATACAGTATTAAGAAATTTTAATCGAATGTCAAGATTTTCTGCTGTTGTAGTATCACTGGAGAGAGAGAGGATCTATTTTTTTATTTTTCTTACACAAATAATTGAATTGTTAAGGATGTCAACTTATTGTTCTTTATTACGATAATAACATCGTAAAAAGTTTGTTATATGGGTCCAAATCCAAATATTTAGTTAATTTTTGCATAAATGGCATTTAGAAAAACTTTATAACCATGCATTGCATGTGGCTTTTAGCTGGCTCGATCAACATTACTGATCCAACGAGCTCCACAAAAGTTGGACATGCTAACATTAGATTTAGAGGCAATAAAGTGCGCATGCACCTTTAAAAAAATGTTGAACATCCTCGTAATCCATGATCCTGTATTGCGTTATCTGTGTTGGATACTGTTGGAATCCAGTTTGAATGTTTGGTTGTAGGAATATTCATTCACTCATAACATAACTTTAGCAGAGCAGAGTTGAATTACGCTTTCGGATGATCGTCAACAGTTTTCTGTTTCTTTTAATGAAACCAATAGGAAATAGGTAGATTTTCTTTCAAATTTTATATTTTAAGTGATACGATTAAAGGATATGAATTTGATAAATTATTGACCTATTTTCTCTGCTCGATGACATGACATGGATTAATTTCCAAAAAGAAAACTGAAAATGATTCATGCGATTAATTCGGGATATGAAGAACTTACCTAACCTAAGACAGATTAGGACAAAGCAATAGCCTCAAACGGTTGAATACAATTTGAATCTGTCGAGATGTGTGAGGTTTTTTTTTATTATAATAATAATAACCGGAAACCTGGTGGGGTAGTAGACACGTGGGTCCATCCTTCTTCCCAATGTTTTGCACGTTCATCAACAGAGACAACATACAATCGACATTTTTCAATCCTGTGAATAACGTCCTTTTTTTTTTTTTTGTTGAATCTGTGAATAACGTCCTTTTCCCTTTGTTTTCTCGACATATTTTGAATATTTCAATTATTAATAATATGTATACGTATGTACTGTAGTGCTCACTTGGGTGACTCTAGTGAGTAGTGACCATTATATATATATCTGTTGAGTATTGACATTTGTGCGTTTTGTTCGTCGTTTCTATTCTGTCACAACTTTATTCATGTCTCAAATTTGGAATTCTTCTTCTCCAAGTAATAATTAGTCAAAAGCGAGCGAGATTGCCAAGAAAACAGTACACAGCATTTTATTGTAAGTTTAATTTTTTATTCAATTCAACACATAATTATTATTAGTTGTGAGAAGATTGATACTACTTTTTTTTTTCTTCCCTAAAGTTTAAGCGAGTCGGCTTTGTGCTACTTAAATGTATTTATAGAGAATGGAAAAGTGTTCACGGAAGAGAGTGGATAAAATAAGAGAAAATGTGCAATTTCAAAATTTCAAGAACACGTTTGAAGGATACACAAATTTATTATTTCCTTTACTGGTATGGATTATTATTGTTCAATCATGCATGCATTCATATAGGAAGGGCTAATTACTACTATTTTTTTTAAAGAATTAGCATGATATTCAAATGATTTGAAATATGGTTATTAACCGGGCCAGGATACAGTTGGAATGTCGAAACAGTGACTTAAATTTGCAGTGAGTAATAAGTATTGTATCGTGGAGCAAGTAATGAGCACTTATCAGTAATCACTATTGAGAGAGAGAGAGATGTACCGTTTGAGTTTGAGAGAGGGCCCCATTTCTGTAATTCAAAAATATTTCTGTTGGATTTGAAATTTATTGAGTGGGACGAAAAAGTGTAGCAACGAACACCATTTGACTAAAACTATATTCATATTCATATTGCATTGCAGCTCAACTCTTTTTCTCTCTCACTATTTTTTTATGTCTTGTTTCTCCCTTGAAACTATAAGAAGGGTCTTTTCTCTCTGCTATCTATTTATCTCATCTCACACACACCCTTTAATGTAACCAAGAGAGATCAGAGAGAGAATCAAAATACCACTTTCTTAGTTTCAAACTCAACTTTTGAGGATCTTTCTGTATTAAAATCAAGTGTTAGTCTTACTTAGCTAACAGTGTTCATATGATGAATGCTTCAAAGTTCATTAAATGTGTTACTGTTGGAGATGGAGCTGTTGGGAAAACCTGCATGCTCATTTGCTACACCAGCAACAAGTTCCCCACTGTAAGTTCCTAAAAAATAATAAGACCCCATCATCCATCAAAGATGCTTCTTTTATCCGTTAAGTTCCCTTGTTTTCTTACCATTTTTTTTTTATGTTTGGAGGTATTTCAGCTGAATGTTACTTTCTATTCAAACTCACACTATATGAACAAAAGATAAGGTTTTGGGGTTGAATAGTACCTAGGTTTAGTGTTAGACGCAGTATTAGTATTTTTTGGCTCTTGTTCCTATGTGTTGTGTTTCATTATCTCTGATTTGATTTGTCTAAGATTAACTGTTGGTGATGAAAATCTTCTCTTTTTATCATACCTAGCTCACTAGTATTTTTTGTGTTGCAGGATTACATACCAACAGTATTTGATAACTTCAGTGCCAATGTAGCTGTGGATGGAAGCATCGTCAATTTGGGGCTATGGGACACAGCAGGTACTTGAGCTTTGATGGTCCAGAACTGTGTTTTGGTTCTTCATCGTTCTTTAACTTTTGATACATTTTTCACTGTTTTTAAAGGCCAGGAAGACTATAGCAGGTTGAGGCCACTGAGCTATAGAGGAGCTGACATTTTTGTCTTAGCATTCTCACTGATTAGCAGAGCTAGCTATGAAAATGTTCTCAAGAAGGTTCATATCTATATGTTTTGCCTTTTCTCTTGTGTTTTTATTTTTGGATTTTTGGATTCATGATTTTAAGATAGTGGGTATTTTTCCTTTAGGCATCCTTTGGATGAGGGGATAAGATGGGTTGAAAATCATTTTTCTCTAGATGGAGGATAACAATTTCTATTTTACGATGTCCTTCCTTGTCAGATTTTCTTTTGTGAAAAATGTTGTTTGCTATATTTGTGAAGTATCCTGTTACAAATGCTAAAGTGTGCAATTTAATTTTTGAGTTGATAGAAGTATCTCTTATAAACTGCTTATTTAAAACGATAATGAAAATGTAGCAAATATATTAACGGCCTCAAAATTCAAATAAGAGAGCACAACAGGCCAGAGAAATCAATTTGAATAATGTTTGGTTGAAAGGAGCTTCAATTATCACTGGTTTATGTTCTACTCTGGAGTCTTTGGTTGATTTTTGGCAAGATGCCTTTGTTGACTTTTTGGCTATTGATGGCTGCTTAGAGAGAGAAAAGGGAAATCACCACCCTAGAAAACTAAAGAGGAAAAGAAACAGGACAGTTGGAAAGAGGGAGAGGAACAAATGGTTGAAATTCAATCTGATCCAAAAGGAAAAATATAAAATTAAATGGGTACATTATTTTATAATGTAAATTGTCTAACGTTAGTTGGACGTCTTGACATTCAAACATTACTATAAAACTAGAGGCACTTATGACAATACTCTTTGGATAAACCAGTAAGGTACTAACTACTAAGACAACCTAAGCATGGCTTTACTGCTATGGAACGTGCATGTTTTCATTGTAATAATAGACAGTTTTCATATAGCATTTATGTGCACTTAAACTTTCGCATTTATGCCCCCTATTGGGAGCTACTCATTTCTGTTTTCTTTCATTTCTGTTTCAGTGGATGCCGGAATTGCGTAGATTTGCACCTAATGTTCCTATTGTTCTTGTTGGTACAAAGTTAGGTAAGCAGCATCACCAAATGCAAAAATTTGTAGTAATTTTTTAGGCTAATTTTAGAGGGAAGAAGTTAATTAATGACATAAATTGTATTGTATTATTATTGATTCTAGATCTTCGTGAAGACCGGGGTTATTTAGCTGATCACATGGGATCTAACGTCATATCATCTGCTGAGGTTTATATTCTTTACATTAGCTTTGTTCATTTTATTTTATTCGATAAGTATATGAAGCACTTTATGAATTACGTATTACGTATATAAAGTAAAGAAAAATATATGATTTATCAATCATGGCACATTTCTAATTAATAGGGGGAAGAACTGAGGAAGCAAATTGGTGCAGCAGCTTACATTGAGTGCAGTTCAAAGACTCAACAGGTAGTGAGTTTAAACTTGGCAGGCATATATGATGGTTTGTGATGGTTTATTTGTACCGAATCTTATGGCACACAGAATTTGATGAAGTTATGCTTTCATGATTTAGAATGTCAAAGCAGTGTTTGATACTGCAATTAAGGTTGTTCTCCAACCTCCAAGGAGGAAAGAAATGGCAAGGAAGAAAAGGCATAGAAGGTCTGGTTGCTCATTTGTGTAAGTGCCTTGCTCCTATATATACTGTGAAGCATACTTGTAAAGCATTTTGGTGGATCATAGGATATTGTGTAATTTAAGGAGACTTTCCTAATGAGGAAAGGAAATTGCTAGGCTAGCTAGGTGATGTTTTTTATTTTGGGTTGAAGCTAGGCTAGGTGATGTTGCTACTTATACAGTGGGATATTGATGTTGGACAGAGTTAAATAGGTTCTGGTACACAAAAAGAAAAATGAAAGAAAAGAGAAACACTGCACAAAAGACCATGGTGCTGAAAAAGCATTGAATAGGGATTAAAGAGCATTCCCTCTGAAACTGAGTCTCAACTAGGAATGTGTTAATGATGCCCTTGAGTCCTTGACCTTAGATCACTACATAAGCTTGCTATTATTTGAAAGGAGAAATGCATAATTTATCAGAAAGTGGCTTGTTATTATTATTTGAAATGCAAATCCTAACCATTCATGCTGAAATTTTATCATACACCAGTGACATTTGACTATATTTTAACATGTATATTTTTACTGTTTGACAGAAGTATTATGTGTGGAGGCTGTGCTGCTTAATACACACATCAATTGCACCGTGACTTACTTTTGATATGGATGCTATTTTGCAAAAGCTTCAACTGTCCAAGTGCGGAAACCCTGACATCTGATCACAATATCTAAAATGTATCCTTATGCTTGTATTGTAACTGGTGTAAGATAGTAATATCTAGTTATTTAGTTATTTCCACTTTACAGTTTACAAGACCCTATTCTACACTGAAGGGAATTTTTCATTCTCTCAGTTGTTACTTAGGCGTGTTATGTATTTATTATATATTACCAATTCATTAAGCCAAGGGAACTGTTATTTTTTTTTTCTTGAAATGTTTCATACCCTTATATACAACTTTGCAAAGGATATATTAGAGTTTAATCACTATGCACCATCAGCCTAAAAACTTTTACTTCAGTTTAAGAAATTAGCATCTATATGACTTTGAAGATAACTATTTTACAGGTTAACAAATTTATCATAAGTGACAATATTAATTACTTTATATCTAGAAAAGTTGTAGTATTATGCATAGAAAACTGAGGAACAAATTCTCATTCCTTGACATTTTGTATTTATGTATTTTTTTTTTGAGTTTTGCAGTTGGTTCTGCATTTGGTGTTGGTTGTTATGAGTATTGAATCTGAGTGCCATTATGATTGCAGTAGTCTGGTACTGTAGTACAGTCCTACTTTAGTTGGGAGAAAGTGTAAATGAGAAGTGAGACGGTCAATATGAGTATTGAATCTCCTGCTGCCTGCAAAGTCTGTTTTTACTTTTTAAAGTGATTGGTCCAATTTGAAAGGGTGGCAGAAAGGTAAGTAAGTGTGGGCTTTTGGCAATGACTTGTGGTTAGTTACCTCTTCGAGGAGCCCATGTGAATTGTTGTCTTCATTGCTGTAGGGTCTGTGGCACCTTCGGGGAGTTATGTCTCATGTGCCAACAAGTTCCTAAGGACCCCACTGAACCCCCTCATCACTCATCAGATTGATGTTGGTGTGTCATAAATAACAATAACAATGTGTGTGGGGACAACATTTTGAAAAGGAAGAATATTTATGTATGATTTTAGTAAAATAGGATAAGCACCAAACTCAGTAAACTTACTGAGACAAAAAGTGAACTATGAAAAGCAACTTATTAGTGTGTGTGGACACACTTTACAACTTGCAAAGAATGTGGAAGCTATGACTGATAGTTTTTCCTTGTAAACACATCCCAAATATGTGTAACTAAACACACAATTAGAGTGTGATTCAAAAGACTTTTAATTTAATTATAACTTAATTAACTTGTTTAAAAGTTTGTTTAATCAAATCAGACTTACTTAATTTAGTAATTTGTAGTGTTTTATGAAGTAACGAAGACAAAATGGTTATGTGTTTCTCCTGAAAAAAATTAAAGAGTTTGTAAATAAGAATGAACCACTAATTTTGTTCTCAAACTATAACACCATCCATTTATTATTTATTCAATTATATTGCTTCTAAACTTTTTTTTTACATAAGGAATATTTCTTCTAAACTTGAAATACTGTACGTTTGACATATACCTATCTATCATATATCAACTATTAATCAATAGATAGCATCAATTATTTAATAGAATACAATGATGTATAAAAAAAAATGTTTAATATATTAGAAAATGCAATTAATATTTTAAATCATATACAATTTAGTAAGTAATTTCTTAATTTGATTAGGAGCTATAAAGTGGGTTTGCTAGTTGATGGGAGAGGTGGTTGGTTAGACTTATCTTAATAACAAAAACTAATAATTAATAATTAATATTTAATATTTGTCAATAAAAAATAATATCCATAAAATACAAATATTTAATGTTTAACGAGCTTTATTTTAACAATTTATTAATACTAAATGTAATATAAAATGAAACTGCATGGTGAAATTCTTTAAATTAAATGAATGTCGTCCCTAAATTACAATGTGAAAGAGTATGCTATTTTTTTTTTCCTTTCAGTAAACGTGCATAAAATGAAAATGGTATAAACGATTGCAAACGTAAAAAGAAACATTTTTCCTAAATTCATCATCAATTTACAAATTTGACAGAAGAACAACAGAGAAAAAAAGTGTCAAAAAGACTACTTGGTCACAAGCTAAAACCCAAAGAAAGACCATAGATAGCCATAGCCAGCAAATATTCCTGTGTTGTTGTCGTTGTCAACACTCAACAAACACTTCATTTCTTCCTCACAAACTCAAATTCAAATTCAATTCATTCCTAATTCTCTCTATCAAGCATCGATGGATCATCCTCCACCCAAGACTTGGACCATCCACACCCGCTCCGAGATAGCCGCCAAGTACGAGGTTCTCGGCCGTGTCGGCTCGGGCGCCTACGCCGACGTCTACCACGCACGGCGCCTCTCGGACGGCGCCGCGGTGGCGCTGAAGGAGGTCCACGATTCCCAATCCGCCTCGCGCGAAATCGAGGCCCTGAGGCTTCTAAAAGGGTCACGAAACGTCGTCGCGTTGCACGAGTTCTTCTGGCGCGAGGACGAGGACGCGGTGCTCGTGCTTGAGTTTCTCGGAACGGACCTCGCCACCGTGATCGGAGAAGATGGTGGTGTCGGTGCTGGCGAGGTTAAGAGGTGGATGCTGCAGGCTCTGAGTGCCGTGGATGAGTGTCATAGGAACATGATCGTGCATAGAGACTTGAAGCCCGCCAATTTTTTGGTTTCTGATGATGGGGTTCTCAAGTTAGCGGATTTTGGACAGGTTTAAGGGATCAAGTTTTCAGCTCTGGGCTTTGTGTGTGTGTGTGTTGGTTGGTTAGTTACTACTTGATTGTTACGTGACTTGCTTTGTTTTTTTTTTCATTTTTTGGATTTGTTTATGTGATTTGGTTGGGTTAATCAATAATCGTGGGTGATTGGTATTGGGTTCTACCCATGGTTGCAAATATAGATCATTTTTGTTTTGTTGCTGAATCTTTAGCTGGTTGTTTCTCTTCTCTCTCTCTATATAAAAAAAAAGTTTTGAATTTGGATCGAGGAAAAAGGAATAGAGGTTCATTCTCGTGATTTGTGATTGAAAGGTGTTTTTTTTTTTTCTATTGGGGGGTAAGTTTGGTGTGTGTATGTGTTTGGTTTTTTTGGTGGGAGACTAATCCTTGGACTGACTGTGATTAGGTAAATCTATTTCTAAATTGTTGTGGATTTAGTCCGTTGTCTCGTTTGTCCACTTCATTTTGACTTAACCAGGACGAAATTTTACCACATTTTAGAAAATACAAGGACTAAAATCAATTTTGAGAGACTTAAAAACACATTTTTTGTCTTTGTTTCCAGATACATACATATGAATGTTAAATTTGATTACTTTTTTCAGGCAAGGATACTGGTGGAGTCTGGATTTGATGCTCCCCAGGAGAACCCGCCACCATATGAAGATAATGATGCTTCAAATAGTGAAAGCTCACTCCAACATCCGGAAGCTACTACTTCTCAATTAGTTAACTTAAACCAAACTGGATATGAAAATCCAAATCAGGGAACCGTGAGTCATGAAGAATATTTTAGAGTTTTGGATGAGATGAAAACCAAGAGCTACTCATATGACACTGATAAGGATACAAACATCTATGATGGAAACACCTCATGTCTTGCAACATGCACAACAAGCGACGTAGATGATGATATTTGGAAGGGTTCTTTTACATATGAAGCTGAGGAGGAGGTAGGAGGGAATGAACTTGGTTGTCTCACATCATGTGTTGGAACTCGGTGGTTCCGGGCACCTGAACTACTCCATGGATCCACAGACTATGGTCTAGAGGTTGATCTTTGGTCATTGGGGTGCGTCTTTGCAGAGCTCTTAACACTGAAGCCATTGTTTCCTGGAACAAGTGATGTAGATCAGCTCAGCAGAATTGTAAGTGTTTTGGGGAGCATTAATGAGGAAACTTGGCCTGATTATGGACCAATCTCATTTGGTAAGGTGAAAAACCATAGTGGTCTTGAAGCATGCATTCCCAATTGCACCCCTGATGAAGTTTCTCTAATCAAAAGACTGGTTTGTTATGATCCTATTAAGAGAGCCACGGCAATGGAGTTACTTCAGGACAAGTACTTCAGTGAAGAACCTCTTCCTGTTCCTATTTCTGAGTTGCGGGTTCCTTTGACTAGAAAGGGACAAGACCAGGATTCTGATTCTGATTTGGAGGAGTTTGGCACCTTGAATATCACCACAACTGGTTCTGATTTATCTACACAGATCCCTTGAACACGAAGGATATGAATATGATGCACCTTGAGTTTTGTTTTAATTAATATAATAATATTGTTAATATGTATAAAAACAAGGAATTGAAGGTGCATCATATTCTTGGGACAGAATTTGTCCTTTGTGCTGGTCGATTGGTATTGGTATATTTGCCTAATATCACCACCTGTGAAATCCGCAGTTGGATTTTTTTTACAAGGAATTTTTTATTTTGCAAGAATTGTGAACAAAGGATAAATTATTGAAAAATAAACATAATAGAATATATGTTGTTTTACCATGTTATCCTTGATGTAAAACTGTTGTTCAGTACCAAAATTCTGCAACCCGGTAACAGGGACAAGATATCCTTACAACCCCATGTCCACCAACGTGCTTGTGTCTTTTTTTTCTTTCTTTTTGGCCACACAAGTTTGTTTGTTTGTTTTTTTTTTTTTCATTTTTACGATTTCATTCAAAATTGGAACGAAAAAGAAGGCGAAATTATGAACCAAGCAATAACATCCAGTGTGATGACTGAATGAATCTAGTCCAAAATCCAAATGGCTCATATTTTATCAAGTCTCTAGTGTTAAAGCTACCTTGAATTTTAAGTTGAACGATGAAATGACAAGTTCCAACTCTACTTGTTCTAATCCAATGCTGGAATTATTTTATCAGAAAATTGGTCCCTTCAAAATTAGTGATGGATACATTATTTGAAGATTTTAGAAGTTATTAATAAGTAGGATTCTTTTAATAATTATCCCACTAAAACTAAAAGGTTAGTTTCGCAAAATTACCAATTACCCTTGGAGGCAACTTTCCATTACATAAATCAATCTCATAAGCTGAATTAGGGATCATAAGTATTTCTTAAGCTCATGTAGTTTCCGCCCATTTTCCTCAATATACTCCAAAATGGAAAAAAATTCAAGCGATTAGAAATAATGTCACGTACAGACACATATAATACATAAAGTATGGATATTATGGGATGCATAGATCCCCTCTTTACGTGGTTGCCAAATCAGAGAATCACAAGTTCCGAGAATAACAGAAACTCGTAATACCTAAACGTGTTCGTACTAATGTTGCAGCAAAACAATGCATAGTTCCTGCCTAGAGCTTCCCCTTGTACTGTTAAGGTCAACAACCATAATGGATGAAACAATCTGCTCAGCTGAAACTATGCAAGATTAGAGCAATCAATGAATAGAGGCCTCACAAGAATGTGAAGCTCTAGTCTTGGGGTAGAAGTGCGATCTCAATTTCATGAAGTGACTTCCCTTTGGTTTCCACCACATGTCTTTTTACAAAAATTACTGCCATCATGCAAAAGGTACCAAACATAGAGTAAAGCAGCTGTGGACCAAGTTTCTCCAGCAAACGCAAGAACAGTAGTCCAACAAAGAAATTTATCACCTGTACAAGACCATTAATCTAATGAGAGAAGGATCCAATTAAATTATGAGTTTTCCCCTCCTTCTATGTCGTTATGAGAACAGATAATGATAACAGTTTCAGCAGGCTGCATTTACTTGATTCAACCATCCAGCACATTATAGAATTCAACCATCCAGCACATTATAGAATCAAACAAAACCATTGAACATAAACTACCGATTAATACCATTTTATAATAGGAAACGGCAGAAGAAAATTACCCAATGCACTGACATACAGACTGCCATGGCTTTGGCTCTTATTCGACTAGGAAAGATTTCTGGTAGGAGGAGACCTGGAACTGGGCCAGCCCCAAGAGCAAATGTTAAGACAAACCTGCATGAAACAAGTATAAATTAAGTTCATATTCCAGCAGTGTCTTTCCAACGGGTCATGCATGCACCCATAGTCTAGAGTGACTGTTCCAGGCAACAATTGTACACTTCATACAGCTGCTAGAACATGGACAATGATAACATTACATAACTTCATCACAAGTAGTTGCATACTCACAGTAACATGCCACCAACAGAAAAGTACTGAGCTCCCACATTTGATACAAGTGAAGTTGATCCTGTGGCTTGAAGGATCATTGCTATTGCCTATACAGTAAAAAATACAACGAAAACAACTTCCTGATTAAGAGCAAAGTTTATCTTGTATTTTAAAACAATACAAACACCATAACAAAACAAAAGGAATTTCCCTTAATTTTGTAATGTTGTTGACTTGCACTGATTCATATTCCAAACTACATCCCTCTCTTCATTACCACAACTAACACCAAGTCAGGATTTAAAATAGTATAACTACCGCATGGACATGAGTCCGTTATTAACATGTGCATGATAATCACCCTATAATGGTATGCTACAGATGAGATATTAAAAAATAAATAGAACATCTATATACATGTATGTAATTTACCATGCCAAAGAAACTCCAGAAAAGTAGAACCTTCCTTCCAAGCTTATCCATCAAACCCATTGAAACGATAGATCCTGAGGAAAGTGGTGAGGTATTATCATTAGAGAATAGAATAACATAATAACTTTAGATCTATATCCTGGCAACTGGAAGATAGCAGTACCTGCCAAATTAACGATTCCTATGCAGACATTTGCAATGTCTGATGGCACTCCAGCACTTTTAAAAACAGTTGAAGAGAAATAAAACACAGCATTTATACCAGATAGCTGTTGTAAAGCAAATAGGGTTGATCCAATAAAAACAACTGCAAAACGAACTCATGAATAAAAAATAACTTTTGGAAACCTAAGGAAACCAGTGACAGGATGACAACAATAGCAAATACACTCACAACTATCTTAGGGACAAAAACCAGGGAAAATATATACCTTTAGAATGACGACCATGAAGCAATTCAGACAGCTTCACAGTATCAGTATCATCTCCTCTATCTACCTTGGATAACTCAGACATTGCAAATTTTGCTTCTGATACACCCAGAAGCCTCTCAAACTCAGCTTCTGCTTCCGCGGTTCTTCCTTGCTACATCACAACAAAGAGAAATAATCAAGGATTAAGTAAAGGATCAGAAGTCAAACTGCCACAAACAAAAAGACGCCAATTAAATGCACATTTTCTAGCTGTGGAATTGCCAAAAAAAAAAACTCCCACAGAATTTGTGGCATGCCTCTCAGTTAGCATCATTTAACTTTGAGAGTTCAAGGGGTTCAAACAAATATAGAAACAGTAAGTTACCAATGAAGGATGATAAGAGATAATATCTAAAGATGAAATAATAGTAGACTGGGTGTCAACCTTGTATAACCAATGTGGACTCTCTGCGCAGAAGACCATAGCTGCAGCAAGTATAGCAGCTGGAATGGTAGATACCCAAAAACAAACCCGCCACCTATGTGAAAAAATTCAGGGTGAATTTTTAAAACATCATGAATAGATAATATATAACATCATAACATGAAATAAGATTCATATGATACCATCCAGATATTTCTTTGACAGGGATTCCAATAAATAAAGCTGCCATTAGACCAAGGCAGGTTGCAATCTGGATGAAAGCTCCATAAGTGCCCCGCACAAAAGCAGGAGAAACCTGCCATTCAAGAGAATAATCAAGTTAATTTTCAGCCTAGTCAATGAGACAGATGAAACAATTTAGCGATTACATACCTCTGTCACATACAGAGAGGCAACAGGAGGGCCCAGGCCCAAGCCAGTCCCAACAAACAACCTTCCTACAAGCATGCCAAACAAGTTGTTTGTTGCTGCACTGAAAATGCACAATTTTACAATGAGACATTAGTCATAAGAATTTATATTAGAAAACATAGAAGTTAAAAACTGTCATTTGAGCAAAGTGAAATACACATACTGACTGTAGTGACATGCATAACAATAAGGATATCTAAGCCTAGGGGGCTGATAAATCAAAACTAAATGTTTGCTTACTGCCCACCCTGTCCATCTGTAATCTAGAAATTCACAAAAATAGTGATATGTTCTGCTATGCCATTCTATTATTATAGACAGGATATGCATGAAATATATGAAAGAAGAAAGGCTTATGTTATTTTCTAGAACCAACAAAGAAAGTAAGAAACATAAACACATTGTAATGGGTGAAGGGACCATATGGAAACCATGAGATGGCAATTAGGTACATTTGGGATTAGAAAGAAAGAAGTAAAAAGATGTTAATATTCTATGTTTCCACGGTAGTCAACAGATAAACCTTGAGAAAAACAATTGAAACCTACAAAGTGGTTGACTAAAGAGCAAGGAAAATTTCCATTTATTCCATGAGAAAAACAAAATGAATCAAACAATATTATATTGGACTGGAAGTATAACCTCATAGAAGCACCAATTATCATTGGCAAAGTACACAGCTGGAAAGCCCTTCGACGCCCCAATCCATCAGCAATCCAACCACTCAGTAGACATCCAATCAAGGCACCACCAAGACATATGCTCACCACCAGACCTTCATTTGGAAGGGGAAAAATCAATTATATATTTATGGAAAATTTACAATGCAAAATGAAATTAAGCACAGGTTCCAGAATCTTCTTTGTCACCTTCTGCCAATGTATTTCCACGGAAGCCAAGATCTACAGAAATGCTCTCAAGTGGTTCATTAACAACTCTGAAGACAACGCAAAAGATCAAAGATAAATATTTAAATCTTCAATGGACTCTAGATTAAAGCAAGGAATCCAAGAGAGTGCACCAAGAAGAAGAAATTAGGAAAGCACAAACCCGAGATGGTATCCAAAAAGGAATGAAGAAATGGTAGCCACAAGTACATGCGGTAAAGGAAGCTTCCATGAAGGATTTGAGGTTCCCTTGTCCAAGCCGATGTCTAAAAGATCTATCAGGCATTTAAAACAGCATGGTTAACAATCACCATGATTGAAACCTCAAAATTTGCAGAGTACATCATAAACCCAGGGCATCTTTTCTACTATCATTTTCAGAATTGCATTTAATTGCAAATTATCAACAATCGATGATAGAGACAATAGCTACAGCATAGCTATTCTTTCAAGATTACATGAATTGCCAATTCTTCTGAGTTATGAATAAAGAAATCTTGAAAGGATTATGCAGAAAGATGGCAATAGTTTCACAGGAAGGAGATTTCCTTGAGAAGGTTTTTAGTTTAGATGTTGTTTCAGAACAAAATGAAATTAACAGATATCATTTAAACAACCTGAAGTACATCAAGATCAACATCAGGTAAGGTTTAATAAAGTTTGCATACCTGAGTTTTCTTCCACGTCCTCCATGTTTGAATTATCTCTTGAAGGAGTGCGCTTGTACATAGATGAATGTCCCGCCCACATTAGTCAATACTTGACCTGCCTACTTCCTGAATCATCATAACGAAAAGATTTAGCATGTTACATTTTTCTATTTATATAAAAAAATGTCTCCAACTAATATATCTTATGAAAACTTAGCAAAGCAAACTAAAATCTTAATAATTCTATTCTATCGAAGCTTAAATTGAAACTCAGGTACGTGCTGCATGCATGAAAAGAGATCATACTGCATTCAAACACTCACAACACAATTGATCAACAACACCTATACTAGTTTGCAATTTTAACTTCACGAAGCAGATTCAAACATCACCAGTAATCATTACAAACTACATAACTTACAAACCACAGTTCCATCAGTTTATCCTACTGATTCACACAAAAAGAACCGAAAACAAACTATATTGACGCTAGAAATACGATTGCTCTGTAAATCAATTGGTTCAAGCATCACGAACAACAACAAAAAAAAAGACTTTTAACACACACTTTGTTTGCTTCATTAGCCTTATATATGCAATCACTCATTGAGATACGTACCCGGCAGAGAATTCTGAAGAAAATTTGACGATCCTAGGCAGCAAACGAGTTCCCCTGTTTTTGTGAGAAACAAAAAGCGAGAAAAAAAGAGTAAAAGAGACAACAGAACAGAGTTTATGAAAAGTTATTATGAACTATAAAGTAGAAAAAGAAGAAGGGAAACGAGATGATATCGACGAGATGAAACAATATAGAAAAAGGAAAGTGATGGCTGAAGTGAATACGAACCAATCCAATGAGAATGAGGGATCAGAGAGAAGAGTGAAGAAGAATCTAATCTGGGTGGCGTTGGGAATGGTAATAAATACGGTGAAGGTGATGAAAGAGAAAAGATTACCAACCGCGAAACGAAAGCGATGGCGCTATCGTGCACCGGGGGTTGTTGCTGGTTTGCGAAGGAAGCAGACAGAAAAGGAATCCAATCAATATTAAGACAGGAAGGAAACACTACTGCCAAGTGCTAAGTAAGTCAATTAATTGTTGAATACTGCTCTAATCCAGTTGTTAATAGTACATTCGAAGATTAGAGAGAATAGGAGAAGTGGACGGTGGAAGGAACCCGATTCCGTGTAGGGGCTGCGATGAAGACACGTGTTTCGTAAAAGAACAGGGACCTGGGAGTGTGGGACCCACTGCGGAGACTCGTGTTTCTTCTTCTAGCTTTCACTGCTTACGCCAACCCTTACCCCCACCATGTTTGAAGTGTATCTTCCTTTTCTTTTTTGTTTACATGACATAGACTATATCTGTATTTGTTGAGGAAATATTTGTTTCATTGTTAGGTTGCATTAGATATATAAATCACTTTTAAATGTATTTGATTTATCGTGAAAATTTATTATCAATCATTTCTCAACAATGGAAAAAAAAATCTCACAATCTTTTTTTTAATCCGTTGTGGGAAAAAATGCAATTTGTTATTAATTAAATTTAAAAATCTAAGAATATACTGGATATATTTTATTTGTCACTGTTTAGTACATTTTATTTTTGAAATTATTTGTTTCTCTAAAAAAAAAGGGAAATTATTAGATAATAATAATCCAACTATTGATATTTTATTTTATATATTAAATCTTGTAATTAATTTTTGAGCGGTTGATTCTTCATATGAAACTCTAATCTAATTTGCTAATCGGATGAATGGATGAAAATTGAAATCAACAGTGTTAAATTTCTTTCCTTAAAAATAAAAATAAAAGGTAAAAGTTGCAAATCAAATTTAGTAAAAAACGGTTGTCGTTTTGCGAAATTTCAATTAAAATTAAAATTAAAACAGCAATTGTTGAATCGCATGGTTGCATCCAATGAATCTAGGGTTTATATGCTGCACGAGGTGGTGATCGAAATTCGAAAAGAAGAAAGAGGTAAAGGTGAATTAGAATCGTTAATCTCCAATGGCTTCGTCGCGGGACAAGGAAGCGCCGCCACATCATCACCCACCTCTTCTGAGCAGCCTCGTCGTCCGCCCCTCCCACACCGAGGTCGCCGCCGCCGGTGGTGGTGGTCGCGCTGCTGACTTCGAACCCGGTGAACTCCACCGCGATCCTCCTCCTCCTTATTCCCGCTCCGACCGATATCCCGATGAACCTGGTTTGTTTCGTCTCTCATCTCTGTTGCCCTAGTGATGCGGATGATTGAGTTAGGTTTTTCAATTTTTTCGTTTCGAAATATCGATTTTGAAACTGGCTTTGTTGATTTGTGTGCGTTGCTTCTATTTATATGGTTTATGAAAAAAATTCGGGAATACGGTGCGGTGTAAAGTGGAGTTATGATTGAAAAACGGTAGAAATTTGGTGAGTGTGCGGCTTGTTTGGATCTGTTATTGCATTGAAGTTATATGTTTCGTTTTCACTTTTTGCTTCATATGTCTGAAACCTTGTTGGATTTTTGGTGTATTTGGCATTGGATTTTTAACTTGACTATCGTTTGATAACCCCAATAATTTAGTCATTTGATCGTTGATAACAACTAAACGGTAGAGCAATTGAAAAACCATTTGCTGCCCATAGTTTTAAGTTTTTTAAGTGCTCGTTTAATTCATGTTGGAGAAAATCAACTTTCTGAAAGAACTTTTGAAAAATTAGCCTATTGTATTGTTTTTCCTAGAATTAGTCCCAACCAAATGTAGACGAAGTATAAATTAGTGAAAGCTTGATTTTCAAATTTCAAGTAGAATTATTTACTTGAATTTGTTGTATTTGATTTATTTGGAGGTTAGGTGAGATAAAAATTGCCAGTTCTTGTTTTATTTGTTGTTTCCGCATTTGACTGATTGTATCTGTACAGATGTGGGTTTTGTTAGATCTGCTGTGTATTCATTATGTACATGCCACACATATGGCTCTCCTATCGATTATGGAGTGTCAACAGTGAATAAACTTTGCATTTATGTGTTACAGCTCTGATGTTGCCTGCAAGATCTTGGGCCTTCAGGAAGGCATGTTACCATGAACTCAGCTTTGGATCATGTTCTGTGATTTTTTATTTATTTAAAGGGTTAATAAATGGGTTGGATGATGGAAATAGTCCATTCTTCATGAACTTGGGGCTTTTGCAGCACAGAGTCTGTTGCATGGAATCTCATTTTGCAGAGTTAGGGTCATATTGATTTGGAATATTCATGAAAGTTAAGAGAATGTTGTCAAGTTTAATGCAGTCTGGGATACAATTTGAAGTTATTGTCATACATGCTACAGTGTGGGCAATGTGCTAGAACATCCATATGGTTACAGGGTTTGTAGGGGACTGAAACTGACCATTACAAATTGTTTTCGGTGAATAATCTACAGTTATAACTAATGCTTGGCTGGTATGTCTAGGTTCTGCCGCAAGATATGTTTGTGGGTGGGACCGTGGGTCAATTTCTAATTTGCTACTTTTGTGGAAGCTGACCTGACATTTTGCAAAGATAGCGTTTACTGACAATAACTTCGTAGGGTTGTGGGTTATATTTGGTATTTTTGTCATTGAACTCCTGGTTATTTCAACTCCAGATACTGGGTAACTTTTGGATATAGTCCTTGTCATGATTTTTTTGGCTGATGGTTGTCATTTTAGTTTCTATGGTTTTTCTTCTTTGGTTGGTTGTTAGGGATGATTCAGATGGTTCTTTATTTACAACATGGAAGGCTGCTTTCCAGAGTAGTAATTCCACATGGTTATTTCAATTCCAGATACTGGGCAACTTTTGAAATATAGTCCTTGCGATGATTGTTTTGGGCTGATGGTTGCCATATTAGTTTCTATGTTTTTCTTCTTCGGTAGGGATGATTCAGATGGTTCTTTATTTACAACATGGAAGACTGCTTTCCAGATTAGTAGTTCCACAAACCACAAGTGAGATTTAGGAACTTCTGATATCACATGGTTGTATAGCTTCTGCTGAATCCTAATATTTCTCACATCGATGCATTGACTTGGGACACCAATATGGTACAGAAAAGGATGCGTATCTTCTTTAAATGAAGGAATGCCCTTCTCCATGTCCAATTTCTATCTCCTGCTGACAATGTTGTACATGGCTTCTATGGGATTTGTCTGCCTGGGCCATTCCTTTGTATGATTTTCTGCAAATTGGTGAACTATATTGCTTGAATCTACATTTGGCTGTCATAGCATACTAACAGAGATGGTTCTGAAAAGAGTCCAACAAGTGGATGATTGGGGCAAGTTATTAAAGTTTGGAAGTATTTGTACGTTGGTGGTTATTTCCTTGTAGAGTATACATTCGGATCTTGTGCTCCTGAGTTTGATTACTTTCAAAAGGGTGAAAATAACATTGGTCTATTGTTTGTCATGTTGGATTAGTTTTTAGTAGGGGGGTTAGTGCCATATGTTTAACCAGGTTTTGAACTTGGTTCTTATTTTATACTTGCAGTTTCTAGGTTGCTGTGGCTCTGAAATGTGAATTTGGATTTGATATTTCAGATTGTTAGGTTAAATGATTTGTATTTTTAACTACATCTGGTAGCATTCAGAGAAGGAAATAATTGGTATCAAGGCAAGGATATAAAGGAGGTAATTTGTTAGTGGAAAACCTTGCTCATAGAACTTGTTTACTTTACGGGAATATGGATCAGGTGCTTGGGAAGTGACATTGAAGGTGTTATCATATAAACTTCCCGCGCTCTTCCACACTTTTTTAATTTTCGTATCCACGAGGTGGAAAACCCTGAGTTGTGGTAACCTTCTCTTTGGAATGTCAATCTGATTGTATGACAGTTGCATGATCACAATATTATTGGATTCTACTATAGATTGCAATGCTGAATTTTCTCTCACTTCCTGTAAGTCACTTATTTTCAAACTTGATTGTCTTTGTTTTCCCAGGATATAGAATTCGTGCAGGTTCCTCATCTCCAATTCACCGAAGAGATGCAGATCACCGTTTTGGTTCTGATTATAATAACCTGTCACGAAGCCGTGGGTATGGTGGTGGGAGAGATCCAGGAAGATATCGTGACCCTTCACCCCCATATGGTCGGGGTAGAGTAGGGGGCAGGCCAATGGGTAGAGCTTTTGATGGGCCTGGCTTTGTTTCTGGACTTGCTAGAGGGGAAGGCAACAATAGAAATAATCCCAATGTGCGTCCTAGGGAGGGAGATTGGGTTTGTCCCTTGTAAGTACAATTCTTTCTGAATTCTCATTGTGATCAGACTTCCATTTTCATTGGAATTACTTGTTGCTCTTACCTATGTTTAAGTTTTAAAAATTAGAATTCTGGTTGTTAAACATCCAGACTGTGGGAGATTATATCTTTTAGCTTGACTATAATCTTGCAGGTGTGATAATCTTAACTTTGCAAGGAGGGACCACTGTAACAGCTGCAATAGGTCTCGTAATGCACCTGCTAGAAGTCCTCCTCGGAGGGCTTATCCTGCACCTCCACCACTTCATGCTCCTCCCAGACGCCTTCCTGGACCTCCAATTGATCGTTCTCCTGAAAGGACTTTGAATGGCTATAGGTCTCCTCCTCGTGGGTTGGCAAGGGATGGCCCTAGAGAGTATGGTTCTGCTGCTCTGCCACCCCTCAGGCATGAAGGTAGGTTTCCAGATCCCCATGTGCGTAGAGAGCGCATGGATTTCATAGAAGATGCCTACAGGGGGAGAAACAAGTTCGATAGGCCCCCCCCACAGGACTGGGAGAATAGAGATCGTGGAAGAGATGGCTTCTCTGATGAAAGGAAAGGATTTGAAAGGAGGCCACTGTCACCCCCTGCACCTCTTTTGCCATCCCTTCCTCACCATCGTGGGGGTGGTGGTCGGTGGCCTCGTGATGTGAGAGAGAGAAGCCGTTCTCCAATACGAGGTGGCCCACCGCCAAAAGAATATCGCCGGGATAACTTCGTGCATCGTGCAAGAGATGATAGGCGTGGAATGGGACGAGATAGAATTGGAGGAATGTATTAGCTGCCGGTGTTTAATGTACTTTTTGATGTACTAATATTAGCTTCATTAGAAGTTGAGACTTGAGAGATTATTCCTGACTCTTCAGAATAGGTCAATGCATTCGAAAACTTTTTGCACTCAAATTGCGTGGTTTATATGACTTTATCGGTTTGTTTCAATTCACTTAATCTTTACTTCAGGATTGTCAATATGTTTGAAAGTGGTGAGTACGTGATTTTTGACCACAAATCTTGAGGGTGAATATTCACTACGCATTTTATTCTTTTGTCCCTCTAGACTGTTTTATTTTAGATGAAAATATGAATTTAGGACACCTATATAACATCAATTGTGAAGTAATTGTGAGGGATAGATGAGAGATTGGCAAGGGAATGTAAGCGAGGATCTGCTATGGATTTGTGAGATATTTTTGAGGGATTAGCAAGATTTCCAGGGTTTGGTTCCAAAATTCTTTCTAGGAATCGGTAGTATACAGTTATGAGGAAAAACAAACCATAACTAATGAACACTATTTCACCACACACCTAATTATTGAGCAACTTGCAATTTTTGACTGTACAAAAGATAAGGATAGATCATAAAACCAAGTAAGTAATATTTTATTTTTCTATTAAAATGAATCAATTTGTTATCAAAATTAAAGAAAGAAAAAAAAAAAAAAAAGTCAAGAACCAACCAAAACATGTGGTCTATACGGGATTGGAGGAGGGAGTCCAATATTTTTTTGTACTCTTGTGCTATTCACCTTTTTCAGCGTGGTGAGTTTGACGATCCACCCTGACCCGGTGCTTTTTTCATCCATACAAAAAATATGTTAATAGAATAAGCAGAAAAGCTCTGAACTAACTATAAAAGACAAAACTTCACTTTCCCTTCCCACTTTGCTGACTTCAATTATAGGCACTTTTGATAAAAAAAAAAAAAAAAGTGATTTTGAAAGATTGCTCGTTAGCTCCTTTTGAAATTTGAACCACCAATTAGCCGGTCAAGTCAATTTCAGTTAGAGATCAAATGATATTCTCTCAGTATATTTAATTTTTTTTTTTTATTTTGATTCCTTTAAAGTAAAGACATGTATTAGAAAAATAATCTGTTGACCATTTAAATGGTTGAAGTGATTAAGATGTATATTCATATTAATTTTAGTCACAAATCCTAGATTAAAATGCGCACTACAGTGCGAAAATTTGATTTTGATCCTAAACCAAATAGGTCCTAATTCATTGCAACTCAGGATATGATAAAAATATCTTTAATAAAATAAAGAAATATGTAAAAGTAAGGGTATTTCAATCTTTTACTTATAAGTCACATTTTTCCATCTTTTTTCCTCTTTAAGAATCCCTGGATGAATTCTGTGTAAATGCTATTAAAGACCTTTTAAGTTTTAAATAACTACACTACGGCAAAAATTAAAACATCATAGTTTTTTAATAAGTTATAATCAATTCAAACTTATTGGTAAGAATTGTTTAATGGTTTGCACTAATAATTAATCCTCTCCCACTCACACTACTTTGAACTTTAGACTTTTCTTAGAGAGACAAAGTTTATTATCACTAATAATAGTAAAAAAAAAGTAATAAAAAAGGATGAGAGCTGAAGTTCCAGGCCCCTTAGCCAAGACTGTGTTCTATAGTGACTACAGAGATATACTTGAGAAAGTTGAAACTCCATGCACCATCATTCAGACCTCTAATGACATTGTTGTTCCACACAATGCAGCGGCTTACATGGAGAACAAAATCAAAGGAAAAGTTACATTGAAGACTGTAGACACTAAAGGCCACTTTCCTCAGCTAACTGCATCCCTTCAGCTAGTTGATGTGATTAAGGGTGTTCTTGGCTAGCAATTCTCAATTTCATTCCTTTTGTTAGTTGTTACCTTAGTTTTATACCTGTTTCTCATCTCATTTATAGGTTGATGTAACTATGTGTGGATTATATGGTTTCTTCATGTGGAAATAGTGTGGTATGTGTTAATTAATTCATTGTTTGTACTTTTAAAATAGTGATGTTAATTAGCTTTGTGTGAGTGAACTTTTTTTAATTTTTTTTATCACTTCTCTTCCGCTGGTTAGTAAAGTGGAACGATAAATCCTTATTTTTTTCAACTTTAAGTTGACATGAATCTTATTCATTGTTCAAATTCATTCAAAATATGATTTGGACCACACTATCATTCTTTGTCTTATTTGAAGGGGTTGCTTGTGAAAACATAAAGCCACTTTCTATGATTTTTATGGCAAAAATTAAGAAGGCTTAAGTTAAATTTCAAACTTTATGTGCTAGATTGGTAAAATGTGACTTAAGGGTAGAAAATTTGACATTGCATTTAATGCATTGGTTCAAAACTTTAGCTATAAATAACACACTCCTTCTATCACATTTTGCATTCCAAAACCAAGAGCTAAGCACATAAGTGTTCTGAATGAGTGTTTCTCCTATTATAAGAGTGCGTGTAATTGTTCTCTCCTTATATTTAGAGAGAGGTTGTAAGTTTTCTTCCACTTAGTGAAAATATTTCTCCGGTCTTGCCTGTGATTTTTCCTTTATTCATTGAGGGTTTTTTACATTAAATATTGTGTGTCAATTCCTATATTTCTCATCTCTATTTTAGTTGCAAGTTATTATTTTTCACTTTGGTACCTAACAGTGGTATCAGAGCTATTGGTTGTTGATATTATTTCGCTGCAATAACACGCTGGTATGCTGGAATAATGCCGGAGAAAATTCTTAGTATGCTCTGTGACTGCGATATAGTCTGATTTGTCACATCAGAAAAAAATTATTCTTGTTATTGGATATATAATGAGTAATGTGAAAATGCATATCTAGGAAAGTTTTGGCTAAGGAAAGACTTAGTACTTAAGTGTGTCCATTGGTGATCCACCTCTCTTTCTTGAGAACTTACCTCTGGTGTACTAGTTCACGGTCTACGGTCACTATTCCAGTAGGCGATATTATTTATGGTTGAAGTTGTGTAAATCGGTTCTCTTTAGTGTGAAACCATGGCAACAAAATACGAGATAGAGAAATTTAATGGGAGTAAATTCTCTCTTTGGAAATTAAAGATAAAAGCAATTTTGAGGAAGGATAATTGCCTAGATGCAATTGAAGGCAGGCTTGTAGATGTCACTGATGAAAAGTGGAAAGAAATGAATGAAAATGCTATTGCCAATTTACACTTAGCAATGACAGACTCGGTTTTGTCCAGTGTTGCAGAGAAGAAGACCGCAAAGGAGGTTTGAGATACCCTCAACAAATTGTATGATGTTAAATCATTTCACACAAAAATATTCTTGAAGAGGAAACTCTACACTCTTCAAATGAGTGAGTCCACTTCGGTGACATACCATATTAACAATTTGAATACTTTGTTTGCTCAACTTTCTGTATCAGAATTCAACATAGAAGAGAATGAGCGACCAAAACTTCTACTTTAGAGTTTACCAAATTCATATGATCAACTCATCATCAACATAACGAATAATAATATTATTGGTTGTCTAACCTTTCATGATGTTGCCGGAGCTATTCTTGAAGAAGAATCCAGACGAAAGAATAAGGAGGACAAGATGGAAAATTCTAAGCAAGTAGAGGCTTTAACGATGATGAGAGGTAGATCAACGGAACGTGGCTTTAGTAGGAGTCATAATCATGGTAGATCAAAGTCTCGAAGAAAGAAGAACCTTAAATGCTACAATTGTGGCATAAAATGGCACTTGAAAAAGGATTGTTGGCACAAGAAGAGTGAAGGAAATAATTTTGAAGCATCAACTTCTCAAGGTTGTGTTGCAAGTACCTCAGATATTGCGTAAGTTCTATATAGTGAAGCAACAATTAGTTCTAAAGGCGGGAGACAGCTCCATGATTGTTGGATATTGGATTCAGGTGCAACTTGGCACATGACTCCACGTCGAGAATGGTTTTGCACTTATGAGCCTATCTTGGGAGGATCCGTGTTCATGGGAAATGATCATACCTTGGAAATTGCTGGAGTTGGTACTATCCAATTAAAAATGTATGATGGTACTGTACGCAAGGTTCAAGGGGTACGACATGTGAAAGGTTTAAAGAAGAATTTATTGTTCGTTGGACAATTGGATGACCTTGGGTGCAAGATCCATTTTGAAGGTGGAATCTTGAAGGTAGTGAAAGACAATTTTGTAGTGATGAAAGCTGAGAAAATCACGGCTAATCTATACATGCTTTTGAGAGGTACATTGCAAGAAGTAGATGCATCAGTTGTAACAACAAGTTAAGAAGCGATGATGATATGGCATTGTAGACTAGGTCACATGTCAGAGCGAGGTCTAAAAGTTCTTGTGGAACGTAATCTCTTACCTAGGCTCAAAACGGTTAATTTATCGTTCTGTGAGCATTGCGTGATGAGTAAGCAACATAGATTAAAGTTTGCTAAAGTAATTACAAGAAGTAAATACATACTATACTTGATCCATTCAAATGTGTGGGAATCGCCAGAAGTATCCCTAAGAGGAGCAAAGTATTTTGTATCTTTCATTGATGATTATTCTAGGAGATTGTGGGTGTACCCGATCAAGAAGAAGTCAGATGTGTTTCTAGTATTCAAGGAATTCAAAGCACAAGTAGAGCTTGAAACTGGAAAAAGAATTAAGTGCTTGAAGACAGACAATGGAGGAGAATATGTAGATGGTGAATTTTTGGCATTCTGTAAACAAGAGGATATTTTAAGACAATTCACAGTTCCACATACACCTCAACAAAATGGTGTGGCAGAGTGAATGAATAGAACTCTCCTAGATAGAACAAGAGCTATGTTGAGAACAGTAAGGATGGCCAAATCTTTTTGGGCTGAAGCAGTTAAAAATGCTTGTTTTTTGATAAATCGATCACCGTTGACATCAATTGGTTTGAAGACTCCAATGGAGTTGTGGAAAGGAAAACCAGCAGATTATTCTTCCTTACATATATTTGGATGTCTTGTGTATGTAATGTACAACTCCCAAGAAAGAACGAAGCTAGATCCAAAATCCAAGAAATGTATATTTTTGGGCTATGCTGACAATGTTAAGGGGTATCGTTTATGGGATCTTACTGCCCACAAGGTTGTTGTTAGTAGGGATGTAGTTTTTGGAGAAAAGGAACTACAGAGTCAACAGAAAAATGACAGCACTAAGAAAGACACTATTATGGTGGAAATGGAGAAGAAGTCAGGAGATGATGATGACTCTTCTGAAGCTGAACAAGAACACGAAGAAGAAGAACCAAATGAAGCCAATGGTGGACAGGTACTTCGACGATCAACACGACCGAAGTTTATACCAGCTCGATTCTCAGACTGTGTCATGATAGTTCATGATGCATACTGTCTCTTGTCTGAAGAAGGGGAACCATTAACTTTTCAAGAGGCTGTAAGTGGTTTCAAATGCTTTTTTGTGGATGACAGCAATGCATGAAGAAATAGAAGCCTTGCATAGAAATAAGACATGGACACTTGTTGAACTTCCACAAGATCGAAAAGCCATTGGGAGCAAATGGGTCTTTAAAATCAAACGAGATGGCAACGATCAAGTGGAGTGATATTGTGCAAGATTGGTGGTTAAAGGGTATGCATAGAAAGAAGGCATTGATTTCAATGAAATATTCTCTCCTGTTGTCAGATTGACCATAATCAGAGTTGTTCTAGCTATGTGTGTTGCATTTGATTTACATCTTGAGCAACTTGATGTAAAGACTGTTTTTCTTCATGGAGAACTTGAAAAGGAGATATATATGCTTTAACCGAAAGGCTTTAAAGAACAAGGAAAATAAAACTTGGTTTGTAGGTTGACCAAATCTCTTTACGGTCTAAAGTAGGCACCAAGGTGTTGGTACAAGAGATTTGATTCCTTTATAATTAATCTTGGTTACAATAGACTAAGTTCAAACCATTATATGTACTACAATAGGTTTAATGATAATGATTTCATCATTTTGCTGTTGTATGTGAATGACATGTTGGTGGTAGGCCCTAACAAAGATCGCATCCAAGAGTTAAAGGCACAATTGGCTAGGGAGTTTGATATGAAGGACTTGGGACCCACAAACAAGATTTTAGGGATGCAAATTCACTGAGACAGAAAAGATAGGAAGCTTTGGCTTTCTCAGAAAAATTACTTACGAAAGTCTTATGATGCTTTAACATGCAAGACTATAAGCCAATTTCTACCCCACTTCCTATCAATTGTAAGTTATCCTCAAGTATGAGTCCCAGCAATGAAGTAGAGAGGATGGAAATGTCTCGAGTACTGTATGCATCAATGGTAGGAAGCCTTATGTATGCCATGATATGCACTAGACTAGACATTACACAAGCAGTGGGAGCAATTAGTAGGTTCATGGCAGATCCAGACAGAGAGCATTGGAATGTTGTTAAGAGGATCCTTTGATACATCAAAGGAACCTCAAAAGTTGCATTATGTTTTGAAAGATTGGAATATATTGTCAAGGGCTCTGTTGATTCAGATTTTGCTGGTGATCTTGATAAGAGAAAATCTACTATTGACTATGTGTTTACTTTTGCAAAAGGGGTAATTAGCTGGTTATCCAAATTACAAACTGTTGTAACTTTGTCTACTACGGAAGAAAAGTACATGACAGCTACCCAGGTATGTAAGGAGGTTATTTGGTTACAAAGGCTATTGGGGGAACCTAGGCACAATCAACAGAAGATTACTGTGTATTGTAATAGTCAAAGTGCCTTGCACATTACAAGAAATCCAACTTTTCATTCAAGGACAAAACACATAGGTGTTCAATATCATTTTGTCAGAGAAGTAGTGGAAGAAGGAAACATAGATATGCAAAAGATTCATACTAAAGATAACCTAACAGATGTCATGACCAAGCCAATCAATGCAAACAAGTTTGCATGGTGTCGATCCTTATTTGGCCTATTAAAAATGTAAGCAATAAGGAAATGGCAAGATAAATAGATGATTTTTGAAAACATACAAAAGTAGCTTTAAGTGGGAGATTGTGAAAACATAAAGCCAATTTCTATGACTTTTATGACAAAGGTTAAAAAAGCTTAAGTTAAAATTCAAACTTTATGTACTAGGTTGGTAAAATGTGGCTTATGAGTAGAAAATTTGACATTGCATTTAATGTATTGGTTCAAAGCTTTGGCTATAAATAGCACACTCCTTCCATCACATTTTGCATTCCAAAACCAAGAACTAGGCACATAAGTGTTCTAAGTGAGTGTTTCTCCTATTATAAGAGAGAGTGTGTAATTATTCTCTCTTTATATTTAAAGAGAGGTTGTAAGTTCTCTTCCACTTAGTGAAAATATTTCTGTCTTACCTGTGGTTTTTTTCTTATTTGTTGAGGATTTTCCACGTTAAATATTGTGTGTCAATTCCTATATTTCTCATCTCTATTTTAATTGCGAGTTATTATTTTTCACTTTGGTACCTAACATTGTTTACAACTGATAAAATAAACAACCACAGTTTTGACTTGATGGAATCTTCATGTCAGATTTTGAACATATTTAATGTTTTCTCACCAATTCTTAAAAAAAAAAAGTAGTACAAAATAAGTATCCAAGTTGAAGACTGCATAACAAGAAAAGTACAATCCAAGGGTTTTTAATATAATATTGAATTAATCATTATGGAATTTCAACAATATAAAGGATAACAGTAACTAAGAAACTTGAACAGCATATCAATGCATAGCACAGTGAATAGTCATGATGCTTTGAGCCAGGAGCAATCTCCTATTCTTAAGTTTCGTAGGAGATCCAAATATCCAAGATATTCAGGAGTGATGTATCTGCAATATAATATAAGAACAAATAATCATTAAGTTTTCATTGGAACCATCCCGACAATAATCATTTAAGACAACAATTGCTAAAGAAATTTAACTTGTTACTTTGTTTGCAGTCAAATTGCAATATATGATTTCCTAATGCAAAAATGCCGGGAAATTTCAAATCCATGTGTAAACTCTGCCAAAGACCCACAAAATTTGGAAATGACAATAAACCAAACTTGAGTTTCCAGAAAGCACAGTAGCACATACCATATGGTTAGCAGAATACAACAATGACCACATTGCTATTTTATATGCATATGTTAGGGTTTTTTAATGTACAAAGGCTGCTTAATCTTTTGCTTCCATTTAATTATTTACAGTGACGTACAGGAAAACAAAGTATGGAAAGGAGTAGGCAAAGAGAGCAATACCCATGTCGAAACAGGAAGTCAATAATTACAAGGGAGCAATTCGGTTTGAAAAACTCTGTATTGCGTATGACTTCTGCAACTTGCGTAATGGGAATCAACTTGAAGCTATCAACTTCTCCATCTGATATTTTATTAAACCAGTTATCAGTTATCACAACGGGTGAGCACTAACATAAACAACAGTAAAATTGAAGAACTTATAAGGCTTACCTTCATTTTTAGGCAAGAAACTTTTTGGAAGTTTTAGATCATAACAGAATTCAACATCTCTCTTGTATCTATGCTCATCAATGTCCCTATATGAAATAGCACCAACAGGTATGGCTCTGTGACAGCAGCAATCAACGAATTAGACAGAGAGAGAGAGTACTACTTATTTGGATTTTCTCATTTTGGCTTATGGTTGGAAAGAGTGAACTAGTGCACACAACTAATAAACACGTTGAGCATAGGCAGAAAAAAAATATCACAACTCATCATCCCAAAGGAAAAGAAAATCCATGCAGTAGAGTGGTGGAGAAGGAAGGAGGAAAGTTTGGTACTGGGTTATTAACTTGCTTGACAGAGATAGATCTAGGTATTCACGCTTCCTCTTCACATTCCTTTATGAGATTCTCTTGACAGTCAATTCCATGTGGCTGTGACAGTAGTAATTAACTCAGAAACTCAATGATAATGTATTGAACTAAAGGAAAACATTTAATAGTAAATTGATCTGGTTAGCCAACATTGATTTGTTTATTTAGTGTTTGCACATTATTAACACTGTTCAGTTCCTAACGAGAGGCAAAATGATCCACACACAAGGTAATAGTGGTCTCAAGGAGATATGTTTAAACATTTCAAGGTCAGAACAGATACAGATGAAACTACAAAGCAGTCCTCCTGCAACTAGATGATCTAGCATTCCAGGATATGTCTGTTTCGTGTCACTTCTCTTCCCTACCCACAGGTGTTTCTGCCCATCCACCTCAACATAGCCATTCATATGGACTCCATAAGCCTAATCTTTGATAAGAGCTTTAGAAGAGTAGAAATGAGTATAAACCATGATAACAGCACAAGGCCTGGTCAGTGTTCACAGTGTACAAACAGATGAATTTGAATATATTGCTTCAAACATTTGCAATAACTACAAAAAATTTAGAAAGCAAGTTTGTAATGAAGTACCCCAGAGATATTCCCAAGTACCTTTATGCCAAAATAAGGAGCTGCAGCACATTCTAATGAAAAGAAAATGGGTGCGCCAAATGATGATGTCACAGGTTAAAGCTGGTAAAACATGGACAAAAAACATAAGTTAGGTACTTAGGCAT
Organism: Amphicarpaea edgeworthii; assembly: GCA_014843725.1. Classification (NCBI taxonomy): domain Eukaryota; kingdom Viridiplantae; phylum Streptophyta; class Magnoliopsida; order Fabales; family Fabaceae; genus Amphicarpaea; species Amphicarpaea edgeworthii. The sequence continues at coordinate 832,455 of CM026325.1, forward strand.
TAGAAAAGCATAGAAGAATGACAAAATTTAACATATTCTATGCATAATCATAATTAATACCTCGTTCCGTATACCTGGAATCTGCTCCTCTCCCAAACGCTCTACCACATATCCAACTGCATTGGTTCTTTCCTCAGCTGTTTTCAGTGTTGAGTCACCATAGGGGCCTCCATTGTTTTTATCTTTGGGGAAAACAAATACATCACCAAAGTCCCTCAAATGCTCCACAAACCCGAACTAATTTGATGTTTAGCCAATAAACCTGCCACTATCATTAGCTAAGGTGCAGATGCAGCAGTTCATTCATCATAATAAAACAGAACAACAGCAACAAAGCCTTATCCCACTGGGTAAGGTCCACTACCTGGATCAGCTTTTAAAACAATGTAAAGAATTGATTCGGCCAAACCCAACAAGGTTAACCAATGAGACATTCACAAATAACTAAGCAAGAGATGATACAAGCATTTTACAAGGGACAAAAAAAAAAAAAGAGATAAATTGAAGTAAATTTTACCCATTGTGAATGAATCCAACAATGTGGTCCTCAATGACAAAGGGAAGGAATTCAGATTGTTTCTCCTATAAGCAATTTCAATGTCAATAACACAGACTAAGAGCAAACCAAGTGCATCCAAAAATTTAAAATTAGCCAGACCTATAATTCAAAAACCGAAAATATTACAACTTTATGGTGAAAGAGAAAGCCAGAAAGGATGATGCACAAACACAGAATCGGGTGTCTCAAGATATCAAATTTGCTTCATTCATTCATTGTTTGTATTTTCAAAGGAAGAAAAGAGTGAGAAGAAGAGCTTACAGAAGCACGATTGCATAGTTGAACTTTGTGGGAGAAGCCTTGGAGACAGCGAGAGCCGTCTTGTGTGGTTGATTGAGATTCAGGTATGCGAAAGACACCGTCCCATGTGAATGAAGAAAAAGAAGAAGAAGAGGCTAAGCTGAAGTTCATGGAGTTGCGGAGGGAAGTCGTGACCTGATGATGTTGCTCAAACTCAAAGCAGCGAATTTGCTTATGCAGCAAACCGTTCCCGTTCCCATTCCCATTGTTACTGTATCTGAGACTGGGTTATTCCGCAGTACACAACTCAAGTTTGTACTGTTAAGGTATCTCATGTCAGTGTCACGACATGATTCGAAGGTTGTGCTTTTACTGTGTCAATATAGGCATTTTCAGACTAGTATACCAGATATTTCAAGTCTTTTTCTTTAGCACTGTTATTTACACCTCCTTATTTAAATAATATACCTCCTTTTATCTTATTTTCCTAAATTACCCTTCACAATCTGCTCTTGGCTGCGTTGAAAACTTGATTCTCTACAATATATATAGGAGCTTAATAAATTAGATATAATTAGTGAAAGGATATTAATTAATTATATTGGAGATAAAGTTTTACCATATCGAATATCGCTTCAAAAATTGGATGTTGAACCGGAGAAATGATCGAAAGGGACACTGCTAACTGTAGTAACATGAAGATGAGCAGTATAATTAAGTAGAAGGTTATACACATTGAGAGATATTGGATGTACTATGAGTATATTGATATATGGTTTTGATGAATTTTTCAAAATGTTGAATTGCATATATGATTCCTCTAAAACATTTTCTCAAAATGTTGAATTGACAGATCCTATTATTTCCCGTTTTGACATCCTTGTTTACCTCTTCATTTTGGATATATTTGATTGAGGGAGTTCTTCATTCTACAGAATGTTGTTGATCCGGTCACCGATGAAATGCTAACAACGTTTGTCGTTGATAGTCACTTCAGGTCACAACCCAAGGGTGCTAATCAGGATGACAAGTCCTTTAGTGAGTCCCAAGATGTGAATGCTTCTGCCATGCCAGCTGATTGAGAGGTTTTTAATTACTAAGATCCAGCTGTTGTTACTTGTTTGTAGTGACCTTAATGTCTTCTGTGTCTTAACCCTCGAGAGTTTTTTTTTTTTTTTTTTCCGCTTGTTTGCAGATACTTCCTCAAGATCTCCTGAGGAAGTACATTACATATGCCAAGTTGAATATTTTTCCCAAGTTATTGGATGTCGATAAGTACGATGAAAAAATGAAAAACTTCTATGCCGATCTGCACAGGGAATCTTTAGTAATACTTTGCCTTATCTTTCTTTCTTTACCAAACTAACTAGATTGTAGTAATTTTTTGTGTTGGATTTACTAATTACTAACATTCTGCTTTTATTTTAGCAAGGACAATGTGTCCCTATTGCTGTAAGGCACATTGAATCAGTGATAAGGATGTCTGAAGCTCATGCGAGAATGCATCTGAGACAAGTTGTTAGAGAAGACGATGTAGACATGGCAATTCGTGTTCTACTTGAATCATTCATTTCAACACAAAAATTTGGGGTGCAGAAAGCTCTTCAAAAGGTATATCAAATTAATTTGAATCTGCCTCATAATTATGTTAAGTCATGATATTTCTTGGTTCTTGGCATTTTCACATACTACCATTTTTCCTTTAGAATTCATGGAATTTGTGCTCTAAAATGTGTATTTGCTGTTGCAGAGCTTTATAAAGTACATGACTTTCAAGAAGGACTATAATGATGTTCTCCTTTTCATTCTCCGCAAGCTAGCACAGAATGCTTTGCATTTCGAAAAAGTTGTCAACGGATCTGTTGCAGGTCTAACTTATGTAGATGTCAAAGTAGATGATCTCTATGAAAAGGTAATTACATTTGTCCATTGTGTGTTTCCAACCGAGATAATCAGTGACTTGACTATCGAATTTGTTTGACATTGTGCAGGCTCAAGAACATCACATTTATGATCTGACAACATTTTTCAATAGCAGTCAATTTTCAAGTGCTAATTTTGTATTGAATAAAGAACGGAGAGTGATCAGACATCACATTGCCTGATGAACGAAGAATGTATCTGCGTTTTATCATCTCCTAGTTTAGTTTTGATGGTATTGAAGTTTTAACCATTCAAAATTATCCTGAGGTTATCATTATTATTTTTTAATGTTTTTAGTTATCATTATTCAAAATTATTTTTTGTTTTGAGAGATTTGAGTTGATATGCGTATAAAGCTATTTGACTAATTTTTTTTTAGGAATTAATGATATTGACATCTTTTTTATACTTGGGTAATAATAATTTTCTCAAAAGATCTTTGTTGTATAAAAATCAACGGTGATAATTTTATTTTATTTTTATTTTTTTACTAAAGAAATCGTCCACTTTTGATACATATTTAAAATATAATAAGTCTCTAAATAAATGTAGGCATATCACTCAAATTATAATTTTAAATATTAAACCTATGAGTAATTTAAAACATTTAAATTAATACTGATAAATAAAAATTTACTTTAATGCTAAAGTAAATTACAACAACATTTATTGAAGTTTGCTTCAATTATATATATATATATATATATATATATATTTACCATTACTTTGACACCCTGTGTTTTAATAGTGTTAAGTTGCACTGTTAAGTTGCTGTTAATTTTTTAAATGAATTTATATTTAATTTTAATTGATTTATTTAAAATCTCATAACTATCTTATAGTTGAGTAACCTAAAAGGATAACGTTCTTTTTTTAAAGGGGAGAGAAGATTCTTTGTTTCAACTTTCTTTTTTCTAAAGGGGAGAAAATGATTTCTCTTCCTCTATTTCGTTTTGTAAAGGGAGAGAAAAGAGTTATTCTTCCTTGATTTCATGTGCTACCTTTAAGGATAGAGAATTATTCCTTTTCTTCAAAGGAGGAGGGATATTTTTCTTGTACGCAATTTCTCTATTTCGTGTTCAATGACCACATTTGCGGTAACTTTCAACCCAATGACAACTTTATTCGTGACGACGACAATCCCATTTGCGGCTCACAACTCTACGACGACGTTAAGCCTCGTTACTAAGTTGCTTCCAACATTGATGACCCACAGCTGTTGCTATTTCTAACCCACTAATTCAGTTGTTGCATGTTGAGTTGGTGCTCCTACTTTAGAAGGTATGTCCTTTACTATAAATATTATGCTCATTTGTTCTGTTGGTGCTCCTTTGTTGGTATATTGTGTTCCTGTAAAAAATTTATAGGTTTCTTTTGATTATAAATAAAATGGTCAAATTAAAAATACATATAATGGGGTTTAGTGTTTGTTTGTAATTTTTAATTTTAACTTTTTATTTGTTGAGTTTTCTATGGAAACCAATCCATGTAGACATGTGAGGGACATGACATATTTGATTGTAGGGGACTATCATTGTTTATAGTCTTTCCTACTTTGTTATTTGGTTTCATAATTTAAGTTGGTTCTATATTAACATACTTGGCTCCATGATCTGAGTAGCTTCTTTTCCAAAAGCGATGCATGAATATATGTTAGATATTGGACATTAAATTTTTGTAATGTGAAAATAGGAGCATATGCCTTTGTTTATTTTAATTTTTTTTTTATTACATCTTCTTATATGCTTGTTTGACTTTTTGTAAAAATTGGTCATTTATTTTTATCAATCTATATCATTAGGGTGTTATTTGATTTTATTGGAGAAATGTATTTTATATGACAACATCTTTCTAATCTTATTAGTTTGTACAAGAACTATGTTTAAAATTTGTTATCTATGATGGCTCACAAATTGCATCAGCTAAGGTTGCTCAACATAAGTTAGATCGAGGTGTTTAGATCCTGGTCTATGCATGAATTTTGTTTATTGTTATTAACCTTGATTGAATAATGTTTTGTGATGGTGCTTGATATGCATTATACGTGAATGGCAAAGTGCAAAACAAATCAAGTTTTTTACAAGTTTTGCATGATAACATTAATGTTTTTTAACATTCCTTTGGTATGATAGCATTCATGTTTTTTTAACATTCATTTTGCATGATAAAATTCTTGTTTTTTAACATTCCTTTTGCATGATAACATCCTTGTTTATTACAAGTTTTTTTTATGAATAAAAATAGAAAAAAAACATATCATTTTTATTTTTGTCGTTAGATTGCAGATGTCTAACATGAAAGATGACTTGCCTTATTTGGGCTCGACCCCAGGAAATGTGGATATATTTGTACATTTTGTGAAGAAACCGGGTAAACCATGTGAGATTCGCAACCAGGACCCAAACAAATTTAGCATGTTCTCTGCAATTGATGATGTTAATAACTTTGTAGAAGAATTGGGATTGCCACCTTGTAATCCGTTCATTCTTTGGTTTAGGTCTGCTATTACTGGTAATATGCTACCCCTCAAGTCCGATTCTGATGTGACTAAGATGTATTCTGATATGAGTGATGCTAGATATATTCATTTGTTTGCTAGTAGAAATAGTGATAAGTTTTGGAAAATACCTTTAGCTATTGGTAATGATGGTGTAGATGATGATGTAAGTGCAAGTGAAAATATACATGTTAGTGTAAATGGGGAAGATAAACAAGTTCATTCAAATATTCAAGGTCAAGATGAGGTATTTGTAAATGATGATAATGAGACTTTCAATGTGCCTCACAATGTGAATGATTCATTAGACGGTGAATATGACTCTATGAATGATGAAGATTGTGGGAATGATACATATGAATTGAGTGACTTTGAAGAAAGTATTGATATAATTGGAAATCTTCATTTTGATGATAACATAATTGAAATCTACGAGAAAAGGGGGATTTATGGTAAACTGCATGAGACTCCAAAAAATGGAAAGATACATCTAAAAGTTCATCAATTGGTTATGGATGTACATCATTTTAGGCAAGTTTTGAAGGATTTTTCTATACAAGAGAGATTTCAATTAAAGAGAATTAAAAATGAAACATCCAGGGTGACTGTTTAGTGTGCTAACTTAGGGTGTATTTGGAGGATACATGCATCCCCACTTCCAGATGGTGTTACCTTTGCCATAAAGTCATTTGAGCCTAACCATACTTGCATTAGAGTCATAAGGAATGCTAATGCAAACTCTACATGGATTGCTTCAAAGCTTGAGAGTGTATTGATGGCTGATCCTAATTTAAGCTACTCATCAATGAAACAAATATTACTTGAAAAGTATGGTGTTGTACTAACAAGCATAATGCAACTGTACCATGTTAAGAGGAAAGTATTTCAACATACTAAAGGGGTGCATGCAAAGTCATATAATGAGCTACCACCTTAGACTGAATTAGTTAGAGCGACAAATAGTGGGAGCATAGTGAAACTATCTATGAATCCAAATCCAACTCAAGATAATAAACATGAATTTCAAAGGATCTTTGTATGTTTTGATGCTATAAAGAAAGGCTTTGTGAGAGGATGCTAACCATGGGTAGATATTAATGGATGCCATTTGAAAGGGCCTTATGGTGGGGTCTTATTATTTGCTGTTATCTTAGATGGAAACAGGGGCATGTTCCCTGTAACTATTGTAGTGGTGGAGATTGAAAACAAGGATTCATGGACTTGGTTTTTGAGATGATTACGTGAAGCTTTACAATCTATTCATGAATGGCAAGATGATTTACTATGTATTATGTTTGATCAACAAAAGGTATTTTTTTCTATCTATTAATTTTCTTTACAATTATCCATGATTTAGTTTGTTAGTTTGTAATTCTCCATTTGTTACATGTAGGGTCTTTTTGAAGCTGTTAAAACTAGTATTCCATATGCAACACATAGGTATGTTGATATAGTGTTTGAATGACTATTGAATATAGTTTTTTATTTTGTGAGATACTAACATGATATTATTTTTCTCTTGTTTTTTTTTTATGTAATAATTATTGTAATCATATTTTGAATCATTTTAAAATGCGTTTCAAATCCTTGTTGTTGACACACCATTTTTGGGGATGTGTCATGGCTTACAATAAAGGCATGTTTGACAAAGCTATGTTAGCCATGAGAAAGGTGAGCAATGATGCTGCTGATTGGTTGTTGTCCAATAATAGACTAAGAGAAACTTGGGCAAGATACACATATAATCCTCTTTTAAAGAGTAATCATGTCACAAATAATGTATGTGAAGTTTTCAACTCTTGGTTAGGTGATGATCGAAAGAAGACTATATTGTCTATGCTTGACAATGTTGTCTACAAGTTAATGGTATTATTTTAGAAAAGGAATGAGATTGCAACTACTGTTAAAGGTATATTGACTCCAAGAGTAAGAAAATTCTTGGACATAGAAATGCAATATGGTAGATTTTTAAAAATTACATATGCTGGTGAACAACGGTTTAAGATTCAAGATGATTTTATCCCTTTTGTTGTGGATCTAAAATTAAAAGAATGTGGATGTAGGTTTTGGCAAATAACTGGGTTGTCTTGCAAACATGTTTGTGCATGCATATCTCATAATAGATTAAATCCTGCTTTGTTTTGTGATAAAGTACATTCCATGACTAAGTTAAGGACAACATATGCTATGTTGATTTGTCTCATGGGTGAGATTGACCCTAACAATAGGGGTGGATGGCTTGATATTGGCCCTCCTCCTTTAAAAAGGCAAGTTGAAAGGCCTAGAAAGGCTAAAAAGAAAAGTGTTGTTGAGGGATCAACAGAAAATTAACAAGTAAGAAGGTCCAACACCATAAAGTGCTCAATTTGTAATCATTTTGGACATAATAGTAGAACTTGTCAAAGGGCATCGGTGAAAAAGAAAAAAACAAGTAAACCTATGTGATAGTATATATGAATTTTGTTTGTAGCTATTGTTATGTATATTATATCTTATTGCGAAACATTTTTTTTTTGTGCCTTTTTTTTTTTTTTTAAGAAAAACACTGTTGAACCATTTTCTGCCTAGTCATGTGCCAATTCTGAAAGTTGTGCAAACACAAGTAAACATTCAAATTGCCACCAATGAAGAACCAACATCCAACAACCAAAAGCCCACCACATCAACAACCACAAAAAAAAAAAAAAAACCAAGCGTCAAGCCTAAGAAAACAGTTGACAATTAGGGAGCTTATGATTTGAAAAATTCAATGTGCTAGAATTATTTTTTAAATGTTTTGGTTGCATAGGAAATATTTTTTGAATGTATATATGGTTTGTAGACAACTATAGTGATATTTTTTGTATATTTAAGATATTCTTATTTTGTTAGTATACCAATTATGTTATGGATATTAAAGTACATAGACTTATTAATTAAATTTGATATTTTATGTTGTTACTTCTTGTTGTGTAGTATTTTTCTTTCCTACTCTTTCTATTTGTAATTTATAAAATAAAAAATAGAAAATATTATATCTTTTTCTATTTTTCCAAATGAATTTATATTTAAAAATTCATATATATCAATTAATAGTCATGATAAGGATACAAAATTGTCTTGCCAATAGTCTTAGTAACTAATAGGCTTGAAAAATGGTAAAAATGTATCTCTAACTTTTTAAACTCATGATTCACGTATCCTTAAATCTTTTTTAAACTTATCACACATTTATTCCCTTAAATTTTAAACACATTACACGTGTACCCCTTTAATTTTTAAACACATCACACATGTATCTCCTTAACTTTTAAGATCATCACATGTATCTCCTGAACTTTTTAATACATTACAAATGCATCCCTATATTTTAAAAAAGAAGATAATGATATTTTTAAGAAAAAAATATTATAAAAGTCATGTGTCAAAAGTTAACAAAGTTAACTTCATTAATAGTAAAGATGATGCAAGTGTAATGGAATACCAAAAGTTAGAAGTTTTATGTAAGGATAAAAAAAAGAAATGATGCACGTGTAATTGAAACAAATCTCAGAAGATAATACTGTAATTTGCTCTTATTAAAATAACTAAATTTTGAACACCCTAATATTTTTACGTATCAATTCTCAATCTAATCTTTTTCATTGTAAATTTCTGTTGTACTGTTACTAGTGAGTCTTTCTTTTACTACAACCTTTGTCATATTCATCCACTTATTATTACTTATTACTGGTGAGTCTCTCTTCTACTACAACATTGGTCATACTCACCCACTCCACTACAAATTCAACGTGGTCGTGTTAGCAAACTTGCAGAATCATTTCTTGTGTTTTCTTATTCATCATTTGCTCATTTTTTCTTTCAATTTCAATTTGCTTATCCGCGTCCAAACAACATGAAAAATTCATTCCTTGCATTTCCTTTTTCAATTTCATTTTGCTCGTTTACTTTTTCAATTTTAATTTACTTAATTCGCGTGCACATTTATTGCGATTTCTTTTTCAATTTCAATTTTATTTTGCTTATCCGTGTCCACTCAAACTTGCGTTTTCTTTTTCAATTTAATTTTGCTCATTTTTTTCTTTCAATTTCAATTTTATTTCGCGTAATATGCAATAATTCATTTCTTAAGTTTTCTTTTTCGATTTCATTTCTCTCTTTTCATTCCTTCTCTTAATCTGAATTCTCAATTCCCACGCAATTACTGTAATTTAACATCTTGTTTGATTATTTTGGTTCAGACTCATTGTACGAGTCAAAGGCAAGACAGCATCAATCGCGGAAAGAGAATTATACCATTACATTATACTAATTTTCTTTTCTCATGTCGTGTCACACAAAATTGTACTTGTAAAACCTCTACAATATTAACTCTATAGTCTATAGTAATATTTGTTTCACGGGAAATCTCAAAGGCAGCAGAATGAATTGAAATTGAAAAAGGCACACAAGAAAGACCAAAACAAAACCTCTCAACTCAAGTGTATGTGCATGCACTCTCTTTAAGCTTGATGGGTTCGTTGTTGTGGGAATCAATAGCCACTGAGCAAGAGACACGCCTTCGATGTTTGGACCTCACCAACTTCCCAACAATATTCCCTTGCGATTTAACTTCAAACACAAGAGTCATTGGTATTTTTCCATTGTTTGCCACGCCAGTTAAGCTTGCACCAGCACCATATAAAGGAACCTTGCTTCCTTTCAGGTTCACCGACACTGTCCGGGTACTCTTTCTCGGTAGATAATGCTTATTCAGCTGCAGCAATGTGGTGGTGGAATTTAACATTAATTATCAACATCAGAAGCAACCAGAAACAAAGAAATTAAGAATGCATTACCCCTCCTTCTAAGTCAAAGAGGCCGGTTAGTGTTAGTGCTAGATTATTACTTACCTCACCAGTTGCAACTGTAATCTCAGAATACATAAGATTCACTGCTTTAGAGATGACATGAATTCCGAAAAAGGTTGCAGAGTTATGCACTGTCATTCTCACTGAACAATTATCTGTCAGCATCTTGGTTGGAACTCCTGTCATGTCCGACCCTTCTCCATAGAAGAAGTTGTGTACTGTCAAACTCTGCAAGAAAATAATCATTAGGTTACCTTGAAAGTTCATTAATAATTTATGGAGATGGATAATAAAAGCATGTTACTTCGAGTTCCAAGGAAAAATTTAATTTGTTTCTCTCTTCACATCAATAACCTATAAGGCTATAACCACAAACCAGCAGTAGATAGAGGAAGAATAAAATTTTCAAGAAGGCACTTATTATCAGTGTGTGAAACAAATTGTGTCAGCTGGAAATATTAGAAAGAATCATTAAGGAGCCACAACTTGCATGATTGTGAAATCAAACGATATCCTTGTGTAGATATAATTCCCAGGATCTCAAGTTCCATTCTATTCTATCTTCTCCCCAGATATGTGATTATTAATCAGATGTGACAGACTCAATTTGTAATTTAGCACACCAGAACAAGGAGGAATCTACAATGACATGAAAATTTGGGGTATGCAATTTCTTGGTCAAACAAGTAGACATCACTGAAACTGGAGACAGCATTCCTTTCAAATCAATCACACGATTCATGGTGACTCTTTATCCTAAATAACCTTTTAACCATCAAGTCATTTGGTTTCCCACAAGTATCCTTTTTCATAGACTCAGATAATCCAATTATCCTTCATAGCCTCTGATTAACAAAACAAATTGACAAACAATTATATTATTATCATACAGACACCTTCAAAAAGTCAACCATTTATTTATTTATTGGATTTAAAATAAACAAAGTTAATCAAGTGGCAATATTCTTGAATATAATATAAAACATGTGACAGACTATAGGTCATACCTTAACACTGATCCGAACATTGTAAGGCCTGGCAGCTCCAGCAATGATGAGACAGAAGAGAGTGAAAATGAATGCGAAGGCAAGAACTGCAACGAAGATCTGGGTCTTCCTAGAGACACCATCTCTATCCCCATAATACCCTTCCTCTTCATCAATAACCTTGCACTCAGGCCACCCTTTGTTTTTGCGAGTCCCTTTCCTTCCCCAAGAGGCGATGTTGTAGGACCCCGACACCCTGCTCGAAGAGGAAGCCCTCGAGTGGTGCCCGTACGAATGGTGCGACGGCGAATCAACCGGGCTGTTGCAGGCCGGCGTCGCGTGCGTCGTCGTCGTCGATGACTTGTCGCCGTCGTGAGAGTCACGTGAGGGACTCTGCACGTAGTAAACGGCGCGTTTTGGAGACGATGACGTGTCCATGCTCGTGACGTCGGAATCGGTCTTCGCGTGCGCCATGGTATTGGTGCTGAGTGAATTCGAAACAAAAACACGAAATCAATCAAGATGGGAAATTTAACGGTGCCCAGATGAGGGAATTGGAAATGGCTGAGAGAGAAGCTTGTGGGTATGGGAGAAATTGCAGAATTCAGTGTAGGGAAAGGTAAGAGGGACAGTGATTCATTCACAGCTGTTGTGTGAGATGTATTGTTATGTGTCGTGTCGGATACAGATACTTACAGAATGAATATTTGATAGTAACTGATACGACGACGTCTCTTTGTTTTTCAGACAGTTACACTTGATAGGGTATGTCTCAGTTCCCGCAGGTTGTCTCACATCTTTTCCATCTACTGCTACTACTTTTTTGTTTTTTTACAGTCTAAGCATATTAATAATAAATTTTAATTTACCAGTTACTAACATTACCTGAAATCGAATTCCTTAGGTTCCTATTTGTAAGAAGGACACAAATAAATGGATATAAAATTACTCCTATCTCTTCTGTAATATTTGTTGTCTTCATGTTTTTTACACGAACTAAGAAAAAATATAAATAGATAAAAAAGAAAGATAGCTTTACAAAATTTACTTTACTATCATTAATTCATATATAGATTTTGTTAACCATAATTAAGAGAATTAATTATCTTTATTAACTTGTGTCAATCTCAATTTAAAAACAAGGTAAAGCCAGTTAAGATTTGTTTTAATTTTTAAACTAAAAAATAAGTTTTTTTTTATTACTTATATTCGAGATGGAAGAGGTAAAAATTCAAAAGGAACTAAAGAAGTATTGAATTATGAATCTTGTTATATAGATACTGGTTAAGAAAAAAAAAATAAAAATATATATATATATATATATATTAAAAATAGTATGAAAGTGCATTTAAAAATTATAAAAAATATTTTATGCATCTTAATTAAAAAAAAAAACTGCATGTTACTTCTTTAAAGCATTTGGCTTTAAATTGTTAAAAATAAAAAAAAATGAAAAATGAAAAATGAAATAGCAAGAGAATGTTTGGAAATTTTAAAAATATTGAATGGAAAAAAGATTTGAAAAAAATGAATTTTTAAAAAATATAAAAAATAAGAGTAATATCTTGAAAATTTTGAAAACATTGCATGCAAAATACATTGAAAAAATAAATAAATTATATAAAAACAAGAATAATTTTTAAAATATTGGATGAAAAAAAATTGAAATACTAACAAACAAAGGTTATGTCTTAAAAAAAAATTTAAATCATTGTAGGAAAAAAATGGAAAAAATAAAATTTTAAAAATATCAAAAAATAAAAGTAATTTTTTAGAAAAATGTAAAATCAAGAATAATAACTTTAAAATTTAAAAAAAATTGATGAAAAAAAAATTATAAAATATGAAAAAGTAAAAGTTATGTATTGAATATTTTGAAAGCATTAGAATGCAAAAATAAGATAAAATAATATATATATATATATATATATATATATATATATATATAAATAAAGAAAAAAAGTAATGTGTTGATATATTTGAAAATATTAGAGAAAAAAAATTATCGTAAAAAAAAAAACAAGAATAATATTTTTTTAAAATAAAAAATTTTAAATGCAAAAAATATAGAAAAATAAAAGTTATATCTTGAAAAAAAAAACATTAGATATGAAAAAAATAATTAAAAAATGTGATATCAAAACATTGTTCTTTTTCTTTCATTTTGTTCTCATCCAATTTTTTTAATATTACAAGACATTATTCTTCTTTTCTATTTTTTTTAAATTTTTTCATCCAATGTTTTAAGTTTCATTGCAGTTGGACATACATACTAAATAATGTTGATATTGATACAGTACACATGCAAAATGGATTTGGATCACATAAAAAATAGTTAATATATTTTTTTGTCCCACTCAATATCTTTGATTTTAGTGTTGCTATTAAAATTTTAGTTATTTTGTAATCCACTTTATTTCTTTCGTTTTAATTCAGTTAGGTAGGACGTGGGTCTCCAAAATCCGATGTCATAACGTGAGTCTAGTATTGTTTCATTTCTTCAAAATTTGTCCCATTGGATCCTTTCCTGTTCTTTCATCATTTCTTCAAATGGGTGATAAGCAAAAAGGAATACTTAACAATAAAAGAAAGTAGATGCAATAATTGTCTAACACAATTTGTAGCATTTAATGGAAAATAACCTAATTGGATAAATTTAACAACAAAAGGACTCAAGCATATCAAAAAAATCAAAGGATCAATTTTTTTTTAGGGAAAGGATCCCATTAAACACATTAAATTGACTATTAATCCGTACCATTACTATATAAATTTACTATAATTTGTTATACACAATCAAATTAGAAAAATTATGTCTTAAGATTTACAAAAGACCGAAACTGAACATACAATGTATATTTGAAATACTCACGCTATTGTTGGCTCATAGAGAAGATTAGATGTATCCACATTGAATAACTTCAGACATATGCTTGTCTATTTTGAATGATTTAATCATTGGCCAAAACACATCTAAGGAAAAGTTAAACAAAAAGATTAATTTGTACGAAAGTGAAGATTGAAAATTGTTTTGAACAGAAAAGGGACTCAGAATATGGGTGGTGATATATCAGGATAGTCGGCAGGGCCCAATTGGGCCAATTACGACGAACGAGACCTTTGAATCACAGTCGTCACTGTCCCTTTTGCGTTTCAGTTAATAAGAAACAAAACAAGTTCATATCAAAGCATTTCCAGATGCCGAAAAACGAAGATGGGGATAAAAATGCAAACTTTGCAGAAGGAGCGAGAGAAACTCTAGAATCAATTAGGTTTAGGGATCGATCGTAGAGATAGGGTTTTAAAGAGTAACTTTGGGCTTATTTTCAATAAGTAGGCTTGCTAAAAAAGTAAGACAATTGGGCCTGTTCTGCTGCATACTATGCTCAAAGGTGAAATCATTTCTCCTCCAAACAACACCATTCACCACTGTTGTCTTCTGCAGATTTTGATATAGCCAAGTATTAGTAACCTGGTCAAACAAATTTGACTTGTCACTTATATTGAATAAATAAAAACTATCTTAACAATAATGTCTTTCAAACAAGCAAAAAAAAGAAAAAATAATAGTAATTTCTTGCAAATTTGAAAAAAAATTAAAAGTTGAAAAAAATATGAAAAAACAAGAGTAATGTCTTAAAAAAATAAAAAAGATATTTTTAAAAAAATATATGTAAAAACAAGAGGAATACCTTAATTTTTAAAAAATCAAAAATCAAAAACATATAAAAAGGCAAGATTAATGACTTGAAAAACTATAAAAAAAAAAAAAGAGTTAAAAAATATTAAAAAAAAACAAGGTAATATCTCGAAAAAATGAAGCCTTAATAATTTTTAAAAATATGAAAAGAAAAGTGTATTAACTTGTAAAAATTAAAAAAAAAGTTAAAAAAATATGAAAAAGCAAAAGTAATGTCATGAAAAATTGAATAATTTTTTTTTATAAATTATAAAAAAACAAAAGGAATGGCTTGATAATTTTTAAAAAAAAATGAAAATTAAAGAGCAATAACTTGAAAAGTTTGAAATTTTTTTTAAAAAATATGAAAAAACAAGAATAATGTCATAAAAAATTAAATAAAATGATATTTTTATAAAATTTGAAAAACCATCAGAAAATGTCTTGATAATTTTGAAAAAAATA
Source organism: Amphicarpaea edgeworthii (assembly GCA_014843725.1). NCBI lineage: Eukaryota > Viridiplantae > Streptophyta > Magnoliopsida > Fabales > Fabaceae > Amphicarpaea > Amphicarpaea edgeworthii. Next base: position 847,633 of record CM026325.1, read on the forward strand.
AAAAATTGAAAAGACAAGAGTAATAACTTCAAATATTCGACAAAAAAATAATAATTAAAAGTTAAAAAAATATGACAAAACAGAAGTGATGTCATGAAAGATTGGAAAAAAAAATCAAGAGAAATGTCTTTATAATTTTGAAAAAAAATGTAAATTTTAAAATATGAAAAAGAAAAGAATAATGACTTGAACAAAAATTTAAAGTACAAAGTTAAAAGTGATAAAAAAAAACATCTTAAAAAATTGAAATTTTTTAAAATTATGAAAAATCAAGAGAAATGTTTTGATAATTTTGAAAAAAATGAATTAAAAAAATGAAAAAACAAGAATAATGTCTAAAAAAATAAAAAAAAGGAGAAATTCCTTGAAAATTTTTAATCACTGCAAAATTTAAAAATATGAAAAGACAAGAGTAATAAATTGGAAATTTTTTTAAAATAGGAATAAAATTAAAAGTTAAAAAAATATTACAAAAGAAGTACATTGTCTTGAAAATTTGAAAAAATATTACATTTTTTTAAAATATGAAAAATAAATAGGAATGTCTTCACAATTTAAAAAAAAAAACCTTAAATGACAACAGTAATGACTTCAAAAATAGCAAAAAAATATATTTAAATAAATATGAAAAAAATAAGATAAATGCCTTCAAAAAATAAAAAAATGATTTAAAAAAAACATGAAAAAATAAAAGGAGTGCCTTGATAATTTTTAAAATATGAAAATACAAAAGAAATAACTTGAATAATTTGAAAAAAAAAATTAAAAGTTAAAAAAAATGAAAAATAAAAAATCAAGAGTAATGTCTTAAAAAAATAAAAATAATTAAAAAAAACATGAAAAAATTTGAGGAATGCCATGATGATTTTAAAAATTTGAAAATAAAAAAAGTAATAACTTTAAAAAATTGACAAAAACATTAAAAGTTAGAAAAATATGAAAAAACAAAACTAATATCATCAAGATTGAAAAAAACGAAAATTTTTAAAAATATGAAAAACAAAATAATTTTAAACAACTGAAAATTTTAAAAATATAAAAAGACACGAGTAATAAATTGAAAAAAAAATGAAGTTAAAAAACATTAAAAAAGAAATGTAATGTCTTGAAAAATTGGAAAATATGAAACTTTTTAAAAATATGAAAAATAAATAGGAATGTATTCAAAATTTGAAAAAAAAATTAAAAGATAAATGTAATCACTTGAAAAATTGAAAAAAAAACAAAAAACATAAAAAAAATAAAAGTAGTGTCTTGAAAAAATAATAAAAATGATTTAAAAAAAAAAAAGAAATGCCTTGATAATTTTAAAAATTGAAACAAGAGTAATAACTTAAAAAAATATATGAAAAAATAAAAGTAATAATGTCTTTAAAAACTGAGAAAAAAATATATTTTTTAAAAATATGAAAAATTAAGAAGAATGTCTTCAAAATTGTTAAAAAATTAAAATACAAGTGTAATGACTTCAAAAATTAAAAAATATTAAAAAATAAGAATAATGTTTTGAAAAAATTAAAAAAAAATACATGAAAAAGTTACAGGTATAACGTGATAAGTTTGAAAATATGAAAAGATAATAGTAATAACTTGAAAAAATTGAAAAAAAAAATTAAAATTTAAAATAATATGAAAAACAATAATAATATCTTAAAAAGTGATTTTTTTTTTAAATATGAAAAATTTAGAGGAATGCCGTGATAATTTTGAAAATATGAATATACAAGAGTAATAACTTGAAAAAAAATTGGAAAAAAAATTAAAAATTAAAAAGGTAAGAGTATTGCCTTGAAAAATTGAAAAAAAAAATAATTAAAAGTTAAAAAGAAATATGAAAAATTAAAGACTAATTAAAAGTTACCGAAATCCTAAATCATTTAGAATTTCATTGAAAAAATCTTAAATGATTTTGGATTTCATCAGCGAAACTCCAAAATGATTTAGGGTTTATCAACTCAACCTTAAATGATTTAAAGCTTTATTAATGAAATCCTGAATGATTTAGAGTTTCATTAAATGATATATGGTTTCATGTAACAAAGCCTAAATGATTTAGGGTTAGATCAACGAAACCCCAAATGATTTAAGATTTCATCATGGAAACCAAAAATGATTTAATATTTCATCAATGAACCCCAAACGATTTAAGATTTCATCAACAAAATCATAAATAATTTAGGATTTGGTTAATGATTTCTGGTCTCAACAACTAAACCATAAATCATTTAATGAAACACTAAATGATTTATGATTTCACTGAATCATTTAAAGTTCCATCAACAAAACCCTAAAGGATTTAAGATTTTATTAAGGAAACCTACATGATAATAGTTTCAACCTTAATACCCTAAATGATTTAAGGTTTCATTAATGAAACCCTATGTGATTTATAGTTTCAAAAGAAAAACCCTACATGATTTAGGGGTTTCATCAAAGAAATCATAAATGATTTAGTATTTCATTAACAAACCCCCAAATGATTTACAGTTTTGTCAACGAAACCCTAAATTATTTAGGATTTCAAAATGAAACCTTAATTGATCTCGAGTTTCACTAAATGATTTTAGGATTCACTACTGAAATCCTAAATGATTTAGGATTTTACCAACAAAATCCAAAATTATTTAAGGTTTCATCAACAAACTCCTAAAATGATTTAGGATTTCATACCTTAAATGAATTAAGGTTTCATCTACAAAATCTTGAATGATTTGGGGTTTAATCGATGAAACTTTAAATAAAATTGGGTTTCAACAACAAAATCTTGAATGAATTTGGATTCATAAATAAAATCCTAAATGATTTGAGTTTCATAAATGAAATTCTAAATGATTGGGGTTTTATAAGAAAAACCCTAAATAATTTTGGGTTTCATGTAATAAAGCCTCAATGATATATGGTTTCATCAACGTAACAACAAATGCTTTAATGTTTCCTAAATGAACCCTAAATTATTTAAGATTTTATTGATGAAATCATAAATGATTTAGGATTTCATTAATGTTTTATGGTTTCAACACCTAAACCCTAATCATTTAATGAAACCTTAAATCATTTATGGTTTCCGCAAATGGTTTAAAGGTCTATCAACAAAACCCTAAACAATGTAGGATTTCATCAATGAAACACTAAACGATTTAAGATTCCATGAAAGACACTAAATGATAAGGGCTTCAACTATAAAACCCAAAATGTATTAAGGATTCATTAACGAAACCCTAAACGAATAGGGTTTCAAGAGCACAACCCCAAATAATTTGGGGTTTCAACAACAAAACCATACATGATTTACGGTTTCATCAACGAAACCCTCAATGATTTAGGGTATCATCAACGAAACACCAATTGATTTAAGGTTTAACCAACGAAACCCTAAATGATTATGGTTTCATCATCAAACCCTTAAAATAATTTTATGTTTCATAATCAAAACCCTAAATGATTTAGGATTCACCAACAAAACTCTAAAAGATATAGGGTTTATTAGTGATTTTGGATTTCATAAAAAATTCCTTGAATGATTTGGGGTTTCAATGCAAAAGTTCAAATGATTTGGCTATTTAACAATCAAACCCTAAATAATTAAGATTTCATCAATGAAACCCTAAATATTTGGGGTTTCATCAGTAAAACCCCAAATAATCTAGGGTTTCATCAATGAAACCTTAAATAATTTGGGGTTTTATTAAATAATTTAAGGTTCCAAGTAAAATAGCATAAATGATTTAGTATGTCATCAACGAAACCCCAAATGATTTAAGGTTTCACCAACGAATCCTTAAATAATTTAAGGTTTTCTAAACGTAACCCCAAATGATTTAATGTTTGATCAATAAACCTTAAATAATTTAGAGCTTCATCAATGAAATTATAAATGATTTAGGATTTCGTCAATGATTTATGGATTTGACAACTAAACCGTAAATCATTTAATAAAATCCTAAATCATTTAGGATTTCATTTATGAAACTCAAATCATTTAGGGTTTCATCATTAAAGCCCTAGTTGACTTGGTTTTCATCAACAAAGCCCTAAATTATTTCGGGTTCATTAGTGATTTGGGGTTTCATCAACAAAATCGTAAATGATTTTTGGTTTCATCAACAAATCTCTAAATGATTAGGGGTTTTGATAACTAAACCTTAAATCATTTAAGGTTTCATCAATGAAACCACAAATGATGTAAAGTTTTATCAACAAAACCCTAAATGATATAGGATTTCATCAACGGAACCCAACTTGAGCTAGGATTTCATCAATGAAACCCAAAATGATTTATGGTTTCATCAATGAATCCTTTAAGCAATGACGGGTTTCATCACCAAAATCCAAATTGATTTGGGGTTCATCAATGAAACCCTAAATGATTTAGGAATCATTAGTGATTTGGGGTTTCATTAATAAATATTTTGGGTTTTATCAACAAAACAGTAAATGATTTAGGGTTTAATCGATGAAATCTTGAATGATTTAAGGTTTTGATCAACAAAACTCTAATGAAGTTAAAGTTTCACAAAACATACCCTAAATTATTTTTGGTTTCATCCACGAAACCCTTAATGATTTGGGGTTCATCAACGAAATCCTAAATGATTTGGGGTTTCATCAATAAAATTCTAAATGATTTGAGGTTTCATAAACAAAACCTTAAATGATTTTGTGTTTCATCAACGAAACTCCAAATGATTTGGGTTTCAAAAATGAAACCCTAAATGATTTAGGATTCAATCAATAAAACACTAATTGAATTAGGGTTTCACCAACAAAACTATAAATGATTTATGGTTTCATCAACGAAACTCGAAAATAATTTTGGGCTTCATCATTGAAACCCTAAATAATTTGGGGTTCATTAACGATTTGAGATTTCATAACAAAAACCTTAAATGATTTAAGGTTATACCAACAAAACTTCAAATGATTTGAGGATTTAATAACAAAATCCTAAATCATTCGATTTCATCAACGAAACCCTAAATATTTGGAGTTTCATCAATGAAACTATAAATGATTTAGGGCTTCAGGTAATATAATATAAATGATTTAGTATTTCATCAATGAAACCCAAAATGAATTGAGATTTCATCAATGAAACCTCAAATGATTCAAGGTTTGGTAACCCCAAATGATTTCACCAAATGGATTAAGATTCCATTAACAAAACCTTAAACAATATACGTTTTCATCAATGAAGTCGTAAATAATTTAGAGTTTCACCAAATGATAAAGTTTCAACTGTAAAACCCCAAATAACTTAAGGTTTCATTAACTAAACCATAAATGATTAGGATTTCAAAAGCGAAATCCTAAATAGTTTGGGCTTTCAATAACTAAACCCTAATTGATTTAGGGTTTTATCAACGAAATTACTAATGATTTAGGGTTTCATCAATGATACCTTAATAGAGTTAGGGTTTCATCAATGAAACTCTAAATGATTGATGGTTTCATCAATGAACCCTTAAAATAATGTAGGGTTTTTATCATCAAAACCCTAATAGACTTAGGGTCCATTAACGAAAACCTAAAAGACTTTAGGTTCATTAACAAAACCTTAAGTGATTTATGGCTTCATCAATGAAACCGTAAATGATTTAGAGTTTCATCAACAAAACCCAAATTGAGCTAGGATTTCATCAATAAAACCCAAAATGATTTATGGTTTCATCAATGAAGCCTTTAAGCAATGAAAGGTTTCATCATTAAAATCCAAATTGATTTGAGGTTCATCAACAAAACCCTAAATAATTTAGAAATCATTAGTGATTTGGGGTTTCATTAATAACTGATTTTAGGTTTTATCAATGAAACAGTAAATGATTTAGGGTTTAATCGACGAAATCTTGAATGATTTTTTATTTCATCAACAAACCCCAAAAATAATTTAGGGTTCAATGAACCCCTAAAATAATTTAGCGTTTCATCATCAAAACCCTAATTGACTTGGTTTTCATCAACAAAACCCTAAATTATTTCGGGTTCATTAGTGATTTGGGGTTTCATTAACAAAATCGTAAATGATTTTAGGTTTCATCAACGAATCTCTAAATGATTTGGGGTTTCATCAATAAATCCCTAAATTATTTAGAATTTCATTAAATGAGTTAAGGTTTCATGTAATATAACTTAAATGAACCTAAATGAATTAAAATTTCATCAATGAAACATTTAATAATTTAAGGTTTTATCGACGAAATCATAAATGATGTATGGTTTCGTAATGATTTATTGTTTCAAGAGCTAAACCCTATATCATTTAACAAAATCTTAAATAATTTATGATTTCGTCAAATGATTTAAGAATCTATCAACAAAACTGTAAGCAATTTAAGTTTTCGCTAATAAAGCCCAAAATGATTTAAGGCTTCATCAAATGATAATGGTTTGAACTACAAAACACCAAATAACTTATGGTTTCATTAACTAAACCTTAAATGATAAAGAGTTAAACCGCAAAATCCTAAATAGTTTAGGGTTTCAACAACTAAATCGCAAATGATTTAGGATTTCATGAATGAAACCCTAATTGAGTTAGCGTTTCATCAACAAAACCATAAATGATGTATGGTTTCATCAATGAACCTCGAAAATAATTTAAGGTTTCATCATTAAAACCCTAATAGATTTAGGGTTCATTACCGAAACATTAAATAATTTAGGGTTCATAAGTGATTTGAGGTTTTTTCAAAAAAACATAAAATGATTTGAGGTTTCATCAACAAAACTCCAAATGATTTGGGTTTTCACAACCAAACCTTAAATGATTTAGGGTTTGATCAACGAAATTGTAAATGATCTAGGGTTTCATCAATGAAATTTAGAATGATTGTGGGTTTCATTAATGAAACCTTATGAGTTAGGGTTTCACCATCAAAACCCTAAACTATTTATGGTTTCATCAATGAACCCCTAAAATGATGTAAGGTTTTATCAATGAAACCACAAATCAATTGGGGATCATAAATGAAACCCTAAATGATTCAGGGTTCATTAGTGTTTTGGAATTTCATAAACAAAACCAATGATTTATGATTTCATAAGCGAAACATCAAATGATTCAGGGATTCAAAAACGAAACCCTAAATATTTGGAATTTCATCACTGAAACCTCAAATGAATTGGGGTTTCATCTATGAAACCCTAAAAGATTTAGAATTTGATCAATGAAACCCTAAATGATTTAGGATTTTATTAAATGCTTTAATGTTTTAGGTAATATTGCCTAACTGATTTAGTGTTTCATCACCAAAAACCCAAATGATTTAAGATTTCATCAACGAAATCTTAAATGATTTAAGGTTTCATCACCGTAACCCCAAATGATTTAATGTTTCATTAATGAACCTTAAATGACTTAGTGTTTCATCAATGAAATCATAAATGATTTAAGGTTTCACTTATGTTTTATTTTTTTCCACAACTAAACCCTAAATTATTTAACAAAACCCTAAATCATTTCAGATTCCATCAAAGAAACCTTAAGTGATTTAAGTTTTCATCAATGAACCCTAAATGATTTAGTGTTTCATCAATGAAATCATAAATGATTTAGGGTTTCGACAATTAAACCTTAAATAATTTATGATTTCATTAAATGATTTAAGATTCCATCAATGAAACCCTGAACAATTTAAGTTTTTATCAATGAAACTCTAAATGATTTAAGGTTTCATCAAATGATAAAGGTTTCAACTTCAAAACTCGAAATGATTTAAAGCTTCATTAACGGAACCCTAAATGATTAGGTTTTCAACCTCAAAACCCTAAATAATTTTTTATTTCAACAATTAAATCCTAAATTATTTAGGGTTTCAACAACGAAACTGCAAATGATTTAGGGTTTCATCCATGAAACCTTAAATTATTAGGATTTTATCAATGAAACCTTAATTAAATTAGGGTTTCATCACCGAAATTGTAAATGATTTGTGGTTTCATCAACAAGCCCTTAAAATAATTTATAGTTTCATCATGGAAACCCTAATTGATTTGGAGTTCATTAATGAAACCTTAAATGATTTAGGATTCATTAATGATTATGGGATTCATCAACAAAACTATAAATAATTTGGGGTTTCATCAACGAAACTTTAAATGATTTGGGGTTTCAACAATGAAACCATAAATGATTTAGGGTATCATCAACAACATGGTAGATGATTTAGGGTATCATCAACAACATGGTAGATGATTTATGGTTTCATCAACGAAACCCTAATTATGTTAGGATTTCACGAGAAAAACCCTAAATAATTTATGATTTCATCCACAAACCCTCAAAATAATTTAAAGTTTCATCATTGAAACCTTAATGATTTGGGGTTCATGAACAAAATTCTAAATGATTTGTGGTTTCAAAATGATTTGAGGATTCAACAAAAAAAACCCTAAATGATTGAAGTTTCATCAACAAAACCCTAAATGATTAGGGTTTCATCAATGAAACCCTAAATGATTGAGGTTTCATCAATGAAACCATAAATGATTTGGGGTTTTATCAACAAAAACCTAAATGATTTAGAGCTTTTTTAATTATTTAGGGTTTTATGTAATAAAGCCTAAATGATTTAGTGTTTCATCCCCAAAACTCCAAATGATTTAAGGTCTCATTAATGAAACCTCAAATAATTTAAGGTTTCATCAACGTAACCCAAATGATTTAATGTTTCATCAATGAACCTTAAATTATTTAGGAATTTATCATGGAAATCATAAATGATTTAATGTGGTTTCGTTATTGAATTATGGTTTCAACAACTAAACCCTAAATCATTAAATGAAACCCTAAACAATTTAGGGATCCATCAATGAAACTCTAAGTAATTTAATGTTTTATCAACAAAACCTTAAATGATAACAGTTGTAATAACAAAACCTTAAATGATTTAGGATTTTATTAACGAAACCTTAAATAATTTAGGGTTTCATCGACAAAACTCAAAATTATTAAGGTTTAAAAACAAAATCGTAAATGATTTATGGGTTTCATCAACAAAATCGTAATTGATTTACTATTATCCAATGAAGCCCTAAATGATTAACAGTTTTATCAACGAAACCCTACATTATTTAAGGTTTTCAAAATGAAACCCTAATTGATTTTGAGGTTCATAAATGATTTTAGGACTCATTACCGAAACCCTAAATGATTTACAATTTCTTTGATTAAATCCTAAATGATTTATGGTTTTAAAAACTAAACACTAAAGGATTTAGGGTTTCATCAACAAAGTCCTAAATTATTTAGGATTTAATCAACAAAACCCTAATTAATTTAGGGTTTAACAAAAGAAACCCTAAATTATTTAGGGTTTCATCAATGAAACCCAATATTATTTAAGTTTTCATTAACAAAATCATAAATAATTTAGGATTCATCAACGAAATATTAAATGATTTAGAGTTTCATCAACAAAACCCCAAGTTATTTTGGTTTCACCAACAAATTCCTAAATGATTTATGGTTTCATCAACAAACCCCTAAAATAATTTAGGATTTCATCGTTGAAACCTTAAATGATTTGAGATTCATCAACGAAACCATAAATAATTTAAGGTTCATTAGTGATTATGGGTTTCATCAACGAAACCCTAAATTATTTGGGGTTCATAAATGAAACCTTAAATATTTTAGGGTTTTATCAATGAATCCCTAATTGATTTAGGGTTTTACCAATGAAACCTTAAATGATTTATGCTTTCATCAACGAACCTTGAAAATAATTGAGTGTTTGATCATCAAAACGTTAAATGATTTGGGGTTTATCAACGAAACCCTAAATGTTTTGGGATTCATTAATGATTTGGGGTTTCATTAACAGATTTTTAAATGATTTGGGGTTTTATTAACAAAACTCTAAATGATTTAAGGTTTCATCAACAAAACCTTAATTGAGTTAGATTTTTACCAACGAAACCCTAAATGATTTATGATATCATCAACAAACCCTCAAAACAATTTAGTGTTTCATCATCCAAATCTTAAATGATTTAGGGTTCATTAGTGATTTTGGGTTTGATCAACAAAACCTTAAATGATTTTGGATTTTATCAATGAAACTTTGAATGATTTGGGTATTCAACAATGAAACCCTAAATGATTTGGATTTCATCAATGAAACCCTATATGATTAAGTTTCATTAATGATACCCTAAATGATTGGGGTTTCATTAACAAAATTTGAAATGAGTTGGGGTTTCATTAAAGAAACCTTAAATAATTTAGGGTTTCATTAAATAATCTAAGGTTTTAGGTAATATAACTTAAATGATTTAGTCTTTCATTAACGAAATCCCAAATGATTTAAGGTTTCATCAACAAAAGCACAAGTGATTTATTGTTTTATCATTAATGATTTATGGTTTCAACAAATAAACCCTAAATCATTTATAGTTTAACTAAATGATTTTGGGTTCCATCAACGAAACCTTAAACGATTTAGGATTTTATCAACGAAACCCTAAATGATTTAGAATTTCATTAACAAAACGATAAATGACAAGGGTTTCAATCGTAAAACCCCAAATTATTTATGATTTCATTAATGAAATCTTAAATGATTTAGGGTTTGATCAATAAAACCTTAAATGATAAGGGTTTCAACTGCAAAACCATAAATAATTTGACATTTCATCGACGAAACCCTCAATGATTAAGGTTTAAAAATGAAAACCCTAAATGATTTGGGATTTCATCAACAAAATTATAAATGATTTAATGTTATCCAACAAAACCCTAAATGATTTACCATTTTATTAATGAAACCCTAAATTATTTAGGGTTTTGCAGTTGAAACCCTAACTAATTTTTAGTTTCATTAAACGATTTTAGGATTCATCACTAAAACCCTAAATGATTTACTATTTCTTTAATTAAATCCTAAATGATTTATGGTTTAACCACTAAACCTTAAATGATTTAGTATTTTATCAACGAAATCCTAATTGATTTAGGGTTTCATCAAGAAAACCTTAAATCATTTGAGGTTTCATAAACAAAATTCTAAATGATTTAGAGTTCATCAACGAAACCTTAAATACTTTAGGGTTTCATCAACAAAACCCTAAATGATTTGAGTTTCATCAACAAAACTCCAAATGATTTGGGGTTTCCACCATAAAACCTTAAATGATCAGTAGTGAAAACCCTACATGATTTGAGATTTCAACAACAAAACCTTGAATGATTTTGGATTCATTAGCAAAATCCTAAATGATTTAGGGTTTTATGTAATAAAATCTAAATAATTTAAGGTTTTATCAATAAAATTCCAAATGATTTAGGATTTTATGAAGAAAATTCCAAATATTGATTTATGCTTTCAACAACATAACCTTAAAATCTTAATGATCTACACATCTATGATTTTCCTTTAATCTCTTTTGCTGTCCTCTAATAATTTAATTAAATATAATAATTTATTTATATGAAGTATGAACTTAAAAATAAAAGAAAAATCATTAAATTTATGCAAAAAAAAATTATACACATTATAAATAAATATTCTATAAAACTTAATAATTGATTACAATGATATACACAAGGAAAATTTTAAGAATTAATAGTTTAATTTTATTGATTAATTAAATAAGAATATATACTCATTCTAATTTAAATAATCTAAGTTATTATATTTATGATAATTAAATTAATATATGAATTAAAAAAACAACAAAAAAATATCGATAAAAATGAATATGTTGATAACATGTATCATTTATTCACATGACAAAACCATCTTTTATAATTTATAATAATGAAATAATAGATGACCTGTAGGCACACTATTATAGCAAATCTTAATGATAACAGCATACGAACACTGCATTAAGTTAAAAAACCATCAATCAATCATCGCTACAAAATTGAATTACTATAACAGTGGAAAATCAGTACATTTATACACAGGTAAAAAATTCGAGACTCCAAGCAGAGAACATAATTTTGTATGGTTGTCAAACAAATGCTAAATTCTACATTCTTGCACAAACGAATGTTACACAAGCCATCAGACTCTATCACTTTGTCAGCAATCACTCAGGTAAATTGAGTACTGGCATCCGCAATGCAATGATTGCATTGTCATTCTGATGGCTTCATATGATACCAAGGAACTAAAACATGAACAACTACAGCTCCCTTCACTCTCAGCTTCTGATGATTCTACTTATTTCACCTGGTGTGATGCGTGAATCAATTGTTGATAGGATCTGTGGCATTGACATGCCTCCCGAAACAACAATTTCTGCAATTTTGAAACAAATTTAAACATATGTTGAAACAAGAGCGGAATGAATTGTTTTTATTAACATGATGATGATGATGAAACAACTATTTCTGCAATTTTCAAACAAATTCAAGCATATGTTGAAATAAGAATGGAATGAATTATTGATATGGATATTCTTCTTCTTCATTATTCTTATTTTTATGCCTTTTAGCAAGGCATGTCCAGGAGCAAGTGATATCCCAAGTAAAATACACACATACACTCTTATATACATATTCATTGGCTACAACTTGAAGTACATAAGCTAGCCAAGAAAATGATCGTCACACTTATATTGTTAGGTACTAATAAAATCTAGATCCTATGTTGTATATTAGGAGTTAGGACTGGAGTGTCATCTAGAAACATGTACATAAAAATGTGACTAAGGGTTTGTATGAACACACTATTCTAGAAGGACCTCTAGAGAAAAAAAAATGAAAAAAAAATGAAATTAACTTCTTTAGAAGTTAAATTTGTCTTCTCCCATAACTAATTAGTAGAAGCTTCTCCATATACCTTCTTCTAAGAGATGTGGAACTTCTACAAATAGCTACTAGAGAAGACAATTTTAACTTCTAAAGAAGTTAATTTCATTTTTTTCTTCATATTTTTCTCTCCTAAAAATCCTTCTAGAGTAATGTATCCAAACAGGCCGTAAGTGTTGGTAAATTATCATTAATCATTTAGTCCATATCCTTTTAAAAGTTATCTTCCAAACTTGCAAGACCAAAAACCTGTTAGTTCAAATTTCACCATGATTAGAGAGAGAGACACAGAAAGGGAAGTCAGTAAACAAACTATCTTTGAAATATAACCACATTACCACAGAGCAAAATAAATACACCTTCTATGACTTCTATAACTTGAGAGTTGAGACTTAAAGAAAACATAAAAGAATCACTCACCAATTCCTTCACGAACTGACAAGTTTGGCCTAATGACATCCTTGGTGTTGACAAGAAATATATCACCGATATAAAGATGATTTGTAGGAACATAGACACAGCATAACTCCTCATCTCCAGAATAGTTCTGTAAAAAATACTTTTTACTTTTAAGTTTATTATTAAAAAATGATTTAATTTCAACATGCAATGCTGTGTAAAATAATTTTTATAAACACAAATAATCATCAACAGTTGACCATAAACCAATCTCATCAAACTCGAAGCATCAAATGCTTATCCATATGGAAACTTTTCTATAGCTTGTTGTTTGTATATACGGCTAAGATACACAATAATTGGAAAGGAACATAAAAATGCTAAAATCTAAATTTCAACCAACATCAGAATAATGGATCATGGATGCAAGGAATGGCACTATGGAGCAATAACAATTGACTCAGCCATGCTAAGAGATTTTATTCATAAACAGATGGCCAAAATGTAAAATAATAATTCTATTATTTATCAAACCAAGCCAAACAACCATTAGTTGTACATATTACATACTTTGTATTATTCATAAAGTAAGGATTATTCAACTGATATATCAACCAAGCAAGACAAAGATCAGCATCCTATCACTCTATCAAAAATCATGAATCAATAAAATTAGTCCAAACTATTTTCTTCCAGACACATCTCCATCAGAAAATAACTAAAATTACATTATAAGTAACATTAAACTACTAATTAAAGTAGTAACACCAGGGCATCATAATGAAACTCTGATTCAAGCACTGATGCTAGTAAATGTTCTGAACTTAAAATCAACCAAACATGAAGTTTCATAGAGACCTGAAGGGTAACAGATGAGGTGATGAATCCAAATGCATATTCTCCAATACGTGGATGCCGAATGATGGCTACTTCTTTGAAAGCTTGTGTATTTTGATCTGTAACAATACACATGTTAGCATAAAATGTTTTTACAAAATTAAGTTAGATGTTGGCATACACACACACCTGGAGATATAGCAGCACTAATCTGCTTGGAGGCACTATAAATATGACGAACAAGTGGCATTCGCTTGATAAACCACTCCCCAAGGCCCAGGACAGATGTACCCAACCACGAAGACATGAAAACCCCAACCAAGAAGATGAAAGTAATGGAAGTTATGAATCCAAGACCTGACCAAATATTAGCAAATGATGTCAACATGTTTCAAACAATAAAATCAATTGAAAAAAGTTTTGTTGCTCTATTGGACATTTCAACTTGCAACAATCCGACCCACCCTGGGCAACAAAGTAGAAAAGACAAAAATAAATGAATATTATGAATATAAATTCATTTAAATATGCATCCAATAAAACAGAATACTAAATGGCCATATTTTTAGCAGCCTCAAGTGAAAAAGATATAATTTTCTTAAACAATCCCTGCCCACAAGACAAAATAAGTTGTTGATGCAAAAAAAACTTTGCTACAGTCTTTACATAAGTAAAAGGTTAATTGGGAAATACCATAAAACATAAGCACTTACCAAAAACGTCAATTCCAAGTTGAGCATAGATTGGAGAGAAGAATCCATCCACAAAATGAATAAACCACCATGTTATATAGAAGGTGATTGCAATTGGAAAGAGAATGACACTGCAAAAGAACTTGCAGTGAGATATCACCAATTCAACAACAAAGGACATCTTTTTGTCTTGATTTTAAAAAGGACATAGCAATCATTGATCCAAATAAATACTGGTAACCGTAACCAACATAATTTGGCAAACCATAGATATGTACAAAAAAAGAGAGGGGAATACTGGACAAGAAAAATATTCTTTGCAGCAAATATTCTCTATTAAATCATCTTTAATGACTTAAAGTCTATTTATTTATACAACATGTTATCCTTTTAATATAAATCATGTGATGGGATAGCAGCAAGATTAATACATATTTTTGGGTAATTATGTTGAGAATTGTCATAAAAGACTACATATTGGTTAGTGGTGTTCAGCGTGGCAAGTGAATTGGAGATTTAAGGTCTCTAGATTATAGAACCCAGGTTTTTAAATCAATTATGATTATGATTTCCTAATAGAAAAAAAAAAAAAAAAAAGGTATCACTTGGACTCTTGAATACTACAAGGAATATATCTTATCCCCGATATTCAGCAACTATTATGCTTTGTAACTTTCAGTTTGCCATGCAACACCACAAACAAGATACCAGTAGAAATAAAATGTAGATAAAGAATTAAGAAAATAAACCAGCATTTTAAAGAATATAAGGCATGCTAAGGTAAAATTCATCCAGGAAACATAAACAAGATCATATGTAAGAATACACAATATATATCATATATTCATGCTTGAAAATCAAGATATTGGATAGAAGAAAGAATCACGCACCATCCTGTCATGAACTTTTTTGATGCCCAGCTTCTAACAACTATGGCAAAAGTCTACAAAATAGACAGAAACAACAAAAAAAGAGCAATCTGTCAGACAACTAGTTTATGAAGGCATAGTAAATTCTCATATATGCAACTAAAAGAGTGAGATAACTCTTCTTCGCTATTCAAAACCACGAAAACAAAAAATAACATTCACTTCCAGTATATACAACTAAATAATTTCTTTCTACTTGAGTAAAAATAAATTATTGCTCCATTATACAGTACACAATAATTAGCACTAGATAGCTTCACTTTTTTTGCCAATTTTGCTATCCCTTTTCATTTTGAATACAATTTGATGGATCATGATACAAACTCACATTATCACTTACTTAAATCTTCATCCTATTGAAGCTACACACTATTGATTCCCCAATCCCTAACTGGCCAATCCCCAAAAAAACTCAATTCAAGTCAAGGAAGAAACTTTCAACTAAATCCTCAAACCCAGGACATTCAAAACAATCCAGATTGAGTGAATTGAAGAAAAATGGGAAATGAAAATGAATTGCAGTGGTGAATTGAAAAACCCTAATTTGGAGAGGGTACAGGAAGAGATCACCTCGCGTCCAGCATGATGAGGGGACGATGAAGACGACGACGGCTTTGGGGAAGGGGAAGCGGCGCCGTCGCCGGTGGCGTTGTCGGCGACGGGGATGAGAAGCTCTCGATCTCTGTCTCTAGTTGTCATAGCCATGGAGGATTTTTCATCGCCCATTAAACGACGACGTTTCTGAACTCAACGCAAAACGCAAAAATCTCTTTCTGCTTCTGAAACTCCTTCCTTCTTTCTTTCTTTCTTTCTTTCCTTCGGAGAGTCCCAAGCTGCAATCCACAATTGGTCTTCGCCTTCCTCTCTCTCTCTCTCTTTTTTTCTATAATTTTTTATTTTTGCTTAAATTATGATTCAAGTCTATCTGTCTTTGAATATTCCAGTCTATGACTCAGACTCTATATACAAGTCACACTTATTTCTAATTAAGTGTTTATTAAAAAAAGGGAAAAATACAAATACAAATTATAGTCTTTTTTTTAGAATAAAATAAAATACAAATACA
Source organism: Amphicarpaea edgeworthii (assembly GCA_014843725.1). Classification (NCBI taxonomy): domain Eukaryota; kingdom Viridiplantae; phylum Streptophyta; class Magnoliopsida; order Fabales; family Fabaceae; genus Amphicarpaea; species Amphicarpaea edgeworthii. The sequence goes on from CM026325.1 coordinate 864,313, forward strand.
AATTATAGTCTGTTTGTTCCTGTTTGCCATAGAAGAATTTAATATCAACAGTTATTCAAAGTTATTCAAGTTTTTTTCTTCTAAAAGTAAAACAAATCACTTTACATAAGCAATACATATTTTTAATTAAATTTTTATAATGTGATCATTTTCAATTTTGTCCCCTTTATTTGTTGTGTAAAAAAAAAGAAAAGAATTTTTAATCGTATAAATCTAGACGCATTTAAAAAAAGGTGAAAATTGAAATGATGCAGTGCAGTGCAGGGAGAATCTTTGAGATCTGATCTGAAGAATGAGTGGCGGCGAGAAAGAGGCAATGGCAGAAGTGAAGGAGTGGCTTGCGAAGACGTTCGAAGCCGCTGGGAAATCCGTTCCGGAATTCGAGTACACGCCGCGCAGCGTCTCGCATTTGCATCATCTCATGACTCTTTCCAAAGCAAAAGACGAAGCCGCGCGCCTCGTCGCTCGCGATTTCCGCCTCAAGGCATCCGAGTACCGATCCCAAGGTCAGGGTTAGGGTTACACTCAACTACCCCTTTCTCATTATTTAAAACCTTCGATTTTGATATTGCAGCTGCGAGGATTAGGGAGATTTTGGAGAATTTGGGATTGGCGCAGGATAGCTTGCCCTCCAATGTGGTTACATCGGCACAAGTTCTTGCCAATGTCGCCAACTTGTTAAATATAAGAGATACTGAAATGAGTAGGTGGGTTGGTTTTCTTTCTTTGCTGCTTTCACCATTCCATGGATCAAGTTTAAATATTGAACTCAACTCGCCCTTACTTGGAATCTCTGCGTTTAGCTTTCTTGTAGCAATGGGTGATATTTCCCTGAGGAAGACTGAAGTGGATGAAAAAAGGGCTGAAGTCAACAAGGAATCCAAGCTTCTACTTGATTACACCAGAAAGGCCATAGCCAGGCTAACATATTTGAAAAGGTACTTTTTTTTTTTCAAAACCACTTCAACAGGGTTTTAAATTGCAATTCTCAAACTTGCACATAGTTGTATCCTTGTAGTTGTAGGCATACCATTTTGCAGACTATGGATTTTAGTGCTTTTGTGTATTCATGGTGTGTTTTACATTGCACTTTCCTTGCAAGTTTTGCTTGCATTGTACAACTACGGCCTAATTAATGCGGTTGTTGCCACGCCCACTGCAACTTAGATGTTGCAGCTGCATTACATGATGTCTCCGTAGTAGATAGTATATTCAGCTTTTTGGCATAATACACTCTTGTTATCAGTTATTTTGCTAAGTTTACATGAAGTGATTTTTATGCAGAACACATGCTCAGTTAGAAGATGAGATTGCTCCTTGTGAGGCTCAGAGGGAATTTTGGGAGACAAACTTAAAAGTAATGGCTGCAAAAGAAAGACAGTACAACCAACAATGTGACAACTATAAGGTATGGTGTCCTTTTTCTTGTGGGGGAAGGGATTCTCGAGAAATTAGATCTTTGAGGTGAGATATATGCTGGGAACGTATATGATGTATTGGAATGGATGTGGATTTATCTTTAGCGCTCAAAAGAGATATAGATAGAGAAAAATAAAAAAGGACAGGAATGAGAACAACCAGAAAATGTAGTAGAAAACATTAGTCAACTTTGAGGAAAAAACGAATAATCTCGTACCCATTAAGCCTATTTTATGCTATGATGCTTATGATATTATCCCTTAAGTTTGTCTACATTTGGTGCAGAGAGTGCTGGATCATGCAGGTTATACCCCAGAGGTTAGCCATAGGATTTTGGTTGAAATGGCTGAACATAGAAAGGAGCTAGAGAAGAAAACTAAGCCCATCCTTGATACTCTAAGGAGTTACCAAGATTTGCCTCCGGTATTTCATGTTTTACATGCTTTTTCTGTGTTATAATTCTTTACTGTTTTAAAATTATTATGTCGTGTTTATTCTTATATTTCTTTCTGATGGGATTGTCCAGGATAAAGCTTTGGCTGCCTTAGCAATTGAGGATAAGAAAAGGCAGTATGCCGATGCTGAGAAGTATCTTGAAGATGTATTGCAGTCAGCTCTTGCTAGTTCTGAGTGATATAGTATTGTATTTTTTAAAACCTTTTTTGTTGTTGTAAATTTTCTTGTTTTTAAGATTCTGTTTTTCAACCTTGGTAAAGATGTCTATGGACAATTGTTACTCAAGTTGGCTGGCTTTGCTAGGACGGAATCATATCAGGTGCAGTTGTATTCTAATTGCACATCATGTAGTCATCATCCAATTCTCAGGAAAAATTGTTGCATATAGTCCTTTTTATATTTTATCTTAAAATCAAAATTTGCAATGGTTAAATACTGAAATTCAATTTCGAGATAAAGATAAAATATTATGGATTGGAAGAGATGGAATTAAAATCAAATCTATAGATAAAAACAAAAAATGTAATTTGAAATGGTTGAGAATCTTACTCTCCAAACTTTATATTTTAATTCATAATATAGAACTGTTTATTCTAATTAATTTATTTATAATATAAAAAGTAAATGTAAAGCAAATCCTCAGCAAGAAATTCAAGAAGTAATATTTTTTTTTTTTTACATTCATTACCATTAAGTCATGTCTTAACATGTTTTTTTCAAATAAACAAAATTTTATTACTTAAATATATTTTTAGTTGAAATAATATAATTTTTTTAATTTTTAAAGACTTTTTTATTTACCTCAAAATTCCACTAAAATGTCAAAACCTTAATTACTATAACAAAAATGAAAAAAAAAATAATGCAAGAAAGATGTAAAATAGTTTACATTTATTGATGATAGTAAGAACATTAAATTCAACAAATAGTGATGTGATGTGGCATACAATTAATAATTGCACCTATTATGCTACTTTTTCCATGTGGATGCCATGTAATTATTTAAAAATATAGACTACTTTTGAATTAAAAATTAAAGTTAAAGTAATGTTTTTTTAAGATTAAATCACATAAAAATTGTAAATATAGAAATTAAAAATAATATTTATTTTAATTTAACAAATCAATAGTGTAAGATCGAATTACATTTATAAGTGAGAAATTATATATTTAATTAAAAAATTCGTGTTTAATTTCTTGTGTGAAAAATTTATTTGGATAAACTTCAAAATTAAAATACTCATAAGTATAACTCACTTATTAACATTTAAATTTTAAAGGTTAATACTTTATATGATTATATGAGTTAGATTTGATTTTCACATGATTCATTGTCAGGGAGGAATGAAGAGTTTTAGGTGAGTTTTTTTATTTATTTATTTATACTTTTCTTAATTAATAATGTATACTACCCTCTTTTTGTATATTTTTTATTACTAAAATACCGTTTATAAAACAACAATCTAATCACTACTTTTACCCCCCTCATATTGTTAGTTGCTAATGGTATCAAGAATCATCTATAAGCGCAAGACTGAATGCACACACGTTTACATAAAGAACAAAATATCCCTCGTTCAAGTGTACTCGATCATATAGGAAACCCAAAACCTGGAAAGCTTATAGTATTGAGCATTTTACTTTATAAGTTAATAATACTAAGCTCACTCACACACATTGTAACAAGATATGGAAAATAAGAAGCTAATGTCGTGGCTAGCTAGTTTGAGTCAGGAGCTCGTACATGCCAAAACACAATCCTTTATTATTTTTATTTATGCACAGCACATACCTATATTGTTAACTTGTTATGGTGTTAGTGGTAGCGTGAAGATATAGTATGTCTACAAAGACATTTCATTCATCCTTTCAAGTTAAGTAGGTTTCTAAGAATAACAACCCTTAAGTGTCGTGATTATACATATATACTAACTTGTGCAGCCAATGGGGTTCAACTCTTCTGTCTTGTATCAATTCAATGAGTCCTTATATACAAGGTGAAGATGCTGATATCTAAAGGCTGTATACATGGTCTCAGAATATGTAATCATAAATTTACAATTACCTCCTCAACCAATTCACCTAAAACTAGGTTCTCTACTTCTTTGACAACTTGCTCAGCTTCATCTGCGGAAAATCCATGCCTCCAACCCCAGTTCCATATTCCATTTATCAGTCCATTGTTGCTCATTATATCTCTCTCCATCATTGCATAGATATTATCTGAAGCTAGTTTTTCACTGTAAGATGTTAGATGCTCAATGCCACTATTAACTTCATCAACCAACCTCCCTAAAGAGATGTGTAATCTTGAATGCCCTACACAAGTTAGCAATAAAGGGTGAACTGCTGGTGATCCCTGAAGGCTTTTGCGCTCAGTGAGTTCATTTGCACAATCCAAATAGAGTTTGAGATTGGCTATTTCCTTAGTTTCACTTCTTGGTAGGATCTTGGGACACTCAACATCAAGATTGAGGAGCTCCTCTGCATGTCCAATAAATGATTGACTAGTTAGAAGCAAATATTTCAGCTTGGAACTGTTGCTGTCAGGCTCACGATTGGTTTCACTGATATTGGTGATGCTATTAGCTTCCTTAGCAGGGATAGCATCATTTTCATGTTCAGATTTATTAAGCATCAAAATATCATCACTAAAAGAACTCTGGTTTTGCTCACAAATTTCTGCAATATATAAAAAAGGAAGATACAAAAGTTATGTAAAAATATACCTGCTATGTCATGACTCGTGAAGAAACTTATGATTTAGATGAGTTTTATATCCATGCACTCTCAGTATAGAAATCATGGTAGGTATGATTTTAAGGTAGTTAATGTACAAGCCAATAAACTTATCATCAATGTATAGACTATAGACTATTTTCTCTTTATATATGGGCTGTTATATTTTCTCTTTATATATGAGGCACCAATGATGCTAACTTGAGAGAAATTTACCTCTAATCTTATTTGCAGATGCATCTACTTCTTCATGCTCCACTGTGAGATCATCTGTTATTGTAGTGATTATTCTAATCTCAGGGCAATCATCTTTACAAGAAACATCAAGACTTGCTTCTTGTCCTAACTGTTCATTCTGTTCAGAAGAATAATGAATTGAAATTCAGATTTAAGGCCTTGCTTCATTCATGTATTACTAATCCAAACTCAATTTTCTATGAGATGGTCCAATACTGTTACATTCACTAGATACGAAAAATGAGAGCAAAAGTAAACTTACAACTGGTTTAGCTGCTTCAGGCTCAGCAACAGCAGGTCTTTGCTTCTTCATCTGATTCTTTTTCTGCTCCTTGGAATTGGTATTACTGATTTTTTGACTCTTTGGTTTTGAGATGGTGTTTGAATTTGAAGCAGTGCTCTTTCTGCTGGGAATCTCATTCTTGTCAATTCTGGACCCACTTTGTGGCTTCCTCAACTTTGTACTCGAAGAGCTGATTTCTCCCTGATCTTGAGATTTTGTCACAACTTTGGATTTTGAAATTTCACCTAGTGGGATAAGGCTCTGTTGTTGTTGTTTGGGTTTAGAAACCTCCTTTTCTGATAGCTTTCTACTAGTGATAATGGTCTTTACCTTAGCCTTTTTATCAACAGTTTCATTTACCTGTAATTTGTGACTGGCATGACTATGCAGTTTTACCCTACCTCCTGGAGCCTTCTCATTCTCAATAATCGGCTTGATTTCTTTTTCCTTCAGCTCCACAACCTCTCTGAGAAGCTTAGTTCTTTCCTCTTTGGCAAGCCTTTTGGATACATGTTCTTCCATTTTTTTTCCCATGTTGCTGGTTGAGCCTTCTTTGTGTTGGAATACTTTGGAAGGGACAACTTTTGGTTTTAGATTTCTAAGGGAAAACTCTTCTGGAGCAACAACATGCTCATAACTTTTCACACATTCCCGATATGGAGTACATCGAGGTTTCATAAGTACAATAGGAGGTAAATCACCAATTTTTTTGTAATGTGGATCGATGAAATGATGGACCTGAACCTTAGGCTCTCTGACAGGACTCTTTAAAAGTCCATTGAAATGAGTAGTCTCAAGAACTTCCTTCAAGGTCATCTTACGTTCTAGATTAACCATCTCAACATTTTTTCTTACCTTAGGCATATCTATGTCAAATATGGATCTCTTCTGATTCAGAATCCTTGGACTCTCCAACTGTTTCTGTATAACAGCTGGAAATGATCTTGAAGGAGCTTCTTCTAAACCCATCAGCTTGGCAACCAGATTGGATCCTCTTTCCCTCCTTGAAGTTGTTGGTGAGAAAGAAGAATCAGAAACCCTATCATTCCAAGCCCCAGAAGATTGGCTTGAGTTGGTAGAGTGGAATGTGGATGCTGAATCCAACCCTTCAGTGGTTGTGAACAAATTTTGCCTAACCAGGCTCTCCTTAATCACCTTCTTAAGTTCCTCATTGCAACTACTCGAAGAACCATCAGCTGAAGGCCAACGTCTTTGGAACTCCATTGGATAACTTTGTTCACCAAAATGATCACAATGTGTAGTTCCATCAATCACCTTTGCATCAAATCTGCATCTCTCAGGTTTCTCATGTTGTCTTCTCTTCAAACTAGCCATATGATTTGAAGCTTCTTGCACCTTGCGAAGCATTAGTAGAGATTCTTGCAGGTCAAGAGCCCCTTTTAGCAAATCTTTTGCTATATCTTCAGACCTTCCATCATACCTAAGACCCTTAGACCATGAATCAATCATGGTGTTCAACCTTTGAGCCCCTCTAGATACCTCCATGAGTTGCAAGGATGATGGATCAAAAGACCTTTCTGTGGATCCTTTTGAAACCTTCTCTTCTTTGTCTTGTTTGTTTGCCAAGGATGTCTCAGCCGGCCTCCTAGTTTTTGTCTTTTCCTTCATTTTCTGAGAACTGGTCCTGTATTTCCTTATAGACCCACACTCAACAACCCCTTTTGGATCATCACATGTCATGAATGGTCTATACATGACTGAGTCTTGAGGGGGATATTCTGTCACAGAAATTTCATCAACAAACTGGGAGGCTAGTAATAATATTCTAACAACCAAAACAAATGACAATTGTTATTAAAATCTCACAGAATACTTACATGGTCTTGTCCTCTTGGATCTCACACTTTGTCTACATCAGACAAAAATAAGGCTTGATTGTTGCCCCACTGAAACATGTGCAATTAATTAATTAGTCCTCATCAAAACAACAATTCTAGCAAAACAAAGCAGGTAGATCAACATAGAAACAAACAAAAAGTCTCGATCATTAGCTCACTCCAATTTTGAAAATTAAACTATTTGCACATGTTTCAAATTGGATTCTTGAACTAAGCACAGAAACAGAGCTGGAGATCTTTAAGTAATTCTACTGAAATCCGAAAGAACCCAACTTGGAAATGATGCCAAAAGTTCCAACTTTGATCACACAATCATAATTTTCAAGAATCCATTGGCAAGCTGGAATATTTTTCCAAATTTTCTTTTCCAGAATAAAAAATATATATACTTTTTTTTGTTTGTTCTTCCTCAGAGTTGATGAAACCAAACATTCACCATCCTCAATTTTCATCTTCAAAACACACAACAAAGAAGTCAAAATGCAAGAGTTTAATCCAAAAAGAAGTAAGAATTAATGGTTTCATGCTACACTTATGACTTACCCTTGATTTTCTTTCAACTGTTCATCACTATCAGCAGCACCAATCCCAAACCCAGATGAGAAACTCATGACTCATGAGAAACAAAGAAAACATTAAGAAAAAAAAAGTTACATTTATGGTGAGGAAGCCAGGAAGGTTTAGAGAAGCTTCATTCCAAGGGAATGAGGTGCAAGCAAGAGACTCAGATCCACATGGGAGGAGAAACAAAACAGTTAAGTTGGAGCATTGACTTTGTGATTGTGAGAAGGGTAGATAGATAGTAGTAGCAACATTGAGCTTCCAAAAAAAAAAAAAAAAATACTGTGTGTGTTGCTTCTTAGTACTATTTGTTCAAAGGGTTTTTTGTTTTGAGACAAGAAAATCACTGAAAGATCATGGATGTGAAAAATGGCAGCAAATGGCTTTGGTAGTACACAATATTTGCAGAGTGCCAAAGAAGCAAAGCAAAGTCTGTTTCAAAAGCACACGGGTCAGACAGTCACAGTAGGAAAATGGCTCCACGCAAACCAGTTGATGAAAACAAAAAAAAAATGGTACTTCTTTTTCTTCTAAAGTTATCATGTCATTATTATTATTATTATTATCATTTTTTTAAAAATAAAATTGCCATAAAAAAGGTGTTTTTATGAGGCACTTTTTGAAAATGTATTAGTTAAATAAATAATCTAGTGAGAAACCTAACCGGGTCTTCACGGCACTTTACTGTTATGAAGATTGAGATTGGTCAGCTAGGGACAATTGATTAACGTTAAATCCGTTATCTGCTGTCATACGTAAATGATTGGCTTTATAATATGACATCTAAAGCATGCTAAATGCTACTAGCATAGTGCATACGGTACTATTCATGTATAAAAAAATGTTTTGATATATATACTGTGAATTATTGAAGGAAGGAAGTATGGAACCTTGCCTCCTACGTCTTATTTCTTTATTTTATATGAATCGAAGGTCTTATTATTATCTTTTGTCACGTAGCTTGACAAAAAAAAAAGTGTCTTAAAATATTGCAGATGCAGATAATAATTGATACAGACGACAGTATAAAAAACTAGGAATTGAGCAATCCATCTGAACCTAATAAATCATTACTAGTTCTACTAAGTTATGTTTGTGTCGGTATTGAAAATTGTAATTCTCGTAATTCTTAATGAAATATATAAGTTTTAATGTAAATTTATAGTTATTTAAAAAAAAAAAAAAAGAGTATCCATTAGTTAGAAACTAAGACCAATCATTCAAAGCACTGAAATCTATTTAAAAAATGACATTTTCTGACAGATTTTTTTCTTATACACATGAATCTGAAAATTGTATTCTTAACCATGAGTTAAAGTTAATATATAAAACAAATTCTTAAAAATTATGAACTGTCTTTAGAGAGGGAAACAAGTTGCTGATTTTCTTGCAAAAACATGGCCTTCAATCAAGTTAGGTGATAATATAATGGTGTTTGATAATATAATAGTCTCTGATTTTGGCTTTTAGCCCCTTTGTATCAATAATCAAATCCTTCTTGACTATAATATTTTTTTATTAATTTTATTACAATTATTTGTTATTAAATTTTCGAGACACTGGCTATATATATGTGTGTGTGATAAACACAATTTGCGTGTAATAAATATAATAATAAAAGTATTATAATTGTTAAAACTTTCTGTTGTTAGTCAGATGCTTACCTGGGATGAATTCTTAATTATTAAAGATCCACTTGTCCCTACGGTGCAGCTAAAGTCTAAATTTGCCGGCATATAACTATCTATCTGAAACCAAATTCTCAAGATTTTAATGTTAATATGAAGGAATTATTTTTATTAAATTATTTGACTTATGGTCTGGATGGGGGCATTTGGTTCACCGAACAGAAAGAAAACCAATCCATTCATTGTTCACACACCTCATATGAACCTTTGTACACCACTTATAAGCTATAATAATATTCATTAAAGGTGAACTGTTACTACTAAGTACTACTAGTATTGCATTAGTTGAAAGACATAAAACCCCACCTACATCTTTAATATTGTTGAAAAATTCCTGATTGCATGTTGTAATTAATGTACAGTAAGTAGCTTTGAACAATATTTATTCTTACCTAAAATTGATTCAGTTCAGTCATAATATTGCAGAGCATATATATATGTATATTAAATAGTGACAAGTAGCTAAATCAACCAACCAAAGTCCATTAATAATTAGCAACATATATACCACGGGATATTTGCCGGCCAAAGTCCCTTATTATCAAAGGAAAATTTAACCTAGTTTTGCTTTTCAATTTTTACAAAATATCACAAAAGAAATATCTAAGTAAGTGATCTCAATAAGTGTCTGGTTTCAATTAATAATAAACACATGTATTCAATATTTTGTTACCATAAATAAGTCACTATCTCCAATGAATTCATTCCAAGTTTTCACCCTTCATCTGTATTTCACACCTGTCAGTTGGTACCCTCAAGGCTCAAACAAGCTATTCAAATGGCTTTTTTTAAATTCAGTCACAGGACTCTTGTTGATGCACTTGGTCCCCATATTAAATGTAACTGAATCCTTCACCGGTTTTTTTTCCTTGTTTGGTTGTAAATTTGAATTCAAGTCAGTGTTTGTTATTTTAAAAATGGTACAACTTAGAGTTCAATGCTCCTCTACTCCTAAGCAATACCCTTACCACAGAATTATGGTGGTTGCTATTCAATAACCGTGTATACCAAATTAACTAATGTTTATTCATACATCAAAGTCCTTTTTTTTTATTCATACAAAGCATCAAATTACTTGAAAAAAAAACAGTTTTATTCAATTTCAATCAAATATTAAAACTTCCCCACACCATAGGGCTAGTGTCTTCAATTCTTTGAAAGATCGTTAGTCACGTAATGAAGAATTAGTAAAAAAAAACATATCGATTATCTAAATATGATCACAAATTCACCACTATGATAAATAGTATAGGACAGTATGAATTATCATCCCAAGACAATAGTTTAAGAACGTTTTTGCACTTCCCGCCTCATGAACCGACATTGTTTTACAAAAGCAAAAATTGCAACGATAGGGAAAAAGTGAGTGTAATTGCAACTGAAATGGATTTAGACAAACAAGGAAAACAAAAATTGACGTGTAAGCTTGGCCCATTCCTCAATTATGGTGTTGAATACTAAAATGAGTGTAGCCTTTTAGATACTAAATACAACCTTTTTTTTTTTTTTCTGCTTTACACTGTTAACAAACTTTTCCTTATCAACTCCCCCATCATCTTAATTCAAATTTTTCATGTTCTGTCTACTTCTGGCGGTTAAGCAAATGGAGTGAAAGCATGAAAGAGGAAACTGGAAAGTATCTTCAATTTTAAAATTTGTGGTTGGTTAAATGTTACCAACATGATATCATAAATTTTAGCAAATACGTATCTCAGTGTGTGACATTCAAGGCAAAAGAAGACTAGTGTAGTAGGTAGCACAATAGCTAATTAGCTACCAATCCCTTTTCATTAAATAATTGCAACATAAACAAAGCAATTCTCTTTTGATGTCCAAAGTTTCTTTTCACATATCTATAGAAAAACGCCTTCAAAATCTCTATCCACAAAATTTGAATTTAAATTTAGAAGAAGGATAGGTGGCACAATATTTGCCATGCAATGTTGAGTGCTGTTGTGTCTTGTCATATGGAGCTTATGCATGGAATACATTTGCATGAATTTGCTTTACTCAGAAATTAAAAATTAATTATAATATGGGGGACAAGGGGCTAGCCGGCAAGTGTGCATACAATCAAAGAGACAAACAATAATAATATATAATTTTGAAACACAATGTTTAAAATCTCTTAACTGGATTTGAATGATGTTGAACACGGATTCTCATACACGCACATGGTCCCACACTCGCACTAAAAAGAAAAATAAAACAATAAAAAGCCAGTGGCTGCTGCTCCTTGTATTTTTGTGACCCATGATGAGTGTTGGAATGAGACATCTTGTTATCTAGCTTGTCCTCTCAATGTTCGATTTGATATTTTTTAGGCTTTCATTGTTTTTATGTACGTGAATCTATATATATGTTGCATAATGCATGTACATGTATGAAATTGATTGTTAATTGCATAGTTAAATTGAATACATGCAGCACCGTTGTCTTTTCATGTGTTGATTTATAAGGCAGCATGTGAATCGTGTAAGGGAAATTATTTAAAATCGTAAAGTAATCATGTGTAAGATAATGATAGTTAGAGAGGTTTAGGGTTGGAATTAATTTCACTGCTCATAGCAAAGCCAAAACAAGGTGGTAGTTAATCTTTCTTTGTCAATAATGATTATTTTATGATTTTGTCGTTGCTATTCTTGCCAATAGTTAGTTCTATAGCTTAAGGTTGACCAATGCTTTGTGTAAAAACATAGGGAAACTGTAACACGTAAACTTATTGCATAAGACTATTGCTAAATTCAACGGTTGAGGAGTTTGATTTAATTGATATAAGAAGAGAAATATAAAGTATCGAACAAATAAAAATCTATAAAAGGGTTGGTTCGAATATTTTGATGATACTCTTACAATCTAGTCCATACTCACTTCGTATTTTGGCCCTATGCAAAAATATTTAACAGAGAGTCTAATAGAAAAATAATGGCCGTTGCTAAATACACCTCCTTTTGATATATATATATATATATAAACAATTAGAAAGTAAGTGAATGGGGTTTAAAAGTAAAAATGGGAGGTATATTTAGCAAAAGCCTAAACAATTTGTACCGATCCAACAAAAAAAAAGAATTAGTTGTATGAGATTCAAGAAACACAACCTCACCTAGAAGGCTGAGGGTTGGTGTTTGAAAATTAATAAAGGCACTTGCTATTTTACACCTCCATTTTTTCTAAGAACACCCCCATCCCTTCTATTTCCTCTCCTTTTCCTATAATGCCCTTTTTTAAATATTATTTTACACCCCCAAGACATATCCTCATAATTTGTTACACCCCCTTTATTTTATTTTCTCTTATCTTCTTTTTTCTTCTCTTCCATGAATCCCTTTTTTCTTCTCTTTCGTAAACCCATCTCCTCTTTTGCATTTTACCTTGTGGCTCAATTGCTCATTTGTGTCTTCTTTGTTTATCATAGGTGTTTTTAATCTCACTTCTTTCTCACGTTTCGTTCTTTCTTTTACTCATTGCTGAATGCATCATTACAATCAACAATATTATTGTTTCCCCATCAATTGATTCTTCAAACATCTTACTAACATAATAATTCATGTTTACATAAAAAAAAAATTAGAAAAATGTAAAACAAAATATACATATACAGTAAATGTGTTTCGAGAATAACATATACATACCGGAAATGTGTTTCTAGAATAATATATACATATCAAAAACATGTTTCCGGAATAACATATACATATACCATACCAAAAAGAACGCTTAACATATACATACCGAACACGTATTTCTGGAATAACACATACATATATCATACCAAAAAGAATGTTTAACATATACATACTAAAAACGTATTTCCGGAATAACATATACATATTGAAAACATGTTTCTGAAATCACATATATATATATATCATGCCAGAAAGAAATGTTTAACATATACGTATTGGAAACATATTTCCAGAATAACATATACATACTGAAAACATCTTTCCAAAATAACATATACATATACCATATTAGAATAACATATACATGTACCATCTAAAATCTTATTTTATAATTTTGTTTCTTTAATTGCAATCCTAATAGTTCTATCATGTTAATGATTGGAGGTTGCAACTCAGTATGTTGAGAAACTCTTAAATACAAAACTGACAACTCTTCTCAATGGTTTATTATTTTGCGAACACGTTTCCAGTATGTAAATGTTAAATATTTCTTTCTAGTATGATATATGTATATGTTATTCTGGAAACATGTTTCCAGTATGTAGATGTTATTTCATAAACACATTTTCAGTATGTATATGTTAAATGTTTATTTTTGGTATGGTATATGTATATGTTATTTTGGAAATATGCTTCCGGTATGTATATGTTATTTTGGAAATACTTTTCTGGTATATATATGTTATTCCGAAAACACGTTTCTGGCATGTATATGTCATTCTTGATATACATTTATTATATGCGTATATTTTGTTTTATCTTTTTCTATTTTTTTTTATGTAACCATGAATTATTATATTAGTAAGATGTCCCAAGAATCAATTGATGGGGAAAAAATATTGTTGACTGTAGTGATGCATTAAACAATGAGCAAGAGGAAGAACAAAAAGTGAGGAAGTAGTGAGGTTGAGGATGCTTGTAATAAATAACGAAGATACAAATGAACAATTGAGACGTAATGTAGAATACAAAGGAGGAAATGAGTCCATGGAAGAGAAGAAAAGAGAAAAGAAAAGAAAAGAAGGGGGGGTAAAGGAGGGGGTATAACAGATTATGAGAATATATTTGGGGGTATAAAATAATGTTTAAAAAAGGGCATTATGGGAAAATAAGAGAAAATATAAGGGGTGGGGGTGTTTTTAGCAAAAATGGAGGGTGTAAATAACAAGTGCCTTATTAAATCCTACATTAGCCCAATAAAGAGAAAGATAAACAAAATGTATGCAAGCACAGAGGTTTTATCTCTTAAATCTTAATGTCATAGTTATCTCACACTTCTCTCTCTTTTATGCCTATATCTCCTTTATGTAGGAAATAGAAATTGTTGTGAAAATATTTTGTATGAATAATATTCTCTTACATAAGTACACATCATACTTTTTTTTGTGTCATACACATATCATACCACTATGATTTATGAAAAATACGAGTTAGAATTGCATTCAGAACAAAGATAACAATAATATAAAAACAGATTGAAGGAAAATAAAACGAATGAGTGAATGGATGCAAAGAATGCTATAGAATGGAATTTTAGATAACCGCATTTAATGGTTGTCATAATTTATGTTAATTTGAAATGAAATTTGGATTAATTTTCAGAGATCTTCAAAATGAAGCATCTATAATTAGAAAAGAGCAAGCTTGGCCAGGTTGGAAACGGTTGAATGTAATTCCCTGATCCTATGCAAATCATTAATTAGGGGGCAATTCTCCTTTATTCCCATGTCATACCTAATTAATGATTTACTTAAGATCAGGTTTAGGTAATTATATTTTACACTCAACCGTTTCCAACCTGGCCGCAAGACTTGCCATTTTCTAATTATAGTCGCTTCATTTTGAGGATCTTCCGAAATTAATCCAAATTTCATTTCAAATTAACAGAAAATATGACAACCATTAAATGCTGTTATCTAAAATTCCATTCCATGCCATTCTCTGCATCCAGTCACTCATTCATCTTCTTTTCCTTCAATCTGTATTTATATTTTTGGTCCTGGTTACGATGATAACAAGTGACTAGAATCAAGCAAAGGGGTGGGTGGAAAAAACACTGCTATAGACTATAGTTAGCTATATGATTTTCCTTGTCATTTATGGTAATCAGTGGAAAGTATTAATCTCTCATCCATTCATTCATAAAACAAACTCAACAGATTACTGCCATCAAATCAATCCTAATATTTTCTGCTCTGTTTCAAACATGCACACCACAATTCATTGAAACAGAATTAAGTTATTCATTTTCTCTTAGACTCTTTTGCCGACATTGCTTAAGATCTCTTTTTGATTTAAGGGGTTCTCTACTCTTTCTCTCATTGATCAAATAGTACTTTGAAAAAAAAAAAATCAACAAGAGGGAACACAACAAGCATAGCTTTAAGGCCAACATTTCAACACACAATTACTTGTTTCTTTGTTTTTTTTTTTTTATAAAAACAAAGGTGACAGGTGACAGCGTGACACTCAAAGAAGGTCTAACTAACTATGGTTCGAGCTTTTCATTACCAAATCAGCATGCAGAAGTCTAATTTCAAGAAGATGTTTGAGATCCCTGGGAAACATATCCAGGGTTTATTTGAAAAGGATCATGATGAAGAAAGTGAAAGTGATAAGATTTACTCTGATCAGCGATTGGAAATTCAGTTCAATAGTGATCATAGTCCAGCAACAAGTTTGAGTGTTGAAGCACCTAAAATGCCTCCCAAGCCACCAACTGGTATATTTCCTCTTTATATTTTAAGCAAGTCAAGCTTGTGTCTGAATTTCAGATTGCAGTTAAATTAATCTGATCATCCTCAATAGTGATGAAATAAAGAAGATCATAAACTGTTTCTTAGTAGTTAGTAGAAGATGATCTATAACATTTTCTGCTTTTATTTCAGAATCTGACTTGATGAAGGAAAGGTTTGCTAAGCTGCTTTTAGGAGAAGACATGTCAGGTGCTGGGAATGGTGTTTCTTCAGCATTGGCTTTGTCAAATGCCATAACAAACCTGGCTGGTATATACCCTTTTTTTTTCTCTTCAATTTCCAGAAGAGGGAGTGTGATTTAAACCATGGGGTTTGGTTTCTGTAAAATTAATTGACAGTGTAGTCATCTCAATTCAAATTTAAGCACATTTTATATTTGATGTGTGACTAACTGAAATGCCATTCAATAATTTGTTTGTTTCTGATGCAATGCAATGCAGCATCTGTTTTCGGAGAACAATCAAAGCTGGAGCCAATGTCCGTCGAAAGAAAGGCAAGGTGGAGAAAAGAAATTGAGTGGCTACTATCTGTGACTGATCATATTGTTGAATTTGCTCCGTCACAACAGATAGGCAAGGATGGAACAACGATGGAGGTAAGCAACCTTAATACTAACAATAAATGAGAGGTCAAACAATCTTGGTTTCATATTTGTTATACAAAGTGATATATATGTTCTGACATTATGTAGATCATGACTACTCGGCAACGAACTGATCTGCTGATGAATATCCCTGCCTTGCGCAAGCTTGATGCAATGCTCATTGTAAGTAGCTATATTATTCAAATCATATGACTTCATTTCAGCCACTTAAGACTAACTAGATAGCAATGGAACAGAGCACGTTAGACAACTTTAAAGATCAAAATGAGTTCTGGTATGTCTCTAAAAATGGTGAGAATTCTGAGGATAATACTAACAGCCAAAGAAAGAGTGACAAATGGTGGCTACCATCAGTTAAAGTTCACCCAACAGGGCTGTCAGAACCAGCCGGGAAATGGATACAGATCCAGAAGGACAGTGTCAACCAAGTGCTTAAAGCAGCCATGGCAATAAATGCTCAAATACTATCAGAAATGGAGATCCCTGAAAACTACATTGAATCTCTCCCCAAGGTAACATAAGAAACTATTCAAAACAGTTGATTTTATGAGAAACTTTTAAAGTGATTCTTTTACGAAAAAAGATGTAACAATGGGCCCATATTAGACCAAAAGAATCTCTAGTTGGCTTAATCATTTCGTAAGAACTCTAAACTTGTAACTTGGGTCAATCTTCTCTTTCATGTCTTTAGCAGAATGGTAGAGAAAGCCTTGGTGAAACAATCTATAAGAACATTACAGTGGAATACTTTGATCCTGGGCAATTTCTCTCAACAATGGACATGACCACAGAACATAAAGTGCTTGACCTCAAGAATAGAATTGAAGCTTCCATAGTGATATGGAGAAGGAAGATGACCAACAAGGATAGTAAGTCTACCTGGAGTATAGCAGTGAGCATTGAGAAGAGGGAACTCTTTGAGGAGAGAGCTGAGACAATATTGCTGATGCTCAAACATCAGTTCCCAGGGCTTCCACAATCTTCACTTGACATTAGCAAAATCCAATACAACAAGGTGAAAACAACTTTGCAACTACTTTGTTCATGTTATATTATTATTATTATTACTACATGTCTTCAAATTAGATGTTCACTAACAAATTTTGAATGCTTCCAAAATGAGCACAGGATGTTGGACAAGCCATTCTAGAGAGCTACTCAAGAGTAATAGAAAGTCTGGCTTACACAGTTATGTCAAGGATTGATGATGTCTTATATGCTGATTCAGTGACAAAGAACCCTTCATTGGCAATGAGTAGCAAAAAGTATTCATTGGATTCTTTACCAGCGGCTGAGCAGAGTGGGGATTCAGAGGCACCATCTTCAATGACTCTCTCAGATTTCATGGGTTGGAGTTCAACCCTGGCGGGGAGTGACATAAAGAAGACTAACTCCACAGAAGACTTAGAAGAGTACGAGAAAGAAAATGATGAAAAGAGTACGGCTAAATCTACTAATATTACAACACCGCAGAAATCTTACTATATGGAGAAGCTTGAGTACTTGAATTTGAATGCTTTAAAAAGTCCCATAGCTCGACATTAATATCGATAACAAAATAGGGAAGGAGAAAAATATTGGAACACACTAAAAAGGAAGTTACAAAGCACATGCAAACACTCGTTGAGAGGCCTTGATTAGAAACTCTTGTGTTCCTTCCTTCCATGGAAAGGGAAGTTTGTATATAATATATGTACTGGGTCTTATGCTTCTTACTGTAACTGGCTTGTAAATTATGTCATACAGACTTAGGTTGTGTAATTGCCGAACTGGTTGTAAATTCTTTTTATTTCTTTACTTCAAAATAGAGGAAGATTGATATTTGATAGTCCTTCTGCTAAATTCATTGTTGAAATATTCACCCTTCTTTCTTTTTAAGCTCATTGGTTGCACTTGGAACCCAATTTGCAGGCTGTTGGTACCTGAAGTCTTGTGATCAGTTCAAAAGTTTTTAAGTTCAATGAGTATAAACATTCACATGTGCTAAATCTAAATCATTATAACCATGATGGTATTTCCTACCAAAATTACATAAATAATAACTTCTTCAAAGTGCCTGAAAGTATGCTTGGTTCCTGAATCAGACAACTAACATTGAACCGCCACATGAAAATGATAGACCACCAGCACCATGAGTACTTAAGGCTAGTAGTAGTACATGAAGCCATAGGCAACATTGTTTTTCATTGGATTCTTTTAGTACGCCTTATGAGCCATAAGATGTCACTGCCATGCAAGGATCTTCTATGGCGTGCAACCTTCGGGGAGCTCTACAAAAGAAAAAGAAAAAAAAAAAGCCTTTCACAATTACAAATCTGACGACTCAGAGAAACCAGTTTATTATGTAACATCCATCGTGAACATAAAACAGTTAAGAGTATAGAAAACAAACTCACTTGGAAGTGAAATGTAGGATTTGAAACTTTTGCTAAGACTGACAAACCGTCCCGAACAGGTACCACTATGGTTGTAGCATGGGAAGAAAATTAAGTTAGAGCTACAGATGCAACTCAAAAGAAAGTCATGAAGAACAACAAATGTTGTACTTATGACATTAGAAGAACATAAGGTTGTACCCATGGTCAAATTATGCTCCTTCAATGTAGTAAAACTGGTTGGCTTCAAATTCTTATCTCCATGTGGCTTTTGGGTATACAAAAACAGTGGCAAATCCTCATGTTTTTCTAGCATGTGTTTATCTTCTAATTTTGAGAGATCTTCAGTCTTAGAAGAATCTCTGCATTGGATAAAAATAAAATATAATCAAGACCAAACTGAAATGTAAAATAGTAATATAGTATAGTTCATTTTCATGATGAGAATGCAATGGTCTTCCTTGGTTCTGACAATGAGGAAACATTAATTGTTGTCAGATTCATGAGTACCTTAATTTCTCGCTGCTTGATCTCTCAAGGATGGGTGCTGGTCATGGAAAGCAAGTAAAAAACAAATGAGATAAATGGAAAAACAATAATGGACTGACAAGTGACAAAATGATAATGTAATTGATTTCAATCAATTTTGTCCCGGGATGACATTATTAAATATTTACGTGATGATAAATATCGTGTGTGGAGTCTTGGCACTTTCTCCCTCCATCTCATTTTTGTGAGCGCAAGCTTATCAGCATATTGTTCACATGAGAAAAGTCTCTGTCCAAAACATCATCATCAGTAACTGTTAAAGTTTAATTTCCTTTTTTTTCTTCCACTGAAACATTTTTTTTTATCATAGTGATATTCTTACATTAGTTTTGTACATTTCTATGGTAATGAGTAATTTATTATACTGTGATCATAAATTTTTCATAAGATGTAGTATATGTATCGTTACTAACAAGTTTTTTTTTCAAATAAATATAAATTATTCAGCAAAATAAACATAAACTGTTAGCTAGCACAAATGTTTAGATAACATTATGCATATTTTGAGTAAGTGCATATATATAGTAATAATACTAACTTGTTTGAGGCACTGGATTCTAGAGTCAGCCTCAGAAAATGCATTTGTTTGAGAAATAAGGCCATCAAGATTAGCCGAGACGTTCCCAAGATGATCAACTACAGTGACCATGGCCCTGCATATGTATTCTTTTGTATTTTCCAACACACTGCAATATATATACATAATCCAATCAGTAACAGGTCAACATTTTAGTATCATATATCTTGGATTTCTAAGCAAATTGTGTGACCTTCCAAAAGCACAACAACAATAATAATCTAGTGTGAATGATTTACTTCTCTTCATATTCTTACCTTCCTAAATTAGCACACAATCACACATAGACACAGTTATTAAAGTTTAATTTTTATGCATGTAATGATTTTTACACTGTCAATTAACTTATCAATATATGATCAGAGGAAAGTCTCTAAATGCATTTAAACTAAATTCTAGTTATCATTCATTGGTTATGCCTATTGAGGATTGGGGACACAACTTCAACCAAAAACAAGGATGGAAAATGAACTTCTAAGCCCAAGTCTGCACTTATATGGGCTGGTGCAACACCAAGGTGACACTCAGCTAGCAAATTGTTCAACACAAGGTTAAAAAGAATTAACGACTAAAATGAATGGTCACATGTCACACACATGGACCACCATAGGGAAAATGAATCCTGAATTAACCTGATAGCAAACTGTCAAAGATAAAAACACAAGGCTGAAGCCAAAGGCAGAAAATAACATCAGATTGGTATACGAGTGTAGAAGAGAAGGGACTCACTCTCTCTTGGCTTCACTTTTCAAGAAAGTTGTTTCACAATAATCTGCAGCATGGTGCAGCTGAGACTGCAATTCTCTTAGCTCCTAAAACCCACCATAGCCAAAACAAACATGGAACTTCATTGAAAAACTTGTAGTATACTAACTAGAACAACAGAAAGAATACATGCAACTGAGTACATGCGCATATATAGATACTAGTTATATATGAACCTGAAGAGACTTGTGAAAGCGCATGTTTTCTTCGACTTCAGCCTCAGCTTCTGTTTTTTCAAGGGAAGGAGACTTGAAATTCACCTCCATGCTCTTGTTACCGATTCAGAGGAAGAAATAAAGAGTTGAAGTTGTGGAAACAATGCTAAGACAAATTATAGACTTCACAAGAGTTACTTATCTACTCCTTTTGCTGAATGAGACTTGTGGATGTATATTATGACTATGACTATATATATGCCTTGCTTTTGCACAGCTTATAAGGGGTTATCTCATGTCACCAATCGAGGCTTGTGTTGTGACATGTTGAAACAAACAAAACACAATAAAGAGCTTATTTGCAAGCACCAAAAATATGGTGGAACATGACAAACAACAGTTTCAGCCCCGTGACATTCTGTTTTTCTCTTTTGTGAGCTTTTATGTTAAAAGTCACGGTAATGACTGACACTAATGTAATGTCAGACACTATACTAGTACTTGCATTACACACATACACATTTAAAAATTGACTGAACAAACTATTGTAGCTTAGCATTGATGATTCGGGTTATCTTCTAAAATTCTTTTGATAGACAAGGTAGTGTTGTTTTTATTCTTGTACTACTATCTCACAAAAAAAATATGTATATGATAAGGTAAAAACAGAGTCAAATAATTGCTCCATTTTTGGTTTGAGGTAAATGGCACACGCAACTATGCTAATGGCTCATGTGATGGATGTTGATACTTGATAGACAGGCACATTTGTAAAGGATGCCTCTCATCGAAGAAATGACCGTGTGCCTAAGTGTCTCAATTAAGCAAATGATTATAGTCCAATTATTTTATTAAAGTAGGACAAAATAAATTTGACTAAAAATCTAAAATCATACTTGCTTCTCACTACATTGACCACTACACGGAAAGCTACAAAGGCATGTGAAATGCTATTCTTAAAATCAACTCAAAAGGACATTTTTTTTTTCCTTCTAGTTTTGATGATGAAAGATTGTTATAGTTTTATTTATACTTTTAGTAACGTTTGCTTCGTGCAGAAGCTTTTCCTTGAAAATTTTGGTTTAATTAAGAAAATGCCAGATAAGAGATAAATTTTGAATCGGCTTTGCGTAGAACCGATTAATTAATATTTTCCAGCTATTTGATGAGGATTACAGATTAACTTTTATGTCAACATAAACAAAAAAATGAATTGCCTAACTATGTGTCTCGACCAATGTACAAGCAACAATTTTAAACATTAGAATGGAAAACTTTTATTTTAGATACATCTTAACCTGCTTATGTCTCCATGTGAAACAGAATACCTAAATATCACAACTTTTTTTTTTCTATAAACAAAGTGAACGTCACTGATTCTGTACATTATTAGTTCATGGTTGCCAAGATCCAGATGCAGTTGCAAGAACTGATCTTGCACATTTCCCATTTTGAAGAGGATCAAAATAAAATAGACAAGGAAGTAGGGGGCACTACTTTAGCATATCATGAAGTTAATTCATCAAAATGCTGAAATTAGTGACATGAGCCAACAATTAAACAAGAGAGAGAGACACAGAAGAAGAAAAAAGAAACAGTTTTCAGCATCGAATCCAGTTAAGATATCCAACTGAATTGCAGGCTCAATCAGCATCCATTTCTTCCAATGTGATGTTGTGACCTGAAAAATGTCTTAGCAATGCTGGCCCAATATCAGAATCACACAATGCAATTTTCCTGGCCCAATTTCAGCCCAACACTGTCCATTCCCATGTCTGCGTGTGATTGTGCTCTGTGGTTCCCACGTGTAGCACACACCGACTTTGTTTTTGGAGGGAACAGACACGTTGACGTCGTATTTGGTTGGTGAGTAATGATATCAACGCTATGTTCCATTTATTTTTTATTTTATTACTGTAGTATGGAAAATACTTGAAAAAAAGAGATAAGATATATTAGTGATTTCAACTAATTTTCATATCAAATATAACTATTTTTTTATTTATTAAAAAATATTAATAACGTGCAACACAAAATATAGTAAAGATATTTTCAACCTATCTATATTTTTTTAATTTATTAAAAGATATTAATGTTATATTAATTTTTTTTTATCAATACATATTAATTATTAATTTATTAACTGAAAAATGATGACGTGTCAACTTGAAATCCGTTTTGCGAGAGTCAGTAGCGAAATCCCCACGAAATGATGAAAAGTATGTATGTCTTTAGTCTTTACAATTTGCATTATTATAAGCTTTGGACTTATCCTTCTTAAACCCACTTCACTTCCATGTGAAAAAACTCGAGCTTGATTCGAAAAGGAAGGAACTTGGATCTTGTGTCTCTCAGAGATGGCGTTGCCTAAGGTTGATTTCGAGGTTGGAACTGATGGGGTTGCTGTCATCACTATGTGCAACCCACCCGTTAATGCTTTGGCCATTCCAAGTCAGCTTCATTCACCAATTCTTCATTCTTACTCTCTGTGTCTTTTGAAAATTATGTGTGATATTGTACTCTTTTTGTTGGATTAGTTATCATGGGGTTGAAGGACAGATTTGATGAGGCAGCTAGGAGGAATGATGTGAAAGCTATAGTTTTGACTGGTATAGCATTTAATTTGGATGATCCATGTGTGATGATTTTATTTTTTTATGATGGTAGCTTTGCTTTATACAATTGATGACAATTTGATTGTTTCCCCGTTGATTTCAGGCAAAGGTGGGAGATTTTCTGGTGGCTTTGATATCAGTGTTATGCAGAAGGTTCACCAGACTGGTAAGCTATGATCACACCTCCGTTTAGTGAATTTGGGATGGATACAAATTGCAAAATTTAGGTGAATTACTGTTATGAGTATTGTGAGCTTTGAACATTAAATTAACTGTATTTTCTGTTTTTCTTGACAGGGGATTCCTCGCATCTCCCCGATGTCTCTGTGGAACTAGTAGTCAATTTAATTGAAGGTTGTGACTTGTGACTATTCTTTTAGTTTCTGCAAGTGTGACTTTTGCACTATTATTAATTAATATCATTGATAAATGCAGATTCGAAGAAGCCTGTTGTTGCAGCAGTGGAGGGGCTTGCTCTTGGAGGTGGTTTAGAACTGGCTATGGTTAGTTTTTTGTCATCAAGAAGCTATGCTGTTCCTTTAAATAAGAATTGTTGTCCAAGTGTCTTCATTAGTGCATGGAATGTAACACCTTGTCGTTGTGCAGGGATGCCATGCGCGTGTTTCAGCTCCAAGAGCTCAATTGGGTCTACCAGAGCTGTCTCTTGGTATTATTCCCGGATTTGGAGGTAATCAGCATTTGCATGCACATATATTCAGTAATCTGGATTAGGAGTAAGGAACTTTTCGTCATTTAGTAGCACTTGCTGAAATATTAATAAAATTTGTAATCTTTAAGGAACACAACGTCTTCCAAGGCTTATTGGGCTGTCTAAAGCTGTTGAAATGATGCTGGTAAGATGTTGACCATTCAATTTCACTGCATTTTACCGCATTAGATTAGCGCAAATACTTATTTAATAATGAGCTGTGCAATGTAAAAAGAAAAGGAATGGAAGAAAGTGGGAAAACTGGAGATCTTACTTTTTAGCTAAGTCTCAACCGTAATTGTACTCACTAAATTTGATGAATATAGACTGGAAGAAGAATTAGAAAGGAATGGGCTCTATGTTTGTGGTAATTGAGGTCTTCATTATCATGTATAACTTTTTTGCCAACTTCATTCTAGGAGCAATTTTTTCTCCTGCAAGTTATCTTGCATTTAATTTTACCTATATTTTTTCAAAAAATCTGTGTTGAAAAAAAATGTTAAATATGACATTGCATTTCTTGCAGACATCTAAACCAATCACGTCGGAAGAAGGGAGGAAATTAGGACTTATTGATGCTATTGTGTCTTTTGAGGAGTTACTAAAGGCATCTAGGTTGTGGGCACTTGAAATTGGAGAGAGGCGCAAACCTTGGATTCGTTCACTTCATAGGACAGACAAAATTGGCTCCCTGTCTGAAGCACGTGAAGTGTTGAGAACTGCCAGGCAACAAGTCAAGAAGACTGCTCCACATTTGCCTCAGCAACAGGCTTGCGTAGATGTGATTGAACATGGAATAGTCCATGGAGGATACAGTGGTGTTCTAAAGGTATTATTAGTTCAATGATATAGTCTATGTTCAAAAGGAAATATGTGCTTTCTTCCTTCCATTTTTATTCACTCTGTTTCTTGTCATTTTAATGTTTAGTCTGTGTTAGATATTTTTTTAGGTCTAGCATGGTTAGCATTCACAGCTAATAACTAAATCCAATTGCAGGAGGCAGAAGTATTCAAGCAATTGGTCATATCTGACACCTCAAAAGGTTTAATTAATGTCTTCTTTGCTCAGCGGGCAATATCAAAGGTGCATGGCTAGATATGACCTGTTGGTTTAGATTTTTTAATATGGATTTCTCGTCTTCTCTTGGTTAAACTTGAGGAAACAACAACTGATAGTTTACTCAGGTTCATTTAATGTATTCACCATTCACTAACTACTGTCTTTTGGCAGGTGCCTGGTGTAACTGATATCGGCCTTAAGCCAAGAAATGTGAAAAAAGCTGCTGTTATTGGAGGAGGTCTAATGGGCTCTGGCATTGCTACAGCTCTTATACTAGGCAACATTCGTGTTATACTCAAGGAAATCAATTCTGAATTTCTTCTGAAGGGAATCAAAACAGTAGAAGGTAAGTATTCCAGTCATGTGAGTGAAGTAGGAATAATTGGGTGCAATTGATCAGTTGGTGAAGTCTGGATAATTGGATGAAGAAGATCAATCGTTAATTGGTTGATGCTAATGACAAGTTGTTGTTAGTTGCTGTGAGTAGTGTCTTCCATAGTCTGGATTTTTTTATACAAATATCATTTTCAGCAGAATTATTCTGAGGCCATTTTCAATACGCTATCAAATGGTTGGTTTAATATGCACATCATCAATAGTACATTTTCAGGACATTGATTAGTATACCTAATTGCTATTAAAATGGATGTTAATAGCTTAATGCTCTTAGCTGTAAGTATTATTTGTCATATTTGGAGTTATTTCATTTTCGGTGGTATGGTTTTCTGAAGGATGAATTCTTCCTTCGTAAACTTTTTAATGAAACAGAACGGAAGGCCTTTATGAAAAGTGTAAACTACTCAGTCTCATCCTTGATATGCATGATTATTTTGTAACATTTTTTTAATGTATTTTTTTCATTTTGCATGACAGCAAATGTTAATGGCTTAGTAAGAAGAGGAAAGTTGACGAAACAGAAGGCAGATACTGCACTGTCACTGCTTAAAGGTGGTCTGGATTACTCAGAATTTAATGATGTGGACTTGGTCATTGAGGTTGGTTGCCTGAAGTCCCTATTGTTTTACTTGATAAATAGCTGACATGGTTTAGAATTTTGGAATTTGGATCCTTTAAAGAACTTAACAAAGTGTTTTTCTCATAAACATTTATTCTTCAGTTCATTTCCTCTGTTTCATGGCACTGAATACTTTTTAAACAGAGAAAATACAGAGGGTATATGTAAGATTTCTTTGCTGATACTGAGTCTGATCAAATTTACATCACATTAATTTTCCCTCTCTGCAGGCTGTAATTGAAAATATCAGTCTCAAACAAACTATATTTAGTGATCTCGAGAAGATCTGTTCTCCACATTGCATCTTAGCATCAAACACATCAACTATTGACCTTAATGTTGTTGGTAAAAATACCAGCTCTCAAGATCGCATTGCGGGTGCTCATTTTTTCAGGTTATATAACTTATTGTTTTTGTTGTCTTCACTTTAAAATGAAAAGGACTTTTTTATTTTCTAGATCAGTTATTTAAGTTTTAGAGGGAGGGTTTTTCTGAGAATAGGAATGAATACCACGTTAAAATTTCATTGTACTTATGTTTGTTTTGATGTGTTGAGAGAAGTTAACTGCACTTGGTTTATAATTTATACCCTTTTGGCACCTATTCTACTTCTCGGGAATTAATGGAATGTGAACATTGCCTTGGTCTTCTATGTTGAGCATCAGAGTTTGTTTTATGAATAATGAATAATACTTGTTAAAAATGTTGGGCTATTTTTTTGGGGGGTGCAGGTGGGTGGGGGAGTTGTTTAATAATCTCTGGGAGCATGTTATTCCTTTAGATTCATCCATGAATCTTGCTTGATCCACCAGCAGAATTACCCCAAATGTTTTGAGAGTATTATTTCATATAATTTCATATTAGGGATGTAGAAGCTTTAATTCATCCTCTCAATGAAAGCAACATGAGAGCATAATGCTGCTGGCTGATTTTAAAAAAGTTTTCTAGATACTGCAAAACTTTTCAGCTCAAAGTTTTGTGTAACTGTAAGCCGTATAAAGTGAATCCACTTATAAATTCTTTTCTATCCTTTTGGTATATACTTCAGTTTTTGCTCTGGTAATCTATTTCTGGCATCGATGTGAATGACTAAGAAACTATGTTTGTCGGCAATAGGTTCTATGATTTCTTTGGTCAGAAGAAAACAGACAGAAGAAGTAATTCATTCCTATATTTCGAAGTAATTAGACCTGTCAAGAGGCTAGTTTCAGGCTGGATTTGGTTTGAATAATTTAATTGAGCCTTAGGCAAAGAGAATTCAGATAGACTGTAATGAATTTAGTATTATTATGTATTTGTTATTTTTAAATTGGTTTTCTTAGGTCTATTCCAGTTGAGACTATGGTTATTTTCTGATATCTTCTTTCTGCTGGGATGCATGTTCATGTGCTTAATTTCATAATTTCATGACCAGAAATCCCACACTTGATCTTAACCAAAAGGCTACTATAGTTATTTAGTTAATATAGCCACATTTATTGCATCAAACATATGCTTACGATCGGCATTTACTCTGAATGAATGTAACTTTATACTATACACTTACCCTATGCAGAAGTCTTTGAATTCTAGTAGTTAATGTCTCAAAGCTTAGACATTGAAATTACATTTGTCTCTTGTACTAAGGTCCTGTTTTAAATAACTGTTTGAAAACATGTTGAAAAGGGTTTAGTGTAATGTGTTTTTTTCTCTACACACAGTAGAGGTTTATTTATAATAAAGAAATTACATGGAAAGGATCAAGAATTGATCCTAATAGATTATGCATATATAAATATATCCCTAACATATCAATTATATCTTTAACACATGTTTTATGGATACTTTCTGACTTCATTTCTTGGTATACAGTCCTGCCCATATTATGCCTCTTTTGGAGATTATACGAACAGACAAAACTTCTGCACAAGTAATTCTTGATCTGATAACAGTTGGCAAAATCATAAAGAAGACTCCTGTTGTGGTGGGTAATTGCACTGGCTTTGCAGTGAATAAAACGTTCTTCCCATATTCACAAGGTGCCCATTTATTGGTCAACTTGGGCGTGGATGTTTACAGAATTGACCGATTGATACACAACTTTGGCTTTCCAATTGGTCCTTTCCAGTAATCCTCTTCTCTTAGGATTTTTGTATTTTCCAAGATATATGTCAATTAAAATGTAACACTTCAATTGTTTTGTTAATTGATGTTAACCCTCTGCCCTGCATCCCCAATACATGCTCTTACAAATTAAAACTATGCATGTGCCAATGATGCTATTTCTCTATCTTGAAGTTTCTAGTTCAATCCTATGTTATAGAAACTGTTTGAACTCAATGTGGCATTTTGAAACACATTTTTAAATCTCAAGTCACCAGCAGTATGCTAAAATTAAGGACTGGCATAAAGAAAAAAGTTAATGGTTTCATGGGTATGTGAGGACCAAGCATTAAGTATGCACTGTGGTTCCGTAGTATGAAGTCATTCTCTCTGTGACTTTCAGGCTTCAAGACTTGGCTGGCTATGGAGTTGCCGTTGCCACTTCAAAAGTATTTGCTGATGCATTTTCTGATCGCATATTTAAATCTCCACTGCTTCATCTTCTGATGAAATCTGGGAGAAATGGTAATAGTGGTTCAATGCCCTTTTTAATAATTCTTACTTTCTCTGTACAGGGAACATTTTGTGTGAATATAATCAATGGTTTCTGACCTTGGCTATCTCTTTCCTACCAGGCAAAAACAATGGGAAAGGGTACTACATTTATGAACAGGGTGGCAAGCCAAAACCTGATCCTTCAATACTACCATTCATCGAGGAGTCTAGAAGACTTTGCAATATTATGCCCAATGGAAAGGTGGTTTTATTAGGCAGTGTCATATAAAGACTCCCATTTATATTAACATTGCACTGAAATTGACACTATTGCTTTCCAAGTTTTGGTTTAATCTAAGCTTCCTCTCTCAAACTAGAGAAAATAGATATTTTCCTGTCATTGGGTGAAGGAAAACTAATAGTATTTGTTTTATTTGCAGCCTATATCTGTTACTGACCAAGAGATTGTGGAGATGATACTCTTCCCAGTAGTTAATGAGGCATGCCGTGTTCTAGAAGACAGAGTTGTTATTCGAGCATCAGACCTTGACATTGCATCTGTTCTTGGAATGAGCTTCCCAAATTACCGGTTGGATTTCCTTTTTTTCTCTCTTTAAAATTGACATAACTAAGAAATGGGACCGAGGAGATAAAGCTGAATAAAATCTTTAAAAATAACATGCACAGTGTGCAATAAAGAAATAAAAAACCAATATCGAATAAGGAACGGCAGCAAAAATGAAAAACAAAAAAATGAGATGTGTTGTTAGAGAAAGCCAAAAGGTGATACTGGGCCACTGGCTAATTGTGAGTGATATGCAGTACAGGGTAATTTTATTGGGGAAAACCAAAAAAAAAAAAAGAATCTGACGAGATTATTTGCTAACTCCTTTTGTGCTTATTATGCATCAACCAAGGAGCAATGAAGTGCATGAATCACTAAGAAAGGGCAATATAAAGATATCGCATGGTTGTTACATAATTGAATATAACAATTTGCATACTGTTTGAACTCCTTACTTTTGTCCAGGTTGCAGAACATAACTGTTTATGTTTAATCAAGATCTTCTGAAGTGTTTAACTAGTAATCTTTTTGAGCAGTATACCTGGCATTATCAGTCAGTGCTGTGTGTTTAGTTTGTGTCTCATTTCAATCACTTTTTTGGCAGGGGTGGCATTGTTTTCTGGGCAGATTTGGTTGGGGCTAAACATATATATACCAGCCTAAAAAAATGGACACAATTATATGGTGTTAACTTCTATAAACCCTCAAGGTATTTGGAAGAAAGAGCACTCAAAGGCATTCCTTTGGTAAGATGCATGTTCTTTATTTTTCTATTCAAAATTCCTGAAATTCAGTTTTAATTGTGTATGATTCAATACTTGGTTATTCAAACATGGGAAAGTTTCAATAATTTAAATTAAGCACTAGTTTGCAAGTGGGGTACTTTTGTAGGGATTAAAATACTACTTGTTATAATGAACGGAAAAGAAATCTTAAAAGGAGCAGTAGGGATAGAATTGTGTTTCTTATCACAGAAATCTCTCTCCAAGTGCATTGATTAACAAGATGAAGTGTATTTTTTTGTATTGGTTGCAGAGTGCACCTGCTTCATCTACTCCAAACTCAAGGGCGCGTCTATGAGAAAGCCAAGTGTTCAGCATGTTGGATGTTGTTCTACGATCGAAAATGTAATTTGCTTTGCTTCCTTCCTAGATTAAATTTGGTTTCACAAAGACAAAAATAATTGTTTCTTGACGGTGACGAGCTAAAGTCTCAGTTTGCTACTTTATTGAACATGCATCATAAGTTAAAACTGATTTCCTTCAAGTTTGGTATGTGTTTTAATTTTACTTGATTCAACATGCTTAGCATAAATGTTGGAGTAACATTTAGGTTGAGTAAAATTGATATTGGTTTAACACCTATTAAATGTTTCAGACAAATAATCTTTGATAGTTTTGAACTGTCTGTCATGAAATAAACTGTTAAAAACATAATAAAATAACAATAAATTAAACGTCACATCACCGCTTAATTCATGGACTTTTTTAGTTCATTCATAAATGATCAAGAGACTTTTAAAACATTTCACGAAACAGAAATGTGAAAACGTAATGAAATCAGATTATAATATTTTATTTGAGTGTTATGAATATGAAATAACTATATTTATATTTATTAACAGTATTATTGGTACAATAATTGTAATAATATTTCTTTAGCTTTAAAATTTGTTTATCAATAAGAATTAAATAAATTTCATATTTGTTTATATTAAGCCTCACATGCGCATTGCAATTACATCTATTACTCTTGAACATTTTTTTAATTAATTTATTCAATCAAAATGTTATTTTTAAAATAATTAGGTTCAATAATTCTTAATTCTACTTCATGTTTGTGATGTAGATAATTAAGTTCGTTCATATCTTCAATAAAATATTGATAAAATTAATTTAATATTTGACTGTTACAAACATAAAGAAATTATAAATTGTTGATTTGTTGTTATCATAGTAGTTGACAATTATAAATGAAAATTATTATTATTGTTGTAACAATTAAGTATTGAATAAAATTAAATAATCAATATTAATCATACCTTTAGTCAAAAACTTATTATTGGTAAGAAAAAAAAATAATCATTGATTTTAAGACACTATAAGAATTGTTTTTTTTTTTTTTTTTATCAATGATAAAAACTCATGTTTTAAGAAAATAAATTCAAAACATAAAAGAGCAAAGAATAATTAAATTAAAAATAAATATTTGCTATGAATAATAAATTTCACAATAAAACTTCTTGCTTTGCCGAAGTTATAGGAATTAGGTAGATTGTGACTAATAGTTCAAGAATATAAAGAAAAAAACTACATTATAATGAGGCTTCTAATTCTATATATGCTTCCTTGTTCCTATCAACAAGAACGAAATGGGCAATTAACCTCTTCAAAATAATAGACAACAAAATGGCCAAATCTAAAATATAACAGCTTATTAAATTATTAGAGGTTAACCCTTAACCCTTAACGGTTGAAATATACTGGCAATACAAAGGACAAAGTAATGAACAAAGCAGCATTAAAGGGAGACATGGAAAAATCCCTGAATAAAAATGTATATTTTAAATTACAAGTTATGGAAGTCATTCAACAAAAATCTAAGCGATATAATTTATGAAATTATAACCCAGCAATTTACAAGCATCGCAATAAAGCAATGTTGAAGCTGAAAAAATAATTTAGATATGTATGAATGACCAAAGTAGAACAAGAAAATTAATAAAAAGAAAAAATTGATCCTACATGGGCTAATGGTGGGGCATGTATGCTTAACAGACCCTTCAGATAAGGCAGAAGAATGGCAATGCTTTTATAATTATATATTACACAGAAGCTCTGGCATACCTTAAAAAAGACATTCTCATTTTTTGTTTTTCAATAATACCTCTGCACATCCTTCTAAGTTAGATTCTTTTCATGTCTCTTTTTCAATTTTCACCTTAGTCTCCCCATTTTCAGCAATATTACCAGAGATCATAGATGTTGAAGTTGTAACCACAGGTGAAACAACAGGTTTAGTAACACCATTGCTAGTGGCTCCCTTTTGACGCACTATCTCAGAACTAGCATTTCCAATGCTATTGATGTTTGGGTCCTTTTGACTCTCTAATTCATTTCTGGCCAACGAAGAACACTTTGTTTCTGAAAAAGGGAATTGAAATTAGTCATTTTTAACAATAAAGCAGGTAATGCAAAAATGACTCACTCATACAATAATACATTTTCTACTAGAGACATGCGTCCAATATGTACTTTGTTAGACTAATGCCATCAGAAATTTCAAACCCATTTCAAATGACAGCCATGTAAAGCATAATATTCAGATGCTTTTCAAAGTCAGAGGGGTTAACTGCCAAAATGCAAAGGTGGCGGTCTTCAGCCAAAACCCCATTGACAAAGGATTCTATGAATGTCTCCAAAAGTAAAATTATAACAAAAAGAGAAAAACATTAACTTGCCATTTATTTCTCCCATAGTGATAACCCTATTGAGAAAATCTCTAAACTTTGTTAATACAATCCTTTCTTGCTCAGCATAGACCTCTGTCATCCCTTGTCCATAAGGAAATTGTGAAGATGTATTACAAGCATGGGCCATTGGCGCAATGGGGGAGGTGGCTGCCATGAACATTGTATCTTGCTCATCACACATCAAGGCTAAAGTCCCAGGAGACATTGGCCTCCCTTTTGGGACATCAGCACCATCTGAACTGGAATTCTCTGGGCTGATTTTATCTGTTTGGTTTGCACTCGAACAATCATCAGCCACAGTCTTCTCAACATGACCTTCCTTTTGACTTGGTAATTGCTCTTGACTTGAAGAAGCAAGGGAAGTATCCGTCTGATCTTCTGCATGCTTTTCCATTAAAATTTTTTGGTCTGATCATAATAATAACAATAATTGGTGAGGAAAAAGTAATTAACGATGTATACATTAACAAGGCTGAAGCCACTTGATATGTTATAAAAAGCATAAAGTGAAAAAATAACTAGCAGGTTGTAGCCAAAAAAATAATACAAAATGTCCTATGGACCATGGTTATAGACTTATAGCAGCCTTTCATGAATTGTTTCCTAATGATCGTTGTATAGAATGACAAAAGTTATAGATGAACAAACATGTCATATGGTCACCTTTCAAAAATAAAATAAAGAGGAATTGTTTACAAATGATGATCAATTTTGACTGTGATTCTAATGCACAAAAACATGTCATGTCACTTTTCAAAAATAAAATAAAGAGAAATTGTTACCTAATGATCTTCAATTTTGACTGTTATTCTAATGCACAAAGTAGAGTGAGGTATTATTTAGTTTAGATATAAAAGGTAACCTTGATGAACCATGTTAGAAGGAATGTAAGGTTCCGTTTGGCCCAACTTATTTTTAACTTATAAGTTACTTTTAAGTTAAAGTTAAAAATGAGAGCTTAAAAAAATAAGTAAAAAGTTGTTTGTTAATATATATATATTTTTTAACTTAAAAGCTCATTAAAGTTAAAATATAATCTGATGAAAAGGTCTTGAGTTTAACTCTTCTTGCTAACAAAAACTAAAAAACTAATCACTAATATTTTCCGATAAAAAAATTCTAATTATTCCAAAATTTGGTCTGGAATTCGAAAAGAGAACATGGAAATAAGCTCCGCATAAGTAGCTCTGGGTAACTTATTATAAAACTCTTTATTTTTAATTTTTCTTCATTAAAAATAAGTAACTTTTATTTTAAGAAACTTTTACTAATTGGTGTTTGACCCAACTTTTACTTAAAAGTAGCTTATAAATTGAAAATAAGCTGAGCCAAACGGAGCCTAAATAGGAAAGTTTTATGTTGTATAGTTTATGTGATTAATTATGATAATCAATATTATTAGAATATATGAAAAAATATCTAACAGTATCTTGATTATACCTAAGAATATTGTAGAGTATCATACATATTGTCTCTTAGGATTAGTCTCCCTATTTCCTTATTATCTCACGATTTGATATATAAATAAAGGTTAGTGCTTTATGTTGTGTATCACATTGTAATACATCATATCAAGTTAATAGCAATTTCAGAGTATTTAGTCTCCATAGTCTATTCTCTCCTCTTCCTCCCTCTATCTCTATGACTAACACCCTATAATTTCAACAAAATCCTTGTATTTATTACTTTTAGTGTATATATATATATATATAATTTGATTTTATATTCCCCACTGTATAATTGACATACAAATTTCATCACATCCTCTCTTACTTAACACAGTATGGCAGCATAATGTAACCCTAACCCTAAACTGTGTATAACTAGTGGATACACAGCCCCACCAATGGTTTTTTTTTTCCTTTTGTGGAAAAGCCACATGTAAATAAAAGTGGTGATTGGTGATGTATGATGTCAATATACCTGTAAGTGTCTTAGCAGTTTGTCCTGATACTAGCACCAGAACTGAGCATAGCTCCTTGAGGTGCTGTGGTTGTATAATGTCTGCTAAAAGAGACCTTTAACAATAATAAAGTCAGCAATTAAGTGTAGTAAATTTATCTTCATTTCATCTATATAACTAATATTACCTGTACATAAATTTTGAAGGACCTAATGTGGCAGTACCAACACGAGCACCTGAGACAGGTGACAAGGATGAGGAAGGTGTTGGACCTCTGACGTGGTTTACCTGGTGAGCATTAAAACAAAATTATGCTGATAGTGTACATTAGTCAAGAAATAAAAAATGCTCATTAATCATGAATTCATGATGGTATCATTCACTACAGTCTACAAGTCATCATGGTATTGAAACAAAAGCTTTAGCCTTGAACTTAATTATCTTTATTCCTTCCAACTTAAAAGTAGACTTGAGAATGAAGTTTTGGATAATAGTGCTTGAGTGTAAAAGTCTCACTCAGCACCAGCAACACTTGTATTTATATATGTGAAATAGAGTACAAAAAGATAAGGTAACTTCTAGAGTATACTAGAAAGATAAAACAAACAACTATTCTAACAAGTAGAAAGTTCACAAAAAATAGAGGAGTCAAGTTCAGTTTAGGAAAGACTTGAATTCAATTTTAAATGCGCCCTTTAAATAAAAGGATAACAATGTCAACTCCTAACAAAAACATAGCTATATGATTAAAAATAGTTATGTCAACTGGACTAACTGTTCTCTATTTTTCTGATTTAATCAACCACTTAATTTAAAATAAACCACTCTACTAGTATGACTTGTGCTATGAGCAAGTTTTACCTGTTGCCCCAACTTGCTAATGGATGGATCCTTGGTTGTAGGCCAAAAGAAGAGTTCCTGGCCTTTTCTTTTCTTGGAAACTGGAGGCGATGCATAGCCAGAGGAACCAATAGCTCCAGTTATGGCAGCATTTGCTGCTTGCTGAATATATGCCATGCTATTTTGATCTCCATGAAACAAAGCCTGTCTCTCTTCACTTCCCTCAAAATTCTTGCAGTCCATGCATTTACAATTTTCAGAACAAAGAATGTTGGCTTGGAAGCATTCACAGTACTTCTTGAGGCACCCAGATTTTTTACAATGACACCCCTTGTTATGTTTTCCTAATATTAAAACTTCCCCAGCCTCCTCCTACATTTATTTTCAAAGTCAGATAGTCAAGACTACAAAAAAAATTTGAAGTATAAAATACAAAAAAGATGTTCAAGTTCAGGACATTTTTCTTTTAACTTGATAAAATAAAAATCAACATAACAAAGGGCATGGGCCAACAGAAAATTGATTTTCACTCATAAGTAAAAAAGGCTTAATTCCATGATTATCAATTATGGAATGTTGCACCTAATTGAAATAGCATGCTTTTTACTATGGGAAAAAATCGCATGGAGAAAGTGACCCACCATCATATACAGAAAATATCTCTTTTCCATAAAATTAAACAATGAACAGAAATAAAATATAATTTGAGCAAAACCAATGTCTGGCATTTATCAGCATAGAATTTGCAGTATGCTCCAACAAAAGAAATAGTTGCAACTTTTATTATCAATCTAAGCACCAATATTTAACTGATCTCGTCATCCAAAAAATAAAATGTTATATACAACACTATGAGTCACAAAGAGTTAGAACTAAGTACCCTGCTATCACGTGTTCCATGAGGACTGCTAGCAATTTTTGGCCTAAATGCATTAGGATTGCGCTCTAAGGTAGCTTCAACAGCTTCTCGTCTAGCAGCTTCATTTTCAACATTGTTGAAACAATTTACACAGTTGCAACCATCACAATATATTCCTGATGCAAAACATTCACAATACCTGCTCAAAATATTTCAAATATTAGCTTCACAGCAAATATAAGTTGCAACAACAAAATGTCCCCTATTGAAGAACAAAATGAGCTTAACCATAATAGAAACAAAGAATAAATAAATGGAGTCATTTATAGAAATTCTTTTCTTGTTAATATGAAAAAAAGAAAATAAATTTATGATAGAAACAAGTTACTAATATACTATGAACAGCAACAAGACCACATACTTGCACAGAATTGTGGATAACTACTTAAAAACAATTTTGCATTTCATATTTACAGATGTGAGAGAAGCACACACACACGGTATGCGCACATACATTTGCCAATGTGAACTTATAGCCTTCTACTTCACAGAAACACATGCACAAATGGTTGTCAAACTCACATGCCAACGTGTAAACTCATCTTAGTGTAGTTTACGATCTTAGACATGCAAATCTGTTTAACTCCTACTATAATCATTTTCTGATAGACTTGGTCAAACTTGTGTATATTGGACAAAATCACATAGACTTGCAAGTTGAACACCAATTATGCAAGTCTACAATCCGTCTCATTTAAGACCAAAACAGCATGCTTTGTTGGGCATTTTGAAGTGTGATTAAAACCCATTAGGGCTGGGGGTTCAAACATCTTTCACGATTGCGTCTGTTTTCTGGTCAATGCTTGCATTAGGGCTCATTTCAGCTCATCCAAACAGCCTTTCTTCTTCTCGATTTGTAAGCTGACAGCTAAGAAAGGGATCTCGAGCTTTGAACACCACCATTCTCTCATATGTCCGAAGGCTTCCAAGCTTTGTTCTCTTCTGCTTCAGCTTTGAAGCTTGTGTTTCAGCTTCATTCCTCCAAGGCCATCATGCCCCTTCTCCTCTCTTCATTAGTTAATTTTTTATTTATGATTTGGTGATTTGTGATATTGTGATTTTGGTGAGCTTCATTCTTCCAAGCTTGTGCCATCCTGAATTTGTGATTTGTGTATTTTCATGTGACTGTTATATGCCTCTGTTCTCTTTAATATTTTGTATGAGTCCAAGCTTTGTGACTGATATAATATGATACAAGTGTTTGGTTGGGTTGGGTTTGCTTGGGTCTTATTAATATGATATCAGGCTCTGTTGTTCTATGTTATAAACCATTAGTCTGTGTTGAATTATTCTGGTTTGCTACTTTTCTTTACTAGAGAGTTGAAATGTTGAATTATTGTTGTGTTAAAGTATTATGTTCATGCATAAATGCAATTTATAGTTATTTTAATATTACTTTTATAATTAGGTAAACTCTTATGAGTTTACGAATCATGTCTACGAAGGCACTACGAGTTTAAGTAAACTCTCGAATTTGACAACGTGTCCACACACAGAGTGAGAGAGAGAGAGAATTTTACTTACAGCTTTAAGCATTTAGAATGTTTACAATTGCACTGCTTTTGCTTCTTTGGAGTAGCATCTTTCATTTCAAAGTTAGGTCTTGATCTTGATTTTGGAGATTCTGGTTTCCTGAAAAAGTAAAGGTTAGTTAATTGAAGACCAAAACATATACTTTGAGCTACTCCATGAAGACATTTGCAAAATGCCAGTCAAAGCAGATATCTTAAAATTTATTTACTCAAAAAATTCATCAATTCAAGCTTGTCCAAAAATAAACAGATACTCAATATGACACTCAGTTATCATGTAACATTCAACCAAAACTTCAAAATGATTTACCACAACTAGGAAATGCCTGCTTCACTTCAAGCAGTTAATTCTGAAATATATAAGCCTTACAAATGTGAAAAGAATAGAGTAAAGAACATTCACATTGTATGAGAAAATAATTTGGAAGAAAAATCCAGATCATTCACATTGTGTGAGAAAATACTTTGGAAAAAAGAGCCAGACACAAATTGATGTACACAAAAGAGAAAAGTTTGTGATGAAAGCATATTATAAAATAACCCCCCAAAAGAAAAAGGCTGCACCTTGGAATGATATTATTGAAATTGAAGAAAACAATATGCATAATCTATATTGACCATAACCCTTGCTCCCAGTCCAAAAGGAAAACGAATAGAAATTTCAATTGACAAGTATTTTAGTTTCAAAGGTAAATAAAATACAAAAGGCACCAATGTATCCATAACACAAGAATCCAGGAAGCATGGATAATTTAAAATGTGTGCCATAGTTGTATCAATTGCATCTTTTACTAATACCATAGTACTAGATACCTCATTCTTGACAAATGATAATTTGTATTATTATGCGATGGATAAGCTAAAACAACAACAACAATACCCAAAGCATTTACAACTACCACTAATTTTTTATATTTTGTAAGTACATGTAAATTTCGATAAATATGTACGTTATGTTGTATCCTATTGTACCCATATCCAACTTTTTTTTACAGAATTCATATCCCCACATCACACCGTGTCATACTGAGACTTGTATCCATATGCACGTCCCAAAAGTAAGAAAAAATTCAGATTATCCCAACCATTAAAAGCTCCAACCCAATCGGAAATTACTATAAACAACTTCATAAACTATTTGCACAAACACCTACAGTTCTAAAGTTCCTAACTGACTAATGTAAGCCACTAAAAACAATTTAGATCTCCCGCCATCTTATTCCCACTGGAAGAAGAAACTAGAGTTACAGAAAACCAATGAAAAGTGAAAACATTTGAACAAGAGTGAAAGTAAAAAGGAACGAAATGATTGCCAAAATTTCCATTTACTAACAGCAAACCATGACATTCCACATGCACTGAAAGCTCAGCTCACACAAGAACTAAAATCCTCCAAACAAAACAGTGATTCCCGTGACAAAATCACTGCCGCACACTAATTTGAAAACTAAAACCAACAAAAAAGAAAAAAGAAACTCCATGCACGAGCCTCCAATCCACAGAATTCCAAGTGTTCCTAAGAACCACCCGATCAAAACTTCAACTTTTCCAGACATCAAAATTCAAAACAGAAAACATACAGTAAATCATTTGAACAATTCACACAGTTTCAACAAACTCACCCAACCCTCGCATGAGGCGCCTGCGGCGGCAACGGAAACACAGCCACAGGTTGCTGCTGCGATTGCGGTTGCGGCTGCTGCTGCTGCGGATGCTCCGGTGCGCCGGTGAAATCGAGCTGTCGCGCCAGCTTCTTCGCCGGAACTTCCAACGACGCCGTCGATGGCGCTGGAACTTCCGACAACGACGCATTCTTCGGAGCGCAATCACCTCCTCCTTCACCTTCCCCCATGGCACGCGAAGCAAAACAAAATCCGAAAACTCTCACCGCGAATTCGGAATTCCGGCGAAAACGACCTACGATTACGGGTATTCAGCGAAAGAAAGCGGCGATAGTTTGAAAACGCAGCTCGAATTCGAACACTGCGCGCGTGGATTGCGCAGCTCGGGATTGCTGCGACTGTTGCGAAATTGAGCGGCGCGTGGATCCAAACGCGGCGCACGAGGAGAGGGAGCTGTGGAGAGAGAGAGAGAGAAGGAGGTTGTTGGGATTGTAGAAAGGGAAAGGGAAGAAGAAGTGTGGGATTTGAAGAAGGTAAGAGTGGAGGAAGAAGAAGAAGGAGAAGAAAACGCAACACAAACACAAACTTACACTTATACAAACACACACACTCCCTCTCTCTTCGAAGCTTTTGAAAATTCAATTTAGTAGTAAATATTGAACGGCCAGATCGCGATGCTACTTCCATCAGACGCTCCACAAGACATCAAACCCATCGACGGCTACCGTTCATTGAAGAGTCTCCACGAGGAACCATATCTTCTTTTAAAATTAATGAATGTACAACTAATGTAAGCTATGCTACTTTTTTTCTTTGAGATGTATTGTTTATGCTACTAAACACCTAAAAAAAAATAGAAGTTTTCTTCTTAACATGATTTGATAAGAAGAAAAGAATTAAAAAATATCAATTATATATATATTACTCAAAATATTGGAAAGATATGAATGTGTCAGTTTAATAAATCTGTAAATGAAATTTTATCAGTTAAAGTAAAAATAATGAGTTTAAAATAAAAAGTGACTTTGTTTTAAGGAAAATTATTATTTTCTACCATATGAAAAGAGAATAATACTATTTCTTGAGGGAGGGATGTGTTTCAATTAATTGTTAAAGAAAAATAATAGAAGGATTATCCGGTGCAACAAGCACCACGGTAGGTTGAAAAGTTCAGTGGAGACGCGACATGTGTGCTTTGGCATAATGGAGTCATAGCTTCTGATAATTGAAAATCGCACGGGGTTGAAAACGAGGGATATTTTTTGGTGAGAAAACCATGATTCATGACTATCAATAATTTTTCTAGTGAAACTCAAACCATCCCAAGCAAATTGTAGTTGTTATTCACTGTGGTACAAATTTTCAAATATTAACTATGACTCCACTGTCACATTAATTATGCTCCTTCAAGAGAAGGGATTCAATATAAAGAAAGGGTAGAAGTGTAGAATTATTGTGGATGCCATGTCATAAGGATGAATTTTAAAATTTTCACATTCCTTATAAGAAATCTCCACCCTACAATTTACCAGGTTTCGTAAGAGAATCTATCAGCAACAACAAGCTTGTGCCTTGTGTGTTACTTCCAAACATGTAAATGAGTCAACTCTCACAAAGCCTGATGGAAGCTTACTTCTGCAAATT
The DNA here is from genome assembly GCA_014843725.1 of Amphicarpaea edgeworthii. Lineage (NCBI taxonomy): Eukaryota > Viridiplantae > Streptophyta > Magnoliopsida > Fabales > Fabaceae > Amphicarpaea > Amphicarpaea edgeworthii. The sequence goes on from CM026325.1 coordinate 905,498, forward strand.
CTACACCTATCATTAATAATGTCATCTTTGCACACTTTCATATCCATTGACCTAAGAAGTTGAACTTTGTTTGGTTAGAGAAGCAAATGGTGGTTGCTGGGTGGCCACAGCTTGGATGTCGATCATTCCATTTTGATGTGGTTGACTTGAAATTTGCAGGGGTCAGGGATTGGCTTGCAATCATGATCTTTAGTGTTATGTCACCATTTTGCTATATGAATGAGGTATGACCTCCCCCAAGCGGTATTTTTGGCTTAAATTCCATATGCACCATCAAGAAGGGGCAGTGCTTGAAATTTACACTCTGAAAGAATAAGGAATGTAGAATCAGGTCCCAAAAGACAAGTCCTGACAACAAAGCAAAATTTACAAATAGAAAAGAATAAAAATATTAGAGGATGTCTTCTGATTATTAGGTGGCACTAATGAAAGATTATCAATATTCAGGGTGTATCATCATGTTAAACTTTTTCTTTAGTAAATGAATTCAGACAACTTGTAAAACAAGGCAAAGACAATGCAGTGAGAGAGGTTGACTTACTGGAATGCTTAGTAATTGTCCTTGTTGATTGATCAGAACAGGCAGGCTTCTCCTGGCGGCAACTGGGATAGATTTTAACAAGCGGAGAGCTTGTTTTGCTGATACACTGGCATAGTGCAAACATGGAGATGTTCTGTCGATTATCTGCTTGGTTCCATTCACTGATTTAACCTCATATTGAGGGAAGATTTTTGAAAGTGGATATTTTGATAACTCAGCAAGATACAGCCAATCAAATTCAATCATGTGTCGAACCTCTGGTACTTTATTATGACCAGCTACACAAGATGTGCAACACAAGCTTCTGGCTTCCTCACTCAAATCCATTTCATAATCAACTAAACCAGAAATTTCATTTTTGTCAATATTATTCTTCAATTTCCATGTGAGAATGAATCGATCCATGAAGTAACAGAACTGCCCTGGCTGAAGTGATTTGCTAAAAGGGGTAACCCCATGCTTTGATGCAGAGTCAGAAATGACCTCAGTTTTAGACCTGAAGTGAGCGGTTTCTTGCTTCTGCAATGCAAGAATACTATCATAGGTTGATTCACCAATTATGTTTAGCCTTTTGGCTTCAGTCAAAACTAACTCAGGATTCACATCCAAAAAGTGGACATCTGATGCATCCGGAACCAAGTGATTTGCATATGACTTCTCAGACTCTATAACTTTTTCTAACTCCTTGGCAACACAATACCCTTGTCCTTGCGAGTGTGACTCAATATATTCAATCTTTAAAGGTAAAGCACAATCATCAGAGCAGCAGCAGACCAAGACTCTGGACCCTCTAGAACCAGGATCTGGGCAAAGGTAACAACCTGCTGCTGTAACAGAATTCTACAGGATAATTGAGGATAAAATGAAAAGTTAAGAATGTTGAAATTAATCAAATATTTAAAGCTAAAATACTCGTGTATCTATTAACAAGAAAGGTAAAAAATACTATGGTCTACCTTAATTCCTTTTAGACTTGTTTGCACTAAAACCAATATTAGATCAACTTTTACACTGTTGTCAGGAAGAGAGCAATTTGATGGAAGCATATTTACCTTGCATGGAAAAGTACGAATGTAGTCCATTAGCAATTTCAAAGCACTACCTCTGATTTGTCTCTGCCTTTGTGATACAAACTGAAACAAAAAGTTTGACTACTATTACGAGAATATTCATGTACAAACAAAGTTTGAAAGGAAAGTAATCATATATAAGATCAGAAGTACCTGCAATATCAAGGAAAGAAACTTCATCAGGCATATGTCCTCAATTTTCAAAGGACAAAGAATCTGTAAATCAATAACAGCATACCCATGCTGCAAACAGAATCCAACCCAAAATACCAACAAACAGGATAATAGTAAATTCCAGGGAAATAGATTAACATAACTAGAGCAACAAACAAAGGGCTTACATGTACTATTTTTCATAGCAACATCAACATAGCTAATTAGAAATTCCATAAAGTATTAATCAAATGGGCAATGAATGGAATAAGTAGTTAACAGGTACTCACATCCTTGATAACCACGGCATCATGTATCAAGCTATAACCAATTTGATCAACATATGTGCGTGTTATTCGGCATGCAGAAATCATTGCTTGGAGCTCAAACTTAAATACAGCTGGAAATGTTGAAGAGAAAAAAAAGTCATTTAGACAGCCTTTCTCCTCAAGCCTATCTCATTTTTATTATGTATAGAATTGACTATTGAATATTGATGCAAATTGAGGGCTAATGTAGAAATTAGAAATTAAAAGACCTGTGATTAGAATTTAGAACAGAAGGAAGGAGGAAATTAGATTCCCATTAGACAAATTGAAAACCACCAAATGAAAATAAAGAAAAACCTCTAAATAAAAGCAATTAAAACAACTGTACAGTTCCTCTGTAAATCTAACAGGCAGGCTCCATGGAAGAATCTATGAACTGAACAACATAGAGGCAGAGGCCAATAGAAAAATCCTGTCTCAAAATGATTAAGAATATAGAACTAAATTCATTTTCTTCCCTTTACTCCAGACATTGATATTTTTTCAATTGCATGTGCATTACATTGTATAAGAACCATGTTTACAAACAATTCAATGAGTTTGGGATGAACCAGAACGAGTGCTTTTAACCTGCTAAAAGGAATCAAGGTAGAAGAACTTTACAATTTCTTAAAATGATATTAAAGAAATCATGAATCTCATTATCACAACTTACAAGATGACAAATTATTCAGAACCATTCTTATCCTATTACGTGCATATAATGGACTTTGATTAGTTGGGTCTTCTACCCAATCCTCACTACCTCCTTGGCATATCTGTGCAGATGAAAACAAAATTATCAAGTATGAATTCAAATGGGACTATGGGAGGCATAGGAGAAAAAAAAGAGCAATGCATAGCCAAACCAAACAAATATCCAGAACCAACCTTGTACATATCTTCCTTTGAAAATTCTAGAAGAGGCCGCACAAGAAGGATGCCCTGGTTTGCTTGAACTTCCCTGTAGGACTGTGTATATGTAGGGAAAATCTGGGAGGTGAAAGGCATGCCTGCAAGTCCAAGCACACCACTATTTCGAGAAAGCCTTAAAATAAATAACTCGGCCTGCATTGTTTCTCAACAATCACTACATGTCTAACATCTTGAATAAGCCTTCAATCTTACAGAATAATAAAACGCCACATTTAGCCATTTCCCACTCAAAATTTCATTTATTTCTTCAAAATATTGTCTTAAGTATTTAACCATATGTAGATTGTCTATGCCCCGAACATAACATTAATAAATCACTTTATGATCCATTATAAAGGCCTAGAGCTCCTACATGCGACATGCAGTTCATCAAAATAATGTGGGAAAATGAATAATTACAGATAAAAGTAAACATAAAGCATCGTCAATCAAACCTGATCATCAGCATGATGTGCAATAAGCAATACCCCAATCCGGTGTTGGGCACAAACTTCTTGAAAGATTTGGTACCTAAAGTTCAATAAACCAAAATCTGCAATTAATATACTTTATCAAAGTTCCCAGTACAGATATCCAATACTTCTTCAACAAAATGTATGGATGCAATAACCTCATTTCACGGGCAGCTTCCTGCAACTGACCCTGTTTTGGCCTGCCACTTGGCCAATCACAGCATGCAACCTCACATCTGATTCCTGCATTAAGTGTCTATGCTATGTTATGTCAGTCAAACTTATAAGTTCAAGAACTCAAGTCACATTACCATACTATGTCATCACGGGAAAAAAAAAACTTCTATTGTTAAATTTTCACTTAGCCTTGCCATGAAACATTTGGTGTCTATCACTCACAAACCTTCACAAATTTTGATAAAGTCTCGTTCATTTAATGTTTCTAAAGAAAGACAGACATAATTTTCATGACATGTTAAAAATTTAACACTAGAAGATTTATGTTCCATTCTTGCAATACAGATAAAGGAGCCAAATTTGGACATACCCATTTTTGAAACTCTATGAGAAACTATATTTGCCTCCTCTTTGCTCTCTGCTCGTAGATCATGATCAACAATTATTGCCAGTAGTCCATCTATGAAACCACCATTCTCAGAGGTGACGGCATTAGCACCAGCAGTTTTCCATCCAGCAGTTAACACACAGAGTGCCATACTGTCAGGGCCACCAGACACTCCCAGAGCTGATAGGAAAAGAGGCATCATATCATCAAACAGTTCATAAGCGAGTAGGTGCATTGCATCACTAGCAAATTGATAATATTCTAGAAGCTGCATTTTCCACCCTTTTTAATTTATCAGAATATTACTTTTAAGTTTGATTCTGACACAACACTAAAACAAAAAAGGCACACACCAAAGTTGAGCAAATAGCAGAATTTTCAAAAAAAAGATTCAATTTTTCAGCTGGCAGGAAGAGTGACACAAAGAGAAGCTGACCAACTCGGTGATGGGGTTCGAGACCAGCCATGGCCATTCGCCTGGAAAATGTTTCTGTGTGCTTGGACATGTCGATTGAACATTGGGAAGGGGAAGAATACACGCTGAAGGAGAAAGGCGATGGAAGAAGATGATAGTAATGGCGAATAAGTTTTAGCCCAAATGAAAGACTGAAACTTTTTGGTGGGATTTTGGAGGTGGAAGCAAAGAGACAAGTTGTTGCAGTGACTGTGAGTGTTGGCGAAGATAGGATTAGGCCTCGCGCCATAGCTGCTTTCTGTCACAACAAAAATCACTTGGCAAGTCTAACTCATATTGGTTGACAAATATTGTTTGAATAAATATAAATAAGAAAGAAAAAATTAGAGAAATTTGTTTCAACTTATTTAGATGAATATAAATAAATAAGTAAATTATACGGATAATATTTTATACTAATTTTAAAAATATTTTTTTACTCCATTATTTTTTATCTCAAAAAACTATTTATTATTTTGTAAACATTTAGTTATAAAATTATTTAGATTTAAAAAATAAAATTATTTCCCAACCATTATATTCCAATTTAGCAAAAATTGATTTCTATTGAATTCCACATAAATAACTTCCTTTGCATTTTGACAGGAATTTGGTATTTCCCCTCTCATCTTTTTTTTTTCTTCTATTCTTTCTATTTCCATACAAACATAGGGTCGTTGTACTTGTGTTTCAATTAAATTCAATTATCTATATATGACAGATAGAGATAATTATATACTATGATTTTAAATAGTGTGATATATTAACATTACCACAAAACAAATAAATAAGTGTTATAAAAAGAGTTATAGATGGATGAAGAAGAAAGAGTCCGAGGAAAAGAACAAGTGAGAAAGACAAGGTAAGAAGATGATTGAGACAAGGGAGCCAAAGTGAACACAACCTAACTCAAACACAAACCTTAGACCTCTCTCTGTGTCATTTCTCTGTTACATTCTCTCTCCAATGTAGGAGGAAAACAAGCAACTTTTTTTTGCCGCCAATCGCCATGGCCACCACCACCCAATGGACTTCCCTTTCTCTCTCTGTAATCCTTCTCTCTATCGGCCTCTTCCAAACCCTAACTCCCAATTCCCCGCCGCCCCCTCCTCCGAACTACATCGTCGCTTTCCGCCACTACGCCGCCGCCGACCGTCACCGTGCCTACCTCGAATCCGCCCTCCGCCCAGGAGGCTGGCGGTGGATCCCGCGGCGGAACCCGGCGGTGCAGTTCCCCACCGATTTCGGGCTGGTCGCGATCGAGGATGCGGGATTACTCGACGAGATTCGTAAACTGGGGTCGGTCAAGTACGTTAGCTTGGACATGAGCTACAAGAGGGGTTTGATGGTGAAGAAGAAGAAGAAGAAGGATCAGAAACGCAACGACAACAAGGTTGGTGCGTTTGAGGATGGGAAGAAGAAGCGCCCCGGGAAGATCTTCACTAGGATGTCGTTTTGTGAGGCCGAAGAAGAAGAAGAAGAAGAAAAGGATATAAGCAATCGCAGCAGTTCTCACAATTTGGGGCGGGAATTGTTGATTCAGGTAATTTTATTTTTTTTTGGTTTTCTGATGCTGGGCATCCGGGGGAAGCAATAAATATTAGAACTTTGATTTGGTGCCTTTGGTTATGGTTATTGGTATTGTTTTGTCTTTGTTGCATAGCGTGTTTGGAAACCCGAAATTATGAGTGGGATGTGGAACTTATAACTATTTGCTTCTTAAACATGGAAAACCATATTTGGGATGTGGAGCCAAACATGCTATTAGTGCGTGTTTGGATCACGATTGATCATCTAAAATCACGTTGATATACCATTTCTTTGGTCTCATGTTGAGGAACTGATTTGGGGTCTAAAATTGATTTTGAGTTGAAACTTGAAACGTTAGGTACAGCTTTTGCATTATATAAAAAGATTTATGCTGACTTCTTTTTATTTATTATGAAAAGTGAAAACATCTAAATATGAATCACTCTAGTTCAAAATCAATTTTGCAGACGTTCACCCAATCAATGTTTGAAATTTTAAATTTATTAATGGTGTAAAGTGTGCATTCACATGTTTTGAGGCGTTTTTGTTTGTGACAGAGATCACAAGTTACTTCAATGTTTGGGGCTGAGGATCTTTGGGCGAAAGGGTACACTGGTACCAATGTCAAGATGGCTATATTTGATACAGGCATTCGAGCTGATCACCCTCATTTTCGTAACATCAAGGTAATGATTGATTTGGAATGGTTGTTTTTGATTGATGGTGGTGGATGAGTTGAATGATGTGGAACTTTATAGGAGCGTACAAATTGGACAAATGAAGATACATTGAATGATAATCTTGGACATGGAACTTTCGTTGCGGGTGTTATTGCTGGTGTAGATGCTGAGTGTCTTGGTTTTGCACCAGATACAGAGATTTATGCATTTCGTGTGTTCACTGATGCACAGGTAATGCCTGTTGGATTGGATGCTTTTATTGAACTCGCTTCTTGCTTTGGAAGGGGGAGGTGGTCGAGTTAAACTCTTTTAACTGCATATCTTCATTCCACATGTGTCCAATAAATGCATGATGTAATGATCATCAGAAGTTTATCAACCAAGTAGAGTAATAGTTAGCAACCTCTAAATGGGAACACCTAGATGCATCTTGACTAGGCTATGCATGCATTCTTTTTCTACTTTTTCTGCTTATACTACTTTTATTCTAGAATGTTGGCAAGATTTTGAGAAGATTTCATTCAGCCTATTGCAGGTGTCATATACATCATGGTTCCTTGATGCCTTCAACTATGCAATTGCAACCAATATGGATGTGCTAAATTTGAGCATAGGTGGACCTGACTACTTGGATCTCCCATTTGTTGAGAAGGTATATTTCTTGTACCTATCTGAACCAGCTCACTAATTTTATAGTATTATTAGGTTTTGTATTTCGTTAATTTTGAGGTAGAAAATTACTAAATGTATTACTTATGACGATATGGTGGTATTATTTCATGAATAATTATAACATGACATGTTAGTTTTTCTGCAGTAACTGTTATATTTTAAGAAGTCATTATTTGTTTTTGGTACTTGGATACAGTGATTGTTCTTTCACCGATTTCAGAACTGTCCTAGAGCTTTATGATGCTATTTTGTTTAACAGATATGGGAGATAACAGCAAATAACATAATCATGGTTTCTGCAATTGGAAATGATGGACCACTTTATGGAACTTTGAACAATCCAGCAGATCAAAGTGATGTCATCGGTGTTGGTGGTATTGACTATAGCGACCATATAGCCTCCTTTTCCTCACGCGGCATGAGTACCTGGGAGCTTCCTCATGGGTAACATTTACTTAGTTGTTTTTATTGCTTACACTTCATCATTCCTGCATCAACTGGCATTTGTTGAATGTTTCTAATGAGGACCTCTGTTTTCTTTTCCTACTATGATATGCGAAAGCACCATTTTGTTTAGGAAAACATTTTGACTAGGTGAAGAAGGGATGTTTGAGTTCAAACAAATAAGTACCCACATTGTTTGGTCGTAACACATTATCTCCACTTTCAATTTGTGGTGATCCTATGAAAAGAAGTGATGAGCTTTTTGTGAGGCCTCAGTAATTGTACAATTTCATGTCAGATACTTAACTGATGTGAACAGATTTTTTATTTGATACATGAGTTATTCTTGTCATCTGTTATTTCTGTGTCTGCTTTCATTTTGTATGCAACATTGGCTTCTTAATCATCAATAATTTTTTAAAATATATTTACCTCTGTACCTTGCAGTTATGGCCGTGTGAAGCCAGACATAGTTGCATATGGACGTGACATAATGGGATCAAAAATTAGTGCGGGTTGTAAAAGTTTATCAGGAACTAGTGTTGCAAGTCCTGTAGTTGCTGGTGTTGTATGTTTGCTTGTCAGTGTCATTCCTGAATCTGATAGGAAAAATATCTTAAACCCTGCAAGCATGAAACAAGCTTTGGTTGAGGGTGCTGCAAAGCTTTCTGGGCCTAACATGTATGAGCAGGGTGCTGGCAGAGTTGATCTGTAAGTTCTCCTGTTTAGGTCTCTATTTTGTTTTGAGATATATTTTGTTGGGACTTAGAGTTTATTGTAGCAAAGCAATAGTTGAAGAGTTATTGTTCTTATTATAGTTGTCAACATTTTAGAAACCCAACTAGTACTAGACACTTGATCAGTTCACCAATTTTCTGCTCAAGCTGGCCAATGTGGTCCAGTTTTATAAACAATTGTAATTGCCTTTCATTAGATTCTTAAATTAATCTGCAGGTCCCTATAGTTTTTGGAAACTTTGTACATAGGTCCTTATAGTTTGTAACTATAAATGGGTTTCTATGGTTTGAAAACTTTTTAACTGGCTTCCTGTAGGGACCTAACAGGGAGAGTAGATTCAAGGACCACATTCAAAAAAAAATTGAAATTAAAGGGACCCATTTATAATTTTTAAACTGCAGTGATTTATTTAAAAATTCCCATAAAGCAATAGGGACTTACCGATTCTCTTAACTGTTTTTTAATCAGTGTTTTCTTGTTTATGTAATTTTCAGGTTAGAATCATATGAGATTCTGAAGAGCTACAAACCTAGGGCAAGCATCTTTCCCAGTGTTCTTGATTATACAGATTGTCCTTACACATGGCCTTTCTGTCGTCAGCCACTCTATGCAGGTGCCATGCCTGTCATCTTCAATGCCACCATTTTGAATGGAATGGGTGTTGTCGGATATGTTGATAGTCCACCAACATGGCATCCTTCTGATGAAGAAGGGAATCTTCTAAGCATACATTTTACTTATTCTGACATCATATGGCCTTGGACTGGTTATTTAGCCCTTTATATGCAAATCAAGGAAGAAGGTGCACAGTTTTCTGGAAAGATTGAAGGTAATGTGACTCTCAGGGTTTCTAGCCCCCGGGCTCAAGGAGAGAAGGGACCTCAAATGAGCATATGTGTGCTTCAATTAAAGTTAAATGTGGTGCCAACACCACCTCGATCAAAACGTATTTTGTGGGATCAGTTTCACAATATCAAATACCCTCCTGGTTATATTCCCAGAGATTCCTTGGATGTTCGTAATGACATTCTTGACTGGCATGGGGATCATCTACATACAAATTTTCACATCATGTTCAACATGTTACGAGATTCTGGTTACTATGTTGAAACACTTGGTTCCCCTCTTACATGCTTTGATGCTCGGCAGTATGGAACACTTCTGTTGGTGGATCTTGAGGATGAGTACTTTGCTGAGGAGATTGAAAAGCTGAGGGATGATGTTGTAAATACTGGATTGGGATTAGCTGTCTTTGCTGAGTGGTATAATGTAGATACCATGGTAAAGATGAGATTTTTTGATGACAATACACGGAGCTGGTGGACCCCAGTCACTGGAGGTGCTAATGTTCCTGCACTAAATGATCTTTTAGCTCCATTTGGGATTGCTTTTGGAGATAAGATTCTGAATGGTGATTTTACACTTTTGGGTGAGCAGAATCGGTATGCTTCTGGAACAGATATAGTGAGGTTTCCAAGGGGTGGTTATGTACATGGCTTTCCTTTCTTAGATAGTTCAGAAAGTGGAGCCACACAGAATGTGCTGCAAACTTCTGGCTTGACCAAGGTGTGAGATAACACCTTCTATTTTGCTAGTTATTATTAATAATTAATAATTAATATAAAAACAAACTTTGAGAAATGTAGCCTCTGAAGTAAAAACAAGGTTAAATTTAAATCCTGGGCTTGTCACGACAACGTACAAGGTTACTTGGCTGATGAGATTGTACTTTGTTTTATGGTAAATCATCACCTCAACAATTAATTAATTTGACTTTAAAAGAACATCAAATTTTATTTATAGCATAACATCTTCATCATTGAGATACTTTCTAATTTTGAAATATGGCTTCTTTTTTGGTGAAACAGGCAGATTCTCCAATTCTTGGTCTCACAGCAGTGGGTGAAGGTCGCATAGCTGTGTATGGGGACTCCAATTGTTTGGACAGCAGCCATATGGTTACTAATTGTTTTTCCCTTCTGCGGAAAATACTAGATTTTACTAGTGAAGATGTTAGAGATCCAACACTTTTCTCTGACTCAAACAAACAAGATTCTACTTTGTATGAAGCTGACAATCAGTTGCCATCCCGCAGAACTGATGTAAATTTCTCTGCGTATTCAGCTATTGTGGGGAAGGAATTGATCTGCAGTACTGACACAAGGTTTGAAATCTGGGGAACTAGGGGCTACAGTTTGCAAGTCAGAGGAAGAAACAGAAGATTGCCCGGTTATCCTGTCATTGATTTAGGGAGGGGTTTAAATTCAACCTCTGATGCTTCCAACATTAGGCATCCTAGGTTGACTGTGAGAAATAATAAGTATGATTCTCTGGGGAACAGGTATTTAGGCCTGTTCTATGGGGATGAGGTATGAAACAGAAAACAACCATTGGATTAGCATTTTAATGTTTATATTTGTGTTTCTTATCAGATACTGCATATTGCTGATATTCTGAAGTCTTTGATAATTCTTGCAGCCTGATGCTCCTATGCTGGTTGGTGGTCACTGGCTAGTTCCTTTTGTTGTTGCAGTAACTGGTTAGTTAGTAAAACACATGCTTTTTACTACTATCCAAATTTAGACTAGTATATATCTATCTATGTTGTTTATGTTTCATGTATTTTTGTTCTGGCAGGTATTTTGCTATTGAGTTTTTGGCGCATTCGCCAAAAGAGGCGCAGACGAAGGAAAGGATCCAGTTCTGGTAGATTGGCCAATATATAGCTTAACATTACATTAATGTAATTGTAACACTAGCCCTCCAAAGAAACCCCCCTGTAGCATTAGCATAGTAACATCATTCACCAGTTTTTCCCCCCCAGCATCACTGTAGGAAAATAGCCAAATAAGTTGCCTTATTTCCTATAGAGTTGTAACATTTTTGCTGTTTCGGATGCTTTTCAAATTCACAAATTTTCTGATAGTGAAATAATGTGTCAAATGTTTATGCTTATTGGTATAGCAAAGTCTTATAGCTAATTAATTATTATGTAGTTTGTTTTATTTAATTAATGATGTTGGAGGTTATATAAACTCCCATTTTGGGATGAATGAGAGTAACTCTATTAAGCAGTTTTGAGTCCAATGATTCAAGTGAATTAAGCTTAGAATATCTGTCAATGTCATAGAGTACGAAGGTTACACTCTCCACATTGTCGTCTTTCAGAAAACTTGACCCTTCCACGCTGTATAACACTTTCCACATTACATACACAGAATAATAACTTTTTCACTGCATAGCATCTAATTCTTTATCCTATTTTCCAAACTGTCTAGTGCCACTGCCTTTTAACCTAATTTGATTCTTGAGTGGGTGGGGAACGTATAAAAACTTGTGAATTGTGATAGAGTTTCAAAACCATTTTCTTAAATGATCGATCCACTTCAACTTTTGTGTCTCAGTGAAAAAGTTATTATTCTGTGTGTGAACATCCCAACCATGCTCACCAGACAAAACCTAGCTAGCTAGTTAATAACAGAATGTGCAAACCGTAAAGAGCCAGTGTTTTTTTTTGTTTTATTAAAACCATACCTTTGACCACTTATAGTTTCTTTAGATTTTGGTGGGAGACGTGTAAGTTTTTCTTTTTTGGTACATAGAAACCGTGTCTAATTTTTTTAATTCTTTTGAAATAAAATGACTTATGTTTCTGAAATCATGTCTGATTTAAAGTGGAAAAAAATACATTAATTTATTGTTAGATTAGGAGTTTTGACCTTAAAAAATATCACAAACGTAACAGTTTTTCCAACATGAATTATTCCATTTCAAACTTTTTACAATTTAAAAGCTTTCCAAATTAACATCATGTATAAAATTATGGATATAAAATTCTTGAAAATAAAGTTCCTTGTTGAAAGTGGATGATGAGAATGTGCATGCTGACTTTGCAGAAACCGTGTGGAGCCAGCAAATCTCTCCTTTCTCCAAACGTAATGATTTGCCACTTTGTTGTAGCTGTCTGAAATCTCTTAAGTTTAATAATTCAACGCATATCACATAAATCCTCTGTCACTGCAAATGGTGTGTATATATAACCGTTTACATTATCCAACATGCATGAATCAATCTTACAATTCACATGGAGGAACGACCAAAATAACAGGCTGCTATATAAAAATTGGTATATATGACTCGGTCTAATTAAATTGAAAAGGATGAAAAAAGATTCTGTCACTGAACCACATCATATTAAGATTTACTAAAATCATTTGGTTAGATTTAATTCAATTCAATTCATCATTTTCTTTTACCAAACCAATTCAAATTAATTCGATTTTTGAAAACTACCAACTTGCTTTCCCTACGTTTGAAGGCTGAATTACAGTTCCCGCACATGCACAGTTGAACATTGACCTAAAAGTAAAACAACGTGGGTGCAGCTAATTGTTTGTTGTCTTCTACGACAAATCAATTAGGTAGAAACATTTTACTTTTGAGATTCACAAACAAGTAAATACCTTACAAAAAGTTTGATACCAACTTATTAACAAAACCAGCACACTTCCAACTACCTGAAAATTGACACATGAGCAACAATGGAAAACAAGGTTTGAAGCCAATCCATTTCCAACTCTAAAAAGCTGAATAAGGAAAAAAAAAATGAACGAATAGAATTTTTGTTATTTTGTTGTAGTATACCCTGATAAATACAATTCAAAAGATGATCATATATGTAAAGGGGAAAGAAAAAAATAGTAGTAATTGGTAAGTCTCTCCAAAGATGATGTCAGTAAAGCAATCAATCAAGTGTGACATTGGCGAGATATGTAGATTTTATACAAAAGATAAAAAGGTAGAGGATCAAGAGCTTCCACTGAAACCTTGGCTGTTCTTCATCTTTCTCATTTCCATTTCCCTTGTGGTTTGACGGCTCTGTGCTTCACTGCTTGAGCCTGATGGGTTTAAACCATACTCACTTGTAGCTGCACTGTACTCACTGCTTGCACCATACTCCTGAGTTCCTAATGCCACTTTTCTGAACTTTTTCATGTCTTCCTTGTACTGTGCAGTGTCATAATCTGAGCTTTCGTGAGAACTGTACATTGTGCTGTGTCCAGGTCTAATTCCTTCGTTGAGATCTGCTAGAGACACATCTCCTTCTAGAGCACGAACAACCTGTAGTTTGTGTATGTCATTATCAGAGTCAATTCAAGATTCTTCTTCTTTTCTAAATATTATGCCAATACAAGACATTATGTATTGAAGAATTAACAAATGACAACAGACTTGTTTAATTTACCTGGCTCATCCTTGGTCGACGCTTTGCTGAATGACGTGTGCAAGCTGCGCCACATGCCACCATTCGTGCCATCTCATTAGGATCATATTCATGCTGGAGCCTTGGGTCGATCAGAGAATCAAAATCATCCTCCTCCAAACAACGGGTGAGCAAAGGCCTAGCCTGTGATTATGATAAAGATGGATGTAGTTAATTTTTAGTTACAAGTGAGTGATAATCAGGCCCAGAAACAAGGAGCGTCATAATACTTACCCATTCTACCAAACTATCCTCCATGTAAGTTTGATTTTTATCAACTGGCCGCCGTCCAGTTATTAACTCAAGGATCATGACTCCATATGAGAAAACATCTGATTTGTCTGTGAGTTTTCCACTAGAAGCATATTCTGGAGCCAAATACCTATAAGTAGCAATTGATGCATGACTCATGAGTTTGAAATACAATGCCAAACAACAAAATATGAGCCTCCTTATTGTTGTTGGTTTTACTTGTCAATGAAAACTAACAACAATAAACACATGCCACAGCACAAACCATAAAGACACAAAATAGTTCACTTTTTAAAGTTGAAAGTTTGAGGTTTTGCGCTTGTGATGTACCCTCTCTATTACATTTCATTAAAGAATATCATATTAAATTAATTCCTCCATTAATAACAGATTATTGAACAAACTACTTTTTCATCATGATATCCAAGGTTATTCAGAAGATAGATAGAAGGAAATTAGTTCCTACCCAAAAGTCCCCATCACTCGAGTAGAAACATGAGTATTGACATCATCATTAAACTTTGCAAGACCAAAATCAGCAACCTGTCAACAAAAGGCAAAGGACTTGTTTATTACTAAACAATTCTATCACAACTTTATATAACATTTTAAAGGGTGCATCACCACCATATAGAACAATGGAAGCTGTTTTTTTTTATCAAGTCTTGCAAGTGTGAGGAAGACCCATAACAAAGCAACACACCTTAGCTTCAAACTTAAAATCCAGAAGGATGTTGGCAGATTTGATATCACGATGGATGATCTTAGGATGACCTGAACATAAAGAAAATCACAATCAGCATATAGGTTGACATAAATTTAATTACAGTTGAAGAAATCAAGTCGAAGGTACTAAACATACAATCTTCATGAAGATACGCCAGTCCCTTAGCAGATCCTAAAGCAATTCTTAGTCTTGTGGGCCAATCCATGGTAGGTCGCCCTCTTCCTGCAGAGTGAAAATAACCATCAAAACCGCTTCCATCAAAAGCATAGTTGGTGCCTAGACCACTTTCAGCAGAAAAGATGGACCAACTAAACAGATTTTTTTTAAAAAAAAGGAATCTTGTGATAGAAAGCAAAAACCAGAGATACCAACCATGCAAATGGAATTCCAATGTGTTGTTTGGAACAAATTCGTAAACAAGCAGCCTCTGGGACCCAGTGATGCAATATCCAACCAAAGAAACAAGATGCTTGTGATGGACACGGCTAATTATCTCAACTTCTGCTTGGAACTCACGCTCCCCTTGCCCACTTCCAGCCTTCAGTTGCTTCACTGCCACCTCCTTTCCATTGGGAAGAATTCCTCTGTGCACATATCCAAATCCACCTTGTCCAAGGAGGTTGGCATCAGAGAAGCCGTCGGTTGCGCGCGCCAACTCCTCATACGTGAATGTGCTCTTGGAGAATCCCAGTGCCATTCCTGGAGAAGGAGGAGGAAGCAGTTCACCACCTGAATAGTTTGATCCAGACCCGCCACTGCTGCTGATGAAGGGAGGCGGCAGTGGGGGAGGTTGAGCAGCATAAGCTGGCGGAGCCGGTGGAGGCAATGGCTTAGGAGGCATCATTGAGACCAGAGGATCTTGAGGAGGGGGAACATTGTGTTGCCATTGACGTGGGGGACCACCATATGCATCATCTAACAATTGTGAAGAAAACAGCATGAAAATGAGTAATTATCATTGGACTTGAATTGAATACCTTTGAACATCACCAAAATACACAAAGTAAAAGAGCCATTCATTTCTTCTAAGAATTAGAAGAACAACATCTAACAATTGTGAAAAAATCAGCATGAAATGAGTAAGGCACTGTTTGGATGAAGGTAGAATCAACCTTACACTTCAACTTTTATAAAAAATCTCTCATCTAAATTTTCCAAATTCAAATCACCTTTTTATTTTCTTCTGAGTGGTTATAGAGAACTCTGTACAAATAAGACCTAATTATCATTAGACATGAATGCCTTTGAACATCACCAAAAGAAACAAAGTAAGGAGCCATTCATTTTCTCAAGAATTAGAACAAAACTTAACAACTAAGAAAAAACCTAAAACAAAGAGTATCGTACGAAAATACATGCAGCTAGCTTCACATAGTTAATAATGTGCATCATAAGCAACGAGATTCAGCGAGAGAATCAACTATGGAATTAAACATTGAAACATCTTGAAACTAAACATAATAATTTACTAAAAACTTGAAAACTAAAAAAGAATCAATAAAATTAGCAAAAGCATACAAGGCTTTTTCTCTAACATAAATCAAAAGTGAAAAACTAAAAACACTTGTCATAGCTAAAGCTCACTCACCTTTGGGTCCCCGCGGTGGTTGCTGCTGCGGCGGCGGAGCATAGTACTCTTCATCGCGTCTTCTCTTCTTCTTCCGACAACATATGCAGAGAATGCTCAACACAAGAAGAACCGCGACGGCACCGACGGCGATTCCGACCACCACGCGGGTCGAAATACTCGACGATGAAGGAGGCGACGGGGGAGACGGTGACGACGGAGTGGTCGGGTTCGATCCAGACGGAGGAGAGGGCGTGCTCCGAGAAGGTGGACTCGGAGTGTTGCCGCCTCCACTCGGCGGCGACGGTGGAGAAGTCGACGGAGGAGACGGCGGAGTAGTCGATGGCGGCGATGTTGACGGCGTGGTTGGCGGCGGAGAAAATGAAGGAGTGGACGGTGGAGGAGCAGAGGGAGTCGTCGGAGGGGGCGAGGAAGGTGTCGCAGGAGGAGGAGACGATGGAGTTGCCGGCGGAGGTGACGACGGAGTCGAGGGTGGCGGCGCGGAAGGTGTCGCCGGCGGAGGCGCGGAAGGAGTGGCTGGAGTTGACGGGGGAGGCGCGGTGCCGTTGGTCGCCGGCGGCGAAGACGGCGCGGGGGCAGTTGACATTGCTGAGAATAATAGCAGAAATAAAAATGTGAGATCGAAAAACTAAGAGAAGCTTAGAAAGCGAGGATTAAGATGGAAGAGAATAAGGTTGTGTCTCTCTCTCTCTAAAACAGTGGAGAGAGAGGTTTGAGTTTGGAGGAGTCGAAACTCGAAATAAGAAGAAGAAAGCGTTTTACCTGAAAAACCGTGGATTCTCTTTCTCACCTATCAACCTTTGTAGCTGTTTCTGTGTAACACTGTCACTGTTTTTTTTTTTTATATATTTAGAGTTATTGGTTGAGCCAACCAGCGAAGACAAACGGGTACATGGGACCCACGCGAATGCCCCGCGGCACATCTTCTTCTTGCAATTACTTTAATTAACTGGTAATTAATTTCGTAATTAACTTCATCTTTTTTTAGAGTAGCACTGTATTATTTTGATATTTTGCTGCTCTGTCCGTTTGGTGATGATCAATTGGCCCATTGCGACGGTTGCTCTTTTCTTTTTCGGAATTTTCTTGATTATTTGCATTTTTGTTTGAAATTACTTTTTTTTATTTGACTCAAATTGAATTGTATCTGGGTTTTAAAGAAATTAAGTGATTATTCATTTGTTTTAGGGAAAAAAAGTTATATTTAAACCTTACCATATCGGTGTAACCGTGTTCCCACTTCCTACGCTACGTAAAGTCGTGAAGAAGAAGACAAAGCCTGCACATGACAATTGCAGACTCAAATATCCCTTTTAATTAAAAAATTAAGGTATGTTTGAATTCGGGATTCAACCGTTAAGCACACTCTCCGCTGCAAAAAGCGAACTAGTAATGAATATAGAAAGGTCGTGTTCCGCTGCAGCATGTGCAATCTGTCTCGGCTTGGTTCAGTTCAAAATCCTTGTACTTTCACAAAATCAAATGTAAATGTTCAAACTTAAAATTAAAACCATAACGTGTTTATTATTTAACGCCGCAATTACTGGCCTTGAACCATGAAATCTAAGTAGTTAGTAGTTTCTTTTAAGGTCATGTAGTGATTTAATTATGTTAACGTGCATATCATATATGATTATATCCAGTTTATAGCATTAATTGTCCTTTCCATTTAATTATTTTAATTATATTTGCAACTACTCCTACTTACCAATATTAATAAAGGGCCTATATATACTTCGAATTCACCCAACAAATTCAATTGGTACTTGAATGCAAAAACTACAATAAAGCATCACTATGACACTATATGAAAGCCAGAAGAAGGCTGAAAATAAATTTTCTGAATATGAAATTGAAAGCCAGTTGTCTGATCTCTAAACTCGTTTTTATTATAAGGTTATCCTCTTTGTAATATTTGGCTAATTGTAACTGAGTCAAAGATTAGGTGACACGTTTTTTATGTATATATGCAGAAAGACTAATTAAGCTCTTTTTTTAATTAATCAATAATTAATAATACAGTAGCTGTTACTCTAAGTAAGAGTTAAATGACCAGCTGGATAACAATTGCAAACAACGACGCTACAAGACATGGACATCCTTACTCATAATAAAAAATAAAAAATAAAGAACAACATTCCAAGTTGTAAAATTTAAAGATAAATTGTATATTTATACAAAGTCTTTCTGTAACAAAATGTACAATATAGAAAGAGATTAAAAAAAGAAGCATTATAATAAGAGTATGCGTCTAAATAGTTTAACCCAAATTTAAAGAGTAATATTTATATTTATATTTATATTTATATTCTAGACTTTATGCAAATTAAAATAAGCATGCAACCAAAAACAGTGAGAATAAAATAGCTAATATTATATATACTACATACTCGCTAAATTAATACTGTCTTATATTAATGAGTGCTAGGATAATGCATTTTCATTTCCTGCAACGATTACATCAAGTTGAAATAATTAGTATTTACAAATAAAGTCAACCAAAATACAAATAGATAGGCGAGTCTTTTAGATAATTGAGTTTTTTTTTTTTTATCAAGCTTTAATTTTGATTATATATTAAAAGGTATTAAATTAATTATTAACTAGTTGTATTGTTATACTAATATGTTTTTATATGAATATTAACTCATTAAATTAAATATATATTTTTTAATCTTATTTATGCTATTTAATTAATTTATTTTATATTGCAATTAGTTTTGTAACAGATAATATTGTATACTTTTAATGGGAAAAAAAGAAACAAGATAGATATTGTAAATAACAATATATTTTTATTAAAAAACAACTTTCTTTTATATTCTATTTTTTCTTTAATTTGAATTTCAAATAATATTATTTTTTTATTTTTACAAATAAGTGGATTTGACTTATTTAGAAATAAGTATTTGTTTTAACTTTTACCCTTACTTTAAATGAGAAAAATCCATTTGTTATATATTTACCATGACAACAACACTGCAAGCTATCTAGCTATCACCAGTTATGACATAAATATAAAAAAACAACAGAAGAATTTTTCAAGACCTAAAAAATTATATTAAATCTGTCCGGCACTAATTCGCGGGGGATGGAAGATTTTTCAGGAAGAATTTGATCATTTACTCAGGAAAAAAAAAAAAAAAAGTTATAAGATGGTCGTCTAAAATATAGTGGTGGAAATTTTCTGTCTTTCATAATCAACAAAATAATCAATGGAGTGAAAGATGGTTAAAAGGACAAAAATTAATTAAGTTGACTGAAATGAATTGACAACGGCTGCATGAGCAAAAAATCTGGAGAAAAGTAAAGGGTATACCTCATATCATATGTAACGATATCTTATTAAGAGAATAATAGAACATAATAAGAAAAAAGAAAAAGGAAAAATACTATCTGTCTATGTGCTGTTTGAGAGTGGAAGATGCATATTAATTCAAATAAAATTTGTGCAGGCTTCTAATTATAAGGAATTGGGATTTGGGATTTGGGAATATGTTTGACTTTGAAATTTTCCCTTTTGTTATGCTTCTCTTCTCTTCTCTTCTGAGACAGCAATATATAATTATAATAACACATGTAATGTAATGTAACTAATTCACCGGCTTTCTAGAAATGGACCAAATGGTGTGAGATACAAAAAGTTAAAGTTGGCTTTGGCCACTGCCAAACAACACCACAACGATGTTGTCTAGTTCGCTTCTAAGACATGAATAAAATATCCCCTAAAACTATTTTTAAATATGAAAAATACAACATGCAAGAATTAAAAACTAAATTGATTGATATATCTTTATATATGAATATCTAGAATTTGAGGATAATTTGCTTCCGACAGTGTGGCGTTATGGCGTTTCATGTCTGACAGGTTGGGAACCTTGCTTTTCATAGACCAAGTTTGTTAATTAATTAAAATTAATCACAGACAGGGTACGCAAGATTATAAAACAATGAAAGTGAGTAATTAATAGGAACAAGTTTTTGTTGAATTTTCTTGTGTCTGTTTCTGCTGCATGCATTGCTCTTGTATTGGTACATCTATCTGCTGCGTTGTTTAATCAATCAACAAACTAAGTCATTCCTTTGTATGTGGTTATGTGCTTAGCTTAGCCACATTCACATGGGATATCAAATAACAGTCAATTATTATATTATTACATTTGGCTTCCAACCTCTATCATAATTTGTGCCGTGACATTCGTCTGATTTTGACTCTCTGGACCCAATATATATTATGCCCACCCACTTTGTTTTTATTTCTTTCTATACTTTTTTCGATCCTCATTACATACTTATTGTTTTAGTTTGTTCCTTAATTTAATAATTATTTGGTTATCAATATCAAATTAAATACAAAACAGGTCAACTTTCTATTTATTATAAATTGTTCTGATTTCCTTTCCCAACTTTATTCAAAATTCTAAGCAATATAATTAGAAATTGAATTGCATGTGGACCAACTATATATATGAATGCCTTATTATTAGCTTTATGATAAAACAAAGGAGGTTGAAGTTGAATAAAAAAACAAAGAGTGGGAGAGAGTAAACCTTAATTAAGTAAACTCATTGTTTATCAGTTCAAAAGCATTATGTATATTCCTGTCAAACATATTGAATTTGTTCTTGTGATATTCGTGATTAATGAAATTTATGTTATTAGATTAGTTCTTAAAAATTGAAGTTATGAAACTTCTGACTACGTATTTGATCATTCTATCTAATCTGTGTGGTCGTCATGAAAGCATGCATTAGCCACAGGCTGGGGAAGCAAAGATAAAATTCCAGTTCTCCACTCTTTTAATTAGTACTGCTTAGTATATAAATTGGAATCTCATCGACAATTGACAAAGGGCACAGACATAAAGGGAACCTCTAAATCTTTATTTTATGTAACTAGGACGACCTAGCTAGGTGTATTGAAAAATTACTTTTAGTTTAGCCTCAAAAGAAAGAGTGAGATTTACATTTGTCATTTTAAGTACTAATTAAATTGACAAAGATATACTACAAATTAAATAAAAATCATCAGAGAATGTATTCATAATCGATCTCTATATATGACGTTGAGCTGAGATCTTAATACACTAACAATATTAAGTATATACCCTACGGAACGTTTGAAGCGTTGAGTTTAAGCTGAAAGCAACTGTATGAAAGAAAGGAACATTATAGCCCCACCACTCTGATCGAAGAATATATACAACCCCACTTTCCATAACCATGACATTTGACACAAACATATGCCTCAACGAATGTCTGTCTTGTATATTTTGGGTTCTCGATCTTTTTGCTTTTTTATTACATTATGATTTCTTAATTTGTTTCGATCGATGAACATTCAAAATATCTTTATTTAATTAATTTTAATTGGTTCTTCCAATTGGGTTGATATATAATTAGTTAATTTATAAATTTGGTGTGTGACACGCGAGCCATGCAGCTTATGTGTCTGTGTGATGTTGGCATGCCCATTCTTGTCATTTCACAAAGGGCGCCAGGCAGTCCACCCATGTGTGAATGTGTGATGTCTAGTTTGAACTTTGAACAGAGAGATTCACTCGCTTCAAATAAACAAATTATTGCATAACTATTTGTATTCTATAAATAAAATTAATTATGTATGTCAAATTTCGACTTGTTCTACACTATGCTTACTATTGTTAATTATGCATGTCAAAAAATATCAAATCCAAAACATAAGGGGACAGGTTTTCTCGTGATTGAATATTTTTATTAAAATTTTCAAAAAAAATGCTATAAGTATTATTACTTTACTATATAGTGATTAAAATTAATTTACTATATTCTTTTTTTTTTCAGCCAAAAAAAAAGTATAAAAAAAAAACAACTGTTCCCAAATGACAATAAGTTATCCCGTGGTTTTTTTTAATATGTTAATTCGAGATACAATATGCTAATGCCGGTTTTTGTTGTTTGTGTTCTGGGTCGTGTCGGCTAGCACATGTATTCTGACAATTATTAACACCCATCAAATAATTTGGAGCATTCGGTTCTTATGTAGCAATCACTTATAATATTGTTGTTCCCTAACTAACCCGGTTGGTTCTCAAATTACGATGATGATATATATCTTTACAACGAAGTTAATTGGCTAAGAGTAAGAGACATGAATAAACTTGCATGATGATCTTTATCCGCTTAAGTTCCCTTTGTTTAATAATTCAAAATCAATATTAGACTCACTTAATTCTATCAAAATCTAAAACAAATACTAGACACTAAGTGGTGCATCACAATCGAAGCTGACAAGGAAGCACTTGATGGCATTTTGAAATTTAGAACAAAATAAAATGCGTAATTCATGGGAATTCAAGAAGCTAAAAACAAAATAGTATAAGATATTAAAACTTACATTTCAATGTTACATCATTCCAGCATCTTCTCTTTTAACTCCTACTTATTTTTTACTTCCTTTTTAGTCTCAAATAAAAATAATAATCACTTTATTACGATAGGATTCTACACCAAAGTATCTATTGAGTGTTTTGCTTGAATGTTTTGGTTAAGAATACTATTTTTTTCAGACTGAAAGGATCCAAGATTAACCGAAGTTTAGGTATTTAGGTTTATTTTAGAGAAATATATATATATTCTTTCACAACTTCATGAAAGAATTTTAAAAAATATATATTTTTCTCTAAAAAGAATCTATTCCAAACATTATTAAAACAAACGCTTGGTTCCTTACACTTTTTTGACAATAAAAAAAAAAACAATTATAAACAGTTAAATTATAAATATCTTGTACCTAAAACTGTCAAAATGTTCTGTTTATATGGGTCATAATTTTAAAAGCCTACAAGACCCTGCGAGTTAAACTGATCCGTGAACCTTAAACTTTAACAATTTAACATATTTTTTAAATTAATTAACTTGATTCATTAAACAAATTAATCTATTATATAAACTTCTTCGTTTAATTTATGAATTACTTAACTCACTTATATTATTTTGATTAACAATAAAATAATATAAATTAAAAAAAAAAGTCAAGAACTTAGATAAAAACTAAATCTCAAAAATATTAAAATTAATTATGAGATAAATTCCAGACTAAACTATATTAAAAAAGTGTAAGTTATATAAAAATTATTGATTTCTTTATTTTTGTGAATAAGTAAGATTTTTTTCTAAATTCTCATACTTTGATATAAGAAATAATTTATTATAGCTAAAATTAATTTAGAAGATTTATAAAATGAAAAAAGAAAAAAGAAATCTTAATAGAAGAAAAATAATATAATACAATGTTTAAAAAAAGTTGGTTAAATATTTGTTTTATTTCATTATAAATTATCATATATAATAAGTTATACCAAGAATAATTTATATTTAGTTTACGGTATAATAAATACTTTTCCACTGGTAATGTATATATGCTTAATTTCGAAAAGTTTATACTTTATAGCTTAATGGAGACTGCATGAACTCCAATTCAGGGACAGCAAATCGATGAAAGGTTGCTTTCGAAGGTAATTAATTGATTGAGATTTTAAAATGTGTGATGTGTGATACACTCTAGTGCTGTTTTTTCTATTTGCTAGTTTATAGTATCATTGGTAAGTATTTGCACGATCCACTTAACATAATTTGATTAAATTTATAAGGCTATGAGCGAATTTGTCACCCTGCATTGGAAAACATTTAAAGCATATTGATAGCTGGGTTTGGTGCTTTTTTTTTCTTTCTAATTCACAGAAGACTATAAGACTTGTATTTTTTTCATGAACATATATAACTGCACTACTAATCGAAAAGGTTGACACAGATGTGTTATGTGCGTAACATCTAACTGTATTTACATGCAGAAGAATGATTTATTTAATAAAAAAATTTATGTTTGATTTTTATTATATGCAATTTTTTTTCTAAATTAGTAACAATAGAATTTATTATAATATAATTTATACATATATCTTTATAATATTTGACACAAATAGAATGTATACTTTTATTTCTCATTAAAAAAAAAATTCATGTATCATTTTATTCAAATAAATCATATAAATTGTGTAAAAAAAATTTATTCATACATACAACAAACATTTAGTTGATAATTATGTAAAAAATCATTCTATTCAAATGATTAATGTAAATAAATAATGGGATACTTAAAACATTTAACAACACATCCCTCATAAATAAGTATTACTCTTTCTCACAAATTTTTATTTTTTATGTTAGAGTTACAAGTGGGCAAGCAAGGCTTCAAGCCCCTCCCTCTCCTCACCTTTTTTATTAAATAAATAAATAATAATATATTTATTTCCATTAAAAAATAATTTAATAATAAATATGATAATATGTTATTATTATGGTATAATTATAATATTTTAATAATATATATTATTGTTGATTATAATTAAAAAAAATATAATATATTAACTAATAGATATAATCAGGATTGTAATTTTATAATTTTTCATCAATTATTATTATTCATGTTAATTATGTTTTTTTCATCAATTATTATTATTATTCACCTCTAGGCTTTTATAAGAGGAAAGAGTTCATGATGAAAATTGAAAAAATTGTAATTGTGTTAGTGGTAACTGCAATACCCGTATGATAAATAAACTTGTTCCACATGCAATTCAACAAAACTTTATGTGATATTTGAATTATAGTCTGGCGTGATATTTTTTGACATACATAATTAAAAATAGTAAGCATAGTGTAGAACAAGTCGAAATTTGACATCCATAATTAATTTTATTTATAGAATACAAATAGTTATATAATAATTTGTTTATTTGTTTCAAACTAGACATTAGGGATGACAATATGAATCCAGACCCTACGGGCACCTGCAAAAATACTTATATGCGGGTAGGGTAATAACCCGCATATTTGGGGATGGGGATGTGGTGGGTATTTACCCGCAAAATCTCATGGGGATGGGTGCGGGTACGGGTACTGTAGTATCCACCCTGCCTCGCCTTGTTCCGCACCTTATGTATATACATATTAATTAATACATTATAATTTTATTATTTAAATTATTCAATTAAAATTATTTAATTATCTATTTATTATTTTAATTATTCTTTTTATATGTTAATTTTGATATTTTATTATGATTTAATTTTTATTTGTATTAGTAGTTCAAAGCAATATGAAAACTATGAAAATAAGCATTTACAAAATATGGAGAAATTAATTTAGATGATGAAGTTAAAATATTATATATATTTGTGTTTTATTTTTAATATATAATTATAAACTAATTAATTTTAAAAATATATTAGTTTTTCCTGTTTAATTAGAGTTTTTGTTTAGATTTATGTTGAATGATTATTTTTGTAATGTTATTTATTTATATAAATCAATATTTGTTTGATTTTAATATTATATAAGAGTGTATTGGATTAGAATTTTAAAATACTTTTTTGGCATAAAAAAGTCTTAAAGATTTTGTAGAAACTAAAAACTATTAAGATTTTTTTTAAGATGACTTTTGTGATTAGGATTTTATAATTTGGATTTAATGGATTTAAAATATAGGATTTAAAAGGATTTTAAAAAAATTCAAACTACTAAACACAAACCAACAAGAGTGTGTTTGGAAATATTATTGATCACAGACTAATTACAAATTATCATAAGCTGAATCATCTCACCTAATATACATGAACTCATTTTGAGATATATTTTTCACAAATTTTCATAAAGTAATAGTGAAAAATAATAACAAAATATTAGTAAAAAATATAAAATGTTTCATTTAACTCAAAATCAATAATGTCATCAAAATATAAATCAAATAATTCAACAAAAAATACATGATGATCAAAACATTAATCATTTGCTTAATTTGAAAAATATCCAAAATTGTCTATGTTTTATAGCATCCCAAACATTACTCTTTGTTTCCTATGTTAAATTGTATGTTTTTTCAAAATTGACTGCAATAATTTAGAAAGGTCTTTTAAAACTTTAACTTGATTGTTTACCCTAAGTTAAAACTTCTACCAGACTCAGATCTACTTCTCTTATGAAAATTTTCATTTCATTAAAAATTTATGAACTTAAAATGAATAGACAGTGGATTACATTGTAGGCTTGGAAATTGATTCATAGTGATTTTGATGTATGAACACATCACTATTAGAATCATATGAAAAGTCTCACCTTGAAACAAAAAAAATGTGTGGGTGAGAGATTATGTCACTACCTCCAAAGCAAAGAGAATAAAATAAATAAAGAAGTCTCTGATGAGAAAGAAAAGTCTCTCCTAGTTGAATGTGATTGTTTGCTGAATTTGTTATTTATATGATTAACTAAAAAGTCTATAAAACCATAAAATCTTTATAATTTTGAATAATAGATAATTTTTTTTTGCGTTATTCAAAATCTCAATTGAATACCACAAGATTTCGTTACCACAAGATTGAATACCCAAGACATTTTTATAAAAAAAAAAAAAAAAAGTCATTCAAATCTTAAAGAATCCTAATCCAATACATTCCCTAAGTTTTTTTTTTTTATAATTTATAATTTTATATATATGAAAAGTGATGCGGGTATGAGTATACAAGTACCTAAAGGGTATGGGGATGAGAATTGAAATTGTTACCCGCACGGGTATGAGACCGGATACTTTTTTCAAACACGGGTATGAGGATGTGTACTATAGTACCCTACCCATCACATTGGTGGACTGACCTGGCGCCCTTTGTGAAATGACAAGAATGGGCATGCCAACATGACACAGACACATAAGCTGCATGGCTCGTGCGTGTCACACACCAAGTTTATAAATTAAATTATTATATATCAATCCAATTGGAAGAACCAATTAAAATTAAATAAATAAAGATATTTTGAATGTTAACAAACTAAGAAATCATAATGTAATAAAAAAGCAAAAAGATCGAGAACCTCGAGCCCAAAATTAACAATTTATAATATTTGACGTGTGCGGCGGCGTAACCCTTTCTGTCTTCGGTGGCTCCTCGCTTTCTGCTGCTTCTGTTGATGGCTCCGACTGCGGAACCGTCACAGTTTCTGCTGCTTCTGTTGACGGTTCCGTCGGAGGTGGAGGTGACGGTTCCGCTGCCGCTGCCGCTGCCATGGCTTCAAGAGGAAGCATTCGCAACAACCCCTACAAGCATAGCTGGAAGAACACCAATTAGAAACTGTCCAAATGATATTCTCCCCTGAACAGCTATAACAAGTTTTTGAGGATTGCCAATTGGAGTTGCTGCAGAGCCAATATTTGAACTTGTAGCAAATGCAAGTAGTAAAGGATGGGGTGGGAGATTATGCTGCTTTGCAATCTTCAATATGAATTCTGTCAAAACAACACAAGCGGTGTCATTAGTGAAAAGTGCACTTGAGACTGCAGAAATCACACAGATTCTGCAAAGTAAGTTCTTTGGTCCTCTACTATTTAAAATGAATTCAATTGATATATACTATTAATGTTTGTAATAAACTTTGACTATCTTTTAAGAAAGTTGAATTATTATTGCATAGTCAAATTCTTTCGTAAAATCATTATTTTATTTATCATCATGCAAGTTTATCTATGCCCCTTACTCTTAGCCAATCAACTTCGTTGTAAAGATATATATCATCATTGTAATTTGAGAACCAACCGGGTTAGTTAGGGAACAACAATATTATAAGCGATTGCTACATAAGAACCGAATGCTCCAAATTATTTGATCGGTGTTAATAATTGTCAGAATATATGTGCTAGCCGACACGAACAGTAGATAGCAATATTAAAAATATGCCGAGTTTTGACCCAGAACACAAACAACACAAACTGGCATTAGCATATAGTATTTCGAATTAACATATTAAAAAAAACCACTGGATAATGTTCTACTGGTAAGCATATCCAACAAAAAAAAAACTCACGTAATTTTACATAAATTGTAAATGTATGGTTTTGTTTGTCTTCTAAACGTTCATACGTATATAACATTAATTGTATATAGCATTAACCAAAAGTGCAATATAAATTCCAAATATAAGCTCCCTGAAACATATTCAAATAAATATATTGGGTAGAAACTAGAAAATATGAATTTTCACTAGTCTACAATTCAATGAAGGCTATACATAGTAACATACTATGACTATAAGCATCTCAATGAAGAATGCTTGATTGGAGGACAGGCCTATACATAGAACTCAGACAAGTACATTTGGAACCAAATGTCTGAGCTAAAGGTCACAGACATCTAAGTGTCAAAGGATAACTGTTTAGGTAGACATGGTGGAAAAAAAACAGATCCACTGTGTTTATAATTTTAGATTTAGATTCAATTTCATTCTATTATCTTGATTTCAGGCACCAATTGCCAGTCCACAAAAAGCATATGCACTTTTGCATGCATGGCAGCAAGACATCATGTTCCAGGAAAATTATTGCCTGTGCTGGAAAGAATTATGAAGGCACACACAACTGAAAGTGAGAAGACTGGTAACAAGGTGTTCTCTGTGTACATTTCCATTGCATCAGTGAAAGAAAACCGAGCTCGATCTTCCGCCCAATTACGAAGCCGGTCTGCTTCAGCTGCATACAATGCTCTTCCCTGAAACATACACATGGCTGTAAGTTCTTGTTCAATTTATATCTCTCTATTTAAGCTTTATAAGCTCTTATCAAGCACTATCTCTAGTCACCATGAGACTTTAGTTTTTCTCAATAAGTTTATATCATCATGACATAATAATGTATTTTGATTTCATCCTCAAAACAATTGTCACCTGATCATCAAACCAGCGACCTCGCCGTAACCAAGCGGTGACCAAAGCAAGTAAGATTCTGGGAGGTGTCAAGTAACTGATGGCTTTGCCTGTTCCCTTAACAACCCGCATCCGTGGAACTAGTGTTCTAGCAACAGTTTCGGGAAGCTCACAAATGATGTTAAACATCTGCCTGTTTTGGACTGTTGAGCCACTGTGGAAAAAACATAGTTAGCACAGTTATGAAGTGATACTCATTTGATCATAGAAAGTTATGTGAAATGAACACAAGAAAGTTCTTAATTGTGGGGGAAAAGAGACCATGTTATGTTCAAATAAATATCTAGTTCTTATAAGAACAATGAGGACTGCAGGTTTGCAATAGAGATAATACCTCAAAAGCAGATCTGTAAGAACCATGCCTGGAGATGCAGTATGGATACCAACTTTGGATCGCTTGCACTCCTTTAATAGTGATCCTTGAAGTTGCCTAAGGCCACACTTTGTAGAACCATATCTACAAGTTAAATGAATAGAAAGCATCATTAGCAACCACCATCCACCATGACTTTTGAAGAATATATACTTCTGTGAGTTTTGCAAAAGCTTAGTAGAAACATCAAAACATCCTCCCATAGGAGAAACTACATTCTACTCACACAGCAGTCAGAGGTGTGCTTGAGCCTCCAGACCCTGCACCATCCATATTAAATATGTGACCTGCATTGGCTTGGTTTCTCATAACACGCATGGCTTCTCGTGTGCAGAGGATAGATCCAACCAAATTTGTTGAGACAATCTACAACAATTATAGACCAATCAATTTTTCAAGATAGGGTTAAAGACTAAAAATTGATAATCCGGGAACAAAACTTTTACATCTCAGTCTCAAGACCGATAGAATGACCACTAAACTTAACAGTTTATTTTAGTAAATACATAAGAAATTATTCATAACATATACCTGTTTAATATCTTCGTCACTAAACTGAAGCAATGGTCTGAAACCTTTATTTGTTCCAGCATTGTTTATCTGTTGAATAGTTTGAATATAAAAAATGCAAAAAAGATTAGAACCAGAAACATAAAAACTCCATTCTGCAATGCACAACTTAAAGTTCACTGAAGGGATTACAAAAATATTAATAGTCAATTAGAACAACAGTTCCTTTTCTCCAAGGCTTATCTTCATCAAATTATTGCATGTAGACAGACAACCAATTTATTAGTTTTTAATTACCCATACTAAAATGTAAATACCATACAAAATGACTACAGAATTTTTTTTTTATCTGAATATATTTCTACTTCTTCACAACATTGGAAAGTGACAAGATGAATACAAATACATGAGATTTTGATTGATAGTCAAGTTTCACAGCTAGCAAAGCTGACAGTTTTCAGATATTAGCTTCAATAGTCAGTGACAAGATGAATATGAATACAGTATTATTATTATGTTTCCTCTTTGTTATGCATTTGTCCGGTTTTATTCATGAAACCTGATGAAGTTCAACGACAACAACCACAACACTTACCCAAATGTCAACATGACCAAGTTCTTTGACAGCGAAGTTAGCCAGTCTCTGCACATCATGAGGCTCACAAACATCACACGCAATCCCTACCACTTTTGCATGAGAAAGCTTAGTCAGAGATGAGCCGACTGCATTGGCAATTCCTTCCTTTAGATTTTCCTCAAGCTCTTTGATAGTTTCTTGCACAGACTCGAGGCTGTCTTTGACAAATGAGAGAGTGGGAGCAATGACATGTTGTTAGTAACATAACACGTAGATGAAAGCCACAAAATATATTATTTCAATCTCTATAAAATAAAATGTTGTCATAGTTCAAAACACAACCTGCGAGAGGTAACAATCACGCGATCTCCAGAAAGCAGAAACTCCCGAGCTAAGGCTTTACCCAATCCCCTTGTACTGAATATGCAATAAACAATGCCATGAAAACATTAGTACATATTATTAGACATCATCAAAGTAAAGTAAACCAATTCACAAATCCATATATGTTTCATGCAATGGTATATATAAGATGATGGGAATCATTAAATAGCCACGAGATGTATTATGTAATGTACCTCCCTGTTATGACAACATTACGTGGACCGTCACGACAATGTTCCTCCAACACCATGTTAGCACCTATCATTGTTCCAATGATTACTCCTCCGAGCCAACTATACCATATTAATGCATCCATCTGAGTGTCTCCGCCTTCACAAAACTCTGAAAATTTAGCATCCCATATGGCATATGGGGAACCAATGCATAACAAAAGCAACTAGACTTTCATAAGTTGCATATATAGGCCAACCTGACATCTGAAATCCAATTGAAAGGATGACCCCAGTGCTCATCATAGTCACAATATACCTTCCAATTTGAATGGCAATCTTGTTTTTGCCAATTCATAAAACACAGTTAGTTTTGTTCAACATTCAATACAACTCAGCAACATAACAAAAAAGTTAGAACAACATAAACATAAGAGCGTACCGAGGATAGCAGACCCTCCACCTTGACCACAGCTTGGCGATACTCATCATCTGATTTTGAACCAACCATGAAATTCCTCAACAAGATAGACTTAAGGGAAGTCCAAAACCCACTTTCCCTTTTGGTTTTCTCTTCATTTTTCTTCAAATTTCGCAACTTTTTCTCCTTCACGTCCCCACCATCCTCAGTCCTAAAAGCCCTGCACTTTCTCACAGAGAACAACCGATCACAACTATTACGGCCAAAACCAAGCACCCCAGGTGAAGGGCATGAGCCAAAGCCTCTACTGAGCAGACTCGTTTTGTGTTGGTTCAAACTTTCTGGGAAAACGTGGAGCTTCACAACTGTGGCCATGGATGTGATAGAATAATGGTAGATGCAAAGTTCATGGAAGATGTTCGGTGAAAACTGTTCAATTTGGGATGGCTTGTGGCTTTATTTATTGTTATCTTTTTTGGTGAATACTGAAAATGAGGTATTTGTAAGTATCTGGTTGAAGAAAAATATCTAGAAGAGGATTGATCTAAGGGATGTGTAAATAGAAACGTAACAAGGAACATAGTAGAGTGTGATGACCACACGTTCAAGCAACCCAATCTTCTTTCTTCATTGGTTCAAGACACGTGGCTTTGTGGGTCTGCTCCCATCTCACTTTTCCTTTTTGCTTGCTTCACTTCAGAATTCAGATTGATCAACCCTTTTCGAATTTATCTTAGATTACAGAAACGACATTGAATAATATTGTATTTTTTCTAACAAAAACAAATCTTGTTTGTAGAACTTTACTATGTTCAAAAAACTTAGCTTTTAGAATTTATATTTATATTTATTATATTATATTATATACATTTTGATTGTCAAACTTTTTTTTGTTATATATAGAAGCATATAATAAAATCATTCTATTGTCACCTTATTTTATTTATTAATTATTAATATGAGTGTTATTTTTTTATTTTTGTAAATGAGTTAGGCCAACTGATATTTGATAGGCCCGTGTAACCCTTTTTCAGGCTAGCTTGTGTTGTGTGGTTAGCGTTAGTTCAGTTCAGTCTATCAAAAAAAAGATTCGCAACAAGTTGGCATCCCACATGGGTTAGCAATAGCTGGTCGAATTAAGTTTTTGTTTTTTTAATTAATAGTACTGTACTATAAGATTTCATATTTCTATTTTGTTTTAAAACAAAATTAGTGTTATGTTTAGATTGGATATTTAATTTAGAAGATTGACAGAGGATTGAGGAGGAGGCGTAAGAGTAGGAGGCGAGGAATGCTGAATGCCAAAGACTAAAATGCAAAAATAAATTGATAACACAATCAAACACTTTCTCTTTCTCTCTCTTCCTTTGGAATTCAGCATGAACAACAGGTCTCAGGATCAACGCTCAAGACCTGCCAAGCCAGCCACAATCCATGGCTGTGCCCTCTCAGGCGATCTCGTTGGACTCCAGAGGCTACTTCGAGACAACCCTTCTCTTCTCAACGAGAGGAATCCTGTTGTAAGATCCCATTTCCACCAGCTGCTCAGCATCCCCATTATCTTATCTCTTTTTAAAAAAAATTAGATCTTTGTGATGCTGTGGGTGAAAAAGATTTTGCTTTTGCTGATGGGGTAATGTCATTTCCAGTTCTCACTTTTTTTGTGAATTGGGGGTTTCGAATGATGTGCATAGGTTTCAGATCTACTTGGTTTTGACTTTTGACTCATGATGACTTTAGCAGCCTGGTGTGGTTGATTTGTGATCTTATGAAAGAGTAGACTTAGTGGGGTGGTAGGAAAAGATATCAATGTCATATTGGGATTACCTTGATTGTACTACTCTAGTTTGATTTGATCCTTATTTTTTGCTATACTAGCACCTTTATTTTCAATATGTAAGCTACATTAAGAATTGAAGGCACATGTTAGACAAGCTTGGTGCCAAATATGAAATGTGTAAAAGGGATAGGAGGGCATTATCATATTGACGATCTAGTTATCTGGTTGCTTGCTTACTTTGGGGATTCTAGTATTGAGGTTTTATAAAGGTGGGGTGTAGGTCATTTGTGAGTAAGCTTGTTGCTTGGCTTGTCAATCTATACATTGGTATTTTGATTTTCTTACTTTATAGGATTTCATATGATCCTCTTATATTTTATATGCCTGAAGCTGAGGATCTCATCTGTTATAAATGCAGATGGCACAGACACCACTTCATGTCTCTGCTGGTCACAATAGGACTGAGATAGTTAAATTTCTTCTTGATTGGCAAGGGCCAGATAGGGTTGAGATGGAGGCCAAGAATATGGTCGGTACTTGTCAATTTTTTTTACTGAAGTTTTTTTTAGAGAATAAATATGTATAATCTAGACTTCCAGTAATTGTCTTGTAATTCGGATAAAGGTTTCTTTTTATGACTGTTGCAGTATG
Source organism: Amphicarpaea edgeworthii (assembly GCA_014843725.1). NCBI lineage: Eukaryota > Viridiplantae > Streptophyta > Magnoliopsida > Fabales > Fabaceae > Amphicarpaea > Amphicarpaea edgeworthii. The sequence goes on from CM026325.1 coordinate 939,522, forward strand.
GAGAAACTCCATTGCACATGGCAACAAAGAATGGGTGTAATGAAGCTGCGCAATTACTTCTTGCTCGTGGTGCCTTTGTTGAAGCCAGAGCAAATGTGAGTTGTTTTTTTTGTCTCTTCCTCTGTCATTTAATCTAGTTTAAACCAGGCAAGAATGATTTTTATGCTTTATAATGCATATAAAAGTTTGTTCCTAACCTTTTATTTTTATTTTTGCAGAATGGTATGACACCTTTACATCTTGCTGTTTGGTATTCACTGCGAGCAGAAGAATTCTTAACTGTGAAAACATTGCTTGAGTACAATGCTGATTGCAGTGCTAAGGATGATGTAATGAACTTAATTTGCTGTTTTTCTGTATTTTTAACATTTTTGGCAAAATCATCATAGATTCTCAAGCATATGAATTGCAGGAGGGAATGACTCCTTTAAATCATCTATCCCAAGGCCCTGGAACCGAGAAACTTAGAGAACTATTACATTGGCATCTTGAAGAGCAGAGGATGCGAAGAGCCATTAAAGCATGCAGTGAGACCAAGGCTAAAATGGACCAGCTTGAGAAGGAACTATCAAATATTGTGGGTCTTAATGATCTAAAAATACAACTACGCAAGTGGGCAAAGGGCATGCTTTTGGATGAGAGGCGTAGAGCTCTTGGTCTTCATGTAGGCACAAGAAGACCACCTCATATGGCCTTTCTCGGCAACCCTGGAACAGGTTTTTAGAATACCGTGCTCATATTAATGATTGGTTGTTTTTAGAATATCTCACTCATTGCAGTCAATACTGGAAAGATATCTTATTGTGCTCTTAATTTCATTGTCTCCATTTGCCATTCCATGCTATACTATTTATTATTGATTGTGTTTTTATTGAATTGCCATGTTTCTATTTGAGCAGGATCTTCCAAATTGTATATACACATTTGCATGAACACTCAATTGGTATAGAGGAATGGTATTTAGTTCTGAAATTAATTTATGTATGACTTGTGTATTTAATAGGTAAAACTATGGTAGCACGGATTCTTGGAAAATTACTCCATATGGTGGGAATTCTACCTACTGATAAAGTGACAGAAGTACAGCGGACTGATTTAGTCGGTGAATTTGTTGGTCACACTGGTCCAAAAACCAGGAGAAAGGTATGTTATTGACTTTAAAATTCTTCTCCTATTTCAGAAACCAAATTTTCTGTGTTGCTTAACAAGTTCAAGCTTCAAACATTGCCCACACAGATCAAGGAAGCAGAGGGGGGAATTCTTTTTGTTGATGAAGCCTATAGATTGATACCAATGCAAAAGTTGGACGATAAGGATTACGGGTTGGAAGCCTTAGAGGAGATTATGTCTGTCATGGACAGTGGCAAAATTGTAGTAATATTTGCTGGTTACAGCGAACCAATGAAGCGAGTAATCGGTTCTAATGAAGGTTTCTGTAGACGGGTGACCAAGTTTTTTCAATTTAATGATTTCAACTCACAAGAACTAGCACAAATCTTTCACATCAAGATGAATAATTTAGCAGAAGATAGTCTGCTATATGGATTTAAGTTGCATCCCGATTGCAGTACAAAAGCCATAGCAGCATTGATAGAGAGGGAAACAACAGAAAAACAGCGTAAAGAAACAAATGGAGGTTTGGTAGATACCATGTTGGTTAATGCTAGAGAAAATTTGGACCTAAGGCTCAGCTTTGACTGTATGGATACAGAAGAACTTCTTACCATCACATTAGTAGATTTAGAAGCAGGCCTTCAGCTATTAACACAGTAATCATTCTTTGGCAATCTGGTAGATATTTTGGAGAGATTCATTTCAGCTTACCTCAATTTTCACCATTGGATACACAAGTTTTACATCTGCACAATGAGGAGCTTGTCATGAATAAGTTTGCTACAATAGGTCGATTCTTTTGGGAGGAATTTTCCTTGTACTTTGTAATTGATAATGTTATATAGGATTCATTCATGCACTTTGCTTTAACTTTTTTTATCTGAATTAACCTCATGCAAATCTACACCTTGAGAGAAAGAAATAGAAGAGAGAAGTGATAATTTGATGAGTGATGTGATGTGATAAAGAAGGGAGAGGAAGAGGAGAAATGATGTGTCAAATGTGTGTTTATAATGTTTAGGAGAAATCTATATCATTGTTGTTTTTATCTGCCTTTCATTTTTTTTTTGCTTTAAAATCTGCCTTTCATTTATTGTAGTACTTTGTATGTTATTCATTATTGTGGAGGAGTAATGAAATCTTCCTTTATTTGTGACTCCCAAAATATTTTCATTATTATTAACCATCAATGGTTTGTAAATTGGCGATGCTTCTTTTCATTTTTGAATTTTTACTTTTGTGCTAGTGTATGATACTGAATGACAGTTGGTCTCTCATGTTCATATTTGCTGGATATCGAGATTTTCAAGCTTTGGTCATTTTGGTGTTCGAATATTAAAATAGGTTTTCAAAGAATGATTTTCCATGGGAATAAAGGTTATTGTTATCAGAAAAATTGCTCACAAAAAAGATTAGTTTTCTATATTTTCATACGTAGGCCCTAAGCACATAGTATATATATTCTTCACATGATAAAATGATTTAAAATAGAAAGCATTTTTTAATGTTAATATTTAATGAAAATTCGTATGTTTACTAACTTATTATATATTTAAACACATCTTTCAATTTAAAAATACTTTCTCTTAATAAATATCACAAACTAGCCCACCTTAATACTCAACTACTTTGTCATCGGCCAAAATCTGCAGTTACGGGATGAATCAATGTTTTGAAATAATTATGGAATTCAAGCAATAAGACAGGGCATCCTTTACCAAATTCTTCACCAAAACTTGTTGTGTCTTGAAAAGTAAGCACACAATCTAAACAAGCAAAACCATCTTGTTGTTCCCATTAACAAAATTCAAGGAAAAATTGTAAATCCAGAACATTACGTGCAAGCCAGTAAATGAAATAACAAACACTTAGAAAATTTTGCTTTAAACACAAAGAGTTTCTTTCCCGGAAGAAAACCCAACAATGGAAGACAAAACATAAACAAAAATAGCAAGAGTGCAAGACAAAGGTTAAGGAACAAAAACAGCAATGTTACACAAGGTCAAAGATTTTTTTTTGACTGAGTATAAAGGCGAGTGTTATTAAGTGATAAGAACCACCACTTATTTTATATATATATAAAAAGAAAACACTGAAAAAAAAAAATATTAACAAAAAACTGATTCTCCAGTACTTTTCAAACAAAGATGATATAAAAGATAATCAGCAATTGTTAAAAAAAATTGTCACAAATAAAAAAAAAACAATTGTTATAAAAGGAGTGGGATCAATGAAAACATAACAGTGTTTTGCTTTTTCATGGATATCAATAATCAAACCAACTGATCCACTCAGTCTGAATTCGTTCTTAATTGCATTTAGTATACCAAATATAATTCAGAATAAAAAAATATAATAGAAAGTAATAAACTTATTATGTAGTTATGAATTCGTTCTTAATTGCATTTAGTATACCAAATATAATTCAGAATAAAAAAATATAATAGAAAGTAATAAACTTATTATGTAGTTATGATTGGATGAATTATATATACTATTTCCTCAATATAAATTATGGAAGCTAAAAAGAAAGATTTTTTTTTTTGAGAGGTAAAAAAGAAAGATATTTAATGAATGAAAAATTATTAAACCTCAGTAGCGGTGAGTGTAGTGGTAACTGCAATAACTGAACGTAGCAGGGTCGGTATTCGGTGCCAGGAAAACCAAATCCTATTTTTCTGGTTATCAAACCACACACTCTCTCTGTCTCTCTGTATGTGTGTTTGCACTTTGCACAGAGCATAGAAGAACAAAAATGGTGCTAACTTCTTCAATTTCAATAGTGTCTTCTTCATCTTCATTCCTCTCCGATTCCCCTTCCACTTCTTCCCTTACCAGAATCAGACCCTTCTTCTTCCCTTCGTCGAACCGAAACCCTCTTTTTGTGTTCCCCAGGGCACCGCTTCCCAATGCTACCCTCAGAGCCTCTTCTTCTTCCGTTTCCGAACCGCGGGAAAATGGGTCGCCGGAGCAGTTCCTCAAGAGCAATTCCATCGCTGATTTCATGCGCTTCAAGCGCAGGGTCGATGGTGGTGCCAGTGCCGAGTTGCAGACTGCTCTTGTCAGCTATCGGAAGCGGTTCCCTTGGTCCCTTTTGCGCCCTTTCCTTCAGGTCGCTCTAAAGTTTGTTTTTTTTTCTCAATTGGGTCTCTTTGATTTCCTTCATTTATTGATGATGTTGTGCTGTTTCTGATGGTGTTGTAGGTTGACTTGGTTTCCACAATTCACATCGCTGATGAAGAGTATGTGTTTTTGTCTTTCGTAACTTCGGGTTTTGGATTTGGTAGTTGTTAGAAGTAATTAAAGATGTAATAATTTGATAAGTGAAAGGTTGTGACTATTGGTATGTGTGTGATTGGGAAGTCTTATTTGAGAAACAATGAATTAGTGCTTATTTGGGAAGTCTTTAGAAGTCATCACTACCACTAAAAATAGAGGTTTTTAAGATGAGAAGGTCAACCCCAACTTGAAGAGGGCATCATATACCTAAGCAAAAGAGATGTGAAAGGGTTTTTTTTTTGTGAGTGAGTGTTTACCATTCCTTGTAACTTTTGAGGGGAAGACTTGAGTTTGTAGGGTGATACACTATTATTTGGGTAGGGTTTTTTCAAGTATGTCCAGAAAAACTTGTAATCTTATTTGAGGTAGTAAATATTTGTTGACATGTTTCTATGAACATAGGCAAGAGGTGCTAAACCAGGTTAAATTCGTGTTTTTTTTTTTCTATTTTTATTTGTAGTGTTGATTGTGTGTATTCTATCCTTTGATCCTTGTTGTATGTGCGAAGGGTTTTTCCTCATAGAAAGGAAGTGAGAAAATTTGTGGTTCTATTAGTAAAGAATTAATAGAAATCTATTATGAGTAAAGGAGTAAAGGGGGATGTTGGAGTTCTAAGCTGAACTAGTGTAATATGTAACAACAAAAGATGTTACAGGAGTTTGATGAGGATGGTTTTCGATATATATGCCCAGGTCGTCTAACAAGTAACAAACCACTGGTTTGCAGCTCTCGTGGTTTTGAATAAGATCAATGACATTGCATGTTGATGATTAAATTCTGGTTTGGTATTGTCAATGTGAATTTCTATTGATAGTATTAATGGCCATCGGAGGGGTATATGTAAATGATTTGTTTAGTGATGATGCTTGCTTGATAATATCTTTTGCCCTCCAAAATATGTTGGTTCATAATGAACTTGAAGAGCAAGAAGATCATCATGACATTCAAATTCAATTGCACAGGGGAAGGGGGGAGGGGGATGAGATATCTGTACCTACTGACAAACTTCCTGGTTTTTGTGAACTGTGAAGTCATTAATATAATCACTTTTTCTAGTTTTGGATGCTGTTTAAGATTTTCTTTTGATAAGTACAAGTGCTTTTTGTTGCACTGAATTTGTTTATTTATTGGTTTTACATTTTATTTCCAAGCAATATTAACTATTCATTTAGAATGATCCTAATTTATATAAGCAGGTATTTTCTGGCCCTCCAAAAGGAACTTGAAAGCTATGATTGTGTCCTTTACGAAATGGTAGCTAGCAGGGAAAGTTTAGAAAATAGAAGAAACGCTACTACTACAAAAAGGTTAAAAAGTTCACGCACCAAGGGTTTTAACATTTTGGGATGCATCCAAAGACAGATGGCTCGAATTCTTACACTTGATTTCCAATTAGATTGTCTCAGTTACGACTCTTCAAATTGGTACCATGCAGATCTTGATTATGAGACCTTCAAATTACTTCAGGTTTTAAACTGCTAATTTTTCTTGCTTAATTCAATATATTGCAGTGATTCCATACAATATCTGATTCCATACATTGCAGTATTAAGTATCATATATAATATAGCTAATAACCATCATTTGAAAACCATCTTATGATTTGAATGATTTCCACTGAAATTTGAGCACTTGCACTTTACTTGTTCAGGTCTAATTCATTCTCTAATTTCAGCTTGAAAAAGGTGAAAGCTTCTTTTCTTTTGCTAAAGATATGACTATTAGGTCTACAAAGGCAGTATTGCAGCCATCTCTTCCGGAAGATCTTGACCCATTGAGATCCAAGCTTTTATGGGCTTCACGTGTACTTCCTATGCCACTTGTTGGCCTTCTTATCATTGGAGGTGTTTGTACAGATGTGGGAAGTCAAGCATCAGAATATCCTGAAATAGAGGCACTGTCAAGGCTTGATTTTGGTGCTGCCTTGAAGGTCTTCCTTGCAAAAAGACTCACATCTGAGTAAGTACCTTATTCTTTTAATCAATCCATCTCTCTTTTCATTTTGGACCACTAGACAAATATACAAACTCTTGTTTCTGTAGGTTAGTTATGACTTATGAGAACACATTTTACATTTTCATTTGAAAGTATAGTCCAAGACATGATGAACCTTTGTGTTTTTTTTTATCGGTCATGATGAAGCTTTGTTGATTATCCCATATTTTGCAATTGTAGAGAGTAGAGATTGCATAAACATAATCATATTACTTTTCTTTTGTTGAGTCACTATTAAAAACATGGGTATTGATGATGGCATATTCTTGTTAAGGTTCACACTGGTGACATCAGATGTAGAGGAGAAATCGGTTATAATTGGCGAGAGAAATAGAGTAGCAATAGAGGCCCTAAGAGCAGCAATGGAGAAGGGACACAATAAAATTGCAATACTTTATGGGGGTGGTCACATGCCAGATCTTGGAAGGAGATTGAGAGAGGAGTTTGATTTAGTCCCATCTAATGTAGAGTGGATAACAGCTTGGTCCATAAGGAAAAGGGACCTAAATACTGACTCATTTCCATTTCTGAAGACAGTTGCTAAGGCCTCTGGCTGGCCATTGAACCGCTATCAGACCCTGGCATTGCTCATCTTTTCATCAGTCTTGGCATTGGATCTGTGGTTCTGGGAGCTCTTCTTTGGCACTGCAGTGAATTGGGTCTCTGAACTTCTTCAGTATGTTGATAATTCACCGATGATATGATATGATATGATCATTGGACTCAGAAAATTCATACTAATTGCTAAATAGGATGGAGAAAAATTATCTGCCACTGTAAATATCAAAAGCTTTATTTTTATATATTAACAAATATAAAGCTCCAGATGTTCCCATTTGTCAAAGTGTTAAAATGATACGATTGTTTGCATTTAATGAACTTTAGCCATTAAACATATGTTTTATTTGCTAAATATATCTTAGTAATGACTTGCCTTTACTTCTACTGTCCTTGTATATATATAACATAGAATTCTGCAAATTGTAAATAGATGTGCACAGCCACATTGCAGGGAATAGCAAGTTCATATATACTCATTTTGGTTACAGTCAACCCAAAAGAAAGATTTGGCCATAATATTTACAATTTTTCACTTAGCCATAAGCAAATCATGTTATGGAATATATTAATTTAATGCATAGTTAGTTATTCATATCATTATTACCAAACATTTGCAGTTCATAACTGCTTAACCTTAGTTCACATGAACAGAGAGTACAACGCTACAAATGTAAAGATTTCCTAATTGGGTAATTGATTTTGATAAAATTAGTTTTGAATCGTTGAATGTTATTAGAATGTCTGCTCAAAGTAATTTAAGTCATAATTTTTATATTTAAATGCATGTCAGAGAGGAATGGATTATGGATATTTCCCAAACAAGGACAATGAGCAAACACTATCAGAACATTGGAAGAACATGAACAAACAAGATCAGAATGCAACAAACTGATATCAAATATACTGTTTTTAGCTATTTTTCTTTGTCCAGAGCATCTTTAAATATTTTTCTTAATCTTCTGTCTCTTTCAATCTATCATTTTTACTATCTTTAGTTTTAATCTTAATAATTTAAAAGAAATTATCAATAATTAAAAATAATACTGTATTACAATATAAATTATTTATCGTAAATTTAAAATATTATTTATTATAAATTTTAATTAAATATAATTTATATATTCAAAATTGTTTATTTATATAAAATAAACATTTTTTATAAATAAAAATAAACATTTATTCTATACAATACACAACCTAAATTACTTGTTTATTATAACAATCCCCCCAAAAAATCTCTAACATATAAGAATTTGTTGGAAGGGTCGAATCCGCAGCTGCTGGGGGGGAAACCTTTTGTCATTACTGATTACCAGAGCATAAATGAAACCTTTGGTGATGTTTTTCTTATTTTCAAATTCACATTCTTGTGTGTATCCATATAATTATATTCTCTGAAAATACTTACAATCTTATGTCATGTCATGTAGGTGTCTGTTTTTGGACTTTTTGAAATTAACTGGTAATTTATAATAAATATTTATAAAATAAATAATTATTAGATAATTGATAGGTTTTATTTTTTAAAATAAATAAAAAAATAACTCATTTTAAATAAAAATAATATAAACAAACATACTAAAAATATAAATAATTATTTATTTTATTAAAATAAATAATTATTTTACGAAATAAACTTAAACAAACCGCTACTTAATTCTATTTATCTGTCTATAACTTTATCCTATCTATCTGGCTATATAAGATGAGTGGAAAAACATAATGACTAATGAACATGTGTTCGCTCATGAACAGGCTCAATCATTAAACGTGTAGTGCTCGGAATCTAGGATGTTTTTTTGGGTTGCTGCAACTTTACACTTCTAGAATTTTGGTCTTCAGAAAATATTATATATATACTATTTTGATAATTTTATAAGTACCTTTGGTAAAAAAGTTCCTTGACTGTTTCATCATCTAGCTATTTGCTAGTACTAGTATAATTAATCTCTTTACTTCTTTAACAAAAATAAAATAGCTTTTCTATGATTTTGGCCTTGTGCATCAGTGTTTGTCAGATACAGTACATGCTTTATTGTGCTATTCGAATTTGCATCATATGAAAAGGCAATAAATAATTAGGTGTGGATAACTATTGAATATTTTGTTTCAAATTGAATCATTCAAAAATCCTATAACACAGACGGGAAAAAATAATAAAATTTTGTAGAACTTATCATCTCTATTTTCTAGTATTCAGAATTTGGAATATCATATATAATCAATAAAAAACACACGTTCAAACCTATCGGAAGATTGTTCAAGATCCGCGTCTTAAGAGAAGTGTCTTCGCAAGACACTTGAGTATAACACGTAATAATAACTAAAAGTTTGAAATTATAAAATAATTTAAGTAACATAATACATTATCAAAATGTGTACGTTAATGCAGAAGACTAGAAATTAACATAATCCCTAAAAAATTAAAACGACACTCTTTGATATTTTTTTTATCGGGTGTTATTTTATGTTGGCTCCGTTAACAAAGAACAAATTCAAGTTATTTAGTAAAAACAACATAAAATTTAAAATATTAAAACATATAACAAAAATATATTCCTCACATGTTATCTAATAAGAATGACATTGATTTAAGTTTTATTCAAACCTGAGAGAAGAGTGTTATATTTTAAACATGTTAAACATATAGTAGAAAATTTTATTTTTTCTTAAAAAAAACATTTTACTTTAAGTAGCATAATAAATGATCAAAATGTGTACGTTACAATTTAACATAACATAACATAATTCCTATAAAAAACACGACACTCTTTGGCATTTTTTTTTATTTTAATTATTAGGTGTTATTTTATATATGTTGGTGTCGTTAACAAAGAGAAAATTTAAGTAATTTCGTAAAAGAAATATTAAATTAAAAATATTCAAACATATATATTTAGATGTATATTTTTAAATTGATTAGTATAAAATTGTGTAAAACTAAAGGTAAAATTTATTCATATATGTTGTTATTATATCAATTATCAAGGTTAAATTATACTATTGAAATATATAAAACTAAATGAATTTATTGCTATTATTATAATAATTATAATTATAATTAATATAAAACTGTGTTTATTATATTGTAGTAATGATTAAGATTATTATCATTTAAAATAAAAATTAATATCAATTCTATCTATAAAATTAAAATATATTTTTTGGAAAGTAATATATTTATTAGAAGCTAAATATTTAAAACATGTCACAAGGATACAGTACAGTAGAATAGCGATTGCTTCCACTCCAGGTCCAGTCATATTAGAAGTTACTTTCGTTGACAGGTTTCCTTTTATTGAATTAGTATTATTATTATGATGTAATATAAAATTAATTAGAGGAATATCCTTTATGAAATTTGTGTTCACACAAAGTTTGTCTTCATCAGGTTTGTCCCTGTTATTTTCTCCATCTTTAGATTTGTTTCAACTTTTTGCCATAAAACCTTAAAAACAATGAAATATAAAAATTATTATTCTTACATTTGGATATTTTACACTTTAAACCTTTTTTTCTCCTTCTTATTTGTTTTCATAAAATCTTAAAGTTAAAAATAAGAGCTTAAAAAAATAAATAAAAAATTATTTATTAATATTTATTTATTTTTTTAACTTAAAAGCTTCTTAAAATTAAAATATAATTAGATTGAGAGATTTTTTGTTTAACTTTCACGCTAATAAAAATTAACAAACTAATCATTAATATTTTTTGATAAAAAAAATAATTATTCCAAAATCTGATCTTATTGAAATTCGATGAGAGAATATAAAAATAAATTTCATATAAATAATTATTGATAACTTATTATAAATTTTTTTATTTTTAATTTTATTTCATTAAAAATAAAAATAAGTAATTTTTATTTTAAATTTTTTTTACTAATTAATATTTTATTCAATTTTTACTTAAAAATAACTTTACAAAACAATAGTTTGGAACTTTATCAATTAAGAGAGAGAGAGTGAGAGAGCTACTCTTAATTTATAAGTTTATGAAAGCCAATAATTAATTTGCGGAATAACTTATTTTTAACAATTTTTGTTGTCTTATACTCCCAACATTAGAAATAATTTTTTTCTAAGGTAGAAAATATATAATAGATTACATTTTAAAAATATGATGACTAGGCTAGTATGGATTTAGCCAAATTATAGACAAATGACAAAAAAAAAAAAAAAAAAAAAAGTTAAATTTGGACTTTGAGCAGGGTAGCCTCCAACTATCTCTTCTGTTGGGTATGCTACTCTCTTTGTCATATCATGATATTTTTTGTTGTTCAAACGTTGAAATAAACTTGTCTTAAATTAATATATTTATACTTTTGTTATTCCAATATTGAGCAAGATTGTTTTTTATGAGACAAAATTAAATAAAAAAGAACTAAATGCGAAATACCAATGGTTCTTCATTAAAGTAGTAAGAAACTTAATTTTTCACATTTAGATTTAAGATAGCGAGAATTTTATCAATTTAAATAAATTTAAGATTCAACTAATGCCAGAGTTTCAAAAATTAACATTACAAGTTTACAACAATATTAAATGGAATTTGATTTAAACATTATAAATTAACCGTGGTATCTCATTATCAATTACATTTAAACGTTAATTTTTTATTTTGAATAATCTTAACGGACTAACGGATTATCGAACACTAAATCACCTAAAACTAAGTCAGACAAAAAGTTTTATTAAAATTAATCAATCAAATATTTTGTTAAAGATATATTGATAAATATTTTGTAATTTTTTTACAAGATAAAAAATATAAAAATAAATAAATAGTTTACACCTATTACCAGAAACGAATCCAGAAAGTTGATTAAGGAGGGGTTAGATTTTTTTTAAGTATTTAAATATATAATTCCTAAAAAAATATATTTATTAAATATATAATTCTTAAAAAAATATTTATTAAATAATAAATTTTATAAAATTATTTATGATTTTTAACCATAAAATTAAAATTATTTTTTTATTTAAAATGATAGAAGAAAAAAATACATGCATTTATAATTTTAAATTATTTTTTTTATCTTAAATACATTAATAATAATAATTTCACACTTAAAAAATAAATTCATTAGATTTTATAACAATTATAATATATATAGAGATAGATAAAAAGGTAATAATTCATAAAATATAATTAGTCTAAATAATAATAATAATTAATAAAATTAAAATCATGAAATATTTGTATTATATTTATTAATTAATATATTATATATTTTTGAGTTAAATTATATATCAAAATATATTATTTAAAATATTATTAATATATAAATAATAATAATAATAAATATTTATTATTTATTATTATTATTTTATTTTTTTTTACTAAAAATAATTTTTTATATATATATATATATATATATATATATATATATATTATAAAAAGAAGAGGGACGGGGCTGAAGCCCTGCTTGCCTCCGTGGATTCGTCTCTGCCTACTGCATATTAATGATTAACTAGTAGACGGAGGAGAAAGAGCATGTGCTGTGAATAATTGAAAGGGGTGGGGACAAATGAATACGGGCATTAAACACGTGCTGTTTTGATTGAACACCGGTCCCTACAACCTCTCTACTATTATTATTTTATAAATAAATATGTTAAATGCAAAACAATGGTAGTATTTAAAAGTCTTAAAAACAATTAATAATTCTTATTCAACAATTAAGAAACTATTTAAAAGCAATTAATATTTTTATTTTACTTTAATTTTTAGAGTAAATAGTATTTTTCATTGTTATTAATAAATTCTCATGTAAAATAAATCAACTTTTATTATAACTGTCTCAAAAGTCTTATTTATAATAATTTATTGTTAATTAATAATGTAAATTTAATTACACAGATAATACATAAAAATTAACTATAATTTTCTTTTAAGATATACTGATATGATTTTGCTTCTTGATGATCTTATCTTAAAAAAAAATAAAAAATCCCGTGGGGTTATTTTAAATTCAATCAGGCACTCATTGGCCTGAGTATTATTTATTTATTTGATTCTGCATTTGTTGTTCTGTGAGAGATGGAAGAGGAACACCTACACCATCATCATTACTACTACCCTCTTCCTGCAAAAGCTGATCCGAATCAAAATGAAGAAGCTTTTACAGAGGAAGGTTGCTCTAACACTTCACACCAAAGCAATAAGCCTCGTCTCAACAAATATGCATTTGGTGCTGCTATCTTGGCTTCCACAAACTCCATTCTCTTAGGCTATGGTGAGTTTCTCAATAGATATTCAATGCCTCATAGATAGATATAATCTGTTGCCAAGTTTCTTTAGTTCTTCTTTTGGTGTTTTAGTTAGGTCAGTAATTCGTGCAATTCTGATTGTATGTCAAAGTAGATTATCAAAGTGAAATTTCAATTCTTACTGGAGAACATCACAAAAATACTTTAAGTAACCGAATTCAAGTTTTGTCTGCATTTCAAACTTCAAACCCACATAAAGTTGAGAAATTAAGATGACAAGTGTTGAAGAATTTTTGTTGTGTGTGCAGATATTGGGGTCATGAGTGGTGCTTCTCTTTTTATAAGACAAGATCTGAAGATCACATCGGTCCAAGTGGAAATCCTTGTTGGGTGCTTGAATGTGTGTTCCCTGATTGGGTCTCTTGCTTCAGGAAAGACTTCTGATTGGATTGGGAGAAGGTACACCATAATGGTTGCTGCAGCAACATTCCTGATTGGTGCTATTCTCATGGGTTTGGCCCCTTCATATCTATTCCTAATTGCAGGTCGTGTAGTTGCAGGCATTGGTGTTGGTTTCTCCCTCATGATCTCACCAGTCTATGTGGCTGAGCTCTCTCCTGCTCTCACCAGAGGTTTTCTCACATCACTCCCTGAAGTCTTCATCAGTGTTGGCATTCTACTTGGTTATGTCTCCAACTATGCCCTTTCAGGCCTCTCAAATGACATCAATTGGAGACTCATGCTTGGTCTTGCAGCCTTCCCAGCAATTGCAGTGGCACTTGGTGTTTTGGCAATGCCTGAGTCACCTCGCTGGCTTGTAGTGAAGGGAAGGTTTGAGGAAGCGAAGCAGGTTTTGATTAGAACATCAGAGAACAAAGGAGAAGCTGAATTGAGGCTTGCTGAGATACAAGAAGCTTCTCATGATTCTTCAGGAATGTGGCATGGACAAGGGGTTTGGAAGGAGTTGCTTGTTACACCTACTCGCCCTGTGTTTAGAATCCTTGTGGCTGCTATTGGTGTTAACTTCTTCATGCAGGCTTCTGGGAATGATGCTGTCATATATTATAGCCCAGAAGTGTTCAAGGAAGCTGGGATTGAGGGTGAGAAGCAGCTTTTTGGTGTTACAATCACCATGGGAATAGTCAAGACTTGCTTTGTTTTGATTTCAGCCTTGTTCTTGGACCGGTTTGGGAGGAGGCCCATGTTGTTATTGGGCTCATGTGGCATGGCAGTCTCATTGTTTTTGCTGGGCTTGGGCTGCACCTTGCTTAAGCTCTCTGCTGATGACAAGGATGAATGGATCATTGCTTTGTGTGTAGTTGCTGTCTGTGCTGCAGTATCATTCTTTTCTATTGGGCTTGGCCCTACAACTTGGGTCTATTCTTCAGAAATTTTTCCTCTGAGGCTAAGGGCCCAAGGTTCCAGCTTGGCCATTTCTGTGAACCGTTTGGTGAGTGGGATTGTGTCCATGACATTCCTTAGTGTTTCGGAGGTAATAACTTTCGGGGGCATCTTCTTTGTGCTTGGTGGGGTGATGGTGTGTGCCACACTTTTCTTTTATTTCTTTTTACCAGAGACCAAAGGCAAGAGCTTAGAAGAGATTGAAGCTTTGTTTGAAGATCAAGCACATTGAATCTGAGACTAAGCATTTGATTAAAGACTTGATCTTTGTTTGAAGATCAAGGCTTTAGAAGTTGAAGAAAAAATGTTGTTGTTGTTGTCCAAACATAGTGGTTGATACTTGATACATTTGGGTATATAAATTGGATAGATTATAGACTAGTGACAAATTATACATACCCGGGAATGATTTTCTCCCAGGAAAAAATGTTTGGGAATTGGAGCTTGAGTTTTCCTGTTTCATTGGACAATGTATTTATTGAGGTATTTGATTATTTACTCCGTGAGTGTATGTCCACAAAAGCATATATATTTTGTGTCCTCTAATATTAATGATGTTCCTGTTAAGTCACTTCACAGTGAGAGAGACTCTTCATGGATTTACTGTACTATATGAATGAATGAGACGGCATACACATTTCAAAATAAATTATTGATATTGTGGCGTGTGGCGAGTGGCGACTCTCCTTAAGAGGCAAATTCGGATGAACCATTTTTCAGATACAATATCTGATCCATAACCACCTGATTTCTCTTTTATAAGAACAAAAAACCAGATGCCAATCTTATGGACCTTGTCCCTAAAGACTCCATCAACACCCTCTCTTTCCAGAGAGGCAACGACAAATAATACACTTAGTCACGGGTATATTTATATCAATCAACATTTATACTTGACATGTTCCTAAGAAAGACTTGATAAGTGCAAATGTAGGATAGACAAAACATAGATAAATCAAAATGTATTAATTAATCTCCAATTGTTTTTTTCTTTTTAAGTAAAATTCATTGTCTCCAAATCACAGAGTTATTATCAGAAAATGATCGTGTCTCTTGAAGAATATAAAACAGGTAGGAGAGTGATATATTGTGGTTGAGAATAGGTAAAGGGATGCATAGAGTGCCATGTGTGTAATGTATCCGTAAGAAAGAAACAAGCACGAGTGTATTTAGATTTTAGAGTATAGAGTAACATTAAGTTCCTTATTTTGTGTGATGCAGACTGGTTCCAAACTCTAAAGACGCGTGGCCCATTTTCCATTAATGTTCAAACTTGGCTTTGAGGCTAGCGTATCAGATTGGATGTGTTGTTGTTGTTGCTTAGTCTTGGTCAAATTTTGGGCCAGTTGTTTCTCTATCTCAATCAACTTCCACTATTATGTATTACTGTAACTCTTTAGTTAATCGTAGCAGGCTTGTATTTTACTATGTATAGATAACTGTTTAGTCTTGGGACGTTTCAAATTTCTATAAATAGAAGATAGGCCTATCTATACTATGCTTCGTAATTATGCAAATGGATAGCATCATCAAGGACCATCATATTTATGAGTTTAAGATTCTATCACCGTCTCAAAAAGCTTACTAATTTTCAATAAAAGGCACACTAAGAACCACTTGTCTTAACATGAAATAAGAGGATAGGACAAAATACAAAATGCATGGGACCTAAATCAGATCATGTGCTACTTGTTGCGTTGAAAAATATCTATGATGAAATTGTGGTTGTGGGTCCAAATAGCTGTATTATCTAAACCATTAGCCAAATGTGCAAGACAACTCATGTCCAAAATTGGCCTTGTTGTCAACGCCGTTCATCAAATCCATGGAAAATAAGTTATAAATTATTGGTGCTTAATTAACAACAACAAAATTGAAACTCAGAAGAACGTGCCGTTTTGTTTTCACCCCATTTAACTGATTTAAGGACTCATCTAATGTTTTTATTTTTATTTACAATATTTGAAGAAAATTAAATAAACTCCATTCTTTCAACTAACAGATGCTAGTAGAATTGTTGAATTGAGTGTATATGATGAAACAAAGCTTGAAATACACTCCTTAAAATATTTTCGGTAACTTAAAAAAAAAAGTATTAAATAATTTTCATGTTTATAATATAATAAATGTTTTTTTCTATTTTTTTTTATTAGATCTTGATGCCTAAGAATAAGATAGTCAAATAAGTATTTTAAAGCTTCTGAAGAAGAAAATGCGTGCATAACATTAATGGCTAACAAAAGGGTGATTATGATAATACACACGTAACGGAGGACAGAGGTGTGATTCTTATCAGCAATGAAGAACTTTCTATGATTTGGTCATCAGTCAAAGCGCTTATTGAATGAAACAAACCAATACTATCATGCTCTTTTTTAGATTATGTTCAGATGTATAAATAATGAGTAAAATAAATATTAATTGTATATTTTATAATGATTTCTTCCATTGTTTTAGGAGTATATGCTTATATTAACTTATGATTAAATAATAACAATTTAAGACATACTAATAAAAAGAAATTTTGTGTTTGGTTGGCTATGCCTAATTAATGTAATGAGCATAACTAAAGATATTAAAACATGAGGTCTGACAGCAATATAGTACTAGGTTCTGATTTCTAAATGTCACTTGTGAACAGTGATTTCATAAAGACAAAAGAGAAAAATAAATGGAAAAAAGAATAATAACAGTACATACTATGCAGTTGTTCAGCTTTATTTGCTTCCATTATTATTACATTTTAATTCCTCCGTATATAGTTAACACACAGTCACACATGGAACCACCCACCCACACCAACATTTAATCCTCCTTCATCGTTGTGAATAATAATACTAAGTACCCTTTGACAATCAACAAAAAGCAAAAAATAAAGCGTATATCCTTTAAAAAAAAGTTAAAAAATTTCTCAACAAAACAAACAAACAAACATTATGTCTATGTAGATGTGTATACTGAAAGATACGAGAATAATAATGAGTTATATTTTGTCGGATGGCTTGCTCCTTAAAAACTTGAAATTGACCTGATAATATGCAGTAGTGAAAATACACTGGTACGTGTACTTGACATGTGAGGTCATTGTTCACAGTTACAGACCTTTCAAGTTTCAATAAACCAATCTACATTAAAAAAAATTGTATTCTAACTTATTAGCAGTATCCAACCTGTCAAAACAAGTGCAAGTTAATTAAACGTTGCACAAGTACTAATTTGAATACGTATATTTTTCTTCTGATAGGAGGGTATTTTTTTGTCGAGAATTAGAGCCTAATTTATTGTTATACTAAAGCTTCTTTGGATAAATGTTATTCTATATGAAGCATGGTGAATTAAGAGTAACAGTGATTAGAGATTAGGATAAAATTGAGATGGCACAAAATGTAGGAACAGAACTGTTGAGGAAAGGGCCAATTCAACAACCACCATCCCCTTTCATTTTCCCAAGGAGGCTGCATACCAACTCCACCATCAAAAGTAAAGGCAACGAAACTTACAAAACTTGTTTATAATGAAGAAAAGGGTCACTATCTTCCAAGTTTGGAGATTGTGGGGTCCAGTTAGGAAGCAGAAAGAAAATGGGACAACACAATAGGTAGATTACTGTGAAGACAAAGGAGAACATCAAAAAGCATAGCAAAGAAAAGGGAGTTCCCTTGATCTTCCTAAAGGAAAAACTAAAGTCTCTTTAATAGCTCCTCTCATTGTGTCAACTTTTTTGAGAAATCTTCACTGAGATCATCACCTAAAAAAAGATACATTTACACATTCTCACACAGTTAGATACAACTTTGTGTCCCTTAATTATCTGCATCGATCAGAAGGTACCAACCAGAAAAAAAATCTCATTTATAGTTAATTATATACATAGAGGAAGTAGTACTAGTACTAGTACTAGTTCTACCACCCTTGCAATCACCAATGTTGCTAAGTTCCATTTCCAGCACCAAGAAGTTTTTCCAAAAGACTATAAAGAACTTCAAGTCTTTCTTCTCCCCAGGTTACCAAAGGCTTCCAAAAGCTTCTCCACACAGTCATTTCTCTTATTCTGTGGCTGCAGCATCCATGGACATGACCAGCAACACAAGCTATCATGACATGGAGAAGTTGTACACTGATTTCTCTGACCAATGGGAGTCAGAAAATGAGAAAGCAAGCAGAAGAAGAATCAAGAAGAAAACTGAATCATCTACATTGCCATCAAAGCAAGAGAGTGAGGTCTATAGTGGAAGCTACATTAGCTTGTCCAATACAAGCCATGCTCAGAAGAAGAACAAGAAGGAGAAAAAAGAGGAAGAAGGTGGTGGCAACAACAAGACTATTCATCATCAAAAGGTAAGGCAGAGAAAAGAGTCGTCATCATCATTGATGTCTATGTGTATGAAAGATGAACACAAATATAAATACTGCATGGTGGAACAGAAACTGAGGGAGTTGGAGATGTTGGACATGAACAATGTGGAATACATATTGGACATTGAAGAGGTTCTTCATTACTATTCTAGACTCACTTGCCCTGCATATCTTGAAATTGTTGATAAGTTTTTCTTGGAAATGTACTCAGAGTTGTTTGGTCCATCATCTATGTCTATGTGGCATGCTTCACCTCGCACTCGCACTGTTAATAACTCTAGGCTCAAGATGAGATATCAGTGAGTGAGATATGTTGTGTTAGGTCTGTTTTGCTTTGTCGCATTGTTTCTTAACATCTTAATAATATCTATCCTCTAAGTTAACTTTGAGTTGATTCTATGTGTTTATATTGACCTTAAGTTTCATGGATGGTAATGGCTGTTTGTGTTTTGTGTGACCAAATAATTCAAAGGTTTAAAGTTTATTTATTTATTTTGTTCATTATTTCATTGACCTTATGATCAAATGTTTTGTTCTGAAAAATTAAAATAGTTCAGAATGCTTTCTGGAAATTGCTGTGTTTCCGAAAATAGTAAACATTTTTGAAGATAGTTTGCTGGGTGGTGTTTCTTGAGACGTGAGATGAAATAATTGAGCGCTATATCTGCTCAATCTGTTGTAGTGGTAGGAACTTGAAGAAGTTAAGGCTTATGGGTTATAGGCATTATTATTGCTATTGTCTAATGTAAATGTAACTATCATCCACCAGACCTATACATAAACATATTTAACTAACTTATGCGGTTATTAAGAAAATTAGTTAGTATCATTTAATTTAATTAAAAAAAATATATATTTTTAAAGTGTTTTAGTTAGAATTTGGTATTAAAAAAAATCATTGAAATTAGAATCATCAACAATTGAAGGTATATTTAGAATAACATCATTAAATAAGAATCAGATAACTAAATTTGTTTATATTTGAATTCAAAATATATTTTTTGGCTTATATATATAAGTCTGGAGGTAATATTTTTCTATCACTAAACATGTTAATTTATATTTTGTTGGTAAGTGTTTATGGGTTGGAATGTTGGATTGGTTCGGTTAAAGTTTAAAATAGAATCATATATTCAAAACCAATTATATTTAATTGGGTTAGTTTGAATAGGGTTTAAAAACTTTTTCAGTTAATCTAAATCAAACTAATTCAATTTTTTTAAGCAAACCACAATTATAGTATTTCATTAGCAAGTAAAGATGGAATACAAGTGAGAATAATGTCAAAGACATGGTTACAAGTAAATAATCTTGATTTCCTTGTAAACTAAACCAAATCAATTAAGGTTAAGTTAGTTTTATTTGGGTCATTTGGTAATATAGTTTTTCAATTAATCTAAACTATATTTTAAGGTGCTTTAACTAAAGCAACAAATTGTTATACTTTCACATATATTCTTAGAAGTTTAAAAGGGTTGCAATGTTAATAAGGTGGGGAGGAGAGAAATGATTTGAGAAGGAGATGTGATTTAATGTAATTCGGGTATTATAAAAGATAAAAAAAAAAATGCGGGAGTATGAAGAGTAAAAAGTGAGTATGAATAACATCCAAATATGGGCCAATTCACAGTGTACCGCGTCTTAATCTGGCTATGGGTCGACCCAATGGGAGTCCCACGACAAGTACAGAAATTTGAACCCGAATAATCTCTTATTGGATTCATAAAAGGCCCACAATTAACGTAAGTAGTGGGAAGCAATATTGGATAGTGTGACTGAAAGAAAGTAAAAGATGCATATGCATTATGCATGAGTAGTAAAGTAAGTACAAAAGTAAAGGGTTTTCCACCAAACATGCATATATGGTGGAACCCAGATATCATCCTCCCACCTACCAGGAGATATATATTATTGTTCTTATGTGCACCAGCACCTGGCCTCAAGGAAGATTCCAGCAGTATCTATTGATATATTCCAAGAATATGGGGTCACTTCCCTACTGAGTTGGAGTCTCCCCCTTCAACCCAAACACTAGGGGATTGAAGTGCCTAGTCTTTCACTACTGTCTCACTCAATTGGTTAAATATGGAAGAGCTACCTACCTACCTATAGAGCTAGCTATGTATGTTAGATGTATTAGAATTACCATCATTGCCCAATTGACCTCATTGCTACCACATACTAAACTAATGGAGCTTGCATGATAAATGGTCTCTTCCTTTTCATCGTATATACCTAGCTACCTCGCCTCTAATTGTGAAAGATACTACATAATCTTGTCGACTAAGATATTGTCTACCTGCTGCTATGTCACATGCATGCAAGCTACCTCATTATTTTATCAATGATTTGGCTAATTAACTTCTATTCGTCCACCAGTCACCATTTTTTAGACAAAAAATCAATAGAAAATATCATTTGAGTTACGAATTAATTCACTCCAATGCACATTCATTCTATGGTAATCAACAAGCTGCAGAATTCTAGTTACGTTACGGTGATCAAAATTAAATCCCGTTTCAACATTCTTGTCTAATCAACGTGTACGAATTGTTTGAAAGTGAAACTCAATATTGTTGACTGTTGTAGAAGAAGACGCATCCCATGCTGGGGAGTTGTACGATTTGACATATATATATATATATAGTTTATCAATTAGCATGCTTTGATTTGTGAGTGCAGTGCAGTCTGCAGGAGCAAGGTTTGTATTTATTTTGTCTTGCTACATAATATATCCAAATCCAAGCCTGAAAGGTGGAGGAGATCGAAAGATAATGAGGTTTCACCAAAGGGGAAATTGAATGCAACATCGTTGCTTTGGAATCCCCAGAACATGTGGTGTAAGGAATGGTGTAAGACAAGTCGCAAGTGGCGTGCGTGGTCCATGGCTGCTTCCAGAGAAAGCTCCTATATATACATATACTATTAAGTGTACAAAGATGACCAGTACCCATCTACAAATTCTTTCTCTCTTTCAAAAAGGATAATCTTGAACGTGAGAACTATAAGTGGAAGAAAATAATAAATAATACACATTACAAATGGTGTAACTAGAAATAAAAAGAGATATCAAACAAAAAAATTACAAATGGTGTAACTAGAAATAAAAAGAGATATCAAACAAAAAAATTAAACAGAATAGGGGTGATTTGTAAGAGAAGTTAAATAATATGGTAATTCTTTTTTAAAACCTTGTGCACTAACCCTAGTCCATATATATATATATATTAAAAAGTTGAATACTAGAATATATAAGAGGCTCCTGCAGCAAGTAGTCGATGTTAGTTTTCTATAGTGGGAGATAATGGTAACCTAGGTGAACGATGTGACATACCTATCAAGAAGAATCTTGAAATATTGGTTCGAATTCTATATACGTGTATATATCTCTCTCCTCGATCTTCTGTTTATCTTTTTCCATAGTATACCTCTAATGCTTCTGACGAATGGTCATGCTCACACTCACACACGCTCGATCACCCGCCTTCATGTCTTGCCCCTTTCATCTACACGTAATAAAGTTATTGCATTTGTAACATTCCATTACATTACTCATTTCTTTTGTGTGCATACATTTGGAAAATATCTCGACTTATATTAATTCATTAATTAATATAAACAATCTCCTAGATCCCAGACAACCTTGTTTTAGGGTTACTTAACTCGCCAAACCTCTGTCCCAAAAGATGCAATATCACTCTTGGTCACGTCACATCCATCCATCAAAGTTACATTACGTCCCAAATCTTCTCATTCTTAGTTTATGTACATCAGGTTTTCGATTTGTATTAATTAGGGTTTCTACACTTTTAGTCATGTCTGGTGAATTTTGATCATGACCCATGAAGCACCAATACTTTAATTTGCTTTACGTTTCCATATCGATAATTCAATTTGTTTGTTTTACCAATACATACATTGGTAATTAAAATATTTTATGAAAATTCAATTCAACAACATGAAACAATAAGTGTGAATGTGATCTTAAAGAAAAAAAATAATAGGTGTAAAATAATAAAATATAACCTGACTTAATAATTAAGGTCATAAGCAAAAGGTATGTCTGACATATTTGCAAGTGACATGCTTTTGATGATGGGCTATCTTATAGTTCTACGTACGTTTCTTCTCCTCCATATATATATAGTAACGATTGTAGCTAGTGTAATAACGCAAATTAAAGTCACCGTCGTCAGTGGTCATGCATTCCTTCGTCAAAACTAATGGCAAATGGTCCTAGAGAAAGATATAGATAGAACACTGATCAATCATATGGTTATTACAATAAATTTCTTTTGGACCACGTTTATTAAAGGCAGTAAATAAACAAATGCAAAATGTATGGTATAGATTGAAGACCATGTGCACCAGCATCCTGTATACCTGCACTGTACAATATGAAAGCTGAGTTCGTGTTAATTTTCTATGCTGTCACGTGCGATTTGGACCATATATATTATATGTAATCTGGTTGACAGTTTGGGCTCATGTACCAGCTCATAATTAATAACTACACAAACTTCATCACTACAGTTCCTAGCACATTATATAAACTTAAAATTTAACTGCACAACTTTTTAAACAAAATTTGATCATATATGAAAATAACTTTTTAGTTTGAATTCAAAGTCAATATTGATTTCGTTATGTAATATTAAACTAAATACATTCAAATGTGTTTTATATATATGCTTGTTTCGTTGAAAGTATGAATTTTCAGCACCAATCTGAAAAGTGTTTTTGACCTAAAAGTGCATACACATAATCATCTCAAGTTGAGTGTAATGGTTGTCTCTATCTTTAGTCCTTATGCCATCGCCGTCCCACCTTACCTTCATTACAATCACTACATTATCATTATCACTATCACAGTTCTTGGAATAGATAGAATACGACACTGCAAAATCAAATTCGATATCCTTTTCTTTGAACATAAGAAATTTCAAGGCATTAGTTTGAAGTTGGTTGTCACTTTAATGCTCCCATATATATGCATTCAAGCCTAGAGATATAAAAAAATAAAGCTGGATATATTGTAATTATTGTGACCTTATCTCGATCGGTGTATGATATTGTATATGTAGATGGTTGAGTATTGATTATATTATGCCTAAGAACATTTTTTCAATATTTATACCCAATTCTAATAATTAAGGTGGTTTTCAGTCTAAAGAGAAAAAAGGTTCAAGTTTTGATTTGACATTTGGTGGTTTGATCAGTCTGTGAGTTCTTAGAAATGGTATAGTTTTCTCTATCAGTGAGGTTGATCTGTTATACAGTATCTTATATATCGGGTGAATATGATGTGTTGGAATTAGTTTTTAACTCGATCAAACTGTGGGTTGTACTTTGTGCTTTTGTGGGGAATGATGTATTAATCCTAGAGAGTGTTTCAATAGTTAAGTGTCTCTATTAATGTCAGAGTCTATTACTATATATGTAATTTAAAGTATTCCTTATATTTTTAATATTTTTTTTTTCCTTAAAAAAATGATGATATGATAAATAGGTCATGAATATCCAATTAATTCCTGAAATTTATTATTTTTATGTAAAAATATTATTTTACTTCTAAAGTAAATTGTTAGTACCCAAATATTAATTCTTTATTTTACCCAAATAATATATAGTAAAAATAATAATGCGAATGAATATATATATTAAAGTCTCTCAACATGCACATAACCCTACTATGAGACAATATCTCTAGCTACTAAAATGCTTGTAGGGCCAATTCTATAAAAACCAAAAGAAACATGTTATAGTGGGGGAGAGGAAACGTGCTCAAATCCAAAAAGAGAAGAGATGGATGCATTATCTTGAGGAATCATTGCTCATATGTTGGCTCTATTCTAATAATTTGCTTTGATATCATATGAACATAATATATTGATTTTATGATAGGTTAAGGGACAAGAGAAGATAAAGATAGGAAAGAATTAAGGGGTTGTTAAGGATGGAATTAAGAAAATTGATGGGGGGCAGGCAATAATTAGTAGGGAACACTTTTGGTGGTCCTGTTTTGGATTGTACCACTGGAAAAGGAAACCCTACTTGATGCTGATAGTGTGCAGTGCAGGTTGGAACTTACTCACTGCTGATCATGCGTAATAAATTCATCTTCATCATTCAACGCCTTAAGTTAAGTTTCCAACTCTTACTTGGTCGGAATAAAACACACCAACGTATCTTTATCTTAATACCGTAACTTACTTAATTTCTCCTTTATAGCTAAATATGTCATTTTCAATTAATATCCAAATCATTTGCTGTTTATCTCTTTTCTAGCAATATTTTGTACGAGCTACCTAGGCACTACTACTTCTCATTCGTACTAGGGAAAATTAAAGCAAGGGTTTTTTTCTAAACTATAAAAAACAAATACTTATATTAACTAATTAAGATTGAGGTCCACATTCTCACTAAAGCATTTAATATTTCCAAGTGTCCCTGAATTATATATATTCTGTTTTATCTTTGCATTGAAAGATTATATTATGCATGTTCAGTACTGGATTTCAAATTTCAACCCTAGCTAGCTTGTTGTCATTCATTGATTAATATATATATATATATATATATATAGATCGACGTGTACGTGTTGGCATTCGCAGAGAGATCAATCAAAGTAAACCGTGGAAGACATTTTTGAAGCGAAAATGTGGTCCGTTTTCCTGATAACGATGGAAACGAAGATAACGATTAAAGTAATTCATTTTACAAGTAAAATATTGTGAAAAAGGGTAACCTGCATAAGTCGTATAGATAATCAAAGGGCCACTTTCATCTTCATGGGAATTGGGACCTTTCCATACTGTAATGGACTTTTCTTTTGATGCTATTGGATTTTTCTCTTTTTTGAATGCCTTTTTCCAATGTTCTCCATCAGATTATGATTTTTTATGGTCCTGTGCTCCAACCTAATTAATTACTAGCTAGCAATAATACATACATATCACAAAAAGCTTGCAATTCTCTCACAAATAATTAGAACAAGGCCAAATCGATGGATACATTACATATATAATTTCTACAGGCTCAAAAACTATAACAGCTGCAGCCCTTTTTTTTTTTCCCTAAAAAAATCAACTAGCTAGCTAACTAGGTAGATAAGGCAATGTACAAGATATACAAATGTGTAATATGACAATATTCACCAGCTAATTAATTTCAACCCAACCAAACTAATAAAATACACATCAAATTGGTCGCCAACCCAATCTCCTAGTTTAGTGAAAATTAATGGATTTATAGGAATCACACATATATATATTATACCCTCTGATCATTTAAGCTTTTTTTCTTTCTCAAACGTACTCTTTTTTCCCTTTTGAGGCTGCTGTACTGAAATGGGAGAGAAATTGTTTGGTACACAGCATTGTGTCAAATAAAAGGCACCACCCAAGAAGCTAGGCCATCCTTCTCTTGTTTTTTTCTTTTTGCTTTTTTTCTAATTAATCCTAAAACATTAATTTGCATATCTTTCAATTCCCACATCACGCAAGTGGACAAGGGAAGTACTCCAATACATGCGTGGGCTTAGCTTTCCAGCTATGTTCAATATCTTCAGCAATCCTCTTTGCATCAATCGATGCACCAAGAAGGCCACGTTTGGTGAAACCCACCGCATAGAGTCCATTTTCACCTTTCCATCCATTTGGGAATGGCTTCCGGGGAAACCCATCTTTCTCGCTAAACATATCACTGCCCTGCTCACAGTAAATTTCAACCCCAATCAATACTATGAATTTTTAAGTCATTATATATAGTCGATTGACTAAAAACCAAAAATACCAAAGTTATCAACAAATAATTAAAGGAAGCACCTTTAACCAAGAGGGTACATTGCTTTTGTAACCAGTTGCTAGAATGATGGCATCAAAGTTCTCTACTTTTCCATCAACAAACTCCACCGCATTGCGTGCTAGTCGTTTAATTCCCCGGCAAACCTATACACATAATTGGACAAGATCCAAATGTTGGAAACAATCCAAATGTTGGAAACAATGAAACAAAAAAATCTCTTTTTTTTTTTTTTTTTTCTTTTAAAACCTTTGCCTTAGAGGAAAAAACAAATTTGGTTGATTAAGACAAGAAAACAAGATAGCTATGATGAGAGTTCTTTGGATTTGATTGGCACAAGAGTAATGTTACCTTAATTTTTCCATTTTTGATCTGGGCGAGTGTCCCAACATCCAAAACTGGTGTCTTTCCGTACAAGTTCTTGAGCTCTAGAGGACCAAGTTTTGGACGACGAAGTCCAAATTGAGCTGTGTCTCCAAGCATGAGATGTGACATTAGAAGCAAAAATTGATCCACAAAACGCATGGGGAACCACTTAAGCAAGAACATGGATAAACCAAAAGTTGATTTCCCTAGCATCTGTTGTGGCAAGATATGCACCTGCATCAATGAAAAAGAAAAGAAAAAAGATCACACATTAAAAAAGTGGGGAGAAAAAGTGATATATAGCTTAAGAAACTTTTTAGGAAATTGTAGACACGAGGGAGGGTGAAGACAGACTAATGACAATATATAATCTTTTCAATATGCTTCCAGTTGTGACTGTGAGTACTGACACAGTGGTTGTGTGCAGAGAAAAAGAGTGATCTCGAACTCGAAGGCCATATTATTCTAATAAGATTCTGGGATGCTGACCTTGTTGCGCATGCAAACGAGTTACAATGAATGAAGTGAGAGAGAACAATGACACAAACTCTTTTGAGAGTTCTAGTTATAGCAAATATAGTATAATATGTTAGCAGACTGTGTTCACTCTCCAGTTTCCAGCTTTGTCAAAAAACATGGGCCTAATCAATTGCTCGCTCTATCAGAATTGACTATATCAAAGCACTATGAAGATTTGGACGGACGGGAACATATTTATTTCTATATTTCATATCTCAAACTAAGATATTTCTTTTAGAGTTGCGCTATGATACCCTTAGAAATGTAAGGTTGTTGGTCACTAAACCAATAGTTAAATGAGTTTGAGTACATCAAGAAAGAGAAAGGAAGAGAGAAGGAGAATTTCTCAATAACAGTACCAAAACTCTTAATTTTGGAGTGTAGCTAGCATAGAATTTCTTTATTTCAGTACACAAAACTCACACTATACTTTTTATGTTTATAAATATTTCAATTATATTACTATTAATGTCTATCTAATCAAGAATGGTGGAAGATCGTTGGCATGTCTCCTCCTATATATCATGAGTTTAATTAAGTGCATGTTTAGTTAATCAAAAGAAAAGCAATTATTTTTCAGAAAGAATATTAATCTCTACCCATACACATGGTAACTGAGTGAACTCACCGTATCTCTAACCACTAGGGAAGGACGAGCATTATGGTTGCAGAGATCCAAACAAACCTCCATGCCTGAATTCCCACAACCAACCACCATAACATTCTTCCCACAAAACTTGCTTCCACTCTTATACTTGCTAGTGTGTACAATCTGGCCTTCAAAATCTTCCATTCCTTCAATTTGAGGCTCTACTTCCTCAGCACACTCTCCAGAAGCAACTATAAGCCTTTGACAAACATATTCTGTTGTGTCCTCACCTTTCTTGAGAGTCTTGACCCTCCAAAGCTGACGCACATGATCAAATTCAGCACTGAGCACGGTGTGGCTGAAGAGAGGTTTAATGTCAAAGTGGTCAGCATAGGCCTTAAGGTAGGCCAAAAATTGGTGTTTGGTTGGGTATGAAGGCAAGTTTTGGGGGAATGGCATGAGAGGGAGCTGGCAGAATTGCTTAGGGAGATGAAGCCTGAGGCGATCATAAGTCTTGAACTGCCACATTGAAGCTAAGCATTCAGCTCTTTCAAGGATGAGACTTGGAATGCCTTTCTGTTTAAGGCAAGCTGCTGCAGCTAGCCCTGAGGGACCAGCACCCACTATTATTGGTTCCTGAACTAATATAGGGCTTGCAGCCATTTTACTACTCATCTTTATCTGCTGCTGCCTGTGATAACAATCATGGACCCTTTTTCCTTCTAGTTCCTTCAAGTAGTCCATCAACAACAACCAGCAAAAAAAAGGTGGAGAGTTTAATTGGAGGGTAAGATATATAGATTACTTCACCAAGACTAGGAGGTGCTGATGAAGCTATATATGCTAAAGTGAAACTATAAAAAGAAACTTAATTAACTCATCTAATCACCAACTCTCCCTGATGGATGGATGGTTTGGTGTTATGAATAATATTGGAATTTTGGAAATAGGGTATTATATATAAAAGGTCTGTCTAATTTGCTTCAGGGTGTGACTTTGAAGGTTGGTTTTGTTTCAATGGAAGAGCTAGAAAGCGGGAATCAAAGAGTCTCATATGGAGCAACTCTACTTATGGACAGCGAGAAAGTTGAAGAATAAAGGTTGTTATTCACTAGGGGTTTGTACTGGGGTACAGTATAGTGGGTTAAATATATGTATATGTGAAATGGTCAGTAGTGCTCGATCATGAGTGTGTTAAAGGGGTTTGGTTATGTAGGACATCTTTATATTAGTAATAACTAACATTAACCAACAACAACCTTTCATCCACCCCAAGAATATTTTCTTTTTTTTTCTTAAAAATAAAAAATAAAACTCACTTGCTAGCTAGGGGGATTGGAGAGAAAATATTGTAGCTATTAAGACAAGTATAGCCACTCAAAGATCCTATTGATGGTTGTAGAATAGTACTTTCAACTAAATACATAAAACGTGGCCATGACACGTAGAGGGTCAGTCAGTTCCAAGTATGATTTTTTGGGTTGTTTTGTGGTTGTTGGGTCCATAAACAGTTATATATGTGTATTCAATGCTATTAGTCATAATCGATGAACATTAGCAAATAGCTTAAACATTGATGTAAAAATAGTCGTAGCTGATATATGATCATAACTTATACTGTTACTGTATATGTTTCGACAGCTGAAATCACGAATAGAATGGCAACGCAGTGCAGTAACGTGTGTGTGTTTACCAAAAATCATTCAAGTAAATAAAATGATAAGAGACCAAGTATCAAACACCGGGATTCACGTAACGGATTCAATTTTGCAAGATGTATTACTAAACGAAGAATGTGTAGAAATTACTTGAATAGATATAAAATGCGATTAAAACTAAAATACAAGTAATGGAACTTGGTTCAATACGTAAAACAAACACTTAGTGTGCAAAAATGTCGACTCAATAATGTGAAGTAGTTGGGGTTCGAATCCGCACATTCATTCTTTCATATAAACAAACCAAGCAATTATATAAGATGAATTCATAAATTTACCATAAATCTATCAAATTACTCTAACCCTAATTCCTTAGATGGAGAAAGTCTAAGTGATTTCATCAACTCATTAATCCCTTGATTCAATTGATGAAGCTGCTTACACTAAACTCAGAGAAATGACTAATGACCCTTATCCTATTCATAGGCATAACCATCATTAGTTACCTCCATTTCTAAGTATAGAAAAGTTTTTCACCAATTAATACACCCAAACATCAATCAAAGGTAGGTCACACCCAAGAAAGCATTAAGAGAAGAAGATAAAGCAATAAATTTGAAATTCAAATTTGTATAAAACTCAAAAGAAGAAGTTTACATGAGATTCTGATGGCTTCCTCAAATCCCAACTAGAGAAGTTTAGCTATACATAAAAGTGGAAGAAAAAGCCATGGAGAATGGATACATGGATAGAGAGGAAGAAGAAGCAAAATGAAAATGTGTCAATGGAATAATGACGGCACAACAATCTCTAGGCTGATGTTATAATAATCCCCTCGACCTACTTGAGACCCTCCACTAAAAAGTAACGTATCTCGCGTTTAACTCATTTGCATAAGTGTCTTATTGCTAAGCCTTAAATATGGTTAAGTGACTCTTCAATCTTCAGCATTTGCTCCAAGTCTTCAGGCTTAGCGCCAAGTCTCCACACATCCCTTGATTTCATCTAGATGCTCTTGCTAAATGTAAAATCGCTCTAAGCAATCTTTCTAAAACGGTCAAATCTCCAATTTAACTCAAAATGAAGAAATTCACCTGTAAAATATGAAATTTTTGCCTAATTCCTAAAAACTAATTATTTAATGTTAGTAAATTATAAGACTCTAAAAATACTAAACAAATGAGTTCAAATAAAATTATCAATAAAGAAAAAGAAAATAATCACTACGAATTATGCTAAAAAATTATATTTATAAAGCGATTATCAAGAGAATCGAGTGACTTAATATTTTGTGAGATATGATTGTGCTTGAAAGTTGTTTCTTTCTCTAAATACCCAAGCTAATTTGAACTTTTAATTGCTCTCAAACTTTATATCTCCTTATATTTCTTCTATACTCTTTAGTTCAACTTTTCCACTTTCAAACATTATCTCTCAATAATACTCCAACTGGCCTAGCTTAGTTGTCATTTACTTTTAATCTCCAACTTAGAACTTTAATTATTTTAAGTTTGAGTCTCTTTTTTTTTATATTTATTTACAGTGAAAGTAATAACATTTAAATCTAGGACATCATGCAAATTACCTAAATTTTCTATTATTAGACTAACTCTAGTGAATTATTTTAAGGATAAAATATGTTTTTGTCCTTAAAGTATTGGATATTTTCATTTTTAGTCTCTAATGTTTCGTTTAATCGATTTTGGTCCCTAAAGTATTTTTCCGTTTGGCTTTTGGTCCATCTATTAGTAAGTTCCGTTACTTACATGGATTGATGTCACATGTCTCATTAGATGACTGACACGTGGCACTAAATAAATTTAAAATATATATATATATATATATATATATATATATATATATATATATATATATATTATTTTCAATTTTCAATTTTTAAATAATGTCACGTGTTTTAATATTTAAGTAATATGTAACATTAATCCGTGTGAGTAGTGTAGCTTATTAACGGAGAGACAAAAAATCAAACAAAAATATTTTAGAGATCAAAATCGGTCAAATTAAACATTAAAGATTAAAAACAAAAATAATGAATACTTTAGGACTAAAAACATATTCTTTTTCCTTATTTTAAATTTGTGCCTATGAGATTAAATATTTATATTCATTTATCGTCTAACTTGTGCTTCTTTTCTTGAGTATTAACAATCGAAGATCTACACACTACTTGTGTATATCTTCTTCATTTAGCTTCTATAAAACCAATGTGCTACTTTTTATTTCAACTTCTTCATTTGTCGGAAAAAATTAAAAAACATCTAGGGGCCAGATTTAGAGCTTCGCATTTAGTTTGAATTAGGTTTTAGTCGTGAAATAGGTTTAATTAATATCAATAGCATCTAGAATTTCCACTGTACATCTCTCAATTCTCAAGTCGGCTTTGAAAGTGTTTAAAAATCAAAGTACTTATAAAAAAATATTATTTTTATAACAAATTATAACTTAAACTTAATTTGGTTAGAGTTTATTCTAAGTAGGTTATCTAATATATTTTGGTTCTGAAAGAAAAAAGTGAACTAGGTAGCATTTGACACATAAAACACGAGGATAGTAATTTTGTTGTCTAATTAGTAATTACTATAAACGTTAACAAATATTGTGAAAGGAGAAAATATCTTTGTTGATGAGAGAAAACATGGTAATGAACCTGTCAGACCACTCTCCTTTAAAATTTCTATATCTGAATGTCTCTCAATTGCAGAAGGGTATATACCTTTCCTATAGAAAAAAATCTTGCATCAAAGTAAACTTTCCTATCTAGTCATTTACGGATTCTTATGGGATGTAAAATGTTCATCAAACTTCACTATCCGTCCCTATTCTTTGGTGAATCTTTAATTTATCATCATATAATATTCTGTATTTATTTTTTTATTTAAACAGAAAAACCAAACATAATAACTAAGGTATCTTAATACTTCCAAGGCTCTTTCCTTCCATGAACACACTTTTCAGGCGTGCACACAAAAGCCTTTTGATGATTTCCTCAGGTTAGATTGTTTATATATAAGATCTGTTCCTTTTTCAACACAGAAATGATTTCCTCAGGAGCTGTATATATACCTGTAGCTTTATTTAAAGTTGGTATATATACATACATCTGTATACATGTTTATATATACACACATTTATATAATTCCAATTCAAGTATATATAAAGTAAATAAAATTTATAAATTATCAAATAATATTTTGGAAAAAGCACATGCCTGAGTTATTGTATACGAATATATGATAACTGTTTATATTTCCATCAATAAACAAGAAGTTCTATAAAAAAAAAAACCAGTGATCATCTCACTGATGTATTTCTCATATATATAAGTTAGAAGAGACTCATTCTTAATTAAACGCTTTCTACTCTTAATATATAATTACGTACACATAAACTTTGAACAGAATTGATTCCAAATATGGAACAAAACACACCCCACATTGGCATTAGTATCTATTCGGCTGGTCCCTCAAAGATATATGTTTTTTCTCTGCACTCCAGCTTTGAGGCAATGAAGCTTGTTGGCTGCCCCTATTTTCCATCGAAAGAAGCTTTGATTGGATATATGTTACATGGTCAACTTATGAGTAATAACTACTTATGCAACAGGTTGTAATGAGAAAGATTTGAGGCCATTGTTGGTGGATATCATCACGTTTTAGTCTGACAAAGGGTTTTCTAGCTAGTAGAGCAATTCCCCCATATGGGTCCTTCTGATCCGTAGATCAATCAAACCTAGCTAGTCCTTTAATTTTTCCTCCTCCAATAAGATCCAATCTCTTTGCGATAGCATGATGCCATCTTCTATGTAATGCAATCCCAACAATTTAACCTGATCGATCATTATTTAATTTGCATGTGTACATTCGATTTAAGCATCTTCTTCTCCACGTACAAAGTTTTTAAACAAACCTGGTAGCATGGTTCTCTATGCAATACCAAGAGTTACTATAATGGACTTAAAATAAAAGCCATGGTTACTACATTAGAAACGAATCTTATTTTAAGACTCTTTATCTTTTTCTAAAGAACAAAATGTTATTCTTAACCCATGAAATCAACACCAAACTAATAATTCAAAACTTCTTCCTTCACCAGAGAGATGTTTATATAATTGCCATTCCAATTAATTGCTATCACTAATGACCCTATATTCGATCCAATTAGGCTATGAACCTATATTATAGCCATGCATATTACTAAAAAGTCATTGCAACACACCGAAAATAATTCTTATTCTCCTTTTTTCTAATGCATAATATATAAACTATCAACTTGATCTTATTTTAGACCATAACAAACTTTCTTAAAATAGGACTACGGCTTGTTGTTGAATAAAATAATTAGCGCATTCTCTGAGTCAACTCCAACACAGCTAGCTAGGGATCTCGCTTTAGATTAAAGGAGATGATAAATTATATATTGTCAAACACATTAAGGCTATAATCAAAGAATTTTATTTTTGTTATTCTCAACCATTAATATCTACTTGAATTAAAAGGCAGTGGTACTATATACTACTATATGTAAACTCATTATATTATAATGTCACACTAATGAAAAGGCTATGCATCTACTTGAGGGTTTAAAAGGCAAAAGAAACCCATTATTTTCGCAGGTAAAAGACCAAGGCATTTGATGTAGCCATGTGTGTCAGAGATCGATATCCCTTTGCAGTATTTAGGATTTATTTAATTGTCACTAACTATAGGCATATATGTTTTGCTTACTTTGCATATATAATATTAGCATGATTCACATGATCCGTTGCACAGGAACTTAGAACAACTGAACAATAATAATTCCATGAAAAGTGAGTACTATAGCTAGAACCCATATAGCCTTTACAAGTACTTAATGTGCTACTATTAGCTAACTCCTATTCATAGGTTTGTTTCAATTCGTTTAATAACGTTTTGTAAAAGATCGCTTTGCATTAATTCAACGGCAATCTTAATCAGAGAGGTCAGCTCCCACATGAAAATATGATGCTACATTAATTATAATATTATTATTATTGAACTCTATAGGTGCGTGTCTCTATACAAACTTTGTCAAACAAATCAAAATGGTTATGAACACTTTCTTATGGATATACACTGTACGTTTATAAAAATTTGTAGTGGCCAAATCAAAATCTGAGGAAATGATAGAAAAAAATATAGCTTTTTATTAAAGTCTCCAACCATAATAATATAATAACTACTGGACAAAAATTAATCAATAACTTTTCCCAGGGGTAGATAGAGAAATATATATTTATTCATCTTCAAGAATGTCGCAAGTGTTATATGTACATATGCAAAGCATTATTAATATTCTTCAGAGAAGAAGTATATATATTATTCCAAAAAAAGAAAAGAAAAATAATTGAATAGCATTGAAGCTTGATATGGTGTTTAATTAGGTTGATTAATAATAGTTATTTGTGAGAGTTAATCTTTACTTTAATTTCTTTGTTAATTGTTATGTATTCAAATCTTGAGAGAGTTACACTCTTGGGATTATTCTTAATATAACTTAACTCATCCTATATCAATAAATTAAAAATATAAAAAATGATGTGACAAATTATTTGCATATCTCAAATTTAACAAAACTGGATGAGAATGGAGATAAATATTTTAATTTTAGAGCTATCTTTTTTTTATACTGGAATCCATCCCTCCTTCTTTGAAGACAGGAACGGAAAGAGACAAACGCGTCATTGACCTGCGCTACCCGGTTGTAATGTCTATCCGAGTTAGTAGGAAATTGATTTTAAAATATTTAAACCTTATTTGGATAATTTTTTTTTAAAATACTTATAAGAAAGAATATAAATATATAAAATTTAAAATTAATTTATTCGATCTCATTTTTATAAAAAAAAATATATCTAATCTAATTTGTTTAAAAATTAATATATATGTAAATTAATTATAACTTTAAAAAAGTTTTTTATTTTTTTATGAGTATTTGTAAAGAAGTTTATAACTTTATTGTTGCTTATATTACTAAGTTACATTTATCTATGGAGTGCAATGAAAGCTATATATAATAGCATTATAGTCGAACCAATTACTTGTCACTACTTATTGTTGAATTTTCATTGCTCTGCAAATTCATTCACTAATTACATGACTATGAGCTTCATATTTTTCCCTATCAGCCCCTATGTTGTTCCTTTAAAAAGGACCAATTACGGGTAAATGACGATTCGAGTAATTTGCAGGGACATTCAAAAGCGATTTTTTTTCATCTGCCAATTATTGATCTTTGGATTATATGTATATAGTGAATGGAATGTGACTTGCCCTATCGAAATTATACTGTGAGATGCGATCGATATGACAAACAACTGAAGAGCAAACCATATATTATAATAATTAGCTTATGATTAGTCCAACATCATAAAGAGCACCATAAATGTGCATATATACTTTTGATCGTTCATCATAGTGATTAGCACTAACTATTAGAGTTCACAAAAAAGAAATGTAAAACAATGTACCGTACTTAATTAACTTCTTAATTTGATCATCTACGATAATTCAATTTCTTTCTATCAATGCATGTGCCAACTCTAACAATATTGTCCTGATCGAAAAGCTTGCTAGGTTGTGTGTGACCTTAATCGTTCATCAATATTCAATGCCACATCCTATTGGGAATTTAGAATAATATTATTGCACATCCTAGCAAATTTGACCCCTTTTTATTTCTTAAATCATGATGGCTACTTTCAACAAAGAGCTAGCACTTGAGAGAATCACAAATCGGTTGCAGTGTACCTACGTTTAAATTTCTAAATTAAAGTTAATCACGCATCATTGGTTATAGAAAGAAATTAAGGAAATCTCTGAGAGCTAAGAAAGAAATAATGGGTATATATGTCTGTCTTTGTCTCTCTTTCCAATCCCTAAACATTCTTTTGAATTAATTAATAAATCTAGTTGTGTTGTTTCTTACAATTGAAGCCGATTAACGAATTACATATACTTCCACTATATGACAAAGGAATCTCAGTGGGCACCATATATATATATATATATTTCTCTTTAGGAACCACTTGATACAATATGCATGTCACCTATATATATATATATATACATTCAAAGCGTGATTAGACGTACATTATTTTGTTTAATTGTGTCTTTAATTTCTTTCTGGTGCGATAATTTAGGGAATGGCATGACTGGATTATATTTTGTTTGTACATTATTTTTTACTTTGATCTCTTAAAAAAATTATATTAGATTAAATTGGTTCACTAATTTATCACACTAATTTAATCAATTTGATAACACGTGACAAATTTTTTAAAATATTATATTAGTCAAAATTGACAATAAAAATTTACAAATAGCTAATTTGTTCCAATAGACACATTATAAGAGAGGGAACTATAAAAAAAAAAAAAAAAATTAAACCTAAGAGCCTAAGTTGAAATCTAAATTATAGATAAAGAAATATAAATTTATCATGTTAACATGTATGATCAATGATCATAACTTACCGTTTAGATGACTTTTTATATAATTTTATAAAAGTCATTTTGAATTATTATAAATAAAATAATATGATTAACTAATAGTATAAAATTCTTTTAATCTAATAGTGCATTATATTCTTAAACTTGTATTTTACCCAATTTATTTTTACAATAATTTATTTTTTAGACAAAAAAATAGTTAGGTACACATTACCAGTTATAGAATGCAAAACCAATTAATTAATAAGAGGGAAAGTACAATTATTGAATTTTTGTCTCCCATTTAACGAATCTTGTGAGTCGTGGCATCCCAACTTACGAAGGATGTTGAAATTAAGGTCCTCAATAATAATAATAATAATAAAAATAAAGGATTTACTAAATTGTTGTAGCTATTAACATTTTGATTAAAGCTTCATTCATTATTATTTTTATACTTACACTTTCAGCGAGGGCAATTTTTAAAATAAAAGTAATTAATAAAAAAATTAAACAAACAATTGAAAATGCTAATTAATATCCCCACTTTAATTAAATATACATTATTAATAAAAGCAATTAAATCTAGATTGATGATTGATGCATCTTTATATCATGAGTTTAATTAAATTTATTTATTAAAAAAAATACATAAGAATGATAGTGGGAATTTATCCCCTATTGGAATTAGAAAAAAGTAAGGGAAAATGGAGAAATTGGACGACCCAAAATTCTGGTCTAAAGAAGAAACACACGTGTTAGGACCACTAATTGGGCAACCCTTTAAACATGGATCTGGCCCACTGAACTTCTTATTTTGGAGTGATTTTTATTTTATATTTTCTTTTAAGTCTCGGGGTCCACTTTACAAGGTTTGCTCAATGAAGTTTGGGAGAGGAAATGAGGTGCAGAAAAAAAAAAAAAAAAAAAAAAAAAAAAGGAAAATATGAAAATATGAAAAAAAAAAAAATTGAAATACATAATATTTCTTAATCTCATTAATTGAACAGTTAACATGAGACAAATTGTTGCATCACATTCCATATGTTTTGATTGTAATATCATATGAACATGATAAAATTTCTCCTTGTCATTGTTCTATACTACAACTATGTGACATCAAATAAGCATTTGTGATGCAACACAAGAGTTATCCTTGAAAACAAATAATTATCCCTTAAAATAGCATATCTTGAATTTCATTTAATCACTTGAGAAAGTAATCAACGTAACCATTTGAGAAAGTAATCAACCTAACGGAGTAATTGCTTCAAAACATCTCCATACTTCAAAATACTTCGATTTCATTTATGAAACTTTTAAATTTTATTATAAATTAAAATCTTAAATATAATGAAATCCTAAATAAATATTTAGGATTTCATCATTAAAACTCAAAATATTATAAGTTTAATAAATATAATTTATATTTAAATGATTAAGAACATATTTAAGTCTAAAATAAAAAAGTCATGCATCCTTCTATTCAAATGAGTCATATGAATTGTGTAAGAAGAGTTTGTTGGGACATTCAACAAATATTTTGTTGATATTTATGTTTCAACAAAAATCATCTTATTCAAATGGTATTATTAATTTACACCAATAAAATAATTAATGTAAATAAATTATTGATACGAGTTGGAATTGGAGTTGGAAGATATTCTTACTACATACCAAAAAATGATTTATGTAAATAAATTTTTAATTTTTTTTATATATTTAGCATTCTTTATCACTTATTTAACAATATTTATTTTTAAGTTAAGTTTGAAAAATAATTATGCATTTTTTAAATAATCATACAAAAAATTCATTAATTAACCCAAAAAAAATAATGAGAACACTAAGACAAATTCTAGTCATTCATCTGGTCAAACTCG
This sequence comes from Amphicarpaea edgeworthii, assembly GCA_014843725.1. Taxonomy (NCBI): domain Eukaryota; kingdom Viridiplantae; phylum Streptophyta; class Magnoliopsida; order Fabales; family Fabaceae; genus Amphicarpaea; species Amphicarpaea edgeworthii. The sequence continues at coordinate 978,725 of CM026325.1, forward strand.
TCAATAAGACAAATTCTTTTATCAACTAGAACAAGCACTCCTCCTTCAAGAGTCCATTCCCTTGTGATTGGATCCTTATAAGACTTATTGTTGAAGCATCTTTATCACACCTTCTATTCAAATGAGTTATATGAATTGTGTAAAAAGAGTTTGTTGAGATATTCAATAAATATTTTATCAATATTTATGTTTCAATAAGAATCATCTTATTCAAATGATATTATTAGTGCACACTAATCAAATTATTAATGTAAATAAATTATTGATATGAATTGAAGTTGGAGGACATTCTTACTAAATACCAAAAAATGATTTATTGTTCTATTAATAAAATCATAAATATATAAAATTTTATTAATGAAGTCCTATATATATATTTAAGATTTCATTAATGAAACTCTAAGTATTATCCTAATTTTTTTTAATTTTATAAACAAGATTATAAATAGAAACCCATTAATATTTAGGATTTAAAAAATGAAGTCCTAACTTTCACCATAAATATTTAAGGTTTCATTTTTTAAAAATGAAATCCTAATTTTTAATCCCAAAAATTTTATCCTAAATAGATACCCTTAGTATTTAGAATTTCTTAAATAAAACATTAAATATTTACTTTTGGTTTCATTAATGAAACCCTAAATTTATTGTAAATTGAAACCCTCGATACTTAATTTTTCATAAATAAAATATTATATCCAAACTTAATTGTTTAAGGTTTAATTAATGAAACTATAATTATTTATCATTTCATTAATAAACCCTAAAACTCACTTTAAATCGAAACCCTAAATATTTAGTATTTTATAATAAAATCATAAATATTTAGGGTTTCATTATTGATACCCTATATATTTATGGTTTCATTAATCAAACCTTAAATTTAAACTTTAAATATTTATTATTTTATTAATAAAACCTTAAATATTTAAAATTTTATTAATGATATCTAAATGTTTATTTAGTTTATTAATAAAACCCTAAGTTTCATCAAAGATTTTTAGGGTTTCATAAACGAAACTATAAATAGAAACTCATTAATATTGAGGGTAATTTCACCCTAAATATTTAAGTTTTCAAAAATGAAACACTAATTATTTTTTATTTTATTAATAAAACCCTAAATTTTTATCATAAATTGAAATCTAAATATTTAGGGTTTCTTAAATAAAACCATGAATATTTACTTTTTCGTTAATGAAATATTATATCAAAACTTTAATTATTTATGGTTTCATTAATGAAACCCAAAAATTCACCCTAGACTAAAACCCTGAATATTTAGTGTTTCATAAATAAAATTCTAAATATTTAAGGTTTTATAAATGAAATCTTAAATTAAAACAAAAAATATTAAGGATTTCATTATTGATACCTTATATATTTAAGGTTTCGTTAATAAAACACTAAATTTTATCATAAATTGAAACCCTAAATATTTGTTATTCTATTAATAATACCTTAAATATTTAAAAATATATTAATGTATCCATTAATATGTATTTTGGGTTTCATTAATGAAAACCTAAGTTTCAACTTAAATTTTTAGAGTTTTATAAACGAGACCATAAATAGAAACCCATTATATTTAGGGTTTCATAAATAAAACTCTAAACATCACCTTAAATATTTAGGGTTTCAAAAATGAAACCCTAATTATTTACGATTTCATTAATGAAATCCTAAATTTTTAATCTAAATTGAAACCCTAAATATTTTGGATTTCTTAAATAAAACACTAAATATTTACCTTTCCATAAATGAAATATTATATCCAAACACTAATTATTTGGGTTTAATTATCAAAAACATAATTATTTAGGGTTTCATTAATGAAACCCTTAAAACATACCCTAAATTGAAACCTTTAATATTTACGGTTTTGTAAATAAAATCTTAAATATTTAGGGTTTCATAAATGATATTTTAAATTGAAACCATAAATATTTAGAGTTTCATTATTGATACCCTATATATTTAGGGTTTGGTTAATGAAACCCTAAATTTCATCCTAAATTGAAACCCTTAATATTTATTGTTCTATTAATAAAATCCTAAATATTTAAAAATTTATTAATGAAGTCCCTAAATATGTATTTATAGTTTCATTAATGAAACCTTAAATAATACCCTAAATATTTAAGGTGTCATTAATAAAACACTAAATTTTTATCCTAAATTTAACTCTAAATATTCAAGGTTTCATGAATAAAACCCAAAAGTAATTTCTTGAAAATTTTAACAAAAATGAAAAAATAAGAATAATATCTTAAAATTTTAAAAAATATGAAAAACTATAAGAAATATCTTAAAATTTTATACATATATGAAAAAGCAAAAAAAAATATCTTGAATTTTTTTAAAATAATAATTTTTAATAACATGAAAAAGAAAGATTGGTGTCTTGAAAATATGAAAAGAAATAAAAATTAAAAAGCAAGATTAATGTCTTGAAATTTTGAAAAAAAAAATGAAAATTTTAAATTATAAAAAAGTAAAAGTAATGTCTTAAAAATATTTAAAAATGAAAAATTTTACTAATATGAAAAAACAAGAGTAGTGTCTTGAAAATTGAAAAGAAAATTAAATATGAAAAGAAAACAAGAGTAATATCTTGAATTTTTTTTAATGAAAATTTAAAATAGGAAAAAAAAAAGAGAAATGTCTTAAAAATTTGAAAAAAAAAATATGAATTTTAAAAATATGAAAAACAAGAGCAGTATATTGAAAATTTTGAAAAAATATGAAAAATTTATAGGAATGTCTTTAAAATATGAAAAAAAAAATATTAATATTTTAAAAAGTTGAAAAAATGATAATATTAAAAAATATGAAAAAGAAAGAAAGAAAATGTCTTTGAAATTTTAAAAAGTATAAAAACACAAGAATAATGTCTATGAAATTTTAAAATATATGAAAAAGTAAAAGTAATGTATTAAAAAATTTTTAAAAATGAAAAATTTAAGAGTCATGTTTTGAAACTTTTTTAAAAATACAAAATTTTAAAAATATGTAAAAACAAAAATAATGTCTTGAAAATTTTAAAAAATATATTTAAAAAAAATAAGAAGAAACATTTGGAATTGTTTTAAAAAAATGAAAATTTTAAAATAAGATAAAACATTAATAATGTCATGAAATTTTGTAAAAGAACAAAAATTTTATAAAAGAAAGGGTAATTTCTTGAAAACTTTTTTAAAAATTAAAATATAAAAATCAAAAGTATTGTCTTTGAAAAAGTTTTCAAATTTTCAAAAATATAAAAAATAAAATAGGAGTATTGTCTTGAAAAATTGTTAAAAATATGAAAAAGTAAAAATAATGTTTTAAAAAAAATTTAAAATATGAAAAATAAGAGTAATGCCTTGAAAATTTTACAAATATGAAAAAATAAGAATAATGTCTTTGAAATTTTGAAAAAAAATGAAAATTTAAAATAAGAAAAAAAAAACAAAAGTAATATCGTAAAAGATTAAAAATTTTAACAAAAATATGAAATAAAATAAAATAAAAGTATTATCTTAAAATTTAGAGAAACAAATGAAAATTTTTAAAATAAAAAACAAAACTAATGTTTTGAAAATTTTTAAAATAAGAAAAAATAACAGTAATGCTAACTTTTGAAAAAAAGAATTTAAGTTTTTAATATTCTCGGAAAAGACAAGTAATATTTTAAAATTTAGAAAAAAAATACAAAAATTTAAGTTTACGAAACTATAAATCATAAATAAAATCCTAAACAGTGTACAAAACCTTAATAAGTATTTATCAATTTGTCCAGTGGCCAGCTAGCTTGATTTTGTTGGTAATTAATGACTAACAACCCTGCACAAATTATTTATTAGAATCAAAACACAAGACTATGTGTACAATTTACAAAATATAAAGAACAAAATGGAGCACATATCAATATGTACTAATGTATCATGATCAAGCAAAGGGTACAGTTTAATTGATTAAGCAGGTCCGTCTCACTAATTTAAACTTGAAAACTCCTGGTTACATTATAACACGAAATATTCCTTAATTTACATTAAAACTGTTGATACATATGATGAATATATATAAGAACTTCATATCACAAATCCATGACCATAAACTAAGCATAATAAATTAATTGCATGTAACACAGAAAAGAATAGTTCTACTATTTTATTTTTCGATTAACATGGTCATTTACAGTTATAATTTTTTTTTCCATTTCACAGGTATTTTTAAATTTATTAAATCGAAAACTAATTTTATTCGTAGTATATACTACTGTTAGTCCAAAAAAATTTTACACATGATAAACATCAAACAAAGAACCTACCATTAAATAATTACACATTTCTATTAATATATAATAACAATTTAGCATGAATCTGTGACACTATTTTTATTTATTTTTTATCTTCCCAGACAATGACTTTCTTGTATTAAAATTTTGCCAATTGGCAGGTGTCACATTGTCTATTGACTAAAATTATGATATCCAATCCCTCAAGCACACGTCACTAGCTAACTCTAACTCTAACACTATCACTAACAAATATAGAAAAAAGAGTAAACAGGGTTGGAATATTTTTTTCAATTGTTGGACCTGTACTTTGAAAAGGTGGATAGTCTAATTTAGAGGTTCATATCAATATCATTAGTATTTTTTTAGTTGTGTTTTTTTGCACTGTACAAATATAAATTTGTATGAAGGCGAAACTGAAGTATAAGGCTTAGGCGAAAGTCGAATTATTGGGCTTCAAAACTTCTTGGACCGTATCCATTGGATTGGCATTGGAGCTCCCGGAAGGGCCCAAAATAAACTTTTTTTTTTTTTTGATATCTGGAATTCCATTTCCTTGTATTATGTGTTCAAGCTCAGTTTGTGTTGTATGTCATTCACGTTACGTTGCTTATGATGTGGCCTGTGGCTGTGGGGTGCAGTATTAGATACATTACACTGACTTCATTCTTTGTGGAAAGAAATTTTAAAATGGTTATTACACGTGCACTTGTGAGTTGTCAGTTGTGAGGTGAATGATTAAATAATTAGTTCGTTCCGTGTGTTTCAACTTTGAACTAAGGCTGGAAGAAGGGATATCTTATATTTTAGATTGGCCTTTATCTGTTTCTTCTTTTCCTTCAATTTGTGAGTTATTATTTTTGTATTTCTTAAACTACCAAAGTTATCAGTCTCAAGCCATCATTTATCTTCCTGCTTGGTTGCATCTTAGTGCTGATTACTAAATATTTGACATATTTATCCGAAAATAAATGTTTGCTCTATCATATGTATTTATTTTGGAGAATTTAATCAGTAAAGATTAATTTAAAATTTTCCTATAGCATCCTTCTTTCTTGTTTGAAGACTGGAACTTTTTTTTAATAATCAGAGGCACTGCCCTTACATAAAGATCCAGAATTGACATGACCTGAGGCAGCATCTCTTACATTTTACTTGTTAAATAAAATATTGATTTTCTATATATATTTTAAAATATTAGATACATCCCATATATAATACATTTTTTTTCATTTTGAATAAGGGTCTTGGAGGATTAATAGAAAAATATTGCAGGAGGATACAATGTTAATTACTCGTCTGAAGTGGCTAAGCGCCATTAAGAGTTAAGTTATGCACCCAATATTTTTTTGTATAAAATTAATTAGTTCAAGTTCAATATAGTTTTAGGGTTTTAAAATATTTTTTTTTAGCATAAAAAAGCCTTCAAGATTTTTAAGATTTCCTAAGAAATTAAGAACTATTAAGATTTTTTTAAAAAGACCTTTATGATTAGGATTTTGTAATTTTGATTTAATGGATTTAGAATATAGGATTTGAAAAGATTTCACGGATTTATAAGATTTGAAACGACTTTATAGATTTCTAGAAAAAAAAATTCAAAACTACTAAACACATTCCAACAAGAGTGTGCTTGAAAATATCATTAAATACAAACTAACTACAAGTCATAATCAAAGTTATAAATTGCTAATTCATTTTGAAATATTTTTTTCACAAATTTTCATAAAGTAATAGTGAAATATAATAACAAAACATTAGTCAACAAAAAAGACATAATGATCAAAACATTAATCTTTTGCCTAACTTAAAAAATATACAAAATAAACATTTTTTCATGTACATATGAATAAATTTGGGATTTCTTTTTATAGTATCCCAAATATTATTTTCTGTTTTCTCTATTAAGTTGTATATTTTTTCAAAATTAATTACAATAGTTTATAAATGTTTTTTAACTTGATTGTTTACTACAGCTGAGTTAGAATTTTTTCCAAACTTAGATCTATTTCTCCTATGAAGATTTTCATTTCTTTAGACATTTATGAACCTAAAAAGGAGAATGAGATAATAGACTACTTGTAAGTTGATTTGTAGTGATTTGGATATGAACACATCAATATCAAATTATATGAAAAGTCTCACCTTTGAAACAAATGTGGGTGATAAATTATGTCATTGTCTCCAAGATAGAGATAATGAGATAAAAAAAAAATTGTGATAAGAAAGAAAAGTCTCTGGTAGTTTGATGAAATTGTTGGCTGAATTTACTATTTATATGATCAACTAAAAAGTTCATAAAATTTATCAAAATCCAATTAAAAAAAATTACATAAACTCTATGATTTTGAATAAGAGATAACTTTTTTTAAGTTATTCAGAATCTCAATCGAATACTACAATATTTTGTTACCTTCTAAAAATTTTTTTGATAATCTTAATTGAATATTCCCGTGCATTTTAACAAAAAAAAAGTCATTAAAATCCTAAATGATACTAATCCAATCAACCCCTTAGTTTGTCATGATTTTAATGGTCGCTAACTATGCCACGTGACAGCTGCAGAGTTTATAAAGATTATGCTTCTATTATTTTATTTTTCAAGTATCGTGGGTCATTTACAGTCACAAAATTTTATTAATAACAAACAATTTAGCATGAATCTATGACATTATTTTATTTTATTTTTATCATCTGAGACAATGACTTTCTTATATTAACATTTTGCCCATCGACGGGTGTCACGTTGTCTTTTGACTCAAATTATGCTACCCAATGGCTCAAACACACGTCTTAAACTCTAACAGATAGAAAAAAGAGTAAACAATTGGATCTGTACTTTGAAAAAGTGCATAGTCTTGTGTGTATTAGAAATTCCGAGTGGGATGGGGTCTATGCTTAGAGGTTCATATCATTAGTATTTTTTTATAGTTGTGCTTTTAGGCACACTTTTTTTATACTATACAAATACAGTGTAAATTTGTGAAAAGTATTGGCTTAAACAAAAGTTGAATTATAAATTATTATTTGGCTTTAAAACTTCTTGGATTTGACCTCCCGCCAAAAGGGTCCATTTGAAACATTTTTTATTCGTATGAATATAACATCAATATTTAAAAAGCAAAAGAAAGTAATTACCAGTTTTATTTTAAAATCTATATGAAATGGTATCTTTTATTTCATTTCAAGTTTTCACCTTACAAAAAAGTTTATGGTAAAAATAAATATCAATTATTATTTATTGGGCGTTACTCTGTCCATTGAGGGAAAAAAATAATTATTATTTTAATGTTCGTTAAACTTAATAAAGAATATGTTTCATAATAATACTATCTATATGCAAATAAAACATACGTATTTACTGTTCCAAACTAATACTCTCATTAAGTTGAATTAAATTGTGAGCAAGAAATAAATAAACTGGATTACATGAGTTTTTAGTTTAATAATAATATAACAGAGACATCCACATGGGCGTAATAGGCTCTGATGAGCTGTAGATGTTACACGTGGTGGAGCCAAAGTAGTGATGGAAAGTCATGGGTTCAGCGTCCACCACAACGCTGTGTGGCAGAGCAGCACCATATCGCCGCTCATTCCTCGTGTGAGTTAGAATAAAAGGAAGCGAAGAAAAATTCTTGGACAGGTTCCATCTTTATTTATATATATTTAATTTAATTTAAATTTGTTTTCCTCACATGCTTATAAGAATTCCTACAAGATTCAAGACTTCTGTTTTTCATTCAATTATATCACACACACACACACACTTTATTTTTTGTATTTTTCCCTTTTTTTTTTTACTAAATATGTGAATGTGTGAATACATACGTCATCCTTTCATATTATATTATATGATGTTTTAAAAAAAAATAGATGCATATGTCGTTTTAGAAAATTAATATTATATTAAATAATATATCTTACAAAATTATCCTAATTAATATTTATTAAAAGTAATATGCATGTATATTAGGAAGTTACAAGGGAGAATTAACATTTGAAATATTATGTTTTTTATTGTATTTTACATTTCTACTCTATAAAATAATTGTAAAGCAAGGAATGGGATGGTGACACGAGACATGTAATGGCCCCACGTGAGTTCCACGAGGCAAGGTAGGGGTCCCCAGCTGAAAGGCGAAAAGACCGTGGAGTTTGTCCCATACATGAGGCGTGGGACCCATTTGCCACTTTTTCTCCCGTTATCTTCCATTATTGGAAAGGATAGTGGGTCCCGCATTCTCCACAGAATGATTTGTCATCGTGACGCGTGTCGCTTCAACCCAGCTGGCTCGTCATGGCATGGCTTGGCTCCCACATGATATATTTCTCGCGTGCATCCATCGTCATTCCCGACCCGATCCATTAACTATATTTACCATCCTAATGCTTAAGTGTCTTTTTCTCATTGAGATTAACGTTGATGCATTGAGTGACGGTATTTGTAAGATAAATGGAAGACTGTGATTAGTTGATAGTATAAAAATTTTATATCTTTGGTGTATTATGATTTTTTTTCTCTTTTTTTTTCACTCTTGTTTAGATCATATTAAACAATTTTTTTTTTAAATTAAATAAAGAGAATTTCTATATTTTTCTTTTATTAAATGTGTATTTAAATCAATTCATTTCTCCATGGTGGACAGAAGGTTATTCTAATTTCGACTTTGATTCCTAAAAGTATATTATTTGTCTCCTGTAATAATTTTGCCGACAAATAAGATTGCATTTCACAAAAGATACATGAAAACTAGTTTGTTTAAAAAATATATCGTTATCTTATAAAAACATGTCATGAAATATTTCAAGATAAACTTCTCTTCGATCTTTTTTTTTTTTTCGTCCGAATAACATACCTAAAGCATTCCCATTATTTTAAGAGAAGTGGACAACTCAGAAAAGGAATCTGAAAATGATGTTTCTATCCTTGAATTCTTTACCAAAAACCTAAAAATGAGAAATTTCTATTAAGACACCTGGCTTTCTTATTATTCTCCATATGAGCATATATATATATATATATATATGGTTGTTTAGAATATATGAGTCAACAGTGTAGTATAAGATTTAAAAAAATATTCACTAGATCACGTACGTCTATATTAAAAACTTTTAAAAAATATCGTTTATGCAAGTGTTGATGTTATGTTGCCACTCCAACATACTGGGTGTTTATTATAAATATATTCTCTTAAGCCAATAAATATTTGTATATTAATATTTTATTTGTGTTGGGGTTAGTGTTGCACTGTTAGCTGTTTCCCTATCACGCATATACAAAAACTTTTTTATTCATAAGTCTACAGAAGCTATATATCTTTTTTTTTACAACTTGTTTAATATTTTGATGTGAAGTGTAGTAGATAGGAAGATATATAGCCATAACCATAAAGGGAAAGAGTGAAGCAAGGTTAAGAATTGAGATTTTTTTTGTGGCAGAGGGGACAAAGGCAATGTGAGCATATATGTGGTGGGACATAATGCGAAGAATGTGTATCTGACCTACATGATTTATAGTTAAAATTTAATTTAGTATACATGTTTCATTGAGAAGCGACTTGCGGGTATTTACTTAGTGAATTTTTTACTATCTGCATTAAATTAAATTGATTTAGAAACACCAATATGTGAAGTTACAGAGCTAAGCAATAAGCATCATGTTTTTTGTTTTCTTCGTTCATCACCAAAGCGTAGACTTTTGTCAATACAGAAGTCAGAAGTGGAACGTGCAATTTTTTGGCTTTGCATACAAAAGCTGCGAAACGTTAAGCATTGGTTTGCAGCAGTCATTTCTAAAAATAACAAATACTGTGATAGGATTTCACTTTCGTGATTTAGTACCATAATCTTGTAAATGTAGGACATCTATAAATGCTTCATTTCATGCATCCCAGGATATAGCAAAACTGGTCAATTATACTTTAGTCTTAATGTGTTATATGTTTAAATTATATTCTTATTTTTTCTAAAATATTTAAAATTAATGCTTTTCTTTTTTAACTAAAAAATGTGTTACGTACAGTTTAAACAATGTAAATAAAAACACACACACACACAGTAAGTCATATACGCAAACAAACACTCAATCTTCTGATCCTCCAGACATTTCAATCTTCTGATCATCTTCTGAATTATATTTAGACAGTTCAATTATTATGCATCCATATTCAGTTTGAAATGTCTAATAAATCAAGGTTTAAATGAAGATGATCATTGATTCGCATTAACGTAAACACCACTCAGTCGTAGTTTTACTTCTCATTTCTTCTTCCCCGCCTGTAATTTCATCCAATTGTTTATGTGAAAGAAAATAGTTTTAAGCACGTATCTCGAATGCTGCAAATGTTTCTTACAAGGACTACATCTTTCTTTACATGTGTGAAGAAAGGGTATTGAAGTGTGTTTGTTTCTTGTTTTCTAAAATCAATATATATTTAAACATAAATAAAACATGTTTGATTAAATTAATTTTAGATTTTTTTATTTTTGCAAATATATTATTCATATTATCTTTTATGTTTTTTTTTAAAGGACAAATTCTTTTTTATGTTGAATTATGAATAAGCTGAATAGAATCATTATCATGTTTGAATATTTCGCACAACTATAACTCATTCTGACTCGGCGAAGCATTAATTTAAAACAATATTTATCCAAAACATTGAAGAGAAATATAAATATCTAACAATTTTCCGTAAATCCTTTTCTCTTTTCCCCACCTTTTTCTTTTTCTTTACACAGAATCAACGCATAAAAGGATAGAACTTTCAATAGAAAAGACAGAATCCAAGATAAAATCTTGAGGCAGTAATAATTCATTCATTCATTCATAACCTGCTAAAACTAAATCTAAAAGCCACCTTCCAACAACGAAAACGGATAAGGCGGCACCGCATTCCCCTCCGCCGCCATTTCACCAAAAAACCCCCCACGCCCCAAATACCCTCCTCCCATCGCCGGAACTGACGGCGCCACAACCGTCAACGGTGCCGGCACGGTGGCGAAATTGTACCCATAACAACCCTGTTCACCCCAACACCCCGTCGCCACCGGCGAACAAATATTATTACAATTGTTATCGATTTCCAACCCTGTCTCCGGTGACGAAGACATGATATTATAATTACCTTCGTCTTCTTCGAACTCCGTCTTGATGCCGGAGGAGGAGGAGGAGGAGGTCGCGGCCGTCGGCGGAGGCGGAATGAGGCGGCGCTTTTTCTCGCCGAGTTGTTTTTTCTCTCTTTCTCGGAGCATACGAGAGAGAACCTGCGGGTCCTCGACAACCTTGGAGAGGAAAGCCATCATTTGTTGTGGTCGTTTTTCAGTTGTCTCTAACCTTTTGTTCATTCCTTGAAGCTCTTGGTCCAACGCTTTTTGTTCCTCCTTCAACCTCGCTATCTCCATCACCATGGCCTCGTCGTCCAACTCCTCAAGCTTCAAGGGATGCGAATGCAAATGCGAATTGTTACTCCTCCCTCCGGCGTGCTTCCTCCGCACTATGTTCCTCAATAAGTGCTTCTGCCCCCGCAGGAACCACTCGTTCGCGAATTCCCACCTATCCGGATCCACCTTTCTGAAACCCTACCAAAATTTTCAAAATAAAAATAGATTAAAATTAACCGAATTATGAAAAAATAAGAGATGCCCAGAAAGAAATTTCTGATTTTGGGAAGTGGGTTTGGGTCAAATTTGTGAGTGCTCTTAGTTCTTACTTCTTAGTACTGCCCTTCAATTAAAATTAGAATTTTACATCCATAAGCTATACTAATCTTAAATACAAACTTATAATTAATACGTACAAGTTTTGTTCAAAACTTAAATACCTTCTTATGCTATTTCTGGGGAAGATTTATTTGTATTAAATGACAAGATAGAAGTGAAACTTCAATCTTAATTAGAAAATATAATAAGAAAGAGAATAATAACGTAGGTGTTGAGTGATACTAACGTAGGTGTTGAGTTGGCGAACGAAGCTGGAGAAATTGTTGTGCTTGAAGAAAGCAGGGAGGAGGGAGTGAGAGAAGTCGAGTGGGTCGAGGACGATGAAACTGTTGTTGGATGGGCCCCAAGTTATGAGTTTATCGGTGGTGGGATCGTTCACCATGTTGTAGGTTTTTATGACAAACGGCGCGATCACGTTGTTGTTGTTGTTGTGTTCCATCATTCCATTAAGAGGTGAAGATGAAGAAGAAGGAACAGTGAGGGATGGTGTGTGTCAAGTGTGAACGTGGGTGTCTCAGTTTTTCTCTGTCCGTGATAGAGAGTGAGAGAGAGAGAGTTTTTAGTTTTTACTTTGGATGAGGGAGCACCGCGTATATAAAGGAGACGCATGTACAGTAACGAAGAGTGACACGTGGCGAGCATCGGGAGGGGGTCTGATATTTGCTCTGGGATCGTGGTGGGACCTACTGGCGCTTTGCTTTGGTACACGTCACGTTTCCGATAGAGATATTTTCGAAGAGATACCACGCGCCTTGATGGCGCGTGGGGGTTCGGAGAGGCGGTTGGCGGTGGTCCCCGCCCTCGGTTCAGGACAATTGCGAGTAAACGACAGGGTGTTTTTGGTCGAAAGTTGCAAGTGAGGCAACTCTTTTGTGCTGGCTTTGTCACTTAATGCTTAAATACTGCGTTTTTTTTTTTATTAATTTTCTTTTCAACATAAAATGGACGAAAATAGCAAATATTATAAAGAAAATTCATATTATAACACTTCTTTAATGTTATATTAATTTTTTCTATAAATATTTTTCATATTTTAAAACTATACGGATTTTTTTTTGCTGAATAAACTATACTTGATGATAAATCCATATCTTGTTTTTATTTTTATTTTTTTCGAAATTATTTTTCTCTAATTAAGGGTGTGGGGAATTAGTGTTATTGATAACAGACAAGAATAACCAAAGTCCCAGCAAATCCATCCAAAAAATTGGACAATATCCCGGCACCAAAACGTGAAACCAAAAAAAGTACAAAATGTTAAGCAACTAAGAAAAAAAAATTATTAATACTCTTTCAAGTTTCAACACATTCTTTATTATTAATGAAAATTATTTTAAATACAAATAATGTAAATCCCACTCATGAATATGCAGGTATGCAAGTTTTAGGTTTTAATAGATTCAATCAATAAAATAATCTATATGTAGTTGTGTGTTATTGGCCCTCCTTAATTAATAATCATAGCTTATATTGCTATTTTTCTTTCCCACCTATAAGATAAGAAAATAAAATAGAAAAGGTAGTAACACACTTCTTAGTCCATTTTTTTATTATATTTTTTTATTTAGTTAAAATTTATTAAAAATTACAAAATTGAAAGATTTTCACATCAAATTAAAAAGATCGTGTATTTTATTTAATAATTCTGTTATGATTTCGTAGTTTTTGATCAATAATTTTTTATTATTCAAAAAGAATGTTTTCAAAAAATATGTTAGAAAATATAATTATATTACTCCTAGAAAAAATATATTTCTGATTAATTTTTTCTCTCCGGAACTAAACTTCTAAAGTACAGTTCCCGTATTGATTTAATGTAGGTAATTAGCCAAATTAACGATGCTACCCTAGGTAGTACGTAGGTTCATAAAAATTATGGTCAAGACCTTTATTTCTTTTCATAAATGTTTGTGAGATCTGAGATGATACGAATTTCCTTTTTTGAAGTTCATTATGATTATATTTGGTTAAAACAGTTGACAGTTAGTTAATTAAAAGGCTATGACATTGTTTTTTAATTGAAAGTTGCTAAATTAGTTTATTGAATTAAAAAATATTAATCATATACATAAGAATTGTATAAAGTGATAAGTCTTTGTTATTGAAAAATTAGTTATAAATATATCACATTTAAAAAGACAAGATTCAAAGATAAATATATATGTATACTTATAAAGTACAAGTTAAATTTATAGTTTTTATTTAAAGTGCATAATAATTTTGAAAAAAAATTGTATCTAATATCCTTATCTCTTGACACTTGAGTGCCTTGAGTGGGTGTGAAGTGCACAGACAGACAGAGACAATAGACTTGTTGTGCCGAAAAACGTACAGAGAGAAGTGTGAAGTTGGACACGCGCGGCAGCAGAGAGTGCGAGAAAACAGAGCAGTGTTTTGGTGAAGAAGACAACAACTAAACATTAAACAAAGAGAGCTTCTCCCATCTCCCAAACAGTGTCTTAGATTCGTTCGCTTGAGGCTTTTACTTTTACTCGTGGGTGGGGGCATAAAGTTTAACGCTCTGGCTCTTCCTCATTGGTCCATTCTATATTATACTCCTTAGTTTCCCACTTTTCAAGTGCTGTTTAGCATTGGGGAGCACTTTTTTATATACGATCCATTCTTCCGATACTCTTAATTTATTATTAGGTAATAACAACATGGTTGCTGATCACTCGCGTATGATAGTTATATGAGATTATCAAACCGGATTCTACTTCTATAATGCTAGAGATCATCCCTTATATTTTATTATCAATTGTGTGTATGATCCATTACTTGCCCAAACAAAAAATGCTGTCGCAATTTTTATTGTTGAGACTTCGTGCTTTTAATATGTTAATCTACCTTGCCCACTTCACGTTCCAAATTCTTGAGACGTAAATAATATTAAATGCCGTACGTATAAGCATAAACTTCAAGATAAGCATACTTGGCAAAATCACCACCGGTTATTCCTGCAAGATAAAATAATATTTTTTTAGGTTATAAAAAACAAGGTCTAATTAGATAGGTATAGCTCATTATTGACTAAGGAGGTAGCCATATATGTTTTGTTGAACTTTTTAATTAATTTTTTCTCTCTTCTCTTCTTCCATCAAATGAAGAATCATTGTGTGAAGGTATCAAATTAAGATGATTCAAGGTTAAGAAACCAAAGGGATTTCCTAGCTAGCAGCGACTAGTTTATATGTTATCATCAACTGTTATGGTTGAAGGACATGATAAGTGCTTCAAATTGACTATCTCCTCTCTGTCATATATATATTCTCACTAATTCCATTTGGAATCTGATAAAAGTATGAGAATTGTTCATAGCATATTATTTAATGAAGCGAATAAACCTTCATTAATTGGTAGTACAAAAATAGTTAACTACGTAAGTTTTGAAGAATATTTGGTTTATGAAAGGAGCATATGAAGAGGGACTTAAGATTAGGTGAGGTTATTAAAAGGTTAGGATGTGAGTGTCATAAATTCTTTAATTTTTACAAATAAAAAAAATAAGTGAGTTGAAAACATGTGAACAATTTCAGTTTGATAAAATGATCAAAATTGCATTAATTTTTTAAATTTCAACTGAACATTATAAATTTTTATTGTCGTTATCGTTAATTATCCATTGTCAGCAACCTTTAATTTGATCTAACTAACGAACAGCTTTAAAAAGAAAAGAAAATTTGACCTAGCACAGAAAGTGGAAGGAGTAGTCTCTTCATATATAGGATCGATAGTTTTTAAAACGGGCAACAAGAATGAGGTTTTTTATTACACCCACACTCTTTCTTCTCCAAAACATTTGTTGATTCACACAAATTTTGTTATGTTTTCAAAAACTAATTATTACCAGTGTTGTTTGAGAACTTATATATATACATACTGTAGGAGTTAATTTGTATATGCTTAATTTTTATTTTTTTTATAAAAATAATAATAAAAAAAAGTTTGTTTACAAATCCCTTAATCCATAGCCGAAATGTATAATACTGTTATTGAAAAGCCAAAAACATCAAATAAGTGACATCATCGATCGATCAATGACTTTTAAGTGGAGTTTGACATGCATGAATTTAAATCTTTTAATCTCTTTTGTTTTCTTGTGATGTAGTATCTTCTTTAATTTCTGCTTCCCTTTGCTTCAGGGTACTTCCCAATTTAGTATTTACTTCTGGCTGGCCCTACTTAGGTATGACTTATATACACACATAACAGCTGTCTATTGATGAGTGGAGAAACAAAATAATTCTTTTGTTTTATTTAATTCACGATTTCATCATAACGATTAACTTGCAGATACAAATATGAGAAATCTATCTAAGGTTTAGATTATATATATTAATACAGCTTTGTAAATTGTAAGTCATTGAATAAAAATGTTTTGATTAGAAATATGTATTCTTTAATTTGATTAGTTTGATCACATTCATTTTAGGTAACCTTACATGCATGAAGTTGGGGCAAGAGTGAGGAGTGCCCCTTCAATTTTTCCTACTAGCTCTTAAGAAAACAAGAGAACTACAGCACAAAACAGTGAAGAAGATTCCAGCCCCTGATTAGTTAGTCGGTTAAGTGATCAGAAAATGTTTTTTTGAGTGTGTAATGAAGCAGATTAAGGGACTGATTGGTTGGTTAAACGTTTTCTTAGGGTCTATGTTTGATAAACAACTCTAGAAGAACAAGATTAATTTCCAACACCTGAATTAGTGCGGCAACCAATAAGATTATATTAGCAAATGAAATATTTCTCTAAGTTAATAGTGTTTTTGACTTGTATTACCAGATTCAAGATTTGCACAGTATGGAATAATCGAGGATAATGAAGACTTAAATTGCGTAGTAGGTCTAGTACTTCACCTCTTTAACTCTACATGCATTAGGGTTAGGGACCATGGCTTCCTATTATTTCCCCAAAATCCTAGTAGCTAATTAACCCACGAATGGTCGTTGACAACAAATTTAAGGAGGTTTTTGAGAGAGTGTAGATGATATAGGCACATTAAGGTAACATCAAAAAGATTTCGAACAACTCACAAAATCTTAGTGTCTTATCAGGAGAAATACTACATAGTCACGACTTAATATAATTAATTAAGTTGTCTTAAGCCGACTTATAGTTCAATTAACTAAAAAATAGTAAAAATGTCTTTAAGAAGGGTCTAGTATCACTTCAGGTAAGTTCTTCACCGATGCTTTGAATTAAAGGGCAAGTTTCTAAGACAATTTTGTTAGCTGCATTAATTGAAGTGGCTAAGCAGTTCTATCATATATTCATAACTAGTCAATTTTCTGTCATTTATTCTATCAACCGATATAAATATAGTACTTTAAATGCAGACATGCAAGTATACATCAAGAACATATATTGGCATAACTGCTTAGCTAGTAAATTGAATTTATTAACTTGCTTTTCTCATGACTTGGTAAGGTGAGAATGGGATACATGTGTTGTGTACTTAATTACTTATATTTGCTTCATTAAAAGTAAATTTCTGAGGACCTGAATTTGGTGGGTTTATTTTCCATGTTCTGCTTTTCATAAGACACTACTATGAATCATATGAATCATATCGCTTTTTCCAATCTAAAAATCAAGCTGAATCTTGCCTAGCAAAAAAGTATAGCTTCATTCTCTGTATTTGTGTGAGGGTTGTTGTCCAAAAAGCTTTGACAAATAGAAATTTCACAAGTTCATCATTGACTTTCTCCATTTTGTCAAGGTTTTCATGGTGTCCTTGAAAATAAAGACAAGACATCAGGAGAAAGCAGAGCGACATGTGGAGGGTAAACAACCAATCAAATTACAAGTGGTGGCTGTCACTAGTTGCTAAAGATTCTCATATCTCTACAGTCAATACCATAGAACTTTTGTGTTCTTAATTTTGGATTTCATGGGCAGTTAACCATGTCTACCGACTTAAAATATAAAATTAAGAGTCCAATTTGTGTTTCTTCATAACAGAAGTTCTGATTCAAGTTTTTTCAGTTGTGTTACCAGTTGCACTATGAATATGGTTAGTATTTCTTCACACTGATGTTGCTTTCGTATGGGTTATGGTAGGTCAACCTGATCTTTTGACCCGGATTTATTTTGCTGTCGTAAATGGATACAATAAACAGGGACACTCAAAATCGAATTAATTAATCCAAAATCTAAAAAACTGAACCGATGTTTTTTTTTTTTATTTAAAAAAAAAACAGTCCATCTTTCTAATTCAAATTTTAAAATCAAGAACTTTATTTCATATTTATACATCGATCGAGTTAAACTTAATTAGATTTAAATATATTGTAACATTGATAATTAATTTAAAATTATATTTTGATGAATTTATTCAAACTTATATTTAATGTATTTTTATTATTTAATTTAAACATGTGTTCTATATAGTATAAATGATTTTTAAATTTTGATAAATTTGTATATTAAAAGTTATAACAAAGAACAAAAAGTATCCTTGAGCTGAAGCCGTTTTTGCTAAATTCAAATTTCTGTGTTCAAGTCTTACATGAAAACGATAAGGATAAAGATGCAAGCGCTTTTAGCTTTTCTTTGAGGCCGGCAATGGCACTGTTTGGTGATACATTCACCAGCATCTGAAAAGTTTTCACTTTTTTTCTGGCCAAGCTTAAAAAGCACGATAGACGCTGCTTTGGCATTTTAGCAAGAGTTAGTCCTAATACGTTGTAGGGTTTAGAATCAGCATGACATGTGTGTTGTACTTGTACACCTAAACTACAGCACTGTCCTCATCAAGATAATAAGGGACTATGGGTAACAGACAAAGATAACATTCTCACTGGGAAGAAATACTAACCATACATTTTTATTTTTATTTTTTCAAATAAAGTGGAATTATGCGCTGACTTTATTAAAATGTAGCCACCCTAATGAAACCAATACAAAATTTCAAAATAAATCTATTATGGACTTATGGTAACATAGAGCAAGAATAAATTTCATTGGGCAGAAATCGAAGGGGGTAACTTTGGATCAGTGTAGTATGTCCATTGCATACAACATGTGGCCCAAGACTACAATGATCATTGATCAAAGCTCGACCGGAGAATGACACATCACCAAGCATTTTAGGTACAACAGACGAAAACATGTTGGACATGGACAGTGCGTATCCCAACTATGCTATGCATCAATTATTTTGACTCATTGACATGTCAAACGACCTGTGTCTACGTCGTGATTTGAAAGACACAGGCACGAAAATGGTGATCAGGCGGGGGGGACAATGTCTTGAACGTCAATAAGGAATTCAATTGGAATTTGCTAGCTATACATGCATGAATTACAGGGGGACCCAAACCCAACCAATTGATGTTTTACCTGTGTGCGCTTGGAAATATTTATGTGAAGCAAGCAACAAAGGTACAACCCGCAGATTGCGACCAGAGAGGGTTTAGTTTAGCGCCTGTAAGGAATCTCGACGGGACTAAAGTGACCCTTCATTCTTTATATCCAGCTATTAATTCTTCACTCATCAACCCGAGGTTACTCCAAACATGCCATAATCAATGTAAGGATGACGGTACACAAACAATGAATTATATATAGATTTTCTGTTGCAAACTACAAGCAAAACCCCCAACAGGGTAATTTGACTTTACACTGTACTCTCCCCACAGGTAATAATAGTATGTCAAATGAGCATGTGGACATACATTTGTATATGCGGTTCAATTCAGTTCATGTCACAACAGTGACTCGTCTAAGCAATCAATCAAGTGGAGAACAAAGATGGGTTTGATTCCTATTTCTTCTGCACTCCAAAACCCACAATAATCCAGTCAACACCAACATTCTTAACAATTGAGAAACAACCCACGGGAATGAAATCATAGAAGCAACACCTAAGAGCACGAACAATTCCTCATCCACAACACATCAATCACCAGAAGATACAACAACGTTATACTCATTTAAACGTCTCTGAAACTGAGCCAACTGTGTCTGCAATTGAAAGATTCCTGCAGCCTTTTGTGATAAAATAGTATTCAACTTGGAAATGTAATCATCCAATTGATTTCCTGGTTGGTCAGCTTCAACGAGTAAATTCATCTCCTGCATATAGGAAATTAACAATATTAAACAAAATACTAAGTTTACCTAATAATCAAAGAAATGTGTAAGATTGGAACACACCTCCTTAACAATGTCTATTGTTTCCTCCACCTGTCTCCGGTGAGCAGTTACTAGATCTTCCTCATCCTATTTAACAAGCAAAACAGCCACCAATCAGTACTTTAATAGTATAAAAAAATTTAGTCAGTATGGTACAAGAATATACCTTCAGGAGGGCATTCAAATTATCCTCCGGATCAGAATGAGTAGCCTCAAAATGTGATTCATCCACATGTTTAACACGAGATTCTATCTTCCTCTTGTCCCCCACAGCAGATAATTGGTTGTTATCCCTCTTACTTGTTTTTCGTGTTCTGTCTTGTTCATATGGTGGTCCTAGGTAATCATATTCATTTGCAGTTCTGGCATTTTGACTGCCTCTTTGACCATTTTGTGGATCAGAATACACAGATGGTGCCAAATTTCCCCCCATTCTACCACTTGGAACACGGTCTACATTATTCGGAGGAGAGGGTTCTCTTTCCAGCTGTTTTGGCCAACCAAATTGATTCCTGTCACTGGAAACATATGTTGTTTCATCCTCCAAGGTATCATTATGAGATAAAACTGAAGAGCCAGGCAACACAGTGGAGTCTCTAAGGTTTGAGGAAGAAAGAGGATCCCTTCTAGAGCTGTTCCCTTTTGACAGGCTCTTAACTCTGAAATTTAACTGTCAATTAGAATATTTTATAGTATCAGATCAATTGCTTTCTTACCAGAAAATTTCAAACTGTATACCTGTCAGCATATCTTAATGTGTTAAGAGTATGCTCGCATGAACCTGAGCTAGGTGAAATGCATGATATCATTACAGTGCGTGAATCACCAACAAAAGAATCTCGCAGAACTTCAGTCAATTTACTTCCTCTAAAAGGGATATGCCCTTGGTCATTGTCTAAAGCTCTAATGCATTCTTTCAGAGCAAGTAAGCTTTTATTTATTTCTGCCCCTTCAATCCTAAAATTATAAAAACAACAATAATAATAAAAACAAGTTAATTAAACCAAATAGGCAATCTTACGTAATGACTTCTGGAAATAGACAAGTACATTAAGTGTTCCAGTTACTCGAATGAAATATCAGCTAACAAAATCTGATCTGATTGAAGATAAAAACAAAATCCCACCTAGTCTGCTTGTCATTATCTGTCGTATCTGCACCACGTTCACTTCCAGCCAGATCTATGAAAGATAGTTTGCCCACAAGTCGAGCAGGCTTTGATTCAGTCCCATCAGCTGATCTCTTGATACAAAGCTGAAGTATAGCATGTGATCTAGAGGATTCCTCATTTGCTCCAGTTGTACCAGTACTTCTTGTGGCATTTCCTCTCTCAATAAATTCCTTGATTGTCTCAACTTTAGATACTCTATATTCTTGCAAGCCAACAATGCAAACCTGCTGTTTCCCATCCTCCCTCATGCAAAGTTTTCTGCAAAATTAAAAAACTAATCAAGCAAATAACCCCCAAAGTTATACTTATTCCAGCTCACAAGCTGATGACTTACTTTCGTTCATTGAGGAGATCAAAAAGTTTCCCCCCATATATTTCGAAGAAACTAACAAACAGTTGAAAACCCTGGTTCCGGTATGTGTGGTGCATTAATCTTAAAATATCGTGGGATGCTTTGAGAGGCAATGGTTGCATAGTATATGTCTTCCCACTCCCTAGATAATGAAGCAATTTCATATCAACTAAAAAGTTTTGAGGTAGGAGAAAATCAAGGTAAATAAAATACGTATATGTTTAACAAACTGATTCATGCATTACTGATGAAATAGAGGTTGACTTATTCACAATATAGCAGAACACCAACATCTATTCAAATTCACCTCCAAAAAGAGAGAGCTATAACATATTCTAATTAAATTAGGATAACAGTTGTAGTTAAGAAAACAAAGAAAAGAGGCATTGTACAATTAAGCAATGGGTAGAGGGAGTTTATAAAATTCAAAGAAATTTGAAAAAAATAATAATAAAGACTTGAAGAGGTAAATCTAATATGTTTAATTTTCAAGTATATATGCTTCATGGATATAGAAGTAAAAAATCATAGAACCTACAAACGAATTAAATCATTAGTCATCTTCACTTTCATGTGCTTCACTATAATTGTAAACCTAAAATGTATCAAAATATTCATGGAACATTACATGTTTTTGTCCTAAAAATATAGTGAACAGATGGTAATTGTTCGGTTCAATTATAAAATGTTGAAAGGTATTCTTAACTTTTATAATTTGGTGATTAGTGATCAATGACACATTTCTCAATTAGCAATAAACAAAAGCTTACCAGTTTGACCATATGCAAAGCAAGTTGCTTTTGTTCGTTGGAAAATCAGTGGAACTACTGGCTCCACAGTCTCAGCATACACCTAGAGCAAAAAACAAAGAAGTAATTAATCTATTGAAACTACTGAATAATTAGTCAACATGGTCACAAGAGCTACAGCTAGTTAAATACTCACTTCATCATTTGAGACATCTTCATTCAGCACAGCATCAAAAACAAACTCATGTTTCTCAGTATATTCTGTTAAGTCCACCTGCAGACACAGGTGAAGTGGATAAACTCAGAAAAAGGTACAAAACCAGATGGCCAAGTTCAGCATAAATGTTTCAATTGTAAAAAAATAACATGAATGTATGATTATTAATTAGTTAATTAGAAAAATATTGACCTTAGTAATTGTCTCTTTGACAGTGTTAAAATAGGAGAAACAAAAGGATAATTGAGTGTAAACCATGTGTTAGAGTACATGGGATACATGTTTATATAGGTTAATTACATTAATAGTACATAAATCGAATCAGAATATTAATTATGATTTTCAACATTCCCCCTCAAGCTGAAGCTTACTAAGCTTTCATTACAATAAAATTTTCCAACTAATAATTACTAAGCGTTCAGCTTGTTACAATAAAGTGTTTGAAAGACAACTCAAGGATATTCTTTGCTGGAAATGAGTTGAGAGCAAAATGCGGTGGCCAGAAAACATGTTGGAAAGGATGCTAGAAAGTCTCTGAAAAATCGAAAAAACTACCAGAAAAGGTGGGGAAGAAGAAAGGGTCGCCGTTGAAAACAGGAAATTGGTCAGCGGAAGAAGGGCGACACAAAGAGGTCCACCGGGGACAATATTGTCCCCGGTGGGACACAATTTTCTTTTATCCCAATGTTAGGCTCTAATAAGTAACCAGAACAGAAAACATAGAGAGTTAGGCAATAACCCATGTGTTAGAGTACATAGTGGGGTGCATGTTTATATAGGTTAATTACATTAATGTTACATAAATAGAAGATATTTTGTTTCCTCTAAATAATTGTGATTTTCAACAGACAGTAATTGTAAGGTCCAGTCAGTGCAATTTGAATTGTTTAGACAAAGATCACAGAATGTGAAAGATAAATTTTGAAGTTATCGATTATTTGATACTAGCTTGAACTACATTGATGTGAAAGGTTGTCCACATCGTCAATCTACATTGATTTCTTTTAATTTATTTTCCCCTTACCCTTACTTAGAAGAACCAGGTAGTTACTTTGAATTTGGATGCAACTAACAAATGAGCCAAATCTTCATTTAAACTTGCCAGGATCATTGGCAATATATATTGAGGAAGTTTATACTTGTCAAATTCTATTAGGCATAATTAACTTTGAAATGCAATTTATTTTCTAAAAAACCTTTAATAGAACGTAAAAAG
Source organism: Amphicarpaea edgeworthii (assembly GCA_014843725.1). Taxonomy (NCBI): domain Eukaryota; kingdom Viridiplantae; phylum Streptophyta; class Magnoliopsida; order Fabales; family Fabaceae; genus Amphicarpaea; species Amphicarpaea edgeworthii. Next base: position 1,002,568 of record CM026325.1, read on the forward strand.
CATGAGACGTTACATATGTGGAAGTTTGATGTTGAAGTATCAGAGATAAAAGCAGCAGAGTATTATGTCATGATGTTCAGTAGTTTGGTTGACTTCTGAATTGCTTGTGAAAAGTACTTTGTATGTCAAAATATCCCATGCCAACTGCTGCAAAGGCAGCATAGAGTAGTTTGTATTGAACTTGAAAATGCATATTTAAGAACAAATTCAATCCAGAGTTGACATCATGAAAATGTAGATGTTTTTTACAACCGACCATTTACTCACCTTGAGTTTTCTTTCATGCACTGTGAGAAAATTTGAATCAATGGAAATAATGTCTTCCTCTCTCTTTGCTATTTCCTTCCTATTTAGTGGTCTCTTCCGAACCTGCAACAGATAAACCATTATCAGCCAAAAATAAAAATGCAATTGTAAAATGAACTGAAGTCCCTCAATTTATCAATAAAATAAGCAGTAAAGGGAAACACATGGCAAGAAGCATACCGCAACTTTGATCTTGGCAACATTGTTTGCTCTCTCTTTATCTGTTGAGACACTTTTAAGGAGATGAGTCTCAGGCAAGCCTCGAGGCCTTTGTACAAGTTTATTGCCAGATAGAATTGACTCGTAGTCATCAAAACTTTGTCCCCGAACAGTATGATTCGTTAAATATTCATTGTGAACACCATACATCTATTAAGAGTCAAATAAAAATTTCCAGTCATACAAATCATCATGCCGAACACCGAAAACCAAATTAACTATCAATAGTCATGCACAATTCACTTAAGTTATTAGGCAGCAAATAAACACCAACATCATGATGCTCATTCAAGCAACTCAGCTAAATTCAAACTGAATGAAATTAAAAGATATTTCCGTACACGGAATAAGCAAATACAAACACAAACACACACATACACCAAACCTCAGGTAAAAGCTCGGTATCGAACGAATGCAGATCAAGCAAGCCACTGGTTAAAACACGATCATCGTCGATTTTCCTCAAGCTCGAAGATCGAGTCTCGAACTCCTGCATAAAACGATTCGTTTTCCGTACACACACCGACGAATTAGCTCTTGCCGTGTCTGATTTTCGTACAAGGAAACAAATGATCGAGAAAACGAAAACGAAGACGAAAATCTCACCTGCGCGAAAGTCGAAGAGTGTAACCACCTTCCGTGAGCATCGAGCATAAAGTTATCGGAGCTCTGACGGTGGTGGTGCACGGCAGAATTGGATCGCGGCATCGCTCTCCCAACCACACTCTCATCAACTTTGAAATTCGCAATTAATTTATCGTTCAAGCGCGAACGTATGCACTATGCAGACGCACCAGACGAGAAACAGAGTAAGAAACTGGAGAATCTAAACGGAGATGAACGCTTCAAAGCTTATTATCATTCCTCTCTGTCTTTTTTCTTATTTCAAATAATTTTCTCGGGAAACAAACAGTGCTGCGACGTGAGAAAGTGAAAGAAGAGTTTAAAACTTCAAAAGGAAAAGCGCTCGTTCTGTGCGAGTAGAGTGAAAAACGGAGTTGAAGCGCGTGTCGTCACGCCGCAATCGTGAAGAGGAAAAGGAGCGCGTGCGCGGGTCCAGATAATGTTTTCGAAAAAAGAAGTGAACCAGTGTTTCGCGGCTTTGCGTTTCTTAGCTTTGCCCCACCTGAAAAATTTGAATATACAGACACGCGCTGTGGTCCTGCAAGTGTAACACGCGCGTGTATGAATTCTTTCTGTAGTGGTCAGAGTCAGTCGAGGTGGAAAATTGTCAAAGGTAAATGGGGTTCACGTCGTCGACGAGAGCGTGGCCCCACTCTGTTTTCTTCTTCTTATTATTATATTCACAAAAACAAAATAAATTTGTTGATACGGAAAAATATTAGTTACTATGCTCCCTTCGGAAGAGTAAGGAGAGTAATGTTACTACTTCATTTGCTTAATATTTGTTGGTCAATCTTGATGGGTTTACTCAAAGTAGACTCGGATATTCATCAAAGTCAGAAATGTTTCGTTTGGAAAGAGTTCTTTAAATATGGTATTCCTACAAACACATTTCGAGTCTCTAGAAATGGATGGGTATATGGGCTGCGGCCCACGCGGGCCTCAAGCCAATTTCTCACCAGCTCATTTAGATGTGGGCTTATACAGATTGGCCCGTTTAATCAACTTAATATTTTAAAAAAAATATAAAATATAATTATTTACTAAATAATTATATACTTTCATTTATATCCATATGTCCTAATATCCTAATATAAAAAAAATATATCCATTTCTTCATCACTTATGAAAGTCTCTACAATTTCCTCTTAGAGGGTTTTGTAATGTTTTCTTCCTTGTTCAATTTTAAATTCATTTACGGGGTTGGAGTTTTTTTTATTAGGATTTAGGAATAAAAAATCCTCACACCTAATCTGTTTCCAATTTTTCTTTATCTTTTCCGCATAGATACTTTTGGAATAAAAGGAACTGAAAAATAATATAATTTGATGTAAATAAAACAGCCGTAACGGCGGTTAGAACCTACCACATCCACTTTCAAAGACAGTCTGTTGCGTTTGGTCCAAGTCCAACCCAATAAGAAACCCCGTGAGCCGTTAATGCGACCCAGCTCAGCACAAAGATTCTCTTCGATTCCGCAAACTTTAGATCCTCTCCGTTCGTCGTGCTTCCCACACTCCTAAGTCACCAAATCAAACGGTCAACATCATTCTGACTCATTCCATTCTTTTTATTATCCGCTCCGGTAATGTTAATATCACATCATCATCATCATCATGTATATTAACAAATTAAATAAATGACTTTGATGCGAAATCATGATAATGGGACATTTGAAATAGTTAGCGTAAATACTCATCAGCTTTATCCCATAGGATGTTGTGTGATTGAATAAATGTATAAAAATTATTTCATTATTGGTAAACTCTTAACAAAAATTACTTAAGTGCGAGAATCACTTGGAAATTGTTTTAGCTTAAATGTAGTAATTTTGAATTCGAGTTTAATTGTACTAAATATTCAAAAACAAATTTTTGTTAATTTATAATAATTTTATCTTATTTGAATAGAACTGACTATTCATAAAGAATATTTATAGTTTTTGAATAAAAAATATTAAGAATATATTTTTTAATATGTTATTTTAAGAGATTAACAATAATACATTAATAATTTAAAATGTTATCATTCAATCATAATTTTGTTAATATAACTTTTTAAAAATCAACAAATTTATGGTATAAAATGGTGTATCATAATTCATTAATTCATAACAATTTATTTATGGAATCTTTTTTTTGTTGAATAATTATTTATGGAATCTCTTTTGTAATGATTTTGTTTTTCAATAAATCTTAATGAATAAGAAATTGTTTTAAAATGAAATGAGTGTTTCAGAAACTTTTTCTAGTAAATGTGATTATTGTAATTAACTAGCCTTAAAAATCGCTTTTTTCCGTCTTCTTCTTCACTTTTTCTTCCTTTTTCTTACTTCTTCAACCTCTTTCCACTACGTACTGCTCTGTGCTATTGCTCTCTGCGGCGAAAACGCGAACGCGGCTTCGTCAGTAGCGAATCTCGCATTCTGAGCTACCGAGTCGAATCGTTCGCTGAGTCGAGTCACCGAGTCCGATCTTCCGGCATGTTGGACGGCCTGCTCGGTCGAGGATTCGCCGCGAAATGGTTCAACGCTGCGATTTTCTCTGTTTCTGTACTTTTTTATAGTTATTTTACTGATTCGGTCTGAGAATGTAGTTATTGATATTTTGTGTTTTGCTTTGTTTTGTTTTATGTTTAGCAAATCGTTGATCAAATTGACGAAGAATCGGATCGACGTGATAAGGAGGAAGAGGAAGGCGACAGAGAAGTTTCTGAAGAAGGACATCGCTGATCTGCTGGCGAATGGTTTGGATGTCAATGCTTTTGGAAGGGTAATTACTTTTTTATGCTTATTATTATTTGGTTTGTTGTTGTGATGTATCACCGGAATCGATATTTTAGATCATTGCACTGTTTTTGAATCTCTTTGTCTAAAGAGCATGAGAGATTCTAGTAATAGTTAAAAAGGATAGGGGTGGATCCAGAAAACAAATGGAATAAAGCAAAAATTAAAAGAACACAATCCTTTAACATATACTATCAAATTTACATTTTGATAATACACACACAGTATTTTTTATTTTTTATCACCATTGTCAAATAATTGACCTAGAATAAAATATAATATGAGATAACCTTGTCGTCAATGGAGGTTTTATTTTAACGTATACGAATAAAACAAAAAGACAATTAAAAATTTAGGAATAAATTATGGAAATAAATTGTGTGAATCAACTATTAGTTTAGAATTGTGTCAAGATTCAAATGCATGAAATGTAATTTATAAGTGTAGAAAGTTTTGGCATGAACAACCGGAAACATAGGATTGACTAAATTAAAGCAATAATATTTGGGAGGAAAATTAAAATGACAGCATATAAGATACATGACATGCAGAAAGCCCATCGAAGGTGCTTAATGGATTCTGATAATGTTTTGGCAGCACAATGATTCTTTGCTTGAATAGAACTTGAGTCAGTTGAGTGAGATGGCTTACGAGAACTGTTTTTCAACTGTGTTTGTTTTCTTTTTTTGTTTAAAGTTGGAGTATGATGAATTCCTATCTACTATCTACTTATTGTTTAATTGAAGGGGACTTTAGGGGAACTACAAAGTGCTTTGCTTGTGCCCATGATTATTGTCATTGCAACATAATATTTTTGCTCAATTTATGTTTTATCCTACTGGGGTGGTTATACAGGCTGAAGGACTCTTTGTTGAGTTGACTTTGTCGTCTTGTTATGATTTTATTGAACAATCTTGTGACTGTGTTTTGAAGCACCTCTCAGTGCTGCAGAAACTGAGGTATGAATCTATTCTTATGATTTATGCTTTAGATATTGATGTGACTTTCTTCTTTTTTTGTTATTTTTCTTTTCATTTGAACCATGCTGATAATTGATAAAGACAATCTGCTAGGCTTGATGTGTCTGTTTTTATGACTTCTTTTTGGTGGTTATTTGAAAGAAACAATCAACCAAGACTGTACATTTCTCAAGCTGTAGTCTGTACCTTATTTTTCTAAATGCGGTCCTTTGAGAATTGAGTGTGTAATTGCATTTACTCAAGGTTATATAATTGAATTTATGTATCTAAACTTCGTTTATGACAATATCCAATAGTAATAATATGGCCAAGAAATATTCATTTCATGGGCAACACAAATTTATTATCAGTTTGTCATAATTATTGTGAGCTGGTCAGATTATTGGCAAAAACATTTTTTACCTGTATTCTTTTAATAAGAGTGGGAGCACTAGGAATATTGGTCTCTGATAGTCTCTGCTCCTGTTGTTGAACTTTTATTTTTGTATGTTGAAATGCATTGTTTGGACACATGCAGTGTCTAAAAATTTTAAGTTCATGGGACCATTTCATATTTTCCCTCATGTCTTTTGCAGTGGATGCCCTGAGGAAGTCAGGGAGGCTATATCATCTCTCATGTTTGCTGCTGCAAGATTTTCTGATTTACCAGAGTTACGTGACCTTCGTCAAATATTTCAGGATAGATATGGAAGTTCCCTTGAATGTTATGTCAATCAAGAGGTCACTCTTCCCATCCTTTTTTATTTGATGATAATTTTACATATTTATGACTTCACTTGAACTGACTTATTAAATTTGCCAATTATCAGTTTGCTACGGACTTAAATTCAAAGTCTTCTACATTGGAGAAGAAGGTTCACTTGATGCAGGATATTGCTTCAGAGTTCTCAATAAAATGGGATTCCAAAGCTTTTGAACTAAGGATGTCGAAATCCTCTGTTTTGGCACAGGTGCTGTCCTCAGCCCTTTTTTATTCCATGGAAACCTAAAAACAAATTAACCTAGACTATCTTTCAAGAGAATAGATTCTAAAGTAGGGGAAGGAACTTCCCAGAGTTGCACCTGGCAAACCCCCCAACCTGCTAGAAAGTGAGCTACTCTATTAGCCTCCTTATCCACGTGACTAATTTCGATTTCTCAATCTCTTTGCATTATCACACGAGCCTTCAACAAAAGAGCTGCATGCAGATGTGTTTCAATGCCTTCACCAGAATTAATGATATGAACCACATTCAAATTATCCATCTCACTCTGGACTTGCCTAAAGCCTCTGTCCCAAGCCAAATTTAAGCCATGTTTTAGTGCTAGAATCTCAGAAATATCAACATCACCAACCCCATCAGAAGTAGAAAAGCCAACCATCGATGTATAGTTCAGATCTTGGATAACACCTCCAGTACCTATTCTTTTGTCTGATGGGAAGAAGCTACCATCAGCATTCAGCTTGCAGAAACCATCCTTGGGAGGACACCATCTCGGGATAAGAAGTGGCGAGAGAACTTCTTTGCCTTGCTCTTTTTGTTCTCAACTGAATCATTTTTTGTTATCTTATAAAGTTACTTACCTCTACGTTTTTATTTTCCAGTTGGGAAATCATTTTGAGAATGTATGTGAATTTTATTAATTAATTACTTACATATGTCTGTATGTACCATAAATATATATGTTCATGCAGGACCACAATAATTTTGAGTCTAACCACATGACTGATCGTGATATACCATTACAGGGCAAGGATGCTACCCCAGAAGGAGTCAAGTTTGAGAGAAGTCATGACCATCCTAATGACAGACACAAATTTCAGAATGGCAAGGAAGCTGTTGTCTCAAAGGGAGATGAAAATTATCTTCGTTCCAAATCCAAATCTCCAATCCCTGAAAATGGATTAAAGCCACTAAGCAGTTACAATGAAGTCAATCTGAAAAGGGATGGTCATGGCAATCTGTTACCTGGAAGAGAAGAACTTTCTAAAATGAGTGATAGAGGCTATTGGAAGGAGGGTAGTATGCTAAAACCAATTGGATGTTCTTCCAAGGATACAAGAGAGGAACAATCTGAAGGTGGTTCCAATCTGCATGATAGCTGGGGGAATGCCAGGCGTGTAAACGAAAGCCAGGACACTGCCACTGCTAGGAAGTCTCCTGGTCATGCAGGAACTCGTTCAAAGAACAATGTGAATGAGCCATTTCTTATTAATCACGGTGGCCTACCTGATGTTGATTACTCGGAGAGAAAAACTCCAAAGGATGAAACTCCTAGAGTAAAGCCATTCTACAATAATGCAAACCCACCTGCTTATACTAGAGAGGAACAATTTGAAGGTGGTTTCAATCAGCATGATAGTTGGGGGAATGCCAGACACGTAAAAGAAAGCCAGGACCCTGCCACTGCTAGGAAGTCTCCTGGTCATGCAGGATCTCATTCAAAGAACAATGTGAACGAGCCATTTGCTGTTAATCATGGCGGCCTACCTGATGTTGATATCCCTAAGAGAAGAACTCAAAAGGATGAAACTCCTAGGGTAAAGCCCTTCTACAATAATGCCATGATCCCACCTCCTTATGTAAAACCTAATTCTAAACTGAAGAACAACATGCATGGAAGCAATTCAAGTATTGACAGTGATGGCATCCGTACATACCCTTTGGTACATGAAAAGCCTGATGCTGCTCTTGCAATGGACAGGATCCAACCGGGTTTGGATGATTCTGAACGGGATTTGCAGGCCATTAGACATGCAAGGCTGAGTAAACATGGTCATGAAAAAGAACTCTCTGTTCAGGAAGATGCTGCAGAAGTTGCTGCATTAAAACAGAAATCTACAAGACGGAGGCACTCAAAATCAAGATCTACTCACAATGATGCCAGTAATGAAGATGCTGAAGCTTTGAAAAAACCAAGGAGCAGGAGACAAGATGAACAAAAACGTGGCCTGCAAATTTTATTTGATGATGAGCGGCTCAAAAACAATGAAGAGGAAAGGATAATAGATAGATTACTGATCCATTATAGCAAAAAGCCATCCATCAATGTGCCTGAAAAAGCAAGAAGAAAGTCTAGGAGTCGTCATGCACATCAAATAGATAACTCAACCAGAGAGGGACCCAATGAGACACCAGAGATGGTTACTCGTCCACCAAGATCACTTTCTCTTCCTAATGAACAAACAGAAGCTGTGGAAGTTAAAAAAGTATATGCTCGTGCTGCTTCATTTCAGCCTGAGACATTGAACAAAGCTCGGCACGTACATCCCAAGTTACCTGACTGTGATGATTTAGCTGCTAGGATTGCGGCCTTGAGAGGAACATAAGTGATAGAATCACGATGAGTAAGTACTCGTCTACCGGCATGATTGCAGTGTTTATGATCATCATTTTTTAATCTCACGTACCGTTGGCATTGTTGAAGAGTGTACTGTGAGTGCTTTAATTTCTAAGTGTCGACTACGCTGCCAGAGCTATATTATTAGTCAGCCATGGCCGTTCCTGTGTTGTCATCATTTTTATTTTTTATTTTACTAATGATGGTTTATACCCAAAGTTCATTGAGTTTTTACACATGTTATGAGTGTTTGTAACAGCTGAAATTGGTATTCTTATTTTCCGAGTGGAGTAAAAGTTGAGATATGTGGTTGTGTCACAGTTTGGGTTGGGTTACTCGGGCATATATATTGTTGTACCACACCTCCAAACATGAATTTCGTTGAAGTTACAGTATTACTGTTGTTGCGGCGGGGTTTTATTTATTTGACGGGAAAAAAATGAAATAGTGGTAGATTTTAGGAGTGTTTGTTTCGATTACTATCTAGATTATCTCCTCACCTCTCAATTTATACTCTCCTAGATTTTCATAAATACAGCCTCGTTCATCTCTGTGGCAGTGGATTTTCATAAACACATACCAAAAAACGTATAAAAAGAATTCTTTACATGGCAGGTAATAATTTACTGACTGCTGCCAAAAAAAAAAAGTTATTTTAGAGAATCCTTTTTTATTGCAGTAAAGTGAAAGAGAAAACAAAAACAATCAAATTACAATTTTAAATTAAGATTATTATACAAAAAATATATTTCAATATAGTATTTTTTTTTTTAATACAAGTAGTAATTCTTTAAATGTTAATTAAAAAAAAGAAGTAATTTTACGCAAATGAAGACAAACAAATCCCAACCCAAGATAGGGTTCCCAATTCCCATCTCTAGGTGAAACAAAAGCCTTTACCCTTCCTTCCTTGAAATCACCACCACTTTTTGTTGGAATAGCAGGTAAAAAGTAAGTACCATTTCCCGCCACAAAAAGCCCTTAGTTCATAGTTTTCCCGCCACATACAATACAAGAATAGAAAAGAGAGGCAAGTAAATAGAAAAAGACAGACCATAGTCCACGAACCTAAGTTAAAAAAATGAAGAGCACATCGAAATTCATAATGGGAGCAACGTTGGTAATGGTGGTTAGCCTTGCCATTGTTCTAGGCCTCATTCTAGTTCTACTTGCTGAACTCTACTGTTCTCTCTTACTCCGACGCCGCCAGCTCAGAAAAAAAGCCAACACCATAATATCAAATGCTCCCTCCAGCCCACAACACTCTCCTCCTCCGCGTAGCATTGGACTTGTTGTTTCTACCTCATCATCACCATCACCACCACCATCTCCATCTCCATTGGCATCATTCTTGGCAAGAGCTCCTCCACCTGATGACAACAAGCAGCAGCAACAGCTAGTGTACATTTCCAACCCCATTTATGAGGGGAAAGCAAGTAACCCCTTTCCACACACTTCACCCCTATGAATGCAGAAGAAGCAGCTTCTTCTGTTTCTCTTAGTCATGGCATCAATGCCTATGGCTCCTCTTCTTCTTCTACTTCCTCGTATACCCCCTCTACTTCTCCTTCTTGCTCATTTTGCTTCAACTCAATTATGTATGTATCATATCATAATGATTCAGGACAATTTTTCCTTCAATATTCATGTGTCTATAGAAATACTCATACTGTATAATATGTTGGTGTTAGGTCTCGACAAAATAAAATTATACGGATTCCCACGCAGTGAAACCCGGTAATACCAGCACATCACAGAATGATTGCTAGATCAAATCATCAAGCAACAAATTAATAAAATTTTAACTGCATAATGATAACGAATCAAAAGACAACGTCGTTACATAATCATCACTTATAGTCATCAAATCAGAACTGAATATTAATCAAATTTTATTATCTGCATGTTTGGATTATCATCAAAGCTAAAGCTACTAGGTTTCAAGTCTTTCCTTCAATTTGAGGTGATTCTAGTTTGGAGTAGAAAGTGAAGTAAAAACTTAAAAATCGGAGCAGCGACCATTGCGTTCCCAATCACCATACCTAGTGGGCTCTGGCCCCTTGGGTCCACCAACCTCCCCCGTTTCTTTTTTAATACTATCACTATCACTATCACCATCTTTGGGCTCATGGCTTTGTTTGCTCTCATCATGAGGTGGTGGTGTCTGTGTTTGTTCCCTCACAGGTTGAGGCTGAGTCGAAGAAGTACAGAGAAGCCGTGTCACTGACTTGGAAACAAAATTATTCAGCTGCTCCGATTTGGCTACACAGGACAGTGACCGAGGGAAAGAGCTATTCATTGTTGTTTGTTATTTGTTAAAAAAAACTCGTACCAAAACTAACAAAACCCTGAAAATAATGTAAACAGGAACCATCAATGTTAGTACTATATCACAAATCTTGATGTCATTGGTTGTGGGTGATTTTTTAAACCGTTCAGTAGCAACTAGCAAGTGTAACACCAAATATCTTAAAAAAGAATAGTATTATGGCAGTGCAGATTGCAAACACGTAATAAAATCCACCCCTAACTCTTGGAAGACAAGAAAGAAGCAGCAACAATACAAATCCAACAATTCATTACAGCATTTTTACAAACACCTTATGGGAAGAAAAATGATCCAAGCAACACACTCAGTTTTCAATGAAATTGTTGTAAGAAAGGAGAGAATAGAACGGAGTAGGTTAGATGGCTTACCTAAAATAGCTTCAAGCTCGCTACCGACTTGGCTGATGATGAATGGGAAAAGTAGACTTGTATTCCTATCAGCACTCTTTGTTTTCATTCCTATTTCTTAACTTAATAAGCCCACCAATTTGCTGTCATGTGAACCACGCAAACGCACTCAAGGGTACACATTTTCTCTCCTCTTTTTGCATGGCCTAAATATTATTTTAGTTATATAAAATCGCGCTTTTTCAATTTTAATACTGTAAGTTTTGTATTTTATTTTTAATCTTTATAAATTTGTATTTGTTTTAACACAAAATTACAGAAAATAAATTAAACAAATTAGAATATTAAAGAGATTCAAATTTAAAAAAAGTGGAAACTTAATAGAACTAAAAATAAAAAATAAAAAAAATTACAAGACTAAAATTAAAAAATTAAAAAAACAACATAAACTTTTACTCTCTTCTATTTATTTATTTGTTCAATTTAGTTTTTTTTTCGTAGAATGACAATATTGTCTTATATTTAAAAAAAAAATTAAGATATTATTTATAAATTACGAATTTATTTTCTCTTTTTAATATTAGAATGTTAGATTTATAAATAGGTATTGTTTGAGAGGAGAAAAATCACTGAGTCTAAAGAAAAAGTCATCGCCTTAGGTGAGAAACTTTGTGATGAAAATAGTTTACAAGTTTGTTCATAAAATTTGTAAAATTACGGTAAATAAATTTGTAATATTTCATTATTTTTGTTGTCGCGTTGCGGCTTTATAAAAAAAGGAGAAATATATGTTTTTTTTTAGACATTTTTCTCAATAAATTGATCCCGATAAAATTAGTCTAGAATTCTGCCCCCACTAACATCAATTGTGTTTTTTATTTTTTGTTTGTCACTTTGGACATCCATATAAATTGGAACAACACTTGGCCAATGAACGAACATTTCAAAGACAAAATGCTTGTAAAATGACACGTTCCCACAACAAATCTCTATCAGTTTTTATCTGATTACCTTTCATGGAAGGACAATTATTGGATCATATTATTCCATAGGACCAATAATATATATCCTTTATAGAATTGATTAGCCAATCTTGTTTGTCAACTTTGTGTGGCTGGTACATGAAACACAAGCAAGGTTGAAGTGATTGTTCAATAATATACGAAGAGTAGAAGATTCTATTTCTGATAATAATATATATAAAATAATAATTGCACGGATATACAAAATAACAACGCACTTCAAGTTAAGCTTATTAAAATATCATCTCTTAAAAATAAGCAGTACAATATTAGTATATTTTAACATTTAAAAAAAATAAAATTTGTTTTTTATTTTTAACTAATTCATTTGTTTATTATATTATTAGCTTTTATGGTCACAGTTTTTATTGACAACGCTGCGACCACAAAATTTTATTTCTTTTTTTGGGGTATATTTTGCTTCTCATATATATACTTGTTTTGTTCAAATATTATTTCATACTTATTTAAATTTGATTGAGCATAAAAGTGGCTGGTGTGCAATCAGCCATATGAAAGCATGAACGTCCCACGTGGTCACCCTTTAACTCATCCATTGCCTTGCCATGTTCTTTTGATTTGATTCCTCATCGAACTGGGTTGGGTCCCCAAACACAATAATTAACGCTTTATCCCTCAATTAATCTCCTTTTTTTTTTAATTCACTAGTTAATTACATATAATTTAAAGAAAACAATATAGCAAAGTGTATCTTAATCAATTTAAAATTACACAAAAAGTTTCTTAAAATAAAATTATTGACAAAGAGAAAATACTTCATTTTCATTCTCTATCACGCAAACACATAAATGTACAAAAGAAAATAACTTCTAGTATTTTAATCCACATAATTCATATTCGAGTATATGCCTTACGGATTAGATTAGGATTCATTGTTCTCTTTAATGTTCATTGGTGCTTTGTATACGACTTAGATCGAGTTCCTATTGTACTTTTATAAATAAAAACATTTAGCTTATAAAAAAAAATCTATATAATATATAGGCAACTTTCATATTTATTCTAAATAGAATTAAAGAAACAACAAACACAAAAGATGATTCACTTTTATTTATTTTTAAATCAGATAAAAAAATAATGCGAACAATATTAAATAAGAAAAAATTGATACTTCTATCATATTAATAATTTTGTTTATTACTTTAATATATTCTAAATAAATAAGTAAATAGATAATGTTATTGAGACAAGAAATGAATAGTTTATTCTTGATGTCCTAGTTTGTTTACTTTTGCATCACTAACCGTTGGATTCCTTATTATTTTAGTTTTTCTTTTCTTATCTTTTCCATACAAAGATGAAAGATGAATAAAGGTGGATAGATCTTAATAAAACCATATTATTATTATTATATAAAAGGGTCTATATATCCTTGCCTTGGTGTTTTATTCTATGTAAAGGAACATCTTGTTTTTCCAACCATCATCCATGGCTTCTCAAGGTCACGGTAACAAGCTCAGCGTTTCTACATCACCAAAGAGTGACGGCGGTGGTAGCGGCAGCGGCGGTGGCGCGGCGGGATCGATGCCAAAAGGACAGTGCTTGTGCTCACCAACGACACATGAAGGGTCCTTCAGATGTCGTATGCATCGTGGGCCCACAGCTTCGCCAGTTAATTGGATGAAACGCTCCAAGTCCATGCCTGCTAATAAGCCCGTGGTTTCTGACTCCACATGTTGATGTTGATTCTCATCATAATTCATAACACTATATATACTGTGAGTTATGTGTTCATGTCTATCTTTATATGAATCCTTGCTTGCAACTCTTGAATTTTGTCACTTTTAGTTAATACTACTACGTATGTTTTCAAGTTGGAACTTTCTTGTTCAACCTCTTAATAATTTTCTTCTTTCGCTTCTGTTAATATATATCCTTTTTTAAATTGTTTTAATCTCATATATAAATACAATTTCTCTTCTTTCATCTATCTCATCACGATTCACGAGCACGCAGTTAAATTATAAAGGTGATTTTACATCTTATCAACATGTTTAGTTTCTTATTATTATTATTAAGGATGTAATTTTAAGAAATTACTAGTTATGACTTTCATATGTTAAACATAATTTTTTTTGTTTATTTTTCGATGATTATCCAAAACACAATACAAAGTATAAATCGAAATCCTCTACATTATACTATACTTTTTTGGATGGGTATGATTATTGTATGACTTTTTTTTTTCATAAGAGAAAATATGATATGTTGATCAAACTGCAAAAACAGAGGTCTATCTTTTCAATAACAGAATCATATAGTTTTGGTGCTGTAGAATTACGAACAAAAAACTTTATGTTGTTGGTATTTTAAATATATATTATATGATTTTTTTTGTGATTGAGAAGGTATAGCGTGGTTTATACACACACCAGAAATTAAAAAAAAAAAATGGAAAAAGATTATCTGTTGAATTACTAGTGATCTAGATTGAGAACAAATACGATAATTCATAATTCACCCATTTTGATTATTGATATTATTTTTTCTGGATAACAAATGAACGAGTTGGATGGGCTTTGAATGGCTTGAAGACATTGAAAATGACGATAATCATGTATTGAAGTCAACTAATAATTGATAATACCACCCCCACCCTCTCAAAACATAACCGATCGATAATGGCTCTTGAATCTCGATAAAGACACTGCCACTCCATTATCAAGATTTTCTTGCTTTATCTCCTTCTTCCTCTTTCCACTACCTTCTTATTCTAAGAATATATATATATATATATATATATATATATATATATATAAAATAAAAAAAAACAAATATACATTGAAACATATGCAACTTGTCTTTTTTTTTTTTTATTAATGAAAATAGATAACTGTGGATTTATGGCTGACTTTCATACGTAACCATATACAATAATATCTATGTGATATATACTCCACTAAGTATTATGGACATTTATCGTTATTACAAATGAATTTATGTAATCACATTTTAATATATTTTATTAAATAATAAAACAATCATTATTAGATGAAAATATTCTATTATTAATACATCATAACTCCTCTAAAAAACTACATCATAATTAAACTCTTTAAATATTACCAACAGTTGAATAAAATGGTCACATATAGCATTAAATACGTATATTAGTTTGCAGAAACTATTAGACCTTAATCAGTACGTAGTTTTGAGTTCAAATATTAAAAATGCAGATATGTTAAACTTTGATAGGGATCTTTGAATCTTTAGTGGGTTCGGATGACTTACATGTGTATGGAATTAGAAAAATGTGTATTATTTTTGTTTCATAGCTATTGATATCTTAGCGTTGTCATTTTTTTTTCAAAAAAAAAAATGATATTCTATAAACTTAAACTTGAAGTCATATTAATTATGATTTTTTCACCTGTTCACAATTACTACAATAATTTATCACAAATAATAGTTAAATAAAAACAGAGTAATCTAAATATAGTATTTTTTTTGTTTATTAAAAATCCCTTAAATTATATACATTAACTTTAAATTAAATCGATATGAAATGTAGGTAATATTATATTAGGAAAAAAAAAGAGTTAGGTTTCAAGATTCAACCCACTTCTCCGTTTGGAAATAAAGAATTCAATGTCAATCTTTTCAACTTTCAAGGTGCGTGAATTTTGCTCCAACTGCCAATCTTTTCATTACAAAATTACAATGACACTCAAACTCGTTGCCATCATATATATATATATATATATCCATTAAAGCTATATAATACTATTTATTATAATATTCTATCTCATTTTTAAAAATAATGGTATCCTAAACAAACTAGAATTGATGTCACTGTCACGGACTTGTATTCTAAACCACTATGATTATTTCAATTCTTTAAGATATTTGAACAGATTACTTGTTAATAAAAATTGGGTCACTGTCATTTACCTAAAAGAAAATCAGTCATGTACCCAATCAAATGAAAACAGTCACCATCACATGATTCACATCTTGAATTATTGTTTTTGCTGGCAAGTAGAACTTATCCACATATCAAATTAAGGGAACAAAGGGTTGCTCGAGAGGGTGAATGTACAATGTATGCATAGGAACATAATTATACATTTATATGTATAAAACTTAATTATGCTAAATAAAATTACAAACAAATATATTTTTAAATTTCAATATAAATGGTTTACCCTTAATTGAACAGAAAAAAACATTTTTTTAAAGATCATAAATATTCTCTATTGAGAGTTGAGACTATTGGTTAATCCTACGGCCTACGCTAATTGATTTGTACGTTAACTGATAAACATTATTTATTTATTTAAAGATCCCCATTACGTGAAGTATAAGGTTAAAATAATAAATTAAATATTATAAATAACATAATGATTAAAATAAAATAGTGTAGGAGTCAAAAATAAAAAATAAAATAGTGTAAACGATAAATGTGTAGAAAAATAAGAAAATAAATAAATGAAATGTTCTTTTATTTTATAAAATAAGAAAAAATAATAATATTTTAAATTTAAAAATAAAATATAAAAAACTAAAAGTTAGTATTTTAAAAAATGTAAAAAAATTACTATTTATTACTTTTTTTTGAGCAGTTAGACAAACTTTTAAATTAATAAAAAAAAATTAACCAAAATGAATTATTGAACATAACTTTTAAAACTCGGAGTGATAATACTTTTCATACATTAACTATTTGATTAACTAGTGATGTAAAAGTGAGTTTAAGCCGGTTGGACTATTTCATTAGCTTGTGAAAAATGGTAGGTCAGGAGGATGGAGATATTAGTATGCCAACCCTGCTTGCCTCGCTACGCCTTTGGTCTGTGGCCTGTACGAGCCAGTCAAAAATAGTTTTTGTGTTTAAAAAATATTAACATAAGTGAGAAATAAAAATATATCTTTGTAGTTTAATTATATCTCATTTGTGACATATATTATAATATTGTTAATTAAGTATGAATTAATCCAACTTAATTTTTTAATATAACATTTGCTTAATTATTGTATATTAATTTTAGTCTCTATTTTTTTTATTTTTAAAGTTTACAAACGCATATCAAAACTATTAACATAAAAGAACAACATTGTATTTTTGTAAAATTACTATAATATTTAAAATTTGTAATTATCTTTAAATTAAATCAATAAAAGATAATAACATTATATAAACAAAATATTCGTATAATAATTTTTTTTAATTTTTAATTAAAAAATAATAATAATTTGACGACCCGGCCCACCAATTTACTAGCTGGTGGAGCAGGCCAGCACATCCAGCTTGCGTCTGCCATGCCTAATTAACATCTTGTCTTCTTAAATATAAAACGATTTTGTTGCAGTCTTTAAACTCATTAAAGATAAATATTTGTAATTGTTTTTATTCAACGAGAAACAAGAGTATATATAAAAGTCATAAAAAACACCGTAGAGTATTATTTATAAAACAGAAAAAAACATAGAAATAATTTATATTTAAATACAGAATCATTTATATTATAGTTTCCAAGCTGCGGTATTGAGTCACCAATTAAAAGATGCAAATACGTAATTATAGACATTAATTGTTGAATCGTGTTTGTATGTATGTATATATTGTATAATTTTGTTTTGTTTAACATTTAGTTACGTGTTTGTACCCTGAAACTGAAAGGACCATACAATCTTCGAAGATGACTGGGAAGGACGAGTTCGTCTCTTACTCGCCCCTTCCCTCCAATCATAATCCTTACTACGACCCTTACCCTCAAAACGTCATCGTTTTGCTCCCCTCCTACCGCCCCCGTTTCCAGCGCCGCCGCCGTCGCTGCATCCTCTTCTCCGCCGCGGTCGTCCTCTTCCTCCTCGTCGCCGGCTACCTCCTCTACCCATCCGACCCGGAGATCCGCCTCACCCGGATCCGACTCAACCGCATCGGGATCCGAACCAACCCCAGGCCCATTCTCGACCTCTCCTTCTCCCTCACCGTCAAAGTCCGCAACAAGGACTTCTTCTCTCTTTCCTACGACACACTCGCCGTCTCCGTCGGCTACCGCGGCCGCCAGCTTGGCTTCGTCACCGGCGGCGGAGGAGGCCGTATCAGGGCGCGCGGCTCCTCCTACGTCGACGCCACGCTCACCGTCGATGGATTTGAGGTCATCTACGACGCGTTCTACTTGCTCGAAGATATCGCTAAGGGTGTGATTCCGTTCGATACTGACACGCTAGTTGATGGGAAATTAGGGCTTTTCTTCTTCACTGTTCCTCTCAAGGTGCCTCTCTTCTTTTACTTGAAAATGCGTTCACCCTTCACATGCTGCACAAACACTGTATCTGGTTAATACTAATGATGATTTCTTATTCTTATTGGTTTACACACTGTCAGTGCTTAGAAATTAAATCCCAAGGAGAAAGAGAGAAGAACGAATATAAAATGGTTAAGAGAAACTAATCAGGAATCAAACGTGGCTTTATGATATTGTAGGGTAAATAAAATGTCAGACAAAGTTTAGGATTCTTATTGTTGGAGAATTAGAATTAGAATTAGAATTCTTCTTGAGGTAAATCAGGTTAGTTACTTGCATATTTTGTTTCATGCTCCTATGACTGGATTAGTTAAGTTTGACATTTACTTACTTTATTTGAAGGACGATTTAGGGGTTGAAGTTGAAATTTTTCCTCTGAATGTGATTCAATAGGATAGGAGCCTTGTGTAATTCGTATGTGGGTAGCTTAGTTTGTTTACTTTAGTATTGCGTTGGAGAAATGGGGGTAAGTAAAAGTTTATTGTTATTATTATTATTACTAATATTTTTTTACCGGAAATGTAAAGCTCAAAATCTCGTATTTGATGGGTGGAACTTGTCATCTGGTTGTTGTGATTACTGTGAATGGTTTTGTCTATTTGATACCTTTATATCTAAAATAGTAATACTGCGTGGTAAATCCAGGCAACAGTGTCATGCGAAGTGTATGTGAATATAAACCAGCAGACAATTGTACGTCAAGACTGCTATCCTAAGGTTTGCAATTTCATCTGCATATTCATGAATGTATAGATAGAAATTGTTCCTTTGATCCTTTCCATTATTTTGCTGAATTGCATTATTGATTTGCTTCAGTCACTGGGTGATCCGCTGGATGAGAGCGCATATATTGATGAAGCTGCTGATGCTGCTGTATAAATTGTATTTGTATATGGATCACTCACCCTTGTAAATTATGGTTGACTATAGACCAGACCACCTGCATTTTGTATTTAACGCTCGTATGAGATAAATTTAATGAAAATGGTACCTTCCTACTAACAATGCCTTTTTGCCTAATTTGAAATTCTTGGAATTTATTCATATTCTTTTATGTGAAAAACGTTAAGACACTCCAAGTGCCTAATTGAATGAGGGCATGGAATGCTCTCTTTGTTCGAAGGCACGGGTCCTACTCCTACCACGATATGATATTATTAAAACATAAAAGTGCTGCGTTGAATTTTGAATTTCAATTTGTGAGTGGTTAGTGGGTTGCAATCAATCAAGCATGAGATTTCGGGTAGTAGTCTCTGTTTTAACATACATATATTCTGTTCTCAGGGAACATAAAACCAAAGATAATCATCCAACATTCAGTTATATAAGACTGTAGACGTAGAGGCACCTTCAAAGCAAGAAAGATGCAGCTAATAACAACTCCATTTAATATCCAAATCCTGTTGTTATGATGGAAAAACAAATAAAAACACAATTTTTATTACAAATACTTTGTGAGCATTCATGATGAAAGAGAAAGAGGAAACATTTATTTACATTTACATTTACATGCATGGTTATAAAGTAGAAGGTTTAGAATTGGATACATCCCTCCCACTATTAGTTAATTCTTCTACCTTGCCACACATAGTCGGCGTGATGCAACCGGCAGCGGAAGGAGCCCGGATGCTGCGACGGTGAGCAAACACAGCGGTTGACCGAAGCAGAGGTAGCAGCATCATGAACCTGCCTCGGCACTGGTGATACAATTACAAGCCATCTTCTACGCACCATCAACCCTTCTCCTTCTCCTTTTCCCGGGTGACACATACTATTGATTCTTCTTTCTGCCTCTCTTCTGTATAATAATATTATGTATATGTGTATGTTATGTTGTCAAGTTAAGAGTTGAAAAGAAAAGAATAATCTGACATTGTGGAAGAATAAAAGAAAAGAAAGGAAAGGGGGAAAAGGTATATAAGTAAAGGCTTGCATTGCATAAGGGAAAAGGGTATTTAGAGAGGCCAGGCCGAACCAAGGCTTAGGAGTTAGGCCACTACAAATGAACCAAAGTTCCAAACTTGTGTGGCCCCCACCCCACCACAAATGAACAAGCATAAGCATCTTCTTTGCGCAATGGCATGTGTTCACTTACAATTCAGCTGCTTAACCCAAATTAAATCTTCTTTCAAGGATAGGCTGCTCACATTGATGCACACGTTCTGGTGTCAAATTGTCTTCTCGGATGTAAGAAACTTAGCACAAGAACATCAAGGTTTGTTTATATGGCTATAGTATTTAAATGTGTCTCTTTTTTTCGCCTTATATAGCTGACCCTCCTAGTTATCCTTATATCTCATTTATGTTCATTAACATTTAGTGCTTTATGTACATTAATTGCTCTTAAATGATCGTTACTTTCCATCATGAATTGTAATAAAAGAGTGTCTTCTCGTTATAACATGTAAATTGAATGATGTCATGTAACTAATCGGTCATAAGTATAGAAAGAGTACAAGTCTAATGATATGGATAAAATATAGTTATTTTAAATATTTATCGGATTTATATATGAAAGGTACATGCCCTCTGGTCTCTAGTGCATAAGATTAGGATTATGATCAAATAATTATAATTATAAGGAAATATATTTTAACCAATCATATACACATAGAAAAGGTTACATCAAACTTAGGCAAGAAATGTGTTTCCTTCCATCTATATAGAATATTCCTATCAATATATAATTTTCAGCAAAATTATTTACATATACACCACTTAAAATTAAATCTATATCTATTCTAAGAAACTTCAACTAAAAACAAATTATTTTATCTAGAAAATGATTGAACGATTGTGTATGTATATTGAACCTCAAAAACAACATTAGTCAATATATATAAAAGAAAAGAGAATTATTGTTGATAGTTTTAATTTTTTGATCGAAAATCTTGAATAATCTCGTGTAATTTATTTTCTATAGGAGAGTAATTAATAATAATAAAAAATTAGGAAAACACACCATATAATAATCAAAGAGAGAAAGAAAAATGTCCCAATTTTTTTCTATTCGTGGATTATATTTTTTTTTTTCAACAAAAAAACTTACGAGTTCACAAATTCTAGATCTTATAATCTTTTGTTAAAAGAGTATAAAAATAAAAAATCTCACACTCTCCTAATTTCTTTTATTTGTGGACTCTAGTAAGTTAGTCATAAATCCACCGTAAAACCCAAGTATTCGGAAAAAAAAAAAAAAAAAACATAAGAAATTGCACGGAGTTATAGTGATAACTACTATTCAGATTAAAACGTGGAATATTTTTCTTGGCAGACCATGACAACAACATATCCTAGATATCATAAAAAATAAAGAAAAAAAAAAAACATGTTCTAGAAAACTTGGGGTTGAATCTTTGGTAGTTGTTTCTTCAGAATCCAAACGTTGAAGGCAAAAAATATATAGTTATATATTAGAAAGTTCCTCCTTTCCCTTCTCCTTCGTGTCCCCCGTCCCCCACATGACGAAAAATCATTAGGTAATTTTAAACTATCATAATATATCTACAGTATTAATTTAACCATCACATCAATTTATAGCGATATCGTATTGTTTTTCCCGTTGTATTTTCTATCCTTTGAGTTAAAAAAATTTGTTTAGAAATGACAGTTTCTCTCTCTATCTCTAATTAATATTGTTATTAAAAAAATAATAAATTGATGAATTCTACCTATAATTTAAGAATTATATGTCAAAATTAATAATTTCTTATAAAATTTTAATCAATCCCATAGAATAATATAAAAAATTGATAATTCTTCTTTCTTCGTTTAAAACATAATTCATATATTCATTTATTATTATGTTTGTTATATCATATACATCAAATCAAACATTAAACAAATAATCATTTTAACTAAAAGTTTAATAGTAAAATAATTCATTTTATTTATTTTATTGTGTTTAATTTAGTTATTTTATTATTGAGTATTTAATTAGTTGATTTTATTTATAAAATTATTCAATTAAATCAATTTATTTATAAAAATTACTCAATCGAATAATTTTTACAAATTAAATATACCAGATAATAAGTGATTAAATTGAGGCCGAAAAAGAAATAAATGAAATGTTAGTATAACATAATGATCCGAGTCGAGACGCGTGTTGAAAGTTGAAAGTCAGTCCTTATTTGTTTCGTTGAAATTTCTCATAGACGCCCCGCCCGCCACCACAATAATACAATACCTTTCTGATTTGGCTCCTTATAAATACTCTCTTTCCCTCGCTCGCTCCAAACACATACATATACACACAGAAATGAAGAGTGTGAGTTTATACGCCGTTCCACTCGTGGCTTTGTTCGTCATGGCAATCTCTCAACTCGGCCAAGCTCAGGACTTGCCTCTTTCTCCAGCGCCTCCTCCTACCAATGATGGTGACTCTATAACTTCACATTTTTCTTCTTCTAATTAATCAAATCAAATTCCTCCTTTTTTATTTATTAATCTTGTTCTGTCACAGGCACCGCAGTTGATCAAGGAATTGCTTACATTCTTATGTTGGTGGCTCTCGCGATCACATACATCATTCATTAATTTATTTATTTTTCTTCTTTTTATTATCACGATTAGAGAAATTTTCAGGATTCTTTGTACTGTAATTATTATTCATGACATTTTCTTCGAGGATGCTTTCTTTCTTTCTTTCTTCTTCTTCTCTCTCTCTCTTTTTTCCTTTTTCAAATTTCCAATTTTTGTTATATGTATTGGGGTAATTCTCTTTTCATTATTAAGTTTCCTTTTATTAATGACGCGGTTTGGCTTTTCCAAAAAGTGGACCCATGATAGAGATGGGAATAGGATTCTACTCTAGTCTATGCGTTAAAAATTCTTATTTGATGACTTAAAAAACCCCCTAAAATAATCCATTCCCAATTCATACGCGTATACAAACTGGTCAAGGGGTGAGAATTTGAATGTTATAGGCTCAAAAGATTAATAACAGGGTTAAACTTAAGAGATTTTCATGAACCATACAATTCAATGATAAAAAATTTTAATTGGATCGTATCCAATTTGGTATTTGATTTTCAAAATGAGTCTAATCCGAACTTATAAATATGTTTATATTATTACTCATAAATTGATAATATTTCTGATATTTGTATTTTTTATTTCTTATATATATGTGAATTTTATGAGATAACTCATACTTATATATAAAAATATTTAAATGAAGATATATTTTTACTAATTGTTTGAATTAAAATGCATAAATACAGTTTTTAAATTGTATAAAGTATTTTTGAAACGGCATATAAATGTAATATTTGATATAATAAATTTTTTTTATTATGTTTATTATATATCCTATAATTTATTTAGTATTTTTTTAAAATAAATAAAAGTAAGAATAAAACCAAAAATTGATCTAATTCAAACTGTTTTAAATTTGATCGGATATATTTTTTTTTAAAGTAAATTGATTAAATGATAAATTAAAAAAATCAAAATGGCTGGATCAGATATTTTTTTTTCTTTAAAACTAATCCAATTCAATTAGCGAACACGCTTAATTAAACTTCTTATACTTTCATATACTGTTTCCTGCACCTCCCATGACGTGAATACATTATGGAAAAGGATCTCCTCAAGTCTTAATAGCCAGTTATTTAATTATGGATTTTTATTGGATTAAGAGGATATGCTACTTGCATTGTTCTGTTAATCAATTTTCACTTTTTTTAAGTATTATTTATTTAAATTGAATTTCATATTTTGGTTTATTTGACTTAAGGTTATGGACTTAAATCTTCATTTCACTTAACAATGTTGTAAAAGGCACAAGTTTATCTAATAATAAGAGGTGTTAACAACAGATGGAAAAAACTCATCCGAAATTTTTGAAAATATGCGAAACTAATTATTAACAAAATTTAGGATCATTTGAATCTAGCTCCATCCCGCTTAAAATTATCTACTTTCTTACGTCTTATAGGCCTTCTTTATGGATGAGTTTGATGCGGGAGAATGCATCATCTTCTTCATTTGAGCCTGAGATGTTTGTTTAATCACATTATCAATAACATTAAAATGAGTGTTTGAATAGAAAATACTAACCCACACAGTTAAATGTAAGTTAAAGTAGAGATAGAGAAGTTCAATTCATCAAAAACCAAGAGTTTGTGATAATTTCTTCTTAATAGTATGTCTCCAAGTAAAGCACTACGAAACAAGACATTAAGCACCCTGAACGCAAAATAAAAAAATTATAGCAATGCTGCTCCAAAAGAAAAAAAGAAAAAAAATCAACTCACATGGCAAGTTGCTCCATAAACAGCTCCACAAGGCAGTGGGATGCAGTATGTCATGTGCATCACGTGCCCAAGTTACAAAACACATTACAGAATGTGATAACATATTGTGATTCACATAATCTAGGTAGAAATATTTGGTGGCGTTGGTCTTGGGGTAGGGTGTTTTTGATTAAAGATATAATAATATTTTTTGTTCAGTTGAGGTTGGTTTTCTGATTTGCTTTAACTACTTGGCCGATGAATAACAACACCATTCTAGGAAACCTAAAAAGAAAAAAGTAAGGTCCTAGAGAGTGGTCAATTCCCTTGTTTCAACTTTCAAATCCAAAACCACGTGCTTATAGTTATTCACTGAACTTAGCTGCACACATTGTTAAGTTGAGAACACTTTAACTGTTTTTTCTAGTAAAGCCATGGATATGAGAAATTGTTGCCATTCATGCAAGAGAGCCATCATCCAATCAGGAAGGTGTTGTTGCAATGAGATTGAGATTGAGCTTGCAAATTGTGTATCAAGTAAGATGAAGTGGAAAGTGTTGTGGATGAAGTTCAAGAAAGAGAAGAAGAAGCTGTTTGAGTCTGCATCACCCCTTCAGGTCCCGTATTATGATCCATACAGTTACTCTCAGAATTTTGACCAAGGGACTGCAAAGGATGAGCCAGATAACTTCTCTAGATCCTTCTCTGTTCGTTTTGCTGATCCTTCTGCATCTAGAGTACTTGTGAAGAAAAGGGTTGTTTAAGGCAAAGCTATGGAAATTTGTGATTCTACTACTATCTTTGATTGCAATGTTAAGTGCTACATTAATGTGTCTCTAACTCTCTCATTTCCCCCTTAACCCTTGGCCTGATTCCATGTGGTAACCACTTCTCTGAATATTTTATATAACATGTGAATATGTGCCTTAAGTTCAGGCCTAATTTTTATTTATTTATTTGCCTTCTGATATGAATATTGTTGGAGTATCAGTAATGAATTGAACGTAAGAGTTTTAACTAGTATTGAAGTTAATGATTTTATCATCTGTTGGGACTTTTGAACTCAAATAGATATCGTCGCCTTAGTTTTTTTCTATTCTATATTTAAGTAGTTTCTTGGAAAGTATTCATTATAAAAGGGGCTATAAATATTCATCTATTCAAACTACTAAACATGTCACTTACATCTTGATTTCACAAATATTTGGCGTTTCCATTACTGTTCTTTGAAGTGGTTCAGCATCATACAATCTCTTTAGTGTATAAATTATTACCATGATAATGCCTAAAACTTAGATTGCTTAGCATCCAGAAAAAGAGAGAAAAACATCGTATTAAGTAGTTGATCTTGATCCAAACGATGTATATGTTTAGTGTTAACAAACAACACCCTGGGCGAATGAAGTTTCAAAGCCAAGGAGAATTGTAAATAGGAGTTGCAACACATTTCACTTTGAGAAACTTATGAAGTGCTTCCAGTCCATAATCTCTGCCAAATCCACTCATCTTATACCCTCCAAAAGGGCAATCAATATCAAAGGCAAAGAAGCAGTTGATCCAAATGATGCCTGCACAGATGGACCTTGATACAGTGTTTGCAATATCCAAGTTCTTGGTCACAATCCCTGCTGCTAGGCCATATTTTGAGTTGTTGGCTTTCTTAATTGCATCCTCAATGGTCCTGTTGCACGTATACCATACTTGATTCAACATTCAGCTGCACAATAACAAACTTTTTTTCTTGTACTAAGTGAAAATGAATATAAGATGGACTCACTTGAACTTGGAAAGTGTCATCACAGGTCCAAATATTTCCTCTTGAACAATTAGCATGTCCTCCTAAATTATTTTTTTCAAAAAAGAAGCAGAAAAATTAAGGTCAAATGTTCAATTATGATGAAGATTGCTGGTTTCATGCTTCTTTTAGAGCTGAAATACACCTTAACATTGGCAAAAATTGTAGGCTCAATGTAGTATCCCTTGTTGCCCACTGGCTTACCCCCAGTCAACAGTGTGGCTCCTTCATTCTTTCCATGCTCAATATAGGAAAGAATTTTATCAAATTGTGCCTTACTGGTCTGCATTAGAAAAACATGTCAGAGGAGAATTACATTAACAGTGTAGCTACATGAAGATTGAAATAGAATATGCTGAGAGGGCTACTAATAATAATAATAAAGGTAAATCCCTCAAATTCTAGACTTAGTTGTGCAACTTGTGCCAATTTGAAGTATTCTTACTTGGGGTCCTTGCTGAACTTTAGGATCAAAAGGGTCCCCCACAACCCAAGTTTTAGCCTTCTCCACAACCTTCTTCTCAAATTCATCATATATCCCTTCCTGGACATAAACTCTGGAGAATGCAACACAGATTTCTCCCTGAAAATTATCAAGAGTTTCAAATAGTACAAGTCTGTGTTCTTTTCTATGTTACAAGATTTCCTTGGAAGAAAATATACCTTGTTGTGTAGGATGCCAAAGAGAGCAAGGTCAACAGCTTTGTCAACATCAGCATCATCAAAAATCAAAACCGGAGACTTGCCTCCTAATTCAAGTGAAACGGGTTTCAAATTGCTCAAGGCCGCAGCCTGCATGATTTTACGACCCGTTTCGGTTGAACCTGTAAAACTGATCTGTAACATAAAATATAATCATAGAAAATCTTAGGAGTTGGTGACTAATGCAATCCCCTTCAACTTAATCAATGCTATAGAACGTTTCACAGTGAAATTACCGCATCAATGTCCAAATGTGAGCTTATTGCAGCCCCTGCAATTGACCCAAATCCGGGTACCACATTGAGAACTCCATCAGGGATACCAGCCTTGATGAAAAAGGGAAAACAAAAAACACCTATGCTAGTTTAGGTATGTTGCTTGATTAGCAAGTAATAAAGAAATGTGTTTAAGCATACGTACCAGTTTGGCAAGATGAGCATAAAAGAGTGAAGAGAGAGGTGTTTGTTCAGCAGGCTTGATGATCATGGTGCAGCCAGCAGCCAAGGCTGGGGCGACCTTGGCGAAGAACATAACCGTAGGGAAATTCCAAGGGATAATGTGTCCAACAACACCAACAGGTTCCATAAGAGAATACAAGTGGAGGTCACGAGATGTTTTGAACACATCTCCATGGATTTTATCGGCGGCGCCGGCATAGTAACGCAGGATTTTGGATGCTTCAGGAACATCCACAGCCTTACACCAACTGAATAGTTTTCCCCCATCAATTGTGTCCAATGCTGCTATTTCTTCTACGTTCTCTTCAATTAGCTGTGACCATTTCAGCATAATCTTTGCTCTTTCCTGTCCAAAACCCCATGAAATTATCATACTACATGTGTCAAATTGTTGAGACTTAACTTTGTTTTTATTATCATTATTTTGAATGAAATAGAAAAGATTGGTGAACTTACAGCACCGGGCATGCGTGGCCATGGACCACAATCGAACGCTTCATGGGCGGCCTTCACAGCAATATCAACATCTTCTTTGTTAGCCTCTGCTATTTCACCAATCACTTCCTCAGTTCTTGGGTCAACCGTCTCAAACGTTTTTCCTTTTATTTTTCCAAATGCATATAAAAAAATAAAAATAAAAAGAATCATGACCCTAGCCTATGATTAGGCAAGTTTACAAGCAAAAAAACTATATGACATTAAAAGCTCATGCTCACATATTTATACTTTAATTAAGTTAAGTTCAGTTATGTAATAATTCTAAAATTGTGAAGGACAAGAGGGATTCAAACCAACCCCTCCTCCTCTCCCTATAGTAATGGTTGTAGAATATATTAGGAACCTGAAACAGAAGGTACGAATTCCCCATTGATGAAAAGCTTGGTAAACTTGAGTGTTGGAATGTTGACAAAGGATTCTAAGAGGCCATTGCTGAGATTTGTCATCCTTTTGAGTGAGTCTTGAATGATGTTCTGAGTAGTTATTTATATGAATATGAATATTTCTATGTATGTCACTTTAATTAAGGCTGCTATATATATATATATATGATGGTATTGGTAGGAGGATAGGATCATTTCATTCGCTTGGTAGGTAGGTATCAATCTCTAAACAGTTCAGTTTAAGTTTATTCATGGAATTCACCCTTTTTTTCCTTTCGCATTTTTCCACGTTAAATGCCCACTACATGGTCACAATTTGTGGGAATACAAAGAATGTATCAAAACCAATAAAATACGAAATTCAAAGTGCAAGTGCAAGGATGGTCACGTTAATCATCACTCATCCACTATTCTCTTTTACACATGTCAAATCAATCAAAACATTTAGGACTTTTTTTCGAAACTTTTACAAATTTAATTTTTTTTAATAATTAATTTATAAAAGTTTCATAATTTTTTAAAATATAAAAAAAATAAAACGAAATTAATAAAATAAAATAAAAACCACCACTCAAGTGCTCTTTTTTTCAAATTTTGCCAGCGTTATTGCTAAAACGAATTATCAAACTTCCTTTTTGGAACAAATAGCTTGAAGCTAAATTAATAACTTAAGTTGTGCAAAGTTGGGTTTTGAACAATCGGTGTCACCTTAATTAGGTGAGTACCCATTCCAATTTGTGTTATAGAGTGTCAGCTTGTATTATTTGCTGAACCTTTATCTTTTAATAAAAGTCACACATGAAAAAGGTTTAGCTGCTCACAATAGATGATAGTAGGAACAAATTGAGTTGGAGATTATGTTTTACAAGACTTATTTATTTTCTAAATTAAAGGTCTATTCGGCCTATTTATCTATATAAGTTTTCTTGATTCCTATTCTAACTTAATTTAAGCAATCAAATTTTACTTGTAAAATTAAAATTTTAATTTTTGAATAGTTACTTTAGAAAGAGATTTTCTTTCTTTTTCTTTTTTAAAGAAGAAAGATTTTTACTTAAGTATTATCTTTTAATTCAAAGATTAATTTCACAAATATTGTTGTGAAGATATTGGTATTAGCCAAAATTAAAAATAAATTTTAATTAATCATTTGATTTTTCTCAAACTTTTTATTTTAGTTATACTAATTTTTTTATGTGTAAAAATTGAATAAAGTATCATAAAGATTTATAATACTTACATACTCTATTTAATCAACCTAATTATACCCTTTTGAAAAGAGTAAAGAAATCTATGTTTTAAATTTAATGCATCAATTACTTGAACCAATTGATGTAGGATTATTTTAGTTTAACAATTGTGCTAAAAAATTCTAATAATTGCAAGAATTAAAACAAAAGTTCATATTGGTAGATTTTTTTTTCTTTTTACCAACGTGCAAATCTTTTTATAAAAGAATTATTATGTCCACATAGACTTGTGTATTATATACAAATGTTAAGATGTCATTTTTAACCATTTTAAAATTATGGAAAAGATTCTTTCATCAACCTAATAATCACACCAACCAACTTGCGGGTGCTATGCTTTCAATAGGTCATGATGTCTACCTAAAGAAATTGTTTATTCTTATAAATTTAAAAGGTCATCCTCATCCTTTTTTAAGATTTTGAATTACTTAAGAAGACTTTGATCTTGTTAAGTCCATGCATGATCAATCTCACGTGCTGAACAATTCTTAGATATCATGGAGTGTTAGGTGTAATAAAAGTAAACCCTTCACCTTATAACCTAACTTTAGAGGCAAGTTACTTCTCTATAATTGTGAAAAAAAGTTGAAATATATTATTAAAGCATTGATTGGTCTATTTTTTTAGTTTCTTTAAAAGAGAAGTTGGGAGGTGTTTTAAAGAAACTCTTAAAAAAAAGTTTAATCTTGATGCATTTTCAATGTAAAATAATTTACAAAATTATAAAACATTATTTTAATAATTTTATAAAAATCAACATTTTTTTTATAAAAATAATATATAGTTTTTTTTAAAAAATTAGTGAATGAATTTTTAAAAAAGTTAACTTTTATACCCTCTTAATTTCACTCTTGACACAGGTTTCTCTCTCTTCTCTATTTCCATGTTCACACTCTGTCTCTCTCCCTCATTCACTCTTTTTTCTCATTTAGAATGAGATAGAATGAAGTAGAGTGAAATGGAACACACTTATCATTTAGATGTTTTAATAATGAAATACAGAAAGGGAAAAAAAAAAAAAAAAAGCTTAACATAAAAAATTCACCAATTAAATGTATTTGTCTCTGTTCGTGTAATTTTTAGCATTTTCCTAGAAGGAAAAAAAAAAACTGAACTGAACCAAAAACCAAAAACCAAATTTTAATTAAATAACAGGCAACTGAACCATATCAATCGGTTCATAAACAATTTGGCCTTTCTTCTCGAATCATGTGGTTAGTTTCTATTCAAAAGTAGTTCAATTTGAGTTAAATTACAAACCAAACTGAATCACGTATGAAAATACGTACAGTACGTTGTTTTTCGCTTCCATTAATTTAAACTCATTTGTCAATAAACAACAAGATAATAGAATTGTAGAGAGAAAAGAAGGTAGGAGGAGGGACACGCCATTTAAGAGCTTGTTTAACCATCGAAGCATATCTTAACTTTTACTACAATAAAATATTAATGCTTTTATTTTTACAATCTTTTAACAATATAAAAACACAACCTAAAACTTAAATTATAAGGAAATTAAAATCAAAAGTTAATATTGTAAGTTTTATAATAAATGAGATTGTCTTTGAACAAATATATATTTGAGTTTTTTTTTTTCCTATGGTGATGTTTTTTGCTCGTTTTGTTTTTTTGTCAACTTTTATTATATATGTACTTTTCGTATAAAAGCAATAATAGTGATTGTCATAATATCACATTTTATTCTTTTATAATATCACAATAGAAAAAATATCAACAAAAAAGAAAAGGCTAACTTGAAAGACCCACACCTCTGCTATTCAACTAAAGTGGCGTTCATTTATGCAAGAAATGCAACTTCTACTTTTTTTTCTTATATCTTTTGTCATTATAACATTTAGTTTTTTTTTTTTTTTACAGAATAAAATATAGTTAATATTCAACTAATATTTTGTGCGGAGCATATCTTGGTGTGACTTTCTCTGTTGAAATAGTGAACTTTTTTTTAATTTAGTTTTTCTTTTTCATTGTCTGAAATTTGTTTTTCTTATTTAAATATGAAAAATCCGAACGGGCCACTCTGACTCTCTAATTTGGGCCAACATAAATTGGACCACCTCAAGTCTCAACTCTATACGGGCTACTACTTTGTTGCTTTTATTTGAGCCTGACCATTAGTCCGTACTGCACGTTCTTAATATGACATTATTAATTATATTTAAGATTTTAGTAAGTTTATCTACTTTCTATATATCCACTGCATGAGTGATTATTTTATTGAAACGTAAAGTTTTTTATGTTGAAAAAACGTGGAGTATTTTGATAAACTTATCTAGCAGATTCATAAAGCGCTTGATAAAGATTAGCATTAATTATTATGGTCGGTGATCGATCCCAGAATAAGATAATGTTTGGTTAATCAATTGAAATTTCTATTTCAGATCAATTCGCTTCTGAATGCTGATGTACACAGCCTTGGCTTTCGATTAATTTTAAGTTTTTTTTTTTTTATCATTAATAATATTTCTTCTTTTAATTTTTCTATTTCTTTATTTTAAGTTGTGCATAAATTAATTTTAGTTTATAACTTTTTTCTTTAAATATTTTATGAAGAGGTTTATTCAAGCAGACTTCGTTAATTATTGTTTGAGAGCACGAACATTTTAAATAAAAAAGGTTGTAATGGATTTTTGTTTTGTCTGCAACATTATTGGATGTGAATGATATAAAGACACTTAGGCAAACAAAAATGTTGCAACTTGCTAATTAGAAATTCGTATAAAAATTCCTAAAAAAATCGTATCCAGCGCAACGTGGTAGCTATTTTAAACATTAATACAATATTCCAAACTTTTGCTGTCCTATTTTCAACTAACACCAGACTATAGATACATACATTTCAACTACCAGACTGTATATACATATATTTTGAGTCGATATTGTAAAAGTTTGAACACTTTTATCAAAAAACATTTTATTGTGCTCTAGACTCTAGAGTATGCATGTATGTAACCCTGCTCGGCTGCTCCCATTTTCTTATATAAAGTTTTCAATTTTTCTATGTGTGGGATAAAACTATTAACGGACGTTAACTTGTGTTGCTTTAGAATATGAATGTGAGTCACTGTGTCGGCGGCTATAATATTAATATAACTTCTTCTTCTCCTTGCAAGTTGCAACAGCGCGTATAGACTATAGAGCCTCTTAATTAGATGAAAGCTACGGCATGACTTGCGTTATTGTTTAATTTAATGTTACTTTGACCTCTAAAGCTTCGAGAAAGCTATAAACATTTACATTGTTGATATTTGTGGGACACTAACTGAAGACAAAATCAATCTCACCATCGACGTCTAAAAAACAAAAGAGGATGAAATATAAACTAACTGATCTTTCGCTTGAATTGAATTTTTTGTTTCATTACTCGCAGTTATTGACAAATGAAATGTGTTAGAATAATGGGTAACCCGCGGGATGAAGCAATGCATTCAATGCAAGATACAGCAACTCAACGGGATTCTGTTTTGGAACTTTGAATATTGTATTTTGTGGTGTTTTCTCTAATTACGTATACCAGTTAGATGGGTTATATTTGTCTTTTAGTCAGCTTTAAATTTTATGGGTGGCATTTAAAAAAAAAAATTCAAATGTCTCCCTAAATTTGAAAAAAAAGGGTAGTCTAAATTTAGATATTTAGTTTTTTTTTTTTTTAGGACTGGTTCCTAAACTATAGAAAGAATAGGAAAATAAAGAAAAAAAATGTAATTAATGATATGAGTGTTCATGAACCAAACTAAACCGTAAAATAAAATAAAAAATAAAAAATTGATTAAATCGAAAAATCGCATAGATCAAAAGTTTTAAAAATCACATATTTTTTGTGATTTAATTCAATTTTTTGACCTTGTTATAAAAATTAACCTAAATTGAACTAAACTGCATAATATAATAATATTGATTTATGTTTATATGTTTTTTTTTTCATTTTTTAATAAATTTATAATATATGATACATATTTTACTTTCGTATCTTAAAAAAAATATATTGATATTACTAATTAATATTAAATAAATATATATTTATATTATTAAATAATATTAGATATCAAATTAAACATGATTTATTTTTTATTTTTTTTAAAAAGTTGGTAATATCATTTTATAATAATATTAAATAGAAGTAAAAATAGTATTTTTTTAAACTAAAATATATAAATCAAAATTTAATAAAAAAAATAATAAAACATAATAATTATGTAAGTTTAATTAAAAAAATAAAATTATGATAATAGATTAAAAAAAAATACCAAACTACAAAAAAATGATTTGTCTTTATTTGAATTTGATATTATGTTAAAATCAAACAAAATCAAACAATAATTTTATTTTAGATTTAATTCGGATGAATTTTTATCAAAAAATCTAACCAAATTTGTAAATATCCCTAATTAAGGATATGTTTGAAAAAGAGAAAAGAAAAGAAAACATTAATAATGATATATTTTTATTTTATTAAAAGTAAAATATTAAAAAATTGATTTCTATGAGAATTCAACTTTTTTTTTTCATGTATTCAATTTAAAGTTCAAAAATTTCATTTACACATGATTTGGCATCTCACTTGTCCGTAAATTCCATGTCGTTAGGGCAATTCACGTGTTGGCAATTGGATTAGCTTTAATATTAAATAAAAGTTCCAACTTTTGAATTTTGTTTCTAATAAGTTATATATGCTTATGCAGCTTGGAATTTTTTAATTCTCGACGATCCTTTCAAGAATATCATGTGAGGAACACGTTCAAGGAAATGATAAAACCTAATAGTATAAACAAAAGTTTAATACCAAATCATGTCCTGTTCAATGGTTTCATTTTTATTTTTTCATGGAGATGTATGTAATCATGTAGCACATTAATTAACATGTTATTACATCTTTGTCTTAATTATTATATGCTACGCAATTTAGATTTCCTATTTTCTAATATTCCTAATGTTAGTCCCCTCTATTTTAAAATATAGATAAAGATATTTAGTTATTATATTTTTCAAAATTCTTAATTTTAATTTTTCTATTTTGAAATAGTCATTTAATCTTATAATTTTATAAATTTTTAATTTGTTCATTCTATCAATTTTGTTAAATTGATCCATTAAAAATAATTTTGATGCAACTCAAATTTAGGCTCGTGTCATAAAATTATTTGTTTAATTTATATCATGCTATAATTAACGTTAGTTTTTCAATCATAAATAAATTAATTTTGATCAATAGATTAAAAATAATAAGAGTAATATATTGATAATGTAACCTGTCAGACAAAATTTTACAAAACATGAGATTAAATCTCTCTAATTTATATTAGAGGATCAAAATTTTAGATTTTGAAAAATAAAGAGATTTAAGTCATCATTATATTATTTTAATATATCTTGTTAAAGGATATAAATTCAGTGAATTTAACTGTTTTGGAATATATCTAAACAATGAATTAATAATATATTTTTAACTAACTTATAAAATTGTTTAAAATTTTCCATCAAATAATCGCTTATTTTATTTAAAAAATGACCACTTTTTTTTTTCAATGGAATAATTTGTTTAAAATTGAAAAAGAGGTAATTATAGTATAAGATAATTTAATGACTTTTGATTAAAAATTTTAAAAAAATAAAAAGTTGCACCTTTTTTAAAAAAGAAATAATTAATTTTATGATAAGTTATTTCAAATAGCTTTTAATCATTTTGTCTGTTTAAAAAAGAAAAGGTTTCTAACGTAACAAAATGATTGGTGGGTGCAATTTCACTCATTTCTTCGCTAGTTGTTGTGGAAATGAAATATTTTGTGGGTTCCGCTTAACTTTTTCAGTATTAGGGTTTAGGTTTTTCCGTGGAGTCAAGTTATGATAACTCTGATGACGTTGATTGTGAAAACTCATTTCAGTTTTCCCTACTTACGTCACGGGAAAATTTTCTTGAGAAATGGTAAAAGTGGAATCATTTTGGGTAGATTGGAAATAAAGTAAAATTTGACGTGATATATATAATATAATAATAAAATATACAGAAAAATAAGAATGAAAAATAAAGCAAAAGCAACTTACAAGAGACTAGATTATGTTGTGCATCGTAGCCAAAGAAGAAACGTTTAACTGCAGTAAATAAATTAATGATTGTTTTCTCACCATAATCAAATGTTTTTCAAGACAATAAATTTACACCGTGACGTACAATTGATTGTGGTAGAAAATTATATTGATTATTATCTATCATATGTTTCTAGTCGTTTATTGTTCATTTTCACATGGTTCAGCGAGTAAATAGATATAATACTAATAATAAATTAATAAATATATAATTATGGTGTTGCTTATGTATTATTTAGTTGGAGTACGTTAATAATCGATAAAAAATTAATATTTTTAAATATTAAAAGAAAAAAAAGACAATTAAAAATATTTCTAGTATTGATTGTTACCATACTTTTAAATATAATGGAGGTCAGCAACCCCATACTTATAATATTAATAAATATACATTAATATATTTTAAGATATTAATTAATGATCTTAAATATAATTAATAAGTTAATAGATATATTAGTTACATAATAAGTACAATTTAGTTTAAATTTACAACGACTTCCATTTTAATATTAATTTATGAATATATTTATTAAAATCAAATTTTAATATTAACAAAAACCAACCTCTGTCAATAAAAGAAAATAATGAGACATAAAAAAGTGTAATATTACCTAATAAATAAAATAAAAATTAAAAAGGATGTAATCAAAATAAAGTGATCAAGTTTGGTACTTTGAAAAATGAAGTCTATTATATATTATATATTAATTTGATGGTACGGAAACCTGTGTCACGTTTAGTGAAAAAGCAATATATGAATATAGTATTTTTTTGATGAAAAAGTTGAGAGACAAAAAAGTATAATTATATAATCATTATATAAATAATAATAATAATAATAATAAAAAGGTCTGGCTGGCTGCTACGGTAAGGTAAACTATGTGACATGTTTCTCTGTCCACTAGTTGTTTTTGTCTCAGAAATAGCCAAGTCAAGTGGGTTGTGTATATAAAAGAGGTTCTTCTTCTCTTCTCTTATCTTCTATTCGAAAACTATAGCGAGAGCGATAGCCTCAACATAACACAACGATGGCAGCTGCTCTCTCCAACGGCAACGACCACGAAGCTACCTTTTTCAAGATTCCCACCATCAACTTCACCAAGCTCTTTATCAATGGCCAATTTCTTGATTCCCTTTCAGGTATATACTTATTTCCCTCTTTTCTTTCTACTTTTTTATGTGGAAATACTTATTTCTATTCACTCTACATTTGTTGCTGCACCAATGATAGAGATAAAGTGAAAGACTAAACTCCAATGGACGTTAAATTATTATTTTTTGCTGAAAAATCTACTTGATCACCCGGGACCTCCCATCCTGTATTGTTATGTGGTTAAAATTTAAATTTCATTTCAATAATAAATTTTTTATTATGCATGTTACTGAGATAAACTTGAATTTTGATTAGAAAATAAGACATATACATATAATGATAAGATCCTTTCTCTGCTAGTCCCATTCATCGAATCAATAATATATATCTTTCATGTGAAAATGGAATAATTCATAGTCAAAATAGTACAAATTAGTAATTAGAGAGCGAGCCGACAATTCCAATGATAAGATAGGTGGGATGAAAGGTTAGGTTTATTCATTGGTTTGCGTAAAGCGGTCATGAAAGATAAGACTTCCTTCCTTGCCCACACTCTCAACCATGCACCAAACAGATTCACTCTAATGTGTAATCTACAATAACATAATCAGCCACAGTAAATTATTGAAAAGTACAGTTATTATCTTTTACCGTTGAAAACAGGGAAGGAGTTTGAAACAAGAGATCCTAGAACTGGGGAAGTGATTACGAGAATCGCAGAGGGAAGAAAAGAAGACATTGATGTTGCTGTGAAAGCGGCACGTGTTGCTTTCGACTACGGTCCATGGCCCCGTATGCCCGGCGCTGTACGTTATTATTTCTCTCTATTATTATGCTTTATGGCAATTAATTCATTTTAATATCTTTGACTAATTAAATTAAATTTTCAAACTGAATTCTTAAAGATCCTGGTTAACTTTATCTTGTTATGCGGACTCATCCATTTATTGATTTGACTTATTTTCTTTTCTCCAAAAAACTTCTCATCAATCTTAGGTGTATTAATTAATTATTGCTGTTTCAGTTCATTTTTTATTCCCACTTGTTTGATGCTAGAGCGAGCCTCGATCTTAGCATGTTTCACGGGTCTCACTCTCTCTCTAGTTTGTTTTGTTATAGACTTATAGTAGGACTTTTTAGAAAAAAGAAAAAAGGATTGTTATTTTTAAAAATTAATATTGTATTAAATATTTTTTTTAACGATTATCCTTAATTAATTTTATTGAAAGTAGTGAACAGGAAAAACAATTAATTACAATAATAAAGGATACATTAAAAAAATCATTTAATATTTTATTGAAAAATTCAAGTCTTAAATAGGAGGGGACGTAAAGCATTAAACCATCTCTTACACGAATAATTTAAGTCTGTTAGAAATTTAAGATGCGTGAAAAACACAAACAATTTACACAAGTATTTGCGTATTAATTTTTTATACTCTATTTGGGTTTTTGGATAAATTTTGTTTCTATTTATTTTTTCGTTTACTTTTATAATACACAATATTAAATTAATTATTTTTTTTTATAAATTATATCCTTGATTATTTTTGAATATTTAATTAATTTATACATACGTTTAATTTGAAGTGACAAAAAAATGATAAAATAATAAATTTTACGATTATTTTATTAAAATAAAAAAATATTACATTTTTTTTTCTACAAAACAGTTTAAAATGACTATTAAAAAAAAATTGAAAGAATATATTTTATCGAATAAATATGTTAAAATTTAGTGAAAAAAATATAAAACAGTCATGCAAAAGCATTTGAGTTTAAACCGTACATGGGAATGGCAACCTCTCTAACTTAAAAAAAAAAACCCTAAACATCTGTCTGTATATTTAGAAAAAAAATAATGGACGTGATCTGAATATTTAGCCTTTATGTATGACATCAGAATTGAAAAATGTGGAAGAAGAAGAACCTTGTAGTCGGTTATACACGAGTCTCGAACGTATTTCGTGTTTTGCGTTTGACTTAAAATATGTGAACAAATAGTCTAATGTAGTACTAGTAGACACTAGTGCTAGCTTGTTAAAGTTCAATCCAACATAAATGTTGGACCAACACACAACACGGCATAGAAATATCTTTGCAACTTGATCTCTCTTAGAGTCCACGAGATGATGACGGTGATATGATGTCTTCATTTGTTAAATTAAAAGTAGCAAGTCAACCTAGACACAATTATGGATATTTTGTGTTTGTTAATGTTCATCCTCTTTTGCAACATAGTAGTAGTAGTAGTAGTATTAAACTTTGACATGGTTTGAAAACCAGGAAAGAGCAAAAATAATGATGAAATGGGCAGACTTAATTGATGAGAACATAGAAGAAATAGCAGCATTGGATGCCATTGATGCAGGGAAGTTGTACCATTGGTGCAAGGCTGTTGACATTCCTGCAGCAGCAAGTACTATACGTTACTATGCTGGTGCTGCTGATAAAATTCATGGAGAGGTATTAAAACCATCAAGGGAGTTTCATGCATATACTTTGCTGGAACCAATTGGTGTTGTGGGACACATTATTCCTTGGAACTTCCCTAGCACCATGTTTGTTGCCAAGGTTAGTCCTTCCTTGGCTGCTGGTTGCACTATGGTCCTCAAGCCTGCTGAACAAACACCTCTCTCTGCCTTGTTTTATGCTCAACTTGCTAAGCTGGTATGTGTCTTCTGTCTTCAACAAATGCTTCATTTTCTTATCAAACATATATAATTCACAAGTTAATTGTTTTTCCTTGCTTTTATGTTTTGAAGGCTGGAATTCCAGATGGAGTGCTCAATGTAGTACCTGGTTTTGGCCCAACTGCTGGTGCTGCAATATGCTCACACATGGACATTGATAAGGTAACTTAAATGTCAAGCATTTTGAAATACCATAACTTAATAGAATTTGCTTGACTGTGATTTCATGTGCATGTGTGTAGGTGAGTTTCACCGGTTCAACAGAAGTGGGGCGTGAAGTAATGCGTGCTGCAGCTAATAGTAATTTAAAACCAGTTTCACTTGAACTAGGAGGCAAGTCACCCCTCATAGTTTTTGATGATGCTGATGTAAATAAAGCTGCTGAACTTGCTCTCTTGGGCATCCTATTTAATAAGGTGGAATTTCTTTTGTGAAATCATATTCCTTTTTACAAAGTAGTCCAATTGTGCATCTTCTAACATTGTTTTGTTCTTGTTGATTTCAGGGAGAAATTTGTGTTGCGGGCTCCCGTGTGTTGGTTCAGGAAGGAATCTATGATGAGTTTGAGAAGAAATTGGTGGAGAAAGCAAAATCTTGGGTGGTTGGTGATCCTTTTGATCCTAAATCTCAACAAGGGCCTCAGGTATGAACTTAATTAGTAGCACAATTATGTCTACATTTGTTTTCTGGTTAAATATGAAAATCATTATTCTCTCTATTGGCTAATTGTTTTCTTGTTGTAGGTTGATAAGAAGCAATTTGAAAAGATTATTTCCTATATCGAGCTTGGAAAGAAAGAAGGGGCAACCCTTTTGACAGGGGGCAAAAGAGTGGGCAACAAGGGTTACTACATTGAGCCTACAATTTTCTCCAATGTTAAGGTGAATTTTAACTCCACAAAAAGTATGAAATAAGGTTCCTTCAGAATAATTGGATAACTAACCATCGCATTATCTTTTGATTTTTTACTCACAAAATCTTGTTTAGGAGGACATGCTTATAGTACAAGATGAAATATTTGGCCCTGTGATGGCTTTGATGAAGTTTAAGTAAGTTATTATAATTCTATTTATTGAATTAATAATGTCATCCTAGTAAAATGTTTGTAAGTTTGTTCATGTATACTGAACTCAGAGTAATAATGTATAAATGAACAACAGGACCATTGAGGAAGCAATTAAGATTGGCAACAATACCAGATATGGCTTAGCAGCAGGAATTGTGACAAAGAGTTTGGACACAGCCAACACAGTGTCAAGGTCCATTCGTGCAGGCATTGTTTGGATAAACTGTTATTTTGCCTTTGGGAATGACATTCCTTATGGAGGGTACAAGATGAGTGGATTTGGAAGAGATTTTGGAATGGAAGCCCTACACAAGTATCTTCAAGTTAAATCTGTTGTAACTCCCATTTACAATTCTCCCTGGCTTTGAATATCTTCTGTGTTGTTTTGTGTTGAGTATAATTAAACAGGAGCTTTCTTAGACGTATACTTCATCAAATTTATAAAATTGAGGCAAATTATGTTACATACTCTACCAGTTCTATATATGTATTGTTACAGGGGCTTTCTTACACACATAAGATTATCGATAGATATCATTTTGTTTTTAACTTTGTCTCATAAACATAGAATTTGGAAGCTACTTCAGGTCTCGACTCATCGGAGTCAATTCTGGTAGATTCAATCTAAAGTTTATTTTTTGTCTATTTTTTACTTTATAGAACTAAAATCTAAAATTCTGGTAGATCCAATCTAATTTTTTTTAGCTAGAAACTGAGCACGTGCGATCTCGTTCCAGCTACGTGTTTTTATTTTCTTCTCAGCCTTTTACTCTT
Source organism: Amphicarpaea edgeworthii (assembly GCA_014843725.1). NCBI lineage: Eukaryota > Viridiplantae > Streptophyta > Magnoliopsida > Fabales > Fabaceae > Amphicarpaea > Amphicarpaea edgeworthii. The sequence goes on from CM026325.1 coordinate 1,043,825, forward strand.
TTTTTTTTTTTTTTTGGTTCTTTTCCTGAACCTGTTGCTCTGTCGTATTGTCTTGTGTTTGGTGCTATGATTTATGTTCTTCTTTCCAGTCTCGGGTTTGATAATTGTGTAATTTTAGTCCTCAAAATTTCATAATTACATGATTGGTAGTATCTTATATCACAATAAAATTTATAAATTAGTATAATATCATAACTACTAATTTTTATTTAATAATTTCTATCATAGTATAAATTAGTATATTAATATAAATAATAATTATAAATAGAATAATTTTATTTATTTATTAATTTATATTTCTTTAAAAGTATGTTGTATATATCATATCAATTATACTATTTTATAAATTATATAATAAGTATAAAGTATATACATTATTAAATATACTTAATTGCAATTTTGTTACACTAATTTTTTAAATTCATAATTTTAGTTTCCTAATTTTAAATTAATAATTTTGATTTCTTATAGTTTTAAAAATTGTCAATTTAATTTTGATTTAATTAATAATTAATAATTATGATTAATAGAGTTGTTGAGTTAATTAAAAATTATAATAATTTTTTACATAAAAAAAGATAATTATAAAAACATTTTTAACATTAAAAAAATTATTAATTTCTGATCATTAAAATTTTTTAAAAAAGAAATTACTTTTAGTCCCATTAAATAATTAATAATTTTTAATTAATTTATAATCATAATTATTTAATTGATCAAGATCAAAATCGACAATTTAAAATTAGGGAACCATGCATTTGAAAAATTAAAAGAATTAAAATTATAATTAAAGCTTATTTAATAAATTAGATGATGAAAATTATCAATTTAAAATTAGAATATTAAAAATGAAATTATATTCTTCTAAATTAGAATTTTTTTTTTCTAACTAATTAGAAGTTTTATATCTTTTAAAAAAAAATATTTAAAAAAGTTTTAATTATATAAATTAGCTACGAAAAGTCAATTTTAAGTAAAAAAAAATTAATTTCACTTTTTATTAGTAGTTTATGTTCTAATGTAACAGTCCTCTTAAAATGATGTGCAAAAGTATGCTGTAAAGTAGTTTAGTTTGAAGTCCTTTTATACTTAACTAAGTTTATTTGTCCCCACTTCGATCATTCATTGTATTTGTTGGACAATTATGACTACTCTCAACTCCCATGGCCACCTTGCTGCTTCCTCCTTCAAAATGCCCACCACCAAGTTCACCAAGCTCTTCATCCATGGACAATTTGTTGATTCACTTTCAGGTTCTTTTTCTTAACTTCAGCTAATTCATTCTTTCTTTCTGGGTTACCCATCTCCCTCCTATTCATTCATTCATCTTGATCCGCATCCCCCCCATTGAAGTGAAACAATAAACTAGATGAAATATTACACGTAAACTCTATATTTAGTATAGTTGATGAGGAGGAAAACTAATCTTGTATCTTGTATAGGTAAACAATTGATGATGGTTGAAGGAAGCAGTGAATTGATTTATACATTGGCTACATTTTATAATATGTATTAAATTTATATTTTTTAATTAACTTCGAAGTTAATCACGACATTGTTACTTTAATTACTTCACTTTTTTTTTTCCGAGAGAGAACGTTAGTTAGTTTACTTATACTGTGTTATAATGGTGAAAAAAATAAAGAAAAAAAAATCATAAATTTGAATTAAAGCAGAAATGAAATAAAATAAATTTTATTTGTGGAATTAAATTTTTATTTCTTTCTTTTTTCTATTAAACTAAAAAATATGTTAGATACTTATGTGTTATTAAATATATCTAATAAGAGAATGGAGAACACAGAAAAAAAATAAAATCTAATATGAGATCAAAAGAAAAATATAAGTATAATACAAAAGAGAGAAAAAAATGCCAATTAAATATATAATCACACGAGACATGAATGATGTGATTAAGCTAATAATTGACATTAATCACCAGTAAAGATTGATATTGTTTGTGCCTAACACTAACTTGACAGGAGGAGAATTTGAGACAATAGACCCAAGAAGCGGAGATGTGATTGCAATGATCGCAGAAGGAAGCAAAGAAGACGTTGACTTTGCCGTCAAAGCCTCTCGTCTCGCTTTTGATCATGGTCCATGGCCACGCATGCCCGCCCTTGTAAAATTTTAATCTTATTTCATTTCATCAAATCAAATGTAACGTAGTATTAATAATTAAACTTGACATATTAGGAAAGAGCTCGAATAATGATGAAATGGGCAGACCTAATTGATGAACATGCAGAAGAAATTGCAGCACTGGATGCCATTGATGCTGGAAAGTTGTACCATATGCTTAAGGCTATTGAAATTCCCGCAACAGCAAATACTATACGTTACTATGCTGGTGCCGCTGATAAAATTCATGGAAAGGTATTAAAGCCGGCACGTGAGTTGCATGCATATACTTTACTTGAACCAATTGGTGTTGTTGGACATATCATTCCATGGAACTTCCCTAGCACCATCTTTGTTGCCAAGGTTAGTCCTTCCTTGGCTGCTGGTTGCACCATGCTCCTCAAGCCTGCTGAACAAACACCCCTCTCTGCTTTGTTTTATGCTCATCTATCTAAACTGGTATGTATTTATTCAACAAATGCTTCCTTTTCTTATCAAACATATATAATTCAAGATGTTTGAATTTGAAGGCTGGAATTTCAGATGGAGTGCTCAATGTAGTACCCGGATTTGGCCCAACTGCTGGTGCTGCAATATGCTCACACATGGACATTGATAAGGTAGCTTAATTAATGTATGTCAATCATTTAATTTTGAAATACCATAATAGAATTCGCTTGACTGTGATTTCATGTGCATGTGTAGGTGAGTTTCACGGGTTCAACAGAAGTGGGGCGTGAAGTAATGCGTGCTGCAGCTAACAGTAATTTGAAACCAGTTTCACTTGAACTAGGAGGCAAGTCACCCTTCATAGTTTTTGATGATGCTGATGTAGATAAAGCGGTTGAGCTTGCTCTCATGGCCGTACTATATAACAAGGTGAAGTTTCTTTGGAGAATCATATTCCTTTATACATAGCAACACATCCTAGTAACAACTGTTTATTGTTGTTGTTGTTTGGTTTTCAGGGAGAAGTTTGTGCTGCAGGTTCCCGTGTATTTGTTCAGGAAGGGATCTATGATGAATTTGAGAAGAGGTTGGTGGCGAAGGCAGAAGCTTGGTTTGTTGGGGATCCCTTTCATCCTAATGTTCAACAAGGGTCTCAGGTATATATAAAATAGCACAACCCCATTATGTTTACTCTGCTTGCTAGTGACTTGCAACTTCCTATTTGTAGGTTGACAAGAAGCAATTTGACAAAATTCTTTCCTATATCGAGCATGGAAAAAGAGAAGGAGCCACCCTTTTGACAGGGGGCAAAAGAGTGGGTAACAAGGGCTACTACATCGAGCCAACAATTTTCTCTAATGTTAAGGTGAGTTCTAACTGCTGTGAATTCTTTTTTTGCAAATTTAATAACCAACATAGTGTATTTTTTTATCCTTAACAACATGTATAGGAGGACATGCTTATTGCACAAGATGAAATATTCGGTCCTGTGATAGCACTGATGAAGTTTAAGTAAGTGAATAATACTTTCATTTTATGTTGTGTAGTTCTATTATAACAAAAATATGTGCATTTTTTCATGAATATTAAATTGAAGTAAACAGGACAATTGAGGAAGCAATTAAAAGTGGTAACAAGATATGGTGACAAAGAGCTTGGACACTGTAAACACAATGTCAAGGTCGATTCGTGCAGGGGTTGTTTGGATCAACTGTTAGTTTGCTTTCGAAAATGACATTCCTTATGGAGGATGTAAGATGAGTGGATTTGGAAAAGATTCTGGATTGGAAGCTCTACATAAGTACCTACACGTTAAATCCGTTGTAACCCCAATTTACAATTCTCCTTGGCTTTGAATTCACGTGTCTTGTTGTGTTGTGTTTATTTTGTAAACTATACTACTACTACTTCTACTAAGCAACCAATATATATCCTCTGTCTAAGAAATAAAATTAGGGGACATTTGATTTCGCATACATGTATGTATTTTCCACTGTATTTTGCTGCTTCTTTCTCTCTGTCACTTGAATGGAATATACAGGAAAAATAAATTCTTTGAAAGAAAAACTAATGATTATAAAATGTAATTTAAAATATTTTTCATTATTAATATATCTAGTTAACTTATTTTAATAAGTATAATTCAGTCAATATAGATACACCTTTTTTATATTTACAAAGTCAAATATTTAATTTAACCCAACTACTGGTATTATTTGCCAAGTTTTAATATATTTATTAAAATACAATCACTCATCTCATTTTTATTAATAATGATGAAGGGCAAAGAAGTTAAAACATTTACAATATTATTTAATTTCATCACAGTAGTCATATGAGTCAAAATGTTACACATCAAGAGCTCTCGATAGAAGTAAGTGAAATCATTTTCCGATTTTGCCCGAGTTTGATTCCCAAGACTCTCTCTGCTTGCCTTGCTTGGCCTGGCTCATCTCAGACGCGCCTTCTGGATCGCGTGCCGCACCTCCTCCAGCTTCCGAGCGTTCAGCGCCGGACACGGTTTCTTGTTCGAACCTGCGTCCAACTTCTTGGCATCGTTGAAGCCTGAAGGTAAATTAGTTGAATTTAATAGTTAATAGATTAAATGCGCACTTTGTTAAGGGATGAAGGTGTTTGGTGTTTTACAAGGTGATGAACTGAGTCTCTGGAACGTTCCGTTTGCATGTGTGATGTGTCACCGTCTAGTCGATTTGGCTTCTCTCCGGAAATTTCCATTGTTGTTGCTTGCTAAAGAAGGAGAAAATCTATCAATATTCAATATTATATACGTGCTTGCTTGCGCGCCTTAAATTATTATTATTATTTTTTTTTAGAGAAAGTACAAAAAAAAAATTCCTTAAATTATTATTATTCAATTATTCACAAGGGGTTAAATTATGTTTTTGCACTTCTACTTTCGATCAATTTTTATTTGATTATTATGCATATTTCATATAGTTTCTATTTGGACACAATGTTACAAGAAGCCGAGCAAAATTAAGCAATTAAATTAGGAAAGGTAAAGCAGTGGAAGCGAAATCCTCTGAATAGTATAAAAGTATCTCCAGCCAGCTAATTCTACTGCGAACGAACTCCTCAAAGGGTTAAGCGCTCAAATATTTTTTTTGGCGCCAAAATTTTCCACACTATGCTTAGATATTTTCACCGAATTTCCGGCGACCGGCCATCCACCACTCCACCGGTTCAGCAACCCAACCGCAACGCCACTGCCGCCGACAACCAACCGACGCCGGTCGATGACGTCAGAGGAACTGACACGCCGCCGGAGAAGGCGCCGCGTCGGATTTCACCTTCAAATTTCGCGCCAAACAAGAACAACTCTGGTCCCTCCCTGTTTGAGAGCATCATGCACAAATTCGTCAAGGTCGATGACAACGAAAGAGTTACTCAGAGGTACCCTTCGTTATTTTCCTTCTCCGAGTAGTTACCTTAGGGTTTTATGGAAGTGCGAAAAAACGAACTGTGTTTTGTTTGTTTGTACTTCGGAACATTTCTATATAATTTTTTCTATTGCTTTGATATTCGTTTGGGTCAAAGGTGAAGCACTGGTGCAATATGTTTCAGTAGTTTATCTGGAAATTATGCTAAGGAAATGTCGATGAACTATTCAGTCAAATTGATAGTACATTGTAGGGTGAATAGAAGCAGGATTAGGCGTTTTTGGATTTTGAAATACTCAAACTGAATTTCAGTTTTTTATCAAGTTAGAAAGTACTGAAAAGACACCCTTGAAAAGACCCGGTTGAAGTTGAAACTGAAGCAGTTTCTATATCTTAGTGGAAACTGCTGTTTATTGGATGCTATTATGGTTTTAAAATGTGGTGGCAGTTACAGTTTTGTTGCAATCCTTGACGTTATAGAAATTATGATTTGGGGTGACTCCAACATCTTGATACTGCAGCCGAAACGACAGGGATGGAACATTTTTAAAACATGTCTTCGAGTATCTTACATGCATCTGTACATTTTTTTATTTGCAGGAGTCACTCATTGAATGACAGTTTGCCTAAATCTTCTCCAGCAGTGGGGATATGTACTGATACTGATCGAAAAGGGGTGCACAAGGAAGAATCAGCTTTTCAACCTTTGGTGAAAGTGAAAGATAATGTTCTGAATTTCAAGAAAAAGACTATTAAGGAAAACATTCCACTGGTTGAAACTGACTATGAATGTGCTGGACCAGAAACCCCGGGGATGCAGCCTCTTGCTTCTCATGTGAAGCGAACTCGTGAGGATGGATCCAAGTTTGCTTCCTTGCTGAATTCTGGCAAAAGAGTTAGATTTCTGGACGATCCAATGGCATTGGAAATGACTAAGAAGGAAGCAGAAGTAGCTAGCAAGTTTGAATGGCTTGATCCTTCTCGAGTCAGGGATGCTAATGGAAGAAGGACAAATGATCCTTTGTATGACAGGACATCACTTTATATTCCTCCAGAAGTTTTGGGGAAAATGTCAGCATCACAGAAACAGTATTGGAGTGTCAAATGTAAATATATGGATGTTTTGCTATTTTTTAAAGTGGTTAGTCAATCAAGCTCTTTGAATATTGGTGTCTTAATTCTTCTGTTGCCTGTGGTTTATTTGTTTTTTTTTTTTATCCATAACCTTTGGTTAATAATAGTATGCCACAATTAAATGGTCCATGTAGGGAAAATTTTACGAGCTTTATGAAATGGATGCTGACATTGGCCATAAGGAGCTTGATTGGAAAATAACGTTAAGTGGTGTTGGAAAATGTCGGCAGGTGATTTCAAATTTATATTTTTGTTGGTTCTTGACTTGTTTCCCTGTTAGTTTATCGCTTCAGTGAGTGGTTTTTACTTGTTGGTTCAGGTTGGTATATCTGAAAGTGGGATTGATGATGCTGTTCAAAAGCTGGTTGCACGTGGGTAAGGATGGCATGAATTTGATTTGATAGTTGATACTGCTACTATATTTATTTTGCCAAATATTGATTTTGTGCACCATATAGATCATTGTAGCTAATTTTAGATAGTTGGACTATGTGTTAAATCTCAATAATAAATTTGCTTGTTGATTTCCTAATTAACTTCTTGTAGACTTAGTATGCTACTTTCATTGTGAAGGTATAAGGTTGGACGAGTGGAGCAAATAGAGACATCTGAAGAAGCAAAAGCTAGAGGATCTAACTCTGTAAGTTTTCCCATCCTTGCAGTTGGGTTGGCTACCTAGCTTCACAAGGTTCATGTAGATGTTTTCAACATTTGGCTGTGCTTCATGGGTTATGCTTCAACAAGCATTATTTTTTATACACACACATTTTGTAGCTTACACAAGAGATTAGTCCAGGTCTCTATTTCTTCAGTTAATATTCTGAGTCTGAGTCTCATGTTTTGTTTTTATTTTATCCAATATGATTCAGGGGGCTTTTATGAAGTTTCTAATTGATATTGGGGACTGTAAACTTGACAGGACACAGTTGTCACTTGAAAATGTTCCTTTTTTTGTTGATTAAATTATTATAAGACTGCAGAAGTCTTTGTATAATATCATATCTTGTATCTTTTATGCTTTTGAATTAACTGCTTCTTTGCATGGTATGACCCTCACCATTGGATTGCAGGTTGTTCGGAGAAAATTAGTTCAGGTAGTCACTCCATCAACCAATGTGGATGGTACTATTGGTCCTGATGCTGTTCATCTTCTCGCAATAAAAGAGGTTCTTACTTCTCACTATAACTTAGTTATTCATTTTTTGTATGCTATTATAGTTATGTATGATGGTGAATTAAATGTTTTCTACAGGAAAACAATGGCTTGGATAATGGTTCAGTTGTGTATGGATTTGCTTTTGTTGATTGTGCTCGACTTAGATTTTGGGTTGGCTCTATAGATGATGATGCATCCTGTTCTGCTTTGGGGGCTTTATTGATGCAAGTATGCTCACAATATCCTTTCTTTTGCCTATTTCTGATTTTGTATTTAGTTTCTGTGAATGATCATACCTGATTTGTCAATTTGTTAGCTAATTTGATTTTGGGAATTGGATTTTAGGTGTCACCCAAGGAAGTAATATATGATAGTAGAGGTAAACACTGTGTAGTCTTATTTCTTTGCCTTTAACATGAAGCAAAATGCTGGCTACACAATATTTGATACATTTATTTTTCTGACATAACATTAATGGGTGAATTTTATGTGAATTCCTTTGAATAACTTGAGCTGGTGTGCCCACTTTTTAATTAATGGGTCTCACATAAAATTCACCCAATAATAAAAAATGTGTTGGAAAGACTGTATTAAGGAGTGCTGCTAGCATTCCTCTTGACTTTAATGCTCTTCAATTCTAATGGTTATATCTTGTTAAAATATGATGTTTACAGGGTTGTCCAAAGAAGCTCAGAAAGCACTTAGAAAATTCTCGTTAAATGGTGAGATGTGATCCTTCATTGTGGTTTAGGGGTACACTAGCATGATACCTGAAAGCGTTCTAGAATTTTAAATGGGTGTTTGTATTGCTTTATTTATTATGCCTTGCCCTGGAAGCTGTATGTGAAGAGAAATGGTATCAACGCACTCTCTAACATGCCCTTTTGAACACTCTACTATTGGCTAAAATTTATTGGAAATCTAAATTTTTTGTAGGCCTCACTTCTTATTTATTAAGAGTCTCTCCTGATTTTGTAGTTTTTAATAAATTTTAACTAATGGTAGAGTGTGCATTAGTTGATACAATATTAAGAGTCTCTCTCCCCTTATAAGTTAATAGCAAACATATAGTGGTGGTCAATTATTGCAACCAAAGCTATTCCTTGGTCAAGCTAGTTTTGCTTTGACTTAAAGATAACCGATGTTTTAATAGTTAGTTGATTATGTACACTATAAGGTGTACTCTATGAATGACCTACTTAGTTAATACTTGTACTATATCCCTATGATTTCTGTAAATATATAAAATGGTCCCATAGGAATCAGGCTACCTATTCCCTTTTGAAATTAAGCTGATATAGATATTACCTTTGTGATACTGCAAACAGTTTTATTATATACTAAATTTCTTATAATTCGTTGTTTGATTGAAAAAAAAGATTATGCTCTTAATACACATTATGTCCTGTGTAATAAATGTGAATAATTTGAGACATTAATTTGGCATAACATCAACTTTTTATAGCATTACTTTTGTAAATTTTGAAAAGCATCCTTGACTCATTATTGGTTTCTGTTCCTCTGGCAGGTTCAACAACACTGCAGTTCACTCCAGTTCAGTCAATCACTGACTTGGTGAACTCTGAAATTAGGGATTTAATTCACTCAAAGAGATACTTCAAAGGCTCATCTCATTCACTGGATCATGTACTGAGCAGTGTGATTCATCGTGAAATCACCTTGTCTGCTCTGGGTGGACTGATTGGTCATCTGGATAGATTGATGGTACACTTCTGTACTTTCAATGATGCCCTTCTTGAGAGGGTTAGCAGTAAATGTATCTGCATGCATGTTAATTAAGATAATATAATTAATCTGTTTCACTTTTCAATTTTCATACAGTTAGATAATGTCCTACAGAGTGGGGATCTATATTCATACCAAGTTTACAAAGGTTGCCTCAAAATGGATGGTCCAACAATGATAAATCTTGAACTCTTTGTTAATAATGAGGATGGTAGCAAATCAGGCTAGTACTTGTCCTATCTTAGCACTCTCAACTTTCCAATATATTTTCACTGGAAATTTCCGTGTGAAACCAATCATGACATCTAATCTGCTTGAGTTTCAGGTTCATTGTACAATTGTCTTGATAAGTGTATAACTTCAACTGGAAAGCGACTTCTTCGGAATTGGATCTGCTGTCCATTAATAGATTCTGATATAATTAACAACAGGCTTGATGTAGTGGATGATCTAATGGCTAATCCAGAGATTGTGTCACATATTGCTCAACATCTTCGCAAGCTTCCAGACTTGGAACATTTGCTTGGCCGAATTAAGTCCAGCCTTCAATTATCAGGCCCTCTCTTACTGCCCTTGTTGAGAAAGAAAATATTGAAGCAGAGGGTGAGATCAACTACTGTTTTTCATGCCAATTTTGTGAAGGATATGCTTATGATTTCTTTGTATGATTTCTGAACAATTTTTCTTCACTCATTTTGGAGCTAACTACTCATTTTAATGTGAAAAATGGAGATCAGAGACTGCATTGGTTAGAAGGAAAAGCATGTGGCTATTACATAAACAGTGAAATGGGGGTAGTGGGGAATAAATTTGATCATATTGTTTGTCCAAGATGGATAACCTATATATACATATTTAGGATTTTAAACTAATTTATGATATGTATAAAATCTGTAATAATTATGATATTTGTTGTACTGTACCCATATGTCGTGCACATTAACTTTTAATGTAATACAGGTGAAAGTGTTTGGATCACTTGTGAAAGGCCTTCGGACTGCTTTGAGTTTGTTGCTTCTTCTACAGAAAGAGCAGCCTCTAATATCATCTTTGATCAAAGTTTTTAAACTTCCAATTCTGACTAGTAGTAATGGGCTTGATCAATTTCTTGCTCAGTTTGAAGCAGCTGTAGATAGTGACTTCCCAAATTACCAGGTATTTTTCTTCCTTATTGGGTTTACAAATATGATACTTGCCAGTCTCCCTTTCATAAATATATATATATATATATATATATATATGAACTGAAACTTCCTCCCCATGTTCTTCCCAGCCCAGGAACTATGCCTGACATTTTTTATTTATTTATTGAAGTTGTTAATCTGGAATATAGATTGGTTAAAAACTGGCATGCACCCTTTTAGCAAGTTTAATATATTATACCCGAGATGCCAACCAAAAAAATATATATTATACCCGAGATCCTTTCTAATTAAAATTTTCAAAATCATTGCAAGTATTAAATCCATTTCTACTTTGTTTTTGTTAAGTAGATAAAAAGTTTGCAGCACTGTTGATTCTTATGCATTTGATAATTGGCATTTTTAGCATTTTGATAATTTGATGTATGGCAAATGTTGATTTTCAATTTCATCAATTTATATGGTCATGTTTGGGAACATATGCAGTCTATGTTATCTTTGAGTGTATGTTTGTCTAACTGTATAGTTGGTGCTAGAATCATGACGTTACAGATTCAGATGCTGAAACACTCACAATACTTGCTGAACTATTTTTGGAGAAAGCTGCTCAGTGGTTTGAAGTTGTTCATGCCATCAATTGCATTGATGTATTAAGATCTTTTGCTGTTACTTCTACCTTTTCTTGTGGAACTATGTCTAGGCCAGTGATAGTGGCATCAAAAGGTACTGTGCTCAAGATGAAGGGACTATGGCATCCATTTGCCCTTGGAGACAGTGGATGCTTGCCTGTTCCCAATGATGTAGTCCTTGGTGAGAATGAAAATGGGTCTCATCCTCGCACTTTGCTGCTTACTGGACCAAACATGGGTGGAAAGTCAACACTTCTGCGTTCCACCTGTCTAGCTGTTATTATGGCCCAGGTTTTCCCTCTTCTCCCTTTACCTGTTTGATTAAGCTAGAAATCATTGTTGAGTAATTACTTATAAATCAAACTAGTTTGATCTCACTGCCTGGTTAAATATATAAACAAAGAAACTATAGCACATTTTTTTCCTCCTGGTAGGGGAAACATATTGCCCAATTTGGAAAAAGGGTGGTCATTTTATTTTGAGGGTGCTGATGCATGATATTATAAAGCCTCAAGGGAAGTGCATGTTACATTTTATATGGCTTACTCTGTCCGATTGTTCTGATGCCTCTTTTATAATGTTTCCAATGTCTTTGCAGCTAGGCTGTTATGTGCCATGTGAAAGTTGTGTTCTCTCAGTTGTGGATATAGTCTTTACACGACTTGGAGCCAAAGATAGAATCATGACAGGCGAGAGTAAGTACTCTAACAAAAGAAAATGTGCTTTATGGTTTTGTAATTTGTGACATGCTTGCACATCAGAGGTTTTGCCTACCTAAACGCATTGATATCTCTGTTGACATTAATAGGTTTTTTCAGAACTTGGAAAATGTAAAATTTTGGTCTTAAAATGTGCATGTGTATAGAGACAGTTTACCTGACTTTATGGATTTCCAATGCCAACAAACTTTGTATTTCTTTAGGCACCTTCTTTATTGAGTGTACCGAAGCTGCATCAGTGCTTCAGAATGCTACTCAAGATTCTCTTGTCATCCTTGATGAATTGGGTCGGGGAACAAGCACTTTTGATGGCTATGCCATTGCATATGCAGTGAGACTCTGCTCTTCACTATTCTTTTGTCTTTTTCTTAAATGAAACTCTTGGTTCTGTTTTTAAGTACTGCATTTCTATACTTTACTGAGTGGAACACTCGAGTGCCCATTGAAAAAGGCAAGGAAAGAAAAACTGTAACAATGTTTCAATATTCTTGTCTCTTTCACTAATTCTGGATGTGCACACAGGTATTCCGGCATCTGATTGAAAAAGTGAACTGTCGCATGCTATTTGCCACACACTACCATCCACTCACGAAGGAGTTTGCTTCTCATCCACGTGTTATAATGCAACACATGGCTTGTGCTTTCAAGTCAAAACCAGATACCCACTCCATGCGTGATCAGGAGCTAGTTTTCCTATATCGGCTTGCCTCTGGAGCATGTCCAGAGAGCTACGGGCTGCAGGTTGCCCTCATGGCTGGAATCCCAGAAGAAACGGTAAACATTGCTTCTAAGGCAAGCCAACAGATGAAAAAATCAATTGGACAGAGTTTTAAGTCAAGCGAACAGAGATCAGAGTTCTCAACCCTTCATGAAGAATGGTTGAAGACCTTGGTATCTATCTCAAGAATACAGGATTGTAACTCTTTGGATGAAGATGCTTTAGATACATTAATCTGTCTGTGGTATGAACTCAAAACTTCATTTATATCAGGTAAGTAGAGATGCGGGGCCAGTAATCTGACTTGAATAGGAATTGCATGTAATTATTATTAAGTAGGAGTACATTTATTTTCATTTTGGGAAATAGAAGGCTTCTTTATTTCTTGTTTTTGTTGGGGAGAAATTTGGACAAGAGAAAATATGCCACAGAAAGATGAGTTTATTAGAGAGTACATTTTTTTATTTTGAATAATGATCTTTTTACAGAAATACAAAGATGGATTTTTTTTAAGAAAAAAGGTAAAAGTAAAAAATAAGATAAGTACTTTTTATCTCTTTTCATGATCATTACAAAAATGATTCTGTAATTATTTGAATAAATAATATTGTATTTTTCACACCTTAAATTTGTAAGTATAATTTTCTTTTTTATGTTAAATTCATTCTTAAAGGCCATTCAAGTGGTCTTATTTTTAATCCTGCCAGTGACTTAATTTTATAATTTATTTAAGATTTAATGATATTGATACTTTGGGAGTGTTTGATAGAGGAGAAAGTTTTTAATGGTCGGAAGCATTTATATAATTTTTTTGAGAATCAATCATCTTAAAAAATAAAAAATTTCCGACATAACAGGGTGAACTATTTGTACGGATAGCATGGAAAAGACAATTGTAACTACTCCAAAACAAAATGCTACATCTCCTCAGATATAAATTAGAACCATAGAAAAATTGCAGCAAGATGAAAGATGAAAAAGAAAAAAGAAATTAAATCTACCACTTGTTTAGCAAAGAATCCGGCAATAATTTGTGTCCTCTGGTTTCCTTTGTACTCGGTCTTGTCCACTCTCACTAGAAGCTAGGTAGAAGGACACGTAAATTGAAATATGATGAGCATGCAGAAACGTACGTAAAAGAAGAAGGTTAAGGTTGGAAAGCAGAAAGATGGATAACGCAGAAGATTTGATGCACGACATTGAAAGCAGCAGTAAAAAGGAGAGAAGGAAATCCAAAAGAAGACAGGTGGGACTATCGTGCATGCTGAACACGGAAGTGGGTGCCGTTCTAGCGGTGATTCGTCGTCCAGAATTGAGTCCTCCTCAATACAACATCAACATCCCTTCCTCTGAGGACATCTATGACTCTTCCCTTATAAGTTCCTTGAGATCCCTTCGCTCTCTCATCTTCAATCCTCAACAAGAGTGGCGCACCATCGACCCTTCCATCTACCTCGCTCCCTTCCTCGATGTCATCCAAAACGACGATGTTCCTGCCGCTGCCACCGGCGTCGCCCTCTCTTCCATCCTCAAGATTCTCAAGTTCCACGTCTTCGATAACCGTTCCCCTGGCGCCAGAGAGGCCATGGAATCTATTGTCTCCGGGATCACCAGCTGCAGGCTTGAGAAAACCGACCCCGTCTCCGAGGATGCCGTCATGATGAAGATACTGCAGGTCTTGACAGAGATCATGCACCACAAGGCTTCTGCTTTGCTCTCTGATCAATCCGTTTGCACTCTCATCAACACCTGCTTTCAGGTTAGTTAGTTAGCATAATAACCATTTATTATTTATCGCTCAATTAATTTATTAATAAACTTTCCAGGTTGTTCAACAATCTGCGACAAGAGGAGATTTGCTTCAGAGGAGTGCCAGGTACACCATGCACGAGCTTATCCAGGTTGTGTTTACCAGGTTGCCGGAGATTGAGGCTAATGATAGAGAAGGGGACTCGGAATCAGACATGGAGGATGGTGATGAGGGTGGGGTTTTGGAATTTGGCTACGGTGTTCGTTGTGCCATTGATATCTTCCACTTCTTGTGCTCTTTGCTGAATGTTGTGTCCATGGTTGAGGCAGATGGCTCTACTTCTCACACTGCTGACGAAGATGTTCAGATTTTTGCCTTGGTTTTGATCAACTCGGCCATTGAACTCAGCGGGGATGAGATTGGGAAGCACCCTAAGCTCTTGAGGATGATGCAAGATGACTTGTTTCATCATTTGATTTACTATGGGACATGGTCAACCTCCTTTGTCTTCTCCATGATTTGCAGCACCGTCTTGAATATGTATCACTTTCTCCGAAGGTTCATAAGTTAGATATGTTCATTTCAAGGAAAAAAACCTAACCTTTTCTTTGATTCTTTTATTATTTATCTTTGATTTTGTTTTCGTAGGTTTATTCGATTCCAACTAGAAGCATTCTTTGGATATGTGCTGTTTAGAATTGCAAGTCTTGGGAGCACAATTCCGCTTCAAGAAGTAGCAGTTGAAGGAATAATAAATTTCTGCAGACAGCCAACCTTCATAATGGAAGTGTATGCAAACTATGATTGTGATCCATGTTGCCGAAATGTGTTTGAGGAGGCTGGGAGGTTGCTTTGCAAGCACTCATTTGCACTAAATGGCCACCTCACCAGTTTACACATCCAAGCCTTTGAAGGCCTATTGATAATGATTCACAACATCGCAGATAACATTGACAAAGATGGTTCAACAGGTCATTTAGGTCCACACACAATTCAATTGCCTGAGTATAAACCCTTTTGGGAGGAGATGGATAAAGAAGAAGAAGATTTGGAAGATTGGGTGGAACATGTTAGGATGAGAAGACTTCAGAAAAAGAAACTACTCATTGCTGCAAACCATTTCAACAGAGATAATAAAAAGGGTCTTGAGTACTTGAAACATGCCAAGTTAATCTCTGATCCTCCTGATCCAAAGGCTTATGCATACTTCTTTCGATACACTCCTGGCGTAGACAAGAAAGCAATAGGGGAATTTCTTGGAGACCCTGACGCTTTCTACCTCCAAGTTCTCAAAGAATTCACTGATACCTTCCATTTCCATGGCATGACTCTCGACACTGCCCTTAGATTTTATCTAGAAAGTTTTTGGCTTCCAGGAGAGTCACAAAAGATTCAACGTGTGCTTGAAGCATTCGCCGAGAGGTTTTATGATCATCATTCCTCAGACATGTTTGCAAGCAAGGACACTGTTCTCATCTTGTGTTACTCCCTTATCATGCTTAACACTGATCAACACAACCCCCAAGTTAAGAAGAAGATGACAGAAGAAGAATTCATCAGGAACAATAGAGCAATCAATGCAGGAAAGGATATGCCTAGAGAGTACCTTTCTGAGCTTTTCCAATCCATTTCCACTTCTGCATTTTCCCTTTCTCAGACCACCACTGTTCAAACCACTGTGTCACTAGACATGAGCCCAAGTAGGTGGATTCAGCTCATAAACCAATCCAAAGTGGTACAACCTTTCATCCAATGTGACTTTGATCGCAGAATATGTAGAGATATGTTTGCCTGCATTGCTGGTCCAGCAGTTGCTGCTCTTTCATCATTCTTTGAGCATGCTGATGAAGAGGAGATACTCCATGAGTGCATTGAAGGCTTATTCTCGGTTGCAAGGATTTGTCAGTATGGATTAGAAGATACCCTTGATGAGCTCATAACATCATTTTGTAAATTCACTACACTACTAAATCCTTATGCTTCTATAGAAGAGACCATGTTCACTTTTAGTCATGATATGAAGCCAAGGATGGCAACAGTTGCTGTTTTCACCATAGCAAACTACTTCAAAAACTCAATTCAAGGAGGTTGGAAGAACATTGTTGATTGCTTGTTAAAACTCAAAAGGCTTAAACTACTACCCCATTCTGTCATTGATTTTGAGTCAATGGATGCCCCGACAACACCTGAATCAGGTGTTATGTCTCCAACCGATGATAATAAGTTTGGTAGTCAGAGAGTTGCTAGCATGATCTCTCGGTTCTCGCTTCTTTCATCAGATAGCATGGATGATGGTTTGACCCTTGGTAGTGAATTCGAACAGAACAGCAAAATGATCAAAATGTGCAAAATTGGCACCATCTTCAGCAACTGTTCAAATATCCCCAAAGAATGCTTACAAAGCCTTGGGAGATCTTTGATATTTGCAGCTGCTGGAAAAGGCCAAAAGTTTAGCACATCAGTGGAGGAAGAGGAAACAGTTGAGTTCTGTTGGGATTTAATCACTGCAATATCATTAGCCAATGTTCACAGATTCCACATATTCTGGCCAAACTTCCATGAGTTTCTTCTTGCAGTTGTCCAATTTCCCATGTTCTCCCCAATCCCATTTGCAGAAAAAGCTATTTTAGGCCTTCTCAAGGTCTGTCTCAAGCTCTTTTCTGCACCAAGAGAGGACAAACTAGCCGAGGAACTTATTTTCAAGTCCATAACCTTAATGTGGAAGCTTGATAAAGAAATCCTCGACACGTGTCACGATGTCATATCACAGTCAATTAGCAAAATACTCATTGAATACCCTGCAAATGTGCAGACTCAATTAGGATGGAAGTCTGTACTAAATCTATTATCAGTTGCATGGAGGTATCCCGAGACCTATGAAATGGGAATTGAGGCCTTGATAACACTATTCTCTGATGGCACTTACATATCACGCTCAAACTATGCATATTGCATAGATTGTGCTTTTGGTTGTTTCTTAGCCAAGAACAGTCCAGTGGACAAGAAGAAGAAGATACTAGACCTATTGGCTGATTCAGTGAAAGTGTTGATTCAATGGCATAAAAACCAATACTCGGATCTCGGAAGTCATGTTAGTGTAGCAAACTACACAAGCAATTCCTCCATGGACGACAATTCAAGAGGTGCTGCTCCTGCAAACTACAACATGAACCTATTTGTGAAACTTGGAGAAGCATTTAGAAGGACGAGCCTGTCAAGACAGGAGGAGATAAGAAACCATGCAGTTTCTTCTCTTCACAAGAGTTTCAATCTAGCTGAGGAATTGCTATACATGTCATCAAACTGCATAAACTATTTCAACCTTGTGATATTTGCAATGGTTGATGAGCTCCATGAGAAGATGTTGGAGTACTCAAGGAGGGAAAATGCTGAGAAAGAAACAAGGAGTATGGAAGGGACCCTTAAGCTTGCAATGGAGCAGTTGTCAGATATGTACTTGCGGTCATTGAAACAAATAACTGAGAGTCCTGGATTTAGGACATTCTGGTTAGGCATATTGAGAAGGATGGACACATGTATGAAGGCTGATTTGGGACAGTATGGTCCATCAACTTTGGGTGAAATAATCCCTGATTTGTTGAGAAAGATCATAACACAAATGAAGGATGAGGGAATTTTGGAACCAAGAGAAGAAGATGATATGTGGGAGGTTACATATATTCAGATACAGTGGATATGCCCTTCTCTCAAGGATGAGTTGTTTCCACTATAGTCTATAGACCATTTTTTACACCATTCATCGGTTTTTGTAGAACACTTTATTTGTTTTTTAAACTTGATGTAAAGCAATAGTATCTTATTCGATCCCTTAAATCTTAATTAGTGGACAGTTCTTTAACATGAAGTAGGCATTTTCTTTCCTCACAAACATACAAATGAGATGGCAAAACTAATGTCTTTGTAAATTTTACATCCTTGACTTAATATCCTGACTTAAGTGTAAACCATGAATGCATTATTTGCTCAAGACTTGGTTTCAATCTCATATTATACGGTTCTTTGTATCACACTGATGCTAATTAAGGTCTTTGCATTTTTTTACATCCTTGAGGGTATTCTTATTTCATTACAACACAAAACATTACTATCTTGATAAATGAAAACCGTGAGTGACTGCATTATTTTTTTAAGATTCTGTTTCGGTCAATAAATAAAGCATCTCTGCCACCTATTATATTTTTGCAATCACTTTGGTTATATAAGGAGATTTGACATCAATTTCTTTTTAATTATAAAAGATCATAATGAAATTAAAAATATTTTGGCCGGGATTTATGGTTTTCAAATTTTGAAGACATTACACTTGTTTTAAATATTTTTGAAATTTTTAAGACATTTCTCTTCTTTTTGAAGATAGAAGAATTCACATTATTTTTGGTATTTTTATATTTCAATTTCATTCTTCCTAAGTTTCTAAGTTAGTATATTTCTTTAAGCTAAAATATGTATGCTTGTTGGTTTTATATTATTTGTTTTAGAGTAAGAACTTATGTGCTTTGGTGTACCTTCTTCAAATTGTTTTAATCTTTAAAAAAAACCTTTATCTCATTGTCTTAAAGATGATATTGAATTCATGTTTATGCATTCTGAGCATTTCAATTGATTATAATATCATGTAGTTGACTATAATTAATTAAATTAGAATCAAATTGCTCTCTGACTTCGAAATAATCGATTACATAATAATGCAATTGATTACAATGATTGATTTTATATCTCAAAATTGCCTTTGACTCGATTTAATTGATTACAAGTTTGTTACAATAAATTACAATTGATGACAACAACTCAAAATCATTTTTTGATACATGAGATAATCAATTACATCTGGTATAATGGTCGCTTTTAAAGATATCCAATTTGAATTTTATCAAATCATTTTTCATATCTTTTTGAGACCCAATCATATATTTTAAATTCAATCGTATCTTTGATTGATTGATTTGTTCTCTTCTAATATTATCTTATATTTTTCTATATATTTATTATCCAATCTTATATTTAATCTTCAAAGATAAAATATTTTGATCTTTTAGAATATTATAAATAGAACCCGTTTCAGCACACAAAGTACTAATTCAGAATTACACTCTTTCTATCATTTTTCTAGTGTGTTAAAGCTTTATCCTCATCTTCTGATCTTCATTGGTTAAATTCTATTTTAAAAAGAAGTTCTTTTCTAACTATATCTGCACACATCCAGGTGTTATTGTTCTTTAATTAGTTTTCTATGATAGGTTTTCCTAAGTGATTGGTATGATAGGATAGGTTTTCCTAGGTAGTTGTTTGAGGTGTGATGGTTCACACTCATACATTCTTGTTCAGGTTGTGAGCAAAATATGTTTTTTGTGATTTGGATAAGTTCATGTGTTTGTAACCATGATAGATCATAGTAGAACAACTCAGGTTGAGGAAGAACTGAATGTAGAATGGATTGTGATTGAACCAATATAAAACTCGTGTGTTCTTCTTATCCTTTATCTCTTCATTGTTATCTTGTTTAAATCTTGATCTATTTTAGAAAACCTTTTAAACAATATTGTTTTGTTTTGTGTTTCTAAATTGTTGTTCTTTCATCAACATCTTTTACAACTCTTTTTAAATATTAATTCACCCCCTTTTCATTTATCCAACTGATTCTTAACACTTTTTCATGATTTAAAAAAATCATTTTTTAATATTTTCAAGAAATTCATTTTTTTAATATTTTCAAAATTCCATTTTTAAAATTTTTTTACGACAATCTTCTTGATTTTAATATTTTTATTTTTATTTTTTCCAAATTTTAAAGACAATACTCTTGTTTTTTTTTTTAATAAATTAAAAATTTTCAAGACAATTCTATTGTTTTCTAATATTTTTAAAACTTTCAATATTTTGTCAAATTTTAAAGATATTATTCTTGTTTTTCATATTTTAAAAAATTTCAATTTTTTCCAAATTTTAAAGATGTTGCTTTTCTTTTTTCATTTTTTTTTTCAAATTCTCAATTTATTCCTTTTGTTTTTTAATATTTTTTAAATTTCATTTTTTTTTAATTTGAAAACAATCCTATTTTTTTAAAATATTTTTTAATTTGTCAATTTGTTTCTCAATTTCGAAGACATTACTCTTTTTTAATAATTATTTTTGTTTTTACATATTTTTAAAATTTACTTTTTTGTTCAAATATTCAAGTCAATACTTTTTTTTTTAATTTTTAATTTTTTTTCCAAATTTTAAAGATATAACTCTTGTTTTTTCATATTTATTAAAATTTCCATTGAAACTCTAAATAAATAGGGTTTTATTAATGAAAGCCTAAATATTTAGAGTTTTGATTTAACGTTTCATTTATGATTTAATTGAGGGTTTCATTTATGAAACCATAAATATTTAGGATTTTATTTACAAACTTTAAATATTCATGGTTTCAATTTATGATGAGTTATAAGGTTTCAGTTATGAAACCTTAAATATTTAGGATTTTAATTTAAGGTTTCATTCATAAAACTCTAAATAAATATGTTTTATTAATGAAACTCTAAATATTTAGAATTTTGATTTAACATTTCATTTACGAAATCCTTAATTCTTAAAGTTTTAATTTAGGAAGAAATTTAGAGTTTCATTAATGAAACCTTAAAAATTTATGATTTTAGTTTAAGGTTTCATTTATGAAATCGTAAATATTTAAGATTCTATTTACAAAACTCTAAATATTCAAGGTTTCAATTTAGGGTGAGTTTTTGACTTTCAATAATGATATCTTAAATAATTAGGGTTTCAATTTAATGTTTCATTTATGGAACACTAAATATTTAAGGTTTTATTGTTGGAATCCTAAATATTTTGGTTTTCAATTTAGGGTAAAATTTAAGATTTCATTAGTAAAACTTTAAATATTTATGATTTTAATTTTACAATTTTATTTATGAATCCTAAATATTCAAAGTAAAATTCATGGTTTCATTTATGAAACCCTACAAATTTAGGGTTTCATTAATGAAAACTTAAATTAATATTTAAAGTTTCTTTAATAAAATCCTAAAATATTTACGACTTTAATTTGTGGTAAAATTTAAGGTTTTATTTATAGAATCCTAAATATTTAGGGTTTAATTAATAAAATCCAAAATAATTGAGCTTTTGTTCATTGAAACCTTAAATGTTTATGATTTTAATTTAGGGTTTCATTTATAAAAAAAAACCTTAAATATTTAAGGCTTAAATTTAGGGTTACATTAATGAAATCCTAAATAATTAGGGTTCCATTAATGAAACCCTAAATATTTAGGTTTTGATTTATTGTTTTATTTATGAAACCTTAAATATTTAGAATTTAATTTATGAAACCTTAAATATTCAGGGTTTCAATATGGGGTGAGTTTAATGGTTTTATTAATGAAAGCCTAAATAATTTGAGTTTCATTAATGAAAGCCTAAATAATTAGGGTTTCGATTTAATGTTTCATTTGTGAGATATTAATTATTTTTTATTTCAATTTAGGATTTTGTTTATGAAACCCTAAACATTTAGGGTTTTAATTTAGGGTGTTATTAATTAAATCCTAAATAATTAAGTGAAACCCTATATATTTAAGGTTCCAATTAAGGGTTTGTTTATGAAATCCTAAATATTTATGGTCAATTTATGATAACTTTGAATATTTTGGATTTCATTTATGAAACCCTAAATAAATAGAAATTTATACATGAAATCCTAAATTTTTATAGTTTTGATTTAACGTTTTATTTATGAAACCTTAACTATTTGGGTTATTATTTATGAAACCCTTAATTCTTAAGGTTTCAATTTAGGATGAAATTTCAGGTTTTATTAAATATTTATGATTTTAATTTATAGTTTCATTTATGAAATCTTAAATATTTAGGATTTTATTTACAAGACTTTAAATATTCAAGGTTCCAATTTAGTGTGAGTTTTAAAGTTTCAATAATGATGTCTTAAATAATTAAGGTTTCAATAAATATTTTTATTGTTTCTTATTAAGGTTTCATTTTTTATACCCTAAATATTTAGGATTTTATTTACATAATTCTAAATATTCAAGGTTTCAATCTAGAGTGAGTTTAATTTTATAAACATTAAATATTTTAAATTTTATTTATAAAACCCTAAATATTTAAAGTTTCAATTTATATGAAAATTAGGGTTTCATTAAAGAAAGCCTAATTATTTATGGTTTTAATGTTAGGTTTCATTTAAGAAACCCTAAATATTTAGGTTTCATTTATGAAACCCTAAATAATTGAGGTTTCAGTTTTTAGAATTTAAATATTTTTTGTTTCAAATTAAGGTTTCATTTATTAATACCTTAAATATTTATGGACTTATTTGTGAAATCCTATATATTTAAGGTTTCAATTTTGGATGAAATTTAGGATTTCATTAATAAAACGTTA
The DNA here is from genome assembly GCA_014843725.1 of Amphicarpaea edgeworthii. NCBI lineage: Eukaryota > Viridiplantae > Streptophyta > Magnoliopsida > Fabales > Fabaceae > Amphicarpaea > Amphicarpaea edgeworthii. Next base: position 1,066,720 of record CM026325.1, read on the forward strand.
AATAATTAGTTTTCAATTTATGGTGGAATATAGTATTTTATTAAAGAAACCCTAAAATGGTTTCTATTATGAAATCCAAAATTCTAAACCTTAAACCATAAATAATCATGGTTTTATTTGTGTAACCTTATATATTTACGGTTTCGATTTAATGTTTCATTTATAAGATCATAAATATTTATAGTTTCATTTATGAAATCCTAAATATTTAGTGTTTTCCTTTAGGGTTTAAAAAGTAAAATCCTAACTATTTAAGGTTTTATTACTAAAACCCAAAATATTTATGGTGAAATTTAAGGTTTAATTTTATAATTTCATTTATGAAAACATAAATATTTATGGTGAATTTTAAGGTTTCATTAAAATCATAAATATTTTGGGTTTCATTTATCTAAATACTAAATATTTAAGGGTTTATTTATGACACCCTAAAGATTTAAAATTTTAATTTAGCTTTAATTAATGACATCTTAAATAATTATCTAGGGTATTGATTAAATGTTTTATTCATAAAATTCTGAATATTTATAATTTCAATTTACTGTTGTTTTTAATATTTTATCAAAATTTAAAGAAAATCCACTTGCATTTAATATTTTTAAAATTTTAATTTTTTTCAAATTTCAAAAAGGCATTCCTCCAACTTTTTCATATTTTAAAAAATTTCATTTTATTCAAATTTTTAATACATCACTCTTATTTTTTCATATTTTCACAACATCATTTTGGGTTTTTTTTTCATATTTTTTCAAAATTTTCAATTTTTTTTAAAATTTTAATACAATACTCTTGTTTTTTCACTTTTAAAAAAAATATTTTTTCAAAGTTTCAAGACAATTTTTAGTTTCTTATATTCAAAATTTTCATTTTTTAAAAATTTTTGAATACATTATTCTTATTTTATCATTTTTAAAATTTTTAATTTTTAAACAAATTTCAAGAAATTCCCGTTACTGTTTCATATTTAAAAAATAAAATTCTTTACAAGTTTCAAGACCTTACGTTTTTTTTTTTTTTTTTTTTTAATTTTCAAGACACTGTTAGTGTTTTTTCATATTTTTATTTTTTTTCAAAAGTTTCAAGACATTATTTTAGGTTTTTTTTTATATTTTTTTAAATTTTTATTTTTTCAAAGTTTCAACACATTATCCATTCTTTTTCATCATCTTTTAAATATTCAATTTTTTAAAATTTTTAAAATATTCAATTATTTTACAATGAATTTTTTTATATTGTTTTTAATTTTTCAAAACCTTACTCTTTTCTTTTTCCAAATTTTCTTTTTTCTTTTTTAATTTTCAAGACATTCCTTGAATTTTAATATTTTTAAAATTATCAAATTTTTTTAAAAATAAAATTCAAGATAATATTCTTGTTTTATATATTTTTATTTTTATTTTTTTAAAATTCAAGACATTCCTCATGTTTTTTAATATTTAAAAAAAATCAAAATATTACTCTTACTTTTCATATTTAAAAAAAAAATCAAGATATTTCTCTTGTTTTTGAAATATTTTTTAAAATTTTTATTTTTATTTTGTTATATTTTGTTCTAATACACTCTCTTAATTTGTCTTAATGTTAATTTAGTTTTTAATCGGTTGTCTAATAGACACATTATGCAAGAGTTGGACCTTAAGAGCCATAATTAAAAGAAAATCCAAATGGTGAAGAGACAATGCAGTTTATGTTTAGCACACTATTAACATTTAATTAATAATTTCCATCCAAAGGCACGTATTTGGATGAAATGAGTTACAGAAATGTGTTGCAAATTGTTTAAAAGTGCACCAAATTTATTGCAAATTACCCATACAAGAATATTACTCTTTCGAATCATCTTCCCCATTACCAAATACCAAGGGTTGAAACTTGAAAACCTTACTGGGTGTAGCTCTTCTTCAGCCTAGCCTGTAGACAATCTTTCCTCCAAAACTGGTGCACTCTATCCAGATATCACCACCCTTTTCAATATCATATCTCCTCATTTTCAAAATATTTTAAGCGAATCAGATGCCCTGCACCATTTAAAATTCACAATCAAGTGTGTAAATATATAATATAATTATAAGTACAAACAGTCAGCATGAAAGCACACCTCTTAGGCTCTTACGCTTAATGAATCAGTGCAATGCATACTGCCCCATAACTAGATTTTCTCTAATCTAGTAAAACCAAACAATAAAAGTAAGGCAAGTGGTATAAAAACAAAAATGCACTTTAAATACATTTCTTCATGCATCTCATCTTTCAGAAGAACCTTACACAAATACCATTCAATACCTTATCCAACTTCTTAACAAGTTGTTTGGCATCCCAAAGAATGAATTTTGCACCATCTCAGTATTCTAACATCTTATATGATTAAACAAATGATATCAGGCTATCAGCCACACCTCCTTTTGACTGTGACCTGAGCACTCAGGTAACGTGAAAAGTCTAACCAAATCAAGCTAATGATTCTTATATGATGTGTATCAGTGAATTAACTATTCAAATAGCTAAAAGCGTGACCTTCCTTTCACAAGTTCATGCCCAAAACTGTATCAAACCCTAAATAATGTTCACAAACAGTGTTTTTGTTAGAAGTAAGCATTTATTGAACACCTTAGGAAATTAATTTGACCATAGTCATGTGCCTAAATGTATAACACCATAATACTCTACAGAGCACTATCTGGCTGTCTTTTTGAACAACAGAAGAACATTCTTGAACTTAAAGGAAAATTCAAAATGTTCTTTAATAGTTTCAGTTTATACCAAAAACAATACTTAGGGGTGCATTCGGGTAAACAACTTAATTAATTACTTATCATGTGAGTCTTTATCTATAAGTTGTTTCTATAATTGAAGAAGTATCAAGGTTAAACTATTTTAATACAAGTTACAGAGAGATCATAAACTATTTCATTAGCTCACTCAAAACTTACATAAATGCTTATATGATCATAAGTCCAGATAGACTATAAATAAGTTCTTCCAAATGCAGCCTTAATCAGAAACCAACCAATCAACCTACCTAGATCATTCACTGAGATTCTCCCCAGCGGAAGTGTCAGTATCCTCGTCTTCGTCGTCATCCACATCCTGAATTTTGGCAATCTCAGCCTGTGCCCTCTCGAGAATCTGCTTCTTCTGCAGCTCCAAATCCCTGTTAAAATCAAGCCTCATCTTTTCCAGCTCCATCATCTGCTGCCTCTTACTATTCTCAATCTTCTCATATATCTTTCCAAACTTCTGAATGGAATCGGCCAAGACGCGGAAGGACATCTCATCTTCCTCATTATCATCCTCCTCTTCGTCATCGTCTTCGTCATCGTCATCATCACTCTCAGACTCCCCTGGACTGTCCCTCATCTCATCAAACCCGTTGGACTGATTCAAGTAAACCCGAGTGTTCATAAAGACATACTCCCCAGAATCGACACCGCAAGCAAGGCCGTACTCTTGCCTTGCGGAGGAAGCCATCAACATGTCCATCTTTTTGAAGAAGGCCCATTTGCAAGAGCCAAGACCCATTTCGTCCATTCTAGCTTTCTCTTTCTTGTACCTTCTTTTCAGCTTGTCCAACACGCTCCTACACTGCATCGCCGTTCTCTCTGTTTTCAATTCCTCCGAAACTTTCTCCGCAACCTCCTGCCATTCCTCGGATCTCAAACTGTTCCTCCCGAGCTGGAGGAACTTGTCCCCCCAAACCTCCAACAACACGAAAGTCTCGTGCTCGTTCCACTCCTCCCCCGAACCGGAGCCCGAGCCCGAACCGCGGGACCCGTACGAGAATTTGACACGTGGCGCGAACTCGTAGGAGCCTCCTCCTGCTGCTGCTGCTGCGGCGGCGACTACCTTGCGCTTCTTCGGGATCCGAGGATACGCGACGTCGTTTTCCTCGGCGTAACCGTTTTCGCCATCGTGGTCGAAATCCTCGGGTTCGTTGTCGTCGTCATCGTCGTCGTGGGGTTCCTGGTAGCGCGTGGGCATTGGACGGTGGTAGGGGGCAGCGCGTATGGGGTGTTTGTGGCGGTGAGAGGGGTTCTGGCGGTTGAGGGAGAAGGACTTCGGAGGGTACCTTGCGTCGTCTTCCATGTCATCCATGGGGAATTGAATTGAATTGAATTTGGGGAAGGGAAAGAGGAATGAATCGGGTGAAATTGGGTTAGGGTTTTCGTATCGCATGAAATTTGGGGAATTTTTGGATTTTCAGACGCATTTCTGTATTCTCTTTCCTTCTTTGTGTTTGGGCTGAAGCTGAAGTAGTAGTAGTGGGCTTTCTTTGGGTATCCAATAGATAAACAAAAACAGTGCATCCATGTGTTCGGTGGTATTGAATAGTAATGGAACAAAAAAAAAAAAAAGATTAAAAAAAGACTAATAAACTCTGATTCATGCTTAATTTCAAATACTTGAAAGTGAATTTATTAATGTACTAATTTATCATATCCAACAATCTTACAATTATCACATTTGTCTAGCTATGAAATAGACACGTGCTTTCGCATATTCTAATTAACTAGGTTTGTCCCTTTTTTTCACAATGCATATATCATTACTCTAGTATAATTGTTTATTGATAGAATTGGGAGATGTATGCTTGTCTCCTATGAAATAGACATGCTTTTTCAATCTTACATTTTTTAACCAGATTTCTCACTTTTCTAAGGAAATATTTCATATAAAACGAAATTTATTGTCGATTGTCTCTCTTGTAACACCCTCCACAACACAATAAAAATATTTTTTTGTTGTGTAATTATGAAAAAATGTGAATGCCTAACCAACTTGGCCTAATGATTTCGAGAATCTGTCTCCTTCAAAATTGCACTTATAAAAAAAAAATTGGTGCAAAAAATACTTATTTGTAGATTATGATAAAATTGATAATGATATCAACTCAGTCAAACCATTATTTTGTTTTTGAAACGGCGAAAAATTGTTGAGCGAAAAACTAAAAGTCTAACCCATTTCGATGGTTATCTAGATAGAGGTCTAAAGGTCCAATGAAGAAATGATTACTTCATCGAGGTCAAACCTAATTAATCTAAAAAGCATCACGCAGCAAAGCGCTATGCAATACAAATTGTTAGGATTATTTAAAATAGAACTCTACATAGCCTGTGTTAATAAAATAAAATCAGTAGATAAAATGAGAAACAAAAAGAGTTTCTGCCAATTAGCCATGAATTACCTATTTATTTTGCTGAGTATTACTCATTAGAGCATCTAACATGCGTTTTTGCTTTAAGAATGAAAAAGGCCTCCAATCTATTAACTAATCAAATAAAAAATGAATTATAATTTTGACCTACAAATTATAAAGGCATAGATAAATCTGGAAAAATTGATTTAAAACTTAAAATGGATAAATTACATTATCAACAATAACATAAATTGATTTAAATTTTTTAATAAATAGATATATTTCAAACAATAATAATTACTTGAGTAGTATGTTTCTGTATCAAAGATATGAAAATTGAAAAGTTGAGGAAGATGTTCTTTGAAAGGTGATGATTCATCTTTGCCTTATAACGGCTGTTATGTCTGAGTAATGGCTGTTTTTAGTTTTAATTAAATTAAATCGAGTAACAGCCGTTATCTCTGAAGAGAAAGAAACACGTGCAACGCCGTCAAAACAGCGTCAAAGGTATTAGTAGACTTTGTCGTTTTGGCTGTTACGGCAAATTGAACAACTGTCAGACAAATCAACTTCACTTTTCTTATGTGTGAGTGTGACATTTTTTCTTCTTCTGAATTTTCTCTTGCATGGTCATTTTTTATTTCGTACTCTCAGATGCATGCTGTGGTGTTATATTTATATATTTATTTATACCTTACCATAAATAGTAGAAATACAAAAAGTAAAAAAATTCATTCGTACATCTTTTCAATTTCATGTACATGTTGCTGCGCAATCACTACATCCTGTTTTATAACCGACAACTTTTTTATCTTCTTCACCGAACCTGCACTTTATTATAAGGCTTCACGCCATTTTCTCTTTTGAAATTCTGAGGAAACATTCTCTTGAATTCTTCATAATTCAACAGTTTGTGATTGTATGTTTTCTCTTTTGTCCTACATGCCATCTTTCATGTTATATATGTATATATATGTTTGCGATTGATGTAATTGTAGTCTGTGTTCACTTTTTTTGCAGAGTAAACAATGGCAAATCAAAACCAAAACCAAAACCAGAACAAAGAGGATTTCTGTCTAAAGGCAACAACTCCAAACATCAGTGCTGGAAGAGTGATAAGTGGTGATAGGCTCCCAACTGCATTTGACTTGGTTGAGCAAATGCAGTTTCTGTTTGCGAGGGTGGTGAAGGCCAAAGACTTGCCTGAAAAATGTGCATCTCAACTTTGCAACCCTTATGTGGAAGTGAAACTCGGAAGCTTCACAGGAACAACCAGATCCTTGGAGAAAACAACTACCCCAGAATGGAACCAAGTCTTTGCTTTTTCAAAGGAGACAATTCAAGTACTAGTTTTGGAGATTGTGTTGAAGAACAAGGTTAATGCTGGTGACGACGACCACCCTGAACATGAGTGCATGGGACGTATTGCATTCACAATCTGTGACATTCCCATGAGGGTTCCTCCTAATAGCCCCTTGGCGCCGCAATGGTACAAGCTTGAGGATCCAAAAAATGGGGTGAAGCTTCAAGGAGAGTTGATGGTGTCTGTTTGGATGGGAACTCAAGCAGATGAAGCTTTTCCTGAGGCTTGCCATTCAGATGCTGCATCATCATCAGAGGCTAGTGGTGAAAACATTGCTCACACTCGTTCAAAGGTGTATATTTCTCCTAGGCTTTGGTATCTTAAGAGTTAATCTGGTTCAAGCCCAGGATTTGTTGCTAAAAAACAAGAGTGGTGGTAATAACAACTCCGAAATCTTCATCCAAGGTGTTTTGGGGAACTTGGTTTTGAGGAGCCGTCCTACGAAGAGTGACAACACAAGCCCCATTTGGAATGAGGATTTGATGTTTGTTGTATCAGAACCCTTTGATGATTGCTTGCTTGTGAACATTGAGCAGGGGAGTTTCAATTCCAACAAGCACGAACGCTTGGGAAGTTGTGTGGTTCCTTTAAAGAATGTGCATCAGAGAATTGATGCCACTCCACCAGCTAGCGTGTGGTACAATCTTCAAAAGCCAAAGGAAAAGGAGGCTAATTTTTCAAGTAAACTTAACATGAGGATCTCTTTGGATGGAGGGTACCATGTTCTTGATGAGGCCACTCACTACACTAGTGATGTCAGACCATCATCTAAGTATTTGTGCAAACCCAGCATTGGTGTTCCTGAACGCTGCGGGGTTATCTCCAATGAAGAAGGAAAGCCGCACCGATGCATATTGTGTAGCCAAGTATGGTCCCAAGTGGGTGAGGACAAGGACTATTGTAGATAGTCTTTCTCCCAAGTAGAATAAGCAATACACATGGGAAGTGTTTGATCCTTGCACCGTGATCACAGTTGTTGTGTTTGATAATGGAAACTTGCATGGAGGGAAAAAAGCTGAAGGAGCATTCGATAAGAGAATTGGCAAGGTAAGGATTCGTTTGTCCACACTTGAAAGTGATAGGATCTACACTCACTCTTATCCACTTACAAACTTGCACACTCAAGGAGCAAGGAAGATGGGAGAAATTCAATTGGCGGTTAGGTTTTCTTGTCCATCATTGCTGAATGTTTTGCAAACTTATGCACAACCTTTGCTCCCAAGAATGCACTACATAAGTCCACTGTCTATATTCCAGTTGGATAATCTGAGGAACCAAGCTGCTTGCATCACCACATTTGTGGTTCAAAAGGGCCGAACCACCACTCAGTAAAGAGGTTGTGGAGTATATGCTAGACATGGGGGCAAATGTGTGGAGCATGAGAAAGGGAAAAGCTCAGTTTTTTAGAATTGCAAGTCTTGTGAATGTTTTGGTTTGTGTTGCTAAGCAGTTTCATGAGATACATGCTTGGAAGAATTCAGTTACCACAGTGGTTAGTTACTTGATGTTTCTCTTTGTTATTTTGTGTCCAAGAATAGTTCTGCCATCAACATTTTCCTTCCTTCTATTGGTTGGGATTTGGCGCTATAGAACAAGGCCAAGACACCCTTCACACATGGATATGAGACTGTCTCAGGCTGACACAGCCACTGTTGAGGAACTAGAAGAAGAGTTTGATCCATTTCCATCTAAATTTGGTGGTGACAATCTGAAGAAGAGGTATGATAGATTAAGAGGCGTTGCAGGGAGGGTGCTAGAAGTGATTTCTGATTTGGCAACTCAAGGAGAGAGGGTGCAGTCTCTACTAAGCTGGAGGGACCCAAGAGCAACAGCTTTGTTTGTTATTTTCTGTTTTGTGGCTGTTATTGTGACTTATGTTGTTCCTTTTCGCATTTTGATGTTCATTTGGGTCACCTATGTGTTGAGGCCTCCAAGGTTTCGTTTGATATGCCTGCTGTCCCACAAAACTTCCTCAGGAGGATGCCTGCAAAATCAGATGGCATGCTGTCATGAGAAAATATTAAATGCTTAACCTTCGTTCATCTTTGTAAACAAAAGTAAATTACCATTCCATGGGTTCGTATACTTTTTTAATGTAAATTTAACGAACACATTAAAAAATAAAGTATTGAATAAGTTTGGGAACTTATAAATTTTTTTTTTTTTACTTTAAATTCCTATAAAAAAAAATTATATTTTGGATTCTTATAATTTTTTTTTATCCTATTATTTTTTTTCCGTTTTAATTTAGAAGCTCTTTCCATGAAACATAGTGAAAATTTCTCTTTTTCTCTTAATCTGTTGCAAACTTAAAAGGTTGAAGAGGCTATAACTTTACATTGTTTTTGTGAAAAATCATGGTCGGTCAACGTCGTCGTCATGTGAAAGGTGGACGTGGACGACTGTAAAACACTAATCTCTTCTCCTTTTCAAGTTTGTAACAAATTCAAATAAGAAAAGAAAACTCTACTGTAATTCATGGGAATGATTTTTAAATTAAAATAGAAGAAAGATAATGATAAGAACCCAAAACAAATTTTTTATTTTTATAGGGACCCAAACCATAGAAATTTTTTTACTTTAAGATTCAAAAATTATTTAAGCCAAAAATAAACTACTAATCCGAGGGAGGGTGGTCCACATTATAAAAAATATTTACAGTAGTGTATTTAGTATTTACATGGTTTCTTTTAGTAATCTTGAATTGTATGGACCGCAGGCAAGTTATTCGGACCAGCCCATATAACCTTACTACAGCAAGCGACAAACCAATTTCACAATTGGCTGAGAAAATGTTTGCAAAATAATAATAATAATAAAATGATTCCATATAGACACAGTAGTAGCAACTATCAACTGAAACATGAGGTTGAGAAACAAACTGTGACTCACCCACACACAACACAATGCTGCAAGTTCTTCTTCATGCTCCATCTTCTCCACACTTCTCTATCCAAACCTCAAAAGCATGGGGTGTGCCACTCATTCACTCATTCTTCTTCTCTTTCACATCATGTTATGTTATGTTCATCACACTTCTTTCTTTCTTTTTGCAGGCTTGCTTCCTTCTGCGACTGTAAACTCTTCACCTTTTTCCACCCTTCATTTTTCTCTTCATTCCCAAAGGGACCAGCGTTTATTATGGACCCCTCATAGAAGGCTCACTTCCAGAGCTGCTTCTGTTGAAGGTAATAATTAAATTACTATATTTGATTCCTTTTCTGGACATGGAAGAAGGTGCTTCATTCTGCTCAAAGTTTTGGATTTTACTCAAAGTTTTGTGAACAAGGATGTGGGCATTATTTTTATGTCTATGGGATTGGTTTATGGATAATGGAACTGTTTTATTATAAATAAAAAATACACTTTCCCTGTTTCTGGGTTTTGGTTAAGCTCACCAGAGATTGGTTAACTTGCTATCAAATCTTATCAGGATTGATATGATAAATGAATGAGCAGAATTTCACACTCTTTATTTGGGAGCGAAATGGCTATAGATTCACATAATTGTTTTTGGTTCCTGTACAAATTAAGCTGGCATTGCAGGATAAAAGAATTAATTTTCTGACATCTTGGAGGAGGAATGGTTGTAGTTGATTCATGCCTTAATTTTTGTGGATTTTCATATATGCAGTTGGCGATTCTTCAGTATCAACTGGAACGGGTGAGGATGATGTGCTGAAAGCCTTGTCTCAGATCATTGATCCAGACTTTGGAACAGATATTGTTACATGTGGATTTGTGAAAGATCTGCAGATTGATAAAGCTCTAGGAGAGGTCTTATCTTAAAAGCATAGGCCTGAAACTTTCTGCAACACACATGTAAATGATGATGTTATAATTACTGAAGGTTTTTTTTTTTTTTTCCTTTGAATCTCAGGTATCGTTTCGGTTAGAGCTCACTACACCAGCATGTCCAATCAAGGACGTGGTAAATGACACAATTGCCATTGTTTGAGCTAATATCTGATGTAGGTTAGAGTGGTAGACCTTTCTTTTTGTAAGCTCATTATGTAGCAAGCAGGGTTAATAAATGAAATATTTCAACTATCTTCCATTATACTTGATTTTCCCCATCCCTAAAACCAATGTGTTGACTAGACTATAAATGAATGACAGTTTGAGCAGAAGGCAAATGAAGTGGTGGGAATGCTCCCTTGGGTCAAGAATGTCAAAGTTTCGATGTCTGCACAACCAGCAAGACCCATATATGCTGAGCAACTTCCATCAGGTCTACAGACAATTTCAAATATTGTGGCTGTGTCAAGTTGCAAGGTTGATCTTCGTGGGAGTTTTTTCTTCCTCATATATTGGTCTTGTTATATCAACTTATTTGCCATAGTTTGGGTGCTGCTTTCTTGCAATATTTTTTCCTCACCTCACATTTGTCCCTTATTAAAGACTTTGTGGTATCTACATGAGTTAAATAGAACTTCTATTTTAAAGAATTTCTCGAGTTTTTGATGGAACATAAACTAAAATCAGCACTTCCATGCTGAAAGGAAAAAAAAATATGTTTGCATTCTATTCTATTAAATGCATTCAATTCTGGAAAAAAAAAAATACCACTGTACCATTTCAACTATGGGTTGAAGCTATGAACCAATCTATTTACCACGTTGCATTTGATGTCATGAATGCCTTTTATGTCTTACTTTGCAGGGGGGTGTGGGAAAATCAACTGTAGCAGTAAACCTTGCTTATACATTGGCTGATATGGGTGCTAGAGTTGGTATATTTGATGCTGATGTTTATGGTCCAAGCTTACCAACTATGGTCTCTCCTGAAAACCGACTGCTACTAATGGTAAGATTTGATAAACCAATTATTTTTTTTAATATTTAGTTGATTGAGTACTGCAAACTTAATTGTCCAAAGTCTTGCTGCAGAATCCAGAGAAGAAGACCATAATTCCAACTGAATACTTGGGAGTGAAGTTGGTCTCTTTTGGATTTGCTGGACAAGGACGTGCTATAATGCGTGGCCCCATGGTTTCTGGTGTCATTAATCAACTTCTTACTACTACTGAGTGGTATGCATTTCTGAATAACATTTTATAAAAATAATAAGGAGGGCATAGGGAAAAAATTACATGCTTTATTGGCTTAACAAACCAAGTCTTACATAGGATTTTGCATTGTATTTATTGAAGATCAAATGGGTTCTGCTTGATTTAGAATTCTGATTTGCTATACAATGTAGGGGTGAGCTGGATTACCTCATTATTGACATGCCTCCTGGAACTGGAGATATTCAACTCACATTATGCCAGGTTCTGGACTGGTGTACTAACATTGTCTATTTCATAATTAGTGTATATCCTTTAACCGTTTTGTCAATTTTCATTCAATTTAACTTTGGTTGCATATTTCTTTAGATAGTTCCGTTAACTGCTGCTGTAATTGTTACCACTCCTCAAAAGCTGTCGTTCATTGATGTTGCAAAAGGAGTTCGGATGTTTTCAAAACTTAAGGTGGATCTTCTACAATTTGAAGACATAACTATTCCATTATATTTTTTTTCAATTCCATGCCTGCGTTTTGTATTTTTTTTTTTTTTTATCATTTCTCTGTTTGATATATATTTAAAAAATAAAAGTACCTGCTAGTCATAATTTAAGTCATACTTATTTTTATAATATTTGCATAAGGTGCCTTGTGTTGCTGTTGTGGAGAACATGTGTCATTTTGATGCTGATGGAAAACGATATTACCCATTTGGCAGAGGTTCAGGTTCTCAGGCACGAATAATGTCTTCGATTGTTAACTTTTTATCTGCTTCATTATATTTGAGGAAAATAAATATAACAAGTTTATAATACTTAATGCAAAACAATTATGTACTGTTTGTGGGACGTGTTTGATAGTTTGATCATGTTTGCAGGTTGTTCAGCAGTTTGGAATACCTCATCTATTTGACCTCCCTATTAGACCAACTGTATGTCTCATTTACTTTATCTTTTATACTTCAAACATGATTGTTGAAGAGCAAGCCAAGAAAAGGGAAATGTTTATATATTTTGTTTGCTAATCAAAAACATAATTAGTTTTTTTTCTTAAAAAAATTACAGTAAAAGTTAATTGAATTTTAAAATAAAAAAGTAATGATCTTGTGAAAGAGACTCACCTTCTTGGTCTCCCGTCTTTCTCTCCATTAAAAACATCTAATAGTTTTACTAGAAGAAAGATTATGATTTGGCATAATCAAACCTAAGTTCATTGTGGCATAAGCTGTGTTCAAATCTAACAGTTTGATATGTTTTGGCAGTAGTAAATTACCAAAAATAGGTCTGCCTATGCTTGCTGCTGAATTGTAAATTTTATAGGAGCATTGTTTGGTGACACATTAATTACAGTGCACACAATGAGTTTGTTTAGTTCTTTAAAGATATTATGTTTATACCCTTCTCAATCCCTAAGTGTTATTGCTGTATTGCTAAATGCAAACTAAGAATTGAGATCAAGTGAAGTTTATTTGAATAATTGTCACAGCTCTCTGCTTCTGGAGACAGTGGAACGCCTGAAGTGGCAGCCGATCCTCAAGGTGAAGTTTCCAAGATATTCCAAAATCTAGGAGTATGTGTTGTTCAGCAGTGTGCCAAAATACGCCAACAAGGTATTCTATTCCTGCTTGATGATGTTTAAGAACAAAATGCCTCTTATCAAATCTATTAATATCAAGGTACTGAAGCTAGTATTTCACTTGTATGTGATGTATTAAATTTTAATTCGTTGATCACTGATCAAGTTGGCGTAATCTTTAGTCCCTTTTCTCTTATGAATCAATGTGATCTTATCAGTGTTTAGTACCAGTATTGTATTTGATACTTAACTTGACACTTAAGCAACGTTATTAGCATAAGTCTATGTAATGTAAATCACTTTTAAACAAATTTAACAAGGAAATAATGTTGAGAAATTATTTTTTCTATTTATTTGAATACAGATATCCAGTTTCTATTTAGCATTCATATTCTTTCTTTGAATGGAATATACTTTACTTTCAATTCAGTTTCAACTGCTGTCACCTATGATAAATCAATCAAGGCAATCAAAGTGAAGGTACCAGATTCAAAGGAAGAATTCTTTCTGCATCCAGCTACAGTGAGACGGAATGATCGCTCTGCTCAAAGTGTGGTATGCAGATAATTAAGAGATTAATTTTATTTTCAAAATATTTTCAAGTTACATTTTAATGTTAAAATTTCTTAACTTGTATTGTTCTTACATCAACATACATATTGTGATTGCAATAACTTGTAACATTTCACATATTTGCTCAGGAAGAAAGTTAGGAATTATGAAACATAATTTGTCAAACTAGGCAGGAATGGGAAGTAAGCTAGAGATTCCAATTGTCCACAAGTTATGAAAATTGAAAGTAACAAAAGAAAGATAAAAATAAAATGAAAGGATAGATTTGGAGGTTATTGCGTGGCAGGCATAACAACAAAATCTCATAGGTAAACTATTCACTGTCCATAACATGTTTAAAGAAAACTATTTGTCATCGAAATTCAGTTTTCTAGAATTTGGACTGAGCCTAACTCAACCCCAAAAGGACTGAAGAGAATTGTGTAAGCCTTTAGAAGCTCTATTTAGGTCATATGATATCTATAGCCTATGTGAGATCTCAACAAACTCAAAGCCAAAAGGTATCCTCGTAACAGAGAAAGCTGGAATTCCTAAAACCTAGTCTGTTTTTGTTTTTAATTGAAAAGTAAGGGGAAACTTTGGGATTGAAGTTGAAATTCATGCTAACCAGGAATTTAAACTGGCCGTTGTGACACAAAGTCCATACCATACCAAATACTTTGAAAAAAAAATGCTGCTTTTTAAGAAAAAAAATTGCACCTTGACTAGTAATCCATTTTTGATTTAATTAAGTAATGTCTGCATGGATCTTTTGCATGTTATACTCAATTTGGGTATCCATCTCATGAAGAGCTAATTTTATTTTATTTGAAAACAGGATGAATGGACGGGGGAGCAGAAATTGCAGTACAGTGATGTTCCTGAAGATATTGAACCTGAAGAAATTCGGCCAATGGGAAATTATGCAGTATCAATAACTTGGCCTGATGGGTTTAGTCAGGTAATATATACGTCAGATGTGATGTGATAGTCCCCAAGGAAAAAAATAAAACTCTAAATTTATATAAAGAGTTTTTACATTATAAACCAATAAGAAATTATCAATTATCATGATAAGTTGATTGACTTTTACTATAATTAGTTTAAAACTTAAAAGTAATACATAAAATATGATTTCTGATTGGTGGATAATGTAAAAACTCTTTAGATCAATCATTCTTAACTAGAAATAAGGTTTGGACTGGACTTTATGTAAGGAGAATAGGCTTCAAAGTTCAAACCTAACACGTGTGCTTGACCAAACATCAGACAGTGTTGACATCTTAATGCTAATGCTGTGCCATTGCTGTTAAGCAACTCCGATCTATAGTTAATTTTTATTATTTCTGCCATGTGTTGCAGATTGCTCCTTATGATCAATTGCAGACGATGGAACGGCTAGTTGATGTTTTTGAAGTACGTGTACAAGCATGATCTTGAAAATAACATCAGATGTTGGGAATGACAAAATCATATATACATGTATTTATGATAGCCTCACTTCATCAAGTGGGGATATTACTATTAGCAGAGTCTGATAGAGCATTCTGTAAGGTATTCTCAATTGAACAGATTTAAAATATCAAAATATTTAACAATTGGATCACTCAGACTTAATTTATATGTATAGAGCCATTCAATATTCTAACAATAATTCTTTCCTCATCCCCACACATCTCTCTCTCCAATTATAATATATTTTCTTCAAATTACTGTGTATAATAAAATAATTAATGTGCTTGGTATAACACTATAAATATTATATTTTTTAGTGCAACTTTTATTCAAAGTATTAAAAAAAATGAAATCATAATGGTCATGATTTATTTCTTAAAGCTATATGATAAAAATTGACAAGCTTGTGTTACTTTTTTATGTCAATTAAATTTGGAAGGGATCCTTATATTAGTGAAAATGATGTAGATATACTTTTGTCATTATTTGATGCCAATAATTGTTTAAAAAATAATTTGATAAATCTAATTAAAAAAAAATATATATAACCATCATGTGAATTAACTGAAATTGTTGAAACTTAACTTAATTAGTGGTTTTGAATTAGAATCTTGTAATTGCCATAAATATTTAAAGGGAAAATTTTGTCATTATATTGATGTTATATTTTTGCAAATCTCAGCTATCACAATGAAGCGTTATTTCAATATATTTTATAATATATTTGAAGGCATGATCATTGGTCAATGTGGTCCAGGAATGCAAAATATAAAGTAAAAGATAAAAGAATTTAAATCAGTATACAAATTAAAATATAAGAGGATAATTGAAACTTGAAAGATAAAGATAAACTATCCTTAAGAAATCAGAAAAAAAAAAAAACCTCTAATTTAAATAAACTAAATAACTTATTTAATTTATTGATACAATATATTTTAATTTTCTATCTAAAATTTATTTTGTTAGTTGTATCTCCCTCCTTCCCATTATCCTTCACCGCTACACCACCATTCCTTTTATCTAAAATTTATAGTGAATTAATATTAAAATTCAACTCCATTATAAACACTCCCATTTTTTTAAAGTAAATTACAGCCATATTTTGTGAAATTTATTTCAATTATACATTTCCTTTTTTTTTAGAAAAAAAAAATATTATAAAAGTCATATGTCAATATCCTACACAAATTATAATGATAGAAGAAGAAAATCTTACAAAATTTTAACAATAGAATATATTTCATTCAAAATTTAAACCAAGTATATAAATATAATGTAGAAGTTTTGTTTTTTTTTTTGACAACCATGTAAATGTAGAAGTTAAAAGTAAATTTATTTATAAAACAAATTTGTATAAGTAATTTAAAAAAAGATTAAATTTTAAAATAAAAAAAATTAAAACATGTTATTTTTAAAATAAAATAAAAAAGTAAATTGTTTATTTATAAAATAAGTTTAAATTCAGTATATAAATAAACAACATCTAATTCCTAATGCGATAAAAACAATTTTTAGAAATATAAAGATATAAAATAAAATAAAATCAATTAAATCTAACTGATATTTTAAAAATCATGTAAGATATTGGCGCCAAATTGTTCACGTTCAAGCAGCATAAATACTTGGAAAGAGAAGTGAGAATCGCAGACGCAGAGAGCGTAGAGTAGAAGCAAGAAACAAGAAGCATGGAATCAGCTGGGAACTCTTCTCCAACGACCAATCCTGAATCCCCAAACCCAAACTCTTCTTCTGCTGATTTTAACACGGAGCAGCTTCCTCCCACCCACACCAGCCATGCTTCCGAAGACAACGAAGCTTCCATTGATCACAATATCATACAAGACGACGATCAACCTGCAGAAGAAGAAGAATATGGAGAGGATCTTTATAACGATAACTATATGGAGTCAGTCTTCTGTTTTTTTTTGTTTTTTTTAATTTCTCAGAATACGTACCCTATTATTCCTTACGTAACTAACTTTTTGTTACTTGGATGGATGAATTAACAGTGATTACAAGGAGATGGAGGACGCTGACCACTTCGAATCGTTTGGTCTCGACGACTCGTTGGAGGATGACGGGGATTATGATCAGATCATGCAGGGTCGAAGGGCTGCAGAAACTGAACTGGACGCGGGCCATGGACGCAGAAAACTTTCCCAGCTTCTCCTTGATCAGGGTAATGATTAAAAATTATTGTAGGATTAAAACCGCTCGTTAGCTATAATATAGGAAGAGCTAGAATCGTAATTGTAAGCCTTGATAATGATTATTGTTGTTAGTGACGTTCTTGGTGTGGAAAACAAATGGTGTTATGGTGTTGATCACCGAAGTTTCTATTGCAGATATAGATGATGACCGTGACAGGCCTTCTAAAAGGGGTCGGGGTCTTGGTCCTGTATCAAGTGATGGTGATCTTGATGGGATGCAATGTTCACCTGGAAGGCATGATGCTCCTATGACTTATGAAACTGAGAATGATCAAGATGATGTACTTGTCTGCTTCAAATTCTATTTTTTTTTTCTTTCAAATCTTCTGGCAGTTTTACAATTAACATGGTTACACGGAACGTAGGATTGCGAACCTTCTTCTAATAATAATGATGATGAAGATGAAGCTAGGCATATGCATGCTATTCAAGGAACACTTAGAGAGTGGGTTACAAGAGATGAAGTGCGCCGCTTCATAGCAAGGAAATTCAATCACTTCTTACTCACATATGTTAATCCAAGAAGAGAACATCGAGGCAAGGAATATGTGTGGCTGATAAATGATATGGTGTCAGGTAAATATATTTTCTACAGTGTTGTACCTGTGACAGTGAGCAGTGTCTTTTTTTGCATCAGCTTATTCATTGCGTCTTTTTAATGCAGCTAGTAAGTGCAGTTTGGAGATAGATTACAAACAATTTATCCATGTTCATCCCTACATTGCTGTTTGGCTGGCTGATGCGCCTCAGCCTGTCTTAGAAGTAATGGAAGATGTTACCAAAAGTGTTGTCTTTGAATTACATCCAAATTACAGAAATGTACACCAAAAGATTTATGTACGAATAGCCAACTTGCCAGTTTATGACCAGATTCGAAATTTAAGGTAGCATAATAAACAAAACTTAAAATTGTATTACTCCATTCTGCATTCTCCTCCCCCCCTTTTTTTTTATTTCATTGGGTGAAAAACTTAAAAATTGACTTGTTTGGAGTAGGGAGAAATACTTGAATACAATGATCCGAATTGGGGGAGTAGTAACCAGACGTTCTGGAGTTTTCCCCCAGTTGCAACAGGTGAAGTATGACTGTAGTAAATGTGGAGCAATTTTGGGTCCTTTTTTTCAGAATTCCTATTTAGAGGTGAAAGTGGGATCATGTCCCGAGTGTCAAGCAAAAGGACCATTCACTGTCAATACTGAACAGGTGCAACTTTTTCAAACCCTTTAGGATGCACATATCCTATTGAATATTTATCTTCATTTCAACTAGTCAAATGATTGCAAAAGACTTTTTGCACTGAGATGTTGCAAACTAAGTTGATCATCGTCATTTTAAAAGACAAAAGGTTAAATATATTCATTTTTTTCTTTCTTTCTATGCTTCTTTTTTTAGACAATTTATAGGAATTTTCAGAAGCTTACCCTCCAAGAGAGCCCAGGAATAGTTCCTGCAGGTCGACTTCCAAGATACAAGGAAGTGATACTATTGAATGATCTGATTGACTGTGCTCGCCCTGGAGAAGAAATTGTATCATCTTTGACTTAGACTCATTAAGTTTTTGCTCTTAGGTGTTATAGATTGATTTTCTTATATTGTTTATACCTTTTTATCTCAGGAGGTCACAGGTGTTTATACCAATAATTTTGATTTATCCCTAAACACGAAAAATGGGTTTCCAGTTTTTGCCACCGTTGTTGAAGCAAATTATGTTACCAAAAAGCAAGACCTTTTCTCTGCCTACAAACTTACGCAGGAAGACAGGGAAGAGATTGAAAATTTGGCGAAAGACCCTCGAATTGGAGAAAGGGTTTGTTCCTTAGAATTTTTATTGGTATGTCTTTCAATTTGATTATTGTTTTGTAATGTGCTACGAATTGAATTTCAGATTGTCAAGTCTATTGCTCCATCAATCTATGGTCATGATGACATAAAAACTGCAATAGCTTTAGCTATGTTTGGAGGTCAAGAGAAAAATGTAGAAGGAAAGCATCGCATGCGAGGAGACATAAATGTTCTTCTCCTGGGTGATCCAGGGACAGCGAAATCTCAGTTTCTTAAATATGTTGAAAAAACTGGACAGAGAGCTGTATACACCACTGGTAAAGGGGCTTCTGCAGTGGGTCTCACAGCTGCCCTTCATAAGGACCCAGTCACAAGGGAATGGACTCTTGAAGGAGGAGCATTTGTTCTGGCTGACAAAGGAATTTGTCTTGTTGATGAGTTTGACAAGATGAAAGACCAGGATAGGTAAGTTGTAATTACTTGAGATTTTAATTACATGTTGCTAATATGCATCTTCTCAGGAGAAAGTATAGTTATGCATATTTGTTAACAGGGTGAGTATCCATGAAGCCATGGAGCAGCAGAGTATAAGCATATCAAAAGCTGGAATTGTTACATCTCTTCAGGCACGCTGTTCGGTTATTGCTGCCGCAAATCCCGTTGGAGGAAGGTAAGCAAATATATAAGCTTTTGCATGTATCTGGCTGCAAGTTGACATAGCTCACCAGTGTCGGAGCTAAGATTTTAACTTCTTCTATTGCATACACATTGGGAGATATTGGATGTACTATGAGTATTGATATATGATTTTGATGCATTTTTCAAAATGTTGAATTGCAGATATGATTCCTCTAAAACATTTTCTCAAAATGTTGAATTGACAGATCCGATTATTTCCCGTTTTGACATCCTCTGTGTTGTGAAGGTTGTATCTAAATTACACTGTTTTTTTGTTTACCTCTTCATTTTGGATATATTTTTTTGAGGGAGTTCTTCATTTTGCAGGACGTTGTTGACCCGGTCACCGATGAAATGCTAGCAACGTTTGTCACTGATAGTCACTTCAAGTCACAACCCAAGGGTGCTAATCAAGATGACAAGTCCTTTAGTGAGTCCCAAGATGTGAATGCTTCTGCCATGCCAGCTGATCCAGAGGTTCTTAATTACTAAGATCCAACTGTTCTTACTTGTTTGTAGTGACCTTAATGTCTTCTGTGTCTTAACCCTTGAGAGTTTTTTTTTTTTTTTTCTTGTTTGCAGATACTTTCTCAAGATCTCCTGAGGAAGTACATTACATATGCCAAGTTGAATATTTTTCCCAAGTTATTGGATGTCGATAAGTACGATGAAAAAATAAAAAACTTCTATGCCGATCTGCGCAGGAAATCTTCAGTAATACCTTGCCTTATCTTTGTTTCGTTACCAAACTAACTAGATTGTAGTAATTTTTTGTGTTGGATTTACTAATTACTAACATTCTGCTTTATTTTCTTTTATAGCAAGGACAATGTGTCCCTATTGCCGTAAGGCACATTGAATCAGTGATAAGGATGTCTGAAGCTCATGCGAGAATGCATCTGAGACAAGTTGTTAGAGAAGACGATGTAGACATGGCAATTCGTGTTCTACTTGAATCATTCATTTCAACACAAAAATTTGGGGTGCAGAAAGCTCTTCAAAAGGTATATCAAATTATTCTGAATCTGCCTTAGAATTATGTTAAGTCATGATATTTCTAGGTTCTCGGCATTTTCACATACTACCATTTTGCGATTATGATTTCCTTTAGAATTCATGGAATTTCTGCTGGACAAATAATATGTCTTCGCCTAAAATGTGTATTTGCTGTTGCAGAGCTTTATAAAGTACATGACTTTCAAGAAGGACTATAATGATGTTCTCCTTTTCATTCTCCGCAAGCTTGCACAGAATGCTTTGCATTTCGAAGAAGTTGTCACCGGATCTGTTGAAGGTCTAACTTATGTAGATGTCAAAGTAGATGATCTCTATAAAAAGGTAATTACATTTGTCCATTGTGTGTTTCCAACCGAGATAATCAGTGACTTGACTATCGAATTTGTTTGACATTGTGCAGGCTCAAGAGCATCACATTTATGATTTGACAACATTTTTCAGTAGCAGTCAATTTTCAAGTGCCAATTTTGTATTGGATGAAGAACGGAGAGTGATCAGACATCACATTGCCTGATGAACGAAGAATGTATCTGGGTTTTATCATCGTCTAGTTTAGTTTCGAAGAACCTTTAATGGTATTCAAGTTTTAACCATTCAAAATCATTCAAAGGTTATCATTATTAATTTTTAATATTTTTAGTTATTATTATTCAAAATTATTTTTTGTTTTGAGATATTTGGGTTGACATGCGTATAGAGCTATTTGAATTTTTGTTAGGAATTAATGATATTGACATCTTTTTTATATTTGGGTAATAATAATTTTCTCAAAAATCTTTGTTGTATAAAAATCAACGGTGATAATTTTATTTTATTTTTTACTAAAGGAATCCTCCATTTTCGGTACATACTTAAAATATAATAAGCCTCTAAATAAATGTAGACATATCACTCAAATTATAATTTTAAATATTAAACCTATGAGTAATTTAAAACATTTAAATTAATACGGATAAATAAAAATTTAATTTAATATTAGTATAATATAATATAATATATGTTAATGCCAATGCCAACAGTGGCGCGCCCTTTATATTATATGGTATGGTATTGTCGATATCCAATGAAAATTATATAGATTCACATTCACAAAGGTATTGTAGTGATGAGCAAATTTTAGAACGTGACATATATCATACCACTGGTAATATACTAACAAACAACCAAAGTAAAGAAGTATCATTAATTTTGAATTCTAAATTAAATTAGTTTATTTTATTTATAATTATAATTTATAACTATCATGTGAATTAATTAATATGAAGCTGTTTAAACTTAACTTACATAGTGATTTTGAATTAGAGTCTTGTAGTTACAATAAATATTTAAAGGGGAAATTTTGTTATTTATATTGATCTTATCCGAATTATTTTTGTTTACGTATTTTTCAACTGTATAGGATCACTTCTAATGGAAATGGAAAGTACATGTGATATAGAAAAAAAAAAAAATAGACTATGGTTTATATTACAATTGCAACCACAGCCTTTGATTTAAACTTGCAGCCAAAACTGGGTCACGTGATAACCACATTCATCAACAAATTTTTACAAGTCTTAGCAATCACAATCAAAATGACTAATAAAATATTGTTATAATTATGGAAAAAAATGAAAAATGTTTTTGTTACTTATAATAAGTAACGGATTAGTATTTATCATAAAATTAAATTAGTTTTCTTATATCACAGCTCAATCTAGTTGGAGTCATGCTTGCGCATTTATGGGTCAGGCTCTTTCACATATGACTCCCATTAATTGGTGTTCGTTGTGTCAGTGAAAGAACAAAAGAGTATTAAAATTGGTGAGTTGAGTCACATTAGAAGTAGAAGTATTAGGAACCGGCCAATTAATGAAAACAGGGCCCAGTATCAGATTTTTCGTTTTTCTGAGACCAAACCAAACTGAAGGTTCCATTAGCAATATATAGCCATAGGGGCTACTTTTCAGTTTTCACACGCAACGCAAGTGGCAATTCATCCCCTCTGTAGCTTTAAATTTTCCCATCTAACTTTCTGTTCCTTTGGGTCAGTTCTCAACTTCTTTGATGACGAACCTTTTTGACCTTGAACAGTTCCTTTATTTATTAATTATGGTGTGAGTGTGACTTTGACATTCTTCATTAGAACATATACCCGTGTGTCATTAACCTTTGTGGCACTTACTTATCAGGTACATTTGTGGCTTAATTATATAAATGGATTTGACAAAACATCTATTTTTAAAACTTTTAAAGATATTTTGATTTGTGGCTTCTATTTATGCTGCTCAAGGATAGATTTTAATATGATATATGAAATATCTTAAGTGAAATCTTAAATTCTAAATCTTAAACTTTCTAGTCAATCCATTAAATTTAATCTGATTTTGTTAATTTGGACTTCAATTTTGTAATATTCTTATGTTAAATTAAAGATTGATTACCTAGGAGGATAAGGGATTCAATTCCTTCCTTAAAAAAAGGGGATTCAATTCCTATTCGTTCCATCTCTTAAATCTTATATACTGGGAAATTATAAAAATCAAATAAATATCTTATAGTCTTAATTATAGTTATTTAGATTTAAATTCAGTAGTGATTCTTATTTACCTTATCGAGTGAAATAGCGAAATATGACCAAATAACCGAAATACGAGTCTATTCACACAGCTTACAAGCAAGCAACTAGCTGTATAGTGTTTACCCATTAAACTTGAAATTATAAGGAATTCTCTTTGAGAGTTTCATTTAAAATAATGAAATAAATGAAAATGGTCGTGTCATGCGTGAGTACAAATTGAAATATTCAACAGCAGAAAAGAGAAGAGGATAATCTAGGATATGTTCATATTGTCGGTAATGAATATTCAATGCATAAAGCAGAAAAAAATAATAATTGGTCACTTATGGTTATGGCCCTGCCCACACAACAGAGATACAAAAAGACAAAAGAGGCGGCAAATTCTTACAAATGGGTGTTTATGTCTGTACAACATATTAACATGAGATTCTCCTCAACACAAAAACAAAATGCTTTGCCACCCTGTAATGTAATTTAATGACTTAATTTTGTGTTGTAAGTTGTAACATAAAACAAGTTATTTAATTTGGATCGCATTATTAACAAAATTGCGAGACCACACACCCCACTAGGATTACGCACATCATGTCACCAATTTTCACCGACATTTTCAGATATTTGTATTTGTGGCCTCTGATCCTGAGCTATAAAACATGTTCATTTGACCAAATAAAGAAAAAAACATTGACCGAGGTAGGAAAACTTCATATCAAATAGCTAGGAATATACAAAAATCACAAGAGCCTAGTTAGTATATATATTATGTGTCTTAGTTAGAATTATTGACCTTGATTGAATTTGGAAGAATGATTACTCTAACTTAGATGTATTTTTCGTGGAATGAAATTTGAAATCTGTCTTTACCTATACCACTTTTTTAAATATTATGCTTTAAGATATAAGTATATTATCACTAAATATGCTTTGCCATTTTTTTTGTTCTCTCTCTTGACTTTACAGAAAAAAAAAACTATATTAAGCAACAAGGGATCCCCAACTTTAATTAGTTTCGAAGTTACTGGAATTAAAATTGGACAAAATAAACTCGATCTTTCGTGGCTAGGAGGAAACCTTAGCCATAATTGCTTGAGCTGAATTAATTTCCGAGCTTCTATTGGTTCAGTGATGGTTGAAGGATAAGATTCTCCAACAAAACAAATGGAGCAAATTAAAGCTAGCTACATATAAAACTTTTAGTACCAAATGTACTACTGTTGATGATCGATATAAAACACAAATAATTGTGTCATATATTATTTGATACATATAAATATTTGGCAGAATATAATATATATAATTTATTACAATATATTCCTTTGTGTACTTGTGTGTGTAAATATATATTTCACTTAGAAATGGTAAGAAAAATATATTATTTTTCCTTTCAAACTGAGAAGAGGGAATATGTTAGTTAATTAATTAATTAATTAGTGGCAGAGAGGAGATTGGAGAAGATGTAGATATTATTGCCGTGGGCTTGAAAAAGATTTGTAGGTCAGAGAAAAAAAGCTGGTAGGGAATAGGAGGCAAGAGTTGCACTTCATGTTTCATTTTCATATTATTTTAAGGGAGAAGTGAAAGAAAGAATCCATATACTAGTACCAATTAGTGGTAGTTGATGATATAAATTCAAGGAAGATCAATGTGCATATATACGATGTTTGTACATAAAAATTACGTCATATATAACATGAAAAAGCAATAAGTTCCGAAAAAGAAAAACTATGGTGATATAAAATAAAGTATTAGTATTTTGCAGTGCATGTGGGTATAGACTATAGTTACCTAATTGAGAAGAAAAGGTGTAGGGACTTAAGGAAGGAGCTAGTTTAATGGCAGAAAAAGGTTGGCATTGGACTTTATCTACCAAGTGTAGTGTCACGGCGCTATCAACATAACACGACAAATGGGGCCTTTTCTGTCTAATTTTTTCCCTTTTAATATTCATAATTTCGTAAAGGGGGTTCCCCACCAACCACTACGTGAAGATGGATGAGCATTAGATTACGATGGATTGCGTTTCAATTATTTATTCATATCAATTAGTTGTATGATTAAGACATAGGAAGGGAGAATAATTAATATTGTGAGATCGATGCCCAGATAAAATAAATTATATATTGTAACTATGCATGCCTATTTAGTACTGCTCAACATTGCACAAAAAGAAAGAGAATGATGAGTGATAATGGTAGAGGAAAAACTCACTTTAGAGGAAAAGAAAAAAAAAAAAAACTAAATTTTCTGTATGTAGTTTTTCCCCTCAAAGAAGGAGAAACTGAATACTTTAAAAAATGAATCTATTTAAAGGTATGTATAAATAACTTGATGGAGTGAACAGAGGAATAGTACGTAGCAAGAACTCCGAAGAAGAAAATTCAAAATATATAATACAAGATAGAATTAATTTTCTTTTCTTTTAGTGGGTGGTCACCAATATCCTATACGTACTATTCAATTCCTAAAAATGTCAAAGCCAATAAATGACTCCAACTATCTAACTAAATTGATAATAAATTGGCTGTGCTTTTTAAAAAGTTTTGATTAAATAATGCAAAATAAATTATATGAAGAAACAACTTAATGCACTGGCGTATACTTTTGACTAAAGCTTTTAATTTGATAAAGATAAATGGTAGAACCCGTACATCGTTTTTGTTTTTATTATAATGGAGAAAGGGTTAAGCTGCCTTTTATTTATTTTCCTACAATATATATATAAAAATAAATGTTAATTGGTGTGGGTTTTACATATATATTATGTTAGGTTAAGTTTTTAATTGATCATCACTTTTGGACGCTAATATTAATTACTTTTTTTTTCATCTCCCCATCGGGACAAAATAAAATGACTTATTAAGTGCTATTTTTTTTTTCGCAATACACTTCTCTCACTTCAGCTAAGTGAAATCCGAAATAAAATTTTATAAGAAATATACATAGCAAGTTTGAGAGAAAATAAAAACTTAAATATATTTTTAATCTTTCAAATAAAACGTTTATTATTATTAGTATGTGAAAAAAATATTTGATTTTTTTTAATTTTTTAATTTTTTAAATATGATAAATATTATTTTTAATAATTTTTATCCAAATTTTTAAATAAAATATATATATTTTATAATTTGTGATGATTTTTTATCACCACAATTTGATTTTAACAGTAATAAAAAAATTGTCACAAATTGAAAAATTTATGTTTTATTTAAAAATTTGTATAGTAAGTAGAATAATTAAAAATAACTTTTAATTTGTACGATTAAAACAAAAAAAAATTATATTTAAAAGATTAAAAATATTTTTTTAAAAAAATATATACAAAATGAGATAGTTAAACCTGAAAATCCATATGATATGAGCACATGAAAAATGATGGCACACAATTTGCTGCTTACAACTACCATCTTACATGTTTTATTTTGACCAGAAAAAAAGAAAAAAAATTTGTCATATGACTATAAATATGGCGAGACCAAAAGGCAGCAATAAAAGCCACACATTTTGCCATAGTTAGCTACCTCTTTCACTTCTTCTCTTTGTGCCTAGCTAGCTTGAATTAATTAATCTTTGTTTGTTTGTTTGTTATGGAAGCCAACCCAAAAAAGTGGCTTTGCAGTGCTTTGAATGCTCGAAGTGAAGGATTAGGCAGCGAAACAATAGTGTTTGCTCATGGCTATGGAACAGACCAGTCGATATGGGACAAGATAACTCCCTCCTTTGTTGAAAACTACAAAGTTGTGGTGTTTGATTGGCCCTTTTCAGGAGCAGTGAAGGATCCAAGCCTCTATGACCCTTTGAAGTATAACTCCTTGGAAGCTTTTGCAGATGAGTTGATAACTCTAATGGATCAGATGGACCTCAAAGATGTCACCTTTGTTGGCCATTCCATGTCTGGCATGATTGGTTGCTTAGCTTCCATCAAAAGGCCTCAACTCTTTAAGAGGCTTATTCTCCTTGGTGCTTCCCCCAGGTCATTCATCTTCATCTTCTTTTTCTTGCTACCACATGCATCATGTATCATGTATCCTTATTCTTCCGAATCAATTCTACTGTCAAACTAAATTTTGAATATAAGTTTACTACGTTATATTTGATTTGATTTTAAAACTTTCCCCTTATATTCCGAGTAAAGAAGTTTTAACTTGTAAGTTTTTGAGATATCTTGAAATCCTCTAGTTATTGGTTGATGAAAAACACTAGTAATTCTCTTATTGCATTAATCATGGACAGTACTACTTTGAACTGTTTTACTAAATATTTTAATTTATTTAAAAACATAAATATTAAATAATTTTAGTATAGTATAATAAATATATTTTAATAACTTTTTTTTTCTTTAAATCAAATACCCATAATATTTATTTTAATTTTTTATTATTAATTATTATTACTTAAACAATATTTTTTACAATATTGTTTCTAGATATTTCTCCATCACACACTACTCATCATGCATGTATTCTCCTTTCCTCACTGTCATTTTTTTTAATATTTGTCTCACTAATCCCATCATCCCTATATTGTTTTGAGTTATACGTATGCTATATATTTTTTTTTCTCTGTCTCTTTCTCTTCAGCGAATCCCTATATGGGTTTGGTTCCAAAATTCTTTCTAGGAATCGGTAGTATACAGTTCTGAGGGAAAACGAACAATAACTAATGAATATTATTTCACACACCTAATCATTGAGCAACTTGCAATTTTTGACTGTACAAAAGATAAGGATAGATCATAAAACCAAGTAAGTAATATTTTATTTTTCTATTAAAATGAACCAATTTGTTATCAAAATTAAAGAAAAAAAAAGTCAAGAACCAACCAAAACATGTGGTCTATACGGGATTGGAGGAGGGAGTCCAATATTTTTTTGTACTCTTGTGCTATCCACCTTTTTCAGCGTGGTGGGTTTGATGATCCACCCTGACCCGGTGCTTTTTTCATCCATACAAAAAATATGTTAATAGAATAAGCAGAAAAGCTCTGAACTAACTTAAAAAGACAAAACTTCACTTTCCCTTCCCACTTTGCTGACTTCAATTATAGGCACTTTTGGTAAAAAGAAAAAAAAATGTGATTTTGAAAGATTGCTAATTAGCTACTTTTGAAATTTTAACCACCAATCGTTAAGCCAATTTCAATTAGAGATCAAAAGATATTTTCTCAGTATATTTATAATTTTTTTATTTTGATTCATTTAAAATAAAGACATGTATTAGAAAAATAATTTATTAACCATTTAAATGGTTGAAGTGATTAAGACGTGTGTTCATATTAGTCTTAGTCACAAATCTTAGATTAAAATATGTATTAGAGTGTGAAAATTTGATTTTGATGTTAAATCAAATGGGTTCTAATTCATTGCAACTCTAGGAAATGATAAAAATATCCTTAACAAAATAAAGAAATATGCAAAAATAAGGGTATTTTAGTCTTCTACTTATAAGTCATTTTTTTTCATCTTTTTTTCTCTTTAAGAATCCCTGGATGAATTCTTCTTGTAAATGCTCTTAAAAACCTTTTTAAGTTTTAAATAACTATAGTAAAAATTAAAACATCTTATTTTTTTAATAAGTTATAATCAACTCAAACTTATTGATAAGAATTGTTTAATGGTTTGCACTAATGATTAATCCTCTCCCAATCACGATACTCAAACTTGAGAATTTTATTGGAGAGACAAAATTTATTATCACTAGTAAAAAAAATAATAAAAAAGGATGAGAGCTGAAAGTTCCAATAATAATAATAATAATAATAAATAATAGTGTATTCTCAATAATAATAATAGTAATAAAAAAGTATTGGTCCCTCTAACTTCTTGCCATAACATACAGGTATATTAATACAGAAGACTACGAGGGTGGCTTTACTAGCTCAGATATTGAGCAGTTATTGCAAAACATAGAGACCAACTATGAAAACTGGGTTTCTGCTTTCTCTTTACTTGTAGTGGATCCAAATGATGAACCATCCGTCAACAAATTCAGAGAGTGCTTGAAAAGAATGAGAGCTGAAGTTCCAGCTCCCTTAGCTAAGACTGTGTTCTATAGTGACTACAGAGATATACTTGAGAAAGTTGAAACTCCATGCACCATCATTCAGACCTCTAATGACATTGTTGTTCCACACAATGCAGCGGTTTACATGGAGAACAAAATCAAAGGGAAGGTTACATTGGAGACTGTAAACACTAAAGGCCACTTTCCTCAGCTAACTGCATCCCTTCAGCTAGTTGATGTGATTAAGGGTGTTCTTGGCTAGTAATTCTCAATTTCATTACTTTTGTTAGTTGTTACCTTAGTTTAATACTGTTTCTCATTTCATTTATAGGTTGATGTAGCTGTGTGTGGATTATATAGTTTCTTCATGTGGAAATAGTGTGGTATGTGTTAATTAATTCATTGTTTGTACTTTTGAAATAGTGATGTTAATTAACTTTGTGTGAGTGAACTTTTTTTTTTTATTTTTTTGTATGTCTTCTCTTCGGTTTGTTGGTTAGTAAAGTGGAACGGTGAAACCTTATTTTTTTCAACTTTAAGTTGATATGAATCTTATCCATTGTTCGAACTCATTCAAAACATGATTTGGACCACACTATCTTTCTTTGTCTTATTTGAAGGGGTTGCTTGCAACTAGATAAAACAAACAGCCGCAGTTTTGACTTAATGAAATCTTCATGTCAGAATTTGCATGGAATAATTCTTTGTACATATTTAGTGTTTTCTCACCAATTCTTTAAAAAAAAAAAAGTAGAACAAAATAAGTATCCAAGTTGAAGACTGCATAACTGAAAAGTCCAATCCAAGGGTTTTTAATACAATATTGAATTAATCATCATGGAATTTCAACAATATAAAGGATAACAATAACTAAGAAACTTGAACAGCATATCAATGCAGAGCACAGTGAATAGTCATGATGCTTTGAGTCAGGAGCAATCTCCTATTCTTAAGTTTCGTAGGAGATCCAAATATCCAAGATATTCAGGAGTGATGTATCTACAATATAAGAACAAATAATCATTAAGTTTTCACTGGAACCATCCCGACAATAATCATTTAAGACAACCATTGCTAAAGAAATTTAACTTTTGTTACTTTGTTTGCAGTAAAATTGCAATTTATGATTTCCTAATTCACAAAGCCTGGAAATTTCAAATCCATGTGTATACTCTGCCAAAGACCCATAAATTTTGGAAATGACAGTAAACCAAACTTGAGTTTCCAGAAAGCACAGTAGCACATACCATATGGTTAGTAGAATAGAACAATGACCACATTGCTCTTTTATATGCATATGTTAGGGTTTTTTAATGTACAAAGGCTGCTTAATCTTTTGCTTCCATTTAATTATTTACGGCAACGTACAAGAAAAAAAAAAGTATGGAGAGGAGTAAGCAAAGAGAGAAATACCCATGTCGAAACAGGAAGTCAATAATTACGAGGGAGCAATTCGGCTTGAAAAACTCTGTATTGCGTATGACTTCTGCAACTTGCGTAACAGGAATCAACTTGAAACTATCAACTTCTCCATCTGATATTTTATTAAACCAGTTATCAGTTATCACAATGGGTGAGCACTAATATAAACAACAGTAAAATTAAAGAACTTGTAAGGCTTACCTTCATTTTTAGGCAAGAAACTTTTTGGAAGTTTTAGATCATAACAGAATTCAACATCTCTCTTGTATCTATACCCATCAATGTCCCTATATGAAATAGCACCAACAGGTATGGCTCTGTGACAGCAGCAATCAACAGAATTAGACAGAGAGAGTGCTACTTATTTGGATTTTGTCTTTTTTGGCTTATTGTTGGAAAGAGTGAACTAGTGCACACAACTAATAAACATGTTGAGCATAGACAAAAAAAATATCACATAACTCATCATCCCAAAGGAAAAGAAAATCCATGCAGTAGTGTGGTGGAGAAGGAAGGAGGAAAGTTTGTTGCTGGGTTATTAACTTACTTGACAGAGATAGATCTAGGTATTCCCGCTTCCTCTTCGCATTCCTTTATGAGATTCTCTTGACAGTCAATTCCGTGTGGCTGTGACAGTAGTAATTAACTCAGAAACTCAATGATAATGTATTGAACTAAAGGAAAACATTTAATAGTAAATTGATCTGGTTAGCCAACATTGATTTGTTTATTTAGTGTTTGCACATTATTAACATTGTTCAGTTCCTAACAAGAGGCAAAATGATTCACACACAAGGTAATAGTGGTCTCAAGGAGATATGTTTAAACATTTCAAGGTCAGAACAGATACAGATGAAACTACAAACCAGTCCTCCTGCAACTAGATGATCAAGCATTCCAGGATATGTCTGTTTCGTGTCACTTCTCTTCCCTACCCACAGGTGTTTCTGCCCATCCACCTCAACATAGCCATTCATATGGACTCCATAAGCCTAATCTTTGAAGAGAAAAAACGGGTTAAGGTTGTTATAACCAATAAGAGCTTTAGAAGAGTAGAAATGAGTATAAACCATGATAACAGCACAAGGCCTGGTCAGTGTTCACAGTGTACACACAGCTGAATTTGAATATATGGCTTCAAACATTTGCAATAACTACAAAAAATTTAGAAAGCAAATTTGGTAATGAAGTACCCAGAGATATTCCCAAGTACCTTTATGCCAAAATAAGGAGCTGCAGCACGCTCTAATGAAAAGAAAATGGGTGCGCCAAACGATGATGTCACAGGATAAAGCTGGTAAAACATGGACAAAAAACATAAGTTAGGTACTTAGGCATTAGAAAAGCATAGAAGAATGACAAAATTTAACATATTCTATGCATAATCATAATTAATACCTCGTTCCGTATACCTGGAATCTGCTCCTCTCCCAAACGCTCTACTACATATCCAACTGCATTGGTTCTTTCCTCAGCTGTTTTCAGTGTTGGATGCAAAGAAACAGAGTCACCATAGAGGCCTCCATTGTTTTTATCTTTGGGGAAAACAAATACATCGCCAAAGTCCCTCAAATGCTCCACAAACCTGAACTAATTTGAAGTTTAGCCAGTAAACCTGCCACTATCATTAGCTAAGGTGCAGATGCAGCAGTTCATTCATCATAATAAAACAGAACAACAGCAACAAAGCCTTATCCCACTAGGTAAGGTCCGCTACCTGGATCAGCTTTTAAAACAATGTAAAGAATTGATTCAGCCAAACCCAACAAGGCTAACCAATGAGACATTCACAAATAACTAAGCAAGAGATGATACAAGCATTTTACAAGGGACAAAAAAAAAAAAGAGATAGATTGAAGTAAATTTTACCCATTGTGAATGAATCCAACAATGTGGTCCTCAATGACAAATGGAAGGAATTCAGATTGTTTCTCCTATAAGAAATTTCAATGTCAATAACACAGACTAAGAGCAAACCAAGTGCATCCAAAAATTTAAAATTAGCCAGACCCATAATTCAAAAACCGAAAATATTACAACTTTATGGTGAAAGAGAAAGCCAGAAAGGATGATGCACAAACACAGAATTGGGTGTCTCAAGATATCAAATTTGTTTCATTCATTCATTGTTGGTATTTTCAAAGGAAGAAAAGAGTGAGAAGAAGAGCTTACAGAAGCATGATTGCATAGTTGAACTTTGTGGGAGAAGCCTTGGAGATAGCGAGAGCGGTCTTGTGTGGTTGATTGAGATTCAGGTATGCGAAAGACATCGTCCCATGTGAATGAAGAAAAAGAAGAAGAGGCTAAGCTGAAGTTCATGGAAGTTGCGGAGGGAAGTCGTGACCTGATGATGTTGCTCAAACTCAAAGTAGCGAATTTGCTTATGCAGCAAACCGTTCCCGTTCCCATTCCCATTGTTACTGTATCTGAGACTGGGTTATTCCGCAGTACACAACACAAGTTTGTATTGTTAAGGTATCTCATGTCAGAGTCACGACATGATCGAAGGTTGTGCTTTTACTGTGTCAATATAGGCATTTTCAGACTTGGGCCCGGTTTTCTTTTTATGGGACAGAATCGTATACCAGATATTTCAAGTCATTTTCTTTGGAATTGTTATTTACACCCTCTTATTTAAATAAAATACCTCCTTTTATCTTATTTTCCTAAATTACCCTTCACAATCTGCTCTTGGCTGCGTTGAAGACTTGATTCTCTACAATAACTTTTAGCACGAATTGCAAAAATAATAGATAACATAATTAACAGATCGGTTGCGTTATAATGAATTTTAAAGCTTCAAGATAAGATTAACTAGGTTCTAAATCAAAGATGTCACTGATTAACAAAAACTAAAACTAAAACTGGCATTGATGGAATTGTAAATTTGTAATTGTCTAAACTTCAACTATGAAAAGTTGGATCATGATCTGATGGCGGTCTCTCCTCTTTCTCAATGCCTCTTCAAGCTCCCACGGCAGCTCCTTCAACTTCTCCTGCTGGCTTAAGAGCCCTTAGTTGACGGGTTCGATAAATAAGGTTTCCTGTCATTTTTTTATTAATCAAATTTCAAGTATTGAAAACACAATAATAATATGAAATATTGTTGACATTACACTCACCCTAGGAAAGACCGTTCCAATGTAATGATATTTGCTCTCAGTTGGAGCTATCATTAAAATCTGCATTGGAAGAATAATTTTTGCACACTGCACAAAGATATATAACATTAGAATTATGATAGAGTACACTTATGCCCACTTCAGGAAAAAAGTAAATTATCATTAGTTTTGAATTAAAATTACAACAATGCTATTAATATTTTTGGGTGGGAAATGAAGTTGTAGTAAATCGATAGATAACACAAATTTGGATAGTGTTGTTATATAGAAGTATAAATGACTAACCAAGTTTTTGTTCTTCAGCTTGTCATACAAGTCGAGATTGTGGACTTGCTTTAAATGCAAAAACACAAAATCCACGGCACCTTGACAAATCCTGCATGCATTTATATGTTAATAATGGAATATATGTAAGGTTTAAGAAGTAGCAATTGCATGTTGTGCCATAAAATTACTTGATCGTATGGTTGAGAGATTTCTCTGGTAAATATTGGGCTATCTCTAGCCTACTCGACCACTGAATTTCAAGCCTGCAATGAACAACAAAATAAATATCAACTTTATAGTTGAGACAAGCTCATATCTCTTTTTTTTCAACTTTTACCCAAACCATTGATTTGTAGTCCCTAGTTTCCATTTCTTAAGTTGATAGCTACTGACTAAATGAAGATAAATAAATATCAATTATCTCTAGCTATATTTAATTAGGGAAATGTAACAAGATTAGTTTTCTTAGAAATTTAGGATTGAGAATATATATATATATATATATGGATGATACACTTACGTCATGGGCGCTGCTGCTTTCCTGAAACCCTGGCTCATGGGCAGAAAGAAGGGAAAAGATCATAATATTGTAGCTTAATTGTTATAGAAGGTCAAAACATATATAAGTAGCTTTTGATCTCATCTAACAAACTAGATGTTTAGGCCAAGAATTTAGAGATTAATTAATTGATTCTATCATACCTTTATCCAAAGAGTGAATGGACGATTCTTTTGAATTTTTTCAACCAAGGATCCCTGGAGAATATGCATGCATGCGTAATAGAAAATTATATCATTATAAACCAATTATATTATATATATAATGAAGCTAGCTAGCTAATAAAATCAGGTTATATATATAGTTACCTCCCATTCGGGCGCATAGTGGTTAAGATTATCAGCGGAAAGAGGTGGTGTGGGAGGCCAAAAATCACTGGGGTTAAATTTAGGCGTTATTGGTGAATGAGGAACCCCAGTGCTTGGTCCAATTGCAAGTTTACCTTGTGGACCAAATCCAACCATGTGAAATGGACGAATGCTACTACTACTGCTACCACTACCTCTAGCATAAGGAAGCATTAATGATGATGATGATGATGATGATGATGAGTATGCAGCTGCAGGTTGAACATTCAATGTGTTTCCACCACTTGAATACTGAGTTGCTGGAAGCATGAAATTCTGATTAGCAGCTGGTGGAGCAATATTAATATTCCTTGGCTCAGCAATGTTCACTCCAACTGCTGCTGTGGAATTAGTTGGTACTACCACTGCAGGTGGAATTGAAACATTGCCAACTTCACTAGATGAGTAGTAGTATGCAGCTGGTGATTGAACATTGAATGTGTTTCCACCAGTTGAATACTGAGGTGGAAGCATGAAATTCTGATTAGCAGCAGCTGGTGGAGCAATATTAATATTCCTTGGGTCAGCACAGCAACAATGTCTACTCCTCCAACTGCTGTGGAATTAGTTGGTACTACCACTGCAGGTGGAATTGAAATATTGCCAGGGACTTTGGCGATGTATTTGTTTTCCCCAAAGATAAAAACAATGGAGGCCCCTACGGTGACTCAACACTGAAAACAGATGAGGAAAGAACCAGTGCAGTTGGATATGTGGTAGAGCGTTTGGGAGAGGAGCAGATTCCAGGTATACGCAACGAGGTATTAATTATGATTATGCATAGAATATGTTAAATTTTGTCATTCTTCTATGCTTTTCTAATGCCCAAGTACCTAACTTATGTTTTTTGTCCATGTTTTACCAGCTTTACCCTGTGACATCATCATTTGGCACACCCATTTTCTTTTCATTAGAGCATGCTGCAGCTCCTTATTTTGGCATAAAGGTACTTGGGAATATCTCTGGGTACTTCATTACCAAACTTGCTTTCTAAATTTTTTGTAGTTATTGCAAATGTTTGAAACAATATATTCAAATTCAGCGTACACTGTGAACACTGACCAGGCCTTGTGCTGTTATCATGGTTTATACTCGTTTCTACTCTTCTAAAGCTCTTAATGGTTATAACATCCTTAACCCATTTTTTCTCTTCAAAGATTAGGCTTATGGAGTCCATATGAATGGCTATGTTGAGGTGGATGGGCAGAAACACCTGTGGGTAGGGAAGAGAAGTGACACGAAACAGACATATCCTGGAATGCTTGATATCTAGTTGCAGGAGGACTGGTTTGTAGTTTCATCTGTATCTGTTCTGACCTTGAAATGTTTAAACATATCTCCTTGAGACCACTATTACCTTGTGTGTGGATCATTTTGCCTCTCGTTAGGAACTGAACAGTGTTAATAATGTGCAAACACTAAATAAACAGATCAATGTTGGCTAACCAGATCAATTTACTATTAAATGTTTTCCTTGAGTTTCTGAGTTAATTACTACTGTCACAGCCACACGGAATTGACTGTGAAGAGAATCTCATAAAGGAATGTGAAGAGGAAGCGTGAATACCTAGATCTATCTCTGTCAAGCAAGTTAATAACCCAGTACCAAACTTTCCTCCTTCCTTCTCTACCACTCTACTGCATGGATTTTCTTTTCCTTTGGGACGATGAGTTATGTGATTTTTTTTTCTGCCTATGCTCAACATGTTTATTAGTTGTGTGCACTAGTTCACTCTTTCCAACCATAAGCCAAATGACATAATCCAAATAAGTAGTACTCCCTCTCTCTGTCTAATTCTGTTGATTGCTGCTGTCACATAGCCATACCTGTTGGTGCTATTTCATATAGGGACATTCATGGGCATAGATACAAGAGAGATGTTGCATTCTGTTATGATCTAAAACTTCCAAAAAGTTTCTTGCCTAAAAATGAAGGTAAGCCTTACAAGTTCTTCAATTTTACTGTTGTTTATGTTGGTGCTCACCCATTGTGATAACTGATAACTGGTTTAATAAAATATCAGATGGAGAAGTTGATAGCTTCAAGTTGATTCCCGTTACGCAAGTTGCAGAAGTCATACGCAATACAGAGTTTTTCAAACCGAATTGCTCCCTCGTAATTATTGACTTCCTGTTTCGACATGGGTATTGCTCTCTTTGCCTACTCCTTTCCATACTTGTTTTTCCTGTACGTCACTGTAAATAATTAAATGGAAGCA
Source organism: Amphicarpaea edgeworthii (assembly GCA_014843725.1). Taxonomy (NCBI): domain Eukaryota; kingdom Viridiplantae; phylum Streptophyta; class Magnoliopsida; order Fabales; family Fabaceae; genus Amphicarpaea; species Amphicarpaea edgeworthii. The sequence goes on from CM026325.1 coordinate 1,103,989, forward strand.
AAAGATTAAGCAGCCTTTGTACATTAAAAAACCCTAACATATGCATATAAAATAGCAATGTGGTCATTGTTCCATTCTGCTAACCATATGGTATGTGCTACTGTGCTTTCTGGAAACTCAAGTTTGGTTGTACTGTCATTTCCAAGTTTTGTGGATCTTTGGCAGAGTATACACATGGATTTGAAATTTCCAGGCATTGTGCATTAGGAAATCATATATTGCAATTTGACTGCAAACAGGGTAACAAAAGTTAAATTTCTTTAGCAATTGTTGTCTTAAATTATTATTGTCGGGATGGTTCCAATGAAAACTTAACGATTATTTGTTCTTATATTATATCACAGATACGTCACTCTTGAATATCATGGATATTTGGATCTCCTACGAAACTTAAGAATAGGAGATTGCTCCTGACTCAAAGCATCATGACTATTCACTGTGTTATGCATTGATATGCTGTTCAAGTTTCTTAGTTACTATTATCCTTTATATTGTTGAAATTCCATAATGATTAATTCAAGATTATATTAAAAACCCTTGGATTGTACTTTTCCTGTTATGCACTCTTCAACTTGGATACTTATTTTGTACTATTTTTTTTTTTTTTTTTTTTTAAGAATTGGTGAGAAAACATTAAATATGTTCAAAATTTGAGATGAAGATTCCATTCAAGTTAAAATTGTGGTTGTTTGTTTTATCTAATTGTAAGCAACCTTTTCAAATAAAACAAAGAAAGATAGTATGGTCTAAATCATGTTTTGAATATGAGTTCGAACAATGGATAAGATTCATGTCAACTTAAAGTTGAAAAAAAAAAAAAAAAGAATTTATCGTTCTACTTTACTAACAAGCAAACTGAGGAGAAGAGATACAAAAAAAAAATTAAAAAAAGTTCACTCACACAAAGCTAATTAACATCACTATTTCAAAAAAGTACAAACAATGAACTAATTAACACATATCACACTATTTCCACGTGAAGAAAACATATAATTCACACACAGCTACATCAACCTATAAATGAAATGAGAAACATATATAAAACTAAGGTAACAACTAACAAAAGGAATGAAATTGAGAATTACTAGCCAATAACACCCTTAATCACATCAACTAGCTAAAGGGATGCAGTTAGTTGAGGAAAGTGACCTTTAGTGTCTACGATCTCCAATGTAACTTTTCCTTTGATTTTGTTCTCTATGTAAACCACTGCATTGTGTGGAACAACAATGTCATTAGAGGTCATGGAGTTTCAACTTTCTCAAGTATATCTTTGTAGTCACTATAAAACACAATCTTGGCTAAGGGGGATGGAACTTCAGCTCTCATCCTTTCTTATTACTTTTTTTTACTATTATTAGTGATAATAAACTTTGTCTCTTTAAGAAAAGTCTAAAATTCAAGTAGTGTGAGTGGGAGAGGATTAATCATTAGTGCAAACCATTAAACAATTCTTACCAAATAAGTTTGAGTTGATTATAACTTATTAAAAAACTATGATGTTTTAATTTTTACCTTAGTGTAGTTATTTAAAATTTAAAAACGTCTTTAATAACATTTACACGAAAAATTCGTAGAAGGATTCTTAAAAAGAGAAAAAATGTGACTTATAAGGAAAAAAATTGAAATACCCTTACTTTTACATATTTCTTTATTTTATTAAGATATTTTTATCATATCCAATTAGGACCCATTTGGTTCAGGCTCAAAATCAAATTTTCACACTGTAGTGCTTAATTTAATCTAGGATTTATGACTAAAATTAATATGAACATACATCTTAATCACTTCGACCATTTAAATGATCATCAGATTATTTTTCTAATGCATGTCTTTACTTTAAAGGAATCAAAATAAAAAAAAAAATTATAAATATTTGATCTCTAACTGAAATTGACCTGGCCGACTAATTGGTGGTTCAAATTTCAAAAGAAGCTCATTAGTGAATTTGTTTAAAATTATAACAAGTGTTTATAAAATAAATGATTATCAAATAATTAATTATTTCACAAGTAAAAATAACTTGCTTATTTAAATAAACAAAAAATAACCTAAGCAAAAAAAGTTTAGACAAACATACTAAAAACACATATAACCACTTATTTTATTAAAATAAGCAAAAGTTTAAACAAACCCGGTCTGTCACAAACCAGCACATTAACGAGCGATCTTTCAAAATCACTTGATATCAACAATACCATACAATACAAAGCACGTGCCATTGTTGGCATTGACATTAGCATATATTATATTATGCTGGTGTTAAAGCAATTTTTTATTTATCAGTATTGATTTAAATGTTTTAAATTACTCATAGGTTTAATATTTAAAATTATAATTTGAGTGCTATGTCTACATTTATTTAAAGGCTTATTATATTTTAAGTATGTACCAAAAATGAACGATTTCTTTAGTAAAAAAAAAACAGAAATATCACATTTGATTTTTATACAACAAAGATATTTTGAGAAAATTATTATTACCCAAGTATAAAAAAAGATGTCAATATCATTAATTCCTAAAAAACTAGTCAAATAGCTTTATAGGCATATCAACTGGAATCTCTCAACAAAAAATAATTTTGAATAACGATAACTAAAAACATTAAAAAATAATATGATAACCTCCGAATAATTTTGAATGGTTAAAACTTCAATACCATTAAAGGTTCTTCAAAACTAAACTAGGAGATGATAAAACCCAGATACATTCTTCGTTCATCAGGCAATGTGATGTCTGATCACTCTCCGTTCTTTATCCAATATAAAATTAGCACTTGAAAATTGACTGCTATTGAAAAATGTCGTCAGATCATAAATGTGATGTTCTTGAGCCTGCACAATGTCAAACAAATTCGATAGTCAAGTCACTTGATTATCTCGATTGGAAACACACAATGGACAAATGTAATTACCTTTTCATAAAGATCATCTACTCTGACATCTACATAAGTTAGACCTGCAACAGATCCGTTGACAACTTTTTCGAAATGCAAAGCATTCTGTGCTAGCTTGAGGAGAATGAAAAGGAGAACATCATTATAGTCCTTCTTGAAAGTCATGTACTTTATAAAGCTCTGCAACAGCAAATACACATTTTAGAGCACAAATTCCATGAATTCTAAACAAAATCATAATTGCAAAATGGTACTATGTGAAAATAATTATGAGACAGATTCAAATTAATTTGATATACCTTTGGAAGAGCTTTCTGCACCCCAAATTTTTGTGTTGAAATGAATGATTCAAGTAGAACACGAATTGCCATGTCTACATCGTCTTCTCTAACAACTTGTCTCAGATGCATTCTCGCATGAGCTTCAGACATCCTTATCACTGATTCAATGTGCCTTACGGCAATAGGGACACATTGTCCTTGCTAAAATAAAAGCAGAATGTTAGTAATTAGTAAATCCAACACAAAAAATTACTACAATCTAGTTGGTTTGGTAAAGAAAGAAAGATAAGGCAAAGTATTACTGAAGATTCCCTGTGCAGATCGGGCATAGAAGTTTTTCATTTTTTCATCGTACTTATCGACATCCAATAACTTGGGAAAAATATTCAACTTGGCATATGTAATGTACTTCCTCAAGAGATCTTGAGGAAGTATCTGCAAACAAGCAGGAAAAAAAAAAAAAAACTCTCGAGGGTTAAGACACGAGACATTAACGTCACTACAAACAAGTAACAACAGCTGGATCTTAGTAATTAAGAACCTCTGGATCAGCTGGCATGGCAGAAGTATTCACATCTTGGGACTCACTAAAGGACTTGTCATCTTGATTAGCACTCTTGGGTTGTGAGTTGATGTAACTATCAACGACAAACATTGCTAGCATTTCATCGATGATAGGATCAACAACGTCCTGTAAAAATGAAGAACTCCCTCAATAAAATATATCCAAAATGAAGAGGTAAACACTAAAGCAGTGTTAATTTAGATATAACCTTCACAACACAGAGGATGTCAAAACAGGAAATAATCGGATCTGTCAATTCAACATTTTGAGAAAATGTTTTAGAGGAATCATATCTGCAATTCAACATTTTGAAAAATGCATCAAAATCATACATCAATACTCATAGTACATCCAATATCTCTCAATGTGTGACATAGAAGAAGTCAAAATCTTAGCTCCGACATTGGTGAGCTATGTCAACTTGCAGCCAGATACATGCAAAAGCTTATATACTTGCTTACCTTCCTCCAACGAGATTTGCGGCAGCAATAACAGAACAGCGTGCCTGAAGAGATGTAACAATTCCAGCTTTTGATATGCTTATACTCTGCTGCTCCATGGCTTCATGGATACTCACCCTGGTAACAAAATATGCGTAACTTATGCTGATCAAGGTTAATTTATTACTCTTCTTTCTCCCGAGAAGATGCATATTAACATGTAATTAAAATCTCTCAAGTAGTAATTACAACTTACCTATCCTGGTCTTTTATCTTGTCAAACTCGTCAATAAGACAAATTCCTTTGTCAGCTAGAACAAGTGCTCCTCCTTCAAGAATCCATTCCTTTGTGAGGGGATCCTTGTGAACCGCAGCTGTGAGACCCACTGCAGAAGCCCCTTTACCAGTGGTGTATACAGCTCTCTGCCCAGTTTTTTCAACGTATTTAAGAAACTGAGATTTCGCTGTTCCTGGATCACCGAGGAGAAGAACATTTATGTCTCCTCGCATGCGATGCTTTCCTTCAACATTTTTCTCTTGACCTCCAAACATAGCTAAAGCTATTGCAGTTTTTATGTCATCGTGACCATAGATTGATGGAGCAATAGACTTGACAATCTGAAATTCAATTCATAGTACATTACAAAACAATAATCAAATTGAAAGACATGCCAATAAAAATTCTAAGGAACAAACCCTTTCTCCGATTCGAGGGTCTTTCGCCAAATTTTCAATCTCTTCCATGTCTTCCTGCGTAAGTTCGTAGGCAGAGAAAAGGTCTTGCTTTTTCGTAACATAATTTGCTTCAACAACGGTGGCAAAATTATTGGTATAAACACCTGTGACCTCCTGAGATAAAAAGGTATAAACAATATAAGAAAATCAATCTATAACACCTAAGAGCAAAAGCTTAATGAGTCTAAGTCAAAGATGATACAATTTCTTCTCCAGGGCGAGCACAGTCAATCAGATCATTCAATAGTATCACTTCCGTGTATCTTGGAAGTCGACCTGCAGGAACTATTCCTGGGCTCTCTTGGAGGGTAAGCTTCTGAAAATTCCTATAAATTGTCTACAAGAAGCATAGAAAGAAAGAAAAAAATGAGTATATTTTGCCTTTTGTCTTTTAAAATAATGATGATCAACTTATTTTGCAACATCTCAGTGCAAAAAGTCTTTTGCAATCACTTGACTAGTTGAAACAAAGATAAACATTCAATAGAATATGTGCATCCTAAAGGGTTTGAAAAAGTTGCACCTGTTCAGCACTGACAGTGAATGGTCCTTTTGCTTGACACTCGGGACATGATCCCACTTTCACCTCTGAATCTGAATAGGAATTCTGGAAAAAAGGACCCAAAGTTGCTCCACATGTGCTACAGTCATACTTCACCTGCTGCAACTGGGGGGAAACTCCAGAACGTCTGGTTACTACTCCTCCAATCCGGATCATTGTATTCAAGTTTATCTCCCTACTCCAAACAAGTCAATTTGTAAGTTTTTCACCCAATGAAATAAAAATAATAATAATAATTAAAAAAAAAAAAAAAAAAAGAGGGAGGAGAATGCAGAACGGTGACACAATTTTTTTAAGTTTTGTTTATTATGCTACCTTAAATCTCGAATCTGGTCATAAAGTGAGAAGTTGGCTACTCGTACATAAATCTTTTGGTGTACGTTTCTATAATTTGGATGTAATTCAAAGACAACACTCTTGGTAACATCTTCCATCACTTCTAAGACAGACTGAGGCGCATCAACCAGCCATATAGCAATGCAGGGATGAACATGGATAAACTGTATGTAATCTATCTCCAAACTGCACTTACTAGCTGTATTAAAAAGACGCAATGAGTAAGCTGATGCAAAAAAAGACACTGCTCATTGTCACAGGTACAACACTGTAGAAAATATATTTACCTGACACCATATCATTTATCAGCCACACATATTCCTTGCCCCGATGTTCTCTTTTTGGATTAACATATGTGAGTAAGAAGTTATTGAATTTCCTTGCTATGAAGCGGCGCACTTCATCTCTTGTAACCCACTCTCTAGGTGTTCCTTGAATATCATACATGTCATCTTCATCATCAATGTCCTCGCGTTCCTCGGAAGTATGGCTGGTGTGGCTGGGAGGAAGCTGCTCCGTGTTAAAATCAACAGAAGAAGAAGAAGAAGAGTTAGGGTTTGGGGATTCAGAAGAGTTCCCTATTGATTCCATGCTTCTTGTCTCTCTGGCTTCAACTCTACGGGTGAACAATTTGGTACGAATATAACACCTGATTTTTATAATATTAGTTAGATTTGATATGATTTAATATTATATCTTTAAATTATTTTAAGTTTATAATATTTATTATTTTGTTTGTTTAATTTTTTTTAGGGTTATAATTTTTATTTTATATTATTTTTAATAAATTTTATCATATAATTTAAATAAAAAATCATTTTTAAATTTTTTCAATTATTCTTATTGTAATTATCTTATTAATATAATAAATTTAAAGATTATGGATATAACAAATTTAAAGATTTAACTTAACAAATATAAATGGATTGAAACTTAAATAAATATCTATTTAAATTTAAATCAATTAGTCGGTATTAATTTTTTTCTTAAACTGAATTTTAAAAAAATATATTAATTTAACATCTTTAAACTTAAAACGAAATTATTGTTTTTAAATAATTATTGATAATAATAAATAAATAAAAATTGAGAAAAATGAAATAAGTACTTTAAATTCATTAATATAATTATTTTAAAATTATATTATTTGTTATTATATTAGATTTATTGTAATTATTTTAATATTATAATATTTTTTATTTTGTTAGTTTGATTTTGTTGAAGTTATAATTTTTTTTTATTTTATATTATTTTTAACAAACTTTAACATTGAATTTAAATAATAAAAAATTGTTTTCAAATTTGAATAAAAATCTCAATTCTTACTCTGTCGATGGCCGACACCAAACAAGGACCGGTTCATGGAGTTTGAGCACGTGGTCGCGGGAAAAACACGTGGCGTGTGGGTCCATGGAAGACGTCTCCAGGTCATGGACAAGGATGGCAAGCTGTCACCGGCCTAGGGATGGCAATATGAACTCAGACCCTACGGGCACCCGCAAAAATATCCATATGCAGGTAAGGTAATAACCCGCATATTTGGGGATGGGGATGAGACGGGTATTTACCCGTAAAATCTCACGGGAATGGGTGCGGGTACGGGTACTGTAGTACCCACCCCGCCCCGCACCTTATATATATACATATTAATTAATATATTGTAATTTTATTATTTAAATTATTCAATTGAAATTATTTATTTATTTATTTATTATTTTAATTATTCTTTTTATATGTTAATTTTGATATTCTATTATGATTTAATTTTTATTTGTACTAGTAGTTCAAAGCAATATAGAAACTATGGAAATAAGCATTTGCAAAATATGGAGAAATTAATTCAGATGATGAAGTTAAAATATTATATCTATTTGTGTTTTATTTTTAATATATAATTATAAACTAATTAGTTTTAAAAATATATTAGTTTTTCCCGTTTAATTAGAGTTTTGTTTAGATTTATGTTGAATGATTATTTTTGTAATGTTATTTATTTATATAAATCAATATTTGTTTGATTTTAATATTATATAAGGGTGTATTGGATTAGGATTTTAAAAGACTTTTTTGGCATAAAAAAGTTTTGAAGATTTTTAAGATTTTGTAGAAAACTAAAAACTGTTAAGATTTTTTTAAGAAGACTTTTGTGATTAGGATTTTATAATTTGGATTTAATGGATTTAGAGTATAGAATTTGAAAAAATTTCACATATTTATAAGATAAGATAGATTTGAAAAGATTTTATGAATTTCTAGAAAAAAAAATTCAAAACTATTAAACAAGCCAACAAGAGCGTGCTTGGAAATATTATTGAACACAAACTATTAATTATCATAAGCTGAACCATCTTACCTACTAATATTGTACATGAACTCAAAATCAAAGTTACAAGCTATTAATGCATTTTGAGATATATTTTTCACAAATTTTCATAAAGTAATAGTGAAAAATAATAACAAAATATTAGTAAAAAATATAAAATGTTTCATTTAACTCATAAAATCAATAATGTCATCAAAATATAAATCAAATCATTCAACAAAAAATACATGATGATCAAAACATTAATCATCCGCCTAACTTGAAGAATATTCAAAGTTGTCTATGTTTTATAGCATCCCAAACATTACTCTTTGTTTCCTATCTTAAATTGTATATTTCTTCAAATTTGACTGCAATAATTTAGAAAGGTCTTTTAAAACTTTAACTTGATTGTTTGCCCCGAGTTAAAACTTCTTCTAGACTCATATCTACTTTTCTTATGAAAATTTTCATTTCATTAAGAATTTGTGAACTTAAAATGAATGAGACAGTGGACTACATTGTAGGCTTGTAAATTGATTCATAGTGATTTTGAGGTATGAACACATCACTATTAGAATCATATGAAAAGTCTCTCGTAGTTGAATGTGATTGTTTCTTTGGGTTTGATATTTATATGATCAACTAAAAAGTTTATAAAATCTACCAAAATCCAATTAAAAAAAAGTCCATAAAATCTTTTATAATTTTGAATAACAGATGACTTTTTTTTGCGTTATTCAAAATCTCAATCGAATACCACAAGATTTCGTTGCCCTCAAAAAAAAATCTTGATAATCTTGATTGAATACCATCAGATTATTTTTTATCATTTAACAATCCTGATTGAATACCCAAGACATTTTTACAAAAAAAAAAAAAAAAAGTCATTCAAATCTTAAACAATCTTAATCCAATACATCCCCTAAATTTATTTTTTTTTATAATTTTTAATTTTATATATATGAAAAGTGCGAGTCGCGGATGCAGGTATGGGTACAGAAGGTATGAGGATGGGGATTAAAATTGTTACCCTACCCTACCCATTGTCATCCCTAGTCACCGCGACTTGGAGACTTACAACTTGGAAACTTATATGGCCTCCTTTGTCTTTTCGACGACCTCAACAGCGACATTACGCTCGATGAATTTTGCTTCGTATATCAACGCTCTCCATTCTGCCACTAGTTGCTAATTTAATTAAACTAAACCCCTTGTGTCTTTTTCTTTTTTTTGGTTATTCTCATAAACAAGTGTCTCGGTTGTGTAATTTGTCCAAATTTAAAAAATTAAAGTAAATAGAACAAATTACAGAATATTTCTTAAAGTTTGCTTCAATTACACATGCACCCCTTCCTTTGTTTACTATTACTTTAATACCCCTGTTTTTAACTGTGTTAATTTACTATTGGTTTTTTAAATGCATTTGTATTTAATTTTAATTGATTTATTTAAAATGTCGTAATTACCCTTATAGTTAAGTTATCCAAAGAAAATGAACTTTCTTCGGGAAGAGTTTCTCTTCCTTTGGTTCTTTTTTTTTTTTTTTTTTTTTTTAAGGGAGAGAAAGGCTTCTCTTCCTTCTCCTCTTCCTCCGTTTTTTTTTCTAAGGGGGAGAAAATGATTTCTCTTTCCTTTGTTTCAAAGTTCTTTTTTTTTTTTTTAAGGGGAGAGAATGGTTTCTCTTCCTCTATTTCATGTTGTTGTTTTTCTAAAGGGAAGAGAATGATTGTTCTTCCTCGGTTTCGTGTGTTACCTTTCAAGGGGAGAGAATTATTCTTTTTCTTCAAAGAAGGAGGGATACTGATGTTTTGAACATTCTAATACATGTATCGCCTAACCTTTTAAACTCATTACACATATACCACTTAAATTTTACCCCTTGATTTTTAAACACATCACACATGTATCTCCTTAACTTCTAAAATCATTACATGCACCCTTGAACTTTTTAATACATTACAAACGCACCTCCTATGTTTTAAAAAAGAAGATAAATGCATTTTTTAGAAAAAGATATTATAAAAATCATGTGTCATGACGCAAAAAGTTAACACACTTAACTCCGTTAATAGTGGAGGGGATGCAAGTGTAATGAGATACCGAAAGTTACGGAATTCTGTGTATGTAAAAAAAAAAAAAAAAAAAATACACGTGTAATTGAAACAAACCTCAATAAATGTTAATGTAATTTGTTTAAGTAAATAACTTTATACAAACAAATCGATGCATGTAATCAAACTAGTGTTAAGTCTTGAGATGCACGATGTTTTAATATTAATTTATAATATTAATAATGATTATTATTTTAATTTTGGTTTTATAATTAAAGTTGTAACAGTAATATATTTAGGCTAATAACAACCAAACAAATACAAAATTTTTGAAAATGAAAATATAAATCAAATCATCACACTACAATGTGATAGGATGCCGAAAAAAATGTGTAACACAAAATTAAAGTTTAGAATTTGAAAATAAAATTGAAAAATCTATTTATATACAATAGGGAAATTAATGTTATGTATACGTTTTTACGCATTATAGTGCATATGTATGCAAAACATAATAATGAGTAAAAAACACGTTAACAATTACAAACTACACTTTCATGTTTCATCATGATATATTTGGACTAAAATATTTATTTGTTTTTAATTTTTGTATAAGAGTATTTTAATAATTTAATATTTAATTAAATACAAATAATTTCTCTTTCTTATCCTAATTAATTATTTTTTTCTTAAATAAAATTTGTCATAAATGAAGAGAGAAAATATATTTTCTTAATTAAATATTAAATTATTATGATATCCTTAAAAAATATTTTAAATTACTATATTTTCTTAATTATATATTAATATTAATATACACAAATTTTATATAAAAAGTTATTAAATATAGATTCAAAATATTAATTTCTAGTAAATATATTAACTAATTCGATTAAAATAATTTTTAGATTAAATATTTAACTTCATATTGTAATTATTGTTTAACAAAATACTTATATATGAAATTATTTAAAATTATTTTATACAATTTCTTAATAAGAATAATTTTATAGAATTTTAAAGGAAAAAATCTGTTGAAACAAAAAAATGTAAAAGTAATAAAAGTGTAAAAAGAAAAAAAAAACGAGTAAAATGAAAAGGAAAACAAATTAAAAACATAAAACTAAAAAGTGAAAAAATAAATGTAAAAAAAACATAAATATAAAAATTAGAGAGAAATAAATAATTAAAAAAAAAGAAATAAATAAAGTAGGGAGAGAAACAATTATAAATATATCTTTTGAATTAAATATTGATTTTTCTTTGTGTAATATTTACAATTCAATCGAAAAGATATAGACATATAATTATAATTTCCTCTCTCCATATTTTATCACTTTTTTTTTTCCACCCAATTCTTTTTTTTTTTTATCCAATTTTTATATTTATGTTTTTTTTTCTCTTTTAGTTTTAGCTTTTATTTTACAAGTTTCCTTTATTTTATTTTTCTTTTCCTATATTTTTTCTTTCTTCTTTTCATTTTAAATTTTTTTGTTTAACCATTTTTTACTTGAAAATTTTATAAAGTCATCTTACTAATAAATTTTATAAAATAGTTTTAAGTAATTTTATATATGAATATCTTGTTAAACAATAATTATAATTTGAAGTTAAATTTTCAATACAACATTAATTTATATCTAATTAATTAATTTATTTACTACAAAATAATTGACTCCATGTTTAATAATTTTATATATGAAAATATACAAATATTAAATAAATCATTTATAAGTAATTATGTGACATGACACATGTCACAATTCTAAAAAATGTCATGCAGAATTATACACGAGTAAAAACCTTATATTTTAAGTATTTGTAAAATATTGGAGTATATATTAATCATGAGAGATGAGAAGTTTAAATAATAGTCATAGATTAAATCTGAATAGTTCAAATGTAATTTTGAATTAAAATTAAATGTGATATTTATCATATATAATCATATCTCTCCTAATTATTGTGCATTTTACCATAACATTGTTGTCACTACCAATATGGTCACCACCGTTGTTTTTGCAGCTACCATCACTACTACCATCGTGGGTCGTTATCCTCGTTGTTATCGCTACCACCACCGTCATCCTTTTGATAGTGACAAACAATTATTAGTGACAGTGACAGTGCTCTGTTGATGGTGGTGGTCGTGGTGATGGCGATAGGGCCAATTACCATCATAATCGTTGTCATTACCAATAGGATCACCATCAATTTAAATATTTAGTATTAATTTGAGATCTTAAAATTTTAAAAAAAAATTATAATTTTTAAATAATAATTAATAAAAAAAAAAGTAAAATAAGGTAATTTAATTATCTTAAAATTATAATATTTTTTGAAATTAAGAGTGTTCACGGTAATATTATGACGACACCGACTAATATCTTAATATTTCTCCTTTATAGCTCGAGTGGAAAAAAATATAATGATAAACTTCAAATATGACAACTGAAAATTGAAAATGTATTATTCTGTCAAAAAAAGAAGAAGAAGATTTATAATTAATTATACGACGGTTTTCACAATTCAAAAGAATTAACTTTAAATTAAATAATTTTAAATTTTGACGTTACAAGTAGTTAAATTTCTTAAATAAAATGTAACTAGATTTTTTTTTAAAATTATGAATGTCTCATCGTCAATTGAGTCGAAAATTAATAGTAAACTATTTAAATTAAATGTAACTAGATTTATTAAAGGTTAAAATCAAAACTGTTTTGTATTTTATATTTATATTGAAACAATCAAAAAGATTTCTAAAAGAAAAGAGAAAATATAAAATCAAAATTAAGCTGTAATGTAAAAAAATTAAACAAAAAATATACATCATAAAATAATTTTAAATTCAGACAAACATTTAAGAATATATATTTTTTAATTATTTATTAAAGTATAATATAAATATATATAATTAATTCATATAAAATACATAAACTGAAAAGAGAGGACTGATTAATTTTTTTTATGTTTTAAACTATATTAATTTAATACTTACACAACCTCACGCAATCGATGACTATTGTATCTAGTGAAGAGATTTATTTAATAAATATTATAACTTTTTGATACTGTGAATTTATGACAAAATTCTTAATTATTTTTAATAATTAATTTAAAGGTTACGTATGATGATCACAATACATAATATTTGGATGTGGTAACCAGGAAAAACAAATATTGGATGTGGTACGATATACTGAGACACAATAAACATAATAGGATAAGCTTTATATAAATTTATCAATAAAAAATAAAGAACGTTGAAAATGAGAACTAAAGGTGTATTTAGTTTGAAGAACAAAAATTGTGTTTTCACCATTTCTTTTCTTGTACAATATTTTGAAAATATGAAACTAAGAAAATACCAAACTACATAAATGGTTATTCAATGTTTAAACATGATAAAAAATATTGTTGCTCTTAGTAAATTTCTTAGTAAATTAACTTTTTATTTGGTGATTTTCTGTCACATCTTTTATTACTTTTGAATTTGTCATAGTTGTGAGATATTTAATTTTCTTTTTTATTGAATTTTTTTATGGATTTTTGTTTAATTTTTCATATTTTTCTATCGTATAGTTTTCTCTTTATTTGATAATAAGTTGGGCTTTAACATAGAATGGGTCGAATAAGAATTTAGTTGGAATATCTCTTTCCCAAGTATACTGGTATGTAATTTTAAAAAATAAATAATAGATTATATACATGCATATTATACTTTAATAAATAATTAAAGATGATTTATTTTTGAATGTTTGTCTAAATTTAAAATTATTTTATAATATATATTTTTTGTTTGATTATTTATATTATTGCTGGGGTTTTTCAAGTGTCACTTGTAAGATAGTAGTTGACGTTGTGAGCACTCTCAATTTCAAGAAATGGAAGGAGAAGACGGAAGTGATGGTAGGAAGCTTATTCTTCTTGATCTCTATTATCTCCTTCGATTCTCTTGCTTATGAAAACAATTTTTCAAGCGTCAGTTGATGGTGTTAAAGTTGATGGTATTTAAAAGCAATAGCCTTTTATTTCATATTCACCTTTAAAAGTATAACAGGTTAATTAAATATTTAAAAGTTAAAGAGGATATAAAAATAGTACCTTCATGACAGCCAAATTAGTGTCAATACCATCAACTTTAACACCATCAACTGACGCTTGTGCAGACATGACCTTTTTATGATTGTTCTTTCTTTCTAATTCAGTCATTTCTCCAACAGATATTTCACCCACAGCAATCCTACCCTCATAAAATTGTTTTCATAAGCAAGAGAATCGAAGGAGATAATAGAGATTAAGAAGAATAAGCTTCCTACCATCACTTCCGTCTTCTCCTTCCATTTCTTGAAATTGAGAGTGCTCTCAACGTCAACTACTATCTTACAAGTGACACTTGAAAAATCCCAGCAATAATATAAATAATCAAACAAAAAATATATATTATAAAATAATTTTAAATTTAGACAAACATTCAAAAATAAATCATCTTTAATTATTTATTAAAGTATAATATGCATGTATATAATCTATTATTTATTTTTTAAAATTACATACCAGTATACTTGGGAAAGAGATATTCCAACTAAATTCTTATTCGACCCATTCTATGTTAAAGCCCAACTTATTATCAAATAAAGAGAAAACTATACGATAGAAAAATATGAAAAATTAAACAAAAATCCATAAAAAAATTCAATAAAAAAGAAAATTAAATATCTCACAACTATGACAAATTCAAAAGTAATAAAAGATGTGACAGAAAATCACCAAATAAAAAGTTAATTTACTAAGAAATTTACTAAGAGCAACAATATTTTTTATCATGTTTAAACATTGAATAACCATTTATGTAGTTTGGTATTTTCTTAGTTTCATATTTTCAAAATATTGTACAAGAAAAGAAATGGTGAAAACACAATTTTTGTTCTTCAAACTAAATACACCTTTAGTTCTCATTTTCAACGTTCTTTATTTTTTATTGATAAATTTATATAAAGCTTATCCTATTATGTTTATTGTGTCTGTATATCGTACCACATCCAATATTTGTTTTTCCTGGTTACCACATCCAAATATTATGTATTGTGATCATCATACGAACCTTTAAATTAATTATTAAAAATAATTAAGAATTTTGTCATAAATTCACAGTATCAAAAAGTTATAATATTTATTAAATAAATCTCTTCACTAGATACAATAGTCATCGATTGCGTGAGGTTGTGTAAGTATTAAATTAATATAGTTTAAAACATAAAAAAAATTAATCAGTCCTCTCTTTTCAGTTTATGTATTTTATATGAATTAATTATATATATTTATATTATACTTTAATAAATAATTAAAAAATATATATTCTTAAATGTTTGTCTGAATTTAAAATTATTTTATGATGTATATTTTTTGTTTAATTTTTTACATTACAGCTTAATTTTGATTTTATATTTTCTCTTTTCTTTTAGAAATCTTTTTGATTGTTTCAATATAAATATAAAATACAAAACAGTTTTGATTTTAACCTTTAATAAATCTAGTTACATTTAATTTAAATAGTTTACTATTAATTTTCGACTCAATTGACGATGAGACATTCATAATTTTAAAAAAAAATCTAGTTACATTTTATTTAAGAAATTTAACTACTTGTAACGTCAAAATTTAAAATTATTTAATTTAAAGTTAATTCTTTTGAATTGTGAAAACCGTCGTATAATTAATTATAAATCTTCTTCTTCTTTTTTTTGACAGAATAATACATTTTCAATTTTCAGTTGTCATATTTGAAGTTTATCATTATATTTTTTTCCACTCGAGCTATAAAGGAGAAATATTAAGATATTAGTCGGTGTCGTCATAATATTACCGTGAACACTCTTAATTTCAAAAAATATTATAATTTTAAGATAATTAAATTACCTTATTTTACTTTTTTTTTTATTAATTATTATTTAAAAATTATAATTTTTTTTTAAAATTTTAAGATCTCAAATTAATACTAAATATTTAAATTGATGGTGATCCTATTGGTAATGACAACGATTATGATGGTAATTGGCCCTATCGCCATCACCACGACCACCACCATCAACAGAGAGAATCGTCATTGTCACTAATAATTGTTTGTCACTATCAAAAGGATGACGGTGGTGGTAGCGATAACAACGAGGATAACGACCCACGATGGTAGTAGTGATGGTAGCTGCAAAAACAACGGTGGTGACCATATTGGTAGTGACAACAATGTTATGGTAAAATGCACAATAATTAGGAGAGATATGATTATATATGATAAATATCACATTTAATTTTAATTCAAAATTACATTTGAACTATTCAGATTTAATCTATGACTATTATTTAAACTTCTCATCTCTCATGATTAATATATACTCCAATATTTTACAAATACTTAAAATATAAGGTTTTTACTCGTGTATAATTCTGCATGACATTTTTTAGAATTGTGACATGTGTCATGTCACATAATTACTTATAAATGATTTATTTAATATTTGTATATTTTCATATATAAAATTATTAAACATGGAGTCAATTATTTTGTAGTAAATAAATTAATTAATTAGATATAAATTAATGTTGTATTGAAAATTTAACTTCAAATTATAATTATTGTTTAACAAGATATTCATATATAAAATTACTTAAAACTATTTTATAAAATTTATTAGTAAGATGACTTTATAAAATTTTCAAGTAAAAAATGGTTAAACAAAAAAAATTTAAAATGAAAAGAAGAAAGAAAAAATATAGGAAAAGAAAAATAAAATAAAGGAAACTTGTAAAATAAAAGCTAAAACTAAAAGAGAAAAAAAAACATAAATATAAAAATTGGATAAAAAAAAAAAAGAATTGGGTGGAAAAAAAAAAGTGATAAAATATGGAGAGAGGAAATTATAATTATATGTCTATATCTTTTCGATTGAATTGTAAATATTACACAAAGAAAAATCAATATTTAATTCAAAAGATATATTTATAATTGTTTCTCTCCCTACTTTATTTATTTCTTTTTTTTAATTATTTATTTCTCTCTAATTTTTATATTTATGTTTTTTTTACATTTATTTTTTCACTTTTTAGTTTTATGTTTTTAATTTGTTTTCCTTTTCATTTTACTCGTTTTTTTTTTCTTTTTACACTTTTATTACTTTTACATTTTTTTGTTTCAACAGATTTTTTCCTTTAAAATTCTATAAAATTATTCTTATTAAGAAATTGTATAAAATAATTTTAAATAATTTCATATATAAGTATTTTGTTAAACAATAATTACAATATGAAGTTAAATATTTAATCTAAAAAATTATTTTAATCGAATTAGTTAATATATTTACTAGAAATTAATATTTTGAATCTATATTTAATAACTTTTTATATAAAATTTGTGTATATTAATATTAATATATAATTAAGAAAATATAGTAATTTAAAATATTTTTTAAGGATATCATAATAATTTAATATTTAATTAAGAAAATATATTTTCTCTCTTCATTTATGACAAATTTTATTTAAGAAAAAAATAATTAATTAGGATAAGAAAGAGAAATTATTTGTATTTAATTAAATATTAAATTATTAAAATACTCTTATACAAAAATTAAAAACAAATAAATATTTTAGTCCAAATATATCATGATGAAACATGAAAGTGTAGTTTGTAATTGTTAACGTGTTTTTTACTCATTATTATGTTTTGCATACATATGCACTATAATGCGTAAAAACGTATACATAACATTAATTTCCCTATTGTATATAAATAGATTTTTCAATTTTATTTTCAAATTCTAAACTTTAATTTTGTGTTACACATTTTTTTCGGCATCCTATCACATTGTAGTGTGATGATTTGATTTATATTTTCATTTTCAAAAATTTTGTATTTGTTTGGTTGTTATTAGCCTAAATATATTACTGTTACAACTTTAATTATAAAACCAAAATTAAAATAATAATCATTATTAATATTATAAATTAATATTAAAACATCGTGCATCTCAAGACTTAACACTAGTTTGATTACATGCATCGATTTGTTTGTATAAAGTTATTTACTTAAACAAATTACATTAACATTTATTGAGGTTTGTTTCAATTACACGTGTATTTTTTTTTTTTTTTTTTTTTTACATACACAGAATTCCGTAACTTTCGGTATCTCATTACACTTGCATCCCCTCCACTATTAACGGAGTTAAGTGTGTTAACTTTTTGCGTCATGACACATGATTTTTATAATATCTTTTTCTAAAAAATGCATTTATCTTCTTTTTTAAAACATAGGAGGTGCGTTTGTAATGTATTAAAAAGTTCAAGGGTGCATGTAATGATTTTAGAAGTTAAGGAGATACATGTGTGATGTGTTTAAAAATCAAGGGGGTAAAATTTAAGTGGTATATGTGTAATGAGTTTAAAAGGTTAGGCGATACATGTATTAGAATGTTCAAAACATCAGTATCCCTCCTTCTTTGAAGAAAAAGAATAATTCTCTCCCCTTGAAAGGTAACACACGAAACCGAGGAAGAACAATCATTCTCTTCCCTTTAGAAAAACAACAACATGAAATAGAGGAAGAGAAACCATTCTCTCCCCTTAAAAAAAAAAGAACTTTGAAACAAAGGAAAGAGAAATCATTTTCTCCCCCTTAGAAAAAAAACGGAGGAAGAGGAGAAGGAAGAGAAGCCTTTCTCTCCCCTTAAAAAAAAAAGAAAAAAAAAAAAAGAACCAAAGGAAGAGAAACTCTTCCCGAAGAAAGTTCATTTTCTTTGGATAACTTAACTATAAGGGTAATTACGACATTTTAAATAAATCAATTAAAATTAAATACAAATGCATTTAAAAAACCAATAGTAAATTAACACAGTTAAAACAGGGGTATTAAAGTAATAGTAAACAAAGGAAGGGGTGCATGTGTAATTGAAGCAAACTTTAAGAAATATTCTGTAATTTGTTCTATTTACTTTAATTTTTTAAATTTGGACAAATTACACAACCGAGACACTTGTTTATGAGAATAACCAAAAAAAAGAAAAAGACACAAGGGGTTTAGTTTAATTAAATTAGCAACTAGTGGCAGAATGGAGAGCGTTGATATACGAAGCAAAATTCATCGAGCGTAATGTCGCTGTTGAGGTCGTCGAAAAGACAAAGGAGGCCATATAAGTTTCCAAGTTGTAAGTCTCCAAGTCGCGGTGACTAGGGATGACAATGGGTAGGGTAGGGTAACAATTTTAATCCCCATCCTCATACCTTCTGTACCCATACCTGCATCCGCGACTCGCACTTTTCATATATATAAAATTAAAAATTATAAAAAAAAATAAATTTAGGGGATGTATTGGATTAAGATTGTTTAAGATTTGAATGACTTTTTTTTTTTTTTTTTGTAAAAATGTCTTGGGTATTCAATCAGGATTGTTAAATGATAAAAAATAATCTGATGGTATTCAATCAAGATTATCAAGATTTTTTTTCAGAGGGCAACGAAATCTTGTGGTATTCGATTGAGATTTTGAATAACGCAAAAAAAAAGTCATCTGTTATTCAAAATTATAAAAGATTTTATGGACTTTTTTTTAATTGGATTTTGGTAGATTTTATAAACTTTTTAGTTGATCATATAAATATCAAACCCAGCAAACAATCACATTCAACTACGAGAGACTTTTCATATGATTCTAATAGTGATGTGTTCATACCTCAAAATCACTATGAATCAATTTACAAGCCTACAATGTAGTCCACTGTCTCATTCATTTTAAGTTCACAAATTCTTAATGAAATGAAAATTTTCATAAGAAAAGTAGATATGAGTCTAGAAGAAGTTTTAACTCGGGGCAAACAATCAAGTTAAAGTTTTAAAAGACCTTTCTAAATTATTGCAGTCAAATTTGAAGAAATATACAATTTAAGATAGGAAACAAAGAGTAATGTTTGGGATGCTATAAAACATAGACAACTTTGAATATTCTTCAAGTTAGGCAGATGATTAATGTTTTGATCATCATGTATTTTTTGTTGAATGATTTGATTTATATTTTGATGACATTATTGATTTTATGAGTTAAATGAAACATTTTATATTTTTTACTAATATTTTGTTATTATTTTTCACTATTACTTTATGAAAATTTGTGAAAAATATATCTCAAAATGCATTAATAGCTTGTAACTTTGATTTTGAGTTCATGTACAATATTAGTAGGTAAGATGGTTCAGCTTATGATAATTAATAGTTTGTGTTCAATAATATTTCCAAGCACGCTCTTGTTGGCTTGTTTAATAGTTTTGAATTTTTTTTTTCTAGAAATTCATAAAATCTTTTCAAATCTATCTTATCTTATAAATATGTGAAATTTTTTCAAATTCTATACTCTAAATCCATTAAATCCAAATTATAAAATCCTAATCACAAAAGTCTTCTTAAAAAAATCTTAACAGTTTTTAGTTTTCTACAAAATCTTAAAAATCTTCAAAACTTTTTTATGCCAAAAAAGTCTTTTAAAATCCTAATCCAATACACCCTTATATAATATTAAAATCAAACAAATATTGATTTATATAAATAAATAACATTACAAAAATAATCATTCAACATAAATCTAAACAAAACTCTAATTAAACGGGAAAAACTAATATATTTTTAAAACTAATTAGTTTATAATTATATATTAAAAATAAAACACAAATAGATATAATATTTTAACTTCATCATCTGAATTAATTTCTCCATATTTTGCAAATGCTTATTTCCATAGTTTCTATATTGCTTTGAACTACTAGTACAAATAAAAATTAAATCATAATAGAATATCAAAATTAACATATAAAAAGAATAATTAAAATAATAAATAAATAAATAAATAATTTCAATTGAATAATTTAAATAATAAAATTACAATATATTAATTAATATGTATATATATAAGGTGCGGGCGGGGTGGGTACTACAGCATCTGCATCCGCACTCCATTCCCGTGAGATTTTACGGGTAAATACCCGTCCCATCCCCATCCCCAAATATGCGGGTTATTACCTTACCCGCATATGGATATTTTTCATGGGTGCCCGTAGGTCCGAGTTCATATTGCCATCCCTAGGCGGTGGATGACTTGCCATCCTTGTCCATGACCTGGAGACGTCTTCCATGGACCCACACGCCACGTGTTTTTCCCGCGACCACGTGCTCAAACTCCATGAACCGGTCCTTGTTTGGTGTCGGCCATCGACAGAGTAAGAATTGAGATTTTTATTCAAATTTGAAAACAATTTTTTATTATTTAAATTCAATGTTAAAGTTTGTTAAAAATAATATAAAATAAAAAAAAATTATAACTTCAACAAAATCAAACTAACAAAATAAAAAATATTATAATATTAAAATAATTACAATAAATCTAATATAATAACAAATAATATAATTTTAAAATAATTATATTAATGAATTTAAAGTACTTATTTCATTTTTCTCAATTTTTATTTATTTATTATTATCAATAATTATTTAAAAACAATAATTTCGTTTTAAGTTTAAAGATGTTAAATTAATATATTTTTTTAAAATTCAGTTTAAGAAAAAAATTAATACCGACTAATTGATTTAAATTTAAATAGATATTTATTTAAGTTTCAATCCATTTATATTTGTTAAGTTAAATCTTTAAATTTGTTATATCCATAATCTTTAAATTTATTATATTAATAAGATAATTACAATAAGAATAATTGAAAAAATTTAAAAATGATTTTTTATTTAAATTATATGATAAAATTTATTAAAAATAATATAAAATAAAAATTATAACCCTAAAAAAAATTAAACAAACAAAATAATAAATATTATAAACTTAAAATAATTTAAAGATATAATATTAAATCATATCAAATCTAACTAATATTATAAAAATCAGGTGTTATATTCGTACCAAATTGTTCACCCGTAGAGTTGAAGCCAGAGAGACAAGAAGCATGGAATCAATAGGGAACTCTTCTGAATCCCCAAACCCTAACTCTTCTTCTTCTTCTTCTGTTGATTTTAACACGGAGCAGCTTCCTCCCAGCCACACCAGCCATACTTCCGAGGAACGCGAGGACATTGATGATGAAGATGACATGTATGATATTCAAGGAACACCTAGAGAGTGGGTTACAAGAGATGAAGTGCGCCGCTTCATAGCAAGGAAATTCAATAACTTCTTACTCACATATGTTAATCCAAAAAGAGAACATCGGGGCAAGGAATATGTGTGGCTGATAAATGATATGGTGTCAGGTAAATATATTTTCTACAGTGTTGTACCTGTGACAATGAGCAGTGTCTTTTTTTTGCATCAGCTTACTCATTGCGTCTTTTTAATACAGCTAGTAAGTGCAGTTTGGAGATAGATTACATACAGTTTATCCATGTTCATCCCTGCATTGCTATATGGCTGGTTGATGCGCCTCAGTCTGTCTTAGAAGTGATGGAAGATGTTACCAAGAGTGTTGTCTTTGAATTACATCCAAATTATAGAAAC
Organism: Amphicarpaea edgeworthii; assembly: GCA_014843725.1. NCBI lineage: Eukaryota > Viridiplantae > Streptophyta > Magnoliopsida > Fabales > Fabaceae > Amphicarpaea > Amphicarpaea edgeworthii. Next base: position 1,126,702 of record CM026325.1, read on the forward strand.
GTACACCAAAAGATTTATGTACGAGTAGCCAACTTCTCACTTTATGACCAGATTCGAGATTTAAGGTAGCATAATAAACAAAACTTAAAAAAATTGTGTCACCGTTCTGCATTCTCCTCCCTCTTTTTTTTTTTTTTTTAATTATTATTATTATTTTTTATTTCATTGGGTGAAAAACTTACAAATTGACTTGTTTGGAGTAGGGAGATAAACTTGAATACAATGATCCGGATTGGAGGAGTAGTAACCAGACGTTCTGGAGTTTCCCCCCAGTTGCAGCAGGTGAAGTATGACTGTAGCACATGTGGAGCAACTTTGGGTCCTTTTTTCCAGAATTCCTATTCAGATTCAGAGGTGAAAGTGGGATCATGTCCCGAGTGTCAAGCAAAAGGACCATTCACTGTCAGTGCTGAACAGGTGCAACTTTTTCAAACCCTTTAGGATGCACATATTCTATTGAATGTTTATCTTTGTTTCAACTAGTCAAGTGATTGCAAAAGACTTTTTGCACTGAGATGTTGCAAAATAAGTTGATCATCATTATTTTAAAAGACAAAAGGCAAAATATACTCATTTTTTTCTTTCTTTCTATGCTTCTTGTAGACAATTTATAGGAATTTTCAGAAGCTTACCCTCCAAGAGAGCCCAGGAATAGTTCCTGCAGGTCGACTTCCAAGATACACGGAAGTGATACTATTGAATGATCTGATTGACTGTGCTCGCCCTGGAGAAGAAATTGTATCATCTTTGACTTAGACTCATTAAGCTTTTGCTCTTAGGTGTTATAGATTGATTTTCTTATATTGTTTATACCTTTTTATCTCAGGAGGTCACAGGTGTTTATACCAATAATTTTGCCACCGTTGTTGAAGCAAATTATGTTACGAAAAAGCAAGACCTTTTCTCTGCCTACGAACTTACGCAGGAAGACATGGAAGAGATTGAAAATTTGGCGAAAGACCCTCGAATCGGAGAAAGGGTTTGTTCCTTAGAATTTTTATTGGCATGTCTTTCAATTTGATTATTGTTTTGTAATGTACTATGAATTGAATTTCAGATTGTCAAGTCTATTGCTCCATCAATCTATGGTCACGATGACATAAAAACTGCAATAGCTTTAGCTATGTTTGGAGGTCAAGAGAAAAATGTTGAAGGAAAGCATCGCATGCGAGGAGACATAAATGTTCTTCTCCTCGGTGATCCAGGAACAGCGAAATCTCAGTTTCTTAAATACGTTGAAAAAACTGGGCAGAGAGCTGTATACACCACTGGTAAAGGGGCTTCTGCAGTGGGTCTCACAGCTGCGGTTCACAAGGATCCCCTCACAAAGGAATGGATTCTTGAAGGAGGAGCACTTGTTCTAGCTGACAAAGGAATTTGTCTTATTGACGAGTTTGACAAGATAAAAGACCAGGATAGGTAAGTTGTAATTACTACTTGAGAGATTTTAATTACATGTTAATATGCATCTTCTCGGGAGAAAGAAGAGTAATAAATTAACCTTGATCAGCATAAGTTACGCATATTTTGTTACCAGGGTGAGTATCCATGAAGCCATGGAGCAGCAGAGTATAAGCATATCAAAAGCTGGAATTGTTACATCTCTTCAGGCACGCTTGTTCTGTTATTGCTGCCGCAAATCTCGTTGGAGGAAGGTAAGCAAGTATATAAGCTTTTGCATGTATCTGGCTGCAAGTTGACATAGCTCACCAATGTCGGAGCTAAGATTTTGACTTCTTCTATGTCACACATTGAGAGATATTGGATGTACTATGAGTATTGATGTATGATTTTGATGCATTTTTCAAAATGTTGAATTGCAGATATGATTCCTCTAAAACATTTTCTCAAAATGTTGAATTGACAGATCCGATTATTTCCTGTTTTGACATCCTCTGTGTTGTGAAGGTTATATCTAAATTAACACTGCTTTAGTGTTTACCTCTTCATTTTGGATATATTTTATTGAGGGAGTTCTTCATTTTTACAGGACGTTGTTGATCCTATCATCGATGAAATGCTAGCAATGTTTGTCGTTGATAGTTACATCAACTCACAACCCAAGAGTGCTAATCAAGATGACAAGTCCTTTAGTGAGTCCCAAGATGTGAATACTTCTGCCATGCCAGCTGATCCAGAGGTTCTTAATTACTAAGATCCAGCTGTTGTTACTTGTTTGTAGTGACGTTAATGTCTCGTGTCTTAACCCTCGAGAGTTTTTTTTTTTTTTTTCCTGCTTGTTTGCAGATACTTCCTCAAGATCTCTTGAGGAAGTACATTACATATGCCAAGTTGAATATTTTTCCCAAGTTATTGGATGTCGATAAGTACGATGAAAAAATGAAAAACTTCTATGCCGATCTGCACAGGGAATCTTCAGTAATACTTTGCCTTATCTTTCTTTCTTTACCAAACCAACTAGATTGTAGTAATTTTTTGTGTTGGATTTACTAATTACTAACATTCTGCTTTTATTTTAGCAAGGACAATGTGTCCCTATTGCCGTAAGGCACATTGAATCAGTGATAAGGATGTCTGAAGCTCATGCGAGAATGCATCTGAGACAAGTTGTTAGAGAAGACGATGTAGACATGGCAATTCGTGTTCTACTTGAATCATTCATTTCAACACAAAAATTTGGGGTGCAGAAAGCTCTTCCAAAGGTATATCAAATTAATTTGAATCTGTCTCATAATTATTTTCACATAGTACCATTTTGCAATTATGATTTTGTTTAGAATTCATGGAATTTGTGCTCTAAAATGTGTATTTGCTGTTGCAGAGCTTTATAAAGTACATGACTTTCAAGAAGGACTATAATGATGTTCTCCTTTTCATTCTCCTCAAGCTAGCACAGAATGCTTTGCATTTCGAAAAAGTTGTCAACGGATCTGTTGCAGGTCTAACTTATGTAGATGTCAGAGTAGATGATCTTTATGAAAAGGTAATTACATTTGTCCATTGTGTGTTTCCAATCGAGATAATCAAGTGACTTGACTATCGAATTTGTTTGACATTGTGCAGGCTCAAGAACATCACATTTATGATCTGACGACATTTTTCAATAGCAGTCAATTTTCAAGTGCTAATTTTATATTGGATAAAGAACGGAGAGTGATCAGACATCACATTGCCTGATGAACGAAGAATGTATCTGGGTTTTATCATCTCCTAGTTTAGTTTTGAAGAACCTTTAATGGTATTGAAGTTTTAACCATTCAAAATTATTCGGAGGTTATCATATTATTTTTTAATGTTTTTAGTTATCGTTATTCAAAATTATTTTTTGTTGAGAGATTCCAGTTGATATGCCTATAAAGCTATTTGACTAGTTTTTTAGGAATTAATGATATTGACATCTTTTTTATACTTGGGTAATAATAATTTTCTCAAAATATCTTTGTTGTATAAAAATCAAATGTGATATTTCTGTTTTTTTTTACTAAAGAAATCGTTCATTTTTGGTACATACTTAAAATATAATAAGCCTTTAAATAAATGTAGACATAGCACTCAAATTATAATTTTAAATATTAAACCTATGAGTAATTTAAAACATTTAAATCAATACTGATAAATAAAAAATTGCTTTAACACCAGCATAATATAATATATGCTAATGTCAATGCCAACAATGGCACGTGCTTTGTATTGTATGGTATTGTTGATATCAAGTGATTTTGAAAGATCGCTCGTTAATGTGCTGGTTTGTGACAGACCGGGTTTGTTTAAACTTTTGCTTATTTTAATAAAATAAGTGGTTATATGTGTTTTTAGTATGTTTGTCTAAACTTTTTTTGCTTAGGTTATTTTTTGTTTTATTTTAAATAAGCAAGTTATTTTTACTTGTGAAATAATTAATTATTTGATAATCATTTATTTTATAAACACTTGTTATAATTTTAAACAAATTCACTAATGAGCTTCTTTTGAAATTTGAACCACCAATTAGTCGGCCAGGTCAATTTCAGTTAGAGATCAAATATTTATAATTTTTTTTTTTATTTTGATTCCTTTAAAGTAAAGACATGCATTAGAAAAATAATCTGATGATCATTTAAATGGTCGAAGTGATTAAGATGTATGTTCATATTAATTTTAGTCATAAATCCTAGATTAAATTAAGCACTACAGTGTGAAAATTTGATTTTGAGCCTGAACCAAATGGGTCCTAATTGGATATGATAAAAATATCTTAATAAAATAAAGAAATATGTAAAAGTAAGGGTATTTCAATTTTTTCCTTATAAGTCACATTTTTTCCTCTTTAAGAATCCTTCTACGAATTTTTCGTGTAAATGTTATTAAAGACGTTTTTAAATTTTAAATAACTACACTAAGGTAAAAATTAAAACATCATAGTTTTTTAATAAGTTATAATCAACTCAAACTTATTTGGTAAGAATTGTTTAATGGTTTGCACTAATGATTAATCCTCTCCCACTCACACTACTTGAATTTTAGACTTTTCTTAAAGAGACAAAGTTTATTATCACTAATAATAGTAAAAAAAAGTAATAAGAAAGGATGAGAGCTGAAGTTCCATCCCCCTTAGCCAAGATTGTGTTTTATAGTGACTACAAAGATATACTTGAGAAAGTTGAAACTCCATGACCTCTAATGACATTGTTGTTCCACACAATGCAGTGGTTTACATAGAGAACAAAATCAAAGGAAAAGTTACATTGGAGATCGTAGACACTAAAGGTCACTTTCCTCAACTAACTGCATCCCTTTAGCTAGTTGATGTGATTAAGGGTGTTATTGGCTAGTAATTCTCAATTTCATTCCTTTTGTTAGTTGTTACCTTAGTTTTATATATGTTTCTCATTTCATTTATAGGTTGATGTAGCTGTGTGTGAATTATATGTTTTCTTCACGTGGAAATAGTGTGATATGTGTTAATTAGTTCATTGTTTGTACTTTTTTGAAATAGTGATGTTAATTAGCTTTGTGTGAGTGAACTTTTTTTAATTTTTTTTTGTATCTCTTCTCCTCAGTTTGCTTGTTAGTAAAGTAGAACGATAAATTTTTTTTTTTTTTTTTTTCAACTTTAAGTTGACATGAATCTTATCCATTGTTCGAACTCATATTCAAAACATGATTTAGACCATACTATCTTTCTTTGTTTTATTTGAAAAGGTTGCTTACAATTAGATAAAACAAACAACCACAATTTTAACTTGAATGGAATCTTCATCTCAAATTTTGAACATATTTAATGTTTTCTCACCAATTAAAAAAAAAAAAAAAAAAATAGTACAAAATAAGTATCCAAGTTGAAGAGTGCATAACAGGAAAAGTACAATCCAAGGGTTTTTAATATAATCTTGAATTAATCATTATGGAATTTCAACAATATAAAGGATAATAGTAACTAAGAAACTTGAACAGCATATCAATGCATAACACAGTGAATAGTCATGATGCTTTGAGTCAGGAGCAATCTCCTATTCTTAAGTTTCGTAGGAGATCCAAATATCCATGATATTCAAGAGTGACGTATCTGTGATATAATATAAGAACAAATAATCGTTAAGTTTTCATTGGAACCATCCCGACAATAATAATTTAAGACAACAATTGCTAAAGAAATTTAACTTTTGTTACCCTGTTTGCAGTCAAATTGCAATATATGATTTCCTAATGCACAATGCCTGGAAATTTCAAATCCATGTGTATACTCTGCCAAAGATCCACAAAACTTGGAAATGACAGTACAACCAAACTTGAGTTTCCAGAAAGCACAGTAGCACATACCATATGGTTAGCAGAATGGAACAATGACCACATTGCTATTTTATATGCATATGTTAGGGTTTTTAATGTACAAAGGCTGCTTAATCTTTTGCTTCCATTTAATTATTTACAGTGACGTACAGGAAAAACAAGTATGGAAAGGAGTAGGCAAAGAGAGCAATACCCATGTCGAAACAGGAAGTCAATAATTACGAGGGAGCAATTCGGTTTGAAAAACTCTGTATTGCGTATGACTTCTGCAACTTGCGTAACGGGAATCAACTTGAAGCTATCAACTTCTCCATCTGATATTTTATTAAACCAGTTATCAGTTATCACAATGGGTGAGCACCAACATAAACAACAGTAAAATTGAAGAACTTGTAAGGCTTACCTTCATTTTTAGGCAAGAAACTTTTTGGAAGTTTTAGATCATAACAGAATGCAACATCTCTCTTGTATCTATGCCCATGAATGTCCCTATATGAAATAGCACCAACAGGTATGGCTATGTGACAGCAGCAATCAACAGAATTAGACAGAGAGAGGGAGTACTACTTATTTGGATTATGTCATTTGGCTTATGGTTGGAAAGAGTGAACTAGTGCACACAACTAATAAACATGTTGAGCATAGGCAGAAAAAAAAAAATCACATAACTCATCGTCCCAAAGGAAAAGAAAATCCATGCAGTAGAGTGGTAGAGAAGGAAGGAGGAAAGTTTGGTACTGGGTTATTAACTTGCTTGACAGAGATAGATCTAGGTATTCACGCTTCCTCTTCACATTCCTTTATGAGATTCTCTTCACAGTCAATTCCGTGTGGCTGTGACAGTAGTAATTAACTCAGAAACTCAAGGAAAACATTTAATAGTAAATTGATCTGGTTAGCCAACATTGATCTGTTTATTTAGTGTTTGCACATTATTAACACTGTTCAGTTCCTAACGAGAGGCAAAATGATCCACACACAAGGTAATAGTGGTCTCAAGGAGATATGTTTAAACATTTCAAGGTCAGAACAGATACAGATGAAACTACAAACCAGTCCTCCTGCAACTAGATATCAAGCATTCCAGGATATGTCTGTTTCGTGTCACTTCTCTTCCCTACCCACAGGTGTTTCTGCCCATCCACCTCAACATAGCCATTCATATGGACTCCATAAGCCTAATCTTTGAAGAGAAAAAATGGGTTAAGGATGTTATAACCATTAAGAGCTTTAGAAGAGTAGAAACGAGTATAAACCATGATAACAGCACAAGGCCTGGTCAGTGTTCACAGTGTACGCTGAATTTGAATATATTGTTTCAAACATTTGCAATAACTACAAAAATTTAGAAAGCAAGTTTGGTAATGAAGTACCCAGAGATATTCCCAAGTACCTTTATGCCAAAATAAGGAGCTGCAGCATGCTCTAATGAAAAGAAAATGGGTGTGCCAAATGATGATGTCACAGGGTAAAGCTGGTAAAACATGGACAAAAAACATAAGTTAGGTACTTGGGCATTAGAAAAGCATAGAAGAATGACAAAATTTAACATATTCTATGCATAATCATAATTAATACCTCGTTGCGTATACCTGGAATCTGCTCCTCTCCCAAACGCTCTACCACATATCCAACTGCACTGGTTCTTTCCTCATCTGTTTTCAGTGTTGAGTCACCGTAGGGGCCTCCATTGTCCCTCAAATGCATCGCCAAAGTCCCTCAAATGCTCCACAAACCCGAACTAATTTGATGTTTAGCCAATAAACCTGCCACTATCATTAGCTAAGGTGCAGATGCAGTTCATTCATAATAATAAAACAGAACGACAGCAACAAAGCCTTATCCCACTGGGTAAGGTCCGGTGCCTGGATCAGCTTTTAAAACAATGTAAAGAATTGATTCGGCCAAACCCAACAAGGTTAACCAGTGAGACATTCACAAATAACTAAGCAAGAGATGATACAAGCATTTTACAAGGGACAAAAAAAAAAAAAAAAAAAAAGAAGATAAATTGAAGTAAATTTTACCCATTGTGAATGAATCCAACAACGTGGTCCTCAATGACAAAGGGAAGGAATTCAGATTGTTTCTCCTATAAGCAATTTCAATGTCAATAACACATACTAAGAGCAAACCAAGTGCATCCAAAAATTTAAAATTAGCCAGACCCATAATTCAAAAACCGAAAATATTACAAATTTATGGTGAAAGAGAAAGCCAGAAAGGATGATGCACAAACACAGAATCGGGTGTCTCAAGATATCAAATTTGCTTCATTCATTCATTGTTTGTATTTTCAAAGGAAGAAAAGAGTGAGAAGAAGAGCTTACAGAAGCACGATTGCATAGTTGAACTTTGTGGGAGAAGCCTTGGAGACAGCGAGAGCGGTCTTGTGTGGTTGATTGAGATTCAGGTTTGCGAAAGACATCGTCCCATGTGAATGAAGAAAAAGAAGAAGAAGAGGCTAAGCTGAAGTTCATGGAAGTTGCGGAGGAAGGTTGTGACCTGATGAATTTGCTTATGCAGCAAACCTCTTCCCATTCCCACATTGTTACTGTATCCGAGACTGAGACTGGATTATTCCGCAGTACACAACTCAAGCTTGTATTGTTAAGGTATCTCATGTCAGTATCACGACGACATGATTCGAAGGTTGTGCTTTTACTGTGTCAATATAGGCATTTTCAGACTAGTATACCAGACATTTCAAGTCTTTTTCTTTTTAGCATTGTTACTTACGCCTCCGTATTTAAATAATATACCTCCTTTTATCTTATTTTCCTAAATTACCCTTCACAATCTGCTCTTGGCTGCGTTGAAAACTTGATTCTCTAGAATAATTTTTAGCACGAATTGCAACAGTAATAGATAACATAATTAACAGATCGGTTGCGTTATAATGAATTTTAAGGCTTCAAATAAGATTAACAAAAACTAAAACTAAAACTGTCATTGGTGGAATTGTATATTTGTAATTATCTAAACTTCAACTATGAAATGTTGGATCATGATCTGATGGCGGTCTCTCCTCTTTCACAATGCCTCTTCAAGCTCCCACAGCAGCTCCTTCAACTTCTTCTGCTGGCTTAAGAGCCCTTAGTTGACGGGTTCGATAAATAAGGTTTCCTGTCATTTTTTTACTAATCAAATTTCATGTATTGAAAACACAATACTAGTATGAAATATTGTTGACATTACACTCACCCTAGGAAAGACTGTTCCAATGTAATGATATTTGCTCTCAGTTGGAGCTATCATTAAAATCTGCATTGGAAGAATAATTTTTGCACACTGCACAAAGATATATGACATTAGAATTATGATAGAGTACACTTATGCCCACTTCGGGGAAAAAGTAAATTATCATTAGATTTGCATTAAAATTACAACAATGCTATTAATATTTTTGGGTGGGAAATGAAGTTGTAGTAAATCGATAGATAACACAAATTTGGATAGTGTTGTTATATAGAAGTATAAATGACTAACCAAGTTTTTGTTCTTCAGCTTGTCATACAAGTCGAGATTGTGGACTTGCTTTAAATGCAAAAACACAAAATCCACGGGACCTTGACAAATCCTGCATGCATTTATATGTTAATAATGGAATATATGTAATCTTAAGAAGTAGCAATTGCATGTTGTGCCATGAAATTACTTGATCGTATGGTTGAGAGATTTCTCTGGTAAATATTGGGCTATCTCTAGCCTACGTGACCACTGAATTTCAAGCCTGCAATGAACAACAAAATAAATATCAACTTTATAGTTGAGACAAACTCTTTATTTTTTTTTTCAACTTTTACCCAAACCATTGATTTGAGTTCCCTAGTTTCCATTTCTTAAGTTGATAGCTACTGACTAAACGAAGATAAATAAATATCAATTATCTCTAGCTATAATTAGGGAAATGTAACAAGATTAGTTTTCTTAGAAATTTAGGATTGAGAATATATATATGGATGATACACTTACGTCATGGGCGTTGCTGCTTTCCTGAAACCCTGGCTCATGGGCAGAAAGAAGGGAAAAGTTCATAATATTGTAGCTTAATTGTTATAGAAAGTCAAAACATATATAAGTAACTTTTGATCTCATCTAACAAACTAGATGTTAGGCCAAGAACTTAGAGATTAATTAATTGATTCTATCATACCTTTATCCAAAGAGTGAATGGGCGATTCTTTTGAATTTTTCCAACCAAGGATCCCTGGAGAATATGCATGCATGCGTAATAGAAAATTATATCATTATAAACCAATTATATTATATATATAATGAAGCTATAATAAAATCAGGTTATATATATAGTAGTTACCTCCCATTCGGGCGCATAGTGGTTATTATCATCAGCAGAAAGAGGTGGTGTGGGAGGCCAAAAATCACTGGGGTTAAATTTAGGCGTTATTGGTGCATGAGGAACCCCAGTGCTTGGTCCAATTGCAAGTCTACCTTGTGGACCAAACCCAACCATGTGAAATGGACGAATGCTACTGCTACCACTACCTCTAGCATAAGGAAGCATTAATGATGATGATGATGGGTATGCAGCTGCAGGTTGAACATTGAATGTGTTTCCACCACTTGAATACTGAGCTTCTGGAAGCATGAAATTCTGATTAGCAGCAGCTGGTGGAGCAATATTAATATTCCTTGGCTCAGCAACAATATTGTCTACTCCTCCAACTGCTGTGGAATTAGTTGGTACTGCCACTGGTGGTATTGAAATATTGCCAACTTCACTTGATGAGTAGTAGTATCCTGCTGGTGGTTCAACACTGAATGTGTTTCCACCAGTTGAATACTGAGGTGGAAGCATGAAATTCTGATTAGCAGCAGCTGGTGGAGCAATATTAATATTCCTTGGGTCAGCAACAATGTCTACTCCTCCAACTGCTGTGGAATTAGTTGGTACTACCACTGCAGGTGGAGTTGAAATATTGCCAACTTCACTTGTTAAGACATTTGGGACAACCAGGGGCAATATTGGGCTTACAGACTCCTGATCAAGAATTTGCATTCATGTTCATAAAATTAAGTAAGGTAAACAAAGGATAAGATATCCAACTATTCTACCAATTAAAATTAAAATTTAAATATTAAACAGGCTATACGTACAAGTCTATCATCATTGGCAAGTTCCATGAATTGTTTTCCAGTCAGTATGTTACTAATTGTGAATAGGTCTTTATGATAACCTTGATTGTCCATAGCAAAATCTATGGGAAGTCCAACATCATTTGTGGGTTGGAATGGATCCACTGTTCTTATCTCACAAACGGCATCATGTGCCTCCTTAAACTTTTTTGACAACAAAACAGTTAACTGTCCATTAATTCTAGAGGTGGGAGTGTTTGTTGTTGGAAACTCATTATTTCCCTACAAAAGAACGAAAACAAAGTTATGTACTAACCAAAACATAATACTATGTTGCTCTTAAGTTATGACCTACCTAGATCATGCCAATAAATGGTTCTAGTGAGGATATATATATATATATATATTAGCTTAATAAATTAGATATAATTAGTGAAAGGATATTAATTATATTGGAGATAAAGTTTTACCATATCGAATATCGCTTCAAAAATTGGATGTTGAACAGGAGAAATGATCGAAAGGGACACTGCTAGCTGTAGTAAGATGAAGATGAGCAGTATAATTAAATAGAAGGGTTAGGAAAAAAAAGTAAGTAAGTTCGAAGGGATTACCGGACCAAACATTTCAGCCACCTCGTAGAAATCCGCCTTTAAAGTACTTATCTTTGTGCCAACAAATCCTCCTTGAATCTCAGGAACGCAGACAAACATTTTCATAGGAATGGGATCTCGTGATGGTATCAGAATACAATGCCTTTCGCCGGCATAGTATTCTGTCGTAGTCATTTTTTCAGACGGCCTTGGAAACAACTGGTTTAGACCATGATTGACATATAACAACACATTGTTAAATGTTAATTTTCCATTTTATGTTAATCCCATATGTTAGTTAGATAGTTGAATATAACATATATATATATACCGTCAAAGCCTCTGCAAGACCTTCCACCATGGTATGTTGATTTCGATTATCCTCATTAAAAGCTAAACATGATAGGACACCTAAAAAATAATCCGCATCTCTTGTCCAATGGATATATTGGACGGTTAACCCTGCATTAGGAGCACAAAGAAACAAATTTGTGATTTCTGCTTCAAAATAACAATTTAATTCAGGACTATGGCCTTTCCTACATATAATGCATGTGTGTGCCATGAAATTGAAGTAAAAAATAATGACTACAAATAATTCAATAAGAAGACATATCTTATAACGAAAATATGCAAAAGATAAATGTAATACCTATTTCAGATTTGGCATTATACATAACCAGCGCCACCTCACATTGTGCATGATTAGCTCCCTGTAAACAAATGGTGCATGGTAAAGCAAGACATCTCATGTGGATTTGAAAACTATACTATATTTGCATACCTTCACGTGAAAACACATTTATATGTAGGACTAACATATGATTGTGAATCTTTTATATTTCCAGTGAAGTATCGATATAGTTGATCAATATGGGATATACCTAGAAACCCTAACTTGGTTTTTGAAATCAATCAATATGGGTATAAAGTCACACAAAAAAAAATCAATATGGTTACAGTATAAAAATTTGTCAGATTTTCAAATGGCTCAAATTTTATATTATGTTAAACAAGAAATCTTATGTTCTAGTTTTTAAATCAATAAATTTTGTAACTTGTGCAAATTTACAAAAGAGATCATAACATAAAATTTCAATTATAAAATATTTATAAATTACCTCTTCTGTTGAGTTGTTGTCTAAGAAGGTCCTGCATAATATCAATAGGGAAAAATGTAATTAATACACATTATGAGAGCAAATTCAATTCACAAACTAGGATTTACAATTTTAAATTTTACATTGAGTAAATAAAACCATCCACAGTTTCATTCGTAAAACAATGTTAACTAGTTGATTTTATATATAAACTAATATAATGGGGGACGAGATAAGATATAATACAACAACAATACTTGGCAAGAAATTAATGACACATATCGAGTCAAATCATTTATACAATAATCGAGAAAGGTATTTTAATTTGGTGCATTTTTTCCATCCAAAAGAGGGATACTTTAAACATTTTTTATTTAATAAATTGTATTAATTATTGTGACATTTACTAATGAGTGGATTTTTTAATATGCACACTTTATAAAATAATTTGTTTTTAATTATTTTTATTATGGATAGTGGGTTTTGCGAAACACACAGAAATAAATTTATCTCTCAAAATATTTTTTAGTATTTTTCATTCCCTTCTATACCCTTCCTCTAGTACACAAAAACATCCATAACACTACTTATATGAAAAGGTATAGTTTTTACCAATCAAGGTTATTATTCTTATTAAAAAAAACAAATTCATAAATCAAGCATGCCTATGAATGATGATTAAGATCAAACATATGATGAAAATACAAACCTAACAATTTTCTCAATATATTGTGTAACAATTTGGGTCCAATAGGGAGATATGGGAGAGTTGCCATCAACAATTATGGTTAGCCATCTTTTAGCTGCCATTGATCAACAACGATCTAGAACTGAAAGCTAAAAAAGAAAGAAAGAAAAACTGAAGAAATAATTGGAAGAAGATGTAGAAAATGATAGAGGTAACAAATGAGCGTGAGAAAATGAAGATGGCGTATGCAGTTTATATATAACTCACCTTTATCTCTAAGTCCAACAGTGTAATGCTAAGTGGCAAGTTGTGGTGTAGTGGACTCGTACTTTCATTCAATGTGACTTATTATTCTCATTTAATGAAAAGATACTAACAAATATTTATTAGCATTCAATACTTTTTTTTCCCTAAAAAAAAAAAGCATTCAATACTTTTGTTACTTTAATACTTTTATTTATGGTGCCTTTCAAGCCTGCAACGTTAAAGTAATTGAATCAGCACAGCTTCATGCACACCTTGACACGGAGACTCAATTTGAATAAATAGTCAAATAAGTAATTATGTAACTAATGGCAAGTGGTCATAGAATAAATGTTCAATTAATTACTCTTCGCCTTATTAAAACTATTTGGAAAAAGTATGTTTTTAATGTTGAAGTATCGATGTTTTTAATATTTCATCTGATATTGTTCTTAAAGTATTTGTCTGTTTTATTTTTTGTCCCTCTTAGTTAGCTCTGTTAGTAAATGATTTATTTTTTATAGATGTCACGTGTTCATTTAATGAAGTGACACATGTCACTAAAAAAAATTAATGTCATGTGTCTCATTAATCAAGTGACACGTGATACTAAAAAAATAAAAAAAATAAAATATATATATATATATTTAAAAATAATTTATAAAAAATTAATGACACATGTCACTTTATTAATGAGGCATGTGACATTCATCCATCAATAATAGAGATTACAGGGATTAAAAGTTAAACGGAAAAATATTTTAGGGATCAAGACTAGTCAAACGAAACATTAGGAATTATAAATAAAAATGTTCAATACTTCTAAAGACTAAAAACATATTTTGCCCAAACTATTTTATATAAACTAAGAAAAATTCATAAATAGAAGAAAGAGAATAACAATTTTACAAAACTAACCTTATCATCATTAATTAATTATTAATTATTTGTTTTTCATCATTAATACTGAATTAAAGGAGGAGATGCACTGAAATTGTAAGACAATCATATCTCTTCAATTATATGATTTTTAAAAATATGATATAATTATTTAATAGTATAAAATTAGCATTATAAGAGATAAGAAATACGAGTGAAAAAAATAAAAATTAAAAGACATTGAAAAGTTAAAATGACAATAATTTTTTAGATTTATTTTCTTTCTTATTAAACTATTATTATGTGACATAGAGTACTTGTTTTCATTCATTGCCTTTTGTAGTGTTAAATGTTTATTGCCTTCTCTCTCATATATTTTGTAACAGCTTCAATATCTTTCAAAATTTTCAAGATATTATTGATGTTTGTTCATATTACTTAAATTTTTTTAATACATTAATCAAGTTTTTTTCATTTTTTAAAAATATTTATTAACTTTTAAAATTTTCAAGACATTACTTTCGTATTTTTATATTTTTTTTTTCAAATTTTAAAGACATTATTCTTGTATTTTTTTTTTCATTTTAAATTTAAGATTTAATTTATGAAACCCTAAATATTTATGATTTCAATTTAGGATGAAATTTAGGGTTTCATGAATGAAACCCTAAATAATTAGGATTTCATTAAGTATTTATGATTTTAATTTTGGGTTTCATTTATAAAACTTTAAATATTTAAGGTTTCAATTTAGGGTGATTTGTTAAACCCTAAATATATATGGTTTCCATTTAGGATTTTATTTATTATACCTTAAATATTCAAGGTTTTAGTATTGGATAAGTTTTAAGGTTTTATTAAAGAAAATCTAAATAATTTATTTAACATTTCATTATGAAACACAAAATATTTAGGATTTTATTTATAAAATCTTAAATATTTCAGTTTTCAATTTATGATGAAATTTAGAGTTTTATTAATAAAATATTAAATATTTATAGTTTTAATTTAGGGTTTTATTCATGAATCCTTAAATAATTGAGGTTTCATTTTTTAAAACCTTAAATATTTATGGTTGAAATTTAGGGTTTCATTTAATAAAAACCAAAATATTGGTAGATTTATTTATGAAAATCAAAATATTTAAGGTTTCATATGAAACCCTAAATAAATAAGGTTTTAAGTATGAAACCCTTAATTCTCAGGGTTTTAAGATTTCATTAATGAAATCCTAAACAATAAGGGTTCATTTATGAAACTTTAAATATTTGTGATTTTATTTATGAAACCTTAAATATTTATAATTTTAATTTAGGATTTAATTAAATAAAGCATAAATAATATGATTGCAATATAGGATTTTATTTATGAAATCTTAAATATTCAAGGTTTCAATTTTCGATTTCATTTATGAAATCGTAAATATTTAGTGTGAAATTGAGGGTTTACTTTATGAAACCCTAAAAATTTACAATTTCGTTTATGAAACACTAAATATGTAGAATGAAATTTATAGTTTAAGTAATGAAACCTTAAATTATTATGATTTAATTAAAAATACTCCAAATATTTATGGTTTCAATTTAGGGATTTAGGATTTTATTTATGAAATCTTAATTTCCATGGTTTTAATATTGGATGAGATTTTGTATTTCAGTAATGAAATCCTAAATAATACAGGTTTATTTATGAAAACCTAAATATTAAGAGTTTCGATTTAATGTTTCATTTTATGATTTTATTTAAAACCCTAATATTTATGATTTTATTTATGACACCCTAAATATTTAAGGTTTCAATTTTCGATGAAATTTAGGATTTCATTAAATATATTATAAATATTTATTGTTTCAATTTATAATTTTATTTATGAAATCTTAAACATTCAAAGTTTCAATGTTTGGTTTCACTTATGAAATCGTAAATATTTAACGTGAAATTGGGGGTTTAATTTATGAAACAATAAAAAAAATAGTTTGAATTTAGGGTTATATCATTAAAAACCTAATTAAATATTTAAAATTTAATTAATAAAACACTAAATATTTGATGTTTAATTAATGAAACCCTATATATTTAGGGTTTCAATTTAAGGTAAAATTAAGGGTTTTATCAATGATTTCAAAATAATTGAGATTTCACTTATTAAACTCAGAATATTATGATTATGATTTAGGGTTGCATTTATCAAAACCCTAAATTGAAATTTATGGTTCATTAATGAAACCTTAAATAATTAGAGTTTCATTAATGAAACTTAAAATATTTAGAATTTGGATTTAATGTTTCATTTATGAAACCCTAAATATTTATGGTTTCATTTATAAAACACTAAATATTTATGGTAAAATTTATAGTTTAACTAATTAAACCCTAAATTATTATGATTTAATTAATACCCATAAATATTTATGGTTTCAATTTAGGGTTTTATTTATGAAACCCTAAAAATATAAGGTTTCAATTGAAAGTTTCATTTATGAAACTCTAAATATTTAGGGTTTTAATAATCAAATCCTTAATTCCTAGAGTTTCAATTTTGGATGAGTGTTTGAGTTTCATTAAGGAAGCCCTAAATAGTAATGGTTCGTTAATGAAACCTTAAATATTAATGATTTTCATTTAATTTTTCATTTTATAATTTTATTTAAGATATATTGTTTCAATTTTCAGTTTCATTTGTGAAATCATAAATATTTAGCATGAGATTAAGGGTTTAAATTATGAAATCCTAAAAGTTTACGTTGAAATTTAGGGTTTATCACTGGAACCATAATTAAATATTTAGAGTTTCATAAAGAAAACCTTAAATATTTAGAATTTTAATAGTGAAACCCTGTATATTTAGGGTTTCAATTTAAGGTTAAATTTAGGATTTTATTAATGTATTCCTAAATAATTGAGGTTTCATTTATGAAACCCCAAATATTATGATTTCAATTTAGGGTTGCATTTATCAAAACCTTAAATATTTAGGAATTCAATTTAAGGTACATTGAGGAAACCTTAAATAATTAGAGTTTCATTAATGAAACCCTAAATATTTAAGGTTTGGATTTAATATTTCATTTATAAAATCCAAAATATGCATGGTTTCAATTATGAAACACTAAATATTTAGGATGAAATTGATAGTTTAATTAATGAAACCTTAAATTATTAAGTTTTAATGAAAAAAATCATAAATATTTATGGTTTCAATTTAGGGTTTTACGTATAAAACTCAAAACATATATGGTTTCAATTTAGGGTTTCATCAATGAAAGCAATGAAACCCTAAATATTAGGATTTAATTACGAAATCCTTATATCTTACAGTTTCAATTTTGGATGAGTTTTAGGCTTTTATTAATGAAATCCTAAATATTTATGAATTTATTTATAAATCCCTAAATATTTCGGATTTGAATTTAGGGTTTCATTATGAAACCCTAAATAAATAAGGTTTTATTAATGAAATCTTAAATATTTAATATTTTGATTCAGGGTTTAATTAATGAAATCCTAAGTATTTATGATTTTAATTATGAAACCTTAATTCTTAAGGTTTCAATTTTAGATGAGTTTGAGGATTTCATGAATGAAACTCTAAATAATAAGGCTTCAATTATGAAACCCTAAATATTAATGGTTTTAATTTAATATTTTATTTGATGATTTTATTTATGAAACCCTAGATATTTATGATTTTATTTATGAAACCTTAAATATTTAGGGTTTCAATATATCATGAAATTTAGGATTTCATTTAATAAAGCATAAATTGTTTTGGTTTCAATTTATGATTTTATTTACCAAATCTTAAATATTTAAGGTTTCATTTTCAGTTTCATTTATGAAATCATAAATATTTAGAGTTTGATTTATAAAATCCTAAAAATTTAGGTTGAAATTTAGGGTTTCATCATTGAAATCCTAAATAAATATTTAGAGTTTCACTAATAAAACTCTAAATATTTAGGATTTTATTAATAAAATTCTATATATTTATGATTTTAATTTAAGGTAAAATTTAGGATTTTATTAATGAATTCGTAAATCATTGAGGTTTTGTTTATGAAATCCTAAATATTATGATTTCAATTTAGGGCTGCGTTTATCAAAATCCTAAATATTTAGGGGTTTATTTATCAAATCCTAAATATTTAGGGTTTCTATTCAGGATTCATTAATGAAATGCTAAATATTTCGGATTTCAATTTTCAGTTTCATTTATGAAACTCTAACTATTCAAGGTGAAATTTAGGGTTTCATCATTGAAACCCTAATTAAATATTTACAGTTTCGTTAATGAAACCTTAAATATTTAGGGTTTTAATTAATGAAACTTTAAATATTTAAGATGAAATTTAAAGTTTAATTAATGAAACCTTAAATAATTATGATTTAATTAAAGAAACATTAAATATTTATGATTTTAATAAAGGTTTTTATTTATGAAATCCTAAATATATAAGGTTTCAATTTAGGATTTCATTACTAAAACCCTAAATAATTGATGGTTCATTTTTTAAAATCTTAAATATTTATGATTTTAATTTAGGGTTTCATTTCTTAAAGCCTTAAATATTTGTTGATTTGTTATTAAATCCTAAATATTATGGTTTCAATTTATCAAATAGTAAATATTTAGAGGTTTATTTATGAAATTCAAAATATTTAAGGTTTCAATTATGGTCATTAATAAAACCTTAATTGTAAAGTTTTATAAAATGAAACCCTAAATATTTTGATTGAAATTTATAGTTTAATTAATGAAACCTTAAATGATTATGATTTTCGTAAATTAAGTCCTACATATATAGGATTTAATTTATAAAATTTTAAATATTTAGAGTGGAATTTAGGGTTTCAATTATGAAAACCTAAATATTTAGGGTTTTAATTTATGGTTTCATTTAGAAAACTATAAATATTTATGGTAAAATTCACGATCTTGTAAATGAAACCCGACATAATTATTTAAGGTTTCATGAATAAAACCCTAAAACATTAGTCTTATTTCTTAATATTTTCTTCAGTTTTCATTTTTTTTCAATTTTTCAAGATATTCCTGTTGCTTTTTTATATTTAATTTTTTTTTTCAAATTTTTAAGATATTACTCTTATTTTTTCATATTTTTAAATTTTCATGTTTTTCAAATTTTCAAGACATTACTCTTGTTTTTTTTATTTTTATTTTTTAATTTTCAAGATAATAATCTTGCTTTTTACAATTTTATAAAATTTTACTTTTTCATATTTTAATAATTTTCAATTTTTTTCAAATTTTCAAGACATTAAGTTTGTTTGTTAAGATTGATTAAGTCTAATTATGCATGAATTTTTTTTTGTAATGTATATTGTAAACATATTTTTATTTTTGAAATGATAAAATTAATATATTAATGCAAGGAATTTAATTTTTTTTATTAAATATAATTAGTTCATAATATTTTATTAATTAATTTGAAACTAATTAGTTAATTTATTTTTTATCAGTATATCTTACTAAATTTGATTTGATTAATTTAAAATTGATTATATAATATACTATTAGATTTTTATAAAATTAATTTAAAATTGATTAGATAATATATAATTAAGATTTATTATGTGACATGACAAACTAATCAAGTGTCAATAAATTATTGGATGAATTATATGAACATACACCGGTTTAAGTTATTTACAACTTACATCAAAGTAATAAATGCGAAGTAATGATTTTATGTTTCCAATATATAGGGTTCATGGTGTTTTATGTTTTCAATATTTAGGGTTCATGGTTCATTGTTTTAAATGTTTAGGGTCTAAGGTTTAAGGTTTTTATCATGTTTAAGGGTTAGTTTCTTGGGTTAATGATTTAAAATTTTATAGTTTATGATTTTAGGATTTAAAGTTTAGGTTTTAGGTTTTAAGAGTTTTTTTGGTTAAATGTTTTAGGATCCAGTGTTTAGAGTATAGGGTAAATGCTTTAAGATTTTAGGATTTTGTGTAATTTTATAATTTATAGTTTTATGATTTAGGATTTAAGATTTCATAGTTTTAGATTTAAAATTTAAAGTTTCATGATTTAAAATTTAGTACGTCATTTTATGATTTAAGGTGTAGAGTTTTATCATTTACGATTTAAACTTTCATTTTTGAAATTCTAAATTAAAAATTAGATCTTCCCGTCCATTTTTAAAAGGAAAGATTTTATTCCACAAATATCTGTGGTTGCTTATTTATTAGATCAAATCTACTATAAAAAATAAAAATTAATAAAATTCAGTCTCACATCCATTTTTAGAAGGAAAGATCTTATTCCACAAATATCTGTAGTTGCTTATTTATTAGATCAAATCTACTGTAAAAAAATAAAAATTAATGAAATTCAGTCTCACCTTTCTCTCTTATGCTTCACATTCACACTCTCCCATCTCACACGAACCATCTGCAATGCAACCCTGTATCCCATCTCCTCCTTCTCCCGCTACACCCCCACCGTGCAGCGCAGCCACACCGCTCTCGCACGCGTCATTGTCACGTGAAATGTGATTCAATGAAAGGAGAAAGGATTAATGATATGGTGGGTTTTATTTCAACCATAGATTAAACTTTATAAATAATAAACAGCAATAAACATGACCTCTCCTATTAACAACAACAAGGAGAGGATCCAAATCCCTTTTGAGGAATCATGCAATGCAATCAGTGAGCCTGAAGAAATATAATGACAACATTAAATTGTCAAGACAAAACACTAGGAAACTACCAACATGCTACATGATATGATAGTAATACAACATTAATCTAGACTCTTGGTTCTGGGTTGATATTAAAAAAAAAAAATAAGTACACTATTTTACAATATACATTTTCAACATATTTTCAAGATCTTTTTTCCCTCCTAACGGAAAAAAAAGATTTGTAGGAAAAAAAAATGACCCCTAGTATACAGAGAAGCTCTATATTCAAACATGTTTTGCAAGAAATGGCAGAAGTACTTCAGTAAGTAAAAGATTTGTGTACAATCTACCCACTAGTTGCACCTTGTACTTTTCTCCTTGACCTAACAACCCTTTGATTCACATGATGTTTTGCATTAGGATCCACAAGCAGCAAGCGTGACATAACATATGACAAGAGTTCTTCGTGGTGGGAGAAGGTGAAGTCCAAATGTGCATACTCAAACTCATTATATGAAACATCTACCCCAGCATCCTTCATCAATTTATAGTGTCTCTTTACCATTGAAGGTCTTATCACTTTGTCCTTCTGTCCAGCAACAAGATCGACAGGAATGTCGATGAGTCCATAATTTTCACCCAAGTCCAAAGGCATAACCGAACCATACACTTTCATATTGGCAGACGCACTCCCATGATCAAACATTCTGAACCTTCCGGTGCGCTTCATCTGCGCAAGATGGAGAGCAACACGAAAAGATACTCCTGGCATGTCATTTGTGTTATAATGTGGTAATCCTAAAACTCCAACCCAGTTTGAGCTGTCTCCACCAACAACATAACTCATTAAAGTTTGAACCAATCCTCCAACTGCAGGTAGGTTATGCAGATCTCGAGCTAACTTGTTGACAAGCATACGAAAAAATCTGGTTGGTATATAGAAGGCAGGCACAAGAAGAGACAAAACAGGAGCCATTATAACTAATAGAAGCTCCGCCATAGAAAAAACTACGTTAGAGTCATCATGAAAACCAGCCGGTGATAATAAAACCAGTCTTGAAAGTCTATGGGGTTTCCCTTCTATCCTTCGATTAATAACATACATCATTATACCAGCTCCTCCCAAACTATGGCAAATTGCACAAAGATTGTACAGCTTATCATCATCGGTTTCCTCCTCAATATCAGGGTTAGTAAGCCTCAATTCAGCAGTTTTTACTTCATGGATTTTATCTATCATAGCAGGAATGTCCTCAGTCCCATGCTCATTGATGGAATACCTCCAGTATCTACATTGCATGAATAAAATAGCATAAGATACAAAGCAAGATTATATCAAACATCAAAACAGAAATCACAGTTTTTTCAATGAAAGGTAATGATGAAGAAAGAATGGGAAGGGAATAATTCCCCTTATTTGGGAGTAGAAAATTTATGTATAGAGAACAAACACTCATATGAGGAATAATTCCCTGTTTTCTCTTTCATTCTCTAAAATTTTCCAAAAATATTCAAAAGGGATTTGCTTTTTGAACTTACTGACGTGATGATATGTTCTTATTCACATGTTCCCGAGAAACCAAACCACGAAAATTCCCAAGAAATACATCATATCCTGCCGATAGAACAAAACTATACATGTAATAATTCCATAAAAGGAATCGTTTGCAAAAGCACATATATATAACAAACCTTGGTCATAGGCTGCAAAAGCTGGAGAGCCAACAACACCATTAGATACCCAACTGAACCCAGAAAAAAAAAAAAAAAAAATATATATATATATATATATATATATATATATATATATATATTAGAATATCACTAATATAAGTAAACTAATAACAGAATCAAGTAAACACTAAGAAAATGTAGAGATAAAATGACTCACCCCATAGATGAATCAAAAATCCCATGCTGAAGATAAACAGCTTTCCTTGAATCTCGCCTGGGAAGTCAGAAGTTAGAACAAGCATTAGACACTACACACTGCAAAGGAATCACCTTTTCTAGAAATTATAATGACATCCCTAATGACCTCCATTTTCCACACAAATGTTTTTGCCACATTGTTTTCAATTTATAAAAATTAACAGAAAAAGACACATTCCCAAATTCCCAACCATAATAACATTATTCCACATAACTGATGTAATTCACTCCTCACAATGACAAAATAGTTGAGATATCAAAATATGCCAATTAGAGTCATGCACGGTGTATCCATTTGTGACTTCTGAAGTGATTCATCACAAATAACCATCTGTGATTCATTTAATTTTATCACAGAAGATCAAAGTAAAAAATTCATAAGGGCTATATAGTTAAATTTATGAAGATCCATATAATTTCACTCAAAATGAACATTTTTACCTAGGTATTCTTTCCAAAAGAAGAATATATCCATCCGCAGTGATCACACGAATGGCTTCATATGGATACCTGCCATAGGTAGAATGATAAATAATGAAGCCGACTAGCAAGATTTCAAAACAAAAAAGAGCAAAGTGTAAAGGCAACTGCATGACAAAGACATTACCCAAGGTCTGTTATGACATCCTGGCATGTCCGGGCATCTGTATTCAGAGGCTGATACTTGACATTCCTCTCTGTAGGCATTGGGTCATTCTCTCCTAGTGTAGCTGTATAAATGGGGGTTTCCTCAACCCCATCACAATCTTCTTTAGTGCCACTTTCATGAGATGAAAACAACCTGGAAAATTTCCCAAAAGCTTCTGAAGGGGAAAGAAGAAGATGTGTTGCCTTGTGAACAACATCAAAGACAGCTTCTATAGATAACTCTATGCCTAGATGAAGATCCTGATTCACAATATAAAATTTACATTCGTATGAAATTTATCTAAACATAAGAAAATGCAATACAAATTAATATATAAAGAAATTGTTGCACAACCTCTACAACTCCACGCCTCCTATCAGTAGCACGGTGGATAATATGATCCTTGAGGCTTAGCACCCTCTTATGTGCATTCAAATGTGAAGGGCGCTTATTTCCAGAGAAAGACATAGCTTTTGACACCCCATAATAAACTAACCGGAAAAGTTGAAGAGGAATCCACAGCAATAACTTTATAGGAAACCAAATCAAAAGTAAGATATACTGGATCCAATCCATTTGATGCCTACTGTACTTGGTAAAACCAGCTTCTGAGGTTCTAGAACTCTGAGATGCGGGAGATGGAGGGTAATCGAATCTATCACTATATCTATCACTATCTTCTTCTCCAGATGAGTATTCAAGGCTTGAATTATCAGAATCCACAGAAAATTCATGGATGAACTGGTTGAAAGAGGATACACCACTAGAGAAAAAAAAAAAATTCAAGACAAGGACAACAAAATCATGAACAAACTAGCCACAAAATTAAGCTGTAAAGAAAGGCATCCATCCCAAAATGGTATAGAATGCACGATGTGAACTCTAAATTTCAAAGAATCAGAAAAATAAAACATTAAAAGAAACAATAAAATACATTAAGTAACAGTGTAACACTAAGAAAATAAAGAAAAAATTCACACATAAATTAATAATGTTATAATGAAAACTTACTTCTCCATCCAACGTGGAAATCGCGGTCCCCTGAAAGTTGGCTTGAGTTCCCAGCCATGGATACCTTCAAGTATATTAGCTTTTCCAGGTAAAAATGCCAACAAAAGGGCTGATACTCCGTTGATTAGCCTCACAACATTGTTTAAGGACTCATAAGTAATTGCCTTCAGTGACCTGCACTAAAAACCAGATAAAGATGCTCCCTTTGCCAAATAAACAATTGATTAAGATATTGAGATAGAATACCCCATGGCTCTCAAACATCAATGCATTGTATCACTTTCAACAAACTCAAAAGTATTAGGATTCCCAAATTCTTTGCCACTAAAAACTATTTTAAATTGATCAACACCTTAAGGCTGTAAAGAAGTAACAAAATTAAACATAATTATTTTCGCCAAATCTTTTAGATTAGCAATTAGCAATAAAATAACATCCCCTCCCCCCAAAGAAAAGGAAAAGTGCTTTAAAAAAATTGCTTTAATGATAGCATTGAAGCATACCAGAAGCAAACAGACTTAACTCAATCCATCAAACAAATGATACCCATTTGAACAGTAAAAACAATACCAAACATTCATTCCATTGTCCAGGAGGATCAGCAGAATTACAGCCATAGCAAGCAGAAACTATGTCAAAACAACAAAGAGAACAAACACATCCTTATCGTTGAATCATTGCCTCAAAAACCATCATACCATAATTAAACTCCACACAAAAATTAAAAAATACAGGCACCCCATTTCATATAAGACAAAGATATCGAACAACCATGGTAAAATATTCAATTACCCACGTAGATAATTAATCAAATGGACTTACTCTTTAGCAACGGCAAGAACATGATCAACCAAGCGTTGCATCATGGGATTGCGTTTTTTCCCTTCCAAAGTTCAGTTATTTCTTCAAACCTCGCTAAATCCAAAATATGCGGAAAATCGAAAATTTGGCGATACCCAGAATCTAATCAGAATGAAAAACAAAACAAATTGGAAGCGGATAATGGGAATGATTGGTCGTGGAAGTTTGAAATCAGTGACTGACCGGTAATCGGATGAAAGGTGTTCTAAAATAACACGCACCAAAACAAAGAACCTTTGCCCTACGAGGTCGGTGGTTTCTGTCTTGGAGCCACGGGGACAATTCTCATTGGCAAATACAATAAGTTGTCGCTTTTTGGCTATAATTTCGTGTTGCTATGGATCACGATTACACGTAATGTGTGGGGCCCGATTATTTAAGTGGTGATTTATAGCAGAAAAATTGGACCGTTGATGGATTTTAATCAATTATGTGATGGACGATTCTGATTGAAGTATAAATAATTAATTAATTAATGCTGTGTTACACTGTTACAAGTGGAACGTGCAATTGGCTCCTGCTTGAAGGAATAGGCACGACTCTGTACAAGCGTTTCAATTTGACGGAAGTTATCTAAGTTTGGTACATCGATGACTTTATGTTATGACATTAATAATACAAATAATTCATTTTTGAATTTCTTAACCGCATTAAATTCATTTTGACATTAATATTTGCTTATTTAAAAAAATTGACATTAATACAAAACATGTTTCTTGACAAAATTTACTCAAAATCTAACATTTATCTCGGTTTCGCAGCCTGGTTATTTTTTTATTTTATTTTATTACGTACTGTAAAAGAGGGGCATATCTACGGAATGGACGGAACTAAATCTAAAAGAAAAATAAAGTCAAAATTGCATTCTATGAAGTGGTGTTAGTCGATCTTGAAGTTTGGTTTTAGTTTTCTTTTACCTAACGAAACGTTAATCATATGTTTCGCACATAATAATAAAATGACGTTTTCATTACTATGGACAGAGTCTTGAGACTTGAATTAATATTGTTCCTTGTTTTTCTCTGGAGAGACGTAAAATAGATTATACTATAAGTCTATAAAATAAGTGGGAGTTTGTTGTTTACACTCAACAAGTGTAAAAGCATAGGAAGAAACTTACTACTATTCTACATTCTTCCATTCCATGCGAACAAATAATATGGGAATGAGGTTTTCTTTCCATCGTGGAATCGGATTTGGGACAGTTAGTTTTTTTCATGCATAATCGGATTTAGTATGCACTATAGTCTATAAGTAAATGAAAATTACACTATTGAGTTTTTAAATGTGTTTTAAGTTTAATTCAGTAAGATAAAATAAGAGTAAATTAATTTGATATTTCCTTCATCTTGATGTTGAAATATTTGTGATATTTGATATTTTTTAAGTTGATCCATATTGATGTAAAATTATTTTATATTTTCATTTAATTACAACTCTTTATTTATGATAAGATAGTTTAACTTTTATAAAATTATTTCAAAATTCATTATAAGAGTAAATTATGATTAATCTATGTAAATAATTTTACTTTAACAATGTAGAAATATTTTACTCAAAAAGAATTTTGTAATTATGGTATGTTTGATCAGGTAGAAAGAAAATATAAAGGAAAAAACTGCATATAACAATTTTCTTTCTTTAGTTTTGTTGGGGTATAAAATGAAAAAAAAAAAAAAAGTAAAGAAGATTACTTCTAAAAACAGCAACTCAAGTAAAAAAAAACTTTTATTTTTCTTTCAATTCAAATTTTAACCTTTCCTCTCCCTTTTCTTTTCCAACTTTCCAACCATATATACTATAAATCTTGAATTAACTGGTCCTTTAGGAGTAAACAAAAAAAAAAAAACTAGCCTTTCATTTTTTGAGAAGTTCTCCAAAATATATAAAATTGGTTTGAATGAATCAAGAGTCTACGAAGAGGAGCATTGTGACATTCATGATACATATATAAAAATTAAAAATAAGACACTTTGAAAATTCAAATAAATATACAAAAGAACTCATTTTAGATCGTACAGTCAATTAAAAAAAATAATTAAAAGGAAAGGAAGAACGGTACACGAGAGTTTAATGCGCTTACAGGTAGGTAGGTATCCATAATAATAATTCATTTCATTCATAGAGCAGCATACTAGGTAGTAGGTAGCACAGATTGACTTTGTCACTTTTATCTCAATACTTTACCTAATGGAATCTAGATTCTACATATTTAAGTTTGATTATGTAAACCATTGATTTTAAGATATATTAAAATATAGCATTTAACGCTATTGAATATTGATATAATTTAAGCTTATGATCAAGTTATAACTTATAAGAGGGGTGTTGAAGAAGACTTCGGAAAAGAAAGATATTTACATGGCTTATAATAGGGTTGTACTTGTACAAGACACCTATAATGTGCTAAGTACTAATGTGAGAATTCTAGGAAATGATACTAAGGACTTTCATTTTCTATAAGACTACATCAAGGATCAATTTTAAGTGCTTATTAATGTATACAGTTCTGGAAATTTTCTTCTTTTTTTTGTTACAATCCAGTTCTGGATATGCTTACTAGGGAAAAATTATCCGCATAAAGCTTATTAATTCAGTTCTGGGATTGTAACAAAAAATAAAAACATCACCCCGTTTTTGCTTCCTGCAGGAAAATGCTTAATCATAACGAGTATCTGACTACTGAAAACACATGACATTAACCTACCTAAGCCAACCCAAAATCATTCGAAAGTAGTGAATCAATTTCTACTAATTTTGAAACTACAAGGATTTACAAATTAAAACTAAAGTATAAACATTAAAATCGAAATTAAGAAAAAATATTGAAAAACCCAAATAACCGATTTTTGTGGCAATACAATGGTTTATTAATTAATTGTGTTATAAACGAACTTGTCCAAACTTCATTCCCTGAATTACTAAAAAAATTAATCTTCAGCCATATATATAAGCTCACTTCGGCATTTATCTCGTGTCTTCGTGGCTTTGTGCAGTTCTCCAAAATTTTATGTCCATTGTCATCAGACCATAAAACAATTTGTATTATCACACAAAAGAACTACACTAGCCTCAAAAAATTCCGATGTACACGTGTCACCATATTAACGTTTAAAACCAAATTCAGTTTGCACCATACAAATTTTTCCTTAGCTTTTTATATTTAATATTATATACTCGCTAAATCTCTTTCACCCACACAAAAAAATCAGTGTGGTAACGACAAAAACAATATTGGATTATTTCTCTTACACTTGAACAACATGCTACCCTTCTATTGTTATAGGTGCTAACTGCTAAGTGCCAACAACCACAAAGAAACAGCAATGGAAGCTGCATTATGCAGTGCACTTGCTCTTTCACCCAACCAAGTATTCAATGCACCAAATCCTGGTACTATACTATACCATGTCCACTTTCTAATAACTATTTTCTAATGAGGGTTACATTCAGAACCGTTTTCTTAATCTTCAGTATGTTATTTTCATGAACATATATCATGAACAAATAATTGAAGAGACCATGCTCGACCATATATTTCAATTCTAAGATTTCATGTTACTAGATATAATTTTCATTTTATGCAATGCAGCCTTAGTAAATAGAAGGGTTCATTCATATCTTAATTGCTCTTAGTTTTGTAATCGCAGGAGATAAAAATGTTCCTTTGAAATATAGCAAAGATCGGAGTGTTGTAATGACAGTGGCAGGCAGTGGAATATTAGGGAAAGGTGGTGGGTTGTTGGAGAGGCCAACCAAAGAGACAACATCACCTGGTCGGGAATCTGAATTTGACTTAAGGTAATAACAACATTACAATTACATTAATTAGGAGCACAATTCAGAGAAATCTAACACTATGCTATTATATTATATATAGAAGAATTGAAATGCTTCATATAAAATGCTTCATCTAGATACCGCAGAGAAAGGGTATCTTTTCCTCTCTTTGGATTCAACTCTGTTGTATAATTTACCTTTTTAATCAATTCCTTCTTTTCTTCTTGTTTGCATTTGAATTTTATTGTTTTAATCTGAAGCCAAGGAGCAGCACTGATATAATATTTGCGTTGGATTTTGCTTCGTGCATTCACTTTACTTTCTAAACCATTTGAAAAACATAGGTTCTGCCACTGAAGTACAGACTTGGACCCTTAATTTCCTACTATGTTACTTTAAGATGTGCTGAGAGTAGAGGTTTCTATTATGGACTAGTTAATATATTCCATAATTATCCTTCAATTGAACTAAATTACTAGTCAGATGTCAAGTTGTTTTTAGACCTGTGTTTGTTAAGTGTGTTGACTGAACAACACTCACTAATCAAGGCAACACTACTATTGGATTTTTGGAATTGAGCCAGGTGAAAGTGATGAAAGGCCAAAGTTGTGTCTATTGCAGATATGCAATTATGTTGATGTGTTTACTCAAGTTTTCTTAGTTGTCTGCCATATTAGTCATGGTCACTTTAATTGATTACAATTCCAGTATCCTTGGGTGGTTCAAGTAAATAGCACGTTGGAAATGTTTCTTGTAGTTTCCTCTTAACATTTTGTTAGAGATCCATTGTATTTGTTTTTGAATCCTTTGTTTCTTTCGCTTGTTGTCATGAGGAAATTTATTCCTGTCTTTCTTTCTGCATGTGCTGACTCTTGTCTTTGTTTATTCCTGTCTGATTTCAGCACATGTTACTTACTACAAAACAAAAGAGAATGATGAAACCTTAATTTGATGACATGTTTTTTTTCTGGCAGGAAATCGCGAAAAACATCCCCACCATACAGAGTTTTGCTGCACAATGACAACTTCAACAAGCGAGAATACGTGGTGCAAGTGTTGATGAAGGTGATACCGGGAATGACAATTGATAATGCAGTTAACATCATGCAGGAGGCACATCATAACGGACTAGCAGTGGTGATTGTATGTGCTCAAGTGGATGCTGAAGACCACTGCATGCAGTTAAGAGGAAACGGCCTTTTAAGTTCAATTGAGCCAGCTGATGGTGGTGGTTGTTGATACATAGAGAAAGAGAGAGACCATTGACATGAGATTTGGCCTAATAGTTTCACTGGGGAGGTGACATATCATATCACACATTACACAGTTCCATAATGTGCATCTTTCCAACCACTGAAGATGGTTGTATAGAAAATTATTGACTAGGTAAGGAAAGGGACAGTGCTAGTTAGTTAGTTAGTAGTTAGTACTTATACAGGACATAAATTGCTACCAACCGGGTAGCATTATTTGGATTTAACGTGTTATACTATCGATCATTAGTCCTTACATTTTCAAGCAAAATTCAAAGTCAGTCAAGCACCAATTGGTTATCAGCAGGAATGAGCTTTAACTTGCAGTGCTACGTATATGAGAAATATTTGAAATCTTCTAAGTTTGCAGCATTGAAGACAGTAGTACAACTGTAATACTTAGTTACGACCTAAAGTAAAATCCAGGTTGGTTGCAATCTATGTTTCAGTAAGCAGTGAAAAGTAAAAACATAATCAAATATGATGCGTCCAAAATGAAATTGCTAGTTTTGACCAAAGTGTGCTGTATGTATTTATGTGTGTGAATTGTCTAGGGAAAGACTCAAGGTCTCTTATCTACTGTTCTTGAGCTTATGCGGTGACTTGGGCTTTTGGGGCTTAAGTAGCCCATTCCAGTGGATTGAGCCAGAGGCCCAGTCCTTTTCTGATATTACATTAGTATAATTTTGTTGAATCTTTAAAGATATATATATATGTCAAATTATGACCATTTAAGCATCCATATATTTTAAACCTATTTTCTTATGCCGTTTTCCAACTGCAAGTATTATAACCATCCCACCGACGTAGCTACTCTGAACATTAAAGTGTTACGTACAAAAAAAACTCACTCTACAGTGCACTATTAAAAGCGTGTTCAATTGAGTTTATGATCCATGGATAAAACATATAAATACACTTACATCAGTTATATTTCCCCGGACGCAAGATAAAATGATTTGCCCTCCTAAAATAAATACAATAAGCATAAATTATCAAGTATTAGGTTTGTAAGCAATGAAATGGATAATGACATTCTTCAATGAAGTAATGAGTTACCCTATATATTATTTAATCAAATACATTGTTATAAACAATTGGGAAATTTTATATGGACTTGTTAGCAGGAGGATTTGAACTGTCCAAAGTTGAGGTTTTGTGCATGCACATAAAAACAAAAGCAGCTGTTAGAGCCATCTATACCAAACTCAAATTAATTTCCCCCATCCACCAACCAACAAAGAAATGAATCATGCAAGCACCTCAAAGCAATAAAAAGCCCAATCACCCATTCAGTCCTTCACAGTTCACATTCCAAAACCAAAATGGCTCAAACTTTGAACCTCCTCCTCCTCCCATTGCTACTACTCTTCTCAGTTTGCATCGTCTTCACAACCTCCTCCTCCACTACCAATGTTCTTGATGTCTCTTCTTCTCTTCACCAAGCCCACCAAATTCTCTCCTTCGACCCTCAACTTCTTCATCAACTCACTCCCACTTCTTCTTCTTCTTCTTCTTCTTCTTCATCATCATTCTCTCTTCATCTCCAGCCAAGGGAGACCCTCCTCAGCGAACAGCACCCCAACTACAAAACCCTAGTTCTATCCCGACTCGCCCGCGACTCAGCCCGAGTCAACTCGCTCAACACCAAGCTCCAACTCGCCCTCTCCAACCTCAACAGCTCCGATCTTTACCCGACCGAGACTGAGCTCCGACCCGAAGACCTCTCCACTCCGGTCTCCTCCGGCACCGCCCAGGGCAGCGGTGAATACTTCTCACGCGTCGGCGTTGGCCAGCCCTCCAAGCCCTTCTACATGGTCCTCGACACTGGCTCCGACATAAACTGGCTCCAATGCAAACCCTGCTCCGACTGCTACCAACAAACCGACCCGATTTTCGACCCGTCAGCGTCATCCTCGTACTATCCTCTAACCTGCGAGACGCAACAGTGCCAGGACCTCGAAATGTCCGCGTGCAGAAATGGTAGATGCCTCTACCAAGTCTCATACGGTGATGGCTCATTCACCGTTGGCGAATACGTCACCGAAACGGTGTCGTTTGGATCCGGCTCGGTTAATAAGGTTGCAATCGGATGTGGGCATGATAATGAAGGGCTATTCGTTGGGGCCGCTGGGCTTCTTGGGCTTGGAGGTGGGCCTCTGTCACTAACCTCGCAAATCAAAGCGTCGTCGTTTTCTTACTGTTTAGTGGATCGCGACTCGGGTAAATCCTCCACGCTCGAGTTCAACTCACCTCGACCCAGTGACTCGGTCGTTGCGCCGATGCTGAAGAACCAAAAGGTTAACACGTTTTATTACGTGGGGTTCACCGGATTTAGCGTGGGCGGGGAAAGTGTCTCCGTTCCGCCGGAGACTTTCGCCGTTGACCAGTCCGGTTCCGGAGGCGTGATTGTGGACTCGGGAACTGCCATAACTCGGTTGCGGACTGAGGCCTATAACTCAGTGCGTGACGCGTTCAAGAGGATGACTCAGAATCTGCGCCCTGCGGAGGGAGTTGCGCTTTTCGACACGTGCTACGACTTGTCGTCGTTGCAATCGGTGCGAGTGCCGACGGTGTCGTTTCATTTCAGCGGAGAGAAGACGTGGGCGCTGCCGGCGAAGAATTACTTGATTCCGGTGGACGGAGCCGGAACTTACTGCTTCGCGTTTGCGCCAACGACGTCGTCTCTGTCTATTATTGGGAACGTACAGCAGCAAGGGACACGTGTCAGCTTCGATCTAGCAAACTCTTTAGTGGGATTCTCGCCCAACAAGTGCTAGATCATCTTGTAATACAGTAATAATTTACATATTTAACCTTCTTGTTGTTATTAATAATTATTTATATAGTGGTAGGTTTATATTATTAAAGTCTACTGGGACCACTCAATTAAATTGGAGATGGTTTTTTGTTGCCCTTGGATTGCGTGGGAATCTGTTTGGGATAAATTTTTAGCTTTTTTTGAAGAAAAAAAAAAAGAGTTCATGGTTTCATATACTGCTATGCTTTGTAGTAGTAGTACTTTGGTGTAAAAGCTTGCATGTAGGCCACATGGCAAACAATGTGACAATGATATGAGATTAATTTCCACATGGGCTTGTAGAGAGACTTATTATTTTGGATTTGAGGGATGTTTGTCTCTTGATATTTTTTTAATAAAATTCATTTGTTAATACTTAATAGTAGTAAGTAGGTGGTTATCTGAATTGAATGAATAATGGTAATAGAGATAGCATTGTATCCGTGATTGTCGGCGAAATAGTGCATGGGATAGTAAATATGGCTGGTGTGTGTATTTGTTACTCTGGAGAGTTTTCAACAGCTGGAATCCACTTCATATTTCTCTTTCTCATTTCAACAATACCTTCAACTCTTTTTTCTTTTCTCTTCTACAGATATAATATCTGCATTATGTACGAAAGCTTTATAAGTATTTATTGATATATATGTTACTCCTATAATGTAGATGAAAAACATTAAGGCCTATCAAATAAAACCTCATTACCACAGTAAGGGTCCCAATAATGGTAAGATTGGTAAATGATTTTTTTTATTAAAAAAAATGGTAATATGATTTTTGATATCATAATTTTCTACAAATCAAGATTGGAAAAATGTTCTATAATTCGAGTTCAAAAGTCATATTGGTTGTAGCATAACGGTGGATATTGGACGTGCATGGAAGAAAAAATGTATCAGAAAATTGAAGGCATAGAAGAGAGTTTCAGTTTCAGTTCTCAGAATCATGCCATAACCATTGACAAATGCTAGCTTCAATGCAGGTTGGTCAACTACAAATTAACGAAGTCACAAAATCTGTTGCCTCACATCACATGTAAAAATGTTGCACGTGTTATGCCACTGATAAAGCCTCAAATCATGGACTTTTTTTTCCTTCATCCATTGTTTCTTTCCTTTAGCATGGGTCACCGCTTCCTTCTTTCTTGTAGCATGTTGCTATTATAATAATGGATTTACGAGAAAAGCATTGAGGAGTGTGGTTCACTTTGCGACTTTGTAGTAGTAGTTTTTGGTTATCTGCTTTACGTAAGAGTCTGAAACAAGAAAAACTTTTCTATGTTGACCACTTATTACATTGGGATCAAGACTCAAGAGGACAGTAAGTCAAAAAGAATAAAAGCCGCAGTTAGTTAAAATTTGATTTCAAAATCAAGCACTTTACAAAAAAAAAAAAAAAAAATTTAATTTTAATCACATTATAACTATTGTTCAATAGTCTTTTTCTAAAGATAGTTGTTCTGTTCTATTCCCGAAAACTAGTCGAAGATGACTTGACGCATGGGAAACTGCTTCCTCTACACACATCCATCCAATTCTTGACAAAGAAAAAGATTATGAGCCTTTTGCATTCGATAAGTTTAAGCAAACATATGGCAATTTTTTTTACCAAAATAAGCTAACTCAATATATCAAACCTTTTCTGAAGGAAGTTTTCAATTCCCTTTTTCACACAGAAGTTGGGGTAGGCATAAACTCCATAACGGATTGCAAATCACCATTGAAAATAACGAATAAAGGTGAACATGACAGCAAATCTTGCACATATTTCTTTCTTTACCTTTTATTTTTCTTCTCGGGTATGGTCAAAAGTGGAATTATATAATCCTGTAGAACCATCCATAAATTCAATAAAACAGTTAGAACGTCGCAAACGTTCTCAACAAAGACACAACAAACTTTCTTTCAAGTGTGCCTTCGAGAGCTAACAATCAAAGATGATTTTATTTTATAATTTTATTTCACCGTATCATAAAAAAATTATTGACCTGGTTTTGTGTTAGCCAAAGTCTTCTGAGAAAAAGAATGGAAGTTCAGTTACAATAGACAGAGTATACCAAGTCAACTTAAGGGGAATTCTATGCATGTAAGGAGTGTTGCTGTGTTGGTCCCCTCAACTCAAACTCAAGTAATGTAATATATGAAACTACTGAGGTCTTAGTTATCAATTTTCACTATTGGAAATGGGGTTTAGACCCTGTTTGTTTCTAATTCAACAACCACTCAACTTACTATCATTATATGCTATATGTATCTTGTTGTATTGTATCTTTATCAAATCCATGCAGGAAAATAGTACGCACTGCTTCCACTGAACGTATTTTAGTTTGTTTAGAACTATCATCCATGTGCCTAGGAACCTTTTGTCAGTTCAAACATTTGGACCACAGTAAGAACAAAGACACTAGCTAATGCTTCAATTCTTTGCTTAGCGTGAAGCCTGGTCAATAAAATAAAGATATGATAAGCATGAGGACCATGAGACAGACTTAGAAAAACAGGAACAGATGAACAATGGAAAGTTTTGTCCATTATTTTATTTGGGGAAGGGTGGGCCCTATTTCATGAAAACTTTAACAATCTAATTGATAATTTTTTTTTATAAAAAGTTATTGAAAGTATAGTTTTACAGAATTTAATACCTAACCTCAATTAATCATATCCCATAAAAAGTCATACAATTTGTTAATTAATATATAAATATGTAAGTCAAAATTTAATTTCAGTCCATACTTCTTTCGTGGGTCCGTCAGCAACGATTTTATAGTGTTTTGCCATTGTCGTGTTCAAGAAAAAAAAAATGCCTCTATATTTCATTGCAACAGTGTTAGAGTAAGACAACAGTCATATGTACAATACATTTGATTTGATATTTGAATATTGACAATATGTTATCGATGTGTCTGTAAAAAAAGACCACTGAAAAGATGTTGCATTCCGATTCCGACCACATGTGCATATCCACTATAAATCAATCACTGGAAACTGAGTTGCATATCCACTACGCTCCACGTGGAAGATCAACGTTTTTCTCTCCGACAAGGAATTCCTCCGGGCCATTGCTGCAGCAGGAAAAGAGAAGTGTGAGTGAGAGTGGCTGAAACCTGATATCCATCTATGATCTATACTACTCTAGTTATTATAAAAGTGAAATTAATCATCAGATTCAGATATATTACCTAAGATAACTGAGAGCAGACATTCGATAGAGACAGGTGAAGACCAAGATATGCAATCCAATGGTATAAAAGAATGCGAAAGTTCGGGCATACCTGCAAGAGTACTCTTTATCAACACACTTGATCTTCCCATATTCAAAGTTAAAAACTTCAAACAAAATGCTATTGAAGCTTAGCAAATTATTTTATGCAGAAGAATGGAAATATCAAACGGGTTAACAAATTATTTAAGCAGGAAGAAAACTAAAATATTGCAGAAGACTTCGAGCATACTTGTTACCAAGGAGAAAACGTCCACTGCTGAGTGTAATTCTGTCCCTGAATCCCAACTCCTTGTATCTTTGATCCCTTTCCTAATAATTACATGAAAATTAGATGGGACAGTTCATAATTAAAATTAAATAACATTGATGAGAGAACACAGTGAAGGATAACTTTTTCATATTTCTAACCAATCACTTCCTTATATTTCATCCAATCCCAATCTATCCACCCTTTTCTAGGTAAGGTGCAAAATGGGAGAGGGAGATCATAAGGAGAACCCAGTGTTGCCTGATTAACCAGCAAAGTTTACACTTCCAATCAAGTACATAACATGCATTCTTCCCTGTACCTACTGATTAGACATATACCACTTTTTAATCTCAGTAATAATACACCTGAAAAGTAAAGTTATTTCACAAATACAAACAGTTATGAAGAAGTTGCATTTGACAGCATCAACCTAAAAAATAGAAAGAAAAATTCTTCAAAGACCTTATTGTGCGGTTTTAGGTTTTTAGTTATGTCTTGGAAGATAGACACTTCAGTTTCAACATATGCATAAGTGATGCGGTTACATTAATACAAACTTATAATGCATGAACCATTCTTTTTTAAGTTTCATTACAGTAGCCAAGCTGAGTCACCTTTTTCGAGAATGCAGCAAAAGGATTTATATCATCCTCATATATCTTCTTGTATTTAGATTCAACATCTGACGAGAAACCACTTTCAAGATCTTCAGCATACTGAACAAAATATCACAAACAAATCTTAAGTCAAGGGTAAAAGGGAAAAAATTATCTTGGAAGAAAGGAGCACAATGATGTTTTAAGCACAAAACAAAAACCTTTTTAGAACCCCTAGAAACCACTTTCTCATGATTATAGTCTTGTACATAACGAATCTTCCCATATAGTTTGACATTATCACCTTTGCTCTTTTCCAGTTCCACTGTTAATACCCCAATCTTCTCCTTCAACTGCCTTATTTCCTGTTAAAAGTTATGTTGAAAATCAGAATTAGTATTCTGACTCTATTCATAATTGCAGTTTATAGGTAACAATATCTCATTTAGAGGAAACAAAATATCCTCTATTTATGTACCATTAATGCAATTAACCTATATAAACATGCACCCGCTGTGTAATCTAACACAAGGTTTACACTCAACTATCCCTCTGTTTCTCCTATTTTAACATGGTATCTAGAGCCTAACATCTGTTTCTCTTATTTTAACATGGTATCTAGAGCCTAATAGTGGGATAAAATAAAATCGTGCCCCACCAGGGACCTACTGTCCCCACTGGTCCCCGGTGGACCTTTTAGTGTCGCCCTTCTTCCGCTGACCAATTTCCTGTTTCCGACGACTCTTTCTTCTTCCCCACCTTTTCCGATAGTCTTTTCGATTTTCCGGAGACTTTCCAACATGTTTTCCGACCAACGCATTTTTCTCCCCGTTTATTTCCAGCAAAGAATATTCCGGTTACCATTCTTGGCGTCATCTTTTTCCAGTGTGTTTTCCTGGCCACCGCCTTTTGATCGCCGTTCATTTTCCAGCGAAGAACTTTCCGGTTGCCTATCATATCGCTGTCCTTTTTTAGCGTGCTTCTTGGTGACTTTTATGTGCTTTGCTGGTTTCATGTTTGTGCCATGGTTATCTTTGTCCATGGTTATTTAGGACAATTTTCTCTCTTTCAAGTTTAAATAATTTTGGATTCCACTATTAGTTTGAAACTTTCAAATGTTGGTTTTAAGTAAGTCGGAACTTGCTTTCTTAAGCTGATGTATATTCCAGCTCTCTCTTTCTAACAATATTCCCCGACTTCACCAACATCCCTGAGTTGTCTTTCATACACTTTTTTCGGTGGAACTCAAATGGTTTTATATTTTATTTTTATTAGTTGGGAAATTTTATTGTAACAAGCTAAAGCTTAAGCTTTCAGCTTGAGGGGGAATGTTGAAAATCAGAATTAGTATTCTGATTCTATTCATAATTGCAGTTTATAGGAACATAATCTCTGATTTAGAGGAAACAAAATATCCTCTATTTATGTACCATTAATGCAATTAACCTATATAAACATGCACCCGCTGTGTAATCTAACACAAGGTTTACACTCAACTATCCCTCTGTTTCTCCTATTTTAACAAGTTAAAAACTCACCCGAGTCAACACTGGTTACACTGCCATATCCATAATCTAGAATTCGGTTGAAATAATATTAGATAGAAACAAATTAAAAAGAGTCAATATTGATTATAAACATACCTCTTCTGTCTCTCCCAAGCGGGTCCTAAACCGGTCTCTTTGATTACAAATCACTTTAAGCATTGAGCTCTGATCTTGGTCTAAGGATACTTGCCTTTGGTCTATACTCTGATGCAAAAAGAGCTGATTTAAGAGTTCTTTAAATCCAAATATACAGAAATGCTATGTACAGAAGAATATTTGGGCATGTGATTAATCAATCACAACAAAATTATCCAGCAAAAGAAATTTTTCAATGTTCCCAAAATCTTAATCTTTTAATTGCATGGGTTCAATTATAAGAAAATCAACATTTGTACCCAAAGGTATCATTAAAAAAAAGAAAAGAAAAAAGATTGAATCATCAAACCATCCGTCTCAAAAGCTTAAGCTGTTAAGAAAAAGTTGAATGATGGTGCACATCCCTTAGAAACCTGTTAACTTGAAGCATGTACAAAGTTCATCTAAACTTGAAGTGGGAATGGGAATGATAAGAATCAATCTACCAATTACTTGGTCAAAGAAGCTTTCGCACCATGCCATGAAGTAACTATCCTAAAAGCATAAGATGTTAGGAGAAGGCCTGTGGTGGGTTTTACTTATATCTCTAACAGATGCATCTGAAATTAGAATTGTATTTCTCCACTGTTAAGTACACTAAACTCACTCAACTCCACTCAACAAATTGCTGATGAGAACTGATTAAGTTTTTCGTTAACCTAAAAGAAAACAACAGTTGAGACAGCAACTCTTTCGAATTGTTGAATGCATGACACTTTATTTCTTTTGAATATAATTCTTCAGAAAGAAATAAAATGCAGAAAGAATGGCAGCACAAGAGAGGAATTTACCTCAGAAACCTCACCCCCACCAGCATCTGAAAGATCCCAATCATCAAGGAAGTTCCCTTTACGTTCTTTTGAATTGGAATTATATCCCTGTATCAAAAGGGTTACTAAGCATTAAATAAATAAAACAAAAAATTTCATCATAATTCAAAAATGTATAAACAGAGATTAGCAAAAGAGAGCAATTCATATTCTATTTAAAGTGGTAGATATGTTTTTCTGCTCAGCAAAGTGGTGGATATGTAACAGAGGTGTTACGGGTAATCATTCCAAACCTTCAATATATCATCTTCCAACTTCTGTATCAATTTTTGTTGTTCATTAACCTTTGCCGTAAGTTCTGCTATCTTCTGTTCAGCTGTTTCCAGTAAGGATGTTTTCTCAGAAAGCATGACCTGAAAATGGTAGAACTTCATCAGAATAAAAGAGGTATTTCAAAATGCACAGCGATAATACTTGCATATAATCTTAAAGAACAGCCTTCTACATGAAATTGCTATTGACTCCACAACATGAACACTACTCAAATGAAGGAAGTACAGAGGATCCTTTCCTAACTAGTATTGATTTCTTTAAGAGCTACACTATATAAAAGGTCAGTTTTAAGTTTGTTGATTATTTCTTCCACTCTAATTTTTTCTAAGTCTTCTTTGTTTATGGGGGCAGGAGGACTGGATGTCCCATTTCTAAACAAATCACATTCTTACCTTCAACTGTGTTAGTTCATGTTCCATTTTACGGTTCTTATCAAGAAGAAGAGACTCCATCTTACTCATCTCTTCCCCACTTGTAGCCACTTCCCAGTCTTCAGCCTCGATTGAATTATAACCCACCGCCTGCTTGTACAGCTCATAAGGAAATAGTGATGTTACAAGAGATGTCACCAAAATAGTAAATAGAGAGTAAAGTACAGAGGAACAATACAACCACCTGCAAAATTTTCACTTTC
This sequence comes from Amphicarpaea edgeworthii, assembly GCA_014843725.1. Taxonomy (NCBI): domain Eukaryota; kingdom Viridiplantae; phylum Streptophyta; class Magnoliopsida; order Fabales; family Fabaceae; genus Amphicarpaea; species Amphicarpaea edgeworthii. The sequence continues at coordinate 1,167,437 of CM026325.1, forward strand.
TTGCGCAGATCATCAACCATTTTTTCTGTTGGCCTTGCTTGAAGTTCTTTTTTCATCTCCCCAAGGGCAGCCTCCTATATTGAAGAGAAGGTGAAGATGAAAAGTGAGTTAGATCCCCAAAAAATAGAAACTCAAAGTCATTAGCAGACATGTATTGTAACTGTTTATAGTATGAGATAATTGCTTTTGATAGACAACAAATTCTTGTAAATCAGGGTATCATACACCAAATTCCATAAAGGAAGAGCACTATCATGTTGCATTCCTACATCTCAAGCAATGGAAAAGAAATTCCCATCATCCTAGTTGTGAAAGTTCAAAAAGACCTCCATGTCAAACCACGATCTAAATTGAGAATTTTGTGACTGGGATAGTTAAAAAACAGTTTCAGAATTTGATGAACATGAAAGAACAAAATTATGTGCCATTTAATGATGTGTAATTGCTAATATATCAACTGCAATGCATCTATTGTGGGATTGGCCTATTCAACACCAAAATATATTGGATCAAAATCTGGGGACATGCACAAATCACAATAACTTATAATGCATTTAAGTATCACATTAAGGAAATCTTTAGTAGACTTTGGGCAACCAAAATATTACCTTTTCATTGAGCATTGCAGTAAGTTTCTTGACTTCGTTAATGTGTTGATCTCTTTCATTTGACAAGGCTGTTTCAATATTGTGTAGTTCCATGTTCAATTCAGAGATTTGCTTTTCTTTGGCATTTAAAGAATTCTCAAGCGCACTATTTGAGTCAAAATTATCACTGCAAAATAAAAACAAACAATAATCTGAAGACTGTGATCCAGTGTAAAAGATAAGAAATTAGAAGGATTTGAGCAGTATCAATGAGTGAGTATGCACATATGGATATGCAGGCAGATAGACAGAAAACACAAATAAGTCAAGTAGCCCTGCACCACTGAATAACTTTTTGTATGATGAATTCACACGAGAGGAGCATTGGCAAATAGCAACACACTCTATAACACTCTTACTGACACACTATAGTATTGGTTAAAAATTAAAATTTATTGAAACCTATAATAAGGAGAATAATTAAATATGTGGGATCCTCAAACATCTGTAATTTTCTATAAATTGCACCCAATAGAGTGTGTTGCTAGAATTTCTCATAGTCTTATTTCTTTTGTTGACTAAACTTAGCTGACAATACGTTCTCCAAAGAAAGATTGAGAGGTTGAGGGATCCAAATAATCACTTCTATTAACAGAAAGAGATAAACCCAAAGATACAGAATAGAGTTTGTTTAACACACCATGCTCTGAATTTTATCAAGTAAAGAGAGTTTGTTATACAAGCTTTTAAAGCTGTACAAAATAATTAAATAATAACACATAAAGCTAAAGATACCAAATTAAAATGATGATAGAAATAAAATTGGATTGCTTGACGAAAAACGAAAATATTTCATCCAGCAAATCTTTAAACAAATTGAATTGGGATTTCTTTTTTAAGTATCATGTTTGGAAGGATGAAGACCAAAGTATCTTTAAAGGAAATGCATAACTGGCATGTTATTCAACTTAATGCTAAAGATGAGTGGTATAGTTACAATAAATTGCTTTAGTTAACTGCCAATTAAAAAAAATTGTTTCTGCATGTAGAATTTGGAACTTAGAAACTTTAAATGCAGATAAAAAACAAAGAGAACCACCATACTTATTCTTAGTTTCAGTCTCTTCATTTGCCATTTGTAACTGAGATCGGAGAACCCCCTGCATAGACACAGAAGTATCACTAGAATAAACAGCAAGTCTGATTGAATATGGAAAAGCATCAGACTCAGCAGCTTGAGACAATATTCATTCCACTTAATGTCACAGAAGCTATGGAGGGATGTAAAATATGTGGGTTAATTAAGTTCTTTCATCCAATTGTCTTCCTAAACTGAAAGTGAACAAGGGTCAGTCCTTTTGTTTCCCTTCTTCCTTCCCCTCCCACCCAAAGTTTGCATACCAAACAGAGACTTAGTTTTTTTAAGATTTGATTATGGACTAAACAGTAAAAACCATATGCTTACATCATAAAGATCCAAGAAAACCCATACTACACAGTTCATTCAGTGTGACAATCACAAACTATACTAAATTTGATTCAAATACATATTTCTGATCTTGTATGACCAACAAGGAGATTTCGATAAAATATTTGAAAAGTGCCTATTTCGGTAATTTTTGAAAAAAAATTCACCATTTCGGTACAAAAGCCATGATCTTCACTACACTTAAATAGATCTAATAACTGTGGACTATAATATTTCATAAATTCTGAAACAAATAGAAAGAAAGCAGCAAAAATTGAACAGTTTGACCGAACAGGCAAACACACAATTACAAACAACCACACTTCATAATCAAATAAAAGTTTGTAAATTGCACCTTCTCTCTTTCTAAATTATGAAGCATTGATTGTGCACGTTCCACTTCATCCATCAGTAGAGTGACCTCCGATTGCTTAGATGCCCACTCTTCCTCTGAAAGTTTCAAGAAAACAGGGGATCATTTTCTTCAATATTAAATCATATTAGGAGAATCATGATCTTAACTTTAAATAGCCAGATTATAAAGTAATGTAAGAACTGATGTTACAGATTCAAGTGAAATGTATGACTAAAATTGAAATGAAAACTATTTGATTACCAGATTGGGCACGGAGTTCAAACAACTGGTTTTGTGCGAGTTCATGCAATTTCTGCATAGTAGAAACACTGTCTTTGGCATGCTGCAACTGATCTTGCAGTGCTTGTTCCCTGCAAAGAGTAAAGAGATCATCAGACTAGATAAGCAATGCCAAGGCAGAGAAGGAGAGTTCCAATAGAGTAGTAGTAGTCAGTTGATACAGAGAAAGAGGGACAAACTGATGGGAACTTAAGTATTTCATATTTGAATGTAGAAAAAGGGGAAAATTCCCAATTGCAGAAACAGACTCACAAGCATAGACTCTCCCTCTCTCACAGCAAACAAAAGAATAAAAAAAGAAAGTCAAGGTCATTCAAGAGATCTTAACGTCCCATCCAATCCCACACTCAGTCCTTGCTTGCCCCTCCATTTCCATGAGTTCCTCCTCTATAAACCCTTTTAATTGGAAGTCTAACATTTTGTTTCTTTCCTCCAACCTGCCAGTGTGCAGGTAGTGCTTGGAGCCGGGTGTTAATTTGACTCACATGGAGTGTCCATCCCATGCTTCCCCTCCCTTCTTTCTATAGTCCCTAGTCCACCTAGGCAATGGTAAGAATGCTACCAACATATACCTAATGCAGTTGTCGCATACACTAAACTGAACAAAAACAATTTTCCATAGCAGACGAGACTACAAGATACCTTTCTTTCAAAACTTCCATTGTTTTTTGGCTCTCTTCAGCCAGACTGCGTTGCTTAATCTCCACAATTTCTTTCACTTTCTCTTCCATCTAATTCACATAAATTCAAATTACAAATTAAAAACATGGAATACAGTTAGGTCTAATTTGTAATTGAATTTGAAAGATGTTGAGGATCTGGAGATTTCAACACAGTGCAAATGTGTCATAAAATAACTATCAACACAGATTGAAAGAAATTTTATCAATTTGACAGTAGGAAGTTGAATTCAGTTAAGCTACGAAATCAATTTAATGCATGTCATAAATGTAAACAGTTAAAACCTTTTTGCCAAAATTTATCAGGTAGACATTTGGGGGCAGCGCCAGTCATCACATTAAGCAAAGTTCTTTCTCACAAATGGAAAAATACTGCATTTGTTTGAATGAATGTGCACATTCACCCATTTGCACAGTATATGCATTAAACAGGCATGTAACATGAAAATGCATCTCAAATTTAGGGGTGTTCATAAACCGAATCAAACTGAACTAAACCGCGAAACCGCCCAAAAAAATCAAAAACCGATTAAACCGAAAAACCGCATGGACCAAAAATTTCCAAAACCGCATATTTTTTGCGGTTTGGTTCGGTTTTTGGATTTTATTATAAAAAACCGAACCAAATCGCATTCTATAATTATATTAATTTACTTTTAGATATTTAATATTATCTACCTAACAATATTTTAATTTTTTATGATCATAATATGTGATTTATAGTATTTTTTTTTAATAATAAATTTGTAATATATTATGACACATACTTTCATATATTACAAAAAGATATACTGATATTACTAAATAACATTAAATTAAATATAAAGTGAAACATGATTTATTATTATGTTACAAAAAAAAGTTAGTAATATCATTTTATAATAATGTTAAATAGAAGTAAAAATAATATTTTTTAAACTAAAATATGTAAATCAAAATTTAATAAAAAAAATAATATAAAATAATAATTATGTGAGTTTAATTAAAAAAATTAAACTATGATAATAGATTAAAAAAAAAACCGCAAAACCGAACCGAACCAAACCGCAAAAAATTGGTTTGGTTTGGTTTGGATTTGATGTTATGTTAAAACCGAACCAAACCGAACCGCAACTTTATTTTAGGTTTGGTTCGGACCACTTTTTGCCCAAAAACCGAACCAAACCGCACCGTGAACACCCCTACTCAAATTCAGAAATTAGCAATTCATGAGAAATTGATTACTGTAAATAGGGTACAATATCAGCAACTTGGTAAGTCCTACTTTGTCCCTTTTATAAGTCCAAGGCGCTATCTAATGCCAAAACTAGATTTAAGGATAGTTATAGGATACAGTATTAGATAAAAAAAAAACACATACATAAATAAAGCAACCTTAAGTCAATACTATACTTGTAATTACTTACACCTAAGTTTATGCATCCTTAAATCGTAAAAAAAAAAAGGATAAGAAATAAGGATAAAGGATTAGGATACTAATTTTAGAGGTGCAATATATTAAAAACCATTGTTGTGCTTTCACCTAAAAGCCTAAGATTTAGGTAGTCTTTTCATAACAGAAATGAAAACAAGCAATCATAATAGGATCCTAACAATATACCAGCACATGCAAGACCGTAAACAGGAAGCATCACATAAACAATATCAAAAGAATTATAACCTGTTGCTCTAATTGCCTGTTTCTCTCTTCAAGTCTTCGTATTGTTGCCTGCTGATTCTTCAAGTGAGTTGCCTCTGTCCTGAACTCCTCAAGCTCAACTTTCATTTTCCTGTTTTCAGATTCAAGCTCAGATATCTTGAGATCTTGCTCCTGCACAATGAAAACATATCAGAACATGAACAAGCATATGTAAATATGCACATGGCTTTCCCTACTACATGCATAAAATATAAGAGCCAATGCACACAAGTATAGTACACACAATTTAGTAAGCAATAAAAATGGAACAATTTAGAAGCATAATAAATTGATAGTGATGATGGAGGTCCAATTTGGTAATCTTTAAATAATTAAATATCCCATCATATTGAGAAAGTGGGAGGGCTGCCAACCTCTCTTTAAGTCAAGAGATGAAAACACCTTTTAGAAATTGTGGGCAGAAGTAGAACACAAAAGAGATACTAGAAACCAAATCTAATCCCAACATAGATTTGATGGCAAGGAAACACCCTTAAGGATGTATGCATTCCAAGATGGAAGGTCATGCCCAGTGCTCTTTGCTAAAAAGAGCATTATTACATCAGTATATTTAGATCAGAGAACCATGCATTCATTATCCATAACTACCTCATGCATGCATTCCAAGATGGAAGAACATGCCCAGTGCTCTTTGCTAAAAAGAGCATTATTACATCAGTATATTTAGATCAGAGAACCATGCATTCATTCTCCATAATTACCTCATGCATGCATATGATGTAATACATCCAATAACATTACATGAGTTCTATCTCATGTACAAAAAATGGAAAATAAAAAGAACAGGGCACCTAGGCGAAATGGTAGAACTCACAGCAATCGATGCAAGAGCTGGATAAGGATCCGGAGCTTCATAGAGCTTTTGATAGATGTTGAGAAAAGCATTTTCTCCAAACTTTGCTCTCTTAGTAAGATTATCAACCTCTTCCTGGTAGCCCTTAAGCAAGGAACTGAACAAACTTAACTTATCCTCAGGTGAAGCCTTTTTGAAGTCTGTAAGCAGCATAATAAGCAATTTCTCAGACACATCCATTCATTACCTCAACCCAAAAAATAAATAACAAAAAACAAAAATAAAAATCGCAGAGCATGAAAAAAAAAAACAAAGCGCAGCTATGCTCCTGCCGCCGTTCCAATTTCAGTGAAAACATGTCCTAGCAGGTAAGCTATCCATATCCAAGGTGAAATGTCAAGCATATGTTGAATGCAGAATTCACGATAAATGTTTATAATTCTATTAACTAAGTTTTGTAGCATAATTTGGAAACAGTAGTAGTAACAAAAGCACTGAGCACAAACCTCGAGTGTTCTCTGCAAGCTTGCGCCGATTTTTCTGACTGTTTTCCTGATTCTCCGCTATTCGAAGCCCTTGCTCATCCAATATCGATTTCTCCTTCTCCAACTCAAAATCTGAAAACACGAAAAACCACAAACTCACGAAAGCATCGCAGTTGCAGCAATTGAACCAATGCGGCAACAAATCACAGATTGTAGACTATCAAGTCAATTACCATACATTAAAACACGAGCTAAGATGAAAGCTACGAAAATCGACGGTAAATTGGAAGAAGCGAAACGTGGAAGTGAAGTTACGGTGTGTTACCTTTCCAGAAGGCGGAGACGACGGAGATCGGAGAAGACGAGGGAGCGGTGGATTTGTCTCGCTCGGGTCCGGATCCGAATCCGGATCCACTTTGCGGAGCCTCCATTTGTGGTGCAGTGTCTGAATTGGTTGAAGGAATTGTTGTATTATCTTTTCTTATATCTCGGTTTCGGTTTTCTGTTCACCAAACGGGAAACACATTTGTGCGGTAATGTGATAATGTGGCATCTGAAAAACGGATCTGAATATTTGCGTAGTAAGTATTCACGAGCTTAATACAGGTTTTCAGGCGTGTTTAGGGAATTGGGTGGGATTAAGTTTGCATGATTTTATTTTTAAACTCAACCCAATCATCAACAAATTAGATATAATAACATTTTCAATCTTAATTGTTGATCATTTCTACCTTAATTCATCTAATCCAAAAATTTCAAAATAAAATAGTTATCAATCCAAATAGCAAAGTTCACTTAACTTAATATAGTTGAAAAAATTCAAATAACATTATACAAAATAAAATGAAAATAAATTTGTATTTTCTTAAATAGTTGACTAGTTATAATCACTACATAAGTCAAATGATAAATTTATTAGTCTATTATAAATAGTATAAAAAGAAGAAATATGTCTAAAATCGCTAAAGAGGCAACATACAATGGAGTAGCACAACAAAAGGCGACACAGCGAAGGGCAAGAGCAACGAGGGGTTGTGTGAAGAGCTGCAATGACGCATGGATGGTCGTGGTGATGTAGCAGCGGAGGAAGGCAGTGACTTGTGAAGATGTAACAATAAAGGGCAGCAGTGATTCGCATAGAAAAGGTTTCTACTTTGAAGGTTTTTTAAGACTAAGGAGGTATATTGAGAGGGTGAAAGTGTTAAGTGAATGAGAGTAAGTTTTTTGTTTTGTTATTATTATTATTATTATTTATGTAGTTTAGATTGGGTTGGGTGAGTTAAACATATTACTCAACCTGTAAGTCATCGATTTGAGATTGGATTGGGTTAGGTCTAATCCAAACACTCTATCAACCCGTTCAAATCGAGTTGGGTTGGGTCAGCGAATTACCCATACCCGTGAACACCCCTACAAGTTTTTATGTTTTGTTTAGTCAATAAGTAACGGTTTAACAAGTTGATATGGTTATCAATTTTAGGCATTTGGTATTTACACCCCCGTGTTTGCCTCATCTCTTCTGTTTCCTCTCATTTTTCTATAATACCATTTTTTAAATATTATTTTACACTCATATATATCCTTATAATATGTTACACCTCCTTTTCTCTTCTCTTCTCTTCCATTAACCCATCTTTTCTTTTCTTCCATGAACCCCTCTCTTCCTTTGCATTCTATCTTGCGTCTTGATTGTTCATTTGTGTCTTCTTTGTTTATCACGAGTGTCCTCAACCTCACTTCTTCCTTACGTCCCGTTCTTCCTCTTGTTCATTGCTAAATGCATTACTACAATCAACAATATTATTTTTCTCTTCATCAATTAATTCTTCCAACATCTTATTAACATAAAAATTCATGGTTACATAAAAAGAAAAATAGAAAAAGGTAAAACAAAATATATATATACAATAAATGTGTTTCAAGAATGACATATACATACCAAAAACGTGTTTCTAGAATAAGAAAATAAGAAACATTTCGGAATAACATATACATACCGGAAACGTATTCAGGGATAACATATACTGAAAATATGTTTTCAGAATAACATACATATACCATACAAAAAAGAAATGTTTAATATATATATACCGGAAACATGTTTCCAGAATAACATATACATATATCATATCAGAAAGAAACGTTTAACATACATACTGAAAACGTGTTTCCAGAATAACATATATATATACCATAACAGAATAACATATATATACCAAAAACTTGTTTCCGGAATAATATATACATGTACAATATCAGAATAACATATACATATTGGAAACATGTTTTTGGAATAACATATACATATACCATCTAAAATCTTATTTTATAATTTTGAATCATATCTAAAATTTTATTTTTATTATTCTTTAAACCTCTAATTTTGCATCCATCTTCATCTCATGTTGTTTGTATAGTACTGTGTTTTTCATCAATATTACATCTTTTTTGTTCATTGACACTACGTTTCAAAGTACATACATTGGTCATTAATTTCTTATACAAAGGTTTTGATTTGATGGTGGATTTTCTTCTTCTTTAAATGCGTTCAAACAATTATTTTTTCTACAATGTCAATGGTTGCATGCTGTAATATCTTTTGAGGGAATTGGTTTTGATGGTGGCTTCGTTTCTTTAACTGCGATCCTAATAGTTATACCAGGTTAACGATTGGAGGTTGCAACTCAATGTGTCGAGAAACTCTTAAATACAAAATTGATGACTCTTCTCGATAGTTTATTATTCCGTAAACATGTTTCCAATATATGTTATTCTAGAAATACGTTTCTAGTATGTATATATTAAATGTTTCTTTCTAGTATGGTATATGTATATGTTATTTCATAAACATGTTTCCGGTATATATATGTTATTTTGGAACGTTTCTTTTTTCTTTTTTTTTTTTCAGAAACACATTTCTGTTATGTATATATCATTCTCAAAACACATTTACTGTATATGTATATTTTGTTTTACCTTTTTCTATTTTTCTTTTTATGTAACCATGAATTTTTATGTTAGTAAGATGTCCAAAAAATCAATTGATGGGGAGAAAAATAATATTGTTGATTGTAGTAATGCATTTAGCGATGAGTAAGAGGAAGAATGGAACGTGAGGAAAAAGTGAGGTTGAGGACACTTGTAATAAACTAAAAAGACACCAATGAGCAATCGAGAAACAAGATAAAATGTAAAGGAGGAGAGGGGGTTCATGGAAGAGAAGAAAAGATGGTTAAAGGAAGAGAATAAAATAGAAGAGAAAAGAATGGGGGTAAAAAAGGGAGTGTAACAAATTATGAGGATATATATATATATATATATATATATATATGGGTATAAAATAATGTTTAACAAAGGGCATTAGAGAAAAACAAGAGAAAATAAAAGTGATGGGATGTTCTTACCAAACATGTAGGTGTAAATAGCAAGTGCCTCAATTTTATCATAATCTATATTATGAGTATTTTTTTTACCGATGCAGTTTTGAAGGAGATAGGTTCTTGAAATCATTGGACCAAGTTGATCAGGTCCTCATATTTTTTTCCGGTGTCATTGCTATTGGCACTTCTTAAATCGCTATTAAAACCTTCACTTTGTCATAATTACACAACAAATTTTTTTTTTATTGTGTATGCAAGACTTTCTCATTATTTCCGTGCAATGTACGAGATGGATACTAGTGTGTATGCATAGTCTTATTTTTAACCTATTTTTTATATTTTATTACCTCTTTCTTCCTCTTCTCCTCCCCTATTTGTACTTTTTTTTTTTCGTTTTTAATCTTGTTTTTGCATTTTATATTGATATCTTTTAAATCCTTTACTTTACGTCTATTTTTTTTCATTAATTTTGATACTGATTAAATTGGAAACAGATCACGGAACTTTGAAGCAGATGGATTTTATTTTTTACTTTTAATTTAAACATAAGAAAATTAATGAGTTTCTATTAGGTTTAAAATCATAAAAAGATGTGTCTTTTTCTTATGCTTGAGATTCTTAATTTCGAGTGAAAAGTTCAGCACAGTTGTATTACAAATCAACATGGCTATGTTACAATTAAAATGACTAGAATCAAGATCAGTATGACCGTGTTGATTTATAACACGATTGTGTTGAAGAATGAGCACCTGAATCATTCTTCCAAACTCAAGGACATCAAGCCGCACACATTGAAATAGTAGCAACCACAACAATCTCATATGAGTCTATTAACGGAGCGCGTTGAATACGCCGTCAAAAGTAACTAAGTTTTTTAATAAATTTTGCAATATAAAGCTAACTCAGGTTATTTTCTCAAAGATGCAATTCATCAAACACCTTGCATTCAATTCAAAATAGGAAGATTTTGTGTGATTTTCAAAAATTAAAGCAACAGAACAACTTTTTAAACAATAAATAAAAACGGAATCAAAGAGATACAACTCAAGAACTAATACTTATAGAAAAATAATCACAGTTCTAACAAGGATAAGTCAAATTCATATTCATGAAATTCCCAATAATACGAAATTTAAGGCAATCATCTTACATTCATTCGAAAAAATCAAGAAGCACTTATCATATTAAATCACAATCAATTAATTGTAATTGACCAAAATTCAGATTTCAATTTCCTAATATAATCATTATCATACATTAAATAAGAAAATTGAGAACTAGAAAAAGAAAGAAAAGGGTTTTCATTTCAAAATTGAGAATAGAGGAATTTATATTTATCCACAAACATATGATTTTTGGGTTGCAAAGGGGATTTAGCCTTCCATGAAGATTTTCATGGTAGCTGCAAAGGGCTGCACAAAATTGATGAGGGACAAAGGGAAAAGAAGAGAAGAGAAAAAAAGAGAAGAGGGAGAGAAGAGAGCAAAGCTAAGATTTTTATGTGTTGTGTAGTGTTATGTTGTCTTGTAAAAGGAGAAAAGCTAAAAACAAAACCTTGACCAATTACAATTACCAAATGGTCTTTGGTTACAAACTAAAACGCAAAACTATTATAAATGCAAGACCGTAACATTGAATCCCAAATTTAACCTCTAAAACGTCTGAATTAGCCAATTCTTGTGAGACACAAAATTGTATATCTCCTCCTTAGATTTCAAACAAGACAAGAATCATCAAAATCAGAGACTTGTGTCAAAAGTTATGGGCTACACAAGGAATAGTGTCAAAAACATAAATAAAATGTGGCAAATAACAATTTTAGACACTTGGGTCCAAAATGACCTAATTTCACAAAATTCAGCTAAAATTATCAAAATGAAGTATAAAACATGTCTATACTATGCTAAATGTAACTCTAGACTATGTTAAAATATACTCTATCATCTATCCTGAAACCTTCCAACTCCACAAACAAATTCATTGCCACACTGCTATCCGAAAATGAAAGTAACTAATGGAGGAAGATGGGGTAAGGGTGATCACAAAGGAAGAGAGAGGAAGAAGGGAAAAGAGGACAGTAGAGAAAAAGGAAGGGTAAGATACTCAGTACAAGAGATGACAAAAGAAAATGGAGTTAAATTGCGACGAATGAGAAAAAATGGATAAAATTATGATAATAAAATTGTTCAATGGATAAGTAAAAATCACATAAAAATATTTTAAAAAGAAAAAAAATATATTAATAAAAACATTTAAGAAAATTCATTATAAACAATAAATGAAAAGTGAGATATATTTTATACGTATGTATATCACAAACCTCGTATTTAGACCTCTGGACTATGGGTGATGGATGACTAATTTAAAATTAGAAAAATAAATAGAAAAAACACCTTTCCGTTATTTTTGTTTATCGCTTTTTAAAAGACTTGTTTTGAAAATAAATTTGAAAATTAAGAGATTACGGATAAGAAATAACTGGTGAACACCATAAAACTGTTTTAGAAATCAGTTTTTAGAACTAAAAACAAAGTGAATCAAAGAGGGAGAAAGTCTAGCATACACACGAACCTAACACATCATCTTTGTATACAACCACTCAAACAATGCCACATCATTAAAATTTTATAAAAAAATAAAAAATAAAAATACAAGCCATGTGAGATTCAAATCACCATTAAATTAAATTAGACAATAAGATTAAAACACTTGTTTAAAAATTAATATATACCCAATTGAGTAAAAAAAATAAATAATAGAACCTAAATGACTATTAAGCTTTTATTAAACGAAAGTTATCTTAGAAATTAACTTATTAAATGGAGTAAGGCTTGAAGCGTTGTCCAAGATAAAAAAAAATAAAAAATTGTTTTATAAAAGTCAACATATTAGGATAAAAAAAATTATTTTATAAGAATCAACTTATCATGATCCTTAGAATTGAAACTTTAATGTAATTTATTGTCATTTATTTGTAAACTACCATTCACTAAAATCCGGTATTAAGTATAGAAAATAAGAATACTGCACTAATAATATAATAAAATTTACATGATTTTTAAAATAATTTTATAAAAGTCAATTAATTTATCATAAATAGAAGGTTGTATTGTAAAATATAAAACTTTGTTACAGTGTTTATTAATGTAATACCCATGTTCTCTTAAGTATAACCTTTATATTAAATGGAAGATATTTTAGAAATTATCTTATTAAATGAAGCATAATGAGTGACTTTTGATTATATTTGAGAACAAAAAAGAGAGATTTTTGTTATTTATAATAAGGAATATTAGGAGTCGGCATAGACATTCGTGAAAATAGTTAATACTTCATCAAAGTTAGAACCATGCTATTTTAGGGTGTTTCTTCCCTGAGGGATGTAGAAGCTCGGGCCTTACTCCAAGCTATGAAATGGACAGTTGACCTTAGTCATTTCAACATCATTTTTGGGCTAGACTACAAATAAATAGTAGATAATTTTATGTCTAAACCAAAGGACTTCTTAAACTACCATAACATCCTTTATTAGTATAAACATCTTTTTCCACATATTTCAAACTAATGGTGAGTTTTGTTAAGAGGCAAGCCAATTATGTTGCTCTCAACTTAGTTAGAGCATTACAATCTTATGCTCGCATCCAAACCTTTGATCATATTCTAAATTGTATTTACTTTATTATTATTAATGAAATGAATTAATCTTTTTCCCTAAAAAAAAAAGGGAACAATAGGAGTAAAGCTTAAAGTGTACAACCTTGTACATGATAAAAAAAAAAAAAAAAAAGGTTAAAATATGTTTTTAGTTTTATAAATATGATAATGTATACTTTTAATTCCTATAATTTTTTTTTGTTTAACTTTCATCCTTATAAATTTGAAATGTGATATTTTTTTTTACACGAAACTAGGTTCGACTATCTCAACCTACATGTTTGATGTTTTTTACTTCCAACACCTTTCATTGTATTTCTTGCACTATTGCACCTTCCACTTTACTTTTTGAATCTCCACATTTTTTAATTATTAATTATTAGTTATTAATTATTAATTATTATTTTTAATTTTTAATAAAATGGGAATGCAAGAAATAAAGTTGGAGGTGTTGAAAAAAAAATCAAATATGTAGGAGCTCTAAGATAAAAAAAAAAAAAAAAAACATATTTTAAACTTATAAGGATAAAAAATAAATTAAAAATTTTATATGAATTAAAAATATATATTACAAGTCAACATGACCGTTGTGATTGAAACTTTAATGTCATTTATTGCAATTTATGTTTGTTGTATAATTAAATGCAACAAATACTTTACATTTTTATTTATCTACACATACGTATAAATAGGCAGACACACGGAAAAAATAAAAAGAATTATACAAACATTGAAAAATCTATTTGCTTTCTTAATTTGATGATGTTGATTCTCTTTTTATTTCTTGGTATGAGCATATCATACAAAGAAGTTGATGCAATGAGCAAAAATCTACCAAATATGCAAGAGAGTCTTATCAAATTCCTAGATTTGAAGAGCATTCTTGTACTATAATTTTAACTTCTATGTTTTGAAATATATATTTGAAACTGTTGCTAACAAATGTGCTTCCATTGTCATTTTGTTTACTTGGCTACCATGGAAAAAGACTTTAGTGTGTTGATATAGATAAGCAACCAGCTTTTAAACATCCTCAATTGAAAAATCACAAAATTCAGGTAATTAACAATGCCTTCACTAGCTAAATAATATATAAATAAACTATTTTTTCTAGCATATATAAATAGACTATTATTCATCAATTAAATTTATTGTCAAATGATTGTTGTATTTAGTGAAATGATTTAGTATGTCCATAAGTTATTGTATTGTACACTTTAAATTTATTGAATTCATTGATTGTGTGTTTGAATGAATCATCTGATAAATTTTAAAAATTTCCTTTGTTTCAATAAAAAAATCCTTCATTTTTTATTTTTTTTTGCTTTGTTTAGATAAACTAATCAAATCCTTTTGTTTTCAAAATTTTATAAAGTTTCTTTAAAAATCATACAAACGGAAAATTGTGATTAAATATTAAACGACATGGTTGGTGTGTAATTTTTTTTCTCTCTATTTTATACAAATTATTTTGAATAGTAAAACACAAACTAAATTTATCCTTGTGTTTTTTCTATTTTTGTTTATGATTAGCTTAATCCGATTTTCTCAAAAGATGAAAAGCAAACCAGATTTTCATCCTTCGAGAAAACTTTTCAAATTAATAATTCTAACAAAAGATGTTTATCAAGAAAAATGTCTATTCACATTATTAGACCGAGACAAGAAATTGACCATAATTTTTCAGAATCACATAGACATGAATATTTTGGTCCATATTCTAAAGATTACCCTAATCACCATGCAAGTGGTTAAGCATGGTTCATATTGATTCTATGTTAATATTTGATTTTGGAATTTTAAGCAAATTATATATATGTGGACGTGTGTGTTAAAATGTCTAGTTTTCAGTATTTATAATAATGTATCTTTTGATAACGAAACAAGTAGCTAAATTTCCTTCATTCTAAATATTACGTTGTTATTAATTTATTATATAGTATGCTATCCTTGAGACAACTCAAAGTACAACCTATGATGGAGCAAGTGCAAAGATTAGCTTTAGTCACATATTGGTGCAACGGACCCAATATAGCCGATCCCAAATTTAGCTTCAAAATGGTCCTCTTTCAGAACTTAATATTATTCAAGTCGGAATCAGTGTAAGTTAATGTAGTTTTATTACGACATTTTTATTAATTATTAATTAAACAAATGGTGCTTTTTTCTCAAATGTAGTTTGATTTATATATTAATCAATCTATTTGATTGTTAACCTGATGCATTAATAGGTTCATCCAACTATATATATGGAGACAGTAGGCCACGTCTCTCAAGCTATTGGACTGTAAGAAACCGTGTAAATATATTATATAATATTAATTTAAAATGACTTGACGTACATTCGTGGTTAATATACAAGGTATACTTTGCATTTTGCATGCAGGTGGATCATTATAAAAGTACAGGATGTTTTGATACTAAGTGTCCAGGTTTTGTGCAAGTGCACCCAAGTATTACCTTTGGAGAAATTTTGACAATCCCAGATGAAAATAATAATAATCCCTATATTCTTGTCAGAGTGAAACAGGTAAATTTGAACACAAATTTAAGAAAATCCTATCTAGTAGTAACTTTTAGGAGTAATTATATTTATTAGTTTTGAAATATTGATTGCTTAAATTGGTACGTGTATAGGACTCATCATCAGGGCATTGGTGGTTGCACATAGAAGGCAATGATCCAAGTGTAGATGTTGGGTATTGGCCAAAGGAAATATTCACTCACTTAAGTGGAGGATCATCTTTGGTTAAATTTGGAGGTACCCCCTAATTTGGGAAGTCCTCCAATGGGCAGTGGAAAATTGCCAAAGACTTTTTATCTTAACACTGGTTACTTTTTAAACGTTAAAATTGTGAATTCAAATTTCGAGGAATATGATGTCAATCCTAGAAACATGAAGAAATATCTTGATACCAGTCCAAATTGCTATGACTTGTTGTATAATGGTGATCAAGGGCCTAGATTTAGACAATCTTTTCTCTCTTCGACGGTCCTGGTGGCTGATGTGGTGTATGACTAAACTTATAATAATTACATACATTCAATAAATGTTTAGTTTATTATTCGGAAAGAGTATTAGACTTACATGGTGTGAGTAGAATTCATTTAAAAAACTTATAATTAAAATTTAATTTAATTTTAAGCTGGTAAATATATATTCATAATAACATAATTAAAAATGTTATATCGTGATTGATGTAGGAGACAATCTTAAATTTAGAATATAAGTAATTTAGGAGAAATCACCACTAATTAAAAATGTGGTAGGCTCCTAGTGGGTTTTTTTTTTTTTAATCTTATTTGATATTAATGAGGTGTTAACAAGTATAGGCTTTGGGGGTAATCTTCTGCATGATACTAGTAAGAAAAAAAAGAAAAAAAAGAAAAAGAAAAAATATAACAAACTAAAATTAACTTATATATGAACTAATTTATAAAAGTTCTCCTATTAAATTTTTAAGAAATAATTTTTAGTCTATGTATAAGTTAACTTATGGAGATTTTTTTATTTATTTATGAAGAAATTTATCAAAACATATCTTCAAATATGTAGTTGTTAGTATTTTTCACACATGAAATAATAAAATATTATATATACCTCATAAGATAATAACAAGACGAACGAAAAAAGCAAGTAAGACAATATATTTGACTAAGTCTTGAACCATATTATCTAAGACCACCAGTAAAATCCATCATTGATAAAACTAACATCAAGCTATTTTATATTTTATATTTTTAATTTATTTGTAATTTATAATTTGCAATTTGTAATTTGTAATTTTTTTTTATATTTAGTAAAGTGAGGTTTTGAAAGAAAAAACATCAAACTTGTAAAGTCGTGACCACGTGTTTTGAGGGCGGGGGTATTCCCTTATGGGGGTTTGTTCGGTAGGTCGATTGCTCAGTTTTGATTTCTTTTTTCTCTTTATTCCTCTTGTTTACCATGATTTCTTCTGCTTCTATATGGCACATTGCTCAAGATTGGACTTCTTTCATCATTTGTGGGTTTTTGTGGATCAGAGACTCGACAAATGGTCTAGCACTCAATCATTTCACGAAGGTGATTATGAAAAGCTTCTCATTAGAATTGGTTATTCAAATAGTTAGTCTGTTGAATTGGTTGAGATACTTCTTTAATGATCCCCAAGTAAAAATGTTTGTTATTCCTGGCAATTTTGACTTGTTGGTTGCCAATTGTGCAACAAAGATTTTGTAGAAGGTGTCGAATGACGTTATGCATTAGTCTGGGAGTCCACTGAGCTAATCTAACATTGTCGAAGACAAAGTTCCCGCAAATTGTTTGCACCTAACTATCTTAGAACCTCCACTGATTAACATTTCAGCTCAGAAGGTTTTCAAATGTTGGCTTGGGTCCTCAGAGCCATCGAACATCGTTATCTTGAGGATCATGAAGTGTAGGAAGATAGCACTTTCTATCGCTTCCGAGAATGGTTGGAAATCCCTTTGAGGATCGGCCGCCTCCTCTTCAACACGCTTCATATCTTCTAGTTGTTGCTTCAAAGCGTTTTGTCCTACCTTAGCTCCGTTGGCTCTTCTTCTAGAGTCTTACGCTGCTTGTTTCAACTATTGCATGGTCTCCATGAGTTCTTATAGGGTGGAGGGGGTGTCTTCCCTTATCCCTTTCAAGGGAGTATGATTTGAGCTTGAGCTCGTCATTCTCTTTGGTTTTTATACGTGGTGTAAGGATCTATGTTTATCGAACCCCACAGTAGGTGTCAATGTTCTTGTATAGAAATCCAAGGGTGTTCGAAAGATTAGCCAGAACATGAAAGTGGAATCTGCCTGACTCCAAAGTTAGGCTTTGTTATTATAGAAGGTGATCATGTCTTTATCTCCTAAATTAGAGATAAAGATATGATATTTATCATACATAAAATAACGAAATTAATCTAAAAAATAAAGATAATATTTTTATCTTTTCACATTCTCAAATTATTCGACATTTGATAAACCATCGATGATCTGATCATTGGGATGATCATACACTACAATATTATTAATGTATATAAAGTTGGCAATTAGTTATTATTTTATTTGTATGAACATGATATATAAATATGAAAGAAAATATACTTAATGCATGTAAGGTTAGCCACGCAAACTTAACCATATATTAAGGGATTCAAAGTTAAAATTACCTCATAAAAAAAACCTTAAAACTCTATCCTACCCATAGTTATTTTGTCCTAGAATAGTAACCCTACAAATAGGACATGTTCCTCCTAAATTTGATGAAAAATATTATAACAACATTCCTTACACACCTTAATGTACTAATATTTGTCTCATTTTCAAAATGAGATAAACATATAATACATTCCTCTTGATTATGAGGAAGTTGATTGGAAGCCGAGTAAATCAACTCACAGATGCTTCCCCAATAATCAGGAGGAGGAGGTGGTAGGGGTGGAGGATTCATAATTTTTTTTTTATGTAAATTATAAAAACTTGTACAATAAGTAATAAGACAACTAAAATTGTTACTACAATTATGATTAATACAACTGGCTTGGATGCAGAGCCGTTGGTTTGTTCAAGCGGCGACAACGGCGTAGGATTGGTTTCTCCTAGGTAGGCCCTGATAATAAGAAAAAAAATATTAAAACCATGGAAATGATCTTTATCATACATAAAATAACAAATTAATTTAAAAGATAAAGATAAAGATAATATCTTTATCTTTTCACAATTATCCTATAATATTATTATAATTATCCTATAAAACTATCTCTTGCATAAAAGGTGATTAGAGTTTTGTTCGGCAATAAATAAGTCGATAGTCGTCCGATCGATGAAAATGACTAGACAATACACAACTCCTCTAGCCTTAAGTGCGAAGCGTAAAAAGACTAAGTTTTATTCAATTGAGGCAATTGGCCTATAGTAGATTGGCAGTCGTCCAATTAATTGAAATGATCGGACAGTACAAAGCTTCTGTACCCTTGAGCACAAATCGCGAAGAGGTTAGATTGACTTGCCTTTAGTCAGTTGATTTCAGTCCCTCGTTGGCTTGTCGTCGGTGTTTGGTTGATTGGTCAATCGATTATTGCATGATCGACTTTCTACTAAGTAAGGCGTTCTTGTATCATTTAGGCTCCTTAAAAAGTTTCTTTTCGTATTCTGTGGTGCCACATGTTGCACGTTGGTTGGTCTTTCTATCTGGTGCGTGTGGGTCATGCACTTGGCTTTTATAAAATGTAGAAGATAGAATGGTCTCCTGGATAGACTATGACAAGCACAAGGCATATATAATGCTTTCAAGTTTATTTCAAAAAATCGTCTTTGAACTCTTTGGTGTTTTCCTTTCATATTAGAACCATTATCATAACCTTGACCTCTCACATCATCAACATTAAGATCAAGAGACTTTAACACATCTTGTAATACATTAAAAAGTCACAATACAAATGTGTCATCTACTTTCAAAAACTCTAAAAAGTACTCCTCAATTTTTATATTCGACATATTTACGTATCATACTATTAGAGTCATTTGTTCTTGGTGACTCACATCAAGGGTACAATCAAGAATTATAGAGAAATATTTTGCATTTTTAATGCCTTTATAATGGAACTTATGACCCAAAAGTGATATCAATTCATTTTGAATTTTATGACCAAAATAATGATAATGAATTTTACGATTTTGAATGCGTCTAACATGATCTTGCATTATCAAATCAAATTCTCAAATTATTTTAATCAATCCCAAAAAATTCCCATTGCTATCTTAATATAATTTTTCATTGAATTCTCAAAAAACTAAATTATGTTTAGTAAGACATTTTACAACTGAACATATTCTCAATAAAACTTGTCTCAAACATTCTCTCTTTCATAACTCTTGTTGAAATTTTTTATCAATTATTTGATTTTTGTTAAATCTTACTCTTAATTCATTCCAAGTATTTATGTTGGATATATGCTCAAAACTATTCTTATGTTGTTTAAGTCTCTTGTTAATACGCTTCCAATCACTAAAGTCCTCATTTGCTAATGAACTTTTTTTATTATCAGATTTGAAAAACTTACAACAAAAACAATATACCTTGTTGACATGTTTGGAATAAACCAAACCATTTTTTATCACTAGTCTCACCATTACTCAACTTTCTAGAATAATATGCATATAAAAAATGTTTAGAAATGTTATCCAAAGAAAAAACAAGATCGATTTCTCTAATAAATTCTTTTTCAACTAGAATGTCTATTTTTTTGTTATCAATATTACCCTAATTTCTAGGATCACAAATATCTAAAGGAGGAATTAATTGTTCTTTGTCAATACAAAAAGTTTCAATATTAAATTCATTTGGCACATCGTTAGATTCACTTAAATCATTAACCTCATCATTTTGTGATTTTATTAATTCTTTCTCTCGTTTTCTCTTATTTCTTTTTTCACTTCCAAATAAATGTTTTATAGGAAATATACTATAAAAAATAAATTAAATAGTCAATTAACACAAGACAAAAAAACACGTAACTTATAAAACTAATACACAAAGAACAATAACATTTGGAAGTAGAAGTCGAAGTTGAATACTCGATCTACACGTTTGCTAATTCCGTAGCTAAATTAGAACACTATAAACATATAAATTAACCCCTATTCACATTTAAATTACTGATGCGTGAGAGATAATTAAAGATAAATATGAGAATAATAGATATAGAAAAAAAAAATCAAGAAATTACATTTTTTTTTTCAACATAAAACTAATTAACATATATTTTTTTTTACTAAAATATTAAAAAAAAAATTGGGGCCCCAAAAATAGTGGGCCCTGTGTGGTGGCCCTTCCTCCCCACCCTAGGGCTGGCCCTTTATGCTTTAGAAATATTATATTTGAAACAAATATTGAAGACCAAACATTTACAAACTAATGAAAGGAACTTCTGAAAACAAAACAATTATTGAGTGTAAGGAGCCTTCAACGAAGTCTGTACAAGTGAGCCGAGGTGAGTTCTTCGATGCTTGTTTGAATAATGGAAAAGGAAAAGATGTAACCAAATATTATGTTTAATAAAGAAGATAAAGAGCATTTTTGAGAAAAAAAAATTGTAAAAGTCATATATAAGTCATATGACATAAAAAATTAAGAGAGTTAAATGTACTTTTCTCGTGAATATTTAAAGACCACTCAGTTCAAAACCATTAATGTTATCTAATGATCGAGAGTAGTATTAGTTTTATTTTTTTACACTTCCCTTAATTAAATTTTATTTTTTACATAACTTGATGATAACATTGAGAAAACAATGCAAAGTGTTTGAAAATTCAAGCAAAACATAAAAAAATGTCAAATAGAAAAGCAAAATATTCTAAACATTCGAGAAAAGAAAACCAATATTCTAAGTTAAGATTTAAATCCTTACTTCTTTAATTTTCAAATTTCAAAGTAACTACTAAATTAATAGTTTAATGGATAATAATTGTGAAATATTTATATATATGTATAAATCTTTCACATAAATTTTATTTATTATCATATATTTATTTATTATTTCTTGTGTTCTCAATAATAATTTAGTATTTTGAATAAAATAAAATAAATTGAGTGATTTATAAAATAAAAAATGAAATATATAAAAAAAATCACAACTAATAATAGGAGATGTTAAAAAATAAATGAAGAATAAATTAAATAATTTTTAATAATATTAAATATTAATTAAATAAAATTTTATAAATTTAAAATTTATATATAATAAATATTTTTAATTTTTTTTAATATAGGCCAACTCATGTGAATCAACTAGTGGCCCACTAGTTCAAACAGTGACCCAATGTCTTGACATCGAGAGATGTCGAAAGTTTAAATTATTATTCCCTTATTTTTTAACATCTCCTATTATTAGTTATAAAATTTTATATATATATATATATATATATATATATATATATATATATATTTCACTTTTTATTTTATAAATCACTTATTTTATTTAATTTTATTCAAATTATTAAATTCTTGTTAAAAACACAAGAAATAATAAATAAATATATGATAATAAATAAAATTTAAGTAAAAGATTTATATATATATATATATAAATGTTTCATGATTATTATTAGTTAAACCATTTGACTTAGTGATTATTTTGGTATTTAAAAACTAAAGGGTTGTAGATTCAAAACTGCATATTTGAAAAAATAAGGGGATTAAAACTACAATTAAACCTAAAAAATAAATTAAAAATAAAAGAAAAAGATAAACGTGATTAGTTTTTAATAGAAAAACAAATTACAAGATTTATCCACCCGCTTTAAATTAATCCATAATAATATCTATTGTGCTAACAGCTTAGCTTAATCTACTACTATTCATGGTAGCTTCAGACCTACAACACCCTAATAATATGATGAAAACCATAGACAAAGAAAGAAATCAAAAGAATGACGGGATGAATAAAATCAGCCATCATAATGCTGCTTGTCTAATGAAAGTAATGAGAAGAAAGTTCAACACTAATGTATGTAATATCTACCGTGACTAAATTCATAATTGACAAATAATTGCAGTAATTTAGTAAATACTAGCAAATTGCCTTCAACATCCTGAGACTACGTCCATGCCCAAAGATCCTTCTTTCTCTTCAAGGATGAATGAGTTACTACTACTGTCTGCACAATCATCAATCATCAATCATCAATGCAAATCCTTTTAGCAGGGCAAAAAATTGCCCCAATAAAATGAATCACGGTGAGTAATAAAAAATGCATGTACAAAGCAGAAACAATCAATCAGGGTGAAATGGTGGTAGTCTAGTCTTGAAGCAAATAGATAATCATATTCTCATGTAATGTGACATGATTCCACAGCCTTATTGGAGAACCCATTTCTTGGCCTCTTGTTGGATATAATATCAGAAAATGAGTCAACTAGTTGCCCTGCCAAACTACTTGGATCATCAATCAGAGTTTGAATGAAAGTATTTACCACCCTACGTTCTTGCTCCGTCGACCTCAAACTAAACCATGTCAGCAATTTCAACCTAAATTCCTGCTTGATATGACCCTGGCATTCTAGCCAACGAATCACTTTCACACAATACTCAAAGTTCTCATCTAAGGAGAATGGAACATCAGGTGTGCGTAAAGGAGAATCATTTATCAAAGTGCTGTCACAGTCATGTGTCTCTTCATTTGTGCTTGCCACCCTTTTCCTACTTGCGTCTCCACGAGAGTCAACTGCTGGAACTTCTCCGGTTGGACCATGGTTCCAAGTTTGGGAACCGCCACTACCGTGTGATCTTGCTAGATTTTTTTCTAAATCATGAGATGCGGCATCATCATCTGCCTCAACAGCCTGCTGCAAAGTGCAGCCATTATCTTCATCCCTAGAAGACTCGAACGGAGGTGTAAGCTCTTCATTTAAATCAGGCACTGAAACAACATTTAGATCAAGATCACGTGAAACTGAAGGCAACTGCTCTTGTGGATTGCTAGGCTTGATTGTTTCACTTTGCCCGCAGCAATTTCTCTTGTCAGCGCAGCAAAACCCCTCCAAGGAGCCTTGTTCTTGAGCCCAAGTAAGATGCAAAATTTTTCCAAGGTCTCGAACCTTAAATCCAGAGTCTGCCATCGTAGGATTGGGCTCCATTTTGGAGCCAGAAGAATTGCATTCAGTTTGAAGGTTCTCCTTTTTTTTATTCATGGCAACTGACAAAGATGAATTCTTTTCCAATATCTCAATGCTCTTGGTGAAACACTTAGCCTCAGAATGACCCAGGTCACCCATATCTGTAAAAGATACGATCCGAAATATATATTCTGTACAAGGCTGAAGGTTGGATATCAGAATCCTTCTCTGAGCTTTGGGAAACACACAAACGGGATCTTTAGTGTGTGACTCGTCTCTACTCTTGTAATACCAGAGCTTGTATCCCTTGATATCCACAGAAGATGCAGTTGATATTTCAATTAAAATGATTTTGACCGAGGAAGCTGTTACCTCTTCAAACACAACCTTGCATGCAGCAGGAAGTGAACCCTCTGCAAGTTAAAGAAGTTCATCATATTTATCATTGCTTAGCAAGCAACAAAATTTATAAATTAAAAGAAAAAAGTAATAGTTCTAACCTCTCGATTCTGGATTTACATTAGGAACAGTGGTCAACCACTCATCAGCTTTCTCAATAGCAAGAGAGCAGAGTTTTTGTACATCACTGGCAATAGGGAGTCTGCTGACAATGCCACGTGCCATCTTGGCAGAAACCCCACTAACTGGACCAACTTCAGTTTCCAGTTTAGACTTTGCCTCTTTTACCATTTCATGCAATTCTTTAAATCTAGAAGTCCCATCCAAAAGCCTGTAGCTCAAGTATATCCTGTAACATAGTACATCTACACGCCGGGCATCTTTAGCTATACTTAGCTGCTTCTTCCAACATCTGCCAGTATTAAACATGGGCCACCAATGTCATCAACATAGGGCTAAAAGTTTAGTCCAAACGCACAAGATGAAAGCGATTTAAATGTATTATACACCCCAATATTCTATGTCACAATCAAATTAAGCAACTGAGAAAGGCCACAATAGAATTTATTTCTCTTGGAAAAGACATAAAGGATAACAAGAACTGTATAGTTGAAAGTCTGCTTCATTGTTGCATGGATATCAAGTAAGTGAATGATGGAAAGGAGAGGCAGGAAACATGGGCAAATTCTCTCATTCAATACATACATAGTGAATGTGGATACATATTTCACAGCATAAACAAAGAAATTGGAAAGATTCATCAAAGCTTTGCTGTATCAATAAATCAATACAAAGAATAGTGGTAAAACACCAATAAGTAGGCAAGTAAAGAAAATTACTCACCCAAGTATCCCAGTAACTTTACCGCAGGATGCACAACAATAACCACCATCTAGTTGCATCAGTTGTCCATGATCAACAACTCCTACTTTTTCATGTTGAAGAGCACACTCAATATGGCAAGACAACCCACAGGAGTCCCCTTGAGAAGATTCACATGTGCATACCAACCAAAGACTAGGATCCTTGTTGTCATCAAAAAGGTGGCAAATACAGCAAGAGCACCTTCTACAAAAAGTGTCATCTTTAGAGAGAACAGCTCGGCAGGCAGAATTCTTACAGATCCAGGAGTTTGAATGCCCAAAATCACTAGGTGGGTCAGGAACTGGTACAAACCGCACTGGGTTTTCTCCTTTGCGATGTTGCTTCCTAGAAGGCTGATTGCTGAGACCAGAAACTTTTTTTGAGTCCTGTTTCTTGAAAATCTTATTGGTTGACTTAGTTTCAGCCATCCTGCTTTTTGAAGAAATGTTCTTTTTGTCCTTATCAAAGCAAGTTCGTAAAAGTTCCTTCTTAGAACCAGGTTTTATGAACTCCTGAAGAAGTTCTGAACTTCTTGAAGCATCATCCAAATGCCCATTTTTTTCTGGAGTACTTTGTGCACTGGATGAAAGGCTTTGAACACCAGGAACTGGACAGAAATATCAACCAAATACAAAGTAAGTCTGGTGGAAACAGAAGGAAAATCCAACTAGAGTAAACAATGAAACCTACACTTCTAGTAGAGATGTTGATCAACTGAAGAGAAATAAAAATAGATTAATCCAGAGCAATAACAAATGGGATAAATAATAAATTATACACAGGTTCCACCAAAGAAATATGAATGGAAGATTAATCACAGCAGTTCAACCTTGAAAAGAAGAACTCCAACCCTTCTATGACTACATTGTTCAGATCAGGGTAGTCAAACTCGAGATTTTACTCAGACGAGAAGGGGAAACGGAATCATAACACAAAGCACAAGATTCTACAGGATTCATATATAAGCATATTACATGGCATAAATAGGGGGGGGCAGGGAATTATAATGCACATCAAATACTTAATTAAGCTTATATTTGTAATCATAACCATCTCCTTCATCAACCATATTAGCAAGATTATCCTATCTACATGTGGCACAGCAAAAACATCCTCATTTTGATTTGGGAGAGGGTTGCCAGAGGTTGAAGATGAAGACTAACAGTTGTTTTGTGTTTCTCGGTTCTCTCAATAGCCGCTTCTTAGTTCTTAGTGTTAAGGTTAGTGAGCACTTGGTTTATGGACTTGGGTTTAAGGGCTCAGGTTTGCAGAAACCCAAAATGTCCAAAACAATTTGGAACCTGACTCACTGGCAGAATAAAAAAAACTCTACAACTGTGGCGATTCTGCAGATTTGTGAGTTTGAGCTCACACCAACTCATGCAGGAAGCGTAAAATCGTGCAATTCTATGACTCAGCGCACAATTTTGACTGCCATGGTTCAGATTAGGGTAACCCTAAAAAGAAGCTTTAACAGAGCCTATTTGATTTCCTTTAATCATGGCCCCAATTGTTTTTATTTAACATTAAAGCTGAGCATATGTTGCTACTCTAGGCACATACAGTCTCATTCTTGCTCTCACAACCGTGTTATGATAAATACACCAATACCTGCTTTAGCTCCACACTTGCAGGCCTCACATTTCAACATCAAACATAGGCTCAAGAGTATAAACTGAAAATCCAACAACTAGAGACAAACACATAAAGGTTATGTTTCTACCTAGTCATCATGTATGCATCAATCAGCAGTAGCTAGAGCACCAGCACTAGAACCCAGAACCCTCCTATTCCAATGCAACAGAAGAATGTAAATAAATTGTTCAAATAAGTACATTACAGATGGAAATTAAGAACAAGAGAGAAGCCATAACAGGATGAACAAGTCGATTGCAATTTGCATGAACTCAATTTAAAAAAAAATGAAGAACTAAATTGTGAAGAATATAAAAACAAAAACCTATGAAAAGTTTATTCTGGAGACAGCCATTAATTCAAATGCAAAATCAAAGACACTTCAAAAGTATTAATAATGCTACATGAAGCTGTTTTGACTCTTGCATTTTAAATCCTTTATCATTTAACCAAGAAGTATCATCCTATTATTAAATTCTAATTAACACAATCATTGTCTTTAAAAGCATTCCTCTTTGTATGGACAGAATCAACTTCAAAAAAGAAATAAAAAAATTTTAAACATCAATGTCGAAATTATGAGCAGATGCTAATACTATACTAAATCAGGAAATGTATTAAGCATTTAAGAGAAACAGCCGACACACCAAAAAATATTGTATTCAGTTATTTTGGTTCAAGATGAACAACAACCAAGAAGAAAACCAGGAATCATGTTCCTCCGGCTTAAATGCACAGTTTATAATTAAATAGGCGTGACAAAAGTCAAGCTACCCTAAATCAGTTAAATTACAGTACAATCTCTAAATTACATTCAAAATAATAGGGATCAGACCTTCTCACAAAAAGTATTACTTGAGTCTTTGAATGGAATTCATTTGAAAGAAATATATTCTGCAGAAGTTGTACATTTAGGAAGGTTCTTCCTAAAGGCAATTGGTGTAGAAATACCAAAATTACTTTCACCCAAACTTTTAATACCCTAATGAATTTAAAGTTAGGTAACTGACAAGACAATTTGGACAACAGAATCACCAGTAGAAATACTAAAATTACTTTCAGCCAAACTTTTAATACCCTAATAAATAAATTTTAAGTTTGGTAACTGACAAGACAATTTGGACAACAGAATCACTTGTTGAGTATACAAGGACTAAATTCAATAATCACACCCAACTCTTAGCATTTATAATATCATCAAATTCTACAATGTATGTTTTAATTGGGAGGATTATATGTAATTCAATTAATCAACTCTATCTATTTATACTCTATCCATAACAGAAAGACACATTAATGCATTTTCATAATTTCATATGATAAAAACAGAACATCATTAATACATCAAAATTCATATCCCCAAGGTTTAAAGGGGAAAAATCAATGGACATTCATATTGTGAATAAACATATCAGGAAAAAGAAAAAAAAAATCCATTTAAAAAGAAGTCCCAGACTGGTTTTGTAGACAATCTTCATAGCCTTACCTAATTTATTGCTGAAAATTTGAGTAAATCTTATGCCACATAATTCTTCATTATTATTTTCCTTAATAAGGTATCACAAAGGCTCACAGAGTATAACATTTCCATACAGCAGAAGACAAACAGTACTGTTTATTTAGTATAATATTATTCCAATTAACAAAAAAGGGGAAGAATAGGAAACTAGATATACCTTTATGCATTGCTGCCCATATCCACAATTACTTTCCAAATCATACCATACAAGGAAGAAATACAAAAATACTAGTAGATTGTAACCATATTTGTTCAGCATTTCTTAAACCTGAGAAGCTTATTCTGATATAAAACTGATCCATGATTCTTAAGAAAATAGCCATGCAGCAGACATGGCCTCAAGCTTATGTCTAGTGTGTTTGGTGAAGCATTATGAAAGTATGTAAAGCACCATTTTCACGTCAAATGGTTAGAAAGACATGGAAGCAGCTTTGAGTTGCATCAAGAAGATGTGCGTGTAGAAGTAAGAATCATCAATCCAAACATCATCATATTACTCTATTTTAAGCACATTTTATTACAATTGCATCATAAAAGCCAACCAAATTTCACGTTAAGTTTGGCCAACAAAAGTGAAAATGTTGATGAAGCAAGTAAGCACTAACACAAAAGTTATGAGGCAACTAACCACGGGGCTATAAAGCGATTAAGTGACAAAATGCCTACCAAAAGAAGCCACTTTCAATATTTAAAACAAACAGTGAACTGAAAATGTATAAAACACTAGTCCTTATCAGGGAAGAAAGCAAAAGAAACTTGATGGTTAGTTAGACATGTTTTGAAACATGTAGCAGTGTGTTAGCCAGCATTACAAACACAACAGAAAGGGGTAACAAATTGTTGCAACCTGACACTGATGAAAGAACAAACTAAAGAAGAAGCTCAAAAACATACCTTTAACAAGGAACTTGTCGTCTAAATCCATTTGTAAGTGCCCAACACTGTAACAGGATGGTCCTTCTCTAACAAGCAGAGAAAAATGAGTCTCATGCATGAATCATTGAATCATCACTCCACTCAACTCCCACATGAACAGAAAAAGGAAACATTTTAGTAAAAGTGTACAACCTAAGCCATGTATCACCAAAGAAAAATAACAAACACTAATTAACCAAAGCTTCAACACAACCGGGACTTCACTTAAAGCACAAATTCCATTTTCAATAAGATCAAGAGGATCAAACACTTCAAAAAAATTATTTTAGATTGTTCGCTTAATTTTTCATTTACCTATAACAAAAAAGAAAGTACAATAATTTAGCACAGGAGAGAGGAGCATGTTTGATGTTTCAAATACACCAATGTAACAAACAAACACATTCAGAACGCAAAACAATTAAAAATAAATTCAAATCCATTTACAAATACAGTTGTTGTATTATCTAAAGCCCATTTGACTTAAATCCACGTTGCCTCATCCTCATGGAAAAGATCCAATCCCAATCAACATTCAACAGCTAAATAAAATTATTACTATTATTATTATTATTATTATTATTATTATTATTATTATTATTATTATTATTTAAGTGTTATTATTATTATAAATAACTTACATACATTTCCAAAACAAAAGAGATAAATAAATGAGAAAGTGGACGTAAAGAGAAAAACATAAGCACAACAAATCACGATTAAAGCACTCTTCCAATACGCATTGCGTGCCGTGCATTAGCAAAAGGGAGAAAAAATCAAAGAGAGTCTCTATATTACTATTATTTTCTTAATTTAAAATTTAAAAAAAAAAAAAAAACGAATAAGGAAAATATAGAAACAAATAAAAGCGATTATTTATGCGAGAATCACGAGGCGAACGTGAAGGTAGGAAAAGAGAGCGTTGAAGGGGGGAAACGAGAACGAATCTACGAATCGAAAAAACTTGAAAAAAAAAAAAGAAAAAAAAAAGAGGTTTAATGAATCACTTACCTTGGGAGAATGGGAAGAGGAATCAAGGGTTTATTGTTGTCATGAATCCCCCATCAACACAACACGACCAGACACAAACGTTGTTGTGTTGTGGTGGTTGTTGTTAGTTTGCGTTGCGTTGCGAGAGAGAGAAAGAGAAGGGGAAGAAAATAGAGCTTCGTTTTGTACGTTTTAAGATGGAAGGGACGACACGCGCGGGGGATGGCGCGTGGAGTGGTGGTAGTTTGAACGGTTCGGTTTTTGTGGCTGCATGGATACGGATAGCGTAGTCAGGACTCAGGTCAGTGCTACTCCTCCCAAGCTCTTGCTTTTTATTTGGACGATTGATAACAT
This sequence comes from Amphicarpaea edgeworthii, assembly GCA_014843725.1. Classification (NCBI taxonomy): domain Eukaryota; kingdom Viridiplantae; phylum Streptophyta; class Magnoliopsida; order Fabales; family Fabaceae; genus Amphicarpaea; species Amphicarpaea edgeworthii. Next base: position 1,198,126 of record CM026325.1, read on the forward strand.
ATATTTTTAATTAAAATATGATACTACTAATTAAGTTGTTTTTCTCTTTAACGAATTCATTATTGGTCAATTATAAAACTATGCAAAATTAAATACATTATTGGTCAAACTTAAAAAAGTTTCATCTTTTTAAGATGTGTTTTTACGAGAATAGAACTCAAACTTCTTTCACAATTATGAACGAGATTCAGTGGATTCCAGTGAAGTTTAATTGATACATTAAAAAACTGTGTTGGTGGGTTTATTTTTTTATTTGACCATTGCCAACTCGTCGTTTTCAGGTTATTGATGGACATTAATGCCCCCTTTTGTTGACAAGTAAAAGTATCAAATCAAATCCGCTGCAACTGTTTTTGCTTCAGTTTCACGTAATCTCTATCAACAGCTGTACTTGTCACCGAAAGAAATTGAACTGAATAAGAATAACAAACTTTTAGAGGTTTTTATTTTTTTAACTACGAGTGGGGCCTTAGCCCAAGATAGGGTTAGGGTGTGGGCTGCAGCAGAAGCAGTAATACTACTAATACCTGACCTGATTGGTAGGTGCATTCTCCATTGCGCGTCACAATAACATTATCCCAACAAAAAGCGTTGTTTGGTTTGGTTGGTGATGCACACATTCACAACACCATATCGCGTTTAATCGTCATAAAGAAAATATAACCAAATAAATGTTCACATTATTACTATGTTAAACAAGTTCACTCAAACATTCTACCTATGTTGTATATTGAAACAAATAATATAAAATATTTGGGATATTTTCAACTGTTTTAGTGGCATGTAACAAAAGAAGATTCTAAACCATCAAGGAAATTACTATCAATAAGATAACTTTGTCCTCTCTGTAATCAATTAGTAATGTTCTGGCTGCAATCTTTTTTCGAGAGATATCATGATTAGTTATAAATTAAACTTTTTGAGTTAGTTGTGATCCCGTGATTATTGCCGTAGCAATGCATGCATCTCGTATCTAATCCAAAAAACTACTGTTATCTTTTGTGAGTCGTATGATGATAAGTCGTTATTAATTAAATTAAATAAATAATAAATTTGCTTCTCTTGACATTTTTGTGTGTTTGCTTTCTTATTAGTTCCATACATTAATCTTATAAAACTATAATTTGAATTATCACCTGTAATGAGGCAAGTTCACGGTAATTTCTTTTTAAATGGATAATAAAAAACATGATATATTATCCTAGCCAAATGCCACGGGTTGCATGAGATAAATGCGGTTTGATTTGATGTACTATTAATTCTTTTTAAGTTTAAAGATAACATACTTTTTTTTTAATCACACCTATTTAATTATAATAAGTTAATCACTTAAAAAATTATATAATTAAAAATTGTAATGATATGACAGTCTAAAATTAATTTACAATGTAAATATCCTATTTTTAAACTCTTAATTTTATTAACAATGATTGACTTGTTATTAGCATAGGAGTGCTTTTATATATATATATATATTGATGAAGACTAGAAACCAAGTAGCGCTGCATTTTTTTTTTTGTCAAAAAGCCCACAATGTTTAAGAACACAACAATATTGCAGTTATTTTACATTTTACACTTTGATCTTATTCTTTTTCTTAAACTATACATCTATGTTTATGTATTTAAATTTTGTTAAGGCTCAAAAGTATAAAATTTACGTGGCTGCACATACTTATATTGTGTTTGTCAAGTTTCAACTAAAATAATTAATAAAAAAGTTGTTTATTTTTTATACATTGTACCTTTTATTTATAAAATATTCATATATCGTGTAAAATCATTTTATACCTTTTATTAATCATATTTTATTGTTGTAATAACTTTTAAAATAATTTTATAAAATCACCTATCTTATCATAAATATGAAAAATTGTGATTAATTAATAATATAAAATAATTTTATATCGACGATGCAAAACTTTTTTTTCCTAGTTATTATTTCTCAAAACAATAATTTTTAGAACATTTTTAATAACATGATTGAAATATAATTATAATAAGTTATATTTCTAGTATAATTTATATAAATACAAATATCATTTTTTTTTAAAATTAATCACGTTAATGCATGTTTGGTGTACGGTTTTAGAACATTTAGAAATGCTTATAAAAAAAAACTTATAATTCTTACAAGTATTTTTAAACTTATTTCAATAAATTTCTTGATAAAATTTATAACTTAAGTTATCGATTAATAAAAATTTATCAAATAAATAAATTACTCGAACACATTCTAAATTCAACCCGAATTGAAGTAAAATTTAAATTATCATTCAATTATATATGTAAGAAAAGAAAAGGAGATATTTACATGGCCATACTAGAACTGCATACAGAGAATATTAAATAAGAAACGTCTAAAGTGGCCTTATTCACGGGTCCAAACTCCAAAGATACGATACGATTACACACAAACAATCTGCACTTAGTGGATGGATGCTATCTCATTACACTACAACATAACACACGAACCCTGTAATACCCTGCAATGTATAAAAACATGTTTTATCAACCAGAACAGAATATGCTTTCTTCCTAGATTGAAGGAACAAGAATCAAGCAAGTGCCAAGTAGACAGAACAGAATACTTCAGAGCTTAAACATAGTCAATTTCTAAATGGCAAGCAATAGCAGAATAATTTGCAACCAAATCAAATTTAAGATGTAAACTAAATGTTAAAAGTTAACTCGGAGAACTGATGGCATGGTAGAGGATATTGTAAAGTATCTTAAACATATTGTAGGCTACCCAACCTAAAAAAAACCAAAGCAATATCTGACTGAATGTGGATTGTGGTAGTCAACAAAAAGATACCGTGTAAATAAACACTAAATTCCACTAAGCCACATGATTATTTCAAAATCTGATATAATCTAACTGTTATACAAAATAGAAAGAAAGCATAATTAACACCCCACAAAATCTTTTGCCAGCCATGTTGAAGAAAAGAGAAAACCTCGTTGGCAGGAAACAGTCTATACAAAATTAGTCAAAGCTTAGATAACAATTAAAATTGTTAATAATGATGGTTATCCTTATAAATTATAATCATATTAATACAAGAGTTTAACGTAGATGCACCCATCAATCATAACTCACCTCACCGTTTTAATAATTTTGAAATACAAATCCAATTACTTTACCAATATTCTCTAAAGGATTATTCTCATTTCCAATCACAAGATAAAGAAATGGCCAAATCACCAAAAAAATAAACAATTGTCATATATGATAAGTCTCTTAACTCATAAATAGTTATCCAAAAGTCATATCCATCATGATTTCGAATTATTAACAGTATAATTTTATTTTATTTTCACTAATAAGGAATAAAATAAATACTCCAAATAAATTAGATTCCAGCGCAACTGAAAATCAAGGCTTTCTAACTAAGCATCACGAACCTCCAAAAAAATAAAATAAAATAAACCTTTTCACGAAGAAGAGTGTTGACCCTCGCACGCGGGGCTATCGTCGAAATTCTTCGATGGATACTTCGCCGTGACCATGCCGACCTCGAAGACGATGTCTTCGCCGGAGGCGCGTATTCCGGTGATGGACCACCACTTGAAAAAAGCGCGAACCCTAATTCCTTCGATTTCCGCGATTTTTCCCTTCAGGATCTTCCCGGTGATGGTGTCGGAGTAGGTGGCGACGTAATTGTCAGGCGGAAGCGTGATCTTGCACGCGCCTCCTAGCTTGACGGTAAAGTCACCGGAGGTACGGTTCACAGCGTAGCCCAAGACGGTGGTGGCGGGGAGAAGACCAGCAGGTAAGCCGTAGTTGATTAGCTCCACGTGAGCCTGCGATGGCGTTGATTTGGGTGTTTTAGGGTTAGGGTTTTGGAACGAATTGGATACGAGATTCAGAACAAGAGCAAACACGAAGAGGATTTTGGGATTCATGGCGATCTTTTGTTTCGAAACGACCTTTCTTGTTTATTTAATTTAATGAAATTATTTTGCTCTGGTCTTCGTATAGAAAATGAAACTGATATTTTAAGTTTATATATTTTTTATTTGTGAATTTTGTATCTGTCTCGATTATGACGAGACAGCAGGATGAGGATTGAACTTCTTTTAGCCGTCCGATGTACTACTTTAAAATTCTGTGGCCAAGATTGGCAGGGATAAGCTGGGTATAGAAGTTTGGCAAATAGTAGGAGTTAAAAGTATAAATATATTTATATTAAATGATCTATTTAGTCTTTTTTTTAATTTTTTATTGTTTATTTTTTAGTTTTTATCTTTTAAAAAAAGATTAATCATTTTCCTTTATAAACTTATTCAAAATAGTAATTATTTTGTTAGTTAAAAATAATATTTTTAAAATGGACCAGTCACTAAATTGATAAAGATATTGATTGAGAGTTAGGGTTAAATATTTGTGATTGAACCAATTTTAATAAAATAATATTTTTAAATTTTTTTAATATAAAAACTAATTTTATCAAGGTATGTTGCATGTCATTCACACAAGAAAACAACAAAAAAAAGAAAAAGCAAACGCACCATGCAGTGCAAGAACATCATCAGATCCTAAGACCATTTCGGTTATTTTGGTGAATCTTTTCCTTTCGGTGAATCCTCCCGAGACCCTTTCAATTTCAAAGCTCCGATTTGTCGAATCCATCATCCTATCACCATGACCATACGATTTGTCTCCTTTTGATGAATTTGCTGAGTACTTCATTAGCACATTCCATAGGAACCCAACTGTCCAACTCTCTGACGAAATCCAACGAGCAACCTGCTACAACAACAATCAAAGTCCCTAGTAAGAAATCTTCTAAAAATAACAAGTCCAGGTTGAGTGGGAATCATTCTGGTACTTGGCTAAACCAAGATATTTGATTCACCTGACAGCATTAAAACTACGTTCAATGAAATGCATTCATAAAACAAAGTGGAAACTTATATTAATGTGAATCTTGAAATCTAAGCCTAGCTCAGTATAGTCTATACCGTTAATGCCACACTTTAATATGAGACACTGAATTAATATCACAGATTGAATGGTACAGATATGCAAAACTGTATGATCATTAACAGGAAAAAAATTATCCATATTCAAATGTAAAAAAATAAGGACCAATGACAATGCAGATGCCTATCCGGAATGCCATCGATCATGGATCGAGATTCAGTCACTAAATAGACAAGATCAAGTTACCTTGTCTAGGTTCTGCAATGCCTCCAAGCCAAATGTGCAGTATGCTATGAAAGATCTTTGAGCCTGTAAGGAGGCATGAACCAGGACAATATTGGTCATCAAGCATAAGTCAAGGGCAAGGTTATCTACCATTTAAAAGGGTATAAATGTTCCACTTCACGAAAACAAATATTTCATTTCTCAAAAAAAAAAAAAAAAAAAGACTGCAAATATGACAAGGAATATAATTGGATTGAGTGAATTTTTATCTTATCTTTTTTGTCCTGATTCTTTGTTAAATTGCATCAAAACTTTAAATATATAAAAGATTTAAATTTAAAAAATATTATTTGAATTTCAAAATAAAATATTTTTATTGTTTATTTTATTTTAAATATTAATTTTATTAATACAAATAAAAGACATTGATTTTTTTGTAATTCAAAACTTTGTAATGTTTTATAATTTTAAATTTTAAAATTTAATTTTAATTAGGATCGATAAATTTGGCTATAGTATTAAAATTTAGTATACTTACAAAAGAAAAAGAAAAAAGACTCTACATTCTTAAAATTAAAATTACAACATAAAAGAATATTAATTATTTTTTTACTTCAACATCTAATTTGTTAATTTATTTAATTTTATTAGTCATAAAATTTTTATTGGTTATGTTTAATAATGATTTGTTAAATTTGTATTTATTTAAATATTTTTCGTTACAAAATATTGATCCTGTTTAATCTTTAATTACTGGTGATAGAATTTAATATTAATATTTATTTGGTATTTAATTTTAATTATTGTAAAATATTTTTTATGGATTATGAAATTGCTTATTATTCATAATAAAACTTTTTGGGGGAACTTATTTCAGTGTTACTTTAAATAGTCATTGTGAACAGAAAACAAACCAAAAACTTTCTTCCTCAAATCTTGAAGAATAAAATTATAATTTTATATTCTGCCATTAATATTCAAACAAATTTAAATAATTTTTCCTTTTAATTTTGTTTTAATGTGACTGTTTTATTTAACCTGAAATTACTAAAATGACATTTTAATTTTTTGAGAGAAATTATTTTACAATATTGCATATTCTTTTTAAGTAATAAAAGATTACTAAAATGAAATTTTAACTTTTGGGGGAAAATTATTTTACAATATTGTATATTCCTTTCTGAGTAATAAAGGATATATGACATTATTTCTTAGTTTTATATGAATATTTTATTTTCATTTTTATAGTTAATTTTCTAATTACATTTTTTCTCCTTTTAAATAATTTTTTTGAATATGTTCTATTTCTCTTTATCAATGATTTTTCTTTTTATAATTCATTATTAATATTTTAAAAGTTATAAATAATTGTATTTGTAATCAAATTATACTCTTATTCTTATTCCGTTAGTCTATCGGAAGTGGTTAACTCAATTAATTGAGAATGATTTGTAAGTATAATAAATTTTTATGGATAAAAAACTATACTATTAATCTTTTTTTATATTGATTGATTATTATTAATTTCAAAATTAAAACTTGTTTATTAACCTTTATTAATCATCCTACAATTTTTAGTTTTTTATATATTTTAATTTTAATTGTTTTTTTTTTTACTAACTCGCACTTAAACGGGACATACTGGATTTTTCAAGCCATATTTTTTATTTTTAAAGTGTGTTAGTTCATTCCAACCGGGTTGAGAAAGGAGCAAGCCAAAACCAAAACATATTGACCTATTTTTCCATTCTTAATTCGTGCAAACCCAATTAAGGATGTAAAGAGGTAAACAAATTTACCTTACCGGACAAAATTATTTTAGTCTCTACTATTGAATCATGGTTCAAAAATTCTTGTAAGGAAAAATTAAACCCCTTATCTTATCCCTTGTGTTATGCATGTGACATGTTACTCATTTCTTTGATTTGAAAAATAACAACTTTCTAAGCTACTAGTTTCTAATTATATTCACGTGGCCACAAAGTTAGAGGAGCAAAACAGAGCTGGACCTCTCAAACTAGCATTATACATGTCCCTTGTCCTTTTTATAACTTGCACATGTCCTTACCTTAGGCTAGAAACAAATTTAGCCCTCTTTAAGAGATGCGTTCCCTTTTCCCTCATTCTTTTGTCTCTTTTTTTTTTTTTTTCTTTCTTCATGATTTACGACAGAGAGCATTGTGTTGCAAAGCTGTACTTGTGCATTTTTTCTCTTTGATTATTTGTGACATGGGAACTCAATAACGTGAGAAAGAAGGGTAAGTACAAATCATACATTTATTTAATGGTGACGGCTATAATGGGCATGTAAGGAAAACTAAAATCATTCTCCTTCATGCTGTATTTGTATTTAACACATTTGCTTGTGATCTAATTAAGCTTCTCTTAGTCTGTGGCCAATGGCCATGATATAATTATTTTGTTTGCTAGCAGGGGCACATTTTTTGTTTAGTAATTCAAACTATTGTATATAATGGATCTTCCTTTTAATTATTTTGCAAGCAATAACTATAGATCTTTTGTTGCCTTTAATAATATAAAGTATAAACATCACTGGCCAGTGGTTACTCCAGAAGAGTTTTGAGGTCAAACTTTGACCACTGCTTGAACTATCTACCTTGTCATCATAACACAGTATTTCTAGTGTGGCCTCAAACTTCTGCAGGTCACTGCCACATTACTACTAGAAATTGACTAAGATCATAATTAAGCATGTGGAAGCATACAATAATTTCTCCCTGAAAAATATGTCAAAAGAAATAAAAAATGATTCAAAAGAGAAAAGATATTGTTACAATTTTAAACAGAAAATGCAAAGAAGTATGACATATATTTATGGCGCAACTTGGTCAAACAGAAGTGAAAAATTTAATCACCAATGGTAATGGCTTACATCTGAACCTTCACAAATGTGTTAAAACATATCAAGTCTCATAGATAGAGAGACATTAACAGTAACACTTCTGTTTCTTAACTTTTCTTTCTTGCAAGACAATCACTGGAGCTTGGCACTAGGTATTAACATGATACACTATATACAACACCAAAAAGCACACAGAAAATAAGACCTCCTTAATTTTGTTTCAACATCTATCTTTGTTGAACTTGAATATGATGATTGATGATGAAGATGGAAGTTGTGTCCAAAATTATTCCTTACTAGCTTGAAAACTCCAAAGCTCCGCATTTTTCACCTTAGATACACTCTGCAACACTTCAGAGGGAAGAATATCGCCCATAACCACTACTATTTTTGTTTCCAAATCCACCTTATATGAGCTCACTCCTGATGTTGAAAAAGGTGGATAGATTCAGAAATTATAATTATAATAAATAGATACAAAGCAAACAAGATTAAAACATACTCAAAATGAACAATAATAATGTTGACTTTTTGCAGATGTTGTCAAAAGGAGTGGTTAACATATATATTTTCTATTCTGTGGTGGACATTTGGGTAACCCCACTGTTCATCTTAGTGTTCAACAATATCTGACAAATTTGCTTTAGCTTCTGATGAAATTCAGTGACAAAGATAAAGTAAAAGGCTAACATACATGCCTACCACTACCAGTAATGTTATATCTGATAGTTAATTTTTTTTTCTTCAGTTTGTGATATTTAGGAAAAAAAATGGCAATATGCTCACCTTCCAACTTTGAGATATGTTTCTCAACTTTTTTTGCACAGCCATGGCAATGCATGGACACCCTCAATGTCACTATCTGCATGTTTGATTAACAGGAAGATATTAAATTACCCCTTAACTACTAGATTAGATGTACAATATAATACCAAACATGTATTTTCTTTTTTCATTTTGAAAAGAGAGAAAGAAGGACTTATAGTTATATGTTACAATAGAAAATTCACTTGAACAACATCAACAACAAAGTCTTATTCTACTAACTGAGGTTCACACAAAAGATCAAAGTTTCATATGTATTAAGGGCTGGAACAAAAAGAAAAAGAAAAAAAAAAGCCTCACCTGTGGTTTCAATTGAAAAGCCAATGTCTGTCTTCCATTTACAACATCCTTCAATCTCAGTGTATGATCATTGTCAGTTACAATGAAGGGCTTTTTCTCAAACTCATCTTCAAACTCCACGGAGTTCATGCAGAAACAGGTTTTTGAACCTAAAGAAAGACAGAAGGTATCCAACACCCTCCCTAGTTTCCCCATTTTTCCAGAGTCACAGGCAAATCTTAGTTGAAAGAAAGCCACACTTGTAACAAGTAACAAGTAACAACTAAACTAACCTTCCACACAAGTCTCGAGTCTCATCTCTCAAGCAAAGCAGGTTTGTAGGAATATCTTATATTAAGGAGGAGAGAGACTTCAAGGTAGTGCTAGCTAGTGGGGCAACAAATAAGCCTAAGGTCAATTTTTATTGGGGAAGCCAAAAGCAGCACACAGCCCAATAAATTTTACGAGGAATAACAATAGAAAAATAGTTTCAGTGTGGTTAGATATTGTCATGTGATGAACCTCCAAAAGCACTTGACCAAACTAAAAATCAAGGATGCAACTATAGGATGACATTAATCGTCACTATATACTACTACTAATCTTAATTATGTTTAATCGCATGATGGTATAAGTGCTTTAGAAAACGTGATTTTGTGAACCAAAATACATTATAATAAATTTTAAACATTGTCCTAGCTAGTGCAAAACACCGCTGGAAACAAATACATTAAAAAGTGTCATAAAAGGAGAAGCATGGTTTAAGAGTTGTCTCTCTATGACTATTTTGGCTATGGAAGAAACAGGTGTGTATTAAAAGAGGAGAAACTTGGGTCACATGATCAAGGAGAACATTATAAGCAAAGGAAAACAGGGATCACAGGATTGGAAATAGAAAATGACAGACTTTATCAGTGAATGAGATGAGGCTTTGCCCAAGTTGGAGGAAAGGAATATGCATGTAGATCCATGTGATGTGAGTGATTTTACCATCCAAATTAATGAACTGTAAGCATTGAGAAAGGGTCAAATACATACGAACAAGTGTGCCAAATATTCTTAATTACAAGGTGAGACTATTGTATTAGTTCACTGATGTTGATAACACAAATGAATTAAATAGTCTATAAAAACAAGTCACTCCCTAAATCATTAGAAAATATACTCGATTGAAAGGTTTGGTATGCATGACATTCTAGATTATGCCACTAAAAATTATTTAAAAATTGAAATTAGTACAACTGTTACATAAAAAATACTACTTAATAGTGTGACAATATGCCTGTCATGTAGTGAGAGTATGGGAAATAAAAAATAAGGTTATCGGTGCATGAATTAGATGGCTAAAAGGCAGAGGGACAAATATAATGATGGAATAAGAAAGCAATTGAGAGGCATTAAGACCTGAATCTGAATGAATATATAGCTGTGAATATTTTTCTCTTCACCTTGATGTGACAAGAGGTGCATCGCATGCATTATTGGACGCAATGAGATAAGAAGCGTTTGTTTAGGTATTATTGAATGATTGAATAATAAAAGCTCTTTTATATATCTGCAGGTTGGTGTCTGTCCAATCGTCCATGTGACAGTGGAAACCTTTCAATGGAAGCAGAAGGAGAATTTTGAAAAACAAATGCAAAGTGCTAACTCATGTGTCAGGTATGTTATAGTATATGTTAGTCACATGAGTTTTGCTGCTTCTGCTTCTGCATGGATAAAAAGTAAAAGCCAGCATCGAGTTTCTTTAAGTGGTTATACATGAACCTCAGCACACTTAGCCTAACAGAGAAGAAAATGCAGGCTTCACTTCACTATTCACATCACTATCTTTTGTTACCAAACCCATGAATTAATTAACTAGTATAAAATTAGTTCAGTTTAATCAAAATGGTCTTAAATAATCAAGTTCTTGATACACAGATACATTAAATACTACTCGAGAGAAACTTGCTAAGAGGTGGGGGGCTGAGGCCACTTGTATAGTCGTATCCACCTTAGCTTAGAAAGACCGGACATGTGGCAGTGAAACGGCTTTAATATCTAGAGTTATAAATATTTTTTAAGAATATTATTTTTATTTCCCTCATTTATATTATTATCATTTTTTACAGTAAAAGAATTATATAAATGTAACACATGTGTGTACATATTACATAACATAACAGAAGAGAAGCAGGATGGTAGTGCGTGACGTGACGTTGAGTAGTTGGTTGGCTAAGGCTTGGCTCAGAAGAGGACTATGACTCTATGAGGGTCCATACTCCATAGTTTGCTACCTGTCAGTCGCTTATAATCAAATAACAATAATATATAAAGTATAACCTTTTTTATAATTGAAAAATGTAACAAGTTTCAATTTAATCTTCTAACCTTCTGTTTATTTTTTAATTCATTCTTTAAAACTATATATTTTTCATTCCATCTATATAAGTTTAGTGTTAGCTAGCTAGTAACTTTAAAAAGATTATACGTTATATCTCCTCCTCTATTTATATATATAAGAAATAAATAATTAATTCGTTAATAGTAATAAAAAATTGTTAAGTTAATTATTTTTTATTAATCCGTTTAAGTCTGATTCGTATTGGTCTGTAACTACGTGGATGGATCATGGATCAGACCTATGAAGCTAACAATAGACCAAACATTTAGTCACCCATCTAACCTTTAATAGCATATGATAATCTTTTGACCAATTGGATATTTTATTTTAATTTAATAAAAAAAAAAGTATTCATGTTGGGTCTACATCTAATATATTGGAGTAGTAGGTTGTCGTAGTTACTATTGAGTTTGGAATCTTGTGTGTATACTGTATACTAAATAGAAGAGTATATTATAAGATGATTTATTTATGAATAATTAATAATTTTAATTTAAATAAGTACTGTCAACTAGTTTAAGAAGAGTAAATCTTTCTTAAATCTAAAAAACAAGAGAAAACACACTTTTAAATCGGAACAACAGACAATATTATTCAAGTAATATTGGCCATTATACACCTACGTATATGCATGTATTTTTAATTATTTGTAGACGTTTTTCAGTATATTGTTTCCCCCTCCACTCTTCTTATCCTTTTAACTAAGCTCGAATCTCAACAATTTGTAGGATAAAAAATGAAAATCTCCAGGATTATAGTATAACAGTATGATTTGTTCTGTTCTGACATTTTGGTTCAACAAAATTTCCTGAGTTATTGGAAGTCTTGTAAGTTGTATATATAATAATATTGAAACATGGTTCCCATGTGATCGATGGGAACTTCCAATCCAATTAAATATACATCAACTAATTAAACCAACTATTGTTGTAATTAGGCCTTGACGGAGAATGGACGTGACATTAGATGTTTATTGTCTACATATATAGCATGTTTAGTTTGGACAAAATTCATGCATTCAAATTTCAAACTAAGATTTTAAGCTTTCAAAAGTTAAATCAAACATATTAAATAGTCGCCATGTATGACCAAACATGAAAGCGTGGACTCCGTTCTTCCAATATCCACTAAATAGTCATAGACTCATTCCCATTGCCTAATCCAATCCAAATGACTCGTATTCCATTACACCCTAAAGGCCTAAACTAATATTGACAAAAAAAAAACATACTTATTTAACTATAAAATGTTATTAGAATCTAATTATAATATAACAGTTTTTTCTATTTTCTATTGATATATCATAAGATTATAATTTTTTAATAAGAATTTTATTTCTATATTGTTGATAAAAAAAAATTATACCATCAGTTAATTATAAAACATTTAATATCACTTTTAAAATAATTATGTCAAAAACATAACTTTATCTAATTTATAATTGGCAACCTAAATATTTAGGTAAAATTCGAATTATGATGGAAGAACATTAAAAAAAAAAATGTAAAGAAAATGATTATTCTAAGTTAAAGAGATACACCTTAGATAAAAACTTATATCCGTATAATTTACACAAATTATTATATTATTTAATAACTTTTAGTCCAATGATTTTATTTTAAAAATTAACTATTAAATTAATTTTTTATTTTGTAAATCATATTTATTTAAGTTTTTACTTATAAACCTCGTATAATTACTATATGAGCAGAAGGTATAACTGTTTACCGATTAAAGACAGAGAATTTTGGTGCTAAAACCTCTCTTAGCTGTACAAAGTCGTCATTACATTACGAACTTGGAAGATTTGCGTGCGACTCTTTTTCTCTCTCTTCTTCTTCTTCGATTCGGTGGTGCCTTCATCCTTCAATCCAAGTCTCCAACTGTTTCCTCTGGTCAGTTCCCAACTTCTTAGGGTTTCGTTAACTTCAAACATCACTTTCTTCAGTCTCGCAAAAGCACAACACTCTTATTCTCAGATCTGTTGTTTACCATTTCCGCCGAAAATTGTTGCCTAAGGAATCACCGATTTGTTCCCTTTATCTTCTTCGAATTTTTAGATGCATGATTTCGAACTTGTTCTTATGCCTTTCCTTTTCTCTGTCTTTGAATTGTTAGTTTATTGATTGTTGTGTGATGATGCGGTTGACGTTTTTGAATTGCAGAATTGAAGTACCGGAGGAGATGGCGAGTCGGTTGAAGGAAGATGAGAAAAACGAGCGCGTGATTCGAGGTCTTCTCAAGCTTCAACATAATCGCAGATGCATTAACTGCAACAGTCTGGTAAGATGTTAACCGGGTCAATTTGATGCATTGTTATGCTTCGATTGTTTTTGAGCATGTGAATGTTAGTTGCTACTGACTCGGTGGCTGAGTAGAAATATAAAAGTAGAAGCTAAACGGGTGGATTATTGTGGGAATGTAAGTAATGGAAGTGTAGTACTGCCACGGATTATTGTTATTTATTTATGTTTGAATTGAAGGTTACTGGACTGTGTTGCGGTGGCGGGAACTAACACTATCATATGGTTTTTCCTGCTAAGGCCTAATGGCATGCCAGTGTGAACTACCTACTGAGTCTTACATCTTAAGAGTTAAATGGTTGAAAATTGGAGTTTGGGATTAGATGTGTAGTATTTTTTTTAAGTGACGCTTTACTTGATTAATAATGTAAGCTCTGTTCATAGGGACATCAAATTAGATTTTGTAAGCTCCATGCCGCAAACCAGCCAATCCTAAGAAAAGAGGTGAACCTGAAGCCAGTAGGAGTAGGTGTTCAGGTGCTGGTGCTATAACCTTTTTTCCTACTTTTTCAAATAGAATGTTTCAGTGCTCTCAGAAAGTGGACCAAAGGCTTCCATTTCAACAAATTCAGATTATTCCACTTTAGATGCTTCAGATGCTTCCTTGGCCGCACATTAAGTACTTTTGTATGGAGAGTTTGTTCCTTACTTACCTAGGACTTTGAGTGACTAGAGTAGCCCCTCTGTATCGGATGGCGCATTTTTGTTTATGCACCTGAAATGGTTTCCAATTTGACTGACTAATATTAAAGTGGATCAACCTGTTCAGTAGAATTCTGAAGAAAGAAGGCTAGGCTTCTTGAACCAGAGCTAATTTGATCTTTCCCTTTCGACAATGTGTTTGAATAGCAAGCAAAAGTATCATGACCGAACAATTCAATTTGGTTAACAAACTACATGATGTGGACCCAAAACTGCTCCAGAAGTGCAATCACGGTGGCTTCACCTGCTATTCTAAAAGCGTGACACATTAGACATTCACCATCGCAATGCCCCACTCCCTGTGATAGCCACTCTTGATAGCATAGCATGCATCCTGTTATGTTGTGAATCCAGCTAGTTGTTAGAACCACAGTGATTGTCATTTGGCAAAATGACAGGCCACATATCACCCTCAAATCCCATGTATCAGTATTGAGCATTGGGCCACTTGGGGTTATGGGTTTTGTAATTGTAATTGGAAACTAAATAATGAGCGCTCCACTTTGTGCTTATTAAATCAATGTTATTAATCATGTTATTGCCTTTCCTTATTTTATATTGCTCTATGAGAAATATCCCTATTGATGATACTATTAATGATATTGATTTCATTTTTGGAAGCTTCATGAAAAAATAGTGCTAAAAATTATTTTTGGGTTCTTCGCATTGGTTGTGCAAATGGGATATTTTTTTGGCTATAAGTGCTTATTTGGCACCATAAACTCTGAATGAAGATTTATTTTGTGTTTGGATAATGTTTTACTAAAAATTGCTCGATGAGTTTATTGAAAATAACTTGTAGATCCAAATTGGCCATCTTTGGTTAAACGCAATGGGAAATTTGTTGTTAGTATTGAGATGAAACAATAAGCTTTTTACAATTAGTTGTTTGAGATATTTCAGATTTTCCTAAACAGTTATTTGAAGCCATTTTTCAATGAGTACAGAGTACTATTTCTAAACATCCAAATGGGAGTACCCGGATAAGGCTGCATCGGGAATGAAACTATTATTAACTGAGTATTTCAGATTAAAAAATGAGTTGAAAAAATACTTTTATGTGATGAAAACATTAACTAAATAATTTGGGTTTCAATGGAATGGATTGTATTTCAAAAAAAAAAAATCTATTATTCTCATGGTCTTTGAGAAAGGTTAAAGTTTCTAGTGCATGGTGGGAAATGTGTATAGATATAAAGTTGAACATTAAGTTATTTAAGGATGCATCTAAATTATTTTATCCTTTGCTTTAGGATTGATATGATTGAATATCAAGCATTTAATATATTTAATAGATTTCTAAGAAAAGGTCAATGTGGTGTTTGAGGATATAAATTTCCTTGATCTTACAGATTTTGTATCACCCATACTGTGGCATATGGATTTTATTTCATTGCCAGGCAGCTCATTGTTTTCACTTGTATTTAATGTCATGTTTTTTTTTTTGGGTGTTCATTTAATGTCATGTTTGTAGCATGTAGACTACAAAATTGCAAGGATGGTAACAGTTCCAATCACCTATCAGTCATTTCCCTAGATTCCATGCAAAAACAGGATCCTTAACAAAGATATAAATTTGAGTCTCTGCTCGAATTCTCTTATAATCGTTTTGTAGACTTGTGTTTTTAATTGCTAACGAACTTTTAGAGCATTTTGATTGTGTTTGTCAGAACCTAGCAAGGAAATTATTGCATTTGATATTGTGACTGGACTGTTATATTAATTATTTTCTTTTCTCTTTTGGAAGGGACCACAATATGTGTGCACAAATTTCTGGACGTTTGTTTGCACGAACTGCAGTGGAATACAGTAAGTCCTTACAAGATTACACTGATTGAGTTGAATACATGTTTTTATGGTTCATGATGCCTTACTTTGTTGATCAATACTGCTGATTTTAGTGGACTGAGTCTTACCATTTGCTTTTGTTTAAATGCTTTGCCGAATATTTTGCTCATAAAATTCTACTCTTTTGTGTCTTTATACTGTTCACTGTTCACTTTGTCTATATGTTGTGTTTGTAATGGGTTGCATTTCATAAAATCGTATGCCTTAAAAAAATCTGATTCTCCTTTGGCAGGGAATAAATCTCACGTAACACTAATAATGTGCATGCTCTCATATGCCTTGTGTGCATAAACTGCATTTTGTTTAAAGCATACTGTGTTGAACTTGTACTGGAGATAGAATAATAACATTTTCTTTATAGTGTGCACTTTTCTTTGAAAGTCAACTGCTTTTTGTGTTGATTTATAGCCGGGAATTCACTCATCGAGTAAAATCAGTTTCAATGGCTAAGTTTACTTCACAAGAAGTTAGTGCGCTTCAAGAAGGAGGGAATCAGGTATAGATGCTGGTTTATGCTAAAACTCATGCTAGATATCTTTCCAGTTGGCCTGATATCATATGTTTCTTAAGTTAATTTCTGCTTTTTCTAATACTTGAAGCGTGCAAAAGAAATTTATTTTAAAGAATGGGATGCACAACGCCAATCTTTCCCTGATAGCAGGTATCTACTTGTTTATATTCTTTTATGTACAATTGCAGAATGCATCATTCATTTATTCTGATTAGCATGGTTGGTACCAGTAATGTTGACAAGCTCCGAGACTTTATTAAGCATGTTTATGTGGATAGAAGATTCACTGGAGACAAGACCAATGACAAACCACCACGAGCCAAGCCTGTAAGATGTCTCTTGTCCCCTTTTAGATTCACTATTTTTAAGTTTATATTTCAGTTTTTTACAATTTCAATTTTCACACTATTGTTCTTCTTTAGAGTTGCTTGAATATATGTTGCATGTTTTACAGGGTGACAAAGATGAATTTTATCAAGGAGGATCTAGAAGCCCTCCCTATGAGGACACATCTGAACGCCGTTATAGTGACAGATCTAGTCCAGGTGGAAGAAGTCCTGGATATGATCCAGAAAGTAGGCAATATGGTGATTATAAGAAAAGTCCTGGTCGTCCTCCAATAATTAATGATTGGCGTCGTGAAGATCGTAGAATATCAGATGGAGATTATAAGTTGGAAAGCCAATCTCCTGAGCGAGCCAAAGATGTGGATTCTTCAAGCCCACCTGTGGTTCGACCTGTTAGAGATATTTTGGGAGAAAATGTAGTGCCTCTTCGGATAAGTGAACCACCTAAACCAAACAGTGGAAGACCTGCTGATAGCTCAGCACCAACACAGGTGAAATTATTATTAATGATGGCCCACATGGTTCTACCACCTATGTTCTGAATCTTGATGCTAGATGCTACATGACCTGCCTTTGCTCTGGGTGGAGTTGCTTCAGTGTTTATCTGTGATCTGTTTATCATTATTTCTATGCTATAACAAATTCACTGTGTTGTCAGTCAAGGCTGATATTTTTCTGTTATTTCCTTGAAGATGTTTTTGGTTAACTTACTGTTTTACTGGTAAATTTATTATCATTGTATACTTAAAGATTTTCTTTAAGAATCTGATGAACAATAGGAATCTAGTCAATCTACAATAGCATGAACACTAAATGTTCATTATAGTTCATAGTTAATTTTCTGCAAGATCTGGCTCAGTGTTCACTGTTTATTTTGTTTAGCATGAATTGTTTTGACAGCTCTTTCCCTTAACCTGCTTAGGCACTGTAGTTTAGTAGGGTAGCTGAACTTGATTTTTATGACAATGGGCTGTTTATAATTTCAGAGAACAGCATCTTCCAGTAGCTTGGCTTCTGGCAATGAAAACCCAGTAGATGTTAAGCTTGAGACTACCAAGAGCCTTATTGACTTTGATGCTGATCCTGAACCTCCAGTCGCTCCATCAATTCCTCAAGCCCAACAAACTACTGTGCCTCAACCTGTTGTGCAGCCAGCAAACTCCAGTAATGACAATTGGGCCTCTTTTGATGTTGCTCCTGCAACAAAAGCAACTCCAAGCTCCTCAAATTTAAATCCACTTGAATCTATGTTATCCCAATTGTCTGTGCCAGCATCTTTACCTGCTCAAGTGTCTGGAGTCCAAGGTGACCTAATTGTCACAACAGCTATTCGTAAGGCTCTGTGATGTCATTACCAAGAAGTGACAACTCATCTGTGTTTATGCAGGACCTATTCCAGCATCATCTCTTACTTCTACTTCTGGAGCTGCAAGTGTTAGCGGTTTCTCAGCTTTCCCACCCAGCAATGCTTCAGTACCATCTCCTGGATTGACGTCAGTTTTGCCTCTTAATAATGCAGGACAGTGGGCTACTTTGCAGCAGCAGCAACAATTGTTCCCCGCTGCTGTTAGTCATCATACTACACAACAATTTACACCACCATTAGGTGGAGCAGCAAATAATCAGGTTTGGCAGTCATTTCAAATGTTAGTCTGTCAATTTCAGATTTAGTATCTGTTTTCACTATTTCCTGAAAATATCTTGCAGTCATGGAATGTACCTTCTGCACCCACAGTGCAAGGGCATCCAAGAACACCAATGCCACATACATACCCTTATGCCTCAAAGCTTCCCAATGAGGCTATATCCAGTGTTGTTTCACAACCTCATGCTGCAGAAGTTAAAGCAAGTGGAAGGAAAGAACTTCCCGAGGTATTTTTGTCCTTATTTTACTTCACAACCATCTATATTGTGTGCACGCTTGCATGTGTATATTTGTTGTCTTACAGTTAGTTGTGATTAATGCAGGATCTGTTCACTGTAAAATATTCTTCCTTCCCTGCTCCAGTCCTAGGTTGGCAAATGGGTGTTCCCCATGGCATGGGTATCTCAATGCAATACAATAATATGGTGGTACTGTTACAATCCAGAATGATATTAGCTTACCAGATTATCCTAGTGTGTGTTTGGATTAGTTTGTATTTGTTTCATAACAGCAAACAACAGCATACAATCACAATCTTACTCTGAAAAACTTTTTTTTTTTTTTTAAAGGCTATTTTCCCCAAAAATAATCAAACCAAACACATGCTCAATCTGTGGCTAATGCATTAGTGTGAGCATTTCTCTCATAAGTATTTGCCCACTGTTGTGCAGCCTGTGTCAAGTTTTCCACATCCATCAAAGTCAACAAATCCGTTTGATGTCAGCAGTGAACCAACAGCAAATCAAGCCCCAACTGTATGTGATTTTCATTCATTTATTTAAAATATTTGTGTGTGCTATTGCCAATTACATTTCATACTTTATACTGTTATTCTTTGGTGTATAATACATAAATATTGTATTAGAAGTTTAAAACCACATTTAATTTTGCTAATTAATGATTTTACTTTTCAATAATTTCATGAGGGTTTGGATTTTGTCCATTATTGAGTCAAGCACATTTTTTTTCATCATTGGTTACTTAACTGTATGTTGCTCTCTGAAGTTTACATCTTGCCTTTGGCAGAACTATATATAAGAATGGAAATTGCTATCTTTGTTTTCTTTATGATCTCTTCACATTGAAAAGACATTGAAATGCGTTGTACTTTGTAACATATTCATTAGTTATTTCAAACTTTAGAATTCCTTCCTGTTTTTGTTCAGGAAAATAAAATAATCCTGGTTGATTTTCCTTGAATACAGTTTCCTTCCATGTCATCCTTGCAAGGTGCCCTGCATGGTGTACCACCTGGTGGCACAGTGCACCCTTCAAGCATGGGTAATCCAACACATGGCTGGACTTCTCCCCCATCATCATTTCTGCCTGCACAAGCACAAATGCATGCAAACACATTGGGACCAAGTATGTTTATTGTTTTACCATTCGTCAATTAATTGTTCTATGCCTAAGGTCGGTTTGCTTTTTTATCTGTATTCTGAACCATGTGAAAATATCAGGGGCATATATGGGGCAACATATGCCGACTAACATGCCAATGCCAAGGTAAACTACTCTTTAATCATGATAACATTTATTGCTAGGCTATTTTAGGTTTGATTGTATAGCTCTTGTAAACTCATATTTTTGGTCCATTCCTTTATCTTTAGTTATACCAAATTATGTTGCATAGAATGAAATTAAATTATATGCTGAACCCTTTATCTATCCCAAATCATGCATCTAAAACATTTAGCATCTCATGTTTCATCACTGTTTCTTATGTGAGCAGATCAGATGTTATCATGTTAGGTGCTATCATTGAGAACTGTGATTTTACATCTATATGATTATTTGTTGTTGGGCATTACTTGAATTGGCACTGAATGTGAATGTGTAGGCAAGATGTTGGGAATTTTGGTAACCAAGGAGCTGTTTTCGGCTTGTCAAATCCAGATCAGCAGCTGACCGGCAGGTTATCAAACACTCCCACCTCTAACTCATTCCCTACGGGAGGGAACCCATTCGGATAATGTGAAGAAATAATTGTCCACCTCGCTTTCTGTTGTTGTGGATCGAAGTCAAATATTTGCATTTGGCCGTGTAAATTGTTATAGGAGTGAGATATTGGATGAATGAAAGGGGTGCAGAGAAACATTGGAGGAGAGACATCATTTTTTCTTTATCTTTTTTTGTGGTGCACCCATCTGTTGTTCATTTGTAATTGTTGTATAGATTGGTTGGTGGTGTTTGCTAATTTGGTGCCCCCTACTTGTGTTCGTTTTTTGGTTTTACTATATTGTATGATTTTGTAATCTCAATTTTGGTAAGGTTTTTCTTTTTTACGGATAGTACATGAAATGAAATCATCTTACTCCCTCCCTCCGTCTCTCTTTTTATATAAGATATTGTTTTTAAAAAAAAATTGTCTCATTTTTATTAGACCCATTTCTACTTCATTGTATTAATTATTTTCTGACCAAAATATTCTTAATTAATTCAATTTATAAATAATAATTGTTATGAATGATCTTTTTCTCTCTTTTATAAAGATTGAAAAATAAGAGTTTAGTTTTAAAAATTAAAGCTCCAATATTATTATTACTTAAGGATAATTTTTAAAAAAATAATCTAGATATAGATATGCTTAATACTAATATTTAAAATTTAATTAAAGCATCACATTGTCTCATTTTCTCTTTCTCTCCACATCACCCATCATTTGGTGATTCTTTGAAACCCAATCTTTCCGAAAAGGTGGATGTCGATGGGTTTGACACCTTGTTCAAGTTGCTAGTGTTGGATCTAGCCATGCCCATAAAGTTGCAATGACTTATTATGACAGAAAAAGTGCTAGTGAATGGGTGGTGTCCACGTTATTTTTCACGAGATTGTAAGGTTTACGTCACAAGTACACCATGTGAATTAGCAATCTCCACATGACAAATCACGTACACTTAAAAAAGTAGAGGACTAGGAGATAAACTGCACTAAAGAAAAATTTAGAGACTAATTTGTAAAAAAATGACTTTCACGAGATTAGATTTTAGCTGACTAAAAATTAAAAGTGGATGTACATGTTGTACCCTTGTTTACTTTAGAGAGACAATCGCGTCATTTCTTTTAAAGATGTTACTGAAATAGGTTCAAGAAAACGCAACAAGGAATTAAGTCGCTAATTTTGAAAATCTAGGCACCGTTTTAATCCAAAAGATACTTTGAAATATATATGAAAAAAAACAATGAACTTCAGACTCTGTTTCATTGATTGTGACTTTGACATTATTTGCAACGGACAAATGGTAATCCATTGCTTATCTTATGGCTTATGTTGAACATGATTGAAACTTTAGATTGGCAAATCATGAATGTACTTTCTGATGAGCATCCTCTAAATGGTTGTTAAGTTACTTTATATATGCTCCCTCAGTCATAAATGTGCATTTGTGCCAGCAGAACCATTCATTGCTTCTGACTTCAAATTGCATTTCAGTAGCTGGAGGAAATTGAAGATCTTAATCCTCACAATTCTCATGTTGAATTAACTTGTCTACTCTTCCATATGATTGGAGCTACCAGCATCCATACTGTGAAACACACAAAACTTTACTTTGCTTAATAAATTACACACAATTAAGCTTAGATAAATAGTAGTAGAGTAATTAACTTACAGTAGACACAAACTGCCAACCATTCATTTACTATTCTGACCCAAGCACTGGTCCAGCCCACATCAATTGTCCATCTGCACTAGAAGATATGTATTAAAGTCTTTTAAGACATAATCAACCTCAAATAAACTTTATTAGCATAGGATGATGGGATCATACTTTTTCATATTATGATGACTATTCCATCCGATCAATAGCATTGCAAAGTACATTGCTCCTGTGGCAAAAACGAAATGGAAGAAGCCATAACCATATGGAACATCATCTTCTGCTGGCGGATCACTCTTCCTGAACTGTGACAATTTTGTCAGAACCTGGTGGTATTCAAATTCAAATTAAAGTTCAATTTAATTAGATCTTTTAACTAACCTGAAAGCATTTGGAATCTATGCCGGTAGAAAATGTTGCAACAACAAGTGCTAGTATTGCAACAACAAAGCTCTGTCAACAGCCATTATCAAATGTCAGCCAATAATAAAGAAAGCAAAGTGATATATTTAATGTATTTCATAGCTTCAGAAAATAAATATTTGTAGATTCAGAATTATGTTTAAGAACAATTCAAACTTCATTTGAACATGAGAGAGTAAGAAAATATTACAATGATGCTTTGCCAGTCTGTTTTGTTTGCAGATTCTGACTTCCTGATGCATTCAGCTCCCGCAGGTTCACTGCATACACAAATAAGTTCTAAATTCTAATTCTCAAATTCAAGGAAATGGACAAAAATTAAGAAGAAAAAAAAAGTACATGCTTTGATTTTACTTCCATGTTTCCTTTGGTGGAAAAGAAAGTAAAACTCTGAACATTGGAGATTAATGAAGAGATACCTTCTAATTGCACACCAGCAAAGGAAGACAACATAGAGCCCCATCAAGCCTGGACTTAAAATGCCAGCATTCACCTATATATTAAGAGACATTAATTCCACATAAAGTTATTATGAGTTGGAGAAGCATGCAAAAGGCTTTTCAAATTAACACAAGTTACTTTTGGGTGAAGAGAAACACTTGTCATGAGTTGGAGAAGCACTAGGGTCCAAGTGATGAAGAAAATGTTGAGGAGGCAAGATGGTAGTGGCGCATACCAAATGTACATCAAAATGATCCCCACCAAGCTGATAAAATATGAAGTTGTTGCAAATAACATCACCTGGATTTGGCTGCACAGAAAATTGGAGAGTGTTTTGAATTTGAAAAATGAACTCAAAATATTTGATTAAAAATTTCATACCATCTTTCTGCATATTTTTCAGAGCCAAAACAATCAGTCAGCCAGTTAATGAAGCTGATTATGCTTATTAGTTGAATAAGGAGGAAAACCCTGAAAAAGATAATCACAGATCAGTTTAAAATAAAGATATGCTGAAATCATTTAGTGGTGGTACAAAAACACTTACCCAGCACCAAAATGTGCAACCAGTCCTGAAAAAAAATAAAAAATAAATAAATAATAGTGTTAGAGAAATAACAAGGTAATAAATAATATTGTTAGAGACATAACAAGGTAATAAATATAAGCAACATTTTTTTTCAGAGACAATTGAATTTACCCACCATAGAGATCAATCAACTCAGAAGGGAGTAAAAATGGGAATATTGTGACAAGGATCACCACAACAATCTTGACTAACCACCATCCTGAGTGCCATTCATCTCTTCCTTCCTTCAATTTACAAGTCCCAGCAGTTGACCAAAACATTATCATATAAAATAACTGATCAATAATAATTAAGGTTCAAAACTTAGTATAATTATCGATTCATGTTTAACCTCCTTTAACAACCAGATTTCAATATTGAAATTTTGACAAGGATACAAAACAACCCATGCTCACACGAAGAACACCATCTGCACCCAAACAGTCTTTTCCAACCTTGCATCCCTTTAACCCTGCAGGTTCAAATTCAATATATGTTAGAATTCAAGCTATTGACAACATAAGAATAGTATTATGCTAGAAATGTTAAAAAGAATACTTTTGCATGAAAATCCAACACCCTATATGCAATTTTAAAAAGTAGTTTGCGATTGCTATTTCAGTCACAACTTCAAAGTTTTTAGGATCATAGTGACATTTGTCTGTAATTTTCCAAAATGTCAAGGATTCGAAGAGAAATCTTTGTATCATACTCATGGTAAAAATTGAAAGTAGAAGCAGAAAGGATTCATTAAAGCAATCTTACCCTTCAATTCTGTTAAAGCACTAAGACTAGAAAGTTCATCACGAGCAGCCCATGCCAAGAGATTGGCCACTAAGAAAATCAAGCCATACACATATCTTGCCATCCAAGGATTGGATACATTTCTGAATTGAGTGAACCATTTAGTAGAATCCTTCAACACTGTGCAACTTTGGTTACTACTAGTGTTATTGCTTTCCCCGGTCTCCATTTATTCTTCAAAAGTTCAATTCAATGCAACACAGTGTGCATGAATAAATGGGGCTCCACCCCACTAATCAAGATCTTCTATTCTTCTCCCCTGCACTGCAATGCATCAAAAGACTCGCCATTAACATGGAAAATTCATCACATTCATCTAGACCTCGAATGAAACAAAACATTTAAATAAAAACAAACCAATTAGCCTTCTTTTTTGGTCATGCATTTTCTTACCTACTTATTATCATCATAGACTAAAATGCTAAAGACAATTTTTTTGGTATGCCTAACATATTCTTAACATTTAAAATCAACCACAAATTTATATCACTTTGTAAGAAATAAGATATAAGATATTCAGTAGAACATTCCTTGGTTCTATAAAGTCTTACCTGTGGTACGTTGAATTCGAAACCTCCACCTTTTTTCTTCAAGTGGAAAACGGTATGTTTCACGAAAGCATTGTTTTTTTCATAAAGTTCGAAAAGGAAAAAGAAATTATCTTTAGATTGTTATTTAACCTCCACCTTATCCACAGGCTACAGTTTAACATGATTTTTTTTTCTTTCTTATTTGTTGGAAGAAAAAGAAAGTGAAAGAACATTTTCTCGTCATTTGCAGTAACTATCGTGGATTCGTGATATCGGATTTCCCTTCGGACTTCGCAGTGCTAGAGAGATTTTTTTTGAGGGAAAAAAAAGAAAGAAAGAGAAATTGTCTTCGCAGTGCTGTTTGATTTCTATTGTTCAAAACTGTTTTTAGATTTTAAAAACTAAAAAAGAAAAAATTATGTTTGATGATTGAAAACAGATTTTATGTTAATCCTAAATTGTAAAAGACAAAAATACATTAACAATCTAACTTAAATCCAACAAATACTTTATCCAATATGCTTTTATTAAGAAGTGGAAAGGGAAAATCTTTCAGTTATTTCTGTTTTTTTACTATTTAAAACAATTTCTTTTAGAACAATTTTTATTACTTGTTAGGCTTTATACATGATTGATAAGTAAAGGAGAGTAGTTTTAAAAAAAAGTTTTTAAAACACAAAATGAAAAGCAAATCAAACAGGCTTGGACTTTTTTATAATAAAAAAAAACATTTTCAGTTTAACAACCGTTAACCATATTATTTATAAGTTGGAAATTTAATAACTAGTTTCACCAGCATTTTAAAACTAGAAATAATTTAATTAATCACACATGTGATTTTTAAAACAAAAATAATAATAAAAATAAAACAAGTGGGATGAGTAAAGAAATTAAAATTTGAATAAAATAATATAAGGAAAATACTGATATATATATCATTGGATACGAGAGATTTATCATTTTCAAAAAGTTAATAACAATAAGAACAGAACAATTGGAGTGATATTCGTTATTCTTGACCTCGAAGTAAGCGTCCAATTTTTCGTTTATTTTCCTTTGTGATTTTCTCGACGAACAAGAAATCGATCACAATTATGCGTTCATCAGCTCCACACATATACGTGTGTATGTTACAAACTATAATCTATAATCTATAATCTATAATTTATAAGAAAGTAACAATTCACAGAATGATAAAGATTCAATGAACACAACAGCAGAAATACTGATATATAAACGAATATCAATAAAAGAGAGAACAAAAGCAGACAAATATGACTATCAAAACATTCATATATGCTAAGAAATAAGAGAAAAAAACCAAGTGCAGAAATGAATGGAATCGTTAATGAATTTTTATTTATTTTTTGGTGAAATAATCGTTAATGAAATGGAAGCATGAAATGGGGTTGATCAAATAGATAGATAGATAGATACCTGAGAATAAAAATCATTGGAGAAGAAGGAGATAGTCGATAGATGATGAAAATAACACAGTTCTGAGTCACTCTGCTTCTTGGTTTGAATCCTTTCCATTACAATCTTTCATTGAGAGACACAAAAAAAACAAAAACAAGTGTTTAAAAACGTTGAGACAGCAACATATAGGTGGCGAAGTTGCTTTTGTTTGCTATTTGCTAAGCTTCACGCACTTGTTTGCTTTCTACTTTCTCCTCTGCCTTTCACGGTAAACTAATCTTCCCCACACAACTCTTTTACATTCATTCATTCACTTCAACTCATTTTGTCTCACATAGTCATATACTACTTTTTTACTTTAATTTTCATGTACGTACGGTTGGGATAAAAACAACTTAGCCTAACTAGTCATCAAGATTTTTATGGTATCTTTTGTTCAAATCTCATTCTCGTTATTATATATCCTTAAAAGATATACAAATTTTATCCTATCAATCATTTCTATATAGTAAATTAATAATATTATTATACATGAGAATAATTGTTCTTACAAAACCCCAAATGTGAGATATTATATTAATGTGTTTCTTGCAAACTGTAGGAAGCATATAAAACTTTCCTTCTACGTATGTACGGAGTACTTGTGATAAATAATGTTTTATTTATTTATTTGTTTGGTGTATAAAAAGAAAGAACTTTTCTTTATTAAAAAAAATAATAAAAACTAATAATTACGCAAAATTAAAGATCTTTAATTCATTCGGTAGCTAGTGCCATAAATAACACGATATTGGGGGCACTTTTTTCCAATAATTTTGAAGGGAATACGTATGGTTATATTATATGTAAAATAATTAGTTTAATTATATGAAAAAGGAAGAACAGCAATTAAGTTGGTATGGCATGCTGCTATGATATGAGATTATGAGGCATGCATCATGCATGTACCATTCACTTTCAGGCGTTAATCGAGTACTGTAAAGATAGATTCTAATTCTAGTGTTTGGTTCACGTCCAACCTAATGATTGGTTGGTTTCATGCTACATATTACTATTATTATATTTTTGGTATAATAATAGACACTGATATGATTTTTTTTTTTCTTTTTTATTTCGTTGTGTGCATGTAGACACAACAACATTACAGTATGACTTTTGACCTTTGCAAAAAGGTGGTTGAATTTTATTCTGACTTCTCGATCGATCCATCAATCTTATGAAAAATAATATTCCATATTCTTGTGTATTAAATTATTGCAAACAAATCAATTTTAATCCACGCACTCTATAACATTTGATTAAATTGTAGTCATTTTTATTTTGTTTGACATGATAATATCAAATACAGTTCCTTTGGGCAGCATCCAATGTTTCTTAGAAAAGAAAAGGTTCCTACTTTTAAGTAGTGGATTTCTGCACTGAAACCACATTGTCCATCCATTATAGTTTGATGGAAATAAAAAGGGTACGGTGGTCCATTTGGCTAGCTTCAATTCCATCGATCACTGTCTTTTGGTTCCATACGCACACATAAAGGAATTAATGTTTGCTTCTTCTCAACGCTGGCATGGGATTTCTGACCATATAAATAAAACTAGAAAATTCAATCACGCCCAGAAGAAACCTCATCTCAATACTCATAGCATATGCTCTTGTAACGTAATAATAATTAAAATTGAATTTGATTATTACTAATCGGTCCCTCACCATCATATCCAAACAAGACTTAAATAAATGAATATCAAGTAACAACACATGAAACTTGAAAGAAAGACGTGGTTATTAATTATAGATTAATACACTAGCATATATTTTATGTCCTTTTTAATCCTTAGACGCCAACAAAACGTTGAGTCCTATGCCATGAATAAGAATAATGCTGCAAGTGGAAGACATCTATCTCCCAACACTGCAAAAAAAAAAAAAAAATGTCAAGTATTACTATCTTAGTATTTGAGTATTTCATTCTCAACTTTCTCACAGTACGATTGTATATATACGTTCACTTATAAATAAGAGAAATAAAAAATGAGAGTTTAATTTATACCTTTAAGACAAAATATATACCGAAGCTTGAAAAGTTCACTTAGCACTATCTAAGAATTACATCTTTCTATTGGTTATCATGTGTCTCCCCAAGTCCAAGGGCGATGACATCTAAACAGAGTGAAAAGGATTTTGTGTCGAGTGAAGGATGACCCACTTGTGTTGGATTAATCATAAAACTTTCGATAAAAACAAAGCAGAAAACATTTCTAGCAAAAGAAGAAGAAAAGGGAAGAGAGAATGACTAATAAATTCACTATATAAATACTCTATTAAAAAGATGTTAAATAACGTTAAAAAAATCTATGTCCATTCGGCGGAATTTGTTTGTGATTTCTGATGGGAGACTGTCATCCAAAAGTGACATATATTTCCATGAAACACATTTTAGTGTGGATCACTGGACAACATATTTCCCATTTTAATCAAACTTAAAATAGTAAAGTTTATACAGTATTTTTTATTATTTATCTATAATGAGATTAACCCTAACTTACTCCCAAAATTAGCTCAAAAAGGAAGGATTGTTCAAATCTTAAAACGTTTTTTAGCCATATAATATTGTACTGTATTAGTTAAACCAAATTGTTTAACCATATTAGCCGAAAATTATTGGGGAGTTTTGGTCCAGAACTGAAAAGCAGCAATATTAATGGTCCAGCACAGACCCCTCACCTGAAAAAAATAAAAATACGGAGAGTTCAAGTTTTAAAATGTAACTCTAGAGGTTTACATTGAGGCCATCAAAAATCCTGTTAAAGTTTTAAAATGGCTTCTAATCCTTTTTAGTGGCAAAAACACGAAGAGTTCCACTTACTCTCTTACTAGGTTCATCCAATGGTTTGTAGTTTGGACCCTACAATTGTATGATCAATGGGAAAAAGGCTAGAAACTTTGAACGATGAATAAATTGAAAATAAAAGGGCTTTATGTCAAACCAACGCATGCATATAAAGGCCTTAAGATATTGGGCCTTGGTAAAGATTCTCCATTTATACTAATCATGTGACATGAGAATACAGATGATATTATTGTAATTGACATGATAAACAGCATTTTATCATTTAAATTAACTTAGCACATAGACTGTTAATTCTTTCAATTTAGATACTTTGAGATTCAGCATCGGACACATTTTTTTTGTTTAATATTTAGTAACACTCTAGTTGGCATATCAGCATATGATATGATAGATGTTAAAACATAAATTTTACCAGCATGCATTAATATTAAAGACTCTTGAACTGGGTAAAGTATTGTAGTGAAATCTGCGGCTAAAATGAAAATAGTAGTAGAAACACGTGTGTAGACAAGAGAAAACAAAACATTAGGAAATCACGCGAATGTTGTCGGTGACTTGTTTACGCCGAAATGATCAGTGATCACGAGTGCTCACCTCTTCACTTGTTTTATTAGAACTTAGTGGTAAGGGCTTCAGAGTTATTTTTAAAATTATTATAAGCATGCTTTACGTCTGTTATCACTTTATATGAGTTGGATTAAAAGGAAAAATTCATATACTGTATTTATAGTCTTGTTCGATACTACAAATTACTACGTAAACAGAATTAGATAATTAATGACATGAGTCATGATTCATGAGCATGTCAACGTATTGGAAAATAACAACTATAAATATATCAAATACGCAAAGTCACGATCGAGCAAACATTCTGATGATAGAAAACTCCTACTAATTGAATAAGCTTTGGATTGAAATTTCAATGGGTCTTATTCTTGTGTTTGCTAACAAAAGTAACATCATTTTCTTCCAAGGTTTTATTTTCTTCTAACATCCATCCCTTTCATTTTTTCTTTTTTTCCCTTTGGGCTAAGAAAAGAATAGCAATTGGGGTTTACTCAATTGATCCCTTTTCAATTGCGGCAAAACTTTATACCCTCCCTCCCTCCCTAGCTAGGGTAATTTAATTGAAACTGTCCTTTTTTTTTTTTTTTCTATTTCCCTACTAAATTGCTGCTACACAACAAACACTACATCGTTTACGGTGACTGTTATTCATTTTTCATTTATGTGTGTGCATAATAATTGGATTAGCAGACAGAGAATGGAAGCTGCAAAAAAAATGGTTGCACAAAAAAGCCATAGCTACTTACTGTCACCATTGGCATTGCCTTTGCATTTTGTGCGCCCGTGAATAATGCCTATGATTATGATTATGATTTATGATTTAGTTGGCACTGCCCACCCACTTTCCCTTTATCAATTAATGAATTACATTACTACCTATAACTTTAAAGTAGTTAAATCCCTCTTTGCCTTCATACTCTTCTTTTTTTATCGCACCACCGACATTAATATTAACCTAAGCTCAGATAACAATAAGGTGGATATTATTTGTCATGGGAGATTCGAAATAGTAGTTGGGGCAACTGTTAAACTTAAAAGGGTAGAGGTAGTAAATCTCAGTTAATTTGAAAAATGAAATTTCCTAAAAAAAATTGTAAATTCATATATAGGGGGTGGTGTTTTGTTTGAAACAGAGACTTGTCTGAGAATGGGGTCAATAATAATATCATGAGTGACTTTATGAAATGGCAATAAATATGCTTGACCTAATCACAGGCTGTCCTTGAACCCTTAATTAAATGGTTGAGGCATAGAACAAGTCAACCAACTTCTAACATTAATATTTTTCATTACATGTTGGATGTGAAAAGCCTTTACAGGCCATGTGAATTTATATATGGAGGGGCCCTTCAATTTACGTCACTTTCCATCCCCTGCTTCATCCAAGGCCAATTCGAACTTGTATGTTTTTACTACTACTTCCTAACAAAGGGTGTATTGTATTGCGAATTAATTGAAAATAGAACTTTCATCTAACTTGCCATGGTTTCATCTAGAACTTTTGGAAAAGGGAAAGACATAAATAATAATGGAAAAAGATCAAATCTGTTTTATGACTCCGGCTTTTTTTTTTTACTGGTCCACTATGTGTAAGAAAAAGTTGCAAAAAGAAATAGCGATGTGGCTCACCAATTTCCTAAAGAAATTAATAATAAAGTTTTGTTTATTAAAAATCATGACTTGCCCTTAAAATATCCCCACTCATTCGAGACAACTATGAGCAGACATGTTAAAGCAAATACATTTAAAGCGCTACTAGCTACCGCTAGTGTACATTTTTCTCATAAGTCTAAAGTGCAAACAAATTTATTAGATGCTACCTTCCTTTTCCCCTAAGATGAAGGAAAAGTTGCTATCTTCTATTCAACTCCATGGAATTAGAAAGAAGTTTCCATGAAAACTGGGAGCTCTTTTATGAGAATCAAGTCCCAGTCCAAGTGCTACTTGTAATTCCAGTTTCAGTATTTTGAACATAAAAAAATTGAAACTGTACGTGACATTATTTATAACTTTTTCTTTTTAACATACACGTGTAAAAAAAAAAAAATATATATATATATATATATATATGTCCTGAAAGTTGTCCCATTTTTATTTGTATTAAAATCATAAAATAAAATAAAAACCATTTTCCTTGTAAGTGCTGTAATGTAAGGTTCCTTTATAAGAATGAAAATACCCCAAAATTACTTGGGCTAGAGATGTTATCCGAGTAATTCACATCAATGGGCTTTAAAACTAAGTGATAAGCCAGAAACAGTAGAGCTTCATTTGATTTGAGTTGGCTCTTGGTCGCTTGAAACAAAAATTTCACTTTCATCTTTGCTTTTACTTTTATGTGAGACAAGTTTCAGTGGGCAACACGCGAGGAAGGGGTAGAACAGAAGAGGCGCAACCAACAAAAAGCAAAAGACAAAAGCATTTTGTTGTCATTAAAGTCAAAAGCCATTTGAATAAAAAAGAAGAAGCATGTTTTACTGTAATTTAGGATTTTGATTCTGTAAATTAATCTGGTTTAAAGATAAATTTAAAGTGAAGTAGTAATTTATATGTAAATCTTTTTTCTTATGGTGTGCAAAGTGCAAACTGTAAAGGCCAATAAAGTGTTGGTTGAGTCAATGAGGTAACGAGAAGCAAGTTTAAATGTTTGCTAAACGAGGCAGAATGCGAAGGAAACTTCCAACTGAAGAGTATTCATGTCCACAATTCCGATGGTAGAAAAGTAATTTGAATTCAAATCTGAGTTATTATGACGAAGGTGCACATGGGGGGCAATCTTAAACATTCCGCTAATCAAGTGAAAAAGAAGGCTTCACCAAATTAAATACTAAATGAAATCCTGAATTCAGGTCCCACCAACACGACCTGAGTTGGGTCCCTCTAAACTCTCGACAATGGTGGTGACCTCGATCGAAAATTGAGGATCATTTCAAACCGCAAGTATGATATTTGATAACAACAACCATAATTAGATGCCTTAACTCCAGCTTAATTATTAAGTTTTTAAATTAAAATATTCAAAAACAACATCTTGCTCCCTCCACGTAGTTTGTTGTGAAAATATTGATTTGCTAAGACTATGGTTATTGCTAAAACCATATTTGAAGTCAAGACAAAGATGGGGGTTTGGATGTCTCTATTGAAGTTGAAACAACAAACATATAGTTGATCATAAGAGAAATTAAGGAAGTTTATGTCATCACATAAATGCAGATAGATTTGAGAAGTGAAGCAAAAGCACACAACATTTTCATAGCAGAGAAGAGAAACATTTTTGAGACACTGATGGGAGAAAGGAATTACCTCAAATCAGAAAATCAATACATGTAAAATGTTCATAAATTATACTATTAAGGAAACAAAATTAAAGCCAAAAAAAAAAAAGTATGATATAAGAGAGACAATAACAATAAACTCCACAAACATGCAACAGCAGGAGCAGCAGAAAGTGCCACTGCTGTCTATGCAACCCTGAATTATGGTCTCCAAATTGATCCCTATACATACACATTTTCTCTGCAACCTACTCTTTTTTTTCAGCCATTTTTATTTCACAACTCGAATATCCATAACAATTCAAATCAATATGGAGAGACTTTCTCCTCTTACCTCAATCCTCTTCTCTGTTTTCCCATATTACAACATGAACATGCATGCAGCCTTACACAAACCCTTGTCGTTTACTCAGGTTTTATTTTTTGCGACGAGAGTCGCGTACTTGACCTAGTTGGCACAGGAAGAAGAGGGCACAGAAGAAATGGCCACCTATAGTAACAAAAGTATGAACTGAACTTGAATGGGTTTCTGCTTTTTCGTTGCTAGGGTAGAGGGGGAAGGGTTAGAGGAGAAAAGTTCTCAAAAGAATCAATAATAGGGTGGCGGAGGAGGAGATGCATATGAGACTCCGAAGACAGGTGGCAGAGGTCCTTCATATACAGGTGCAGGTGGTGGAGACGACGGTGGAGGCGGTGAATTGTAATAATAAACAGGTGTTGCTGGTGGTGGTGGTGAATTATATTGAACTGGGGGAGGAGGTGGTGATGGTGATGGCGGCGGATGGTAAGGTGCAGGGTGTGGTGATGGTGGTGGTGGGGGAGGGGGTGAATGCTCTTCACAAGGTGGTGGGGATGGTGGTGGAGGTGGAGGTAGCTCTATACAAGGTGGTGGAGATGGGGGTGGTGGTGGGGGTGAATAGACTGGTGGAGGAGGAGAGTGAACTGGAGGAGGCGGTGGCGGTGATAAATAGGGATAGACTGGTGGTGGGGGTGAGTGTGGTGGTGGGGGTGGCGAATGTGGTGGAGGTGGCGGCGGCGAGTATTGTGGAGGTGGTGGTGAGCTATAGTAGTATTGCACAGGTGGTGGTGGAGAGAATACTGGAGGTGGTGGAGGAGGAGGTGATGGTGGAGGCGGTGAAGGTGGCGGTGGAGACCTTACACAATATGTTGGCGACGGTGGTGGTGGTGAAGGCGGTGGAGGAGGTGGTGAATAGACTGGTGGTGGAGGTGAAGGCGGGGGAGGTGATGGTGGAGGTGGAGGTGGAGGTGGAGGCGGAGAATAGACTGGTGGTGGGGGGTGATGGCGGAGGTGGTGACGGTGGTGGGGGGAGGGGGAGAATAAACCGGTGGTGGGGGGGAGGAGATGGCGGCGGTGGTGGAGGCGAGTACACTGGAGGTGGGGGCGGTGGGGAATACACTGGTGGTGGAGGCGGCGGTGAATACAGCGGCGGTGGTGGTGGCGGAGGGGAATGAGGAATATAGACAGGTGACGGCGGGGGTGGTGGTGATGGCAATGGAGGTGAGGGTGGAGGAGGAGGAGGCAGTGAAGGCACAAAAGGCTTACACCTAAACGAATTACAATCGACAGGGTGCGACAAAAATGACTTACATTGGCCGGGGGAGCGCTGGAACGGCCTTGCCGGAAGGCAGTTCTGGCGGTCATCAGACGCAGGCAAAGCGAGACAGCTTGGCGGCTCGCCAGTGAAGAAGTTATAAGAGTAAGTAAAGTTCTGGAGATTGGGAAGCTTACAAATGCTCTCTGGAATCTTCCCAGAGAGTAAGTTATGCGCCACATTAAACTGCTCCAAACTCACCGCACCTCCAATAGCATCAGGCAAAGCTCCCAACAACTGGTTGAAGCTCACATCGAACACCGTCAAGTTCTGCAGCAACCCTATCTCCTCAGGGAAGCACGACCTGAACGCGTTGTTCGTCAAAATAATCTCGTTCAGCCTCTTCATGTTGCCGATTCCCGCCGGCAGACATCCATGGAACCGGTTGTTCGCCAGCACAATCACCGACACCGGCGAGTTTCCAAAATTATCCGGCAAGTCGAAGACGAAGCGGTTGTCATTGATGAAAATGGCGTCCAGGTCCTTGTCGAAGAGCTCCTTCGGAACCGTGCCTTCGAACTCGTTGAACCTCAGATCTAGAAACTTCAGCTGCGGCAAACGCAGCACCACGTCAGGGAACTTCCCGGCGAAGCGGTTGTTGCTGAGATCTAACTCGAAGAGGATTTTCAGCTTGTCAAACTTGTGCGGCACAGTGCCGCAGAAGCGGTTGGTGTTGATGTGGAGAAGCGCAAGGTCGGTGAGTAAACCAAGCTCCTCCGGCAGGTATCCGGCAATGTCGCCATGGTTGAGGTCGATGCCAGCGACGGTGCGGATCTTACGGTTATCCAGCGCCGGAGCGCAGAAAACGAAGGAGTAGTTGCAGACATTGGGGCCGACCCAGTCCTGCGTGAGATTCTTCGGATCGGAGAGAATGGCTTCCTTCCAGGCTTGTAACGCTATGTAGGCATTTTTCAAACGTTGGTTCTCGAAGACGAAAGAGGGATCTACGGTTACTTTTTCTCCTCTGTCACCGAACTCATCCTTGTAATACAGAAGCTGACGGTGCTTGATGTAGGATACTTCTGAGTCTGAGAGAGGTCCATTGTGCGAGATTGCAGAGGCACGGAGAGAGTTTGCAGCAAGAAGTAGAATGAGGAAGAGAGAAAAGTCGGAATAGGTTTTCTTTCTCATCATCTCACATGAGGCATCTGAGGAAACCAAACGCCTCAAACACACAGACAAGATTTAAAGTGTGGTTTGGTTTGGTTTAGAGAAAGATGGATTTCCGTTGTTTAGATCTGAAGGGTAGAGAATGCAGCTAGGTAGCTGCAATGTGTGTGAGAGAGTGTGGTTTGGTTTCTAGGGATTTTGGAAGTGTGTGAAGGAGCGTATATGAGAGAGAGAGAGAGAGAGAGAGAGTGGGGATGAAATAATAATGCATCAGAAGGACAGCTAAATCACAGCTCAAAGCCCACCAGATTCTCTATCTTCTTCTTACTCGTTTTTTTATTTTTATTTTTTTTTCTGATTTTCTCTCGAGACAAAAAAGGAAGACGACTATTTAGTATTTACTCGCTCCTTGCAAGACGCTAGCTAATGTATTTTTTAAACTTAGTTGTCACTCACTCGTTCACGCTTTGAATAAAGTTGTTTACGCGGAGAGATGGATATCAGCTGAGTATGACAGAGAAAGAGACAAACCATGCACTAATTAAGTTAAGTAGTTTTTTTTAAGGATTCAATTTTAAGTGTCTAAATAATTATTTAACGAACAGTTTAATTTATTACTAATTCTTAAGGAGTACATGCTTTCTGAATATTGATTCTTTATTAATTTATATTTATTATAAAATTAATTAATTAAATTTTTTTATGCAATTAATTAATTAAATAAATTTGTAATTTATAATCTATTTAATTTAAGTAAACTTCTCTAAAAACACTTTTATAATAAAAAAATAAAATAAATTTTTCTATAAACTTCTCTATTATTATAGTCGCAATCAAATTTTATAAAAAATATAATTAATTGTTTTAAAAGTAAAGTTTATTATTTGAACACATCAAAATTAGTTAAGGTCACTTCAAAAAAAAAAGAATTAGTTAAGGTTATGAAAAGGTAGTAGCTTGAGACGATTTATTCCTTGTCCTATGATATGATAGTTTGACGATGTAATATTTTTTTCGTTAAGGAGTATATTTTTTTGTCTTTTAAAATTATAATAATATTCCTCTAAAAAAAGAATTATAATAATATTAGTATGAAATATTTATCAATTTTATTTTGATTATTTTTGTTTAAAAAAATTGACAGATGAGTTTTAGTATATTCTTTTCTCTCAATGACGTACGTCTTTTTTTTTTTATCAATAAACTTTATTTCAGAAAACAAATTTAGTGTTATTCAAATCAACTTATTGATATATATTTTAATAAAATAAAATTGGAAAATAATTAATTCAACCCAAGTTAAGAAAAAAAAAAAAAGGCACTATGTGAGTAAAAACTAATATGGAAATACATTAGTAGTATTTTGAAAACTGATGTGATTTTCATAATCATTGTTTCCGTTATTATTATACGGAGTAGTTGTATTATAATCCTTCAAGCTATGACGCGCCTCACTATTTGACAGAAGATTTCTGTTGAAAAATAAAATTAGAAGCCGTTACTTAGAAGCGGCACAAAATTATTTTAATTGTCGAATTTTTGCTGATTGATAACCTGGGAAGTGGTTGTCTCATGTCTGTGTCGGTGGCGCTCGTCATATCAAAGACCTCTCTCTCTCCGGCAGTAAATTAAATGCCGGTAATTTTTTTTTTGTAATAAATAAAAAAATGCTATATTTGTGCGTAATATCGTACAAAGTCAATTCTTTTGCAATATAATTTATTTATATAAGTTTACTTAATAGAAATAATATATAAAAATAATACGTATACGACTAGCTAGCAGTGTTGATTAAAAAAAAAAGTATAAAGTTTAAGTTATGTGACGCACTCACACCTCTTGGACTTTTTTTCCACATTACGCATTCCCGTGATGGCGATAACTTAACGGACGGCATTTTGCCTTTCTAATTTATGGCCTTTTCTTATTAACAGAATCCACCGATTTTTATATATTTTTTATTTTCTTTAAGAATAATTATAAACAATTATTTTTTCGTGATATTATTGATGAATTAATATATCTCTTATAAATATATAATATGATTTTAACAATTTTATAAATATATTATCAATCGGAGACAGAACAGTTTGTGTCAAGTATGAGTATGACTATTATGACAAAACTTTTTCTAATTAAGTTTAGTTCTTAGTCTCAAATAATATAACAAACTAATATTCAGCTATTTGTTAGAAAAAATTCTCACATTTAATATTTGACAGTGTTTCGAATAATATTACCGTATTTAAAAAAAATCATGTGAGAAAAAAATGATAAAGCTGTTTGCATGAAAAAATAATAGTTATAATGTTATTGATAACTTGAAATTTATTATTAGAAACTAACAGCCATATATTTTTTTAATCAGTCTAACAGCCATATTATTAAATCATTGGACAACCCCATAAAATAATCGAACAGAAAGTTCAATCGCCATACCCAGTCAATGACTATTATTTAATCAGTTTGGCTTTTATAAAGCTTTTATTCCACAAAGCTTGAAGCTTTTTCTTTAATTCATTTTGAAATTTAGGTATAAAAATATAATATGAGGAAATAAATTATGTAATATTACGCTTTCTTTCACTCACAAGTTGTTGACATGTATAATAAATTTTACAAAAAAAAAATGCATATCTAATGATTTTTATTAATTGATGGTGCAAATTTTTTTAGAGTACTTGTATAATATTTTCAATTCGTTTTTAATAGTTGGATATTTATCTCTTTTTTTCCTTAAATATTGACGTACTAGGTTGTAAATTATTTTCCAACTTTAAATGTATGTTGCGAAATTAACAATTAATAAAATTTATAAAAAAAAGAAGAAGAAGCAATTAATAAACATTTTACAATAATTTACAGCTTTCATGCCCGTCAAAGATTTCCATCAAAATCAAAACAAAAATATTCCTCACCATCTTTTTCTTGTGAGTATGCTTTTATTTTATAGCAACAAATAAAGACACGAAAATAATACAATACAATGTATCTTTTTTTTTTTTTTTTTTATAAAGATCAGTATACATCGTTTTAATACAAATAATCATCACATATTGAAGTGTTTGTAACACGTAAACGCGTTTTGATCATAAAAAGTTAGCAACAATTGGTGGAAATTACTTAATCGAAACGGCAATTTTAATTCTGATCATTTTAATTTAGACGTATTGCTGATATGATATCTCCAAATTCATTACATCTATGAACTTTTTTTTTTCGTAGAATCTTTGTCTCCATGCATTTCCAACTATTAGTTGTGTTTATGAGTGGGATTGGTTCAATTTAAGATAAAATTAACTTTAAATTGATCAAATTTAATAATAATAATAATAATAGTAATTATGTAAATATATTGATATATAATTATAAATATATACAAACTTATGAATTAGTATTAATGACCAGCGCATTACATTGGCGGAATGGAACTATACTTAATATAACTTTAAACAATGTCTCGAATAACTAATAAGTACTGTGAATGAATAAATGTGGTTAAAATATTTTTTATTCATTTGTTTCTTATTTTCATTCAATTTATTTCTTGCGTATTTATATATTTCGTACAAAACACAGTGTTTTACATGATGAACACCATGGCAGCCATATTAACACAGTACTGAAATAACCATTTTGAATTGTCTTCCTCTCTCGTGCATGCGCATCACTAGAAGCTTCATCTTTTCACCTTTACAGCACATATATATGCAACATCACTATTGTATTATGTATAGGTAGGTTATCCCTTTTTCCCTGTGTTGTTTATAGAACTTTCTTTTTCCAGTTGTTTCACATGAAGAATCGGTTGAAACTGTTGAATCATTGTATTCATGAATGGTTAAAAGTTGATCGATATAACTACAAAATTATTTGTATTTAACTTTAAATTGGACTAACTCTTAATTAAGTCATATATGAGGTGACACGATAACATTTTTAGCTTTCCCGCCTTCATTTTTACACTTTAAATTTCACATTTAGCTTATGTTTTGCCATTTTTTTTTCTCATCGCATAATCTATTATATTTTTTTTTATTCTTTTTCATACTTTTCACTTTCCTTAAAATAAATGTGCTCGGATCGGGTTTTAGAAAAGAACATTCTATTAATTTAATAATATATATATATATATATATTTCAATCACACCAATACAGGTTGAATTTAATTCATTAAAAATGCATAAAAAATTCAAAACACCACAATCAACAATTAAATTGTTGTTTTGAATAGAATTAGAGACGAACGTCTTAAACAATATCTCATTTTTAAATCTTGTGACAAATAAAAAATATGATTAAAGTAAAAGATGTTATTAATATTAGCTAATTATATTTTTTGATAAAATCAATAAACATTTTGTATTAATAAAACAATAATTATAAAAAAAAATATCTCAAGCGGGTCCATAAATCTAAGAAATAGGCCACAATATCTATGTCAAAAGTCGAAAGTACGAAAGGTTAGTGGTAACAGCAGTCAGAGTCTCATATCACAATGTTGTTTGTAAGTAGTTTTTTTTTTTCATTCATCATGTGTTTGAAGTTTGAACTTTGAAGAAGAAGTAGAATAAGAAGAAGACCTGAGTTTTGCTTGCAAGTTGCAACCACAGACATTCCCATGTTACGCATACGTATGAGTATTGATGCGGCTGAGGGGGTGGGCCCCGCAAAACACGAGAGATTAGGCCCCACGTGTCACGTCTTGCACGCCTGGATCGTCGGCGCGGCGCTCGTCGCATCTTTCCCTTTCCTCAAAATTTCTCCATTATCCGTTTTCAAATAACTCTTCTGTTTATGCCATTTTTCATCGTAACTTTGCATTGTTTTTCTACTTATTTTTTTCCCAGAAATAAATAAATTATACAGTACGTTTCTTCTTTTTTTTTTTTTTATCTATTCAAAATATTGCACGTTTAATATATATAAATAACAACAGAGGAATGATAAAAACAATTAAGTATATTTTTATTGAAAAATAAATAATTTCAGCAATGTATCAGTTTTTTATTCTTAAATTTGATTTTATTTGAATTGTTTCACTTGTATTTTGTAAAATTAATTGCAGTAAATAAATCTGTCTAGTCACACATACCAAGATTCCAAGAAGAGCGCTTGAACTGAATTTGATGTTAAGTCATTCAAATTAACGACAATATTTTTGAGTGGTGTATTAAATTGTAATTATAATTCTTAAAGTAGTAATATACAAAATGTACTTGGTTGATGGAAAAATATACAGTAGACATGTCTGAAAGGAGTGGTGGCGTTCTCCACAAGGCAACCACGTGTCATGTGTGTCCGGTCACTTCTCTCTCTCTCTATATATATATATAAATCTGCAATTTTATTTTAATTGTTACACTTGTGTAAATTTTTTTTATTGCTCGTACACATACGTCTGAATCGATTTAAGCAGTAAATTAAACCCTTTTTTTTTTTTTTTTTTACTTATACGTTCTAGAACTTCTAACAAGCTAAATAAATGTATACTATACATGATAATTTGTTTGTTTGTTTAGGACTTTAGGCACAAATTGTTCCCATACCTGTCTTTGTTGATATTATATTTTTGTCATCATAAAAAAAATGGCATATGATGAGAGCCTTTCGACATTCGTCCCAACCCAAGGAAAAAAAAATGAAGAGTGGTACGTGCACTTTGTTTAACCGTTGTTTCGACCTGTACGGACATCATATTGTAGGCATGGGCTACATCTTCAATTCTGTGTCTGGATGTTGTATATTATTGAGAAAACAATCAAGTTTGAAATTGAATACCCGTATGAAAATAATTCTTAGTTTAAATTAGTAACAATATCAAATGACTATTTTATATTTTTGTGACTAAAAACATCTCTTTCTAGTTTCAATCCAGTGAGGCAGAGAGTAATCATTTTACGTTGGATTTTTTTTTTCTTCTTTTCATAGTGCAAATTTGCAAACCAATAATTCATTGTCGTAAATTTGATTAATCAAGATATATCCAATATTTTTCTACGTATTTACTAAG
Organism: Amphicarpaea edgeworthii; assembly: GCA_014843725.1. Lineage (NCBI taxonomy): Eukaryota > Viridiplantae > Streptophyta > Magnoliopsida > Fabales > Fabaceae > Amphicarpaea > Amphicarpaea edgeworthii. The sequence goes on from CM026325.1 coordinate 1,240,199, forward strand.
AGATTAATAATTCTAGTGCATGGGGAAATTTCAAATGTTCATGTTTCGCATTAAAAATAAATATTGAGAAAAAAATATGACAAAATAATTAATACGTGACTGATAAATTTGTTTTTAACGCAACTTATTTGTAACGTGACTCCAAACAATCCTTACAATTAAATTCAAACATGCGAAGGTTGTTAAGGTGAGCGTATTATTATCTCGCCACCATTTTATTTTTTATCAATAATCGGAGGAAGACCTTTATTTTTAATAATAATCCTATCTGAATTATATTTCTTCCATAGAGGAAACGTTGATCTGTATAAAAAGATCTTTTACCCAAACTTCAATACTAAAAATTAAACATTCTTTGAAAACCTTTGATGGCTTGATTGTAATTTATTATATGGTGATGACTTGAAAATAAACAAATAAAGGGCATTCAAATGAATTGAGTGTTAAGAAAAAATAATGAAAAATACGCGATGACGCAAATTACGGAGAATTTTAAGAAGTCAATCTAACTTCTCTTACTTTTGTTATTCTCTAACTCTTTCTCCCCACCGCTTAATATTTTTCGTTATTTTGAAAACAAATATTTAATTATATTCTACGTTACAATTAGTGTTTTTTTTTGTTAATTAATCTGAGGTGTACATTTATTTAATGAGAAATTATATAATGTATATTATTAATTAAAGAGGAGAAAATTGATTTCGTTGAGAATTAATTGTCAACTCTTTGTGCTCTCTTCGTGAGATGCTCAAAGATTTCATGAAATTTGTGACCTTGAACTTTACACTTCTGTGTGATACATTACAAACCTTTAATAGGAAGGAAACAGGAAAAGAAAGGAAGAAGGTAGAAATAAATTCCATCACTTATTCAGTACATATTTATAAATGGAAAGGAAAATATTTAGAAAACATTTGCGTATTATGTATATTCCTCAATTTCACTTTTTTTTTTATTAAATTTATTAATTATTCTTTTCTTTTTCTGATGTCAAATGAATGATACCTTACCTCCTTTTCTTCCACGTACTATGTCTTTTCAGCCTTTATTTTAAGTTGAAGTTTCAAACAAAACATGTGCGTATACATGCTTATATAGCACACAAGCATTTAATTTGACCCTTGACCTTTTGTAAGCATATTCCTTTCAATACAATTATTTTATGTTGAGAAAGTCAAGATTTCGCATGTCAGATGGAATTATAGTTCTTCAAAATTATAAATGGACCAAAAAAAAATATATGGACAACTATCATAACAAAAATACTCAAATGTTTTCTATTTGTTGCACTTAACGACTTGCTTACGACACATGTGCTACCTGATCTCCCCTGTTTTATAAAAACAAAACTATCAAATTATTCCTTTAAATTTGTATGTATCATTGTTTTTCAAAAAATAATTAAATAAGTGCTAACTGCTAAGACATCAAAATGGCCACAGTAATTCCAACCAGGGTTGACTCCGTCACATCCACCTATCCTATGTTGCATAGCCCGAATCCATTGATAAGAGAACAAACAATAAATTTGTGAAAATTTTAAAATGACGTCCTATTAACCAAAAAATATTATTTGCTTTATTCCTAAAAGAAAAAAGGTTATTATTTGCTTTAAAATATTTTTTAAAGATAACTTAATTAAGTAGTACGCGTTTATATACTTTACAGATGGTCATCAGAAGTGCATAGTTGAGGATTAGTTAAGTAACGACATCTTCTTAACTAATTTGAAACTAATAAATAATAATAAAATTTTATATATATGACGTAGTTATTTGGTGACAATTTCAGTAATAATGTTGATATTGACAGCTTGATTGGCCTCATATATATATATGCGAACAGGTTTTCAGAGGGATGAAGTCTGAACCTACAAAAGTAAGGGTTACATATTCTCTTTTTATACCGTTAGTGTTTTACTACTATGATATGATGTTGGAATTTGGAAGTTCTCTGTAATTAGGCAAAACTGCTTACAAAAGACATTTCCCATGGATCTCTCATTTCTCAAAACACCATTTCATATAGATAGATATGAAGGTAGAACATATAAATGAACATACGTATGAGTGCAGTTCTATTATATTGTGAATAATGATGGAATATATCACAATATAGCTAGAACGAAAATTTATTCTTTTCTCTTTGCAATTCTTTCTAGCTATTTTCCATTCCTTTTCACTTATCCTTACACACAAGATATATGCAAAACTCCACCAAATGTATTTTTATCATATTCTTGACAAATATATTATAATTAAATTTACAACTTTAATTTATGTTATTTGTAATACGATATCTTATTATATAAGCTTTTTGTTTTGTGTAAATTGTATTTGAGTTTATCTAAAAATTATCATATATAGTAATTTTTACTCTCATAAGTTTTAATGTCACTAATTAATTATTGAAAAGAATAATTTTAATTTATACAGAGAAACTAATTTTATTTTATTTTTATATTTTTCTCTATTAAAAATCATTATTTTAGAATAGTGTATTCAAATATACATTTATCATCTTTCTTCTATTTGTTTTTTCTGGCTTATATTTATATTACTTTTGTACTGAATGTAGAAGAGAAGAAGACAATAAGGAGGCTAGGTAAGATAGTTCAGTTTGTCTCTTTGTTTTTATATCTAATTCTTCTCCTTAAAGTTGAAAGTGAAATATCAAATATGTAAGGAAGGTTTTTTTTTTTTTAAAAAAAAAATTTAAATATGAAACTCATTCATAATTTTTCCACTCAATTTAAGAACGTTAGCCTAACATATCTCGCATCCTTTGACTGATTAGTGGTTAGTCCTAACTCCTATATTAAAACACAAATTTGATAAACTAATCAGTCAACCAAGTTAATGCTTGGAAAACTACACTACAGCCGTTTGAAATTAACTATTTAAAATACCAAGTGCTTAAATGGAATATTGAATATTCAACGTTCGGTAGTTAGTAGTGTTTGGAAGATTATTATTGGCATTCATTGAATTGAGATCGAGGCCTATATATTATTTGGCGCACCAGCGGTAATATATAACTAGACTAATTATTTGTCAATCCCAACTATCTAAACCACTTCCTTGTATGTTAGGGTACCTTTGGAGATGAATCCGTGTCTCATGATCATATTTTCATTTAAACCACAAATTATATGTTTTGCTCAAGTCTTATAACCAATATATATTATATTTTCATTTTGAATGGTTTAAAAGGCAAGAGACGATGAAACAAGAAATGAGAAGACAATACCAAAAATATAATGGTAGCGGTCCCTAAATTGGAAGTGTCCGTGTGGGTGCCATGTGCTTGGTTCTCAATTCTCATAAAAATCAACACAACAACATTTACTAAATATCTAATATTCCACTCTGCTCTTGAGAGTTGAGAGCATCGGTGTCAAAGCCTTTACACACGCACACACACCAATAAGTTAAACACTTGCCATAGAAAAGTTGAACTTGCTTAACATGTATTGCCACACATTAGAAGTTAAATTAATTATATATGCTGAGAGAATAAGAAATTAAGAAGGCAATCATGCAGAAATCCTAGGGTGGTTATGGAGAAGAACATGAGAAGCACCAACTCATTTTTTTAATGATCCTCCGTTCTTATCTCATCTGAATAATAGATAGATATGGAAAGAACTCAAGAAGAACTTGTCGGCACGTTAGAACAAAACAACTTTGTGATTCGTTCGCAGACGCGTATTCAAGGGTCACCCAACATAAGAAATACGCAACCTTTTCAAATGCCAGCTCAATTAATTCGCATGCCTCATAGAATGGGTCAGTCAGTACCAAAAGATAGAAGATGCTTTTAAAATTAGTAATATTAATTGTGTTTATGAGAGCTTATTAATTTGCCTAAGTATTAAGTAATGCTTATCAAATGATTGGCCATGATTGGGACATTCTTTAATATAGTGCGGGCGGGCTTTGGAGACGAACAAAATCATCAAGAAAGGCATATGTATGTAGATAGATAATAATTAAAATTGGTGCTAAACTACAATTATTATAGAGATAGAGAGAGATTCATTACAAGTAGAAAAAACAAATCCCATATGATATGACTTGAGGCACCTGGTCCCTTTGGTTACCTTCTTCTTCTGGCCCACTGACAACCTGCTACGAGTTGTAGAGCATTTACAAATAATCTAAGAAAATGTTTGTATATCATTTCTTTGTTTTTTTTTTCTTCTCCTTCATTTGTTTTGTTTTCCCTACAACTTAAAGATGGTCACTTTGGAATTAACAAAGATTAGAATTTCCAAAAGCGTGGGAGAGTGGGTTAACTCCACACAAGTAGTGATCTCTTAGTCCAAAAATATCTTGCCACTTTGAGTTTATGCTATTCTTATTTATATATCTTTTAACATACCAAATTACCAATGTAAGACTTATTTTCCAACACCCCTCCCTGTGTCCTTAAGGATATTCTGTGATCAATTGAGTTTCGAAGTTGTCATTCGTGATCTGGCCCATCTACCGTAACAATTTGGACCTCAAAGACAAGTTTAACTTTATTATTTAGGCTATTTCTAAATACACCTTAATTTTTGCTAAGTTCACCTCCCTTCCCTGTTTATTATTGTCCGCTGTGTGTGCTTCTTTTCTTGAGTCTTAGAGCTCTCAAGATTATTTTCATATTTTAGCCTTTTTTTGGTTTGGCTTAACCTTTTTTGTCTGTTTTGGGCCTTAACGACTTTTGGGCTAATTTCTATTCCTTTGATTTTTTTGGACTTCAGGTCAGGAGGATTTCCATTTTAGCCCTCAGTATGTAAAAAACATTAATCTTGTTTTCCAATTTTATCAGTCACAACATCACTTAATAGAAATCATGAGATCGACAACTAAAATGAAAAATAAATAAATATTAGGAAATTTTCAAAATGGACAAAAATGAAAAGCATAAATTCATAGAGACTAAAGAACTATTTGAGTATAGAATTTATATGTGGGCCTTTACCCAAGTTAGAAGAATGGTTTAGTAGACTTCTAGCTGTTTGTTTAAAAATGCTTTGATGATGATGTTCCGTAGTCATCACTAAAGTAAAAACTACAACATTACAATAACTTTCTTTCTGTGACTGTCTTGCAGATATATATACACCTCAAGAATTTCATTCACTCTTGATAAAACTTAATGACAAACTACATTTTAACTATCCTTTGTACAATCTGTTATTATAGTTGAATGGTTGATCAATAAAGGGAGTTTGCATGTGGAGCTACGAAATAGTTGTTTCTTAGTATTTGATAAGTCAAACAATTCTCTCTACTATGTAGTAATCCTTATTTGCACTTTGAGAAAAATTATTTGACCTGTGCAAACAGGACACAATAATAAAAGCAGCTTATTCTTGGCTTGCAAAGGGATTGACTTTCTACTCCTATACTAAAATTTGTGACATATTCTCTCCTTTCACTATTTACTTGTGCAATGCCTAGTCTTTCCAACATCTGTAAGATCAATCAGGATCTTAAGCCTAGGAATCTATAAGATCTTGCTTGAGCCAAGAAATCGTAATTTGATTTGGATTTTTTTACAATTAAATGGGACATTTTTTGTTGTAAGATAAATACAGAAAAAAGAAAAATGTAAAGATACATAAGTGAAAAACAAAATAGTTATATATGATCTCATGTACCGTGCTAATTATTTGAACTCCAACTAATGAAAGTAACTTGATTTAGGTATAGATATCAGAATCTCTAAAAACATTGCAAACTCTTGGGTCACAGGAATCCGAAATTGCAAACACGTGAACCTGTCTCAGAAACCTTATTGTGGCTATCATAACAAAAGTAAAATTTGAACTTAACCTAAACTAACTTTATATACATGAACTTAAAGAAATATCTGCCCAAGATATGCTAATTTCATTGAGTTTTTATAAGCTTCAGTCACAATAAGAATCAAACTATGAAGAGGTGGGAAATTTAGGACCCATAAGGCACGACACTTCCATGTGTTTAGTTGGCAGTTGGCACTACTGTTTTCTTTTTTCTTGTCTCTATTGATTTTGTTTCTTTATTAATTTGAACATAAAAAAAATCATATCATACGCGATTATTATTTACAGTTATTTTTATTATTTATTTTAATTTATTTTATATATATATATATATATATATATATTAATATATATATACATTATAAAACTGAAGAGAAGATATTTAATTTTGTTGTCCTAAATTTATGTTAAAGAACATGATTATATTCCTTGTTGATATATAAGAGTGAGTGTTGCTCTTCCTTCTACTCATGTGCTAATGTGCTATATCTCTCATCAGCAGATACGAGTGGTTTTCTGTCCTGTCCAATTCGACACACCACTACTCATGCATGTCACATTGTAATTGAAACCTCAGTTGTTATTTAATTTAATGATCTATTTTGTTTTTGTTATCGGTATTGGTGAGTTAAATTAATCTAAAACCTATGTGTTGCTACATATTGCATGGGAAAAATCGATAGTTGATTTATTAGCAAATCCATAAATAGTTGCATAATTATAATACTATAATACAAGATTTTGGGGTATCAAAAGGCTAATTAATTAATTAACTATATATAGGGTTCTTAAACCATGCCCTCTTGACCATTATTTGTTGGCTTTACCGTACGAAGTGCATATTGACTTGCCGCCATCACTGCATCATCCAATATTAGATAGAACGATTCCTTTCCAATTTTCTCAACAAACTTTGATATCATAAGCTTCTCCATCACCTCCAGCCTTGGGTTTACGAACAAAAGCTACAGAAATTAAACAGATAGATTAATTTAATTTGAGGATATCTATTCTAATGAATCAAGACTTGATGAAATCCATGTGGTACGTACCTTAACTCCATTCTTTCCCAATATTTTAACTAACTCGTCCAATCCTTTAATAGCAGTTGTGTCAATGGATGTGACTCCTGTAATGTAAAAAAGTAAGATAAAGTTTATAGAAAGTTGATGATCCAAGAGAAATATTTGATCGAATTCTCATTACCTGACAAATCAAGTATGACATGCTCAACAGTATCTCCAGTAGAGCCTTCCTCACTTCGAATATACCTCATAATCCTTTCTTTGATGTACACAGAATTTGCAAAGTAAACGGGAGAACCAAGTTGTACAACAAGAACTCCTGGGAATGTTGAAACATTATATTGCTCTGCATCTCTATATAAACCAACGTCAGATAACTTTCCAAGCTTGCATGCTTCAGGTCTAGCCACATATAAAAGTGCTCTAAGAATGCCAAGTCCAACAGACAACATGAGACCAACATCCATGCTTACAAAGATAACTCCGATGAAAGCAGCCATGCAAATAATAAAATCAAACTTGTCAACTCTATAGAGATGGATGACTTCTTCGTAATGAATTAGGCCTAACATGGCAGATATAATAATAGCTGATAGAGCAACAAGAGGGGTGAAGCCAAATAGAGGCGCCAAAAATTGTAATGTGAGTGCCATTACTATTGCTTGTACCACGTTTGCCATCGCAGTTTTACACCCTGCATTGTAATTCACTGCAGTCTTGGAAAATGGTCCACTTGTCAAGTAACATGAAGTAAATGAACCGAACAAGTTCATAAGCCCGAAAGCCACCATTTCTTTATTCCCATCATGAGGTGTATTATCAATAACAGCAAAGCTTCTTCCTATTGCTATTCCTTCTGCTAATGACAAAATTCCTGTGACAATACCAGCTTGCATAACTGCTGGTAAATATTTTGGATCAAAGTTCAAATAGTGGATGGACAAGGGATTTAGTCCCTTATCTAAATGACCCACTATTTGAATTCCATGATCTTGACCCTTCACTAGGTAAGTGAAAACTGCAGCAACTACTACTGTCACCATTGGAGCTATAGCCGGTACCCAAAACAGTTTTTGATTCTTATTCCTCTGTAAGATTATATCAAAACCCGAATTCCATTAGAATAATACACACACGTATTAATTTAAAAAATACCAATAGTATATAATACATGGTGACTTTACTATTAGTATTCGTGGTGGTGCCATAATTAATAATATGCATAGACTGTGGATTTCGAAATCCTTAAGGTCCAACAAGGTTGAGTGGTGCACTAAAATAAATATATATTCCAATAGGGAGTACTCACCAGGTACCTGGCAAATTGCAAGAAAGCAACGAAGATCACGCCAAGAACGGTAGGTTCCCACCGAATCTGTTAAATAAAAAAAAAAAAAGAAAATTAGCTCACCCACGTTATTTTCATATGAAATAACAATTTTTTCTTTTTCTAATAAATGAATTCTCATAATTTTGGTCTTTTTTGATAAAAACAAGTGAAGATAACAAAAGCCATGCATATACCATTTGTTGTGTCCTAGTATCACTAGCTAGGCGTGATTAAATAAATAAGACTGAAGTTTGTTAAAAGGTTTGTGGTTTTATTTCTCATGTAAATTGTCAGTGCAGCTATGCGTGATATACTTCAATTAATTAGCATAAGTTATTTTGTCATTAACTTTTAATTGTAATTTAATTAGGCCGTATTTAATTTACCGTGAGTGGTGAAGATGAATAAAATAAAAGATTAGTCCTATATATAAATATAATATGTGCATGCGCGTGGGTAAGTTGAGATATGATTAGCATTTATTGGGGGAAGTATCCTTAAATGTAATAATTTGATTTGGTATGGCAACCTTTTAGTATTTTGATCGATGAAGACAAAATATAAAAAAGAAAATGCAGTAAGTAATTTCCAATTTGGATTTGTTCTATACAAACCTCGTGTCTATTGATAATGATGGTCTTCACCACTGCCACCAAATTGGTTTTGGTTGAAAAATGTTTCATGCCAAATACACCCTTTAATTGTTGGAGGATGAGAATTACCGCTGTCCCTCCCATGAAGCCATTAATGGTAGAATGGGAAAAGAAATCAACCAGTATCCCCAGCCTGCATGAGATCGATTAATTAATTTGTGAAGAATACATGGTTATGCAGGTACATAGTTTTTTGTTTGTTCTTACCTAAAAAAACCCAAACAAGCCTGGAAAATACCAGTTATAAAGGTGGTAGTGAAAATCAAATGAAGATACAACGTTGGATCTTGTACCGGATCTGCCACTGTTTGTATGGTTTGAGCAATAAGCAACGATGCTGCTGCTATCGTCCCCACTGCCATGTGCCTTGAACTTCCAAAAACAGCATACACCAGAGGAGGGACAAAGCTGGAATCTGATGATGATGATGATGATAATAACAAATACATGAAATGAACAGATAGAAGAAAAAAGAAATAATTTGAATGAATATCTTACAAAGGCCAATGAGGGGAGGAAGGTCAGCAAGTTTGGCATAGCTAATGCCCTGAGGGATTGCAAGGCTTGAAATGGTTAGGCCAGCGATCAAGTCAGAGCAAAAGAGGCGCCAATTGTAATTAGGAAGCCATTCAAATATTGGGATGAAGTATTGCACCCCTTTCATCACCCTACGCATTGTCTTCTCCTCATTCTTGAACTGCCTGAAGGGGTCATCTGGAAACAACGTTTCCTTCAACCCCGTCTTCAGTTTCCTCCCAAATCCTCTTCTGCTCGAGAAATTCACCCCTCTATCATGCTGCTCATTATTATGAACCTCCGTGTTATTCGAACCCATCCAATCTAGATATTGTAAGAGAAAGAGAAGAAGAAGAAGAAAATGAGGGTGTAGGACGCGTGGTGCTGATCAAGAGTATATATAGGCTTTAGTAGTGCCAACTATTTCGAGGCATATATGTGGGTGGGGATGCGGTTGACAAAACAGTACATCTTTAGAAGTTTAAATTGTTTCATACTAACTAGTAACTAATTTCTTCCATGCCACCACACTTCACCCAATGTGCTCTGTTCTGCATTTGATCTTATCATCAATATATATCCTTCCTTATATGTTTCTTAACAAATATTACAACAAACGATAACAAAATTCTGTTTCATACTGTATTTTCACACCTTTATTTAATTAAGAGGAAGCTTTTTCTAATCCTTTTTATATGTGATTCATTGGTTAAAATTTATTAATAATTCTGTTAGGTTTAAATTAAATCAGGAAAGAAGATCTCTAAATGATATGTTAAATCCATTAAAATTAATATTAATATTTTTTTATTAAATTTCAACCAATAAAAAAAAGTGCTTAAATATGCTTTCATCGTTTTTAAAAGTGATGTTTTAGCATTTTAAAGCAATAACAATTTTAAATGTCTTATCTCATTATTTAAATGAGATCATTTACAATGTATCTGATTAAGAAATAAAATTATGTCCCTAAAAAAACAAAATTATGAATCAATTATATTAAGAATTTATCAATTAATTACTCTAATGCGTCGCTTGAATCGATCGAATTTAGTTAATATTAATTAATTAGTGATTACTGATTTTTCTGGTCTTTTAGATGTGGCAAAAGGCGAAGTCAATTTTTTATTAAAATATTTTACTCTATATATTTATTATTTAAATACTATTATTTTAAGCTATTTTATTATTATGTTTTGTTTCTTCGTAGATACGTACACATATACTATATACTGATTTAATAATTATATGACTTTAAAGGTAGTATATTTATTCACACAATAAATTAATTTTATACTATTAGAGAATTATAATTTTTCATTTACATTTAAATTCTAATTATATAGTTAAATTTTTTAATTTGATTTAATAAAAATAATTTAACTTTGGTTAGCTTTTGAGCTATTATTAGTATTCTTGTTGGCAAATATAAGACCAATACGTGATTTAGGAAATCTCCTATGCCGTTTAAAAATATTTTTAATTTTATGAAATTTATTTATCGTATTATTAAAAAGTATTTAAATACGTAAGAAACTAAAAAAAAAAATTACTTTAGAATAATTCATTAAGTTTTGATAGTCTTTTCAAATTATTTTCAAGAATTAATCACATCTGTTTAGACACGTTATTTTAAAAGAATTTTTAGAAAAAAAAATGAAAAAAAATAAAATTATTTTTTTTAAAGTTAAAATTATCTTTTTTAATAATCAATTAGTTGAAATTCTTTCATATACCTTCTTTTAACATATGTGAGACTTTTATAAATTAATTATTAGAGAAGATAATTTTAATCTTAAAAATTAATTTTATTTTTTTCCTAAAATTCTTTTTAAAGTAGTGTTTACAAACTACAAACCATTCTTAATGATTTTATTTAAATCCAATTTATTGAATTAAATATTTAATCATAATATAAGTTTTCGCGCATAAAGAGTCTGTCAGATTTCCTCTTATATTACAACTTGAAAAGTAGTGATTTTTAATACATTTATTACTACTCAGTTGGACATTTTCAATACACCCTGGGTCCCATTATATTTGTCTTCTTAGTCTGTTTTGCACAAATAAAAAATACTAATAATAAATGAAAAAATAATTTTACAAAATTAACTTTATCATAATTAATTAGTAAATTCTTAGTTTTTATTGCTCATCATTAATATTATAAGTAATTAATGTTATAAAGCATTAATGTTTTCTCTAAAGAAAAAAGTAATTAATGTTATATTGAAAAACAAAGATGCATGATAATTATTTTAGAACTTATTTTTTTCTTCTTCCACGACGATGATTATAAAACGGAGGAAGTATAATTTCTTCTATCATTTAAAGTTGTATTTTACTCTATTCTTAAAACTAAAAAAAAAATCCATTAAAAAAAAACTAAAAACAACTCAAATTTTGTCCTGTCCTTGATATTTTTAAGTGCTTATCCAATGCAATATATCATTTTTTATTGTTATATCTAAAGTGAATTTCAATTGTTTTTCAATTATTAATAGTTAAAAAAAACCTTAATTATATCACAATTCAAATTACTTACTATAAATTTAGCTATTGTGATATATGTGAATTTGGCAGACTATTCATTACTTACTATAAATGTAGATAGTGAAGAGTTTAGAAACTCTTAGGAGCGTTTGGTTTATATGATAGACTAGGCAAGAGGATACGTTAAAAACATGGTATTATAAAAATATGATAAATTTTAATTATATTAAATGTTTGATGTGCATTAATAATAAATATGATAATAAATGAATATAATATAATTATGTTTAATTAAATAAAAATTATTAATTTTTATATTTTTTTATATGATTTGTTGAAATTTGTATAAAAATATGAATTTAATATATATCATGTAATTAAAAAAGAAAATTCTTAATTGATAGATATAATTGATTAATTTATTTAAATAAAAATATTAATTGAAATATGATACACCATGAAATATCGTTATCCCACCAAACGGAACGAGTCCTAAGTGGATATTTTCATTAATGGATGGTTAACTATGGGCTTGGGTACTAGTAGTGTCTAACTTGAAACAATAAAAATTAAATACATTAGTAATTGTAGACAAAGATATATATAATTGAAAAAAATATATTATAAATTTAACCTTGAATTTGTAATACCGATAGTCTTGAAACAAAACTAAAAACTAAAATGCTAAAACATCTACTAGCTAGTATAATGTAAGAACAAAGAGAATATTAATATTAGGAATGGCAACAAAGATTATTGGCGATTCCCTCTTAATTAATTTTCTTAAAGTGGAGGAAGTCGTCAGCAACATTAATTCCTCTATTATTGAATCTCCATGATTATTGTCCACATGTTTTTACTGTGCTTATAGTCCTCACTGCTCTGGTTAGTGGTAACTGGTTACTGTAGTTCCAGCACGAGAATGTTACGTACCATGCTTACCTGGACTAATATTTTCCGTTTCAATAACTAAAATGCTACTGTAACATAATTAAGAGCGGAATAATAATTATTCATGGTGTTCTAATCAAAATTATCTCATATTTAGAATATTCATTCTTATAAAAATTGGAAATTGAAAAAATGTCACCCGAAATATCTCCTAATGACAAAATGCTAACTAAATTTTATCCTAATCTAAAAATAAAAAAGCTAAATGTGTTATTTTTCTTATTTATCCCTAAAGCAAGACGTAGTATTGTATTTGTGTTTTTTTGGAGGAGTGACACTGTGACAGTACTGTGTTTGGTTGTTCATAAAAAAAGATGGACGCGCGTCATATGGAATGTTAATACAGCACGCGGTTTCAAAGTAAACTACACTAGACATGCATTTATATTTTCTTGGGTTGCCAAAGAGATCAAGACAGAGCGTTTTGTCAAATTGGAAAATCAAAATAGTAATGGTATTAATTTTATATAAAACATTAATAATATAATATAAAATATAATAATAATATTTTATAGAATAGTAATAAAATTAATTATTTGTCTGTATACATATCACAGTATCACTATAATAAAAATCTAAACAATAAACAAGAAAATATATGTTTAATCATAAGTAACATTTAAAACAGAACAGAATATTTGATCAAGTAAACAAAATTTTTACGGTTAAACTAAAATTCCTAAATAATAGGAAAGAGAAAGTATAGTAAATAGATATGAAGATGGTTAGGAAAACTAGACTGAAATAATAATAAATTACTAATAAAATAAAAATATTTATTTACTTTAATTTTAAATTAATTTCAAAAATATTTTTCCAACAAATATTGATAAGATTTCAACGAGACAATTTATTTTATTAATTATTAGTATCATGAAAAGAGTAAAATCCTAAAGAGTAGTAGGAATTTAAATATACAAAATTAGGGGATAAAATATGCATATTATATCGCTACTGGATAATATTAAAAATATAGTTTATATATGATAATTTTGTTAACTTATATAATAATTATCTTAAAAAGGCTTTTTAATTAATTTTTATATAGTCATATTACTACGTACACTATAAAAATTTGTATACTAACAATTAAACTCTAAAATGAATTTTGTCTAGCAGCACTAACTGGTAACTGCAATGCATGCACACAGCATAATTAAATAAAGAAGCAAACATGGCAGTGAGCATGATGTGAATGAGGGAAGCAACCCTTTAATTTAATTTGTTGACAAACTTGAACACGTAGAAGAATTTCAGCTGACCTAGTTAGTATATGTGATATCACTTCAAGGAAATTAAGTAAATAACGCCTTCCCCAGACATACATTAGTTCTATAACATAAATAATATATGGGCGCATCTACTGCGTGGTATTAAGTGATCAATATCATGGCAATGGTTTCTTTATAGAGGTGGATCCAAACCAGGAACATTTTTTTCATCCTGGACCACAAATCCGATGCAATGTTTGTATAATTGAACTACAACAAACTGAAAGCTAATGTGCCATTGTTGGGGGAAATTTTGTATTGTTACAGAGGTACATTACATTGTGGGATTTTTTGGTACAGGCTAGGTTGTAAGGCTTGGTTACTTTTCATATATACAAATATAACTTTTAATATCACAATGTCAATGTTACTTCTTCTTATTGAATATACACATAGTTAATTAGTTAAGGAATGATAATGATTTGATTGCTTTGCGTTCCAATTAAATAAACGAAAACACAAAGGGCTATCCATATATTATTATTATTATTATGGAAATCAATGGATACCCTAGCTAAATGTAAACAAAATGATCACCTTAACAAACAGTGCATTCATGCATGCATGTTTGAAGAAGCAAGTTTGGTGAAAAAGATGTGACTGAGGGCAACAAGCCAACAACCCTTTCGTCGAGCTTCAAACTTGAATGTAGAAGAATCTCTGGTGACCTTATAATACCTTCCCAGGCACACATTAGCTTCTTTGATTTTTATCCCTTTGAAATTTAAAATTACAATTTTTTGAGATCTTGAACAACTTTAAGAGGTGTGACATGCACATATGATATTAAACACCGACGAGTGACATATACAATATTAGAGACTCAAAATAATATTTTATATTTTTTAAGGATTGGAAACTAGTTTTTGTTTATTATTTACAATAACCAAAATAAAAAATCACTCATTATTTTATAGAGACTAAAATAATATATTTAATTATTAAGTTTATACTAACTAGTGATAAAGAGACACTCTCACGTGTAAATCTTTTTATTTTTAAGTAGATAGGATAGTTATAAAAAAAATAGAGAATATCAATAAAAATAAAATAAAATTATGAATAATTATTATATATTTATATTATTGAAGGGATAAAAGTCTATAAAAATAAAGAATAAAATAGTTTTTTTTAAGTATTCCTTTATATATTGTATTCATAAATCATTATAATTCATCTCAGATTGATCTTATTAAGTGAGGAAATCAGATTTATGCTTTTGATAATGCCAAAAGGAGGAAAAAGGATGCAATAAATTAACCAAATTAAAACCAATAGGGGGATATAGTTATTGTCGCTAAAGAGAGACACTGAGCATGGGAAATCTTAATTATGGAAAGCCTCCCACAAAGACAAAATGAGAGATTTGAGTAATATGTCTTCAAACTACCAAATAAGCCTCCCTCAGTTGGCCAAGATTCAAAGAAGATAGGGGGTATGTAATATGTTCAACACACTAAAAGTGAAAAAAACTATATATTATTATTATTCTTCAAATTGGAAACGCAAGTGTGTATTAATGGGTGGGTATCTTCAATAACATATTAATTTTTCACATCCTTTCC
Source organism: Amphicarpaea edgeworthii (assembly GCA_014843725.1). NCBI lineage: Eukaryota > Viridiplantae > Streptophyta > Magnoliopsida > Fabales > Fabaceae > Amphicarpaea > Amphicarpaea edgeworthii. The sequence continues at coordinate 1,255,803 of CM026325.1, forward strand.
ACAGCCTCAATCATTCAACATCGTGTTCCAATTAAACTAAGGGACCAACGGAAGTGTACAATTTGGAGATATTAAATATATTACACATACGATTAAGGTTGGCTCCAGCATTAAGTGACATGTAAGGCGAATTACTGACGTGACATTCAAAGAATAAATGATTTTCTTAATATATAATTCTGAAGTGAATTAGCTTAACCTAACACACATTGTTAGTTAAATATTATATTACTGAATAGATCATTTATAAGAGGGTAAAGAATTTTAAATAAATAATTTCTATGCACTGACAAGATTTTTTTCCCCCACTATTTCAATTACAATCACAAATAGTCAGTATATGAAAAGTGACTATTTTTATAATATTATTTTCAAAATTATATTTAATATAGTAGTAATTTATAATTAATTAAGAGATTAAAAAATCTTTATACTAATAATATATGAATTTTTTTTATTCAAAATAAGAATAATATGTGAAAATTTAACTTGTATTACTATGCCTATATTATAGTTTTTCAAATGTCAATAATTCATACGACTGAGCACGTAAATAAATTGATGAGATTGTTCTAACTTAATTAATAATATCATTTTTTTTTACAATCCAATGTATCAAATTTGAATTCTATATAGTTGCTTTCAATAGTGAAAAACATATTCTCTACAAATAAATAAATCACTATTATATTAGGTGTCCTAAGATTTGCAGTAAAAAAAATAATTAAGAAAGATTTGAGAATGATAAAATAATAAATATGTATAATTAAATAAAATTGTATTTCATTTTAGTTTTAATATATTCATAATCATGATTACATTAATTATGTCTCGAAACATATTAAAATGGATAACTATTGTTAGGTTTCACTTGTTTCAATTTAAATTTATTATGTGAACAATTGTTATGTTAGATATATTTTATATAATTTTTTTTATCAAAATTATTTTTTATATATTTACTTTATTTATATATGTTTTTTTCATAATAAATAATAATTATAGCTATAAATTTTTATATTAGATTTGATTCGTGCAATAGATATAATAATTTTGACATAAACTTTATTAAAAAAAAAAAAAAAGGCACCGTACGTGTTCCTCAACTGTATTACTATACATGGTGCACAATACTGATAAAAAAAACAATACTTTACTATTTTTTTTTGGTGGTGTAAGCAACCCCTTAGTATATCTCTATTCTCATCATCTTTAATTACACAACTCTTAAACATTATAAGAGTTGTGTAACTAATGGAGTTGGAAATTTGAAGTTGGAAATGTCGTCCATTAATGGAGTTGTGTGGAAATATGGAAAAGATAGAAAACATACGTTTCCATAAGAGAAATTCTTTTAATCAATAAACACTCCTATTTATTTGTCAAGATCAATACAAAATAGAACACGAAAGTAACATATATACCTTTTCCCCTTAAAATCGTAGAAAATGAATATAGAGAATAAAATAATTAAGCAATTAACAGTGCACTGCACATATCCATTGCCAAGTAGAATGCACGATCCACCAATGACCAATATATATGGAATGATGACATAGAAAGTAATCTCGCATATTGGAATGTAAACGAGAAACACGGACTGCATTCTGATCCACATGTATATAAACATGAATTTGTAGAAAAAGTGGCTTTGTATGTGTGTATTGTGTTGTATCTTCAATTTAGGATAGAGTGATAAATATTAATCCGAAGAATTTGTTGAAAACTCCAAATTGATATGTCCTGGCTTTATATATATGCCTTTTGTGACTTTGACTCTTGGCGGTACCTAAAGGTCAAAATTAAATACAAGTTTGCCTCATTGTATATAACTGCTACAAGTGGACTAGAGGCAAACGATTTTGAGGTTGAGGCTCTTCAATTTAATACTAAACAAGAAAGAGATGTATGTACGAGTAATTGAAGATAGCTAGTGTTATGTTCTCTTGTCAAATGCACAAGAAAACAAATTAAATGATCAGGTTCAGTACTTTAGAGTCTAAACACAATTAATATTCAAAATATATATCTCTGTCTTATTTTATTGCATTCCATGTCATTCATTCTATTTGCGTGCAAACGTCCGCTAATGATGACACTGGTTAGGGGATCGGGTGTTTGTGTCATGTTTAAGATTTGAAGGATAAGCAGTGGTAGCTCCACTCAAAATAGAAAACATGCATTGGGGTTAATTAATTGCCCTTTTGACAAAATTTTCAAAGGGGGGCTTTATATATGTTTTCTACTTGGATGGGAACGGCACCTTATTCAGCAGTGATTTTCAACTAAGTTCTTCAAAACACCAAATAATTATCCAAATAGGCCAGGGGAAAATGAACGATTACCCACCTTTATAATTATAAACATTTTGACTTGTGTAGATGTAGGTATAAACATTCTTCATAATTTTGATTCATAAGTTACAAAAGTAGATATAAGAAATTAAACAGTGTTTATATAATTTTACATTGTTAACCAATAAAAACAATTAATATGCACCAAACTTGACCCCAAAACACCAACTTGTTAATTCCTTTCTACGAGATTATGAGTGATCCGTACCAGAAAAGCCATGCATAAATTTCTTAATTTCAATGGCCACTTTTGACCGTGTTACAGTTTATTGCACCCCGGCCGGCCAGCTCCGTTTACTTATCCAAACAAAACAACAATAATGCATTTACTTTATTCTATTATCTTCTTCTTCTTCTGAGATATTATCAAGTGATGAGACTATTCATTTTGATGGATCCGTCGAACTTACTTTATTGACTTCCGTGAAACACGTTTATTTCAATGTTCATTCACTTAAAACTCAACGAGGTTGTGGATTTATCTAAAAACTTTAAAATGAGCTTCGAAAAAGTTATTGTGACTCAGGTATTTGTGGTTTCTTGAAATATATGTTGGCTACGTAGTTGTCTTTCGTTAACTCAATAGGGATGTGTAAAAATTCTAGACCGAATCAAACTGATTCAAAATCGAAATGAACATATATAATCACAAAACTTACTACTGTTTTCAGAAAAATCGAACCATACATGAATATAGAAAGAAAATTCAGTCTGAACCAAAATAAATCTGATCCATTTTGAGAAAAAAACTGAACCTATTGCAAACTATTTTATGAAAATATATGCATGGTTTGGTTTGAACTGAATCATAAATTAAACGGTCCAATTTGGTTCTTTGAGAAAATCGAACAATACGTACAGGTGGTGAAAAAGAAAACTGAACTAGACCAAAACCGGATCAAATCAAACCCCGTTATTAATTATAAAATGGTGTGGTTTGGTTTAGATTTTTCAAACATTAATCGATCTATTCACAGCCCTACAACTTGGAGACATCATTCAGGAGAAATATTATCCTTATATAACAAATAACATGCTTGAAACTACTAATATTGTTTTTTGTAACCTGGCGATTGAGGATTCAAATCATATGTTATTTTCCTGTTTTGTTTCTCAAAATGTTTAGTGTGTTTATATATATATATATATATGTGCCCTTTCCATTGGTTCATCACAAAGGCTTGAAAAGATATTAATGGATATGTCTCTTTGGGCATGCTGTTGTATGGTTTTTAATTTATGGTTGATGAGAAATAACATACTCCACTAATTAATTTTTCAGAACCGTTCTTTGACTTTATAATTACAATTAATTGATGGATCCAATCAATCCAATCAAATTGCATTCAGCTGATCGAGTCTGGTTCAGAGCTAAGGTTCATCATATATAATTCAAGTGTCTTGTCATCGGACTGCTGCAATAGCCCTCTGATAGTGTCATGAATTAATGCTGTTAGTTCTGCAGATTAACAATATTTATTATTTTGAGATGAAAAATGAATATTTGTAGTGACTGAGTGACTGTTATGCTGTCTAGTGCAAAGTTCTCTGTTATTCTATACATTCTTTTTGTTTCCTTCAAGTATTTTACTATTTTTATAAGGTGTGGTTCTTATTTGTGTATTTTTTTTATATGGGTGAAACATTAATTATTATTATTTTTTTAAGATAGAAACATGAATTATTATAGGTGCTTCTTAATTCTTATTTTATGTTTAGGTGGCTGCAGCTTTTCTTGGGGATAGAAAATCTGTCTGTAGTGTTAGGCACGTGTTTCAATAAAATTATTCAATTATAATAGTAAATAAATAAATAAAAAGTGAAAATAAAATATTATTATTTCATGTTTAAATTAATATATTCATGCAGCCCATACAAAAACCACGTGACCCAAGCTAGCGGTGATCATGTACATGCAGATGCAGTTGTAATTTAGTTAGATAGCTTTTAATTAGTTGCACCTCTAGCTTGTACCTAACCTAACCATTGTGTAATCCATCTGATCCGTCATGTACAGTATATATATTATATATTCAAAGTGAAAGTAGTATAACAACTTCTGCATTTTAATTTAAGTCAGAGAAATACTGAACTTCATTCTCAACCGTATCTCTTTTCTGTCGGATTTCTCTGATTTGTGAATCATCTCATGCAGTCGCAACTCATTGATACGAACAAAGGCATACATATTCTCATATATTTAGTAATCATAATTTATGAACTCCAATAAGATAATAAAATATATATTGTAGAACGATGTGGGCATTTTTGGGATCTTTTACATCAAAATGAACGAAAAATTAAGCATGCATCTAGTACATACATGTGCATGAACTTATTTGTGGGTACAGAACAATATAAGACAGAAAACAAATTAACAATACCAAACCATAACTGTGAAAATAAATGAAACACTTATCAATCATGACAAATCTCGAATTATTGAACGTACTTGGTAATTAAGTCCTTAATTGATAGTATTTTTCAAGGCTTGTTGGCTTTAACTTGCTTGAAGCCACCAACTACACCACCAACACCACCTACGACACCTCCAAATCCAATTCCTTTGTAAATGCCTCCTCCAATTCCAAATCCTTTGTAAACGCCTCCACCAATTCCACCACCTAGACCACTACCACCTCCGTATCCACCACCTAGACCACTGCCACCTCCATATCCACCACCTAGACCACTACCACCTCCATATCCACCACCTAAACCACTACCACCTCCATATCCACCACCTAAACCACTACCACCTCCATCTCCACCTCCACCTCCAATGCCTCCAACACCACCAATGGACCCTCCATCTAAGCAATTTTCTGGCTTCTTCACCTCTTCCTTTGATTTTTCTTCCAAGTTCCTTGCATCAACATATTGGGACATTCCCAACACCAAACATACTCCCAAAACAATCACAGAAATGAACTTCCTCTCCATGATCACTAGTAATTGTATACTACACACCTCACTAGCTAGGACTCCCTCTATCTATTTTGCACCATCATGTATGCATGCATTTATATAGTTCTCGCTTGCATGCGAATAAATGATAGTCTTTATTTCAAAATGCAAAAAAAGACGAATAGTATTTAATGTGCAGTTGGAGGGTTAGGAGAGAGTTGTTTATTGCAACCTCACAAGTTACCTTCCCTCGCAGTAATAGTCCAGCTCTACCACATGCCACTAACGTGACGTACGTTTCCATTCGCATTCATGATTGGCCATTGCATATGCCCACTCTAATTTTGAATCTTGATCGTTAAATTATACTGTTAGTAACTAATTCTATACTCAATCACATTTTTTTTAATTAAAATCAGGAAATCATATTTATTGGTCGTTATGCAGTCATAAATTCCATAAGGAAGGCCTTGTCTGACAAACGGTCCATCATCACTTGATTTGCATGAGATACACGAAAGAGTGAGCATATTGGGTAATACTATTGGAAATTATTTTGTCGAGGTGGTGGCGCACTGGCACTCATTTATTGGTGGTAGATGGTGATGGGGTAATGAATATGGACCTTATGGAGTCAAACAAGAGTATGTGCTATTTAATAACAGTCTTAATTTGAGTATATACTCATACGAAGAAGCTTAATTAATTAATTGAGTTAAATCCAGGCTTTTCATAATTAATTATATTTTAAAACAATTGCTATAAATGTAATAAAAGGACCGGTCTGTATCATCTGCTCGGACAGTTATGCTATGTGGCTACAGTGTCGCCTGTCTATCTGTTTAGTGCAAAACTTCAAGTTGAGGATAAATCAGAAAAGGAAATAAAATCTGGATTCAAATAATGTGTATACATAGACTTACCTACTGTGTCGGCTTAGGTAGTTTGCTTTTTGCATCATGTTAAAACCTCATTGTCACAGTTATATATATATATATATATATATATATATATACACGCACTTTGTTCTCCTGGCTAGAGAACGAATATCAATCTTTTATATATATTCGAATTCCACAAGTTCCAAATTATGAGCGTATAGAAAAAAAAATCAAATCATAAAATTATGAGCTTCTGTACATTTATAGATCACGTAATTTTATTTTATGAATTCTTGTAGTATGTGGCATTTTATGTTTACTTTATTACTGCTCTTTAATTTGTTTCTAGTTTTGAATTGGTCGTGTTCTTTCTTTTATAGTGAGTAGGTAGGTGTTTGGTTTGGTTTTGCATGCATATCAAGTTACCTTACCTTACCATTCTAACCAAAAGTAAACTAATCACTATAAGGAATATCAAAAGGCAAAAAATATCTTAAAATATATATTTCAAGATCTTATATAGCACATATGACTCAAAACTTTTCAACTCTTTCGAATATATATATATATATATATTTTAGTTTTAAATGATAAAATATTATGTTTTGATTCATTTACATGTTTAAACAAAGGTTGAAAAGTGTTAAAATTGTAATTGCCTTTAACGTACCTTTTTTTTTTATATAAGAAAAAAAATATTTTTAATGCGAAGAATTTGATATGGTCCTGCCACTCTTGTTAACAAACACATGCAATGGTAGGGACCAGGATATTTACTGTTGACAAATTAAAGATCGATAATTGGCATATTGTAGGGCAGGGATGAAAAGGAGGAAAAACATAGTTTTGGTCTCTTATTCTTAAGGAAAATGATATAGGTAGACACTTAAAATATAAAAGAAAGAGAAGGGAAAAAAAAATATAAGTATAGTAAGTAGTATAATACGATGAAATAAGAGGATCCATATAAAATAATGGATGTCAATGAACTATTAAATTTGAATTGAGATGAAGTGTTGACTATATATCATTGCTGAATTCTTAAACATCCTTTGCACTGCAGCCCCATTCCACACAGTAGTCACAAACAATATATAACAACTATCACACTAACAGTGCAAAGTTTGGATCCATCAGAAACTCAAACTACACATGCAACGCGTCTCCATGGTGCTATATGCCACACATATCATAATGGAGAATGAAGACCAAGAGGAAACGAGGAATTAAGAAGAACAAAAAGTGCCCCCCCTTGGCCCTCACCTTCATTTCAAACTCTAATAATGGAGAGGAAGAAGAAATGACATTATCTTGATTAGTTACAGGGTTATAATTACTTATTACAGTGCTGTATTTTCATGTTTGATGGGTCCACCGTCCACGGAATTACTAGTAAATTTAATATTGATTGACAATTTCTAACTTCTAAATTGACAAAAATAAATAAATTCTATATATGAATTTATTTATTTTTTCAAAAATATTTTTAACAAGTTATACCTTTGAATACATTTAGTCTTTTAGTTTAAAAAAATTCCCAATTTTGTTTTAGTGTTTAGTTTTCTCTACAAGCGTGTATTTTTTTTATATTATATTTTAATGAATTAAATATATTTTTAGGATACTAAATGAATAGGTTAGGATTGGAATTTAATTAGCCTATATTTCTTCTAGCCTGTATTGCAAGTTGCACACCTTAATTTGAGTCTTGCTTAGTTTTGTTAAATGCACAATCATAAACTTAAGTAGTGACATTATATACGGAGTGTTTCATTAAAAAAAGTGAAAAACTTGGTTAGAAAATGTAAAAATTGAAAGCGTGTCTATTTCATAGTAGATAAACATACATTTCTCAATTTGACAGTCAATGGACAATTTTACTGGAGTAATGATATATGCATTATGAAAAAAAGGAACAAACCTAATTAATTAGAATATGTCAAGATTGAAAGCACCTGTATATTTTATAGTTAGACAAATTAATTTGATAATTGTAACACAGATACGCACTAATTAAACAGTGATTTTTGGATAAGATAAGCTAGTACATTAATGAATTCACAGTATTTGTTTTGTTTGACATTTGAAATTAAGCATGAATTAGAGTTTATTAGTCTTTATTTAATCTATTTTTTTTTTGTTCCATTACTTACGGGTGTTCATAAACCGAACCAAACCGAACTAAACCGCGAAACCGCCCAAAAAAACCGAAAACCGATTAAACCGAAAAACCGCACGGACCAAAAATTTCAAAAACCGCATATTTTTTACGGTTTGGTTCGGTTTTTGGATTTTATTATAAAAAACCGAACTAAACCGAACCAAACCGCATTCTATAATTATATTGATTTACTTTTAGATATTTAATATTATCTAACTAACAATATTTTTATTTTTTATGATCATAATATGTGATTTATAGTATATTTTTTTTAATAATAAATTTGTAATATATTATGACACATACTTTCATATATTACAAAAAGATATATTGATATTACTAAATAACATTAAATTAAATATAAAATGAAACATGATTTATTATTATGTTGTTAAAAAAAAGTTAGTAATATCATTTTATAATAATGCTAAATAGAAGTAAAAATAATATTTTTTAAACTAAAATATGTAAATCAAAATTTAATAAAAAAATATAAAATAATAATTATGTGAGTTTAATTAAAAAAATTAAACTATGATAATAGATTAAAAAAAACCGCAAACCGAACCGAACCAAACCAAAAAAAATTGGTTTGGTTTGGTTTGGATTTGATGTTATATTAAAACCGAACCAAACCGAACCGCAACTTTATTTTAGGTTTGGTTCGGACCACTTTTTGCCCAAAAACCGAACCAAACCGCACCGCGAACACCCCTACCATTACTATTCAATACCACCGAACACATGGATGCACTGTTTTTGTTTATCTATTGGATACCCAAAGAAAGCCCACTACTGCTACTTCAGCTTCAGCCCAAACACAAAAGAAGGAAAGAGAATACAGAAATGCATCTGAAAATCCAAAAATTCCCTAAATTTCATACGATACGAAAACCCTAGCCCAATTTCACCGATTCATTCCCCTTTCCCTTCCCCAAATTCAATTCAATTCAATTCCCCATGGACGACATGGAAGACGACGCAAGGTACCCTCCGAAGTTCTTCTCCCTCAACCGCCAGAACCCCTCTCACCGCCGCAAACACGCCATACGCGCCGCCCCCTACCACCGTCCATTGCCCACGCTACCAGGAACCCCACGACGACGATGACGACGACAACGAACCCGAGGATTTCGACCAGGATGGAGAAAACGGTTACGCCGAGATTGCCAAAATTCCGGATGTGGATGACAACGAAGACGAGGATACCGACACTTCCGCTGGGGGAGAATCTCAGTGAATGATCTAGGTAGGTCGATTGGTTGGTTTCTGATTAAGGCTGCATTTGGAAGAACTTATTTATAGTCTATCTTATGTAAGTTTTGAGTGAGCTAATGAAATAGTTTATGATCTCTCTATAAGCATTTGTTTTTATACCACTTGCCTTACTTTTATTGTTTTTACTTAATGAAATAGTTTTTGATCTCTCTATATGCATTGCACTGATTCATTAAGCGTAAGAGCCTAAGAGGTGTGCTTTCATGCTGACTGTTTGTATTATATGTTTACACACTTGATTATGAATTTTAAATGGTGCAGGGCATCTGATTCGCTTAAAATATTTTGAAAATGAGGAGATATGATATTGGAAAGGGTGGTGATATCTGGATAGAGTGCACCAGTTTTGGAGGAAAGATTGTCTACAGGCTGAAAAAGAGTTGCACCCAGTAAGGTTTTCAAGATTCAACCTTGTGTACCCTGATAATGGGGAAGTTGATTCGGAAGAGTAATATTCTTGTATGGGTAATTTGCAATAAATTTGGTGCACTTTTAAATAATTTGCAGCACATTTCTGTAACTCATTTCATCCAAATACGTGCCTTTGGATGGAAATTATTAATTAAATGTTAATAGTGTGCTAAACTTAAACTGCATTGTGTCTCTTCACCATTTGGTTTTTTTATTATGGCTCTTAAGCTCGAGCAACTCTTGCATAATGTGTCTATTAGACAACTGATTAAAAACTAAATTAAAATTAAAACCAATTAAAAGCATGTTCCTAGCCTTCCTCTTTAAATAATTTGACCAATATTTTTGTTGGCCTTTTTGTATTTCATTGTATCAAAGAGTTTTTAGTTAGTTATGTCTAACAAGCATTGACATTGTTCGATATCATGAAAATTTGAAAAAAAAAATGAAAAAAATAAGAATAATGTGTTGAAAATATAAAAAACATGAAACTTTTAAAATATGAAAAATAGAGATAATGTTTTGAAGATTTTAAAAAATAAAAGAAAGTAATGACTTTAATGATTGAATAAAAGTAAGAAAATTCAAAAATATGAAATGACAAAATGTCTTAAATTTGAAATATATATAAAAAATAAAAGTAAAATATTAAAAATTTGAAAAAAAAATAAAAAAAATAAAAAAAGAAGAGGAATGTCATGACTATTTAGAAAAAAAAATAAAAAATTTACAATTATGAAAAAAAAAGAGAAATGTTATGAAAATATGTAAAAAAAGGAAACTCTTGAAATTTTGAAAAAAATAAAATTTAAAAAATATTAAGAAACAAGAATAATAAATTAAAAAAATTAAAAGTAAGATTAATATCTTGAAAAATTGAAAAAATACGAAAAAAAACAAAAATAATGTTAAAAAAAAGTAAAGGTAATGTCTTGATATTTTGAATAAATGAAAAAGTTTAAAAAGTATGAAAAAAATAGTAATATCTTGAAAATTAAAAAAAGAGAAAATTTTTAAAAATATGTAAAAACAAATAGGAATGTCTTGAAAAATTGAAAAAAATATAACAAAACAAGAGGAAACTCTTGAATTTTTTGAAAAAAAATGAAAATGCAAGGGTAATGTATTGAAAATTTTTAAAAAAATATTTTTTTTAAAAGAAAAAGTAATGTTTTCAAAAATTAAAAAAAAACTATTAAAAAGGAAGAATAATAATGTCTTGAATATTTGAAAAAACATGAGAAAGAGAATTATTGTCTTAAACTTAAAAAAAAAGGTATAAAAGCAAAAGTAATGTCTTCCAAATTTGATAAAAATGAAAATTCAAAAAAAAAATAAAAATCAAGAGTAATATCTTGAAAATTGAAAAAAAAATTAAATAAAAAAAAGAGTAATATCTTGAAAATTTGGATAAAATAAAAATTTTAAAAATATGAAAAATCATATGTAAATGAAATATCTTTTGAAAATTCGAGAAATTATTAAAAACAAGATTAATGTATTAGGGTTTTATTTAATAACCCATAAATAATTAGTTAGGATTTCATGTATAAAATTTTAAATATTTAGGGTTTCATTAATGAAATACTAAATTTCATCCTAAATATTTAGAGTTTCATAAATGAAACCATACATTGAAAACCTAAATATTCAGGATTTCATTAATAAAACCTTAAATTGAAACCCTATATTTAAGGTTTCACAAATGAAATATTTAATTGAAATGCTAAGTAAATATTTAGGATTTCATTAATGAAACCTTAAACTCCATCCTAAATATTTAGAATATCATAGATAAACCCTTAAATATTTAATTTTTTGTGAAACCATAAATATTTAGGGTTTCATAAATGAAATCTCATTCATTTAAGGTTTCATTAATGAAACCTTAAATTTCACTATAATTATTAATCTTAAATATTTAGGGTTTCATAAATAAAACCCTAAATATTTAAGATTTTATTTAAGAAACCTTAAAGTGAATCCCTAAATATTTAGGTTTTCATAAATGAAACCCTAAATATTGAGAGATTTATAAATAAAACTCTCAATTTAGGCCATAAATATCTAGGGCTTCAATTTAAAACCCTACTTATTTATGGTTTCATTAATGAAATCCAAAATTTCATCCAAAATTTAATCTTTAAATATTTAGGATTTCATAAATAAAATCCAAAATATCTAGTGTTTCTAAAATTAAATATTAAATCATAACCCTATTTATTTAGGGTTTCATTAATGAAACCCTAAAACACACCATAAATTGAAACCTTGAATATTTAAAGTTTCATTAATAAACCCTTAAATATTTAGTGTTTTGATAAATGAAACCCAAAATATTTAGGATTTCGTAAATAAAATCTTAGATATTTAGAGTTTCATAGTTGAAACCTTAAATAGAAACTCTAAATATTTATGATTTTATTAATGAAATCTTAAATTTCACACTAAATTGAAATCTTAAATATTTTAGGTTTTATTAATGAAACCATAAATATTTGTTTAGTGTTTCATTAATGAAACCCTAATTAGAAAAACATTAATATTTAGTGTTTCACAAATAAAACCCTAAATTTCACCATATATATTTAGGGTTTGAAAAATGAAACCAAAATTTGAAACCTTAAATATTTAAGGTTTTGTAAATAAAACCTTTAATTGAAACACAAATAATTTAGGGTTTCAATAATGAAATTCTAAATTTCTTCCTAAATTGAAACCCTAAATATTTATTGTTTAAAAAATAAAGGATTAAATCAAAATCCTAACTATTTAAGGTTTTATTAAGGAAACTATAGTAATTTAGGGTTTCATAAATGAAATTATAATTATTTAGGGTTTCATTAATGAAACTATAATAATTATGATTTCATTAATGAAACCTAAAACTCATCCTAAATTAAAACCTAAATATTTAGGGTTTAATAAATAAAATCCTAAATATTTAGAATTTCAATAATAAAATTCTAAATATTTAGGTTTCATTAATGAAATCCTACATTTCATCATAAATTGAATCTGAAAATATTAAGGGTTTCATAAATAAAACATTAAATAGAAACCCTAAATATATAGGATTTCATAATAAAACTATAAATTTCATTTTAAATCGAAACCCCAAATATTTGTTTTGGATTTCATTAATGAAACCCTAAATTTGAACCAAAATATTTAAAGTTTCATAAATGAAAAAATAAATATAAAACCATTAATATTTAGTGTTTCATAAATTAAATCATAAATTTCACCTTATGTATTTAGGGTTTCACAAATGAAACCCAAAATTGAAATACCGAATATTTAAAGTTTCGTAAATAAAACATTGAATTGAACTAAAAATATTTTTGGCTTCATTTATGGTTAGAATTTTATATATGAAACCCTAAAATATTTAATTTTTCTAAAATGAAACATTAAATCAAAATCCTAACTATTTAGGTTTTCATTATTAAAACCTTAAATTGAATCATTTAATATTTTGAGTTTTGCAAATAAAATCCTAAATTTTTACGGTTTCCTCAATAAAATCCTAAATTGAAACCATAAATAACTTATGTTTCATAAATGAAATATTAAATTGAAACTGTAACTATTTTGAATTTCATTAATAAAACTATAATTATTTAGGGTTTTGTTAATGAAACAATAATTATTTAGGGTTTCATTAATGAAACAATAATTATTTAGGTTTCATTCATGAAACCTAAAACTCACCCTAAATTGAAACCATGAATATTTAAGATTTCGTAAATGATAAAATATATATTATCTTGGTAGTTATTATCTTTATATTATCTTGTTAATTATTATTTATCTTTATCTTCATATGATGTAAACAAGAGGGTTTCCTCAATATAAATAGAAAAGAGGTATGGCTTTCTTCTACACACATTCAATAAAATACACATCATTCTAATATGGTATCAGAGCTTAGTTGAGGGAATTAGGGAAATCGTGCTTCACCAGGACAATTTGTCCTCGGTGGACATCTCTGGTGGATCTTCTTTCCATGACCTCTCTTTGTCTCTTTGCTTCCAAGCGATTCTCACTTTCTCATATGATAGGCGATCCTCTCTTCCTCCTTAGGTTATTTTTTTTTAGGCAATCTTTTTCTTCAAATTTTTTTTTCAAAACGTCGTGAATATTGCGTGAATAATATCGCATCTCTACAAAGTTGTTGTTCACCATTGCTGACCAATCTTTCCTTTTTTTTTTCAAAGCGTCGTGAATAGTGTGTGAACAGTACCGCCGACGTATCTCTACAAAGTTGTTGTTCCTCATTGTCGACCAATCCTTTTTCCGGCGCAATCACACCAGATCAAGTGCCGAAGCTGAATATCGAATAGTGCGTGTACACTACTACATATGACATTTGTAACAAGCTTAGCTTATATGACATATATGCTCCAGCTTGAAGGGGTGTGATAGAATATATATTATCTTGGTAGTTATTATCTTTATATTGTCTTGTTAATTATTATTTATCTTTATCTTCATATGATGTAATCAAGAGGGTTTCCTCAATATAAATAGAAAAGAGGTGTGGCTTTCTTCCACACACATTCAATAAAATACACATCATTCTAATAGTAAATAAAACATTAAATTGAAACCCTAAGTATTTAGGGTTTTATTAATAAAACCCTAAATTACACTAAATTGAAACCATAAATATTTTAGGTTTTATTAATAAAACCTTAAATATTGAGGGTTTTAATAATAAAACCCTAAACTTGAAACTAAAATTTTAAGGTTTCATAGATGAAACCATAAATAGAAACTAATTAATATTTACTGTTTCACAAATAAAACCTTAAATTTCACCATATATATTTAGGGTTTCACTAATGAAACCCAAGATTATAACCTTGAATATTTAGAGTTTCGTAAATAAAACACTTCATTGAAACAAAAAATATTTATTAATGAAATACTAAATTTCTTCCAAAATTTAAACCTAAATATATAAGATTTTATTTTTGAAGCTTTAAATATTTATTATTTTAAAATGAAAGATTAAATCAAAACCCTAACTATTTAAAGCTTCATTAATGAAATTATGTTTATTTATGGTTTCATTAGTGAAATGTAAAGCTCACCTTACATTAAAATCCTGAATATTTAGGTTTTGTAAATAAAATCGTAAATATTTAGAGTTTCATTAATGAAATTATAAATTTAAACTATAAATATAGATGATTTCATTAATGAAACCCTAAAAATTAAAGGTTTCATAACTAAGCCATTAAGCCAAAACCCTAAATATTTAGGGTTTCATTAATAAAACCCTAAATTTCACACTAAATTGAAGCCTTAAATATTTGTTTATGGTTTTTGATAATCGCTTTATATATGTAAATATTGCATCATATTTTGTAGTGATTATCCAATGTTCTCAGGATTTTTAGCTTAGTTTGAAATCTTTTAATATAGATTTGTATAGTTTGATAATTCTAACCCCAGGAAGCTATTTTGTGAGAAATATATTCTAATTTATGTGTGCAGGCCTTGATTCAACAGTAAAGGGAGAACACAAGAAGAAGACATGTCTTGCTTAGCGACACATCTCGCTGAACGCTTAACTTGCTGAGCGCAACATCAAGCTACGCGAGCTAGACGGCCTATAACGCGCTGAGCGCCATATTGCGCTAAGCGACATTTTCATTCGAACTGAAGAATCGCTTAGTGGGACATCGCACTTAGCGGAAGTTGCTTTCGAACGAAATATGAGCTTAGCGAAAGATTGCGCTTAGCGGAACACCTGTTCTGAGATGCATTATGTAGTGTCCTGCGCTTAGCGGAAAGTTGCGCTAAGCAAGAATTCGACCATATAAGCTACACTTGTAATAATTTTTGGATATTTTTAGACTTTATAGGATTGAGCTGCTTCTTCCATCCCTGTTCTTCCCTTCTATTTTTGTAAGTTTCTCATGACAATGAGAGGCTGATCCATCTATGTTGAGGATTTGGAACTAGGTGCTAACATGTAAACGCTTTCCTTCATATTTATTCATTGAGTATTCAGTTTAAAATCTATTACTTTATTTTATCGCTTGTTATATGATTCGGTCCGTTATATATGCATGCTGTGGAGTTTGATTGTCATAGA
This sequence comes from Amphicarpaea edgeworthii, assembly GCA_014843725.1. Lineage (NCBI taxonomy): Eukaryota > Viridiplantae > Streptophyta > Magnoliopsida > Fabales > Fabaceae > Amphicarpaea > Amphicarpaea edgeworthii. The sequence continues at coordinate 1,271,904 of CM026325.1, forward strand.
CATATGCTTTTGAACTTGGAACTGAGAATAGGAAAGATTATATCACTAGACATAGGGTAAACTCCATCCTTTCTCTATTTTTATTATATGTTATCTGATTGGCCTGTTATATATGCATATTGCGAGGTTTGGATGTCATAGATATATGCTTTCGAACTCAGAATTGAGAGTGGATTCTAATGAAATATATTTCTAGACATAGGATAGATTTCATTAGCTTCGTAAAGATCTCCAAGCTTCACCAAACCACTCAACTGGACTTACCGAGACATCGGGAGTGAGGTTGAGCAGTTTAGGCTTGATTTGATGAGACATCACGTTTTGAGCACTTCTAGATTGAAGTTAATCTAAATTATTGCTTTGGATAGAGAATATATTTTGTATGTTTACATGGAAGCAAATTGGTTGAACCAAAGCTTTAACATATCCATCATCATCGTTCCACATCTACGCATTCCAACTGCTCGATCATTGTTCTAAATGAAGTTCCTTATCTTGTTATTTATTTTTATAGTGTTTAGCTTAGTATCTGTTGTTATTCATGTTCTGCAAAACAAACCAATGCTAAAACCACACTAATGTTTAGGAACTGGTAATCTTACTAATAGTCAATACGGACAATTCCCTGTGGATTCGATATTGTGATCTTCTCTTTTAAACTACTTATTCAATATTTGGTACGCTTGCCAAAATAATCCATCAGTTTTATTAATTAAATGAAACCCTAAATTTGAACCTAAATTTTTAAGGTTTAATAAATGAAACCATAAATAGATACCTATTAATATTTAGTGTTTCACAAATAAAACCCTAAATTTCACCTTGTATATTTAAGGTTTCCTAAATGAAACATAAACTTGAAATCCTGAATATATAGTGTAACACCCTAAAATTTACAACTAAGTAAATAAGGGTATTAGTAGATTAACTAGTATTTAAATTAAATATATACTTAGTAATTAATTTCTTGAGGATTAATTATTTGTGAATATATTGTATAGTAGATAATTAGAAAATTGTTTGTAATTAAAATTAAGGTGTTTTATAATAATAATAATAACAGATATATGGTGTGATTAGTAATTTTGTGAAAATAGAAGATTAAGTAAAATTATATATAGTTAAATTAACATGTATATGATTGTAGTAATTTAATTAATTAAAATGCTAGTGGGAGATATATATATATATATATTTTGATTGAGTGATTTATTTAGTATAATTATTTTTGGTAACCGAGAAAATAAAATTCAAGTATCAATTGAGATTTCAAATTGGCACATGAATTTTATAATCGGCTATTTAAGCAAGCATAGACTAGAACCCCTATATTCTAGGTGTTCAAAACCTTAAATATTTAAATAAATATATTATCATATTAATAATATTATTTTATAGAAAACAAAATTTGTACGCGCTCTTTTCTTTTCTTCCCCCTAGCTCACGTTCATCCCTCTTCTCTCTTCACTCACTAAGTTTTTCTTCCCTTCACTACTACACCACTCCACCGTGCAACACAACCATTTAAGCATGCAAATCCTTTTATTCTCTCTCACAGTTCCACACACCTCACAATTCCTCTCTTTTGTTGTTTTCCCATTCGCGTTTCTCTTTTTCCCTTCTTGGAAGTGTTTCAGCTATCGCACCACCCACCCTTAAGCACCATTGCACCCCGATTCGCTTCATCTTCTTCGTATAACCCCACATATTGAAGCCCCAATTTCCTTCCATCCTCTTCAAGGCGCAATGAACCTAGGAGCGAACGATTGGGGCTTTCGTTCTTCATCAGAGATAAGGGGTACTTTCCTTTGTGAACTCAAATCATGGTTGGGTTGAGGGAGATTCAACCATGAGCATGCATGACTGTCCCTTTGTGCTGAAAACCACACATGTAAATGTGGGGTTGGATTATAATTGTGATTTGTGTGAAATTTCTGAATTGTGGCTATTTTGGGCATAAATATCTTGTTGCATGTTGAATTTGGGGTGGAATTAAAGAATGGGAAGTGCTTTGAATGTAAAAGAGACTTTGCCCAATTTTTTACTAGAATTGTTTAATGAAGTTCGTCTGTAGAAATTGAACCAAAATCAAAAGGGGAAACTTGACTGATTCGGATTCCATTGAATCAGCTGTAATGTAATCGGTTTTTGAAAAATCTAACCGTTGGATTTCTATCAAATTTGCTTTGAATTAAAGTATGTTTAGAATTCAACTTTTCTTATGTTGATCACTTTTTTTGATAATTGCATATTCAGGTTCGTTCATGAGTTATAATTGTCAATGTGTTTATTTGTGTGATAGTCATAAGGATCTCAGAATGAATCCTTGTGGCAGCGGTGAATATAAATATATGCCGGAATATATTTATATTCATGTTAAATTCTATGATACATTGTTTGACGCATATTAGAACGCGTGTACGCAACAAGACATCGGGAGTATGAGGCTTGAAACATCGTATAGGGTGGCAAGCTAAATCATTTTCCTCGATGGACGAGACAATTGGAGATGTTTGCACCAGAGGTGCCAAAGGATGATGATCTCGAGAATAAGTATTATATAGGGTGACGGTGAGGTCACCGACCCTTTTTCTCCAAATTGTCGTCGTTAGTACCAAGTGCAGTGGGACTTTATAGCGACGAAGAAGATAAATACCGATGAGGAGTGTTGAGGAATAAATCCTCAGAGATTGGATGACCACAACTAGTACCTGGATTATCACAAGGACACTTTTGTCCTAGGGGTGTCGTGCTAGGTTGAACAATTTGGGCCCATTCTAGACTTAGCGACCTTGACTGCATGCGAGACATTTTTAGTTGGTGAGAGTCTTACCATTCTACCGCGGCAAAAGGTGTATTCACTTCAGTCATCCCGATCTTAAATGTGTAAGTCCATGGAGTCTTCGATGTTCCAGTGGCGGCTGGCCAGTAAGAATGAATAACAAGTTTTAGTCGCATTAGCAATATAGGATACGATAGTGTTCGATAGATAACTATATCGTCGTATTTTATAGTTGTGTTTTCCTGTTAATTATGTTTGTCACGCTTTGACGAAGCGAGGAAGTCTCACCTTTACGTTTTCTATTTAGATGGTGGAGCCAGAAGTCCACTTGATCATTTAGGTACTGAACGGAAGGTGGTAGTTGTACCATAGAGTGGAGCTAAACGTTCGATTTGCTAACTCCTTTTGCTTACCTTTTTGGTATTGTCCACACAGGGTTAAGTTATAGAGATGATTGCTCTAAATCTAGGTTTTATTTCTTGTACATAAGTGGGTAGGCCTAGATTCATAGATATTTTGTATGTATTTAGTCATCTTCTTCTTATCACATGTATTTTTTTTTTATTTTGAGGCTACTTAGGTTACCTTGCTTATGAGAACACCGTGTTAATATTGTACACATCAACTAGTACTTTTAAAACATCCTTTTGTATATAAATAGTCATAGATGCTTTGTCATATATCTACTTTATTAAATCCTTACAAGTGTATGCTTATTCATTATTTCGCGATTATAATTCTTATTTTCTTAATTGCATGCAACGTTTTTCATTATATTTTATCCTTCCGTTTCAATATAAATGAAAGTTTTTAATTTTTCGCAAAATTCCTATCACTTTGATAAATACATTAAATTCTCGCTAAGAGTATTATTTAATAAATTAATTAATTCATTTCGTAAGTATAATTATCTATTTAATATCAATTTAGAATTTAAGGTGTTACATTAGAGTTTCGTAATTATAACCTTTAATTGAAACAAAAAATATTTAGGGTTTCATTAATGAAATTATAATTTTCTTGCTAAATTAAAACAGTAAATATTTAAGGTTTTACTACTGAAGCTTTAAATATTTGTTATTTGATAAATGAAAGATTAAATTGAAACCCTAATTATTTAGGTTTTCATTAATGAAATTATAATTATTTAGGGTTTAATTAATGAAATTATAATTATTTAGGTTTTCATTAATGAAATTCTAATTAAGGTTTCATTAATGAAACGTAAAACTCATCCTACATTGAAAACCCGAATATTTAGAGTTTCATAGATAAAATTGTAAATATATAAAGTTTCATTAATGAAACTCTAACTTGAAACTATAAATATTTAGGGTTTCATTAAGGAAACCCTAAATTTCATTATAAATTTAAACCCTAAATATTTAGGGTTCTATTAATGAAACCCTAATTATTTGTTTAAGATTTCATTAAAGAAACCCTACATGTAAACCTAAAATTTTAAGGTTTCATAAATTGTACCATAAATATAAACCCATTAATATTTAGTTTTTCATAAATAAAACCCTGAATTTCTCCATATATATTTTGAGTTTCATAAATAAAACACAAAATTGAAACCCTAAATATTTAGGATATCATAAATAAAACCTTTAATTGAAACTAACAATATTTAAGGTTTTGTTAATGAAATCCTAACTTTATTCCTAAATTAAAACCTTAAATATTTAGGGTTTTATTTATGAAGCCCTAAAGATTTATTGTTTGAAAAATTAAAGATTAAATCAAAACCCTAACTATTTAGGGTTTCATTGATGAAACTATAATTGTTTAGGGTTTTATTAATGAAACTATAATTATTTAGGTTTTCATTTATGAAACTATAATTATTTAGGATCTTATTAATGAAACTTAAAATTAACCTTAAATTGGAATCTTGAATATTTAGGATTTTGTAAATAAAATCCTAAATATTTAGAGTTTCAATAATGAAACTTTAAATTGAAACTATAAATATTTTGGGTTTCACTAACAAAACCCTAAATTTCAACATAAATTGAAACTCTAAATATTTAGGGTTTCAGAACTAAGAAATTAAATCAAAACCATAAATGTTTAAGGTTTCATTAATGAAACCCTAAATATCACACCAAAATGAAATCATAAATATTTTAAGTTTTATTAATAAAACCTTAAATATTTTTTTTAGGGTTTTGTTAAAGAAACTCTAAATTTGAACCTAAATATTTAAGGTTTCATAAATAAAACCATAAATAGAAACCCATTAATATTTAGTCCTTTACAAATAAAACCCTAAAGTTCACTCTATATATTTAGGGTTTCATAAATAAAATTCAAATTGAAATCCTAAATATTAAAGGTTTCGTAAATAAAATCTTTAATTGAAACAAAAATTATTTAGGGTTTCATCAATGAAATCCAAATTTCTTCATAAATTGAAACTCTAAATATTTAGGATTTTATTTATGAAATCCTAAATATTTATTGTTTGAAAAATGAAAGATTAAATTTAAATCTTAACAATTTAGGGTTTTATTAATGAAATTATATGTATTTAAGGTTTCATTAATAAAACCCTAAATATTGAGGCTTTCACTAATAAAACTATAATTATTTAGGGCTTCATTAATGAAACGTAAAACCCACCCTACAATCAAACTCTAAATATTTAAAAATTCATTAATGAAATTCTAAATTTAATCTATAAATATAGTGGGTTTCATTAATGAAACCTTAAATTTCACACTAAATTAAAACCATAAATATTTTTTATTCTAATAATAAAACCCTAAATATTTAGGATTTTTTAGGGTTTCATTAATCAAAGCCTAAATTTGAACATTAATTTTTAAGGTTTCATAAATGAAACCATAAATAGAAACCTACTAATATTAGTGTTTCAAAAATAAAATCATGAATTTCACTATATATATTTAGAGTTTCACAAATGAAATCCACAATTGATACGCTTAATATTTAAGGTTTCGTAAATAAAACTTTTAATTGAAATGGATAGTATTTAGGGTTTTATTATTGAAATCCTAAATTTCTTCATAAATTGAAACCTTAAAAATTTAGGGTTTTATTGATAAAGCCCTAAATATTTATTGTTTGAAAAATGAAACATTAAATTGAAATCTTAACTATTTAGGGTTTCATTAATGAAACTATAATTATTTATAATTTCATTAATTAAACTATAATTATTTAGGGTTTCATTAATGAAACCATTATTGTTTAGTTTTTGATTAATGAAACTTAAAACTCACCCTAAATTGAAACTCTGAATATTTAGAAATACGTAAATAAACCCAAAATATTTAGAGTTTCAATAATGAAACTTTAAATATTTAAGGTTTCATTAATGAAATCTCAAATTTCTTCATAAATTGAAATCCTAAATATTTAGGGTTTTATTTATGAAGCTTTAAATATTTATTGTTTGAAAATTGAAAGATTAAATTGAAACCCTAACTATTTAGGGTTTCATTAATGAAACTATAATTATTTAGATTTTTATCAATAAAACTATAATTATTTAGGGTTTCATTAATGAAACTAATATTATTTAGGGTTTCATTAATGAAAGTCAAAACTAACCTTAAATTGAAACCTAATTTAGAGTTTCGTAAATAAAATCCTAAATATTAGAGTTTCAATAATGAAACTTTAAATTGAAACTATATATATTTAGAATTTCATTAATGAAACTATAATTACTTAGGGTTTCATCAATGAAACTCTAAATTTCATCATAAATTAAAACCCTGAATATTTAGGGTTTCATGACTGAAACATTAATTCAAAATCCTAAATATTTAAGATTTCATTAATGAAATCCTATGTTTACCACTAAAATGAAGTCCTAAATATATTAGGTTCCAGTAATAAAACGTTAGGGATTTATTAATGAAACATTAAATATTTGTTATTGATTTCATTAATGAAACCATAAATTATAACCTAATTTTTTAAGATTTTATCAATGAAATCATAAATAGAAACCTATTAATATTTATTGTTTCATAAATAAAATACTAAATTTTGCCCTATATATTTTGGGTTTTACAATAGAAACCCAAAATTGAAACCCTTAATATTTAAGGTTTTGTAAATAAAACCTTTAATTGAAATAAAAAATATTTAGGGTTTCATTAATGAATCTTAAATTTCTTCATAAATTGAAAACCTAAATATATAAGGTTTTATTTATGAAGCCCTCAATATTTATTATTTCATAAATGAAAGATTAAATCAAAATCCTAACTATTTAGGGTTTCATTAATGAAATATAATTATTTAGGATTTCATTAATGAACCTATAATTATTTAGGATTTCAGTAATGAAACTATAATTATTTAATGTTTTATTAATAAAACTATAGTTATTTTGGATTTCATTAATGAAACATAAAATTCACCCTAAATTGAAATCCTAAATATTTGGGGTTTCATTATTAATTATTAACTATTAATTGTTAATTATTAATTATTAAATTTTAATTTTTAATTATTAACTATTAATTATTAATTAGGTTTAAAGAAGTTTTGGTTTTCTATCATTTTTACTTTGAGTTCGTATAAAATTTTTACTATGTTTTGGATTCCTACCGATGATATGACTTTATAAAGACCCAAAATGTAACAGAAATTTTATAAGGACCTAAATTAAAAAAAATATATATTTATAGGGACTCAAAACTTATTTTAACCATATTAAATAAACTTTGGTTCCCATAAAATACCTCTTTTTTACTTTAAGGCCTATAAAATTTTTACTATTTTTTGGATCCCTATAATATCTTTTAAAAGATCTTTTTACTAGCATAAAAGATACACAACTTAATAAATAGATAAAAGATAAATCAATGTTTGAGATGTTATAAAAGAAATCTTAGATTTAAATGACACAACTGGTTACATGGCAGGTAATTTACTTAATCCTAAAGCAAAAAATGACTATTCTTCAAGTGAGGCAAAATATTAATGTTTTGATCATTTATTAATAAAAAAATTTATAAAATTATTTCAAATCTTATATTATAAATCCATTAAAATCCAAATTGAAGAATCCTAATCACAAAAGTCTTATAAAAAAATCTTAAAATTTTTTATATTCCTACGTAATCTGCAGAACTTTTTTTTATGTTAAAATAGTCTTTTAAAATTTTAATCCAATAAAAAAATATATATTACCATATTTATGATATTTTAACTTTTTTTTTTTTTTTTAAGGTGTACCACCATGATTCGTCAATAAATACCATCTCTAATATTTGGAAGAAGCAAAATAAGAATTCGATCAGAAATGTTAGGTATCTCTACCATATTACTCGTCCTCCTTGTGATATTGATAGTGGTCCATCGAAAGCAACGACATGGTAATGGGAAAAGTGCACCGGGTCCGAAGGGGCTGCCAATTATTGGTAACTCCCACATGCTGGGGAAACTCCCACACCGCAGCCTTGAAACACTGGCAACAAAATACGGACCCATAATGTCCTTGAAGCTAGGGCAGGTCGAAGCCATAGTAGTCTCTTCCCCTGAAACCGCGGAGCTATTCCTCAAGACACACGACACCGTTTTCGCCAGCAGGCCCAATACTCAAGCGTCTGAGTCACTTTCTCATGGCAACAAGGGCTTGGCGTTTTCCGAGTACAGCCCCTACTGGCGCAGCGTCAGGAAACTCTGCACCCTTCACCTTCTCACCGCTTCTAAGGTTGAGATGTTTGCTCCTCTGAGGAGAAATGAGTTGAGAGTGTTGGTGGACTCACTCACCAAAAAATCATCATCGATTTCACGTGTTGTTGTGGACCTCAGTGAGGTGCTGGGGGAGCTTATGGAGAACATTGTGTATAAGATGGTGTTGGGGCGCGCTAATGACGACAGATTCGACATGAAAGGGCTTATTCATGAGGTCCTGAACCTTGTTGGAGCTTTCAATCTTGCTGATTTCATGCCTTGGCTTCGCGCCTTTGATTCCTTAGGTACGTACGTTCCATCGTCGAGTTAAAAAATAATAACCAAAAATGTTTAAGGATTAGAGTTTTATTTTTTGTGTTATTAACAAAAATGTTACTAGACTAAATTCATATTTAAGTAAAAAAATAAAAAATAAATTATAAACTAAAAATACATAAATTAATTTGTAAAAACTATCGTTAACTTTAAAACAAAAAGATTTATAGTCTATGCAAATGTTTATGAAGCAATTTATACAAGTATATGCTTAAAAAACATGTTAAAATATAGGTTGTTAGTATTTTTCACACACGAGATAATGAAATATTATATATGCAGGGAATAACAAAACGATCGAAGAAAGTAAGAAAGGCATTTGACAAAGTCTTGGAGCAAATTATCCAAGACCACGAGCAAAATCCATATCCATATGATGATAATAAAGAGCAAAACGCCCCACTTAACAAGGACTTTGTGGACATATTGCTATCACTTTTGCACCAACCCATCGATCATCAGGACCATCAAAATGTCATTGATAGAAGTAACATCAAAGCTATTATCTTAGATATGATTACTGCAGCACTTGACACATCATCCACAACAATTGAGTGGGCAATGTCAGAACTCTTGAGACACCCAAGTGTGAAGAAGAGACTTCAAGATGAGTTAGAAAATGTAGTGGGTATGAAAAGACAGGTGGAGGAATCTGATTTTAAAAAATTGGCTTACTTGAACATGGTGGTGAAGGAGACACTACGTTTGCATCCAGTGGCACCTTTGATCCTACCTCGTGAGTGTTGTGAAGATGTTACAATTGATGGTTATTTCATAAAGAAAAAATCAAGGATCATAATAAATGCATGGGCAATTGGACGAGACCCTAAAGTTTGGTATAATCCTGAGATGTTTGATCCAACGAGGTTTGAGGATTCCAACATTGACATTCGTGGAAATGACTTTCGAGTTATACCATTTGGTTCGGGTCGAAGAGGTTGTCCCGGGATTCATATGGGTCTAACTACTGTTAAGCTTGCTCTAGCTCAATTAGTGCATTGTTTTAATTGGGTGCTTCCATTAGATATGTCTCCTGATGAGTTAGACATGAATGAGATATTTGGGCTCTCAACGCCAAGAAGTAAGCATTTGCTAGCTACACCACTTTATCGGCTAGTTGGTTAAGAGGGTTTAATAATGCGCAATAAATTAACAATTTATTTAAATTTCAATTAGATTGCTTAGTTTTGGTTTAATCCACATGTTATTATTAGTTTTTCTTCTCTGGATTTTGTCCTAGTCCTCCATATTTTATTTATACTTTATTTTCTTTTTACTTTATGTTTAACACTAGGAGGTTCTTGATTGAGATTGTTAAGGGATGTCAACTTGATTAAGATGTTTTAATCTCCTCTTAAAATTCTCTAGACTGCATCCTTAATTAAGAAAAAATTAAGAGTCATGTGATATATTTAACTATATAATATTACTCTATTTGTTGTCAATTCAATGGTTTAGTATGGGTAAGCAAAGGATGAATTGGGATTGGTTTATTCGGGTATCTTTAAGCTTAGGAATCTCTCTCGTGCTAAGTGCTAATACTGATCCGTGAAATTGTTTAAGCATTCTTTTTAAACGAAAAAAAAGGTTAAGAAAAAAATATTTTTTTTCTTTTTCATTTAATTTTTTAAGCTATAAAATTATAAAATACCAATATTTTTAATAATAAATATTCAAACATTAATATAACAAATTAACAATATTAATAAAATTATACTTAACACTTAATATCTTATATGTTCAAATAATCAACCATAAATAATAGAGTAAATGGATAGTTCACAAATTTAATCCGACTACTTCACATATTAAACATTTAAACGGATCCATCCGTGTGCTCGGACCGTATACCCACCCACTCATTGACACCGACTTTGCTTATTGCTGAAATTCTTCCAATCCGATTTCACTATGCATGTTTAGGAATTTTAAAACCTTATTTCTTACATGGACAGTTCTTAACAAGTACAGTACGTATATGTATGTATATATGTTTGATCATGTATTGATGTCCAATTTATAGTGCTTGGGATCCATAATCCAATGAAACTAGAAATTGTGTCAGATCTAAACAAACACACTCGCACCCAACTAGAACTTAGCCATGTGAACGGAGCCATAAAAGTAAAACACACACACAGGGTTCACACTTCACACACATAGCGCCGACCATAAAGTGACGTGACAAAGTAGGTAACCATTACATATAATAATGTGTTTGTTTCATTTGATAATTTAAGAATTCAAGATCACCGTACCATTTAAACGTGCTACTATATATTTCTTATGTTTTTTGTTTATCTCTTTTCTAGAACCGCATCTCTTACCTCACTATTCGTGTATAAATTAATAGCCAAACCGTTCTCTATAAATTCCATCAAGCAAATTAACAACAGAAAAAAATGTTACTTGAAACATTGGCCATCCCTACAGCACTTGTTGTGATATTCATTTTGATTCTATCCACTGTCTTTTTCCATCCAAACCAACTTCAAGATGATAGGACACATATTCCACTCCCAATCATTGGTAACCTTCATATATATGCTAGGAAAATTCCCAAATCGAACCCTGCAAGCCCTTGCCAAAAAATATGACCCAACCATTGTAGTTTCCTCACCTGAAACTGCACCCATGACACTGTTTTGTAGCAGGCCCAAATATTAAAACTGAAGCATCAGAATAGTACTGTTTACTGAGTATGGTCCCTATTGGTGCAACGTGAGAATGTTGTGAAGTCACTTGAAAAAGCTGCAGCTTCACATGATGTTGTGAATGTCAACGACAAAGGTGGAGAGCTTATATATCCTAATCCAATAGGGACGATAGATTCGATCTAAAGGGGCTTACTCATGATTATCTGCATCTGCTTGGATTGTTCAATGTGGCAGGTGTCTTTGATCTTCAAGTATGAACTTCAACTACATGATCAATGCTATTTTGTTGGATATGATTGCTGGAGCCTATGACACGGTTGAGTGGGCTATGGGCTATGTCATAACTCTTATATAAGGCACCCAAAGGTTACGAAGAAACTCCAAGATGAGTTGAATATTGTATTCTGACTTAGCAAAATTGCATTATTTGAATATGGTAATGAAAGAGACCTTAAGGTTATATCCGGTTGCCTTCTACGTATTTTTACAATTTCCATTTTATTTTCGTTTAGGACAAATCCCTCTTGGATGCTTCATCCCAAGTCCTAACACATTAATTCATCGAACATATATGAAACAAACTTGGTCCCAATAAGAGTATTCCACACATAACATCCTAACCGTACAGGTGAAGAAAACTACAATAAACAAGACTAATTAATATTATATTACATTACTTAACATTAATTATTAGCATATTGTCAGCATTTAGAATTTTCATAATTTAGCAGACTTAATTATCAGTCGGAGAAAAAGATGCAATGCAGAGAAACTAATCCTCCATAAAAACATCATTATCAATAAACGGGATATATAAATAAGTATTATTTTTTGTCATTTTATTCTTGTATCCCAGCCGTTTGCACTATATTTTATTTATTTTCCTTTCTCTTTTCTATCGCTTCATGTTATCATCTCGATCTTACATCATTATTCATTGTATAAATATCCATTTCTTACTCTATAATTTTCATCAAGAAAATTAACAGCAACAAAAAATGTTACTTGAAACACTGGTTGTCCCTGCAGCAGTAGTCCTTGTGACATTCATTTTGATTCTATCCTCTGCCTTGTTCCATCGAGATGAATATGATAGAACACATCCACGACCACGACCACCAGTTCCTAAGCGTCTCCCAGTTATTGGTAACCTTCACATGCTAGGAAAAGTCCCACATCGTTCCCTGCAAGCCCTTGCCAAAAAATATGGACCCATAATGTCTATTAAGTTAGGACAAGTCCCAACTATTGTAGTTTCCTCACCTGATACCGCTGAGCTATTCCTCAAGGTCCATGACACTGTTTTTGCTAGCAGGCCCAAAACTCAAGCATCAGAATACATGTCTTATGGCACTAAGGGCCTAGTGTTTTCTGAGTATGGTGCTTATTGGCGCTACATGAGAATGTTCTGCACCACACAACTTCTTAGTGCATCAAAAGTTGACATGTTTGCTCCTTTGAGGAGTGAGGAGTTGGAACTATTTGTGAAGTCACTTGAAAAAGCAGCAGCATCACGTGATGTTGTGAATATCCGCGAACAGGTTGGGGAGCTTGTGTCCATTATTGTCTATAAAATGATACTTGGTTGCAGTAAAGACGATAGATTCGACCTAAAGGGACTCACTCATGAGGCTCTGCATTTGAGTGGAGTGTTCAATATGGCAGATTATGTACCTTGGGCACGCGTCTTTGATCTTCAGGTATGAATTTCAATTACATGCATGCACGTGGTGTCACGGAGTGCAGAAGAGTAATGGATGATCAAGGATATTTTTTTGAAAAAAATACATTTATGCTTTGATTATCTAAAAAAAAAAATTGATATGGTTTTGTTGGGTATTTGACTAGGATTATACATGAGGCAAATTTTGCATGCCTTTTTAGGAAGAGTAATAATACCAAGCTACTACAAAGTTTATTAATTTGAAATATATATATATATATATATATATATATATATATATCACTATTAATGGATATCACATAAAGAAGAAGACAAGAATTTGGGTGAATGCATGGGTAATAGGACGAGATCCTAAGGTTTGGTCAGAGAATGCTGAGATGTTTTATCAAGAGAGATTTGTGAATAGCAATGTAGACATTAAAGGACGTGACTTTGAAATTATACCATTTGATTCTGGTCGCAGAGGATGTCCTGGTATACAATTGGGTCTAACTAGTGTTGGTCTTATTGTAGCTCAATTAGTGCCTTGCTTCAATTGAAACCTTCCATTAGACATGTCTCCTAATGACTTAGACATGACTGAGAATTTTGGCATCACGATACAAGACGTAAACACTTGCTAGCTATACCAATTTATCGCCTATTTAATAAAGCGTAGTACAAAAGGTTTCAAACTATATTTATAGTGACAATTTATTTTAGTGAAAAAAAAAATCTGATATATGGATGGGTGATGTGTGCATTGAGCTTCTTCTTAGTGTTGCAGGAATAAGATCATACCTGAGAGATTAGGATGAGCTTTGATGGTTCTGTGTGAGTCGCATGCAATGAATATGATTGTAAATATGTATTGATGTTGATTTTATTACAAACGGTGGCTTTTAATTCGTCATATCTGCTTATAGATATTCTGTACAATTTTATTTTCGTTTGAATAAATCCCTCCTGTACAATTCGTTTGAACACAGCACAGTCCCTCAAGACATGTAAAGATGATTCGGACACAGGTTACATACAGGGTACAAATCCGAAACCACCACCGTACCTCTGATTCTTCTTTGAAGGTTTGTAAAAAAGCAGTATTAGCGGATTTTCCAAAGATGAATGCGTATCCTCTCAGGGCCAGGCCAATGCCAAATTAACTTATATAATAGTAGGTATGCCATTGGGCAGGGTGGACGAAATTAGCCTTCTCAAACCCCGTTTCAAACATTTCAAATCATTCTCATCCTCATTTCCATTCTAGTGGAGACTTAAAAATTTAATTCATCCCATTTCCAATTCCATCCTGTACCCCATATACATAATAATTTTAAATCATAAAATTTACATGATCATTTCAAATGTTACGCATAATACCTTCATATATCACACTTCTATTTCTCATACTAAACCAAATTATTTCATTTATTTTATCAATAAAAATATTATTTAACAATTTCTTTTATATATAAAATTATTATATAATGAGTTAAAAATATTATTTTATAAGATATATAATTAAATTAATGTTTGATATAAATTTTTAAATTTATGATTTATGTCATAGATAGATTACTTCAAAATATTTATATAATTTATTATATTATATTAACATCAAACGAGTATAGTATAAAAATTACAATTCTTAACCTTAATTTTATCAACTTTTTTAAATGGAAAAAATTCAAATCCACATTTATATCCAATCAATTCAAATTTTTTTCGTTAAAATATTAAGAATGGGAGTATTTCCCAGAGTTAGGAATTCAATTACCATGTCTATATCATAGTCACACATTTTAATAGTAATTATTCATAAAATTGCATAAAAAATGTTACTTATTAAAAAATGATAAAGCAACAAGTCAGAGATCATCTACCTATCATGAATCAATACAATACCAAGGAAACAACCAAGATAAAAAAGAGATACTCAGATCATAAGTAAATATCCGGAGACCCATTTCTATTATTAAAAAATAACAAAAACTCTTGACTTGGCTGTATGCCGACAACATACATGAGAAACTGCAATTCTCTAAACATCTAGAAAAGTAAAGATGAAGAAGCCTCCAGAGGGAAGACCTAAAAAGTCATAACCTTTTATTTGAATATCTGACTTCTGAGTAGACCCATTAATGCCTCCTATCTGAATCACATGGGACACTGCTACACAACACGTGGATGAGGCTTTCATTGTTGTCAGTGGCAGGCATATTATTGAAGACTATTATTGGAGATAAAACCAATATATCAAATATATTATTGACGTTACAATCACTCAAACATCAAAATCATCCTACTAGTACTACTTCCTGCGACAAGATACTCACCCATCCTAAGCAGAAAAAATTTGGAGATGAAAATTTTCATTATAGGTTCCAAACCTTTACTTAGGCTTCGTTAAGCAGGCGATAAGTTGGTATAGCTAGCAAGGGCTTGCTTCTTGGTAATGAAAGGCCAAATATCTCAGTCATATCTAACTCATTAAGAGACATACTAAATGGAAGCTCCCAATTGAAGCAATGCACTAACTGAGCCAGAACAAGGCCAAATGTGGTTAGACCCAATTCCATCCCAGGACATCCTCTGCGACCAGAACCAAATGGTATAAGCTCAAAGTCTTGTCCTCTAATGTCTATTTTGCTATTCACAAATCTCTCTGGATAAAACATATCAGCATTATCTGACCATATATTAGGATCTCTTCCTATTGCCCATGCATTCACCAAAATTCTTGTCTTCTTCTTAATGTGAAAGCCATTAATAGTTATATCTTCTAGTGACTCGCGAGGCACTAGCAAGGGTCCAGATGGATATAACCTTAATGTCTCTTTCACTACCATATTCAAAAAAGGCAACTTTGATAAGTCAGACTCCTCCACCACCCTATTTATCCCCACTACATTATTTAACTCTTCTTGAAGTTTCTTCATATCCCTTGGGTGCCTTAAGAGTTCTGACATAGCCCACTCTAGTGCAACAGCTGATGTTTCAAATGATCCTGCAATCATATCCAGTAAAATAGCCTTGATATTAGTTCTACCAATGACATTTTTCTGCTCCTGTTGATCCATGGGTTGGCGCATACGTGATAGCAGTATGTCCACAAAATCATCAGAGTGCACACTACTTTTCTTGTCGCTGTTAGAAAGATCCTCATGGTCTTTTATAATTTGCTCAAACACTTGGTCAAATGCCTTACTTACTTTCTTGAATTTTCCTTTCAGTCCCTGTATTGATTTTCAAAATGATTAAGTAAAACAAACTTTTCACTTTGCAGCAGCCCAGTATTATCATTATTACTCTTCCTAAAGGAATTCAAAATTTGACTCATGCACAATCCAAGTCAAATCCACTATAAAAGCATAATCAGATCTAAACATTGAAAGGTCAAACAAAAAAATTGCAGCTTGATTATATATATTTTTTAAAAAATAAACCATCAATTTGATCCTTCATTGAAGTATTACTATCTCTCTTTTAAATAATCCCTACACTAACAAATTAGTTCTTGAAATACATTAACTAAGGGAGTTAAACTCATAGATATTCAATAATAAAGGACTATTTAGAAGGAAAAATAACACTTGGATCATATATACCTGAAGATCAAAGAAGGCTGCCCAAGGTACATAATCTGTCATGTTGAACACTCCAACTAAATGAAGAACCTCACGAGTAAGGCCCTTTAGATCGAATCTATCGTCTTTACTGCGGCCAAGTATCATTTTGCAGACAACGTTGGATATAAGCTCTGCAACCTGCTCGCTGAGATTTACAACATCATGTGAGGCTGCTGCTTTTTCAAGTGACTTGACAAATACTCCTAACTCCTCCCTCCTCAAAGGAGCAAGCATCTCAACTTTTGATGCACTCAGAAGTTGTGTGGTGCACAACTTTCTCACGTTGCGCCAATAGGGACCATACTCAGAGAACGCTAGGCCCTTACTGCCATAAGACAAATATTCTGATGCTTGAGTTTTGGGCCTGCTAGCAAAAGCAGTGTCATGGGTCTTGAGGAATAGCTCAGCAGTTTCTGGAGAAGAAACTATGATGGTTGGGACTTGCCCTAACTTGATGAACATTATGGGTCCATATTTTTTGGCAAGGGCTTGAAGGGAACGATGTGGGAGTTTTCCTAGCATGTGAAGATTACCAATAATTGGGAGTGGCTTAGGACCTGGTGGTCGTGGATGTGTTCTATCATATTCATGTCGATGGAACAAGGCAGAGGATAGAATCAAAATGAATGTCACAAGGAGTATTGCTGCAGGGATGGCCCATGTTTCAGATAACATTTCTTATCATTTGCTTCATGGAAAATAGAGAAGGGTTTGTGTATTTATATACTGTATTGTATTCAATAACAATGGAAGAGGTTTTTTTTTTTTTTTTTTTTAACAGTAGTAGTGGTAGATGGTAGAATAGGAAAAACATTTATAATATACATATACAGTACTCCATGTGAAGGTTTCAACTTTCAATGATAAACAACAAGCAGTCAAGCACGGTACTCGCTGTCGCTGCCATTCAACTAGAAAAGGTTAACTAGCTCAGTAGCTCACCAAGAAAGAAAATTTATTGGGGTCAGAAAAAACAAAACCTTCATCATCCGTTTGAGAAGATCCTAACCACATGTGCCAGACGATATTGGAGAATAATGATGCCATTCAAAGAGAATTGAAAATATGGTACGTGTAACATGTTAATGCGTTAGTCCACAAGAGAAGAAAAAAAAAGTGACCAAATAACATTTATTTCTATTTGTACATTCTTGAATTCTTGATAAAAGAATCAGTTTCCCTGCACGCAAAGTTAAGATAGCCGATGTACGTCTAGGCCTGGGCAAAATTTCCTGTTACAAATGTCAAGAGAGTTTGCGAGTTGGGAATGTCTAAAATAAAATTAATGTCGGTAAATTCTATTTTTACATTATAAATTTGGTTCTTACTGTTTTTTAAATTGTCAACTTTTTTTTAAAAAAAAGTATTTCTATTTATCTATTATTTATAA
The DNA here is from genome assembly GCA_014843725.1 of Amphicarpaea edgeworthii. Taxonomy (NCBI): domain Eukaryota; kingdom Viridiplantae; phylum Streptophyta; class Magnoliopsida; order Fabales; family Fabaceae; genus Amphicarpaea; species Amphicarpaea edgeworthii. The sequence continues at coordinate 1,290,025 of CM026325.1, forward strand.
AATTCAAGATTACATTAGTTATTATTTGATTGATTATATATGTATTTATTATGGAGTGAAAAAAGAATAAGAGTAAAATATAAAACCTTACAAATTATTTTATTAAAAAAAAATTTTAAAAATCACACATGTACTTTTTTTCTGTTTGGATCTCAATCCGGATATGAAGTAATGCACGTACTGTTATACTTTTTTTATTTTTCTATATATTTTTTAGTAAGGCAAGACAACTCGTGGCCTAACACACTCACTTGTGAATTGTGATGGATTAGTCAAATGGTGAATTTTTATTTTTTTATTAAATAGGAAAATCAGATTTAGTTAAGATACTCTTTTAAACAACTCATAGCATTTCGCTTAGATGTTTAGATGAGTGATTTATTTTATTTATGTGAATCTTATAATTTGATTTATATAAATTTAATAATTTTACATAAAAATTCATTCAAATGCTAAAATTGATCAAATTGTGTGTGGTGGTGGGACATAAGATCAGGCATGGTCGAGGAATTGCTCCATTTGTGGTCAATGAAATATTTCATTGTTTCAATGTTAATTTCTTAATTCCATTGTCGCAAATGCATCGGTTTAGATTAAATCACTGTTGCAAATGAGTTCCTCCATTATTATTTCTTGTTTAAAATGATCTTCGATAAGCAGCCACGAAACTTCAGTGCCCATATCTTTCACCATGAGAGCTTTAATACCATATTATAAAATTGGGGACATATGCAAGTAACATCCAATTTGTGTGGCCAAAAATCTTATAGATCTTAAAGAATAGGAACAGAGTACCATAGAAGTAACTTGTTATTAATTATGTAATTGATTTATTTGAAAAAGATACAATGAGACTTTGTATTACTTATTTTCTTGAATTTCCCTTTTAGTCCCTATTATAACAGGTTTTGAAAATGATTAAGTGAGATATATAGTAGTAATAAACTTTGCACTTAATTAATTTGCACCAACTCATTATTGTGTTAGTCTAATAAATATTAAAAGTAACAATAGAGAAGGTGATGGTACCTCATCTATATACTATAAGTAAAGTAAAGGAAGCTTGAACTAACGAGAGTCATTAGATTAAAATTCTAATTTAATATTAGTCATTGATTTTAAGAAGATTTGAACTAATATTAGTCATTGATGAAAAGTAACAATTAATAAAGATTATTGATTGAATTTAATCAACACTTGAACTAATATTCTTTTTTATATTTATTAAATAGAATTTGAAAAAAAATAGATAATGTATTATTAATTTAAAAATTAAAATTTTGTTTTAACACTAAAAATTTTATAATATATTTCATTAATAGTAATGATTAAAAATTTAAGGCAAAAAAGATATATTTTATTATTGGTGAAAATGTATATTATGTATATTTTTATAAGTGATTTTATAAATCTCTCTCTCTAGATATATATAGGTGTGCATTTTTATATGAGAATGAGAACAGACATTCTCATCCATTAGATTAAATTAGATGATAAAGATTTTTAAAATTAACATGCACCTACTTCATTTAATCTTTCTACGTCCAAAATTAAAAAAAAAAAAAAAACAAACAAACAGTGTTTCACTCTCCTTCCTATAAACCTATTTCATAATAACCTTAAACCTTACACCTTAAACCTTATGCCCCTTATATAAGATTTCAACCTTTCGATATTACTCATGCATGCATAAAATTCTCACATCATACTTTCTAGCAAATGATAGATCTGCAAAACATTATTAAATAAAAATGTCATAAGCATGATTTAACAAAAAAATGAAAGAAACATGATTTGACAAAAATTGAAAAAAAGATGATTTAGCTATATAGTTTCTTACCAAAAATTAGGAATAAGTTTTCTATAAAAGTTTCCTCCTTCCATCAAGGTATCAAATACTTTTCCAATGATAGGTTTGAGTTCTTCGTCACACTTTGGAATCTATATCGTTATATTTGCAGAATCATTTAATTCTTCTGATGCAGTAATTGTTTCCATGTTTATATTCCTAGAAAATAAAGAATTGAAAAAATGAAAAATTAAACAACAAATGTAATTACATATTAATTCAAAATGAAGTATATTCGTGGTGAGTAAAAGAAAGAAAAAAATAATCATCATCAAACTTACAAAAACTAAGATGAAATGAGAAAATTTTCTTATATTAAGAAAACACTTTTATCACAAGAGGTGAAACTATGTTTGTTTGTTTAAGGTTTAGGGCGTAGGATTTAAAGTGTAAGGTTTAGGGTTTAGGATGTAGGGTTTAAGGCCGCTATGAAATAGGTTTATGAAAGGGAGTGTGAAACAATGTTTTTTATTTTTATTTTGGGTGTAGCAAAGAAGGGAAGGAGATTTTTATTTTCTTTTTTAATTTTGGATGTAGAGAGATTAAATGAAGTATGTGCATATTAATTTTTAAAAGACTACATTAATCCTTATCGTCTAATTTAATCCAATAGGTATAGACTTCACTTGAACTCCTAATAAATAAAAAAAACTATTATTTTATACGTTGTATTTCATCCTCTTTTGTCTCCTCTTTGGGTACTTTTGTATAAATGATATTATAAAACAGGTAATTGAATTTAATATATTTTATAATTAAAATTACATTTTTAAAAATATTTTTCATGAATAATAATGATTAAAAATAAATATCTATGCTTAAAAAACCATATATTTTATTTATGGTGAAAAGTATATTATGATAGATATTTATAACATATTGAGTTATATTTAAAAATAATAATATATTTTGTATTATTTTTAATCATTATAATATGATTATTTTTTTAAAATTTAGAGTAAAATTTAATTTATTATAATAAATGACATATATTAAATTTAATATTTTACAAAAAATATTCAAACTTATTTAAAATATGTCTGCATGTTTTTAAATCTTTTTTTTAATACTATTATCTTTTGGTTTAACAACTTTTATTAGTTAATTTATAATATAACTTTCATTTGATAATTATTAATAGATGTAATTATATGATGTTCATTAGTGCTATTCAGTTTCAATTTTTCCATTTAATTACTTTAATTATTGTAATATAACTTCCGTTTCAGAATTATTAATACCTGTAATTAGATGGAGTTCTTTAGTTTTAGTTTTTCATTTAATTACTTTATAACAAAATATTAATTTAAATTTAAATCATTTTTAACATTAATGATTAATGATAGAGATCAACTTATAAATTCAGCATTACCATTAGCAACATCCGCTATACCATTAGACATGTCACATTCACTCAAAGTTGTCAATGTATATGTCTTTCATCAACTTCACACTATTATTTGTATTATTCATGTTGCCATGTTGGCACCAAAAGAAAAGTTTCTAACTTTTATACTAATTTAATTGATTTTGTTGGTTTGAATTATTGTTTAGGTTTTATTATTTTATACATTGTATTTCATCATCTTTTGTCTCCTCTCTTGATAACTTTTGTTTATCTAAAAATCTCCATCTTATTTATCTATCAAAAGCATTTTGTTCCTTTTGTTTCATCTATCAAATGATCCTTTTAAATAGATTTCTTCGGTTTCTTTTTGTTTTGCAGGACTTTGTCTCTCTTCAATAACTATTTTGATCACTTTATTTATATGGGTATTTTATAACTTTATTTGATATTAATCACGTTACAAAATAAAATAAAATTCTTACAACAATACAATAAATTATTGGGACTAACGCACTAATTTAATATCATCTTACTTTATCTTTTATTATATATATATTTTTGTGATCTCATGGCAGGTATATATCACTTTTGTGCATTTTTTTGTGTTACAATTTTTTGAATCAACCATGATCAGAAGAATGAGAGGAGTTACAATGGACCTTTCATGCTTTTAAATTATTTTGTCTCCCATAACTTGCTCTCCTCCCTTAGCTTATTCAATTTCAAGGAAGATAGGTGTATAAACACATGTGTTTAATTTTTATTATGAAAGTGAATTTCTTTTTATTTTTCTACTTTCTTATTTTTAATTATTATTAATTTTAATTATTTTAAACTATATTTATTACTATTGTTATTATCCAAAGAGATGGAAAGTGGTGATCTCGGTAATTAATTAAAAGGGTACCAATTACTAAACTCAAATGTCAAAATTTGATTAAAAAAAATAATCTCCAATTGTTTGCTTTTGTAATTTTTTAAAGAATAGTTTAGTTTATAAAGAAAAGAAAATATAGAATAGGCATAAAACAAAATAATTTAATTTTAATAAATTAATATTACTTTTTAGTAAATGAAAAACTATTAATAAATATACTAATAATTATAGATTATAATGATTATTATAAAGTTTTGAAATTGAGAAAAAATACGATTTGAAGGTAAAGTACTCACTTATTATAAAAAAAAAAAAAAACATATATTAAATGTAATATTGTTTATTAATAATTTAGCATAAATTTAATATATTTTATTAAATTAAATTAAAATTCTTTTAAAATATTTAACCACGGTTAATATTTTTTTAAAACTCTTTGACATTGTAATCTTTTGATTAAATAACTTCATTTTTTTTTGGAGCAAGCAAAACAAAAATTGTAACGGATAATAAAAAAATGCAAAATGTTCGCGGATAACTAACTATTCTTTCTTCTTCTTATTAATTTCTTTTAATTACTCTAACTTGTAGCATTTCATATACTTTTGTAACCCCAATTATTTTGTTATGTGGAACAATTACCAACCTTTTTGTATGTTACTATTTAGAATTTAGAAGAAAGTTAAGCATTTTGCTCTCTTCTAATTTAAGGTTTTTTTTTTTTTTTTTTGCATTTTAGTGATTTACTTATTTTATTTCTTTCTTTGTTTTTTTGTTAGACTCTGTTATCTCTTTCTATTTATCTATTAGTAAGTATTTTGATTTCTTTATTCTTATTTCTATTACTCATTAAAAAATCAAAAATAGAAATCTTCTAATAGTGTTAATAAGCGTATTCAATTTCAGTTTTTCCATCAAACGTTATAAATTTAATTACTTTAATAATAAAATATTAATTTAAATTTACATGATTGAAATTTTAACATTAATATAGATTAACTTATAAATTAGCAACATTCTCGAGAGAAAAGATCACATCCATTCAGAGAGATTTCTCACTTTCACTAATTTCACACTATTATTTGTATTATTATTCATGTTGGTATGTTAGAATTGAGAGAAAAGATTCTCAATATTACACTAACTTAATTGATTTTATTGTTTTGAATTATTGCTTAGGTTCTATTGTTCTACATGTTCAATTTCATCATCTATTAGTCTATAATTTTAAAATTTATTAGGAAAATTAACAAAACGATAAATTGAAAATAATAGTCACAATAGATTTTTTAAATACATATAATTGGTCCTAATTAGATTTGTAATAAATATATTAACTTTCAATTTAATTTTTTATAATTATAACTAAGCAAATTGGACGGTTGATCACCCTATAATTAACATTTTTTTTTATTTTAATAAGTAATTAATTGTAAGTTGCATTTATAAAATTTTAATTCTTATTTATGGTAACGGTTAAAAAAAGGAAAAATAGAAGAATAATTGAGTGTAAATCGTGTGTTAGAGCACACAGTGAGACGCATGTTTATATAAGTTAATTATATTAATGACACATAAATAGAGAATATTTTGTTTCCTCTAAAATAGAGATTTATGTTTCTATAAACTACAATTATTAATAAAATCAAAATATTAATTCTGTTTTTCAACCGATATTCAAAGAATATCAGTACATTCTCTTATAGATCAGACAAAGTAATTGACATTAAATCAGACAGAATAATGAAAGTATCATTCACATCTTTTTATGTATGTGAAAAATCACAAAATTCATAAATTCTTTATCATGAACTATCTAATGTGCACATCAACATCAACAATTATATAGCCACGAAAAAGAAATAGTAACATCAAAGGAGATGAAGAAAACGGAAATAAAAAAAACACAGAAATGGGCTCGATTCTTTTTGTGTAATCCATCTAAGATGAATTTTTAATCTTCCCACAATAAGGCATGTTTTAAAAAACTATTAAAATATTATGAAAAAAAATTAAAAAATTTAAAACAAATTTATATGTTATTATTGAATTAATAATAGTAATTTTTTATTTTTGACACCTAATTAGTCACACCTAATCATATTTAATGGACTTAATTACACGTTATTAGTAATTAATTTACACACATTAATCATATTTAATATATCATTTCAAAATTATGAATTTGATTAATAATTTAAAATTACTAGATATTTAATATTAGTTAATTTGGTTAATTAAATATTTTGCTGAAGCCTAAGATTTTTAAGGTAAGATTGGAGAGCGTGTCCATGATATTTCTCTAAAAAAAGCTAATATTCCAAATTCTTTGAGTATTTTATTTTACTTCTATAATAATATAAGCCAAAGATAAGTATAGTATTATTTTTAAAGGAAAAATGGATATTATTTGTTGGTTGTAGTTATCATTGGAGTCTTTAAAATCAAGTTACTTCATTTCCTTGAGATACACAAAGGTCCTATTTTGAATTTTATATTTTTCTAAGAAAAAATATTCAAATTTTACTTATATTTTAAAAGAGTTGACATTTTAACGTTGACTCTCTCTACTTAATTTTTTTGAATTAATAATAATGATTCATATTTTTTTGAATTAACAATAATAATCTAAGACTCTTTTCCTCTTTTCTAAAACACTAAATTTTCTCCCTCATCTCTTCTCCTTTTCTCCTCCAAGACCCAACGATCTCATCTCCCTTCTCTTCCAAGCTACTTCCGCACGACCACCGTGAGCCCTCCGCGTGACCACCACACGTCCTCCGCATGACCACCATGCGACCTCCACAAGACTTTCACGACGTGCGACCTCACCTCTTGCGACCTCCACGATGCCTTCTCCTTTAACCTTGGCTCATGCAGTGAACACTGAAAGGGAGGAGAAGAGGAGAGGAGAAAGGAGGCGAGGTCGTTGGGTCTCACAGAAGAAGAGAAGAGGAGACTTCAAAATAGTTAGGAAAAAAATTTAAGGTTTTGGAGAGGAAGAGAAGAGTGTTGGGTCAATATTATTAATTCAAAAAAATATTGGTCATTATTATTAATTCAAAAAAATTAAGTAGATAAAGTCAACGTTAAAACAAATAGTCAACTTTTTAAAATAGATGGAGAGACTAAATTTGTGCGTTTTTTAAACCAGGAGAACCCAATTGTTCACTTTTAAAATAGGGAAATAAAAATTACAATTTAACCAATTATAAAATAGTTATATTATAAATGAAATTGTGATCCTTATTTGAAGTAGCTTTCTACAACTAATTTTTCAAAGTAAAAAAGTTCAAAATTGAAAATTACCTAAATTTTGTAACAATTAAATATTGAATAAATTACTTAAATATTGATTAAAATATTTTATTTATTAATAAATTATTCAAAATTTTTAAATATTTTATAAAATAAAATTCAAACCCTTTTAAAAGCATCAATTGAACTAATATTGACCATTGATTAAAATTTCAAATTTATATTAACCATTTATCAAGAGTTTTTTTTTTAACAAACTACATGTATTCAATTCAAAAAAAAGAAAACTACATATTCAATAAAGAATTAAATTATTCACACTAATACTATTTAATATTCAATTTTATAATTAAAAAAATTGACATTTTTTTATTAAGATAAAAAAAATAATATGAAATGTTAGTTTTTATATTTTATTTATATTCATAAAATTTTAATATAATTATAACCAATTTTAATAGGCTTAGTATTTTTCAAAACAACATCTATTTGATTAAAAATATAATTAATTATCCTTCACAATTATAATATAGTTAATACTTAAAATAATGTTAGTAAATATTTTTAAAAACTATTTTATGTATGTACATATATTTCTATAATAAATAGTAAATATAAATAGAAAAAATATAATTTAAATATACATATTAAAAATTAACTTTATTAATGTACATATTTTTTATATACAAATATAAATTAAAATAATAATTTAATCTAACTCGTACATCACGGATTTAAAATATAGTTTATATAATTAATCCATTGGCATGTCCCTGACATGACTGAGAAATTTGGCCTCACAATTCCAAGAAGGAATAAATTAAAACAGATTAAGTTTGTAGCTAAAATAAGGTTTACTTGTCAATAAATTTACTTGTATTTTGTTTCTTAAAATAAGAATTGGTCCCTTCCTTGTAGCAATTGGATCAAACTCAATGCACTGATTGCAATGGTGTTAATGTACAAAACTGTAATATGAAAAGGTTGAATAGTATTATTATATATTTGTACTACTTATTTTTCAACTCACTTTTATGTGTATCTTTCTCTTGCTACATTATATCAACCCTTATTTTCTTCTATTACAAGTATATTTATTGACAAGTTTATTTAAATTGACTCAAAAATTACATTTAGAAAGTGTATTAATAATCCTTTTCACTCTGTTTCTCTAATATTTCTATCTTTCCTTCTTTGTTCTTTTCTCTGTTTTACTCATAATTCAAATAAAACGTAAGTGCACGCCGAGCCATCTCTCACAGAGACTCTGCTGCATAGAGTGTGATTAATACAATGTTCATGCACCAGTCTTCATGTTCATCGGGTTAAACGACATAGGTTTCCCCATGGTTCCGTAAAAAAAATAACATATATATAAAAGACTTTGCATCATTCACAACTATCATATCTTCTTAATATTATTAAAATTTCCTGATCAGTTCAAAAATAACATAGCATATAAACAAATTCAGTATTCTAACATTTGAAATTGGAGCAGACAGCATTGCAATAAATTTATGGTAAACGAATTCTTCAGTTTGGAAGTCATGGCATGTAACAACTGAAAAATAATCTATCTCATGACAAATGTAAAATAATTGGATCGTCACATTTGAATTTGAATACACAAAAAGAAGTCAATCATGATGTCGTTCATTAGGTGGAAAACAAAGGATGAGATTCAATGGACGTCACAAGATTTCCTAAGACACATAATTCGTTAATTTTGAGCATCGAAGATAAAGTAATTCTTAATTCTAATAAAACAAAAAACAAGCAAACATTCATTTGATGTTCAACTATTGTCATTTTCTAAGGATATGTTTTGATATCTTCATCTTCAATGCTCTTTAAATCAAATTGAAAACAGCGACCAGGGCACCACTAATTTATCTGATCAATGCTTACTTTGGCTTTCATATAGATACGAATCAAATCCATAGAGGATTTTTCTTCGATACCAACAAGATACGTGATCTGATTTCCCACGTAAAAAATCCCCATGCAACAAAATGTTCAATTCAAACAATTAAAGTTATCTTCGTCCCAAATCACAACGTGACACTAACTCTTGTACATGTTTTTCAACCTCGATAAACATGTCACCCAGGTCCAAGAAACATAAAACCAAGGTTTTAACTTATGGTCACTGTCACAGTTTTGTCACATTCCTTGATCTCTTAGGAATAGGAAATTACATAAATATGATCCATTCAGTGTATGATTATTGAATATTATATTTTTTTTATGTTATATTCCAGATATCTTTTAACTCTAATCATAGACTAATTTCACTTAAGATGATGTAATTCTCTCTTACTCTCAACGTGTTTTCACCCACCCCATACATTGAACACTGGATTTCTAGCTGAATACTATATAAGTACAGGTTTCATCCAATCTTTTTCAATCTTCAAAACTTCACATATGCACTAAACCACAAACATGCCTCCTCTAACATTAGTCATTATCATAGTCACCACCCTTGTGACATTAATCTACATCCTATGCACCACCACCGTGTCGCGGCAAAAACGACCACCGTGTCCTCCGGGACCACCACGGTTACCGATAATCGGAAACCTCCACATGCTAGGAGGAGCAGGAACACTCCCACACCGTTCCCTCCAATCACTCTCGAAACGTTACGGTCCCATCATGTCTTTACAACTAGGAAACGTTCCAACCGTCGTCGTTTCGTCCCCCGAAGCCGCGGAAGTATTCCTCAAAACCCACGACATCGTGTTCGCGAACAGGCCCAAGTTCGAAGCGGCCCAATACACGTACGGCGCGGAGAGCGTGGCGTTTGCGGAGTACGGCCCGTACTGGCGCAACGTGAGGAAGGTGTGCACCACGCACCTTCTGAGCGCGTCGAAGGTTGAGACGTTTGGTGCTTTGAGAAAGAGGGAAGTTGGGGAGATGGTGGAGTCGCTGAAGGAAGCAGCAATGGCGCGTGAGGTTGTGGACGTTAGCGAGAGAGTGGGGGAAGTGTTGCGGGATATGGCATGCAATATGGTGTTGGGACGGAACAAGGATGATAGGTTTGACTTTGACTTGAAGGGTATTCTTATGGAGACTATGAGCGTTTCGGGGGCTTTCAATTTGGCAGATTATGTGCCTTGGCTTCGAATCTTTGATCTTCAGGTTAAAAAAAAATACTTTTAATTTTTAATATGCATTTCTATGACTAATAATGCCTTTTAATTTGTTGTTGTTGTGATCCTCAATTAAAAGGGATTAACACGACGCTTGAAGAAAATCAACAAAGAGCTTGACAAAATGTTAGATGAGATGATTGAGGAGCATCAACAAGGTCCTCCAGCGCAAGGGCACCTTAAGGATTTCATTGACACGTTACTTTCCTTAAAGGATCAACCAATACATCCCCACGACGAACATGCACATATAATCGATAAAAGGAGCATCAAGGGTATTGTGTTTGATATGATAATTGGTGCATCAGAAACCTCTAGTGATGTAATTGAATGGGCCATTTCAGAACTTGTGCGGCACCCAAGAGTGATGGAAAAACTTCAAAATGAGCTAAAACATGTGGTTGGAATGAACAAAATGGTGGAGGAGAATGATTTAGCAAAATTAAGCTATTTGGATATGGTTGTGAAGGAGACCCTAAGGCTACACCCTGTTGTGCCTCTACTAGCCCCTCATGAATCTATGGAAGATATTGTGATCCAAGGTTATTACATCAAGAAGAAGTCACGAGTTATAATAAATGCATGGGCTATAGGAAGAGACCCTAAAGTGTGGTCTGAAAATGCTCTCGTGTTTTATCCAGAAAGATTTATGAATAGTAATATAGATTTAAAGGGACAAGACTTTCAACTTATACCATTTGGGTCTGGTCGTAGAAGCTGCCCAGGAACGCTAATGGGCTTGACTATAGTTAAGTTGGTTTTGGCCCAATTGGTGCATTGCTTCAACTGGGAGCTACCTTTTGGCATTGATCCTGATGAATTGGATATGAATGAGAAATCTGGACTATCCATGCCAAGAGCAAGGCATTTGCTTGTGATGCCAACTTATCGTCTGCTACATGAAACAACGTTGCGGAATTAGTCTTAACTAGACATGACTACATGACAAGTGCTCTCATATCATGATTTAAGTTAGATGGAAAAAAATTAAAATGCTTGTATGATGATTTCAGCTTATCGCCTTAAGTACTCTTCACTGTTTGTAGTTTGAAATTTCGTCTTTTTTCGTTGTTCCTTTGTAAGTTCACTGGTTAGTAAACAATTGTTTCCTTTTTATAAAGTTTTGCTAGTTAACAATAACTCTCTATCATGTGATGATCTTTGAATCGGTTTTCTTACAAAACTCCATTCATATCATGACGAAATTTATAGATAAATATATTTGAATATATAAATTGTATTTTATATTCATAATAACCAATTTAAATTGTAATACAAAGTTATTTTTGATTATTAATAGTTTCTTTAAAAAAATGTTAAAAATTAATTTAAAAATTAAGATAAAAATATTAATTTGAAATAATTAAACAGTTAAAAACATTATTAGTTCAATAGTCAGATAACATTTTTCAAAGGTGGCTATTGCTTGGAAGCTTCTGAGTGATGAATGAATGAATCGGATCCTATCCTATTGACCAAGACTCATAATATAATATCAGAGTAAACTAAAGACTACTTGGTAGACTTAGACTTGGTACACAATCTTCATACTCAATCAATTGCTCAATGCTCATTCATCTCTTCCCTCTCTTCTTCTTTTGCTGATCGATATAGAACAGAAGAGATGGAAGATGATGAATCTCCTCAGATCAAAGGTGTTGTTATAATCTCCCTTCCACCACCAGATAACCCTTCTTTGGGCAAAACCATCACTGCTTTCACTTTCTCTAACCCTTCTCCTCCTCAACCCTCTCTTCAACCCCACCAACAACAGCAAAGTCAACAAGCACACCCCAATGCTCACAACAACACTGATCCTCCACTTCAGTCCTACCCATCAGATCCTCAGCTTAGTTTTTCATTCACAAGACTCTTCCACAGCACCCCTATGAAGATTTTTTCATTCTTTGGAATTCTCCTCTTTGCTCTCTTTCTCTATGGTTTTGTTTCTTCAACCACCACTGTGGAACTACGTGGCCGCAAGAATGATGATGATGACACACCCACTTCATTTTTGTTCCCTTTGTTTCCCAAATTTGGTGTTTTGGGGCAGAAGGATTTGAGGCTCCAACTGGGGAAGCTTGCTCAAAAAGAGAAGTTTTTGACACAGAGAAACGATGGTTTTGGTTCTGGAGTTGTGGCCGTTGACTCTTCATCCGTTTTCCCAGTCAGTGGCAATGTTTATCCAGATGGGTATGATCAAAACCGTTGCTTTTGCTGATTTCATTGTTGGCTTTAGAACTTAAACCATGTGTTGTTCAGCTAAATCATCTGTGGAAAAAGATAATTGAAAAGTTTCAATGTTTCTTTTTGCCTTGGGGATGTAGCTACTGTATGCACTTTATTTATTTATTTATTAAAACTCTCTTATTTACTTTATCTGAAAAGGTTATTTTAGTTTATGCATACATTAATTTAACATTATGAGATAAGTTTAATTTATTTTACTTTATCATTTTCTTTAGAAGTATTTATTGAAAAGTTTATCAAAACAAGGTCTCAAAAATTAATATAGAAGTTTGCTTGCTGCAGTCCTAATTGCAGCCACATCAGCAACAATTCTTCACACAATTTCTGTAATTAAGCTAGGAAATACTGCTGATTTGAATTGTAGCTACTCCAATTCCCCCCATATTGTATCATTGTGATGGCTAAGCAACATGTTCTTCCTTGCAGGTTGTACTTCACTATTTTACGTGTTGGAAATCCTCCAAAGAGTTATTTTCTCGATGTGGATACAGGGAGTGACTTAACTTGGATGCAGTGTGATGCTCCATGCATAAATTGTGGGAAGGTAATTTGAATTGTTTTTATATTTATCAAATATCAATCCACCCCAGGTAGATGCATGTGGAATTTTGAAGGGGTGAATATGTGAAAAATAAACTGAAAGGTAGAAAAGGCCTCTCAGCAAGATATAAACTTAGTATACTTTATGAAATTTTGCCATTGTGGATTTTTGAGATTGAAGAACTGTGTTAACTCATAGGGTAAAATTGATACAGGGAGCACATGCCCTATACAAGCCAACAAGAGCCAATGTAGTATCATCCGTGGATTCTCTCTGCTTGGATGTTCAGAAAAAACAGAAGAATGGACATCATGATGAAAGTTTGTTACAGTGTGACTATGAAATTCAATATGCAGATCATAGTTCTTCCTTGGGGGTTCTTGTTAGAGATGAGCTTCATCTTGTAACTACTAATGGATCTAAAACCAAGCTAAATTTTGCTTTTGGGTATGAATCCTCTTTTTGCAGCTCTATCTTTTTCTGTAAGGTAATGTATTATAAGATAGCACTGATATGTTATACACCATATTTTTGTTTTAAGGTGTGGATATGATCAAGAAGGCTCACTTTTGAACACATTGGCTAAAACAGATGGAATCATGGGGTTGAGTAGGGCAAAAATCAGCCTACCCTACCAGTTAGCAAGTAAAGGGCTTATTAAGAATGTGGTTGGTCATTGCCTAAGCAATGATGGAGCTGGTGGTGGATACATGTTCTTAGGTGATGATTTTGTGCCATATTGGGGTTTGACTTGGGTACCCATGGCCTATACCCTTACTACGTGAGTATGATTTTCTTAAGAATGTGTTTCTTTCCCTATGAATCATGAAGTGAGTGTTTTTCTTTTGGGAAACTTCAATTTAAGTTTCACAGTGAGAATGTCAAGATTTATACCTAAATTTGGATATTTTCTACTGTTTTCATTTGAGAGCACCTGGTATTTGTTATTTGAAGGTTTCTTCTGATTCTTCTTTAACTTCTATGTGGCTTATTATTCTACTCTATAGGGATTTTTACCAAACTGAGATTCTCGGAATAAATTATGGAAATCGCCAACTCAGATTCGATGGCCAAAGCAAAGTAGGAAAGGTGGTTTTTGATAGTGGTAGTTCTTATACATATTTCCCAAAAGAGGCATACTCAGATCTTGTTGTTTCTGTGAGTTTTTACATTTATCCATCTGGAACCATTTTCTACATTTTTCTTTTGAGTCTGGTGTTGAACACCACAAATTCATTATTTATATATGTATTGGTGCAGCTTAATGAAGTTTCTGGGTTGGGACTTGTTCAAGATGATTCAGATACTACTTTACCCATTTGCTGGCAAGCAAATTTCCTAATCAGGTAAGAGAATTTACTCAAGGTGCAATGCGTTTATGCTTTTATAATCTTGGCTTTATTAACTAACAAGTTGCAATGAGTTACACGCATGAAGATCTGTCAAAGATGTCAATGATTACTTCAAGACCTTAACTCTTCAGTTTGGAAGCAAGTGGTGGATTTTGTCTAAATTGTTTCAGATACCTCCTGAGGGTTACTTGATCATTAATGTAATCCTCTCTTTCTAATACAACTTTTTATTCGAACTGATTTTGTTATTGTCATTGGCATGTTCTCTAATAAACTCTGCTATGCTCCAGAACAAAGGCCATGTGTGCTTGGGAATCCTTGACAGTAGTAATGTAAATGATGGAACCACAATTATACTTGGAGGTAGAACTCTCATTCTCAATGAAAACCTGAAACCTTATTCCAATGCAGTATCTGTGAAATTTTTGCATGGTCATTTATTGTCATCTCCAATACTACTACTTCAATTAGCTTAATAACCTTTATACATTTGTTTTTAGTGTGTTTGATAATGAATAACTGAACTAGTCAGCCCATATGCCACTGATTGAGCTATCTTTGAAATGAAGTGTTATTGAGATTCTATCACTTTATTATAGTAATCAGAATTATGATTTGATTCATCTTTTACTGACTTCTGCTGGTTATATTCTCTTATAACTCCCTCTCTACTACTAACACCTCATAAAGAAAACTATTAATGAAAAGTGGATGTATTTACTATTTTGCAAGCATAAAAACATTTAACACTTTTCGATGTTTAAAGAGGGTTCTTGCAATCCTCTTCCCTAACTTGCCTCTCCTTGGTTCTTGAAATCATTACAACTTATCATATTGCACTCTTTCACTGGCCTAGTTATATAATATATTTAAATTTTCAATTGCTTGTTCAAGAAATAGTGAAATTTTAATTACTACGCAACATGTCTTTGCTCAACTTGGGTGATTTTTTATGCCCTCATTGATTATTGATTATGACCTTTGCAGACATTTCCTTGAGAGGATATTCGGTTGTATATGATAATGTGAAGCAAAAAATTGGTTGGAAGCATGCAGACTGTAGCATGCCAAGCAGAAGATTGAGAAAGAAAAATAATTTCATCCCTGATAGCATGCTATAATTTACTCCTAAAGTGTTCATAAGATGTCACCCACACTAGTAAAACAGCCTATGTACAGTTACAGCAAAGATATAGGAACTTAGAACTATTAATCGATATCAAAGGTAATTTTATGCATCAATAACTATTTGACTTGTTATTATATAACAAAATATCCCTATAATGGTTCTAAACTAGACACTCCATCCAAAACCAATATTTATTTAATAAAGTGAAATATAAAATATAAAGTAGGAAATGAGAGAAACTGCAGTAATTATGTACGCATAATATTGTATTTAATTAATTTATCTTGATCTTTTGTTAATTAAGAGGGGAAAAAGAACTGAGTTTTATAATAATGGGAAATGCTTTTTATTCTTCATATGATTTTCTGGTTTTGATATTTAACTAGAGTATGAATGTGTGATAAAGCCATACGAATTTATTTTACTAAGCCTCTTTCTATAAAATAAAAGGATACCTTTTATTAACAAATGTCATATTACTCTCCAGCAAAAAAAAAAACAAAAAAAAATGTCATATTACTCGTGCTGGACTTCAGTTGCTAAAATATCTACCTAAACCAATTTCCTTTTACAAACATTTTTAACAACTGCGCGTGTTGGTTCTCCCAAAACTGATTTTCTAACTTCTCTCTCATTGAGTTATTTAGCATCTTCCCCGATCATTTTTTTGACATCTAATGATGAAGATGCAAAGTAATTTTAGAGTTATTTGAGTCAATTAATCTTTCTTCTTATATATATATATAAAAAAAAAAATTGCCTATATTTAATTTTAAAAAAAAATTTATATAAAGATATATTATATTTAATTAAATTATTAGAGATCATAGAAAAAGCTAAATGATAACCATATTTCGATTAACACGTATTTTTAACAAAATACAACTCCTAACTTCAAGGATAATAATGTAAAGATTATTATAATTTTAGGGATTTCTTCACGATTTAAGGGTTTATGGTTCACAATTTAGAATTTTGTTTATGCTTTATAATTAGGATTTATGGTGATATGTTTTAAGATTTAAGATTAAAGGTTTAAGGTTCATGGTTCATGATTTATAGTTTTAGATTTAAAGTTTTGAGTCATGGTTTAAGGTTGTTAGGTTTTGGGTTTATGGTTTTATGATTTCATGATTTTAGATTTAAGGTTTAGTATTTAATGTTTGATGTTTCAGTGTTTAAGATTTTATGGTTTATTGTTTATGATTCATTGTTTGAGAGTTTTTAAGGTTCATAGTTCATAGTTTAAAACTAAATGTTTTTGGTTCATGATTTAGGGTTTGAGATTCATTATTTAATGTCCATGGTTTATAATTTTAAGGTTCATGTTTTACATTTTATGGTTTAATGGTTAAGGTTTAAAATTTATATGATATGGTTTAGGCTTCATGGTCCCGTGTTCATAATTTATAGTTTATGATTTAGATTTTTAGGATTATAAGGTTTAATGTCTAAGGTTCATGGTTTTATGATTTATGGTTTATGATTTTAGTATTCAAAGGTTTAGTATTCTTAATTTGAAGGTTTAGGATTCATGATTTAGAGGTTAAGATTCACGATTTCAAGGTTTCAATATGTAGAGTTCATAATCCAAGATTCATTCAAGGTTTATGGCTTATGGTACTAAGATCCATTGTTTAGAATTTACATCATGATTTTATAGTTTATATATTATGATTTTAGGTTTATAGTTTAGAATTCATGATTTAGATTATCAAATAGTGTTTAAGGTTTAGGTTTTTAAGGTTATAAAAATTTGGGATTTAAGGTTTCATCAATCGTAAACCATAAATTCCTTACACATTTTTTTTTTATCAACCAATGTTAATTTTATCTTTTGACTTATCTTTTTCCTCTCTTCCTTCATTTTTTAAACAATCACCCAACAAATCCCTAATTGATGAAAGCCTAAATCTTAAAATATAAATCATAAAACCTTAATCTTATCCTAAAGTCCTAAACTATTAATCTCATAAAATTCTACACTTCAAACTCAAATAAAAAATAATAATAAATCTCAAGACTTAAAACTATGACATCTACTAACATGAATTTATATTAAATTTAAAAATAATTTATAATTATACTAAAAAATATAATAAATAAAAATATTATAAATTATAAATTTAGTATTCGTATAAAAGCAAGGGTTATTGTATTAATAGTAATAGTATAATATATCATCTTCTTTTTTTTTTTAAATAATAGTATAATATACGGGTCAGACACTCCAAAAGAAAATAATTATCCAAAATCGCAAAAGAAAATTGAACTGAGAGCGAAAGATCAACATCCATGAGTGACCTTACTAACACGAACACAAACCCCCCACC
Organism: Amphicarpaea edgeworthii; assembly: GCA_014843725.1. Taxonomy (NCBI): domain Eukaryota; kingdom Viridiplantae; phylum Streptophyta; class Magnoliopsida; order Fabales; family Fabaceae; genus Amphicarpaea; species Amphicarpaea edgeworthii. The sequence continues at coordinate 1,308,117 of CM026325.1, forward strand.
AACAACAATGGCGGAACCACCGCCACCGCCACCGGAAAACGACGTGGCAATCTCCCCCGAAAACCCCATCCTCCTCGACCTCCAAATTTCCTCCGGAGAAGACCCGGACTCCTCTCTCCCCGAACCCGCCGTCGCAGACTCCCCGGACTCCACAACAACTCGACCCGACCCTATTCCCCCACCGCGGAAACGCCGCCGTCGCAAGAAATTCTTCACGGAACTCACCACTGGGCCCTCGACACGCCGAAACGACGTCGCCAAGGACTGCGACGTGGAAGCCCTAATCGCGATTTCGGTAGGGTTCCCTGTGGACTCGTTAACCGAAGAAGAGATCGAGGCGAACGTAGTTTCCACCGTCGGAGGCTCCGAACAATCAAATTACATCGTCGTCCGAAACCACATATTAGCTCGTTGGCGGTCCGACGTTTCGGTTTGGTTAACCCATGACCGGGCCCTCCGGTCGATCCGGTCTGAACACAAGGGTTTGGTCGAAACTGCATACCGGTTCCTGTTGGAGCACGGTTACATAAACTTTGGCCTCGCGCAGGAGATTAAAACCCTAAAGTTGAAACCTTTCGATGGGTCCGAACGAGGAACGGTGATTGTGATCGGTGCTGGGTTTGCGGGTTTGGTTGCAGCGAGACAATTGGTGTTTATGGGCTTTAAAGTTGTGATTTTGGAGGGTAGGACCCGACCCGGTGGGAGGGTTAAGACTAAGAAGATGAGTGGTGATGGGGTCGAGGCTGCAGCGGATTTCGGTGGGAGTGTGCTCACTGGAATAAATGGAAACCCTCTTGGGGTTCTTGCTAGGCAATTGGGTTTGCCTTTGCATAAGGTTAGGGATATTTGTCCTCTCTATTTGCCTGATGGGAGGAATGTTGACTCTGAGGTTGACTCTAGGGTTGAAGTTTCGTTTAACAAGCTGTTGGAGAGGGTTTGCAAGCTTAGACAAGCGATGATTGAGGAGGTGAAGTCGGTTGATGTGCCGTTGGGGACAGCGCTGGAGGCATTCCGGCGGGTTTATAAGGTGGCTGAGGATAAGGAGGAAAGAATGTTGCTGAATTGGCACCTTGCAAATTTGGAGTATGCGAATGCTACTCTCATGTCAAATTTGTCGATGGCGTATTGGGATCAGGATGATCCCTATGAGATGGGTGGCGATCATTGCTTCATTCCTGGGGGGAATGAGACATTTGTTCGTGCACTAGCAGAGGATTTGCCGATTTTCTATGGGAGGACTGTGGAGTGTGTGAAGTATGGGAGTGATGGGGTGGTGGTTTGTGCTGGTGGGCAGGAGTTTAGGGGAGATATGGTGCTCTGTACCGTGCCATTGGGGGTGCTAAAGAAGGGGAATATTGAGTTTTTGCCTGAGCTTCCTCAGAGAAAGAAGGATGCTATTCATAGGTTGGGGTTTGGGTTGTTGAACAAGGTTGCAATGTTGTTTCCTTATAATTTCTGGGGTGGAGACATTGATACGTTTGGTCATTTGACTGAGGATTTAAGTATGAGGGGGGAGTTTTTTCTGTTCTATAGCTACTCCTCGGTGTCTGGGGGGCCACTTCTGGTTGCACTTGTTGCTGGGGAGGCTGCAATTAGGTTTGAAATGATGTCACCGGTGGAGTCTGTGAAGAGGGTGTTGGACATTCTGAAGGATATTTTTAATCCGAAGGGGATTGTCGTTCCGGATCCGGTTCAGGCAGTGTGTACTCGGTGGGGGAAGGATCACTTTGCATATGGATCTTACTCTTATGTTGCAGTTGGATCTTCGGGAGACGATTATGATATTCTTGCAGAGAGTGTTGGAGATGGGAGGGTGTTCTTTGCTGGAGAGGCAACTAGCAAGCAGTATCCTGCGACTATGCATGGGGCGTTTCTCAGTGGACTTAGAGAGGCTGCAAACATTTTGAGAGTGGCTAAGAGGAGATCCTCTATGCCTGTTGACACATCAAAAAGTATCACCCAAGAGAATGATGGTTTGAACAAATTGTTTGTGAAACCTGATCTGACATTTGGGAGCTTCTCTGCCGTGTTTGATCCAAAAGTGAATGATCTTGATTCCAGTTCATTAGTGAGGGTTAAAATTGGTGGAGCTGTGTTGGACTCTGGCAGTCTTTATCTTTATGCCTTGCTTTCAAAGAATCGGGTCATTGAGTTGAGTCAAGTGGAGGGAGATGAGAACAGGATGAGAATGTTAAACCGCAATTTTGGGGTGAGTTTGGTTGGGAGGAAGGGTTTAAGTGGTGCTGCTGAATCTCTTATTGACAACATAAAACTCTCTAGACCCAACTTTAATGAAGCGGAAAATGGTCTTATGGCTGAGTTGGAAAATTCTTAGTAGCATCATGGAGAATGGAACCTCCTTGCTGCTGTTAACTGTATTAAACACTTATATTTTTCTTTTAGATCTAATTAGCTTCTGACCATTTTTTTCCCGTCGTTAGCCATTTTTCGTTATGATGTTTCCATAGTGAACAAATTTAATTCTCTGCTGTATTCTATTTATGATCATGAATGTAAAATATTTAGATCTAAGTTGGTTCGAATCGTCTATTCCACATTATTCAATGGATATAAACAAGAGTTCAAAAATTTTGACATTATGTTTTCTACTCTAGGCAGCATGTTAATTTCAAAGCTCTAGCTCCCTTTTAAACAAGACTCGCCAACAGAAGCTCCCTTTACTGCCATACTGGTGGGAATACTGGCATACTGCAGTAGTTGGAACTTAAAAACAGGTGATGAGTTTACTAGTTCGGATATAAAGATGGACACACCTTTTTATAAATAAAATAAAATAAAAAAGAAGGGTAATCTTATTATGGCAAGTTATTTTCGTCATTATCAACTAAGCAATTTATCGTGTGCGCACATACTTATTTTGAGTGCAATAGAACTCAGCTGATAGGATTAGGGAGATAATTAAAAAAAAAGTAGCATATTAGGGTTTTTTATTTCTTTAAGGATTAATGTATCCCAAGGACAAAGGAACAAAGAAACAACTTCTGATTGGGCTTGGTTTTGGACTAATTTGGACATTTAATTCAATAAATTATACTGTTTCCAAATGAACGTACCCAATAATCCAGACAGAAATACGATCCAGAACCAGAAGCGCATCGTCTAATATGGTCGCACATTTTTTCATCAGTTAATATCTTTAAAATTTGTTTACATTAACATATCTTAACACAAACAAGCACCAGAATTTATAAATGTACATCTTTTAAGCAGATAATGAAATATATTCATTGTATTGGTAAATCAAAATTTCATACAACTTCACATTGGTAAACCATATAATTAGTGGTTGTCAAAATCCATCTCACTTAATGTTTCATCAATACAAAGAACCTAGTAACATAGACACGGATAAAATGAAAGCAAAGCAGGATCACAACAATGACATGTGATACAACTGTTTGGGCAAGTTGGCGTGAGCCAATTACACAAGAAAATGTAATTTATATAAGAAAAAAAAAACTAAAGACAACATGCAGATTGATCTAGCTAGACATTTTGACTTGATCACTAGATTGTAGTGCTTGAGAGGCAAAAAACCTAACATCAACATCTGGATCTTCACTGAGCTCAACCAGACAGGGACGGATGGTATTCTCAACAACCTTCATTATTCAAACGATCATTAATTAAGAGTGACCGAACGGTCATCAATCAAACAGTAATGCATTTCATATCATTTCTTACTGTAACAGACAACCAATTCAAAGTAGCATAAAATAAATTCCAATCCACAATAATCTAGACATTAATATTTCTAGATCAAATTAATATTAACCATGTAGCTCATCTAAATAATTTTGAAGATACAAGTTTTATAGTTTAGAAATCCATATTATTATAATCCAAGTAATAATGTGAAGTGTATTAAAGATGAAACCTTAAATGGAAGCTACTTACAGATTGATCAACAATTGGGATGAGAGACTGCAACACTTTAGCTACATTGAATTTGATATTGGGTACCCTGCAAGACATTCTGTGAGCATTGGCTCAAATGAAGACACACAACAGGAGTAAGGAATATGCAAATTTACCTATCTTTTGATGCATTAATGACCAGAGGAAGCAGTTTTGAAGAAGTAATCTCTGTGCCCAGAACAGGAGCTAGCAGCGAAATTGCTTGTAAGATTGTCATCCGATACAGATAATGTGGATCAGTAACCATGTCCAAAACCTGCAAAGGATACAATACTTGTTTAAATAAATAGTAGACACTGCTGTATTTAATAATAGCATTCAGGACATATTTTGAAAAACATGACAGTTGTAAGAAAAGTGTCTGTTGTAACAGAAAATTTATAGAACAGTTTCTACAAGTTGATATAATCTTTCCTTAAGCACCACCGCTCCAAACTCCAAAGCTAGGGATTTCTATAAATAAATATAAGGAGCACTCAAGCCAACATAATTCACTGATTAGATCAGCGATGAGGCAAACAGTTGACTAAAATACTTAGGTAACATTTGTTCAATTTCTTGTAATCATAGGTATTTAAAAGCTAACACAGAAAATCCTTTTGCACCCACCTGGGGAATTATGTGCTGCATTGCCCAATCCGGTCCAAATTCTTCTGCCAAGCGTTTGATGTTATTAGCAGCTGCATCACGGATTGAGTATACCTACACCATGGCCAATACATTGGACAAAGTCAATATGATACACATTTACTCTAAATAATAAAATAAAATAAAAAACAGGGTGGCATTGAACGCCCAACCCCACCAATAAAAGAAAGCAAAGCCATCTTCTTGACTAGATGAGTTTAGAAGATTTTTATAACCAACTTGGTCAATGGATTCAATTTAAGCCCACCCTATAAGATTTGTGACCTTTATATTAAACTTTTGAGTGGTATTTTCTTTTTAGTCCTTCAACAGCCCAAAGCACCTTTATATTATTCTTCATTTTTATTTTTTTACTTAATTAGTTTACACAATTTATATATAATCATGAATGAATGTATGTACATACATTCGTATGTAAAACTAAATCAAAGGTGCATGCAAATATGTGTATTTATATTGTATTCAAAAAAACACTTTTCTGTTAAAAGATTTTTAAAATATTTCTGCTATAATTTTTTTTAAATAAAAAAGGCTAATTCAAACTAGCATAAACTAAAAAGTTGTTTACCAAATAAATAAATTTATATAATATTAAAATTTATAATAACATTTGTTACGTACAAGATAAAATAACTTGTTTTGAATAAAATAGACTTCAAAAATAAGAGTAGAACTATTTGAATATAATTTTAGTTGCTTCACAAACCTTGTCCTTTAGCCATTGCATGCAAAGAGCTCCAAGCTTATCATCAAAAAAACCTACACCCAACTGGCTTGCCAATAAGGGTATATATTCTATGATTGCAAGTCGAACTCTCCAGTGCCGATCCTCAGCAAGTTCAACTATAGCTGGCAACAGAGACTGAGATAACAGATCAATACCAATAACCTGCAATCCACGTGTAAATTACAAGCTTCAATAGAGGGAGTATATGAAAAATAATAATATTTGAAATGTACATAGTCAATCTAAACTCTAAAGGAATTCCAATTATAAGACAAACCTGGTTCACTTGATCAAGCTTGCTGATAATATTTAGCCTGACATCAGGAAACTCATCTTTCAAAAGAGAAAGGAAAATAGGCAGAAGTTGCTCAATTGTGGCATCCTGCAACCACCACAAAAATATTTTAAAAGCAAGAAGGTGCATCCATCCTCTCTTTTTTTGACCAGAGTTCATTACTTTTACATGGAAACAGGTGGAGGATCTAGAAAATTTAGAAAGTGAGCAGGAGAAAAACAATACATAGGCATAAAAAAAATATTTATAATATTTATATCAATACAAAGTTAATAATAGTGTATACACATGAGATCAATCTACTAGTAAATAAATAAATAAAATCATGAGAAATAAAGTAAGCAGGTCATGAATGAGGCATCAGATTAGAAAGATAATTGTTAGCATTATTTTTATGGAAAAAGGAATTAAGTTTAAGTGAAAAGTATAAACAACAACCTATGATTTTAAACTAATTTACACATTTAAAAAAAGGCTAGTCTTTTATTTTCCCAAAAATCCATTTTTCTATCTCAAAAAATGATTATGCAAGATATAAAGGTATATATAATTGAGTTATCTAGGCATGCTCAGGTGCTTGAGGTCAGGTGATGAATGGATCAAGGACATAAATTTATCTCGCAATGACTCTCGCTTGCCAAAAGCAAAATACAGAGAGTAGGGAGGTTTCTAAGGTTTGGGTACAAAATAATATCATTACTTGTCTCTGTAATTAACATGTAAAGGAATTTTATTTTTTCACATTATTTATACAACTCATTGATTTGTGAGGAAAATTTAATTTAAAATGTGTAGTGGAGTAAGAATGAATATTCCAATAGAAATGTTAAGGTAGAGAGGGCATTTGCCCCCAGTCCTAGCACACATCTGCCACCAGAAAGAAAGCATAACAAACTATAGTTAACTGTAGAAGTATATTATTAGGAATCTTATAATTATGTAATGTATTGTGCAAATAGGGAAATTTTTAATTAGGGATATTATGAGCTGTATATCCATTATAATTTTTAGAGACTTCCTTATATGCTAAATCATTTATCCATATAATAACCAAAGCCATATTGTAGGCACATTTTTAAATGTATTAATTTTTTGTCAGCATAATTAATGACCTTAGACAGTGATTCATACCTTCCCTAACACCGGTGCCATTCCCATTATAACGGAAGCCAATGCAGAGCGAACATGCTGAGATGAATCTGTTGACAACTCCTAAAGTAGGCAAACTTGATCAGTTGTAATCAAACTAGTATCATAATTGTTAACCTGTAACTCTGTAAGAACCCCAATTTTTTTTTACTGTATACCTTCACACATGGTAGAATATGCTGAATGGCAAGTTCAGGATTTAGTATGCGGGAGAACTTGGTTACTTTCCCAGCAGCAGCGATACGTACTTCAGCCTCATTATCACGCAGCAGACGAACATATGCAGGAACCAATTCTGACCTACAAGTGCATCACCATCATACAAACAGTCAATTAGGATGTGAGAAACACGTACACAATAAATCATGTCATAGATCAAGAAGAAATTATTATACAGTCATAACTTTTATACATTCAATCATGAAACCTATATTAACCAACTGAAGAATGTATTAATATCAATAAAAAAAGATTTTTAGATAGCACCAATGGAAAAAAGCTTGTCAGAAAATCATGACAACCAACAAATCATTTAGCAGGTACAAAAGGTTACCTGGTGGGGTCAGGACCAACAGCTTCACATAGTTCATATAGTTGATTAGCAACCATGTAACGAACACGCCATGACTTATCCTGGATAAGAAGTAATTCAACTATGTCACAATATGTAGAACTTCATTTTGGAAGCAACACAAGACAGCCAAAACAAAATTATTTTTTCCATGTAACTTTTTGTTTATTAGTATTAAGAATACAAAAGATTCTTCAAACTTCAAAATGACAAAAGGATGGGAGACTATGAACAAGAAAAACATGCAGACAACCAAGTAACATATTTTACATATTCTTCCTATCGAAACAAAAATATTAATGTCCAAAATTATGCAAGCATAGTAATTTGCTTAGTGGTACATATGTTTGGAGAGCAATAACTAAACCTGGTCTCAGCCTATCAATATACTCATACATATATAGTTAACTGAAAACCAACCCAAATGTTGCAATCAAGACATCCCCTCATTAGTGTTGGCCACAAAATGGCAATGGAAAATATATCTCTACATATATGGTATTAGTGTATTACTAATGGTCAACAAACCTGAGAAAAATTGACTATGACAGGAAGAATATGTGCCACACAATCTTGAGGTTCCAATAATTTTCCCAGAGCTGCACAACCCTCAACAGCAAGTAGCCGAACAGAATCTTGATCTGCAAGCACAAGGATCAAGTAATCATCAGTTAATATATGCACTTCCAGCGGATCAACTTAAAAAACACTACTCAACAAATGACCATGACACACTCAAACTGTATTAACTTCTCACATTAGTCAGTCCAGTATTCTGACAATGCCTTCAGTTTCTAATAAGGAAAAGAAATTAATGTCAAGAATAATGGAAACTCAAAAGTCTACATGTCAAGGTTTGAAGCTTGCATTTTTTCTTAAAAACAAATTTAAACGCATGAAAAATTAATCAGGATGCCAAGCTAAGTGTCCTAATAGTAATATTATAAACAAGAAAAATATTTTGTTCTATTCATGGCTATCTGTTATGTAAATGTCCACTTGACAATTTTCTTCATCTGTTTGGAAGTAAAAACATGATCACCAATTCATTTACTGGAAAGATCAATAACAAAGCCAGTTCATCTGGTAAAAGTATGCATGTGTGGTATGTGTAGTTATTTGTAAAAGTCTGCATTTGTACATACATATTTCTCCTACTATATCAAGAATTTGGGCTAACTAAGAGGAAACTAGAACAGAGATTAAATATGAACACATGAAAGCTATTAGACTATTAGAGAACATTTCCTGTATTTTAGGGTCTCTACTTTGATGAATACCTTTCAGATTCACATCATGCATGAAATAGTTGAAACTTGTCTAAAACTCCCAAAATAGCTTAATTAGATTTCAATCTTCTTTTTCATTTTTGGTTTCCTTCTTGTTGATCTTCTGAACTTAAATAGATCTAATTCCCAATCTACAGAGTGAACACAGTCAAACATAAAGCCCTAGAGGAAACAGATAGCTCCATTCACAGCTAACTAACTACTGGGGTCCTCAGCTTATCTAAGCAACAAAAACTATTGAACTAAATACAATACAAACACTAGAAGTCCAAACTTCAAAACTTTAGCATTAATCCTAATTTCATTTAATGGATTCATGATGTGGTGCAGCAGGAATTAGTGGTATCATATCAACTTCACATACCATCCTGTGTGAGATCCTCAAACACAGACATGATGTCAGCTTTCAAGTGAGGAGCTTCAACAGTAGCAGCAAACTTTCCCAAGTTTGTGGCAGCAGATCTCCTAACCATGGGCATATCATCTTGACACAGCTGACCATATATGGCTCTCAGTTCAGTCTTCACCGCCTCTGGTGCACTAGGGTAGGCAATATGGAACAACCCGCACGATGAAACACGTGCCGTGAACCACTCACCAGCAGCCAGCCTCTACAACAAGCAAAATAAAAAACGCAATGGATGCCGCTCTAACCACAATCAGGTTCATAATAAGGTCCTGTTTGAATAAACTTCTCTACAAGCAGGTGAAATGAATTCAACTTAAGCTCAAATCAACTTATGCACCAAAATTTTTATAGAAGTTCTTTTCATTAACCTCTCCAAAACCTAAGGTTGCATAAGTTAATTTATAGCTTATGGAGAACCTCAATACATTTTCTTTTTATTTTTCCATCCCCTGTAAGTGCTTACCGAGAAGTTTATCCTAATAGCACCTAACAAAACTAATGAAAGCGCATGCGGCTATACTACCTTAACTAGAGGAATGAAGTGTTCAACCAAATCTTGCTCTCTCATCTGAGCTCCAATTCTACACAGCGACTCCACCGATTTGTCTCTGACGCAGGTTTCCTCAACGGTGCAGAGAGTCTCCAAGGGAGGAAGAAGCACGTTGGCGTGCTCCACGCCTCCGACGTAGGGAATGAAGACGCCTAATTCCTCGGCCATTGCGAGGAGCACTTCGTCGTCATCGTCGTTGTTCTCGCTGAGGAATGGAATCAGCTCCTTCCGCGTGCGATCCTCGCCGAGGGCGCGCGCAATCGTGGAGAGCCTTCGGATCGAGTTCAGGCGCAGCTGAATGTCCTCGTTCTTCAACTCGTCGATCAAAACGGCAATCGGATACAGAGGCTGGTCCACCATCGCCATGTCGTTTCACCGGATCCTCGAAACTGCAATAATCGGAGATCAACGATTCGCTCGATTACAAACACAAAACGACAAAAGAAAAAAGAAGAAAAACCTCGAAATCTACGATATGATGCTTGATCTGAAGCAATGGACAGTAGTTCAGAGAGAAATTGAAAAAAAAATGAGAAAAAAAAAATGAATAAATGTGTTGTTGTTGTGGCACCTGAGACTGAAAGGGGATTTGTTGAAGGATGGAGTGGAAGGGGGGAATGTAGCGTGGATCGGATCTGCCGTTTGGACAGAGAAAAAATGGTTTTATAATTTTCCCTGGAATTTCACCATTCTCGAGGGTGTGTAACTGCTTCTTTCCCTTCTATGTTCTTCATCATTGGCTGCAATTTATTTATTTCGTATAATAACAATTGTAGTAAATGAAATTATGAAACATTGTTATATCATTTCTACTTTACAAATAATTGTACCCGACTTGAAATAATATGGATTATAAAGTCATTATTGTTTGAGAAAATAATAGTACATGTATTTACTGCGTAACTTTTTTTTTTTTTCCTTAGAAAAACACTTTTTTTTTGCTAATCATCTAATTATAAAGTATAAACTACCAAAACAAAATTATATTATTTTTAATTTTCTTCAAAAAAAATATTTTTAATTAATTAACGGTGTAAAAAAATTATATTAATAAAAAAATAGTATTAAGCTCTTATAAACTTAGTGATTTTTAATTAATTGATTGTATAAAAAGTTTATATCGATAATATTTGATTGAAGTATATATATATATATATATATATATATTATTATTACTACGAGAGAGATGAAAAGTTTAAATATCAATTATTAATTAAATCTTAATAGTTCAAATATAATTTTAAATTAAAATTAAATGTAATTTTTACTATATACAATCATGTCTTTTTTAATTATTGTGTATTTATTGTCTTATCATCATAGTCAATGTCGTTACCATCAACATAGTTACCGCCGTTTTTGTCACTAACACCAACAGGACCACTATCACCACTACCATCATAGTCGTTATCCCGTTGTTGTCACCACTACCATTGTGGTGGCAGCAACAATGAAGATAACAATTATAATAGTGGTGACGATGATTATGATAGCAGCGGTAACAGTGGCCTTGTTGATGGTAGCAGTAGTGGTTGTGGTGATGGCGGCGCTGTCATCACCATGACCGCCACCGCTACCACTAACAAGGTCACCATCACCACCAAAAGGACCACTGTCAAGGCCACCATCATCACCATCACAACTATCATAGTCGTCATTTCCATCTGTTGGTAATGGCGGCAAAAATGACGGTAGTGATCATATTGGTGGTCACAAATACACAATAATTATGAAAGATATGATTGTATAGAATGAAGATCACATTTAATATTTAAACTTCTCATCTCTCATAATAAACATATCACTTGATACAGCGTCTATATATATATATATATTAGAGAAAGTTGGATAACACTTCTAATAAAAAAAAAGAGATAAAATTAGTTCTTTAATAATTTGGTCACAAAAAGCATATAGCTCTAATAAGTAAAATAATTAGATGATAAATAAATCACTATAATTTGGTCACAAAAAGCATATAGCTCTAATAAGTAAAATAATCAGATGATAAATAAATCACTAAACATAGAGGAGGAAAAGAATTACTATGGGTGAAATTATTAAAAAAATTAGAAGTCGATAATTTATATATAGATATAATTTACTGTATGATATGTTTAATCATGTAACCAAAACTACCTAGGAAGTAGGAAGGAAAGAAGAAAAATTTGTTGTTTATTGCTTATATATTTTGCTAAATGGTATTTGCCAGGGAAATTAAGAATTGAGTTAATAAGGTGTGTTTGTATATATGTTCAGTCAACAATGTAAAACTTTTTACATCACAGTAAAAATTAAAGTCGATTTAACAAAATTGAAATATGAATACACACAAATTTTGAAAAAAAAAAATAATTAAGAAACAAATCAAACAATGGGAATTGAAGCAGTTTTTATTGTCAAAATTTAGTGAGATAGCATCAGTAACAGTAGTAGCTCTCAGCAGTCGTTGATTTAACAATAGGTGATTGTCCTTCCGGCAAAGCCAATAACGAATGACCAGGGATCACTTTGAGGAAGAGATCAGATTATCTAAAGAATCAGAAATGCACACTTTTGATTTTGGGGTATCGGCATAGGCATTTACTTTAGATCAGTCCATGCGTAATATACACATGCTTCCATATCTCAATCCTTGAGTGTCAAACAATTACACAACCTGTTCCAAAAACCACGAGATGTTGGTGGTGATGCTTGCTCAAGAGGGTCCTTAAATTTTGCTTTCTCACCTAACTCTTCAAAAGAATCCACAAGGTTCTGGAGCCTTGCCACAAACTCAATCAGAAGGGATGTGAATGTTGCTAGAGACAGAGAACTGGCACTTTCATAGGTCTTAGATTCTTCCTCTTTTGTCACTGCATCTGCTTTGAAGGAAATATGAGCAGGCCAAGATATCTGTTTCCTGAACATGTTTTCATCACCAACACCTACAGCCACTGCAGGTTTGTTGTCAGGAGTTGTTGCTTGTTCTTCCCAACTTTTTGGAACTTTGACAGCTCTGAGATCAAGCACGGCTTCACTGAGAGACTTGTACTCCAAAAAATGTCTCTCTTCATCTATGTTCAAGAAGTCTTGAGAATCACCCTCCCCTCTAGGCCGGTTTCCAATTTCCCAGCTCTCTGAATTTACAAGGAGGAAGGACTTTTTGTCAATCTTCTGCTGCAATTCTTCTGCTGCCTCGTGTACTTCAAAAAGAATGTCTTCCAGGCCTAGTTTCTCCAACTTTTCTACTTTGTTCCCAAGGTCCCGTAGAATTTTGGCCGCTTCAGAACCTACCTTTTGAACCTCCCTACAAAAGACTTGCCTCTTCTCGGGTGGAGCCTATTTATCAAAAAGGAGGTTGAGTAGATGTGTATTTGCATAAATCTAAATAAATGAAATTAGGATGAAAATTTTTCAACTATTTAACCTTAATAAATTGTCAGAAAATTAGAAGCTTCCTCTGGCTCAAGAGAAAGAACCATAAAAGAGTAATACACCAAATTCCTTGAAATTATAAGCAACAGTCAATTTAGTCCTTAAAATTATGAAAATGTCATTGCAGGCCCTAAAATTACTAAATGATCGTCATTTTATAGTCCCTAACGTTATCAAACATCAACCATTGAGTCTTTTAAATTACAAAAATAAGAACCGAAACTATCAATGTTTGGAAATAGTAAGGACTAAACTAACCAGTAATTGTAATTTCAGAGAGTATTTAGTGTATTACTCAAAAAGACAGACTAAAGGATATTTTAAAAGATAAGCTTAAATATTGTTTTGGCAAGAAATAGAAAATAATGAAATGGTAATTTGGCATCATAAAGACTTCAGTTTAATGCAGTGACCAGACTCAATCTACTGGGATGAGAAAAGGCAGCACAAAAGGACTTACATTTCGAATATAAAAGACTGATAACTGACAAAGGTGATCTGTTTTCTAAGGCAGAAACAATATACTAAACCACAGTATGTACCAGGCACCAGTACATATTGGGTATACTAGGGTTAAGACTTGACAGCATCTCTAATTAAGCCACTAAGAATAAAAGATTTGGGACTGAAGGAAGGGGTTAATAGTGGATAACAAAAGTGAAGACAAAGCTGAAGCAATATAAATATCTGAACTTCGGGACCAAAGCAGTGGATTACAAAAGATGAAGCTACATTTCAGCATATCAGAGTAATTTATTTATCCCAAGTCTAAGGTTTACATTCAGAAGGCATTTCTCTAATCTCTATAAAGCCAAATGGCTAAATTTGATGATCGATCTCAGTATAGAAGAAGGACAAATACTTAGCTGCAATTTCTCTAGTGTTTTTGGTATTGTTCTCTAATTAGAATTGGAGGTTCGCCTCAATAACTATGTTGACCTTTACTGCAAATCTTTACTACGCGAATTACCAAGAAGAAACTCTGATTTTGATTGGAGAACAGTACCAAAAATATTTAAGGAACTACATATAAGTTTTGTCACTTGAAAGAATCCTCAAGGCTCAAGTTTTGACCTCTCACATTGCTAGCACCAAACACAGCAATTAAAACTAAAGTCATTTCTAACAACATATTTTGATAATATATCACAATCTACAGCAATATAAGGTTTAACCTTGAAAATAACCTCTTATCTAATCTCTAAATATTAAAAAAAAATTAAAACACTCCATATAACTAACATGTTCCGCTGAAATAACACCTAAAGGGAAATAAAACAAGAATGAAAACAGCATTAAAAAAAGACAGATTTTATCACAAGATCTGCATATGGAATAAAGGTAAATTCCAAAAACCACCCACCAAAAGAAAACACAAAATACTACACTCAAAGACTTTGTAACAAAAGTTGCAACAAGTACCTGTATTTCAGAAAGTATACATCCATGCATAGCCATGACCATAAACGCACAATGCCTTAGTGCGCCACTTACTTTCACATAATTTTGCCATGGATATCTAAGCATTTTGTATGGACCATGAGGTGGCTCCCAGACAGCAAAACCCATCTTCAATAAGAAGTACATAAGGATGAGTCAAAAAGATTATCAATATTTTTTTCTGAAAGTGAAACGGACAGAAAATGAAGTAGAGAATAGTATACCAATGAATCCTCTGTGCTGGTAGATTCAACAGCTGATCTGTAGCCTTTGTAAACCACATCCTCGGAAGCTTGGTATGTAAGAATTTTCGAAGGCACTCTCTCATATTCAATACAATTAAGATAGTTATTTACAACACCTGAAAAAGAAGCTTAACAACTTTATTCAACATAGAAAATAAGATTATGAAGCAGCAAGTAAATGGTAGTAGTTAGTTGATCCCAAACTAAAAGTGATGATCAAGAAAATATTGTAGACAACCTTCCAATGATGCTGCAACGCCCGTGAAATTTTTTGCCACAAGATTATGTAGATCCTCACCAGCCCAGATTGGATATATACAAACATTTATCCCCAGAGCCACAGCAGCACCCAGTGCAATTAGCAAAAATCTATCTATAGCTGTTTCAACAAACTCTCCAGTTCGATACCCTGATACAATAATGAAGCAATAGGTGATCAAGAACACACGGAAACCATATTCATAAGCCTTCATTGTTGGATATTGTTTAGCATATGTGGCGCAAAATCCTGCCATTCACACATCGTAAAACTGTCAGAGAACAAGGCATGAGCAAAAAAGATAAAAAAACTAAATGTCAGATGAATCTCTATCAACATGATAAGAAATAGAAGTGATTCAAAATTATGACCTGCAGTGAAGATGCTAACAACTATAATGGTTTCTTCCCATTTTCCAGCCAATTTTGATAAAAGTCCCATTCCCAAAGCTAGCCCTCCAGCTAACAAAGTCCCCAATCCTCTGTTAAGCCCTTTGCTAAGAGTTGCTCCTGCAGGAGTACAATGTGACCAATTATTGCTTACACAATTAGAATGTCATCTGCTTTAAGGAAACAAAAGTAAAATTCATTTAATAAAAAAACACTATTACGTCAAAACACATAATATATTTACATTTTAAATAGTTGAAAATGTTTGATAAAACTACTGAATGTTTCTTAACCACTTCCCTCAAGACACTCGTCAACAAGTACTGTTCCTTAGCATTACTTGGCATTGATTTTCCCAACAAACTAACTAAATTAACAGAACCAACAGATCACTATACCACGGTCAAATATTTTAACCAATTTTCTTCTAGCTTTTTTTTTTTACGGGAATTTTCTTCAAGCTATTCCCCCATGTCCACGTGAAAATACCACATTGTACTCTGTTTAAAAGGGTACCTTTATCCGTTAATCCATGCATATTCTTCGCCAATTCACTTGAAGAAGAGGAACTTAAACCCCCAAAAGAGAAGAAAAAAATCCATCACGTATACGGATGACAGTAATTTTGTCTCGGAAAACACTATATTAATCAGACCCTTTAATTGAAAAAGAAAAAAAAGAAAAAGAGAGAGATAAATTTAGTCCCCTAATGAGATCTGTTTGTTCCGAATTTTTTAAGATACTTTTAGTTTTAGCAATAAAAGGACTAAGTTCGTGCAATCTTTCCCAATTAAGTAACGTCACGTGCAGTTTTAGACACCAAAATGATGAAAAATAAAGTGTAGACATATACTACTTTAGATATTAAAAAACAGCATTATGGTGCTTATAGAAAAAGAAGGAAGAAAAAAAAAAACAGCATTATGATTGTTATAAATATAAATATAAATATCATATACATATACATATAAAAAAAAATTACCCCATCATTCAATCATAGAGTATATTTTTTGGGTCACCATACCATGATACAATCATATATATAGATATACATAATCATTTGATAAAAATATTTATAATAAAATTATTGAGTTTTACAATAATTTAGGTTGTCCCAGCAGATTGAAATTTGAAACCTTAAAATAGTTATGATTTTCATTTAAATTAAATCTTTTCTGATCTCATTTTAAGTAGCTAAAATCCAAAAAACAAAGATTAAAATAAGGAGGGGGGTAGAAAGTTGAAACCACACATACCTATGCTGAATTCGAAGACAACAACGACAGTGAGAATGGCCCAAACGGAGTGTTTACTAATATCCTCAAAGGGCTGTTTCAGAAATATCAAAAGCGATAGAAGAATGAGAGCCAGTCCCATTTTCGCGGAGAATATGATCTTCCTAGGATCGGAGCGACCCATCTCCCACGCTCTCGCGGCCACGCGCTTCGCGGTCTTCCACGCGCCCACGATCCCGTCAGAGACGGCGCGGTAGGAGCAGCAGCGCCTCCGTGGCGAGTAGTCATCCTCGTCGGACTCTGGCAGCGCGATCCCAATTTGGGAGTAACCGCCGCCCTTCATGGAGAGTAGCCTCTCCTTCCTCTCCGCGAAGCTGTGACGGAAGGAACCCAACTTGGGCACCCTCGCCGTCGAACCCATCATCGTAACAGACGATTCGGCGGCGGAAACGTGAAAAGTGGAGGCGTGTTTGTTTCTCTGATCGCAAGGTTTATCAAACGTGCCGACCAAAATGGAATTAAGGATGCTGTTATGTAGTCTTGTAGTGAACGTGAGCACATGTACATGTATTTGTTAATTACTTCATTTTAACTGTAACGTAAGTAAGAAATTGTTTCACCTTAATTATTAATCATTAATGAATAGTAAGAGTAAGAATCTTATATTTACTCTTGTACATGGAGTAAGTTTAAATGGATTCAGTCTCTAATTATCTATATCATATCATTCATAAATAAAAATAATTAATTTTAAATTTTATTATAATATTTTACCATTGTAAAAAAAATTATAAATTTATATAACGCTTTTTTTATTGATAAATTTATATAACGCTTATCCTATTATGTTTATTCTGTCTATATATCGTACCACATCCAATATTATGTTTTTTTTTTTTTTTTTGGTTACCACATCCAATATTATGTATTATGATCATCATACGAACCTTTAAATTAATTATTAAAAATAATTAAGAATTTTGCCATAAATTCACAGTATCAAAAAGTTATAATATTTATTAAATAATTCTCTTTACTAGATATAATAGTCATCGATTGCATGAGGTTGTGTAAGTATTAAATTAATATAGTTTAAAACATAAAAAATTTAATCAGTCCTCTCTTTCAGTTTATGTATTTTATATGAATTAATTATATACATTTATATTATACTTTAATAAATAATTAAAAATGATTTATTTTAAAATGTTTGGCTGAATTTAAAATTATTTTATGATGTATATTTTTTGTTTGCTTATTTACATTACCGCTTAATTTTGATTTATGTTTTCTCTTTTCTTTTAGAAATTTTTTTTTATTGTTTTGATATAAATATAAAATATAAAACACCTTTGATTTTAGCCTTTAGTAAATCTAGTTACATTTGATTGTCAGGAAAAATTTTAACTCGTCTTTTTTTTTTTTTAAACAGGGCACAAAATTTTACTCGTCTTTTTAGTACGTATCGTGACTTGTTAAAAAATTTAACTACTTCAGAACATCAAATTTTTAAATTATTTAATTTAAAGTTAGTTCTTTAGAATTGTAAAAGCCATCGTATGGTTAATTATAAATCTTCTTCTTTTTTGACAGAATAATACATTTTCAGTTGCCTTATTTGAAGTTTACCATTATATTTTTCTCCACTCGAGTTAATTGGAAATAAATTTGAATGTTTAAAAGTCCTGACTGGGTTATTGTTCCTTATCCAAATTATGAAAGTGGACTGGCTGGTGGGTGGGGAGATATTGAACATGCTTAATTATTGAAAGTGGCGGATGGATTCATTGAAAATGTATTGTCTTTGTTTTCTTCTTCTCTTTCTTTTTACGATCAAAAGATGTAAAGATAAAAAATTCAATTCAGTTTATTTGGTATTTTTGGGATTAATTTTTAGTCAATTTTTTTTTTAGTATTTTACATAGTAAACAAATGTTAAATGTTAAAATAAGTTATTGAAGTAAAATTTCAAATTATAATTAAAATATAATACTCAAAACACAAAATAACATTTATTTAATTTTTCAAAAAATAATAATAATACGTGATAGAAACTAAACATCAATCAATCATGATATATAAAAGAGACATTCAAAGACAGTTAGATCATTCTCTAACCAGTACACGTTCCCTCTTTATTAGTCTGTTGATTTGAGAGGAGAAAAAATCTTTAAAGAAAAATATAGATGATAATATTTTTGTTCAGTTGATTTTTTTTTTAAATGACTCTTAGAGCAAAAAAGTTATTTCTTCTCCAACCATTATATGTCAAAAACTAAACTCCATGCTTAAAAACTCTAGAATATGTTTTTTTAAAATTATTTTTGGTCCTAAATATAAAAAATTAAATAAAAAACTTAATTATTAGGATCAATAAAAATATTTTATTTAATTAATTTTAATTTGTATTATTGTAAATTTAAATTTTGTTCTAAAAACATCATTTGAATTAAATGATTTTAGTGTTGGCTACTATTTATAACGCTACTCGTTAATTATTGTAATAATATTTTTTTCATTCAATAATTGTGACTTATTTTGTTAATAATCCAATAAATAAATTCACTTTTTATGGGAAATGAGTGTATATATCATTAATAGAATCCGTAATAAATTAAAAAGAAAAAAGAAAAACTAGCAATTAATAAACTGAAAGTGCTATATTTCTTATAATTAGAACCAAAATTTATTTCATTTGTTTCATATATATAGGATTGGAGGTAATATTTATAAAATAAAAAATAAAAATTATAGAGAATATTATTTAAAACAAATATATTTTAAAAATACAAAAAATAAACTATAAGTAAAAAGTGGATGCAAAAAGTAATACTCTAATCTAACAATTTCAGCCCATAAAACTCTCTTGGATTCAAGTAGCTAGTCACGCTTCATCAGCCCACGAATATCGTCCAAAAAATAGCGTTAGCCTACCGCTTGTAGTGCCAAGAATAAGATGATATGAACTATACTTTGTACTGTAATTTTAATATATCTTACATTAAATTTATTTTAATATCATCTTAAAACTTTAATTAACTATACTTGTAAACATTATACTTATACTTACGTCAAAATAGTTTTAACAAGATTGATATTTATGATAAATTACTGATATTGATTGGTTTTTTTTTTTTTTTTTGACAGAATACTGATATTGATTGTTGTTAAATTAGTTGACAGGTGTAGAACTTCTCTTTAAATTTACATCAATCGGTGGCTAGCTAGCTAGTCACAGGCTTATCCATTTGGGCCTTTCCACCGATCAAGCAAGCACTACAGTCCTCACGTGTCAAGCCATGAATCCATTAAAAAAGACATCAACACGTGTCCATACACATGGCAGCTAGATCCTCAACTGCACACGGCACGTGTAAGACTCTAAAGATTCCTTGGACCAGATTTGAATGCTTGGTTTCCTATATAAACCCCATGCTTGCATGCATCAACATCATCCAACAACAACTACTTCCTCATAATTATACTCAGAAAAGCAACAAACAACAAGTATGGCAAGTTATCAGAAGCATTACGATGACCAGGGTCGCCAGGTTGACGAGTATGGCAACGTTGCGAGGCAAACTGACGAACACGGCAACCCCATTCATGCTGCCAGTGTTACCTATGTAGCCGCTGGAACTGCTGGTGGCTACGGTGACACTAATAAGCAGCACCATGATACTACCGGCGTCTTGGGCGGCGACACTGGTTTAAATAAACACACTGGCTACGCCGGCCGCGACACCGGTAGTAGACAGCATGGAACTACCGGTAACTATGGCATCGACGACACCGATAGGAAACAGCATGGGATTACTGGTACAGGTACCGGTACCGGTTCCGGTGGCTATCCTGGTGGTGACACTGGTAGACAACAACATGGGACTACTATCGGTGGTCCTTACTATGGGACTAACACTTCCGACACAGGTACAGGTCCTAGAAGCGGAACCATCGGTGGTGGAACTGGCTATGGAATCAACACTGGAGGTGCTCACACTGAAGCTGCAGGGTATGGGAAGGAGCAGCGTCCGCACGAGCAAACTCATGGTGATCAGCACGAGAAGAAAGGGATAATGGACAAGATTAAGGAGAAGCTTCCTGGAGGACATGGCGACAACAAGTAGATGCATCGTTCATCATTCATGCATGCATATGTATTGTTTTCTTTTCAATAAATTTGCTGCATATCTACTTACGTACAGTACTGTGTCTGTGTCTCGTTGTAATGTTGTGTACATGTGGAGGATCGATATACTATATGGTTATAGTATATATATGGAAAAATAAAAAATATGTATGCATGTATGGTGAAATATAAAATTAATAAAGCTATAAATGTTGTGGCAAATACATATGTTGGTACTTGTGTTCTGGATTTAGAAATGAAGCCATATCTTTTATTATTTATTTCCTTCTTAACCTTTCCAATGCAAACTAGCTAGGTCTCTAATCTATAGTATTGAACAGAAACTAAATAATAAGATTACGTAACCACTAAATTTCTGAATTCTGATAATTAAAGAGCAAGTAAAAAGAAAAAAGCTTTTATGGATATGTGTGTGTGTGTGTGTGTGTGAAAGAAAGGGGAAAGATCGAGTAAAAAGGCTAGTGCATGTGGATGTAAAATAAAGGGGAAAGAATATAAGTAAAAAACAAAACAAATTATGTAAATGATTGAGTTGATGAAAGAAATTAGGATGGTACAACAATACTTTCTAACTACCTTTCATACAGGCCAAACATAATAGCAACTTCTCTTTCTTAAAAAGCAAAGTATTTCAAAAGCAACAAAATTATAACTTCTCATCACACGAAAATTATTAAACTTGACAAATATAATATAAATTAGTAATGCCTAGAATTATTACAATGATTAGTTAGGGACATTTCTACTAATTTACAAAGAGAGAAAATGGTAATAAAGTCACGTACATACTCACTTATGTTGTGGACATATATGTGGTTAAAATATGATATTATATAATATTATTTGTTTCTCTCAAGCCAGACATGTTTCCATTTGATTCTGATGAGTGGCTAGAAGGGTCCAATTATTGGTCATTGGTTTCTGGTCTTCCATTTCAACATTGCTCTCACTCAAGTCTTGTATGTCCAATATCTCAACTCTACGGTTAGTTTTTTTCTTTATCTTGATTGCTACATCCTGTGGGATGAACCTGCCACACACAACCACCCTGGTCTGCTTCTTCTCTAGGAGATAGCTATCCAAGTCTAGCATAATAGCATAGTCAAAAAAATAAAGATATATAGTTTGCAATTTAATTAATTCTCTCTATTTCAGAACTATAAAAACCTTGCATAGAAATTAATTAAGGATAATCATATGATGCCTAACCTTGCATATCAAGAAGGGCTCTCTTCACTTTTCTGTAGCAACCATTGCAATCAATATTGATCCTCATCACCATGCAGAAGTACTGCCAACCAAAGAAAAACCAAAATGATTCAAAGGGTATTTTTAGAACTAATTAACTAATAACCAAAAAGATAGTGTGGATTAGAGCATGCCTTCACTGTCATGAAATCAATCAGAGAGAGATTGATAGAGATAGTTACAGGAATTTGAAAATCCAAAGTAGTGTGAATGAGCTACCAAAGGCAAAGTGATGAATCTTAAAAGGCATGCAACAACAAAACTCAAGAGACCCAAAAAGGGTTTATAATGAGCTGGTTAGCATTTCCGTATGATAACATTGATGCTCGATCCTTTTAATTGTTGAATCTGATTCTTTTTGTGTGCCAAGGGAGGAAAATGTAGCGTTTGTCACATTATTATTCTTGACCTTCTTTGTTCCCGTTTTGTCCATGCCACTACATAAACAAAGAAAAAGAGCATACTTTCTTTTGAGAAAAATAAGGCATAAAGATCTTACTTCTGCTAGAATGAAGTGTTTCTGCCTGCAATATTTTTTAATATAAAGCAAAAACATGTGCTTGTGCTAATGTGCTATATGAAATTATCATTATTTAATATTGAAGAAATATTTTTTATTTATTACCAAGCATTTCAAAGTTCAATGAAATAAAATGTGTATCTATCCTGTGACCGTTTTCTAACAAGATTTGGTGGCTCTTTGATCCATATGGATATTTTATTGGAATGAAAACTAAGTTGGAAGGCATCACTCTTGATGGGGAATGTTTTTAATTTTTACATCGGTTATTTTAATAATCGATGTAAAATAATGTATTTCTTTACATGGGCACCTCCTAATTTGAAATCGCGCATCCCGTATAAATTGTCTTCATTCCAATCCAAATGAGGATTCTGTTTAACAAAATCACCAATATGAGTCGAAGAGGAATATTTGGTCAATCCTCTATTTTTGTCCTTTTTAAATTAATTACTATTTTGGTAGAGGTAGTTTTTTTTAATCCAGATTAGCTGTCCAACCCCCTATGAACTTGTTCCGACTTGATTTCTTTTCCAGATTTGACAATTATGTTATCTTTTTCATTTTAAAAATAACAATTGAAACATTTTTATTTTTAATTCCATGCTAAATGTGTATAGGAACGTAAATTAGAATCGAATAAAGGAGAAGAAAGGTAGGGATAGGGTGAGGATTGTTGTGCGTATTTGTATTGGTTTTTATTTATTTATTTTGTATTCAAAATATCTTATAATTAAAGTTGAGAAAACTCTATAGTAAAATTGCCGAGTTTTGTAATAAATACTTTTAATTGGTCAATAGTATAAAAGAAAGATGCACGAAAATTAAACTATTGTATCTTTACCTAACATTTTAAGCTTTTCATTGAGTTAGTTTTTCCACAGGAAGAAACAAAAAATACATGTTAGATGGAAGTCACACACCTATACCATGCGTAACAACTCACACAGAAAAAGTGATCATTTATATCTATTTAGCCACCTTGGTAACTATTTTCCCATCACATCATGGCTTCTCCGAAATACTTCTTTATTGTCCCTATTTTGTGTCAGATTATTATTCTCTTGCTGTTGATTTCCAATCTTCCCAACATACTTTCACAAGACTCAAGCCCCACCATAGCCCAATGCACATCAAGCCTCCTTCCCCTTATTCCCTGCACACCATTTGTGCAGGGTTCTACCCCTTCTCCAGGGTCAGAATGTTGTGGCAACCTCAAGCAACTCTACAGCCAAGAACCACACTGTCTGTGCCTCTTTCTCAACGACACTAACTTGAGTTCTTTCCCCATCAACAAGACACTTGCTTTGCAGCTGCCAGCTCTTTGTACAATTCAAGTTAATCCCAACGTCTCGGCCTGTTTAGGTTACATAAACCATTTGTTTATGATTGTCTTGTTACATTCAAAAAGTGTATATGTGCATATGTATTGAATTTGATTTTCCTTAATTTGTTTGTCACAGGGGAACAAGTGCATATGCCTGCAACATCTCCTCATTCTCATGTTTCTTCTGGGATAAAGAACAACTCCACTGTTATGGGTAAACAAACACCTCTTTTTTCCATTATCATTTATCCTTCAAAAGCTAGGTTAGTTTCCATGTTATATGTTACTTATAAATAATTTCCTTTGCCAATGTCATGTAAATGTAAATTAAATCATGCTTCTTAGTGATCCTCTCTTTTGAATTTGTAGCTTCTCCTGCATTTTCAGTGCCACCAAAACCAAGCATGATGGGAATTGGGTTTGGGAGTAGCAAAACCGCTGACTCGAAGAAAAGAAGTAGATTTATTGTTGTTACAACCATAGCAATTTTATTGTTAGCATATGTGCTGCACTAGTATTAGTTAAAATTATATGATTAGAGTTCATACAAGTGTCAATAAGTGATAAAATTAGGATAAGATTAGAGTTGATGAAAAAAATTTATTTTCGAAGTAATTTCTATTGTCATTTCTCTTGTGTAACAGAAAAGCATCTTCTTTTATGATTATTAATTTAGACATTATGAAACTTTTACACCAAATAAAGTAGATAGTAACACATAATTCTAAGTATACGAATCTAGTAATAATTTGAACTAAAACTTTAATGGAAATACATATGCAATGCCACTAATAACCTTACATTTACATGTACCACTAATTTATGTCTCATAATTGATGCATTTTAAGAGGGTGTACATGTAAGCAGAAGCATTGCCTTACCAATTTAGTGCAGAAAAAATTTAGTGCAGAAGAAGGTTGAATTCATTCACCAGATTTATATGTAAAAATAAGGTATATTTACATTATCTATGAAAAGTCTACTCCAAACTAGGTGCTACCTCTGTTGGATTGGAATCAAATACATCTGAATCATACGCAGGCTCTTCGAAAACTTTGCTGGACTCCACACCTGCATTTGGCTCCACATTGGACTTTGAACTGGACTTCACACCGGACTGCACAGAATACAGCTTTTCAGCAGCCTCCCTCACACTTTTTGGTGGTTCATGAAATGTAAAGCAACCGTAGATAGCTAGACATGCCTACAATAGCAATGAACAATCAACATGTTTAAAGACTTAGTATAGAAGTTTACCTTGAAATAACAAAAATTGCTTGAGATAAAAAAAGAGCTACAAGATATAGTTATGGTTATGATGCAGTTTCATACTACTGCTCAAACTGTGCAAATTTAAAACTTGATTGAATCATCGTGTGCAAATAGTGTGACTAGATATTCAAAACATTCCTTTCTCAAGAATAAAACAAATAAGTTTCAAAATTTTGTAAATACATTGAGACTTGAGAGATTAGTGTTTGCTTCAATACCTAAGTTCACCCAGAAAAAATTAAGAGCCTGGTAATTCTTTCTACTAAAACATAGAAGCCCTTAAACTAACAGAGATAGAAATTGTATTTATATTCGGTAAGTCGATGCAGCAAAACCCTCGGGAAGCAAATTAACTCTCCACACTAATGCAACAAAACTATGTGTAAAAAAACCACCATTCTCTTAAAAATTAAAAATAGGATCATAATCCCTTCTCCCAGTACTAGGTAATCAAAAGTATCCGCAACTATAACATTATTCTGACTTAATTAATGTTCCAGACTATACAATTAGATACTCAGACTAATGTGTCATCTTTATAATCATTTTATCTAACTGAGGCAGAATTAAGAGCTCCCTAATCTATTTCCAGAAGAGTTCTTTCAATTAGCTGCTCTAGAGTAGAGTAGAGACTGATTTAACTGGCAATTAGAAGAATAAAGGTTGAAGAGGAGAGGAAGGTATACTATACCGCGACACCGAAGCCAAGGATCCAGGAAAACTTGATTAGGGTACCGAACCAGTTCCATTGGGGTCCATCCCAGAAATCGGGTTGTTGCAATTTAAGGTCTATCTCCTCTACGAACTTCAAAAAGGCATCGTCGTCGTCGAAGGACTCGTTCTCCAAAACGGAAACGTCGCCGTCCAGGACCTTTGAGAAAGCGGAAATCTCCTCGTCCAGGGGCTTCTTCGCGCACGCCACGTGGAATTTTCTACTCGTCCGCTGAGGGAACAAGAGGACACCACCGCGGGTGTAAGGAGTTGCGCCGCTGCTGTTGCCGCACGGGATTATAGCCACGCCACTGCCATTGGCAACGGTGAACGCCATTGATGGATGAGAATGCGCGCAAAAAGATAATAATTACTACGATGATGATGATAACGATTACAACAACAACAACAAACCGTTTCCTCTTTTGATTGCGTCCTATCCATAAGGACTTTCTTTTCTTGTCTTTTTTATTTTTTATGTTATATAAAGTTATAAACTAGATTTTAAATGTGTCCATGCCTATATTTGGTTTAGTAAAATACTGTAGTAAATATGTTATTAAGAGATAACTATTTGTATAGTATTTTTATAAATCTCTTTTCTAAAACTAAAGAAATGAATGTGCTCGAAAATCTTTATGTAGCTTTAGTAAATCTGTAAATATCTTCTTTCATAAAAAAAAATGTTTTCATTTGACTGTAAAAATGTGGATGAAATATAACTTTAATAATAGAGAAAAGATAAGAAAAATATTTATTTGAGAGGATAGAGACAATCAAATTTTTATTAATCTCTAAATTATGTATTTTATCTTATAATGTAATACTAATAGGTTTTTTTTTCGCTGAGTGTAATACTAATAGGTTACTACCTTTATTTGTTTTTTTCATCTCATCCAAATAGATTTATTATATTTGTACATTGAAATTTTCTTTCATCAGGTTAAATTAAAATTTTGATCTCTAATTTTTAAAATATATTATTTTGATCCCTTAATTTTAAATTAATAATTTTAGTTTTTTTAATTTTAAAAAATAAATAATTTTGGTCTCCTAAATTAATTATTAATCAATAATTATAATCAGTAGAATTATTAAGTTAATTATAAATTTATTAAAAAATATTAATTATTGAAAAGAGGTTAAAAATATTTTTTTATTTTAATTTTTATTATTTTTTAATATTAAAAACAATTTTTTGTGATCGATAATTAATAATTTTTTAATGTTAAAAATGATTTTTTTAAATTTTTATTTTTTATAATTTTTATAATAATTTTTAATTAAATAAATAACTATATTAATCATAATTATTAGTTAATAATTAACAAAAGTATCAAAATTATCATTTTTTAAAATTAAAATAACCAAAATTATCATTTTAAAATTAAGAAAACCAAAATTATGAATTTAAGAAAATAAAAAGATTAAAATTACCATTAAGCCTTCATTTTATTTTCTTATCTTTCAATACAACATTTTTTTATAATTTCTATTAGTTTTTGTTTTTTTCTTTCATCCATACATTACAAATTCAAATATATGTTTAATTTATTTTCGTTCTTTTTAAAACTTTTTTTTACAAAACTTGAGGTACAAAATATAAAGGACTATTAAATAAGGAGCAATATTATATCATTCCCTCTTATTTTTAACTTATTACTATTTTTTATTTTTTTATTTTTATCATGTTATATATTATATTTATAATTTTTTTCTATTTTTTCACTCGAGTTAAAATATATTAAAATAACATATCGGTCGCTAACAAACGCTAACCAATAAAGTGGATGTTTTATTTTCTAGGTGAGAAAGAGAAGGAGACAAACAAAAAGTAAATAAATAACTAGTCGCCTTCGATTATTCAAATAAGGAAAAAAGTTTCTTCATTGATTCCGTTTAATTTTTTCTATTTAAGTCGAATATCATTTCTAACCGAGCAACTGCAAACAGCATGTTTCGCAAGTGAGAAATTAAAGGAGAGTTTGTCTGCTAAGAGGAAAAGTAAAAATATTATTTTTAAATTATTAAATACCAAATATTCATCAATTTTATCAATGACTAAAATTTGAGTGACTATTAATTCTTTCCTTTCCATCCTATTTTTTCATCATCTAAATCCCTTGTTTGATATTTATAGTTAAATAATTTTACTTTTTAACTTTTATATTTTAAAATTATTTTTCTAGTTTTTATACAAATACTTTTGTGTGGTTACAAAATGGTAATAAAAGGTAAAATTTGTACAATGATAAAAATAAATAATTTATTTAAAATTTCTTCAATTGAAAAATAATTGTTTAGATAAAAATAAATAATTTATCTCTTTTTCTCATCTAAGAACATATTGGATTTTAAATATTTATCAACTTTACTATTAGTTAATTTCTACCATAAAATATAACTTACAACTTTCGATTAATCTCTCCATTGATTAAACAGTTCACGACACTCTTTAACTTAATAATTTTAATTTCTTTTTGCTTTAGAAAAAATTAATATCTTCTGTGTCTTAGTCTTGGTAATTTAATAGGTTTTGTATTTTCATGCAACGGGAAGGGTAAAACGAACAAAATAGTTTAAATAGCACTTAAACGACAAACAAAAAGAAAAATAATTATAATTTACAGAATAAAATAAAAATAAAAATAATTATAATTTACAGAATAAAATAAAAATAAAAATAATTGCAAGGACAAGAAAAAAAAGGTACTAAATTACCAATAAAAATAATGCACGATAATAAATTAAAATAAATAAATAACGTTGGACCATGCAAGAAAATGAAGAAACAAAACAAAACAAAACTGAAACTGCTCATCAGTCATCAAGGAGTGAGTCCAGTTGGTTTCAATTGGATTCAACGAAGAAACCAAAACAACAAACGAATCCTAACCCTACAACTTTTCACATCTACTCCCTACGTTTCTGTGCTACCCTTTTTTCCTCCTCATATTTTAACCCCAATATTTTCCTAGATTTACATTTTCCACCCCTACGCACCGCAAAAAAGTCGCCGTCACCTACATAGCCTGTAACGACTCCGATCGCCACAAAACATCCGCCGGCGAGTCAGAATAGTCAAACAAACCATCCACCGTCACAAAACCAACTGCGCCGCCGTCACTCTCCACCGTAAACCCTGACCCAAACCCGAATGCATCATAACTGGGCATATCATCTTCAAAACGCATGAACTTGGCAAGCTCTGCCATTTCCGAGCCAACTCGCCCAGTTTCCTCGACGGCAGCCACCTTCGGCGGCAACCCCAGTTCATCGTCGGAGGCTTCTAGAAGATACCCCAAGTTAGATTGTAACTCTCCTGACTCGGGTTCCTGGATCGGGTCACCCGAGCCGGGAGCATTTATCTCATCTTCGAAGCTTTTGATGACTGAGTCAAGACCCTGCACCGAGTCACGCTCGGGCACATTATCCGCGTCGTCAAGCATGTCAAAAATGTCGTCTTGAAGTTGCACCTCCGAGTCAAGGAACGGGTCGAGTTCAGACTCGGACGAGTCGACTCGTCGAATCTTAGACTCGGACGAGTCAGCCCGCTGAGTTTCGGAGTCGCTAGACTCGTCCCGGACTCGCTTCTTGCTAATCTCCATGGAAAAGAGAAAATAAAACGTGAAGAAGGACTGTAGAGAGAGAAAAAGAGAAGTGTTAGAGTGGGAGGAAAGAGAAAGGGTGAAGGGTATATATAATGGTAAGAAAAGTGGGATAGGGTTTCTCTACTTTAATTCGTAATGCCAGATAGCGACAGGCGCGTGTATATCGGAAAATAATAAAACAACTTCATTCACGGACGTCTCGTTCTTTCTTTCCTTTTCTCTTTTGGAAAAAGATAATAATAATAATAATATTATACTCTTTCTAGTACATTATTTTTCTTTTATTATAAATTTAAGAAATCTAGATCATTTTATTATTAAACTATGAGTAATATTTAATAATTAATTTGATGTAAGTTATACGAGAGAAAATATTTATAAAATCAACTATAAAAGAAAAAACATGTTATAAAATTGGTTTGGTGATGAATCGAGTTATTCCGTTAAAATAATAATAAATATTTATTGATAAAAAAAATCATTTATTAAATCGTACTATTTTTTTTATCAAAATTAAATTGTCACCTGTTTGTATATTTAAAACCAAAATGATTTGTTTTTTTTTTAAATATCTAAAAAACTTTGCACGTAGTAAGATAGAGTACTAGTCAATTGTTGGAGTATTATTAAATTAAATAATGCCAATAAAAGTTAAAAATTCATGTTTGTGTGTCATTCTGAATTTTCCTTTTTAGCGTGTGAGATCCGTTGGCCATTATTGCAGATAGCGGATTTTTCTTTTCTGGAAATTAACTAAATTTAATCGCGGTTTGGAGTCCGACGGTGGGGACCATGTACATAGGAAACATCATGTGTGTTTTTTATTTTATTTTTTAACTTTCTAGGTTATTTTATTATTTTCAAAGTTTTGGATTTGATGCGTTGGAAAATTATGTAGTGGTCACCGGGTCACACCACAGGTGGTGGTGGTGGTGGAGGATTATTTTGTTTTGCTGTCTTTTTAGATTTTCTTAATTTAATAGTGTTATTTTTATAAAGATTAGATATGGGTTTGTTTTATTTTGACAAGTTCTTCTTGCTTATTTTTTAATCAAACGCAAAGTAAGAAGGTTCTAGGTTTTCAAAGTACTACATGGACATGGCTGTTGGATTGTCTTAGAACCACCAATTGTCTGGCTTTTCCCCTTGAATCTCTCACCCTCTTGCCAGTTTTATCTGTTCTCATTTACTTTGACATTGATTTGGATCCAACATTGATTTTCCGCCAGCTACTTTTCTTGTATTTTTTCTTTAATTCCTTTCTCACGTGTCAGATTTATCAACTTGCGATAATAACATGGACTGGATTTTTCTCTATAAGGACGAAATATTTATTCATTTTATTGATAATTAATTTTAATAGAAAAAAATTAATCAACACTTTTTGTGAAGCTAGGACCTAGGAGTGAGAATGAGTTCCTACTTGACAAGCCACGTCTATATTAGGCTCAAGCTAGGCAAAACTATTTTAAAAAATATCAAAACTTTTATAAAATAATATTTGATTAAAAGCGTCATATTTTAGATCATTTTAAAAAAATAAGCGTAACATGTCATTCTATTTAAGTTATTATACTTTTTAATATTATTATTATATTAAAATTGTTATTATGTAAACGAGTCAAAACATATATATTTGTTGAGTGATAAATTTACGTTTTATTTAAAAAATGTATTATAAAATATATTTTTTAACTATATTATTTTGAAAATAATAAATTTATATCATATTAACGTGTTAGACTTTACTATTATAAAACCAAGTTTTCCTATTTCTACCTTTATCTCATGCTTTCAGCAGCAACATTTTTTTAAAATTATAATGTTAACCAAATAATGTTTTTCACAGTCGACTATTTTTTTTATTGACAAATACTAATTTGTTAATTTTTGTTATAAATATTATAGAAGTCATTTAAATTCATGATTTATTTTTTGTTTTGAATGACCAAACCAATCTCATTCTCAATGGTCCACGAGTATTGTTTCATGTAAAAAAAAAAAAGATTTATATAAAAACTTTAATATGAAATAGATCTTCAAATAAACTAACTGATCGAGTTAGGCCTTTATATAGTTTTTTTTTCTTTGGTGAAAAGGCTTTTATATAGGTTAGTTAAACTAAAAAATAAATTATGACAAATAACATATCATATTCAAGTCTCGAGTTTTTAAAATTAGTTATGTCTATTTATGCAAAAAGTTTTATTCGGCTTAACCTAATATCATTTATAATAGTAGTAACAATGACACTAATAATAGCTGTGGTGACAATGATAACATTAATTTTTCAATCGTTACTTTCTAATTCAACTCTTCTAATTAGAATAAGAAAACATAAAATACGCTACACCAATTATAACAATGGTGCAATAACCGGGTGGTGAGGAAGGACTGAAGGAGATGAGAGTAAATGATTATAGTATCTTTTTGAAAAACAGGATAAGTTTCAAGTATCAAGTGTATTTTTTGTTCTTACAAATAAATCTTAAAATAAATTAACATTCACGTGATTATCGGGTATGATTCCCCATTTTAAATTATTGGAAATAATTTTCTAAAGCACATTGTCTCTTTACCGACGCAGCCGCTGACAATGTTCTCCTCGTGGCATCAGAAAAGTTTGATATATGAGAACATCTTTCCCAACCCATCACATTCGCATAACCCATTTGCAGCCTTTTCTTTATACTAAAAAAATACGAGAGAAAGCATGAAAAAGCTTGCTTGCTTTTTTTCCATTTTAAAAGTTTTATTAACGCATTTCATAAAACTATTATTTATTAAAATTTAATATAATAAATACTCGTATGTTTAGGTGAGGTGAGGGAGTAGAATTACCCGCAACGCAAGTCAAATCTGAGGTAGCTTTTTTTTTATCCAAGGCAGCAGCAGAGCATGTTCCTTGCCTTGTCGACCTCACTCACCTCGTTGAGTTAAAAAACTGAAAACATGTTGGGTGGGTCCCAGTTAGATATGTCTGAGCCTCTGAGGTAGTGGGCCACCAAAAAGGTACCATTTCATCAGTACCTCCATCCCAACTTGCTATCTCCATCAACACTACATTTTGGTAACTGGCAACTATATGGTTGTGGTTAGTGATTTATTTAAAATTTTATAAGACTTCCAAATAATTTTTAAGAAGTTACTTTTAATTTTTGAAAAAAGTTACTTTTTTTTTTATTACGTTATTGGTATCATCATTTATAACGGACTTTTAATGTGAAAAGTTATTTTAAATAAAAAAAACTCAGTTGTTTTTTATTATAAAAATATTTTATTGTCAAAATTAGTTGAATGTTTGGAATCTCAACTTAAATCTCGATTTTTCTTTTTTATAAATAAATAACCTTGTTTTTTTATAGATCTAAAAAATTTATAGATTATGATTATTTTAATAATTTATTTTTATTTTAACTATTTTTTCATGTAAAAAGTATTTGCATTCAAATTAAATTCATTATATTCAAATGACTTTTTAATTTACTTGTAAAAATAAAATTCAATTTTTTATTATAATCAATCATAATAATATATTTTTTCAATTATTTCAAACATTCTCTGAAACTTAAATTAGCTTGTAAGCTTTTTTTTTTATTAATGATGAGGCTTTTTTTTTAAAAATTATTTGGTGAAATAATTATTTATTTTAATTATATATTTTTTTTAATATGTTTGTCTGGTTTAAAATAAGTTATTTTTAGTTTATTTAAATATATAAATCTTGGATTAATTTATTTAAAATTATAATAAATATTTATAAAATAAATAATTATTAGATAATTAATTATTTTATAAGTAAATAAAATTTATTTCTTTAAATAAATAAAAAATAATTTATTTTAAATAAAAATTGATCAAACAAACATATTAAAAACACGTATCATTATTTATTTTATTAAAATAATTAAAAAATATTCTAAAAAATATTTATGGAATCACATAATTAAATACAGTAAAAAAAGGTAATATAAAATGATTTTATCTTTGAATATTTTTTACAATAATTTTATATATAAAATAGAAAATTGTGATTTATGGAGATGTTTTCTTAAAATAATAATAAAAAAAGTCTTCCCTGTCGACATAAAATAAAACAAAAGGTTTACGCAACCAACCTGGGGAAGGTTGTGAGTTGTGAATTGTAATGTTAGCCAGCCACTGTTCCAAGAGAAACGACGAGATCCTTCGTTCGTAGCCATATCCCATAGGTGGCGTGGCGGCTTTCACAGTGTCCAATGACAGGAGTCGGCATCTGCGGCTTCGATTCATGCACGGCGCCAACTCATCGCGCTCTTCTTCACACGTGCCGCTAGGTGCCAAACACAAGCACAGCACCCTTTTCTTTTCCCCAAATATTCCCTCTCATCTCATAAATGCAATAAAATAATTAATTAATGCATGGTTATTGGTTAGGCACACTGTTTGCTGACGTGTATGCATACTCAACCCTCAAATCAAATCAAACTACCATTACGACTTTTTCAAACCAGATTTCTATTTAATCTTATCATTTAAAAAAAAAAAAACACATTCACCAACACAGACTAAAAAACACTAAAATTTTAGTAAGGATTAAAATGAAGTTTTGAATATTTAGTGGGAAAAAAACACATATTAACCATTATTTAAATACTAGAACAAAAAAAAAAAATCTACGTGTACTTGTGGGTTGAATTTGGCTTAATTAGATTTGGTTTTATTTGACTTGTGAAGCTTTTTCAGCTAATTCAATCTAAATTAATCTGACTAAATTGCTAGTCTATCTATTAATAAAACAAAATCCAGCGGCTAGTACACATATCATCTCCTCACGCGTCTTTGTTTTTTTTATTTTTTTATATTATTTTATTATTCATCCCTCACACTTCATAAAACAGGCACAACTCCTCTCCCTTCTACTGTTTTTTTTTTTTTTTTATTGATATAGATATATTTCTTACCTTTCCATTTTTTTTTATTTTCTCTCTCTATTCATTATCTTACTAACAAAAAATATCTATTATTATTAGTAGTATTATTACTACTATATATGTAATAATAATACTGTATATTATTTATGTAGTATATTAAATATATTTATCTATCTATCTTAATACAAGAAAGTTTGTTGTAAAAAAAATATAAAGAAGGTTTTAGCTTGTTGTATGTAAACATTAACATTAGATGATTTTGTTTTTTTGTCAAAAAAAAATTTCTTTCTTTCTTCCTTTTTAGTTTTCTTTTTTCTCTTACTAGCTTTTACCTCTCTTTCTTTTTTTATTTATTTATTCATACTTATACTTATAAGATAGTTTTTTTTTATCATTCTGCTAGAAAAATATATATTATTTAAATAATTTTATAAATAAATATTTTGTTGATTAACATTTATATTAAAAGGTTAAGATTTTGATATTAAAAAATAATTTAAATATAATTAATATTTTATATAAATTTGATTTTATGAATTAGATTAAATAAAAAAAATATTAATGCAGTTATAATCAAAAATATTTTCTCTCATTAAATATTCCTACTCTTCTTTTCATTTCCAAAAATTTTAAATAATTAATAATGATATTTTAAAATGTATTTAATTATTTATTAGAGTTTATGTTTTGAATAATTGCATTTGTATTATTTATTTAATTTAATATCATCTAAAAATAGTTTTAAATTTAAAATTAAAAAAAAATATTTACAAATATATTGTTTAAAGTAGTAATTAAACATTTTTAATGAATAAGGATGATAATGAAGTAAATTTAACCAACTTAAATGCGGACCAGATAAATATAAAATTTTATTTTAGATGAAAATAGAGACATAAATAAAAGTGTAAATGAGAATGAAGAATAAGACTAGTACGAGTAACAACACACTTTTTCTCTCAAATTTTTTTCTTTTTCAATAGCTTGTGTGACTCTTTCTTTTTTAGTTGAGATTTTTATAGATATAAAAAAATGTTTTTTTTTTAATTCCATATGATTTATTTACTTATGATTATAAAAAAATACACAAATTTATTTTATAATTTTTTTCTAGGACATATTTAGATAAATTTATCTATAAATAATTTTTTTCCAAGATAGTTATAAATTAATTAATTTCGAATGAGGTCAAGTTTAAGTGTTTAACCCGTTTACGTAAGGTAATAAGTTAAGTCTTCTCTTCCAAAGCATATTTAGTGTTTTTTTAATATGCAGAACAAATTTATTAAACACAAGCATGCCTTTGTTCACAAGATAGGCCAAATCAAGCCAAAATACAAATTCAAGTCTATTAACTTAACCCACTTAGGTCAACCTATTGAGGGTTAGGTAGTTTTAGCAAGGTCAAATACTTAAACCTTATTGTTGTTATTGTAAAAAAAGAAAGAAAAAGTTTACAAACTTATTTAAACATATTTTAATAAGGATTTTAGTAAACATGACCAATATCTTGTATTATATAAACTCATATAAGGGATTTAAATAAGTTTATTTTAAATTATGTGAAGAGTTTGTAAGGATAAATTTTATGATTATTAAGTAGACACAGAGAGATAAAGAAAGAAAAGTATAGATACTTAAAATTTTATACATTAATAATTTATTTCTCTTCATAGGTCAATGGTTAACTTCTTCAATTGAGTTTATTCTTTCTATTTTACATAGACCCAAGAATGACAAACGCAAGAAACTCCCTCCACTAGTTAAATTAATATCCACAGGCACCAAGAATTAAAAAAAAAATAAGTTGGTTTAAAAATAGAAATTTGAGTGTAACAACTTAGCAGGAAAGCATCTTAATTCTTAAGAGACAAATTAACTTGTGGGATCCACATGAAAAATCCAACATGTTATACAAAATTAGGAAGTAGTTATCTATCTTTTATTGAAATGTCTGTCTCTAGCATAAGAGATGTCTATTATTGTCAACCTCAACTCAAAGATGCATATTTGGTTAAAGGAGGCATGGGAGGATGCCGCAAGCAAGGGTTAGTTGAAGATGTCAATTCAGCTAATAATGTCAAAGTAAAATGGGCCTCACGACATCTTTCGATTTTGCTTCGGATTTCAGATAACAAAAATTAGAAAGATTAGCACATGTCCACAGCTACAAGTCATGCACCACACATTTCTTAGCTCTTTACCTTTTTTTTTTTTTAGAGATAACACATGCTCAAGTCAAATAAGGTTAACGATAATCTTTTTTTTTTTTCAAATATTTAATGTAACTCCGCAATAAAAATTTGAATCTGACAACTTTGTATTTTTTTTCTAGTTTTTTTACTCTGAAAAGTTATAAGAAATTTTCACAAAAGTAATCTTAATTGAATCATGTACGATTATTTTAGATGACAAAATTTTCTTTCTAAATATTTATCACATTTGTATGGTAAGAGTTCGAACTCAGAGACTAATTATTAAAGTAAAATAATCTTTTTGTAGTTGTTGTCGTTTTTTTTACCAGTTTTTTTTTTACGGAAAGAATACGAACCTTCTAATTTTTTCTCATGAGGTCGGTTCATTTGAAGGTAAAATAATACTTCCAACAACTCAAATGCTAAGCATAATGGTTAAAAGCATGCGTCACTAGTTGGGTGGATAATCAGAAAATTTTATATTGACTGAAAGTATAATTTTTATCTCCTAATTTTGTAAAATTGGCAATTTTTATCTCTTTATTTTTTAATTGTAAAATTATGTTTCCTAGTTTCAAAAACATACAAATTTGATTTATTGATCTATTTGTTATGAATAATCATTTATTTTTTAATATTAATCATTTTAATTACTATTTATATTTTCTTAATTTTTAAATAAATCCCCTTGAAAAATTAAAACAAACTTCATCACATAAGTTTGATGCATTTTTCTTTTAACATTTTTCATTTTATTTTCTATACTACTATTTTGTTTATTACACCTCTTATTTTACTTTTTTTACCTTGGTGTTTTTAATTTTTAATTTATATATCCATGATTATATTATATGTGAACATGATTATATTTTTAATTTTTATTTATATTCATATAAAAAAATTAGAATTATTGAAAAAATTTCTATTGTAAAAATTTCATACCAATTTATATATATTTTCAAAAATCATATCTTGCTTATTTAAAAGATATATAAATAAAATTGTCAATTTTGATAATATTTTTAAATCTAAAAATAAAAATGAGAAAATTTGAAAAAATTAAAAATTAAAAACATGGATGCGTAGAAAAGTAAAAAAGAGATATAATAAGTAAAATAAAAATACAAGAAATAAATTAAAAAATATTGAAAGAAAATGACATCAATCACATTAATGCTGAATTTTTTAAAGAAGGACAAATTTACATATTTTTGAAATAAGATAATCCAAATTTTGAAAATTATCATTTCACAGAATTAAAGAATCCAAATTAAAATTAAAATTTATATATATATATATATATATATATATATATATATATTTATTGTGTGTTAATATTCTTTAAGTCAACTACGATCATATCACATCAAATGAATTTTGTAATAGAAATCGCATTTTGGAGCCGCAGGAAGCTAAAGCCCTTCAACACTTGGCCCATACCTTCCTATCTGTTCTTTTCCATCTTCAATTACAAATTGCCATTCAAACCATTTGTGGTACGGTCACATATCATGAAAAACTTAGTTATTTCACACTAATGAATCATGAATGAAACATTTATAATTTTTTCAAGGATTAAATAAGTTTTTATAAAATATATATTTTTTATTTTGGTTCCTTATAAAATTTTTGTTGTATTTTGGGTCTCTATAATTTTATTTTTTTTTAGATTTTACCAAATGATGCGACATCATTTCAACCGTTAGTTAAGTAATGATACGACATCATCTCAATATATATCAACAATAAATTAAGTAATGATATAACACCATCTCAACATATATCAACGGTTGAAATGATAACACGTTAGGAATTCAAAAAAAAAAAATATATTATAGAGATTAAAACATAATAAATTTTTTATAAAAATCCTAAAGAAAAAGAAAAGCATTTTATAAGAACTCATAATTTATTTAAGCTTTTTTTTCAATTTACAATAATAATCTGTCTAGTTTAAATAATATTATTTCAAGAGGTTAAATTCTAACTATTAAAAGTCATAAAAAATTGTAACCATGGAAAATATCTTGAAATTACGTAATGCTAATTCATATTATTATATTATTAGTAATCCACCTTATAAATTGTGTTGTTGTTATAAGTAAAGCTGTGAACAGAGTTGGAACTCAAAACAGCCCATTAGATCTTAATGTGTCACTTAAATGTGTTTGAAGAAAAACAAAATAAAGATTGAGAGAGATTTAAAAATTAGAGATCTATCCATGAAAAGGATACAATCCATGTGAAGATCCTGTGTTTCAATCCCAGCAGAAAGAGCTCTAAAAATTCCTTGTTTGTCACTAATATCACCAGATAATGCTCAATTATTGACCTAAGAGAAGTATTTCGGGTTGATACTGGCTCAACCAGAATAACACCTATTTGATCGAGGAGGAGTAAGACTTTTCTTGGCAAACTTGTATATGTTCTCTTCTACCTGTGAAATTCAAAACACCGCATAACTAAAATTGTGCTAAATTATATTACACCTACGTTTCATATCCTTTTGAAAAAAATGTAAAAAACAAACATTTTTATAAAGAATAGTTATAAGATGAGTTGAGTGATAAAAGAAAAAGTGGAGGAAGAAATGGGAGAGATAAGTCGTGAGAATCATCAACAATAATTCTGTTACATTTGTCACCTGACTTCCTGAAATGCCTTCCCAATATCTCTAATAATTATTTTTACCGCGAAAAAAAAAATCTACATAGACATATTAGTTCTAAGACAATTTGTTTATTTTTAAAGTTATATAAGTATAATATATATATCCCACTTGATTATTGATTTAAGAGAAGTTGAATAAGAGTCGATCATATTTTCCCAATAAACTAGAGATGAATGATATTTTTTTATATTTTTTATTAATTTTATTAAATAAAATGTAAAAAATACAAATAAAGTCAAAATGCTAACTACAGGTAATCCTGAAAGAAAAACTTGCTCTCAAGTGTATTCCACTATCACGTCGTTGAACTTTGACTCCATTCATTTTACTTGTCAAATTAATAAGCAAAACTCAGATATAAATTTAATTAGTGTCGCAATGGCACTTGCGCTTCACCTCCGTCGTAACATCACCTCATCATCGTTGTGAATTTGGCCATCGTGTGACACTTCTTCATTTTTCGACATCAAGAACTGCACATGAATATAAAGAATCAAACAAATGTTAACATATAAATATTCCATCTAGTTAAAATGTTTTCAAAATTTATAAAGTTAACTATTTTTTAAAATTTGTAATATTAATGGACGTGTGCGTACATACGAGTGACAAATGAGCGTATGTCACTTTAGTTATTGTTGGGTCAAAAGTTTATATCTTTAATAATTATTTTCACCATCTAAAATAGAAATTCTACATAATAGACATATTAATTTTAAGGCCGTTTGGTTTAATAATATTCGTTATAAATGATTTTGATTTTAATGAAATGTATGTACACATCTTACCATACTAATTATTTGTTTATTTTCAAAGTTATATAAATAAAATATACATCCCTCTTGATTAAAGGGAATGATTCGGAGTCTATCGACTCCCTTGATGTTTTCCTAAAAAACATAGAAATGATTCTTTTATATATTTTTTTATTAATTTAACTAATTTTATTAAGTAACATGTAACAAATACAAATAAAATGAAAATGCAAACTATGAGTAATCCTGGGAAAAAAAACTTGCTCCCAACTGTATCATACTATCCTGTCTTTGAACTTTGGCTCCATTCGTTTTACCTGTCAAATTAATAAATAAAACTTGATCTAATTTTAACTAGCGTTGCAACGGTACTTGCACTTCACCTTCGCCACAACATCACCACATCATCATTGTTGTGAATTCAGTTATCATGTGGCACCTCTTCATTTTCCAAAAATTTGTATTACTAAAGGGCATGTGCATGCGTGTGTGTGTGCGGACGAGTGACAGATGAGCGTGTATCATTGTCGTTATTATTGGATCAAAAGTTTATATCTTTAATAATTATTTTCATCACCTAAAATAAAAATTCTACATAATGGACATATTAATTCTAAGGCAGTTTTATTTAATAATATTCGTTCTAAATCATTTTGATTTTGATGGAATGTGATTAATCATTTTTAGGGTTAAAACCCATAAAAAAATTGTTTGTGTAATAGTTTCACTCTCCACCCCATTGAAAAAGAACACAATATATGTGGCTTTTGGTTCATAAGATATTTTATATTTTTACTTTTTTAAAATAATTATTATTTTCACATTTCAAATATTATAAAAATAAAAATAAAGTTGTTGAAGAATAAAATTATTTATAGAAGTAAAAATGTCAAATTTTGTTTTAAGTTTTTAGTATTTTTAGAAAATATTTTTGTTAAAAATGTTTTAAAATTTTAAAATAAATACATTTTCAACTACATTTTCTATTTTATATGAAAATGAAAACAAAAACAGCCCCAACCAAACCTATTTTCTATTGTATTTTTAGTTTGTGGATATATTCAAATGGGTCTGATTCTTTTAAGTTTCTAGAGTAAAAACATTTTTGGTCTAGACCACATATACCAAGACAATGTTGTTCGGCTGAGTTAGAAACACTTGGCATTGAATCGTGGGAATATTTTTTTTTTTATATTTGATCTCAAATTAAAATTAAAATAAATAATTAAAACAAATTCTACTATTAATATTTATTGATTAATACTATTTATAATCATCTCGAATTGACTTATTTTATGGTCATTTTATAATTTATAGTCTGCTAAGCAAAGCAACCCTTCCCATCTTGACAAATCCAAATAAAGTTCACCATGTGATGCAATCAACGAGTTCGCATTGTGGCAGACCAAGACCCCCTTTTTTTCCTAGATTATTGTTATACTTCTATTCCCGTAAAGCTAGCGATTAAATCAAACTTGCTACTAAAAGTCAATTCACATTCCATTTTGTACAGTTATACTTTATCTTTATAATATTTTTAT
The DNA here is from genome assembly GCA_014843725.1 of Amphicarpaea edgeworthii. Taxonomy (NCBI): domain Eukaryota; kingdom Viridiplantae; phylum Streptophyta; class Magnoliopsida; order Fabales; family Fabaceae; genus Amphicarpaea; species Amphicarpaea edgeworthii. The sequence continues at coordinate 1,349,593 of CM026325.1, forward strand.
AATATCATACAAATATTTTTATATAAAATTTTAATTATAGGTTAAAATTTACACATTACTTTTAATATAAAAAAACATCCATCTAAAATTATACACGGTTCAACGGTTCCATGATCACGACTCAATAAAGTAAAAGTTCCTGGAGGACCTGCACCTACTCCAACTTTATTAATTAAAAAGAGAATCAATCAACGCAGAGGTGAAGTTGAATATGATTCCAAGCTGATGCAAAATATATGACTTACCAAAGTTCCGTTCGTATTGTGTTAATAATCCATAGATTCATACTATTCTCAAACAAAATCTTTCTCAATATTTGATCTCGCTCAAACTCTTCTCAAATATGGGGCAGGGAGCCTTTATTTTGTCCTTGTTACATATAATAAAACATAACTTTTAGACTATTATTTGAATTTCCATTTCATCATTTCGCGATGATATCCATCCAAGTGATTTCTATTAATCGCACTATACAACAAATTTAAAAACGGATGCAAATTTGTATCAATAATGCTTCAATATCTCGTAAATATAATTTTAAAAAAAAATCATTTAATAAATAAAAAATTAAACAGAAATATTGTAAGAGGAAATAGCTAGGATTTTTCAATTTATATATATGGGTAAGAGAGAAAAACTAAATACAAAGAGATGAAGGAAAAATGTGTCACTTCCTCAGCACCAGAAAAAAGGACAACAGTTAATAACAAATTTGTGTTTCATTTAAGATTTCATTAATCAACAGCACCACTGCTACCCTCCTACTATATCATTATTAACTAATAATACAACCCAATTAATTCCGAAAAAGAACAGAGAGATAGGAGAAGACATGTAGATTTTCATTTTTTTTTTCTTTTCTTGTTCGGAGAAAACAAGGTAACCAACATGTTTGAGGAACCCAAACCTTAAAAGTTACGGTGGTTAAAGCGACGGCGCGTGCGTCCCAGGCGCCAATTAACTCTACGCGCCACCGCTCTCGGCGGCTTCCGGCGCCACGGCGTTCAAGTCGAAACACTCCTTTATAACTACTTTATCTCCACCCTTTTTGTTGGGGTTGTCATCCTCTTCATCCCCGTGGTCCACCGTGAGCTCCGCCGTCTCGAGGGCCTCCCGCCACTCCCTGCCGCCCCTTCCTTTGTCGTCAAAGTACTTGACGGCCACCCTCATCCTCCTTAGTATGGCAAAAAACTCTTCCACCTCCTCCTCCTTGGGAACACCAACATCTTCTTCTTCGACATCCTTTAATCTCTTATTCTTCATCACTCTCTCACTCTCTTCTTCCTCTCTTATGACCCTCTTGTTCTTCCTCTTCTCCGCTTCCATAGCGATGATGGTGACTCAAATCCCCAAGCCCAAACCAGATTTAATAGCATTAACAGGTCAAGGACTATATAGGGTTCCTTTGGTCCACGAGATATGAATTAATGTAAATTAGACCAGTCATTTTCTGATTCTTTCCAATGTATTAATTCTCCAAAAATGTATAAAATACAATCAAATAAAATCATATATATCGATGTTGCTTTTATTATTTTTATATGAAATGCTGCTATTATAATTAATTTGTGCATTTGGTTGTTGTCTTTGCATGTGTGGATAACGTGGGAAGACTGTTGACCAATTATATTATTTCTTTTAGTACACAAAAAAAAAATGCTATTTATTGGTGGGCTGACGTGTTTTTTTTTATAGGAAAATGGTGGGCTGATGTGTTACTATATTATTTAATAACTTTTTATATATCTATGTAAATTACCTCTCTCTCACACACACTCTCTCTCACATCCTGGAATAATGATACTTGAAAAAAAAGAGACTGGTTTAGTTATGATGATAAGAATTCCTCCTTCTTGCTTTATTGTGACTTAGGGATGGGTATGGGTAGGGTACTATAGTACCCGTCCCCATATTCGTGTTTGAAAAAAAAATCCGTCGCCCCATACCCGTCATGGAGAACAATTTCAATCCCCATCCTCATACCCTCCGGGTACCTATATATCCATACCCGCACCCGCATGACCCGCACTTTTCATATATATAAAATTAAAAATTATATAAAAAAAAAAAACAAAAACTTAGGAGATGTATTGGATTAGGATTGTTTAAGATTTGAATAATTTTTTTTTTTTTGTAAAAATGTTCTTGGGTATTCAATCAAGATTGTTAAATGATAAAAAATAATCTAATAGTATTCAATCAAGATTATCAAGATTTTTTTTTTTTTTTTCAAAGGGCAACGAAATCTTGTGGTATTCAATTGGGATTTTGAATAACGCAAAAAAAAAAAAATCATCTGTTATTCAAAATTATAAAGATTTTATGAATTTTTTTAATTGGATTTTGGTAGATTTTATAGACTTTTTAGTTGATCATATAAATACCAAACCCTACAAACAATCACATTCAACTATGAGAGACTTTTCTTTTTCTTTCTCATCTCAAACTTTTTTATTTATTTCATTATTTTTGCTTTGAAGCGGTGACATAATCTCTCACCCACACATTTTTTTTTTCAAGATGAGACTTTTCATATGATTTTAATAGTAATGTGTTCATACATCAAAATCACTATGAATCAATTTACAAGCCTACAATGTAGTCCACTGTCTCATTCATTTTAAGTTCATAAATTTTTAATGAAATGAAAATTTTCATAAAAGAAATAGATCTGAGTCTAGAAGAAGTTTTAACTCGGGATAAACAATCAAGTTAAAGTTTTAAAAGACCTTTCTAAACTATTGCAATCAATTTTGAAAAAATATACAATTTAACGTAGGAAACAAAGAGTAATGTTTGGGATGTTATAAAACATAGACAACTTTGGATATTCTTCAAGTTAAGCAGATGATTAATGTTTTGATCATCATATATTTTTTGTTGAATTATTTGATTTATATTTTGATGACATTATTGATTTTATGAGTTAAATGAAACATTTTATATTTTTTTACTAATATTTTGTTATTATTTTTCACTATTACTTTATGAAAATTTGTGAAAAATATATCTCAAAATGAGTTCATGTACATTAGGTGAGATGATTCAGTTTATGATAATTTATGATTAGTGATCTTGTTGCACCGGCAATAAACATGCATGAACCATTTCACGAAGTATGTGTCCGGATAATCCAAAGTCTCGATAATTAGCTCGCGGTCTTCCGATCGAAAAACAACGTCGATGAAGACGTATAGGTGCACTATTACGCGGTAGTGATTCTAATTTTCCATGCATTTCCCATTTATCACTTAACGACGGAACTTTGCTTATTTCTTTTTTTTTTTGAGGATCGGCGAATCAAATTATATTTCTGTTCCAATTTTTGTCTCTTCTTCTCCCTCCGAATCACACTTTTCCTTGCCATAATGGTTCATTTCCTATGTTCAATAATATTTCCAAGCACACTCTTGTTGGTTTGTGTTTAATAGTTTTGAATTTTATTTTTTTAGAAATCCATAAAATCTTTTCAAATCTTATCTTATAAATATGTGAAATCCTATATTCTAAATCCATTAAATCCAAATTATAAAATCCTAATCACAAAAGTCATCTTAAAAAAATCTTAACAGTTTTTAGTTTCTACAAAATCTTAAAAATCTTTAAGACTTTTTTATGCCAAAAAAGTATTTTAAAATCCTAATCCAATACACCCTTATATAATATTAAAATCAAACGAATATTGATTTATATAAATAAATAATATTACAAAAATAATCATTCAACATAAATTTAAACAAAAACTCTAATTAAACAGGAAAAACTAATATATTTTTAAAACTAATTAGTTTATAATTATATATTAAAAATAAAACATAAATAGATATAATATTTTAACTTCATCATCCGAATTAATTTCTCCATATTTTGTAAATGCTTATTTCCATAGTTTCTATATTGCTTTAAACTACTAATACAAATAAAAATTAAATCATAATAGAATATCAAAATTAACATATAAAAAGAATAATTAAAATAATAAATAGATAATTGAATAATTTAAATAATAAAATTATAATATATTAATTAATATGTATATACATAAGGTGCGGGGCGGGGCGAGGTGGGTACTACAAGACTGCACTCCGCACTCCATCCCCATGAGATTTTGCGGGTAAATACTCGCCCCATCCCCATCCCCAAATATGCGGGTTATTACCCTACCCGCGTATGGGTATTTTTGCGGGTGCCCGTAGGGTCTGAATCCATATTGCCATCCCTATTGTGACTTGTGAGTAGATTCTAATCTCTAATGGTATCCTTAGCGAAGAGTTTTGAGAAATATCTTAACACTTAAGATTTCTTAATTTTTAAATCTTTTAAGGAGAAATATGATATTCTGTAATATCTTTTTGAAGATCTTCTATAACAAAAAAAAAAATATATAAAATAATTAATTATTTTTTTATTAGAAGTAATCTATAATAATATATTCATGAATAAATATAACACACTGAATAACACATGTTTGAAAGTTTTAGTGACAAGATAATATATTTTTTTAATATTAATGTTTGTATTTTTTATTCATGTATTAGTTTAATTTTTAATCATAAATAAATATTTATATTATTTTTATTTTTATTTTTAATATTAATTATTTCATAAAATTTTAATATAAAAAAAATATTATAAGATTTCAATTTAAGATCTATTACTAAAATAAAAAAATGTGAAAGATTTTAATAATTATGTAATATTGTGAGACTCGCAAAAAATATCTAAAAATCTCTTAAACACCCTCTCTATTTAATATGCTCTAATAAATTATTAGAAGAATGATGGAATACTTATAAAAGATATTCCAATATTTATGTTAATAGGTATTTCTAAAAAGAAATATGACGACTTTGGTTGCTCTCCTTTTATAATGCCATTCCTCGTCAATGTCATCTTTATTAAAAGTATTCTTAGTTTGGTAATTGGTATGAATCAATTGTTGGAGTAAAAGGTTAATTTACTTCCTTCTTTTTTGGCCATTGATTTTTTTTTTAAAGGTTAGCCATCGAATTGTTAAATATTTATTATTTTGCCACTAAATGTTGTTTCATAAATATATTTAATAAAAATAATAATATAATGGTTAGATTCATTAATTTCACTGTCAATATTTTAAATGTTACTTATCATGAATTTAGGTAAAAAAAAAAAAAGAATATCATTGAGTTATTAACTTTGAAATAAGATTGTCAAAAAAACAAAAAACAAAAAAACTTCGAAATATTTTGCGATTATGTTACACTAGGGTCGAAGTCGTAGTTTATTTGAAATGACTACTTTCCTTCTTAAATTCTTTAGTAGTTCTCAAAAGCTGAATATGTTTTTGGTTGCAAAAAGCTAAATATGTTTAGCTATTCTAAACGAAGACAAGCACTCCAAAATGGTAAATATTGTTAAATTCATTATTTTTGTAGAGTTTCATTAATTTTAAGTTTAGTTACTTTAACAAATGGTTTCTGATTTCATCCCTGATTAATGATTATACAATGACCATACGTGTTTTATATTGTTTAGTGTTCTTCTCTTTTGGTCTCAATTGAACATTAATTAACAAGATAATTTAAACATTTCCAGAAAGCTAGATTAAAAAAAGTGTCATATAAGATTGTTAACCACACAACTTGCGAACACCAAAAGCGCAAAACTTGAATAAATTAATGTTAATTATACGGTTTTGAGAGGGTAAAGAGGGAATTAGAGATTGGTTTGAAGATGATTTTAGAAGGCAAAGTGATGATGTCAGAGAGAGTGGTAGGGTGACGTCATGGCTATTGCGTCTTTGCAATTATGCTATTCTTCTCTATCACTATGCCCATGTGGAAGACAATGACTGACCCACTCCCAGTCGCAATCCAACGCAGTGGGTAGATGTTGAATATTTTTATTTTAATAGTATGCATGGTGTCATATTTTAAATGTGATTTAAAAAAAAAGTATAATAGTTATAATTTTTATATTATAATTATTTTATTTTTCAATGAATTTCCAAAAAGCAAGTACTCAAAAAATGACTTTTTATTTTTTTACTTTGCATACACATGACATGATGGCAGTGAGTAGGTATTGAATTGTTTTTTTTTTTTTTCAATACGATAAAACATTATTTTTTTAATCAATATTAAACAACTTGTTGATAAGTATTAAACGGTTTAATACTTCAATATATTAAATTTTTTTTAAGATGTTTTTATTGTTACTTCATTGTTAAGTGAATGTTTAAAAATACTTAGATTGAAAAAAAAATTATTTATTATTCAATTTTTTTTATTAGAAAATAATAAAATAAACTATTATTACTTTAAAACAAGTTAAATTAAACACGATAATATCTTAAAGATTTACACTTGTAATAATATTATTATCTGGATATAAAATAATCATCGTTTGTATTTGACATTATTTTTATTTATTTATTTATCAAAATGACCTTTAAAAATTAATGGAGACAGATAAAAAATATTCTTCAAATCATGCATGCTTCCAACCATTTTTAATGCAAAGTAAAACAGTAATTTAGTTAACTTGTGGTAAAATATACTTATTTGATTTTTAATTTAAACTAGAGCAAAGTAACACTTTTTTCTTCAATTATATATGCATTTCTTTTTATTTTGATTGATATACAAAATCTCATAATTTTTGTATTTTATTACACTTGCATCTGTTTTACTGAAAATAAAGTTAACTCTGTTAATTTTTTATGTTATGTGACAAACACATGACTTTTATAATATTTTTTTCTAAAAAATGTTCTTTTTTTTTTAATATAGGGGATGCGTGTGCAATGTATTAAAAAATTTAGAAGTACATGTGTGATGCGTTTAAAATTTAAAAGGTAAATGTGTAATGAGTTTAAAAGGTTCAAGGATTCATGTGTTAGAATGTTAAAAACATCATTTCTACTAGATGGGATCATTGTCGCTACGAACAAGATTGTCATTGGGTTGGAAGTCGTTGCAAACGAGGTCGTCAAGTCGAGAGTTGCAATGGCAGACGTGATCGTTAAACACGAAACAGAAAATTCGCGTATAAGAAAAATATCCTTCATTTGGAAGAATAGTAGTACGAAATAGAAAGAACAATAACAGTTCTCCCCCTTTGAAAGAATAGTAGCATGAAATAGAGGAAGAATAACAGTTCTCTCTCATTTAGAAGAACAGTATTACAAAACAAAGGAAGAGGAGCCGTTCTATGTTTGGGTCACTTGAGTATAAGGATAATTACGGTATTTTAAATAAATAAATTAAAATTAAATATAAATTCATTTAAAAAACTAACAACAACTTAACATCGTTAAAGCAAATGTGTTAAAGTAATAGTAAAAAAAAAGGAGAAAATGCATGTGTAATTGAAGTAAACCTCAAGGAGTGTTATAACTTCAATGCAATATTTATCTTGAGGCAAGTTAAATTCATGCAATATCACCCTGTTGCATCATTTATTGCTTATTTGACTCAGTTTATTTTTAACTTATAAGTTATTTTTAAGTAAAAGTTTGACTAAACACCAATTAATAAAAGCTCCTTAAAATAAAAGTTACTTATTTTTAATAAAGAAAAATTAGAAATAAAGAGTTTTATAATAAACTATCTAGAGCTACTTATGTGGAGCTTATTTAGATATTCTTTCTTCGAATATCAATAAGGCTAAATTTTAGAATAATTAATATTTTTTTTATCGAAAAATATTAGTGATTAGTTTGTTAGTTTTTGTTAGAGATGAGTCGAATCCAAGACCTTTTCATCTTATTATATTTTAATTTTAAGAAACTTTTAAGTTAAAAAATAAATAAATATTAACAAATAACTTTTTACTTATTTTTTAAGCTTTCATTTTTAATTTTTACTTAAAAGTAATTTATAAGTTAAAAATAAATGAGCTAAAATGAACCTAATAATAAGATAGGAAAACTAAAGAAATGTAATTGATGACATCTTGAATATTTAAAAGTTTTTTTTTATTACAATAGTATTAAAAATATGCGAGCTATTTTGAAAATAGTATTGAAAATATTATTATTTTGTAATGGTAAAAGCCATTATAAACATTTTTTTAGTTAGTTAAATGCGAGCTATTAATTAGAACTTAGAATCATTATTCGAAACATGTCTTTGTCATGCCTAATTATAATATCTTAAAATGTTACTTTTTATCGATTAAACTGTCACATACTATTTATTTATTTATAATCAACTTATAATATAAAATTTACTATACCAAAAAGGTTTAGTTCAATTTTATTGAAGATGTCAAATAAAAAAATTAATTAAAATCCTCATTTTCACTCTAATATTTCATACTTTTAATTATTTCCTTTATTCATCCTCGTTACTATCTTAACGTTTTTCTTTTATATATCACTTAAAAAAAATAAAAATTGACCCGACAAAACATCAACGGTTTTACTTCTTCTGACTCTCGAATTAATATTGGTCTCTCCAAAACCTTAACAAAAAAAAAATGTTTCCCACTTTCCCGTCACAAATCAACCATTTGTGCAAAGCTGATAACTAACGACAAATACTCTTTCCGTTGAGTTATATTTTTACATTATTTCATTCAGTTTTATTTAAACTAAGAAATTCCTTTTTACTTAATAAATTATTTCTACGGTATGTATAATATAAATATATAATTATACTCATCAAGAGGAGTGTTAGTGTAGTTTGAATACATTAATTATTATAAATCGAAATTTATTAAAAATATATAGAATTTAATGAGTTTTATATGTTATTTAATTAAAAAAGTGTTTAAAAAACATGTTAAAAGAGTATCATTTATGAATGGCGAATTACTATTATGTTCTGAAATCAATTTTCAAATGGGAATTATCGAGGAAAAGAAGGGAGGTGAGTGAAGTCAGGCGCGCGTGAATTAAGTGGTTGAGACTTGAGAGATAGAGTAATAAATTAATAATTATTCCTAAGTGGTCCGTTCAACATTCTGACAATATTTTAATGTTATTTGATGATAAATTTATTAATTTTTATAATAATTTTATACTCTTGATAAATGATTATCAAACTGTTTTAATATAGAATTAATTGTAATTTTAGTTTTTTATTTTTTTAAATTCATGATTTTAATATTTTAATTTTAAAATGATAATTTTGATCTTTTAATTTTAAAAATATATTTTTAGTCCCTTGATTAATTATTAAATAATAATTATGATTAATAAAATTATTGAATTAATTAAAAATTATTATAAAAACGGTAATAATTTTTCACACAGAAAAAAATAATAAAAATAATTTTTAATATAAAAAAATTATAATTACCAATCATAAAAAATTATATAAAAAATAATAAAAATTAAAAAAAATCATTTTTAACCTGTTTAAATAATTAATATTTTTAAAATAAATTTATAATTAGTTTAATAATTTTATTAATTATAATAATTAATTTAAAAACTAAAATTATTTATTTTTAAAATTAAATAAATCAAAATTATATATTTAAAAAATTAAGAATCAAAATTATAATTTAACTTTTAATATACGGGCGGTGTTGTCTGTTTTACACACATGGATGAATCATAATGGCTGACTTCTCCTATCTACTGTTTTCACTTTTTTTTTAAACCAATCAAAAGTTATCCGTAACCAAAGGAAAAAAAAAAAAAAACTTCCATAAGTATAATTTTGAAGAGAATTATTAGAAAAATATTAAATTTGACATACTAATTGATGGTTGGCTCCAAAATTCCACCAAGAAACCTACCCAACATGACCCACGAGACGTTGGACTTCAAAGTTTCAAATACATCGTACATGTATCAATCGCCCCTGCAAAAGATTGATTTGACCAAAAGATGTCTGAAACAATTTTCCACCACTAGAACTGGTCCAAGATAGAAGAAAGGCATATATGCAAATGCAACCACCAACAACAAAGAAAACAAACAGTGGTAAATGCACCTATCTGGCTGCTTTTAAGTTTTAAGTCACACATTAATTTAATCATTTTTGGAAATAATTGAGGTTTATTTACCCTATCTTTGGTTGATAAAAAAAATTAATTGTAATTGATTGTGTAATATAATTTTATATATTTTTTTTTCAACATAATTTTATATTTTCATATAATTTTAATTTTTAATTTATATGATTTTAAAATAGTTTTATAAAAATTAATTGACTTATCATAAATAGAAGAATTATGATGACAAAAAGTGTAAAATATTTTAATTCAAATTTTAAATTTCTTTTTCTTTTCCTATCCATCATTAAGAATGTTACACTTTTGTATAAATAGTTTTTTAAATGATAAGAAATTATATGGATGTGTTTTAATATTTTTTAAAAATATAAAAATGCATAAATATGAAAAATCCAGATTGAGCTAAAAAAACCCAAGAAGCTTTGGAACATATGGTGGAATGAAGGCCCACTTACAGACTTAGTCATTTAATTAAAAAAATAATAATGTTAAAGTGCTTGCAGCCAATTTTGAATCATTGACCTCAAACTAAACTTTGTCTTGCCTTAACCACTAGGACATATTAACTATGCTTATAATGTTGAGATTTTACATTTCTCTTATTTTGTTGAGAACAAATTTGTATAAATCATTTGGAACTGAATGAAAATGCAGATTCTGATTGTTTTGTCAAAAAGTGAGAATTGTCTCTGCTAGGGTTCTTTCTTGAACCAATTGATCTTATCAAGAATTCCCTCAATTCTTGTGGCAATCCCCTAGGCTTATCAAACCTCATTGTTTGTGGCGCCTACCCTGTTGTTCGTTCTGTCCCAATTTGTGTTTTTGTTCGTTTTCGCATTTCTCGCATTGTGCCTCCAGCCCCATTTTTCCCAGGTTCGTTCTGTACGTTTTACGTATCCATTTTGAGTGTTTATTGATCCTAAATTGCAGTTCAGAACGTCATCTTTCTCCTCGATTTGGAATCACTCCAATCCGAGTTTTGTAGACCGAGATACGAACGAGAATTAAAACTCATTCTGGATTGCTCTTGGTGCGTGAATTCCATCCTAGAAGATCAAATTCGAACCAAACATGTGATTTTCCCATCACCTTGTTCTTGATGGTAAAAATGTGTTAAATTCGAAGATAAAAGAAACTTGAGTTATATTTTTACGTGTCATACTTATTCATAAATTAATTTTATGTAAAAATTAATGTGAGACCAATATGTTGTTTACAACTATACTTACTTACAAATTGATTTAAAAATTATGTTTAACAATTCCTAAGCTAATGTCAAATAAAATTAACCTTAGAAATTATTTATACTTTTTTTTTGTCCTTGGAACTTATATTAAATTGTTGTCATAAAGTACCAAAAAGAACTATTGTCATAAATGAATTTTGTTATTAGCATAATTGGTCAAAATTTTGTTAAAAAACTAAATGAGACATAAAAATAAATTTAAGTAGAAACATCTAAATATCTCATATGGTTTCTTAACTTTATTTTAGGTTATAATTTATTTTTTATTTATTAAAATTGTAACCTAAAAGCAAATTAAAAATATTATGTGAATAATCATTTGGTCCTGGATTATAGACTATGGTATCAGAGATTAATCCCCTGTTTACAATGTGTGACTGGTACTAATAAAAGAGAATGAATTTTCACCTTACACACAAAATAGAATTTTCACCTTATGAGTACTTTAGAAAAATAAATACTAATGTGAACCGAATCCGAATCCGATTCCTCGAAGTGAGCCGATAAAGCCCAACACGCAAACGAATTCAGTGCCGTTTGATCGAACGGATAAAGATTCGGATTCCTATTTTAAGTCTGATTTATGAGATAAAATATGATTCGTCGATCTTCATCTAACGGTTATGATTAGCTTACTGCGTGAATTCGATAAATTCCCCACCGCAGAAAATTTCGGTCATGGGGACACAACTGCGAATCAAATCCAGTACCCCCTTCGCTTCCATTCTCAACTTTTGTTCTCTCGCAAACACTCTTATTCGAGCTCCAATTAAAGACCGTTGACATTGTAATACTACTTGAGCTTACCTTTTTATTTGTATTTTCGTACAGCAGAATCCTTTTCTGTTTTTTCTTATTGTTTTTATTTTTTAGGTCGAGTTTGGCCAAAATGCCGGATGTTCAGACCCTTGTTAATGATTTTCTGAATCAGCTTAAAAAACGGTAATTTTTTCCTCCTCTGATCCTGTTTGAGTTCAATGGACGGTGTATTAGGAGCCATCATGTGCCTTTTGAGGTTTAGGAACTGATTTTTGTTATTTTCTGTCTTACGTGTGTGTGCGCGTTTGATTTATTCTTAATTTGTGATTTCTTATTTATTTATTTTGCTGAGTGATGCTAGTAAAATTGAAGGTTCTCAGGCCACAGCGAAGCTCACAGCAGAGTTGCTTCGGTCTGTGATTTCACAGCAGCGAGTGCCACACACAAACCAGGCCACAGCTCTGATTAATGCTGTGAGGGCTGTGGGGGAGCAGCTTATTGCTGCTAATCCTGTTGGTATGTGAATATTGATGTTTTTTTTTTTATACTTTTTTTATAACTGTAAATATGCATGTTAAAGATCCAACATTGATATGGTTAAAATAGTGTATATAAGTGGGGGACAACCCTTATTCCATAAGCTAGCTTGTAGGGTTGAGTTAAAGTCAAAGTGGAATTCTAAGATGGTATTAGAACCTATTCTAGTGGTTTTTTTTTGGCTTATAAGGCCATTATTGAACCACTCGCAGATGTTCAGTTTTGTAAACTTCACACTCAAGTGTCTAGTCCCTCGATGTGAGGGGAGTAACTTAGAGATCTCCCATTCACTAGTCATATGGCAAAAATAGTGTATATAAGTGGGAGGTAATTCTAAGGATGTGTTTTGTATGTATTGGGTTCAATGAATTATAACAGTTGAAGTATGTATTTTTGGGTTTATTTGCAGCCTGATTTCCTAGATTAGTAGTTCTGCTTTTGTTCAAGAATGTTTTAGAGTCACATGCACAAGTTTATTATGGTTTGGGAATTAGAAATATTTATTTATTGTTTTCCTATCATGACATGTAATGTATGTGGTTGCAGAGCTAGCTGTGGGAAATATTGTGAGGCGTGTTTTGTACATTATAAGGGAAGAGGATCTTTCCCTTGTGACAGCTGCTATGGCTGGTTTGGGGGAATCAGCTGCAAGTGATGATGAAGATGATGTGGAGCAAGATGAAAATCCTGTTTTATCTGCCGCTGCTGTTGCAGCTGCTGCTAGAAGCACATTGCGTCCACCGTCATTGCAAACTCTTCTTGAGGATACATCTGATTCAGTTGCCGCTCCCCACACATCTTCCTCGGGGGGTGAATCTGATGGGAGAAGTAGATGTGAGGATTGCACTAGGCTATTGATTTTTAAAACTTTTATAATGTTTTCCATGATATATTCTTTTTGCTTCTGAATAAAAAAAGGCTTGTGCTTTTCTGGATACTCAGAAATTCATGCTGAAATGCTAAAGAGAAGTTGCTTTTTATTTCATCCTTTTACATACAAAAAATCATTCATGTAAGACACAAGATTTTTGTTAGTTTAGATAACTTTTGTTGATGCTACAAGTATTGTTATTTTTTTCTCATTTTCTTAAAGATATTAGAATGCTTCATTGACATTACAGAATGTTTATTTGTTGATCCTTGTGAATAGTTTATAATATTGTTTCCTTCTTATGTGGCATTTGATGATGAAATATTTGTTGTTCAATTGCATGTATTTTCATGTTTTGCGTTTTGTTTTCATTTGTTACAGCTGTGGAAAAAGGTTCAAGAGGGAAGAAATTGAAGCATGATGTCATCGAAGCAGTCAATGAACTTATTCAAGACATATCTACTTGCTATGAACAAATAGCCGAGCAGGCAGTGGAGCACATTCATCACAAGTTTGTTTCCAATGAAACTACTATAAAGATATATTGTTTATCTCGCTACTTGAAATGCTTGTCTTAAAACACTTTATACTTGCTTCTCAAAAGCCAGATTGTTCTGTGACTGTGAAAAGCTTGCATGGAAATTTTTACATATTTACAGACCATTTATTTTGAGCCTACAATGTGTCAGGAATCATTCTATTTTATTTGGGATGAATCCTAAGACTTATTCTGGTCATAAATGGGTATTTTAGAAAGGGTTCCAACACCCAAGAATTATCCTCGTCATGGCTTATTGAAAGCTTTTGTTTCCTGAGTTGAGTATTCTTTACATCGTCTTAATAGTGAATAGTACATTATAACTATTTCTAGATGGTCTAATATGTAATCACAAACTAAACTGTTATTGTTATTTATAACAATTGTATAGGAGGTAGTGCATATGTCCAATACATTCTTTTTGAGCGCTTTCTACATTATTTTGTTAATGGAAAAATATTGGACTGACATGGCAAGGATTACAGAATTGGAAGATTCCGACTAATTTTTTATGTATCTACTTATTTGGTTGAGTTTATCAAGCCACGCTTTTGTTAAAGCTTTGCTTGGAGGCTGTCTTGTCTTACCCTCTTTGTTTTTTAGCTTCCTATGGAGTTTAAATTACATTTATGTACAGTATAATAGCATTATTGGTCTTGGATGCAAACAGATAAAATAGTAACTTATTATTTTATGAATATATGACCATTGTATTGCTGGGGTAGCTACGATTGGCTGACATCATTAGTCAAAGAACATTTTTGAAGTACATAACATTACCTTAGAATATCATGTGTATCTTCGATAAATTCTATTTAATTTACAACATCAAACAATGCTGTCTTCAATATTTTTATCTTTTTGAAAGTAACTCTGACGTGGCTAGCTTTGTATATTGGGAAAATGAGTTATTTTTCCTGTTGATGTTTCTCAAATTTAAGGTTGTTTTGTGTTGCAGGAGATTGTCTAATCTACATGACTAACATGATTAGGGTCCATATATTTTCCTTATCTTTTTTTTTTTTTTATCATTTTTTCTTGTATCCCTAGTATCTTTAATAACCAAGGAGAATGTTATTCTGTTGATTTTTTTGATTATGTATTATGATTTTTTTTTCCTTTTTATTTATTTTCTTTTTTTAGATTGAGGAAAATCTTTAATTCTTTTTCTTATTATCTTACACTTCTGTTTGCATGATATTCAGTGAGGTAATATTAACATTAGGAAGCTCAAAAACAGTGTTGGAATTTCTTTATGCTGCGAAGGAAAAACAGAGATCATTTAAGGTCTTTGTTGCTGAAGGTGCCCCAAGGTTGGCAGTAATGGCTATGTAACACTTGTATTTATTAGCAATGAACTAGTTTATATTATTCACAAGACAATTTAATCTTTAATACGTGTTCAATCAGATATCAGGGACATCTCCTTGCAAAAGAGTTGGCTGCTAGAGGCTTACAGACCACAGTAATTACTGATTCAGCTGTTTTTGCCATGATTTCCCGAGTGAACATGGTATGTGAAAATCCTGGCATAATTTTTGGAATCAAGACTCTTATGCTGAATTTGAGTTGATTTAGACTTTCCATTATATAGGTTATAGTTGGAGCTCATGCTGTCATGGCAAATGGTGGAGTTATTGCCCCAGTTGGGTTAAATATGGTAGCGCTTGCAGCTCAAAGGCATGCTGTTCCATTTGTTGTACTTGCTGGGAGTCACAAGGTGAGTTGTTAACATGTAATATCTTTGTGCCTCACATCTGTCATGTTCTAGGAAACTAATGCCTATGACTTTTGATGTCTTGCAATAATTTCTTGTTCTGTTAATCTGGAAATAAGATGATTGGTTATTGCCAAATTCATGGGAGATAATGATTTTTTTTTTTTTTGCACATCTGGACTTGAGAGTTAGTTGGTTGATTGATTGGATAACACATTGCATTTTATAAATTTGTACATTGGAATATCATAATCAAAATAAATACATAATCAATGTGATGTTTTTACTTTCTTTTACTGAATTTTTCAAAATGAATCACCGAACAATCTTTGATAGTTCAAACAAAGTACAATATGAATTTAAGTCAGATTTATGTGGATATACCACATACGGCACTAGTTTTAACTTTTGCACTTTTTTTCTTCCTTTTACTTCCTCTTAACTATAAATGGAGTATAGAGATAGTTAATCAACTATGAACTGTCAACCAAAAATGTTCTGTTACATGGTAGTCCTTGTTTAAGCTATTTAGACAGTTAGAGACAAACGGTTTGAATGTCTTGGAAATGTATATTAATATAAATACGAAATCTTTGAAATATAGATATAAACTAAAAAGCTTGTAAAATGTTTAGCAGTTAGTTTAAAATAATGTTACTAATTTTTTTTATAATGACTATCAGGTGATAGTGAAACATGTAGCCATATAGACATTAATTATTCCATTTCTACTAGTTTTGGAAAAACCCAAATTCATTTTGTTTTATAAGTTTCTGTCATCAGAAATTGAAGTTACTGAGTGTCAATAGATTTTTAAAAGCAGCTTAATTATACTATTCTTGGCTGCACATTGTATCTATCTCTAGTGAATGTAATGTAAGTTTAAGTCTATATGATGGGATTTGTAGAGATTTGAAATTCTGAATTTAGCTTCTTCATAGGTGTTAACTCAGTTAGGATGTGTCCAGATTGTGATAATATTACTAAAAATACACCATGCCTCTGGACTTTCCATTAATTGCTTTGAAGTTTTAATGAAACTTAGATGTCATTTAAAATAAATTTGTGATCTCCATCATCTAGGTTACCAACTGTTTGGTTTTTGTTGAAAGTTGCTATATTTTGTTGACAGTTGTGCCCTTTGTATCCACACAATCCTGAAGTTCTATTGAATGAACTGAGATCCCCATCAGAGCTACTTGACTTTGGGGAATTCTCAGATTGCATGGATTCTGCAAGTGGTGCCGGTTCTCTTCATGTTGTTAATCCAACATTTGATTATGTGCCACCAAGACTTGTTAGTCTCTTTATTACTGACACGTAAGTTGAACTGAAATTGATTGGAAAAACTTTCTTTCCCTTATCATTAACTATAGAAAAAGAGTGTACTTATTGGTTTCTTTTTATGCACTTGCTTTTTTTGGAAATTACTTCTCAGGGGAGGGCATAACCCGTCATATATGTACCGGCTTATAGCTGATTACTACTCAGCTGATGATTTGGTGGTGAAACGAAGACCTACTACAGGGAGTTGAGTTCAGCTACCCCAAATTTTGTCCTATAAATGTAAGTAAGCAATCAATTGTTTATATACTTCTGTTTGTCATTGTGTCTATATTATATTGGTTAAGTGGACTGGGAAAACAACTGTGTTAATTTCTGAAACAAAAAAGTTGTGTAGAAGTTAGTGTTTGTGCATAGTCAAAATTGAGATGGGACAACAGGATGCTACTTTCTTACTACAGTGATCCGAGTTTCTTTCTATAACTCTGCTCAATCTTTGTTTCACCACTCCATTCTTTTGAATGATTAATATTTCTCGTTACCAGTTGAAACATGCAGTTCCTTTTATGAATCACATTTTCAAATCAATTTGAATTTGAATTTTAACATAAAATATTAATAAAAATAACGTTTAGATTTTAATAAATTATTTTCATAGTTTTCTCATTAATTTTAAAAGTTTTTTTTTTTATCTCTTTAATTTATTCATATTTTATATAATACAATAATCACCATTAATATTAATAATAAAACCATTAATGTATTGCTCTCTTTAATTTTTATTTATTTAAGATTTTTTTAAAATTTAAAAATATCCGTGAAATGCACATGAAACTTACAAGTTATTATTATTAAACCATCTAAGACTTTTGTAGCAATACTTGCAATAATGTCTGTTTGAAAGAAACTTCTATTCAATGACATTTTTGTGGTTCATTTTCAGGTCGTTGTTGTTCTCTGATGAACCACGAGCTAGAGATATTTGTGCAGTAGAAAATGAAATATTATTCAATGGTAGGAATTGGGGTGGAGAAATTGTAACCGTGGAAATGATATGGGAAAATACAAAGTGAAACAAGGAAAAATTACATTTTTGTGGTTGCTGACTTCTTCGACATAACCTTGTCGTTTTAGTTTTCGGTCCAATCGTGGGCATTCAAAAGTGTAACGGTCTCCCATTTTTTTTTATGATACGACTTTGTTTCCACCTAAAGAAGTGATAATACTATTTTCGTCTTTACATATACAAACTTCTAGTCTGACTATCTTGAAAATGTGGTTGTGATAGTAACATCTTGTTTGTTATTTGAACAAATGAAAATGGTAGACTTTTGAGAACATAAAATCTAAGAGGATGGTTTGTAGTCTATTTTCGTATAAAAAATTTGATTTTTCATTTTTTTTAAGTAGAATAATCTTTTGAATGATCTTTTTTAAATTTACGTTTGTAAAAATAAGTTATAATATATGTAAAAGTAATATAAGTGTTGGTGTTTAAGATTTGTTGGATTCATGGTTTAGGGTTAAAGTTTTATTAGGGTTAAAGTTTTAGTGTTTAGGATTTTAGAATTTGGGGTTAATTGTTTTTGGTTCATGATTCAAGATTTGTAATATAGTGTTTTAAGGTTTAAGGTTTCTATATTTATGATTTTATAACTTAAGGTTTATTGTTTGTAATCTAATGTTTTAAGGTTCAATGTTTCAGTATTTTATGATTTCATCACTTAAGTTCATTGTTTTAGGATTTTATGATTTTTGGTTTATGGTTCATGGTTTTGAATCCATGGTTTGAGATTTATAATTTTAAGATTTATAATTTATGATTTAATAATTTAGAATTTCACATTTTAATGTTTAAGATTTAAGATTTATTCGTATGATTTAAAATTTTAGATTTATGATCTAAGATTTATCAGTATGATTTAAAATTTTAGATTTATAATCTATATATTAAATATACTATGTATAGAATCCCTAAGGCAGATTCATTTTCTGAACATGTCCATTTAAATAATGATTTTGAGGAAGCCAGACTCATCAATGCTTCATACTAGAGAAGGTACATTTCTCTTCGGCTCCATCCAATGAAAACCAGATTATCAATATTAAGATTTAAGATATAAGAGTGAGAATAAACTATAAAAATAAATATCTTAAAAAATGCTTTTTCGGTTTATATTTAGGTAATACATTTGAAAACGAAAAAAAAATATTATTAATTGTTAGTAGGATTATCACCGTTAAATCTGAAAAACATTAGCGTGGCATATGCATTAGACTGTCTCAAAGAATAAATAAATGAAAACATTAATAAAATTAATATATTATTTTAAATGAAATTACAAATGAAATAAATAGTTTTTGCTTATATAGATATAAATTTGAAATATAATAAACATTGACAAATTTTGATTTCTCTCCTCCCCTCCTACCAAACAGTAGTCAGGTCTCTTTTGTCATTCCCGTCATAAATTGATTACTAAAATTCTTTCTCCAATAAACATGACATCTAGTGGTAAAAATAGGGAAAAATGAGAAAGGGGGCAGAGAGTGTCTATAAGATACACTGTGATAGCAGAAAACCAAAAGCATTTAACTATACCAATCAAGAAAGAGGATTGAAAAAGTAAGCACAAATAGAAATAGTAAAAGAAATGTCCTGCTGCTGCTATTCCGCTGAATGGCTTGTGATAGTTCTTTGTTACCAAGCTCAACATTCTTAGTAGCTTCAACAGCCTGTAAGTAAAAAAGACAGCAGAAGAACTATTATATTTCTTGGAAATTGGAAATGCAACTATTTTTGTACAGATTAAGCAAATCGCACAGCACTTACTGCACTACAATGTTGACACCTGTGAAAAATATTACCTTCCCAGTATGAATTAATACCTAGAATATGGATATTAGGATTTTTAGGTGTATAAAATACCGATTATTTATTTTTAGGATCACTGGGTTATCAAGTGGGATTTGCATAATATTAGATTGCTAAATACTAAGTTTAGCAGATTTAAGCCTTTTGAATTCGGGATAAATCAAGCATCACTTTATATGTTCTATTTCCTTCCCCTGTTCTACTCTAATTCCAGTTTCATACCACTTAGCTTTACTCAACATTTGGAAGGTGGGGTGGGGGTTGGGCAACATAGACATGATAGATGGTGGCCTTAAAATGTTCACAAAAAAAAAGGGAGAACAAGGATGAAGAATATGATATGTTATCTAACCTGATCATACAGATGCTCAATTTGCTGAGCTTGATGCAAAACATGTGTAGACATGAGGTGATTTAGTGCAGACATCTCCACCATCTTAGTTTCAGTTTCTTGAACTGTATCAAGAAGACTAGTCAATTCCACCTACAGGAAAATAAACAATGGCAAAGGGTTGGTTATGAGAATCTAAAAGCCTTCCATTAAACAAATGACACATGACAGAATAACTCCTACACAAAGTAATAAGGAAATCAATTTTTATCACCTGAAGGGCACGTGTTTCATCGTCCAAGAGTTGTTGTTGGACTCTTAGAGGCTCAGCGTGTAACTCCTCAGGTTCTCTGAGCTCCACGTCACCTGATATAGAGGTTTCTGCAGAATCTTTCCTGGCTATACGGTTAAGTTTTCTTCGTGGTATTGCTTTGTTAATAGCGTCTTGGAAGCGTACAGCTCTTAGCTGATCAAACTGTGTCGTAACTGAATGTAGTCTCTCACTTAAAATTAGAACCTACAATTAGGAACAAGTAAACATTAGCATACAAAAAGGCATATAGCCATTTCAATTCATGAATGTACTAGTATTGAGGAGTTCAATGGAATAACATTATTCAACTATCCAGCATCAACTGTGCATAAGGGATCATGGTGATTCTCATAGCCAGTGGTTTTCTATTTTTTTTTTTGGGGGGGCAGGGGGCTGTTATCCCGTGTTGTAGAGAAAAAGTGTGAAAGTAACACTACTCTACAGAAAATATGATTCATAATTTCATGATCAACATGGACAAATATCTTCCTTTTAAGGTATTAGAAAAGGATACAACTGCTGACCCACAAAAGTAACAAATAACTGAAAAAATCAACAAGAACTAGAAGTCCTTACCACCCCATGTTTGTGGGCAATGGTATCAGCATTAGATTTTGTGGTTGCAATGCCAAGCCAACCTTTCGAAGTTTCTTCCTCTTGATTTACACTATTCTTAAGAATATCAATTTGTTCCTGGCAAGTTTTAATAAAAGTACTAACCTGCACCAAAGTGATTACAAAAAAGTAGTAAGTAACCAAGTGAACCACAAAACCAATCTGATCTAACAACGATAGCAATATCAATAAGTACTATTATTTTCCAATTATCACAATAGTTTCAAAACAAGTGTTCCAGCTTACTTCATGCTCGATGCTATCTCTCTCCTTTTCAGTGGTGCGATGCAGATCGGTATAGTCCTTTCTATGCTTCAACAAAAACTGATCTAGCTCTCCAATACTCTCCAGCTATAAACAAAAGACAAAAAGTCACAACATTATAATGATTATATAGAAGTCGTACTCCATAGCTCACTAACAAGAATAAGACGAAAGCTGAACCCACCGTCTTCAATGCAGCTTTGGAAAATGGGGATCTTTGCGGCGGTTTATGAATAATGAAAGATGCCATAACGGACGCCAATTTAGCCTGCCAGACGAATAATCACACTGAGACTCAAAACAATTCAAAGTTGAAACCAATAACCAATTGCAATAAAATTGAACCAAAAACCCTAATTAGTCGATCCGAAGCATTAACGATTTGAATTATGAGGATCATGAAATAGTGAATGTGGAATTTAAGAAGAAAAGAAACCTCATCGTAGCCCAAAGAGCGAGCGGTGTGGCGCACAGCGTCTTTGAAATCCTCGGTTCTGTCCCTCGCTTTTACCATCTCTCAATTGCTATGGATCAATGGGAGTTCAGAGAAAAAGCAAAGGGAACAAATTATGATACGACTCAATGATTCTGAATTTTAATGTCATTATTGTGAATCCAGCTGCTGCTACCTGTACTAACAAATCTATAACTTTCGGATGTCATTCGGCCTTGCGCTTCAAGCTTTGTCTAGCATTCAATCAGAACAGGGACAAGTGAAAACTAGTGGATACACTCTTGATTTTATTTTATTTTATTTCTATTATATTTTAAATTTGCAAAGAATATTAATATACAGCAATTATTTGATTAAACCAAGATATATCTGTTTTATTGATATAATGTGTCGAATTTAAATTTGAATTTAGATTTTCATTGATTAAGATTATAACATCTTCAAATTAAACTTGACTAAAAAGAAGGGAAAAAAAAACTTAGCTTATGTGTCTATTCAATTAGGATTAGGATTTAAAAGATTTTTTTTAATAAAAAAATATTATAATATTCAATAAAAAAAATTTAAATTATAATATTTAATCAAAAATATTTATCATAATTATTCTAGAGGACGACAAAATCTGACTATATATTAAAATTTTTTTATAAGTTATTTAATATTCAAAATCATATCAATTTAAAAAAATTGTCTTTGATTAGATTTTATGTTACTTGTAATTGTTTATAGAATAATTTTTCATCAAGCAATCTCATACAACCTTTTGTGAGACTATTCTTTCTCTTCTTAGACTTTCTTTTTTCCATTTTCTTTTCCTCCAATCCGGTAACATTGATAGCATAATTTCTTTTAGGTAACAAAAAATCTTTCTACTTTGTTTCCCTGGTGTTATTTATGATTTATTCAATGAGAATAAGTTTTTTTTTTTTCCTTCTACACTTGTAATTGGTGTCGCAATTTCAATTGTGAAATGAAGATTGTTGTTTTGGAGGTGAAATTCCTAATGAAATATTCGTTAGTTTTTTTTTTCCCTGTTGGACGGGACTCCAGTAGCAGGTTAGGAGCTGATAAGACAATAAGATACATCTTTTGGTTGAATCAGATAACAGTCTTAAATCAAGCGTGTGCTTGGTTTTTGTGTTAAACTAGTCTATCGAAGAAATTTTTTTTTTCAAATTTTCTAAAACATGTGTAACAAGTAATAACTCAACCGAAATACATACACAGCCTAAGCCGTTAACTAAAACTTGTGTTAACAAAAAAGAAATAAAACAACATGATGCGCCTATAGTTGTTTATTTTAAAATCTAATGGAATCCCAATTGAATATACCCCTTTAATGTGTAATCAGTGGCGTTAGACAACAGGAACAATGCAATGTAAAGTTATTTGAAAAAAAAATGGAGGGGAAATGAGGGACGTAAAAAGCAATATCTTGGGAAATGATAAATATTTCACATGATATTTGGAGAATTGGAATTTCTATTTGAAGGTGCTGCATAGGACTCTGTAAAAGATTAGTGACAATGACAGTCAATTTGTCTTGGAATATCATATTATTTTAGATATACATCAACTGCTCTCTAAACCTCGTAACGAGAGGTTACCTAGCATGCTCACTATGCAGAAAGTTAAAGCAATTCCATGTTCCAAGCAACATCAGAGCTAGAGAGGAGTGTTTGCAGATCTGTTGCAATATGATGTTTTATCAGGTGCAATTCACAGTTAGATCTCATCATGCTCCTTTACCCCAAAAGGAATCAGCTTCAAAGGGATAGAAGTTGACATCAATGGTACGATTCAATGAGATCTGCAACAGCAGCAATGTTTTGACTCTCTTCAATCTCCATATTTGGTGATCAGCTTAAGGCTCAGACCTCATACTCTTCGTAAAAGATTTTAAGAATGAGATCATTCAGCACAGGGTTGGAATTGCATAATGAGGAAATCAGGATACATTGTCGTTGTTTGCAAAAGCCAATTCGCATACAACAGCTAGGTGGTCACTTCCCCATTTCTACAAGTCATGAAAGAATCAAAAAGATATTGATAATCCAAATCCATTGTGGAACAAAATAAATAAGCACATCAATGGTCAAGGTTTCAAGAACTAGATTTAAGTAGATTACCTCACTAGGGAGTCCTCTAGAATTTCTAAGAATATCAATGGGCAAGGTTTCAAGAACTCTGACTGGAATAAGATCCTCGGAATGCCTGCTTACCAATGACATCAGTAACAACTAACAAACAATTTGTAAATGCAAATAATTTTGATGCTTAGTGTGAAACAATATAATTACCAGATGTAATCAACAGTTCCCATGAATTTGGAGTGATATGATGTTGCCAAGGGCTCCCCACTATCATCTCTTGTTCTATGGTTTCCCTGCAGCCACAACCACAACCGTATGAGATTAAGGGGGAGTGGGAAATATCACAACTGGTTGAATACCCAATGAAAAAATTCTAGAGTGTTTCCCATATTAATATTTCATGGACAATCTTTTATATCACAAATTCACAATCACAAAGAAGTTGAAAAAATAGTAGATTTTAATAAATTTATTGAAGTTGGATTAGACTTGGGAATACAGCATACAGGAACACCACTATAAGCACTGCAGAGTTTGAGCTGGTGCTGAAGACGAGTGACTCCTTCTGCCCCAGACGCAAGTCTTAGTTCTTCCACACTCCATCTATACAATTGTCTTGAAACAGACATTGAAATGCTGCACCAGATACCCAAATAATTAATACAGAATACTGAATACCTAAAATTAGACATAATCAACAATGGAAACCTTTCCCTCTAAAGTTGGACAAATAATAATATACTTGAAACAGGCAAGAAACTAGTTGGGTACAGCATATACAACATAATTTAATGCATAACCAAGGAAATAATCAACAACAACGATAAAGGCAATACTATTATTATAGGCGTATTTAAATTACTGTCATGTTCAGTTGAGCATCAATCCTCCATGAGTGTAGAGTTCAGTTGAATGTGCATTGGAAAGTGAGATTTAAGTAAAACAAACCCACTCTATCATTCAGAGCAATAAAAAAGCACATTATAAATATCAACAATAATCTACAGTCTTGACAAATAAATGATCATGAATCTGTTTCATAATTGGTACTTGCCTTGTTCTTTAGGAGGAGCAGGATGGGAAGTTGTAACAGATAGTAATTGAAAAGAAAAGACTTAGCAAAGACTAAAAAACAACCTAGTGTCATCACCAATCTGTGAACTGAAGACTCTGTTAGTCTGGATTTCAAGCTGTCCTGACATATTTCTGCGATCATGTAATTGGATGTCTAACTGCAATAAATGGAGCAATACTTATAAACACTGAAAACTAATTAATAGCTCTCTCCCCTCAAAGAACAAGTCCCACCTCTAACTGTGTTTGGATAATAGAATGGAATGGGACAAGTAGGGAAAAATTGGACATGGATGGGAAGGAATGGAACAAAGCTAACTTTCCCTTTGTTCGTAAGATTTATAAAGAAAAGAAATCTATGAGTTCCTCCCACTCCAACAATTTTCAAGGGGGACAAATATTGAGTTTTTGAAAGGAACAAAGGGTAAATAAGATCCTCTTGAATTCCTTTTCCATCCTACCTATTTTCAAACTCCCAAACAAGGGAATTTGTTTCTCTTTCCCTCATTCCCTTTCTGTTCCCCCCATTATCTGTAATCTAAACACAGATAAATTACTTACTCAAGGTCTGGGACTCGGCATATACTCAAATTTCTCAGATACAGCAGAAAAATAAGCAAAAAGGCTTGAGAATATACCATGACAAGGAGATGCCAAACTCACCTTTGATGAAGAAAGAAATTTATATATGGCACTCTGATAGTGTGAGATGAAACAAAACAGAAGCAACGAAATAACATCATATTAGATAACTAATCTGAAATTGACCAATTACTAAGTATACACTATACAGCAATATCATACCTGTGGAACACTATTTAAATCCCCAGCAATAATAATAGGGATGTTGCCCCATTCTTGTGACAACTTGTAAGCTTTGTCAAGTAAAAGTCTGACCTATCCATTATGTCATGTAGCAAGTTCCCAGAATCATAAAATAGATTAGACAACTTAATTAACTATAGATAATTAAATGCATTGTTTGAGAGAGGTAACATGATTTGCACCAACCCTAGCCCAAGAAAAAAATACAATTAAAAAGTTTTAAAAAAATTAATCACATACACAAACACAAATGCCTATATATGCAAAAACAGCATAATGCTACCCATCTAGTTAAGAAAATTCAAGAAGTACCTGGCCCAGTTTGATATCACCACGATTTGGGTTGAACAATACATGTATATTTCCTACTACAAATCTTCTTTTTCCGGTGGATGGTGCCCTATAGATGTAGATCAAATTATGAAAAATCATTGGCCATGAAATAGGCACCATGTGTGTGTGTGTGTGTGTGTAAGCATATGTGAGTACATGAGTGTATACATTATTCTTTCAAAAAAATTCAGTTTTAAGTCAAAGACAACAAATAATTGTGTTCATACTAGTCATTTTAGACATCTAAAACTTACATTGTTGTTAGGTTACATGTGCCAGATTCTTTTTTATCATGGTTTGCCTGTACATTGATAATGAAGTAAAGAGTAATAAGATATAAAACCAAAACCTAAAACAATAGGTTTCATTGCAGCGAGAACTCATGTATGCATAGTATACAGGAGGTAAAACAGAATTTAAGAGCCAGAGTAAAAAAATGCATCACAGATCATAAATTCTTCGAATAAAAGACAACAGAGCAAATATAAAACATGGGAGGGAAACAACTTAGAAAAATAGAAAACAATACCTCAAAAACACAAAGCTGAGCAACATTGTTACGCATACCAAATCTTTGAAACTCTATATCTTCTTGATGCAAAAGATTGAATCTACATTCACATTCCAAAATATACTTTAATTAGGCCAAATTAAGAATTCAATATTTTCTCAATTGCTATGTTCTATTAGCACATTTTTTAGCTAAAGGTATTCTGTTGCATCAAGGAATACTTCAGCATATCATTTACTTATTGTCAAAGGTCAACATTGTTAGATATTAAATAAATTGATTAATAAAGGATACAAAAACTCAATTGCGTAAATGATTTATGGGTAAGGTAAACCTACAGCTTGTCTTTCCAAAATACAGCACATCCATCTTGTGCTTCTCCTGTGCGAGCCTGTGACGAATGAAAATAATGACTGAGATAAAGTACTTGATTAAATATTTGAACTTTTAAAACTTATACAATAGTTCAAACATGTATGAAATATACCTTGTAAACACCTTTAAAGCCACTGTTCTGGAAAAGATCATTCACATCATTAAAATGATCAACCTCCTTCAGACACGAGATTTATGAGAAAGCAATTTTTAACAATCCAATTCTACAATCTACGATGCATGAAGTTAGCTTACAATTTCAAGCAGGGAATAAATACTAAATAGGGTAAAATTAAGATGTTGGGCCAACTGCCAACTGGAATTAACATCAGTGTAACTTGTATCTCCACAAATCCTATGTAACATGCTTAGAATATCAGAGTCATTATTCCCCTTGTCAAATGAATACACATGTCAGTCAGTTAAATCTGTATCTTTAGCTACTCTTTTGTACCTTCAAAGCTCAACAGATATGCATAAATCCTAGCGACAAAAAATGATTTAATGTTTGTAACAAGGTAACAAGTAGTGCTGTTATTCAATGTATAACACCAGGAAGGACTATCAAACTACCTGGAAACACAGTATGCTGGCATTGTAGTTATTAATCTCTTCAAGTATGAGCCTTTTCCGTTTGTCCCACTCCAAGAAACTACGTGGAATGTTAGAATACAGATCTGGATGGTTTGATGCATTTTCAACACCAAGTATATTGTATGAAACAACCATAACCTTATCTGTAAAGGAAGGAATGGTTCAAAATACTAAATATGAGGTAAGCACAATTTAATCTAAAGTTTATTAAATGACAAAAGGTTAACAGTGGCACCCAAATGTAGAGTAAAGTATTAGATATCTTCATCATGGACTGTTCGTTAATGTGAAGAAGAAAAAAATACCCATAAGCAAGCAAATTCTATCTTTACACGGTTTACACTTAATTATCCCTCTGTTTTTCCTATTTTAACATGGTATCTAAAGCCTAATAGTGGGATAAAAGAAAATTGTGCCCCACCAGGGATAGTATGTCCTTGGTGGCCCTTTTGTGTCGCCCTTTTTCTGCTGACCAAGTTTCCTTTTTACGGCAACCCTTTCATCTTCCGCACCTTTTCCAACAATCTTTTCAATTTTCTGGAGACTTTCTGGTGTCCTTTCCAGCATGTTTTTTGGCCACCACATTCTGCTTACCGCTCATTTCTAGCAAAGAATATTCTAGTCACCAATCATGTTGCCGTCCTTTTCCAGTGTGTCTTTCCGGCCATCGGCTTTTGATTGCTGTTCATTTTCTGGCAAAGAACTTTCTGGTTGCCCATCCTACCGCTGTCCTTTTTCGGTGTGCTTCTTGGTGACTTTTATGTGCTCTGCTGGTTGCATGTTTGTGCCATGGTTATCTTTGTCAATGGCTATTTAGGACAATTTTCTCTCTTTCAAGTCTAAATAATTTTGGATTCCACTATTAGTTTGAAGCATATTCGAGCTCTCTATCAGAATTAATATTCTGATTTTATTCATAATTGCAGTTTATAGGAACATAATATTTGATTTAGAAGAAATAGAATATCCTTTATTTATGTACCATTAATGTAATTAACCTATATAAACATGCTCCCTGTATACTCTAACACACAGTTTACACTCAATTATCCTTCTATTTCTCCTAATTTAACAGTAAATATATCATCCCTCCTCCTAAAGCAACTGAAATTTGGCAGAATGCACTGATAAAAATGTGTATGAATATGTAGAATGACATCTAAATTGAATATTTTTGGATGACACAGTTTCAGAGTGAAATAGAATTCAAGGTAATCATCTTTTTCAGCCAAAAGCATATAAATTTCTTGTAAATCGGATTCTGACCCATGTAATTGGAGCAATTTTTCAAAGAGAAAACCCATCTCCTGGAACACACTCCACAATCCGAAACAGGGGATTCCAGCTGCGTGTTCTCTTCTTTGACAAATAACAAAGTGCTTAAATTTTCCAGTGGAGGACTTCCACAATCGTGGCCTGCCATACCACTGGCAGCACGTGAAATCAACTAGGCTTAGGAAGACAGTTATTGCTTACTGGGGACACACAGTAGGGTGTCATTCAAAGAATCACAGGTAGCTATTTAACATGTCTTTCCATATCATCATGTAGGTAGCATTTGGAGAGAATCCACGCAGCACACCAACAAGATACCGTTTAGGCGTTTACTAATTGTCACACTCACAAACATTAATTAATTCAAATGCCTCTTCCTTTCACCTAAACACTCCATCAAATCAAATCAAATAAATTCCTCAATTTAACAAAAGTAGTACTGAAATCCATCAACTGTATACGGCTTTCTCTATATTCCAAAAGTGCCTGTTATTATCTCCTCACAACATTCCACAAACGGGACACAATTGGCAGTGAATGCAGAATTTCAAAGTGAAATAGAATTCGAATTAATGATTATTTTACAAAAGAAGGTATGTGTGTTTTTTGTATTGTATTCTAAGTTCTAACCCGTGCAATTCGAAGAGTCTTTGGATGAGCAAACCCATCTCCTACGACATTCCAACGGAGAACGCCGTTGTCTTCGTTTGGACGGAGAATTTTCCGGCGAAGGCCTCCCACGCTTGCGCCGCACCATATTATTATTTGCCCCGATAACCGCTGCTGCTTGCTTCGGTTCAACCTACCTTTGTCGTTATCATGAATATCTTGTAATTAATTGTATTATTCTAAAAATTAAAATTATTTTTTAAATATCTTTAATACTAGCATTAAAAAGTAAATTGAAATAAGAATTTAAAATTATTGATGAAAGAGATAAATCTTCGTAGTTAAAAAAATAGTTACAAAATTGATAAACTAAATATTTTAGAAAAAAAAATATAGTATAGATAAAGAAATGATAAGATGTAGTTACAAAAATATTAGAGGATAAAGTGAGTGTGAATAGTTACAGAAATTGATAAGAGAAATTTTATAAAAAGTTACAAACATAGATATTGCATGTTAGAACTACTTCATTAGTTCGATCAATGACTAATCAACTCGACTAAATCTACTTGTTACAGTTTTTAAAACATTGTTTCAAACTATTTTAACAGTTTTTAAAAGCATTCGAGTTTTACTCTCTTCCATTCTTTTATAATTTTTCTTATTCCATCTTTTATAAGACTTATTTCACAATAGAATTTAACTATAATGTACAATGATAATATAATTACGGTAAAAATCATATCTAGGATGATTTTTATAAATTTATTAACAATGTACAAGTTATGCTCAAAATTAAGCTCATTAAAATAAATAAATAATAACCAAACATTTTCATCAATTGCATTCACTGTGATAGCTATGGATCTTCTTAGGCTTTATCAGCATTAAATTTTATTATGCATATCCTGGGAGGCTGGGATCCCCTTATAAATATACAAAAAAAATCTGATTGATCTGTTACATTCATATCTCATTGCACACAACAGGTCCCATAAGTTAGCTTGCTCCAATTGTTCCATCAAACTCTTTAAGATTTTATTATATCATCATCAAATTGACATTAACATTAATGTACTAAGATTCCTTCTATATTGCCCGGAATTACTGCGTGTAGTAGCACGCAAAATTTGTTGCTTCTCTGTCTCCCCTTTTTTTTCCTGTTTGTAAATTTACACGAAAGGATAAGATCGTCGTGCCACCCGTGATAGGGAATTTATTGAAAGGAAAGTTGTAGAAGGGTGCTAAAGGAAGAGACTGGTCGCTGTTCATAATATTGAAAATCCCACACAAAATTTAAATAGCTACATTTTTGGCTGCATCTATAAGTGCCAATGTGCAATTTGTGGTTTTGATGTGAATAAAACATTTATGGGCCCAAATAAAATGTAGGAAAATTTTATGGTAAACTATTCTTTGGACTTATTCCTAGAATGTCAACACTTGCAGATAATTTGTTACAATTTCACTATCTAATTTCTCCTATATATGTTTTCACATCAAAATTGAGTGAAGATATTGATTTATAAACACAACCCAATGACAGGAAATATCCATTTCACTCTCTTGGTTTGGGTTATATATATCAATCAAATAAATCATCCCCATTTATATAAGATCAATGTTTAGAAAGCCCACAAGTTATAAAATCATGTGATTGGCCAATAATGGTACGGTTGGTGTGGACTTTAGTCTTTAGTGCTATTTTTTTTTATCCCCAAGTGTAAGATAAAAAAGAGAAAACAAGGTGAAATCCCCACATACTAAATTTAACCATTATTTTGGACACACTCAATATGAAAACACAAAGCAAAGCATATATTGATTTCTGGTTCAAATTTCTCAGAAGCAAAAGTAGCAAAGTCTGGCAAATTAGTCAACCGGAACCATATATTATAGAGGGACAGGGGTGCATCTATTGGTGGAAAACGCAGCGTGGCAAAGGCAACCACATGAGGCGAGGTGAAAGCAACGTGAAGTGAGGACCGCAAAAAGGAATTATTGAATTACAGTTGCAACACAACAAAAAAGGTCTTACTCTAACACGTACACTGCTGTACACACCAACAACACTCACACTCACACATAACCTGTTGGGTTGGATCCACTAGAAATCCCATAAAAGGAAAGCTAGCCAATAAGAATTTAGATAATAAGATGAACACCAAATCTCTAGCCAATGAGCTTTGCGATGAGATCAATTCGTGGGTCCCTAACACCTTCATTCAATGTCTTGTAGCAAATCACTAAACTAGTTTACATGGCTTAATTAACCTTAATTACATTGGACAAATTATTATATAATTTATAACTATTATGATCAATATTATTAATTCCTATTTAAATTGATAATCTTATGTCAAATAAAAGATTGATCAAAATTATAAATACATATATATAGTGGTATGAGAATCATAAACACATTGTAGTATGAGACCTACAGAGAATTTAGTTCAATTAGTTGAATATAAAGTGTATTTATGGTACGTAAAAAAAAAAGTAGTTTAGAACTGTATGATAATTTCTAATTACACTTGGGAGCAAGGAACCAAGTGAGTAAGAACAAACTATATAGAAGACCCCACTGTGGTTCTCTCTCATCACATTTTCAAGTCTCAGCATAACCAATAATTTAAATTGAATCATTTGGGTCTCTAAATACAAAAACTGCCCATAGCCTCCTCAACATTGTTATGGTAACAATTCTATTATTTGCAACAAAAAATCAGGTTCTATGATGATGAGCAGCGAAATGAAAGAAGCAAGTGCCTTAGGAGGTAGAACCGCACGAGCATGCGAGAGCTGCCTAAAAGTAAGGGCTCGTTGGTATTGTGCAGCTGATGATGCTTTTCTTTGCCAAGGCTGTGACAACATGGTTCACTCAGCAAACCAACTTGCAAGCAGACACCAAAGGGTTAAGCTTCAAACTGCATCCTCTAAGGTCAACTACTCACTCATCCCTACTACTCATCATAATAATAACAAGGTAGCATGGCACAGTGGATTCACACGCAAGGCAAGAACTCCACGCCACAACAAGCACTCATCGGTGCAACAACAACAACAACAACAAAAACCATTATTACATGAAGAAGGAGTGTTTTTCAATAACACCATGAGTCTTCCCCTTGTGCCTGAGCTTGGAAGTGAAGAAGAACCATTGCTTATTAATGATATTGAGACTGAGGAGCAACTGATGTGTCGGGTGCCGGTGTTTGATGCTGCTGAGCTTTGTAGCATATACAAATTCAACGATGAAGTGAAGGACAAGGTTGTTGTAGCTGCTGGTGAAGAACTAGCCTTTGACTTGGAAAACTTTTCTTCCGAGTTTCTACCATCAGATACGGATCTTGCTGAGTTTGCTGCTGATGTGGAAAGCTTACTTGGAAACGGACCTGATGAGGATTCACCTGAGAACGTGAAAGGATCAGAACTGCTTCTTCTTGATTGCAAAGAAGAATATGGAGATGATGAAATGGTGGATGCATTATGTGTTAATGGAGCCAAAGAAGCAACATTGGTGAAGGTCAAAGATGAAGAAGAAATTGATGTAGACGACACAGCTTGCCATTTGGATTCGTTTCTTAATTGGAATATTGGTGAGTCTGAAGAATCACCTACACAGGAAGAAAATAAGGTGAGTCAAGTGGGAAGCAATAATAAGCAAGACATGTTTTTGAGGCTAAACTATGAAGAAGTAATTAGTGCTTGGGCAAGTCAAGGTTGTCCATGGACTACAGGAACTCCACCTAAGTTCAATTCTCATGAATATTGCTGGCCAGACTTCTTGGTAACTTCTTTTCAATCCTCTTTGCTTATGCATCAGCTGTATCTTCTTGCGCATGTGTTTGGTTCAACTTATTTTATTTTATGAGAATATATAACTTTTTTTCAGTTTTCTTATTATAGTATCATATAGCCGGTCTCATATATCTGGCTAAAGGAGGAAGATTAAAATTCGTCGATATACCTGAAATCATTCATAGCAGGCATTGTGTGTTATGCCTTTGGCAACCAATGTATAATTCGTCGATATATCTAACATGAATTACTCATATATAGTGAGATAAGGTTTTTGTTGTCATGGTGTATGAGATTGAGAACTCGAAAAAAATAAACTATTATTTAAAATAAAATAGAAAAAATAACAAGCATATGCAGCAAGACAATTAAGCAGAATGGTATTTGAAAAATTTAGAATGACCTTTCAGATGAAGTTGACATGAAAGTTTTGTTTTGTATTGTTAAGGGTTGGAGTGGTGGTGAATGCTGTTATGGGGAGGTGAGAAGCATAAGGGTGCATGCAGATGCAGGGGGAAGAGAAGCAAGAGTGTCAAGGTACCGAGAGAAGAGAAGAACACGTTTATTTGCAAAGAAGATAAGGTATGAAGTGAGGAAGTTGAACGCGGAAAAAAGACCTAGAATGAAAGGTCGATTTGTTAAGAGTATTAGATAGCAATCATTCTGTTACTATTTCAAATTCATAATATTGTTATCTTGTTAGTTGTTATTTTATTATTTTGTTTATTGTTGTTGAGCACATCAATAGGTATATTTAAATTATTGTCACTAGTTTATGTGTTCTATAAATTGGAATTCTCATTCAGTAATAATATTCACTTAAGGTTTTATATTCAAAAACCTTCTCTTATATGGTATCAGTTGCTGCTTAGCATCACGATCCAAACCTAAACATTATGGCCACCATTTTATCTAATGGAATCGACACCACTGCTTGGTTAGTCATGGCCTTGAATATCTAGGCTGACATCAAACTCAATGGTGCTAACTACCCAACGTGGCGTGTCCAAATGAATGCGCTCCTTATTGGATATGATCTAAGCTGCTTTGTTGATGGCACAAGCACGTGCCTTGCAGCAAGTCACCCCGACTACACTTACTGGCGTTGTCAGGATCAATTGATCCTTCATGCAATCATCTCATTTGTTGATGCAAGCATCATCACCATGCTTGATAACGTCAAGAATGCGAAGCAAGCTTGGGTCACACTTAACAAGGTGTTTGCAAGTCGCACTTGAACTCGCATCATGCACCTTAAGGAGCGCCTCACTTGCTCTAACAAAGGAAATCAATCCATTGTCACGTACCTTCAAGGCATCAAGTCCATTGTGGATGAGTTAGCCATTATCAATTCTCCCATTGATGATGATGATTTGGTCATTCATACTTTGAATGGTCTCGGTTATGAGTTTCGTGAGGTTGCAATATCTCTCCGCATCCGTGAAAACCCCATCAGCTTTGATGATCTTTACGATCTCTTGGCTGATTTTGAGAATTACCTTCAAAGAGATGCACCTTCAGACGTCTCTATCATTGCTTCCGCAAATGCAGCCTATAAAGGCAAAAACTCTCATACAAAACGAGGAAACACCTCTCCATCGGCCATGATGTATGGTCGGCCCACTTCTCCTAGCTCAAACAAGCGAGTCATTTGTCAGTATTGTGAGAAACTAGGACACACAGCCACGAATCTGTTACAAGATTGTGGGTCATCCAAAACGTCCTCAAAGACCTTATGCACACCATGCACGCACCACAAACACCTCCATTACCCAAGACTGGATCCTAGACTCTGGTGCCACCCATCATGTCACAAATGCACTTCAAAATCTTCATGTTAGTGATCCTTATCACGACATGGATCAACTTATGGTAGGAGATGGTTCGGCCTTTCTCATAAACAACACTAGTAAAACTTTTCTCCCCACCCCCTCTCAAAATCTCACTTTAGAAAGGGTTCTACATGTTTCTTCTATTACTAAAAATTTATTATCTGTTTCTGCCTTGTGCCATACTAACCCTATCTCAATTGAATTTTTTTCTGATTGTTTCTTGGTGAAGGATCTGAAGACAAGGGTCCCTCTGTTCCAAGGCAGCCATAAAGATGGTCTCTACACCTTGTCTCCACCCATTCAGACACCCAAGGCTCTCCTCACCACATCATCTATCCACAAACCATGACACCACATTCTTGGCCACCCAGCACACAACATTCTTCGTCAATTTCAATTTCTTTTCAAAATAAATGTCAACAACCTCCCACCTTGTCTCTCATGTAATAGTGTCAAAAGTCACAAGCTTCCTTTCTCAACATCGAGTCTAGTTAGCAAAAGACTTCTTGACATAATTTACACAGATGTTTGGGGACCTGCTCCAATAATATCTGCAGATGGATTTTGTTACTATTTAATTTTTGTAGATCACTTTACGAAATACATTTGGTTATATCCCATGAAATGCAAATAAGATGTTTCACTAATATTCCATTTGTTTAAAAATCTTGTTGAGAAATATTTCAAATTCTCTATTGTTGCATTATATTCTGATAATGGTGGTGAGTACACAAAATTAAAACATATTTTGGCCACATGGTATATATCATTTTACAACACCTCCTCATACATCACAATTAAATGCCCCTGCTGAACGCCATCATCGACACATAGTTGAAACTGGGAAATCCCTTATTCACCATGCAAAACTACCTTTCAAACTCTGGACCTATGCCTTCCATACAGCCACTTACCTCATAAACAAACTTCCTACTCCTCTCCTACACATGAAATCACTTCATGAGGTTCTTCATCATACTGTCCCTAACCCACATCACCTACACTCGTTTGGTTGTTTGTGTTTCCCATGGCTAAAACCATGTAC
The DNA here is from genome assembly GCA_014843725.1 of Amphicarpaea edgeworthii. Taxonomy (NCBI): domain Eukaryota; kingdom Viridiplantae; phylum Streptophyta; class Magnoliopsida; order Fabales; family Fabaceae; genus Amphicarpaea; species Amphicarpaea edgeworthii. Next base: position 1,385,712 of record CM026325.1, read on the forward strand.
CACTCATAAATTGTAACCACAATCTCGTCCATGCATCTTCCTTGGTTATGTTGAAAATCAATATGCTTACTTATGCCTTGATCCTCAAACTGACCATATCTATATATCAAGACATGTGAAGTTTTATGATCACATCTTCCCTTTTGCAACCCTATCAACCTCACCTTCACCTGTTACAAATACTCCTCCCTTACCTCAACCCTGCACATTGCACTACCATACATCACACCAATACCTCACCCACACCAATTAACTCCTACTTCCCCCCTTCATCTTGATGAGCAACAAATATAGGGACCTGCGTCTACAGCTACTACATCAAGTAATGATTTTCCATCTTTACCTATTTCCATCACTACTAATGAAACTGCAACTAGCCCTATACCTACTCGTACTCATAATATGGTGACTCGATTCCAAAACCAAATATTCAATCCCAAGAGAGTGTTTATAACATCCAAGTTTCCTTTAATTGAAAATCATGAGCCGTCCAATGTTCGTGAGGCTATGAAACATGCACACTGGCGTATGGCAATTACTGAAGAGTTTGATGCTCTCCTCCGGAATGGCACTTGGTCCTTAGTCCCTTCTCCCAAGGACACCAACATTGTGGCCTGCAAGTGGCTTTTTCGAATTAAAAGGAATGTTGATGGCACTATTGCTCGCTATAAGGCACGATTTGTAGCTAAAGGATTCACACAATGCCACGGTATTGATTTCCACGAGACCTTTGCACCCTGTAGTTTGCCCACAAACTATCAAAGTTGTCCTTACCATAGCCCTTGGAAGATGCTGGCAAATGCATCAATTGGATGTCAACAACGCCTTTCTCCAAGGTGAGCTCAATGAACAAGTATATATGTCTCAACCTCTAGGCCTCAAGGATTCTCAACATCCTCATTATGTTTGCAAATTGCATAAGGCCATACATGGGTTACGTCAAGCCCCTCATGCTTGGCATGATGCCTTAAAATCTTTCATTGTTGAGTTTGGATTCTTCACCAGTAAGAGTGATCCCTCTCTTTTTGTCTATCATGCTCATGGTACTCTTGCCTACTTTTTGGTTTATGTCTATGATTTGCTACCTACTGGCAACAACACTAAGTTTCTTCAGAAGTTCATTCAGGCCTTATCCCAGCGTTTCTCTTTGAAGAACATGGGTACCCCTCAATATTTTCTGGGCATTGAACTCATCCTCGTTCCCACGGGAATTCTGTTATCTCAGCACAAACACATTCGTGATGTACTTCACAGGTTTGATATGACAGGTGTTAAGCCCTCCCTTACTCCATTATCGACTTCTGCTGTCCTCAAACTTCATGATGTGGTATTGACTCTACCGATGCTACTGAATACCGTAAGATTATAGGTGCCCTACAATACCTTACTCTTACGCGTCCGGACATTGCCTTCTCTATTAACAAGGTTTCACAATACATGCATAAACCAACAACTCTCCACCTTTAGCATCTCAAACAAGTTCTTCGCTACCTTAAAACTATTATCAACACTGCTCTCCTCCTCAAACCGACATCCAACCTTAACATTTATGCTTTCTCAGATGCAGACTAGGGTGGAAATGCTGATGATGCCACCTCTACTTCGGCCTATGTCACTTTTCTTGGCAGAAACCCAATTTCATGGTTCTTTCGCAAGCAGAAGATAGTTGCTCGCTCCTCAACTGAGGCGGAATATTGGGTAGTGGCCACTGCTACTGTAGAAATTATGTGGCTCCAAAACCTCCTCACCGAACTTCAGGTTCCCACGACTCATGTTCCGCGCTTGTTCTGTGACAACGTGGGTGCAACGTACCTTTGTTCAAATCCGATTCTACACTCGTGTATGAAGCACATTTCCCTTGACTATCACTTTGTTAGGGAGCAAGTTCAAACAAAACAGCTTCAAGTTTCTCATGTCTCCACAAAGGACCAACTGGCGGATCTTCTTACAAAGCCACTCCCTACGGCTAAATTCAAGGACTTAACTGTCAAGCTCAAGTTACTAGACGCACCTTTCACTTGTGGGGGCGTATTAGATAGCAATCATTTTGTTACCATTTTAAATTTATAATATTATTATCTTGTTAGTTATTATCTTATTAGTTATTATTTTATTATTTTGTTTATTGTTGAGCACATCAATAGGTACATTTGAATTATTGTTACTAGTTTATGTGATTTATAAATTGGAACTCTCATTCAGTAATAATATTCACTTAAGGTTTCATATTCAAAAACTTCTCTTATAAAGAGGACATCTTATGTTGGAGCCACTACTTAATTAATAATCACCACTGACATATATACATGATCATCAAATTAGTGATCAAATGCTTATATAACTTTTCCAAGTTTGATTTTATGGAAAAGTTAATAATTAACTAGATTAATTATTAATTACTGGGTTTTGCCATGCATGTATGTACAATATCATCATCACTAGCTAGGTGATCGATCAGGTTTCTCTTGCTTGGGATATTTATTGCTTTCGCTAGCAGGTCTAGCTAGTAGTACTAATGGAAATGGTAGCCCCCTCTCAGCAGTTTGAAGGCTTTGGTAATCCATTTCGAAAGCCATTTTTCAATGTTGTCGCTTAATTATATAATTAAGAATCTGTAATTAATCTACGCTGATGTTATATTTACCTTGACTCTTTAATTTGAGGGTACTGATCATCAATTATAACAGTGTTTAACATCATGTACTTATATCTACAAGCTTTACATCTGTTGTGCATATACATGAAGAAGAGGAGAAGGAAACAGCTAACAGGTAAAATGGACTATAAAAAAGATTAACTAATTCACTATCAAATGTTACAAGTACAATACATTGGAAATCTTAACTTTATTTCAATGGTAGGGGGATACAAACTGAAATAATAACACATATATGGCTAATTAACAAGAGCGTACTAAAAAAATTAAGGTTAAATAATTTAAAGGTTCATGATGAATTTCTGAATTTTATTAAAAGAGTTATTGATAAAAAACAATTGTAGTAACTCCTTGTAGATGGCACACTTGTCATTCGTTCTTTCATAATATGATCGAATACGAATGATTCTATATGTTTGTCATAAAACAGAAAAATTAATCCGTCTCACGGGAAGGAAGAGAAGATTCTCATAAAGAGAGAAAATAGAAAATGTACGTATCAGTTCTAATTTAGACTAAATATTGTAGCTTTATTTCAATGTTTAAAAAAGTGTAGTATTCGCCACAACATCAAGATCAACCCGGCAAAAAAAGAGCTATATAAACTGAGGAATTGAATCAATAGATGTTGATTGACATTGTAACAACAAACTTACTATATCCTGCGAGGTCGTGAAATTAAAGATCCCGTATAAACATTGCAACAACAAATGCAAGGTCATGAAAGACTCCTATATATAAATTCCTTCATTTTAAAAGAAAATGTCTTATGAGGACAATATCTAATATTTTACGGGGACAATTCATTTTTTTAATAAAGATCTTAAAGTAAAAAAAATAATTTTGTGAGTGGAACCACTTGCAATTTCGTGACCAGTTGAAAGAAAAACACACACAAGGTGGCGTCTCTTGCTGACAAATGTATCATGCTTCCCACATTGTTACTCAGTTTTCCGTCAAAGGCGTTGTAGAAGTATGGGAGGCGTTATCTAACCTGGTTGATGGATAACATGTTTTCATGAAGATGTTTTCTTAGCAAAAATCACTCTTCTAGATTAAAATAAAAATAAAAATGAGCTCACGTGACGATCTCATGCACACGCGTAAGTCATCCATCTTGTTAGCTAGTTTTAGGGTCCGTTTCATTGCCTCAAAAGTGAACATTAAAAAAGTGAAATGCACGATAAAATATATGAAACAGATACTTTTAGACTCTATTTTAATTTAAATGTTTCATCTCATTTCACATTTATCTATTTTCCTTTGGCTCCATGGACTTAACTTTCTCCTCACATATGAGAGACAACAATAACTCTTAATTCTAACTATTTATTTACGATTAGATATGAATTTGCTTAATGCATGGATAATTAAAGCAAAATATTTAAATTAATAATGATTAAAATATATTATTTTATTGTAAAAAAATTCATATTTTATAATTAATGTGTTAACTTTAAATGTGATTTCTTTAAACTAGGTAATGTAATTTTTTTTTTAATGTAATTTTGTATGTATTTACGATTTTAAACAAGATGATTTCTAGAATGCCTAAGTTAAGGAGATATAAGGGTGGTCTATTGGTAAAGGGTGAAGGAAAGGATGTCGTGGGTTTGACTCCTTGATAACTTCTCCTCGAGGACTTGTCAAAAATGACAATTTTTGTACAATTCTTAATTTTAATATCACATTATTTGAATTATAAATTATGGTCATAAGGAAGTAGCAAGTGACAATATTGTTTAATTCTCAATCCTATTAAACAAAATGATAGTTCCAAAAATATAAACAAAATAATCTAATTTTATTAAAAAAAAATCCTTGTGATTGAGACAAAAAAATCTTGTCAATCCATTCCGTAATAGATTGTTCTCTTTAATTGATAAGATATTATTGAGTAATTTATGCTTATTAAAAAATTAGTTAAATTTAATATTAACATTAAATTTGTCTATAATTATAATAATATTTTAAATTTATTAATTGATTAGAGACTAAAATAAAATATTTAGGGGCCTAAAACAAATATATTGGATATATTTTGGATCAAAAACATTTTTTTTATTAGGGGCCTAAAACAAAATTTATTGATTTATCGTGTAACTAAAACATATTTTAACCTCCCAAATTTATCCTTAATATTATTGAGAACCTATTTATTTTCTTTAATCTACATATGAGAGATAGATAAACACTTTATTAACCTTCTGTTATGGATTACAATAAATAAGAATAAGACAATTAAAATGAAATTTTATAAAAATGGGACGATAAATTTTTAAAACTATGTCTTATAAATAGAAAATAAGGGAGTAATTTTTTGTTAAACTCCTTGTTAAGGATAAATTTCTTATTATGCTTAATTATGAATTAATACAAATTATTTATTGGTGTAACATATTTTTATCATTTTTCAATTTTATAAAACATTTCTTATTAGGCTTAATTATGAATTAATAAAATTATGTTAATTTACATAACTACTAATAAAAATGCAATATCAAATTATTAGCCACTCTTTAGTCTATACCAATTAAAGAAATATTAGAGTTTTGACATTTAGGTAAGGAAACTGCTTTTTTGTCATTTATTAAAATTAATAATTATATAATATTTATTAAAAAAATATATTTGTCCATGAAGTAAAAAACAATTATCTTTTAATTTGAGTCTCTTAATTAAGAATAATATAATCATTAATATGCATAATTGCTAATTAAACACATTTAAAATTATCAGTTAGTAATTGTAAGAACAATATAATTTTTATAAATAATTGATTGGATTTTGGTTGCTAAAATATTCAAACATTACTAAAATATACAAATTATAGCACATACCTAATTATATATTGGTTGTTAATTATTAACATATAATTAGGATAATTATAAGTTTGATTTATGTTGCTATTTTTAACCATTATTGTTATAAATATGATCTAACAAATTTAGACACTTGTGTGCTCATCCTTTTAAACCTTGTAACATTCAAGAAAAAACTATTTTATAAAAAGTAAAACAATAAGCAAATACAATATAGCATGATTCTTACCAGGTTGAGTGCCAAGATGAGGGGATCAAATTTTCATATTATGAATGGCCTACCAATCCATTATTTATGTTTTAAAGACAACATAGATGGGGGACAAAAGAAAAATCGACATTTTTAGTTAAATGTTTGTCATACGGGTAGATCTAGTAACTTAGTTATGCTGGTAAATCATACTGATGTGTATAATAAAAAAGTTTGTAATGCTCATTAAAATGTAATATTAATTGTAAAATTGATATGTGTCATGTGTTACAAATATACTCCACATGTATCAATTACATACTCACACAAGCTTTTTTGTTTTATTTTTTGAAAATACAATTGCGTTAGAATTTGTTTCTATGTGATTCATAAGACACAATAAAATATATACACTTTTGAATCTAATTGATAGTCCATGGTGACAGAGACATCATGATTTCACCACTCCTCTTCTTGTTATGCTTAATGTTTAACTAATTTTGTTATTTTGTGTCCTCCTACAAAATGAAAGAAAGCATCCAAGTCAAAATTCATTTTGCTTGTGATAAATAAGTGTAAACAATAGCTTAATTTTGGCTTGTTGCTAATTGTGCTAGTAGATGAATATTAGATAAAAACTTCATATAGAAAGCCAAAAGAAGAAGATATTAAAGCATTTCATTTCAAGAATTCCATGTCAATATATGGAACAATCATTAGTATTTATATGATTGACACATGCTTCTAAAAAATGATGGTTGACCCAGCATAAGCCTATTAACAGAAAAGGTTGTGGCAAACTTATATTAGTGAAACCTATAATTGGATTGAATAAATGTGGTTTTAGAGAGAGAACAACACCTTTATTGGTCAAGTAATCCATTTAAACTTCAAATAAGAAATCTCATGCTAATAACCATCCAAGAATTTGTACAAAAAATAAATAAATAATATGTTCAAAATGACAGTAAAATCATGTAAGTATTAACCAAAAGTATACTTTTTTTAACAAATTATTTTTTATAGTTAAATTTTCAATTCAAAATGGATAAACACATTTTAAATTGGTATATTTTTGTGTTGTTTCATCTAGTTTCAACATATTACTTTTAAAAAATGATGCATAGTACATAAGCATCTTAATTACATCTTTATTCAAAATTTAAAAGTTGAAATTTAACGGGAAACAAACAATAGTACTACTCTACAAAATATTTAGAGCAAACTTCAAGAAATAACAATATTAAATCAGAGTTACACCCTATATAAGGTAACAGTAATATATAGTCAATAGAAATTTACACTCACCATGAAATAAACAAAGGAAAAGAGTGATGTTTAAAATAGGAAAAAACAATTTTAATGTCTTGAAAATTTTGAAAAAAAATAAAAAATATGGAAAAAAAAGTGTAATGACTTAAAAATTTGATAAGAATGAAAATTTAATTTTTTTTTATAAAAATGAAAATTTTTTAAAATGTGAAAAAATTAGAATAGTATTATGAGAATATTGACAAAAAAGAACAACAAATTTAAAACATGAAAACAAATTAATGTCTTGAAAAATATAAAAAATTAAAAAACAATAGTATGTCTTAAAATTTTGAATAAATAAAAATAAAAATAAAAATTGAAAAAAAAGAATAATATCTTAAAAATTTGAAAGCAATGAAAATGTGAAAAATATAAAAAAAAAAACAAGAATGATGTCTTCTATATAAAAAAAATATAAAAAATAAAAGTATTGTCTTGTATATTATAAAAATATAAAAACACAAGAGAAATGTCTCGTAAAGTTTTTAAATAATGAAAATTTTAAAAAATATGAAAGAAAGAGAAATGTCTTGAAATTTTTTAAAAAATATAAAAAAACCAAAGGAATATCTTGAAAATTTTGAAAAAAAAAAACCAATACAATATGGAAACACCAGAAGAATATTTTAAAAAAGTGAAAAAAAAAAAACTAAGTGTAATAATACCTTCAAAATTAGAAAAAAAAATGAAATTTTTTAGAATAGGAAAAAAATAAGAGAGTAAAGTCTTCAAAATTTTGAGAAAAAATATATTTAACATATGAAAAAACAAGTATAATGTTTTTAAAATATTGAAAATATAAAAAAAAATGTCTTGAAATTTTTTTAAAAAATGAATAACTTTAAAAGTACGAAACTAAAATACAATTCGTCTTTAAAATTTTAAAAAAAATGTAATTTTTAAAATATTAAAAAAAATTGAAAATTTAAAAATATGAAAAACAAGATTACTATTTTAAAAATATAAAAACCAATAATATTATTTTGAAAATTTAAAAAAAATGAGGAATGTCTTAGAAATATTTTAAAAATGAAAAACAAGAGGAATAACTTGAAAATTTGAAAAAAAATAAAAATTTTAGAAATATGAAAAACAAGATAAATATAAAATAAATTTGAAAATAAGAGCAATGTGTCGAAAATTTTAAAATACATTAAAAAACAAGATAAATGTATTGAAAATTATAAAAATTAAAAATTTTTAAAATATGAAAAAATAGTATTAAAAATTATTATTTTTTTAAATATCAACTTCAATTTTTAAAATATGAAAATTAGGATTTTATTTATGAAATCCTAAATATTTAAGATTTCATGTATGAGACTCTAAATATTTAAGGTTTCATTTATAAAACTTTAAATATTTATGGTAAAACTTAGGGTTTTATTTATGAAATATTAAATATTTAGATTTTAAATTTATGATTTTATTTATGAAACCCTAATTATTAAGGGTTTTAATTTTGGGTTTCATAAATGTTTTATAATTTAAGGTTTTATAAATGAAAACATAATTATTTAGGATTTGAATTATGCTTTCATTTATTAAACCATAAATATTTAGAGTTTCAATTTCAGATTTTATTTATGAATATCTAAATATTTGGATTTTAATTTAGAATCAAATATAGAGTTTCATTAATGAAACCCTGAATAAATAAAATTTTATTTACGAAATTCTGAATATTTAAGGGTTCAATTTATTGTTTCAATTATGAAACCCTAAATATTTAGGGTTTCAATTTAATGTTTTATTTATTAAACCTTAAATGTTTCAAGTGAAATTTAGGGTTTCTATTAGAAGACCCTAAATATTTAAGATTTCACTTATGAAACCTTAAATATTTAGGGTGAAATTTATGATTTCATTTATGAAATCCTAAATAATTAGGATTTAAATTTAGGGTTTTATTTATGAAACTCTAAATATTTAGGATTTGAAATAATGGTGAAATTCAGGATTTCATTGATGGTTTACGATTTAAGGTTTCAATTTGTGTCTTAATGTAAGAAATTTTAAATATTTTTTGTGAAATTTATGGTTTCATAAATGAAAACATAATTATTTAGGGTTTTGATTTATTATTTCAATTATAAAACCCTAAATATTTAAGTTGTAATTTTGTGTTTCATTTATAAAATCCTAAATATTTAGTGTTTCATTTTTGGTTTCTTTAACGGTTTAAGATTTAAGGTTTCAATTTATGGTAAAATTTAGGGTTTTGATTTATGGTTTCATTTATGAAATCCTAAATATTTATGGTTTCAATTTAAGTTATTATTTATGAAACACTAAAAATTTAGGGTGAAATTTACAATTTTATTTTTGAAACCCTAAATAATTATGGTTTTCATTTATGAGATCTTAAATATTTAAGGTTTTACGTATAAAACCCTAAATTATAATGGTGAAATGTAAGCTTTTATTTATGAAATCCTAAATATTTAGATTTTGAGTGTATGGTTTTATTTATGAAAGCTTAAATATTTAGGGTGTCATTAATGTTTATCGATTTCGGTTTTCAATTTAGGGTTTAAGAAAGGAAACATAATTATTTAGGGTTTTGATTTATGTTTTCATTTATGAAACCTCAAATATTAAGGGTTTCATTTATGAAACCTAAAATATTTAGGGATTTATTTATGAAACCCTAAATATATATGATTTAATTTGGAGTTTTATTAATTAACCATAAATAGTTAAAGTGTTCTTATTGAAACACTAAATATTACATTTTAATTTAGGGTGAAATTTAGGATTTTATCAATGAAACCTTAAATAAGTAAGAGTTCAATTATGAAATCCTAAATATTTAAGGTTTCGATTTATTGTTTCAATTATGAAACCCTAAATAATTAGGTTTTCAATTTAAACTTTTATTTATGAAACCCTAAATAAATATGATATCCTAAATATTTAAGGTTACAACTTCTTGTTCCAATTATGAAATCCTAATTATTTAAAGTTTCAATTTAAGGTTTTATTTATGAAACCCTTAAATTTAGGGTTTATTTAACAAAATCCTAAATAATAAAAGATTTAATTTATGAAACCCTAAATATTAAGGATTTCAAGTTATTGTTTCAATTATAAAATCTTAAATATTTAAGGTTTCAGTATTAGATTTTACATATGAAACCCTAAATATTAGAGATCAAATTTTACTTGTAATTTAGGTTTTCATTAATGAAACCTTAAATAAATTAGATTTCACTTATGAAACCCTAAATATTAAGAGTTTCCTTTTATTGTTTCAATTATGAAACCTTAAATATTTAGGGTTTCAATTTAAGGTTTTATTTATGAAATCGTAAATAAAAATAATTTTATTTATGACACTCTAAATATTGAAAGTTTTAACTTATTATTTCAATTATGAAACCCTAAATATTGATGAAACTTAGGGTTTCATTAATGAAACACTAAATAAATAAGATTTCATTTATGAAACCCTAATTATTTAGGATTTTTTATGAAACTCTAAAATTTAGGGTTTCATTAATGAAACCCTAAATAAATAGGATTTCATTCATGAAACCCTAAATGCTAAATATTTAAGGTTACAATTTAAGGTTTTATTTATGAAAGCTAATAATTTAGGTCAAATTTTGCATTTAATTATTGGAACCTTAAATGAATAAGATTTCATTTAAGAAACCCTAAATATTTAGGTTTTCAATTTATTATTTCAATTATGAAACCATAAATATTTAGGGTTTTAATTTAAGGTTTTATTTCTGAAACCCTAACATTTAGGTGAAATTTAGGGTTTAATTAATGAAACCATAAATAAATAAGATTTTATTTAGGAAGCCCTACATATTTAAGGTTTCAACTTTGTTTCAATTATAAAACCATAAATATTAAAGGTTTCAATACAAGGTTTTATTTTGAAACCCTAAAATTTAGTTGAAATTTAGGGGTTCAATTTAAGGTTTTAGTTATGAAATCCTAAAATTTAGGTGAAATTTAGGGTTTCAATAATAAAATACTCAACAATAAAATATTAAATTTATGAAACCCTAAATATTTGGAGTTTTAACTTATTGTTTCAATTATGAAACTTAAAATATTTAGGGTTTTAATTCAAGGTTTTATTTATGAAATCCTAAAATTTAGGGTTTCATTAATAAAATACATAAACTTTAGGGTTTCATTAATGAAACCCTAAATAAATAACAATTCATTTATAAAATCCTAATTATTTAGGTTTTCAATTATGAAACATTAAATATATATGGTTTCAATTTAAAGTTTTATTTATGAAACCCAAAAATTTTGTTGAAATATCGGGTTTCATTAATAAAATCCTAAATAAATAAAATTTTATTTATGAAACCCGAAATATTTAGAGTCTCAATTTATTGTTTCAATTATGAAACCTAAAATATTTAATGTTTCAATCTAAAGTTTTATTTATGAAACTCTAAAATTTTGGTGAAGTTTAGGGTTTCATTAACAAAACAATAAATAAATAAGATTTCATGTATGAATCCTTAAATATTTAGGGTTTCATCTTATTGTTTTAATTATGAAACTCTAAATATTTACGGTTTGAATTTAAGGTTTTATTTCTGAAATCCTAACATTTAGGTGAAATTTAGGGTTTCATAAATGAAACCCTAAATAAATAAGATTTCATTAATGAAACCCTAAATATTTAGGGTTTTAATTTAAGATTTTATTTATGAAATCCTAAAATTTAGGTGAAATATAGGGTTGCATGAATGAAACATTAAATAAATAAGATTTGATTTATTAAATCCTGAATATTTAGGGTTTCATTTTAAGGTTTTATTTATGAAACCCTAATATTTAGGTGAAATTTAGGGTTTCATTAATTAAATCCTTAATAATAAAATATTTAATTTATAAAATTCTAAATATTTAGGAATTCAACTTATTGTTTCTATTATGAAACACAAATATTTAGGGTTTCAATTTAAGGTTTGATTAATGAAACCTTAAAATTTAGTTGATATTTAGGGTATCAATAATGAAACCTTAAATAAATAAGATTTCATTTATAAAACCCTAAATACTAAAATATTTAGGGTTTCAATTTAAGATTTTATTTATGAAATTCTAAAATTCAGATTAAATTTAGGATTTTATTAATGAGACCCTAAATAAATAAGATTTTATTTATGAAATCTTTAATATTTAGGGTTTCAATTTATTATTTCAATTATGAAACCCTAAATATTTAGGATTTGAATTTAAGGTTTTTTTCCCCCTAAAACCCTAACATTTAGGTGAAATTTAAGGCTTAATTAATTAAGCCCTAAATAAATAAGATTTCATTTCTAAAGCCTTAAATATTTAGGATTTCAATTATGAAACCCTAAATATTTAAGGTTTCAATTTAAGGTTTTATTTATGAAATCCTAAAATTTGGATGAAATATAGGGTTGCATGAATGAATTCCTTAATAATAAAAGATTTAATTTTGAAACCCTAAATATTTAGGAATTCAACTTGTTGTTTCAATTATTAAACACAAATGTTTAGGGTTTCAATTCAAGGTTTGATTTATGAAAGCTTAAAATTTAGGTGAAATTTAAGGTTTTATTAAATGAAACCTTAAATATTTAAGGTTTCAACTTATTATTTCAATTATGAAACCCTAAATATTTAGGGTTTCAATTTAAGGTTTTATTTATGAAATTCTAAATATTAAAGGTGAAATTTAGGGTTTTCATTAATGAAACCCTAAATAAATAAGATATGAAATCCTAAATGCTAAATATTTATGATTTCAATTTAAAGTTTTGTTTATGAAACCCTAAAATTTATGTGAATTTTAGGGTTTAATTAATGAAACCCTAAATAAATAAGATTTTATTGATGAATGCTAAATATTTAGGGTTTGAACTTATTGTTTCAATTATGAAACTCTAAATATTTAATGTTTAAATTTAAGGATTTCTGTAATGACACCCTAAATAAATAAGACTGCATTTATGAAACCCTAATTCTTTAAGGTTTCAATTTAAGGTTTTATTTACAAAACCCTAAAGAAATAAGATTTCATTTGTGAAACCCTAAATGCTAACTATTTTGGTTTCCAATTTAAGGTTTTGTTTATGAAACCCTAAAATTTAGGTGAAATTTATAGTTTAATTAATGAAACCTTAAATAAATAAAATTTCTTTTATGAAACCCTAAATATTTTGGATTTCTATTTAAGGTTTTATTTATGAAATACTAAAATTTAGGTGAAATATAGGGTTACACTAATGAAACACTAAAGAAATAAGATTTTAGTTATGAAACTCTAAATATTTAGGGTTTGAATTTATTATTTCAATTACGAAACCTTAAATATTTAGTGTTTCATTTGAATTTTTTATTTATGAAATCTTAAAATTTAGGTGAAATATAGGATTTCATTAATGAAACCCTAAATAAATAAGATTTCATTTATAAAACCCAAATAATTTAGGGTTTCAATTATGAAACACGAAATATTGTGGGTATTAATTTAAGATTTTATTTGTGAAATCCTAAAATTTAGGTAAAATTTAGGATTTTATTAATGAAACACTAAATTAATAAGATTTTATTTATGAAACCTTAAATATTTAGGATTTTAATTATATAATGCTAAATGTTTAAGGTTTTAACTTATGGTTTTATTTGTGAAATCCTACAATTTAGGTAAAATTTTGGGTTTAATTAATAAGACCCTAAATAAATAAGATTTCCTTTATGAAACCTTACATATTTAAGGTTTCAATTTATTATTTCAATTATGAAACCCTAAATATTTAGGGTTTTAATTTAAGGTTTTATTTATGAAACCTTAAATTTCATGTGAAATTAAGGTTTACTTAATGAAACCTTAATTAAATAAGATTTTATTAATCAAATCCTAAATATTTAGGGTTTTAATTTAAGGTTTTATTGATGAAATCCTAAAATTTAGGTAAATATAGGGTTGCATTAATGAAACATTAAAGAAATAAGATTTCATTTATGAAACCTTGAAAATATAGGATTTCAATTTATTCTTTCAATTATGTAACCCTAAATATTTAGGATTTCATTTAAAAGTTTTATTTATGAAACCCTAAAATTGTCGTGAAATTTAAGGCTTTATTAATGAAACTCTAAATAATAAAAGATTTAACTTATGAATCTTTAAATATTTAGGATTTCAATTTATTGTTTCATTGATGAAACTCTAAATATTTAGGGTTTCAATTTAATATTTTATTTATAAAATCATAAATATTAAAACTAAACTTTAGGGTTTCCATTAATGAAATCCTAAATAAAAATGATTTCATTTATGAAACCCTAATTATTTAGGGTTTCAATTTATTTTTTCAATTACGAAACCTTAAATATTTAGGGTTTCATATTAAGGTTTTATTTATGAAACCCTAAATTTTAGGTTAAATTTAGGGTTTCATGAATGAAATCCTTAATAATAACAGATTTAATTTATAAATTCCTAAATATTTAAGGTTTCAACTTATTGTTTCAATTATGAAGCACAAAATATTTAGGGTTTTGATTTAAGGTTTGATTTATAAAACCCTAAAATTTAAGGTTTTATTAATGAAACCTAAAATAAATGAGATTTCATTTATGAAACCTTAAATATTTAGGGTTTCTTGTTATTCTTTCAATTATAAAACCTTAAATATTTATGGTTTCAATATAAGGTTTTATTTATGAAACCTTAAATAAAAAAGATTTCACTTATAACACACTAAATATTTAGGGTTTCAACTTATTGTTTTAATTATGAAACCTTAAATATTTATTGTTTGGATTCAAGGTTTTATTTATGAAACCCTAAAATTGAGGTTAAATTTAGGGTTTTGGTTAATGATACATTAGAATTTTAGGGTTTCATTACTAATACCCTAAATTAATAAGATTTCGTTTACAAAATCGTAACTATTTAGGGTTTCAATTACGAAACATTAAATATTTAGGGTTTCAATTTAAGATTTTATTTATGAAATCCAAAATTTGAGTTGAAATTTAGGGTTTTAGTAATGAAACCCTAAATAATTAAGATTTCATTTATGAAACCCTAATTATTTAAGATTTTAACTTATTGTTTCAATTTTGAAACCTTAAATAGTTAAGGTTTTAATTTAGGTTTTATTTATGAAATCCTAAAATATAGGTGAAATCCTAAATTAAAACCTTAAATATTTAGGGTTTCTTAATTGAAACAATAAGTTGAAATCCTAAATATTTAAGGTTTCATAAATGCAATCTTATTGATTTAGGCTTTCATTAATTAAACCCAAAATTTCACCTAAAGTTTAGTGTTTCACAATTAAAACCATAAATTGAAACGCTAAACATTAGGATTTCATAAATTAAATCTTATTTATTAAATGTTTTATTAATGAAATCCTAAATTTCACTTAAATTTTAGGGGTTCATAAATTAAACCATATATTAAAAACATAAATATTTAGGGTTTCATAATTGAAACAATAAATTGAAACCCTAATTATTTAAAGTTTTAATTATCAAACACGAAATAATTTAGGTATTAGTTTCAGGTTTAATTTGTGAAACCCTAAAATTTATGGTTTCATTTATGAAAGGTTAAATTCATAATATTTCATTTATGAACCCTAATTATTTAGGGTTTCAATTATGAAATGCTAAATATTTAGGGTTTCAACTTAAGGTTTTATTTATGAAACCAAACAATGTAGATAAAATTTTGGGTTTAATTAATGAAACCCTAATTGAAAAAGATTTCCTTTATGAAACCCTACATATTTAAGGTTTCAATTTATTGTTTCAATTATGAAATCCTAAATATTTAGGGTTTCAATTTAAGATTTTATTTATGAAATGCTAAATATTAAAGGTGAAATTTAGGGTTTCCATTAATGAAACCCTAAATAAATATGATTTCATTTATGAAACCCTAAATATTTAGAATTTCATTTAAAGATTTTATTTATAAAACCTTAAAATTTAGGGTTTCATTAATGAAACCCAAAATAAATATGATTTGAATTATGAAAACCTAAATATTTAGGGTTTCAATTTATTGTTTCAATTATGAAACCTTAAATATTTAGGTTTTTAATATATGCTTTAATTTATGAACCCCTAAAAATTAGTTGAAATTTAGGATTTCATTAATAAAACCCTTAATAAATAAGATTTAATTTATGAAACGCTAATGTTTAAGGTTTCAATGTTTTAATTGTGAAACACTAAATTTTAGGTGAAATTTTGGGTTTAAATAATGAAACCCTAAATCAATAAGATTGTATTTATGAAACCTGAAATATTTAGGATTTTAACTTATTGTTTCAATTATGAAACCCTAAATATTTAAGGTTTCAATTTAAGGTTTTATTTTTGAAACTCTAAATATTAAAGGTGAAATTTAAGGTTTCCATTAATGAAACCCTAAATAAATAATATTTCTTTTATGAAATCATAAATATTTAGGGTTTCAATTTATTATTTCAATTATGAAACCTTAAATATTTAGGTTTTTAATTTAAGGTTTAATTTATGAACCCCTAAAATTTAGGTGAAATTTAGAGTTTCATTAATGTAACCCTAAATAAATAAGATTTTATGTATAAAACCATAAATATTTAAGGTTTCAACTTATTGCTTCTATTATGAAACTTTAAATATTTAGGATTTCAATTTAAGATTTTATTTATTTAACCCTAAAATTTAGTTGAAATTTAAGGTTTCATTAATCAAACCCTAAATAAATAATATTTCACTTATGAAACCCAAAATATTTAGGATTTAAATTTAAAATTTTTTATGAAACCCTACAATATAGGGTTTAATTAATGAAAGCCTAAATAAATAAAATTTTATTTTTAAAACCCTAATATTTAAGGTTTAAACTTATTGTTTCAATTATGAAACCTTAAATATTTAGGGTATCAATTTAAGGTTTTATTAATGAAACCCTAAATATTAAAGGTGAAATTTAGGATTTCCATTTATGGTTTCATTTATTATGAGAGCTTAAATATTTAAAGTTTCACTTATTAAACCTTGAATATTTATGGTTAAAGTTAGGATTTTGTTTATGAAATTCTAAATATTTAGATTTTTGGTTTAGAGTTTTATTTAGGAAACCCTAAATATTAATGGTTTTATTTATGAAACTGTTAATATTTATGGTTTCATTAATAGTTTTGAATTTGGATTTTTAATTTAGGGTTTCATATATGGAAACATAATTGTTTAAGGTTTTTATTTATGCCTTCATTTATCATACCCTTAGTATTTAGGGTTTCATTTATGAAACCTAAAATATTTAAATTTTTATTTATGAAACCCTAAATATATATAGGGTTTAATTTATGATTTCATTAATAAAATCTTAAATATTTAGTTTTTAAATTAGGTTGACATTTAAGGTTTCATTAATGAAATCCTAAATAAATAAGATTTCATTTATGAATCCTAAATATTTAGGGTTTTGATTTATTTTTTCTATTATAAAACCTTAAATATTTAAGGTTTCAATTTAAGTTTTATTATGATACCCTAAATATGTAAGGCTGCAACAAAAATCAGTTACTTGATATTGACTGTTGTCTTGTTTCAGCCAATTGATTTTTATGGACTGATTTTTAATCAACTTTTCTTAAACTAACTGATTTTGATTAGTTTGTATTTAATCTTTGTCTCATTGGTTGGGGTTTGGGGCTTGCATTATTTGTAGATTTTTAACAACCTGACTTGCAAATGTTTTGTAGGACTGCAGTTTTTGTATTGCTTTTGTTGATAAGGTGGATTATGCAGGGTGTTTATGGATTGAAATTCCTAACTTGCTGCTGCTGCAATGGATATTGCAGTACTACTGATCAGTTCTATTGTAGCATGTCTTTGTTGCAGCAAGCTCCGATTTTTATCGGTACCTTGGGTGATTTGATAGTTGAAATACTGGTTGCATTGGGTGCTATTCTAGTTGCATAAAGTTCAGCTTGGGATTAGGACTTGGTGGCGCAACATTGCTGGCTCACTGTGGGATTGATGCTTCAAAGATGTATTGTGATTCGTATCCGCAGTCACTATTCTTGAATGCTGCTGCTGATAGGAGATGGTGCATATAGTAGTGGACCTTTTCAAATTTGGGGCCTGCATAAAAGAAATTATGGCACAATTGCTGGACTTGGATTTTTTGAAGATTATGTGCATTGGCTGGACCCTGGTTGCACTTTCTTGCTGCTGTTTCAGGCTGCTGCAAATCAGTTTTCATATCAGCTACTGTCTCTTATTTTGCGGCAGCTTATCAGTTTAGCTAGCCATCATGGTTGTAGTAATTTTAGAGAAAGCTTTTTTAGGATTGTGTAGTATGCTGAATGTATGGCCAAATTTTAAATTTGGATAAATTTGTCTTAGGCTTATGACAACTTTATTTTGGGTATTAGCACTATGTCCCCCTAATGTATATAACAACTCTTGTATCTTTTATTTTTTATTAATGCAATTTTAACTGAGGGGGAGTATTTTGTTAGAGTGTACCAACCTAATTGGGATGCTCTAACTTCCTATCTTTCCTTGGATTCCATTTTAGAAAAAAAAAATATATATTTAAGGTTTAACTTATAAAATCCTAAATTTTTATGGTGAAATTTATGGTTTATTTTATGAAATCCTCAATATTTAGATTTTGAATTTATGGTTTGATTTAAGATTTTATTAATAAAATCCTAAATATTTAAATTTATATTATTGAAACCCTAAATATTTAGGTTTTGATTTAGGTGAAATTTATGGTTTCATTAATAACCATAAATAAATAAGATTTCATTAATATAGGGTTTCATTTAGGGATGAAACCCTAAATATTTATGGTGAAATTTAGGATTTCATTATTGAATCCTACATAATTAGGGTTTTAATATTGAACTATAAATAATTAGGGTTTATTAACGAATACCTTAAATATTTATCGTTTTGATTTATTGTTTCAATTATTAAACCAAAATTATTTAGAGTTTCGATTTAGGGTTATTTTTTAAACCATGAATATTTAGGGTAAAATTTAGGATTCTTTATGAAAATCCGAAATGTTTATGTTTTTATTATTGAAATCATAAATATTTAGGGTTTCGATTTTGGTTTTATTTAGGGTTTCATTTATATGAGCCTACATATTTAGGGTTTTGATTTATGGTTTCATTTAGATAATCATATATTGTTAGGATTTCAATTTAGGATTTCATTTAGAAAATGGTAAATAAGTGGGTTTTCATTTATGAAATCTCAAATATTTATTATTTTGATTTATGGTAAAACCCTAAACATTTAGGTTTTCAATTTATAGTTTTATTTATGAAATCCTATATATTTAATTTATCAATTTATGATTTCATTTATGAAATGTTAAATATTTAGGGACGTATTTATGAAACCTTAAATATTTAAGGTTTCATGAAATCCTAAATATTTAGGGTTTCGTTAATGAAACCCTTAATATTGAAGGTTTAATTAATGGTTTTATTTATTAAACCTTAAATAATTAAAGTTTCGGTTTATGGTTTTATTTGTATAATCCTAAATATTTGAGGTGAAATTTAAAGTTTCATTAATGAAACCCTAAGTATTTATGATTTTGAATATTTAGGGTATGGGGTTTTAGTATTTAGGGTTTCCCTAAATCCTAAATCATGAAACCCTCAAATATAAACCATGAAATGAAATACTAAATCATGAACCATGAAACCTTAAACTTTAAACCATGAAGTGAGATAATACATCCTAATGAAATCCTAAATCCTAAATCATGAAATAAAACCTTAAATCCTACACTGTGAAACCCTAACTCATAAATCTTAAACAATGAAACCCTAAATTCTAAATCCTAAACCATGAAACTTTCAAACCTAAATCATTAAATGAAACCCTAAATAATAAGTCATGGAGCCCTAAATCTTAAATCTTAAACAATGAAACCTTAAATTATAAAACATGAAACATGAAACCATAACCCATGCAACATGAAAACGTAAAATCTTATAACATAAACCATAAACCTTGAAACTCTAAATCCTAAAACCCTAAATAAGAATCATAAAATTATAATTCATAAAATCTTAAATCAAAACCTCTAGATACAAACCATTAGCCATGAAAAAACACTAATCCTTAAACCTTTAAAGCTTAAAACAATAAACCAAAACAATAAATTATGAAACCCTAAACATGAAAAATAATAGAAATATCTTAAAAATTCAAAAGCATTGAATGCAAATATTTAAAAAAAAATTATTTGTTTTTAAATTTTCAAGACATTACTCTTATTTATTTTATATTTTATAATTTTTTTTTCAAATTTTCAATACATTACTATGGTTTTTTCATATTTTTAAAAATTTCATTTTTTTTTCTAATTTTCAAGATATTAATCAAGGTAAACAAAAAAGAGAGACATCATATATAAATATACAAGTTTTAGATCAACTAAGTAAAGAATGGGAGATGAAACTTTTAGATCAACAATTTTAAATGTATGTTCTGGAATGCAAAAATAGTAACAAATATGTTAATGTGAATTAAATGGGAAAGAAGAGTTTTAAAATAGTCAGAATTTAAAATAAACATTATCAAACATTAAACATAACATATTAAATTTATTATATGAAAAAAAAACCAAAAAATTGATAAATAATATGACACCTAAATAAATTTGTTAATGTGTCAACCATCACTAAATAGACGTATCAGTTAATATTTTCATACTCAAGTTCATCTTACTACAATCTCTTTATTTGTTTTTATATATATATATATATATATATATATATATATATATATTATTTGTGCAAAATGTAATACAAAAGGCAAATAAAAATATTGAATGATAAAATGGCAGGAACCAAGAAGACGACAAGACTGATCTGATGGGGAATCCGAATCCGAATCCGAGGTTATTGGAGATGGACAAATACTAAAATTCAAAGGTCAAGGTACCTCGGAACTCAACTATAATGTCATGTCACAAGAAGCGTGGCTTTAGATTTGGATAGAGTGAGTTTTCTTGTTGAAGAGGAAGTACCCTTTTGGACATTTGTTTGGATGCAGTTCTCAATAACATAACATATATGGAAGGAAAACCGAGAAATGCTCAAGCAAGTTCTTCAACTGTTTGCTTACTTGTCCGTTGTCATTTTATGTCGTGAGGAGCTGAGAAAAAAGGAAAGGAAAATGGCAATACATATATACTTTTCTCTTTATGCATCAGTGTTCAGAGATCTCGTGGGAATCCTGCAGTTTGTTTCGTACCCTGCCAATGAATTTCGGACTTATCTAGGATCTGTACTTTATCATAATTTCTGGAATATTAATATACAATTTCATTTTTACAAAAGAAAAGTCTTTGTAACATCATAACTATATGCTATATTGAATGTGATATTTTTTTATTCGTTATTGGATGTGTTATTTATTTGAACAAATCTAATTGTACAAAAAACCAGAGAACTAAAAAAAAAGTCGTGCGTGTCTAATGGTAAAGCTTTTCTTTTTTGACTGCAAATTATATAGCCTCTTAAAGATTTGAAATGTCATGACGTTAGTCTTTTTAAAAAATTTATCATCAAAGATTTAAAATGCTAGTGTTAAAGTGTTTGTATATATACATGTGCTGCTTCATGAAGGGGGACAAAATTGGTGGGGGAGATCAAAGTAGAAAGCATGGTCCATGAGCCATTGTTGAGACACCCTTTTTCAGTAGTATTTAAGGAGAGGAGGGAGGGGACCATATATTTATGTTTATAGGTTTCTTCGTTCTACTTGAAATGAGAAAATGATAAGGAATGAGATGAGAGGGTGAAGTACATGTATGTATGTGCATGGAGGAGCACAGATTGAAAGGCAAAGATGGAGGAGCTCCTTTCAATCCAATACGAAGGGCTGAGGAGTGGCAAGAGCTGTCATCTCATGCATTCGGCTACCCTTAATGTTTGCATTTGAAATGTTAAGTTTGACCATGTGCATGATATGAGAGCAACTCCACCCGCCTTCTTAGCCCTACCATTGGATTGAAGGGAGCTCCATGTTTCACCTCTTTTCTCTTGCTTCCAGTGCAGACCATGTTTTTTCATTTATCAAGGATCGATGACCTTTCTTACAGCCTCCTCTTTCAACAGGTTTGTTCTCTCATTTTTGTGATCAACTCATGCTTTCTTCTTGCTCCTGTATATTCAGGTTCTCAAGCTTTGCATCATAAGCTAACTGACTCTGCCCACAACACAGCATCAACTATTTACTTTGTTACAAAATTCTTTCAGCTCCTAGCAGTCTAGCCCTAAATGATGGTTGAAGTGCAGTGGTTTTGACTGCCGTCAATGAGTCCTCTTGTTTAGGTTTTAAGCATTTTACTTTACTCAATGCTATATGTTAATGAATGACAAAACACTTATGGCATCTTTGGTTTTGATTGTCGTTAAAAAAATCTGTCAGCAATGCTTAATTAAAAGCTATTTCTACTTTCATATACAGAAGAAGCTAATCTAAACTTGTACACCGTACTATTTTCGTTTATTGCATCAAATTGAAAATGAAACACTTCCAGGTACTCTGTTGTTTCTTTTTATTATTACACTTGTTGTGTTTCGTACACTTGCCATTCTATATCAAGCAAAACTCAATGATAAAAGTGAGCATTTGATATTTCTCCCTTTGAACTAGTGCCAGGTTTGGGTGAAGAAAATTCTCGTCACCCTCACAAATCCAACATTACAGTGAAATTTTCATGATTAACAGAGCGATGTATGGAACGAAATAAAGTTATTTCATAATCTGATTGTGATGTACTTTTGCCTTTGTTTACATTCAAATGCCTAAGCCTAAGCCAAGCAAAATAGCGCAGGCCAGGTCAAAATACAATTGTAGTTTGCAGGAAGTTTTGAGCAAATAAAAAGAACATGAACACAATAACTGCAACAGAGGCACTCCTCCAACCTAGTATCCGTTTCAACAATATGATCAGCTGGACAATCCGTCTTCCCTGCAAGAGGAAAAAAACTATTTTTTTCATTCACAGACACAAAATTATTATATCAATAAAATAATCTTTTGAAATATAGAATATTACAACAATAATGTACATGACATTACAAATTAAGATTCTGAGTTGATCAAATATGTATCTATGTACTACTAGTCTTTGACCAAGAACAAACCCAACAATGTTATACTATTAATCAAATTAACTAAACAAATGTTCCTGAGAAATTCATAAAATAACTCCAGGGATTAGTTCTTATCAATTAAAGAACAGTGCAATGAGCATGAATCATTCATGACTTAGTGGAACAAAAGTTGGGCGGATGGGAGGGATAACTAAATAGTATGGGCCTCAGGGCACCATCACTTCTCCTTATTACTGTCACACACTAATCATTTCATCAGTGATAAAACTAGAAATGAGAGGGAAAAGAATTGTGTTAGACCCTCGACATTCAACTAAAACATGCCAAAGCCCAAAAAAACATACATGACGTATTCATTTAAGAACTATTATTCATATTAAACAAGGAATCATAGAAATAGCGTTCGAAAATACCTTTTATTTTATCCACAAGACGGTCATTCATCAGACTCAACCTTGGGAGCTGTTTGAGAAAATTAAAACAATCAACGGACATAGAAGATTAGCACAAATAACCACGATTCCAAACATGAATTGTATAATTGAGAAATCAGAAAACCCTAAGTAGCAGATTGAAAATGGAAGAGAGAGAGAGGGAGAGTGAGAGAGTGACCGTGGAGGGAGGGGTGACGACCGTCCTTGCCCCAACCGATGCCGCGAGTGGACTCGAGGTACTGGTTGACGAGGTGGCGGCACTTCTGGAGGTGGTTGACGCCTTCGATGCGGTAGCACCACCGGAGCTTTTCTCTTATGATCTTCGCCTTCTCGATTTGGATCCACTTCTCTCTCACTATGTGCTCCCTCATCTCCAGCATCGCCACCGGGTCCTTGTACGGATGTGCCGGATCGAAGTCATCCGGCGGCGATTCCTCGAACTCAACATACCCCTTCTTCCTTCCCATTCTCTCTCAACTCGCCTGCTTCTGAATTCTGATTCCGTTTCTTTCTACACTTCGCTTGCTCTCTTTTCTTTCCCCTTCCCATTACCATGGGCCCAATATACATGTTTCATTACATTTGAGCCCAATACCCATTACTTTCTCTTCAATTATGTAATATATCAAATAAATATAATTATTATATTTTTATCTAATTATCTTACATTATTAAAACAATATATTATCATACATATCAATATATAATTATTGTAATATTACCATGTCATTATTTAATTTTCACTTCTCAATTTTTATCTTGTACTGAATGGCCGAAATTGTTAACCTCACGCGGAAATTGTTAGTCACTGTATGATTTTTTTTTTTTTAAATCATATATGAGGTGTTGTTATTATGTTGCTATTTTTTTGTTGTTGTTGTCATCCTTAGCTTCATTTCAATGCATCAAATAGAACTGTTATTCCAATATTAACCATACTAAACAACATCAAATGGAGAACGATGATTTTGTTTAATTTCATTTTCATCAAATCAACTATAGGTTGAGTTATTGCCTTAGTTTGCAGCCATATAAGTTTGGTTGAGTTGGAAAAGCTCGAGTAATTGTTTCATTTGTTTGTCCGTGATTCAAATATTGCAATATTCCAATGTTCATAACACTTTGCCATTGTGGCGTCAACAGTCAACTGTCAAGTGGCCAATTTGTTTCTTTTTTGGCAATTTATAATATAAAAAAAAAAAATGCGCCTGTAAACAATTTTCACAATGTACATGTGAAAAATCCAAAGGTATTATACAAGTAAAAGGGGTGAGGATAACAAAAAAACATATATCACCACCTATTAGCTAACACCAACATTACTAAACTAAACTCTTTGTTTTGCAATGCAACTTGGAAATAAGAAGAACCGAACTAGCCAGAGAGATCACGTGGCGTAATCAAAATCGTTGGTCTCTTCACTGACCCCACCCCAATGTCAACTGAAGCTCCATTTCTCCACCATCGGCTCGCGCCGGGTCCACACTCTGAACGAAGCCGCTATCTGCTTCCCCAGCAACGATTTTGTTCTCACTCGTCCGAGTCACCCCAGACCCCGAGTCACGACTCACCGAACCATGACCATCTAACTCGCTTTCAGCCACATGTGAGTCAACTCTGGGCTTCACGGCTCGGCGCTTGAACTTGGTGGTGCGAGAAGACTTCACCTTGCGAAGCGTATCAGAGCCGCAAGATTTATCACTCTTTGCGACGTGGCGAATATCACAAGCCTCGAGATGCAGGGTAGCGGCGCCGTCCAAGGGAGCCTGGTGAATCGGTGCGCCACTGAGAACGGCTTTGACAGCGGCTTCACAGAGGTGCCAATTTCCGGTGGTGAGCATCCCGGTGGAGCCGAAAACCGGGTTCACCATTCTACCGCATGCTTCGTAAAGCAAAGATTTGAATACGGCTGGAAAAGAAGAGAATAAAAAGTGATGACATTAGTAAAAGAAGGACAGAAGAATATTAATTAATCTCTCTATGATGATATGATGATACCTGGTTGGAGTTGTGAGGTGGGAGCGGAGGTGAGGAGGTTGAGAAGGCCTTGGCGGCCATAGAACTTGGCGAGGAAGAGTGTGGCGTTGGATTGGGAGTTAGGGGAATTGATCCATTGAAGTGAGTTTCGAATGGGGCATTCAGAGGTGCACCCTCTGCGGAGGACGCGGCATCCATTGCAGCTCAATCTCATGCTCATATAATATAATTATTATCATGAGTAGGAGGAAGAGTTATGTTATGGTTTTATAGTGATCGAGGACGTGGGTTTGGAATAGAGCGCAGCTGTTTTTGGTTCCAATAATATGGCTGTTTTCGGAATGGGACTGTGGTTTTGTCGGAGTGGGTCCCACCTTGCCTGAACTACCAAGGAATCCAATCCATCACACTACTTTCCCGGTTTTGTGGGACTCCGTACAGCGGTTTTGCACATTCATCAGATCAGATGTTTCTCAATTTGACACTATCTTCTTATAATTAAGTAATTAACACACTTTTTAATATATCTCTTTATAGAGTTAATGTGTTATTTCATATTGCAATATAAAATGCATGTCTATTGAATACTAAATTGATTAAACCAAGAATTTTTATCAAATGACACAACATGATTAAGTTACAAACTCGATCAAGCTTTATATTTTAAATATAAATTAGGCCTAAGTTTTAAATTTTATACGAATTATTAAAAGACTAAGTGTTACTTGTCAATAACATAAAGTAATATTCGAAAAAGCATGTTGTACTTCAAAACAGTCTCTAATGGTGTTCGGATATATTGATGTTGCAATATTGCAAGGACACTTTTTAATAGCTTTAGCTTAGGTAGATGTGAGAATCAACACAAAAAAAAAAAAAAAACCTAGGGCAGATGTTATAAGTTTTTTTTTTTTTTAACTTTATTATTTTTTTGACTCAATATTAAAAGTTAAATTTCTATACTTGGTTAATATAATTATATATAAAGCTTTAGATGATCAATCAATTAAAATGATGGTAATATGATTTTTAAGATGATTATTATAAAAATGATCAAATTTATTATATTATTATATGCTAATTTCTAATTAAATGACATCATAAAACATGAAGATTTTTAATTCACCATAAGAACATGATGAAAGTGTAGCCAGATCACAATTGCAATTTAAAGCCATAAATTTCATCACAAAAATATTTTATATTATGAGTGTTTGAATTATAAATGAAACATAGTAATAAAAGATATTGTAAATATCTGATTATATATTATAATATATAATATATAATGTAAATTGTTGATTAGAAGGTGTAAGTAGCCAATGGTTTTGAGAAAGAATGAATGGCCCCCACTGGTTTCTGCTTATCCCATAAACGCGGAGACTGCATCTCTCACACTTTTTCCTTCTTGGTGCTTCCGTGTTTCCCTGCCTAACAAACCTTCTTCTGTTCACACACATCTATTGTCTATATCCACATTATATTCTTTCCTTTTTCTTTTGTTTATTATTATTATTATTAATATTAAGTTTCCACCCATTTTACTGATAATTAATTGTTTTAAAAAACTTGACTCATAACTTTTTAATATAATCTTCTTTTTCATGAATCTAACTTCATTCACCCAAACCACTTCTTGATCCTTTTCCTTTTGTTTAACAAAATTGGTGGTTGTATGATCGAACAGTGACGGATTTAAGGGGAACAGCAGGGCTTTAGTTCCCTCCTCCCCTTCTTTATATATATATATATATTAAAAGATATTAATAAAAAATTTATTAAAAAAATAAATTTTTAAGTTAATATTTATTTAATTTTTTTTTCAAAAAGTAGATCATATTTATTTAATTTATTTAATAAAACTGGAGTTAAGGGAATTGGATCAGGATCATGCAGAGGTGTTCATCCTCTGCCTCCACTAACTAGACATACATAAACGTGCTCCACGGGTGGGTCTCATTTCATAAATATCTAAATTCATACGTATTCTTTAATTCTATTATATTAAAAGAATTTGTACTACACTCATACATAGTCTTTAAGAATGTAGCTATTAAAAATGATGATAGGAAGAAGTTTATTCCTTTTGTGGTCATATCTATATCCAGTTTGAGTGAGAACAGAGTGCGTGCGTCTCTCTCCCTCTATTTGCACTTCACTTCACTCATGTTCAAAATTGTATATTTCTTACTTTGTTTTCTTATTCCTTTAACACCCTGATAAACTAAATATAAGTAAGGAAGGGACCAGCGTCAGCTGAATTATAATGAATCGATATCATAAAAGCTTCTTGAATTGGCGAGAGAGAACGATTCAACAATATGCCAATTATTTATTCATCAACTTACTATCATTAGTAGTAGTAGTGTTAACATTTAGCATCATCACACATATTGTAAATGAGACAACATGCAATATAGAAGCTAGTTATATTAAAGAAGAAGAATTGACGGTGGATTAGAATAACTTCACTAAGTTAATTGAAAAAGAAGAAGAGAATGTAGAGGCAACTAATTTCCAAATTAACCGGCCTATGGCACCCTACTCTAAGAGCATAACATAAGTCACTGAATCATATCACTTCTTGTAGCCACCAAGCTTGATTATGTCCAAGACCAAGAAAGTTTCCAACGCTAACGTCATCAGCTAGCAAAAACAGGAGCATACGGTCGATCCAATAATATAAGGCATTTCTTAAGGTCAAAAGAATTTAATTCGAGTAGATTTTTTTATTCTTTACAAAAAGGTTATATTAAGTAAAGGAATGTGTATGAGGGAAGACAACTAATCTTAACAAGAATTTATAGAAAAAATTATATATGTTATATCAAAAGAAAATTTAGAAAATTGAATCCGAAATGGTTTTTTAAATTTTAAAAATGACAAAATGGTCTCAAATTATAAACTATATATCAATCAATGAGTGGGTTAGTGTTAAGTTGAAGAGACAGATGCAGGGAATGTTGATAGCCAACCACATGCAGCTAAGGTCTCAGTTGGTAAATAAGTTGTTTCCTGCTCTCTCTGTTTTTTGCTTCAATAATGATTTATTTGTAAAAGAAAATGCTATAAATTAAAAAAAAATCGAAATAAATTCGGGTCCCGCTCAAGTTGACATCTAGTTCATCATAATTTCAAAGAATTACTAAAATTTGTTGCAACTTTTGATAACCAGAGAAAAGCTATAATGCACATATACGATAAGATGAGGTTTGTCGGGTTGTGCTTGACTTAATGAGATGTGGTTCTTATTATCAACACCTTCGAGATTGGGATTGTTTTTGTCACCATTTTCCAGAAGTTGTTTGGGTATTTTCAAATTAAATTTAATATGTGTAGGGTTTTTGCCATGTGATGAGAAATGTGTCGGGAAAGGTGGACAAGGCGAAATTGTACATGATTATTTTGTTTGTTTGTTTCTTTTTTAATTATTAAAAATAAAAAAATAGATCAATATGAACCATTAAATAATTAAATGGTATCATTTTATATTCTAAAGTCAGAAAACTCATCCAAGTATCCCATTTTGGCGAGACATGCATGCAATGATGTTCTTCGATCCACTAGAATGATTGTGACGTAGGGAGTGTTGCTCTCCTATTTTCTAGGAGTCCCTTTTTCTTCTCTCTCACAAATCCATACAAAAGTTATTTTTGAATCATTTTAAACATAACTAACTATATTTACGTTGAAAAAAAAATCCAATTGATGTTTATCCAAGTTTACTCAACTCTTGTCGCAACAACAACAACATTTGATCAATGTCGTCAACATCCTTAAGGTTGGATTCTCATTCTCCAGTTCTGGTGCTTTACACATTGTCCATGTTACCGCTTTAGTAATTTTGATATTCACACTAAGATGGAGCTTCATTAAATTCGCAATGTGTTGGTCCTTTATTTGAATGTTTTAGACCCATATTTGGATTTGAAGTGGTTGCAAGGTTTCCCCCTTTGCACAGTAGTCATGAGAACTAGGAAGACATTGACATATTTGCTCAAAATGATAGAACCTTTCAACCTTTGGTTGTTTAACAATCTATATTCTATAAACATTCAACCCTTGATACCTTTGAGTTTGCCTTTTGCTACTTTTCTCTTTTGAATATAGTGCATGAAATTGAAAGCAAAATATTTTACCAAGTACTGCATGCACTGCGTTATATATAATTTAATCATTTAATGACAATATATACCACGATTCTTAGTATTATCTTCGTTGGAGTAATTTGGATATTAAATTCAGGTGAGAAGAGTTCATTGGGTGATATGATACAATGAAAAATATTATGAAATATCTCTGCATGAATGTATGAAATCGTTTTGTCCCTTGAGGAATCACCTAGTGATGAATCCAGCATCAAATAACCACACCACAGAACCCAAAGACTTGGGCAATTGCAACGGAGTTAACTCACTCCAGGGGAAGGTCTCATCCGATGCAAAGTTTCAACGTGTTTTACATACTCCAGTTATGACAGGTATGATTAAGAATTAGCATTTTCTTAATCATTATTGACAATTTGACATGGTTATATTAGTTTTTAATCGAGTCAGAATCCATATAACTGAATTCATATGAGATAAGATTCTTATATTGACATAGTTATATTAACATGGAAATAAATTGATAATTATGTCTGCATATTCCCTTAATGAAGGAATATGCCAGGGCTTTTCAAGGCAGAGAAAGTATGAAGAGAAATGTTACACATATTATTAAGCTAAAAACAAAATTCATAGTCAAGAAAACATAACTAATTTACTAACTTTCAATAATGATTTATCTGTCAAAACCAGGATCATCAACATGTGACTTGCATAGTTCTTATGCTGTGAATAAAAGAAAAAAAAATCGGAACTCTAAACTTTTTTCTTAATTGCATGGTATACATTTTATATGATTACTTTAATTAATAATAAGTTAGGCTTGATAGAAATAAATTTATCTCTAAAGAAATAAAGAGGACAGAAATAGGTGCTTCTGTGAAAGACATTTATATTGTGGAAATTGAAACATATCTCTTATTTTGTGATTCATTAAACCAATTTGACAGTGTTTTGTCTTTATGGTACTTATTCCATATCTTCTACAGAGCCACGAACTACATTAATAAGCCAAGTAGGTCATAAGTTCCCTGAGGTGTTTCGACTGAGACAAGGAAGTTGTGCAGATCTTCCTCCAGCAAAAATTTCAGAATTGATGAAATCAACTAGTTTGGATGTAAATTCTCATATTCCTTTCATAGCCTTTGAATTTGCACAGTTTATACATATTTTTCTAGTTCTATGCATCATTGATTTGTTTCAGCATTTATTGTTGCAGAATTCTCCTACTCAATCACTTTTGAGTGTTGTGAATGGCATCTTGGAAGAAAGTGTCGAAAAAAGAAATGGCGAAATACCCCATGTATGGCATTGGAATCTTTGGTGTTACATATATATATATATATATAATAAATATATTCATGAAAATTGAAGCACATATATATACAGGTCCATGCAAAATGTGTTGCACATGCATAATAAGATTTGAAATATTGTCTAACAAGTATCTTTGTATCTCAGCGTGTGGCTTGCTTATTGAGAAAAGTTGTCCAAGAGATTGAGAGACGTATATCAACTCAAGCAGAACATTTAAAAACTGTAAGTCAATGACAATAACAATATTTTCAAAAGTTAGTTAAATTTTTTATTTTTATTCAGTTGGTTTTAATTGTCTCACCAATTTCTCACTATGTCTTTAGCAAAACAATCTTTTTAAGGTTCGTGAAGAAAAATATCATTCAAGAATCAAGGTACTTGAGACTCTTGCATCAGGACCCAAGGAAGAGAGTGAGGTATCCCAAATAGCTTTAGCAATCATCATGTTACAACTTGCAAGTGAATAATTAATACATAGTACATAGTACAAACTTTTTTTGTAACAAATGGTTAATACAAACCAACTTCAACAGGTTAAAGTAATATTTTCTTACTTTGCAAATAACATGTGTATGCACTTTTAGAAATAGAATATGACAATTGACAAGAACCTTTTAAACTTTTGTGTGTTTTGAAGCTAAAGAAACAAATAAAATTGAATTATTTTCTTTTGTTTGTATTATAAGCTTTTTGGCCCCTCAATACAGGTTCAGAAGACTAAAAAAGAAGAGAAGAAGACAGATGAACTAAAACAATCTGAAAAGACTAAAATGGTAGAAGAGATGAAAAGTGACTTAAAACAGATTGAGGACACACTAGAGGTAAGTAGGTATACTAAAGAGTTAGAGGACAACAAAATGGAAATTTCAACATTAAAGGAAGAACTAGAAACAATGAGAAAAACCTATCAAGTACAATTCTCACAGTTGGAAGCAAAAGCTGATGGGGAAAAGAGAATAGATGCCAAAGAGGTTATGAAATATGTTAAAGAGCTAGAGGAAAAAAATATGGAAGTTTCGATATTGAAGCATAAACTAGAAACAATGAAAAAAACATGTGAAGTACAATGTTCACAGTTGGAAGCAAAAGCTGAGAAGGAAAAAGGGATAGATGGCAAAGAGGTTATTAAATATATTAAAGAGCTAGAGGAGAAAAATATGGAAGTTTCGACATTGAAGCAGAAACTAGAAACATTGGAAAAAGCATGTGAAATACAATGTTCACATTTGGAAGCAAAAGCTGAGAAGGAAAAAGGGACAGATGACAAAGAGGTTGTTAAGTATCTTAAAGAGCTAGAGGACAAAAACATGGAAGTTTCGACATTGAAGCAGAAACTAGAAACATTGGAAAAAGCATGTGAAGTACAATGTTCACAGTTGGAAGCAAAAACTGAGAAGGAAAAATGTGCAGATGGCAAAGAGGTTATTAAATATATTAGAGAGTTGGAGGACAGAAATAATGAAGTTTCGACATTGAAGCAGAAACTAGAAACATTGGAAAAAACATGTGAAGTACAATGTTCACAATTGGAAGCAAAACTTGAGCAGAAAACAAATGCAGATGACAAAGAGGTTGCTAAATATATTAAAGAGTTGGAATACAAAAATGTGGAAATTTCAACATTTAAGAAAGAATTAGAAACGATGAAAAAAACATATGAAGAAAAATGCTCGCAGTTAGAAGCAAAAGTTGAGGAGAAGAAATTTGCAAACGACAAAGATGTTGTTAAATATATCAAAGAGTTGGAGGACAAAAATGTGGAAATTTCAACACTTAAGCAAGAGCTAGAAACAATGAAAAAAACATATGAAGTAAAAGGCTCACAGTTGGAAGCAACAATTGAGGAGAAAACAAATGCAAATGACAAAGAGGTTGCTAAATATATGAAAGAGTTGGAGGACAAAAATGTGGAAATTTCAACAATTAAGCAAGAACTAGAAACGATGACAAAAACATATGAAGTAAAATGCTCACAGTTGGAAGCAAAAGTTGAGGACGCTAAAGGAGAACTGAAACATAAATCACAAGAATATGAAGATTTGTTGGAAGAACTAAGAAAAAAGGTTAAAGAGAATGAAGCGCTTTATGAGTCAAAGTATCAAAAGTGGATCATGAAAGAGAACCAAATACGAAAAGATGTGAATTTTCAGTTTAGTTCCATACAGGTAAACTTACATATAGATGAATGTTAATATTAATTATTTTTAGTGTCAAATATTACAACTTCCTACTAAACTTGCAAAAATCCAGAAACTGAAACTGTCATGGGAATCCATTAAGCAAGATGCTATGAAAGAACAAATGACTTATTCTGAGGAATGCAAACGACTAGGTAGGCCTTGCTATTACACGTCACTTTATTTTTCTTTTATGGAAGAGGTAAATTCTAATCATTGTATTGTAACTTGTCCAGGTATAAATCTTAAACCACTAGTAGAAGCTGCTGAGAATTATCAAGTAGTCCTTGCGGAAAATCGAAAATTGTTCAATCAAGTTCAAGAATTAAAAGGTTTGTGGCATTATATGTTTTTGTCTAACATGTAAGTAATTGATGTAAGTTGATTTTGAATTCACATGAAACTTTTATGATACAGGAAATATCAGAGTATACTGTCGGGTCAGACCATTTCTTCCTGGACAAAAGGAAAAACAATCTATTGTGGATTACATTGGTGAAAATGACTTGGTTGTGGCAAATCCCTCCAAACAAGGAAAAGAAGCCCTTAGAACATTTAAGTTCAATAAGGTCTTTGGTCCAGTCTCAACTCAAGGTTTATTCTATATACCTATGCATACAGACTCCAATTTCTTGTTATTTGGATATTTTTGACACTCTATTATTGTTGTGTTGATTGTTACTACTTTGAATGATGCAGCTGAGGTGTATGCTGACATACAAGCCTTTATACGATCAGTACTTGATGGGTTTAATGTATGTATATTTGCTTATGGCCAGACTGGTTCAGGAAAAACTTACACAATGGTAAGCAACTTTAAATGATTTTTTTTTATCTCATTCGTCATTTTAATTAATTAAAGAAACTACCAAGTCTATATGATATGATTTGATATGAAGTCATTATTTATTTGTTAGAGTGGTCCAAATGATGCAACAGCCGAGACTCATGGTGTTAACTATCGAGCTCTTAATGATCTCTTCAGCATATCAACAAATAGAAAAACCTCCATTGTGTATGAAATTGGAGTTCAAGTAATTGAGATATATAATGAACAAGTGCGCGACTTGTTATCATCTGATGCTGCTACAAAAAAATATCCTTTTCTTTCTCTTATTTTTGTATACATATATATGTGTGTGAAGCATGTCATGTTTATGTATATGATTTCCTTGATTTGCACACACTCGGGATATTGAATCACTCTCAACCAAATGGATTAGCAGTACCTGATGCAACCATGCAACCTGTGAAAACAACATCAGATGTCATTAAGTTAATGGACATTGGTCTGAAAAACAGAGCCAAGGGTTCCACGGCTATGAATGAAAGAAGTAGTCGTTCTCACAGTGTGGTCTCAATTCATGTTCGTGGGGTGGATCAGAAGTCTGGTTCCACCCTTCATGGCAATCTGCATTTGGTAGATTTGGCAGGAAGTGAAAGGATAGATCGCTCTGAAGTAACAGGGGATAGACTTAAGGAGGCACAACATATTAACAAATCACTATCTGCTCTTGGAGATGTCATTTTTGCACTTGCTCAAAAAAGTACACATATAC
The DNA here is from genome assembly GCA_014843725.1 of Amphicarpaea edgeworthii. Classification (NCBI taxonomy): domain Eukaryota; kingdom Viridiplantae; phylum Streptophyta; class Magnoliopsida; order Fabales; family Fabaceae; genus Amphicarpaea; species Amphicarpaea edgeworthii. Next base: position 1,420,397 of record CM026325.1, read on the forward strand.
CATATAGAAACAGCAAGCTTACTCAACTTCTACAAACATCTCTTGGTAAAATCATAACTTGTATACCCTATCATCACTTTTTCTTTTGTTAGATAAGATTCCATTTGAAACACGTTGAATTTTATTAATTGCACAGGTGGTCAAGCCAAGACCCTCATGTTAGTCCAAATTAATTCAGATGTTAAGTCTTTTTCTGAATCTGTGAGTACTTTGAAGTTTGCTGAAAGGGTTTCAGGAGTTGAGTTAGGTGCTGCTAAAAGTACTAAAGATGGCAAAGATGTCAGAGATTTAATGGAACAGGTGCTTGATTTAATTAATATGCTTACATTACTTTTTTTTTCAATAAATATTTTATGAATGCATCAATAAAAAGATACAAGTAACTTAATTAGTTCTATTGTTACCCTATACTATCTAGTAGAAAGACATCTAGTTTAATGACATTTTTTACAATGAGTTAAATTTGTAGACAGCTAATTTAAATTTTTTACCTAACCTTTCAGGTATCTTCTCTTAAGGACACTATTTTGGTTAAAGACGAGGAGATTGAGAAGTTGCAATTACTTAAGGATTTGAAAAATGTTTATCCTGGTGGTAATTCTGGGAATCCTGATACCTCTGAATGAGTTATGGATTTTCTCTTTCCAATTAAAGGCTCTCATTTGGAAAGAGAGAAACCACAAAACCATAAATGGAAGTAATATAACTATGAAGGTGAGGTTATGATTATTGATTTGCATATGCAAATTTTGATTGAATATTAAGTACTCCAATTGTTAGACTGTAAATTCTCTAATACCCCTTCTTCTTTTACCACCAACGAACTGTATTAGTCCTTTTCTTGTTAGAAACTCTGGTTAAATGTTTCAACTAATTCCACAAAATATTCATTTCAGGTATTTAAAGCATCTCCAGAATTGGAAACATCATAGCTTACAAAACTTTAGAAGTAAAGTAGGAGGCAGTGGTTGACATTTCATTCATGAAATGTTCACACACGTACATGTAATAAGATACACATTCTTTTTTCTTTAAATATGAACATATAATTGTTTGATTGTTCTGATCTTTGATTCGTAGTCACGAAACAATTTTGTGTTTATATAGTAACTGATTTTGAATGGGGTTTGAATTTTAACCTCAGGGTGAACTTTTGCTACCATCGATGACAATATTGGGTTTGATCCTGATGTGAGAATGCAAAAATAAAATCATCCACGATGTGTAGTATCTTTAGTTCATTGGTAATGTTAAAATTAAATTTTTTTTCTCCATTAGTTTTTAAAATTAATGCATTATTCGCGTGATGCTTAAAATTTTGTATTCTCGTACGTTTCGGATAGTTACTACACTGTTGGAAAATTATTTGAGTTTCAGGTATCTATTTGTTAAGTGACAGTGTGTGAAAATTTACGTTTGTTTTAGAGCATCTATTCAAAAATTAAGTTTTGTTGGTTTCGAGTTTCACACTTACACGTAGATAGTAATCGTCGTCTGTTTAAAAATTTATCATGATGGTATGATTGTTCAAAATATTATGTAATTTAATTTTATGGGTCTATATTATTTAAAAAAATATTATTTATGATAATAATTTTTAAGTGTTGATGTTTAAGATAAAAAAATATTAAAAAATTTTGTTTAGAGTTAAACAATTCATTTAACCCTTTTATTTAACTTAATTTGATGATAAATTTAATTCGTGTTCAACAGTTTGGCGGATTTATATTTGATTTCAAACCAACTTTTAAATAAAAGCCGAATTATGAATGTTTTAAAACTTATGTTTCAAAATGAAATGAATTCAAACATACAATTTGTAAACGCTAGTTCAAACATGCGTTAATTTAGAAACTAACTTTATATGTTTTTAATCTGTTTAAAAAAAAAACAAATTCAACAATATATAAAAGGAAAAAAATAAACACATCATTATTTAAGAAAATGACATAACTATATCAAAAGACGCCAAAAGAAATTATGAAGAAATAATTGAACACAAAAGAATATAATTAATGCCTATTATTAGTTTCTTTTAAAAAAAAAAAAATTATTTCCTTTATAGTAATTTATATTGGAGGCATTGATATATAAGGTGTAGAAGATAAATACACATATTTATGAATTGACCTATCATTTTTTTCAAACGGCAAATTGATTTTTCATTACATAAGAATTCAACAATATATTGTTATAAAAAAAAAGAAGAATTCAACAATATAGAAATGGTAATGTATTATTTTTAACATATTTTTAATATTCTTGCTATCAACTTATTTTCTTTTAAAAGGTAAACTTATTTTAGAAAGCAATCTTTAAAAAAAAAAAAAAAAAAACTGACAGTTTTAAAAATGCATTATTAGAAAAATAAGTTATCGGGAAGATTTTCTATGATTCAAATAACGATTGTAACTCCTTTGTTTGTTGCTAGCATTGCACCAAATACCAATCCAATTACACACATAGCTTGTATCTTTCTAATAAGATGATAATGAGACGATGTTACTTACAAAAGAAAATAGATTATTCAACTATAATACTTTAATGCAATGCAAAAATTTCCTCTGGTCTTAGTCCTTTTCCCTCAGAAATTTCTTCCCATGCCGTATGTGCAAGCAATGCTCCTTCCTTCCAACTAGCAATTAAGCCAGTTAGAACGCGCTTGTTACTTAAGGGGAATGCCCCACGCAACTTCTTATTTATAATTTATATAATGAAATGAAATGAATGCATGATATATCAACCATCAACCACCAAACAAACAAGCCCTTATGCATGCCACCCTCTCCTTAACCACTTTCCATCCATCATAATAAAGCAACAAGCACACGTTTCTGCATTTGTGCTTGTCACACCCCATACCCCACATTCTCTCTCTATATTACTAATATAAACCTATCCATCCACATCCCACGTTACTTACTTGACTACTACTTATTAATTATTATTATTATTTCTTTTCTCCCACTCACCCCTTCACACCATTCCACAGCCACCTCTTCACATCATCAATTAGTTATCCATATTCTTGTATTCCCCAAAAATTCAAAATAAATAATAATAATAATAATAATAATAATAATAAAATCATCTAATCTATCTAGTATCTATCAAATGAATTTTGGGGACAATGATTAAAATATTACTAGACTAGACAAGAGCCCTCCAAAGCTGACCATACCACGCTCTATGAAGCTTCCTAAGATTCTCCTATAATAATAACGTTTGTATTGTGTTTTTTTTTTCTCATTAGACTAATGACCCATTACCGGATGCACAAATAATATTCAACCTTGTCTTGTCTTCTGATTAGAAAAGAATACCATCATGTATAAGAGTATGAACAATATTTCTTTCTTATATAATCAAATAGGCGACACCTGCAAATAGGGCACCCACAAAAAATATATATATTTTACATGATTCCAAAGATAAATCCTCAATTTCCTCCACAATACAATTACAAAAGGAGGATCTGAGTTTCAAATTACATGAAAGTTACAGACTCTCCATGAAAGTTTTTTCAATCTAAAAGACCTCATCATCATATAAACCTAACAAGAGAGAACAAGAAGACTTTTTTTTGCTTGCCTTTTCTCTTCCCCTTGATGTGTCACCTTTTTTTTTTTATTCTTCAAAAAGGATAAAACTAAGAAGAAAAGAAAAATTCCCACCTTCTCTCAATTATACATGACACCTTAATTAACTCATGAACAACGGTATATACATATAATACAATAAGATTGAAATTAAGATTAGCTCCTCAGTCCCCAAAAATCTCCTCTGCTCTTAGAACTTTGGTGATTCTTTCTTTAATCCTCCTCTCTCTGATAATTCTTTTCTTTTCTTTTCTTTTTCTTTTTCTTTTTGTTTAAAATTGAATTAAGCAACAGCAGAAATGCTGCAGCTGCGCCTATCCCTGCCGAGGCAATTAAAACCTTCAATCCTCACTGCAGCTGGGGTATGACCAAACTTCACCCTAACACAACCTCTTGCTGTTGCTGCTGAGGAAGATGGTGAAGGGGGTGCCAAGGAAAATGGACCAAAATTCTCATTACCATTACTACCAAATTGCTCATCTTGAATCACAGGGTTTGAAGCTCTGCTAGGTGGAGATCCACAGAAATATGGGGGTGATGAAGCCACCTGCCCTCCAGATCTCTGCAACAACAATCAAACTTTTGTTAGATTTCACATTTCTTTCAATCAACAACATCTAAACCACGACATGGAGATGTTAACATCTCTATTCCCTAGCAATCAAAACCAAAACTTCATCTTTATTACATCTTTTGAGAAATCACATGAACCAACCAATTTTTTTAATATAAATTTTTTCATTTAAATATTTTGGGAAAAAATTAAACAATTTTTAAAGGAAAAAAAAAAACTTTCTTTTCAACGTGAAGAAGATTGAGACAGAAAATAACCTTGGGGAGAATGATGTCCAGAAGCTCAGCCCCAACTCCTGAATCTTCAATTTCTGATTGGTAGCTGTTTTTTTTATTTTTTATTTTTTATTTTTATCAAAAAACATAAAGTCAGAAATTATAAAAAAAAAAAATTAATTGAAAAAATTCAACAAAAATAAAGAAATGATGTAATTTTTTTTTATGGAAAAGGTAGGGTGAATACTTGATAAAGGGTGGCCTCAAGGGTCTGATGTGGTTATCAAAGGTTGAGTGGTTCAACAGGCCCAATCTTCGAGGTTTAGGACACACCACTGATTCCATCCTCATCTCCTCACAGCTTGTCAAGGCCATCTTCTGCTGATAACCACACTGATTCATCTTTTCTCTTTCCCTTCACACCTCAAAAACAAAAAGGTTCTCTTGACAAGGAACACCTGCAACATCAAACACAAAACAAATCAATTATTTACCCCCAGGTTGCTAACAAATCTGAACAAAATTAAACCAAATCTAACAAAATCATTAACCAACAACACAAACAGAGAAACCCCTTTAGAACTTGAAGAAACCCACAAAAGTTTAGAATTCTGGGACTTATAACCAAATACTCAGAGACCCTTTTGTTAAAAGCCTTTAAATTTGAGACCTTGCAACACACAGGAATAAACTCAAACACCCTAAGCTCAGATTCCAAATCTCAAACACATAAGCTTTCAAAAGTTTATGTTTTTTTTAGAGAGAGTACCTGAGCAGCCTCAGAGGCTCCTCTGAGAGGAAAAGAGGACAGAAAAATTGGATGAACGAATCAGAGGAGCAATGAGAGAGAGAGAGAGAGGAAGAAAGAAAGAGTTGGCTGGGTATTCATAGATGACCAGGGAAAGAAAAAGAGAATGATACGGTACACAAAGGTGCAGAGATTATAACGTGAGACCGCAGTTTTGGAGCATGTGATTGATGATAAGTGGGGGTGGACTTTTTAGTTGGTGACGTGGAACGGGAAAAGATATGAGATGAGATCCGTTCTGATCCAAATGGGAAGGGACACTAAGTGTGTGTGTGTTTGTTGTGTTTTTTCCTTTTTGGCCTTCCTATATTCATGAACCTCTGTGCTGTCTGTCCTCTTCTCGTACGGTTCTTAATAACCACCACCGCAGATTCAATGTAATGTGGTCTGTAATGTGGTCTGTTATATCAATCAATAAGCAGAAGATGCTCTTTCCTAGTCTCATTAAACTTTGTTTTTCATATATTCATTCGTTCATTTTGCTTTTCAAATATTATTATCTTTGTTAATTAACCAATCTAAAGCTATTGTACAAACTATTTATCACGATGAGGTTGTTATAGTTATCTTTTTTTTTTCTTATAATGAAACAAATTAAGTTGCAACGATATATCCTATATATAGTTAATTCATAATTTAGTAATTTTATTATTTAGATTTCAATACTCTATTGATTAAGGTCAATGATGAAATTCATAAAAAAAAAAAAAAAAGAACCATTAAAACATCATTTCTATATTTTTAACAAAATTATTTGGATTTGAATTATTCATATAAGGATAACAAAGTTTGAAATTCTAAAAATAATTTTTCATTAAAAAAATTACAGGAAAATATATTGTTTTCCATAAATTGATTATTAACATATATTGACTTCCACCAACAATAAAATTATTGACTTGATTCTTTTTCCACTCTTTATTTTTATTTTTTTAAATGTTCATGGAATATTAATATTTATATTTTCTAATTAATTATCTATTTTCCTAAAATGATGATCTTCTTTGTCATAGGTTAATTAACTATTTATTTTTGTTATGAATAAAAGGAAAAAGAACCCTAAACAAAGCACTGAAATCCGTGAGGGAAAGCAGTACTAAATACACTAGTTAAAACGACATTAGACAAAAAAGAAGGAATAACATAAAAAATAAAAAATCTCATATGACCATAAAAGAGAATAAGCAAATTAACTTAGTCAAGATATCAACGACCAGAACAGATGTCCTTCATTTTTAACAATCTCATGATCCTACCCACAAGAGTGGAACTTATAACCGATCCAGCCTTTACAAAGGAGTCAACAACTTTAGAATTTGATTCAACTGTAAATGTATTTTTTTTATATACATTTAATGTTAATAAAAATAATATAAGAAGTGTTTTTAATGAAATTGAAATTAAATGTTGCTTTCGAAATCTATGCTACAAAGAATTATTCTTAAAGTTGATCAAAATTTTGAATAGAACACAAACATCAAACATGTTAGTTCAAGTAGTGCAGAGCTAGGATCCCTTGATCACCATGTAAAAAAATATCATTTAAAACTCATCATCAATTTCTATAATTTCATAATTGCTTTACTAACAAACCACTTGAATACCACAAATTCGAAATAGAAATTATTTTCCAATATTTTGTGTCAACTTAATTTCACATGCCTTCGTTTGTAATTGGAAATCGCTGATAAATATTTTCCTATTTTAAGTATAGTAGGAAACCATTAATAATATTTAATTTCCTATTATAAGTATTAATGACGAGCAAAAACTATATAGATTATTTTTTTTGGTGCATAAAAAAAAGCTATATAGATTATAGAGTGAGCATTGAGCTGTCCGTATATTTTCATTATGACAATTTTAGAAACATCAATGTAACGTATACCAGAATTTAGGTGTATAAAATTATTAATCGATCTCTCGGGTGGCATTTCCATTTTGTGACAATTTATCATTTATTAAAAAAATTACCTGTGTGACAATTTGCTTCTAATTAAACCATGCCATGTAAAAATATTTTTTTTTATGCAATGTCAAAATATATTGAAAAATTGAAATTAAAGTTTCTGTATATATTATTACAAACAATTCAATATTGAGATATTTTTTTTTCGGTGCAAATATTGAGATGTCAAAATATTGAGATGTTTTTTTTTTATAGAACAGGTTGAGATGCTCAATAATAGTTTACTTAAAAGATTCGCCAATATATTTATTTCATCATTTTAAATTTTAAATACATACAAAGCCATTTAAGTTTTTTTTTTCCAATAATTTTCATACAATTTTTTTATTATTATATAATTAAAGTTTTCAAATTTAAATTATTTTTTATATTTCACTTCTCCCAAAGGATAAAATGATAGTTCTTTCCCTGGTAAAAATAAATTTCGGTCATTAAATTAAACGTGCCTAATATTTCCAAGTTTCAATAGTATTACTATATCACATACAAGATAAACGATGACACGTTCCTTTTAGATGTATGCTTCGTAATTAATTAATTAATTAATAGTCAATTCATCACATAATAGAAAGAATATCCCCAATCTATTAATTTTTTTATATAGTAGCTAGACAATATATAAAACAAACAGAACTATATTAGGATCCTGCATTGTTTTATTTTGTATTTGCTACTACATGATATATTAACTATGAAGCCCTTTCATCTAGATGTTTTAGTTTGCTGCCCCAAACCTGACGCCACCAACCGCCGCCGGCGACCAAGTCCATCATCATCGATCATCAAACCCCTAATTAATTAGTAATTAACTAGAAAAGTGGTCATTTTATTACAAATACTAATATGTTATTATCATCGAATTTTTGGATTCATGTAATTTGTAACAATATTAGGATTTAGGATGTCGATCCTTATGTTGAAGTCTTATGATTCTTTTTAGACAAAATGATTATTTTCCTTTGTAAATAAATATTCATGAATTTTGATAAATTAAAGCCTTATTTATTGGCTTTGATATTAACTACGAGGAGATAACTAATTACTCATAGTAAATTTCTTTGAATAACAAGATCATGTAAAATTTAAACATGAAAGCATTTACTCTCTAAGATTTCAGTTCAATTAAGGGAGCTTTAGTTAAATAATAACCGCCCCAGCATAAAATGTAGTCAAACTGTAAAAGGTAAGTTTTTTTTTTCATCAGAAAGACAAAACAGTAACAGCAACAGCAACAAAGAGAAGAAACATAAGGTAATTAAAGTATGATTTTTCTCAAAGAAACATTATTTATATTTTATTTTCCTAAAAGAACATTGAATAAGAGAAATTAAAGAATATAAATTCGGGGTACGTACTCTTCACCTAATTATGAAGTTGTGTAGAGAGTAGAGAGGGCACAACACACAATCCACCCATATATACTAAATAAATATAAATACTAGTAGTAAGCAATATATCATGTCTCATGTACTGAAGAAAAGGAACCAGACAACTACCAGATACTATTAGAGAATATATATTAATATCAGTACCTATAATCATTTTACATGTTAATAAGCCGGCCTTGCCCACGTGTATCAACAAACAATTACACGAACATAATTTATTTATTTATATAAAAGATATTATCATAATTAATAAATTGTAAAAACAAGATTATTCAATTCAACATGTAACGTAACCTTCCCAAATAGCCATATAGATATATAGCAGTATAAAAAACAAAATGCACAAGAATATCTTATCTGTAAAACCAAGGCCACCATGGTCGCAAAAATTAAAAGCAAAAGGTAGCATCGATCCTTGCTTAGTTTAAAAATCACGCATGACATATGAATCAGTGTTTCATTTTGGTTGTCACAACAATGACAAACCACATCAGTTAAGACATGATCGATGCACTCGTAAATTATTCCATAAAAATTATCTAGATGTAATCAATCAATGAAGATCTATTTTTCCCACAAACATTATCTGTACATATTTTGATTAGGATAACGCTTAAATGTGCTTTTATTCATTATAAGTATAATTTTATTTTTCAGCAATTTTGATCCTAGTAATCTTTTTTTGTTTTTGTATAAAAATTATAGTCTCTATCAATATAATTTATTAATTACATGCATGTTGTGCATTTAAAATGTCACATTAATTACATGCATGAAAAGTAAAATTCACTAATTGTTCCTTAAAAAAAACACTGATTGTCAATAAATTTCAGTCAATGATAAATAATATATTTAAATTTCAAAATAGTGCGTTGGTAGCATTTATCTTGGAAGATGGATTAGTTGTAAGTTTTACTTCTTTTTTTTTTTTTTTTGTCGATTGAACATCTTTATTATTATGTAGTGCAAATTATTTTTTCTTAAATTTTTTTTTTATGAGATGCAACCTTTCTATACATTTCTACGTACCTTCCTTCCCATTATTTAATATATATTTATTCTTTAACTTTATCAAGCGAGTTTTTTCTTGACTAAATGTCATGCGTCTAAATCTAGTATCTTGACTAAAATATGACATTCTTTAAGTTTTTTTTCTCAGTTTTTGACGACCATATAGCAGTATAGCACATTGGAATGTGTGTGGATTTTCTATATATACAAATATAGGTTTTTTAGTCAATTTTTCCATTAATATTTTATTATTATATATATATATATTAGAAAATTAGTGTTAGTACTATAACTTTTTTCGATAAGCACGATAGTTTTTTTTTTTTTTAACAGCAAAACGATAAATATATTTCGATAATTAAGCATGATATGTAGCACTATAACTTATCCTTACTTTTCTATCTTTTCGTCAAATTTGAGTACTTTTCATACTAAAAAGAGTGATTAGTCGTAGGTTTTAAAATCCCTTTGTCGATTGAATCAAAAAAATTATTTTGTCGACTGAAAATCGATCTAGACTTTATTTTTTAAAGGACAAACTAATTACTAGAGTGAGCAGTGAAGAATGGAGAAAGTAGAATGAGAACTGAGAAGCACACTCATTATTTGGCTTCATATGGAAACAAAATTGATTGTTTAATATACAACCACTGATATATATAACTTCATACACCTAACCTAACTTGTATTCGCTGAGAAATGTTAGGTATGTGATTCAAGGTCATGATGTGTAATGTGTTTCTACCTCAAGATTCAAGAACAAGTCAAATTACTGCACTCCACCCTTTCTAATCATGATAATTAATGAGCCAAAGAAAGAAATAGGGAAGTATATTGTGTTGATAATAATAATTAAGGATAAGCAAAAGTTAAATAAAAAAGTTGCATAGAAGCCAAAATAATAAAGGGTGGAAAGAAAAAGGAATCCAAAGCCAAAAATGGGGCTTAAATAAATATTCGATTTAAAAAGTGGAAATGACAAATATATAGACAGCACTTTGAATGTTGGCAATGGCATGTGATGCGCAAATGGAGGATGCGTACAAGTGGGGATCGCACCCTATTTTTTCTGTTTTCGGTTGCTTTTATTCCGTAGGGACAACTTCATTCATTTGTAGCTTTCATACAACAATTTTCTCTTGCCAGTTTTTTTTTATACTAAAATGCCCTGAGTCTAAATCTAATATATTGACTAAATTGTCATTCTTTTCTCAATAATCGACAATCACATAACAATTTGGAACGAGGTGCATGGAATGTATTTTGTGACGATATAATTAATTACTTCAATGTTGGATTCCGTCCAATAATTAATTAAAATGTTGTTTGAAGTCCATAATTGTTTTTCGAAAGCAAGTGGATTTTAATTAGATTGTGTTCAAAAGCAAATTGGGAGAGTCAAACATGCTTTAATAGTCTTATTAATATATAGATATGAATCAATAATTTCATTGAGCTTCTTTGACTCAGTCGTACTTACTCAATCTATGAAGCTAGAAAACAAAATTAAACACAAATCATTTTAAAGTTTGATTAGAAAACGAGGAGATGAAATTGGGGGTTTCGTTTCAGGTTCCATTACCATATGAAAAAATCTGAGACAATGTGAGATTGAGAATCTATGAACCGGCAATATTGATTTTTTACGACAATTTTTAGCAGACCGTTTTTCTTTATCTCTTTTCATTCCATTAATTATACATTTTATCTAACTTTTTATTTCTTTTGTTTTTTTTATACCAAAATCCAAAAATACTCCAAGGAATCTTATCTGAGATAATATTACATAATACCCAAAATATCTTCCCATTATATTGAAAAGAAATAAATAATGTTGCCAATCTTATAGCTTGTTTTATGATCTCTTTTCACGCTTTGTTTTCAATTTTTTTTCAAAATAATTTAATATAGCTTAATAATTAATTTATCATTTAAAATATATTTTTTATAGGTGAGAGTGAATTCAAAATATATTTAAATTTTGAAAATCATTTTAAAACAAATGTTTTAAAAATAAAAATAAATGGAACAGATTTATCGACGAATTCTTAAGTTGAAGAAAGTACTACATTTGTGGGCTAGGAAAGAGTGTGGTTTAATGTTGGGCCTCAATTCAGTAAAACACAACGGCACCAACCCACTGTACCTCATGATCATGATGGGTCCTAAAGCCCATTCATATATTGAAGCTACATTCTATTATATTGAGTGCACACTGCATTGGTGTAAGAAAGAGATTGAGAGCGAAAATAATAAAGACATATATATAATTATTATGACTTTGAAGGAAATTATTATTATTATTTTTTAAAACATTTGAGAAAGCATAAAGATGGTTCTATTACATGCTCTAAGGGTGTATAGATAATACAGTATGGGGGAAGGAAAGAGAGAACTTGAATTGGGTGCATTCAATTTCTACATATGCAGTTGGCAATCCTGTCATACTCCGAGGGACAAGATTTATTATTTTATTATTTTTGTATGGTTTTGGAAAATAAAAATAAAGGGACAAGATTCAGCTTTACTTTTCTAGTTGCAGGGAATCCACATTAAAAAAATTAATATGAGAAAAAAAAAAGAATAAGTATAATGAATTAGATGATCACAATATAAAAGAAATGTAACAGTAGTATATGTTTTACAACAAGCGGCTTCTAGCAAAGTGAAATGATAATCCTATGATCGGGTATCCCTAGAAAGAAGTCCTGGTCCTGGTGCTACTTTGATATGGTTGATTTATTCCTTTATTTTTTTTTTTCATCTTTCACAAAACTAAGTGGGGTCCTTAATTTAACATCTGCAATATATTACATTATTTTGAAAGAAAGAAAGAATCACTAAGTCTACCGTTCCTTAATCGTATGATATACTACTTTTTTTTCCCAAGAGAGCAAAACGTACTAGTTATTATTCAACTACATGTGCTTCGATCAGTCTTGTTCATTCTTCTTTTTATGATTCAGCTTAAAGCTCCATAGAGATAAACCCTAAGTAATTGAAAAGCTAAAGCAAACTAAAGCTATGCTAGCTTGTCTCTATCTTCATTCCTTGCTTTGTCTCTCGTCTTTCACTTTCAATATTCATCTTTACCCAACTTTAATTCCAGCAGGCTCCAAAATCCATGCATGCCACCCCACATGTTTCACTTTGATTTGTAGGGTCCCCTCCATATATTTACAAAACAAAAGGTGTGTTATATGGATATTCCTTTTTGGTGCAGCCATGCACATTCATGAATCATGATCCAGTCACCAAGCAATATTTATATAAATCTTTTTTATTTTTTTCTGTGGGTCAATGTGCAGGGAAAAAAAGTGGAGTGGAATCTCTTTGTAGTTTTCCATCCATTACCCTCACTTTGCTCATCTTCTCTTCACACCATTGCAACTGTTCCTCACTCAACTCACTCATTCTCAAAACCCTTGACACCACTTTCAGGTCTATCAGTGCCATCAAAATCTCCATCTCTTCTTCTCTCTTCAACTTTCTCTTCCTCAAGCATCTGCGGGAACGCCGAAGATCTTTCACTTTCATCTTCTTCTGCACATACATATTAGTGAACACACGAAAAAGTATACATGTTAGAATAAACTATGGGATATAAAATATAAGAAATTAATTAATGAGTAATGATCTGGAAGGCACTTAAGAAAATGATTAGTTTGATAATAATTGGGAATTAATTAATTAATTGCCTTTTGATTAACTTTCTTGATAAGGCGGAGGAGTGTTGGATCAACCAAGGATTTTCGGTTTCTCCTCCTAAAGTAAGTTGCCAGAATCTGACATGGTTTCTCTTTATCAGCCTTCAGAAAACTCATGAACGTTCTGATCCCATCTTCCATTATCATAAGAAATGGTGCTGATGATATTTTTGAGTGATTGCCACTATCTTCCCTCTGATCATCATCTGATTCTATATATATAGCACACACAAAAATAAGTCTTAATTGGTTAATCATGCATAACAATGCTATACAGTATACACTTTTTATTTTTGGTATATAGACATAATTTTTCAACTAATAATATTAAGTGTGTGATAGCATTTCTCTTAAAAATCGTACCTCGGTATTCTGGTACAAGTAACAATTTTGGAGCCAAATGCCTGACTCTAGCATAGATCTCAGGTCTTCTACCATGTTCATAAGGCTCATTCTCTACGTATCTTTGCAACAACACTTGAAATTGTTGGAATCTCTGGGCAATGGTGGCAGGGCAACCAACATCAACATCAGCATCCTGGCCTCGTGAGGCTCGTTTAGATTGAAAGTTCTTGTAGTTCCAATTAAGGGCTTCCCATGTTAAGCATATTTGTGCAACGTATGCAGCCTCTAGTTCACGATATGGGTTGTGACGCATGTCACCAGCTGCTTTTTGTTCATACTTGAAAACTTGAACACAATACGCTCTGAAATTGACCTTGGAGATACCTTGATAGACCTTAAAGACTCTGAAATCAATCAAGTTGTTGTTAATCCCATGTACGTAATTAGTAAAATCAACCCTCAGCTATAATTTAAAGTTGCAATAATCACTAAAAAATCATATATATAATAATGAAAAAAAAAAGTTAGGCATTAAGATTACTTTTCACCAATATAACCTTTATTTAATTAATATGGATTAAATTATTAATATAGGCATTGTGCATCTAGCAATACATGCATTATATTAGGGAAAAAGATTGGTAGACACCCTTTTCGGTGTAAGGACATAGAAAGAGATAAAAAAAATATTAAAAAATGTGATTTATGGAGACTAATATACTACTAGACACTTAGTGAAAGATAAAAATACCAAATAAATAAATATATATATATAAATATAAATATAAATATGATAGATTAAAAAGAAGAACCTAGACAATATGTTTCTAAATATCAGAATTCTTATACTAATAGAATTATTTGTTAATATTTTGATTAGAAATGAAATGATTTTAAGAGTTAATAATGGGAACGTTGGGTGTGTTGTGCTACCAGTTTCATGAAGTTTCTGTGCGCTAATCCTGTCTAGGAATGACATATCTTCATCATATTTTTGGAAAACTGTGTATGATTCCCACTTGGGGCAACTTCTTCTTGACGAGGAAGAAAAAGGGTCTTCAGTTCCAGAATCCCTGCAGTTAATGGAGCTCCTCCATTCAGAGGAACTCTTAGAAGTGGACCCAACAGTGCACGAGTCACCATATATTTCTTCATCATCCTTTTCCTCAACGATGATCTTCTTAGCTTCCAATTGGGTAGGAGCATAGGCAAAGAATCTCTCATCTCGTGCCAGACTTTTCTTATTTTCAGTAACTCCAATTTCAACATGATCTTCTGCACAAAATAGAATCAGCAAGATATGTAAACGTTGTTGCATGTGAATAATATAATGTAACAAACTTTGGTATGATGTGAAATATATATACCGTCATAGTTTTTGTCACTGTCCACTAATAAGTCACTTTTGTAGAGGTTCAGTGTGATGGGCGATGTGGACCTGCTGTTTTCAGCTGGGACAGAATCAGCATCTTCTGCTGGAAATTCTTCTTGGTTTTCAAAGTCTGAAACCAAAGGTGACTTGTGAAAAGACAAAGTTTCTGTTGAATAGTTTTCTTCTTCTGACTCTTCAATAAGACTATCCCGGGGGCTTATGAATTCTTCAGAAGAAGAATGAGTCCTCTGAGGCTGGTTTTTGTGCACAAACAAAAGGGCTTCTCCACCACAAATGATGTCTGCTACTAGATGATCATCTGACTCATTAGAATCATGGACATAAGAGTAGCTTTCTTGAATTTCTTCTTCTTCTTCTTCATCATACTCATAAGACACATATTCATAGTTATGATCTCTGCAACATGCAAAAAGAAAAGTTGTGAGTTAGATAGATGCTAGAGGCAAGTGAAGTGAGTGTGAGGGAGATAAAGATGGAAGAAGAGTAGAGCATAACTAAGACCTTTGGAATATGGTGAAGGTGCCAATGAAGTTGATGAGGTTGATAAGCAAAAGTGAAGAGGAGAAGAGGAAGAGGAAGAGAAGATGGAAGGAACTAGAGGCATTGTAGAAGAGTCTAACAAGAGCTTCTTCTTTGGAACATGATGGCATTTTCTTTGTGGTTGCTCCAAAGCACTCCTCCACTAAGCAAAGCAACTCCTCAAAAAAAAAGTAGACTTGGTTGCTTTCGTAACATATTAACATCTATCCCTCTCTCTGTCAACAATAACATAGAACAAAATTACTGACAGTACTCTCTAGTATATTCCCAAATGGTTTTTACTTTTTACCCTCATCATATACTAATTGTGAGTTGTGAGATGCAAGCACAAGGGCAAATCTGTCATGTAGTAGTACTCACAGTTAATAAGATTGGACACTACAACACTTGTGGCTTCACTCTTACAATAAGATCTGTAGGCCTTCTAGATGTAGATATATTGGGACTTGGACTTGGAATTAAGCTTTTTATATTTAGTTAGGATATTGAAGGACATTCCTATTCCTATGTATAATAACAATTTTGAGAACTAGCTGATGAGATTTCTTTATTTTTTTCAAATTAATGCTAAGGGTAACCGTCCATACAATCAGACAGTCACACCGAACCCCAAGTTTGTAACAGTGTCCTTTTTTATTTTTCCCTATTTGAACATATGTGAAATTAAATGCAAAAAAGAAGAGACCAAAACCAAACCATACACTAAGGTTGACAGATATGAACTTCACTTTATAGAAAGAAAAGAATGATATGATATTTTTCAGAAAAAAAAAGTTGAATACATAACATAGTTTTTAATCAAAAAGCTATTATTGTATAAATGTATTAAATACTTTTTCCCCCCAAATTAAGATATATTAAAGTTTTTGTCCACCAAATTTAAATGTATTAAAGGTTTTGCCTCTGCCCTCAAATAGGGAAGAGGTTTAATTCCTCTGCTTAATGGAGGCTTTGAGTGTAATCTTTACCTACTGAAGGAATAGTAAAAAGCCTTTTTTTAAAAGATGATGTCGTCTGTGTCAATTGCATTTTGCATGTACCAGTGTTTAGGCTAATGCTTCCTGCACCTCAGAATTACTTCCTGCACCCCATAACTTATAATATTTCCAAATTGTCCTTTTTTTTATAACTTCCTCTCTCACCTCCTTTCCCCAATCGAGCCACACCTTCACCGATGCATATCTCCAATTTGTGAATCCTCAAATTGAAACCACAAATGCAATGCACCTAGAGAAATGTTATTTGCCTCCATCCCATAATTATAGCAACAGACATTCAGATTTGAGGCCTCAAATCTTGATTGTTTAATCCGGAAGTGTTATTTGCAGTTGTTCCGATGAGATGACCCGAAACATATATTTGTTTTATTTTGGATCACAGTTCCAGAATTAAAAAAAAAATGTTCAAAATCACCTTATTCAGGACAATTACAAATAACATTTATTGATTAGGCAATTTAGATTAGGTTAAGGGATTCTATAAATACTTATGGATCCCCTAATTCAGAAACATAATTAACAACATTACAAATAAGACGATCCAAATTAAAGTACATAATAACTAGTGGACCCGTAAATCTGAAATTACTTTTTGATAATTTTGGATTAAGAAATTCAGAAAACAATTGCCCATTTTTAAACGATCCGGACCATTTATTAAGTTAAGAGAGGAAAGACTTCACTATAATTTAATCGTTAATATGAACTTCGAAAGAGAGAGTGAGAGAGTGAATGTTTGAAAACTCCAATGAAGACAAAAAGATAAAAGCAAGAGACAAAGTGAAGGAGGAAATTAGAATTCTTGTTCGGTATTTAAGTCGGAAAGAAACAAAGAGATTTGAGACAGATATAGAATTTCTGACTAATTTCAGATTGAGCTACCCGCAGGAAACACGTGCCAAATTAATTTGATCGATCTCTGATTTTTTTTGACTTTATGGTATATGAATATGTCAGTTCCCAATTGCCAAATTAAAAAGGCTATTATTGTTAGAGAGAGAAGGGTATGGATATATCATACATGAAAGTGTGCTTCTAGAAACCCTAGCTAGTGCCCATTACGTACGTAGAATTCACAAAATTCATGTTAGGATTGACATTTAGGGGACGCCATAGTTAAATATTAACACATGAAGTTAAGGTCAAACAGAAAGGCTTATCTTAAGATGTATACACAGTCTTGCGGGTTGGTGACCATTTTAACCACTTGGTAATATTAACCATCACCACACGCATAAAAAAAAGAAAAAAAATTGTGTATATAAATGAGCAGTAAATGAAATGCTGACATTTTTACATAGTCTTTCTACTGGATTTTACATTATTCTGTCTTTTTAATTGGGATTTCTGTATGCTTCCCTTAATTAAGTAATGGATATGCATGATTTTGATCTTATATATAAACTGCTATTTAAACTTTGATTAAACATTATGAATTTGCTACAAGTAATGATCTATATATCTATGCATATTGCGAAAAATAGATCAGTTAAATTAAAAGATTATATGTATAACGGTGTGAGTGTCGACAACATACAAAGAGTCAATAATTAAAAATTAATTGAAGAGAATATGGCTATGACAAATCCATGTTCCCATTGAACTAACGTGAAAGGTTTTTCTGGTGGGTAGAAATGGGTGAAGGTGGTTGGACAGGATCATAGAAAACTAATATAGATATATGGTGTAATAGATCCAGACTCAACCCCCTCGTGCACAAACAACATCATATATATATATTTCAACTAGTCTTCCGAATAATTAAATTTCCCAAAAATATATATAACATCTTTTCACATTACATAATATCGAATATGACACATAACACACCACATTGATAGAGTCAAGGTCGCAGCTATATATATTCTTGATTTGTTCAGTAAATATAAGTAAACCCAAGCAACAATTTGGTAAATCTAAACCCTTTATAGAAGAAGCTTAATAGTAATTAAAAAAAGAAATGTTTAATGAGGATATATATGAGACCATGTTTGTCAAAGGGTTAGCTGTATATATTTAACAAAAAATATGAAGCAGAAATGGTTCTTGTTGAAGGGTGATCAAGTTATAAAACCATAAAGTGATCAAAGAGGCCTTTAAAATCTCTTATTGTTACTTCTCTCTCTCTCTCACACACACACACACACACACACACACACACACACACACACACACACACACACACACACACACACATATATATATATATTTGTGGTGCCCCCTCTTCACTTTTTGGTAAACTAAACTGCTTCAGTTTTGGGTTCATTGATGAATCTGATGGAGGAAAATCTACCTCCCGGATTCAGGTTCCACCCTACAGATGAAGAGCTCATAACATGTTATCTTACAAGGAAGGTTTCTGATTCTAGCTTCACATCCAAAGCTATAGCAGTTGTTGATCTCAACAAGTCTGAACCTTGGGACCTCCCAGGTAAGCTAGTTTGAGAGTACTTTCTTCAAACCTATTTCTCCTCATATACTTTATTTCTGTCCATCTATCTCTCCTTCAAAAGCCAGCTACCTTTGGTTTTTGATTGTCATGGGTTGCATGATTATTATAAATTAAATTAATTTGCAAGTGCTTATGTTCTTTAATTATAGGCACAACCTTTTGGCATAATATTGATTCTTTCGGAAGGACTGTAACTTATTTTTGAAAAACATTTATATCTATAGACAAATTGTGAATTAAAACAACACAAATGGATAGGAGGGAAATTATATATGTTCGTCCATTAAGAGTTAAGATTATATCATTCTCTCTCTTCATAGTAATATTTTACTTTTTTGTTATCCTATAGAAGATTAAGTTCCTCAACTGATACATATATAAAACTTAATATATATTCATCCTGGAGTAGTCTGCGATGGATTCAGTTTCATCGACTAAGCAAATATCAATAAAAAATGTCTTTTTTTTCTTTTGCTTCCTCTTTTCGTAATATACATACAGAAGTTTGACCCATTCTACTACTTCTGCGTGTAGTGCGTGGTTTACAACTCATGCATATGATAATTAATTAATATACTAGCGAATATGCATACTAATCTATGTAGAAAAATCTAAATTGGAAAATATATGGTTTTTCAACTTTATTCTTCGGTCTATTAATATTTGAACAGTATATATGGTTGTTGAGTACAAATTCATTGGCATGTCATCATCTTTTATACAGTTGAAAAAACTAAAAATAATTAAATAATGATATCATTGACGTGTTTGTATGATGATTAATTAACAGGTAAGGCCTCAATGGGGGAGAAAGAGTGGTACTTTTTTAGCTTAAGAGACCGAAAGTATCCAACGGGACTTCGAACAAACCGAGCCACTGAATTAGGCTACTGGAAAACCACAGGGAAAGACAAAGAGATTTGTCGTGCTGGGGTTTTGGTTGGAATGAAGAAAACCTTAGTCTTTTATAAGGGTAGAGCTCCAAGGGGAGAGAAAAGCAATTGGGTCATGCACGAATATAAACTAGAAAACAAGCATCACTTTAGACCTTCCAAGGTTAGTACGTATATTAATGCATGATCGATGCATCATATATATTTAGGTGCATTTGATTTATATATACAAGAATCTCTAGCTAGTATACGCATGCATGTTTATATGTTTCGGTATCATATATATATAGTTTGAGAATTAATTAACTTTTGTAATGAATGTTTGGTTTTGTAGAATGAGTGGGTGGTTTGCAGGGTTTTCCAAAAGAGCTTGCAAGTGAAAAAACCACAGCAAACACTCTCCTCACAACCAGAGTCCCCATGTGACGACACAGCCTCAATCTCAATGGTCAATGGTGATGTTGAGGCGATTCCTAACCTAAATAGCATTGCAAATTCATCAGGTGGACTCACTAATTACAACAACATTTCAGGACAAGCCTTCAATGCTGATCTTGTTAACACAAATATGAACTTGACCATGAATTGGCCTGCAGTTACTAGTGATCAGGTTCAGGTTCCCACTCTTCTTCCATCACTCCCATGGCCTTCTGGGTTGCTAAATCCAAGTCTTTCTGTAAATTCCTTGCTTCTCAAGGCATTGCAACTCAGGAGTTATCAACAAAGAGAAGCAGCAGCAGCAGCAGCTGCAGATCATTTAATTGCATCATACATGCCTCAAGAAGTGTCCCATGTTGGAATAACTGACCTAAGTTCAAATCTCACTACAGCCTCTTCTTCTAAAGTTTTAGAATGTATGCCACAGCAGCAACAACAACAGGAGCAACCATTCAACTTGGACTCCATGTGGTGAATCCGTTTAAATCATGAAGCTAACATTGTCTAATTACAACAACAACCCCGTCTCCAACTCCTATAAGTAAAACGTACGGTACGATTTCCAGAATCCAAACTTAACACAATCGCTAAATTAATGATGTAAACATTGTACGTTCTTCAAATATTATTGTAAGTAGCTAGGTGTTAAAATAGGCAGCTTTTAAATCGCTGTTAAAATTCCTTTGATGTTCAATCATTGGGAGGAAGATCTCCTCAATCGTCCCATGTTTCATGTTATTATGTTCTAGTATTAATTACGACATAAGAAAAAAAAGCTTGTACTTACGTACTATTTAAATAAATTCAAAGGAATAATTTGTATATATATGTTGCCCAATCTCTTCGCTTTGTATTAATTCAGCATGAAGTTATGCATGGATGTAATTATGATGACAAGTGACGCCAATCTAGTATAAGGATATGCATGGATCTTAATTTTGGAGGTCTTAACCTGACGGGTGCATGCAAATTAATCGACCATATATGGAAAACAATATATCAAAATTGTGTTTAATTAGACCCTTATCCAAAACTGAGAGAGTGTAGTAATAGATCGATTTAGTATGAGTAACCTATATTTGTCCAAAATATATATTGTGACTTAATTTGGATTCATTTTATATATTTCTCTAACACTTAATTTCCCTCAAATTCGATTGACTGTTAGCTCAGTTGTAACTTTCTTTCAATCTTCAACTTGAATCTGTATTTCAAAGTTTAGACCTCAGAGACCAATTAAGTACAGGTCTTACTTTCATTTATCAGTATTCCCCTTTTCTTAAGTTTTAGGTTTATTAATTATTAATGGTCACATTTCTTTTCTTTTTAGGCTTAACTTTTTTATTTTTGGGTCATTCTATTTTTTTTTTGCCAATAAGTTTTTCCTTATATATGAACTTTAAAATTGTATTAATATTTGTGTGTAGATCTTTATCCAAGAGTGAGAGAGAGAGAGAGAGAGTATATTAGCATGGTTTAGTTTAAGTTACCTATTTATCTAAAAATATCTTGATACTTTAAACTTTCTCTAAAATATTTCTAACCCACTATTAATGCAGAACTTCTCTGATGATGACAATTTAATATTTTTCTTATATTAAATGATAGAAGTCGCAAGTGAAGACTGAAGATCACAACAACTTATTAGATAAAGTCATATGGTCCATATATAATTCTGAAATCTTTATAAATATAAGTATTTATTATTTCAAAAATTATTTTAAAATATTTTTTTAAGAATAAATGTCGAAAAATAAGTTTTTTTTTTTATATAAAACCTGATTAAAAAAAAACTTACTTTTAAGTAGAAAACAGTAAGAGAAAAATGAACCAAACACAATCTATGTTGTCTCTTATGCATGAAATTTCATATATTTACAAGCTGTACGTAATAAAAAAAAAAAGAATAAAATTAATGTACAAGCTGTATTTAATTTTAGTGTTTACAATTTTGTTAAAAAAAAGAAACCGATTAAAATATTTATTACGAAGTCTGTACAATTGAGAACCAATTTTGACGTTACGTCAAATTTAAGGAGAAAATCCGTACCTACACCAGAAGACACTATTATATCAAGTTTTCGATCAAGAATGGCTAATCCGTCGACAATCTAAAGATGGCTAACCAATTTTAAGTTTCTAAGAGAATCTAAACATATAAGTAGCTATTTTTGTTTTATTTACAAACAAAAGAAATAAATGTAAAAAAAAACTCACCAATTAAAATGATTAACAACAAGATTTTAAATGATTCTTTAATTACTAGAAAGATATATATAGCTCCTAGCCATGAAGTTATGGGCATTTATTAACAATGCAGGTGGGTTCAGCCAAATTGAAGGAAAAAGGGATAGTGCGCAGATCGAGTACATTGAAAGAGTAGTTTTATATCAATATCAATACCACACATTTGAGAATAGCTATGATGGAAAATGGATACATATATCATATATGTGCCTCTCAGAACTGAACAAGGAAATTATATATAGTAATTGATCATTGATTATGGGATGGGAGCACATGCATGGTTAGACCAAAATCAGATTTCATACTGTTCGTTTGAAAGATTTTTTTTGCCCATATATAATTAATAATTAACTGAGCTTGTTAATTTCCACTTTAGGACTTGGATTGGAACCCGGATTTAATTTGGATTTTGGGTAATCTAAATTAACGGGTGCATTAATTTTGACAATATAAAATAAAGTATTATAATCATAATATAAATGAATGATTAATTTTTTTAATAATTTTATACCTTATATTATATTTGTTAAAATAGTTTTAATTGCTACTTTTTAATTATTAATTAAATTCCATGCTTTTCTGTAATTTGTAAGCCCTAAGTCCCTGAGTTTAGAGTACGAATAATACACTGGGCTATATAGTCCTTTTCCATGTTTTAAATTTTGAAACATGTATATCTGGTACGATATTTGGTGAATAGCCATTATTAATCTATGGTTTTTGGAGCAAATTAATGAGATTTGGATTTTTCACGGAAATAGCACGTGTGTGTATGATTTAAATTAAGGAAGGGTGAAGATGGATGGATGCATGTAAATGTAATGTAATAAATGTGATAAGGTGAGAAAATATTAACTTCCCATCTGCTTGTAATTAAATATTGGAACCAAACTCCTGTGATATACTAGCCACTACCATCTACCCACTTGTAGCTCAGTAATAAGTTAACACTATACACTGTGCACACCACTCCCACTTTTCAGCTACTGCTTCGGTGCTGAAGCAGATACATAATAATATATAACAATGGCTGCAACCAGAAAAGTAGAACAAGTGAACTACATGAGTGAAGAGTTGCAAACCATTTTTCTCTCCAACTTGGATGAGGCACCCGCTAGGAGGCGTGCTCGTGAGGCTTTTAAGGATATTCAACTTGCCATTGATCATTGCTTGTTTCGGGTATACTACTATATCTTCTTTTTCATTTATTCATGGAATAATTTAAGAGCTTAATTTCATTTTCGACTTCAATATATGAAATAATGTATACTTAAACCCGTACGTCTTTTGTTTAGAACTATTACTATATATGAGATCAAATTTTCATCACATTGTGACACCATCATCTACTCCAAACCTATGATATGAGAGTGAATACATTTCTAACATATTCTCTGCACATCCGTTTGATCCTCATGGAAGGAGAAAAAAATTTGTGACCTTATCATTTTACAAGATCGAGACATGAACTTTCAGCACACTTTTTTTTTTTTTTTTTTAATCTTGCCGCAAAAGACATTTGAAGTGATTAATTGTTAGTGTAAACATTGACGGTGCATATTTATTAAATTATTTTTTTAACTCTTAATTTTTCCTTTGATAAGCTAATATATTTTATGATTCAACCAATAATTTATTTATTTAAATATCTTATTAGTAAAGGATCATATATATAAAGATGGTTTGTAGAATCTCTTAACAAGTGTTTTAGCTTATAGAAAAAAAATAATTTAATTCACTTTATTTTATTTCATTTATAAATACTTATAAAAAAAAGTTTATCCTAATACGAGAGTATGCCCAAGCAAATATATATCTATATTAGTATCTTCTGTAGTTCTGTCTTGATTGTCTTCTTAGATGTGTAAATCAAATTCCCTTTCTTTAACTATTTTGGTGCTCATATTTTTATTTCATATAATAAAATGTCAAAATAGAGAAGATTGTAGCTCATTTCTGTTTTGAAATTTTCTGCAGTTACCATCAGATGGGGTAAAGACGAAAGAGGTAAAGGATTTTCATTCTAGCTAATATCTATTATCACATAAGTACTTATTATTAATGTAGTGAAAATTTTCAAATAATTGTGTACAGGTTTATGAAGTAAACTCCAGAGGATTAAAAATATTCTCTAAAAGTTGGCTTCCAGAAAGTTCTTCTTTGAAAGCAATCATTTGTTATTGTCATGGTTACGCAGACACTTGCACATTTTACTTTGAAGGCATGGAAATATTATCTATGTTAAATGAGAAATTTTTATTTGTTCATGCGGAAAAGAGATAGATAAATTTTATCTTTGTATTTTCTATTAGGAGTTGCAAGGAAGTTAGCATCATCTGGATATGGAGTATTTGCATTGGATTACCCTGGATTTGGCCTCTCTGATGGTCTTCATGGTTATATTCCTAGCTTTGAGAATCTAGTGAATGATGCCATCGAGCATTTCTCAAAAATTAAGGGTAAGATCTCTGATTTCCTTGATTTCAGATCATTCTTTATAGTGTCATGCATTCTGCTTGGATTTTCTCACATGTTAGCATTAAGTTTTCCTCTTGAACAAATCATAAAAATTCGATACAGTTTCATAGATGCTTTTAGTGTTGCTATCCAATCAGAATTAGAATTTGTACTTTGGTAATCTATATCGAATTTTAATTAATGTTTCTAGTGTTGTCCAATTAGAATTGGAGTTTTATTGTTTGAATTATGTGTGAATAACTTTAGAGCTTTTGGATGGCAGAAGAAAAGAAGTATGAAGATGTACCAAGCTTCTTGTTGGGTGAATCAATGGGAGGAGCCATTGCTTTGAATATTCACTTCAAACAACCTGTTGAATGGAATGGTGCTGCTCTTATTGCACCTTTGTGCAAGGTGTATCTCCTTGAACTTAAACTACAACAGCAATTATTATATGATTGCTGCTTAATCCATGCATGTGTGTTTGCAGTACACTAACCGGTTTAATTTCTTGAATAGTTTGCGGAGGATATGATTCCACATTGGTTGGTGAAGCAGATACTAATTGGTGTAGCCAAAGTTCTTCCAAAGACTAAGTTGGTTCCACAAAAGGAAGAGGTGAAAGATAATATATTTAGAGATGTGAACAAGAGAAAACTGGTGAGTGTACCACACCACATCACATGCTCCAAGTTCAATCCATGTTTGTTTTCTCTTATTCTATTAATGATTTTTCTGAGTGATTTGCTTCAGGCACCCTATAATGTGTTACTCTACAAGGATAAACCAAGACTGGGAACTGCATTGGAGTTATTGAAAGCCACAGAGGAGCTAGAACAGCGTTTGGAAGAAGTAAATGATATATTTCCCACTGACTTGCTTTTTAGCTATTATTGCACATGTTTCTTTTATTGTAACAACTTTAATTGCTAGGTTTCTCTGCCATTGCTGATCATGCATGGAGAGGCTGATATAATTACTGATCCATCAGCTAGTAAGGCTTTGTATGAGAAAGCTAAAGTGAAGGACAAGAAACTCTGCCTCTATAAGGATGCTTTCCATACTCTACTTGAAGGTGAACCTGATGAAACTATATTTCACGTGCTTGGTGATATTATATCTTGGCTTGACGACCATAGCAGCAGAAATAACAAATATTAAGCACCTTCGTTCGCCACAAAAACTAGACATTAACTTCAGTTTATGTTTTATTAGGAGTTAGATAAAACAATATCAAATTTCTACTTTAATGTTCAATGCTTGGTAGCTTGTATTTTTTTTTTTTTCAAGTAGACGCTTCCACAAAAAATGGTTTCTCTTTTCTTTCTTGGTTTCAATCCGTTTAATATATGTCACAATGATTACCTGTGTGTTTGATTTCGCCTCATATGCCACCTATGTTCTAAAGCAATGAGGAGTTAGGAGTTACTTCTACGTTTCCTACATGAATGAATTTTATGTAAATGTACGTAACGAACGCTAATCAGATTCAGTACATACACTACCATTGATTAGGGATGATCACTTTCACTCAAAATACTGCTTTCTCTTTAAAATCAAAATTGAAACACCTGAGTCAGAGACGGATTTTAAGGGATACAAGCAGGATTTCAGTCCCCTCTTCCCCCTTCCCTCTTTTAATATATATAAAAAATAAAAAGATTTTAATAAAAAAAATTAAAATATATAAAAAATAAAAAAATGTTAATAAAAAATTATTAAAAAAAAAGGTTTTTAAATTAGTTTTAATTTTTTTTATTAGTATATCATATTTTAATTTTATACTTATTAAATATTTTGTTTCATTACATTTTTATTTATTTTTTATAAATTTTATTCTTAATAAATTAATTTGACACTTTTCATCTATAATTTTTAAAAATTTTATTTTATTATTTTACTCTTATATTATATAATTACAGATTTTATTCTCATTTTTTAAAAAATTGACAAATTTTATACATTTTTTATCTTTTTTTTTTTAATTTTATTTTCAATTTTTATAAAAAAAATTATAATCCCTCGCTAAATTCCTAAATCTGTCTCACCTATGATATTATTGTTATTTTGCCCTTTGTTGAGACGTTCAAGTTACAACTTTAGATTGAAACATAATTTTCTCTCTGGTACATATATCATAATAATAAATGCCTGCTTTACATGTGTAATCAAATTACATTTAGAAAATTGAATTGCAACAAATGCACAGACAAATCATTCTTGGCACTCGATATATGCTATTTGCCAAGCTCCTTTGTGCCTTTTCACATTCAATGTTTTATCATTAAATTAAATTTCTCTTAATTACTTTTTACATGATATCAATGTTAACCAAAGGACAAGTGAACATGGAATGCAAATATGGACAGCAGAGCCAGTTTGGAAGCTATAACCAAAATTGTGCCTCTTATCCCATTACATCAGTATGGTACATTTATTGTCTACTCCATGGCATTAAACATCAAAGAAAATAAAATAAAATCTTAGGAAGGCAAGACATCCATATAGTAAATACAAGAAAGGAATTATCCTTTATCATATAGCCTATTACAATGTGATGAAGGATTTACAATAATCAGGTCAACTACAATCCGAAGGGCATCCAGTATACAGCAGAAATTTTGTCCATGCTGCTCAAAAACAGCATCCTAAAAGATGATGAAAAAACCACAGGCAAGTAGATAATGGATGAAGGATTTTTGCTGCTGCGGGGCCACAAGTGATATCTAGGCACATCTTTGTACAAGTTTGAATAAATGGAACTCCATATTTTCAGCTATAAAGAATGTGCACATAGAGGAAGAACCACACAAGTTGATTTTAGCCTGCTTCTTCTTGATTGTCCTACATGTAGAGAAAACTACTGCATTTAGTTCAATTAATCCCAATAAAGGGATAAAAAAATGTCTCATCTGTTGAACAACATTGAGTACTACAACCAGGCAACCAGCCCATTAAAGTACTTTTATCATTGACAATGCAGGAATCACAGAGCTAGGTATGGCATCAGAATTGCATAACTGAAGAGATTATGCTGTCCTAAAATTCAGTATCCGCAAATGCAAACTTATGAGCTACATGATCGAGAGCAAAACTAATACCTTCTAGCCGCAGGCAATGGAAGATGTGATCCAGGAAAAATCAATGCAAATATGTCAACCTGCCTTCAAGGATGCTCATCATTTATGAATTCTGAAAACTCAGAGTACTCGTCATCTTCCCAATCACTGTCTTCCTCATCATCAAAACCATCTGAATCTTCATCCTCACTCTGCAAATTAACAACTGGACAAGTTAATTGTCATTGTAATTAAAAGTTACTTCTGTTATTTCTTTCTATCAATCTTTCTCCTCCTCTCCTCACCCTCTTTCAGCTGATAAGTAAATATTATAAGCAGTATAATATTCCATATTAATCATTTCTTATTAAATTCCAAAACTTATAAATGCCACAGCTACCATTTAAAAATAGTATTAAATTGGCAAAAACTATTTGATAGCCCAACCAAAATAAAGCAGACAAGAGAATTAACAGAGACTAGGAGTATCTTACTAGGGTCAATTCTGAGATGTCTATTTGGTTTTCAACATCCGAATCTTGAGTCATACCCTGGTTAAATTTAAAAGACAAAGTCAGACTAGCTGATATAGCTTGTTTTGTCAGAAAATCAATTCTCACATTTTCCAATGAAAAAACATGTTCTAACGTAAATATGTGGTTCAGATTAATTTTGGCACACATCCCAATCACATTCAACTGTTCAAAATTAATTCTATAAAATTAAACCAAATGGGCACATAAATCACAATTCAACCTGTTAATAGGTAGTCAACTTCACATTTAAATGAGCAAATTGAAATTCTAGAAAGATATAAATGCTAACATTGGGACAAAGCAGAAGTAAGGACTAAGAATATAAGATTTTCATATGTGGACCATTCCAAATGAATTCGGGAGCCATTTGATGACTTCTTAAAATGACCAGTCTCACATGTTTAAGTTAAATAACTAAAGCAAACCCCATAACATAATGTCAGTCTAGGTGCAGAAGGCAGATGGGTTCAATTGTTAATATTGATTGAAGATTCTATAACCCAAAAAATAGAATATGCAAAATCAGGATATTCTTGGGAGGGGGAGTAACAATTCATTCAGACTGTGACCAATCAAGTCATTTAACTGCCTAGGAGTAGACCTCTCCTCTACATCAAAATATAACTAAATAAATCATGATAAGTCAATACTTACAAGTTCTTTTTTCATTTGTTCTATAGTTTTTTCCAATTCAGTAACATGCTGACTCAGAGCCTGCCAATTAACACAAGACCAAATGTAACATCATAGATATAGAAGTCAGGAATAGATATCAGTAATTGTCATATAGAAAACAAGAACCTCATGGCGTTGCATGGCTACATGACGCTTTAATGCCTTTCCCTTCGTTAGAAGGTTCCTAGGCCTAAGAGTAATTGGCCGCTTATAATTTTTTCCGCGATAGTAAATAAGAGCAAATTCTTTGGAAACCTTCTCTATTGCCACCAGTATTCCACCACTCTCATATTCAAGTAACCTTGCTGTGTCTTCAACAAAAGCAAGAGTCTTTTGTTTTGTCATCAATTTTACAAGTTCTCGGTGTTTCCAATGCAAATGCATATTCTCGACAACACCATCAAAAACACCACGTATACCTGGAGATTATCATAGAAAGATGTCAGCTTTGCATTGTAAGAAAAGAGCAACTTTTGCACAGTAGAAACTTACTCACCAAGTGGTAAGTATGGCTTCATTCTTAAACCAACTTTACGGAACATAACACGTTCTTCATCTGTGATTGTTTCCTGATCATAATCAGGACCAGCCGGAACCATAGATGCTTCTATTTTGGCTAAGAGCTTTTCTGCTCTAAGCTTTTTAGTCTGGGCCTATTCAGACATTAGAATGGTATATATGAGTATAGAAAATCCAATGTTGTTAAGACAGCCACAAAGAAAAAAAAAACTATATATATCACTTTTGCTAACCAATGCCCTTAGCAAAATCACATACATAGTAGAAATAAGTTACAGCTAATTATGCTGCATTCCTATATGCATATATTGCAGAAATAAATTACAGCCTGCTGCAAGCAGACAAACATACAGCAGCAAAAATTGAGAAAAAAATCTGGAAGGATTTATATTCTAAGCAATCAAGAATTCCAATCAGGGGACTACTATAACAATGCTAACAAGTTGTATTATATCCACTAATGTACTATAAACCAAGTCTGACTTTCTGGTGATCTAAATTATAAACCAAGTCCTCTCTCAAGCATTATCTTTATAAAATATATAGATACTTACTATAAATATTTTATGTTCAATTTGTCTGACAAGCTTGGCAATCTTGGCTTTGGCAGCTTCTTCCACCATCTTCTCACGTTCTTCAGGAGATATTTCCCTTCCCCATCGAGCCTGGGCCTCATAGAACTCCGCTAAAGTCCCAGCCTGTGCCGTTGCTTCACCTTGCCCCGATGGAATTGCATCCACTGCTCTGCACCGCACCTTTTCTTCAACATCCTGTACCTGTTTTGTCAATTCCTCTCTTTCAGCTAAAACTGCAGCCACACTTGTTGGAACAAAGTCTTTCCCACGGTATATAACAATGTAATATTTATTCCTTAGCAGCAAGGTACCTCCTGTTAACATCTGTACAATAATGGGAAAAAAATTAATTTTCTGAAATTAAAATTGACAGAACTAGCAGCTTGTTCTCTATTTAAATAACAAAACCTTCAGCTCCTCAGCCATCAGTTCATTGTTTGTGTTCTGGATCCCAGGTTTGACAATAATCTTTGCAACTAAACTTTTCTCCCAAAGCTTAAGAATAGAACATGCCAGACCCTGGTGATTTCTATTCCTCCCTTCATAAGATTCAGAAAAAGATTTATATATAAGTACAAATGAAAACAAGTTTAATAAAATATTGCAGTGGATGAATCTTACCTAAGGCAAAATGACAAGGAAGTGATTTTGCAAGCTTCCTTAAATTGGTCATCTCTGCATTTGTTAGCCGAGAACGCATCCCAGTAGGAAGAAGCCTAAAAGGTGTTTTGTAACCTGGAACTATCCGGGGAAGCAAATCAGCATCAACAGGAAGTATACCCGTACCCCACCATTCAACAAACCGAGGACCTAAACCATCAAGGAGGGCATTGTACTCTGCTTCCGCCTCTGACATATTCTTGGGATTTTGCTGCTCCCTCACAACCACCTCAGTCTTGTCTGTGGTTGAGGTTGCCCTATTAGATAAACTTCCCAAGGAGACATCCGGCACGAAAAAGCCATCACCTTTCTTCTCATTAACCTCCTTCCGTGAGTCAGGCCCTTGGTAATCAATACCACGATACACCATCATAACACTCCCCGACCTCCACGTAACCAATCCTCCAGTTCGACGCTGCACACTACAGCCAATCAGTCAACATGTTCCTCAAACACAACACAAAGTCAACATCACCACTCAACATACACAGAATCACACAGCAAGTAACAACATACTAACTTGACTGCCAAGGATGAATGAAACAAATTCATTTTATTCTCTACTTTCTTTTCCTATGCGAGTTCATTGAGAAATTTTTCCAAACAATCCAAACACTCAATACTAAGTGTAAATTATGAAAAAGGGGTAAGAATTGAACCTCAACAATCTCATGAGCCTTCCTCATGTCCTTTGCAAGTTCCTCATGAAACTTGAGCCTGACCAACTCCTCCTTCTTCCACCTCTTATGAATCTTCTCCATCACCTCTTGAGTGAGTCCAGCCTTGGGGACACTGACCCTCTCTCTCACGCGCATCCCCTCTCTCCTCAACCTCCTCAACAGTTCATCCTCAAGGGTCAAATCAGCCAAACTCGGAGCCGTGACTCTCCTCTTCTTCAATAACCCATCTTCACCAACGCCATTCACCACCACCACCACCTCCTTCTCCTCCTCCCTCTCCCACGGCAGCATCATATCTTCCTCCTCATTCTCCTCTCCCACCAACACGGCGTCCGGGCGCACCCACTCCCGCCGGAGCAACTCCCCCAGCCTTTCATCTCCGGTCACCGGCGCCGGAGTATTCGCCGGAATTTCTTCTTGATGTTGTTGTTCTTCTTCTTCCAAGGGAAGACCGAGGTTGCGTAGCCGGAGGACGATTCTCTCGACTGCGTTCTGCGGTTTTTTGTAGGGAATTGGGTCGCCGGAAGTGAGGGGTTCGGTGGGCTTTTTGTTGGAAGGGGATTTGGTGAGCCAGGGAGCGGAGGGGTTGGGTTGAGGGGTTGGGAGAGAAGCGAAGGTGAGAGTGCGAAATGGGAATTTGCGGAAAGAGCGAGGAGGAGGAGGAGGAGGAGGGTGGTTCAGTGATGATTTGAAAGAGAGTTTATAAGTGTTGGGGAACGCCATTGTTTTGATGTTAAGGGTAGTGTTAGTGTCACTGATGATGCATTTTTCTGTTTCGAATTTGGACGATGAGAGTTGCAGAGCACGAAGTTGCAGTCAGCCTGCTAAAGTCACTTCAATCAAGAAAGATGATAAGATATTTTGTTTTTACGAATAAATTGAAATATATTATTATTATTATTATTATTATTTTCGATAACTATTATTACTATTAGTCATTTGATCTCTAATTTATTATTATTATTATAAAATAATAAGGTTATTGTTACTTGGATAAATGTTACATGTTGAAAAGAATTAACCTGCTTTTTTTTAATGTCTTGTTTGTTGTCAAATTCAAATAAATTGATCACAGTATAGGAGGGTTTTGTTTGCACAAAGTGATCCATGAATTTTTTTGAGAAGTCATGGAAGTCGGTTATAGACCCAGAAGGGATTAGAGACAAGCAACCCACGTTAAAGCAGCAAGGTTTCTCATAAATTACCTATAAAGATTTTGTAACATAATTTTTTTTCAAAATCAATTCTAAACAAAATCATTCAAACATAATTCATCTCACTCCAAAATCAATTCTAACAAAAATTAATTTTTTAAAATCAATTATATTCAAAATTAATTTTCTCAATGCTTATTCAAATACACGATAAATTAGTTAAATGTTACTTAGATGCATATAAATATTTGGAATCATCAAACAATTCTATTCTAAACACTAAAAAGTGTAGTAAAATGGGCTCAATCGCCTCCAAAAATGGTTAAAAGTCATGTAGGGTTCGTTCATTGTTTTCCCTTCTAACTACATCAAATTCCCACCATAATTCTACAATGTTGTTATTTGATATTGTCAACTCTTCTCTAAAATTCCTCATTTTTTTGGCGTAAGGCATCTAGACATGCAACGTCTCATGAACTCTTATTCTAGCTTCTTAGTTATCATTTTTCATCTCCACCATTAATCACTTTAAAGTTGGTGGACAGTTATTTGAATTTCTTAACATCAATTGCTAATTTGTGTTATGTACGCCATATCATTATCAATAAATCATAAACACTAAATCATGAATTATATACCTTAAATCCTAATATCATAAATTATGAACTATAAGTCAAAAACTCAAACCCTAAATTATAAATTAT
Organism: Amphicarpaea edgeworthii; assembly: GCA_014843725.1. Taxonomy (NCBI): domain Eukaryota; kingdom Viridiplantae; phylum Streptophyta; class Magnoliopsida; order Fabales; family Fabaceae; genus Amphicarpaea; species Amphicarpaea edgeworthii. The sequence goes on from CM026325.1 coordinate 1,453,993, forward strand.
GAATTCCTTAATCATACAATCTAAATTATAAAACCTTAAATCTTAAATCATAAATCATAAATCATGAATTCTAAAACCTTTTCCGTAAACGATGAACTATAAATTCTGAAACCAAAAATAACTAAACCTTAAAATCCTAAAACTCTAAACACAAAACTTTAAATCATAAATACTAAATCTTAAACCTTATACCTTAATACACCTATAAATTTTAAAGTCATACATCATGAAATCTTAAATTGTAACCCTAAACATTAATGTTTGAATCATGAACCTTGAATCCTAAAATGTAAAACCTAAACCATAAACAAATCTTAAAACTTTAAACCATAAACTTTAAAATCATAAACCCCTAATACGTGTTTAGCGCTACCTATTTTAACAAAATAGTTATTTGTATTTCTCTGGGAAAAAAAAATGCTACCGAAAATGGACTAGATATTGGTTATTTTTATGTAAACAATTGATAAGAAAAATGTCTAAATTTACAAATATTTAAAAAATAAAATGAAAAGCAGAGACAACAGTAACAGATTTTCATCTTTGCAAAATATATCATTCTATTCAACCACAATATAATAGCAAATGATTCGTTTTTCTATTGACATTATACAGAAATCCAGAGTCATAGAACCTAGTTTCCTGTGCAAGAGAGAATACAGTAGCCACTTCCATTTATTATGCATCCCCTACCCAGCAATGAACTTACTAGAACAAAAATAAAAGTGATCAATTAACCATGTACAAATATATGTGGTGGTATAAGAAGAAGACTCTATCTAGTTTGTGAAACATGTACAAAATCTGTCCATGATGATTCCCATAAGCAATATTTAGCATGGGAAAACATTAAATTGTAAATACTAAGCTGATGCCAGATCAGTTTCCAATTGAAGAAGATCTCCTCCTCAGGGAAGAAGGAGAAGAATTAATGATCTCCTGACCAAGTTCCTTTATTTTGCTGAGAAGAAGCATTTGCTCAGTCTCCAGCTGGACTATATACCCTTCCTGTGTATCCTCTAGAGTTTCTAGCTCACTCAATGTTGTAGAGAGTCCTTCAAGATTTCCATCCTCTATGAAGGACCTGAACTTGATCATCATCTGTTTTATCTGATAAAGTCCAATTTACACAATGTGTTAGAATAACAGCATAAAGTGAAAATCATAATAATGATAACTTCATAGAATAAAGGCATGTGCAATGCTTTTAAGATAATCAACAATCCATCCTTTGAGCTGAATTAGTATATGTAACAAAAGCTTCTTTTTTTTTGTTTCACTTTTCAGTCATGATGTATGAAGAAGATCTCACCTGGTTAGGAATTTGGTGTAGTTTACTCAAGGAAGGTTCAGAGTCTAGACTTTGCCACTTCTGCATCTCTGGAACTTTTCTGGTAATTTGGATGTGAATTTCACCCCTTTTCACCCCTTGGAGAGGTATCCATTTGTCGGCCATCTGGTTTGGAGGCAACCTTTGATATTCTACAACACATTCACCTATACTTGATTCGGGTAGTAATGCATTGTGATCCTTGACATAAAGCATTAGGGGACTTTCATCATCAAGGAACTCTAAGGTCTGGTTCCACTGAGGGTTAAGAGTTTTGTATATGACCTACAAACAATGCCACGGCTAGTAAGTATTTTGAGTTCTGTAACTTGTAAGGATGAAGTAAAAATAAGTATGGAAATGCTGAGAAAACGTGTAATTGTGAGAAAAATCAGGAATATAACAGATGGATGAAAAGTTTAGAGAATTTCCATTTAAAAAATGTTGGAAAATATAAGAATGAGAACATTGAGAAATTTCCAAAGGAAAAAGAGAGGAATGAGAAAAGCCCAATACTCAAATAGTAATTAGTTATATCGCTTTGTAATCATTCACTGATGTAGTACAATGACAACACTAGTTGAGATGGGCTCATGAATCACACGATGTCATTTGACTCAGTTAAAAACGAAATTCTCATGGATGCAGTATTATTCACCATGAGGTTCCTTTAAATATTTTCCTCCAAGTCTTCTTGATCTCTCTCTACCTACTCCTTTTATATCATTATATGTATAATGTAGTAAATATAACATTTTAAATCTTAAATCCTAAACATTCAATTTCATGAAAAAGTAAACAAGGATGAAGTATTCCAACCTTTGTCCTTTTCTTAAAGCTTCCATAGTGTACCCTCACAAATGGATCACTTGTGCCTCTGACATCGGCAGCAACTAGATCCCTTCCCTCTATCAGAACAAGTTCAATCCATCCATTTCCTGAGCCCAAACCTGAACCCTGCCCATTTCAAAGGAGTAAAGCATGTTAGAAATGAATATCCAAGCAGTGAAACAAAAATCATGAGTAAATCACTGAAAGAATTGCTAATTGAAGTGATAATATGCAATTTAATATGTTTAGCCTTTTGCATCCTTTATTCATCTTGTAACTAAATAGTTGAAAGAATCACTGATTTCCAAGTTAAAAAACACACCTTTGATCCTTCTTGGTCGTCCGCTCTAACTGATATTTGAAGTCTTACTTCTCCAGAACGCACTCTTTCAAGAGGGATCCATACATCCCTGACTGAGCCCTCAACCAGTCCTTCCAAATTCACATGTGCACTACCAATATTTTCATCTCCAAAGATTTCTTCAGAAAAGCCTTTTATTTTTAAGTATTCCCCACCACTAATCTCATCAAATTCAACCGTCTGATTCCAGACAGGATTTGGAGTATGAGCAGTTCTTGTTTTCTGGACAACCTGAAAAAATTGTTAATAACAAAATTAGCTAAAGCCTAACCATTAACCTACAACCTCAGTTAATCAAGTAATGAATGAACCGTCAGTGTCCCGAGACACGCAGTGCCACTCACCTTTCCATACTGCAATTTGATGTATGGATCAAATTTTCCAGATTTGTCTTTTGCAGCAAGATCCTTTCCTTCCATAACAGTTACATTAATTTTCCTTCCAGTTCTCAACTGAAAATTTGGTGATCCATTAATTGACTGCTGAGAGCTGCTACTCCGTAGACTGTTCAAGCTATGTGAACCATCAGAAAATTGCCACTCTTTTACTACAATGCTCACCTTCAACTGAAAAAATGATGAGGTGAAATGAATAAAATATCTGATTGAATCTCAAATTTATTTTCATTCAGAAAGATAAATCAATTATCCATTTTAAGAACAAAATGTGACAAAAGGGTATTCTGCTCTGAGCACTCTAAGATTAAAAGCAGTCAGAAGAGAAGAATAGAAAACTATCCTTTTGTAAGAATATAGTACATTAGGAGGTCATTTAATTTAGTAAGATCAAAGAACAATTTGATACAATAAACTCAAGCCGTAAAGGATAGCAGAATGCTGGTACAGTTACAAGCATTACACCAGAAAGACTGCCAATATGGAACTCTCCTCCTTTTTAAATGATTAATAGACCATTCAATGTTTCAGCTTCACAAATCGACCAACATTATTGATATTATAATCAAGTTCCTTTGACATACATAAAGAACAAATATTGAATAATATGCAATCATACTCAGATTCCTGCTTCTTTATTTAATCAAGATATATATTAAGAATAGAAAAGAATAACCCCATTAGCTTTGTTGAAAAGCAAATTATGATGCAGTAAGATAACCAAGGTGTCTTTATGATATTTCATAATGAAGCTGTTAGATTTCATTTGAAAACCAATTGGAATTAAATAAAATTATCAGACACATATATGCTACACCCAGGAATTGAGGCAGGGGCTGTGGGACGTTCCAACAGCCCTCCACATATGCCTGCTAGAATAGGCAATACAGGCTTTGATACCGTTTTAGAATTTGGGTTTGGGTCTAACTTAATTCCAATAGGGTAGGAGGAACTGATTATTACATGATCAAATAATATTGTACCTCTCCAGAGTTGGGCCCCTCAAATGGGACAACCATTTCAATTTCTTCTCCACAAAACTGTGCTTGCTTTGCTATGACTCCAGAATCAGGTCCTATTGCCCACATTATAGTTGAATCATCTTCAACATGCCTCAACTGCACAAAGACAACATTAATTTATCATAATATAAAAGACAGAGAAGTACTTGTTGCAAAGGAATAAAGGCTGGAGAAATAATTCCTGTCTGAACAAATATAATACTTTTAGCCATTTTAGGTAACTGATATTCTCCTGTTGCTAGCTCATAAAGAAAAACATTGATCAAAGACAGTACCTTGATTTCACAACTTGCTAGATAGTCACACCTCACATTGTTGGGATGGCTCTCATAAAGATTGAAACGAAGAGTTCCTGCATTATCATGTAAAACCATATTAAATGGAGCATCCCATCTAGGGGTTGAACCAAGTCTGACATCAGTTCTCCTGGTTAATTCCTCAACTTCTACTTCTACAAATGTCTGTAGGTCCTTGTCCTCAAAATTGTCCTCTGAACAACCATTGGTTGCACCATTTGGTTGCCTCCTAGATGTCTTAAAGCAACTCCTAGATAGTTTGTTTGCTGAAATCACTCTAACATATACAATGCCTCCAACTGCTTTTCTCCTTAAATCAACAGCAGGCAAAGTAAAACAGCGACGCCGAGGTTCCACCATGGTTTTAGTCAAAGTGTCAGTGAAAAGTTTTTCCTGCATGTAAACTTTCAATCAGCATAAAACATAAGAAGCTGCTGTGGTAAACAGAGGAAAAAAATCTGAGATAATTTGTTAAGACAATGAGCATATGATACCAAACATCTAATTCATACTTTTATAAAAAATTGTTGTTGACAAATGAAACTACTTAAATATTATTAGTTATCAATTATTTCTTGTTGATTTAAATTTCTCTTTATAGTACAATTTTGGCAAATTAAATCCTGTGAAAATACAAAAAACTTCCTGCTCATCTTCTGTTCTTTGATAGAATTATCTGTGACAAGTAACAGATTGAAATCCATTGACACATAGAATTAGCTTCAATATCCCTAGGTCAAAATGAGTCCTTAAATTGCAGCTGAACCAAACTGTGTGCAACTTTCTACAACAGCATCATAAATATAAGACAGTTAAGGGAACTCAACACAAAGAAACACAAATTTGTTACTTTTCTACAGTAATATTATTAAATTTAGTGGAAACATACCAGCCAAGAAGAAACAACAGGCCACTCGGTGGCAGGAAGTGACTGGCTAACACCACTTCCAAAGGCAACTCCTATTCTCACCTCAGGAGTTGATACAAATGAATACAGAAGTGCTTTTCCATCTAGAATTGGTGCAGCGAGAAGCTGCAAAATGAAAAAGAATGATTATTAGATTAATAAAAAGAAAAGGGACTAAAGCAGTTTCTAAGCAATGCAGGAAAATCAGTCATCAGGCCCAATTACCAATAAAGACAGAATGTCTAATGGAAACTTCTATCAAAATAATGGCAATAAGCTGGTAATCAAGGTTGACAATTCTCAAAGCAGCAAGTTTTAATTACATGCTTCAAAAATCAAATCAAATCAAATTTGTTTATATGTCCTTTACTTCACTTTACATAGCTTTTGTTTACATTGGACAAGCAAAAATGCAGGGGACATTGCTTTACAGTTTACATACATGACCCTTGATATGAAGACTGTTAATCACAATTCGAGCAGTTCCAATCAATGGCTTTGCAAGCTTAGCAAGCAACAAAATGCTCATTTCGTTTGTATCCCAATCGAAACCCAGTTGCAGGAATCGCTGAAAAAGGCCAACAGAAATGTTAGATCAAAACCTCGAGCATCTAGAATATGTTTCACTTTCTCACATTGCTCACAAAAACAGATGATGATAGAAATGCTTCCCTCTCTTTTCTCTCCCTACCAATACTACTAGAAAAGTAGTGAAGATGAAAGAAACTAAAACCTGATCACCAATAGTTGACCACCGCATCCCTTGCAGAGCCAAGCTAGGAGGGCACGATCCTAATGAAAACTCCTGCAGCTCAACTCTTTCCTACAAAATAATTGCTCTAGTTCAGTACAGTACACATCTACCAAACATTCATCCATCCTCCATAAAGTGTTCAAACTGTTTTGGTAAACCAAATAACCAATTAAAATTCTTTCATAGAATAAAACTTGGGTCACTTACTAGAAGTCTTGGTTTCCGGAGCTTTAAACGTTTCTAGAGACATAAAAGATAGAAATATAAATTAGTTCATCTATCAAAATATAAAATACATGCCTGAAGAGAGCATCGAAAAGAAAGGAGCATTCTGACCCCAAAATGTAGCATTAACGAATTTTCGTCAAGAAGTTTATCTGCTATTTTTTTTTTTTTTTTTTACAGCAGAAGTTTATCTACTATTATGGCCACAGGAAAAAGTAAACAAGCAATTCTTGGTCTTGTCGTCAAAGATATAATTAGAAAAGCATTCTGTTTCTTTATTCAATATTTGGGTTGAGAAGCAACATGAAATGTCAGGTTCAGGTAGTTATCTAAAGACTAAAGCATGTAGCTTGTGTTGTTCATAGCTATGCACACTCAACAGAAATTACATTTTTTTACTGTAATATAAGTCTGATAGTCTGATACTGATATACAATTCCTCTTTATTTTGTAAGTTCCAAATCGTAAGAATAAGTAGAATCTAAGCAACAATCCATTTTAGTATGTATGTATAATGTAGTGCAACCATAAGAAGAAGAAGCTATTTAACAAAGATTTAAGTGTTGACTCTTGAACAAGGTAGTGAAATTTCACCTCAACTATAGCAGATAGCCTTATTGAAAACTTGGCATTAAAATAGTTGGACCAGACTTCTGTCAACAACTTATTCAGCCACTCACAGTGCTCCAATGGCGTGATGGGCTAAAGGAACAGGAACTTGAAGTCAACTTCAAAACTCACACTGGAAATGTCAAATGGAGGAGAAAAGGTAGGGGAAAAGGTACCGAGACGTTCAGTATGATTCGCTTCCATTTCTTATCCAAGTCCTCCACAAGCAGTTTGCGTTGGTATCTCCCGTACTGAAAATGAAAGTGCAACATCTAACATCAACTACTACTATAACTCATAACTCGGATGATAAATCAGGGAGATTTCCTTGCACAGAATTTGAAGTTAACATAATTTGTAGAAACAGCAATTTTTAGAAATTTAAGATATGGAAACATTGTTATAATTTCATAATGAATATAATTGAAGAGTATAAGATATTTATAGTTTGTTGTCAAAACATCAACAATTATAACTTTATAATTACTCATATAAATAACTTCAGACTTGTGCACTAACCCTGTTGGTATGAATTATAAAATTACCCCAATTCAACAAGAACAAACAATAATAAATGCATTTTAACTTTGAAATCCAATCCGATGATGATCCATATTTGGGGGCAAAAAGGATAATGAAGACAATAGAGTAATAAGGAATGAAAGTGAGGAGTGAGAACCTGAATAGTAGTCCACACAGCAAGTGCAAGAGGAATCCAAGTGGATGCAGAGAAGACCCATCTCTCAATAGCCCAAGCAATCAGAATCAGTGGAATGAAAACTGGAATTCGGGGCTTCTCCTGCAATAAATGGTTGAAGAAGTCCACTGCAGCCTCTTCAATGTTAATTGAAAGTCCGTTTTTCCTCAAGCTCATTGCTTTGCTCTTTGCTACCACCAAAAACACAACAACAAAAAGGGAACTTTTTTTTTGTATTCAAATTTGTGTGATCTCTCTCTTTGGTTCTCTTAATTCCACCAGTGTCAACGTTTCCTATCCATGGCAGTTACAAGACCAAGGTCAAAGCTCATGAGATGGAATAGAATAGAACCATAAACTAAGGAAATGTTTGGGAGTTGAAAAATCTTGAAGGGTTGTTAGGACTTGGAAGAAGCTGAGAGAGGAAAAGTCAGCTGAAGGGAATGAAAAACAAACACTTTTTTGCTGCATAAAAAGACGTTTGTATTGGCACAGAATTGAAGTGATGATTATCACAACAAAAGTTGGAAACGGTAGAAGCTGAATCAAATCTAAAATGACACATTTTTTCTGTCCTTCTTCAGCCAGAACCTCTGTAATGCTTCCTGTTGCAAGTCCTTCGTGGACCCCATTTTCAACTTTTTTACATTAAAATTATTATTTTTCAGCGTCACATCATTTTTGCCTCTAACTAATCTAAGGATAATAATAATATATAAGCTGTTTAATTTGGAACTATGCATGAATTCTTGTACGGTATCAATGTTTGGCATAAACATATGTACAAAAATACATTGTTTTTCAAAATAAATCATTTCCAACTTTTTTTTCTTTTAGAGAAATAATATTGTTGACCTAACGCGTATGGTACCCATTACGTCGACCATGATTGGGTGGACATTTTACAAAATAAAACAGCCATACTTCGTAACTTAACACTTGCATTGCATCAACCTTAAATTTAACGCTATGGTAACGCATATAAGTTTGCCAAGAGCAGGTTCATGTTAAGTTTAACGTATTGTAAAAACCAATGACTTACTTTTATTAGTTTTAACAAAAAAGTGATCGAATAATTGTTAGAATTGAAGGTACTTGAAATAAATAGTTATTGATTTTGTTTGTTATTCAAATAAAGTTGAGAAGAGTCGGAACAAGTGATCTAGATTGTAGTGTGTCAGTATGTGGCAACTAAGTAAGTGCTGAAAAGAGATGAGTGGTCAGAAAATGAGAACGAGATGCGATAGTAACTAACTGAGACAGGAATAATCATGGCAACTTGGCAAGCATTTTTTGTTTGTGTGGCGCCTGTACGGAATATTTCTTACTATTAGTGCAAAAGTACTGCTTTTACTTTCATCATATGCCATTTTAAGTTTCAACTTTCAATACTATTTTTTTAATTGCACAAATTTTTAAGATTTATTTTTAATAATTTAAGTAAATTTGCTTGTATAATATTTTTTTCATTAATCGGTGTTTTAGTATTTTTTTATAATCATATATTATTATTGATACAAATTTCCATCAATTTTAATAATAGTTAATTTTTGTAAAAAAAAAATGCTTAAACTCCAAATCTTTTTTAAGATAGAGGGTTTATTATTGAAATAAATCTTGATTGAATATTATTACTGAATGAGAGTTTCAATTTATAAAGCAAATAAACTAATAATAATAATTTAAATGTATGTGCTTAACAATAAATCAGAATAATAAAATAACAATTAACAAAATAACAATATTATGAATTTGAAATGGTAACAAAATGATTGCTATATAATACGCTCTCACAAGTGAAAAGTGCGTCTAGTAACTTGAACTTGACAGTTAAGTCTTTGAATTTAGCCGTAGGGAGTGGTTTTGTAAGAAGATCCGTCAGTTGGTCCTTCATGGAGACATGAGAAACTTGAAGTTGTTTTGTTTGAACTTGTTCCCTAACAAAGTGATAGTCAAGGGAGATGTGCTTCATACGCAAGTGTAGAATCAGATTTGAACAAAGGTACGTTGCACCTATGTTGTTACAAAACAAGCGCGGAACATGAGTCGTGAGAACCTAAAGTTCGGTGAGAAGATTTTGGAGCCACATAATTTCTGTAGTAGTAGTGGCCACTACTCAGGAGAACCATGAAATTGGGTTTCCACCAAGAAAAGTGACATAGGCCGAAGTAGAGGTGGCATCATCAGCATTTCAACCCTAGTCCGCATCCAAGAAAGCATAAATGTTTAGGTTGGATGTCGGTTTGAGGAGGAGACCAGTGTTGATAGTGGCTTTAAGGTAGCGAAGAACTCGCTTGAGATGTTGAAGGTGGAGAGATGTTGGTTTATGCATGTATTGTGAAAGCTTATTAATAGAGAAGGCAATGTCCGGACGCGTAAGAGTAAGGTATTGTAGGGCACCTATAATCTTACGGTATTCAATAGCATCAGGAGAGCGAGTACCATCATGAAGTTTGAGGACAGCAGAAGTTGATAATGGAGTAGGGGAGGGCTTAACACCTACCATATTGAACCTGTGAAGTACATCACGGATGTGTTTGTGCTGAGATAACAAAATTCTCGTGGGAGTGAGGATGAGTTCAATGCCTAGAAAATATTGAGGGGTACCCATGTTCTTCAAAGAGAAACGTTGGGATAAGGCCTGAATGAACTTCTGAAGAAACTTAGTGTTGTTGTCAGTAAGTAGCAAATCATCGACATAAACCAAAAAGTAGGCAAGAGTACCATGAGCATGATAGACAAAAAGAGAGGGATCACTCTTACTGGTGAAGAATCCAAACTCAACAATGAAGGATTTTAAGGCATCATGCCAAGCACGAGGGGCTTGACATAACCCATATATGGCCTTGTGCAATTTGCAAACATAATGAGGATGTTGAGAATCCTTGAGGCCTGAAGGTTGAGACATATATACTTGTTCCTTGAGCTCACCTTGGAGAAAGGCGTTGTTGACATCCAATTGATGCATTTGCCAACATAGGGCTATGGTAAGGACAATTTTGATAGTTTGTGGACTACAGGTGCAAAGGTCTCGTGGAAATCAATACCGTAGCATTGTGTGAATCCTTTAACTACAAGTCATGCCTTATAGCGAGCAATGGTGCCATTAACATTCCTTTTAATTTGGAAAAGTCACTTGCAGGCCACAATATTAGTGTCCTTGGGAGGAGGGACTAAGGACCAAGTGTCATTCCAGAGGAAAGCATCAAACTCCTTAATAATTGTCATATCAGTGTGCATGTTTCATAGCCTCACGAACATTAGACGGCTCATAATTTTCAATTAAAGGAAACTTGGATGCTGTAAACACTCTCTTGGGTTTGAATATTTGGTTTTGGGATTAAGTTACCATATTGTGAGTATGAGTAGGTATAGGGCTAGTTGCAGTTTCATTAGTAATGATGGAAATAGGTGAAGATGGAAAATTATTACCTGATGCAGTAGTTGTAGCGTAGGTCCCTTTGTTTGTTGCTCATCAAGATGAATGGGGGAAGTAGGAGTTAATTGGTGTGGGTGAGGTATTGGTGTGGTGTATGGTAGTGCAATGTGCAAGGGTTGAGGTGAGGGAGGAGTATTTGTAACAGGTGAAGGTGAGGTTGATAGGGTTGCAAAAGGGAAGATGTGATCATAGAACTTCACATGTCTTGATGTATAGATACGATTAATTTGAGGATCAAGGCATAGGTAAGCATACTGATTTTCAGCATAACCAAGGAAGATGCATGGATGAGATTGTGGTTGCAGTTTATGAGTGGTATATGGTTTTAGTCGTGGGAAACACAAACAACCAAATGAGTGTAGGTGGTGTGAGTTAGGGATAGTGTGATGAAGAACCTCATGAGGTGATTTCATGTGTAGGAAAGGAGTGAGAAGTTTGTTTATGAGGTAAACAAACTTAAGGTTATTGAGTTTGATGCGAGTTCGAGTGCAACTCGCAAACACCTTGTTGAGTATGTCCTAAGCTTGCTTCGCGTTCTTGACATTACCAAGCATGGTGATGATGCTTGCATCAATAGATGAGATGATTGCGTAAAAGATCAATTGATCCTAATGATGGCAGTAAGTGTAGTCGGGGTGACTTGCTGCAGGGCACGTACTTGTGTCATCAACAAAGCAGCTTAGATCATATCCAATAAGAAACGCATTCATTTGGACACGCCACACTAGGTAGTTAGCACCATTGAGTTTGATGCCAGCCTGGGTATGCAAGGCCATGACTGATCGAGCAGTAGTGTTGGTTCCATTAAATATAATGATGACCATAATGTTTAGGTGGTTTTGATCGTCTGTTAAGCTAAGCAGCCAACTGATACCATATAAGAGAAAGTTTTTTAATATGAAACTTTAATTGAATATTATTGTTGAATGAGAGTTTCAATTTATAAAACACATAAACTAATAACAATAATTTAAATGTAGTTATTGATGTGCTTAAAAATAAATAAAATAATAAAATAACAACTAACAAGATAACAATATAGTTATTAATATGCTTAAAAATAAATAGAATAATAAAATAACAACTAACAAGCTAACAATATTATGAATTTGAAATGATAATAGAATGATGGTTATCTAATAGAATCATTGACTTTTTTTTTATCGATATATTCAGTATTTTAGTCTATTCATTATATGCAAAATTACTTTATATTTCTATAGTTATAATAAAAAGATATTTTAACATTCAGAAAAAAAAAAATTTATGTTTATCGCTTTAAATTTAAACTACAGTAATAGATGGATGGGATGGGACCCGGCACAGTTATGGAAGTCAGATACAGATCAGCCGGCGGGTTCAAACTCAGTTGGTACATTCAACGGCTGTGATTAATTCGACGAAAACTTGGAGCTGTCATGGGACCCACCTGCAGGTCGTGTAGACGTGTGAGTACAAGTTGGTCAAAACAAATGGGCTTGAAGCCTCGATTATAGAAAGTACTTTTCAAACTATGCTGGAAAACAAAATGCTACTATTATTTTAAAATTCACCTACTTATCTTGACCCATATATGTTACAGAAAACGGCAAAAAGACAACCTTAAAGATTATTCATCCTTATAAAATATCTTTTTGAACATAGAAACTTCACTCTTTGAATTGGAAATGCTAGAAAGAATATCCCAAAATTCCATTATGGTATATCAGACCAATGAATTGATTGATGGTTAATGAGACAAAGGCTTTCTTAATTTCTTATCGTGTACATGACAAAAATAGACAATTCCCATCATGCTGCATATGTGACTACCATTGATGGCATAGTATTGGTTAAGTGTGTGTGTGTTTTTATTTATTTTATTTTCTATTATAAATTAATTCAAACATATTTAATTCCTTTTTTATTCTCCCTCTCTAACCCGGTGATTCTTCAAAAAAAAAAATTATTGATGACAAAGTAATTTTTATGTAATTTTTTAAAAATCGTTATTAAATGATATAAGTATTAGGGATAAAAATTAATATTAGTGATAAGAAATTATTATCATGTTTTTATTTCTTATGATGAGAGTCTATACCAACTTTTATATTAGTTTTTTAATGTTTAAATACAAAACCGTTGTTTTATTTTAAAATAAAGGCAGTATAGTTGTCCTATTGCTACATAATAATATTAGTATGAGCAATATTATTTCAATTTTTTTTATTTTTAAATATTTCATCCACATCTCAATTCACTGTTTATTTCTCTCTTTTCATTATATCATTCATTTTCATTTTTACTTTTTCATTCCAGGTAGAATAACATATAGAATATCTAATAATGATACATTTTCCTAGTAGTATTTTGATTTTATTTCTAATAAGTAATAAACGTCATAATTCTCGGGCTTATCGTGTTTTGTGGAAGAACAACCTTAAGTTTTTCCTCCGAATGCGCCACCACAACAGTGAAAGCACAGGTGAGAGTGACGCGTGGGGCTCACCCACCCTCAACTGATTCGCGCCATTCCGCTCCCCCCGACACCTCATCGCTTACACATTTTCGGAATCCCCGATTTGCTCTTCCACCTACGTGTCATTATCCCATTGGCCATCACACTCTCTTCTAACAAATTTTCCATGCAAACTCTATATATACAAACACCTCCATCCATCTCTCCAAATCTCCACACAAAACCATAACAATATATATAATCTCATTTTATTAAAATCTTTTTTACTTTTTTTTGCCTCAAATCCATTTAAAGCAAATTCATATAACAACTGGTTCCATAACCTCACCTTTCATTTCTGTGTGTTGTGTGGGTGATTGTTACCTTTCTTCTTCAAAACCAAAGCCATGAGTCCTTCACAATTCCATGCAAAGAAAGAAATCACCTCTACCACTACCAGCACTAATGGATTGCTACCACCACATTTGAAAATCAACAGGGAATCTCATTTAATCAAGAAGTCACCATCAACGCCGTCACCACCATTAACAGCATCATCGTTGGCGTCATCATCGTCCCTGATTAATAGTTCCATGACGCAAGTAATGCCAGCATCATCATACAAACAACCACAACAACGCCACCCAGTGATTATCTACACACATTCTCCAAAGATCATCCACACTCAGCCTAAGGATTTCATGGCATTGGTGCAAAAGCTCACCGGCCTCTCTCACTCGGAGGAAGATGAGGACGGTGACAACAAGCTATTGCTGCAACAACAACAATTGAAACAGGAACCTGAGGATTCATGCATTGCAGCTTTGGTGGGAGATAATAAATTAGAAAGTGATAGAAAAAATGTGGTTATTGTAAGAAATGAGGATGAGACATCATCGGTCATAACCGAAGAAAATAACTGTAGTAGCAGCATGGGAGAAAATCAAGTTAACTCATGTTTCATGGCAGGGGAGCCTCGGTTGAACCCATACATGACAAATTTACCGGTGTTGGTGCCGAGTTCAGGGGAGTTTGTGTGTTCGAGTCAGCCATTGTTGAATTACTCGGATACTTTCTTCTTCTCTCATAACATGAGGACATCTATTAATATTCCATCATCGGCCACATTGGAAGGGATGAAAGAGTTCCATGACCATTGATTATTAAAGTGGAAGCTTTTTTCTGGGTTGAATTTTTATTAGTGCCAATAAAAGTTCTAGTTTTCCAGGATAGAACTTCAATTTTTTCCCTTTTGAAGAATTAATTAATTAAAGGTTTTGTTTTGTAGAAAAAAAATTGTATCAACAGGAAATTATTCCATATACTTTGTTTGATACTTAGTTTCATAGATTTGTAATTAAGAATAATAACGAAAGATATATAACTTTCTATGTTATATGTTTGTTTCTCTTTACATGATCCTTCCCTATTTATGAAACCTGACCGGTTTCAATTTGTGTACATATAGTTTAGGAAGAAATATGTGTTTTCCTCTCTCTTTTTTTGTTTGAATTGGAAGTACAATGCCATAATAATTAATAATTAATGACAACTCAGTTATAATGAAATGAAATGCAATTAATTAAAAATAGCTTGCTCTAACATATAAATATAAAAGTTCCTAATTAGACAATAAATTACATTTACTCGAACTTTAACTTGAACTGGATCACCTTGTCATTATACTCTGAATTCACCTAACCAGACAAACTGTCACCTTGTCATTACATTTTTTCTTGCCTTTTTTACTTTTATTATTTTTTTACTTGGTGGTGCGTTTTTTTTAGCTGAATCTGTGGTGCGTTTTTTTTTTTTAGCCAAAGGCATGAGCAGGCCAGCCACATCTCACTGCTTAGAGGGAGATACATGAGAGGTTGAAAGTTTTATTTTTGCTATTGTCTCAAGAGGCACGCTTTAAACCTTTCATATATCTCACTTTGATAGTGAGAAGCTGTACGATATCCTGACCTTGCATTGGACTCAGTAAAATCAATCTTGTGCATATCATTATTTTCAATTTCAAATAAGATAAATCAGAATACTGTATCTAAATTCAAGGTTTCACTATTCCAGTACTAATCAAATAACAAATAATAAAATTGATTTCAACAGTATATTCACATTTGAAACATCCTGTTGCATTTAAAATTCAGTATATTCACATTTCACGGTATCATAGTATATTCACATGTCAAGTTCAGGTGGTTCAAAGTAGCACTGATGATTGAAGACCAGAATGAGAGAATAGAAATGAAATGATTAACTATTACAAATTCAAAGTCGGCGATGAAAGTTCTCAAAACAAGAGCATCAACGATCAAAATGAGAGAATAGAGATGAAATCATTAACTAATACAAATTCAAAATCTAAGATGAAAGTTCTCAAGACTGAGAATCAAAATGAGAGAATAGAAATGAAATGATTAACTATTACAAATTTAAAATCGGGGATAAAAGTTCTCAAAATCTTGTACCTTCGTTTCCGACTTGTAATGTTGGGGTATGGAGTATATTATATATTCTATTTGTTCACATACAACAAACTCCCTTAACCATCATAATTAAATTGCTTGCTTGACCTTCAAGCCAAACACATGGTAAGAGTGTATTATTTTCATTTTTATATCTGTCATTCTAGAAGATCGAAGATCCCCGACCCCCTTTTTCGTACTTAAATGAATTGTAAAATTGTACATATGCAAGCGATATACAGAAATCAATAATCAAATCCACTTACCTAATTATATAAGTAGCTGACAATTTATAAAATAAAAAATAAAAAAATTGTTGAACAATAACAATCCTAAAAGAATAAAATTCTGAATCAATCTCCATGTTTGAGATACATGGTAACTGGTACAAGAATTATCCGAGGGAGTTGGTTGAATAGGTGGGTAAAATACCCCATTTGTGGAATTAGTAACATTATTATTGTTGTTGTTACTAACATCTTTCACTTCAATTCCAAACCTCATGCCCCCAAAGGCAGTGCCCTGCTATGTTGCAAATGAACCAATATCTCTTGACCTCATTGAGTGGCACTTGATCTTCTCCACTCTCGTACTTGGCCAACACTCCACTACTTGCATTACACCATCGGAATGTGTCTTCTGTCACTTCATACACATTATGTTGCCCTTCCACGTACTTGAAAACTATACCAAAATTATAGGGGGTGTTTTGTATTGATGAAAACAAACAAAAAAACCAAGAATGAAACAAGATGAGATTGAATGAAATAACAAGTGTTAGTTCATTCTGGTATTCAAAACACACGCAGCGGAATTTAGGATCATCGCAATATAAAATTACAGTAAACATTGTTACCGTATCTGAGAGTTGATCTCTATTGCAAAACTCTTGAATAATCTAATACACAATAGACATGGTGAGAGCTCCTATTTATAGGAATACTGATGCTATCCCGTAGCCCAACCATGAATATATGCAAATTAATTCAAATTGAAATAATATATTATCTTAATAATATATTTCAAATTTGAATTTAATCTGTTAGTGCATCGGCATATTCAAATTAATTCAATCTTATTAATAGAAATAATATATTCTCTTAATAAGATATTTCAAATTTGAATTTAATTTGTCAATCCATTGACATATTCAAATTAATTCAAACTGATTAACAGAAATAATATATTCTCTTAATAATATATTTCAAATTTGAATTTAATTTGTCAACCCATTGACATATTCAAATTAATTCAAACTTATATATTTTCTTAATAAGATATTCTCTCATCATTTTTCTATTACTCATTAAAATATTATTATGCATAAATGTCACAATAATAAAGAAATGTGTATCTTTAATATACATATTAATTATATTCTTGGTGCTAGCAATAAATATAATAATATTCCACATAGAGATTTTGTCAATCAAATTGATTATTCTCTAGTAAATATTAACACACTCGTTTGTGTGTGACCTCGTATGTTTAATACCAAGCTGGTAGTAAATTAATCAAATTAATTTTACTAATAAAGGTAGGCGTCTAGCAACACTCCTCATTCATTCAATTGCCCTAGCCAAGGTTTTGATTTATAGAGCTCAAACTCATTACTTAGAGTTAATGGATTCCTTCTTGAATAATCATTAATTCTACAAGTATTTAATTATATCCAATATCCATTCAACTAGTACTCCAAAGCATTAGGTGTCCGGAATTAAAATATAACAAATGACTTGTTAATTACTATGATAATTTCAGGTCAAAGGAAATGTTATATTTCTTCTTCAGAGTTTTTTCTATTGACAAATTAAGATAATATTAACCATTAGAAAAATCTCAATATCAATGATCACATCCCTATGTGCATCATCTATATGTGTAAATTAATAAATGAGATCTATTAATATTCATCCAATGAATACTATTACACATATATTAATCTATCCAGATTATTAATATCCTATTCAAAATAATCTTATAATTAAGAAAACTTTAGATTAAAATTTCAAGAGACTTGTTTTTCATTTATCATAATCTCTATTAGGATAACAATCTTTAATTTTAACTAAAGGCTTCATCAATTTAACTATTCTTATCAAAACAGTATAAAATGATAAAGAAATGAAATAATATTTTATTATTTGAAAATAGAAATTGATTGCATGATAAATTGAAACTTTGGACATACAAAATTATTCCCAACAACAAGAACATCGCCACGGCTAAAATTGTATTTGCCTGTCCATGAAGCATAATTTGTTTGGCTGCTCCATTTTTCTTGGACAGTGACCTGGCCCGGGCCACTTAAAAAAAAATAATTTGGATCATGGTATGAGCGTCCGCCGCAAGCTTGACGGGTGCTGTGAAGTGAGCGTCATCTTAGTGTTGAACTTCATCCTCACCTTAGGGTTTCCTGTTCGTATCTAATTTGTGTACATATATAAAGCGATGTGAACCATGAAGCTTATTATAATTTTATTTTAAAGCATGATACACGTTTTTTTTTCCTTTTTTTTTTTTTTTGAATTTGAAGTAGAATGTCATAATAATTAATGACAACTCAAGAGTTATGATGAAAGAGAGTAATTAATTAAAAATAACTTGTTCCAATAGTCTCTTTTCTGCACATGTTTGTTTGTTTTGTTTAATTTTTGGGAAAGTCGCACAAATGGCAAGATAAACAAGTAGGTAAACTTGATGAGTGGACGACGGGCCTTTATATATATATATATATATATATAAAAGTCCCTAGACAATAAATTACATTTATTCTGTAATCTGAATTTTAAGCTGAGCTGGACTACTTTGTTTTTAACAAATCTTAAGCTAAATCTTGAGGTGAAAACTATACTAAATTATTATACTTTCAACAAATCATTAATTGATTATTTTAAAATAATACGTATCATTTTGAATATTTAAAGTATATATATCTTACATTTTGTTGAATTAACTAATTATACATATTTTTACAATTTAAAAAAAATCATTTAATTTATGTTTTTTTAGATTTTAATAGCCTGCGAGATACTAGTATGTGTTATATGAATATATTTGTTTGTCCCAACACATGATTGTAACAGAATGGAGATCCTTTTTCAGTTAACATTATGAGTGTAATTTCATTTTGTAATTAATTATTTTGAAGACTGATGAATTTTACACCCTTAACATCTCTCTCTATGTACAGGGCAAAAAACAGTATTAAACAAAAACATATGCACAACAGATTACACCATGGATCATCATCAATCTAGCTATTTTCTCTTCTTTTCCTCTTTATCTTCTCTTTCAAGTGTAACAGGAGCTGCTGGGATGCTGAACCACCATTCCTTAAATCTCCTCATCAATCTCTCAGTGCTAGCTTTCCTTGGAGGTGAATATCTTGTAAATATCTCCAAGAAGAGTAGCAGAACTATGTATTTAGTAGGCAAGAATGCCAAAATCAAGGCTGTTGATAGAAGACCAAAGGCCAACTTCTCCGTGGCCTGATTATCATCATATAAACGGAACCCAAGTGTTACATATAACGTGTGACACTCAAATTTGCAATGATTATTGAATATATTTCTCAAAATAACATTTCTATCTAGACAAAAGTTGAAGAGTTTAATAGGCATACACTATCAAGTATCAACCAATCAAAGGTATGACTTTTAAAATAATTATTATAAAATCAACAAACTTACCATAAAAGATAATTTATGATTGGATAATACTGTAAAGAGTGCATGCATTATTTATTCAAAATTATATATATATATATATATATCAGCAAAAGGGAAAGAATGAGAGAGATATTACCTGAGGGAAAATGGACAGCAACAAGCCACGGAACTTGAGCAGAATTACATTACCATCCTGGATGAGCTGTTCAGCTTGAGAGACAGCATTCTGAACAGCCAAAAGCTGTTCCATTGTATTCAATGGTGGAGGGGCAATTACTTTGACTTCAGGAACTGACCTTCCTTGGCTAAAACATCGTGTAATTATCATAAAAACTGCAAGTAACAAAAGCACCAGTGCTGCTGCATAGCCAAGCCAACCCCTGCAATAATCAGATTATCCAAGTTATCAAATGAAGGGAAGTATATCATCATAACAAGCACCAAAATGAATGTTGAAAATGAGAACTAAAGGGTGTATTTTGTTTGAAGAAAAAAAATTATGCTTTCACCATTTCTTGTACAATATTTTGAAAATAGGAAACTAAGAGAAAACACCAAACTACATAAATGGTTATTCAATGTTTAAACATGGTAGAAAGAGCCTTGTTGCTCTTAGTAGATCTACCAGGGTCGAGAATGGGGTAACTCAAACCAAAAAAAGAATGCTTATTCAATGTTTATTGAGTTATTCCCAACACCTTTTATTATTCCAATAGTATCCATATCAAATCATCCAGAATTTCCCCCCTCAATTTCTTCTCTAATTTCTATAACAATTTCATAAATTTCCATAAAAAAATATCTCTTTTCTCTCCTGCCTCTCAATAAAAAACAGGTCAACTGAATACTGATGGATTTCAAAATGTTTTACCTGTAGATGATGTAACTGAAAAACAAACAAAACCCAAAAGACTTCCGTGGATCATCCCAATATGCCAAAGATTGAAGAGACTTCCCAAGTTCATTTAGAGGAAAAAGTAACTCCTGAAAGTAGATGAAATGACAAGTATCAGAGTCAAAGTAGGATAATTCTTGGAAACCAGGTTTACAATTCTATAATTGATTATTATACGATTCGGCTTCATTCCATTATTATTATGTCATTTTAGGAAAAGAGAGTTGAGCACTGCATAAAATGCACATGACATGATCTATTCAGGCTTGCATGTTTAGGACCCACAACACAATCTATCTTCACAAAATACAATTAAATGCAATGGCCTTTTATTTCATATTCACCTTTAAAAGTATAACAGGTTGATTAAAAGTTAAAGAGGATATAAAAATAGTACCTTCATGACAGCCAAATTAGTGTCAATACCATCAACTTTAACACCATCAACTGATGCTTGTGCAGACATGACCTTTTTATGATTGTTCTTAGATTCTTTAACCGCTCTTTCCAATTCAGTCATTTCTCCAACAGATATTTCACCCACAGCAATCCTACTCTCATTTGAGTTGTTTGAACTTGCTCCAAATACAAATCCCAAGTTAGAAACCATGTCCAAGGCTGAGATAGAATACATTCCACTTCCACCCTTGAAATCACTCTCGTGATCTGACTCTCTTAAGTTTGTCATATTTGCAAGGGTTTCTAATATCAAGTCTCCACCTGGAAGCTGATCACAAAAATTAAACAAGAGAAGAGCACCATTCTGTATAGGAATCGTGGAACTAATATCTTGAATGGCTTGTAAACGCAAAATTCCTAAAACAGCCTTCCAAAGCGCTTCATCCCGTGCAACCCCTTTAAGCTTATACTTGCTTATGAATTTGTGAACATATAGAATCTCTTGGATGATAGCTAGCCAATAATCACGACGAGCATGACCTTTAAGTTCTGGAAACTCTAGTACAACTGGTTCTGATCTACACAAGAGAAGTACTTTTGAAAGTTGATGGCAAGATAAATTTTCAGCAGTTATCTATTATCTAAAAAATAATTGTGAAATTACTTACAAGGATGATGAGCTATAGGAGACTGCCTTGTCAAAAAGTCGAGTACCCCATGGTCCAGTTAACTCAGGTTTAACAACTTGTTTAAGATCTTCTGATAAGTCGTATCTTTTTGGTTTGTCATATGATACAACGCGAAGTGCTTCAAAATGAAGTGCATGATCTGTCAGGATTAACCTTCCTGCATCGTGCCACAAAGAAGAGTTGCAAAAGTTAAGGATAAACAATGCATACTTCTACTTCTCTAGTTCTCTATATAATAACTTGACCGGAACATATGCTTGAGAAAGATGGCAGATAAATGTATCTTTTTCGCACACTTACCAGGCCATGTGGATATTCCTACATGCTCAAGGACTGGCTGTGTTGTGACTGTTCCATCAACCTCGAGAATCTTCTCACCTCTAGAGGATCTTACAGCCACCAAGAGAGATGACTCTGAACTGCTCTTCATTTTTCTTACAGCTCTGAAAAAAAATGCATACCACTGATCACACACATACTAAATAATACAACAAAACTACAGACTGTGGAATCAGAAACTGAAGCAGATATACAGACACTCGACCTTGGAAATTAACAACATAAAGTACAAATTAAAATCTAAACTGAAAATGTTGTTCGGTCATTTTGGCGTGTGATTAGAAGAAATGAACCTGGACTTCAGTCCACAAGCCTATTTGGAAGAATAGCCATCATATTTATGTGCATACACTAACCTAAATTTTCAGTACAAACTTAATAAGTTTGACTGTTGAGTCTAAACAATACCATCTCCTTCTCCTATTGTTAAAGGATACAGGACAACTGAACTAACCCTTTTCCTATTGTTAAAGGAACCCAGAAATGAGTTTCTGAGTTTTCAGAGCGAGAGAGAGATGGGAAAAACAGAGAAAGTGAAAAAGAATGCTTTGGTACTCTTTGTTGAATTATAAACAAAGAACCTAAGAAGAAAAATCTTCTTCTAAGGAGTTTTCCTTTCTACAGCAGAACTAAAGCTCAGTTCTCAAATGATGACAAAACAAAAAGCTCAGTTCTCAAATTTCACTTGTGCTAAAAATTAAATGTCTTCCATCTTTTTTTCCAGCTAGGGTAGCATCTGACCCAACTTTTTTTTGCCTTCTCTCCTCCTTAAACGGAGAAGTAATGCAAAACAAGCCCAAAAACAGCAGGCGAAACACTACCCAAGTAGAATTCTATAAAACTAGGTGAAGGGTGAGTAATAAATCTAAGCAAATGTATATCTAGCCAGTTTCATTTTAAAGTACAAATCAACAGAGAAAGATATACGTTCAGCCACTCCTAAAAATATGTCCTATGCCCTGCCCCAAGAAAAATGAAGAAAGGAAAGGAGGAAAAAATGAACAATCAAACATAAACATACACAAAATGAAGGAAAGGAGGCTTGCATAAAAGAAACTTGGAAGTCAAAGTAATACCAGACAAAGGTGAAAGCCACAATGTATTTTAAGGTAAAGGTTGATACCTTTCTAGGCCACCTAGGTACTTGTCATAGATGGGAAAGTGAAGGCGACCACCAGTTGATGAACTCAGCACCTCAAAAAGATTTTCACTAATGATGACATTGGCAATGATAGGAATTGAAGAAGCTATTCGACAGAAAGCTTCTAAACTAACAGATACATCCTCATCAACCTTTTAGAGAAATTGAAGCCCATTAATATTCAGAAAGATCAGAGTACTAAAGACACCCCAAAAAAACCTATAGTATGTATAAAAGACACAAGAATATAGATCATTAGGAGGATATACACTTAATAGTTATTTATATTTATTTGATATGCACATAATAATGGAAATTAACAACATATCAAGTTCAGAAAACAGGAAAGAAGAAATTTTGAATATTATTTGTTTTCACCCATATAAACAGAAATGATTAACATAGACAGAAATATATTATTAATTTAAGGATATTCTAGTTCTAGCTATTTATCAACCATATTCCACATTTTATTGTACAATGCCCACCCATCCCAACAACAAAAGGGCATATTAGGTAAGGCAAGATTCTTATATGATTTCAAAATCATTTCCTGGTAAAATCAATCTAAACACATTACTCCAAGAAAATGTCAATTGTACTCTGAAAATCATACATTAGTTAAAGGTTGGCTGTCAGCAGCTGGGGCCTCCCAAGCTAACATCATGTCATACGTCAAACGCCGAAATGTTTTATCAAAGAGATGACCAGTCATTTGTGTTGTCAAGAAAAGTGCCTTGAAACAGCAATATTCCAATAAGTTCCTCGCATATCGTGATGGATGCTTCATAGAATCAGAAGCCTCTTGATTGAAGCTCTCCTGAAGATCACTTGAAGTGGTCCTAAGGATTCTGCATTATTTTTTTTTTTATTACAGTTGAATTTCAAATCAAAATTATGAGCCATTGTGTCAAACAAAAAGGAGTCAAAGGTCCAATGCTACCAAATACTCAACCTAAATCCAACAAGACTTACAATTGAAAACTGATTACGAAGTAACAATTGCCAAGAAAACAAGCTAAGATGTACAGAAATGCACTTACTTTGAGCATCTACGAACAACTAGGTTTGCAACAGGAGAGAGCTCTTGTATAAAATTCTTCCCAGCAGAAGGAGAATTTTCCATCTCTTCAAATTCTTCATCAAAGTAACTCTTCTTGCCAAGCAACCATTTAAATGATCCTTCCTTTACCAGACCTTCAAGCATATTTCTGGTTTTGCTAGCTACAGCCATATCTCTTTCCTCCCCACTATCTTATTGAGTTGGAAAACAAGATACCCAGTACCCAATCTTTCTTAAAGCTCTTGCATTTACTGAAACATAAAAGGTTCCGAACAAAATAAGTCACACCAAATTGAATTCTAAAACTATAGGATCAAACTAACAAGTACCAACCAAAAAGGCTCAACCTATCCAATCCCATCTGCATGACATATAGATGTTACAGTTGGAACTGAGTGATCAGACCTATAACTAATAACTAATAAGCTACAAATAATTCTTACAATAGTAAACTTTGGGCCCAGTGTATAAGCCTTTTTCTCAAATTAAATTATACATCTCGGCTTTTGGAGAAGTCGTACGAGAGAGTTTATAAAAGTCAAAGAACATAAGTTGAATTATGAAACTTTTTCAATAGTCTTGCAAATTCTAAGATCCAAGCACCAGTGACAATGTGCCATTAATCCACAAAGCAAACATGCAAATTGAGGATAAGTAAACTCAAGTTGGTGCACAAGCCCAACAAAAAGAGTGCTTAAATGTTTCAATATCTAAAAGCAGCGTACACGCAAACACACACAATTACAATTCTACTTGCAAAAACTCATCAAAGATCATCATGATCCCAAATTCATAAAAAAGAAAAAGAAAAAGAGTTAGACAGACATTGAATCACAGATGACTCCCAACAAGTAGCACCGAACAAAACCCAAGTGGCCTACCTCTCAGTGCGTCAAAATCTCAACTGTGACAAATGGGGTAACTTGAAATTGAGAGATTCTCCACGATCTCAGAGAGTGAAGGAGGGATTGTGAACCAACCCATTTACACAATACAGATGAACAAGTGGATAACTTGGAATAGAGAGATGGATAATGTAAAGAATCATAGTTGGATTGAGTTTCATGAAAGAAAAAGAATGCTTAGTGATGGATAAGCACGAAGAGAGAAAGAGAGAGGTTTCCCTTTCTCAAAGGGGAAGTATTCGAGTCCTTACCCGGACACAATCAGGAGCTGGCAGCGCAGGAAAATCTTTTTTTTTTTTTTAAACAAAATTTATATTCCATTTTTGAATTATGCTTTATTTTTTCGAAAATAATCTAAGCATTAAAGTATAACTTTTATATTTTTAAATTTTACGTTAATTAAATTGAAATTTTTACTTATTTTAAATTTTAGTTGGTTAACAAGTTTGGTCAACACTTAACAATACATTTTTCTTTTTACATATATACATTTTTATATTGATAATTTAATATTTAATAGTGTATATAGAAATGAAACTTTTACTTTTTTCTGTTTTTCATACTTTTCTTTGTTTTTGTTTCATTTTAAAATTTGTATTAATCTTTATGTATATTGTTATAAAACTAATCATCATGTCTAATGTGTATCTAATTAACTAATTATCAAGATAAAAAAAAAAAGTAACTAATTAACATGATGGTCTTACACCAAAAAAAAAAAAATTAACATGATGGTCCCCACCCAGGGCCGCGCTTACATTTTTCGTGGCCTAGGCAAATGAAAAAAAAAAGTCCTTTTACTTATTTAAATATTATTTTTCTTGTAATTTATTTTGTAAATTAATTAACAATTCTTTTAAAATCATCAATATTTTATTTAAAAGATAAAATAAAATAAATGAAATTCAGTCATAAATTTAAATTTAAATGAATTTGTGTAATAACGTATTTAAATTTTTAAATAATTTGAATCTCTTAAAATATCTTAGATATTGATAGACGTGTTATAAGAAGATTAAAGAAAAAATTATAAAATAAATTTGAGAGAATAAGAGATTAGTGAGAAAGTAATTTTAAAGACAAAAATGTTAAAATTTTATGTTTATGTAAAGGTTGAACACATTCATTTTAAATCAAATCATCTATGGTGTTTACATTTATCTTTTGTAATGTTACATATTTATTAAACATAAATTACATTATCATTTATTTATTTCTCCAAATTATAAATTGAATAATGAAAAAAATTATTTTATAAAATTTATTAGCATGACTTTATAAAATTTTCAAGTAAAAAATGGTTAAACAAAAAAAATTTAAAATGAAAAGAAGAAAGAAAAAATATAGGAAAAGAAAAATAAAATAAAGGAAACTTGTAAAATAAAAGCTAAAACTAAAAGAGAAAAAAAAGAAGTTAAAAAAAACATAAATATAAAAATTGGAGAGAGAAAAAAAGAATTGGGTGGAAAAAAAAAGTGATAAAGTATGGAGAGAGAAAATTATAATTATATATCTATACCTTTTCTATTAAATTGTAAATATTACACAAAGAAAAATCAATATTTAATCCAAAAGATATATTTATAGTTTTTTCTCTCCCTACTTTATCTATTTTCTTTTTTTTATTTAATTATTTATTTCTCTCTCAAATTTTTATATTTATGTTTTTTTTTTACATTTATTTTTTCACTTTTCAGTTTTATGTTTTTAATTTGTTTTCCTTTTCATTTTACTCGTTTTTTTTTTCTTTTTACACTTTTATTATTTTTACATTTATTTTTTTGGTTTCAACAAATTTTTTATTTTAAAATTCTATAAAATTATTCTTACTAAGAAATTGTATAAAATAATTTTAAATAATTTCATATATAAGTATTTTGTTAAACAATAATTATAATATGAAGTTAAATTTTTAATCTAAAAATTATTTTAATCGAATTAGTTAATATATTTATTGGAGATTAATATTTTGACTCTATATTTAATAACTTTTTATATAAAATTTGTGTATATTAATATTAATACTTAATTAAGAAAATATAGTAATTTAAAAGGAAAAGAAATCCTTTTCTCTCCCTTAGAGAAATAACAGATTAAATATAAATTCATTTAAAAAACCAATAGTAACTTAACACCGTTAAAACAAGGGTGTTAAAGTAATAGTAAAAAGGAAAGGGTGCATGTATAATTGAAGCAAACTTCAGGGAGTATTGCTATAATTTGTTATATTTACTTTAATTTTTTAAATTTGGACAAATTACATAACCCAGACACTTATTTACGAGAATAACAAAAAAAAAGAAAAAGACACGAGGGATTTAGTTTAATTAAATTAGCAACTAGTGGCAGAATTGAGAGCGTTGATATACGAAGCAAAATCATGGAGCGTAATGTTGTTGTTAAGGTCGTCGAAAAGACAAAGGAGCCCATGTAAGTTTCCAAGTTGTAAGTCTCCAAGTCGCGGTGAGAGCTTGTCATCCTTGTCCATGACCCTGAAGACGTCTTCCATGGGTCCACACGCCACGTGTTTTTTCCGCAACCACGTGCTCAAACTCCATGAACCTATCCTTGTTGGTGTCGGCCATCCACACAGAGTAAGAATTGAGATTTTTATTTAAATTTGAAAACAATTTTTTTTTATTTAAATTCAATGTTAAAGTTTGTTAAAAATAATATAAAATAAAAAAATTATAACTTCAACAAAATCAAACTAACAAAATACAAAATATTATAATATTAAAATAATTGCAATCAATCTAATATAATAACAAATAATATAATTTTAAAATAATTATATTAATCAATTTAAACTACTTATTTCATTTTTCTAAAAGAAAAGAAAAGAGAAAACATAAAATCAAAATTAAGCTGTAATGTAAAAAATTAAACAAAAAATATACATCATAAAATAATTTTAAATTCAGACAAACATTTAAAAATAGATTTTTAAAATTATTTATTAAAGTATAATACAAATATATATAATCAATTCATATAAAATACATAAACGGAAAGAGAGGACTGATTATTATTTTTTTATGTTTTAAACTATATTAATTTAATACTTACACAACCTCACGCAATCGATGACTATTGTATCTAGTAAAGAGATTTATTTAATAAATATTATAACTTTTTGATACTGTGAATTTATGACAAAATTCTTAATTATTTTTAATAATTAATTTAAAGGTTCGTATGATAATCACAGTACATAATATTTGGATGTAGTAACCAGAAAAAAAAAATATTGGATGTGGTACGATATACAGACACAATAAACATAATAGGATAAACTTTATATAAATTTATCAATAAAAAATAAAGAACGTTGAAAATGAGAACTAAAGGTGTATTTAGTTTGAAGAAAAAAAATTGTGTTTTTACCATTGTATAATATTTTGAAAATATGAAACTAAGAAAATACCAAACTATATAAATGGTTATTCAATGTTTAAACATGATAGAAAGAGTATTGTTACTCTTAGTAAATTGACTCTTATTTTTTTTGTGATTTTCTGTCACATCTTTTATTACTTTTGAATTTGTTATGGTTGTGAGCTATCTAATTTTTGTTTTTATTGAATTTTTTATGGATTTTTGTCTAATTTTTCATATTTTTCTATTGTATAATTTTCTTTTTATTTGATAATAAGTTGGGCCTTAACATAGAGTGAGAGTAAGTAAGAAGTTAGTTGGAATGTCTCTCTCCCATATAAACTGGTATGTAATTTAAAAAAAAAAAAAGATAATAGATTATATACATGTATATTATACTTTAATAAATAATTAAAAATGATTTATTTTGAATGTTTGTCTAAATTTAAAATTATTTTATAATATATATTTTTTGTTTGATTATTTATATTACGCGCTGGGATTTTCAAGTGTCTCTTATAAGATAGTAATTTGGGATTTTCAAATGTATAGTAATCGAGTGAGCGCTTTGCATTTCAAGAAATGGAAGGAGAAGACGGAAGTGATGGTAGGAAGCTTATTCTTCTTAATCTCTATTATCTCCTTCGATTCTCTTGCTTATGAAAACAATTTTATTGCGATTTATCTGATTTGAAATTGAAAATAATGTCATGCACAATATTGATTTTATGCAGAATCCAATCCAAGTTCAGGGATAACAGAGGTTTCAGGTAAAAGATACCATTCTTACTTTTTTACTCGATTTTCTAGTACTTTTGGTCTGTCTGATCGTTAGTTTTTTGTTGTTAGCTGAATCTGTGGCGTGCGTCCAACAGCCACAGAGGCATGAGCCACAGCCTCATCTGTCCAGAGAGGACATTCTGAAGCTTCTCACTCCTTCTCAAAGGGAGATATATGAGAGATTTAGATGTTTGGTTTTTGCTGTTACCTTACAGAGACTTAGAGGCAATGGCAAATGCTCTGAAGTTAAGAGGATATACCGTAGATTCAGAGATGGAGAGGAGTTGACTGAGGCCATAATTGGCCAGCTACAGGGAACTTTCCCTGAGACATTCTTCATTGCCCCGGTCACAGGTTCTTTTAACCTAATACCTGAGTCAAGCGGGAGGAATATTGAGGCTCTGCTGAAGAGAGGCTTGAACATTTTGAGGTCAAAGAAGAATTAGAATGAAGTTTACACTTTGAAATGAATAATACTGTACAACACAACAATATATGTCGTTGTTTGTTGTTTTAAAACAGCTTAAAGTTCAGAAATGTAAGAAGTTTACCTACTTGTTTAGAATAAATGTAAAAAGTTTACCTACTTGATTATCTTGCCATTTGTGCTACTTTCCCAAAAGTGATGTTTGTTTATGTTTTAAAAATTAACAAAACAAACAAACATGTCATTCGTTCTTATTATAATTGATCACCACGCAAGTGTTTATCCTAAACTATATATGTACACAAATTAAAAAAAAGCACATGTACTGATAAGCTAAGAAAGGATCATGTAGTGAGAAACAAACATATAACATAGAAAGCCATATATCTTTCCTTATTATTCTGAATTACAAATCTATGAAACTAAGTATCAAAGTACATGGAATAATTCCCTGTTGATACAAATTTTTTCTACAAAACAAAACCTATATGTTGAGCCTTTTTGGTTGGCACTTGTTAGCTTGATCCTATAGTTTTAGAATTGAATTTGGTGTGACTTATTTTGTTGGGAACCTTTTATGTTTCCAACTCAATAAAACAGTGGAGAGGAAAGAGATATGGCTGTAGCTAGCAAAACCAGAAATATGCTTGAAGGTCTGGTAAAGGAAGGATCATTTAAATGGTTGCTTGGCAATAAGAGTTACTTTGATGAAGAATTTGAAGAGATGGAAAATTCTCCTTCTGCTGGGAAGAATTTTATACGAGAGTTCTCTCCTGTTGCAAACCTAGTTGTTTCGTAGATGCTCAAAGTAAGTGCATTTCTGTACACCTTAGCTTGTTTTCTTGGCCATTGTTACTTCGTAATCAGTTTTCAATTGTAAGTCTTGTTGGATTTAGGTTGAGTATTTGGTAGCATTGGACCTTTGACTCCTTTTTGTTTGACACAATGGCTCATAATTTTGATTTGAAATTCAACTGTAATAAAAAAACAAATAATGCAGAATCCTTAGGATCACTTCAAGTGATCTTCAGGAGAGCTTATCAAGAGGCTTCTGATTCTATGAAGCATCCATCACGATATGCGAGGAACTTATTGGAATATTGCTGTTTCAAGGCACTTTTCTTGACAACACAAATGACTGGTCATCTCTTTGATAAAACATTTAGGAGTTTGACATATGACATGATGTTAGCTTGGGAGGTCCCGGCTGCTGACAGCCAACCTTTAACAACTAATGTATGATTTTCAGAGTACATGACATTTTCTTGGAGTAGTGTGTTTAGATTGATTTTAGGAAATGAGTTTGAAATCATATAAGAATCTTGCCTTACCTAATATGCCCTTTTGCTGTTGGGATTGGTGGGCATTATACAATAAAATGTGGAATATGGTTGATAAATAGCTAGAACTAGAATATCCTTAAATTAATAATGTATTTCTGTCTATGTTAATCATTTCTGTTTATATGGGTGAAAACAAATAATACTCAAAATTTCTTCTTTCCTGTTTTCTGAACTTGATATGTTGTTAATTTCCATTATTATGTGCATATCAAATAAATATAAATAACTATTAAGTGTATGTCCTCCTAATGATCTATATTCTTGTGTCTTTTATACATACTATAGATTTTTTTGTGGTGTCGTTGGTACTCTGAACCTTCTGAATATTAATGAGCTTCAATTTTTCTAAAAGGTTGACGAGGACGTATCTGTTAGTTTAGAAGCTTTCTGTCGAATAGCTCCTTCAATTCCTATCATTGCCAACGTCATCATTAGTGAAAATCTTTTTGAGGTGCTGAGTTCATCAACTGGTGGTCGTCTTCACTTTCCCAGCTATGACAAGTACCTCGGTGGCCTAGAACGGTATCAACCTTTACCTTTGAAATACATTGTGGCTTTCACCTTTGTCTGGTATTACTTTGACTTCCAAGTTTCTTTTATGCAAGCCACCTTTCCTTCATTTTGTGTATGTTTATGTTTGATTGTTTATTTGTTCCTCCTTTCCTTTCTTCATTTTTCTTGGGACAGGGCATAGGACATATTTTTAGGAGTGGCTGAACATATATCTTTTTTTGTTGATTTGTACTTTAAAATGAAACTGGCTAGATATACATTTGCTTAGATTGATTACTCACCCTTCACCTAGTTTTATAGGATTCTACTTGGGTAGTGTTTCGCCTACTGTTTTTGGGCTTCTTTTGCATTACTTCTCCATTTAAGGAGGAGAGAAGGCAAAAAACGTTGGGTCAGATGCTACCCTAGCTGGAAAAAAAGATGGAAGACATTTGATTTTTAGCACAAGTGAAATTTGAGAACTGAGCTTTAGTTCTGCTGTAGAAAGGAAAATCCTTAAGAAGAAGATTTTTCTCCTTAGGTTCTTTGTTTATAATTCAACAAAGAGTACCAAAGCATTCTTTTTCACTTCTTTGTTTTTCCCATCTCTCTCTCTCTGAAAACTCAGAAACTCATTTCTGGGTTCCTTTAACAATAGGAGAAGGAGATGGTATTGTTTAGACTCAACAGTCAAACTTATTAAGTTTGTACTGAAAATTTAGGCTAGTGTATGCACATAAATATGATGGCTATTCTTCGAAACAGGCTTGTGGACTTCACTGAAGTCCAGTTCATTTCTTATAATCACATGCCAAAATGACCGAACAACATTTTCAGTTTAGATTTTAATTTGTACTTTATGTTGTTAATTTCCAAGGTCGAGTGTCTGTATACCTGCTTCAGTTTCTGATTCCATAGTCTGTATTTTTTTTTTTCAGAGCTATAAGAAAAATGAAGAGCAGTTCAGAGTCGTCTCTCTTGGTGGCTGTAAGATCCTCCAGAGGTGAGAAGATTCTCGAGGTTGATGGAACAGTCACAACACAGTCAGTCCTTGAGCATGTAGGAATATCCACAGGGCCTGGTAAGTGTGCGAAAAAGATACATTTATCTGCCATCTGTCTCAAGCATATGTTCCGGTCAAGTTATTATATATAGAAGTAGGAGTATGCATTGTTTACCCTTAACTTTTGCAACTCTTCTTTGTGGCACGATGCAGGAAGGTTAATCCTGACAGATCATGCACTTCGCGTTGTATCATATGACAAACCAAAAAGATATGACTTATCAGAAGATCTTAAACAAGTTGTTAAACCTGAGTTAACTGGACCATGGGGTACATGACTTTTTGACAAGGCAGTCTCCTATAGCTCATCATCCTTGTAAGTAATTTCACAATTATGTTTTAGATAATAGATAACTGCTGAAAATTTATCTTGCCATCAACTTTCAAAAGTACTTATCGTGTAGATCAGAACCAGTTGTACTAGAGTTTCCAGAACTTAAAGGTCATGCTCGTCGTGATTATTGGCTAGCTATCATCCAAGAGATTCTATATGTTCACAAATTCATAAGCAAGTATAAGCTTAAAGGGGTTGCACGGGAAGAAGCGCTTTGGAAGGCTGTTTTAGGAATTTTGCATTTACAAGCCATTCAAGATATTAGTTCCACGATTCCTATACAGAATGGTGCTCTTCTCTTGTTTAATTTTTGTCATCAGCTTCCGGGTGGAGACTTGACATTAGAAACCCTTGCAAATATGACAAACTTAAGAGAGTCAGATCATGAGAGTGATTTCAAGGGTGGAAGTGGAATGTATTCTATCTCAGCCTTGGACATGGTTTCTAACTTGGGATTTGTATTTGGAGCAAGGTCAAACAACTCAAATGAGGGTAGGATTGCTGTGGGTGAAATATCTGTTGGAGAAATGACTGAATTGGAAAGAAAGAACAATCATAAAAAGGTCATGTCTGCACAAGCGCAGTTGATGGTGTTAAAGTTGATGGTATTGACACTAATTTGGCTGTCATGAAGGTACTATTTTTATATCCTCTTTAACTTTTAAATATTTAATTAACCTGTTATACTTTTAAAGGTGAATATGAAATAAAAGGCTATTGCATTTAATTGTATTTTGTGAAGATACATTGTGTTGTGGGTCCTAAACATGCAAGCCTGAATAGATCATGTAATGTGCATTTTATGCAGTGCACAGCTCTCTTTTCCTAAAATGACGTAATAATAATGGAATGAAGCCAAATCGTATAATAATCAATTTTAGAATTGTAAACCTGGTTTCCAAGAATTATCCTACTTTGACTCTGATACTTGTCATTTCATCTACTTTCAGAAGTTACTTTTTCCTCTAAATGAACTTGGGAAGTCTCTTCAATCTTTGGCATATTGGGATGATCCACGGAAGTCTTTTGTGTTTTGTTTGTTTTTCAGTTACATCATCTACAGGTAAAACTTTTTGAAAATTCAGTTGACCTGTTTTTTATTCATAGCCAGGAGAGAAAAGATATTTTTTTATGGAAATTTATGAAATTGTTATAGAAATTAGGGAAGCAATTGAGGGGGGAAATTCTGGATGATTTGATATGATACTATTGCAATAATAAAAGGTGTTGGGAATAACTCAATAAACATTGAATAAGCATTCTTTTTTGGTTTGAGTTACCCCATTCTCAACCCGGGTAGATCTACCAAGAGCAACAAGGCTCTTTCTACCATGTTTAAACATAGAATAACCATTTATGTAGTTTGGTATTTTCTTAGTTTCATATTTTCAAAATATTGTACAAGAAATGGTGAAAACACAATTTTTTTTCTTCAAACTAAATACACCTTTAGTTCTCATTTTCAACATTCGTTTTGGTGCTTGTTATGATGACATACTTCCCTTCATTTGATAACTTGGATAATCTGATTATTGCAGGGGTTGGCTTGGCTATGCAGCAGCACTGGTGCTTTTGTTACTTGCAGTTTTTATGATAATTACACGATGTTTTAGCCAAGGAAGGTCAGTTCCTGAAGTCAAAGTAATTGCCCCTCCACCATTGAATACAATGGAACAGCTTTTGGCTGTTCAGAATGCTGTCTCTCAAGTTGAACAGCTCATCCAGGATGGTAATGTAATTCTGCTCAAGTTCCGCGGCTTGGTGTTGTCCATTTTCCCTCAGGTAATGTCTCTCTCATTCTTTCCCTTATATATATATATATATATATATATATATGTGTGTGTATGTATTTACTTTTGAATAAATTATGCATGCACTCTTTACACTGTAGTCCAATCATAAAATATCTTTTATGGTAAATTTGTTGATTTTATAAATAATTATTTTAAAAGTCAAAATTTGATTGGTTGAAAGTGTATGCCTATTAAACTCTTCAACTTTTGGCTAGATAGAAATGTTATTTTGAGAAATATATTCAATAATCATCGCAAATTTGAGTGTCACATTCGTTTGTATAGCAAGAAAATGAAGATACTAGCTGGCACCATAATATCATTGTTAAGTCTCTCAAACATGGAGGGAGAAGCTGGAAACAAAGTACAAAGCTTTTCGATTGAATTTGTAGTAGTTAATCATTTCATTTTGATTCTTTTGTTTTGAGAACTATCATCCCCTATTTTGAATTTGTAATAATTAATCATTTCATCTTTATTCTCTTATTTTGATTCTCTCTTTTTGAGACCTTTCATTACTTTTTCATCACCGACTTTAAATTTGTAATAGTTAATTTATTATTTCATTTTGATTTAAAAAAAAAAGGAAAAAACATGTGATTTGTTCTTATTATAATTGATCAACATGCGTATATCCTGCTTTAAAATAAAATTATAATAAGCCTCATGATTCACATTGTGTTTATCCTAAACTATATATGTACACTTATTAAAAAACACATGTACTGCTAAGCTAACAAATTAAGAAAGGATCATAGAGTGAGAAATAAACACATAACATAGAAAGATATATATCTTTCCTTGTTAATAAGTTTAGTTATATTTGGAGGAATATGGGAAACTGTACATCTAACTATGAAAATTTTCATAATATTTTATGATAAGTTGAATGTTCATCTGCTTTAAGTGTAGTGTGTTTTATTTTTTAGTTTAATTGGACGCCTTGTACAATTGTATTCACTCTTAATGTGTTGTCTTCCTTTCCTGGATTATTATTGTTTTATTGGTCTACTGGAAAGAAGTAGTAGTAGAGAAGCTCTAATGATTTAACAAGTAAAAGGCAAAAAAAAAAAAAATTAGTTAAAAAATGAGATTCTTTTTACATTTATGATTTTATTCCGTGTTCTATCATTATAACTTGTATCATTTTGGTGTTTAGAGTTAATGGTAAAAACTCTCTTCGCAAGCACTAAAACATGGGCAAAAAAAGGTGCCTCATAAATTGATTTCCATCATGAGAATATCAGAGTTGGTCATGACGTGGCCACAGCGAAGGTTGTAAGGAAGATAAAGGGAATAGAAAACAAAAAAAAATATTCACAGATGACTAATATGAAGTTTAATTATTTTTGCTAGGTATCTAATTTAGAGTTTCCTTTAATATGTTTCCATATAATAATAGGGGTGTGTTTAGTAATTTTAGGGGTTTTTTTAGCAATTTTAAGGGTGCATTAAATAATATCAGAGGTATGTTTAGCAATTCCAAAATGCATTTAACATTTTTTTTTTACTTTTTTATTTTATAAAAAATTTTATATAAATATTATATTTGACTAGATTTATTATTAATATTATATAATTTAATTTTTTAATTATTTTTTATTTAAATTATCAAATCAATATCAATCTTAACTTTTTTTTAGAAAATCTTATTTAAATATTCAATTTTAATTATTATATAATCAATTTAATCTTTATTTTTTTGAAATGATAAAATTAATTTTATCTTTTTTTTATAGAAATCTTATAAAATGATTATATTAATATTTTATTAACTTTAGTTATTATATAATTATCTTTATTTTTTTAACTATAAAATCATGATGTTATCTTTTTTTTTAATGCAATAAAGTATTAAATTCTAGTTATTATAGAATCAATTTTTAACTCACTTTTTAAATTATAAAATCAATAGTAATATGATTTTATTTTGTAAATAAATCTTACCTAAACATTATACTTGATTAATTTTGTTATTATATATAATTAGTTTTTTCTTCAGTTAAAATTATAATTTTCAAAAAAAAAATTGTCTTGCAAGCAAAGAAATTGTTTTTGTTTCTCAAATTGCACATCGGTATAAGAAGTCATAGTTATGAGTTAACATTAATCTTCGTTAGGAAACTTAGACGACCACCTTCATTGGGGTTCTCTCCTCCCAACCATGTTTTTTTCATTTACAAAATTCGAACTTGAGAGTTTGCTTAAGGAGATTAAGTCCAGATAGACTAACAAATTATTGATAATATATTTCATTTATATATACTATATAATAAATATAATTAACTAATTTTATATTAATTTTTTTTCTCTGTATAGTATATTTTGAATGATTAATTTTGCTTATTATTAAATATGAAATATCTAAATAATTTATTTAAATTATATTTTTTTTTGTTCTTTTTAATGTTTATATTAATATTATTTCTTGTAAAAAAAAAATTTTATAGTCAGCCTCCCCTACCCTTAAAACCTGAGTCCACTCCTGGGTATAAACACATCAGTATTATGTGACTTTTTTAAGTTATTCAAAATTTCAATTGAATACAACAAGATTTTGTTGCCTCTAAAAAAAATATTGATAATCTTGATTGAATACTATCAGATTATTTTTTATTATTTAACAATCTTGATATTGAATATCCCAAGACATTTTTACCACAGAAAAAGTCATTAAAATCCTAAACAATCCTAATCCAATACACCCCTCTAAGTTTCTTAAAAATTAATTTAAGTTGGTGCTGATAAAAAAAAACCTAACGAAGAAAAAAAGAAGCTAAAATTAGATTAAGAGTGAATTATATAACAAATAAATAATGAGGAAATAATTAAAAAGATAGAAATAAAAAAAAATGAAAAAGATATATTATTTGAATACATAAAAATTAGAAGGAAGTGGAAAAATTTAGAATGATCGAAAGAGAATGAAAATAAATAAATTTAAATATAAAAAAATTTAAATATTTTAATTTTAATTTTAAATAATATTTTTTCTTAATATAAATTTAGTTTTTAAAATATTTATCTTATATTTTTTTAAAAATTAAACCATTTTTTTGGTTAGAGGTGTATTGAATTAAGATTTTAAAAAACTTAAAAGTCTTGAAGATTAAGATTCTTTCACTCTTACATGAATTTCAAATCAAAATTATAAGTTCTTAATACATTTTGAGATATCTTTTTCACATATTTTCATAAAATGACAGCGAAAGATAATAACAAAACATTAATAAAAAATATAAAATGTTCTATTTAACCTATAAAATCAATAATGACATCAAAATATAAATCAAATAATTCAACAAAAAAGACATGATGATTAAAACATTAATCATCTGCCTAATTTGAAGAATATTCAAAATAAACATTTTTCTAGTGACATATGAATAGATTTGGGATTTATTTTATAACATTCCCCAAACATTACTTTCTATTTTCTCTATTATTAAGTTGTGTATTGTTTCAAAATTGACTGTAATAGTTTAAAAAAGTCTTTTAAAACTTTAACTTAGTTGTTTGCCCCAACCGAGTTATAACTTCCTCCAAGCTTAGTTCTACTTATCTTAAGAAAATTTTCATTTCATTAAAAATTTATAAACCTAAAAGAGAATGAGATGGTGGGCTACATCAATCATGATTCATAGTGATTTTAGTTATGAACACATCACTGTTAGAATCATATGAAAAGTCTAACATTGAAACAAAAAATGTGTGAGTGAGAGATTGTTTGTTTGGGCTTGGTATTTATATTATCAATTAAAAAATCCATAAAATCTAATTAAAAAAGCAATCCTTCGAAATCTTTATGATTTTGAATAATATATGACTTTTTATTCAAAATCCTAATCAAATACAACAAAATTTCGTTGTCCTTTACAAAAATCTTGATAATCTTAATTGAATACCATCAGATTATTTTTTATCATTTAATAATCTTGATTGAATACCCAAAACATTTTTACCAAAAAAAAAAAAGTCTTTAAAATCTTAAACAATCATAATCCAATACACTCCCCTTAATTTCATTTTTATAGAAAAACAAAAGAATGGTAATTTAATCTTTTCTTTTCTTTTTCAAAAAATTGGTAATTTAATCTTAAGATCATTTCTAATGCACAAATGCTTAAATGAGTTACTTAACACAATATTGTGAAGTTTATAATGTCACATAGACTTAAGCATTTTTCATGAAAATTCACTCCAAGCAAATTTGCTTAAATGAGTGCTTAATATAATATTTTGTATTTTGTATTATAATTAGTACTTACAATTAAAATAAAAAAAAATATGTACAAATTGATGGAGCCTTTCGTGACCACTTATTAGTTTCTTATTCTCTCCCTTCTAAAGCAAAGATTTTTCTTTCTCACTCTCTTTATATTCCATCTTAGTCACCACACACTATGTGTGCTTGGTGGACAAGCGTGGCGGAGGGCACGCGAGTCTGGTGAAGACAGCAGAAGCAACAATAGAAGTGTAGAACGCAAGTGTCATGGTCGAATGTTGCAACTAAGACAGTATGGCTGGTGACATGACCGCAAACTCGGCCTAGGGTTTTAAAAATCAAACTGGTGATCGAATTGATCGAGATAATGGGCCATTGAGTTAATGGTCAAACTAATAGATCACTGGTTGAACCGTATGACCCAATCTATATTAAAAAAAATACAATTTTTTATACTTATCTTAAACTCTCAAGATTTAAAAATGTCCTTAAAAAAAAAACTTCATTAGAAATTTATATTATTTTTTTAAAGGTGTGAAATGCAATGAAAGGGAAATAAATAAAAGTTATAAAATTTATGTAAAATCCTTCTAACGAGTTTCATCACAAAAAATGAGATGAAAGGATATGGAAAATATCCTTTCCGAAATCATCCTTGCTATTTTATTTTATCACATAATATTATTATTAAAATAAGCATTATCATACTTAACTTTATTATAATATATATATATATATATATATATATATATATATATATGACATTTCAAGTGAGAGGATATGTTTACTATGAGAGATGAGCCATTGATTAAATTTTAATGGTCCAGATGTAATTTTAAATTAAAATTAAATGTGATCGTTACTATATACAATCATCTCTTTCTTAATTATTGTGCATTTATTGTTGCATCACCATAACCAGTCTCGCCACCATCAACATGGTCACACACCGTCGTTTTTGCCACCAATACCAATAGGGTCACCATCACCACCACCATCATGGTCGTTGTCCCCATTGTTGCCACCACTGCGGCCATTGTCATGATGATAGTGGTGGCGGAAACAATAGGGACAACAACCATGATGGTGGTCCTATTGGTGATGGTAGCGGTTATGATGGTGACAGTGGCCTTGTTGGTGGTGGTCGTGGTGATGGCGGTGTCGCCATCACCACAACCACCACCATCAATAGGGCCATTGTCACCGCCACCATCATAATTGTTGTCACTACCAAAAGGATGACGGTGGTGGTGGCGGCAACAACGGAGATGACAACCATGATGGTAGTGGTGATGGTGGTTGCAAAAACAGCGGTGGTGATCATATTGGTAACGGCGACAGTGTCATGGTAATGGGGGCAACTATGTGTAAATGCACAATAATTAGGAGAGAGATATGATTATATATGATGAAGATCACATTTAATTTAAATTCAATATTACATTTGGACCATTCAGATTTAATTCATGACTATTATTTAAAATTTATATATATATATATATATATATATATATATATATTACTTAAGAAATCCTCCAATTTTTTATAAATACTTAAAATATAAGGTTTTTACTCGTGTATAATTATGCATGACATGTTTTAGAATTGTGACATGTGTCATGTCACATAATTACTTGATAAATGATTTATTTCATATTTGTATATTTTCATATATAAAATTATTAAACATGGAGTCAATTATTTTGTAGTAAATAAATTAACTAATTAGATATGAAGAAATGTTGTAACAGACATTCTTGCTAGGTCAGAAGCCAAATCTTCCTCCCCTTAAGTAGGTAAACTTCTTACATTTTTGAACTTTAAGCTGTTTTAAAACAACAAACAACGACATATATTGTTGTGTTGTACAGTATTATTCATTTCAAAGTGTAAACTTCATTCTAATTCTTCTTTGACCTCAAAATGTTCAAGCCTCTCTTCAGCAGAGCCTCAATATTCCTGCAACTTGACTCAGGTATTAGGTTAAAAGAACTTATGACCGGGGCAATGAAGAATGTCTCAGGGAAAGTTCCCTGTAGCTGGCCAATTATGGCCTCAGTCAACTCCTCTCCATCTCTAAATCTACGGTATATCCTCTTAACTTCGAGCATTTGCCATTGCCTTTAAGTCTCTGTAAGGTAACAAAGAAAAACCAAACATCTAAATCTCTCATATATCTCCCTTTGAGAAGGAGTGAGAAGCTTCAGAATGTCCTCTCTGGATAGATGAGGCTGTGGCTCATGCCTCTGTGGCT
Source organism: Amphicarpaea edgeworthii (assembly GCA_014843725.1). Lineage (NCBI taxonomy): Eukaryota > Viridiplantae > Streptophyta > Magnoliopsida > Fabales > Fabaceae > Amphicarpaea > Amphicarpaea edgeworthii. The sequence continues at coordinate 1,494,958 of CM026325.1, forward strand.
GTTGGACGCACGCCATAGATTCAGCTAACAACAAAAAACTAACGATTAGACAGACCAAAAGTACTAGAAAATCGAGTAAAAAAGTAAGAATGGTCTCTTTTACCTGAAACCTCTGTTATCCCTGAACTTGGATTGGATTGGATCCTCCAATTTTTTACAAATACTTAAAATATAAGGTTTTTACTCGTGTATAATTATGCATGATATGTGTTAAAATTGTGACATGTGTCATATCACATAATTACCTGATAAATGATTTATTTAATATTTGTATATTTTCATATATAAAATTATTAAACATGGAGTCAATTATTTTGTAGTAAATAAATTAACTAATTAGATATAAATTAATGTTGTATTAAAAATTTAACTTCAAATTATAATTATTGTTTAACAAGATATTCATATATAAAATTACTTAAAACTATTTTATAAAATTTATTAGTAAGATGACTTTATAAAATTTTCAAGTAAAAAATGGTTAAACAAAAAAAATTTAAAATGAAAAGAAGAAGGAAAAAATATAGGAAAAGAAAAATAAAATAAAGGGAACTTGTAAAATAAAAGATAAAACTAAAAGAGAAAAAAAAAAAGTAAAAAAAAAACATAAATATAAAAATTGGAGAGAGAAAAAAAGAATTGGGTGGAAAAAAAAAAGTGATAAAATATGGAGAGGAAAATTATAATTATATGTCTATATCTTTTCGATTAAATTGTAAATATTATACAAAGAAAAATCAATATTTAATCCAAAAGATATATTTATAATTGTTTCTCTCCCTACTTTATCTATTTCCTTTTTTTTAATTTAATTATTTATTTCTCTCTCCAATTTTTATATTTATGTTTTTTTTACATTTATTTTTTCACTTTTCACTTTTATGTTTTTAATTTGTTTTCCTTTTCATTTTACTCATTTTTTTTTCTTTTTACATTTTTTTTTGGTTTCAACAAATTTTTTACTTTAAAATTCTATAAAATTATTCTTACTAAGAAATTGTATAAAATAATTTTAAATAATTTCATATATAAGTATTTTGTTAAACAATAATTACAATATGAAGTTAAATTTTTAATCTAAAAATTATTTTAATCGAATTAGTTAATATATTTACTAGAAATTAATATTTTAACTCTATATTTAATAACTTTTTATATAAAATTTGTGTATATTAATATTAATACTTAATTAAGAAAATATAGTCATTTAAAATATTTTTTAAGGATATTATAGTAATTTCATACTTAATTAAGAAAATATATTTTCTCTCTTCATTTCATGACAAAATTTATTTGAGAAAAAAATAATTAATTATGACAGGAAAGAAAAATTATTTGTATTTAATTAAATATTAAATTATTAAAATACTCTTATACAAAAATTAAAAACAAATAAATATTTTAGTCCAAATATATCATGATGAAACATGAAAGTGTAGTTTGTAATTGTTAACGTGTTTTTTACTCATTATTATGTTTTGCATACATATACACTATAATGCGTAAAAACGTATACATAACATTAATTTCCCTATTGTATATAAATAGATTTTTCAATTTTATTTTCAAATTCTAAACTTTAATTTTGTGTTACACATTTTTTTCGGCATCCATATCAAAGTGTAGTGTGATGGTTTGATTTATATTTTCCTTTTCAAAATTTTTGTATTTGTTTGGTTGTTATTAGCCTAAATATATTATTGTTACAACTTTAATTATAAAACCAAAATTAAAATAATAATCATTATTAATATTATAAATTAATATTAAAACATCGTGCATCTCAAGACTTAACACTAGTTTGATTACATGCAACATCTGTTTGTTTGTATAAAGTTATTTACTTGAGCAAATTACATCAACATCTCTTGAGATTTGCTTCAATTACACGTGCATCTTCATTTTTTTTTTTTCACATACACAGAATTCCATAACTTTTGGTATCTTATTACACTCGCATCCCCTCTACTGTTAACGGAGTGTTAACGAAGTTAAGTTTGTTAACTTTTTAGGTCATGACACATGATTTTTATAATATCTTTTTCTCAAAAATGCATTTATCTTCTTTTTTAAAACATAGGGGGGTGCGTTTGTAATGTATTAAAAAGTTCATGGATACATGTGATGATTTTAGAAGTTTACGGGATACGGGATACATGTGTGATGTGTTTAAAAATCAAGGGGGTAAAATTTAAGTGGTATATGTGTAATGAGTTTAAAAGGTCAGGAGATACACATGTATTAGAATGTTCAAAACATCAGTGTCCCCCCTTCTTTGGAGAAAAAGAATAATTCTCTCCCCTTGAAAGGTAGTACACGAAATCGAGGAAGAACAATCATTCTCTTCCCTTTAGAAAAACAGTAGCATGAAATAGAGGAAGAGAAACCATTTTCTCCCCCTTAGAAAAAGAACAGATTAAATATAAATTCATTTAAAAAACCAATAGTAACTTAACACCGTTAAATCAGGAGTGTTAAGTAATAGTAAAAAAAGAAAGGGGTGCACGTGTAATTGAAACAAACAAACTTCAGGAAATATTGTTGTAATTTGTTCTATTTACTTTAATTTTTTAAATTTGGACAAATTACACAACCCAGACACTTGTTTACGAGAATAACCAAAAAAAGAAAAAGACACGAGGGATTTAGTTTAATTAAATCAGCAACTAGTGGCAGAATCGAGAGCATTGATATACGAAGCAAAATCATCGGGCGTAATGTCGTTGTTAAGGTCGTCGAAAAGACAAAAGAGGCCATGTAAGTTTCCAAGTTGTAAGTCTCCAAGTCGCAGTGACAGCTTGCCATCCTTGTCCATGACCCTGAAGACGTCTTCCATGGGCTCACACGCCACGTGTTTTCCCCGCGATCACGCACTCAAACTCCATGAACCTGTCCTTGTTGGTGTCGACCATCGACAAAAAGTAAGAATTGAGATTTTTATTTAAATTTGAAAACAATTTTTTTTTATTTAAATTCAATGTTAAAGTTCGTTAAAAATAATATAAAATAAAAAAATTATAACTTCAACAAAATCAAACTAACAAAATAAAAAATATTATAATATTAAAATAATTGCAATCAATCTAATATAATAACAAATAATATAATTTTAAAATAATTATATTAATCAATTTAAATTATTTATTTCATTTTTCTCAATTTTTATTTATTTATTATTATCAATAATTATTTAAAAACAATAATTTCATTTTAAATTTAAAGATGTCAAATTAATATATTTCTTAAGGGCCTCAATGCTTGTAGGTGTGGTTTCGGCCATTCGTGATTACATACAATTACCTTGGAATATTAGCTTCAAGCATACGCTTAGGCAAATAAATGCTGTAGCAGCAGCCATTCTTGTTAAGTCAAGAGCCAAATCCTCCTCCCCGTTTATTTTATTAAATTCTTGTCCAGCTTCAACTTCGAATTACTTAGTTGCTGATGTCTCAGACATTTTCTTTTGTAGGCTTTAGTGTCATTTTTTTTAATTTTTTTATTCATAAAAAAATATGTTTTTAAAATTCAGTTTAAGAAAAAAATTAACACCGACTAATTGATTTAAATTTAAATAAATATTTATTTAAGTTTCAATCCATTTATATTTGTTAAGTTAAATCTTTAAATTTGTTATATTTAAATTTATTATATTAATAAGATAATTACATAAAAAAATTTGAAAATAATTTTTTATTTAAATTATATGATAAAATTTATTAAAAATAATATAAAATAAAAATTATAACCCTAAAAAAAATTAAACAAACAAAATAATAAATATTATAAACTTAAAATAATTTAAAGATATAATATTAAATCATATCAAATCTAACTAATATTATAAAAATCGGGTGTTATATTCGTATCAAATTGTTCACCCGTAGAGTTGAAGCCAGAGAGACAAGAAGCATGGAATCAATAGGGAACTCTCCTGAATCCCCAAACCCTAACTCTTCTTCTTCTGTTGATTTTAACACGGAGCAACTTCCTCCCACCCACACCAGCCATACTTCCGAGGAACGCGAGGATATTGATGATGAAGATGATATGTATGATATTCAAGGAACACCTAGAGAGTGGGTTACAAGAGATGAAGTGCGCCGCTTCATAGCAAGGAAATTCAATAACTTCTTACTCACATATGTTAATCCAAAAAGAGAACATCGGGGCAAGGAATATGTGTGGCTGATAAATGATATGGTGTCAGGTAAATATATTTTCTACAGCGTTGTACCTGTGACAATGAGCAGTGTCTTTTTTTGCATCAGCTTACTCATTGCGTCTTTTTAATACAGCTAGTAAGTGCAGTTTGGAGATAGATTACATACAACTTATCCATGTTCATCCCTGCATTGCTATATGGCTGGTTGATGCGCCTCAGTCTGTCTTAGAAGTGATGGAAGATGTTACCAAAAGTGTTGTCTTTGAATTACATCCAAATTATAGAAATGTACACCAAAAGATTTATGTACGAGTAGCCAACTTCTCACTTTATGACCAGATTCGAGATTTAAGGTAGCATAATAAACAAAACTTGAAAAAATTGTGTTACCATTCTGCATTCTCCTCCCTCTTTTTATTTTATTTTATTATTATTATTATTATTATTTTTTATTTCATTGGGTGAAAAACTTACAAATTGACTTGTTTGGAGTAGGGAGATAAACTTGAATACAATGATCCGGATTGGAGGAGTAGTAACCAGACGTTCTGGAGTTCCCCCCCAGTTGCTGCAGGTGAAGTATGACTGTAGCACATGTGGAGCAACTTTGGGTCCTTTTTTCCAGAATTCCTATTCAGATTCAGAGGTGAAAGTGGGATCATGTCCGAGTGTCAAGCAAAAGGACCATTCACTGTCAGTACTGAACAGGTGCAACTTTTTCAAACCCTTTAGGATGCACATATTCTATTGAATGTTTATCTTCGTTTCAACTAGTCAAATGATTGCAAAAGACTTTTTGCACTGAGATGTTGCAAAATAAGTTGATCATCATTATTTTAAAAGACAAAAGGCTAAATATACTCATTTTTTTCTTTCTTTCTATGCTTCTTGTAGACAATTTATAGGGATTTTCAGAAGCTTACCCTCCAAGAGAGCCCAGGAATAGTTCCTGCAGGTCGACTTCCAAGATACAAGGAAGTGATACTATTGAATGATCTGATTGACTGTGCTTGCCCTGGAGAAGAAATTGTATCATCTTTGACTTAGACTCATTAAGCTTTTGCTCTTAGGTGTTATAGATTGGTTTTCTTATATTGTTTATACCTTTTTATCTCAGGAGGTCACAGGTGTTTATACCAATAATTTTGCCACCGTTGTTGAAGCAAATTATGTTACGAAAAAGCAAGACCTTTTCTCTGCCTACGAACTTACACAGGAAGACATGGAAGAGATTGAAAATTTGGCGAAAGACCCTCGAATCGGAGAAAGGGTTTGTTCCTTAGAATTTTTATTGGCATGTCTTTCAATTTGATTATTGTTTTGTAATGTGCTATGAATTGAATTTCAGATTGTCAAGTCTATTGCTCCATCAATCTATGGTCACGATGACATAAAAACTGCAATAGCTTTAGCTATGTTTGGAGGTCAAGAGAAAAATGTTGAAGGAAAGCATCGCATGCGAGGAGACATAAATGTTCTTCTCCTCGGTGATCCAGGAACAGCGAAATCTCAGTTTCTTAAATACGTTGAAAAAACTGGGCAGAGAGCTGTATACACCACTGGTAAAGGGGCTTCTGCAGTGGGTCTCACAGCTGCGGTTCATAAGGATCCCCTCACAAAGGAATGGATTCTTGACGGAGGAGCACTTGTTCTAGCTGACAAAGGAATTTGTCTTATTGACGAGTTTGACAAGATAAAAGACCAGGATAGGTAAGTTGTAATTACTACTTGAGATTTTAATTACATGTTGTTAATATGCATCTTCTCGGGAGAAAGAGTAATAAATTAACCTTGATCAGCATAAGTTATGCATATTTTGTTACCAGGGTGAGTATCCATGAAGCCATGGAGCAGCAGAGTTTAAGCATATCAAAAGCTGGAATTGTTACATCTCTTCAGGCACACTGTTCTGTTATTGCTGCCGCAAATCTCGTTGGAGGAAGGTAAGCAAGTATATAAGCTTTTGCATGTATCTGGCTGCAAGTTGACATAGTTCACCAATGTCGGAGCTAAGATTTTGACTTCTTCTATGTCACACACATTGAGAGATATTGGATGTACTATGAGTATTGATGTATGATTTTGATGCATTTTTCAAAATGTTGAATTGCAGATATGATTCCTCTAAAACATTTTCTCAAAATGTTGAATTGACAGATCCGATTATTTCCTGTTTTGACATCCTCTGTGTTGTGAAGGTTATATCTAAATTAACACTGCTTTATTGTTTACCTCTTCATTTTGGATATATTTTATTGAGGGAGTTCTTCATTTTTACAGGACGTTGTTGATCCTATCATCGATGAAATGCTAGCAATGTTTGTCGTTGATAGTTACATCAACTCACAACCCAAGAGTGCTAATCAAGATGAAAAGTCCTTTAGTGAGTCCCAAGATGTGAATACTTCTGCCATGCCAGCTGATCCAGAGGTTCTTAATTACTAAGATCCAGCTGTTGTTACTTGTTTGTAGCGACGTTAATGTCTCGTGTCTTAACCCTCGAGAGTTTTTTTTTTTTTTTTTTCTGCTTGTTTGCAGATACTTCCTCAAGATCTCTTGAGGAAGTACATTACATATGCCAAGTTGAATATTTTTCCCAAGTTATTGGATGTCAATAAGTATGATGAAAAAATGAAAAACTTCTATGCCGATCTGCACAGGGAATCTTCAGTAATACTTTGCCTTATCTTTCTTTACCAAACCAACTAGATTGTAGTAATTTTTTGTGTTGGATTTACTAATTACTAACATTCTGCTTTTATTTTAGCAAGGACAATGTGTCCCTATTGCCGTAAGGCACATTGAATCAGTGATAAGGATGTCTGAAGCTCATGCGAGAATGCATCTGAGTTAGAGAAGACGATGTAGACATGGCAATTCGTGTTCTACTTGAATCATTCATTTCAACACAAAAATTTGGGGTGCAGAAAGCTCTTCCAAAGGTATATCAAATTAATTTGAATCTGTCTCATAATTATTTTAAGTCATGATATTTCTTGGTTCTTGGCATTTTCACATAGTACCATTTTGCAATTATGATTTTGTTTAGAATTCATGGAATTTGTGCTCTAAAATGTGTATTTGCTGTTGCAGAGCTTTATAAAGTACATGACTTTCAAGAAGGACTATAATGATGTTCTCCTTTTCATTCTCCTCAAGCTAGCACAAAATGCTTTGCATTTCGAAAAAGTTGTCAACGGATCTGTTGCAGGTCTAACTTATGTAGATGTCAGAGTAGATGATCTTTATGAAAAGGTAATTACATTTGTCCATTGTGTGTTTCCAATCGAGATAATCAAGTGACTTGACTATCGAATTTGTTTGACATTGTGCAGGCTCAAGAACATCACATTTATGATCTGACGACATTTTTCAATAGCAGTCAATTTTCAAGTGCCAATTTTATATTGGATAAAGAACGGAGAGTGATCAGACATCACATTGCCTGATGAACGAAGAATGTATCTGGGTTTTATCATCTCCTAGTTTAGTTTTGAAGAACCTTTAATGGTATTGAAGTTTTAACCATTCAAAATTAATCGGAGGTTATCATATTATTTTTTAATGTTTTTAGTTATCATTATTCAAAATTATTTTTTGTTTTGAGAGATTCGAGTTGATATGCCTATAAAGCTATTTGACTAGTTTTTTAGGAATTAATGATATTGACATCTTTTTTTATACTTGGGTAATAATAATTTTCTCAAAATATCTTTGTTGTATAAAAATCAAATGTGATAATTCTGTTTTTTTTACTAAAGAAATCGTCCATTTTTGGTACATACTTAAAATATAATAATCCTTTAAATAAATGTAGACATAGCACTCAAATTATAATTTTAAATATTAAACCTATGAGTAATTTAAAACGTTTAAATCAATACTGATAAATAAAAAATTACTTTAACACCAGTATAATATAATATATGTTAATGTCAAATGAAGACCTGATTTGTTTAAACTTATTTAATGAAATAATCGCTTATTTTAATAAAATAAGTGATTATATGTATTTTTAATATGTTTGTTTAAATTTTTTTGCTTAGATTTTTTTCTGTTTATTTAAATAAGCAAGTTATTTTTACTTGTGAAATAATTAATTATTTGATAATCATTTATTTTATAAACATTTATTATAATTTTAAACAAATTTATCAATTAGCTCATTTTGAAATTTGAACCACCAATTAGTCTTGCCAAATCAATTTCAGTTAGAGATCAAATGATTTTCTCTAGGTATATTTATAATTTTTTTTTATTTTGGTTCCTTTAAAGTAAAGACAAGTATTAGAAAAATAATCTGTTAACCATTTAAATGGTTGAAACTTGATTTTGAGCTTGAACCAAATGGATCCTAATTGATTACTCAGGATATGATAAAAATGTCTTAATAAAATAAAGAAATTAACGAATTTTTCGTGTAAATGTTATTAAAGACGTTTTTAAATTTTAAATAACTACACTAAGGTAAAAATTAAAACATCATAGTTTTTTAATAAGTTATAATCAACTCAAACTTATTTGGTAAGAATTGTTTAATGGTTTGCACTAATGATTAATCCTCTCCTACTCACACTACTTGAATTTTAGACTTTTCTTAAAGAGACAAAGTTTATTATCACTAATAATAGTAAAAAAAAAAATAATAAAAAAGGATGAAAGCTGAAGTTCCATCCCCCTTAGCCAAGATTATGTTCTATAGTGACTACAAAGATATACTTGAGAAAGTTGAAACTCCATGCACCATCATTCAGACCTCTAATGACATTGTTGTTCCACACAATGCAGCTATTTACATAAAGAACAAAATCAAAGGAAAGGTTACATTAGAGACCGTAGACACTAAAGGCCACTTTCCTCAACTAACTGCATCCCTTTAGCTAGTTGATGTGATTAAGGGTGTTATTGGCTAGTAATTCTCAATTTCATTCCTTTTGTTAGTTGTTACCTTAGTTTTATATCTGTTTCTCATTTCTTGAAATCGAGAGTGCTCACAACGCCAACTACTATCTTACAAGCGACACTTGAAAAACCCCAGCGGTAATATAAGTAATCAAACAAAAAATATATATTATAAAATAATTTTAAATTTACACAAACATTCAAAAATAAATCATTTTTAATTATTTATTAAAGTATAATATACATGTATATAATCTATTTTTTTTTTTAATTATATACCAGTAATATCTGGGAGAGAGACATCCCAACTAAGTTCTTACTCGACTCACTCTATGCTAAGGTCCAGCTTATTATCAAATAAAGAGAAAATTATACAATAAAAAAACACGGGAGATTAGACCAAAATCCATGAAAAATTCAATAAAAACAAAAATTAGATAACTCACAACTATGACAAATTCAAAAGTAATAAAAGGTGTGACAAAAAACCACCAAATAAAAAGTCAATTTACTAAGAGTAACAATACTCTTTCTATCATGTTTAAACATTGAATAACCATTTATGTAGTTTGATATTTTCTTAGTTTGATATTTTCAAAATATTGTACAAGAAATGGTGAAAACACAATTTTTTTCTTCAAACTAAATACACATTTATTTATCATTTTCAACGTTCTTTATTTTTTATTGATAAATTATATAAAGCTTATTCTATTATGTTTATTGTGTCTATATATCGTACTACATTCAATATTTTTTTTTTCTGGTTACCACATCCAAATATTATGTATTGTGATCATCATACGAACCTTTAAATTAATTATTAAAAATAATTAAGAATTTTTTCATAAATTCACAGTATCAAAAAGTTATAATATTTATTAAATAAATCTCTTTACTAGATACAATAGTCATCAATTGCGTGAGGTTGTGTAAGTATTAAATTAATATAGTTTAAAACATAAAAAAAAAATTAATCAGTCCTCTCTTTCAGTTTATGTATTTTATATGAATTAATTATATATATTTATATTATACTTTAATAAATAATTAAAAAATATATATTTTTAAATGTTTGTCTGAATTTAAAATTATTTTATGATGTATATTTTTTGTTTAATTTTTTACATTACAGCTTAATTTTGATTTTATGTTTTCTCTTTTCTTTTAGAAATTTTTTTGATTGTTTCAATATAAATATAAAATACAAAACAGTTTTGATTTTAACCTTTAATAAATCTAGTTACATTTAATTTAAATAGTTTACTATTAATTTTCCACTCAATTGACGGTGAGACATTCATAATTTTAAAAAAATATATAGTTACATTTTATTATCAGAAATTTTTTAACTTGTATATACGTGACTTGTTAAGAAATTTAACTACTTGTAACGTGAAAATTTAAAATTATTTAATTTAAAGTTAATTCTTTTGATGTGAAAACCGTCATATAATTAATTATAAATCTTCTTCTTCTTTTTTTGACAGAATAATACATTTTCAATTTTCAGTTGTCATATTTGAAGTTTATCACTATATTTTTTTTCATTCGAGCTATAAAGGAGAAATATTAAGATATTAGTTGGTGTCGTCATAATATTACTGTGAACACTCTTAATTTCAAAAAATGAAAAGAGAAGAATAAATATGAGAGTCAAAAAAGGATGACTGTAATGGTAAGATAATTACATTAATTAATTTAAATTACGTTATTTAAATCCATAATATTTTTGAACTAAATTAAATTAAAGAATAAATATTATAATATTAAAACAATCACTATAATTCTATGATAATAAAAAATATTATAATTTTAAGATAATTAAATTAATAAATTTAAACTACCTTATTTTACTTTTTTTATTATTATTATTTAAAAATTATAATTTCTTTTTAAATTTTAAGATCTCAAATTAATACTAAATATTTAAATTGATGGTGGTCCTATTAATGATGACGGTATCACCATCACCACGACTACCACCATCAACACGGCATTGTCACCACCACCATCATAATTGTTGTCATTATCAAAAGGATGATAGTGGTGATGACGGCAACAACGGGGATGACGACCATGATGGTAGTAGTAATGGTGGTTGTAAAAACAACAGTGGTGACCATATTGATAATAGCGACAATGTCATGGTAATGGAGGCAACTATGTGTAAATGCATAATAATTAGGAGAGATATGATTATATATGATGAATATCATATTTAATTTTAATTCAAAATTACATTTGGACCATTTATATTTAATCCATGACTATTATTTAAACTTCTCATTTCTCATAATATATATATTACTTAAGAAATTCTCCAATTTTTTACAAATCTTAAAATATAAGGTTTTTACTTGTATAATTATACATGACATGTTTTAGAATCGTGACATGTGCCATGTAACATAATTACCTAATAAATGATTTATTTAGTATTTATATATTTTCATATATAAAATTATTAAACAAGGAATCAATTATTTTGTAGTAAATAAATTAACTAATTAGATATAAATTAATGTTGTATTAAAAATTTAACTTCAAATTATAATTATTGTTTAACAAGATATTCATATATAAAATTACTTAGTATTTACTATCTTATTAGTAATTATTTTATTTCTTAAATTAAAAAATTATATAATTATTTTTTATAGAAAAAAAATTATATAATATTAATTTTAATTCAAAATTACATTTGGACCATTTATATTTAAATTTAATTTTTTTAAATATTTTAATCTCCAGTTTAATATTTTTAATCTTGGTATTTACTAATGGTAAATTAGCTATAAAGATTAAAGAGTGACTCTCTTATCCAGAGACATGAATAAAATAATTAATAATATTAATAGAATTACTTTTTTATCATTTTATTTAATGATATTAAAACGAAGAATAAAGTTGTTTTCAAATTCAGTAATTTTTTTAGCCATTTCAAATTCAATACCAATTGTTGTTATTAATTAAAATTAAAATTATATTATTCTTTATAACTTTTAATAATTGAATTAAGAGATTGCATTTTCTGCATAAACTCGAGCATAATTTTTTTTTTTTTTTTTTTTACCGTAAGTTCATATCCTTTATGATAGAACTGAAAATACAAGTTCATATCCTTCACAATAGAACAGAAAATACAAGAAGGTATTTGATCATAAACATGGTTGTGAGTATTGAATTGTGACTCCGTGATAGTTGAGATAATTAAAACCTACAATAAAATTAGAAAGTTAACTGCTAAAAGATGTAAATGACTAAATGACTAAAATCTTTAACGGGATTAATGTTTGAAGGCTAATACTAGTCTTAAAAAAATATAAAGACCAAAAAAAAAATAATAAAAAATTCAGAAATAAAAAAAACATACTTTATCTTAAAATATAACAACTCTAATAATATTAAATTAACATTAATGATATTAAAAATTATTAATAACATGACTGCATTTTTAAAATATATTATTTTAATTTATAATGAATAACTATATGAAATATCTCATATTCTCATTTGATAGCACTATGATTAGTTGTCTGACAATTTTTATCGATAAGAGTAAAAGTATAAATTTTTTATTAGTTGCGTTAATATTTTTATCAATAAGAATAAAGAAATATATTTTTAAGTGAAAGGGTAACAATAAAATAGTTTTATAATTTGATAGGTAACACAGTCATAATATTTTATTTATTTGATTTTTAAAATAATTTTATAAAATTTAATTTTCTTATCATAATCGAAAGGAGAATTGTAAAAAAAGAAAAAAGAAACTCATAATTTATGATGTTTTGTACAAAAAAAATATTATAATGTTATACAAGCATGTTTAACTTCGTAATATATAAATAATTTTATATAGTAATTAACATAAAATCATACAAGTGTGAATATGTTTTTTCTTCTATACTTCGTATTGATCATGCGAGTATACGTCCTCATCAACCTTTTAGAGAAATTGAAGCCCATTAATTCTCAGAAAGATCAAATCAGAGGACGAAAGACGCCACAAAAGAACCTATAGTATGTATAAAAGACACAAGAATATAGATCACTAGGACGACATGCACTTAATAGTTATTTATATTTATTCGATATAATGGAAATTAACAACAAATCAAGTAACAAGTTCATAAAACATGAAAGAAGAAATTTTGAATATTATTTGTTTTCACCCATATAAACAGAAATGATTAACATAGACAGAAACATATTATTAATTTAAGGATATTATAGTTCTAGCTACTTATCAACTTTATTTTACATTTTATTGTATAATGTCCACCAATTCCAACAACAAAATGGCATATTAGATAAGATAAGATTCTATATATGATTTCAAAACCATTTCCGGGTGAAATCAATCTAAACACATTATCCAAGAAAATGTCATTGTACTCTGAAAATCATACATTAGTTAAAGAGATGACCAGTCATTTGTGTTGTCAAGAAAAGTGCTATGAAACAGCAATGTTCCAATAAGTTTCTCGCATATCGTTATGGATGCTTCATAGAATCAGAAGCCTCTTGATTGAAGCTCTCCTGAAGTGGTCCTAAGGATTCTGCATTATTTGTTTTTTTTTATTACAGTTGAATTTCCAATCAAAATTATGAGCCATTGTGTCAAAGAAAAAGGAGTCAAAGGTCCAATGCTACCAAATACTCAAACTAAATCCAAAGATACTGAAAATGGAAAACTGATTATGAAGTAACAATTGCCAAGAAAACAAGCTAAGATCGATGTACAGAAATGCACTTACTTTGAGCATCTACGAACAACTAGGTTTGCAACATGAGAGAGCTCTTATATAAAATTCTTCCCAACAAGAGATATCCGGTATCCAATTGTTGCCATTTTAGGTCCAAGTAGGCCTAAAAGAAATAGACAGACCTCAATTTGATTCAAAGGGTTTGTGTAATTTGGGCTTGGTGGGGGGGGGTGCTTCGTTGTTATCTACACCCTCCTTTTTATGTTACTGCTTTGGTAGCTAGGTTTGCTAGCCCAATAGTTTTTAAGTTTTTGCTTCTTGTATTTAAGCATCCTTTTAGATTGTTTGAGGGCATCATGAATGAACATCTGAATTTCTATCTTTTACTTTGTCATCGCTTTATGTTTTTCTTCCTTGTGTATAATTAATTTTCTAGTTGCACAGTAGCTACTACCTATTAAATTAGTGTTTTCATTGTTGTTCTCTATGCCTCACCAAACCAAGGACTTCGATGACCCTTTTAAGAACATCCAGGAATTACTAATGTCTCTCCAATCCTAGCTAATAGCCCGGGAATCTTGCTAGCAAAGTCTTGAGAACACCATGGATTCACGCCATGACTCTCTCTCTACCATAATGTACAAACTCACAGATCGTGTTTCAACTATTTCCCTCAAACGAACAGTGCCACCGACACCTTCACCTACATCACCAACTCAATCGCTAACCTCATTGTTTCCAAGCTCATCATCCATCGGGGGATTAACACTACAGAATCTTGTTCCTCACCCCTTAGGTACTAACTATGTCTATGGTATGCCTTATTCTTATGGATTACAAGTTTCTACTACCCTAGGGGTCATAATCACTATTGGCCTGCCTCCCACACTCACTGCCCTATTTGCATCGTCTTCCCTAGGATATTTTCCTAATTCCTTTAACATTTCCCACTCACACACTGCCTTCCCACATGCCTCTACCTCCATTTCTCACTCTAAGACCCAATTTCTTAGCCCCAAATTTCACCAATGTGCCTACCTCTAACGTGAACCCCATGTTTCCCTACTTTCCCGCCCCATACATTACCATGGCTCAAAATCACACACCACTTATCCGTCCCTTTAAACTCACCCTACCAACATTTGATGGTTCAGACCCCTTAGATTGATTTTTTCAAGCAGAACAATTTTTCTCTCTCCATCAGGTCCTACCTGAGCAAAGAATTACTATGATCTCATTTTATATGAAGGTGGAAGCCCTTAGTTGGTTTAAATGAATACTGCAAAATTCTCCATTCATGGATTGGACTTCTTTTACTCGAGCTCTTGAATTAAGTTTTGATCCATCATCTTATGAAAATCACCAGGTAGCTTTATTTAAGTTACGCCAATTTGGCTCTGTAATTGAGTATTAAGCTAATTTTGAAAAATTATGCAATCAAATTGTGGGACTGTCTCGGGAAGCTATATTGAACTATTTTCTATCGAGTCTCAATGTTGAAATCTGTCGAGAACTGACAATGCTCCAACCACCTACTATCTCTCAAGCCATTGGCTTGGCAAAACTGATAGAAGCCAACATTAAGGACTCAAAACCCAAACCTTTTCGCCCATTCCCAAACACTAGCCCACACGTTACTCCTAACTCTAATCTTATACCACCCATCAATCCTAACAACCCATCTCCAACTCCCTTACCCATATGCAATGTCACCTCTTCCCAATTGGCGAATCGTCGTGCACTTGGCCTTTGTTACAATTGTGATGAGAAATTTGTCCCTGGCCATAAATGTAGTCACAACAGGTTTTTGTTGTTGCTTGTGGATGATGATAATGAACCTCATACAAACTCACCCACTATTGACCCAACTGACCCATCTTCCCCTACTCATTATGAGGAACTTTCGGACAACCCTAAACCCATACTCTTCCACCTATCTCCCTAAGCCTTACTTGGCTCTCCCTTCCCAAAATCCATGAGGTTCACTTGATCCATAAACAACCTGCCCGTGACAATCTTAATTGATTCAGGTAGTTCACACATTATTCAACCTCGCGTTGTTAAACATCTATGTTTGCCGGTTCAATCCGCTCCACCATTTTCAATCATAGTAGGAAATGGAGAATAAATCAACTGCCAAGGTATCTGTAGAGACATCACTATTTGTTTACAAACATAAGCTTTCACTATTCCCCTCTACATTTTTCCTATTGAAGGAGCCGATATTGTTCTTGGCATGGAATGGCTACAAACTTTAGGCCCAATTACAACTGATTTTTCTATACCCAGCATCACTTTTCTCCACCAGAAACCACCCCTCACTGTACAAGGCGACCCCTACCAACTACTCACACTCATCACATTTCACCATCTCTGCCACCTAATTCATCGTGAATCTATGGTCTCCATTCATGTCCTAGCCATCAAACCCTCAACTACCCCTGTTAAAACCCCACCTCCCACAACAAACCTAACTACCCCAGAATCACCCTTACACACTATGTCTCTTGACATCCAAACTTTAATCCTCAAACACTATCATTTTTCAACCACCATAAGGCTTATCTCCCCCTCGCCCACATGATCACAAAATACCCTTACTCCACAATACTAGCCCAGTAAACGTCCGCTCTTATCGCTATCCCCACTCCCAAAAAGAAATCATCATAAAAATTATCCACGATATGTTCATAGAAGGTATCATTCAACCTAGTAACAGTCCTTTTTCATCCCCAATCTTATTGGTTAAAAAGAAGGATGGGTCATGGTGGTTTTGTGCAGACTACTGTCCCTTAAATGTTGTTACTATAGAAGACCGTTTCCTAATCCCTACAATTGATGAACTGCTATATGAGTTAGGCATTGCTACTGTGTTTACAAAAATTGATTTACGCTTAGGATATCATCAAATGCAAGTCGTCCTTGAGGATGTTCACAAAACAACTTTTAGAACTCCAGATGGTCATTACGAGTTTTTAATTATGCCATTTAGGCTTACTAATGCTCCTTCCACTTTTTAATCAACCATGAATGACCTACCTTTTCTTCATAGGTTTGTTCTTGCTTTTTTTTTTATGATATACTGATTTATAGCCCTACTTTCTCTATGCACTTAGATCATTTAACGTAATTTTTCAATTACTTTTATCTCACAAATTTTATGCCAAGTTTTCCAAGTACACCTTTGCTGCATGTTTGGTGTAGTATTTGGGTCATATTATCTCTGCTGAAGGTGTAGCCCCTGATTTGGACAAAATCAAAGGCATCCTTGACTGGCTGGAGCCACATTCACACACGGCTTTAAGGGGGTTTTTTTAGGCTTAATGCGATTTTATCACAAATTTGTGCATCATTATGCCTCTCTCGCCGCTCCTCTCACCGAGATTCTCAAAACAAAGCAGTTTACATGGAGTTCAAAAGCTACATCAGCCTTAACAAAACTCAAACAAATAATGACCAATCTTCCGGTCTTGATGCTACCTGATTTCAACGAACTGTTTGTGGTGGAAATTGATGCTTCCTTAATTGCTATTGGAGCTATGTTGTCTTAACAAGGGCATTCATTGGCCTTCTTTAGTAAGAAAATGGGACCACGTCTACAGGCATCCTCTGTGTATGTTCAAGAGATGTTCACTATCACTGAAGTTGTGAAAAAGTGGAGACAATATTTATTAGGTAGAAAATTTCACATCTATACGGACCAGAAAAGCCTCAATACATTACTCACACAAGCAATACAAACACCAGAGCAGTAAAAATGGACAGCCAAGCTTCAAGGGTTTCAATTTGAAATTTATTACAAACCTGGGAAAGCTAACCTAGTTGTAGACACCCTCTCCAAACAGTACTATAAGGACCCACCACTTTTGGCCTCCATTTCTTCCCCCTTCCCAGCCATGCTACATACCTTCAAGAAGTTTTATGCAGAACATGATACAAGAAAAGAGCTTCTCATAAAATTGCATATACAAAGGGATTCAAATAATGGCTTTGTTGTTATGAATGGATTGTTGTATTTCAAAAGGAAACTTTTCATACCTGACCATATTAACTGGCTCAATTGCATCTTGCATGAGTTCCACTTGACCCTCATGGCAAGTCACTCTGGTTTAAAGCCCACCATAGCTCGCATTGCTACATCGTTTCATTGGCTGGGTTTGTACAAAGACACAAAATAGTTTATCATAAATTGTTCGATCTGCCAACAAAGCAAGTATATGACGACAAAGAAACAAAGGTTGCTGTAACCCTTACCTATTCCTAATCAAATGTGGGAAGAACTAAGCATGGACTTCATCACGCATTTGTCGTCTTCCTTCGACCATACAATCATTTGGGTCATCTGCGACCGTCTCATCAAATACGCACATTTCCTCGCGCTTCCAACTCATTATATCGCACCCTCACTTACTACCCAATTCTTAGTAGAAATATGTCGTTTACACGGTTGTCTCAAGTACATTGTGTCTAATAAAGATCCGCTCTTCCTGAGTGCATTCTGGAAAGAAATACTCAAACTTCAGGGGACTACTTTGAAATATAGCATAGCTTACCATCTTGAGACGGATGGCCAAACAAAGGTAATTAATAGATGCTTGCAAACTTACCTTCAATGTTTCGTTGGCGAGCAACCTCGCTCTTGGTTCAAATACCTTCACCTCGCTGAGCTGTGGTACAACACCTCCTTCCACTCTACAATCCAGATGTTGCAGTTTCAAGCCCTTTACGGTTGTCAACCACCAACAATTCAGGATTTCGTCTCGAGTTCCACCTCAATCAAGGAGGTCAAATCAGCCTTCTTGTCTCACAAGAAAATATTAGAGTAGTTAAAAGCAAATCTCAAGAAGGCCAAACAGCGAATGCAATCACAAGTCAACACAAAAAGATTAGATCATACCTTTGAGGTCTCATCATGGGTATGGCTCCGTCTCCAACCCCATCGTCAGCACACGGTCACCCACTGGAGATCAGAGAAGCTCTCTTATCGCTACTACGACCCCTTTCGCATCTTCAAGCGCATTGGAGCCATCGCTTACGAGTTATTGCTTCCCCCGGAATCGCGGATCCATCCAGTGTTCCACGTCTCCCTCCTCCGGCAATACCACAGCCCGTTGCCGTCGTCACCATTGCAACCCCTTCCAACCAGCCTCACTCCGACCACCGTCACATGGAGCACAACCCTTGTGCACACTAGTCACATCGTCCCCACCTCTTCGTCACCCACGCACAAGACACGAGCAGCCACGCTCAGTCGCGTAGCTTCCACCTCAATGGACAATGCGTGCAGCAACCGTGCCATTCCGGCGACCCTCACGGAAGGAAACCAATCTGCCACCACTAGTCGCGCCGACGCCTTCTCGACAGATAGTGTCCACGACATCCAGGCCATTACCACCGCACACGAAACCGCCACCCTAAATCACGCCGCCATCGTCCTCCCCAACCAACACAAGTTCGCCAGTTTTGACCTCCCGAAAAGAAACCCCCCCTCTTACAACACAACCCTCCCCTCGTGCAAACCTCTTCAGTATCTAAGACCAAATCCAAACCAACTCCCAAGTACACTGCCACTCCCTCCGTCAGCCATCTGATCTCTGTACCCACAGTTCCCCAAACGTGCCTTCTTTCATCCAATCAAACCACTTTGTCTTCTCCCCCACGCATATCACACATCCCAATAGCCCAGCTGTCCTACACTCTACTTTTCCACTTCCCAAACAAACATAAACCATCAATCCCTCTCTGTCTTATCAAGATTTATCCAACGGCCTCCTTTCCACCAACTCATCAATCCACATCCAGCCTTCACATCCCTTATCTCTCCACTTTGAGGACAAAGTGGCCCCTTCAACGGATGGTATTGTTGACATTTTAGGCCCAACTAAGCCCAAAAGAAATAAACAGACCTCAATTTGGCTCAAAGGGTTTCTATAATTTGGGCCTGGTGGAGGGTGTTTCATTGCTATCCACATCCTCCTTTTTATGTTATTGCTTTGGTAGTTGGATCCGCCGGCCCAATAGTTTTTAGGTTTTTGCTTCTGTATTTAAACATCCTTTTTGGATTGCTTGAGGACATCATGAATGAATATCTAAATTTCTATCTTTTACCTTGTCGTCACTTTATGTTTTTCTTCCCTGCATATAATTAATTTTCTAGGTGCACAATAGCTACTACCTATCACCAATCTTTCTTAAAGTTCTTGCATTTACTGAAACATAAAAGGTTCCCAACAAAATAAGTCATACCAAATTGAATCCTCGAAACTATAGTATCATTGCATGACATATATATATTATAGTTGGAATCGAGTGATCATACCTTTAACTAATAAGCTACAAACTTTTCAATAAGCACTTATGGAAGAAAAAAAAATGAATTAAACTTCTTCCATCCGACAAAATTAAATTATACATCTCAACTTTTGGAGAACTCCAATGAGAGAGTTTTTATAAAAGTTGAAAATGATAGGTTGAATTATAAAACTTTTTAATAGTCTTACACTAAGATCTAAACACTAACAACTAAACAAAAACATTGGCTCATAAAAAAAAATATCATTGTATTACTGAAAGGCGCTTGACGGATCTACGCCTCCTGCCTAGAGGCGCTTAAGATCAGCATCTCTCATTGAGAATCTGTTTGGAAGATACTTGACCAATTAGTGCATTTCCTATAACTACTGATAAACTTAATGATAAACAAGAGGCATATATTGGTATGCCAAATAATGTTTTTTTTTCTTCCCTCTAGGAGGCGCCTCTCAACCATATTCCCAAATTTCACATGGAAGACGCATCAAGCGCCTCTTGCAAGGGGCAGCATCAACTATTTAGGCGTGAATCCTTCAAGCGCCTCTCAGACTAGGAGGCACAGATCAGATTCACATTACCCAGTTTGGTAATTACTTTTATGATACAACCATAAAAAAAAACACCTATAATGGTATTTTTACCTAGAAAACAAATAGGTTATCATTATACATCCTTCTAGAAGAAGGCTTAATTCTTCCTTTGTTGTGCCGCTTAATTCTTCCTTTAGTGAATTTGTGGCACAGTCTCTTAACTTCAGAACTAGTTCCTTTGTTATAGAGAGCTTTTGGTTCTCAAACATAGGCATGCCAATTGATCTGCACCCGTGGGGATGCTCCCATCCCCATCCCAATTTTAACGGAGAAAAATCGAGTTGACTAGGTATGAATTTTCCCCAATTAAGAAAGTTGGGAACTAGGTTAGGGTTTGGAATTGTGATCCCTGCACCCGCATCCATCCCTACTATTGATGCAGTAAATTATATAAATACACTCATATTGTTTATTTATATATTTTAAAGCAAATTACATCAACACTCCCTAAAGTTTGCTTCAATTACACATGCATCCTCTCCTTTTAAAGAAAAAATATCTAAAAATGAATTAATTGACAACATGATTTATTAATTTATTTTATTTTATTATTGTAAAATTCTTATTGGTTGTGCTTAAGAATAAATAGGTTTTATTATTTTTAGTTGACAGTAAATTTATAAAAAATCAATTCCAATACTATATAATTTATTATAATATAATTTCTACGTACATCTTTATAATATTCGATAAAATAAAATAAAAGTTTAAATATATTCAAATATGAGTCATTATTTTTAGTCTTCCAAATGAAAAGTTGTATTTTTAGTCATTCCAAATCGGAAATTATTTTTTTTAGTCTTCCCCCTAATAAATGTCAAACATGGACTAAGAAATTTACAATTTGTGACGGTTGTTTAACGGTCATAACTTGAACTTGATTTGTGACACTTTTTGTATATTAGAACATCTCCAATGAGATTGATAAATGAGTTGTTTAATTCTAAGTAATCACTTTTTACCATTGAAGCAAATGATATGGAGTTGCACTTTTTACCATTGAAGCAAATGATATGGAGTTGCTTATTTAGACACTGTTACTTAAAAATTATTATTATAAATAACATTTTTTCAAATATTATAAGATTCGTAAAATTAAATTAACCACTTTTTTTAACAACCTTATCATTTGAGTAAAATTTTGAATAGATGGTTAAAATCTACGTGAAACTAAAGGCTCATAAAACTCATCTAAGCAACTCATCCACAAAACTCTTATTCCTTGTTTGTCATTTATTAAGAGAATGCTTAAAAAATAATTTTTTGAATTTGAAGGACTAAAAAAATAATTTTTTATTTGGAAGACTAAAAAAATTACTACTCATATTTGAAGGGCTAAAATTATATTTAAGCCTAAAATAAAAAAAAAAATCATGCACACTTCTATATCTCATCAAACGAAAAATAAATAAATAAATAAATCATGCATCCTTCTATTCAAATGTTATGACTTACCATAAATATTTTGTCGATATATATTATAAAAATTATCTTATCCAAATGATACCATTAATGTGTATTAACAAGATGATTAATATAAATAAATTTTTCTCCTCATATATCTCCATAAGTAGGAGCGAGAAGTTGGAGTTTCTAATCCTCTGACAGATGTGACTGGACCTGCTCATGCCTGTGTGGCTGTGGCTGCGGCTGCACCTACAGCACGTATTCAACTAAAATAAAACTTAGTTATCAAGACCAAGTAAAAAAATAATAAAAAATAAGTAGAAAAAAGTCTTGTTTTACGTAAGATATTGATTAGCTACAAGGAACTTTTCATGGTACATTTTCTATCGCACGACTACATATGTTTTTAATCTGACTATAATGATAGCATACTTGTGTGAGTGGTCTTAGAAGGTGATTAGGTGCTGAATTTATTTTTTTAACCAATGTGTACTTTAAAAGTCAACACCGGAATAATACTTATCCATTGAACATTCCTTTTCTTTCATGAAACTCAATTCAAGTATGATTCTTTACATTATCCATCTCTCTATTCCAAGTTATCCACTTGTTCGTCTATGTTGTGTAAATGAATTGGTTCACAATCCTTCCTTTGCCATCTGAGATTGTTGAGATTTTGTCACATCAAGAGGTAGGTCACTTGGGTTTTGTTCGGTGCTACTTGTTGGGGTCATCTGTGATTCAATGTGTGTCTAACTCTTTTTTTTTTTTTTTTTATGAATTTGAGATCATTATGATCTTTGATGAGTTTTTGCAAGTGGAATTGTAATTGTGAGTTTGTGTGTATGCTGCTTTTAGATATTGAAACATTTAAGCACTCTTTTTTGTTGTGCTTGTGCACCACCTTTAGTTTACATATCCTCAATTTGCATGTTTGCTTTGTGGATTAATGGCACATTGTCACTGGTGCTTGGATCTTAGAATTTGCAGGACTATTGAAAAAGTTTCATAATTCAACTTATGTTATTTGACTTTTATAAACTCCTTGGTACAACTTCTAAAAAAGTCAGAGATGTATAATTTAATTTTATACGATAGAAGAAGTTTAATTCATTTTTTTTTTCGTAAGGGCTTATGAAAAAGTTTATTTACCATTGTAAGAATTATTTGTAGCTTATTAGTTATTAGTTATAGGTCTAAATTCAGTTCTGTTATTCCTTGTTGAATCTCTATTCTGTTATTTCTGAATTGGATTCGGTATAAAATTGATGAAAGATCATCAAAATGGAGAATAAAAATCGTAATTGAGGAATAAGTTTGTACCATAACTTAATTTTCTCTTTATATAAGGACAATTTAATTAATTATAAGGACTAATTGTATAGCTAATAAGATTAAACTACCATTCTTCTGTTTTTTCTCTAAAAAATTAAATTATCAAAAAAATTGGTTTAATTTTTAGTCATGGTAAGTTTTTTAATTTTTAGTCATTGTAAGTTTTTTTTTTCAGTTTTAGTTTCTTATATTTTACACTGTTTTTTTTTTTTTATATCCTTACTAGCTTTTAATTTATGGCCTAAACTCTCTACATACTAACCTATACTTTAAGACTTTTATTACAACCTAAATGCATGAAAACTTGTTCTAAAAAACAATGCATGAAAATAAAATTAATAATGTATTTCTACCATTATTCTATAGGAAACCTATTGAAGGATAGAAAATTCTAAATTTAGATACCTAGCAAAAATAATTAAAGTTCATAACCACTAACTTGTTCATTGTGCTTAGAAATCAGCCAAATGAAATATCTATTTCGTCTTTATAGCGATAGTTTAATTATAAACATTGACGACGAAATTGTAAAAAAGGGACTACATTAAGACTCTTTAAATCTCTAAAAAAAAGGTTCTTTAAAAATAATGTGAATTTATTAAAATTTTAATAAGTAATGTGATGAAATTGAATAAAATAAATAAATAGTGGGAGAAAATTTTAAATAACCCTATAAAATAACTCTTTAGATGTAGTATTAAAATTTGAATGAATATTGTAAAATCATTTTTAATTAGTAACTGCTTCCCATTCATTTCATATATTTTTCCGACTCGCGCGCTCTAGTCTCACGGTCTCACCCTCTCGTGTCACCCCTTATGTTTGTCAGCTCCACGTTGCAATTTGTAAGAAAACGTGCATTCTCGTTGTCGTGTCGGGGAGTTTTTTTTTTTTACATTTAGAAAGATACTATTACTAATAACACTGGATGTGTAAAATTGATGGAATACTCGTTGAGGCCCAACATTAAACCACACTCTTTCCTAGCCCACAAATGTAGTACTGTCTTCAACTTAAGAATTTGTCGATAAATCTGTTCCTTTTTTTTGTTTAAACATTTGTTTTAATATAATTCTCAAAACATAAAAAGATTTTGAATTCACTCTTGCCTATACAAAATATATTTTAAATGATAAATTAATTATTTATCTATATTAAATTATTTTGAAAAAAATTAAATTTGAAACCAAAACATGAAAAGAGAATAAAACAAGCTATAAGATTAGCAACTTTACTTAATAAGGAATGGTGACTTTATTTATTTATTTATTTATTTTCAGTTTAATTGGAAAATATTTTGGGTATCATGTAATATTATCTCAGATTAGATTCCTTGGGGTATTTTTGGACCTTAGTAAAAAAAAAACAAGACAGAAGCAATAAAAAGTTAGATAAAATATATATATAGACCCACTTAAAAAAATAGAAGGTTTAAATTAACATCCTTCACCTTTTTATTTGTGACAACAAAAATAATCAAACTGTTCTAGAAGGATGTATAATGATACAATTATTGTAAATTTATTTTATTTTAATTATTTAATTTACTAAATCTTTTTTCTATCACCTGAAGCATTGAGAGACTCTCATTGATGCAATTTCCTTTTTAATTGGGGGCTGAATTCATCTTCCTTACAAATTTTAGTCATCGGTGAATATTTTTTTTGTTTTCTTTTCCCTTTATCTTCCTTACAAACTTCGCTTTAGCCACCGTCATGACCGTTCAACATTTTTTGTTTTGAAAAAACTCGTTCATTTATTTTTCTATTTTCTCCTCTCACTAATGCTTCAAAAAAAGGTTTGATCCAAACAGATTCTTTATTGTTCGATTTAAAATCGCTTTAAAATAAATGTTTGTGTACTTCAAGTGGGATAGAATAACCTATTGTTGTGTTCTGGTCCCTGGAGTCTTTATATGTCAATGTCAAAACATTACTCCCACCGCATAATTTGGATGAAATCATCCAAATGGCTGGTTTTTAAAATAAGAGAGATTAGATGTCTCAATTTTAAAGTAAGGATAAAAATTCTAGATTGATAAAAAGTAGGGATTAAAATTACAATTTATTGTTAAAATAACAATACTCGGTTGTTTATAAAAATATCCACACTTAAATACCAATGCCAAGTAATCTTATATTAATATAAAATTAATTAATAATATAATACAAAAAAAATAACTAAGATAACAGAGAATACAATTAGTTATTAGGTAAAGACTTAAGTGGATTGTTATTAAGTGTATAATAAGTTTTTTTTTTTAGGTTGAAGAACACCAGTGTCCCTTAATTCATTGTGTCAGAGACTAATCTCACTTACGATGCATGTAGAGAAAGACTTAGGTTAGACTTCAATAATTTTGAATTTTTTTTTATAGTATATATAATATTTTAATATTATAATAATTTTATTTAATTAATAAATTATATTTTTTATAACCATTAAAAAAAATAGATAAATTATTCAAATATTATTTATTTTTTCCTTTTGATAATATCTCTTTTATAATATGTTATTTCTATTTTAAAAGTTATAATTAAATAATTGTATTTGTAATCAATTAATTTTATTAGTCTTTCATTTATATTTATTTGTTTTAATTAACTTAAGAATTATAATTTATTTATTAATAGAATATTTTTCTAAAAAAAATATGATTAATATAGAAATTATTTTCTATCTCATAAAAAGTATACATGACATGTAAATTAAAATTAATGATTGACATATAATCTTTGATCTATATAAAAATAAAAGATGTTTAAAATAAATATATTTTATATTATATCTTCTTTTATCAATGATGTTAATATTAGGGAACATTGAATATAGAAAAATAGCATATATAATTTCCATATTTTTCTTTAATTATATTTATTTTTAATAAGTTAAAGTAATACTTGTTATATTATTTTCATTTAGAAAAATATTTATTATACTCAGTCATAATTAGAAAAATATTTAGATTGGAAATAAATTACTGAAAAAATCAATATAAATTTAAATATCAATAATTTTTATAATATTTCAAAATATTTGTTTTAATATGTTATTAATATAGTTAATGCTTTATAATATATATAATTATGAATAGTTTATAATATATATATATATATATATATATATATATATATATATAAAAAGATTTTGGCTTAATGGTACTTTTAGTTTCTCAAATTTTTAATTTTGCAATTTTGGTCTCATGCTATTTTTTTGTTTGTGCAATTTTGATCCTTTTAAGTTTTGAATTGATGTAATTTTAGTACATAGGTTAAAAAAAATGTGTTTACCGTTAAAAAATAATGTTAACTTTTGCCGGTAATGCATTTTTAAATGAAAATTAATATAATTTTTTAACAGTCAATGTATTTTTTTAATGAACTATTAAAATTGTACAAATTTAAAATTTGGAGGACCAAAATTACATAAAAAAAAAAAATTATAAATGACCAAAATTACCAACTTAGAAAATCAAAAGTGTAAAATTAGGCCTAAGATTTTGGTCCCTTTCCCTTTTAAGTTCTAAGTCCACCCTTAGATGTATGAGGGTCATTGGCTCAAAGAAATTTTGTACATTATGGAAAATCGAATAGAGAATATTTCACTAAATAAATCACGAACATTGAAAAAATTTATATCATTGCATCAACTATTTACAAACACATTTTATGCATAAAAAAAATCAACATCTAAAATGCTTTTTTTAGAAAAAGGCAAGTAAATGAAAAATGTAATAAATTAACTTTCATCAAACCCAAAGTATTGGTGCAATGGTTGCACCCTCACACATTGTAAAGATAATCTATTTAAAAGAAAATTTCGTGTTTGATTTCGTTGTACACAAAAATTCTTCGAATCAATAACAATTATGTGAAATTTTTTTGAATCGACACATTCAAAGTATCACAAACTTAATTAGTTTTTAATTTAATGAACTAAAGAAAACCCATGCTAGAAAAAAAAATCACCTCCATTGTTATTAATAAATTCAATTAAGAGGCTTTTTTTTTAGGGAAATGAATTTTATTAATTACTTTTCACATATTTAATATTTGTAAAATAAAAATTATTGTTTTTACATGTTTTGACGCCTAACTTCTATTACTACACATTAGTTATCTTCGTAACAATCTTTATTTTCTAAATTTTAACCGGCGGGGTAAATATATTTGTTTCTATGTAAAAACCTTGCACGTATTTATAAATTTGCGAAAAAAAACCCGCACGGGTCAGTATCGGGCATAATAAAGAGTCAGGCTTCGGACGTAGAAATTGAGAAAAAATTATTTGGTCATCCAGTGTCACAGTTATCTATTATCCCGATCAATTGGATTATCAAATAATATAAATTTAGTAAGATTCCTTAAATTAAGGAATAATATTATTATTTTTTGTTAAATTAGTAATTAACATATTTTTAATTTAATGAGTATATATATTTGACTATAAACGTATACATCATCATTGGTCAGAATCTTAAACAACGTGGTGTTCTTAGATCGGTTAATAAATTATGATGGAAATGGGTGTTGATGTGAAGTGAATTATTAACGGGAACTGAATGGCAGATTACAAATTCAGAATCCTGAGCAGTATTATGAAGAGACAGCCGTCTTAATTTCCTATCTTGCCAAGTCAACAGCACTTGACCTTAACAGTGGGAGGTGAACATGTTGGTTTTAAGAAGATAACAACAAAATTTGGGTGAGGGTGTTTGTTGCAATTCTAGAGTCATCAACTTTGTTTTGAATGTTAATTGTAAGACCATACAAACAGATACTGATGGTTTTGTTTCCATTGGTGGGGTTTTGGTATACCTCACCAGCTAACAACTTCCACTCTCACTTGAGAAGTTTGCTAGTGACTTGTGAGCCCACTGTACTTGTGCTTGAGTCCTTGAACTTGCCCATGTTTTTATTTTTAGTAAGAGACTAAATATTCCTTCTATGAGAAACAATTTTGTTCCGGTCATATAAAACTATTATAAAAGATAATTTTCATTTTTTTTTTAAATATTTAACGCGATTACATGAGATAAAAATGATCGATTAGTTGAAATAAAATAATTTCATACCAGATTATATATATACACAGTGTGATGAACATGTCAAAGTTAATTGATTACTAACTACTACCTCCGAACATGTGTCCCCAAATCTGAATCCATATTGGGAATATATGATATAGCAATCTATCAAGCATCAACTTAGCTTTTAAGACCCTTTAAGTCCATATTCCTCCTCCTTATTCATGAATGCTAGCTCAAAGAGACAAGGAAACAGCGTGGTCAAAAGTGGGTCAAATAAGGAAGATTGAGTTGGAGTGAAGAAGGCAAAAGTGGCTTTAAAAGGTTCACAAGCTCTTATCATTTTCCCGAAGTTGGAGAACCCACATTGCCCATGCTCTGGCCCATTCAAGCTGTCCTCTTCTCTTCTTCTTCTACCATGCAATGCATCTAACCCCTCCTTCCCCTTTCATTAAACAATAACAACAAATGTGCTATCTATCTATCTCTCTATATATATAATCTCATTAATATTTTTCTCTCCTCAATCATTCACTTAATGAATTGGCAACATCCACAAGATTTTATGAATTAATTGGTTTAAGTGGGTTCCATCAACACTGTTTCCCCTTGGATTTGCCTTGTGCTTTGTCATGTTACTACAATCTGTTGCACTCACAACCTCATTACACTTCCTAAATGGATAAGCAATTCCCTTGTTTTACCGACAAACCAGATTTTTAAACTACTTGTTGACAAAGCATTACCTCTCTGGCTCAATTGACAATACTTTTATGTGAGCATAAAACATCATGTGAAAATTACTACTATTTTCTTTCCTTTTTATCTCATAATAATCAACAAACTGCATCAAATCCAAATGATATCCGACAATTCAAGCTTCTAGGAAATACTCCTGCCTCTTAATTAACATGGGTCAACCAAAGAGTGGTCAATCAAGTTGTAGGCTAAGATTAGTCATTTTAAAGTAGGTAAATACATCACACTTATAACATATTAACAAAAAAATAAAATTCGTAATAAATAATATTTCTTAAAGATGCATAATTGAAAATCAGTTACGTTTAATATAATTGGTGTTTTTTTCGAAAGTTACTAAGGTGTAACTTTTACTTTTAGTGTTTTTAAATGTATAAATCGTCGTTTAAAGTTTAATCCAAACACAACTCTAATCTTTGAGTAAGTCAAATGATGTTGTGTGATATATTTAATCAACTTTTTATATAATTAGATGAGACTTTTGTTGTTGTTGTGCTAATATGGGTCCACTCCTTAGTTTAATGGTTCCAATTTCATTAACAAGACCTTGTAGCCAGGTTCATCTTATCAAAAGCCTAAATAGGGATTAGTCGACATACTCCAAATGAATAGCGACACCTAAAGAAATTAAAAAGAAAAACACCGTTGATTTTGCAACAAAAAAGAAGCACTAGTTAATAATATTGTTGTTGCCGTAGGTCCTACGAGACATGGACCTCCTGGTTGATTCATGATCGCAACAATTCAGTCTGGGTCCATGTCACCATGTGTGGAACTTGGTAGAACAAATGGAATCACGTGAATAGTTTTCCACAGTAGTTTTTTGAAAGTAAAATATTTGTTTGCCTAGAATTTTAGCAAGATTTGGAATTAGTTAAGGGCAATTTATTTATTTAATTAAGATTTTTATTCTCAACCACCTACAAGAGAGACATATATGAATAACCAGCCAAATTTAAATTCAACTTAGAATCTCAAAGTTCAGATTGACAAGTTACAGATAGACATCTATGCTCAAATTCGATATTAAAGTTTTGGGTTGGGTTGGATTGTTGCCATCGATGTTTACCAAAATCATTGTTTTTGCCACCATGGTAACCCAAGTTTGATTGTTAAAGAAAATGGAGAAAGTGAATAGAGGGGTAAATGGTTTCATCAAATTCAATAATTTTAAGAATGTCTATTCTGAAAATTAATAGTCAGAACTCAGAATAATAACATTCGAGAACAATTTTATTCCCAAAAAATCATAAAAATATATGCGCCTTTTTCTCTGAGGAAAATGAAAGAATCCTTGCACTCCCATGAACTTTTAAATTTTGAAGTATTAATATTAATGTATCCAGCAAGATTGATCTTGAATGAATAACCATAGTATATAATTCGTGCTGAGTAATACATTATTGTTATTCCGTAAATAAAAAATACATTATTGTTACAACAACACTTAGTGGCTAGCTATTATTGCAAACATATACTACCAAACAAAAAAAATAGGTTCAAGATTTTACATGCTCAGTGACAATTAATTCCAATTATTGTTTGATTAATTAATAACTACAAACTAGCCTAGAGTGCACATGCTTCGGTCGTAGACACAGAAATACATCAGAGATTTGATTTTATTTTTCCTTTATATAATATATGATTATTGGTGTCTGTGTATTTGGCCATATATTGTCAAATCTGCAAGTATACTGCAACCAACCACACCATTTCGATTTATCTATGAAATGTAGGCCTTTTTTTTTATTATTATTAACTTCCATTTCGATTTCTACACATGTCTGAAGGATTGTACAAGCAAGAATGTCCACTTGCGCTGCAGGTAGCACATAGTGGAAACAAATTGATCTTTTAAACTTTGTAGAAAGTAAAAGAGCAGATGAACTGTGATCTCTTTGTATGGCTGCTGAGTTAAAACATCCAAAACTGAAGTCAAAGGGGCCATGCTGGTTGAAAGAATGAAACTTCTCCATGCCCTTCTCTCTTATACTTCCCTAACTCTTTTGCCTCGGATGCTCTTGCTCTCTGCCACAAATCAAATCAAATAAATTATATATAAGCTACTTTCACTTTGATCTTCAAATGGTAATTAATAACTACTCATACCCTTGTCTACTTAGCATATTTCATATTCACCACCTCTAATATTTATTCTTATCCATCACAATAGTTTGCATATGACTTTTTTTTTACATTAAATAAGACCATGAAATATTTAGAAGTAGGTACCTGCATTGTTTCCAAAGCATCTGTCTCGGAATTGAAGTCATAAAAGGTACTTGCTGCAGTGAGCTTCAAAGAAAGGAACTGCAAAAAGGCAAACGTGAATTGATATTAATATTAATAAGGCTATGCTATAAGTATATATCTTTTCCTAATTACAAAAAAATGAAAACTATCTTCTTCTCTTCTTTTTTACTTTTGATCCCTTACCTCTACTTGATGCTGCAAGGACTGCACATAGTTTATGATTTCATCCAACATTACTGCCATACCCATGGTCTGCAACCATTAATGAAAACCAAATTAAATATAAGAGTTTGGTTCATGAAGTTAGACTAAGACAAATTGGAGATTTTAAAGGAAACATGTTTCTACCTTGTAACATCCTGGAACAATGTTCTGTAAGCACCTTAATTTCTCATTAATTTTCCCTCTTCTAACCTGAACAACAACAAATGATATACAAATATGTATTAGTCCACGTTCATCATCACAACCAAAGAACAAGAAAAAAAAATAGTCAAAGTGATTGAGTATATTCATGGCTTGAAGAAATAAAGGTGAGTTAGGAATTATATATACACACCCTTTCTGCTAAACTATGACTATCAGTAGCTTGACCTCTTCTGGCTCTGACATGAACCACTTCCTTTGCTTTTTCCTCTTCTGTTACATTGCTTTTTGCTCTCTTCCCTCTTCCAGAACTCTGAAATTATTCACAGAATTAAAAATAACAAATCAATTTCTGTGTCTTGCATGATACAGAACATGGTGCATGGGCAACAAATAAATAATGGAGAAAAAAACAGTAGAAGAAGAAGTTTAATTAATTAATTACATGTTTGATCTTGCTTCCACTCTCAGAAACTGCAGGAGTTGAGTTAGCTGAACTGGTCTCAGGAAGATCCATGGATTTTCTCTTTTTACCTTCATGGATCTCATTATCTGCTTGGAAAATGGGAAGTGCATTGTGGTTGACATGATGATGGACAAGGGAAGGGAAATTTTCTTCCAAGTTTTCTGGAAACTCAGGCTCTTGAGGGCCCAAGAAGGTGGTGTCACAGGAGGAGAAATTAGGCACCAAGTTGTGCATAGTCAAGTTTGAGTTTTCTAAAACATGTTGGTTCATCCCTATGAATTGGTTTAGGAGTTCCATGCTTGGATCAATATTCTCTAAGAATTGAAACTGGGAGGGTCTAATGCTTTGCAATTGCAAATTTTCTGTGAATTCAGCCATGTGATTTTAAAATGAGAGAGAGAGAGAGAGAGAGAGAGTGTTTATGAGGTGTTTAATTTAACTGGTATTTGGATAATGTGGGTTACACTTGTTCTATTTATACTGTGGAATTGTGGCTACATTGGTGAATAAGACCACTCTGAGGTGGCCACGTGGCACCTCAAGCTTCTGTAGTTTTTGTTCCCCTAGATGGCCCCCTTGCACAGGGAAAAATGTCCAATATCAATAAAGGGCCCATGTTTTGTGAGAAAAGCACGCCTAGTTTTGGAGCTTTTAGACTTACTTTTTAATTTGTGTTGTGGTATCATTCATTTTTTTTTTTTTAGCTCTAGTGGGAATTGGAAAAGTGCACTTGTTTAGTGCGGAAGCATGGCCTTGGTGCAAAATCTTTCAAAATATATGACCTTTCTCCTTCCTTATTGTATGTGAGCACCATAACTTGCATCTTCTTTTCTTCTTTGTATCTTTTAATATATATTCACACTTTAGAACCATAATGGAAAGTAATTTTAACCATTTCCTCCAACCCCTTAGCTCATGGTGCATGAATATTGATTGATTCACAAGTTTCTTAGTCCAAGAACACAAGTATCATGAATTAAAAGCAATCCTACTCAAATTAGATAAAATTATTGTGAGTGGGGAAGTTCTCTTTTAAAATAAATATTTAGTGTAATTGAATATATGATGTTTGAATTTAGATTATTAATTAAAAAGTAACAATCCCACTTTCTTTATTCATATGTTTAATGGTATCTACCATTTCTATAACATTTGATTAATGATGTTGAGAGCTTATTTCTTTATATTTTAAATTATGTTATAGTCATATTTTTTGTTATATATATTTTAAAGTTTTATTTTAATACTTTAAACTATCTTATAGTCACATTTTAGTAGTTTAAATTATGTTTTAGTTACATTTTAATATATTTCAAGAATGTTGATTTTGTTTATATGGGTGACTAAACCAAAAAAAGAAAAAGTGTGAAACTTAATGTAATTTTATTAAATCTAAATTATTTAAGATTAAATTTTATATATATATAGTCAAGGTTTTGTTATTTTCTCGTAAATGTGTCTAATTCTACTAATAAAAAAAAAGTGTCTAATTCTCAATACAAAAACAGTTTCATTCCAGAAATCAAATTGATACCTACGTCACCACTCACTACCGCAGTATTTGTTAGCGTACGAGAATTGCAGCCATAAAATTTTAGATAAAACAGTATCCGAAAATGATCGTTGTTGCTATTTGTGCGTGGGATTGATTTCTTTGAGACTAATATATTTTTGACACTCTTTTTTCAATACATTATCTTATTGATTTATATATATTACTAATTTAAATAAGTCTTACTGTAATATATTTATAGTTTAATTATAATTATTTGAATAAGAAAAAAGTAACTAACTATTGAAAAAACAAGCATCCTGGAAAGACATTGCACTTTGTTTTGCGCCCCATTACAAGCATTACCCTTGGTGAACTAGAATTTTTCCATATGGTGTTGTGATATATACTGTGTACACAAATTAAACTGTCATTTTAGAGTGCGATTTTTTGTGCAAGTTGTTCTTCTGGTTTGTCCATACTTGAGGCCACATAAACATGGTGCTTAATATATACTGATTCAGTACCATGAACCTTATTGCCCCACCCCCCAATAAAAGTGTTGCGTAATTGAGAGCATATATAGAGCCATTTAGTGAACATGAATGTGCAAGAAAAGGACGAAAATATAGCTTTCTTAGTGAGCAAGTCATATTAAGAGACTGTGTTTGGTAAATATATCAACCACCCGAAACATGAATTTCAATGATGAAATAATTAAGAGAATTTTTCTTTTTCTCACCCAAGAAAAATGCTATTTACTACGGAAGAATTCTCATACAAATTGATATCCGGGTTATTTTATATTTTGTTGAACAAAAGTTAAATACAAAATTTGAAAAGAAAATTAAATTAATTAACACGGATCGAAATTCAAATTATAGATCAAGATGGTTTAGAGTGTGTTTGAATTAAAGTATAAAAGCTTTTGAATGGTATATAGTTTGCACATTTTCTATAAAGCTTATAAAATGAGTGAAAAAAAATAAAAATCATAATACTATAATAAATATAAAGAAATAGTAGTCCCTATATATCTAATTGTTGAAGCTTTCAATTCCTACTGTTACGCCACACAATTCATTGTCCTATGTTTGGTCAGACTTGGCTTTGATTTGAACTGATATTTGAGAAATGGATGAACAAAAGTTTGGAACAAGCTTCTGACATGTGGGGTGTATGTTTGGCCTGCGGCAGTTCATTAAATTCTCATTAAGGGTTACATTCTTTGGTCTCACACTCTAAAGAAAGCATACGATATGGGCACTGAAAAGTAGGAAGAGTTGCATTGCATGCCCCTACACCCAATTGTAGCCTTACCAAAAATGGATATGCTTTTATCATTTGCATTGTAGCATGACGGCTCACACGCAAAGACAATATGATCAGTTACTTAACTTTGGGACAACAACGTTTCCTATATATAGTAGTAACCCTTTTGCAAAACTACATACCTAGTTTGAAAAAAAACAAAACTAAATATTTGTATTTGTAAGACCTTATGGGCTAGAAGGGATTTAGTTGTCAATTGTCATGTCACAACTCACAATTCACAGTCCCCAATGGGAAAATGTCTTCCATATTATAAACGTGCAATGGTGAAAGGTTTGCCCATGCATTTGCATTTAAGCCTTAGTATAAATGAATGGTGTGAAGCCAAACAAGTTACGCTGAAAGAGAGTGCCATTAAATTAAAGATTGCCCTAACCTATGGATTTGGCTATAGCTACAATAGCTAGTAGCTATGTAGGACGGATTTACCTAACATAACTGTAATTGTTTTGACTTTTGACCTTTGGTGGGTAGCTAAAATGTACTCTCATGCACTTGTTTTCAAACATCCTTCTTTATCTTGCCTTCATTTTTTTAAGGTAACATTTCTAATAACCACTAATTAATTAATATTGTTTTTTTAAGTTAAGAGAGTTAACTATACAGATGGATAACGTGAGAGAAATAGAGAGTTAACCAACTAATATCTTGCGAAGTTAGGCACCTTAACTAATAAGTATATATATCAACCTCCAAATTGCTAACACATCTATTATCACATATTTTCAGTAATAATTAGGAGTCCAGATCTGTAATTAGGTTTTATTACATGTTTATATGACAAACATGGGATTGAAGAGGAATATTAATTTGGATCCTAAAATACTGTACCATAAAGGTGTCTGATCTCCCCGTACAATGAGCAAGTAGACAAATTACAGGAATTTTTTTAATTTGTAAGCCCACTCACATCATATGAAGCCATAACAGTGCCACCATATATTACTATACACATGTAGCTTCAACCTAACCATAAATGTCCACAGGATTCAACATTAATACCATATTGTTAAATTTTCCTTAAAATATTTATGCAATCATATACCTCGGAAAGATGACAGATTAATTAAGTGACAAAACATGGTCTACTTTTTTTGACCCAAAAGAGATGATTTGGTGATTGATAGGATGCCCACTTACTTATATTATGTC
Source organism: Amphicarpaea edgeworthii (assembly GCA_014843725.1). Lineage (NCBI taxonomy): Eukaryota > Viridiplantae > Streptophyta > Magnoliopsida > Fabales > Fabaceae > Amphicarpaea > Amphicarpaea edgeworthii. The sequence continues at coordinate 1,531,227 of CM026325.1, forward strand.
TAAATGCATCCTTCACATCTTATGGCCCTGGAAGGAAATATTTACAAGGAGAAAATTGCTGTAAGTGGGTGCGTATGAAACCAACTATAAATGGAAAAGAAAGAAACCTCAATATCTCTCACAGTTCAATATACTACATTAATTTGATTGTGCTTGAACGATATCATTGATTTTAATAGTATTATAGTATATATTTGAGAAGGGGTTCATTGAATCCTTGGAGTGGCTTATATGAGGTGATTGATTGACAGAGTATACTTCATAATATTACTATTTACACATCAAGTATTTTTTTAAGAAAAAAATTAGTATGTAATTATAACACCACGTTGATTTAGTTAAGTTGTGAGTAATATAATTGGTTTATCTCCTAATAAAATTTACCATTAAGTTTAAAATATGTAAAAAAAAATGTTTATATTAAGAAAAAAGTGTTATGGAAATTTAAAAAGTCTTTGGTTTAGATATAAAATTATCTATTATTTGTTTGCAGTCTATCTAAAAAATGATGTTAGAATGACCAAGGCTAGTTGACCATTTCATAGCTATGAGTAGGGTCCAAGCTTTCACGTCTCTTAGGGAAGGAGAACCCTGAAATAACATGATCCTAACTGAAGCGTCCGTTATCTCCACGAATGCATATGCCGATTTTGAAGCTTTAATATTCAGCAAAGATAGTTGTGTCTATATTACATTTTAATATTCACGTTGCTAGTTTTTGTCATGTGACGCTTGTTGTAAATTGCGAAGATATTATTGCAAAACCTTTAATATTACGTGTCTGGTTCCACTCATGATAGAACTACATCTTCTTCTGATCCCATAACATCATGACAAATTTCACCAATGAGTCATGAGGAAGGATATCCAACGATTGAAATATGAGTTTCGTTGGTAGACGGTTTGCATATATGAGTTTTCACATTTGTGAAACTATCCAAAAATTTTATATTGACTGGCAGTCTAAAAAGAGAGATATCAAGTATTTTTAATATTGGTATTACAATAAAAACCAAAGTTGATGCATTAAACCTAGGAATAAGGTTAGGGGTCTTGATCCCCCTTTTTTTTTAAATTTAAATATATATATATATATATATATATATATATATATATATTAATATGTTGATAATAAATGAAGACAATAAATGACATTAAAGTTTCCATCACCACCCTCATTTATAATACGTTGATTTTTATAAAATGATATTATATAACATTATAAATAATATTAAATATATCAACAAATAATCATTTAAAGTTAAATTCATGGTTATCCAATGATCCATGTGTTGTTCAATTGTGAGAGGCCTTGCGATTGCCCGAGCTTTGCAAATCAATAGTTTTATAGGGTATTATAAATTATAATTGTTTTAAAAACTAAATGTAATAACGTAGCTAAATCAGTTATACAAGTAAAATCTTCTTTTCTAATTCATATAATTAAGTATTAAAATTTGAAAGTGGTTATTTATGTTAAATCATAAAGATATTTTGCACAATGATGCATACGCTCAAACATATATTAACAAAAAAAAAAAAAAAATCCTCAAACATATATAACAAATTTGATTTTTTCTTTTAACTTTTTTAAGTCTCGGTTAATGAATCTCAATTTTTTTTCTTAATTAATATTTTTTAATAAAAAAAACTCCACAAACATGTATTTCCTTTGTTGAATTATATTTACTGAAGAATTTTGGAATAATTTTTTTAATTTGTCGTTGTCATTTTTGACCAATTATTTGGTATGTTAGGTCTATTAATTAATGGTAATGTAGTGTATGGCATAATTTCTGCACTCTACACCTCATGTAGATATTATGTGTGCGAAGCCAGTCATCCTTAGGCCATGTAGAGTACTGCATGCAATGTATAGTACACAACAAGCTTTTGCTTTATCAGATTTTATCTTTCCTAATAATATATTTTTTCCAACAAAAATAATTCATATATAAATCTTTATAAATGACAGAAAATACCATAACAATTTTACTGACAGACTTGTCGTCCATTAAAAATAAAAGAAGTTTTGCATCAAATATATAACTTAATACTACTAATTATTAAGAAGGAAAGGAAAGAGGAGAAGTGTTTTAAAAATTATATCAAGGAGAATATCAACTATAGTATTTTAAAACATAACAACATATATACTATCCAAGTCCCAAATTTAAATACCTTTATGATATTGTATTGTGTATAGATATCTTATCATGTATACGTATACTACACATTGAGTAAGGTATGGATAGGACTTCAGAATATGACTTGTTTTAACTATCAAAAAATTCACCCAGAGAAGTATATATGTCTGCTAACTTAAAATATTAGTGCACCGTTTTTATTAAATGAATAAATAATTAAGTATGGATGATGAGTTGATGAGTTCTATTTTATTTTCTAAGTTTGTTGCTTGTTCCCAAGATCGACATAGCCCCTTGCAAAATGGTTCCAGTGCCTACAAGCACACAAAAGTTCAAAATCTTTAGAAAAATAAAAAAGCTCTCAATCTGGAACAATTTTTCATCGAATCATATCTGTTATCACAGCTGATGATCAATTTAATTTAATTTAACCCCATATATATGCATTTTTGTTGGTCATCAATGACGTCACACCAGTCTTTGTAGTGATCATCAAAGTGATAAAATGATCACGATTTAATCGTATCATCATAATCATAATAATCATCATTTTTATTATTATATTTGTGACCACAATGTCAATATATATCCTGGTTCTCAATCTGAATCACTCTCGTATATTATTATATGGCCTCTGCTTCTTGGTCTGACTTTTGCGAACAAACCTCTTATGTAATGGATCATGCCTGCTTACTTGGCAATTCTACTGTGCCAATTACATGCTTGCTTCATGTCACAATCACCAACATTACCATTGCATTATTGCAAGAAAATTGGAAAAGACTGTAAGATTGATTGATTGATTAATTACTAATTAGGATAATGGGCTGGGCTTTAAATTTTACATCTATGGGTACAAATTAGTTATTACTTACATCCTACAGCCATAGTTACTGCTTAACGCTATGGGGCATTAAATATAGGGCCTTTTTCATATCAAGGGTCAAATTAGTTTTTTTTCTCCCATACTTTACGGAGTGCATTTTATGTAAGTACTTGTACAACTTTGTCACTCAACTTGTCTAATCTGATGTCACCTTTTCAACATCCATATACATGAGCTACCTAATTGAAGCTCTTAACATTCTAGAGATTTGTACATTGACAAAAGGAAAATGTTACAGGTAATTTGCTCTTTGCTAGCATGCTGTGTCTTTTGTGCTCTATCCTCTTTGGTTCTATCCCATGCCAAGATTCATCTCAATCACATATTCAGCAGAACACTTGAGTATTGGTAATTTTAGCTTAAATTTTAAATTATGATTACAATGGAATCAAGTTATTATAGAGGACTCGGCAATTATTTATAGAGAAGATTTGGTTTTTCCCCATACATGCATATATAAGAATTTGCCTACCACATTGAAACCCAATTTAATATTTAATTAAGATATTTCATATTTTCTTCTATTGACTCTTCAACCTATTTGATTGAGAAAAACTGATCAAGCAGCCACCATTTTTTTGACATTCTAAGTTGTTCAAGTTTAATATCATCCCTAGATATGGAAGAAAATTAAACATGCATTAGAAGTCAAGTAAAACAGTAGTAAAATATTATATATTGCTGACTGTTCCTAGTTTACTAAGTTTTCATCCAGAACCCAATGGAAAATTATTATAATTTGGACAAAGGAGAACCACGTTGAATCTATTCTTATGTGGACATCATGGGACAATTGACAACCAAGAAAAAAAAATGTGGCTGAGTTGTAAGTTATAAGATTTGTAGCAGTGTTTCAATGCCGGCCCACAATACAGCAACAACAATAACATCACGTTTTGATTTGTAAGTATCTATGCTATGTTCTGTTCCTATCAAAGGCACGGGGTAACCGTGGAAAGAATATCACATAAATTCATTGATTTAATATATATATATATATATATTAAAGAAAACTATTTTCAGGAAATCGATTTTGAATATCTGAAAATTGAAGCACTGTTTGTACAGATGATGAAAAGCATACTCATAATGATTTCCATTTAATTGACAATATAAAAATCTTTACATCAACAATATATAAAAAAGAGTATTTGTGCCTGCACAGTCTTTATGTTTTAGTCTTTATACAATCACTTTTTTTTTATGTATTATACAAGCATTTTTTTTTATGGTAATACAAGGTCGTTCACACTTCACAGCATAGAATAACTTATATTTATGCTGTCTCAAAGCGACCATTGAGAGTTTAAAGTTGTGACTTGTCATTGCTGAAACTTGGTCTTACTGTACTCGATCATTCTTTGAAGTTTTAAAGAACTTAATTAAAATATTCTCAAACCGAAACCTACCAAGGTCGGTGGAAGTTTGAATAGTTCTTATGATATATCATATGCTAACTCATTCCTGCCTCTGTACAACATAAAAAAATAGAATACTGTCAAAGTGTAAAAATATTTTATTTACACAATTACACTGATATCCAATAATTGTTGAGTTTTATATGCAAATCTTTATAATGGTCATAATCACATTATTGGAGTCAGGAATACTAAGAGCCTAGTTTGTTTATTTCCTTTCACACCTCTGTTATCTTGATGCTCAACCCTTGAAACAAACAAAAAAACTCGATCCTTACAAACTTGATTCTTACAAATAGGGGTGTTCATGAACCGAACCAAACCGAACTAAATCGTGAAACCGTCCTAAAAAACCGAAAATCGATTAAACCGAAAAACCGCATGGACCAAAAATTTTCAAAACCGCATAATTTTTACGCTTTGGTTCGGTTTTTGGATTTTATTATAAAAAACCGAACTAAACCGAACCAAACCGCATTCTATAATTATATTGATTTACTTTTAGATATTTAATATTATCTCACTAACAATATTTTTATTTTTTATGATTATGTGATTTATAATATATTTTTTTTAATAATAAATTTATAATATATTATGACACATACTTTCATATATTACAAAAAGATATATTGATATTACTGAATAACATTAAATTAAATATAAAGTAAAACATGATTTATTATTATGTTAAAAAAAAAGTTAGTAATATCATTTTATAATAATGTTAAATAGAAGTAAAAATAATAATTTTTAAACTAAAATATGTAAATCAAAATTTAATAATAAAAAATAATAATTATGTGAGTTTAATTAAAAAAATTAAACTATGATAATAAATTTAAAAAAAAACTGCGAAACCGAATCGAACCAAACCGCAAAAAATTGGTTTGATTTGATTTGGATTTGATGTTATGTTAAAACTGAACCAAACTGAACCGCAACTTTATTTTAGGTTTGGTTCGGACCACTTTTTACCCAAAAACCGAACCAAACCGCACCGCGAACACCCCTACTTACAAATACATAAAACCATTGCAGCAACACAACCATGTACAGGGGAAAGAACAGAATACTGTTATTCAAATAACTAAAAGGATATGATATAACTCTTTCATTTTCTACCCTTAAATAGAAAAAAGGGAGATCTTTCCTGATGCTAGTATAAAATATTATTTCTGGTCTAAGATCCCTTTAGCATCTGGTCACTTTAAACTGTAGAATGCAGACTTGTCTACAAAGACAAAATTCTCTTTTAACACCTATTATTATTTTTATTCGCAAAGACTGATATTAACTGAATAATATATTGAGAAACCAATATGGAGTACAATTCAAGTGAATTTGTTCTTTGACATAAATAACATAGTCAAGTTTCAGCTCTCAACTTATAACTTTTGTCTCCTGTGATCGAATAATGTGACTAATGACTATATACTAATAAACGCATTTTTTATTTATTTATTCTTCTAGAAACGAGGTAAGATGCTGAGCAATGAACCTATCCAGCTTTTAATGTTTCACGGGGCAGAGACCATGAAAAGTAAATGGAAGCCATAAAATAGAATTTATAACCGCAGTAATAGTCTTTTTCTGTCTTTAGAAAAAGCAACAAAGTTCATATTGTTCACGTTGACAAAATCCCCCCAAAAATATGTTGCACTGTATATGAGATTCAAATCATGTGTACTTATATATGTTGTGTAGGCTAACTTTAATACTCATTATATATAAGTCCCTTGTGCATCGTATATATGCATGGTGTTTTGAGTTCTGATCAATGAGACTAGCCATGTCTACTACTCCTTCAAAGAGCATAATCTGTTCCAGTGAAGATGATGATAATGAACTTAGAAGAGGGCCATGGAGTGTTGGAGAGGATGATCTTCTCACCAATTACATTGCCAATCATGGGGAAGGGAGATGGAATTTGCTGGCTATAAGTTCAGGTAATCCAAGAAAAACTTAAAAAGAAAATAAAAATTTCTTGTTGCTGATACAATATTTGGTATTTTTATACGTTTTTAAACCATTTTTTATGCTAATTCTGATTATTTGCTTTATGTTTTGTGATGGCTAAATGATCTCAAGGATTAAGGAGAACAGGTAAGAGTTGCAGATTGAGATGGCTAAATTATCTAAGGCCAAATGTTAAGAGAGGAAATTTAACCTCGGAAGAGCAGCTTTCGATTTTTGAACTCCACTCAAAGTGGGGCAACAGGTGCATATCCCATAATTACTAAGTGTCTTTGTGAAACTATGCTTTTGATTCTCGAGAAAGAAGCAAAACTGGCCACTATCAATATGCTAGTCATGTCAATTCTAGAATATTATCCTTTGTTTGGATTCTTATTTCCCCTTTTGTGATTGTTATGTAGGTGGTCAAAAATTGCGCAACAGCTGCCAGGCAGAACAGACAATGAAATCAAGAACTATTGGAGAACAAGGATTCAGAAACAAGCAAAATATGTGAAATTAGAGGCACATAGAAGAACAGGATTTCTAGAATTTGTCAAGGGTCTACAGATGACAAGATGTCTTCATAGAGCACAAGAATCATCTCCTTCAGCCATGCCAAATCAAGACCAAGCAATTCCTACTGTTCCTCATTATTCATCATTTGGGATTGGGACAACACCAACAACACAAATCACATACCAGGGAGGTGGTCTCAATCATTTGAATCAGCATGAGCAGAAGTCAGAATCTGAACACAACAATGGTTCATGCATTTCCTCTTTAGAATCTGTAAATATCTCAAATATGAGTCAGCCTTTAGGATACACTACTACTAGTCAATTTCAGGCCTTAGATCACTGTGACTTTGGCATCTGTTCATATGATGGCTATAGCATAGATAACAATGCTTATGACATCGACATGGATTCCTTGAACCTGACAACCACAATGGTTGCTGAGAATATGGAACTCCCAATGATTGATTCCCAAATATCATCAGAAACCAATTGGCTAAACAAGGAATTTGCATGTAGCACATGGAGGAGCATGGATGAATTATGGCAGTTTAGGAACATAAAAAGATGATCATTTAGATTTTAGAGTATCTTTTTAGAACCACTCACAATCTCTTTTATGATATGTAGTACTTGTTATTAGATAATCGATTATTCAACAGCTTATTAGCTATTAGCTATCAATATAAATGTAAAGACTAATAGTAGTTGTTTTATAAATGATATACCAAAATATATATAATTTGTCATGTATATGTACATAATAATATCAACACTTAATTTCCTCATCAACCATAAAACTAACAAAGATTTCATAAATTTCATGTGAACTTTCTGATTTTGAAGAGTCAATGCCTGAATTTAATTCTAGGGCAACAGTAGGAACTTGGAAGGCAATATATATAAGATTTCAAGAACATTTCAAAATAATAATTTTTTCAACTTTGATTTGATTGAAGGATTATTTTTTCAGTAAAAGTAAGAGTGCAGCCACTGCTAATAAATGGAGATTTTTTTAATAATTATATTTAATTAAATTCTCATTAAATTAAATACTTACTAATCAAATTAATAATTAAAAAAATCCAATGTTATAGTTTTACATTAACCATTTAGTGATTTACGTTTTTTTCATCAACGATCATTGCCTTGAAATTGTCTATTGAACTAAAAAAAATATTCTAAAAAATAAGGGATCAAATGTTTTTATTTGTTTTTGCCTTCCAAAAATGTATTATTTATTTATTTATTTTATATGGAAAAAATTGTGGATTGAGTAAAATATTAGCACTAAAATATTTTAATCAAAATGTTTTTGTGTAAAGAAAAGAAAAAAAAGAAAAACTAAATCAAATATATTTAAAAAATGGTTAATCGAACGGCCAGGATACATAGTCTCACTCACGGAATCGGAACCGTCCATGTGTACTAAATACCAAATCTGAGTCGTCCATTTTATCTTTATAAATCCAATTTAATCACGCACATTAGGGTTTCACTGCCGCGAAAACAGAACAGGAACTCACTCTCCAGCTGCTCTCTCGGTGGTTTTCATCTTCTTGGGGTGAGGTAGGATTCTGACACCCTTTTAGGATTCGAGTCACACTGCAACTTCTTAACCAAAATCAACGGAAAACAGAACAAAATCTCTTTTTTAGGTTCTCTGTAAAATTTGTTCATTTACACAATGGCTGCTATGAAAATTCAATCGATGGTTCTGTTTTGCTTTGTTCGGGTTATAGGGATTTTCTCTTGAGAAAAGTTTTATTTTTTATTATTAATTGTATGTCCTTGAATGAGATTCAGAGACATTTAGCACCTTTAGCATTATCTAGAATCTATAAGTGAGAGCAAAATTTAATTTCTTTGCGTTCGTTAATCTGTATCCTGACAGAAGTGACATGAATGTTAGTCTTAATTGTTATTTCACGCTTTACACCTAAACTACTAGGTTTGTAACTATTTGCTTCGTATGTTACCTTTAGCATTGCTTTATTCTCAAATGAGTTTTCATCTTTGTCCCCATTATATATTGTTCAAACTTCAAATCAGATATGCATATTATTGTGCTTTCAAAGTAATGTTTGAATTTTAAAATCAGTAAATGTCACCAAGGCTGTGGTTACCTTGACAATGCTGAGATTATTAAGCTTATTCATGCTGGACGATGTGATCTACTTGTTTCTTCATTATTTTATTATCAGTTTAGTTTTTGACATAATTTCCAATTAATCTATTCACTTGATAATTAAACCGTGCATGCTGGCAGATGATAGCACATTGAACTTTCATTTTATAAAACTTAAATTACAGCTTTCACCTAATATCCATCTTTGTTTGCAGCTGTCAAGATGTACACATCAAGGAAGAAGATCCACAAAGATAAGGATGCTGAGCCAACCGAATTTGAGGAATCAGTTGGACAGGTTTATTTTTCTCTTTATACTTGTTGCTGTAGGCTGGAGCTGCTAATCAATTTCAAGTGCAATGATTAAATAATATTTGTTGTTGCAGGCATTGTTTGATCTAGAAAATACCAACAATGAGTTGAAAAGTGATCTGAAAGATTTATACATCAATTCAGCAGTGTAAGAATTTGTTTTAATTGTTGTTTGTGTGAAGATGATAAGATTTTTGTTTGACTATCATTTTTCATGGTCTACAGGCAAATTGATGTTTCTGGCAACCGCAAGGCTGTGGTTATCCATGTCCCCTACAGATTAAGGAAAGGATTCAGGAAGATTCATGTCAGGCTTGTGAGAGAACTTGAGAAAAAATTTAGTGGGAAGGTAGGAAGAGTCTTGTTCCTTTGTTATATGTGGATTTATTAGATTGGAAATTATTCTTGCTATCATTATAAATTTTTTTCAATATTCTTTCATGCAGAGTGTTTCTCTGCATTCCTATGTCAGCTATTTCACTGCATTTTACTCCTTGTTTTGGATGCTTGTTTAACTTTCTGTTCTTTTCAACCTCTTGCAATCTCCATGGTGTCTTAAGTTGCTTTTATTTTTACATGCAAGTGTTTTAGTCATCTTTAAAGCTGAAATTAAGCTAGCTGTTGCACAATTGTGGTGATTACATAATAGCATTAGCCTTGAAAATAGTCTCCCTTTTCAGTCACATACATAATTCATGTATTTTTTTTAATGTGATGCTTCTTCATTTTGTTATATATTAATGAGCTTTAAACGTGTAGGATGTTATCCTGATTGCCACCCGGAGGATAGTGAGGCCACCAAAGAAAGGTTCCGCTGTTCAGCGTCCCCGCACCCGAACACTCACTGCTGTACATGAGGCAATGCTGGAAGATGTTGTATTGCCTGCTGAGATTGTTGGAAAGCGTGTTAGGTATAGAATTGATGGTTCCAAGATTATGAAGGTAAAGATTCTAGCCAAAGAACTTCAGAAGTTGCTCTTTATAGTTTTATTTTGTTCATTCAAACACTGAGATTCAAATAAAACATCTCTAGTTAACCAAGCTTATGTGAGCATATGCATGCAGTATCTGAAAATAAATACTTATGCTTGAGTTGGTGTCCTTGTCTTGATAGGTCTTTTTGGACCCCAAGGAGCGAAACAACACCGAGTACAAGTTGGAGACATTTGCTGCAGTATACAGGAAACTATCGGGCAAAGATGTTGTGTTTGAGTATCCTATCACCGATGCTTAGGTTCTATTTGTTAGCTTTGAATTTGTTTCTGAATTACATATGGGTGGATGCTGGTTTTGTTAAGATGGCTTTATTAATTCTGGATTTTCTTTAGGTATTTATAGAAATTACTGTGTCCTGGTTTATCAATGTAGAATTTGATGTGTTTTCTTATAACATCCAAATGGTTTCCGTATTTCTAAGATTTTGTCAGTGTTTTGCTCTGGAATGGAAGCGAATCTGTTTTCTTGTAGGTTGTTGCCGTGATAAAAGTTGTTTTCTTTACCATCTAAACCCCATGCCTAACTGCCTAAGGCTATGAAATAGATTGCTTTGGTGGAAGGAGGTTAAATCGAGTGAAATTGATTGAAATAGAATAGTAGAATACACATTTAGAAGTGATTTTGAAAATCTTGGTTTGTAGGAAACTAGACCAACAGAACTGGTAAAAGAAGCAAAATTTCATTTGAAATTTCTATATTTTTCAAAATTAATCTCCCTAGTAAAATTTCCATTTTTTATTCCCTCCAAATTTGATGTACATAATGAGACAAAAATGAACATATTAAAATTAGATGATGAAAAATGGTCAACTCTGTTTTTGGAATGTTCCAGAAGAATCATGGAACGATGAATTTCATATCATATTTTACAATATTACAATTACATCCCACATTAGTTCAATTATAACATAAGCCCTTCATTGTTATCAACGAATTAATGCCAAGCCAAATAAAAAGTTAGTGTTCAAAAGTGTCGTTGCTCATCAAAATGCCTAACGCAGCAAAGCAAAAGACTTCAATCCTCAGATGCATTAACTCTGCCTCGATATCTAAGTAAAAAATAATAGGCGATTTACAGAGTGCGATTAGAGGGTATGAGTGCAATTAACAGAAATAAAGCAAAAAAGAACAGAAACTAAATAAAAAATAAGTTGAGAAAGAAATAGTGATTTATGGAAGTAGTTACTTACGGTGTTAAATAGGGTATAAAAAAATGTGACACTAAACCTAATCTCTCTTTTATATAGTTATAGATTATATTAAATACATGAAACTATTTCTGTACTAATATAAAAGAATAGCCATAAATAAATAGAGAGCTTCTGTAGCACTTGCACCCTATACAATATTGAATGGAGGTCATCTTCCTTCATCAAAAGAAGAGGTAGATATAGAATTTCGAGAATAATCCTCTACAAAACTGCCACTACCACCTGAGGCCCTGGTAGCACTACTACTAGCATTGGTATTGGTCATAGCAGAAGTTGTGGTTGTATTCCAACGTCCTACACGACCATGAATTCCTGGTTTTCCTGGTCTTGGCAAAGTGAAGGAATCACTTGAGAGCATTAGATGAACTGAATTCATGTCAGGTCTTTCAACTATGCTTGCTTGACAGCACAACAAACCTAGCTGAATGCACATTGCTGCCTCATCAGCATTGTATTTACTAAGGCTTGGGTCAATTAAGTCCATTATCTTCCCTCCTTGAAAAAGCGACCATGCCTACAACAAAATCTCAGTTTATTAATAAGTCCATAAAATACAAGATTCACATAACACATTCACTTACATAGCTCAAGAGATCTGCCTTTTCTGAACCAAGCCGCACATCATGGTTTTTTCTCCCACAAACTATTTCCAACACCAGAACTCCATAACTGAAAACATCTGTCTTTACAGACAGGTATCCACGCAATGCATATTCAGGAGCCATGTAACCACTGCATATATTCATTCATCAAATATGTAAAGTAAAACCTATCTACATCTGAATAACTAACTAACAAACAAACAAACAACAAGAATGGAATAATAATCTACTCACTGTGTACCGGAAATCCTAAATGTCTGCACATGAGTGTCCTCACCAGGAAACAACCTTGCCAAACCGAAGTCTGAAATTTTTGGATTTAATTTCTCATCCAGCAATATGTTACTAGCTTTAATGTCCCTATGAATAATTCTTTCTGGGGCCTCTTCATGCAGGTACAGAAGTCCTCTTGCCACACCAGTAACTATTCTAAATCGTGTTGCCCAGTCCAGAGATGAAGCCCTTCTCTTATCTGAAAATTTTGTTATGTGATAAGTTATAACTGTTGTCTCAATCAATCAAGGTAAACAAACATTGATTCTCAGTACCGAAGAGAAAGCGATCAAGGCTTTTATTAGGCAGATACTCATAGACAAGCATCTTTTCAGGGCCTTCTGCACAACAACCCAGTAATGTAACCAAGTTATTGTGCTGAATTCTGAGTAGTAGCCTGACTTCATTAAAGAATTCTCTAACTCCTTGCCTGGACTCCAATGACAGCTTCTTAACCGCCACTTCTTGACCATTTGGCATCAATCCCTGCATAATTTATTTAATTAATTATACATAAACATTTACTTTAGTCCTGAAATTTTAACAATAAGGACTAGTTAGTAGTTACTGATCTTTGGTAATCGATCTCATGACCAAAATGACACTTTTACGATTTTTAACAGTTTAACTAGAATGTGTCTCCACTCTCCACAGACTTCGATTCTTTGGATCTCAAACTGGTTATGAGATTGATCCTCAGTTTAGGCTTAATCTTTGATTTATGTAATGAATCTTATAACTACATACTATATAGTAGTGTGTATGAATATGATAAAATGATTAACTTTAGGTAATAATTAATTTAAGGTGGTTTCTAATTAATTGGCAGCATAATTTGTTCAGTAATTTCTAAATAAATTGTAATTTGAAGATGTAACTGGGTATAATACTATGGTAAATATAGTAAATTGGTATGTTACAAAATATTTGTTATGAAATAATTAAGAGGTACCTTGAAGACAGGACCGAAGCCTCCATGACCTAGCTGGTTGAGGTCGGAGAAGAAGTTGGTGGCGAGTTGGAGAGTGTGGAGGCCGAAGATTATGTCATAGGAGTAGCTGGGACAGTTCCGATCATCGTCGCCATCGCCGCAGTCGTCGGAGGCTGCGCTGCCCTTGCGCAAACAGGGGCACAACCACAACCTCCGCAGGAACTTCATGGAGTTGGAGGACAAGACAAAGACAACGTTGTTTAAGTTTAAGCGCGTTTTCCGAGGTGGTAGCAGCCGCACGGACTGTACGGTTTACTATGTTTTCGTGTCATAATAATATCTAGCGCTAGTCAAGTCCTCCATCTTCGCTTTTACTTTTTCACCTAACCAAAATGTCTTGCTTCCCCAACCTGCAACTCTGTTAGTGTTACCTTTTAATTTAGCTGTGTCCTCCGTGCGATATTTCTTAGTCAACTACCATACAATTTACCGCTACTTTTTGTATTTTATTTATAAAATTAAAAATTTAAGTATAAAAAGTCAAAACTATATATTTTAAAAGTATAAAAATTAAGGACTTTTTAAATTTATTAATATATTTTAAATAAATAAATGAGAAATAAATATAAAATAGAGATAATTTTAAATTATTGTATTGATAACAAATTTTCTAATTTATTAATAATTTTATATTGTAAGTTTTATAATGTAAAAATAAATAAATAAAAACAGAACATTGGAATATTCATATTGCAAGTCTGCGATGCTCTCTTTTTGTCTGCTTCTGAATTCTTTGTTGAAATGCAGTTGTCGTAATTAAATAAATAATCTCTGTTTTTTAATGATAATATTGATTGAGTCAGACATCATTAGGATGTTTGGAAATATTAATTAGTCGCCTGTCGCCACACGGCAATTGCCCTGAGTCAGTTGTTTACAAAAAATAACAACGTAGGGTATTAAGTTCTGTCTCACATTTAGGTGTGTTTGGTTTTTTTGTTGGAAGGGTTTAAAAAAATATGTTTAAAAGAGTAAAATTAGTTTGCGATCATATTTGGATAAACCCTTTACTTCATTTTACCTTTTTTTTCCATTTGTATTTTTCATAAAAAAATGTTTTATGTGTCAAACATTTGTTCAATTTAATTTACTGAAGTTTTACATAAGATAAATTGTATTCAGCCAAAAAAAAAAAAACCATAAGATAAATTGTACAGGATTCTGATTGAGCCGATAAAAAAAATAAAGATTCTGGTTGACAGTTTACGAGGTTGATTATCTCATAAAATCATAGAAGTTTCAACAAGATAATTCTGTTTTTGTCTTGGAAATTCAACGCGATAATTTTTATTAATCCAAATGGTTAAGATTATTAGTGAATGAAAGAATGCAATTAGGTTATGTTACATCGCGATAATTCTTAATTCGATGGTTAAGATTATTGGTCAAAGAATTCAATTTGACTTTCCAATTTAAATGGTTAAAACCCTCAAATGGATCAACAGAAGTTGTTCGTACTTCTTTCTAAATTTTATTTTGACAATAAGCTGTTTTTTCTTGCTATATTTTAAAATGTGAAATGTAGTTAAAATAATAAAGTATAAAATAATAATGAGAAATTACATTAACATTCTCTTAAATTTATTTCAATTATACACATGTATTTCTCATTTTTTTTATTATTATACAAAATCACATCATTTTTTAGAACACATTAGACTTATACCCTTTCACACAAAACAGAATTAATTTTATTTAACTTTTATGTTATGTGAATGTTTTTCTCAAAAATACCATTATTTTCTTCTTTATATAAGATGTTTGTTCCTTTTTTTTTCATTCTCCATTATTAAAGGTTCAAAACCATTGAACTCACTTTGCTCAATCTCAAAATTCAATTAAAAATTATATACAAACACTAATTTTCATCATCTGCACACAACACAATTAACCTTTTATAACAAAGGAGAAACTTACAATAAAATTAACCCCTTCAAGTTTTTAATAGAAGATACGAAAATACAAAGTAAACTCATATAATTTCTAAAATAAGAACACAAATCAAAATTGTGATGCTCAAAATCGCATTCGAACATGCACAAGACGCTCGCAATCAAAACATAATGGAAGCTTGTAGTCAAATCGCAAATGAGAAAGGAGATGAAGGAAGGGCCAAAAGAGCAGTAACCATGGGTCGGGGTCTAGCCGTGGATTGGAGTCAGAGTAGTCATGATGCATTCGGGGTCAGATCAACTGCGGGTTAGGATTGTACATCACAGTAGTTGTTGGTTGAAGTAGCCGCGTTACCATTTTGATTTTTATTATATCTTTTACATATTATTTAATAAAATTAATTAAAATAATAAAAATATAACAAAAGCATAATTCCTCTCAACTTATTGGAAAAACATCATGTAGTCGATATATTCCACTCCCACTCAACTTCCCTTTAACTAATAGGAATGTACATTATGCTTGTAAAATATTGAAAATGAACAAGCATAAATATTTTTTGCATGTAGAATTTCAATTTTAGGTAGCAAAAATAATTATTAGATATAAGTTAAATGTATTAAGAGAGTTTAGCTTAATTAGTTAAATAGGATGTACATAAATATTATAAATTTCTATGATAATTCAATTCTTATCAATAAAAACAAATAAAGATTATAAGTTAGCAAAAACTTGTTATTATTTTTTATCATATTTATGATAAATAAATGAAGAAATACACTTATAATTAAAGTAAATTTCACCATTAACATTGTAATTTGCTGAATAATAATTGATTAAGAAATAAAAATTAAATAAAGATATAACAAAGTAAGGTGCAACAAAACAACACTACAGCATTTTGTAAATAAATGTCTATTTTCTACTAATAAAAAGGAAGAGAAAATAAGGATATAGAGACGCGGGAGCAGCCAAACAGAGCCTTTAGCAACCCCGCGTTGTCATATTTACCCTCGCAACAACCACAAATTACAAATTCTTTGCCCTTCTTGTTCATCCCTGAGCTCGATCTACGCCGACATCGATGATCGATCACCGATAGCTTCCTCCTCCCTCGCCTCGCGCAGTGTTGATGTCGTTGTTGCGTTTCTAGAAAGACAACAACGACGGTGAAACGCTGCGTTTTTGTGAAACAATACAATAAGACGAAACGATGAGGTCTTCTTCTTCGGACAGGATCAACATCGCTGCCAGTGCTCAGAAAGTCGATGTCGATAACCGAATCTCCCTCCGATTCTACTACCGCATCGCCGATAACGTCCTCCGACAGGTCCTTCTTTTCATCTTCCTACTATTTCAATGTCGCATACATATGAATAGGAACGAAGAACCCTATATATAGATAGATAGCGTCTAATTTAAAAAAAAAAATGTTTTTGAATTTTAAGAAGTACAGTATTTGACAGTTTTTTAACGAACATGCTTTCAATTCATAGATTTTATTGTGCGAGGGATGTAAGGATGAGATAGAGAAGGTTTACTGAGATAGTGCAATTTACATTGCTGAATGTGGTGCACTATTTTGTGGGATGTAGGTGGTGGTTTTGATGTCTGATAATAAAGAAGAGAAAAATATGTTTTTTTTTTCATTGGGGATTTCCTGGAAAAAGTCGAAGTACATGTGATAGAAATTCAATGCATCAGAATAGTAACAGGAGTTAAAAGGGGTATTTTTAATCGTACTTTTCCCTATGAGAGTATCGTTTATATGGAAACCGTAGAACATTGTTTTATTCTCTTGACTTGTATTGAAGATAATTTGACTCTACTGGAAATTGCACATGAAGCTGGCAAATCAGCAGTATTATTAAGTGTACCACTTTTGTACTGACAAGATTTGAACTTAACAAGGATTGAACTTGACCAGGAATTGCACAAAAAAGTTTCAGAATTGTCCTATTTCTGCTTCAAAATATTTCAATTCTTACCAGATGGTTTATTGTCCAATCGTTAAATGCATTGTTTGATTTGAATATGTAATGAAAAGTTTTTTTGATTGTTTAGTTGCACTGCGTGACCCTCAGCTCCAACTGTTTGTTTTAACATTGCAGGCTGATATCTTTCGTGCAGAGAAGAATATTATTGACCTATATGTCATGCTTTTAAGATTTTCTAGGTAACACAACGTAGCTCGTATCATTATTTGACACATTATATTTATCTTCAGTTTAAGGCTTTAAAACAGCTTGACTTTATCAGTTTATTGTATTTGTTACTTTGTCATTAAACTGCATTGAGGCGTCCTTCCTTTTGTTTTGTTTTAGTTTGGTATCTGAGACAATACCACGTCACCGAGACTATAGATCATCTCCGCAGAGGCAGAAAGAATCATTGAAAAAGGTTCATTCTTGACACTCTTCTCCAAATGGTTGTTGTTATAAAATCTTGGAATTAATCTGATTTTCAATTTCAATTTCTTGCTGTAGAAATTGTTAATTTCTTTGAATGAACTGGAGAACTTGAAACCAGTTGTCCAACAGAAGATCAATGAGCTTAACAACAAACTGGCATACCGACAAAATGGGTGGGGAAAATTTAATTCAAATAATTCACTGGATTTTTCTCCTGTGAAAAAGCAAACTTCAGCTAGTTATGGCCTAATAAAGGTAAAAATTGTTGCAGTCAAATTTACCACAATAAAGGTTTCCATTCATAAGGGATAATCTTTCCCTAAAATAAAATATTTTCTGTTTTTTTGCTCCTCCTGAAAAGAAGTTTTGCATCCATATATTGTATATTTGACCAGGCAGCCAGACCTACTGCCGGGGAGTTTGTTTACCAAGGATCACGGAGCCAACAGTTCTCTTATGCTAGGCCTGTGGAAGAGCACGTACGAAGGCTGTAAGTATTGGACTCATGTTCATGTATAATTGACTTCCTAATGGTGATAGCTGATAGGTATTGCTTTAATGGTAGTTTCAGTTTAAAATTTTCTTTATCACATTTGATCTAGTGGCACTACTTAAAATAAAATTTTAGACTTTGCTTGCCTTTTCAGTCATTTCACATATTACTTGTCCTGCAATTTTTGGAAAAAAACATTGCTTGACTAAGATTGTCCCTTGCATTTTTTCTAACCTTTTGTAGATCTCTAACTCTTCCACCTCCAAAGGAGGAAACACTTTCTAGACATTCTATCTTTGGTCCCAACGGGCTAAACGGGCAGTGGAGACCATCTACCATTGATAAAGGGGTATGCTAGTTTTTATCTGTATGTTTCCATTCTATTCAGTTCGAAGATTGTCCTGATTTCTCTCTGAATGTGGATGATGTAGATCAAGTATCCAAGCAACATAGATCTGTCTCCTGTTGAATTACCAAGGTTATTGCATATTTTAAGTTTCTACTATGCTTTTTTGTATTTTTGGCCTTCTAGTTTTTCTAAGAAAAAAATGTTGTATGTCAATTGTAGACCTTTTTCAAATGATGAAACTATATTTTAAGTCATTTTTAAAAAAGGATTCATTGGTTCATTAGAACTCAATGTTTTAAGTGTACGTTGTCTCTATGCATCTTTAACTGGTGTATCTATTTATTTTTATATTAACTATGTCCATCTTACTCTCGGAACATACAGCCTACAACATTCCTTGGAAGATGAATCTCTGAAAAAGAAAGATAATAGCATTGCAGAACACCATAAATCAGATTTAGATTCAATTCTAACCCAAAGTGAGGACTGCCAGCTTCAGCCTCAGCCTCAGCCTGATCAGGAGCCTCCTTCTCTTATTTCTTTTGAAACAACAGAAACCTCTGCTCAAATAGAACTTATCAGACAGCCTTCTCCTCCACCCGTACTTGCTGAAGTACAAGATTTGGTCCCTGCAGTGTCACCTTGTGTTAATGAGGCAGGATGTAAGACAGAGATTCCATCATCAGATAGTCGTGTTCATGCCGAGGCTCCTCTGCAACTGCACATTGTGAGTCAATTACATTTTCTTTTCTTTTTTTATGTTTTACTTTAGATTGATGTGTTTCTAGGGAGAGACATAGCTAAGTTCATGTTGAGTATTTAGTTTCTTCAAATATGGTTACGTTTTCTATAATAATAGTTGACATTATCCTCTCTTCTAACATTTATTTCTAATTTGCAGTCAACTGCTTTGATGGAGAGTTTTATGAAGCTTGCCAAGTCGAATACAAAAAAAAACTTAGAGACTTGTGGTGTCCTTGCCGGTTTGCTTGTAAGTTTTTCATTTTTTTTTGGTTTTAAAGTAAAGATACAGGCAAAAATAGATCAGAAAGGGTTTTGTATGACTATGATCTTGTGCTAATATGATACTACCACCAGTCTGAAATATAAACAAAAAAAAAGTTTGTGTGTGATGGACTAAAATATCAGCAAATTTTAATTAACACCTCCCTATTTAATGATACCATCTCTAAAATATTATTTTATTTGATTAGAGTTTTATATCCAACAACCTTCTCTTTTTTTGTCCTATGCAATTAAAGGTAAAGGGTATTTTATTAAATTAATTAATTTTTTTTATTGAGACTATCAAAATTAAATGATGTTAATTAATTTTCTTAATGGATGTAAATATCATGGTTTAGTCTCTCTTGTCTTCAATATTTTATGTTCAACTGTTAGATATTGATTGGAATTTGTTTAACACATGATCTGCAGAAAAACAGAAAATTTTATATTACTGCCCTTATAATCCCAAAGCAGGAGTCAACATCAGATTCTGTACGATTTCTTTCACTATAAATCTTTTGGAGATATGTATTACTATTATTTATTCAGTAAAATTTATTATTGTTTTTCCTGAGCAGTGTCAGACTACAAATGAAGAGGAAATATTTGAAGTGCAAGATAAACGGTCTCTTTTTCCCCTTGGGTGGATCCATGTGAGTTTTAAAACTGTGTTTGATAGAAACTTATTAAGGTTGTGGAATGTAGAATGGAATTTATCATTGTGTAACTGCAGTTTCACTTGATGTATTGTAAAAATACATTGTTTTTCTGAATTTCTCATATGTTATCTTTGCTAGTCTTCCATTGTTGTAATGCTGAAATATATTATTCTGAATTGGCAGACACATCCTACACAATCTTGTTTTATGTCATCAATTGATCTGCACACCCATTACTCCTATCAGGTGAGTTCATTAATTATTATGGACATTATTTTCTTTGTCTTTGGATATGATGTCTAATATGTGCTGTTTTTTGACAAAATGGTTGGAAGAGAAAACTGAAGAACTACTAATGATAGAAATGTTTTATACATTAGTTATATCTCTAAATTCTTGTACTATTTTTGTGGAATCGTATTACTCTAACTGGCCATCCTAGAGTCAGTTTTTTTTTTTTTTTTAATCTTTATTTACATTTTACCGAACATATTAATAATTCATATGGAACAGTTAAAATATATATGCAAAAATCGTTTTTTTTTTTACTCTCCTACACATTGGTAGCGTTTCATTCTTCTATTGTTTCTCTCAAAGACAGAGTTGTCCTGTCACACGCATGCCATGCATCCGGCATTTCTTTATTTTTATTCATTTCTTATGCAAATCCTTGTTTCTTTAGATTATGCTTCCAGAATCTGTTGCAATAGTCATGGCGCCAAAAGATAGTTCGAGGTAATATTACATCTCAGATGTGTTTTTTGTATGTATGGATGATATTGATAGCAAAGAAAACATCTCAATAATAGAATTAAGTTGGTGAGATCAAATTTAAAAAATTATCAAACGTTTGCTTTATAGAAACAATTTTAGTTGCTTCCCTCTTATTTTAGCTGTCATTGAGATATTTTACCTTTTGTAATTACTTTTGTGAATTTGCATGTACAGAAACCATGGCATTTTTCGGTTGACAGCACCTGGTGGAATGTCTGTGATTAAACAATGTGATCAACGTGGCTTTCATCCACATAGTCAACCTGCAGATGGTGGTCCTATTTACAACACATGTACAGATGTATACATGAACCCAGATTTAAAATTTGATGTCATTGATCTTCGATGATAACAACATTGTTTATAGACCAGGCTTTTCTCCTATATAGGTTTTACTTTTACCATTAATTAATTCAGCCGTGTTTGTAAAAAGAAATCTTGCTTGATGGCTGTTTTTTTTTTTTTGGGTTACACTGATTTGTGCTGTGCATCATGCAAGGTCATTTGTATTGTACTAATATCAAACTGTTTTATACACCGGTGTATTTCAAAACTTATCAAGATCAAACTATGTTAAAGATTTGTATCAGTTAGGCAATTAGTTGTCATAAGAACTGTTATTTATCTCATTGTGAATTCTTCCTAATGTCATTCACGTCACTGTGAAATGGCACCTGCAATAGTTTCAGTTTTGTAGATTTTCAATTTTTCGTCACTAAAAATTATCATCGAAATGTAAAGTGTCCCTACCTCGAGACTTGCTTTTTGATAAGCTATTTTGTTCACATAATAAGGCATCTTAACGTACACCAAGCACCACACGGACCTAGGCAATTGAATTATTATTCTAAGCGAATGATCTATTTGCCCTTTGCCGTATCCATGATACTGTTTTCTTCTGTTTGGGACTAAGGGTCCACCACAGCAATCACAGCCAATTCTGTATATGCATGGTTTATCAACTATGATGAGGATAGGTCTCACTCTAATTCTTAAGTGCATGGCATTTTTAGAGCATATATTATACTTTTGGTTACATTCATTACATCTTTTCTTGCACCATACAACTGTTTCTGGTGATGCCAATTCTGAGTAGAAGAGATGCTTTGAGGGGTCCTTCAAATAGTGGTTGGGTAGGGTCCCATGTTGTGGCAAGTAATGAGCATACCAAATAAGGGGTTAAGAACTGTTTTGTCATCAAGGTCATGAGCTCATTTGTCCTTCCAAATTGGGAGATTGCTCACATGGCTACTTGACAAAAATGGGTTATCTGTCTTGGCTAAAAGAAGAAAATAGTAGTTATTTGTTGGGGACTTGGGCTCCATCCTAAAATGTGACCCCCACATCCCATGCTATATATCTAGACTATAGACTATATGCCCATCAAGCCATAAACCTAGCTATTTTTCTTTTCACCCCTATTAATTTATCTTATACTTCTTACATATATATACATTACTCTATTCACATAATCAGAAATCGATCTCTGTCATATGTCAACATAATGACTCGAGTTACAAGTCACTTGTGTTACAATTTGCGAGTTATCTTCATTATACCTAACACTTTTACACAGTCATTGATAGGAGGAAGGCATCTATCTATCTTTCCTAGTATCGCATAACTGTAAAGTGCCGTCCTTTTAATCTTTAGGCTAAAAAAATTAAAATGTCTCTGTCATTCATTTATCAGACCAAGTCACCAAGTAAAAGTGGATAGATAGCATGTCACGTAAACTTACTCTTTAATGTTCATTAATTATGGTGGCGTCAATTGTCAAACTACACTTCAATGAGACATTTTCAGAATATAGGAAGATTGTTAATTTAAGTTTTATATATAGTTAGGTAGTGTGTTAACACTTAGCATGGTAACAGGTATTTTACATCTTATATTTTTTAGCAGAGTTGATCCTTTTCAACTTCATCATCATGTGAAATTTGTAATGATAGTAGTTACTTAATGAAGACGAAGAGTGGTTAATTGTAACATTTAGCACCACTAATTATTGAATATATTACAGATTTGGTTGACAGATGGGAAGTTCTTTCATTGCACTGCTTCCTAGTAATAGAAGATCCAGCTTTCAAAGTTTTTGAACAAAGAAAAGTTTATTTATTTATTTCCTTGGAACTCTAATTTGATCATGTTTCAATAAGTCAACCAGATTTTTCTTTACTTTCAAAGATAACGATAATAATTGTTGCCTTAAAACTGATGATAAGATGTAAGAGGAAACATTCAGGATTATATTTTGGGGTTTTGAGTTTCTCACTTTCTTGCATACTTTCTAGTTTTTACAACCCATCTTCTATCTTTTCCTTTTCAATCATATCATCAATCACATTTCTTAGTTTCTCTCCTTTTCTTTTTATCTCTTTTTCCTTGTACTCATCTCTTGCCTTATTAAGGGATTGTGTGTCAAACATTATTGGATAGGAAAATGGTGAACCTTCACCCCATTTTTGGAGTGTATGAGTAAATGGAAGAGAAAGAGAAGAAAAATAAAGGAAAAAAATGATAGATGTGATGTCAAATAAAGAGAAAGAAAAGAAGAAAATGAGACAGAAGAAAAACTGTATTAATAATAATAATAATAATAATAATACTAATAATAACTCCATTGGATATGTTCATTAGTTTTACTGGAACCTCATACTTGAGACACTTGATTTACATACAGGCTTCTAATTGATTGGTCAGTGAAAAGAAGAGTAGAATTGTATGAAAACTACGAATCACCCTACTGTATTAATGTATTTGTACAATTCTAACCGTAGGGTAATTAACCCAAAAAGTACTGCAATCGCATCCACCCAAATTATTTATTTGATCATGGGAAAAAGTGTATAACTATTTTTATCAACATGTCTTTAAGGAATCATCCTTATATATAAGAAACAAAATTTGATGAAAGATCAATATAATCTTGATTGAAATGTGTATATGGGAGAACCTTTCTCTCTAATTGATTTTTGTTATTATGTTTGTTTAAATTAGAGATTAGAGATGAGACAATGTCCCTTTATCTTATATATAATATGATATGATACGGGAAAAGAAGAAAAGGTTTAATCAGTGGTTAGGATGAGAACACCCGAAGTCTATATCTTATAGAACAAGTCTTGTAGGTTGGCTGTTTTATAGACAAAGACTCCAAACATTATTCCTTCAAATCAGCAGAATTAGATTTGTGATTGGAGTCACTTTGCTCTAATCAAGCATTACCTTTACTGATTTTATAGAGTGCAACATTTTTTAACAACTCCAACTTGTCACATATAACATTTTTTTTCTTTTGAATCATGCTTTGTCTTGCTTCTTTGTTTCTACTCTCCAACAGTAATAGACAAAATCCTATCAGTTTCTTTTTAAAAGAACATTAAATCTCCTTTGATCTTCCAAATTTCACAGAATCTCTCTGTTCCTCGAAACTTGAATAAATGTTGATACACCCTCTTCTTTTTTTATGCCTCTATATCTGAAAGACTATGAAAAGATTTCTTTCTGTTCTTCCTTTGTCTTCTAAACATATGAATCAAAAGCAACCTCATATTTTCAATCCTTAAAGCCAATTATTTTTCTGTTCACCTTTGAATTCTTCCATTTTCCCACTTTTGTTTTCATCATTTTGTCTCTGTGGAAGGAACCTGTTGTGGTTATGTGCTCAGAAACAAGTCCTCCCCGTCTTTCTTTCTCCCATGATCTCTCTGAACTACAAGTTTCACCAATGAAACAAGGTGGTGTTCCTTGTAGAGACACATTGTTGCATGACTCAAATTCTGACTTTGAGTTCAGCACAAGCACCGGCATTGAGTTTGAGTCATCTTCAGCAGATGAACTTTTCTCTAATGGGGTGATCCTTCCAATTCAGATGCAAGGCAAAACCATAGCTAGAAAACTCACTCACACAAAACTTCCTCCTCGTCCATGTGCCTCAAGTGTTGACAAAGTGAAGAAAGAAACCATTAGAGAAGTCCTAGATGTGAATCCTAATCATGAGAAGAAGCCTCATTCCAAGTCCTTTTGGGGATTCAATAGAAGTAAAAGTCTCAATTGTGATACAAAGAAGAACTTGGTATGCTCTATACCTCTTTTGTCAAGAAGCAACTCAACAGGCTCAGTGCAAAATCCAAAGAGAGTGAGTTCAAACAAGCATCTATCAGCAGCAGCTAAATCATCATCATATTCATGTTCTACCTTAAATATGTATCCTATGCAAAAATCTGCTTCAGGTAAGAGTTATGGAGGGTCTTATCCCAGTGGTCTTAGGATTAATCCTGTCTTGAACGTACCAATTCCTTGTGTTTCAAAGGGAAGTGCTAATCTCTTTGGTTTGGGTTCATTTTTACGTGTTGGGAAGGTTAAGAAGAGCAAGAAGTGATTTATTTGTTCATATGCTATCATCATCATCATCATGTCATAAATTCAATCTTGGTTCAATTTATTATCATAATCATTGTTTGCTATGATAAGACAAATAAAGTGAGCATTAATAAAAGGCCAAATACTAATTAGCATGGTAATCAATGAAGTTGATTAAGCTATATGAAGATGGAAGATAATGATTATTAGTGTTAGAACTTAGAAATTAAAAGAATATTGTAACAGCTTATGGATCATCTTGAATGCCATGTCCAATTGTCCAGGCAGTTAAAAGGGTCCCCAGCTTGGGAGACAGAACAACGGGAATCCATCTTTAGTGTTTTGCCCCCATTTTGTTTTCTTCTTTGATTCCTCCAAATTCCTAAATATAGAACCTTGTGCCTTTTCGTGCTTATTCAGATAACCACTGGTTTTGATTTATAACAACTAAGGTGTCAGTTTCATTGACGAAACCTTGTGGAAAATTTGGTATGTGAATTATCTTTTTCCTTACTTAACTCACCTAATCATGGACCATCCTTTGGTTTATCTAACAATACAGTATTAGACACATGTAGTCTTAAGAGTTTCATGTGTTGTGTATTGGAAAAGTAGAATTTGTGTCCATAAATGCTTAGTTTCGAGGTTTCCTCAGTTTCTCTAGTAGTTGTACTTCTAATGAATTTTGTTTCACATTAGAAAGCTTAAAGTAAATTAAGTAATGATCATGTTTCACTAATGCACTTTCATAATTCCTGGTGGTTTACACACTGCTTTAGAAATCATATAGTTAATTAATTTACCAAGTCAGAAACTTCTACTCATTTACTTTTTCTTTTCCATAATGTGCGGGGTTTGGATTGGCGCAATAACTACCAACATTGATCAAGTTAGACTTTTAGTAATGATTTTTTTTTTGGAGGGTACATTTGTAAATTAATTTGAAGACAGCAGATTATGGCAATCATGATTATTATATTATTAGGATCGTGAATAATAAATTTTTTGGAAAACTGAAAATTTTTGAAATAAGAAAAAATAAGAGTAGTCTCGTGAAAATTTTTTAAAAAAAACAAGAGTAATCTATTAAAAATTTAAAAAATAATAAAATAAAAGTAGTATCTTGAAAACTTTTTTTAAAAAAGTATTTTTTTTAAAAGACAAAAAAACTTGAATAATGTCTTCAAATTTTGAAAAAAAATGAAAAAATAAGAGTAATATTTTAAAAAATTGAATAAAAAAAATAAAATATGAAAAAAGGAAAGTCTTAGAGAATAAAACGAATGAAAATTAAAAAAAAAAAAAACTAGTGTAATGTCTTTGCAAATTTGAAAAAAAATAAAAATTTTAAAATATGTTAAAATAAGATTAATGTTTTGAAAGTTTGAATAAAAAAAAATTTAAAAAAAAGAGTAACGTCTTGATTATTTAAAAAAAAAAGAAAAAAAATCAAAATATGAAAAAATAAGAGTAATATTTTAAAAGTTGAATAAAATTAATAGTAAAAAAAAACAAGAGTAATGCCCTAAAAAAAATAAAATCAAAAGTAATGTCATAAGAGTTTGAATAAAAATAAAAAAATTTTAAAATACCACAAAACAAGAGTTTTTTTTTTAAATTTCAAAAAAATGAAATTTTTTAAATTTATAAAAAAAATTAGTGCAATGTCTTAAAAAATTGAAAAAAAATATTTTTAAAGTTATTAAAACAACAGTAATGTCTTTAAAATAAAAATAAAAAAACATAATTTTTTTTTAAAATATGAAAACAAAAAAGTAATGTTTTCAAAATTTAAAAATATGAAAAAATAATAGTAATATCTTGAAAATTGTTTTTTTTAAATATAATAAAACAAGAATAACGTCTTGAAATTTCTTAAGAAAAAAAAAGTGTTGAAAATTTGAAATAAACGAAAATTTTTAAAAATAATAAAAATTAAGATTTATGTCTTAATAATTTAAATAAAAACGAAAATAAAATAACATAAAATAAGATTAAACAAGAGTAATGTTTTGAAAATATGAAAAAAAAATAAAAATTTATAAATATTAAAAAGAAGAATAATGTTTTAAAAAATTTATTTTAAAAAAAAAAATATAAAAATGAGTTAGGACTTTAAAATTAAAAAAATAAAAAAACAAAGAGTAATGTATTAAAAGTTTGAATAAATAAAATTAGACATGAAAAAACTAGAGTGGTTTTCAAAAAAAAAAATGAAAAATATAAAAAATATGAAAATTTAGAGTAATATCTTAAAAATATTTGAAAAATAAAAATGCATATGATAAAACAAGAATAACCTCTAGAAAATTTTTAAAAACATGAAAAAAGAAGAAGTAATGTATACAAAATTTGAATAAATAAATTAAAATATGAAAAAACAAAAATAATGCCTTAAAAATTTGAACAAAACAAGATTAACATTTTTAAAGTGGGAATAAAAAATATATATAAAAAAATCAAGCGTATTGCCTTGAAAATTAAAAAAGAAATAAAAAAAATTAAAAATATGAAAAAACAAGAGTAATTTTTCAAAATTTGTAAAAAATATGAAATAAATAGAGTAATGTCTTTCAATTTTGAAAAAAATGACATTTTTTTTATGTAAAATTTGAAAAGACAATAATAATGTTTTGAAAAATTGAAAGAACAAATAAGAAAAAAAAAACACGAGAAATTACTTCAAATTTTGCAAGAAAAAAAAGGAAAATTTAAAAATATGAAAAAGAGTGATTTCTTGCAAATTGAAGGAAATAAAAATTTTAAAAATACAAAAAAAAAGTGTATTATCTTCAAAAAATTAAAATTAAAATAAAATGAAAAAATATTTTTTTTAAAACTATGAAAAACAAGATAATGTTTTTAAACTTTGAAAAAAGAAAAATAAAAAATAAGACTAATATCTTTATAATTTGAATAAATATAGAAATTTAAAAAAATAGTAAAAAAAAAGAAAAATGTCTTCAAAATTTGAAAAAAAAAATGAAAGTTTTTAAAAATATGAAATAAAAATAGGGATGTCTTTTAAAATTAAAAAAAAAAATTCAATTAATTATAAAATAAATACATGAATAATATGTTAAAATTTTATTTTTTTAAAATATGAAAATAATGAGTTAGGAGTTGAAAATTTAAAAAAAAATAAAAAATAAAAAGAGTTATGTCATTAAAAAATGAAAAAAAATGATGATTTAAAAAATATGAAAAAAATAATATTATTTTCTTAAAAATTTGAAGAAAAAAAAAAGAAAATTTTGAAAATATTAAAAACAAGAGGTATGTCTTGACAATTTGAAAAAAAAAATGGAACCTAATGGATTTAGATTTTCATAAATGAAACCTTAAGAATTAAGATTTTATAAATGTAATCCAAAAGAATAACGGTGTCATAAATGAAACACTAAATCCTAATTTAGATTTTCATAAATCAAGGATTTAGAGTTTCATAAATAAATAAATAATTTAGGATTTTAAAATGAAACTCTAAATCTTAATTTAGGATTTCATAATTGAAATTCCTAAATCCTAGAAGTTTTATTTACAAAACCCTAAATTATTATTTAAAGTTTCATTTATGAAACCCTTAATTCATAAGGTTTCATCTTAAATTTTTAAGGTTTTATTTATGAAATCTCAAGTTAAGATGTACGATTTCATTTATGAAACCTTAAATCCTCAGGGTTTTATTTATGAAACACCAAATTAGGATTTAGGATTTTATTGATGAAACTTCAATTTTTTATGGATTCATTTATGAAACTTTAAATTAAGCTTTAAGGCTTCATTTATAAAATCTTAAATTCTTAGAGTTTCACTTATGAAACATTCAATCCTTAAAATTTCATTTATGAAACCCTAAATTAGGATTTAATGTTTCATTTATCATGCTTTATGACTTAGGGTTTCATGGTTTAAAACTTATGGTTTAAGGTTTTATTCCATTGTTTAGAATTTATGGGTTCATTAACATTTAGGGTTTCATGGTTTAGGATTTAGGGTTCCATTGATGATTTAGGTTTAATTTTCATGTTTTAGGATTTTGAGTTTCATTTATGAAACCCCAAATTTTTACGATTTTATTTATGAAATCCTAAATTAATATTTATGGTTTTATTTATAAAATCTTAAATCCTTAAGGTTTCATTTATGAAACCCTAAATCCTTAGAAATTCACTAATGAAATCTAAATCCTCAGGGCTTCAATTATAAAATCCTAAATCCTTAGGGTTTTAATTATGAAATCTCAAATCCTTAGGGTTTCATTTATAAAACCATAAATCCCAAGGTTTAAGGTTTTTTGTTTAAGCGTTGGTGTCTAGTGTTTATGATTTAGGGTTTAATGATTTAAATTTAAGGGTTTATGGTTTATGATTTATGGTTTTATGGTTTAGAGTTTTATAGTTCAATATTTTAGGATTTAACATTTAAGGTTTATGCTTTATGCTTTAAGATTTTATGGTTTCGTGTTGCTTGGTTTATGGTTTCATGGTTTAGGTCTAGGGTTTCATGTTTTAAGATTTAGGGCTTCATTGTTTACTATTTAGGATTTTTGGTTTTTGATTTAGGATTTCATTCCATGATTTAGGATTTATGGGTTCATTAGTATTTATAGTTTCTTGCTTTAGGATATATTGTTTCATTTCGTGGTTTAGAGTTTAGGGTTTCATGATTGATGATTTAGGGTTTTAGTTCATGGTTGATGATTTATCGTTTCGTTTAAGATTTAGGGTTAATGTTTTAAAGTTTCATTTCATTATCTAGGATTTAGGATTACATAAATGAATTCATAAGGATTTAAGGTTTTAGAAATGAAACCTTAAGGAATAAAGGTTTCATAAATGAAACCTTAAATTTCAATTGAGGGTTTCATAAATAAAGGATTTAGGGTTTCATAAATAAAATTCATTTATGAAACCCTACATCATAAATGAAATTCATTTATGAAACCTTAAATTAGGATTTAATGCTTCATTTATAAACCTTAAATACACAAGGTTTCATTCTAAATCTATAGGGTTTTATTTATGAAATTTTAAAATAAGATTTAAGGTTTTATTTATGAAATCCCAAATCCTTAAGATTTCATTTATAAGATCCTAAAACCTTAAGGTTTCATTTATGAAACTCCAAATTAAGATTAAGGATTTCATTTTTGAAACCTCAAATCCTTATGGATACAGTAGTGAAATCCAAAATTATGATTTAGGTTTTATTTATGAAACCCTAAATCCTTAGGGATTCACTTAAGAAACCCAAAATCCTTAAGGATTCACTTGAAATCCTAAATCCTATGGATTTAAGGTTTTATAAGTGAAATCATAATTCAAGGTTTCATAAATGAAATCCTTAATCCTAATTTGTAGTTTTATAAATAAAGCCCTAACGATTTAAGGTTTCATCAATGAAACCCTAAAGATTTAAAGTTTCATATATGAAACCTTAAGAATTTAGGATTAACCCTGAATCCTAATTTGAAATTTCATAAATGAAACCTTAAATCCTAATTTATGGATTCATAAATGAATTTCATTTATGATTTAAGGTTTCATAAATGATTTTATTGATGAAACCTTAAATCATTAGGGTTTTATTTATGAAACTCCAAATTAGGATTTAGGGTTTCAGTTATGAAACACTAAATCCTTAGAAGTTCATTTATGAAACATTTAATTATGATTTAGTGTTTCATTTGTGAAATCTTATATCCTAAGGGCTTTGTTGTTTAGGTTTTAAAATTTCATTTCATGGCGTATGATTTAAGATTACAAAAATGAGTTCTTAATGATTTAGGGTTTTAGAAATGAAACCTTAGGAATAAGGGTTTCACAAATGAAACCTTAAATTCAATTTAGGGTTTCATACATTAATGATTTAGGGTTTCATAAATGAAATCCAAATATTAATTTAGGGTTTCATATGTAAAATTCCTTTATGAAATGCTAAATCATAAATCAAATTCATTTATAAAACCCTAAATTATGATTTAAGATTTCATTTATAAACCTTAAATACATAGGGTTTAATCTTAAATCTATAAAGTTTCATTTATGAAATTTCAAAATAAGATTTAAGGTTTCATATATGAAACCCTAAATCCTTATGATTTATTTATGAAACTTTAAATCCTTAGGGTTTATTTATGAAACCCCAAATTAGAATTTAGGGTTTCATTTATGAAACCCCACATCCTTAAGGTTTTACTTATGAAACATTAAATCTTTAAGATTTCATTTATGAAACCCTTAATTAGGATTTAGGGTTTCATAAATAAAATTATTTTATGAGACCCTAAATCATAAATGAAATTAATTTACAAAACCCTAAATTAGGATTTAGAGTTTCATTTATAAACCTTAAATACATAGGGTTTTATCCTAAATCTATAGAGTTTTATTTATGAAATTTCAAAATAGGACTTAGGGTTTCATTTATGAGACCCTAAATTCTTAGGATTTTATTTATGAAACCCTAAATTAGAATTTAGAGTTTTATTTATGAAACCCCAAATCCTTAAGGTTTTAATTATGAAAATTAATTCCTTAGGATTTCATTTAAGAAACCCTTAATTAGGATTTAGTGTTTCATTTATGAAAACTTATATCCTAAATATTTAAGGTTTCATAAGTGAAATCCTAAGGATTTGGGGTTTCATGAATGTAACCTTAAATCTCAATTAAGCATTCCATAAATAAATCTATAAGGATTTAAGATTTCATAAATGAAATACTTAATCCTAACTTGGGGTTTCATACGTAAAATCCTAATGATTTAGGGTTTCATAAACGAAACACTGAATCCTATTTTGAAATTTCATAAATAAAACCATATAGATTTAGGATGAAACCCTATACATTTAAGGTTTCATAAATGAAAACCTAAATTATAATATAAGGTTTCATAAATTATTTTCATTTATGATATAGGTTTCATAAATGAATTTTATTTATGAAACCCTAAATCTTTAGGATTTTTATTTATAAAACTCCAAATTAGGATTTAAGTTTTCATTTATGAAACCTAAAATTCTTTTGGATGCATTTATGAAACCCTAAATTAAGATTTAAGGTTTGATTGATGAAATCCTAAATCTTTGTGTCACTCATGAAACATTAAATAGTCTAGATTTCATTTATGAAACCCTTAATTAGGATTTAGTGTTTCATTTATGAAACCTTATATCCTTAGGGTTTCATTGTTTAAGATTTAAAGTTTCATTTTATGATTTAGAATTTAAGATTACAAAAATGAATACCTAAGGAATTAAGGTTTTAAAAATGAAACCTTAAGAAATAAGGGTTTCATAAATGAAACCTTAAATTCCAATTTAGTTATTCATAGATGAAGGATTTAAGGTCTCCTAAATGAAACCTAAATCCTAATTTAGGATTTCACAAATAAAATTCATTCATGAAATCCTATATTATAAATCAAATTCATTTATGAAACCCTAAATTAGGATTGATGTTTCATTTATAAACCTTAAATATATAGAACTTCATCTTAAATCTATAGAGTTTTATTTATGAAATTTCAAAATAGGATTTAGGTTTCATTTATGAAATCTGAAATTTTTAGAGTTTCATTTGAGACCTTAATTCTTTTGGGATTTATTTATGAAACCCCAAATCATTAAGGTTTCACTTATGAAACATTAAATCCTTAGAATTTCATTTAATAAAAACCCTTAATTTGGATTTAATGTTTCATTTATGAAACCTTATATTCTAAGGATTTAAGGTTTCATTAGTGAAATCATAATGATTTGAGGTTTCATAAATGAAATCTTAAATCCTAATTAAGGGTTTCAAAAATGAATTCATAAGGATTTAAGGTTTCATAAATGAAATCTTTAATCCTAATTTGGGGTTTCATACATAAACCTTAATGATTTAAGGTTTCATAAACGAAATCATAAAGATTTAGGGTTTCAGAAACAAAATCCTAAGGATTTAGTGTTTCATAAATGAAACCCTAAATCCCATTTTGAAATTAATAAATAAAACCCTATAGATTTAAGATGAAACCTTATGTCTGGCTTAGCATCACGTGGTCTGACCATATTCCATATATGGTCTGGTCCAGTACATATGCATAATCTGGTCTTAGACTTCACATAGTCTGTTCGAGACTGTTGTATGGTCTGGTCTTAGACTTGCATGAATCCTTCCAAAATATTCATGATCTTTTTGAGAACTTTATTTTAGTCTGATTTCAAGCATTTATAGTACGTGACTTAATCATCATCAATTATTAGACAGTTAAGACTAAAGTGAAAGTTAGACTGATTATACATTTATTTCCTAGAATTACTTAATTTGAAATCATTAGTTAATCAAGTATTATTACATTTGTTATCATTAAAACCTATCAAAGTATTAGGAGTCAGACATCATCAAATGTCTTGATTCTAACAAATATCTTGAAAAATTAAAATTAAAAAAAGTAATGCCTTGAATGTTTTGAATAAAAAAAATTAGAAATATGAAAAAAATAAAAATAATGTCTTGAAATTTAAGAAACAGCTGTATAATTATTTAATTCATAAATATGTTTTCGAGAATAGTTAAGTAACTATTAAAATCTTATTTTCAAAAATTATTCAAAGTTTTATTAAATAAATACGTAATACTTTTTAATATATTTTATAAATAGATATTTAATATTTTTAAAAATAAAAATTTATTTATTAATATGATTTTTAAAATAACATTAAATATGAATATATATAAAATATAATTTAATCAACCCCTCACAAATTTAAAATATGGTAATCTCTATTCCTCCGAATACACATACTCCGTCAAACTTTTTTCTAAAGAATAATCAAATGTTAATTTTAGTGATTTAATAATTAAAGTGAAAGTTTATGAAAAAAAAAAAATCAATGTTCTCAATTTAATTAATTTCTTTTATCATAAAATAATTTAATATGAATAATTAGTGATTTATGATAATAAAAAAACATATATATTATAATTGAACTTAAATTTAGTATGCATAACAATATTAACAAAAATACCACATAATTCGTTTACATTAGCAACATTAGAATTCTATCACAGGTTATTTAATAGTTTGATTACAAAAATATGGAGGTATAATTTTAATTTAATTTTAGTTTTTATTTTTGGTATTCAACGAGGCCAGAAAAGAAAATTACATCAACATAAGACCTGTCAGATGTTGCTACCTTATTAAATGCTAACTAGGGCATGAGATCTATATGGGATGAAAGAATGCTACCAATAACTCTCTGATCACTAGCAAGTAGTACTTGAATTGCTAGATAGTGAGTTTAAAAGGTTGTTTGTGTACATAGATTAACATGCCAATGACAACAGAATTCAAGAATTATATTCATAGCCACAGATGCAACTGCAATAGCCATAGGCATTATAATTTGACCTTGAATGAATTCACACCTAGGAGGGTTTTTTTTAACACAACCACAGCTTCTGCAAATTTTACCTGTCCCTTCTTGGGGGCAACTGGTCTTGCCTCTTAAACCACTTTAACAATGACAATGCTTTCCAAATTTCAAAAGTCACAGATGTTGCATTTGGCTTCAATATGGTCACAAACTTGTGTGCTAGGTTATGTGGAAAGAATAGGAACTTTAGCAACAGAAGTGGACAAGTTTTGTGTATACATTATAAATTTTTCAGTTGTCATTTATTGTAACTGACGAAGTCAACCAAACCATTATAAACCTTTCACCACATTTCTTTCAACAGAAAGTCACGACATTGCATTAACATGCGTATTCTTTTAGTAGCAAGCTAAGGGAATCTCTGTGTGCCAAATTTTCTATATCATTATACCTTTTAAAACTATTATCACATCCAACTTTCCATAGTACTATATTAATAGTAGATCAATAGGCTCAATAAATTTTATCATCAACACCATTCGAGATTCTACTAAAGAGAATATCGAATTTTCTCTGTGATGGATGAACAAAAACTTGGTGTCTCCAAATTTTGTGCAACATCAGAAGATTTATAATAATACACCAAAAGGACTGTTCACTATCGAAATTAGTGATCTTGGTTAAATAAACAATTGAGAAGTTAAAAACTGTTTTATCCAGGATAACAGAATTCTAACAATTTAATGGTGAATAGATGATCTTCAAAGAAATGCAAAGAAATTTGATTCATAGAATCTGCAAGCTACAACATTCAGACAAGTACAACCGATTGCAAAATTCCAAAATTTCACGATTATTGAATTAAACCTTTGATTTACATGGATGATTTGGAATTTACCATTATTTATGTCACAGTGCATAGGAAGTCAGCAAGCAAAAATATTTGGGACATCCATTCAGAGTCAGAATCAGGGTTTTCCATTCATTTCAGCCCCTGCACAGCATAACCATTAACCACTCATCAATTCTAGTTAAAGACCAAATTGAAATTGACAATTGCAGTTACACATATAGAGAAAAAAAAAATCTATCACCAAAATTCACCTCATTCAGGAACATCAGCCACTTTGTATGACTCTGCAGTGACTTCACCAAGCCATAAGCCAGGAAACAGTGTCTGCAATAAATTGAACCAAAAAAACGTAAAAAGCGTAAAATCACAACATTGAAAACAAAATAAAAAAATGAATTGGAATTGAAATATAATAACAATATAATGATTTTATACACTATCATTTAATCACAAAATGCTATGGCCAGTACACTGACTTTTATAATAACTTCTTTAAAACTCAGGTTTACTACATTATCAATTAATCACAGCTTAACATGTATGGTTAGTGTTGTGAACCAGCCCTTGACCTATCAGCTTCTGCCACTCTGCCATCTTACAGGTAGCAAGTTCATGACAACAAAGCATGCCAAGTCTTGGATCCAGGGGTGACATTGAAGCAACTCCATCTTCTTTGGCTGCCCGTTGTGGCCAACATGTGTCTTATTGAGGATCCAAAACTGACTTCGACTAATTCAGGCGTCTTGTGTGCAGCCTAACTGGCCTGTGGCCACCATAATTTGTGGTACCTGCGCATTCAGCATGTATGCAAGGTGTCCCACGCCTTCATGTTTGCATCTAAACATTCATTCTCACTCTCCTCTTAAAGTTTGACTCGAGCATTAAGAGTCCTTGCAGGTAGCAACACCTGAGCTCCTCCTCGTCAACCAAGGTGCTGCTAGCGAGTTCTTCCTAGCACTGCCAACCGGAAATCACATTCACTGGTGTCCACCCAGCTAACAAATAGTAAAATTACTGACTTTTATAATAATTACCTTAAAAGTTAAGATTTTTATACTATCATCCAATTACCCAGATTGCCAAGTATATGAAAATTTGTTGACTTTTCCAATAACTAGCTTAAAAGTCATCTTGAAAATGAATTCTGATTAGAGTTGGCAACATAGAACTTTTTAAACTGAGAATGCATGTCAATTAAGCTAACTTAAAAAAGTCCAATGATGATTTGAATTGATAAATCAAAATTGAACCTCCAAAGACTTGAACTTACATTCAACTGCCTCTGCACAATCCTGGGCCTCTTCTTGGGCCTTCTGGGGGGCCTAGTTCCAAGCAAGGCCCAGAAATCCTGCTCAACCTCCTCCTTAGAGAGAGAAACAGAGAACTTAACTTTCTCATTGGGCCCCGTCAGCACCATCTTCTTCTTCTTCTCCTTCACTGGCGGCGAGGAACACCCCATGTCGAAAAACCTTGGCTCCTCTTCGTTCTGCGGCGGTGCCTTGCACGCAGCTCTTCTCGTCCTCAAATTCCAAGGCATCATGGCATTATTGGCAACACCAGCAGCAGCAGAAGCAGCTTCTTCTCTGACAGCCCCCACCATAACGGTTTCGTCGATTTTGCGCTTGTTAAAGGGCGCGTGGAATCTGGAGGATCGGCGATCGAGGTCGGTGTTGACGCAGCGAAGTAACCGTTGGGTGCCCCATTTCAAACAGGGCAAAGAGAAGTTGTGCAGTGGCTTCGATCTTTCGGGACCCGTGGCCATCGATGAAACGATGATCACACTAAGAGAAAAGGGAGAAAACAATAATAGTAACAAAACAGTGAACTTTTCGATTCCTCCTCGCTGAGTTTTTCTTTCTTTTTTGGTCTGTGTGAATGTGAAGTTTAATGGTTGTTTTTTTTTCTGTGTGTGTGTGTGTGGTATGTGTTTCTGTGGGGTTGGTTGATGAAGGGATGAAGGAATGATGACAGTGTTGAATTGAATTGGATTGATTTTGCAGAGAGGATGGAATTGAAGAATGGAGAATGGAGAATGGTTTGTTGTGTTGTTAATTGTTATGTATAATGCATTATTAAGGGTGGAAGGAAGAATGACAGAGACAGACACAACACAGACAAGAGAGAGGTTTGGACCGGATTAAGATTAACGTTCGCTTCGCCCAAATATTTTATCTTATTTAAACCATTTATTTCATGCTCAATGTACCAAGAATGTCGATTAATATAATCTATATTAATGATATTAAAATATTTTTATGACTTTTTAAATAGACTTAAGGATTTTTTTTTTATCTAGTATATTTCTTTTTATATCTGAGTTAAGATCAACATTGATAGGATATTTTATTTTTCTTTTCTTTCTCTTTATATATTATGTAATATATTAAATGCTAAATAACTATTATATATATAATTAGACATATTTTAATATATTATATAACATGTTTATATTATAATATATTTACGTATATATAATAATAATAATAATAATTATTATTATTATTACTGAATGATAAAAAAATATAATAATCATTATTGTAATATGAAAAAATACTATAAAATTTATATATAATATATTAATTTATATTAGTTTTGATACAAATTTAAGTTATATGGTTAGTTAAAATATTAAATATTAAATTATTATTCAATTTTTTTATAGAAAAATAAATGAATAATAAGTATAATTTTGAAAACTTGTATAATTTGTTTATAATTTAAGAAAAACAATTGTATAAATATAATATAGTTTAGTTAAAATTATTCTTTTATAATTATAATAATTTGTAAAGATAAATTAAAATTGTTTTTTTAATTGCCATTTTAATGAAATAGTCAGTTTTTCATTGAAACATAATTTATGTTATATCATATATTGTTGTTGAATATTGTTATCCTTTAAAGTTTATCATATTCTTGTATCATCGTGTTATTATCCTACTCATATTTGTATAGTAATTGCCATAAAATCATCAAAGTTACCGTATATAAACATAATAGGTTATAATGGACGAGTTTGACAAAACTAGAGCTCATGTAATTTTGTTGTTAAAGAAATATAGAGCAAGCCAAATGAAACCGTTTTCATCTTATTACAACCTTTATACATATGTTCTGTTTAGTATATTTTATCAACACGTGATGACTATACTGAGATTTCAAATTGAACATTCATTCGTCTATCAGTATCTGAATTGATAGAATTACTACACAATTGTGCTCAAAATGATAGTATGATGTAATTTATTAAAGGAAGCTCCATAAAATAATTTGGTATATATCGTCACATTAGAGAGAAAAAAAAATCTAACAGAAGCTGACAGCTCGATTAGTCTCCCTTCACCCACGATTGGTGTGTAAAGCACTAAACCAACGCTAGTGCGAGCGAACTTAAATGAACTTTTAACTAAAACTAGAAGACAGCTTGGAAGAAAGCTTATCTATACATGACAACTATGGAATTGGGTTGGTTTGGTGCTTCTATCTCCGGCTTACGAGAAGACAAGTTAACTCATTACGAAAGGCCTCCTTGGAAGTAACTCGCATTGTGTAAGGTGACCAGTTTCCTGGTTGGGGGAAAATTGGATTGGCTATACAAAATATTTACAAACTCTACTTTTATTGCAAAAAATAAGCATACTAAAGGCAGCTAGAATTTGTTGCCTCGCTCTTGATTACCCGGGTATTGTATGAGCCACAAGATCCACATTTGTGATATAACCAGTGGAAGCGTGAAGTACCCTTTCTATCACAGTCATGGCAGAGTATATCCTGCATTGCAATCATGAAAATGAGAACAAACAAACAAACAAACAAGAGAAACTATAACTAGGTAGGCTAGAGGAAACAAAATTCCTCGAATGCTTAAAACATAATTTAATTTCTCATTTTTAGATTAAATTTACAAATTCTTTGAAAGCCATCATGCGTTTAATTATAAAAATCACAAGTATTACCTGATAGCGGTCCCTGTACTCTTCAGGAAGCTGCTCAGCAGCCAATAACGCATCAAGCATACCAAAGTAAACCTGGGTAGGTAAAGAAACAGCCAATAACGCATTAAGCATTTCAATTTCACTTGAAACTTCAATACGCAGTGGCTTTTGAC
Organism: Amphicarpaea edgeworthii; assembly: GCA_014843725.1. Taxonomy (NCBI): domain Eukaryota; kingdom Viridiplantae; phylum Streptophyta; class Magnoliopsida; order Fabales; family Fabaceae; genus Amphicarpaea; species Amphicarpaea edgeworthii. The sequence continues at coordinate 1,570,948 of CM026325.1, forward strand.
TTAATATTTATATCCCAAATTCTCAATACCCTACCAACAGTAGAAAACTAGAAGTGAACCCCCAACAAATGGTTCCAAAGGAACTCCCTCACTCAGCTTAAACACGAGATAAAACAAAAATTATCTTTCTACAATTGCCTCTTTAGTTAATTTAAGTATCAAGATTTAACATGTGCATTGTAAATTTTGTAATTATATTATCTTTTCACTGAATCTTCTAATCATCTGCCAATGGGATAACATTTACTCTTACACTCTTTCTTTAGTTATCTCAAATTCCTAATAGTGTTCCAACACATGCATAGAAGAGAATTGTCAAGGAATAAATGTATAGAATTGTATGCCTATCAATAAAACAACTTTACAGGATTCAATCATTCAACTTCATAGTAAATATATAGAAAGAAAATATTCTTACCGCCATATCTCCCAATGATTTGCTGCAGATTGGACATGTGTAGTGGCTACAAGTGTACGCCTAACATTTTACAACAAGGTATAAGATTGAATCCAAAACCTTGTTTAAGGCTAAGCCAAAGAAGAATGAAGATAAAAGACAAATGGTTCAAATGCAGATTTTCACTTTCTGTTTTTTTAAGCCTGCAGTTACTAAACCTTAAAATGGGCATGACATACCTGAAAGCAAGATGAGTGCATGTAATGCCCACAAGGTAAAGCTCTCACTGTTGCACTTGATGTGAACAAGTCGTCACAGCATATTGGGCAGTTCATTTCTAAACCTTTCTCCAGGCACTTGTGAGATGTTGATTTTATCCCCAGGCAACAATTGCATTTCATACAATGAAAATAATCAATCCCAAGCCCTTGTCCAACACGACATATATTGCAAAATGGGCAATGATAAACATTCCTGAGAAAGAATGATGCAAAGTTTAGAATCAAAATACAATGAAAAATAAAATTAATAAACTAACAAATTTGACAGATTAATCAATTAGATCATAGAGGACATACGTTTCCAAGTGTTTCTTCCTAAGACAATCATATAACATTAAACATACCAAACTATATTTATGTTTGATAAAAGAAGAAATTTATTGAGATGAATGTTTTGAAAGTTCTTGAGCATGAAGAAGAAAATAATGTTTTGAAAATATTTAAGTCCAACCAGGAGAAGGATTGATGGTTACTGTAAACTAAGACTGTGCTAACTTCAGAAAGAAAGTTCCAACTACTATGGACATTAATATGCAAGTATACAAAATACAGTAAGAGGTAAACAAAAAGTACCTTTCATCATCAAAAAATTTGCAAATGTTGCAATAATACTTTGCCATTGTAAGTCCATTACATGAAGGTGAAATGCATATAGGCCCAACTGGCTGTATAGTTAGGCACTGCATACACATCATTTCCAATGTTGCTTTTCTGCAATTATCCAACAGATATTTAGAAATACATGCCATTACTAAATATTAAGAAGTTCATGAAAAATTTACCTATCCATTGAGTGATCACTTGCATTGTCATGACAAAATCTGCAAGTAAATAACTTGCCACAACAAGCAGCTCGAAGCTTGCAATTTCGCTTATAGTGCTCACAACCAAATATTTGTTTCTCTGAGTCTCGAAATGCTGGTGAGCATCCTTCTATTTGTTTACTAGATTCCCCAGATGGTGTCTTAGGTAACTTCTGTTGGGCAGCTATCCAACGACTACAGTAAACAAAAAATTAATCAACTTAAGCCTGAAGGGTGAAGACAAATTGTTAAACTGCTATCAAATGAACATGCAATTTATTATAGTGTAATTATATAAAACAAGGTCATTGGAACCAACCTTGTCATTAGATTCTGCACAAGGTATGCCTTTCTCCTTGGATCAAGAGTTGAGTCACGATAAACCTTCCTGATTTCTGACTCAAGTTCATTCTGATTCATACGGAATATGTCTTTCCATCCTGGCTTGAACATCTGCTCATTCAGGTTCAAGCTTTCTTGACAATCACCACCTAGTACAAAATCATAATACATTATACTTTTAGTTATTCATTCTGCAATTTCTATGAAACATGAAAGAAACTCAAAGCAATAGAAACCTCTTTGAGAAGTGCTACGCTCTGATGCTTCTGTCTGTGATGTAGATACGGGACTTTCTTTCAAGCATTCATTTAGCCATTCATTGAACATGGTGTTTTTAGTTGCCTGTTTCCATGTGTCCATCATTTTGTTCTGTTCATCCTGTGTAAGTGCAGAAGTTACCCATGGTAACATTGATTGGAGAACTTCAGCACCTGTAGTTCCAATTATACGGCCCACTATCTTGTCTTGCTCTTCCACAGTGAAATGTTTTCCAAACAATGGCCAGAGCTCGAGCTCTTCCCTAAAAATATGTTGATCCAGGGTCACTCTAATAGATTTGCACATCCCTTGAAGCTTAGTTGCAAGCTCATTGTACTTTTTGATATTATCACTATCATTGGCATCAGAATTTCCAAAACTATTTTCACTTAAATCCACTGACATATGGGTCCTTTGCAAATCTTCATGAAGGACAGAAAGCTCAGAAAGAACACATGAAATATCTTCAAATAATTTTTCTTCCTGCTTATGATCCAGTGTGTAAGAATGACTCACATTATGAAGTGCCTCTTTGGATTCGAGGGCAGGAAATACTATATCATCTTCAGCATTACTATGAGCTCTATATAAACCCCACAAAAGCCGGAATCTTCCACTAAATTGCCGAATAATTGTTTCATCACCATCACAAAGCTTTCCAGATTCAATGTCTAAATACTCCAAGTCTTTGCGTATGGCTATATGGAATTTAAATATGGTATCAATTGGTCTTTCTGTAGAGCCAACATCACATGAACTGTTGTCTGTTTCCCATATGAAAAGACTAGAATTAAGAGATGGGGCAGAAGCTGTGAAAGACAAAGAGCGTAAGGACTTGGTTGTAGAGAGTGAACCCAGCCCCAAATTGTTCCTGCTGACTCCTAAAGCTGGCACACAACAAGACTGGGCACTACAACATTGTTTCTGAATACTTTCACTTTCTGAAGTTTTAGAGACATCTTCATTCTTGTGCACCTCCGATATGTTTCGCTTGACAGATCTTTGTTGGGTCCCATCTGATTCAGCTAATACTGAGCAATCTCTACCAGACAGTGCAGAAGCAGAAGTACAGGAAGATTGAACAGTATTTTCTTCAATATCAGTAAATCTCTGGGCCGGACAGCAACCTGACACACTTGAAGACAAACACAGACCATCCTTACGAGCCTTGCAAGCCCAACCACAGAAAAGTGTGACTAAAGCAGAATCTATTGCTGGAGCTGGAACAAATTGACAAATTGTCAAATATAGAAGACAAAAAAAAAAACTTAAAAATATATTTTTTTCCACAAGAAGCAAACTCAAAATAGACATAGAACCTGCCAATTGCATGTTTTTCAAAAATATTTGTGCTTCATCTTCAGTTAATGATCCAATCAACCATGGGAGGACACGCTCAATCAATTTCAAAGGCATCATGCATAAGCTTTGATAGAGAAGTTCACGTTGCCTTTTGAAGCTAAAGTGCTTCCGTGCAAGAGGAAGAACCTATAGAAATGAGGAATTGGGTATGCAAAAAAAATAAATTAAAAGGTAGCTTGATAAGGCAACTTTTTTGTCAAACTCTTGTTATATATAGAGAGAGGACATATAATATGAGAGGACCTATCTTATGTGAGAATGAGGGGAGTAAATATTAACCGTTATCTCACTGCCATATATTATTTCATGACAAATGAAGAATCACCTGAACTTCTTCATTAAAGAAATGTATCTGTATCATTTCCAATATATGATCAGCATGTGAACACAATGTTGAGTAAAATTCAGTTTCTGAACTAGATGTTGCTCCTTCACTTTGAATGCTTTCAATCAAAGACCGGAACTCATTAAATTGGCTTTCTTCTTCAGCATGTTCTTGAAAGAAAGAAAACTTTCCATCTACTGCTGGAAAAATAACCTTCTCCTCAGCAATACTGCATTCATAGAAATAATCAATTAATCATCCCAAAAGAAAGAACCCCCAAAAGAAATCAAAATAAGGAAAATTTTAATTGAAGAAACACAACATGCTTCCAAAAGACAGAATCATAAAAAAACAAAATTAAGATGATACCTGTGAAATATGCAAACTTCAGCAATGAATTGCAACCTTTCATTGAAAGCTGACAGGTTAGTAAAATCTCCAGAGAGTTGTATCTTTCTAGTCAGTGCAGCAATCTCATTTAACTCTCTTTTTATTGCATTATGCCAGAGCAATATTTCATCTATAGGATGTGTTCTCATGGTATCAGTAACATCTGTGATAAATCCAGAATATTTCCTTTTTCCAGTAGCTGTGGACTCGCATGCACATTTTATTTTCCCATTCTGATGGGTTAAAAGATTAGGACTACATCGCACCTGAGAATGATCTACACAATTTTCAACTGTGCTAGCACTACTTCTCCCTTCCATCCAGGTGAAAATAACCTTCAATAAGCAAGAATATAATATAATCAGATACATTACCATGATAATCAAATGTACATAAATTCTGTCAATGCATGAAGTAGCATTGAAAATGAAAAGGAAAGAACAATGATATAAAACAACATACAAAACTACACCTTTTGAAGAAGCTTTTCCTCTGGCACTATCTTGCTTAAGCACTTCCGCAAATCCTGAGATTCATCAGGTGATATAGATGTTGAAAGCCATGGAAGAAATTCTGTCATCATATTTACAGGAATACTGCAGAGAAACTGCCAAACTAGAGATGCCTGTTCCTCAAGAGAGAACTTCTCAAGAAGCAGTGGAAATACCTGATATCATCCAACAAACATAAATATCAGACACACATCACAATCGGAGCAAGATTTTTCAGCCATTTAAAATTAAGGGTGCCATTACCACAATGAACCATTTATGATATTGCTTTGTAAACTTCCTTAAGGTCAACAGTTAAACATGAACATATGCAAGCATGTCACACATGTTAATTGTTTGAATTTTCTGGTTGATAACCCCAGACACATGCACAATTTTTTTAAAAGTTTATCATAAACACACACAACTTTGCATGCTTGTTTTTCTCCTAAATGATATTCTCATGCCAACAAATAAAACAAAGTAGCGAAATTTAATCTGAATTCTGTCATGCGACAAGCTACTTTTCTGTTCTAAACAGAAGATATAAAGTTATTAAAGTTGTAAACTATGCATTTACAGCAAATGAATGTTGTAGAAGAAAATTCTGTAATTGCTAAAATTAGAGACAGGATCTGATCAGTCTATTGCTAATAAATTTTATAATATTGATAACTATTGCTGAATCACTATTCACTGGTACTTGAAGACCTCATGGTTGGGTTAAGAGAAATATTAATACCAGAATATTTAAACAATCAAGTAAGCAAAGTATAAATAAAATAGGGAAAATATAATTTTTATAACTATAGCACGTAGAATTCAGCACATAGCCTGAAATAACCAAGCAGTAAACAGTAGGACTTTTAGCTTGTAGGGAGGAAACAAAGTCCGCCATTCTGTTATCTTAAACTTGGCATTTATCTCATAATAAGAGTCCAAGAGGAAATCAATGAAAGAATCATTAATTAAACATATACCTGCTCCTCTTCCTTAGCCATGTGTTGACTAACCGATGTCTGCAGAGCTCCTGTGCAGGATGCTAACTCCTTTGGGAAACTTTCGACATCATGGGTGCAAGAGTTTAACAGCTCAAATAGATGATCAAAAAGATCACTTTCACCCTGGTGTTCAAGGGAATATGTCTGTGCTACATTTTTCACACGTATATCTAGAGCTGGAAAAATCACCTACATTCCAGAACAGATTTCCCTCAGAATATTTGAACATAGCAAACAAGCAGGAACAATAAATCCATATTAATAGAACAGTGGTTTGAGAAAGTAGGAAGTATTCTCATGAGAAACATATAGCATATAGCCTTAAAATCACAAAAAGAAGTCATTTTGGACTCCATCAAGAAATCTATAGCATATTAGGATGTTCACAAAAGATAAATCAAATACAAAGGGAACCCTTAAAATATAAACCTGCAATTGGCAAAGTTCACTGCACTCCCGTCCATGTACTTTTTTTTTTTAATAAAAATAAACATATTGCAAGTCCAACCATTACAGATGCCGCCAAATTTTTTAGGCATGCAGGTAGCCCAATCAATTTGTATCAACCATAACTAGAAACGGAATAAATTTATGCTTGCCAGCCCTTTGCTCACGGCAATTATAAACCATCATAAAAAAGCTCAGTTCAGTCATGAATCGGAATACAATCAATTTAATTGCAGCTACTTAGTGACAACCACCACGGCGGTTAAATAATCAGTTAATCACTACACATAGTTCAACAACTACAGCCGCATGGACGGTTGAACACTACTTGTGATTGTAATTAATTAACAATAACAATTAACAATCTTTATAGAAAAAGTAGAGAAAAAAAAGGAACTAGGAACCGTATTCGGATTCTCTAATCTATATATACATCTAGTTCATTCATCTTATTAATATCAAATGTGGGGAAAAAAAAAAAGTAACGAGAATAACGAAAAGACTATATATAATTATATACTAGAACAACGCACTGAAACTTAAATTAAAGCTATCAAATATGAACCATCATTTTCTACACATTCATGCTCACAGAAGGAAACTCGATTACGCAATCGAACAAGGACTGAAGAATAAAATTGAGAACAAGAAATAGTGGTTCCGAAACTTGCACCTCATCTTCGGCATTGGAGTGATGTCTGTACATCGATCTGAGGAAATAGTAGCGTTGGAAGAGGGGCTGGATGTCGGAGCAGTTTCCGGTGGCGAAGGCCATCGCCAATTGGTGCAGCCCATCGAGCTCGTTCCGAATCGCCTTGTGGAAGAACGAGAATATCAGAATTGGCGATTCCGACAGCGACCGGCCGAAGCCGCCGCCGCCATTGGCGGAGGAATCCACCTTGCTCACCGGATTTGTCAGCACCGCCACCCCGCCGCCGCCATTCAGCCCCGTCAGCGGCGTCGCCATGCGCTTTTATTTTCCTCCGTCGGGGAATTTTCTCGCGGCTCAATTTTCCGGGAAAAATTTCTCTCTCTAGGTCTGCACCGCAGGGCACGTCGATTTTGTGATTTTAGTTAGTTAGAAATGGTGTCAGCACGTGAGCGCGCGTGTGGGAGAGAGAGAGGGCGTGTGTGTTTCGCTCTCGCTGATGGCAAGAGTAACGTTTTCGTTGTTGTTTCGTTCTAAATTTCTAAAAGCGGAGAACAAGGGGTGTTTGGTTACTGCGATAAGATTAAGAAACCCTGCGGGTGGTGTATTCTATTTCTGACCGAGTGAGGTATATCATGATGTTTATATACTTGTGTCATTGCCACGTGTATAGAATGCTCCACGTAGGATGATGATGTCATACTAGGGTAACGAATCACGACGAGAGTATAGGAATTGAGATTGCTCTCACATTTGCATTTTTCTTCTAGTCTAGCCGCTAGAAAACGGGAGTTAGTATATTTTATTAATTCTTTTAGGTTTGTTGTCATCAATATTTATCTATTCTATTTTTTTTATAAATTAAAATACGTAAACTTAAAATATAACCTTCATTTTTCGCATTGTTTCAATGAGAGTTTTTTAACTACAAATACTCTTTTACATACACGAAGATTTTCTAATTTCAATAAAACACAAAGTCACTGTTTTGGAACCTTGTGATTATATCCGTGAATTGAATTATGTAAACAAATCTTACTTAATATAGTCATGCGAACTTGACTCTTCAACGACAATTATTGATTGGAATAAATAAAGTTATAGTTTTCCATTTATTAAATAAGTGTTTATATGTGATTTGTCTAACTACAAAGAAAGTCGCACTCAATAATTAATATGGGCATGGAAGCAAATTATGATTTTGTTCAAATCAAATTAGCCAGAGCCGTAAATTTTAAATGGTTTATAAAGGTTACGTTATATACTTATATTTACTTGGGACACCCGATATAAATATTAAATTACCATTGTCTTTTTTTTAATGCAAATAACCATTGTCTTACTTACACATGGGAAAAAGCACTAACCAAAACCATCAACATATACCCCACAGACCACAGTGGAAATAGAGTAATATACTATTTAGGGACCAAATTATATAAACAAAATTCTTTCGTCATCACCGTATTAAAAAAAAAAAAACAAAAAAAATATGGGGGTGAGGTGGAAGAAATGAACGATGAGACGTAAACCTGTGAAGGAAGAAAAATAATATGGACAGTATTTGTTTATAGTTCGTAATAATCATTAAAATTCAAAGGGTTTGAAAGTTATGATATGAACCGGAAAGGGGATAACTATATGAATACGAGAGGTTTGTGTGGCAATTGAAACATGGGGCTGGAAGTCGCATTAGAATACAGAAAATAAAATTGAATGAATGAATTAAAGTAGGGTTACGTGGTTCCACACCATACATCATCACTCTCTAACGTAAGTTAACGACTCGGAATATTCATTGTTTATATTATAGTTGGCGAAGAAAAAATAAAATTAGCATGTGCTTATGTTTCACTAGGGTATTAAAAAAAAGTGTTATTCAGTAGTCAGAGAAAAGGTTAAAATATGTTTTTAATTTTTATAAATATAGTAATGCATATTTTTTTAATTTTACAAAAAATTTTATCTACTTTTTTTTATTCATATAAATTTAAAATATATTGTTTTTAGGTTTGAAATTAAGTTAGTTATTTGAACCTACAATGATTTTTCTTTCAATAACTTTTATTTTATTTTTTATACTTTCATTTTATTATAAATTAAAAAATAATAATTAATAATTAATAATTAATCGTCAATAATCTAAACCGTATAAAGTAAAGAAAAAAGTTAGCGTTGTTTTTATTTGACTTTATCTATAATAAAATATTATAATAGGAAAATTTTCAAAACCTTCTACAAAAGGAATCGACTGGATGGATCAAAAAAAAAAAAAAAAGGAATCGACTGCATGCACATACTCTATATTTTAGTTAAGAGAGGGAAGAAAGAAAAAAAGAAACATGATTTTCATACTAGAATAGCATCCAAAGAAATGGACAAAACATTCAGAAAACGGAAAGAGAGAGAAGAATAATGCTTTACGCAACATACAGAACTAGTAGCAAATACAATTAAAATAAAAGAGAAGAAAATGTATAGAATTAGGAGTAAATAATTAGTTGGAAACGGGGAAGGTGTTTGAAAAAGAGGAATCGAAAGGGAAAGGTAAAAGAGTTGGCAAAGGCATAAGGGAGGCACGAGCAGAGTGCGTGTGGTGTATTAGTTGGCACTTGACATACCCATGCCTAACCCTGTCTTGGCTTTGCACAACACATTCCTCCAACACTTCATTCATTCCTTTCCCCTATTTAAGGTGTGAAAGCAATGGAATGCGATTTTTATTGCCTCTTCTGTCGTAAATTCAGGTAACAAGTCAATAATCTACACAACTCTACTAACCTACAATTTTATACTACCTTAAATATTCAAATTTGTTCCGAATAGTAATCAAATTCGATTTTATGAATCAAAAAATAAAAATTCTACTCAAAGTAGTCAACTAAATCTTCGTATGAAAAGTAATCCTTAACCAAATCAATAAATATTTCGTATCTGAACAAAAATTAAATTAAATAACTCAATTGGATTAGTATAAGATTTTATAAATATAATTTTTATGATAATAACTTTGGATTTATACAATAATTTTTTAAATAAAATTATCTATTAAAAGTATTAAATAATATAATAATTAGTATAATTATTAATTTCATCCCTTCTGTATATAATTGCAAATGGGTTAGAACTTAGAATTCTACAAAAGTTGAGAGAGATGTGTATACATAGGTGCAGAACCAACTTTAGCGGAAAGTGCCTATAGGTTTCTATAATAATATACTGTAAATTAATTAAGTTATAAACCAACCAAATTTATTAGAGGACCCTTTATTTGATTAGTTTCAGGTGTCGATCAGTGTGATTTAACCTCGTTTTTTGTAACTAAAAGTGAATCCATATAAACTTTTTCTTCACCAAATAATTCTTCATCATCCACTTGGTTAGGACTAAAATATTAGTATAGGCACGATTCAATCGAAAGCGCTTTAGTGTGCAACATAGATTTCCAATTTGGTTTTGGCAAATCATTGTTTATGAAAAGGGTTACAAAGGGAGGAGAGGAGAAAAACAAAAAACTCGAGCACGTGTGCTAAGGCATATCCCCTTGCAACTTAACGGGGTTCAGTCAAATCATTGTTTGCGATTTACAGTAGACTTCACATGAATAAAGAAAGTAATAATTTTTTTTTTTCCAAAATCAATCTAGTCTAATCTAGAAACATGCGATGCAACTACTTATCCCATAATAAAATGTTGTGAAAAGGCCATGGGTGTAATCCACGTATAGACAAAAACATGTAGCATTATTGATGCAATTCAACGCTTTCGAACCTTTTGATGTTTCAGTCAAGAAATGCAAACGTTGATGGTCTGAGATGTTTTCCATTTCAATTTGTCCGGTTGTAAGTTGTAACCCAACCCAACCAAACCAACCAACCCCTTTATTATTATTTATGGATAACATCTATGCACCGAAAGAAAGAACTAAGAAAGTGTGCACCTCATCCTGATCGATGCCCAAGGCAATTCTCCATTGACTCACTGTTCTGTTCTCTCTCCAAATATGGAAGATGAATCAATTTTACACTTACATTTAGTTCAATATATTTTTTCTGGTTTCTAATCTTTCTAGCTAATGTAGAGATAATCCACTAATTCATTCATGCATGGTTCATATCTTCAACTACAGTTATATATGCTTTCTTCGATTCTTTAATTAGGATGAAAAACATGTCATTTTAGTGTGCTGAGTCTGACCCGATAAGACTTCAGATTATTTCCTCATCACCTTCCTTTTTATTCCACTTATTGGTACCCAAAACCAAAGTAAAAAGAAGCAGGAAATAAAAGTATAACAAAATTTGATTTGTCGGAGGATAAACAAACAACATGAATCTTGGCACCGAATGTTGAACAGTCAAACTTCACATCTTGCTCAAAGAATTAATCATGCATATTGTGGGGGTGTATTTTTTTTTTTTTTAAAGCTGAGGGGTGCGTTTAGTAAAAGGGTGATGCGAAAACAATGCCCCCCTTAGTGACCAGCCTATTAACTGCATGCAGATTGGGCAAGGCCTTATTTATGGCAAGGACAATAATGTCTCTATGCCTAAGGCCCCAATTAAATTTTCAATTTTTTATATTCTTAAAAAAAGTCATTTAATTAATTTAACTTATTAGGCGATATATTTTATTATATTATTTATAATTAATTTATTAACATGATTCTACAATTTAAAAAAAAAAAAAAAAAAAAAAATATATATATATATATATATATATATATATATATATATATATATAAAATGATGTACATCATTTGAAAAGTTTTACTTATGATAAAAATGAGCTTACATTTACTTTAGATTAAAAAAATGGCATTGAAATAAAAATAAAGATTTTTTTCATAAAAATAGTATGATCATAAAAATATTTTGATGAATATAATAGTAATGTGATAAATATTCAGCCAAAAACTAATTCTTTTGGTTCTTATAAAAAAAATTAATTTATTTCTAATTATTTTGTATACATACTAAATCAATTTATTGAAGTTATAATAGATTTGCTTTGGTGATTGAATGTGTATTTGTCTTTCCTAATATTTATAAGTGTTATATGAGATTATATTCCAATTGATATATCATTACAGATAAGACCATACAATAGACAATGTTATAAATGGTTTAGTAAGCTATTTGTTTTCTAGAGCACTTGTGCTTTAAATTTTAAAAAATAATAATAAAATTAAATAATAATTTAATGTACATAATGTTTTTGTGACACCATTGAAAACCATCTTTAAAAAATATTTATTAATGTGGAAATTTAATGATTAAAGTTACGTATATTAAAAAATGTAATAAGAGATTAGATGTAAAAGTGAGTTACGTTAAAAAAAAAAAATGATTGCTCCAATTAATGCACAGATATATTTTCCCGAAATCAAGTTAATCGTGTAGCGGCTTTAATGCATGTTTCATAACAATTCCTTTTAGAACAGAATTTATTTATTATTTTAATGTTATATTGCGTGTACAGTTCATAACCATTCATAAACAGTAAAAGAATGTGAAGGATTTCTCTCATCTGAAAAAAAAAAAAAACTTTAATTTTAACTTTTTATAAGCTTTCACTCTATAATAACAATAGTATATTGGAGTGTTAATTTATTTTTTGAATGGCTTGAATCCTTTACCGCAAAAGAATACAACTTTTTTTTGCCTCAGCTAGCTGTTGTAAACTACAGAATATATATAGGTATTGTTTTTGGATCAATTTAAGTATCTCTTTTGAGTCTAGAATCAAGCATCATGGATTTTGTCTCTCTCTCTCTGGCTGTATATATAAAAACTCAATACACATTAATAGAGACTACTAGCACAAGGCAATCAGCAACACTAATCTTATTCTAGCTGCTAGCACAACAACTCTTCAAATCTTATTCTAAATTTTTGGCATGACCATGAAGAATAATAAGGAGCAACAAGCAGGCAAAGGTGTAGCCTCATATCTGAAAGTCTTCAGTGCTCAACTCGACCTTCTCAATTTCTTCTCTCATGCTCTAGTTTTTGGCATTGGTTTACTCATTGGTATCACATTCACTTTCTTTCTCAAGAACTTCTCCTTCATCAACTTTCAAAACCAGCAATTCTCCCTCTCATCCAATAGCCTCAAACCACCACCTATGTCTCCTTATCGTCCAATATTCTTCTCCAACATCTCATTGTTAACATCAAATAACCAAACAAAAAAAGAATCTCATGACTCCTTTGGAGGATTCGAGGGATTAGTCTCTGACTCACGGTTAAGATCATATGATAACCAAACCAAACCTTTGTCTGATGAGGTCAACAAGAAAAAAGTGATGAACTTGACCAGAGTTGGGTTGAGGGAATTCTTGAAGCCCCCAAAGGCCATGAATGACATGAGTGATGAAGAGTTGTTGTGGAGAGCCTCAATGGCTCCCATGGTTCATAAACTCCCATTCAAACAGACCCCAAAGGTTGCATTTATGTATTTGACAAAAGGTCCTGTGCTACTGGCTCCTCTATGGGAGAGATTCTTCAAAGGAAATGAAGGGTTGTATTCTATCTACGTTCATTCACACCCTTCTTTCAATGGAACAGTGTCTCAAAGCTCTTTGTTTCATGGCCGCAATATCCCCAGCCAGGTAAGTTTATACATACCTTAATTGTCACTTTAACAGATGAAAAACCTATTTACTTATTTTTTTTCTTAGTCTCTTCAGATTTCCACTAAATAAAACAAGAAATAATTGATAAGGATAGCTAAAGAAGTTAATTATGGTGTTGTTATGTATGTTAAGATTTAAGAGTATTTAATAATTTTTTAATAGTTGTATAGAATTTTATAGCGTGATTACTTTAAAATAGCTAAGAATTAAGATTTCTTCATCAATGTTTGAGATTGGCATGAATTTTCTTTTTTATGGCATGGGCAAAGAGCCCCAGTGAAAATTTTATCTTTACAGCTATATGTGATCAATTATTAGAGTTTTAAAAATATAAAAATTAAATAATATATTAATTTCCTTCCTTAAATGGTTCATAAATCACATTTACAGTCTGTGTGAGAACTATTAACTGATTTTGCCACCAAAGCGCTATAGGGTGTATAGCTTTCTTCGGCTGCTAATTTTCGAATTTCATTTACCTGTTGGAATTCCATGGATGACTTTTACGACTTTTAAGTAACTCAAGTTCACTGTACAATTTTTTCTGTCATAGTAGTTGACTTTAATTTACACCCCTACCTTACAATATACTACTAGAAGTGCAAAAGGGTTCCCGCTGGGCATTATAGTTGGATGATTTTTTTTTAATATTTTTATAATCGGTATTTTTTTAAATAAAATTTTAAATACATAAATAAATAAATAAAGTAATCTTAATACACCTTATATGGCAATTGGCATGACTAAAATTAAATATAATCTTCGGTTACCCCCGGCCCCCTTGTTAGGTCAGATAGAATTAATTATGTAATGTAGGAACAATTCTTTAATTGCTCATATTATAATTAATTTTTTGCTAGCTAGTAACGTAGGAACATTTCTTTAATTGCTCAGATTAATGTAAGAACAATTCTTTAACGACATTATTGTACTTGATGCAACATTAAGAGGGACCTTTTTATATTTATTAATGGAAAAGAAATTAAGCTTTTTTTTCCATCTAGCTAACACTTCGCTGTGGAATATAAAACAAAAATTATTGAAATTATTAATAACTCACGTATATTATATATTTTTTTTTTATATTTTTGTATTTGGGTCTCAAATAACAACTAATTGAAAACTCTTTTTGGAGTGCCTATATATGTAGAGAAATATTAACAATATGCTTTGTAGCATAATTTTTTGAACTCTTAATTTGCTGACTATTTAATAGAAATCACATTAATTATATTGTGCGCTCTACTTCATACTTGATAAATGATTTTGTTGTTTTTAATTATATATAGCCTCAAAGTGTTTCAAATTAATATACATCTTTGCTACCAATCTCTCTACAGATCAAACAAGGAAACTGGTTTTTATATTTTTTGGGGTGTAACACGAAGAAACTGTGATGTATTATGATGTCAAACAAGGTTTTCCCTAGCGTTCATGTGTTACTCATAATCAACATCATAATACTATGTTTCGTGGATCTCTCGGATTTAATTAATTATAACGAATTTTCTCATTCTATTTCAAGTTTCTAACATCTAAATTAAAAAAAAAAAAAATCAGTATCAGTATTTGTCCACACAAATGTATTATCTTGGCAAATATTGTTGGTAGGCAACTACTAGTGGACTTGATCTTTTAAGGAATCTAATTAAGCATGGCTGCTATAAAATATTTTACTTTGCATTGCTACCAAAATACTTAATGCATATTTATTGGAAACTGTTAACTTGTGAAACACCTGTCTGCATGAACCTGAACCAGTAGGCAGTAGACACACTTTGTTATGTACTTATGTGTAATTAAGTTTAGCTACCATTGAAATTTAATTAGTTGGACGCATTAATAGTTATGACTTTATGAGTTTTGTAGAATAACTTGGTGACCTTATTCTGGGGTTACCTTCATGTCAACACGTTTGAGGATTGCTTGTAAGAAGAGTTTTGAGTAGAGGACAAATAAGCAGACCCCAGCTAATGTAAAAGGCTGCAAAAGATTACTCCCAAAACCTTTAAATAAGATCTTTTGATGTCACATATTAGATTGAGACAGCCTATATATATATATATATATATGTGCTTTTTTCAGTGAAATTATAATTTTTATAATGAACTGCAATATTTTAGTTAATAATCTTTAACAATTCATGTTTCTTTCTGGTTAACTAACATACCATGGAAGCTAGCTAGGTAAGTATTACGTTAAAAAACTGAACTATTAGGTCCACTGCATCTATTGATGAATGTCCATTTTTTAGGCTTCTTTTTTGGTTGCTTCCACAATTGGTCTGTCAATACAAACTGTTCATACTTTTCTTTGATTCCACTCCTTTTTCACTTTCAAGAAAATTCTATTCTTCTCCATTTTCCAAAACTCACCTTTTCAGCTCATCAAACTTTTCACAATTCCTTTCTTCACGTACTTTGTCTCTCGCATGCAAAAACGAATCTAAAGACAAAACAAGATCAGTCCAATAATGTTTAGACAGTAAACATATATATTAATTTGAAAAACTTTAGAGATATTATGCACTATATATATACTAATAAGATCAGGACATATTAGTTGTTTGTTATTTGAAGGGAACAAATGCAAAAACAAATTAGCTGAGATCTTTTATAATTGTGTAGCATGCAGTACAATAATGTCGATTAAAAAATGTTCCTTCAACATTAGCAGATAATAAGAGTTAAGACTTATCTTCCATGTAATCAAATAAATATTGTTCATGCTGATGCATATATATACCGGCCGGCCCAACCTTAACACATCTGCGAGCATGCACATGAACCTGACCATTCTTAATTTATTGATGGTCGGGTAGTACACATTTCTTATGAAACTTTAGTTTTTTTGTCTTTAGAAAAATAGAACATATACAGGACATGAGGATGTCTGATTAATTGTGAATAAAAAACATTCTATTTATATTTATATTCATAATTATATAAATAATTTATTAAACAGTGTTGTAGTTAAATTTGTTCAGAGTCAGATTAATTTTTGTTCTTGTGACATGCATGCATGCAGGAGGTAAGGTGGGGTGAGAACAGCATGATAGAGGCAGAGAGACGCCTACTAGCAAATGCACTACTTGATTTCTCGAACCAACGTTTTGTGCTTCTCTCAGAGTCATGCATTCCTTTGTTCAATTTCTCAACTATCTACACTTATCTAATGAACTCAACCAAGACCTTTGTGGAAGCGTATGATCTACCAGGTGCAGTGGGGCGTGGCAGGTACAGGCCTCACATGAGGCCACAGATTAAACTCTCCCAATGGAGAAAAGGGTCCCAATGGTTCCAAATAGACCGTTCTCTTGCCCTTCAAATTGTCTCCGATCGCCAATATTTCCCAGTGTTCAAGAAGTATTGCATACCTAATTGCTATAGTGATGAGCACTACTTGCCAACATTGGTTAGTATCAAATTTTGGAAGAGGAATTCTAATAGGACTCTGACATGGGTTGATTGGTCAAGGGGTGGTCCTCATCCTTCAAAGTACTTCAGAAACGATGTCACTGTTGATTTTTTGAACAGTTTAAGGTATGGAAGGTCGTCTTGTGAGTACAATGGACGTACCACCAATGTTTGTCATTTGTTTGCAAGGAAGTTCACGCCTCATGCTTTGGATAGACTGCTCAGATTTGCTCCAAAGATCATGCAATTCAATTAATTGATTATTATTTGTTTCTCAATATTCTCTTTTTGCATTGTTCATATATATATATATATATATGATCATTTATGTGTTTTGTTAATCCCTTTTTGAGGTTGAAAATTGATTCATTATTCTTATTCATATTCATTTATTTATGTATAATAAACTCAGGGTATAAAGAATTTTGTTGGCCATTTCTTTTTCTCTCGTCGTTGTGCGACTGCCATATCTGAACTCATATTTGGGCCGATATTTAGATTGAAAGTTCTTGGCCCAAACATGGCGCAGTCCACTTATTAAAATACAACTTCTTTGATTTTTTATGAAACTTACTATCTGATAATGTACAAAATCCAAAATTAATGGTAAAATAAAAAAAAAACATTTAAAGACGATAATTATACATATACATATATTACGAAGAAGATTAAAAAAACACTGGAAACCTATTTTTATTTTCTTTTATTTATTTATTTAATTTTGTAGTCTTTACGTACTCTTTACAATTCCTGATTATTTAGCCTGTTTATTTTCTTTCTTTTTCCGAACGACAAATTTTATATTTTCACGATTATAATCGAAATGCCATTTCTTTTCCACTGACCATAATTGGTCCAATCGCGGTTGAATATATCTTCACGCATTTTATTTGACTTTAATTATAACTATTTGTTTAATAATCTGGTCACATTTTTTTCTCAGCTCTAATATTAACTAACTCTTTCACTGTAAATTTGACTTTCCCAGTTCATATTTAGCTATTTATATTCAAATGAATAAGTGTGGAATTTATGATACATACCAATTAATTAACCCAACAACTAAAAGGCTTGTTACTACCTAATTATACAATTCTTTAGATGATTTGACTTTTTTTTTTCTCTCAGATATTATTTATATGACCAGACACGTAGATACCTCTTTCAACATAAAATTTAAAGGATAATTAATTAGGACTTTGAAGAGAACTAATGCCGCGTTACATGTACATGTAGGTTTAATGCTAACAAATTCAAGCAGTCCAAACTCAGAGACTAACATATATATTAATACATATAGTTGACAGTGTTCTGGAGACCATACCAGACAATTAGAAAAGTTTCAAAACGTTACGAAGAAAGTGCTTGAAAGTTTCACTTTGGCCTTTCACATCTTCAAATATTCCACATACCAATTTGTAATGCACCACGCTATATATTAATTACTTATTGTTCCACACACCTAGCTTATTGCTCCATCTTTTCTGCGAAACCTTCCCAAAAGTAAAGATAACACAAGACGTGTTTAGTAACGCGTAACTTCTGTTGAATCTAAACCGTAGAATTTGGAAATGGAATTAATTAATTGATCTTTTTCTTCTTCTTCTTTTTCGAGTCAAAATCAATGACAATTATAACCACATAATTTTGTCTCTCTTTATGATATTTACATGAATTAATTGATCTTTTTCTTCTAATTTTTTCCAGTCAAAATCAATGACAATTATAGGTACATTTTGTTGGGAATAATTTTGTATGCCCAAGTTCCAATTTATCATGTAATCAATTTCTATTTTCAAATAATAAAGTATTATTTCATTTCTTTATCATTTTATACTAGTTTGATAAATTGATGAAGTCCTTGGTTAAAATTGAAAATTGTTATCATAATAGAGATTATGATAAATGAGAAATAAGTCTCTTGAAATTTTAATCTAAAGTGTTCTTGATCATAAGATTATTTTGAATAGGATATTAATAATCCGGATAGATTAATATATGTGTAATAGTATTCATTGGATGAATATTAATAGATCTCATTTATTAAATTACACATATAGATGATATACATAGGGACGTGATCATTGAACTGACTCGATATTGAGATTTTTCTAATGGTTAATATTACCTTAATTTGTCAATAGAAAAACTCTCAAGAAGAAATATAACATTTCCTTTGACCTAAGATTATCATAGTAATTAACAAGTCATTTGTTATATTTTAATTCAGGACACCTAATGTTCTAGAGCACTAGTTGAATGGATATTGGATATAATTAAATACTTGTAGAATTAATGATTATTCAAGAAGGAATCCATTGACTCTAGGTAATGAGTTTGAACTCTATAAATCAAGACCTTGGCAGGGGTAATTGAATGAATGAAGAAATGAGTTTCTTAGAGTCATTCACCGATTAACGTGATTGAATTTGATGAGAATACCATATTCTAAAGTTAATCTAGAGTTGGAAATGATGAAAGGAAATATTATATATTACTCTTCTAGTGGTTCTTGAAAGTAACAACAAATTACTTCATGCTATCTGGACGTTGAGGAGTGTTGCTAGATGCCTACCTTGATTAGTAAAATTAATTTGATTAATTTACTACCAGCTTAGTATTGAACCTACGGGGTCACACACAAACGAGTGTGTTAATCTTTACTAGAGAATAATCAATTTGATTGACAAAATCTCTATGTGGAATATTATTATATTCTTTGCTAGCACCAAGAATATAATTAATATGTATACTGAAGATAGACATCTCTTTATTATTGTGACATTTATGCATAATAATATTTTAATGAGCAATAGAAAAATGATGAGAGAATATCTTATTAAGAGAATATATTATTTCTGTTAATAAGTTTTGAATTAATTTGAATATATATTCATGGGCTGGGCTATGGGATAGCATCAGTATTCCTATAAATAGGAGTTCTCACCACGTCTATTGTGCATCAGATTACTGAAGAGAATTCTTTAGTAAAAGTATACAGTTCCATATTCAAGAGTTTTGAAGTAGAGATCAACTCTCGGTGTGGATATACATAGAGTCTTCACATGATTGAAGAACATTTGCGCTTCAAGAGACGGTAACAGATACATGTTTACTGTAATTTTATATTGCGATAATATTATTCTAAATCCAAAAAAGATCTTAAATTTCGCTGCGTGTGTTTTGAACACCAGAATGAACTAACACATTTGTCACTTAATTATGAGAATTATGATGCTTTTGGACAAACTTGAATGGCCGGCAGCTTGTCGTACTCCACGTGGAATAATTGCTTGGGAAGTTCAAGCTCGACAGAGTGATGAAAATAGGAAGGAGCCACCAAGCTTCCTTTTCTTCAAAACTATCAGTATATATGATCTTCTTACAATTCAATTTTGAAGAAATTCCACTTCTCTCTATCGATAAATTAATTGTTTGTATTTTCTTCTCTTTTGGAACACAAATATTAATTGTCTTATTTACCTTTGATATTTGATATAGTGTAGAATTAATGTTGCATTAGCATCAATATAATTTATGTGTCTCACACTCTCACTGTCACTGATGATAGTGCATTGACTCACATAATTATAAAAAATAATAATATTTTTCTCTTATTTAATAATATAAAAACATAATAGACTAAAATGACATTTTACTTTATATTTATTAAATATAATTTTTTTATGTTAAGAACTTTAATCCACACAAACTTCAGCATTAGTTATTATTTTTATATTAATTTCTGTTACAAATCTTAATTATTTATATATTGAAAATATTTCTTTTGAACTGTTTCATAACTTCACTGTTGGTTTTTTTAATCTTAACGTATATGCTGCATTTCTGTCCCCCAAAAGTATATATGTGCCCATCGTTACACACTGCGGCATTCAGTTTTTCACTTTTATATCTGTTTCTGTAACTACTAATTAACTAGTATCTCTTGATCGGTATGTCCATCTACGTACTCATCCCTTCTAGGCTGAAATCTATCGCTAAATTATTGGCATATTATCTTCAACGACCAATTGAACAATTTCATTAATTTCTAGCAGTTGTAATTAATAATGTAGCCCTATTTTATAAAATATTAATCGAGATCATTCAGTTTCATAAATATATGATAGATATATATATGGGTCACCTGAATATAACAATAGTTTTAAGTAAATGATCGACAAGGAATTTGGCTGCTAACGTCTCCATCAATTCATGATTAACTATTAAGTTGCAAATATTAAGATTATTATCACCAATGCTTAATTAATTTAGATGTAGAATTCATTTTCCACTTTTGCGGCATCAAAATCTGTATTTTCCTGTTTTAAGACTCATATTTCTTGTTAGTTTGAGAACTTTGTCAATATTTCCACCTTTGCGGCTTCAAAATCTGCTTTATAATAATAATCCTCGTATGTCTTGTCAGTTTGAGAACTTGCCAATATTTCCATAGCCTGTACGTACGTTAGATTTCAACAACTAAAATATAGTATGCGTACGTGTATATATATATACAGCATCAACTAACTAATTAAGCAATTAATTAAACTTATCAGAAATAATTCATGAATGATAATTTGAGTAATAATTATAAAATTTTCAACTTAAAGAAAAAAGAAAAGAAGATACGTACCTGCAGCTGGTATATCTATACTCTATGAAGGGGCAGCTAGCAAACAAGAGGAACGTTACATCGAATTAATAGTAGAAAATATATAGGACTTGAGTTCATTACAAAGAAAGTTAAAATTTTTCTTTAAACAAACACTGATAAAAAAAATATTGACGAATAATTTATATATATATATATTTTGCTGCGATTGAGATTGAGGTAATTACAAGTGTGTTTCGTACATGAGTTTCCACGGTGAACGCGGTACTCCCCACACGCATTCCATCGATCCTTCCTAGAAACATGTACTTTGACCAGCCAAACCGGTACGTAGTCATCCAGGTGTTCAAAATAAAAGACAAACATAACAAGAAAGCAAATTACAGAATAAAAAACAGATTTCAATAATATATATATGTGAATGTGATGAACAAAATTTATTCTTAATTATAACTTTCGTTACAAGCGGTTGGACATTGATTAAATTAAAAAACTTCACAATGTGAGATTTGAACGTCATAGCCACTAGTTATTTAAAGCAACAAATATTCATATTAATTTTACACCAAAAGCCTTTCTAAGATGATAATTATAATTGATTTTTTTTAATGTTTTGTTATAACACAATTAATTATTATATTTAAACACTTGTGATAAATAATTATTTGTAAATTTTGTACTATTTTCCTTGAAATACTTGTATCATTTGTGATCCCATTTTTTTTTTTTTTTTTTTTTACTTTGAACATGATATAAAATTATGAATCTGATGGTGAGTGGGTACGTGTTTAGTTTTTTCAATATAACAAATATATATAGAGAGATCATGCCATGGGTTTTGAGAGAAGTGAAAGAGATAGATTGACTTTTGATTACCTTGACTGTTGACGCCAACTGCCAAAGTCGTTACATCATGTGTAAGTACGTACACCGTAGGCTACAATGTCTCGATCGTTCGGGCTAAGTGCCAGGTTGTTTCCTTCAATATTCCAAGTACCTTCGCTATTTTTTTTTATTATTAAAACACATAATAGTTACATTATATTCTATGGTATGGTCCACAATATATTTTCGTGTATAAAAAGCGAAATGCTCTCTTGCTTTCGCCCCTCTCCTGCTTAAGCTTTAGTGCAACCACAAACACATCATCAACTCCAAGTTTCACTCTCGATCGATCACTTCTCAGATTCTTTTCACCAAAAATGGCTGCGAAAAGGTTTTTCAATGATTCTGATCCAGACCCTGATAAGCCAGGCGACAAACGGATGAGAAATACTAGACCTTCTTTTGCTTCGTATGTACTATTTAGCTACTAGCTAGCTAGGGTTTATATTATTTGATTATATATCCTTGCTCGATCTTTTGATCCATTCATCAATATATTTTGATCTTGACAGAGTAATAGGAGAAGTTGTAATGGTGAAAAACCTGGAGAACCTCTTCTCAGCCATGGAACCTTTGCTGAAAAGAGTGGTAAGTAGTAGTCAATAAGATTCATATATATTAATTTGTCTTTGAACAGCTTGTTAATTAATTAATTAGCATTTTGTTAGGTTGGGGAAGAAGTTGACAGAGTAATGAGACAATGGTCACGGTCCTTTGGTAGGTCTCCTTCACTGAGGCTCCAAGCAATGGATCAACAACCTTCAACTTTGCAGCTATGGTTCAGCAAAAGGCTCTCCCTTCCAATTTTCACTGGAGGCAGGATTCTCGACGTTGATGGGAATCCCATCAACATAGTTTTAATGGACAAAAGCAATGGCCAAGTGGTCCCCACAAGTCTCCCACACCCCATAAAGCTAGAGATTGTGGTTCTTGATGGAGATTTTCCTGCTGCTGATAATGAGGATTGGAGTAGTGAAGAATTTAACAAGCACATAGTGAAGGAGAGAAATGGGAAGAGACCATTGCTCGCAGGAGAATTGAACCTTATCATGCGTGATGGAACTGCACTAATCGGGGACATTGAGTTCACTGATAACTCTAGCTGGATTCGGTGTAGAAAGTTCAGAGTTGCGGTGAGGGTGGCGCTGGGGACTAATCAAGGCGGTGTTCGGATTCGTGAAGCCATCACTGAGGCCTTTGTTGTTAAGGATCACCGTGGAGAATGTAAGTTACTACTTACTTCAACTTATTATCAGCAGTATATATTCTATTCTATTTTTTACTATGAATTATACTATTTTTTTTTATCTGTATATTCTATTTACAACTTGTGATTCTTTTACTATGAAAGTATAATAAGGGTATGTATACTTCAACTCAATCATCCACAGTCATTGTGAATGATTTACAAACATGCCAAGTCATTTTTATCATTTTCCACAATAATAATATGTGATAATTAATCAAGATTAGCTAGTATTCATTCTAGGTATGGCATAAGTTTGTCAACGTCAAATCACATATCTTTCGTCCCTTTTACCCCAATTTATAGCACCTTGGTGCTGTTCAAAATTCCCACTTCATGAATAGTTGCTACATTGAAGGTCTATCCTGCTTGCAATGCATTGGAAAGAAAGAATATTTTCGTGAAAGTTGCATGAATGAATAATTCTACGATGGACACAATATTAATTAATCAACGCAACTAATCAAAAAATAAGATTTGAGCAAGGTTTTTCTAATTATGGTTTTAATGTAACTTGAACTTTGTTTAGTTATGCTTGTATGTATTATGCAATATTCAAGTTCAACTTACATGCTTGATAAGCTTTGACCGTTGTTTGCCTTTAATTTATTCGTAGTTGGTATTTGTTAATAACTACTATTGCTAATTAATTAGTTGGTGTTGTGTCAAACAACAATTGGTCTGCAATTTTTCTACGATTTTTCTTTTTGTTTTAACTCATATTAGGTTGTTATTGATAACTACTGATCAGAAAGGAATGTCCATTTCTCTTAAAAGGAAAAGTCTCTTGATTCAACCATTTCTGTCCTGATTATTAGAAGAACATCTAATAACAAGATATTTTAGTCTTCATAGTCATAGACATGCCCAAAAAAATGACACAACTGACTTTGACAGATCATATTTTATCAATTACAAACATAAAATTGTCGTAAACCATGCATAAATTACATTACAACATTTAATGATAACTTTATCAATTCATGCAGCCTAGTCCATGGTATCAAATTAAATCATATTATCAGCATATCAAAACTAATGATTAAATCACTCTTTTTATAAGGATAATATTTTCATAAGATAAAGGAAATGTAAAATTTGCAGTAATATTTACAAATATAATTATTAAAAATCTAATAATTTATTGGTATAGAAGAGTTCGATATCAATTGATTATTGTTCCAAACTTTAATGTCACACAATAGTAATGGGAAGATATTGGTCGTATCTCCAACTAGAAAGGATATATCTTTTTCATTGATCCTTCGTGTTAGTAAGTAGTAAGTACTAAGTAATGTCCAACACTCTTGTTTCTTCTTCTGTTTTGTTTGGACATCCTTTTGTGACAACTGAAAACTGATCGTTGGTCAAATACACGTACAGCTTAGAGCCTTAGTCAAGGGTCCCACCAAAGGCAACCATATTAGTATATTAGTGTGAAATCAAGAAAACCCCCACTTGGCTAATTCAACCTTATATTGATGCCAAAATATTTTTTTTTGTTTTTTGAGGGATGCCAAAATAATTGTGACTTATAATATCATTTACATTTATTGTCTGTTTATATTAGACGGACACCTATACCAAATTTTTCTACTTTCTTTTTGGCAATTTGCTGGTTGTATATCAATCTCAAGTCAACGGTTTCAACTTTAAAGAGAAACCAGGTCAAGCACGTGCCCAGTGGTAATTTTCTTAATTAATTAGTGAGGACTTTTTGGGGGGGTCATTTTTGAACTAGTAGAATAATCTTATATTCATATTAATTTAACGTTGAGTTCATTTTCATATATAGTCGCATCTAACATTTTTTCCAGTTCTAAAAAGTAATTTATCATTCATATTATATACTAAATATCTACATTTTATTTCTTAATTACTAACTTTGTGTTTTATACATTTGAAGTGTACAAAAAGCACCACCCTCCAATGCTTAATGACGAAGTGTGGCGCCTTGAGAAGATAGGTAAAGATGGAGCTTTCCACAGAAAATTGTCATCTGAGGGGATCAAAACAGTGCAAGACTTTCTCAAATTAGCAGTTGTTGATATTCACAAGCTAAGAAATGTATCTATATTTACATCATACTTTTTTTTTTATTGGTCACAGAAAAAATTTAAGTTTTTATTTATACAAAATGAAATTAATTAATTAATTTTTGTTGAATGTTTCTGCAACCAGATTTTAGGCATTGGGATGTCAGACAAAATGTGGGAAGTGACTATCAAGCACGCAATGACTTGTGAGATGGGTAGCAAGATGTACATTTATCGTGGAACAGAGTTTACTATTTTTCTGGATCCAGTGTGCAAATTAATTAGAGCAGATGTCAATGGACACACATTTTCCAACAGAGATCTGATGAGCCATTTGAATAAGGTATAGTGAAAATCATCTACTCATGTACTCGATCAATTTGCTGTTCCCTTAATTTATATCTGGATTACACCCTAACTAATTATGTTAGAATTTTGTCCTCTAATTCATTTTCTACATCTGCATGCAGGTCTATATAGACAAATTGGTGAAAGAAGCATATGCGAGGTGGATTAACTTGGAGGAGATTGACGGAGTTCTGAATGATAACATTGCTTTGTTAACCCAAGGTATCTATGCTAAATATATATAATTAGAGGAATGCTAACACTTTTTAAGAGCATCTCTAATGAAAAACCTATATATTCATGGATTCTTAATTATTTTTACTGAGCTCTACAATATTGCTAGCCATATAGAATTTAAGAACTTGAACAAATTTCCACTCTAATAGTAGCAGAATGTTTTAAGACTAATCCTAGTTACAAACTTATTGCATGTAGTATTTCATTATTATTAAAACTTAAAAATGCAAAAATTATGTATTCGACAAATAATTAATTCCATTTTAAATAACACTAAAGTGATCATTATTTGGATTAAGGTCCGGTAACTGATGTGTTGATGTGAACATAATAACTATATACAGGTGATCAAACTGTGGAACAATTTGCAAACAATCAAGCTGCAGCAGCATGTACATATGATCAGAATCAGTATTACAGTGACAAATCTGGCAGCTATGTAGCAGCAAACAACAATACACAAATGGGAGGCTGCGAGTGGTCACTGAATCAAGCCTATAGCCCAGCACCGTTTGTGAATGGCTTTCCATTTAGTTTCACAGTGACACAATCAGATGGTGACATCTCAGGTTCTAGCTCGGTGAATGTTGATGGGGCCACAAGGCAGAATTAAGGTGTACCAAAAGTTCCTGCACCATGTACAGTACTATATATAATATATGTAGGCACACTCTCTACTTATAAATGTGTATAAGATCTTTGTGTAATTCATAAAACTTATACATGCTTGTAATTGGTGTGCCCCTAAATGATGTGTATGCAAAAAGGAAAAAAAAGGGGTCTAAATAGCGTAAGTATTAAGTAGTAAAGTACTTTGGCTTCCTAGTGTATATATATACTATATAAAAGTGTAAGCAGTGTGGACAAATCAAATTTGGCATAGCTAGCATAGAGGTGGCAGGCCCATTTTAAGGATCATACATGGGCTGTGTTGCTTTGTTATCAAAGTGTTTAGCGATCACAAAACAGTATGGTGTATTGTAAAATAGCATCTATATATAATATTATATATCCCCTTATATGCTTTTAGTTTTCCACAGTCTTGGTTTTGGTTTGGATGCCTCGTACGTCCTGATTTATTTTTTCTGGCCTTATTAGACAAATTCGTAGGGCGAAGGAAAATTGATCCATAAAATGCTTGCTTAATGATAAATAGTTAATAGTCCTCCTAGGTCAAGACGTCAATAAAGTTATAGCATAGTTAATAGTCCTACATATTGAAGCATTCTTAAAAAATCATGAAGCTCTAGCACAGAAGAGAAATAAATTTTCAGAAATCAAGAAAATGGTTTTGGTACCGTATACAAAGGAGAGATACTCAGTGGTTGCCCGATGGCTGTAAAGATATCAATGAGGTTGAGCAGGACGCAGATTTGAGAACTGGTGGAGAGATAGGTACAGAAGAAAAAGAGAATGACCGTAATGGGTTTATGGTGCTTTCAAACGTTTCCAGCAGATAGACCTACAATGAGTAGAGCACTAGAAATGCTACAAGGCAACATGAATTCCTTGGAAATGCTCCCAAAACCTGTTATTTCTTCTCCCACTAGATCGGTGCCAGAATTTACCACTAGTTCTTTGCAATCTGGTTAGATAGTTGATGTGCTAGAATCCCCTTGAACAACTGGCCATAGGCTAGGATTCTCTTTACCCAATAATCGAGTTTGGTACTAAAAATCCGATTCAACTAATTAAACTGAGTTAGACTCCATCAATTAAGACCCAGTGGGTTGCCTTGCGTACTTTGTGCACGCAATGATGCAATATATATATATATTTGTTCTATTTGTTCGATCATCACACTAGCTACTTGATTATTTATGATTTATGACTTGACTTTAGTGAGCATTTATTAATTAGCAACAATGACATCACTCGTATATTGTATCATAATCTCTACATCCACCTAACTTAAGCAAATACCACCTTATTGCACGAAGCAATCCAACTAATTTTAAATTGTAAAATTAATGGTATTCTCTTAAAGAAAATTCTATCTAAAGCCTTTCAATAGGAGAATATATGATTAATTGATGTTGTAGTATAGTTGACTACTTTTAAGTATATTATTAGAAATTCTCTTCTCACATTTATATGTATTAAAAAATGCAGTATAAAGTTTTGGTGCTAGAAACGCTAGTAAGCATTAGTGTCTTGACAGAAGAGTTAATTGGTAAATAATATCCTACAACTTCATTTTGTTTTGGTCAAGCCATACCATAGGGAGAATCAGAGTGATGTGGTTTCATCATTTTCCAAGAACTCCATCACCTGACGTACTCTTTCACCCAAAAAAATCTATACACCAACCAAATTTAATACAGTGAATGGTAGTGTATTTTCCCACCCACCCATTCCCATTCCCCAAAATCAATTTGAAATTTTTCTGTACAGTTCTCACATGAGAGGTAGAATGGAAGACCGTAATCATATCCATATCCATATGCTCCTTACATCCCTACTCACCATCTGTTGTTTATTGTTAACCAGTTTGCTACAATCCCAGTGTGAAGCACCGGTTATTAATATTTGTAATGAGCAGAATTCATATAAGTACGGAACACTGTTGATCATCTCATACCCTTTCTGGGGACAGAACCGGTCCAGTGAATGTGGTGGTGGCGAAGAATTCCAACTCAGTTGCCATGATGGTAATACTACTTCAATTAGAATTGGTTCTCAGAGTTTGACTGTGAAGGAGATCAACATCACTGCTCAAACCTTGAGACTAGTGTGAGAGGACCTTGCACGTGATGTTTGTTCTCCGCAATTTGGGGACACTTACATAAACTCTTCTTCTTCCAGTTTGTTCCGGTATGCCCCTTCAGTTTACAATATCACCATATTCTACAATTGCTCCAGCTCTTCTGTAGATATCCCTACCCGTTTTGGAAACTTCACGTGCGGAGACGACGACCAGAATGACCTCTTTCGCGACGGAGGAGAAGATGAGCTGTTGAAAACATTTCCATGGCTTCAGGGATGCGGGCTACATGTCCAAGTGCCCGTAGACACTCCTTATGATAACAACACTGGACGTGATTTTCTCAAACAAGCCTTAAGTCGCGGCTTTCTCCTCAACTATACTCTCCCCGAAACTCCCAATTTAAGTATGTTTGTTTCCTAATTTTATTTTTTTTCTTTGTTTTTAATATATCAAAAATTTGGTGTTTATTGTTGTTAGGTCTGTGAATTAAAGTTTGTTATTTTTAGTATTTTTTTTTTCAAATTATCAAAAAATTTACATGATAATTTTTTATTATCATAATTTAACTTTTACAATAAAAAAAATTATTACAAATTATAAAATCCTCCGTTTGACAAATTTTAATAAAATAATTAAAATTAACATTTTTATATTTGAATAACTAAAAAAATATATTTTAATTTAAATGATTAAAATACAATTTTTTTTATTTAAATAACTAAAAATATATTTAATTATTTAAACATTTATTTGAAGTACCGAAATTCGCATAATATCTTAGAAAGTAAATCATGTTTTAGTTTCTAATATTTCAAATATATCACAAATTATATCTATTTTAAAATATTCCTAACAGATTCCGTATGACTTCACTGCTTAATAGAAGCGGAAAAATATGTTGATTGAAATAAATAAATAAATGTGATCATGATTCATGTAATATTGTAGTGATTCGACTTTCAATGTCATAGATCATAAGTTTATTTCGACTAGAATATTCTCTTTGAATCTTAATAATCTTCCAAGAGTACTCAAGTTACAAATACTTTGATGACTCCTCTCTTCTCTTTCTGCTTATCGTTGCAGGTGAACCACCGATTCTCACATTGCAAATCATCATCATGCTAGGTAATAACCGAATTTCCTTGGTAAATGACTAATTTTGTGTTTGCAAATGTAAAGCGATATTCTCTCTCACCTCCAATAAATATAAGAGTGTCTTTAATATTTCTCATAAGTAAGTACAGTTGATAATGAGAGAAATTAACCATTAATACTATTACATGTATAGCACATTCAGCGAAAAAAAATTACATGTATAACAAATTATGAATTCTGTAAAAAAAAAAAAATTATGAATTTGTTCAACTTTCCTTAGTTGATTTTTTCATAAATAATTGCTACTATTACCTTCATTCACTTCAGAGAAATCATTTTTTTTTCTACAATAACAAAAATGAGGTTTGAATTTAAAACATCATGCAAATAACCTATTCCTCGTTTGATTCAACATGCAAGTAGAGGTGTGATATGTAGATATTCATTTTTTTTCAATACCCCACCAACACTATTTATCTTTTTATTATGTCTCTCTTTATATTTTATCATATTACCTATTATATTTATATTTTTTTCTCTCTCACTAGGTGTATATTTGAGTATATATATATATATATATATATATATATATATATTTATAATGTATTCTTATTCTATGAACACCTACTATGAAAGTTGTTTAACAAAATAATTATACTTAACATTCATAATTATTTATTTTAGTGTGTCACATGATATTTTGAGCTATTTAAAATTAAAAGAATTTGTTCATATAAACTATTCTTATTTATGGATGGTTTAATTTTGCATTAAGAGTAAAATAAAAATATTTATAAATTAATCATTTTGTTAATAAAAGATTTAATGAAAAAAATTAAATTGATTAAAAATTTAGCATTTGAGATATTTAACATATCAATCTATAGTTGAAATGTAATTTTCTCGGACAACTTTTCCATGCATTAATGGTAAATGGTAATTAAGCTTTAGTTAGGTAGAGTTTGGAAAGGGATTTTATCATTGACTAACACAAAAGTAAATTTCATAGTAAATACTAACGCTCGTATTTTTTATTTTTTTTCAACAACGCTACTATTTCGTTTTTTTAAGTTCGGGTTTTGTGCATATTTTAAACTAATGAATATTAACTTCAGTTAACTTCTTGAAATAAAGGGAATTCAAATGTTTCTAAGCCTCTAATTTTCTTTATGTATTACAGTTTTGGGTGGGGTAATGGGAGTAATCGTGACATGCATCATAATTTACTGTTGTAGCTGTAAAAGTATGTCTTCAAAACTAAAATTTTGGTTGAGGAGAAAGAATGACCTAGATATCGAAGCATTCTTAAAAACTGATGGAGCTCTGGCACAGAAGAGATATAGATTTTCTGAAGTAAAGAAAATGACAAACTCCTTCAAAGTTAAACTGGGTGAAGGTGGTTTTGGTGCTGTATACAAAGGAGAGCTACACGGTGGTTGCCCCGTGGCTGTAAAGATATTGAACGCATCCAAAGGAAATGGTAAAGATTTTATCAATGAGGTTGCTAGTATCAGTAGAACTTCTCATGTTAATGTTGTCACACTTCTTGGATTCTGTTTTGAAGGACACAAGAAAGCTCTCATCTATGAATTTATGCATAATGGTTCCCTTGACAAGTTTATTTACAATAATAAGGGACTTGAAGCCACTCCATCATTGAGTTGGGATAATATGTGGCAAATTGCCTTAGGGATAGCCCAAGGACTAGAGTACTTGCATAGGGGATGCAACACTTGAATTTTACATTTTGACATAAAACCACATAACTGAAGGAAATTGATTCCGTGTCTGTTGCATTACAAATCAGAGTAATATATACAAGATACAAGCGCCAAGATAGGCTACAAATTAGCTAACTAATGGCTAAATATATGGTAACAAATATTGTCTAACTAAATAAAGATATATACAAATAATAAGAGAATATATGCTAAATATATTCTAACACTCCCCCTCAGTTGAAGCGGGAGGCTCTCGTATGCTTAGACTGTCCCTGAAATCATTAAATAGAACGCGCGGAAGCCCTTTTGTGAAAATATCAGCAATTTGGTAACGGGACGGCACATGAAGCACACGGACTTCGCCACGAGCCACTTTCTCACGAACGAAGTGAATATCCATCTTAATGTGTTTGGTGCGTTGATGTTGAACAGGATTGCCGGATAAGTATATCGTACTCACATTGTCACAGTAAACTAGAGTAGCCTTTTGAATGGGACAATGCAACTCTAGAAGCAGGTTTCTAATCTAGCAGGAATCAGAAACAACATTAGCCACACCCCTGTATTCTGCCTCTGCACTGCTGCGGGAGAGAGTAGGCTGTCGTTTGGAAGACCAAGATATCAGATTATCTCCGAGGAAAACACAATACCCAGAAGTGGAACGACGGGTGTCAGGACACCCACCCCAATCAGCATCTGTATAAGAGATTAATCTATCAATGGTGGATTTGTACAAATGCAAACCATGGGATAAAGTACCCTGAAGGTAGCGTATGATACGCTTGAGAGCACTCATATGCTCATTTGTCGGAGCATGCATATGAAGACAAATCTGCTGCACGGCATAAGATATATCAGGCCGAGTGAAAGTAAGATATTGAAGAGCCCCTGCAAGACTGCGGTATTTGGTTGGATTGTTAAAAGGAGCATCGCCGGTGGCACTAAGCTTGGACTTAGTGTCAACGGGAGTAAGACATGAACTGCAGTTAGACATGCCGATACGTTCAATAATTTTTGCAGCATATTATTTCTGAGATAAAAATAGACCATGGGCATGGCGAGTAACAGCAATACCTAGAAAGAAACTCAGGGGGCCTAAGTCCTTCATAGCAAACTCAGAACCCAAAAGAGTCATAAAATACTTACGAAGACGATCAGATGAAGCCGTAAGTATAATGTCATCCACATACAACAGAATATAAGCAGTGTCAGAACCATTCTTGTAAATAAATAAAGAGTGATCTGACTTATTGTGAGAGAACCCAATGGTAGCAACAAAATCAGCAAACCTTTGATACCAAGCGCGAGGAGCCTGTTTCAAACCATATAAAGATTTCTTTAAGAGGCAAACATGATTTGGATGATTTTTGTCTCGAAAACCCATGGGCTGATGCATATAAACTGTTTCATTAAGATGACCATGTAAAAAAGCATTCTTGACATCCATTTGATGGATAGGCCAAGATTTAGAGACAGCAATACTGAGAACTGCTCTTATGGTAGCAGGTTTGACCACGGGGCTAAACGTCTCATCACAATCAACACCTTACTCCTGTGTTTTTCCATCTCCTACAAGACGAGCCTTATAACGCTCAAAAGAACCATCAGATTTATATTTATGGCGCAAAATCCACATAGAACAAATAACATTCACATCCGGTGGCCTAGGCACTAATACCCAAGTCTTATTATCAATTAAAGCAGTAAATTCATCTAACATTGCACGATTCCAATTTGGGTCATGGAGTGCACTAACGGGATTTTTTGGAATAGGAGAAATGTCCTTAGTGGTGGTCGCGTGACAATTGGTAGAGTACTTAGGATTTGGCTTATGAATGCCACTCATAGAACGAGTTGTCATGCGATGCAGCATGGGGTTATTAGGCCTAGGAGAGGAGTGTGGTGCTGAGGCTGGGACTGGGCCACGTGAGATGGGTGAGGCCAAGATAGGAGAAGAAGTTGGAGGGGGTTGCTGCAGCGTCGGTGCTACATGAGGAGTGGGTCGAGACTGAGCAGCATGAGAAGTTGGGTCAGGCTATGGATTTTGTGATGCTAAATTTTGAGAAATAACATGCATGATTGATGGATCAATATTATCACTCAGAAAATCGTAATTTGTAGGAGTGGTTTTGTGAAATTTTGAAAAAGGAAATTCAGTTTCAACAAAACGCACATGACGACAAATTATTATTTTTCCACTAGACATATCATAGCATTTTGAGCCACGATGGTTTGGAGCCGAACCAAGATAGGCACAAGGGGAAGACCGTTCCTGTAATTTGTTTATAGTAGTGGAGGGAAACAATGGAAAACATAAACAACCAAAAACACGCAAATCCGAGTAAGAAGGGTTACTTTGATAAAGGATTTGTGTGGGTGATAAATAATCTAAGACCTTAGAAGGAAGGATATTAAGAAGATATGTCGCCATAGATAGAGCATGATGCCAAAAGGACGGTGGCATAGAAGCATGAGCTAGAATGGTCCGAATGATATTATTGATGGATTTTATGTGTCTTTCGGCTTTACCATTTTGGGACGATGTGTGAGGACAAGAAAGACGAAAGACTAAGCCACGATGATCAAAGAACTGCTCAAGAGTGCCATTAATATATTCCGTGCATTGTCACATTGAAAAGATTTTATATTACGTTCAAATTGAGTTTTGACTAAAGCATGGAAAGATATGAATAATTGTTTTACTTGTGATTTCTTTGCAATAGGAAAAGTCCAAAGAAATTTGTTATAGTCATCAAGAAAAAGAACATAATAACGGTGCCCGGAAGAGCTGGCAATTGGAGAAGTCCAAAGATCACTATGAATAATATCAAACGGTAGAAAAGTGTATGATAAAGAATCATAAAAAGGAAGTTTAGCATGTTTTCCAAGAGGACAAGATGAGCAAAAAGTCTTACAAGCCTTAGTACATTCAATAAATTTATTACTACGAAGAGAATTGATAATAGTATCGCCAGGATGACCTAAGCGATTATGCCAAATATCATGAGACATAGTAGTAAAAGCTGAATGTTTGGGTGATGTGGCTTGAGAATTTGAGAAGAGTGGATATAAGTCCCCAACGCTGTCACATCTCATTAGTCTAGTCCCCGTCTGTAAATCATTGACCAAAAAACCAAAAGGGTCAAAAGAAATAGAAACCATATTGTCAGTAGTAAATTTACGAACAGAGATAAGATTTTTAATGAGTTTGGGAGCATGTAACACACTTTGAAGAACAAAGGGAGGATGAGGTGGGGGTAAATTAGTGCTACCGTGACCGACAACCGGAATTAAATGACCACTACCAACAACAATGTTATGATTTTTAGTGCTTGAATTGAAATAAGACGAGAGAATACCTGCATCCGCCGTCATGTGAGATGTGGCGCCGGTATCCATGTAGTAGTTTCCATCAGGTTGAGAGAAAGATAGAGCATGCATAGCGGCCTCAATATCAGTTGGCGTGTAACTAGTAGTAGATGGAGTCATAACATTGAAGGCTTGAGGTTTGGGCCCAAGCACTCCACGTGGCCCAGTAGGTGGTCGTTGGGCCGTGTAATTGGGTCGTGGCTGCCAAGAATAGGCAGGGAAAGGACATGGTGGAATGGTCCACCCTCCCCAATTTGGCTACCACTGTGGCCATTGAGACTGAGCTTGAGGACGTGGCTGCCACCGACCGGATCGACCACCACCGGCCCCACCTTGCCGACCGACGCGTTTTTCCTTTCCCCTTATTTTTGTTGTTGTTGCGCCCTTTGTTGTTACTGTTGTTGCGTTTAGGAGCAGAGGAGGAGTCATTGCTAGTTGCTGCAACCATGGCTGTGCCACCGCGGGTCCCGGATTCACGTGCGACACGTGCTTTGATGGTGCATTCTGCCATTTTCAACCGTGATCGACAACTTTCGAAAGAAGGTAGGGGCTCTTGATTTTGGATGAAATCAACCGTACTACTGTACGCCTCTAGCAAGGAACCTATGAGACGTAACACGAGCCGCCCATTTGACACCGGGGCATCAACAGTCGCAAGCTGGTCTGCAAGAGATTGAAGGTAATTGCAGTAGGTGTCGATGGTATGGTGTTCCTCAAAAACGGCACCGGTGAAGTCTTCTTCGAGGAGGGTTGCTCGCGAAGCCTTATTGTCCTGAAATAAAGCTTGGAGCCGTGTCCATGCTCCCTCGGCTGTGTCATCACGTCGTAGGATAGCAAGGAGAAGGTCAGAGGAAATGGTGCCATATATCCACTGGAGAATCGCAGCGTCAAGACGTTTCCACATGGTAGGATCGGCTGTTTTTGTAGCAAGGTATGCTGCTCTAGCAGGTTCCTCTGTGGGTGGGACAATATGATCGTAGAGATCGTGAACCCGAGTAAGATTGGTAAACAAGGCAGCCCATGAGTGATACAGAGGCCTGCTCGTTATCTAATGTGACAGGAACAAGAGATTTCACATTGGTGATAGTGAGAGCAGGGTGAAATTTGGCGCTTTCTGCCATGTTTGAGAGTGAGAAGAAGAATGGAGGAAGAAGAAGAAGATGAACGGCTAGGGTTCAAGAGATAGGATTGAAACTGTCTGTGATACCATGAAGGAAATTGATTCCGTATCTGTTGCATTACAAATCAGAGTAATATATACAAGATACAAGCGCCAAGATAGGCTACAAATTAGCTAACTAATGGTTAAATATATGGTAACAAATATTATCTAATTAAATAAAGATATATACAAATAATAAGAGAATATATGCTAAATATATTCTAACAATAACATTCTTTTGGATGAGAATTTCTGCCCCAAGATATCTGATTTTGGGCTAGCAAAGCTTTGTCCTAGAAATGAAAGCATTATTTCTATGTCATATGCTAGAGGAACAATAGGGTATGTAGCTCCAGAAGTTTCGAATAGAAATTTTGGTGGAATTTCACACAAATCCGATGTTTACAGCTATGGAATGATGCTGTTAGAAATGGTGGGAGGGAGAAAGAATATTAATGCGGAAGCCAGTCACGCTAGTGAGATATACTTTCCACATTGGGTATACAACAGGCTAGAGCAGGGTGGAGATTTGAGACCTGATGGAGTCTTAGCCACAGAAGAAAATGAGATAGCAAGAAGAATTACTGTAGTGGGTTTATGCGTTCAAACTTTTCCAACGGATAGACCTACGATGAGTAGAGTAATAGATATGTTAGAAGACAACATGAATTCCCTGGAAATGCCTCCAAAACCTGTTCTTTCTCCTCCCACTAGATCGGTGCAAGAATCTACTAGTAATTGAAGTAAATTTCTTTGAAACAAGTGGATCTCATATGTGCCCTATTGAGATATTAGTTAGTTGTGTTTGTTACAGGTGTGTTAATTAGTTGAGTTTAGCCATACACTCTTATAAATACTTGTAGTTCCCTTTTGTACAATAATCTTATATTCAATCAATTACAATGAATTTCTATGGTACTCCTTATCTGTATTTTGAGCTTTATGGTGTTTGGCCACACTGTGTAGGCGTCACTTGTATTTTTCCTCAAAGTTCTGATATGCCCCCAACGAATTGAATGAAAATGCTATAGATGAGATCAAAGTGGATGACTATTATCAAATCAGTTACAAAGGATGGACAAGCTGCAATTCAGGGCTTTGTAGATTAAACATCTAATTAATCTAGTTAAATTCAAGGTATTATCTTTTACGCTTGAGTAGTTAAGTGTTTTGTATGTTTTGTACTTTGGAAAGAATGAGTAGAAAGATGCAAGCTGATTTTTTCAGTTTTATCTTAACTATTTTGAACTAGTTTCGACAAACATGACCTAAATCTCTTTAATAGTTTTTCAGTATTTTGACAAACATGACAAACGTGCCTAATTATGATTAGACATCCTACCTAATGGCTAAGGTGATTGTGGTAAAAATGTATAGTATTTATTTTGTCACTAAGCTCTTAAACATGTTTTTAGTAATTTAAATGGGGTGTTTATTTTTTTTCATTCCTTAAAATTATTTTTTTTAATTCTTTAATCATTTTGTTCAAATTATCAAATAAAATATATAAAATTTATAATTTATAATATTTTTTATCGTCATCATTTGATTTAACGATAAAAAAATCATTAAAATAATTGACATAAATGATAAAATTTGTCTATTTTATTTGATAATTTTCTATCAAAGGATTAAAAAATAACTTTTATTTTATTTATGATAAAGGATTAAAAAGTAACTTAATTTTAATGACTAATAATAAAGTAGAATAAAAGCATGACCAGGGGATTAGGTGAGAGTGACATATACCTGAGAAGTAGTGCATAATTGGGACGTAACTGTGAGTCGGTAGTCTTTTCCAGATTTTGAATTGTATTTTGTTTTGGAGTCCAAGGACATGACAAGTGACAACTGACAAGCAGGGACGGGAGCACTTGGAGAGTAAAGGGGCCTTGGCCCCCCGGAATTTTGAAGTTTTTTTTTTAATATATATATTATTTTATAATTATACTTTTTAAAAAATTTAATTATATATATTATATTTAAATATTTTTTATTTTAATAAAATAATTAAATACATTTTTATAATATTACTATAAATTAATATTTTATTCTTTTATTTTTTTTTATTATAAAGATATTATGTATTTTTTTATTTTTGATAAAATATTTGGGTATAAATATTTTGATAATAATTTATTATTATTTAAAATGATATAAATAATTGATTTCTAATCAAATTACATTATTTTTGTTAAAAAAAAATTTAAATAACATGTCTTTCTTTATATTGACTAGCAAGAGAGTTAAAGTACGTGAGTACTTTACTGCCGGGCAAGTTGGGGAGGTAGATTCTTTTCCCACTCACAGCAAGGACCCTCCCCTTTTTATTTCTAATTAAAGAATTAGACCACCAAGAAAATTTTCTTTGACTGCATCATCACAATGTAGAAAATTTACAGCTATATATTCAAGTATCAACGCATTATGATCAATACCCTAAGCCTCACTTGTATCTGAGTAACCAAGCCATGTCAAAACCCCTGTACTCTCCCTTTGCAGTACTGTTCATCATCCTTGTGGCATGTCATGCTCAAACCTCTGATACATCAACCATATGTGCTCCTTCTAAATGTGGTAACGTCTCCATTAGTTACCCTTTTTGGAAGAAGTCCACCACCATCACTGATGAATTCTGTGGTTATCCTGATTTTGGCCTTGAATGTTTGGATGACAAGGCCATCATGAGTTTCCCAACTGACACATACCAAGTCACTGATATAAACTATGATGATAATTCAATCACACTTATTGACATAGATGTGTTGGGACAATCATGTCCTAGGGCACGACACAATGTTTCCCTACACAACCTTCCTTTGTCTTTCAGCTCATTAGATTTTAACCTAAGTTTCTATTTCAACTGCAGCTCTTACCCTTCAGCTGTTGAGCACATAGGGTGCATGAAACGTGATAAGAATCAGTCTTATGTGTTTCGGGCAGGGGATGAAGCTGAAAATGGCTATGATTGGTTTAGGAACTGTGAAGAGCATGTTGTGGTGACAGTGAAGAAGGATGAGATTGAAATAAGTAGTGGTTTGAATTTGATCACTGGTTTTGGTGATGCTATGAAGAAAGGGTTCGTGCTTGATTGGATGAGAGCTAAGGATTGTGCACTGTGCGAGGACTCCGATGGCTATTGCAGATTCGACCCAGCCACTAAGCAATCGAGGTGCTTTTGCTCAGATGGCAAAACTGAAGCCAAAAGTTGCAAAAAAGGTACACGTACGTACTCGTTTTGATTTTTATCTGTTAAAAAAAAAATACTGTAGATTTTTCTGTCAGTGCAATCTTTGCTTCTCATATTCACATAATCACAACCTCACAAGTCTTCATGCCTCCATATATAATTCACTTTAATATATGATTGCTTGTTAAGATTTAGTACTTCTGTACTTTTAGTTTTAACAGGTAGTTTAGATTGACTTTATGACTTGTGAATTAATATTAGATGTTGCGGTTCGTTTTGGATGCTTTGATTTGATTGATTTTTAATTTGTTGCGCTAAATAGTGTAGTTTAGACTTTAGAGTATCCAAGTTTTCTTTTTTAATATCTTCTGAAGATATATTTCATGATTTTATATATTCGTAAGGAGTGCCCTAGTTTATTGTGCCTTATGCTTTTTGGCAACAACGTGCAACTCTCAAGTTAAACCTAAAAAGACCTTGTCAAGTGTCAACAATATCTATTACATTTTCCCTCAAACTTATTTTTCCCACTTTCCCTCTCTATCCATCCATTTTCAAATTGTCAACAATAATATTTAACTCTGTTTTTCAAATTTATTTTTATTTAAATATATATAAAATAAGGTGGACCTGGTTGGTATGTGGGTCGGGAATGAGTACTGACTTTGGGCTTGGGCAGGACCACTGGGTTGCGCATTTACTTCCTGAACTACTCATAATGTCCTGCACCCCTAAGTTAGTGTGTTTTTAGAGGGTGCAGGAAGTAAATTCCATGGGTTGCCCATAGTTGGTAGAAATCAGGAGCCTAGCTAGTAGGCCCATAGTTGCAACTTAATGTACCGTTATGTAGTTTTGAGACCAATTATGAACAGAAAGTTTTTATTTATTTATTACTTTTTTTGTGGTTTTATTAGTCAGAGGATGACCGGGGAAA
This sequence comes from Amphicarpaea edgeworthii, assembly GCA_014843725.1. Taxonomy (NCBI): domain Eukaryota; kingdom Viridiplantae; phylum Streptophyta; class Magnoliopsida; order Fabales; family Fabaceae; genus Amphicarpaea; species Amphicarpaea edgeworthii. Next base: position 1,611,295 of record CM026325.1, read on the forward strand.
TAAGGACAACCATAATTGAATGAGATCTGCAGAATAGTTATTTACTCTACAGATTTGTTTCCTTCGCTGACATAGTAATAAAAATGATGTTAACACACAAACAGTGATATTTTTTAAATCTCCTTTGCCTGACTTTGCATCAGTACGTATTTTCTATATAAAATTCTCTTCGTTCAGATCATAATATAAACATGTATTAATTAACTTATTAATTGAACTCTATCATTAAAATAGGAAAAGTGGTAGTAAATGATTTTCTTTTATTTAATAAAAGGGAAAGATTAACAAATATACTAATAAAAAGCGGTAGGTAGAGGGTTTAGTCTTCATCAATTAATTAATTTAATTATCACCATTGCTGCGCAATTACTTTGGACAACGGTTTTCCAGCAAAGCACATATTATTTAACGATGGTTATTATAACATAAATTATACAGAGAGAAAACTCAAATTTTACTTAAAAAAATAACACTAAAAAATCTAACAACATGTACTAGTATATATCAAATAAGTCATATTATATTTTATATCTTGTACATTTTCCTCGCTTTTATCATTTCCCATGGTTAAGTTTGTCTTGATGTATTGAATAAAATAGGAAAAAAATATAATCAAGACATCACTAACGTGACAAAGACACCGCAGCCAGTGAAGAAATCTTACTGGATAAGTACATGTACGTTTGCAAAACAAAAATTTAAGGCTGGGAGCGTTCCTTTTAATGTTTACTTCTAAATAGTCAACGCCATTTTTATGAACCACCAAACTAGTTAAACGTCATTTAGTTTGACTTTTATTTATTTATAGATTGTTGTCCCGTACTTGATCATTTGCCTCACAATTAAGGTTCATTCATCTGCATTAAGGCCCCTCCAATATTAATTTCTATCATGCCTCTTCCTCTTCTTCCACTCTTTTCTTCACTCATCAACACCTTTTTCTTCTTCTCCCTCTTCTTCCCAACATATGTATCTAGTGATGCTGAAGGGTACTCAGCATGCGAACCTTTTAGCTGTGGGAAAATCGACATTAGCTACCCATTTTGGAGTATTGATCACCAACCTGCTTATTGTGGGCATCCATATTTCAAGCTTGATTGCCAACAAGACAACGTGACAATTGACATGATGTCACAGAGATTCCATGTTATTGAGATTAATCAAACATCTAAGATTTTGAAGATGGCAAGGTTGGATTTATGGGATGACCCTTGTACCGATGAGTATAGCGATGTCAAGTTGGATTCTGATTTCTTCAGCTACACTTCCAATGATGATGACTATACTTTGTTATATGGCTGCGATCCAATTTCATCATATACACCTACTGTGAATATTGAAGGAACACTAACATTTAGTTGCCCGATAGATGTTGGTTTTACAAATTCATATTTTGTGTTAAGTAGAGATTTGGTTAATTTCAAGGATCTGGGGTGCAAGAATAGCATCAATGTTTCTGTGCTAAGAGAGGCTGTGAAGGATGCTGTCTCTGTGCTAGAAGTTCTGGAAGAAGGATTTGAGGTAGGGTGGAGTAGCGTGGATGAAGATCAATGCGATGATTGCAGAAAATCTGGTGGGAGATGTGGACACAATGTATCTATGGATGCATTTATGTGCCTATGTCTTAATCAGCAATCTCATGGAGTGGTTTGTAACAAAAGCCTAGCAAGCTCTCCATTAGCAGCACCAGCACCTAGACCAATACCAGAAAATTCACTGCAACCCCCTAACTCTCAAATAAGTCCAAAACAATCTCCACGTGCTACGAGTATGTATTCTTCCTTATTCTCTTGATTTTGATTATGTTCTCCTACTCGGTAATCTTATTCTTTTGGATGGTGGCATTCAATTTTCTTTGAGGATCCAAATACCTCACATTCATTTCTGTTTAGAAACACGTTGAGAAGTAAGAAATCACGTTTAGATTCTCAATAGCGTGAAAAACTATATCTGAGATGTGGAACCAAACACCAAACATGCTATACTTCCAGTCTGGGTTAGGTAGAGCTTCAATTCATATTCTAGACATGGAATATTGGAATTGTTTGGTTTGCGTGTTCGAAAGTGTTCTTTGGTTAGAATAATTCCCTTTGATTTTTTTCTTCTTCATTCTGTGTTGAAGTTTTATAATATAGGATCGAACTATTGAAGACTGCGTTGTGAGATAACGTGTCAAATTTTATAATGGCTTGTGTAGGTTTGGTAAGGATGAGCTTGGCTTACGTTGACTTTTAAATATTACTACTTGGTAAAAACAATGTGTATAATAAGCTTTTAAAAGCCTGCATATATATAACGATATGGTGATGGTATGTGTCACTATGGTGATTAGATGTTAAAATTAGGATTTACATGGAAAGATGACAGCAACAGTTACCTAACAAGCTGTACTACTTTTTTTATTTTTATTTTTTTATATATATAATGATTTGAGTAAAGTTCTCGACGGGTTTGAGGTCACCTACAATCTCCACAAGGGTATGTATCCTAATTTCTCCTCTTTCCCCTGTCTCTCTCTCATACTCATTCTACCAGTATCCTCTTCATACTACTCTTTTAATTATCTCCCGATCCTAACCTCCTATCCCAGTTCCCACCCAGTAGTCCTATAAAGCATTGCTATTTGAAGTTATGGTTCTAACTTCGGGACATATTGTACATCCTAAAACGCTTCTCTCACCCAAAACCAAAACAGAAAATGAATGCTGGAACTCCCAACTCTACTAAATTCTCTGCTCACTGTTATATCTTAACAATAGGAAGTTTAATTTACATTTATGCAATAGATATAAAGTCTTAGATTAGAGACCCATAAATGGTGAGAAAAGAAATCCACTATAGAGAGTAATTTCATCATGTTTAGAACATTCTTGACTCAACAACATTATTTTTATTTTTATTTTTAACATAGCAAGCGTCTAGACAAAAATAAATAAATATAAATATGTTGCTTTAAACATGATTTAACAATGGTAAAGAGTAGTAACAAAATTGAATTTGGTAATTATAATGAAAATAGTTAATAATAATTCATATTTTTAATGCAAGTTTGCTCAATAATCTCTGGGAGGTTTCTGTGACAGTTACGTTTGTTGAACTGACTCTGAAAACAAAACTTAGAGTAGTTGACTGCACATTTTTCCAAGTCTCGTTGTGTCCTTATCGGTGTTAGGTGGTTCTTTCTTTACAGCTTCACTTCCCATTAGAGTTAGAATTAGATACTACATTCTCTTGCTTTGAACGTCTCAATAACCAAATTAACATTTTCTCTCCAGCTATTCATTCTTGATTTGGTTTTTTCATTTTTTTTTTTTGGGTATATTTCATTTCTCAGTTTTTCCTACTTTCCCTATACGCGTGAATTCAAAATTGTATGAGCTTTGACTTTTAGTAACGTTTCCTGAGACTTTCCTTTATAACCCTTGAATGATATTATCAAATATTTTTCTGAATTAGTGTGGCTGTTGTTTCACGGTATTAGTTATCCCCAAATCTGTTTTTAACCATCATTCTTTTTACTACTTGAATGGGTTTTTAATAGCTAACCTATTACTTTTAGTTTTATTCTGATTTAGGGTCTGGGGTTTCCAGTCATACTTGGTCGTGTTTTGAATTGTATTTTGTTTTGTTGTGTTTTTTGTTATCATGTTATTAGTATCATCGGTTTTGTTTTAGTGAAATTTTTTACTTTGAATTACGAGTTCAAAGCCACTTAGAGAAAGGCAAGAGTGGTTGACTGCATATTTTTCCTAAGTCTCGTTGTGTCTTTCTCATATGGTCCCTACAGGTATTATTAGGGAGTTTCCTTCTTTACAGCTTCACTTTTGTTATACCCAATGTCTACCTTTTAGGCTTTGACCATGTCAATAAGCAAATTAACAGATTCCCTTATTCATGATTTGTTTTGTCGAATCTCAGTTTTCTCTCTAAGTCTAGATTAATTCAGCTGGCTAAAAATTTAGTAACGTTTCCTTAATTTATTGTCAAGTATGTTCTATGAATTGGCGTTACTGTTGTCATGTTGTTTCAGTATATAAGTTATGCCTAAATTTGTTTTTAAGCAATAGATTTTGAAGAATTTCTTTGTTTTGGGACTTACCTAAATCAAACCAAATTTGTAAATTTAGAATGAGCATTCAATGTAAATGTTCTGATGATGTGACTTTCACATCATCCGAACAATCAATCTTTGTGTACTTCATTAAACTGATCTGAACAATGAACCTTTGAGACTTCCAAGTTAATATATGTAAACCATTTAAACTTATTGTAGTCACTATGATGAACAAGTTACTATATCTATTACCTATGATGAACCTGTGATTACTTCCATTATATATATAATATTCTCTTTGACGACTCATTTGTTCTCACTACTTATTGTTGCAGGTGCACTTAATTTACCCAGGAAAATCATCATAGGTAACAGATCAAATTTCCTTTCATAATTCCCATTTCATCATGTGTCGTGTATACATATATGGAAAATCTTTTATTTATCTGCAATGAATCTTAAAAATGTATATGTAGGTTTGAATTAATTGATTTATTTTATGTTCACAAAAGCTTTTAATAATAATATGTAATAAAGCTTTTGAAAATAAAAAGATATTACAATTTCCTGGAAGAAAAAAAGAACAAGTTACTAAACATATTTATATACTATGTTTTACTTTTGATGATGAATCAAGGCCGCTTGCATTTTGCATTCTTTAAGGAACACTTGTTTGGAATTAACTATCGTGCTCTTATTCTTTACATATATATCAACAATAATTGAATTTACAAGCATAGTTAAGGATGAGTGTTAAGGTGGCTCGGTGATTAAAGGGAGAAAGAGGAGGGAAAGTTAGTGGGTTCAACACCTAACTAATATTAACAACCAACAATTTCAAATAACCGCGTGTTCTTAGTTTATTTGATTTTTGTTTCTTAAGTAAGGAACGGAGCTAGTATATATTAACCTCCACGAATAAAAGGATTTCAAATGTTTCTTAACCGTAACTCTCCTATATATCTCTTAACAGGTGTTCCAATTGCAGTAATGGGAGGATTCGTGATATACATCATAACTTGCTATAGTAAATGTATGTCATCAACACAAGTAAACTTTGGGTGTACGATAAACGATGACCATGGTATTGAAGCATTCTTAAAAAATCATGGAGCCCTAGCACAGAGGAGATATAAATTTTCAGAAGTCAAGAAAATGACAAACTCCTTCAAAGTTAAACTGGGTGAAGGTGGTTTTGGTGCTGTATACAAAGGAGAAATGCTGAATGCTTGTCCTGTGGCAGTAAAGATATTGAATGCATCCAAAGGAAATGGTGAAGACTTTATCAATGAGGTTGCTAGCATCAGTAGAACTTCTCATGTTAATGTTGTCACTCTTCTTGGGTTCTGTTTGGAAGGACACAAGAAAGCTCTCATATATGAATTTATGCCCAATGGTTCACTTGACAAGTTTATTTACAATAAGGGACAGGAAATGAATGAATCGTTGAGCTGGGATAATTTGTGGCAAATTGCTGTAGGAATAGCCCGAGGACTGGAGTACTTGCATAGGGGATGCAACACTCGAATTTTACATTTTGACATAAAACCACATAACATTCTTTTGGATGACAAGTTCTGCCCCAAGATATCTGATTTTGGGCTAGCAAAGCTCTGTCCTAGAAATGAGAGCATTATTTCCATGTCAAATGCCAGAGGCACAATAGGGTATGTAGCTCCAGAAGTGTGGAACAAACATTTTGGTGGAATTTCACACAAATCTGATGTTTATAGCTATGGAATGATGCTACTCGAAGTGGTGGGAGTGAAGAAGAACATTAATCCAGAAGCCAGTAAGAAGTCAAGTGAGTACTTCCCAGATTGGATATACAACAGGCTAGAGCAGGACAGAGATTTGACTACTGATGGGGTGATAGCCACAAAAGAAAATGAGATAGCAAGGAGAATGACTATAGTGGGTTTATGGTGTGTTCAAACGTTTCCAAAGGATAGACCTACAATGAGTAGAGTAATAGAAATGCTAGAAGGCAACATGAATTCTCTAGAAATTCCCCCAAAACCTGTTCTTTCATCTCCCACTAGATCGGTCCCAGAATTAACGACTAGTTCCTTTCAATCTGGTTAGATATTATTGCAAGTTATTTTGAAACAAAGTAGATCGGTTCTCATGGGTGTTACAACAAATTGAATGCAAATGCTAGACCAAAATCAACAGGGCACAGTTGTAGTAATTTCTCTACTAGGAATGCAATAAATAATCCTCCAATTTTCTCTACTAATTTAATGCTGCTTAATTTCCTTTGCGTGTGGGTCCTCTTCTGTTTGCAAAAATATAGCACCGCCGCCCCCCCCGGACTACTTCATTGGCATTGACTTCAAATGCCAAATAATAACATTGACTCCTTAGTCCTTACTATCTTTTTCTTCTTCTTGTTATCTTTGAAGTATATAGTATTTTGCTTAAGAATCATAACTAATTATTTATGTTATTTCTGTACTAATTGATTTTCCAAAATTAAAATTAACAATATATTACTTAAAATCAATAAAGATTAACTACATTGAATTTTCACTAATTAAAATAATTTATTAAGTAATTTTATATTTTAAAAGTCTAAAAAGTACATTTTAAATAAAATTACAATAATTTTAATGATTATTTTAATTAATTGAAAAAAATTGTTATCTTAAGATTTAATCCTGGTTTAAGTCTATACAAATATTTCCCTAAAGTTTATATTGAAATTAAAATAAAATTCCCTGAATCTTTTTCTTCTATCATAATTTATTGTTAGGTAATATGTTATTCTCACTAAAATAAAGTTTATATGATTTTCATTTTTTTTTATTTAATAATACCATTTTAAAAAAAATCACATAAACTTTAAGTAATAAACAATCGTGTTTTAGAAATAAAATGTAAGTGTATTTTTATTTTTTGAAAGGCAAAATGTAAGTGTATCTGACCCTATCTTTCATCGTGAATCAAACAGAGTGGTGCTTTCGACGTTTCTTCCTTGTGTCCTACTTTGCATCGACTTTTCTTCGTGAAAAATCAAATTTGATGGCGTGGTTGTAGAATATTTTATATTTAACGAGATATAAATAACTATATGCATCTCATATTTTTAAGATTGGTATTTTTGTCATATGAAATTATTTTATACTTTCATGTATGCAGTATATGCCCATTAATAAAAGTTTAGTCATGAATTTATGGTCGTCATATTAATTATGTGTTGGCCTGTTGGGTGGTACTCGTTATAACCTGAACATAGAAAAGATAATTTAATAAAACAAAAAGTGATAACTAATCATGTATTAAAAAAAAAAAAAAGATGAAAAAATAAATTAAAAAAATAACAAATGTGAAGATACTGGTTAAAAAAATTCAAAAATATATTTTTTTTATTAAAAAATAGTAAATCGTGTTGTGTATAATTCTTTTTATGTTTATTTTTATAATTTTTATTTATTTATTTCTTAACTAGTACTTTAAGAAAGGTTCAAAATAATTATGATTTGACACGTGCAACAAGTTGTCAAAGACAGAGTTATTTACAATTTTGCTTTTAATTAGTTGTGTCTATCATTTTCCTTTAACATCATCCTTAAACACAGAGAGATCAGCTATTGTATATGCGAAGCACCAATTAAGCGTATAATAATCCATATATTAAATCATGCAGTTCCCAACGTTGATCATATTCCGTATGTTGTTGTTGTTAACTGCTTTGCCACAATTGGAGTGTGAATCCAAATCCAATGATCCGGTTTGTAGGCAGCAGCCATACAAGTGTGGATCACTGTCCAACATTTCTTATCCTTTCTGGGGTCTCAACCGACCACGTTCTTGTGGCGGGGGTGACCCATTCAACCTCATATGCCATGATGATGCCAATACTACAATTCGAATTGGGTCACAAAACTACAGTGAGGGAGATCAACATCACCGCTCAAACCATGAGACTGGTGCCAACAGACCTTGCCTTCATTGTTTGTTCTCCACAAGCTAACAATATCGCTTACGAATTAGGACCCAGTTTCTTCCCGTTTGGGCCCTCCGTGTATAACATCACCATATTCTATAATTGCACATCTTCTGTAGACACCAGTTTTGGATACTTCAAGTGCGGAAACGAAAGTGCTATTTTTCGTGACGATGGACAAGAGAGGCTCTTGAAAAGATTTCCCTGGCTTGCGAGTTGCGGGCGACATCTCCAAGTGCCGGTGGACCTTCCTTTTCAAAACATAGGAAGAGATTTTCTCACACCAGCTTTCGCCCACGGCTTTCCCGTCAACTATACGATTCCCGACAAAACTAGTATGTGGTTTTATCTTCCCGACATAAGCAAATTAGTTGACAAGTATTTACAAAACATTGAAAAGGAAAAAGAAAACAAATCTTTTTTTTCTGTAAAAAAGAAACTTCTTTTTATCAAAGGCCCCTAACACTCTAACATTTGTTCCCACTATGTGTTGTTGCAGGCAATAAATGGTACAAACAGACCAAATTCATTCTAGGTAAAATAATTATTTCTTACGACGTACGTGTAGGCAAGCATAGATAATTCCGATCCTTTTGTTCTCTCTCTTTTTTTTTTAATATAAATGTGAGTTAGATACGCGAGACTGTTGGCGAATAGACTATTAAGTATTATAGATTAATTGGAAATACCATAATTATTTTTCCCCGGCATATATTATTTCATAGAAATAAAATACATCAAATAATGTTCCTTCCTCATGGTCCTGCTCTATCTCCTAATAGGTGTTACAGGTGGAGCAATTGCAGGATTAATGTTGATATGTATTGCAATTCTCTATTCAAGATACAAGTCATCAACCTGGGAAGGTCATTTTGGATTGACTGCAAAAAGTAACAAAAATATTGAAGCTTTCATTAAAGATCATGGTGCTCTAACTCTAAAAAGATATAAATTATGAGATGTGAAGAAAATGACTAACAGCTACAAAGTTAAAGTAGGACAAGGTGGTTTTGGTGTTGTGTACAAAGGAAAGCTACCCAATGGTGCTCCAGTAGCTGTGAAGTTATTGAATGCATCCAAAAAAAATGGTGAAGATTTTATGAACGAGGTTGCTAGCATCAGTAGAACTTCTCATATTAATGTTGTCACTCTTCTCGGGTTCTGTTTTGAAGGCAGCAAACGAGCTCTCATCTATGAATTTATGTCCAGTGGTTCCCTTGACAATCTCATTTATAGAAGAGAACCCGAAGCCATTGCACCCTTGAGTTGGGACATAATACATCAAATTGCAATAGGTATAGCTCGAGGGTTAGAATACTTGCATATAGGATGCAACACTCGAATTTTACATTTTGACATAAAACCACATAACATTCTGTTGGATGACAAGTTCTGCCCCAAGATATCAGATTTTGGGCTGGCGAAGCTTTGTCCTAGGAATGAAAGCATTATATCCATGTCATATGCTAGAGGCACAATGGGGTATGCAGCTCCAGAAATGTGGAGTAGACATCTTGGAGGAGTTTCACATAAGTCTGATGTTTATAGCTTTGGAATGATGCTGCTTGAAATGGTAGGAGGGAGGAAGAACATTAATGCTGAAGCCAGTCACACAAGTGAGATATACTTCCCGCATTGGGTATACAAGAGGCTTGAGTTGGACAGTGATTTGAGACACGACATGGTGATGAGCACAGAAGAAAATGAGATTGCAAAGAGATTGGCAATAGTGGGTTTATGGTGCATTCAAACTTTTCCTAATGATAGACCTACAATGAATTCCCTGGAAATCCCACCAAAACCCTTGCTTTCTTCTCCTACTGCATCAGCACCGGAATCTTCCATTCCCTGAAAATTAATTCCTGTTTTCTTCCATGTTATACTGTAAAATGGATCCCTCAACATAACTATTTGCACTTTCTAATCATCTGGAAAAGAAATTCTCATATAGTGATATGTGACTGTTACAACAGAATGAGAATGATAAAGCCACGAATTGATCACTGAGTAAACATCGGAGTTGGATAGTTCTTTTGGAGCGGACCAAATGTACATTGCTAATTCTGATAGTGATCAAACAATTTCAAACACAATGAGAGATGGAAGATATGACTGAAAAGTGAAAACAATAAAAAGGGCGGAGTAGATGGTTGTTGATTTGATGGATTCTTGGTGTGCTATGAAAAGGGAAAACACTGAGAATTTGTATTCTGAGTTTGGCCTACTTATAGTGGCTTGACTCTTACTTTTTGCTAATCCTTCTATCAGTAGAATAAACTTCAATATTTAGCTTTGCATAGTGTGGATTTTCTTTATTTTGTTATTAGGAACTGAGTCTCTGCATTGATCCATTGACACCTTAACGCCATTGTTAGCTACGATTACACAGTGATTAATGTTATGTGAATTAATTTTTTGTTACTGGTTAGGTATATATTTAAGAGTATTTTTGAATTTTGAACATGTAGCTTTATTTTCTGATTAGGCTTAGTGAATATGTTAGGGCGTGTAAATGTTTCTTCGTGTAGGGACCAAAATGTAAGGTTTTCAGACCAGAGAGCACAATTTGGTGTACAACAGGCTAGAACAGGGTGAAGATCTGAGACCTTATATGGTGAAAGTCACAGATGAATGATGAATATGAGATACCAAAAAGAGTGACTACTGTAGTGGGTTTATGGCGCATGCGTTCAAACGCTTCCAAATTAAGGATAGACCTACTATGACTATGAGTATTGATAGATATGCTAGAAGGCAACATGAATTCCCTGGATATTCCCCCACCAGTATCAGAATCTTCTACTAGTTGATCTTCCAAGTTATTCTTTGTAAAATGAATCACCAACATAATGATTTTGTACTTTTTATTCATTTTACATATAAGGTGGTGATAGAAAAATTCTATCATTATAAGAAAATAAAACATTTTAACGTAGACAAAAATACTAAAAGTCAAAGAATTTTACAGTGTTCATAAAAAAATGAAATTATATAATTAGATTTTTTTTTACTTCTTATTATGTAATTATTTAAATCATATATTCTTTATATTAAAAAATAAACCCTTGCAAGACAACATATTGCACTAGTTATTTTATTACAAAAATTGACTATAGCATTGGTATATTGATTTTTTTTAAAAGGGCCCGGTTATAATAATTTATTTGCTAGCTTGAATGTAATCCTCCAATTTTGATTTCCATTTTCTCTGTTCCACGTTCCTTTCCAAACAGGAAACTAGATGGGGATTAATTTTCTTTGCGCGTGGGTCCCCTTCTGTTGGACCTATAAGAATGTAACATTAACTCCTTTATCATGATCATGATCTGCATGCACCTAAGAATGGATGAAATCTCTTCTTTTCTTGTTGATAACCACCTTACCTAGCCAGAATCCCACTGCAAGGAATTGAAAAAACCAAAATACTCACGGTGCTGCAGGTCATACAGCTGCATGCAAAGAAATTTCCAACATTAACTCATTTCAGTGTCAAGATTGACATGTCAAACCATGAGGATGCGTTTCGAACAGGCATTGCCTTCGGTGAATTTTCCTCGAACATGACCAACACGATTTTGAGCCCCACCTTCTTTGAAAACCATTCACAACATCACTGTATTCAAATACAAATATTTCGTTGAACATCACCATCACATTCACAGTATTTAATTTGTTGCGGAGATTAATTTCCCGAGCATGAAAATATTTCCTGAAATTCTAATTATGCTTTGAACTAGAGTAACTACGTAACATACAAATATTTCGTCTCAAATTATAAGGAGCATATTAATTAGTAGAAGAGTATTTTAGTTAAATAAAATGATTTTATCATGACAAATATATACAATTGATATAATCATTTTCTTTAAGATGTGTGGTGTGGTTTGCTTGAACTTAAATGGCCGAGAGTTTAAAGTGATAATTTCTGTAATAAACAAAAACCTGTAAGATAGTCAAATTGGGTGAGGCGAATATATGTATAATTTGGTGCAGTTGAGAAACCATTTATTACAAGAAATGGATTAATTCTCAGCGTTCACATGTGGGGGTGGACTCTTGCTTAATTTTCCAAGAACCGGTTCTATACATGAGGCTTTTTGAGGAGGGGTGTTGGGCAAAAGAGTACTAAGTACTAAGTACTAAGAATGGATTACCATTATCATATGCTCCTCCTTATTATGTGTTGGTTATTGTTAACCACTTTGCCACAGTACTCAACCGGTTTTGATTATTCGGTTTGTAAGAAGCAGACATACAACTGCGGAGATCTGTCCGGCATCTCCTATCCTTTCTGGGGACAAAACCGATTTCCTCAGTGTGGTGGTGGCGATCCTTTTGAACTCAGCTGCAATGATCATGATGTTCATGAAACTACAATTATAATTGAGTCACAAAATTACACAGTGAAGGAGATCAACATCACTGCTCAAACCATGAGACTGGTGCCAATTGTCAATGTTTGTTCCCCACGATATGATTATGAATATGAGAGCCGCATTATTCTGTTCCCTTATTCTCCATCAGTTCAAACCTTCACCATATTCTACAACTGTTCCAGCATCCCGAATTTTCCTTATGGACACTTTACGTGCGGGGATGCTACTATCTCTAACTATTATGCACTGGCATATGATCGTCTGTTCATTGATTATCCACAGCTTCACAAGTGCGAGACAAGTTTAAACGTGTCGGCTGATGGTCAATTAAGTAATTTTTCTGGTGGAGATCTTGCTTTGCAAACTGTTCTGAATGAAGGGTTTGAGGTAAAGTATAATGTTTCTGAAGATTGCAAAAGATGCCTGGGAAGTGAAGGACATTGTTGGAGAGATAGCATTGAAAAACATATAATTTCATGCTACTATTGCCCAAATGGATCTCATGCCCTTCACTGTTCTCCTCCCAAAACCGTGGTCAGCACTAGCAGCAGTATGTTTTCTTTTCTATTATCTCGATCCCAACTTGTTAATACTGTAGCAAAATTAATCTTCTTTACTAGGCACACAACATAAAATGTCAATCTCTTTCCTTTAGGCTTGCATTTATTAGGCTACCGAGAGTTCAAGTGCCATGTAATTAATTCATGTTCATTAGTAATGATGGAATCTCTTTCAACTGACAGATGAATCTTTGCATCTTGAGATTGTCATCCAGAGATTAGTTTCTCAAGTGTTCAAATTTTAGTACGTCCGTCTGGAAATTAATTTCTGAAATATAATTTTACTTTTGAAAGCTAATTTCCTCGAATGAGGATATATATTTTTGGATTTTTTTTTTACATGAAATACATAAGGGGTGCATTATATATTAATTAGGAAGCTGGAAATAGAAATTGCCTTAGTTTCCTGTAATAAAAAAGAAAAGAAATTGTAAAATGATAAACAGAACCAAACAAAACTGTTTTCACTCGTCAACAAGTTTTTTTAATTTGTAGTTTTTAAAAGCTAAAAACAGTTTTTTAAAATGGAAATGAAACACACCTTAAGTTCAATATAGCACGTTTGTATTTTGAAATTCAATATATAAGTTTTTTTTTTTTTACAACAATTCAATATATAAGTTATAAATTAGAATATACAGTACTTTAACAAAATAAACAAATTATACACCAGAGTGGAAATTTCTTTTACATTATCAGGAAAAATATAAATGCTCCCTCTGTCATAAATTTTATCACTGCACTGTTAAAATAATGTAGAAAAATATATGATGACTGAATATGATCATGCCATATTTGTAATCTCCTCCAAAAGTTAAGTGATTGTAAAAAGTAGAATGCTTTAAGTTTTAATATTCTAACGAGATTTTCACCAATTCTCTAACGGACCCTCTTTGGTCTCACTTGCAGGCAATAAAAGGAACAGAAGGAGGAAACTCAATATAGGTAAAATCTTATTCTTTTTAGATTTACCATCCACCAGACTCTTTTAGCAGTTATGACATATCTTTAATACTTCTGGTCTTAAGGAATAAACATTGTCCTCAGTTCTATATATAGGCAAGCTTAGACAAAGCCTGGTGCTTTTTTTTCTTTTTGCCCCCATTTAAGACAATATAATTTTGAAATAACGTCTATTTATCACCTACTTCGAAACAAAAGCTTAATCTGAAGAAATGAATAACACGATTCTCATTTTTAATTAATAAGGAAATCAATATTTGCATTTTAACTATTTTTCTCTCTTCAACTTTTGCTGGTATCCATAACTATATATGTGCAGAAAAAGAAAGGATTCTATCATAGTATCATTATAAGTAATTATAACCAACCAAACATGGTAAATTTCTTTGGAAATACCATAATTATATTTTTCCAGCATGTATGTCATTTCATAGAAATAAAATATATCAAATTAATAGCAGTCACAAGCAACTAGTTAGTTACAATCAGTTAGATCAATTTCCTAACTGTATAGTTAATTAGCTGAATGGTTAGTTAACTGCATAGTTAGTTATTTTCCTAACTGTATAGGTTGACTATATATATAGCTTGACCTCCATTTTAATAAGAGTCATTTCTTCCAATTTCAGAAACTCTCTCTCTTTTCTCTCAAGTTCATTGGTTCTTTGACAAATGTTCACTGATATTCCTACTGTATCTGCTAACAGATGTTATAGGTGGATCAATTGCAGCAGGATTGTTGATATGTATTACAATTTTTTGTATAAGGTACAAGTTATCAACCCGGCAAGGACATTTTAGGTTGAACTCAAATAGTAAAAAAAATATTGAAGCATTCCTGAAAGTTCATGGTGCTCTAACTCTAAAAAGATATAAATTATCAGATGTGAAGAAAATGACCAACATCTACAAAGTTAAAGTGGGACAAGGTGGTTTTGGTGTTGTGTACAAAGGAAAGCTACCCAATGGTGCTCCAGTGGCTGTAAAGATACTGAATGCATCCAAAAACAGTGGTGATGATTTTATGAACGAGGTTGCTAGCATCAGCAGAACTTCCCATATTAATGTTGTCACTCTTCTAGGGTTTTGCCTTGAAGGTCGCAAGAGAGCTCTCATCTATGAATTTATGCAAAATGGTTCCCTTGACAAGCTCATTTATAGAAAAGGACCAGAAACCATTGCACCCTTGAGTTGGGATATTATAAATGAAATTGCAATGGGTATAGCTCGAGGGTTAGAATACTTGCATATAGGATGCAACACTCGAATTTTACATTTTGACATAAAACCACATAACATTCTTTTGGATGACAAGTTCTGCCCCAAGATATCGGATTTTGGGCTAGCCAAGCTCTGTCCTAGGAATGAAAGCATTATATCCATGTCAGATGCCAGAGGAACAATAGGGTATGTAGCTCCAGAAGTGTTGAATAGACATTTCGCAGGAGTTTCACACAAGTCTGATGTTTATAGCTATGGAATGATGTTGCTAGAAATGGTAGGAGGAAGGAAGAATACTGATGCTGAAGCCGGTCACACGAGTGAGATATACTTCCCTCATTGGGTATATAAGAGGCTTCAGTCAGGTAGTGATTTGAGACTAGAGGAGGAGATTGTACCAGAAAAAAACGAGATAGCAAAGAGGTTGACCATAGTAGGTCTATGGTGCATTCAAACCTTTCCAAATGATAGACCTACAATGAGTAGAGTGATAGATATGTTGGAAGCTAACATGAATTCCCTAGAAATCCCACCAAAACCTTTGCTTTCTTCTCCTACTACATCACTACCAGATTCTTCAATTTCTTGAAATTAATTCCATTGAACTTTTGGTAAATCTACCAAGTTATACTGTAAATGGATCACTCAACATAATAGTTTGCTCTTTCCAATCATCTGAGAAAGCAAGTAGTGTCTCATGTGACTGTTAGGACAGAATGCAGAAGCCACCAATTGATCGACTAAACTCTTACCATGAGTTCCATTGACCACTGAGTTAAAACATCTTTGTTAGATAAATCTTTTGCACAGGACCAGATTAAAATGGCTAACTTTGTTCAAACAATTTCAAACGTTTTGAGTTTTAGTTTTTGTTTGGAAAGAGCTGTATTCCAAAATTGAGTTTCAACCCTTTTGGGACAAACTTTTATTGGTAATAATACGTAAGTGGCCAAATACGCCAGTAAAAATGTGTTAATTTAAAAAAAAAAAAAACTTAAAATATCCTAAAAATAATAGAAAAATTAGATAACTCAACGAATTATCACTTTGCCACAATGCCATTATCAAGAGGATCATGTATACTCCATGTACAGCCATGCATACAATATTGTGAAATCAAAAACATCAACTATCCATTTAGGGTATGAAACCAAACTCGTTATTGTGACAGTGATCACGAGGCCTCCAAGCACAAGTGAACCAAACAAATCATCATTGTGGAACTGTGGGAAAGTCAACATTAGCTACCCAAGATTTCATCAACAATGAGGTTTCTAGCATTAGTAGAACTGCTCATGTTAATGTTGTCACTCAGTCTTGGATTCTGTTTGGAAGACAGCAAGAAAGTTCTCCTCTATGAATTTATGTCTAATGGTTCACTTGACAAATTCATTTCCATCATTGAGTTGGGATAATTTGTTGCAAATTGCCATGGGGATAGCCCGCGGACTAGACTACTTGCATAAGGAATGCAACACCCAAATTTTACATTTTTACGTAAAACCACATAACATTCTTTTGGATAAGAATTTCTGTCCCAAAGAAATGAAAGTAATGTCGTTTCCGTGTCAAATGCTGGAGGAAATAAGCATGTGTTTTAACTAACATCTGTAATGTAACGTTGTATCTACTTATCAGGTTTTAGTTTTCCCATTTTCGATTGATGTATGGATATTAAAGAGCCTCATTTTCCTCAAAGAGCCTCATTCTGATTAAGTTTTAAACCTACCCGAGCTCAAAAAAAAAAGTTTCCAAGCTTTGCCTGATCAACCTAATCTAAATTGAATGGAAAAATTCTGATTGGTTCAAATTTTATAATGCAAACCCTATGCTATCGATTTGGATATCAGATTTAAGCACGACCCTATTTAGACCAAAACGAACCATGAAAATTTTATAAATTTGTAATATTTTCTATTGTGTTGTAGACATTATTTTGAAGCTCCTAGTTCCTAGTTCTCACCCAATACAATTGTCCACTCTCTCTCTCTCTCTCTCCCGTTTATTTTAGTTGTACACTTAACATACACCCCAGTTTTAGCAGTTACGTTTGTTGACCTATGCAAGAGTAGTTGACTGCTGATTTTTCCAAGTCTTGCAGTGTCCTTGTCTAATGACTACTCTAGTGGCCTCCCACTGATATTAATTAGGAGGTTCCTTCTTTACAGCTTTATTTCGACTAGATTGAATGCCTTTACCTTTTTACCGTGGCAACCCTTGAATTTTGTCTCCAGTTAGAGTTATTCGTGATTTGGTTTTTCCTTCAATCCCTATACATTGATTTGATGGGTCCTGTCATGTAGACTATGATGGTTCAATTTGATTAATTAGATGGAATTCTCATTTTCCTTGAATTGCTCTTGGTCACAGACGTTTATTTCTTTGTTACACATAATGGTTCAGGCTTGAGAGATGGATTGAGGAAGAACTTGTTAAAAGTTAAAACATCTTCTAGAACTTGGTGTGGGGATGTGAGAAGAAGGAGCAGAGGAAAGGGGTTGGTAGTTTCGTGGGAGGACTTTTGGTTTATTGATTCATATGGTCGTCGTGAGAAGCCTGGGCGTCCATCATTTTCTAAAACTTGAGATGAGATGAAAGTGCAGGCTGCAAGAGAGGCTGGTTTTTGAGTGCGTTTAGTAAGAATGAATTGCCGTAGTAGGTTGGTAGTACTAGTGAGCATGTGTTGGGTAATAATGTTTTAAACTAGTTTGCCACAATCCCACTGTGATTCGGATTGTAAGGAATACAACTGCGGAACACTGTCCAGGATTTCCGGTCCTTTCTGGGGAGAGAAGCGAGAGGCTGCATGTGGTGGCAGTCATCCGTTGGAACTCACTTGCAACGATGATGGTAATACTACAATTCGAATTGGCTCACAAAATTTCACAGTGAAGCGTATCGACATGAAAGCCAAAACCATGACACTGGTGCGAACAGACCTTCTCCACGATGTTTGTTATCCTAAATACGAGGACACTTATGTGAACCCATCTCGGTTCGGGTATCCCCCGTACAACATCACCATATTCTACAAGTGTGAATATATTAGATGCGGGCATGCTTACCCTTCCGAGGAGGACCCTAAGAATCTGTTCAAGTATTTACCAGACCTTCGGAGTTGCACAGAACACGTGCGCGTGCCGGCTAACGAGTCCCTGCATAATTATTATTATTCTGGTGATGATTTGATTAAAGTTCTGGACGGGTTTGAGGTCACCTACAATCTCCACAAGGGTATGTGTCCTAATTTCTCCTCTTTCCCCTGTCTCTCTCTCATACTCATTCTACCAGTATCCTCTTCATACTACTCTTTTAATTATCTCCCAGGAAAGACACAAAGCTTCCTATCATAAATTTTGAACAGCACTATTGAAATAATTAATGTAGAAAATGATACCGAAATATGATCATGCCATATTTGTAATTCTGCTTTCCACGTTAAGTGATTGTAATAAGTATACTGTTTTCCTTCATCTCGATAACATTCCAACATTATTTTCATCAATAATCTAACCAACTCCTCTCTTTTTTTTCTTTTCATGAGATCTAACAGACTCCTCTTTGCTCTCACTATGTTTGCTGTTGCAGTAAATAAATGGAACAAAAAGATGATAGTCATTATAGGTAATAAATCTAATTCCTGGAGGAAGGCTCGTTGTCGTTGTTCATTGTATATGTATGCTTAGATAAATGCCTTTTGCTTCTTCTTTTTTTCCCTTGATGACCCTGAAATGAATGCTTAGTTCTTTTGCCCCCATTCAAGATATTATAGTTTGGAAATAACGTCAATGTATTGCCTACTTTCTCAAGACATCAATATTTGCATTTTAACTATTTTTCTCCAACTTTTTCTAGCTTCCATTATTGGGTGGAAGCAAAGAAAGGATTCTATCGTTATGATATGGATATAAAGTATATCAAATGTTCACTTATGTTCCAACTTACTGTATCTGCTAACAGGTGCAGCTGCAGCAACTGTAGGATTGTTGACATGCATTGCAATTCTCTGTTTAAGATACAAGTCATCAACCTTGCAAGGACATTTTGGGTTTACAACTAATAAGAGTAACCAAAATATTGAAGAATTCCTTAAAAATCATGGTGCTCTGACACTAAAGAGATATAAATTATCAGATGTGAAGAAAATGACCAACAACTTCAAAGTTAAGTTGGGACAAGGTGGTTTTGGTGTGGTGTACAGAGGAAAGCTATCCAATGGTAGTCCAGTGGCCGTAAAGATATTGAATGCATCCAAAAGAAACGGTGAAGAATTTATCAACGAGGTTGCTAGCATCAGTAGAACTTCTCATATTAATGTCGTTACTCTTCTTGGGTTCGGTTTGGAAGGTCGAACGAGAGCTCTCATCTATGAATTTATGCCCAATGGTTCCCTTGACAAGTTCATTTATACAAAAGGACCTAAAACCTTTACACCCTTGAGTTGGGATGTTGTATGTCAAATCACAATGGGCATAGCTCGGGGATTAGAATACTTGCATAGAGGATGCAACACTCGAATTTTACACTTTGACATAAAACCACATAATATTCTTTTGAATGAGAATTTCTGTCCAAAGATATCAGATTTTGGGTTAGCAAAACTGTGTCCTAGGAATGAAAGCATTATTTCCATGTCAGATGCAAGAGGAACAATGGGATATGTAGCTCCAGAAATGTGGAGTAGACATCTTGGAGGAGTTTCACATAAGTCTGATGTTTATAGCTATGGAATGATGCTTCTAGAAATGGTGGGAGGGAGGAAGAACATTAATGCTGAAGCTAGTCACACAAGTGAGATATACTTCCCACACTGGGCCTTCAACAATCTTGAGTTGGACAATGAATTGAGACCAGATATGATGATGACCACAGAAGAAAATGAGATTGCAAAGAGGTTGGCCATAGTGGGCTTATGGTGCACTCAAACGTTTCCAAATGATAGACCTACAATGAGTAGAGTGATTGACATGTTGGAAGGCAGCATGAATTCCCTGGAAATCCCACCAAAACCTTTGCTTTCTTCTCCCACTAGATCACCACCGGAATCTTCCTCTTGAAATTAGTTACATTGCATTTTGGGCCAATCTTTCAAGTTATATTGTAAAACAGATCACTCTACATATTTGTTTGGTACTTTTTAATCATCCTGAAAAGCAAATGAATCTAACATGTGTGATAAATTGGGCAATAATTTTTAATTATGGGGTGTACTAAAACTGTGCCGATAAATTGCCGCTACATTGATTTGAAAAATCAGACCAATTTCTTGTGACTAGCCAAATCAAAGTTGATAACACTGGCAATAGCTTTACATTCTAGTCTGATTAGGATATCTAGTATTTTTCTTCAATATTCAAAAATTACAAATAGAACTAGACGATTCTGCAGTCTATACTTTTTTTGTCATTGTTATTTCAATACTCCAGCAACCTCACATGTCATGCCTTTCCTGTAAATTATCCTATTATCAATGGTGTTCATGACATAGCTGAATTGCCATCATATCACTTTCAAATGTGACTTCTTCAACGAATTTTGAATTTATTTGGTTCATTAGCAGCCTTGGTTATAACAGTGACAAATGACAAAGATCAATTGTAAATATTTCTTCATGTCAGATCAAAGAGGAACAGTGGGTTATAAAGCTCCAGAAGTGTGAGAACAGGGTGAAGATTTGAGACTTGATATGGTGAAAGCCACGGATGAATATGAGATACCAAAAATAATCTCCGGGAGGTTTCAGTGACAGTTACTAGGTCGTGTCTATTGCAAAGCAATTGAGGCCTTTGTCTTAGACCTATTACCAAGAAAATTATTAATATCCTAGATACTGTATAGAAATATTAATTGACTTAAATTGATAGGATTATAAACAATAATGACTCTCGTGATTAATGAAATTCAACTATTAATTTCCTAAATTCATTTACCAAATTTATGTCTAAATCAATGACCATTGCTCATTAACTTTTAAATTAATTTTTTAATGATATATTGTAAACATTAGATCTCTTTTGTAAATATTATGATTATTGAAAAAGAAATATCACTTTAAAAATCAACCATTTCAAATGTATTTCTTGATTAGTTTCCACTTTTTCCTACAAAATGTGTTTAATTATTAGTTATTGAAATGAAAAAATGAACAGTTTTTATAGTACTTTTTTTTATTTCAAAACTTAAGAATAATTGGATTATAAAATATTGATAAATGATTTTTCAACTTAAAAAACTAAAAAATTAAAATTTTATATTTTTTTTATTTATAAAATTTGTCTTATGCAAGACACGGCCTTACGTTTGTTGACTTTTACTTTTTGAGGGGTCATTGATTACGTTTGTTGACCTGACTTGTGAAAAAAAAAAAAAAAAAAAACTAGAGTAGTTGACTGCACATATTTCGAAGTCTTGCTGTGAGCTTCTCAGATGGTTCCCTACTCGTGTTAAGTGGTTCTTTCTTTACAGCTTCATTCCCATTATCTTGCTTTGAACGTGTCAAATAAGCAAATTAACATCTCCCCTCAGTTCTCTCTCTCCAGCTTTTCATCCGTGATTGGTTGAGAATAAGTGAGAGTTTATAATAAAGTTTTACAAAATAATATAAATGAAGGATGGTCAATTATGATTGTCTTTGTACATGTATTCTTTCTTTTTTGGTATCGATGATTTGGTGAATTTAAGACAGTATTTGATGATATATTCAAAACTCATGAGATGTATAAGTTATTTATTTATAAGCTCGAAATTTAGCATTTGATATGCATTTCACTGGGGGTCTTTCAACATGTTCCGCAGCCTACCTTTCTTCTTTCTATTCTCTGCAACTGCAACTGCAATGCTTCTTCTTCCAAGTAGCAGTCATGTCGTCGATTTTAACACTGCGTCTGTGCTTCAGGGTACGTATATATTTCTTTTTATTAATTAAACATTCTTCTAATTAAATTATATCAAAGTAAATATTTATATTTAATTATAAGAAATAAATTGGTAAACAGATTGGAGCAGCAACGTTGTCACACGCTCACCGGGTATGAAACTATCGCTTGCAAGTGAAGCTGTGGCAGGGGCAACAGCTAATGCTACTGGTAATGCTACAGGAGGTACGGATTCTTCCTGCTTCTAATTTCTCCAAAATATGATAGCTGTTTTATTTTATAGTAGAAGAAAATTTACATCAGCATTTATTAATAATTTTGAACGAAAAACTGCTAAACAGTCTGCAGCAAAGGACAAAGTTGTAATGACATTTCACCATCATCATCATCATCAGTTGAACAATCATCACCAGTTGAACAATCATCACCATCACCAGTTGAACAATCATCACCATCACCAGTTCAACAATCATTACCTTCATCACCACCGCCACCAAAAACAACTATTTTATCACCATCATTGCCACATCCAATTTTTTTAACACCAGCGCCAGCGCCAGCACCCGAACAAGGTGGACCAACATTTTCATATCCAACAGGTCTGTCTTATCATGCTTCAAGAATCTATTGTTTTTCTTTCTCCCAATGTAGATAAATTAAGCACTCATAACCATAACATTGGCCGTTGGATATATACCTAAGAAGCCAAATAACTTGCATCAACTCTGGTAGGTAAAAAGATCAGCAATTCCATTTTCAAACATGCATGTGCCTGTACATAATGTTATGTGATTAAAACGAATCCCTTTGATTTAGTTCATTAGTCTAAGCTAAAGTTTATTGATATATAGGAAACTGAAATGTGATCATGTAAGCAATATTTGTCTTCCCCCTTTCATTGTTAAGTGATTCTATCAAATATGATGTTTTCCTTTCCTCTAATCTAAATATGACAATTTGATGACTCTTCATAGCTATCGCTACTTATTGTTGCAGATCACGGCCTATCTTGGGAAATGAGACTCATTATAGGTAATTGATCAATTATCTTTTTAAATATCCTGTTTCACTATTTTGTAAATATCCTGGTTTTGTTGATGAAGCCAAAATGAAAACATATATATTTGTAAATAACCTAAAACTTCTTTGAAATAGAAATTGGCCTTTACAATAAACCAACAGAGAATTAACAACTGTACTTTTATTCATAACATATCAATTGTTAAATTCTAATGAAGTTTTTGTGATAAACCAGCCATTCCAAAATTCTGCTACTGGCTGAAAGCATATGAATAATTTATAGTCCAACACACTCACACAGGAACCTTTTGTTCTTGAAGCATGGACACATAATGAACAAACTTACCCTCTACCTTATTACAAATTTTATTTTATTTTTAAGAAATGGGCAATAAGGATTGAAATTAGGTTAAGGTTATATAGGTTTCGACACCAATACCATTCATCTCATAAACTATCTTAAATTTTCAAGTTATTGCACGAAAGTACTTATATGATAGTGTCCAACAGTTTGACTATTCAACTTCTTCAAGCGTTCATAACAGAGCATTTGGTGGAGGTTTAGATGGCATTTTACCTCTTGTATATTTAGGTTTCAATTCCCGGGCTCATACTAAACTAACAAAAAAACTAATTTTCCAAAATAAAAGGATATCTATTGTTTCTTAACTCTTAATTTTCCTACTATACTTGTTAACAGGTGCTGTAATTGCAGTAATGGGAGTGCTATGCATTGTATTTTGTTGCTTTAAATACAAGTCTTTAAACGGACTACTCAAATTTTGTTTGACCACAAAGAGTAACCCAGATATTGAAGCATTCTTAACAATTCATGGAGCTGTAGCACAGAAAAGATACAAATTTTCAGAAGTCAAGAAAATGACCAATTCCTTCAAAGTTAAACTTGGTCAAGGCGGTTTTGGTGCTGTATACCAAGGAAAGCTACACACTGGTTGCCCTGTGGCCGTAAAGATATTGAATGCATCCAAACGAAATGGTGAAGATTTTATCAATGAGGTTGCTAGCATCAGTAGAACATCTCACGTTAATGTTGTGACACTTCTTGGATTTTGTTTGGAAGGCCGCAAGAAAGCTCTCGTCTATGAGTATATGGCTAATGGTTCCTTGGACAAGTATATCTACAAAAGAGGGCCAGAAACCATTGCATCTTTGAGTTGGGAGAATTTGTATCAAATCTCAATAGGTACAGCTCGAGGGTTGGAGTACTTGCATAGGGGATGCAACACTAGAATTTTACATTTTGATATAAAACCACATAATATTCTTTTGGATGATAATTTTTGCCCCAAGATATCAGATTTTGGGCTAGCAAAGCTCTGTCCCAGGAAAGAGAGCATTATTTCTATGTCAGATACTAGAGGGACAATGGGGTATGTAGCTCCAGAAATGTGCAATAGACATTTTGGTGGTGTTTCACACAAGTCTGATGTTTATAGCTTTGGGATGATGCTGTTAGAAATGGTGGGAGGGAGGAAGAACATTAATGCTGAAGCCAGTCACACAAGTGAGATATACTTCCCGCATTTGGTATACGGGAGACTTGAGTTGGACAATGATGTAAGACCAGATGAGGTGATGACCACAGAAGAAAATGAGATTGCAAAGAGAATGACCATAGTGGGTTTATGGTGCATTCAAACGTTTCCAAATGATAGACCAACTATGAGTAGAGTTGTAGATATGTTGGAAGGCAGCATGAATTCCTTGGAAATGCCACCAAAACCTTTGCTTTCTTCTCCTACTAGATCAGAAATAGATTCCTCCTCTTGAAATTAATTTCGTTGCATTTTGGTAAAATCTTTCAAGTCATATTGTAAAACGGATCTGTCAATATATTTATTCAGTACTTCTTAATGGTTCTGACAAGCAAATGGAACTCATATGTGTGTTAAATTGCCTCTACATTTGATTGCAAAAGTTAAACCAATTGTGTATAAGTTTCTTGAACAAGCTAAATTGAAGTGGATAACTCTAATAAAAAAGTTCCAACACAACAAATAACAGATATAGCTGAAAAGTGAAAACTAGTATGTATCTTGTAGGATTTATGGGGCGAGGAGGAAAAGACTAGGCAATTCCCTCTGGACGATCTCCTTTTCCCCCTCTAATGAATTCCATTTCTCCTCTATTCATTAGTTCTTTCTCTTCATGATCAATAGCTTTCCCCTGTTTGGATTTTCTAATGTTTAAGACTGAGAATGGATTTTTTGCATTGATCAATTAAAATCCTACTGCCATTAATTGATAGATTGACCAAAAATATTTTTAAAAATAGGGATCAAAATTGTAAATTTGAAAAGTAAGAAACTAAAACTACAATTTAACCAAAAAATATGTGTATTACAAGACTTAGTTTCACATTTATGAATAACTTGTAAAAATATATATATATATATATATATATATATATATATATATATATATATTTATATTGTATTAAAAAATTACAACTAGAACTAGAAGATTATGCGGTTTATACCTTTTTTCTAATTGTTATTTTATTTAAATAAATTCTAGATTGGTATAAAATATTTTGTTTTGAGTTCCTAAAAGAAATTATTCCCAAACTAATAAAATATGTATTTTTGAATAACCTAAAACTTATTTAAGCCTCTTTATTTAAATACTCCAACTCAAATGATTATTTTCTCGTCATCCCAAGTTATTTTCTAAACTCTTCAATCTTCGGACAACTAAGTCCTTTACTAAATATACTTATATACATGTTACCTGGTCTTTAGTTTTAATATACTTCATTTCTATGTCACATTGTGTTACTAAAATGATAATGTGTCTCCCCATGCTTGGTTCTAACATAGAATACTGGATTTTCTGCTTAACAGATTGCGGACTGGTTGTCATAGTACAACTCTACTGTGTAATGTAATCAGTTGGTTGATATAAATCCTTTCATAGTTGTTCAAACCATGTACACTATTGAGTTTCCATAGTTGCTGCTCTATTCTCTGCTTCTATACTTGACTGAGATACAAAGGGTTCTTTTATCGCACAAGACACAATTTCTGATCTCAAATTAAACATATAATCAGTCGTTCATGTGTCATGATCAAAATGTAAGGTTTTCAGACCAAAATGTAGGGAATACATTTTTAACATAACCAAAATTTTTTAATAATATCTAACTATAATTATTAAAAAGTTGAAGTTTCATAACCAAAGCAGCTTTATCATTTATATATACATATCCTCATCAGCAGATGAGAGAATGAAGGCTGTAACCGAGTGGATGTTAACACTGATGCTAACTCTTACATGAATAATTTTGGATAAGGTTAATTTGATGAAAGTGATGAGAAAGAAGTTCCTCTTATCCGCTAGCATTTGGTGTTGTTGACTTGCTCACAGCATTAGAATCAGGTGATGGTGGAGGAGGATCATCCTTCAGCAACACAACATCATCAGCTGTGCTTGTTATATCCATTACCTCAGGCTGGCTTTTATTATGTTTTCCATCACTCTGTATATCCTTGAGAGTCTCCTCCACTTCTTCCATAGAAGGCCTCATCTCTTTCGAACTTTGCAGGCACTGAAATGCTAACTCAGCCACAGCATTTATCATTTTCTTGACTTTGAAATCCGATTCAAACCCGAGGGTAGGGTCCACAAGCTCATGCAGTGCCTGGCCGTGAATCTTGTTGATGGCCATGTTGGACAAATTGATTTCATGCCTATGCCTTGTGATATCAACTGCAGGCAAAGACGATATCAGCTCGACCAGCACCACTCCAAAGCTAAAGACATCACTTTTGTTAGTAAGCTGGTAGCACTCGTGGTACTCTGGATCAACATAACCTGGAGTCCCTTGTGGAGCTGTTGAAACATGTGTGACATGTTCTGGGAAGAGACGAGAGAGTCCAAAATCTGCCACTTTGACATGAAAGTTACTGTCGAGAAGAATGTTGTTGGTTTTCACATCTCTATGGATGATGTCTCTGAGGTGAAGGAATTTCAGTGCACTTGCAGTCTCCACAGCAATATTCATTCTAATATGCCAAGGGAATTTTCCAGGTTTGTATCGTTGACCATGAAGATGATCAGAAACTGTTCCATTAGGAATGTACTCGTATACAAGCAGAAGCTCTCGGCTGTGGCGAGAGGTGCATCCATATAATGTTACAAGATTTGGATGAACTAACTTTGCTAGGATTTTGATTTCATTCATGAACTGTTCAACTCTCTTGTAGTTGTTCTCGTACAACCTCTTCACTGCAACAGAACGTCCATCCCGCAGTTTTCCTAGACAAGAAAGAAACATAGGAAGACAGGAACATTTGTTAATGGTCATTGAAAGCATGAAAACGACAGAGATACAACAAAGGGTGCTTGTTTTTTACCAAAATACACTGTCCCAAAGCCACCTTCTCCTAGTTCTTTTGATGAGTCAAAGTAATTTGTGGCCTCTTCAAGTTCGTCATAGGAGAAGAGGGGCACTCCATGTGCAAAGCTTTGAGTAAAGCTTCGAATTCCCTTCTCAGTGTCTTTTGAAGATGGATCAGAAGAGAGGCTCCGAGATTGTATATATGACATTGCAAGACGGCTCTTCCTTCGGCGCACCAAGAAATAGATGCCAATGCCTACAAGTACTCCCACCACTAAACAAACAACACCTAAAGAAGAACCGTAGGAAATTTCAATTAATATATTATTATTAATGAAATAAATGCGCACAAAATAACTAAAAAAATCATGGAAAACTGGATCTATTACCTATAATGATTTTCGTCCCCAAATTCAATTTGTCTGCAACAGTTATCAGGAAAGCAGAGATGGGTTAGCATTGTGCCAATTTATGGACCAGTAGGTGCTAATGCTACGACATAATAAAATTGCATGAATCACGAAGAGAGGCGAAATGGGAAATACAAATAATTGTATAGTGCAATTACATCAGACAATTTAAAAGTTAACCATATTGGTTTTCTGTTTCAAATTAATGATATGAGTCATATGACTACTTTCTAACTGAATAGTATTTGGTATGTTTTCTTAATGTCTAAGAAGGATAAAGAATACTGAATTCATATTTTTATGGTAATCATATAGAGAATACTGAATCTTTTCATGGGACAGTTAATATATCAAAGAATTACACAGTTGATTTTGTTACCGGGTCTACAAAAATACAAATAGTTCTCATGGCTATTAGTGTGGCTAGACATTATGTAAACCAAATGCATTTTGAAATAATGAAACCATTATCATCGGATCTGGAGATACTATAAAGGAAAGGCAAAGATCTGGTATGCTTATTTGGTTATCATATATATTCTAAAATGGCTTATTAGAATAGAAACTGCATTTGAACCCAAAAAAGGGAAAGAGAAAAACAAACAACAAAAAAACAGGAAAGGAATAGAATTTGCACACACAGAGTAGGGTACTGGCTGAAGAAACAACAAAAGTATGATCACAATATTTCCAAATGTATTATTACCACTACCACAACTTTTTAAGTAAGACTTATCCTTGCAGAAACAGAGGAACTGATTGCCATCAAATCCACAACGTCCACCACTTTTCTCACAGTACTGGCAATCAGGTGCAGTCCAATTCAAAAGAAACCCCATCTTCAAAATATCAGTGTAATTCATTCTCAATAAGCTAGTGAAATTAACAGCATCATTAACGTTCAATGGTGTATTAACCATAAACTGACACTCATTCAAGGAATTGTTTTTGTGCTCTAGTGCCTCCTTGTGAAAAACAGCAAAAGAATGATGTGTAGCATTTTTAGCACAATCTACTTCAAAAGTGGGGTAATCTATGGGTTCTGTGGAACAGTTGTAGAAAAAAGAAAGATTCCAATTTTCTAAACTGTAGGTAAATGGAGTTTGATCAAAGCTGTAATTATATAATGGAACAGGACACTTGTCCTCATAGACATCTATGTTGGCCACAGAAAATGAGGAGTTAGAGTAATAGATATCTTTTACTAGAAATTCATAATCAGAAGTTCTGAGAATTGGATTTTTGTTCATGCAGGTGATCTCAAATTGAGGGTAGCCACAAGATGATTCCTGTTCATAAGGAATCCAAAAAGGATACTTAATGGGTTGGCCATTTCCACAACTTCTACGTGTGCAGGCCTCAAATTTTGGATTAGAAGATAGAACAGTGGTAGCCAAGAAGAAGATAGTGGTAATAATGCACAGTTGAGGTTTATTGTAATGGAAGGAGATTTGAAGGATCATTTGGTTCTGGAGATTTGAAAAGGAAGAAGAGAAGACAAGAGAAGAAGAGAAATTGTGAGAAATCTAAGAGAGGCATTTAGAGGAAATTTCAAAGTTCAAAGTGGTTGGTAGGTATGTATTGTGGAAAATTTTCCACGAAAATATGCTACTATTTTGTAATGGGGTTAATGATTGAAGTTTGAAAACATAAATGAAGACAAAACAAAAGTTGAAGCAATAGATATACAGTTATGGGCTCCTTTACAAGATGAGGAAGTAGGTTAACTCCGCTTCTTTGTAGTTTCATAGGTGGGGGCAAGTCCATACAATATTACTAGTGAAAAGTTGATCGCGCACAAAGGAAAGTAGGTGAAGTACCTTCCAATGGAAGTTTGGAGACTCCATTTTGTTTTAGTTATATATTAAGTATTGACACAAGAGAAATACAAGGAGAATGAAAACCACATCATCCCCAGTAATGACACTGCAAGAGTGCAGGTAGATTAACAAATCTCTGCAGGTAATATATATCTATCAATCATTCATATACGTGTAATAAATCAATTAATTAATATTGCTAATCAACATTTTTGTCCTATGATTGGCCCCATCACATAACAAATCAAAGAAGCAACTATGGAATGCAAAGTACTGTAGATGTTCCACAGTATCTACATAGATGTTGATGTTATATCTGAATGCAACCGTATGTAAGAACCTTCGGTTTAAATTTATACAAAGTCTTGCAGATTTTGCACAGTTATGACTAAAAGTTACGTGTAATATTTAAAATTTGATTAATATATATTTTGTGACTATGAGGAGGAAACCAGAATAAGTGGATGATTTGATTTGTGCAAAGGATTTTCTAATGAAAAGTGGATAAATCAAAGCCGGTTTCTTAACATTAATACTTTAAAAATCCCAAAAGTAAAAGAAAGCAGAAAATGATGTCCATGATGGTGAAAGACGTGTTGGACCAGCAAGAAGGAAAAGATATTTGCTGCTGCACTTGCAAGAAAGGCAATACATGCAACAACTCCTTTGAATAAAAATCACAAGTATACCCTTAATATATAGTTGTTTCCAAATCAATGATTTCCCTTTCTTCTTTCCTTGGCTGAGTCAATAATAGCTATATATGAATATGATAACACCGTGATGTTATTTTATTACCAAGTCATATCACTTATATGAGATAAGCTTCAACCAATTGACTGTTTTGTCCCCACAAAACATGTAATTTCAATCAAAGATCCTAATTAATTTTTAGTGTGATTGGGAGGAGAAAAGGGAAATGGAGACAACTTTTTTATTATTTAAAAATTAAGAAAGTTATATAATATTTATCAAAATAAGTAAACATTAGGATGTAAATTTCTACCAATTTATTATTTTATTCTTATTTTAAGAAATTATTAAATTAAAAAAATATCTATTAAAATTGATTTATTTTCTCTTCTTAATGATTTGTAATTGGTACAGCCACATGCATGATGTATGCATCCATGAAAAAAAGTAAATGAAGGAAAAGTGGAAAAAAGATGTGGATCATACTTTTTTTTGCCAACATGGATCATACTTTTCTGTCGTGTACCACTATTTTTTTTTAATCTAATTTATGACTTTTAGACCACAAAGAAAAGAGATCTAAAAGTATGACTGGAAACCCCAGACACTAAATCAGAATAAAACTAAAAGTAATAGGTTAGCTATTAAAAACCCATTCAAGTAGTAAAAAGAATGATGGTTAAAAACAGATTTGGGGATAACTAATACCGTGAAACAACAGCCACACTAATTCAGAAAAATATTTGATAATATCATTCAAGGGTTATAAAGGAAAGTCTCAGGAAACGTTACTAAAAGTCAAAGCTCATACAATTTTGAATTCACGCGTATAGGGAAAGTAGGAAAAACTGAGAAATGAAATATACCCAAAAAAGAAAATGAAAAAACCAAATCAAGAATGAATAGCTGGAGAGAAAATGTTAATTTGGTTATTGAGACGTTCAAAGCAAGAGAATGTAGTATCTAATTCTAACTCTAATGGGAAGTGAAGCTGTAAAGAAAGAACCACCTAACACCGATAAGGACACAACGAGACTTGGAAAAATGTGCAGTCAACTACTCTAAGTTTTGTTTTCAGAGTCAGTTCAACAAACGTAACTGTCACCGAAACCTCCCAGAGATTATTGAGCAAACTTGCATTAAAAATATGAATTATTATTAACTATTTTCATTATAATTACCAAATTCAATTTTGTTACTACTCTTTACCATTGTTAAATCATGTTTAAAGCAACATATTTATATTTATTTATTTTTGTCTAGACGCTTGCTATGTTAAAAATAAAAATAAAAATAATGTTGTTGAGTCAAGAATGTTCTAAACATGATGAAATTACTCTCTATAGTGGATTTCTTTTCTCACCATGTATGGGTCTCTAATCTAAGACTTTATATCTATTGCATAAATGTAAATTAAACTTCCTATTGTTAAGATATAACAGTGAGCAGAGAATTTAGTAGAGTTGGGAGTTCCAGCATTCATTTTCTGTTTTGGTTTTGGGTGAGAGAAGCGTTTTAGGATGTACAATATGTCCCGAAGTTAGAACCATAACTTCAAATAGCAATGCTTTATAGGACTACTGGGTGGGAACTGGGATAGGAGGTTAGGATCGGGAGATAATTAAAAGAGTAGTATGAAGAGGATACTGGTAGAATGAGTATGAGAGAGAGACAGGGGAAAGAGGAGAAATTAGGACACATACCCTTGTGGAGATTGTAGGTGACCTCAAACCCGTCCAGAACTTTAATCAAATCATAATGATTTTCTCCAGGAGGACCATAATAATAATTATGCAGGGACTCGTTAGCCGGCACGCGCACGCGTTCTGTGCAACTCCGAAGGTCTGGTAAATACTTGAACAGATTCTCAGGGTCCTCCTCGGAAGGGTAAGCATACCCGCATCTAATATCTGAACAATGGTAGAATATGGTGATGTTGTACGGGGGATACCCGAACCGAGATGGGTTCACATAAGTGTCCTCATATTTAGGATAACAAACATCGCGGAGAAGGTCTGTTCGCACCAGTGTCATGGTTTTGGCTTTCATGTCGATACGCTTCACTGTGAAATTTTGTGAGCCAATTCGAATTGTAGTATCACCATCATCGTTGCAAGTGAGTTCCAACGGATGACTGCCACCACATGCAGCCTCTCGCTTCTCTCCCCAGAAAGGACCGGAAATCCTGGACAGTGTTCCGCAGTTGTATTCCTTACAATCCGAATCACACTGGGATTGTGGCAAACTAGTTAAAAACATTATTACCCAACACATGCTCACTACCAACCCACTACGGCAATCCATTCTTACTAAACGCACTCAAAAACCAGACTCTCTTGCAGCCTGCACTTTCATCTCATCTCAAGTTTTAGAAAATGATGGATGCCCAGGCTTCTCACGACATGACCATATGAATCAATAAACCAAAAGTCCTCCCACGAAGCTACCACCCTCTTTCCTCTGTTCCTTCTTCTCACATCCCCACACCAAAACAAAATACAATTCAAAACACGACCAAGTCTCCTACTACTCTTGCTGCTTCCCAATTCACATTGCACTACACCCAACATATATCACCTCACCTCACCCAACTCTACTTTATTGGACGCAATGCTATATGTTTTTACTATAAATTAATTAATTAATTTCCGCGTCACAATGAATTGATTATCATACAAAATACTGCTTACTTTTTTTTATGGCAGGGGACAAACTATATTGCTTACTTCTTTTTTTCCTTTGTGGGTCAATACTTTTTTAAATACTGTAACATATACTAGTAATATTTTCTAATCAACTTTTTATTATTAGATTTCTCTATAATTTTTTATATTATCATGTTAATTTTTTCTAATCCGACTAATGTAGTTCAAACCTCAGTCAGAACCTAACGAAAAAGAAACAGTTTAACTTTTCTTCATAAATTCTCGTGTAAAAGAAATTTATCAATTATCATTATCTTGTTCTAGGCCTGCTCTGATTATTTAGCTGTCCATTTTTTTTCCAAATGTGGAAAAATAGACAGGCCATTCTAATTTTGTTTATTAGAATAAACATAAATGTATCCGATGCTGATTTCTATGTAATGGGAGACATGTTTTTTTACAACGAAAACTTAAACTTTGTCCTAGTAAACAAAAAGCAAGCTGTCTTAAAAGTTATTCCTAAACCACTATATGTGCGTTCAAGATATATTCAAACAAAATGTGAATAAAAAACAGAGCATTTTATCAAAATTAGACTATCAGTGCTGCTTCACTTTGACCCAACGATAGGACTAAGAGAAACACCCTAGGAAACGGGAACTTGTTCATCAACGTAGGAAACAAGCTTCTTATTGTGAACCTAAAACCTAAAATTGTTAATTGGCCTATGAAAAACCCAGGATCACAGTCACAGAATATGGTGATGTTGTGCACGGTAGATATTGGAAGAGGGTGGAAATCAGAAAAGTGTTGGTCAAATCCGAGGAACAATCATCATAGGCAGCTGATGATATGGTGAAATTTTGAGAGGCAACTTGAATTGAATGGTAGTGATTATCAAGGCAATTGTACTTGGATGCCTCATAACTCATAAGTCATAACTACTACCACGATATAACAAATTATTTTTGTATTTTAACAAATTATTAATTTCAGTATTGATTTACAATGCTCCACTTCTATGTAGATGCTGCCCCACAAGGGGTCATCCAAATTTATATGGGACAAAGCAACACAGTCAGTCATTTGGGATCATGGCAATCAAGTTTCCTATTTGGAAAATTATTATATATATATAAAAAAAAAAAAAGTAGTACAGCTTGTTAGGTAACTGTTGCTGTCATCTTTCCATGTAAATCCTAATTTTAACATCTAATCACCATAGTGACACATACCATTACCATATCGTTATATATATGCAGGCTTTTAAAAGCTTATTATACACATTGCTTTTACCAAGTAGTAATATTTAAAAGTCAACGTAAGCCAAGCTCATCCTTACCAAACCTACACAAGCCATTATAAAATTTGACACGCTATCTCACAACGCAGTCTTCAATAGTTCGATCCTATATTATAAAACTTCAACACAGAATGAAGAAGAAAAAAATCAAAGGGAATTATTCTAACCAAAGAACACTTTCGAACACGCAAACCAAACAATTCCAATATTCCATGTCTAGAATATGAATTAAAGCTCTACCTAACCCAGACTGGAAGTATAGCGTGTTTGGTGTTTGGTTCCACATCTCAGATATAGTTTTTCACGCTATTGAGAATCTAAACGTGATTTCTTACTTCTCAACGTGTTTCTAAACAGAAATGAATGTGAGGTATTTGGATCCTCAAAGAAAATTGAATGCCACCATCCAAAAGAATAAGATTATCGAGTAGGAGAACATAATCAAAATCAAGAGAATAAGGAAGAATACATACTCGTAGCACGTGGAGATTGTTTTGGACTTATTTGAGAGTTAGGGGGTTGCAGTGAATTTTCTGGTATTGGTCTAGGTGCTGGTGCTGCTAATGGAGAGCTTGCTAGGGTTTTGTTACAAACCACTCCATGAGATTGCTGATTAAGACATAGGCACATAAATGTATCCATAGATACATTGTGTCCACATCTCCCACCAGATTTTCTGCAATAATCGCATTGATCTTCATCCACGCTACTCCACCCTACCTCAAATCCTTCTTCCAGAACTTCTAGCACAGAGACAGCATCCTTCACAGCCTCTCTTAGCACAGAAACATTGATGCTATTCTTGCACCCCAGATCCTTGAAATTAACCAAATCTCTACTTAACACAAAATATGAATTTGTAAAACCAACATCTATCGGGCAACTAAATGTTAGTGTTCCTTCAATATTCACAGTAGGTTTATATGATGAAATTGGATCGCAGCCATATAACAAAGTATAGTCATCATCATTGGAAGTGTAGCTGAAGAAATCAGAATCCAACTTGACATCGCTATACTCATCGGTACAAGGGTCATCCCATAAATCCAACCTTGCCATCTTCAAAATCTTAGATGTTTGATTAATCTCAATAACATGGAATCTCTGTGACATCATGTCAATTGTCACGTTGTCTTGTTGGCAATCAAGCTTGAAATATGGATGCCCACAATAAGCAGGTTGGTGATCAATACTCCAAAATGGGTAGCTAATGTCGATTTTCCCACAGCTAAAAGGTTCGCATGCTGAGTACCCTCCAGCATCACTAGATGCATATGTTGGGAAGAAGAGGGAGAAGAAGAAAAAGGTGTTGATGAGTGAAGAAAAGAGTGGAAGAAGAGGAAGAGGCATGATAGAAATTAATCTTGGAGGGGCCTTAATGCAGATGAATGAACCTTAATTGTGAGGCAAATGATCAAGTACGGGACAACAATCTATAAATAAATAAAAGTCAAACTAAATGACGTTTAACTAGTTTGGTGGTTCATAAAAATGGCGTTGACCATTTAGAAGTAAACATTAAAAGGAACGCTCCCAGCCTTAAATTTTTGTTTTGCAAACGTACATGTACTTATCCAGTAAGATTTCTTCACTGGCTGCGGTGTCTTTGTCACGTTAGCGATGTCTTGATTATATTTTTTTTCCTATTTTATTCAATACATCAAGACAAACTTAACCAAGGGAAATGATAAAAGCGAGGAAAATGTACAAGATATAAAATATAATATGACTTATTTGATATATACTAGTACATGTTGTTAGATGTTTTTAGTGTTATTTTTTTAAGTAAAATTTGAGTTTTCTCTCTATATAATTTATGTTAATAACCATCGTTAAAGGTTGGCACATATTATTAAATCAAGACTTT
The DNA here is from genome assembly GCA_014843725.1 of Amphicarpaea edgeworthii. Taxonomy (NCBI): domain Eukaryota; kingdom Viridiplantae; phylum Streptophyta; class Magnoliopsida; order Fabales; family Fabaceae; genus Amphicarpaea; species Amphicarpaea edgeworthii. The sequence goes on from CM026325.1 coordinate 1,647,411, forward strand.
AATTTTAATTCGAAAGATAGTTAAAATACAAACAAAATTGTATCCAAGTTTTGTGCTGTAAAATATACAACAAGGTTTGACTGACCAGTACAAAAAAAATAATATGTGCTTTGCTTGAAAACCGTTGTCCAAAGTAATTGCGCAGCAATGGTGATAATTAAATTAATTAATTGATGAAGACTAAACCCTCTACCTACCGCTTTTTATTAGTATATTTGTTAATCTTTCCCTTTTATTAAATAAAAGAAAATCATCTACTACGACTTTTCCTATTTTAATGATAGAGTTCAGTTAATAAGTTAATTAATACATGTTTATATTATGATCTGAACGAAGAGAATTTTATATAGAAAATACGTACTGATGCAAAGTTAGGCAAAGGAGATTTTTAAAATATCACTGTTTGTGTGTCAACATCATTTGTCAGCGAAGGAAACAAATCTGTAGACTAAATAACTATTCTGCAGATCTCATTCAATTATGGTTGTCCTTATTTCCCCGGTCATCGTCTGACTAATAAAACCACAAAAAAAGTAATAAATAAATAAAAACTTTCTGTTCATAATTGGTCTCAAAACTACATAACGGTACACTAAGTTGTAACTATGGGCCTACTAGCTAGGCTCCTGATTTCTACCAACTATGGGCAACCCATGAAATTTACTTCCTGCACCCTCTAAAAACACACTAACTTAGGGGTGCAGGACATTATGAGTAGTTCAGGAAGTAAATGCGCAACCCAGTGGTCCTGCCCAAGCCCAAAGTCAGTACTCATTCCCGACCCACATACCAACCAGGTCCACCTTATTTTATATATATTTAAATAAAAATAAATTTGAAAAACAGAGTTAAATATTATTGTTGACAATTTGAAAATGGATGGATAGAGAGGGAAAGTGGGGAAAAAAAGTTTGAGGGAAAATGTAATAGATATTGTTGACACTTGACAAGGTCTTTTTAGGTTTAACTTGAGAGTTGCACGTTGTTGCCAAAAAGCATAAGGCACAATAAACTAGGGTACTCCTTACGTATATATTTTACTGGTATTTGTTTTAATCACTATGGGATTTCTCTGTTTTTAAACACTCCACCTTAAGTTCAATTGATTATTTTTTATCCAATTGTGACTTGCTTTCAACCTTTTGGCTTGTACGGATCTTTTTAATTAGGTTGTAACATAATATGGCTCAAACTTAAGTGTAAAAAACAACAGATTTAAACTGATTTTTATTTTTAAAAATAAAATTAGAATTAAAAAAAAAACATTTTAGTTAACCAAATCGATTTTTAAAATTGATTTAATTAAAAAATTAGTTTGAAATTCATTTAAAATCAATTTAGTTCTAAAAATTGATTTAAATTGATTTTAAATTAGTTCGATTTCGAACTTATTTTTAAAATTAATTTGGTTTGAGATGATTTTTGAATTGGTTAAAAAAAAAATTCTAAACTAATTTAATCAATTCAAAATATCCACTAGGTTGAATTTTTGAAATAAACCGATTTTGCACACCCAACTCCAACATCATGTTGACAATTTCATAAGAAATTCGGCCTAAGTATTCTAAGCATCGGAGTGTGAGTTTATCCTTTTAGTTTTAGTTTTATTATTAATCTAAGCACCTTTTGTACATAAAGGCCAAGGCTCTCAATGGACTGCACTCTAATTTTTATATTTACACAATCTGTGGTCGACTAGAATTACAATGAGATGAAACCAGAAACCAACGAATATATAAAATCATGAAATATATCTTCAGAAGATATTAAAAAAGAAAACTTGGATACTCTAAAGTCTAAACTACACTATTTAACGCAACAAATTAAAAATCAATCAAATCAAAGCATCCAAAACGAACCGCAACATCTAATATTAATTCACAAGTCATAAAGTCAATCTAAACTACCTGTTAAAACTAAAAGTACAGGAGTACTAAATCTTAACAAGCAATCATATATTAAAGTGAATTATATATGGAGGCATGAAGACTTTTTGAGGTTGTGATTATGTGAATATGAGAAGCAAAGATTGCACTGACAGAAAAATCTACAGTATTTTTTTTTTAACAGATAAAAATCAAAACGAGTACGTACGTGTACCTTTTTTGCAACTTTTGGCTTCACTTTTGCCATCTGAGCAAAAGCACCTCGATTGCTTAGTGGCTGGGTCGAATCTGCAATAGCCATCGGAGTCCTCGCACAGTGCACAATTCTTAGTTCTCATCCAATCAAGCACGAACCCTTTCTTCATAGCATCACCAAAACCAGTGATCAAATTCGAACCACTACTTATTTCAATCTCATCCTTCTTCACTGTCACCACAACATGCTCTTCACAGTTCCTAAACCAATCATAGCCATTTTCAGCTTCATCCCCGGCCCGAAACACATAAGACTGATTCTTATCACGTTTCATGCACCCTATGTGCTCAACAGCTGAAGGGTAAGAGCTGCAGTTGAAATAGAAACTTAGGTTAAAATCTAATGAGCTGAAAGACAAAGGAAGGTTGTGTAGGGAAACATTGTGTCGTGCCCTAGGACATGATTGTCCCAACACATCTATGTCAATAAGTGTGATTGAATTATCATCATAGTTTATATCAGTGACTTGGTATGTGTCAGTTGGGAAACTCATGATGGCCTTGTCATCCAAACATTCAAGGCCAAAATCAGGATAACCACAGAATTCATCAGTGATGGTGGTGGACTTCTTCCAAAAAGGGTAACTAATGGAGACGTTACCACATTTAGAAGGAGCACATATGGTTGATGTATTAGAGGTTTGAGCATGACATGCCACAAGGATGATGAACAGTACTGCAAAGGGAGAGTACAGGGGTTTTGACATGGCTTGGTTACTCAGATACAAGTGAGGCTTAGGGTATTGCATAATGCGTGAGGTGTTGAAATTGATACTTGAATATATAGCTGTAAATTTTCTACATTGTGATGATGCAGTCAAAGAAATTTTTCTTGGTGGTCTAATTCTTTAATTAGAAATAAAAAGGGGAGGGTCCTTGCTGTGAGTGGGAAAAGAATCTACCTCCCCAACTTGCCCGGCAGTAAGGTACTGACGTACTTTAACTCTCTTGCTAGTTTATCAAGTTTTTTTTGTTTTTCCAAAAAATGATATTTCGGGAGATAAGTATGTTAGATGATAATGAATTTGATTCCTAAACAAAGTCTTCAGTTAGTTTAAGCACTGTAGATGAAAAAAAAAATCGTGATTAAAAGAGAAGAATTCTATTAAAAAGTGATTTGATAGGTTCTTTTGTCAAAATTTGGTTATTAATAAATTTGTTGAATAATTCGTACCTATCTTTTATTTTTTTTTAGAAGAAATATTCTTGTTTGAACCACTAAAATTATAAGCGTTAAAGCTTTCTTCAAATATTTAAAATAATTATATATTTATAATTAAAGCTTTATTTGTGCTGATCATTATAGTCACTAGTACTTTATAAAGTCATTTTACTTCTTCACTGCGCGTAATAATCCTTATGAAAATAAGCTTTATAGGGAGTTTTTGTGCATGACAATTCATAAGACTCTTGGACTTGAGGCTCGAGTTTCAACTTCAAATGACAATCAAGCAGAAAATTGTAAAATTTTAGGTGAACGATGACTGAACACACGGTTCCACGAAATTTGATTTTATAACTTTGAAATTACTATTGGGTTCAGGAAAATCTGTGAGATGTGAATATAAAAATGAGAAACGCGTGCCTGCCACGTTCCCTTGAATATTATAAACGTCCTACATTGCTTCTGTTCAATGGTTTTTAGTCAAGTGGAAGTAAATGTATTCATGGGGCTGTCAGATGAAAGAGCCAAAGTGGAACACCAACTCCAAGCCAAGCACACAGAAAAATCAATTTCGTTCATTAAATAAATGCAAGTATGCATCTATTCTATGGGTTTGCTGGTAACATGAAACTGCTATTAGTGATTTTAGTAAATAAATTAAAAATAACTTTATTGTGTCTTATTTTGGTTATTTATCTTTATTTTGTCTGGGATTATTCTGCTAATTCATCTTCTATTTTGGATTGGGCCTTTCAACAGACTTGACCCAGACCCAGGATATCTTTATATTCGAGGGATGATTGTTATCTCCTCCCCCGTTTTGTTAAGTTCACACCCTATAGTTGTTGTACTTCTTTACAAAAATGTCCCTGGTAGAAACATGTTTTTCAAAGTCCTTGTTTTGTTTAAGTTTACACCCTATTGATTTTTAATAAATTTCAATCAATAAAAAAAACATAACCAAAAGATTATATTAGAATCTTTTACTACTCTTCTCTAAAATAAAACAAAATATGCAATACTTTTGAATATGCACTTCGGAGGAAATATCCATTTTAGCCTTGCTAAGTGAGCCCACAACTCAATTTTGCAAATGTTCACATAACTATGGTCCATGCTATTAATTGGCTGAGAGTAAAGGACTCGAGGGTCCGAGAATTGGCAGCACTTCAATAATTCAATACCAGCAACAGCATGTTTTTTTAACAAAAAATAGGTGCAGAGGAGAATATAAATGATTTAATGAAAAAAAAATATTAATAATACAGCAGAGGAGAATATAATTTTTTGAAAGAAAAAAACTATATATAATACTAATATTTAAGTATCCATCCGAAGACTGCAGTGTAATATACTCAAATTAACATATCTTTTTGACAGAAAAAAGTTGACATTTCAGAGTTCAGACTTTTCCATCTTTTCTGAAGACTTGTGTTTTGCTGTTTCCGTCTTCCTTCCTTTTTCTCATCATCTTGTCTTGTTACACTTCTTCTTCCATCTTTCCTTTTTAATACTGTTGTACGTTCAGCACAGTGCACAGAGCACGTGTTGAGACTTGAGACCTTTGCTTTGCATGGTGCTGACTGCATATAATATATAACTTCATCTCAGTAGCAGAGCAGAGCACTCCTTGAATTGTTTGTTCTACACTAGGTAAGAACTGAGGATCCTCGTCTTAATTGGTACTATAATATATACTCAGTAATTGTGATGAATTCTTTATTCTATCTCATTCAACCAAAAACAAAAGCTCAACGCATGGATATACATAAAAACTACTTAAACAAGAGAATACTATATAGTATGTATGTATAGGAAAATCATATTTATCTTTTTTCTTGGTTTGTTAATGTTTACAAAGAATGGATTGCATATCAGTTAGCTCTCCTTTTTTAGTAGCTTTCTATTTTTTATTTTATTTTTAATTAGGAAAAACGGTAACCATACAAAGGCAGATATTGCTATTTTTAGGGAAAGGGTATATACTGCTAGATTCCTAAAACAAGGTGCATGTGTGTGTTTGTGAAAAATACTCCTCTTTGGCAAATTTGACCACAGGTGTGAAATTGCAATCCTGCACTTTGATGAAGAAGATAAGCAATTTAATGCATGTTTTACTTCAGTTAATAAACCTGCTCTTGACCAATGAGTTTATCATAATCTTCTGCTCGTATTTTTTTAGCTGATTAAGTATGTTGTTAGTCACTCAACATATACTAATTTTTAAAATTGTCATCTGTTATTAATTTTTGTTTCAATTACCAAGAGTTCTTTCTTCACACCTAATCCCTACAGCCATTGACTTGAATATGTTTTCTTTCCATGTAAATTTAGCATAGTATTTGTTTTAATCCTTTATTAATTTGCATTTCTGTTGTAAATATGAAAACGAATTAGACTTTGTAGACTTTAAAATAAAAAGAAATTTGCAATTCTGATCAGCTGGCTTTTTCACTCTCACTTAGCATCTCAATGACCCTGCAACATTTAGAAATTACCTCATGAGAATGGGGTGTGATCTCTTTGATTGCTGCTTCACTAGCACTTCTTCATACACATTTTCAAAGCAGAGTAAGTGGCGAATCTTGCCATACAAGAAACTTGCAAAGGTCACAAATAATTTTGATCAATCTCATTGTCTTGGAAAGAGAGGATTTGCCACTGAATATTATGGTAAGAGACTAAGCTGTGTCCTTTTATATGACCCATGTAATAGAAAAGGAAAAAAAAAACATGGATACAAGTTGCAATTCTTATTAAAGAAAGAGCTAGTACCATAAGCACCTAAACATCTGCAAGTTTTGTTCATGTAAATATTTTCTTCTGGCTATTTACCTTTGTTTTAGGAAAACTTGAGGATGGGCGTGAGATAACAATCCAGTGCTTTAACGAAGACAAGCACCACATGTTGCAACAGTTTATCAATGAAACTGCAATCCTAAACTACTTGCCTCACAAAAACATTGTGTCAATTTATGGCTGTGCTTCTCATCACGAGGAATCACTGCTAGTGCATGAATACCTATCCAATGGCAACCTTGCTGCTCATCTTCAAAGTGAAATAGCCGGAAACAGCGCACTACCTTGGCTGACACGGTTAGATATAGCCATTGATATTGCAAATGCATTGGACTATCTTCACTATTATGGCATCATCCACCGCAATGTGAAGTCCAGCAATATTCTGCTAGATGTCAACTTTTGTGCTAAACTTGCTAACCTTCATTTATCACGGAAACTACCAGATGGAGTTCCTGTCTATGCCACCCATGTCACTGCTGATATAATTGGGACATGTGGTTATGTAGATCCGGAGTTGACAAATGGCCGGCTTAGTGTTAAAAACGATGTTTATAGCTTTGGAGTGGTGTTGTGTGAGCTTTTATCGTCGATGCTAGCAAAATTCTGGGTTCTGAATGAAGAGGACAATCTTGCTATCGTTTTAAGTGGAAAAATTGAAAGCCAAGCTTTAGTGGAGCTGTTGGATCCAAGACTTGGCTTCCAAACAAATCTTAAGATCAAGCGGATGATGACTGCTACGGCTGAGCTTGCACTTCTATGCATGAGATGTCCACAAGAATTAAGGCCAAATATGGAACAGGTGCTAGAGACACTCAATGGCATAAAGCAAGGAAGATATGAAACAAACTCAACAAAAGGTATATATAATAAAACCATCTTTTGTCCGTTTTCTTTCTTGTGGTTTTCTAGCTTTTATATCTTTTTGTTGTCAACAGACTGAGGCTAAAAGGTTTTCTTCATGTCTTATCCATACATGACAGCTTTGAAAATCTTCCACCATGCTGAACTTGAAGAAGCTACCAACAATTTTGACACTTGTCTTGGAAAGGGAGGGTACGGCACTGTGTATTATGGTGAGAGGCTAATTAGTCCTCATATTTTTAAAGTGTTTAAAATAGGTTTACAGTGTCAAACTATCACAATTTTTCATTTATGATAATTCAGTTTACATGTGATATTGTGCCATTGTATTAGGAAAACTTAAAGATGGGCGGGAGGTTGCAATAAAATGCTTCCATGACGAGAGCGAGACGGAGAAGACCATTATGCAGTTCATGAAAGAAACTGAGATCTTAATTCTGTTGCACCATCAAAATCTGGTTTCACTCTATGGCCGCACTTCTCGCCATAGCAACAAACACATGATAGTGTATGAGTACATCTCCAATGGCACTCTTTCTAAACATCTTCATCATGAATCTTCCCGTGGTAAACTACCATGGCATACTAGATTGAACATTGCCATCGAAACTGCAACTGCCTTGGTATATCTTCATGACTCAGGTATCATCCACCGTGACGTTAAAGGGAGTAACATCTTGTTGGATGACAATTTTACAGTTAAAGTTGCAGATTTTGGATTCTCACGGTCTCTTCCAGATTATGTTACTCACGTTTCCACTATTCCAGTGGGAACTCGTGCTTACATAGACCCTGACTACTACGAATCTGGAAGGGTTAGTGACAAAAGTGATGTCTATAGTTTTGGGGTGGTCTTGTTTGAACTCATATCATCCAACCCACCAAGTTTAATGGAAGGCACGGATTATGTTACTCTAGCACAGTTTGCAAAGAGAAAAATCTTAAACAAGGAATTAAACGCGGTGGTGGACCCAAGTTTTTGGTTTGGTGTTGACAAAAACATGATGGAAATGATAACAGCAGTGGCAGAGTTAGCATTTCAGTGTGTGCAGTGTCCCAAGGAACTTAGACCAACCATGAAACAGGTGCTAGATACTCTTGAGGGCATAAGGAAAGGAACATGGGGATTCAATCAGATAACATAGTCTTTAATTTCTTCATGCAAATATGCAATCAACATGCCTGATTCTACTAAACCATTCATTTGGCTTGTGGTCTAGTAATTGGATTTTGGTTCAACAGAGATGATTTTATTGATGCAGTATAGTAATTTCAGGTTAAAATAAGAACATGTTTTGGTTGAGTTATACTAATACATAATGGAAATATCTTTAACTATATAAATTCTGGAGAATTGTCCATTTTTAGCATTGCTGAGCAAGTGAGGTAGCAGAGAGTAAAGGGACAAAGACTTGGCAGCATTTCATCAATACCAGCCTGGAAAGCTTCCTTCTTTAACATAAAGTATCTTCAATTATTTTTCAGGGCTCCACACCACTAATTAAAGATTTAAAGATAGAAAGCAATGAGTATAGTATTATATTTAAAAAATACTTAAGTTACTTCAACTCAAAATTAATTTTAAACCCTAATTCAATTATGAATGTGAAATTAAATTTATATACACTTACCTAAAATCATGTCAGTTAATATTTTAACATAATTGTGGATTATCATGAAACCAAACACACATATCATTTTATTTCAAAATTAAATTGCTTTAATTTGCCACAAATAAAAATTAGACACGTATAGAGGCTGGCCATTCTTGACACAATGAAAATTTGTCTTTCACACACTGTTTTTGTACACTCATCAAAGATAAAAAGCAAAACTGAGCCTTTTGTACATCCTCACTGAACCTTAGTGCAAATTAAAACTCATTCATCTTATTCTTGATTCTCAAAGTTCTCAACTTATTCATAGAGCAACACACTCATTCAAGAAGGACGTTACCTCGGTGAATTTCTTTTTTCTAGATTACTCATAAGTCGCCAAGTTGAGCTTTGAGTCACTCACTACACTTGGATCATTACCTCATTGGCAGAGTATTCTTTGAAAGGGGTAAGTCATCGTCCAAAAATTTTGGGGAGCACCTTGTCTTTCATGGGATTGTTTGTTATACACTAGGTAAGAACTAAGAAACCTCGTCTTAGTGCTACTGCTATGCACTTAATAATTGTGATAAACTCTTTTGTGTAAATGACAATATTGTTCATCTCATTCAACCAAAGATAAAAATGTCAGAACAAAGATATACATCAAAACTACCAAAACATGAGAATACTAAGTATAGGAAAATTCTTATTTATCTAATTATTTTTGTTTATTAATGTTTACAAGGAATAAATTCTTAATATCCTTGAGGAGTGACATGAGAATAGTATGTATAGGAAAATCCATATTCATCTTGTTCAACCAAGCTTTCAATTCTTTGATCTTATATGAACACTGAACAGGAATTAGACCTTATAGAATTTAATCTGCAGAGAAATTTGCTATTCTGATAAGCCACCTGCAACGTTTGGAAATTACATCATGAGATTGAGGTGTGATTTCTTTGTGTGCTTCTTCACTAGCACATCTTCAGACACAATTCCATTGGCAAAGGACAGTAAGTTGCAGTGGCGAATCTTTCCCTACAAGGAACTTGCAAAAGCCACAAATAATTTTGATCGATTTCATTACCTTGGAGAGAGAGGTGGAAAGAGTGACTTTATCAGTCAATATTACGGTAACACTATGCTCAAGCCTTTTACCTTAAGTGTTTTGAGCATTGTTCTTTAATTTTACCTTAGTAATTCACACAATCAAGATTTAGATTCAAATTCGGCATTAAGCACCCAAGTAAAAAACTGAAATTTTGATTAACATAAAAAACCCTTAAAGGACTATACGTCATGCTTTTACATAGAACACTTTCTTCTGATTATTAATTACATTGCTTTAGGGAAACTTGAGGATGAACGTGAGATTACAGTGCAGCGCTTTAATGGAGACCAACGCTACACATTGCAACAGTTTACCAATGAAACTGATATCCTAAATTTCTTGCCTCACAAGAATATTGTGTCAATCTACGGCTGTGCTTCTCATCACAAGGAATGTCTGCTGGTAGTTGAATACCTATCCAAAGGCAATCTAGCTGCTAATCTTCAAAGTGAAAAGGACGAAAACATCACTCTACCTTGGCTTAAACGGTTGGATATAGCCATTGATATTGCTAATGCATTGCACCATCTTCACAAGCATTAGAGCTATCAAAGTGGCCCATTTGGCCCGGCCCTGGCCCGCACGGGCCATGATTTTAAAAGCCTGTAGGGCCAAAAAGCCCACAAGGCCCTACGGGTTAGGGCTGGCCTGCAGGCCTTAAACTTTAACAATTTAACCTATTTTAAAAATTAATTAACTTGGTCCATAGAACAAGTCAATTTACTATATAAATTTCTTAGGCTCCGTTTGACACAGTTTATTTTTAACTTATTATTTTTAAATTAAAGTTAAAAATGAGAGCTTAAGGAAAAAATTATTTGTTAATATTTATTTATTTTTAACTTATTTACTGATATTCGAAAAAAGAACATGGAAATAAGTTCTGCATAAATAACTTTGGATAGCTTATTATAAAACTCTTTATTTTTAATTTTTCTTTATTAAAAATAAATAACTTTTATTTTAAGGAGTTTTTACCAATTGATATTTGAAAATAAACTGACCAAACACTTTAGTCCACTCTATGAATTATCTAACTTACTTATATTATTTTTATTAACAATTAAGTAATATAAATTAACAAAAAAAAAAGTCAAGAACTTTATAAAAACTAATCATATAATCAATTTGAATCAAAATTAGTTATATTCATAATTAATGCTTTGAAGATATTAAAAAAAAAAAAAAATTATGAGAATATCAGTATATATTGTAAATAAAGAAGTCATCACAAACCTTGTTTCATCCATGGTTGGTCCTGTGCTAGCCTTGCATTGACCCTATATTGGTCCCATAGTCTTGCGGTCATGTATAGTAGGGCCATTTTTAAGTGGGGTTAGGGCTGACCCGCAGGCTTAGGGCCAATTTGACAGCTCTAACAAGCATGGCATCATCCACCGCAATGTGAAGCCCACCAATATTCTCCTAGATGTCAACTTTTGTGCTAAAGTTGGTAACCTTCATTTGTCGCGGAAACTTCCAGATGGAGTTCCTGTTGATGCCACCCATGTTACTAGTGATAGAACAGGGTCAAGTGGTTATATGGATCCTGAGTATTTGACAAAGGGCCAGTTCTGTGTAAAAAATGATGTTTATAGCTTTGGAGTGGTGTTGTGTGAGCTTCTATCATCAAAGCTGGCAAAAAATTGGGTTTTGGATGAAGAGGTAATCTTGCTACCATTTTAAGCAGAAAAATTGAAAACCAAGCTTTGGTGGACCTGTTGGATCCAAACCTTGGCTTCGAATCAAACCTTGAGATCAAACAGGTGATGACTGCTACAGCTGAGCTTGCACTTAGGTGCATGAAATGTCCGCAAGAATTAAGGCCAAACATGGAACAGGTGCTAGAGAGCCTCAATGGCATAAAGCCAAAAGGTATGATAAAACCATATATATAAGCCTGGTTGGATACAAGCAAGAAGTGCTTTTTGAAAGCTTCTCTACTGTTAACAACACTTCTAGCCTTGTATCCAAACAAACTTATATTTTCCTTTCTCTTGGTTTTCTAGCTTCTGTGTGTGTGTGTGTTTTTGTCAACAGACTGGAGTAAAAGGTTTTTATATGTCTTATAATTCAGAGATCTCAGCTTTGAAAATCTTCAACCCTGCTGAACTTGAAGAAGCTACTAACAAATTTGACACTTGCCTTGGAAAGGGAGGGTATGGAAGCGTGTACTATGGTGAGAGGCTAATTAGTCTGCATATTTTAAATCAGTGTTCCCTGTAAGAAGTATGCATATATTTATGTCTGTCCTGATGGCATGCCATTGTATTAGGAAAACTTAAAGATGGGCGAAAGGTTGCAATAAAATGTTTCCATGGCGAGAACGAGACAGAAGAGACCATTAAGCGATTCATGAAAGAAACTGATACCTTAGGTCTCTTGCATCATAAGAATCTGGTTTCACTTTATGGCCGCACTTCTCGCCATAGCAACAGACACATGCTAGTGTATGAGTACATCTCCAATGACACTCTTACTAAACATCTTCATCATGTATCTTCCTGTAGTAAGCTACCATGGCACACTAGATTGAACATTGCCATTGAAACAGCAGCAGCCTTGGTGTTTCTTCATGACTCAAGTATCATCCACCGTGCTCTAAAAGGGAGTAACATTCTGTTGGATGAAAATTTTAGTGTCAAAGTTGCAGACTTTGGATTCTCGTGGTCTCTTCCGGATCATGCTACTCACGTTTCAACTATTCCAGTTGGAACTCGCGCTTACATTGATCCTGACTACTATGAATCTGGAAGGGTCAGTGACAAAAGTGATGTCTATAGTTTTGGGGTGGTCTTGATCGAACTGATATCATCCATCCCTCCAAGTTTAAAGGAAGGCGCTGATTATGATTCTCTGGCACAGTTGGCAAAGAATAAAATCCAAAACCGGGAATATGAAAAGGTAGTGGATCCAAGTTTTTGGTTTGGTTCTGACAAAAAGATTGTGGAAATGACAAAAGCAGTGGCAGATTTAGCATTTCGGTGTGTGCGGTCTCCAAAGGATTTCAGACCATCCATGAAAGAGGTGCTTGAGACACTGGAGGCCATAAGGAAAGGAACATCTTGATTCAACCAGATAACATGTATCCATGTATTGTTTTTTAACAGCTTCTTTATTGAAAAATGTGCTGACATAATAAGTGACATGTATATAGCTTTGGAGTAATATTGATTGAACTGATATCATCTTTGCTTGCATTTTAGGGAAGATGATACACAGACCTATCTTTTCAGACATTGGCATTGATGAAATCCTTTGTGGAGAACTCTACTATAATTTCATTCTACTACGATAATGCATTCAATACTATCGTTTCCATCACATGGTATGTTCCGGAAATTTGCGTTTATTTTATAATACTACCGGAAATGACTATCCAAAAATATACTACCTATTGAAAGAAACAAAACCCTACCAGAATTTACTTGCTGCAACACGTTTTCCATGTATTATATCAAATGTTGGACGTACGTACCTTTCTTTTTCTCTGCTGCAATGAAAACTTGCCTCATTAGGCATTCCCCATTAATTAGCTCAACCAAATTACATTACTCAAAGTTTCAAGAAAGCTTGTTAAGGTTGATAGACTGAGTTGGCTCTCTACTTTTCAGTGTCAATATTTGCACCAGAAAAATTAATTAGCTAATCCATTAAGGGTCAAACAAACAATATGCATGATGAAAAGTAAGACCTAAAATACGGAAAATTATTAAGTAGTCCTAGATAATTAATAACTTGGTCCATAGTCTTAATCAATCTCTATATGACACCTATTAAAGGACTAAAATAAAAAAAAAATTCAGAGACTAAAAATATATTTTTTAAAAATTTTAGGAACTAAACAGATAGTAAACTCAAGAAAAAATCATTAAAAAGACGGGGTGGCTGAACTTAGAAAAACAGGGGTGAGAATAATCCCCTTTTAGTCTGAAAGAAAAACTTGTTGGGCTGGTTGGTATTGGATTAACGGAAACCAAAAAATAAAAAGAGATTTTGTTTTACAGAAGAATAAAAGAGATTCTTAAAAGTTAAAAAAAAAAAAACTACATAGATATGAATATCATTATTATTATTACTTAGATATGAATGAATGAATGTCTTGAGAATATGCGGTGGCCATAAAGATGTGGTGATTATAGCAGGACGACATTGACACATTAAAGTCTAACAACCCCAAAGCATTCACTGAGGATGGTGACATGTCCTATCTTAATGTACCCTTTTCTTATATAATTATTTGTCCTTTCTTCAGTTTTTGTGACAAACCTACGTCGACTCAAGGCTTGGGGTTGGGGCCACCATTCAATCTCTGCCACACATTATTTGCTTGCCTTCCCTCTCGATTGAGACATAGCATGTATATTTTTCCCACTCTTCTTATCTATGCGTTATGCCTTAGTGACATGTTTTCGGCCAAATACCTAATACCCCAACAAATACTTAAATCAATTTTAATATGCACATATTATTTACACTTTTTTCTTTTACTAAATCTTTGATTTGTTCACATTAATTTAATCATAAATTGTTATAATATTTTCATAATAAATATCTTAAAAATCATAATAATAAGAATATCGAAAATGCAAAAAAAATAAAATATACTTACAAAAAAATACATGCAAAATAGAGATAGTGCAATAATTGTGTTTGTAACAAGTGGCATTGTGAAGTAATTGGCACGTTTCTTCAAAAAGTACAGGTAAACAAACAAGTGAGTGTGAGTGGCAGGCATTAGGAGATGTCATGCATCTACTTAATTTGCATGTTGCACGTGTCCCACCTACTCATGCTCTGCACGTGTCAACTGCATTGCCTTTTCCTAACCATGCTCATTTTCCAGGCCCATCAGCCCATCCTTATTCAATATTCTTAAAAATCTTTACTTTCTTTTAATCTCATGAATATATATATTTCATTTATTAAAAAAAATCATATGTAGTTGATAGTAGTAAATATTTGTTTAATCTGCTTAAATGGTAATTAAGATGATCTTCTGAATTAATTATTCATTTTTAATAGAATTTAAAAATGTATATTCTTCTAATAGTAAAAAAAATTATATTCAAGCTGCAATTAATTACAATAGATATATTGACATACTTGATTGTGTATTTTCCTCACAATAATATAGGTTCGATAAAAGTCTAATTATGAATGAAAAATAATTGTAACGAGGAAGAGGGAGGATGTGATAGATAGTTAGAATCCTCCGTCAACAAAAATTACTAATTAATATTTGTTTATATAAAAAAATAAAAATAAAACGTGGGAGTTCAATTTATTTTTCTATTTTGACTAAGGAAGTGATGATCAAGATATGAAAGTCTCCAGCAAAAAAAAAAAAAAATCAAGATATGAAAGTTTCGTTGATTAATTCGTCGATCGTTTGTCAGATTTATTTCGAAACCAATTTTTTTTTACTCAGAAATAATTACAATCGTTTGTATATGGTCATCACTCATTCCTGTGCAAATGTCCTTTGTTTCTCATTGCATTCAACTCGCTCCTATCCATTCCATTGAATTTGAGAATGAATATTTATTTTTCAACACCTACTACTTCTTTTATTTGGCTTTTTTTTGAAAGGAGCTACTTTTATTTAGTTATGCAAGTACACAAATAATTATTTATAGATTTAGATTTAAAATATTTTGTAATTTATTAATTAAAAACTTCACCCCAATCTTAAAAAGAAGCAATAATTATTGCTTATTAATTATCTTAAATGAACTAAATTTATAATAAGCAAAATAAAAAAAAAAACACAATTATATAATTGAAAATTGAGTTATATTTACACAAACGAACTAAGAGAAGAAATATTATAAATTCAAATGATAAATAGTGAAAAAAACAGTATCATACTAAAGAGATAAAATAATAAAAGTCATTTAAAGTAATTAAAAGAAAGCATTACTACTTATATTTTAAAAAAAAAAAGTATTGACTAGTAGTAACTAGACAAGTAGAATGCTAATAGTTAGTTAGTTACATCCTAGGGCATGTACTTATGTACCAGTCTTTCAACTAATTCAGAACGTTATCCAAAGTGTTTTTTTTATTAATAATTAATAATAAAAAAAATCCCACGATAATCGTGCTCCTAAGTCCTTAACCCCACCAAAGCCAAAGGTAAAATGGAAACATGATATTCTCCCCTAAGATGGCACCAAAATTTCTATGCACCGATTCTTCTCTGCTCTGTTCCACCGAGGCTGAAGAAGAAAACTTTTCTTCCTCTTTCTCTCTCTCTCTGTTCATTTCTTAATGCATATATTCCTTCAAATTCATTCCACTTTCTCTCATCCAATCACTCAACAACGCACCCTTCCTCTCTTCCCTTTCACACATTCTTTGATCCCCTATTTCTGCACGCCAACTCTCTTCTGGATTTCTTTCATCTTCAGAATCTCATCATCACCTCACTATTGCTATCTCTAATCCTAATTTCGTGTTTGGTTTGATTGCTGAGAAACTCTGAGAAAAAAAATCAGTGTTCCAGTGTATTGATCCTCTGTTCACTCAGAAAAATTTCTCTTTTGTGTGTAGAGTCTAGAACCTCAGACTACATGACCCACTTCTGATTTTACTTTGTTTTCATCTTTCGTCATTGGAAAAACTAAAAAAGACAAGATTTTTTACTCAGGGCCTTGTCTTTTTTTTAAGTTGTTTCTTCTTAATCACACCATATTTTCCTTCATTTTTTACTTTGTTGAGACTTGAGAGTGTTGGAAAATGTTGGGGACTGCTTTGCAAATTGGAGGTGTTCGTGGTGATGATCGGTTTTACATTCCGGTGAAGGCAAGGAAGAACCAGAACCAGCGTAAACCGGTTCATAGAGAGAAGGGTGGTGAAACTGAGAGTGCTGATTCAGTTTCGAAGAGCCAACTTGTTGCTTCTGAGAATGGAAATTCTAATGAGTCTTCATACTCGTTAACAAAACCATCTTCTTGCCCTTCTGTAGAGCCTGCTAGTAACGTTGATAGGTTTCTGGAATCCACGACTCCTTTAGTCCCAGCTCAATATTTAGCTAAGGTTGATCTCATCTAGTCCTTTATGCAATTGAGCTATGTGTTGAGTGATGGTTTTTGCTTTGTGGGACTTGGAGGTACATCATGCTCCATTTAGTGTATGCTTGAGTGAGAATTTGCAAAATTGATTTTGAATGAAATTGAGTTTAGTTAAAATTGAGCTTGAAATGAAGCGATTTATGTTAGGATTTTTCATTTTAAAATCAAGTTAGTAGAAAAATTCAGTACAATTTTTTTTTTTTTTTTTTTATCTTATGCAAAAGGTACTTGTTCTTTCAACTCAAAATCAATTTTGGACCAATAATCAATTCCTTAGTGTGAGACCAAATATTTGAACATCTAACTAAAATCATGTTAGCTGGTATTTAGACATAATAAGATTCAACATGAATAACAAAGACTTGTTTTTTGGTCTGTTGATGAAATGTTAACTCTATCAGGAATAGTTTACTAGCTTTAGACATAATAAGATTGATGAATATTACTGTTTCAACCAGCTTACTTACTCAAGACTTGCTTTTGTTATGTTTTGTGGGTGTAGAGAACAATGAGAGGTTGGAAGACTTGTGATGTGGAGTATCAATCTTACTTTGCCCTTAATGATCTCTGGGACTCGTTTAAGGAGTGGAGTGCATATGGAGCAGGAGTCCCTTTGGTACTTGATCAAAGACAATCTGTTGTGCAATATTATGTTCCGTATTTGTCGGCTATTCAACTATATGGTCGATCAGATAAGAAGTCAAATGCTAAGCCAAGGTATTGGCTTTTCATATGTAGAGCTATGCTTTTATGTGTGTGTGTGTGTAGGAATTTGTAACTTTGAGTTGAGACTATGCTGATCACTGGAAACATGGATGTAGTTTTACTGTAGTTTGTTTGTTCTGTCTCATGGTTAAATTGATGTTATAAAGTTCTGGATTATGTTGGTGGCACTGGTTGGAAGGTGAAATCAACAAAAGATAGATGCATTTGTGGTTTTTAGTTTTTGTAAAATGTATGCTTGTCATAGATATAAAAGTGAATGAATTATAAATAATAGCAAAAATTGGGATGGGATTTGATTATTATAGTGAATAAGATAAGGTAAACTAAGACAAACTTTTTTATCTCAATTATTGGAAACATTTTAAATTGTGCATTCTTTCTTCATTCTCCTTCTTTCTTTCTGACTACTGAGATTCCTGTATGTTGTCACTGTGGTTCTGTATTTGTGAATTTACTGTTATAATTTTCATGGTTTGTTAATCCAATGCTGCCTCTATGCTATTATGCATTTTTTCGAAGAATGTGTTATTGTGCTTTAGTTTGTCATTTTATCTGATTTTTTTTTGTCATTAGGTACACCAGTGAAGATAGCGATGGTGATTACTGCAGAGATTCAAGCAGTGATGGAAGCAGTGACAGTGAATTTGGAAAAAGGACTGAACTTTT
This sequence comes from Amphicarpaea edgeworthii, assembly GCA_014843725.1. Classification (NCBI taxonomy): domain Eukaryota; kingdom Viridiplantae; phylum Streptophyta; class Magnoliopsida; order Fabales; family Fabaceae; genus Amphicarpaea; species Amphicarpaea edgeworthii. Next base: position 1,665,560 of record CM026325.1, read on the forward strand.
TATAGCACAAAGAAATAGTCAATGTCATACATGTGATGCTTCGTTACAAATGAGCAGGCTATCTGTACATGATAAACACAATACAATGCAAGAGGGATTTTCTAGCGATGATAGTGAAACCGGGAATCCTCAATATCTTCTTTTTGAGTATTTTGATCATGATCCTCCTTATAGCCGTGAACCATTGACTGACAAGGTTAGTACTGGTCTCAATTAATGTGTGGCTTATTTGCTGTTAATTTGAACATTCCATGTTAAATTTTGTTATATTTGGACAGATACTTGATCTTGCACACCACTATCCTAGCCTCAAGTCACTGAGAAGTTGTGATTTATTGCCAGCCAGTTGGATGTCTGTAGCATGGTGAGAATAACTTGATCTATTGCTTTACTGTTGTATTTTGTGCCAAATAACGTTATTTAATGGCATTTTTCAGGTATCCTATATATCGAATACCCACTGGTCCAACATTAAAAGATTTAGATGCCTGTTTTCTTACATACCATACACTCCATACACCCTTGACAGGTAATCATGGAACTTTTTAACCCTATGTTTGATGTTGGCATTGTTACCATTGTAGTTCTTGCTTATCAAGATTCACCAATCAAATGGGCTCATTATTGTTAGATGTACTCATGCATTTTAATGTCAAGATTCTTCTCTCATTTGGGCTCATCATTGTTAGATGTATTCATTCATTTTAAACTCAATCAAGAACATAAAATTCTCCAAAAATATTTTTTTTTTTGGTAATCAAATATGAAAGATGGTTGTCTACCATAGTATCTCAATTTTAGGTTATAGGTTAGTGAAATGTTGTGATTTTAGGTGATGACTGGAAAAAAATAAGGGCTGATGACTGCTTGCCTGTGTTATGAATAGCACAATATTATTGACTACTATGGCATCTACAACAATGGCACACGTTCACTGAATCAAGCTTTTATTTTCTATCTTTTCCTTTTTATTTGACCTTAGTATGTGCTTCCTCAACTAACTCTTGCAAAAACATGTAGAAGTAATCACAGTTTATGTGCAATGTTCATTATTATTTTATTTTTTTAAACTTTCTTTTGATTACATTTTGCAGGAAATGGAGGTACTCAGGCTCCAACTTTGGTTTATCTAAGGGACATGGATGGTGGTGTACCAAAGATTTCCTTACCGACTTTCGCAATGGCTTCGTATAAGGTGAAGGGATCTATTTGGACACAAAATGGAGTTAGTGAGAGTCAACAAGCAAATTCTCTCTTGCAAGCTGCAGATAACTGGTTAAGGCTGCGTCAGGTGAATCACCCGGATTATAAGTTCTTCGTATCACATGGCACATACCACAGGTGAACCAAATGAGATGACATGCTGTGATTGCATTCGCATGGCTAAACCCTAAAGCTATTAGACTTAAATTTCTGTGTTCATTGCTCTATGCAAACTTGGTATGGTCCATCCATCTATGGAGACTGATGATTCCTGTTACACATTGCATAAGCAGCACAAAAGATGAGTTGTCACAAGTGAAGAATGAAATAGAGATTGCTGAAGTAAAAAAAAGAGAAAAGGAAGAAAAAAAAAAGAGATTGCTAAAGTGAAAATAAAAAGAAAGAGAAGATGTTTTGTATGGAGAAAAACTGTCACATAAGTGGAATGCCCTAATGGTAAGGGAGGGAAAGCTAAACATACCGCAAAAGAGTTCATAGGGAAGAATATATGTGGGATTCAGCTAGATGGTCCCAGCCTTTTCAGCTAAAATAATGATTGGGATTTTAGACTTAAATATTTACTGGTAGTTGTGTTGTGATTTAGAAAAGAATGGATGAAATGTGCAGATTTTTCTGTATAACAAGGCCTAAGCCAGTGTATCTGAAAAACACCTTGTTACTTGGGTGAGAGGAAATTAGATGGTACTGTACAATATTCTACCATTTCAAATTAAGTGTTGTACTCTTGAGATGTTAAGAATTGGCTCAATCATTACTTGGGGTGAAAGAATATGAATGGAACTCTTGGTAGTGTCAGTGCCACAGTGGCATGTTTGGTTAGGATTAATCTGGGGAAAATAATCCTGTTTTACCCCCAAAGGATTTTGTCAAAAATGTTAGCAGAAAATAAGCCGTTGTCACTCCATAGTAAGGACAAATTTGCAATGTGTGACTGTGAATAGGCACACATTGGAGCGTCAATGGTCCCACCTAATGAAAAAATATTGTTCAGTTTTCACATTGATGAACTAAAGGATGTGTGTTGGGAAACAGTATGAAACTTTATGCATAATGCATATGCATTTGATTGGTGATGCTGCAATTTCTTTGCTTCCCAGAAGAACACAGGTTTCATTCTTACAGTTTATTATAATGCAACGGGATAAACTTTGGATGCAATATTATAAATTTAAATTTAACTTAATAATTTGTCGATTATTTATGGAAATGGATAATATTGTTGAGAGTTTTGCGGAAAAAAGTGAGTGGTTTTTATTTTTGTTTCGAGAAAAGTTAGTAATGCTAATATTGTTGAATCTAAAAACATAGTTGTATTAATTCTTGGTTGAAAAAAAAGAGAAGAAAACATAGCTTTTCAGCTTCTTTTGCCTTTTAATAATAATAAAAAAATAATAATGGATATAAAATTCAATTGTATTTTTTTTTTATGTTGAAATTCAATTGTATTTAAAATGCGATGGCAATATTGTTCTTAAGATGAATTTCGCCTTCATTATTCTTTGTGAAAATTTTCCTTCGATTTTAACGACTTCACTTTTGAAAATGATGCTGAATAATTTTAAGAAAATATAGGAATGATTTTACTTCTAAAAAATGATAAAAAAAATATTACTTCCAACAAGTATTACATTTATTACGCAAATAATACTATAAAAAATTGACATTTCAACAATAGTTTTCCAAATGCTTAAACACAACTGAAATATTAAGTGGACAAAAATACAAAAATCACTAATAAAATAACCCCTTTTTCTTTTTGACATTCTTTGTCGGATAAAAAGCAGTTTAAATTCGATAAAAGCAAAGAAAAAAAAAATGTCAGAACAAAACAAAAAAAAAACGTTACGATTCAAAACAAGGGGCCCACTGCATGAGTGTCCCGTCAATGATTATCTGGCGAATGAAAACGTTGGAAGAATGCTAATTAAATTAATAATTACTATCAATTAAAACTATGTAAAGTTATTATTTAAAGTGAAAAAATGGAAAAAACGAAAACTAGCCGTTAGAAGGGTTCCCCGAAATTCAAATGAAATGGTGGCGTTGCACACACACACCAATGCCCTTTCATTCATTTGAATCACAATCGCCACACACAGCGATTGTTCTCCAACCCTAATTTTCAGCATCGACACACGCTCTTCTTCTCTTTCTTCTTCTCCTGAATCTGAGTTGAAGAAATTACTCAACTAACGCTTGATGTGAGTTTATGCTTCCATTTCCTTTTATTTTGAGATTTTGTGTTGAACTTTGCTGATTAAGTTTTTGACTCTATTAATGTGCTTCTTTATTTACCCACTTTCCTATTTTATGCTTTTCCTCAGTTTTATGCTTAAAATTAGCGTCGAATATGAATTAACATACATAATCTTTCCTTTTTTTTGAGTTTAGTGTAATAAAATTAATTTCATTCCATGTTTTTCCGACCTTAATCCTTCGCATTGCATTTGACTATTCCATAGCAAATCTATACAACCTCGTCACCTAAATTCGTTTGAATTTCGTTTTATTTTTGCTAAAATCTTCAACCGGATTGCCATAGTTGAACTTGAAAGTTGAAACTCTGTATGCTCTGTGTTTTATTTGAGCAAGATTCGTGTCACATTGGAAGAGTTTTTCAGTGATCTAACCTCAGTTGAATTATAATGTTCACTTTTCTATTTACTAAACTTGATTTCTCCACTATGACTTTTCCAGAAGATGACTGTGAAAACACCTGGAACACCAGCTTCTAAGATAGACAGGACACCGGTGTCAACCCCGGGAGGGGCAAGAGCTCGGGAAGAGAAGATTGTGGTGACAGTGAGGCTAAGGCCTTTGAACAGAAGGGAGCAATTGGCTAAAGATCAGGTGGCATGGGACTGCATCAATGATTATACTATTGTGTATAAACCGCCAACACATGAACGCGCTTCTCAACCAGCATCATTTACTTTCGGTATCTAATGAAATTGTTCACCTTTTTGTTAGTCAATATCATTTCTTAATTTAATATCGTCAATTTTTTAAAATATTTGTTGACCTAGTTTTTCTGACTGCAGATAAAGTTTTTGGTCCTGCTTCAGTAACTGAGGCGGTATATGAAGAAGGAGTAAAGAAAGTCGCATTATCTGCATTAACTGGCATCAATGGTACTGTTTCAGATATTTGTGTATCTTTGTCTTAATCTCCCTTATGATTTGTGTCTCTGTTAGGACTCTGCATAACATAATCATTGCATGCTATTGCAGCTACAGTTTTTGCTTATGGACAAACTAGCAGTGGAAAGACATTCACGATGAGAGGAATAACAGAGAAGGCTGTCAATGATATCTACGAGCATATTACGAATGTAAGTTTTTCCGAAGCTACATTGTAGGTTATATTCTTTATCAGTTGTAGAATTGGGTTCTTGTGGCTAGATGAAGACAATATTCTGTCTAATTTTAATTCTAATATATGTATTGAAAAAAAATGGATAGGATTTTGGAGGTTGTTAAATTGTGACTGATCTTTCAATTGGCATCATTACAGTCCCCTGAAAGAGATTTCACCATAAAAATATCTGGACTAGAAATATACAATGAGAATGTAAGGGACTTGTTGAATTCGGAATCTGGTCGCAGTTTGAAGCTTCTAGATGATCCCGAGGTAATATTCAATTTTTCCCGTTTTCTAATTAACAAGCACACGATTCAGCTGCTTCCTTTTCATGAATTTGGAATTTCATATTTTAATATCCTGCATCATCTTTGAAAATCTTTCTATGTTTTTGTCTTTCTTTCTTTCTTTCATTCTTTTTTTTAATGAGCTAGCAATTCAGTATGTACCTTTCCTTCATGTATTGTAGAAAGGTACTGTGGTTGAGAAATTAGTGGAAGAAACAGCAAAAGATGACCAGCATTTGAGACATTTAATCTCCATTTGTGAAGGTAGGAAGCTTTTCTTGGCTTGCATGAAGTATATACCTGTTTCCTTACTCAAACCATTTAATATATTGAAGTTCATTTATTTGGCAGCTCAAAGGCAGGTTGGTGAAACTGCTCTAAATGATAACAGTTCGCGGTCTCACCAGATAATAAGACTCGTAAGTGATAGTAGTGCAATTTTTTGTTGGAACTCAGAAGATCATCCTACTTACCTTTCACTAATAATTTATGGATTTTTTTTATATTGCAGACAATTCAAAGTACTCTTCGTGAAAATGCTGATTGTGTGAAGTCTTTTGTCGCAACCTTGGTAATTGACTTTTCCCACTTATCTGCTTTTGAATGGATATAGTTCTTGTTGAATAACTCGTGTCTATGATTGCAGAACTTTGTTGATCTAGCTGGAAGTGAGAGGGCTTCACAGACACATGCAGATGGCACTAGGCTGAAAGAAGGCTGCCATATTAACCTTAGCTTGATGACTCTTACAACTGTTATCAGGAAGCTCAGGTCAGGATTGCTGTTGTTTTCAGAAAGTTTATTGGGTTGTTATAATGGAAAATATCACTGATTTCACCATTTTCTAACTGCTTGTTTTCATATCATCATCATATGCAGTGTTGGAAAAAGAAGTGGTCATATACCTTACAGAGATTCAAAGCTCACACGTATATTGCAACATTCCCTTGGTGGGAATGCACGCACTGCTATTATTTGTACTTTGAGTCCAGCACTGACCCATGTAGAGCAATCACGAAACACTCTTTTGTTTGCTACCCGGGCAAAGGAAGTAACAAATAACGCTCAAGTTAACGTGGTAACTAATGGTTCACAGTTACCTGATGATTTGTTTTTTGTGTTTTCCAAATTAGCAGAAGAAAAATTGACAGCTACTCGGGCACTGATGATTTGTTTTTTGTGTCAATAATAGGTTGTACCAGACAAGCAGCTTGTTAAACATTTACAGAAGGAAGTTGCAAGGCTGGAGGCAGTGTTGCGCACTCCTGATCCATCTAAAGAAAAAGATTGGAAAATTCAACAGGTAAATTGAAAAAAAAAAAAAAAAAAGAATCATCATTAGGAACAAGTATGATACCATAGTACTGAATAACCTGATTTTGCCCAGATGGAAATGGAAATTGAAGAGCTGAGACGCCAGAGAGATCAAGCACAAACTCAGGTGGATGAATTACGCAGAAAGCTTCAGGATGACCAGAAGGTTTCTTTTTCTCTCCCTCCCCCTTACCTCCCACTTTCTCTCTGTCATGATTCATTTGTCAATTGACTTTAAGATCATTTTGCATTTTTCAGGTCTCAAACCCAGTTGAATCATCGCGTCTTCCAGTTAAAAAGTGCCTGTCATTCACTGGTGCACTATCATCGCTAAAACCAGAGCTAGGAGGGTGCGAGAGAGTAAGAAGCTCGACATTAAGACAGTCGATGAGGCAATCCTCTACTGCTCCTTTTACCCTTATGCATGAAATTCGCAAACTTGAGCACCTCCAAGAGCAGCTGGGTGAAGAAGCCAATAGAGCTTTGGAAGTATTACAAAAGGAAGTGGCATGTCATAGACTAGGTAACCAAGATGCAGCTGAGACAATTGCAAAGCTGCAAGCAGAAATAAGGGGAATGCGTTCTGTTAGGTCAACAACACCCAAGGATGTTGAAGTTGGAAGCATGGTTTCTATCAACAAGAGTGTCAGTGCTAATCTCAAGGAAGAGATTACCCGGCTTCATTCACAAGGAAGCACCATTGCAAATCTTGAACAGCAGCTTGAAAATGTTCAAAGGTCCATAGACAAGTTGGTGATGTCTCTCCCGAACAACTTTCAACTCTCGCCCAGTGAAGCATCCCCTAAGAATAAGAAGGAACACAAAAGGAAAAAGTTGCTCCCTTTGTCTTCAAGCAATGCTGCCAATCGCCAAAACTTCCTAAGATCTCCCTGCTCACCGTTATCTACTACGCAGCAAGTTTTGGAATCTGATGATATTGAAAACAGAGCCCCTGAGAATGATGATATTGTTTCAACTGATACTCTGGCGGAGTCTGAGAAGGAGACTCCATCAAAGAGTGAAGAAGCTGGAGATGTTTCATCCAAGGAAAATACTCCAGTTTATCGACGCTCTAGTTCAGTTAACATGAAGAAAATGCAGAAAATGTTTCAGAATGCAGCAGAGGAGAATGTAAGAAGTATAAGAGCATATGTGACAGAATTGAAAGAACGTGTGGCCAAACTGCAGTACCAAAAGCAGTTACTTGTTTGCCAGGTATATTTATACATAAAAAATCTTGCTACTTCAATACGATTGCACATTCTTCATTTTAATGTATTTCCATTAGCTTTTGACTCATGTTCTTTTATTATCTAGGTGCTTGAACTTGAAGCAAATGAAGCAAATGGCCACAACATAGACAACGAAGAGTACCCATGTGAACCGGAGGAACCCCAGGTCTCATGGCAAATAGCATTTAAAGAGCAGCGGCAGGTGATCCTTGAATTATGGGATTTATGCTATGTCTCCATAATTCACAGGACCCAGTTTTATTTGTTATTCAAGGGAGACCCAGCTGATCAAATATACATGGAAGTAGAATTGAGGCGTTTGACATGGTTGCAACAACACCTAGCAGAATTCGGGAATGCAAGCCCTGCTTCTCTTGTTGGAGAAGAACCGACTATCTCATTATCATCAAGGTTCACTCAGAAATTTTCATCTAATATAGTATATTTTACACTGTGTAGTGGTGCATCATTATGAATGAGAATTTTCCATTGAATATATATACATTTTATAATATGCAGCATCAGAGCATTGAAACGAGAAAGGGAATTTCTTGCGAAGAGAATGACATCACGTTTGTCACTGGAGGAGAGGGAGGCGTTGTATATGAAATGGGATGTTCCTCTTGATGGGAAGCAGAGGAGGTTGCAGTTTATCAGCAAGCTTTGGACTGATCCTCATGACCAAGTCCATGTACAAGAGAGTGCAGAGATAGTTGCAATGCTTGTGGGTTTCCGGACAGGAGGCAACATGTCAAGGGAGATGTTTGAGCTGAACTTCGTGCTTCCATCTGACAAGAGGCCATGGTTAATGGGCTGGAATCACTTAACAAACTTGCTTAATTTGTAATCAATTTTATGTTTGTAAAGTTAAAGTACCATTAAAATCTTGTACATGCTAATTGATTTTGGCCGCATTTCTCAATTCAAAATTATTGTTTTCGACTACTTTTTCCACAATAAACTAATCCAATTCATTGGATTCCCATTATTATTATATACTACTACAAATGAAGCATGTTCAATGAGTATGCATTTGTGTTTGTAACCATGTGGATATGAATTTCAACTGTCAACCACACTCACGTGTGGATATGGTTTACAACTAGGCCAGTGCAGAAAGAAAGAAAGAGGACGGGGTATTCAGACAACTGTCATCGTGACAGAGAAACCGAAGCTATAATGCATGCGCTTGGGTACATAACATAGATCCCAATTCTCCAGCAGAGGCATAAGCTCTAAGCTGAAAAAGAAAGAATATTGATAAAAACTTTGATATTTTTTAAGACTTTTTGATTCATAAAATCTTAAAAAAAACAAAAATATTATGTGTTAGATCTAGAGGGCATACAAGCCAAAATTCTTTTCACTAGTTAATTATTACAAGAACAAATCTTGATTATATCTTTCATTCTTGTAATAATGAATAGGCAAACAGTACTTTTCATATATGTAGACTTTGTTTCCCTCTTAACTCTGATGGGTGTACTCGAAAGGCGAATGGAAATACATGATCTCTGATCTTGGCATTTCCACAGTCATAAGGAAACTAGAAATGTTGCAACCAAAATTTACTTTTGTTATCTGTTTTCTCTTTTGTTCTTGATGGCTTGTTACATTTATGTCACATGCTTGGGATTTGAGGCTTGAATGTGGGAGGGGTTCTCGGTTGATATTGTTGTGTCTTGGTTCTATTTAGAATTTTAGGATGTCTATGATAAGGCATCTTTCTTTCCCTCTATTTGTTGCTTCAATAGCTATCATTGAAATTTTTGGTTTATAAAAAAAAAATATTTATGTCAAATGCTTTTTCTCATATGTAATGTCAATTACCCTCCATTCCAAAGTGAGCAATTATAAATTGATCAGATAGAAAAAGAGAAGAGTTAAGAAGAGGAAACAAGATCAGATACTTCTTTGAATTATAAATACAACCTTTTGCAACAACTAAAGTTAACGTAAGATGAGACCACACCAAGGAACTGAAATGGAATGACATGAAACCAAAGCATCACATATCCATCAGGACTAGTACTTCCACTAACATCAAAACATATATAGAGACGTTAAATTAACCACACCATATATATATGATAACACATACAAATATATAGTTTTTTTTTCACTCTCTAGTCTCTGGCCAGCAACACTTGGATAGATCAGGATGCATATATAATCAAGCAGAGAAAGTAAACCTCTTCAAATTTGAACACTTAGCACCTTGGGAAGGGAGTTCCACAAGTGCTAGCAACTCTCCTTGCATTGGGAGAGTCAACAAACTTCTTGAGATTGGGGTTCTTGAGGTATTTGCAGAGGCATGGCTTCTGTTCCTTGATCTTAGAGCAGCATAGATTTGATGGAGGAGTTGAAGAGGTTATTGCACTCACACATGAGCTCAGCTGTACTGGGCTGCATGTCACTGCCATTGACACTTTAATTTCAGCCACAAGCACCACCACCACCAATGTAAACAAAGCAATGTGTGATGCCTTCATTTTCTCACCTTAATCAGGGTGGAGAGGATTTTTGTGTTTTGAGTGAGTGATGAGAGGAATATGATTAATTGCTTCTGTGATGCTGCATTTTGATTTGAGTTTTGCCCCTATTTATAGTACCGTGAGCTCAGTGGAAAAAAAATAAAAATAAAAATAAAAGAACCATTATCCCTTATCCCACGACTTTAAACTTTGGTCCACTATTACTCTAGTCCATAGATTTAGGATTCAAATTAATGCTTAATGATTTCAGGTAACAGTAAATATTTGTGTAAAATGTTAACATTATACTATTGGACTTTAGGATTGATTTAAACATCTAAAAGTGGTAAGTTTTAATTAAGACATAAGCATTTATTATATAAAAACATAAATAGATGCTTTTTTCTAATAATACTTACCCCTTTTAGAAATTTAACAAAACTGAATACTTTTAGAGACTTTATAATTTCTTTTTCTTCCTAATGACTGATCAAGGTCAAGGTTGTATTTTATATGGCTTGGTCAGTGATCACATAGCTCAGAGAGTTGAAATTTTAGATATGTTAGTGAGCATATGCTTTATTTTAGTACCTTTCGGTGGAGCTTCGTGGTCAAACCGATTGTAACAGACTGATACACCGAAGCTAAAAGTCATTTGAAATGCAATTATTTCCTACTGTTCCCTGTGCTGCAAATTTCAATCTCTAAGCAAATGGGAGTAAAAAGATAGAAAGAAAGACGACACTCCATAACATGTGCTGAAATTATTTTTCAGTCAAAAAGCTAGATTGCTGATATCATCAGCCTGAAGGACATTTACAAAGTCACAAATATAAAAAGAAAATTGATGTCCAGTAATAAGGAATTATAAGAAAAAAAATTGAAAATAAAATTAACTAACTATTTCTCCAAAAACCATCTGTACACCTCAATTTATCAAAAAAATTAAATGAAAAATTTTTAAAATACTGAACAGTATAAGTTGGATTTTGATGTAAGAAGTTGGGTGGAAATTACACTTATATAACTAGAATACGTAGTAAACATTTGAGATGACGATAATACAAATCACATTTTAGTTTTAATATATTATAGATAGAAATATTTCCTATTATTTTTCCCTTGTCGACTTTCCAAAATTCTACTACCGTGCATGACCCACCATTTCGGCCGTGGTACCTTTCGGTGATGTTGATGTGGTGAGTATTAATTTGTTTACAGTTATAATATAATTCTTTTATTATAATAAATTAGTCACATGCATGCTCTCTTTTGATGATCATAACACGCACTGGGAAATCAGTGATCGAGATGAAGTTTACAATCAGTAGCCATCATTATAAAGCAGTGCAATGGAATGGAGTGTTGACATTCTATCATTAATTAGCAGTGTCAAATTATTTCCAAGGAGCAAGTCTAATCTCTTAAGATTTCATTGAAGCAAAGGATTTGGATTACTTTAATTTGATCACTATAAGATTAATTAGTGTGTTGTAAAAGGCAGTAATTAATTAACAAGCATTTCCCCTATGATCATAATGAATGATTTAAGACCCATCTAATTGACCTTAAACAATTCATTCTTGCCAATTTAAGTGTTCTATATATTCTATAGGACACATCACTACAAGTTTTCTCTCTAAAGAATGGGGAAAAAGTGTGGATTAGATTCGCTATTTTGAATGTGAAATTTTTGTCCATAGTAAAAAACTACCCAGTGGAGGACATGTCACCTTCAAATTAGAAGGTGCAGCCTTGCCTTTGAAGGCGCCTAATCTTTTGAAAGTTACATTTTTTGTTCAGATTTGCTTCAATGATCATTGATCTGTTGTGTGGGGTGGAAGGCAAATTAATCAAATCCCACTCTGCCTTGTGAAGACAATACTGTTTTTTTCTTAATCGTCAAAATTTGCATCTTGTTCTAAAGAAAGGTGTATTTGTCCATTTTTGTTGGCAAATCCTGAGTTTAATTAACCTATGTTACTAGATTTCTGAATGCACTTGGTATATATATATGCTATGCTTTTCTATAATCAACATAGCTGCAAATTGAGTCATAGTTTACATTTATCTTGGCAGTACACTATATACTTTTAAGCACGCCAAGCAATAATAATCATCAGCTCACTTCTACAATAATTCATATGGGAAAAGCAAAAGAGGGATCAAATCAAATTGGCGTGAATTCACGCACATAATCATTGGATTTACTGGATTATTTTGGTCTATTCTAAGTCAAATTTAACGGGGCTGCATTTTTATTGAACAATTAAAGTGGTTGTTATCATGCAACGTGTGGGGTCTTCAACTTTTAATCTTCATGCTCAGTTGATCATTATTGATGATTTATCATTGCTTACATCAGTCAATTTTGGCCTAGAGGGTGAGAGTGCTGATCAATAATGATAAGCTCACATATCAATCTGCACAACAAGCTTATATAGCTCACTATTATTATATCAAGCACCAACACCAACACAGCATCCAACTTTACTTTTTCTCATGATTCATGTCCCTTCTCTTTTCATTTTACCTTGCTTGTTTAATATTTCGCCGTATGCCTTTATTGAGAAAATCAAGGCTGTTTCTTTTATGTACCTAGTTTACTCAGAATGACTATATATTAGGAGAGATCTAGTAGTAATCTTGCATGGTCACCCTCTCCTGTCATTGTGTCAATTTTCCAGATTTTCTAGGCTCTGCCAATGTTGTTCAATATATGTATGACTCATCAATAATTAATAATAAGTGATTTATAAACATGTTATAATATGATATATAATTATGTTTTTTTAAAAATGGGTCTTCAGACCTATATATATATATATAAGAAATAATATCTATTAGAAGAGGTAATTAGTGAGTTTTAGTAACTTGAGAAATTAGTCTTTTAACTCTTCTCAGAAAAAAAAAATAATGGGATTTTGTGATTAGCAAGAAAGGAAGGGTGCAGTGATTAGCATGTTGCAATATTTGGCAGGGATATAAAATTCAAATTCTTAAAAAGGCACCTGTATTATTAAAACATGTTTACGATAATGTCTGTATGCACTTGTTAAAAACGTGTTTATGTTGATGTCTATAGAACTCGGACTCACACTACCTAAAAAAAAGAAGAAGAAGCAAGTATAGCCTTAATTATCTTCCTTGCAAATCGCATCAACCACACTTCAGGTTTCCCTTTCATGCAAATATGGATCCCTTACTAGCTACATCACTTATGGTGTTTTTCTATTCTTATCAATATTTACACCCTAAAATCTCACCGTTCTGGATATATAGCCTTTCTTTATTTGTCCAGCTATTATCAAAATCAAAATAAAAGTATCTTCCATAAAAAAAAATTATTCTGTGTGTTTTATATAAAACTTATAACATTTGAATTATAATTTGTAAACTAGCTATACATTTTGGTTTAACGAAAAAATTATTAGTATTTTTTTTTTATGTACTTCTTTTCAATTTATGGCTGTTTAATAAGACTTAAAATATGTCTAAATAATATACAACATAATTGTTGTGATTTTGTTATATTTAAATATTAGCTAGTCTTGTATTATAAATTTGATTCTCTATTTTTAAATAAATGAGACAAGTTTGTTTAGTTATTCTTGAGTTTTTCTTTCTCATGTAATTACATTTCTTTCTTGTGTCACATGTGACAAACTTAATCAATATTTTCATTTAATTAATTATGGAATTAAAGAAAATTTAAGTTTTCTTTAATTATTTTAATGAATATTCAAAAATTTCAAATTAAGTATATATAAAAATATATTTGTAAATTAATTATCATTAAAATGATAATTTATTAACTATATAAATTAATTTCTAAAACTGATCAGAATTAAAATTTTACACTTGCATATTTATATTCTAGAAGACATGCACAATTGCAAGATGGTAGATAAAACTAAATTTACATATCCTCCTAATTAAATTGAGTAAACTATAATTGACGCTTGCTGATACTGATAATAATAGGAAGCTGCATGCATGTTTCCCCATTGAGTCCCATATCCTGAAAGAGAATCTGTCATTTTTCTTTCAAATAAGGGAAACTCCAAGAATATTTCTGACATTAATCTTTCTCTCTGTCTTTAGTACACATTATGATAGTTATGTAGTATATAGCTAGCTGAATTATTTTAGAATAACATAAAAACACAAATTGACACCATGATCTAGTTTTGTAGGAGCAACATTAGGATCTGCTAAAATAGCATCAAAATCCTTGGACATGTTGTCATTCAATTGTGCCCTCAAGACTGCAACAACCAACCCTCCAACAGTTCTTCTCATGAAGTCCCTAGGACCCTTCCCATTCTTACAAATACACTTTGACAGCAATGCCCTAAATACCCCTGGTGTATCATCGTCCAACATGTCCATGTGACCGTACTCAGTTGCAATAAAATGTGCACAAGGTGGCTTGCACTCCTTGAAGAATTCCCTGTGGTTCACCCCATCAGGGGCACACGGTGGAGAACAGCAATTACCCTTCTTTGAGCCCAATCCAGTGCCAATAACCGCGACTGGCATGTTCAAATTGAAGGACCGTGGCACGCCAGTGAGAGTATGAGGAAGTCTTTCGCAATATTTAGATGTGCCAGCCACAGGGTCTATGCCTATCAGTGCTGAAATTTTGAGGTTAGTTTTGGCATGAGCTAGTGCCACAGTAAATGCAGTTTTTCCACCCTTACTGTGGCCTGATAGAACTAGTTTCTCCACTTTGGCTTTAACGTTCTCAGGAAGTAGAGGTTGAAGACCATCAACTAGCCAATCCCCAACTTTTCCTGCAAACTTAACTTCACTGGGTCCAAACATAGGCAACAAATTGCAAAACTAACATTGGAAATTACAAAAATGCAACAATCAATAAAGTAAATAATGATAAAGATAGTGCGTTGAAAAATGTCATTTTTGGTTAATTTTATCAAACAAAATTGTATAAATTAAATATTAATATGGTGCATAAATAATAACGTATATCATATTGAAGAAGAAAGTGTTAAGAGTAGTAGAAGAATATATACGTACCAGCTGAGGAGCAACAATTATGAAACCATGTGAAGCTATGTGGGCTAGGAGCTGAGAGTAGAAGCTATTGCGAATGAAAAAGCCATGACAGAACAATATTACAGGGTATGAGCCAGGCACGGTTGGTGTAAATATTAACAATGGTTTTGGAGGTGATGAAGAGGATGATGTTTCAACATTGAATTGCTTCCATTGGATATCTCCCTTTTGGAAAACATCTGTGGTGGTGCCCAATACTGCAGGTTCAGTTGATCTCTGAGCCATCATCATCACTTTTCTCACACCAACTACTTTGCTTTTAAGAATACTCTAATTGAGTTCTATCAATGCATGTACCACCTCATATAGATATCTTTTCTCATGGGAAACAATTGCTGTGTCAGTGTCTCGTTTTGCCTTAATTAAATTGAATTTATACAGTTAATTTGTACTTTTCTTATAATCAAGAGAAACATACAAAATATTATCGTAATAGGTGTGAATAGACTATAATTATCAACTCACCAATATGTACACTCTTTCTTGATACTAGTATTTATGGTACACAGAATTTAAGAGGATAAGGTGGTAAAACATACCGGTGACTTGTGTTCCACTTGAACGTACATTTACAAACAATTCCCTATTGGTGCATCCAAAGTCTTATTAAATATACATACGAGAAAACAACTCAGCAACACAAGAGGCGTGTAACTTATCCTACTACCTGAAAGTATCATCTTTTTGTTGGTTTTAATTTCCTTTTAAGTCGGTATATAAGATTCTCACATTTCACCTGATTTCCATGAATTAACATAATTTATTAAGAACGCGCTTAATTTTGATGAATCATGGGGGTCTAGGGTGTGTGGTAGC
The DNA here is from genome assembly GCA_014843725.1 of Amphicarpaea edgeworthii. Classification (NCBI taxonomy): domain Eukaryota; kingdom Viridiplantae; phylum Streptophyta; class Magnoliopsida; order Fabales; family Fabaceae; genus Amphicarpaea; species Amphicarpaea edgeworthii. Next base: position 1,681,346 of record CM026325.1, read on the forward strand.
TAGAGGATTTGACGTGAACTTCAATGCAAGGTTGATGTATTGTAAATGAGTGGCAGGGTAAAACATGATGTTATATTTTTATTATTACATGTTGATGAAGAGCGCACAGGATCAGGAACTGGAGAATAGGAAAAAAAAACTACATTTAACAATAAGAGAGAACATTTAGTAATTGTCTAGAAATATTTAAGCCATATTTTTCAAACCAAATGAAGAGGAAAAGAAAAGAAAAGGAGGGGACAAATTTGCCAGTAGCAGGAGTAGAGGATGGGCCAACCTGTATCAGTAGTCAGTACTGAGAGAGCCCATTCTTTTTTTTTTATTTATATTAATTTAGAGGGCCCAATTTGAGTACATTCATTCAATAAATTTCTTAAAAGAAACATAAACGGCTAAATTAATTAATTCATTAGTTAATGATACAAAATCAATTCATTAATTGAAAAAAAAATCATACGAGATTAATTTAAATAATTTTATAATACATATTTTAAATAATGAAATAATCAGTTTAATTATTATATTTTTGTTATTCATTTGTTAATTAATCTCGTAAATGGCATTATGAAATTTATAGGTTATAATTTTTCTGAGAGATTTTTGTATATTTCAGTTTGCGTGGTTTAATGGTTCAATTATTTAAAGACTCATTACCCTATTTGAGTCTTCTTTGCTTTTTGGTTTTAATCAGCACATTGAAATGAGCAATGTAAATACCATTATACATAAATCATTGTCTCACATAAAATCCCAATCCAAAAGTGCAATGCAAATAAATAACAACATACAGACTATTTTGAAAGACATTATATATGGGTCTCATGGAAATAGCTAGAGTTAAAAACGAACAAATGAAGACTAGCATGAGTATTGACTTCATATTTAAAAGAGTCTATTTCAGTTGATTGAATGTATCCAATTGTTACAATCATGCCGGCACGTACACCACATCATCGAGTCTGGCAGGAGCAAGATCAGGATCCGCAATAATAGCATAAAAATCATTGGACTCACCATTCAATTGTGCCCTCAAGAAGGAAACAACCAACCCTCCCACAGTCCTTCTCATGAAGTCCCTAGGACCTTTCCCATTCTTGCACATACACTTTGACATTGTCCCAATTGGGCCAGGTGTTTGATCATCCAACATGTCCATGTGACCATACTTTGTTGCAACAAAATGTGCACAGGGTGGCTTGCACTCCTTGAAGAACTCCTCATGGTTCTCCCCATCAGGAGCACAAGGTGGGAACAAAATATTAGCCTTCTCTGGGCCCAATCCAGTGCCAATTACTGCTACTGGCATGTTCAAATCCAAGGACTGTGACACCCCCGTCAGAATATGAGGTAGTGTTTTGTTATAAGCCTTACACTTTGATATGCCACCCACGGGGTCTATGCCTATCAGTGCTGAAAACTTTACCAGAGTTGTAGTTTTACCATAACCTAGTGCCACAGAAAATGCAGTTTTTCCACCCTTGCTATGACCTGATAACACCAGTTTATCCAATTTGGCTTCAACATTCTCAGGAAGCAGAGGTTGAAGAAGCCCATTGGCTACCCAATCCACTACTTTTCCTGCATACTTAATTTCATCGGCTCCAAACATAGGCACCATCCCATTGGAAAACTAACATGCATGGGATAGGCAAAAGCTATGTTAGAGATAAATCAACAACATTAACCAACATAAATATAAGAGTTTAAGGATACTAACAATATAAAATCATTTTATAGTATCAGATAATCATTTTATATAACTCGGGAAATCAGAAAGTACGGTTAAGAGTAGCTTGATATATATACCAGCTGAGGAGCAACAATTATGAAACCGTGTGAAACTATGTGGCCTAGGAGCTGAGAGTAGAAGCTATTGCGAAGGAAGTAGCCATGACAGAACAATATTACAGGGTATGAGCCAGGCACGGTTGGTGTAAATATTAGCAATGGTTTTGGAGGTGATGAAGAAGAAGCTGTGGATGTTTCAACGTTGAATTGCTTCCATTGGATATCTCCCTTTTGAAAAACATCTGTGGTGGCCAACACTACTGCTTTAGTTCTCTGCGCCATCATAACTCTTCTCACACCACAGACTTAATTTCCTTTCTCGAATAATAATACTTACATTTAATAATTAGTTCTATGCACATGTGCCTTATATAGATCATTTTCACGGGTAATAACAATGGTCGTGTCAGGTGTCAGTGTCTCATAATGTTCTCTTTGTATATTCGTTCCAATTAAAAAAAAACTAAAAATGTAATATGAATCATGATGAAGAAATAAAAATAATAGTCAAATTATAAAAAAAAAAGTATTATATAAATAATATAAGTCTTTTTATTCGTCAGATGCACATATTTGTCTAAGAAAAATGTATACTAAAGTTACACTACATGTGCAAATTTATAAGTGAAAAGAAACAATGAATTTTCACATATTAAATATTGAGTAGAGTCAACAAAACTAATGACTGAATTCAATAAAATTTCTCATTTGCTCACAGGCTTTAATTAAGAGAATGTGAAAAATTTGGAGTGGGATTTTAAGCACGGATTCATTGCATTGCTCCTCGGATGCTGTTTTCAGAGGTCACTATCTAATCAATGTTTTCTCCGCCATCTTAATTCTTATCTACGACTGATTTCATTCCGTATAGTAAGTTTGTATGGTTTGTAGATGTTAAAACAAGCTCATAATAAGTGGACCATGCGTGTAACTCGTGCAACTCACGGGAATATAAAAATGTTACTTTTTTTATTAGTGATCTTATAAGTATAAAGTACTTATTAAGTTCAATTGATGAATAATTTTGGACTTTGTGAAGTGCATTAACACATGAATGCTTTAAATGTAAACATTTTTTTTTGTTGATTAATTAAATGTAAACATACACTATGTACCTAATTATTTAATTGCTGCTCCATTTTTGGTCATGGGGTTGCATAAAAATCAAGAGTTGGTTGCTGAAAGAAGACTCATATCTAGATTCGTGGCATAGATCGATACTTTAGAATTTTGAGTGTTAGCGGGAATGCAAAGGTATCCTCAAGTTTACCCCAAGTCATTCCTTACGTTAGTATTGAGCATAGAATCTCTCTCTCTCTGCTTGTGCATGCAAATAAATAAGTACGGTCGGGTGATCAATATATATAAATGGTAGGTAGCACTATCTAGAACACAATATCAGTCAAGAAGGAATTTATTGAAACTATGGCGCACGATACATCATCTGATTCTGATAATAATGAAATTATTCGAGCACGGGCAAAGCTCTTTGGACATGAAAAACCGATACATGAAGTTCTTGGAGGAGGAAAAGGTACATCCACGTTAATTAAATTCAATTTCAATTCATAGTTAGTTCATTAGTACATATATTACAATAAATTCATTGGTATGATATTGCACACTAGTACATTTGCACTTGCGTTTTGTGTGCAACTCATGAGAGAGCCAATCTTGCAAATGCTATAATTAATATTTGATAATCCATGAATTGATTCTGATATATATATATATATATATATAATTGGGGAACTTGCAGTGGCAGATATGTTATTATGGAGGGACAGATATGTATCAGCTGCGCTTTTGGGTGGGATGACTGTGATTTGGTTTCTATTTGAGATCGTTGAGTACAATTTCGTGGCTCTTCTTTCTCACATTTCCATCACCACCATGCTTGTTCTATTCATATGGTCCACGGCTGCAGATATATTTAAATGGTACCTAATTTGCTTAATTAACTTCGAACTTAATTAAGTGGCTACGAATGGATACCAAGATATTTAATTTCCTCTCAATTTTTAATATTAATTGCACTTACATTAATTTGCAAATAACACCTAACTTTCCAGAGTGTACGTGACTCAGCTTAATGATAAGTCAACTTTGATCCAAATTCAAATGCTGCTTTGTAAATCAAATAACATATTGATCAGAGGTCTATATATGTTCTTTTGTTACATTATACTAATTCACTTTGATAAATATATATCTTCAGGAAAGGTCCCCAGATCCCGGACATTGTTTTAAAGGAATCTTTCTTCCATGATCTGGCTTCCATCCTCCACAAAAGATTTAACCAACTATTACCAACGCTCCTCCATATTTCATGTGGAATAGACCTTCCAATCTTTCTTCTGGTATATATATATATATATATACATAACCAACACTTATTGTCTTTCATTAAACTAAAGTGAATTTATTAATTAACAATTACGTAAACCTGACATCATATCTAACTTCTCAAAACATTTTCAGAACATTATTTCCCTCTATATTCTGTCAGTCATTGGTAGCTACTTCAGCTTTGTCAATCTGTTATATATTGGTAAGCATTTTTTTCATCTTCTTTCTTTTTAGGTTAAATTACTCGCTTGACTGTTATAAATTATCATTTCTTTTTAGTTTAAACTAATTAGGGAATAAAGAATATTTTGTAAAAGATAATAGTTTTCTAACTCGAGAGACTCAATTAAGAAAATTTACATGATCAATTAAGCACGACCTAATAAGAAAGAAAAACAGTTTAAGAATTTACCTGTAAATTCTCAAACATAGTTTAGAAATCATGCATGTGAGTAATTTAACCTTTTTGTTTTTTATGATTTTATACTGAAGTGTAAGTTTACTAATTAAGATGTCCTGTTTCCTTATTGCATGGTTCATTCGTGACAAGGTTTTCTCTGCATGCAAACGCTGCCAATTGTGTATGAACGGTATGAGGAAGAAATCAACAATTGGGTCGGCGATATCATAATAGTTCTTAGGAAAAACTATAGGAAGTTTAACAAGAACTACCTCAACAAAATTCCTAGAGGACCAGTGAAGGCAAAGAAAACCCAATAAACTATTATACTGAAGCTTTAAAATATACATATATATGGTGCAGAACATAAATAGTTGCTATATATGGCAGATACAAGGTGACGGTTAGCACCAAAAAAACAGATATAAGATGATGGTTTATATAAGTTTCTTTCCAGGAAAACAAATACCAAACATTGTATTAATAATTTTATTTTTCATGCATGTCCAATTGTGTAATTCAAAGGTGTTTGTTTACATGGATTGTGTGTGAGGAATAGTTAATTTTATTTTTCACTAAAATCCGATTGTAAGTTTTCTTCACTAAAGAATTGTGCGTGTGGTATGGAGTATGTGAAAAACGTTTCTCTCAATATTCTCCACCTTTTAGGTCCCTCAAAGTTCACTTATATGTTACATTACTCGGATTTAAAGAGAAGCCGAGTTCAGTCACCAGGCCAGAACACTTTGTCTTGATTGAATCAAATTTAAACTATATTAGCAAAAACGTGTGATCAGAAACACATGCGGTCTATGTATTATTATATATAGTACTTTTTAAGAATAGATCTAAATCTGACTGCGATAAAAGGTTAGATAAATTAATTATTAAGTGTTAGATTATTCAGTTGATTCCTAAACTAATTAAAAAATTTCAAGTAGGATACCAAACTTCAATTATGCGTGTTGCTGCCCATACATGTTTCCAATCAGAATTGTCCATGGTAAATATATAGAGATCCAAAGAATAATCTAAGATCAGTTAATTCCCACCAGACAGGTTGACTTGCATAAAATACAACTATATAATGATATTCACAATACAATTGTGTTTGTCACATGAAGCATGTAATGCGTATGGTGTGGTGGTGCATGCAGTACTCTATAACCCACTTAATTAATTAATGTGGCAAACAGATAGCTCCTACATTACAAGAATCCCACTAACATTATGACTACGCACAGTGCGTCCAATAAAAATTTAACAGGTTCCATAGGCCTCAAGTTTCTGCTTTTGGATTTTTAAGAAAACTAAACTTGGAACTCAATCTGAGTTTACCTGTTATTTATATATATTTATTTATACAATATGAGTAATGCCAGAGGCAGGCTAGAGTTTCAGTTTATTCCCTCGTTTGGTGAAAATTGAAAACCTTCAACAGGCTTGAAGTTTCTGCTTTTGGATTTATTAGTTCAAAACCTGAATTTTGCCTTTTATAAGCCTCCTGAGAGCAAAATTCTGAATCAGCTTTTGAGATTTTAAAAATTTTCCAGCAGTAGTGTTGGACTGTGTAAAAACTTTATTCATTTTATTTTTTCACTTTTTTTGTTACTGTAGTTTTCCATTAAGAAAAAATTACAGTAAATGTTGTTATGTAAAATTAACATAATGCGTTTAAAATCTTGTAAAGTAAAATGTCCGACTCATACAATTTCAAGAACTATGGAATCATCATTAAGTAATTTAATTGGACCTAGTTTATTTTAATTTGAATTTGAAAAATAAGGATAACTATATCTAGCATACTGTAACACAGTAATGATATATAGATAACATAACTTACAAGTAATGGATATGGAGTTTCGTATCAGAAAGGGCCAAGAATATTGGCTTTTCACCTCTCTAAAAAACCAACATATATAGTGGGGGAACCCGTCTCTGATTGTAGTTGAAGCTAGAACCCACAATGGTGCTTGCTGATGCATGCTGAATTGGAAACATAACACATGGAGCATATATAATTAACTAAGCAACTGCAAACCAACACACTAATTAATGAGCCGTACGGCCTTCAAATTCTAGGATAAAATCTCCTTTGCAATTTCCTTAAGAATCAACAACCATGCCATTATTATTGGTCATCGTCCTCCACTGAACAATAATAAGTGGAGCCTCTAATAATGTTCTTTAATAGTATACTTTCTAGCCTAAAAAGAGCTGGTACTAGAAGCAGCCACTAAGCAAAATAAATCTATTTTTCTTACTGCTACTTATAATACTGAACTAGTTACGACCTCCCCAAGTCTATACAAAATAATTTTATTATTATTAGTATTAAAACTACTATTAAATCTTAAATTAGTGTCTTAATCAGTTAAATGAGTAGTCTGATTTTCAAAAAAAAAAAAATGCATTTTGCAATTGAAACATGAATGCCATTTTAATAGTTGAAAGTGACCACTGGAATCACAAGATTTGTCTAAAGGAATCCGAGATTCGACTGTCACAAAAAATTTAACAAACTACAGGTCATGTTAGCTCCCACAACTAAATTTCATGACAACTGAGTGGTCCACCACAGTCTAAAGGAGCAATAACTTATGCTTAATTTTCAAGGGTAATGAAAAATTGAAAACGTCTTCAACAGCATACAGAGATATTATTATTTTTTATTTAGAAGATTGACTTGACTGTATATAGCAAGCATATACATGTGCTATGTTTACTCTTGAAACAACAAGGCTTGTTCTCCATTAAGCAGAGGGGCAAATGGTGAGAGAATTGAGACAAGTGAAAACTGTGGATGCAAATCTTGGTTTCTTTGGTAATGGCTATGCAATTTTGCTGGTGGTTTTGGTTACCTTATGCATTATACCAGCCATCATCTTTTCTTGTGCGGATGGTGTATCCAAAGAGAAAACTTCTGCAGCAGATCAAGAGTCTTATGGAGCTGGATGTGGTGCTGGATGTGGTGCCGGATGTGGTGCATGAGATCCTTCTTGCTACTATCAGTTTCATGCACAGATTTGGTGGAAGAGGGATATAATATAACACAGTTCAAGTAGAAGTGGATCAATTTTAGTGACTATTGTAATGTTAGTTTTTTTTTTATATTTCATAGACCCTATGGCTGCTTCACTCAAAGGCAGCTTTTTCTGTAACTCAACTCTTAAATGAAAACACCAATTATTACTATTTAAACACAAGAGAAGAGATCAACACAAAAGACTAGTCCATCACGTGGAACTCATAGCTTGAGTATCACATTAAGCTTTTTGTTCTATTCAAAGATTGTTTAGTGATCAGCAATATGTTTTAAGAAAATGTTTAATTTTGGGAAGTCAAGGTGCAACACATGAGTTTTGTGTAGTTTGATCGAGTTTCAAATTAGAGACATCTCAAGCAGCATTTGGTTTTCCAAATCATAACTATTGCCATATCAATTAGTCTAATTAATGCACAACCACAAGTGAATATGTAATTTCTGAAATTTAAAATTTTCAACTAGGTACCAAATTTTCTTAGACTACGTGATGCCATCTAAAGAGTCTATTAGCACACTATAATCGGCCTAGCTAGCTAGTGTGGAGGTTTTGGATATATATGTAGATTGAATGAGATATTCTAAATTCCGTACAACGTCAAAAAACCTAAAGAGTCGATCTATTATATACTATCATGATGCATTTAGTGGCTTTCAGTTTAAGCATGCATCTTCTAAATTGGACCTTCTTGATGAACCTTTGGCTTCATCATGGTTTGGTAATGCCATCACTTTTAAAGTGGTCCACCGGTCCACCCATACCACAAAAACAAGCAGGTACCGAAAAATTTGTCAAACTTTTTTAAATTTTGTAGTTGAGAGTTGCATCGTATTTCTAGTAATTAGCTAAGAGAATAAACGTGAGACATAAGATAAGTAATCCTGATAAGAGTAGTTACACCGTCTTTTAGAAGAATGAAAGAGACATATATAAGATAAGTAGACCTTGATAAGAGGGACATATGCAATGCATGTACGTGGAAGAATTGATTAATACTCGACTATTATGGCAAATGAATATTGATTATTGTAATAATGCAAGCCTAAGAAATTAAAGTAAAATTGTCAAGATGGCCGAGTTGGTCTAAGGCGTTAGTTTCTTCAGGTATCTGACCAAAAGGGCATGTGTTCGAATCCCGTTCTTAACAGATATTAATTTTCTGATTCATTTGCATAACATTTAGAGATGATATATTTTTAGTTTCAACTTGACTCACAAAATGTCAAGATGGCCGAGTTGGTCTAAGGCGCCAGTTTCAGGTACTGGTCCGAAAGGGCATGGGTTCGAATCCCATTCTTGACAAATATCGATTGCATTTTTAAAAATATGAATGAAAAAACAAAGACCAGAATACTAAATTACTAACCAAGAATAATATATATGTTGAATCCAATGTTTTATTTTCTGATACAATATGTATGGAGCATCACCACCACCACCATAACTAAGATTTCTTCTTAAATCTAAACTATCAGAAGCAAAAATCATGTAAGTAGTCATGGCTTGTAAGTTGTCTCAAAAGAGAGGGATATATATATATATATATATATATATATGTGTGTGTGTGTAGCAAAAGACACATTCTCTTCTTAGGCTTCAAATTGTGCTTTGATGCAATTGCACTGCAACCTACTTACATAACAATTGTTGAAATCTGTGTCTTCTTCTGTCTTCGGAAACACTACTAGGCTTAAACTTACCAGACGTGACATCAGAGTCAATGTCAGAAAACGAAGAATAATCTGCATATACTCTATTCTTTGATCCATAACATGCCCATTGCCAGGCACACTTGAGTGCTTGATGACAGATTCTGCATGGTAGCTTGATGAAACAACAGACAAAGGCTAAAGGGCAACAGACACAAAGCAAGCAACTACTGCAAAGGAATTCAACCAATTTCTCTTTGGTTTTGTGACCTTGTTGTTGCTGAGCCTGAGGAGATACCAAACTTGCACAATTGCAAGGTTTTGCATGCCTTGTTGCATCGACATGTTCATTCCTCTGCCTCCTCCTAAATATTGTGACTCTTTCTTTGTCTTCAAGTGCTAGTTTGCACCCCATATCATTGTATGAGGGACCCATATGCCATCAAATATATGTTGAATGCTGCAGTTTTGAGATGAAATTAGCCCTTGCAATCCTTGTGAAGAGTTGTGTGAATGTGAACATTTGCATGGAAATCTTCCTAGGAAAGCATTTGGAATTGGAACATGCTGCAGTTATTTCAGTTCCTTCTTTCCTTGGTTTTCTGCCTTTATTCATCTAAGAATCTTGGTTGCCAAAAGGATGCTTCTTCACATTCAAGATTCTCTAATGGCCAAGATAATATAAGTTATTGGGGTGATTAGATTCAATGCTCTCTCTACATTTCTTATTGAAAGTTATTAATCCAAAATAATAAGTATCCAATGTTTTCCATTCCTTTCTAAGTTGGGACCAGAATTAATCTTTAGGTCGAAAGCTTTTATAATGCACTACCAGGCAGGTAGCTAGGTACACTGGTATTCACACAAACTTATTCGCAGCACTTTATTTTAACGTGGGAAAATGTAGATCACACAAGAAAAGCAGCAGAAAGAGGAGGCCTGAAATCGAAGCAAGGCATCTTCAATATCATCGCTACCTTCACTGTATAGCATAACCACAAATTCAGCTGTCCAATTTAAGTTTCTTTCTTTTGGTACAATTAATTAAATTGGATTCTGGTTCTTTTATCCTACAACTTCTTTCGGTATATTGATTTATTTATTTTAAACAATCAATGAGAGTCCACCCTTTTATCAAATAATTATAACTTCGTAATCAAATTAGTACCAAAAACCATATTTGAATGCGATTAACTGATCCTTCAAATATACACTTTTTATAAGCTTCTTTTTCACAACAACCGAATAAGGCAGAGGGATGTACCAAAGTTCATAAAACAAACCTCGAAATTTCAACCATGTTAGACTCTGGCGCTTACAAAGGATTGGCGTTCAATAGAAGAAGTCAGTAAAAATGAATGCTACCAAAAAAAAAAAATATTGATGTAGCAACACTCCCAATTGGGAGATTAATATTGATCAAAAAGAAAAAGAAATTTAACTTACATGGAATAAAAATAAGGCTTATTTTGAAGAAATAATAAATAAATAAATATATAATATATAAATTTGTCATAATAATTATTAATCAGTTTATTGATTTATGGGTTATTTTAACATTTAAAAATTAAAAAAAAATGATTTTGAAAATAAAGGAAACAAAATTGTGAATTTTAAAATGGGATCAAAATTATAAATTAAAAAAGAAAAAAGAAAAATCATAACTGCAATTAAATCTAAAAATAATAAGGCGGGATTCTTAACCAACGGTTTTGAACTAAATTCCATGACTTCGATTAATCCTTTTGCATGCAATATTGAATCCATAATATTAAAAAAAAAAAAAAATCATTGTGGATTCATTGGGTTCAATTTTGCTTCATCCATGAGTGATGTGGCCATTTTTAGTTGTCTGCTTTCACTGTTTTGAGTAGATTATGATGGTTACCCTTCTTGAGTTCAAAACTGTGGAATCCTTAAGCCTAACCCTTAGGAACACACTCTCTAGATTGATTGAACAATGCAAGAACCTGAGAGAGCTCAAAAAAATCCATACCCAGATTCTAAAGTCCCCAACTTTACACACTGGTGACCAATATTATCTCACTACCCGTCTCCTATTTTTTTGCTCCTTTTCCAATTATGGTTCTTTCAGTTATGCCACCAATGTCTTTCACATGATCAAGAACCCAGATCTTCGTGTCTATAACATCATGATCAGAGCATATACAAGCATGGAAAGTGGTGATGGCACCCAATTTTGCAAGGCTTTGATGTTGTATAAACAAATGTTTTGCAAGGACATTGTGCCCAATTGCCTCACTTTCCCTTTCCTTTTAAAGGGTTGCACTAGGTGGCTGGATGGTGCTACTGGCCAAGTTAATCATGCTCAAGTGATAAAGTTTGGATTTTTAAAGGATGTTTTTGTTGGCAATTCTTTGATCAGCCTGTACATGGCTTGTGGGTTGTTGAATAATGCCAGCAAGGTGTTTGATGAAATGCTTGTTACAGATGTTGTCACTTGGAACTCTATGGTTATTGGGTGTTTGAGAAATGGAGGACTTGACATGGCAATGGACTTGTTTAGGAAGATGAATCGGAGGAATATCATAACTTGGAATTCCATTATTACAGGGTTGGCTCAAGGGGGGAGGGCAAAGGAGTCTCTGGAGATTTTCCATGAAATGCAGCTTTTGAGTGACGATATGGTTAAACCGGATAAGATTACAATAGCAAGTGTCCTTTCAGCTTGTGCTCAACTTGGTACTATAGACCATGGGAAATGGGCGCATGGTTACCTGAGAAGAAACAGCATAGAATGTGATGTGGTAATTGGAACAGCACTTGTCAATATGTATGGCAAGTGTGGGGATGTGCAGAAAGCATTTGAAATCTTCAAAGAAATGCCTGAGAAGGATGCCTCGGCATGGACTGTAATGATTTTGGTGTTTGCTCTTCATGGATTAGGTTGGAAGGCTTTTGATTGCTTTTTAGATATGGAAAGAGCTGGAGTAAAGCCAAACCATGTGACATTTGTTGGATTATTGTCAGCATGTGCTCATTCTGGTTTGGTAGAACAAGGTCACTGGTGCTTTGATGTAATGAAACGTGTTTACTCGATTGAACCACAAGTTTATCACTATGCTTGCATGGTTGACATTCTTAGTCGAGCGAGGCTGTTTGATGAGTCGGAGATTCTCATAAGAAGCATGCTGATGAAGCCGGATGTTTATGTCTGGGGTGCATTACTTGGAGGTTGTCAGATGCATGGGAATGTAGAATTAGGAGAAAAGGTAGCTCTTCATTTGATAGACTTGGAACCTCATAATCATGCTTTCTATGTGAACTTGTGTGATATATATGCCAAAGCTGGCATGTTTGATGCTGCCAAAAGAATTAGGAATATAATGAAAGAAAAAAAAATAGAAAAGAAAATCCCAGGCTGTAGCATGATTGAAATCAATGGAGAGGTTCAAGAATTCTCTGCTTGAGGATCATCTGAATTTCCCATGAAAGAACTAGTATTGGTCTTAAATAGATTAAGTAACGTGATGAAGATATGAATACATTGAATTATCAGCAAAAGCATAGCTTCAATGGTTGTATCGTATGGTGAAATTTGCATATTGCTTTGTTAAACAATAGTCCAACAATCAATCGCTGAAGCACTTGTTGTAATTTCTCGTCATGGCTTAATATACTTACTTTTTCAATGAAAAGTAGGCATTGAAATCTTGCGGCAAATTACAGGAAATACAGTAACATGGCTTGTCAAGTGTTATGTAAATTATTGCGCATAAATTTTATGGTGATGCAGAGCATGTGTTAATGGATATGGAATCCTAGGACACATGTAAAGAGTCATTAAAAGATATGGAATACTGGGATTTTACTTCAAACAAAATCAAGGACTTGTAACACTAAAAACGAATTTCCTTATGTAAGCGTACTAATACCCCAATGATCATACTCTTCTCCCCAAATCCTTCGTTAAAAAGCAAAATTGAATTGAAAACCTTTTTCTCTTGCAAATTCATATTAGTTTATTTCCAAATTGAACTCCCAAGCAGCAAAGTCTTTCATTAGTAAACAGTATATGATTTTCGTATGATAAGTGTTAATTACAAAAACCACTGATTTTTTTTTTTCACATGTACAACATTAATTAGCAACAGCAGTATTATACTCGTATGTATGATGTAATTTCATAGTTGAGATTGACTACAAAACTTCTAACCATGACATAATGTTAGCAGCTGATAAAAACAATAGAAACCAAAGCATAAAAAGAAAGCACCATATAGTTTAACAGCAGTAGCCAGAGCCACTTCCTGTTATCTGTTATCCAACACAACCAATCCAAGGTTGATGTGAAATCTTGACAGCCACTGCCCTAGCAATTGTAGAGTTCAATCATCTCTTATTATTCTTTCCTTCATCAACTCCACTTCTTTCATTAAAACCAAGATCAAAATCTTGTTCATTTTCATTGTCAGTGTCATCTATTTCCTCCGATTGAGAATTGAACTCGTCCTCTTCATCTTCCGACAATGTCCGCTTCCCTAGAATTTCCTTCATCAACTCCTCATCAGCTTCTATAGGCTTCCCTGCTAAATACCTCTGCAATATAGCCTCAAACACAGAAGGAATCGCCTCAGCATCACCCTCTTGAAGCTTTGCCACACGCCTCTTCAACTCTTTAACCCAAACACACACAACAATAGATAAAATTCTTTTAGCAGAGACTCAAACGATCAATATTTGAAACCAATGTATTCAAATCCTAACTGGCTCATTCAATCAGCTGGACTATGATTATGATCCTGTCCAATTCGATTACACCTTATTTTATAACACCAAAAATGTTTGTTATATAGTACGAATGGTGTTTGCATGAAACAGTACAAATCCACTTGTTTAGCATAATTCTAATACTTTGAGAACTAGTTATATAATTTAAATAATTTAAAAACTATTTAGGGGAGAGAGTGATACTTCAGAGAACAAATTGATGGTTAATTCCTGTAAGATTGTTTGAAGCAACGAGAAAAGTAGTAAGTGTTCAGAGAAGCATTTGATCAAACATGTGAAGGACACAGCCAAGTAATTAAGAATAAAGAGAAAGCAATAGGGTAGTAATTGGTAAAGTGCGAAGATGGGTGTTACCGTCGTTGCTAATGTCTTGGACGAGGGAGTGGGGTTTGTCGGGGGAATGGGAGCGAGAAGAGAAGGAGGTGGAAGGAGTGGGAGAGAAACGAAGACGCCGCGCGTGGAAGGACAACTTTCTCAGAAGGTTTGCATTCATCATGTGTTGTGTTGTGTTCCTTCCAATGATGTTGTTCCTCCTACGTTGCCACAACGTTGATGGTTCATGGTTTTGGACTATTTGTATGGTACCCCCCAGCCCAGCCCCAGCCCCAGGTACAAAAAAACACAAAAACAAATACTCCAACTATGGCGTGGGGTGTATATTATAAAAATCAATAAATAACTCGTAATTAATTTTCTTTTTGCATTGGAAATTTTAGGTGAGTTGATTAATTCTAAAAATTAAGAGGAAAATCATGGTAAATTTCAAATATATGTAATTTTAAAAGAATAAAAAATATTAAATTTTTTTTTCATCCAACTAAAATAGTCAAAATTTGACTTTGATCCCTAAAAAAAATTGTTTAGTTTTGATCCTCAAAGTTCAAAACATGTTATTTTTTGTCAATTTTAATATTGTTAGCAAAGTTATTAATGTGGCTAACAAAGTATTACATTGAAGTGAACATTTTGGGTGATGTAGTGATTTTTTTGTTCTTAAGAAAGATTAAAAGTTTGATTTTAGTTGTCATAAAATTTTAAAGTTTGATTTTGTTAATTTTTACATAATAAAAATTGATTTTAGTCCTCATAAGATATTATATTTTCATTTTTAAAATAATATATTAAGCAACATTAAAAAAAACATAATATTCATATAACTTAATAGTAGTGTGCATATGCAGATGAGTTATAAAAAAGATGGATTCAAAAACTGAAATAAAAATGAAGATAAGAATAAAAGTAATTAAGGATAAAAATGGATATTCAGTGACCTAGAGTCGTGTGTTCTTGAGGCTCCTACAAATCTCTCAAGTCTCAACCTTGCTGCCAGCTGTTTCCAATATCTTCTTCCTCATTAGTCTAGCAAAGATTAATTATGTTTTTATTAACAATTAATATATTGTTTTTCTATTAATGTTTGTCTAACCAATATAAGAAACATATCTGAATGTATTAATTGAAAAATTTACTCTTTTTACAAAGTCTTAATTAAAAGCCCTTGAGATTTACGGATTCACATATAGCGAATGAGCATCAACTGTAAGTCAAACATAACGTAAACGTTTCAATAGAAATGGTCAATACGAAGTAGTCAAATTTGACTAGGATACAATAAAATTTAGTGATTATTGATAGAGCAATAAATATATATTGGTGGTAATTAAGTGAGTTAAAGGAATGATCTTAATAGACAATTAATGTATATATGAATATGAATACATACACCCCTCCAGTACAGTGTACATTTATATAAATATAACAGAAGGAGTTAATTAGAGACATTCACAATCACAGCAACAACAACATACATAGTGATGGCAGGTAATAACAATAATACTAGGATGAAGGTGGAAATACGCACCGATGATACTTGTCCTGGAGAATGGTCCCAACACAGTTCAGACTATCGCAGCACCTATCGCGGCATGGTGAACATGGTTATAATGGCGACAGATAATAGTGATCCAGAAACCGTTTTAACTCCACCTTCAACCTATCGGTTCATGTTGGAGCTCACACTGCCTATTCCCAGAGAGGTGTATCAGCCTTGACAAAGCAGCGAGGGTGATTATGACGACATCGATTCGTATCATCGTATTCTTCCTCCTAGGTACAAGGTCGAAGTGCGCACAGAAGCTGGTCCCGGAGAATGGCTCCGACACACCCCGGATTATCGCAGTACCTATCGCGGCACGCTGACTATTGTGTTGAGAGACAGTGTTCGAGGAGGAGGAGTAGGAGGAGGAGGTGGATACTATCAGTTACCTATGGAGCTGACCATTCCTATTCCGAGAGAGGTGTATCGGCGCCGGCGGCCTCCTACACCGCCCTCGTCTCCTGAAAGCGAATCATCAAAGGAGTCGCATTCGTCTGTTTTGCTGCAAGGACGGTGTGGACGGCGTCACCATTTGAATATTATCAGAACTGGTGCTCGTGATCGTGAGAGTGCTGTTCGTTCACCTGGAACCTCTACGGTTGAGAACAGGATGGAAATTTCTTCCGATGAGGACGCTTATTGGCGTATTGAATCGCCTTCGTCTTCTTCCAGCTCCGGATCTAATTAACTGAGGGATCCATTCATTCTTAATCATAATTAAGGCTCTCTTTTATTTATCTGCATTTATGCATTCTGAACATCTCCGATGCTTTTTCTTTATGTTGCATTGCTTGTTGATTTTGACTTGTGCTCTCTGTTGTTTATGCATCTGATCAATGACAAGCATTTAGTTTTGTTTTCAATCAGTATGTTGGTAATTATTATTGGATTATCCCAATTTCTTTCGCTCACTGTGTTTAAACTTTTGTGATCTGATATATCTTTTTTTTTTTGGTACTGCACACATACATACTTACGCACAAGGTTAGATTTGCAGTACCACTAGTTCACTTATTTCTTCTCCTGTCGAGATATTAGTTGCTTATAGGGAAATTCACCAGGTGAAGTTATCTCAAAGGAGAGCACGAGAAGTTATCCACGCTAGCTAATTAAAAACAGAATTTATAGAATTAGGCTAGAGATGGAAAAACACTGAAGAAATTTTAAAATGGGTTTAAACCCTAAACCACAAATTTGAAAAATTAATTGTGTCAAAAATTGTCGTGGAGGCTTGGTTTCCGAGATGCAATGACAAGGTATATAGAAGGGCCAAGTTTTAAATTTACTGAACCAAATAATTATTAAAGATTATCTTTAAACATTGATCTACTATTTTATTTACCGGAACTTTCTACCTACCATACAATAATTTTGGAGCTAACCATCACCTTGTATCTTCAATAGCAACTATTAATGTACAGAGAACTATATATTTTAATGTTTCAGTATAGTAGTTTATCATAGTTTGTTTTCTTTTACTTCACTGGTCCTCTGGGACTTTTGTTGTGGTGGTTTCTGGTTAAACCTCAGCTCAGCTCCTATAATTTTTCTGAGTAAGTACGTAGTCGTAGTGTGATCTCACCGCTCAATTGTTGAGTTCTTTCTCATACGTGCCATATATACACAATTGGCAGCGTTAGCATGCAGAAAAAACCTTGTCATGAATGATGAACCATCAAAAAGAAATTAGAAAACACCCTTAAACTTGAGCATAAAATCATAAATAAAAGGAAAGAGAGTGAGGGTGATCGAGAAGTGCTTACCAACATGTAGCCAATTGACAAAGCTAAAGTACCTTTCTATCACTGACAGTATATAGAGGGAACCAATGATCTGAAAATGATTTGTCAAGTGAGATGCCAGGTTCATGTATTTTGTTAATTAAGATATTAACTTTAGTTTAATGAAGGAAAATGAACATTGGTCATATACCAGAAGAAAGCTTCGCAGACTTAATCCACCTGAAAAAATCCTGTAAAACAATGTCCAGGATTAGGGACGACCTTTCCTGAATATATATATATATATACCTCAGAATGTTATTTGATTTCTAAATAGAATAAAACAATATAAACTTCTGACATAACTATTGAAAATCACTCCATTCCCTTTGAATTTGATATTCTGAATTCCATGAAGCTTTTAATTAGAAGCCTTGATAATTTTCAATTAGTGAATTTGTCATGATTAGTTGGTCAGCCGACGATGTACATGTATGCCCATAAAGCATATAAGAAAATCGCCCTTCATTTTGACATGAACATTACAAGTATAATGAATTAAAAGCAGGAACATATATTTTAATTTGGATCGAAGTTGACTTATAAGCTGACTTATTCTAAAAATTATGGGTGTTATTACTATTTGGCAATATATGTTCTAGTAAAAATTGAGAGGGAAATATCTTAAAGGACTCCATTAATTGGCATTCATATATAGCCACGATTAAGTTCGATGTCGTTTAAGCAAATTAGCTAGGTACCCTTTTAATATATATGCAAACGTGGACCATATGAATAGTACAAGCATCGTGGTGATGGAAATGTGACGAAGGAGAGTCATGAAATTGTACTCAACGATCTCAAATAGAAACCATATCACCGTCATCCCAACCAAAAGCGTAACTAATACATTTATGTTCCTCCATAATAACATAGCTGCCACTGCAAGTTTCCAAATTATCAGAATCAATTCATGGATTCTCAAAAGTCAACTTCATTAATTTGTTCATAATATTGCTAATAAAGAAGAGAGAAAAATTAATGATTAATTGCATCTGCAAGATTAGCCTTCTCGTGACTTGCTCGCAAAAACGCTAGTGCAAATTAATGCACAAGTCTGCAAGTTATACCAAATATTTTATTGTGAAACATGAAACATAAAGCTATATAACATATGACTAAAAAACTATATGAAAAAATTTAACGTGGTACCTTTCCCTTTTCTAAGAACTTCTTGCATTGGTTTTTCCTGTCTAGAGAGTTTTGCCCGTGTTTCTGATGATGAAGATGATGCATCGTGCGCCATAATTTCTTCTTGACTGATATTGTGTTCTTTTGCTACCATTTATGTTGTACATCAGATCGACCATGCTATTTATTAATTTGTTTTCATGCACAAGGAGAGGAGATTCTATGCTCAATATTTAAGTAATTATGACTTGGGGTTATTAACTTGAGGATAGCTTTGCATTCCCGCTAATTAACCCTCTAAAAAGTCTAAAGAATCGATGCCCCTGTTTAATGATATAGATTCATAAATCAAAATAAATCAAAGCATAAGCTCAAGCACGGTACATATGAATTTGTTTGGATATTTCAAATACAATTTTGAACTCCAAACTCGATTTGACTTAATGTTTGAGTGCTTCATAAATTATTTTTTAATTTAAATTTGAAACAAATTTAAGTTTGAATCACAAACAACAATTTAATATTTTTAAAGTAAAAATATTTTTGTATTGTATATTTATATTAAAATTATAAAATAAAAATATTTTTAATTACATTTTCAAACAAAATTCATTTTATCCATATACTTTTGAACAAAAAGTATATCCAAACATAAGTCATGTTTTACTAAATTTATTTTTATCAAAACTTAAGTTTAAAACATCTTTTTTTATCCAAACTTTATGTTTAGAAACTTTAATCTAGACACATACATGCTGTATTAAACTACTAAAAAAAAGAGTAGAATATAGTGAGGTAAATGATAGGTGATATTTGTTCTTAATTATGGTGTTACTTTTTTTTTTTACTGCATCAATGCCGTTTTATTATTCTAGTACAAGTTATATTTTGAACTCAAATTAACTTCAAACTTAACGTTAAAAGACCATTCTGATGAGGTTATTGACATGATCAAGGTTAGAAGTTGGTTGTGGACAAATCCTATTTAATTTATTTTATGTTCTCTTACTGTGTTTTTTTTTCTTACATACAATGTAATTGGACTTAGGGTACCCTTGTATTTCATCTTATCTATATTTGTCTGTTTAAGAAAAAAAAAGATTAACATATATAGGTAATTTTTTTTTATGTTGATTCAATTAGTTTAACTTTGTCTATTTAACATAATAAATTATTCTCTATTTTTCCGGTGTCAAACATGATAAATTTTTGCATTGTTTTTCTTATCTTTACACAATAAAAGGGAACATTATAGATAAAAAAAAAAAGAAATAAAAAAAAAGAAATTTTCAATAGTAAAATATATCTATGTATTGCCTAATAAAAAAGAAAAAAAAACAGAATTAAAATTCACGGTTATATTAAAAATTATCTCCGATGATCATTTGAAGGTTTTGCATTTGTTCATGAAATATAAAAAAATCATCAAAGTATCAAGTAATTTTTTAAAAATGATTTCTATGTACCTAAATTACTTGATATTTCATTCATCGGTTAAGATGGATCTCCACTCATTATATACAACATGAAGAGAAAATAAAGTAAATAAAATAGTTAAAGCTAAATAAAATATGAAGGAATGAACACCCCAATATCCCCCACCCACTTTCAGTGTCAATCTAGTATAGATCATTTAAGCTTTTATTAAATAATATTTTTCTCCTGTAATGCTTATCTAACTGTTAATTGCAAAAATTACTCTTGAGCTATTCTCAGAAGCGCGCCTTTCAAATATAGTGATTCTTATAACAAATACTAATGGCCAGTCAACAAAATATTTTAGTAGTTTGGATTGTCTTTTCTATAATTATTGATTAAAATTAGATTTTATGAAAAGAATTAGTAGATATTTTAATATTAATGATCTTTAAAATCATTCCATGCATTTTGCTGATAAAAAAAAATAAAAAATCAATCAATGCATTTTAGTCAAATTTTGACTAAATGAGATAGTATAGTACTATTGAACATTTATATTTAAACATTTTTTTTATTGAACTTATATTTATGAGTCAAATTATAGGTAGTTTGGATTGTCTTTGCTGAAATTATTGATTAAAATTAGATATTGTAACAATCTTTAGTAGATATTTTAATATTAATGATCTTTAAAATCATTTCATGCATTTTAGTCCAAATTTGACTAAATGATAGTATTGAACATTTATATTTTTAAGAAAAGAAAGAGTTAAAAATATTTTGTTGACTGACCATTAATATTGTTATAAGATCAATCTTTATATTTGAAAGGTTTTTGTGACAATTGAGAAAAAGTAAATTTTGTAATTAATATATATATATATATATATATATATATATATATATATATATATATATATATATGTTTCTTATATTAGTTAGATAATCATTTTATAAAATAAAATTGTTAATAAAAGCATCATTCATCTAATTAATTAATATATATATATATATATATATATATATATATATTTCTGCATAGATCAACACAAAATGTAATATATATTCACTGAAAGTGGGTAGGGGAATTGGAGTGTTCCTCCTTAGTACATTTGTCTAACTTTAGCTATTTTTTTTTTCTCTTGATACTAAAAAAATAAAAAATTATTTTTCAAAAAAAATATTTAGTACTTCCTTTATTTAATTGAGATTTGATATTTCACTGTATAAAGAGCTTTCAAACGATTATATGGAGATAAATTTCAATATAACAGTCAATTTTAATTCCCCTCTTTTGTTCTTTTGTCATATATGGCTCCCAATTTCAATTATTTAATTAATATCTACACCAGTCAAAAACAATATTCAGGAACATTTTGTTTGTTCTTTACTTCTTGGCAGTCCCATGCATTATTATATCTTCTCTGCACATTTCAAGGTTACTTATATATATCGCAGCCGCACTACATTTGATAGCTCATAGTTCATACCGTTCACAAGATTTGAAAGGATATGATGGACTTATATTTTAGTAATAATTCCTCATGTTTGGAGAAGAAGCACACACCTTTCATATGGGTCAAGGGGTCTTCATCAATAGAACCATCAAGGGTCATTTTCCCAGAATAACAAGTTTTATATGATATACTCACTATCAATAAACTCATCAAGGCTATAATTTAAATTGAATAATTATTTATAGGAATAGAATTGAATATTTACTCATAAATATGATTATGAAATTCTCTTAATTAAATTCATGAATTGCCCACAGTATTTTATTTTCTTGCCCCATGTGCTATAATATTCCAAGTGATAAATTTTTATTTTCTTCAAATAGATTTTAGTTGTTTGCTTTCGAATATATAAAATATAATCGTATTTCATTTCTGCTAATTATTTTTTTAACTTAATATTGAGGTTGCATGTCTTTAAAGCCATGAAGCCAATGAAGTCACATGTTTTAATTTCAAAAATATTTCTACGCGTGTTGGATTTCACATATTGTCTTCCTTTTAAATGTGATTTAAATAAATATACATATGTTTGATTATTAATTGTTAGTAAAAAATATTTTTGCCTTCAAATCTTGGTTTAATTAATTAGGAGTGATAAAAAGTAAGTGTTTGTATTAGATTTAAAAATTTACACTAGATATTACAATAAAGTTGTTTGGAAAGTTTTTTTTTTACAGAACTTTGTTTCGAAAGTTAAAACATAATTATTATTTTTACTTCAAAATCAAATTCAACTAAAAAATAATTTTATTTGAAATAAATTTTATAAATACTAACTGAGAATTTATAGAGACTCAAAAGATCAATTTTAAAATTAAAAATAAAGCATAATTTAATCATTTATTGCTGGAAGCAATGTATTTGTCTAGAACCTTTCTAAGGTAAAAAGGGTTCTGTTAGTTCGGGAGAATCTTTCTATACGTAAATTTCACATATTGTCCAATGTCTTTACTTTTTTTTCTCATTTGCTTTGTTGCCCTTTTTCTCTCCACCATGCACAGATGTGACTTTTAATTTAGTGGAATATATATGTATTAATGAAGTCAAGTCTCTGCATAAATAATTTCCACAGTGAAAATTACAATGAATTGCATGGAACTTACAGCAAGGTTGCTTTACATGGAAGACATTAATGTTTTTTTTTCTTGGGTCAAAATTTAAGGCAACCCCACATGATAACAACCATTTCTGAAATTCTGCAAGTAAATGATGGGTGTGACACACTACATCCCAAAACACATTGATGTTTTTGACCTTGTGATTTCAGTGTGGGACCCTTTTCCAATGCGGTCCATTTTAACCTCTGAAAGCTAACTCTTTGTAGTGCATGTTTTAATTAATTAATTTATATGGCATATGATATGAATATGATCTCTCTCTGCCTCTTTTCCATTCCAATTGAAGCCTCATGCCAAACCACTACACTCCAAGAACAATGAGAGAGGAAGGGTTTTTCAACTTTTGCTGTGATGTGGCTTAAAATGCACAAAAAGAAGCAAAAGTAGTCACAGATTCCAGGGGCCTCAGAAACCGATTGAATAATAGCATATGCCCACAATTCCAACAACAAGACAAACCAGGCCCCACTTAACAAACAACCACGTAAGGAAAGTAACCCCCACACAATTTAATAAATAACATTATTTCATAACTAATAATCAATCCACATCCCCTCCAGTAGTCTCCCCCACCGAATGCATCAGTTAATTTGGAATACTTCTTAAATTAATAAAATTACAAGTTTTTAAATATTCATCAATTGGTCTCTAAGTTGAGAAATTTTATTAATATTCCAGAATCAATTTAAAGAGCTTTTCAATAGATAAGGAACTACATATATATATATATATTTTTTTTTTTTATATTTAGAGAGTTACTTATATAATATATTTTTTTTTCATTTTAAGAACTTTCTGCAAAAGAAGATAATACTTTGTACATGAAATTGGAAATTTATTCATTATTTAGTATGAGACTATTTCAGTTCACCTAATAGTCTCGAAATTGAGAGCATTATTTATATATATATATATACACAGTTGTACCAAATACTAAGTATTTGGAATAAAGTAATAATGGTATTTTATTATTATTATTATTACCCGATCAGATAACTGTCTTCTCAAAAGAAAAATCCACATTCTCTGTATTCCACAATCCACATAACTAGTTTAGTTCCTTTGCTTCCAAGGCCAGTTTCAGATTATTGTTCACTCATCTTCATTCTCTTCTTAAATTCCCAACACATCTTCTCTCTCTCTCTCTGAGTCTTTCTCTCTCTAAACCAAACCATGCCTGTGGTGACAGAAGACATGAAATGGAGAAGACCAAGAAACCAATTGAGGCACCCCATTTCAGAAACCGATGATCCAAACCCTCAAATCCAATCCTCTCACAGCAAATCCACCATCTCCTCTCTCTTATCTTCTTTCTCCAACTCCAACGAAACCGCACATGCCGGAGACCAAAACAGAAACACCACCACCAACAACAAAAGCAACAGAAAATTCTCAGCTGCAACCTTCAGAGGGTTCGGGTGCACTGCCAGTGCATCGCAGAAGGTGTCGGTGCCAGTGCCGGCGGTGATTCGGTCCTCGGCGGATTGGGAAGGGAAGAGGACCAGAAAGAAGAAGCACAGAATAAGGAACGGTAACAGTAACAGTGGCAACACATGTGATGATGATGATGTTTCTAGTGTGGATTTTCAGGATGTTTGGTGTGGCCCTGGAATTGGGTTATCAAATACTGATTCTGCTGCATCTGTGGAATGTGTTGTGGCGAGGAACAATGTGGTGGAGAGGGTAACACACAGGGAGGTACTATACTATACTTTTCTCATTTTTGCACAATTCAATTATTTTATGAATTGCTTCTGTGTCTAATTTTATTGAGCCGTGTGGATGATGTATGTATGGTATGCTGCACTAGTAGAATATTTACATTTTTTGTGGTTTGATGTTTTTGTTTGTCATGTTCATAACTTGGGAAAAATTTATCTCTCGTGCGAGTTAAGACCACCAATCCTTTTGGTTTGAATTGATTGATTGATTTATGGTGTTTTGTTCACAGTTTTTCTTTTCTAATTAAAAAAACAGGGTGATTTTTCTTGTTTTTTCCATTTTGGCTACTTTAAGACGTTTATATGCCTAAAATAAGAGTTTATTGGATATGTAATTATGTATAAGCTGTATAAAAGTCTAATGGTATTTATTAGCAGTATAGAAGCTTTTACATTATCAACTAATTATTATGTATATACCCTATTTTTTATAAAACAAAATAGAAACCAAGTGAAAAATAAAGATACTGAGTAAGGTATCAAATAGGGAATGAATTATTTGATTAAACTTATTGTTCACCAAAATCCCAAAGTTGCTTTATATGAGTATGATAACATCTAATAATTACTATCAAGTAATTAATCTATATCAACAAACTTGCTTTTAATTATTTAAAAATATTATTATTATTTTGTATTTCCTATAATAAGAATATATATTATATTATTTTTCAACTTCAATAAATATTTTCACTTTTATTTTGATTATTTTTTCTCCAAAAAAGAGGGTGTATTAGTTTTAGAGTTTAATAAATTAAATAAATATGCATTATCATGTATATAGAGATATTATGTCAGTATAATGTACATTTTTTAACCAATAAAAATCCTTTTGAGTGTTATTTTTAAGATAATTATTACAGTATAAAAAAAAAAAACTGATCATATAACAATCTTGTTCTTGTGATTCATGCATTTGCGTGTGTATGTGTGAGAAGAATCTTGTCCTTGTGATTCATACAGAAGTTCGGCTTCAAAGAAGTGTTCTTTCATTACCACAAATTGCGGGCTCTTGAAGGAAGAACAGCACATGACATGATATTTTTCTATACTACTATTGATCTCAAAATCTTAAAAGCATAAAAGGAAAGAACACAAATTTCAATACTACTTTCTAATTTCTAGCTTAGTAATTAGGAAAATTATTAAAAGATGGTCTATAAGATTCAGAATTGTTTTGTCAAAAGAAAAAAGATTCAGAGTTATGATTTATGAGGCACCTTCTTCAATGCGTGCACGTATTCCATTTCCTAGACAGAGACGCATGGGAGAGTTCTTGATTGGTTTATTTGTGGACCCACCCTTGAGTAAGAGGAGTACAGTGATTGAAGACAACGTAGGAGGACACTAACTATTAATATTATCACAAACATTCTAGAGCTGTTTTTGTTTGTTTTATTGTACTATTGTACAAAACACACACATGTGAGTGAATGATTGATTAGTTGCGGTTTTTGTTCCAATTGTGTTAGTTAAGTTTCGTCATTGTTTTGGTCTCTAACTCTGCTTCATTCATTGATAAATATGATGGCAGCAGCGTTCATCTTATTTTGGAAGGCGCACTGTAAAGCCAGAAAGCTTCTCCTTTGTGGATGATGATGAACCTGACATTTTCACAGCACGCCCTGGATTAGATCAGCCTTTTCGCACTGCTAGATTCTATCGCCATGCTCCACATCCTTCCCCTGATGGCCTTGCTCAGGTTTGTTCTTCATCTCATACTTTTATTATGTAAGACTTTAATTTCCATGCACTACTAGTATAAAGGTTTATGCACAAGTGAATCTACTTACTATACATTGTTGTGATTTCTGATTGAAAAAAACTCTCCACACCGTTAGTATATAGATTATTTACTCTTGAATTTGATGATCATAACTTTTATTGTAAACTAACTTACCTTTTTTTTTCAAGTATGAATAAGTGTTTTTTTGTGTGTGGGCTTTCTTTTTTAGTTGCTAAAACAGAATTAAGTATATGATAAATGAAGATATGTAATTTGGCTAGTTAGATAGGATCATATATTGTTGTATTGCAGCATCCTTGCTTCAAATGTTGGATTACGTCATATAGGTGAGCTCCATGTTCTTGCAGTAAATGGTACAACACACTAATTGAGTCTGCTGTTATTTTCTGACTAAAGTAGAGAACTGTTTATGGACTGCCACTTACTGTAGTACATGTTAAACCAACAGTGGAACTTGAGTTTCTAATGTTCTGTTTGAGAGGAAACAAAATGCAGTGTCACTAAAACTGTTTTCCCTCTGTAATAGAAGAGGGTCTTTCACACTCTTTTTTACATTAACAACCCTATCTACACTTGTATTCTAGACTTGTTAAGGCAGTGTTTTTTATTTGGTGGAGAAAGAGAGAAGGGTTAAGGTAGTGCTTTTTATTTGGTAGAGAAAGCATGACTAAAAAGAAGTTAATCAAATCTGTTAGGTGGGTCCCTCCTTAAGTGGCCCACACTACCATTTAAGTAAAAGAGGGGAAAAAAAGAATGAAAAGGGGCCGAAGCCCATAACATTATTTACGGGTTTTTTAATCCCTAATTAATTGGAAAATAAATAGGACGCAGCAAAGGCATTATAATTGGAAATGAAAAAGGAGGCTGCAGTGAAAACTGAAAAGGCACTAAATAGAAAAAGGGTTCGATGCGGCAATTGAGAAAACGTATCTCCTTTTGGGTAAAAAATTAGTATTTTGATATATTTTACCCGCGGTTTATCTTCTTTTACTGTCTGTGTTAGGTACCTATTACTATTACTATTAGGTTTTACTATATTGGTTTCCACCGTTGTGGTGTTATTTTTTTATAATTTGTTGATTTCTGTTGGTGATGTTAGGATCTTAAAGACGATGTTAAATCTGGTGATACTTTTTATAATTTGTTGATTTATATGGACTGTGATATGAGTGGTGTTAGGAACTCAAAGACAATGTTAGAAATTGGAACGGAATTATAAACAACAACACTTGTTTCACGTTTTAATTTGTCAATTATGTACTATGTACTAAAATTTGAGCCATCATCAAATTTGTCGATGGTGTCATTTTAACTCGAGTGCTATGTACTTTCTCACAATTTTGGGTTTGCCGTTTTAGCAAATTGTTAGATGGTAATGTTTACCCAAGAATAGAAAATATTTATAGTTAGATTTGCATGCTTCTTTGTTTTATCGTTTTAACCTTCTACATTTTATCATTTTTTTTCCTTCTATGTTCGGGGCTACATGTGTAACTGAATAACTAAGGCTTGTTAGTCAAAGTTTTGATTTATTAACAAGAACAAACTTGTGTAATAAAGCATCAGTGTTACAAATATAGTACATCAAACCTTTGCTTAGTTATTATTGTATGGAAGAGGAAATATTGAATATCTTGATTGTTATTGGCACACTGAAGATAATGATAATTCAAGGAAGAATACTAATGGGGGGACGATTTAACTCACACGACCAATTTAGAGACTGGCGACTTGATGTTGATAACATGTCATACGAGGTGAGGTTTCTTTTTCTCCGGTTAAATTTTCCATTGATTTTATTTTTTTGTAATGGATTTTATGTGTGTATACATGTAACATGCTTCTTCATTGATCATCAAAATTTATGGTTTGTGTAACAGCAATTGCTTGAACTGGGGGAGAGAATCGGTCATGTCAACACTGGGCTCAAAGAAGATGAGATGGGACTCAACATAAGGAAAGTTAAGCTTTCAAGTTCAAATGATACATCAAAACAGCATCAACTAGACAAAAAGTGCAGTGTTTGTCAGGTGAGTTTGTTAAATTACTTTACCATGCAGAGGTTTTTGAGTTATAAATTTTGTTTATTTTTAGTTTCTATAGTTAACAAAATGATGTAGTTTTAGAGCATGTTCAAATACAAATTAGAAGTGTTTTTGAAAGTTTCTCTACTGAAAATATACAATATTTTTTTAGTAGAAAAATTATTAAAAACACTTCTAACCCTGTATATAAGCAGACTTTTAGTCTTTTATTACACATTTAGTTCATACTATGAGATTAAATTTAATGTGTTTGGTTGTGTGCCCAGGAGGAGTATGAATCTGATGATGAGGTGGGGAGATTGAAGTGTGAACACAGTTATCATTTTCAGTGTATAAAACAATGGCTTTTGCATAAAAACTTCTGCCCAGTTTGTAAGGAAGAAGTTGTGGTTCGACACTAGTGGCACTATCCTCATGTTTTTTACCCTTAAATTGGTGTATAGTTTTTCATATTATGCAATTTAAGCAATCTTCATATTACATATTTTAAAACTTTTGGCTTCTTTAGTGAGGAGTCGGCAATATTATACTTGTAATTGGACAATGCTTTTGCAAATTTGAATGCTGTCAGGTAAACAACGATTTGGTAAAGGAGCACTTTCTAATTTCCATTCCTTTTTACACCGTGCAATTCCAAGTTTTTAAAGTACAAAAGCATTTTTGTATGTTAAGAAATTGATTGAAGTTAAGTATAAACTCAAACATCGAATGTCAAATTTCATGGCATTTTCACTTCCACTTAGTTTGCTGAGTCTTGGAACTAATTGCAACTCTTGAATTTAATTACAGATAGCTGACAGAAGTTAAGAGTTTGGTAATTTTTAGTTCGTTCTCTGTTTTGTTAGTTATCTGTTCATAACATTTGACAGTTGTTCTGTTTGAGGCTGAGTTGTTCTCTTTTGAATGTTGTACTATTGAATTTAATAATGAATACAGAATTCATTCATGTTCAACAAATTCAATTTTTCTGTATTAAAATAAATAAAATCATTATTTTTTTCTTAATATCAAACTGTTTGATTTCTACGTTTAAGGTTTTCTTGATAAAATAAAACTCATAAGGAAGTTTTTGGCCAAAATAAAAAATAAAAGGATCTATTTTGCTAAATGATCAATTTTTTCACTGAACAGTGAACACGGAAAAGGATCATTACGTCTATGATATATTTATGCCCATAAGGTTTTTATGACTAAGATGTAAGTTAGAAACAATTGTACATCACCTCATTTTTTTTTTTAATAATTATTACTCAGATCGGCAAAATCTTGAGTTTGTTCTTTTAGATATGGTTCTCTCTGACATCTTTTGTCTTGATTATTCTTCTTTAGTGGGTTTTAGTTTTTCTTTATTTTAGAGTGTCTCTTACTAGTCACCTTATGATTGATTTTCTTTTTGATTGTACGTTAGTTGGAAGTGTAATTCACTACTCTTCAAGTTGCAATACTTTTTGTGTTGCTCTCCACTAGGAAAGATGCTATGTCATCGATATTCTTCAGGCTAAAAGATAGAATTACAAATGATTGGTCACTTCCTGTCAAAACCATTTTTTGTTCTTTCTCTATTTAAATACGATGGAACTTATCCAATTTGTAAAATACCCTTGCTTATAACGTGTGTGGTCGTGCTGTGATATTAATAAAACTTGCTTTCAAGATTAAGAAAAACTATGAATGAATCCGTTCAATGTTTGGCTAAATTAATAAATTGTTTAAATCGATTATTATTAAGAAATATGTTGAAATATATTCTTTTATTAATTGATTAATTTTATAAGTGATTTATTTAAATTATAAAATGTAAGCTTAATTATTAAAATAAATGTTTTAGTCTTTACATTACATTGAAACAATATTTAATATCTACATACCATAATTAATTCAAGTCCATAAATATCTTCTTTGTAGATATTTTATATCTTTTGTAAACATGAATGACTAATTTAAAGAATAAATTAAAACATTAAGGGTTTCATAAATTGAAAACTAAATCGAAATCCTAAACATTTAGGATTTCATAAATGAAATAATTAATCAAAACTCAAAATATTTAGGTTTCATAAATAAATCCTAAATTGAAACCTGTAAGAAATATGTTTTTGTATTTGAAACAAATAATCGAAACCTAAACATTTAAGGTTTCATAAATGAAAAAAATTAATTGAAACCTTAAATATTTAGGGTTTTATAAATAAAATCTTAAATTAAAATTCTTAATAAATAGGATTTCATGAATGAAATAATAAATTGAAACACTAAACCTTAAGGGTTCCATAAATAAAAAAATAAATCGAAACCCTAAACAT
This sequence comes from Amphicarpaea edgeworthii, assembly GCA_014843725.1. Lineage (NCBI taxonomy): Eukaryota > Viridiplantae > Streptophyta > Magnoliopsida > Fabales > Fabaceae > Amphicarpaea > Amphicarpaea edgeworthii. The sequence continues at coordinate 1,711,986 of CM026325.1, forward strand.
TTAGGTTTCATAAATGAAATAATTAATCAAAAACCTCAATATTTTTAATTTCATAAATAAAATTGCAAATTGCAACCCTTAAGAAATAAGGTTTCATAAATGAAACAATAAATCAAAACCCTAAACATTAAGGGTTTCATAAATGAAAAATAAATCGAAACCTTAAATATTTTTTGTTTCATAAATAAAATCCCACATTGAAACCATTAAGAAATAGGGTTTCATAAATGAAACAATAAATCCAAACCTTAAACATTTAGGGTTTTATAAATGAAATAATTAATCGAAACCTTAAAATATTTAGGTTTTCCTTAATAAAATCCTAAATTGAAACCCTTAAGAAATAAGGTTTCATAAATGAAAAAAATATATTGAAACCCTAAACATTTAAGGTTTCATAAATGTAAAAACAAATCAAAATCCTAAATATTTAAGGTTTCATAAATGAAATAATTTATAGAAACTCTAAATATTTAAGGTTTCATAAATAATATCTGAAATTAAAACCCTAAATATTTAGGGTTTCCTAAATGAAACAATATATCAAAATCCTAAATATTTAGGGATTCATAAATAAAAAAAATAAATCGAAACCTTTAACATTTAGAGTTTCATCAATGAAAAAATTAATCAAAACCCTAAAAATTTAATGTTTCAGAAATGATTTTTTTTTTATCAAAGCCCTAAATATTTAGGGATTCAAAAATAAAATTTCAAATTGAAATCCTTAACAAATAGTGTTTCATGAATAAATCAAAACAATAAAAATTTAGGATTTCATAAATAAAAAATAAATCGAAAGACTAAACAATTAGGGTTTCATAAATGAAAAAAATTAATCAAACCTTAAATAGTTATGGTTTCATAAATAAAATCTCACATTAAAACCATTAAGAAATATAGTTTCATAAATGAAACAAAAAATCAAAACCCTAAAAATTTAAGGTTTTATAAATGAAAAAATAAACCAAAACCCTAAAACTTTAGGATTTCATAAATGAAAAAATTAATCAAAACCCTATATATTTATGGTTTTATTAATAAAATCCCACATTGAAACCATTAAGAAATATGATTTCATAAATGAAACAATAAATTCAAACCCAAAACATTTAGAATTTTATAAATGAAAAAATAAATCGAAACCCTACAAATTAAGCGTTACATAAATGAAATAATTAATCCAACCCTCGATATTTAGGGTTTCCTTAATAAAATCCCAAATTTAAACCCTTAAGAAAAAGGGCTTCATAAATGACGCAAAACATCAAAACATTAAACATTTAAGGTTTCATAGATGTAAAAAAAAAAAAAAAAACCCTACACATTTAGGATTTCACAAATAAAATAATTAATAGAAACCTTAATTATACGGGGTTTCATAAATAATATTTGAAATTGAAATCCTAAATATTTAGGGTTTCATAAATGAAACAATAAATCATAACCCTAAACATGTAGAGTTCATAAATGAAATAATAAATCGAAACCCTAAACATTTAGGATTTCGAAATAAAATAATTAGATGAAAATCTCAGTATTTTGGATTTCATACATAAAATCACAAATTGAAATCCTTAAGAAATAGGATTTTATAAAATCAACAATAAATCGAAACCCAAAACATTTAGGGTTTCATAAATATAAAATAAATCGAAACCTTAAACATTTAGGGTTTTTAAAAGAAATAATTAATCAAAACCCTAAATATTTAGGATTTCATAAATGAGACAACAAATTAAAACCCTAAACATTTAGGGTTTCATAAATGAAAAAAAAATAATTAAAACCCTAAACATTTAATGTTCCATGAATGAAAAAAATTAATCAAAATCCAAAATATTTAAGGTTTCATAAATAAAATTCCAAATTAAAATCCTTAATAAATAGTGTTTCATAAATGAAACAATAAATCATAATCCTAAACATTGAGAGTTTCATAAATGAAAAAAATAATTGAAACACTAAATATGTAAGGATTCATAAATAAAATACCAAATTGAAATCCTTATTAATTAGAGTTTCATAAATAAAACAATAAATCGAAACCTTAAACATTTAAGGTTTCATAAATCAAAAAATAAATAAAAAAACTAAACATTTAGGATTTCAAAAATGAAAAATTTAATAAAAACCTAAATATTTAAGGTTTCATAAATAAAATCCCAAATTGAAAATATTAAGTAATAGGGTTTCATAAATGAAACAATAAATTGAGACCCTAAAAATTTAGTGTTTTATAAATGAAAAAAATAAATTGAAACCCTAAACATTTATGGTTTCATAAATTAAATAATTAATCAAAACTTTCAATATTTAGGATTTCCTTCATAAAATCCCAAATTTAAACCATTAAGAAATAGTGTTTCATAAATGAAATAATACACCGAAACCCTAAACATGTAGGGTTTCATAAATGAAATAATTAATAAAACCCTAAATATTTGGGATTTCATAAATAATATCTAAAATTGAAAACCTAAACATTTAGGGTTTATAAACGAAACAAAAAATCAAAACGCTAAACACATATGGTTTCATAAATGAAACATTAAATCGAAACCCTAAATATTTACGGTTTCATAAATCTAATAGTTAATAGAAAACCTCAATATTTTGGATTTCATAAATAAAATCGCATATTGAAACCCTTAAGAAATAGGGTTTCATAAATGAAATAATAAATTGAAACCCTAAACGTTTAAGGTTTCATAAATAAAAAATTAATCAAAACCCTAAATATTTAGGGTTTTATAAATGAAATAATTAATCAAAATCCAACATATTCGGGGTTCATATATAAAATATGGAATTGATCCTTAAATATTTAGGGTTAAATAAATGAAACAACAAATTAAAACCCTAAAAATTTAAGGTTACAGAAATTAAAAAATAAATCAAAACCATAAACATTTAAGATTTCATAAATGAAAAAATTAATCAAAACCCTAAAAATTTAGTGTTTCAGAAATGAAAAAAATTATAAAAATCATAAATATTTAGAGTTTCATAAATAAAATCACAAATTCAAATCCGTAATAAATACTGTTTCATAAATGAAAAAACAAATTGACACCCTAAACATTTGGGGTTTCATAATTGAAAAAATTAATCGAAACCCTAACTATTTAGGGTTTCAAAAATAACATTCCAAATTGAAATCGTCAATAAATAAGGTTTTATAAATAAAACAATAAATCAAAATCTTAAATATTTAGGGTTTTATAAATTAAAAAATAAATCAAAACCTAAAATATTCGGGGTTTCATAAATGAAAAAATTAATTGAAACTCTAAACATTTACAGTTTTATAAATGAAAAAATTAAACTAAAACCCTAAAAATTTAGGGTTTCATAAATAAAAAAATTAATTGAAACTCTAAACATTTACAGTTTTATAAATGAAAAAATTAAACTAAAACCCTAAAAATTTAGGGTTTCATAAATAAAAAAATTAATCGAAATCGTCAATATTTAGGATTTCAAACCTTTAGGGTTATAGAAATGCAAAAACAAATCGTAACACTAAACATTTAGGGTTTCATAAATGAATTAATTAATAGAAAGTTCAAATATTTAGGTTTTCATAAATAATATCCGAAATTGAATCCCCAAACATCTAGGATTTCTTATATGAAATAATAAATCAAAATCCTAAACAATTAGTGTATGATAATTGAAAAAAATTAATCAAAATCCTAAACATTATTGTTTAATAAATAATTTTTTTTATTAAAACCTTAAATATTTAGGATTTTATAAATACAATTCCAAATTATAATCTTTAATACATGGTATTTTATAAATGAAACATTAAATCTAAACCTTAAAAATTTAGGATTTAATAAATAAAAAATAAATTGAAAACCTAAGCATTTAAGGTTTCAAGAATGAAAAAATTAATTGAAATCATCAATATTTAAGGTTTCCATACTAAAATCCAAAATTAAAGCTTTTAAGAGATAGGATTTCATAAATGAAACAATAAATAAAAACCCTAAACAATTAGGGTTTCATATATATAAAAACAAATTGAAACTCTAAACATTCAGGGTTTCATAAATAGAATGATTAATAGAAATCCTAAACATTTAGGGTTTCATAAATATAAAACCAAATTGAAACCCTAAAAATTCAGGATTTCATAAGTGAAATAATTAATAAAATCCCTAAATATTTGGGGTTACATAAATAATATCTGAAATTGAAACCCTAAATATTGAAGGTTCCTTAAATGAAACAATAAATTAAAACCTTAAATATATAGGATTTCATAAATGAAACAATAAATCAAAACCCAAAATATTTAGAGTTTCATAAATGAAATAATTAATTAAAAACATCAATATGTTGGATTTCATAAATAAAATTGCAAATTTAAACCCTAAAGAAATAGGGTTCATAAATGAAACAACAAATCGATACCCTAAATATTTTGGGTTTCATAAATAATAAATAAATCAAAATCCTAAACATTTAAGGTTTCATAAATTAAATAATTAATCAAAATGCTCAATATTAGGGTTTCTTTAATAAAATCCCAATTTGAAACCCTGAAACCCATAACAAATAGGGCTTCATAAATGAAACAATAAATTAAAACCTTTAACATTTCGGGATTCAAAAATGAAAAAATAAATCAAAAGCCTAAACATTTAGGATTTCATAAAAAAAAACTTCAAAATTGAAATCCTTAATAAATATGGTATCATAAATGAAACAATAAATTGAAACGTTAAACAATTATTGTTTCATAAATGAAAACAAAATTGAAACCCTAAACATTTAGGGTTTCATAAATGAAAAAATTACTTGAAACCCTAAATATTTATGATTTCATATATAAAATCCTACATTGAAATCATTAAGTAATTGGGTTTCATAAATGAAACAATAAATTTAAACCCTAAGCATTTAGTGTTTTATAAATGAAAAAATAAATTGAAACCGTAAAAATTTAGGGTTTCATAAATTGAATAATTAATCGAAACCATCAATATTTAGGATTTAATTAATAAAATCCCAAATTCAAACCCTAAAACTCTTAAGAAATGGGGTTTCATAAACGAAACAATACAACAAGACCTTAAACATTTAGGGTTTCGTAAATGAAACTATTAATAGAAACTATAAATATTCAGGGTTTCATAAATAATATCTAAAATTAAAATCCTAAATATTTAGGGTTTCTTAAATTAAACAATTAACCAAAACCCAACATAATGAGGGTTTAATAAATAAAAAAAATAAACCAAAACCATAGACATTTTAGGTTTCATAAATAAAAAATAAATCAAAACCCTAAACATTTAATGTTTCATAAATAGTTTTTTAAGCAAAATCCTAAATATTTAGGGTTTCATAAATAAAATTCAAATTAAAATCCTTAATACATAGTGTTTCATTAATGAAACAATAAATTGAAACTTTAAACATTTAGGGCTTCATAAATAAAAAATAAATCGAAATCCTAAACATTTAGGGTTTCATAAATTAAATAATTAATTGAAATGTTGAATATTTAGGATTTCCTTAATAAAATCCCAAGTTGAAACCCTAAAACCCTTATAGGGTTTCATAAATGAAACAATAAATCAAAACCCTAAACATTTAGGACTTCATAAATGTTAAAACAAATTGAAACTTTAAACATTTAGGGTTTCATAAATAAAACTATTAATAGAAACACTAAATATTAAAGGTTTTATAAATACTATATGAAATTGAAACCTTTAATATTTAGGGTTTTCTACAGGAATCAATTTATCAAAACCTTAAATATTAGAGTTTCATAAATAAAAATATAAATTGAAACCCTAAACATTTAGGGTTTCATAAATGAAAAAATTAATGAAAACTCTTAATATTTAGGGTTTCCTTAATAAAATCCTAAATTGAAACTCTAAAACCCTTAAGAAATAAGGTTTCTTAAATGAAACAATACATTGAAACCCTAAACATTTAGGGTTTCATAAATAAAAAATAAATGGAACCTTAAACATTTAGGGTTTTATTAATGAAAAAATAAATTGATACCCTAAATTTTAGGGATTCATAAATTAAATAATTAATCGAAACCCTAAATATTTAGGGTTTCATTAATAAAATCCCAAATTGAAACTCTAAAACCCTTAAGAAATAGGATATCATAAATTAAACAATACATCGAAACCCTAAACATTTAGGATTTCGTAAATGAAATTATTAATAAAAACTTTAAATATTCAAGTTTCATAAATAATCCGAAATTGAAACCCTAAATATTTAGGGTTTCATAAATAAAATTCAAATTGAAATCCTTAATACATAGTGTTTCATTAATAAAACATTAAATCGAAACCTTACACATTTAAGGTTTCATAAATAAAAAATAAATCAAAACCTTAAACATTTGGGTTTCATAAATGAAACAATAAGTCGAAACCCTAAACATATAGGGTTTCATAACTGTAAAAACAAATTGAAACCTTGAATATTTAGAGTTTCATAAATGAAACTATTAATAGAAACCCTAAACATTGAGGATTTCATAAATAATATCCGAAATTGAAATCCTAAATATTTAAGGTTTCCTAAAGGAAACAATTTATCAAAATCCTAAATATTTAGGGTTTCATAAATAAATAAACAAATTGAAACCCTAGACATTTAGGGTTTCATAAATGAAAAAATTAATTGAAACCCTTAATATGTAGGGTTTCCTTAATAAAATCCAAAATTGAAACCCTAAAACCCTTAAGAAATAGGGTTTCATAAATGAAACAATACATCAAAACCCTAAAAATTTAGGATTTCATAAATAAAAAATAAATGGAACCCTAAACATTTAAGGTTTTATTAATGAAAAAATAAATTGAAACCCTAAACATTTAAGGATTCATAAACTAAATAATTAATCAAAACCCTAAATATTTAAGATTTCATTTATAAAATCTCAAATTGAAACCCTAAAACCCTTAAGAAATAGGATTTCATAAATGAAATAATACATCGAAACCTAAACATTTAGGGTTTCTTAAATGAAATTATTAATAAAAACTATAAATATTCAGGTTTCGTAAATAATATCTGAAATTGAAATCCTAAATATTTAGGGTTTCCTAAATGAAACAATAAATTAAAACCTTAAACATAGGGTTTTAGAAATAAAAAAAAACTGAAACCATAGATATTTAGGGTTTCATAAATAAAAAACAAATCGAAACCCTAAACATTTAATGTTTGATAAATAATTTTTTTATCAAAACCCTAAATATTTAGGGTTTCATAAATAAAATTCAAATTGAAATCCTTAATACATAGTGTTTCATTAGTGAAACAATAAATCGAAACTCTAAATATTTAGGGTTTTATAAATAAGAATTAAATCGAAATCCTAAACATTTAGGATTTCATAAATGAAAAAATTAATTGAAACCCTTAATATTTATGATTTACTTTCTAACATCCCAAATTGAAACCTTTAAGAAATAGGGTTTCATAAATGAAACAATACATCGAAACCCTAAACATTGAAGGTTTCATAAATATAAAAACAAATCGAAACCTTGAGCATTTAGAGTTTCATAAATGGAATAATTAATAAAAACCTTACATATTTGGGGTTTCCTTGATAAAATCCCAAATTTAAACGCTTAATAAATAGGGTTTCATGAATGAAATAATAAATTGAACTAACACTTCTGGCTACAAGTATTCTCTATGTTACTACTAGCTACAAGTATTCTAAACCACTTCTGGTTCATAGTATGAATCTCCCCTTAAGATTATATTACCCAAATATTGTTTGATCACTAAGTCATTCCTGATTTTCTATTTAAATAATGAATAAGATTCATATAACTCTCAAAAAGAGGATAGGTATATGAATGATTCTCTATTAGTTATAAAAGATGGTGTTTCTTTTCTCCTAGCTCTCTTTCTCACTTAAGGTTTTCAAGCTTTCTCGTAGTGTGTTTTCTTTGTTATTTGACTCTTGTTTACTTGCTCATTTTTTGTCAATAATCTGTTAGTCTCATTCTTGCATGAAAGCATCTATTTATAGTAGAGCTCCATGGATATGAACTTTAAAGGAGATTTGATCCGTTGTCTCATAGTTGCGTGTTGAAATTCCTTTAGCTTGAGCTTGATCAGAGAAAAGCAAGCTATTGTCTTGTCACAACTCTACTTTAGCTTTTCGTAAGTGTGCTTATTAAGGTTGATTAGTCCTTTTAGTTGTACTTACTAGACTTCACCATGCACGAGAGAAACAAACAAACATACGAGATATATATATATGAAAAGTGTTTTAGTAAGATCTACCTCTCATTCAATTTTTAAACATAATGATCTTAAAGTCAAGTTATAATAATTAATTGTGTTTTCGGTTGAGCATAGAACTACTCACTTTTTGGTCAAGGAAGACTCTCACAGTCCGGTCTGACTTTCGCATGGTTTGATCCAACACTATAGCATGGTTTGGTCCAAGATTTTTTCATAGTTTGTTCCAAGACTTTGCATAGTCCATTCCAAGACTTCTTTTAGTCTATTCTGAGACCAATACATGATATGTTCTGAGATAACGTTGCCTTATTAAAAGCACTTTGGTTGCTTGATTTATTATGAAAATGTTTTCAGACATTCAATAACATAGAGTGAGATAGAAGAGATTATACCAGTAATATGTGATGATTTTTGGTTTCTTGAAATTACTTAATTTCAAACCATTAGTTGATCCAATATAATCACATTTGTTATCATCAAAGTCAATCAAATGATTAGGGACCAGACATCATCTAATGTCTTGGTTCTAACAATAACTGTCATTCTATTAGATATCCTAACTATTTCTTTATCATATATTTTCATGACTCATTTATAACCTTTGTATCCTATTTTCTAAAGGAGAGAAAACCTATTTTTGTTTTGATTTGTGTTAACCCCAATTCTCATTTTTCACCTGATCTTTGATATTCCATAAATGAGAATCCATTTATGAAAATAGCTCTTAAATAGAATCAACACCTGAAAATGAATTTCAGCTACATATAAAGATCAATTTTGTTTTTAAACCCTTTTATACTCTTTGTGCTAATTTTCATATAAACTTTCTATAGCTAGAAGATGTCTTCAAGAGTGATTACATTTTCTTTAGCTATCCATTGCAAGCTTAAGGGAAATCATAGTGAAACTCCTCAAAGTTGAGGAAGAATTGGATGTAAACCGAGTTGAGGTTAAATCAGTATAAAAAAACAGCTAAATTCTCTAATTCCTAATCTCTATTTCAATTTCATGATTAAATCCATTTATGAATCAATTTATAACAAGAACATTCATACTATCCTTTCTGTTTTGTATTTTTATCAAGAACAAAGTTGTCCATAAACTCTTTGTGAAAAACTTCAAGGAAATGGTGGAAAAAGTTTTAATCTGAAAAGAGGAATTCAAAACTTTTTAAAATTCAATTCACCCCCCGCCCCCCCTCGATTTTAAACATTTAAGGTTTCATTTCATAAATCTAAACCATAAACCATGAACCCTAAAACGTTAAATGAAACCCTAAATATTTAATATATCATAACTAAACCCTAAATATTTAGAATTTCATAAATAAAATCATAAATATATAAGGTTTCAAAAATGAAACCCTAAGTTAAAACACTTAGTATTTAAGGTTTCATGAATTAAACTCTCATTATATAAGGCTTCCCTAAATTACACACTAAATATTGGGGTTTCATAAATAAAATCTTAACTTGAAACCTTAAATATTTCTAATTTCATTTATGAAACCCTAAATATGTATGGTTTCATTGCGAAACCTTAAATATTTAGAATTTTATTTATGAAATCCTGAATATTTAGGTTTTCAATTTTTGGTTTCATTTATGAAATCCGAAATATTTAGGGTTTTTATTTAGGATTTTTTTTTATGAAATCATAAATATTTATAATTTTATTTATAAATTCCTAAATATTTAAGGTTTTATTTAGAGTGTCATTAATAAAATCCTAAATAATAGAGTTTCAATTTAAAGTGTCATTTACGAAATCCTAAATATTTAAGATTTCATTTATAAAACACCAAATATTTTTATGATACCCTAATTATTAATGATTTTATGTATGCACCCCTAAATATGTAGAGTTTAAATTTAGATTTTTATTTATGAAATTCAAAATATTTAGGATTTCATAAATAAAATCCTAGATTTAAACCTTAATTATTTAGTGTGTCATAAATAAAATACTAAATATTTAAAATTTCATATATAAATCCTTGGATATTTTGAATTTCATAAATGAAATCATGATTATTTTGTGTTTTATAAATAAAATCATAAGTTGTGTGACCCAAAATATTTAAACTCTTTTAAGGGTGGTCTATTGTTGCTCATATTTTTGTGAAATTTTCAATTTTCTGTTGAAATTCCAAGGCGTTATAACTCGTTTTTTTCAAAATTTTGAATTTTTCACTTTTATTTCAAAATTTTAAAACATTACTCTTGTTTTTTTTCAAAGTTTTAAACTTTCTATTTTTTTATATATTTTAAAGGCATCCTCTTGTTTTTACACGTTTGTTAATTTTTATTTTTCAAAAATTTTCAAAAAGATTACTCTTATTTTTTTTCATATTTTTTAAACATTCGCACTTTTTTTTTTACAAATTCTTAAGACATTATTCATATTTTTAAAATTTACAATTTTTTTTAAATTTCAAGACCTTAATCTTGTTTTTTTTATATTTTCTAAAATTTTCAAGATATTACTTTTATTGTGATATTTTTTTTTTCAAAATTTCAAGATAGTCTTCTTCTTTTTTCATACTTTTAATAATTTTCATTTTTCTAAAAGAATTGAAGACATTACTTTTTTTTTTTTTAATCTTTTCAATTTTTTTGTTGTTTATTTTTTGCATTGTTTCCTTTCAAAATGTTCAACCTATTCAACACATTACTCTTGGTTTTTCAAGATAATTTATATTTATTATTCATTTTAAATTTTTTAAGACATTACTTTTGGTTATTCATACTTTTTCAAAATTTTAAGACATTATTTTTATTTGCTTTGTATTTTTAAAAAAATTATTTATTTTAAATTTTCAAGACCTCACTTGTTTTTTCATATTTTTTTTCAAATTTTATTTATTTTCAAGTTTTCAATACATTGGTCTTTATTTTTCTTATTTTTAAATTTTTTTTTATATTTTCAAGACATTATTCTTGTTTTTTTATATATTTTTTTCATAATTTTAAAAAATTTCAGTTTTTTAAAATTTTTAAGACATTACTCTTATTTTTTCATATTTAAAAAAAATCATGTATTTCAAATATTGAATACATTACTCTTGGTTTTTAATATGTTTTTTTAAATGTTCTTTTTTTTCAAATATTCAAGACATTGCTCTTGATTTTTTATGTTTAAAAAAAATAATTTTTCAAAATATTACTCTTATTTTTTCATATTTTATTTATTTCAAAAATTTAAAGACATTTCTCTTTTTTTCAAATTTTTATTTTTTCAAATTTTTAACACATTATCTTTGTTTTTTCATATGTTAAATTTTTATTTTTTTCAAATCTTCGATACATTACTCTTTTTTATCATATTTTTTAAAATTATCATTTTTTCAATTTTTTAAGACATTACTTTTGTTTTTTTTTCATATTTTTAAAAAATTTCAAGAATTCACCCTTTTTTTTTATTTCTTTAAATTTTCATTTTTTTTTTCAAATATGCTAGACATTTGTCTTGGTTTTCATATTTAAAAAAAAAAAAAATCAAATTTTCAAGATATTACTCTTTTTTTTTTTGCATATTTTATTCAATTTTCACCTTTTTCAAATTCTCAAGATATTTCTCTTGTTTTTCATATATTTTTTTAAAAAAAATTGTTCTTATTTTCGTATAATGTTTTTTTATTTTAGAAAATAGTTAATATTATGGTTGTTTATTGGTAAGTATCTTATAAGTGCTCACAAACATGGAGGTCGAGTTAATTACACTTTGTAAATTCTTGTTAATTTGATTAAAAATACCAATTGATTCTTATACCTGCTTTCTTGGAACCCTGTTAAATCAGAATGATATAGTGCAATGCAACCCTCCCATAATTTGTATTGTAAGTTTGTAACCATGTTTATTCTATTTAAAACTACACGTGTACATTGTCTTTGACTATATACAGGAACTTAAGTATTACCACAGGTCATGCATATATACATTGGCAGGATCTTGTAGGGTGTAGGGGTGTCCTCCTCTGTATGAGGAGTTTCATTTCATCTAGTGTTCTAATTATGTACAAAAGAATGAGGCATTGTAAAAGAGAAATGGACTAAACAATATCATGATGAGTGAGAAATTCAGTGATACATGGATACAGTTGATCTGCTGCCTGCAATACGGAGTGTGTAAAGTGACAAAGTTAAGAAAATCCATATATTGAAATATGTCAAGTTGGTTCAAATATAATAATAATAATAATAATAATAATTGGAATAATCATACCAGACGACCACCCACTAAGTCATAGTGGGCATAGTGTGGACCCCCAGGCTCCCCAAAGACTTTGTATGTAACCAATTCTTCAGGAATAAGCTTCACCGTTTCTGCATCACATTTATCATTATACTCATCACAGGTTAGATTATTTTTGCTTTGGAGAGAGGGAGAGTTGAGTATTTAGAAGATAAGGAATACTAGCAACACACTTTATAACACTCTTTTTCCAACACGCTCTTTCTTATTGGTTGAGTTTCATGTGAGTCTCACTAGTTTGGGAATGAAACCTATCAAATGCAAAATGTGACCCAAATATTTTATTGAGATTTGAGACTCAAATGAATTTCACCTAATAAGACAGTGTATCATAAAAAGGGCGTTAGACAGTGTATTGCTAGCATTTTTCTTTAAAGGATTGGCTAATGCAGTTTTAATACCATATACAGCTTCAGGAGGGCAGATTAAGTCTTGGTCACCGGCAATCGCTAAGACAGGAACATTACTTTTGTGGAGATGGTCCTTGTAGAGGAATGTTCCACTCCTGTCACGTAAACCACCTTTTTGGAAAATTGATGATAACTGCACGAGAAGCTTGGAAGGTACGGTACCTGTAAATTATGGTCCCATTATCAATAGTGGAACAATACTAAGTTTGTAAAAGAGAAATTTTTCGACAGCATACACAGATTACATAATTTAAGTTACAGAAAACTCAAACTAAAGCCTGAAAGATCTAACATGTATCTCTGACTGCAAACTAAAACACAAACTAACAAGTTAGTGGTTTTCAATGTAATGGATTTGATTAAGAGACTGGTGTTTATACAAGACTGCTAGATCAGGCAAGTTAAGATTGAAATAAAAGGACCAAATCAACTAGTAATTTAGCATCCTAGATATAAAAACTGGATCAGGCCTAACTCCTAAAAGCTGGCTCTAAGGAGGATTGTTCAATGTACTTCTCAATGGAAGTCCGTGATACCCTACTATGCACAGTTTCATAAGCTATTCTTTTGCTAAAATAGTGCAAGGATATTTTGTTGAAAGGCACTCTGTAGTCTGTACAAAAAGTCGCCTGAGGAAAAAAATTGGAACTTACCGAAGTTGTTTAAAACAAGCTTCTCAAATAGCTTTTCATCCATCATATCTTGAGCTGAAATCTGAGAATTTAGCCATGATAACACATACGGAGGATAGCTTTGATAAACAGTAGCCATCAATGGCCCAACTGGAATAACAGGAATGTTCAAAGCCTGAGCAGGTTCTGCCTGCAATATAAGGCAGTCTACTTAGTTTTTTGTTATCTTTAGCTTAGAGACATATCACTGGCATGGAATATAAAACAAATAAAAAGTTTCACCACACAATCAGTTTCTTTAAACACTTGCCAGGGGTAAAAGCAACTTGAGAGATGATCTTGAAGGCGTATAGTCAAGTGATGATGCCAAAGTAACAACAGATGCCAACTCAGAATCCTTTCCATCAAAACCTGACATATTATGTATAAAAGAAGAAGAAATATCGATCAACACATTTTGCATTTGACTATTGAAAATTCTAGAATCGTGTGACTATTTCTTGCAATGAAGTCAAAGAAAATCAAAGGTTGTAGCTACGTAATATTTAGCATGCTTTTATAGGTAAAGGTTTGAAATTTATCAAATTAAAATAGAAAGTGAAATACACAAAGCAACCATGATAAATTTTGTATAAATAAACTTGCACCAAAAACCAAGCAAATTTGAATTTTGATATATCTGCAAAATAAACAATGAATGAAAAGTAACAAAGCTCCATAACTACAGAAGTTGCAGAAGAAATAAAATAGAAGAACCGTGGGACTTACAACAACGTGAAAGTTTTGCATACAACAAGATACCTCCCATTGAGTGACCAATTGCCAGCAATTTTCCATCTTTTGGTTGGCATTGAGCCCTTATGTACTCCATCTAATGTATGAATGTATGAAGCCAACAATTGAGAAACAAACTTAATGAGATCATCCAAGATTTTTTTACCATTATATAGCGGAACAAAGAAATATTAAAATTACACCAAATAAGTAAAGAAAGAGATAAAAGTGCAGATCTTGCTAAATTAAAAGTAATGTATCCCAAAGGAAGAACGCCTCACCGCGGCAGGTACGTCCTCCTCCAGATAATGGTCAAAGTCCCAATCATACTTGACCATCAGCTCAAGCTGTTTCTGGAACTCTTCTACAGTTGCAGCTAAACGATCTTGCCATTCTAAAATCTGTGCTGGGAACAACCGCTGACCTTCAATGATACCTTGAAGCCTGCGATTGAAATCCTTCATTTGACCAGCAATTGCAGAGTTCTGACCTTCCAACAAATCTGAAAAATATTAATTTTCATATTAGTGGTTCATATAATCATACAATGTTAAAAATGAAAAGTTCCTAAGATCACTTCACCAACCTCCATTGAGAAATCCTGCAAGCCTTTCAGATATCCTTGTAAGAATCTCCATGAACCTTGTCGTTAGCCACATTTCCTCATGTTTAGTTACTACCTCTGATTCTCTCCTTTTCACGAGGCACTCCTCATCTTCCTCCAAACTATCTCCAAGTGTGCTCAACCCAGAACCTCGAACTTCAAGAATCCATGTATCGAAACCTTGTGCTGACATGTACCGAGCAAACGAAGACTGAACACAAACAACATTTACTCATCACACATCCTTTAACATTGATCCTAGACTAGAACAGACTATTGTCACAAATAACCAAACTTCAGATTTTAATTCAAGGGCACACACAATTATACTCAAAATTCCACACAATGAAAGCATGGAACCAATGTTTTAATAAATGGTCTGTGACCATAATTGCTGCCCCATTTGTCTGTATTTATTTGCAATATCCTGCAACATCAAGGATTGCGACAAAACCTTGAATGGGTGCAAAATCAGCATTATAGTATTTCCAAAATCAAAGCTCTATGACTTTTCAACGGAAGCAAGGTCACCTCAGGAGAGAGATCATAGCCTATTGCATTGGTTGCGACCCCTGACAACAACAAAAGCGGGTGATTCCTCGACGGGGCCTGCAAAACACATTCAAAAGTTTATGCCTTTAACAATAACACCTTTCTAATAATGTGCCAAAAGTGTAGCCTTGAGCCTTTTTTCTTATGTTTTTCGATAAAAACGAGGGAATTCGTAGATGCCCAGAAGCTATATACCATTGCATTGCCAAAAGAGTAATCTCAGAGAACAAAAAGTTGAGAACTTGAGAAGAGGGTAACCTCAGGAGAAGGACGGTAGCGCCACAGAGCGAGCTTCCAATCGGAGTTCGAAACCGCGACCCGGTGAAGCTCGTCGGCGGTGCATATCGATCGCAGCTTGTCACCTTTCTTCTCCATTCGTACGCCGTCAAACGCCGCATGAATCGCCGGGCACGGCAGCGACGCCCGGCGGCGGTAAAAACGCGAGGGGAATATTCGGGGTTTGCGATTCGGGTCGGGTCGTGACGGGCAGACCAAACAGAATCCGGCGCCAATGTGGTTAAGAAGCATTTTTTTTTTTTTAAAATATTTGTTTAGTGAACAAAAATACGTTTTATTTTTTATTTTCTTCTCTTGAGGGGAGCTTGTAACTTTGGTAATTGGTTGGTTTGCCTTACACTTTTTGTTTGTTGATTCTTATAGTAAACGGAACTACGTACGCGAAGATAAGAAGGAAGATGAAACCATTATGGGTTGTCAAAACTGGTGTAACCGTGCAAGAGATGTCAATAGTGTTAGAAGTCTTGCACGTAAAGAAACATTACTAACCATAAGTGTTCATGGAATTAAATATATGTAATTGGGTTTAAAATTGGAAATATTTCTAAAAATTGTAATTATAAGGTTGGAATTTTTTTAAAGAAACTGAATTAGGATTCTGGAATCTAATATTATAGAATTTTAATGATTATAATTCTAGGGGTCATTTGACAATTGGAATAATTGTAATTTAGAGTGCAATTCCAATTTTAATCTTATCAAAAATCAAAATTCACTACTTGTACCTGTTTTGATTTTTTTAATAAAATCTATTGCTTCGGCTTTAAAAAAAATCTTTAATAAAGCTGACTTTTTGAATCATATTTAAAAGAGTTTTCTTAAAGCTCATCTACAGTTGGAGGAATTGCCTGTTTTTAAGCCAATTTTAAAGACTTTATTATGAACTCACCATTTAATAAATGTTTTACAACTAAGCCTTACTGTATATCACAATTCACAGCAATTATCACAAAACTTGGATAAATTTCCTAGGTTGTTAGTAAATTACTACATTTTATAATGAAAATGTATCATATAATGTCTGCATTATTTTTTACGTTTGTTGATCAAACTTCACGAGAGGACAGTGACTTCATAGCAAAGCAAAGAGAGGCAAGTCATATGAAGAAAAGCCTGATCTCTCATGTCATGAAGCATGCTAAAACATCAATGATAGTTTAATGAACCTCTTGCATCGTGCAGAGTGTTTGGTTTAACATGGTAAAGAATAAAAGAAATGACACTTTTCATATCACAAAATGGAAGTCACATACCTATACCCACTCCCCTCTATATTATTTTTTTTTCATATACCAAAAGTCCAGCATACCAATAAATATGCCATATCACTATTTGTTTCACCTTTCAAGAACAAATGGGCGAATATGCTACAATTAATGTCGTATCTACGTTTAAGTCTATGCTTGCAATGAAATATATATACACTATATTATAAAAAGGGCACGTCCTAATTGATCAGGTTTCATTGATGTCAGTGAAAACTGCGCGTTCTAGTCTGTAGATCTTGAACTCCAGCTAGATCTTGGGCACGTTGCATGCATGTTCATAGATTCTTCTTTCTTTGTATTTATATAAGCCCATAATAAATGTGTCAGAAAAGAGTGATAGTACTTACATCATGTCTATTCTGTAGCGCGTGATTTTTTACATTTATTTGAAAAGTTAACAGTTACTACAATCATAACTTCTACATTTCAAATGTGGTGATATCGTATGTCAATGGTTTTCCAAGCTTCATGGAAGTTCTTCCAATGATTACGACTTTAAAAAGCTTTAGGCTCACTACACTAATTTGATAACACACCAATCTTTCACCAGCCATCTTTTTAAAAGCATCTACTGTATTAAAGAATAATTGCTGTTAAGCTAATAAAGATTCTTCAATGACAACCCTTTTCTTATAAACCGCATGTTAGGATATCCACAATTCCACCGATCAAGTTGTTTTCTTTTCTGGCTTAATCAAATTCAATTTATAGACCTATCTTTATTAAATTACTCGAACCACTTTCACGTACTATTTGAGGATGTCACATCTGATCTGATTATTTTTTAGCATAGCTAAGGTTGACTTATGCTCAAAACCAGACAAAGTGTAGAGATAATAAAATAGCTAAATTACTTCACGAAATCTGAAGTTGGTTTTGTTAATCAGAAGAAAACAAAACAAACGTGACTGTCAAGTGACTCCAAGTCTAAAAACAATATAATAACATTTGGATAGAAAAGCTAAAAAAAAAAGAAGGTCCCTCAATAAAGCTAATGGCAATAACTTGCTTTATTCAACTGAGTAACTATGATGACCAGAAAAAGCCTAGTTTGCAAAATATGATCTTACATGTCATCCATTTCCATATAGATAAAAAGAAACAACCTATGATTTAGTCTTTATTTTTTTTTTCCTGTAGAAAATAGGGTCCTTATGTTCATTGTTAAAAAATTAAAGTACAGTCCAATATGCCTCCACCAAACTCATTCATTTTTCTCCAATTTTGGTTCATACTGGTTGTGATGCTCTATTTGGCTGCTGAATGTTGTTGTCTGGAGGAAACTGTTTTGAAGCATCTGATAGTGCTGCAGCAGCAGCAGCTGGGGTCATGGATTGGTACTGAGGAAGCAATGGAGCAGTAGTGGTTTGTTGTTGTTGAGTGTAGTAAGCTTGGTCTTGCACATGGCCACCATATTGATCATAACCATAATTAGTAGTAGTAGTAGTACTACTAGAGGGAGCCACAGCAATGGACTGTGGTGGATGATGGAACTGATGCAAACCCACATACTGTGGCTGAAATTGGTTAGTAGGTATTGGAGCATATGCAGGATTTGATGCCACTGGAGAAGCCTTGAAAACACTTTGACTCATCTCAGGTATAGTAGGGCTAACTGACTTTGTGGGGTAAATTGGTGGAGTACCATCCTTGTATGCTGCTGCTGAGGTAACAACACTCTGTGGCAATGCCATGTTGTAGGGTTGTGTAGGTCCAACAGGCATCACATAAACTGGGTACTGTTGTTGACCAATTGGAGGGTGAAGTTGTGGTTGTGGTTGTGGTGCATAAACTGGGTAGTATGATGAAACTGGAACTGGACCTGTGGCTCCAGGGTGATGGTGGTGGATGTAGTGAGTGCTGGCATGGACCAATGCCTTCTGCTGCTGGAATTGCTTGTTTTGATCCAATTGTGGGGGTAATGTGTAGCCAGAAGAATCTTGAACTTGTTGTCCGTGGACCTGAATCATCTGATCTGATATTTCACTCTTGGCATTTGACATAGCAATAAATTTGTTGTTGTCTAGTAGTGCAGCTTGGACTTGATCTTGATAGTAAACAGTCTTGGAGAATGAATTGGCAGATGCAATACTACTATCACTGAAAACATCAACCAAAAAACAATACTTTCAAAACACATTATTTATCATCACCAAAATTAAAAATTCCAAAGCTGTGATTTTTCCTTTTGAAACCACTATATTGACAATAGCAAAAGCCAAAAAAAGACAGAAAAAAACAAAAAATGGGTAATATACTAATATGATTGATAGAAATCACACCTTGTAACTGAATCAGGAGAAGGCAAACTTAAGCCACCACTAGTCCTTGGCTGCATAAGCTGCAACGGTAAAGGTGGCTTCCGAAACCCGGGATCAGATCTCTCATCCTCAGAAACAACTCTATGCATCACAGTATCACTAGTCGTAACCATGGTCACAGCTGCAGGAATTGGAGTCACAGCCACTGCAGAAGAAATAACACTCACCAATCCATCATCTGGCTTCACCCCACTTGCAATTGTCATCTGAGCGAACTGCTCCTCCACCGCCAAACCAACCTTGTTCTCTTGCTGAAGCCTACTACCATTGTCATCAACACGAACCCGAATCGGAGGCAGATTAGCTAGAGAAGGAGAGAAAGAAGGTGAAGAAGAACTGTTCTCCATCATAGGTGAACCAGGAGTTGATTGCACTTGCACCACTTCAGGCAAATTCTTAACCTTGTTGTTAGCATCAGGCAAAGCTTCCAAGTTGTTGCTTGAACCACTAGCACTAACACCACCAACACCAACTCCATCAAGGTTCACAAAAGAATCCCCTGCAGCGGTATCTGACACCCCTCTGTTTAACATTCCAGAGTTGTTGAGTGCATCAACAAACCATGTCTCTGACTTGGCATCATCAAGGAGTGACCCCATTGAAACCGTGGCCTCTGGTTTGGTGAAGAACAGGAACACTCTGAGCCGCGAAGAAGCCGAACCTTTTGCCGTTATACGATCATACTCTTCCACCATGTTGTCAAGGTCTTCATCAGTGGTGACAGTGATGAGGCTATCAAGATCTTCACTTGGAAGCTGGTACTTGAGTGTGAAGGGTCTTCCATTGAGGATGGTTCGGGAAAGCCGTGCACATAGATCTTTCAACGACGAGTGGCGGTCCACCACGATAATCCTGGTGTCACCGCCGACGTAGCAGAGAGACTTGTCGTGAGGGCGTGGCATGATGTGGCCACCATAGCTGCACATGAGGCGGAGCTTGGCGCCCGGAACTGCCGGTAGAGCCTCATCATTCCATGTTTCCGAGTTCCGGGAACGTGGAGAAAAGGATTCTAACGAGTCAGGATGGTTTTTTTGAGTGGTGATGGTGGCAGCAGAGAGGGGTGGAGGATCCATTAGGAGCAGTGGTGGAGTTGATCCTCTGTTTTGGGGCAGAGTGGTAACAGAGGAGAAACAGAGTTAGTGGGGTGATATTCTTATAGGTTGGTGCAAGTGGGACTTATTCCTTCTTTTTTCATTGGAATGTTACTTTTTTGAGTGAAAAGCAACCAATATAGGATACCTCATTGGCAAATAGGGCCCTTGTCTATTACAAGTTGTTTGAGGCTGTAATTTTGCACCTTCCAGCTTTTGCCAATGTATTCATTCCATCGGAAGTTTCAAAGATCAAAAGAAAAAACAAATAAAAAATCAGCCAAAGATTCAAAGAACTAAAGTGACACAGGATCGCTTCAATTCAACTTTTGGCTTACATTTAGGGGTGCTGTGGTTCATTTTCATTTTTATTTTCAGATTCTTAAATTCAAGTTTTTCCCATGGTATTCCTATTATATCATTATTTTATTTCATTTAGATGAGTCAGAGTTGATTGATGTAATGAGTAGTACTCAAAATAAAAATAGTAGTACCCGAATGAAAACTTGTAGAGGATTATTTAAGTGTGTAGTTTGTCATGGAGTGATTCATAGTTTCATAAGCATATCACCTTCTATAGGTAGGATTCAATGAAAATAACACTTTTGTTTCACATCTCACTGCCTTGCAATAGCCTTCTTTGTTAGAACCTTAACAATTTAAATCTAAAGTCAACTCTAATAGTTTAAAATTTCAAAATAAAGTATTCACATGTTTAGTATTTCTTGCAAAATGATATGTGCAGCTGAGTGTGATTGAGACAAAATTTGTGGGAACTTTATCCAATTACATTTTTTTGTTTGACTATTTGAGCTCAAATTAAATAAAATCACTAAAGATAATGCAGTTTTCTTTTTCAAATTTTAATGCAGTTGCATTTTTAAGGCTAGATTACTGGTTAGATCAACCCGTTGCTAGTTTTAGGCACTTTGTGGTATCCAATTGCGTTTTGTATTCATGTCTTTGGTCCAAGTCTCTTCTTAATATTTAATGCAGGAATTTGCTCCCAATTTATGGTCCCATCCTTCTAAATTTTAGTACGCTTCTTTCTTTTCTCGCAGGCTTTATTATAATTAAAAAGAACACCCCAATATGTCAATAATAATAATAATAATAATAAATTAAAAAAAACAGAACAACTCAACTCAACTCAACATGTACCAAGAATAATTAAAAAAAATGATAATTACAGTTATAAAAAACATAGTGATAAATGCAAATTTCCTTTCACTCCCATGACCATGAATGACAAGAATTGTCTCCTTATACCCTTAAGTTGCTTCTCTGTATATTCCCTTGGTTGTGAGGGAATTGAAGAAGCACGTGCACATGTTGACCTATTGGTACTTGTGCACACCTTGCAAATTCATCGCTTGAATTGGCTGATCAATGTGAATTGCATTTTCTTGAGTTGGCTTCCCCTAACGCACGAGGGGGCTGCTTGAGAAAAACACAACCCAAGGGAGCAACTATAGGAGAGTAACATGGTCAACACAAAACAAGGTTTTGGTTCTCTTATTGTGGGGTAAAATGTCACATTCATTTCTTGGTTCTCACATCACATTCATTGGTTGGAGTGCTTGATTTTGGCAACATTTTTTTTTCTCATGTTGTCTTTTGCAGTCGTGCTCATAACCGATAAATAAATATACTTGAGAGACTATTAGAATGGATAAGTTAAGTAAGAGTAAAATCATTCCCTTCACTTTGTGGCTGATATGATGCTCTCAAGAGTCCCATGATTAGGAATTTGAAAGTTTCTTTTGTGTATAATATTATGTCTGATTTGATACATATCCAGTTGACATATATAAGAATTCACACTTTTCCTAACTTGATTACAAAACAAAATGAAAAATTATTAAAACATGCAACGAGCCAAAGCTTGCATTCTATTCCATCTATCTTCAAGACTTGAACAGTTTTCAATAAGAGTGGCTTATGTTCTTTATAAGCAGTAATGTGAGGCTGAAAAAGTACACGACAATTGCAATTTCGATAATCAAGATTAATTTAAAGAACAACTAAGCTTGATTGATAATCTTCAGAATAAAACAAATCTTACAATAAAAATTCTTTTGGCTCATTGACACATTGAGCCTCTTGTAAAATGGGCTCCTTTGGTCTAATTGCATCTGTTTCGTTCACAATTCAAATCGGGCCCAATTTAAGGATTCATTGAGTATGAGGGAATTCTACTCGCACCCCCTTTATACTCTTCATATTCCCTCACTTTTTTAAGGCAGTTTACAAAATATATTTTTACATAAACCGTTAAAAATTAAAATTGCTTGTTTCTTTTTGCCATTTTTTTTCTATTACGAGATATTAAAATATGGTAAGACAACTATTGCAGTACGAGCAGAGCAGCATGTCATTATAGACATAACATTGACCAGACCGAAATACAAACGGGACCAACTGAAGTGGTTGCATGAATTTTGACTTGCAAAATAGATAACGTTAAAGGAGAATTATAGATCAATTGACTAGAAGAATAAAAAGAATGTTGGATGTAGCTAAAGAAAGAACATGTTTCCTAACCACTTTTTTCAAGCTAATCATACGGTTTTTTTTTTTTAAAAAAAGGGAGTTAATGAAAATAAGTAACCATTTATTTTTAAAAAACTAATAATTAACTAATTTGATCACAGAAAAAGAGGAAGAGTTAAACAAAATGGAGCAGCCCCCAATGTTAAAGGGACAACAACTAACTACTAATGATCCATAAGTAGTTGGACAACAACTCTATCCTAGACGCAGATTTTACCAAAGTTGGATACCCACTAACTAAGCAATGTCCATTTTGTTAAAGAAAAGCGTTACCTCATAAGAGTTAAATCATAAATGGGACACTCCAAATGAATAATGATATTAAAAAAAAAAAAAAAAGATAAAGTTTATAGAACACAAGAATCTTTAACTGAAATCCTTCCAGTTTGTCATACACCAGCAGCTGGTTGTTATAAAATTCAGACATATTCAAATTAATTGACAGAATTTTCTGGTCAATGAAGAGTCATGGAAAAATACACTTAGTTAAACAACATAGTGGCGAGAGTTTGAGTAGTTTACATGATCTTAGGTTCAAATTGTACTATACTATCATTTATAGGAAGTAAAAAGCTAAGACTTCACATAAAAGATCCACACATCAAAGCAGATGAAAATTCCAAAGGAGCTTGGAGATTTACGTACGGACCTAAATGCAAAACAAGAACTTAGTGTAGGTGATAACCACTTATTGGTTTGGGAGGGTGATTATCTCCTATTTATATGCTTCTGTGGCCATAAATGTGTTATAAACAATTAAACATCTTTACAGAGAACGACAGTTTCAATTACTCGTGTCATTAATTATCTTACTGATCAGGACTGGAGAAGTTTGTATAAAATTTTAAATTTATACTAAAAAAAACAATTTTCTTTTTAATACTTTTTCTCCTTGAATTAGTGCTCATGAAAGAAAATTAAGTTCCATCAATATAGACAATAAATAACAATATTACTGACCACCACCGTCAAATAAACACAGAATAAATACGAAAGCTAACGTAATGGAAGTTGGTTTCAGGGATTAATAATTATGTCATTCAATTCTCAACAATCAACCACGTCTACAGGTAATTAGAAATGAATACACACTTGGTGCAAACGAACATATTAAGAAACAATTGTAAGGGTATATATATTTGATGCATATTGAGAGATAATATATGCATAACAACATTGAACAAGAAATTAAGTAATAATATATATAACTCCTCGTTTTCTCTATTATGTACAATATATACAAGAAATTTTTGAGGTGGAGGACTAGATTATATATTATTTAGATTCAACTCACATATAAGCTTGTTGTTCTCCATTGGTGATGATGATATTTGCCCTAATTGACAACTATATATTTATTACTTCTGTCTATGCAGTGTTATATGTGAGACAAAATATATATTGCTTCAAATATTTTTGAATGACAAAACTTAGACTTTCATTTAATACTTTTTCTTTTGATTTGTTCTATATATCCCAAGACCATTCATAATATCAAACATAAATTAAATAAATTTGTGGTTTACAAATTAACAATCCTTTAGTATTCAAGTGTAGTAATTTTTCTGAAGCCAACCACCGATGTTAGTTGGCTTTAAATTTGAATTGAATTAACCAGAGAGTCCTTTGGCATACGTTGCATGACAAATGCTAACAAAAGCGAATCATATCATTTTCCTTTGACAGAAGGTACTTACACAGCAGATAAGACACCAGTACTGTGGTCCAACTGTCTTTCTTATCCTCTTCATCACTGTGAGTCTGTACTCACGTTGTAAAAATTAAAAATAAAATAAAATTATAAAAAATATTTAATTAAAAAGGTAGTATATATTAATATTAGACACAGTACCAGCACTCTTTGATATTTTTATTTCTCTTCTTCTTACATTATTTTATCAATTACATTAATAACTTATCTCTCTTTAATATCTACCTTTGCCTTTGGTCTTATAGGTATATTATGATGCATCGATCGATCACTTTCGTTTCTAAAGGCTCTTGTCTTGAGTCTTATTTCTCTCTTTCTCAAGATGGAGATAGTTGATTGCGTTCCTGCAGTGTGTGGAAGCATGAAGAAGAAGTACCACAGAATGAGTAGAAAAAGATCAACGTCATATCATAAGCTTAAGAGCGGCACAACAGAGGTAAGTGATGATAATTGCAGTAGTAACGTTGAGACTGCTGGTTATTGCATGTTAAGGCCAAAAGTGAAAGATCAGAATCATCAATCAAAGATTAGGTTCTCCATAAATCTCTGGAAAAAGTTGAGAAATGCCTATGTGCAGCGTATGCTTAGCTTGGCTGAACATGTTGCGCATTTGAACAATGGTGAAATGTGCTTTCTCAAGAAGAAGATCCAAGATGATGAACTTCACCTGTTGTTAGCTTAATTCTTTGAGCAGAGCTACTATGAATATTTTCATGTTTTTGGGTGGTCATATACTCTGTTTGTAATATTTGCAGTACTTCTTGTGCCATATTAAATGCTTTTGGCTGATTAAAAATAAAACAAACTTGAAGACAAGAAGGAAGGAGCATCGATAAAGTCATATGGCGGAAATTTATGAATGTGTACCCAAAAGAAAAGAAAAAAAAATCAAATATTCCTTTGTACATTTTTTATTTATTTTTTAATAGCAACATACTGTTCTTTTATAATCTTTAAAATAAACAAGAAAAATATACTATCAAATATATATACATAGGAATCATATATATCCTTTGTGCTGAACCAAAAGCATTTTCGTATGCCATTTCCACCGAGATATATTTAGGCCTCGTTTGGTTATGCAGAAAGTGAGAGAAGAAGAAGTGAAAGGGAGAGAAAAGGGATTTTACCTCATTCGGCTGGTGTGAAAGGAGAACTAAAAACATTTAAAATGAAATGGATTTCATATACTCAAGAGTTTTACCTCAAAACTAAGGAGAAAAAGAAATAGGTGCACCTGATAATTTATATTTTTTAACCTGTATCTTTCACTCGTACAACTCATGAAAGAGAGGGGATATCAACAAATATAACTGAATATTTTTCTTCCTATAATCAAATATATACTGCTATATATTCAATCTGATTGTGATAGACAATTTTGACATTTATTTCAATAGTTTCTATCCTTAAAAAAATAGTTAATTTAATTTAGTTTCTCATTAATTATTGTAGATTTATTAAAATCATAAATATGCATTATTTTTTAGTTAATAATTTTAAATGTGATTTTTTTTTCTTGTTCATAAAAATCAAAGATGTGGTGGTTTGAGTTAAAAGGTGGCATTTTTTATTTTTATTATTTTTAGTTAAAAATGAATCCTGATTTTTATTTTATGTTTGTTAAAGTTGGGTTGCTACATCTTGGGCCCAAATTTTGGATTGAATATTCTTTCCATCACCCTCTTGTTATTTTCACCTCTTTTTAAAACTAAGTTCATCCACCAATTCTTTTTAAATTTTGAAATTATTATAAATTATCCTCAATTTTTTGCTTCCACCATCCATTTTTCAAAAATCACTCCCTAACCTGAGATGCTGCCTCTGATGTAACAACTTTGTATGATAGGATTTTGCTGTAGATTTTATTAAGGTTGGTAGTTTTCAGAAACTGAAAGATAGACATTTCATAAATAACGTAAATCCATTCTTTTAGTAACTGAAGTAATAGATTTTCATTTTTAACATACTTGCATTTTTTCTTCATGGATGTAATTGTTATTCGTTAACAAAACACCTTTCTCTCACTAATTTGTTAAGTGGGTTTCCTTGTGATTGTTGTTTAACTTGCAGTGTACTAAAATGCATGTAACAAGCACGTTGAAAATGTTAGGGCATCAGATGAAAGGGCGAGTGAGTTTTCTTGTAAATTCTATGCAGGTGATTTAGTTTTAGTCATAGATTAGAATATAATATATTTAAACTATATTTTTTTCCTCTTTGGCAGGTATTAAAACAAGTAATATATCTTATGCGCTCTGAGAAAAAAGAGGTTCAAAGAAGTGTAGCTATTGCTCTTGCTTATTTATGTTCTCCTTTTGATAGAAAAACTGTATTCATTGACAATAATGATCTGTATATTTCGTAATTATTCATTCACCATAGTTCAAAATTATTTTCAATCAATATGCTGCTGCTTAATATTCAGTATTAGAATTGCTGCTGGATATTCTCCAATCTCCAAACACAAAGCAGAAGGGGGATGCTTCAGCGGTACTTCACAAATTGGCTGCCAAAGTGTATCATTCTGTCTTTCCTTTTGACGCTGCTCATCCACCACCAACTCCCATGTATTTTTACTCTTATGCGTGGCTTGTCACATTTGATTAGTTTGATTTGTTTTCCGTATTGTTCCACGTTATCATAATTGAATTTACTTAAATCAGTAAAAGACTTTTGTCTTTGAAATTGAATTTCTGATATTTTGGTGTCTAAAAATGTCTAGGGGGTGAAAATGGAGAGCTGATATTATTTTTTTCCACATTTTTTGTTCACGATCAAATTATTGTTGGGTGTGTTTGTTGTAGATGTATTTGGGCGAGGAATATGTAAACAATACCAAACTTTCTGATGTCACATTCCTGGTTGAAGGTGGAACATCTGCTGCTATTAGTTTGGGTTAATTGTTTGTATGCATACTGATTTCAATATATGTACTAATTTACTATGTTCCCTTTCTTCAGGTAGAAGTTTTTATGCTCATCGAGATTGTTTACTTTCTTCAGATGTATTTCAGGCAATGTTTCATGGCGGTTATAGGGTAAGCATTAATTAATCTTGTATTTATTTATTGTTGCATGGTCTCCCAATTATTCCATGTATAAAAGCTAATACATTTTGAACGCATAACAATGACTTTGCAACTAAAATAGGACTAATGGATGTGTGGAACTTAAGCAGTTAAGAGTAAATATCCTTATTAACATCTTATGATGTTTGGGGCAGGAGAGCGAAGCAGAACATGTAGTGATTCCAAGTATTAAATGGGATGTTTGAAACGATGATGAGGTGCATTTTCTGCTATACTTTTCTTTTGTTTTTTTTATAATATCATAAGTGTATGAATTGATTTTCTGTTGGCACTTCTAGATTTATATACACTGGAACAGCAGATGTCAATTTGGACATTGCTCAGGACCTCCTCAGAGCTGCAGATCAGTTTCTTCTGGACAACCTTAAGCGTATTTGTGAATATGCTATTGCTCTGGTAGACCAAAATTTGTGGTTCACGGGTTGTTTTCTATTTGTTTTGTTTTTGTGGAAAGCTTTTTAATTTAATCCCATAGCTGATCAACCCATTCCTGTAGGATATTTCTGAGGAAAATGTTTTACTAACGTACGAGATGTCGGAGGCTTACAATGCTACTACATTAAAACATGAATGTCTACTGTTTGTGCTAAAGAGATTTGATAAACTGAGGTTGAAACCATGGTATGCTACACTTTTTACAACCATGAAATCCATAGTTTACCGTGTTTATCATATCTTATGTTCTCCATGTTTTTAATATGCAGGTATTGGCCCCTTGTTCATCGCATGGTACCAGAAATACGGACGCTCTTCTCAACTTTACTGAGTGCTGACCCATCCCTAGATTTTAATTAACCAGGAGGACAAATATGTATAGTAATACTTTTCTTTCTAGAATTCTAGTTATTTATTAAATTTTAACCATGACAAAAGGGATTAAAAGTACATTTACCCACCACTACATATAATGGTAAGAATAAAAGTTGTATCAATTGATTAGTTTTATCATACTATAAAACTAAATGGCTCCGGCAGAAAATCATACGAAATAACTTCCATTCAAAGACGTCTTGATAAAATACGTGTGAAAATGTTTTTAAATTATGCACCATGCTATACCAATATTTTTATTTTCACTTGTTTGCCTACTACCTATAATTCTAGAGTTGTCAGTGTCATAGTGTGTTTGGTACAATAAAAACAATATTTATGTTAACTTGCTCCTAATGAATCGATCTGTGATTTGATTTGTGAACGAACTTTCTTCCTTTCAAAATTTGTATAATAGATAGATTTTTTTAAGTATGAAGAGGCTTCCAGACTGCTAACATTATAAGCATTGACTTGCCGACAAAAATAAATAAATTATAAGCATTGATTTGATTATCCAGAATTTCTTTCATTTACGGCACCTCAAAGTCATTGTATGAATATAGATGAGAAATTAAGTTACACCAAGGTAATTTTAAGAGAGTTATACTACATTTTGGTCATTATTTTTTAAGATTAAATTTGTGTAGAATATATGCAAAATAATGATCTCATTTCATAAATTTTGTATTATTTGAAAATTAAGATCGAAAGGAGACAAAAAGGAAAATATATGATGAATATAAAATACAGAATGTTTTTGTTCCAACTGGTTGTATTATGTTGGACCTAGCTAATTGTTTTGAAAATTTAATTACAAAATCAAGTTATATATGCCCTCAGCTGAAATTCATTATTGATTTAATAAATGTCCTGCATTTAACAAGTTGAAAATATAATAAGTTGCACCATCGTCTTTGTTTATGTTTTTTTGATAATGACCTGTTTTCATTTTTATTGATGATATTTATACTTATGACTTATGGGTGCATATTTATTTAAAATCATGATAAAGTAAGATTAATTATTTATTATTAACATATAAAATTAATTTTAAAAAATACTTATGAGAAAGTACTATCAATTATATATATAATCGATTGCTAATCAATCAAACCAATAACAAGAGTTGATTCCTTTCTACTGATACAAATAAAGAGAATACAAAACATAAATTTGGAATCGCTTCATTTCTTAATTAATAATGATATATGCATTGACTTCGGTTGAACAATCTCAATTATACAAGATTATTTATTGATATAAACAGAACCGGCCGCTGGACCACATATTGCTTATTTTTCTTTTGTTGGAAGCCATTCTTTTTCTTTTCTTTTCAAAGAATTTTGTTCGTATAAGGATTCTCATTACATTTTTACAGAAAATATTTTCCGTTGGTAATTGTTTTTAAAAAAAATACTAAAATAGTATGACAGTTTAATTTTTGTTTACATTATAAGCTATCATATATATATAATAAATTGGTTGATTTTAATAACTATATATCTAACTATCTTAGAAGTCATAAAAAATATTAATTTTAATTAGTTGTAAAAAAAATTAGAGTGATAATACATTCTTATTAAACTCATTTTATATATATATATATATATATATATATTTTATTTTTTTTTTTTTTTATCCAAAATTCATTTTTATATTAGTTGGCACTAAGTCAAATATGTTTAATCAATGCAAATAACACATATCCTTTCAACAATTAGCTTAACTTTCTTTCGTGTTAAACAAATATGTTTTGAAGAGTTTTAAGAAAAATCTCTGCCACGAAGTATATGGATCAACTAACATTTGTTATTGGTGAATAATAACATATTTTTGTCTAAATTTATATTAGTTGAATGTTTCTTAATAATGAATATGTATAATATTCTTAAAATACCATTGTTTTGGAACGAAAGTGAAAAATAACCAGATCGAGAAAGACATAAAACATGTGGTAAATATGAATGCTTGACAAGTATTAGTGTGAGGAAACATGATACTTGTTAAATACTTATCTTTTATTTTTGTGAAATAATAAATATTTGTTGTTTGTGAAACATGATTACTTAAGTAATATAACTTTTTCTTTTTTTTATATATAAAAATAATAATAAAAACATATTATGTTTTGTTATTTAATAAAACTTTTTTTTACACAGTTAAACCAACTTGTTAAATTTATTTTATATTAATTATTGAAAATTTTATAATTTTTTATCCTAGTTGTTTTTACGTTATATAGATATTTTTTAAGTCGTTGAACTATTTTTTTTTTATTATAAAAATTGTTGCTATAATTAGTTTTAGTTGAACTAAAATATTTACTAGACGTTGAATTAATATTTACTAGCTATTTAACATTTTTTTTTTATATAAATAGGATACATTTCAATAATTTTTTTACACAACTAAAAATTTTTAAATTTCTCTCATTTTTATTCTAAAAAATTCTTAGCTTCTTTTATTTGTTTTCATTTAATAAATTCAAATTAAAATCCATTTAATGTGAATTCATGGTTTAATTATATGTCAAATATTCTTTCATTTTAGTTATATATATATTTTTATTTATGCGAGATTAAATATATTTTATCATTTTAAATAAATATATTTTAGTTATGTGTATATTTTTTTTATTGCCTCAAAAAATATTTTACATATTTCTAGTTTGAAAAAATAAATTATTAAAAAATTATATTGATTCTTTAAAAAAAAATTTAAAATTTATTAAAAGTAACTTTTAAAAAATTACACCATTTAAAAAAATTTAAAAATTAATAATACTAGAATTGATTAAAATAAAAACAAATAATATATACATACAAATTCCATGTAAACAACTCAGATTAGTTAAGTATCCTCTTTTTAATTATACTATATGGAGGTACACATCCTCTCTTAATTATATCACGTGGAGGTAACATCACAGGACATTTAATAAGGATTTCCGCACAAGTACTACTACTATACCCGACATCCTACTACTATTTTTGAGCAAAAATTAATGTGATCTTACACTTCACCAGCTACCATTACAGTTTCCAAACACCCACATGACTAACTCAATCGTCCCTTTACTATCCTCCTCCACACAACCAATTATATACTGTATGAAATAGTATTAATTGGGTGATTTTTCCTTCGATTCTTCCACGAGCCTAGCTCAAAGAAGGAAGAGATAGGAGAGTCCTATAAAAAAATGTGGTCTTAATTAAATCCATTAGAGTTCTATCTCAATTATCAAATTAGTTAGTTAGCTTCATGCATAAAAATACTAAATTCTCTTATATAAAAGATTTTAAAAAATCATCTAAAACCTTTCTTTTTCTTTTCCATCACAATCTTGTGGACTTTTATATAACGATTTCTCAACTTTCTATTTTTCATTTTATAATAATAATAATAATAATAATAATGGAAAAGCCTACAACCCCAAATTACAACCTTACAAATCTAATCTTGTGGCGTCCTCCAATAGAAACCTCTGAAAACCGATCCCGAACATGCTCTTATTGACCTGATTACGGAAGAAGACATCGAAACAACTTGTGATTATAGATAAAAATAAAATCATGGTTTGAGTTTTCGTTGTTTGAAGGTAACCTTTCGTGAACAAATGCCAATCAATCCTAACCCCATTATTATTAGTTAATATGTCATTCTCAGCAAGTCAAGCCGCCTCACACAAATCAACGAAGACTTCATATTATAAACTCTACTATACACGTTATACATTATTATTATTATATAAACAAACAGACAGTGCTGGCTCAACTCCAAAGCACAAGACAAACACCAAGACTAGTACTATCCTTTGAATTTGTTTCCAATTATTACAAGAGCAAGACGTGACCTTTGCTTTCAATTAAGCAAACATGAAGGTATAATCCGTTCACTTAAATTATAAGCTAATTCACCAATCGTTTCAGTTTTTCTTTTTTTACTTGATAATTTCTCAATAACATGCATGTCTAACAATTAATACAGCAAAAAATAGTGATCAAGCTGCAAATGGACTGCGACAAATGCAGAAACAAAGCCCTCAAAATTGTTGCTGAGGTACCAGGTGAACGTCGCATGCACTCGCTTTCACGCTTCATGTATCTGTACAATCTATACTAAGTTTGTTTTTTGTACAGGAATTACTGGAACAAAACCTTAATTCTAAATAATGAACAATACCAAAAACACCTAAAAACTATCTTTGTCCATATATATAAATTATAAAATGTTAAAATCTCAGTAACTGATCGATTTTTTAATAAATGCAAAAATGAATCTAAGTGAAGGATGAGCAAGGATAATTTTTTGATGTTGCAGACAAATAATTTTGGTCGGGGACACTCAAAATACCTAGATGTTCCAGCCAAAAACTTGATATTGGTGTTTTTAAACCCTTGATTAATATGAGTATTTTGAAATTGAAATTGAATATGCATCTCTCTTAACTTTTGTTTGAGTAAAAAAAATCAACAGGTGTGACTTCGGTTTCCCTGGAAGGGGATGACAATGATCGCGTGGCGGCGAGCGGTGTGAATGTGGACATGGTTTGCTTGGCGAACCAGCTGAAGAAGAAGTTCAGCTCCGTGGTCATTCTCACCGTGGAAGATCTGGTGAAAGCGGCCGAAGATAAGAAGAAGAAGGAAGAAGAGGAGAAGAAGAAGAAGGAGGAGGCCGAGAAGAAGAGGAAGGAAGAGGAAGAAAGGTTGAAGAAGCTGTTGCGTGTTGCACTGTGTAAAAAGTGCAAAAGCTCCGGTTGCCATGGTAAGTGTGAAAGTACCACATGCTGCACAAAGTGTGAAAGCATCCACTGTGATGGAGAGTGTTTAATCATTTGTGTTAATTGTGAGAGCCCCAAGTGCGATGGAGAGTGTAATCCATGCACCATTTGCCTCAGCTCCAAGTGTGTGTGTGAGTGTAATCCATGCCCTAAGCCTCCTTCACCGTGCCCTAAATGGTGCAACTGTCACAAATGCTATGTGCCATATCAACAATCTTGTTATTATCCTTATCCTCCCCAAATAGTATGTTATGATACATGCCCTGATTCTGGTTGCACCATCATGTGATCCATGGCCACCAACAGTTACCAGCGTATATGACCTATTCAACCCAGCCACATGGTTTAATAATAAGATATTTGTGTTTGATACGATGTTTGTAATGTCCACTCTTTAAACCCCGGTCACACAAGTACGTGCGCGACATGCTGTTTGGTTAATATTTGTTCTTGTTTGTTTTTGTTTCATGTAAAATTTCCAAGTTAATTGGTTTCTCATATTGTTGAGCGAGATTTCAGTTTGTATATCTTTTATTTCATCTACTTTCTGATATGTTATTAAAAATTAAATTAAATTAACTCCTTTCAATAATCTGCAAGGAAATTTCCTCGCCAGTTGCCCATGCCTTGTGTTGGGGGGAATTGTATAAACAACAAGAATTACGTCTTTTTCTTTTTCTTTTGTACTTTTATTGTATTTTAATTTTTGTTTTGTCTTTTGGGCAGGGCACAAGTAAGTCTACTTCTTGGAGTATTGTTGCAACACGCAATAAGACCTTTCAAAAAATTGGATTATAAAATAAAATGAAATGTTAGTATATTCCTACGGGATAAGTGGATCGATCCTTTATACATATCTTTTGAGTTTTGTGAATACTGATTTTAATAATTTAGGTCTTAGCGCAAATTATTGTTTGATAATATTAATAATTTAGTTTAATCAGATAAATTTGGTTTGACACTTAAAGTATTTTGTGATTTGATAAATAGTTATCCTCTACGTACGCAAATTAATTTTGGAAGCATTCAGTATATGTTCCCAAAATTAATTTGAAATCATAATTAAACTGCAAAGACTCGTAAATAAGAATTGAGCAACAAGTGGAGAGAGATATAGAAACTGAGATAATTGGCTTGGTGGTTCGCCTCTCTAACTGTCATCACCGACATATATAAAATAAGGAAATTTAAAATGGCTCTTCATTTCATATGACAAATTGACAATTAAGACATTTACCATAATTCAGCACAAACTGACAAAAGTGATGCTCGGATACAAACTGAATTCTGAACCATCATCATCTAAAGAAAATATTTAGTCTTTTTGATTTTTTAATTAATTAATTGTTACAATATAATGTTTGAAAAAAGTGTTGAGATCGAGTGTCAAGAGAAATGTTGTAAAAGACTTTAAAGAAGAATTATAATATATTATATTTTTTTATGCTAGGTATATTATATGAAAGTGAATGTTGAACTTTAAAAGTAAAATTAAGTAGCATGCACATGAAATTATTATATATGAGAAAATATTAGTAGTGTTGATTGAAAAAGAAAAGTGATAGAAAAATAATTAAAATGGTTTTAACATGTTTAGAGAAGGTTCACATGAATTATCACCCATGAGATGATTAATTGCATTAGTTTTTTTAGAATTTTTGGAAAAGGGAGAGATCAACAAAGACTTCGAAGAAAGTCCCGCCGCCTCATAGAAGATTTTAGGATAAATGATATTTTTAAAGTGTTGATTTTTAAGTGATCAGACAAATGATATCATATGATCTAATATAGCTGATATATCACAATGTAAGATAAGGCTTTGTAGTGGCTATTATTTACATTACAATGTTTTTTTTTTTATTATTAATTTTTATTATCTACCTATAACTCTTAAATTCTCATTTTAATTTTTAAAAGTTTTGATGAAGTAAATTCCTTAAATTATTTAAAATAATTTTTTTATTTTAAACCTGTCAATCAAAATATCATATTAGAAATTAAAAAAAAAAATATATTTTTTTATCTTTTAAACTATAACTACACAGTTTACACTATACTGAATCTTTTAGATATGATGAAGTTTTAGACTTCTAAATTTTTTAAATAATTTGTTATCCCAAATTTATTCTAAACTTCTAGTAATTATTTATGCAAAGAGTTTTTCATTATTTTTTATATCAACTAGAAAGTGATAAAAAGACTTGATTATAAGAATAAAAAAATTAAATTAGATGAAAAATTATTAAAAGACTATAATCATACATCATCATAATATAATGTCCTAATGAAAGTTTATGATCGCGGCGTCTAATTATTAGGTCTCGTGAAGGGAAACAGTGTTATATTCTAGATGATAAAAATATTATTTATTTCATAAAACATGTAATATCAAATTACACGTGACTTAATCACATGGAATTATATCAATAAAAAGGAGTAGATAAAGCTAACACGTCCGAATAATAAAGTATGGAAAGTATTATTATTTATGATATGTGCTATAAGTAGTTCTTCTTCCAAACTGTCAACTTGATCACGCGTTGGGTTTGGTCAGTTGGACTCTTGGTTCTTATGCTCATCCCGTTGGGGTTGTCATCAGGAGTTGGCCTTGTATCAGTTTATCTGCATAAATTGGCGTCTACTGATTGGACCTTTTGATGTATATTTATGCACGGATGATGTCGACTTTGTGAGAAAACAATTGTGCATAATTGATTAGCAAGGAAGGATAAATAGAGAAAAACGTTACCTAAAAGTAAAGTTATGATCATACGTCATAACTAATATATCTCTTTAATTGGTGTCATTAAGCTAATTTGATAGCGTCATTTTCATATAAACGAATTGGTCACCGCTCGAGTGCGAAAACAGCTAGACATAGCTTCTCATAATTTCTCCACAAGACAAAATTATCTATTAATTTTGCACTTTTTCTTTATGTCTGTATTATTGTTCTGTTAATTTTGTATTTGTTTCCAAAACTTGATGTTTCTAGAACAAAGAATGTTATAACGATTATATATGTTATTTTATTTTAATATTTTTATAATAATAATTATAACAATGATATATTAAAAAAATAAAATTACAAAATCAACTCAATTCAAAGTCTAAGTGAACGATTTGTATTATATTTTTAGTTTTAGCGGTTGGTGCGTATACCTTCTCATGACGGATAAGGGACTAATTAAAAATTTTGTATGATCTTCTAGGACAGGTAACATATATCTTAAAAAATAATAACTATTTAACACTCTTAATATTAATCCAAGGGTTAAACTTACATAATAATAAATTAAGTATAAACACTAAGTAAGAAAATTAGCTATGAAAGTTGAGACATGCTACAAGTTGAGGCAACTATCGAATAAACATATAATCACCTAATTAATAACCCATCATTTTTTTAAGACAATTAATAACCCAATTCACATTCAAATGACCCAAAGCTTGTACCACAAAAAAGACTCGGTAACAAAAAGAATGACCCCAAAGTGAAAGAAATTAAAGCATCGTGGGTTATTAATTTTTTTTTTTAAACCAGTTACATTTTTTTTAAACAACCAGTTATATAAATATTAATAAACATTGATGAAGTACTTAGTAATTTTAAATTAATATGAGAATTTATCAATATAATTTAATAATTATAAATAATAGAAATAAAATTACTAAAAATCATTCAATATCAATAATACTCAACTGACTCCGTTACCTCGTTGAACCAACTTGAGCAACCTGTTTGGTTCAAGATTCTCACCAATGTTTCATAACAAAAATCTATGTCTAATAAAATATTATTTATTCTTCATTATACCCAAACTTTACATCGCCAAAATTTGAAAATAGTTATTTGAATTGGCAAACTATCCTATTCTATTATCAATGTGATGAGCGGTAGTTAAAACCATGTTGTATAATCTATTTTTCTTTTCTTTTTCTTCTTGGTAACACAATTCTCTTTTTGGGTACTGTTATCCTGACCTAACTAAATACTTGAATAACATCTTTGATAATCACAGATAAAAAAAAAACATGGTCTAATAAAAAAAAAAAAACAATATTTTTGTTTATTTTTCCCATTGCCGCTGTTTAGAGATGTTAGCTAAATATAAAAAAATGCGAATGTATTGTCTGGAGCACGTGGGCAAGTGCATATTCTTTTGTGTACCTATATATATTCTCTATGCCAATAAATTTAATTATTCCCATTAACTTCATATTAAATCATGCATTTTTTTGTGTCAATATATTAAATTATGCATGTAATAGCCTGTTTTCAGTTTATATTTAATATATATATATATATATATATATATATATTCTGAAATTGAAAATTTCAAAAATCACTGTGGAATGATAAGTATATGAATAAATTTGGTGAATTATGCTTAGATATTGATCAGCAGTAATTAAAAATATTCAACACTGATCGTATAGGTCTGGGTGAAAATAAAATTAACTTGACTTTTTTGTTCCGCATCTTGCAAACTTGCCTACATTTATGAACAGCCCACTGGTACACGTTACTCTAAAAAAGATACAGCCTTACTTTTTCTGCATGTTGCACTATTTTTCCTTTGGAAATCAAACGCCCACTGGTACACGTTATTCTAATTCTCTAAAATACACATGCTTAGACTTGCTTTCCCTAAAAAAAAAAAAAATTATATATGGGACCATACATATATATCATAACAGTTTACCAATTCATTTTCAGTTAATATTTAAACCTCAAGTCGACACACTATACTAGGTTCTTATATTTATTCAGTTGCTTGTGACATTAAGGTTTTCAATGAGTCAATTATATAGCAATTCCAGATCAGCCTTGAAAAATAGGGAAAAATAAGGAATACACTTGAGTCCCTCTAATCCCCATATATAGAGGCAAAAGTAATTAGACACTCGACCACAAAGTTCTCCCAAGTCACAATTCACAAAGCTGTCTTGTTTCAAGTCATCAAAACATGAAGGTGAGATCATCAAGTATCGAAGATACAATTTATTTATTGCATTTCACACATTGATTAATCATCCATTTTTTTCATGAGTTTTGTAATGGCACATCGGATCAAGGAACAAAATATATAATATATTATATCTCAAAATCATCTATTTGTGCAGCAAAAAATAGTCCTTCAAATGAAACTGGACAGTGACAAAAGCAGAAGCAAGGCCCTCAAGATTGCGGCTCAAGAAATAGGTGCACGTCAAACACACATGAGACACACTACATATACATAAATTGAGTAATATGTTGGTTTTTATTAGTTTGTGATGATGATCTGTCAAATTAACATGCATGCATGTTGATGTAGGTGTGAGCTCAGTGGCATTGGAAGGAGACAATAAAGACAAATTGGTGGTGACTGGAGATGTTGATGCAGTGTGCTTGGGCCGGATGCTTAGGAAGAAGTTTCGGTGTGTCAGCCTTGTGAGTGTGGAAGAAGTGAAGAAAATTGATGAAAGCAAAGCTGAAGACAAAAACAACGTTTGTGTTTGTTATCCACCGTACTGTGCTCCTTCTCTCTATTGCCAACCAGCAGTTGTTTATGATTCATATGACAGAAATTGCACTATCACATGAAAATCATAGTGATATATCGAAGAGTACTATTTCAAATTTGCAACCATATATGCATGGTTATGTATGTATCTAGTTCTATTGTTCAATGAGATTTTCTCACATTCTCTCTCTTATCTTTCAATGAAATCACATGGAAACTCATTACTTTACTTACTACAACAAAATATTTTAATGACGAGTTTTAAAGTTCTTTAACGACCGTTTTTATACTATATGGAAACTGGTTAAAAGTCTAACAATTTTAACAACGGTTTTAAAGATTGATGTTGAAACTCGTTTTCAACGTTGATTTTCAAAACGATGTTGAAACTCATTTTTAATATCAGTTTTCAACAACAGTATAACAATTTCAGCGACGATTTTTGTCAAAACCGATATTGAAGGTTTATTTCCACATCAATTTTGTGAAAACCCGATGTCATTTAGTATTTTTAACAACAATTTTAGTTCAAAATTGATGTCATTTGTACAATTTTTTTTTTAATGATCACACAAACTAACACACCCACACACACATTCTGATTGTGTTTAATGATCATTATGTTTTGTCGCAAAATCAATTTGTAATTTGAAAACATTGAAATTCACTTCCATGCCATTTATATAACACACACAAAGGCACACGCGTACTACCTATACACACATTCTGTTTTTAATGATCATTCTGTTTTGTAGCAAAATCAACTTGTAA
Source organism: Amphicarpaea edgeworthii (assembly GCA_014843725.1). Taxonomy (NCBI): domain Eukaryota; kingdom Viridiplantae; phylum Streptophyta; class Magnoliopsida; order Fabales; family Fabaceae; genus Amphicarpaea; species Amphicarpaea edgeworthii. Next base: position 1,751,680 of record CM026325.1, read on the forward strand.
TAAAAAAAAACATTAAAATCCACTTCCATGAAATTTATAACACGAACGCAAACACAATTGGACTTAAAATTTTGAAATGGAAATGAAATCTTGTAATTCTAATTAATTTATTTCTCTTCTATTTTAGAATCGTAATTCAAATCAAGTCTAAGTCCATGGAAAAAAAATAGTTTTTCTTAAATTTGATACTTTACTTTGGACCCAAGAGTATTAAAATCTTGTTTTTGTTTTTCATTGTCATGATTTCCGCTTAATACTTTAATTAAAGAGTTGAATGAATCTTCTCTGAAAGCTACTTCTTATAGCAAAATTTGATTCAACCTATATAAGGGAAGATCCTAAGAGATTACGCTTTACTCATCTCAAAAGTCCAAAATACACTCAATTATCTCAAAATATTTTCTTATATATTAGTGTATACAGTTAACACTCTCACCAGTCACAATAAGACAAAAAAAAGAAGATAAAACAGAATGAAACTTCTTCCTTACACTATATATTTATGGGATGATATTGTAGAAGTTAATTATAGCAAAATTGACAAGTTCGAAATTTTATAGATAACAATCCATAAAATCCATCTATTCAGTTACGCCTGACCTTACTTCTCTCCATACTATTGCTCGAAACTATAAGGAGAGAATCTCTCTTTTCCGTTTATCACAAACTTCTAAAATTGGCGATAAGTGAAAATCACACATATTAACTATAACTGTACAAATTTTACTCTCACACATCATGTAAATATTTTTTTTTTTGTGCAATACACATCATGTAAATAATAATATATATACTGCTGATGTACTGTATATTTTTATTTTTTTTTAAATCTAGATGAACATATGATCATGATAATATCTAATTTTGTTCTTTAATTTTCAGCGGAAGTCCTTTTAAATTTGTTTTAATCGTTTATCAATAGAGACATGGTGAAAATGTTCTATTAATGTTAAGTACTAGTCAACCAGTGAACCACTGTCAGATGGCTGGAAGAAGAATTTTAAATTCTTTAATTACTGGATTACATTCATCACACAGCTTGGAAAGATCTAGTATATTTAATTAGTACTACTAATTAAAAGTTAAAGGTGAATTAATTAGCATCGTAGTGTTGGTGTCTCCTGTAAATTCTTCATGGATTTCGTTTGTTTTTATATTGTTTTCTTTGTACAACTCTTGATCATGTGCTGCTGGAATTCCTTTGGTAAATTAATAGGACATGGTGAATTCTAATTTGAACTTTATAATTCAGATTTGATTCTTTAATTCAAGTTGCCTGTCTTTGGTTAAATATAATTTTTTCAACTCTTAATATTTCATGACCTGATCAACCATATTATGATTAGATGTTTTATATCCAATAATTTGTCAACTATTTTTTTTTTAGGAACCACTACAAGAAAAATACCTTATAGCTACACTCACCTATAGTGACACTTGTCATTAAGTGTTAATATAACTTTTACCCACACTTATAATGGATGTTTGTAAAGCTTTTTATTTTTTTTATTTTTTTTTAAATCCACTATTCCTCTGAACTCAAACATATTTACACTCTCACTCTCGAAATCACGTTTCGTACTCTGCTCCCAAAACCCTTGTACAGCCTTAAGCCAGCACTTTTCTTCCCTCCGTCGGATGCCACAACCACAGCCTCACCGCCGCCATTGGCCACCACCTCTTATTCTGTGAGCTCATACACCACGCCAAAACCCTAGCTTGCATTCTCAAGCCACCACTCTTCCTCCATCAACTGGACGCCACAACCACAGCCACATCGCTGCCGCCACCAGCCACCACCGGCCACTAGTATTTCCTCTCTCACGCTGACGACTCCTCTCTTGTTGTGACACTTTCACTCTCATGTTCCTCAGCGATTCCTCTCTTGTTGCTGCAATTTTTCTTCGTGAGGTTTTCTCAGCTTCTTACTCTCGAAGATTCATCAATGCTTTTTGATTTCACCAACTCTTCGCAATGCTTTAATCATTTGCATTTTTTTTTAATTTCTCTTGTTTTTATCAATTTTTCTCTGTAGGATCTGATTTTAAATTCATCACTCTGTCTAATGTGATTGTAGAGTTCAAATTTATCCTTAAATTACATTTGTTTTCTATTTTTTCTTTTAGATAGAAGTAAACGAATTGGTAGAGAAAGGTTAAAGCAAGCTTTGGATAATCTAGTTGAAGACTGTTACGCAAAGGTTTATTCATGATTGACTTTTTGTTATGTTTTAATTGATATTTGATTTTAATGCTTATAGAATCAACTACAGAGAATGCACAAAGCTCTTGTTTCATGAAGTTCTCCTTTGTGGTGAATAACTTTGTGGTGCCTTGTTCCAATTCTTATAGAACCAACTACAGAGAATGCACAAAGCTTTTGTTTCATGAAGTTGACCTTGATGCTGTAAGTTTAGAATATCTTTCCAAATCGTAGTCTCTCTTTAATTTCTCATAATTTGGTTTTTAGCTCTACTCTCATTATTTTTCTCTTGATGTTTACACGTTTTTTATCTGAAACAATTTTTCTTGTTTTTCCTCTTATTATTCATTCCCTGTTGAAGTTCTTATATTGAAAGAGACATCAATAATGCAGGATTTTACTGAGAATCACTTTGAGTCGAGCAGCAATGGCTCCCCTATTGATCGTTATGTCAATAAGAATAGCCTTCAAGGTTTCTAAACTTAAATAGAATCATGAGCCCAAACAAGTCTCTCTCTACAATATTTAAACTCCAATCTTCAAATTCAGTTGCATTATTCTCTTTACATTTGGTCATTCCTTATCTACAATATTTATTTTAATTATTAATTGTACTACTGTAGTTTGGAAGTTGGTTTTAGCAAAGAACTTGCAGCTCCTATGGTCAGTCATTTGTACCTAAGTACATTGAGGTAAATTGTAGTAAGACATTAGTCCTTTTTTTACATTGCAGAGTTGATCATGTTATTTTTTACCTTGCTAAATTTATTGGCAGGGGAAAGATACACTCAAAGGTAGGTTTAAGTAGTTGAATATATATTGGAAAGTATAATTGTTGCAAAATGCAATATCCTTTTTTAATCTATCCATAAGTTGCTTAGACTATAATGCTTTGCTTCAATCTTTTAGGTGCTGAAAGAGGTAGGAGAATTGATAAATCTGACTCTAAGCCAAGCTCAAAACCATCAACAATTATCTGATCAGCAATTTTCAATCGCATTGAAATACCAACTTCATTTGATCCGTTAAATGGTGATTTTCTAGAGAATTTGTCATTTTGATAATTGAGGTGTTGAATATTTGACTGCTGAATGTAGGATTTGGTTTGTTTCTGTTTTGTGGTATATATGACTTGTAGGAAAGTTCATATGATAGGGGAAAATATTATGAAACATTAGTTTGAATTCATGTGTAATTTGATATGTAAAACAAGGATAGCTGGGAATAAAATAATATGGTTAGTTAGTTTTCTTCAGAGAAGGTCTCATATTTTGCTACTTTCCATCTCTCATTTCAGATTTGGCTTTTAGTTACTTCAATTAGTTGCTTCATCATTTGTTGTTATTTCTTCATAGGTGATTGGACTGGTATTCATTTTGGCCTTGGAGTTGTTAGCCTTGGAATATGTTAACCTTATATATGCCTTTTTTCATGTGTGTATAAGTGAGCATTTTAGTTATTCTGCAAATGATAAAAGGTAAATATTAACTCCTGTCATGCTCATTTTTTTATTCAAATTCTAGGCTGAAGGGGCAAGGATTTCTGGTGCAGCAAGAATTATTGGGGTTGATTTAGTTTCTAACATATTTGAAGAAGGTAGAGTGCTTTCTTCTTCTAACAAATGCTTCAAGATTCACCTCAACATAAATTAAATGCTCATTCATTTATTGATGGTATTTCTCTCTTTTGTTCTTTTGGCATCTAAGAAGTTTGGGGTCAATGAATTTTGAGAACTCTTTGATCATGACAAGCTTGTACAAGAGGTTAGTTTGTAGACCCAAAAGATCATGACAAGCCTGTACAGCAAGTTAGTTTGTGGACAATTTAGTAAAGTTTTTTATATTTCTATTCTCTTAAGTTGTTTTTAGTACTTTAATAAAAAAAATAGTTATTTTTCTTATTTGTCACCTAGTCACAGTCATTTCAACTATCTGAGACATGTGTGATCTTATCACCATGCTTGGCTTAAAAATCTTCAAATTGCAGCCATACTTCCTCCCTCAAGTGAATATAATTTGATTTTTATCACCTATGATTAGAATAGAATATAAACATTTTTTCTTTCTTTCATTTTCCTAAGAAATTTAACAAATTTAATAGCATATGCAAATTATGCTGGGATGATATTTGTCTTGCAGGTTGTTCCAATTGCAAATGGCAACTCAACAATTGAAGGTATTTTAATGTCTAGTTTTGAGCTTCTATAATGTTGATTTTGTCAAATACTTATTTGAGCTTCTTTAATGTTGATTTGATCAAATAATATTTTAATGAGTCAATAAAACTATTTTGCAGGCAAAGCAAATGGAAGCATATGTTGCAAAATTGTCTATAGGCTATAGTGACAGGGATAGTGTGTCAGATTTTTGTGGATAAAAAAAATTGTCTATAGGCTATAGTGACAGGACACATTGTTGGCATATGTAAATAAATTATTCCTACAGTTGTTATTAAGTGTCACTATAGGCTATAATGACATTCCTTTATGTTGCTGAATCCGGTTCAAAGTCTACACTGAAATCGTGTGGGTAAATGTCCAATAGAGCTATACCCACATATTATGTACCTATTGTGACACTTTTTTGTGTGTCACTAATAGTGACATTTCTTGTAGTGAACAAGTATTCAACTATTATAGTTAATATATATATATATATATGGCGGAATGTAAGGTAACAAATTGAAAGTAACAATTATTTAAACAGTTTATTGGTATTGACAATGTATTTATTGAAAGAGACAAACTTATAAAAGAGAGAGCTATAAAGGTTGCAAGAGGGTAGAGAGAGAAGAGAGTTTAAGGCTCAAGAGGCTGTGTCTCTTAACTCTTCAACTCACCTATTTATAGTATGACAACCACAGGCGGATGTTAAAATTATAAATTATAATTTTATTGAAATCCAATCCGAACACGGATTTCTTAGACGGATTTTAAACTATAATTCAAAAGCATTTAATTGATCATTGCCTTTGTTATTTTTTGAAGATAGAAGTGACTCTGTGGGCCCTTGATTTCTTTAGAGGAGACCTTTGATAGAAAATTTTGCCAGCTACTTTTGGGTGGATAGTTGAATTAGTATTTTCTTGGTATATACTGTGATATAGCCAAGATGATCAACTTTAGTAACTATGTCCACTGCTCCTATTATTTCGCTAGGAGCTTCTTCATCAATTATATTTAATGTTCCTATTGTTTTCTTGGATCCTAGTCAAGGTTGGTCCAAGTCTGCAATTTCTTGAATTCCGAAGCAGTCATCCTCATTATTCAAATACGGATTACTACATTGAATTTCTTCTTCTAAGACATCTTGCTTTTCATTCAAGTCTAAAGAGGATAAGACTGCCAAAAGGTGTTGCCTTTTTTCTTCTTTGGACTTTCCTGTTAGTTGCAAAGACATTGCAGGATGCTGGATTGCCTTCTTTTCAAGAGTAGGGGGAATGAATGATTTTCTAGTCTTCCAATGGGAAAATTTATCTTAAAAAAATTTAACTTCGAATTTCTTCCACCAAAAAACTTTTACGACATAAAACCTTCAGATAAAGAGCTGAATTATGCTGATGAAATTTATAGAGATGTTGCATTAACCAGCTCACACCCATTATTGAGCAGAAACTAATTAACTTTTCATGCACTGGTAATTTGGGAGTTAATTTTTTTTATAGTTCTCATATATTGAGACCACCTTAGCAGGTAGAATAGCTTTTATAGGTTCGACTAGCAAGAACCAATCTTGAAACCAGGTCGAAATTTGGGTTGGAAGGGCATATTTAAAGGTAATGTACCAAGAATGACGAGGTTCAAGGAGAATCTTAAGTCATGCTTCTTGATAATCAAAATAATTAAAGGTAGGAGGGTCAAAAAATTGGGAAAACCTCTTTTTAGTAGTTGGGTTTTGGTTCCAATTTGTCAAAGTTAAAACCTTTAAAGATTTTTAACTTGGAATAATTAATGACGAAAGGATCCATTTTATCTTTTTTCTAAAATTATTTCAGTGGAACCAGTATTTAACAAGATGAGCTGGTAAAATTTTTTGTTCTTTTTTAAATTTTGGTCTTTCAGCATCCATCCCTATCCTTTAGGAGAGAATTTAGCCAGAATTTTCGTAGGTGACATTTGATTAAATTCAGGTTCTAAAGAAATTATTTTTTAACATGACTTTTTTATATGCTAGTCTACGGGTTTGTGAATTTTTGTTTTTTGAGGATTATCAATAATTTGGTTTTGTTGAGGAGTAATTAATGGAGAAAATCTATTGGAAAAGGAAGGAGCATTTAGGGATTTAGGAAGGACTCTTAGGTTATTTAAAAATTGGCTGCTACCTTGGAGAAGCAATGGGCCAAATCATCAAGAGACAGGGTGGATGAAGGGGCCGAAGGCCTCATGTTTGGGGGTTTAACCCTGTAAAAATTCTTGTGTTAGAAAATTGGGGATATAATTATGTTTTCCTTTTATAAATTCAATTTTGAAATCAAAACAAGATAAAAGACGTTACTATCTAGCAAATATCTGTTTTGAACGTCTTTTTCCAAAATTTCTTTTGCAGACTTACAGTTTACTTTTAATAAAAATTCTTTATTGACTAAATCACTTTGAAATTTAGTGATACATAGCGCTATAGATAAAATTTCCTTTTTTACAGTGCTATACTTAATCTAGGTTTCACTTCATGCCTTCAAATAGAAACGAATTATTTATTTTTTAGATTGGAGGTATTTCTTTGTTTTTTAGATTGGAGGTATTTCTGTTTAAGGATTCCTCCGAACCCGACTTCCGAGGCATCGATTTCGACTATCATAAAAGTATCTAGCTGGGGTATTCCTAGACAAGGAAGGGTCTTTACCAGAGACTTTACTTTGATAACTGTCTTAGTTAATTCATGGGTCCAAGACTTGGGGTTTTTCTTATGCCTATTGAACAAGGGTTTACAAATTATTCTAATATTGGGAATGAAATCAGCTACATAGTTTAGGCATCCTAAGAACCTTTGTAACTCTTTTATTTCATTTGAGAATTTACTAGCAAACTCAATGCTTCTAGCTATAGGAGTTATGGTTCCTTGATTTATTTCATGCCCTAGGAATCTTATCTTAGTTTGAGCTATTTTCTTTTTCTTTTCAAATAACACAATTCCATTTGCTTTAATTATGATTTTAAATGTATTTAAGTGTTTTATATGTTGTTCTATAGAAGAGGAATAGATTAACACGTCATCTAAATAGACTAAAACAAAGTTTAAATAAGGATTTATGATTGAGTTCATTATATTTTAGAATTCTGAAGGGGTATTTTGAAGTCCCATAGGCATCACATTCCATTTGTAGTGATCAAATGGAATTGTAAACATTGTCTTATATTTATCTTTTTCTTTAACCTTGATTTGATAGTAACCGGATTTCATATTGAATTTAGAGAAGATAATGGCTTGGTGAAGCCTTCTAATTAAATCTCTTTTATTAGGTAAGGGGTACCTAATCCATTTTAACGCATTATTAAATGGTTTATAGTTAATAACCATCCTAGGCTCGCCTCTTTCCAATTCTAAAGCGTTTTGCATATAAAACGCCGCACAACTCCACGGGTACTTACTAAGCCTAATAAGTCCTTTATCAAGGAAACCTTGGATTTATTTCTTACAATATTCAAGGATTTATTTGTTCATTTGAACTGGATGAGTTTTTGTGGGAATCTTACTTTCATGAAAATCATCCTCATAAGGCAAACTTACCATAAACGAGTTCCTTTTCCAGAAGGCGATTGGGACTTCCACACAAACTTCTTTGGAAAAGATTTCAGTTAATTCTTTAAATTGATTTTTTTTTTAATTGTTCCTCTACTTGTTTATAGAGAATTTCCTGCTTTAAGAAGGTTATTTGATTTGATTTACTTTCAATTTTATTAAGGAAATCGGTTTCATTTATTTTTAAGATGCTTTTTTCTCTTGGGTGGTTTTATGAATTCGAACAATATTTCATTTGTTTTAATTCCTTTCTTAGATACTTCAAAGGGGTAGATTTGTGTTAGGAATGGAGTTCCTAAAATCATTTCCTTTGATATATCATTTGATATAATAAATGTATTTTTAAAACATATTACAAATACTTGTTGGTAATTTAAACTGGACTTGTAAATTCAAGTTATTAGCCGTGAATAGTTTTTGTTGTGTTTTTTCATAATATTTAGTAGGAATTAACCATTCTCTAATGTAGTTTAGATCAATACCATAATCTACTAATGCTGTAAAATATTTATGAAATGTATTTCCTATTTTTAGAGCAATTTTAACATGTCATTTCTGTTGTAGGGTTTTAATCATATTTGCCGTTATAATTTCTTCATCTTCTCTATCAGAATTTTGAGTAGATTGACTACTAGTTTCTTCAAGTACCTGACCTTTTAGTTCTTGAAGGTCTAATTTTATTGATTTAATTTCTTCTTTTAAATCTTTTATTTCTTTCTATAGATCTTGTATGGTAACCTTTTTATTTTGATTTTCAGCTTGTTTTAATATCTTTGCAAAGTCATAACCCTGAAAATTATTCTAGTTCTTACTACTTCCTTCTTCTTTTTGCTCTAGAAGCATTTTTTTTTCATTAGGTATTTCATTCTTTCTCCCTCATCTGGGATTTTATCAATCATTTCTAAAGCTAATCTGGTGTCACTTTTAATCATATTTATTTGAAATTGACACTAACAAGTTTTAGAATCACAATTTTCGTTCTCTTCAGAATTAGTACTTGTATTTTCGATATCATTAAAATTTTGAACTTCTTCTTCTGACTTACTATCTGAGTCTTTTAAGAGAATTTTAACAATTTGTTCTCTTAATTCCTCACTCATATTTAATTCATTAATATTTTGTTTAACTCTACAATCATTTTTCATGTGTCTTACTCTTCCACATTTGTAGCAAATTATTTTTTATTTAGATTGTTCCTTAGATTTTTCTGCTGAATATTTAGGGTTTTTTAAGAATTTTCTTCTTCTAAATGAGGTTGTTCTATCTGACTTATAATAGTGATGTTTCTTAAATTGTTTTCTTTTGGTAGAGGAGGGAGGAGAAGGTTTTTCATACGCGTATTGGGTGCACAAGTTACCTAATTCTTTAACCCCATTAGCTTTATTCTTTTTTATTCTATTCTCTAGTTTTAAGTTATTGCAAAGTTCTAGACCTGTATTTTTAACCACAGAAGCTATTCTTCCATATGTTAAGTCATGGACAGATTAATTAGAATATTATAATTCCAATCTTTCTTTTACTTTGGTTGCAAAGACTTGAGGAAGTCTTACAATAAATTTTTCTTTCCAGAATGGTTCTTTACAATCTTCTCTGGTAAGAACCATTGCCATAAAATTATCTGTATACCATCTGAAATCTCCTAAGGTAGGATATCTTAAATTATGTAACAGCGTTGAAGTCCTCTCATTGAAAAGCTTAGTATCTCCAATAAAATTTTGAATTATTGCTACAATTAGTGTTTCTACCATTACAAGTATGACCATATCTCTTTCTCTCTTGACAACATTAGAAATAAATATTTTTGTTCAGGGTTTAGGTAGTTGTTCCACCAACCCTTGAGGATTCATGTAAAACCAACTATTATTAATTTTATAGTTTGTTCTTCAGTATTTTTTACCCTATAGGCTGAGGTAACCATTGTCATTTCATTGGTTTTTCGTAGAATTTGATGGTTGATGATGCCATCAATATTCCACTCAGTGATGCCAGATCCCTCAAAGGTTGAAGGAGTATCTAATTCCCATTCTTCAAATTGAATGTCTGGGAGAGTTGGTCTTTTATAGAAATTTTTAGTTGTTAGAGCTGGGGTAAAGCGTTTTTCTTGATTTTTTCCTTTTAACTTTAAAATTTTATTTGAAGGGGATATTAATTCATGTTCATCTTCTTTTACTATAGTTAGAATTTTATCTTCTTTTAAAGGTATCATAGTTCTATTTTCTTTTGCCATTTTTTTAGTTTTCTTAGTTAAAGTACTAATTTTAGATAATTTTAATTGATCTAATTTTTTATTTATTTCTTCTAGAGCTAGGTAGGTTTCTTTTCCTATTTTTAATTCTTTAAGCTCAACTTCTGAAAATTTAAATGGTTTGGTTAATGGTTACTTTAGTTTTGAGGTGGATGCTATACAATTAGAAGAACTTTTATTAGGTTTTCTTGACCCAATTATTACTTTTGAGGCTACTTGATGCAATATTTGATTGGTATAATTTAATTGTTGATGCAATATTTGATAATTTAATTGTTGATGCAATATTTGATTGGTATAATTTAATTGTTGGTGCAAATTTTTAATATCTTTTAAGGTTGGATTTTCGTTTTTATTCTATCTATATTAATCATCTTAAAAGGTGAAGGAGTTACTTCATTATTTTCAATGTTAGTAAAGCAAATTTCTTCTAAAGGAGAAATTTCTCCTTAGAAAGGTCCTTTAGTAGTTCTCCAGCTTCTTTCAGCACTTTTGATAACTTTTATAGAGAGTTTATCTAAATAATTTTGTTTAAACCACTAAAAAAAAGGTATTTGAGTTTGAAGTTCTTCTAAATTTTTATAGTAATTTTCTCTATAATTTGCTAATTTTTGTTGTGAAAAGGTTGCAAAGAAGCAATCTCTCATTTTCTTGTTTTCTTTACTAAGAAATTCTTTTCTTAATAATTCTTTATCTATTTGGAAAGCTCTTATCATATTTAATTGACTAAATTCTAAGGGAGTTGGTGAATTGTAAGTTCTTGTTGACTCAAATTGTATTGAAGGGGGAGGTTGTTTTTCTTCATATTTTGGGACAGGTATAGTCGGATTTGTCCTAATTACTCTAAAATTTAGAGTTCTTGGTATGGAAAACTTAGATCGATCCACCGATTGTCTAGCCATACTAGAAAGAGGTGACTTTGGTATTTTTAAGGAATTAGTTCTTATTAAAGGTGTGAAACTAACTTCTACTGCCCTCAAGTTATATTCTACTATGCTGTCCAGCATGGTAGGTACAGGATCTTCTAGGTTTAAGAGATCTTCCAATCTCCATTTTAACCCACTGGTTATTTCTTTATGTTTTAATGTCTTTGGAACTGATACTGGGTTTACTAATAAGAGGGTCGTCTCATCAGTAGAGGATAATTGCAATGTCCCTGGGGCTAATTGTGTTTTCATTACTTTATAGTATATTAGGTAAATTATAGTTATGGGTATTGCATTAGGATTCCAAGTTTTTTCTAACATCTTTACATCTAACATGAGATTGTAAGGAGTATTATGGAAACTTGATAAGGCTATTGAGTAATTGGGGTAATTATTGATATAAACTAGACCATTATGCAGGTTGGTTTTGAATAATGCTAGTATTTGATCTTCAAGTTTTATTGGTCTACTATCTCTTAAGGATGCAAACATGGGTATGTCTAGACTGTGTCTAAACAATGGTTTGATTGCTATCTGTATAGACCCTATATGAAGGTATGTATAGTTCTTAATGTGGTTGGCAATTAATTGGTTTGATATTAATGGTATAGTCTGATGACTATTTTTAAGATCAATTTCTTTTTCAACTATTTTAATGACATATTCTCCTATGAACATGTCTTTTAATGAGATTTTATATAATGATGATATTTCGAGTTTGGGTATGCTCCATTTTTGGATCTACTTTTCTATTTTTGGGATTCCTAATTCATGATGTATTATATGAGATTTAGCTTCCTCTTGTTGTAATTCCAACTCTTATACCTTTTCTTTTCCCTTTTGAGACAACATTCTAATTAATCTCGACATTAAATAAAGCTTAGTATTAACCTTGATCGAGACCACTAGGCTAAACCAACAGTTTCACTGCCTCACTCTAAGACTTACTACTGGGACCACCTTATCGGTTACCCAACGCTTAGGGTAACACCTTACTTTACTTAAGGTGTGTGATTACTTGAACTGAAACTTTTAATGGAAAATTAAAATATAAATTTGGACTTAACAAGTTAAAGATAAACCTAAAAATACAATAAGAAAATAGAATCTCAAACAAAATTTCTGATGTGAACGATCAGCTTAAGCCGCATCCACAGAGCATACTTATAATATAATATAATAAAAACTCTTTTATTTTATTTTATTTTTGGCTTTGATACCAGATATGGCGAAAGGTAGAGGTAACAAATAGAAAACAACAATTAGTTAAACACAGTTCATTGGTATTGATAATTAATTTATTGAAAGAAACAGACTTACAAAAGAGAGAGCTTTAAAGGTTACAAGAGGGTAGAGAGAGAGAAGGACTCTTCAACTCACCTATTTATAGCATGATAACCACATATGCCAAAATTATAAATTATAATTTTATTAAAATTCAATCTGGATACGAATTTCTTAGACGGATTTCAAACTATAATTCAAAAGCATTTAACTGAGCGCTGTCTTTGTTGTTTTTTGAAGACAGAAGTGACTCTCTGAGCCCTTGATTTCTTCAAAGGAGACCTTTGATAGAAAATTCTACTACCTGCCTCTAGGTGGGTAGCCGAATTAGTATTTTCTTAGTATATACAGTATAGCCAAAATGATCAACTTCTTTAAAGAAATTAGTTGACTTAATTTTAGGAGTAAAGGATTAAGGTATATACTATATACCAATGAATCAGAACATAATTGTCAAATTTCAAAAAAATAGAATAAGAATAAAATGTTCATATAGCATTAGTGTAAAATTATTTTATACATAACATCATTATAATGACTTTTGAAATAATTTTATAAAAGTCAATTATCTTATCATAAATAAATGATTGTAATTGATTGACGGTGTAAAATAGTTTTATATTAATGGTGCATAATCTTTTTTCTCATAGATTAATGTATTGAAAATATGAAAAACAAACTAGAATAATGTCATGAAAATTTGAATAAATTAAATATGAAAAAAAAAAGTGTATTGTCTTGAATATTTGAAAAACAAATTAAAAAATTTAAATAATAAAAAAAAAACAAAAAGAATGTGTTGAAAATTTTAAAATTTGAAAAAATATTAATAAAACAAGAAGAATGTCATAAATTTTTTAAAACATAGAGATTTTATAAATATAAAAAATAATAGTAATATCTTGAAAATTAAAGATAAAATACAAGAGTAATGTTTTTAATTTTTTTTTTTTAAAAACAAGTGAAATGTCTTGAAAAATTATAAAAAAAAACTAAAAATTTAAAATATATATTTTAAAAATAATAATAATGTCTTAAAAATTTTAAAAGTATTAAAATACAATAGAAATGTCTTAAAAAATTTTTAAAAAAATATGAAAAAACAAGATAAATGCCTCGAAAATTTGAAAAAAAAGAGTAATATATTGAAATTTAAATAAAACTGAAAAATAAAATAAAAAGTAAGAGAATAATATTTTAAAAATTTGAAAAAAAAATTAACATATGAAAAAATAAGAATAATATCTTTAAAAAATTTAAATATAAAATTTTAAAATATGAAAAAATAAGAATAATATCTAAAAAAATTTTAAAAAATTGAAAAAACAAGAATAATATTTTTAAAATTTGAATAAAATAAAATATAAAAAATGAATAATGTCTTTAAGACTGAAAAACAATGAAATAATAACTTAAGGATTGTATTGATTTCACTTTTACTATATATTTTTAAAATTGTTAAGTTTCTAAAAATTTCTAATAGATCATGCAGACGACGAAATTTATGATTAACACTGCGTCATACTATATTTTTTTAATATGGCATCATACTAATTTTAGTTAATGGATGAACACGTTTTATCTATGTGAGTACCGGGCAATTTTATTTTTATTTTTTTTGTTTTCTAAAGCTGCATTGATGTGTTCACCTACACCTCAATGAAGTAAAAGATCCATTTTAGAATCAGAGAAAAAAAACGCGTGCCTACTAAAAATGTGCCTTCTCAATTATTTGGTCTTTTCTTTCCTTTTTAATAATATATTTAAATTTTAGTATATATTTGATTACGTATTAGTAGGTTCCTCTTTTTGTAGTTGGATTTTTTTTTTCAGGTTCATATAATGTAAATATTTCTGGTCAAATTAACCAGAATATTTTCTTTAGCAAATACTCAGCCAGCTAGTCCTTCCTTTTATATGGATATATATATATATTAACACTGCATCATACATATTTTTGAAATTGTACTTTTGTATGGGAACAGTGGCCAGTTATTTTCATCTAACAATTCATTGATTAGGTCATTCTGTTAAGTTACTCAATGAAGAAGGGATTCAAGATCCCTTTGAAAACTATAGACTATTTTATTAGAATTAAGTAGATTTATTACATTTTTTGGTTTCTAGAAGAAACAACTTTAAACGTTAAATTAAAAGAAACCAAAACAGTAACAAACAAGAGTTGTTTGTTTTTGTTTTTCTGCTAGAAAATACTGCTACATCCTTTATAAGCGTCGTATAGTTTTTTTTTTTTTTTTTATATATAAAAATCAATAAATATATTAAATTTTCTTGTTTATAAAAATAGTTATTAAGTTTTTTATTTGACCTTTTCTCAGTTATACTCTAAAATAAATGCATATTAGTTTGTTTTTAATTTCCACTTTCACCATAAATGTGTAAATAAATTAAAAATTAAATGAAACGTAAGTGTAAAGTTAAAAAAAAGTTAATAATATCTTCAATTTTGAAAATGTCTGACAAACATAACTTGTTTTTGAAGAGGAATAGTAACATTGACTCCATAACTTGCTTTCAGACATTATAAATTATTTCGATGACTGTGAAGCAGGGCTAGTATATTACTAGTATTTTGGTTTCATCTTTCATTTCAACGTACACTCTAGGAGATGACTCGGACAAGTCTTTCTTTTATATCAGCATCTTTTCTTATTCTGCTGATAATCGCATTTACTTTCTTTGCACAACTTACTCCAGTTAGTGCAGGTTTGTCAAGCTATCTAATTGAATTATGCAAAAGTATGTACAAAATTAAGCATGTATATGTATAATCACAAATTCACAATCAGTATATATTCGAGGTTTTATTTCACCATATTGATGTTTAATTAATATGTAAAAGTAAAGTTTCACTTTCTTCAATCTAGAATCTTCAACCTTAACAGTTAACAATATCTTGTCACTTTAATTTGCAGATCTTAAAATGAGAAAATTGGGTCCCATGACAAATCCACCTCCTGCACCCAAGCATAATCCTCCTTCTGGTCATAAACCAACACCACCCATTAATTCCTAAACGTTTAGTGTTATTTGATCCTGTAATATTACAATAAACCATGGGCCACGAGATTTAATTTGATTAATTCTTATTTCGTTTATACAGTTTTACTGTATTAGGTTTTATGTATAAATCGAACTATATAAACCTATGAGAGGATTTAGTGGTTTTTCTTTTGGTATAGATTACAGCATTTAATCTTTATATGTATTCCAAGCATAAACTTATATGTCAATCAACAGATTCCGAAAAAATTAAAAACTTTTTTATCGATTATTTTAATGTTACTAGGCGTTTTAAAGATCATTTACCAGAAGTGTAGTATATGTACTGATAAATTTGATTTTTTCTTCTTTTTATAAGAAATTAAGAATCGCAAAACTGTAAAGCAAAAGAACTACCATAATAATCTAATACAAAGTCATTCTTATATATAAACCAATCAAAAATATTACAAAAGTACAAGGACTGATCTAATAAGTAATTAATTTTTATTTTGCTCTTATTATATTCCCGTTACTGTGTTAACATCCTCTGTAAAAATGTGTGGCTTTTGCGCTTAACACAGCACTACATGTTTGGCTATTCTGATGCAAATTGGGCTTGTTGCTTGCATTTCAGGAGAGTGTTTATTTTCTTGGTTCCTAACTTTTGCATCAGTTGTTTGTGAACTTCAATAATGACTTCTTTATTTGCTCTCTGATTTGAAATTCAAAGCACTAGCCAACTCCGCATAACCTTATCTATAACAGCAAACTAACCCACTTTCTTTTTTAATTTTTCAGTTATTGCTTTCTGTTTCAGAGTTTTATATGTTGTACTCAGTTAGTTTAGGGTGATAAACCTGCAATCATTCCTCTCTTTAAATACTGTACCAGTATATACATATCAGAATAAAACAATTAATCATCACTTCAGATAATTAATTTGTCATTATATATGTATACTCTTTATTTTTCTCTTTTCATTTTCTTATTACTAAATGATAGCACAAGATCGATATACTACTTAGTATCTAAGAATAATAAGAGCATTTATTTGAGTAAATTAAAACAAAAGAACTGCGCCATAAAGGATAAATAGTTCTAAGTTTTCTTACAATTTACAAAAGTCTTCTTATTAAACCTTCTATGTTTCTGATATGTTTAAAATATTAAATGTATTTATATTTAATTTAATAATCTTTTATAACATATTATAATAAATGATATTATAAGAAAATTTACAGGATAACATTACTCAGCAGCTCCACAAATGACAAAACTGTTATTGTGTATCCTAACACGGTTAGGTTAGGAAAATCAAGCTTTTATATAACTACATGATAAGATGCCACACCAACTATTTGTTTCTTATTAGTCTGAGTAAGAACTGCAACGAGCAGAAAGATGATGGTGTCGCTTATGCATGCATGTTAATTTTGACGTTGAAGTTAGTCTGAAGCTTTGCTTATGCTCCCTGCAATACAGAAAATTAAGGCGCTTCTATATGTATGGTTTCTGTCTCTTATTATGATTGCATTACACTATACGTATTATTATTTTTTTTTAAATTCTACTATATAACAAAACGTTAACATGGACCTCCAACGTATTGGCTAATTTTGTTTAGGTTATTTATGGATGAAGTTTTAATAACAAAAATATCCTGACCTTTTCAAATCCGAATGCCAAATAATCAGTCATCATATATACTTCTTAAATATATGAATGAGCAAGTTAATTTTATATCTATGTGAGTACTTGTCACGTCTTTTCTTTTAACTCTGCATTTTGATGTCATTTCCTATGTCTTTTTAGAGAATTAGAGACTAAGTGAGACCGAAATTATGGTTTCTCAAATACTGGGTCGTATAATGTATATATTATATCCTTTAATTATAGTTGTATGATTACGTAAATTAACCAAATTTACAAGACTATATTTTATTTAGTAGTAGATTCATGACAATCCATAGTTTCCTCCCTACAAAAAAAAAAAAGTTTGTATATACAAAGATTTTCAATTCATTTATATATGAATTCATTTTCATCTAACAGTTCATTGATATTATATTCCATACGAAAAAAGTATTCAAGATATATATATATATATATATATATATTTTTTTATAATAGATCCTTAGTTTTTTTTCTCAACAAAATAATAATTATATATAATGATAGCCGAAGTACTTGTCATACATTAGTTTTTCAATTATAATAGATTCTTAGTGAGACTTTAAGTATTATATTTTAATTTGATAAATAGAATACTGTTTAAGAAAGTAAATAAAAAATTTACAACATCATCAGTTAACGTGTAATTGCAAAAGAGTTATCGGAGGATTTATATTTTTTTGTCATAGGTCAAACATTGCATATGTCCTCTAATTCAATATATATATATCGTTTCTCTAAATGCAGTGGAGTTTTACATTATTAGGTTAATTCTATGCGTTAGAGCTATTGAACCTGGAGGTAAAATCAGGAACAAGTCCATTATTATTATTTACTATTTGACCACTTCCAAAGTAAAATATATATATTTAAAGGTTCATGATTTGATGTGTTTGATCAGGCACCAAAATTCAAAAGGTCAAAAACTAACAAGAGTTTTTTTAATTTATATCTAATTTGCTAGCAATACCTATCACTTCTTCGTAATTGGCGTTATTCTTCTATTGGAAATTTGATTGTAGTTCAAATATATGCAACATTGCTTGCGTACGTGACATTTTTAAATTTCGGTGACTATATATATGAAGCAGGGCTGGTATATTATTATGGTTTAAGCTTTCACATATATATAGTACTGGGAGATGGCTCGAAACAATATTTTTTCTATATCTGTACCTTTTCTTATTTTGGTGATAATCGCCTATAGTACTTTCTTTGCAGAGCTTACTCCAGTTAGTGCAGGTTTGTCTATGTATCTGATTGAAATTAAAGATATATATACTATGTGCAAAAGCATGTGCATGTGTTTACAAGAACTCATGCATATCATCTCAATTTGCAGATCTAAAAATGAGAAAATTGGGTCTCATGACAGGTTGACCTCCTGCACCCAGGACTAATCCGCCATGGAAACCTAGCCTTGGTAAACCTGATCATCCTCCAGCCTCCGTTAATCCCTAACTTTGATCCTTGCAATATTACAATAAATCATATGGCCCTCAAGCTTAATTTAATTCTCATTTTGTTTATATAGCTAGCTTTTACTCTATCAGTTTTTATGTATAAATTGCACTATATATATATATATATATATATATATATATGCCTGAGACAGGATTTTTACTGAAGATGTTATTTCAAGCATATATTTACAATTAATAAATTGGTAGGAAATATATCGATTATTTTATTTTTACTGGCGTTTACCAAAAGCGTAGTTAATTAAGAATTAGATAATTTTGAAATGTTCTTCTTATAATAAGAGCTAGCGACAAGGTGCAGCGCAGCACTGTAAAGCAAAAGATGGAACTACGATAATCTAATAAAAGCAATTTTTATATAACAAAAAGATATATTCAAAAGGCACAATTTGGTCTAATTGAATATATAGTAACGGACTAAAACTGTCATAACAAGTTAAAAATCTGTAGCAGACCATGTGATAATGCTTTGTCATGTGTAATCAATTTAATAGATTATGCATTATATTGCAGACCATGTTGTCCTACAGTACGTTGTGGGAAGAACTGAATCGCCAAGAGCGATCGATCTAAAGGTGGTTCTGGTTAATTTGCCATATAGGAGCAAGATTTTACATTATGTATTTCAGTCTTTGTAATTTAGTGTTTTTTTTTTTTTGCTTTTTATTTTTGTAATATTTTTTTTTTGTCTTTGTTAAAATAATGTTAGCTTTTTTTACTGGTTAAAACACTCTCTAAATCGTTTTAAAAATGAAAAATAAAAACGTAACATAACTTGCAAAGATTATTTGAGTCTTCTTTTATTTTGGGTCTTCGTTTCCTTAGGCCTGCACAAGTAGAATTATATCTCTATTTGTCTCTTCTTCATTTATTTTTTTGGTCAGAACTACATTCACATGACCTTCAACTGCCTCTTGTATCTTTTAAGGATTTTTTCTTGTTAATAGGTCATTGCTTAAGTTTTTTCTACTAGGATTTGGTCATGATCATGCAAGGTAGTATTCTGGCTCATATCAGTATCCCCTCCTTCCATTTTTTCCTTTGAATAAATAATAAAAAATTGACTTTTTTTAATATTTTTTTTTCTCTTTTCCCATTTCTTTGTTTTTCCATTTACAATCAAACAGAGAGTAAATTCCCATAAATTCAACAAATTCAATATGAAAACTGAAACATCCTCGTGATTTTAAATTAGTGGTATCACATAACACCTATGACTAATCAATCTCTGGAGTCAAGTCAAAGACGTACAACCCATGCTAGGATTAGGGTAGTTCACACTTATTACTTAACGTCAAATAAATGACATAGTTAGGATTTAACCTTAAAACCGTATATTTATCCCAGTTTATAATCTATAATTAAACGAACAACTTCGGGGTGTTATGTAAATACATTTTTATGCTTATGCATGCTTCCATTATGTGTGAAGGTCTAATATCTATGTGAACAGTAGTAGTGGACGGTAATTTTCATCTAATGAAGCATTGGTGGATGTCATCCTGTAACTCCTCAACGAATAAATGCTTCAAGTATGTATTCTCTATAGAAACTATATAGAGACTAGTCTGATTTAAATTGTGGCATGGAATTATCTTATCAATTATAAATTGGTTTTTTTTTTTTAATGTTACATTTTAAAGTTTCGTCAGGCCATGCAATTCTTTTCATGTTTTGCATAAAGTAGTACGTGCATTAAAGATGAACCATAACCGATATTTGGAAGAAGATAAAGAAACATGGTATGAAAAGAGGTAAAGCAAATATGGAATTTTCTATGGGAAATTTCATTGAAAGGCTCAAATACAAGGAACATTGACTAACTCCATTGCTTCGTGACATTATAAATTTCGGTGACTATGAATCAAGGCTGGTATATTCATTTGGTTTCAGCTTCTAACATTTACTCGGAGATGGCTCGGATCTGTCTTTGTTATATATCTCTACCTTTTCTTATTCTGCTACTAATCGTCTCCTCGACTTTCTTTGCACAGATTACTCCAGTTAGTGCAGGTTTGTCTATCTTGTTCAAATATGCGTGCATGTATGCAAAGATACAAAAGTATGTGTATGTATATAATTGTATAATTACAATCACTATTCGAAGTTTCACAAACTTATATTTAATGTTTGGTATGTTAAACATGTGTGTAAATAACTGATTTGGTCCTTGAAATTACATTTAGTTAATCTCTAAAATTAATTTTTTTCATTTTACTATCTCGTTCAAAGGACTCAAGTGATAATAATAGCATATATTTAAGGACTAAAATAAAATAAAATGGTTAATTGTAGGAATCTTGGATGATTTTAAAAAAAAATGAACAATTTGTTTAATTTTTTTTAATTGCACGAATTATCTAATGTGACAACGAGATACAAACTTAAGAATTAAAAATTGATCATTTATTCCTTTTGTTGAATCTAGAATCACATACACTACATTTGGAACATATATATATATATATATATATATATATACGTTGAGAAAATCTATATTGTCATTTGAATTTGCAGATGGAAAATTAATGGGTGTCCTCCCAAGTCCACCTCCTCCACCCAAGGCTTCAATCCCAAGTAGACCTGGTGGTCGAACTCAAAGTGCTCCTCCTCCACCCAGGCCTAGCGACTAGTTTGGACCTGTTCCTCGATCAAATTAACTCCACCTATGTGTTAACTAATTTCTATTACTGTCAGATATATACAATTAATTACTGATTAGTTAGCAACCCATTCAATAAAGCTTTTCATTTTGTTACAATAAATCATATCATATGGGCCTCAAGCTTTGATTCTCATTTTAATTTGTTTATATATATATCTTTTCTGTATTAGGTTTTATGTGTAAATAAATGGCACTATATATATGCCTAAGACAGGATTTACTGAAGATGTTATTCCAAGTATATATGTAAAATTCGATTCAGAGGAAATTAATATAAATGCTATTTATTCATCGGTTATTTTATTTTTACTGAATTTTTAACAATCATTTACTAAAACTAAAAACACCTTGTGTGTTGGGGAGGGGGATATATAATCAGTAATCACCTCTGATTTTAATTGTTTTTTGTTAAAAGAAGCGGGCGGGCTAACAGCCTAATTAACAAGTAACAATTAAAAAAAGCAAGACAAAACAACAAAAGAATAATGTGATAACTAAGGTAGCCCTAGATTTAAACCACAAAAAATTAACCAGACCAACCGATATGTAGAGGAATTTCAAACTGAAATCAGCAAAAGAATTAATTGCCTTCACAATGAGTGTGTTATTGAAATATTCTGAGAAGAAGCTTGTTCGAACTCATGGACTGATTATTATGGTAGGCTACCTTTCCACAAATTAAATCACTGCACCCTACGTATATGCCCAACTTTACTTTTTTATTTTTTATAACTATTAAGGAGCCATCAATATTGAATTTTGATCCATGATTAAATCCATCTCTACATGTTAGTATCTTTGGATCTTTACTTCTTTAATTTCTCTCTTACCCTTCTTTATTTTCATATGCATTAGCTACACTCTACTTGTACGTTTTGTAGAGCAATACCAAGTTCAACTTTTTGCCATAAAATTGTGATAATATGCCAATTGGAGCTAATCACGAGTTACAAGTTTAATTCTAAATGCTTTGGATATGGATGAGGAGCTTTTTTATTGATATAAAATGTATAGCGGTGAATGGCAGACTTTTGTTAATTATTATCTTTTGTGTTAGTGCTTACAGCAGCTTGGATTAGTTTTATGGGTGCATAAGACTTTATCGCTTTTGTATCCTTTGTGAAAACTAATGGCAGTATGACACATCTTCCATTTTCATTACTATAATAATTATTATGTTGCATATATATGAAAAAGAATACCTACCACTTCATCATTATATATAGTAATTGGCGTGCATTTTTCTATTGAATAGCTCGAACAAAAGCAATTGATTCCATGCATTTTCGTGACATTATAAATTCTGTGATAATGAAGCAGGGCTTGTATATATATATATATATAGAATTTGGTTTCAGCTTTCAACATACTGGAAGATGGCTCGAACCAATCTTTTTTCTATATTTGTACCTTTCCTTATTTTGCTTGTAATCCCCTTTTCTTTCTTTGCACAGCTTACCCCAGTTAGTGCAGGTTTGTCTATCTGCTCACTGAAAATCACAATCACTATTTGAGGTTTAAGCTGATTATATTTAATGATTGTAGATGAATTTATAATTAGTACATCCTTGTAGGTGCATGCTTAATATGCAAAAGTATATATATATTTTCTTGAATCTAGGACTAGAAGCATGCATGCATATATATGTTGAACATTTAACAACATCCTGTGATCTTAATTTGCAGATCTGAAAATGAGAAAACTGGGTTCCCACCCAAGTCCACCTCCTCCACCCTTGCGTGCCCCACCTCGGCATACTCGTCCTCCTCGTCCTCGGCATCGTCGTCGTCCTCCTCCGGCGATTCCCT
Organism: Amphicarpaea edgeworthii; assembly: GCA_014843725.1. Lineage (NCBI taxonomy): Eukaryota > Viridiplantae > Streptophyta > Magnoliopsida > Fabales > Fabaceae > Amphicarpaea > Amphicarpaea edgeworthii. The sequence goes on from CM026325.1 coordinate 1,774,707, forward strand.
AATTTCACTTTACCAGCTAGGGATATATGGAATATGTATTTGTATGAAAATTAACTATGCATTGAACAGTTGACAGTTATTTTCATCTAACGATGAAATATTGATGTCATTCCTCAATAAAAAAAAATGATTCAAGTCGAAGTACCTCTAGAAATTAGAGACTTGTCAAACTTAAAACGCGCTTTGGAAACATCTTGTCAATTACTTACTCCATGTGTCTTCTTTTTCATAAATATTAGATTAATCAAGCCATGCAATTGCGTAATTGACTAATTGTAATTTTGAAAAAATTAGAATTTAAACATTGTTATCTTTAATTTTTAAATATTAAAATAACCACTTATTTAATAATCTAATTAATAATTATTATGAAATATTTATATCATAAACTTTATTTATTTATTTATTATTTTTTGTGTTCTCAACCAAAATTTAATATTTTGAATAAAAGTAAAATAAATTAAGTGATTTATAAAATAAAAAGTGAAATATATAAAATAAAAATTACAACTAATAATAGGAAATGTTAAAATATAATGAAAAAATAAATTAAATAACTTTCAATAATATTAAAAATTAATTAAATAAAATTTTCTAAATTTAAAATTTATATATAATAAAATTTTAAAAAAATTTTAATATAGGTTGAGTCATGCGGGTCAACTAGTAATCCACTTGTTCGAACAATAACCCAATATATAACCTAGTGTCTTCACCAATTTGATTATCGGTTTGAATTTTAAAACTATGGCAAAAAGACGTTGAGAGAGACACCGAAGTTATTTAAATTATTCTTCCTTTATTTGTTAACATCTCCTATTATTAAGTGTAAATTTATATATATATATTTCACTTTTTATTTTATAAATCACTCCATTTATTTTATTTTATTCAAATTATTAAATTTTTGTTAAGAATATAAGAAACAATAAATAAATATATGACAATAAATAAATTTTATGTAAGAGATTTATATATATAAATATTAATTAGATCATTGACTTAATGGTTATTTTAATATTTAAAAACTAAAGAGATGAAGGTTTAAATTCTAATTTTGTCAAAATTCATTTAATTTTTTATTTAAATTAATTAATTAAATCAAAGGTTAAATTAGGAATAAAAAATGATAATTATGTCATTAATAAAAAAAATTAACTAATTAATTTTATTTAAATAATTATTAATTATAATAAAAAAAAAATCAACGTTAAAGATACCTATCAACCCTCAAAATTAATAAAGAGATTAAAATTATGGATTTTAAATTAGAAAAATCAAAATTACATATTTAAAAAAATAAGGATCAAAATGATTAATTGTTCGTTTCCTTCTTTTTCATATTTTGCATAAAAGTACTTGTATTATAGAAGCATGCTACATGATATTTAAAAGAAAAGAAACACGTTATGAAAACAAGGTATATAAACAAAATTTAAGAGTATATAAATCATCGATCAATTATTATAAAGTTTGATAAATTTATTATGCTTTCTAATTGAATCACAGGATTAATGTATAGATTATATTTAGTTTAAATAAAAAGTTATCGGTACTAATTAGCACGTGGTTTCATTTTTAATATATTTGAATTTTGCTTTACAGGTTTATGATTTGAATTTTTCTTCGACCAGGCACAAAAATTCAACACGCCATTTCATTGAATAATTGGCATAATTTTCTATGGAAAATTTCATTGAAAGATAAAAAAAAAAAAGTATCATTGACTATATATCCATGCATTCGGGGCATTAAAAATTTCGGTGCATGACTAGCTATGAAGCAAGCTGGTATGTATATTAATTTGGTTTCAGCTAGCCTTCAACATATATATACACACTGGGAGAGATGGCTCGAACCAGTCTTTGCTCTGTATCTTTTCCTTTTCTTATTCTGTTAATGATGGCCTTTACTTTCATTGCACAGATTACTCCAGTTAGTTCAGGTTTGTCTTAATTATTTCAAATTAATGTACAAAAGCATATGTGTATATAGAATTCGTATAATCTAATAATCACGATAAGTATTTGATGTTTCACCAACTTATATTTAAATTTAATGTTTGGTAGATGAATTAATTAGTCCATGTATGATGTTTATAGTTTCTTGAATCTAGATATATTGAACAGTACCACCCTTTCATGCATGCATCTTAATTTTCAGATCTAAAAATGAGAAAATTGGGTCCCATGCCAAGTCCACCTCCTCCACCCAAGCCTGGGAAACCACAACATCCTCGTCATCCTCCTCGGCAAGATGGTCCTTAACTATGTTACTTGATCCCTGTAATGTTTCAACTAATCATACATATGATCCAGCGCCTGATCAAGCTTTATTAATTCTCATTTTCTTTATGTATGTGTATATATATATATATATAGCTTTACATTATTCGGTTTTATGTCTAAAGGCAGGGGGAGGGTATACGGAATATTTTATTCCAAGCTTGTATGTGCAATTAGATTCCGAGATATTGAAAGTCTTTTTACGGATTATTTTATTCTTAGTGGGTGTTTACGGTTTAACAATCATTTACGGAAAGCGTGGCTAATAAGTATGTATTTCATATACTGAAAGATTTTTAATTTTTTCTTCTTATATTATAAGAAACAAACACAGCACTGTAAATTAAAGTAAAAGAACTACCAAAAATTTGCATCATGATTTATCATAACTTCATGAATAATGATGATTCGGAATTTAAGTAAAGTTGCGCATCTTAGTCTACTGAATGTGCGTTTGGTTCTGATGGAGTGGCATAAATGCACTGTCATATTCATAGTCTTGTAGTCAATGTTCTGATTCATAGACTAGGATGCAACATTCTGCTTGGTGAAGTTTACTTAGCCTATCTCATCATCAATTCATTTCCCTAGGGTTCTTTTTTCTATGGGCCGAGCTTAGATATCAGTGTCACAGGTGGTTGCTCAAATGCCTAATTGGGCTCTTGTATTTGGTTTTGGTAATGGCCTAAGGGGCGGCATTGCTAAAATGTAGCTGAGGCGTCTATTTGGGTCTACAACCTTTTTTTTTTTTTTTTTTTATCTCTTGGCTTGAAGGAGCACATCTTGTGTCTTAAAGTTAAATTTATTAATGAAAATCTTTGGCCTATAAAACAAAGTTATTTGAGTTTCTTCACAATATGCCTATTTAACTTTCCTCAAATTAACATTAGTTCGAAAATTATAATAAAGTTTGATCTATAAATAACATGTGACAAAGTCATAGTTGAATTGCCTTTAAACATAAGTTAGTTCATAGAATTTAGTTCGCATGAACTTAACGAACTCATTTCGTATTGTAAATTAAATTGTCTTGCTTTTAAATTCAGTTGATAAGAATTTCTTCGTTACTAAGCATCAACTGCATGCATGTTCTAGCAAAAAGTACATGAATGAACCAGTCAGTCAATCCTCGATTTCAATATAATGATATGTCTGGACCACACACCCATTACAAAATATTGCAGTTTAGATTCTATACCCACAAAATGCATAGTCCTTGGACCCTTTATCCGTTTCCATTAATGAAGCATGTATATATATAATATACTTTGAAGAATGTTGCAATAAAAGATAAGTTGATCAAATACAGTTACATATAATTATTATTTTATTTTAAATTATATAATAATCATGGTCAATGAATTTTTTTTTTTTCATGCCAGTCTCTTTTAAATTTGCTCCCGAACCCATCCTGCCCTAAGTGAACAAGAATACACAAATATTCAAACTCCTGCTGCTGTACTCCGTCTCACCACACAATATCCTGCTCTTAACTTTTATTGGTTAGACAAAAATTCATGATACGGTAATATATAGGTCAATTTTAGCTTGCATAATTCACTTCTATATATACTAGACCATATATACCTTCTCCTAATTAATTATAGGAACTAGTATCGTTTCCCATAATAGAAAAATAACTTATGTAGCTTATTCTAGCTAGCTTTTGATAGAAAACTAGAAAAGTATATGATATTAATTAAGTTCAACTTTAGTTGGAACATTCCGAATAAATTCTATATATTTTCACCTAAACTGTATATATATACATCTGGGATTGGATACGACAAAGACTTATGTTCAAATTTCGAAAGATTTTTTCTTTCCTGATGTGGGCTATATATCATTAGTTTTAATAATTTATATATACCAGAGACCTGTTTTTAGTTTCTAAGAATATTCTCTCACTCACTCACCCAGCCAGTAACACTTACAAATTGAGCGACAAGAGCTGCATTCATTGCACATCGTTTGAAAATAGAGCCATATTCTTTGGAGCCATACTGTAACTTCAATAAAGAAATCTGAAGACAAACCCCGCGGCTGCACTTGTTGATGCCATTCAATATAATATAATAATACGACAAAACTTAGATACAGTTTTATAAGTATTTTTTTATGTTATTTTTCAATTAAAATTAATATTTTATATCAATGAACTATGGAGGCTATTAAGATTTATCATTAGAGAATAATATACCAAAAACACATAAGGAACTATATCTAAGATTTGTCTATAAGTTTTGTCGCATTATAATATCGCATAGCCACCAGCCCACCACAATATATGTAAAGGAATTTAGATAGTGGGGTGACCCACTATTAGTATATGACTAAGTTTCTTATATTAGTTTGAACAGTTTAATTCCCTTATTAGCATTCCTCTAAAACATGCAAAGTGGCTTAATTAAACCTTAAATATCCCATAATTAATCATGATATTGAGTTCCCTTTCCGTCATTCTCATTCTGTGCCCTACCCTACAATTGCACATGCAAATGTTCTGTTGATCTGCTAGTTCAGTAGAAGTCATCACTGAAAAGTGCTTTTAATATTCTGAATGCCCTTTACATAACGATTCATATAAATCTCTCAAAGCTAGCTAGGGTCTTCAATTTCGTGGTCTAAACGCTATGTACGTATGATTAGTAGTTTTCAAAGATACCAACCATAATTCCTCCACCAAAAGCCACGAAGATATTTGCAACAATAATGTGATGCTGTTTGGATAATTTCACTGACTCATCCCAACTTTTATCTCCATAGGGAACCTTTTATTGGCCAATCAAGTTGAGCATGTGGCACCCCAGATGAAAAAAAAAAACCCTAAGAAATGACCACACATCCCAAAAAGGGAAAGTCCGAGAGGTTCCAAAGAGATATATAGTCTTCTCCAATGGCAGACCAACAGTGTCCACATTCTGTGGCAGCTTATGTAGTCTCTGATTCCCAGCCACTGAGGTGGACCAAGTCAGACCTAATGAGGAAATAAGGTATGGGGTGCTGACAGGTGTATGTTGATATCTTACTTTAATCATGCAATGCTCACTTTTATTTTTCTTAATTTATTTTTCAGATCTACCTAGCTAGCCTGACTCTTCAAGTTTAATTTAATGGAATTGTGCACAAGAGAGAAGATAAGAAATGTGTGTTTAGGGATGCTAGCTCTTGATTTTTCTCTTCCATGTTTCCTGGCATGTTGCATGTTGTGGGAATATCCTTGTCCAATTGCCAAACACACCCCCTCTCTTCTCTGTCACGCATGATTGATAAATGTTGTACTCTTTTCAAATTCAAGACATGTCCTAATCTTTATAATAATAATAATAATAGTTAATGCCTTTTGAATCAACTCTCCTTTCTTTTACTTCCAGTGTATGCCTTGACAGTTGTACGATACCCATTATAAGTTGATAACTCAGAAGATCACCGGTCCACACATCAGAAAGATATGATTATTTATAACTTTGGTAGTGGCAACAAATTCGAATAAAGTGGCTTGCATGGGTGAGAAAATGACCCATGATCGAAGTTCATAACTCATTAGGCAATTTGAGAAATATAATTATCATTTTGTCAAACACATGCATACGGTTAATGACAATTTAAATATGCAAGTCAATCAGCTCAATTAAAATAATGACACGTGTGTAAATATTTTCCAAGAGTACAGTAAGAAGTAAACACAAACAATTAAGCTCAGATGTATAGTTTAAGATGGAGGAACAGTATTTGATGGTACTGGAGAGAAAAATTATATAAATAAAGTGAATACGACAAACATGGCAGTGCAATTTGACGAAATGTTTTTGGAAGAGCCGACGAATTAATGTCACCAGTTACTTGGCAATATATGTTTACATTTCAAAATCAAAACAAGTTTTGCCTACTTTCGTAATATCTTATTTCCATTTTCAATTTTATTAGGGTTTTCATTTATTCATATATATTTGATTGCAGACACCGGGAGAGGTTAATTAGAGTCTTTGTACAATTCGAAGTTATTCGTCATCTTCAAAATGTGCTTTTGGGGTAACCCTCTCCTTAAATGAATTGGGGAATATGGGAGTACTCGATCGAAAGCTTATGCAAGTTCAATTCTGTCTATAGCTATTTGATACAGCATGAATCTAATTCCCGTTCAAAAGACACCGATTTGATTTATTGTCTTATATATGACCACAATGATTGTGGCCCCTAATTAAAGTTCCTGCTCTTTAATTTTATGACTTCCTTTGCTTATCTTTTACATTCACGGTGTATTTATTAACTACGTACTCTAGAATTCAGTGGTGGATTAGTACGTTTTTAACCTATTATAGTCTTAGGAATTTCTTTATTCGACCTAAGACACATTTATATATAGTAATCCTGTTTGTACTGCGTAACTCCAATATATTTGGCATCATTATACAACTACATGTAAGATTATTTAATACATATTATTGTGAAAAAAAATGAAATATGCTAAAAATTGAATATTAAATTAACCTCTATTAGTATAAATTTATCTAACAAAAACTAAATCATTAATGTGAAAATTGAAGATTTCTATTCATAATATATATCATATTTTCAATAATTAATTTTTCTTATATGAAAAAAATAATATATATTAGCATAATGAATGATATTATTATTATAAATTTGTTATGTATAATGACGATTTAACTTTAGTTAGATGAAAACTATGTATAGCTAGTGAAAGTAATTCTAACACTTTTAATTGGAAAATGAAAATTTTTTAATGTATTCAATATTGTTAAAAATTATTGGTGTGAGACATAATATTACAAGAAACAGGATGGGCAAGAAGATCGACACGAACACGTAGAAAACTGAGTGAAACACTCCTACAGCTAGTAGCCTGAATTTATGATTCTGCTTGTTGATGGTGACTTCCCAACCATGCTTATAGAAAGTATATATCATCCACAACGTTTCAGGATTGTGTGTTAGGTTTCTAATAATAAGAGTCATACATATATAGCTCCAAATAGGGTAAATCAATTGACACAAGCCACATCAATCCTCAGGTTCCAAGTATAGAAAATATATATATACATAAATGAGGAATTGGTTAGTAGTAAGTAGTAGCACACTTAATATTTTAAAAAATAAAATAAATATATATATATAGTTTATTATTAGTTATTTTTTTAAAAAAATATAAATAAAAAATAAAGCTAAAAAAATTACAAATTCTTATAAATTTCACCACTGTGTTAACTTAAAAGAACTGGTATATTTCTATATTATGAGAGAGAGTATTTTGTCACCATATATATATTAACTTACATATTCAACAGTTTTCTGAACCACTAGACAGTTTCACTTGCCAAGGTCCCTACGAACAATGGAGTATTTGAATAGTGGGCCCCACAGGCCACTCATAGTAAGTGAAGGAGATAGACAGAAATATCACAACAACTCTGTTGTGTAGAATTTGGATTGCTGTTATAGTAGCTAGCACTTGGAAAAATATATTATGATGATCTCACAAAGATTTACAGAAATCCCATTGCACATGGGTGCATATCATATAAACTGTCCTAATTAAATGGAGTGAAGAATGGACCCTGTGTACCTGGTACAACATGTATGTTGTACTGCACTGAATTTTGAATAGGTCACACCATTAGTGTGCCTCAAAAATGAAAATGAAAATGAAAATTCATACAACCACAACCATAGATAGAAATGTGGTGGCATGGAACTAGTGGAGAGATTAAAATCTTTGACAAGCCAACTGGAATACATGGTTTTACATGGAGTACGTGAATAGATTGGGAAGTTACCTAGGGACTAGAGTGCCCTTTTTTTAGGATATATATATTTATTTAATTTTCATGAAAAGCGGTTACAAATTAAAATTGATAGTACATGGAAAATGGTCATTAATTAATTGGTGTGGTACTAGCTAGTGGAATATTTGATGCCTCCTTTCACCCATTCTTTCAAGTGAATTGAACCTATCTTCTCCTTTGCATTTTTTTTCCTATAAATAGGTGCTCTTGGCTGGTGAGAAACCCAACACTCCCAACTTCCAAATATCAATCAAAACCCAACTCTCCATTCTCTCTCTCTCTCTATCTATATATATCTATATTATTACTTCTTAATTATCCCTTCTTCTATATATGCATATATATGACTAATCTTTTTTTGTTGTGATTAACTTATTGATTGATGAACAGTGTGTGAAGAATTGAAGGGAAGGGGGCAGTAGTTGATAGGGTTGTTGACAGAAGATAGAGAGCACAGATGATGAAATGCAGACATATATATATAGGAGGAACTGGAAAAGCAATTGCATCTCATTCCTTTGTGCTCTCTAGGCTTCTGTCATCCACCTTCACTATACCCTCCATTTCTCACTACTCGATCTTCCAATATTACTCCAACAGTGTAAGCATTAATCCTCTAAAGTTTAATTCATTATTAGTATATATATGATGATCATCATATATATAAGTGTTTACACACAGAACTTGTGGGAAACTTAATGATATATCTTCTTCTCTTTTCCTTCTCCATGAGCTAACCAGCTTCTTGTTTTTCACCTCTCAAAACTTCAGTTAATTTCTTAGGCATTTAATGATCATGTGCCTTTGCATTTTACAGTTAGACGTGCACCAGTTATTGGAGATCAGGAATCTGTGATGGTATGGGAGAAAGCTATTAGAATGAGAAGGTGAACAAACAATGAGTTAGCCTGAGCAAAAGTGCTGTAATTCTTTCCATATATATACCTATTCTTTCTTTTAGGAAGCTTGGTTTTCTTTTTTCATATAACTAATTAAAGTGATGATACATAAACTACCATTTTATCAACATCTACTATTTCATTTCTTATCATATATCACATCACTTATTAATTATTATACTTTTTAACTATTTAACCTCTCTAGATGTTAAATAGCATTTGGTGTCCTCTAATCTAAAGCATATTAAGCACTTCTTAGAGTTTGGAGATGTTTATCAGACCTTAATTAAGGTAATATATATATTCTCATTATTTTTGCTAGCTCCAGTCAAACCGTGATTCTCATCGAATGAGCTAGTGTACTGCTACAACTTGCTTTGTGGAATCAAATTAAGGAGCAAATGAAAATGGGAATTTTCTGGATTAATTGGAAGCCAGCGAGTAATAATAATGTACGGATCAAAATGGGCATGACATATTGTAGGGCATATACTTTGGAAGTGATGATCACCCCACAACACAACACAATTCGCAAATTAAAGGTGCATGGCCTCTGTATGTTGTACGGATATATATTATAAAGGGACTAAAGCTACCCATCGCAGATTTTATTTTATGTGAATATATATCTACTCATTATTGATGTTTGAATACTCCATTGTTACTTATCTTGTGTTTAATTTCTTAATAATTGTAAAATCATTTATTTATTTATAATCGGAGGGAGTATTTATGATTCTAATAAACTATATAATTATTCAAATTTCAACTTTTATCATTTTAATATAAAGCTAAAATTCTTTATTTTTCTCAGTAAAGTTGATCCCTTTGTTTGTTTTTAACATATAATCTAGTCTGTCAACTGTCAAAATTTTGTCAGTAGTGTATCATAAATTAAAATTGTGAAATGGCCCCATTATGCGACATTACATATTCCAACATGTACATAAGGTAGGGAATTAATATATTCCATTAATTATATAAATGTTTCATCATTTTCTGTTTTCAATCGGAGATAGACACCATTTCTTGTAAACAATGTGAACCACATCTAGAGAAGTTGTGTCATTTGCCTATTTGAGACATATGCAAGTCAAAAATAAAGAAGAAGAATTAATAATAAAAAAAAACAAGTTAAAATCGACAAAAAATTTCTAATCCTAGCTAGCTAGCTAGCTCCTAGGTCTATCTGTAGCTAGCTTGTTTACTGTATTTCGATGAACCCCTTCCGAGGTCGCAAGTTGGGACATCCATTTATAAAGCCTGTCTTAAGCCTAAGGCTCAGCTATTTGTTTTTTATTTGTCGGCATTGGCTTCAAGGTCACAGCATATCTGTAAATGAAAAAGACCCTTTTCAAGAAAGATGCACGTCACTGCCTTTCATTTTCAACATGATGTTAATATTAGTAAAAACGGAAACAAAATTTGTACTGGAAAGTAAAGAGACTGAGAGCTGGAAATTAATTGAGACATAAATGGGTCTCTCTATATATAAATCATTTCTGTTTAGAAAATATTATTAATTACCTGAAATACGAGGCGTACTTCTAGTAATAGTATTACTGTTGGATACTTCAATATATGGAGTATTATATATCATTTACTACTTTAATAAAAAAAAAAGTATATATATTTGTGTGTGTATTTAGTTTTTTTTTTATATTTTATCAACATTTTTTTTATTTCTCTTTCTATCTATCATCTATTATATTTACATTTTTTTTCTTTTATTAGGTTTTAAGTTTTGAGTTCTTATCCAATCACTAGCAAGAAAAGAGTGGAGAAGGTCAATTATTACTATAGGTTCATGTATCTAGGATGCGTGAAAATGAAACTTGTAATTTGCTAATATATATATTTTTTAATTTTACTAACTTCTCAAAATATATATATATATATATATATATATATATATGAATAAATGAAGAAAAAAGGTAAAAGTAATTAAACAATTCATCGCCCCGGTGATTTTCAAGTTTTTCAGCTTTCTGTTTACAATTTAGGATCATTAAAAAAAAATGATTCCAACATGCTCTCTCTCTCTCTCTTTTTCTTTTTTAATTTCACTTGCTTCACGGTTGACCTTGTTCAGGTACGTACGTATGAATGACTAAGCATATTAGCCAAATTAGCAAAGATAGAGTTTTCATGTGCTTAGCTATTTGAGTCTATATATTGTCAATCTCTCATATCCAATCAATAAGAAGAAGAAATAATATTAGCTTTTAGCTTTTGATTTATGCTTATAATTAATGCATATTTCTTTCGAAATGAAATAACAAATTAAGTGGAAGGAATTATACCATTCTTTACCAAAGTAGAAAGAAAGTATATATATAACAGGAGATGAAAAATTAAATACAAATAGTTTTGGACGTGGGTGCGTCTTATTGGATGAACTCCACCACTTTAATTACATCCGTTACACTCCGAAAATTAGTGAGTGGAATCCATCCATGTTTGTAGGTAGCAAAACCAACATTTTGATAAAGATCGAATCTCTGTCTAATCAATCAGTGGTGATTTGATTATACATACGAAATATTAATTAAACGTACAAACTTATTAGTTATAATGATACTCTCTTATTATAAACATTCATTTAACACTCACTACCATTTCTAATTATCATATCTATTTTCTATCACATTATTCTTCATCTTTCTAGTCTAGCAAATTATAAGCTTTCTTCGTCTTTATTTGAGTTGATAGTTAGTTTTTATGAGCATAGATTTGAAAGAATTTGTAACTTTCGGCTTTGAAATTTGAATAGAATTGAAGTGACTGGTGGCTAGCATGGTAGCTAGGTGGCCCATTATCATGTGCACTTCAAACAAAACTCGTTATCGGTTATGTGATCATGTTTTCTCAGACCAGAAACATGTACATGTACTAGTACTGTTTCATCCTCATCAATGGACTCAAACTTTATTTTAGACTACTGTACAGTGAGGCTTTAACTAAGAAAATTCGTCGCTAATCAAATTAATAACTAATTTTTAAATTATCTCTAAATCGTTAGAGACGGATTCCAATGAAAATATTTATTTCTTATATCTTTTTTTTTTAATTAGGTCTCCAAAGACTATTTTTTGCATTGTTGTATACTGAGTAGTATAAGTACATAAGGGCTCTAGTCATGTAAACAGGAGAAGGCTAGCAATACGTTCTTTGATTAATATATTTTTCTCCAAATATTCTTTTTTATTGATTAAAATCTTGTAAAAATTATAAAATCATGGGAAATAATGTTCATTAAACAAAAATACCATTAACATCGTAATATTTTGTTACTAATAATTATAGTTATAATGTTGATTTCAAGAAATTAAATTTGCATTAATACTGCACACAATGTAGAAAAAAAAAAGTGATTGTTAATTTAATGCAATTTCCCACCATTAGAAGAGAAGGGACAGTAATTTAAGCTAAGCTTATTTACATTTTTTTCCCAAAAATTAAATTTTTCTTAATTTTGGTTTCTCAATTTTTTTTTTCATCATTTTTCATCCTCCAAAATTGTTTTTTTTTTTTTTCATTTTGGTATTTTGTTAATTTTGAACGTTAACAACTTAATAGTGTTTAATTATGTTTATATAATTCTTCTTCTTCTTTTTCTCCTTAATCTCATAAGCCTCCCCTTTCTTCTTCTCCCTACCCAGTAAGACTTATTCTTTTGAAAATATCATAACAACACACCTTTACACATTGAAAACAGAGAACAAATGCATAAAAAAATCCCCCCAAACCATGAGTCTCACTATTAAAATACCTTAAGCATGAACTACAACCAATAAATATATCATAAATCGGGGATTATATGCCTTCACCCATATAAATATTCCTTAAACATTAAAATCTAACCTGAAATAGTAAATTGGTTGCGGATTCAAGTTCCCTATTGCGCAAAATGAACATTTAAGAAGAAGAAGGAATTTTCTAAACCCGAAGTTTTGCAATAAGAAAGACTTTGTGTAAAACGATGCTCTCCACTCTCGCAACACTCTCCACCCTCACGACACTACTCTCTACCCTTACGCTGTGTAACTGAGATTTGGGAATTTAGAGTTTCTTGTATCCACCATTTTCAATTTGGGAATTTTAGGATTAGGGTTTTTTGTTTCTAATATCTAACCACCAACACCCTCCCACAAACAAGTGTCGTAAGTCCTATTGCATGCTTGTATAATTAATTACTTAATTAGTGAATTAAGAATAATGTTAATTAGTTAATAATTAAGTAGTGTTAATAACTTAATTACTAAAAAAAATTAGCATAATCAACGTCCAAAAATTATCAAAGGTACCAAAAGTGGAATTTTTTTTTTAAAAGATCAAAAGTATTGAAAAAAAAATTGAAAATCCAAAATCGCAAAAAAAATAATTTTGAAACCAAAACTGTAATTAAGCCCTTTACCTATACATAAATGACAACAATAAAAAAAATGAGGATCTTGCTTTGTTCTGTTTGTAATTGTTGGGCTTAGGGAGAGCAAAGATTTTAGTATTGGTGGTGATGGCATTATGAGATTCAAAGATAGGATTTGTGTGCCCTTAAATGATGAGTTGAGGAGACTTATTTTAGATGAAGCCCATAAAAGTAAACTTAGTCTACATCCTGGTATGACTAAGATGTATCAAGATTTGAAGAAAATGTTTTAGTGGCCTAACATGAAGAGGAATGTGGTGGACTATGTGTCATTTTATTTAACTTGTCAAAAAGCTAAGGTGGAGCATCAAAGACCTAGTGGTTTGTTGTAGGTAATGGAGATCCCAGAGTGGAAGTGGGATAGTATTCTCATGGATTTTGTATCTAGCTTGCCAAGGACTAGTAGCGATTATGATGCCATATGGGTGATAGTTGATAGTTGATAGGCTGACGAAGTGTGCTCGCTTCATACTTGTTAACATGAAGTATTCATTAGAGAAGCTGACTCAATTATATATTGGAGAGATAGTGAGACTGCATGGAGTTCCCTTAAGTATTATTTCTGATAGAGATCCCAGATTCACCTTAAGGTTTTGACAGAGTTTACAAAAAGCTTCAGGAACTAAGTCAACTAAGTTGAGACTTAGTTCTGAAAGGACGATCCAGTCATTAGAAGATTTGTTGCGAGAATGTGTTTTGGATCATCTTGGAAGCTGGGATGAAGTTTTGCCTTTGGTGGAATTCACTTATAACAACAGTTTTCATGCTAGTATTGGCATGGCACCATTTGAAGCTTTGTATGGTAGAAGGTGTAGAACGTCTCTTTGTTGGTATGGTATGAACATGGTTGTGGGACCAGAATTCTTATAAGAAACTATAGAGAAGATTAAGTTGATTCAAGAAAGAATGAAAACCTCACAGAGGCAAAAATCTTATGTAGATAAGTGTAGAAGACCGCTTGAGTTTGAAGCTGGTGAGCATGTATTTTTGGAGGTTACACCGACTACTAGTGTAGGCCGAGCTATTAAGTCTAAGAAGCTCACTCCTAAGTTCATTGGACCATATCAGATTCTCAGATGTATAAGTCCAGTAGCTTATGAGATAGCTTTACCACCTTTCCTAGCCAACTTGCACAATGTATTTCATGTATCTCAGTTGAGGAAGTATATTCTCGATCCTACCCATATCATTGAACATGATGTGATACAAGTGCGAGAGGACTTGACATATGAGATTCATCCCGTAAGGATTGAGGACCAAAGGACTAAACAACTTAAGGGCAAAGCAATCAGCTTGGTCAAGGTTATATGGGATGATACTACAGGTGATACTACATGGGAGCTTGAAGATAAAATGCATGAACAATATCCTTATCTTTTCTCAATTAAGTGAATTTTTTAGGACAAAAATTTTCTTGTTAGGGAGAATTGAAACGTCAATTTTTTTTTTTAATTTCGTGAGCAAGTGATTGATTTAAAATACAACACAAAGTAAATTTAAATTGTTATTTAATGATCTAATAAATAAAATGAAGTGATTTATTTACGAGTGGTTAGGTGTTTTGTTAGATGCTTAGTTAGTTCTATGTTTTTTATATATATGTTTTGGTGGGCTTAGACTATTTTGGGCTAAGTTCTTAAAGCCTTGTATTTTAGATCAATTGTAGAATATGAAGGGTGTGTAGTTAGAGGTTGTAGGGGGTGCACAGAGTAAAAGCTTGAATCTTTCTTAACTTATATGTAGGAAACTTCTTCCTTCCCCTTATCTCCTTCACTTTCCTTCTTTCTTATTTGTTCCCTTCTCTCATGGTGAAAAATTGGAACTTTATCATTATCGGCAACTTGATCATCCTTTTTTGAAGCTTTGTAAATTGTTGTGGGGTTGGTAAGCCCGTATCTTTCTTCTTCTTGATTTGTTTGTTCCTTTCTCATCTCCCATCAAGAAGCTTTCCAATGGGTATTGTTTTAAATTTTAAGGGTTAGATGAAATCTTGATGAAAGCTTGTTTTGGTGTTGATTTAGGTTCCCTCTAGTTGATTTCACACCAGAGATTGAGTAAGGTCATTCTTAGATCATCAAGTTCCCTCCATGGCTTCTTCTTCAAGATTTTGAATCACTTCCTAGGATAAGGGAAGCTCACCTCTTTTCTTTGTTTCAAGATGATTTTGAGTTATTTGGTTTAAATCTTGGGTTCTTTTGTTAGGGTTTAGGGTTTAGAAACTTAAGAGTTGATTATTGACATGTTTATTGTGAAATTGGATATTTAGGTAGTCATTAATAGGCTTAAAACTTAATTTTTTGTGAAGAACTCGTGATGTAGGATTTGTTGTTTTAGCTAAGCTAAAAAGTTTAGCTTTAGCTAAATATTTGGCTGAAGCTAAATTTTCTAGTTGAGTTAAATTTCGACAATAATTAAATCTGTATAAATTTAGTTGGAGCTACAATTTCTAGCTTAAGCTATATTTTTGGCTAAGGTTAAATTTTCTAGCTTAAGCTAAATTAATCTAAATGTTTTATTTTATCCTAAATGCTTTTTCAAGGGTTTTATAATCAATCCCAATTATATATAATTGTTTTATGTATTATAAAGGAGAAGTATAGTTTTCTATTAATGTTATGAAATTCATCATTCATGAGAATCATTGGTGTAATTATTATGAGAATTCATGGTGTTGAATGTCTCACCATGCTCATAGAATTGTTAGATGGGTTCTTTATGTGTAAAGGTATATGAATGGTGAATTTATAACATAGTGAACTTATGGTAGTAAAGTTTATAAATGTTTGCATACCTGAAGTGTATTATATAGTTGGTTATGCATACACATGTATATATCATACCTAAATGGCAGTGTGTATGGGTAGGCATGTAAGTTGAGAGTGCTAGGTGGGCTCTCAACCTAGTGTTGGAGGTTTTTGTGGTGGCTAACAGGAATGGGCCTATAGAATAGACAAGTGAGTGAATCCCTATAGATGTATGGTCATGCAAATCTTACAAAGGTAAGTTGATACCAACACTTGTCTATATTCGATAAAATCACAAATCCTCTACAAGGTAGCTTAAGGGACTCCCCGAATGGTCAGAGAGTGAGACCATGGTAGGGGATGGGGCCTATGGGGACCGCCCAAAAGTTATAAAAATCTCCTTGGAGTTGAGTCAGCATGACATACATGATATAATTACAAATTAAGATTGAAATGTGAATTGAAAACGAAAGTGTGAGTTGAGAGGGTTTTGTTTAATAAAGTTACATGATTTATGATCATTAATTTATTCAATTCTCTATTAAACTAAATATATCTTAAGTTTAAATCTTCATATAATTTGTTTATTTTATATAAATAAGCTTACTCTTGTGCTTTGTGTTTGTATTTGTGTTGTCTGACTGTGATAATCATGTGGTTGACATGGGAGCAGATAGTGACGTAGGATCTCAGGCATCTCCCGAGTGAAGTGGATTTAGATGATACGTGTGGGGACAAGATCCCATTTTTGTTGTACTCTTATGTATATGTGTATAGTAGAAGGACTAGCTTAAGACGTGTGTGTAATTATTGATGTCGTTGGGGATGCCCTCTAGTAGAGGACCATTTTGGTATTGTATAAACTTATGTACTTAAGTTTTGTAAAGTCACTCTTAAAACCTTTATGTTATGATTGTCTCATGCTTAGTATAATTAAGAATATCATTATATATAAGTCATTCATTGATCGAGACATTGTAAATCAATCAATGAAACCCTAAATCTTTAAGGTTGTATCCATGAAATCTTAAATCCTAAGGCTTGCTTCAACAAAACCCTAAAGATTTAGGATTTCATAAATGCAACCCTAAGTATTTGGGGTTTCGTGGATGCAACTTTAAAGATTTTAGGTTTCATAGATGCAACCCTAAGGATTTATGATTTCATTGATGCAACCCTAATGATTTAAGGTTTCATTGATGTAACCCTAATAATTTAGGATTTTGTGAATATAACCCTAAGTATTTAGGGTTTCATGAATGCAACCCTAAGAATTTGGGATTTCTTCAATGCAACCCTAAGAATTTAAGGTTTCATGGATGCAACCCTAAGTATTTAAGGTTTTGTGGATGCAATCCTAAGGATTTTAGGACTCATTGATGCAGCCTTAAGCATTTAGGGTTTCATGGATGAAACTTTTAGTATTTAGGGTTTCAATGATGTAACCCTAAGGATTTAAGGTTTTGTGAAATGAAACTTTAAATCCTAATATATGGTTTATGATTTTAAGATTTAAAGTTTTCAAGTTCAATGTTTTAGAATGTAGTGTTTAAGGTCTAAGGTTTATGCATTAAGATTTTAGGGTTTCATGTTGCATTGTTTAAGCTTTTATGGTTTATGATTTAAGGTTTTATACCAAGATTTAGGATTTAAGATTTTTCTAAGATTTAAGGTTTTATGGTTTACGATTTACAATTTCATTTCATAATTTAGGATTTAGGGATTCATCTACAAAATCATAAATCCCTAGGATTTTATACGAAACTCAAAATCCTTAAATCTTTAAGATTTCATTTATAAATTCATGGGATTTTATTTACGTAGTCCCAAATCCTTTAGGCTTTGTATATGAAACCTGATATCTTAAGCATTTCATTCCAAATCCTTAGGATTTCATGAACGAAACCCTAAATCATAAACTCTAAAATCATAAATAAAACCTTAGGATTTAAGGCTTCAAAAATATGAAAAAAAAAATTAAAATTTTTTTTTTTAAGAAGATGAAAAAACAAGAGTATTATCTTGAAAATTAAATATATATATATATATATATATATATATATATATATATATATATGTGAAGATTTTAAATTATGAAAAATTCAAAAATATGAAAAAAAAAACAAGAGAAGTGTCTTGAAAATTTTATTTTTTTTTTAAATGAAAAAAAAAGAGTAATGTCTTAAAATTTTTAAAAGAAAATGAAAATTTTAAAAATATGAAAACATAAGAGTAATATCTAGAAATATTATGAAAAAAAAAATTGAAATGAAAAATAAAAAAAATAAGAGTAATGTCTTGAAAATTTGAAAAAAAAAAAAATCAAAAAAAAAAGCAAGAGTATTAATGTCTTAAAATTTGAAATAATGAAAATTTAAAAAACTATGATTAGTTTAAATATTAAAAACTAATCATAGTTTTTTAAATTAACCAAATTAAAAAAAAATTAATTAATTAAAAGAGTCTTATATTTAAGATAAAATACAAGAACCTTTTATCCACACTTTTAAAAGTATAAGAACCAAAGCCGATATGAGATTAGTCTAAATAGCATAAAAATGTATTTAAACATGAGAAACAACCAATCAATCATAAAAATCTGTCAAATGTTAATGGTTCAGTTATTAATGTGCGAAAAACATTTCCAAGTACTTTATGGTAATATAGACCACATATAACTCATCAAAATCTGTTTTATTTAGCCGGTGAAACAGTTCTCCTGTACATATCAATGAAAATTGATGGCTTTACTAGCTCAGGTTTATTTACTGCATCATAAACTATTACATAAATAAACAAGCAACTAGAAAAGTCAATTTTACATAAATCAGCTTTCTTCGGCTTAAGCTTTTGAAGTGTCTTCAAGAACTTTTGTCAGCAGCTTTGCCTAAGGAGGTGAAGTTCAACCTGAAAATAATGAACCAACAAGAACAAACCAAATAAGTCTCAGGTAGAAGTAGGAATATGACAAGTACAATATTAATAATTGATATTCTTGTCTTACCTGATAAGCGGCTTCTTCATTGGTACAGGTGCAGGAGGCCCACATAACAATGGTCCTGTTAGCTCAGCAGGCTTTTGCCAAAAGGAAGAGAGACAAGGGGGGGAGGGAGGGGGGTAAAAAGAAAGAATAAACAGAGCCACATCAATTTCTTCATACTATTGTTTGAAATATTATAAACATGATAGATACGTAATATATAGGATTGATCCAGAAATAAACTAAATAATAACAAATGCATATTCGAGATGTGAGGGAACAAGGAAACAGAAGCATGTTATAGCTCGGATTAAGTAACAGTAACAAATGCCAATTTAGCACCCTCTTCAAAAATTTCATAAAGGAGCCTGTCAGATTCATGTGATACGACATATTGCTGCTTTCGTACCATACTTGTACTGCAGATCATTGAAGAAAATTTCAACCAAATTCTCTCTAAAGTTTAGTAATAAAGAAAAAAAAACCAACAGCGACAACCAGATATTGTGCATGCACATGTACTACAGAGGGCGGAGACTGAAAACAAGTCCAACAAATTGCAGCTCCTATGCAGATTGGACGGAGTTTTGAGCAACTTTAGCACAGGCAATAGCAAGCAATTTAGGGAAGTCTGATATCTACAATATACAATGTCTGCAAAACATTTTATTGAAAAATCTAGCAATGATTTATTTCCGAATTTGTAAGGTATAAAAAGAGGCTAACCTCAAGCTCCTCCAAGCTCTCATTGGAGCATAAATAAGTTGAACCAGTAATTTCCTGCAAAATAACTGGCTCTTCTGCCACAGCAGGATTTGAGCCTAAAGATTCCATGTTGTTTTTCATGTTCCCACCAGAATCTTTGACCTGATTTCCATACGGAGTATCATCTTCAAGCTCTTCAGGTTCTTCTGGAAAGGCTTGATGTGCATCGTACGGACCAGTCATAATCTTATCAATGGCTAGCTTTTCTTCTTCTTTAGAATTAGATGTATCAGTAGCTGCAAGTAGAGGATTCACTTGTTGGTTGCTTGTAACTGATCCATTGGTCCCACTATCCACAGAAGGAATCTCCCCAGGAGATTTCAGACAAAGTTTCTCGCTCTTTTGTCCACTAATACTATTGACTTCTGATTCATCAAATTTCATAGAACAAGAACTTGAAACACTAATAGGAGTTATATCTTCATGAACTTCCCTGCTGGGGGGAGGTAAAGATACAGGGGACTTGGAATTCCTTGGGTTATTATCCATGTTGTCCTCTAATCTCTTTCTCTTCCTCACATCATCTGCTGCAACTGCAACTGCAACTGCTTTACCTCCTTGAGGCTTTTCTGCTTGACCATGACCAGAAACCCTTGATTTGGAACTTTGTTTATTCTCGGCAGTTACTCTTGATGGGCAGGTAGGTCGGACACCACCAGGGAATATGTAGTTAGGAATGTTACGGCGTTTCACATGGGACACATGGATATCCATTCCATGTTTCCATAGAGTGTAAGCATTGACAGAATGCTTAAATTCTTCAACAGTTAGCCTTATATCAAACTGTTCACCTTCATTCACTGGAACTCCTTGCTTACGCTGCAGACCCATAAAGTAACAGTGGTGAAATTGTCTAGATTTGTCTGAGAATTCACCAGGATGTGGATGACATTGAAGCATACCATAAGTGTGCCTCTCAATCTAGAAAGTTTAAAGGACAACCAAATTAGTTAAATATGAACAATAACAAGTAAATTATACCGTGTCTCCTAAGTACAAAAGAAAGAAAATGTAACAAACAATAATAAGTAAATTATACAGTGTCATACCTTCAATGTCAACTGGCGGAGACGAGACTCAACCCAGCCTTTCCATTGTCTAAGGTCATCGGCATTTTCTGCTGTTATGTCTATCTGTAGATAATTCTTGTAAGATTCAAAAAAGGGATAAGGCTCAAAAAGGGTATCCCAATCTGCCTTGGTAGCCTCCATAGCCTACAAATACCAACAACATAAAATTGAAGCGAATAAACTATCATAATAAGAAAAACAAAATACAACTATATAAAAAATTATAAGTAACAAGACTCGAAGCTAATATCAAAACTGCCTTACAAAATATTTGCTTCCTCTATATTGTCATTCAATCCATTTATGTGAACTTTAACCAACCAACATCCAAGCCTTATCTCATCTAACAATTACTCATTCTATAAAAACTTCAATACTGGTAAAAGCATTTCATTTTGGTAGAAATGGAAACCCATCTATTACCTATAACTACCAAAGCTTGCTGTTATTGAACACAAAAAACATAGGAAGAACACAAGTGCATATATGACAGAAGTAACTACTAGGAAATTATTATGTTGTCAAAAGATGAGGCAAACTTACTAAACAAGTAAAATTAACCTTAGATATCTAGCATAACTTCAACATGCTGCCCCACTGCCAAATATCTGATCATGGGAAATCTAACTTAAAGACCCCATGTCAAACCATGTTGGGACAATGGTGCAGTGCCCTACAGTTAATCGAATGAAACATGAGAAAAGGAGATCCTTGAACAAAAAATATTTCAATTTTCAAACTTCATATACACTGAACTAGACAGCTTGATTGAGATATTCAAGAACTTTCCAAAATGAAACATTTTTTAAATAATCAATTCATACCTCACATATTTCACTTCCCCTCCGAAACTCGTCTGACATAACACGCAATGTACTTGATGTCACATTGTAAGTGGAGTTCATGCAAGGATAAGCAGGAGTAATTATAGGCATTAGATGATATCTATCCTTAGGATTTCTTCTAGGATCCCAAATTGCTAGTCCAAGAGATCCTTCTTCAATAGCACATAGCATGACTGGATTTGGCCATCGCCATTGAGTATATACCCTAAAGAATCGAGACACTAACATATTAGGAAGTGCATTAGGATATAACTGGCATATTCGAGCAACAAGCAATGCCAGGTTTATACCACCAAGAAAACCTGCAACCTGCCCCATAAATAGCAAGAAGATGAATTAGGAAAATCAGAAGAACATATCAAGTAATATTGAACAAATTCAAAACAGTGAGTAAGCCATCCCATGCAGTTATGTCATACATTTGAATAAACACCACGACGCTTTGCCCAAAACCTCATGCATCTCAATGTTGTGCGAAAGGTCTGCACTTCAGAAACAGAATACAATCAGTGATAAGAATGCCAAAGAAAAGCTGAACACAAAAATCTATAGGAGTATAAGTTTATATCCATCACCTGAATATTTGGAACCAATCGCAGGACCTGATCAGTTACTCTACAACCATTAAGACTAAGAACAGTTTGTTCATCAACATTTTGTAATATTGATTCCTGTGATATATCTAAATCCTGCACAAAAACTCCATTATTACTAGATGGTAAACAAAAGGTAAGATAAAATTTACACTTTAGATTCAAAAACCTGAACAAAACAACACAGATGGGGGAAAGGAGATGTACACACAACTGTAGAAGTTTCATTTTCAAAGGAAACTAAGGGGCTGCTTGGTTTTGGAAAATGTTTTTTGTATACTGTTTTTAAAAGTTTGCATAGGAATAGTGAAAACAGAAAACAATAAAAAAAATTGTTTTCACTGTTTCGCACAAACTTTGAAGAACAGGAATTCAGGAAAAAAAAGTGAAAACAAGCTGACATTTTTTTGTAATTAAAGTGAAAACAAAATGTTTTCTCAAAGTAAACAGACCCTATGGATCTATTTGTCTATTTGTTTCGTGTGTTTCAAAAATGTTTTCTATTTTTTATAAATTCATAAGAGTAGTTTTTGAAAACTGTTCTCAAAACTACTATCTCTCTTTCCGTTTTTAAAATAATAATAAAAAAAAACACAACATCAAGTTGTTTTGGTTTTTACTTTAAGTTTTCTTTTCTATGAATCATGTTGTTCTTTGCACCCTCACATCTTCTTCCCCAACCTCTACTTTCTAAAAATTAGATTTTAGAAATTGTTTAATAAAATAGTTTTTAAAATATAAAAAACAAAAACACAAATTAGGGATGAAGAGCACCCTAAATCTTCTAAGTCAAAAACTGCTTCTCTAATACCAATAACTGATGAAGAAGAAGAACCTACTAATCTTCAATCCAGTGACAGATCAGGGAGCAAAATAGGATGGCTATCAAAATGTCATTTAAAACTCCAAGCATCTCTCGGTATATAATCTTCTTCAATTCAGAATGATTTCAAATTGTCTAAAAACTACATATCCACAACTCCAGTACATAAAACAAAGTTATTTGTTTTTTGCATAAAATATAAATCACTTACGTCAGGAATAACCCACAAAGCTAATCTTGCATACAGGAGATCAACAGAAATTCCATTAAACTTGAATTTCATAACAGGGACATGAGCATCAGGCACAGGGTGCAATTCTGTTACTTCTTGCATCTCAGATAGCATCTTCTGTAGCTCACCAAAGAAATCCTCCTAAGGACAATTTAATAACAACTTTAGCTGATAGGAGATATATGACCTGAAAAACCTATATTTAAACAATAAAATGGCATGAATTATCATACATCTCTTGTTGCATGTCTAGGTCCCACACAAAGAGTATCTATATCAGCTCCAGGGCCATGCACCTACAAGATTTGGAGTGAAAAAATCAGTAAAATAATGAACACAATGAAAAATATTGCAATATATTGGATTGCATAACCATTGATCTCGGTTTTGGTCCTAATTTCATAATGTTTCATTGTTTCTCTGTGTTTTACTCTGCCTCTGGGACGGATTGTATTTGTCCCACAACCTCAGAAAATTTTCTGTCTACAATGGTACCCATTATCAAGGTTTTGGGTAACACAGATGAAAAGGCTTAATGGAACTGTGAAAAGTTCCTGTTTGCTGGCTTTAGCATCCATGGCTGGAATGTAATGCTAGAGACTTAGGACAAAATTTAGCAATTATATCTCCTGTGTGACAGATTCTTGTTTTTGCCTCATCATAGGTCAAAGCTAGTGGTTTTTCTCAACAGTTTCTATACAACATATAATAATGATTGTTAAATACATAAAGGGTAAATGAATGTATCATTTTTCTTCAATTCACAATCCCAGGGCATTTGTAACAGTAATAAAAATGAAGACAGAAGATCAAGTGCAAGGCAAAGATTAAAGTGTATATGCACAAGTGAGAGAGGTTTGAAGATAAGAATAGCTCCATACCCCTAACCGATAAGAGCCAAAGGTGAAAATCTTGGCATTTGCTTCATGCACGAGTTGTTCATTGAACCCCTTTGCCCGGCTGATGTTCTTAACCCAAATCTTCACAATCTAATTCATATCATAACAGCACAATCAAAACAAAAAATATCCATAAGGATGTACACTACATTTCCAAGGGTGAAGGGAGGCTCTCCCAGTCCTAGGACAACATTTCAAAGACGTTATGAAGTGAAATTGCATTAGACATAAACAAGTTCAACCTGGTCCAGCCTGCCAAGCACTTCCTCCCTTCCCACAGCCTCCTCCTGACTCTCATACAATCCAACACCTTGTAAGTACTGAACACCCAGATTCTAGAATCAGCATAAAGTAACACTAGGAAAAGCTCTAAAACATACAATACGAATTCACAATAAGTGCAAAAAGAACCTTCTCAAGTTCACACGTCTTGATCACATCATCCTCGGTTGGTCCAGCCAATGAAATGGGCTCAGTTATGCCTAATCTTTGCTGCCCATTATTCTGATTGCCCAATCCAGGGATCCCCATGAACAAACAATTGACAAAGTTTTTTTTTTTTGTCCTTTTTTTTTATAGTATAATATCTTTTGATTCAACGATAGGGAGCAGCTGTGAGAGTTATCAGTTATTGATGATATTTTTCAATTTTTTTCCCAACAAAATCAAATAAAAACAAGACGGTAGTACAGAAAGAGGAAAATTTTTTTTTAAAAAAAGAACACTATAGCAACGCCATGATAATTGTTGATTGTACACTATTTGGGGGAACCGTTCAAAGCTATGAACTTTGACCACAAAAACACGAAACAGTAAAAGGGTAAGAAATTACAAAGCCACCCAGAAGCATTTCATTGCAAAAGAGAACATAGCAGAGTACAAAGCTTCTATGGGGCTTCTAAATTTGAAACCCTAAGTACTAAATCAGCACCGAGCAATCACGAGACAGATGAATCAGAACTGAAAAGGCTTCAACTTGATGAATTGTTGAGGGTGCACCACTCCCACCATAGTCGAATTGAACCTCAAAAGCTTCAATTGCAGAATATATATTCAATTATTATTCATAAACATATATATTCAATTAAATAAATTGACATTTCAGAAAGATAGAGAGTGCATAGAGAGAGAGAAGAGTGCTTACGGAGAGAAAGAGAAAGCGTGGATGTGGTTTCGCTAACAGCTTGGTGTTGGTGAAACGCTTTGTACAACGATGAAGATACAGAGAGAAAAATAGTAAAATACAACGATTTCTCTGTTGCACGTATCACTTATATAATATTTATGTTTTTTTTTTACGGAAATATAATTTATGAAGTTAAAAGCATAAAAAAAGAATAATATAATAAATACTTTTTCTATTTCTTGTATTGTGTGAGATTTTTTTTCTCTTTTACTAAGATGGGCGAAAGGAAAATAAAATAAATGGAAGTATCAATTGATTTTTATTTATTTATGTTTAATGTAAATTAATACAAATAGAAATAAAATCTTCATAGAGATTTTGAAAATATGTAGTATGTAATTACTACTATAGTAATACTTCGTCTCTAATTTGAAGACATTGTAAACTAATTGAAATGCATATTTTAAAAGTTGATTAATTTAGTTTTTAATATTTAAATTTGTCAGATTGTCAAAAAAAATATATTTAAATCTGTCTATAATTATAATTTTTTTTCAAAACTACATTTAAAAATAATTAATGTATGGATTGAAATTAGTAACAGTGGAGTTTTAATTTTTAAAACTAAACTATTTCATTCTTTAATCCGTAGATTCTTTAATCTGTAGAGAGAAAGAAACAACCTATAACATTTATTATTTATGGACTAAAATAATTAAGGGTATTTTGATAAATAAAAAATAAAGTTAATATAAGAGATAATTAGAATAGAATCTTGTAAAAAAGGACAAAGAAATTTAAAATATTATGTGTATATAAAAAAATAGACAAAGGAAATAAAAGAATAAATTTAATAAATCATTTTACTCTTTTTTTCTGTTTGTTTAATACTTAAGTTTGATGCTTTATATTAATCTTCATTCACTGCCTATCATATACGATAGTTCTTTATTAATAATTAGATTATTAGATATATCATTTTCCCTTTCTAGCTCTTCATCTTATCCCTCAATCCAACTCATTTTGGAGTGGACATTTATGGATCCTCTTCTTTATATGTTTTATACTTTGAGATGTGTTTCAATCCTTTTTGCACATTTCATATTCTTCCTCTGTCCAATAAGAATATGATCCGTCGGATGAATCACATGGACGAAACTAAAAATCAAAAGGGAGTAAGCACATGTTAATCATGGTTATATTTCAACACTTATTTAATAAAAATCATGAATAATTTGGGATTGAAGTAAAGATAATTTATGTTCATAAATGATGTAAAGATAATTTATTTAACTAAAAGTTTCGATTCCACCTGCAAAAATTCTTGAAGCTAATAATTAGTTTTTGCTTCAATGAATTGAAGATATTTGTGGTGAAAAAAAAAAATCATCCCCTAAAATCGGTTGCCACCATCATTGATTAAGTTTCTTCCTTTATGGCTCCCCCAATGACCGTGTAACATAATGACATCTCCAACTAATGTCATTGCCATATAGAGATGACATTGGGAAGCTTCATAATTAATTACAAATGTGTTAATCACATAAGCATTAAGTTTCAAAAACAGAAACTGAAAACAAGAAGGAAAAAACAACAGCTTGGCTCTGTTTCGTCTTTCCTTAAAGTGGTTCAAAAAGACCTTCAAATTCTCTCAAAGTTTTGGAGTGAGGAAGAGGAAAAGGAAACATGCATGGTAGCAAACAACAACCTCTATGCAGCCACAACTAACAATTCCAAAACATAGAGAGAAAAAAGGCATCTGCAGTTTTTCTTTGATAGTTTTCAAGATTTTCCTTAACAAATGGTGTTTTTTTTCTGCTTATATAGGGCGTATGTTTTTCTTTTCATAGATAGTCTTCTTTGTCTATTGTGGTATGTCTCAACTCAAGCAAAGCAACCACTCTATTTAACTAATTATCCAATTTGAAGAATTGTAGGGAGAGAATTATATATTATACACATCAAGATACATGCATTAAAAAGGAATATAAATCTATGTGCTTCAACGAGTCAAAAACATTAGCCAAAGTTGATAATGAAAAGTAATATTGACTCCATGGTGCAAAGAGATTGATGTTTTCCTTTTTTGATTCATGGATTATTGGGGACACAAACACTCTCTCTGTGTTGAAAAGGACACATGCATGGACAAAGCATGTTTGCAAGAAACCTTTCACTTTCAGAGCAATCAAGGATTCCTCCACCGACTTGTTTGTTTGTTTATACATTTTTGTGTTCGTCTGTACAAGTTATACATTTTCTTGTCGTTGTTTATCTAAACAATATAAACTATAAAATCTAGAAAGTATTTGGATTGGACTCTTTGGCTATTCTAGAGTAGTTAACATTTATTTTATCAACACATCAAGAGTTAAGAGGTTAAAAATGACCACAAATACATCAAAACAATACTAAAAAAGTATAACTTAATTGGTTGAAAAAAATACGTACATGTTATAAATTCTCTAACATAGTCTTTAATTCTTAGTGTATGTTTGATTTGTTGGCCGCACGCACTAATAACACCGTTAAACAAAAAAATATGAAAGAATAAACTTTTAAATGAACATACGTTCGTAATTGTTCAACTTCATGTGTTTATAACTCTATTCCTTAATCGAGATCTGGGTTGGAAATTTTTAAATAAAGATAGCGCCAATTTACATTTGTCTAGGCAAGATTCTCTAGTAACATTTCCAATGATCGTCCATGGGTGCCAATGCACCTTTACCTTATCATCACAAAAGTTACCCATTAAAACAAATGCACAAACAATTGAAAAGTGGAATGAAACGAGTGCTTCGTATACAAGTCAAACCTAAGTCCCTGCAGGATTAAGATTGAGCAGTTTGGAAATTGATCTGCTGGGAGCTATTTGGTAGTAGTACACCTTTCAGAAGCTACTACATTTGTTGGGCAAAATCTTCCAAATTTTTTATCTGCGAATTAACTTAAGAATAATGTTAATTTTGAAAAACATAGTGAAAGAAATCAATTCATGACCCGTTGACTTGATCCTGAACATGCACTCTCACCATGGAACTCACCTAACAGATAGAAACTACTCAATCAAAAAGCGATATTTATAATATGGCTATAATTACACCATAATTACATGGAGATAGATGCAATTACAACATTGAGATTGAATGAATCCAAATTACCTGTCACTTTTACAATTAATAAATTAAAATCGGACAAATAATCAACACAAAAAAGAAAAGAAAAAGTCTTGATGAAATGATCAAATCACAGACAGGATTACATTTCTCTACCGAACCCAATAACATGTCTTTATCTTTCCGCAATTTGAGGCAGCCAAACAGTCCCAAAAACGCGTCCTTGTCACGCTGCCTTCTGAGCTGTACCATTTCTTTCCTCACACATCAAAAGAACACATTAATCATAAAAATAATATTTTTATTATTTTTTTCGTCCAAATAATAGTAATTCTTATACATTCCACTTGTTCTCCATCACATGCAATGCGATATTAATCATATGTGCAAGATTTCTTGAGGGAAACCACAGCATTGAGCTTTTTAGGATCCAAAGTGATGGAACATTGAATGTTTTTGTAGTACTTAGGCTTCACTAATTTCCCAAGCACATAAGCCCTAGATCGTAGCACAAAGTTGAGGTTCAATGGCACTGGCACTGTGGGCACACCCGTTGTGCTACTTAGGCTAGCACCACTTCCATATAGAGGAATCTTGTTACCCATCACTGCTACACTCACCAACCTTTGGCTCCTCCTAGATTGATAAAACTTCTTCATCTGCAACAACCAATTCCAACATTAGAAAAAATTGAAACATCAAACATGTTTGTATTGTACACTAGGATGTTATTGTGTTGTGTTGTTCATTTGTCTTACATCTCCCGAAGCAATTACGATGTCTGAATAGGAAAGTTCCACGGGCGTGGATGTAACATGGACCCCAAAAAACGTGCCTGTGTTGCGGTAAGTGAATTTCAAAGTGGAATTCATAGTGATCATATCGGTGGCTACCCCTGTTGAATCCGAACCAGCTTGGACCCTTATGTGATCAAACTTTATGCTCTGCAAAATGCCCAAGAAAACAAAATCACTCATCAAGTAGACCCACTTCAGATTTCATCATAAAGAGAACATGAAATTAATCGAATTAGGCCCACTTTAGATTTCATTTCAAAAACACGAAATTGATCTAAAGACCCAGTTCATATATTTCAATCTGAAGTTAAAAAACTATCAAAACCCAGCTCATATTTCATTGTAAGATTACAACGTTATCAACACAGTTCAGATTTCAACCTAAAAACGCGACATTGACAAGACCAACTTCATATTTCATTTTAAAAATGAAAACTAAATCAAAACCCAGTTCTGATTTCATCCTAAAAATTCGAAATTGATCAAGGCCTAGTTCATATCCCATTCTAAGAACGAAAAATCAATGAAGACCCAGTTCATATTTCATTATAAAAATGAGAAAACGATTAATACCCAGTTCAGATTTCATCCTAAAAACGCCAAATTGATCAGGACCCACTACATATTTCATCCCAAAAAATGAAAAAAACCAATCAAGCCCCAGTTCATAATTCACCCAAAAAATGAAAATTCAAACACGACCCATCTTAGATTCAATCCTGAAAACTCAAACTTGATCAAGACCCAACTCATTTATCAGCCTGAAAAACTCAAACCAAAACATAGAAGTGAAGAAAAAACAGACCTTGATGGAGATCTTGGGCTTCATGGGTCTACTAGCCCCCCAAAGGATAAGCGAGAAGAAGGAGAAGAGAATCAGAAATCCAACAACAAAAGCGAGAAAGTAACATCGACGAGGAAGGCCGTTGCGGCCATCATCCCCTTGAAGAAGCCCTTCTTCTTCAATAACATCGATTTGCTTCCACGGCTTGAGACTGTTGTGGCTATGGTCCTTCTTGGAGAAGCGCGTGGAAGAGGAGTGGCGTGAGTGAGGAGGAGAAGCAACGGGACTCAGAACAGGTGTGGAGTGAAACGACGTCGTTGCGGTCTTCTCGCCGTCGTGAGAGTCACGCGAGGGACTCTGAACGTAGTAGAGTGGACGCCGTGGAGGGGAGCGCGTGGGAGAAGACGCGGCGAGGCTTGTTACCTCTGAGTCTGTTTTCGCGTGCATTCTCTCTCTCTCTTAAGATCTGTTTAGGGAATGAGGAACTTCAGAACTTGAACTGTGTTGTTGTGTTATTGGTTGCACATGTGTGTGCGAATGAAAATGAACTAATAATGAAGTGAGATGATTATTGTGAAGATCTTGAAGTTTTTTATTTTTTTAATAATGATTTGTTTATGCAGTGTTAGAAGAATCTGAACAACTGGAGAATTGAGATTGAGAGTGACACATTTTGTATATTTGTAAAGTAATATAGCGGCATGGAACAAACGACTCTTTGTTCTGTCATTAGCAACTCTTTGACTGCATTGCAATTTGCAACTGTCCTTTTTTTTTTTTTTTTCTTTTTTCTTTTATGATATGTGTAGTGCAACTTTTTTTTTTTTTTTCCCACATGTAACTTGTTTTTGGAAGCAGTTTAGTTGTTTCTGCTAACGAGGAGTTGAAACTTGAACACTTATTACAATTGTTTTTTTCTTTCTTTCTTTTTATGATATGCATTGCATCTGCGTTTTCTATTTGCAACTTGAACTAATATTTAGGTTATTAAATTTCAAATACTCAACAAATTTGTCCCATTAATGTTGAGCCACATTTAATATTTATTGATTACATTCATATATTTTTTGCATTAAGATTAAGATACCGTCAAGTTTTAGATTTATTTTTTCAATTTTAGCACATATTGAATGCATTTTATTTTTTAATTTTGTTTTATATATTTCTTTTAACTCTGTGTAATCACCTCACATTTAAATTTTAATGCATATTGAGTGTATTTACAATCTTTTGCAAAAAAAATATCTTGATTTTTGTTACAAAAAAATCTTGATTTTTCCTCACTCAATTTTCATTTTAATATGTTTTACATTAATTTAATTTTTTTATATCTTATTTAATTATATTTTAAATAATTAAAATATACCAAGTATTTAAATGAACTTACCATTTCTAAAAATAGATAAGAGTATGTTGACAAATTTCATATTTTGAAAGTTATAAAAACTAGTAGAAGCTAGTAATTTTATTTTTTTTTCACGAAAGAGTGATAGTATGTTTTCAACCAAACCTACATCGCAGCATTAGTTTTAACTTTTAAAATCAAATAACAGTGACGTGTCATAAAATTGTTATTTTTTTCACCAAGTCATGTATCCTACATTAATTCCTACCTTACACCCACGTGTTAGTAGTAATAAAGAAATGTGGGAGGATTATTAATAAAAGATTGCGTTTAGTGGTTAGTAATCGTTTGTCTTGGTGGAGTTGAATGTTGGTGTTAAAGAACATTTATGCTTTACTAAATGAGAAGACAAATAAATACCAATAATAGTTTAAAAAGGGACAGAGCACATGGGAAGAAATGAAGAATAAAGAAATGGAAATGGTTGAGAAGTGAAGACTGAAGAGGAAGGAGTGAACCGACAGCTACATTAACATTACAGATGTCAACAAAGACGGATGTATAAATTAATAATTCTACAGAATACTTCAAAATTAATAAGAAAAATTAAATATTATATTTTATACAAAAATATTTTACTTTTAAGGTTTTAAATATATCATTTTTTTATTATAATCCCACTGTCAATTTTATTAAAAAAATAATATATTGATTTAGGACTCTCGTTAATAGGACTAAAAAGAAGTACCTAATTCTTAATAAATATAAATTAATAATAAAAGTTGTACAAAGGTATACAATTACATATATATTTTTAGAATTACATCTAAATAAACATGCAATCGCAAAACCTACTACACACGTTACAGATAATTTGTGCGTGTTTGATTGTATATTTTACTTTTAATTTTTACAAAATAAGTTATAGATATTAAAAGTGGCGGAAGAAAATAAGTTTAAGTGCGTGTTTAATTAAATAAATTTGATTAATACTCAGAAAAACACAAGAATAAAAAGAAATTTCAACTCACGTTTTTTCTCTCCAAATTTTTAAATTACATAAGATAACATCAAAAGATATATTGTTTTGAAGAAATGAAATAAAACAAAATAAATAAAAATGCAGAAGTTACACATTGAAAAGGAAACTAGTTGCCATGAATCTCAAGATTTCAGCGTACATTAATTACAATATAAATCTACATTTCTGGACGCGATTCTGCGGTTTTTTGCCAAAAAATAAATGGTCTATGAGCATTAAACCAGCGTACATAACACAGTTAGGCATCATCTGATAAACCGCACAGTTTTTAAGGAAAAATCTAAGCTTACTTAAAGAAAACTTTCTCAGTACAGCAGATACCTTGTACATACACCTGGATCAGGAATCATAGCTTACTTGTATTGACAAATGATTGCAGAAACATCATTTAACAGTCATCCACTGAGCAAACACAGATTATGCAGTGGATTCACCTTCCCTCCTGAACAACTCCTGTAATACCATAAGATCAGAGTTACATTCTGCAACCTCAGCAATACGTATTTCTAAGTATGTATACTTTACAATTTGCCAATACTATCTATACTGATCACAAGGTTGAAAGTCCAAGTGAATAAGCATGTGTTTATTTATACATAAAACTTATAACATCTTCCCAGAATACAATGCACATTCAGATTATATAAAGACTTACCAATTTGGTAGCAGCAATTGTGGAGCGCTGCCTTTCCTTTTTCTCACGATTGCACTCACCACACCAGCTGGAGAAATCTTTTTGATAGCGTTTCATCTCTCTAAAGACAGAACTACAATATCAAAATACAAACTTCATATTAATTTACTGAGGGAAGATATAAACAGAGAATAGAGACAAGGTTGTGATTTCTTAAACAAGTGCGAAGCCAGATCAACAAGTGAAATCACCTTCTGCACCACAGAAGTAGGTTGGCTCGATGACCGGATGTTGTAGCTCTAGCACCATGACGATGACGACCACGATGAAGCACAGCTCGTCCAGGGACATGAAAATAATCAAAGATCTCCTGCTTTCAAATAACGGACTACATAAAAAAGGGTACAACCACCTATGAGAAATAGCAAGAAGCAATGGTCCATCAATTTCCTTACAACAGTAAACAGACAACACTAACTAACTTCATGGGAACAGAATATGAACCCAAAATAAATGATCATTTGGATTTGCTTTCACAATTAAAAACAAATATATACCACTAAAGCTAAACTGAAACAGAAAATACATATAATTACAGATCCACCAATTCTCAGTAGTCCTACTTGTATAATACACATGACATGAAGAACATTATTTTTAATTCACAAGTATTGTTGTAAGGGCCCAGGTTGTAAACTAAACCAGGCCCACACTTGATCAGGATCAATATACAATCCCATAAATTTTAAATTTGATTATTTTCTTCTTATGCACATATGACTGTATCTAGCACAAAAGATGTTGAAAGGTAACACCAAAAGCACTGTGGCATGGTGGCAAGGAGAACTTGCTACTTGAGTCACAGAAGGTGTCAATGCTTCTTGCTGATTGAAAGTATATCAAACATTAAATCTTCCTCACCAATTTAATTTAATGTTATTCAAATATTCAATCAGAATGACTTACCTCTGAATGACTTCCAGTATTTACGTGTTTCTCACATCGTACGCCCCGAAAAAACAATTCCCCTCCAGCAAATTGCTTACCCAAGCAAACATTTAAGGTTACTTCTGAGTCATCCACATGGAAACCTACAGACAAAAGACTCTTAATTGTACAGTGAGACATAATAACATCAGGAATGCAGCTGTTTTAACCAGCATATAATATGAATCCAGCATTGTCAAAATATTTGTCATCAATAATAAAGGATTCATGGTCTCTATCCAAGCTTAGTTTAAATTTGAAACTTCAAAAGAAGTATTAAGTTGTCTGAATTTTTATTACCCACAAAGCTCCATAGTTATAATAATACCAGGAGGTAATTTCACTTATTAACTCTTACGTATATGACCTATGGAATGATAAAACAAACACAGATCCAGCAGAAGTCGTACCCAATTCAACATCTCTATCTTTACCATATTCTACAACAAAACCATGATGAGAATCCAGGGTTGACCCACCAACTTCTGCAAAGAAAACTGTATAACAAACAATTAAGTGATTGAGCATGTCTTGTACGAATGAAAAGAAATAGCTAATCATTTCTAAAGTATAAATACATTCAGTCATATCACCATGATATTATAATGCAGTCTTCATTTACCTCTAGATAAAGGGCGAATAAAACCTTCCATAAGCTTGTCAAGCATTGTTTCAAGTCCAAAATCATCAAGTACAGCACCATATTTATTCATTGTATTGGGACGCATGATCCGAAATTTTGTTTCAGTCACCCACTTCTCAAAATTTTCAATCTAGGGAGACCACAAATAAATGTTAACATACACAAAACATTAAGTATACACGCAGAGATCTGTTTACAACTTCCAATTTAAAAGATGAGATACTGCTTGTATCATAGGTAATGAAAATGATGAACTACCTCAGATAGCAATAACTCACAAAAGTGGGTCTGAAATATGTCAAATACAAAAATGCCTGGAGAGGGCTCAGACATTATACTTCTAAAGCTTTGCTCAGTATTATCATTAATTGCTCTCAGAAATGCGGGGACAAAGAATGTAGCAGGATCCACAGAGTACAACTCCTGATGTAGAGGCTGCACAATTGTGTTAAAAATCCTGTAAGTTTCGCAAAAAAAATACAAGAAGGGAGGAGGTAGAAGAGACAAGGGAAGAGTGCTATCATTTATCATACTTAATCAGAAATATAAAAACAATGTTTTAAGATTAATATTTCTTATTTCCTTTGAATGGATGTTGAGCACCTTTTCAACAGAAGCAACACAAATGAAGGAGATTTAACTACTACTATATTTCTTTTTGCACAAATTTGAATGGATCTCAAAAAGTAATAATCAACATATATCTAGATATTCTTTAAACTGCAGGCATTGAGTGGAGAAATGGGCCAGGTCATTCACATGCTGACATTTTCGGTTTACTTTTTTATAGAAATCCTTACACTGGACTGGAGAAAATTATATCATAACAATGGCAAGAGGATTGAAATTTTTAGTTTGGGTCAGGGCCATGTTATCAATCCCAAATAGAAGCATGGAGCAGCTGCCCCCAAAATCTTCATAGTGGGTAGAGGGATGGCTATCATTCCAAGAATTATAAATTCAATATACATAATTTATACTATATACGTATAAATGAAAAATAAAAATATCAAAACCTGAACACGTTCTCCAAATTAAAAGGAAAAAACTAGAACAATGGGTATTGAGTTGAACAGAGAGTAAAACAAAGGAATAAGAATTGCAAGCTGCACAGAGGGATGTGGACAGGGTAGAGAGTGTGTGGTAGAGGTTGAGTAGCAGGGATCAAAGGCAACAACAAGTGGGTGACAGAAAATGCCAGGAATGGTTGGAAATAATCAGTGGTGATCAGTGAGCTTGAGCTCATGAGAACAAGGAGAGCATTGCTTCAAAGTGAATATTGATAGGAAATGAACGAATTTACAATTTTCTGATAAAAAATATGTTGAGGAAATGATGAGACCATCATATAATTAGGGTTGGAAGAGGTGAAAAATGGGGATAAAATGTGGCTTTACCCTTCATGAGGCAATAGTGGTGTAAACAACATTGAATGGACATGATTTTAGCTGCAAATCACAGTGCAACAGGTATAACTTAAAAAATTCCATGAACTGATATCTATAGCAGTGCCGGCCTACAGCCATGACTCATCACTACTGCACATGATTGATAACTATGGTTCAGGGTGTTCTATATTCTGTGTACTCAAGATCTGCTCACATTAAAAGTTGTCTATTACAGTTTATTATATATACTTTTTTATTTAAGAAATTACTTTATGACACACTCAGTCTTGCTGAAATTATTCTTTTAGGTTGAACATTGATTTCAGGCCAAAAAAGCAGCCAAGATGAACTGTCAAACAAATTTCTAGTTACTACATACCTGATAATTTGCTATTATCCTCTCTCTGTATTCTCTATGCTTTTGAGCCTGCCAAAATAACATAGAAACTATCATATAATTATGTAGTAAAATAATACAAAGCCACAAGAGTGTGGTACTCATGATGACGGCAATGATTATTTTTTTCAGAAACAACAATGCAGTGAACACAATTGTTGCAGCAAGGATATTTTCATTTTTTTTTTACGTGAACAACCAATTTATTGTGAACCCAGTTTATTGTGAAACGTTGCCAGTTTCCTCTCTAAAACCAGACGAGTCAAACTGATTTCTACTGGGCCATTACATTTCCAATCTAACTAGCTACTCAAACCAGTGAGATGTCTGGTTCCAGGTTCACCTGACCATTCCAAGCGGGTTTTGATAACACTGGCTCTAACAGAAACATACTTGCAAAAGGGGTAAATGTGTCATTTGAGTCAGATTTAATTGCTTATTTTATTAAAATAAGTGATTATTTTACCAAATAAGTTTAAACAACCCGGCCCAAACTTAAACAAACCAGTCACTTAATTTACTTTTAAACAAACTGACCTAAATAAACAAAAAAACGGCTTATTTTAAGAAGCAGGAAACACACTAGAAAAAACAGAAAACTAATTATTTTATTAAAATAAGTGTTTACATATCATGAAATAAGTTTAAACTAATCATCCTACTTTTTTTTGGTTTCCAACTATATCCTCCTTTAGATTAGAAGCAACCCATGTTTGAGGCTAAATACTAAATTTAAACACCTCTATCAGACCCAACACCCAATGGTAAAAAAAACCTAACACAAACTCGCAACATTCTTCCCATTCAACCAACTAGGCTAACTTGACACACAAGTTACAAAATTCACCCAACAAAAACTAAAAGCCCAATTCCTCACCTCATTAAACTTAATTTTTTTCCATTTTCCAAACAAAAACAAACAAACATTAAAAAAACAAAAACCAAGTCAAATACACATTATTAGGGCAAGGTTCAAAAAACACACTCTGTTGCGTTCTCCAAGGGGCAGATACTTGAGGAGAATCTCGCGCATGAAGTTGGCCTTCTCGTCACGTGGAACATTGAGCATGCTCGGAGGGAGGTACCTCTCCAACGAACTGAAAATGTTAGGGCTGAAATCCAATTGCAAGTCCTCGTACCCATCGGGCTTGTGCTCCTTGTTTGGGTTCAGCCTCAGCCTCAGGCTCGCCGCGGTAGCCGCCGCCGCCGCCACGGTGCCGTTTCCACCGGCGCTGCCCAGAGACAGCGCATCGCGGCGGTCCATGCCGTGGAGCGACATTTTCGGAGTGGGGGAAGTGGACTAAGCGGTGGTCATAAGGAAGAGCAAAGGGGTTTTCTGAGGAGAAGGGAGTTCGGAGTTGGAAATTAGGGTTTTACTGTGTTGGGCGACAAGGTGAGAGTTAAGTGAAGTGATTGGATTTTATAAATGAAAAATTTATAATTGGAAATTTTGTTAACATACCAGTATTGTGGATTTTATGGTTTCAACCAAAAAAATACAGATTTTATGACGCTATGCCAAATCAAAATGAAAATAGGTCAGATTTTCTATATTTAAATAATCTATAAATATATTAAATCTATTTATATTTTTCTACAGTATTAAATCAGTTTATTATTGTATATTTATATTATATATTTTCTATAATAATATCTCAAATCAATATATATATATATATAATATATATATATATATATATATATATATATATATATATATACATATTTAATAGTTTAATAGAAAAAATGTTAAACAATTTAAAAATATATATTTCACAATTTTAAATATTGTTTATAATTTTTTTTTCATAATGTAATCTAAGTTAATATTGATTTTTTTTTAGTTATACAAATATCATTGACTATATTTAAAAAAAAAATTGAAACATTTTATATTTTTTTTAAACTTCCTTTTTCTAGGGTTAGAAGCACTTCCCCCAACTCGTCTGGAAAAAGGGAAGAAAATGAGCGAAAGCACAGAGGCCCAGAAGCGTGAAGCTGGTGATTCAGAGAGCAAAGCGTCCAAGAAGCCAAAGATCGAATCTTGTGGAGCGGGTGGCAATGGTAATGGCGTAAAGGAACCATCTTTCCTCATCGAAGCTGATGCTGCTGAAGACAAGGGCGCCAGGCACACCATGGAAGATGCGTGGGTCGTGCTTCCCGACGCAAGTTTAGATTACCCTGGAAATTTGAGGTTTTTGTTTTGTTTATAATGATTTTCTTTTTATTATTGCTAAAGTTTTTTACTTTTTGAAAAATAAGTGA
This sequence comes from Amphicarpaea edgeworthii, assembly GCA_014843725.1. Lineage (NCBI taxonomy): Eukaryota > Viridiplantae > Streptophyta > Magnoliopsida > Fabales > Fabaceae > Amphicarpaea > Amphicarpaea edgeworthii. The sequence continues at coordinate 1,813,605 of CM026325.1, forward strand.
AAAGCAAAAAAAAAAAAAAAAAAAAAAAAAGATGTGAGCTGCCATGTGTGTTTCAAATTCATTGTATAAATATAATGTCAACGATTTTTTTTATTTTTTTTCTTGCAATGATCATGTTTTTAGGATTAGGATTTGACTTTGACACTTAAAAAGTTAGTGGCTTCTTTAAGATTGAAAAAAGATATTAAGTTATGGCCATTGAATAACCGTGTGAATTTTAGCAATTTCAGGATTTGCAATGTATCTCCGTAGTGTGCAAGCATATGTGCACAATTAATAAAAAAAACTCTAATTACATTTAAATTATAGAAGAAGACGACAAAGCCCTTGCTGAAGTTATTTCTAATGTTTAGCTTTTCATGTGTTCATGCAAGAATTGTACTTCATTTAGTGATGGTGTGTGTGCTTCTGGACTTATGCTGTACTTAATTTCTTGTTAACTCTGGCTGCTTTGTTTTCAGATGTGCACATTTCGCTATTTATGATGGACATGGAGGCCGGTTAGCTGCAGAATATGTTCAAAAGCATTTGCACCGGAATGTTCTTTCAGCAGGATTACCACGTGAGTTGGTGTGTTTACTTGGTCTAATTTCATGTATACTTGATCAATTAGGCTTTTAAGGCTGTGGCAAACTGAAAAATCTATTGCTTGGTTTTGGTTGTTCTCTGAATCTCTGTTTACCTGTTTGATTCTAATAAGAACCAATTAAGGACAACTGTGCAGCCATTCTTAACTGAGTAGTATGGTTTGGAAACACAGATGTACTTATCTCTTGGTTGGTTTAGGCACCAGGAAGTAAGACATAAATGTTATATTATTGGGAAGTGAGAACATAGTTATCAATCTCAGATAACGTTGTGAAGTGGGTAGGATATTGTAGGTTCTCAATTTGTCTGTTGGCAAATTAGTCTAAAGATCCCCACAGTTGAGTTGATGCAACGAGTCTGAATAAACTAATAAGGAAAAATTAGCCCAATTTACAGATGAAAAGCAGATAATGACCTGGTCACTTGAAAAATTGAATGTAATGATTTCTTGTGTCTTTCTTCTATAGAGATATTTGTTTAAAAATGTGAACAATTTTCTTTATGATCTACTTTTATCTATCTTGCTTGCTATTTTATAAATTTTCATTTTTTTCCTTTTGGTGTATATTCCAGTTTGATGCAAAGGCAGCTAAACGATCTATACTTAATGGTAAGCATTCGGATTACAATTTTTATATTGCTTCCCACTTTTTGTAAGTTGCCATGTGGGATCTTCATGAAATTTTTTTATTCTAGTTTTCTTTTTTGGTCATAATAAGTTTTCATTTGATATTTTTATTCTGGTTTAGGTTTCCTTAAAACTGATGAGTCTCTTCTTCAAGAAAGTGCCGAAGGTACAGTTTCAAATACAATGCCTTAATTTTGTTGATATGCTGTTATAAAAATGCTAAAGCTAGTGTGAACTTTGTGTACATATGTGGATAAATCAAGTTTCTATTTCCATTTCAAAATTTACTGGTTTCAAGTCCATCTAATTTCCTTTTTTGTGCTTTGACAATAATGTACCACAATATGCTACAGGTCATTTGCACTCTTCATTCTGATTTTGGCTCTTCAGTTTTCAATTCCTGTACTAATATAATCATGAGAGATATTTTGATGTTATTTATATCTTGCTGAGGTTTAATTACTGTTTCCAGGGGGGTGGCAGGATGGTGCCACAGCCGTATGTGTTTGGATATTGGGACAAAGAGTAAGTTTCCTGTTATTTATGTTCCATTTACCATACCAGTACTTTTTACTGCTGCTTTCTGATGCTAACTGCAGATAAACATCATAGGTAGTATATTTTTTGGTGTTTTGTTGAGCAACCATGCAACAGCGTGCTGTTCCCTATTGATGTTTTTATTCTTTTGATGAATTCAGATCTTGGTTTGTTTCAGTCTTCTTTCAAGTCAGTGGTAACTTGTTTTGGCCTTTTCTGTTTGATGAGTATTTGTTAGGTTGTGGTTGCAAATATAGGAGACGCCAAGGCAGTATTAGCTCGGTCAACTAATGGATCCAAAAATCACCCAGATGGTGTCCAGACACGGCTGAAGGCCATTGTTTTGACTAGAGAACACAAACCTATCTTCCCATTGGAGCGTGCACGCATTGAAAAGGTATGAAATTCCTCCATAATGATTGATTAGATCACCAGATAGCAAATAAGACCCTGACTCCCATCTGTCATACATCAAAGTTACCATTACCATTGTTAGGAGTTGGGCTTTGAAGAACTATCAGAATTGATGGAAGTATTCATTCTTTGTGATTCATTTTAGTTTAGAATCAGTGATTGGAGAGTGAACTTGTCTCCACAGATATATGATTCATTTTCTAACATGATATTTTCTACTTACAGGCAGGTGGTTTTGTGAGCCCAGAGGGGCGATTACTAGCGCGTCTAGAAATTTCTAGGGCTTTTGGAGATCGCCAGTTCAAAAAGGTTTGCCTTTCAAGGCTACTTGTTATTTTTATTAGTTATCCAAAGATAATTTCTGTATAGCCTCAACTAGACCTGAAAAAGAGCATTTATGGGAAATGTTTGTAATCTTTAGGAATAATTCTGTTTGCAGGTGGGTGTTGTTGCAACCCCGGATACTTATAATTTTGAAGTTACTGATACAGAGCATTTCATCATTCTTGGCTGTGATGGCTTGTGGGGGGTATGTCTCTTGTATCCATAAACATTGCTTTACTTGTTTTTGCTGGTTTGAATTTACTGTTTTGAGATGAACATGGCGTTTTGGTTATGTGTCAGGTATTTGGTCCCAGTGATGCTGTTGATTTTGTTCAGAAGTTATTGAATGTAAGAGCTTGTTAAATCTTTTTCTATCTTGCAATTTGAACAAAGATATATACAATTGTTAAAAACCAAAATTGAAGAATGGGAGGTAGAAAGGAAAAGATTGACTATTATTGCTGAATGAAATCTGAACAGAAAAAGGAGACAAATCTTTCAAGGTTTTCCCTTTTTACACAGTCCGAGCCCATTTTACAACTGAGCTAACTACCTGCATAATTCTCTAAGCTAAAAGATCTCCAAGCCAACACCCTTTTACCTCTCGTATATAAGCTAAACTTCTGCCCTTCCAACAACTAACTAATTGTTCTTTCTAATAAGTTGTTAAAAATGTCAATTAAATTATCACAAGTAAAGGAGTGCAAATATAGTTATGTTGATCAAGAACTATGGCAATTGGCATAATATCTTAATATAATTTTCCATTCAATAAAGGGTTTAAAAGTATTGACTTCCTATTTGGTAAAACACAAAATAGGCTGACTTTCTTTTCTGGATTTTCTTTTTGTTTCTTGTGTTCTTTCATTTATTGAGGATGCTGTCTTACATGAGAAAAAATTGAACTGAACCTTTGTAGGAGGGGCTACCTGTTACCACTGTGAGCCGCCGTCTTGTAAGGGAGGCTGTTCGTGAGCGTCGCTGTAAAGATAACTGCACTGCCATTATCATTGTATTCAAGCACAATTAATTTAGACTCCATCTCCATGTGTGTGTAATACCAGCTGGGGTAGCTGTAGAGATGGGGATTTGTTTTCAGATTCTGCTTTCAAAAGCAAATGTAAAATATGTGAATTACTTCTCACTGCAACAAACAAAATGGTGTCACTAAACGCATATCAGCTAGTTTTTCCCTCTTGTAACTGATTGTTGTTATTGTAATACATGTTGAAGTGTAGTGACACTTTCTGAGAAATTTCATGTCATTACAACTGAATCTCTGCTACCCCACATGTTCATTTTGTATATGTTGTGGGGTAATAGAATTAAACAAATAATTGAAATAAAATAGTAAACAAAGTCCTTAAATACAAGTTCTTGTGTGAATAATGAGTGAGCAACAACCTAGTTAAGAATGTAGCGTCAACTTATCGTGGTAGAGATAGAAAAGTAGCATATGCAACTAGCCATCAAATTATTATATATTTTAAAAATTAGTAGGACATCATGCACATTAATTTGATAACAAATCGAATAAGCTGTGATTTGGACACAGCATGTGGCCATATATGGTTTTGTTAACTGAAATTTGATACAGATTAGCATTTGTCAGTCACTTATCTCTTTTTCTTCAAGTTAGTTACACTGTCTAATTAAAATGAAATTCGTAGAACATTCAAGTACTTGTTGCAAGCAGTCTCCAATTTGAATAGAAAAAAAAAATTAATAGAAGTGCTTGGTTCCACCAAACTCCTATCACCGCTGTTGTGCAAAAAAACACTATACAATTGAATGTAGAAAAGTAAAAAGTAAAAACTGATGGCCTTTGCCTTCTATTTTTAAGGAGTAGATTAATGCAAAAAGATGGAAAACAACGGGACTAGTAGGACAAGATTCATGGACAGTGAATTTGTTATAAAAAGATTGGCATTTGGCAGAGATAGATGTAGCCAAATAATCATAATGCAATAATATATTAAAGTATGCAATCAAAACAAATGATGAACTTTGCTACCAACGAACCACATATTAATCAGTGATTTTATAGTTTTATTAAACAAATCTGGTTGTCTATACGGTGAAGCTGATACATAATGTATCGTCTACAAGTAGCCTCTCAATTCCGAATATTCTCACACTTCTCTCCAATTTCATGTTTGTTTCCTATTTCTATTTTGCTTGACACTTGTATGAACCAATCTACCTCAGGTTCATGAATAAGTACATCGAGTCAATAATGTCCCTCCCATGATCTAGTTGATGTAATGATTAGGATATTATTTTTTATTGAAGAGAGCACCTACCACTGAAGAACTCTGAGAAAGCTCACTGAAATGTCTCAAAAAGAAAAATAAAGGGTGGAGTACCTCGTAAGGATTGAACCCACAAATTTTCTTTCATGTCTCACAACACTGAATTATCTCAAAGCTTCATTCTTTAAAAAACCGTATTACATCTAATAACAACCTAATAAAAATATCAATTCATGGAAAAAAAATTGTCTCTGCAGTGAAGAAGACCAAAAGAAAAACTCAGTTGCAATTTATGCCAATTTTCAGGGCAATATGGAAAGTTTAATCATAAAATATGCCTAGTTGTAAACAGTAGCACATGCATATTTGATTCATATTTTCATTATTCCTCTCATTTAAAAGCATTCAGAAGAATCATTGAGTCTGGAGCAGCCAATCATCATCGTTATCATGGTTGATATGTGGCTTCAAATTTTATGTAAAAAAAAAATCAAATCCCTGTTTTGTGTTGGATTAGATTTATGAGAATAATAAAGAAAATAATAAACTATTTATTTGGTCCATTTAGTTATCTTTATTTTAAGTTTCAGTCTCCATATGAGAAACTGTAAGTATTAGTTCCTACACATGCATGAGAGTGAAGTTTTAGTCCCTATCACTAACATCAGAGAAGAAATTCTGGCAGTGTAAAACTGCATCAAAAACTTTTTGGCAGTGATAAATCATTGCCATAAAACTGTTAAGGGACTAAAACATACAATTTTTGTATAGGAACTAAAACTTAAAATGGCCTTGTAAAGTGTTTTGCTATAGAAACTTACAATTTTTGGAGGGACTACTATAGAAACTAAATGAATAGTTTAACTAAAAAAAAATATGCAATGATTAATCTCCACAAAGATAGAGAGTTGTGACAGCGGTCTAATAAACATAGTATGAAAAAGGGATGGTGGGAACATGTTCATTCAAATGATAGAGGTTGGTTACTCTCTAGCTACCAGAGTAACGTGATGCACCTTGACTCTGTCTCCCTAAATTATTCAAATTCAAAGTCAACGACCAAAACAAATTGAATTATATCCAAGATTTTGTAGTGCATGAATAACTTGGCGTTTATGTTAAACGTTTACATATCTTAGTAGCATCTGTTCTGATACATCAAATAACATAACTAACTACTGAGATGTTAACAATAACAAGAGCTATATAATTTAATATTCGTTCAACATTTTTCTCTCTATATAAGCACCTTTCACTCTTATAGCCCCTCATAACAAGTTATACAAGAATGGCTAGTTTTGTGACAGAGAAAGTGAAGCTTCTTGTGGCATTGCTTACCCTGCAGTTGTGCTTTGCAGGATATCACATTGTGTCTAGACTTGCACTAAATATTGGTGTCAGCCAAGTCGTTTACCCCGTTTACCGAAATTTGATTGCCTTGCTTTTGTTGAGTCCATTTGCTTATGTGTTAGAGAAGTGAGTTCCAGATGAAGCTTGTTTTCACTTTTCATCTTTCATATCAAAATCTTTTCTTCTGTTTCCTTTGAATTCATTTTCCTTAGAGCTATATAACTTTTAGACTGTCATCATTAAGAAAAAATTACACTTTCAACCAATAAAAAATCATGCTGGTGTAAAGTAGTTATTGTAAAAATTAATAAACTTACTATACATATACATGGCAATTTTTAATTGGTTGATGGTGTATAAATTCGTTACATTGTCAGTGAATATACTGTTTACTCATAATTTTAACATGGAGAAGTGTCAATATCTTTGTAATCAGGAATCAAAGACCTCCTCTTACTGTATCTTTGCTGGTTCAGTTCTTCCTACTGGCGTTACTGGGGTAAGAAAGTACACAAATTTCTGTTTTCCAAGCTCATATTTCCTTGTATGAGTTCTAATATTTTCTTCTTTTCATTGGCATTGTAGGATCACTGCAAACCAAGGGTTTTACTTGTTGGGATTATACTATGCTTCTCCAACTTTTGCTTCTGCATTGCAAAACTCGGTTCCTGCGATCACTTTTGTCTTGGCCTTGGCTCTAAGGTAATCTCCTAGTAACGTTGTTTATTATTTAATGTTGTTACAACTTTTGATAAGGTTCATTTGAATTTGATTGTGTACCAGGCTTGAGGAAGCCAACATCAAAAGGAGAGATGGATTGGCAAAAGTTATTGGAACCATTGCCAGTGTGGGGGGTGCCACAGTACTTACTCTTTACAAAGGTCCTCCTCTTCTTCACCAGCAGATGGACCAAATACAAGGAGACACTTTAGAAGTGGATCAGTCAACAAAAACCCAAAATTGGACTTGGGGTTGCATATACTTGCTTGGACATTGTCTATCTTGGGCTGGCTGGATAGTTTTTCAGGTCTTGTCAATAATCATGATGACATAATCAGATTATATGAACTGAAATTTCAGAATTTTCAGATAACCATTATGTTGCTGCTTCGATACTTAAGATAAAAATATCCATACAAATATACTATAGTATAATTGGCAGGGTTTGTGAGCAGACATATGTTTGTGAAATTTACTTGTTCAATATCACCAATTTTGTGACCTGAATGGTAAAGTAAAAATTTGATGCAGGCTCCTGTGGTGAAGCAGTATCCGGCAAAACTAACCCTCACCTCTTTTACATGCTTCTTTGGATTGATCCAATTCTTGATCATAGCAGCCTTTGCGGAAAATGACTTGGAAAATTGGAAGATAAAATCACTAGAGGAGCTTTTTATCATTCTATATGCTGTAATATTCGTCACTTCAATTCTCAAATATCGTTAAACTTTATTTATGTGACACACATCTAGTCCCTAGCTAGTGTTGGAAATTTTGAAGTTAATTCAATTCACTAATCACTATTGCATGATGATAATTGCAGGGAATTATAGCATCTGGCGTTGTCATATCTCTCCAAACATGGTGTATTCAAAAGGGTGGTCCTGTGTTTGTTGCTGTCTTCCAGCCGGTGCAAACTATTCTAGTTGCTGTCATGGCAGCACTAATTCTTGGTGATCAGCTATACTCTGGAGGGTACAAGTTAAATTTGCTAATCATTAGTTGAATATTTTCTCTATCAATTTTACAATTGTAAATGAAATTGGCTGAAGTGCAGAATTTCCTAACCGAGTTATTCAATTTTTATTTCAGGCTTATTGGTGCAATTTTCATTGTGCTTGGTCTATACTTGGTCCTATGGGGCAAAACCAATGAAAAAAAAGTGACTGAACCATCACTAACAAACCCCTTGCTTAAGAAAGAGGAAGAGAATAAAGAAACTGATCCAATTCTAAAAGACATACCATGACCATCTTTTGACTGAGACAAACTATCTAGTTCTGGTTTTAAGTATTTGAACAACAACCAGCTAACCACTGATATATGGTCCTGGTTAGCAGCATTTCAAGTGTGTAAGATAACCAAAACTATTATTATTAATCTGTTTGGATATAGTTATTAGGGTCAGAGTGCTCAAGGCTAAGTTGGATTGAGGAATAAAACCTGCTGGTGCATTTTTATTTTTATTTTTAGCAGAGAAGCTAATTCATTGACATTTGGTTACAATGTCAAATATATTGGCTATGTGAGAATATGTGTCATGTCAATGATACAAGCAAGACTCTATGAGCTGTACATTAGATTAACTATACATGAATACTATGGATATTGACAAGTTTTCACTTTTTCAGTCTTTAGATATTAAAAAGAACCTCGAGAAATTATGTCTATTTTTCTTGGTTAGAAGCTATTAATTAATAACCAGAGTTCTCCATGAATACAAGTTAACAAAACATACCAAGTTTTTCCTTAAAGGTTTAATGAACATCTATGTCCCACAAAGAGATTCTTCAACTTACCAGTAATGGACACTATACACTGCTAAAGATTAGACAATTGGTATGAATCAGAAAGAACTATTGATGAATGATGATGCAGTTACTAATCTAATGGTTGGCACTCATCAAACCATGTATTCCTTCAATATTTTTATTATAATTAAAAAGAATTATTTTTAAAAGTTGATATCCTAGATTGTGATTCACACTTGGAAATAAGCAACCAAAATTCAACAGTTAGTCCCTCCAAACTTCTTCACCCAACTCTTCGTCTGCATTGTGAAAACATTTGGCACCGAAACATTGTTAGAAAACTCACCTGACACAAACTCACCCTAGAAATTAACTGATGTTAGAAAATATTTGTTTTTAAAACATAAAATTAAACAAATGAGTCTCTTGAAAGGAAGGTGAAGAAAAAGAAAAAAGAATTTTGACCGTGAATTTCTCCTACTTTTTTAGCATAATTCATGATACATAGTTTGACTAAAAAAAATGAAAAATAAAATAGTTTGACTTGGATTTTTTTTAAATTAAATAAATATTTGGTGTATTAAAGATATGATTTAAAAAAAAACATTAAATATTTATGGAATACAAACATTTCATACCATTAATAAATTGACAAAGTGAAAAATTCATAAGTACAAATAATTGTCACATATCAAACTGATAAAATTAGGATTTTGGCTTGTAGCTTTTGTAAAAGAAACACATTTTTATAGAATTAAAATTTGTAACCAATGAATGTTCTTATAATATAAAATACATTATAGTTATAATTTACAATTTATGATAAAAAGTGTTTTTAATATGTAAATTATATTTTATATTTAAAATAAATTATTTAAATATTACTTGTAGGAAACCAAATAATATTTCACTTGAGCCTATGAAAATTAATTAATAAAATATTTTACTACAAGGAAATAAATTAATTAACAATTTTCAACATTTTCCATTTAAGTCTTTTTTACTCAATCAATTTATTAGCAAACTACAGTATACCCTAACTTTCTGCAGGGAACAAGTACTAAACTAAATCTCAGAACCTTGTAATTAATTAACTGCACGCGTTGTTTAATGTTTATATATATATTTTAATATGCCCTAAGTAAGTAATCAATTTTAGTTTTTCTGACAGTAATTAATAGTGCAAGTTGAGTTAGCAAGCTATTGTGAGATCGATCCAAAAAAGAAGAATATATCAGAAGAAGAAGAAGAAGAATCATAATTATAAATACAATTATAACCCCCTACAAAATTTAAATTAATTTAATATGTGAGACGACGGTTCCGATCCAAAAAGACATTAAAGTAACATGAGGACAGGCATATATCAATACAATTCCTCCTATAAAAAAAAAAAAACAATCTTAATAACATATGTGGAACGATGGTCCCCGAATCAGATATTAAAACAATTTTAGTCAATCGCACCTTAAAATAAGCCCCACCAAGCCCGGGTACGTGTCTCACGGCATCAATTTTCTATATTTAAGCACTTAATCACATTAATTAATGTGTAGTTTGTGTAAAACTAAAAAAAAACTGAAAAAAGTGATTTTTAGAAAAAGATTTTTTTTCATTAACAGATATAATTCCCCTTTCAAAAAAATGTAAATAACAACAGTTTAAACAAATACATAAAAAATATAAATTTTTTTTATTTTATTTAAAAAATGATTTTTTTTTATCCAACAAACCCATTCAAAATATCAGTAAACATAATCCAATCTCAAGTTAATCACCCAACACAATTCTAAGATTCAAACCGAAAACATTAAAAAAGGAAAAGTGAGGAAATAGCCAAATTAACAATGAAAGAGACACCTTGTACAATGAAAATGAAAGAGACACATGCATGAGGAAAGAATTAATTAAACAAGTAAATAAAACAAAAAAAAATACATTTGCAATATGCAATCTGTATTTTTTCCACACACGAGTATTATGGTTTTTTAGAAGTCTTGGATTTCATTTTCGAGTGCCTTTAGTTTTGTCTTTTGTGTACCCTAATCAACTGTCGACACCTTGTATTGTAGGCTTATTTTATGCTTCTCTAATGCACTCTTTCCATTGCAAATAAAACAATAATGAAGAAATAAATAATAGAAAAAAAATATTAAAAGTTAAAAAGACAAAAAACGTAAATTCTTTTTTCTGATTATTTAGACGAATGAAAGAGTTTATAGAAATAAAAAAATTAATTAGTTCAAAAACATCAATTTCCCTCTTATAAATTTATATATTCAAAAGTATTTAAAAATAAACATTTATCAAGTGTATTGCCCAGACTATATGAAATGAAATAAACATCAATTTCGTTTTATAAAAAAAAAAAATCCTCTTAATTTATTAAAGTCTTTCTTTTTTTGCTCAATGATGGTGACTTTCTTATACTATCTCCATTTTAATCGTTTCCACTTTCCACTTTCCACGCAGACGTGCTCGTCTTGAATTGTCTTCTTGTTATCATTACAAACCAAACAAAGCCCCGTGATGTCAAAGGCAGAGCCATTGTTCATGACTCAAGTTTTAATATATAATACTAATACTAATTAATACTACGTAACAGGTTCCATTACTTTTATTACAACGTAACAGGTCCCATTACTTTAATGTAGATTTATTATATTCTAATGATGAGAAAAAGGGGTATAGAAAAATATGAGAAAAAGGATATTAATGCATTTATTTTAGTTTATACCGTGAATCCATAATTAAAGGACAACATATAATTATTTTAAATTGTCAAAAAGTACAGTATCATTAAATTCTTTAATAATTGATTTAGGTAATATTTTTAGTATAAGTAGAATCTTATCATCTAAACTATCATTTCTTCAATTTTAATACTTTGTTGATTCAACCGTCATGTAATTTCTACATTATACATTTTTCATAAATAAAAAATTTCATCTAACAAAAGCAAACGAAAATGGTTAGGTCAAAATCAAAATACAAAAAGTATTTTTCAAAATTAAAAAAAGTACCAAAATCAAACAAAAATCAAAAGTTAGATACTAAAATCAAAACTCTAATATTTTATAAGTATAAAAAAGTTATTTAACCCTAAAATAAAATAAAGTAATTATGATCACCATTGTTTGCAAGTTGTACCACATTAATATCTCACAAGTAATGCTGACAAAATGTAAAATTTAGTAAAATTTATCAATTGTGATGGGTATCAACAAAATAATAATAAAAAATCTTTAAATAACACATTAAATCCTTTAAAATTAATAATTTTATATAAAAAATCATTAAAAAAAAGAGTTAAAGATGGAATGTTTCTAACATTTCTATACCTTGTTTGTTTCTTCTTCATCTTCCTTGTTGTAATACTAATAATACAATGCAAAATACTATTTTTTACCTTCTAGTTAACTAATTAAGAAAATCAAAATAAGTAGATAATGTAAAATTTCTCTTTAAAATCAATGCAAAACACCCTACCTATTTTGCCTTCTATTCAGGTTAAAACCGGTATTTTTGAATATGAAATCGAAAAAAGAAAAACACTGCAAGGGTCCAGTTCCGCCTTTATCTAGAGTTTTTCATATGTTTTTATAATCCTTTTATTACCACCATGCAATAAGCTGATAAGCAACATTTTTCTCTCTATTGAGTCTTTCATGTGTCAAGAACATAAGAGTAACAAAAAAAAAAAAAGAAAGAGAAATGGAGAGAGAAGACCAAAACCAAAGTGCAACTCTTCAGTCTCCATTGATTCAACAGCACTCAGACTCATCAGGGCAAAGCAGTTGGAGGGGAATTGAGAGAAGAGAAATAGTTATAGAAGAAGTGAAGAAGCAGTTATGGCTTGCAGGGCCTTTGATATCAGTCACCCTTTTGAATTTCTGCATCAGTATCATTTCCGTCATGTTTGTTGGCCATCTTGGCGAGTTGCCTCTCTCTGGTGCTTCCATGGCCACTTCTTTTGCCTCTGTCACAGGTTTCAGTTTATTGGTATGTCAAGACTCTGTCATGTCATGTGTCAATGATTCCACAACTTTCATAGTATAAGCTGAATACATAATATACTTTTGCTCTGTTTGTATAATTTTTTCCATAAGCATTAATACATGTGTTGAGTTTCTCCCATAAACTATAATCAACTTATATACCTTAGCTTTTGGAGAAGTCAAATAAGATTGTTTCTATGTACATAAGTTGATGTTAGCTTATAGGAGAGGTTCAATTCATTTTATCCTTTTATTTTCTTATCCTATAAGATTGTTGGTCATAGAGGCTTTGCAATTCCAAAAGTTTAAGCTTTCAGACAAACACAAATGAATAGGGTTAGATATGGCAGAACGAATATTAATAATTGTGAGTGTGAGGTGTCTTAAAGTTTACATTGCAAACACATCTTGTCAAAGATAATGGATGATAGTATGCATTACAAACATATGATTTTTTCTTTTCTTTTCTTTTCTTAGTTTGGTTTTTGGTTGAATGAAATAGGTAGGAATGGCAAGTGCCTTGGACACCTTTTGTGGGCAGTCCTATGGAGCAAAGCATTACCGAATGTTAGGCATACACATGCAGAGAGCCATGTTCATTCTCATGATTGTGAGCATTCCACTTGCAATTATTTGGGCAAACACAAGGTCCATTCTAGTTTTTCTTGGCCAGGATCCTGAAATAGCTGCAGAAGCCGGTAGCTATGCTAGGTTTATGCTTCCATGCCTCTTCGCTTATGGCCTTCTTCAGTGCCTCAACAGATTTCTACAAACCCAAAATATTGTGTTTCCAATGATGTGCAGCTCCGCAGTTACCACATCACTACATGTACTTATATGTTGGATTCTGGTATTCAAGTCTGGACTTGGGAACAGAGGAGCTGCTGTAGCAAATTCTATATCTTATTGGTTGAATGTTACTATACTCTCACTCTATGTCAAGTTTTCTCCTTCATGTGCTAAATCTTGGACAGGCTTTTCCAAAGAGGCACTGCATGACATTCCCTTATTTGTGAGGCTTGCCATTCCTTCAGCTGTTATGGTTTGGTAATTACTTTCTCAATGGATCAATATTTACAGTTTTGTTACTTTTGTAACATTGGACTTTAATTTCTTTCTGAGATTCTAGTGCCGTTTCCAATTTTTTTAACCATTATCTATCATGGTGAGCAGCTTGGAAATGTGGTCATTTGAATTGATGGTTCTCCTTTCTGGTCTTCTTCCAAATCCAAAATTGGAAACATCAGTGCTTTCCATCTGGTTGGTTTCACATTTGTTACACATTCAATTGGCTTTATTATTATTATTATTATTATTATCATTTTCACAATTTCTACACAATATTTGACATTATTATTACACATATACTTGGTTTTGTCAGCTTGAATACCGCGGCAGCTGCTTGGATGATCCCTTTTGGACTCAGTGGAGCAGGAAGGTTGGTATTTCTTTTGAAGTTTAAGTGGCAACCTCAACTTTCATATGCTACTTGAAAATTTTCCATTGCTTTATCAATGCATGCATGGTTCTTGCAGCATTCGTGTCTCAAATGAACTTGGAGCTGGTCGTCCGTGGAATGCACGTTTAGCAGTGCGTGTTATCTTAGTAGTAGCCGTTATTGAGGGCATAATAGTTGGAGCATTGATGATACTTGTACGCAATATCTGGGGCTATGCATATAGCAATGAAGTAGAAGTTATCAAATATGTAGCAACTATGTTCCCAATTCTGGCAGCATCCAACTTTCTGGATGGACTCCAATGTGTTCTTTCAGGTTTTTCTTTTCCCCCATATTGTGGCCAATTTTCTTTAGAACCCACATTTCCTTCTTGAACATCACATAAGCATGAACTAAATGATGTATAACCTTCTTTCTTCACTTTGTCAACAATAATAATTACAATTCAGGCACTGCTAGAGGATGTGGTTGGCAGAAAATTGGTGCTTTTGTGAATCTGGGGTCATACTATATAGTTGGAATTCCATTAGCTATCGTGTTTGCTTTTGTATTGCATATTGGTGGGAAGGTAAACAAAAGTTCATTATTTTGGACCATAGATTTGATAATGATAGTCAATTTTCCAAAAAATTGCAATTAGTCTGATTTTGTTGTACTTGTACGTGCTAATTACTTCATGTAGGGTCTCTGGTTGGGGATCATATGTGCACTCATTGTTCAAGTGTGTTCTTTAATGATCATTACTATTCGTACTGATTGGGACCAAGAGGTGAAATTTTGTTTTTCTTTTTTTGTTTCTCAATCGCTCTGGTCCTATCAATTATGTGATGTTGATTGCTGACAATGACATGCCTCTATTTTTAACTCATTCAGGCAAAGAAAGCTACAGATAGAGTCTATGATAATTCAGTAATACCAGAGAGCTTAGTCTCGTGAAGGTGAAATATCTTTGCAGTTGCAGATTCTGAGTTAAATTCTATATTTGGATGAAAACAATACAAGTTTCGGCAACCTTCTTTTGGCAGAAAAGTCTAGGGGAAATTATACATAGGCGAAAGAAGTGAATGAAGTGGGTTTTTTTTTTTTTTTATGCATGTTTTGGTACTTGGTTGGGTATGTCTTGATGTTTTGTGGAGGGAAAAGAATAATTGTTTTGCTCAGTGCCCCCACTAGTGAGTCTGTGGTTGGGGTTATATTAGGAGTAATTTTGTAACTGTAACTATTTTATCTTATTGTAATAAGTTATTTGGTGCACTAAACTAATAGTCTTAAGATTTTCTTATTTTATTGTCTATCTTAACCTATTTATTACTACATGTATTTCTCACACAAAATAAACTACTGGGGTTTATTTAATATTATTTCTATTTTATATATTTATTTTTGTAAAGCTTAATTTGGAGTTTTGTTGTTGCCTTGGGTCAATCTCCACAATAGAATTTTTAAACATGCTTGCCCAAACAAACTTATCTTGGAAATAGGTGAGATTAAACCAAGAAAAAATTGTTAGTAGAAAGCAGGCAGAATGAATGAGAGCAAAAAAGCTTGGACAACATCAACACAAAAATGGGATATTCTTTTCTTTCTACCTTGCATCTGTGCACAAAAGAGATGGCAGGAACAGTAATCAAAAGAAGGAATAAGAAACAAAATTGACACAAACAACATTTGAATTTGTGTGGAGCAGGGGGAATGAAACACAACGGAGAGGTTGCAGCATGTTAAAACTTAAAACTAACTCTATTGCACTCCAGTTCCACAAAATTTGACACAATCAACATTTGAATTTGTTGTTTGAGTGAAAAAAATACAGCTTCGGGAATCCAATTTCTTCAAAAAGAGTTTGGCAAGGTAAGACTGCACCATGTTAAAACTAACTCTATTGCACTTCAATTTATCACTCACTTGTGCATCATTCTCTAGCACACTAACACAAAATATTTTGGATGGAACCTCATGAACACAGAGAAATCTGGAGTTAGTTGCCTAATAATTAATGTTGATTTAAATAGAATATAGTGAGGAACAACACAACACTTGGAGGGGAAAAAAATCAGGAATGAAAGGAGTTTCAAGGCAGGAAGTGGTGGAAGAAATGAAGAAGCAAGTATGGTTAGCTGGGCCTCTCTTCACTATTGGTGTGCTTCAGTACAGTTCGCAGGTTGTATCTGTTATATTTGTTGGCCATCTTGGAGAATTGCCTCTTTCTGGTGCTTCACTCGCCACTTCCTTTGCATCTGTCACTGGTTTCAATTTGTTGGTAAGGAAGTTGCAACACTAAATTTGAGTAGTATATATCCAAAGAGTGTGAGTCTTAATGAAAGGAATTTATCCATTGTTTTCACCTTTGATTTGTTTAATTCTTAACTAAATTGGAATTTTTCTTTTTATTTTCAATAATTTATTATGTAAGAGTAGGAGATCAAGGGAGTCTAGTTCAATTGGTTGAACAGGGTGAGTGAGTGTTAACCAGTGTGCTTGAGTGATGTAAATCCCTTGGTACCGTATTCGATTTCTATAGATACAAAACAACAACTAAGAGTAGGCAATTTAATTTTGCTGATTACTTCTTATAACTTCTAACAGATGGGTATGGCTAGTGCATTGGATACATTGTGTGGCCAGTCATTTGGAGCAGGGCAGCACCATATGCTAGGCATACACATGCAAAGAGCTACCTTTGTTCTTTCATTTGTAAATATCTTTCTAGCAATCATGTTGGTATTCACCAAACACATTCTAGTTGCCATGCACCAGCAAGTTGCCATAGCTGAGGAGGCCGGGGTTTATGCCCTTTACATGATTCCAAGCCTTTTTGCTTATGGCATCTTTCAATGCCTTCTCAAGTTTCTACAAACTCAAAACATTGTCTTCCCCATGGTGCTGAGCTCTGCAATGGTGGCTTTACTTCACATCCCTTTATGTTGGGTGTTAACAATTAAATCAGGACTTGGAAGTAAGGGAGCTGCCATAGCAAATTCAGTATCATACTGGTTAAATGTGCTGCTGATAGGACTTTATGTGAAGTTTTCTTCCTCATGTGCAAAATCATGGACCGGCTTCTCAAAGAAGGCCCTGCAAAATATCCCAGAATTCCTTAAAATTTCTATTCCTTCAGCTTGTATGCTTTGGTATATTCTTGACCTTGAAGTAACATTCTCATTTTCATCATGACTAAATATTGGCATCCCCTGCTGCATAAATTATAAAGAATGAGAGTTATCATGTCCTAAAATTCTTCTTATCATGTTTCTGATTCAGTTTATCCCTACATGGACAGCTTAAAGGCTTGGACATTTGAACTAATGGTTCTGCTATCTGGCCTTCTTCCAAATCCACAGTTAGAAACTTCCGTGTTATCCATATGGTTAGTAACGATGTAACATACTATATGGTTTGCTTTTTTCTCCCTTTCACTAGTCTTATTTGAGGCTGATCATATTAATGTGTAGTGTGACATTTTCTAATTTTCAGTCTTAACACATTTGTAATTGCCTGGATGATTCCCTTTGGATTAAGCTGTGCTGTCAGGTACCTTCATTCTCTGTATTTCCAAACACTCTTCCATAAGTACACGAATTTTTCACTCAATTATTGCATTTGAGGAGCCTAGCATAGCATTCAATTATATATGGTATGTATCTATAAGCTTCTCCCTTTACAGCACAAGGGTCTCAAATGAACTAGGGGCTGGTCATCCACAAGCTGCTAGTCTTGCAGTTCGAGTTGGTCTCTTCCTGGTCCTAGCTGAGGGTATTATGATGGTATTAGTCATGATCCTGCTAAGAAAAATATGGGGGAATCTTTACAGCAGTGAAACACAAGTTACAAAATATGTAGCAGCCATTATGCCAATTCTTGCTATATGCAGCTTCCTAGATGGGATTCAAAGTGTTCTTTCAGGTATCCATATCAATTTCCTACTCAGTTCCTTTATATGTATTTGTGTGGAAATCCTCATTTCCATGTCATGAAAAAGTTTCATAGTTAGCTAGGAAGTACATAATATTAATACAGTCAATTTATTGGTGGACAAAAAGGCATTGCAAGAGGTTCTGGCTGGCAGAAGATCGGTGCAACTGTGAATCTTGGATCATTTTATTTTGTGGGAGTACCTTCTGCAGTGGTGTTAGCTTTTGTTTTGCATATGAAAGGAAAGGTAAAAATTACACATAATTTACTTGTGGTCTTCACAATTATTGCAACTTATTGCAATGCTCTTCAGGTAAATTTGGTTAATGCATGCCTTGAAATAGGGCCTTTGGTTGGGGATTGTTTCTGCATTCATGGTGCAAGTGATACTTTTTGGTGTCATTACCATTCGAACTAGCTGGGAGAAAGAAGTAAGGCACCTATTCCATCTCTCTTTGCTAAACAAGTCACAAACTCTTAGCATCTATTCACATTCACTGTTTGCATCTTTTCCTTGTTTAGGCAAATAAGGCAGCATTGAGAGTCAAAGATACCAAAACCCCTCAGGAGTTGCCCCAGGGAGATCCACTTACCATCTCAGAAGTGATTTGATGTCATCTTTACAGAGTTAATAGACATGAGGCATTAATTTAAAT
Source organism: Amphicarpaea edgeworthii (assembly GCA_014843725.1). NCBI lineage: Eukaryota > Viridiplantae > Streptophyta > Magnoliopsida > Fabales > Fabaceae > Amphicarpaea > Amphicarpaea edgeworthii. The sequence goes on from CM026325.1 coordinate 1,832,194, forward strand.
CACCATACATAATATCATCTCTCTCTCTCTCTCTCTCCACACACACACACATTACACATATGAGAGTTTCAAAAGAACGAATCCTAACATGTAACTAAAATGGATGGTTAATTAAAACAATTTTGACTACTTGTATATGGTTGTATTGTATGGTCAAAATAGATATTAATGGTATGATATCAGACTATTGACTTTTCAAATCACTTTGTTTCCTAATCTAAAAGTAGTCAGTATTTTTACATGCAGCTAGGATGCTAGCAGTGTATTAACGTGTTATTATTTATACCTCGAGAAACAGAATTAATTGGAAACTAAGTTTTATACATTAATTTGCTGAAGCAGCGAAGGTTCAGCAAAAGCAAGGAATGAAGTGTGGAAATGGAAATAATAACCATATAATAATAATGCCTTTTCCTAAAACTAGAAATAGAAGTAGACGGAAAGCCACGGGCTAAGAATCATTGCAACGGTTAGGCATACCAGCTCTGCTGTTCTGCTGTGCATAGTGTCATCTGCTGAGTGACGATTTAGGATGAATAAAACCACATGATTCTATAAGCTTATCTGGAAGCACTTCTAAGAACAAAAAAATTCTTTATTAAAAAATATATGAGCATGACTTAGGAATAATGTTCATTTTTAAGCAATAAATATAGGTATAGGTGTTTTTAACTAGATAGCATAGGAATAAACATTTTTAACTTACAAGACCCGTGTACCTCGGGTGAGTAGTAGAGTAGTTCTAGGAAAGTTTTAAAACTATCCTTATTCCTTAAACTGTTACAACTTGAAGCAATTTTTAATAATAAAAAAAAAAACTCCACTTTCTATATTTTTCATCCTATAAAGTTGACTACGATCAAATAATCAAAGACCCTATTTCCAAGTTAAGAGCTGCAGTGCACCATTTTTATGAGTTTTGATGAGTTGGTCTCTATGAGAGAGAGAGAGAGAGAGAATGGCCATATGGAAAAAGGACATTGTAGAAGAAGCAAAGAAGCAACTGTGGCTGGCATGGCCAATGGTATTTGTGTGTGTTTTTCAGTATAGTTTACAAATGATATCTCTCATGTTTGTTGGCCATTTTGATCATGAGTTGCTTCTGGCTGGTGCTTCTTTGGCTGCTTCATTTGTAAATGTCACTGGTTTCAGCGTATTGGTACGTTTCATATAATTTTGTTGTTGTTAATATTAACTTCCAAGCTAGTATATATACTTATAGAGTATTAACTTATTATATATATCATTTTCTTTTCAATGCACAAGATATCAAATCCCAACCCCTTAGAAAAATGCATTATGCAAATTCTGCAGAGGTTCTTGGATTGAAATCCACAATATTTCACTCACGAGTCACCAGTTTCTTTATTTTGGGAGAAAACGGGGAAATGTTGTTGACAAATCTCAATGAGCGTTGCTACAGATCTCTGTAGTCCCTTGGAACACAAATTAAGGAAGGATGACGTGGTTGCATTCACAAGACATAAGAAATTACTGTATTAGTTAGTATTAAACCACGGTATGTCTGTGTCGAATTTTTCAATTTGTGATTAAAAAAATAAAAATAACACTTAATCATGTGTGTCCGATTAGTTGAGACTACAGTAGTCACATTCACACCTTTATATATTAAAGGATAATTTCTTGGGATGTGCAATTCCCTTACAATGTTGCGTGTTTGACTTGAATATAGTTTCTGTTGGACGTGAATAAAAAATTTAAAATAATTCAAGTGAATCACATTAAGGGAACATAATTTTTTTAATTTACCAAATTGAGTAATTCAATAATCCTGCTAGTCCTAGGAGGTTTCTATGCTCATTCCTAGTGATTAGGTAGCAGCTTCCATATCCTGTGTAATTTCTTCCCTTTTTCCTTCTTCGGGCCTCAGCCCCATTCATCATTAACAGGTACTTTTTAAGTTCTCATAAATATTTTTATATCTTTGCTAACATTTTTTGTTTTAGGATAAACTATTAAACTTATACTTTTTTTCCGTTACATTTTTCCTCACTTAAATCTCAGTCATGTATCAGTTAACCGTTACTATTTTTGAGGAGTTTTTTTTTTTAACCAATGGTAGTCATGCAAGTGTAAAAGAAAATGTAAAGGAAATTAGTATAAAATATCATGATTCTTTGGTAGCATCAGGTAATAGAACGAAAGAAGCGTCCTATTTTGTTCCATTCATCTTGATTCGACCTTTTTCAACAATACCAAAGTTTTAACCTCATAAAATATAATTCATATGTTATGTTCCATGATACTTTGCACTTCTATCAAAAACTACTTTTATTTTCAATACAACAGAGAAAAAGAGGTAAGGTCACTACTAGATAATTTAGCATTAAACTAAAGGGTTGGCGTATTAGTGTAAGGTTCTATTATGTTCACATATATAGAAAAGATTCATTTAATAAGTGATCTCGTATTCGATTTTCACATATGTAAAATGTCTTTAAAAAAAAAAAAAAGATAACTTAGCATTACTCTAAAAAATTGTAACGAAAGTTGTTCCACCCCTCTACATAGGGGACTCATACCGTAACAAAAAAAAAAATGTTCCTGCAGGTCAAACTCTAATGAAGTATCTAATTTCAAATGTATTGTATATAAATATTTACACAAAAAAGTTGTTCTTCTAGACCTGCACCACTCCTTACAAAAAGTACTATTTGTTCTTATATTGATTGGTTATTTAGATAGGTATGTCAAGTGCACTGGACACATTTTGTGGCCAATCATATGGAGCAAAGCAGTATCATATGGTTGGAATACACATGCAGAGAGCCATAGTGGTTGCCATGCTTGCTACTATACCAATGGCCATTATTTGGGCATACTTGAGTCCTATTCTAGTTGTTCTGCATCAAGACAAAGAAATTGCAGCACATGCTCAACTATATGCCAGATACTTGATCCCAAGCCTTCCAGCCAATGCTCTTCTACGATGCATTACTAAGTTCCTACTAACCCAGAACATTGTCCTTCCTATGGTGCTATCTTCTGGATTCACCACCTTAACACATGTCCTTGTTTGCTGGCTTTTAGTTCTAAAATTTAGGCTTGGTATCAAAGGAGCTGCTATTGCATTTTGCATTTCAAATTGGCTTAACACAGTGCTACTAGCACTTTACATCAGGTTCTCCTCTTCCTGCAAAAGCACTTGGACTGGTTTCTCAAGGGAATCCTTGCACAACATTCCTCAATTTCTCAGGCTTGCTATTCCTTCAGTACTCATGGTCTGGTATGATATTCTTTATTCAACCAAAATTGAATTCTATAGATGGATAGAAACTTGTAATCATAGCAATTAATAATATTGTTCTCTATTATCAAATAGATATGACTTGAAAAAACATCACTTCTATTCCTTGAGACTCATAATATGAATAACCAATGTTTATAAGAAGTTCTAATTGCTCCGTTGTGGTACTACCTTGCTTCAGCCTAGAGATGTGGACATTTGAGCTAATGGTGCTCCTATCTGGTGCTCTTCCTAATCCAAAACTGCAAACTTCAGTGCTTTCTATATGGTTAGTTTCTTAGTTAAGGGTTTAGGGATATGCTTTTATTTGTTTGAATCTGAAGCCATTTTCATGCATTGTTGTCAGTGGTTGATTGTACTTTTCTTAATTATCCCCAGCTTTAATACATGTGGTCTGTTTTGGATGGTACCCTTTGGAGTTAGTGCTGCTGCAAGGTTAGTCTTTTATGCTGAAATGTAATGCTTATAGTCTATTACATTAAAAAAAATGTATATTCATGAAGATTAATCATGATCAGAAAAATGTGCTTGCTATTCCAACGGCAGAACTAACTCTATAACCAAATTAAGTGTGTGTATATATATATATATATATATATATTTTGAAGTCACATGTTTTTTTTATGATATTATTGGTTTAATACTTTAACCAGTCTCATTACATTTTATATGCTTCCACTCCACAGTACAAGAATCTCAAATGAACTAGGGGCTGGCTGTCCAAAAGCTGCACTTTTAGCTGTTAAAGTCACCTTATTAATGTCCTTCCTGGTTGGGGCTTTAGAATTTACTCTCCTTATATTGACAAGGAACATTTGGGGCCATATTTTTACCAATGTGCCTGAAGTTGCCAGTTATGTGGTATCCATGACGCCAATTCTTGCAAGCTCTGCCTTTGTAGATTCAATTCAAACAGCATTCTCAGGTATTGAATAAAATCACTCAATGAATTCCAAGAAACCTTTTCTTACCCTTACTAAATAAATAGAGAAATGACAAAAACATAAAATGTAGTTTCTTGAGTGTTTATGGTACTGTTCTCAAATTAGAATTGGATTTCACCTTAGTTACTTATGTTGATATTTAATGTAAGCCTTTTTTTATGGATTACTGATGTGAAACTTCAATTTTAATTAGAACAACACCAAAAACACAGAAAAGATGCAATCAAAGTAATACCTATAGTATCATTTTAATCAACTGCCTTTATGCTTCACATGATTCCGCTCAATAGAACTTCTCTCTAATCTTATTTATTAAACATGAACTCTACTTTTAGTTCCTCAGCTGTTATCTAGAGAACAAAATCTCGAAAATAAACTGTGGCCTATGCTATCAAAAGTTGAGATAAAATTATCTTTTGTGCATGATTTCTTAAGAACCTTATGCATTACAGATACAAATAGAAGTATGATGATGAAAAGAAATGAATTACACTTGATCAATGGCCTGAAAAGAAAAAAAGGACTAGCACTATAGCATGTTATTGACCGAGAGATATTATGTTTATACACCCACATGAACTTGATCATGGCTAATTCTTTGGATTATGGAAAAGGTATAGCAAGAGGATGTGGTTGGCAGAAGTTTGGTGCATTTGTAAATCTTGGAACCTATTATCTTGTAGGAGTTCCTTTTTCTATTGTGTTAGCTTTTGTCCTCCACATGAAAGGAAAAGTAAGTAAGATTCATTTAACCAATGTTTCTTAGAAGTGAGTAAACAAACCTGTTGAATTGGAGCTAATGCTTTAAAATTGATATTGAATTATAAAAATGACAACAGGGCCTCCTTTTAGGGATTGTGCTTGCACTTGTCATGCAAGTGGTTTGCTTCCTTCTGGTCACCTTGCGCACCAATTGGGAGAAACAAGTAAATTGCTCCTGTGTTCATACTACTTAGTTTTGCCATCAATTTTGGATCTTAATTAATAGAAATAATGCATTAATATATCTTTATTTTCCAGGCAAATGAGGCAGCTGTAAGAGTAAAAGGCAAAGGGGTCCAAGCCAATACACATTCGCTGCCAAGTGACAAAACCGGTACTCTGTAATAGTTGAAGAGTAATTGTTTGGATCCAACATGACCAAAAGGCAAATACATTATTTGGGGCTCATTGTGTTTTTGTGCAATTATTATATTTAGTACTTCGTAGACAAAAGAAAATATCCTCATCATTAGGAGGTTAATAATATGTTTTAAAAAAACAATTCTTTTTTTATGAATGACAAACTCTACTCTGTATTCATGTTTTAAACTTGAAATCACTGTTAAATTCAAACAATATCATATGTATTTAACTTTTAAAATATTCATTCAATTATTTAAATATATTCAACTTCAAAGCGTGTTATCAAATAAGGCTTAGCCACTTTATTAAGCTACCATAGCATACATATTAGTCACATCATCCATTCTAAGCCATCCATATTTTTTTTTACCTATAATTCATTCATTCAAACTCTAATATTACTCTTAACTTTATATAACTAACCAACAAAAGTGTTATTGCTATTAAATGGTACAATTATGTATTTATTTCAGCTTGAAATACAATTTAAGGAAAATGGAAGTAAGATGGATAGATACTAATATTATTATGATATTGGAGTAGCCAATAAACCAGACAGACACAATAATAATGCTTACAAAAACCATGTCACACATTTAATTTTATATCCAATCCAATGCTTTAAATAACTGTTTGCCCCTGTCGCCCTTCTCAAGGTGATTCTGTCCCATTACACCTTGTTGGGTCCATTATATTTTATTATGACACATTTTAATGTAAAATTTATACTGGTAATTAAGATTAGTTTAAATATAAAATTAAAATATTTATAATGAATCTTATTAAAATTAAATCTATACAACCTTAAAATAAAATAAAAACATTAAACCAATAAATTACACCATATCAATAAGTTTACGTAACATGTTATTTTTATTGTTTTACCAATAAATTGTAATTATATATTATTTTGATAGTTTGTGTTAAATTTTACAAAATTAAACATTTATAGGTATATAAATTATAATAAAAGAATTCTCATTTTTACAAAAATAAAATTACATCAATTAGGATATATATTAATGAAGTACTACTATTAAATACTTTTATATTAATACAATTTCTAGATATAATTTGTGTGTGAGTCTTTTTTGTTAGATAATACTTATCAAACATATACATCTTCTCATCCATCCCAGTTTCATTTCAGATACAATTCGTTGTTTTCAATAATTTTTTACTAATTAAAAAAAATGTTCGTAGAGTGTTGCAAGAACTAAAAATTTCTTATGGTTTGTATTCGTAGGTGAAGTTGAAGAACAGATTAGTTTGTTGCAAGAACTAGCACCGGAATGGATTTCTGAGGAAAGCAGATTCCTAGTGGGGATTTCCTATTATTGTAAGTTCTTTTGGCTTAAGCATGTTCTCTGTTTTGAATTACCTTACCTTTTCTATTGTTTTGATTTTATGGCATGTGTTTTTGGCAGTAAAAATAAAATGTCGAGCCCTGAAGCCATTCCAGCATCTCTTGAAGAAGCAACACGGTGAGTAAGCAAGCAGACAGACAAATTTACTTAAAGTGCCGATGAGGTTTATTAAGGTCATTGATGTTCTGTAGTCTTTTACACTACTCGAAGATGCACAATGTACAGGATATAATGCATCCTAATTTAAGCTGATCAATGATGTCTAATTATTTATTTCCAAAAAATATTATCAATTTGAACTAGATTATGGTATAATTGATTTTATAGTTCTTTGTCATGCGAAATGCCACTGACATGGGCATATTTTCTTTTGTCAAGTAGAAAGCATAAGAAAGATTGTTATCGGCTTATTGCTATTTTTTTCATATCTCCAAACATATTTAAATATTTCCCTTCAGTTTGGGGGAGATTTAGGGAGGAAAATATTCATTTTTCTTTGATCGAAAAGAAAACTTTACAGTTTGAAGTTATAATTAATTTTAAAAACAAAACTAGATTAATAATTTTTTTTTAACAAGGAGAAAAGGAGAAAGTTAAAGAAATGGTGAGAAAATTTTTTGGCTTTTAAAAATAAAAATATTTATCTTTAAAACTTAATAGAAATTTTTATAAATGAATTTCATAAAATTATTTTTAAAACTTTAACATACAACTTTATACCATGTTTTCATATTAATGCTAAAATTTGATAATCAAATAATTTATCATCTAGTAAAAATAGAATGCTTCTTACAACATAAACTTTTAATGACTTTTAGGTATTTGTTGAATTAATTGTAGGACAAAATATGTTTTTAGTTTATAAATTATTAAATATTTTAATTTTTAGTCCCTAGTATTTTTATTTGGTTGATTCTTAATATTTTTCTGTTTTGTTTTTTTGTTCCGTTAACTCCATTAGTGAATAAATTTAATTCTGATATATATTAAAAAACAAAGTAAAAAGATGTTAGATATTCTGTTACATGGCTTTTGTAAGTACATATCTCAAAACTGAGACTCTAAGACAATATGATGTCCTTCTTACACTCAAGTTTCGTTGTTAGTCAAGTTAGACTGTGTATAGGTTCCCTCGTTCATGTTATAAGCAATTTATGTTTGAAGATATGCTCGTTACATCTAAGCAAGTTCTGATTCTTACAAGCCGTATTAATGATTATTTCTTTTTATGCTTATGTTGGTGAATTTGTGTTTTGGATTGGGACATTCCAAAGAAACTGAAATCTGTCTCTCTTTTTTTGTTGCTATTGGTCGAAAAAATACGGTTTCTTCTATTTTTTGCGCCAACTAATCGTGTTTTCTTAATACTAGTATATCAGAACTCTTAGGTCCAATTTGGACGTATATGGACAGCTTTTGCCATTGGATCTTAGTAGGGGTCACTAGCAGCCCAGCTAGCAAGCTTTGTTGTCATGAAACTTATTCCCAACTGGCCAACTCCATATAATAATCCTGATGTGGCTTTCATGACACGTCAGCTTCCCCAAACGTCATTGCCAGCTTATTCCATGTTCCTTGATGCTTCTTTAGGAACTTGGTTGAGGCTGATTGGTAAGCATATTTACCCACTTGCTCATTCATTTTGTTGATTTGTTTTGTTTTGGTCATATGATTATTTTAGTTGCTATTTTCACAATTCATGAAGAGCCTGGTGCCCCCTTAATACCAAACAAGAAATTACATTGAAGTCAACTCTTAGGGTTAGGTGATTCAGCATTAATTTAGTAAACAATGAATCTGCATATACACTATTAATGTTAGAATGTACGTACTGTATTTTTATTTTTTTTATATATAAGCAGTATATTTTTAAAAATAAAACAATTATATATCATGTCACTTTCAATTCTGTGTTGAAAATTGAAATAACAGAGTTACTTCTTGCATTCATTCTTTCCCTCCTCAGTAAATGCGATTTTCAAAATAACAAAAACTTCTATGGAATTGCTTTTAGGTTTTAATAAGGTGCAGACGTGCAGTTACTTCTACATAAAAAAAAAAAATCTGTTAAAAGTATTAAAGTACCTTTTTAAGGTGATAACTATTGATACATAGTACGAGCTTTTGACTTCAACGTTCTAATTATATTCATATATAGTGAACCCATCAAAATAAAGAATGTTTTGATTCCACTATTTAGGATGTTAATAAATCCATTAACCTAGAATTTCTTACGTATTGCACTACGGTTATAGTTAATTAAACGCAAAAATAAAAGCAAAATCACATCTGTCACAAATTAGAATATAATCTTGCGGGTCAAACACTAATTAATGTTGTCTTGTGTTTTCTTATAAAATGACATGTGATCTAATTAGTGTTTGATCGCGTTTATTAACTTAGTTGTAGAAGTAAAACACATAAACACAGTATACGTATTCCTCAAATTTTATCAGCATTTTTATGAGTGCTTTTATTGCTCCCTTTATCACACATCAAAATCAAATTAGGTTTCACTTTGGTAAAAAATTTGGAGTTGTTGATAGAATGAAAGTAATGCAAGCAAGGATTAATTGAAGTTACATGTCTAAACTTTATTTATCTTTATTTATATTTTTTTATAAAATAATATATTATTTTTTACTATTTATTACAAAGATATTGATATTTTTTAAAATAAATATTTTATTTCCTTTTTTATCTTAATTCCTTTTTTCAAAAGTCCTTTTTGTTGTTATCTAAGGGATTGGTAACTTAAACTTTTATACACATCAACAAATATGTCCTCTTTCTCTTTTCTCTGTTATTATTTTTATAATTTTCTTTTGATTTTTTTCTTTCATCTTTGTCATTATTATTATTTTTAAGCTCTAATGAATTTTTAATTTTGAAATATTCATTAAAATTTGTTTTCATAGTGGAATGAATGGTCATATAATAAATTCTTTTTCAAATATTATTAATTACTATTATTTTAAAAGATAATAAGATAATGAATATAATTCATTTTAGTTCAACAATTTTTTATAATATACTTAATAAATTATTTTTGTTAAAATTTATTAACAAATATATAATTTTTTATTATAAGTTAATAATTATTAATGACATGTGAAAAATTCAAATCATTCATGAAATGATGTTTAGTTTATTTTTATGTAAATATCATTTTATGTTCTTGATTTTCTTAAATAAACACATAATTATAAATATTTATATATAATTATAGATTGATATATTTATTAAATAAATTTAATTTTTTAAAATTGTCCCACTAAATCCCCTGCATATAGTACGCACTGTCCATTGGTAATATTACATGGTATATATACGTCCATCATGCATGCATGCACTGTCCATTGGAAGGTTCCCGGGTTGTTAGTAGGAGTTTGCCAAAGGATTCCTTTTATTAATTAACCCTTTAATTAAAGTATTACCTTTTGCCAATAAAGCTAAGTTAAGATTGTATTTGAAAGTAAAAATAATTAACACACATTCAGTAATTTGAAAAGGCAAACATTCAACATGTTGAAGACCAAAAAAATATAAAAGCATAATATTGAAGTAGGAACCAACTTCAAGTAGCCAAAATGAATGGCATATGGAGGAAGGAGATTTCAGAAGAAGCAAAGAAGCAGCTATGGCTGTCAGGGCCAATGGTATTTGTGAGTGTGTTTCACTACAGTTTACAAATGATATCTCTCATGTTTGTTGGCCATTTGAATGAGTTGCTTCTAGCTGCTGTTTCTTTGGCTACTTCAGTTGTAAATGCCACTGGTTTCAGTGTGTTGGTACGTACGTTCACATCATTATATATATATATATATATATATATATATATATATATTCTTGTTATATCTATTTCCTAGCTAGATATAGGTGTTTGAATTGATAAAGCTCAAAAGTGAATCATGCAAGTTCTTTAGAGTTTTTCAGTAGCTGCTTTACAAGGGGGTGTTATATATGCTCAACTGCTAGATAATTTATCATTACTCTAGTGAAATGTTAAGGAAATTTATTGATATTTGGAAAGTGGAAACAGAACAAAAAATGTCAATTTTCAAATGTCTTTTATAGTTTCTATGTATCTGCTCAAAAAAATTGTTCCTCTAGATCAACATTACTTCATACAAAAAAAAAAAAAACTATTTGTTGCTGATGTTGATTGGTTATTCAGATAGGTATGTCAAGTGCACTGGACACATTTTGTGGTCAATCATATGGAGCACAGCAGTATGATATGGTTGGAATACACACACAGAGAGCCATAGTGGTTACAATTCTTGTTACAATACCTATGTGGCTATGTCCATTATTTGGGCATACTTGAGTCCTATTCTGGTTGTTCTGCATCAAGACAAAACTATTGCAGCACAAGCTCAACTATATGCCAGATACTTGATCCCAAGCCTTTCAGCCAATGCTCTTCTTTGATGCATTACTAAGTTCCTACAAACCCAGAACATTGTCCTTCCTATGGTTCTAGCTTCTGGATTCACTACCTTAGCACATGTTCTTCTCTGTAGGATTTTGGTTCTAAAATTTGGCCTTGGCACCAGAGGAGCTGCCATTGCATTTTGCATTTCAAGTTGGCTTAACACAGTGCTACTGGCACTTTACATCAGGTTCTCCTCTTCCTGCAAAAGCACTTGGACTGGTTTCTCAAGGGAATCCTTGCATAACATTCCTCAATTTCTCAGGCTTGCTTTTTCTTCAACACTCATGGTCTGGTATGATCATCGTTTCTGAACCAAAGTTGACTTTTATAGAAAGATAACAATTTGTACACCTAACTCATGAGCAAATTTTAGTACATTTTTAAAGTAACTACTCATTTGATAGTTGAGCAAATTTTCTTCAACACTCATGCTAACTGGTTTTTAGATGAATTTTAACATGGCATCAGAGCCAGTAGTTCATCTCCATGTGTAGCCTATTCTAAAATGATTTTAAAATGAAATCTAACAATGTCAATAATCAATGTTCATAATATGATCTAATTGCTGGTCTCTGCTACAACCATGTTACAGCCTAGAACAATGGACGTTTTAGATGATGGATTAATGGTACTCCTGTCTGGTGCTCTTCCTAATCCAAAATTGTATACTTCAGCGCTTTCGATATGGTTAGTTAGTTGTTTTTTTTTTCAGTTAAGGCCTAAGGGCTATGCCATTGTATGATCAGGATTTTAAATTGCTACTGTTGGTTTACAAAGTCTAATTGCATTTGATATGTTTACTCTAAACAGTACAAGGATATCAAATGAACTAGGGGCTGGATGTCCAAAAACTGCATATTTAGCTGTTAAAGTCACCTTGTTAATGTCCTTCATGATTGGGGCTTTAGGATTTACTCTCCTCATAGTCACAAAGAACATTTGGGGGCGTATTTTTACCAATGTACCTGAAGTCTTCCATTATGTGGCATCCATGACACCAATTCTTGCAAGCTCTGTCTTTGTTGATTCAATTCAAACAGCATTATCAGGTATTGAATCAAGTTGCACTGAAGTTATTTTTTCATCATAGCTTTTAAGAACCTTGAGGATGAAGAAAATATAGTTAAGTACAAATTAAATATTAATAAATTTTTCAAAAGCGATTGTATGAGGAAAATGAATGGACTCCACTTCATATAGTGCCTATAAATAAAAAGCAGTACAGCATTAGCATGTATCTTATACCTAGTAAAAAGTAAAGCCACTATTATTAAAATCGTGGCACTTACATATTTTTTCAATATCAAGTAATTTTCAATTTAAAATAAGAAACGAATGTTCATTGAGAGTATTAACTATCAAATGAGTATACAAAAAAAAATTGTTCATCCTTGACCTTAGAGACCTTGAGTTTATTAGTATTATATACATATGTGAACTTAACCTATGCTAATAATCCATTGGGGGTGTGAAAAAGGTGTTGTAAGAGGATGTGGTTGGCAGAAGCTCGGTGCATTTTGTGGGTCTTCCTTTTGCAATTGTGTTAACTTTTGTTCTCCACATGAAAGGAAAGGTAATAAGATTTAGCTAATCTGGTATCATTTTTTTTATGTAGTATAATGAATGAATTTGTTTAATTAATTGGAGTTAGTGCTGCTTTTAGGGATTGTAATTGCACTTATTATGCAAGTGGTGTGTTTCCTTGTCATCACGTTGCGCACTAATTGGGAGAGAGAAGTGAGTCTTCGTGTCTTCAACTCACTCTTGTTTTTAAATTTCAACTTATTAATTTGGATCATAATTCATAACATCATCAACAAAGCAATATCTTTATACTGTGATGGCAAATAAGGCAGCAAAAAGAGTAAGAAGCAATGGAGTCCAACCTGATGCAAATGCACTGCCAAGTGACCAAAATGGAATATTAAATCTTCGATAAGTTGAGCAGTAATTATGCTTAATTAGTGATTGTAGCTAATTATCTACAGAAACATATTTTAGTAAACATTTTTTCGGTAGTATATAAAAAAAAGGGTGTGTTATGAACTATTGAACTTTAATGTACGACCAACATAAGGTATAGTACGACTGTACAAATTAAGAAAACAATGCATCATAAACACCTTCCATAATGATAATGGAGTACCCAATAAACCAGACAGACACAACAATAATGCTGACAGAAAACTAAACTGATGCAGCTCTCCATGTCACACATTTAAGGGCTTGGTTTAATTTTATATCTAATCCAATGCCTTCAATAACTGTTTGCCCCTGTTGCCCTTCTCAAGGTGATTCTGTCCAATTACACCTTGTTGGGTCCATTATGTTTCATTATGACACATTTTAATGTAAAATTTATACTAGTAATTAAGATTAGTTTAAATATAAAATTAAAATGTTTATAATGAATCTTATTAAAATTAAATCTATACAACCTTAAAATAAAATAAAAACATTAAACCAGTAAATTACACCATATCAATAAGTTTACATAACATGTTATTTTTATTGTTTTAACTAATAAATTGTAATTATATATTATTTTGATAGTTTGTGTTAAATTTTACAAAATTAAACATTTATAGGTACATAAATTATAATAAAAGAATTATTATTTTTATATGTTTCAAAAATAAAATTACATCAATTAGGATATATATTAATGAAGTAATACTACTATTAAATAGTTTTATATTAATACAATTTCTAGATATAATTTGTGTGAGTCTTTTTTCTTAGATAATACTTATCATACATATACATCTTCTCATCCATCCCAGTTTCATTTCAGATACAATTCGTTGTTTTCAATAATTTTTTACTTATTAGAAAAAAAATGTTCTTAGAGTGTGTTAAAAATATGTTTCTTTTTTTTTTTTTGACAAAAAATAAATGTTTCTAACAAAAATGTTTCCGCATATCATAAGTCAAACCTATGACATAAATTCTTAAATGCAAGGTACAGAGTCAAAGGAGTTACACCAATGAGTTATACGTAAGAACAGTATGCAATTAATGTCTTGACAGTATTTTAAGGAAACAAAATTATATAGGTGCTTATTTGATTATTATTATTATTCAACATGCGTTATGTAAAATATAAATTTGAATTGAAGATATTATTAATATAAAACTTTAACTCTTATATAAAAAAAATGTCGAAAAACTATATCGAAATTTTATCCGTATTCCAACTCAGCTAGGTCAAAGCCATGTCGTCCAGCCACATTCCCGCAACAAATCGGGGCTACAAAGCCAAGCTTTCATGCAAATAACGTAAGCATGTTTGGCATTTTATTTGAAAAGTTTATTGAAGATTCCAATAAAAAATTTAAAGTTTTTTATATAAAAATATTTCATATTTAATGTTATAACGTATTCTCATAATAATTTTAGTAAAAAAAAATATATTTTGTTGATTTTCTTTTTCTTTTACAAAAACTTTAGGGAAGTACATCCTCTCATATAAGAATCCCAGTCATTAAAATTTCTATGTCTTTATTTTTATTTTTTAAAATTTTCTATCTCTTACTTTTAATTCAGACTTTTTTTTTTTTAATTCAGAGTTGTGATTTTACTTTGACCAAAATGTTATGAGAGAATCCATTCTCAAAGTGTAGATTAGGAAAAGACACCTTTTTGCAAAATGAAGATTCAGAACATCAGGATTTATAGAGAAATTTACGTATATTATCCATCCATCTGAAAAATTTGAAAATCAAGCCTATAAGTTACAACTAGTGTGAGCACAAGAATCTGCCAAATGTATATCAACCCAGTGACCCACTCTGGCATTTATTAATTAGGTTTAATCATTAAAGTCTACATTTTTAATAAAAAAAATATATTAAGTAACATTTAATGATATTAATTAATGTATTTATATTACAAATTTAATAAATAAAAAATACTTATTAATTTTTCTTAACGGACAACGGTGCTGATTGGGAGGATCCTAGATATCATATCATCTTGGAAAAGGTTAATTGTCTGTGAGTGAGAGTGAGAGTGAGAGTAGTTGAACTTCTAAAAGAGAAATGGCCTTATGGAAAGAAGAAGCAAAGAAGCAACTATGGCTGGCAGCACCAATGGTGTTTGTTAGTGTGTTTCAGTATAGTTTACAAGTCATATCTCTCATGTTTGTAGGCCATTTAGATGAGTTGCTTCTGGCTGGTGCTTCTTTGGCTACTTCATTTGTCAATGCTACTGGTTTCAATGTCTTGGTAAGTACCTAGTTTACACCATCATTTTCCAATTTCCAGAATGTGTGAGATTAGATGAGATGAGATCTATCCATGCATGCTTGCTATATATATGTATGGAAGTGTTCTTTCTCTTTAAGATTACTTTTTTCGTTTGGTGAGTAATCCACACTAGGATCATCTCTGATGCCTGAAAACTAGCTGAGTAATAATCTTCTAAGTAGACCTCTGTTCACAACTCAAATACGTCATTGGTGCAGTAGTATATTAAGGATATCTCTCAGTTTCACTACTTTTATCAATAAAATAAAATAAAAACTAGATTCTTCTCTCATATATTTGATCCCACGATTTACTTTGTTTGTGGTGTTCATGTCAGAACCCATACTTTGTGTAGGGTTGAAAACCAAATTACTTCTTTACTTTTTCACCTATGGAAACAAGCTAGGAACATTTACAGAACTACACCTTTCATTAATTTTAATTTGTTAGTTACAACATTCTAGTTAGTGTCAATCAAATATGAGTAAATTTTCATTAAGTTATGCTTAGCTTCAATCAAAACATTTAATCAAGATATAGTCTTACTCAGTGAACATGTATGATTCTAATCTTTATGACTAATGTTGATGGTTCACTTCATTTGATTTAGATGGGCATGTCAAGCGCACTTGACACATTTTGTGGTCAAGCATATGGAGCAAAGCAATTTCACATGCTTGGTGTACACACACAAGGAGCCATGTTGGTTCTCACCCTTGTTACCATACCCCTTTCCATTATTTGGTTATTCTTAGAGCCTATTCTAATTGCTCTTCATCAAGACAAAGAAATTGCAGCACAAGCTCAACTATATGCTAGATACTTGATCCCAAGCCTTTCAGCCAATGGCCTTCTTCGGTGCATTACTAAGTTCCTACAAACCCAAAACATAGTCTTTCCTATGGTGCTTGCCACTGGTCTTACTAGTTTACTACACTTCTTTCTCTGTTGGGTTTTGGTTCTTAAAATTGGGCTGGGTATCAAAGGATCTGCCATTGCTATCTGCATTTCAAGTTGGTTTAATACCATTTTGCTTGCACTTTATATTAAGTTCTCCCCTTTATGCAAAACAACTTGGACTGGTTTCTCAAAGGAGTCATTGCATAACATCCCTAAATTTCTCAGACTTGCTTTTCCTTCAACACTCATGGTGTGGTATGATATTCTTTTTCTGAAATCAACATTGCTTCCATGGAATGTAACAACTTGCATTGCAACCAACCTAGATATAAACGTTACTTTAGTCCATTGTTTTTCAATAGATTAGTAATCCTCAAAAAATATGCACACTAGTCATTTAGTCCTTTAATGTCCTGTTTCTGTCATCAATTTGGTTCTTGAAGCACAAAAATCAATGACTTTAATTATTTTAGGGACAAGTTGATGTCACTGATAAAGAAAGGACTAGTGTAACCTATGGTATATTTTTGGAAGATTAAAATGTACATTATTTTAATTAATGATGTTCTTCTCATATCAGATAGAGATAACTAGCAAAAACTCATGCTGACAAGATCTAATTGCTATACTCCTATTGTATCACTATGTTGCAGCTTAGAATCATGGACGTTTGAAATAATGGTGATCCTGTCTGGTGCTCTTCCTAATGCGAAATTGCAAACTTCAGTACTTTCTATATGGTTAGTTTTACTGTTAATATCTTAGGGACTATGCTACTGTATGACCTAGATATTATATATATAGCATGTCAGCATGTTCTATTATAGTTATTTTTCTCATTTTGAAAACCCCATCTTCTTCCCTTGTTAATGACCATCTTTACTTTTTTCATCCCAGCCTTAACACATCTGGTATATTTTGGATGATACCATTTGGAATTAGTGCTGCTGGAAGGTTAGTTTTCATGCTGAACTGTTCTGTTTATATTCTATATATTATTTTCCATAACAGATTAAAAGAAAAATGAGCATGCTCTATATTAATATTACCATATGTAATGTTGCAGTCACATGTCTTTTTTGCTTATGATTGACCATAACTAGTCTCATTTCCATGTTTACACTTAAACAGTACAAGGATCTCAAATGAATTAGGGGCTGGTAGTCCAAAAGCTGCATATTTAGCAGTTAAAGTGACCATGTTCCTGGCCTCTGCAGTGGGGATTTTAGAATTTGCTACCCTTATGTTATTATGGAGAGTTTGGGGGCGTGCTTTTACCAATGTACATGAAGTGCTCAACCATGTGACTACCATGATGCCAATTCTTGCAAGCTCTACCTTTATAGATTCAGTTCAAACAGCATTCCAAGGTATTGAATATAATCATTCAATGACCAGGTTTAAAAAATCTCCATGTTCCCCTGTTGATTGAGTAGTCAGTATTTGGATTAAATTGATTTCAAGGAAAACTAAACTATCTCATTCAGTTCCATCACTTTAAGTGGATTCAGTTTGTTAGTTGCTGTATTGTACAACTAATTGTTAATCAGTTAGCTTGCTTCAGGATAATATTTCATATAAATGTAACTCAACTCAGAACAAATGTATATTGGGCTAATATTTTCTCTCTGATATTCCTTTCTCAAATACACTGTCAATAATTCATATTTTTTTTTACTTTTTATTTGATTTTTTCAGTTTATATTGAATTGAAAAATGAATTATAAATACCCTACTTGTTGAACTAAACACTATAGAATAGAATGCAATTGGAAAGCAATCTAATACCTTTAAATCATTTATTGAGGAACCAAATACGTGTTTATCAGTATATGTTTGTGAACTTTGCTAATTCCTTCATTGTGAACAGGTGTTGCTAGAGGATGTGGTTGGCAGAAACTTGGTGCATATATCAATCTAGGATCTTATTATTTTTTGGGAATTCCTTTTTCTGTTGTATCAGCTTTTGTCTTCCACATGAAAGGACAGGTAAAATAATACCATTTTATTATTAAAAAAAAAGATCTTATAGTAAATATTAATATCCTTCAGAATTTGGTTTTTAGCTGAAACTAATAACACCGTGTAGTTTATGAAACCAAGCTTACTTAGTAGGCTATTTTTTTTTTTTTGTATCTGGCATAATATGCAATGAAGCTAGTGATTATCTTCATTCATACTTACAGGGGCTATTTTTAGGGATTGTTCTAGCACTTATTGTGCAAGTGTTGTGTTTCCTTCTAGTCATCCTACGCGCCAATTGGGAGAAAGAAGTAAGTCGTTGTCCTATCTTCAAATCAGTTTTATTATCAACAACTCTGAAAACTAATAAAGATATATAGAAAATATGATAGAGAGCAAAAATATTGGATGCATTCTCATTGAAAGTGATTGATTTAAATACAACTTAGCACTAACAACTACTGGCTACAAAAGATAGTTGTCCTGTGACTTAGATAGTTGTTCTGTTCTATTCTGCTTGTACTGTGCCACAAACCGGACCTTAGAGTTAATTAGGAAAGAGATAAGACAATGGAGAACAATTTGATACACCTAATTAACAGATGAACTGTTACACAGCTATATGCTTAAAGTAGTATTTTTAACTAACAGCGGTGTCTAATTCAATGTTGCAGGCAAAAAAGGCAGCAATAAGAGTAGGAGGTAGTGGAGTCCAACTTCAGGACCTTCAGAGTGACCAAAATGCTAATACTGCTTGACAGTTTGAAGAATTTTTATTCTAGTTTTACTTGTAGAACTTGACTTGAGTAACTAACCTTGGAAAGGGGTAAAACATCTTGAACTTAAACCAAGGAATATAATGTA
Organism: Amphicarpaea edgeworthii; assembly: GCA_014843725.1. Taxonomy (NCBI): domain Eukaryota; kingdom Viridiplantae; phylum Streptophyta; class Magnoliopsida; order Fabales; family Fabaceae; genus Amphicarpaea; species Amphicarpaea edgeworthii. Next base: position 1,851,309 of record CM026325.1, read on the forward strand.
TTTTTCTCTTTTTTCAAATGAATTTATATATATATATATATATATATATATATATATATCAATCAATCAAGTAATAGTCATTTGATAAATGGTACTAAGGATACAAAATTGTCTTGCCAATAGTTTAAGTAATTAATGTTTAAGAAATTGTAAAAATAATATTTTTAACATTCTGTATCTTCTGAACTTTTAAACTCATCATTCATGTATTCCTTAATTTTTTAAACTCATCACACGTATATCTCTTAAATTTTAAACACATCATACATGTATCCCCTTTAATTAACTTTTAAAATCATCACATGTACCCCTGAATTTTTTAATACATTACACATGCACTATATTTAAAAAAAAAAATATAAGGACATTTTTTAGAAAAAAAATATTATAAAAGTCATGTATCAATCACATGACATAAAAAGTTATCATGTAATAAGATACTAAAAGTTATGAGATTTTGTATAAGAAATACATGTATAATTGAAGTAAATCTCAGAAAGTATTATTGTAATTTACTTTTATTTTTATCTCTTCTAAAAAATTTCCTTTGCATATCCATTTGTTAATACAAAACTCTCACTTTCACTTGTTCTCTTTCATTTCTCTAGCATAATAAACTTTTTTTTTCTCCACTCTTATGACTCTTATGTGTCTCTTTGAATTATTCTTTATATTTATTTGCTTCTTTTTCTTTTCGTTTTTCATTTTAATTATAGAAGAAAAAAAATAAGTTATTGAATAAGGTGAAGAAATTGATTGTTATAGGAGGAATATGATATCTTTTTGAAAGAACTAAAAGATGTACTCTCCAAAAAAAAATTATCTATAATGCAAAACATAACATTTTTAAAGGTTCCATTTAACTTAAATTATGTATATATTTTAATTTTTAAATGCACATATATACAAATGTTTAGATAGTTTAAAATGTATGAATTGTGAAACCAGACTTACCTTGCTTGCATGGGATGTTAGCCATTACTCTAAATTACATGAATTACAAATTAATGGTGAATATCTAAGTTTTAATTAAATATATTTTAAGAGTATAAGTTACTAGTGACCAAATTGTATGAATCTTTCGTATTACAGATAATTTAATTTTATAAAATTATAAATTATATATATATATCTCTTCCACCATCATATATCCTTATCAATTTCACTATAATATTTTTCTTAGATTTTGATTAATGCTATTAGTTATTATATAAAATAATTAAAATATATATGAAATTAATTTAAACAATTTATGTATTCTTTCGCCCATTAACTAGTTGGAATAATAATGCTGCAGGTTATATGAATCCGAAACTCAGCATCAATGTACTTAGATCACAACCATAATTATTCCTTAGCATAACACTGCCAAAACAGTCATCTCTGCTAGAATTCAATTATCTGATAAATTTTTATTTAGTTTCTTTTAAAGCGATGGATTCTTTTTTTTTTTTTTTTTTTTTTTTTTTATCTAGGTGACCAATGGAGATTGTTGAAAAAATAGTGTTGCTAGCCTTAATCTTTTATCTTTTAAGGTTCATTTGCAATAAGATAAGATATGAGAATGTGATAAGATAAAAGTACGATTAACTTTTATGCATGAAAAATGTTACATTAATTGCATAACAATAAAAATTGCAATCCTGCTGCCGAAATTTAGTCTAACAGTTTTGATTAATTTACTATTTTGATACTTAAGTTAAAAAAAAACTTAAACATGTAGCATGCAACCTTACATTAAATATTAAACATGTGAGGCGACCTTATATTATTATAATTATTTTTTTCACAGTTTATTTAAATTTATTATTTTAATATCATTTTATAGCTATTAATGATTACAAATTAAATTAAAATATTTTTAATAACTTAATAACTAAGTTGAGATCATAATAATAATAATAATAAATATAAATAATCATCACCATACAGTTATAACAAATTCATATTTCGTTTTTAAATAACTTATGTTATAGTTTTTAACTTCAAGAAATTATCCATAAGAAAATATTTTTATTTTCCTAATTACTGATAGATAAGCTAAAATTTTAAATTTTAAAAACACATTGAAAATTGAAAAATTTTGACCTTAATATTTTTTATTATCATAATTGTTATTTATCAAAGTTTGATTTTAATAAGAGTTATTTATGGTGGATAAAATTATTTTGATAATCTGATATATTTTATTTGGTAAAAAAATTCTAGAAAAAAAAAAAAAGGTATATCATATGTACATTATTTTAAGGATGACATCATATTTTAAATTATTAAAAATTTAAGAAATTATTTATAAAATTTTTAAATAGTTAAATTTTTTCGAATAAAAAAAATCTTTTGAATAAAAAAAAGTTGATTTTCTTAATTTTAATTTAAGAAATTAGTATAACTATTTTTAACATGATATATATTTAAAAATATGTTATGACGTGATCTTAATAAAGTTATTTTACATAATATATATAAATTTGGTTTATTTATTTATAAGATATAAGATTTATTTATATACTTTATTAGTTTAAAAATTTGATTTGTATTATAATTCAAAAATAATTCTTATTAAAAATAATTTTTATTTTAAAATAACAAAAAAATATTCCCAAATTGTAAGTTTCTAAAATATTTTTAAATTAACTTTTAATATAAGATGATGACACATATAAAATTTTCCTTAAACTTAAACGAATATTTGCTGTATCAATATATTTTATAAGATAAGATTCATGCATAACATATAAAGGTTTATTTATATATTTTGATAATTTAAAAAACTGATTTTTATTATAATTTTAAAAAAAAACTATTCTTATTAGATTTGAATGATTACTATATCTCATCTTCTATTTTAGAAATATTTATCTATAAATAAGTTTTGCGAATTCTTTTTAAGGGTACAAAAGGTCACATACTCACAAGTCACAACTTCAATCCCGCTTTCTACAGGCACGTTCGTTCATAATCCTGCTAGTCCACGCGCCACTTCCAAATCCTGTGTGTTCCCTCTCCTCTGAATGAGATAATAGTAATTATCAAATTTGTATTTAACTTTATAGAAAATCAAGTGAACAAGATGCATTGGCAGCGTCTTCTCCTTCTTCACACTCTATATATGGATTATTAATATATACACAATTGACCAGTTTTAGCATATGTAATTTGAAACTTAAGTGAAAGAATGCATTATTTTACTTTTGATTTGTGTGCAGAGAGAATAGAAGAAGAAATTAAAGGCTGAGTTCACATTTCATGGTTAATACAATTTTCATTTTAACCTGGAGTACAGTTACAACAACAACGACATTAAGAATCCGAATACTCATGGCCAAACTTCCCAAGAAGTAATTCACATTTTGATGGATTGATTTATTTTCTTAATTTCGAGTAATTTTATCTATTTGTTTATTGATTTGTTTTTTGTGTGCAGATACGAAGAATTGGACGAGTTCTTCTATTGCTTCGATATTTACATTTCAAAGCACCATCTGAAAACAACCTTTACTTCAATCAGTTCCGTAATTGAATCTTTAACTGGCAGGTACCACTCATTGAGTTAGGTTATTTTTGTTTTTCTTAATATTATTAATTTTTATGCTGGTTTAAGGGATTAATGTGAAGTTTTGTGTTTTGAATTGTTTAGGATATTTACTCATGCCCATCTAGCGCAGTTGAAGTTCATCTTGCCTGAGGCTATTGTTCTCAAGAAGCATCTAGTGCTTGATGAATGGACGAGATGTATGAGGTCGGATATTTGCATTTCTCTGGACCCTGCGGCGGTGGAGGCTGATGCGAATTTGGCCCCTGAACGAGGGATAGTGTCACGGAAGGATGTGTTCCGGGAACGGCTAAGGGAGTTTTCGGAATCTCATCCTGAGGTGAGACACACAATAGTGAGATTTATTGTGAAGCATTTCTTGTAGCCATTGATTCAATTTTGATTTGATTTGTGTTCCTGCAAATCATTACTCAGCGGTAGTGTAGTTTTGTTCTTGATTGTGGTTGTTAATTGTTATTATGCTAGATTACTATAGGTGTTCAATCCCTTTTATCATTTGACTTTGTCAGTATGAGATGCTACCAGTATATATTTATTGTAGGGAATTTCTTTTGTTGCTAGGGTTAAGTCCTTGAGACGTGGTTTTGTCCATGTTTGGATATTCACAATTCATAAAGGGATGATATTTTTTAATGAATCCGGTTTACTTTTTTATAATGAGCAATTACTACTGTAATCACAATGATTACTTTTTAACCATGCATATAATTTGGTCTGAAGGATTCTTCTGTGTAGGGTGATAAATTCCAGAAGGTGAATTGCCTGAGCCATTCAATCGCCAAAAGAAAGAAAGTATTTCGGAATCTTGTCCCCCGACAAGATTGTCACTCATGCGCTATAGTGACATCGAGGGGTCTTCTGGTGCTCCCCCTGCTACTCCAAGCAAAACCATTGACAACGCAGAAAACAAAGAGGGGTCTTTCAAGAGCATTAATGCCATGTCAACACCAGCAAGAAAAACAATTGAGTACACAGAAAACAGAAATGGGTCTCTCGAGAGCATAGATGCCACGTCAACTCCGGCTAAACTTGTTTCTACTCCAATTAGGTTGATGAGTGCCACACCTGCCTTGCGTTCACCCAAAAGACCTTATATGAGCCCAGATGACAACTCTACCAGTTCTTTGAGCAAATTAGCTAGGCGTCCACCTTGCTCAAGGTCATTGAAATTTGACACTCCAGTGAAGAATAAGGAGTCTCTGGATAGACTTATTACTGACAACCTCCAAGAAAATCTTATACAATCGGTAATGCTTTTCTTTCACAATGTGCTTCATGAAGAAAAATTACATATGCTTTTTTACTATATAGGTTGACTAGTTTAAATGTTAAAGCATCTTTTTGCAATGCTAAAAGTTTTACAGCCATGTCTCCATTTGGCATTGGACCTACTTCACCAAGAAAAATTATTAATATTGAAAGTGGACTAAATAAACAAATTTGATCTTGTTAGTATTGAGGCTTTGCTTCTCCATTTTACTTATTCTCCGATGAAATATAATTAAAGTTCTGTATTTTTTTCAGCAGTGAGTGCTAATGGATGATTTGTGTGTACATTGAAACATAATTTATATCAGCCTCACTTTTATGAGTTTATCTACTTCATGAGTATTAGCAAAGTAGGATCAACATTAACTGTGTCTATTGCAGATTAGAGAAAAGGAAAGAATGACAATGGAGGAAAGAGACCCAGCTATCACACAAGAAGAGAAACGAAAGAAAAATATAGCTAGCCTCCCTAAGCGCTTTGACATGATTTGCCGCTTGCTTCAACAACGAATGGTATCACTAAAGTGGAGCTTATAAGCAAGATAATCTCAAGCTGCTCTGATATTCTTGACAGAAGTAAGGCACTAACTTGTGCAAAAATGATTTACCATTTTAATAGTTTTCCGAAACACTAAAAATTTCTTATGGTTTGTATTCGTAGGTGAAGTTGAAGAACAGATTAGTTTGTTGCAGGAACTAGCACCGGAATGGATTTCTGAGGAAAGCAGATTCCTAGTGGGGATTTCCTATTATTGTAAGTTCCTTTGGCTTAAGCATGTTCTCTGTTTTGAATTACCTTACCTTTTCTATTGTTTTGATTTTATGGCATGTGTTTTTGGCAGCAAAAATAAAATGTCGAGCCCTGAAGCCATTCAAGCATCTCTTGAAGAAGCAACACGGTGAGTAAGCAAGGAGACAGACAAATTTAGTGAAAGTGCCGATGAGGTTTATTAAGGCCATTGCTGTTCTGTAGTCTTTTACACTACTCGAAGATGCACTTACACTACTCGAAGATGCACAATGTACAGGATATAATGCATCCTAATTTAAGCTGATAAATGTCTAGTTATCTATTTTGAAAAGGTTTTTCCTTGGAACTTGGTTACATGTTATGTATAACATGTTTTAGAACATGTTATTTAGTAACCAATAGGATTGTGTCATGTGTCATGTGACATAATTATATGATAAATAATTTATTTAATATTTGTAATTTAATAAAAAAAAATATAGTTATAATTGTTTATTTTCCTACTTTACTACTTTCCTTCTTTTTTTTTTTGTTCAATTCTTTCTTTCTCTCTACAATGTTTATATTTATGTTTATTTTTTTTACTTATTTAATTTTTTCTCTTTTTATTTTACAAGTTTCCTTTATTTTATTTTTCTTTTCCTATTTTTTCTTTCTTCTTTTCATTTTACATTTTTTTTGTTTAACTATTTTTTTACTTGAAAATTCTATAAAATCATCTTACTAGTAAATTTTATAAAATAATTACAAGTAATTTTATATATTAATATTTTGTTAAACAATAATTATAATTTGAAGTTAAATTTTTAATACAACATTAATTTATATCTAATTAGTTAATTATTTACTACAAAATAATATATTTACTCCATATTTAAGAATTTTATATATAAAATTTTTGTATATTAATATTTATATAATAAATGTAATTTTTTTACATAAATATGTAATAAACATATTAAAATTAATTTATTAAATATATCTCATTTATAAAATATTTTATAATTATTTCATCAATAATATCATGAATTTAGCTATTTTAAATTTGTTTTATAGTAGAGACCACAAGTATCATTCACGAAAAATAATATTGCTAAGTTGAAATTTGATTAATTATATTTACTTAAAAAAATATTTTTAAATAATTTCATAAATAAATATTTTGCTATAAAATATTTATATTATTAAGTTAAAATTTGTATACAAAATATTATTTACCAAAGGGTCTGTCTTGTCTAAGTTAGTTGAATAAGATGTGCATTGATTAAATTCTTTGACATGTGTCTTCCATTTTAAGAGATAAAAAAATATATATTAAACCTTAGTTAAAATCTATTCCGTTAATATTTGTTTTAAAAAAGTATTTTGAATATATTTTTATTAATTTTTAATAATAATGTTAAATAACAACAAATATATATAAGGTATTAATATTCACTTAATATAAATTAATTTCAATATACTTTATTACTATTTATGTTAATATTATATATTTCAACAAAAAAAATGTTAAAATTATTATATATTTTATAAAAGTATATATTAATCAACAATTTTGTGTATATGATATTACTAAACATATAGTTAAATATTATTTTATAACAAATATATTAACTAATTATATTTAAATTAAGTTTAGTATAAAAATTTCAACTTCATAATATAAATATCATTCAAAAAAATATTTATTTAAAATTTTGTTTTATGTTTTATAATTAAAATTTTTTTTATAGGAAATAAAGATAAAAATAATGTTATTCAGTTTGATGTGTGAAGTTATATTAAATATTCAGAGAAAGATATATAACTTATAATATATCTACTTAACTTGTACATGATTATCTTTTGTGAATGATATTTATGTTTTTTACTATTAAAAAAATTAAAATTAATTTAGTTTATGATATTATTAATGAAGTAATTTAAAACTATTTTGTTATGAAATTATATTAAGTTAATTACAAATATATCAATAAAATTTAATAAAAATATATTCACAATATTACTTTATAATATATATTAATTAATTATATTTTAAGTAATGCATATTTATTTCACTCGTAGAAATTGAAAACAAATATTACAGATCCAACTCATACATCTTACCTAACCAATTGAAGAAAATCCTTTAATATTTAATGTTTAGTATTGATGCTTGATAGTATAATTACTATATAACAAAATATTTAATTGTGAAATTATTTAAAATAAATTTTTTTATTTCTAAATAACAATGATTTATGAAATTTTAATTTAATAATATTTTCTATCTTCAATGATACAATTTTTTTTATATATAAAGTTATTAAATATATTAAATTTCTACGTAACAAAACTTTATATATAAAATTGTATCCACGTAACAAATTTTTATATATAAAGTTATTAAACATAGAGTCAAAATGTTAATTTCTAATAAATATATTAACGAATTAGATTTAAATTAATTTTTAGATTAAAAAATTTAACTTCATATTTTAATTATTGTTTAACAAAATACTCACATATGAAATTATTTTATACAATTTCTTAGTGAGAATAATTTTATAGAATTTCAAAATAAAAAATTTGTTAAAACCAAAATAAAATGTAAAAAGAATAAAAGTGTACAAAAAAAAAAGAGGAAACGGGTAAAATGAAAATGAAAATAAAAAAAAAAAACATAAAACTAAAAAGTGAAAAGATAAATATAAAAAAAAGATATAAAAATTGGAGAAAGAAATAAAGAATTGAGTAAAATAGATAAAGTATGATGAGAAATAATTATAAAATATCTTTTAGATTAAGTTATAAATATTAAATAAATTATTTATCAAATAATTATGTAATATGACACCTGATACAATTTTATTGGTCCATTCGGGGGGGGGTAGATTCGGGGGAGGGAAATACTCTCATCTTTCTTTGATGGAAAGGAATCAAAGGAAGCATTACATGTTGAAGTTATAATTAATTTTGAAAATAAAATTAGATTAATAATTTTTTTGAATAAGCTAAGGAGCAACTTTAAGGATTTAGGGTTTCGTAGATAGAACTCTAAGGATTTAAGGTTTCATAAATGCAATCCTAACGATTTAGGATTTTGTTGATACAACCTTAAGAATTTTTTATTTTATGGAAGAAACCCGTAAGATTTAAGATTTCGTTGGTGTAATGCTAAGTATTTAAGGTTTTATTAATGCAACCCTAAGCATTTAGGGTTTCGTGAATGCAACCCTATGAATTTAAGGTTTCGTGGATATAACCCTAAGGATTTTAGGATTTCATTGATGTAGCATTTAGGATTTTAGGGTTTCATTGATGCATTCCTAAGGATTTACTATTTCGTTGATGCAGCTCTAAGAATTTAAGGTTTCATGGATGCAACCGTAAAAATTTAGGGTTTCGTGAATGCCACTCTAAGAATTTTGGGGTTTCATTGATGCATGACTAAGGAATTTAGGGCTTTGTTGATGCAAATCTAAAGATTTAGGATTTAAATTTTTATTCATGAAACCCTAAATTCCTAGGGTTGCATCAATCAAATCCTAAAATCCTTAGAATTACATCTACAAAACCTTAAAATCATTTGGGTTACATCCATAAAATCTTAAATCTTTAGGGTTACATCTACGAAACTTTAAATCCTAAGGATTGCATGCATGAAACCCTAAATCCTTAGGGTTGCATGCACGAAACCTCAAATACTTAAGGTTACATCCACAAAATCAACAATCCTTAGGGTTGCATCCACAAAACACCAAATACGCAAGGCTTTATCTACAAAACCCTAAATTTGTAGGGTTGCATTAACCAAATCCTAAATCCTAAGAGTTTCATCTACGAAACCATAATACCTTAGGGTTGCATCAATGAAATCCTAAATACTTAGGGTTACATCAACGAAATCCTTAATCTTAAGGGTTTCATCCATGAAACCCTCAAATCCTTAGGGTTGTATCCACCAAACCTTAAATCATGAGGGTTTCATTCATAAAACTTTAAATTCTTAAGGTTTCATCCATAAAACCCCAAATATTTAAGGTTCCATCCACGAAATCCTAAATCCTTTGGGTTGCATCAATAAAATCCTAAAATCTTTAGGGTTGCATCTACGTAACCCTAAATTCTTAAGGTTGCACCCACAAAACCTTAAATCTTTAGGGTTACATCCATAAAACCATAAATCCTTAGGATTGCATCCTCAAAATCCTAAATCCTTATGATTGCATCCTTGAAACCTTAAATTCTTATGGTTGCATCCATGAAACCATAAATCCTTAGGGTTGCAATAACGAAACCTTAAAATCCTTAAGGTTGCATCTACAAAACTCTAAACTTTTAGGGTTGCATCCACCAAACCTTAAATCTTTAGGGTTGCATTTACCAAACCCTAAATCCTTAAGGTTGCACCCACAAAACCTTAAATAATTAGGGTTGCATCCACGAAACCATAAATCTTTAGGGTTACATCCACAAAATCTTAAATTCTTAGGGTTGCATTCATGAAACCCTTAATCATTAAGGGTGCATCAACGAAACCCTAAATTGCTAAGGTTGCATCAATGAAACCCTAAATCACAAGGTTGCATTAATGAAACCCTAAAATCCTTAGGGTTGCTTCCACGAAACCCTCAATCCTTAGGATTGCATCCTCTAAACCCTAAATCCTTATGTATTGCACCGAGGAAACCTTAAATACTTAAGATTTCACCCATGAAACCATAAATCCTTTAAGTTGCATCCAAGAAACCTTTAAAACATCATTTTTCATTAATTTTCCAATATTTTTTCATATTTTTAAAATTTTCATTTTCTTTTCAAATTTTTAAGACTTTACTCTTATTTTTTTCATTTAAAAAAAATCAAATTTTCAAGACACATCTCTTTTTTTTCCATATTTTTTAATTTTTCATATTTATTTTAAAATTTTCATTTATTTTAAATTTTCAAGATAATAATATTGTTTTCTCATATTCTTAAATATTTCATTTTAAAAAAAAATTAAACAAATTACTCTTGATTTTTCATAAGTTTTAATTTTTTTCATATTTTTGAAGCCTTGAATCATAGGTGTTTCATTCACGAAACCCTAAATCTTTAGGATTGTGTCTATGAAATCCTAAATCTTTATGGTTGCATCAACGAAATCCTAAAATCCTTAGATATTGAAATCTAAAACTCTAAATTTTAAATCATAAGCCATAAATCCTAAAATTATAATCCATAGATCATAATATAGGGGTCTCATTTATGAGACCCTAAATCCATATGTTGTCACGTCAGATTTTTTACACATCAGCTTAATTGGTTGGTGTTATTTCACTTTTCAACCTCATACTTTTCCTTAAACTCCAAACATTCATTTATCATCCTAAAACAGATTCACTTATCCCTTTACTATTGTATTAAAATAGTTGACATGACACACTTGATAATAATATATAAGAAGATTATTTTACACAACATATAATTAATGATTTGTCTAAATGAATGAATTTTTGTAAAAGTTTTACCTTGCATATGATTATGCATTTTCTAAACATTTCTACATTTCTTTGGAAAATGAATGAAGTGAATTTTCTATAAACAAAATGTTCCACGAGTTAAGTAGAAAATCACTTAGCAAAGTGACATTAAGAATAAATTTTTGTGTTTTTAATTTTTATGAAAGTATTTCTTCTTTAAATTAGTCATTCATGTAACTGAAAGATATAAAATCTCTACAAAGAAGGTATTCATGAACTTAAATTAAGTATGGTATGTAAAGATTAAATATTGTTTCAATGTAATGTAAAGATTAAGAAACTTGTTTTAGTAATTGAGCTTACATTTCATAGTTTAAATAAATCACTTCTAAAACTAAATCAATTGATAAAATAATGTATTTCAACGTATTTCTTAATAATAACCAATTTAAACAATTTATTAATTTAGTCACTTGGATTCATACCCAGCTACTCTCAAATATAATCCCTAAAATAATAAAATTATAAAAGTAATCCCTTAAATATTGAATATCCATTTGTCTAGTTCCCCTATTAATATGAATCAGTCTGATGGAGTTTTAATACTTCAAAAACACCTCTTATCATGAGTTTTAATACTTTAATTACTTATATAATTATTATTATTTTTTTACTTTAGGGACCATATAGGAGAAAGAGTGATACTTTAGAGATAAGTTTTTTTTTTTCATTTATTTTCCTAAAAAAAGAATGGCAATTCAAGATTAGTTTTTCATAATTATATTTTTTTTTAAAAATGTCAATTCAACATATATCATCTTTGAGCTTCCAAGGTTGTGTTGCTTAGTTTAACGTCACTGATCAAGGTAAATGCTTACGTGTTGAAACAATTGTTGTTCTTTCCTTACTTTCTGAAACTACTTTAAAAAAAATGAAAATTAATTTGCACACAAACATGCATGACAGCATCTCCATCTAAAAGACTAAAACTACTATAAAGGATATCTCAGATGGAAATGAGTCACTCAATATAAGGAGCTATAGCAAACAGAAAATTAGCAAACACTGGAATGTGAAAATCATTAGGTTGTTAAACGAAAAATCAAACCAACAACGTTTTGCACATGAAAAAAAAAAAAAAAAAAGATGGAACAAACTCAGCATGCCAGAAAAGGCATGCAATCAGCCAAAATCAACCACAATGTCTACAAAAATATTTTTGCTCAGTACACAAGCTGTTTGAAAGCCCCCAAGAAAATACATATTATACACTTATAGTGTAAACAATAATTTCTCTTTATGTTCAACAACAAATCAATGTTAAAATCAAGTGTTCCCTCAACCACTACATTTTCAAGTGTCAGATATACAGCAAGGGCTTAAGAAAATGCCCTCACTCAAGGCATTCAGTGGAGAGATACAACTTCTCTTGAATGTGGAGAACAAAAATTCAGAAGAATAAGAACAAAGGGATCCAAAGAGTATGGCTACTTTTTTTTTTTAATCTATGATAGTTACTATTCAAGTGAGATGCTAATTTGCTGTCACTGCTACTTCTTCCTTTAAACATCTACATAATCATGTAGCTTCATGCAGAGAGACAGATAAGAAATGACATCCATGCAAAGCTGATTCGCAGTGTTTTCTCAAATGTATCAGACCCCTCGTACCGATGGAACCATCATAGAATATTCCTTCTGGCTGCTAGAATTCTAGATCTAATTTTCTTTTTAAATGTGATCTGTCAGCACTGCAGAACAAATAGAAGGAATTAATTAAATAACATTTACAAGCAGAAATTAAAAGACAACAAAAATTTGGCACAACAAGTGACAAGACTATTAAGCCAAAGTTACAAACTATTAAGCCACTTTGAAATGATAGGAAGATCAACAAGTGTTTACCTGGTAATTGTAGGTCTATTAGGAGGTTTTAATCCAAAAAGAGAAAAATCTAGTGACATTGGAGCTGGCTCATTCTTGCCCGTATTATCACCAGCTGCCTGTCTGACACTAACACTGTCATCAAACTTATCTCCTTGCAAAGAATTCCCTTCAGACCCATCACACCCTGGCATTACTCTCCTAGACTTTCTTGGAGGTGATAGGACAGTAGGACCTTCATTTGAAATTATATCTGAAACCTTAGATTCTTTCTTAGGAGCAGGTCTTGGAAGTTTAACAGGATCTGTGGGCAGAGGCACAGATGAGAAGTACCTAAAGTGGAAGTGGAGAGATTAAAATCAGGGAAAAAGAAAGGAAAGAAACTATTATTCTTAAGAGAATGATTAAGGCACATACCTGTGCTCTAATGCCTGCTGTACAGAAATTCTAGCCTTTGGATCATAAGTAAACATCTTTGACAACAAATCTAAAGCATCATCACTTGCCATTGGAAATAAAGAGCGCAAAGGTGGGGCAGGAACATGTTGATATTCAACATAATCAGGAAGGAAAATCATATCAGGCCACTGCGAAGCAGATGGAGTTCCAAATGCTGCGAAAATCTTTCCTAATTGATCAATATCACTTGAACCCTACCAAATGACAAACAAACTCATGAAACTCCAGGGACCCAATCATAATAATTTTACAAGATCTAGAACCCAATTACAATTTTTAGTTTAGGGACCTAATGAAAAATCCCCAAATAGTTTAGGGACCTACTTATTAAGTTAACCTATAAAAATGAACATGAATCACCATGACAATATTGTTTTACCTGCAGGAAGGGTCGACGAAGAAGAAGTTCAGCAAATATACAAGCTGCAGCAAAAACATCTACCCCTGGACCATAATACTTGGTGCCAAATAATAGCTCAGGTGCTCTATACCACCGAGCAAACACCTATTCATGTATTAAGTGTCAACTGTGCATTATCAATTATGAGAAAGTGCAAGGTACAAACATAAGGATGAACCATGCTAACAGTACACATAAGCTGACATCTAGAGGAGACGAATGATATTGAAAGGAAGACATGAGATTCAAAAGAAAGTAAGAAACACTTCAGTCAATCAAATACATGATTATCCCAGAGAAAGTGAGAAACACAATCCCAGAACATATTCACCAACATCAAGAACACTTCTACTTCTAATTTCATATGCCCATGCATTTTTCCCCAGAATATTTTTTCCTTCCCTTGTTTTCTTTAAGAATTGGGATAAAACCAGGCAATAATAATAGAGATTTCATAGTAAACTCAGCCTGACTTACACCCTATGTTTTCATATAAATTCAAACTAAAGCATCATACAAAACCAAACCTTATTTAAATTCAAAGTTTACTCACAATGCTGAGAAATGAGATTAATAAAAAGAAACCAGTTCATTTCCAAAGTCCTCTAATTGTAAGTGCTAAGTCCTGCATACGCAAAGGATTCACAAGCTATTATGCATAAAGAAGCAAACCTGATGAGTGAACTTGCGATCCGGGCTTCCAAATACCCGTGCTAAACCAAAATCTGCAAGTTTCAGCTGTCCATTAGATCCTATCAACAGGTTATTTGGCTTCATATCCCTGAAAATACACAACCAAACTTCTGAGCTCAGAACTAAAAGCAAGTAATGACTTTGTATGACCAAATAAGCAACATAATCTACCTATGTAACACCCATTTCTTGTGGCAAACAGCAAGGCCTTTTAATGTCATCTGAAGGTAAGATTTTATATCACCAGGTGAAAGAACAATATTCCTGTCCCTTATAACAGCTTCGAGGTCTGTCTCCATGAACTCAAACACAAGATGCAAATTCCCTTTATGTGGAAAGGCATCAATCAACTCAATAATGTTTGGATCTTTGATCTCCTTAAGAAGTTTAATTTCTCTGAGAGCCGTAAAATTGACCCCTTCTTTCTGCTTGCCAAGCCGGATCTTCTTAATTGCAACCGTCTGACCTGTCTGTCCATGCAATGAATACATCTTTATAAGGACCACAAGATAACAAAAATCATAATAATACCATTGTACTAGTATCTTCATTATTAAATAAAAGGCCAGTTCATGAAAACATGTGCAACCATATCTCCTTACATAATACAATCAAATAGTAAAATTGCAAGTTATAACAATAACAATGGATTTAGTACTAAACTCATTGTTAAACAACTTAAAATGCATATAAATGAGCATTCCCTTTCCACATTACGGAAAGGCTCTACATGAAGACTTGTTTTCCTCTTATTCACAGATTTTCTTAGCCCCATCTTCACTATAAGAGATTTAAACTTGTCTTTCAAAGTTCCAAACTTTATCCAGACCCATTTCTCACAATCCAGAGAAAAAAAAACTATATAAAAAAAAATACACATTTTTGCACTAAAAAATCCTCGTAGTTTTGTTTATAACGGTTCTTTTTTTCATTTTTTTTTTTGTTGATAATTGTTCATTAGAAAATGTTACCTGGGTATCAATGGCTTTGTAAACGACACCGTATGTACCTTCACCAAGGACCTCACGCTTGAGATACCTATCGGCTACTTTCTTGGACAGATCGAGTTCTGCCATTTTCTCCCAAAAAGTGGTCGCGAAGAAGCAATGAAACTACCAATCACAGCTGAAATTCAGCAACAAAATTGAGAATTTACAAGTGGGTCATCTAGAAATGGCTAGGGTTTCAGGTGGGGGGAATTGTAATCTACTAATTGCAGTTAAAATTCAACAGAAAAATTGGGAATTTACAAGTGGGTCGTTCTCGGAAGACACCATCTAGAGAGTGAGGACTGTTTTTCTCACTGTGGGGTGTGAGGGTAGAGAGAGAAAGAAGGGATGAAGAACTCTGAGAGAGAGAGAGAGGTGCATCTGCAACGGCTACACTGTTATACCCTTTTTGTTGAGTATTTTACTTAATAAATTAATATAATAAACGTGCTTAAGTTTTTTTTATTTGATATATTTTTATTAAATTTTTAATTAGATCTTTTTTTAGAGAATTTTTTAATTAGATCCTAGTATTTTATTTTTTTTAATTGGGTCCTGAATTTTATTTTTATTTTTCAATTAAATTCTTTCACTGTCGATATAAAAAATTAGTTTAAAAATCTTTTTTTTTTTTGGCTGAATCTAATCACCTGCTCATGAACAATACATTCGACATTCGACTAACCCAAACACATGAAGAAGAGAAACACTATCTATCTGTATCTGTGAATCATGTCATTCTCACGAAGAAGATTAACTTATTCTCTCTCTCTTTCAATTCCCAAGTTTCTTCCTTTTCTTCCAAAGTACACTTTCCTTCTTTCCTTCCACTCTCATTCTGAGCCCCCATCTGTTGAGGATGCTGTTTCCCGGTTCAATCGCATGCTCTGTATGCGTTGTACCCCACCCATCATCCAATTTAACCAGATTTTGGATTCAATTGTGAAAATGAAGCAGTTCCCCACTGCTATTTCCCTTTTTAAACAAATGCAACTCAAGGGAATTCAGCCTAAGCTTGTTACTTTGTGCATCCTCATGAACTGCTTCTGCCACTTGGGTCATATCAACTCGGCTTTTTCTGTATTGGCCAACATTCTCAAGAGGGGTTATCAGCCAGATACCTTTACCTTCGGAACACTCATCAAAGGTCTCTGTCTTAAGGGACAGGTCAAAAAAGCACTGCACTTTCACGACAACCTCGTAGCTCAAGGATTCCGGCTGGACCAAGTTGGTTACGGGACCTTGATCAATGGTGTATGTAAGATAGGAGATTCTAGAGCTGCCATCAACTTGCTCAGAAGAATTGATGGCCGATTCACTCAGCCTGATGTGGTAATGTACAGCACTGTTATTGACTGTTTATGTAAACATCAACTTGTTTCTGAGGCTTGCCATTTATTTTCTGAAATGGCTGTCAAGGGAATTTCTGCTAATGTTGTCACTTATACTACTCTCATTCATGGCTTCTGCATTATGGGGAAGTTGAAAGAAGCAAGTGGTTTCTTAAATGAAATGGTAGTGAAAAACATCAACCCAGATGTTTATCCGTACAATATATTGGTTGATGCATTGTGTAAAAAAGGAAAGGTCGAACAAGCCAAAAATGTGTTAGCTGTCATGCTTAAAGCATCTTTGAAACCTAATGTTGTTACTTATAATACTTTAATGGATGGCTATTGCTTAATTAATCAAGTGAACAAGGCAAAACATGTATTCAATGCTATGTCTCTACAGGGAGGAGTAACTCCTAATGTTCGCAGCTACAATATCATGATTAATGGATTTTGTAAGATTAAAATGACGCACGAGGCCATAAATGTCTTTAAAGAAATGCATCAGAGATATGTGGTTCCAGATATAGTGACTTACAATTCTCTTATTGATGGTTTGTGCAAATCAGGGGGAATCTCTTATGTTTGGGATCTTATTGATGAGATGCATGATAGAGGTCAACCTGCTGATGTTATCACCTACAATTGCTTAATAGATGGTTTATGCAAAAATGGTCATCTTGACAAGGCAATTGCATTGTTCAACAAAATGAGAGATCGCAGAATTCGACCGGATGTGTGCACATTCACTATACTTCTTGATGGTCTATGCAAAGGCAAAAGACTTAAGAATGCACAAGAGGTTTTTCAAGATCTCTTGATTAGAGGTTACAGTCTAGATGTCTGTACATACACTGTTATGATCAATGGGCTTTGTAAAGAGGGCCTCCTTGAAGAAGCATTGGCCTTGTTCTCAAAAATGGAAGACAATGGTTGCATCCCTAATCCTGTAACTTTTGAAATAGTTATATGTTCTCTATTTCAAAATAATGAGAATGATAAGGCAGAGAAACTTCTCCGTGAAATGATTGCTAGAGGCCTATTGTAAGAATAAACCAGGTGAGAGGCTTTCTAGTTTCACATCAGGTTATTTAGAATTTTGATGACAAGAAGCCAATATTTTCAACTTTCAGTTACATCAAAAAGAAGATGGACTGTGTTATGGGCACACTGCCACTTTAATTTTCATTAACAATGATATGGTTGTTAGTTTATTTTGATATCTTAAAGATAATAGTGTTGGATTGTTTTAAGACTTGACAATATAACTATCCTTTTTCTTACCAATGTACCGTCGATCTGCTTCATCTACTGACTGGTGCTAAAGCATAATTATTTGTAACACTATCTCTTATAGTTGATTCTATTTACCTCAAATACTATGGTCTGTGTTTGCTGAAATTAACATAACTGTTTGTGTTTGCAGATATTTTTCTGGAGGTCATTATTGACACATAACTAATTGAAGCTTTTTCAAATACTATGGTTTATTTTGGTGGTAATTTTGAAGGAATGAGTGTTGTTCTAATGAAGAAAAGAGATACAAGGAATGAGATTCATATCTTTAGAAGGCTTGCATTTTATGTTATAGTTTAATATGTGTGGTGCTGGTAAGCTTTCTAGAGTTGTAGAGCTTTTCAGTTTAGTATATTAAGCTGTCTTTATTTTGGATAGAAGCAGATGAAGGTTTATGAACTAATAACACAGCTTAGTTAGGTAACCTGCTTGGGAAGTTAAGTCGACTGTAAATATTCTTTTCTGTTTTCTTTTATAACTATATTTAGCACTCTTTACTAGAGTTAGTTTACAGTTACTAGTTGTTTTCTCCTGTATATATAAACTCTTGTAACAACCAAATTCAATTCAGTGAAATCATTTGATTCATTCTCTCCAATTCAGTTTCTGTTCTCTCTTTGCGATTTCTTCTTCTTCTCTCATGGAACTTTACTGTTCCATTGATTCTGCTGATAAGGTTCTTATACTGAGTTAGATTGACTTGACTAATTGCTTTAGCATTATTTTTAAATTAGAAAGAACCAATTTACTACCCTCCTTTTGATTGTATCACCTTTTTCACTAACCTCTGTTCTAAGGTATACTATTCTCAAATCTGTTTTGGGGTTCACTTGTTGCTACCATGAAATGGTTCAGTGGTTTGTTTCAAAACCCAACAAAAGCTTTTCATTGATCGAGCTTTTAAGAAGATATCATATTTTTCGTAACCTAAGGTACATTGTTGAGTGGTGTTATTTTCCAGTTTAGTCCCAAAGTTCTCAATGACACAAGCATGTCAGTTTTCACACGTTGAGTACCTTTCATTTCTTTTTTGGTTACAAATTAGATTAGGAAAAGAACTTTAGATTAACGTTGTTAATCTGTTATGGTTTATGTTCCTTGCCAACTCAATGGAGATATACAATAATTCATATTCATATATAGAAATAAAAAAGGAAATATAAAACTGTAGTAGTGTAGAGTGTAGACCATACCATACTGCTTAACTCAAAAATCATACATTTTATTTAATCCAATGCTTTAGTCGTGAAAAAAAAAAAAGAAATGGTAACAGAAGGGGAAAGAAAAGTGTATTATTTACTATTAATTTCGACACCTTTATCCAATATGCAGTAAAGGTGTCCCCCTTTGTTTTTATTGAATATATATGCAGTAAAGGGTTTCACATGACATAAACCACAAAAGAAAAGTTTCATTATGAGAAAGAGAGTGAAGCCTTTTGCTTTGCTACCATTCGTTTCCTTAGCACTTAGCAGCTTTAGACTGCAAAGCGTGCTAGTCTTCCAACAGCTCGGAGCTCAAAGCCTGCCTGCTCAAGAAAACTAGTTGTGAGTTGTGACCAAGTGAGAGAGAGATCAGAGAACTGTATTATTTTTGCATAAAGATCCTTAGAAATGTCATATATATGTAGGTTATTTCATAGAGATCCTTAGAATATGATTAATATTATACATTAAATTTTCAATTCTCATGTTATTAATGTACACTGAGATATGGTTTGGAAGTAGAAAAATTGAAAAATCATGGATAACATTCGGAAGGGCCAAAACATAAAAAAAATAAAATATATGTATGTATGTATGCAGAAGAGTCAGAAACACTTACCTAAAGGAAGTTTCAGAGCTTATATAGTATTTTACAGCTTGTGGGGACTCTGCATTAAAAAACTCGATCTAGCATAAAATATTAAGGGCAGGTTGAATATTTTATTAAATTGGAGCTTTTGAATCAATGGAAATGAGTTTACCTGCATTGTAAACAAAGCCATTAACTGAATAATTCTAGACCTTACAACGGCATTATTGATATTGGAAATTCTAAAGATTTCTCCTCCTTCATAATTAAAACGATATGGAGTATTTGTTTGTGTATGGAATGCAGATGTAACAAAATAATATTGATACGTGGATATAGCAAGAGAAGGTACATTTTTCTTTTTGTCAAGTTCATGCCAATAATCCTAGACAAAAAGAAAAATGTCTAGAACTGAATTATTGGCATCCTTCAAGGCTTGGAAAATAGATCACAGTTATTCACTTGTAAAATAAAAAAAGCAATATTTGCCTCCTAAACTCCTAGCCCCCTATACACCCCCACAAGAAAAAGCGTAAATAGCACATAATTCATTACCATGATTAGGAATTAGGAGCAACGAGTTAGAGAGGAATAAAGGGTGCAACAACTGCTGGTGGAAACAATTAAGATATGGGCACTTCTGCGTTACTCATTGAATAGGAACCCTCCCAATCATGTGAAGAAAAGTGAAGACTCTAACCGTCCCTCTGCACTCACAATGCCATGTATTAAATACATTTTACCTACTACTCATCTTCATACACGCTAATCCCCCTTCATGACAAATTGAGCAAAAAGACGCAAAAGCTACATATTTGTAGCTTGTGTTAGGATTTAATTAGATTTTTTATGAGAGAATTCCAAAAGTACGTTTGAAAGTAAAACTGATTTGAAGTTATTTTGGTTATTAAAAGTATGTATGAAAATAAAATTTGGTTTGGAAACTCAATTTAAAAAACCAAGACTTGGACTATTTTTACAAGATTTTAACGTGATTCTAGACTATATAACATGATTCCAAACACACTGTAACACCACACTTCCCACACAAAACAACAACTTAAAAATCAAATGTAGTTCTTCCATGAATGATTTGGTCATAATATGATACTACATTCTAATCCCTTCTCTTAACATTACATTACTTAGAGTGAGTGCTTTAGATCTAAACGAGGTAGCATACTGCCAAACTTTCCACAACCCCACCACTTTTTTTTTATCTTTATATATTATACAAGAACCCCACCATCTTTTACCCTTTTTATTTTTCTTTACCTTTCCCTTTGGTTCCTACTTCTTCCAACCCACACTAACATCATCACATCCTCTTCTTTTTGGTTAGAGAAACAAGACACCTTTCTTCCATTCCCTTCTTCTCAGCTTAGGCTTAGACTCTTTCAATCTGAACTGAACACCATGTCATTCACACTTTTCCTGAAGACCCTTTTCCTCTTCTTACCTTGCTACCTGTGCCTCCCTGACTCAGCAACAACAACAACAACAACAACCCTTAAGCCTATTTTGTTAACCCCATCAAAGCCTGCAACAGCAATCCCTGCATTCCCAGAACAATCTGATGTTTCAGGATGCCCTCTTACCCTCTCAGATGAGCTCTTTGATGGGATCAAAAGTGCATGTGGTGGTGCTGACATGGAGCTCCACCACAGCAGGTGCTGTCCAGTGCTTGCAGCATGGTTGTATTCTGCATATTCTGCCACTGCACTAGGCTTGAATGTTCATGGCCATGGCAATGTTCATGGCCATGGCCATGCCATGTCAGCATATGACATGATGCCTCTGTTGCCGGATGACTCAGAAACCTGTGTGAATGAGCTGGGAAAGGCTTTGGAACTGAGGGGGATTCAGCTGGCAAAGCCTAATGAGACTTGTGATGTGGTGTATTGCTTTTGTGGCATTAGGCTGCACCACTTGACCTGCTCTGATTCGTTTTCTGTTGACCAAAATGGAGAACTTGTTGGGGATGCAACTGTGAGAAGGTTGGAGAGGAATTGCTTGAGTAGCAGTACTGATGTCAATGGCTTACCAGGTCTTGGAGGGTGCTCTAAGTGCTTAAATACCCTCCATTTGGTGAGTTTTCCTTATTTATGTATATATATTAAACAAAAAAAAAACTTTCTTTTTTCTCTAGGGTGTGTTTTCATGTTTTGGTGTCATTGTGACTTGGAATTTGATGGATCTTGTTGAAGATTGAAGAAGATCAAGATGGTTTGGGTTTCGTCTTCATCTTCTTCACTCATGCTTGGTACTTAGTAAAGTTGTGTCTTGCTTGCTTTTGTTTACTTGTGATGTTGGTTGCTTTCTAAGCTTTTGCACAATTCCTCACGCACCTTTGGAGCTTGTGTGGTTCACGAACATGGACAGAACCAAAAGTGGACTGGATTAGTATTTATTGGTACACTTTTGCAGCGCAGTAACTATTTTTTTTGTCATGTGAGAATTTAGGGAGGAAAACAGTATTAACTCTAATTAATGTCTTGAAGTTATTACATAAATTTTAATATAGATGAGAAATATTAAGCAAGTGCAATGTTGCTATCTTGGTACTTCAGATTAAGTTGTAGTTTTGGATTCTTGGTATTAAGAGGACAGTTTAGTTAGAACTTAGAAGCAGTCCTTTTTGCTTATCCTCTTTTGGATTAAGTAGGAAAACGACTCAAATAATATGTTCTTATGTGAAACAAGCTTTCTTTATTATGACAAATATTATCATTTTGTTAAATGTTAAGGACCCCATATAATTTGTGAATTTGACTGTTATTATTATTATTAGCCTACCCCAGTCATAAATGATGGTTCCTTAACATAGAATTTTATTTATTTTTCTTTTTCTTTCTCTCATGTGTATTGATGTAACATACAGTTTTGAGGATTAGATGACATCATCATTTGTGGCTTCTTTTGGATTTGTCAATCTTGTTTCTGAATTCTGATCTATAATTAGCAGCTTGCAGAAGTTCTGTCCCTTGTCGCTCTAACAATTGTTTCAGAATCTTAAATTACCATCTAAAGTCTCAAGCTAGGTGTCACTAATATTTTTTTTGTTGCATTTAAACATATTATTCTGGATTGCTGCTTCATTGAAAATAGTTTAATAATTGCATATTATGCCACACTATTAAGAACCTTGATTAGGTAGTGTATTAGCCTTGATGTGCATCTGAGACCATTTATCTATGAGTGGATGTTACACCAACCAAGAAGCTGTTTAAGAAGCTTTGATGCACCAAACCCCTTTTGTGTAATCACTCATATCATATGCAACACCTCTTTTGATATTCTTCTCATTGAAATATTACTTCAACGCAGCTTAACAAAAAGTCTTCAAATACAAGCAAAGTAGAAGACAGGACCACCAAGATCCACAACAAAGATTGTGAGCTTATGGGCTTGACATGGCTTCTGGCTAAAAATAGGACAGCTTATATGCACACAGTTTCCGCGGTTCTCCGTGCTTTGATGTTGAACACTGATGGCTCTTACCCTCAATCCTGCTCTCTAAACAGTGATGGAATGCCTCTTGCTGTGGATTCATCTGAAATCTCTGATCACTCTTCATCAACCAACCTTCAACCACCCATCTCTCTTTCTTTGTTATTACTTTGTTTGTTACTACTCCCTATGCATTTTGCAATGTTATCCTCATAGCTATAATCTGAGCCAAAAGAGGATCTCAAACATGACATTTTGTAGATTTGAATCTCTATGTTGTTGCTTAGAAATGTAATTTTTCTTAGTTATTAATTGCAAGGTGTGTATCAAGTAAGAGAAGTATTTATAATGAGTGTAAAAGGAGTGAATATAGATCAAGCAAACCATACATGGATACTTAGGACTACAAATAATTTAATGATCACATGACCACTCAAAAAAATCTGTGATTTAATGCTAACTATCCGTGTATGGTTATATGGTTTAGATTTTCTCTTCCAACCTCTCCTACAAACACTTCTCTCACTTGATACATACCCATTAGTTGCAATAGGGTGAGGTGTTTGATATTTGTCACATTTTTTTTTTCGGTGGACCACCATAATAGGGGACTAGTGGATTGTTTTCGAGGGACAAACATCATTTGGAAGTAGTGTTGTTCAGTTGTTCACTTTATGAGGGTGGAATTTTTCATGAGACAGTTATTATGTGCTTCACGGGCAATATATGTAATATGGAATGTCAACTTCCTCACCAGAACATTGAGTTTTTCTGTTGTCTACACTTAATGTGGTGACTGGTGAGGTTGTTGCTAGCTGAATTATTCCAAGGACAGTGACTTGTCACGAGTTCAGCATGAAGAAATTATAACTCCCCAAACGGGAAAATTTTGATGTTGATAAAAGTAAACAATTCCAAAGAGCAGTTAATGGCAACTTGTTTATACTTTCACCTATCAAAGGTGAAAAGAGTAATGTTCCTATCATGCTATAACTTTTCTACATCTACCCTTATATCCCTTTTTTTATTAGTAGTATACACAAAATTAGCATCAAGTTCTTGGTTTGGCTCAACGTGAATTTCGTGTGGAAGGTGTCTCAAACCTCCTTTTTAATTGTCATAATTTTTGTATTAAACGGTCTTCTATGTGTCCATCAATCTTAAAATTTTGATGGGGAATTTAATAAATTTTAAGATTCATGAAAACATGTGAGAAATATGAGAAATTCAACATAAAAATTTATTGACGCTTCTCCTATACTTTCTTTCATAAGCTCTCTTTTAATTAAATTTATTGGAAATGATAGATGAAATTAATTAAACATACTAGGAGGAATGTTAACAATTCCAATTAGGAATGTTTACCATACAGATAATATGCGGATCCAACCCAATCTAACTCGGTCCAATCTGATTTAAACGATTGATAGAATGTTTGAGTTAGACCAAACTCAATCCCATCTTAACTTGATAACTTACAGGTTAGATAATGAATTTTATTGTATGAACCAATAAGTTATCCTACCTAACTTGTCTTACATATAATAATAATAATAATACCAAAATAAAAAATTTACTCTTGTGTATTAAACTTTCGGTCTTTCACTCACTCAACATTTCAGTCCCACTCACTCAACCTACCTCCCTCCCTTTATTATTTGTTTTCAGTTTATTTTGTATTAATGTTACATTGTTATTTGAATTTTCTCAACTATTAAGTTAAGTGAACTTTGTTATTTGAATTGATAACAATTTTATTTTGAATTTTTCAAATTAGGTGAATTAAGATCGAAGAGATCAACAATTAAATTTCAAAGTGTTATTATGTCTAACTTATTTTATGTATTAATACATGATTATGTTCATTTGTGATTAAAAATTATTTTTTTTTCAAAAAAAAAAAGAGCAAAATTTGAAAATCTATTCTGATTTTTTAGTAAATTTTAATTTTAATTTTAAAAAAAATACATCACTAACTCGTTAACTCAACTCAACCTGTTCATGGTTAAGTTAGATTGGGTTGAATTTGAAAATAAAATCACATAAACCTAACCCACTAAAAATTAATCAAATTGGGTCAAGAATTTATGTAAATCCAGCCCAACTCAACCCACAAACATCCCTAGTTATAAGTTTACAACACACTTTTTAGTTAAAATTGAATGAAAATTATAAAATTAAGAAAGATAATATAATGTGATTTTCATTAAATTAAATCAGGAAGTGTTTCGAGCATTTATTAAGGAAATAGTATTTTCTAACAAATTTTAGCAATCAATCACAGAAAATAATAAGAGTATCAAAACGAGTCCAGGGTTGTTGAGCTCGCCTGTCAACCCGTGAAAAATGGCGGGGCAAGGTGAGGGTGCCAGCCCACCCCGCCCATGGCCCATGTAGGCTAGCCCGCAATTCACCAATAGAAGATTTTATTAAATTTTTTCTAATTTTGTTATGTTTGTAATTATCTAGATTTTATTTGTTTTCAAATATTTATTTTTATAAAAAAAAAAACTTAACTAATTAAATTTTTTTAATTCTTATAAATTTTAGGATAATATTTTTTGTGATAAAAAAATATTTAACACAAAATCATCATTAAATTTCATATCTTTTATATTATATTTTCACAAATTATAATGTTTAAACTAAATTACACCATACAATATAACAAAACTACGTAAACAAAATATTTATCTGTGC
Source organism: Amphicarpaea edgeworthii (assembly GCA_014843725.1). Classification (NCBI taxonomy): domain Eukaryota; kingdom Viridiplantae; phylum Streptophyta; class Magnoliopsida; order Fabales; family Fabaceae; genus Amphicarpaea; species Amphicarpaea edgeworthii. The sequence goes on from CM026325.1 coordinate 1,877,324, forward strand.
TATGCTAATCATGGCCAATCCAATCCGATCCATTTTTGGCAACCGGCTGGCTTTGACAGCCCAACAGAATAGAATGTTAGGATGAAAGTGTCTGTGAACCCTTAGCATTCCTCTAAAAAAAACACCCACTTCAGATTCCTTGCCTTTGCGCCGAAGCTGAAATTTGATTATGATTTCTCTTAATCCATTCTCACCAATGTCAATATTCTCAACAAGGTTTAGGTTTTCCATTCCCAAGTTTCCCACGTTTTCCTTCTTCGCTTAGCCTATTCTCAGTTTCACTCTCTTTGAAAATAACAATGTTGATAATGCCATCTCCCAATTCTACCGCATGCTCCATATGCGTCATACTCCTCCCATCATCCAATTCGTCAGCATTCTAGGATCCCTTGTGAAGATGAAGCAATATCCCACTGCTATTTCCCTTTCTCGACAAATGGAACTCTGGAGTTTTTTTCCAAAACCTTGTTACTCTCAACGTTCTCATTAACTGTTACTCCCACTTGGGTCATATCACCTTCGCTTTCTCTCTATTCGCCAAGATCCTCAAATTGGGTTATCACCCAGATACCATTACCCTTACCACACTCATCAAAGGTCTCTGTCTCAAGGGCCAGGTCAAGAAAGCACTGCACTTTCACGACAATCTCATAGCATAGGGATTTCCGCTCGACCAAGTTAGTTACGCTTTGATCAATGGTGTGTGGAAGATAGGAGAGTCTAAAGCTGCCATCCACTTGCTCAGAAGAATTGATGGCCGATTCACTCAGCCTGATGTGGTAATGTACAGCGCTGTTATTGACTGTTTATGTAAACATCAACTTTTACCAGAGGCCTGCCATTTGTTTTCTGAAGTGCAGTGCTGTCTATAAGATCCCCAAACATAAGAGATTCTCCCTGATTTGCACAAACCATCAATAAATAAGTCAGGAATCACATTTTTCTGATGCATTTCCTTTAAGAGATTCATAGCTTCATCCGTCATTTTAGTCTTACAAAATCTGTCATTTTAGTCTTACAAAATCCGTTAATCATGGTATTATAGTTGTGATCATCAGGAGTTACTCCCATGCATTGATTCGTGGCGTCATCCGTCATTTTAGTCTCGTAAAGGAAATGCATGGGAGTAATTCCTGATCTGATGTTCACAGCTATAATATCATGATTAACGGATTTTGTAAGACTAAAATGACAGATGACGCCATGAATCTCTTAAAGGAAATGTGTTAGAAAATTGTGGTTCCTCGTAAAGTTACTTACAATTATGGTTTCTGCAAATCAGGGAGAACCTGCTGATGTTATCACCCACAGTTGGTTTATGCAAAAATGGTCATCTTGACAAGGCAATTGCATTGTTCAAGATAAGAGATTGAAGAATGACCAGATGTGTAAACATTCACTATACTTCTTGATGGTCTATGCAAAGGCAAAAGACTTAAGAATGCACAAGAGGTTTTTCAAAATATTTTGATTAGAGGCTATAGTCCAGATGTCAAAATGGACTTTGCAACGAGGGCTTGCTGGATGAAGCATTGGCCTTGCTGTCAAAAATGGAAGACAATGGTTGCATTCCTAATGCTAGAACTTTTGAAATAATTATTCATGCTCTCTTTGCAAAGGATGAGAAACTTGTTCGTGAAATGATTGCTTGATTGCTAGAGGCCTATTGTAAGAATAAACCAGGTGAGATGCTTTCTAGTTTCAGACACATCAGGTTATTTAGAATTTTGATGACAACAAGCCAAGCTTTTTATGATTTTAAGTCGTTCATTGTTGTGTTTCACATCACTAATTGTGCTAAAGCATAATTATTTGGAACTCTATCTCTAATAGTTGATTCTATTTACCTCAAATACCATGGTCTGTGTTTACTGAAACTAGCATAACTGCTTGTCTTTGCAGATATTTTTTCTGGAGATCATTATTGAGGCATAATTAATTGAGTCTTTTTCAAAGACTATGGTTTATTTTGGTGGTAATTTCGAAGGAACGAGTGTTCTAATGAAGAAAAGAGATATAAGGAATGAGATTCGATTCTTTAGAAGCAAGCTAGGCTCACATTTTATGTTATTATAGTTTAATATTATTTGTGGTACTGGTTAGCTTTCTAGAGTTGTAGAGCTTATCAATTTAGTATATTAAGCTGTCTTTATTTTGGATAGAAGCAGATGAAGATTCTTATATTGTGTTAGATTGACTTGACTAATTGCTTTAGCATTATTTTTAAATTAGAAAGAACCAACTATTCACTAACCTCTGTTTTAGGGTATTCTCAAATCTGTTTTGGGGTTCACTTGTTGCAATCATAGCTTGTGGTGACACTTTTTTTTGTAGATTCAGATGAGCATGACAATAGTAAATATAGCTGAAATGGTTCAGTGGTTTGTTTCAGAACCCAACAAAAGCTTTTCATTGATCAAGCTTAAGAAGATATCATATTTTTCGTACCTAAGCTACATTGTTCAGTGGTGTGATTTTCCAGTTTAGCCCTAAAGTTCTCAATGAGACTAGTGTTCAACTAGATTTTAGTAAATGTTAAATTACGATCGATGTTCTTTAAAAACTATTGAACTGATTGAAGCATTTGGGCCCTTTTTGTTTTTATACGTGTTAAGAGCCTTGCAACTCTACCAACTGAACTAGACGGGCTTATAATAAGTGAAATAAATATTATTTAATAATACTATCTTTTTTCAGAGTTTCAGCATAATAATGATTAATGACATGATATTAAAATTAAAATGATTATACGTATTCAGAGAATCATACCTAGGTTAAAGAAACTTCACGTTCCATTGCTCCTTTTGTGGCCTTGAACATTGACGCATGGCCTTAATAGCATGGATATTTGAATTCTTTTGTAGAAAATATATATATGGACCATATTATTTATATTATAGCCATGATTCATGGATAGTTTCATTTTCTATCTCGAAAACATTTCTCACTTCAAATCAATATACATACAATCTAAAAAAAAACATTTCATATCATTATTATTAATTAATATATAACTTTTTATACGATCCAAATAAAATATCACTAAGCTGTTGTACTCAAACATTAAGTTAATTCTAAAAAAGCTATTTATACGTATGTTTAATTAATGATGAAAAATAAACTTTTTTTTAACAACGAATAGAAACACGCAAAGAAAAGAATGAGCCAAAAATTAAAATTGAGGCCATTGCTCGTTGAACTAGCTATAGTTAGAGGTGTTTCACGACGATAACAAAAAAGAAAGGATAGGATTTGATGGATATATAAATGGCCACAATCGAACATTTAAGCTATCAATCAATAAGGTTTCGAAGAAATTAAGTTTGATGATGAGAAGAGTGGGTTTTATTGTGTTGAATATGATGTGCATCGTAACAAAGAGAGACATTTTGCGTTATTTTCAAAACCTCGTGGGGTTGTGGGCTCTGAGTCACCATCTCTGCTTCTAAGCGTACCAATAAGATCAAGTGTGAAGAACTCTGAATATTTCTAACAAAAATTAAACCAATTTTTTTATTTTTTATTACATTTACCTAGCAAGTGCCAGGTTTCAGAGAATTTATTTATTTATTTATTTTAATGAGCTTTATAGTGTAGGAAATAAAATAATACTATAAAGTTGCACGGGAGAGGGAGAGGACGCCGTTCACCGACATTTAACGCCAAGTATAGTTTTAGTTTTGTAGTGGCGGAGGTAGAACATACTAGGTACCACTGCCACTGCAACATGACGAATTTACCCTTCAATTATTACAAAATGACAAACCTCGTGACTGTTTTCTTTGCCCCCAAAAACTGGTCCATTTGTTCAAACAAAGTCGACGCTGACAGCGATAGTCGTCGACTAGTAAAGATAATTATTTTTTTTTTGTCAAAATATATATATATGTGAGTGATTCAATGAGATACTTTCTCTCTTTATGTCGTCTTTGATTTTTTTTGTTTAAATCCCGTTAATTAATGGCCAAATAATTCGTCTCATTTACGTTTAACTCTATTGAAAAGTGTGTGAACACTAAAACAAACAAACAAACAAACAAACACTTTTTTTTTTATTTGCAAGTTAATCCTTATCATGTCCCGATAGAGATAGTACTTGTTCAGTTGTTCATGTGATAGAGTTCGTGGTGGGGAAATAAAGAGGGACTGGAATATAATTTTCAAAAGCATATCTTTACTCTGCAATATTCTGAATCATTGTTTATGACATATAATATATTGATGCACCGGTGGATAAGAGATACTCTTATAAATTATAAGTGAACCCTTTCTATCCTTCATGTTTCTATATGAAGTAACAATCTATAATGATTGTGTCTTTCATTAATTACTGAGATAATTAAGGTCTCTTCTCCTGATTGATTCTTTTTTTAATACTTTGATTTCATTTCATTTATTAAATGATAAAAAGAAAAACCAGTGGAAATTAAGGCAAGGCCATCTACAATTTAATGGATGAGGATTAAGTTTGATCAATTTGCTTGAAAAGCTAACTTATATATTGATTTCAACGACAGCAAAAATCGTGCAAGTATTAGATGTTACGTAATTTATTCATAAAACGTGCGTAAACGTAAAGCTTGAGGTGTGGATTTGCGGAACTTCCATGTCATGCTTTATGGCTTATTGTTTAATTCATTATATAGATAGATATAGATATGAAAGCCACTTTGACATGTCATACATGGATTTTCATTTTTTTTGGGGTAGATAAGGACTAATTAAGGACTTCTCTCAACTTTAACTATTTGTCCTGATTTTTATTAAATAACAATAATAATAATAATAATAATAATAATAATCTTATTTCATACCTTAATTACAAAACATAATAAACAAAATATTTTAATTAAATTCTAAAATTAACATAATAAAATAATTATTAATTACAAAACATAACACATATGTATATTTAGTACTCATAAAAATAATATAATAAATTTTAATCCAATAAAATAAACTTAATTATGAAATAACTTATTCATTCATAAACTTACAAGTTTATATTTTGATGGTTATAAGTATACATTTTATTTTTATTTTAACTTTAATATATTTAACAATGTGCAAGTATGCAGTAAAAAAAAAGTGCAAGTATAACTGTAGCAAGGATTTAGTGCAAATACTTATTAGGTTTAAATGCCCTATATTCAGATCAATTAACACACACATGTCAATAAAGTGATTTGATTTTATTAATTAACAAAAACAAAAAGCATTAATTTTACTTTGTTATTTTGTTCTCTCTTATTTTTTTATTTTTTTTTTTGCTGACTTTGTTCTCTCTTATCTAAAGAAGGTGTAAATGTGTAATACATAAATGCCATTTCACATATTCACTTTTAGCATGGCTGAAAATGGAAACAAAATATGATATATTATTGATACATTTACAATTTATTAATAATTTTATCTTAATTATTATTGTCATAAAAAAGCACATAACGTGGCCTATAAATGGAGGTCACTGATGTGATGAGTGACATTATCTCTTCTCTACTCTTCACTTCACTCATTGAACATGGTGTCTCTGACTCCATTATGTTGTTTCTTTTTGGCGTTGCTGATCGTGTGTGCCGCGGGTGCAGATGCAGCCGCGGAGCCCAAAACGCCGCGTTTTGACACCGGGGGGTTAAGCAGAAAGGCATTTCCGAAAGGATTCATAATAGGAACAGCAGCCTCTGCGTATCAAGTTGAGGGCATGGCCGACAAAGACGGTCGCGGCCCAAGCATTTGGGACGTTTTCATCAAAAAACCCGGTTCGTTCTATCCTCAACATTTTTCTCAATAATGCCTTTCGTTTCTCAGAAAAGTCTTGTGTCATCTCATGGTTTTGGTTAATTTAATTTTTACTGTTTACCGTTGAAAAAAAAGTAACTATTTTTTTTTTTTCCAAAGAACTAAACTTGATTATGAGAATTATGAAATATTTTATTTACTTCTCATAAAGTGTATAGTTTGGTTTGGTGGGTTGTTCTGTCTTATTGTAAAATAAAACGTTAATTTCGCGATCATGTCATGCTGTGTTGTGACTTGGAGCATTCACGTCTTACACGTACGGCTTTTTCTGGTGAAAAGCAAGATGCGTGTGCGACGAGACACCTTCAGTACTTTCCAAACTAGTTCACGATAATATCCCTTTTTTTTTTCTTTTTTGAAAGAGATTAACTATTGAATAATTGCATTTAAGTACTAATTTATATTTTTCTATATAATACTGTAAAAAATGAAAAAAAAAACGTGAAGTTATATCATATATGATTGGTGTAATATAAAGAGTTTAATTTAAATTTATTGTTACTATAAAATTCTTATATTATCAATCACTTAAAAATAATACTAAGTATAATTTTTAAAATAATTATTATAAAACTCAATAAACTTATTATATTTCAGTGCATGTATTATTTACTTATATTAAAAATAAAATTTTATACAAATTATAAACATGTAATTAAATAATTATTCATCTACAACAGATCTCCCTCATGCGCCATGAAATTTCTGATTATAAACTGAAAAAAAAAGTCATTTTTACTATACCCACAGCTTAATATTGAGCTCAAATTAGAACAGAAATTTTTTTAATATGAAATATTTTTTGTTTCAATATAAAACAGGGATTGTCGCAAATAATGGCACGGGTGAAGTTTCTGTTGATCAGTACCATCGCTACAAAGTAAGTGGCTTTGATCAAATACCATAGCTCTTTGGAGATTTTTAACATGCTGATTTCTTTCCAATAACTACATTGAACTGTATATATATCAAAACTGAAAACTAGTAAAATAAATGTATCTATTTATGAATGTTTACATTTCCAATCATTTTTGTGTATTATATTCATAAATTATAATAGATCCAAAAGCTACTATCAAGTTGTTTTTAATTGGACCGCTATCTGACAGCTTTAAACTTTGTCGGCCCAAGTTAACATGTCTTACTAACCAGTCACTTATTTTTCTCAGAACCATATGGCCTTCCTTTTGTCCCCACAAAAAAGTACATATATACAATGAATATCACGCACCTTAAAATTTTACATTTTTAATTTTTTTTTACACCTTAATTTTGGTGGAAAACATCTCATATATTTGTTTTCACCACACTTTTTTTTTTTTCATATTTTTCTTTTACCATTACTTGTCACGTTTATTATTTTTCTTTTCCTGTAAAAGTTTCTTTTTTGTAATGTTTTAGACTGAAAATAATTAAGAGCGGCGATCAAAGTCAGAAGTACATTTGATTACCTGTAAATGTTCATTATGCATTGTGATTGAATTATTTATATCTCTATGTGAGCTAAAGTATGTTTAATTTGACAGGAAGATATAGATCTCATGGCCAACCTGAATTTTGATGCCTACCGGTTCTCAATCTCATGGTCCAGAATTTTTCCAAGTAATTTAACAAATATTTGGTCATAATAACTTAATCAAATTGTTAAACTCCTTCAATAACTGAGTTTCACCACTACTGCAGATGGAACTGGCCAAGTAAATTGGAAAGGTGTAGCATACTACAATAGGTTGATCAATTACTTGCTAGAAAAAGGTAACTTAATTTCGTTGTAGCATTTGAAATGTAGTGTTAATAACTTATTGTTATTGATTGTCTGAAACTATTGCAGGTATTACTCCATATGCAAATCTCTACCATTATGATCTTCCTTTAGCACTTGAGGAGAGGTACACCGGATTATTGGGACGCCAAGTTGTGTAAGTACCAATATATGTATATACAAGAACAGAACTTGGATTAGTATTTGAAGAAGGTTTGATAAAAAAACAAAGTATAAGTTTCAAACTAATAACATGCTAATAATATAACTATGTGTAACTAATATGAATGCTTGAATTGTACAGGAAAGATTTTGCAGATTATGCAGAATTTTGTTTCAAGACATTTGGAGATAGAGTTAAGAATTGGATGACGTTTAATGAACCTCGTGTGGTGGCTGCTCTTGGCTATGATAACGGTTTCTTTGCTCCTGGAAGGTGCTCAAAAGAGTATGGGAATTGTACAGTTGGCAACTCAGGCACTGAGCCTTACATTGTTGCACACAATTTGATATTGTCACATGCTGCTGCTGTTCAAAGATACCGAGAGAAGTATCAAGTAATAATATTAGTATATCTACTCCTTTTGTTTAATGGACTTAACTTACGATGCTAAAATGTTCTTATGTGGTGGTGATGAATGTGTATGCTTGCTTTTTAGGAAACGCAAAAGGGAAGGATTGGGATCCTCTTGGATTTTGTTTGGTATGAGCCTCTTACAAGATCAAAGGCCGACAATTACGCAGCTCAAAGAGCCAGAGATTTTCATCTTGGATGGTAAAAATCCTTAACATTTGTTCATAAGAAAACAGTATATGCAATTATAGTATAAAACTAGTTTACACTGTCCGTACACTACCTTTAAACTTGAATTTTCCCCTGTGAAGACTTTCATACACTTGATAACAATAATAGTGCTAAAATTCACTAGGTTCCTTCATCCCCTTGTTTATGGAGAGTATCCAAGAACTATTCAAGAAATTGTTGGGGATAGACTCCCCAAATTCACTAGTGAAGAAGTTAAAATCGTGAAGGGTTCGATTGATTTTATTGGAATCAACCAGTATACGACGTACTACATGTATGATCCTCATCAATCAAAACCTAAAGTCCCAGGCTATCAAATGGACTGGAACGCAGGATTTGCTTGTAAGAAAAATGCTTCCTTTAAACCACTGATTAAAATATTTACTATGCATTTTCATAACTTACTCTCTTTTGTTTTCTGATTTATATGAACATTGAAGATGAAAAGAATGGAGTGCCTATTGGTCCAAGGGTGAGTTTGAACTTAGTGACAGATATTTTCATTATATAGATACAAGTGCACTAACCATGCATTGACTAATATATAAGTTGAAACTTTTTGACAGGCTAATTCTTATTGGCTTTACAATGTACCATGGGGCATGTACAAAACATTGACGTACGTAAAGGAACGCTATGGAAACCCAACTGTGATCTTATCCGAAAACGGTAAGTAACATTATATATATTAGTGTTCTTGCTTAGTATTCTGTTGTTTTGATATAATGTGATAATATTTTATGACATGCATGTAGGCATGGATGATCCGGGTAATGTGACTCTTGCAAAGGGTTTGCATGACACCACAAGAATAAACTATTACAAAGGCTATTTGACTCAACTAAAGAAAGCTGTTGATGATGGAGCAAATGTGATTGGATACTTTGCATGGTCATTGCTGGATAACTTTGAATGGAGGTTGGGTTACACATCAAGGTTTGGCATTGTCTATGTTGATTTCAAAACCCTCAAGAGATACCCCAAGATGTCAGCATACTGGTTCAAGCAGCTCAATGCCAAAAAGAAGTACTAATTAATAGCTCGGCTCAACATCTATTTTCTAAGTTCTACTTGCTTCAGAGAATCCTGTTTTAGTGGTTTTGGTTGAGTTTAAAGTGCTTCTGTAACTGTAATCATGTGACTTGGTTAATGCAAGTCTTAGAATAAAATGATCTTTTTATGGCAATAACTTACTTTCTCTCTTATAGCATCATATTGTTCAATGTTTTATGATGTGAAAATTACTTTGAAGCATAAATATGATAGTATTTTTTTCAAATGTGAGATCTGAAATAACAAAACTTTTACTCCTTCCAAAATCAATTCTACTAAATATAAACCCAAATAAATAAGTAATCTCCTCATATCCTAACAAATACTGTTAGATGATTGGTTCATTAACTGTCTTAGGTCTTTTTGCTAGATAGCCTATCCAATTAACTAACTTTCTATTATGACAGTTATATTTCTATTTTAACAGTTAGGCAGTTAATTCTGGTAAGTTAGTTATATCTTAGTTGTTTAAATAGTCCTTCTATTACAATAGCTAAGTGTTGTTGAAGAGATCTTGGTTAGTTAAGATACAATTCTGTAAAACGTTCAAGATTATATTCTGTAATCAAGGCAATTTGATCAATAGAGAGAAAGTCATAAAGGGAGAGAGGAGAGGCTTTGCACATTGCAAACCTTGAATCACCATTTTTCTCAGAATCTCTTCTGAGTTATGTTTGTTCTTTTCTTGCTGTGCATTTGTTGTGTGAATTGTTGTGTTTGGTGTTTGACTCTACAAATACAATGTCATCCATCTCAACGCAAGGAATTGTAATAATTAATTTTAAAATCATATCTGAAGTAATTTCTAATTAATTTTCGATGTTATCCAATAAAACTCTAAGAAATAGACTCAAAGAATTGCCGGAACAAAAAATATGGGAATGTACATATTGAATGATTACACTCTTGAAAAGAAATTCAAAAGAGTCATGTTGTTACCCCCCGTTTTCCTGCTGTTGCTTCTCTTGGATTTCTTATTACTTTCACTTCTTCCTTTCAAATCAGCAATTTTCTTAGTGTGATCAGAATTTATACTTTCTGGGGATTCCACAGCCATGCATAGAATATCAGGTTTTTCTACTTCAGTCACTCCTGAAACCAGTTCATCAGTGGCTTCAACTTCATCTGAACAAATGTTCAGAAATTTCCTTTTCCTTGAAAGATTCTCATCGTACATCTCTTGAAAGTTATCTGGAGACATGCATAATAAGTCAGTATATTCCATGCTGCTGGCAACAGAAACTTTTTCTACAGTGTCCTTTGTCTGATATGTTCCCTCACTTTTTCTTATCCTGAATGGATTGTTGTCAGGAACCTTCAAAGGAGTGTTATCAGATATAATGGTCTTCTCTTCTGTTCCATTTTTTACCAATGGCTTGATTAGTTTCTGAAGTGACAATGCTTCATTGGAATACTTATCTTCATCTGAGAGCCTTTTTTTTTTTTGGTGAATATCATCTGAGAGCCTTGTCACTGTAGAGAAAGAAAGTGTTTATGTTTAAAAATGTAAAGCATGCTAGCAAACATATGCATAACTTAGCAATGTATTTACAAAAAGTTGCTAACATCTCCAATTTATAATTTTATATCACTTGCCTGTACTATTTTCTCTGGTGTATTGGGAGGCAATGATTGAAAAGCTATTCCCCTGTCTAGATGGTCAGGAACTTCAGCTTTTTGGACTTGATCAATGCTTTGGAGATCAATGGGCTGTAGAGGAAATCTAGAATATTCAGACTCATCAAAGGCTTTCTTGGTTGATGGATTCAAGTATCCTTCAGCTATTGCAGAGACTATTGATGGAGGAATTTCTCTAATAGCATTTGGACTTGGTCAAGGAAAAGTTATATATGTTCAATAAGCATGCATGTTAAAATTCACCATATATTCTCTTAGAAGTGCTGAAATAACTTCCAAATTGATACCACACAGGAATATCAGTAACAGGCAGGAAAAAAGTGCTGGATGGACAAGTTGAGAAAAATGAAGACATAATAAAGGATACGGTCCCAAGAAATCATGTTTTCCATCAAGTGACTCAAGAAAATTTTGTGGAAGAGGATTCATGTGCTTGAGCTCTTTAGCATTGGTATCATATCTACATAGATATTCCAGAAGTAAATATAGTCATTCCTGAAAACTAACAAATAACCATACTAAAATTAAGAAATAGTTCTAGTATTGGTACATTTGAGCATGCTCAAAAACTGCAATAGCCTCTTGAAAGGATTTGGCATAATCTTCAGGGACTTGGTCTCCTTTCTCGATCTTAAGAACAGACAAGATCTGTGAAAGAACTGATATATTAGTCATAAATCATAATGAAACTGAATATGAACCTTCATTCAGCTATCTCTATGAGACTATATCAGCAACCAATTTAACTATACTTGTCACAGTAGTAGCAGAAAACATATATTGGTTACTGTTATATAACATCCAATCAACCCTAATGTTTTTTAGCAGAAAAGAATAAACTTACACGATCTAGGTTCCGATACTTGGAAACTAAAGCATGAGCTCGAGCAATACCAATTCCAGGAACAGATGGAAGAAAATCACAGCCAGCTAAAACGCACATACCTGGAGAGGGGAAACAAAAAAGCACTTTATAGCTTGTCATAAACCTAAAAGTGTGAGATTTCCTTTTCTATGACACAAACAACAAAGATCTCTTTGGAAGTTAGTAGAACCTCCTGATTTTATCCTAAATTACTAGTCATCTCAGGTTAATGTATCCAACAGGACAAAGCACACAGATTCAGAAAAAAAAAGGGTCTTTTAAGCAAGTTCCTAGCTTATTTTCTTGTTTTATTTCCTGGTTGATAAGACATTTATGTATCAAGAACTCTAGAGATATATAGCAGTTATATGAAGGCACATCCACATATGCTCATCATAAGTTACAGGGCAACCTTGATCATTTCAAGAAGTGGGCATGTAAGCAAATATTATTGAATTCTACAAACAAAATTTACCTGTGAAGAGTTTCATATTGAAACTCCGAAATGAAGGTCTACCAGACTCAGCAGAAAACACTTTTTCTAACTCTATTCTTTCACCATTCCCATGACGGTCCATCTTAAAAATAATCTGTTCAAAACCACTGCGAATTACAATCCAAAATGCAGGACTTCTATGAAACTGAATAGCAAAACAGTAAATAAATCAATATATCAAAAAGCAGTAAACCTCCACGCACAATATCATATTATTGGAGAAGTTCTTACAGCTGGACAGCCATATGCTATTAGATCACTATCTTCTGTGATCACTGCTGCAACTCCACCATTTTTTACCTCAAGGTGAGACAGGTATGCTAACTGAGCATCCGCTTCATATGGAGCTACCACAAACTCAATGTTCTCTGATTTTAGGGTCTGCAAGGTAATTAGATGATGGAATTACCCTAGAGTGTAGATTAGCTAAATATCATTGTTCTGGAGTAGCAATAGTATTCCACAAAGTTTGTAATAAGGGGAAACCAGGTATGGTGGGGGTATTCTCAGAATCTCAGTACTACCAGTCACGACAGAAAATGTTTACAACATACCTGAATTAACTTATGTGCCATAACGGGAGTAATATTCACTGCTCTCTGCACACAAAAGAAAGAAAAAAAAATCCTTGAACTGTTTTGCATCATCGGCGAGAACATTAGCATATAGGAAAATGAAAGACAAAAATCTTTTGTAATTTGCTAGCAGTGCACATTGCTTAATTTTTCAACTTTTTCAACTTTTTCCACTTTCAACAAGCCATGACTACTCCAACAAAACCCAGCATTCATCTAATTAATACAGCATGCAATAACATGTTAAAGACAAATCCTTGTAGTAATCAGCAATGTCCTCGAAAAAGACCATTGTTATTTTTATTTTATCTTTTCAAATCTGAGAAATGCTGCTACCTGGAAGAGCTCTGAAGCTGCACCAACATTCCCTTCTTTGAGCTTAGACATTGCCAATTCACGATTAGCCCTTCTTTTCCTAAAACAATCAAATCATGCACTGAGAAACGAGATTCACCTCATCAAAAGAACAAGGACTAGTAGGAGTAACAAAATATCAAAAATTTGATTTAAAGCCAAAGATTTATTTGAAAACAAAAAACATGCCTGTTCCTCTCTTCCTCAGTTGCTGCCTTGCAAGGAACATTGCCACCATCAAAAACAACAACTGGAGTTATTTTATAGAAGCGAAGCAAGTTCACTCTATGCATAAAATATTCAATGTAGCGCAACTTCCTTTCACTATTAGAGTCCAGACAAAGCTCCATACTGCACGAATAAGCTGAAAAATCAAAATGTCAACTTCAACTTCTTACCACTAGTTACCCCAAAATTAAAAACTATTCACACAGTTCATAACTCATTACTCACCCCCTTTGTGGAGCCACGAATACGCATCAATACCCACCTGCAGATTTTGCAAAGTGAGTGAAAACGAACACACCACAGATAAAATTTTGCGGAAAAATCGAAACTTGGAATAATGGGGTTGATTCTTACTCGTTTTCCAGCGTACTTCTTGATGTGGACAGGTTCAATGTAAGGTTTCATGAACCTCAGAAGATCCTTGATGCCCATTTGCAATGTCCTAGGTTTTCTGATTCTTTCTGGGTTTTGTTTTGGGTTTATTCAAGATTCAATTTTTCTTTTTATTGGATTCGGAGTTTTTAATTTTTTATGTACATAAAACATAAGACAGAAAATGGCGGGAAGAGCGGCATGTGGCGGAAGAAAAACGAGGCGACGAGGAAAACTATGAAACTGTATTACACGTCGGTGACGGAAGGTTGTGTACAGTCCAATTAGAAATGCTCACCAGTGACTGTGAAGACGTGTTGGATAGTGATTGGTTGTTTGGAGAGGGTTTGTGACATTTCAGTGTAAATATTTACCGGGAAAGAGTTTGAATTCTAAACTACTTGCTTGGCGCTCTTTTTGTTGTAAAACGTAGACATTTTACTATTTACTACTGGTTTAATTAATTCGACCACCCAAAAAATATTTGTTTAATTAATTAAAAATATATTTGTTTTTTAAAACAAGATTTTCTTCTTTCTTCAAAACAATAAATAAATAAAAATTCAAAAATACATAATAGTAAAGGTTAATAATTATCTCTGGTTGCGGTTCTTTATATTAATTTTAAATTTATTATACGTAATTTTTTAATGTTTTAAGAAATTATAATAAAACATACTCATTAATTGGTTTATTTAAATAAATATAAAGTTTTTTTTTACTGGAACCCGCACAAAGACTACACAGCACACACACAAGTTAACTAGTCCAATATGAGACATGTCTGGCGGACCTTACCCAGCCCAGCCCAAAGTCTGCAACGAAAGGAGAAAGAAAGATTTCAGAACGCCGTCGTCTGGACCCTCCCAGTTCTCACAAAAACACGCGGCAACTTAAACCAATCACCACCAGCACGGCACCACCACCTTCACACACACTCTCACACTCTTCTTTCTGTGAAGTTCAGAAGAAGAAACCTGAAACCCTAACACTCCCAATTCAATGACTCCTCGCGCTGACGATTTCGAAAAGGACAATCTCTCCGCCACCGACGACGACGATGACGACGACGGCCTCATGGAGGACATGGCCGCGCTCGCCCGAGCCTGCATGATCACTGTCCCGCCCGCCGAAGATGATATCCCCATGGAGAACGCCATTGTTCCCGCCGCCACAGCCACAGACTCCGACTCCGACGACGACCAAGACGACTTCGACTGTCTCAAGAGAGTGCAGAACCTCTACCAGCCTCTGTCCATTCTTCCGCCGCTTACGCCGCCGCCGGCCGGCTCCGACGACGATGACGACCTCGAGACGGTGCGTGCCATTATGAAAAGATTTGGTACCTACGGCGAAGGTATTTGAGTTTCTCTGTGCATTAAATTTTGAATTCGAAATTCGATCACGGTTTTTTTAATTTCGGATGTGAATTGAAGAGCAAATACTGCAACGTGCGCGTTTTTTATGCATTGGAAGGGTTTTAGATTACACAGATGTCTCTTTGAAGTGTTTGTGGATTTTTTTTTCGTGATTCTTTTATTGGGGCTTTAAATTGGATGTTTGTTGCTTAGATATTGCGCTTAATTATTCATCACAAAACTGGATTGCAAAGTGAGGGATGCATAAGCTTTATAAGCTCTTATCTGATACTATCTCTGGTCAATGTGGGACTTTGATTTTTCCCCATCAGTGTTTATCTATTCTCCTAGACCTAGGGTCTGTTTGGTTAAATTTCTCTAGAAAGACTTTATGGGAGAATAAAATATGAAGAAAAAACAAAATTCGCTTGTCATAATTCATAGAAGTCTCACATCTTTTAAAGAAGCTATATTAGAGCTTCTACAAAATACAAATAGCTATCTGGGAAGCCAATTTTAGCTTATAAAAAAGTTAATTTCATTTTTTTCTTCATATTTTCTCTTGTAGAAGTCCTTTTAAAGAAATTTACTCAACCAGGTTCCTAGTTGTCTTGTTGCCAGTTATCTTTTTGGCCTCTGTTAATTTTTTTATTTTTTAACAAATGATTGGCATGCTGATAATATCAGCTTCTCATGAAGGTGGAATGGAAATGTTGGTTGAGGGGGATCAGACCTCCAGCCCGGGCTACCAGGGTGACATGGCTAACGGCTCAATCAATTGTGAATCAGATTCTGGTGAATTAGGTCCTGTATCTCAAGATCCCAATGAGGCTGCTACCGAAGAGTTGATTGAGAACATTGAAATGCAGCTTAGTGATTTTGTTGAGAGTTCTGAACCTGATGCCTGTGATTCATCCAGATTACCCCAGAAAAAATTAAGCTGTCCTCCGGTAGTTCAGTGCTTTATTGATGCCATTAAGAAAAACAGGGATTTGCAGAGATTTATTAGAAGTAAGATGATTGAGCTTGAGGCTAAAATTGAGGAAAACAAAAAGATAAGGAACAAAGTTAAAATTCTTAAGGACTTCCAGGCTTCATGCACTAGAAGAACAGGGAATGCGTTATCACTGAAAAAGATCCACGAGTTCAATTAATATCTGCAAAAAAATCTTCTGCTCCAAACAACTCTAAGGTTAGTTGTGTGATGCTTTTATAGTTTGCTAAAGACTGAATTATTATTTGTACTATATGGTACTGATCATTCATATTCTGGAGTAGATTGCTGGATATTATTTAAGATTCTCCTTCACTTGAAACATGTTTTTTTTTTTTTTTAAATTACTAGAACTATTGCTGTTATCTGCTTTATACAGTTAATGGATTTGAATGGGTAATACCAAATAGTTATGGAGAGTAAGGGTTCTTAAAAATTCAAGATATGATACAACCTATATATGTTAACATGAATTAAAAAAAAAATACTTTACATCATAGTTACTGATCTCAAATAGTGGCTTGTAGCAGTCATCTTTGAAGATGCTATAGCAGGAAACAGGGTGGATGCTATTTTTAATATTATAATACCCTAAATAATTTATAATGCACATGTAAATACTAAAAAATACAATGTGCCATACTATAGAAGTGTGAAATTTACAGGCTTTGTTATTTGATTCTAGTATTATGCCTGTTTTGGGTGAATGGGATCGAGGGGTTTGAATCTATTGCTTAGCAGTCTTGCTTAGTAATTACTTTAACCTAATAAACGAGTACAAATATTTAGGAAATTTAGTTGTTGTCTAATATACGGGCCGGTAGCATAGCATTTGTTTGTCACTTTCTTAGTATTGTCAGTCATCACTGATTAATATTGGTAATCCTTGATTTGCCTTTTTTTTCCTGGCAGAAACATAAAAAAGCATCTGCAATGTGTTATGGCCCAGAAGAGAATTCTCATGTTGCTAATTATAGGATGGTATTGGAAAGATTTCCAGTTTCATTGGATCGGAAAAAATGGTCTAATGTAGAAAGGGGAAGTCTTTCTAAGGGAATTAAGCAACAATTCCAAGAAATGGTGCTTCAACTTTCACTTTCAGTTGATAGAACAAGGTAATATCAATTCTGTTTAGTCACATATTACTAAATTACTAACTGCCATTTGACCTATGTGACCCTCCTTCCCCTATTGTGTTTTGATGTTTCCCCTTGATGTACTTTCTTTGCAGTTCAGAGGGCTTGCTTGGAGATGAAAATGACATGGATAATGTTATTGCATCTGTTAAAGATCTTGAAATCACACCAGAGAGGATTAGACAATTTTTACCAAAAGTTAATTGGGATCTGATAGCTTCCATGTATGTTGGTGGCCATACTGGTGCTGAATGTGAATCAAGGTATATATTTCCTAATTGGTGAACTTTTCTTTCAAGTATGTGTGCATGAAAAGATGGTTCCTTTTATTGCCTTTCCATGAAGAATATTTTCCCCCTGCATTGCAGACATCTATGACGATCACCATCACAGACAGTTTACCATTTTTGGATTTCAATAAGAGTTCAAGATCAACACATATCATGCAGGTGGGGCCATCATGACATGACTTTTAACATGGTGGTGCTTAATATGTCTGTGATGGTTGTCATCATCACAGATGCCTGTTATGTAGACCGTAGATTAATGTCTATATGTATGAATGGATGCATTTCATACTTATGATTCACTGTATTTTATTGGTTTGCAACCACAGGTGGCTGAATTGTGAAGATCCTTTGATCAACCAAGGTGTTTGGACTACTGAAGAAGACAAATCTCTTTTACTTGTTGTTCAAGATATGGGCATCAGGAACTGGTTTGATATTGCTGCATCATTGGGCACAAGCAGGACTCCATTTCAATGCTTGGCACGATTCCAAAGGAGCTTAAATCCTTCCATGCTAAATAGCGAATGGACCGAGGAAGAAGATTCTCAACTCTGTTCTGCTGTGGCATGTTTTGGTGATAGGGATTGGCAATCTGTGGCTTCTGTTTTAGATCGGCGAACAGGAACCCAGTGCTCAAATAGGTTTGTTAGCTATTTTGTTATATATTTGTCATTCAATAATTTGATTTCAGCTCAGTGTAGTTTGAACCATAACTGTTTAACCTATTTGTTTATATGGTATTGCTGAAAATTGGAAGGATGAGAATGGAAGTATTTATTCTGCTATTAGATGAGCTAAAGCATCTGCCATTCTTTTAGTGACACAAAACATTAATATCCTATCCTGTTGTATTGGTTAGTACTTGGTAATGTACAACTTGGTTTCAACTGGGAGGGAATATCTAGTTACATCTTTAGGATGGTGATGTTTTATGTTTTTATGGATGTTGAATTGTTTTATATACAAATACAAATACAAATAATGGTGTCCTCCTGTAGGTTTACCTTTGAAGAAGTACATTACTTCCCTACCTTGTTTCTCGTAGTACATCATAAACCCTGTCTAAATTTGGAAAGTGATTTTCTTCGATATCATATCCATTCAGAATAGTTCAGGACTGTGTTTCTTTATTTACTTTGTTCTCTTACAATTTATGCTAAAAGCAAAAGAAAATGATATGCATATTATTGAAAATGAAATGACACTATTACAAAAAAACATGGTCACTGATATTAAAAGCTTAAATATCTGTTACTCTCTGGTTCAATAAAATGACATTGAGTTAAGTATATTGAAGAACTGGAGAAGTTTATTTCTGTCTGCATTTTGTCTGCTGATGCAGATGGAAAAAATCCCTCTGTCCCGAGAAGAAAGGGAGCTTTACACGAGAGGAAGATATACGCTTAACAGTAGCAGTTATGCTTTTTGGACGGAAATGGAATCAAATAGCTAAATATGTTCCTGGCCGGATCCAATCTCAGTGTAGGGACAGGTAATGCATTTTATTTGAAAAATTTTGGTGACATGATTTTCTTATGGCCTGAGGTTCTTGTTAAAGTTCTTGAACTTCTTATGGCAGATACCTCAATAGTCTGGATCCTTCTTTGAAATGGGGTGGATGGACTGAGGAGGAGGATTTAAGATTAGAAGCTGCAATTGTCAAGCACGGATACTGCTGGTCTAAGATTGCTGAAGAAGTGCCACCCCGTACTGATTCTCAATGCCGGAAGTATGAATTCAAATTTAACATCATTGATGAAGAATCTAAAATCAATTTCTATGATCTTATATGTATTCTTTTCATTGAACAGGAGATGGAAAGTGTTATGTCCTGAACAAGTTCCTTTGCTTCAAGAAGCAAGAAAGAAGCAAAGGTCTATTATTGGTAGCAACTTCGTTGATCGAGAATCTGAACGCCCAACTATTACACTGAATGACTTTCTACCTTTACCTGTGTTAGCTTCGAAATCTGATGGTGCTTCAAATCCCCGCAAGAAGGGCAAGTCAAGGTACCCCCATTTACCTCTATTAGGGAATTACTTAGTACTGAACACCATCATCTTCAATCTACCTTTATTTGCTTTCTTTTGTGGACACCCTTTCCCAGTCTCGAATTAGGGAATTACTCATTACTGAACATCATCAACCTCCCTTAATTCTTAACAACTTACAGATATGATGCCAGCTTTGTTAGGATTATTGTTTCAGTATAACTGTATAATATATAATGTTTGAAATTGAATGTTACTTCAAGTATACCTTTGATTTCTAATTCCCATTCATTGCATGCAGCAATGTTCCCAAGAGAATGAGGTCTAAGAAACGTGCAAAAAGAACTCAACTTCGTACCAAGAAAGTACAAGATACCGAGGTATATAGTGATGATGAGATCGAGACTTGTGGTGAAGTCGCTTCAATCTCTGCATGCAGCAATGCTCCCAAGAAGACGAGGTCCAAAAGACATACAAAAAACACTCGAAATCATCCCAAGGAAGTAGTGGATATATCTTGTAGTGACAAGGTTGAGACTTGTATTGAGAGTTCAAAAAGTCAATCTACCTGTATTGCGGGTTCTGAAAATCAAGATTCAGAGAACATAAATATTCCATGCTTTTTACGCGATAAATCAAACGAGATGCTATTTAGATTTACCAAAGATTTGAGTCAGACTTCCTTCTCTGGGATTACAGATGTTTCTAAGCAGGTTGAAAGTCAAGACCCATTTGATGGCCAAAACTGCTTGTTCGTGCAGCAAAATGTTGCTTCTGACAGACGAGTGGGAAAACCAGAGGATGCAAACACTTTGACAGGTGGTTATGATGATGACATGACCCTTGCGTGTTTTCTGAGAATCCAATCAAAGAAAGGGAGTCAAGCTGCTAAAGGACATGGTGCACGCTCTTCGACCATCATGCCTGATTCAATGTCAAAGCATGTTAAAGAGGGGACTCTTTTGCATGGTGATGTTGCCGAGCCAATGGACTCTGCTGCATGCTCTTTGCAAAACAGGCCATCGCGGAAGCGGAAACTACCCGGCAAGTTTTTATAAAGATGGTGTTAGTTATCCAAATTATGTGGGCTGGTATAACTTGTTTTTTCTTCCCCATTCCTAGGTATGAATAGAAGACGATTGATTGAAACCTGTGGGGTGAAATTGGGGTAGTGGCTAATCCATATACAAAAGTTTGAGTAGTTGAAAGCCAACTTTGGCATGATTGAGTTTGAAGTTAGTTTAGGTACAGTAGATTATACTGAGAGCTTGGGCCTGTATACAGATTTTCGGCCTGGTGCAATTTGTAAACTGACGGAGTGCCATAATTCTGTTTCCATTTTTTATTTTTTGTTTCAATTCAGTCAACAGCAACATTCATACTGTATTATATAAACTGGAAAAACCAGTGAATTGGTCAGCTTTCAAGTTTCTTTAAAACTGATTGATTATAGAAACATTCCAAAACCGTTGATAGAGTACTGGTTTAAACTTTTATTATTACAATTTTAAATTTTATCTAGCTAAGTTGTTAATCAAATACATGATAGTATGATGTCAAGGTATATAAGTTAACATGTACGGGGTTGGTTTAGTAAGTTCAAGACTATTTTAGATAATTTGTGAATAAAGTTAATGTAATTTTTTATCGCGATGAAATTGTAAGACTATAATCTTGTTACAAATTTAAAAAATATTTAATATATATATTTTTATCATTAGGAAATAAAAGGAGGAAAAAATGTTTAAAAATAATGTTTTAATATAAAATAAAAGGAAAAGGTTTATACACTGGCATAAAATTATTTTATGTTCAATTGTAATCCTTTATTTATACACTCATGATGTATGAAAATTTTATTCAAAATAATATAGTAATTATTTGTAAAGAATAAAAGTTAATATTTGTTTAGTTGTAATATCATAAAAAGTAAAAGAAAAACGTAAATGAAATATGGATGAAAAATAAATTTGATGATTTTAAGGTTTATGTTTTCATAATTTAAAATTTTATGATTATGTTTAATATTTAAGTATAGAGTTTTATTGTTTAAGATTTATTATTTATTATTTTAATATTTTATTATTTAAAATTTATTATTTTTTATTTAGAGCTCATGATTCTAGAGTTAAAATTTATGATTTATCGTTTACCATTTTAAGATCATACTTCATTATTTATATTTTAAAATTTGTTGTTTATGTTTTAGATTCTTAGGACATGATTTAAAGTTTTTGGTCAAGGTCCTCAATTTCATGGTTAAGAATTATGGTTTTATTATCTAAGATTTAAAATATCTTCAATGAAAATGTTAAATAAATTATATTCAAATACATAACATAAAAATATTTATTTAAACTTATATAAACATCGTTCAAAAAATAACATGGTAGATGCTCTTATGATTTCCATTATTTAGGAATTATGGTAAATTGTTCCGGGATTCATGGCATGGTGGATTAAAAAAATTGTTAATTTTTTAACTTTTAATTTTTTGGTGGATTCACAATGGATTAAATTGTTTTGTGGATTCATGATGGTTTTAAATTTTCTTTATTAATTTTTAATCGAAGAACCAAATTTTTAAAAATTAATTTACAATATCCCTTTTTTAATTTGTTAGTTCTTTCGATTAAAGATGAATTTTATTTTCGACTCATTTTCTCCCTATATTTCTTTCTTTTCAACTACTCTATTCAAAAATAGTGTAAACGTTAAACCATATTGAATGCTGATGACCAGTACTGAGATTGATATTGACGTCTGAGTTCTGACTTACATCGAAGTTCAAAACATTTTGTCAAGTTTCAAAGCAGGTGTACGTTACAGTGGATTGTCTTGAATGGATTGCATTATTTATCATCTCAACTTTCGCATACTAGCCATTTTATCAGATTCTACTTATTACGTGTTGTTTTTACGTAATAGCTAAATTTATTTTGACAACTTGCTCAACCCGATTTAGAGCACGATAAATGTCCGTAATTAGAGGAATACAAAAATCCGACCGAATCAGCTTAGAGAAGAAACTTCATTTCTTAACGGTTCAAATGTAAAAGTCATTTCATTACATCTTGCTTAACTTCTTATTTGACATTTTGGTTAACTTACACACTACATTTGTTGTATCAATAACATCGTCTAATGTTTTGCAACTCTTTTGTGTAAAGATTAACCTAACCTACACTATCAGTTCATTATGCCGAAACCAAAATGAGGAATATAAATCACAAAAGGATTATTAATCAAAATCTCCCTTGAAGAAAAATCAAGTAGTTTAGGCAAAAGCAAGCATCCAATCCGAGGTAGTTTAGGCAAGCGAATCTGATTTAGGAGATTCCCAAACAAATGAAGATAGATTGGTTTATAAAAATCCAACGAACCTAACCTCCAGTAAAAATCATTTATAGAAGATATACATCAAAATATAACCAAGTGCTGTCGGTTATGACATCGGTCGAAACTTAAAACATATAAAGTTTACATAAAACCAAATCTCTATCTTGAACTTCCAATAAGCACCCTTTTTATTCCACATAGAAAAAGCCCAAGGCTTGTGACATGTCTCATCAACCACACAACAAAGGCCAAGAACATATCTGTACAACAACAAAAAAAGATGAGTATGAAAATACATAATATATATGCGAAACATGCAAGTTCAGATCCAACAGATCGTGCAGCAAAGTAGATATGAAACTCACCTCCATGGACCTAATTATGCAGAGAAAGAAAGAGATAATAGTACAAAAGGAAAGGAAGAGAAGAGAAGAGTGTAGAGCTCCCTTCAATCCAAAGAAGGATAATACTGTGAAGGCAAATGAAGCTCCCCAGATATGGAAGCCACAAGACTACCACAAAAGCACTTAATAATGGGTAGAACTGTGGGATCCATAGCTAAGCAGCTCAATCCACCCAGTAAGATCCTCAATTGGACTTCAAGGAGCTCCACTCCCTTTCCTTTCAACTAATAATAATAAGGTCAAACCCTAGCTAAGACATGAAACATGAAACATGAAACATGAAACTACAAGGAAAACTAAGATAAGAACAACACAAACCAAACTTTGATTTCAATTTTTTTCTTAGAAAGAGCAGCAAAACAAAAAAAAAAACCCTAGATCTGAGATCTAAGATGCTCCAGAAAGTATGTTGAGATGACAAAGAAATCTGTTGTGTCTATATATATATATATATTGGGGGCATGATGAGGCAGCTACTCCAAATGGAAAAGGCAGAGTAAAAGCAAAGGTTAATAAATTACAACCCTTGACCATACTGAAACCCTAGCTAGCTGTAAATAATATGTGGAGTGAATGATGGTAACGTGGACCAGAGCTTTTACTTTTGCTTTTGCTTTGTCTCGTTAGATTCCCCTGCCATTCATCACGTGCCTGCCACTGCCAAATAATCCACTGTTTCACCTTCTTGTCTCCTTATATTAACATTATAGTTACTTTCTTATTAAATTTTAATTTACAAACTTTCATTCATCATTCATCGTGTGATCTCATGTTTTTTTTTACTCAGACCTTTACGATACTTTTTTTCCTGTTAGTTTTATCTTTATCATTTTTGTAATAATAAAAAGAAAAAAAAGTACTGTAGTAATTTGGTTCCGCTGGTTATAATAAAACATTGTCTCCAAAATCTAACGATAGATCTGAAACCAAAACCAGAGGGGACCACGTTGCTCACAACAAGCCATGAGGACGCAGTGGGACTCGCATGTGCCGTGCCCCACTTTTTTTTTTTTTTTTTTTTATCGCACATACCTTTCAACTTTCAACTTTTACATCAAATAAAGTCAAACTTTTTATTTCTTTTGTTTACACCCCATCATAGTATCAAACTCTATTTATATATTCTTAAAATCAAATCAAATAAAAAACCTTTATTTTTATTTTATTAATATTTTATACAAGTAAAAAAAAAAATTGTAAGATTGAGGTGCATACAGTTGAAAAAGTTGCGGAGGATCGTAATCAGTAATCCATCTTTGGCAGGTTTCCTTGTATCAATTGATAAAATTATTTCTTTCTTTTATTAATCAAAAGTTTCCTCGTAGATTTTTCTTTGGCAGGTTACCATCATGTACACTACTTTCACTTTCATCATTTAAAAGTAATTTGTCAGTCATAAATATAATTGTACTACTCCATGAACTCAACATGGAATTGCAATATAGAATTGGCAGCTGAAATTTCTGGCAAAATGAGTTAGTCCCACTCCATTAGACAGAAAATTGATAACAACATATTTCAAGCATAGGATCTGCTATGAATTAAGACGATCGACTGCAACTTCATCCATTCGATCCCAGTATAGTGCTCAAGTTAGTAGACCACTCATAATACGAATATTGAAACTCTCTGACCCAGCAAATAAAATATATCTAACCATTCATGTAAATTCAACAATAATAGAAATGCGATTTGATATGAAAATGAAGCGCGCGCGTGTGTGTGTGTGTGACCTTTTATCTTTTCAACAAACCTCTAGTGATCATTTCACGAAGAAGTTTCTCTGCCCTATCCGTCTCACCCTTTTCAAGGAGAGTACGGACAATTATTTCAAATGTTATAGCATTAGGGATGCAACCACTGTCTTCCATTTTTGACAGAAAGGCAAATGCTTCATCCAACAAGCCCTCATTACAAAGTCCATTGATCATGACAGTGTATGTGCAAACATCTGAACTGTAGCCTCTAATTAGAAGTTCTTGAAAAAACTCTTGTGCATTTTTAAGTCTTTTGCCTTTGCATAAACCATCAAGAAGTATAGTGAATGTGTACACATTCGGACGAATTGTGGGATCTCTCATTTTGTTGAACAATGCAATTGCCTTGTCAAGATGACCGATTTTGCATAAACCATCCATTAAGCAACTGTAGGTGATAACATCTGCTGGTTGATCTCTATCATGCATCTCATCAATAAGATCCCAAACATAAGAGATTCTCCCAGATTTGCACAAACCATCAATGAGAGAATTGTAAGTCACTGTGTCAGGAACCACATCTTATCGATGCATTTCCACAAAGAGATTCATGGCTTCGTCCACCCTTTTAGTCTTACAAAATCCATTAATAAGGATATTGTAGCTGTGAACGGCAGGAGTTACTCCCAGTAGAGACATAGCATTGAATACATGTTTTGCACTCTTCACTTCATTAATTAAGCAATAGCCATCCATTAAAGTACTATAAGTAACCACATCAGGTTTCAAAGATGCCTTAAGCATGACAGTTAACACATTTTTGGCTTGTTTGACCTTTCCTTCTTTACACAATGCATCAACCAATATGTTGTAGCTATAAACATTTGGGTTGATGTTTTTGAATACCATTTCATTTAACAAAACAGTTGCTTCTTTCAGGTTGCCAATAGTGCAGAAGCCATAAATGAGAGTAGTATAAGTGACAACATCCGCAGAAATTTCCTTGACATGCATTTCAGAAAACAAATGGCAAGCCTCGGATAAAAATTGATGTTTACATAAACAGTCAATAATAGTGTTGTACATTACCACATCAGGCTGAGTGAATCCGCCATCAATCTTTCTGAGCAAGTTGATGGCAGCTTTATAATCTCCTATCTTACACACACCATTGATCAAAGTGGCGTAACTAACCTGGTCGAGCGAAAATCCCTGTGCTATGAGATTGTCGTGAAAGTGCAGTGCTTTCTTGACCTGGCCCTTAAGACAGAGAGCTTTGATGAGTGTATTGAGGGTAAAGGTATCTGGGTGATAACCCAATTTGAGGATCTTGGCGAATAGAGAGAAAGCGAAGGTGATATGACCCAAGTGGGAGTAACAGTTAATGAGGATGTTGAGAGTAACAAGGTTTGGGAAAACTCCATAGAGTTCCATTTGTCGAGAAAGGGAAATAGCAATGGGATATTGCTTCATCTTCGGAAAGGATCCCAAAATCTGGTTGAAATGGATGATGGGAGGGGTAGGACGCATAAGGAGCATGCGATTGAATCGGAAAACAGCATCCTCAACAAATGGAAATGGGGGTTGAGACTGAGAGTGGAAAGAAGGAGGAAACTTGGGAATGGAGATAGAGACAGAGACAAAATTCCTTAACCTGCTCGACAATGCCATTCG
The DNA here is from genome assembly GCA_014843725.1 of Amphicarpaea edgeworthii. Taxonomy (NCBI): domain Eukaryota; kingdom Viridiplantae; phylum Streptophyta; class Magnoliopsida; order Fabales; family Fabaceae; genus Amphicarpaea; species Amphicarpaea edgeworthii. The sequence continues at coordinate 1,904,154 of CM026325.1, forward strand.
AGCGAGCATACAATCATTCCCGGGTCGTATGCTTGTGCTAGACGGAGACGGAGGCGTAGAATCTCCAATCCATTTATTCATTATGTCCAACGGGCCAAAAATGGGCTTGGGCCGTTGCACACTTGACTCTAGGAGTAAGTGTAAGAAACAGACCAACAGAAATTTGGAAAAACCCATGCAATTTGACCCGCAACATATAACAAATTACTCACATTTTGATTTATATATCTTAGCTTCATTGATTTAATGTTATTTTTCGTGTGACTAATCATTTTCTCGTACCATGATTGAGAGCTTACTACAGTATACTCTTGGCTCTTGGGAAAGTAAGAGTTTCTTCTCCCAAAACCTTTCGTGATGCAAGCATACCAATCACTGCACATGAATATGATGCAAAAATTAAATACACTACTTTTAAAACAATCATTATGTTTAATTTCGAATGAAGGGCGTTCGTTCGTTGTTTTTGTTAAATCCGCATCCGTAATAGTAATTGATTTTAGGGTTTAGTATTTTTTATTTAATATTTAAGTACTGTAAAATTTGTTTCTTAATCAAATTTATATTTTAATCAAAAAATTGTCAAATCTTTTTCTATCCAGATATTTGAGAGTTAATTTATACTAATACTAATATAATTGAAACATGGTGTATACTAATACTAAGAATCCCTCATTACATTTCACGGGGCCCATCGAGTTATTGTTTCCTGGTCAGAAATGACAACTTTTATTGGCACTGCAGCTTCTGCAGTGGGAAGGAAAATCTCACAATGTTACAGATTTGATCAATGATCACACAGTAGTGTAGTTGATTCTTGGTGGAGGCTTTGTTTTTTGTTTTGCATGAAATGAAAAGAAACCATTACATTTTCTTCTGCATCCACATCTCATAAATAACACATACAAATAGCAGGAGGTTCAGAATTTTGCAGGAAGGTAGGTCCTCTCCACCTACCAGAAAAGCTTGGAAATAATTAATCAATACTAATTATTATAGCATATATATACTCCTATTATAATGCCATATCAGCCACCACGGATTGAGTTAACTTGACAACTGAGTCTTTCCAATATTATAATGACAAGAGGTCATTCATTCATTCATTTTATAAACTCATACAATTTTTTCATATAATTATTTTTTATGTTTTTTATCACATCATTTTTTTTATTTATGATTTTTAGTATAATTTTTTTTTGTATCAATACAATTTCTCTAACTACAAGGAATGATTAATATCCTTCTTCTATTCTCTTTCTATCTCGATCTTGTTTTATAACCTGTTGTGTAAGATTTTTTTTATCAATAATTGAATACAAATTATTTAATGACAAAAGACCATTATCTGAAAGGTAATGTACAGGGAGGGAGAGAGGGATGCAATCCCTCAAATAATATATTGTCAATTTAATACGTCTGAACCATGCAAAATAATTAAGATTTATAATGCATAACTGTTTGTAAATTCATTAATTTTCAAGGTTTCTCTTATAAGTTTTAAAAGGATATTAGTACCATGTTCTAATGTTATATATCGTATTTCTTATTTTAATAAAATTACACAAATAACTTTTAAACATTATTCATATTAATTGGAGCTATATATGTATAACAGAGAGAGACTCTACTGAAAAGAAAAGACAAATATGACATGATTTTTTTTTCCATAATTACTATTAGGTTCTTAAACTCATGTATATATGGCCTCATAAAGATTAATTTATTAGTTTTATTAAAAATATAAAGTAGAAAAATTCAAACTCACAACTTTTTTTTTTCTTTCACCCTTAAACCCCTCATTTCCAATCATCCTATTAACTTTACAAAATGTAATACAAACATTTAATTAATGCTATTACTATACATTACAGTATATGGTCGTATAGACATAGTCGTATAAAACGGTGGATATGCATGTGCGATTGTGAAGGTGAAAAATCTAAGAGTAGAGACAAAAAAACGTACAGTGGATGTGCAGAGAGAGAGAGAGAGAGAGAGAGAGAGAGGGACAAAGGAAAAGGGTAAGTAAGGATAAGCAGGGAGAGAGAGGGAGAGAGTAGGGGCAGTTTGGATTGAGAATTAGTGTGAAAGGCACGAGACATGAGAGGAGACCAATAAATGAGAAGGGTGGAAAAAAGGTTGATGAGCCTCATCATAACCCTCATCATCGTTACGTCGCTTTACACTCTCTTCTCCCCAAAATATACCAGAATTCCACGCTTCTCTCTCTCCCTTCACTTTTGTCCCATGTTACACCAACACCACCACTCTCATCTTTCAACAACAAACGTTTTCTGCTTTATTTACATTACCATCCATCTATATATATAAACTTTGTCTACTTTTCATTTCATGTAGCTAGGACTTACCATTTTCTATCTATCTATATCTGGTCCACACCCCTCTCTTCACAAACCTGCTTGCATGCTACCTCTACTCTTGATCACACTTACCTCTTTTTCTTTTGTTTTTGCTTTTTTCAACCTCAAAACCATTCTAGTATTTCAACTCCTCCCATTGCCAAGTCACAAGGGATATGATAGAGACAGATAAACAAATCTAGCTATTTAAAGCACTCCCACTTTATATAATTCATTGTTTATATATATATATAAGCTGATAAAGCTAGTACCTAGTAGCTTCCTTCTGTCCTATTTATAACCCTTTTTTCTACTATCACCCTTGTGACCACACAATAAAGGAGAGACCAAAATGTGGATGATGGGTTATGAAGGTGGTGATCAGTTCAACATGGTTGAACATTCATTCACTACTACTGGAAGGAAACTGAAGCCTCTCATGCCAAGGCAAATGACTAATTCTCTTAACAATGCACCAACAACAACCACTCCTAGCTTATCTCAAATCCATGGGAATGATTTCCTTTCACAATATCATTATCACCATCTTGGTATGTATATACTACATTTTTATGCTGTTTTCTCTTTCCCTAGCTAGTTGTTGTTTATATGCATGCATTTGCTACTTTATCTTTTCTAAGGGTTATGTGTACTAATTAAAAAAAAAACAAAAAAAAACTGTTTGTTTATTCTTTTGGCAACAGTGGCAGAACAAAACAAGAGAGAGTTCAATGGTGCTGCTGCACCAGTTGTGGTGAGCTCAAGGTGGAATCCAACCCCAGAGCAACTAAGAGCACTTGAAGAGTTGTATAGAAGAGGAACAAGAACACCATCTGCTGAGCAAATCCAACACATCACTGCACAGCTTAGAAGGTTTGGTAACATCGAAGGGAAGAATGTGTTCTATTGGTTTCAGAATCACAAAGCTAGGGAAAGGCAAAAGCGCCGCCGCCAAATGGAATCAGATGTTGAAACTCCAGAGAAGAAAGATTTAGGTGACATGATGACACCCTCATGCCATGCATTCTTATTTAATTATTAACCATTTGTTCATAAGCATTCATTTTTGTTTGTTAGAGATCTGTATCTGTATGGTATATGTGTGTAGCTTTTGCTTTTACTTATTATTCTGATTGTTGCCTGAGATGTCAAGTTGTGTTGTTTTTGTTTTTCTTTCTGTCTACAGCTGCAAGTAGGACAGTGTTTGAAGTTGAACGGACCCAGAACTGGACACCCTCAACAAACTGCAGTACTATTGCTGAGGTCTAATAATATTCCATTTCTAATATCCTCTTGCTTTTGTATTTGTCTTTGTTCATTGACTAATAATTTTAGAATATCTACCCTAGTTAGCCTTTTTGTTTTTTAACTTGGGATTTGCTTAATAACAAAAAGTTCATAAGCATATCCATTAAGTGGTGATTATTGGCATATGATTACTAGAGATCAAGTTGATGTTGGAAGCATGTAGTATGTATTATGGAAAGATCTGCACTAGGTATAGGGAAAGGACCCAACAAAAGCTTCGTTTGTTGGGAAATGAAAAGGGCTTAAAAGCTGAATTCCTTCCTTTCTGTCGGCTCTGTTGTTATGAAACTTAGCTTTGCTTTTGGGGCTTGTGTTGTGCTCATTCATGTCAAGGACATCCCAATATAATAATATTCTGCAGTATGCAACTGAGCAACTTTTGTGATAGAAAAGACATCCTTAACCTTACTTTTATTTGACTTCTCCTTTAGACCATGCATGAGAGTACCTTTTAATTGAATGAATAGAAATTTGAATATATCAACAATTTTTAATAATAAAGTTCATATCAAAATCCGTGCAGAAATTACTTTAAACATTATACTAGTATAGCTTATTTTTTATTGAATGTGTTAGTCTGTGTTTATATAGTATTATATACATTGTGTCTATACAAGTATATTTTTCTAGGAACTTGGAGTGCACAATATATTGAATTGAAATAGTATGCGCTATCCATTATCCAACACTTTTTTCCCCTTTTGTTTTATGTTTTTTTTATTCATTTTAGACATAATGCTCTACATTAAAAGTTGTGGTTTTAAATTTCATGTGTGTTGCATTGCATTTGGAATTGCATGGCTGCCATATAATTCAAATCCTCCACAGGAATCTGTGGTTTCAACACAAAGGACAGAAAAAGCAGTGGGTGCAGAGAGTAGAACAGGTGGATGGCTCCTATTCGATGAAGGGGAATTACAAGAAAGAAGAAACCTTTTTGAAAGGAATGCAACGTGGCATGTGATGCAGTTACCTTGTCCTTCTCCTTCTGCACCTGTCACCCACCTCATAAACACCCCTCCTAATGCTAATGCTAATGCTAATGCTAGTAGTATGCATATGGCCACTACTACAACCACAGTAACAACAAGAAAAATGGACCCAAACCTCATTAAGACACATGATCATGATGATCTCAGCTTTTTTATTTCACCCCAGCAGAGAGAAAACAGTGTTATCTACTTAAGCAGTAGCAGTAGTACTAGTGAAGATTATGATAACTGTGTGGACTCTCAAACCCTTCAACTTTTCCCATTGAGGAGTGGTGATGGCAGCAGTGACAACACTAAGGATAATGAGACAGAGATCTCAGCTTCAGCAATGAATGCCATCAACTTTACCCCTAGCCATTTTTTTGAGTTCCTTCCTTTGAAGGAGTAATTAATACTATGTTTGCCAAATGATGGGAATGTGTTTTGATGTTGTTATTTTGTTTGGAAATGGCACTGCTTTTATTGTTAGTTGTTAGATGATGTTATGTTTCAAGGAATTGGTGGTGTAATATGACTCTGACTTTGAATCAAGGTATTGTAATTTTACTGCCTTAAACTGCATTTTGACTATGTTGGCTGAATCAAAAGGAGAAAAATTATTTAAGTAATTTTATGGTTAATGTCTGCATGTGGGTTCTGAATTCTGATAAAAGCTAGCTGAGAAAGGGGGGAAGAATGTAAGGAGTTTGATCTTAGAATTTGATTTTAAGACATTGAAATAGGAATAAGATGTGACAGACTCGGATGTTGGAACAGCTATGAGTTGTTATTAGGTTGGAGAGTTTTTTTGTTCTTTTGTTACAAACATGGAAACAGTGCTGTGGTGCATTAATGTAATTCTAGTGGAGTAGTAAGTAAATTTTGAAGTGCAATTTATGACAATGAAGAAATCACATCAATGCAAGAGAAGGGAAAAGAGGCACGCGCATTTAAAGTGAAATTCATGCTGTATTCAATTGTACATGCAATTTTAATATCTTATTAAATATTTTCTATAAACCTATTTCTGTTAAAAGAGAGCATTATTTGAGTTTTGTGAAAAGAGAGTGAGGGCACAGTTTTCAAGTGCAATTTTCACAAACTTGTTTCAAGAACTATTCTAAAAACAACAGCAAACATTAGGTTTAGTGTTTCTGTTTAAAAAAAAAAACTATTTTCTTGTTATAAACAAGTACTATGACAAAAAAAAAAAGAACAACTTTAAACGTGCCTTTGGTTTCTTGTGTATTTCAACGTACGTGAGAAAGTATAAAAAATGAAAGCAAGCTTGAGACGTTTTTTTTGACAAATTGCACGTATGGTCAAAGGTTGCAGTATAACGAAGAATCCTGAACAAAAATCATCATTTTGAGACCATCCACGATATATTACTCCATTATATAAACTTAACGCTTTTTGAGAGTATAAACTTTTTTACCTTTGCCACGTAAGATAAAATTGTTATTTTTGGGCATTTACCATGTTGTGACAAGTGAATGGTGTTATGTTTGTAGAATTGTGATAAAAGCACATGAATGTTTGTCCATGTACAATATAACAATATTGATACTTTTATTGTTTCTGGAATCCTAATCCAAAAAATGTATTATTATATGTCAGCGAGACAGGAGCAATAATGTTTGAATTTTTATTTTTATTTTACTAGCTGCAATAATGTTTGAATTAAGCTTCACTGATTTGCACTCTTGCAGAAGAAGACTACGTACTTTTCCCCTTAAGTCCTTAACCCCACTCCATGAGTAAGTTTGCTTATCAGATTTATCTTTATATGTTTCTAATTAATTTATTTTTTTAAAAATAAATATTAGATGTTAGTGGTTAATGAATAGATGTTAATAAGAGATTCAAATTCACGATATATTTCACCGTTCTTTTATTTATTACTAAGCCAATCTTATAATACATATATTTAAATTAATGGATGTCCAAATATAAACACCCTTATTCATTTTAGCAAAAACCAAATATTTGAGTTTCCTCTTAACTTTGGTGGGGCTTATGTATATGATTTTTCCGTGTGTATCAATCTAGTTGAAACGATGAGTACAAAAATAATATTTTGTTAATTTCCCATTCATAACTATTTCCACTTTATAGTTAAAATTAATTTTAAAAATAAAATTCTATAGCCTTTTAATTTATTTGTATAAAATAGCCCATTAAGTATTAGGTATGATATTCAAACCCGACAACTATAGGTACTAGATCCTAGTGGGTTAGATTGCATAGCCTCTGAGGTTAGTTTTGTCGGTGTTGATCAGTAACGTTGTCTTGATGTATACATAGAGACGAGAGAGAGAGTACTAAAAGGAACAACCATTTGAATTGTGAAAGGGTCTTTAATATAGAGAGAAAAGTAAATCATTTTAGTATTTATAAATTTTTTTATCATTCTATTATTTTAACGGCCGTAAATTATTAATGGGAGATCTTCTATGGTCCTTAATTAGATGATCACATTACACTTGTTGAATGAAACAATGTATATATATTTTGGATAAGTAACATGAAGTATATATTTTAAGAAAGGAAAAATGACCAGTCACGGGTGGTTTTGTAGCGCACAAGTGGCAGTAATGGTTTATTAATTAGTTCACTGCATCAATTCTGGTTCTCTCTAACTCACTTATAACTATTAATCCGTACAAGTTCAGTCCCTATAGTCTTTGCTGCATGCATCTATTCCACATATACCCAGTGAGTGTAGCAGCAGCAGGAAAGACTGAACTGAACAAAGCAATCAGGAGAATCATGTGCTACTTTTGGAAACTTAGAGCAAAAAGTTTTTCACTTTTTTACTTGCCACCATGACTCAGAAATACAACTTGAAACTTGGTGTATCTTTTTGCAGCAAAAAATATCATCATGTCTCAGTACTACTCTCTAACCCATTTTTAGTGACAAAACTAGCTACCAAGACAACTATACTTTCTTGTGATACTTATGATGCATGATAGGGTAGGTAACGTAACTCATTAATTCAAATAAGATGTCTCTGAAAGTTATTAATTATCTGACATAATCCAAATTAATGATGTGTATATTATATATGATGGATTTTGCCAATGAAACTGATTCAACTATTTAAGAAACAGACCCCCTATTCAATCAAGTCAATTGTGAGCCGATATATATGATCAGTGAACTTGAACTACTACCAACCTTAAACCATGACATGATATATATTATGAGTTTAATTTTTCTGCATTATTCGAAAAACATCGAATGACCAATATGATATTAAGTAGCTTTACCTTGAATAAGGACAATTGTCCAACATAGCATAGGGAATTTTTTGGTTAGGAACGGAACTTGTTGGTTCGGGATCTGATGCATTAATTTTCAGCTGATAAATAAAAAATAACTTTACCTAAATCCAATCCACATGAGTTGCAGCTCAAGTCACATGCAATGATTTTATTGATTATTCATCAGTGGGGACACTAAATCCTAATTTCCATTCGTCAAGCAATGAATATTTAACTTTTTTGGCATGAGAATGATATATATATATATATATATATATATATATGTGGGAATTGGGATGCCATTCTTGTTCCATCGGCAATCTTTTCTCTCATTGGGTTACAAAGGCGTCACACAAAAGAAAAGAGGAAATTAAACAAACAAATTCATCAACCCACATCCCCATGTCGCCACATGTAGCTGCTAAATATTTCCCAACACCCATTATTAATAGCAACAAATAAAAAATAAATATTTCAATCACATGTCCTGTTATAAAAGATTCTCAATCACAATTTTTTTTCATAAGGTTTCTTAGAACTATTATTAAATTCTACACTTTTTTTTTTTATTAATAATAAAAAGCACACATTGACTTCACAAGTCACAACGTCCCACTTTGCGAAACACGAATCGCAAGCAACAATCCAAAACCATATTCAAAACCACCACCCGTTGACCCAATCCAAACGCTACCTCTTTCAATAACAATCGCAAAATCCGAACGAAACAATGGCAACGAACCAACCCGCACCTTCAGAATCCAACCCGGGTTCGGAGCCCTTTCCGTACTTCGAAGACATGAGCGAACTCGAGAGAGTCTTCAACCGCTTCGACGCCAACGGCGATGGCAAGATCTCCGCCGACGAGCTCGACAGCGTTCTCCAGACGCTCAGATCCGGCGTCTCTCCGGAGGACCTCCGCCGCGTCATGGACGACCTCGACACCGACCGCGACGGCTTCATCAACCTCACGGAGTTCGCCGCCTTCTGTCGCTCCGACGTCCCCGCCGACGGCGGCGATGGCGAGTTTCGCGACGCCTTCGATCTCTACGACCGCGACAAAAACGGCCTCATCTCCGCCGCAGAGCTTCACCTGGCGCTCAACCGCCTCGGTCTCAAGTGCTCCGTCGACGAATGCCGCGACATGATCAAGTCCGTCGACGCTGACGGCGACGGCTGCGTCAACTTCGAGGAGTTCAAGACGATGATGACGACCTCCAAGAATCGCGGCCGCGGAGGCGCCAATGGCTCCGTCCACTAATCTTCGCCGTCGATTGAATCCCGACGCGTCCTAGTACGATTTCTCTTATGCTTCTCTTCTCTTTGTATGATTAATCTAATCGTTCTGGTAAAACATTTTAGAAATGAAAATATTCGTATGCTTTGTAAAATTAGTTACATCGTGCTGCATGTGTGAACTTGCGCTCTTCACGTTTTTTCTTGATTTTTCCTTTTACATTGATTCTCCACAGTAGTATTGGAAGCTTTTTTCGCTTAGTCGTGATCAACGTTGCGCCTTGACTGTATACAGTGTGAATTGAGGTAGAAAGGAGTAAGTGATAATGATATATTTACTTAGAGGATGATTTGACAAATCATTTTTTTAGTTAATTATTAAAATTTAAAATTAAAATAAAGAAATATATTTTAAAGGAATAAAAAATTGGTTTTTTCATTATAAATCCAACTCCATATTCTTTGTACACGCATAAAAAAAATAAAACTTATATGTGTACAACTTTACAAAACTAGTTTCTAATAAAAAAAAAATTGATCTTAAATATTATTCTTGCCTCTAACTAAAATTAATCTCTTAATTAACATCAGAGAAATCGCTTTTGATACCATATAAGAAAAGAAACGGGGCAACTTTAGCCATAATAAAAAAACATATTTTATGTAACTTACTTAATTAGCAACCCTTCCTGGCATCATCCTCTTCCAACACATCAATTAATTAGTTTATCATTTTTCTAATTTACAATTTACAATTACAACTTCCTAAAACACTCCTTTTACAATATTTTTTTGAATTAAGAAAAAAATGTATAAAAAAAAAAACGCAAAAGAAGAAGTAAATCAATGAAAATACAATAAAAAAAACTGGTGTAGAAATAACATGACGAAGACAAGTCAACATGCAGATAGTACAGACGATTGCGAAAATTCAAATAAGTCTTACTGTTATTAGGTAGCTGCAACCTGCAAGATTTTGTGTATGGCTAATATTCAATGTTCTACTTTCAAATGTTTTTTTTTTTTTTAAAGTTAATGGTAGGATTTTATGACTGCAGACACATTATGTGTTTTAACTCAGCAAGGAATCTCCTCCCCTCCTACCCACCACATGCAAAGATCCTAACTAAACTAATTATGAATTTTAAGCTTTATTTAGATAAATTTTTTCTATAAATGTTTACTCTATAAGATAGAATGAATTGAGTTGATCGTATAAACAAAAGTTAACTTTTATAAAAATAATAATAATATATATATCTCCTTTAATTTTTCAAAAAATATTCTTCTTACTTTTTTTAGTCCTTCAAATTTAAAAAATATTATTTTTATTATTTTCTCATATCATATTAGCTACTGTACAAAACATGATCTTAAAAGGTTTTAACTTAAATTTCAAAATGTGATTTTTTGCCATTTAAAATCATCATGATCATTTAAGCAAAAAATAAAAAAATACATAATGGATAATGTTGCTAATTCCGTTTATACTTCTACTTGCCAACCCTTCATCGGTGTGATTGCGTCCCACTCTGTAGGAGAAATACGTGATCAACTTGAGCTCTCATGTCAATGTATGTTGCACAAAGCAGAACATAACAGCAATGGTCACAACCAACAACACCACCGTCACGACGAGGAAGTCACGAGCTTTCGACAAACATCGAGGTTGTAGATCTCAACGGCGTAGGACCCCAATGGCCAATGTCACAGATCTCGCGACGCAGCGTCTCAGGATTGCGGATCTCGCCAGCAACCATGACACCTCCGTCAATTTCAATGTCTCCAACAAATTTAGGGAAATCCAACTTTTCTTTTCTTAAGTTTTAATTTTAGATTTAGATTAATCTATGTATCCATTTATTTTTTAAAATCTTTTTGAAAGTTTTATGTTATTTGTTTGGTTGTGTCATTGGTGTAAGGGACAAAAAAAACAATAATAATCAAATTTTAGATACTAAATAAAAGTAATTTTAGATTTGGAGGAATAAAAAAAATAGTAAATCTTAATTGGGAGGACTAAGACGAAAAACGTATTTAAGCATGTTATTTTTCAATTAAAATTAAAACTTTAGTAGAAGAAAAGTTTTGATCTCGTAATAATATTGTTGTTTTTTTAAAAAATATAAATAAAAATAAAAATAATATTTTAAAAAATTTAAAGTAATAATAAAATCTAATATATGACCAAACACACCGAATGTCTTTAAAATTAGAAAAAAAATTATGATTTTTAAAAATATTGAAAAACAAGATGAATGACTTAAAATTTTAAAAAAAATATAAAAAAAGATGTAATGTCTTAAAATTTAGAAAAATATAAAAAAAAATGTTTTGATAATTAGAAAAAGATAAAAGTCAAGATCTCCATTTATTATAGTAAGATAATTGCATTTTATCAAATTATTTAAAAAAATCATTCAAATAATGGATTATGATTGTTCAACAATATAAAATTATTTTATGATGACAGTATATGAGCATTAATTTTTTAGAATACAATATGAAAAAAATCAAGAAATGTGTTGAAAATTTGAATTTTTTTTAAACAACATGAAAATAAAATTAATGTTTGAAAAAAAAAATATACAAAAGAATAAGAAATATGTCTTGAAAATTATAAAAAAATAAAAATTATAAAAAAAACAATAGGAATATTTTTTTTAAAAAATTTTAAAAATATGAAAAACAACGATAATATTGAGAATTTGAAAATATGAAAATAAAATAAAATAGGAGGAATCTCATGAAATTTAGAGAAAAAAAATACAAAATTTTAAAAACATATGAAAAACATGATAAATGTCTTCAAATTTTGGAAAAAAATTGAAAATTTCAAAAAATATGAAAAATAAAAATAATGTTTTGAAAATTTGAAAAAAAATAAAAATTTTAACAATATGAAAAAAAGAAGAGGAATCACTTGAAAAATTGATTTTTTTTTAAATATGAAGAAACAAGAAGCATGTTTTGGAAATTAGAAAAAAAAATATTTAAAAATATGAACAAACAAAAAAATGTCATCAAAATTCGAAAAAAGAATCAAAATTTAAGAAAATACGAAGAAACAAGAGGAATTTTCTGAAAAATTCAAAAACAAATATTTTTTTAAATATGAAAAAACAATAGGAATATCTTCAAAAATAAAGTATAAAAATTTAAAAATAAGAAAAAATAAGAGAAATTTCAATAAAAATTTAAAAATATGAAAAAAAAACAATAGATATGTTTTTTTTTTTTATAAATAAAGAAATTAAAAAAATGGCACTAAGGCCTACAAAAGAGAGTGTCTAAGTCATCAACAACTAAGTAATTCGAAGCTAAAGCTAAATAAGAATTTAATAAAATAAATGAGGAGTAGGATTTGGCTCCTGACTTAGCAAGAATGTCTGCCACATTATTTCATTGCCTAAGCGTATGCTTGAAGCTAATATTCCAAGGTAGTTGTACGTAATCAAGAATGGCCGAAACCACACCTGCATGAGGATGAACAGCGTCGAGCCCCTCAATGATGAATTTCAGAGAAGTGGTGGAATCCGTCTCACAAATAACATTAGAGAAATCTTTTGTGTGGGCAAATTTAATGCCATGAAAAATAGCATACAGCTCAGCGGTGGTGTTTGAAGTAAAACCACAATTGTTCATATAACCCGTGATCCAATTGCTTGCAAAATCTTGTAAAACGCCACCAAAACCTGATAAGCCAGGATTACCAAAGGAACTACTGTCCGTATTGATCTTGATGTAATTTTGCGGAGGAGGTTTCCCAGTTAACCATTATCCTATTTGTTGAGGATGAGCTGGTCGAGCTTGTCCCTTTGGCTAGATACAGAAGAGAACTTATCTGGTTATGCATATACCAGTCTGGCCAAACTATATCGTTAAAAACCACCTCATTCCTCGCACACCAGATCATCCAGCAAGTGATGCCGAATAAGAGCTGAAAATTTCCTTGAATGTTATTTCTGAGCCAGTATGCAGCATCATCAATGAAGAAATCAAGACCATATTGCAACTGGATGTATTGCCACACCTGACATGCATAGGGACAATCACGAAGGATGTGAATCCATATTTCATTGGCATCTCCACACCTGCAACAAGAAGAATCAGTAGTAATATGCCGCATGAAGCGGAAAGAGTTAATAGGAAGACTCCCTCTATAGATGAGCCAAATAAAGTGTTTAACATTCTCAGGTAGCTTGGACTTCCACACCTACGACCAAAACTTAGCACAGGTAAGATGAAAAGCAGGCTCTCGGCTCAACCACGCATAGGCGGACTTGGTATCATACATTCCCGAGCTAAATGCACTTCACCTAATAATATTTGGCATAGAAGGATTAAGAAACAAGTACGGAAGGGTGTTCCGAATGTCTTAAGGCAAGGTTGTAGTAAGGATGTCAAAGTGCCAATAGCCATCAAAATAGACATCCTTAACGCGTAATTGCATGTCTCTTTCATGGACCTCATCTACCATGCCATACAATGGTCCCTCCTCTAACCAAGAATCAAACCAAAAGGAGCAATCCCCGTCTCCAATCCTGAACGTGAAACCTTGTTTGAGATGAGATAAGGCTTTCATGATAGAGGACCAAACATACGAGCTGCTTGTGGAATTCTTAAGGTGAAGAATATTCTTTTGGCCAATATATTTCGCATATAGTAAGCAAACCCATAACTTATCCTTGCCGTGTAAAAGATCCCACACATGTTTGCCAAGTAGGGAAATGTTAGCTTGGCGACATCGATGAATGTCCAAACTTCATTTGGCACGAGTTTTAGAGATCGTAGACTAATCTACCCAATGATTGTGATTCCCTCCCCAAATAAAGCACCTTAACCTAGAGTCAATTTTATTGCAAATTCCCTCCGGGATCCATAGGTTTTGCATAGAGTACAAGGGGATAGCAGATATAACTGACAAAGCCAAAGTTACTCTGCCTGCAAAGCACGGCTAAGGAGTTGGGCCTTCCAACCTGCAATGCAGCTATTGATATAGTCTATGAGGGAGGAAAAATCCACCTTAGTGGTCCTACCTACCAAGAAAGGGAACCCCAAGTATCTGCCTGGATTATGAGTGTGTTGGAACTCTAATATAGTGGTGAATTGCTGGATTTTGCTACGCGGAACATTCTTAAAGAGGAAGTACTTAGATTTCTGACTATTGACTTTCAAGTCAGAAGCAAGACAAAATAGACGAATAACATCCTGGACCAACTACACTTGATTTGCCAACGCCTTAGTGAACAACAGACAATTATCGGCAAAGAATAAATGTAATATCTTAGGGCCACCTCTGGAGATCGTAACTGGTTGTCAATCCCCACTACTCACTTTCTCCTGAATGAGAAGTGTTAGCTTCTTCATGCATAGAAGAAAGAGATAAGGTGACATTGGGTCTCCCTGACGAAGACCACGTCTTGGCGAGAAAGAGGGCAATCTCTCATTGTTCCATTTTAAAGACAAGGACGTAGTAGTAGTGCAGTTCATAACCAAGTCTATTGTGCGGTCCGGAAACCCAAATTCCTTCAGAGTCAATCTCAAGAAGTTCCAATCAACCCTATCATAGGCTTTTTCAAAATCGATCTTGAACATAACATATCTAGTCTTTCTAGTCTTCTTATGCATACTATGAACAATCTCTTGGGCAATGATGGCATTATGACAAGTTCCCCTCTTGGGGATGAAGCTACTTTGAAGGGGACCAATGATAAAATCTAGGTGTGGCCGAAGGCGATTCATTAGAATCTTGGAGACCAATTTGAATAGAATATTACAAACACTGATAAGTCTGAAGTCCCTGATGGACATGGGATTCTCCGACTTAGGAATGAGAACTATCAAAGTTTTGGTCATTTGGAATGGGACAACATTGTGGCAAAAATCTCAGCTACCATGCACGTAATATCATCCTTGATATGTGGCCAGAAGGTTCTGAAAAATATAGGTTGAAATCTGTTTGGCCCAAGGGCTTTGTAAGGGTTTATGCTAAAGAGGGCATCATTCACTTCCCACAACGTGACGGTAGCGGCTAGGCCGAGGGAGACATGATCCTTTAATCGAGGAACATGCACTAGCTATAAGCAATTGGGAAGACATCTAGCAGTAGATTGGAAGAGACCTTGGTAGAACGATTGAGCTTCCTTCTTAATAAAGGATACACCAGTGCACCAAAAATTATTGATAAACAGGTCAGAAATGTTATTCTTGTGTCTTCTGATAACCGTTTGAGTATGAAAGAATTTGGTATTCTTGTTGCCAAATCTTACTCAATTCTCACGGGACTTCTGGAATCATAACATTTCTTCGTGAAAAAGGATCTGGTTGTACTGGTCCTGCAAGGCTTTCTCGAACTAAATCAAGTCGGAAGTAACCCGAGTCTCTAGTTCTCAGTGGACTCCTTTGATACGAAATTCCAATTTCTTTTTGTCCTGAAAAATATTCCCAAAGACCTCTTTATTAAAGGTGATAGAGCTGTCACGAACCTTATTAAGCTTATGGAAAGTGTTTCCGGTAATTTAATCCCATGCTTGTGTCACAATATTTGCATACTCCGGGTGGAAAAGCCAAGCTGCTTGAAAATGAAAGGAAGGGTTTAAAAATATGAAAAAACAAGAATAATGTTTTTAAAGATTGAAAAAAAATATAAAGTATAAAATTATAAAAAAAAAAAAACAAAAAACAAGTATAATATCTTAAAAATTGAAAAAAAAAAAAAGAAACAACAAGAGAGATTTCTTGAATATTTTAAAAATATGAAAAAACAATTACAATGTCTTTAAAAAATTTTAAAATATGAAAAAAACAAGAATAGTGTATTGAAAATTTAAATATGTTTTTGAAAAATTAAAAAGATATATGAAAACAAGAATAATATGTTAAAAATTTAGAAAAATATTAAAAGTAAAGTATTGTCTTCAAATGTTTTGAAAAAATATATGAAAAAACAATAGTTTTATTTTGCATATATGAAAATTGATTAAAAACAAGAATAATGTATTGAAAATTTGAGAAAAAAAATGAAAAATTTTAAAATATGAAGAAAAAGATCAATGTTTTGAAAATTAAAAATATAAAAAGAAAAAAGCAATGTATTGAAAATTTGAAAAAAATTTAAATATTTCAAAGTAAGAAAAAACCAAAATAATATATTAAAATTTTTAAAAAAAGATTAAAAATGTGAAAGCACAAGAGAGATTTGTTGAATATTTGAAAAATATGAAAAAATATGAATGATGTTTTTAAAAATAAAAAAAGAAATTTGAAAATATGAAAAAATAATAATGTTCTGAAAATTTAAATACTTTTCTGAAAAATGAAAAAATAAGAATAAGATCTTAAAAATTTAGAAAAAAAAAGAAAAAATAGTAATATTTTGAATATTTAAAAAATATTAAAAAAACAGTAATAATCCCTTTAAAAATTTAAAAATAAAATATTTTTTTTACATTATTAAAAAACAAAAGAGGAATATTTTAAAATTTTGAAAAAAATTAAAAATTAAAATATACGAATAAACAAGAGAAATGTTTTGAAAATTAGATTTTTTTAAATATTAAAAAAAAAGAAATATTTTAAAAGTTTGAAAAAAATCAAAATCTTTAAAATTAAATAAAAATAAGAATAGTGACTTGAAAATTTGAAAAAAAAATTTATAAAATAAGAAAAGATAAGTGTAATGTTTTAAAAATTTATAAAAAAAATGAAAAATTAATAAAATATAAAACAAGAAGAGTAATGTGTTAGAATATTTTAAAAATATGTAAAAAAATTATAATTTTTTTAAAATATAAAAAAATAAAAATAATGTCTTAAATTTTTTTTTTGAAAGGTTTAAAAAATATGAAAAAAAGAATTATGTCTTGAAAGTTTGAAAAAAAAAAATAGAATTTAAAAAATATTTTAAAAAAGAAGAAAAATAATTGAAAAAGTTTTAAAATAAATAAATATTAAAAAATTAGTAATGTCGAACAAATGTAGAGGCGCGTGCGTGCGTGGCGTGGTGAACTGATGAATGATGATGGTGTCGAATTGGAAAGAGTAAATTTGTAAAGAAATATATTTTAATAGGTTGACAGGTGTCAAATTTTAACTGACTAGGAACATCATTTGGACTCTTTCTTTCGGATGTTCAAGCATTTCTCCTAATCAACAAGACGAAGCTGAAATATGAGAAAACCGACCTTTGATTTTGATTTTGATTTTGATTTCTCTAAAACCATTCTCAACAATAATGTCATTGTCAAGAATATTAAGGTTTTCTGTTGTCTCTGTTGTTTCCATTCCTAACAAGTTTCCCTCTTCTCAGTTGTTTCACTCCCAGCCTCCAACCCCTTCCTTCGAGAATATTGATGATGTCGTCTCCCAATTCCACCGCATGCTCCGTATGCGTCATACTCCTCCCATCATCCAATTCGGAAGCATTTTAGGATCTCTGGCGAGGATGAAGCAGTATTCCACTGTTATTTCCCTTTCTCGTCAAATGGAACTCAACGGAGTTTTCCCAAACCTTGTTACTCTCAACATCCTCATTAACTGTTACTCCCACTTGGGTCATATCACCTTCGCTTTCTCTCTATTCGCCAAGATCCTCAAATTGGGTTATCACCCAGATACCATAACCCTTACCACACTCATCAAAGCTCTCTGTCTCAAGGGCCAGGTCCAAGAAGTACTGCACTTTCACGACAATCTCATAGCACAGGGATTTCCGCTCAACCACGTTAGTTACGGTACTTTGATCAATGGTGTGTGTAAGATAGGAGATTTTAGAGCTGCCATCCACTTGCTCAGAAAGATTGATGGCCGATTCACTCAGCCTGATGTGGTAATGTACAACACTGTTATTGATTGTTTATGTAAACATCAGCTTGTATCTGAGGCCTGCCATTTGTTTTCTGAAATGCATGTCAAGAAAATTTCTGCTGATGTTATCACTTATACTACTCTCATTTATGGCTTCTGCACTATTGGTAACCTGAAAGAAGCAACTGATTTGTTAAATGAAATGGTATTAAAAAACATCAACCCAAATGTTTGTTCCTACAATACATTGGTTGATGCATTGTGTAAAGAAGGAAAGGTCAAAGAAGCCAAAAATGTGTTTGCTGTCATGCTTAAGGCATCTTCGAAACCTGATGTGGTTACTTATAATACTTTAATGGATGGCTATTGCTTAATTAATGAAGTGAAGAATGCAAAACATGTATTCAATGCTATGTCTCTACTAGGAGTAACTCCTGATGTTTGCAGCTACAATATCCTTATTAATGGATTTTGTAGGACTAAAAGGGTGGATGAGGCCATGAATCTCTTTATGGAAATGCATCGGAAAGATGTGGTTCCTAACATAGGGACTTACAATTCTCTCATTGATGGTTTGTGCAAATCTGGGAGAATCTCTTATGTTTGGGATCTTATTGATGAGATGCATGATAGAGATCAACCAGCAGATGTTATCACCTACAGTTGCTTAATAGATGGTTTATGCAAAATCGGTCATCTTGACAAGGCAATTGCATTGTTCAACAAAATGAGAGATCGCACAATTCGTTCGAATGTGTACACATTCACTATACTTCTTGATGGTCTATGCAAAGGCAAAAGACTTAAGAACGCACAAGAGTTTTTTCAAGAACTTTTAATTAGAGGCTACAGTCCAGAAGTTTGCACATACACTGTTATGATCAATGGACTTTGCAACGAGGGCTTGTTGGATGAAGCATTTGCCTTTCTGTGAAAAATGGAAGACAGTGGTTGCATCCCTAATGCTATAACATTTGAAATAATTGTCTGTACTCTCCTTGAAAAGGGTGAGACTGATAGGGCAGAGAAACTTCTTCGTGAAATGATCACTAGAGGTTTGTTGAAAAGATAAAAGGTAACACATCAAATCACATTTCTATTGTTGTAATATTGTTGACTTCACATGAATGGTTTGTAATTTTTGTATTTGTTTGATCAGAGGAGTTGTTGGGTTATGCAGTGGCATCATTGCTGTTGATGTTTTTATCAATGCACATAGCATATGCAGTGACACACCTCAGTTATATATTAAGTTACGTTTCTATTGTTGTTGAATGACACACCTCAGTTATATATTAAGTTACATTTCTGTTGTTGTTGAATTTACATGAATGGTTAGATATATTTTATTTGTTGGATCAGAGAGTGGCCTCTCTGCAGCTGATGTTTTTTCATTGTTCCCTGTTGGATGTGAAGAGTTGATGATATTGTATGTTTTCTCGGCATTTTGATTGCTATAGTCAGATTAGTTATATTAAAAAGTATATAAGGTGAAGGTGATTTGAAATTGCATTTTTATTGTAGGATTCGTTTAAATGACCTCATTGGCTGTCAAGTTTATATTAACTTGCTTTGGTTGTTGGTTGACATTTTGAATCTCGAGGTGCCTTTTATTCATCTTCCTTTGGCAATCCTAATCGGATTTATATGAAGTGCTTTTCTGCATTAAGAAGTTTGGACTTTGGAGTCTGCATAATGACATTATATTTAATCATGCAACTCTCTCTTTTGAAGCTTTGATGGACAATATTCTGGACAAAAAATTTAATAAAAGATTTTAATTACTAAACGAGTTCTGAAATTGGTTGAATAGCTAATGAGCTGGGCAATCACATGGTTGGCTCTTTCAATACGCTGTTGTGTTGGTGACATCCACGGGGCGGATCAGAAACAACAATGTTAAGGACCATTCATCATGTCTTTATCACATGTAACTCCAAAATTTATTTATAAAATATAATTTCTCCCTTTTGTTCTTGTATTTTTTTTAATGCAAGTGGACACAATTGCCGCATAATAGACCCATTCATTAATTTTTTCTTAGCATAATCAATTTTTTTTTATCCTCAAATCATTATTTTAACTATTTACTTCACTGTCAATTTATGTTATTCACTATTTTAAATTCATCGAAATAAATTAGTAATCTAATCGTGGTTGGAATATTTGAAAATTTTAAATTGTTTCAATAATCGATTTGATTACATGTATACTTGATTTTAATCATATTCACATTTTATTTGATTTAATTTGTTGAAAAATGATTTATAAAAAAATAATTTCTTTTGGATACAATAAAAAAATAAATCTTTACATTATAAAAAATTATAAAAGAGTGTAAAAATAGTTGAAAGAAAAAATAAAATTATTAAAAATAATTAGAAGTTATGAATTTTCATATGGTGAAAAATAATTATTATTTTTTGTAATTTTAAGCCAGATTCTCAGACATAAATGTTTTTTTTTTTTCTAAAATAGCTTTGATTATGTAAAATAAATGGTATAATCTCAAACATGCTCTTTAGTATTAGTTGGGATTAGTATTAACTTTTAAAAGAAAAAAAAATGCATAAATATATTATAGATTACTTTTGATTGTATATCAATGGTAATGGTAATATATCTATTGTCATTGATGAAATTTTGCTCTTATTTTTATTAATTTCCGTGTATAGACATTACTTGATATTTTCCTATAATAATTTCCAGTAGCTTTTATCCTTAAAATTACAGCTGAAATTATTAATCTTTTAGACCTAAGATCTCATAAAAAACAAAGCATGAATTAATTAGAGCAACTAACTGAAGTTAGTTATTTAGTAATTACTCTGTTTATTTGTATGCATGGCATATATATAATTGGACAGTGGTAGCTCTTCTGTTTTGGTTTGTAACCGAGCCGTGTATAAATATATGATCATGACATGACTCTGCTCTGGACACTGGACCCTGTTTCGTTATCGATTGTTTCTTTTTTTACTTTGTACATGGCTGTGGCTGATGATGCATTTGATGAGCAGTGTGATTACCTGTTCAAAGCTGTTCTGATTGGAGACTCAGGAGTTGGGAAATCAAATCTGATATCAAGGTTTGCAAAAGATGAATTCAGGTTGGATTCCAAGCCAACCATAGGTGTTGAGTTTGCTTACAGAAACATTAAAGTCAGGAACAAGCTCATCAAATCACAGATATGGGACACTGCCGGCCAAGAAAGGTAACACCTTAACTCTTCTCTTCTTTTCATCAATTCATCTATCTAGCTTGTGTTTCAATAAATTAAATTTTTATTCTGATCAGAAATTGTATTCTTATGGTTAACCAAATAGATTAAAAGAAAGTCTTCTTGTTGCCGTTGGTTTCATTTCATCTTTAGACTCTTTTGTTTTCCAACTGACATTTTCAATTTCAAAGTCGGTGTCCTTTGGTTTTAGGTTTGCTTAGTCTAGAAGAATTTTATCAATGAATTTTACTTTATTATTATTAGAGTTTCAATCTTGTACAACTTTTCTTGCCTTATCTCCCCACAAAATCATGTCCCACCCCCTTTTTGTTAGCTTGCCTTTTCTTCGGTGATAAATGGTAAAGAAAAATATTTACAGCATTTTTTTTTTCTCAAAAACTAATAAAATAAAACGATCATCTTTTTACTGATGATATATATATTTTTTTCCATTGTTTCTAAAAAGAGTTTAAATATAACCATTTTTCAAATAAAATTACCAAACATGCACCAGCTACTGCACCCGTGACTGTGATGAATATGTTTTGGATTTGATAAGTTAAAAAGTACAATCTAAAATTTCAAGGTACCAGTTGAGTATAGTTTATATTTTTTTTACAAGAATGACAATGAAATTTGAATTTAATAAGATATATTACAAATTATCTAAATTCTTCATCAGTAAGTAACTACTTAGTCGATATAGTAGATTAATTGAATATAGATTTGGTTTTGGAGTGATAACATATCTGGAAATCCTTTCATGTGGGACCTAAAGACATTTGATATATACGCTGAGATTATCATGCATTGAGTTAAAAGCAAGGCATAGGATTTATAATTTGTTTGTGGTTTATTAATTAATTAATTAATGCTCATAAAATGAACACTATAGATCATTGAGTTGTATAAGACTTGGTTTCTTCTTCAAAAGTAAACGTTCTTATCCATCCAAAAAAAAAAGTAGACGCACTTTGGTTTGTGACCTCACCCAAATATTAAGACAAATTTAAAGTCCAAAAAACGTTTAAAATAGATTTAAGAAAATTTAGGGTTTGAATCAAAGTTAAAGAAGAGTAGGCTCATTATAGTGTAAAAAGTAGAAACCAAAAGTTTTTTCTTATTATTATTTTAATGCAAGTGCAAGGTTAATAATGGTTGAGGGGTCCATGACAAGAATTGGACACGTTGAGGCTAAGCTTAATAAGAAGGGATGAATGAAATTGAAAATGATCGATGGTATGTATGAGTAAGAACAATATTCAAGTGGCATCAATAGGTCAAAGAAATGCATGAATGTGATACGGTCAAGGTTTTGGTCACCAACCCCATCCATCATCCAAGTTTGAAAGGAGTGTTCTATTCTATATATCATTTTAAGCTCCCATATCCACCAAATAGCTTTGTGTTTTATTATTATCTCTCAATTGTGGCCATTGCTTAATTTGGAATTTGAAAAGTCTTGGTAACACACCTTTTAACATTATTTTTGATTGAACAATTTTTGTGGTAGGTTTAGGGCAATCACAAGCTCATACTACAGAGGAGCCTTGGGGGCAATGCTAGTGTATGACATAACAAAGAGAGCAAGTTTTGTGAATGTAGAAAAATGGCTACATGAGTTAAGAGAGTTTGGAGGAGAAGACATGGTGGTTGTTTTGGTGGGAAACAAATCTGATTTGGATCATTCAAGGCAAGTTGAGAGAGAAGAAGGGAAAGGGTTTGCAGAAAAAGAAGGGTTATGTTTCATGGAAACCTCTGCTTTGCAGAATCTGAATGTTGATGATGCATTCTTGGAAATGATCACTAAGATCCATGACATCATAAACCACAAAACTTTGGAAACCAAAATGAATGGTTCAGCATTAAATATTCCTACTGGGAAGGAGATTCATATAGCTGATGAAGTTACAGCTACTAAACAAGCTAATTGTTGTTCATAATGAGTTTTTTCTATCTTGATATATCG
The DNA here is from genome assembly GCA_014843725.1 of Amphicarpaea edgeworthii. Lineage (NCBI taxonomy): Eukaryota > Viridiplantae > Streptophyta > Magnoliopsida > Fabales > Fabaceae > Amphicarpaea > Amphicarpaea edgeworthii. The sequence goes on from CM026325.1 coordinate 1,927,298, forward strand.
TCTCGTGGTAATTTATATTATTATTTATCCCTTTTTTTTTTATGTACAACAATATAAGGTTGACATTTAATTTCCTTGTGCCAGATAATGATAGTGAAATAGAGCAGATGAAACATTGATAGAGATTATTATTATTATCATTAAAAAATTAAGAGCAAATGTCCATTTGAATTTTAATATTAAGTTTTACCTATACACAAAATTAAAATTAGTATTTCTCTTTAAACTTTAGATTTTACATATGTTTTTAAACTAAACTCAACCACTTAATTTACGTGAAAATGCGTGTATAATATGAAAAAATAACTATTAATATTAAACAACTATACCAGTAGATAGTAAATTTGAAGTTTAATTTTGACTATTCTATATATAAATACCAAACATGAATAATTAAATATGTCTCTGTTGGAAAGAAACTAGTTCTGAATGGCTAATAATCCTCCACACCACATTGTTTATTGTTACTTCCTCTCTCCTTCAGTGGCACCCCGCTTCTCTAGCTCCTCTTCTCATATCACTTGTTTGGTAAACGCCATGGTGCCCTTTTCTGTTGACTTTTTTTTCCTCTTGTTAAATTAAATGGAACCAGCATTCGTTCAGCCTTCACAATCTTAGGAAATGTGGAAACATTTTTTGCAATAATAAAAACCAGGTGGGGGTTCCCCTCTCATTCCATGCATGCTGTTTGTTCATTAATTAAGTATAGAAAATTGCTGCTTTCAGCTTTGCCCCTTCGTTACTTTCACTCAACATGTCAAATTACATTCTATCTACTCCTTTATGCATAGATGATCACGTGCTTGGATTTTGGTTGGGAATGATGGTAAGAACATGTTACTTATATTGCATAAAATGCCTTGCTGCCCTCAATATACATGTGCTTTCAACAAGTGTTTGGTTCGAAAACACTCTTTGAAATCATATGCGTAATAGAAAAAATAAAAATGAAACATTCAATTTCCCCCTTTACTTTTTTCTACCAAGTTGATGCCTCTTTGCAGTTTAATTAACAAATTGACCATAGTAAAATGAAATGTGGAGCTGATGCTTGATTTCATTTCGTATGGCAGCCAGTCACATTTGCTGCAGTATATATTGGCACAACCTTTAAGAGTCTTTCAGGGATTACACATGGATGGAATGAAGTTTCAACATTTCAATGGGTAACCTGAAGCCTTCTATTTTCTTTGTTACCACATCGGAGTATATTAGAGGAAGAAAATACCATATATAATATAAATTATTAGCTCTACAATTCTCTGAATAAAGATGAGTTCTCAGGGAATGATCATGTTTTCATGTTGAAAAAGGAGATGACTTTCTTGATTTAATTATAGATATGCTTAAGTTGTACTATTGTATGGTTTATGTACCTTAGTTCGTGTGTCTATGAGTTGGTTGGTGGCACCAATCAGGGTATTTATCATGATGTTCTGAGCCCTTATTCATTTAGGGAAGAATGTTCTGCTTGTGTTTTCTACCAGTAAACCAGGTATAATGTAAGAAGCATATTTATTTTTGTTTTTATTCTTAATAAAGGGTCTCATAGCAGTAAAACATATTCTTGCATAGTTATAATTTTAGATTCTGAAGAACTAAAGTCCAAATCCCATTTGAATGTTGTTGCAATGCAGGTATTTTTGCTGTTGGGCTCTGGAATATCTGGTATTTTTCATTCATACATAGACTTTAATTTTTTTTTTTCTCTAAATGTTCAAGCATTCATTTGCTTTTCTTTTGTTTTTCCAATTCAGTTTCTTGTGTACATCATCATGTCTTTGATCATCTACACTTGAAGAGATTGGTCTTTCTTTACATTTACAAAAGGAGAGGATGATGCTATCTCTTAATATTTTCTTTTCACCAATAAAATATTTCCCTCTCTTAACATGATCATTCACTTGTGAAGTTTTGATGTTAAAGGATGCAATTGTTAATGATGGTTGTATTCACCAATTTTTAATGTGATTTGGTCTTTATTCCTTTTCTGTATGCAGTGACTATGTTTGCTTTCATCACCAAAATTGCCAAGGCCTCCCAAATAAACAGCAATTTGATTACTGAAATGCTACCTCTTGTGGCAAGGAAAGATTTGGACCTCCGCAAGCCTTTCATAGTCAGAATAGATTCATTGAGAGAGGATCTTGAAAGAAAAATATCAGTAACTGTGTGAATTATTTGTGCAGTTTTGATCAATTCCAGTTCTGAATATGTATCAAGTGTAAAATTAATGTATCATAGTAGTGCTTATGTTCTTATATATATAAATAAGTACGCTTTTGTAATAAAAGGGAATATAGGTCCAAAGAGATACAAATATAACGAATAGAAATAATAAAAAGGAAAGGAACATATGTCCAAAAGGAGCAACACACAACATGGAATGCAAATAATGCAGACCAAATATTGCTTCTTAATGTAATAATGTTGCCCGTCATTAATTTAAAGGGTTAAAAAGTTTAAATTAACAAGGACTATAATTAAAAAATATATAATTTAATTTAGCTTAATAGTGAAAAATCTTTTTAATTTTTTTGTATAACTATTATTAACCACTTAAATTTAAATTTGATGAAATAAACATTTATTTTAATAAAACTAATACAATAACTCGTGCTTTGCACATGTATTAAGTTTACCATCTATAATTTTTCATATTATTATTTTAATATATTTGTTAATTATTTTTAAATATAATATAAGTAGATCTTAGTAAACTTAAGTAGTAAAAATAAACTAAAATCATATCTTATTGACACATCAAACAATGAATTATCAAATGATAGAATAGTTATTCCATCATATCCTCTCCTATCTTATCCACCAAACATGTCCTTAAGGTTTAAGAATTCATTGTTTAAGAATTAAGGTTATAGTTTATTATTTCGTGATTTTATGATTCAATATTCACCGTTTTCTATTCATTTTTTAAGATTTAAGTTTTGAGGTTTATGATTTTAGGCGTACATAATTTATGATGTAGGGTTTCTAGATTTAGTATTCACAATTTAAAATTTTATAATTTATAGTTTCATAATTTATGATTGTAGTGTTTCAAGTTTCATCATTTATGTTTTAGGATATAGGGTATAGGATTCCAATTTCAATAGTTCATAAATTAAGGATTTTATGGTTTAAGCTTTAGTGTTTTTGGTTAAGGATTAATGGTTTATGATTTGAGTTTTATGATTTTTGTTTTTATGGTTCACATTTTACTGTTTTTTTTTTTTTTTTTCAAATATAGAAGACATTGCTCTTTTTTCTTTTCATTTTTTTTTTAATTTTCAAGTTATTATTCTTGATTTTCATATTTGTTTTCAAATTTTGAAAACATTACTATTTATTTTTCATATTTTTATTTTTATTAAAATTATCAAAAAAATTACTCTTGTTTTTTTTTTCTTATTTTTGTAAATTTGTTTTTCATATCTTTAAGATATTACTATTGTTTTTCATAATTTTATAAAAAAAAAATCAAATTTTCAAGATATAACTCTTATTTTTCATTTTTCTTTTCAAATATACAAGATTTTATTCTTGACTTTAAATTTTCATTTTTTTTTTTATAATTTTGAAGACAATAATCATGTTTTTCATAATTTTAAAAACTTTTGATTTTTTTTTTCATAGTTTTAAGACATCACTTTTGTTTTTCATATTTTTCAAATATTAAAAACATTACTTCTTTTATTTAATATTTTTTTAAAAAAAATTAAAAATTTTGATAACATTACTTTTGTTTTTTCATAGTTTTAAAAATTCCTTTGTAAATTTTTTTTTTAAGGCATTAGTCATATTTTTTTATAATTTAAAATTTGTTCAAGACACCGCACTTGTTTTCCAAATTTTCAAGGCATTGTTATTATTTCATATTTAAAAATAATAATTTTCATCAAATTTTAAGATATTACTCTCTTTTTTTAATATTTTTATAATTTTTCAATTGGTTACTCTCATTTTTTCATACTTTTAATTTTTTTTTAAAAAATTGAAAACATTATTTTTTAAAAAAATTTTGAGACCATTACTCTTGTTTTTTTTTTATAATTTTAAAATTTTCATATTTTAAAAAAAAATAAAATTACAATACAATCTCTTGTTTGTTCGTATTTTTTTTATCAAATTTTGAATACATTACTCTATTTATTTAATCTTTTTAAAAAATTTCATTTTTTCTAAGTTCTAAAGAAATTAATCTTATTTTTTTTATATTTTTATTCAAATTATTAATATATTATTCTTATTTTTCATTTTTCATTTTTTTTTCAAATTTTAAAGTTATTACTCTTTTTATTTCATTTTCTTTCAAATTTTTTGTTCGTTCAGAGTTTTTAAAATTTTCATTTTTATTCAAGTTATCCAGATATTTCTATTGTTTTTTAAAAAAAATTAATTTTTTTTTTAAAAAAAATTGAAGACATTACTCTTTTTTATTTCAAATTTAAAAAATATTACTTATGTTTTTTTTGTATTTTCAAAAATTATTTTTTTAAAACTTTTAAAGACGTTATTCCTTTTATTTTATATTTTTTAATTTTTTAAAAATTTCAAGATAATATTCTTGATTTTTCATATTTTTTAATTTTTAATTTTTAATTTTAAAGACAATACTATTTTTATTTAATATTTTTTTTTCAAATTTTATGTTTTTTTTAAATACCAAAAAAAAAGTGTAATGTTTTGGAATTTAGAAAAATATGAAAAAACAAAAGTAATAGTATCATAATTAAAAAAATAAGAAGAATATCATGAAAATTATAAAAAAAAAAGGAAAATATTAAAATTTAAAAAAAAAAGAGGAATTTAAAAAAAAAAGTTTTAAAAAGTATGAAAAACGATAATAATGTTTTAAGAATTTGAAAATATGAAAAAAATAAGATGAATGTGTTAAAATTTAGAAAAAAAAATACAAAATTTTAGAAACATATGAAAAACACCATAAATGTCTTCAATTTTTGGAAAAAAAATATGAAAATTTCAAAAAATATGAAAAACAAAAGTAATGTTTTGAGAATTTGAAATAAAAAAAATTAATAATATAAAAAAAAACAAGAGTAATGCCTAGAAGTTTAAAAAACAAAATCAAAATATGAAAAAAGGAAAAAGAATCACTTGAAAAATTGAAAAAAATGATTTTTTTTAAATACGAATAAACAAGAGGAATGTTTAGAAAATTAGAAAAAAAAAATTGAAATATTTAAAAATATAAACAAACAAAAGAAATGTCTTCAAAATTTGAAAAAAGAATGAAAATTTAAGAAAATATGATCATATGAGGAATTGTTTGAAAATTACAATTTTTTTTAAATATGAAAAAAAACAAGTGGAATGTCTTGAAAATTTAAAAAATATAAATAAAATCTTTAAAAATAAGAAAAAAAAACAAGTGTAATATTTTGAAAATTTTTAAAATATGAAAAAAATAAGAGAAATGTTTTCAAAATTTGAAAAAATATGAAAAAACAAGACTAATGTCTTTAAATCTGTATTGAGTTCTGGTCATGAGTATGAAAATTCAAGGTACTTGAAAATGATAAACACTTTATTCAGTTCACCTATAGAGGGATATTTTTTACTAATTATTTTCGCTTCATGTGGCATATTATTGTTGATTCTTTTTGTTACAAGTGTGGAGATGCTTATAAAACATGATTCACATCCTTCGTAATTGTTCATATGCATGTATGGTGTAGTGATATATTTAGTTGTAGTATGGTTCTAATTTTTTCGTTGATGATATTGCATACAAGCTCAGAAGTAACATTCAAGGGAATTCTTAGCTCACTCTTATTCGGCATCACTTGTTGGATAATTTGGTGCGTGAGGAATGAGGCGATTTTTGGCAATATAGTTTGGTTAGACTGATATACGCATAATCAAATAAATTCTCTTCTACATCTAGTCTAAGGGACATGTTTGACTAGCTCGTCCCCCAACAGATATGACATTGGTCAATTGGAAACTTCCTCCGTAAAACTATATCAAGATCAACACAGACGTTAATTCCTTCGGTAATCTTGGTTTGTCAGGTTTTGGTAGGATTCTACGGGATTTTGCAGACAATTGAATCACGGGTTATATGAGCAGGTTTTGGTTTTTCTAATGTTATTTGTGAGGCAGATTCCATTTTCACTACTTCTCTAACATCCATCAATGAGGACCTTGACGTTATTCATCATCATGCAAGCGTGGTATCGACAACTATCTTGAAATATTAGCTTCAAGTTCAATAAGATAGGAAAATAGTATGACATATATTCTTATTAAGTTGGGAGTCAAATCCTTCATCCCGTTTATTGTTTTAAATTCTTGTTAGTTGTTGAAGTCTGAGATACTCTTTTTTATAGGCCTTAATGCCTTCTTTATAATTTCTTTATTTATAAAAAACAAATATTGAAAAAAATATAAAATTTCAAATTATGAAAAAAAAAACAAGTATTTGAAAAAAAATGAAACAACAAGAAAGATTTCTTCAACATTTGAAAAAACAATTATAATATCTTAAAAATTTTTAAAACAAAAGTAATATATTAAAAATTTAAATATTTTTTTATAAATTAAAAAATATATGAAAAAAAGAATAATACCTTGAAAATTTAGAAAAATATGAAAATATAAGAGTATTATTTTGAAAAAAATTTTAAAATTGAAAAGTTAAAAGAAATATATGAAAAAACAATAGTTGTATTTTGCACATTTGAAAATTGATTAAAAACAAGAATTATGCATTGAAATTTTTAAAAAATATGAAGAAAAAGAGGAATGTTTGAAAATTAAAAAAAAATAAAAATTTTAAAAATATGAAAAAATAATAGGAATGTATTGAGAATTTGAAAAAAAAAATTAAAAGGAAAACAAAAAGAATAATATCTTGAAATTTGAAAAAAAAAAAAAAAAGTAAAATCACATGACACATTTCTTGAATATTTGAAAAATATGAATAAACATGAATTATGTTTTCAAAATAAAAAAAATGAAAATTTTGAAAATATGAAAATAGGAATAATTTCTTGAAAATTTCAATATTTCTTTGAACAATTAAGAAAATATGGAGTAACAAAAATAAGGTCTTCAAAATTTAGAAAAAAAAATGTGAAAAGAAAAGAGTAATGTATTAAAATTGAAAATTTTTAAAAAATTTAAAAAAAGAAGAGTAATATATTGCATATTTGAAAGTTTTTAAAAAAATAAGAATAATCCCTTTAAAAATTTGAATTTTTTTATAATATTAAAAAACAAAATAGAAATATTTTAAAATTTTGAAAAAAATAAAAACTTAAAAATATATGAAGAAACAAGAGAAATATTTTGAAAATTACATTTTTTTTTAAATATGAAAAATAATAGAAATATTTTGAAAGTTTGAAAAATGCAAAATCTTTAAAATTGAAAAAACAAGAATAATCACTGGAAAATTAGAAAAAAAAATTAAAATATGAAAAGATAAGAGGTTTGTTTTAAAAAATTAGAAAAAAATGAAAAATTTATAAAATATGAAACAACAATATTAATGTGTTGAATATTAAAAAAATATGTAAAAATAAAAATAATTTTAAAATTAGAAAAAAATTAAAATATGAAAAAGTAAGTATAATGTCTTTAATTTTTTTTGAAAGGTTAAAAAAAAATGAATATTTTTTTTTAAAAATATAAAAAAAGAAGAAAAATATTTAAAAAGTTTTAAAATAAATAAATATTAAAAAATTAGCAATGTCGAACAAATGAAGAGGCTCGTGCGTGCGTGGCGTGGTGAACTGATGAATGATGGTGTTGAATTAGAAAGGGAAAATTTATAAAGAAATAAATTTTATCATTCGGACTGACTAGGAACATCATTCGGACTCTTTCTTTCGGATGCTCAAGCATTTCTCCTAATCAACAAGCCGAAGCTGAAATCTGAGAAAACCGACCTTTGATTTTGATTTTGATTTCTCTAAAACCATTCTCAACAATAATGTCATTATCAAGAATATTAAGGTTTTCTGTTGTCTCTGTTGTCTCTGTTGTTTCCATTCCCAACAAGTTTCCCTCTTCTCAGTTGTTTCACTCTCAGCCTCCAACCCCTTCCTTCGAGAATATTGATGATGTCGTCTCCCAATTCCACCGCATGCTCCGTATGCGTCATACTCCTCCCATCATCCAATTCGGAAGCATTTTAGGATCTCTGGCGAGGATGAAGCAGTATTCCACTGTTATTTCCCTTTCTCGTCAAATGGAACTCAACGGAGTTTTCCCAGACCTTGTTACTCTCAACATCCTCATTAACTGTTACTCCCACTTGGGTCATATCACCTTCGCTTTCTCTCTATTCGCCAAGATCCTCAAATTGGGTTATCACCCAGATACCTTTACCCTCAATACACTCATCAAAGCTCTCTGTCTTAAGGGCCAGGTCAAGAAAGCACTGCACTTTCACGACAATCTCATAGCACAGGGATTTCCGCTCGACCAGGTTAGTTACGCCACTTTGATAAATGGTGTGTGTAAGATAGGAGATTCTAGAGCTGCCATCAAGTTGCTCAGAAAGATTGATGGCCGATTCACTCAGACTAATGTGGTAATGTACAACACTGTTATTGACTGTTTATGTAAACATCAATTTTTATCCGAGGCTTGCCATTTGTTTTCTAAAATGCATGTCAAGGAAATTTCTGCTGATGTTGTCACTTATAATACTCTCATTCATGGCTTCTGCACTATTGGCAACCTGAAAGAAGCAACTGTATTGTTAAATGAAATGGTATTCAAAAACATCAACCCAAATGTTTATACCTACAATATATTGGTTGATGCATTGTGTAAAGAAGGAAAGGTCAAACAAGCCAAAAATGTGTTAGCAGTCATGCTTAAGGCATCTTCCAAGCCTGATGCTATTACTTATAATACTTTAATGGATGGCTATTGCTTAATTAATGAAGTGAAGAGTGCAAAACATGTATTCAATGCTATGTCTCTACTGGGAGTAACTCCTGATGTTTGCAGCTACAATATCCTTATTAATGGATTTTGTAAGACTAAAAGGGTGGATGAGGCCATGAATCTCTTTATGGAAATGCATCAGAAAGATGTGGTTCCTAACACAGTGATTTACAATTCTCTCATTGATGGTTTGTGCAAATCTTGGAGAATCTCTTATGTTTGGGATCTTATTGATGAGATGCATGATAGAGGTCAACCAGCAGATGTTATCACCTACAATTGCTTAATGGATGGTTTATGCAAAATCGGGCATCTTGACAAGGCAATTGCATTGTTCAACAAAATGAGAGATCGCAGAATTCGTCCGGATGTGTACACATTCAATATACTTCTTGATGGTCTATGCAAAGGCAAAAGACTTAAGAATGCACAAGAGTTTTTTCAAGAACTTCGGATTAGAGGCTACAGTCCAAATGTCTGCACATACACTATCATGATCAATGGACTTTGCAATGAGGGCTTGTTGGATGAAGCATTTGCCTTTCTGTCAAAAATGGAAGACAGTGGTTGCATCCCTAATGCTATAACATTTGAAATAATTGTCCGTACTCTCCTTGAAAAGGGTGAGACCGATAGGGCAGAGAAACTTCTTCGGGAAATGATCACTAGAGGTTTGTTGAAAAGATAAAAGGTCACACACACACATGCTTCATTTCCATATCAAATCGCATTTCTATTATTGTTGAATTTACATGAATGGATAGATATATTTTATTTGCTGGGTCAGAGAGTGGCCTCTCTGCAGCTGATATTTTCATTGTTCCATGTTGGATGTGAAGAGTTGATAATATTTTATGTTTTCTCTGCATTTTGATTGGTTATATTAGAAGTATAGAAGGTGAAGGTGATTTGAAATTGCATTTTTATTGTAGGATTCGTTTAAATGACCTCATTGGTTGTAAAGTTTATATTAACTTGCTTTGGTTGTTGGTTGACATTTTGAATCTCGAGTTGCCTTTTATTCATCTTCCATTGGCAATCCTAATCAGATTTATATGAAGTGTTTTTCTGCATTAAGAAGCTTAAAAGCTTGTGATCGGATGAAGAGTTTCTAATTATAATGGCATGGGCCCTTCTTTGCTTATGAGCCGGGCAACCACATGGTTGGCTCTTTCAATACGCTGTTGTGTTGTGTTTTGTTAGTGACATCCACGAGGCGGATCAGAAACAACAATTTTAAGGACCATTCATCATGTTTCTATCAAATGTAACTCCAAAATTTATTTATAAAATATAATTTATCCCTTTTGTTCTTGTAATTTTTTTTAATGCTAGTGGAGACCATTGCCACATCATAGACCCATTCATTAATTTTTTCTTATCATAATCAAATTTTATCCTCAAATCATTATTTTAATTATCTACTTCACTATCAATTTAGGTCATTCACTATTTTAAATTCACCAAATAACTCAGTAATCTAATCGGATGTGTTTGAAATACTTGAAAATTTTAAATTATTTTAATAATTGATTTTAATCAAAATCACATTTTATTTGGTTTATTTGGTTGAAAAGTGATTTATAAAAAAATAATTTTGTTTCGATACAATAAAAAAATAAATCTTTACATTATAAAATAGTGTAAAAATAGTTGAAAGAAAAAATAAAATTATTAAAAATAATCAAAAGTTATGAATCAAATTGTGAAAAATAACTTTTTTTTCTTTCTAAAATAGCTTTGATTATGTAAAATAAATGGTATAATCTCAAACATGCTCTTTAGTATTAGTATTAACTTTTAAAAGAAAAAAAAATGCATAAATATATTATAGATTACTTTGATTGTACGTCAGTGGTAAAGGTAATATATCTATTATCAATGGTGAAACTTTGCTCTTATTCTTATTAATTTCCGTGAATAGACATTACTTGATATTTTCCTATAATAATTTCCAGTACCTTTTATCCTTAAAATTAAAGCTGAAATTATTAATCTTTTAGACCCGTGAATTTTTTTTTAAAATAAGTGTAATGTCTTAAAAATTTAAAATAATAATAAAATTAAATATATGACAAAACAATGTCTTCAAAATTAGAGAAAAAACTATTATTTTTTAAGATAATATTCTTTTTTTTAGTATTTTTTAATTTTTAATTTTTATTTCAAATTTTAAAGACAATATTATTTTTATTTAATATTTTTAAAATTTTCATTTTTTTATTTCAAATTTCGAAGAGATTACTACTTTTCTTTTTTCATAATCTTAAAAATTTTCAATTTTTTTTCAAAATTTCAAGACAATTCGTTTATTTTTTTGTATTTTTTTAACTTTCATGTTTTTCATATTTTAAATACATTACTCTTTTTATTTCATTTTTTTTAATTTTCATTTTCTTTGAAATTTTGAACACATTACTTTTGTTTTTTCATATTTTTTTTTTACAAATTTGGAAGATATTAAACTTTTTTTTCGTAATTTTAATTTTAAATACATTACTTATGTTTTTTATTTTTTATTTTTTTAATTTTAAAGACATTACTTCATTTATTTCATATTTTTATTTTCTTACTCTTTTTCAAATTTCAAGACAATTTTCTTGTTTTTTCATAATTTTTAAAATTTTTATTTTTTTTTTCAAAATTTCAAGAACACATTTTTTATTTCTTAATTTTTAAAATTTTACTGTTTTTATTCAAAATTTGAAGATATTACTCTAGTTTTTCATATTTTTTAAAAATTTTCATTTTTATTCAAATTATAAAGAATTAAAGACACTACTCTTTTTATTTCTTACTTTTTAAAGTTTCATGTTAAACCAAATTTTCAAAGACAATATTGTTTTTCATATGTTTTAAATTATTTTTTTTTCAAATTTACAAGACACTGCTCATTGTTTTTCGTATATTTTAAATTTTTATTTTTAAAAGACATTACTCTTTTAATTTAATAAATTTTAAATTTTCTATTTATTTCATATTTTGAAAATCAACTTTTTCCAAATTTTTAAGATATTACTCTTTTTTTTATATATTTTTCATATTTTTTTAAATTTTCTTTTTTCAAGTTTTATAAACATTACTCCTTTTATATTGTATTTTGAAAATTTTAATTTTTATTATATTTTGAAGACATTAATTACTCTTATTTTTTAAATTTCCCAGACATAACTCCTACTTTTTATTTTTTTTAAAATTTTCCTTTTTTTTTCCGATTTTTAGGACCATATTTATTTTTTGATATTTTTTAAAATTTTCATTCAAATTTTTTTAAGAACAATATTTTTTCATATATTTTAAATTTTTTAATTTTCATTTTTAAGAGATTTGTATTATTTTTCATTTTTTTTCAAATTTTGAAGACATTATTCTTGTTTTTTCGTATTTTTTCACATTTTAAATATATTACACTTTTTATTTAATAAGTTTTTAAAATTTTCATTTTACTTTCATATTCCTGATATGTTATTCTTTTTTTTTCATAATTTTAAAGAATTTCTTTTTTTTTTTTACAAATTTTCAAGAAAATAACAAACTTGTTTTTCGTATAATTTTCATTTTCCTTTGGGTTTTATAAATGAAACTCTAATTTCTTAGAGTTTTATTTATAAAATACCAAATTAGAATTTAAGATTTCATTTATAAAATCCAAAATTGTTAGTGTTACATTTATGAAAATTTAAATTAGGATTTAATGTTTTATTTAAGGTTTCATGAGAATTCCTAAATCGTTAGGGTTTTAGGATTTATTGTTGGTGTTTGGGTTTATGATTGATAACTTTAGAATTTAAGGTTTCATGATTTAAATATAGGGGTTTATGATTTATGATTTTGAGTTTTTGGGTTCAATGTTTTAGGATTTAGTATTAGGAAATATGGTTTATGCTTTAAGATTTTAAGGTTTCGAATTGCATGATTTATGTATTAAGACTTACGGTTTCATATTTTAGGATTTAAGATTTTATGGTTTGAGATTTAGGGTTTCATTTCATGGTTTATAATTTAAAATTTGATTAACATTTAGGGTTTTGTAATTTAGGATTTATGATTTCATTTCATAGATTTATAAATGAAACCTTAAATCTCAATTTAAACCCTAAGCCATAAATGATCCCCCAAATCATAAAACTTTTATGAAATCTTAAATTAGGATTTTGACTTTCATTTATGTAATTCTAAATCCATTAGGTTTCATTTATGGAACCATAAATCCTTAAGGTTTTATACATAAAAAAAAAAAAAAATTAGATTTAAAGTTTCATTTATGAAATCCTTAATCCTTAGGATTTTATTTATGAAATCTTAAATCCCTAATTTTATTTATGAAATCCATAATCTTTAGGACTTTATTTATAAAACTTTAAATCCTTAAAGATTTAATTTATGAAACCCCAAAATTAAAATTAATATTTTATTTATGAAACCCTAAATTAAGATTTAGTATTTCAATTATGAAACCCAAAAAAATTCAGATTTGGGATTTCCTTGAGGTTTTATTTATGAAATCATAAATTCAGATTTGAGGTTTCGTTTATGAAACCTTAAATTTCTATAATTTTATTTATAAAATCTTAAATCTATTAGGTTTTATTTATAAAACTCTACATTAGGATTTAATGATTCATTTTTTTCCATCTTTCAAGATTTTTTTTAATATTTTTCATTTTTCATTTTTTTCTAATTTTCAAGAAAGTATTATTTTTTTAGTATTTTTAAATTTTCATGTTTTTCAAAATTTAAAAGACAACTTTATTTTTATTTCATATTTATTTAAAAAATTGTTTTTCAAATTTTCAAGATAATACCCTTTTTTCATAATTTTAAAATTTTAAAAAAAAATTCTGAGACATTTTTTTTTCAAATTTTCAAATTTTTGAATATTCAAAACAAAAATAGAGGAAATCGAAGATTAAAAACTTTTTAAGTTTGTATTTTTCTTTAAGCAAAAACATATAGATGTTGACTCTAAATTCATTGTTTTAAACTTAAGTATTATGTGATTGTGTGTTGTCTGAAAAATGATTTTAAAACTTTTATTTCATTTATTTATGATGAACTTTAAACTTATTTTCTGAATTCTGAGACATTCAATCGATTACATTAAAATATATAATTCGGGTTTGAAAAAAATTGAATGTAAATTGGATTGTGATTGAATCAGTATAAAAAGGTATCATTGAGTCTTTTTTCTTATCCCTTCATTTCTCGTTTATATTCTTGTTTACTTTCTTAGACAATTTTGGTTTGAAAAGCTTCATAAGCAAGATTGTTTTACTTATGTTTTTGAATTGTGATTCCATAATCAACGTATTTTCATAAACTTTATGAAAAAACTTAAAAGGGAATGGTTGGATTGTTTTATTTTTAAATGAGAAATTAATTTTTGAAATATCAATTCACTCACTCTTGATTTATCCCACAGTTATTTCAAACACATTTCTCTCTTTTTTTTTTTAATTTTTATTTTATTTCAAATTTTGAACTAACTCCTTTTGTTTTTTCATATTTTAAATAAAATGTTCTTATGTGAAATTATTAAAGACAAAGTCTATAGATTATCTTGTAACAATTATATTAACGAAATTAATTTAAACTAATGTTTTATATTAAAATTCCAATTTCATAATATAAGCATTATTCAACAAAATATTCATTTATAAAATTTTAAAATAATATATATATATATATATATATATATATATATATATATATATATATTTTGAATCCTTGGTCTTGAATACGTAATTATGTCAAATATTTAGAGAAACATTTTTATTATCAATAATGATTTCACCATCCTTGGTATAATTATATCTGATAGGTGATAATATTTGTGATTTTCATCATTTAAAAAAAGAAAAATAATTTAATTTATCATTTTATTTTATTGGCAAATGAATGAATCATATTATTGATGAAATAATTTGAGCATATTTTCAATGAAAAGATGTTTAATAAATTATTTATAATACAATTATTATATATTTATATAAAAATTAACATCAAATTATATTTACCCTAGTTAAAGGATGTTAGCAACAATACTAAAATATCCTTTATTTTTTTTATTTTTTTCATTAAATAGAGATATTTTAATAATTTAATATTTAATTAAACATAAATGAAAAGAGAAAAAATATTATTTTTTAAAATTAAGTATTAAAATTTTATAATATCCTTAATAATTTATTTTAAGTAAAAATATTATTTTTTTTTGTACAAAATATATATCTTTTAATCAATAAAAAATTATATACGAAGTTAATCATTTACACCACTAAATGATTAATATCAACGAATGATTGATATCCTAGCTAACAGCCGCACTGTGGAGCCGACTTTATGGTATATTGAACATATTGTTGTGTATCATCATGTCACCACATTCACATACCCACCACGTTATGGAAGATTTGTTTTAAGTGGCTCTAAAAGTCTTATTGCAAGAAAGAAATGTTGACATGTTTAGAAATTTGTACAATTTTTTGGAGTTCACTGCCCTTAGATAACACCAAAAGAACTGTATTTTAGTTTTATACTTTCAAACATTTTTCACTCAGTCCATCTTTCTTCAACTGTTGAAGTTACAGCTGCAAAATTTTATAACTATTTATGGACATCAAAATTTAGAATTGATATTACAACAATTACAAAAGAATTGTGTACAAACAAATGGTACAACCGGTGACAATAATAGGAAAACTAACAACAAAAGAGAAAACAAAGAAAGGAACAAAGAGTGGAAAGAATCACAACTTGGACAATAATGTAAGTTAGGTGATGGGTTTAACCACTCACTTTTTTTCATTCCAAAAATACTATACAACTTGACAACTTGTTCACCACCTTTCAGCAGCAAAACGAACAATAATTTGGTTAGTTGTATAATTGTTTCCTATCTTGCTGAGTCTTCTACAACACGTGATGACTGAGCCTTCTCATGCTTGCTTCCCCAATGCACTTGGTCGAGGCACTTGAGAACCAACAACTGACTTCTGCAACGGCTTCAGAGCTGCCAATATTTCAGCAAATGTAGGTCTCAACTTCGGATCTCTGTAAATACAAAAGAGAAACATTCAGTAAGGCAGATCCTTTGCAAGATCACTTGGCTGTGTTCTATGACTATTTGTACATAAACATTTGAATCATATCATCATGCCTACTACTTTATACCATTTAACCATGTTATTATGCTGTCATGAAAAAGATTTCACCAAATTTAGAATGAAAGAATGAAAAAGTATACTGACGTTTGCCAGCATTTCCTGATAATATCTGCAATTGCAGGGTCCATGTCATCTGGGATGTCAAGACGGCGATGCTGGAAGCCCACAGCACCAACAACTTGCATTGGATTCATTCCTCCCCATGGTTGCTGCAAAGTAGAGAGCTCCCATAATATGACCCCAAAGCTATAAACATCACACCTATATATTGGATCACAATTAATTAGTATCATGAAACCAGGAAGGGTTTAAAGAGTCGCAAAGCCAATGTGAAAGCCAAGAGTAAAAAAATTTACTTCTCATTTGAAGGTTCATTTCTCAACACCTCGGGAGCCATCCACTCAGCCTGAAACATAATATACAAAATGAATTAGCTAATACATTTAGCTGGAGTTAGTGGGAAGCATTTGTTCATAAGTGCAGACACAAATAGAATGATAACACAAGACCTTGAATGTGTATGAATACAAACTAATAAAATTCTGTTTTTTTTGTAGACATGGTTTGTGTCGATTAAATGCAATTTTCCCTATTTTTTAATGTGTTCTGAATGCAAACTATTAAAATTATCTTCAGCTTTTGCATTTCCATAACATTCCTTCATAATCCGAATCTGCCTGAATAAAGAACAAAACTGTTTTAAATAAAATAGCAAGTGTCTACATTTGTATATGTACACATGTGCATATATAGCATGACTCAATTAAACATGTAACACCGTGAACAACCATGCAAGTAAGAGGATGGAAGAATGCAATGGGCAGAGTTTTAAGATAGCTTACTGTTCCTGCAGTTGATCTGGAAGAAAGGAATGTGCTATGCTTCATACGTGATAAGCCAAAATCACATACCTATTCAACAGACAGAAAAAACATATCATCTTGTTGCCAACATGTAGCATCCCCTATGCTATGCTATCAATAACTTTTAACCGAGATTAGATTGCACCTTCACAACCCAATTTTTGTCAACGAGAAGATTAGGGGACTTCAAATCACGATGCACTATCACGGGAGTGCAGTTGTGCAAATAGTTCATTCCTCGAGCCTGAAGATTCACAAAAAACAAGTTGTATCAAATGGGCTTAACTGGTTTGTTATTATAGCAATAACTTTATGAATACAATACATCAGTGTTGCATAAAAAGACAACAGAATCTTACAGTATCGATGGCCATCTTCAAACGCCTTCGCTCGTCTAATTGACTGTTTGGCCTGTGAAGTAATCTATACAAACTTCCTCTGCATAAGATGGTCTACATCTCAGTATTTGAAGAGTCAAAGGAAAAACAAAAACCCATCCAAAAGATAGTTAACTAATTGCATAACATAAATACCATAGGGAAGTTGTAGGAGGTCCAAATTAATGTACATAGTACACAAAAAATAGTAGCATTTTAGATTCTTACTTCATCTGAATATATTATTCTATTAATCATACAAGCATCAGTAAACAATTTAGGTTTACATCAATTAGATGTAAAATGTAAATAGAATGATCGAAAATGCATGCTTATAGTTATCTCCAACTTTGTCTGCTAACGTCTAGAACATGCATTTGGGAATTATAAAAAAAAAAAAAAAAAAACTCTAAATGCATTTGTTTAATGAAAAAATCTTAGCAGGTTCCTAGTTATTACTTTCCAATTAGCATTTGGGATGCATGCCACATAAACACATCATTTAGTAAACCAATTTGGAAAGTATATTTGGTAGATGCAGGATTATTACTTTGTCTTCTAGAGAAGTAAGAACCTCTTCATAAACTATAATCAATGGTAGGAAATATCAACTGCTGAAAAAAAATGCCAATTTACAATAAACAATCTCATAATTCATATGAAGCACTGGGAAATGAAATTTCAAGTTACCTGGGAAGAAATTCAGTAACAATTGAAAGATTTGGTGGTCGAGTTACAGCTCCCATGAAGAGAACAACATTTGGATGCCTCAATCTTTTCATTATTCTGACCTATTGAAATTAATATCATGAGTCTTCTGGTCTCTAATTTATATAATATGTTAAATAAGCTTTTCCATCATCTCAATTTATTGCAATGCAAAACAAAAAAATATGCAGCATTGACAACAAGAATTACTACGCAAAACTTCAATAACATATACATACGAAAATTAGAGGGTGGGCAACCAAAACAACTGAAAATACAATATTTTGCAGAAATAAAACCAGAATTACATCTGATAATATTTTGAAATGATCAATATTAGACATAAAACCATTCATGAGCCTTTTACCTAACAGCTTAAACTGTTAGGATGGCTAATTCATGACATATATTATAAAAGCCTGAGTGAAAGAGATTATCTGTTTATTTTCTGATGAATTTAATTAGGAATTTTATTCATGTTCTTATATTTTTCTCTGATTTTATTTTAGGAAATAAAGAAGGGAAATTGGATCTTTAATGGGTCAAGAAAAGATAACAAAAGCACAGCCCAAAACACACAAGAATAGTGCATTTAAAAGCATTGGGCCTGGACATCTAGCCCACATATAAATAACATTAGAGAGAGAAATAGAGATATCTTGATCTTTTTTTTATCCCTTTTCTTTTTTATTTTTGCTTTTATTTCCTCTATGTCTAGCTAAACCACATTTTGTCAGGCTTAGGTGAATTTCAATGCAATCTATGGATCTTTAATTTGGGATATTAATAAAATTCAATTTATTTATCATTGTGTTTGTGTTCTCTCAGTTTAACGTCTCAAGACTTTATCAACCTTATGATGATTTGATCTATTTGGTAAATGGAAATTTATTTCATGAAATGCACTCAAAAACATAAATCGTGTAATCCTTTAGGCTAGGAATAGTCATTGGATTTTTCTATCTTTAGGAAGTTCTACACAAAACGCTTATTCCTTTTTAATTACACCTAAAAATTAGGGTTCTTAGTTACAGATGAAGGTTTACTTGCCTAAGGAGTTAGGATTTAAATAAATTAGCAAACCTGGTAAACAAAGCAGAATCTAAATTGAATTAATACCAATATTAGAAATTCTATATGAAAATGAATGAAACTTGATCCCAACATTTTCCTCATTTGAATTAAACCCAAATTCTCTGTTTTCTTATTTTCTTAATTCTAAAAGGAAACCTTAAAATAAATCTTTATTGTTTCTCTTTAATTTTAATTACTATTTCCTTCAAATAATCCAATTCCAAACTTTTTTTTCCATGGTTCCTACTAGAATTATGTTTTTGAATTGCAAGCCACTCTTCAATCTCTGGGAACAATACTTGGACTTAACTCATTTTAATTATAAGAATTGAGGGAATTGCAAAGAAATACATTGAGGGAGGTAGAGGTGGCCTGTACCTCAGTTTTAAATTCTTCAAGTGATTCACCAGATATATCTTGATCTAAAAACTTCTTTACAGCTATTTCCTACAAACCAAAAGAGCAGAAATTGCGCTAAATGTAAGAATTCTATAATCTACAATATAACAGAAAATTACCCATAACAATACTGACAAGAATAAAATGAAACTAAAGCCCAAGAATTCTTGGCACACATTCAATTAACAAAAATAATTATGTTTTATAATTTGTAACACAAACACAGGTGCAATTGCAAGTCTTGACACTGTACAATTCATTTCAACAAAAAGATAATAATAAAGATGCATAACATACACCTTAGTGAGAATAACACAATCAATTAGGTTCAAGAATATAAGAAACTCACAGTTCCATGCCATTCACCACGGTACACCTCCCCATATGATCCTGCATGTCAAACATGTGCCACCCAAATGCAAGTAAGTACTTCATAATTCATATGCAAAACCAGATAAATAGTAACTGCCATCTAAGAAAAGAATGTAACAAATCTGGTAGAACAAAGTACAGTTAATACCAAGTCCGATACGCTCACCGAGCATGATTTCCTCCCATGGAATGTCTACCTCGGCAACATCATCAAATCCAGAATCAGATTTTGTGCTATCATTACTTACTACTGATCTATCAGATATTCTATCACCTTCTGAATTTGCTCCTAAAGCTATATGTTCTCCATCGCCACTACCCTTCAGGTCATAACCAGCACTGTCTGTATCTCCATCACTTCTACTGCCCAGTTCATACTGTTTACTGACAGCAGCAGTGGTTGCTACTACAGCTGCAGCAGTAGCAGCTGCTGCTACTGGAAGCTCTATGTTTGAGTCAATGCTAGATCGTGCCACCGCAACTACCATAGAAGAAGCAACAACGGCAGCAGCAGCTGCTGCTGCTGCAGCAACTGGGACATTTTGCCCATATTTTACCTGAGTTGGTGGTATCTGCTGTCCAGCTGCTTCCCTTGTATGAAGAGGAAGAAGGTTGATTCCTAAACCTTCTACTGGTTTCGAATGCTCCATCTGACTGCTAGAACTTGCTTTGGTATGAACTCTGTGGTGAGCCAAAGGAGGCAAAATTCGTGCAGGACTAATATTACTATCGACCGCAGATTCTTGCTGTCCACTTCCCTGTTTGTGTTTGTCTTTTTCTTCAGTTGGAAAGTAGGCCTCAGTTGAGGAACCTAACTCCTCCTCATCATCATAAATTTCAGAAAATAGATTTGGAGGAGCAACCACACCACTTTCAAGTAAAACATCATGAAGTTTCTGGGCTAAGTGAGGGTTCTCCTTGGCAGCATCAATCATGTATAGAGAAACGTCTTTGACTTTCATTCTACGTACTGCGGGAGAGCTGATCCCTTCAGTCCAAGAAGGAGATCTTGCATGTATATGTGGATGATTAGGTCTACCAGGAGCTTCCTGCCCTGTGATCTTCTCAACATTGTGAGGACTTTTAAATTCATTCGAGGGTCTCATTGATTCTTCCTTTCCTGTGGAGGACCTGCTTACATCAGATTCTTTCCCTGCATGGGAAAAATGTTTTGATCTGTTTCCTTTGTCCAACATCCCCAAATCTGAAGTTTCTTCATATGAACTTCCAACTCCACTGCTGGATGATGCCACATGGGAGGAATCAAGGTCTCTTGATGAAGGACTGGCCACATACGAAGATTCATCGCACTCTATATGTGACCCAGTTGCATCAGATGGAATAAGTGTTCCAGGATCTGCCATTAGGTCAACAATGTACTCCCTGAAATTCAAATCAAGCACGTCTTATAGATACTGACCAAGCTTGCAAGTCTTACTTTAAAATGGATACAAAAAGAATGGAACCATGTTTAACTACTAGCACTTTTTTAAAAGACTATTTGAAAATTCAACGAAAAGCTACACCAGCAAAGGCAAACCCATAACAAACACATGGCAAAATACAGCTTCTATCCTGGGAAAATATGACACAAAAGAAGCATTGAGAAACACCATTTCATGTGCACTCTACCCAATAGAAAATTGATGACAGAGAACAAGTCAAACAGTTAGTATCTCAATGGCCATGCACAGAGAATTATAAACAAAGAAATTCTGCCTACTTGTCAATATCATAAAAAATAACTGAAATGGAACTTACCTTCCATCATCAATCTTGACAAAGTTTATTGCCACGTCATCAGAACCAGTATATTGCAGCCCCTTCACCAATCGACATGGGATGCCCAAACTATCAGCTAGAACCTACATTTATTATCAATTAATAATTTTTATTACATGCCAAGACTTCTTGGAGATTAGATCAGAGAATAGAAAAGGCTGACAAACATAAAAATTAAATGTTATCTTACATACAAATATACAATAGTGTGCTTGATCCATGTAAAAAAACCCCACTCAATGGAAAAAGGCTTTTGATGGTATATCTTAAATGCATAGAAGTTTTGAATTACTAAGAATTAAGAGAATACAACAAAAATATCAGAGCTTGTAGTAGTTCACCCGGAATTGATCTTTCTGAACCTTGACATATTCTAACAATTTTTTTTGTAAACCTAACAACAATTTTTCATTAGAGCCTTCAATCAACTAATGTGTGGAATCATTCTTAATTGATATTCAAACCACACAAGAAAATGGTGGGATAAATACCTTAAATAACAATGCACGATGCCGAGCCAGTCCAATAGTTAGAGAACCAAGAGGCAAAACCATGCTACCAAAGGTTGCTTTTAGACTGTAACTAAGACTCCTCCATGCTCTTGACATGTTTTCAGGATCTCCAACTGGTCCACCCATATAGTCAGCCACAAATATTGCAAGCTTGTGCACCAAATTGCTATCTATAACTACTTCAAAATCAGGACTTGATTGGCTAGTTAAGTCCTGAGACTTTCGCACAAGTTTTAACAAATTAGAATCAGCAGCCCTGTTGACCAAGACAGCTTCCCATGTGCCACTACCTGAGATTGATGTTCCTTGCAGTTGCAGATCTACAAGGGAAGGCATTTTTGCAGGGGTTGACTCAGTTAAGCTCCCATACAGATCATAGAAACCATCCAAGATCTTGTCATCATAACCAAGAGCATTGTAATTCTGTGAAGCACGGATAAATCTACGATATGAGATAAGTTAGAAAGGAATATAAGTATGACAAAATAGGGTCAAGTAACCATATGACATAGGAATAAGTTCATCTTATATCAAAACCATTTAATGAAACAATCCAAACCATACATAGCAATCTAAGTGAATGCCAAATCCTAAACCCTCTGTCAGTGTATAGAACCAAAAATTTCATTTGTAGCCAAACATAGAAAAAGAAAAGGCAAAAAAGATTCAGGAATCAGGATTATCTCTATAAAGGCAAGCCATGACTGCAAGTCCATAACCAAATATCTCATAGCAAGGTTAGGATAACACTGTAATAATAAGTCCAAAAGCATACGCTATAAGGAAACCAGCCCAGCAAAATATACCAGGCTAGCAACATCCTGTACTAACACTTTGTATGATCAAATGATTAAAGTTTAGACACTTTGCAAGAGAAATTTAGAAGGCCTTTTGAACAAGATAAGAACTATTTACTAGTTATGTATTAAGGGGGGAAAGTTACAAGAAAGAAATCCCCAACAGCAGACAAATCTCTTTAGAGCATGATAAAGCCAACATAGAAAAAGTTTCTGCCTAATTCAAATAAGAATTAATAATATTTTTTTCTGATAAATGTATCATGAATCAATTATCCCAAAATCTTAAGTTATCAAGTGAAGACACATAGATGGTTTGTTACATATCAAATGTGCCCCCTCATGCACGACCTCTTTGGGTTGATGTATTGATAATCCACAAGCCCACCGACTTTGTGCTGAAATTCATCTTATGGGGGTGGCAAATCAAACTCTTGACAAATATAAGCTTTGACACTATGTCATGAACCAATTATCCCCAAAGCTTAAGTTGTTACATGAAGAGCTTTTAAAGATTTATACTGCATTTATAATGTCCCATCCATTTTATCAAAGTGACTTCAGAATCTTAAAATAATTAAGTTTCCCCCTTGATGTAAAAATACATTTAAGGGCCAAAGACCTTAAACTTCCATTAAAAGAAAGAACCATATGTTGGTCTAAGTATTAAGAGAATTTCCAATCCTAAAGCATAGTCCAGAATGCTAGTCATATATTTAACAATGTCCAAAACCTACCAACTATCATGTTTGCTATCCCTTTCATTCCACAAAGGTAAGAAAGGTCAAAGGAAAAACCCACACGAATAAGAGCACATCACATGTGATATTAATACAACCTCATATCCTTCCTTCCATTTTTCTTTTCTCTTCATCTTCAAGCTAAAGATCTATAGTATACCCTTACTTCACAGAAATTCTAGAAATCTCATATTCCTCTGAGAATGACCTGATTATCAAACTTACTACTTCCAATATCTTTTCTTCCAGCAGCACCATGAGAACAAGAAGAATGTGAATAGAGTGACTTACCCAATACCGGTAGGCCACAACTTCAGCTGGTGTATAACCAGGATCACAAGATCCCAAACTGATCTGCTTAACAGCTTCAATCTGCACAGCCTCAGGATCCTCCTTTGCACTCAGCTCTAAAGCCATCTGTATCTGATACTCTTCCTCCACTTCAGGATCCCTGGAAGCACTAGACCCTGAATCAAGCCTAGCTGAATCTGGCACAACATCCAAACCACCACTGCTCACTGCATCAGATGGCTCCATTCTCTCTCCCCTTGCCGGGCTCAAAGTCAAAGATGAAGGAGGAGGAGGACTAGGACTTTGCCTATTAGCAACTGAATGCAACCAACTTGAGAACCCAGAACTTTTAGGGGACTTTGAGCGCAAAGCCTTCTTGGAAGATGAAGATGAACCGAGATTGGACTTGCTGTTTCCCTTTGATGAAGAAGACCCTTGTTCATTCTCTGATCGGTTAGACATGATATGAAGCTTCTTAAGAAGGTTCTTCATATCTTTCCACAGAGCAACAATACTGAATGCTAGCGAAGTGGAAACACTTCCACAATGATCTTGGACCAAGCATGAAATCCAAATCACTTTCTCATAGAAAAAGGGTAGCTAAAAAAACATTCCCAAAAAAAAAGCTTTTTTTTTTGTTTGGCAAAAAAGCTCTTAAAAACCCAAAACAATCGAAGTTCCAATCAAACAATAATACCCTTTTCAACCTTTGCCCAATCAAGGCGATCCAGATGCCTTGGATTGAAATACAACAACAGAAACAAACATGTGCAGTCTCAAGTCAAGTAACTTCGGATGTTGTGTTTTTGTACTAGCACAACAATCCACATATCATCGTCACCTACTTTAGGAAGCAGAAAGAGGTAAAAACGAGAATCACTGAACACCCCAGATTGAGAAAGAAGGATCTTTGTGAGCGGAGCACAAAAATAGAAGGAGCGTGGAGGAGTGCTGAAGAGAACATTAATAGAGAGAGAAGCAACAAGGAGAAGGAGAAGGAGTAGTAGTAGTAGTAGTAGGGGGGCACAAAGGGATGACCCAGTTGAGTAGAGGGGCAGAAGGATTTGAAGGTCTTATAAAAAAGTGAACTTGGTGGGAAACACAACAACAACCAATGAAACGCCCCCACTTGCTATTGCTCCTCCAAATTTTATTAAAATTGTGGTGTGTGGTGAATGGTGATGCCATGAGTTTTAACCCAACTTGACTCTGAGTTAATGTTTGATTAAAGTTAAGAGGATTCAAAAGTCATGGTTTCTTAAATAAAAATAAAAACAGAGCATGTAAGGGACTGATTGTTTTAATAATATAGACATGAAGACATAAAGAGTTTCTTTTTATAAGTTAACTTGTAAAATCTAGTTCATATAATTTGTCCAAAATATAAAAGAAATTTTAAATATTACATATTATTCTATGTATTTTCAGATAAAAAAAAATAATCCCTTCTTCTTCTTCATTAAATGTTTTTAAGATAAATTTATCCTCACATATTTGTAATCAACTTAATTAAATTTTCTTATTCCTAATCACATATTTACAACCACACCACACCCTATCATATTAGTATCATGTTTAAGATATTTTAAATTAATTGGCAATATATATAAATAAAAAAAAATCCACATTGCATTAAAATGAAACTAAAAAAAAAAAAAGAAAGTTGTTAAAAAGTACGTTTGTCATGAGAATATACAAAACATTCATATTATATATTTTAATTAAATTAAAAAAAGAAAAAGAAAAAACCTTACCTTTTGAGTTGCACACACCCTTTGGCTATTTTGTCATTGGCTAATGGCGACTAGAGGACAAATGGTTTTAAAGTGGAAGTGGCAAAAACTCACTTTCATGCTCAAGCTTCCAACCATGCATACCCAAGGACTATATATCTCACTCTAATAATTCCCACTAGCCATCTTTCGATGCCGAACGCTACTTGATTTGGCTAAAGTAAATCATTTACTAAATTTTCCAATTTTATAGTTGATCAGTTAAATAATAATATGTCTTTTATCAAACACTTATTTTTTAGTCCTAACTAGTTAAAAATGCATTTTTAATTGTTATTTTAATGTATTTTATATTTTCATTAGCTATGTATAATAAGCATTATATTCATGCAACATTTTTAAGATCAACCCTGCAGCAAAGGGCAACAAAAAGTGCATTAACTTAAAGAGGAAGAAATAATTTGAGTTGGAGATTAATTGGAAGTAAAAGTCATAGAGGTAGCTAGAGATATGTAATGTAAGCTCCTATTTTTCTATTTAATTAATATGTATTGCTGCTTTAATGTTGACCATTGATTCTATTGGCCATGGCATGTCTGCATCTAACAAGTCTTTACTCATGAAGGACAATGACCCCTCTTGTAATCCTTACCCCATACATAAAAAAATGATAGGGACCCAATACACAGCTTTTTCAAAGGTTTACTTGTTCTGGATCACTAAAATTGATTACCACACAGAACTCATAGCCTCAAATTTCTTGAGCTTTGACAAGTTAATTTTGGTTTGGGATGATTATGCATCATCCTTTTTATCCAAGAATTAGGTTGAGATTGGAAAAGTAGTTGATCATGATAACACCAATACACATAAAGGTGTGTGTCTTTACCCTTCTTTCTTTTGTCTACCTTATGGTTCCCTTATTACGAGGGTTTATGAGGGAGCTTCTCATCCTCTTAACTATTTGTTTTACCAAAATAATAATTTAATGATTTAAATATATTTTTAGTTTTGTTTTGGTTTAAAAAATGTGTTAATTCCTCCACCCAAATATCATCAATACTTCAAGAGAAAGATACATATTTTATAGGATATTTGATGATAAAAATAGAAAATGAAAATAAATTGTGTGTCAATGATTTGTAATTCACAATTTCACATGTGATGGAAGTATTTAATGGTATTTAGACAGAGGAATTAAACTAGACATTTTTTTCTTCAAATTACATGAATTAAAATAATCGAGTTTAAAATTTGGAAGACTATAAACAAACATACTCCAAATTCAAGATAATGAAAACATATTTAAACCTAGTTAATTTGATTCATGCATGAGACCCAACAAATTGATGCCATGATAGAAATCTCTCTTCCAATGAAAATTAACTTTTATTCAAGGAGAATATTCATCCCAATCAACATTTTAGTGTTTATGGAAAATCAAACCAGACAACATGCTATTGCTACGTCTACTCTTTCAGCAGTTCAAGCAATGTTAAATATATGAAAGTTTTCCCATACATTAGGCTGCTATTTCTCGTATGGATTTGATTGATCAAATTCAAATAATATTTCTCGTATGGATTTGATTGAATATTTCAGCAAAACAAGTTGAAAGAATTTTTCTTTTTAAGTAAAGATTCCTGTCCTTCACAAGTCACAACCCAATAATATAATGCTCGATCCGCTTTTGATGATTTTTTGTCCTCGAATTAAACATTACGTGACCATTCATCCAAACATTTGCATAACGAAGAATAAGAAGGAATTGGGTTCACATGTCTTTAAATTTGAAATATTCAACTATGCATATATATGATCATATTTATCTTTTAAACTAATGTAATGGAGTTATAAAGAGAAGCAGTAAATTTGGCGAGAAGGGATAATAATTAATAAATTCATTGGCCTATACCATATGTCAGCTTTCATAATTCATATTTAAATATGTTGTTTAATTGCTTTTTGGTAGAAATCCTAATCCTAATTCTAGACACTGTCATCATGGCACGTGTTCTTTTCTCCCCAACTATGATATTAAATGTAAAATTAATCACCAATTGCCCGTATCAGAAACCTAGCTAGAAAAACATCCAATTTGAATTCATAAAATAAAATGGTACAGTTAATTCAATAGGTGTTCTTCCCTGACCCTATCTACTCATATACTTCCATAATGAGTTAAACTGCCATTGTCATCACTCCTTCCAAAAATTAACAATGATATTCGATTATAAGTGTGAAATGTGTTTTCTTTTATTTTAAGTTCTGTTTCCCTTTGCAGTTTCTATCTATTCGAACTAAAAGCTCTGAGTAGTACTGCAAACTCGCAGCATATATTTTTTCCCTTTTACTTGAATTGGCCTTAAGGGGGGAGTGATATGAACAAGTTTCATATTAGTGACTCAAACAAATAATAGGAGAGTAAAGACCTACAGTCCTCGAGATTATATGAGTTGGCCAATTTTAATCCTTAAATCTATAAGTCCTCTATTAATCTCTAATTTTAGTCATTTTCTACTTTATTTTTCACTCAGAAGAAAATCAATAATTAATGGAGGGTTTTTAAAATCTCGTGAAATAATGACTGGCCTTGTTCAGTGGACCTGAGATCTAATGGGCCTATAGATAAATAATATTATCCATTTTTGCACTCTGTTTGGTCCAAAAAACAGAGGATTATGTACAAAATGCTCTGGCACTGAGACGCCAGGTACTCTTTATTGTGATTTTATCATTCAAAAATAAATAATTTTAAAATTAAAAGAAAAGGTTAAAACATTAATAATTTTAAAACAGAGTAATAGATGAATTAAAATATCAACATTTTTATTCAGCAGTTAATCACTTGAGCACAACCAAATCTTTGCTCTGTGAAAGGATAAACATATCAAAATCAAGTGAGGAAGAAAATGGGAGGAAAATGCTTTCATTGAACTCGTATTATCTTCCCGACAAGCATATTTTTCTCTAAGTTTACCATCTAGGCATGAATGAATCCTATCAAATAAGAAGCAGAAAAATACCAGCAAACAATGAACAAAAACGGAGGGGGAAAAACTACAAAATAATCTAAAGCTGCCAAAGTCAAACAAATATTACTTGAATAACAGAATTATCAGTACTCTAAAATCTAAAATCTAGAACAGTGCACAACAACAGACTAAACGGACAATCGATTCACTCAACGAAAAATCAGTTCTGCTACTGCCTACTCGCTTTACAAATCTGTTACCCCTCATGTCATGTGTCTTTTCAGATGATTGGTTCATAGCCAAATTGAAGACCATGTAATTCTTTCTAAGGATGAAACTGTTGGTGGGAAGGAGGCTGTGACTGGTGCTGGAATATCTGTGGTGGTGGCTGTGGCTGCTGCTGTTGCTGCTGGAACAGTGGTGGCTGATGCAGTTGAAATGGGTGCAGTTGAAACGCGGGATATGTTTGCTGAAATAATTGTGGCTGTGCCTGCGACTGTGGCGGCAGTTGTTGTGCTGCTAGGTGTTGCTGTGGCGGCAGCACCTGCTGTTGTGGTGGTGGTAGTGGCTGCTGTGATGACTGCTGCTGCACCGGTGGCTGTGGTTGTGGCAGCTCCTCTTGCTGTGGAAGTGTTTCATCCCTTAGTGGTGCATTCAGGTCCATAGTTCCCAGTACTTCTAACTCTTGAATAGCAGCAATTGCAGTGACTGGACTTTCATGGTTAAAATGAGGCTTAAGCACTGCCAGAGATTCCTTCACTTTTGATTGCTGCAAAATTAATGAATATATGAATAAATAGGATCAAATGTGACAACTTCCAAAAATGTGATAGATAATTGACAATCCAAACCAAAGATTATTTGAACTTACAAAGTGCTCAAGCTTCCTCCTCAGATCTTCATTAGCAGCATTCTCAGAAGTACTAGCAGATGTTGACCCCTGTCCCACCAAAAAATGATGCAATAGAAAATGCAAATAAGGACAGAGTGTATAAATTTGCAAAGGAAAAAAAAACAAGTTTAAATATATATTTTTGGTTCTTATTTTTTGTGATGCTTATTTTCAATTTGATTTTTATACAAACAAACAATATTTCAATTCAGTAAAATAGTTTCCAATTCAACCCCCCCTGCCCATTCCTATTAATTACTGTTAATGCATCATTGGTTGGAGTTGTAACAGTGGTGTGGGGACCAAATTAATAATAAGTGTTATGCATAACAGAGACCAAAAAATACTATATTTCCGGGTCCTTATACATGACAGTCATTTTCAATTTGATCCCTGTCATTTGCAGCAGCAACAAACGGAAGGGTTGAATTTGAAAACAATCTATGTACATGACAAATTTGAAAATGAAGGGCTTCTTATAGAGAAACCAAGAAATTATGCAAGCCAAAAAAAGTAGGAAATCTAAAAATAATAAAGAAATTTAAATACTTTTAACTGGAAATGCAAAACTAGTAACATAATTAGTATATTGGGAACAAAAAGAAAACTATAAATGATACAAAAAAATTGTTATAGAACTCAAACATATTTAACTATAATTCATAAAATTCCTTTTTCTATAAAAACTTATAAAGCAAAACAGAAAGGTAGGGCATCTAAAAATTATAAAATAATTCAAACATTTAAGTATACACTGTATAATTGAGAATAAAATCAATTTTAAGCATGCACAAACTGAGATATATAACCAGCATATACTTTTTTCATAATCCATAAAATTCTTTTATTCGATAGTGCATAATTCACTCAATAAATTCTACATGCTAAATTAACATACAGAGAATTATAATTTATAACCCAATTTTTTCACAGCATTATAATTTGCTTCCAGGTAAATATCCCCAACTAAAATGGAAAAGGAAAAGATTTAATAATATCAAAGATTTAATAAATACAAATTTTGCAATCAATCTAGTACATATTTTAAAGTATCCATCACCAAAAGATTTTCAAGTATATACATACACACACAACAACAACAAAATACACTCCCTACCAAAAAGTTCATAAACCAAGTCTTAAGCTTACAAAGAAGAAAAACCAATCACATAAATCATGCATCATAGGAACAAAAATTGTTTTAAATGATACAAAGATTTTATATTAAATTTTGTACATAAAATTTTGTAAAATCTATAAAATTTATTTGTCAGACACTCATGTTGAATTCTACATATCACAGCAGTCCTTCAAAGTATAATAAACTGTTTAAGCATAAACTCACAGCTTTTCAGCGGACATCACTCCAAAAGTTCCTATTTTCACTCATGTTAATAACCACATATCACAATATTTTCCCAAATATTTAACTTGCAGTTTAAACATAAAATTCACATATTTTCAACAGATATTACCACAAAATAATTTCAGCTATTAACTAATCATCACCTCAAACCAAAGATACCCAAACAAATAAAATAAAACCTTTTTCTTTGAAATAAAACTTCAGCACATAAAGCCACTGTTTTACTCACATGTAGTCCAGGACTCCAAGGTAATGCAATAAGAAATATAATAACAGACAAAGAGAATCCAATAAATGATTTTAAAAAGTTATGAAATAAACATTTGTAACTTTCATTGTCCAATATATTTTTCTATAATTTATAAACCAATCCAAGTAAATATCCCCCGGCTAAAAAAGGAAAAAGAAGTTATTTTATTAAAGTTAAAGAGGACAACATAATAAATACTATTTTCGCAATCAATCTAGTACAGATTTCAAAGTATCCAAGTAAAAAAGATTTTAAAGTATCCACACACACAAAAGAAATTACTGCTAATAAGTTCATAACCATGCCTTAAGTTAAGCTAACAAAGAAGAAAAACAGAACACATAAATGATGCCTCAGAAACAAAAACAATTTCAATAAAGATAGAACTTGAAATAAAATTTTATAGAATCCATAAAACTTCTGTCAGTCACTCATGTCAAATTCTGCATACCACAAAAGTCCTTCAAAATATACTTTTAGTTTAAACGCAAATTCACAGTTTTTTAGCAGAAATTACTACAAAAGTTCCTATTTTCAAAGTATATAATTCACTAATGTTAAATAAATAATTAGCAGACATTAAAACTACAAAAATCCAATTTTCATAGTGCATAACTCACTCACCATAAATTCCACAGGTCAAATTAATTCCACAAATTAAACTTGCAAGTTGCAATTGAAACATAAAATTCAAATATTTTCAACAGAAAATACCACAAAAGATAAAATAAAACCATTTTCTATGGGAAGAAAAAACTGACACATAAAGCCACGATGTTTATAGTCATATGCTCCCCAGTAATGCAAATAAGTAATACTATAACAACAGAAAAGAGGATTTAATAAAAATAATTGAAAACAAAAACATTTGTAATTTACATAACCCAGTATATTTTTGAAAACTTGAAATTAAAGTCAGTCAATTCCAAGCAATATCCCAAATATATTAAAGTCACTGAGGATAATAAATAAAGCAATAAATACTATTTATGCAATCAATCAATCTTAGTACATATCTTAAAGCGTTCACGTACAACATATTTTAAAGCAAGAATCGCACACATGAAACAAAAAAAAAAAAAAAAAACACAATCACCCACCCCGAAATCTTACAAATAACAAATTGTTACTTAGAAGTGAACAACAAGAAGAAAAAGAAAAGAAAATGTATACCTTCCTTGGACGACCCACGGGTCTTGCCCCTGGTTTTATGGACTGTGCAGGCAATCCACCACGCCCCCTCCCTCGTCCTCTTCCGGCACCACCGCCGCGCCCACGGCCTCTTCCTCGGCCTCCAGCAGTCATCTCATCGGCATATTTCTTGGGTCGTCCACGCGCTCTAGGCCCGAGAACAGGCTCAGGCTCAGCAGCATCAAGTGGTGGCACAGTATCAGCTGGCACATGCTGCTCTGTACCAGCGGATACAGCAGGAGCAAATGGAATGGGAGTGGGTTGCGTGTGATCCTTGGGCGGACGACCAGGACGTCTCTTGGGCCCAGTAGAAGCAGAAACATCTGTGGGGGCAGAAGGCTTGGCCTTGGCAGGACGGCCGGGCCTTTTCCCCGAGCCAGGAGGACGGCCTCTCTTGGCTGGACCAGCTCCCGGTGTGGCAATCTTCTTCGGACGTCCCCGCTTCTTGCCGCTGCCTTCTTCTGGCACAGGCGGCTCGTCAGCGAGCCCCAGTGCGGCCCAGTTAGGCTCTGCATTCTGCTGAACTTGAACTTGCACGTTGGCTGCCGCGTCTTGCTGCACTACCGGGACAGCCTGAGCCTGAGCCTGAGGCAAGTTCTGGACTGGAGTCTGGGCCTTGCGAGGCCTCCCTCTAGGCCGCGGGGTGGTCTGCGGAGCCACCGTTTGTGGTGGTGCTGGTGCAGGTGCAGGTACAGGCGCAGATCTAGGGAGAGCATATGATTTTTTGACCATGTGGAGCAGCCCGCTGTTCTTCAAGTGAGTCAAGTGCTGAGTCAACAAGTCGGGGTGATTCGATGGGAGCTGGTCCTTGTACACTTGCTCCATATACTTCGCTATGGCCCTCTTGCTTGAACCGTCCTGCTCCTTCAGCGCCTCGATTGCTGTGTATATCATCTTCGAACAAAAGAAAACAGAGTGAGTTAGCTAGATTAGAACAAAATTAAAAAACAGAGAAATAAAAGGGTTCATGATTTTTTTGTTGAAATTAACCTCAGCATAGGGTGGGTAGTTGGAAGCTGGTTCGGGAATGGGTGGTGGAGGGTGGTCGTTGGCTTCGTCGGGGAAGGGGACGGCGGTGGCAGGCGGAGCTGGCGGTGGAGAGATCGAGGATGGCTCCATCCGTAGAGAGAGAAAGGGTAGATTCGAAAATTGGGAATTGGATTGGATTTACGGTATATCGAGAAAGAGGTAGAGAGAGAAAGAAAGTGTATTATATTTATAATTGAATAATTGAATTAGAGAGAGAGAAAACAGGGGTAGGTGGTTTTGTAAAATGAGGTGTGTGTGGTGGAAATTATAACAATCAAGGGTGATGACTTGATGATTGAAGGATTGGGTTGAAATCAAATCATCTGTGCCGTTAATTTCATCACTTTCCCTTTGCTTAGATACCTGAAGTGGACTCCATCTATCTCTTCTCATTCTTTCTATTATTTTACTTCACTCACCTAGCTTTGCTCTTTAGTGGTTGCATTTTTGCCCCTTCATTTTCTCTTTTTCTATATTGTTCTCCTTTTCTAATATTTAAGAAAAATATCATTTCTTCTGGCCTATTTTGCTAAACATTTAATATATTTTGACAAATAAATCATATTGGTATTTTACATTATTATGCATTTTCTAATACATTCCTTTTTTCATATTAATTTGATTCTATTCCTTTTTTTTTAGTCTACAATAAATGATTTAACATATATGAATAAGAAAATAAAATATTTTTCTCTATTATACATATCCCATCTATTATACATATCCCATCTGCCTAGCATTTAAGAAAAAAATTATTATTTAAGAAGAAAAAATGTTCTGGTTTATTTTCTTTAACATTTAAGATTTTGACAAATAAATTAAGAAAATTAATTAATATTTTACATTTTATGAAAATTATGTTTTTTTTTACATATTAGAATATCTTTCACTTATATTTTTTTTCATGTTTTTATTCTAATAAATTATTAAAATTATATGAATAGGGAACAAAATTATTTAATTTCTTATTAATATTATAAAATAGTAACAATTAAATGGAAAAAAAAAACTAGAATATCAAACGAAATTAGATACTTGTTTATGTTTACTTGCTATTGTATTTTCGTGGAAAGTAATTATTTTAATGAAGTTTTGATAAAAAAATAAATAAAAAAATAATATATATATATATATATATATATATATTTGATTCATCTTTGTTTAGCTATGTTCTACTTATAAGTTGTAATGTTTAGGGAGTATTTAGTAGTGAGATTTTTTTTCTAGTTTCTCATGAATCTTAAGTAATTAAGTTGGATTTTGTTAGTTTCTCATAAACCTTAACATGAACTTTCCCACCAACCTAAGTAAACTATTAATTTAATCTCACAACTAGGTGAAGTGTATTCCTAGAGTTATTTTGAATATCTATATTGAATTTTTGTTTCATAATAAAAAAAAAAAAACAAAGCATATAAGTAATAAATAGTTATTTTTTTACTTAACATGTATCTATAAATTATAAATGTATCTATAAATTATAAGGTGAAATGAAACACACTCTAATTTTATTTTATAATTATAATTATAATATAACCCTTGGTTGAGAAGTTCTATTTATTTATTGATATAACCTCGTTGAAAAATTAGAATGAATACGAGTTAATTAGTTTACACATACATGGAGCTCCAAAATTCAAACTTTTGGTTTACCGAAAATGAAAAATAATTCAAATTTGAAAGGATACCTTAGTTTCCCGCCATTTAGAAAAACAAGAGGGAATGCATTCATTCATGTTTAGTCAGAACTGCTACCATACGCCACCTATGGACCACAGCACAGAGGAAGAAAGAGTACAAAATAACTATTAGTATTATTTTGTTTTTCTGAAATTTATTACAGTATTGTGAAATGCTCAACGTTAATATTCCATACCCATCAATGATCAATAAATTTTACTACTCCAATCTCAACTCATATTTAAGTTGGATTAATTATTTAGTTTCAATCTAACTTGATCAGTCTCACTTTATGATAAGATTGAGATTATTAAACTGAGGAGTAGTGTTTTATAGTATTGTAAATCAAATTATCATATCATGGTTCCATATCATGGTTCATATCAAACTGGACTGAACAAATTTCAAGAGTGATTTGCAGGTAACTTCAAAATAACAATGAACCATTCTGGATTTAACTAATTATTTGGTTCTTGTACATTTATTAACTTCTTATTTTTCATTTTTATGCTTTGAAAACTCTGTGATTTTAAGGCTTTATATGAGCAATTTTTTTTCTTTTCACTTTTTTTTTTGTTAGTTTCATAGTATGGTAAAATTGTCACAAAATAAATATTTATAATAAATTAATTGATTTTGTAAAATTATTTTAAAAATCATATAAATAAAAAATTATAATTATTTGACTATATAACAAATGTTACATTTTCATTATACTATCCTTATTCTCAAAATTAAAACATAAAAGAATGTTTGTATATTTGGTTAGAAGATAGAGTTTTTAAGTATTGAAACTAAAATAAAAATTTGACAAAAAGTATAGGAATCAAATTATTAACTAAACAATTATTGGATGTTAAATTTTATGCTAGATTACTTTAACAATCTTTGTAATTTGATTAAATTTTACATGATATATACATTTCATTTTAAATGTCTTCATTAACTTCTTTAATTTTTTGAAACACATTCGGTCATATATTTGTATAGGAAGAGTTCCTATGAGTAGTGTTAAAAAGGTATGGATATTGTGTTAAAAAGGTATTATTAACATTAAATTTCAACAATGATCAGTCTTTTTTATATTTTTAAAAATAGTAATTTATAAATAAAAATGACAAATAGCTCATAAATGATCCAAATTCCCAATACACCATCCTGCATTGGTAAGAGATTGAGCCCTTTGGTGGTTGAAAATGACTACTCGTAATTGCAACAGTAGCACGATAATGACCAAGTACAAGAATAGAGCCACCCAATATTTCTGAAACACGATTTCAAAACCCAGCTAAGTGAAGTGAACTTTTGATTAATTAGAAGACAAGTGATTGTGTAATTATCATATTTTACTATTTTCAAAACAGGGGTTAACAAAATAAATAAATAAATCAATATTCTAAATCACTTTAAGGATTAAAAACATAGTCTTATTTTTTTAATCAATAAACAGAGTCATATTTAAACATAATAACTAACAATTATATTTTAATAATCACCATAATTATGTAGTTAGCATTTTTGTTTTGTTTATAACATATGAAATTTTTTTTAAGGATATTTTTATTTACATAAGTCAAACGATTTAATTGATAAAGATAGAAGAATAATACATCATGTTTAATTAAAATAATAAATAATAAAATAATAAAAATTACTATTTTCAATCTATTATCATGAACACACGCACAATTATGAACTTATGAATCATAATAAGTTTGCTATCCATTAGATAATTAAATCAAATGTATAGAATTTGTATTTTTTCTACTTAGACATTTGCACATAAAATCTATAACTAATTAAAAACATTTGCACATAAAATCTAATAGAAATCAAACAAACTAAAAAGAAAGAAAATAAATTGTTTTCATTCATCTGAATTGAACGTCTCCTTACACTAGGGACCACCACCACCATAGCACACAAGAACAATGTGATTGGAAAAACTAAAAAGGAACAAGTAGGAGAACAAACTCAGAAACAAAGGCTAAAGGGTAAGAGACAAAAGTTTAGTCAGTGACGGCATGGGAAGGAAAGTCACAATCACAAGGCTTCCACATAGTGGAGATGCTAATAGCCACTTCAACAAAGTTAAAATCATATTAATCATTAATTATGAAACTCTAAACATCAATTATATTTAATGAGATTGTTCTTCATTTATTCCATTTATTTAAAAGTACATGTTAAGTTAAGATTCAATGTACACCAATTAGTAATAAATGATTTTGAATATATAAATAAACTTTAACATTCTTTTCAATAATTGGTACATTGTGTGAAAAAAGTTACCAAATAGTGTTGAGTTTAATGATTGTTTTTGTCTTTCAGATGATATATTAACAAGGATGGTGAATCAGCAGGATCAAGCATTGACTCCATATCATCGTACATTGTGTCTCATTATGAAGACCTGCCATGAGCACATGATCCTATTCTCTCTACCCATCTTGGAAAGCTAGTGAGGAGTGGTGAGATTTTTTTCTGACGGTTTCTATTCATTCCCAAAAGACATGAAAATCCCACGATTGCTTTTGGAACATTCATGTCTTGTTGGTGTAGATGT
Organism: Amphicarpaea edgeworthii; assembly: GCA_014843725.1. Classification (NCBI taxonomy): domain Eukaryota; kingdom Viridiplantae; phylum Streptophyta; class Magnoliopsida; order Fabales; family Fabaceae; genus Amphicarpaea; species Amphicarpaea edgeworthii. Next base: position 1,964,983 of record CM026325.1, read on the forward strand.
GACTGTCCCAGATGCTGATTCATTAGCCATTGTCGTCAGAGATGATGTGGAGACACACAAACCTGTTTGCAAGTGGAAAAGGACTAAGAAATAGAATTAAAAAGTTGTGAACATGAAGAAGAGAAAGAGCCAAAGAGAATGATGATGAAGGGAAAACAGAGGAAAATGCAGGGGAACAGAAAAGAGCAAGGGGAAGGCCACGAAAGATTAAGAATATGGCTTAGGAAAAAACAGGAAAAGAAGATTAAAAGGGCATGTTCATGTCTACACTCAACAAAACAAGTTGTAGCAATTAGTTTGCTAATGGTTTTGACTTTTTGGTAATCATTATTAGCCTCAACTTTGCCACCATCCTTTTTATAGTGCTTGCAATGCTCATATGCCAAGTGGTTTCAGTTATCCTTCCAATTGTCATGCTTGTTTTGCTTTTATGTCTTGTCATGTTTTCAAAGTTTAGTTTAAAGGTAAAATTATAGGGAAACCATACTTCAAGGTTATCGGCTAATAATTCACATTATATTAATGTATTTCTCGCCGCACTCTTCTATAAGCTAATTCATCATAATGTATAGTATATGCTTAACATTAACATTAAGTATATAATTAAAAATATAATTTTGCAGCTTTAACATTTAAAGAAAGAAAAACAGTTTTTTTTTTTTTGTCAGTTGAAGAGATGAGGCAGTTTCTTTTGACCGTGGGGTGCTAGCAATTTAGGAAGAAGGGTTCAATTATAGTAAAAAGTAGGTTTTTAAAACCATTTACTGATTATTAGTTGGTGGGTCACAACATCTTATAACTTTGTTTTGCTGGAATCAATTATCATGAAACTTTGGTCAAGGTCAATTAAAAGTTTGTTCACGGGACTTCAATGATGAGGAAAGAGTTGAATGCTAAAAGTCCTTACAATTTTTATAACAAGTGTAACGTTGAACTTTATGAATGGATTGCAAATTTGATGAAGTTAATCAAAGTACCCTTGCATGGTGTGAAATCAAGGGCCATGACGTGACAGCAGAAACGAAAGATAAAGGGAAACTTACCATGAGAAACGTGTTTAAAAATCCGCTGTGAATAAGAAGGATTCATGTTTGGAAGCTATAAATTATAGTAGTTATTAGCTTCTTAAAATCACATTCTGTTTGGTAAACATTTTGAAGAATTAACAGTAAAATAAACCTTTTAAAGTAATTACCATGAGAAACTATTACACTAAAAATATACGTTAACAGAACTTAGAAGGGAAATGAAAACAAAAGTACGAAACATTGGTCATTGGACAGTAAGTAGTGTCTGTCACACGAAAGTGCGAAACATCATGTTCATTGTTCATGCATGCACTATCATTCTACTACTCAATAATTGTAAATTTTCTTTGCGCTCATAAATGATCCAAACAAAGTATTTTAAAAATTAAAGAAATTCAACCATCATCATGTATTTCAAATTCTTTAGAAGTCCAAAATTTCCCATCAAAACATTGGGTAAGGAATACTCTGGATCAAGATTTTATAAGAAATTGTTTATCAATCATTTTAATTACCTCGTTTTCATTTTCAATTTATAAGAAATCTCTCTTTTTTTTTTTACAAATATAAATTTTTTAATATATAATAGGAGAAAAGTTATTTTTTGTATGTTACATTCATATCCTTTAAAGCTACTCTGTACAAAAAACATAAAAAATATTTAAAGCTGTTACAACACTGTAAAATTAAGAAGAAAAAAAGCATAGACTAGACATCCTTAAGGTTCATTCCAACGCCATCAGACAACTTTAGATGAGATACAAAATAGTTAAAAAAAATTACAAATATAAAAACTAAAATTGAACATTTTAAACTATGAAAGATTAAAGGAGAAAATTGTGGTAACTATAAAAGCAAAAGGTTAATTAAACATTTGTTTAATTATCTACCTACTAAATTAAAATTCTAAGAAGTAGATATGAATGTAAAACAAAGGTTTGTCCTCCAGGATTTGTTTCCATGTTTTGCGCAGGCTTGGGGCTCAGAAAGAGAGAAGCAATGGTGATGGCGCAGATTGAGGAGTGGTGACTGTATTATATGGGTGGTGTGGGAGGAATACTTTTGGATGGCATTCGTCGCATCTTCCATCGTTGCAATTCTATTAACTCTCGCATTCACCATCACAAAAACAAAAACAAGAACAAGAACAATGAAGACAATGCCAACAACAATAACAACAACATTGTCTTTGTGAGACATTTGCGTGCCCAGTTGACCAACGTTCCCACTTAGCAGACCCCTTCCTTCAACCTTCTCAAAGTTCCCAAACGCTCCCACTTCAAATCTTCTTCCATGGATCGTAACAAAAAGGTCCCTTTAAAAAAACAAACTTTCTTTTATTGGTTCCATAAGATCGTGCCTTTTTTTTTTTTATTATTATTCTAGCTTATCTGGGTAATGGGTGTTGTTCAAGTTTCAATTTTTTTTCCAACCCATTTTTTTTGTGCTTGTTTGGTTCTTTGCCATTTATTTATTCATTCTGTATTGGATAGTGGATACCAATATTTTGGTTTTGACTTGTGTGTGTTTTTATATTTTATTTATTTATTTTTTTACAAGCATGTCATGTCACATAGAATATATTATGGTATAAGTTTTATCTGGGAATACTAGAGAGGTTTGATTGCAGAGATCATAATCGATTTCATTTTGGTGTTACGCTAAGAAACTAAGAGGGGGGAAACTTTCCTTTCCTTGCTAATTGCTATGTTTTCTTATAAATGGGAAATTAAATTGTAGTACACAAATCGTCTTTACATTTTCTACATAATGATGTATGGTTTATCAAACAGGGTGCACCTGATGTAGAGTTTTTCACCGAGTATGGAGAGGCAAGTAGGTATGAGATGAATGAAGTGATTGGAAAAGGGAGCTACGGTGTTGTGTGTTCTGCCGTTGACAATCACACCGGGGGAAAAGTTGCAATTAAGAAAATCAATGATGTTTTTGAGCATGTGTCAGATGCCACAAGGATCCTAAGAGAAATTAAACTCCTTCGTTTGCTCCATCATCCTGATGTAGTTGAAATTAAGCATATAATGCTTCCTCCCTCGCGACGAGAGTTCAGGGATGTCTATGTTGTGTTTGAGTTGATGGAGTCTGATCTTCATCAAGTAATCAAGGCAAATGATGATCTTACACCAGAGCACTACCAATTTTTCTTGTACCAACTTCTTCGAGGCCTCAAATTTATACATACAGGTCAAGTCCTTGACTGTTGCAGAATGCAGAGGATACTGATATTAAACTAAAATCATGTTTTTCTTGCAGCAAATGTGTTTCATCGTGACTTGAAGCCAAAAAATATTCTAGCTAACGCTGATTGCAAACTAAAAATATGTGATTTTGGACTTGCTCGAGTTTCATTTAATGAGGCCCCGTCAGCTATATTCTGGACCGTAAGTATCCTAGCAAGGAAAATGATGTTCTGCTTCTGCAATTTAAGATTTTCAGCAGGAAATTGCAATCAAATTCATTATTCCTGTTCCAGAGTCATCCTTCTAAACATTTTGCTGACTGATTTTACCTACTCTTCCTAAGGACTATGTTGCAACTCGGTGGTATCGTGCACCTGAACTATGTGGTTCTTTTTTCTCAAAAGTAAGTAAGCTTCTTGTATTCTTTGCACTTTGCTTCCCCCCTTTTCTGTAGTTTGTGACATGATGTATGAAGTTGAATATCCTTAACTTTAATTATTGCAGTAAGTGTCTAATTTTAAACCCTTTGTCTTTTGCAGTATACCCCCGCAATTGATATTTGGAGCATTGGATGCATATTTGCAGAAATGCTTAGTGGGAAACCATTGTTTCCTGGAAAAAATGTAGTGCACCAATTGGATCTCATAACTGACCTACTTGGTACTCCTCCTGCTGAAACCATTTCTAAGGTCAGTTTATCCAAATCATTTTTTTGTAACAACAATAGGTAAACTTGTGACAAGCTGTAATGTATGGCTAATGATATTAATTCTAGGCTTCTATTTTTCCCATGATCTTAATTTTACAGATTCGAAATGAGAAGGCTAGAAGGTACCTTGCTAGCATGCGGAAAAAACAACCTATTCCATTCACCAAAAAATTTCCAAATGCAGATCCTTTGGGTCTTAATTTGCTGGAGAAATTAATTGCATTTGACCCTAAAGATCGTCCAGCAGCTGAAGAGGTTGATCTTCAGTTACCTATAACTACCAAAGGGGAAATTTTGTTGAATGTACGAAATGAAACCCTCTTCTGTGATTGCAGGCACTGAGAGATCCTTATTTCCAGGGTTTGTCAAATGTGGATCGTGAACCGTCATCCACTCAACCAATTTCAAAGCTTGAGTTTGAGTTTGAGAGGAGAAAATTGGCCAAAGATGATGTTAGAGAGTTGATTTATCGTGAGGTATGGCCATACATTCCAATGACTTGATTCAATTTAATCATTTATTGTTGTCTTCTCCTCTGTGCCTTGGTAATAATGAGTTGTACTAAACAGATTTTAGAGTATCATCCTCAGATGCTCGAAGAATATCTTCGTGGTGGAGAACAAACAAGCTTCATGTATCCAAGGTATTGACAAGTTTAGTTCAGTCTCAACAGGTTTTCAGACTTCTGATTGTTGCGTTGCACCAAAGTTCTGTTAGATATTTTTTTTCCATGCAATTTCTTATGAAGAGCCAGAGCTTCCATTAGCAAAACATTTGGCATGCATGTTTAACTTTTGTTGATGATTCTTGTACAAGTTTTGAATCTTTGAAACCATTGCTTGCTTTCTTGGAATTCTAATCAGTAATTTTGTGTTATCTTGATGCAGTGGGGTTGACCGATTCAAGCGACAATTTGCACATCTTGAGGAGCATCAAGGCAAAAGTGAACAAGGCACTCCGTTGTTGAGGCATCATGCCTCCTTGCCTAGGTAAGTTTTTGTTCCTCAACAGCAAACTTGGTGAACCTATTCAGAAACTTGATTTACAGACTTACACTAACAACAGCCTGCAAACTTTGTCTTGTTCATGTTCTTGTCTTTACAATCTTCATAGATGAGGCTGGCAGTAGTGCTGTGCCTGCAAACTTTGACTCTTATATCATCATGCATTGACTATTTCAATTCACATTTTCCAGAGAGCGAGTTCCTTCTCCCAAGGATGAGAATAATCAGAACAATGATGTTGAAAATAATGATGTGACAGATTCTGGAAACCCAGATGCACAAAATGGACCCTCCAGGCCAAACTGCAGCGCACATAGTCTGTTGAAGAGTGCCAGCATTAGTGGTTCAAAGTGTATAGATGTGAAAAAAAATAAAGATTCAGAGGTAATTAACTCTCCTTTCAAGTGCTATCCTTGTATTGTGTGGAATGGGATTGTATTAGCTGCAGAGTTTGATTAGAATATCCAATAATCCATGAAGCACCAATGCTTTCATTTTCTCTATGAAGTATACACAATAGACATCTGCCTTCAAATGATCTATCTATGATTATTTTCAATATTTTACTCATTGAATACTTCGATTATTTCTATTTCCATAGGAGGAGCCACTTACAGAGGTCAATGATGAGAATGTGGATGAGTTGACACACAAGGTTGCTAACCTCCACCATGCATAGTTCAAACCTGATTCTTGATTTTGATCTAACTTTCCACAAGAGAGAAAATGAGTTGCTGCATATATAGAAACCCTTCACTGTAGGACTCTTGTATTGAACTACCATCTCATATTACCACTGCAAATCATGCAAGTATTCAGTTGTGTAATGGTACTCATTATTGCAGCACAATGTATTATATATAGAACTTGTTTTTGCAGCACATGCCACGTAGGGATGGTGCCAATTACCTTAATTTCTTATGAGAATATTAGCAGTAATTGCTCTTGCTTTGCATGACTTTGAAGGCATCAACTTCATGCACATTATCAATAGATGCACAGGATGCTTGAAACTGTTGTCATGTGTAATTAGAAATGACAGAGTTTAGATATGATATCATAGTGTCCATTTTTTTTAATATCTGTTCCTAAATCCATACTTGCATGGTTAATAATTTTAGTCTATTCCCATACTTTATGAATGTATGATACCTATAATTATTTAAATTTAAATTCACTGTAATAAATTAATTACAAAATATAATGTACATCTCTTGTTTATAACAAATAGAACATTTAAATAAATTCAAATAAAACATTATGAGTATGAAATCACTTGTTTATAAATTTGCTTATATTCTTCAAGAAATTTTTAAAAACCTGATATTAACACTAATTATTTTTAGTGATTTGGGAAATTAAAATAACATTTTTTATTATTATAAAGTTAATATAAACTTGACAGGCAATGAAGGTCACTGTTTCCAACTCCTCTACTAATCATTTAAATGAATTCTACAATAAAAATGCATTTTCAAAGGGAACTAAAGTGTTTTACCTTCTATACTTTTGACAAGACTAAAACAGTCAAAATGCAGAAAATAAATTAAAAACTATCAACTCTTCATATCTAACATGAAACAATAAAAACATCAGCAACAGAGAGGCCACTATGTAGCCCAACTCCATAGATCCAACAGGTGAAAAATACACAAAAGTATTCATGTAAGTAAACAATGGAAATGCAATTTAATATGTAACTCAGGTGTATCCAATGTGAACAATAAAAACATTAGCAGCAGCGAGGACACTGCAAAACTCAACTCCTCTGATCAAACAGTTACTAAATTTATAAACCATTCATGCAAACTCAACACTGATAGAAATGTATGTTGCTAAGGAAATGAGGTGTGTGTGACCTTTTTTCTTTTCAACAAGCCTCTAGTGATCATTTCCCGAACAAGTTTCTCTGCCCTATCAGTGTCATCCTTTACAAAGAGAACATGAATAATTGTTTCAAAAGTTATAGCATCAGGAATGCAACCATTGCCTTCCATTTTTGACAGCAAGGCAAATGCTTCATCCAGCAAGTCCTCATTGCAAAGTCCATTGATCATAACATTGTATGTACGGACATCTAGACAATAGCCCTTAACAAAAAGATCTTTAAACATCTCTTGTGCGTTCTTAAGTCTTTTGCCTTTACATAGACCATCAAGAAGTATAGTGAATGTGTACACATTCGGACGAATTGTGTGATCTCTCATTTTGTTGAACAATGCAATTGCCTTGTCAAGATGACCGATTTTGCATAAACCATCCATTAAGCAATTGTAGGTGATAACATCTGCTGGTTGATCTCTATCATGCATCTCATCAATAAGATTCCAAACATAAGAGATTCTCCCAGATTTGCACAAACCATCAATGAGAGAATTGTAAGTCCTTGTGTTAGGAACCACATCTCTCCGATGCATTTCCATAAAGAGATTCGTGGCCTCATCCACCCTTTTAGTCTTACAAAATCCATTAATAAGGATATTGTAGCTGCAAACATCAGGAGTTACTCCCAGTAGAGACATAGCATTGAATACATGTTTTGCATTCATCACTTGGTTAACTAAGCAATAGCCATCCATTAAAGTATTATAAGTAACAACATTAGGCTTGGAAGATGCCTTAAGCATGACTGCTAACACATTTTTGGCTTGTTTGACCTTTCCTTCTTTACACAATGCATCAATCAATATGTTGTAGCTATAAACATTTGGGTTGATGTTTTTGAATACCATTTCATTTAACAAATCAGTTGCTTCTTTCAGCTTACCAATAGTAAAGAAGCCATAAATGAGAGTAGTATACGTGACAACATTAGCAGGAATTCCCTTGACATGCATTTCAGAAAACAAATGGCAGGCCTCAGATACAAGCTGATGTTTACACAAACAGTCAATAACAGTGTTGTACATTACCACGTTAAGCTGAGTGAATCGGCCATCAATCTTTCTGAGCAAGTGGATGGCAGCTCTAGAATCTCCTATCTTACACACACCATTGATCAAAGTACCGTAACTAACTTGGTTGAGCGGAAATCCCTGTGCTATGAGATTGTCGTGAAAGTGCAGTGCTTCTTGGACCTGGCCCTTGAGACAGAGAGCTTTGATGAGTGTGGTAAGGGTAATGGTATTTGGGTGATAACCCAATTTGAGGATCTTGGCCAACATGGAGAAAGCGAAGGGGATACGACCCAAGTGGAGAAACAGTTACTGAGAATGCTTAGAGTAACAAGGTTTGGGAAAACTCCGTTGAGTTCCATTTGACGAGAAAGGGAAATAACAGTGGAATACTGCTTCATCCTCGCCAGAGATCCTAAAATGCTTCCGAATTGGATGATGGGAGGAGTATGACGCATACGGAGCATGCGGTGAAATTGGTAGACGGCATCATCAATATTCTCGAAGGAAGGGGTTGGAGGCTGAGAGTGAAACAACTGAGAAGAGGGAAACTTGTTGGGAATTGAAACAACAGAGACAGAAAACGTTAATCTTCTTGACAGCGACATTATTGTTGAGAATGGTTTGAGAGAAATCAAAATCAAATTCAAACTCGGCATTCTTAGATTTTAGCTTCGGCTCGTTACGTTAGGTTAGTAGTTTACAAATTGCAATCAACAGGACAAGACTTCTTCTGAAGTGCGTATTTTAACTTTTATTTTTAATTAAAAACTACTACTATTATCATAGACATATCACATAAGAGTTGAGCAATGATACAATCTAGTGGTGATGAAGTATAACTTTTTTTTTTACTCAGGTAAATAATTTTCTAAAAATCTAGCAAATTTACTATAAATTTTTTTTTTCATCATTTTTAAGGTAAATAATTTTGTAAAAATCAATAAATTTATCATAAATGTGATTGAATAATACTCCGAATGCATCGTCCTTTTTCTTTTAATTTTTTGTCCATGAGTACCCCATCTGAGTGGTGATTCTATACGAAGCTAATTTATCAGCAGCAGGATTATTTTCTTCACTATACTAGTGTAACTATGAAACGCAGCATACTTGGGAGATCAGCTAAACAATTTTCCCACCATTCAGTGCAGCAATTATTCCATTTCCATGCACGGTTTCTCTTATTTTGTTCTATGAATCTTAAAATTAATTAAGGAATTTTGTTATCCCATGCGTTTCAATTAATATAGTAAAAAATCAAATAATTTTGTTTAATATGCGTGAGAATCCAACATTTATTTTAATGTCGCCAAGTTATGTGTGATAGATATATATATATATGCTTGGGAATATGTTGAAACCAATTTATTGAAAGGCTTGAAGTAATGCACAAAATTAAATGGAAGGCAATCACACTGACACATTGTAAGGTGTACATTCGAATATGAATATAAATACATCATGTTTTTGTTATCACATAACCAACATTCTAACCACAACAAAGATCATATAATTATAATTACAACAGACATGTATCAGTCAGCCAGGCAAATGTTTATTCACATCACAAGTCACAACCCAAGCCAATCACAAAACTGTAAAAAACCATATCAGCGTCTTCATGGATGAACTCAGTACAAAGCTCTCCCCCCTTGACAAAATATGTACAGAATGACAAATGGCCATACATCATTGAAGGAAATAGAATAATTTCCATTATTTGAGATTCTCGAAAATGCATACCATGATTTTGTAATATTCACATCCTTTCTTCCATTGAGCTATGCAACTGATTTTGTATTTTTCACATCCTTTCCTCTATTGAGCTTACGGTTATCCCTACTAGGTTTAGGTTTTTGCGTGCTTAGCATCCCTTTTACACTGGTTCCAATAGGGTGTTTGGCTGTTTGAGATCCAGGGCCACCCCCTGCTTAAAAGTGGTGAGAAATAATATTTAAAAATGGATGGTTCTATCCTAACACTATCCAACCAATTGGATTTTCAGATTGCTTACTATTTCATCATGACGAGAGATTTTTAGAAATAAAGATGTTTAACATAAAATTTCTAAAACTCAAACTAGCTGAAGTACAATGCCATATTTAGGTTAGTTAGTCTACCTATATTATAGTTTACCTGATAATTTTTCGGACTCCCTGAAGCAGGCTTCAGACACCAGTCTACAGGTAATAACAAAATGAACAGAAAGAGAATAAACTCACCAGTGTTAGGCAGAGATAATCGTGTTTTGGCCTGCTTATCTGCCTGTGATGTTCTCTCCTTTGGATTTGAATGAGATCTTGACTCAATTCCAGGTTTTGAATAAGCTTCTTCAACAGCATTTTCAGCATTTGCCTTAGAATTTGGCTTAATAGGCTGTGTGTCTGATGATTCTAGCAGACCTGCAGAGTTACCAAGTGTAGGTGAAGAATCACAGCCATTGGAAAGAATGGGATCAGTTCTCTGACTTGTAGGGTACGGATGAGGGTTTGACAACAGTGGTTTCTTGTTAGCAGGTCTTGATTGATGTGTTGTTCCATTTTGATCACCCTTAGCTCCATTTTCATGTACTGTTACTCCATCCCTCAGATTAATGTCAACAAAGCGATTCTCCCAAGGACGGACAGCCATCCATCTTTCCAACCAATTCCAACCCCAGCTACTTTTATCCGGTTCAAATCCAGAAGAAACAGGCTGCTGTCTTGATCCTGCCTGCCACTGCCAAGGGGAATTTTGAATTTTGTTACTCCAAGCTTGAAAAAAAGATGTATCAAAAGAAAATGGATGATGCACAGCTGCTGATCATGTGATGGGGAAATTGTATCCAAGTAGATTTTACTTCTAGAAGTTCAGCACCACATGATAACATCATCAAGTAACCATACTATGCTACCATAAAACTTCATTGCCTAGACTAAATTATGTTCAAATTGGTTTCATATTTTTCTTTTATGAGAAAAAATGATTCCATATTTAGTACTACTCTCTTCGGTAATTCTACATACAAACTTGTGTTTGAGATGGACCATTCAAATCTCAGATTGAATTTCCAATACTTTCATAGGATATAACAAGAAATTTCGTATGTCTCATGATGGAGAATAGCTTGAAGGCAATGAGGGCCCATTAACAAAATACAAATTTCAGATATTTCTTATTATGCAGGTTACAGAAAAATTTAGTAAAATACTCACCACCCACATAGTTAAACAACAGATGCTATTGTAAATTCACCTGATGAGCTAGAGCATATGCCATGGCTCTCTCCCGTTTTGCTGCAGCCTCCTGTCTCTTCAATATTTTGGATTGAATTTCTTCAACAGATCCTACGCCACCACACCATCCTTCCTGTATATATGATAATAAATAAAGTCAAGTTATTATCACTGTATTAAGTAACGAGGTGCCTCAAACAGATAATTTGATAGGAAAACTGAAATAAACATTGTATTAAATGAAGCATTAAACTGCGGTATTTTGCAAATACAGTTCTTTATGGAATTGTTACCTTCATGAAAACATTCTGAACACAAATGGGATGCATATAAAACTAAATCAAAATCAGAATTGTAATATCATAGAAATTTGTTTTGGGTTTTTGTATGTGATAACTTCTCCCTCTTTTCTTCCTTACCTCCTAGTGCTTACTTCTTTTCATTTCTTTTTTTTCAATTTCTATCCAGTTTTAGCTTTTTATAGTTTCTTCAAAGAAACTATAAAAATAAAACTACTGAGAGGCTCGGATTTCATAACTATAATGAAAGAGATGAAGATATTTTACAAATAAAAAAATGTAATGTCATATACAGAACCTTACTTCTATATCTCGAACTTGAACTTTGTTTGCAAGCTTTTGCTTAAGTTTCTGTTGTGTTCCTTGAGTTTGCAATGCCATGCGAACATGCCTTGCCCGAACACGAGCCTGAACCCTCACCAAAGCTTGCATACACCGGAGTGTTATTGCGGCTTGTTTTCTCACTGCATAGCCTCTTACAAGGGCCTGAAGCCTTACCACTCCTTTCAAAGCTTGTAGTGCTCTTCTGGCCTGATACATAAAACACAACTTTCACTCGTTCAAAGTTGTTGGCAATAAAACTCCTGGAAATTATTATAAGTCTCAGAACAAATACAGGAGTAATAAAAAAGAAAAAGAAAGAAGGACCCTCAAAATAGATCTGAAGTGCATCTTAAAGAAAAAGAATTAAAATCTAGAAACATAACATCCTAGAGTCAGATAAATCACTTTTGTCAACCACTACTTACAATACCAAAAAGTATTTTCAGAGGACTTCTGAAGTACAAAAGGGGGGGAGGGAGGGGGGACTGAATGGCATTGCATATACACTGCCCTACAGTCATATTGAAACATAAGAAAAATATATAAGGGAATTATGAAACAATTTCAGTTCGCATAAGTTTTTTCTTTAATAAAAGATTCCAGTTTAGCTCATGTCACTCCATTAAGCCAAATTTATTATGAAAAATTACCAGAAATCCTCGATATGCTGTTTGAATACTTATTGCAGCCCATTCCTCACTCATTTGATGATCATGTGCTTGTTGTGAAGTAGAAGGCGAATAATGGGCATCAATGTTTGTATGGCCATTGTCATCTCCAATAGGTTGAGTAGCATCATTATCAATTTCGTTTGGATGATTACCATTATCAAACTTGACAGCAGGCTTTCCCTGATGGCCTAACTTGTCAACCTTCTGATCATTGAAAAAAATTACTTGTGTTATTTCACAATATGCAGAAGAAATCATTTGGGATGAATGCAAACCTTGAGTGGCATCAGGGTTTGGGGGATGCAGTATCCTCCTTCTCTATAATGTGGGTCCACCACAAGTTCTAAACATTATTAAATTCAGTTGACTTATCAATAAGCAAACTACTTAATGAAGGTGTAACATGCTCTGACATTTGAAGAATCAAAATGCAAAGACCTTAAGCCATATTTAATTTAGAAAGAGAGGGAAAGATTAACTGACATTTCCATCCTTCTCTAACAACTCAGTCTTTTCTGATTTCTTTCGACCCACCAATGCCTTAATCCACTTCCCTGAGACACCCATATATACCCGAGTGCAAATTCACTTTATCTCAATCTAGCACAAACCTGGCACAGGAATCATACAAGGCAACGTAGTTAATCATGATCATCATACACAATCTTAACTTGCTATGAGCTATGGGAATGAAATTGTTGAAGCAAGAGCAAAGTTCCAAAGCAAGCAAAAGTTAACCGATAAATAAATTCTATATTGGTTATGATTGGTCTAATTTCAGTTATAAGCAAGCACAAGTGCTATGAACAAGTTCAGATGTTTTAATGGTAATTAATTGAAACCTGGAATTGGAAACAAGAGAATAAGGGTTTGAAGAGCAGATCCAGATATGAAAGAGTTGCCACAGAATTCACCAGAAACTCATAGAAATAGAGATTGTGACTGTCACTCAGTGAATTAAATGCCGAGCTTTTAGTCTTTTCATTCACACAAACTCAACCATCTCTCTCTTCCCCTCTCTCACAACACACAAACACAGTATGTTTCGGTGGAAGACAATAAAATAGATAATGAATTAAATTTAATTTAATAAATATTTATTTTTTAAAAGGTTGTGGGAGATACGACTACCGACAATATAACATAACATTTTAATGATAATTAATTAATACGTCTCTCTTGTGTATCTTGGCACTTTTAAAAATTTAAAATATTATTACATTATTATCTACGATACTTAAATTTAAATTTAAATTTAAAGAATAGAAATATTTTTACATTTAAATGTTATTTAAATCTAATGAGAGAAATAAATAAATAAATATGATAAATAATATAATAAAATATAAAAAAAAGAAATAAAAATAAATAAGAGATATTAATGAAATATAAGAAAAAATTAAATGTAAAAATATCACTGTTTAAATTTAATTTAATGTTTGTTTTTTGCAATTAATTATTTTATAGTAAAATATGAGAGAGATGACAAAAAGGAAAGTAAATTACTATTTAACTCATTTTAGAGAAAACAGATAGATATATATGTATGTATGTTTAATAGTTATAATTAAATATTCGATTAGGTTCTCAAATTTTAAAAAACTTCCATCAAATTAATATATGACCGAATTAAGGATGTTATATATTAAAAAAAAAAAATTAAAGTAAACACTTAATTATAATTTAAAGACTAATATTACCATTAAACTTAAAATTATTACACATCAAAATTTTAATAATTACACAACAAGTTTTTTTTGGAAGATTTATTGCATTTTTTTCTTCTATATAAAAGCTTTTAAGAGATAGATAAAAAGAAGGGTTAACTAAAAAAAATTAAATTTGATTTTTAGTTTTTAAGTTTGTTTGGTTAATGTTTCTTAACTTATGTCTCTTAATCTTATTGAAATAAAGTCAATTATTAAAAATTTAATTTATTCTTCATTTATATTTTAACATCTCTAATTATTAGTTGTATTTTCTTTTTACATAATTCACTTTCTATTTTATAAATTATATCATTTATTTTACTTTTATTTAAAATACTAAATTCTTGTTTAGAATATAATAAATAATGAATAAATATATAATAATAAATAAAATTTATATAAAATACTTTTATATATTTCATAATAACTATTGATTAGACAAAGAGAGTTAAATTTTTAAATCCTAACTTGATAAAGTCTCAAAATTAATGAAATGTACTAAAATTATTTGATTTTGAAAGTAGAGATCAAAATTTTGGATTTTAAACTAGGTGATAAAAATCACAATTTCATAAAATCAAGAAATTAAAATTGTAATTAAGCATAAATATAAATACTCCTAATTATTATTTCGATTTTATTTATAGAAAAAAAAAAAAAAGAGTTTAGTTTTGTTTATCTACGTTATTCGAATTGTAGATGACGACCTAACAGCCTTTCATCCCATTAGTTGTGAAATCTGAGAAAACTGAGCTTAACAATGTTGTCGCTGTCAAGAAGATTAAGATTTTCTGTGTCTGTTCTTTCCATTCCCAACAACTTTCCGTTTTCTCAGTTTCACTCGCAGTCCCAATCCATTGAAAATAACAATGTTGATGATGCCGTCTCCCAATTTCACCGCATGCTCCGTATGCGTCATACTCCTTCCATCATCCAATTTAACAAGATTTTGGGATCCTTTCCGAAGATGAAGCAATATCCCACTGCTATTTCCCTTTCTCGACAAATGGAACTCTATGAGTTTTCCCAGACCTTGTTACTCTCAACATCCTCATTAACTGTTACTCCCACTTGGGTCATATCACCTTCGCTTTCTCTCTATTCGCCAAGATCCTCAAATTGGGTTATCACCCAGATACCTTTACCCTCAATACACTCATCAAAGCTCTCTGTCTTAAGGGCCAGGTCAAGAAAGCACTGCACTTTCACGACAATCTCATAACACAGGGATTTCCGCTCGACCAGGTTAGTTACGCCACTTTGATAAATGGTGTGTGTAAGATAGGAGATTCTAGAGCTGCCATCAAGTTGCTCAGAAAGATTGATGGCCGATTCACTCAGACTAATGTGGTAATGTACAACACTGTTATTGACTGTTTATGTAAACATCAATTTTTATCCGAGGCTTGCCATTTGTTTTCTAAAATGCATGTCAAGGAAATTTCTGCTGATGTTGTTACTTATAATACTCTCATTCATGGCTTCTGCACTCTTGGTTTCAAAAACATCAACCCAGATGATATTACCTACGGTATATTGGTTGATGCATTGTGTAAAGAAGGAAAGGTCAAAGAAGCCAAAAATGTGTTAGCTGTCATGCTTAAGGCATCTTTGAAACCTAGTGTTGTTCCTTATAATACTTTAATGGATGGCTATTGCTTAGTTAATGAAGTGAAGAATGCAAAACATGTATTCAATGCTATGTCTCTATTGGGAGTAACTCCTGATGTTCACAGCTACAATATCATGATTAACGGATTTTGTAAGACTAAAGTGACGGATGAGGCCATGAATCTCTTTAAGGAAATGCATCAGAAAAATGTAGTTCCAGATACAGTGATTTACAATTCTCTTATTGATGGTTTGTGCAAATCCAGGAGAATCTCTTATGTTTGGGATCTTATCGATGAGATGCACGATAGAGGTCAACCTGGGGATGTTATCACCTACAGTTGCTTAATAGATGGTTTATGCAAAAATGGTCATCTTGACAAGGCAATTGCACTGTTCAACAAAATGAGAGATCGCAGAATTTGACCAAATGTGTGCACATTCAATATACTTCTTGATGGTCTATGTAAAGGAAAAAGACTTGAGGATGCACAAGAGATGTTTAAAGATCTTTTTGTTAAGGGCTATCGTCTAGATGTTCGTACATACAATGTTATGATCAATGGACTTTGCAATGAGGGCTTGCTGGATGAAGCATTTGCCTTGCTGTCAAAAATGGAAGGCAATGGTTGCATTCCTGATGCTATAACTTTTGAAACAATTATTCATGTTCTCTTTGTAAAGGATGACACTGATAGGGCAGAGAAACTTGTTCGGGAAATGATCACTAGAGGCTTGTTGAAAAGAAAAAAGGTCACACACACCTCATTTATCGTTGTTGAGTTTGCATGAAAGGTTTGTAAATTTAGTAACTGTTTGATCAGAGGAGTTGGGTTTTACAGTGTCCTCACTGCTGCTAATGTTTTTATAGTTCACATTGGATACACCTGAGTTACATATTAAATTGCATTTCCATTGTTTACTTACATGAATACTTTTGTGTATTTTTCACCTGTTGGATCTATGGAGTTGGGCTACATAGTGACCTCTCTGCTGCTGATGTTTTTATTGTTTCATGTTGGATATGAAGAGTTGATAGTTTTTAATTTCTTTTCTGCATTTTGACTGTTTTAGTCTTGTCAAAAGTATAGAAGGTAAAACACTTTAGTTCCCTTTGAAAATGCATTTTTATTGTAGAATTCGTTTAAATGATTAGTAGAGGAGTTGAAAACAGTGACCTTCATTGCCTGTCAAGTTTATATTAACTTGATTTTGTCTTGGATTGTCGTTGTTGGTTGACATTTTCAAACAGTTTCACTCGTTCAAAGATGTTGGCAATAAAACTCCTGGAAATCATTACAAGTCTTAGAACAAATGCAGGAGTAATAAAAGAAAAAATGAAAGGACCCTCAAAATAGATCTGAAGTGCATCTTAAAGAAAAACGAATTAAAATCTAGAAACATAACATCCTAGAGTCAGATAAATCACTTTTGTCAACCACTACTTACAATACCAAAAAGTATTTTCAGAGGACTTCTGAAGTACAAAAGGGGGGGAGGGGGGACTAAATGGCATTGCATAAATACTGCCCTACAGTGGTAATGTTATTACCTACACTTCCTTGATGGATCAATTATGCGAAAACGGCCATCTTGACAAGGCAATTGCATTATTCAACAAAATGAAAGACCAAAGAATTCGACTTGATGTGTACATACACGGTCCTTCTTGATGGAATGTGTAAAGGTGGAAGATTTAAAGAATGCACAAAAGATTTTCAAGACCTTTTGATTGAAGGCTACAATCTAAATGTTTGCACATATAATGTTATGATCAATGGGCTTTGTAAAGATGGTTTGTTTGATGAGCCATTTGCTTTGCTGTCAAAAATGGAAGACAGTGGTTGCATCCTTGATGCCATAACATTTGAAATAATTGTCTGTGCTCTCTTTGAAAAGGGTGAGACTGATAAGGTCACACACATCAAATAACATTTCTATTGTTGACTTTACATGAATGGTTTGTAAATTTTGTACTTGTTTGATCAGAGAGAGGAGTTGGGTTATGCAGTGACCCCACTGCATATGATGATAATGTTTTTTATCAGTCCACAATACATAGGATATGCAGTGACACACCTACACTACACCTCAGTTATACATTAAGTTACAGTTGTATTGTTGTTGAATTTACATGAATGGTTAGTATATATTTTATCTGTTGGATCAAAGCAGAGGAGTTAAGGCTATGCAGCTGATGTTTTCATTGTTATGTGAAGAGTTTATTATTTTGAGAATGTGTGAAGAAGAGTTGATACTATCATAACACATTATTGTTTATATAATATTATAAGTGACAGGCTAGCTAGATATACACATCTCTTCACTCTACTCATCCATAGGCCAAATCGAAGTTCTCTTTTTTCTGGTACTAAAGCATCTAAAAGAAAAATAGCATAACAAGCGCAAATGAAAATTTGGCATCAAGTTCGTGGCCTTTTGTATTTTAATGAATGGCTTGATTTGCTTTAATTAATTTAATTTCGTGTGAAGGTGTGGCTCAAATCTCTTTAAATTGTCATATTATTTTGTATTAGACGGTCTTTTATTGACGCTCAATAATATATGTTTCTTAATTTTTCAATCAATACTAAACTAGGAAACTCGTTTAAGATGTGTTCCAACAATCTTAAATTTTTGATTGGGGGATTTGATAAATTTTAAGACTCATGGAATCGTACGAAAGAAATCAAAATTTTAAAATTTTTTCAAAAAAAAAAAAGATTTTCTTTTTTAAGCATTGCTGTAACATTTAAAAATGACATTGTTAAGTCTTTGTTCTATTTAGTTAGAAATCTCAATTTGATTAACATTTTTAAAATGATTAAATTTGTTCATTTATATTTTAAAAAAGTTAAAATATCATTCTAGAACCAAATATGAAACTTAATCAATGTTTAAATAAAAAAAATAATAATAAACATAATAAAAATTTCATAAAAAAATATATTTAACAAATATAATTCAAAATCACGTAATAAATTTAAAAATAAATTATATTTAAAAAAAACAATTTTAACTCATTTTAAACGTAAAAATCAAATTAAAACTTCTAAAATATACAGAAGAAACTAAACAAACACTAGAACATAAAAAATTGTTACAATTTAGCGAATTATATTAAAATGAAACCGCTTACCCTGAATTCGTGACAATTTTATCTTAAAATTTTATCCTGCTCTGTTTACAGATATTAAAATGCCAAAACACATTTGTTTCATTTCTACGTGTGGGTGCAAATATTTATCTCCATGGGAGTTTTCCTTGGGCTATGTTTGGAATCTGAAACAAAATAAAGCTATAATAACATTCACAAGATTCAATCTCTGTAAATTGCTTTTAAGGTCTGTACACGATTATATTAAAACACAAATTCATATGCAATCAAATAACTTTAAAGTATCTCTAATTATTGTTTCTGTGGCATTTCCAGAAAGTAAAGCCATTAATTAGAACATTGAGAAAAAAAATGGGCAGAGAATGCATCTATAACAAAATATTTGTTACAGCCAAGACCAAAATTGTGACCTCCCTATATGAAAAATCCCGATGCCTTTGTTTTTTTATCAGTTTGATCGTCTCCATTCATGGTCCTCATAGTCAACAGTTGGTTGTTCTTTAGGCCGTTCAGTATTGCACTTCAGGCAAGCCATATTTCTTGCATAATTGTAGAAATCACATCTACAGGCAGTAATACATGAAATAAGAAACTTTAAGCGTACAAGGAAATAAGATGGGGTGAGAAGGAAGAAAAACAATGGACTTACTTGGGACAACTCCAATCCCCTTTCTTGGAACTTGGGCTTGGCCTTTGACAATGCAAACACTTCATTTTACTAGCAAAATTCATGAACCCACAACTACATACATAGGAAAATCCATGAAAAAATGGAACTAACTGTTTAGAGCCAGTGTTAACATATTGATTATATACTCCTTGCATAAGGGAAGAAATCAGTTATACATGATGTAAGAACAAGGTGCTTTCATGGTTGGGGGAAGGGAAAGATGACTTACTCGGGACAATTCCAATCCCCAGGATTTTTCTTAGGCCTTGTCTCAGGACAACGCAAACATTTCGTGTTCCTAGCATAATTCATGAACCCACATCTACATATACAAAAACATTCATGAGACCTTTTAACTTTCTGGATAAGGCTTCCATAAAGGCCCAACCAAGAAAGTAAGCTTACTTTATCATGAAATATCTTTACAAAACTAAAAATTTATGAGAAAGAGATGAACCATGAAATATGATCAACATTAAATTTGGTAACAAAATATAGACAGATTAGAAAATTCGTTACCATATTGATGTCTGAAAGCTATCAATGTTTAAATTTATAGACAGTCGGCCAAATTTTAATTATTGACATGAAAATGACTCATCTTCTACCATAGGAAACAGAAACTAAAAATATGATCAATGGGAATTTTCTTGTCAGTAAAATAGGGGACTTACTGTGGGCAAGTCCAATCTCCTTTTTTCATTTCAACTTCATTAGTATTGGCTTCCTTCGCCGGCCCCTCTGTTTTGCATTCTAGACATCGTGTGTTTCTGGCAAAATTTAAAAAATTGCATCTGTAGCAAAACCAAAAAGCAACCATCAGCAGACTGGAAGACACCAAATAAGGGATAATTGAACACAGGTAGCATGTATTTGATGACAGTCATTTAAGAATTAAGATACTAGTCAGTTTGACATGCATATGAACAAAACAACAAAGATAACATGTGAGACAAAAATTCAACGAAGAGGTTAAGAGGCACTTCATATAGTTCTATTGGTATTAAGTATTAACTGATGTTATCATATTCTTTTTAAAAAGGAAGCTCACAGACACACAGAAATTGGCCATGCCTAATGAGAAAAGCTAGTAAGTAAGTAGAGGACTTACTCAGGACAGGTCCAATCTCCTGGCTTCATTTGAACAGTAGGTGGGTTAATATCCTTAGGCATATCTTCCTTACAATTCAGGCATTGTGTATTTCTAGAAAAGTTCATGAAATTGCATCTGCAAGAAATTTAGGGTAAAACTCTTACCTGTGAATTATTAAACAGACGAGATCTAATTTAAGATTCAAATGACATGAGTGAAAATAACTCACTTTGGACACATCCAGTCACCTTTCTTCATCTCAACATCTTTAAACAGCCGAGACTGGCCTTCTCCCACAGCATCCTGTGCAGTAGGCTTTGAACGAGCAGGTGAAGGAGCAGGGGCAGGAGCAGGGGACTCACTCAACTCAATTAGCTGAGAGAGAAGTTTTTTGGCAGATGATTCAATAACTTCTCGGCCTGGTGGTTTGTCTCCTCCGGAAAGGACAAGTGGATCCAGTGCGTAGAACAAAAGTATTCGAACTATATCAGCAGTTCGAGCATCAGTTTCAAAATCCTTTAGAATCACATAAGCCCTATCACAAGAGCTTCGTAGATTGCAAGCACCACAAACCTGGGTGGAGTCAAAGTTACATTGTCAGACCATAGGGAAGCAAAATGCCCCCTCAAACTCAGGCAGAAAAATAATAACATGTCGTACTGTAAGTTCACTAGAATAAATACAAGCAATAGTAATACACTCTATTATTGAGTAAAATTCCGCAGTGCTATTTATGAGAACAGCATGAGATTTCATTCAAACAACAATAAAGAGTGTGTTAAAAAATGAAGGACAAATTAAAGCATAGTACTTGCAAGTTGCAACCAACAATTTCAAAAGTGTGATGAAAAATTGAAAATAAAATGAAGTAACACACATGACACATACATCTCCTTCATCCAATTGGAGGTGTGCTCTGAGCCTCTTGGCTGAATTAACAGCTTTACGGAGAAGATTAGGGCATCCTCCCTCAACTACTGCTTCGATATCGTTCGTAGGCAGCGACCTGCAACCAAACAAAATTGAAAATTGAAAAGAACAAGTTGAGTTATGGCATAAAAAGGAAGGAGGAAACGAACTTGAAAAGGTCGTAACGGTCACGCGCGAAGCTGAGACAAGCGTCCTTGAGAGTGTTGATGTTGGTGTAAACGCTTACACTCACGGCGTCCTCCTCGAATTTTGGGAGGTAGCCTTTGCTGTTCAAGCGGTCCACGAAGGACACCCATTCCGGCCAGGGGTGCTCCACGGAGGAGGGTAGGGTTTCTGCGGCGGAGGAAGAGGAATTGCGGCGGAGGAAGCGCGGCGGAGGGAAGGGAATTGGTTTGAAGAAGAGGAAGGGAGTAACGGGTGTAGTTCGATGGGTGCGGAACAGTGCGGTTCCGATTCCGTACAGTGTGAGCTTAGAAGCTGACATTATTTTAGCTTTCTCCCCTTCCTCACTCTCACTCGGGTTTATCTCAACTACCAGGGTTTTGGAGTTTGGAGTTTGGACCTGTGGATAATATTAGTAAGTGAATTTAAAATATTTTAATTATTGCCTTTGAGAAGAAAAAAAAAATTGAATTTTTAATAATAGATTAAAAGAGTCGTGATACCAATAACATTATTTCTAAAAACCTAGTACTGCAATTTATGAATAAAGTTTGGATCACGTGGAGGGAAAGCTAAAACCCTGTCTGTCGCCGTGGATCTACGAAACCCACATAAACCCTCCCAACAAAACAATAGCGTGAGCGAGATCTGATTGTGTTGTGTTGTTTTGTGATTCGACGCAATGAGAAGGGTACCCTCCATTCTGTTCAGAACCCTCGCCGCTCCACGCGCCACCACTTTCGCCGTCCCCAACCGCCTTCTCCAAGCCGCGCTCCACGGCACCGCCGCCGACGCTGCCCACTCTCACCCCCGCCGCTTCTCCTCGTTCCTCGTTCCCTTCGCCGCAGCGTCTCTCGGCGTCGCCGGCGCTCTCATCTCTCAGGAAGCCCTCGCCAAGGAGCCCCCGCCGCCCCAGGTTCTCCCCAACGACGTCGTTCTTTACCAGTTCGAGGCTTGCCCTTTCTGCAACAAAGTCAAAGGTAACATAAAAAAACTAACCTTTGATTTAACAAAATCTAGCTGTTATTATATTCAATATTGATCATCACACACCCGGAGCTCATTTTAGGTAAATTAAATACATTAGTGAATTATATCATGTAATTATTATGTTATATTATAGTATTGAGTATGATTAAGGATGTTGGTGATTATTCTGCTGTACCTCTTTCTCTTTTATTTATTACTGTAGTTTCTGTTATTGATACTTTTACTTGGTTTAAACCAGCATTTTTGGACTACTATGATATACCTTACAAAGTTGTGGAGGTCAACCCTCTCAGTAAGAAAGAAATCAAATGGTCTGAGTATCAGAAGGTGCCAATACTTGTCGTAGATGGCGAGCAGCTAAATGATTCATCAGGTTTTTTACATTTTCCCTTCTAAATTTATCATTTAACGTGTCATTGTAATTTTTCACAATTGTTTGTTTGTTTCTTTGTTTGGCAGTTATTATTGATAAGCTGGGACTTAAGATTCTGTCAAAGAAAATTGCAGATTCAACTTTTGAGAATGAAGAGACTAAATGGCGGCGGTAGGGTTTTCTTTCTCTGTCTTGTTTTATTCTTCAATCAAGCGGGTTTCTAATAAATGTAGCAGGGTGAAGTGGCTGGATTTTTTTCTTTAACAATTTGATTGGATTTCATTTTTATAATTTTAACAAGTTGTTTTCTGTTTCACACTTTCATTTGAACCTACTAAAAAAGAGATATTGCTGGGTGTGACTGAAGAGAAGCCTTTCTTTCTCCCTCAATTACTCTGCTTTTTGTTCTTAACTTTACCATTAGGATTGAAGAAAATACATTTACTACTGATTTTAAATGTAGTGTGCTATCGTGCTAACAAGCATAATTGGACATTTATTATGTGTGATGCTGTTAAATTCTTGGCTTTCTTTCTCTGTGGCAATTTGATTTCAGTCATCTTTTATTACACTAGCATGTTAGGAATCCTATGTCTCTATGGGTTGAATTTTGGTCAGCCTTCTAATCTTTCAATTATTTACTTTTGACTCCCTTTTTTTGTATTGTTGGTTTCAATATTCCAATGATATAGGTGGGTTGATAATCATTTGGTGCATGTTCTGTCACCAAACATATATCGAAATACATCTGAAGCACTTGAATCCTTTGAGTATATTACGAGCAATGGTAAGTTGCTACTGGCCTTTCCTATACAAATAATTTTATTTTTTTACTATTACTGTTTACACTTATTTTAGCACATGTTATGGTTTATGTTTCTTTCCACTACATTTTCTGTTGTATGAAATTGTCCATTGTATATAAGCACAAATTTTGAACATAATTTGTTGTGATGAAACAACTGTCTCGATGCTTTTCTTTTTTGGTTTTTCCCTTTCTTTTCTCTAATGTACATACACAGAATAAATCTTTCTTCAAAACTCTCATTGCATATTTTGCTTTATCTACTTTCAGTCCATTTGTATCATGCTTACAAACCCTTAATTTACTTTATAGGAACTTCTTTCTTTGGCCATGATTTATTAAACCTGAAAACTAATCAGTGATATTTTGTTATATTTATATTTTTAGGTAATTTCAGCTATTTTGAAAAATTTTCGGTGAAGTATGCTGGAGCTGCAGCCATGTATTTTGTGTCTAAGAAACTGAAGAAGAAATATAACATTACTGATGAACGTGCTGCTCTTTATGAGGCAGCAGAAACATGGGTAGATGCTCTGGATGGCCGGGATTTCCTTGGTATGTACTCCATGGTTGTGTTAAGGAGATTATAATATCAATGCAAAAGCATCCATTCACATTCTGTGTGTGTGTAACTATGTATAAAACTGAGGGCATTAGATATATGCAAATGTTTGGAACAGCTTTTTTTCTAGAGAAACAATTGCTTTTTCATTGAAGTTCTTTCAAGAAGTTGACCTGAAAGAAAAGTACTATTTCTCCAAAAATAAGTTGAACCAAATGTTTTAACAAATAAAACAGCTTCATATAGTGCTTTTGATTTTGTTTGATCTAAATTTGGAATGATTATTCACAGTTCCGTACCTGCATGTAATCATTTAAAGTAAGTTACCTTACGTGTGTGTCTGTCAGTTTAGCTGCAAATATTCTCTGGCATTTGCTTTGCTTCAGTTTACTTCAATTTTATTAGTGAATGGTGATGAATTATTAATCTTGCTTTCATAGGATATAAGACAATGATTACTTGTGTCTTTTCAGGAGGATCTAAGCCAAACTTAGCTGACCTAGCTGTCTTTGGGGTTTTAAAGCCAATACGCTATTTGAGGTCTGGCAAGGATATGGTGGAACATACACGTATCGGTGAGTGGTATGCAAGAATGGAGAGTGCTGTGGGAGAGCCTTCCAGGATTAAAGCCTAAATTGGGTTCTTTCGGGTCCCCAGACTATTGACATTTATTTATTGGCTTCTGTTATCTTGCTTTTGCGCCTCCACTGGTTTGTGGAAAACATTTAGGTTTCTCAGAGAATATATTTGGCTCTTTAGAACAATACTAATACATTGTGGTATTAGTGTTATATATAGGCAAAGTTTTGCTGAACAAATGATTCTTTAGAAAAATTATTCTTCCATTATAGCTGCTGCTGTTATTGTAAAGATTTAAAGAAATCTGTGAGCTGTATCAAAGAATAAGGCAACGTCTGCCATGGCAGTGATATTTAAAACTTTAGTTTTGATTAATTTGATACATAAAATGACTTGATAGAGTTGAATATGGAGTTTGATTTGATCACTTACCAATCGATGTAAATATAAGTTATGAAAAACTGATTGTCGTTCTTTGCCAGTTCGACTTCTCGCCTGAGAGCCATAGTCAGAGGTAAAAGTAAACACACACTCCTAACCGATACCATCCATTTTCGTCTCATAAACACAATAATTTCAAATGAAAATGTAATGGATGGTAATATGCATAATTATACTATTTCATTTAGAGTTGGAAGTTAAAGTTATGGAAAATGATGATTCGTTGGGTGTTTATACCTGGATTAACAAGTAGAGATGTGATATAAATTAAATATTAATTTAGTATCCGTAAATTACAATTTCTAACAGTACAGTATAGGTCAAAATAAGGTTGATTGAAAAAAATAATTAGTTATTAAATTAATAAAAACATTGTATTATGATATGGATTATTTATTATAAATTTAAAATATAATTTAGATGTTAAAATATCTATTTAAAATTATAATATAATCTATATGTGTAACAAATTATAATTACACGAAATTGGCATTAAATAAAATTGATATCAATGAAATAAAAGAAATAAACTGTGAATGCAAGACACGTTGGTTGATGTGGTGTCAGATCCATCCAATTCAACTGCTTATAAGTCAAAACAAACCAAAGCAGCCTTCACCACTCATTAAAAACAAAAAAACAAACACACAAACACAACAAAAACAAAACAAAGATACATTCTCCTTCTCCTTGTTCTTGTGTTTCTAAGGTTTCTCTTTCTCCTTCCAGAACCAACATTCCATTTCTGGTGGGTCCCATTCGCACGTTCCCCTCCTCCTTTCTTCTTCTTGTAATTTCATTTCTGAATTAAACCATTAATTAATTTGTAATTGAATTGAATAATAATAATAACTCGATTATTTATTGATGAATTTGAATGTGTTGAATGTTTTACAGAAAGTATTATCTTATCTTAATATAAAAGAAATGGAGGAATCAGATTCAACACCAAAGTCTCTGATGGAGAACCTGCTTGGCCTTTTGAGGGTTCGCGTGAAGCGTGGTGTCAACCTTGCCGTTCGTGATGTCCGAAGCAGCGACCCTTATCTTGTCATCAAGATGTACAACCAGGTTTTCTTCTTCTTCTTCATCTTTCTATTTTTATTTTAAATTTTTCATCTTTTAGGTTATCTCTGTTGCCCCACTTTTTCAATTTTGCTTCCCTTTTCTTAATTTTTAAGAATATCATGTTTTAATTTCTAGGTTTTAAATGGGTGTAAAGTTCTTAATTTCTGTCGTGTTTTAATTGATGTTTGACGTGCATGATGAGGACATGGGGACATGTGTTTTTGTCATCACTAGTTTTTAATTCTTGTGATTGATGGATTTTAAATGCAATATTTATGTCCTGGTAGATTAGATCTTGTCTAATATTAACTATCATGATTGATGAACCCTCCAACTTTTTCTTTTTCTTTTTGCTGCAGAAACTAAAAACTCGTGTGATTAAAAAGGATGTGAATCCTGAGTGGAATGAAGACCTTACTTTTTCTGTTATAAATCCGAATCACCCTGTTAAACTGGTAAGTGACTGAATTGGTTAATGTCTTTTTTTCTAGTTTGTAAAAATTCAGTTAAGTTACAAAGAGGCTGTTGTAGATTTTTCCTTTCTGTTTTGAGTTGGTGGGACAAGTTGTTAACATTAGAAGTTTATCGCGTTTTTCTTGCCTCTATGCTTGGGATAAACAAGTTGTTTTCATGGGGAAAAAGTGAGAATGAGTTTACAATCTACACAACACACTTGAACATTTTTGGACTATCTGTGATTGTGATTGAGTACAACTTCATGAATTGCTCTGTTTTTGTGTATTACATTTTATCATTTCATATGCCATGCCTTGGAAAGTAAACTGCCTTAGCCAGTTATGGTCCCAATAAATTTTATACAAAGTGTTTGCTAATTTGATTTTGGTTGAGTGTGTGTTTGAGGCTATGTTTGGAAACCTTCATTTCAAAAGCAATTTTGTACTAAAACTTTAGACTAGTTTTCTAGTTAAACATGCTTTTGTTGGGAGCAAAATCAATTCTACCTTAACTAACCAAACAGTAACTTTTCACTTAAAAAAGTCCTGTTTGCAATCCTCAAACGTAGGTAATTTTGTCTATAATATATGGTGAGTTCTCCATCCCTTTGGTAAATTGTTTCTAGCTCAGTTGATTGAGCCGAGCCAAGTGCATGAGTGTTGTAAGCCTTCTCATACCAAGTTTGATTCATATTGATAAAAAAAAAAAAAATTGTTTTTCTCTAAGACACATCAATTTATTTTGGTTCATCATAATTAGACTGCTCATTGGTTGATGATCCTTTCTGATTGCAGACTGTGTATGACCATGACACTTTTAGCAAAGATGACAAAATGGGAGATGCAGAATTTGAGATCTTTCCCTTTATAGAAGCCTTGAAGATGGACTTAACTGGCCTTTCAAATGGTACTGTAATCCAAAGAATACAACCAAGCCAGCGTAATTTCCTGGCTGATGAGAGCTGCATAACTTATAGCAATGGCAAGGTTGTCCAAGATATGATCCTTAGATTGCGAAATGTTGAATGTGGTGAAGTGGAAATCCAATTGCAGTGGATTGATCTTCCTGGTTCTAAGGGTTTATGATCTTATGAGGTGTTTGTGTATTATTAACAACTTAATGCAATATAAAGCTGCCTTTAAGGTCAGGTTTATCCGTAAGACTTGTTGAGGACCAAACTGAACTTGTATTTATACCCGGTTTGTTTGTGATGCATTAGTACAGTTTAGAACTTTTAATTTTTCATATTTAAAAATTTATCTTCTTTGAAAGGGGATGGAGGCATTGATTTGTTCCATACCTTCAACAAATCTAAAGAGTAAATAGTTTATGTGTTGATAGTGTAAAGGGTTTTTACACTGTTATTTAATCAGAAGTTGTTACTTATATGATTAGTTTATTGATTTTTCAAAAAAAAAAATTATCTAAAAGCCATACCTATAAAAATTTCTGATTAATTTACAATGTAAAAAGTTTTACATGGATAGTGCATAAAAATTAAACTTATCTTGAAATTCCTCATTCAATATGTGTTTTTCCCCGTGGATAAAAATGATATTTTACATCAATTTTGATAGAACTTGGCACATATGGAGGGTTATTTGATATTTTGAAGTGACCTCCTCATTCTCCAAAATCTTGCACTATTATTTTGTAGATTAACCTTTGATCATGTGTGAATGTATGTATGATGTCTATGAACAACAAGAAATGACTTTGAAGGGTGTGAATATAGTGGGTCTCGAATGTCTAAATTAGCCCAGTGAGAGACTACGTGTATCAGATATTGGGCCTAACAGTATGTTCCTTGAATAATTATATTTTAGTCTATGCTTGAATTGATGGTAAAGAAAGTTGATCGCAACATTAAAAAAATGGATAATAAATAAATAATGTACATTCTTTCCAAATTAAGGGGAAGAAAAATGACTATAAAGTATAAATAATGGAGTGGAATGGATCACACGGGGAAAACCTCAAAGATACGAGAAAGATGTTCTTTTAGATTTTGTGGTACAATGAAAAGAGAAAAGAAATAAAGAGGTGAGAACAAAAAACAAAAGATACTAAAGATATAAATGACGTTCTACGTTTTTCTAATTAGTCAACGATTAAATATCCAGTACGGGTTAAAATTAAAGTAAGAGTGAAATAAATCAAGTAATCATGTCTACGATGAGAAAGCAAAAGTTTGGGATTAATCCAAGATATGAAGGTAATTTAAAACTTTTTTTCTTTGTCCTTTTCTATTTGATTTCTTTATAGTACTCCCAACTATAAGGTTGAGAGTATATCTCTAAATTTTCACGTAAGAGATTAAATAAATAACTCATGATATTTAAGAAACTCAACAACATATAAATTTTAAGTGGAAGAAGATAAAAATCCCCTACAGTTACACAGTTATATTTTTTTATCTATAAAAATTAAAAATTAAATTAAATAATTCATAATATCCCTGCATCCTATTTAAGATAAAATTTGACTTGGCAATTGGCATGCAGTTCTTTTACAAAATCTTAGTAAAATCAGCATCGAATAATGTGTGTTGAAATCTTTTGTGATTTGAAGCCTTTGGGCGTGTGAAAAGAGCTTTACGTGTAACATTTTACTATCTTTCCCCAAAAGTTGGTTTCCTTATCTACAACAGAATTTCCCAAACAACCACAGCAAAAACATATATGTCTGCAAATCTGTTTCTTTTATTATTTGTCTCTTCATTTAGTTCACTCCCTAAATGTATGTGATGAATTAAAGAACTTGGGAAAAGCATAGCTGAAAATAATAATATTGCATATAGTATAAATGTATAATTCACTCGTGTCTGCAAAATATCTCTATATTCCATGGTTCGGTTCAGACCATGTGGTTTCATTTGTTTTTAATCGTATATAACTATTCATAACTTAACAAATTGTTCAGATACATTGGAATGTCACAATTTAGTTATTCCTTTTCTTTTTTATTTATTCTTACAACACTTGAATTTCTAAAATAAAAATCTTTTGTTTATTTGCTCACAAGCTCCAAGAAGGGATATGGGAATGTCGTTATTCTAATGTAAACGTGGTGTGTTGGGCAACCATTCGTGTAGTTAGTCAATTAAAGTATTGAAGGTCACGAAATTTTTGGAAACAGATGAATTGTTTTTATTTTTAAAAATGAGAAGTTAATTACACATTGATTTGAGTATTTCTTGTTTTACGGGGGAGGAGTAAATAAGACAAGCAAGTTTATGGAGATCAGAGAAGAGAATTGGGTGAAATAAACAAATGAAATGCTAGGAAACAGAAAAAAGTGCAGTGCGTGCAAGTGCAAGTGCAAATAACCAAGGATGGTTTAGGTCTCTATGGTTTTCAAAAAATCTTTGTAATTTTTTACATTGAAAAAAAATAAAAATAAAAAACAATGACGGTGTTTGGGGTTTTGAATAGTGGCATGTCAATCAGTGTTTCCCAGCTCCTTCTTTTACTATCATTCTCTGCTCATCTAAGTGGCCACCATCATTGACTTCAACGCATGTTGCTTTTGTTATCATTTCTTTTCTAGATGACAATTTCAAATTCTCTCGAAGCTCATTCTTTCTCTCTACCTATTCATTTTATAGTTCTTTTCTTTTTGCTAGAAAATTAAATTTGTATTTCAACTGTGAAATCAACATGCTAATTAGCAAATTAATCTTTTTACCAAGGAAGTAAAGAAATTAATGTGATTAAGGTTGTTGACTTTCATATCAATAAATTTAACTTTCAAACTCTTTTTTACTTTTACTCCAATAAAACAAAACAATTACAGTACACGATTGTCTATGTATTTTTATCCGAATTATTTCTTCTCATCTAAACATAAACGTTAAGGTTGCGTAAGCCTTTCAATGTCTGAGTTCAAATTTGTTAACCACACAAGTTAGTCTTAATTAATAGTATATTTTTTTCTTTAGATTTAGTCCAAGAAGATTAAAAGATTAATAAAAAAAAAGTTTCTTTACCATTTTCATCACAACCCTATATCCCTATGGTATCTTAATTTAGTTGCTAATATAGATATAGAAGTTATTGCTAAGCAGAATAATAAAACGGGTCAAAGGTTAGATCGGTCCACTCACGAATTTGTGTTAGAATAAACCCTAATAAGCACCTTACCCACGAGAACCATGAAAGGTACTACCGTTAATGCGGATTCATTTGTTTGAAAAACAGAGTAATGAAATATAGAGTAAAGGATACCCTCTTTTTCGGTAACATTTTCCTTTTACAACTAATGATGCTTTTTATTGTGAATTTATGATCATTTCTGTTCTCGTTTATGGTCTTATTTGGTCTAACACAATGTTAATTCTACTTTCCTACAATTTCTAATTACACTCCTTTTATAAAACGGACCTCAATAAATTATCTCAAGTAAAAATTTGAAGGAAAAAAAAAAACACCCAACAAAATAAACACTCTTGTCATCTATAGCTCAAAACATTTTTATTTTTTATTTTTACTGTGATGATGCTTTGGGGAAAGACCATGAAACACAATGATGGTAACTCAGCATATGCTGCTTCAGACCAATATTCTCCCCAAATGCTTTTCCGTACTTAAACATTATCATTTGACAAATGCATATTCAGTTGTTTCATTCATATCTTAAAAAATAAAACCTTGGTCACTTGTTAAAACTAATGTTCAGCCCACTGGCTAGCCCTTTGTACATTTTCTAATTTTCTAATTAAAAGTTTAATGGTTAATTTATCCAAAGTATCTGATCTCATTGGTTTGGGTGTTTGAATGGGTTAATTTAACATAAAAATTGCTTACTACTGCGTCACCAAAGACTCCGTAGCAGAAGTAACAATCAATTCACTGGTTTCAAGGTTCTGCATTTTTTTTTTGCAAATGCTTTATTTTTTTTTAAAAAAAATTGCAATTTGATTAATTGAGAAGCCACGCGATGCATAGCGAAAAAGATGTTTTGTACTGTTATAAAATTACTATGAATTCGGTTCAGTGTTCACAGCTTTATTGGTTCAAGTAAACAACTCTGCGGGAATGTGAACCTTTTTGTTTAAAACTTTATACCATATTAAAGTATTCTATTACAATCTTCTTTCTTTTTTTTTTTATCAGAATTACTAGTATTTTTTTAATAATGCTACATGTGCATATTATTTTATATTTATATTTTCTTATCATATAATTATAAGTATTATCGTCTTACTTTTTACGTACGTACTGTCTAATACAGACTTGATTCTTTGCAAATTAATCTGTTTTGTGACTATTAAAAAGCAACTCAATTGATCAAAATCAACTTATCATGCTAGAACAGATCATATTAATGTTGTTAATGAAGTAATGATTCTCTATGAGAAAATTGATACAGTCAAAAAATCTTAAGATGAGTATTTTCATGGAACAAAAATGTTTAGAACATGAGTGAAATGATACTAATTTTGGTGCCTAAATTGAACAAAATTGTCTTAAGTAGTTATGACTTTTGATGAATATGTTTATGTGATGTTTGTGATAGATAAGAAGCAGAAGTTCAGTAAAAACACCAATGTAGATTGCAGAAGAAGCTCTGAATAGGTGGAGAATTGGAAGATATTAATTGAGAAAAGATCTATAGCAGACAATTCGGGTTCTAAAATTTGAAGAAGTTGTTCATGCCTTATTGCAACAACAATGTGGTCTTGTGGATTTGACCAACATCAGATAATAATGTATTGTTACAATTAAAGAGCATATTCACTTGGCAAAGAACCAAGTAAAATATGCTCGAACAAAGCATGATGTGTGTTACCATTTTATCACAGTTTCAAAGATGTTACTAATGTAGAATGGTTCTATTTGAGAAGATAAATACAACAGAAAATGTTGCAGATATGATAACAAAAGTGATAACTGGGACAAAATTTAATCTGTATGAATTTGATCAATGTTCTACAAATAAACAATTTTAGAATTTTTACCAAAATAGAAAATTATTGGAAGTAGTATATAGGTTCAATTCCTTAATCTATGAATCTGAACATTTTAATAATTAGTAGTCTTTGATTCTGGATGAAATGCATGGACTTTACTGCTTAAATTTGTCCTTTAATCAAATTAACTCTAGTTTTTTACTTCCCAATTAGCACAATTCATTAATCTTGAACACTCATAAAAATTACAATTTTTTGGAGAATTTACTGCACACCTTCCTGTCTTTTAAAAAAAAAAATCCCAATGAAGAAGATAGTGATGCCTTCCTTGTCTTGCTTGACCTGCTTAATTTTCCATATTCCTACAATATATTGAAGTTGATTGTTTCTACTTTCTCCTGGAACATGGAACACACAGTTGATTATTTTATTTGAAGAAAACCTAGCATTGTGGAGTGGGCTATTGTATTTTTGATATTGATATATTATCCCACTCACTCACCTAACAAAATGAACCCGAAGCTCTTGGAAGTGCAAACTTATTTAGATAGATATGTTTGGGAAAAGGACAATTGATGTCCACGTGATGGTTTTTCATTCATCTCTTCTATTTGTCCTCTCTACCCTCCACTCTCACTCTCTATCTATCTATCTTTCATCGAGGATTCTCCCATCTCCATTCATCTAATCTGTATCTCTTTACACAAATGCTTATCTAACCACTCATTTGACTTATTTTTTTTATAAACACAGTCTCTTGGCAAGGCAAAGTTTTTGGACTCAATGAAACAACATTTACAAATGTACTTACATTTATCTAATTCTAGAAAAAAGAGCATGATTTGGATATGTGACACGTATAATACGAGATCCCAATCAATTAATCTTGTGTTTATATAGTGAAAATTCTCTTAATTAATTTAGGGTTGAGTCTCACTTTAATAAATCTTAAACGGTTAATTCGACCCAAATCCTCATTTAAACAATGTCCCTTTAATGACCCAACAACTTAATCATGTTAGTTTAGTCCAGGTTAAGAACTGATTTCCTTTAAAAAAAAAATCAAACCATCCTCAATTAATTGGTTAACTAACTTTTTTTCCAAACATAATTCAATTCTACTCCTAAATCCTCATGGAGACACAAATTTAACACTCATCATTACATACAATTAATAGAAAACAAAAGATAATTATTTTCTTTTGTTATATCTAATCTAACATCTTTGTTGTATTGTTATATTTTTATCTTTTATTATTATTCTCATTTTTAACATTTTTTTTTCTTGTATTGTCTAACTAGAAAAACAAAGGGAAAAAAAAAACAGCAGATTTGAATCTTTGAACAGACACAATATTGAAGTAGACATAATTATTCAAGAGACACAATTGGTTTGCTGCTCAACTAGTAGTAGTATAGTATGATTAAAAACACAAATAAAACTGTTATCTTAAAACCCTTCTTGATAAAGAAACCGTGGATCCAGATAGAAAGAATCCCTTTACAAAGCTTAAAGCACTCCCCCAAAACAAGTACTTGGAGACATCACCCACCTCAACCCAAAATGCTTTTCCTAAGCTTTTTGTGACAAAATTAGGACCCATTGATAGAATAGAAGAAGGTAGTGAGGGAGAGCCTCACTCACACCCACCCAAGTTTCCAAAGGCATCAAATACTATAAGTTTATAACCATACCCCAAATCCAAACCACACTTCAAAACAAAAAGCAAAACAACAAAGTGGCCAAACAAAAGAAAGAAAAGAAATTAAATAAAAAGGCAACAAAACAAACCAACCCCCCACTCTGCCTTGTGCTTTGGAGACTGCAAGTGCAACCTTGCTTGCTTGCTTGCAGCTCTCAAAGCTGAATTTTTTTTTTTCTGCATATTACCACTCACTCACTCACTGCCCCAAAAACACATGCTCCTCCACATCCCTATATATCTTTTCAAATTTCATAATCATCATCACGACCAACTCTCCCTATATATTCCTTCTCTCTCTTTCCTTTCTTCTTCTGCTAGCTACTTTTCTTTCTGAGAGAAGAACTTGTTCACAAACCACACAAAAATGATCACCTTACTAGACTTCTACCATGTCATGACTGCAATGGTGCCACTCTATGTGGCTATGATTCTAGCCTATGGCTCAGTCAAGTGGTGGAAGATTTTCTCCCCTGACCAATGCTCTGGCATCAACCGTTTCGTGGCACTCTTTGCAGTGCCTCTTCTCTCCTTCCACTTCATAGCCTCCAACAACCCTTATGAAATGAACCTCCGCTTCCTAGCTGCTGACACACTTCAAAAGATCATAATACTAGTCCTTCTTGCAGTTTGGAGCAACTTCACCAAAAAGGGTTGCTTGGAATGGGCCATAACCCTGTTCTCTCTCTCCACACTCCCAAACACTTTGGTCATGGGAATCCCTTTGCTCAAAGGCATGTATGGTGACTTCTCAGGGAGCCTAATGGTGCAAATTGTGGTCCTTCAGTGCATCATTTGGTACACCTTGATGCTCTTCTTGTTCGAGTTTAGAGGTGCCAGAATGCTTATCTCTGAGCAGTTCCCTGACACTGCTGGCTCCATTGTCTCCATCCATGTTGACTCTGATGTCATGTCATTGGATGGAAGACACCCTCTTGAGACTGAAGCTGAGATCAAGGAAGATGGTAAACTCCATGTCACTGTGAGGAAATCCAATGCTTCTAGATCAGACATCTTCTCCAGAAGGTCTCAGGGTCTTTCTTCCACCACTCCACGCCCTTCTAACCTCACCAATGCTGAGATATACTCTTTGCAATCCTCTAGGAACCCCACACCCAGAGGCTCCAGCTTCAACCACACTGATTTCTACTCTATGATGGCTGCTGGTGGCAGAAACTCCAACTTTGGTGCCTCTGATGTTTATGGCCTCTCAGCTTCAAGAGGCCCAACTCCAAGGCCTTCTAACTATGAGGAAGATGCTGGGAAGCCTAAGTTTCATTACCATGCTGCTGCTGCTGCTGCTGGAACTGGAACTGGAACTGGAACTGGACACTACCCTGCACCTAACCCTGGCATGTTCTCTCCCTCTAATGCCTCCAAAAGTGTTGCTAATGCTAATGCCAAGAGGCCTAATGGGCAGGCTCAGCTGAAGCCTGAAGATGGGAATAGGGACCTTCATATGTTTGTTTGGAGTTCAAGTGCTTCACCAGTTTCTGAGGTGTTTGGTGCCCATGAGTATGGAGGTCATGATCAGAAAGATGTCAAATTGACTGTGTCTCCAGGAAAAGGTTTTCCTTTCTTATTTATTTTCTTTGTTCTTTCCAAGTTGGATTTGCATGTCTCAGTAAGCGTTTGAAAATCTGTTCTGAGGTGAGAAATTACATCTGGCATGTGGAAGTTAAAACTGCTAGCTTCTTAGTAAAAGTGAAAAATTATATTTAAGATGTAGAAGTAGAACCAAACAAAATATTAGTCTTTGTTTGTTTGTTTTCCTTATGTGTGGTGTTTGGTGGTAAGCAGTGGAGAATAATAGAGACACTCAAGAAGACTACCTAGAGAAAGATGAGTTCAGCTTTGGGAATAGAGGAATGGATAGGGAGATGAATCAGCTTGAAGGTGGTGAGAAGGTTGGAGATGGGAAGCCAAAAACCATGCCTCCAACAAGTGTGATGACAAGGCTTATATTGATTATGGTGTGGAGAAAACTCATCAGAAACCCCAACACCTACTCTAGCATAATTGGCCTCGCTTGGTCTCTTGTTTCATTCAAGTAAGTAGGGAAAATAAAAATCTCTTTCTCCATCTATACCTCATTCTTGTTTTTTTTTAGGCTTTCCATTTTGATTGATTGTGGTTGAGTGTTGTTGTGTTGTTCCTTGTTGCAGGTGGAATGTTGAGATGCCTGCCATAATAGCAAAGTCTATCTCCATATTGTCAGATGCAGGGCTTGGCATGGCCATGTTCAGTCTTGGTCAGGACAATTCTCTCCTTGTTAATTTGTTACCTTACAAAATATTTTTAGCTTGTTCTGACATCATCTTTGCTTGAGAGAGAAAAAAGAAAAAGCAAAAAATCTTTTCTGATTCCATGTTGCTGTTGTTTACTTTGATTAAAATGATTAATACTATTAAACAAGCAAAGCAACTAGGGAGGGAGGCGTGATAACTGATAACTAGAGAAAAAGCAAAGAAAAGCAAACAGTATAATGTTATGATAATATATACACTATGTATGCACTCTTTTTATGATAACTTTTGTGATGATGTGGGGTTGGTGGTGGTGGTGATGATGAAAGGTCATTCATTCATTCATCACAAAGGGGGTGATTGACTGAGAGAGAGTAGTGGTGGTGTGGTGATTCTGATAGGCATGCTTTGCTTTTCTTTTGATATTTGATATGTTGTATTTATGACAGGTCTCTTCATGGCTTTGCAACCGAGGATCATAGCATGTGGAAATTCCACAGCAGCTTTTGCCATGGCTGTGAGATTCCTTACAGGTCCAGCTGTCATGGCAGCTGCTTCCATTGCTGTTGGACTCAAAGGTGTTCTCCTACACGTTGCCATTGTTCAGGTATGTCTCTCTCTCTCTCTCTCTTTCTCTCACACACAAAGCCCAGTAGTACAATTCAACATTCATTGCATAAGCTCCAAAAACTACTTTATTTTAAAAAATTTACATCCACCTGTTCCAAGGGCCCAAGTTAGGCTATTTTATTGTTGGTATCTAAATAAAAGAAGTTATGGAGTAAATAGTCTTTTGTACTCATGTCATTTAATTATATATCATCATTGTTAATTTATAAAAATAATTACACTCATAGAAAAGATGATTTGTAATAAAGTGTAAAAAGAATGAATGAAGACTTAACAAACTCACTACAAGTCCTAATATTTGAAAAGAATAATGTGGTATGATAAAAAAAATGCAGATCTTATTAGTAGCAATAGTGAGGAATGAGGATTCATATCTTATGATGTTTGTGATTGTACAAAAAAGAATTGAAACTGCAGTTGACATGTTTGTTTGTTTGTTTGTTTGGAATCTGAATGTCAAAAAAATATAGGCAGCTCTTCCCCAAGGAATTGTCCCGTTTGTCTTTGCTAAGGAATATAATGTACATGCTGATATTCTCAGCACAGCGTGAGTATTCAAATCTTCCTCTTATGTCTCTAATTAGAAAAATAACTTTCTCTCCCCACCATTCAATTTTCTTTTCTTTTTTCTCTTTTAATCCTAACCAATGGACCAATTCTTTAACCCTATGCAGTGTTATTTTTGGGATGTTGATTGCGTTGCCCATAACTCTAGTGTACTACATCTTGATGGGGTTGTGAATGAAATGAATGAAAGAAATGATGGGTGATGGATGATACAGAAGATTCACATGCAAAGCTCGGTTGAGGCTTGTTGAGCATCACAAAAAAAAGGGTCATAAAGCAACATTAGAAAAGAAGAAGCATCACGAGAATTGATTAGGAAGAAGAACCCCAGGATCAGTTTTTTTTTTTTTTTTTTAATTTGTTTTCTTTTTTCTTTTTGAATGAATTGTCCTTTAATGAAAATTAATGTAAAATCATGATGTAGCTAATTTACAAAATGATTATCTGGTTAAATTTTATATTATAATCTCCTCGGATTCCATGTCACTCGTCAATTGAAGGATAAGAAAGCATAGGAAACTTGTTGATGAAAATGGTAGTGATATGAGTTATGATCATTTCCCCCCAAATATTATATTACCTTCCTATTGCTTTTATCTTTCGCTATTTACCAATTAACATCAAAATTTGCGGTGAAAAGGAAAAACTTTTTGCTAATAATACAAAGTTATAACAAAAACTAATCTTGTTCATAGAAAAAAAAAAATTATAATAATATTGCTAATTAAATGAAAGAGGGTGATTCGGACGATGAAGTTGATTCAAGTCAGTAAATGGTGTTTTTCGCTAAATTTGAGAGAGAGATTATTTAAAGAATAGAGGAGAGTAAAAAAAAAATGATATTCTAAAATTAATATTTTGTTCAATTTGACATACCAAATTAACATATTCAGTTAATTAGTTAGGAATAAATATTTCATTTGATTTGTGAAAAAAAAATTACTTGACCTAATTTATTTTATAAGAAGAAATAATTATTGGTATCAACGATTACATGAATGAACTAATATGAGTTTTTATTTTAATATTTTAGGAGGATGTGTTAAATTAGGATTTTAAAATAAAAAAGTCTTAAAGATTTTTAAGATTTTGTAAGAAAATAAAAATGGTTAAAAAAATTTTAAAAGATTTTTGTTATTAGGATTTTGTAGTTTGGATTTAATGGATTTAAAATATAAGATTTGAAAAGATTTCACAGATTTATAAAATTTGAAAAAACTATATGGATTTTTAGAAAAAAAAAATTCAAAATTATTAAACATAAATCAAGAAGAATGGGCTTGAAAATATCATTGAACACAAACTAATCACAAGTCATCATAAGCTGAACCCTCTTACCTTACTAATACTGTACATGAATTCCAAATCAAAGTTACAAGTTGCTAATGTATTTTGAAATATATTTTTCACAAATTTTCATAAAGAGATAGCGAAAAATATAAAATGTTTTATTTAACCCATAAAATAAATAATGTCATCAAAATATAAATCAAATAATTCAACAAAAAAGACATGATAATCAAAACATTAATCATTTACCTAACAAAATAAACATTTTTTCGACGACATATGAATAGATTTGAGATTTCTTTTATAATATCCCAAACATTACTTTTAGTTTAGAGGTCTTTTAAAACTTTAACTTGATTGTTTGTCCCGGCTGAGTTAGAACTTCTTCCCAGCTCAAATTTATTTCTCTTACAAAAATTTTATTTCATTAGGAATTTATGAATCTAAAGGGGTATAAAATGTTGGACTACATTATAGGTTTGTAAGTTGATTCGTAATGATTAAAGGTATGAACACATTACTATTAAGATCATATGAAAGATGTGTGAATAGGAAGATCATGTCACTACCTCAAAAACAGATATAATGAATAAAAAAAAAAAGTTTGTGATGAGAAATAAAAGTTATCGTAGTTGGATGAGATTGTTTGTTGGGTTTTATATTTATATGATCAACTAAAAAATCCATCAAAATCCAATTAAAAAAATAAGTTTATAAAATTTTTATGATTTTGAATAACATGGTTTTTTTTTAAGTTATTCAAAATTTCAATTGAATACCACAAGATTTCATTACTCTCTAAAAAAAATCTTTTTATCAAAAAAAAAATTCTTTAAAATCCTAATCCAATACACCCCGTTTAAATACTATTTTTAAGTCATCAATTGTTTAAACTAAATTGATACACATGTACATTTTTAGAAACTAATTATATATTAAAAATAGAAAAGAAATAATTTCTTTATTCGTAAAAAAAATAGAAAAGAATTATTTAGTAACTTTTTTTTCTGTAAAGACCAAATTGAGAGTTTTCTATGGTAAAATCGTTGTAAATAAATGAGAAAGAAACTTAAGGTAGATATGTTATGCTTTATAGGAAAACATTGATGTATATGTAGTGCAGGAAGGGACCCCTGTTTAGAAGATAGGGGTTTGATGTGATATGGACAGCTTTGGAATATTGGGGGACAACATTGATGATCCAAAGTTTCTTCTCTCACTCTCTTCTTAATCTATTTATATTCTTTTCTTTTCTTTTAGCTATACACACATTGCCTTTTTGTCACCCCTTTTCCTTTTCACTGATCATTCATCGTTTCCTTTGCATGACATCTTTTTTGACCCTGTTAACTAAAATGGAAGCCTAAGGGCTAGGAGGGGGTGTTCCCAAGTAACCCCTGCCCCCCATAATTCATCTAATATATATTTCAATCGATATTTTTTTTAACATTTTCTTTTTCTTATACTTTTTATCTATGTGATGGATTAAATAAAGTGTTATTAACATTTTTCTTTTAAATATTTAATTTTTACTAATTGTAGTTGGTATAACAATTGTGCAAGGCAATGTCAAGAGGGTGAGTTCCCCTTTAATATGGGAATTGGAAAGGATTGTTATTACTAAATCACATGGGTTTTGTTACCACCTAAGACAGTTGCAAAATGAGATATATAAGGAAAGTATACCAAGAATACAGAATAAACAAAAATCAAATAAAGGCAATTCAAATTGTGTAATTAAAAAACTAATTAAATTAAAGTATTACGTGTGAGTTTAAATAAGGGATTTATTTTAAAAAAATTCAAAGAAAAAAAATATAAAAGAGAAAATAAAAAAAAATAAAAATTTTGGTCAATGTCCAACCAACAAGTGACAAGTAGACTCGACAGATTTTTTTTATAAATACATATGACATAGTATATGGTGTAATATAATCAATAAAAAGGGTTTACTTTGATAACTACTTTAGTAAAAAAAAAAAGTTTGGTTTTAAGTTTAGTGAATATTATAAATAGTATATATAGGTGTACATTATTTTTTTTTATTATTATATAATCATGTGGTTTATCTTCTTACGTCACAAATTTAATATATATATATTTTTTTATTAAAGTTTAGGGATTTTTATATAATTTTTTTTAATTTTTATATTTTTAAAAAGACAATTTAATCTTATTGGTTTTTTAAATTTTTTTTTTGAAAAGAACCTTTATTTTTTATCGTTTTTAATTTTAAATTTTAATTTTCATTTTTAATCTTAATTTTTGTTTTATGCCTTTAGCTCCCTTCATTTTTATACGAGAATAATAAATAACAATTATTGTTTAAAAAAAAAGACAACAATTATACATATTTATATAAAACACAATTTTAGAAAAAATAAAAATATAATTTTCCAAAACCCTCGTATGCTAACTGTAAAAAAAAAAAAAAAAAAAACACATAACTACCCCTACATATGTCTTTTGCATCAAGGTGAAATAGAAGGGTTAAATCCCACATCCTTGGACCTATCCCCAATCCCAACGTAACTGTTTAGGATTAAAAAAGTTGAAATAATTTTTAAGTCATCTCTAAATTAGTATAAGTTAACAAAAGAGAATGATATTTGAAGGGAGAGTCAGATACTACCAACCCGCATGTCAAGGGATAAAATATCTATTTTAGACACTGAATACGAATTGAGATTAAAGATTAAAAAAAATAAAATTTAAGATTAGGAACTACATGAAATAAAAGGTCTTTTGAAAAAAAATATAAATTAAAAAAATTAATAGAATTAAATTATCATTTTTTAAAAAATTAAAAAAATAAACAAATTTATAGAATGGTCCTAGACTTTAATAGGAAAAAGAAAAAAATAATAATATTATATGATATGACAAAGTAAACTACACGTTACTACACCAAATTTAAAACAAAAAAGAATATAATTTACATTAACATATTATATGGTCTAATCTAATCAATGAAAAAGTTTTACTTTCATAACTGATAACTACTTTAGTAAGTTTACTGTTTACTTTTTTTTTTTAATAATGTATGACCAGATTCACCATCACTCGTTTAAATGATAGTGTAAAGAGAGACATTAATAATATGTTGTTTTAATCATGTAATTTCGTCGCATTGTTGCTGAGTAGCATTTTACATTTACTAAAAAAAAATAAAAATCATTGAACAAATGCATGACATTTCTAATAATGAATAGTGTGATGGAAAACGATAAAAAAAAAAAAAAAAAAGTATGTTAGTGTTATTGATAACATTCATCATAAGGCAAAAACTGTATATTAAAAATAAAATAAATTTAAACTCTACTTAATTATTATCATTTATCAATAAATACACCTTACTGTTAAAGTAATTATCAATTTAAAAGTTTTGATTCTTTAACTTAAATTGTATTTTATATTTAACGTTGAGTTGCATCTTGTTGGATGTTTGACATTAATTTATCATATAAAATAATATCATTTGAGTTGTTGTCTCATGAAAGATATAATTAAAAATTATTATTTATTAATAAATAAATCCCTGAACAAGGTACTTAATTATATTTATTGACAATATAATTCACGAATCAAAATTTTAATCGACGACAAAATTAATATATTATATTTTTTTATATATTCAATACTAAATTTTAATTTATCATAATTTACTCTCGCATTACAAATATAATTATTCACACTTAACTTTCAATTAGTTTTCTCATTGAAAAATGAATCTTAAAAATATAGTTAAACGTACTATCGAAGAATTAAAAAAGTATTTAATTTATTAAATTTACAAAATTCAGTATATTAAGAACTTAAAAAACTTCCCTAAAAGAAAAAAAAGAACTTAAAAATTACTTCTAATTTATTTTAAATCCTTAATAAGTGACTGGTAAATCCTAAAATTGCCACACATTGTTACTATAGTCCATATGATTAACAAAATTAAGCGAGAAAAAAAAAATCCCTAAAGCTAAAATTCATCACTCATGCATGTTAGTCATCGAGCCTAAGGT
Organism: Amphicarpaea edgeworthii; assembly: GCA_014843725.1. Lineage (NCBI taxonomy): Eukaryota > Viridiplantae > Streptophyta > Magnoliopsida > Fabales > Fabaceae > Amphicarpaea > Amphicarpaea edgeworthii. The sequence goes on from CM026325.1 coordinate 2,008,258, forward strand.
GAGGATCATTTTCTTAATTTATTATTGAAGAAAACATGTTTAAACAACTTTTGTGTTTTTTATATAATAAAAAAGACTTATTTTTTCAATATTTTTCATCTCCTATCACGTGCTCATATTCAAGCACAAGTTAAAAACAAAATGTATATTATTATAAGTAGACCTATCTATAAAAACAAACAAAAAAATGTGTACACACATAACAAATGTTAAAATTAAATGGTGGTATTTGTTTAAAAATACTCTCCTCGTGTGAAACACTGGATGGCCGGTTTGATTTCAATTTTTAAAAATAGTTTTTATTTTTAAAAATTAAAAAATTTGTTTGGTTAGTCAATTCTTAAAAATTATTTTCTATTTCAGTTTTTAAAATTAAAACAGATTTTTTATGTTTTGCTTTTCACTTTTTATAAAGTTTTATTATATCTTTTATTTTTTCTTTTTATAGAATTTCTCATCTTTTATTAATAATTTTATGCACAATCCCATGTCTTTAAATATTATAATAAAAATTTTCTTTTTAAAAACTATTCTAAAAAATAACTTTTAAAAATAAAAACTGAAAAGTCTTTCCAAAATGCCCTAAAATACCACTTTCATTTAGAGGATCCAATCTTTAAAACCTCGACGAAGTTAGCTTATTGCAAATTAAACTTGATAAGGGAAAGGATATTTATACTAGTTATATCTCTTAAATATATGATGTAAAATTTAATTTATATATATATATATATATATATATATATATATATATATATATTTTATTTTTTTTCATGTTGTTAAAGATCATGATGTCTTTCAGAATACGAGATGTCTTCCTAAACATAGATTTTATAAGAATAGGAATATATAATTAAATTAAGTAGAAAAACAGTAAATGATAATGGTTAATTTATTGTCTATTTTTGACCTTCATTTAATAGGTGTCTTATCGAAGTTAATTAATGTGTCACACACAAAGAGATAGAGAATGAGTGAGTTAGCATGACATGTTTGAATATAGTCCCCACTGTGAGAGACATAGAAGCTTCTTTCATGGGGTTGATGACTGGGCTGCCAATAGCAGTGTAACCATAACCATATATGTCACCCCTTTCATTGTGCACTTGTCAGTGCATTATTGTTCTTGTCCCTTTAATTTGGATTCACCTCTCTACTCCCCAACCATATCTCTTCAATATATTCCCCCAACTTCAATTACCCATTTCATAATCAACTTCTTCATTGTATACTACTACTTGTTCAAGATTTCAAAATTTATGAGTATTAACAATAACTAGTTTATTTATATAAGGTGCAATACACATCAAATTTCATAAAAATCATATATACAGTAAGATATAATATGGTAATTTCTTTATATAGTAAAATAAAAATCACATTAAAATGTTTAAAATCTTTCATCAAATGAGTACTAGTATTAGATATACATAGACTATATTAATGGTGCAATTTGCTTTTCTTGAATTTGACATATAGCCCCGATATTCAGTCACTTTTATGAGTAGTCTACATTTTCACAGACAACTAAAAGCATGCAGTGCGCACTATTAATGATTCCTTCGACGAATTTAATTTGTAAAATTGCTTTAGAAATCAAAATAAGAATCAAGTTTAAGAAAGAAAATTAATCAATGGAGTCTTCCAATGGATACACGTCTGTCTGCTCCAGGTATTGGATATAGTGACACAACATGATGTGGGGATGGAAAATAACAAGCACATGCATGAAAATTTCTATTCCTTGGTTAGGTTTATAGAATCTACATAGTAGATGCTAATAATCAGTTCAAAGAAATTATCCCAAGTCTCAACCATCAACTATTCCAAATAATGCATTATATATTTGTTGCTCCAGTCATTCCCTACACTGAATCAAAGCTAAGAAGAATACACACTGTAGACAAAAAACTAATACAGTATGGTGTTATAGGAAAGCAGCGTTATTTTATTAAAAAAACAAAAAAATCATTGTGTTAGTTTTTTTATACACTATACAAATATTTTAATTTCGTATATAATATATATATAAAAAGAAAAACTTCTTAATAAACTTGTATAACATGCATCTCTTGAAACACTTTAACTATAAAATTTTAAATTCTCTAATCCTAAATCCTAAATAACAGATCATAAAACTTTTAAATTATAAATCTTAAAAATTATAAAAACATAAATCTTAACCCAGGATTCATAAACCTTAAAACCTTGAATTTTAAAATTATAAATCTTAAAAATCTTAATCTTGAACCATAAATCATATATTTTATATAATAAATTATGAAACCCTAAAAATCATACACTAAAACTCTATGATTTAAAGTGTAAGAATTTATGATTTAGAATTTTAGATTTTAAGATTTTAATATTTAAAATTTAGGATTTTATGAACTCTGGTAAATCATGAAATCCTTATAAAAATTCTACAACCTCAAACCTTAAATATTAAATTCTAAAACCATGAGTCATAATCATCTATACTCTAAATCTTATATCATACAATCATAAAAACATAAATCATGAATCCAAAAATTCTAAATTTTAAAATAAAATAATAAAATCGTAAACATTAACATTAAAATCTTAATTATAATAAAATCCTAAATCCTTGAATCCACGTTATAAACCTTGAAAACTTAAAAGCTTAAAATTTAAACTTTATAACTTAAAATTGTAAATCCACTAAATCATATGCAATGAATCATATCATATCATCGTATGGTATAGTGAGTATGTCATTAGTAAAGTGAAGACTTACATGAGTAGTGGTCCACCTGATATTTAGTGGGTATTCCTAATTTATGGTTTCGTATGATCAAGAAGGCTTTTTCTCTATAATTTATTGAGACTTTCTTTATTTTGGAATCATCATATTATTTATATGCCTTCAAACATAGATATTGTGGGCTATAGCCAAATAAATAAACAAATAATATTAGCACAATTGATAACCCTTTCATGTCTTCTCTCTAGCTAAAGTAAACCTACCTACCTACCCTTGGCTAGCTATATAGTGTAGTAGTATTTGTTTAATTTTGCCATGAACTCAAAATCTGTGTCCCATAAATAATTATAAAATTCGTTACCATTATTCCACACATGTAACAGAACTAATTAGAAACCTTAAAAACTTGGGAAATTAAAGGGAACTAGCTATACGCAGTAGCTAGCTAGATGTGAACGACGACAAAAACTAAAGAAAATGTGTGCATAAAGCCAGAATGGTAGATAACTCTTCTTTTTCATTACCATATATCGTGACCAAATATATAATGGTTGGATGAGAAAACGACAAACGTTTAGAGGGTAGTGATCTTAATTCCCATGCAGATGCTGAAGAATAACACATACATACGTGTAACCTTAGTTACTTACTTCTTTTCAGATGATTCTCATTTTACTTGCTTAATTGTATTTTATTATTGATTCCTCTGTGATCATTCCTTTTTATCCAAATCTCTCACTTTTAAGGAACAAGTTAAAATGCTTAAGTTTTAGTCAATAGGCACTAAGAAACAACTTTAATTACGTCGTTATGAATGTCATTAGTATCGATCTCGTACACCCCACATACTTTTAATTACTCGTATATTAGTTATCATAAAATTGTTATCATTGTTTTGAAGCACTACGCTCGGTCGCATCACATCATTTATTTAACAACCATAATTCGCTTAAAAAGAGTAAATTAATCTTGCTTTTTCTAGTTCACCAAAAAAGAAAATTCTTGCTTTTTCTAGTGCTTTTTTAATCAAAGCTCAAAAAATTAAATTAATTTGTTTGAAAAAAGTTAAATTATTTGTTTTTTTTTTATATCAAGATTTTTGAATGTTTGGATGAATTGCAAGGATAGTACTCAGTTATAGAAAAGAATAGAACATTTAACTCACTTTTTTTCAGAATGTACAATATATATACTCACTTATTCTTCCTTTTTTGCTTTTCAATTATATAGAGAATCCATATCCAACTTTTAATGAGTTCTTCTGAATTTTTTTTTGAATCAATAAATGAAAAAGTGTATATATAAAAGTATAACATTAAAGTTAAAAAAGAATAAGAAACAAAAAAAAGATAAGATATGCGCTTAAGTAATACTATAAACTTTGAGTACATATATTCTCTATGTAGGATTTGTGCTATAAACTAAAAATAAAAAGTACTCCTCCCTAAATATAAGAAAAAAAATAATTGAACCTCTCCTTCAATAAATTAACATCACTTATTTTTTATAGTGTCGGTAAAATAAATGGTTCAATTATTAATGTTTCTATTACATATTTAATTGCATAAGAAAAAAAATTTATTAGACATAAAATTCTACTCCCTCCCTCCTTTAGTCCCAAAATCACACATTTTTAACTATTTTAATTTGTCCAAATTAATTAATTTTTTGAGTTATCAATAAAATATTTAAACTTTAGTTTTAAGTTTATCCTCTAATAAATATTACTTAATAACGCATTCGTTAACTGAAAAGTAAAAAAGAAAATAAGGACAATTTAGTTAAATTATTCTATAATAAGCATTATTTTTTAAAATAATTTTTTTTTAATTTATGTTAAACAATCTTAAACCCACTCATTATAGGACTGAGGAAGTAACTAAATAAAAGATATTTAAAAAATAATATCACCAGTGAAAATGAAAGAATTAGTTATATTTTAATTCAATCAACTTGCTAATTTTTTATTTCCTATACTACGGTTCGGAAAGTATGTTCTATATGAATTATAAATGGAGAGAGGGAGAGAGTCTTTAATTTGTGTGTGTGAGAGAGAGAGGGGGGGGGGGGGGGGGGGAAGAAAAGAGAGAATTGGGTAGTAATGTCTGTTTTGATTGTCTTGTCTCCCACTAACTTGTGCTTGGTCGGCCATTACATGAACAATGGTTTGTGGGTTTTCCACGTTTGTGTTTGTATTGCCCTCCCTCCCTCCCTCTCTCTCTACTCTGCCATACATGTTTTTTTCTTTGGCTGTAAAGTCGTCACATCATGCATTCAAGTTTACGATCATAAATCTTGACTTCGCTATTTACTCTCTACTACTACTTCGTATAAATTTCTAAGGTTTAACTATCATTTTTTTGTTTTTTAGTTGCAACAGCTCCTCTTTTTTTTTTCTTTTTTTCTTTTTTGTTAGTTCCTAAGATTTTAAATTTTTATTTTGGTTTTTATAATTGTAATTTTTTAACTTTTTTTAATCATGATGTTTCGACTATCGTCATTTGAAGAAAGATGGACAAAAAAATAGTGGGTATATTTCACTTTTACATCTCGTGTGTAGCAGTAGTACTTTGAAGTTCGAGCAAAAAGTTGTCATTGGTTGAACCAAATTTTAAGTTTTTTCTATATGTTGTTTCATTTTCTTCTTCTTTTTTTTGTGTTATTTCGTGTTTTTTTTTTTCCAAAATCATAAGTAAAGTGACCACTTACAAAATAAAATACCTAAATTATCGTAAAAACTTTTGTTTCTTTTATATTTTTAGATGTAGAAAAACACTAATGATAACTATACTACATTCATTCCAATATATATTATAACATCTGACATATCATTTATAACAAATTATTGTTGTCAATAACTCTCTAAAGACGCTTAAATATGTAAGGACAACATGATATTAAAAATGAATGTGATAACAATATGACATTACTATTATGACATAGAAGAATACAATTTAAAAAAAAACAAATACATAAATCATATATATATATATATATATATATATATTTATCTTATCTTGATATTCTTTCTTTATAAAGACAATGAATAATTATCATGCATTTTACTATATAAGGAAAATGAAAAAAAAAAAAAAACTATGATCAACTACAACTAAATAATTAGCAAGATAAAAAAAAATAAAAAATAAAAACTACAAAATTGAGATTTTAAAAACATAAGTTTTGGAAACTTAAACAAGTTTTTCCCATAAAAAAATCAAGAAAATAAATAAAATGATCAGGTCAAGCCTAAACAATAGTAAAAAAAGTATGATCAGGTTAAACCTAAAAAGTAGTCTATGACAAGTATGAGTCAGTTTTTGACTTTAAATTTTTAAACATACCAAATTTGTTTAAGCCAAACATGACGTGATAAAGGGTAATATGATCTTCATAATAAGAAAAAAAAAAGGGTAATATGATCTTAGTGTTATGATTTTTTTTTCAGCAAATAAAAGTGTTATGATTTGTTGGATCTTAGACATAAGTGATGGTGAATTAGGGGTGAAACCATAGATTAACTCAGTATATAGTAAAATTTAGAGAAACAAAAAATCCCGATGCCATCATCATTGAATCTTCAAATCAATTAGATCATGGAAGTAGACTTTCAAATCAATTTTACCCTAATACCTATTTTGCTGTTTCCCCCAACTGGATTGACGTGAACTGAAGGCATTGCTGTCACGCACGCACCGGTTGGGGTTCCAAAACATGCATCAACGACAACAACCTCAATACAAGATCTTACTATAATTAGGGCACATTCTTGGATTTTGGTGATTGGAACTTTGAAAGATTTAAAAGAAAAATTTGTTGTTAATATTTCAGAGGTTCACCGAATAACCATACCCTTATCTCCTTGGAAATTTCATCATTTGCCAAACATTATAGTAGTGAGTGTGGCATGTATCAAAGGGGACAATTAATCAACTTGCTCATCCACAGACCAAATAATCACGATTATGACCCAAGTTAGTAACATTATTTTTCTAAGTACAATCATAACGCGTTCCAAAAGTCGTTTTAAGAGGCTATTATGGACAAGCCATGCTTAATTTCCTTATTTTTTCTTTGACCCTAATAAAGCACGCCTTAGTTAATTCTTTTTTTTTTTTTTTTTTCAAGAGACAAACAAGAAGATGAAGATGAAAGGAATCAAACAAGTACTACTACGTGGGAAGCAACTTGACCACCACAAATCTTATTAGCAATGAGGTAACAGTAACACTGCTCTTTATGTGATGTTGCACAGTGTATAACACTATATACACACCTCGCGTGCCTTGGAACATTTGCATTGGGTTAATGTAACTAACATTGGCATTGAATTCATCATTTTTCTTTCTTCTTTTTTTTGTCTTCTTTTATTTATCTTTTCTAAATTGTCATACGTCATAACTAATCAATTAAAGAAACCATGATTGACATGACAATAAAACAATGTTATGAACTTACAAAAAAACTGTTAGTATTGTTATGTTTTATTGTCATTTATAATATGCTATAAATTACATAAATTTAATTATTAATATAGATATTGAGTTTATACTAACAATGATATAGCATACTAATAATACTAGTGGTATCTATAAATTTATGAATACCAACAAAACTATCTGTTAATATAATTAATATCATGTTATTAATTAACATAGGCACATAATGCTAATATTATTAATTTGTTTTTTTAACAAAGAATATTTCACTATAGATTAATAACTATTTTTTTTATTAGTGTATGATTTTTTTTCTTCATAATATACGTGGATGACTTTTAATTAAAAATGAAAAATTCTATCGTTATAATTTATTTTTATATTTGTGTAATCAAATAACCCTAAAAAGGTGTAATGAACTAATATCATTTTGTATCATGTTATTTTTTTTACATTTTTTTCTATTTCAATTGTTTTGCTTTTGTTATTGTGAAACATTAGCTTTTACGATAAAATGGAATGCGGATAGATGATAGGTTTCTGTACAAATATTTTTTGGTTGGTTTCCAATTCAATAATAATACTCCTCTTGAATCTGATGACCACTACATGGTGGAAACATTCAAAACCTAACACTGTCTAAATCAGTTTGATTCACGATTCAATCACCTTTTTTTTTCCCCTGGTTTAAAAATTGAAACCTAACTAAAACATGCTCGCTTGTTTTTTTGAATTTTATTTAAAATATTATTCGGCAATTAAAAAAAAACAAGAAAAGCAACATGTGAAAGAAATGAGTGATTTCAATTTTTTATTTAAACAAATTCTCTAAAAGAGCACTCGCTACTAATCCACTTTCCCACTTTATCTACTAATTAACTTTTATATTATAAGAATTCATATCCATATAAATATATATGAGAAGAGAAATCCACTGACTCCAATATATATTTGAAAGTATGAGTTATATATTCTTGAATGGAAACACTTTGAAGAGTTATTTTTTTACTTTCGTTGAAACACAAGTATCTATCAAAGATATTTTTGCCAAGAAATTGCAAAAGAACTAAAAAAGTGAACTTAGCGAAAATGTACTGAAAATAGCAAAGCCCAAATATAAAACGCCACAAGTAGCAAAATGTGAATTCAGCTGTAGGGTTCAGTAGTTGACTAGTTGGGCTTTACTGATCAGAAATTGGAGTGGGCTTCAATACATCTATCTTTTGTTGGTGCATTTCCATAAATTAAAACAATGAAATAAAATGGACTATTATACCCCTCGCTCAACCTCTTCTCTACAACTTGATGCACCCCATAAATGCATTACATGTTAGTATGTTACTCAATCTGTAATGAATCTTTTTGTGTTAAGAATTGATAGAAATGTATTAAGGATTGAGTAATTCATAATATATGCATTAAAGATTTCTCAATTGTCTACCATCTAAACCACCGTGCCACCTTTAGTTATCACTATCGCGAGATCAACGACCATCATCGAAGATCTTGTCTATGAAAACAACCTTCACTTTTGACGATTGCACCCTCCAAATCTGAGACATTTGTTATCTTGACACCATCATGATCTAGACCTGGACCGGCCCTGTCATGAATAAGTCTTCAATCTGTTGCAAATGGACATGGGATGCAAAAGAGGGTGGGAGGCAGCGAGGAAGGGAATGGATGGCCACTGCAGTTGTGGTGCGGAGGAGGGCATGGAGTAGGGTGTTATAGTGTTAGGGTAAAAAGGGGATATTAAAAAATTGGAGGTGTATCCGTAAAAAGTTGAATGCGTGTTAAGTAGTTGCCCATAAATTGGATTAAAGAAAGAATTTATTGGGCCAAAGCATGAAATAAGTCTAGTAAATTCATAGAAGACAAACTCTTTATAATTAAAATTTAAATACGAATAATCTCGAAATTTATTAAACACACTTTTGAAATATAACAGATAATCTCAAAATTTAATTTTTAAAATTATAAATAATCTGAAAATTAAATTTGTAGAGTAGAATCATTTGTGGAATTAGATAGGTACTATAATTTTGAAACAAAAAATAAAAAGTAATATTGAAAAATAATGTTTTTTGTACGGGCCAGTGAAACCCATGAATTCAATACAACACCCAGCAAAAAAGGGGTTTAGTTTAGTTTAGGGTATTAAAATTGAACTTTCCCCTCCTATTTTCTCTTTTCTTCTTCTTCTTCCGTGACTGTGACTCCATTAATTTCCGTCACTCTCCGTTTTAGGGTTTGTTTGTTTGTTTGTTTCCATTGCAGTGCATGCAATGGCGCTGTTCCTTCTCTACGAGTCGGCGTCGGGTTACGCGCTCTTGGAGGCGCACGGGGTCGACGAAATCGGACAGAACACGGAGGCCGTTCGCAACTCCATTTCGGACCTGAACAGGTTCGGCAAGGTCGTCAAGCTCCGCTCCTTCAACCCCTTCACCTCCGCTCTCGACGCTCTCAAACAGTGCAACGCCGTTTCCGAAGGCCTCTTGACCGATGAGCTTCGAACTGTTCTCGAGACCAACTTGCCCAAACCTAAGGATGCTAAGAAGCCAAAGTTCAGTTTAGGCGTATCGGATCCTAAAATCGGTTCCCAAATATCCGAACTCACTAAAATTCCTTGCCAAAGTAACGAGTTTGTGTCTGAGCTTCTTCGTGGTGTGAGGCTCCATTTTGATAGGTTTGTCAGTGATCTCAAGGTTAGTTATTACTATGTCCTATTCTCAAATTAATTTATTTTATTTATTTAAATTGTTACTTGGTTGAATTTTGTAGTCTGGGGATTTGGAAAAGGCACAACTTGGTTTGGGGCATAGCTACAGCAGAGCAAAGGTGAAATTCAATGTTAACCGAGTGGACAATATGGTCATTCAAGCAATTTTCCTTCTTGATACACTTGATAAGGATGTTAATTCATTCTCCATGAGAATCAGGTAATAGTAGTTTGTGTTCAACACTGAGTAATAGTTTACTTCCTTTTTAGAGAATTATGTTATATTAAACTTGGAAGAGTTCAATTGTGTGCAGAGAATGGTATTCTTGGCATTTTCCTGAACTGGTGAAAATTGTTAATGATAATTATCTGTATGCCAAAGTTGCAAAATTTATTCAGGATAAATCAAAGCTGTCCGAAGACAACATTTCAGACTTAACTGACATAGTTGGTGATGAAGATAAAGCCAAGGAGATTGTGGAAGCTGCCAAGGCATCCATGGGTAGAAGAATTATTCTTGTTTATATGAATGTGTTGCTCTTGACTTTTGTCTCATTCTCTGTTTTAATCTTTCTTTCTCTTATCTTTCTTGCAGGACAAGATTTGTCCCCAGTGGACTTGATTAATGTCCAACAGTTTGCACAGAGGGTAATGGACCTATCTGAGTACAGGCGGAAGTTGTATGATTACCTGGTTTCTAAAATGAATGACATTGCACCAAATTTGGCCTCTTTAATTGGCGAAGTTGTTGGTGCACGATTAATTTCCCATGCAGGTAGCCTCACGAATTTAGCTAAATGCCCTTCTTCAACTCTTCAAATTCTTGGTGCAGAGAAGGCCCTGTTCAGGTTCTTAACTTCACCTTGTCTTTTGAAGTTTTAATGCTTATTTGTTCTTTGAAAGCAACAAGGTTTCATATGGTAGGTTAGGTTCTCTCACCGGTAGACCTTTACTAGGGCATATGGGGCTTTTGTGTTAAAACTTCTATATGATATCAAGATCAGAAATATTAAATTACCTCAGCAGAATATGAATTACTTTCATCAATATAGCAACAGAGTAGAACTAGCAGACAGGATCCACATTTCCCTGCTTTCTTCCGGATCATTATTCTTCTGTCAGCTTATCCATTGTCCTGTGTAGCTCAATTGTCTTTTATACATCCAAGAAGGTTGCCATTTCCATTTATATACACGACAGTGCAATTGTTTTAGGGCATTTTTTCTTGAATAATAACATAAAAACATTAAATAATTCAGCCTGTTCAACTGCATGCTACATATTAGTGTCCATCATTCAAATCCCCCATCATTTGCTGCCAAATTTTCCTGTCATGTTTCCGTGTTTTTTGTCAAGAAAACAGCTTTTTTGGTATGCAATGTTGATGACTTGATGCCAATTCTTTGTGTCTGTTACTTCTAATTTATAATGTCGTTGACTGTTCTATTCAGGGCATTAAAAACAAGAGGAAACACTCCTAAATATGGCCTGATATTCCACTCTTCTTTCATTGGTCGAGCATCTGCCAAAAATAAGGGCCGAATAGCTCGCTATCTTGCTAACAAATGTTCAATTGCATCACGGATTGACTGCTTTTCTGGTTTGTTTCTTGCATTTTAATTTTAGCAATCTTATGCCTTACTTAGTACCTCATTGCATGTTAGATGATTTTGTTGTGCTGTGATGCAGAAAAGAGCACTACTACTTTTGGGGAGAAACTCCGTGAGCAAGTTGAGGAGCGACTTGACTTTTATGACAAGGGAGTTGCCCCTCGTAAGAACATAGATGTCATGAAGTCTGCTATTGAAAGTGTTGAAAATGATGGTAAGGATGGGGTGATCTACCCCTGGTGCATCCTACCTCAGATTTCATTGCCATTTTTCTTTTCTTCTTTTTTCTGAAGCTATATATGGTGGACAGCTAAACTTATTTTAACTTGAGAAGTATATATATGTTATTTACATGTGTTATGGTGGCATTCTGCTGATTTATGATAATTGTTGTAGATTCAGCGATGGAAACAGAAGCACCAGTTGAAGTTTCAGGCAAGAAAGGCAAGAAGAAGAAGCATAAAGTTGGCGCTACAGAAGCTGATGATGACATGGTTGTAGATAAGACCACAGAGACTACAAATGGTGATTCATTGAAGGATCATAAGTCAGAAAAGAAGAAAAAGAAAGAAAAGAGGAAATTGGACATGGAGGTAGAACTTAAAGATCAAGTCATTGATGATGGAGCAGTTAAAAAGAAAAAGAAAAAGGATAAAAATGGAGAGGTACCAGAGGCTGCTGTTGAGACTAAGAAGAAGAAAAAGAAATCAAAAAATAAAGATGCTGAGTAAACTATGGATTGCAATTTTAACTGATGAAATCGGATTTGTCATGTTACTTACTATTTTGGATAATGTCAAGTTTATTTTTTCTGCTATGAAATTCCGTCAGTTGTTTTGCTTCACATGTCTAGCTTTCTGCTGACTGTTTTTCATATTTACCATACAAATTTTGTTCCAACGAGTTTCATTTTTCATTTGAATTTATACATACATAATGCTCTTAGCATGATAATAATTCAATATTTAAACTCCATGATAAAGCAAAATAGTGAATTACAGTAATGGTGTGATAGGATATCAATATTAGGTAAGATCAAATTATATAAATGGCTAAATCATACATCAATTAATAACACAAGTTACTACAGTTTAAACATTTTTTAGTTACATAAAGTGAAAATGAAGCATAATAAAATACTGACATTCCATGGTCAATGAAAGGCAAAATTTATGTGATTTCATTCTCGCCAACTTTCTTTTTGATTTTAGAGTTTACGAGTTTATACAAGTTTAAAGAATTTATCCAAGTTCATCCGTCAAAGAGTTTAACAGCGAGTTTAAAATTCTTTATCCAAGTTTATATAAAAAAAAAATCACCATAAATAAGGACTTCAATAAATATATATTGCCAGTGTAAAAAAATTATACTAATAATGAATTCAAAATGATCATTAATATAATTTTGAAAATAATAAAATTTAACAAACCTATATACAGTGAGTATGTGACTAATGATTTAATGACAATATTATAAAATACTTTTATATTATCTGTCCATCTATTAATAGTATCTTGAAGTTGAACAAAAGTAGACTAAAAAAATTATCTTGGAAAATGATTCAGAATGTCACCTTCTTATCTACTCCAATAATAAATGAGTATTTATTAACGATGGAAAAAAGATAACCTTTCATTCATCCGAAAAGCCAATTATGCATTGATTTTTCAACATGAACATTGAACGCGACGCGGCAAATCGTACAATTAAATCTTGTCTTATTAATCAAAATTAATTTCATAAATCAATCAACGTCGTTGAATTCTACGTGAAAATTTTGAATTATTAATTAGAGTGTAATACAGTTTGGCAGGTGGTAGTACTTTGGAAACTCTTATATTTTATTTGTTAGTTACGTAATGACTTAATATATTATTCTTAGACATAATTAATAAAAAAAAATTAAATTCTTTAATAAAAGAATAATTAATATATTTTTATTTTTAACTAATTTTTTTTAAAATTTTACTAAAATGCATTAAATACGTAAAATAATTTGAATTTCAAAATAATATATTTTGATTGTTAATTTAATTTTAAATAATATTTTTATTACTACCAATAAAATATGTTAATTTTAAGTAATTCAACTATTAAAATTGAAATATTAAAATTCAGTATACTTTAAAAGGAAAAAAATTATTCTAGAATCTTAGAATTATAAAGTTATTATTTAAAAAAAAAACCATAGCAAAGTTATTATTTAAAATAAAATAAACTAATTCTATTTTACACCACTAAAATATATTATTTTTAAATTTTAATAACAATGATGTATGTATTTTAATTTTCAATCTAATTTTTATTAGAAAAAAAAATCAATGCACATTAATAAAATTAAGTAAAAATAAAAAGAATATCAATTATTCTTTTATTTTGGTGTAAAATTATTTTTTTGATTTTATTAATTATAAAATTTTTATTGATTATACGTAAGACTGATGTGTAAGGTGATTACTACCTAAGTGTTTTTCACTTTTGGTAACTCTTATATTTTATCTTTTTCTTTCACTCAAACCCAGAAAATAAGAATAAGGTGCACGTTTTAACATTTTGAATAGAGTACAAATTATTGTACATGAAAGTCATAATAATCCAAATTCCAAAAGTGTACGATAGAGTTTCTATAACGAACTAACTACGAAACTCGACCTAGTTGTATAATTTAATTTTTTATGCGAAAAGAATAAAAGTTGTCTGTAAACTGTGCTTGTCGTATCTCATAGTATATGCAATGGTTTCTTAATTCAAAATATGAGTAATAGTTTAAACTGCATTAAAGTTGTTCTAAAAAAAACAAACAGAAAATAAAAAAAATGGTTTGAAAAAAAAAAAATGGTATCTCACGGACTCCATCTTGTTGTATAGGACAAGGTGAATCATTGTCATTGGTAGAGCCCAAGGAACCATTGTCCCCCACACATAGGGCCATTGTACAATTGTTTCTTTCCACAGCAACAGTAGCACTACTTCCAATTTCCAAATCACAAAATCTACAAATAAGATGAACAAATCAAAAAAGTTATCTTATTGGACTTGTACCGTTATCCAGGTTAAATACATTTCAGATAGGGCGTTGGTATTATTATTATAGAGACAATTATTTATTCCAAATGAAAAACTTCTTCACATCGATCGATATTGTCTTTCTAGAATGCAATTTCTCCTCTCTTTTTTTCTGCATATTTTTGTGACGATGATGTGTGGTAGAATTAATCTCTGCAGTAATTACTAATCTATAGAGTAATGATATAGTTAATGTGTGATCACTTTTTGTGAAGTGGAATGATTTTTTTAACGTGTGGTTCAAATCTCTTATATGCTATCTTATAGGGTGTCACTATCGCTACTAGGTGCTACTACACTATTATAGGTCAAGGCAATTGGCCAAACGTGTGATATTTTTGTGTGAAGTGGAATGGCTTTTTTCTTTTTTAAATAAAAAGTTTAGTTGAATTGGATACTGAGTATATTGAAATCAGAATAAATCTTACAATTTAAACTTGATCACATGTTTATAAGATATGTTATCAACTAGATTAATGAAATCTTACTTGGCTATGAAATGAAATGATTGGTTCTAGTTGAAATACAACAATGATACCATGAGACAAAAGACAAGGACTTTTTACAGTTGATTTGTTCTTTCATGCCTATATGATGTCCCTTTATTTTTTTCTCCAAGTATGCATTCATTATTTAGTGTCATTTATCAATTATTTGTACCCTACATTCCATTATTGTTGGTTCCATGTGAGGTTGATTTTCATCTTCCCCTTCCCAAAAAACTCTCAAACATCATAGTGATAGAGTTATATACTCCCATGCTCATTTATAAATAATTAAAAAAATTATGCACCCAAATTAAGAAAATAGTTAAATGTATTTAATTTTATCTTTCAATTTTTTTTAAATTATCCTTTTTCTAAATTACCCTTGAGTTAATTAGGTAAGTTGCTCATTTAAAGGGACACAGTCCTGTCATTTCCTTTTCATTTAATTAGAAGACTGGAACACATGATATAATGCTCTCAATTATTTATTGCCTTTCTTAATCTCAACCGCAATTTCGAGATTCCTTTGGATTCTGATATATTTAATTTCTTTTGTCTTTATTGTAGGGAATCTTTTATAATTCATAATATAAATAAAAATTAGTGGATCTAGACTTAGAATCACTTCCTGCCTTCTTAATATACTTTAAACAATGTATATATTATCTATCAATCTATTTGTTAAGAAGAAATATGAAAAATAGTACCATTTATTACGAATCATTTTTCCGAAGCCTTTTGATTTCCGTCAGATTCTATTTTATACATTTTCGAATTATTTAACTAACATTTCTTGTAAAAAGGTCAAAGTTTTTACTTAAATTAAAAATACTCTTATTAGTATATTATTATATATAAATATATACTAATAAGAGAATTTTATTAGATTTGATCAAATTAAAGTTTATAACTTATATATTATTTAAAAAAAAATGAGAAATATGAAAAAAGAAAAAGGTTGTTAATTAATGAAGATAATTAGGTTATTGAATGTAAAAGGTAGTACTTAGGATTTAGGAACATGTGAAGGGTGGGAGTGTATATAGTACTATATATATTGTGTTGTAAATTGTAATTAAGGAAGTGCGGTTACATAGTAAAAGAGGTGGGACCCAGAGGCAGGGTGATCCCGTTAAAAAAGAAAAGAAAATGACGGGAAAGCAAGAACGAACGATCGATGTTGTCTATAAATTGAGGAAGAAGGTTGCATAGTATTAGTATCTATAGAGCTCTCATAACTCGTAATTCATTATTCACCCATTTCGTTTCTGATTTCTTCATTCTTCCTGCCATGACTTCCTTGGCGATGGTGCAAGGTGAACGTACAATTCATTCATTCATTCTTCTCATCCTTAATTAATGTATACACTAATTACACTAACTATAGCTACAAGAAGTATTGTTGGTGATCATTCATTTCTATCTATATATGTACCTCTCTGGCCCACTTCCTCCTGACCATTTTTCGCGTTTTACGTTGGTAGATGAGGAAATGTGTATCTCTTTGTATATGAGACCAATCGGCTCATACCTTTTAGATACACACACTATTTCACATTTAATGTATTCAATCATGTTAATGGCGGGATAAAGAAAATCATTATAATTCAGATATTTAGATGCGTCACTTAACAATATAATCATTTTCATTAGAGATAATTAGATTAAAATTTACACTTTGAATACTTTTGTACTTTATGTGTTACATGATGGATTGTATTGTAGATGAACGTCGCGTTCAGAGAAGCTACTGGATGGAACACACGACGGAATTGTCCGTAGAGTCAATGATGCTCGATTCCAATGCCTCTGATCTCGACAAGGAAGAGAGACCCGAAGTGTGTGCCTTTCCTTTCATTTTTCTCCTCTCCTTCCCCGTTAATCTACATGCTTACTATTATTAGCTAGCTACCACTTCTATTCTATTACTCTTGCTACTAATTAATTCACAATATTTCTTCTCTAAAATTAAGTTATAAACACTCAACTTGAGTTCCAACATTAGAATGTATTATAATTACTGGTGTTTTTTCTTACATTTTATTTGACAATAAATAATTCACTAATTAAATGAGAGTGAAGAACTCATATTAAGTTCTAATATGCTTTCTTACATCACACAATGCTAATTAATATATATATATATATATATATACATACTATGTTCCTTTTTTTAGAGATATATACTATGTTCTTTGTTATATGAGGAATGGTACCATTATATACTATTTTGTGAATTTTAATAGTTTTTTAAAAATATCACTAATATTTATTTCACATATAAAAAGGAGACACCATTCTTTGCTTTTGATGTTATTTTCTAGGTTATTTGCTGTGTGTTACATGATGTGAAAAATATATTGATAGTGTCATTTTTTTTTTATACTAAATCGTTTAAATATAAACTATAATGTATGGTAAAATTGTGAATTATTGTAAAAATACTCTAAAAATAATTTTTAGAATGTTTTATAATTAGTTGATGGTGTAAATGTTAAACTAAAACGACTATTAAATTATTTTCATATTTTTAACATAATAAATATTTTTATTTTTTGAATATTTATCACGTAACTAATAAAATAATCATTATTTTATTTATAGTTTAAGCTGGCATTGTTAGGACATGTAGTGAATGATTATAAGACTCCAAGTAAATTGCTTTTTCTAAAAGAAAATTGTTTTCTTTCTATCTCTCGTTTGGATTCTTTGTTTTAGGGGTCATCGCCTTTTCTGTTATTATGCGTCTAATAGTAATTTGGATGTTAGTTAGAGGACGGTAACCCTTAATTCCGATAGGGACAAAATTGGAATAAGTTATCTATACCATGTAAAATTCTTAATTAATAACATACAGATATTTTTTAATATTGAATAACCTCCATTGGAAATAAATATATTGCTAACTTAAAAAAAATAATCACTGTAAGATTGTTTATCTTTCCAGTGCTTTTTGGTATAAGTGAAAAGTTCAGAATATTGATACATGAGATGCTATATGATTGTAAGCTTGAAGTACTGAATTATTGGCCAACTTTCCTATCTGATATAAGAAGCAAGATGAGAGGCTAGAAAAAATTTTCTTGTACATTTTTATCAGTATCCCGTTGATTTTTGTTCTTTTCAGAGTAAGTGCTTTTGTGACTCATCTATTTTTTTGTCACATAGGTTTTGTCCCTGCTACCAGCATATGAAGGAAAATCAGTTGTAGAACTTGGAGCAGGAATTGGAAGATTCACAGGTGAATTGGCTAAGAAAGCTGGCCAGTTACTTGCTGTGGATTTCATTGATAGTGCTATAAAGAAGGTAACTGCATGTAAGGAAAAAAAAGAAGTTTTTGTCATAAATGATTGAGCATCGTTTCTAATGTTTATTTGACTGGTGTTGTCTTAAAATACTTTTGATCCCTAATATCTCCATTAGTACTCATTAATTAACTAACACACAAGTGACATTAAAAAAAAATCAAAGTAAAAAATACTTTAATAACAAGACCAATCAAATGAAATATTAGAGATTATAAATAAAAATATTCAATACTTTGTATAAAAATATATTTGGCTAATTTCTTAATTACTACACTTTGAACACTAATTAATAATTATGTTTGTCATATAAAAAAAAAAAAGAAATTGGCCCCACCCGTATTGTGATGTAATAATGACTAATGAACTCAATTTCTCATCTCACATAATTTTTCTGCAGAATGAAAGCATTAATGGGCACCACAAGAATGTCAAGTTCATGTGTGCTGATGTCACATCTCCAAACTTGCATATTTCTGAAGGATCAATTGATCTGATGTTCTCAAATTGGTTACTTATGTATCTTTCAGATAAAGAGGTGAGCTTTTGTTTTTTGTGTAGAAAAAATTAAAGCATAGAAATTTTCATGGCTGTTTTCAGTTTAGATACTAGTTAAAGATAACATGATGCATGACATAATCGGTTATGGTTCCAACTTCCAAGTGATAACGACCAGGTTGTAGATTTTTTATATTAAATTTGGAGAGTTGTGAATTACATTGTGTTTTATGGCTTCTTTTGATCTTCTGTTGATTCTGTCTTTTCCTTTTGGAATCAATGACAATGATGTATTGGTGATTCTAGCTATCGTATATTGGTGAATATGAAAGTAGTTGATGCTCATGTCAAAGTGTTTTGAAAAAAAATAAAACATGATTTTTTTCCACTTTTGCCTTTTTCATCACTGAGAAATAGTGACACTGATTCCTTTTCACTACCTCTTTTTTTTTTATCCTCCTTATATTTATGTCTTTTATTATTTCCCTTGATTCATTTCAGGTTGAGAATTTAGCTGCAAAGATGATCAAGTGGTTAAACGTTGGTGGATATGTATTCTTTAGAGAATCATGTTTCCACCAATCTGGAGATTCCAAGAGAAAATACAACCCAACTCACTACAGGGAACCTAGATTTTACACTAAGGTTTGTTGCGAGTGTAATTACTATTCCCTCTTTGCCCTTTCAAACAAATGCTTGATTAAAATGAGGTTGACAGCAACTTAATATGGAGATAGAACTTTATGAAGATAGAACTTTTAAGATCACATTAAAGTACTTTGACAGTTAGTTGAACTTATTCAACAGAAAATGGTTGTGAATTTGTGATGGTAAAGACCAAAGATGTGCCTATGTTCATTAATTTTACAAAGAATAAATACTATATGCAGTCACATTATAAAGACTTTTTACATTGTCACTAATCACGATCATTATATATAATAAGTTCATCAACTTTTATAATAATTGTCTTAAAAGTCATATTAAAGATGACTCTGGATGGCTTCAGTGTAAAAACAGTTACACTAATACTACAAGCCTATTTAACTCAATTGTTATTATTCAATATTCAATATTCAATATTCATACACCTAATTTTCTATACTCATATTCTACTATCATTCTAATTTCTAAAAATGCTTGGTTTTGATTATCCTTCTCATGTAGGTGTTTAAAGAGTGCCATATGAGTGATGATACCGGGAATTCCTTTGAACTTTCCCTTGTTGGCTGTAAATGCATTGGAGCTTATGTCCGAAACAAGAAGAATCAAAACCAGGTAATGAAACAAGGTTTCAATTTCTTTTAATTATTATATCTTATTTTAATTGATTGACAATATCTGATTAGAATAGTAACCCTGTCATGCAGATTTGCTGGAAATGGCAAAAAGTTCGATCACAGGATGATAGGGGGTTCCAGCGGTTCTTAGATAGTGTTGAGTATAATCATAAGGATATTTTACTTTATGAGAGTGTTTTTGGCCAAGGCTTTGTCAGCACAGGAGGACTTGGTATGTTTTGCCACTTTCCTTACTTTCTCATGCTTTGTTATGCAATAGAGAATTTTGCTTCAATTTAAATTGAGATGGAAGAAAGTTTATCCTCAATTATGTCCTCTTATGATTTTACCTGAGCCATGGAGTGGATGAAAGATTTGATGTGTGCTTTCTAAAAGTAACACCAAATCATTGTAAAGCTTACGTGAAGAAGTGCAGTCAAATATCAATAATGCCTTGATATTATAACACTTCATATATAAGTTTTTAAAGTGCAAGTGCTTATTGGTTGTGCAGAAACAACAAAGGAGTTTGTGGCAAAGTTGGGACTAAAAGCTGGTCAGAAAGTACTGGATGTTGGTTGTGGTACTGGGGGAGGTGACATTTACATGGCTGAAAATTTTGATGTTGAGGTTGTTGGCATTGACCTCTCCATAAACATGATTTCTCTTTCCATTGAACGTGCTATTGGACTCAAATGCTCGGTAGAATTTGAGTGTGCCGATTGCACTAGAAAAACATACCCTGAGAATACATTTGATGTAATCTATTCCCGTGACACATTGTTACACATCAAAGTAAGGAACCATCTCTTGCTTTTTAATTTTTGGTTGGTGTCTTCAATTTATTTCATATTTCTAACTTGTATTTTCTGCAATTTTTTTGTGGACTTATGCAGGATAAATCCTCACTATTCAGATCATTTTACAAGTGGTTGAAGCGTGGAGGTACTCTTCTGATTACTGATTACTGCAAAAGTGAAGGAAGTCTATCATTAGGATATGCTGAGTACATAAAAAAAGGAGGATATCATATCCATGACATGAAAACATATTGTCAGGTATGGATGGTAGCATATATTATTAGTGTCATTATTTGGCTTCTCTATCACACCTGAAATTATTTCCTGTTTACAATTATCTTACATTACATGCTTCTTGTATTCTAAATCAAGCACAGATGCTCGAGAATGCTGGATTTGATGATGTTGGTGCTGAGGATCGAACTAATTTGGTATGTGATATGTCAGTACCTATGATAATGCTTTTAGATTGCTTTATTGACAAAATTATTAATTGACTACTTGCGTGTCTCAGTTCATGAAAACACTACAACAGGAGTTAAATGTCCTTGAAAGCAAGAAGGAAGATTTCATTGATGACTTCTCGGAGGTGGGATTTTTTGTATGTTTTGAACATACTACGTTATTAACTCGATCCATCCCTATACATGAGGCTTTTTTTAACTAATTCAATCTCACTAAGAAAGTTGGTTAATTTAGTTAATGACACTAAATTTATTAACAAGATGGATGCTAGTTATATTCTCTAACACATTCTTTCTATCACACTTTACTATTGGTTAAAAAATCAGAAGAATGTTAATAACACACTTTTTTTTAGTCTTATTTGGTGGAAATCATCTTACTCTCATCCAATATGCGGGAGACAGAGAGATTCACATAAATTTTAACTAATAAGAGAAATTTTAATCAATAAGAAATTGTGTGTTGAAACGAGAATATTTGGGAGGTAATAGTTAGCACTTAGCACAACTCTTTTTCTTTTAGTTAATTGTCAGTTTTAATTTCAAAGCATTCATTGGTTTCAGGAAGACTACAATGAAATTACTGAAAGATGGAAGGCCAAGCAGATGAGGGGTGCAGATGGTGAACAAATATGGGGCTTGTTCATTGCCAAGAAAAAATAGTGCTTCTTCTCATGATATTGTCTTACTATGCCTATATTTTAGTTAAGTGTGAACAGTTTTCCAAATGATATTTTGGATAGCTATTTTGTTGTTATTTATATTTTCTGAGAAATGTTTGTGCGTTCTAGCACAAGATAATCGAAACTTTTATGCATCCTCTTCTGTTTGAATGTGATGTTTATTGCTTATTAATAATGATTTCCATGCTCAAAATAGATTTCAATATCGTGTTTTTGGTTGCCTTGACAAATTTAAAGGTTAAACACTTAAACCAGTGTTTGGTTTTAGTTCTGAAACACTTCAAGTAACAAGTCCACTTCACTAACTCTGGAAAATTTTACCATCAACATGATGCTCCTTATTTTAAGGCGTGTAACATGTTATTTAGATGTCTTATCAAAATCTCATGAGTTATGATTAATATTATTCATATAATATTTTTTTATAACATATCTCGTTTTTTTTTTCTCTTCTTATTTCTCTTAGGAACCGCAAGCAAAAACTAATTAAAAATAAAAGACAAAGCACTACTATATTTTAGAAATAAAAAACATATTTAAGTAACATAAAACTCGCAAAATAGAAGGAAGAGGGGACTTGACCAGGGAAATGAAAAAAACAAAAACAAATCAAAAAAAGGGAGAAAAAAATGAGAGGTGCTAATAGAAGTTAAAATAAATGTTTGTATAAAGAATTAAAGATTAAAACAAGTTGTTTCAGTAATTGGATGCATAAAGTTAGTAAAATCGGTTCAATTACAAATTTTTAACAAGAGAAAAACTCAATTTTTAACAAGTGTTAAACTGAGTTGGCAGCCATGTCCGTTGAACTGAAGCTCTCTCGTTCCAATCGTATCTATCGCCCTTCGGTAAAACCTTACCTTACCCAATCTCTCTCTCTCTCTAAAAATTGTTGACGATTTTGAATTTCCAGGACGCTCTGGAAGGCAAAATCGTTGTCAAGACTCAGTCTTCATTCTCCCACTATGGAATTCGCCTTACTGTCAAAGGATCCGTCAACTTGCAGGTACCCTCTTGTTTCATTGTTCAGAAAATTATGAAAAGGTGCAAATATTATGCTCAGAATCACTCCTTTGTTCGAAGCTAAAGGGGGATTCTTATTGGGTTTTAATCATGTCAGTTGTTTTAAATTTGATTTTGAAATTTGTTTTTATGCCATGTTGAAGGTTCGTGGAGGATCAGCTGGGGTTGTTGAATCCTTGTATGGTGTTATTAAGCCCATCCCAATTGTGTAAGTTTACTTGAAACTGGTGAACTAATGTCTTTTCAAAATTAAAAATAATCGCTGTGTGTATTCATGGGGAAATTACTAAATACTACCAATTATGCATTTTCATATATACAGAATATATATAGAATTCTGTGTGTAAGTGATGAGTAGAATATCATTTTCATTCAGGATGCTCTATAGCTAACTTTAGCTCATAAGGTCATTACTGGTGTTAGAGAAAAAAAAATCTGAACTTGTTCCTTCATGATGTTGCAAATTCTTTGACTCAAATAGGACAAGTGTACATGATTCTTGTGATTGGCTTGTAACAGGAATAGGACCATTGAGGTTAAACCTTCTGGAAAGATTGGGTCGGGTACATCAGAGGTAGTATATCAAAAACAAACTAATGAAAGTGTATTTTTAGAGAAGTTTTATTGTGTAATTACTTGAGTAAAATTCTTTTCCAGCATTTCTTGAGATAAATCTTGGATGCCTGTATATATTCTATTATCTGTAGTCTACTGTAGAAAAGATTGAGCTACTAAAATGAGAGTTTTATGTATTTATTTATTTATTTTTCCTGGTGTTTTTTAACTTTATTTCATTCAAGCATCTAAATAAGAAAATAAGCTTAGAAATAGATACACAAGCTGGCATGTAATTCGGATAGAGGAGGGTCACACTTAATTTTGGTCAAATTCCCTTCAATATCATTATCTGTCTGTTCTCATTTATATATGTGTGCATGTGCTATTAAGTGTTCTGGAATGCTTTGGATATGATATCAGAGTTTTGTTAAAAATATGATACCATGCCACTAAACTAATTGGAATCTCTGTCTCACAGTTTGAAATTACATATAAAAATTTATTTATGTAAGCTATGTTTGAGTTCTTTTCTTTATTAATATTCATTGTCAGTTTTGCAATCTTTATGGCAGATACCATTCTCAGTGAATCTTAGACAGCGGGATGAAAATTTAGAAAGATTTTATGAGACGTTC
This sequence comes from Amphicarpaea edgeworthii, assembly GCA_014843725.1. NCBI lineage: Eukaryota > Viridiplantae > Streptophyta > Magnoliopsida > Fabales > Fabaceae > Amphicarpaea > Amphicarpaea edgeworthii. Next base: position 2,032,554 of record CM026325.1, read on the forward strand.
CATGGTACAAATATTAGTATCCAGGTAAAATTTTCTTAGAAAGTTCTTTGTTGGGCAACTGATCTTTTTGATGGAGTTATTATTATTCTACAGTCCTAATATTGTTCTTCGTCTCTTTTCTTGACATTTACTGAAGAGTTTAAAATTGATCTGCTGCCAATATAAATTCTTTTTGTTACACACTGAACATGAAAGTGCCACATCATTTTGGTAACCAAGGTTTGGTGAGGCCATAGTTACATTATCAAAGTATCACAATTAAATCTTTTTGCAAGCCTATTTCTCTTCATTTAAAAAAAAAAAAAAAATCCATAATTTAGAAGGTTGGTGATGGATAGCCTCTATAGTATTTGGTGACTGTAGATATATCTCGTGGATACTTGCATAAATCATTATCAGCAACCATGGAGTTCATTGTTGAAAGTGATAAAGGTATGATTGTGTTTGGTTGAAATCTTTATTCTTTATTTTTATACGCGAATGAATAAAATATTAAACTACTAGTCTCTCTTTGTTGAAAATTCAGCTGATCTTCTACAAAGACCACTTTCTCCAGAGATGGCAATCCTTTACATTACCCAAGACACTCAAAGACATCCTCTACTTCCTGAAATAAAATCTGGTAAGTTGATTTTTACCTTAAATGAGTACACATATTCACTTGGTCTCGTTAAAAGACAGGTGAAAAGAATTGAAACATGTGGATCATGCAACAAAGATATTCTTGAATAGGTGGATTTCGGGTGACAGGAAAAATCTCTACTCAGTGTTCTTTGTCTGGTCCTATTAGTGGTGAGTTAACTGTAGAAACATCTGCAGTTCCAATTCATTCAATTGACCTTCAGTTGTTTCGAGTTGAATCCATTCTTCTTGGGGAGAAAATTGTGACCGAAACCTCTCTCGTTCAAACAACTCAGGCAAGTGATGCTGGATTTGTATTAAAGCATACATGTCAATTCAAAATAAGCTGTTAATTATCTTTTTTATTTAGCAGATAGCAGATGGAGATGTGTGCCGTAATTTGATGCTGCCTATTTATGTAATAATACCGCGCCTTTTGACCTGTCCGACAACCTTAGCTGGGTACGTGTCCTTTTCATGATGATTCTCCTCCAATGTATTTCACAAGAGTCATGGTACATCCAAAACTGAAAAACAACACACACAGAGTTATGGTTATTGCATACTGAACATAGACTAAGTTTGATGTTAATGCTATTATTATTTTGGTGCAGTCCCTTCTCAGTTGAGTTCAAAGTTGCCATTGTTATAAGGTTTCAGTCAGAGCTAAGTAAATTGCACAAAAAATCTGACCCCAAAACTCCGAGACTCTGGGTACGTAGGTGCAGTAGGTCCATTGTTAGATTTGTGATCATTTTATTAATCTTCACTTTCAAGTATCATTTTTGTTTTAAGCAGACAAAGACATGTTGCTGAATGCTGACTAGCATTTTTCTTTGTGAACTTTCAGCTGGCAATGGAAACATTACCGCTTGAGTTGGTTCGGATAAAGTAAGATTAATAAGATGATTTGATTGTATCGGTTCTCTAAATATGTCCTGTCTTGAATGTGTGGGCATACTCGTGCAAAGTTTTACATAGCTTTGAGTAAATTGGGTATCTGGCTTTTCAAGTTTCATGTAATATAATTCAATATTTCCGTTTACATTTGCAAGTTGCAACATTTCAAAGCAGTATTGCATTGAAACATTTCTTGGTCTTTGAGTAATGGGTTGTATTGGATTAGGATTTTAAAAGATTATTTTGTCATAAAAAGTCTTATGGATTTCTTTAAAAGATTTTTATGATTAAGATTTTGTAGTTTGAATTTTAATGAATTTATAACATAAGATTTGAAAGGATTTTACGGATTTATAGGATTTAAAAAAAAATAAAAATTCAAAACTATTGAACACAAATCAAGAATAGTGTGTCTAAAAAATATCATTGAATTTGAGATATTTTTTTCAATGCGGTTATGATAATTATTTACTTCTAATCACAAATTTTCATAGCAAAAAATAAAAATAAAACATTAGTTCAAAAATATAAAATGTTTCATTCTGATAAAAAATGGTAGTTATTTTAATGCTTAATTATTGTAGTTTTGGTTCTCAGATTTTTATACATCCGTGATTTTGGTATCCTAATTTCTAATTTGGACATTTGATCTTTTATTTTTGAAATCTTGTAATTTTGGTTAAACTACTAAATTGGAACTATTGATCGTTAAATATAATATTGATTTTTTTTTTTCAAATTATAAAGTTTTTTTTTAGAGGAATTTTTTGAATTTTATAGTTAATCCTCTTGTTTTCTCGTATCATTAAAATTTTCATTTTTTTTAAGTTTTTAAAACATTGCTATTGGTTTTTCAAATTTTTCAGACAACACTTTTGTTTTCTCAAAATTTTTAAAAAAATTATTAATTTTTTCATATTTTCATAACACTATTTTTGTTTATTTTTCAATTTTTTTTTGAATTTTGAACACATTAGTCTTATTTTTTCATATTTTTTTTCAAGAGAATACTCTTGGTTTTTAATATTTTTTTAAAATTTTGATTTTATTTCAATTTTTTAAGACATTTCTCTTATTTTAAAAATTATTATATTTTTTTATTTTTTTACAATTTCAAAGATATTACTCTTGTTTTTACATATTTTAAAAAATTTCAAAATTAAAAAGATGAGAAACAAGAGTAATATCTTCAAATTTGAAATTAAATAAAAATTTAAAAAAGTATGGAAAGACGAGAATAATGCCTTGAAAAATAAAAAAATAATAAAAAATTTGATAAAATAAACAAGAGTAAGTCTTAAAAGAATTAATAAATGAAAATTTTAAAATATGAAAAATCAAGAATAAATCTTGTCAATTTGGGAAAAAATTGAAATTTTAGAAAATATGAAAAATAATAAGTGATGTCTTGAAAATTTAAAACGATCAAATTTTTTAAAATAAAAAAAAATGAAGAGTAATGTCTTTTAAAATTTGAAATATCAAAAATGAAATCTTGTGAATTTAAAAAAAAATGAAAAATAGGACTGATGTCTTCAAAATTTGAAAAAAAAATCATTTTTTTAATTATGTAAAAGATGAGAACAACAGTGATATCTTTAAAAAAAAAATATAAAAGAGTTATGCCTTCAAAATTGGAATAAAATTGAAACTTTTAAAAAGTATGAAAAAAATAAGAGTAATGACTTCAAAATATGAAAAAAAATATGGATAAAAAAAATGAAAAAATATGAAAATTTTAAAATTATGAAAAACAAAAAAAGTTTTTTCATGTTTTTTTAAAGTATGATAAAGAAGAGTAATGTTTTGAAATTAAAAAAAAAATAAAATTATGAAAAGCAAGAGGAACATCTTCCAAATTTGAAAAAAAATGAAAATTTGAAAAAAATGAAAAACAAGGCTAATGTCTTGAAAATTTGAAAAGAAATAAAAATTTTATAAAAATATGAAATAATAAAAGTAATATCTTAATTATTTGAATAAAAATAAATTTTTTGACAAAATAAGAAAAATTTCTTTAAAATTTGAATTTTTTATTATAAAAAATATGAAATAAAAAGAATAATGTCTTGAAAATTTGAAAAAATATGAAAAAACATGAATAATGTCTTGAAAATATGAAAAAAATGAAAATTTAAATAATATGAAAAACTAAAAGATGTCTTGAAAATGTTTTAAAAATTGACATTTTTTAAAAAGATAAAAAAAAGTAATCTTGAAAATTAGAAAAAAAAAATAAATTTTAAAAAATATGAAATTAAAGAATATTATCATTAAAATTTGAAAATAATAATAATTTATAAAATACTAAAAATCAATGATATTTACTTGAACATTTTCAAAATATGAAAAACAAAAGAAAATCTTGAAAGTTTGAAAAAAATTAATTCCTATATCCTAATTTAGGGTTTCATTCTAGTTTTGGGTTTGATATATAAAATCCTAAAGACTTAAAAGGTTTCATAAACAAAGCTTGAAGTATTTGGATATTCATAAATGAAACCTTATATATTTGACACATCGTAATTGAAACTCTAATTACTAGTTTAAAGTAACATCAATGAAACTCTAATCATAATTTGAGGTTTCATAAATAATACTCTAAGGATTTAGAGTTTCATAAATGAAATTTCAAAACTCTAAATCCTAATTTAAGATTTCATAAATAAAATATTTATGATTTCAAAAATACAACCTTAAATACTAATTTAGGATTTCATAAATGATGTTTTAAGAATTTAAGGTTTAAAAAATGAAACACTAAGAATTTGGAGTTTTAGAAATGAATCCCTTAGGATTTCATCAATGAAACATTAATCATAATTTATAGTTTCATGGATGAAACTCAAAGGATTTGAGAATTCATAAATAGAATCCTAAATTTTAATTTCAAGTTTCATAAATAAAACATTAAGAAATTAGGATTTCATAAATAAAATCCTAAGAATTAAGGGTTTTCTAAATAAAACTTTAAGTAAATGGGGTTTTATAAATGAAACCCTAAATCCTAATTTAGCATTTCATAAATAAACTATTAAGGATTTAGGGTTTAATAAGTAAAACCTTAAAGATTTAATGTTTCATAAATAAAATTCTAAGGCTTTAGCGTTTTATTTATGAATGAAACCGTAAATCTTAGGTTAGGTGATTTTATAAATAAAACCTTAAGGTTTGATTAATGAAACCCTCAATAAGGATTTAAAGATTCACTTATGAAATCCTAAATATAACAGGATTTCATTTATGAAACCCTAAATTCATATGGTTTAATTTATGAAATCCTAAATTAATATTTAGGGTTTCATTTATGAAACCACGAAATGACACAATAAATCCTAATATAGGGTTTTATAAATAAAACCTTAAGGATTTAGAGTTTGATAAATTCAAACCCAATGATTAAGGGTTTAAAAAATGAAACCTTAAATCATAATTCAAGGTTTCATAAAACACCTTAAATCCAAATTTAGGGTTTCATAAATGAAATAATAAATTATAATTTTAGGGTTTATAAATAAAATCATAAGGATTTGGAGTTTCATAAATGAAATCTTATTGGTTTGGTGTCTCAAAATGAAATCTTATAGATTTAGAGTTTTATAAATAAAACCCTAAGTATTTGGTGTTTCGCACATGAAACCCCAAATCCTAATTTAGGGATTCATAAATAAAACCTTAATGATTTAAGATTTCATAAATGAAACTTTAAACATTTTAGGTTTTATTTAGGTTTCATAAATAAAACTTTAAGAATTTAAAGTTTCATAAATGAAATACTAAATCATAAATTAGGGTTTTAGAAATGAAACATTAATCATTATTTATGATTTCATAAATGAAATTTTACGGATTTGAAAATTCATAAATGAAACCCTAAATCCTAATTTGGAGTTTCATAAATAAAATCTTAAGGACTTAAAGTTTCATAAATAAAACCTTGAGGATTTAGGGTTTCATTAATGAACCCTGAATAAGCATTTAAGGTTTCATTTATGAAATCCTAAATATAAAAATGTTTCATTTATGAAACCTTAAAATCTAAATCGTGAAACCCTTAACTATAAACCATGGAATGAAATATCAAATCCTAATTTAAGGTTTCATAAATAAAACCTTAAGGATTTAGGGGTTGATAAATAAAAAATCAATGATTTAAGGTTAACAAATGAAACCCTAAATTATGATTTAGGGTTTCATAAATGAAACACTAAATTCAAATTTTAGGGTTCATAAATAAAAAGCCAAGGACTTAGGGTTTCAAAAATGAAACATTAAATCACAAGTTAGGATTTGATAAACAAAATCATAAGGATTTGGAGTTTGATAAATGAAACTTTTAGGATTTAGAGTTTTATAAATGAAACCCTAAATATTTGGTGTTCCATACACGAAACCCTAAATCTTAATTTAGGGATTCATGAATAAAATCCTAAAAGTTTCAGGTTTTGTAAATGAAATTTTAAGGATTTGAGGTTTCATTAAGGTTTCATAAATAAAACCCTGATAATTTAGAGTTTCATAAATTAAACTATAAGGATTAAATGTTTTATAAATGAAACACTAAATACTAATTTAAGGTTCATAAATGAAAGATTTATGGTTTCAAAAATAAAATCCTAAATACAAATTTAGGGTTTCATAAATCATATCTAAAGGATTTGGGGTTTCAAATAATGAAATATTAAGGATTTGGAATTTCATAAATGAAACACTAAATCATAATTTATGGTTTAATGAATGAAACTTTAAGGATTTGAGAATTCATAAATGAAACCCTAAATTCTAATTTGGGATTTCAAAAATAAAACCTTATAGATATAGAATTTCATATATAAAACCCTAAGGATTAAGGGTTTCCTAAATAAAATCCAAAGAAATTGGAGTTTCATAAATGAAACCCTAAGAATTTAAGGTTTCATAAATGAAACCCTAAGAATTTAAGGTTTCATAAATGAAACCCTAAATCCTAATTTAGGTCCTCATAAATAAACTATTAAGGAATTAGGATTTAATAAATAAAACCCTAAGGATTTGGGGTTTTATTTATGAATGAAACCCTAAATCTAAGGTTATGGTTTCATAAATAAACCCTTAAGGATTTAAGGATTCATTAATAAAACCCTAAATAAGGATTTAAGATTTCACTTATAAAACCGTAAATCAAAAAGAGTTTCATTTATGAAATCCTATATTCATAAAAATTTGAAGTTTGATAAATAAAACCCTAAGAATTTGAATTTTTATAAATGAAACCCTAAATTCTAATTTAAGGTTTCATAAATAAAATATTAAGGATTTAGGGTTTAGAAAATAAAATCTTAAGGATTTAATGTTTCATAAGTAAAATCTTAAGGCTTTAGGGTTTTATTTATGAATGAAACCCTAAATCCTAGGTTAAGATTTCATAAATAAATCCTTAAGGATTTAGGGTTTCATTAATAAAACCCTAAGTAAAGATTTAAGGATTCACTTATGGAACCCTAAATATAAAAGAACTTCATTTATGAAACCTTAAATTCATAGGGTTTCATTTATGAAATCCTAAATTGATATTTAGGGTTTTAGTTAAGAAACCATGAAATGAAACCCTAAATCCTACTCCTTGAAATCCCTAATTGTAAACCACAAAACGACACACTAAATCCTAATTTAGGGTTTGATAAATAAAATCTTAAGGATTTAGGGGTTGATAAATAAAAACACAAAGATATAGGTTGTAAAAAATGAAACCCTAAATCCTAATTTAGGGTTTCATAAAACACCATTGAATTCAAATTTAGGGTTTCATAAATTAAATACTTAATCCTAATTTTAGGGTTCATAAATATAAACCCAATGACTTAGGATTTCTTAAACAAAATCCAAATTTAGGGTTTCATAATGAAACACCAAATCACAATTTAGGATTTCTTAAACAAAATCCTAAGGATTTGGGGTTTCATAATTGAAACTTTAAGGAATTGAGGTTTCATTAAGGATTCATAAATAAAACTTTGAGGATTTAGGATTTCATAAATTAAACTGAGGATTTAATGTTTTATAAATGAAACACTAAATCCTAATTTAGGATTTCATAAATGAAAGATTTATGATTTCAAAAATGAAATCCCAAAATATAAATTTAGGGTTTCATAAATGATATCTTAAGTATTTGGGGTTTAAAAAATGAAACATTAACTATTTGAGGTTTCATAAATGAATCCTTGAAGATTTTGAGTTTCCTAAATGAAATTCTAAATCCTAAGTTAGGGTTTCATATATTAAACATTAATCATAATTTATGATTTCATAAATGAAACTCTAAGGATTAGAGAATTCATAAATGAAACCTTAAATCATAATTTGGGGTTTCACAAATAAAATCATAAGAATTTAGGGTTTCATAAATAAAACCCTCAAAATTCAGGGTTTCCTAAATAAAATCCTAAGAAATTGAGGTTTCATAAATGAAACTCTGAGGATTTGAGGTTTCATAAATAAAATCCTAAATCCTAATATTGGATTTCATAAATAAACTGTTAAGGATTTAGGGTTTCATAAATAAACTCCTAATGATTTAGGGTTTTATTTATGAATGAAACCCTAAATGAGGATTTAAAGTTTCACTTATGAAACCCTAAATTCATAAGATTTCATTTATGAAATACTAAATTGATATTAAATTTAAGGTTTCACATATGAAACTCGAAACTCTAAACCATAAAATAAAACATTAAATCCTAATTTATGATTTGATAAATAAAACCTTAAGGACTTAAGGTTTGATAAAGAAAAACCCAATGATTTAGGGTTTAACAAATGAAACCCTAAATCATAATTTAAGGTTTCATAAAACACTCTTAAATCCAAATTTATGATTTCATAAATGAAATACTAAATTCTAATTTTAAGGTTTATAAAGAAAAACCTTAGTACTTAGGTTTTCATAAATTAAATATTAAATCCAAATTTAAGATTTCATAACCACAACCTTAAGGATTTGGGGTTTCATAAATGAAACCTTATGGATTTAGTGCCGCGTAAATAAAACCCTAAGTATTTAGGGTGTCATAAATGAAACCCTAAATATTTGGTGTTTCATACATGAAACCCTAAATCATAATTTACAGATTCATGAATAAAACCCCAAGGATTTAGGGTTTTATAAATGAAACTCTAAGGTTTTGGGGTTTCATAAAAAAAAAAAATCTAAGTATTTAGAGTTTCATAAATTAAACGCTAAGGATTTAATGTTTCATAAATCAAATACTAAATCCTAATTTAGGCTTTCATAAATAAAAGATTTATTGTTTTAAAAATGAAACCCTAAATACTAAATTAAGATTTCATAAATGATACCTTAAGGATATGGAGTTTCAAAAATGAAACATTAAGGATTTGGCGTTTCATAAATGAATTCCTTACAATTTAAAGTTTCATAAATAAAACCTTAAAGATTTAGGGTTTCATAAATAAAATTAAGGATTTATGGTTATAAGTAAAACCTTAAGGATTTAGGGATTTATTTATGAATAAAACTCGAAATCCTAGTTTAAGGTTTCATAAATAAAACCTTAAGGATTTAGGATTTCATAAATAAAATCTTAAGTCAATCAATTTCTTTAGGTTTTATTTCGAAAACCTTGAATCCTTAAGGCTTTATTTATGAAACTCAATTTCATTTTTGAAATCTTAAATTGAGATTTAAGGTTTTCATTTATGAATTCTCAAATCCTTAAAGTTTATTCATGAAACCATAAATTATGATTAATATTTCATTTATGAAACACCAAACCCTAATTTAAGATTTCATAAATAAAACTTTAAGGATTTAGGGTTTCATAAATAAAATGTTTAGGATTTAGGGTTTTATTTTTGAATGAAACCCGAAATCCTAGTTTAAGGTTTCATAAATAAAACCTTAAGGATTTAGAGTTTCATTAATAAAATCCTAAATAAGGATTTAAGGTTTCACATATGAGACCTTAAATATAAAAGGGTTTCATTTATGAAATCCTAAATTGAGATTGAGGGTTTCATTTATGAAATTATGAAATGAAACCTTAAATTTTAAACAAAAAAACCATAAATTCTAAACCATGAAATGAAACATTAAATCATAAATCTTGAACCCTAAATGTTAATGAAATCTTAGATCTTAAACCATGGAATGAAACTATAAATCCTAAACCATGAAACTTTAAAACCTAAATCTTAAACCATGAAACTCTAGACCATAAATTATAAACCATGTAACTTAAAACCTTCAAATCTTAAAGCAAGTTTTCAAGAAACTAAGCGTAAACCATAGAGACTAAACCTAAATCCTAAAACATTTGAGCTCAAAAACTCTAAACCATAAACCATAAAATCGTAAATTTAAATCATCAAATCCTAAATCTTAAAACAATAAATAAAAAATCACAAATCATAAACTATAGACACCAACTTTTAAACCTTAACGATTTAGGATTTCATCAATGAAACCTGATGAATTTAGGGTTTCATTAATGAAACTTTATATTTTAATTTAGGATTTTATAAATAAAACTTTTAGGATTTTGGGATTTTATTTTTGAAACCCTAAATCCTTCATTCATGAAATCATAAATCCTTAGGGATTCATTTATAAAACCCTAAATTGGGATTTAATGTTTCATTTATGAAATTCTAAATCTTTAAAGTTTCATTTATGAAAAATCCAAGATCGTAAAATGAAACTTTATAACCTAACTCATGAAACATTAACCATAAATCGTAAATGAAATTTTAAATCATAAACGATAAAATGAAAAATTATAAATTATAAACCACGAAATGAAACATTAATCATTGACTATGGATCTTTAAAAGATGAAACATTAATCCTTGGACCCTAAACTATGAATCATAAACCATAAACTATGCAACACAAAATCTTAAACCATGAAACAATGGATCTTAAACCATAAATCATAAACCATAGACCCTTAACATTAAATCTTATACCATTGAACTCTAAAACTTTAAACCTTAAAACGATAAACCCTAAACTTTAAAAATCTAAATTTAAATTACTTGAAAATTTTAAAAAGTATGAAAAAAAAAACAGAATAATACCTTGATTTTTTTTAAATGGAAAATTAAAAAATATAAAAAAAACAAAAGTTATCTCATGAAATTTTAAAAAAAATATGAAAACCCAAGAGTAATGCTTTCAAATTTTGGAAAAAAATGTTTTTTTAAATATATAAAACAAGAATAATATCTTGAAAATTTGAAAAAAATAAATTTTGAAAAAATATGAAATAAAAGGAGTACTATCTTTAAAATTTGAAAAAAAACATAAAAATATGAAAAACTAAGAGTAATGCCTTTAAAATTGGGAAAAAAAATTAAAAAATATATAAAACAAGAGTAATATCTTAAGAATTTTAAAAAATATGAAATAAAAGGAGTATTGTTTTGAAATTTTGAAAAAAAAAATTGAAAAAAATAAGAATAATGACTTTAAAATTTGAAAAAAATATTTTTTTTAAAATATGGAATTAAAGGAATATTGTCTTTAAAATTTGAAAAAACAATGGTAATGTCTTTAAAATTTTTTAAAAAAAATGATTACTCTTGTTTTTCATATTTTTAAAATTAAAATTTATAATTTTTCTTTATTGTTTTAAAAATAATATAAAACTGTTTCAAAATATAGTTAAAAACTAATTCAACTTTTTGATTTTCCCTTTCATTTTAAATTGTGTATGAGACTACTACTACTTGTCTTTTATAAGTATCTATTTTTAAATTTTATTTTTTTTGTCAATTGCTTTTTGTTTTGAAATTTCACTTCAAAACCCTAAATCAACTGATAATCACTTTCAATGGGATTCAAAACCCTAAATCAATTGACAATCACTTTGAACGGAATCTTAGTTTTAGGCTTTCTAAAATGTAAAACTTCAATTTTATAGTGATGAATGTTACTGATTTTTAGAAAGAGGGAATCATTTTGCAATATAATACCGACATTTAGGAGTGATAAAACAGCACAGCCTGAGACAATGAAATGATCAATCAATTATTTGAACGCAAACAAGTGATTATTTTATTAGAAGCCAAAGTTCAGGTTCTAACTCATAATATGCAGAACAAGATGTCTACTACCTCATTGCTATCATGCTATGCCACTCCAACAACATCACTCAAGTGAAAACTCAAACAACATGGTATGCTGATACTTCTCACCCGGACGAACCACAACAGATGGAAAATTTGGCTGGTTTATGGCATTAGGGAATCCTTGTGTCTCAAGACATAACCCTGCATGCTTTCCATATGTAGCACCTGCTTTTCCTTGAACACCATTGACATAGTTTGCTGTGTAAAATTGCACACCAGGGGCATTTGTCCACAAGTTAAGTACTCTTGAACTTGATGGATCCCTCACTTTTGCGGCGCGTCTCAAGCCCGCTTTCTCTTCCCCACAATCAAGCACATAATTGTGGTCATATCCTAGTCCAACCTGACTAATGGTGTTTCCTATTCTATTATCAGATGTAAAATCAAAAGGGGTACCCTTCACCGGCACGATTTCACCTGTTGGCACGGTGTTCTCGTCCACGGGAGTGACATGATTAGCCCATAACTGAATTGAATGGTCAAGTATGTCCCCTGAGTTGTGGCCAGCCAAGTTCCAGTAGGTATGCTGAGCTAAGTTAACTATGGTGGGCTTGTCCTTTGGCACTCCTTCCATGTCAAGCCTCAGAGTTGTGCTTGAGGTGAGCGTGTAAGTTGCAGTAACGGTGATATCCCCAGGATAACCTTTATATAACAGAAAGCAAAAAGCCAAATGAAGAGCATGATGATAATTAAAAATTAAAAGTGAAGGAGAAAGAGAGAATAGACACACTACCTTCTTCTCCATCATGACTGTGGTACCTAAAAGTGATTGAGGGGGTTTCGCCCTTTATATGTTCGACTACCTCCCATACCTTCTTATCAAACCCAACATTTCCACCTGAAATTTGGAACAAAATTCATACTTGACAGATTATTGTGTCATTTGAATTCCATTTCAGAATCGCATTATTAGTGAAAACAGCTCACAATAACATGTATTAGATAGTCCATCCCTCTTGAGAATAAGAGGTAAGTCCAAGACAAATCCATGCGTGCTTTCAATGGAATGGAAGAAAGAGTCAAATACCATGGAGACTGTTTGGTGGTTTGTTGATAGGCAAAGAGTGGTGAATCCCATCAAGTGTAAACTTGCCCTCCTTAACTCGGTTCGCAACTCGACCCACAATGCAGCCAAAATAAGGGGAAAGACCTTTCTGCTTGCAACCAACATAAATTAATTCAGTCAGAAGAAAAAAAAAAACTGAAAAGCACACACATACATAAATCTTGTTTCAACATAAAAGGTGGAATTTTGAAAAGGGAAACATATGCCCTCAACCAAATAAGCCTATCCAAGCCATGACAAAAATACCCATTACGATTAACGCCCGAATTGCAAAATTAAATGGGACCTGATAGGATTCAACGGAGTCGAGGCCAAGAACGACGTCGGATAACACACCTTGAAAACAGAGACATAGAGAGAGAGGATGTCAATGTCATGATGCATCAGCGAAACGCAAATATCAGTCAATGGAAATGAAAATTTGAAAAATTGGAACGGAAAAAAACCATCTTTTCCAGGTACGGATAAGGAGATGATGGTGCAGCCGAGATTGGTGAGGAGGACCTGCATGCTGCCATTGTTGAGTTCAAAGGTCTCTGGTTTGGGGCTCTGATCCGCCATTGGAATTGAAGAGAGAGAGAGAGGAAGATACGAATCTGATTGTGATGCGATTGAATCACCACCGATATCTCAATCAGTTCTTTTGTTACAGAACAGTAGAACTGATCCAAATGAACAGTGAGTGATACGAGGTTATTATATCCACGTCGGTTTCATGAGCTGTAACTGTAACAAAGTTAAGTTATAGTACTATCTGATCTGATTATTGAATCTTTTATTTATTTATTTATTTATGTAATGTAATGTAATGAAACGGCTCCGATTCTCTTTCTATTATTAATATGGAAAATTGGAAATTAAGCGAGATCAGCGTAATATAAAAACAAACAAATTATACTGCGTGCTGCTGAACTTTAAAGACTGTAAATAGTAAATACTATTCACTTCAATTTCTATATGCAAGGTTAGTCTGAAAGTTTTTACATGGCTAATTAATTAGAAGTTATGAGAAGTAGGATTTTTATAATAAAAAAATCATATAGTTATATATTATAAAACTTAACTGGCATTTTAATCCGTTTAAATATGCGAGATATACATTTAATTAATGTTATAATATATATATATATATATATATATATATATATATATATATATATATATCCAACTTTATTATATTCTTTTTAATAAATTAAAATAATAAAAAAATATAATATAATATTTAATTTTATTTAAATTGTAAAAATAATATAATTTGTTAAAACTTAAGATGAAATAGGATTTAATTCCAATTTAAAGATAATAGCATATTAACAATAACTTGCTTTGATAAAACAATAAAAATTAATATAATTTAATTTTAATTTATAAATGATAGAAATAGATATACTTTAATTTCATTTAAATTTAAAGATAATAAAATAATTATACCAACAATGTATTAATGATAGAATTCTAAGATGTCATTTAAATAGTTACACTATACTTTATGCATCGAAAATGTAAAACGAAATTTAAAATGTCATTTAATCGCATAAGTAAAGGTAATTGGGGTTCTAATAAACCTATGCAGTCAAGGACAAGGCAAGTAAATAGGAAATTTAGAAACCCTCTATTGAAATGAAGGACATATTCCTTACTACAAGACAACATAATACCAAAATAATATGAAGTTGATAGTCACCAATTAATAATCCTAGCTAGTAAATTTGTAGAAATTATTTATGCCCTTCCTGCTGAACCAAAGAGATGCATCTTTTCTGCAACCACAGCTTTCATGGCTTCCTTTGCAGAGGCCATAACATGAACTAGATCGTTCTTGGGGGTAGCGAGGGAGTCCATGTATGCTTTCCTTACCTCGGTGTTGACATTGAACTTTCTAACACCAAGATTTATGCTCTCCTGTCAGGAATCAAGAAGCTCTTGTTGTGAGGTTAGCAAAAACTACTAGAATTCATTATACATCACAAATAAATGTTATTTTTGAGGGACCAGAAGTTGAATATAAAAGATAACATAGAAAATCTGAGACGCATTACAAACTGTACCTCATAAGTCATAACAGGCATGTGTTACTTTGACAGACAAAAACTTAAGTTAACTTCCAAAATCTATTATTTATGCAACTGTACCTTAACAAGTTCTTTGCTCAAACCAGACGCACCATGAAGCACCAGAAAAATTCCTTTCTTCAGGCTCAAAGCATGCAGCTCCTAAACATGGTAGAATGCCAAAGTTACACAATTGAAAAGAAAACCTCAAGTATAGGTCAAGCTAAATGATTATCCATTGGGAAACATGAGGCAATCGCCACCCCCAAAATACCCAAAAGAATAGAAACAGAAATGTATTATCACCTTAAGCAGATCAAATCTGAGATTTGGACCACTTGCAGGGTACTTTCCATGCACGTTACCAATACACACTGCCAAAGCATCTATTCCAGTCTCATCAATGAATTTTGATGCCTGAAATTAATGCAACAAGCAGAAATGAATTTAGCACAAGCACAGAAGAAAATTTTGAGTAGCACAGAGGAGAGGTAGCAACCATATTAACATCTGTTAGTCTGGCTTCATATTCTTCTACAGTCAAATCATCTTCTGTCCCTGACAATCTTCCTAGCTCAGCTTCAACCAACATATTTTTTGAGTGAGCCAGTAATGTTATAAACTTTGTGTATGCGGCATTTTCATTGAAAGAAAGATGTGAACCATCAACCATCACAGAACTGAATCCCTGGAATCATTACATTCACATAGCAGCTGAGATAACAGAGCAATAACTAACCATAAATGGATGCTGCATCATCATTGAGATTGAAATGGTTCAGTAAGTATGATTGTTATGCAAGCAAAAATGTAAATTACCAGGTCAAGAGCTTCCACTAGATCCTGCTTTGAAGTTCCATGATCAAAGTGAACAGTAATGGGGACCTGTCACATATGAACATGAGCAGTGAAATTTAATTACACTCTAACTAATGGTTACTGTTTAATACAGGCCTTTGTGCTCTCCACGCCCATAAGTGTTGAGTGTAACTATTTGTCAGATATTTATTAAGACACTGGGAGATGTTTAAGTTGTGGTTGTTCATACCTAAAGAAAATAATAAAATAGATAAGGATGAAAACATTCTACTCTAGGGGTTGCTAAAACAGTCCTTTAAAAGCTACTCTTTCCTTTACCTAAAACACATTATTAGTGTAATGATAATAGCTAGGGTTTGCTCCATACAACACCTTCTTTACTTTATGAACTGATACTAGTTTCTTTAGATTCATCCTCAACATCATAAACACAAAGTCACAAACTATACAAATTCAATTTGTTAGCTGTTCAAGATTAAGAATTCATTTATTTCATTTCAGAGCTTAACTTTGTTATCAATAATTAAACATCTTGTTCCAGATTGACAGAGAACCATTTTTATTTTTTTAAGATCTCCATTAAACTCAAATAATATAATGCCACTTACACTGGCTTGCTCTGCAGCAGAAATGCAACAAGCAACCAAGGGAATTCCTCCTTGCTTCAAGGCACCTGGATGGATCTGAAAATTGTAAAGATAGTTCAGAAGAATTTTAGAGCAAGCAAAGTTTTTAATCAATATTTTGAACTGATTGGTCCTGACCTGTAATATAGCAGGACTTTGTTCTTCCTCTGCAGCAGACACAACAGCCTCAACTCCTTCCAAATTATAGACATTAAATGCTCCAACAGCATATCCACCCTTTTCTGCATTCTATAGGCAAAAAAATAAAGAGTATTATATAAAAGAGAATCAGTTGCAAAGCTGTGAGCCAGATGCTAATGCTTACGTTAAGAATTTCTTTTGTTGATGTAAGTCTGATTGTACAAGTCCAGGACTTCACAACTTCTGCCAATGCTGTGCTGCTACCAACATTACCTACCAGAAGCAAATTATCTTTGATAAGATGAAATATATTAAAGAATAAAGGAAAATATAGATTTTACAGCATCAGATAATCAGATTTGGTTAGAAACTGTAATTAAGAAAAAGAAAAAAAATGAAAATGAAAATTACAATTACAATTACAATTACAATTTTTTTACCAGGGAAGACAATGTAAGGAATTCCAGGATGTTTACTTTCAGGGCCTAATTGCCACAAGGGAATACCAGCAAGTGCTTGTCCAACTATCTTCGCACATCTTGCACCAAGGGCTTTTGTAGCAAGGTCTGAAGACGTAATACCACCCTAGAAAAGGTACTATAGTTTGTTATTGAATGATTAAAAACGTGGGACACAAAAAAAGGAACAATATGCGGCTGGGCTTTATGAAAGAACAATAGGACAAACGAAATATCACATTTTCCATATCAAAATGCACGTTCACTGAGTTCTTTAAACATGGAGTACCTTTGCAATTATATAGCGAGGTTTTGTAGTTATTCTTTTCACTATTTCCACCAAAGCAGAACTCACTTTAAAGTTAATGTCCAAACTCTCAGCGGCAGCTGCACATTTGAAAATAAATTGGAAGATTAGCTTGAGGGACATAAAATTATATTTCTCCCATTTAAATGTACTATACTTCGCTTTGAATGGTAACAAAAATACAGCAGTAAGCTATCTCAGAGTTGATCATCGATTCAAAAACAGTTCTAATTTCTAACTGAGATGGAAAGGGAAAAAAAAAGGAGAAAGACAAACTTCTTCCAGTTATGAGATTTCGGCTGGTCATTATTAGAGTGTCTTTACGAGCTTTAAGATATACATCTGCTAATTCAGCTGTTCTACTGATTTCCTCCTCCCTCTCCTCAATAAGACTCATTGCAAGTTTTTCAACCGATACCTATTACAAAGAAACCCTTATTAGACCAGCAAAGAAATTTTAAAGAAAAATAAATTGCATTAGGGATTAAAATGCATGTCTTTGCTAAACAAACTTTCATTATCATTCTCTACATTAGAGAATTAAAAATGAAAATGATGTAAAGAAATTTGGAATATTGATCACCTCAATGCTTTTTAAGAACTGACCACACTGTAATTTGAGCTCTTCAACCTGTGGATTACAACTTACAAGCATAAGCCCAAATGAGAAAAT
The DNA here is from genome assembly GCA_014843725.1 of Amphicarpaea edgeworthii. NCBI lineage: Eukaryota > Viridiplantae > Streptophyta > Magnoliopsida > Fabales > Fabaceae > Amphicarpaea > Amphicarpaea edgeworthii. The sequence continues at coordinate 2,050,347 of CM026325.1, forward strand.
GGGTAGCTTGAGAGATTAGATTTGGATCTCAATTTCGTTTCTCACCTGCTTTGTTGTTTTTGGAACATAGGATCCAACCACTATCAAACCACCATTCCTTTCTCTAGCTATTCCCAGATCATTTGGCAATATTGGAGGCTTAGAGATGATACCCATAAGGGCAGAAACAAAACTAGCAGCAGTGCGACACAAGAAATGTTTTCCCATCAACTCTGCCTGTTAATAAGACAACACAGTCCAAGAGCATTTGCATCAGTAACAAAACAAGCAAAAAAGGGGCAAATAGCATGAAGGAGAAGAAGGAAGTTTTGCCTTGATCATTCCAAGTGCAAATACAGTCATGTCTCTTTCACTAGCTGCATTAACTATGCATATTGATCCCTGCTTAATACAATAGACACAATCATAGTAAGTCGATTGAGCATACCTTTGTATTTGTAATTTATTACCTAGACAAAGTAAAACCACGTGTTCTCTTCTTAGAACTTAGAAATGTACAAACAAAGAGGCATGAACTATATCTCTTATTTTGTATACCTTCTGCAAACTGCATAGATGCTGAGAAATTGCATCTGGACCACCTTTCCTCAAAAGTTGGATAGAAATAGATGCAACACTACTTGCAAGTATTCGGCCATTAGTCTTCTCCTCTACCCACTATTTTTGGATAAAAAGCATCTCAAAATTTAGAACTCAACCAAATTATGAAAATATACATTACATTGATCGAGTCAATAAAGGGATTAGAGGCTTTACATCACGCAGGTTTGAAGATTTGTAGCCAAAGGAAGCATCTTTGGCAAACTCTGTGTCCCCTGCGGGAACAAGCCTGCAAACAAAAAGTTAAATACACAGGACTCCAATTTTGTATCCATTCATAATTCCTTATAGCTAAATCATGAATGGCAAGACATACGTATCAGAATCATCAACATAGTGTATGTCTTCAATAGTGTAACGACCTCCTTGAAGGAAAAAGGGACAAATTATCCATGCATCCATTTCACCCAATGCTGAAACAACAGCATCTGCTTCCTGTACACAAGAATCTAGTGTCATTTAGAAAATTGAAGAGTGTCAATATTATTGATTAAAATATACTAATTGAGCTAAAATACATCATCCTTGCCTCAGGAAAATGACCACGTAAAGTTGAATCTCCCCTCAAAACTACAGTATAGTCAATGTTGTCAACTGATTTCGCTGCAGTGTTCAGATTTTTGCAAATCTCTTTTATCAATGCACTGGCCTGCCAGAGATCAACCGTAAACTTATGAACCTGACATTGCTGATTATTGAAATACCCAGTAGCTTGACAAGTGTCATGCGTAAAATTTTTTTTAGGTAATTTATGGTATGACGCTTATAATTAAAGTGCTGAATCTATTACAATTCAAAACTTTATTCAGCTCAAATATTGCATGTCACTAACAAAACTAACAAAGACACTTTTTCTTTGTACTTCAATAGCACGTTTTTCCATTTGCAGGGAAACAATAGGACAAGTGGTGGAGCCAGATTGATTTAATTGTGGTGGCCAAATGCAAATAGCATCATTAACGTAAGTAATTAAATATAAACACACAGAATATCATTAGAGTAATTAATTAACAAATAATAACTTTTTCTTTAAAAACATTTCATATTTTTTTTTTATACTTCTGAAAATTAAAAAGCAAATAAACAAACAACTAAGGTCTAACAAAAATGGAGCTAGCTGCATCAGCTGAAAACAAGGCCCACATAGAGGTTGGATAGGTATCTAAAATAGTTAAAGTATTGGAAGAGTCACTTTTTGCAAGCCAGTTTGCACACGTGTTGCCTTCGCGTAATGTGTGTTGAAAGGATATGTTACAGGGTTGTTCCATGTAACTGCGAATTTTATTGATTATTGTTGTGTAAGGGTGATGGTCCGATAGGTTCCCCTTGAATCAGTTGGATTGCGTTCAGTGAGTTCAATTCGCAAATCATTCTCGTGTAGCTTGTTTCCCACACCATTTCAAGGCCCTTGAGAATAGCAATTAATTTCACATTCAAATTTGTGGTTATACCGCAGAAACCAGTGTACCTAATAATCCATCTTCTCATGTAGTCTCTTATGGAGGCCTCCATAACCTAATTTGCCTGGGTTGTTGAGTGAGTTGTCGTCCGTATTTAGCTTAAGGCAAGGATGTATTGGAGGTTGCCAAGCGATAAGCCTCAGTTGCTTGTTGTTTCCTTACTCTGTTTCCTTGTTTGTGATGTAAAGCATGGTATTGATTTTGTTAGCTATGTACCACGCATTCCACTCCTTCCCCTCGAAAATGAAAGTATTTCGCACCTTTCGGAGAAACCAACATGCGATTACAAAACGTTGACCATGTCTCCGCGAGCATTTGATCTCATCCACGTTGCACCATCTTGTTGATAAAATTCATTGTGTGTATCCATTTGTAGGTTATGTCAAATTTGTATTGCTTTAGGATAATCACGTAGCACATGAACCTAACATTCCTCCTCTACATGGCACCTGTTACAAGAAGAAATAAATGCAACATGACACTTGACGCAAAAAGTGTTAGTAGAGAGACAACCTCTATAAGTAATTCATAAAAAGTGTTTGACACTCTTAGGTAGTTTTAAAGACCATACCCAAGCCCAACTTTCCTTGCAAGTTGTCAAATTAGTAGGTATTCGACTGAGCCACTGGTATGCCGACTTGGTAGTGTACCCCCCTGTCGCCAAATGGCCCCATATCAACCGATCTTGTGCTGTAGGGTCAAGGAAGTTGCTCATCATGTGGTTCCTTATGTCCTCCGAAAGGTGAGTAAACAACCAATCCTAATGCCACCTTCCACTATTGTAAATGTCGCATACTCGTAAGTGCACATCGATAGGTGTTATGTGATTTACCAAACTTGCCAGGGTCCTTAAATGTAGCCACTTATCGAACCAAAGCGAGATATTACCCAACCCCACTCTGTAGATAAAACTTGTGCGAAGCATATTTGCAGCTCGCATGATTGATTGCCAGGTATAAGAACTACCTAGTTTGTAGACTATGTGCAAGATGTCGCTGTTTGGTAGGTATTTTTTTGTATGCAATATCTATACCTAGAATTTATCAAGTTTGTTCATCATGGCCCACACGTGCTTCCCAAAAGAGCTATATTGGTGTTCCTTGCTTGGTGAAGACCAAGGCCACCTTCCTTCTTCGATTTCGTGATCATCTCCCAATCGACCCAATGGCAATGCTTCTTGCCCCAGATGAAACCTCTCACGGCGGCATCAATTTTGTCACAAACAGCTTCAAGTAGCCATAAGTTTTGTATAGTGTAGGTAGGGATAGTAGCAATGACCGATTAAGCAAGTGTTATCCTCCCTGCACGGTTAAAGATTTTATTCTTCCACCCTGCAAGTCTCCCATTGATCCTATCCATGATAAAACTAAAGTTAGCATTCTTTATATGGCCAGTCAATAAGAGGAAAGCCCAAGTATTTCCCCGGGACTTAAGTGTGGTTAAAGGATAAAATGGAGGCAAATCTGTCAGCCTTTTGTCTCGTGACATTCTTTGAATAGAAAAAGCGCGATTTCTGGATGTTTACTTTGAGACCTGAAGCCAAACAAAAGGTATCAAAGACCTTGCTAATGAGCTTAACTTGTAGATACTTTAATTGGTTGTCAAGCTCGGGTCGCCACACGCTTTTGAATCATAAGTGCCAATTTCTTCATGCAAAGCAAGAAGAGATAAGGAGAGAGGGGGTCCCCTTGGCGCAAACCTCTCTTAGAGACAAATGACTCAAGCTGCTCATTGTTCCATTTGAGAGAGAGGTTCATTGACATGGTAATGCTCATGATGAGTGTAATTATGCTTGGAGGGAAGCCAAAATCGTGGAGGGTGAGTTTGAGGAAACCTCAATCAACTCTATCATAAGCTTTCTCAAAGTCTATCTTGAACATCAACAACCCCGTTTGTCCTTTCTTTTTGTGCATGTGGTGGATAATTTCCTGGGCTATGATAACATTGTTACTTGTACCTCTGTTAGGAATGAAATTGCTCTGTAAAGGGCCAATTAAGGACTCCAAGTGCGGTCTTATTCTATTCACCAAGATCTTGGAGATCAACTTAAGTAACACGTTACACAGGCTAATGGGGCGAAACACCTTCATCCTGGTTGGGTTGTCAACCTTGGGGATAGGAATAATGGTGGTCTCAACCAACTTAGGATCAATGATACCTATTTCAAAAGTGTTCGCCACTAGCTTCCAGATGTGTGTACCAATGTCCTTCCAATAAGTTCGAAAGAAGATAGGTTGGAAGCCATCCGGGCCGGGTGCTTTATAGGGGTTCATGGAGAACAAGGCATCATATACCTCTCGGAATGTCACTCTGTTATTAAGTGAAGTATAGAGGGGTGTCATTCATCTTTAGTATATTGGTGAGTTATAAGCAGTTTGACAAGCATCTAGCTGTCGACTGAAATAGTAGTTTGAAGAAACGTAGCGCTTCATCCTTAATCAAAACTGTATTGCCACACCATATATCATTGATGAACAGCCCCATGACCTTATTTCTCCTCCTCCGGATGACAGTCTGAGTATGGAAGAAACGCATGTTGTGATTTCCGAATTTAATCCAATTTTCTCGAGACTTCTAGAACCAAATGATCTCCTCCTAGTAAAGGATTTGACTATACTGATCCTGGAGCATTTTTTTGAGTTGTATTAGAGACGAGGATGTTGCTTGCTCAAGTTGTTGATGCACACCCTTAATCTTGGCTTCAAGGAGGCGTTTCTTGACGAAATACATTGCCAAAGATGTCTCTATTGAAAATTGTCGATTTAACTTGAACCTTGTGTAACTTTGTAATAATGTCTCCTTGTGTATTCTTTCATACATGAGTGACCACGTGATTGTACTCTGGGTGGGTGAGCCAAGCAACTTGGAAGTGGAAGGTTGACCTCTTCACCGATGGGGACTTGCAAATGTGGAAAAGAAGTGGATTATGGTCAAAATCATTTGGGAGGATAAGTTTAACGTGAGCATGTTGAAAGTGGAGTCTTCAATCCGCATTTGCCATGCAACGATCTAGTTTTTTGCGCACATGACCACCGTGTTAGATATTTTTGCGCCAAGTAAAGGACCCTCCAACGACCTCGAGGTCAATAAACCCACACATAACTAAAAGTTGACCCCCCCCCCCCCCCCCCCTCGGATTTCTTACAGAAGAGACATCAAAATAGCAGTACTTTTTTAACTCGATAAAATTTCCTGGATTCATTGGTGCATTCGTGCATGTGGGTTAAGATTTTTACCTTGTCAGAACTCAGTGACCTTGAGTTTGTCAAAATGAAAAAGCATTTTGGACTTTTTCTAAACTGCTCAATCAGTGACTCAATGGTCCTGCAGAGAAACATGTCCAATTGAGTAATAACTTGAGATTTTCTTCAGGAAAATCTTGCTTTCAATTCCAATCTCATGATAAAAAGTTATTATTTGAGAAAATGATTAAAAATAGCACTAATTGAAAGAAAAATCAGTGCTTTGGTAGTTTGGTTTGAGATAGTACTGTATGAAATATCATTCGCATTGCTTCTGCCAAGAAATTAGAAATAACGGAAGAAAATGAAATAAACTTACCATTCTGTTAAGACCTCAATATCATGAACAGTTTGTGTTCCTGTCGGATCATCATCCAAAACAACTAAAATCTTTGAATTGTTTTCTTTTAATGTTTGTATATCAAGAACATGATCCTGGGGCCACTCGGGTGGAAGAGAATGTAACACAACATCTTTCCTTTGAGTCTGGAGTTTTCCTTCTACTCTAACACCAGTTAGCATCTCATAAACCTATACAAAATTTGATACAGCCTTCTAAGTTATTCCAGTCACTGTTTATCATAGATTAAACAAATTTAGATCATATGCAGATGGGATTCCAGGCTCTTGCATTACTTTCAAAAAGCTTTCCTAACTTCGTTATTTTATAGTGCTAATTGCACTCTAATTGTTTAATGATATCAGAAAATATTAAAATATTGCTGACACTAGTTGCTCATACCTTGACCACACCAGCATCATCAATCCGTCCCCAACCAGCAGCAGAACCTGTACAGCAACACTACAAGTTTGAGCAAGCAATTCTCCCAACAGTTTCCTGAAAGTTCTGTTTTTTTCATATTTTTATTATGAATCATTTGCTAAAAATATATAGTTAATTTTTACCATTTAATTTTTTCTATTTTGTGGCACCATAACAACATGATCATTTGAATAGTTGACATCCTACAAACAACTTAAATTACTAGTATCCCATTCCTAGTGACTTAGTCGCTACATATTGGAAACGATGCATCCTTTGACATATTAAGATGCATCATATGCAGAAAGATCTCCACAAGTTGTCAAACCATTTGTGATACCAGGATCTCAATTTAAGTAATAAGATAAGTCATTTAAAAATAAGATCATGATTAAAAGATCCTACATGCACCATCCTTGAATGTGGATTTCTGTCAATTAAAACCGGCAATAGTAATGGCCAAGTTGAAGTGAAGTGAAACATAAGACTATATGTTAGGAACCCCTCTGAACAGAGGTGGTTTCAACAGTGAATCAATAAGATGAAATTCTGTAAACCCTCGCTGATTTGCATTGACTATACTCAATCAGGAGCACAAAGGAGAGACCCTCCTTTCTCACTGGAAAATCCCAGTTTCTTAGAAGTTACAAAAGCTGATTACCTTACAGTTTACAAAGCTATATATTGTTAGTTATTGCATAACTAACTACTAACTGACCTCTAACTAACTAACTAACTCATTAGTAGTCTAACTATCTTAACTAACTTTCCCTTCTCATATCCTAACAGTATACGTCATTAAGATTCAAAGTAATATACAGCACCTGCCAGATATAGTTGGTGAGCAATAGTCGATAAGTGAAGTGGAACTTTCCACGACGATGATTCACGAGTAACAATTCCCTGTACATGAAAATAGATATTACTAAAATAATATTGTAACGTTATAAAATAAAGTGTCCCCCAATGTCCCTTCTGAATAGCAGAGGGGAGAGGGCTGGGAATAGACTATCTCTTACCAAGTCCTTCACAAAGATATCAAGTGCTGAGCAAGGTGTGTAATCATTGTCTATCATGTGTTGACCACGATTTTCAAACATCCTGAAACATCAGACATCTCTTAAGGTTAGCAGTAACATTTTCTATGCAAATCTATGAATGTGTTTTATAAAAGAAGAATGCAATGGAAGAAGGCAAGAAGAAAAAATACAACTAGAGAAAGATAAGAAGTCCTCCAAGAATGAGACAAAAATACACAGAAATATGTGTTAGAAACTCCTTTGAAATAGCCATACAGCACTAGAGAGAAGCCATAAATACAACCATAATCTCAAAAGATGGTTATCAAAAACAAAAGTGAGTAAGTGACTTCATAATTTTGGAGAGAACAGAGTGATCACTTCATAGAAGAGACATACCAGGAAGTTCCCTCACTAATTGTAACAAAATCGAACAACTGTCTTGTATTCAAACCCAATCGTGCTGCAAATGCAATTGCCTCAGCAGCTGAGGCAATCTGAACTCCAGCAAGCAATTGATTTATCATCTTTACACCACTACAGAACAATTTGAACTGATGTTACTATACGTTATTTTGAACTGATTTACTACATTCACTCAATTTCAGTGTCACTTTCAATCAGAATTAACATTGCCTTACCTGTTTCATGCATAAAGAAACAAGTATCAGTATATGTCAAAGGAAAAAGATGAATTAACATTGATTGATTTATAAATTGATAAATACCTTCCAGCACCACAACCACCTTTGATAATATAAAGTTTCTCACTCAAGGCTGATTACAAAGAATTAACAGGAATTAACATTTCTGAAATTACTGTAAATCCAGAACTATAATTAACATTTTTCACTTTTATGATAAGCAATTATTACCTGCTAAGACTAGACCAGCACTCTTAAGAGCATCATCAGTTCCTGAAGCCATTATCTGAGAATTACTCATTACATCAGTCTCCTACACAAAATCTAAAAAGCTGTTTCAAATAAAGCCAGAGGTCTATTTCACACCGTAAGCGTTCCCATTGAGGCCCTCACAACACCACCAGAAACCGGGGCATCCACCAACTTCAAATTCTTACCTTCATCTGCATTATTATAATGTCAATGGTTACAACCTACATCCTTCGCAAGCATGCTGTGGAATATACTCTGAAAAGAATTCAAGATGAAGAAAAAATATTCCTGACAAGCATCATAAAGGAAACCATGGCCAAGGTTCATATATTGGAACCCGGAAATTGCATGAGTGTATCAACTATACCATGTTTGCCTTAAATTAATTATTTATAGAATTTATAACAAGGCTAATCAACTTTGTGATCTAGTTTTCCTTGTATTTGTATGGCACATGATTTACTTGTTAAAATTTAAGCCACATTCCACATTACAAAAGTAGCAAATTGACAAGCCCAAAGTTCAGTTTGCACTTTCATGAAAATGGAAAGGGAGAAAGAAATTCAGATACTAAATACAGATTAGATAACCATCTCAATGGAAGAGTAACATACTATGCAATCTCTGCTCCAGCTGACTCACGTATGCAGGAGAAACAGTAGAAGAGAGAATGACAGATGCTCCTGGTGGAAGAGCTACATGGTGCAGAAAAAAGTTCAGTACGGTTAAAAAGACACATCAAAATATGGATAATTAAGATATTAATTAATTATATGCACCTGAAACTGCACCATATTCTCCATATAAAACACTTTCTGCTTGAGCTTCATTCGTGACCATAATTATGAGAACATCAGCATCTGGAAGCAATAATATGTGAATGATTTCTTGACGTGGGGAACTAGCAAGTTATCTTATAAAACAAAAACATAGCAAATAAAGGCAATAAATAAATGGGTTCCATATAGAAGGCAGTGGCCACTCTTGCCTTCTGCTCATGAGAACAAATCATTACACTAGTAAGGATCATTCAGTGTTCTAAGAGCTTACATAATTACTTAGTTCTAATACCTAAATTGTTGAAGTTTTGTTTTAGCATATTCCCAATCTGTTTCTCCATTATTTGTAATGCGGGCAGCTTATATCAATTGTATTATAGAAATTGCGGGAATTGTATGACTAATCAATCTAGATTGGAGTACATTTATATTATGTACAGCATTGAATACAATAGGAATGTGATGTTAAATCTAACCCTTAATTTCATACAAATCAATTATGCTAATCAAGTAATCAACTGAGAATCTGTAAGTGTAACAGCTATCAACATGTGCTTAATTCTAACAGGGAATAAGTAACAACTAGTACAAGACGTCAAGACCAATAAGTGTCTATCCTAGATCCGTTATTGGGTCACCCATATTTATTTATACTCTAGATGTCTACTCCTGGGCGTGATAGGGTGCTGTTATTAGGTGTCCACACTCCATATGTCTAGTCCTGGGCATGAATGGGTTTGTTGAGATCTCACATTGACTAGAGATATGGCTAATGTAGTCCTTATAAGGCTCAGGCAATCCTCATCTTACAAGCCAATTTTATACAATTGAGTTAGGTCCTAGGTCTATATTCTAAGAGAAAACAATTCCCAGTGCTCTGATCAATATCTCAGGCTCTTCATTTTTACACCAAGGAATACAAAGGCATTAGCTTATTCCTCTTATTATTCACTACCGTACCAGTGCAACAGGAGTATGTATCAATTTATTTATGGATACATAGTACATAGTTGCATATCAATTTACCTTTACTCACTTCAGCTGGAGAATTTCCAATCAAGCCACCAGAATTTGTAAATCGTGTTAGAGTTGGTTTATATACCTAGAAACAAAGCAAAAAAAAAAATGAAATGCTTTTGGTGATCATTTCAACTTTCTTCCATGATATTCAAGTAATAGTGTGATCTTTGCTGGAATTTACTGACACCCACATTCTAGACCATACACAGATATACAACCCACTCTGCATGTATAAATACATACAAGAATTAATACCACAATATAAGTCAGAAGTAAAGTGACAAAGTACATGTAGATACATAAACCCAATCAAATATTATAATCCATCATTATAACAGAATAGGTTGAGAGCCGCCTTTTGCCAAAGAATCAGTGCTTGTCTTCAGGTGACCTTTGAATCTTGAATTCTGATGCAAATCATATTGCAGATTCACTTGTTATTTTTTAATGACAAACAAAAATGCTGGTACTTTTTATTTTCACTCAAATCCTTAACAAAATTTATACAGTAAGTCAACTTCAAACATAACTCACGTTAAGTTTTTAAGTGCAATCAGAATATTATAGTTGGACCTGACTCTTGATTTTCTAATTTCTGATAGAGAACAGAAAATCTACCAGTAGACTCCGATGCTATTGAAAATGCAAACAAACATTTGCATTACTGTGGTCAACCAACTCACTATTAAGATACAGTTTCCTATCAATTTTTTATTTGTTTAATGCAATATAGCTTAAGATTTGAGAATGAGAAATTACATCATAACCAACAACGCAGAATTTTGAACTCAGTAAATGAGTTGCCATGCCAAATCCCATAGCTCCAAGGCCAATAAAACCAACCCTTCCCCCACTCTTAGAATCAGCAGTAAATTCAGATGCCAGTTGCTCCGGGTTATACACATCAGCATTTGCAGCATCTAAAATGTTAACCCCATAAATCTTTTCCCAAACCTGTCGTAAAGATGAAGAAAAATTATATAAAGAGAAAAACACTACTGATTCTAATACAAAAAACAAATTCTGAATGAAACTGCTCAAACAGATGTCCATCAACTAACCTTGATTAATGTAACATCATCTCCACTACCAACAAGTGAAACCCCTGAAAAAAGAATTTTCGAAACTTGTAAGCTGTAAATGAGTCTATTGAATTTTGATGAGTGTTGTATAGTTTACCAAGCTCTGTACCATGAATAAGTTGTAGATGAGTAGCAGCCAAAATTGGAAGTGGAAAAGTAAGTGACTTGGCCATATTCAAAATGATTTCCTTGAATAAAGCAAATTCCATTATCATTATAGTGGTTGAAAAAGAATAATAATAACAAAAATGATAACAAGAAGAAAATTTTGAAAATTTGAAAAATGATAACAAAAATGATGGTTTCCATTTGAAAATTTTCCTCTGGTAAAGCAAATAAAAACAATTTTAACCAGAAGAACCCATCTGAAAAGGATTGTTTGATTTGTTTCCATTTGAAATTTCCTCTTTGCGAGGTAATAAAAAATTATTAGAAGTCCACAACTGTGGTTTCTACAAAAAAAAGTATAATTAATCAAACAATGGTATACTACTTCTGTTTTGATATAACCATTAAACGAGCCAAAATGAAGAGAAATATATAATTGCTTCAGATATTGAACTTACTAACTCCTTAACAAAAGTGTGCAGAATTTGATGATTAACTTCTCCCTTCAACAAAAGACGAACATAATTCTTGAACGCCCTGCAAAATAGATGAAATTATTTCCACCTTCCAATTATAGAGGGGGAGGGGGCATCAGCTAAACAAGAACATTGAATAGTAGATAGCACATTTTTATTGTCAGTATTCGACGCAAAAACAAGAACATTTGGGTTTATAGACATTAGACACCGAACATTTGTGATAGCAGTAAGCCTCCTTTTGCAATGTTTTATAGGCAGCCTTCCTGCCTTGTATATAAATGTAGCCCAAAGCATCCACAAGAGTACATATATGTGTTGGCATTTTTTACTGTAGAGTTTAGTTGTTTCATATTGACTAAACACATACCATGAATTTCCAGCAGCATTGGAAATTATATCATAGATTATCCATGGATGAATTCCAATTTTGGTCCCAAGAGAGAGAGCCTCCACTGCATTGATAAAATGAATGCCTTCCAGCATCACGGTAACCATTTTAACCTTACTGCAATGGAAAAGGGTAACAAATTTAATAAAACTAACATATCCAATAGAACACAGCAACCTAAAACTGAAACTTTAGGCTGGGACTTGGGATTGCCAACAGAAAGTATCTTAGGATTATAATCTTAATTAAGAAACATGTAGTTTTGCATTTCATGGGAAGGGAAGAAAAGCAAGGCATGGTCAAATAAAGCTGGTGCAGTTACAGAAATTTATGTAATGGTAAAATTAGGTTGTGAAAGAGCAAGAACGAAGTAAACCTGCCGCCACCAATTTCACCCTCAAAAGTGAAGAGCTTTTCACACATTGCTGTCAACAAAAGGAAACAATAAATTAACATTTAAATAAACATAAAATAACTGCTCTTTTCTTAATGACATAATCAATGTAACTCGATAGATCTAATTTTTTTACCAGAAAGAATAGGCCGTGCTCTTGCAATGGCATCTAGTTTTCCTGATGATGCAATCTAAATGTTCAAGTAACAAAAGTCAATGCAAGATATACTAAATAAGTACCGAATCAAAAGAAGGAAAAAAAATAGTCTACAAAGCAACAAATTATAAATTATAAATGTAAAAGATAATATGATGACATGACTATAACTTACAGTGACTTTTCCATTCAAATCATCGGATCTCCCATAAGAGACATATGCATCAACAACATAAGCTATCTCATGAATTTCTACATGATAAACAAATATGGTTAATTTTGGGCAGTATCACCCTATCACAAACATGTACATCGAGTGCTCAATGGATATTCTTGATAGATGAAAGAAAAACTCCATTACCAAAATACTCAAAAAGTAAATGAAATAATAGTTGCCAGTTCTATGACTCCATGCCAGAAAAACAAACACGGAAACTTATTACGAGTCTGTATGAATAACTTTTGAGTCCAACCTTAACACCGTTAAAAATAATTAAGAAGCTTCCATTAAAAAATTGCATGATTTATTTATCAACTAAAGTAATGTATTCCTTCAACAAACTGCCAAGAATTTTTTCTTCTTCTTTGCCAGTAGTTACCTAGACTGAAAAGTGACATTTCCTTTCTTTTTTGGCTATATGTCATTTACATTGTCTGTTCCTTTTGCTGCTTGATCCTTGGGCTTAGGGGCTAACTATGTACTAAGAACAAAACATTGTTGTACAGGTCTTACCCTGTCCTAAATATACTGTATACATCAGTTCATCCCAGAGACCACCTTTTAAGGTTATTGACTTTGTTCATAATAAAGATAAAGATTCTTTAATTAGGATAAAGTGATGACACAGGAAAAAGGTGACAGATTCATATCCTCAAATGATCAGCATATCAAGGGGTTAGTTCTACCTTCTGAAAGTGGGAGAATAAAAATAATTTGTTTGGAACTCCTTTTACAAAGAATCAAGCATCTTATAAAGCCAAAAATATCAAGGCATCTATTACCTGCCAGATCCTTTTCCAGTTTTTGGAGAAATGATGGTAATATGGTCGAATGGAGAATAAGAACTGTGTCTGATTTTAGATCTGCATAACCCAAAAATGAATATTCTTTACATGAACCAAAATCCTAGGAAGTAAATATTGTTTAATGCCAAAAGCTCCATAGAGACCTTTCAAAGCACCCTTGTCTCCAAATATGAGATCGTTAGTTTGATCCACGTGAGATATTAGGACAACTAAAGCTGTTACATCTGCAAGTGAGATAGAAAAATATATGCATTAGGGAATCCATGCAACTGTGTAATTTACATAAACTGTAGAGTCAATGTATTAGATAACACCGGTGGAACAGATAGAATGACAACATCATTCCATTCATATTTTCTGAGAGAAAATAATGACAAACAACATTTTAATACTGATAATTAATTTAAGAAACATCTTTCTCTAAATGACGTCTAGTTTTTTTTTTAAGGAAAACTGACATCTAGTTATTAACTGCAAAGCTATGTGAAACAAAGAAATGATGAACTCCAAGTAACATGAAATATGGGAAAGCAGATTGTTTCTAATTCAACATGTTCACCAGAAGGAAGTTCAAAATACTCAATTTAAATTCAATATGCCTGCTAAGTTTATAAAAGCAAGAATTGAGCATTTTTCCCAAGTGTTTGTTTACTTGGAAATTTCCCCAACTGGTCCATCATACAAGCTTCAGCTTTTGTAGGCTATGGCCATACATGAATCAAATATTCTTTCTACAGTGGAAAATTTTTAGCTTGCAATTGATGACAGGTGCTGCCCTATCGCTGAAATGATATTTATGAATTTAAATGCTACAATTTATAACCAACGTTTGATTTTAAAATTTCAAAAGTACATAAATTGGACCATTAACTATACACTGCGTGAGGGAAACCTGCTAGCAGATTGGCTTTCCCACAAGCTAGCAGTGTGAGTTCTATGCATAATATCTCTGTTACCAGTATTCCTTTAGCGTAATTTTGGCTTTATGCCTCCAGTAAACGGAAGAAAATAAAAACTTATAATCAACGTTTGATTTTAAGATTTCAAAAGTACATAAATTATAAAATTTGAATGATATCACATATTATAAATACTTTAACTCATTTTTAATGGCTTGCAACAACAAACCAGAGCAAAGAACTATAGTTTATGAAACAGTCAACCATATATAGCTGAAATATCAATTTACCTCTCCCTGCTTCGGAAGGGCTTGAACATTTAACTCCTCCAAGCTTCACGAGTTCTTCAATGATGAGATCATTTATCTACAGAACAATTTATTTGAATTGAACAAATTAAAAGCAACCTCACTTAGTGGGATAAGGCTTTATGTTGCTGAACAAATTAAAAGCAAACATAGATTGCTATAAAATCCTAATAATAGAAGATGGAGTAACAAATGGGACGAAATAAATCAATAATCATAAAGGATGTCTGATTCATTGCCACAATAACTCCTTTTTCGCTAAATAGCAATTGCTTGATAGCATGTTCTCTCGATTCATTGTCACATTTTAACATATTCTTGATAGCATTCTCATTAATGCTTTGAGTTAAGAGAAGTTGTGTAAACATCAACAATAAATCAATGTAAGTTAGAATTTGAATATTTTTAACAGGGATTATTTTGAAGATCGTATTTTCAATCAGACAAATTTATACTTCTCTGACGTGGTTTGTTTATACTCGCAAAAGAAATGTCAGTGTATTATCAAGTTCATATAAAATTATAAATGATAATAAGCTCAAATGCATATTTCTGTTGATATAATTTGCTGGAAAATCCCACATCACCTGCCGAGTGCAGCTTAACATAATTAACTGTTTCTTTTTGTTGACAAGCAGATTTTATAGGAGACACGTAAATTGAAGCATAAATCAGTTGTTGGGTGTTCAACTAAAAGTCCTAAAATTAATATTCCTTTATAATCAATTTTATAAATATCAAAATATTATAGGCCTCAAACACTTCTTTCCCTCTAACGGATATTTCCATTTTCAAATGCATTTCCATAAATATTTAATGAAGCAAATCGTGTATTACTTTCTCAAAGTTTAGAATTGGTGAGAATGAGGGTTGGATTAACAACCAAGATCGAGTAAAGTCTACAGAAAAAGGCCACAGGTTTGGTTCCTGCTAGTGTACTTTCATTCATCGGACATTTGTACACGTAAGGCCTTGTGCGAGTCGTATGCACATACTATATTTTGGGTATTCTCAGCACGTGTCTTCAAATTTTAAATAGTTGCGTCCAAGGCATGTATCGCCCGCCATCACCAAGTGATAATAACGCTGGACTAAGGAAAAAAATAGTGAACAGGTATGGATGCATATCTGATTGAAAATAATGGCGTGTTCATGCTGTATAAGTATACATTTCAATCGAAAGTAAATTGAAAATAATTTCTTTTGATTCTTTTTTCCAGAATAATAGACTACGGCCTATGTGTTCCAATATACTGGATCAAATATTAATTCTGTCTGTGGTACATGATCGTGATTGGCCAAAAAAAAAAAAACTACGTATGAAAAGAATCGACTACATGTTATGAATTCTCCTGTAAAATAGGTTGTTTTTCTTCTTCATGGGTTAATTTCATTTGATTATATTATGTTATAAGTTTATTTTATTGAACGAAAAATTATTTCTTTATTTTAACCACCACAATTAGATCTTTGGTTCCTTGGTAAGGACATTGAGATATTTTTATAAGTTTCAGTCTTTTTGAACGATCTTGAGATTCCCCACCAATTCGGCTTGTTAGTTGAGCTACACTCATAAATATAATTATGATATAAGATAAATACTTATTTTGTATATAATAAAATTTTAAATAAATAAATAATTTTAAATACATAAATTATATTTTAGATTTATAATATATAATTTATATTGTAACACATGGTTATTTTGAACTATTTGAATATATACATTTAAAATATTGAAACTTAATTTAAAAATAAAAGGGAAAAAGCTAATATTTTTTAATATATTGTCACTGTAAAAAAGTTTATACTTTAACTAACTAAAAAATATTATAAATATGACTTTTAATGAAATTATTATAAAAAAGTATAATCTTATTATACATGACTGCAAAAAAAAAAACCACTATCTTTTTTTTTTCTGAATAAAATCACTATCAGTATCTTGTAATTAAAATTTATAAGAAAAATAAAATATCTATTTTTTAATATATAAAAAAAAAAGTTCAGCCTAACGTAAGTCAAACAAGTTTGCTTAAAATAAAACCCAAACAAGCTAAAACTCGTGGATCGTGATAAAGATCTACTCAACATTTACGTGTTCAAGCCCGAAATTTCTTGTGGGAAGGGGGCAGCCTCAGCCCTCAATGTCCCAAATTTACTTTTGCACTTACGGATACATGTGAGGTTTGAATAAGATTCAAAAAATAAATTGTATATTTGAGTAATTATAATTATATATAAATTCCATTATGATATATAGTGGGTGACATATTCATATGTTAACATTAATCATTTTTTTTGTTTTGTTTTATTTTTATTTTTATCCTTATAGAAAGTTATGTTATGTATCATTTTTTTTGGTTGAGAAGTCAATTTGATGACGTGAACCATATTCTCAACATTATTTTTATTTTGTATTAGTATTTGGTGTACGTAGTACTCCTTGCATTATCAGTCTTTTTATTGTA
Organism: Amphicarpaea edgeworthii; assembly: GCA_014843725.1. Lineage (NCBI taxonomy): Eukaryota > Viridiplantae > Streptophyta > Magnoliopsida > Fabales > Fabaceae > Amphicarpaea > Amphicarpaea edgeworthii. Next base: position 2,067,438 of record CM026325.1, read on the forward strand.
GATAAAATTTAAATATATAAAAGAAAAGAAAAGATATTTAAAATAATAAAAGAATTGCACAGAATTAATCTGGGTTCCACAAGGAGTTTGTGTCGTGGACCATCAACAAGCATATTAATCTTCCGGTCTAGTGAGTTAGAGATAGAGGACAAAAAAAAATCTAGGTAAATTTTAAATATTTTGTTAAAGGAGAACAAACTATAAGTATTAAGGTGTGTTTGGATTGGAATTAAGTCTAACAAACATTTTGCACATCCCAAAAAAGCTCCCCTTTACATCGTAGTGGCTACTGGCTAGTGGTGTGTTTGTTTTACACCGATCCCACTCATTCAATAGAACTTTACTCTCACATGTCATTATTGTTCAACTTAGTGAAACCAGATTAATGCATGTTAGACAAGTCTAGCCAAAAATTCACTAATGTTCTATGTGCTAAAGAGAAGAGAAATAGGATGTATGTCGAAATATGTGAAAAATAAAATATATTTGATAGAAAAGAGATAGAAAAATCAGTGAAATAAATAAAAACTAATATAAGGAGCATCACAAATTTAGAAAAAAAAATTTCAAATATTCTTTACCAAACAACTACTCTACCACGGATTATATTATTTTCATTCAAAAATATTCTCTACTAAAGCCAAACAACTACATACGACACTCACTCACGAAAGTCGTATTATAGTGAGTATTACTCCTCCTTCCTTTCTGATAGTTATTTTATTTATTTGTTTTTTTCACCTCACAATAAATACAAGTATAAATTAATTAATTATATATATATATATATATAATTGATAAAAATAAGTAATTAATGTAATAGCTTCACAAATGAGGATAAATAAAAATAAAATTTATTTAAAAATTTGACTATTAAAAAATAACAGAGGAGTACTTTATCAAACATTCAAACCCGTATTCTATGCAGTGTATTTTTCAACGCATTCTGTGATCAGTTGAATGAAAAATGACGGCTTTTATTTTATCTCGTGAACCACGCATTCAAAACTGCAGCATTGGATTTTCATCCAACGGATAAAATTCACCAACTCACTGAACGTGCGAAATGTCAGAGCGCACACAATCACATTGCTTATCTAGACGCAAAGCCAAAAGTGGAGTTTACTACGATTCGAGCAAGATCGATCGATCGTGTATATATTCATATGCATGTATCATAAATTTCTAACAAAGACGAAGAATAATAAATTAAGCAAGTAAAAACGAACCTCGAAAGCTTGCACATCGTAGCCATGGCGAATAGCCTTCGACGCCATCTCCAAGCTCAACTCATCCAAACCAACGAAACCGATCGCTTTCCGAGATGCCATTGCAGCAGAGATCACCTTCTGATTGATTTCAGTTCACTACTGCGCCAATCTAGATTCTATATATTGCGAATAAATAGAGAGAATGAATTGAGAGAGAAACGATGAAATTGGGGAAAATGATTGCATGAGTTAAGGGAAGGAAAGAGCAAGGAAATTACGCTTTCTGATCGCTTCGCTGCTGTAAGCTTTTTTGTCTTCTTTTTCCTATATATATTCCATCGGAGACGACTCGTGAAGAATTCGCAATGCCAAGGATTATAAACAAAAAATATGCGTCAGTTCCAGATGGAAAATACTTATTTATTAATTCAAGTCAGTCAATTACTTTCTCAGCTTTTATTTTTATCTCTACCTTTTTATTTATTTATTTACTCTACCACGGAATATTTTAGGGAAAAAAATAATGTTAGGTACTGGCGTAGTGTCATACTTTTAACTTTTAATGGATAAACTACACACTTTTAGAAGTTCTTTAATATTCATGTTAACTGTAGATAAAATCTGACGGCCTAACCAATGTTCCTAAAAAATAAAATAACATATTTAATATTTATTATAAAAAAAAAAGTATGAAAACTGAAAATTTGAAATTAATAAAAAAAAAATTCCCTAAAAAAAATAATTCAGCACAAAAAAGAAGAAATTAATAAAAAAAAATACTATAAGAAGATTTAAAAATTATTGCTGATTTTTATAAATAAAAAAAAGAGTCCCTTTAAAAAATATTTAATGGTATACACCTGGCATGCCTTACATAATTGTACGCCTTATCGTTTTTTTTTCGCTGAGTCATTTCCAAGTCATCCATAATTCCATATATTGACCATATTGAGGATAACAGTGAATAATTCGAAGTGGTTTTTCATTGTTCAGTGTTTACGAATTTTATAAATATTTATAATGAGTATTTTAAAATTTATTTATTTATTTATAAAAAGCTAGTACGTATTAGTTTACACAATAAGTTTTGTTTTATTATATTAGTTTCTCGAAAATTAATAATTTTTAAAAAAAATACATTTGCATTATATTATATCAACCAGTGAAATGAGGGGGAAGTACACTATTGACTATAATTGATAATTTAATCACCTAAAATCTTATCCAATTCGAATATAATTTCTTTCTATAAGAAATACTTGTTGATCCCTATACCAAAAAGTTAAATATAATTATTTTGCCTAAAATAAAAAGAATCCATTTTAAATCATTAAGTGTATAAGAATTTCAAGAAATTAACTAAGATGGATAACCTATATATCCAATTATTCATATCGACATTTGTATAAATAAATAAAAATCATATCGACTCTTAATAAGAAAGTCCATAATACATGCACGAGAGGGGATTTCATGTTTCTCCATAATTCCACCATAAATTTGAATAATTGTCACCTTTAAATTTAAATGCACCATTAGCAAGACTCAAACTCCATCCACAATGACATATCACATATAACAGAAGTCACAAATGGTGTACGAGTACAACTCATTATATGTGTTGATGTTAATGGAAATGTGTCTAATTGACAGCAGCAACAACAAGGAGAAGCTGCACTAAAAATTTCATTGAAGATTTTTTTTTTTTCTTAATGGACTTATGTATGATTATGTTAAATGTTTAGGGTTTATTTTTTTTTCTCAATTATATGAATTTTTTATTTTATTTAATATGATTAAATATCTTACATGATATAATAAAAAAAGATTGACACATAATATAACCAAGAGAATTGATGCAATGAGGTAGGGTTTCATTATTTTTATATAAATAGCAACGATTTATTTAACAAAAGTCTTCAATTCAATAGATTGAAAAATACTAGTAAGTAATGACATCGGACAAAAAAAATAAAAATAAATAAATATATATATATATATATATATATTTTTTTTTTTTATTTATTGTTTGATTAAAAAAAAGTATTATATTTAAGTAAAAAAAATCTAATATATACAAAATGATAATTATAGAAAAAAAATTTAAAAAAAAACTAATTGTTAAAGAATAAGGGATATTTCTACTTCGCATTAATATAAAATTAAATATTTATGCAAAAATATATAATAAGTGAAGAAAAAACCTGAAAAAATGCAATATATATATATATTTTTTATCATAACTTGATGACTCAAACTAATATATATATATAATTTATTTCACATATATACTAATACTAGTAACGTGTAATTGTGTTATTGGTGTATTTGTACAAGGTTGCATTACGCAGATATAAGTTTTGGATTGTTAGACGTCGACTTCAAAAGAAGAAGAAGAAGAAGACGACGTCGTCGTCTCTCTGGTGAGGGCCAGGGGAGTCAATACTAGTTCCTAGTTCTTAATCACAAGACACAAGTAAGCACCTTTTTCTGTTTCGCTGCTGAGAAAATTTTCCAATTATTTCCCTTTCAGGGATTGCGAAAAACGAAACTAGTTCGGGTGGCCGCATTTAGAATTGCCGTTGTTTTTTTGTCTTTCTGCTGACAAACTGAGAGTGAGTTCAATTTCCGTATGCAATTTTTTGGTAATTGTTTGTAACGCGAATATGTGAATGGTACTACTGTCTTTGCATTTGGTTGCTGTGCATTGCATAAACTTGTTGTTTTCCCTATTGTGTGAGGCCAAGGTGTTAAATTGTTGCAGCTTCATTGTGTTTTTTTATATTGTGGAAAATTATGGACAAATGTGGCGAATGCAGCCACAATTGTGGTCATGCTGTGGTCGCAAACACCCATAAACCTGACTTTCTAACCTACATCACGGTTGTGGACCGTTTTTTAAAAACCATCTGTTAGGGTGAGGATATTCTTGTTTGTAATGTGTGTATTTCTTTTTATATTCTAAAAGGTTTAGGTGAGATGGTCCAGGGTAATTGCATGCCTCAAAGCTCACTGAGAGCTGTTTACGGATCACCCACAAACAAGGTCCTCATATCGGCAGAGGAATTTGAACCTACATCCTTATGGAATACAAGTCCGATCCTTACCAACTGGACTAACCTTTGTTGGCATGTGTGCATATTGTTGACGTTTACTTTGGGATTGTTTGTGGTTGTGTGAAAAAACCTGACGTTGTCATCAAATCTGGGACTGTGTCGCCCGATGAAATCATCTTATTTGAACAGGTGGGATTTGTTTGTGCATTCTTGTATTTTTAGTTTGAGGAGTGCTTAAGAAACACCCTTTAACACATTCTCTTTTATTTGTTAGAATTTATTTAAAATTATAAAATCATGAGTGAGGTTCTTATTTTAAATAAGAAACGAGACCTATAAAAATTTGTTGATCCTAACAAATTACAGCCAATAGTTGAGTATGTATTAAAAAAAGTGCGTTGCTTGTATTTCTCTTTTCAGTCCTGATTACTACATGTGAGTAATGAATTATTGTCATTTCAGTCCAACATGAGAATAAAGAATAGAAGATGAGAGGAGGAAAGAAAAAAATTGGGCTAAGTGATAGCTTGAGTGAAATTTGTGACTTCTACCTTTCAGAGTCTCCCATCTACTAGGACCATTACTGGACTATTTTGAATTGGCAAAGGAAATTTTTGGAAGAACTTAATAGTTTCATTTTCTGGCTTTAAATGCAATAGCATACTTAGGGACTTAACGCAAATTGCAAAAAATGGTGTATGAGGGAAGTTGAGTAGATGCTTACCATTTTCTTGTGCCCTCCCTGCTTTGTTCACAGTTTGTTCTCTCTGCATTTTGTGACTGTGCGTGTTTCTTGGCTGCTTTCTTTTTTGTTTAATAAATGAAGCTTCTATTTCCGAACCTGCTGGGAGTGGGGGTGGAACTGTAGGTTTTCTTGAGAGTGTATATTGATGTTAAAGAATGACTAAAATGCAACTAAGTTCTGTTCGTAAATTGGCCTTAATTGCCAAAATTGTGAAACTTTACTTGAAAAGGGATAAATGAGTCTCCATTTCCATATTTCTATTTACTGACACACAACATCTGTCAGAACTCAGAAGCAGTCCTAATTCCTTGATGGAGAGTTCTGAAGAGGAAAATGATGGAGTCTCTGGTAATCATGCTCCTAAGGAGCTGATTCGTTTAGCATCTAATGGTGCGAAATTTATAGATGAAGTACTCAATGGCCAAAATGAATGCTGTCTGGAGAATTTTCGCATGGATAAACATGTATTTTATAAGTTGTGTGATATCCTGCAAGCGAAGGGTTTATTGCGTCACACAAATCGAATCAAAATTGAGGAGCAACTGGGCATATTTATGTTCATTATTGGGCATAATCTACGGACAAGAGCCGTTCAAGAATTATTCCGTTATTCTGGAGAAACTATTAGTCGTCACTTTAACAATGTTTTGAATGCTATAATGTCAATTTCACTGGATCTCTTTCAGCCTCCTGACTCTGGTATTCCTTCAGAAATCTTTGAAGATCCTAGATTCTATCCATATTTTAAAGTAAGATTTCTAGAAATGAGTTTGATCAGTATCTTGTATGGATTGATTCTATCTTACTTTCTGAAAATTCTTTCATAGGATTGTGTGGGAGTAATTGATGGTATACATGTACCGGTGACGGTAGGTGTAGATGAGCAAGGACCCTTCCGCAATAAGAATGGTTTGCTTTCACAGAATATTCTGGCAGCTTGCTCATTTGACCTCAAGTTTCATTATGTTTTGGCTGGATGGGAAGGATCTGCTACAGACTTGCAAGTTTTTAATTCAGCCATCATAAGGCGGAACAAATTGCAGGTCCCCGAAGGTAAATATCCTGTGATTTGGGTAAATATATGTAAAATGCAGTTATGAGTTAGGCAGTAATACTGTTGGAACTCTGTTTCTTGAATGACAACAACTTTTAAGCTCTAGCTGTAGGAAATTAAATTGGTTTTATTTTCATTTGTATGATATGATTAGAAAGAACTAAACTTTGTGTCCTTTAAGTTCACATCAAATTTCAATCTTGTGCCAAAAGTATTAAGTTTCAATTATACTTATAACTTTTGCTTCAAATATTAGTAGATTAAAACACTTGTTTATGATACAGGTAAATACTACATCGTAGACAGCAAGTACCCAAATGTGCCAGGTTTCATTGCTCCATATTCCGGTACTCCCTACTACTCCAAGGAATTTCCTGGCGATTACCACCCGCAAGATGCAAGTGAACTGTTCAATCAACGACATTCATTATTACGACATGTCACAGATCGAACATTTGGGATCTTAAAGGCACGGTTTCCTATATTGATGTCTGCTCCTTCTTACCCATTACAAACACAAGTGAAGTTAGTGGTGGCTGCGTGTGCATTGCACAATTACATTCGCAGGGAGAAGCCAGATGATTGGCTTTTCAAGATGTATGAAGAAGGGTCATTTCCAATGGAGGAATCACAACCCCCATTGGAGATGGAAGTACCACCAAAGATGGGTGTTGAGACCCAGACCCAGCCATCAGTTCATAATTTTGATTCTGAAGAAATTGCACCTGCTTCACAGTTAAGGAACTCCATTGCTACTGAAATGTGGAATGATTTTATGCACGATTTCCCCCAAATGTAAATTTCTTTAATTAAGCGTATATGATCAGATTAGGTTTGAATTTTCTCAGGATCTACAGTATATGAGACTATGCTGCCAAAGTTTACATTGGCATTTTGTTCATAAAACAGAAGTATGCCTGTAGAATACAAGAAGGATATATTGCCTATTGCAATAAGGGGTAGATTCAAAACTCAAGTGATTCAGAGAAAAAAAAATATTTAGTTACACACACAGCCACGAGGGACTGCCTTATCATTATCATTCAGATTTTCAGTTGTTGAATTTTCTTTGAAAATTAGCTACCTTTTTCTTTAGATTTTGCCATAATTTTTTAATCCAAATTTCACAAAATTGTTTGGAAGGTGCTTTTTTCTTACTTGCTGTACTTGCTCTTGTCGCCAAGTGATGTCGTGTGGGAGACCTAAGATCTTCACATTCAATATTCATATTTTAGTTACAGTTGGTGTACAGTATACTCAAATGTTCGCGGGACCATAAGGAATACACTGAAATGGAATTGGGAGGGTACATTACATAGACAGGGAAGTAACTTAGCTTGAAAGGCTAAATATATTGTTGTCCTGTTATGGAGTTTTGGCACTTGATTCAGTATTCCATAATATATTATAATATTCCTCACTTTCTTTTGTGTTGATATTTTTATGGCAAGCGATGAATGAACCTCAACATTTTCAAAATCTGAAATTACCCAAGTCAGCTCCATCCAAACAACTATAAGAGTTACCTAAAAAAAAAATTTCACTTTCTCGTAATGTCATTATTTGTAATAGTGGATAGAGAGAGAAATGCCTCTCTTTATAATTAGATAATATATAATTATAAAAATAGTTATTTATATTTATATTATTTAAAAGTATAATATACATAGAAAAGTGGAGTCAAAGTAGTTATTTTGATAGAAAATAATAATAATAATAATAATTATTATTATTATTATTATTATTATTATTATAATAGATTACACTAGATAATCCAGCTAACTTTTTTTGTTTACTTTAATTTAACAATAAAAAATTCTTAAATATACTCCACAACATACTTCACACTTCTATGTTTTATTATTCATCTCTTTTCATTTAATATATTTCTATAATCATTTTAAAATAATAAATGAATAGATAGTGGTTGAATATATGAAATAGATACTATTTCAACAAGGAAAAACAATGAAAACAAGATTTTGTTGTTTTTATTATTTCCTATACAATTTTTTACAAATAAGAAAAAAGTAAAATAAAACAGTATTTTAAAATTATTTATAAAAAAAAAAATAGAAAAAAGAAGATATGTTCTCAAATTACAAAAGGCCCAAACCTTTCAAGAATCATGAATGAATGAGCCATATTTGTGCATGAATCCCCAACCCCCCAATTGAACTGTAAAGTTAAAGAAAACTCAAGCTCCACGTGAGTGTGATGTGCTAAACCTCGTGCACCATGTATGATGGCATAGCCTTTTGCCACTTTATGCAACTCCCTTGTGATCTTATATATCATGTGAGTGACCCTCTTATGCACTATGTTGCCACTTCCACAATGTTAAACGAGTTAGTTATAAGCAAACAACTCACAGTGTCTTATCACCACTTTACAAGTGATCTTTTTTTTTTTTTTTTTTTATCTATTCTAGTTCAATCCCACAGGTGTCTTACCAATCGCAGCTTTTGAGTTGAGATGATGGTGAGAGAAGCAAAAAACATTAAGCATTAATTCACCTTTTGGTTGGGAATATAGATAGATAGATATATACTACTAGTTGGCACATTGCATCATGTGGTAGTCCCCTTCAAGCTAGCTTTGGCTTAAATTGAAGATTTGAAGCACAATTTTCTTGTAATTTACTTAGACTTTATGTTTGATCCCATGCCAAATAGATGGTTAGAAATTTTCAAATGAAATTGAATCCAAATTATTATTTTTTAAAAAACAGATTTTATATTTCCTCAACCAAACAACAGATGATTTTTTTTTTGGTTCTATTTTCACTCTTGGGTTTCCACTTTTCTATTTACCACCTACTTAAACAAGTTTAACCTTGAGCTTCGTTAGAACTTTCAAGTGTCATTATCCAAATTCTCCACTACACTACAATAGATCTTAATGTTTTAATTATTGTACGTACCTGATCAGTCTTGACATATTTTATTATATCAATGTTCCTTGTGGACAGATATTTTAGAGATTAATATTTAATTGGTCTCTTTAACACTTTCCTATTTTTTTAATAGAAAGATACTTATTTCACTCTTTAACACTTTCCTAAAGCTTGTTATAATGCTCCATATTATAATTATTTTTTTGTAGCTTACAAACATCATTGGGTTATCTCCCTGCACCCATTGAAACTAAACTATACATATACAACAGATCTTAATCTTTCGTTTCTTGTTTCTTCATTATTTTCAGGCTTTAAATACATCGATATTTCTTACTGGATAGAAGTTATAATGTTTCAGAGTTTAATATTAAAATTAGTCTCCTTAACCATTTATATATTATAATGCTTCATTTTTTTACCTTTTAAACGTTATTGTATTCTTCTAGCTGAATTATAGGAGCCTTTTAACTACTGTGACTCTAGTTGAATGCCTAAAATGTTCTCACCCCTGTATTCACATAGAATTACTAAAGGATACTGTGTCTATATTAAGTTATTTAAAAGAAGAACGCTGTTTTATAGGGAATCACATAAAAAAATGAGTTATTTCTCGTTGTTATTGACACAGCTGATAGTTAACTACTTTAATCTCAGCATATTCATTCTTCAGCTCAAAAAAGCATCTCAAAACAGTCTATCAAGGAACTCATTTCCTGCTAAGAAATAAGAAAACAAAACTAGAGAGTCAAGTGAAAGAAAAAACACGTATGATAAACATTTTCCTTTATACCTCACACAGTTATCATATACTACATTCAACTATTCTGTACAAAAGTAAGGAGTAAAGAAAATTTTGTTCTGAACAGAGAAAAGAAGAAAACTTAACGACAATAACAATAATTGAGGCATCTTACCTATGCATTCTTTTATTAAATGTTACCCGTAAGAATAAAAAAAAGTTGAGAGAGACCAGGGGAGAAGGAAATACTATTCGGGTGTTAGCTTGGTCCATTATCTATCATTACCATTAACGATTAGGAAATTCTATGACGCCTTTTGTAACTTTTGTTTCTTATATAGATTGTGTTGTTGTTAATAATAAGATTATTGTAGTGTGCATTTCAATACAGAAAGCAAATAAGGAAGAAGGCATTCCTTGCCTTTTTTTTCATTATTATGGTTAAAATAACATTGTTCACACAAGTTTAAAAAGAAAAAAACCTACATTACATTATCAATGTAATTTCCAAATTTCAATCCTACTACCTAACCCTTTTATGTTGATGTCAAAGGTAAAGTCAATAACAACAACTGTGGCTGTGAAGTTTTGCAGGGATTTAACCTTAACCCACCATTGATAGTGATAAACTGATAATCACCCAAAGCAACAATCATTTCAAACACATCCCATTCCTTTTTCTTTGATCCCCAACATGCTTTTTCATCCATTCCTCATAGTGCATATAAACCAACAAAGCTCAACACATTACTAGCTGCCACAATCTACTTTTTTCCACTTCTGAGAGTTTCTCTGCTTTCATCTCTGATCCCTCATTCACCACTCAAGTCACAATACAACAATGCTAGATCCAGCCACTGAATTGGTGCCACCACCATCTTCACCCACAGTTTCTTCCATTTCTTCCTCTGATCTTGACACTGAGGTATTATCAAATTCACATTCAACATTCACTCACCCCCATTTCAAAATTCACATAAAAATCTCCAATTTTACACACCCCAGAATTTCTTTTTTCTAAATATTTCCTTTTTTCACGAGAAACTAATCAAAAGTTTAAATTTTTATGTTTGGGGTTTCTGAATGATAGTCTACCGGATCATTCTTCCATGACAGAAGCACCACACTGGGGACACTAATGGGAGTGAACTTCCCAACCATTGCATTCAGAGTCCCATCTCAGCACCGGAATCCTAATTCCGTCGCCGAGGTCACCGGCGGCACAAGGAGGACCACCGCCGCAGCTAAGAAGAAGAAAAAATCTACCTCCGCCTCAACGGCGGCAGAACGACGGCGGAGGTGGTGGCAGCTCTGCCGCGACGGGGACGCCAGACCGGCGTCTCTCGGCGAGTTTCTGGAGGTGGAGCGGCGATTCGGAGACGGCGCGTTCTACGGCACGGCGGCGGAGTTAGAGGGGATGGTCGCCGGCAACCAGCAGAGGAACGGAAGCAGAGTGCTCTTTGCCGACGGAAGGGTTCTTCCGCCTCCGGAAAATGTCGACGACGGAGCTCCGATGTCGGAGAGTCTCTGTAATCGGTTTCCGGTCTCGCTCGCCGGAATTTGCAGCAGCGGTGCTGCTTAGAGTTCTCATATTAAGGGTTTTCAATTTTTATTTTTTTTAAGAAAGGAAAAATTTGTGGGTTTTATTTTAAATTTTTATTAATTAATTTTATTCGGGTTTGTTTGGTTGATTGGAAGATTAGGATTCATTTTGTCCGTGGTTTACGTGCAAAACGCAAGCTTTGCCTTTTGCCTTTTGGGCTTTTTACTTTTTTCTCCTTTTGTTCTTCTTTTGATAATTATGCTTATGGTGGTCCATGCTATAATTATACATTATTAATACACAGACATTAGGGGTTGATTGGTCGTAATCATATGCTTCATTTAGGCCAAAAAAAAAAAAAATGATTAGAAGAATATGGATTACAGAGATAAATTCGATTGCAGAGGAACGTGATCCTTCAAGTGTATTTTGGTTGTTACAAGTCCAAAAACTTACTTCTCAAGCATGTTTCTACTTCAAAACTTTGATTCAGGATCCTCAATTAGTCAATTCAGAACCAAAGAAATAGATTCCTCAATCACATTTGATAAAATTAAAAGATGCATAGCCTAAATCTTAAACCATTATATTATTTCTATTTTCTTAATATAAAAATACTTTTCTTTTAATCCTGTGATGTTATTATTAGCAATCATTGTCCATGTTGAGCGCACCGACATTACATTACATTGAGCAATGAAATCAACACACATCTATCTACACACAAGGAAAGCACATTCAAGACAGAAAATTGTGCCTAAATTTTCAACCCTCGGTGTTGAATCTCAATTTCTTTATTTTTTTTTATTTAAAACAAGCTAATCAGAATAACTTCAGTAGAATTAGCACCAGCACAGGATTACAAAAATAACAGATTATTGGAGAACAAATTTTGGGTTCAGGTCCTTTCATACTATCTGTTGTCACTTGTCACTTGTTTGCTGCATATCTCCTGCAGTAAAACAATTAAGCAAATTTAACTTATTAAAACACAATTATACAAAAGAAACATTGAGTTGTAGGTATGCTGTATGTTTAGCAACAGGCGCATCTCTTCCTCCATAAAAAAAACATTACTTTTGGAGATGGCCAAGCAAGGCTAAATGCAATAACACATTTTCCATGGGGTTCAACACTTCAACCCATATCAAAGCTGCAACAATGCATTTGCTAAGCATTTAGCCAAATGCATCTTTAGATTATGTATAGATTCGAGTGTAAATTAGCTAATGTATCTCACCAGGTTTTATCAGTTGTTCAGATCTCCAGCAAACATTTCATGAAGTAGTTCCTCTGCTTTATCATTCTCATTTATTTATTTCCATAAGAAAACCCACTACTTCATGGAACAAACCTTTTATATTCTCCTGGATTCCTGAGGCATGTCTCTGAAGAGATTCATGGCTTCTTTCATCCTTTAAACCTTGCAAAATTCATTATTCAAGATGCAATGACTAACACCATAAGCCAATTGCCTTTTAAACATTAGGTTTAACAATCAATTGCCTAGACAACACGTTGTGTTTTGGAAAAAGCATCTAACAAGATATTATAAGTGATATTATCAACCGGAAGACCACCATCATGCATCACATTGAAAAGCTCCCATGCATGAGAGATCCTCCCAGACTTGCACAGGCCATCAATGAGAGAATTATAAGTTACAGAATCAGGAACCAAATTTCTGCAATGAATTTCTTCGAAAAGGCTCATGGCTTCATCAATCCTCTTGCACTTGCAATACCCATTAATCAAGATGTTATAACTAGAAATATTTGGAGTCAACCCACTTTCAAACATTAGGTTAAATAATTCAATTGCCTTGTCAATAAGTTGGATTTTGCAAAGAGCATCTAACATGATATTGTAAGTGACAACATTAGGGGATGGACCACCATCATGAATTGCACTAAAAAGTTTCCATGCATAAGAGATCCTCTCACATTTGCACAAACCATCAATAAGAGAACTGTAAGTTACAATATTAGGAGCCAAATTTGTGTAATGCATTTTATTGAAGAGGCTCAAAGCTTCATCAATCCTTTTATTCTTGCAATACCCAATAATCAGGATGTTATAACTCCAGACATCAGGCATAATACCCCATTCAGCAAACGTATCAAATAATCTTTTTGCCTCATCCACATCATTGTATAAGCAATATCCACTCATCAGAGTGTTGAAAGTAACTACATCTGGTCGCTGACCTCTTTCTATCATCAAATTACACATATCAAGAGCTTTTACAAGCATTCCTTTTTTACATAATGCATCAGTTAATATATTATAGGTATAAACATTTGGGTTGATGTTCTTATCAACCATATCACACAGCAACCGAGTAACTTCTCTCCACTGCCCCAAACCACAAAAACCATGAATTAGACAAGTGTAAGTAAAAACATCAGGATCTATTCCCCGGCCAACAATATCCGAATATAAATCACATGCTTCATTTACAAGTCCATCTTTGCATAAACCATCAATAATCATGTTGTAGATTACTACATTCGGCCTAACTACTTGCCCTTCCATCTTGTGCAGCAACTCAAAGGCCTCTCTTGTCTGGCCAAGTTTACACAACCCATTGATCAAGGTCCCATAACTAACTTCATCCAACAGAAACCCCTGTGCCACCACACTGTCATGCAACTCCAATGCTTTTCTAAGCTCACCATTCATACAAAGCCCTTTCATGAGTGTGGTCAAGGTTACAGCATTGGGCTGATAACCCCTCCTGAGAACCATGCCCAACACAGAAAAAGCAAAACCCATGTGACCCAAGTGGCAGTAACAATTTATCAAGATACTCAAAGTCACTATGGAAGGGGTGATTCCTCTGAACCCCATTTGTTTAGAAAGTGATATAGCAGTTGGGTAATGCTTCATCTTCACTATTGACCCTAAAATCATGTTAAATTCTACAATAGATGGAAGAGGATGCATAGTAATCAAGCGAGTGAATAAGGCCACGGCAGCATCAATAGAATTAAACCCATAACTGTTTTTCGCATTTTGTGTTGGGGAATCAGAAAAGAACCTCAGAAAGACACTAAATTTGGGAATGGCATACCTTAATCTTGTTGTCGTAGCAGCGTACGACATGGCAGCCTTCCTTCCAACGTTGAAGAAGATTGGATTTTTTTCGGTGCTTCCATTCAATGCCTCTTCCCAAACTTTGAATTAAGAATGGAATCGTGAATTTTGAAAAAAAAATCAGATGGTAAGAAAAGGGGGTTAGGTTTCGTGAATCACGCAGTCTCTAATCGGGTTATGAAAATAAATTTGTGATAGCAGTGTATCTCTCGCTGCATTTCCTAATTCCTCTTCTATATGAATGTATTTTTTAAAAAAATTGTTTTTTTCCTTTCACTAAACTACTGATCTTTCAATTAAAAATAGATTATGTTTTAGGTCTCTCTAGATGATTAATGCTCCATATTAATTCTTTTAAAAAACATTATATAGCAAATTACAAGGTATCACATGAGATTTTATTAAATTATACCTGATCTATTTTTTTCTCATATTAACATCATTTAAATTTAAAATTTTATATTAACATCTCTTACATATTAAAATATTATACTAGTATTCATTCAAAACTTAATGATTAAAAAAATGTTTAATTATAATTTTCATCATTTTATTTTTTTAAATGAATGTTTCATAACATAATTATTATTCTCATAAAAATAAAAATAAATATATAAAAGAAACATAAAAGAATAAAAGAAAAATGTAAAAAAAAGAAGGAGAGATTTTAAACAAAAAGAATATACAAGAAAAAGAGAAAATAAAAGAAAGAAAATAAAACATAGTACCAGAAGAAAGAAGAAAGCACGAAGAAGAAAACAAAAAACAAAGGAGGGAGGGATGAGAGACGTTAACTTTTGAAAAGATCAATTTCGTTTCCCACCAAAATTTATAATATAAATAGATTATAAGTTATTTGAAAACAAAAGATAATTTCTGCATTGGTTGAAATTACACTCATATTCAAATACACTCCTCTTCATTATTCACGCTCAAAATGGATTCCTTTGAAGTGAGAAAACTGATGTCAGCGCTGGAAGATATTGGTCGTGGAAGTGGATTAATAACTCTGACATCGTCATCTTTGTCCAACATATGCAAATATTGGGCAAACGATAACTGCTGCATACATGGAAATGAGTGTTGTAACCTCCATGCATGGTCTGATGGTATCTCAATTCATCCCAAGGGAGGCAATTCAAAAAAAGTCACTCCATTGGTTTGGTGGACGGCACCTCCTGAAAACTTCATTAAGATCAACTGCCACGGAGCCTTCTCTACTTTCCATGAAAAAAAGCAAGAGGGGTCATGAGAGATTGCGACAGTATATTCATCACCGGCTTTTCCAGTCAATTGATGAACTGTGACAGCGTGGTCGAGGCTGAGTTGCGGGCAATTCAGATTGGAATGGAATTGGCTTTGTCAATGGGATTCAGAAATCTGATAATCGAAAGTGATTCTCGTATCGCTATCGAGCTTATTAACAACAAAGTGCTCCGACAAGACAAGCCTCACGCTACGCTTATCTCTTCAATCTTGTATCTCGCTAACGAGGCTCATTCGATTTGTTGGAACCACGTCTTCAGAGAAACTAACTCTGTAGCAGATAGTTTTGCCAAATATGGATTGTCTTTGTCTCTTTACTCCATCAAACTGGTCATGTTTCCTCCTGAGTTCAGTCTATGTCCACTGTCGATGGATCAAGCGGGGATGATATACTCTCGTTGATGATGGCATTTCCGAGGTTCGTATGATCCTTTGATTTGAATTTGAAATATAAAGATTTATCTTTTATCTTTTGAAAAGATATAAAGATATATACCTTATATCTTATTTATAGTCACACTCACATCTTATTATATATTCTTGCAGCATCGTACGTGTATGTATGGAGTGTTAGTGTTTGAAGTCATAGTCACCTTTATTGATCGACCAAGTCTCCTTCATTGTCCTTCAAAGCCAATGACGGAGATTGATGCTTGTAGTTACTACTTTGCCTTTAAAAATGATTTTTGGAACCAAAGAGGGCTGGTAAACTTGTTGTAATGGTTTTTGTTTCTTTCTTTTGGCATTTTTTATGCCATTTAATACATATGTCTTTTTGGCCAATAAAAAAAAAAGAACAACAGGAAACAAAACAACATTAATCTCTCTCTTTCTAACGATATTATCATGATGTTTTTCCATACCATCATATTTTATTGTTAATCATTGTATTTACTATGTACCAAAATACTTGATTACAAATAAATGTTTTGGACTAGTAGAAAACATGAAAAGTGGAGAAGAAATATAATGATCAGAAATTAAAGAAAACACGTAGCTACATAGAAATTCACCGGTTAAGTGTTCTTTTAAAATTAATATTGATAAAGTGGATAATAAAATAGATATATCTTTAAATCAATGAATCCAATAATAATAATAATGAGTTTAATACAGCCCATGAACTAAACCAACTCCATCGGTCTATGATCCAAATGAAAAAATGAATCAACTTGGATAATTAACTTTTTTATTGAAATTTAAATTAGTGGAACCGTGAGACGATAAGAATTGTAGTATACTCACAACTTCCTAACCAAACAATCCAAATATACTTCATATGAATTATGACATCCTCTTGCAACTACTAACACTAGTTGCTTTTCCCACAATAAATAAATATCCACATCTCCATCCCCTTGATATCACCCCACATTCATTTCATCAGTGTTTTTGGGTGAGGAAGACTTCACTTTAATAACTAAAGTTGCTTGAAAATTGAGATTTGAAGAAAAAATTGGGTAAAACAATGCTCCAAGGAGATAGATGGATAGATGTCAAATGAGGGAGTCTGAGTCCGTAAATTTCAACTATAAATGCAACCGCAAAATGACTTTGCTATCTCCGCTTATTTTTCTGTGTAAGCCTCTTAAAAGCCATAAATGTAACTGCTGCAGAAAGAGAATACCTGACAAATACAAATGAAAATTTGTTAGAAAGATGGCTTCAAGTTCAACCTCATCAGAAAACTGCTTATTTCCTTTGCCTTCACATTGAAAACCTTATAACTTATGTTAAGCTTAATTTCCACAAGTAAACTCTAGTTAATATTTAGTGGATTTTCAATCATATACTATTAGTGGTATCATTCAGTGGTAACTGGTAAACTAAGTATTATAGATTTATAGCAAAACCCATGATCTTGCAATCAAATATACAAAAGCTGGTAGGATCCAATATATATAAATTAATTTTTAATTTGACCAACAATGCATTGATATTCAATGAGGAGAGAAAAGTAAGTTGCATACCATGTCAATGTATAGTTTAGGTGGTCCCTAGGCATGACTGAACTTCGAATCAATGAATTCACATCCTTGGGCACAGGGTAAGGATTACTTGGATTCACATTTTCATTAACATCTTCAACATAGATAATATTTTCTGGAAGGTCACAAGCATGAGCAATGCCAGGAACATCAACATAGAACCACTGGGAAGATGCAGGATCATTTGCCGGAACAAATATGCTTGGCTTCTCACTTCCACGAACTACGCCAACAACTTCTATAGGTGTAATGGATACAACCTGATCCTGTAAGTTGCACGAGAAAAGTTTGAATCTAAATTTTTTCTGCATTAAACAAGATATGGATATGATTGGGGGAGAGGAAACCTCAATAACAGGCATTTTAGACCAGAATCTCCACCAAGATTTAGTTCCATCAACATGAGAAGGGGAACGAAGTGCATCGGCCAAATCTTCATCATGTGAAGCCTCTAGAAATTTCTCTTTCCAACTACGTGGAACCCACCCTCTGTTGACTAAAATTGGAAAACTCACACTGGAAGAAACAATACACAATATGAAAATTGAAGAAACTCAAAACAAATAATTTAAATTATACATTAAACCAGTGGCAGGGTAGTATTCAAAACTAGCAATTGATTGCTTATGATCAAGAACAAAACTATGGTTGACTTGATAATATGATATAGACACGTTAACTAAGGAAAATTAGGATTTAAAGCTTATGAAGTGATGAAATAAATTCAAGACACTCAAAGCCCTCAAAAGCTCAACAATGTTTAGCCAGACACCATTGCACATGGATAACAATAAGTTAACAATCTTTCACCAAAAGTAAAATCTTAAAATTCATTCAGGATATGGAGATTTTGAATCAAAAATCATAAAAATATATTGTAAGAGAAAATTAGAATAAAGTACATAGTATTACAAAATCCATTTTAGAATAAGGAATTAGTTCATCTAAAGCAAGAGGGTGCACTTTAGAAAAGAAAGTCTGATTATAAGCTCTTAAATAAAAAATCATTGGTTGAAATTACAATAAAACACACACACAGACACACATATAACAAACTATCAAGTTATTAAAATCTCAATTGTCGATTTTCTAATCAACAGATATAACAGCACTTTGCACTCTAAGTGCATCCCTCTCGCTTCAGAAAGCCAGATCTTTTTAACAAATAGTAATATTGAATATAATGAGAAACACTTTTGATATCAACTGACATTGTTTAACAGAAAACTCATCCTTTATCAAATGGTGTCAAAACAGGAGGTAATGATGAGGAAAATTTTCAATCCACTATGTGTAAATAGTTTTACAGTACAAGTGACCATAAAGTGCAATCTATTTTAAAGACTAACTGAAAATGAAAGCCTTAATTACTCTGATTAACGATGCTTCACCTTCTATTTTAGTCTTGAATTGTATAAAATTTTACACTTTAATTTGATGAAATTTAAGGTCTAAAAGTAAACAAAAAAAGTGTAATGCAAGAGACTAAAAGTTTCTCATGACTTAACTTATTACTTTCATTGACAGCTATTAAGATTTATGTTTACCTGTCAGAACAATTGGGAACTGGCATAAGAGGTGTTATAATATAGTAGCCATTTTCAGTAATTCCTGAAATACTTCTTGAACGTGGTCCCACATAGATTGATTTTTTGTCATCAAAATATCCTTTGCACACCACCTTCCTAAATTCAAGAGAATCTAATTCCTCATTTGATGAATAAGCACTACTGAATTTTAATGGTTCCATTTCCAACCTCTTCTCTCGATATTCCAATGTTTTAATCTGCAACATTGAAAGATGGAAGGAATTCTCAATTAGCTAATGTGCATAATTAATATCCAAACATGGAATCTCAGAGTTCATATAAAATAAACTCAATACCCAAAACTTTTTTCCAAATATTTACAACAGAATACTCCATCACCCAATACGTATTAGTAAACTAATAATAATCGATTGTAATGAAATTCTTATAACATCGTGTATTCAAGCCATCCATGTATCATGGAGATGGAAATGAAGGCAATAATCCATTCCACAATATAAGCAATAAGCCTACAATTAGAAATCTCCTAAATGGATTAAGAATTGAGAAATGAGTGACATACACAAATGAAATAATACTACATTCAAAACATGAAGAGGAAAGTGAGAAAATATTATATCACCTAGATGCATCATATTTATTGAAGTTACCTAGATCACTAATGTCAACAGAAATTGATTCAAAATCTCACAATCTTGACGGTCACAAATAATAATACAGTAATGATCATTCAGTTCACAAATTGTTACACATATAAAAAAAATAGTAACAATAGCATCACATATCACATTTTAAGACCACAATACACCAAGCTTGTAGACTGGAGTTCTTTACTTGATCCTCATCACAGAGCACATTGTTGTACACCCCCCATTCACTTAAAAACACCTCATTGCAAAAGCAATACAACTATAAAAGTATAATGATTGGGGTGGTGTTACTTTCACATTTCACAAAATCTTCTCTTACATCATTCATATAATATCAATCAACACCATCCCTCTTTCTTCATCAAAAACAATGGTTCAAAATTCTATAAGTGAGACTATGAGAACAAAACAAAACAGTTTCCTAATTATTATGAATTCAATGCCAAAAAGACAAACACCTTTTCTTCTCTTCTGATAATCTGCCAAGTCCCAAGGCCAAATGTGATTGCCCCAGGTAGAAACAGCAACCATCTAGATGCTTTTCCTTTCATATACAAAAAAAGTAAAAATAGAATAAAATAAAATCAATTAGCATAAAATAAAAGATTGATTTTTTTTAAGAGGGACTTGAGCATTGCAAAAACCCAGATGGAGAATTGACCGAAGGATCAGGAATCAACACATACTCTGTGATTCGGAAGAAGAGGTAAGTGTTGAGTCGGAATCAGACACAGAGGAAACGGCGGCGGCGGAGCTGAACTGCCTCAGGGCAAGTAAGTGGTCGGAGGTGGCACCACCACATGCTGCGGCAGCACGGCGGAGATGAGTTAGCATTCTAGCGAGGGAAGGCGACGAAGCGACTGAGACATGTGAAGTGAAGAGAAGCAAAGAAAGAGGGACAAAGAAGAAGCAAAGGGTTTATGGAGGTCAAATCTGCTGCGTGTGGAACCACCTTTAGCTTCGGTGGACCTTCCGATCTGGGCAATTGGTTTCACACAATAGAATGCATCGTATTTGGAAAAAAAAAATCATTATGAATAAAAATGATGGAAAATTGTACTTCCTTGGCTAATTCTCTCATAAAAGTAATTAAACTATTTATAAATGATATTTTTGTAATAAATTAATTATTAATCCAAATATGCACATTGCTTCTATTTGAATACAAGAATCCAAAAATATTATTTTACATCTTCTCTTTTCTTTCTTTTCTTTAAGGATATATCTAGACTTTTTTTTGTTTGTTTAGAAATTGTTGGGTGATGGAAATACTAGTAGAGCATGTGAGAGTGGAATCTAAGAATTCAAATCTGCTTGATTCCAAGGTCAAGTTTCATTTATATAGAAAACAATCACATCTTTATCATTTATCATAAAGATAAAAATATAATATTTATCATACATAAAATAACAAATTAATCTAAACATTTATCCTATAAGATTATTCTCCCACTTTTTAAGATAAAGATATTATCTTTATCTTTCCACATTCCCAGATTATTTGACATTTAATAGATTGTCTATCATCCGATTGTCAAAATGATTGGATGATACACAACTCTTCTAGTCTTAAGCGCGAAAAGGCTAAGCTTATTCCTTTTGAGGTCGTCAGCCTTTGCTAGATTGACAATTATCATCTCTGTACCGAGTTGAATCTGATGGTATCCGAATCGAATTTGGTGGTATCCGAATTGTCATTGTACCGACCGAGTCAAATCTGGTGGTATTCATGTCGTCTTTGGTGATATCCAAGTTTTCTCTGTACTGAGTTGAATTTGGGAGTATCCGAGTCGTCTTTGTACCGAGTCGAATATGATGGTATCCGAGTCATATCTGATTTGTTTTCGAGTCAAATTTGATTTTACTGAGTCAAATCTGGTAGTATCTGAGTCGATATACATAGATCGTATTTTTTTCTAATCGATATACGTAAAGTCGTACTTTTCCAAGTTGATATACGTAAATCACATTTTTCCAAGTCGATGTACATAAGCCGTATTTTTCCAAGTCGATATATGTAAAGCCATATTTTTTCGAATCGATATACGTAAAGTCATATTTTTTTGAGTTGATATACGTAAGCCATATTTTTTCGAGTCGATATATGTAAAGTCGTATTTTTCCAAGTCGATATAATTTTATAATCCAAGTGTTGCCATATATGATCCAAGCATGATTTTGTATGGTTAGAATGTGGTTCAAAGCAAAGTTTCTTTCATTTCATGTAAAAAGGGGGTACAAATTACTTGGCAATAATAGTAAGCAAAACTAAGAAAAATGGCAAAAGCTTAAGGAAAACAAAATGTCTTAAAGGAAAATGAGCAAAAAGAAAAGGGGAATAAAAGGTTGAACCAGGATTAGCCGAGAAAAAATGATTCAGTTGAAGTCTCTGAATGTCGGTTTCTCATGTCGGTCAACCATGAGCTTTTGCCAATAACTCATGATGGAGGGACTTTGCTTCTGCTGCTTCGTGTCTTTCTTTTGCTCGTATTTCGATAGGTAGCCTTCTCGAATGAGTTTTTCGATTTGTCAGATAAGGGTAAAGCACTTTTCAGTATCGTGGCTAGGTGCCTTATGAAATTCGCACAAAACTTTCTTATTGGCTCCTATCATCCTACCATATGTGGGAGGAGAAAAGTAACAATTTGTCCACGTTTACATCTCTTATGATTTCTCGACATGTAACTTTTATTAACTTATTTATATGGCATTGTTTTGTTTTTTTTTTTCTCGATTGATCTCTCTATATTATATTACTTGATCGAGTTTTTCTCTTTTTTTCTTATCTCTTTTAATTGTAAAAAAATATTATGCAAAAGTACTGTATAAATTAAACAAAAATCATCTTTAATTAGAGGAGGGGGGAGGGGGGGAATGTGATTTAATTGACACTGTTGGCCATTATCAGTAATAATATAATATATCGCCATTCAAACTGAGAAATAGAACCAACATAGAAAAAATAAAGAATATATATACTTATATATGTGTACAGATATAAGAATGAACAACCCTTCCAAAAGAATAAACTCAATATAAATTGAAATTGATGAATATGATGATGGTACTAATTAAATAAAAATATATCTGCCACTGCAAAAATTGAAATTCAAAATGCGTTGCACTATAGATCGAGAGTTCTGGGAACACATGCTCTTTACTCATTCGGTATTCATGATCAATCACATGAAAATTCGCAGAACCGATACTACCAAAACACAGAAATTTGATCAAGTAAGCAAACTGCATGGTACATAATAAGCCTAGTATGAAGAAAATACTAGAGCAGTCAACAATGCAACAAAGCCAGGTGCCCCAAAATAAATGATTCCATGTGGAGTAATCATTGAGCTTGTTGATTCATCACTGTTCTCATCAGGTAAAGCATATGCACCTACAAGTAGTAATGTATTCATATAGAAAATTAATTAACCAAGATCACAATCCAATAAACATGATTTATAAAAGTGAACTGACTTATTACCTTGTGTTGCTGCTTGCGTGGTGTTGCAGGTAGAAAAATCAACATTGATGCCGCAAGCCTTTGGGAGCTTCAAGATCTCCTCCTTGTTGGAAGTACTAACGGATTGAAACAAGGGAGTTTTGTTGACGAAATTGCAAAGGCATTGAGGGTTATTGTCATGCATCTCCTTCAATGGGTCACAGCAAGCCGGGGAAGGGTTGTTTGGAGATTTAAGGAATTCTTGGCATGGCATAAGCTTTTGCACGCATTGTGCTTCTTGTAGAAGCCCCCCTTGCCCACCTAGAAGCTGGTCAAGAGCACTACTATCACTCATACCCAGGTTAACAAGGAATGAACTAGAGAACAAGAATATCACAAGGAGGATTGATGAGTATTGGAATGCCATGTTCATGATGAGGATGAGAAGGAATGAGAAAATTTATTTTAAATTTGAAACAACACCAACACCAACACCAACCCCAAACTTTTGTTGTTGTTGTTGTTGTTGTTGTTTCTTATTTTGCCTCTATTCTCAACCTAATGGCTTCATTGTGCTGGATTCTACTCATATAAACCAGAGGGGAACTCTATTTTTAAAAGGGCTTGTTTTTAAAATGGAAAATTAATTTCAGCCAGCCTTAGGCTGTTCTATTTTGAAACTCTTTCACCTTTTTTTCTTCTATCTTTTTGCTAGTTTTGGATGTAATTAATCTGTATTGTTTTTTACACCTCATTTTTTGTACAAACGTGCTTGTTCCTATATATAGATGTAGATTTTGTGCCACACGAATTTGTACTACCAAGCATTAGTCTTTTTGGAATATACTAATAATATCATTTCGATGGACAGTCTTTATTATTTTGACTTCAAAACACATTCATTTTGTGTTGTGAAAGTTGCTGAAGAAGGACACTTATTTCGTTTGGAATTTGAAGGCCTCTCGTAAATCATAATATATACTTTATGATTTACATAATTACACACAACTAAATATATTTTTCTTAATTTTTTGCTTATATCTGATAGAAAAATTGATTAATTAGTCCATTAGTTTAAATATATCTTTTTTTCTGGAGGAATGTTGCTCTTTAGGCTCTATTTTTTGTTAAACTTAATTGGTTTTGTGTTCTTGTACTGCCAAATCAATGAAATCAATTTTCTAACTTCTAAAAATATAATTTTCGCTCCTCCTCATGAATTCTACTAGTGATAAAATTACATCTTAGAGGGATGAGATTTACATATTTTTAAGAGTTGAAGGACTGACTTTATTGATTTTAAAGTACATGAACTAATATTAATCATTGTGCTCGTTTTTGTTTTTTTTTTAAGGAATGGATGTGTTAGTTAGAATATCAATAATTGATTCTTTACTTTTATAAAAAAAAAAAAAAAGAGATTATTTTATCTTTACTCACTTCAGACGAGTGAAAAATATGTAGGAATTATACTATGCAAAATAATTGCTACGTTTTGCAAAAGCTCAATGAATTTCCAAAAGGATCAATTACAATATGCTGTTTCGCATAAAGGACTTGCCTTAATTTTACTCCCTTCAAAAGGATAAGCATCATAAAATGTCTGCATATAAAACAAACAATAAATAAAGCTTTTGATCGAGGTGTAGCACAACACATGTGGATTGTACGTGAGAAAAAAATAGTTATGAAACACTTCTTTGATGCATTACCCTCCATATCCATATATAAAGGTAGAACATAATCTAAATATGATATGGAATCAAATGCTCCTTTATTCGGTTCTCTCATTTCATTTGTGGGACAAATGCTATTCCATAAAAAAAAAAACATGCACGTTTTTATGTTCATTTTGAAACAGAGTAGCAGTACTTGTAGTCCTGTCATGTCTATGTGTCTCACGCTTGATCAACCAAACATATTTGAAGATCAACAATCATTGAGACATATTCATATATTCTAATAAAAAAAATAGATTCTCTATCACCTGATGTTAGTATTACTAAGCCAAGTACGATTTAACCATTCGATCTTCATCCTCGTTATGGTCTACAAATAATGACAATGAACTTTTTTTTTCCGTATAACACATTATATATCCAAACATAAGGAAATCTTCCCGTAATTGTCCAAAGGAACTAAGCCAGTTTTCTAATTGGTCATGTAATTAATTAGACATGTAACTTCTGAAAAAGATATTAATCATAGATCAATGATCAATTCAATAGCCACAATATATCTGAAGATTATTCACTGTAATATGTATAAAAGAAATAATTATACATCATGAGGAAAGTATAAAAAAAAAAAATCATATATGACGATTTGGAGGATCTTCCATAGTGAAGTAAAATACTATAAAAAAGTATAATAATTGTGAAAAACTCAGGAACCAAAACAAAATACTTAGGACAAAAATGCCTACGAAATTTCTCTACCAATGACAAAAAAAAACAAATGATCTTACAATTACAGAAGTATATAAATCTAAAAAACTTCCATTCATGCATGTAGGGCTAGTTGGTGGCTGGTAGAGAACAGGATCCAGAGAAGTTCAAAGAGAAACTAACACTGTCTGATCCAGAAGAGCTGCATTCAGGTGATAATTTCTTGCTCATATAAAAATATGGCGATGTGCTCATCATCCTGAGTCAGTACAAAAAACTTGCTTCAGAATCAAAAATACCCTTTAGATTTTGCTCATATAAAAGATGTTTTACAAACATCTTTTTCTGAACAAGAGTTTTACAAACATATCTTATTTATAAACTTCTTTCTTTCATTGAATATTTTACACTACATGTAAAGTTAACTCTCTAATTAACACTTCGTAAAAATAAAATACTCTCTAACCAAAACAATAAGTGATACAGAAAAATTAAAATTGACCAGCTGCATCATTTACCTTTCCTTTCTCTTCTCCAAAAACCGAGTCAAGGATGCTTTACGTGCCTGAGGCAAGCATACTGTAAACACAACAAAAACTTTTTCTGTTTATCACAGTGCCTTATAGCCTTACATAAACTAGTGAAAGATACACTTTATTCTGCTAGCAAGTAGGGACACTTTATACTTAGCAGTTAGCTCCACTAAATATCATGGGTTTATCTGAATAAATAGAAAGAGTATTAAAAAGTAAAAAAAAAAAAAAATACTAGGCATAATGAATCTACCTGGTTGAGCCTTTTTTTCTTTAGATGCAGATCCTACAGAACCAACAAGAATAGGTGACTCCAAATGTTTAGTAGGGGCAGTTGAAGGTCCTACTGCTCTTATTATTGGAATTTCATTGTTGCTAGAATTGATATGCATATGAGAGTTGGTCAGTGGGAATAGAGATTGCTGCCTGCAATTTTGCCTTATAATGAAACCATCATCTTTTGAGGGAATTGAGATTTCTGCCTGCAATTTTGCTGTGGAGACTTCCATTTTCTGAGTTGAAGGAGTAGACCCTTTTCCAGCCATTAACATGATAGCCTTGGCCTGATGGATATGGCCATGGAAAGTGTAAATCAGATAACTAAAAAAGTTCCACTGGGTCAGGTCGACTACATGGATCACACAAAACCATTCAGAGTTTAACAGAATTCAGACAAATTTAGAAAAATATATATACCTTCTCAGGAGATATGTCATCATAAACACATACTGAACCAGCATAGAAAATTGTCAACTGAGTAGGCATGCCAGAGGATTTGGAACAATTCCTGCAGAAAAACAACAATTTCAGGTGTGCCACTCTACATTGCTCAACAACATCACACCATGCTTCAATATATCTTTAGCAAGTGATTTCAGGGAAATAAAAAAATTACAATTTTTTAGATGTATGTTTTAAACTTATAATAATACCTTAAGTCAGTAGATCCAACAATGGAACCTATTGATAGAGGTGTGGCAGAGGAATTGGAACCAAGAGATTGTGGTTTTATGACTGAATTGGCCATGTTCAGTCCGGTAGTAACAAGATTAGATTGAAGAACAGGACTCACTTGATTTGATTGGTTGGAAACTGAAAATATTCCTTGTTTGTTTCCTGCACCATGCTTGCCTATAGACAAATTTCTCTACAAAATATCCAAGTAGTAAACAAGGATAAATTAGCTTTAGAAAAAATAACAAAAACCAAAGTGGAAAATACATGTCACAATAATAAGATAAAAACAAATAATATATGCACTGACTGACAGTGTAAAGAGTTTCAAAACTATCATATATTATAAGTTTGTTAATTTTTATATCTTAAAAGTCATATCAACCATAATTTTTCATTGACATTTGATAGTGAGATTCGGCCATTTGTATACATGAGAAGTTTGAAGCATCTTTTTATTAGAAGAAGAAGAAGAAGAAGAAAACCTGGGTGAGACCCAAGAATGGTTTCTGGTTAGAGTCAAAAGCATCTTTGGTTGACATGGTCATATATGAAGATGAAGCTAGTGGCTCAAGAATAGTCTTTCTAGGCCTGTCTTCCTGATTAGTCTTGAAGGACAGGAATTGAGGAACGGCTGACACCTTGTTTGGGAATGACCACTGCATTCCTGAACTCCTCACTGCAACAAATTAAGGACAGACACAAAATTGTGGAACATTAGATCAAGCTCATGAGTATTGAAAACATGTAAAAGAAAATCCATCTTTTAACAAAGACGATAATACATTCAAAGATACCTCAAAAATAAAGGAAGTTTAGCTCTATGATTGAATAAAAAGAATACGTTAATCTGCTTTCCAAATCCAAACTATATGAAATAGGAGAATGAGTGAATGATGATGGTCTTGAAGGTGATTTTAACTATTGAGAAAAATACTCTCATTGAACTAATTAAGAAAAGACAGATCGATGATATCTATAAGAAAAACTCTCAGCCTCTAACAAAGTGAGAAGATGTCCCACAACTCTGTTCCCTCAAAGAAAAAATAAACAAGTTACCAAATAATGAATGTACATCAAATAACCTGAATGGCCCTGAACAGTAATGAAACAATTACTCAAACAAAAGCACTTTCATTATATGAAGCCAGAGTCCTAGCTAGCTTGTATTATTATTCACATGTGAGGATGTGACCATGTTAGTTTATTGTAAATGTCGGCAGCATCTGGACAGACACAGTTTAGAAAATATATACAAATACAATTTTTTAGTAATCCTTATGAAGTTTAACATTGTTTAATCATAGTCCACCGTTTCATAAAAGGGGTACTTACTTTATTAAATGCTATATTTATTATTATAATATTTTATGCCGTGGCTTTAGTATATTTTATGTAAACCTTGTTAACAGCTAGTCACTACCATCGAAGATAGTTCTTTATTGTAGCATCACGCATGCCCATGTTAACCTCGGACACATATATATATATTTTTTAAAAGTATACACATGTTTATCCTTTTTAATTAATTTTTTTCATACATCAGAATCCATGATATTAATATTTAAATGCATCTGATTGTCGTAACCAAATTAAATAATGCACATCATTACATCAATATGAAAGCAAGAAAAAGAAGTAGCACATTGTAGAACAAAATATAGAAGGAATAGTACCAGAGACAACGCCAAGGCCACGTCTCTATTGTGTACCAAACATATCTAATAAATGAATAATGTTTGTTTGTGTTTTACTTTACAGTTTACGCTACTTATTCTTTGTAAAATGTGAAATAAGAAAGCACAAAGAAGCTTGCTTCTAATGAATATAAAAGTAAGTATTAAAATATTTTAAATGTCTAAAATAAAAGCATTTATTAGAGAGAAAAAAGAGAGCAGTAAATTAAAACATCCATCGCAGTAAATATTTTCTTTTTTGAATAAACAAAATTAGCACTTTTAAATTCTTATAATCAGTCTCAAAAGCTGGTTTTTACTATCACCAAGACTTCCCAACTAGCGTTTTATTATTAGTTTTGCTAACATTAGTTTTAAAGACTGGATTTATTATATTTTATATTTATAATACAATAAGAGTAGAAGTCTATATATATTGACAATGTGATGAATTTTTACACGGTTATTTAATTATAAACTATTATATATAATGAATTAGTTAATTTAACTTCTATAATTACTATATTAAAAATTATATCTGCTACAATAACTTCTTATTGATACACAGTACATAGAAATTAAACCGGTGTAATAAATATATATTTTAATAGAAAACTTTCAGTTTTAGAGTTTTGGTTGTTTATTTTCATTATTTAATTAATAATTAATTAACCACACAAGTGCTTCTCTCTCCTCCTCCTAAAAAGAAAAGTGTCTCTTACGTTTGATAATCTTGACAAAGGGGGAATAGGAAGAAGGCAACTGTATATAGCTTACCATTCCCCACCATTTCCATTTTATCAAACATCATCTTTTAAACATAAATACCAAATAGGCCCACTTATCAGGATTTTTCTTGCATAGTACCTGCATATATTATGATAGATACTTCACCTAATTAATTAATGCACTCATGCACTATAGTAGCCTACTAGTTAGGTTGCAAATTGCAGGTAAAATGCCTTCACTTTATAGCCTCATGTTTCAATAGGGTTTTTTTTGTTTTTTATATGTTAATAACTTCAACCCTTTTTTTTTAATAAAAAACTTAAAATTCTACTAGTTCTTAGTATCACTCAAGATTAAAGGGTAAAACCAAAAGTCAAAAAAAGGAGAAGCAAGGAAACAAATGGGTTATGAGTACTAAAGCATTCTTCTTTTCCTTTGTTCTTCCGTGTTTTATCCTTTTCTGAAAGGAATACACGTTCATTCCTTTTTCTTATTTCTGACAAAATAAACAACGATATGATTGAATAATAGCATATCGAGTGAAACTGAATAAAAAAAGGGTGTCGAAAATATCCAAAAATGGAACTGAAAAATATTGACAGCATAGAATCACACCACTCAAAAACTCAAATTCTACTCTCTCTTTTTATCCTCTTGCATAACAAAACAATCCAAATAATAATAATAATAATAACAACAATAATCCAAGTAATTAAAACCAAAAAAAGAGAGGCTATGGCCTTTTAAGCTAATACAAAACTTTCAAGTTCATATAAATTGAACGTGAGAGAAGTGCAAAGTAATTTTTTATAAAAATAAAATAATGATATAATAGTAATAATAATTTTAAAAAATGGTGAAAAATGTTACCTGGGTCTCTTGGTTTGTTAGCAGCATCATCTTTCATAGTAGTCCATGCACCATTTTTGGAACTCAAGCCAAAAAAATCCCTCTCCATATATGGCAAAAAAAAATAATCAGAGACCCTGAAGAGTTATTCTGTTGCTAGCTATGCAAAGAATAAGACTTTGAGAAAAAAGAAAAGAAAATCTCAAGTGTCAAGTGCGTGCAGTGAGTGGTTGGATTTTGAACAGGGACAGACAATAGTAGAAGAAGAAACAGAAAGATATAAGGAAGAAAATGAATGTGAGGAAAGAAATTAAAGGCTCGTGTACACGGTCGAATCATTAAATCTGCACCGTTGGATTAAATGAGATTCGGTTTTATGATGTGTTCGTCCGTATTGATTAACTCGCATTCGTGAGACACTAATTTTATTTTTACTTTTTTTATATCAGTGGGCCAAAAAAATCGAATATAAAAAAAATTACAATTTATAATAATTTTTTATCATTAAAATTTATTTATTTTTATTTTAAATTACACTTTTATAACAGTTTTTTATTCGTTGAAATCATGCCAATAAAAAAAATTAAAAAATTAATAGCTGATTTAAAAACTTTCTTAATTTCTTATATTAAATATTTTATATAAAATTAATATTCATATCCCGGTGTAAAATATTTTATATCATTAATCAATTATAATCATAAATTTTAAAGTAATTTTATAAAAATTAATTATTTTATTATAAATAAATAATTATAATCGATTCCCAGTATAAAATGATTTTAAACAATTACGTTTTCTTTTCTTTTTATATATAAAAACTTTAGACATACTCCATCCGACACGTGGTGCGATGCTCCCATCTTTTGTAAAATTCTAGTCATCAGAAAAGATTAATTAATTACTGTACTTTATTTTCTGACTTAGAACTCACATGTTTGGATATTAATATAATATTTAATCTATTCATTCAACAAAACTTTCTGTATTATTTTAATGGGTAAACATTTCACGAGGAAAATAGTTGATGGATTCGATTTGTCTGTGGGCTGTGGCAGCCTGGTGGTCATATGAAAACATAATAGCATTCAAAACTTTGTATGTTTTAATTATTTGGTTGGTCGAGGTTCGTTTCTTTAATTATCAAATCATGCAAACGTTGGTTTAATCTAATTTTTTGCGTGCTTCTTTTCTTGGCTAATCTGGTTTCCTACTTTAATCATCACAACACAATCATTTTAAGTCATTATCTGTTTTTGTTGTCAATAAAGAAAAGACAAAAGCAACTTTTAACCGTAGGTTCTGTAATTAAAATATAATAACAAGACATTTATAATTGAATCCAAAAAATCATATCCAGATCTGAGCTATATTCTCTTAAAACACCATTAGAAGTTTATAGCAGCAATTCTATAGTAAGGATTATATTTTTTTAGAAAGCTTTAAAATATAAAGAACTAATTACAAATTAAAGCACTATAGGTTTGATTTTTTTAATAAGATCTCTCATTTAACCTACATCAATAAATTTATAAGTTGACTGATGGCGCGAGCTGGTTATAAAGTTTTAAAATTATGAACGCCTAGTTACTAAATTCTAATATGTAATAATCAAATAATGTGGACAATTCCTTGAAACTGCACTCACAAGTTAACTTCACAAAAAACGTATTACTAACAAATTTCTCTCACATGATATTTTAATATGGACTCTGCTTCAATAATTTAAAATAAATAAAGGTGATGGGTGCAAATATAGACCCATAAACTTAACTTTTTTTTTTATACGTAACGATATTATAAAAAATTTATAATAAATATATATTATATTTAACTAAATAAGTTAGATTGAGTTAGATTCATGAACTTAACTAATAAAATATAAGTCACTTTTAATATAAAAAATACAATTTTATTAGTCAATATCAAAATGAATATAAAAAAAAAATGCTCCTTTTCAAAATCCGACCTAATCCTGTTTTCAATTTTTTATTTTAAATATTTCTGCTTCTCACATTTGTTTATATTTTTTTATGAATATTAATATATATATATATATATATAATCCAAAAACTTTATTTTCTTATAAAATAAAAAATAAAAGTACACTTCTCATTGCCCTGACCAAACTAATTTAAGTTTAATGAAATCAGTTTGATTTGTTAGTTCAGTATTGCGAAATTCAACTTAATTCAAACTCAATTAATAGAGTCTGGACAGATTTTTTGTCTACCAAATAGACCCACCCCCAACCAATTAATACACAACCTGAATAAGTATACATTGTTACATTAACTTTTGTTGATAACTCAAAAGGGAATTCCAATGGTTTTTAATGTATTAATTTTAAATATAAAGGGGTAACTCAGACCCTATAAGCAACTTAAAAATAGCTAAACTCAGAGAATAACATGTTAAAAATAATTAACAATATACTCTTTTAAATATACTAATTTTTGTTAATTGAATTTTACATAGGATTTGTTAAATTAAAAGATCCACGTTCAGTGAGAAAGAGAAACTAGTTTTTTGAAACAACATGCTTTCCATGTTCATGTTTTTAGTTTAAGTCTTTCCAGTCTCAAGGGTTCACATGATTTGCATTAAATCTAACAAAAATGATGAAAATCTGGATTCACAAGAGGCAAAGGTAGACTATACCTATAAAATGTAAGTATTCTAACTAACACCCAAGCTAATAATTAATATTGTACCAATAGAATGATAAGTCTATCTGATGATATTAATTGGGTGTACTTTATTTTTTGCGTTCAAATATAATCATAAGATATCTTTAAAAAAAATTTAAACGTGTGATGGAGATTCTTTGGAGTATAGAGTGTCATGAGGTGTAAGCTTTAAAATTTAAAAGGTGTATTTTTTATGCGTACTTTAAAAGGTGTATTAAATCTCATATTAATATTTGAGTGATTATGACCATCTTAAACTTGTGTTCAACTAAATAACTTAGAGTAACTTTCACTTCAATTCCCTCCATTGGATAAATCTTTATTTGATCAATTATTCTTTATACATAAATCTTTTTTTTAATAGAACACCAATTATTACTTAAGCTTGTGCAATTTAATTAAAAAATTCGAGTAAGTGAAGCAGGAGAAGCTCATAGTTTAAGTTTAGGCCGTTCGTTGAAATGCAAATTTAAGTAAGTAAGCAAGTGGGTATCTTTGTATGAAATAAAGGGTTATAAGGGTGACATGTGATAATAAGAAAGGAAAGAATCGTGAAATAGTTCATGGATTCAATTTTTTTTGCTTACGACTAACCATTAATCACTGATATTTATCTTGAAATAAGAACAAAAACGAATGGGGAAAGGTGTTGGCACCAAATTAAAGCAAGAAAAAGAAAGAAGCATGTGTTGGTTGAGGTACGATTTTGGACGTAGATGGTAATAATAGAATTAAATGGAAATAAATAAATGGGACATGGATGGATGAGAAAAATATAAAAAAAAAAAGTAGGGATGTCACATACTCGTGAAAATACCTCAATCTCCATCCCAATTTTGACGAGAAAAATCCAAGTTAATCAAATATGGGCGTAGCACCCGCATCCGTCACCGTTGTTAATATAATAAATTATATAAATATTTTAGAGTAATTTATCTATTTATAATATAAATCATAAGTTTAAAAATTTATATTAAATATTAATTTAATTATATTTATTATAAAATAATATTTTTAACTCATTGTATATGGATAAAATAAATGAAACAATTTGATTTATTATGAGAAATAGAAATGTGGTATAAGAGAGTGTCATGCAACATTTAAAATGATCATGTAAATTACTTTATGACTTATGACTGTTATGTGTATGGAGAACAGAGTAGATTGAAAAATTTAATCTCCAGTGAAAATAGAAATAAGTCAAATTTTTAAACCCCAATCAAAAAATAAAAATAAAGAAGTAGAGATAATTTGAAATATCTGAAACAGGAATGGGAGAAACTAATCTCCACCACTACCATACCTAAAAGCAAAGGGGGCATGTGATTGGGGGTAAGTCTATTTGGCACGCGATGTGAACGTTCTTGGTCCCCACGTGCCAATAATATTATACTATTTATTATTATTATTTTATTTTGTCACTCTTGATAAATTAATGAGCCCACCCCCATTGTACTATTTTGGCATTCGATTTTTGGCATCACATCCGCATGACTGCACGAGTGACGTAGCTAAAATTATAAAATTATTTTATTTTTGGGTCATAGAGGAACTAGATTTACAAAATTATTATCATGAGAGGCTCGAGGGTTCTCGTGGAGTCATGTTCCAACTTTCCCACGATAATTTTGTTTTTAAAGTTGGATCTCAAATTTCACAATAATAATTAAGACATGTTTTTAAGTTTAAAAAACACTTATAAATTAGATAAACAGTTAAATACTAATATAAATGAAGTACGACTAATAATATAGGTAACAAGATTTAAATTCATGTTTTTATGAAATATGAATTTTATCTTTATTAACTGAACCATTAGTTTTTAACCATATTTGTCTGTTTTTTACTCCAATTATATATTTTTTTTCCTTGGACAGTATTTTATAGGTCTTCTTAACTAATGTTTTAAAAATAATGATTAAAAAGTGTTTAACAAATTCATTAAAAGCTGTGCAATTATATTGGTGAACTGAGAGTTACTTACACGTTTGAGCTAGGTTGATGCTGTTTTGAGGGGAACTAATTTATTATACGCAAATCATACTACATACATGCCCTTTCCCATTTTAAAAATGACATTACCTTAAGAAAAATAACAAAAAACATATAGGTGATGGCTACCATACATACCAATACTTGATAATTCTGAAGCATATACATCAATATAGCCCAAAATCGTGTCATATCAGTAGTTTTGTAAAACTGATTTCCTTATCCATATAGCTAGTTGCATAACAGCAACAGCGCAATGTAGCGTGTCACATGAAATATCCCAAAATTTAGTTTCATCCACTTTCTGTTCACTGCATGGTGGTATGGTCGTTACAAGTTACAAGTTACAAGTTACAACAATACGTGCTCACAATGCCTATAAAAAATAAAAATTATAGTAACACTCAATCAAATTTTAAAATTATTACTTTTACATGATTTGAAAATATTATAATATAATATTTTAACAGATGTCAGTATAATATTTTAAAATATATAAAAGTGTTAAGTATAATGATTTTAAATTTAAACGAGTGTTATGAAAAAATAAAAATAAAAAATAGAATTAGGTATAGTTTGATAAAATCTCATGTATATTTGAAAATAAATAAAATACCTGTTCTCACGCAACATTATTAATTTATATCCTACAATTATCATAATCGCTATAAATAGTTTCAAAGTGCGAGAAAATTATAAAGAATTGCATAGCCACAGTTAATATATAAGATTTAATTCTATTAATTAAAAGATCACGCTAACTAGGTTGGGCAAAGGTTAAACAACAATAAATATGACATTCTATTCAATCTTTTTAACTACTTAAAAACAATTATTAAACTACTTTTATTTTTTCGGTGTAACCTTTTCTAACTAAGAAAGTAATTACTACTACTAGCTAGCATTTATCTTAATTATAAAAAGAAATTAAAACCAGTAAACATTGAGTCATGGAATTGAGAAAAAAAACATGCAGTATTATAATAATGTCAAAATAATCAAGACATAACAGTTAGCCCAATATCATAATCCAATAAATTTATCTCGATGCTAAATTGTACCATATTCATAATTTTTCTTCTTTGCTCTACTGATTGGAGTCCTCTTTTATGCTATTCGTGTCCGTACCCTTCCCTTTTTTCTTAAAGAAATAAAAAGCCTTAGTTCAACTTTGCCTTTAGGGAACATTTACTTTCACAAATTACAAGGATTAATTTTATCTCGTAGGAATGTTGAGATGGATAAAAGTTTATCCCATGCCAATTTCAACTTTCAAGTATTTGAAAAAAAAATGTTCAACTACAATTTATTGGACGATATATAAAATCATTTTTAATTTTGGCCCATTTGTAAAATCATTCATGAGCCCAATCAAATGCACAATGAGCTTACATTTGTGGGCATTACTGTTGGAAATTCCATATTGCTATTTAAACTCCCACTTTTTTTTTTATAAATCTGTTTTTAACTAAAATTCCCCATATACTTGACACTTCCCCAACATAATGAAAACAATATTTTGTATGATATTTCGACAAAATATTGTCAATATATACAACGGAAACAAGTTTTATGTTATGTATTTCAATAAGATATTATTTAAATATAAAACTTGACCTTGCATAGTCCTAAAATTGTCTATACAATTAAGTTTAGGTTGAGTTAGATTGAATAATCAAATCATAAAAAGCAGGAACATTGTTTAAGAGTTTATATCAATTTTATTTTATAATGATTCGAATAATTTGTAATTTGGAACTATGCAATAAGAGTGAAAAGAAGTGCTTGAAGTAAAAGAAAAATACGAGATCATACATGTGACACATTTAATGTTTGCAATTTTTTAAAATGTCAACATTAATGGTATAACACTGAAACAATGTGTTGACTAATAATACTACACACGAGTTATGAAAAGAAATTTGAATTGGTGCTATATAATTTGTTATCACCAATGGTTTATAGTGAATAAATGTATGTCATATTTGATCTTTATCCAATACTTTAAACTAAAACATTCCAATTTATAAAAAAAAATCACAAGTATTTTGCATCAAAGGAAAAAATAACGTGATTCCATTCAACCCGTTAGATAAAAGTTTAGCACAAAACATACAAAGTTCTCAATTACACCAGAACCAAGATAGTAATAGTTTGATTTCAATTTTCCTATCTTCAACAAACAGCAGAAGAAATTACAATATTTTGGTCAAAGAAGACACAAGATAAAATAAAAGAAAAGAAAAGAACTTAAGGTCTCGGTCATATAAAATCTAAAAAATGGGGTGGAAGAAGGTAAGGTGATTTGAACAATAATGTATTCTGTAAAAAGTCATAAGCATTTTCAAGAGTCCACAATCAACCCATTTGAATTGAATTGAACACCACTATCACACCAACCAACCAACCTCTCTTTTCTTCTCTCTCTAAGTTGAGCTTCAAAATCAATGTCTTCGCACTTCTCAGCAGCAGCATGGTGCTAGGGTTCGTTTGGTTCATCCAAACATGGTCTTCAAGGGAAGGTTCTTCTCTTCTAAGAAATCCGATTCTTCTAGCCCCGATGCGTCTTCAAACAGTCCTCGATCTTTCTCCTCCAATTCCCCTTCCAGATCCGACAAGAAAAAACCTAAACCCGCCGCGAATCAAACCCTAGCCGCTGCTTCCGCCAGCGCCAGCGGCGGCGGCGGAAGTCTCGCCGCCGCGTGCCGGCAGACGCATGTCAAGGATGGAACTAAGAAGAAGGATGTGGTCAAGGGGGGGAAAGAAAGTCAAACACCGCCGCCGGAGTCTCGGAAGGATTCTCCGGCGAAGAAGCTGATGGCGGCGGCGGCCGAGGGACGGGAATCGCCGTCGTCGTCGTCGGTGTCCCCAATTCTGGCGTCGTCGCTGGGGCTGAACAGGATCAAGACGAGATCGGGGCCGTTGCCGCAGGAGAGCTTCTTCGGATTCAGGGGCGAGAAAGGGACCGCGGCGCTCGGCGGCAGCAACCTCTCCCGGCCGGGCGTCAGTGCCCGCGCCAGCGATGGGAAGAAGAAGGAGGTGGCAAACCAGAGCAGGGTGGGGTTCCACGAGGTTTCCATCGGCGGCAGCGGCGGTGCTGCTGCCGGAGGTTGGGGCGATAACGGGAGCAATTCGGATAGCGTGTCGACGTCGGGGAGCTTGCCGTCGAGGGAGCAGAGTCCGGTGGTGTTGCCTCGGTCGCGGTTGCAGAACGGAGAATCATCATCGGAAGCTGCAGGTATCACTGTAACTCTGTGTGTGTGTGAATTTTGTAATGATTCTTATCGTGTGGTTTTGGTTGGTTTTCTAACTAGTTAAGTAGTAAAGGATCATTGATTGGATAGTTTGATTAGGATTTTGGTGGAGAAGTGTTATATTCTTTAGAAGAATGGCTTGTTGTCATTCTGTTTTAATGAGAAGTACAAGGACCAGGGAGAATGTCTATTACTTCTGTATTTCTATTAGTGAGTATCTTGCTTGATCATGTTCTGGTACTATGATTTTATGAGTTTTAGAACCTTTTGGAGTGGAACCCCAGTTGAAAGGATGTGGTTTGTTTATTTTCTTTTGGTGTTGTTGGTGTGTAGATCAGTTTCTCCATGTTCTTTCAAATTTGTTTGGATGACAACAGTGGAACTAAAGATTGTAGTTCTTATTTCAGTTTTAGTACTGTCAGACTTGGAGTTGACTAAACTTTTATTCTCAGTGTTTGGCATGAGTAAAGAACCAAGGGATAAAATTGTAATATAATTTTAATTTATAAGTATTAAAAATTTAAAACTATTTTTAGTATTGCTTGGGTGGGATATGCCTTTTGTGGTGATGGATGCCATAGGGACAGTGGCAGTATCAGAAATAAGATTGTGTGCCTACTTCAAATATTATCTGGATTTTATATATACAGTCTCAAATATGATTAGCATTCATTGAAATAATCACCCATGCTTGGGTGAGACATTTTATTAATTTATGTATTTGAATTTTGAAGACATCATCTACAAGATATACCTCAATTGAAGATTAGAATGATTAATTAAAGCTATAGTATGTACAAATGCACAACTAAATATTACTATTAACCAGACCAACTCAAACAATTTAGCTTTGTGGATCTTTAAACTTATGATATCTTGTAACTTTACTGCTACCACATCATAGTTGCAGTTTTACACAGTGAAAGTGGCTGGTTGCAGTATAGCTATTTCACCAGTTTTCACCTTTCTATATCTTTGCATGGCAAGCTCATCTATTGTTGGTTTCTGTATTGGTGAAGTAAAGTATTGTATATGTAATATGTTCCAAATGTGAATGCAAGGGTGTTAGTAATAGTCCTGAATTGGTGGGTTAAGCATAAGTTTAAGGCAGTATAAGTTAGAGGTGGACAAGTACAAATAGCCAAATTGCCAAAGCAATTTTTGAAATAGCACACACTCAAGCTTAAGCTCAAGATCAACTAAGCTCACTCCCTCACACATCAAACTTGGACCGGGGCCTGCTCACAAATTCTATCCGGGGATGTGTGATGAGTTGGTTTTGGGTTGATGTGTTATTACTTGATTAGTTTTATCTACCCACTGCTGATAAAAAAAATTCTTTTTGTTTGTGTTTATTTTATACTGAAATATCTGGAAAAACTGTGTTGGGTTTTTTCTATAAATGTTACTTTTGCTTATGATATCACTTTAAACAGGCAAACAGGCATCATCATGGGCTCAGTCTGGAGGCTTAAGAAGTGCAGATGTTTGTACTCCAGAGGTACCACTTGGTTTAGGGTGTGTGTGTGTGTTGGTCTTTGGTATTTTTTGCTATTACTTTGATTTGATTAACTTAATTTTGTCTGAATTAGTTGTTTATTTTGTTTATTCATCTATAATGACAAATAAGCTTAATTGTTTCCTTTTCAGGCAGCATATGAATTTGAAAACCCAAAGGAGTCTGAATCTCCTCGTTTTCAAGCTATATTACGTGTCACTAGTGCACCCAGAAAGAGGTTTCCTTCAGATATCAAAAGTTTTTCCCACGAGTTGAATTCAAAAGGTGTCTGGCCTTTTCCATTTTCAAAGCCTCGGCGGCTAAATAACCTTGAGGTACTTTTGTTTCCATTCACATTATTGTTATGTTGATGATTTGTGTCATAGGAGGCATTACATTAAGATTGCTTTACTTTGTTGTGCAGGAGATTTTGGTTGTTATTAGGGCTAAATTTGATAAAGCTAAGGAAGATGTGAACTCTGATCTGGCTATCTTTGCAGCAGACCTGGTTGGAATTCTTGAAAAAAATGCCGATACTCATCCTGATTGGCAAGAGACAATTGAGGACTTGCTAGTTTTGGCCAGGAGTTGTGCTATGACTTCATCTGGTGAGTTTTGGCTTCAGTGTGAAAGCATAGTTCAGGAGTTGGATGATAGGCGTCAAGAGCATCCTCCAGGGATGCTAAAGCAGCTTCACACTCGAATGCTTTTCATTCTCACAAGGTGCACCCGATTACTGCAATTCCACAAGGAAAGTGGTTTGGCTGAGGATGAACCTGTTTTCAATCTCCGTCAATCCAGAGTCTTGCATTCTGCTGGAAAATGTATTCCTCCTAGTGTGGGAAGGGATACTAAAAGTTCAAGTGCTGCAAAGGCCTTAAAGCCTTCATCAAAAAAAGCTTTTAGTCAAGAGCAGAGTATGATGGGTTGGAAGAAAGATGTTATGCAACCAGAAAATCTTTTGGTTCCTGCTGATGATGACAATGCAAAACACTTTGACACTTCAGGCAGGAATCGAATGGCTTCTTGGAAGAAATTCCCTTCTCCGACAGGAAGAAGCCCTAAAGAAGTTGGTCAGTTGAAGGACCAAAATTATGGGAGGGTTGAATCTTCAAAGGCATCAAATAATAAGAGATTCACTTCTGATGTGGATCTCTCTACTGCTAAGCCATCTGAGCTTCTTCCTGTCAAAGATTCCTTGGATCATGCTTCCAAACACCAACACAAAGTTTCCTGGGGATACTGGGGAGATCAGCCGAATAATAATAGCGAGGAGAATTCAATAATTTGTCGTATATGTGAAGAGGATGTTCCTACTTCACATGTTGAAGATCATTCAAGGATTTGTGCAGTTGCTGATAGATGTGATCAAAAGGGACTGAGTGTCAATGAGCGTCTTGTCAGGATTGCTGAAACACTAGAGAAGATGATGGAATCATGTACACAGAAGGATACCCAACAAATGATGGGAAGTCCTGATGTTGCAAAAGTGTCAAATTCGAGTATGACTGAAGAATCTGATGTTCCTTCGCCTAAACTTAGTGATTGGTCTCGCAGAGGCTCAGAGGACATGCTAGACTGTTTCCCTGAAGCTGACAATTCTGTTTTTATGGATGACCTAAAAGGTTTACCACTTATGTCATGTAAAACTCGTTTTGGTCCAAAGTCTGACCAAGGTATGACAACATCATCTGCAGGGAGCATGACTCCCAGGTCTCCGTTGATGACACCACGGACAAGTCAGATTGACTTGCTCTTGGCAGGGAAGGGTGCTTATTCTGAACATGATGATCTACCACAGGCATGGCACTTTTTAAATCTCTTTCTAAAATGCTTTTATTTATTTGTAATTTATTGCCCAATACTAGTTGTGTCATGGCTGACATTGTCAATTCAACATATCATGTTGACATGTTGTATCAAATGGTCTTCCCCATGTGTTCAAATATGATGTTTAGTGATACATGATCCAGTAATCATAATTCATAACTATCCCTAAGCACTATTTCTTTCTATTTTCAATAGCAAATGTTTTATTAAAATTAATACAAGATTTTTGATATCTAATTGTTTGTGCTTAAATATCTATTTGTTTATGCCTGTATCTATTCAGAATTTTAAAAAATGAGTCATGTCTTACATTTGCATAATGAAATATCAAATACTCTTCTTGTTTCACAATGTTCTTGTTAGAAAAATCTTATCTTTGGCATTCTTCTGTCA
Organism: Amphicarpaea edgeworthii; assembly: GCA_014843725.1. Lineage (NCBI taxonomy): Eukaryota > Viridiplantae > Streptophyta > Magnoliopsida > Fabales > Fabaceae > Amphicarpaea > Amphicarpaea edgeworthii. Next base: position 2,109,465 of record CM026325.1, read on the forward strand.
CAAAATTCCTGTTTTATTGTAGATGAATGAACTTGCTGATATAGCGCGCTGTGTGGCAAATGCACCTTTGGATGATGATCGCACGACGTCATATTTATTATCTTGTCTTGATTATTTGCGCGATGTTGTAGAAAGAAGGAAATTTAATGCACTTACTGTGGAGAGCTTTGGAACACGTATTGAGAAGCTGATTCGGTTAGTAGTTTTCTGCTATACATGTTGTAGCATAATATGGAAAGTATTGAGTAACATTGAATTTGAATAGATGGATTCTTAATGAATAAATTTTAGGGTAAATTCTTTTTAGACACTTTTTAAAAAAAATTACAGAATGGTCATAACTTCATAACTGAACACAAAATATCACATGCCATAATAATATTGCTAACTACGACTACGATTGTGTCCAATTATCTGTTAACTTACTTTAATTTAATGTTGGATATAAACTTACTTTCTCACTTTACACATCTCACTTTAGAGGAGTCTCACCTGATTATCTGTCCTACTATAATGTTTTGGCTAGTCACCTTTTTTGAAGTTCACAATAAACATATTTTTCCTTTTCCCCCTTAGTACTTGTGACTATCACATAATAGTATAAAACCAACCATGGAAAGCCAAAATCCAAGATAGAATTACAGTGGACAGCATAGTGGCAAATTGTGGACACATGGTGGCCTTGTTTAAAGAACTACAAAATATCTGCAAGATATATAAAAAAACTAAGGTAGCGTTTGGTTTGTGAAAATATTTTCTGTTTTCATTTTTTATTTCGATTTTCTGAAAATAGTTTTCATTTTCAGTTTTTTAAGATTTAGAGAATGTGTTTGGTTTGACTAATTTATGATTTCAAAAATTGAAAATGTTACAATTCTGTCATTGGGCACTTTCAAATGAAACAAAAAACGAGAAAACAACAATTTGTTGTTTTCAAAATTAGACTTATTTTCAGAAAAATTTTCTTAGAAAATGTTTTCCAAATTTTACCAAACATATTTTCATGCCTGTTTTCTGTTTTCTTTGACAATGAAAACAGAAAACACTCAAACCAAACACCACCTAACGTACCCAATGCAAGATATATAAATGGCTAATATGCAATTTAGTCCTCAAATTAGAATTAATAGTTCACTTTGGTCCCCAAGTTTTTAAAAGTTTCAATTTAGTCCTTAAATTATTTAAAATGCATCATTTTACTCATTTTCCATCAGATTTTTCTATTTACACCCCCTTTTAGTAAAAACACTTATTTTTATATGGTTAGAGGAGTGTTTTTAGTAAAAGGGGGGGGGGTGTAAATAGCAAAATTTGATGGAAAATGACCAAATTGACGCAATTTAAACAATTTAGGGACCAAATTAAAACCTTTAAAAACTTGGGGACCAAAGTGAACGATTAATTATAATTTGGGGACTAAATTGCGTATTTAGCCTATATAAAAATAAGAGTCTATCAAATTATATAAAAATAATAAACATAATTCAAACATGTTCTAGTATATGGATCACAACAACAAATGCTTATTATACTAGGTGAGGTTTGCAGTTGGCTACATGGATCACATGATGTCATTTAGGTCAATTAAAGACCAAAGTTTCAGAGATGTTTTTTTTTTTTTGGTCAGCAAAGAAAAGTTTCAGAGATGTTATTTACCATGAGATCCCTCTTGACAACTTTATCGAATGCCTTAGTCTGCCCTCTCCTCTTTATAGGATTAAAAATCATGCAATCTACTTATATACTGTTTTAGCATATCAAACTTTACAAAATCTAATGTAACGTCAATTCAAAGGAAAGAACAGACAAACACTATTTGGTCTTTGTATGCATGTTGCTGTTGTGGTGATGCCTACAATTTGTTATGAACTTCTGGTAAATGAAAAAAGGCAAGATGTGGTGATTCTGTTCTATAACTGCTGATATGGATTTGATAAAAAAAAAGATGAAACAAAAACAGTGTTCTGTTTTTGGTGAAGGAAAACACAGCATAATAGAGAATGAAAGACAGGAGGGAGGTATAGGTACCTGACTAATAAAGTGAGAGAAGGGAGGCCTAGGTTGCAAATAAAATAATATAAAATAAACATAAAGTGCGCTTACCTGAATCAAGGAGGAGGCTTTACCTAAAATAAAGCATGGAATATAAAACACTATGCCAAGCCTTTCATATGTTTTTTTCTCAAAAACTGGCCACTTCAATCCAGCATTGCAGTTCAATTGATGCAGTTTAATAACATGGACTTTGCTAGTTGTCTTTTGTAATCATTTGGTGATTATTGTTGATAAGTTGTAATTTGGTTTGGTAGAGAGAAGTATCTGCAGCTTACTGAGATGGTGGATGTTGAAAAGATAGATACAGAGATCACTATTGATGATGATCTCTTGGAAGATGATGTGGTTCGCAGCTTGAGAACAAGCCCAATCCATTCTTCAAGGGATCGTACCTCTATTGATGACTTTGAGATTATAAAACCTATTAGTCGTGGGGCATTTGGAAGGGTTTTCTTGGCTAAAAAGCGAACAACTGGTGATCTTTTTGCCATAAAGGTATATATACTTTATGCTTCTGATTCACTGGTTACTGTTTAAACCCTTATGTCTCCCCTTCTCATTTTTCAAGGTTATGTCATTTGTTGTATCATCTCTTAAATCGGAGATTCATGTCCTTGTGTTTGTTCCATGCTTTTTTGTGGCTTGTGTTGTGAAAGAGTTGCTTAATAAAATGGGTTACCAAGGTTGAATGACCCTTGTGGAGTTTTATTGAAGCTTACCACTGTGTTTGGAATGCTTGTTGGGCAAAATCCACCCTTTTGACAGCTTGAGAGAGCTTTTTGAAAAAAAGGGAAAATTTTATAAAAAATAATTGTTTCTGAACAGGCTATCAATTTCACATATAACTGCATTTAATCTTTATATATTTCACTAATTGTTGTAGCTCAACATGCTGCATGGAGGGCTACATATGTAATTTAATATCTGACCTTTTATTTCTATCATTTTCTTTAATAACTTTTCTTTACTTGAAAAACAAAATTTGCATTGAATTATTCTTTAAACTCTTCTCATGTATTATTTATTACTGTGTACTATTTACATCTTTCAATGGTACTATGGTTCCAAGGTAATTTTAATGCAATAAATTTTGGTAACATAGCTGTGTGTTAATATCTTTAATGCACTCTTGTATATTTGTTTCTGTTTCTTGTTTTATGCTTTAGTTCTTTACCCTATAGAGTTATTTTCTAATAGGTTCTCAAGAAGGCAGATATGATTCGTAAGAATGCTGTGGAAAGTATATTAGCAGAACGTGATATCTTAATTACAGTACGCAACCCTTTTGTGGTGAGCAAGTCTAACTTATTTATTATTCCATGCTGCTTTGAAAATATGTTGTCTTATTCTAATGTTAGCTTTAACTTATTCAGGTTCGATTCTTCTATTCTTTTACATGTCGTGAGAACTTATATCTTGTCATGGAATATCTCAATGGAGGTGACCTGTATTCATTATTAAGGAATTTAGGCTGCCTAGATGAGGAAGTTGCTCGTGTATATATTGCTGAAGTGGTAATTTTTAGTCCTGTCTCTCTCTGTCTGGATATCTGAAAAAATGATCTCTTTATTACATTTGTATAAAACATAAGTTTTTTTTCTAATGTTAGGTGCTTGCGTTAGAGTATTTGCATTCACTGCGTGTGGTTCATCGTGACTTGAAGCCTGACAATTTATTGATAGCGCATGATGGTCACATCAAGGTAACTACTGAGTGTGTTTGGCTTTCTGTTTACAAACCTTCAAACCATGGTTATGGGAAAAGGTTGTCTTTGTAATTTTTGCCCAAACCATGGTTTGGAAATTTGTAATGGATTAAAAATTGTAAGGACTAAAAAATTATTTAAACCTTTTATTTTTCTAGAAAGCTCACATAAAATATATTTCTCTTTGAAAGCTCATTGCAACCAGGCCAATTTTTTTCCACCTTAGGTGATTGCATCAGTTTCAATTTCAACATTCGTGCAATAGTGTCCCTTGAGTAAATTTTGTACTCTGCTAGTCAACTTGATTTTTTTTTGTCTCCTTGGCAGTTAACAGACTTTGGGCTTTCTAAAGTTGGTCTCATCAACAGCACAGATGATCTGTCTGGTCCAGCAGTGAATGGGACATCGCTACTTGAAGAAGATGAAACTGATGTATTTACATCCGAGGATCAAAGGGAAAGGAGGAAGAAACGTTCTGCAGTGGGCACACCAGATTACTTAGCCCCAGAGATACTTTTGGGAACTGGACATGGTTCGTATAGTCCCATTTTTATGTTTAAGGTGCTTTGATTTCTGGTTTTCCCCCATCTCTTAAAATGCAGATCTGACTTTTGTCATTTGGGCAGTTTTTTTTTTTTTTTTAATAAATCATTGCAGCAAACATGATTTTCCTTCTGTGTAGAATTAAATTCTTCACGATGCGGAAAACATCTTGTAGGATCTTTATTCTTTATAGTGAAATGATCAAGTCAAATGGAAATATTTTGATCATTGTAGCCTTCTGATTTAATGATTCTACTTTATATGTGTTGAATAGTCATGTATTTATTATTGGAAACAACAAACAAAACATTTGTTCAAATTTTACAGGGTATACTGCCGATTGGTGGTCTGTTGGGGTCATTTTATTTGAGTTGCTTGTTGGTATTCCACCCTTCAATGCAGAGCACCCCCAGGTTTATATACCCTGCTTCTTTCTGATGATTTTATAAATGGTTTTTAAGTTTCTTTTTCTTTATATGGTTGTGTTCTCTCTCTGACATATGATGTTATTTTTGTGTTTGTAGACTATATTTGATAATATTCTTAATCGTAAGATACCTTGGCCAGCAGTTCCTGAAGAGATGAGTCCTGAAGCATGGGATCTTATTGATCGGTAATGGTGTTATGTTCTAATTGTACATCATTGTTCTTATTATATGTATTAAAAAATATTTGTTTTGAACAAAATACTATATAATATTGATTCCCTGTATATTTTTTTTAATACTTTTTGTTGTGGGGTATTATTTTTGTTTAAGCACTCAACTATTAGCTTAGTGTTTTTCATTTAGTGCCTGACCTTTTCAATTTTCAGATTATTGACAGAAGATCCCAATCAAAGACTAGGATCCAAAGGGGCATCGGAGGTGATCTAATTTCTTATAATCATACAGATCCTTGTTATCTATTTTTATGATTTATTTTCTTCCTTTCAAATGTTAAACTGATCAACTCTTAATGACGCAGGTAAAGCAACATGTTTTCTTCAAGGATATAAACTGGGACACACTTGCCAGGCAGAAAGTATGTAATAGTTTACTTGAGCGATGAATTTTATTGTTAATTTTACTGCCACTCTCAGGATGTCCTGAACAACATAATGCTTCTGTTGGTTTTGCAGGCTGCATTTGTTCCTGCTTCTGAGAGTGCTCTAGATACCAGTTACTTCACTAGTCGCTACTCGTGGAATACTTCTGATGGCCTTATGTATCCAGCAAGTGATGTTGAGGATTCTAGTGATGCTGATAGCTTAAGTGGCAGCAGTAGTTGCTTGAGCAATCGACAAGATGAAGTGGTATTGCAGTTATAGCATTGCTAAACGTAAAATACTACTGAAATCAATTTAAAGTGTTATGGGCTGATTCTTCTTCCTCTTGTTAACAGGGAGATGAATGTGGGGGTCTTGCCGAGTTTGATTCTGGCACATCTGTCAATTACTCTTTTAGTAATTTCTCCTTTAAGGTAATTCTCTTGAATCATATTCTATTTAATTATAAGTTGACTGAACAATTAGAATTAATTTTAATGAATTATGCATGATCTATTGCCCTTCTTTCCTCAGCTCTTTACTATACTAGTATTATTCATATGTTCTGTTGATATTTAGTTTGTAACTTTTTGTAAGGTTGGGCTTATGGTATAATTATGTCCAATTCATGCCTAAATATTGCATGCTTAATGTTTCGGTTGGGTTTTCAGAATCTCTCCCAGCTTGCATCAATCAACTATGATCTCACCAAGGGATGGAAAGATGACCCGCCAACGAATTCTAGTGCATAGCTGTATGTATTATCCTCTGTCAAAGTCCAGAATTTGGTTTTCGACCTATGATCCAAGCAATTTTGGGGGCATAAGCACCTTTGTCGTTTGTATACCTTGTACATGTACGATTCTTCATTACTTGTCAATTCATCATTTTTTTTATTTACTTGTTTTCTTGCTCACCTTTGAAACTGGATTTTGCAGATTTAGAGGTTCAAAGTGGTTAAGGATGTACTACTCTTTGCTTGTTAGGTTACAGGGCAACAGTGGGGGGTTTCAATCTTACGGTTTATTGAGAACTGTAAATTTAAAAAATGCATATCACAGTTGCTCACACTGTTCTGTGGGGTACTCTATTATTCTGGCAATGAGAACACATCCCTTTTTGTTCAGGCCACTGTAATATTGAGATGCTGCTGTGCTATGAAGTCTTTTCTGATCCATCCCCCTTCGACCCTTTGTTTTTTACCTTACGTGGTCCTTAACGATCATGAAACGATATATAAGCTGTCCCGTGAGTTCTATTGGTCTTATTAACCTAGCTAAGGAAACATCACTTTCAACCCCACTCCTTTTTTCTGGCATTAGAATAGAACTTAATGCTAATTGGACAATAGCCATTTGATTTCACCAGTTAGTGGTAAAAATGTCGGTATCATTCGACAGTTTCAGAAATAATGGAGAGAATGAGGTAACTTTTGTAATCTGTCGAACGTCAATGTCATTAAACTTGTGCAGATGTCCTTTTTTTTTAATCACCGAAACGGCAAAAACAATAAGAAAGCCAAATCGGGTTATTAAAATTATATTAAAGATTATTTTCGCAAAAATGAAAGTACTGAATGTAAAAAAAGTTGGTAGAAGTTATCCTTTCTTTTTTTCCCTTTTATTTGGAATTGCCAAGACTTTAATCATATATTTGGGACATAATACCTGACCTAAAAAAAAGATTATTATGCTTACCTCGCTTGACATAACATAATGTTAATTACTTCTGTTTCTTTTTTTTTGTTTACTGCATTGGTTTTGTTTCTCGTGTTTAGAAAACTGCACCTATTTATCATGAATTGCTAATTTTAAAGAATATATATAGTAGGAAAAGTATATGTAATTTTATAAAAATAACTTGTGAACAATAAGAATAATATATATAATAAGAAAAACAAATGTAATTTTTTAAAACTAGTGTAGAAGTAGCATAATGAGCATTAATTAACCTTCTCAAAGGACTAAAATATTAAATAGACGTTGAAACTAGAAAAAAAAAATGTCCTTATAAGAGTGATTTGTAATGCACTTATGAATATGGTGGCCAAGGGCGCTCACTATCATTCATAACATCAGAATTCAGAAAGATTGGAGCACACCTTCCGAAAAGCAAATTCATTTTGTGGATTGACTTGCCAGTTGCCAGTGCCAAGAGATGAGCACCATGATTCTTTTTGATGCTATTGCTATGGGTGCAGTGAATGTGAAGTACATTCATTCAATTATAACTTGTGTTTTCAGTTAAAATGTATTCAAGTATAAACAATTTACCCAGTTGCGAAATCAGAACCAACAATGCCAATTTGTCAGAAAGGAAGCGACAATAGTCCAATGTTTATGTCTGTGTGTTTACTATAACTGCCACCAATTTTGAATTAAGATTGCAGAGAATAAGACAACAATAGCCAAAAGAGGGCAAGAGAATCCCATGCAGTAGTAATATGCTGGGATGTCAATCTTTGCTAACCCCACTTCACTTTATCATTCATCCCTTTTCTTTTAACCACTACAATAACAATTAAGGTTTTTGCTTCTTTGGTCGCACTTCAATTCTATGGACCAACTATAAGACTAATCCTCGAATCTAGACTTAATGATGTGTGTTGTGGAAATCAAACCTACGACAATTTGTATTGTCAACATAGTTCTACACATTATTTTTAACCTTGCTTGAATGCAGTCTCTCAAAGTATTAATGAAATTACAATATAAAAGAGGGTATTGATATCACTAGATACCAACAAACTATGACCATGAACCACAGTGAAGTAGCAGTAGGACCACTATGTCAGGAACCCTCACTTTAAACTTCACTGCCCCTCCATTATACGTGTGTGTGTGCGTACTCTACTATGGTCCACCATAAAGTTACAATTATAATCACATCCACAAATACATCATCACCTTTGTGTTATGAACCTTTTTTCAGTTCGGCTTGTACTCACCTGAAAGAAATTGTTTCAAGTGCCATCCATTGTCATGGTTTGATTTGATGTTTAAATTTCAAAATCTACATTATGGACAAGAAAGCAGTTGCTTAACTGATGCTAAGTGACTAAGTCACACAATACTACGTGTACACACTATAAATGTTGACCTTATTATATATATATATATATATATATAATAATCAAACAATATACTATTATTGAAAATCATGCGAGGTGGAATTATTCAAACTAGGCATCAATGCTTAAAAGCTCATTTCTTCGTTTTTGATAAATTGAATTATTTCAAACTTTTTAAATCTAAAGGCATCATCATATCATATCATATCAAACTTTTTACACATGCTCGCACCTGTTTAGCATTTTACTGAGCATATGACACTTTTTTGACAATTTATCCATACGGCTCCTTCAACCTCAAGCTTGTGCTAAAAGTTGTTTTTGTTAATATTCTTTTTGATGCATGGAAGAACACTAAATCTTATGATAATGATTCTCTGAAATTATTTTTCTTTTTAAATTACAAAAATCTCAATCCAAAAAATTGTTTTCAAGCAGTTTATTAAAAGATTGATTAGACACTAAAAAAAATATTATGCATGCTTAAGGAATTGGTCAGACATGAAAGTGATATTTTTACTACTGGGGCACATCCAAATCTTAATTCACCTATCAAGTTAAGGAAGAGTTAATCAAAGTTGGTTCTGAGTATAAATCATCCATATTGTCTTTACCAAGGTGGGGTTCACTACAATTGAAGACATGCTACATGCCACCTATGGGACATTACAACCAACCATGAAAGCGACCACATCATCACAGTATCTACAGAGAAAAGTGTCACCAAAAGAAAAAGCCAACGTTAAAGCAAAAGTAATAATTACATCAACCAGAATCCACCGGCAATAACTAATGGAACCGATATCCACTCCCTCAAGTAATTGATAGGGAAGAAAAAAAAAGGGAATTAATACAATTGAGATTGGAGAAAAATTCAAAGTTGGGTGCTGAAGAAAATTATGGCCCAAGCTTAAAAACAAAATACACATAATAAGCACAAAATCCATGTGTTGGAGAAATTACTACATGGTATGGAACCGAGCAAGAACTATACGTTATTATTATTTTTTTTTCATAAATTGAAAAATGTGATTATGTGTCACGTAGAGATTGTCTGAAACAATGACCATGTAGTAATTTATCCTTGTACACAAACTCATCTAGAAGACACATCCTCTATATCATCGATGAAATCAGGTTGTTGGATTTGGTCTTTGATGGTAGAGTTATGTAACTCTTGTATGCGTTGTCTCACTTGGGACATTGAAGGGCGGCTATCAGGGTATGGAACAACACAATCCACTGCAAGTTGCAACAACTGAACCATCTCCTCTTCAGAATTCTGATACCTAAGGAGCTCAATATCAAACACCTCAGAACTCCACTCTTCTCTAACAACTGATTGCACCCATCTTGGAAGGTCCACTCCTTCCTCATTCAAGAGGGCATGTGTAGGAGTCTTTCCTGTGAGAAGTTCCAAGAGCAACACTCCAAAGCTGTATACATCAGCCTTCTGAGACACTTTGCGCGGATCGGTTACTTCAGGAGCACGGTAGCCAGCAACCCTGTTGGGTGTGGATGAAGGACCAACAAGGTGTGTAAGGCCAAAATCAGACACCCTGGCATCGTAGGACTTGGTTAAGAGGATGTTGGAGGACTTTATGTTTCCATGTGAAACGCTAGGCCCTTGTGAATGTAGGTACTCGATGCCGCGAGAAGCTCCTAATGCAATGCTTGATCTCATTTCCCAATTTAGTGGTGTTCTACCAGCTCCTTTATTTCCTGTGATCATAAAGAATTATAATGTAAACTTACAAGTGAACTGTAAGTGGAGATGCAATGCCAGACAAATTATGATTCCTAAATGATGCTACACACTCTCTTCCCCCTTCTATTGTCAATTGTAATAAACAGTATAGAAAAAAATCCAAAAGAGCTGAAATTGCAGCAATCATTCTATAGAAAAAAACTCATACCAAAATCAGTAAAGAAAATCTGAAGTCATGATACTATCCAAACCAAAGTGAAATATCAACTGACCATGCAAAATTGCAGATAGGCTTCCCATTGGCATGTAATCATGAACAAGAAGTTTCTCATCCCTGCTATAATAGTAAGCCCTGAGAGGCACCAAATTCTCATGATCCATCACTCCCACCCCATCAATCTTCTCCTTAAACTCCTTTTCCGAAACCGTCACATTCTTCAATCTCTTCACAGCCACCACAGGTCCCTCCTCCAAAACAGCCTTGTAGGTAGTTCCAAAAGTCCCTTTCCCCAACACCTCGGCCGAAGCTCTAAGCAAATCCTCCAAATCAAACACCTTCACCTTATTACCATAAAACACCAACTTCTTTTCTCCACCACCACCTCCACCACTCACGGCTGCCACCGCCGCGGCCGCTGCAGCCACAGAATTCCCACCACCACCATTCTCCACATTGCCACCCTCAATTCCCACCTCCCCATGCTGTTGCTGCTCCACCTTCAACCCCACAATGTTATTGACATTATCAACACTCCTAGTCTTGTTCCCACTTCTACACGAGAGAATCAAAGCAAACACAATCAACAAAAGAAGCACCACACTCCCAATAACAATCCCAGCAATTGCGCCCCCAGAAAGCTTCCCTTTCTTCTTCTTTCCCCCTCCCATCACACCCTCTCCAACCCCACTTGAATTTGAACTCCCATTTACACTAGTCTCACCATCCCCATCATCCCAAGGACAAATCCCAAGTGGCTTCCCACAAAGGGAATTCCCCATAAACGAATCTTCACCAAAAGTCTGCAACTTTTTAGGCACAGAACCGTTTAACATGTTGTTAGAGACATTAAAAAGAGCCAAATCATCGAGTTTTTCCAAACCGGGAAGCGAACCGTTGAATCGGTTGTTCTCAAGGAAAAGGGTTCTCAACCGGGTGAGGTTCCCGAACCGGGACGAAATTGTACCGGAAAAGTTGTTGGAGGCCAAGTTGAGCCGGACGAGGCCGGTCATGCCGGAGAGGAACGCCGGAACCTCGCCGGAGAAGTGGTTCTGCTGGAGGAAGAGGTTGCGGAGGGCGGCACAGGCGGCGAGGTCGGCGGGGAGGGTGCCGGAGAGGGAGTTCACGCGGAGGCTCAGAGTGTGGAGGTTGGGCAGCGCCGGGAAAACGCCGGTGGGGAGCTCACCGGAGAGTGCGACGGCGGGGAGGTGGAGCTCGACCACGGTGGCGCTGGCGGCGTCGCATTGGACGCCGGGCCAGGCGCAGGGCAAGGGGGCGGTGGCGTTCCAGAGGAGGGTGCGGCCGCGCACGGCGGAGCGGAGGGCGAGGAGCGCCGCGCGCTCCGATGAAATGTCAGAAAATGTTGAAGGGAAGAAGAAAAACACAAAGAGGATGGTGGCGAAGAGGGTGTGAGAATGTTGTTGCATTGTTGTCTTGTGTTGTGTTTTGGTTTCAGAATTCAGACACTATAGTACTGCACTGCTGGTTGTGTCACTGTGTCTGTGTGTGTTTGAGAATTGAGACAACACATCACAACACGAGAGAGAGAACAGATAGTAATAAGAAGAAATGAAGAATATAGTAACGTGGAAGTGGGAGCAACGGTTTTGCGTTGTTAAAATTGATGATGATGATGCAGTAAAGCGGAGAGAGACAGAGTTGGTAAGAAGAAGAAGCACGTTATGAATACACGTCATTCACTTTTCTTCGATTAGCTTTCACGTATATCTGTCATGGTACTATATTTTCATCTTTCACAGACAATATTTAACTTCAAAATTAAATCAACACTTAAATATATTTTTAATCTTTTTCTAGAGATTAGTTTTATCCCTCTAAAATTATAAACTTTGGATCTTAATATCCTTCCTAAATTAAAATTATTTAGTTTAGTTTCTATTATTAAGAAACATCAAACCTATTTTTATTTTATTTTTTATAAACAAGAAAATCCAGCAAATTAAATCAAATTATCAATTATCAACAGAAACTAAAATTATAAAATAAATTTTATGAAAATTATAAAGACTAAAAACATAGAGTATATTACCGAAATATAAATATATTTAAGTCTAAATTTTAATTAAAACATAATTAAATCTTTTTATAATATCAATCATTAAATAAATAAATAAATATGTGTGTAGACGCGTTTTCAAGTGAGAGATGATATATTTATTAAGAGAAAGAAATTTAAATAACAGTCATTGATTAAATCTTAATGATTTAGATATAATTTTGAATTAAAATTAAATATAATATTTATCATATACAATCATATCTCTCTTAATTATTACGCATTTACACGCCCCATTACCACGATTACCACCGTCACCACCAATAGGCCACCACCGTCACCATAACTACCACCATCAATAAGACCATCATCATGGTTGTTGTCCCCGTTGTTGTTGTCACCACTACTGTCACGGTGGTGGTGGTGACAACAATGGAAACAACGACCATGATGGTGGCGGTAAAAACAACGGTGGTGACCATGTTAGTGATAATGACCTGGTTATGGTGATGTGGCAATAAATGTACAATAATTAAAAAAGATATGATTGTATAGGGTGAAAATCACATTTAATTTTAATTCAAAATTACATTTAGATCATTAAGTTGTTATTTAAATTTATTATCTCTTATAATAAAAAATGTCCTTTCACTTAAAATGTCCTATATAATAATAATAATAATAATAATAATAATAATAATAATAATAATAATAATAATAAGAAGATTATTTAGTGTTTGAGATTATGATTTATGATTTTATAATTTTAAGATTAAGGTTTGTGATTATGATTTTATGGTTTAAGATTTAGAGTTTTATAATTTTAATATTTTTAAGATTTTATAATTTAAGATTTATGATTTATAGTTCACATGTGAAGGTTCATTGTTTTTAGTTTATGACTTATAGTTTGATGTGTATGGTTTGGAATTTAAGGTTTATGTTTCATTATCTATTGTTTAGAATTCATCATGTAGGGCTCAATATTTTAGTGCTCTAAGATTTATATTTCTAAATTTTAGGGTTTAGAGTTTAAGCTTTTAGTATTTAAGTATTCATAATTTAGTACTTAGTTGTTTTTGAATTCATGATTTATGATTTTAGTATTTAAGGTTTAAATTTATAATTTATAATTTTATAGTTTAAATTTATATGTTATGATTTTATATATGATATTAAATTTAAAATTTATGATTTAGAATTTAAGGTTCAATTTTCATTATTAAGATTTTTAGAGTTTAGTGTTTATGATTCATTATTTAAAATTTTTATGTTTAAGGATCATTGTTTCCAAAAAAAAAATATTAATAATTATTTACTACATCAATAAATTAGAAACTAATTTCTCTCAGTACATAACTGTCTTAGTCTAAAAGAAGTATAGTCACAACAATATATAATATAGACATAGTCTACATACACATTTTGTCTGGGGATAAGAAACGACAAATAATATATATATATATATATATATATATATATATATATATATATATATATATATTAAAAATTCTGTTGATGTTTGTAAAAGTTATAGCTATGCCAATGTATTGTACCGTTCCGACTCTTGATATCTTGGGATTCTTGGACAGCATACTTTATATACTAATCATTAATTAATAAATAATTTTCCATCAAAAGACGATCGAACTTTGGTCTAATGTTGGTTGTGACTTATAAGCCCCACGTAACGTTATAATTCTTTCTTCCATCCCAATATTTTCGGTAAGTTGGTGAAAATTTTACATTAAGACACACTATTGATATATAATATAATTGTAAACTTTAGAGATCCATGCACAACATACATACACATAGTTGGTGAGGAGATTTTAAACACAATAAATAACTGATAAGTCATTATAAAAAGATAGATAGATATGTAGGAGTAGGACCATCCAACAAGTAACTACCATCTCACATTATTAAAAATAATAACTTCAAGTTTAGAAAGTAAATGAACAATGAGAATAGAAAAAGGAAAATGAACAATCTAACCTATAAGCTACACTACAATCTAACCAAAATCTAAAATGAAAATTCAAAACAATAGAATGGAAAGTGTTGGTGGGATTTTTGTGTGTACACTTTTCTTGAAAAGTTTGATAGCATCCCTTAATTAGTGTCCAGAACCACAGTACACACATGCAATGCAACATCAACACAAACACTTAGCTGTTCAAGCTAGTCTACGTACGCTTTAGACAGAGAGATATAATAACTTTCCAATTTGGTTACCCATGTGATGACTAACGCAATTCACCTTAGACCTACTTTTTCAACTCCTATGTTTCTTGTGCTATATATATAATAAATATATAGAAGTTTCTTCTATGTTTATGTCAGCCAATTTGGCTAATTAAGAAAGCCCCTAAATGGATATGGTGGTTGATCATAAGAAAGCATTAATGAATGTCTTCTTAATCACTCAAAATTTTATGGCTGTGTGTAGGATTTTCAATCAATAATTGAATTTGGTGGATGTTAAGTGGGATATATATGTAGATTGTAAAAGAAGTAAATTAACAAAGTGTTGCCCTATTGGAGATGCTAACATGCATATATATTGTGAAAGCATGAAATCGCAATTATATATAATATATTGTCCACTTCTCCTTCATTAGCAAGCAAACGTTTTTGTTGCTCTTTTTTAATTTGGCACAATTAAACCATTTTTTTATTATCAGTTAACTAATTAAACAAGTTTTTGAACTAAACATCGATCACTCACTGTCCACCATTTAATAAAATAGAAATGTTATTGGTAACTCATGCAAAAGATTTTAATTTTAATTGTCCAAACATCACTCACTCCCCCTTGCTAGTGAAATAAAGATTTTAATTTTAATTTTCCAAAATTAAGAGGGCTCTCATATATAAACATGTTTTTTTCTTTATGAACAACAAAAAATGTGCATTCTGACTTCAAAATTAAAACTAGCAATGAAAACACTGGAACGGAACAATTAAAGTAACATGAAACCCATGTGTAATCTACATAGCAAAAGGTACTGAACATCATGATTACAGCCTGCCATAGTGCAACACAGAATATTAGTGGGTTGGGAGGCTGAAAAAAAATAAGTTCTTTTAAAATAAAGGCAATGAAAATCTTTTCTATAGAATTTAGTCAATTTACTCATACAAAAAGATTAAATAATCATATATAACTAATATAACATAATTATATATAAACATATTTATACAATTTGACCCATTATTGAATGATTAAATCTTGCCATCTTTGATTTCAGTAAAAAAAATAAAAATTGACATCTTGATTAAATATAATTCTTCCAAATTATTTTGTTCTTCATTATATATATTGGGAGTTATAATAACAAAATGTAGACTGAGTCAGTTAAAAAAACAATATTGATAAGTAGGATTAATTTTCTTAGAAATTTAGGACATTTTTAGATAATGGTTAGGTTCTTCAAAAGCACATTCAACACTCAAAAACATATTTATAATGTATCTAAACACGTAATTAGATTTCTGAATGTTACCTTGAGTGTTCGCATGGGCCACGTGGCGGCCGGTTTTGCCAATTATATTTACATTTTAAAGTAGTTTTCTAACAATGATGTATTCAGTGCAATATATTTTTTTTCTTCTCTTTTTATATAATGCCGGCTGTTTCAATTATTCATGTAATATTTTAAAAGACGGCAACATCGTTATTGGATAAAATAACGCACAAGGGATTATTAAATAGCAGCTCTTACGAAACACTAAAATTTTAGTTAATTTCTTTAGAGAATTGACAAAGAGTGTGGTTTATGATGTTTTCAATGCATTAACAAATACAAATCATATTAAATATAAGTTAAGAAAATGAGCGTTGGATTTAAAGTACTATTTTTTTTATTTCTCTTTAATTATATGCACAATTAATTTTAAATAATTTCATACAACTTGACTCTAACAAAATAAAAAAAATGACAACTAAATTTTATATTCGTAAAAGTCAAATCTATATTCTGTTGAGAAACAGAAACTATCGGTTTCGAGGTAGTTGAATTATTAAAGCGATTTGAATTATTAGAGCGATTTCCATTTTCAACTAGAACTGAGATGAAACAATTGAAATCCTACTTGCAAAATATCATTACATTGGATTACCTGAAGATTGATAATAATAACAAATAAAATTGTGGAGAAAAATTCTGAACGTGATCTTCCCATGAAAACTAACGCAATAATCCGTGTCTTGCACGGGTTTAAAATTACAATTTACAATTTTTTAAATTTAAAAGACATTCTCCATGTTCTTATGTTTTCATATTTATAATTTTTTTTTAAAACATTACTCTTATTTTTTCAAATTTTGTTACAATTTTAAGATAATTATATTATTTTTTCATATTTTAAAAAAATTTAATATTTTAAATTTTTTTTAAGATATTACTTTTATTATTAATATTTTAAATTTTCATTTTTTTTAAAATTTTGAGGACATTACTCTTGTATAGAGTAATTTCAAGACATTTCTTTCATTTTTTTTCTTAGATTTTTATATTTTTTTCAAATTTTTAAGATATTTCTATTATATTTTAAAAAATTTTAAATAAAATTTTCTTATTTTTTAATATATTTTAAATTTTCATTTTTTTCAAAATTTTGAGGTATTACTTGCTTTTACATTTTAAAAAATATATATATATATATATTATAATTTTTCAAATTTTCAAGACATTCTTTTTTATTTTTCATATTTTTTATTTTTTTTTACTAAACTTTCAAGACATTATTTCTTTTTCAAGTCTTAACACAAAAAATCTCTTTTTTTTTATTTTTTTATTTTCAAGACATTAATTTTGGATTTTATTATTTTTTTCAATTTTATTTCCACATTTTTAATATATTACTCTTATTTTTTTAATATATTAAACGTTTTTTTTTATATTTTTAAGATATTATTCTTGTTTTTTAATTTTTTTATTATTTATAAATTTTGAAGGTATTCGTCTTTTTTTTTTTTTTATTTCGAAGACATTCTTATTGTTATTTAATATCTTTAAAATTTTCTTTTTCTTTTACAAAATTTTCACAAAAATCCTCTTATATTTTCATATTTTTAAAAATATTTTTCTTATTTGTTCATATTTTTTTCCAAATTTGTAAGAAATTACTCTTCTGTTTAAAAAAAATTTCTTTTTCATTTTTTTTTTCAAACTTCCAATACAATACTCTTGTTTTAAATTTTTTTTAAAGATATTATTTTTGTTTTTTCATTTTTTTAAATTTTTTTAAAAACATTACTCTTTTTTTTTAATTTTTATTTTTCTTCAATTTTTTTAATACATTTATCTTGTTTTTCGTATTTTAGTTTTTGTTTCAAATTTTTAATATATTTTTCTTGTTTTTTAATATTTTGAAGAATAAAATAAGTTTTTAGTTTCTGGAGTATTGAATATTTTTTTTTTAGTCTTTAATGTTTCTTTGATCGATCTTGTCCTTAAAATATTTTTTCGTTTCGCTTTTGATCCCTCTATTAGTTAACTCAATTAGAAAAAAATTTAATGCCACGTGTCTTGTTAATTAAGTGACACGTGGTATTAAAAAAACTTTATTTTTTAAAAGCAACAAATTAAAAAAAATAATAATGTCATGTGTTAGTTAATTAATGAGACACGTGTTATCTATATGTGCTAATAATGAAGCTCACTAATGGAGAGACCAAAAGTCAATCAGAAACATATTTTAAGAATTAAGACCAGTCAAATGAAATATTATAGATTATAAACGAAAATACTTAATACATTAGGGACCAAAAAAATATTTTGCCCTATTTTAAAAAACAATCATTCTTTTTTTCAAATATTCAAGACATTAATCTTATTTTTTCAATTTTAAAAAAAATTCCATTTCATGGTTTAAGCTTTAATGGTTTATGATTTAAGGTTTTATAAATGAAACCCTAAGGATTTAGAGTCCCTAAATCTCAATTTAAGATTTTATAAATGAAAATTATATGGATTTAGGTTTCATAAGGATATAAGGATTTAGGATTTATGATTTATGATTTAAGGTTGTATAAATAAAAGATTTAACGTTTCATAATTGAAGGATTTAGAGTTTTAAAAATGAAACCCTACGAATTTAAAATTTTATAAATAAAACACTAAATACTAATTTAGGATTATATAAATAAAGGATTGAGGGTTTCATAAATGAAACCATATTAGGGTTTCATATGAAACCCTATAAATTTGAGTTTCATAGATAAACCCTAATTTACAATTTCATAAATAAAACTTTAAGAATTAATGAAACCCCAAATCCATAAAGTTTCATTTATTAAATGCTAAATTTATAGGAATTTATTTATAAAACCCTAAATCCTTAGTTTTCATTTATGAAACACCATATTAAAATTTATGAAACCCATAATCCATATGGTTTCATTTGTGAAACTCTAAATTCATAAGATTTTCTTTTTTCCAAAATTTCTAGACATTTGTTTTATTTTTTAATATTTTCAAAAATTTCTTCTTTTTTTTTTCCAAATTTTCAAGACATTACTATTGTTTTTAAAATTTCAGAAAATTCATTTGTTTTTCAAATTTTTAAGACATTACTCTTGCTTTTTAATATATTTAAATTTTCTATTTTTTTTTTTCAAAATTTAAAGAAATTCATATTATTATTTCAGATTTTTTCAATTTAATTTTTTTTTCGAATTTTCAAGACATTTCTCTTTTTATATCATATTTTAAAAAACTTTCAAGACATTTCTCTTTTTTTCATATATTTTTTTTAAATTAATTTTTTAAACTCTCAAATACAATACTGTTGTATTTTCAAAATTTTGAAGGCATTACTCTTTTTGTTTTTCAGTTTTTTAAAATTTTCCTTATTAATTTAAATTTTCATACATTTATTTTATTTTTAAATATTTATTTTTAAAATTCAATACATTCCTCTTTATTTTTAATATTTTAATAAAATTTCATTTTTTCAAATTTTCAAGAAATTACTCACTTTTTTTTTTATATCTTTTAAATTTTCATTTTTATTCAAACTTTGAAGACAATTCTCTTATTTTATCATAATTTAAATTGTTTTTTCAAATATTCAAGATATTACTCTTGTTTTTTTTTTAATTTTTTTTAAAATTTCATTTTATGGTATAAGGTTCATGGTTTCATGGTTTAGGATTTAAGGTTTTCTAAATGAAACCTTAATGATGTAGGGTTTCTTGATTTAAGATTTAGGGTTTCTTAAAGAAACACCAAGGATTTAAGATTGCATGGTTAAGAATTCATGATTTATGATTTAGGGTTTCGTTCCATAGTTTAAGATTTAAGGTTTATTAAGATGTAGGGTTTCATGATTTAAGATTTAGTGTCTCATTTAAAGGTTCAAGGCTTTGGGTTTCATAGTTTAGGATTTAGAATTTCATTTCATTGTTTATGATTTATAGTTTCATCTGAGATTTAGGATTAAGGTTTCATGATTATTGATTTATGGTTTCATTTCATGGTCTATCAATTAGTGTTTCATAATTGAAACCCTATGGATTAAGACTCTTTAAATTCCAATTTCGGATTTCATAAATGAAACCTCATGGATTTAAGGTTTAAAAAATGAAACACTAAATATAAGTATAGAATTTTATAAATGAAGATTTTGGGTTTAAAAAATGAAGGATTTTGGGTTTCATAAAAGAAACACCATGGATTAAAGGTTTCATAAATGAAACCATATAGATTTTGGGTTTAAAAAATGAAACCCTACATTCTAATTTAGGGTTTCATAAATGAATGATTTAGGGTTTCATATAAGAAACCTTATGAAATGAAATCCTAAATCCTAATTTAAGGTTTCATAAATATAAACTTAAGGATTAATGAAACCCCAAATCTTTTAACTTTTAGTATGAAACCCTAAAATATAAATTAGGATTTTATTTATAAAATAATAAATCCATAAGGTTTTATTTATGAAAAAATAAATTCTTAGAATATGAAACCTTTAAATCTCTGAGGTTTTATTTATGAAACTCTAAATTGAGATTTTGAGTTTCATTTATTAACCATAAATTCTTATAGTTTTATTTATGAAAACTTAAATCATTAAGGTTTTTATTTATGAAACCTTAAATTCATATGATTTCATTTATGAAACCCCAATTTCTTAGGGTTTCATTTAATCCTAAATTTGGATTTTTGGTTTCACTTTTGAAACCCCAAATTCTCCAAAACCTTAAAGTTTTATTTATGAAATCATAAATTCCAAAGGTTTTATTTAGGAAACTCTAAATTGGGATTTTATTTATGATACCTTAAATTCATAGGGTTTCATTTATGAAATACTAAATCCTTAGAGTTTTATTTATAAAACCCAAAATTAGGATTTTTGGAATCCAAAATCCATATGGTTTCATTTATGAAATCCAAAATCCAGAAGGTTTCATTTATGAAATTCTAAAATAATATGCTTTCACTTTTTCCTAATTTTTTGATACATTCCCTTTGAATTTTAATATTAAAAAAAAACAATTTTTCAAGACATAACGCTTGTTCTTTTTTTTTTTTTTAATATAAAAAATAAAATTCATTTTTTCAAAATTTTCTTAAATTTTTAGTTTTTGTTTTTCAAATTTTGAAGACATTTTTATTGATATTTCATGTTTCATATTTTTTATTTTTTTTTCAAATTTTTAAGAAAATCCTCTTGATTTTTTTTTATTTAAAAATAAAATAAAATTGTGAGACATTACTTTTGTGTTTCAATTTTTTTAAATATTCATTGTCTTAAAACTTTCAATATAATACTCTTGTTTTTTTTTTTTTTAATTTTTTCAAGGCATTGCTCGTGATTACTCTTTTTTTTCTTTTTTAATTTTTTCAAGGCATTGCTCGTGATTACTCTTTTTTTTCTTTTTCTTTTAAAGTTCATGACATTACTATTGTTTTTGCATTTTTTAAAAATTTTATTTATATTTATTCAAATTTTTAATATATTTCTCTTGTTTTTAATATATTTAAATTTTCAATGCATTCCTCTTGTTTTTTAATATTTTATATAAACCTTTTTTTCAAGACATCACACTTGGTTTTTGATATTTTTAAAATTTTGATATTTATTCAAATTTTCAAGAGATTTCTCTTGTTTTATCACATTTCTAAAATCTTTTTTTTTTTCAAATATTCAAGATATTACCCTTATTTTTAAATTTTTAAAAAAAAAAATCATTTCTTGATTTAAAGTTTAGGGTTTCATGGTTTAGGATTTAGAATTTCCTAAATAAAACCCTAAAGATTTAGAGTTTGATGGTTTATGGTTTAAGGTTTCTAAAAGAAACAAAAGGGAACTAGGGTTTCATGGTTTAGAATTAAGGATTTCATTTCATGGTTTAAGATTTAGAGTTTCATTCCATGGTTTAATGAAACCCTAAATCCTTAAAGTTTTATTATGAAATCCTATAATAGAAATTAAGGCTTTACTTATGAAATCCTAAGTCCATAGGTTTTATTTATGAAATCATAAATTTGAATTTAGGGTCTCATTTATGAAACATTAAATCCTTAGGATTTTATTTATGAAATCCTAAATTCAGATTTATGAAGCCCTAAATTCATATGATTTCATTTATGAAACCCCAATTTCTTAATGTTTCATTTAATCCAAAATTTGAATTTTGGGTTTTATTTATGAAACCCTAAATTCTCCAAAACCTTAAAGTTTTATTTAAGAAACCCTAAATTTCTAGGGTTTCGTTTATGAAACCCTAAATTCTTTAGGTTATATTTATGAAACCCCAAATACATATGCTTTTATTTATGAAACTCCAAACATTTAGGGTTTCATGTATGAAACTCAAAATTTGTATGTTTTCATTTTTTAAAGAATTTTTTATACATTCCCTTGGATTTTTAATTTGTAAGACATTACACTTGTGTTTCAATTTTTTTAAATATTCATTTTTTTTTCAAACTTCCAATACAATTTTTTTTTTTCAAAATTTTCAAGGCATTACATTTGATTATTCTTTTTTTTTTTTTTAATTCAAGATATTACTATTGTTTTTGCATTTTTTTTAATTTTATTTATATTTATTCAAATTTTTAATACATTTTCCTTGTTTTTCATATATTTAAATTTTTTTTCTCAAATTTTCAACACCTTCCTCTTCCTTTTTAATATTTTAATAAAAAAATTAATTTTTCAAGACATAACGCTTGTTTTTTCAGGTTTTTTTTTTAAATTTTCATATTTATTCAAATTACATTTCTCTTATTTTATCATATTTTTAAAATTTTGTTTTTTTTTCAAATTTTCAAGATATTTTTATTGTTTTAAAAAATTGTTTTTTTTAAAATATTCATTACATTAATCTTGTTTTTTTTTTTTTTTCAAAATTTTCATTTTCATTATTTAAGGTTTAGATGTTTAGGATTTAGGTTTTCATATGAAATCCTAAGGATATAGAAGCCCTAAATCCCAATTTAAGATTTCATAAAATAATTTCTATGGAACTAGGGTCCTAAGGATTTTAGATTTCATAAAAAAAAAAAAGTATTTAGGTTTAATAAATGAAATTATATGAAATTGAAGTTTCATAAATAAAACCTTAAATTTTAATTTATAATTTCATAAATGAATATTTAGGATTTCATTTATGAAATTCTAACTCATAATCCATTAAACTAAAATCCTAGCAATAATAATAAAATAGTGGTTATAATGATAATGACGATGATAACGATAATGACAACGGTAAAGTGATAGTGGTGACAATCGATACAACAAGTGAGACGTTGATGATGACAACAAAGTCAATGATATGATGATAGGGACAATAGATAAAAGTGATGATGATGATCACAAATAATTTTTAAAATTAAAAATCAAATTCACAAAAAAAAAATCATTATTTTGAAAATAATATAAAACTATTTCAAAATTAAATTAAAAATCAATCTAACTTTATTTTTTACCTAACACGTTTTATTTTAAAATTTCATTTCAAAATCATAAACCAACATATTTATGCTGAATTTTACTAATACCTTTTAATATAAAAATATCTAAATATAAATGACTTTAATTCAAAATTAGTTTTACAAACGTTCACCCAAATACTAATTTTCCATTAGTATGAATTGATACTTTAATAAAAGCTAAAAACAGAACCAGCCCTGTTAAAAATATAATACTAGTATTTTATTATTTTCGTCGTATTATGTCTTTAACCAACAAATTCAGTTCAGATTAAACAACAAATTAGCACATCCAAATACAATTTAGAACAACGTTAAGCAACCGCATGAGTTGCAATCCTTTCTCTTCACGTCATAAGAGGTGAGTCAAACAGAATGTTTTAGGGGTGTAGTACTGTACAACTAAAATAAACAAAAAAAATAGGAGAGAATTTTTTCGGAAGAAATTACTAACACAAGCTTTGTATAACAGTGGTGTGGGGTGTTTAGTTTAGTGGAACTCGTTTTTACTCTACTCTCTCAATTTTGGTCTCTCGTAGTTTGAAAATAAGCTGAAACTAAATTTTTTTACCAGCTTATTATCACCACTACATGTTTCTACGAAGGCCTGAAAAATCGAAACCCTTACCCTCCCCTTCCTATTTTCTACTTTTCTAACCAAGCATACCCTTTAATTATTTTCACTCTGTGTTCTATTAAAGGACTCGGATCTTTTTTGAAGTAATGAGTACTTAGACTTTGCTATAGAGGCAAGAATCCAAGTTATAATGAAAACAACAAAAAAGTAATCAGGGGCAGGATTTTGGTGGCCGGATCTCCATAATAATGCTGTCGTATCCATGCTGATTGAGGCAAACCTTTCTTTAGACTGTCCTCCCCTGTACATCAAGAAATTAGTAAGAGTCTTTATTCATGAAGGAGTTCTGCTTGGAAGTTGGAATATTAGTTAGTAAAGAGTTTCAAGAACCTTCATTTTGTCTAATTCTGAATGATGGTGTAGCCTTAGAAAGTCCAATTCTAAACATTCATGTGAAATTATTCATGATTGTTTATATCATCAGAATTGGCACATATAGTATAGCACAACTAGATATACCTTAAGAAGTTTTTGATTGATCCCCATAGAGACCCATCATTATTTATTCCCTTGCTTGAGGCATCGCCTTTTGGATCCCTCGTTATAAATTCATTGAATTTTCCTTTAGGTATCCCTGGAAAGCAGTCACAAAAAGCCCTGAATATTTTTTCTTGTTCATGCATGTTCAGCATAATTTTAACCTATTACACATTTTAATTTCAAAAGTATCTGTGTAAAGGAAACTATTACCATTGTCATTAGAAGACAGTGAATCCCTTTTGCTAGATGCTCTTAGTGAAGCTAACTGCTCAACAAGTACACGTTCGGCGCCACTAGAACATATATACAAGTGACAAAAGTATTCATTTATGAGGAAGGCATCATGTGTACTGTAGATACTAAACTGTTAAGTAATATGTTCACAAGACATTTCTACTTCATTTACTTATTAATTAACTGTGAAGTCACAGAAAGGGAAATAGGGGCTATGGCCTTTAATTGATAAGTAAGTAAAATATTTACTGAAAATTGCTGCTCTTGGGAACCACAATCAAAGTACAAAAACTCAAACTTTTAGTACATGCAAAACACTAAACAAGACAATCAATGATGAACTCTTTCTTCAGGGATATAATAAAGGATGGAAAGAAAAATACAGACCTGATATCCTTGGGAATAAGAACATTCACAATGAAATAATGATCGCCTCGAACAGATGGTTTATTTATGTCTGGAACTCCCAAATGCAACAACTTCAGTGAATCTCCAGGTTGAATCCCTGAAGGAATTTGAAGAGCCCGTAAACCTTCAACGGTTTCTACCTGAAGTCACCTCAGTTTAAAGTTAAAACAGCCTTCAAAGACACAAACACCACAGGATATCCTTGATGTTATGAATGATTTAAGTACTGCACTATGCTTGAAAAGGTATTCAGAATAATTAAACTTGTATATCTGCTGACAATATTAATATCCAAATTGTCAATAGTTGGGTTTTTGGCTTAACTAAGTTAAATTTAATAAGATTGAAAAATAAAATCCCTAAATAACATAATTATCTAAACCAACATTATTCTTTGTTTTGCACAAACAATGTTACTGATTTTTATTGATGAGGGGAGAGGAGGTAACTGATATTACCTTTTTAACTGACCCTAATATTGCATCTGTGAAGTCAATGCTAATCTTTGAGTACAAATGAAGACCCTCTCTCCAAATTCCCTGCTTTTCATCTACATGCAGGACAACATAAAGATCCCCAGTAATTTGCCTGAAATAAAATGTGACAAATAAATAGTACTTAGACGAGTTGAATTCATAGTGGACCATATTTCTGCTTCAGGTTGCAAATCAATAGTCCTATCAAAGTAATATCCAATTTTATTTTTAAGTTATCTTGTATCTCAGATTAAGTAATATCATTTTCTATTATACACAAGATAAACATGAATAGTTTTGTGGTAATCTGTCATCAATAATTAGTATTAAGCACAGCTTGTTAATTTAGTAGTAAATTGATAATTAAGAATAAAGGAATGAAATGGGGCAGTTCCTAACTGTGAATATGATTAGAATATCAACTCATTTAATGTTCGCAAGTTGACCACCCAGATGTAGAAACAATCTCACATTTACCTATTTATTGAACGATAATGTGAAGAAGCTTTACTTCACAGTCTTTATTACAACTTCTATTTTCCTTTTATCAAACTGACAACCCTACTAGAATTCACCCCACAGTTCATAGTATAACCACGTCAGAAGCAAAAATATTCATTGGAATCCTTGCTAACCTCTTTTTATCAAAATTCCCTTTTCCTTGAATTTGCATTGTGTCTCCATCATTGACTCCAGGAGGAATTTCCACTTCCATTGTTTCTTTAGATTGCACCTGACCACTGCCATCACACCTTCGACAGTGATCGGTGATTATTTTGCCAAGGCCACCACACTTAGAGCAAGTAGAAACCTGAATATCACATGATACAAATATCATTTTGTTATAGTGTTCTCAGGTAATTTAAAAATCACTGGCAATACAATCACCCACCAATTAAATCAATTTTTAAATTACCTGAGACATCATTCCAAAGGGTGTTCTCTGAGTTTTCATTTCTCCCCCTCTGCCACCACAATTTGTGCATTGTTTAATGCAATTCTTTGATTTAGCTCCTGTACCATCACACGCATTACATGTCTGAAAACAGGAAACTTCAATCTCCCTCTGTCCTCCAAATATTGATTCTTCAAAGCTCAAATGAAGGTCATATCTGCACCACAGAGTGAAATAAAGATTATGGCAAATTTTACAAACATATTTGTTGGAATCAAATGAAGGTCATATTTGTTGGAATTTTACAGACATGGACATGCTTTTTGGCACTTGACTCATAGTCTTTTATAAGTATCGTTTGAAAAGATTTGAGGGCTTCATTGTCCTAGTTCTTCTTTATCCTTTTTTTATTACTATTTTGTTTCTGTAAAACACCTCTTCCTTCTGCTTCCAGTTCTTTTATCCTGTTTAGATAAAATTCTTCTAATTATACACAAGGGGGGATCCCTTTGGAGAGGGGAATGCTAAATAAGAACAAATATTTTTTTTCAAAACTCACACTCATAAAGGAAGTATCCAGAAATTAGTCATAGTATTGAGAAGATAGTTACCGAACATCATGACCACGGTTTCTCTTGTTTCTAAAATTGAAGTTGATGCTCCCTTCATCACCATCTCCAAATACTCCATCAGAACGACCAAAGAATGTCTCAAATAAATCAAAAGGATCAACCTGATCAATTCAGAAAGCATCAGCAGTAAAAATAAGTAATGAGGTGGGAAAAGAAAAAAAAGGGACAAAATTTTGCTACATCATATCAAAAGAGTCACAAGTTCATATTGAGATTGCAAAAAGCAGAAGACATGAATATGCACATACCCCTGTAGCACCAGTTGACCCTCCATTTTCTCCTTGTAGACCTGACTCACCAAAGCGATCATATAAAGATCTTTTCTCATCATCTGATAGGACCTATATGCATGCTTTGTTACCACACAAATAAAAAGGGACAGATACAAATATAGTGCATATGCAGTCATCGTTCATGAAGTAATACAATTATCAATAAATTTCACTAATCCAGTCTTGTATCCCAGACAAAAAAAGAGATTACAGTGTCAATGTTCAGATCATAAACAAAGAGATAGGACAAATTTTTTTTAAAATAATAATAGTGCAAAAGAAGCCCCTTAATGTATCCAAAAATATGTCCTGTCTGAACAAGTATTACCAATGAAAAAAGAAAAAAACATCATTCTAGGGCAGGAATTACCTCATATGCAGCACTTATTTCCTTGAACTTATCCTCAGCCCCAGGGTTTTTGTTCATATCTGGATGGTACTGATCCCAAAAAAAAAAAATTTTAAAATAGTCATGAATCAATTTCTTGTAAAAGCTAACTGATTTTGCACATATAATGCACAGGCTCACTCTAACATGCGCTGACATTTAACTTTTGTGAAGAAACATGGGGACAACAAGGATTGAATTATAGACCACATGGTCATAGAAGCTCTAATAACAATACTCCCAAAAGCTTAAGCTGTTGGATAAAGGCACATAAATGTTTTATGAGATATGCTTGCAACATACTTCCTAACACGCTCTATATAATTGACTGAAATGATTGAAAATCACAAAATTTTGTAGGTATCACTTTTTTACAATTATGCAGTTTCAAATAAAATTTAACCAATAATAAACTGTGTCTACAGAGAAGTGTGTTGTTAGCATTCCTCATAGTTTTATATGTAACAAATACAGCCTTTAAGTTGTATATTACGATAAGTATGAAGGCACCAAATTGCTTATCACACATTTTCATATTACTAAAAAATCTCAAATTAGAATTATCAATATCAATAGAACATCTGAACATGCTAGGTTATGATGTGAATTTCCCATAAATCTAACAACCCATGTCGCAATTACCCTAATTTGGTCCATTTCCCCCAAGACCCATTAAAATTGGCACGAAAACACACGAGAAAGTTGGAACCTTTCGCGCCAGTTTGCGATAGGAGGCCTTGATTTCTTGCAGCGTGGCATTGGGGGTAATGTTCAACGTGGAGTAGTAATCGGTCCCAGCTTTGGCTCTGATTAGTGCAGTACGCGAGCGATTCCTGGTGGTGGAAAACCGAAAAATTGGGTTCTGGATTTTGTGCAGAAAACTGGAACCGAATGTGGCAGCAGAGAGAGTGGAAGAAGATGATGATGGTGCATTGGTAACTGTGGTGAGGGTGGAAATGGCATAGTGAAGCGGTGGAGTAGCGTGAATCAATGGCATGGCATGAGTTCAACAAGGATTTTGATTCAGAATGAGAAGGGATTAACTAATAAGAGGGTTTTAAACTGAAGATGAATTTTCATGTCTTTCTTTGAATATTTAATGTGATAAATTAATATAAAATATTTGCACAAAAAAAAATTAATATAAAATATAGTATAATTTAATTTTCATATTCTTATTCTTATTTAAATATTTTAGAGGAAATTACATTTGATTAAATTCTTCGTGTCAATGTATACTTTTTAAAATATTAGTATTTACAATATAAAAGAAAAAGAAAATTACTACTTCTTCAATTTCAAAATTTTGTATGTTTTATACCATATCAAATAAACTTGTTTTCTCATAATTTTTTATGATAAATCCTCAAGACATATATAAACATAACTACATTTTTGTTATTTCCATAAACATTTCCAGATTTTCTCCAAAAAATTAAAAAACCGAAGCAAATGTTAAATAGAAGAATAGAAATAAATTCAAGCATTATCACCGACTCTTCCAGAACATCAATTCAATTCTGCCTTTCCAAAACGAAATGGAATACATTTTTTTTCAGTTTATAGTTATTGAAAAACTCTTTCCAAAAAGCTATGGGGCTTCTCTTAAATTTCCCTTTTCATTTTTTATGATTTTTCTCTCAAGGCTGTTTTTGCAGAATATGATTACCATACACCATAACATTTAATAACAAATACAAACTAGTATTTAATTAGTTATACACTGCAACATTAAGCTTTGAGGCAAGTAGACAAAACTAAAAATATTAAACTTCACAACACTAGCACAGCTAAATTGCTTTGCCACACTTGCACTCACACGCAACAGAGAAAGAGAGTGTTAAACTTAGAATTCAAGTGACGTGTAAGGTTAGTGAGAGGACCATATCATTGTTACTAACAACTTAATAATTTCTCATGACGTGTTGTGAAAGAGTGAGAGAGATTGAGTGTAGTTACCATATGCATGAGTCATTTTTTCAGAGGTCTTGAAGGCAAAAGTGACTACAATACATGCAATCATGAACATGTAGTTGACCTCAGGAATATACACCTGACCCTTGTGTTTAGTGGTAGTATGCACAACCTTAACTCTTGGGAAACAATCCATGCTTTGTGCTTGGGATATGACAGAAAATGCTCCTGAAATCATTGCTTGACTGGCTATTATGGCAGCAGCAACAGCAATAACAAATGTTAGCCAGTATAAGTGGTCTGCATTTTATTCACAGTATAAAGTAAAAAAGGAAATTCCAATTAAACCATGTTATAATAAAAAAAATATATAGTATCAATGGATATTTTAGATTTGAGATGTACCAGGTACAGATGCATAGAATGTAGTAGATACTTTCTCTGGGAACTTTCGTAGATATGCTGCTTGTCTAATATATGCAATCAATATTGCAGGAAATACAACAAAAGAGAAGCTAATCTGCAACATATATTACAATGTCAATTTAATTGTAATTATAACAAAATTGAATTTCAGAATATAATTTTCTTTTAATAGAAAAAGAAAATTGTTTTGTCATGGTTTATTAATGTTTCCTTTTATTACTTTACTTTTAAAAAGAATATTAGCTAAAAGTTTTTGGTGTTATGCCATCTAAGTTAGAGGAGCAATTTTGGTGGTTTGGTGGTCTGGTTGTTGGAAAGGAGGCTAGGAGATGTGGTTGAGTATTTGTTTTGTAGTGGTGTGGTTTTGGTTGCATCAGAATAATGTTATATTTAATAATGTGTATATGTTGGTTTTTGCTTTCTTTGTATCTATTGGGTTTTAATTTTTTTTTTTTCTTATAAAAAAAAAAAACAAACTAACATTTGACACATAAAGTTTAGAAGAATATAAACTAAGATTTGAAAAAAATCACGGTTTGTTTGATTTTGACAAAAACTGATCATATCATATATATATATATATATTACAAGTTTTTTTTACTTACCTGAATGGCTCGCACACTAAAGTGACCCAAGTCAGCAAACATTGCCTCGGATCCTGTAATTATGAATACACTTAATGCATATTAATATAGATATGCTTCTCACCTGTGATGCATAGTAAGACTCTACCGAATGATAGCCATCCTTGTTTGCCGTTCCGTTTGAAATAACCAAATATATATTTTGGATTGAAAGCACGCAATACTCCAATATCATGTTTAAATAAATTGTAGAGACCAATTCCAGCAATCAATGAAAACCACATCAGTAGAATCGGAGCGAATGAAGATCCTACTTTGTCAATGCCAAATCGTTGCAGAGAAAAAAGGGCAATCAATATTGCTATAGAGATTCCCACAACAGCTTTTGATAAATAAGCAATTCAAATATTATCATTAACGTAACAAAAAAAAAGTGAAGGCTTAATAGTAACTAAAAGTAACTTGACTTAATGAGCTACTGATCCCGCTCACAGCAGAAAGAACTGCATACAGATTTCAGCCATATGTCAAAATGATCAATATGATTAAAGATATATGTATTGATAAAAAAAAAAAAACTATATACAATTTTTCTATCACTTTTTTGTGCATTAAAAGTTATTTGTTCCACCCCTTAAAACCTCTTATAAGCTTCAACACCTTTCCCATCTGTTTCCGTTTCATTAAAAAGTACATCATTCCGATGTAGTCAGATGGACCAAACAGTAACAATCCAATTAATAGTAGCATTTGATACAAGAGTCAGCAGTTCAATTTAGTTAGCAAACATATAATAAATGAACAAATAGAACTAATTAAGAAGCTGAGAGCTAGCTGAAAATTAAATTGACTAACCTGAAATTGATGGAGTAAAAATGCCATCACCTATGACCATGGAAGTCCCCAACATGGTTACAAGTACAAGCACAACACGAGCAAAGTAACTGTTCTCAAGCTTTTGCTTAGCTTTTGGGCTATATTCAATTCGTGTGATGGTGTTTCTAGTCTGTAATTTGAAAGCTCTATCTCCTCTGATTGTTGATTTGGAATTAAACTCACCTTGGCATGCCTACATATCAACGAATAAAGTGCAAATGCTCCACCTAATTAAAGGAATCATGTTACTTATTTTGAACCATGAGTTGTGATTTACCTAGCTAGTTTGGAAACCGCATTATGATTTATAATAGTTGTATCTTTACCATTGGCATGGTGATTAGCGTGCAGTACAATGAATACATACTTAATGAGAGGAATGGTCACAATAGTGTAGATTATGAAAGACAAAACCCCAAGAATGTCTTGATTGTGATGAATACCATTGGTGAAGATGCCTGAAAACACGTAAAGTGGGGATGTGCCAATGTCACCATACACAACCCCTATGCTTTGAAAAGTTAAACTCAGAGTAGTCCTCCAACCCAACTGCACGTTAATTAATAATCACATAAGATTTAAGAGAGAATCATTCATAGGAACAAATTAAGAGGTGGTGAGAAAAAAAAAAAAAAAACTGCTTGGAGAAATGGGTTGAAGTCATGTCATGGTTGGTGATACCATATCAAGATAGAGATTGGAGCTAAAAATAACTGAATGAATTAATGATCTCACTTAATAGCTTTGTGTTATTACAAGGAGTATATATATACACAGGGACGGATCCAGGAATCTAGGTAGGGAGGGGCTAGAATTTTTTTTACAAAAAATTGACAATAAATTTTTTTTAAAAAAATATTTAATATAAAATTTATTTTAAAAAATAGAAAATGGATATAAAATTTGACAATTTTTTTAAAAATTGAAAATAAAATCTACAATCATGTGATGTAAGAGTAAAATAGTAGAGTAAAATTTATAAGATTTTAAAAAATTATAGATAAAAAGTGTCAAATTAATTTATTAAAAATAAAACTTACCAAAAATAAATAAAAATATAATGAAACCAAATATTTATTAGGTATAAAATTAAGATATCATCTACTAATAAAAAAATTATTAACTTAAAAATTTATTTTTTTAATAATTTTTTATTAATATTTATTTTATTTTTTATATATATATAAAAAAAAAAAAGAGGGAAGGGGGAGGGGGGGGCTGAAGCCCTGCTTGCCCCCCCTAAAATCCGTCACTGTATATACATACAAAGTAGTAACAGAAAACTACAGTAATAACTAACTACTACAGTTACAACTAACTTCCTAATTAACAGTTAATTAAGTTTTGGCTGAACTATTCATCTATGTTATTTATAAAACAACCAATGATATAATTGATGAAAAAATCATTAATATAATCTTGAACTTAGCAAACAATATATAAATATGAATTTATTTCAATATCCTACTATTAAAAGTAACACAGAGTATTAAAGAAATTAAAAATCCTTGATTGTGCTTGATTTCCCACAAGTACATCTGCGCATATAGAGATGGAAGTTGAGATTTATATGAGAGAGAATTCACACACACGGCCGATGTCATAAACTAAACTTGACCAATCAAGCTTCCTCTAAAGTTTCAACCAGGACAAGCTTTTTATGAAGTTAATTAATGAATGGTTTAATTTTCAAAGCAGAGATGGAACATTTGATGTGGATTAATTAATTTTTTTTAGGATTTTTAATAAGAAACCGTGTTGTTCGGAAATGATATTATTGATCCTTTTACACGTCATTTTTTATTTTTTCAAAAGAATTCATTTTAATTTTACAATCAATTACTATATTTTACTGATGAGCAAATGATCAAATTATATACTGTTCCATTGTTTGTCAATAGGACAAGAGACCCTCTACATGATAAAGATCAACATCATGCGTGATTGTGTTTGCCTGTGTACCAAACATTAAAGATAGGAAATAAATTACTATATTATATGTGTAAATACTAAATACCTACAACATGTCGTTGTTTATGCACTTGTATTTTGCAAGGAAATCTTCGAGAAAAGACCAACTAATTACAAACCACTCGCTGAAAGTTGCTTGCAAATACGCATAAGAAAAAATGGCAACCCCTACAAATACGCATATATAAGAAAAAAAATGCTACACCATCTTTTGATCATTCATCAATCAGTATCACCATGTGTTTCAGACCCCGATGCAGCTTCTGCTACATCTTCAAAATCTGCACCCTTATGCTCATGTGCGTAATTTCCATAATCTGGACAATCACCTACCCCTCAAGTGTCAAGTTCCATGTAACAGATGCCTCCTTAACACAATTCAACCTCACAACCAATAACAGTACCTTGTATTACAACTTCAAGGTCAACATCACAGTCAGAAACCCCAACAACAACATCATAGTCTACTATAGAAAGATCACAGCAATTTCTTGGTACAAAGATAATGCTTTTGGTTGGGTGAGTTTAACACCCTTTGACCAAGGCCACAAGAACACCACCTTCCTTCAAGCAGTGTTTGAAGGGCAGAGTTTGATTAGCCTCAAACCTAAACAACTTGGTGAGTATAAAGATGAGACAAGTGTTGGAATTTACAAGGACTTGGCTGTGGATTTTGATGTTAGAATAAGAGCAAAGTCTGCAATGTTCAAGGGTAGTCCTTTCAATCCACCCGTTGTTCAGTGTCACGGATTGAGTGTTCCTTTGATTTCTAATGCTAAATCATCAGTTACAGTACCTCCTTTTACTGTCACCAGATGCAACTCTGCTAATTTCTTTTCGGATCCTGATGCTGCTTATCCATAGGATCGACTCACTTAATTATTCGTATTTTCTACACAACTTTTTCCATTACATGGATACACTCACATGTTGTATACCAAAAATAAAGAAAAATACTCATTTAATTTTCTGTATCACTTATCATATTTGATGACTTGTTGTTCACTTCTAGTAGTTACCAGATTGTGCTTTGATTGCTACCCATTAACGAGCATCTTCAAATTAGAGTGCTTATATAATCCGTTGCTTAAAAATTATTGAAGTGAATTAAATAATTTTTTAAGTAATTTTACTATTGAAGTGAATTCTAGAAAGTTTAAATTTGAAGTACAAAAAACTCATCTAATTTTAAGGAACTGTACACATTGTAAAGGCTCTAAATAACTCACCAATCTTCCTCTAGAGTCTCATCACAACATTTAATGAATGGTTTTTCAATTCTGTAGGAATTTTGATAGTTACAGAAGTCTAAAAATTAGATGGAATAATAAATGAATAAAGATAAAGATGAATTTTGATAGTGTTTCTATTGTCAATTCATCTTTATTGTTGTCGATTGTGTTACAGAAGTCAAAAAATGGAATAATTCATTTCTTCACAATTGGAATAATTCATTTAATTGACACATCATTTTTTTTTCAATGAATTCAATTCAATTTTATATTTGAATATTTAATTGTTGTCCGATCTTCATGTTTTGTCCGTAACCCTCTACATGAATATATTAAATTATGTGTTACTAGCTCTTAATTATTTCCAAAAATTATTCTCCATTAATAAAAAAAGTTGTTTCTTGTTTCAACTTTTTTCTAGAACACCAAATGACGTGATGCTAATTAATAATTGCTAATTTTGTGGTAAACCGCGTAGGCAAATGATCATGACTAAATGGATATTTTGAATATAAACACCACCATGCTTGCACGTTATTGTCAACAATAAGAAATCATTCATTTTAACAGTCTGTTCACTTGCATCTAAAACTACTAGACTGATATAGGGTACAAGTACAACACGGGTTACATATAAATCATAGTGTTGTTTCTCATGAAGAAAATAAAAATGAGTCACACTAGATCCTGAAAAGAAGTCTAACTTCACTCTTGAATGTTTAAGAAAGTTCTACAAAGTTAGTTAGTAGATCTTGCATTTTCCACTTTTAAGTTCTTCCATTAATAGATGTGCCACTGATTTGCATCCCATTTCCCGGGCTTCATTTCAGTAGGTCAAAGAAAAGAAAAATGAAAAAACGTACCACACTCAGTAAAAAGATATTAGCTTTGAAGAAATTAATATTAACGACAACAATAAAGATGAATTGACAATAGAAACACTAACCTCTGTATACTGCTATTCCAGTTGGAGGCATCTTTCGTTTCCTCAGGCATATTGAACTACATCAAAAGGAGACAGCATCTTCAATCAGATCAAAATAAATTCTCTACATCTTAAGGAATTCTGCACACTATTATATTTACAGTATCCAAACCAATACAATTAATTAAGTAGGAGGTAAAGTTTAATTAATGGGTCTACCTGTTACATATCCAGTAAGGGTTTATTCCGTTTGCTTCTATGCAATGAGGGCACATCCATCCCTTGTGCTTTCTCACTTCCTCTATTTCTAAAACAGAACAGTTGTGAACAGTTTCAGACAATCAACATACATGAGTCAGTTTTAATAAACCTTGCTACATTTTAGAATATCACACTATTGAGTTTAACATTCAAAGTATAACTTATAACTTGACGATGAAACAAATTTTATACCATAAGATAGTTTCATGTAAAAAAAGAATGAAAAATAAGCAATAACTTAACAATATCTCACTATTTTTTCCTCACCTTCTATAAGAGAAGGTTTTTGAATATGAAACCTTGACTGCCTATTATTATTGAATGAAAGTTCCAATTTATAGAGTACATAAACTAATAACAATAATTCAAATGTAACTACTAATATGCTTAATAATAAACAGAATAATAAAATAACAACTAATAATATTATGAATTTGAAATTGTAACAAAATGATTGGTATCTAATACGTCCCCACAAGTGAAAGGTGCGTCTAGTAGCTTGAACTTGACAATTAAGTCCTTAGTTAAGTCCTTGAATTGTGTCGTAGGAAGTGGCTTTGTAAGAAGATTCGCCACTTAGGTTTGGTGAGGATGTCCTCTAATTGATCTTGGTGAAGTCGGAGAATATTGCTTGAAAAAAAAAAAGCTGGAATGAACATCAGCCAAATAAAGCAAGTTCCGACGATAAGAATGATAAATGTTTAACCATCCATGGCAGATGTTTGACACATCTCTTAATCACCATGGAGAGAAACAAATGTGCTTAACTACTTAAGAGAGGCAGAAGCAACTCAGTGGTAAATGTTTAACCGTCCATGGCAGATGTTTGACACATCTCTTAACCACCATAGAGAGAAACAAATGTGTTTAACCACCTAAGAGAAGCAGAAGCAAATCAGTGACAAATGTTTAACCGTCCATGGATATTTGACACATCTCTTAAACCACCATGGAGAGAAACAAATGTACTTAATCACCTAAGAGAGGCAGAAGTAAATCAATGACAAATATTTAACCGTCCATGATAGATGTTTGATATATCTTTTAACCACTATGGAAAGAAACAAATATGCTTAACCACCTAAGAGAGGCAGAAGCAAATCAATGTCTTCATGTACTAGAAGTCAGTATGAGACACGATGAGGCACGTTTTGTGCCATCCACAGATCCGATAAGGGTCACTAGAGAAA
This sequence comes from Amphicarpaea edgeworthii, assembly GCA_014843725.1. Lineage (NCBI taxonomy): Eukaryota > Viridiplantae > Streptophyta > Magnoliopsida > Fabales > Fabaceae > Amphicarpaea > Amphicarpaea edgeworthii. Next base: position 2,146,560 of record CM026325.1, read on the forward strand.
TTGTTGTTGGAGCACCGGCAGTGATGGTGGCGGAGGACACTAATAGCGGGAAAAGAAAATCATTAAAGGAAGAGAGGATCACTGGAAGTGAAGAGAGGTTGTGAAAGTCCATATAAGAGATGGTTTTTGAATATGAAACTTTGACTGTCTATTATTATTGAATGATGCCTATTATTATTGAATGAGAGTTCCAATTTATAGAACACATAAACTAATAACAATAATTCAAATGTAGCTAATGATGTATTCAACAATAAACAGAATAATAAAATAACAACTAATAATATTATGAATTTGAAATTATAACAAAATGATTGGTATCTAATACCTTCACCATATCGAATCTTGAGACAGGCTCTGCAAAAAACACCAGTGCTTGAGTGACAGACAGAACAATCAGTCTTTCCTGTTATGAAACAAAATCATTGTCAAACTGTTAAGAACATTGTGGAACTAATGAAAAAAAGTAAAAAAATAAGAGCAAGTTGAATCTGACCGAGGCATGGTTGATTCACATCAAAATTGCCGCATCTCTCGCAGTCTTGTTCGCCACACAGTTTCTTTTGCCTGCATTTGTGTTTCACATTGCAATGTCATGAAATACATACAGTATCCAAAAATAACTAAAATAATAAATAAATATGGAGTGGGAGTGAGAAAATAAACCTGCAAAAGTGGCAGCATATCCCCAAAAGTGGATTATAGACACTACCTCTGCCCTTGCTATCACAGCGGCGAGAAGAACTCTGTGCTGAAAGAAGAAGATCTGCATTGCTTAGGTTTATGAAAGGAGCATTGGCTGGCCTCTGCTCCTCTTCTTCTCTGTCTTCACACAAAGTTACCTTCTTCCTCTCTGTCATAAAGTGGATGCAGTGCTTAATAAATATTTAGGAGCTTGGATTGTTCTTCCAGAAAAGAGAGAGTTAAGGAAAAAAGCTTAAACCTTGCTTTATGGGGGTGAAAAGGGGGGGTGTGGAAGGCTGCAGAGGCGTAAGGTTGTTGTTGTTGATTCGCTGGGAGCGGCGCAAAGGGGTGAGACCGTACACTTTTTTTTGGTAAGGACGAGAACGAGAACGAGATTGTTGTTGTTGTCGAAGCTGAGAAACGGTATTTACAACACCCAGAGTCTCCAACCGAGCCTGCATAACATAACATAAGCATAACAGAAAATTCCATAATAACATCATCAAAACAAAACAGAGGAGCTACTCATTACTCATAACATAACAATAAACAACTCATACCTGGTTCTCTAACATGCGAGCCTTTCTCAGAGCTTCATACTCGCCGCCGCCGCCGCCGCATTTTGCTTTCTCTCTCACTCTCCCCATTTTTCTTTCTCTCTTCCTTTCTCTTACATTACACTTTGTACTTTCCAGCAACATCGTACCATAACATAACGGTCGAATTTCTCACCACGTTCATTTACCGCTTCTATCTAAATTCTAAACTTACACACGTGCCCCAAAAAGAAGACAATGAGTCATCCATTAAAAAGTATTCATTGTAATCTTTCACGATGTCAAAAATATTATTTTTTATCTTTAATAAAATAATAGAACAATTTTTAATTAATAATAATAAATTGTATTACTATAGCACGATAAACTAAATGTCTTAATTGACATTTTCTTCTTCTTATTTAGCCGCTTAAATAAACAACTCTGATGTTTGCAAAAATATATCTTTAAAAATAAGTTATAGGTCCCACCGCCTTAAAAATATCCTTAAAAACAAGTACTTTTGGAAATCAAATTTGGATCACGATGCAAGTATACACCTAAGGACTATATAACAACTGAATTATTACTGAAACAACATATAACATGGGAAAATAGTGATACGTTAGATGAGGTTGTTTTAATATTACAGCACTTATATTATATACATCCATATGTAGCACTTTATGTAACTCTCTGCAGATTGAGTACTCTTATATGGAAAAAATTGTGTACAAATTGACAGTATTGTCAACATAGATTTCATTCATAGGCTATAGAGTGTTTTAATAAGCATTCCGATCTTGGAAAAAATTACCAGTGTTGCATTTGGTGGTGACACTAAAAGGAGGTGCTGATTTACCATTCAAAACCAAAGGAACACTCAAACGGCGACACTGAACAGTGGCTGGATTGAAACGCCTGCTCTTAATCCTTCCAAACTTGGCTCTTATTGTAAGATCCAAATCCACAGCCAAGTCATTGTAAATCCCAACACTTGTCTCTTCTTTGTACTCACCAAGTTGTTTAGGCTTAAGCATGATCACACTTTGCCCTTCAAACACTGCTTGAAGGAAAGTGCTATTCTTGTGGCCTTGATCAAAGGGTGTTAAGCTTACCCTATCAAAATCATTATCTTTGTACCAAGCTATTGCTATGATCCTCCAATAGTACACTATAACATGCTTGTTGGGGTTTGTCACTGTGATGTTGACCCTCAAGTTGTAATACAAGGTGTTGCTGCTTGTGAGGTTGACTTGTGTGAGGGTGGCATCGGTTACGTAGAACTTGACACTTGAAGGGTTGATGATATCAAGAAGAGGAAGAAGGAGAGCATCAACATGAATATAAATATGTAGATTATGCAGTAGAACCAGCGGAAACTGCAGCGGGGTTTGCAAGGCATTGTTAGGCTCATTTGGGATACTGTTGCCAAAGATGCAACATTTTCATATATTTGCTATAGTACTGGTTTATAAGGATGGGTTTGGCGTATGGTTGTTGCTTGATCTTTCCTAGGGAGATTTTCTTGCTATATACAAAATACTACATTGCATAGGGATTCACAATTCCTACAAAAACATATATTCTTAAAACAGAGAAGAGTTTTAAGTATGACAAGTTCTGAATTGATGAGTAATCATATAGTCGGTTCAAAGAGTCCAAACTTGTAAGAATACAAAGAAATTGCACCAGAAAGTCGAAAGCTTTAATTACAGTAATTGCAAAAGGAAATTAAATATAGAAATTGACTAAAAGCCTGCATGGTTGGTTTTGCTAACAAGTAATAAGGAACCTTAATTTAATTTGGTCGTATAGAGATGAAGTAAAAGAAAAAAATAGATTAGAAAGATTTAAGAAATTGTTATAGTCATTTCGTGTTTTTTTTTTACTTCTTTAATGCAAATTCATGACAGAAGAAGAGACAGGCCGTTATTGTAAAATGTAGCTTTCTGTGCATCCTTTTATGAAATGTAGCTTTCTTGGTTCTTTCGGTAGTGAAAAGATATTTCCATAAGAAACAATAGTCTTCATCAATCATCACAACTAGGTTTGCTATCTTGTCTCACCGTTTGTTATAGAAATGTCATGAATTTATTATTATCATTTGCTATGTTGTCTCTTGTCAACATATACTAATTTGTATTTGTTTTTTTCCTGCTATACAAAGAATGGTAGGAATAGGAAGCAGTGAAGCACCTCAATACAACTAGATAGAACATCAACAATGGTATACTGTAACTGTCAAGAGAGATACGTTGTCAACTTAGGTTTCATAGGTTGTAGAGGATTCTAATAATAAACACAATCTGGGAAGAAATAACCAGTGCTGCAACACCAATAAAGTTGGGTCCAGCCAAAGAAACTAGTCTCTCATAATACGAGGAATCGTGTTTCGAATCTTCGTTAAAAGAAGTGTCCACGTTTGGTATCTGATAATATCTCGAATAGGATGGCCTCCTCCAAAAGAGGATACTTGAACCAAAAAAAGATCCAGTGTTGCATTTGGTGGCACTAAAAGGAGGTAATGATTTAGCATTAGAAATCAAAGGAACACTCAAACGGCCACACTGAACAATTGGTGGATTGAAACTACTGCTCCCATACCTTCCATACTTGGCTCTAATTCTAAGATCAAAATCCACAGCCAAGTCATTGTAAATCCCAACACTTGTCTCATCATTATACTCACCAACTTGTTGAGGTTTGAGCTTAATCACACTATGCCCTTGAAACACTGCTTGAAGGAAGGTGGTGTTCTTGTGGCCTTGGCCAAAGGGTGTTAAGCTCACCCAACTGAAATCATTATCTTTGTACCAAGCAATTGCTGTGATCCTCCCATAGTAGACTATGATGTTGTTGTTGGGGTTTGTGACTGTGATGTTGACCTTGAAGTTGTAAAACAAGGTACGGTTGTTGCTTGTGAGGTTGAATTGTGTGAGGGAGGCATCAATTACATGGAACTTGACACTTGGGGAAGATGATTAACCAGAAGAGAATTGAGGGAAGCATGACCGTGAACACAAGGATGTAGGTTGTGTAGTAGATGCAACCGAAGCTAGTCATCTTGAAGCTGATGGTTTATGATGCTACATTTTATTTTATGGTTTATATTTTTATAGGGTGTAACCATTGTCCCATTTTGATGGATTTGGCTTATGTTTTTTTTTATAGAGCTTTCCTAGTTCACATATGACACAAGAAGAGACATGCCATTTTTTGTAATATATGTAGCTTTCTATGCTTCCTTTTGTGAAATGTAGTTTTCTTGGTTCTTTTGGTAGTGAAAAGATGGTTTCATAAAAAACAATTATCTTCACCACGACATGTTTGCTTATCTTGTCTCTTCATTTGAATGTCTTCGAGTAATATTTGCTAATATTAAAAATATATAAATTTAATTGCTACCAGTTTTTTTTTATAAATAAAGAAATTAAAAGATGGGATATTAGCTACTAAGTAATTTGATGCTGAAGCTAGACAAGAATTTAATAAAATAAACGGGGAGGAAGATTTGGCTCCTGACTTAACAAGAATGTCTGCCATAGAATTTTCTTGCCTAAGCGTATGCTTAAAGCTAATATTTGTAGTTGTACGTAACCACAAATGGCCAAAACCACATCTGCACAAGGATGAACAGCGTCGAGGTCCTCAATGATGAATTTCAGAGAAGTGGTAGAATCCGTTTCACAAATAACATTAGAGAAACCTTTTGTGTGGGCAAGTTTAATGCCATGAAAAATGGCACACAGCTTAGCAATGGTGTTTGAAGTGAAACCACAATTGCCCATATAATGCGTGATCCAATTTCCTGAAAAATCTCGAAGAACGCCACCAAAACCTGACAAGTTAGGATTACCAAATGAACTATCGTACGTATTGATCTTGATGTAGTTTTGCGGAGGAGGTTCCCAATTAACCAATATACTATCTGTTGAGGATAAGCTGGTCGAGCTTGTCCCTTTGGCTAGATGTAGAAGAAAACTTATCTGGTTATGCATATACCAGTCTGGCCAAACTATATCGTTAAAAACTACTTCATTCCTCGCGCGCCAGATCATCCAACAGGTGGTGTCAAATAAGAGCTGAAAATTTTCTTGAATGTTACTTCTAAGCCAGTATGTAGCATCATCAACAAAGAAATCAAGACTATACTGCAACTGGATGTATTGCCACACCTTACATGCATAGGGACAATCGCGAAGGATGTGAATCCATGTTTCATTAGCATCTCCACACCTACAACAAGAAGAATCAATAGTAATATGCCGCATGAAGCGAAAAGAGTTAGTAGGAAGACTCCCCTCTATAGGTGAGCCAAATAAAGTGTTTAACATTCTCAAGTAGTTTGAACTTCCACACCCACGACCAAAACTCAACACAAGTAAGATGAAAAACAAGCTCTCGGCTCAACCATGCATAAGCGAACTTAGTATCATACCTTCCCGAGCTAGATGCACTCCACCTAATAGTATCCAGCATAGAAGGATTAAGAAACAAGTACGGAAGGGTGTTTCGAATGTCTTGGGGCAAAGTTGTAGTAAGGATGGTGACAATAGCTATCAAAATAGATATCCTTAACGCGTAATTGCATGTCCCTCTCATGGACCTCATCCACCATGCCATATAAGGGTTCTTCCTCTAACCAAGGATCAAACCAAAAGGAGCAATCCCCATCCCCAATCCTGAACGTGAAACCTTGCTTGAGATGAGATAAGGCTTTCATGATAGATAACCAAACATATGAGCTGCTTGTGGAATTCTTAAGATGAAGAATATTCTTTTGGCCAATATATTTTGCATATAGCAAGTGAATCCATAACTTATTCTTGTTGTGCAAAAGATCCCACACATGCTTGCCAAGTAGGAAAATGTTAGCTTGGCGGCATCGACGAATGCCCAAATCTCCTTTGGCACAAATTTTAGAGATAGTAGACCAATCTACCCAATGATTGTGATTCTCTCCCCAGATGAAGCACCTTAACTAAGAGTCAATTTTATTGCAAATTCCCTCTGGGATCCATAGGTTTTGCATAAAATAGGAGGGGATAGCAGATATAACTGACATAGCCAAAGTCACTCTGCCAGCATGGCTAAAGAGTTGGCCCTTCTAACCTGCAATGCGGTTATTAACACGATCTGTAAGGGAGGCAAAATCCTCTTTAGTGGTCTTACCTACCAAGAGAGGGAACCCCAAGTATTTGTTTGGATTATAAGTGTGTTGGAACTCTAATATAGTGACGAATTGTTGGATTTTGCTACGCAGAACATTCTTAGAGACGAAGAACTTAGATTTCTGACTATTAACTTTCAAGTCAAAAGTAAGACAAAATAGCCGGATGACATCCTGAACCAACTGCACTTGATTTGCCGACGCCTTAGTGAATAACTCAGACAATCATCGGTAAAGAATAAATGTGATATCTTAGGGTCACCTCTGGAGACCGTAACTGCTTACTAATCCCCACTACCCACTTTCTCTTGAATGAGAAGCACTAGCTTTTCCATGCACAAAAGAAAGAGATAAGGTGACATTGGGTCTCCCTGACAAAAACCACGTCTCGACAAGAAAGAGGACAATCTCGTTGTTTCATTTTAAGGATAAGGACGTAGTAGTAATGCAGTTCATAACCAAGTCTATTGTTTGATTGTTATTTAAATACAATTAAAACATTAAACCTTACAATAGAGCTATCATCAATCCAAATTTAAAAATATTGTTGATTGAAAAATTATTATCTACTAAGCCAAACAACACAAGACCTAACTAGTGTTTGTGTTCCAAAGCTTCATTAATCATTCTATGCATATCATATTATATTTGTGTTGTGGATGAATTGCAAGAAGTGATTTCTTTGTTTAATGAAATGAGATTGAAAAACATCAACCCAAATGTATGTACTTTTAATATATTGGTTGATGCATTAGCTAAGGAAAGAAAGTTGAAAGAAGCTAAAAATGTGTGTTAGCTATGATGGTCAAAGCTAGTGTCAAACCTGATGTGATTACTTATAATTCATTAATGGATGGGTTTTGCTTACTTAAGGAAGTGAATAGGGCCAAAGATTTATTCAACACCATGCCTCATAGGGGACCGAGTCCGAATGTTAGGAGCTATAGCATCATTATTTAGCACCATCTAGACAAGGAAATTATTCATGAAAATTAAAGACCTGGGAATTCAGCTCGATGTGTACACATACACAATACTTATTGATGGATTGTGCAAGGATGGAAGACTTGAGACTGCACTAGAGCTTTTTAAGTATCTTTTGCTTAAAGGCTATCATCTAAATGTCTACACATTCAATGTTATGATTAGTGGGTTTTGTAAAGAGAGCTTGTTTGATGAAGCATTTGCCTTGAGGTCTAAAATGGAAGACAATGGTTGCAGGTCTGATGTTGTAACTTATGAAACAATTGTCCATGCTCTCTTGGCAAAAGACATGAATGATAAGCCAGAGAAAATGTTTCGTGAAATGATTTGTAGAGACTTATTGTAAGAGTTATAACACTAGGTAAGATAGATAGGCTCTAATTCACATTAAATTGTTTTGAATTTTGATGATGACAACACGATATTTTTTCTTTTGATAGTTGAACATAAAATAGATGGATTATGTTATTCCTTCCCACTTTAATTTTCACTTATGTTGTTAGTTTCACATCTTAGTAGTTTACTTATTTGTGGCACTAGTTAGCTTTCTAGAGTTGTAGAGCTTATCAATTTTGTATAAGCAAATGCAGGTTATGATATTGTCTTAGATTGACTTGACAAATTGCTTTTGCATTATTATTCTTAAACTAATAACCAATTTAACCACCTATTGATTGTATCACCTTTTTCACTAACCTCTGTTCCAAGGTATTTTCTAATATATTTTGGGGTTGACTTGCTAACAGTCAAAGCTTGTGGTATTCTTTATCAGTGTTAGGAAAATTATGCAGAAGCAATTACTTACTAGTTTCTACGACCTATATGTTTTTCTCCTGCATATATTATACCAAAATAGCAAACTGATTAGGATAGAGGAAATAAATCAATCGGTTTGAGATTTGTTAATATTTAAAACTCAATTTGAAGTGTGAAAAAACATATTGTATGTCTCACTCACATAATTGTACATACGTCTCAAATAGTAATTGAGTGCGTCTTTCTCTTTACTCTGTCCTTACCAAGTTAAATTTCCAAAAGCTCTCATACTAATCAAAATTCAATGACCGACATACTGGTCGTCTCAAAACAGAACAAATATAATATACCTAGTGTTATTCCAGATGCTGATGGGTTAGTTAGTGATTTTCCTTCTCGAAAGCAGCTTATGAAACATTTGTTAAGAGATGAATGACACTAGCAAAATTTCTAAAAGGTTTTGTTTTCAACATACTACAAGATAAACATTGTGGGCGTGATGTGGAGGAGATTACGTCTAACATGTTTTTTTGTTACTTTTTAGTATAGTTGAAAAAGATATATTTAATGAGAAGTCTTTAATAGATATTCAATGATATTAAATTCTCTGGTATCGAAAAAAAAATCATATTAAAAACTATTCATATATTCTTTTCTTATTTAATATAGTATAAAGATATGAGTATAATTGATCAATAATTATATTTATAAAAAAAATAATTATTTACTAGATACACCAAAATTTGATTAAAATTCTAAAGTCACATTCAATGATGAATTATTTCTGAGTGCCAAAATAAAATCCATTAATATTTCTTGGTCTAATCTCATACTAAAAAATTAATGAAAGAACAGTTGACTCCGTCGTCTTTCCCTTACACGTTACTCCATTAAATTAAAATACCAAAAGCTCATACTCATCAACATTCATTGACCAACTTGCTCGTCGTCTCAAAACAAAACAAGTAGGTATGTATAGATACAAAGTGTGGCTGATGATGTTTTTCCATGGACGGTTTTATCCAAGACATTCATCTTGTTGTGTAGTTAGAAAACTCGCAAAGTTGTAAACTCACTACTAGTTAGCCACGTATGATGGTGGGATTATAACATAATAATTGATGTTTTGGACATAATTGATAAACATGATTGATTGATAATTGACTAATTTATTTAAAAATGAGAATAAAAATTTATAAAATAAATATATAATAAATAATTATTTTATAAATGATTATTTCATGAACAAATATAATTTATTTTTTAAAATAAAAAAAATACTAAATTTAAACAAAAACATTAAAACATACTACTGTAGATTTATTTTAATAAAATATGGGTTTATTCTCAAGTACATCTAAACAAACCAATAAAATAGTTACAGTGACATGATTGGCTTGAAATTGAAACCAAACCCTGGGCCATCCATAGAGTCAGAGATAAATACAATACTTATTTATTAGACATCTCCATCGACTTTTTTGGTTAGCCAATGAGAATCATGTAATAATGTTACCTTATCATCTCCCTGCTTGACCTAGTAGTCTCTGCCTTTGTCTTTTTCTTCTGATACTCGCTCTTTCATACTATAATAATTACAGAATAAATTAAATAAATCATAGTGTAATTAATAAATTTGTATTAGAATAAGTTGATGTATAGTTATGTTATGTACATATAAATAACATTATTTAATATAAATATGTTAAAATAAAAAGGCAAGATAAACTTAAAAATTCAATATCCTAGAAAAGTAATATTTCCATATAAATGTTGTGTGGGTGGTCTGGTTAAGAATTGAGATATCGTTATTGTTAAATAAAAATGAGCCGTCCACAAATTGTAACTATAAATTGTCAAAAATATAGAAATTATGAGCTTAATAGTACTTGATTGATTCAACCTATAGATTAATAATTAACCGGGGCGGGCGGGCCGGCCTAAGTTAAAAGTCTTACTTTTTGTCTCTTGATTTTCTAATTTTAGTGATTTTTTTTTAAAATTTTTAAAATATGTAGCAATGCTGATTTCATAGAAACGTACTCTAGATATATTCCCTTATTCAATTGATTGGGTTGAAAATTTTTAATTAAAGATTACTAGGAGAAAGCATTTCACTTTATTTTATACCTTATCATTTTGCATGAAAATATATATATATATATATATATGAAAGTAATGAGACAAAATAAAATTATTTGAGGAGAGATGATTAAATACGAATGATATATTATTCTCTACTCAATCATTGTCTTTGTTCTTAGTTCTCAGCCACCTGATATTTGCCTAACATGACCACAAAGGTTTTGCCGCAAAGATTCCATAGTTTTTTTCTTATGAATTAAAATTCCATAGTTTGATGTTATTGAACACAATAATTGGCTCCAATTTTTGTTGTGGTTGATTTCACGATAAAATAAAATAAAAATAGCTTAATTAATTTCGTCACATGTCAAACGTGATTTTATTGAAGATACAAATGTTTGATAAAAAAAAAACTTTACCTTAAAAACTCGGTTTTACTAAGAGTGATAAAAGGCAGTTTTTGTGTGAGGTTAAAAGATTCACACTAAATTTCATATCATTTATTTGAAGTGAAATAATTTATATATAAAATAATTTTGAGCAAAACACAGAAGTGTAGGTAAAAGTTATACTTTAATTGGGGACAAAAACGTTAAATGAGATATTCCTTCAATTATGAAAGCAAATTATTGTAAATAGTATTGTTGTTCAACAATGGCTGAAACTATTGTGATTTCTTCACTTTGAGTGGAACAGCGTATGTTTATGAAACCTCAATTTCTGAGACCTCCATCAGATATGTGCCCCTAGTTTATAAAGCCGAGCTCCATTAATGATTGAATTATTGAAAGAAACTAAAATTTCTCAAATTGTGCAGATGCACTGTGAAAGTAAAAATTATAATAATATAGTTGAGTCAGTAGCCCAGTATGATGTTATCATTGTAACTAGGAAAGCTATTGTTGCTATAATCTACATCACAAAAAAAAATAGAGTATAAAAGTTTGAAATTAACTGCACCAAATCACAGTCAATTAGTGGAGAAAAGTTATGAAATACTTTTAGGAGGCCCAATCAATAATTTCAAGTATAACTCGTATTGGTTGTGGTGTGAGTGTGACCCTTGGGAGTTGTTAAAATCTGAGATAGGTGATAGTAATAGAAGATAGCAAGTGAAGTAGTTTTCAGTCACAAAATGGAAGAAGATTTCTTCTTTTTTTAATAATTTTCTGGGTACAGGAAGAAGAATTTATTCTACACATGGCCTACATACATTACATTACAAAAGAATCAAATGAATGAAAAAATGAATTGATTATGTACATCTACAACTGATTTCTATGGCTAGATCTCAACTACACCCCCTACAAATCCTTAATCTGCTCCAGAACTTTAGTTAGGACTATAACCAATTTGAAGAGACAAATTGTTAACACCTTGGAACTGTACTTTTCCTTTTCATGACTTTTGAGTTTTAATTTCTCTGCTTGCGAGTGCTTCTGTTCTACCACTTTTGTAGATTCCAAAAGCAATTACGTGCCAGTTTGGAAATTTCTTTGAGAAGTAGAAAATCACGTTTGGGATATGGAAAACTGATGTAACTACTAGTTTCTGAGAAAGCGTGAAAAACCACATCTGTTATGATGAGGAACCAAACACGCTTATACCAATTTACAACCTACTCATATCCCCATCCTTTTTGGAGTGCAGTTGAGTTTGTCTAGTGACCAATTCATCCAAAGCCTCCTTCATCCAAGCATAAGGGCATATTTCTTTTGCCTCAGCCACAGCCATCTGCATGATGCATCATATCAATCAAACATTAGGACACTAACAATTTAAGATATTGCTGCAATTGGGAAAAATGAATTTGACAAAGTGAATAGCATATGCTATAGCTATACACTTACCCATCTTCGTTTTCTTGTGTTCATTTCTGGCCAGTTATCCAATTCCTTCTTGACAAGCAAAGGGAACATGTATCCCTCATGCATTATGGGTTGGCGCTTGCTCTTGTAACACCATTTTCCCAATTTACTCTGCAAGAAAACAAACACAACAACACACAAGGTAAGAATCAAAGGCACGATTATTTGGGGGAATGAAGAACAAAACTAAAAAGTGTTTACAGTTTGCACACACTTACTTCAACTTGGCCAATAACCCCAGCTTCTTCTACGGTCTCCCTTAAAGCTGCTTGTTCCATGGATTCATCAGTTTCCCAACCACCCTGAGGCCAAACAACAAACACATATCAGCTACAAGACCAAAAAGGGTTGAAAATGAACCAAAATTTAGTTTCAAAACAATACAAGATGTGAAGGAGCAAACAATACCTTTGGGAACTGCATTCCATGACCCTTCTGAGCACTAATCACAAGAACCTCTAATTCCTTATCGTGTGTTCCATTGTTTTTGTATCTATAAGGAATGCATCTGTTCATTTCCAAAAACACACCACAAAACATGTCAGATTAACAATTCCATATGCATACGGAAAAGACAAATTTAAGTTCAAACCCACCAAACAAAATCCTTTTTTTATAAAAATAAAAAATAAAAATCCCCCACCGGCCATCCAATAATCAAATCAAAGGACGCGCTTTTAACCCTTTTTTTTAAAAAAGAAAACAAATAATAAGAAGCCCAATTGAGAAAACCTTGTAAATTTCGAAACTTGTCCACCATCTTCAATTCTAGAGATTAAGGGCTTGTTTCTTAACTATTTTTGTCAAAAATAGTTTTGTTTTCTAGATTTCACACCTCTTTCCATTTTTTAAGTTTGTGTATTTTTTTCAAAACTTAATAAATCTTAAATTAGAGGATGAAACCCCAGAAGAAGAAGGAGAAAAACACACCCCACAACTTGGCGACAGCCATTGTCATAGCGCTGCAAATGCCTGCCAGTACGAGGAGACACGAGAGACATCATGTTCTCCAACTGCTTGGGAAAAAAATCCACGGTGGCCTTCTTGGAGAATAGAAAAGGGTAAATGAATTTGCAAGCCAAATTCCGAGAGAGGAAGAGACCCATTATCGCCAAAATTGATTCTGGTTGTTGAAGTTGAAGTTGTGTTCGCAAGGAATATGAATATTAATAGTAAAGGGAAAAGAGAGAAGAAGAAGATGAGAAGAAAGGAGCAACAGACATGAAATATGGTATGGGACAGCCAAAGTAGTTCTTTATATATGTTGGGTTTCGTGCGTGTGTGCGCGTAGGCGTAGAGTAATTACTAAAGATAACTACAGCGTTCAAAACACAGCGCATGGACCACTGCGTTTGTTCACGCGCATTTCTTATTTAAACGTTTTCTTTCTTCCGATAGAATATTCAAAATCGTTTCGGAATTTCCCACTTTTTTTCACTCTGCGACCCTCGCCTGTTTAGAAAATAAAAGGTTTTAGTTTTACACGGTGACTATGAGAATCGCAAAAATTGATTTTTTATTTTTTCTACAATTGATTAACATTAAAATTAGTTTGTTTTTCTAGTGATAAATAACATCCATTCCATTTTGGGATGGAAATAATATAGAGGAAAATTATTAAATATAACAAGTAATGTGATAAAAAAAAAAAAAAAGTCATTTGATTTTAGAAAATGTTTCATGTTTTTATTTTGTTTTGTGCTTTCTAAAGTTTATATTGGAAAATTATAGTGCATTAGTCTAGTGATGGGTTTCAGCAATTTGTATGAGATTATAAATTTTAATTTTAGTGTGACTATTCTATATAACCTATTAACCTCAGTACTGTTTATTATTTGAATTAAAAAATAATAAATATTTTAATATAAAAATTATTTAATAATGTATAAGTAAATTAAAATTGTAAAAAATAGTGTGATAAGTTGTCCATAAATTTCTCCAAATTGGATAAAAGTGTATAATGGAGATAAATGTTAAGATTTAAACCTGTCTCTTTTAAACTGGAACCCAAACCTATCTCATATTTGTAAGAGCAAGACGGAAAGAATTAAATTTACCTCTGATCCATCTGTCATGCCTAGATCAAACTCACTTATATATAATTTTCTTGTGGTTATTTAATGAAAATCTTCCCAATATTTTAACTCCTTCATATGTCATAACATTATCTTCCATTTTTTTAAAAGTATACAGTCACCCATGTTGTGCACGTGCTATCAATAAATCACGCCCGGAGGGAGTAGGAAGCATTTAAAAATTCGAAACTGTGCCGATAAGCTCATTTGATAAGCTCCACCTGTGAACATTATAAAGTCACTTAATTTATATCAACAATTAACACGCTCGTGAATGATATTGCAATCACAAAAATAATAATCTCCGGGTCTAGAGTTACATGAGCAATTAATTGATTTAATAAGTAGAAAGGAAGAAAAGTCACAAATTGAGGGCATTAGTGTGACAAAATGGAATAAAATAGTAGGAGGAGTGTGGTGATGGCAAGGAGAGAGTAGAGTAGAGAGAGCGTGTGCAGAAGTGAGGTGTGGGGTGTAAAAAACAAAAAAGTAGGGTTAGACGCGGCTTTGGAGGGTGGGTGGGGTGGGTCGCTTTCAACTTCAAAACACGCACGGACACGGTTATGGGTGGGAGTGGGATGGAAGCAGTTAGTAGGCATGACAATTGAACGTGGGAATATCCTCATTTCAAAATCTAAATTAACTAAATACGGGTGTGGATTTAGATTTTTCCCACTTAAGAAAGTTGAGAAGGGGGTTGCGATTTGGAATTGTGATCTCCATCCCGCATCCCGCACCCCGCATCCACACTCACACCCGTCTCCACTACTAATATAATAAATTATATAAATACCTTAAAATAATCTATCTATTTATTACATAAATCATAAGTTTAAAATTTTATATTAAACATTAATTTAATTATATTTATTATAAAAAAAAATTATTAAATAATATTTCTATTGATAAAATAAATGAAACAATTTAGTTTATTATGAGAAATAAAAATGTGATATATAAGGGTGTGACGAGTAACATTTGAGATAATCATTTAAATTATTTTATGATTTGGGACTATCATGTGTATGAGAGATGGGGTAGGATTGGAAAACTCGATCCCCGATAAGGACAAGGGTGGTCAAATTTTTAAGTCCCGACAAAAAATAGAGATGGGGACAGGAATGATTTGAGATATTGGGACAGGATTGAGGAGGCTAATCCCATCCCCATCCCCATTGCCATACCTAGCAGCTAGCCATGCATTTACTAAGTGTTTATTATTTAAATTCTAAATTGATTTTCATTTTAGATCATTTTTAAAACAATTAATACTAACTTACAAATTAGATCCAACCATTTTATATTTAATTTTATTTTAAAATTAATTATAACAAAATTTATTGAGACATAATTTATATTATTTTAAAATCAATTTTACAAAATTAATTATATTAAAAACCAATTCGATTAGCGTCCAAACACGGAGACTTTAACTTCATCAGTGTTTTGTAACCTTTTTTTATTTTTATTTTTTTATTGTTAACAAATATGTTTATAATATAAAA
This sequence comes from Amphicarpaea edgeworthii, assembly GCA_014843725.1. NCBI lineage: Eukaryota > Viridiplantae > Streptophyta > Magnoliopsida > Fabales > Fabaceae > Amphicarpaea > Amphicarpaea edgeworthii. The sequence continues at coordinate 2,162,226 of CM026325.1, forward strand.
AATATAATTATTTTTTTAAAATTTAATGTTATTTTTAATCCATTAAATTTTATATTTTTTTTACATTTTAGTATGTAATATTTTAAAAGTTTAATTTTATACTTTAAATTATATTTTAGTTATATGTATAAATAAAAGTAAATTAGCATTTTAAAATATAATTTAAAATAATGAAATGAAAATTTTAAAATATTATATAATAAAATATGAGTAAAACATAATTTATAAAGTATCAAAATAAAAAAATATGAAATTTAATAAATTAAAAGCAAAATTAAAAAAAATTAATCTAATATTTGATTTTTTTTTTATCAATAATGTTAACTTATTAACTTTTTGTTAAAAATATTAACTAAAAAATTCAAAGTCACAACCCATCAATCTTCCGTATCCATGTACTTGATGCATTAGTTAGAACTTGTAGATTTTTTTGTTAACCAACAATTTATTGAATTGATTTCTACATGTATTCACTTTTTTGTTGTCATTATTCTTTGCTTTCTCATGCTGTCAAAATATCTTCCATCTAATTAATAACATAGTACTGTACAACTCTAGGATGACGTGGGGGTCAGGATTCCAATGATATAAAATACATGTCCCACTTTTTACATCATTTGTTTATCATTATTATTTCATAGAAAAATATGAATTTCATCTTCAATCTATGAGTCCACGGTTTGCAACTGGGAGGGATGTGTTTTCCAGGTTGTTTCTTCAACAAAACCAGCAAATTCACTGCACACAAGTTGGTTTAGCAAACGTACAGTACGTGGTAATAACCAATTAACCACTTTTATCGTGTAAGTGAAAATAAAATAGATATTCTCAAAAATATAAAATAAACATTACTTATATTAAATTTTAATTGAATAGATGAAGTTAATGATTAAAATATTCACTTTTAATTTTATTTTTTAGTATTCTTTTTTAATAATTTACCCAAAAATTTAGGTTTAAACTTTAAACCCAATTAATATTGTTACTGCACATAACAAAAAAATATTTATTATTTGTATATCTTTAAAAAAAATTTGTTTATTATGACTCTTCATATATATGATTAAGATTAATTATTCAACGAAACAACTAACAAATTAAACCAGCAAATTTACTGCACACAAGTTCGTTGACGTGGGCAAATTTCTGTAAGTAAAGTAACCACAACACTCCAAAAACATGCAGAGAAGTCGCGGAAAATAAAAACAACTTTTTTTTTATTATTATGCGTAAATATAGTGTAAACAACTTTTAACACGAAGGTTATTTTCGTTATATATTACTGCTGCTGGTGCTACATAGGCATGTGATAATGAAATACAAAAAAAAAATGTAAATTTATATATATAGTAAGATTTGACAAGAGTGATAGAAAATATATGAAAAAATAAATAATATAGGCTACATATTATTTGTCTTGACCCGTATAAAATTTAAGTTTCGTGAGTTGGACTTTGAACGGGTCAAAACGACCCGCCCGGATACGTTAATACATAACCTAATTTTTATCCAGAGCTTATTTAGTGGAAAAAATGTTAATTAGAAAACAATATCATGAAATGTGTTATTAGCCCTTTTATTTATTAATGCTTAAAGAATTTATTAGCTATTTTTTAATTATTCACCAAATCTTCACGTGTCTTCGATCTGTCCAATATGGCCTGCAAACTTTGTTTTACTCGTCGTCCTATTCTGCGAATTTATTTTGATAATTCCATTCACTGAGCCAAAGAAAGGATGATGGAAGCAAAAATGATACCACAACTTAGGGATGAAAATTAATTGAGTAATTATTACTAATTTGGTTTTCAATTTTGTCAAAATTAAATACGTTGGGTCGGGATGTGATATCTTTTCCAACATTTTGGTAACAAAAAAGACAATGAAAAAGCAATTCTTTGTACCAAAAGAAAAGGAAAAGTTAACTCTTCTTTCCCTTAAAAGTAATTAAACTCACACTTTCTATGTTGGTACTAATTATAATTGAGATCACTTTTATTTAAAAAAGTAAAACTACTTTCTTCTTTTTTTAATTATAAGAAGAAATAAATAAAAAAGAATATACAGAGTCAAAGAATTAAAGTAGTGTAATATTTTTCTTAAATGTTGGTTATAACAATAGACATAAAATACATAATGGATATAATTTTATCACAATAAAATACATGAAAGATAAGTAAAGTCTAAACTTAACCAACAACTCAATGACATGAGTGATACTTGATTATGTGGTCTTAAATAAAGTATTGAATTATTGAAAATTAAACTCATTCTGTAGGTCTTAGTGTCATTTTTTTTTAATTTTTTTATTCATAAAAAAAAATAAAGTATTAAATTTAAATGGTATGAATAAAAAAAAAATGATGTTACAAAGAAATCATACTAAAGGTGACTCTTTTAAGATGAGACGATAAACTTTTTTTTTTTTTTTATCATAAAGGACTGTAGGTTATCTCCACTTTATTAATCATTTAATCTTGAGATAGTAAGTTTCGTGGATCCAATAAAAAAAAAAAAAAAAAAAGGTACAGGATACCATTTTTTCTTTTCTTTTTATATTGATGACATTGATTGCTGATAGTGAGTTTCGTGGATCCAACTCAGTACTCTACTTGAGCCACTTTTTTTTTATTGTTTCCCTCTTTGAAATGTTCAAACTTTAGCCACTTTCTATCAGAAATTCATTCGAGACACAAACGTCCATGCATGTGATGCTAAGTTAAGGGTTCCATGCATATATAAAATAGAATATCACATATAATCTCGAACATATGATTTTGTGCTGATAACTTAGATGTCGTTTTTGGAAAACAATTTCTGCAGATAATGTGATGCGCGCGGGATCAAGCAAGATAAGAACAACTTTATGCAAGTGTATAGGAATCATCAACTAAACTAAGCCAAAAAACATGTAAACAAAATTAAATAAATAAATATACTTGTTCTGTCTTATATTGTTTGTTTGTTTTTTTAAGGTAATGTATCCATGACAATTATAATGGCATATATGATATATCTTACTTTGTTTTTCACTTTTCTTATTTTTTATTATACCATACTTCTTCATATTTCATTTTTATTTAATTTCTTTCCTCTCTCGATTTACAGTTAATTGCACACTTTCATAGTTTCATGTCTTATTTAACCTCCATTCTTTTTTTTTTTTTTGGAAATACATACTATACGAGATGAAAGTGAGTAATATTAGTTGGTTTGACTTTTATAGAAAAAAAAATGCTTGATTATTTATATTTTGAAGGATTGAACAAATACAATTTCTCATTAAAATGATTGATTAATCTATCGGTTTGGTTACACTACTGGTTCGGGCAAATCCTGATCTCATCATCTAATTAAAATAATTGATACTAGAATTGACAAAAGCTTTTAAAATTAAATGATGATCACAAAAACTTTGCTGGAACTCTATGTAAGTCATGTCACTAAGAGAGTATCGTTCAATTGGTTGAAGATGATACATGATTTATAAACTTTATGATATTGTCTTTGTTTTCTAGTGGCAATAATGGAACTATGGGAAGAAAGGCAAACTTTAAGAAAAGGAGAAGAGATTGGTTGTTAATGAATATTGGAATATCTCTTTCTAGTTTGCTAAATGTTCCCCATGCATGTGTGTGGTGTACCTCGGAGGTAACATGGACCCATTGCTACCACTGTCACTTGCGACTTTGACACCCACAAAAGATTTTCTCTCTCTCTCTCTCTCTTTTTATGGGATTTGGATTCCTTAATTTATGATCATTTTCACCCATCATACACACACATACCTACCCTTCCCAACTATATATACTTAAAAAGAACTTCTAATTATTAATTAGTTAATGTAGTACTTTTATGTAGTGTATGTACACAGTGTGATGAGTTCTAACTTCATACTACATGAGTATATATATATATATATATAAGGCAAGAGTTTATAAGTGGAATGACTTATGAACTTTCACTATTACAGAATTTTTTTTATGTCGGCTAAACATATGTGTATCTCAAGCTAAAATTATTGATCCGTTGTGTTGGGTAACTTAGGACAAAAATTAAATAGTTTCTTTGTTTGTTTAGAGGAGAATTGGGAAGTTGTGAAAATTTGTAGGTTCCATTAATCATCATATTATACTTCTTCTTACTCTAGCCTTGGTTTTAGATGAAAAATGATGAGGTGTTATTTAATACTTTTTCTCTATTTAATTCTTAATCCACGCAATGCATAAGGAAGAGTATGCTTTGTGTGTGATTTTTTATGCCTGGAAATTTTATAATAAATTCAAGTTCTGTGTAGATAAAATAAGAAAAAGGGAAAGTTGACATTAAAAATGGGTAATAATGTCAAAATTTGACAAGGGAAAGATAAATCTACGAACACAATGTCACAAGACTTTATGTGAAGACATTGCATGAATTCTGTTATTATGGTTTGACTTAGTCTAATTAAACATTTCTCTTGGACACCTTTTATTCTAGAAACAGAACATTGATGGATCAAGATCGTTGATGCGTGCGTGTTTATTAGAAAAACGAATTATTCAAAAAAATTAAAAACTGAGAAAATCGTGTGTTTGAAATAAGAAGGAACTAGTCTAAAGTGAGAAACAGAGCAGTAAAATGAAGCAGAAATGTCATACTCATACCAATTAAGTGAATGTTTTTGTTATCAGAAAGACACTTCTATTTTTATTTTATTTTTATAGGTTGGATTTATACTAAAATACGCGTAAAACATTTTTGTACATTATTTATTGGACTTCTCTACTCTTTAGCAATATCTATATGGATGACTCTTTGAAACTACACGAGCTTTCTAGAAAATACATATGTGAAATCTTTGAACCTGCGTACACAAGCTTTCTAGAAAAGATTATAATTGTTCCAATTGAATTAAAATGTAAATTATCAATGAATAATGGTCTTCATATAATTCCTATCGGTCCCATTTTCTGTTTGAAAGATTGCAAATCTTGAGAGATGGAATTTATTAAATCACCAGCATATGATTCTAGAAAAAAAAAAATTAGCAGCATTTTCGCTTTTTTGCCACTGCCATTCACTTGTGAACATGATATCGTCCATGTTTAACCTAGAGATAATATATAAAATATTCTTATTATTTTTACCATGTTAATTAATATTGGCGTAAAATATCTATCGACCTGTACCAATTTTAATGATGATATTGTTAATCTTTCTTCGGACTTGTATGTACATTTAATTAGTTATTATATTGAGCCTCTATAGTAGTAGCAAATTTGATGATAGCCAAATGAGTAAGTGAAGGAAAAGTCTAAGATAGTTACCTTACCACATTCACGTATGAAAAGTGTCATAATTATCTCTTTAAAAATAAAAAATTTAAGAAATTTCATTACAACATTACGTATCTAATGCCTATCCTTATTATTTAAAAATGGGTTTATTGATTTTTTTTTCCTCCATCTTTTTGTGAATTTTCGTTTTTAGTTCCTCGTAATTTTTTTGTCTTTCATAAAAAAATAACTTCTCCTTTTAGAAACGGATTAAAATAAAATAAATTTTGAGAAACTAAAGTTAAAAGTTCACAAAAAAATGAGGAACAAAATATAGGATCGATATATAAATAAAAATAAAAATATAACACCAGTTTATTTAAAATTAAAATAATTAATTATTTTAAAAATAAATAAAATTTACCTATTTAAATAAATAAAAATTTATTTTTTAAACAAAAAATAATTTAAAAAAACACAATATATAAATAAATAATTACTTATTTTATTAAATAAGTTTAAACTTACCATTCCATAATAAATTCGCAAGGTATGTTATCGATTCCCATGTGATAACATGTGGTTCTATTACATTAAAGCAGCAGCAATTAATGTTCTAGATGTGGTCCAATCAGTATTTATTTAATGACCAATAAAAAGCAAGCAGGCATCTATTCTATGCTACTTGATCAATTGAGAGAGGAAAGTGGATTGAGAAGCCAAAGCCGAAATCCAAAGATGTCAAAGTCCATGGCCAAGATAGGGAAGAATCGAACGAACACACTTTCCACAAATTAAAGAGAGTCTGTTAGTGGGGTCCACTCTCCATAATCAAATAACTGGTTCAAGAATAGCATACGTGTCAGCCTTCATCACTAGAGAACTGAAAAACAATAGATAAGACAATTGAAATGCGAGTTAATTAACACAAGTCATTAATAAAGATCATGTATAAACTTCTTATATAGATAGATATGAGTTTAAATCAACTTAGGCTATTTTCTCATATTGGTAGAATGGTAGACAACTTTCCGTAGAGATTTTCTAGTGCTTAAGGGTTAATCTTTAGTTATAACTAGATAAAATTGTACTGTTTGTAATTTGGACTCATGCAGTAATTTTTTAAGTAAATCTCTTTTACTTAACAGTTTGTAAAGGGAACAGAATCCAAAAAAGGTGGAACAAAGAAAGATACTTTATATGAACAGATAAAGCGAAAGAGATCAGACAGAGACTACAAAAAGGTGAACAAGGCAAGGTCATTTTCAAACTCTTAACACTAGGCTAGGATTTAACAATGCACTCTATCTCTACATGTGATGTGTTTCATGTCTCAGAACTACACCTTTAATTCTCATCTACATTTACACTTTTCTAACTTCATTTTTATGCTTTTTATTACTAAATTTTCTATACTTTGTTTTTTAATCAATTAATCCCCTTTATCTCTTACTTTTGTTTCACTTAACTATGATATTAGGCTTGTTAACCACGATTTTTACTTACTGTGGTTAATTTTTTACTCTAATATAAACTCTCTAGGAGGTTTAGCAGTCAGCTATTTCTTCTTGGATAATAAATATGCTAAGCTAGCACTAATTTCGTTTTTGAAAGTTCCCATTACTTCTTCTTTTTTGTGACTATGGTTCTTCTACTTTTTAAGGTCTAAGAACTTCTTTTTATTCTGACAAAGAACTAGCCCAAACACAAGACGAAATATACAACCATACGGGGCTATATTGAAGGCTCGCAGCCCAAGTGATTAAAGAAAGGATTTGCTATTCTCACCAGCCTAGTATTTGCTATTCCCACCCTAACATCTTTTCTTTTTATGAAAATTATTATCAAAATATCCTTTTGATTTAAATATATTCTGTACAACAGAATCATATTCCATCACAATTTTGTGAAAAATTACGACAAAAATGAGTTTTCTACTATGTTCTATGATACACACACGTGACAAAAACTCAATTATGTGAGAGGAAGTGAGAAGGAATGGGGTGAGTGTTTGTGCAATCTTCCAAGAAGGGGGTGTAAGGAAATGAGAGGGATTATTTTGGATTTCAATGAATTTTGAAAAAGAAGAAGGTTAGAATAGCAAAATCGATAATGTGAATAGCAACACGCGTGACCAGTGGTCTAATGGGTTTGAAAAATCCATTATCAATACAATAAAAGTAGGGTTAACAATAAACTTTTTGAAATTTCATTTTTAGTTCTCAAGCTTTTGTTTGACTAGTGAAAGTTTTTAATTTTTCTTGTTAAAATTTTTTGTCTCTAAACTTTAGTCTATAAAAGTTTCTAAACTTTAAAAAATTTGATTTTTAGTCCTTAAATAAAAATTTAAAAAACTATGAGAAATTTCATCATATTAGTTAATTAAATTATGAGAAGAAAAACACAGACTCATAAGTCTAATGTACAGAACATATACTTCCAGTACCATGCAACCAAATTACCAAATAGTATAATTATCAAGAATTGGGGTTACTTAAAATCTATTTCACGCTCACTAAGGTCTTCCAAGAAGCTCATAGGTGCTGCACCAGAAGGCGTAGCGAGAACGGAATGAGTATTGTGGAACTTTAAACCGCGCATTCACGTTACTTTTCCCTTACTTCATTAATTCACTTAATGGTTATAGTTCTAACACTCATTATGCCATAATTTATTTCTTCTCTAATTCGTCATTTAAAAGTAGCATTATAAGCCAGTCATTTTTCTTATTATCACGAAATTTGAATCTAATTAATTAAAATTTCATTCAAGTTACTTCAATTAAACCCCTTTTTAAGTCAACTTTAGTTATTCCTTAAATAAAAAGTCAACTTTAGTGGTTCATAAGTCAAGTCAAATAAATCCATTCCTATATTTTTATTTTATTTTTAAATATGAACTGATTTTTTCAATATAAATTATTTCAACTTCTCATAATTAATTAATAACTCAAATGCACCCTACGTATGCTATGAGTCTGTGACGGAGTTTACATTTCAATCAAGTGCATGTTGGTTAATGGAATATGGGAGCCACAAATTAAGATACGTACTTACGTAGGAAGAGATCGATGATAGAGGCAAATTAAGAAGGAATAGTTCCTTCAAGGTTGGCTTTGAACGTAATCAATTTTGTTCATCTTTTAACGCGTGGAAACAAACGTTAACTTGAAACAGCATCTACATGTGCAACGTCCATTAACAACTGTTGAAATTAATGAACATCTTTAATGGGCAGGTTTTTTTATCTTGGGGTATTTTTTTTTGTCTTTTAGTGAGGTTACGTAAACATTGATGTTTTATATTTTTTTTTTAGTGTAGATGTTGTATTGAAATCTTTTAGGATGTTTTTTAGGTTCCGTGATGAACCTCACATTATAAAATTTTATGACTAATGATTAAACTCATCATTAATATATAATATGGATAGGTAAAAATATTAATATTGATATTGAAAAAAAAATTAATAATTAATACATAATATGAATAAGTAAAAAATACTAACATTTACATTAAAAAAAAAATCAATACATAACATATACAGGTAAAAAAAATACAGACATAATATTAAAAAAAATTAATAATTTAAATTATTTTATTTCTAAAAAAATTATTGATTAAATTTGTTGTATTTGTTATTAAATTTGTTATATTTATTTATGAATATGTTGTTATAAATTATTTTTCAGTAAAATATTAATTAATTATTTTCTATTTTCTATTTTTTTATTGAAAAAGATATGGGAAGAATTTTGAGAAAAATCATACCTCCGTATAAAAATCTTGCTTTATTCAAAGATACTGAGGGTTAAGATTTATCTTTAACAAATGCTCTAGGTTTCATTGGGTCATGATTATGTTCATTTGAAATAATAACATACTATAATATTACTACATTGATAGGCTTCTAATGATGCTGGCAGTATTATATGTTCGTTCCTTATAAGTTATAACAGACCTAAAAATTCAAACTTAAAAATAAAAAAAGTGCACGTGGCACGATAGTAGTGATGTGGGGTCTCGTAGATGAATACGAACTAGGAAGATTATTGTACGAAGAAGTCTGTGCACGTGGCGTTGCTGTGATCATGTGGTGTGGATGAATACGAATATGAACGGTGATTCTACGACGGAAAGTTTCGAGAGGAATGCGAGTTGCGGGACAAGTACGTAATTTCGAGACCATGGTAGTTGACTGGAACGGCTACACTACACGTGTCCTTTTCTAACAAACTTAACTGCTCAGCCACCCAACCATTATTTTGAAGTATTCTACGACTATGATGATATGATGATGTCTCATTTCACATTTTCAATCCGAAATTACTACATTATCCTCATTGATGCTTCCTATTTCCTAACCTCTTTGACTTGTCTTTCCAGCTGTTAAAAATAAAATAAAAAACCTCACTTCTCCTGTCAAGTTTGAACGAAGCTCCTACTTTCAGAAGTTCACCCTTAGCCGCCATTAATATAACTACGAGTCCACTTTTTCTAATTCCTTGTTTTTTAGAGCTGAAAAGAAAGAAAAATTAAAACGAATCTCACACTATTCTATATTTTCTATTCATTACGATAACCAGAACCTTGTCTCAATCGAAACACATGCAGAGGGCATAGTTCTAGAACTCATTCTCTGCAATCTTTTCCTACCCTTTAAAATCATGCCAACAGTTCTTCCCTTCATACACATCTCGCGATTTATTTATTTATTTATGTTTAAATTGAAGCAGACTCATGATATTATTTGTGGCATGTGTTGAAAACATGTTTTGTGGTTAGCAGGGTTGGTTGCTTAATTATTTGACAAATCATGTGAATGTTGGATTCTTTAACAAGAATCTTTCTTACACGTGACCAAGAACTCAGTTCGCTATATATTGGTGGAACTCTGCAAGAATTATTCCTATCTTTAGAAATTCATTTTAAGAAAATATTGAAGATGCTCTTAGTTTATTTAGAATTACATATAATGAAGTATATATTCAAACGTGTGGTTAATTAATTGAATCCCTATCTGCTATCTAATTCCAGCGTCAAATCACAGGTCAAAATATAAAGTTTTAGAAGATTTTGCATTTGGTAGAAGTAGTAGAACTCCTACTCACAGACACATACAAATAAACAAAACAGAGGTATTTGGTCAAACTTTGACCATATTCCATGAATATACTCAATTTTCTATATTAAATTATTAATAATATCTACAGTACATACATGTTACGAGCCTACATTAGCGTATACCTTATTATTAATAATAATTGCAATATCAACCGTTTGCTTATTATTTTCACTACGAAAAGAAAGCAATGACCACTCGCGCATAGTATCAATGCTCAGTCATTATCCAATTTGGCAACTTGGTGAGAAAAGGGATCAAATACGAGTGAATATATTGATAATTATCCATTTGATTATTGCCATATACATAGCAACATTATCACCGATACAGTCACAAAAAAAAAAAAAAAAGATAAATACTAGATACTAGGAATTGATAAGAACGAGAAACAGAACCAACAGATCTTGTTCCTGCTCTTCAACAGAACTCATGATGCATCACATCAATACATCAAAATAAAACGTGACATTAAAAAAAAAAACAAAAAAAACTATAATATCTTAATAACAGAATACAACAAAGTAGCGGTTTTTAATTTATAATAACGCGAGCTGGAATAAGATTGACCCTATCAAAGCAATCGAACGGACACGAAAGCCTTAGAAAAAGAATGGGGCACGATGATGTGTTGTTGCACATGCTATAGTGTCAACGACATGGTCCAATTTAGTCATCTTCAAACCGATCCCATTGAGATAGAGCTTTCCCACCAAACTTCCCTATTCTATTCTCTTCTCTTCTCCCTTACGTTTCAATTTTGAATTCCCTTTCTATTCATTCACACACACCAATATATATAGACACACATACGCTTATATGTCAAGTGTTTTTGTTTCATTGTAGATTGTGTGTCACATATAGAGAAACAGAGTTAGAACAGGGGAAGCTAGGTAGCTAGGAAACTTTGCCAATTGAATTGAATTGAGAGGAGCAGCATGGAGAACATGAAGATGATGAGCAAAGATGAAAGGTTTTCACAAAAGGGTGTTCCAGTTCATAGCCAGGTTATGAAGATCAAACAAGAGTCAGAGAAAGTTGTTGATTGGTCCCCTGGCAAGCCAGAGATTAGACCTGTTCTCCGCGAAATAAGCCGCCAGATTTCCCGGTCGCCGTTGGGGATTTCCGGCCTGCCGATTTCCGTTGGTGAGTGATCATAGCTTCATAATATGGTCAAGGTTTATTTATGTACACAGGTGGAAGAGGGAGGTTTTGTTTGCTTCCCCTGCTCCTGTTCTGTTTTCCTCTGATTTTTGGTCAGAGAATATTTAGGCATTTAGCTATATTCTCCATTCTCCATTTTCCCTTTTTTTTTTCTTTTGTAAATAATAATAATAGTGTTGTTGGATATATCATATCTATTTTTATTTTATTTTATTTGTGTATTTAGCTTTTAATTTTCTGTTTTGATATGTTCTCCCAAGTTGATATTGGTGGGACTTAGGGAATTGGTTTTGAAGGTTCCTCAATTTTGAATGGTTTAGTCATATACTTGGAAAGAGTTTTATGAGAAGAAGAAAAGTAAGATTCAATCAGTTGCTTGTAAGTCGTACTAGCCTTTGTTTTGAAGTCTTCCACGAATCTAATTTGAGTGTTCTAGTCTTCGGGGATCGATATTTGTAGTTGTCCAAAGATTTGAATGGATCTTTAAACTTTATATTTCACTCTTTATAGGTTTACATATTTTGACTAGATCTTTATAAGCGACAGAGAAGATTCATGGTTTCAATAAAATATTTTGTAAAAAAAGTACTGAAATTCAATTACATATTAAAAAATCCATGGGTTGGTTCAATTTTGGAACACTCTTCAAAATCCATGTTTAAATTGAATTTGAATTGGAGATACGTTGGATATTAGCCGTGAAGAATGGCTTTGCATTCGCCAATCAACACTTGAATACCTAAGCAGTAGAATAACTAGTGGGATCCAATATGATTTGTCACGCAAATTATGATTAGACTAATTTTCTTTAAAATATATATAATGATGATTAGCAAGTTGAAATTTGGAAAGTGGTGGGTGAATGCTTGGTTGAGATTTGAGAAGAGCAACGGCGGAAAATAAAACGTAGGAGGAAGCTATACCTGCAGCTGCAGATCTAATGCCACAGTTCTTATATTATTATATCTCAACCAATACGTGATAATTTCCAGTCTTTTCAGGTTGAAACTGTCAAAAGAGAAGAAAGTCACAAACGTGGGAATTTAGTTGGATGGACCTTAGAAAAACATTATAGCGTTTGTTAATAAAAAAAAATGTGATCTTTTAAAATTTTTAAAAGTAATTTATCTATTTTTTTAAGGATGAATGGAGGGTGAGTTTTAACTTTTGTTACAGTGTTGTTTATTTATTTGGTTAAATGAATTTCAACTTATTATAAATTTATAATAATTAATGTAAAAAGTCATTTTTTTTTATATCGGTTACAACAGAATACATTTAAAAGTACAACCATTTTATATTAGTTGATTCTACATCACTCGCATACCTAATTTAAAATGTAAAAAACAATTGATGTTAACAATTTTTTCTTTAAAAAAAAAATCAAATTTAATTATAGGAACAATCACAAAACGTCACATTTAAGAGTTATTAGTTCTTCCGAAAGCTAAAATCGATGATCGTACGCAATAAAATACAAGTGATGGAAAAATGAAAAACTGCTGAAGCAATATATATGTTTGAGTTTGACTCATCATCCATGACCATGAATTTGAGATGACGCTACCTATGTCTATGTCTTTGTCTTTGTTTTTTTTCTCAATGTTGAGTTTCATTATTATCATAGTTGCATATCAAAAAGAAAAAGAGATAGATTGATCCCTTTTTAAGTTAATAAGGAGAAGACGTGTTCCCCATGTAACCATTCACGTGAAAAGTACTAAACCATAGCTGCGATTTCCATACATACGTAGAAAAATGGCAATAGTAAGTAGTGACCACTAGCATGTCTTGTTTTTTTGATTCGGAGTTGTTCTCACTCCTTATTGCATTATTGTGCCAATCAATCATGAGCCCTTTAGACCAATGAAAAGTAACTTCTTTACTGATTCAATAACAACACTTTCTTATAGTAGTTGTTTGTTTGCTTCTCCAATTCCATTTTAGAGAGTTTTATTAAATCATCTTGATCAAAGTGTCTTTATTTATTATTGGCTTTTCTTACGTTTTGAAGAAAATGTGAACAATGTGACAAAACAAAAAATTACAAGTGTTTATTCAGGCAAAGAGGAAAGTACTTCAATTTTCGAATGTCCTGCTAGATACAAGAGGTACAAGTAGAAAGTGAAATTGATGTTTTTTTTAACCTCAGCTAACACGTATTATTGGCAAGATATCATCATTTTGTTTTCCATGTCCAACTCTCTTCTTTCCTTAATTAAGAAGAAGGAAAAACTCACCACAAGAAAGGATGCATATGAGACAAAGTATACACTAGAAACATAGGGCATCTTATTTCAGCAATATTTATATATTTTAATTTGGAGGATATGTACTGACCTAATATTTTGTGGAAATGGACAAAGATATATAATTCGGCACCCACAGTGTCCACGTGCACTAAGATTAGATATCTGACGGTGATTTATTACTTCAATACACATGATTCATGAACATTGAGAACATTATCAAATTTGATGCAGATATTTAAAATCAGTCACAATCTTCAATTGTTCAACTCAGCTCAACTGTGTATTTGGAAAGCTGTTCACACCACATTCAACCGAAAAATTTGACTTTTTGAGGCACAAAACGCTGAAGCTTGAACAATATAGCTCAAAGGGTAATGGAAATTGGAAAGTGTAAAACTGGTCTTTACCTGAATAAATTCGTTTTTAATTCATTTTTTAATATAAAAAAATAGTGAGTAGCATAGACTTGGTAATATAAGCTACTCCTTGTTTGCACTGAACAGTGAACAACAAAATGGGACAATAAACCACCACATTATAACACAATTGAATTAAGAGTGAAATCAAGAAGCAACTCTTGGTTATTATATTAATGATGAAATTATTCTCCAACCATACACAGGGCACAAGGAGTTAATACTTTGCTTAAAAGACCACATGGCAATTCCTAACTAAAACACCACCTTGCAGATATAAATTGTAAGATCAAATGGCATTGATGAACACACATTTTTTAGTGGTCTAAATCTAGAGACAAATAGCTGTGACTTCATGGTTTCCAGAGAATGGTAGTGTCTGCAATCATGGAGGTTACTATATAGGGATCCATATTAGAAGCAGGCCTTCTGTCCTCAAAATAACCTTTCCCATTTTTCTCTGTGTCTCTTCCAACTCTAACGGAGCTTCCACGGTTTGCCACACCCTATTCAGAAAAAAATCAAACATAATATTAATTGCTAATCTCAAACATCAGGACCAACATCTTCATTTATTGATAGCATAAGGTTTTATACTAACACTGTATAAATATTAAACTCATTATTAACATCTCCTTACCCAAGAGAAGGTGTTGATGTCCGCAGTTTCATGTTTACCAGTGAGACGTCTCTCATTGCCTTTACCATATGCTGCAATGTGTTCCTTGTGCCTCAATCCAAGCTTTTCAATGGCCTTCTTTATCACCTCATAACCACCATCCTCTCTCATGGACTTGGTGCTGGAATCAATCACCATTCATTTCAAATCTCAGATAATTAAAATATTTCAACAATAATCTAATCTAAGGAAGTGAATATTATATATAACATAGGCTATGTTACCTGTAGTTTGCGTGAGCCCCAGCTCCATTCCAATCTCCCTAATACCAATAATATAAACCAATAAAGTCAACATAGTCAAACTAAAAGAATAAATATAAGATCTTTACTAAGACAAAGTTATCAACAAATTTCAGAATTGCTAACCGGAATAGGCTTAGGATCAAATGAAACAATTGCTCCAGCTATCTCTGTAATTCTCTGTAACATTAAAACATTTCATCAATATTTACATTTCCACTAATTATATTGATCATACATAATTAATCCTTCAAAATAAACTTTAAATTACCTCCAAAATGTAGCGAGCAGCCCACACCTCATCTCCAGCAGAGATACCAACGGAAGGGCCAACTTGAAATTCCCACTATCAAATAAGGACAAAAGTCAGATATATTAATTTTTAATACAGGCCAATTTAATAGTAGGAATTAAAAAATAAATCATTTTTTTTTATTGAAATTCAATTATATACTAATAACAAGTCTGTACTTTTAATTTCTTAATCATGCTTTTTTAGGAAACTGGTTAGCATTGTTAAGAAAATACAGTAATAATTAAATTTAGTTTATACCTGGCCAGGCATAACCTCTCCATTGATGCCACTAATGTTAATGCCAGCATAGACACAAGCTTTGTAATGTGCATCTACAATATCGCGGCCATAGGCTTTATCAGCACCAATTCCACAGTAGTATGGGCCCTGTTCAAACCAACATTGATTTTGATTTAGTTATAGTTATACAAGAGATGATAAATATGAGGGAAAAAAAAAAAAGAGAAAGAAAAATAGGAAAAAATAAATAGTAGCTTTACTTGACTGATATTGCACTTCACAATTTTTTTTATTAACAGTAATTTTGCCACCAACTTATTCAGGCACTGAAATTGAGACATTTATACATAATTTGACCAAGAACCAATTCTTGTGCGAGAATTTCAACAAAAATTTATTGGCATTGCGTTTTACTTTGACTTTGATTCATAATAGAAGGGTCACTCAAATGTACACTCTATAAATCAATGTATTCTGCTAGTTACACCGGTTTAGAGAGTTACTACATTTAATTTTGGTAAGTGGGAAATTGATGCAGTAAAAAAACGGTTCTCGGAGTTTTGTCTTTACGTAAGCAGCAAAACCACTTTCTCAGTCTCATCAATGCTAAAGCAAAAGGACAATGACGTACTGTACTGTTACACTTACAAGACATATATTACTGCGCAGTTTTGGTGTAGTGGGCGTTTCAATTATTGCAGTGTAGCAGGACAATCAAATTTAGGAACGAGTACTAAAAAACATGTAACTAGTTTGAAGCATTTGAGAATTGCAACAAATTCAAAACAATAAATATAAAGAATTAAAAAAAGTTTAATTGGTAGAGTAATATTAAGGAAAATTATAAAAAATAATAAACTTACACAGTACATTAAGATTTGTGATTGATTAAATGATATGTCATATGTTCATAGATATAGTAGTATTAAAGAAAAAGAACATTTGATACCTGTGGTCCAGGAAACCCACCAAGTGGCCACCCAAGTGGCCAATTTACATCTTTCTGCAACAATGTATACTCTTGCTCAATACCATACCTGTTTGCAAATTCATGAAAGAGTAAATTTAATTATGTTGCAATAATATAATATAAAAAGGTGATTTCTAAAAAGGGGTTTCTAGAAATTGGAAGCATAACAATGGTGGAAAAAATGTTAAAAAGAATCCAAAATACATACCATGGTTCCTCAGCAGCAACTTCAGGATTACTGAAAATTTTGGCAGCAACGTGCCTCTTGTTGGTTGGAAGTGGCTCTCCAGCAGGGGTGTAAACATCACAAATCACCTATAGATTTTTAATTAAAAAAAGTGAACCCTTTGACCCACAAACAAAATAGTATACAATTTTATGAACTCAGAAAAAAAAATGTTTGCTTTTTTATAAGCCAATTATTTAACTTGAGAAACTTACAAGAACATTGTTGCCTCTCCTAAAAGGGTCCTTGAAAATAGCTTGTGGGCTGTTCTCAAATAAATATAACAACAAAAAGAAAACACACTCACTCATAAGTTTGTTTTTTTTTTTTTTTTTGTAATACTAATAATAATAAGTAAAGAAAAGTGCATAAAGGGGAATGAATCATACTATAGGATGACTTCACTGTCTTTCCCTGGAGCTTGATCTGTACTAGACCCATCATAGTTCCACTTTGGAAGTTTTGCAGGATCACTCACTGGCCCAGGAAGAGTCTGTTTGTTTCAAAAACACCAACAAGAATAAGATTAAAATTAAAAACAGTGAACATGAAAAAAAGGTTGCATAATTAATTAATTTTTATCATTTAATGATGAAGAAAAAAAAATTACCCTGGCTTTGCTTCTGAGGTCCACACCAGATCCACCAACCCTGTTTATCAATAAATAAAAACCATTAAATAATTTGTCTTTGCTTTTTCAGGAACTGGATCAAACCCAAGAACATGATTCACCACTCATCCTCCATTAAAAAATCAATATTTTTCTTATTATGTGTTCGATGGAACAACATGTCAAAGGAAGCAAAGTTTCAAAAGGATCACTGAAGATAAAATATACCCTGAATCAGAAAGCTCAGTATATCCATAAAGGGGTTGGTTACATTAGTGGAATAATAACTATATGGTCAAAGATTTTCACAAACAGAACATAAAACAGAGTCCCCTGTTTTTTGCACAAGGCTTATTTGAGAGAGAGCCTCACCATATGTACTCGGCAATGATCTTTTCTGTGGATTCTGAGAGATTGAGGTTGACGAGATCTGAAAGCAAAGACATGGTGATGAAGAAGAAAGAACACTTTGAGAATGAGAGGATATTGTAGAAGATACCAAAAGGTGCAAAAGCTCTAGGTAGCTTTTTTTCTTTTTGATAGGGTGAAGGACTCTGTTTGGTGTTAAAGTCCCTTTTATAAGTGAGTCAGTGGCGTTAACATTGAATAATAATACCACAAAACATAGACGTGCTTCTATGTGTTTGGAGACCTTTTTCTTCCCCACAGTTGAATCTTCAAACCCGGAATAAAACTGTAATATTTTAAGGTTATCTTTTTATTAAAAAAGAAAAAAAATATTTTTTTTAGATAAAAAAATCTCTAAAGTTAAAGTGGTGGAAAGATACTGTAAGTTTTTTCGCCGCCTAATAAAGGGGTATATAATTGATTTTTTTTTTCAAAAAAAATAAAGGGGTATTTTTTTTTATAATACAATATAATAAAAAATAAATTAATGAGCATGCTTTGCGGCGACATCGTTTATTTTTTATTATGAAATTATGAAAGGTAGGTGATAAGCACTCAGGCAAGTGAAGGTAGCGTACTAAGTATGGTGTTGGCACTAAATTTGTTACCTAAGAATTAAGATTGAGATGAGATGTATATTTTAAAACAGAACTTAAGATATAATTAATCACCTGAATTAGGATATAGATTATAACATTACTAAAAAACATTAACTATTGAGAGAGGTACTTGTATAAAAAAAGTACCCGTATAATACTCCCGAAAAACAGCACTAAAGATTTAATGTTTACCGTTTTATATTCATAAAAGAATAATCATAATTTGATTCATTAATTAATTAATTAACTTTTAAAGTACAGTCGGCAAACCCCATGATAGTTTGTTTCCTTGAAATTGTCAATGAAACAAATCTAATGATAATGACTCAACTTTTTAAAATATATAAAACACAAAACAAAACTTTTTTTTTTAATAAAACAAAACAAAACTTATACTATATTAAATTATATGTTTATAAATATAGTCCAGAAAAAAATATTATTTTTTATAGAAAAAAATTGTTATAAATATTTATTTATTATGAATTTTAATTATAACATACTTTATCTATTATTTAGTTATGCAACTCATCAAAATTAATATTTTTTTTTATAAATTTTATTTATATTGAGTAAGTGTTAATAGAATATTGCTTGTATTCTTCAAAAGAAAACGTGTCTCATCTTAATTTTATTTTTTTTAACATTTCAAACGAAACATTAATATCATTGGTTTAGCTGCTGGAATTTTAAATTTGTTAAACAATCAAATTTTAGTTTTGTAAAGTGAACTAGCTTAAGAAATCGTATGTCAACATCAATAAGTAGAACTCCATATAGTATCATCCAAGTTATTTCTTATAACTTATAAGTGAAATTGCATCATTTGCACGTGACTTCGGATGATAGCAACCATGAAAAAAAGAAAGTTTTATATTTAATACTTGCTTTAAACGACAGTAAAAGCAGGTAACAATCATCATTTCCAAAAGAATAAGATTAAATAGATTTTAATCGCAATCCGCAGTATTAGTTAGATAATTTTTAAAATTATTTTAAAAATCATATAAATAATAAATTAAAATAATAATATAAAATTAGTGATTACCGTTAAATTTATATATTTATATGAATTTGTTAGTATCTGAATTATAATATTTAATAAAAAAGAAAGCACAGTGCTTAAAATTTACAATTGTAAAATATTGATGTTTTGATTTTTCTTAAAAATACATAAAAGAAATTTAGAAAAAAAAATGAAATGTACCGAAACAGTATAACATATACTATCATAACTTTTCATCCTTTCATTTTTTATAATATATTTAATTTTTATAAATTATTTTAAAAATTACATATAGAAAATTGTAATTATTTGATGATTTATAACTATGTTATATTTTTAATGAATTGTTTTTTTCATAAAGTTATACGGTATAATTTTATATGGTATATTATATGTTCGTAGACTTTATCATAATTTATTTAATCAATAATTAAAACTTTTTTTTACTAGATCAATATTTAAAAAGAAGAATTGTATTCTAACAAGCAATTCGTGGATCATTATTTTTTAAAGAAAATTGTGGACCATTAAGAGATGTTACATGTGATTGGACTTTGTTGATGAAGGGTAATAATTTTGAATTGAGCATGCTAAATATAATCATTCAAATTTGTCGGTGAATATAAAAGTATTGTAATTATAATAACCGCTTGAATGTATCAATCAAGAAGATAAAATTGATAAGATGATAAACTATAAAGTCTTCATTTTATTTTTGGTGCTGATTTATTAATCAAAGTTACTACTTACTAGCATAGCATGGGTACGAACGATGCTGATAAATTTGGCAGAGATCAAGAGAGATTCGAATATCAGTTGATTCATTTTTCTTATAGTAACCGAGCTTGGCATTTGGTTCTCAAAAGAATAACTTTAATTATTATATCAGTAAAATATTTGTAAATATAAAATTATTTTATATTGTGATTAATTATAATTTATGGTTATAATAATTTTTAAAATAATTTTATAAAAATTATAATAATAAAATATCGAAGAGATGAACCAATTACACATTACAGAGACGGTGCATACTAAAGACCAAAGTGAACTCAGATTTTCTGAAACAATAACTAGTTATTATGAGTTATCTCTACACTAGTTCAAACTTCAAATTAAGTTATAAATAACTATAATGGCGGTGTCCACTTGCTTGCTCTCTCTCACACGGTAAATTTATTGCCATTCAACATAAAACTCCAAATTGTTCAAACAAACTCATAACAATCCAAATTATATTATTAAATATATATCATTTAACTTTATCATCAATGCTCATAATTTGTATTTTTTTTCTACTGCAGTTTTTTTACAATGTTATGTACAAATTTTTTCTATATCTTTCTCCACTTCATAAAAAAAATGTAGAAAATAAAATAGTTCAGTAGACATGGATGGTCAGTGTAAATTTTTTTTTTCCTTTTTATTACATAACATTGTAAAAAAATTTAAAATATATATATTATTTATTAAAAAATACACAATTTCAATCCTCTCAAAAGATTATAAAAGTATATATTTTGTAAATATTAAATTCAAAGTCAAAATCATAACTCCGAACTCCGATCCTTCCTGTTAATAATTAGATGTGCATCCTTTTTCGTTTAATTTCTTTAATAAATTTCTATATTTATAGTTACTACACTGTTCTATATTTTGTAAATTTCAAAATCAAAATCATAACTCCTTCCTATTTAATTTATTATTATTTCATTGAATACATTTAATATTATTTTAGAAAATACGTTTTATAACTAGATGTCTATCCTTTTCTTTTAATTTATTTTTATTTATATTTTTAGACTTTTCTGTATTGTGTAAATTTTAAAGTCAAAAATTGCAACTCTTCCATTTTAATTTATTATTATTTTATAAAATATATTTTTAATTATCTTTACCATTTAATTTTTTTAGTAAATTTATATATTTTTAATTACTTTTTTTTTTCTGAGTTAACACAAATGATAACAACTTGTATTTTTAACTAAGTGATAGTGACTAAAAATTTGATATAAAAATCTTTACCCGGTATCAAATCAAATAATTAAAAAGATGCTTTGAAAATCTAGAAAAATATAGTCCGTGCATTAATTAGTTTTTTGGATAAGTATGGAAATTAATTTCCAAACGGAACTATTGATGGCAAAAAAAAAAAAACATTCATGTAGGTGTAGTCCACTATTAAAAAAAAAAAGACGTTAAAAGAAAACAATGAGCAATGATGAAATATAATTTACAATGCATTGATGGATCTCTCAGTTGGGCTTTGCTTACTGGGCCCAACAAAAATGAAACATTTTTGCCTCCTTCAACCGACTCCAGAAAATGCTCCGAATAAATGTATAAAACGAGAGAGTGGTTTGGAACAAAACAAATCTCGAAAAACAAAACCCAAAATTCAGACACAACAGTCACAACGAGCGCATCATCGAAGTGTCGTTTCTCTTTTCTTTCCCTCACTTTCAGGTATTCCATTCTTCCTCTTCTTTCTCTCTGCATGTTCCTTCCCATTTCTCAAATGAAATAAAATAAAATAAACGTCGTTAAGGTCGTGCTTGCATTTCAGCTCTTAGTTTTTCCTGTTTTGTTTTTGTTTGTGAAATGAAACCGCAACTGTCTATAATTATTGGTTTTTATTTTCTGTTTCGCTCTGTTAGGGTTTAATTTTGTGTTATATATATTTCAGTTTGAGAGGAATTGAGGGATAGGTGAATGTTGTGTGTGAATTGAGGTTGTTTTGTTATAATAATTATAATTAGAGTTTCAATTTTTTGTTGTTGTACAAAGATTAGAGATATGAGTTCCCAACTTCGAAGAGAAAGAAGGGACCGGTCCAGGATTCCATCACAAGGTGGTGCTACTCGTCAAGAATGGGTTCCCAGAGGGGTTGATCCTGCGTCCACCACTGTTGCTCAGCCATCAAATTTGCATTCAAACAACAATGCTGGTGCTGCTTCTGCCAATCAAGGGGTGGCTGTTGCTGCTCCTACTCCTACTCCTACTGTCAATCGCGGTACAAGCAACAATCATCATGGGAATGATGCTGGTTCTTCCAATCAAGGCGGGTCTGTTGCTGCTCCTACTATGGTGAATCGGGGCAGAAGCAACAATCGTGGGAATGATGCTGGTTCTTCCAATCAAGGGGTGGCCCTTGCCCCGTTGGCAAGTCGCAATAGAAGCAACATTTATGGGAATGATTCTGGTTCTTCCAATCATGG
The DNA here is from genome assembly GCA_014843725.1 of Amphicarpaea edgeworthii. NCBI lineage: Eukaryota > Viridiplantae > Streptophyta > Magnoliopsida > Fabales > Fabaceae > Amphicarpaea > Amphicarpaea edgeworthii. The sequence continues at coordinate 2,184,927 of CM026325.1, forward strand.
GGTGGCTGTTGCTGCAGCAGCGAGTCGTGTTAGAAGCAACAATCATGGGAATCATAGGATGGAAAGGGAAAGAGAAAGGGACAAGGGGGGCAGAATTGGGATTGTGGAGAAGGGAGTGGGAGTGGGAGTCAGAGACTCTAGTTTGCCTCAATTGGTGCAGGAGATTCAGGAGAAGCTCTTGAAAGGTACTGTGGAGTGCATGATTTGCTATGAGATGGTCCAGAGGTCTGCGCCGGTTTGGTCTTGCTCCAGCTGTTACTCTATCTTTCACCTGAACTGCATCAAGAAGTGGGCCAGGGCACCCATCTCATGTGATTTGTCCTTGTCTGTGGAGAATAATCTAGAGCTTAATTGGCGGTGTCCTGGTTGTCAGTCTGTGAAATTTACCTCTTCAAAGGACATTAGGTATGTTTGCTTTTGTAGGAAGAGGATAGACCCTCCATCTGATTTGTATCTGACACCACATTCGTGTGGAGAACCATGTGGGAAGCCTCTTGAGAAGGAGGTGTTAGTTGCTGGAGGGAATAGGGATGATCTTTGTCCTCATGTTTGTGTCTTGCAATGCCATCCAGGACCATGCCCTCCCTGTAAAGCATTTGCTCCTCCGCAGTTGTGCCCTTGTGGGAAGAAAAACATTACCACCCGTTGCTCTGATCGGAAGTCTGTTCTTACCTGTGGACAGTGCTGTGCTAAATTTCTTGAATGTGGGCGCCATCACTGTGAACGCATTTGTCATGTGGGTCCATGTGATCCTTGTAAGGTTCCAATCAGTGCCTCTTGCTTTTGTAGTAAAAAGACGGAGGTTGTTCCTTGTGGGGACATGGTTGTGAAGGGTGAAATTGAAGCAAAAGGCGGGTTGTTTTCTTGTGGTTCATATTGTCCAAAGAAACTTGGTTGTGGTAAGCATGTCTGTAGTGAGATTTGTCATCCAGGCAGCTGTGCAGTATGTGAATTTTTACCTAGCCTGGTTAAGACATGCTGTTGTGGGAAAACAAGGTTGGAGAATGAACGCCAGAGTTGTTTGGATCCGATACCCACCTGCTCTAAAGTATGTGGTAAGCTGCTTCATTGTGAACTGCATAGTTGTAAAGAGGCATGTCATGTTGGGGAGTGTCCACCTTGTTTGGTTCAGGTTTCACATAAGTGCCGTTGTGGCTCAACTTCCCAATCTGTGGAGTGCTATAAGACTATGATGGAGAATGAGATATTTATGTGTGAAAAGTCTTGTGGGATAAAAAAGAATTGTGGAAGGCATAGATGTAGTGAAAGGTGTTGTCCATTTTCTGATTCAAATAGTTATAATACCTTCAGTGGGGATTGGGTTCCTCACTTTTGTTCCATGCCATGTGGAAAGAAGCTAAGGTGTGGCCAGCATGTGTGTGAATGTCTGTGTCACAGTGGTCATTGTCCACCTTGTTTCCAAACAATCTTTAATGAATTGACTTGTGCTTGTGGTGGGACTTCAAGGCCTCCTCCTCTACCTTGTGGTACCCCGCCTCCCTCATGTCAGCTTCCATGCTCGGTTCCTCAGCCATGTGGCCATTCAGGCTCACACAGTTGCCATTTTGGAGACTGTCCTCCTTGTTCAGTGCCAGTAGCAAAAGAATGTATTGGTGGGCATGTAGTTCTTAGAAACATACCATGTGGTTCGAAGGATATTAGATGCAATCATCCCTGTGGGAAGACCAGGCAGTGTGGTTTACATGCATGTGGTAGAACATGTCACCCCCCACCTTGTGATAATCTATCTGGGGTTGTGCAAGGTTTCAAAGCACCGTGTGGCCAAACATGTGGTGCTCCAAGAAGAAGCTGTCGGCACACATGTATGGCTCCTTGTCACCCTTCATCTCCATGCCCAGATATAAGATGCGAATTCTCTGTTACAATCACTTGCTCTTGTGGCCGTATAACTGCAAATGTTCCTTGTGATGCTGGTGGTAGCAGTAGCAATTATAACGCTGATGCCATACATGAAGCTTCCATTATTCAAACATTACCTGTACCACTTCAACCAGTTGATGCAAGTAGCAAGAAAGTTCCCCTAGGACAAAGAAAGCTGATATGTGACGATGAATGTGCTAAGCTGGAACGCAAAAGGGTTCTTGCTGATGCCTTTGACATTACTGCTCCAAATCTGGACGCTCTCCATTTTGGTGATAACTCTCTTTCTTCTGAATTGCTTTCTGATATCTTCAGGCGTGAGCCAAAATGGGTTTTAGCTGTTGAGGAGAGATGCAAAATTTTAGTACTTGGCAAGAGTAGAGGAACTACACATGGTTTAAAAGTCCACATTTTTTGTGCCATGCTGAAGGAAAAAAGAGATGCAGTGAGGTTGATTGCTGATAGATGGAAGCTTGCAGTCAATGCTGCCGGCTGGGAGCCAAAGCGATTTATTGTAATTTCTGTTACCCAAAAATCAAAGGTCCCGGCTCGTGTGATAGGGGTTAAGGGTACTACCACATTAAATGTGCCGCTTCCTCCTGTATTTGATCCATTGGTTGATATGGATCCGCGACTTGTTGTCTCGTTTCCCGACTTACCAAGGGATACTGAAATTAATGGCTTGGTGTTGAGGTTTGGTGGCGAGTGTGAGCTTGTTTGGTTGAACGATAAGAATGCTTTGGCTGTTTTTCATGATCCTGCCCGAGCTGCAACTGCAATGAGGAGGTTGGATCATGCAACAGTTTATCAGGGAGCTGTTTTGGTTGCTCCGAATGCGGGGGCATTGGCGGCATCTTCAACTGCCAATGCCTGGGGAGGAGCTGGGGCGATGAAAGGAGGAGCACTGCCAGCATTGAAAAGTAATTCATGGAAAAAGGCTGTGGGTTGGGAAGATTCTTGGGGAGGTGAAGAGTGGACTGCTGGTTCTGCAAATATCCAGCCATCTGCTTGGAAGAAAGAAGCACCTCTAGCTGCTTCTTTAAATCGTTGGAATGTCTTGGAGCAGGAGTCAAGTTCAAGTTCATCGGTTACAACTGTTAGAGCTGAAGATTCCGGGAAGCAAACTGAAAATACTGGCTCAAAGGAAGAGGAAAACTTGGATGCAGCTTCTGCAGTAGTTGATGATTGGGAGAAGGCTTATGAATGAGGGGAAAAATATGCTCCCTTCTGTTAAGAAAAAAAAAAAAAACCTCGTTAGAAATTTTATCTTGTTGAAAAGGTAGACATGACATGAATTATTAGGCCTCCTTGCCTTGTTTTTATGAATTTTTGCAAGATGAGGTCATTTCTTTTCCTTATAGGTATACTGTTTTAAACTCAAAGTGATTGGAACAGTCGTACCCATATTTGAACAATGGGTATCTACAGAAAAAAAAAAAAAGAATAGCATTTTTTAAATGCGCTATAATGTTTAATCAAGTCCGTAAATCTTTGGATTGATTATCAGTTTGAAAGTGTATCTAGTTTTTTATTTCTCTTGATGAAGAAAGTCAGTCATCACCAATGCTTTGAGACGTTTTCTGGTAGTGACAGCGCATAATAATCTTTGCAGTTATGCATGTAGTCTTATTCGAAATTTAGGTGTTTTCGTTATTTATTAGCGAGTAAGTCAATTATATTTTTTTTACAACTTCCTCTTTTTATTCAGTGCACTCCAGAAAAGAGAGTATGTTTAGAGAGTGTACTTATTGAGAGTGATTCAATCACGATATTTTACCAATATTTGGTGAAGAAAAAATTATGATATCGTATGTTTCTGATTTATGGAAGCACTCTGCACTAGTGGCCATGCGATACGAGCAAGAAAGTTTCTGATTTCTGAGTAGAAATTGCCTTAGCAAAATATATGCAGTAGCAGTAGTAACTTGTGTGTGTTTTAAATAAACTTCACAATAAAACATTGTATAACAAGACTATAAGTGCAGCTATGAGCATGCATGGTGAGAGAGAGAGAGATTGGAGCTGAAAGTAGAAGAATGAAATAATGACTTCACTTGGTTACAGTGTTATTACAAGCTATATATAGGTAGTTGCAGATAACAGAAAAACTTAATTAAAATTGATCTTTCAATTTTTATTTTGTACTTTTAAGATGATATCAAAATAACTAGCAAGAAAAAATTGAATCCAACTACATATATATATATATATATATATATATTTGGATGAAGCAAGAATATTTCTTGCTGGGAGCCAGGGACTAATCCATGATCCATTTTAGAGGTTGATAATTAGCACTCAGTTATGGATTATCACTCAACTTATTGAGAAGAAATAGGAAACAATGGGTTCCTGTATACATATATAAGGGATGAGGATTTTCATCTCTTTTAAAACTTATTCATTACACATATGGTTGAAGATGTAGAGTATTGTAGATGGTATGCTGCAGGTAGGTAATCCCAACCGCAACTTAATTTGTCCTCAATCTACATAAACAAGTGATTTATAGAGGAAACAAACATATATATAATGAAGCTGCATGGGAATTGATCCTATTATCCTAAATTCATAGAGTTTAGCCTTGATTTAATTTTCATGGACTTGCATCAACATCTGGTCTATGCATGCTTGAGGAGGAGGGGAAGGCATGAATCTGTTCCTGCATGCCAATATTTCAATACATATAGTAACAGTTCGCACCTAATCAACCAATAGTGTATCATTGTTGGATCCAGGAAGAAAATGACCCAATTTACAATTCAATAGTGTTTTTGTTTCCAATATAAAATCCATAAATGATGATATCTTCTCATTTAAGCAAAAGTGTTAATTTCCACGAGACCTTGGAGGAGTATTGGATCTTATTATCGCCTTAAAAAGGTATTGCATGCATGCATGTTCAACTCTCCAAAATCCAAAATTGGTGAAAATCCACTAAGTTGCCAGCTGATGTTTAAGCTTAAATGAATGAAATCTTGATCTGAGTTTATCTGTAATTTATCTAACTTGATTTAAATATATTTTAAGGCATCGTCCATCATTAAACCATGCAGTATTACTCGATCGCAACTCTCATTTTGCACAGGGATATATCAAAATACATTAAACAAAACAAATTCAGCATTTTTTTTATTATTGTTTATTTACAAGATATTGGTAATTTTTTTTCCAACATGTTTTTATTTTTATTTTTTGTTTCTCGGAAAGTGCTAAAGCAAGGAGATATATACCTACAATACTAGTAGCCAGAGAACCAAGAGTATGCTAGGGCTGCTAGGAGAAACTTACCTAAAGTATTACTGCATAGGTTTAAACTACAAACAATTCTACTTATGTGTTAAGTGAGACTTCAGAGATATTCAAATCCCCACCCATGAAAAAAGATGAGAATTTGCACCAGATCCTTACTTAATTAACCATTTGTGCCAATTCATTTACTTTATTTTATATCTCATATTAATTATTTATAGAGTGATCAACAAAAATGCCCCAGAAGGCCTAGCAAAAACTACTGAAAAACATTGAGCTAAAACAAGGTGATCAACATGTGGCATGCCCAACAGCCCAAGTAGCTAATTAATTATAAGCAATAATGGTGCAGGACAAGAAAATGGAACATCGATTATTAATTAATTGCTTGGCTTGAACCATGCATGTGGATATATTCATGTATGAGAGTATATAGGAGCACGGTGAGTGCATGGCGAAAGTATTGGTCTATGATCCTTCAACTCTGTTATAAGAATCAAGATTTTTCATCTCAGGAATTGTCAAAACAATTAATGTACGTACAGTATATAAGAAGCAACAAAACATCTCTAATGATGTGGCTCTGCCATAAACATTTTTATTTGGACATATCATTATCACTTTTCAAAAGCCTTTTGAACCGATTAATTTGTATCACTTTAGGCTAATCCTTTATGAACAAGTCCCATTCAAACTCATTTTTTTGACTGCACTCTAATTTACACTTTTACTTTTCTGGTTTAATATTTATATTCAATTGTTTTACTAAAATACAATGATAATTATTTTATATTATTATTAATTCACACATTGAATAAATATATGACAAATTTATTACCTTTTATAATATATATTTTAAAAGTCATTAATTTCTAAGATTTGTAGTTTATAATCAATTGATAGACGTGAACACAAAGACAATATGTACCATCTAGTCGTCACTGTTTGTGGTTACCTCTTTGACGGCTCGGGGGATCCATGAATAGTACGTGAATATCACATCTCTGAGCAGGTGGCCTATAACAACAGTTACTATATATATATACAAATATTTACCAAAATGCTTGTTTATAATTTTTTGAATAGCTCTAAGGTATTGTTATCTTATAGTAACTTACAAAATTACAATGATTAATCTATATATTTTCTTTAAGGAACCTATCTAGAGTCTTTGACTTTTAAATGAGATTTTAAATATATTAAAGTATTTCTTAGATCATTATATACATATATAATGTACTTAACTTTAATTACACATATTAAATCATTTAAATACATATATACAGTAACAGTTTGTACCTAACCAAAAAATAGTGGAAGACTGAGATCTCCTAATGAAATATAATAATAGTAGAGGTGATCAGAACCCAAAAGTTGAGTCCATATATAATATAGGATTTAAATTTGAAACTGGAAATGGGCATAGGCTCCATTGATGTACTGATCTGAACCAACTCTGCATGCATGTGGTCAGGAACAGTCCCCGTACGCATATCTAACATATATATATATATATATATATATATATATATATATGAGGGGGAGGGGATCTTCTACAAGGGATAAATGATATGAGGAGGTAAAGTGCACATTCTCATCATTACTTTTAAACAAAATTATTTTATAATAAATTTTAAAAATATAATCAAAGGCCAAGATTCTTTCAATGAAGCTAAAGCTAAGATAGTTTTGGACCTTTGGTGTATTTAATATAATGAAAGAGGAAAAGGATAAATAATTAATGGACAAGCTATTTATATATATAATGATGATATTACCATTGTAAAAGTAAAAGAGATCTGCAATTCTTTTGTTTAGTTTCATAAATATATAAATTAATTTATTATTATTTATCTATACAAGAATTAATTTACTATTGAAAAATTAGTAAATATGCATGTATAGCTTCTGAAATTATACTGCTTGAAGTTAGGTTGAAAAAGAGCGGGAATTTTACCTTTTAATGTGTTTAAGTGATTGACTATTGGTTCTTGTTGTTATATGTTGGGGTTTATTGTGCAACCATATGCATATTAGTTGAAGTGGCAGTTCTATGACTTGGAATTTTCAATGAAGCTAAGAGAAGGTCATATCAAAATAGTTTTATTAATTATAATATATAAGCACATAACTATATATATATATATATATATATATATATATATATATATATATGCGTGTTTGGAATTGGATTCCCTTGAAACCACATAAATTCTTAAAAATATGATAAATGAGATGTTGAGAAACTAAATGAGGCACATCTAATTAAGGATGAGAAGTTTCCATGGAAAAATTATTACACTTACACTTGCATAACTCAATGCACATGTAGTATACATGCAGATATATAAATGTGAAGTTGCATTAAGAAATATGATTTTTCATAGAATTGAACCTCATGGAACAATTAATACACATACACTTAACTTCACATGCATATACAAGTTGTAAGCGATAAAAATGGAGAGATTCTACATAGTGACACATTGGAAATTGAATATTATATATACTGGATACCCCTGCTATTAATTAATTAGCCCAAAATAATAATATTTGTTAGAAATAAATTAAAACACTCAGAGTAGAGTACGTACGTAATGTAAACTTTTTATGTATATTAATTTTTAGCAATAACGTATCCAACGACCATGGATGAAAACAAATCACAAGTCCAGAAGAAACTATGATTTGAGAATCCTCATCTTTAACTTTATGAATCTCATTTCTTGCCCCTATTAATTATGTGAACTTTTTTTTTTGCAGTACATATAACTTTCTAGGGTTATTCAGTGGTCTCAGTTAATAATAGAGAAGGATATATATATATCTGCCCCAACAAATGTTTATTGGCTAATGGTCCCTGTTATCTGCCAGAGCAGAGATGGCAGCAATCAGGTAGAAGAACAAAACAATGCAAACAGACCAAATATATGATCTTAGAGAAGTACAACAATACCCTTCAATGAAGTAGTATATACGTTCTATTAATTCAAAAACATATACATATACTTTGGCTCATGCATGTCATGTTTGTATATACTACTATTACACTATTTGTATTATTAGTAGCTACTCATCATAAAACTTTATTGTAAATATGATCATAACCATCTTTTTTTCCTTTTTTTTTAACACACACCCTTTCCATCATGAACGACATGAAATTAATGGGAACTCGATCCCGATAATTGGTTGGTAAAATTTACATGAATTGGTTAAAAAAAATGCTACATAAATAGAAAATTTTCATCTAAAGGCAAAAATATTTAAAGAGCAACCCCAAATATGTTTGCATTAGTACTTGTTGTATATGACAGCAAAACCTTCATATATATTTCCTGATAGAATTAGTATATAAATGTTAAATTAAATTCCCTTTTTAAAATTTTCTCCATACATAGCAGGAGCAATTACGTACGTACATGAATACAAAACTCTTATGCAAGTAGGTAGACAGCATGATTGCTGAATGGCATGTGATGCAGCCAAACTCTTGGATAAGACATGTAAAGGCCCTGAGACAAAGTAGCGGAGATCTTTTGGCAATTGAATTATCAATACTTTGTAGTTTGTACTCGTCTACATACATAATATAAGAAAGTTAAATTAAACTTTCACGTTAAATCTTAATTATTCATTTTAATTAAATTTAATTATTTTTATTAACTTATTAAAATTAAAAATTAAAATATCATTTAATAATAATATCTCTAAAACATTTTTTAGTATATAATTAAAATATTTGATTTATCACGTTTTAAATATTAGAAATTTATTATCATTATCGTAACTATCACCATTATCATTATGGTTTCCGTCACCATTGTCATAATTATGGTTGCGGTAGTAATAATAGGGACGACGATTATGATAGTGACGGTGACCCTAGCGACGGTGATCATGTTGGTGACGACGATAATAATGAAGACAACGACCATGATAGTGACAGTAACGGTGACCCTAGCAAAAGTGATAATCATGTTGGTGGTGGCAATGGTGACGGTAGTCATGGTGATGGGGTAACTCTTGGTGACGATGATGATAAATCTTTAATATTCTAGGATGTGATAAAATAATTCTTTTGAATATTGATAATTTTTTTAAAATGTTTTTGGATGTAGTGAGAGAGGAGTAAAAGAAATTAAATAAAGTAGGCATATATTAATTTTTAAATAACTATATTAATCATCTAATTTAATTTATATGTTGTTACTCTCACGTAAAAATGTAATTTTCCTGTAATTGACATGTATAAGTAAAACCTTTATATCAATTATCGACATGATTTTTAATACATTTTGGTTTTACTTTAACTGTAATATTTCTAGTTCAAGATTTTAAATTATTTTGCTTATAAAAAAAAAAAATACAGTGAATTGATCCTCGTGACATGAGTGACAGTCTTCTCATGGCACAGATGGATATTGCGGGGTCAGCCAAAAGAATCAGCAACATATTGAACATGACAATTATTTATCATGAGGAGTTGGTTTTGGAGTATATTATATCAATACCTCTGTCAATTAATTAAGATTCATATTAAATATATGATATACAGGTGGTGCCTACATATACACCTCACCTGAGGTAAATACATATATAGCATAACAAAGTGCAGATATCAAATAAAAATAATATATTTAACATCTTAATTAAAAAGTATATATATATTGATGAATTATTTATGGTGAGTCACGGCCATGCATGCATCAATCAAATCAAGCACTGTGCACACACTGCTCTGCATGTAATTTGTTGTGACTCCAATGGTACAGATGAGTGAATGATTGATGCAACGAAGTGATGGATCCTTTGTAGAACACACGCACGTATATATATGTATATATTGAAGTTTCCATTGATATATCGATCTTGGTGGGAAATTAATAATGATTACAGTTCACATGCATATGCATATGAAAAATGAATTTTGCAGATTCAAAGCCTTGAGCTGTTAAGGAGGATATCGATGGAGTGTGTGAGTGTGTATATATATTCCCCCAACATTGGAGCCCTCTAATGGTACCAATCCACATGCATACATTAACAAGGTAAGGGGGGCCTGGGAAGACGGAAGAGAAAAACAGATCGATCGATGAATCATTCAACAAACAACCAAAGCTACTTTTACACGCCACACACCCTTGCATGCTTAATTAATTCACTCAATTATACTGTATATCACAATTAATTAATTACAATTCACATCCAAATTATTGCATCATCCAAGAATGGTTTTCTAAGAAGGATCGATGTATATCAGCTAAAGAAAGAGATCAGGACCAAGAATTTAAACCTACCTCGAAAGTCGAGAGAATATGGAAGGGAGTAGTGAAGTCAGAATGATACGCGTATTTTCATATATATATATATATATATATATATATATGATGGGAAGGAAAACAAGATTAATCAAGAATATATGCTCCTAATTACTTTTTATTTATGACAAATCATTTATAAAATTAGTTAGTTTAGTACGTTACATTTATACTCTCTTTGACTTCTAGAAGTGATCATATAAAGACAAATGGTCCAAATTTTCCTCTACTTCACCCTACAACACACCTTACTGCTTAGTGCTTGAATTAATGGTGTCATGGTTGTGTAAGTGGTCCTCACTAGATGGCTAACGATGTAGATCGAGTATTTTCTATTTTTTTTTAATAGACACTCTTTCCGTGATTAAGTCATCAGATCTAGAGTATCATGAATACATCTCATACAAAAATAAACAAATGTGGAAGAGTAGAGGTATATGTTAATTCACAAGAGGTCTAGGAAACCGATCGAATACCATGGAGTAGACGTGTATGGACATTTTTGGCTCATGTAGCCTGATGGGTGTCATATGATGGATTTAAACCTAGATCCATTTATTATGATATAGCAAATCCAATATGGGAGGCTTGTGTAACTTCACACCTTTATTCAATTTTATCAAATTTAGGTTGTGAAATTGATTGTTGGTTAAATTCAAATTTGGTCCTTTGTCAATTCTAATATTTTCCATGAAAAATAGAAAAATTTAGATTCAAAATTGATGGACTTGTATTTAGCACTTAGCCTAGTTAGTGTTTATTAATTCCATTTTTTTTTTCTATTATTTGGTTTTGTTTGTATCTATTCCTCTGTCATCTGCCTGTAGTTACTGGTTTTGGTTTTATATACAGGTTTTAAAATAATAATATTTTTTTATAAAGAAATCCAATTATTCTAGGACTAATTAATTTTCATTTGCATTAAATATATATATATATATAATTAGCCACGACCACAAGATATATATACCTTAGTGAGAATCAAACACTTTGAGTTTGCACTAGCTACAAGTAACCACTAATAAATAATCGTGCACTTTTCCTAGTGAAGAAACACCATGCCAAAAAATAATCTATACCGTGGGCCCATGTTTTGAAAAAGATTGGTTATTATTACAATGGTTTCCAAAGATGTAAAAATCATGACCGCACCATTAACAATTATCTCTAAATCCAATCCAGATATTTGCAAATCCCTAAAGGAAATACTTGCAAATGATTAATGCAGCCTCTAGTTGCAAGAAAAATTAACAGTGAGACTGGCTCAATTACAGAATTATGGGGCAATTTTCAACATAATTAATGGTGTTGATTAGTACAAATTTGTCCCCACATATATCAACCTTATTCTCTTTTTCAGAAGATATTTATATAAAGTTTTAAATTGAAATAAAATGATTGAATTTGAATTCAAAAACCAAGAAATAAGACACAAAAGAAAAGAAAAAGGAGTCGTAGTTGGAAATCAGAGAAGCTAAGGCATGCAGGTACACTACACATTACACAACTACTACAGAGACAGAGTAGAGTAATCCATCCAATTTATAAAAACTAAAAAGAGTTTCCCAATACAAAATCTTTTGCTTCTTTTTGTAGTAAAAATGAAGCAGTCAATAATCCTCTCTTTCTTTGCCGCTCCTTCAAACACTGAAACCGTGGAAAGCTCATCCATCGTACATGGCCCATGACAATGATCATTCGGGGCAGCCATTCCAAAGCCATTATCCTATCATAACCCTTTTCTTCCTTCTTAATTCATTCAATATTACTTTACTCAATGTTTAATATTTCATCATCATAAGAAATTAAGGGGTGCAATGGATGAAAAGTAGGAACATGCTAAACATAGTTCTTACGATTTGCTTAATTCAATCCGAAAATGATTTAGTGGCATAATTATATATCATACTCTTTTTCCAAAAGTAAGACCAACAAGATCAAACCCTAATTAAGTCCTTTGATTTTGTCTGTTAGCTGATTTGGTAGCATAATCAAACGCTATTATCAATTGAGGTGGTGCACTGTATATTCTTGACCAGAAAAATCACTGCTAGCTCTTTTCCTGCTTTTTTTTTTGTCGTACACTTACTATTAAGAAATCACATCAGCCTTTATTAACAATTTGATTTTAATTTAGTACACCTGTTTAAGATAATAACCCTAGCAGTTAAAAAAGGATAATAAACCTTAATTTCCCAACACTTGATAACAAGTGTTATTTTATTTGATTTTTTTACCCATGCTATAAGTGGTAGTAGCTAGTAGGCCAATGGATGATTGTCCAGGAAAGGAATCCTCTCCAGCGTGATGTTCTCTAAATCTAGATCATTAGTTATATTCTCACTTTTTAAATTTTTTGTACAATAATTAATCAGTGGTTGTGATTTAGCTAGAGAGGATCTATTTTTGAATTATTCATCGAAAATTTTGATTGACTATTTTTACTGAATCTTTTTCTCGCATCTCATATATAGCTAGAGAGACGTTTGTTTGTTGTTGCTAACGCGGATTTGTTGAAGTTAAAAATACTTTCCTTGCTGTTATTTGAGCATTTTAGACATGAAAAAGTTAAAAATGTGGATCCTAAACATGCAATAAGTTAACTTTTGGATTATGTTAAACCAAATCCAAATTTGAAGAGTTTGAAGATATAAAGAAACACATGGGGATGCACATGGAATGGAACATAAAATAGTTTGAGGCAGGAAATTGTCCTTTAGTAGTTAGGACCACAGAACAAGGAACAGTAACGGAAACAGGAATGAAAGAAGGCAAAGTGATAAGGAAGAAGGAACCAAAGTTGTGAACAGTTTCGGTTTTGGCTGTGTCCGGTTTGGGGGGAAGGGGAGAGAATGTAAAAAAGAAAAGAAAAAGACAGAAAACTACTGAAACAGTGTACTAACGTCTAACAAAGCCACCCCATTGCTCGAGAAAACTTTGAAGTGTTGCTTTCATGAGTGGAAAAAGACACGGGAAACAGAGGAAGCAAAAAGGCCACACCCCCACCCCACCCCATTTCTCTCTTAACCACGTATGCATGCATTCCCTTCTCTTCCCTTACTTCCAAAAGTAGGAGCATCTCAATCTCACTGACCTCATCATCTTCATCCACCCACCATTTATATCTCTATGTCTATGTCTATATATATCATCTCTTTTTTACTTTTCTTTTTAGTATTTTCATTTTAATATCAAGCTCCACTTCAATATCTGGCATATCAAAGGTTCACTTCTCCTGCTCAAAAATAGATATGGAATCTCAGAGGCCTACTAACACTATTGAGGAACTGGAAGAAGAAGAAGATGAAGATGAAGATGATGATAATGATAACGATAACGATCATGAAGAAAACAATGAGATCCTCAAGAGAAGAATCTCCAACCACCCTCTCTATGGACTCCTGGTTGAAGCTCACTTGGACTGTTTGAAGGTTTTCATCTCTCTCTTCCTTCTTTCTTCTGTTTAACATTTCCTGCCCCAGTTTATACATTATTAATTTATGTACAAATGTGTTCAATTCAACCTAGACTACTCTTAATTTTATTCTCAGAAAATTAATCCTATAAAATTAATTAAGCCGTGATTCAAATTACTTTTGTAAGTTTTATTCTCAATGTGAATTGGTGTTGAAGAGGGTATTCTTTTATCTTGCCCTTACAAGAGAGGCTTTCATCTTATTCAACTTGTTATAATCTTGAATTATGATAAAAAAAAAAAACAAGGATTATCTTGCAGATTGAATTCTTTGTGCCAATATAATATAGTGAAGGGAGCAGATTCATATGCAGGCAGAAGCTCAACACCACTTCGGCCCAGATGGTTAATTTTATAGTTAAATTGTATATTAAAACTTGTGATTATATGAATGAGTTTAAAAGTCCAATATATATAAGTGTACTCCTCAAATTCAAAGTTCAAACCCTATAGATTTAACAATCTATTGGTGATAAACTATGTAGATTATATGTAAGTTGTTGGTTAAGCATGTGTATGTGTGTGAAGTTAGTTCACATCAGAAACCAAAAGCTTGTCCACATCATTTGGACATAAATAATAGTCCCTTCTTGAAAATGAAGTTTTGCTTATCAAGCTTTTTGGCATCAACCACTCATAGTTTGATAAACTGTGAATGGATTAACTTGTTGGTGCTCCTTGTGTACAAAAGATATCATCATATATCAGAAAACCAAAGCTCATTAATTTGTTCATTTAATTAAGCATATATGAACCTTTGAAGATGCATGGTGTTAGTACTTGTTCTTTTCAGGTTGGTGACATTTCCAACTTGGAGAGAGAGCTGAAGATAGATCAGATGCAAGCAGCAGAAAAGCAAAAGTTGGGCATGTTCAGCCAGTCTGAGCTTGATCTCTTCATGGTAATAATACTAATTATACTAATACACACTATCTCTCTCTCTCTCACTTGTGTTGTGTTGGTTTACACTAACATCAATGAATGAATGCTTGTTGTTTTTATGGGATATGATGGGTCAAGTAGTACTGAACCAAAGTCAGTCAAAATAACCTAACACACCATAACTTTCTTCATTTTGATGGACACTTCATGGTTGCCTAAAGCATGTGCATCCTGCTTGAAAGAGACTACACTAAGAAATGCGCATAGTTTTTTGTTCCAATTCCATGACTGTGACACTTTTCCCTATCTGTCTCTGTGTTTGTGCGAGTCTTCAGATTGTGTCTTTTCACATTTACTTTAGGCCGCAAAGGTTATTAGAACAAGGTTATTACTCACCATATAAATGCCATAACCACCACTCAAATATATAGATTAACTTCTGTGAATCTATATATTTTTTTGTAGGGTCTCATGTCTAAAATTTTAAGAGGCTCTCAGAAATTTGTGATAATTTTGGTGTTAATATAATCCAACACATCATAAATTGGGGAATGCATGCTTATGCTATCATTAAATAATACTCAGAAAAGTGCTCTCATCATCTCTGGGACATGAGTTTGTCACACTTTTTGACACAAGTAGTATATCACTTTGAATGGACTGCACCATGCACCATCACTTTGAATTTGCTCATTTTTAGGAGACTTATTAGACTCACCACTGCAACTTCATACTTCTGGAAAACTTTTATCATTGTTGAAAGAATATATACTGCTCCAATATACTTGAGGGAAGCATATATTGTTGATTGCCAATGTGTTAAAATAATATATAGAGACTAATATGTATGTAGCTTTACTTTTTGTTTTTATGTAAGAACTAAAATGAAAAGTGTTGTCTTCTCTGTAGGGACTAAATTTGACTTTGTTATTATAGCATTGGCAAACAACATGAATAATTTATAGACATTTCTTTTATATATAGAAAGCAAAATATAGTTTTTATTTTTATTTTTATGGAAGAACAAAAACAAATAGACAGTATTTAAGCTTAGGGATGAAATCTTTAATTTAGTACCTACAAATGTGATTACTGTAAAAAGTATAGTGCTTGGTTCTCTTGGAAAACAAAAGTGGACACCTAACTGTGGAAGCCTTCAATTTCTAAAAATGATTCACAAAAGAATGATCCATGCATCTGGAATTCTGGACGCTTTTCTAACTGCGTTGTGTTGTTCTAAAGGTCAATAAGAGGGGAAATCCTGAACTCGCATATAATAAACCTCAGATATAAATCTGGCAGAAGTAAATGTTTAAGCATTTAGTATATCAATTTAATTAGAGTGGAGGGGTTTAACAATCTTTATTCAATTTTACACTACACTTTCACGATAACTTTTTCAACTTTCATTGTTTCCATCCTGGCTTTCCTTTAATGATGCCAAATTGTATTTCTATTTTGAAAAAAAAATAAAACATATAAAATATACCAAATAAAAATGATAAAATTAATTTAAATGCTAAAAAATTATGATTTTTCATCAATTTTGAAATTGGAATTAATTTAAAACTAAAGTGGACACACTTGAAAAATGATCTTAGTTATATCATGTGTAGTCGTGTAGGTATATAATTATCTTTTTCTGCTTCTTTCATTTTCACTAGCTAGTTAGTTATCTTTTAATGAGGTAATAAATAGCTAATCAATAATATGTGATTTTGTTGTTGTTATTGTATGTGTTAGTTAAACCATAATTTATTAAGAGAGATTCGATTATTATTTATAAATTGGTGATGCTTTGGTTGAACCAATTACACCATGCAGGAAGCATATTGTTTGGCACTGGGAAAGCTTAAAGAAGCAATGGTGGAACCACAAGAGAAGTCAATGGCTTTCATAAATAACATGCATTCACAACTTAAAGAGCTCACTAAGGCAACCTTGCCTGCACCAACAGCTGAACAAGCAGCTACTACATCTTCTAGTAGTGAGTGCAAATTCAAAAGAAAGCCAACAATTTAGTTTTGCAGTGTGCATGCATGGCAGTGTAATATTTCTCAGCTAGGTTATTAATTAAGGCTTTAATTATTCTCAAATTGGCAAATCCAATGGTTAAAAGTGTACGTCATTATATATAAATTAACTGGAATCACTATTATCTATGTATAATACAAATCCGACGAAGCAAACTTACACACTGACACATTAACACATCATTTTAATTTAGTGATTTCTGACACATTAACGTATTTTTTCATGTGTCATTCCAATTTTCTTATTTTTTCTTGGAATCCATTACTCATGCCCCTGTACCTCTCTTAAATATTTATTTTTTAAGAATCAGTCATAAATTTATTTTGGTACCAAAATCAGTTACAAATTAAAACTACCTTATAACTTAAATCTACATTTATGCTATCAATCACTGTAAAACACCTTTCTCCCACTCACCCATACACTATATGCTTGAAAACACCAAAAAAAAAATCGTACACCTGCCGTAGTACAAAAAGAAATGTCATTTATCGAATCTCTTACATTTTTGTCCATATAGATCTCTAAATGATCTTTCCTTAATTACTTTTTGTTATCATATGGACAGGATTTTCCCATCAATTGTCCAAGTAGATTACCAAACTCTTATATTTGTTTATATATGTGAAAGAAAAAAGGATTTTGCATAATAGAGAATTATGATTTTTTTTATCATTTTATTTACCGGAGGATACATTCCAATGTTACATTGTTACATATTCAATGCTCTTATGATATAGAACAATTCATTTTTTCATCTCTTGCGATGGTTGTCTATTGGTGTTTCATAACAAATGCAGTGAAAGATGTGGAGCATGTGTTGCTGTCAGAGCAAGATGTTGTAACTTATTTCCAACATAAGACACAGGTCAATTCCTTCTGTATTTAAAATCCTATTCGACATTCTTTTGATTTGTACTTTTAAATTTAAATTTAATTGGGTTTCATCATATGCTTAATTATAACCAACATTCAATATCTTACAACAAAATTACTGTGATTTACTTTTATTTTTTCAAACAAACACTTGCAATGATCACATGTGCTAAGAAAAAAATCTGTAACATGATAGCGTATGGATTTAGAATTTTAGATTTCAATATTTTAGGATTTCGGGTTAGGATCTAGAGTTTATGCTTTAATATTTCAGGGTTGCATTTTCTGTGGTTTTATGGTATAGAATTTAGGGTTTCATGATTTAGAATAGATGATTTCATTCCATGGTGTAAGATTTAAGGTTTATTTTATATTAAGGTTTCATGGTTTCTAATTCATAGTTTCATTTCAAAGTTTAGGATTTAAGGTTTCATTTAGGATTTAAAGTTAGGCTTTCATGACTTACGATTTAAGGTTTTATTTCATACTTTAGGATTTAGGATTTTATAAATGAAACACATATTACGATTTAAAGCTTCATAAACAAAACCTTAAATCTTTGGGGTTTCATTAACGAAACCCCAACTCCTTAAAGTTTCATCGACGAATCCTAAATTCAAAGGGTTACATCCACAAAACCTTAAATCCTTAAAGTTACATCCATAAAATCTTTAATGCTTAAGGATGGATCCATGAAATCCTAAATCTTTAAGTTTGCATCCACGAAACCCTAAATCCTTACAATTGCATCCACAAAACCCTAAATCCTTACGGATGCATCTACGAAACTCCAAATCCTTAGGATTTCATACACAAAACCTTAAATCTTTAGGGTGTCATCTACGAAATTTTAAATCCTTTGGGTTTCATCCACGAAATCTTAAAGTATTAGGATTTTATCCACAAAACCTTAAATGTTTAAGGTTGAATCCATGAAACCTAAGTCATTAGGGTTGAATCTACAAAACCTCCAATAATTAGGGTTATAAACACAAAACCTTACATTCTTAGAGTTGCATCCACAAAACCATACATCCTTAGGATTACTTCCAGGAAATCCTAAATCATTAAGGTTACATTCATGAAACCTTGATTCCTTAGGATTTTATCCATAAAACCTTAAATTCTTAGGGTTTCATTTACGAAATGCAAATCCTTACTATTTTATTTACGAATCCTTAAATCCTTAGGTTTTCATTTATGTCCTAAATCCTTAGGGTTGCATTTACAAAACCCTAAATCCTTAAGTTTTCATTTTTGAAACCTTATCTTTAACTATTAAATCTTAAATGAAACCATAAGATTTAAAGTTTCATAAATGAAACACTACATTAGTATTTAACATTTAGAGTTTGGGGGTTTTAAGGTTTATATTTTATGATTTTAAGATTTGGTGTTTAGGGTCTAAGATTTATGCTTTAAGATTTTAAGGTTTCGTGTTGCATTGTTTAAGCTTTCATGGTTTATAATTTAAAGTTTCATTTCATGGTTTATGATTTATAGTTTTATTCCAAGATTAATGTTTTAGGATTTCTTCAGGATTTAAGGTTTGATGGTTTATAATTTACGATTTCATTTCATGTTTTAAGATTTAGGATTTTATAAATGAAACCCTATATCAAGATTTAGAATTTCAGAGTTTATAATTTAGGGTTTCGTTCACGAAAACCTAAATTCTTAGGGTTTTATTTATAAAATCCAAAATCGTAAAAATCTTAAGGGTTTCATTGATGAAACCCTAAATCCTTAGGATTTTATTTACAAAACTTTAAATCATTAGGTTTTATTTATGAAAACCCAAATACTTTAAGTTTTGTTTATGAAATTCCATATCCTTAAGGTTTCATTACCAATCCTTAGGATTTCATGAACAAAATCCTAAATTATCAACTTTAAATCCCTAAATAAAATCCAAGGATTGAGGGTTTCAAAAATATGAAAAAATTAAAACTTATGAAAAATCAAGAGTTATATGTTGAAATTTTTTTAAAATGAAAATTTTAAGAATATGAAATAATAAGAGTATTATCTTGATTTTTTTTTAAAAAAAACAAAAAATATAAAAAAAAGAGAAGTGTCTTGAAAAAATAAGAATAATGTATTAAAATTTTGAAAAGAAAATGAAAATTTTAAAAAGATGCAAAAATAAGAGTTTTCAAGACATTGTTGTTTTTTTTCTTTTTTTTCAAATTTTTATGACATTTAGCTTCTTTTTTTAATAAATTTTAAACTTTTCAAAACATTACTATTAATTTTTTCAATTTTTTATTTTTTTTATTTTCACAACATTCTTCTACTTTTTAAATATTTTCAAGATTTTCAGGATATTATTCCTGATTTTTTATAATCTGCAAGACATTTTTCTTTATTTTTTTGTATTTTTAAAATTTTTATTTTTTTCTTCAAATTTTCAACACTTGTTTTTTCATATTTTAAAATTTTATTTTTTTGTTCAATTTTTCAAGACATTCCGCACTCTTTTAATATTTTTAAAATTTTTGAAGATATTTTTCTTATTTTTTAAAATATATATTATTTGAATTGACTGGTCAATTGGTAGACCATTTTTCTCACCCATTTGTGGCTGTTTCCGGTCAAGTTTTTTTTTCCAAACTATGAAAATATGGGATTTATTTAAATAATAATACTTTTTAGGCCTTGAGCCAGGCCTAAAAATACAAGCTTAGTACTAAACTGTTTGACCCTCAAAACTATAAACTAAAAGCTAAAGTTGATAATGTTTTCCTTATTTAAATTATATTTCTAAAGAATTTAGCTATATTATATTTTCTCATGACCCAATCAAAATTACAAGTGGACAACTATTTTTTAGCACTTCAATCTATTGGAGTGCACAAAAGTAATAAAAGGTTACCGTTTGTTGGGAAAAAAGAATACTACCCAAGTTAAGGTTAATGATAATCTTTTCATTATTATTATTGTAATAAAAGATAATGTCCTTCAGCCCCATTTGCATGGATAAGAAAGGCTACTTAAATGTGATTGGAAACGTAAAAGCATTTATTAAGATGTGAAAAACCATGTCAATGGTTCCATTTCCAAACCCTATAATTTTGACTGCACATTTCAGTTAGATACCATGCTTTCACTTTCTTGCACAAAACCATCTCCTGTCCAGTCTTTGTCAGACTGCAAGCCTTTCTTTATGGCTTTCCTCCTCTCAATTGCTTCCTTCTGCCTTCTTACCAAGTCAGTGTGAGTGGTGAAGTACTCAAGAGAAACCCTGTTTAATTTTATAAATAATAAGAAGGGGGCAAAAGGTCAAACATGCATTTCTTCTGTGTTTGTTTGTATATAAGATATAAAACCTTACCCTCTGAAATCTTCTATTGATGTGAAATTGTGCTTTTTCATGAAGTCTTTAAGCTCAAGATTTAGTTTCTTCACAAGACCATAGCCATGCATCATAACACCAGTGCACACCTACAATTAAATAGAAAAAAAATAATAAGAAAATCATCTACTTAGTGTGTGTTTTGGATTAACTCATATTTTCCATTAATCAATGAGAAGCTTGAGGGACCAAAGTATAGAATGCCCTAAAAGGTTGTTTGTTGATTATACCTGAACAGTGTTTGCCCCAAGAAGAATAAACTCAGCAGCATCACTGCCTGTCTCAACACCACCAATGGCAGAAAGTGTATAGTTCTCACTATCAAACTCTGACTTCATCATCTTTGCAATGTTCATCACCTTCCCAAGTGCTATGGGATGGACTGCCTTTGCAGAATAACCACCAGGAGTTGAGTACCTAACAACAAAATTTATACAAATTAGGTGCTTAAGATGGTTGAAAAACCAAGGCAAAACTATGAACTTGTTGTGAGTGAGATTGTAGACCCCTCAACACAAGGCTCAGGACGTAATGTATCGAGATTGATTCCCATGACGCTCATGATTGTATTAATGGCAGATACTCCCTCACATCCTGAACTTAGGGCAACCCTTGCTGGCTATAAGCAGAATCATCACCAAAGTTACTAACATGGTAATCATGAAAGAGACTGAGCAATACACATTTACTAACTAAACTGAAACTGGCATAAAGAAAGTTGAAACAGAGAAGAACAATAATTTGCAAGAAATATCATTTTTAGCTTTAAGAAATAATTTGCAAGCATGCAAAAGTCAGAGGCTAGTTACAATACTTATTTTCTAGTTCCTAAAGTGACATGTACAAGTCCAAAAAAAATGTATACATCCGCATGTGAATGGTTCAATGGATCAACTATTTGTCTATTCCACAAACAAACACACTCCAACGCTTCAGTGACAATCCATATTTTTGATAACTGAACAAGTTTCCACTTCTTAAACATTAGAATTTGGTTAGAGTGTTGTAAAAGGACAAGGTACAAAGCAAACCTGTGAAATATCAGTTATGTTGGGAGTCATCTTAGCCCAAACAGGAATTGTGGCTTTAGCATTAATCCATCCACAAACCTCTTCCAGAAGAGCACAATCCTGCCCAACGGCAGCACCCATTCTGCGTTCTGGCATACCGTGAGGACACGAGAAATTTATTTCAAATGCATCCTAAGAGAATATCAGAGAGATCAGCCATCAGAAAATTCAAGTTGGGAAAATGTTCAATGTCACAAACTCGGCCAAGAAACACATCTTACAACTCCAGTCTGCTCAACTCTATCAATAAGCTCCTCCCAAGCAGCCTTATTGTACTCCTCCATGATTGATGCAATGAGAATTCTGTCTGGATACTCTTCTTTTAATTGCTTGAATTCTTTCAACATGGTTTCAAGTGGCCTATCACTGATAAGTTCTATGTTCTCCCACCCAATAATCTCTCCTTTTGCAGAGCCATTTGCACCCGCCCGAAGACGGGCATAGCGAGGAGTTACATTTATAACTTTTTCCGCATCAAGTGATACCTAGCAAGAGAATAATATCAAATCCCACAATTTTTTTCAAAATAAAAACAATCAGTAGTAACATATGCAAGAACATTCATAAGCAAATAGTGTAAAAAGGGAATCTTACTAAGTGCTCCTACTAGACCGCGTTGTTTTGTTACAGAAAAGGCATCGCCTTCACTGAGAAACTGTTTATACATTGGTTTAAATTCATTGGAAAACAATGGAATACATATCCCAAATGGAATTAGAACTTTAAAATCCCAATCAGGTAGGTAACTCTATATGAACCGAATAAAGAAATGTAAATATTAAAATAACAGCTAAATTGATCCAAATCTAGAAAGAAATATCAAATTTCACCAAAAATAGTATCCTTAATTGCTTCTGATGTTTCTGCACCTAATTTCTGCCAATAACTGTCATAACTTCCCCTAATCCCATCATTGCTTCTGATGTTTCTGACTGCCTAATATTATATGAATCATGTATGTAGCAACGCACTCATAGACAGCCTTTAAGTAGACAGTGCCGAGTGCTCCTATTACAACAACTGAGATAATAAGCTATAAAGATTAATTAGTAATTACAGGGTAACTGTCAATATTCCTTCCCATCCATATCATGTGTCAAAATGATAAGCACAAAAACCAAGCTAATAGTTTATTGTAGGCACCATATGCTTTTCCCACGCTTGTGTCTCTATCACTATATTGACTATGCCTTTTAACCTTCTTTTTTTTTCATGAAATGTATGTTCTCCCCAACTACACCCTTGAGAAAGAAAGAAACCAAAAGTATAAACTCTACACCTAAATAAGATCCAAGGATTCTTTCTGGAACCAGGTAGAATCTGCATTTTGCGAACAGGATCAACAACAATTCAAGATTTAAGAGGCAAAACTGGTGATCTAAAGGGAGCATCCAAGTGTCAACTACAACAAACCATGACGATCTGCGGCCTATAATAACTTGATAACAGGACAACCAACAGATACTCATAACTAAATAGCTTAACACCATGACACAATCCACAGAACATATCAAGAGTCAAAACAGTTCAAAAGATTGGCCTTTCAGCCTTGATTCCCAGTTCACAACACAAAGTTTCATTCAGGTATTTGTACTTACTATAATACAAACTCATTCTTACCAACAAACCAAACACTTTATAAAGAGACAAACTAAGCTAATACAGAAAAAAGGTGGGGGTGTAAATGAAAGTAAAAATGCTTACAGTTTTTGCAATCACAGCACCCCAACCTTCATCAAAGGCCCTCTTCATGACAGTGTAATTGGTCCCTGGTGGACCTGACCCAATAACAAAGGGGTTGGGCATGTGCAATCCATTAACTGTGACACTAAGATCAGGCTCTGTAGCCTGAGTCTCTGAAGCAAACACCTTAAACTCAACTCTGCTGGGACCAACCTTAACCTTCCCAGCCCAATTCAAGCCAAACCCAGATGCACAATTCCCAGTTCTGATCTGGGTCATGCTCAAAGATGCCATCTTCAAGGAAAAATCACAACTTTCTCCAAAAACTTCAAGAGGAAAAAGAAAGTGGAGAAGAAGAAGAAGAAGAAGAAGAAGAACAACAACAACAACAACAACAAGAAAAGGTGAATCTGAAATTCTGAATGAATCTGAGTTATAATATTCTCTGAGCTGGATACAACAATAGAAAACATGCAATTATGAATCTCTGGTTTGGTTTGTAGCATTTGGCTGATTGTATCGGATAAGTTTAAACAATTGCTTCATAAGGTTAGACACTTAGACTCGCATGTGAGCACGACTGTGAAAAGATATTTTACGGATTTTGGGAAAATCATGTGAATTAAATACTATTGGGATTAATGAAATGAATAATAATGGTGTCCTTTGGGATTCAGTGATTGTGTGGAGATTGGAGTTGAAAACAAAACAAAACAGAGACATCATGTATTTGACAAAGTCGCAGACTTAACCAAGGAATGAAGTCACGGCTGTTTTCTTTTCTACCCACTCTATTGTGACTTTTTTTTTTAACTATCTAACGTGACGTGTTTGACTTATTTTTGTTTTTTAGTTTTTAAAATTTATTTTATAAATCAGTTTTAAAAAATCTGTTGGTAACTTTATTTTGAAAACAGTTTTAAAAATATAAAAATAAAACTTATTTTTAAAATTAAAAAATAGAAAACTTGTTTGTTTGTACTATTTTATTTTAGTTTTTAGTTTTTTGCCAAAATGAATGTTAGCCTATCGAAGAGCTTACAAATATTATAGAATTACCATTAATGAAAACATCCTCCCTTCTTGTGTTTTTATTTTTATTTTTTAGTTTTCAAAAGAGAAAAGAAAAACTACTATAACTTCTTTTTATTTTTTAGTTTTAAAAAGTATGTATAAGATTTGAG
The DNA here is from genome assembly GCA_014843725.1 of Amphicarpaea edgeworthii. Classification (NCBI taxonomy): domain Eukaryota; kingdom Viridiplantae; phylum Streptophyta; class Magnoliopsida; order Fabales; family Fabaceae; genus Amphicarpaea; species Amphicarpaea edgeworthii. The sequence goes on from CM026325.1 coordinate 2,209,940, forward strand.
AATAGTTTTAGAAAACAATTTTACAAAATTATCAATAAAACAAATTTTTAATTTTTTTACATTTTAAATCTGAAAACTGATTTTAAAAACAGTAATCAAACATGCCAATATAAAATATCACTTTTAAATAAAATAGGACTTCAAAATTCATGTATGAAAATATAATTAAGATTTACTATTTTCATTATCGTATAAAAAAAATCATTTTCACCGGATATAGACGTTTCATATTTTTTAATTACAATTTTCAATTTTTTTTAATTTAATGATCACATGTAACTTTTAGAAGATCAACTAAGATTTACAATTAAAGAAATAATATGAACGATCAATTTTAATCTAATAGTTATAATCTAATTTTTTTTGGGTGAGTTTTATTATATTTAACATGTAAAATAGGTCATTTTAAAAAAAATTGTAATACGATCCTTGTGGGTGAATAATTTGTTGTTGAGTTATATTACTTTCACAATAGTTTTTTTTTAATAATATTTTTTATATTTTTTTTCTCTACGAAATTCTTCCTTTTATCCAGAATTATGTTTTTACCATTTTCTCCCATAACAAGATAATTTACTATTTTTATTTATTTTTTATTATGTACTATAGTACTAAAATATTGATTTGTTTGTAGTAGGTCATGCCATTGGGTTGGCACCGCAAAGAGGCCCGGGCCGTATTATGTTGGGCTCTTAATAGTCCTCTTTTGTTTGTCCATACAAGGTCCACGTAAATGAACACTTCTCTTTCTCTTTTCTCACCCTACTTTTCTTTTTGTTTTTTGTTTTTAAATAAAATAAAATCTTCTTCTACCGAGTACCCTCGCTCTTTACACTTCTTCTCCCTTCCCCATCTTTTTAAATTTTTCTCACTTTTTCTTCAATAAGGCTATTATAAGCATTGTTCTTTCTTGTCTTTCATTACATTTTTTTACGTGAGTATGTTTTTCTAACCAGATAAGAAACACAAACTAAAATTCAAATTATAAAAGAAAATAATACTTTATGTAACTTTATCAATAAAAATATTTTTTTAGCAATATTTAAGAATTAAATTTAATAAAAAAAATTATATTCATACGCATATGGACGAATCCATAAATGTATCATAGAGGGTTGAATTTTTTTGTTTCACAATTATTTTAATATCTATCTTCTAATAAATAATTATTTGATAAATAATAATTTTTAAAAAATATTATTAAATCTATGTGTAAAACTAGATATGTGATCTATTATTAAACAAAATCAAATAAATATTTTTTTAACATATATACATAAAAGATGGGGACGAAGCCCCCTTTGATTCGTCCTGCATGCATACATCAAATACATGTAATTGATTACCTTAAACTTTTATTTTAACAATTTTTCATTTATGGTAATTATGTTAACTTTTATACAAATATTTAAAATTCATCATCATTCATTTCTATATTTTATTTGTGATGGTAAAAAAATGTTTTAAACAAAAGTAATTAAAAATTTTAATTTTATATTTAAAGTAGCTAATGTGATTATTAATTAGAGAAATGATACATGTACAACAAATTATACAATAAATCTTACATCAAGGAGAGAAAGGAAAGAGAGGACAAAAAATCTTAAAACGTAATAAATAATTTGGTGAAAAGAGATAAACACATAAAATGATATTGTATTGTTACATGTGTATTACATCTATATTAATTATATACAATTTGAATAATAACCTATATATAAGTTTTATATATATATATATATATATATATATATATATATATATATTTGAATTATAATTTTTTAGTATTATTAATACAATTTGAAAGTTGAAAGATTAATATAATTAATGTGTCAACAAAATACAAAATTAATCCTGGTAAGGATAAAACTCGCATCCCACGATAACAAAAGTTTGAATCTTGTTAGCAAGGTAACTGTTTTGATTTTGTTGGCAATATTGGTGAGTGATTGTAAGTATTTTTATAAATGCTCACTTCAATCAAAGTTTATTCTAATGAAGGATACTTGTGATCTCTATATATATATATATATATATATATATATATATATATAAATGTATGTAATTTATTTATTTTATTAAATGTAATCATTAAATATTTCTAAACAACTAAGGTAATTACTTGTAATTATTAAATATATTTAATTATTTTGTTACTATTATTAAAACTATCTGAAGATAAAATATTAATGTAATTAATATATAAGATTTTCTTTTTAAATGTTGTTAAACAGTTAATGTATGTAATTTATTTTTTATTAAATATTTATAAACAATTAGAGTAATTACCTATAATTACTAAACATTTAAATTAACTTTTTTAGTATTATTAACACAATTTGAAAAATAAAATATTAGTTTAATTAATGTATGTAATTTATTTTTTATTAAATATAATTATTAATGGAGTTGATTAAGTTTTTAGTACCTTAACTTATATTCCAGTTTTTAATGCCTCATTTTTTTTTTGTTTTTACAACTTTTAGTCCTTTATAAATTTTTCGTCAGCACCATTTTATTAAATTGAGGTTGGTGTACCTATAACAACAATGGTATTCCACTCTTAATTAGATTGGTCATGCATGAAATCCAATTTGACTGCTAAAAAATTCATAACTTCGTAGCTCACACGAAACTAACCGAATCATTTGAAAAATATTTCCTTTTAAAGAATTGACAAATTGAAAAATAAATAAATAAACAAAGGCTAAGTGTAAACTCAGGATAATAATAATAAAAAAAATACAGGGAAGTAAAAAACAATAAGTGTGCCTATCTGTTTGTTCGACGATTAGAAAGAGAAGAAAACGTGTGTATGTTCACATTATTATACGATAAGAATTGTGTGTATGGTAATTTTTTTTTTTTACCGCTATAATATTTGAGATAAATATTTACTGATTTTGCAGACAATTAATTTCTATTGAGAAATTTGATTAATGTATGGTCATTCTTATTGATTTTATTTTATCGAATAGTATATATGAAGCAATTAATAGAAATATGTAGAAAATCTAAAATAGTAATTCTTTATTTTCTTATAACAAAAGAAAAATTGAAAAGTTGCTTTAACCCTAATTACAAATTACAATATGGAGTATTACATATCAGGTCATATTTGCTTTCAAAATTAAATCGCTTATTGGATAGTGAAATATAGAAACCAATGGAATTAATGATGGAATTGTTTCACTCCTCAAAGTCAACACTATTGAGGGGTTGGCTCTTGAATCCTTAGCACAGGCGACCAAAATTTTCCAAGATGCCCGGAGTGCCCTTTTAAATAAATATATAGCGAGTAATAAAAAAAAAAAATATATATATATATATATATATATATATATAGCCTTACTTTTTTCCTCGTAAACTCACATATATGTGTGTAGATTCTAAGTGATTTTGTTCTACTAAACATTTTTTTCTTAAATTAGTTTTGATATATTATTTGAAATTTTTATTGATTTATGTCACCAATCATGATTAATAGAATAGGAAATTTGAGCCAAAAACTTTGAGCATGTTGCTTTTTCATCTCCACTATTGTAAATGGCTGTAACAGAAGCTGGTTTCAAAATAGAAAACTTCGAGCTAATTAACCAAGCTAAAAGGAAAAGTCATTTACAAATTAAAAATGCTTGTGATGGATGTAAATGGTATGGCACGAAACTTTTGGAATTTCGTCTATGATAGTATTTCCGGTGGTGGAACACGTCACACACGTGCGATATATATTGTTGTTTACTTGTTTTTATTTTATTTTTTTACTTTGCTACACTTTTGTGTCCCAATTTTATAAAATTCATAATTTTGTTTCTCTCATTTTTAAAATCAAGTATTTTTAGTATGTTAAAATTAAAGGATGGACCGTTATTCTTAATCAATTATCTAATAAATAATTATTATGAAGTATTTATATATATAAATATTTCACGTAAATTTTATTTATTATCATATATTTATTTATTATTTTTTGTGTTCTAAATTAAAATTTAGTATTTTAAATAAAAATAAAATAATTTATAAAATAAAAAGTAAAATATATAAAAAAAAATTACAATGGGAGATATTAAAATATAAAGGAGAATAAATTAAATAATTTTTAATAATATTAAAAATTAATTAAATAAAATTTTATAAATTTAAAATTTGTATGTAAAAAATATTTTTTATTTTTTTTTATATAGACCGGTCATGAGAATCAATTTATTGATCAATTGATTTGCATGATTGGCTTATATTAAAAATAAATTTTATTATATAAATTTTAAATTTATAAAATTTTATTTAATTAATTTTTAATATTATTAAAAAATATTTAATTTATTCTTCCTTTATATTTTAATATCTCCGATTATTAGTTGTAATTTTTTTTTTCATATTTCACTTTTTATTTTATAAATCACTCAATTTATTTTACTTTTATTTAAAATACTAAATTTTTAAGAATACGAAAAATAATAAATAAATATATATGATAATAAATAAAATTTATGTAAAATATTTATATATATAAATGTTTTATAATAATTATTAATTAGATAATTGACTTAGTAGTTATGCTAACCTTTAAACCTTAAAGGGTACAAGGTTTGAGTCTTAGATTTGTTAAAATTTATTTAATTTATTTATTTAAATTAATTATTTAAATCAATTTCTAAATTAGGAATAGGAAAGGATAATTATGTCATTAGCAAAAAATTATTTAAATAATTTTTTTATTTTTTGTATGAAAGTTGTCTACTTGTCTATAATATTTTAATTACGTTTTGTGATTATTATTTTTTTTTTTTATCATTCACTGATGTCACAAAGACACTATGCTCTAACAAAATAAACCTATTCTTCGAAAAATAAGATTATTATTATTAGATATACAATCCTATTTAAAGCGGATAAGATAGATTATTAATAAACTATAAAACTCTCCCTTTGAACATTTAAAATAATTATATTACCCCAAGTTCAAACTTAAATTAATTCATGGTTAAATTGAAATAATCTCACACCAATTAATTCATGCACTGGATCATTATTTTTGATTAATTGGTTAACAATGTGAAAAATTAGAGTGAATTTAGAATTGAAGATAAAAAGAGTCGTACATGATTTTGAATTCTAAATTCCTTGATATGATTAAAAAGAACAATCGACAAAGGGAGTGATTCTCCTATAATTGAAAAAGTTTGAATCCGGAGGGATGCTCATCAACTAAAATGGGGCATTTGAAGGTAAGACTAATCTTATTTAGAGTCGATCAAGGTCTTAACAAGATTATGGGTTTTTGCAAACAAACGGGTGGGTCAAAAGTTGACTTATCATCCACCTCTCGCTAGACTCCTTCTTAAGACAACACTGAAGAAAGTTGTGAAAGTGTGGCGACGCAGTCTCTGGAAGGCTGGGTGGTTGGTCAAAGCAAATGGCGTACATAAGGGTGGCCCAATCGGGTCTCTGACCCTTTCGAAGAAGTGGGAAATGACCCACATAGAGTTCAAAAAGAGTCAAACCCAAACTCCATACATCAGCAGCAAAACCATTGTATTTTCCATCATACAAATCTCCATTCAAGCGTTCAGGGCTCATGTATGCACACGTGCCGTCAGAAGAATGACACATTTCAAGCGTGTTGGACATGACTTTGCTGACTCCGAAGTCAGCAATCTTAACCTCCCCTAGGGTGTTTACGAGGATGTTGGCAGGCTTGATGTCAAGATGTGCGATGTTGTGTGCATGAAGGTATGCGAGGCCGTTGAGGAGATGACGTGCCACAATGACAAGTTGGTCTTCGGATAATGTGCCGAGGGTGGCGAGGGAGCCAGCGTCCATGTACTCCATGAGGATTGCCATGTCGTTGGTGGTGGGCATTTTGAAATAGCCATGAAAGTTAACCACTTGGGGACAATCAATGGCACGATAGAGAACTGAGGCTTCCAAGTGGGCACTGTGTGCCCTGTCACCATGGATCACCTTCAACGCATAGATGGTGGAGCTGGATTTATGGCGGACCTTGTAGACGGTACCGCCATTACCATGGCCGAGGACAACAAGCTTCTCAAGGTCATCAATGGCGATGGCATCACCGCTACTGCTGATGCTGGGGACTGGGGGGAGGGGGAAGCATGGCCAACTCTCCAAGGGCTCTGGGATATGGACCCGGAGGAGGTTAGGGCGACGGCAACGGATAAGGGCCATCACAGTAAGTGAAAAGTGAAAATAAAATTACAGTGCATTTGTGATAAGGGTTAAGTGTTTTGTTTTGGTTTATAAATTATCTAATGCATGAAAGTCTAGACACATTATAAGAGTGAATCTAAAATCATCTTATCTTATCTTTATCCTCTACAAGATAAAATGATCTTTTACATAAAACAATAAAATTAACTTACAAAAATAAATATATTATTTTTATCTTTTTTACATTTATTCTGAAAAACTATATTCTTATTATCCTGCTTTATAGATGAAAATTTTGTTTGCTAGTCAGTCTTTTATATATCAACGATCGTCCCACCAACAAAGACTATCGAAAGGTAATTTTATTTAAGTAAATGGGATGGGATGCATAGTCATGGCTTTAAAAGGAAAAGGCAATGGATGGATGTATGCAACAAATTTTAGCCTTCTATTCACGATTTCCTGCGTTTTAATTTTATCTTTAATTTCAAAATTTAATATATCATTTTGAATTCATGATACACCAAGATTTAATTTAGGTATTTTTTTTATCTGTTAAAGAATTTTACTTTTCATGCCGACTGAGATAAAAAAAAATTGGATTGTGCCAGAGTGGCATAGCAGAAGCATTAGTGGGTCCGTAAAAGATTATTTATTTTAAGTCTAGAAGTTCATGATAGTATACTATGGATGTATGTAACTTCTTGAGCATAGTTTGTTTCGTTTTCTTATTTGTATGCAATAAAATTTAGCCTTCCAGTTCTAAAGAAAACTAGTTGGAGGCGTTGCATATGTCAAGCAGTTTACAGTCCTTAATCTGGATTGTGTCAGAGTGACATAGTATAAGCATTAATGGGTCCGTAAAAAAATACTGTTTTAGTGAGAGTTTTAAGTCTAGAAAATACTCATTCATCCATAATCGAGGGATGATATGTTAATATGCATGGAAAATGATTTTTTCCTTATTTATTTAGTTTAGTTATTTATTTTTTAAAATATTTATTTTAATAGGTTACATTTAAAAAAAAGTTTAAAATATAATTTTTATCAATAACTCAATACACCAAAAGTATAATTTTATTTTTTATTATCAGAATCATTGATATATCAGCATTTTTTTAGTATTTCTCATCATGTATGACTAATTACTCATACACATAATCTTATATGTATAAATCTTGTGATGAAATATAAACTCTTATCACGAAATTCAATTTCAAGATTAAGAGATTTGGGGCCGAATTCTAAAAATTAATTTTTTTTAAAAATATATTTCTTAAAGTTTACGTAAATATTTAAAAATAATTAAAAAATATATCATAAAATTTATTCACATGGAAAATAAACTAAACATAAGACTTAAAATTATAAATGTTAATTATTGATTTTACCGGTCATAATTAACTATTAATTTATCTAAAAAAATTAATTATTAATTTATAATAAAAATGGTATATGAGGAATAATGATAGAAAGAAAAAAAATTCAAAATAGAGAAATTTAATTATCTTCTTAATAAAGATTACAAAATAACAAATAAGATATTTATTTAAGATAATAAATATCAATATCTTCATGATAAATATTGAGTAAAGGTAATTGATTGATATGGTAAATTAAATAATTATAATTCTTTAAGTTAATTAATTTTTATAAAATTATTTTAAAAATCATAAAAATAAAAAATTATGATTATTGCACCTTATAAACTTAATATAATGTTAGTACACTAACATTAAACTTATAAATATTATAAATAAAAATAAGATATTTTATAAAAATATAAATAAAGATAATAAAAAATTAATATATAATTATTTTATTATTAAAATTAAAAATATTAAATAAAAAAAACAAATTAAAAAAATTCAAGGATCATGGTCCCCAAGTGACAACCTAATTTCATCCCTATACATGACATCACAATCCTCTCAAAACTAAAAGTTTGACATCATAAATTATTTTTAAAAAACTTTAAATTTATATTTATAGAATGATTATCTTAAAATATTTTAAAATACAAAAGACAATTATTTTTTAAAAGATAAAGAACTTAAAATTGAAGAAAGTAAATAAGATAAATCATCTCCTCATATGTATATCATTTGTCCTCATATGTATTTCTGAAAGTTATCTTCTCTCTCTAATGAAACTTTAAACCATTACTATAATGGTTTTTTCTTGATCCAAATATATCTCATTTCTTTTCATCTTTTCCTCATTCTTGCGACCGTATATACTTTAAGATGTAAACAATAACAAAACATAGCATTTTACACAGTTACATTTTATCTATCCTTTCTGCTATGAAGGTTTTAAAGAGATATTATTATTAATTCTGTCCAAGCACGTGTCTTTCTTTTTAACTATGCCCCCCACGTTTCTTCTTTATCAGACAGGACAATGTTTCTTTCTTTTTAACTGTTAAGCTAAGCACACAAAAACTTCCAAATAAAATGACGACAGCCATGACATTATGAGAGAAGTTAGTGTAGTGCCCATTACTCTCAAAGCCCTGACAACTCATCTTAACAAGTAAAAGTGCAAAACTAAGGATTGTTCCACGTTCATGCATTCCTTCCACCTTCCACTCACCAACCTACCCCATCGTTTTCATCCCCCCACCCCCATTGCTTTCAATCTCATCATCAATCCAATTAATTTCTTAACCACCCAATATTAATCAAACAAATCACCCCATTCTCAGTTTCACATTTCATCACAATTTTTATCACTTAATTATATAAAAACTATTATAATGAATACAACTCTTTATTTAAATATTTAATATAGTTGTGTAATCAAGATTCAAACTTAAACCGCTGATTAAACTAAAACAATTGCACATTAATTCATATATACCCTCGATAATAGTTTTGTTTGATTTAATTAAAAAATACACTCAATTTAAAATTGAAAACAAAAGAGCCATAGATAATTTAGAATTCTAAATCACTTTTATCATTGGCCAGCATAATTTACAAAGGGAATGATTCTCCTAGACTCAGTTCAGAATTGAAAACAAAAGAGCCATAGATAATTCAGAATTCTAAATACCCTTTTTATCATTGCTGAACATAATTTACAAAGGGAATGATTCTCCTAAACCAGAAAAAGATTTGAATCCGGGGGGAATATACACCAATTCAAAAAGGATATTCCAAGATAAAGCTATGTTATCTAGACCCGATCCAAGCAACAACAAAAAAAATGACGGGGTTGACCCACTTAACAAGTTTCCGGATCTTTGCACACAAACGGGTGGGTCAAGAGCTGAGCCGCCGTCCACCTCTCCCCGGACTCCTTCTTGAGGCAGCACTTGACAAAGTTGTGAAAATCCGACGACGCCGTTTCGGGCAGGCTGGGCGGATCGCCAAAGCAAATGGCACACATGAGGGTAGCCCAATCGGGTCTCTGACCCGCTTGAAGAAACGGGAAGTGACCCACATAGAGTTCAAATAGGGTCAAACCCAAACTCCAAATATCCGCAGCGAAACCGTTATAGTTCCCGCCATAGGCTTCCGGGTCGAACCGGTCGGGACTCATGTACGCGCACGTGCCGACATAGGAGTTGCACGCTTCGAGCGTGCGGCACATGAGTTTGCTGACTCCGAAGTCTGCAATCTTAACCTCTCCTTCGGAGTTTACTAGGATGTTCGCGGGCTTTATGTCGCGGTGCGCGATGTTGCGCGCGTGGAGGTACGCGAGTCCGCTGAGAATGTCACGCGCCACCTTGGCGAGTCGCTCTTCCGAGAAAGTGCCGCCGGTGGAGAGGGCGGTCTCGAGGGTGCCGTTGTCCATGTACTCCATGAGGATCGCCACGTCGCCGGAGGGCTTCTCGAAGGAGCCGTGGAAGCGGACGACGTGGGGGCAATCGGTGGCGCGACGGAGGATGGAGGTTTCCGAGAGGGCGCGGCGGCGCATGGTGGCGTCGGCGTCGGCGTTGATGATTTTGAGCGCGTAGGTGGCGGATGTGGCCTTGTGGCGGACCTTGTAGACGGTGCCTCCGTTGCCGTGGCCGAGGACGGTGAGCTTCTCGAGGTCGGCGGAGGCGATGGCGTCGGCGGAGGCGGGTTTGGAGGCGGCGGTGGTGGTGGGAGGGAGTGGTAGGGGAAAGCGGGGGCGGCGCTCGGAGGGCTCCGGGATGGGGAGGCGGAGATTGGGTTGGCGGCGGTGGCGGACAAGGGCCATCACAGCGGTTGAGGGCGGGGGAATTGAAAAACTGAAATGAAACGTAATAATAAAGTGAGGTGTGAATGGCGTGAGGGTTTTTATATAAGTGAGTGGGTTATGGTGAGTGATGGCTTTAGTTTGGAAGGAAAGAGGGTGGATATGGGACTGGGACCCACTTTTTTGAATCGTTATACTTTTTTCTAGTTTCTACTCTCGTGCAGTGTTTGTTTACTTTTCTTATTTTGCATGTGATAAAAATGCAGCACGCCTTTCACAATTCACACTTTTATCTTCAATTTAATATTATATGATTTTTAATTCAACTCTTTGTATATGAATTTCCGAAGAATTTTAGCTTTTTAAATTAATGGTAGTTACTACTTACTCCAAGACATGAAGTTTGGGATTCTTTTTACCTTTTAATTTAAAGAATTTTAGTTTTTTGGACTTCTCAAGTTTAAATTAAATTAAAAATAAATTACATTAGTCTCATTTGATTTCGTGAAATTACACAGATAATTAGATATTGTTATTTTTTAAACAATTATTATATAAAAGAGTGTCTGCACCAGTGACGGATTTTAGGGGGGCAAGCAGGGCTTCAGCCCCCCTCCCCCTCCCCCTTCCCCCCTCCCCTTTTTTTTTCATATATATATAAAAAATAAAATAAATATTAATAAAAAATTATTAAGAAAATAAATTTTTAAGTTAATAATTTTTTTATTAGTAGATGATATCTTAATTTTATACCTAACAAATATTTGGTTTCATTATATTTTTATTTATTTTTGGTAAGTTTTACTTTTAATAAATTAATTTGACACTTTTTATTTATAATTTTTTAAAATCTTATAAATTTTACTTTACTATTTTACTCTTACATCACATGATTGTAGATTTTATTTTCAATTTTTAAAAAAATTGTCAAATTTTATATCCATTTTTTTATTTTTTTAATAAATTTTATATTAAATATTTTTTTAAAAATTTTTTATTGTCAATTTTTTGTAAAAAAAAATTCTAACCTTCCTACCCAGATTTCGGATCCGTCCCGATCTGCACAATGTTTTCAACATTCAGAGAATGTTAGTGTAACATATAAAGATGTATCAATATAATAAAGAGACTAGTATATATAGAAACATAAAAAAAAAAGAAGTAATGTTGCGTGTAATTGAAAAAAAAAAAAGTACAAGTGTAATTTGTTCTAAAATTAGTAGTGTTTCTAGTTCCTTTTAATTTAGCAAGAGAGAATTCAACCACTTTGAGTCTGCCTAGTGATGAACTGTTTAAGATAATATACATGAGATCATAAATTTGAACTTCAGATCATTGTAAAAAAAAAAGAGGAAATAATTAGGGTTTATGCATTATTTCAAGTAAACTACCAAAATTGTTTCTCCTTTTGGAAAATTTATTATACTTTCATCTTTAAAAAATGTTTATTGTGCTTTCAGTGTTTGGCTGTTTCTAAGTTCTTTTTTTTTTTTTGGAAAAAATATTATATTTCTTAGTTGTTTGTTTTTGGTGAAATTATTCGTTGTTTATCACATGCATGTCATCATTACAAGTTAAACTAATTTCTTAATTATGAATAAAAAACTATTTTCTTAATTACTTATTCTATCATATTTAATAATTTTTTAAGAAGTTAAAGCTAGGATTATAAGTATGGTACAGTATATGATTAATATTGGGATGAATACACGTGGCTAGTTGATTAAAAGGATAGTCGTTACAGATAAATTATGATAATATAACTAGTTATTTAATTAGTTAATATATTTGATTTCAGCATAAAAAATGTGAATATATTTTCCAATTGATGAAAACATCCAAATAATTGATTATTGGCGAAAAAATGTCCATGCTATGCTAACAATCATTTTAAAACGTGGGAATCTTTTGGATCTGTTTTAATAATCGAGAGGATTTAAATAGGACAATATATTTGCTTGGATGAGTATATGGTAGAGCCAGAAGCCAGCGACGCCCGTTACAAGACAACGTTTTTTAATTCTTTTTTCTGAAAAAATACAATAGTGATAATAAATTATTATTTCGAAAATAAGAAAGTAGTACCAGTATTGTAGTGTAGTGTAGTGTAGTGTGGTGTGGGTTCATCAATAATTTGTATAGGACCAAGATTCCAACTTTCAAGAAGACAAAACCCGAAAACATAACATACTATAGTATTAGGCTATGGAAACCATGCAAATATGTAATGGGATAGAAAAAGAATAAAGATATTTTTATCGAGAAACAAGAAAAAGAAAAAGAAAAAAGAAAAAAGAATATTTTTTTTATGAATAAAAAAAATTAAAATAATGACACTAAGACTTACAAAGAGAGTACATAAGGCATCAGTAATTAATTAATTTGAAGGTGAAGCTGGATAAGAATTTAATAAAATAAATGAGGAGCAGGATTTTGCTCTTGACTTAGCAAGAATATCTGCCATATTATTTCCTTACTCTTGACTTTATGCTTGAAGCTAATATTCCAAGGTAGTTGTATGTAATCACGAATGGTCGAAACCACACCTGCATGAGGATGAACAACGTCGAGCCCTTCAATGATGAATTTCAGAGAAGTGATAGAATCCATCTCACAAATAATATTAGAGAAACCTTTTGTGTGGGCAAGTTTAATGCCATGAAAAATAGTATACAGCTCAGCGGTGGTGTTTGAAATAAAACCACAATTGTCCATATAACCCGTAATCCAATTGCTTGCAAAATCTCGTATAATGCCACAAAAACCTGACAAGTCAGGATTACCAAAAGAACTACCGTCCGTATTGATCTTGATATAGTTTTGTGGAGAGGTTTTCTGTTAACCAGTATCTTATCTGCTGAGGATGAGCTGATCGAACTCGCTGGTCGAGCTTGTCCCTTTGACTAGATGTAAAAGAGAACTTATTGGTTATGCATATACCAGTTTGGCCAAACTATATTGTTAAAAACCACCTCATTCTCTCGCACGCTAAATCATTCAACAAGTGATGTCGAATAAGAGTTGAAAATTTCCTTAAATGTTACTTACTGAGCCAGTATGTAGCATCATCAATAAATAAGTAATACGATGAGATATGAAAAGAAATAAAAAAAATATAAAATATTAATAAAATATAAAAAAAAATTGAATGTAAAAATATTACTAATGATAAATTTAAACATTATTATAAATATCATTATTAAAAACTAGTACTAGTAGTAAATAATGAGGAGTATATTAAAGTGTTACTGGAATTAGGTAAGTGGTGAGTTTGATACTACGTGAAATTGGAATTGGGTGGAGTTAACTAATTACTCCTAGTTTGGAATTGCATAATCAATATCTGTGACTGTGGACACTGGTCCCAGAAATCAAGTTGCACAACTTGGATGGGGGCTGCTGGTGGTGGCTAGTGGATAGAGCTTGAAAACCATGCATCAAGCTACAGTATATATTAATTAATGAACCTAATATAGTTGTTGTTTTGTAAATGGATGATATATCATATATGTATGAGTTTTATTTTATTTTTTAATTGGAAGTACTGAAGAAGGAGGGGGGAAGGTAGTAGCTAGTAATTAATTAATAGACTTTGGTCCATTAGTCCTTTAAATATGTGGTAGCTGACAACGAGTTGCATCAGATCACAACGGAACAGATACTTTATGTTCGTTGAAATCTTAAACATATTGCAACTTGAGTAGCATGAATGCATGTATACAAAACAAAAATAATTAAATGAAATTTTGGTGAGGGAACTAATTTAAGAGATGTACACATCATATCAAAACAAATCATTATAAATGGTGGGCGTAAACTAATACTTTGTCAATTGAGCTTAGGACTTAGAAACAGGGAAACTAACCAAAGAAAGATTAAATGAATTTATCCCAACTAGCCGCCAGTGTTAGATACTAATGTGCGCTCACTGTCTCGAGTACAAGAAAACAAAAACGATAACAGAGAAGGAACATTGAAATTGGATTGTGATAAATTGGGGGACAAACGAAAAAAATTAAGACTAAAGACCTCAACAGTAATGTTTGAATTTGAGCCAGGGTTGGTCTTTGGCCTTCAATTTGGAAACTTGAGCAAGAAATGATTGGTGGGTGAGTTCGAAGTTGAGGAAATAGTAACAAACTCAGAAGTAAGGTGAAGCTGAAAGAGTAACACTGAATGAATGAAACTGCTGAAGAAGAAGGCGAAGGAAGGAGTGGGCCAACTGGATCGCTTGGAGTTATCAAAATGGGCAACCTCAAGTGGGCTTAGTCCAAAAGCTGAAGCATTCTCCAAATTATTTTTTAAGATATAATAATTATATATCGTCATGATTTTGATGTTATTGTCCTTTAGGTTTGTCAAGCGTATCTGGGGGCAGAACCAAGATTAAAGGTAAAGCTAAAACAATGAATGAATAACTGTGAAGTATTCTTTGTCATATTTTCTCCAATTCAAGACGATAATTATTACTTATATAACCATTCTTTTCAATAAAAGAAGATAGCACAAAAAGTTGCATGACAATAATAAATAAATAGGGAAATGACAAAAGCAAAATAGGAGCCTTCATGTACTCAATCATTTCCTCAACTCATTAAGCATATTATACTACTCAAGTATTGCACGTGTTAACTTTTTTTCTTTTTTCTTTTTTATCAGTTTCATTAGAAAGGGCCCATGAAAACATGTCTAGAAGCTCACTGATAACCATATATATACGTGAGTAAAACCATTGGCTTTATAGAAAAAAATATATTTTACTTTAAGTGATATGCAATCAATTTCAAATTCAACACAAACTAGCTTTTATCCTCTCTCTGTCTTTCTAAAATAATGACAATATATATGTAGAATCTGCATCTATGTTATATATAAAGGAAATTTTCAGCAATTTTTGTTTGGTGGATGTTTTTGACTTTGTTAATGTTTCTTAGATTTTTAATATCATCATTCCACGGTAAGAGTTATTGCTAGGAGATCTACCGTGTCTCAAACAGAAGTATACTTATAAAAACAAAATAATAATAATAATAATTATAAAAATCAACATTAACCATTAACGTAAAAAGAATAACAACACATCCTTCATGAAATGGGTAGTAATAGTAATGAAATATGTAAAGTGAATGGGCACAGTAACCTTGCATGCAAGCAAGATGTAACTCAATGTTGGAAAGCCTTAACGACAAAGAGAGCCTCCCTCCAACTTCTAAAGTCAATATAGCAATAATGATCGTTGGTCTCTCTCCAATTGCATATATCTATCTCGATCGATCATTCATTTTCACGGTTCTGAAATTGGAAGAAGCCCAGAAAACAAACAAACAAACAAACAAACAAACAAGGTGGGAGAATGAGGGTGTGGGGACTGTTGCCTTGGCTCGAGATGCATTCACATTCACCAATGATATGATACTTTTCTCGGACCAGGCTTCATTCCCCTCACTCCCTCCTCTCTCTCGCTAGCTACATCATCTTCTTTTAATGTACTATTCTTTATTAATTTCTCATCTCATTAATATTATTGCTCAAAAGCCATATATTGCCTATGCTTTTCTTATTGGGGGTAGGGGCTGTATATATTAATGTCATAGAATCATTGCAATTAGAGATGAGAATGCTAGAAATATATATAATATTGGGATCAGATAAGTTGTATAGTAAACGATTTGGACTCTGGTGAGCACTTTAAACCACAGTTAAATCTTTAGAGGACTTCATTAAGAATTTGAATGAGTACGCCATATGCTAACTTTAGTATTTGTTATCAAACTCCTCCTTAATTTCATTATGCAGGTCATCAAGATATAATAGCTATTTTTTCATCAGGATCCTAATCCTTAATTAAGGTTATTAATTCCTCCCTATCAATTAACAAATATACATGATGCTCATTATTTATATACTTTGTTTTTGTTTTAGTGTGTTGCAAATGGAAGTCAATAATCAAATGTTCATATATATGTAACAAACAAAAAATGGTGGCTGTGTTTACAGGTAATTGTGTAATTCGTTGCTGCATGGTTGTATGTGTGAATGTTGCATTATTATTCATATAAGAGTTGGAATTGGAGTCACAATTAAAAAATTTATTTTCCAATACATATAAAACGATAACATACAAAATAAAAAACGATAAAAAAAATAAAAAATGCAAATGTCATAAACAAAACCAAGTATTCTTCCGCTTCTAACCTCAACTTGACAGCAATCAAGTCAGCTTCAACAATCTCCTTTTTTACTTTCTGCTTTTCAAGTTCCTTCATCAGCCCATCCTTTTCAAGCTCTTCCGCTTCTAACTTCGACTTGACAGCAATCAAGTCAGCTTCAACAATCTCCTTTTCCAGTTGCACCTCCACCATCTTCGTCTGGAGATCTTCATTTAACTTATCAGAAGCTTCTCTTAACTTAGCAAGAGCTAAGGCATTTTCCTCATTCAGCCTCTGATGATCTTCTTTCAACTTAAGGTTCTCCTCGACCAGAAGACGATTCTCTTTCATCTGGTCTGTGATTGTTGTTGTCAATGATGCGTTGGATAGTTTCCTGATTTATAATGTATTTAATTAAAAACTGAATTATTAGGAAAAAATAAATAAAAGTATTAAGTAAATTTCTTACTCAGATTCAAGAAACTTTCTTGCGAGTCTTGGTTCATTCACTCTCTTCTCTTCTGCAATAATCTCTTCTTCTTTCTTCTTAATCATGTGATGCTTAAAATATGTGACAGCAAACCCGTTTACCACAGTGTAGTGAACGAGTGACGACCCTTTCTTCGTCGGAATTTTTATTGCTAGAGTTATTATCAATCCTAAGAGATAAGTTAGGAGATCTGACTCTATTGCTAATTGACTGTTTCTCGCGACCGATAATCCCACTAAAATAAAACATGCAAACGATACCATGTTCCAAGAATCTACCGTGGCACTAGGTAGGTTTTCAAGTAGAGAGTTAAAACAAATACATACCACCAAAAAAGTATAAGATATCATGTGCATAAAGATTGGCTCTTGGACTCTCATAATCCTAGCAAGAGTAACCCATACAAAAATAAAAATTCCCCCTGCCCAGAATCCCGAATAAGAATTATCATTCCATATTAACATGAACGATTTGGATCTTGAGTGACTAAATAGACCAACAATGGTAGACACTATTCCTATTATTTGCCAAACCGAAGAACTTGGTTCAACAACAGTTATATAAAAAATTGTATTAAAAATTGTATACAATTTCGTGAAGTTGGAAAAATATCCTTATCCATTTTGTGATGGTGTCTGTGACACAGCTGTTGCCATTGATAAAAAAAAAATACAAATATTTCATGTGTTAAATATATTGTATATTCTCTTTATTTGTATATATATTACTTTTCGGTAACAAGAATTAGTTTTTAGTTTTTTCGTTGGAAAAAATTTCGGGAAAAATGGAGATATAGATTGCACGTGGAAGATTTGGATGTGGAGAGATTTTAGAGGTTAAGATTTTCAAGTTATTTTTCTAATCTTGATGTTTCTTATTTTTGGGTGCAATGTTATTTTTTGTTATTCTTAACCGATCTTCTTACTAAAATTTTGCTAATAATCAGATTTTATAATAAAAGGATCATTTATATTCTTTCTATTTTGAATTTATCTTCTTCCTAAAATTTTGCTAATTGATATTGATTTTTTTTAATAAAAATTAAATTAAAAATTACAACACAGATATTTTTTTATTTTTTAATTGAGAAATTTTATAGATTTAATTTTTATTTGAAAATTTTATACATTAATTTTTAATTTAATTTTTATTAAAACAAATCAATATAGACGTTGATACAATTTTGTGAAGTTGGAAAAATATCCTTCTCCATTTTTGAGTGATGGTGTGTGTGACACAGCTGATAAATATATTACAAATATTCATGTGTTGAACATGTTGTATACACTCTTTACTTATAGATTACTTTTGGGTAACAAGAATTAGTTTTTTTTTTTTTTTTTGAAAAAATCTCGGGAAAAATGGAGATATAGATTCCACGTGAAAGATTTGGATGTTGAGAGATCTTGAAGTTATTTTCTAATTTTGATGTTTCTTGATTTTGGGTGATGTTTTTTTGTTATTTTAAAGATATGCCTTCTTACAAAATTAAATATTTACTCTTTATTTATAGATTACTTTTTAGTTATTATTATTATTTTTTTTTTGGGAAAAGATCTTCGGAAAGATGGAAATATAGATTTTCACGTTTTTAACCGATCTTCTTTCTCAAATATTGCTAATAATCAAATTCTCTAATAAAAAAAATAATTGATATTTTTTTTTTATTTTTAACTTATCCTCTTCCTAAAATTTTGCTAACGATTTTTTTTAATAAAAATTGGATTAAAAAAATTATTGCAAATATTTTTTAATTTTATAGATTTAATTTTTAATTGAAAATATTTTAGAAATATTTTTGGTATTTTAAATTTGATTTTTTTTTAGAGATATTGTTATTATATGTATTTAATGTACTTTAGCATAATTTTAAGAAAAAGATTAGTTACATATAAGAAAAAATATTAAATATTCTTTTATTAAAAAAATTAATTATTTTATTTTATTTTATTAATTATAAAATTCTTATTAATTATACTTAAAATGATGTATTACAATATTAGGTATCAAAGTGAAAAATAATAACTCACAACTAAAATAAAAATGAGAAATATAGGAATTGACACACAATATTTACTGTGGAAAATCCTCAACGAATAAGGGAAAAACCATAAGCAAGACTAGAGAAATATTTTCACTAAGTGGAAGATAACTTACAACCTCTCTCTTTCTAAATATAAGAAGAGAACAATTACACACTTTCTCTTATAATAGGAGAAACACTAACTTCTTATGTACTTAACTCTTGGTTTTGGAATGCAAAATGTGATGGAAGAAATGTGGTATTTATAGCCAAAGCTTTGAACCAATGCATTAAATGCAATGTCAAATTTTCTACTCTTAAGCCACATTTTATCAACTTAACATATAAAGTTTGAATTTTAACTTAAGCCTTTTTAATCTTTGCCACAAAAGTCATATAAAGTGGTTTTATGTTTTCACAATCTCCCACTTAAAACTACTTTTGTATGCTTTCAAAAATCATCTTTTTATCTTGCCATTTCCTTGTTGCTTATGTTTCTAATAGGCCAAATAAGGATCGACACCATGCAAACTTGTTTGCATTGATTGGCTTGGTCATGACATCTGCTAGGTTATCTTTAGTGTGAATCTTTTGCATATCTATGCTTCCTTCTTCCACTACTTCTCTGCCAAAATGATATTGAACACCTATGTGCTTTGTCCTTGAATGAAAGGCTGGATTTCTTGCAATGTGCAAGACATTTGACTGTCACAATACACAGTAATTTTATGTTGATTGTGCCTAAGTTCCCCCAATAGCCTTTGTAACTAAATAGCCTCCTTGCATGCTTGGGTAGCTACCATGTACTCTGCTTCCGTAGTAGACAAAGCTACAACAGTTTGTAATTTGGACAACCAACTAATTGCCCCTTTTGCAAGAGTAAACACATAGTCAATAGTAAATTTTCTCTTATCAAGATCATCTGTAAAATATGAATCAACATAACCCTTAACAATATATTCTGATCCTTCAAAACATAATACAACTTTTGAGGTCCCTTTGATGTACCGAAGGATCCTCTTAATAACATTCCAATGCTCTCTGCCTGGATCTACCATGAACTTACTAATTGCCATCTCGTTTGATTTTAAAGACCCATTTGCTTCTAATGGCTTTTCGACCTTGTGGAAGTTCAACAAGTGCCTATGTCTTATTTCTATGCAATGCTTCCATTTCTTCATGCATTGCTGTCATCCACAGAGAAGCATTTGAATCACTCACAGCCTCTTGAAAAGTTAATGGTTCCCCTTCTTCAGATAAGAGACAGTACGCATCATGAACTACCATGACACAGTCTGAGAACCGAGCTGGTGTAAACTTCAGTCGTGTTAATTGTTGAAGTACCTGTCCATCATTGGCTTCATTTGGTTCTTCTTCTTCGTGTTATTGTTCAGCTTCAAAAGAGTCATCATCATCTCCTGACTTCTTCTCCATTTTCACCATAATAATGTCTTTCTTAGTGTTATCATTTTTTTTGTTAACTCTACAGTACCTTTTCTCCAAAAACTACGTCCCTGCTAACAACAACCTTGTGGGCAGTAGGATCCCACAAATGATACCCCTTAACATTGTTAGCATAGCTTAAGAATATACATTTCCTGGATTTTGGATCTAGCTTCGTTCTTTCTTGGGAGTTGTACATTACATACACAGGACATCCAAATATATGTAAGGAAGAATAATCTGTTGGTTTTCCTTTCTACAACTCCATTGGAGTCTTAAAACCAATTGATGTCGATGGTGATCGATTTATCAAGAAACAAGCGTTTTTGACTACTTCAGCCCAAAAAGATTTGGCCATCCTTGCTGTTCTCAACATATCTCTTGTTCTATCTAGGAGAGTTCTATTCATTCGCTCTGCCACACCATTTTGTTGAGGTGTATGTGCAACTGTGAATTGTCTTAAAATACCCTTTTGTTTGCAGAATGCCAAAAATTCACTATCTACATATTCTCTTCTATTATCTGTCCTCAAGTACTTAATTCTTTTTCTAGTTTCAAGCTCTACTTGTGCTTTGAATTCCTTGAATACTAAAAACACATTTGACTTCTTCTTGATCAAGTACACCCACAATCTCCTAGAATAATCATCAATGAAAGATACAAAATACTTTGTTCATCCTAGGGATACTTCTGGCAATTCCCACACATCTGAATGAATCAAGTCTAATATGTATTTACTTCTTATAGTTACTTTAACAAACTTCAATCTATGCTGCTTACTCATCATGCAATGCTCGTAGAACGATAAATTAATCGTTTTGAGCCTAGGTAAGAGATTACATTCCATAAGAACTTTTAGGCCTCGCTCTGACATGTGACCTAGTCTACAATGCCATATCATCATTGCTTCTTCTTGACTTATTGTTGCAACTGATGCATCTGCTTCTTGCAACGTATCTCCCAAAAGCATGTATAGATTAGCCGTGATCTTCTCGACTTTCATCACTACAAGATTGCCTTTCACTACCTTCAAGATTCCACCTTCAAACCCAAGGTCATCCAATTGTCCAACAGACAATAAATTCTTCTTTAAACATTTCACATGTCGTACCCTTTGAACCTTGCGTACATTACCATCATACATTTTTAATTGGATAGTATCAACTCCAACAATTTCCAATGCATGATCATTTCCCATGAACACGGATCCTCTCAAGATAGGCTCATAAGTGCAAAACCATTTTCGACGTAGAGTCATGTGCCAGGTTGCACTTGAATCCAATATCCAACAATCATGGAGTTGTCTCTTGCCTTTAGAACTAATTGCTGTTTCACTATACAGAACTTCCGCATCATCTGAGGTACTTGTAACACAACCTTGAGAGGTTGATGCTTCAAAATTATTTCCTTCACTCTTCTTGTGCTAACAATCCTTTTTCAAGTGCCCTTTTATGCCACAATTGTAGCATTTAAGGTTCTTCTTTTTTTCGCGACTTTGATCTACCATGATTATGACTCCCACTAGAGTCACGTTCCGTTGATCTACCTCTCGTCATCGTTAAAGCCTCTGCTTGCTTAGAATTTTCCATCTTGTCCTCCTTATTCTTTCGTCTGGATTCTTCTTCAAGAATAGCTTTGGCAACATTATGAAAGGTTAGACAATCAATAATATTATTATTCGTTATGTTGATTATGAGTTGATCATACGAATCTGGTAAACTCTGAAGTAGAAGTTTTGCTCGCTCATTCTCTTCTATGTTGAATTTTAATATAGAAAGTTGAGCAAACAAAGTATTTAGATTGTTGATGTGGTTTGTCACCGAAGTGAACTCACTCATTTGAAGAGTGTAGAGTTTCCTCTTTAAGAATATTTTTGTGTGAAATGATTTAACTTTGTACAATTTGTTGAGGGTATCCCAAACCTCCTTTGTGGTCTTCTTCTCTGCAATACTAGACAAAACCGAGTTTGCCATTGCTAAGTGTACATTGGCAATAGCATTTTCGTCCATTTCTTTCCACTTTTCATCAGTGACATCAATTGCATCTAGGCAATTATCTTTCCTTAAAATTGTTTTTATCTTCAATTTCCAAAGAGAGAATTTACTCCTATTAAATTTCTCTATCTCGTATTTTGCTGTCATGGTTTCACACTAAAAAGAATTGATTTACACAGCTTCAACCGTGAATAGTACCACCTACTAGAACAATAATCGTAGACCGTGAACTAGTACACTAGGTAAGTTCCCAGGAAAGAGAGGTAGATCACCAATGGACACACTTAAGTACCAAGTCTTTCCTTAACCAGAACTTTCCTAGACATGCACTTTCACACTATGCACTATATATCTAGTAACAAAGATAATTCTTTTCTGATGTGACAGATCAGATTATACCGTAGTCAGAGAGCATATTAAGAATTTTCTTCGACATTATTCCAACATACCAGCGTGTTATTGCAGCGGAATAATATCAATAACCAATAGCTTCGATACTATTGTTAGGTACCAAAGTGAAAAATAATAACTCGCAACTAAAATAGAGATGAGAAATATAGGAATTGACACATAGTATTTAACGTGAAAAACCTTCAATAAATAAAAGAAAAATCACTGACAATACCAGATAAATATTTTCACTAAATGGAAGAGAACTTACAACCTCTCTTTCTAAATATAAGAAGAGAACAATTACACACTCTATCTTATAATAAGAGAAACACTCACTTAAAATACTTATATGTCTAACTCTAATGTGATGGAAGGAATGTGTTATTTATAACCAAAACTTTGAATTAATGCATTAAATGCAATGTCAAATTTTTTACCTTAAATCATATTTTACCAACCTAACGTATAAAATTTGAATTTGAATTTTAAGTCTTTTTAACCTTAGATAAAAGTCATGAAAAGTGACTTTATGTTTTCACATTACATTAGTGTAAGAAATTAAAAAAATAAAATCTTTTAGCAAATATAAGAAATTCGGCCACACAATGCAATTAAGGCATTCCCATCTTAACACCTAAGAAAAGTATCGAAAAAATAAATCTTGACACATAAAAAAGCCAGAGAACAACAAAGGCTCTCATCACTCAACAAGAAGAAAGAAAATCGCAAAGAAACACAACACAGCGAAGCAGAAGAAGAAGACATGGCGTTGCAGTGGTTGATACTCACCTACGTGGTCGCAGCTGAGGCTGCGGTGGTCCTTCTGCTAACACTTCCCACGCCCAAACTCCTCAGGAACCGTTTCACCTCTCTCGTTTCCCTCATTCTTCAACCCGCGCTTTTCATTGTACCCTTTGCAGGGTTCCACCTCCTTGGTACGCTTTCTCTCTTTTCCTCAAGTGGACTCTCCTTAGTTTCATCTTCCAACAGCTGGGTTTGCCTCAAAATCATTTCTTTCGTACTTTTTGATTGGTCGGTAGATTGTTGTCAATTGTTGCAATTGCTCTTTATTTTGGGGTTTATGGATGATCACCCATCTGGGTATCTCATGGTTGTGAAAATTTTGAATCTTTAGTGGATGGATTGTGCTGATAGTTAGATTGGGAGCTTGAAATAGGCTTAAAAGAGGTTTTTTTTTTTTTAAATGTTGGCTGTGTCTTGTGTGCTCTTTGTTCTATTTATGTGGAGATCGATTGAGTAATTTGGATCTATGGTTATTTGTAGATTTATACTGGAAAAATGAGCATCGTTTGATGTGTACCTCTGAAGTTTGCACTGCTACAGAGAGGGATCGATATGAGAAATCTGTAAGTATTTTCTACGGATGTCAAGATGGCTTAATTGGGGAGTTTATGTTTTGAATTGTAAATTGTGGTCGCTGAGTGTGTTTATGCTTCATATAACTTTTGATTGTTTTGGTTGATACTGATAAGGATCGTTTAATGATTTGAGGAATATCAGTTTCAAATTTAGAACAATCTTGTGAATATGCAAGTCTGGATTGTTGGGCTGGGGTATTACTCATGGGTAGGTTCTGAAAGTGGCTTTCAATGTGAGCATATCATGAATTCATGATTGAAAACTTGAAATCAGTTTGTAGCTTTTCCTCAGATTTTCACACAATTTTTTCATAATTTATGTGTTTAACCATGCAGCCATTTCGCATTGATGGCCATCATAATCACTTATCATTTGTTAAACCTTTGTTTACACTGATCAAGACAAAATGCCTACTTCATTAATACTTTTCTTGGAATATTGTTGATTATTTAGGGGTTCCTCCTTTACACTTTAGAAGTATGTCCTTGAATGAATGAACCTTTTGGATCCTTTCTTTTTTGCAATATGAGAAAGGAGGTATAACAATATATATACCATGACATTTACAAAGTAAAATAAGTGAGTATAAAATGTGTGTCACTATGTGGAGCATTAACATTTGCCCCCAGAATATTGTAAGGTTGTGATTGTGAAATGTGGTGTGAGAGGATGAAGTTTGTTTGATACCCATGCATGCTTTAACTTTTAAGAGGAAAAACAGAATATTTCTTTACTGGGCCAAAGTATGTTTTCAATATTGTTTGAACTCCAATACTCTTGGATGAGATGTTTCTGCTCATGATTTCAAAATCCCACATTTTGTAATGCGGTGTGAGAGACATATATCATGATAGAGCATTGAGTTAACCTGTGAGAGGAACCAAGTGTTTTGCTCTGAACTTTTGACTCAACTGGTTCATCAAATCTCATCCAACTCTGGATTAATCAGCTGAGTTTCAACAAATGCATGCTAGTCTGTTTATATTTCTGGTCTATTAGATCGTTCAAACTGGTTGAGGTCAGTCTAAGCCGTGCTTTATAAACCTATTGAGATGCTTTTCTCATCCAAAAATATTATCATTGATGGTTGGAACCAAAAAAAAATAAAATTGACCAGATTCCTAATTGAAATATGGCATAAAAGTGGAGATATTATTGAGTAAATGTTCTTTCTTGCACTCCTAATAGAAACCATAGAGGATGTGTGGCTTCCATTCCTATCATTCCCATGTCACTGATGTTAGGCACATCAAATCTTGCTAATGATGTTTTGGAATATTTGGAAATGCTTTTTATTAAGCTTCCAGCCTCTTCTTTCCCAAATGATTCTTGACCTTTGAAATTTATGTAGCATACACCAGACTTTTGGTTTGAATTTTGAACTTTATGGTTGGGGTTCTTTTGGTTAAGTTGGACTAACAACATCACTTGTTTCCTTTAGGCTTACTTTATTTGAAAATATGAATTGCCATTTCTCTCCCCTTGCTAAATAAAATAGTAGTACTTCACATTGTTGACTACTTGACTCATTGACCATTTATTGGTGTTTCACAGATATACAAAGCTCAGAGGAATGTAATACTGTGTGTTATAGCATGTCTTCTCTACTGGTAAAGTAACATTTTTTACATTGTAATCTCTTTGTCCTTTGGGAATGGAATGGACTTTAGTTACCTGTCTTTGATCCTGTTGTGATAAAGTTCTCTTTTAAGTACTTTTAGAGAAAGATAATAAGAAGATAAAGTGAATTAGACATCTTGCATAAGCTAAAATCAAATTATGCCCTTCAATTCTAACTTTTCCCAAAGTTGAGGTGCATAAGATGATTTTAATTTATGAAAGAATTTCATTTTTTTTGTTTTTTTTTTTTTTAATTTTCTTCTATAAGTTCTTACTCCATCAATGCATATGGATGTGGTGACAGGTCCATCAGCCGCATTTGCAAGTATCAGAAGGAAATCCAGAGTAAGGAGGAAGTGGAGAAGAGATACAAGGCCCAGTAGTTTTTTTAGTCATTGTTAGTGAAGGAGATCCTTGAGTTGAGGCTACTTTAGTTGAGTCTAGTATGGACATGCCAAAATGATGTACTAAATATAGTGTGATATACTCATGTGATTCAGTTCTATATTTTCAAATTCCAATCTTTCATTATTATGATGTTTAGACGTGCTCTTGACTTCTATGTTGTTTAATGGCTTTTAGCCTATATCAGTTATATTTTTCTTTTTGAGTTTGTTTGGTTTCACTGTGAAAACTATGGGAATTGATTTTGCTACCAGTTAAACTTAATTTTAGTAAAAATGAAGATGTATAGTTTTTCAGGTAAAATTAATTTTACCTCCTAGTTTCGGTTTGACTAGAAGTGACAAAAGTAACTTTTGCATTGAGTTAAAAAAATTACACTATATTTTATAACATTTGTTTTCAAGGTGAAACCATTTAAATTATAAATCACTTTACATGAAAACTAATTTATCTAATTAACTTCATTCAAAATTCCTGATCATAATTTTTTTTTTCATTCACTCAGATAAAATATACTGGAAAAAGCAACTGTGGTTTGTACTTTGTAGAGGATATATAATTTCAGAGACTCCACTTCTCCCTCTTTTGATTTTTTTTTTTTTTTGTGTTTGTTAATTAAAAAACCTATATTTCACAAAAATCATGTCTTTCAATTAATGTTTCAGCAAAATGTATAGGTAGAACTGCGTTAAAGACTATCATAGCCAATGGTATTTCTAATTTAAAACAATTAAGAGTGTGATTATCAACATTTGAAAGTTGTGACCATTTTTTTTTATCAGTAGAGTTGTGACAATTTAGACACGATTAATTGCTCTTTTTGCATAATAACTCTTTTTAAATTATAAATATGGTAACTAGAATGTTTCAAATTCTTGTTCTCTCAGTTTTAGTATCAAACAAATTGAAGTCCTAGAAAATAGTGCAAGTGGCATAAAATCAAAAGCTGGCACGCGTGGGTTGAAAGTAGAGACTAGAAAGTGTGGTAAAATGAAGTTCTAGACTTAGATTTAATGAATGATAGAACAAACTAAACGGCTAATTGATCCACCAAATTCTCTTGTCAAACGTGTCGGTGGAATATTTTCAATTGTGGACTTTATGTTATTATTAGGCATTTAGGCCTTCAAGTCTTATGAGTTGTTGTCAGGATTACTTAATTTTATTAATAAGGAAGCATTATTTTCAAAGTCATATACGCGTGTTTTCTAATAAAGACACAAGTTTCATGAAATATATTTTAGGTAATACGCTCAATTGTCTAAGTTTAATTTACTAAGTTAATCTGGTCATTCAAATTTAAATTTCATGTTATGTTTAAGAATTTCTACGTAGTTGATGTAATTTTGTGCTCGAGTATCTCTTTGAATGGGATTTCACATGTGAATACAAACAAATGTTCCCATTTTCACATTGTTTCTGTTTGCTCCATCAAAACTTCTGCCCCTCCCTCGTCACATGGTTCACATTCGCAATCCTCCAAAGTCGTTTTGAATAAATAAAAAACGGCAATGTGAAATGGTAAAAGTGATTTTAAATTAAGTAGTAATACCATTCACACTGGTCTTGAACTTACACAATGGAGATTTCAAATTAGAGTTATTCTCAAGTTACATAAATTATTGAAGTGAAATTCTAATACAATTCCAATTATGATTAAAACACTAAATTCGTGGAGATTTGGATAATATGCATGGCTAATTTCAATTGTTCTTAAAGCACCTAAAATAGTTAAAAATTTAAGTATAGTTTCAACTTTCAAGTTTTCCACACTGAAATTTTCTGAAGGTTCTTGAGAGAGTTGAACTTAAATTGCTGTCCAAAGTATGCATCTCTTATCAATGTTAAGATGTACATGGGAATTTCATGACGAAAAATCATTCTCCACAATTTTTTATTTTTTATTTTATCTATTGTAATATAAAGTTTCCTGTAAACTCCTACATTTCCCAATTTCTTTCAAATTAAAGTACTAAACTCAGGCAAAGCCATCATAGTTGTGCGCGTAATAAGAAAAATGGCACACAAGAAGAATAATTTAGCATGAATGAATTGTTTAAACAACGAGTTTACACGCCTTTTAACTTGTTGATCAATGAAAAATTCTTGTCACTTTATTACCATATTTAATATTTATTCTTGAATCTAATTGAATTTGTAAAAAAATCATTTCAACTTACACTGTGAATAGTTAATGGAAGAAATGTGGTATATAAGGTTGGATGGGGCCAAAATCTAGAAGCTAGCTTTTGAATATAGCATATTTAAGTTTAAAATATTTAAAAATTATGATAACTAGGTATAAAAACTTCTTGTGCTTTTCTAAAAAAATCTATATTATAACAATTCTTGTTTTGAAGTAACACATATAAAGGTGTGGCAACATAGTACTATGGCATATAAAATAAAATTTGTGGTACATGAAGCTTCCTCTAGTTTCAATTCAAATCATAAAACATTAAACATTTCATACCACACATGCTCAAATGATTCCTCACTCCATTCATGCCTTTCTTTAAATTTGGAGGACACCTTTGTGCCCAAATATTATGCAATTTACAACAATGAGATTAAGAGAAGAAAAAGAAGAGTGAGATAAGATAGATGATTTGATAAACAAAGATATCAATATGTCATTCTTACACTTATTGTCATATACAAAAAGAATACAATCCTATATGTTCCCTCATCTATTCGTTGGGCAAAAGAATTTTACAGCACAAAAATAATTACTTGTAATTGAAAAATAAAAACTAAGCAGCCTAAAACTAAAGTTAAAATGATCTCTTAACATTTTTGTAATCTGAGTCTATGCATTCCAAATCAGCCCTGTAAGGATTAAGCAGTTTGAGAAGTTCAGTTGCTTTGTCCTTAGTCTCATCACCACATCCAACTTGCAACACCAGCAACAGCTTTTGAAAGGCACCAACTTGAAGTGCCTCAACAAGGGCTTTATCTTCATCTTTTTCTCCAAACTTGCACATTTTCCAAATGGCAGAAACAGAATAGTCTGTGGTCAACGGCGAAACTCTCAGAATTTTCTTCACCAAAAGAGGAATCGTTAGATCATTCCCACAGGCTTTGTTCCTTCCTTCTTGAGAGGAGAATAGAGAGTCCAAAATGGCAAAATAGGAGTCTTCATGTACTCAATCATTTCCTCAACTCATTAAGCATATTATACTACTCAAGTATTGCACGTGTTAACTTTTTTCTTTTTTCTTTTTTATCAGTTTCATTAGAAAGGGCCCATGAAAACATGTCTAGAAGCTCACTGATAACCATATATATACGTGAGTAAAACCATTGGCTTTATAGAAAAAAATATATTTTACTTTAAGTGATATACAATCAATTTCAAATTCAACACAAACTAGCTTTTATCCTCTCTCTGTCTTTCTAAAATAATGACAATATATATGTAGAATCTGCATCTATGTTATATATAAAGGAAACTTTCAGCAATTTTTGTTTGGTAGATTTTTTTGACTTTGTTAATGTTTCTTAGATTTTTAATATCATCATTCCACGGTAAGAGTTATTGCTAGGAGATCTACCGTGTCTCAAACAGAAGTATACTTATAAAAACAAAATAATAATAATAATAATTATAAAAATCAACATTAACCATTAACGTAAAAAGAATAACAACACACCCTTCATGAAATGGGTAGTAATAGTAATGAAATATGTAAAGTGAATGGGCACAGTAACCTTGCATGCAAGCAAGATGTAACTCAATGTTGGAAAGCCTTAACGACAAAGAGAGCCTCCCTCCAACTTCTAAAGTCAATATAGCAATAATGATCGTTGGTCTCTCTCCAATTGCATATATCTATCTCGATCGATCATTCATTTTCACGGTTCTGAAATTGGAAGAAGCCCAGAAAACAAACAAACAAACAAACAAGGTGGGAGAATGAGGGTGTGGGGACTGTTGCCTTGGCTCGAGATGCATTCACATTCACCAATGATATGATACTTTTCTCGGACCAGGCTTCATTCCCCTCACTCCCTCCTCTCTCTCGCTAGCTACATCATCTTCTTTTAAGGCACTATTCTTTATTAATTTCTCATCTCATTAATATTATTGCTCAAAAGCCATATATTGCCTATGCTTTTCTTATTGGGGGTAGGGACTGTATATATTAATGTCATAGAATCATTGCAATTAGAGATGAGAATGCTAGAAATATATATAATATTGGGATCAGATAAGTTGTATAGTAAACGATTTGGACTGGTGAGTCTGAGCACTTTAAACCACAGTTAAATCTTTAGAGTACGCCATATGCTAACTTTAGTATTTGTTATCAAACTCCTCCTTAATTTCATTATGCAGGTCATCAAGATATAATAGCTATTTTTTTCATCAGTATCCTAATCCTTAATTAAGGTTATTAATTCCTCCCTATCAATTAACAAATATACATGATGCTCATTATTTATATACTTTGTTTTTGTTTTAGTGTGTTGCAAATGGAAGTCAATAATCAAATGTTCATATATATGTAACAAACAAAAAATGGTGGCTGTGTTTACAGGTAATTGTGTAATTCGTCACTGCATGGTTGTATGTGTGAATGCTGCAGAAGTACTTCGATCAGTACTGAATACTGATGTCTGTTGCATTATTATTCATATAAGAGTTGGAATTGTTGGTTATTTAAATTGACCAAATAAAATAACCAAATGAAAGAGCAGATCGCATTACGTCAAATTATTGAAGAAGAGAGATTTAGAAATACCTGACTTCATAGAGATTGTGATTAACACACACAGCGGAAGCCTTTTGTTGATAAATAACTAATGGTTGATTGATCTTCCTCAACCAAATCTCCTTTATTCCTGATGGGACCTTCGTTTTCTCTCACGATGGGGAGAGGAGAAAAGCTATTTTCGATTTGGTATATTGGGGACCATCACCGTGCTTTATGTTTTTAACCCATTAGAGTTCCCATTATGCCCCAATGGGTAAAACGGCAATTCACTTATTAATTCCATATTATTTTCTATTGGCGCAGTTTTAAGGGCTCTCTAAATTAGATCACTTAAATTGAGCCATCTAAATGTGAATAACTAATATAAATGCTAAAATTAATATTTAGTCCATATTAATTAATTAGGAATAAATAAATTCCTAACAATCTCCTACTTGGACTTCATATTAATCTTAGACATTTATATCCCAGAGTTCTTTAGGCGCGCAACCGTACGTTATTCATTTTAGACTCCCCTTTAACAATCTGGTCCATCTCATATAAGAACAAGGAACTACTGCGGTTTTCATCACAAACTCAACGTGACTAAGCCACAATGATCACCATTGTTACTTATATTTGATGACATAGATCAAATATGGATAAGTGATATGAAAATGACATGTCATGTGATCTTAATCATATTTATTTTCAATTAGTCCAAACTTTATTCTTTATAGAGATCAATCCAAATGCAATAAAATCGCATATAAAACATAACATAAATTCATAATAAGATGATAAACATCAACTTTATTTCTGCAAAAAATCCAAACAATAAAATGTTTGAGAAACATAAAATATAGAACATAACTAAGACTCCCACTAAACTTAGGTACTATCAGGAATTACACCCATATGAGCAGTGTGCTCATGAAAGACTTTAGGTACCAAACCTTTAGTAAGTGGATCAGCTAGCATGGAATGAGTCCCTATATGTTCTATGCAAATTTGTTTATTCTGAACTCTTTCCTTAACAACCAAAAACTTAATGTCAATGAATTTTGACTTGGTTGCACTCCTATTCTTGTTGGAGTAATGACTGCTGAGTTATTGTCACAAGTAAATTTTCAATGGTCTTTCAATGTGATCGACCACTCTTAGACCAAAGTGACAAAGTTTCGCAGCCACATTCCGTGATTAGATGCCTCAAAACAAGCAACAAACTCCGCAGCCATAGTCGAAGGAGTTATCAAAGTCTGTTTAACGGACTTCCAAGAGATAGCTCCCCAGCCTAGCATAAATATATATCCAGGATGTGGAGCGTTTACTATCTTGACATCCAAAGCAAAATCGAGTCCGAGTACCCAATGATCTCTAGATGATCGGACTTCGATAGGTAAGCATGTATCCTTTTGTTCTCTTTAAGTAACGCATTACACGTTTTCTTTGCTTTCAAGGTCTTGTATTCCGGGATTACTCAAGTATCTACCCAAGACTCCCACAACAAACGATATGTCGGGACGAGTACAAACTTGAGCGTACATTAAACTTCCCACTACCGATGAGTAGGGAATCTTTTGCATCTCAGTTCTTTCAAGGTCATTCTTTGGGGCATTGTTTGAGACTAAATTTGTCTCCTTTAGCTATAGGGGTGTCCCCTGGATTACTATCTTTCATGCCGAATCTTTCTAGAACCTTATCGATATAATTCTCTTGATGATGACCTTAAGATACCTCGAGAGCGATCTCTTAGTATCTTGATGCCTAGCACAAAGGAGGCTTCCCAAGATCTTTCATTTCGAAATTTTCCGTTAGAAATCTCTTGGTCTCATGTAAGAAGCCTATATCGCTGCTAGCAAGCAGTATATCATCGACATATAATACCAAGAATATGTATTTACTCCCACTGAACTTATGATATATACAATCATCAACCACATTTACCTCAAAACCATATGAGGTAATGACTTGATGGAATTTGTAATACCATTGACGGGAAGCTTGTTTGAGACCATAGATGGATTTCTTTAGTTTGCACACTATAGACTTTTGGTCACTGAGACACAAAGTTTTCTGGTTGCACCATATAGATTGTTTCTTCAATGTTACCATTTAGAAACGCAGTCTTAACATCCATCTGATGTAACTCTAAATCAAAATGAGTTACTAGTGCCATTATTATCCTAAAAGAATCCTTTGAAGATACTGGAGAAAAGGTTTCTTTATAGTCAATGCCTTCTTTTTGAGTAAAACCTTTAGCAACTAGACGAGCCTTATATCTCTCGATATTACCCTTTGAATCCTTCTTGGTTTTAAATATCCATTTACAACCAATAGGTTTCACACCTTTAGGTAATTCAACGAGATCCCAAACGTCATTGTCTTGCATAGACTTCATCTCATCCTTCATGGCATCGATCCATTTTTTTAGAGTTAGAACTGTGCATAGCTTGACTCAGAAGTTGATTGGATCCTCCTCTGTTAAACCAACACCATCCTCATGTTCTTGAAGAAAGATAATGTAATCATCTGGGATTGCACTTCTCCTCTCTCTAATGGATCTTCTTAATGGCACTTCTTGAGGTTGTTGAGGTTGCTCTATAGGTATTGGAAGGTGAACCTCATTGTTGTCTTGTTCTAAAACAATGTTATCAACAACAGTTTGAACATTGTTTTCTATTACTTTGGAGTGGTGTCCCGACAGTAATAGGTATGAGGACTTGATCACTTTGTCAATGACAGTACTTCCTCAAAGACAACATTCCTTATGTTCTCTTCCTTCCCAAACTCAATATCCTCAAGAAATCTCGCATTTTCCGTTTGAAAAATGATCTTGAAGTGGGATTGTAAAACTTATAGCCTCGAGAGCGTTCAAGCATAGCCAACAAAGTAGCAGAGCTAACTGTTCTTGCGTCTAGCTTTCTTTCATGCGGCTTATAAGGCCGTGCCTCAACTGGACAACCCCAAATGTGCAAGTGCTTGATGCTTGGCTTTTTGCCAATCCAAAGTTCATAAGGGGTTTTATTAACTGCTTTACTTGGCACCCTATTAAGGATGTAAACTGCAGTCTTTAATGCTTCTCCCTAAAGTGACTCTGGCAAAGATGAATGACTAATCATACTCCTTACCATATCCTTAAGAGTCCGGTTTCTTCGTTCTGCTACACCATTCATGCTAGGTTTGCCTGGCATAGTGTATTGCGGAACAATTCCACACTCTTTGAGAAAAAGCGCAAAAGGCCCTGGACGTTGTTCTCCTGATCCGTCATATCTACCATAGTATTCACCACCACGGTCAGATTTGACAACTTTAATTTTCTTTCCAAGTTGAAGTTCAACTTCAGCTTTGAAAGTCTTAAAAACGTCTAGGGATTGGGACTTCTCATGTATTAAATATAGGTAACCGTATCTAGAAAAGTCATCTATGAACGTAATAAAATATTATTGTCCATTCCAAGATGCTGAAGGGAATGGACCACAAATATCAGTATGTATTAGTTCTAAGACGTCTTTAGCTCTTTCGGCACCTGATTTCCTTATGTTTGTTCGTTTTCCCTTTATGCATTCAATACAGACATCAAAGTCTGACAAATCCAATGGATCAAGAATTTCATCCGACACAAGTTTTTGAATTCTCTGTTTAGAGATATGGCCTAAACGCTTGTGCCATAAAGTGGCTGAATTCTCAATTAATTTTCGTTTTGTACCACGTGTTGTTTGCAGTATTTCAATATAGGAACCAACAACATCAAGCATGTAAAGATTATCAATTAAATAATCAGAACCAACAATATTTGAATTTTGGTAGAGACTAACTTTATTATTTCCAAATGAACAAGAAAATCCAAATTTGTCCAAACTAGAAATAGAAATTAAATTCCGCCTAAAAGACGGTACAACAAATGTCTCAAACAAATCCAAATAAAATCCAGTTTTTAACTGTAATCTGAAAGTTCCAATAGCCTCTACTGCAACCTTTTGTCCATCGCCCACAAAAATGAATCTTTCATCATCACTTGGCGGTCGACTCCACAGGCAACCCTGCATAGTTATACTTATGTGAGTAGTAGCACCAGAATCCACCCACCAAGTATCCATAGGTACAAAAGCTAAATTAATTTAAGAACAAACAAAAGTAAAAAATTTACCTTTCTTTACACGCCAAGCGGCATACTTGGGACACTCTTTCTTCATGTGTCCCGACTTCTTACGAAAGTAAAGGTAAATTCTTCAACTTTCTTTGATTTCTTCTCTGAGAAGACCCTTCTTCGTAGCATCCTTAGCATTTTTCCTCTTTTTATTGTGAGAGGTCAAAGTCAAATGAGCACTTTCAGTCCTATCCCTCCGCAACCTCTCTTCCTCTTGCCCACATTGAGATATAAGCTCATTTAAGGACCATTTGTCCTTTTGAGTGTTATAACTCACTTTGAATTGTCCAAAGTGTGGAGGAAGTGAGATCAAAACCAAGTGCACAAGCAAGTCTTCACCAAGCTCTAACTTTAGTGCCTTAAGTTTTGATGCAAGATTGGACATTTCTATAATGTACTCTCCGACATTTCCTTTGCCCTTATACCTCATGGAGATGAGTTTAGCCAAAAGGCTGCTCGTCTCCGCCTTTTCATTCTGGGCAAAGTATTGTTCAATTTTCGCAAGAAAATTCCTTGCACTTTGACCCTCAACAATAGAGCCCCAAACGCCTCTCGGTATAGAGCGCTTCATGATCATAAGACACATTCGGTTGGACCTCTCCCATTTCTCAATTTTTGCCTCATTAGAGACTTAGGAAGTGGAAATGGGTGGTTCCTCCCTTAGTGCTAGATCCAAATCCATACAACCGAGAACAATTTCTACGGTTTCCTTCCAGACCTTAAAATTCGTCCCATTCAACATTGAGATAGAATTTACTTGAGCGAAAACATTCACAAGCAGTTGACAACTAAAATAGAGAACAAAAATTAAATTAATAAACATGATGATAAATTACCAAATATTCCATATATATAAAAAAAAATTATATATATAAAACAAAACATGCAAATATTTCACACAATGGACTCGTAACAAGATACCAAAGACAACATTAATTCCCGAGTCTTTGGGAGAGAAAAAAATTAATTTGTAAACGGTACTCTCTACGCAATGATCAAATATTAACAATCAGTTCTGTCAAATAATAGCCTTTCTTTGGACCGACTATTATTCACATGAAAAAAAAAAATTACTTTATGATTGTTACATACTTATCATCACAAAGTATGTTATTATTTAGCCAAATTGTGTCTTCCTTTGGGCCGAGCACAATTCGCATAAATAATCTCATACAAACATCTATGTAATTTTAATCAAATCAGTTTACACAATAGGGATTACTTTGGCAATGTATTGTTTCAACCAACTCAATTAAAAATTACCGGACATAAAAAAAAATAGGAAGAGTCCATAAAATTTGCACCAAACCGATAGTAATAATTATATGAAAATAATCATTACTAATTTATGAACAATGAATAAAATTACTAATTCCAAATTTTTAATCACTCATACAGAATTAAATTGAAAAAATCAATTGCAGAATAAAATACTAAAGATGTTGCTCATGAATATTACTTAATTTTTTAGCGAAGGAATCCGTGCAATTAAAACAACAACAAAAAAAATTGCACACAACACGCGTAAAATTGAAAAAACAATTGCAGAATAAAATGTTCCACCATCCAATTGCAATTAAAACCAAAAGTTGCACATTGCAGAAGATTCCAATTCAATTCCAATTTAAAAAAAAAAAAAAAAATACGCATCGAAAGCCAATTGCAAAAAAGCACTTCGATGTGTTTCGATTCTTCCGAACAAGAGAGGTTTGATGCTTTTGAATTCATTGTATTAAATCCACTTCCTACTCGCAGTAAGCTCTTTATGATCTCGGCTCATGATTCAATTGCCATGTATTTAGCTATTGAGCCTCAAAATTTATGTTTTTATGTGATGGTAGCATAAAAAAAAAAAAAAAAAGTCTGAATTTTCCACGGAAAAGTAGGAATTTTCCCCAAAATTAAATAAATTTAGGGTTCATAAAATTAAAAGAGGGATTCAGATAAAAATCCAATCTATACTTTAATCCCAATAATCTAACAGTAACAGAGGCTCTGATACCACTTGTTGGTTATTTAAATTGACCAAATAAAATAACCAAATGAAAGAGCAGATCGCATTACGTCAAATTATTGAAGAAGAGAGATTTAGAAATACCTGACTTCATAGAGATTGTGATTAACACACACAGCGGAAGCCTTTTGTTGATAAATAACTAATGGTTGATTGATCTTCCTCAACCAAATCTCCTTTATTCCTGATGGGACCTTCGTTTTCTCTCTGATGGGGAGAGGAGAAAACTGTTTTCTAATTTGGTATATTGGGGATCATCATCGTGCTTTATGTTTTTAACCCATTAGAGTTCCCATTATGCCCCAATGGGTAAAACTGGCAATTCACTTATTAATTCCATATTATTTTCTATTGGCAGTTTAAGGGTTCTCTAAATTAGATCACTTAAATTGAGCCATCTAAATGTGAATAACTAATATAAATACTAAAATTAATATTTAGTCCATATTAATTAATTAGGAATAAATAAATTCCTAACAGGAATTGGAGTCACAATTAAAAAATTTATTTTCCAATACATATAAAACGATAACATACAACATAAAAAAAATAAAAAATGCAAATGTCATAAACAAAACCAAGAATTTTTCCGCTTCTAACCTCAACTTGACAGCAATCAAATCAGCTTCAACAATCTCCTTTTTTACTTTCTGCTTTTCAAGTTCCTTCATCAGCCCATCCTTTTCAAGCTCTTCCGCTTCTAACTTCAACTTGACAGCAATCAAATCAGCTTCAACAATCTCCTTTTCCAGTTGCACCTCCACCATCTTCGTCTGGAGATCTTCATTTAACTTATCAGAAGCTTCTCTTAACTTAGAGAGAGCTAAGGCATTTTCCTCATTCAGCCTCTGATGATCTTCTTTCAACTTAAGGTTCTCCTCGACCAGAAGACGATTCTCTTTCATCTGGTCTGTGATTGTTGTTGTCAATGATGCGTTGGATAGTTTCCTGATTTATAATGTATTTAATTAAAAACTGAATTATTAGGAAAAAATAAATAAAAGTATTAAGTAAATTTCTTACTCAGATTCAAGAAACTTTCTTGCGAGTCTTGGTTCATTCACTCTCTTCTCTTCTGCAATAATCTCTTCTTCTTTCTTCTTAATCATGTGATGCTTAAAATATGTGACAGCAAACCCGTTTACCACAGTGTAGTGAACGAGTGACGACCCTTTCTTCGTCGGAATTTTTATTGCTAGAGTTATTATCAATCCTAAGAGATAAGTTAGGAGATCTGACTCTATTGCTAATTGACTGTTTCTCGCGACCGATAATCCCACTAAAATAAAACATGCAAACGATACCATGTTCCAAGAATCTACCGTGGCACTAGGTAGGTTTTCAAGTAGAGAGTTAAAACAAATACATACCACCAAAAAAGTATAAGATATCATGTGCATAAAGATTGGCTCTTGGACTCTCATAATCCTAGCAAGAGTAACCCATACAAAAATAAAAATTCCCCCTGCCCAGAATCCCGAATAAGAATTATCATTCCATATTAACATGAACGATTTGGATCTTGAGTGACTAAATAGACCAACAATGGTAGACACTATTCCTATTATTTGCCAAACCGAAGAACTTGGTTCAACAACAGTTATATAAAAAATTGTATTAAAAATTGTATACAATTTCGTGAAGTTGGAAAAATATCCTTATCCATTTTGTGATGGTGTCTGTGACACAGCTGTTGCCATTGATAAAAAAAAATACAAATATTTCATGTGTTAAATATATTGTATATTCTCTTTATTTGTATATATATTACTTTTCGGTAACAAGAATTAGTTTTTAGTTTTTTCGTTGGAAAAAATTTCGGGAAAAATGGAGATATAGATTGCACGTGGAAGATTTGGATGTGGAGAGATTTTAGAGGTTAAGATTTTCAAGTTATTTTTCTAATCTTGATGTTTCTTATTTTTGGGTGCAATGTTATTTTTTGTTATTCTTAACCGATCTTCTTACTAAAATTTTGCTAATAATCAGATTTTATAATAAAAGGATCATTTATATTCTTTCTATTTTGAATTTATCTTCTTCCTAAAATTTTGCTAATTGATATTGATTTTTTTTAATAAAAATTAAATTAAAAATGACAACACAGATATTTTTTTATTTTTTAATTGAGAAATTTTATAGATTTAATTTTTATTTGAAAATTTTATACATTAATTTTTATTAAAACAAATCAATATAAAATAGCAAAATTTTAGGAAGAAGATAAATTCAAAATTGAAAGAATATAAATTATTCTTTTATTAGAAAATCTGATTATTAGCAAAATTTTAGGAAGAAGATCGGTTAAGACTAACAACAAAATAACAAAAAAAAAAATAACATTGCACCCAAAAACAAGAAACATTAAGATTAGAAAAATAACTTCATCATCCAAATCTTTCAAGTGGAATCTATATCTCCATTTTTTCTCGAAAATTTTTTCAACAAAAAAAAAAACTAATTCTTGTTACCAAAAAGCAATTTATAAATAAAGAGTAAATACAGTATATTCACACGAATATTTGTAATAGTTTTAACAATGACAACAGCTGTGCCACATACACCATCACGGAGAAGGATGTTTTTTCAACTTCACAAAATTGTATCAACGCCATGACTACAACGCTTGATACAATACCAAGTTCTTTGGTTTGGCAAAAAATAGGAATACTGTCTACCATTGTTGGTCTATTTAGTCACTCAAGATCCAAATCGTTCAGGTTAATATGAAATGATAATTCTTATTCGGATTTTGTGGGCAGGGGGAATTTTTATTTTTGTATGGGTTAGTCTTGCTAGGATTATGAGAGCCCAAGAGCCAATCTTTATGAATATGCTATCTTATACTTCTTTGCTGGTATGTATTTGTTTTAACTTAAAAAACCTATCTAATGTCATGGTAGATTCTTGGAATTGCATGTTTCATTTTAGTGGGATTATCCGTCGCCAAAAAAACAGTCAATTGTTAATAGAATCAGATTTCCACTAAGCAAATTCCACAACACAAGGCAATTAAGGCATTTCCACACCTAAGAAAAGTACGGAAAAGTAAAAATAAATCTTAACACATAAAAAAGTCAAGAAGACATGGGGTTCCAGTGGTTGATACTCACCTACGTGGTCGCAGCTGAGGCTGCGGTGGTCCTTCTGCTAACCCTTCCCACGCCCAAACTCCTCAGGAACCGTTTCACCTCTCTCGTTTCCCTCATTCTTCAACCCACGCTTTTCATTGTGCCCTTTGCAGGGTTCCACCTCCTTGGTACGCTTTTCTCTCTTTGCAGGGTCGGTAGATTGTTGCAATTGCTCTTTATTTTGGTGTTTATGGATGATCACCTCTGGGTATCTCATGGTAGTGAAAATTTTGAATCTTAGTGGATGGATTGTGCTAATAGTTAGATTGGGAGTTTGAAATAGGCTTAAAAGAGGGTTTTTTTTTTTTTTTTTTAAATGTTGGCTGTGTCTTGTGGTGTGCTCTTTGTTCTGTTTACGTGTAGATCGATTGAGTAAGTTGGATCTATGAAAATTCGTAGATTTATACTGAAAAAATGAGAATCGTTTGATGTGTAACTCTGAAGTCCATACGATCTGTTAGGATAAAGTTCTCTTTGAGAATTTTTAGAGAAAGATAACAAGAAGATAAAGTGAATTAGACATCTTGCATAACTATAAAGTCAAATTATGCCCTTCAATTCTAACTTTTCCCAAAGCTGAGGTGCATAGGATGATTTTAATTTATGAAAGAATTTTTTTTTTTTTTTTTAATTTTCTTCTATAAGTTCTTACTCCATCAATGCATATGGATGTGGTGACAGGTCTATTAGCAGCATTAGCAAGTATTAGAAGGAAATCCAGAGTAAGGAGGAAGTGGAGAAGAGATACATTTTTTTAGTCATGGTTAGTGAAGGAGATCCTTGAGTTGAGGCTACTTTAGTTGAGTCTAGTATGGACATGCCAACATGATGTACTAAATATAGTGTGATATACTCATGTGATTAGTTCTATATTTTCAAATTCTAATCTTGATGTTTAGACGTATACTTGACTTCTATGTTGTTTAATGGCTTTTAGCCTATATCAGATTTTCTTTTTTTAGTGTTTGTTTTCACTTTGTATGAAAACTAATTTATCTAATTAACTTCATTCAAAATTCCTGATCATAATTTTTTTTTCATTCACTCAGATAAAATATACTGGAAAAATGTACTTCTTAGAGGATACATAATTTAAGAACTCCACTTCTTCCTCTTTTGATTTTTTTTTTTTGTTAATTATAAAACATATATTTCACAAAAAATGTCTTTCAACTAATGTTTCAGCAAAATGTATAGGTAGAAAAAAAATTATTTTAAATTTATTTTATTAAAAATAGATTTTATATAATATATTTAAATAACTTAATAATAGATGAGAAAAATCTAACAAAAATTCTAATGAAATTGATTGTAAAATTTATGTATGGTTATGTAATTTTGTAAGATTTATCTACTTTTGATATAAAATTTAGAGTTTTGTAGTGACAAGAGGATACATGCAAATGAAAAAATTTGTATTAGATTATAACTTATGATATTGGAGTAAATGTATTTCTTTAATAGGTATTTTGGAGTAAATGAAAATTAAAAGTGGTAAAAAGAGATATAATAAAGCCAAAGGTAATAGATTGTGCATGTAACCAATAAAACTTCATTTTGATTTAGGTAATCTATCAAACATTCATTGTACATGTAACTATCAAACATTTATTATGGTTGTAAGTTTATAAGCTTCATTCCTATGAATAACAAATAAACAAAAATGATAACATGTAAAAATTTGAATTTTTTACAAATTTTAATACGTCAATACCATAAAATATATTTTAATTGATGTATCAACAGCATATGTATCATCTATTATATTATAAATAGATAGAATAAACTAAATTCTCTTATCAAAAGTGTAGGTGGAATATTTTCAATGGACTTTATGTTATTATTAGGCATTTAGGCCTTCAAGTCTTACGAGTTGTTACAAGGGGTACTTAATTTTATTAATAAGGAAGCATTATTTTCAAAGTCATATACGCGTGTTCTCTAATAAATAAAGACACAAGTTTCATCAAATATATTTTATGTAATATGCTCAATTGTCTAAGTTTAATTTACTAAGTTAATCTGATCATTCAAATTTAAATTTCATGTTATGCTTAAGAATTTTTACGTGGTTGGTGTAATTTTGTGCTCGAGTATCTCTTTGAATGGGATTTCACATGTGAATACAAACAAATGTTCTCATTTTCACATTGTTTCTGTTTGCTCCATCAAAACTTCTGCCCCTCCCTCGTCACATGGTTCACATTCTCAATCCTCCAAAGTCGTTTTAAATAAATAAAAAAACGGGGATGTGAAATGGTAAAAGTGATTTCAAATTAAGTAGTAGTACTATTCACACTGGTCTTGAACTTACACAGTGGAGATTTCAAATTAGAGTTATTCTCAAGTTACATAAATTATTGAAGTGAAATTCTAATACAATTCCAATTATGATTAAAACACTAAATTCGTGGAGATTTGGATAATATGCATGGCTAATTTCAATTGTTCTTAAAGCACCTAAAATAGTTAAAAATTTAAGTATAGTTTCAACTTTCAAGTTTTCCACACTATGAAATTTTCTGAAGGGTCTTGAGAGAGTTGAACTTAAATTGTTGTCCAAAGTATGCATCTCTTGTCAATGTTAAGATGTACATGAGAATTTCATGACGGAAAATCATTCTCCACGATTTATTTATTTATTTTTATCTATTGTAATATAAAGTTTCCTGTAAACTCCTACATTGCCCAATTTCTTTCAAATTAAAGTACTAAACTCAGGCAAAGCCATCATAGTTGTGCGCGTAATAAGAAAAATGGCACACAAGAAGAATAATTTAGCATGAATGAATTGTTTAAACAACGAATTTACACGCCTTTTGACTTGTTGATCAATGAAAAATTCTTGTCACTTTATTACCATATTTAATATTTATTCTTGAATCTAATTGAATTTTGGAAAAAAGTCATTTCAACTTACACTATGAATAGTTAATGGAAGAAATGTGGTATATAAGGTTGGATGGGGCCAAAATCTAGAAGCTAGCTTTTGAATATAGCATATTTAAGTTTAAAATATTTAAAAATTATGATAACTAGGTATAAAAACTTCTTGTGCTTTTCTCTCAAGTTCAAACGAGTAACTAAAAAATCTATATTATAACATAACAATTCCTGTTTTGAAGTAACACATATAAAGGTGTGGCAATATAGTACTATGGCATATAAAATAAAATTTGTGGTACATGAAGCTTCATCTAGTTTCAATTCAAATCATAAAACATTAAACATTTCATACCACACATGCTCCAATGATTCCACACTCCATTCATGCCTTTCTTTAAATTTGGAGGATACCTCTGTGCCCAAATATTATGCACTTTAAGATAAGAAAAAGAAGAGTGAGATAAGATAGATGATTTGATAAACAAAGATATCAATATGTCATTCTTACACTTATTGCCATATACAAAAAGAATACAATCCTACATGTTCCCTCATCTATTGGTTGGCCAAAAAAAAATAATTACTTGTAATTGAAAAATAAAAATTAAGCAGCCTAAAACTGAAGTTAAA
The DNA here is from genome assembly GCA_014843725.1 of Amphicarpaea edgeworthii. Classification (NCBI taxonomy): domain Eukaryota; kingdom Viridiplantae; phylum Streptophyta; class Magnoliopsida; order Fabales; family Fabaceae; genus Amphicarpaea; species Amphicarpaea edgeworthii. Next base: position 2,253,686 of record CM026325.1, read on the forward strand.
ATGATCTCTTAACATTTTTGTAATCTGAGTCTATGCATTCCATATCAGCCCTGTAAGGATTGAGCAGTTTGAGAAGTTCAGTTGCTTTGTCCTTAGTCTCATCACCACATCCAACTTGCAACACCAGCAACAGCTTTTGAAAGGCACCAACTTGAAGTGCCTCAACAAGGGCTTTATCTTCATCTTTTTCTCCAAACTTGCACATTTTCCAAATGGCAGAAACAGAATAGTCTGTGGTCAACGGCGAAACTCTCAGAATTTTCTTCACCAAAAGAGGAATCGTTAGATCATTCCCACAGGCTTTGTTCCTTCCTTCTTGAGAGGAGAATAGAGAGTCCAAAATGGCCACAGCCTTCTCACACAGGCTCTTATCTGATGAGTCAATGAGAATGTGAAGCAAAGAAGAAACTAAACCCAATTCAACAAATGACAACCTCATCTTTTCACTTGAATTGGAAGAGGAGGATGAGACCAAGTACCAAACCACACTCAATGAGGCCTTTGTGATGGTTGGGCTAATCCTCTTGTTGATGAACTCCACCAAGAGATCATTGACATTAACACCTTCAATTTGTGACAAGGCCTTCACATGCTGCTCATCACCAAATGAAAGAAGCTCCTTCAATGCCACAATGGACTTCTCTTTCCCTGAGAGATCTTGGTGCTTCAAGAACCAAACCATGCATCTTAGAGAAGCCAAAGACCCTAAAGACTTTTGTGCCTCCAATTGAAGTGGAAACATCCAATTGAGTGCTGAGAGAATCTCCTCAAGAACCGCCACGTTCCTCTCAATAGAGTCATTAGCAAATACATCAAAGGATGAAGCCAATGCCACAGGTGCGCCATTGTCCACTATGCACATCTTGTTCCTCTCACTCTCACCACCCCACCTCTTCAGTTTCTGCACCAATCCAAGGCAGCCATGTTGGTCCAAACCACTTGTTGAGGCCTTCACTTGCATCAGAACATCAGAAACCTCAAATGGGCTAATTGGTATCCTTGGTGTTGGAATCCTCTCCACGCCATGTTGTCTATTCTCCACACACCAATCTTGAATCATTATTCTGAGGGAATGGTTTGGAATCATGTCGAAGTTTCTAACAACCTGGTTGGTAACAGGACACGTGATGTTTCCTTCGTGAAACCACCTCTCTACACTTTCCCTATCGTAGGTGATCCCTGTTGATAATGTCACAGGATCTTTCATCAAGTCGAGAGAGATTGGACACTTGAAGTGGTTGGGAGTCACCAACTCTATGATGGGTTTGCCACCTTTGCGGTCCTTCCTTCTTCTCCACCCCAACACCATCTCTATGATCAAAGAAACCAAAGTTGGTTTTGTAAAGTGAATTGTGCTTTTTGGTGATCAAGTTTGAAATGAGAAATTTTGAAGCTGTTCTTCAATTGGGTTTGTTGATGTATGTATATATGTTTGTTATAAAATATTTATAGAGAATCAGACATAGATATGAGATATGTCATGTCTCATGTGTGTCTGTGTGTTGTGTTGTGTTGTGTTATATAGGAACAGGGTCAGGGGTGTATATGAATGAATGAATTGTGTTCAAAGTTAGACCACCCCAAAGAAAAGAAAATATTATTCTAAGAGAGAAGCATTCAAATTGCATAGTACGTAGGAGTGAGGAGGATTTGAATATTGACCATTGAAATTAAAGAGTTGAAGAAAAATTGAGAATACAGGTATAACCGTCAAAGGAGAGAACGGGTAAAAGGCCTAAGCGATTTTGGTGTTGTTTGGGCTGAAGACTCACTCACTCGGTAACACGCTTTCTATTTTCTTCTAAGGAACAAGACCAACACAACACGTATAATATTACGCTACACGTTAATACCCTTTATAAAATTCGACTTCATCAATTAGGCTTCATTATTAAACTTACTATATATAAGTTTTAATCTGATATCGTGTATTAGTATTAATTTAAATTGAAATTAAATTATGACATGAATTAAAAAAAAAAATTACTTCCCAGCTAGTTAAAGAAAAGTATTGTCACTTAAAAGATTATTTTGTTTTTGTTAACTTATGGTGATTCAATTGGAAAAAAACATGGAACGAGACAATAAATTTGAATCGAAGAACAGTAGTATTTAAAAAAAAAATGGTTGCTCAATAAAATTGTTTAATATATAAAATTGTTTAAATGATATATTAAAGATCTCTTGTTGAAGGTGGAGAGAGAAGTCGACACCTTCGATGATGGGTTTTCATAATCTAATATTTATTTAAGGATATCGTGTTTACTTTATTAGTAATTTGTTTTACTTGAATACATACAAGATCTTAATAAACCATGTGAAGAATATTTTGTTATTCTTTGTATGATGTGATACTTGGTAAACATATATATAATTTATTTAGAAATTGTTCAATGGACAGTTTGGCATATATAAGAATTAATTGAAGTTGGTGGTACGCGGTGATGTATCTATCATTGAATTTACATTTAGAAATTTTGGGTTGGTTTTCGCGTATTACGGTAAAATATTTCTAAGATGGGTTCATATATAATCGAAAAATAAAACATAAAGCAATTGAAAAATCGGTTGTTTTGAAATTTTCAGGATCAACATGAAACTTCTAAATAATGCTTAAAAGAATTAGCTTAAAAAGTTTAAAAAACAAGTATAGACGACGTTCTACATAAAGTTGACTCTTTAAAGTTTAAACTATAAACATATTACCACCAACTGCTTTTAAATTGCTTTGAATTAATTTAAATAACTTTGTTTGACACTGGCATGCATTTATTAAATCTTGCGCACTAAAAGTAATTGATTTTTGTATTATATTTTTTTTTATATAAAAGAAGGTAAAACAAAAACATAATTATTGGTTAATTATTTATTATTAAAAAAAGTAATTTAACTAAAACAGACGTAAACATTATACTACTACCTTTTTGTTGAATTTATTATAATTTTTTTTTATCTAAAATAAAAGCTAATTACTTAAAAAAAAATTGAACTCAAAATAAATTTCTCAACGTATGACTAAATATTTGCCAGCTAATATTTGTATAGATAGTTTTGAATGAATCAACAAGAATCCAAATTTGTAGATAGATGGAATCTTTTGTGCATTAATACTGTAAGTTGCAATAGAGCGTAAGAAATGATTCTGTAGTTCGACCTTTTTATTTTTTATTGAATAGGCAATTAATTAAGATGATGACGCAACCAATTAAAGGTGAAGAAAGGACACGGTACTGTTATTATGCGTATGAGTAGTCTCTATTTTACCAAACCAAACTCCATTCTTGACACCTTCAAACCAAACCATATTAATATTAATATCAATTAATTAATTAAGCCACCCATTTATTTTATTTTCTTTTGTTTTTGGAGACCAGAGGCTTTGCCCTCATCATGATGCATGCAATGCAATAATCATCATTTATATTATCTCATCCTTCATGACATGAAGGCGTGCGACCAATTAAGTTAACCTAATTAAATTTGAATCCTTAATTAATTAGTTTGCATGTATAGCGAACGAAGGCTAATTTTAATCTAAAATAATAAATAGTTATTGAAACACCGAACACGTACACATGTCACGTGGTGGTGTAAGTAGTTGAGGAAACATGTTACAGTAGCCAATTATTTCCCAAATTTATGTTGCATGAGGCAACTACTCCTACTCCCATATGTTAGTGTCAACCATTCAGCATATTTACTTTGGACCTCGAGAAAAAAATAAAAATAAATGTACCTAACCTAAATCGCAGAACAGTTTAAAATTTTGGGAGGAGGGAACATAAATTACATGTAGGAATGAAGCTTAATTATTGTGTTCAAGATCGACCAGTAGCCAAATTAAAAATAAATAAAAGCAAGTTGTTTGACTAGGATACTAATTAATTGAATTCTCTGTTCTTTATTATTGTAGTTAGGTATGAATGAATATTAAGTCAGAAAAATACAATAACAGCTCCTGCCGGCGATCATGGAACCATTATTTCCTTTTTATATAAAAATAATCATTAACCAGCTTCATGGTATCAGAAAGGAACAGCCTCATTAATTGTTCAAATTGAATTACTAATATATTTCTTGAATTAAGTATTCAAAGAAGGATCTAATTAGTTTTTCTTAATTTATTACTCAATATTCAATTTTCCTCTGTCAACAATAATAAGGTGAAATGGGTCAAGTTAGGGTTTGTCTTAAATGCTATAAGTCTAGCATATTTTGCAAAACTTAAAATATGGACTTGGCCTCTTTGTATGATATAGATTTATTTTAAGATTTACACCAACATTTTTAATAGTCTTTGACTTTAAAGTAAATTTAAAAACTTATTTGAATATAAATCTTTTTAAATAGGTTATAAAGATATTTTTAAATGGGCAAATAAGTGGATTTTATAGTAGATTCTCTTTCTAATTTACTTCAAATAGCAAATACATTTACACGAGACGATGGTTTCTCATGTATGTCTTAATTTGAACAATTTTCTGCGAGTATATAGGTTATCTTGTTCATTTTAGTGGGTTTAAGAGGAGCAACTAGCTAGCTTGTACCAAAGGTATGCGTTGCTCGATAAAGACAATAACTTTGCAATTCTGAAAAATACGTGCCCAATTGGAAAATAATTAAGGGCAAACAATATCTGAGCAAGTAGAGATAGTCACAAAAAAAATATTACTGATATTGTTTGAACAGAAAAAAATGAAAAATATTCCACCTCTGTACAAGAGCGGCAGGGAAGCTTTGGTTTTTAACAAAGTGGTGAAAATTAATTTTTAGAAAATCATAAAAGTGTAAATAAAACTTAACTTTAATTTAAAGTTCTTTGTTTAAACTTTTTAAGATTATAAAGTTAAACCAACCCCTACTTAATTCTGTGTTAAAAAAATTTCATTTTACCTTATTTAATAAGTAGACTTATGTTAAACGATGTTTAACCTCAATTTAAATAATAAATTCAATATTCTTAACCCATTTCCATTCCTAATAAACATTAATCATAGTGAAATATTTGTACTTCACTGCCAAAAAAAGTAGTTCACTGACAAAAGAATCTTCAACAAATTAAAAGAAATTAAGTTTTTCCAGAATTAATCAATTTTTTATTAAATATTTTTAGTTGTTTTTTTTTGGGTAGAAAAAGAGCCAAAGCTTCCAGTGGCTGTGGGTGTTCAAACTTTTATATTTCGCCTATAGTTTGGACATGGCGATAAATGGCTTAATAAAGGTGTGTGAACGATAATAAAAAATAAATTTTTTAAAAAATAACTCTTTTTTATTATTTTTTTCAAACTAAGCTGAACAATATTGTCAATATAAGCTGTACAGAGAACAAATAACCTGAATTTACAACCTCTCAATCAAATTAGCTTGCTTATTTAAGAAGGGGCAAAAATCATTCTGAACCTGTTTCTAAAAGAACAAAATAAAACAACATACTCCACACAGCCCATCTCCCTCTCCCTGTCATTCATTCATTCCTGTCTGATGAATGGAGAAGAACTCATTTCTGTACTGTAAAATGACTCTTCTGGATTGATTTCATATACATCATCATCCTTCTCATCGTCCCATTTGATGATCTCCCTTATGTATTTGAATGCCTCGTCCACTGATGTACGATCCCGACCTCGAGTTTGCCCCACAAACAACTTCTGTCTGGTTAGGGAATAATAAAGCTCCTTGAACCTCACAGCCACATAGTAATATGCTTGGTGTGCTAGGGCATGATTGTTGTGATGGGGTCTCACGGGACAGAAGTCTCCAAACCATTCACAAGTTGACAGAGGAACCTTGTTTATCTTTTCTTCAAAGACATCATATTTATTTAGGAGAAGCACAAATGGGGTATCTTTGAAACATGGATGCTTCACCAGACTCTCAAAAAGATCTTTGCTTGCCTGGAGTTTGTTACAAAGCTGACCGGTACTAGTAGGCCACATCTGGTCGTAGTCACTCAGGGCAACACAAAATATGATTGCCCTCACATCTTCAAACATTTCCAACCACTTGCAACCGTCACGCAGTCCCTTTGAATTTATGCGAATCAGTTGATATCTGAGTCGATGACAATGTCAAAGAGTTAGTTTAGTAAGAACATTTTCAGAAGCTTCCACAAAATAAGAGAAAAAGGAAATGGAAGAGAATGGAAGAGAATGATTTACTTGGTTAAGGGAGGAGGGCAATTAATGTTTTCACTGTATATCTCAGACATGGGACTCCTATCATCAAATGAGAATTCCATGAAGGCAAGACCATTGCTCTGAGTGACTCCTTCAGCATATAATATATCCTTATCAGAAGGTTCATACTCATTGCTTGATATTTCTATTGCCTGTGCAGGATCACATATCATTAGGCATCTTGATAACAGAAGCACATAATGGAAGTCAATATATTTTAAACTTGTTTTTTAAAATATTAGCCAGAGAAATATGACAAATCAAAAGCACAAAAGCAAGACAAATAAAATTAGGCTACAGTTTCATGAAAGGCTACTTCTAGTTCTATCTATTGCTTCACTCGAAATATTAATAATTAGATGCAACCAAAAACTGTTTCAATTAGCATTGCATTAAATGAGCTGTCACCTCATAGTAAATGTTTGAATGAATGCTACCAAAAACCAAACCCAAAGAGGAGGTGATTTAGAGAGGAAAGTCACTAGGTAGTCTCAAGTTAAGTCCATTAAGAAGTTTTATTCATTCTGTCTAAAGAGCTAACATATTTGACCTGTCAATCCTTTCAAACTGTTTATTTTTAAAAGATAAATGACAACTTATTAAATCCTTCCTTTTAAAGGAAAAAAAATACATTTTCAGAGAACTGTTCCTAGCCAATATAGCATTACATATTCAAGCATCTTCTTGGCATACACATTCCTTTATAATTCAGGTTTCTTTCTATAGCCAGAAAAGTTACAATGTGCCTCTTGCATATATTTAACATTTAAATTTCTTTATTGAAACCAAAAAGTATAAATGAAACTGGCACCCCTTTTTTCTCATCTCTATAATATTATTTTCTTTCTATAAGCTCATCACATTAGCGATTACCAAAGTAACAAAATTAAGAACATATAAGGAGAAACAATAGTTTGGGAAAGCAGTGACACTTTGAATTAACTTCAGAATAGAAATGGCAAAATGATGTTTTTAAAGGATAAATATTAAGTTGCAAAGTCAACATAATTAACAGCTCAAGTGCAAAGAAATATACAAGACAACACCACTATATACTTATCAAGACAAAATAGTAAAATACGAAATAGTAGAGTTATACCCGATCCAAGAAATATTTAGCAACATCAGGAAGATTATGTAATTCCTCTCTTTTCTTGTATGTTTCCTGAACAGCAGGATCTCTCCAGATCTCATCCACCATAGGAGCATACTCACGTGTGGCAGCAGGGAAGAAGGCCTCCAAATCTCCCATGGCCATGATATCCAGTAACCAGTCAGAAAAGTGCTTGAATCTTTGATTGATAGAGTAAATGCTAGGCTTGTTTTCATCAGCTGCTGTTTCTGCTAAGTTTATATTACAATTAGATTCACTCACAGAACTCTAGTTTTTCCAAAGACATTGCAAAAAAGATTATTAACAAATTGTTTCATCCACAAGGGACAAAAAATGAAGTGGTATCATATTTAGTGACATGAGAATAATAACAAAAGCCACAAAATAGTAGAAAGCCGGTGGTACTTCAACTTAAAGAGAAACAGTCCCATCAAGACTGTCAATGAGGGAAGAAAGAGAAGGAAATTAAATTATACCCTGTCCAGATCCTTCACCTTCTAATGAAGTAGATTCTCTCTCTGCCAGAGCTTCCTCTTCAAACTGCTCTCGTCCTTCAAGCAAAATGCTAAGATACTTGTACATATTGCTTTGAATCATAAGCTTGATGTTTTGTAATTCTTCTGAAGAAAACTTGTTTCCATAGAGAAACTTGGCCTGTTCCACAGATAGGGAAAATGAAGCATAAAAATTAGAAATGATAAAATACAAAAAGTTAAAACAATAAGTACCACACCATTAACAGTTTAACACCAAGTAAATAGATGAAATAACTCTTGCAAGATGTCAAAAAGAAAATGTGTCATAACCACAATAACAATGAAAGCCTGTTGTCACTAAAAATGTGTCATAACCATGTAATGTAAACTAAGATTATGTAGTTTCCAAAAAATATCTCCTGCTATTTGAATATACTGGAAAAGCCATCCAGCCATCCCTAATGAGCATATGAGAAAGCAGTAAAATAAAAACAAAGGTACAGTTGTTTAAATATTCCATTATCCATAAGTCGAGACATACACATTTGAATGCATCTAACTTCTTGTTTAAATATACATCTAACTTCTAATTTATGTATGCATTGTGCAAACATACATGGGTATGCATTGGGACATTTTATGAATGTGACAAGCACACAGAACATTCATACATAGAACTATTGGGATATGCATGCATGCACTAACCATCCATACTTAAGCAAATAAATAGCTATACGGCGTATATTTGTGAGAGTGTGATGAGCACATGTGTATATCTAAAATCCTAAGAAAATAGTCTACTGTTTAACAATATAACTAGCAGTCAACCAGCATCCATTGCGCTACGAACCAAGAAAATAAACTATGACTCTTCATAAAAGTCCTTTGGCAGGCAAAAGGAGAAAGCCAAAGATATTGATACCAAACCAGCCAGACCAAAGTTAATAAGCACATAAAGGTATGAATACATGCAACTATGAGACAGACGGTGAGAGAGATGGAAGAAGTGAAACAGAAAGGAAATAAACATGCCTGTTTGAATAGAGTGGCTGTTCCAGATCCTTCCATGCCAAACAACAAAAGTTTCTGAATACCATGCTCCAAATAGTCAGGCACAGATCTTGTTGAATGGTTAGTTGAATTCTCTTTGACCCCAGGAGGATTAGTGGGAGGTACAGGCAATGAGAATAATGAACAAATGAAACGAGTGGACGCCTGCCTACCATAAACCAAACTAATATTGTATAAAAAACCAAATCAAGACATATGCTTTCAATCTCAGCTTGAACAGAAGATTTATGCTATTATCAGATAAGAGAGAACCTTTCCCCATATGTTCCCCTTAATATTATTCTGCCCTTCTTCCTCATAAGATCCATCTTCATAAACCCAGAAATGGGTATCTCGTGGACATTGAACATTTGCTAGCTGAAATGATAACCAACAAATCACAAATAAATTAATGATGAGATGATAAAAGCAACAAATTACTAATAGATAAACAAGACACAATTTGAAGACTTCAAATGCAGTTAGACATACAAACCAAAAGTGAAAGTGAAACATAAGAGCTTAAATGGTATATGATTGGATCAATATCATATATACAGGAATGAGAAAGACAAGATTCAAGATTTCTTTCAGTTGAGATGGTCTAAATGCATTTAAAAGAGGGGAGCAAAACTGTCTACCAAAAGGTGGTCTAAATGCATTTCAAGATAAGCTTCACAAGATCTTAAGCTGCTTTGGAATGCATTGTTCTTTAAAAGATATAAAGATGTGCAGAATAAGAAACAGATATCAAAGAAATGATAAGAGAATAGGAAAACAAAGAACTTAGTGAAAACACACATTTTAGATACAAATACAAATTATACATATTTGGTAACAATTTAATAATAACAAACAAAATCCAAACACTTAAACGCTTAGAAACAGAAATGGCCATAAGTTGATTGATAATAACATAGGTCTGTATTCATTTGTGTTTTTTTCTTTCCTTAGATAACCAATTGTCTATAAAGTTGTGAAACACTACAACAATCAATATTCTTTCCTTATATATTAGGTGAAGGCCGAGTATAGAAAACCTTGACGCTCAGCTAAAGAAGTTGGTATCTAGCATTTACTAACTTCCCTGTTTTACTCCGAAATCCAAATCCAACCCAGACGAGAAAGTAGAAAAATCATTACTGATTTGATTACCTTTAACATTCTAAGCTCAATCTTTGTTATCTCACGTCCATTCATGTAGACTCTAGTATTCCCATTGCTCGCTTCCGTCTGAAGCTTGCCTCCAATATTTAGCTTCGAAGTAATTATCTTATCAGGCTTCTCGCCCTCCTGAAATCAATCCATCGCATCCAAATTCAGAAAAACAATAAATAATAAAGCAATCCAAAAACAGGAGTTCCTATATATAACCAAGGACAAACGCAAACATAGATACACACAAAATACTATATATTGAAACATTAAATTTGCTATATTATTTATTTATTTATTTTTCCATTTTCACCTTTCCCCAAAGTCCAGAGTCCTTATCATACCAATACCGCCCGGGCTTCAACTTCTGAGGAGGGATGGAGCAGCCCAGAATCTCAGCCAACTCCTCTTGCCTCAACTGCCGGCCATTCACGATAAGCTGCTCCGGCCGAAGCTGATTCGCAGGACACTCCTTTTCAGCCTTCATTATCTGATTAATCTCCAAAGAACTACACACTTTCGACAACATTCTAGAACACTTCCCCAAACTCGACCTCTTCGATTCATCAATTGGCTTCCCAATGCAACTCACGCATTTTCTTCCCTCAGGCATAGACCCCATCGCTTTCAGCACACAGTTACTGCAATACCTTGAATCACACACCAAACATGCTTCCTTCTCCTTCAACCTGTTACCATTCCCGCATCTGCTACAAATCCACCGCTTCTTATTCTGCGACTGCGACGCGGTCACCGGCGATCCCACCGGCTCCGTCGCCACCGACCGCGGCGACGGATAATCGTCGCCGTCGTCGTCCTCCGAGTCCCTCGGACTATGAAACGTCACCGTTATCGGCCGTTTTCCCGCTCCGGCGCCGCTGCGCAGCATCGGAGCCGAATTCGGAGGCGTCTGCGGCGCAGACGCCTCCGACGCGGAGCTCGCGCCGTCGTCAACGCTGGCGTTCACCTCACCGGAAAAATCAGAGCGATAGACCACCTCGCCGCTGCGCGAATCGAACTGCGACTGTGACCTAGAAACCGACGACGATCTCCGACTCTCGGCCGGACTCCGAGGCGGCGGCGCGCGGTCGAAGCCGTCGTTGCGGATGCGGCCGAACCGAGAGAACCTGGGATGCACTGGCATGGCGACCGGAATTGAGGCCGCCGCGTTGTGATCGGAGACAATTGAAGCCGTGCGAATCGGAACTGCGGCGGCGGTGGCTTCTCCGATTTGGAGTGGATCGACCCTGGGAACGTCGTAGGAAACCGGAGGACCTTCATACTCGACGGCGATGGAGTAGTCGAGGTGGTCCTCGTCGGGAAGCGGCGCGCCGGCGGGGAGCATGCGGCGGAGGACGCGCTCCCAGGATTTATCGTCTTCGGTGGGTTCCGACGCCATTTTAGGGTTTGGATGGCGAGAAAGTGAGGGAAAATTGGAAGGAAAGTGTGAGAGTTCGAAGTTCGAAGGAATCAACGAAAAGGTTTCATCATCTTTTGGATCAGGGAGATAGAGAGAGAAAAGCGAAAGCGTTTCTCTTCAGTGTTGAGTTGTCAGCTGCAGCAGTTGGCAGAAAGAAACTAAACGGAGGAGGCATTTAACGGCAGACTGTGTCTCTCTTCACTGACGGTGCCCGATTCCGTTATGTTTGACGTCATCGTGATTCCATATATGCATTTTTGTTACATAATTATGACATAGGCATTGCCTTGGTTGCACTTGCACACTTGCATTCCACGCTTAATTTCTTTAATTCTATTCATCAAAACAAGTATTCTTTATTGTTCCTTTCAATTTGGAATAAAAATTAAAATTGAGATTAAAAAGATGAAAAATTAATTTTAAATTTCATTTCCTTTTTATTTAATCAAACATATACAGTAGAAAGTACTCTATAAGTTAATTTTATATTTTATAATATTATATTAGTTTTGATACTATTAGTTATATTTATTACTTTATATGTATTTATATTTGATATTATTATATATTTATAATGAAAGGCATCAACCGACAAAATTAATAATTTTATCTCAATGCTACGTTGGATTGAAAGTTTTTTTTTTTTTTTTTAATGTGTATCATATCTATCAAATTTTATATCAATCAAATTTAATTTGATATTTTATATCTATCAAATTTTTTTAAAATGTATTATATCTATTAAATTTTATATCAATCAAATTTCAAATCTTATTTGATTGATATAAAATTATACTAAACTATAAATCATTTAATTTTATGTTTAATTTTTATAAAATTTGATAGATATGATTTATATGAAATAAATTTTTAATCTAACAAATGATTTTAATATAAAATTATTCATTTGAAAATTAGTAAATGATATAATATTTAGTATAAATTACCTGATGTCATTTGATCCTTCCTCGTTTTTAAATTACACGGTTAAAAAGTTTTGAAGAAAAAAAAAAAGTAAAATGACACGATTAAAATAAGAGAAATGAAAAATATAATTAAACAAATAACACAATAGGTTATACTTTTATGCTACACTAGGGAAAAGGAACGTTCTTTTGTAAATCTGGCGCAGTCTTGCGTTCAATTTAGGCGTTTGAAATAGCCTTATTGGTCAATTCCTAAAAAACATGGAAAGTTGTAGTATTAGTTTTAAACCATTTGAACGTTATTTGTTCTAGACCCCCCCACCCCCCAAAAAAAAAACAGAATAAAGATGGGTTATAAAATACACATGACTTGGTCTCATCTTATGTTTTGTTTGAGTCAAAATACTTTTACTACCATATTAATTAATAAGCCAAGAGTCAAATAAAACAATCACAATAAAAGTTAAATGATTGATAAGCGAAGAGATTGGCCTTATCAACTTTCATTTTCACACGCATGCGTTAGAACATTCCACGGCTAGCGTCTTTTTATTCAGTGCGCGTATTCTACCCCATTATACTGACCTCTTGGACTTGCCAATGGACCTTGGGATTTGCTTCCTACACCTCCCACAAGACAAAAATACCTCTTGTCCAGCACCCCCTATTATGGAAGGCATCTTATTCCGGAATAGCTATTCCCAAACCCCACCCCCCTCCAAAGTCCAAATCAATAACCTAATCACACATCTTGATCATTTACTACAAAAAGAATTTCATGCCAGATAGCCGAATGAACAGATATAACAACAGGTAGGCAACATAATCCTTTTTTTGTTTGGTAGTTTAATCTTTCTAAATCTTAATGCACAACATGATCCAACACATTGGTTTTCATTTCAAACCAGATCTACATGTCAAATTTACAAAAATGGTTTAAATGTTATGCTTAATCAAACCATTAAATATTCAATAGTAACACTAACACTTGTTTTTCTTGGGAGAGACTGGAGTATTTTTAGTAGAAGGAGATGCTGTACAAAAGCTTCCGCCGATGTTTGTTCTCAAAACCAGCAATGATTTCATCAATTGACTCCTCCCATGATTCAGCAGCTTCAATCTATTCATAAACCATATCCATAGTAAGCTATGAAACATTCAAAGCTTCTTGGCAAGTTAACAGAAAATGTACAGTACTATGATGAATACAAAGAAAACATAGGTTACATGAGACACAAACCTCCTGACATAGATTTAAAGTAAGCCTTGCTCCCACAGCTGCTTCCTCATGGTTATCTTTTACCTCCAAGTTGATTACCAGCACAGTTTTCATTAAAGCATGATCTCTATTATGGAGATCTGCACATTGTTCAAGTTAGATAGCTATCAAACATAGGTATGTATGACTACAGAGCCATTAAACCCAATAATGCATATCTATGCTAAAGTTTCCATATGGTAGATAACTATACATCCATGGAAGGACTCAGAAAATAACTTTGACAACCTCATGAATTTCAATAACTAGGAAATGTAGTTAAAAGATAAAAACTAAATTTTAAGAAACATTAAGTAATCAAGTCAAGTATGCACTACCCTCAATCCTGGGAAAACTATATAATCTGGCCATTAATTTTCATGTCAGGCAAAACATACTTAAAAAATGAATAACAATTAAAAATAAAAATCAGCATGACTAAAGAACCAGGGATCAGCAAAAGATAATCTTATGTGAAACACAGAGATCAGTGCACTTCACTGTGTTTGCAACTCTGCTGTGAATAAAAACAAGGAGAGTAAAATAAAATGATATTGAAACTTCCATGCTTGCAAACACCTGTCTTTATTGTTCTCTTGATTTGTTTGAAATCCATTCCAAAACCTTGGCTTAGAAACCCTACTTTATACTAATTGAACAGAATGATGAAAGAAAGAAAAAAGGCAGAATAATTATTAACCTTCAATAACCATATCAAAGACTTTTTCTTCAAATGAAACAACTACATCAAAGGAGCCATCAGCAGCATTTTCTTGCCAGCGTTGAGGTGCTAATTTGACTGCTGCATTTCTTTTAAGCATCGGGAAGATTCCATTTCGTTTGTAGCTGCACTCTAGAGTGAAGGTTCCACGAACACAGAATAAGGAAGAAGAACGCAAGTGCAGTAGTAATAATTATAATGAAAGCCATGAGCAAAAGAGAAAAAGGTTGAATATTTAATGAGAAGAGGATACAGATCAGAGTTTTTGATATTGAGATCTTCGATGATGTGCTTATAGGGGGTTCCGAAGTCGTAGACATTGGGTTCTCTGAGGGAGGGACCAGGGAGCTTAACGTGGGCACCGGTGCCGTACGAGAACACGTCGTACCCCTGTCTCTTGAGAAGGAAATGAGCCTCCATGCTTCGATTCTGGTTCGATGAACACACCATCGCGTATCGATACTTCTTCATCTTTATCTTTCTCTTCTTTTCAACAGCAATGCCGTAGTTAGGGCACAATATTATTATTGTTCGACTCATTTTCTGATTTTTTTTTGTATAGGGGGTTTTGTGTCATTTTGCTAGGTTTGAAGTTTACTAGTAATCTCACTTTTTATTATGCAATTAAGGAGTTATCTTCTTGTGATGTAAAAAAGAAAAACGACTTTATCTTGTAAAATAAAAAATATTCCTGATGAAATGAAACTATAGTCTAGTCTAGGGTTCTTTTCTCTCCTCTCTCTTTGGATTCCACTCCATCCCATCAGAGGTAGGTATGGTCCATGCTTCTTCTTCTCCATTCCTATTTATTTATGCTTTTATTTATCCCTTTTTCTTCCTTCCTTCATTGAACAACAAGCTCCATCGCTTTCCCACAGCTGCCAATGGAAGCGGCGGCGGCGACTGCAACAGTTCTCACACCACCCTGGGCTCCGCCGAGGCCATCGCTTTTCCTCGGAAGACCCTCCGCACTCGCCTTCCGTTCCAATTTTCGCTTCTCCACTAAGGTATTCTTTCATTTATCATTTGTTGTTGCCAGAATTACATGTTATTTATTCATTTCTTACCGCTTAGCTTCTTTTCTTGCTTTCATGTTAACTCCAATGCTTGCTATATGGGAAGATAATATATGACTTCAATTTCACTTCAAACTTTGCCTTTTTCTTATCATTGTGTTATTTCGATCAATTTCTCGATCAGGAGAGGAACTAAATAACAAGATCAAATGAATTAAGGTTCTTCCATAAGCTATATAAATCAACTTGTGCACTTCAACTTTTATAGAAACTCTCTTTTAACTTCTCGGTTAAGTTTAATTCATTTTTCCTTCTTATTTTCTTCTCTCGTAAGTGCTTTTTGAGAAGTTTATCCAACCGGGCCTTTATATTTTATTTTATTTTTAACATGTTTTGTTGTATTGTGGTTTTATGGATCAGTTTTAAAAGAGGGTTGTACAGAACATG
Source organism: Amphicarpaea edgeworthii (assembly GCA_014843725.1). Classification (NCBI taxonomy): domain Eukaryota; kingdom Viridiplantae; phylum Streptophyta; class Magnoliopsida; order Fabales; family Fabaceae; genus Amphicarpaea; species Amphicarpaea edgeworthii. The sequence continues at coordinate 2,269,445 of CM026325.1, forward strand.
CTTCTGCCTAATTTGTTTGATTGTGAATTTGTGATGTTGATGTCTCTTCTCTTGCTTCATTTGTAGAATTATTATTGTTATTATTTTTTGTTGCATGTAAGGTTTTTGGGATTTTTTATTTGCTTTCTCAGTGTCCTTGGTGGTTTGCAGTTAAGCACTTCTGTGTCTTTCTCCAAGCAAGGTCATGCAAGACACAGTGTTGGAAGTAGTAGGGGTTTTGTAGTTAGAGCTGCATCATTTACACCAGAGTCATCTGAACCAAGTTCCAATATTGCTCCACTTAAGCTGGAGTCTCCAATCGGGCAGTTTCTCTCTCAGATTTTGGTAAGTCACCCACATCTTGTCCCTGCTGCGGTAGAGCAGCAGCTTGAGCAATTCCAAACTGATCGTGATGGCAGCGATAAACAAAAGAAAGAGCCTTCTGCTTCAGGCACTGACTTAGTTTTGTACAGGTTTGCATTATACTTGATATCTGATACTCTACTTTATCACTAATGTATTTCTGATAAAGCTGTGAATCTAGTTTCTTATTTTTTAGTAAAATTTAAACAATGGGTACTTCATATATATAATATGCAGAAACAAATAATCAATCAAAAAGAGGAATCTCAGTAGTCAATCAAACAATGGGTAGTAAAATTTAAACAAGAGGAATCTTTGCTCTTTGTGTGACTGTGTCTCTCCTTTGGAGCAGTTGTGAATTTTTTATTTTTTTGTTTGGTTGCTGTTTTCTATCAGAAAGTGTTTTTGTAGTTATAAAGTTACAAAGAACTGAGGGGTGCTTTTATCTTAAAAGAGAAAGAAAGAAAAGAAATGAGGTGTTGACCACTGTGCTGGCTTCCAAAATTTTCCAGGAGAATTGCTGAGGTTAAGGCTAAAGAGAGGGGAACAGCTCTAGAAGAGATATTGTATACATTGGTGGTGCAAAAGTTCATGGATGCCAATGTGTCTCTGATACCCTCCTTAGCCCCAAACCCTTCTGGTCAGGTTGATTCATGGCCAAGTGAGGATGGAAAACTGGAGGAGCTTCACTCACCTGAAGCCAACGAGATGATCCAAAACCACCTGTCTCTCATTTTGGGCAGCCGTTTAGGGGACTCAACATCTGTTGCTCAGATCAGCAAAATCAGGGTAGGACAGGTCTATGCAGCTTCAGTAATGTATGGGTACTTTCTCAAGCGGGTTGTCCAAAGGTTCCAGCTGGAGAAGACAATGAAGATTCTTCCTAGTAGCATTCAACAAACTGTTGTAGAAAATTCAGGAATCAGTGGTGCTCATGTTATGACCCATCCTGAAGTTTCTACTTTGCCTGGTGGTGGCATCAGCTCAGGAGGACATGGTTATGGTTCAAAAGTGTCCAGGTTGCGAACCTATGTGATGTCCTTTGATAGCGAGACATTACAGAGATACGCAACATTAAGATCCAGAGAGGCTCTCAGCATCATTGAGAAGCACACCGAAGCATTGTTTGGACGACCTGAAATTGTTGTAACACCGGAGGGGGTAATCGATTCTTCGAAGGATGAAAGCATCAAAATTAGCTTTGGTGGTTTGAAGAGACTTGTTTTAGAAGCTATTACTTTTGGTTCTTTTCTCTGGGATGTTGAGAGCTATGTCGACTCAAGGTACCATTTTGTCCTGAACTGAGTCAGTTCTGCTCAATCCCCATTCACCCCAAGGCAAAGTCTGTACTACAAATATTTTTCACCTGTTTGATCAGTGACATTGGAATTGGTTTTCACTAATGAAAATATATCTTCAATTTAGATATTTGCACATCTGTTTATCCTTCGTTATCGTGATTTTTGTTGGAGTATGGAGTGTGAAACCGATATAGACCTGTCAAAATTCAAATTACTAATGACTTTTGTAGAAAAATTTTAAAAGATGAGATTGAATTTAATTTTAAACGGAAGCAAATTAAACATATTTAAGACAATAAGGGACCTAATTGAAACTTTTATTTAAAAATAAAAGGATCTAGTTGAATCATGTTTAAGAATTACATGATATAATTGAACCTTTTAATAATAAGAATATTAAATTGAGAATGAAAATTGTAATTAATTTAAATCTACTTTTTCTGAACAATATATTTATTTTATTCATTCCACGTCTTACGATTTATCTATAGATTTGGCTAAACCGTAGAGTGTGCCCTGGAATCCGGCAATGAATTTTACCAAACCTTAATATTAATACTGGGTCAATTGAAGGAAGCCATGGATGCGTTGGATGAAATGGTATTGAAAAACATCAGAATTGTTGTTGTAAAGTGGAGTACGACTTGGATTAGACATGTCTCATGAGGAAGCAGAATTCTGATTGAAAAAGTAAAAATTGTTGTAATCTTTAATAGGAACTAACAACTCTCGTTGATGTATACAACCAATGTTGGATCTATATTGCTGTAATTATACCCTTACTATGAAGATTAAGAACCACCTTTTTTTTATATTATTTTTAAAATGTTGCCTTTTGAGCTTCCTTTTGAAAGATTTTTGGTTTCTGGATTTCTTTTATTCGCAAAATATGAAGTTCTCAACTATTTTGCTATTTGCCATAGCCTTTGCTGATTAGGATATCCTGATAACTGGTTTTTCTCATCAGTGCAATTTAGTGATATCTTCTTTTCTTTTTCCTTGTAGCAAATATTAATTGCAGAAATGAAAGAGATACTCTCCATCCCTCAACTGGTTTGGAAATTACTATACATGTTATATAAAATATAAATTAGTGAGGATTAGAGGATAGCAATTGCACCAACAACCGAGAATAATAAAAAAATTGCCTAACCATTAAATGATTTTCAGGATTCCAATACAAAAAAAGTATGCCTCAGATTATGTACGGCTTCAAGTTTGTTTTTTTCCTCTCACAACCGGTGAAATTGATCACTGAACTGTGGATCTTTCATTTCCATGATATTTTTTCCTTACTGCTCTAATTTATGGGTTGTTTGGTTGAGGGGAGAGGGAGAGAAATAGAGAAGAAATGAGGTGAGTCTCACACTTTCTAAAAGCTACTTTAATTCAAATATCTTTCTTCTATTTCTATGATCTCAACCAAACACACCATTTATTCACGTTCTACTATTGAGCCATTGAATTATGTCGCGAGTGATATCCTCTCGTTCAGGTTCAAAGAGGAGATCATGTGCAAAGCCTTCATACAATTTGATAGTTTTGTCATTTGAGGATGCTTGTTCATACAATTTTTTAGAAGCATCAGGATCAGTAACAGAATCAGCAGTGCCATGGAGGACTTGAAATGGAACTCTCAGTTTTCCAAGATTTTGTTGCAAGTAGCTTGTAATTCGGAGAATCTCATAGCCGGTACGTACTCTAAGAGATCCTGTACATACTAATGGATCTGAATATTTAGCAATTAGAGCCTCTGGATCTCTAGAAACTGGCAATCCCTTCTTATAGGCAGAATTGCATTGATATGTTGGCAGCAAAAATGAAACTATAGGCGCAAGTGCCTGTCATGCATGAACAAAATATAGACATCAAGTAGAGTGTATTGTATATGCATGCAAGTATGCAATGTTTTATATATTATATATGGTGTTAAGTAAATGAAGATGCAGAAGATGTGTATTCTCACCACCAAAATTGGATGAGAAGGCTCCACTCCAACTGCTGGTGATGTGAATGTAGCACCCACTATTCTAGCTTCAACCTTTGGATCAAGCAGTGCCTACAATTTTTTCCCCAAATGTAAGTTTCAAGAGTCACATTTTATACAAGAGTAAATAGTATACACTATCTTGTTTAGTAATTTTTGTGACTTTTATGATAACTATCTTAAAAATCAAATCATTCGTAACATGATTTAATATTTATGATTGACTGACATTGTCAAAACTCTTTATACTGCCTATGCATAGAAATTAAACTCTTTATACAATCCATACCTTAAGAGTAATGGCTGCGCCTGTTGAGTGTCCATAGCAGAAACATGGAAGCCCATGGTTTTCATTTAGAATCTTCTCAAGAAATGCTTTCTGTTTATCAAAATAAAATAGTGTTATGTATATATCAGATCATATGTAATTTATACAGTAATGAACCCTAGAAATATAACAACTACATACCATATCAGAGACTGCATCATCAAGAGAATGGACATATGCATGCAAACCATCACTTCCACCATGGCCTATGGAAGAGTAAAGACAGCAACAAAAATCAGGTTTGAGCTGATACTAAAAATGGAGGAGACAGGAATGAATAAAACACTATATACTATATTAGAAAATAAAGCATTGAAGTTTTCAGGATAGATAAATAGGCAGGAGCAGACATGGGACATCGAATGTTCTTGAAATTATCATCACTGTAATATACTTGGAACCTAAATATGCTTTAACTTGTGAAGAATAGGGAACTTGACTCACGGTGAAAATTAGCACATGATCCTCAAGTGATCACCCAAAATCTCAAAATAAAAGAAAATCAAGGAAAAAAGAACACTTATCCATATATGACTACTGTGATTTGTTTATAGTAATGTTCAATTGTTAAACCAAAAATTCATCTATTTTTTTAGACTTAAGACTTGATTTATGAGCTATTCTATTCTTAAACAAGTCAAACGCAATACACACAGATAATAAGCTTACTTATAAACAGGAGCTTCACATGTTACTTTATCGCATATACAAGCATCCAAATAACTTATCCCTGCAACATCCAAATATAGATGCATGTTGAAGAATGTTGGCAACTAAACTATTAAATAAAAGGAAGAAATTATTACTTTCTTCAATAATCCAATGGAATAATCATAAATATAAAAGAATGACATAAATTAGTTAGAAGAAAATTTTCTTCACAGTTCCACTAGCTACCACTATTCTGGCCTTGTTTAACTGACAACAACTTAATATAAAATAATAAGATATGAGATGAAGCAGAATATAAAGTATGTTAAAAAATTATTCCATCTTTCTCATGCTAGCTACTAGTACATAAACATGAAAATAGCTCATATATAGCCCCAAAAGGAAACCAAAGGATCTATTACCAAGTTCATGAATCAAGTTTAATATAGCTACTACCAATTCCTTCACAATTCATGTATGCTAGCTCATAAATTAGAATTGGCTTCGTACTTACCAATCCAATCCATCCCATAAACTTTGTAGCCATTAGCATTCAGCTGCTTTGCAAAATCACTATATCTGCTACTGTCAGAGAGTAATGGGGATGGCTTCAGGAAAACAAAATAAGTAATATAAAACCTGAAAGACTTCAGAACTAGAATTGTGTGCAGAAGTTTGAATTATTCACACCCTCTTGCCTTTCTTTTACAACCTTTTTTTTATCTCTTCCTTTTCTCCCACATATCATCCATAATCCATTACATATCTCACTTTCTTTTCTTTATCTCTCTCCTTCTTCCACCCAACTAACTCCATAAAGGGGTGTGAGAAGAACATTATCCTCTCATAAATTACTAACCTGTGTTCATTAAGTCCATGCATAAGAAGAACGAGTCCCCTGCACAAAGTAGGTAACCTATTAATTAGCTGTTCAAATTCTACCACAAAGAAAGCAAAGTAGTGTTAAGGGGAAAAAAACAAATAGGTAATTAGCTGTCCTTAAAAAACAGAAAACAGAAAATGGAGTGAATGTTATGCTATACTCGACATGAAGCAAGGCACAAGAATCAACATGAAACGTCTAAAGATACCACAGATACATCATTAGTAGGTATGTTCTTATTATAATTATGAAACTATCATTTAGATTAAAAAAGATTATGAAACTATATAACTAATATGTATAAAAAAGACAAGTATTGGATCTGTTACCTACCTGATCTTACCAGAAACTGGTTTCCAACATTGTGTGAAAATGGTATCAGCCCTTTTGGTTCCCAAAAGCCAATACTATCTGACACATCTTTGATCATCATCCTCCACCACCCTCCTTATGGCCAACTCCCTCCTGGCAGCTGCCACCACACTTATCCTTGGCAATGTCACCATCTTGGCCGACGACATGCGCACCACCACGACGGCGGCGCCTTTCTCGGCCGGTGACACCCTCCTCCGCCCTCTGAATGGCAACAGCAGCAGCATAGCAACCGCACATATCAACATCACCAAGCTCTTCAATGCTCTCAAAGATAACAAGGCGCTTTCCTTCAATATGAGTGCCTCCCTCGCCATTTTTTTCTGTTCCAAATCCCACCACACAGTGCTGCTAATTAATTAATGATTGATTGATTATTCCTCTATCTTCTCTCACGTTGTTTTTTTTCTTCTTTTTCCCCGTGGAAAATGTTGGAAAAAAAGAAGAAAGAAGAAGAAGAAGAAGAAGAAGATGAAGAAGAAGAAAAGAGAAATGCTGGGGAGTTTGTGTTTGTTATATGAAAAATGCAGAATTGCAGATGAGATATGATGAAAATAGCTTGGAGGGAGTGTTGCCAAATATAACCTGGAAGCTAAAACAGGATCGATGATGATATATATATACTTCTTTTCTTTTTGTTGAATTCTATCACAAAATGCTATGCACATAAAAACCATATAAGAATTTATTTTAGCTAGATTGGTTGACAAATGATGTAATGAGAAAATAAAATAGGAAAAAAAATGCATACATGCTTGCACGTGGAAAAAGGTAAGATTAAGATGAAGTTGAAGTAGTCAAGAAAATGACATGACGTGTCCATAAAGTGTGGACCCAATGGATTACATATGCGTAACGCATGCAGTTTGATGAATATCAGAAATAGACACTTCATAGTTCAGATCTCATATTGTAGATATTTATTTATTTTAGGTCTAATTTATCAAGATTAAGATAAAGTATAAAAAGTTGTGTCATATAATTCAGGCCAAAACGCGGAGGTAAAAAAAAAAAAAAGTGAGACTATCAGTCCAAGTACTGCAGTTGTCACTACTCACTACTATGGTTGTGGCATTGTCACGAAAGTTTTTATCACTGTTAATATTAACATTGTCATTATATTATACTATGTATTACCATTAAACTTAAAAAAATTATGATATTAGATTAGATTTGTCATGTTTCATTTTGTTCGTTTCCTTCTCAGGATCAAAGATTTTTCGATTAATAATGTATTTAGTTGGAGTAAAATTAGGCATATTAAAAAGTATAATTAACCAATAATAAATTTTATAGAAAAAAAAAAAACAGAGAATTCCTCACTTTCTCTTTTTGCTCACTAAGCTCGCTTGCTCTTTCGGTTCATACCACGTTTTCTCTTTTGCTTTCTCATCTCTGTGCATTTCTTCCTTATCAGATTTTGATTTCATGGATTTGTTTTTCAATTTTTGATTTCATTGAATTGTGTTGCCTCCCTAGCATTTTTTTATTTCAATCCTAAAATCATAAATTGCTCCACCCGGTTTTCATTTTTAGTATTTTGTGGTGCATCGACAGTTACACAGTTAAACCTTAAAAGCCACGAAAAGGGTTGTTTGATCAAAATCCAGAATGGGTGATTATCATTTCGTGTACAAGGATTTAGAAGGAGCTTCTACTCAATGGGACGATATACAGAGAAAGCTTGGAAAGTTGCCTCCAAAGCCACCCGCTTTCAAGCCCCAACCTTTCACCCCTTCCTCTGATCAACAACCCAAAGACAAAACCTGGCTTGATTCCAAAACCTCAGACAAACTTGAAGACCTTGAAGACGATCTCAACCTCGATGATGATCGCTTCCTCCAACAATACAGGTTTTGCTTCTTTTTTTCCTCTTTCGTGTTCTGTTACCCTCAAAGAATTATGTCTTGTTTTGTGAATTGCAATGTTTTTTTCTTTCATGGGTCGTTATTGTTTTCCCCAGTGGTAGAGAATGAGTTAAGTTTAAATCTTTACGTGACTTTGTTGGTGGGGCTCTTTGTATTGTTATGACTTATGGCCTATGGGCGTTGTTTCTTGTATTTGTATGTTTATTTTCTGTGTCCTTGAATACAATTTGCTTGGGAATATTTGTGGATTTAAGATTTTATAGGCAATTAATGCTTAGGAGTTAGGAGTCTATTTATTTACCCTTTTGCTCTGTGGAATTTCTGATGGCTGGTTAATTGTTTCTTTTAGAAGTGTGAGTTTATGAGGCATGAGATTGGGAGAAATCAAAATTATTTGTTCTCATTTGAATCATTTTGCTATGATAGGAAGAAAAGGTTGACTGAGATGCAAGAGGCAGCTAAAATTTTGAGGTTTGGATCAGTGATTCCATTCCATTTCGGGATCTGATTTCATTCGAGAGGTTTCACAGGCTCCTTCTGATGTTTGGGTGGTTGTCATCCTGTACAAAGAAGGGTATGGTTTAGCAGTTTCTTTTTTTATCCTAGTTTTATTTTCTTTTTTAGTGTCATGTTTCTTGTGGTGATTTATGTTGTGATTTTGTGACAGGATTCCTGAATGTGGTTGTTGATGCAGAGCATTGAAGAACTGGCTGTGAGATATCCTGCAACAAAATTTGTGAAGATAATATCTACTGATTGCATTCCAAACTATCCAGATCGAAATCTCCCCACTATATTGGTATACAACAATGGAGCCATCAAAGGAAATTATGTGGGTTTGCGTAGTTTGGGGAGAACATGCACTCCTGAAGGTATTTATTTATGTCTCAGAATGCCAGTCTCATATTTCTTTCTTTTTTTGGCTTTGATTGGTGCCGCTTGTTAACTTTGTTTATCTTATTTCTACAAAAGACATATTGCTCCTCAGAATTATAAAATTTATATAACAATTGCTTCATGAAGTTAAGGCCTAACTTTCAGGAGTTTCTAACCAGTAGTGATGCTTTTTATTTATGACATAGTGAAACTAGTTGAAAGTTGTTTGTTTCCATTGTGAATGTAATCCTGATAAGTGATAATGATCTGCCTAATTATTCAAATTCTTTTTTTTGGACTATACCATTTTGACAACGTTGTATTTAATACAATATTATACTCAATCTTAGATTTTGTTAGTTTTTGCCTCTACTAGCCTCCACGCCTCTTGACATGTAAATGGAAAAACATAAGCATGTCCTAGCTGCCCTGCTAGTAAAACTTGTAACTGTTCCATGCCAGCCACAAAGTTTATAAGTGTAGAGGCAATGTAGACATTATTTTTCTCTTACATTTTTAATTTCTTAAGAAGCTGTACTTGTAAATTGTAATACTTTTCTAAATCTGTTCCCTCGTCATCTAATGACTCTACCTACCTTGATACATTGGATTCTTTGCTGTTCTTCTGATATATCAGGTGTTGCATTAGTCTTGTGCCAATCGGATCCTGTACTTAATGATGGCCATAGTAGAGATAAACAATCAAGAGAGGCTATCATTGAAGGAGTCCGCAAATGGTATATAGAAAAAGTTGTTGCTGATCATGAAGAGGAGGATGATGATGATTACTCAAGTGATTAGCATTTTCTTCTTCTTGTATTTGTTGTTGTTTTCTTTGGAGGGTGGTGTGTGCATCTATCTTTCCACTACATCCACTAGAATGTCTCCATGCTCTTCAAAAAGAGATTCAAGATAAGGCTTTAGAGCGTCCCTGATCTCCAGAGTTGTAAGCTCTCTTCCTGTTTATGTGATTAGCAGGATCTAACATGGAAGAAATTTTGAAATAGAGTAATTGATTGTTGTGACAGAACCTGCAATGCAAGATACCAAGATTTGTGTTTAGAGTGAAGCTTTGATACAAGGTGATCAATAAAAAGATCTATCTGACTTGTTGATGGTTCTAGCAGCAACCACATTGCTCAAACCTTGTTTCTTCAAAAACAAGGCCAATACAGCCTTGGCTTCTTCCTTTTCTGCTGCTAACAGTGGGAGACACCACTTTTAAATTCAATGACACATCTATGCCTAAGTAAAAAGCACCACCATTAAAGGCCTATGCTTATTAGAATGGTACATATACATAAACATTATGTCAATTGCAACATCTAAAAAAAAAAAAAAACAACGAAAATGCTAACCAGATTTTGCCTGGCAAAAGAAGATCTTTGCAGGGAAAGAAAATTGAGTACTGATATAAGATATTCATAAGGGAAAAAAAGTTGATTGAAGTTTCTATAATATCATAAAGAAGAAAATCAAGTAACAAATATAAGAGAATGGAAATCCTTGTATCTGCTAATAAGAGACAGTAAGGCAGAAAAGGAAAGGAAAGCAAGAAAATACTGGGGTAGTCAAAGCTATTTACTGTGCATTTGAGTAAACAACTAAATTAAGTGCTTATTATATAGTGTTATGTATAAGTTGTTTCTATAATCAAAGAAAAAATGGGATTGAAGTGTTTTCATATAAGTTACAGTATAAGTTGTTTTCACAAATTATCCTAGAGAGCTTACTGATATATGCCTTTTTTCATCACATTAATTGTTTTATTTCACCTTCTTTCTCCTTTTTTTATATGCCTTTTTATATATCATATAGAAAATACACAAATAATAAATAATTAATACACCTTTTTTTTTTTTTACAACATAATTAAATACACCTTCTTCTTTAAGATTTCAGACAAAGGGAAGACTTCAAACACGTCAAGTTTTGGGTATAAAATTATAATTGTTTTTTGGTATAAACACGTTAAAAGTCGTGTTTTTTTATACACGTCAAGTCGTTTACTCAGTCAAAAGGAGAATATATTTAGGATGAGGGGGTTCTTTTTAGTTTTCACGTTGAATAAAACAATAAAAAATTTAAATAATGCAACGTTTGTTTTTTGTATTGATCTTATTATATTTATAAAGTCATTACTTTATTTTTACATTATATTTTTAGAAAATATATTTGTATAATTTTTTATACGTTCAAAATAAAGAGAAAGGGAGAGAATAGTGTTATCGAATCTGATATAGAAATATATTATATAAACATTTTTTTTTATAATTAGATATAATCTTGTTTGAGCTAAATGAGATTATTATGAATGGCAAAAATAATACTGTATACTTTTTTTAAAGATATTACAAAAGAAAAAGAAATTAAAAATGTTAATTCATTTATTTTAAATATATTATGGAAAAAAAAATCAAAAACAAAGTATAGAAATTTGATGCGTTCCAATTAGGCAACATTTAATGGAGAGAAACAGAACAATTCTTATTTTTGTACCATATGGTTGGGTGTGGTTGGGTTGGGACATAGTGAATGAAATAGAAATTAATGCTAGTGGACCAAGAAAAAGAAAAAACTTGGTGTATTTAAATGACCCCATCATTGCATTGGTTTTATCTATCTTCTCACAACACAACTTCTTTCTCTCTTTCTTAGAAGAATTAAGATGGCTACCTTGACTGTTCCTCCAATTCCTCCTTCCCCAAGAGATGATGCCACCCAGCTCTACCGTGCTTTTAAGGGTACCCTTTCTCTTTCTCTTTACAAAGCACTTGATCATGTCTTAGAACTTTAATTAGCTAGTTTTTTGTTTGAAAGTTGAAACTTTTGATGAAGATGCTGTTGCTGGACATAAATATTCAAATTTAAGTGCATCTCACCATGAAGTTTAATCTAATCTTGTATTAAGTATTAACCTCTTTGCATGCATGCTTTAATTTTGAAGTTTGGAAACAACCCCTGATTGCCAATGTTGTTTTACTTGCTATGTTATGTTAATTGTTGACTTTCAGAGTATTTTTCATCTAATAAGAAAATGTACCTCGTGAAGTGTCTATTCAATTTCATATTGCTCTAGATTTACTCTACCATAATTTGTACCTTTTTATCCTTGTTGAGACCTTTAATTTCATTTTGATTCCATGTTTTCACAGGATTAGGGTGCGATACTAGTGCTGTTATCAATATTCTTGCTCATCGAGATGCTACACAGCGTGCCTACATCCAACAAGAATACAGAACCATGTATTCTGAGGAACTTACCAAACGCTTAGCTTCAGAGCTTAGTGGAAAGTTAGAGGTACTAAATTAATAAATTAAACTACATTTTTAACTCTGTGTTGTGCAGGTGTTAATTTGTTTAATGTTACAATTAGTAAGTTAGTTAAAAAAGAATAAGGAAGCATGTGCAAAAGCTGGTACAAGTACTAATAACAGAGGGAAAAAAACATATCCTTAATTGTATAAATATAATATCATCATTTGAGAAAAATAAATGGTACTATTTTAATTAAGTCATTCTGTTTATCAGACTGCAGTTCTGCTCTGGTTGCATGACCCTGCCGGGCGTGATGCAAAAATCATTAGGAAGTCTCTAACAGCAGACAACAGAACCCTTGAAGGTGCTACTGAAGTTATATGTTCGCGCACTCCATCGCAGCTACAATATTTAAAACAGATTTACCATTCCATGTTTGGTGTTTATCTTGAGCATGATATTCAAACAAACACCAGCCCCGGCGATCATCAAAAGGTGAGGTTTCTATCTGTAACTTTTATGCAAGGAACCTGAGCTATTGTGAATTAGTCATATTAAGGGATCTTAAGTTTACAATCTGAGTGGTGTTTGTGTTGACATGACATTAAAACACCTATGGGGATAATAAAAAGGTGCAGTTTCTCATTGTCCTTGTGTTTGCAAATTTTCTGTTAAAAGTAAACTATGGGCAGGGATATTGCTTCTCATAGGATAGGATGCAATTTGTTAGTCTCGTGATTCTTTGATTGGTCTCATGATCTCATCTATGAGTTCCTTTGAAGTTATAAAAACAAGGGAGCTGCTGTTATTGATACCTTTACGTATAAAACTTGTTTCAGCTCTTGCTTGCATATATAAGCACACCTCGTCATGAAGGCCCCGAGGTAAACAGAGAAATTGCTCAGAAGGATGCAAAGTCTCTTTACAAAGCAGGGGAGAAGAAACTGGGAACTGATGAAAAAGCTTTTATCCACATATTCAGTGAACGGAGTGCGGCACATTTGGCTGCCGTCAGTTCTTACTACCATGACATGTATGGTCACTCGCTGAAGAAGGTATCTTGAGCATATTTTATGTTTAAATTTATGCTTTCTTGAAGGTACTTTTATGGTGCTTATTCAATCTAAATTTATCAGGCAGTAAAGAAGGAAACATCTGGGTCCTTTGAACATGCACTTTTGACAATAATCCTATGTGCTATTCATCCAGGAAAGTATTTTGCAAAGGTATTCCACTGCACTTCAACTTTTGGTAATGGCTTCTTGTAGTGTTACGGGAACAATATTTTTGTTCAATGAAAAAAAGAAGATACCTACTTATGCTAGGCTTATTGTTAAAGAATTAAATTGACAAGGATGTTGGAAAAGTATTTGACTATATAAAATAACAGTGTGTTACAAGCCAGGGAACTATTTTGAAATGTTTTAAGACCTGTTTGATTTCCTTTTCATTTTTTATTTATTTTAAAAACTGTTTTATAAAACAATTTCACATTACTCAACTATCAATTTCTCGTATAGAAAATTGTTTCAAAAACAAGTGTTTTATAAACCAAAAAATAGAAACAACTTAGTGACGTTGTCTCATTTCTTCTTCTGTTTTCATCTTATTCAACCTCTCTCAGTTTCACACTCTATTTTGTGCCTTGCACCACCCTCCACCAGCAGTCCCAGTAACCTTGTTTGCTTGCATTTTGAAAACTAAAAACAGTCTCTGAAAAATAAAAAAGATATCAAACACACCTTTGGTAATTCTCAAACCAGTTTGTGTCTCTAGTCATTTAGAGTAACATCTTTTCTTCAAGTGCATTTAGAATTAAGCAGATTGTATTAGCTAAAAAAAGCCAATATTGTGGGAATTGATTCTTAAAATATGAATGAGAAAACCTTTAAAAAGTGTTAACGCCATGCAGGTGTTGCGTAAGGCGATGAAAGGTATGGGAACTGATGATTCCACACTGATAAGGGTGATTGTGACAAGGACTGAGGTTGATATGCAGTATATCAAAGCTGAATATTTAAAGAAACACAAGAAGACTCTGAACGATGAAGTTCACTCAGAAACATCTGGTCACTACAGGGCTTTTCTTCTCTCACTTTTGGGCCCTAATCACTAGTAGCCAAGATGTTCAATGATGATGTTTCGTGTGATATGGAATAAATTCACCCTCTGATGTTTGACTGTTTGTAGTGCTTTGCTTTGTGATCAATGTAGCCGAACTTACCTTGTAATAAGGCTTTTGTTGATGTTGTACTTAGTGCTTTGTGAGTATTAATTTGTCACCCTAATGCACAGGTGAAGATTTGTTGTGTATTAAGTTTGCATTACTATTGTCTTTTCTTGTTTCACTAATCAAACATTGAGAATCAAATAGAGGTTAGAAGAGCTTACATAGATGATTGACATTAGTTTTAAGTAGTTTTACTTAAAATTAAGCTTCATTGTCTATATAAGATTGAAGGGTAAACATTAGTTTATTTTAACATCATACTTAATACAGTTTTATAGCAATAATCAGACCCGCATGACTATCTATAATTTGTTGCTTAATACAGTTCTTTTGAGATTTTCCTGTTACAGAATATGGGTAATGTTTTTTTCATAAGATAGAAAGGGAAGGAAAAGAGAAGATAGAGAAAAAAAAAAAAAGTGAGATGTTATAAAGTTTAATTTTCACACATTGTAACTGCATATTTTTTTATGATGTTGATTAATTAGAAATCATTTTAAGTATGGATTTTGAGCTAATTATTATAAAAATTAATGAATTTACCATATATAATTAGTTGTGATTAGATGAATAGATGAAAGTAAAAAGTCAACCATGATGATATTTATAGGAGCCTAGTGTTTGGCGTAGATTCCAGTTTCTGGGCCTGGGCCTCTAAACAGGGCAAGGGAACAACATTTGTTGGCCCAACAGCGTGCGTCCATCATCATGAGTGTCGTGTGCCCATTTATAAACACAATAGAATGAATCACTTATTCAGGATCGGCTCAACATGTTTTTAGACATAAAGTATGTTTAGACATGACACATTTTTTTAGTGAGTTTACAAAAAAAAAGATTTTTTCTTCCTTCAACAAGGTTCAAAACCTAATGACCAAGGGAAAAGATATATCTTGCTTAGGATGGCTTATGCTTGGACTGAACCTGCACTTTTTTTTACCCTCTTTAACCGTGAAACAAGAGCAAACGGCATTTAATTAACGTATGGACCAATCGAACTACTGAAATGTCCCCTGATATGTGATCTACAATGATTCATTTGCCCCACAATGCATGCTGTGTTTAATTAGCTCATCAATATGGCAATGGTCAAGCCATGCATCAGTCCCTTTCGCATGCATCTCCAAGTGCATGTTGATGTGTTCACATCACCATGCTAAAATACTGCAGTGCAGACACAATTAATGTTTTTATCATCATATTGATTGATGTACCGTTGCATGTTAGTTAATTGTTTATTGTCATTCTCACTCTTGAACCAAAGTTCCCCAATATTAATTTGTTATACGATTTTCAATACTATATCCCTAAAAATGAAACACTATAATAAATGGGTATGTGCCGTTTTCAATTAATATAACAAAATGAAAGAGATCGACCGATGCTTCCCATCAAAACTTTTAAGAATCTTTTATATAGTACTTGGTATAGAAAAAAAGAAAAAAGAAAAAAAAAAGAGCAGTGAGATTGGAGATGCTCACAATCTTACTCTTATAAGTAGCTGTTTCTAAAATAATAACACTTTTTTTTTAATTCAATCTTTTATTATATACTTAGGATTATTCTCTAATTAAAATTATAATTGATTACTTATTTTCAATTGAATATCGTCTTTAATTTATCTTTATATAGTTTTTTAGTCAGTACCTGTTTAACACTTATTGTCACAATAAAATTTTAATTTTAATTGAAAAAAAAACACACACACAAAATATCACAATTAAGTTTTAAAAATTAGGTGCTCTAAAAAATAAAGCCTTTTTTTTTTATATAGAGGATGAAATGAAATGGAGGGGCTAAACCCCTAACAACCAAAATGCTCTAATATATATAGTTCATGAGTTCATTTGCAACCTTATGATGAATATGATGCTTGACTTAAGGTTACAGCTGTTGCAAGTGGCTTTTTCCATGAAAGCATAATATATATAGTTAGTGGAATATATCATATCAACTAAAAGGTGTCCATTACATTAGTGGGGCATAATGCAACCCACAATCACAACATAAACCATGCAAATCACAGTATCAAGTAACGTGTGTATATATATATATATATATATATATATATCTTTCCAATGATAGCCGATGTATCTGGAATTTTTAAGCACAAACACCTTTTTGATTTTCAGGATTTGCCAAAAAGCTGTGATTTTTACACATGAAAGAAAACTCACTAATATATTCTTCAAATCTTTCCACACCCATCACTGCTTTTTAACTTTGATGATATCCCCTTGTGCACAAGTCAAGGATAAAATCAAGGAACAAAAGTATACTAATGATAGATAGATAGATAACAGCTATATAGTATATATCAAAGCTTTCACACAGACACACTCAAGAATCAAGATGAGCCTCAAAAAAGTTATGTATGAACAAATATATATGTAGGAACCTAGCTAGGGAAAAGGAGAGAGAGAGAAAAAAAGAGGAAACAAAGGCCTTATGATACATCTGATTCCTTCTTTTCTTCAACTTTAATTTTACTTTTAACTATAACAATATTTATATAATGACAAACACAACCTAATAAGCTTTAAACCAAAAAGAATATACAGAGATGCTTTAGATATGTGGAAAGTGCAGACATCTTTGTCTTGACAAAAGCACTACGTACCTATATATATTAATTTATATACCTGTGCATTAATCTTTTCTATTAGTTTGGCTAGTAATAAAGTGATCATGATGTAAACCAATTAAAATTAGGCATGTTCATTGTTGTGGCAATTTGATCTTCATCTCCCTAAGGTGAACTCCAAGCTTGGATTTTGATCCTTGTTGAAGCTTCTTGTTTGTATGTAGTTGCTACCCTGCACGTACAAAGCAATTATTTTCATACAACTCATGAAGCCAGGAAGCTATATATATTCTTAGCTAGCTATTTGAATAGCATAGTAGTGAAGTTTAAGTCACAACCTCTGAAATTTTATCAGAATGCTGAGATGCTAGGATTTCTTGTGGACTAAGCTCATCCAAGTCTGGGGAATTAGATTGTATCCGTGCTCCTCTACTGCAAGTCATTTCAAGGAACAATGTTTTCATGAATGAATGAAAGTTTAAAGTGATAGATAGACACACACACACACAACACACTAGAACATAGTCTTTATTTGAGGCAATTACTCCAAGGAAAATAATTAAAAGTACAAAGATTAACACATATATATACATGATAAATGGATGAGTGTTGTAACTTGTAAGAAACTTAAGTAGTTTATGAGGTCAAGTTTTAACCTTATATATAGCCAGAGAAAAAATGATAATTATAAATTTGCACCTGAGGTTCAATAATATACCTCCAAAAACTATATTTATTTTTTACTTTTGCATATATGTGTAACAAAAAAGATTCATATAATGTTAGATGTAACAAAAAAGATAAAGTGAATGTACATATGAATATAAATATTGATTCTTAGGCTACAAACCCTTATTTGGATGTGTACAGTGTACTGGTGACCTTTCTGTTAGATAATCAGGAATAGGGTGAAAATCGTACAAGATCTAATTTAAATGAATATAACGTTACAATCCAGAAATTAAATAACGTTGTTTAATTTCTACATATTATTAAAATAGTTGACACAGTTATAATGTCTGTATATTCGACTTTTTTATTACACTTTTTTCCCTTTAAAGATAATAAGTAGCTATTCTTCATCGATCTAGTAAAATAAAGATTATAATTAAGTCCGGTCTTATATAATTAGGTTTGTCAAGATTAAAATAATGAGCTACATTAAAAAAATTACTTGTGAAGGTGAAGGTGCACTTGTTTCAGTAAATGTTTTCTGTATTTTGATCAGACAAAGGACTATACTCACATTTAAGCCATCTCTGCAGTTTTCTGTACGAGAAAGGATTAAGTTAAGACCTTTTGGAATAAGGATCGATATTCTATGTTCATGCATTACAACATTTTACTTCATGGATAGATTCAAGATAGCACACAACTAATTAATCATGCAAAGGTAAGAAAAAAAAATCAGGAAAAGACCAAATAGTGGGGAATCTAGGTTTATAAAAGGAATTTAAGAACATATGCGTGTGTATTGTGAGAGCAAAATGTTAGTGGTTTGTTTACTATTGAGCTAGCCCCTGGAAAAGTCTTCTATATATTAACTTTCATATTTATAGGCTTTTCTTTGAGAGATTAGTTTTATATTCATTAAAATGTTTAGAAATATATATATATGTATGAATTTATTTTCAGACATAGTATTTTAGCATAACTCACTAAATTATATCTATCTATAAATTTGTATAAACATAAGTTGGAAATTTTTCTCCCTGTTAAACGTCCCATAAAATCAAATTTTAATCTCATAAGTGTGGGGATAGATTACTTTATAACGAGGAAAGAGTACAAAAAAAAATAGTTACTTAAAATGAAGAACGTGACCACAATATAAAGACACATATAGTTTTGATGAAAAACAAACAATGGGTAGCTTTCAATTTCTATCTATAGATTATATGTAAGGTCTTTCAAATAATTCTTGATCCGTTGAATCTAAAAACCCTAAAACTGAAACTAATTAAGTTTTCAAAACCCATTCTTGTTTTTTTTTTTTTTTTTTTTGCTGAGAGAAACCCAATTCTTGGTTAAATATCTTGAAAACAATTTTGAAATTCCCTATAATAGTCTATATATATCTTGATACGTTAAGCAGTTATTGTGATAAAATTCTAGAACTTCATTGGTCACAGGAATCGATCATTAGTACAATGGAATAATCAATTACTATCATTAATGAATGAAATAATAAATTATTTATAACCAATATTATAAGCACCAGAAATTCAATAATCGATTATTACACGAAATAATCAATTATCACAAACAGCATTGGACTTAGCTTTCCAATTTTAAACTACCCACTTACCATAATTAAACTGAGTTTACAAATACATGAATTTTCATCTATAATTAAACAACGTGAGAAAGCAATTGAAACCTTTTAAAGTTATCTTTGAGCCTCTCTTGAATCAATTGTGACATTGTAGTTCTTCAATTTATGATTATTCAATTGCAAATAATAAAACCTCTTGCTTTCTTTTGTTTTTTGTGAAAAAATGTGAGGTATCCCAATAGAATTTATAGGCCGAGGCACCATGTTATTTATAGTGGGGCATCCATATTTGTAATGGTTAAATTCTTGAAATAATACTCCTAAAACAGTATATAAAATAAGGGTAATTGTGTATTGTATTTACATAAAAACATCTTTGTCACTTTCCATCCAGATCGGAAGGATCAAAGAAACAGTGAGTCTCTTGCTTTTCACTGTTCTTTCCTTTTTTACAAGTCACCAAAAAGAGGAAGGATCATTTTTGAAAACTTTTTGTTCCATCTGTTTCCATTCTTAGTTGTTTCATTCGTTCCAAATCATACAGTTGAGTTTATTTATCATAATAATAACAATAAAGAGATTTTTTTTCTGAATTAAAATAAATAAATAAAAAGTTCTTATTCTCTAAAATAAGTACTTAAAAGTTAAATCTATAATATAAAATATACTAGGTGCAATATCCGATGCTGTCCAATGACCTAGGTTGACTAGTGTAGCTTATCCGGTGGGTGAATTGCATTTCAGGTTAGTTTAACCAATATGATATACTATATAATATTAAAGTTTTTTATTTTAAACCATGACTGCTCTATTTATAGTACTAGTACACTTAGTCTAATATGATAGCAAATACTTTTTTTTTTTTTTACTGAAAATACATATCATTATAAAACATCTTTGACTTTGTTTTTTCTGATTCTTACTAAATAAGAAGGGCTCATAAATTTTAATCAATTAGAAACAAAAAAAGTTAAAAAAATGTTAGATAAAAGATTAGACTAGCATTTGTGTTTCTAAATATGAGTTGTGTAGCAAAAGAGAAACAAGGAATTCAACCTCACTCACTGCCTGTCTTTCTGACTTGAAGGAACTTTTTTGCAGTACAAACGTGAAAACCGATAAATTTTTACATCTGAGTCAAAGCTGATCAGAACCCTACTCAATTCTGGACCACCATTATCTATCAGGACTTAGGGAAGCTAAAAGTGATCAATATATATATATATATATATATATATATATATATATATATATATATATTATTATCAAGATAATTTGCTTGATTTTCTGTGTCGTCTGAACTCTTTGCCATTTTTAGCCAAAAAAAAAAGAAGAAGTTATAAGGACATTGTGTTGTATTCACCTCAATGATAATCTAAAATTTTCAGAACTGTGTATTTTTTGTACCTTCACTTTCACTAGAGATTTTTTCCCTACCCAATAGAAATGTCCTTTTGGTGGTTAGTACTCACAGTATAGGAGTTTGCCACACCTAAGATCCTAGCTAGCCTCTTTTGTCGTATTAGTTGACTCAAAAATTGTATTAGAAACTAGTACCAATTAAGCATATATAATCTTTGATAAAGCTAAAATGCCAAATGTGTACGACTTCTTCACAGGGAAAAAAAAAAATGGATCGAATTGAAATAAAGCCTAATTGGATAACGGTATAGTGCTGTGAGATAATGTTAGTTATTGAATGGAGATCATGAAAGCAAGTCCATTAAGACATGCAATGATAGAAGCCAAAGGAAGTAAGAAACTTAATAAGTCAATATAGAGCATAGAAATGTGCTGTTCTAAAAGTAGGATGTTAATCCATAAAAAGTATATTATTGCACAGTGGAGAATAGCTCCTTGTATATTTATTTAATTTGCACATAACCACTTAAATATCATCTAGTTTCAGGAAACTTTGCTTTCTACACATTTAAAGAAGCTGAATGGCATTGTATCAAAAAGAGGTATCAACCAAATGGGGAATCGCTACTTTGATCTTCAGAAAGAAAGAAAGCAGATCAGTGGAGAAAAATAAATGAAAAGCAAAAGTTGTCAGAAATAAGCACTTTCTGAGTTTCACAAAAGGGTGGACATTGGATTTTAGATTTTTTCCAAACTTCAATTATTAAACTCAAACACATGTATGCTTATATAGATATAGATATTAGATAGTGAATCCAACCATGCACCCATGCAGATAGTGATACCAAAACATTCATATATACATATCAGAGAAAGAGAAAGAGGTTAATTATTACCTGGAAGAAGAATTAACCCATAGATTGCTGGAAGTGTAGCCCATATCATTATCTATGGATGCATTTGAAATTCCTCTCTGATTGGGTAAAAAATTCTTATTTTGATTATTTGGTATTGTTATGGACATGAAATCCTCATCCCCATCTGTTATATTGCATTATATATATAAGCATTAATATATACATATATACTTGAAATTAATAATTAATCTTCCTTTTTTACTTTGTGCATGTTATAACTTTAAAAGAAATTAAACATTGATTAATGGATAAATTAAGAGAGTCTGAGTCATAAAGGGGTGTTAGGGGAATCTTCATAGGAATTGAATAAATTGAGCTAAACAATTTGGAGCAGAGATCAAGGAATTAATTAGTATAAATTGCATTAGGTAAAACATTACAAGCGGCGGAGGTGATTTTGCATTATATATGAATAATGAATGAATGAGTTACCTGAAGAAGCTGCAGGTTTGTCAGTGTTCTTAACAGTCCGATACATCTGCAGTGAACAAAAAAAAGATAAATAAGATGAATATAATACAGAGAAATGAAAAACAACCATGATAGATGGGAAATCTGAATTGTCTTTGAAGAAGATTTTGAAGGGGAATAAAAAAGTAGAGAAAATAATCAAATCAGATGCTTCTTTTTGTGGGTTTGTTTAATAACCACGAGGTTGATGTTTGGTAAGGTAAGTAATTGCTTCTATTATTGAGAAATGATGGCTACTTTTCCTATTTTCTCTTTCTATCTTTTATCCCTTCCTCTCTCTCTCATAAAAAGTAGAACTTGTCATGTTCCTCTTCCATCAAACAACAACTTCCACTGTTCATCATTCATTCATTCACTGCATGCCTTGGTTCCTGTGCCCCTTAGATAGACCTTGGACAAAGTCTACACATTACCCTATTCCATCAGAGGCACAACAAAACACACACACATAGAGAAAGAAAGAGAAATAGAGTTTTTTCTTCTCTTTAATTTTGTTTTACATGGGAAGGAGAGCAAGGTGTGTGAATCATATATACCTGCAAATGACTCTTGACATGAGCTAGTGTTAGATCTTTTACATCCATGAGCTCCAAAACTGACTTTGGAGTAGCCCCTACAACATCCAACAAATACAAGACTTCAAAATTTAACATAGTAAAACCTACATATATAAGTATTAGTTATACTTTTTCACATCTCAAAACGTGATTTTATTCTTATTAATGACTTTCCAAACACAGTACTGTTGAACTCACACACACATAATTAGCAAAAAGGGAGAGAAGAGAAGAGAGAGATTCACTTTCATGGCCACCAAGAAGCTCAACAGCGTGAATAAAGCGATTATGAAGAGAACTAGTCCAACGCATTCTTGGAGCCCTATTGTTCCTCTTATTACTTTGATGCCTTGACAACATTCTTGACCTCACAAATCCATTTGAGAAATCAGAAGCAGCTCCAATATTATTACTACTCCCAAACTGATGCTGCTGATGATGGTAATCAAAGTACTGAAACTGTTGGGGTCTACTACTCTCCATGGTTATCTCACGAAACCTTGAGATTGGTTCTACTGCTGCTACACCCCCAACAACATAATTAGGAGCTGAATTGGCAGAATAAGGAGGGTGTGGAAGTGCATATAGATGAGAAGAAAAGGAAAACTTATTATTGGTGGGGTTGTTTCTCTCTATTGAGGGAACAGTACTATTGCTGTCCAGAGAAGAAGAAAGGTTGTTACTGTAGAGAGGGATTCCATTGATGAGTCTTATTTGACCCTCATGACAAAGCCTAACAAAGTTTCTCTTCTTCCAAGTGCTTTCAGCCTCAGAGGGAGTAGAAGTAAAAGTAGTAGTAGTAGTTGTGGAGTTGGCCAAGGAAAGTTGTGTGTCTGTGTGATAAGGGCTACTACTACTACTACCTTTGATTGAACCATCACTGTGTGATGATTTGAGACCTTCAGCAGCATCATATGCTTGTTGTGGCCATGTATCAAAGGGTGAATTCCCTTCAGTGCAAATTGAAGAAGGAGCACTGTTTGGAAGGCTAATGTGAAGAGAAAGATCAGGAATAATCGGATTCGATGATTGTTGTTGGTCTTGGATAATCTTATTCTGGGGCATTTTTTTACCTATATTCCCAGAAATGATTTCAAGCTATAGTATATAGTATATAACAACACTGAAATGAAAGGGAACAAAACAAGACACAACAA
This sequence comes from Amphicarpaea edgeworthii, assembly GCA_014843725.1. NCBI lineage: Eukaryota > Viridiplantae > Streptophyta > Magnoliopsida > Fabales > Fabaceae > Amphicarpaea > Amphicarpaea edgeworthii. The sequence goes on from CM026325.1 coordinate 2,292,865, forward strand.
GGAGAATTCAGAATTTGGGGGTGTTTATAATTTATTTCTCTACTATAGATTGAAATTTGATATACATATAGATAGAGAAAGAAGCACCCCAAAAGCAATAAAACAAAAACAGGAAGATGAGCTAGAATATTAATCAGTTAATTAAGGTGATTAATTGAAGAGGTGCAAAGTAGGGGATATGAAATATATCTTCTTTGAAAGAGAAGGCACTTTCTCAGCTTCACAAAAACCATGTATAGAAAGAGAGAGAGAGAGAGATGAGTGTGGTAGTGCATATAATATAAATAAAAAAATATAAAGGGAATGGAAAAGAAAGAGAGAGAGAGATGAGAGTGTATTCTTTTTCCTGGCTAACTTGAGTTGAGAGTATATATAGGAAAGTGACACTCCAACAAATTCTTTTCATTCTTTTTTTTTCTATATATATAATTAACTCTGCTTTTCTGCGTAGTCAATACACGCAAAAACTGCAAAGTGCAAAGTTGGGGACAAGTTTTGCTGTGTTTTATTTTTCTTTCTCCCAAGACGACGGGCTGAAATATATTAAAACGCTAAAGAGAGTAATCAAAGAGGGACTCTACTGTTCATTCTGCTGCTGCACTTCTACTTGTATCTCATCAATCATCATCATCTCCCAAAACTCATCTATTTACTTTCTTGTTAAATAATATATATCAAATGAGTATGAAATTTTAATTTATAGCCTTCATGAGACAATGTTAGTTTAACTTGTTAGCTAGCTAGTTAGGTTTTTTTTTTTTTATTTTATATAAAAGTATGTTAGCTAATATCTGCACCATTAATTACTATCGAGAGGGCAGTTGGAAATCATTAGGGTATGTGTGCTTGCATATAAAGATAACGAAAAATGAATAAAATAAACAGTAAAATGAAATAAGATTCACATTTTTACACTTTATTTTAATTTAAAATTTTTATTTATTTAGTTTTATCTCATTTTCTTTCGCTCAATCGAATACTTAATGATTGAGGGTTCAAAATAGCATGCATCATATCATAAATTTAAATGTCAATATAACTATTTAAATGGGATGAAGTTATTTAATTTTAATAAAAAATATTAAGTTTAAATCATATTGATATTATATAAAATTGTGTTAAATACTGAGAAAAATAACTTTCAATTACAATGGTCCATTCAGTTCAAACAAAATTGGCACTAGTAGAAGATATTTGTAGTCTATACCAAATAAAATAAAATAAAATCAGCATCATTAATTAACATTAAAAAAATTAAGAAAAGAACCACCAGAGTGTGGATTAGTTTGTTGTGGGGTTATTCCTAATTTATTAGTAATAGTTTTGAGCTTAAATTTTGAATATATAATTGTATTAAATATTCTGATGAAAAAAAAACTTTAGTATTAAGAATAATTTTACTCGACTTGAATAGATGTAGAATAAATACTTTTAAAATGTGAGTACATAAAAATTAAACTTAAAATTATCAGGCTTGGTTTCTATCTTGTACATTACGAGAAATTCTCATATTTTGCGTGGATGCTTAAAATTTACAAAGATGTAGATATACGGATCGGATTAGTAGCATATGCTCTTGCTTAACCTAACTTTAAGTAAGCTAAAATAAGTTGATAAACTATATAAATAAACGTTAACATAAAATAAAAAAGTTGACTATTAGGAGTTTATGCTTATATGGCTTAAACAAGGATATCCCCTCCGGTTATCTTTGAATATTCAAAATGGAGGTTTTGTGTTACAATTTTCTCTTCGAACAATAATTATGATAAGTCAATTGCATTTATGAAGGTTGAATTCTGATTTGACTATATGCTCCTCAAACTAATTTTGATGTTTTAGTCTTAATTTCTCTAAGTGTAATCACTTTTTGCGAACGAAAATAATCTTGTTTGTGACATTGAAGAAGCAGTTCTTCCATGTGCTTTTTTGCATATATAATCGAAGATTTAGATTAATGCAGAGACTCATTAACCTCTTAATTCACTTGAAATATTAATTCATCCTGGTGGTATCTAATATTCTTGATGTTGGGAACATGAATTGGACCTTTCTAATATTAAAATTAAGGAGACAAAATTATAACTAACTTAACACAATATTGAATATTTTCTAGATTGATGTCGACGAGTATCTCACAAGAAGAAAAATCCTTTTATATAAGGTGCCTAGGTAACTATAAACAGTGATAAATTAAATGAGAAGCTCATAATATTCAGTTATTTACAGAAATTAAATGAAAATGTTAAGATATTTATTGAAATAGAAATTAATTACTCTATGAAAAAAGTTAACGAAAGACTATATAGATTAATGTGAAATGAAAAGATTTAAAGAAAATTATACTACAATTTTTATAAAATAAAAATAAAAATCGTAATCAGAAGAATAAAAAACCATATATAGTAAAGACTAAAACAACTTACAAATTAAACTGCTACAAACTACCAGTTTTATTCAAAAGAAAGAAACTCAACTATAACAACAAAAGGAAAATAGAAGTATGTACTGAAAAAGATTTGGAAACTAAAAAATTGTGGCAAATCGATAGGTAAAAGAAAAAAAAAATGTCATTTTCTTTTGTCAATTAATTTTTTATTTTATTTCCGGATACTTGTTAAAAAAAGAAAGAAAGGAATTTCAGGGAAAAATAATGAAAATTTATTTATTCTTAATTCTGACGGAGATGTTGCTTTAATTTAATAAAAAAAAAAAGTGCTTGAAATGAGCAAGGGTTTAGTTAGTCTTTTCACACTTTGAATTTTGTGGTCTGTGTAGGTTACAGCAAGACGTAATTCTCATATCTTAGTTAAACCCTCCTCCACTTTAATGCTCGCACTACTAATTAGCACACGCAAGTAGATATTCCAATTTTAATTTTCAGTTATATAATCTAATCTAAGTTTAAAAACTGATGAAATTGTAATCACGTGTCTAGCTACATACATGATGCCAAATTGATGAAAGTTGGATAGCAACATTAGGTAATTTTATCATTGGCAATAATAAATGAAAATGAAGGGTGGTTGTAATAGTATGATTAAGCAGCTAGCTAGAAATCTTGATGAACATGAATCGTGGACCCATTGACCTGAATGTGTGAAGAGGGCCTAAAGGGTTGTTTGTTTGCTTCCACATATTTGTCATTGTGAACCCTTTTAATTTCAAATTCCTTTCTAAGTTTCTTAATTCCTTCCAAATATTCCTTTCTAATCCCCCTCAACATCTTGTCTACCATTTCTAGATCTCTGTCATCCCATCTTCACCCATAGATTTTCAAAATAATATGCCCTATAGTACAATTCAACACCAATAATGTCATATATCATATGAATAAATAATGCTCACATTTTAAAACTTTTTTAAATTCTATATAATTTAATTATAAATGATGCTTTTTTTAATTCATAATTTAAAACTCATACTGTATGATATATGATGCTTTTTTCTCTTACCAGTTTCGGAGACGGATTGTCAAAATTATTCATTGGTCTCTTTTTAATTAATGCGTTCGCAAACTCAACATTTCCTTCTTCAATTCAACACCATCGGGATCTTGACAAGAAGCATATTTGATTGATGATGCTATTCAATTCTATTTATGAAATTCCTTGAATTTGTATAAGTTTATCCCATCATCTTATACACACCCAATCAATCATTGTTTGGTGCATAAAAATAATTTATTTCTAATATGTCACAGTATTCTCTTAGATAATTAAGATTTTTAAAATAATTATTATAAAACCCAATAATTTCATTGTAAATAATAATTAATGATAATGTGAAAAACTTATCATGACTTAACCATTTTTAAAATTCTAGCACATACACATAAAAAAATAGATATATTACGAAAACAACAAAAAAAACTTTACAGCCATACATGTTGTACTATCAAATTCGCGTCGGACCCAATGTTTCAAAATTTCAACGCCCAAATTGCTCTTTTTCTTGCGATGCCTGTTAATTAAACACTTTTTTTTTCTCAGCAAAAGAATAATATAAATATAATGGTACCAACGGTACCCCATCAAAACTAAAAAATACACCAACAAAGATTCGAGGAAATAAACTAAGAGCACGCTAGCTAAATGTATTATTACTATGTATGTTAATTAAACACTTGAAAAATGAAACTGCGTTACTTTGTTGTATATTTAGATTTAGATACCACTGACCTAGGGAAATTGTGCAACGTACTTGTGCTCATTACTCATTAGTAGCAAGACGTGCAGTGACAAAAAATCAAAACTTGGAGAGATTCAAAATTTGACACATTATTCATCAATTCCTTTTGGATTTACCTACTTTAGCTCAAAGTAATATAAAGTGGGTATTGCACTAAACTTTAGCTAATTATAGTACTTGGTATATAAATATCCGAATCAATGGATAATATTATGTGAATTTTAGAATGTGGGCTGATCACTCATTTAACTTGTAATTGATCAGGTGGGTCAGTGATAACATGACACTATAAAAAGCTTTACATTGTGAGTACATGTCTTATTTTTTCCATAAAAAATTGAATTATAAAAAAACATTAATTAGGAGAATGTGTTGTTAATTAATAAATGTAACATTACTCGATTACTCTATTCCCAGGGGAAACACTATAGTCAAATACATAGCTTCAGTTTTTGTAGTGTTCATTCCTGTTTCGTACTTTTAATGTACAGCTATGGAGAGAGGGTGCAAATTCCAAAGCACATGAAGAAGAAGAGAGTGTATATAGTGAGAAATGATTTTGCAATCAATTGCACTATGATTGAAGACTAGAAAAAGATAAAGAGAAAAAAAAAGCATTTTTTTTTCCAACATCTCCTTTTGACACCAATAGAAAAGAAAAAAAAAGGGTCTAGTAGGGCAGGGCCTCGATCGGAACTAATCTTTCAACTTTATCAATGAAAATAACTGGTGGGTTTTGCTTTGTCCTCTCAACACATCAAACAGTTGCGATTTTGAGTTTCCTTTTCTTTCTTTTTCATTCCAATTTTGACTTTTATGGTTCCTTATATATATAATTTAGCTTATAGCAAATTGATGGAGGCTACTCGGGACCTCATGGATGCATATGGGTCAGAATTGTACGTAGGAGGCAGAAAAGAAAGAGTGTATGTTTAAATAAGGATATTATATAGGATGGATAGGAACAAATTTAATTATATATCTTTGTTTCTATTTGATTTGAAACATTGATATATGATCGTTTACTTGATTTAAACTTGACTTTATTAACTTGCTCTCTAAATATAGGATTCTTTCATTAAATTTGTTTGTCTCTTTTTATAATTTTATTTCAATTATCTCTTAATTTTCTTTACCAAAATCCTCTCAAATACTTTATATTTTTTAGTCAATAAACAACAAATGTTATAAATAAATGATATAAACTCCCTTTCACTTTCTTCAGATAAATGAGAAAAATGACTAGTTACAAATTGATGAGATAAATGATATAATTATTACTCTCTCTCTATACATTAAGGAATTAAAATAATGGTTTTTTTTTATAGATAAATTGTTAATGGTTAATTTTTGCATGAGGGAAAAGTAATTTAAATAATTAAAAATATGATTTGAATCCAATTTTAAATTTATAGCATCTAATTTCTAAAAATTAAATCCGCTAAATTTTAATTTTGGATGGAATTAATAGGATTGGACCAACTATATATGAAGAACCGTTCCTAAAGTGTGTTTACAACCCTGTTGTTATCTCTCAGTTTCACATTACATTGCATGGCTTTAGTTGTACATATAGGACGACGCAATCTAATAAGCTAGCTAACCCTAGAGTTAATATATATTCTTTACTTTATATCATGCATCTACCCCTTTTCATGTTATCAATAATCAAGTGATCTTGATAAAAAAAAATAAAAAATCAAATGATTGATATTTCATTTGGTGGTGAGTTCACATTTAAATTTTTAAAAATAAATTTGAAAAGAGTATTATCTTTTGGAGAACTAAAAAATAATACTAAGTGCATGTTAAACTTGGTATGTTGGGCAAATCTTTTTCTTTCAAAGAATTTAATATGTTTCACAGAATTATATCAAAAGATTAAAAAAAAAAAAAACTTTTTTGTGAGAGATTTTTTTTTTTTTTTTTATCATATTATAGTTGTGACACGGTTGGTGACTATTTCTGAAATGATAGAGCATCTTATTAAAGTCAAAAAGAATTTGTAAAACAGCGTGTCATGCATATAGTATTGTATCAAATACAGTTGATATATACGTAGAGTAGTGCAAAGGGGAGGAAAGTACGTATCATGTCATTCAACCCTTATTGAATCTTGACCACTAAATGGTCATTCATCAACTTCACAATTGATTCTGCAAGAAAATTATGAAGGGAATAAACAACTTTAATCAAATTGAAAGCATACACTATAATTATTAATTAGTATTCTTTTTATGGAAAGGAATTGAGGGACATAAGCATCAAAACAAAAGAGTGAAGAAGAAAGTGGAAAATAAAAAGGATCTCTGAAGAGAGGACCAATAACTCAATCCTCTCATTAAGCATTATTATTTACTAGCATAGTTGCTTACAAGTTAATGATTTATGTTATAAGACCAAGAGATTAATTTCATTCAGAAACATTACACAAGTACAGGAGATGCTGTTGCCTGGAATTAAGAGTGATGCTACAGACAATTAGCATAAAGAACAGCAACGGTTATATACGGGGATATTTAGCAAAGTTTGGATTTGAGAAGAGATAATTGGTAGAAAAAGGTATCAAATTCTTAAAAGATATTATCTACTGGTTAGGACAAGACAATTGCTTGATACTAATTGCTTTCACAGCAAACAGAACACGTTTCCCTAATCAGAAGTTGTTTTTAATATATGTAAGAAATTCAATTAAACATCAGAGAGTGAAAGTGATTACAACGAGTTGGTACTTGGTAGGATAAGAGATCCTCCTTAAAAATAAAAAAAGGAAAATACAACGAACAAAGAATATGAATATGGCTAAAGGCCAAGTCATTCACAAGCATGACTTTATTTTCTGTGGAATGATTAGAATCTTAGGGGCATTGTTTTCAAGTTGTAGTAATATTGCATAGCTGTAATAGCTTGGGCATTAGAATTTCTGATATTGCAAAAGGTGATTGGGCCAAATTGGTGAAATTACATGAGAAGCCTTAGCAGAATTCCATAATTCATCCAGGATAAGTGCCTTGAGCCTCAAGTAAGAACTACATCAGAATCTAATTAAGGAAGAAGTCACATCACAGGGATCAACATTAAAGAGTTCACACCAGTCATGGCTTTCTTGACAAGTTCACAGCAAGGTTTCCTTAGGCAGCAAGCTACAGTAGGAAATAGTAATACAACATCAATGAAACAATTTGAAGATGAACGTGAGTGGTTAAGACTTGCCTATATAGACTCAAGATCCAAAGAGAGTCATGGTTTCAGATTGGTCTGCATAAGAACATGACTAGAAAGACAGCTACATTAAACAAGAAACACTAAAGAAACAAGCAGATGTCTAAATTTCTTCTATGATGGAAAAGGTTTCATGTCTCCACAATTATATAACTCAGACAGATGCAAACATTATGATGTTTCTGGCAAGGTTTAGTATAGAGTCTCAGTTTCACAAAAATGTACTTGAATTGATTTCATAGCGTTTTAATGACAAACAAGTAGAAGATAAAGAAAAAAATAATGAAAATGGTAGTTTTGAAATTAGAATATATTCATTGTTACCAACTAAATTAACTTTTTTTTAAAATTTTGATAAATCAGATAATTGAATTTTATAAATAGTATGGAGGAAGTATTGCATTAATTAAAAAAGTTAAATGTATTACCTTAAATTTTGATTAATAATTTATTTAGATAAAAATAATTAAATAAACATTAATAGTATATGTACAAAATATAAAAATAAATATTAATAATGTTTTTTATTATAAAAAAATGGGTTGGTGTCTTGGTGGGTTGAAAAAATCTCAACCGACCGTGAAAAAAGAGCAAATCCTAGTTGGTCTGATGGGCCAAACCTATTTTACTAATCCTAAAAAATTCTAAGTGTAGACCATATAAATGCTAAGCCTCCTTTTTTTTTTTTGTTTTGTTTTGGTAACAACATATAAACATGAGGACTCAAATAATAAAAAATAGTTCACTAAACTAATTAAAAATTGTCAAATAATTTAAAAACTTACGAGTTAATTTAACCTACTATGTAGAACCTTTACTTTTCTATTTCTCCAATCAATCAAATACTATTAAAGATTTTGATACTATCACCTTATTTTATTCTTCTTTATTTTTTTTTCTCAATTTACACTCAGACAAATACAAGCAAAGAAAAATAAATATAATATATATATTTTTATTTAATAGAAAATATATTGTTATAGGAGGGAAAAAAAAAAGCACGTAAAACTTTTGTGCCTATCGCAGCAGCGAAGAAACCTCAAAACAAAACCCTGCCTCCCTCTCCTCTCTTCACTGTTTGGCTTCTTCACCGTTCGTTTACACAGAGCAGCTAACAATGGCGAGTGGTGACGGCGGCATGAAGTCGACGTCAATTAACGGCGTCAAGATGTACACAATAGCGTCGCAGCAACCTTCACTCGCTTCCTGGCTCCCCTCCAACTCTAAGAAGCAAAACTCTCATCGCAACGTCAAAAGTAACAACAGTGTTACCTCTCTCTCTCTCTCTCTCACCTTTCTCATTCATTCATTCATTCTTCCGCTTTCAGGTTACACGCAGAACCTGCAACTGCTCGAAGACCTGCGCTTCGCCACCGCCTCCACCAAAATCAAGACCACTCTCGACGGTGAGTACATCATAGCTTCCGGCATCTATCCGCCGCAAGTCAAGGTCTACGAGGTCAGGGAGCTAGGCTTAAAGTTCGAACGCCACTTGGATTCCGAAATCGTTGATTTTCAGGTACTCTAACTAACTTCTATTCAAATGGAATCAAAAGTTTGGTTTATAATCTCCACTCAATAATTGTTGTTCCTCATTTTATTATTAGTTAATGTTTTCTGTGTTTGTAATTGTAAATTGTAAGCGATTTCTTACAGAGGAGGAACTCCATAGCTTCTATTGAAATAAAATAAAAAGTTAGGTTTATATTCCGATTCCAATATTTGTTGTGCACTTGTGCTTCATGTAATTATGTTTACATTTGTTAATATTTTCTCTTGTGCTCGTAATAAGTAAACTGTAAAGCTCATAAGGTTGAACTAAGTTCATACGTTATATTCATAGATTTATTTAGCGGGGAGAACTATGTTTGATTCACTGTATACAAAATTTCCTTGAGCTAGTGACAGCCATGCACCGCTGTGGTCTATGACCTAAGACCATAAAATAAGTAGACTGTAGGCGGTCTTTTATGGGAGGGATTGGTTGGTTGAGGTAATTGCATAGCTTCAATTGAAATAGAAAGATAGGTTCTATATTCCAAGAATTCTAGTGCTTCATTTTGTTTATGTTTACATTACTTAATGTTTTTTTTGTGTTTGTAAATTGGGAGCAATCTTTTACAGATGGATTGATTGGGTGTGATAACTGTGTAGATTCAATTGAAATATGAAGTTAGGTCTATATTCCAAGTTCCAACAATTGCTGTGCTGCATTTTATTTTTGTTTACATTAGTAAATCTATTGCAGAGGGATTGGTTGGTTGAGGTAACATGTTTTTGCTGGTGTAGGTTCTGGCAGATGACTATTCAAAACTTGCATTTTTATGTGCTGATCGCTCTGTTTGTCTGCATGCAAAATATGGAAAGCACCATACTTTGCGGATTCCGAGGTTTCTTCTCTAGGCTATATGTTTATTGATTGCTCTTGGAGTTTAAAGTGTGATTTCTGCTGAGAAATGATTGTTTGTTGTTGTCATTTGGTAGGATGGGGAGGGATATTGCTTATGACTGCTGGTCTTGTGACTTGCTTTGTGCTGCGTCATCCCCGGATCTGTACAGAATTAACTTAGAGCAGGTGTTTATCTTATAGCTTTTTGTAACGATAACATCTTGATTCTTTACTAGTGTGTAGATACGTTTTCATATTGATTGAGTTTGGAAAAAAGTAATACTGAAAATGGAAAGCTGCTTTTCTGACTTGTCAGGGGCGATTCCTCTCCTCCCTTAACACACAATCCCCTGCATTGAATGTAGTTTCTCGAAGGTAAATACTGGAACTTAAACACTGATTTACCCTTTATTTTCTTCAATTATTATTAAAGCTTTGTATATTTTGTGTACATACCTTGCAATTTTGTATTAAATCACTGGAAATTTAATCTTGTCTGAATTTTAGCAAGCTTCATGGATTAGTTGCCTGTGGTGGTGAAGATGGTGCTGTGGAATGCTTTGACATGCGAGTGAGATCTTCAGTTGGTAGAATTGATGCTGTTGGACCTAGTGGTGATGTTGACCAGGTAGCATGTCTTCTCTCTCAGTTGCCTATTTCCAGATGTTAGAATGTTGTGAGAATGTATTAAGAATTTTTATTTTTTTTGTATTTTATGTGCTGAAGCTGTTGCCATAAGGCAAGTGTCTTGTATTACTATCTCTTAATCATATGTGTGACCTTCTGCCCATCTATTTACTCACACAAGTTTCAAATGGGCAGGAAACGTTTATCCTTTCCTCCTTTTCATATCATAACCAAATATGAGGTTATAGATTATTTTGTAAATTTCATTGTGTAATTGACATCTTTATTGTTAACCTTTCCATATTTGTAGGAGGTCACTGCATTGGAGTTTGATGAAGATGGTGGTTTCTTAATGGCTGTTGGAAGTAGCGCAGGAAAGGTACTTACATCCTGAGTTGTGTCACTTGTGTCATTATTGGGGCAGTTGTGGCAAATTTTGTAGTACTTTCATCGCCCTCTTTGTGATTGAGTTGAACAATAGTCATGTCTGGTGTTATATAGGATTTTAAGGAAAGCTTGTCTTCATCCCACAATAGCAGCTTTGTGAATATGGATGTATATACTATTTAGAAAAGCCAGGCTTATATCATAAAACGCTAGAATTCATAAAGTCAGAAGATAAGCTATTACCTTAATGATCCCTAGTTTCATAATTATTTGTTTGAAAATTATTAGACCTCTAGGTAGACATAACTGATTTAAAAAGTGTAGAAAATGTTGTGGCAGCATTGAGGGGTGGACTACTTTTCTGTATTTTTTCTAAATGCTATTTATTAGGAAAATCTTTATTACTTTTTAGCAGAAAAAAAAAACTCCTTGTTGGAACACAATTTTACTTTCTAAACTAAATCTCCACGTGTATTTTTTCCCCTTGAACATGGATATTTTATACATTAAATTTTGCATATGCAGGTTCTCATCTATGATCTGCGCTCGTCCCATCCTGTACGAGTACAGGACCATATGTAAGTTGACATTCACATTTGAGAAGTTTATGTTTGTGTTTGTGTTGAAAATAATTATATCTTTAATTAATGGTTCGTTAAAAATTGTCTTACAGGTATGGCAGTTCAATATTGGATATTAAGTGGCATCATACTCTTAACTATGAAAAACCAATGTTGATTACCAGTGATAATCATGTTGTTAGGATATGGGATCCTGAAACGGTAGAGGAATTTGCTCCTATTCTCAGTATTTCAGATTAATAGTTCAACTGTTTTTCTCCAAATTGATCTGTATTTTGTACACTTTGGTCATGCTTATTTCATCCATTAAAATTGTGCTCTGTAGTATCTCTTTAATTAGTTGGGTAATTCAGTAACATTTACCTAGGAGAAAGAATGATCAATAACGTTGTATGGCATGATTGACTTCAAGAATTCAATTGTAACATGTTGGGGTACCCACATCATTCTATATTTTGGAGATTGTAACATGTTGGGACATCCACATCTTTTATATTTTGGAGATTGTTAAAAGATGTCAGACTTTGAAAACATGATCCTAAGGAGTTCTTTTCAGCAAATTTTTGCTAAGCTGTAATTGGTTAGATAAATGTACAGAATTTTCTTCTTACCAAATTTTAATGATTTAAATTAAAATGTACAATTATAGTAAGAGTTTAATGGTGATGCACTTGTTAACCATATTCTACTTATTACCTTCATATTCTAGTTCACTTGTTAATCATCACTGAAGGATTTTCTTGATAATATGTTTTTGGTATATCTAAACTAAATTGTACATGCATACATTTTATGTTTAAGATGAGCTCGGTATCCCTTGTTCATAATCAATTAGGGAATAAATGATTTTAGATTGTATGTTTCATCAGCATGGGTTGTTTTGATTGATTAGTCTGTTTCCAGGGAGAAGGCTTGACCAGCATTGAACCGACAACAGGAACAATAAATGATGTGTGCACATTCCCTGGCAGTGGTTTGATCTTACTGGCCTTGGACTGTAGTCAAATACCATCTTACTTCATACCATCACTTGGACCTGCTCCCAAGTGGTGTTCTTCTCTAGAGAATTTCACTGTATGTTCTTAATATTTTGATTATTAGATTTTTGTTCTAGTTGTCTTTGTTGTGACATTATAACTATTTTTACAGGAGGAGTTAGACATGGGTGGACAAACAACTATTTATGATCATTACAAATTTTTGACAAAGGAGGAGCTTGAGAGGTTAAATTTGACCAGCTTGATTGGCACCAATCTACTTAGAGCCTACATGCATGGCTTCTTTATTAATCATGCATTATACAAAAAGGTAGGTTGTCATTGTTATGTTTTGTTATTGAAATGCTGATATCTTTTTTTCCCTAGAGCCTAACTGAATGTTTGCCTTTTCAGTTTTTTCATGAATTCTTTATCATGTTGAGTTGGTTAATGAAAAAAAACCATTTAATTCATCGGCTTATTGGAAAAAGACATGAGTGATTGGCATCGTATGTGTCAAAACATCTAAGAACTTAAGCAAGCTTCATAATGGAGATTCTTTTCTTGCCTTTATCATGTGCTAATTTATTGCTGTAAGCCATATTTAATTTTACATTGTAAACTGGCTATTTTCCTTTGGAATAATGTGTTTGCCGTGTTGGATGAACATTTTGGTTCGTCCCAGTGCTTTTTGTATAAAAAGGAGGTCTAGTTGTTAGTGTCTGGTTTATGTCTATTGTTTATTTGGTTGGAGGGAGATGCTCACATTTTGAAGGGTGTGTCTCTTGGCTCTTAAGTTTGATTTTGGATAGGGCTGTATTTGTGACTTATACTTTGCTCATAGTTTTTTCAAGGAAGTTTACTTTCTTTGTATGCAAAAAACTAGATATCTTTGCTTGACTTTTTCCTTCATTTTGTGTTTTTCTTTTTCTGTTTTGGAGAATAACCGATCCTCAGCTTAGTTGTAATTGTTTCACTCTAATTATATTTTTTATATATATATTTTAAATATTTTTATCTTGATTGATTATGGTAATGGCAGTCATCATCCTTATATTGTAGTTATTTTTCTTAGATGTTGCTAGACCTAGATTCTGTCTTTGTCCTATCATATGATGCACCAATTATTTTGTAGGCAAAAGCAATGGTGGATCCTTTTGAATATGAAGCTTATATTGAACAGCAGAAACGAGAAAAGATGGAAGCTGAGCGTGCCTCACGAATCACGGTAGAATTGATTTCTTCACTAATCATTTTAGTTTTCTATTCATACTTTACATAGGTAAGGATGATTTAATGATTTATAATCCATTGCTCTGCCTCAATCATTCTCCTTGCAGGTCAGGAAAAAGTTGCCCAAAGTTAATCGGGCTCTTGCAGCTCGCCTCCTAGAAACTGAAGAAGCTGAAAATGAGAAGAGAGATGCTGATGATGGTGAAACTAAAAAGGCATCCAAGAAAAAGAAAGTGCTTAGCATGCAAGATCTTCAAGACGATCGATTTAAAGCTATGTTTACAAATGAGGTACTGTAATATTAAATGTGACAGTTGTGTTAGTCTTTTTAATGACTTTATCCTCTCTCTTTAGCCCTTTTATTCTAACAAGTTTCAAGAAACTAATCATGGCTGGCTACATTTAAAACATTATAACTTCCCACCATCTTCAATGGGTTGAATTGAATTTAATGCCCTTGTCCTGATTAATGATGCATCAAAACTTTGGCATTCAGATATATCATTGTTGGAGTGATTTTTCCCTAGTTGAGCATATTATTTTAAATTTCTTGGAGATGCTCAATGTTAATAGGAAAAAAACCCTCACATTGGATAGAGGGCAACCCTCACCCTATGAGTAGCTAGCTTTTAGGGTTTAGTTAGGCCATAACTCACATTCTAAGATGGTATCAGAGCCTATCCTATATCCATTAAAGGGCCATCCATCATATTATCCACGCACTAAGTCCAAAAGTGTTGAGCATGAGAAGGTGTATTAGGAAAAACCCAAGTGGGGGCCAATTGTCATTCTATGAGCTAGTTTTTGGGGTTGAGTTAGGCCCAATCCCACATTCTAAGAAATGTAAATTTATGCAAACAAGAACTTCTTACTACAAATTTCAAATTCAACTGCAACATTAAAATATTTGAATGCATTTGATGGGAAATTTGGCAGATCCATGTAATTTTTTTTTTTTTTTATCAGCAAGATCCATGTATTTTGATTGTTATGACTTGTGATTGCTTTTTCTTTAAAGAGACATCTTTCTTACAGTTATTACTACTTATTCGGTTTCAGGAATTTGAGATTAAGGATTCCTCACAAGAATATCTGGCTTTACATCCCATGGGTTCTAAGAAGCAAACATCCCTGTTAAAGGAACATTTTGAACCTGTCATGTCAGACGACGAACAAAGTCTAGGTGATTCTGATGCATCGACATCATCACATGATGAACCTGTGAATGGAATGAAAGACAAATCTCGGGTTCCAAGGTGAGCATGTTACCAGTTTTTTGTTAGGTTTCTTTTCCTTTATGGGAGATAAATAGGGTAATCTGTTAGGATTTGAAGTATTTTATCAATTTTTTTATAATCAATGATGTTTCTTTGAGCTGCATGTGTATGCAATATGGAGTTCTTTATTTTTTTTCTATATCTTTTAATTCTTAATTACTGTTGCATTTTACATAAAATGCAGAATGTATGAAATTAAGAATGAACAACATGCCGAGGCATTCTGGAGCCAAAAATCACTTGCAGGGGAGCACTCACTTCCTATGGGAGACAGAGTTGCAGCTCTCAAAGATGATCAACGGTCTTCTCGTGTTCCAAATGGTGTTAAGCAGGGTCCAGGAGGATCACGGGAAATCACTTTCAGATCAAGAAGCTCAGCTAAGTACAAGGAAGAGGAGGAGGATAGAGAAGTGCCACTCAGGAAAAAGAGGGGAGTTCAATCCTTGGGGCTTAAGCCCGACAGACCACTGTTTTGTGGTCAAGGGGGAGGGAAACGGGGTGGTGGCAGAAGAGGAAGAGGAAGAGGACGAGGACGAGGACGAGGATGGCGATAATGACCTTTACGTAATGTAAATGGCATTGATTCTTCTTAGATCTTGCTTGCTTGATCCTTATGGCTCAGTTTTTCATCCATGTATAGTCCTGTGACTGAAGGCGCACACTAGGCATGGCTACAGGGCCATATGATCTCTGATGCATCATATGTAGCTTAACATCTTAATGTTTACTTATTTATATTTTTGTTCTTTCCCCCTATTTTGTGTGGAACCTACCTTAATTGTTACAATTTTGTTTAAAAACCAAGGATAGAGGAGGAGATTGTAGGATATGTATCTCCCTTTATGTTTATTGGTTCGACTGCCACCTCCCTCCTACAAGAAAAAGCTCCATAATGCTATTGAATGGAAAATGAGTTTCTCATTGTTTATTTTGTTAATGTATCCTCTTGACAAGGAATTGTGTACGTTTATGTTTCTATTTCGAACTCTTGGTACTATTTTAGTATTTTACGTTTGTTTTGTTTGGTTTAATTGTGTGCAGGGAATTCAATACTTCCTAATTGCTTCCGAACCAACATCACATGTAAAACTGAAAGTTATGTTAAGGGTGTGGTGGTTATTAGCTCACGTAAGATAAGCCTAATTGAAGTGTACATCACTTCCGTTGGGGAATGAATACTTCCGAATATGATGAAAGCCTATAGCTATAGACCATACTAATATATTCTCTTTTGCTTTCCAAAAAACAAAACAAGGATGGGGTGAGCTGTATATAATATAACAAATGAACGATGATATCAACTTTCTCTAATTTGAATGTATGAAAAGAATATAAAGGGGAAATAATTGTGAGATCCACCTCAATTTTTTATTCACATAATGCAAATAAGAAGACATGAGAAAACCATACAATTTTATACAAACATATCCAAGGGGCCAAAAATACCCTTCCCTCCCTAAGTCTATAGTAGCTATACAGAAGCTAGATGGGACAGAGGACCCTAAATTAATGTGAATATCAAACTTAGAATTATTCGGGTTTGCGTGATTGAGTCATTCATTCCCCACGCTTCAACACTTTCCCCCTTTTTATCTTTGCATGATTCAACAACAAAACTGTCCTTCCATAGTTCAATCCTGTCTTAGATTTGCTTTAATATAAAAAAAAAAAAAACCATATCAGCACGGCTCTGAATTTGACACTTGTATATCTCGCAACATTATTATAGTATAAAAAAAAAGAAAAAAGATTACAATCATTTTATTGTGAGCAATAATTTTTCTACTAAATTGGGAGGAATAATCTACTCCTAACATGGAAGGAAGAAGTCGCACTTTTCACATCAGAGCAATACTCTTGGCTCTCAACAAATGGAAACCTGTGACTTGTTTTGATTGGTTCCCTATTAGTTTTCTCTTGAGAATTTGACCTGCTTAAATTTTTTAATGGGTAAAAAATAATTTATGTAATTTCAATTTTGATAATTAGCTCGTGTAAAATCATTTTATATGGGATTTCATTTTTAACATTTAACCATGTTTATGTTTCAAATAGATTAACAGCTAAAACCAAAATCGTGATTTTGTACATGGAATTAACAAAATTTCAAGGATAATTTTCAAAGACGAATGAAATCATTTTCATTTTAAGGATATATATTTTGGTGTGGGGGTGGGGGGGGCTAGTGATGTGGAATAGATAATGAAAGGAACCCTTAACCCAGCCTGTTCTCTTATTCATTAATTAATTAATTTGGCATTAGGTATGTTTATTTCACATTTTCTAAATGCAAAGGTGCGTTCAGGTAAAGGAATAAATATATAAATTATTTTTACAAATAAAGAGGAATAAATTCTTCCATCCATTCAATGAATTTAGGATTTTGTGCTTTAAAAAAAAAAACTGATGAATTGTCATGCATGCATGCACCGTCATATCATTGTTAGACAAACGTAAAATAAAAATGCTTAATCTATGAAAATTTTCGGCACAACATTACCATAGGTTTAGGCTTTAGCTAAGCCTATATGATGGTAGCTATCAATCAAAAACGGGATTGTTAATGAATTAACTATCAAAGTTTCAAGGATAGGATGTTAATTATGGTTGCACATGGGCAGAGTGAGTCAGAGACCTCTGCAACTGCATTATGCATATTGGTGTAACAAAAATTTAACTTGATATATATAGCAGTATAGTGTATACTAATGAACCTGCCATTGTGTATAGCTAAATGCTAGAATAAAAGAAGTATAAAACTTAAATAAAGAAATATTTTATAATTTTTTTTCTGTTGTCCCTCCTATATGGCTAGAACTTGTCCTTATAAATGCTCTTCCTCCTCTCATGACTTCTCTTGTCTTGACATCTGATGCTGTCTCTTTCTTTTCTGGCTTTTTTTTCTCTTGTTTGATATTCCACTTCTGTACTTTGTTGTTAAAAACCATTGGCTAGGACATAACATACGAGTGCAAGAAGTAGGTATCTCTTTCTTTCTCTGCCTATGTCTCTCACTACCTCTCTATTTTGGTTCTTTCTGTTTCTTTGATGATTATATAATATATTTAGTCCAAAGATCATGCAGGGCTTCAATCTGAAGGAGACAAAGATCATGAGAAAGATATTCAGCATTGATAACTTCAAAGGAGAAAATCAGAATTCATCAGAGGCAATAAAGGAAAGTCCTAGTTTGAATCAAGCATCAGCAAACTCAAGTGGATGCTTCTATCATCAAACCAAAAAGTATGAGTAGATTCTTCAACAATTTTTCTCTGTTACTTGAATCCTGTTTTGGATATACTATATTTATACTTACCTTGAATGAAACTCTGATTTGGATTTTAATATGCACAAGGATCTTTGTTGGTTCCTGGAACATTGGAGGCATTACACCACCCAAGAATTTGGACATGGAAGATTGGCTTGACACACAAAATAATTCAGCAGATATATATGTTCTGGGGTAATCATCTTCTTTTGTTACTTCAGATACATGTGAGAGGAATCAACTTCATATTAGAGACCAAACTGTTGGATTCCTATTATTTCATTAATTATGTGTGTTGTACCAGGTTCCAAGAAATTGTACCTCTAAATGCAGCAAATGTACTAGGTCCCCAGAACAGAAGAGTTTCTATGAAATGGAATTCTCTAATTGGGCCAGCCCTTAACAATAGAACACCAACAAAGGTTGTTGAAGAAGATAAAACAACAGCTGAACCTCAGAAGATATATCCTTTGAAGGAACATATTTGTGCAGATGGAAAAGATTTTCAGTGCATCATAAGCAGGCAAATGGTGGGAATGTTCATTACCATTTGGGTTCAACGTGACCTCAATCAAACGATCAGGCACTTGAGTGTCTCGTCTGTTGGCTGTGGAATCATGCGTTGCTTAGGAAACAAGGTATGTTTTTTAACATCTCATGGAGGATCAGAAATGCATGTTTTTTTTTTTGTTTTAACAAATAAATTGGTTGTTTTGAACTTTAAATGATTTCTTAGTTCTTTTGTTGATCTTAAAATACAGGGTTCAATATCAATTAGATTTTACTTGGATGAAACAAGCTTCTGCTTTATATGTAGTCATCTAGCATCTGGTGGGAAAGAAGTAGACAGAAGACAAAGAAACGTAAATGCAGTTGATATTCTGTCCAAGACAATTTTCCCTTCTGGTCCTCTGCATGATATGCCTCAAAAAATTATTGATCATGAGTAAGTGTATATTATAGGAAACAAGTCATCAACTAGAATGAACTGTTTTTTTTTATAACAATGAAGGATATATTATCATTATATATTAGACATGCAAACTTTGATTTGTGATTGGAAACATTTAACTAATTTTGGGTCTGTTCCTATGCAGCCGAGTAGTTTGGCTAGGCGACTTGAACTACAGAATCTATATGGCAGACTCTACAACATAATCACTGATCAAGAGAAGAGAGTGGGAAACCTTGTTGAAACATGATCAGGTAAGGCTCATCCATCATGTTACTTCTTGCATGAAAACATTTTGGATTGATTAGTTACCATAATGTTTTGAGTTCAGAATTTAAAATTCCACGCAAATTATTATATAGCTGAAGATGGAGCTCATGGAGGGTCATGTATTCCAAGGTTGGCATGAAGGAGCTATAGAGTTTCCACCTACATACAAATACTGTCCGAATTCTAAAGATTACCTAGGCTGTGATCAGAGGCATGTGAGCAAAAAGTGGCGCTCCCCAGCGTGGTATTTGAATGATTCTAATTTCCCTTAAGAACCACAATGCTTTTA
This sequence comes from Amphicarpaea edgeworthii, assembly GCA_014843725.1. Lineage (NCBI taxonomy): Eukaryota > Viridiplantae > Streptophyta > Magnoliopsida > Fabales > Fabaceae > Amphicarpaea > Amphicarpaea edgeworthii. Next base: position 2,312,528 of record CM026325.1, read on the forward strand.
TTTTATTTGAAGGAATGGGTTAATCTAAATCTAACCACAAGATGGTACTGCAGGTGCGATAGAATAATATGGTTTGGGAAGGGAATGAAGCAAATCCTATACAACAGGAGTGAGTCTAAACTTTCTGATCATAGGCCTGTACGTGCAATGTTCATTGCTGATATCAGGGTGGCAGGGAGATTTTAGTTCTAATATACCATTTCTCATAAACTGCTTCTGCCACGTCGGCAGGATCGGTCTTGCCTTCTCCATCTTTGGGAAGCTTCTGAAGCGCGGCCTCCCCTACGACGTCGTCACGCTCAACACCCTCATCAACGACCTCTGCCTCAACGACGCTTAAGTTTCACAACGAAATAGCCGCGGAGGACTTCGAATTCAACGAAATCACCTACGGGACGTTAATTAACGGACTCTGTGATGTAGGGAAAACAAAAGCCGGTGTTATATTGTTGAGGACGATACAAGAGTGTGTTTTCAATGTTAAACCTAATGTGGTTATGTATAGTAGAGTTATCGAAGGTTTGTGTAAGGAAGGACTAGTGAATGAGGCGTGTGAGTGCTACTATGAAATGGTTGGTAACAGTGTTGAGCCTAATGCTTTCACTTTTAGGCCTCTTGTGAGAGCGTTGTGTGTCATGGGGCAGTTAAACGAGGCGGTTCGGATGGTGGAGGAGATGATTTCGAAGGGTGTTTATGTTGATGTTTACGTGTCTAGTGTTTTGATTGATGCCTTGTGTAAGAAGGGGATGGTGGGGGAGGCGCACAAGGTGTTTGATGAAATGATTAGGAGAGGCTGTGGGGTTAGTGTTGTTGCGTGCTCTACCTTGATGGCTGGGTATTGTTTCAAGAACCAAGTGGATGAGGCTAGGAAGCTGTTTGATGCCGTTGTGGGACGCCCAGATGTTTCCAGTTATAATGTTTTGATTAACGGGTATTGCAAGGTTAGGAGGTTGGATGATGCAACCAAGTTGTTCGATGAAATGTGTGGGAGGAATGTGGTTCCCAATCTTGTGACTTACAATTTGTTGGTTGATTGCTTTTGTAAATGTGGGAGGGTGCCCATTGCTTGGAAGGTTGTTAAGGCGATGTGTGGGAGTGGTTTGGTGTCGGATGTTGTTACTTACAGTATCTTGTTGGATGGTTTGTGCAAAAGGGCAACTTCTTAATGAGGCAATTGCATTGTTTAATCAGCTGATTAAGAGGGGCATGGCACTTGATGTTTGGAGTTATAGTATATTGATTGATGGGTGTTGCAAGAATCAAAAGATAGGTGAGGCCATGAATATCTTGAAAGAAATGCTTTTAAGGAATTTGGTTCCCCATATCGTGACTTACACTTGCTCTTATTGATGGCTTGTGCAAATCTGAGAGTTTGTCATCTGCGTGGAGGCTTCTCAATGATTTGCACAATAATGGTCCACCCCCTGATATTGTTGCTTACAGTACCTTGTTGCATGCTTTATGCAAAAATAAACATTTCGACCAAGCAATTTTGCTGTTTAACCAAATGATCAGGAGGGGTTTGGCACCTGATGTTTGGAGTTATACCATCTTGATTAATGGAGTGTGCAAGAGTGAAAGGATAGACGAGGCCGTTAATCTCTTAAAACTCTTTCTAAAAATGATGTGTATAAAGGAAAGTATTTTATTAACTTCATATACAATATTTTAGAAAATCATTCAAGTGATGTTTTACCTCAAAAATGATTTTTTTTAGCTTTCATTGTTGCATGTTTGGCAAATTATTTCATAACTCTATCCCCATCTAAATTTTAAGAACCAAAATGATAATAATAAAAAAATAACAACAACAATAATAGAATTTATCCCTTTAATAATAGAAAGGAAAAAATAAACTAAACATAATATTAATATACATTTGATTAACTTTTATTTGTAGTGAAGATGCTGGTTTCTGCAAAGTGCATCAATATAATTGATAACATCAGGGGGTGGAGCATTGGCATGCATCTCATTAACAAGCTGCCACACATACGAGATTCTCCCATATCTGCACAAGCCATCAACAAGAGAAATGTAAGTTATGGTATCAGGAACCAAATTTTTTAGATGCATGTCTTTAAAGAGATTAACGGCCTCATCTATCCTTTCACTCTTGCACAGTCCATTAATCAAGATGGTATAACTCCAAACATCAGGTGCCAAACCCCTCCTGATCATTTGGTTAAACAGCAAAATTGCTTGGTCGAAATGTTTACTTTTGCATAAAGCATGCAACAGGGTACTGTAAGCAACAATATCAGGGGGTGGACCATTATTGTGCAAATCATTGAGAAGCCTCCACGCAGATGACAAACTCCCAGATTTGCACAAGCCATCAATAAGAGCAGTGTAAGTCACGATATGGGGAACCAAATTCCTTAAAAGCATTTCTTTCAAGATATTCATGGCCTCACCTATCTTTTGATTCTTGCAACACCCATCAATCAATATACTATAACTCCAAACATCAAGTGCCATGCCCCTCTTAATCAGCTGATTAAACAATGCAATTGCCTCATTAAGAAGTTGCCCTTTGCACAAACCATCCAATAAGATACTGTAAGTAACAACATCCGGCACCAAACCACTCCCACACATCGCCTTAACAACCTTCCAAGCAATGGGCACCCTCCCACATTTACAAAAGCAATCAACCAACAAATTGTAAGTCACAAGATTGGGAACCACATTCCTCCCACACATTTCATCGAACAACTTGGTTGCATCATCCAACCTCCTAACCTTGCAATACCCGTTAATCAAAACATTATAACTGGAAACATCTGGGCGTCCCACAACGGCATCAAACAGCCTCCTAGCCTCATCCACTTGGTTCTTGAAACAATACCCAGCCATCAAGGCAGAGCACGCAACAACACTAACCCCACAGCCTCTCCTAATCATTTCATCAAACACCTTGTGCGCCTCCCCCACCATCCCCTTCTTACACAAGGCATCAATCAAAACACTAGACACGTAAACATCAACATAAACACCCTTCGAAATCATCTCCTCCACCATCCGAACCGCCTCGTTTAACCGCCCCATGACACACAACGCTCTCACAAGAGGCCTAAAAGTGAAAGCATTAGGCTCAACACTGTTACCAACCATTTCATAGTAGCACTCACACGCCTCATTCACTAGTCCTTCCTTACACAAACCTTCGATAACTCTACTATACATAACCACATTAGGTTTAACATTGAAAACACACTCTTGTATCGTCCTCAACAATGTAACACCGGCTTTTGTTTTCCCTACATCACAGAGTCCGTTAATTAACGTCCCGTAGGTGATTTCGTTGAATTCGAAGTCCTCCGCGGCTATTTCGTCGTGAAACTTAAGCGCCGTCAAAACGGCGCCGTTGAGGCAGAGGCCGTTGATGAGGGTGTTGAGCGTGACGACGTCGTAGGGGAGGCCGCGCTTCAGAAGCTTCCCGAAGACGGAGAAGGCGAGACCGATCCTGCCGACGTGGCAGAAGCAGTTTATGAGGATGGTGAGGGTGACGTGGCAGGGAGTCACGTTGCTGCCGCGATACTCCGTTTGGGCGCAGAGGAAAATCGCGGCGGGGAAGCGCCTCGCCTGCGCGAGGGAGCCCAGTATTCGGTTGAAGACGCGTGGGGGAGGTTGCGAGTGGAGTAGGCGCGTGGAGGAAGATAGCCGGAACGTTCTCTTCATCTTTCGCTCAAACGCGGCTTCAGTCGAACCATAACGCTTAACTCCGTCGCCGTCGGCGTGCGGCTTCAATTTTCTTTTCAGCTCGTGTTTCGAAGTTTGAAATTGAAACTAGGGACTAGGTACTAGGGAGGGAGGGTTAACGGAGAAACTCCAACACTAAAATTTAAAAAGGTTAAAATGATTTTAGTTTATTATTAAAAATAAAGTTTATTTTATTTTATTTTATTTCAGTCTCTGTCATTACTTATTACTTATACGTTATAACATAATGATTAATATGGAAAAGAGTGGCTGTTCCCCCTTATGTGCTAACTTATTTCTTTTTGGGGGTGTTGATAAATCGAATTAAATCACGAAATCGTTAAAAAAATTGAAAATCGATTAAATCGAAAAATTGTATGGATCAAAAATTTCAAAAATTGCATATTTTTTATGGTTTGGTTCGATTTTTGAATTTTATTATAAAAAATCGAATCAAACCGTATTTTATAATTATATTGATTTACTTTTAGATGTTTAATATTATTTAATTAACAATATTTTAATTTTTTATGATTATGTGATTTATAGTATATTTTTTTAATAATAATTTTTTGTAATATATTATTACATATACTTTCATATATTACAAAAAGATATATTGATATTACTAAATAACATTAAATTAAATATAAAGTGAAACATGATTTATTATTATGTTAAAAAAAAAGTTAATAATATCATTTTATAATAATGTTAAATAGAAGTAAAAATAATATTTTTTAAACTAAAATATGTAAATCAAAATTTAATAAAAAAAAATATAAAATAATAATTATGTGAGTTTAATTAAAAAAATTAAACTATGACAATAGATTAAAAAAAAAACCGCGAAATCGAACCGAACCAAACCGCAAAAAATTGGTTTGATTTGGTTTGGATTTGATGTTATGTTAAAACCGAATCAAACCAAACCACGACTTTATTTTAGGTTTGGTTCGAATCACTTTTTGTCCAAAAATCGAACCAAACCGCACCGCGAACACCCCTGGCTGCGAAGATATGATTTTTTAAGAATGACAAAATACATTCAACTAATGAAATCAAAGGTTTTCGTGCAAGTCTTATCTTATGTTATTATTTGTAATGAATGATTACTTCTTTAGTTTCATATTTATTGCCAGTGAGCAGATAACTATAAATGTGTTCATAATTTGCATGAAATGGTCTGATACATTAAAGGACTCTCGAGCTGAGCTTTGCGATGAAATGTAAAAGGCACAATCAAAGGAGAAGCAAAGTTTGATTTTCGTGAAGAATGGATTCTGTTGTTACATTCCTACTTTATCTTGAGTAGCTGGCGTCTACAACGTGACAAAATAAAATTCTTCTAAATGGACAGAGAAGAGAAGAAAGAAACAGAAACAGAATCCAATAAATAAATTGGTACAGTAAAGAAGTCTAAAAAAATGGGACTAATAACTTGAGCCGTCTCTGTCCAACTCGACCAACTCATCCTCTCTAATCCTGCAGACAACAAACCAACGATAAAATAATAAATAAATAAAAAAAAAAGCATAGTTCTTCTGAGATGATGTTTCGACTGTAGAATGTGAAGGATAAATGATTCAATCATTAAAACATGTCTGATCTAGACATTCAGCTAATTGGGGAAGGCGTTTTACGAAATTTAGTGGCACTTTTTCAGGAAACCAATCTAGCAGAGCCCAAGGTTGGTGCTTTACCTCCAAAATAGTTTTAGCTTCATCATTAAATGCTTTACAAAGAATTTCATAACTCTTCTCCATCTGCATTTAAGAAAAACAAAAATAGCAGAACAATTTCACAAGATAACAGGAAAAAGGAAAAGAAAAATCTATATACCATTGGATTGACTTTTGAAGGTGACGTAGCTGATATGATGTATCTGAAACAGAAATATTCCATCATTCAACCAAAAAAGAAAATCAAAACGGAACTATAAAGGTCATTCAATTAGAAAGGCATGGAATCAATGTCTTAGGATGACATTCAACTAGAAAGGCTAACAGAACAGGAGCGATTAGTGATAGGAAATTCTTTCTTCCCTTTTGTTCTCGTCAAACTTGACATCCTTGTCTTTTTAAAGGAAAATACTTTGATGATGGCAGCATACATGAGTGAAAATGTTACCTTAGCTTACTTATATAGAAATCCATAGCTAATACATTTGCCTTTTGAACAGTCAGCATGACCGCACCCATATAGTTCTACAAGAGACATTAAAACAAAGAAAATAATAGATAAGAGACAATGTATAATGCACATAAAACTCTTATGCTTGTCAAGACATCCTATTGAGGGGCATAAGAGCTTTCTAAATGGAAATTATGAACATAGTACATCAATAATAATAATAAAAAACTTAGTTTCTTCAAAAATCATAATGTTCAACAGTCCATCATCTTTTCCCAGCTTAAAAGCCGTGTCCTTGCAACACAACCCCACTTCTCAATTACCATCAATGTCAGAGTAAGATTGAAAAACAATTCAGCATTACCTTTTGTGCCATAAGCTCAACAAGTTGCATTAGAAACTTCCCCAGTCCTTTCCCCTGAATACGAGGTTCAAGCTGTAATTCATACACATAAAGCACTGGTATCTCTTCTTCCAAAACAAAGCGATACTGTACAAATCCAACCAAGGGGCCACTATCATCAAGACAACAAGTTGAAGTCTCCGCTGCAGTCAACACTGTTGTCATCTCATCAGCATTTGAATTGGCAACCTCATGCACAAATACATAATGTGCTTCAGGATCAACCATTTCTCTGCGCTTCACCTTTTCTTCCTCTGGCCACTCAGATCCATATGGTCCTTCCATGTTTAGCTGTAGTTTGGGGATACACAAATCAAACATTTTCGTTAGCTCATTCATTTCAAGTTTCAACAGAGAACAAACAAAAACCAACCATGAACAGAAAAAAAAAGACAGATTTTGACACTTATCATATCACATCATAAACAAACAAAAATAAAACTCAAAGTTTCAATAAGCTAGTTCTTCTCTCTCTTTCACTGACTTAGCTAGGTGCAGTTTTTGAACAGAACAAAAACCACATGAACAAAAGGGAAAAATGACAGATTTTCCCATGCATTATAGTATAAAGTATAAACACAAAGACACACATGCGCATGCATATTCTAAATTTCTAGATTTCTTTCTACCTTAAGGAGACTCTGAGTATAATGCTTAACAGGTGAGGAAAGTTTATTGCCATGTCCTGACTTCAAACACACAGAGAGACCTAAAAATCAGGTTAAAAATAGGCACTTAGAACCAACAAAAAAATCCAAACACCATAATCAACAATATCACTTTCCTATCTTTTAAAATACACATTAACATCTCGAGAGTAATTATCTACTATACTAACACCTCTTTCGTTGCCTCTAGCTTAAATTTTAGGGGAAGTTACTATATTATAAGAGCATCAAACAAATTAATCCAAACAGGCACTTAAATTAGTTGATGTGTGAACACAACTTTTACTCATCCAATAATTTTTGACAAATCTTATTTATACAACAAAATATACAACTGAGAAAGAGAAAAACTAGAATCTTTTGGTATTTACATATTGTCTTTTGTTGTTAAAAGGTAGTGTGAATAACATAAGGGTAAAAGTAAAACACTATTCAGTCCAGGAAGTAAGAAAATTCAAAAAGGTAACTAAAAGTGCAATCTGTGAATTACTTTTTTTCAGAAAGTGTTCTGACTTAAACGATAATAAAAACATATGTTTAAGGACCAAAATGAGAGTAAGAAGTTAAAATTAAGAACTTTCCTTTTGAATTTCCTTAGTTTCAGCACATTACACTTTCAGGACCAAAATAGTGTTTTACTATAACATAAACTCATAACTGCTGAGTGAGGAAACTAGCCTAACTGGTTCGTAACTGATCTAACAAAACATCAAAAAAATGGAAAACGGTTACCGTTAACGTGGAAACGGCGAAACGCGGGGAAAGGAGCGAGGTGGTCCTTTTCGGCACGTGCTGTATTGATAAGTTCTTCGACGGTTTTCTTCTTGGCGAGTACCTGAAAACTGGAACAAAGTAAGTAACAATGGTTCTGTTCAGATTCACGAAACGGGTCAGAGCTGAAACGACGCACCTCGCTGCGCTTCGGCCTCTTCTCTCTGATAGGCGCGTTGTTGTGGCTGCCACTGCTTGAACGGCGTCGTTGGAGAGTCTCGGATTCCATAGCCGGTGGCGGTGTGAGTGCAACAAACAGAGAGACGGGTTATACGAAGTGAAAAGCACAATTTAGGGGCAAAAATATACTTTAATGTGGATGTTATAAAGAGAATTATTAAATTAAAATTTAAAATATCCCATTATGTAAAAAAAATGTTAAAAAGATTATGGTAGATCAAGGAAATGAAGAATAATTAAGACGAGTTTTTTTTTTTTTTAACAAACAAAATGGGACACGTATATTAGAAAGTTAGTACTATTAATGGTTGACTCACCTATCAGTTAGCTAAACTAATTGACGTTGAGTATATATTAAACTAAGTATAGCTTTAGAATTTTTTTAAATATTTTTCAATAATAATAATAATCAACAAAAGGACATATTATTTTTTAGTCACTATTATTTGGAAATTCCGAAATGGGATTTGGATAAACGAAGATCGTTTATTTATTAATTTTTAATTTTTTCGTGCTGGAAGAAGGCTACTATCTATCAACTCCCTCGCTTTCTTTCTCTTGTGTTGTGTATATAAAGACCACACCACGCCCACACCACCACCAAACCAACAAGGCAACAACAACTCTTCTTCCCTCTCACTCTCTCTCTCTCTTCTTACCACTGTTTCATGCAAAACCATTTCTAGGGTTTTCGGTTCTCGCCATTCTTCAATTCTCGCGCTCCGACACCGCTTCGCCATGGCATTTTCGGCCAAGAAGCTCATCGACGACCCCAATGGTGCGTGCGCCTCTCCTCTCACACTCTCCCCCCTTCGCTCCGTTCAATTTCTCGCTCTCTGTCAAATTCCCCTAACAATCCTGCTCTTCTTTCACTTTTGCTGTCGACAATTGCTGCGTTGTGAATGCTTTCGCCGCGGTTCCGTGTGGAATCGCGTTCTGGAATTTTTTTTTAACTGTTTGTGTTCTGTGCATTTTGTTGACTTTTTTGTTTCGTTTTGTAAAATCTGTTTGAACCTTAAATGTTTTAGCATTAAGCTTTGCCTGAATCGCACTGTGCTTTAAATGACGGAAATCGCTGCTTGTGGTCTAATATTTGATGCCAAATGTTGTAGAGTTGATTGTGACGATTTTCTGTTAATCTAGCTGTTTTAGTTCGAAGATTACAACTCAATGTGAGTGTTAGATTCCGATTTAGATTGTCTTTTTTTTAGTCTTTTTCTTAGTAGCACTGCAGTTATGATTGTATTTTTTTTTTTTAAGAGAGATTTTGCAATAATTAGACAATTTATATTTATATATAGATATATTTAAGCATTTATTTATTTAGTTATTGATTTATATATGTAAGTATCTATTTATATAACAGAGGAGCCGTCGTCTGGTAAGTTGAATAATTTTTTTGTTTTAAAATTTGATTGCAGATGTTGTGACTGAATTCATTGAAGGTCTTGTGGAGACATATCCTGGACTACAGTATCTAGATGGCTTTCCTCTGGTGATTACACAATCCAGACACATGCATAACTAGTGTAATATTTCGTGAGAGTTGCTGAAAACAGTTTTCTTGCTTGAATGTAGGTGAAGGTTGTGTTACGTGCAGATATTTCAGCTGCAACATATGATAAAGTTGCAATCATATCAGGTGTGGTATCATGCATAGGACACTACTCTACACTGCTTTACCGTTCATTTTTTCAGGAGTTGTGTCATTAGGATTCAACTGTTTGTGTGCATCCATATTTTATGTTACAGGGGGAGGAAGTGGCCACGAGCCTGCCCATGCTGGATTTGTGGGAGAAGGAATGCTTACAGCAGCAATTTGTGGAGACATATTTGCTTCTCCACCTGTTGACTCAATTCTAGCTGTATGTTTTATATTATTGGAATTTATGGTCATATCCCCTTTCATTTATATCCACACTCATCTTTTTTCCACTACTGATGCCTCCTATTATCATGAATTGATTTTAAATTTAGGGGATACGAGCAGTAACTGGTCCTGAGGGATGTCTTTTGATTGTAAAGGTATTATTTGTTTTTCTCTTTCCTTAGCATTTTTCCATCCTTAGTATAGTTTTTTGCATAGGTCTTTCATATAAGTATGCATATTAGATGTCCTACATGTTAGATGTCTTTCATATAAGCTTTTGTTTTTTTGTTATAATAATATTATTATATTATAGTACTTGACACCATGTGCCGATTTTTTTTTTAAAAACTCGACATCTTGTGAAATGATATCAATAGCATATAAGAGAGTGTGGCTTTTGCACTAGTATGGTCAGTTCATGATGAGTCATTAGGATTTGCTTTTGTTTCTGGATTCATAGTGTTCGAATTTGGGTGTTGATAGAACTATACTGGTGATCGTTTGAACTTTGGTTTGGCTGCTGAGATTGCAAAATCTGAAGGTTATAAAGTAGAGGTATGTCTAGCTGGCTTGTGTTTTCTTATTGTATTTGAAAATTAGTTAAATATTTAATATGTAGGTAAAGTATGACTTGTATTTGCAGACTGTTATTATTGGTGATGATTGTGCACTACCTCCCCCTCGAGGAATTGCTGGAAGAAGAGGTTTGGCAGGGACTATTCTGGTTCACAAGGTCCATTTTTTCACTTCTTTTCTATCTGCATTATGTTTATTACCAATGCATATAAATGCTCTAAGCACTCCTTTTCATTAAAACATATGAAGGGACTATCTGGCTTGTGTATTAATGTAAATTTCATTTCTTGACATCAGCAATATAAATTATAAATATAATTATAACAAAATATTATGTATTTTAGTTATAGTTCCTACTTCCTAGTTGTTTATTTATTTTCACGTTTAATGATATTTTTGTTTTATCTGAGCCAGGTTGCTGGAGCTGCTGCTGCTGCTGGTCTTTCTCTTGCTGATGTTACTGCAGAAGCTAAACATGCATCTGAAATAGTGGGAACAATGGGTGTTGCTTTGACTGTGTGCACAATTCCTGGTCAAGTTGCATCAGATCGTTTGGGGCCAGGAAAGATGGAACTTGGTCTTGGAATTGTAAGTGTCCTTTATTAGTTCAATGCCCCCTTAAAAAGAAAAAGTGTAAAACTTAATTTTTTGTGTAGTAGTGCGAATCTGTCAATCTATGCTTTATAACCTAAAATAAGCTCTCACAATGTTGTTTTTCTTGTGATTTTCAGCTCACAACACTGAAGATAGTGTCCATTTCTTTGTTCTTCTCTTGATTAATACATTATTCCATCATAAAAAAATTTCAATAGTTATTTGATATTTATTTCCCTAATGCTTGAAGTCTGTCTTTACTGCAATCTTTTCTCATTCAAGTTCCACATTATGCTCATTACATGCTACTATTTTACAGCATGGAGAACCTGGGGCAGCTGTGGCTGATATTCAGCCCGTAAATGTGGTGATTTCGCATGTTCTGCAGCAAATATTGTCCACGGTATGTCACAATATTGCATGGTAGCTCTTGATGAGTGTATGCTGATTAATTGGGAATGACATGTTTTCTAACATGATTAATTGGGTGTATGCAAATTTACAATAGTTGGCATGTGTGGCAAATGCTTGATGTTCAGCCTTTGATTGTACTAGGGGCATTCTGTTTATGATACTCAATCGGGACTGAAGAAATTTAGCATTTAAAGTTCATCCCCCCCTTCTGTATTTCATACAGAAAATGTCCTATTCTAGTTTTCTAATATTCTATTTGAATAAGCTACCTAAGGTTTATTTATATATTGGAGACACTGTAGACACCAAACAATGTTTTGTGAACTTATGTTGGTACAAATTTGTATAAATAGGAGAGTGAACAGGACAATACACTTAATTAAAAAAAAATCTCTGAATTGAGTCAAAAATAAATAATGACCAATTAAAATTAAAATTGGAAAATATATTCAAATGATAGAACCCTCTGACCCTACAAATTATTGGACAAAGAGAACTTATGAAAGAGCCACTCTCTCTAAGTAGCATGAAAATGCCAAATGGACTATTCTGTATGCTAAATTTGTAACAGTTGAATTTGACTACAATATCTTCTTAGAAAAGACTTTGGGATTGGGTGGGAATAATGTGCACAGATTGATCCCAAGATTACATTTTATCAATTTACTCTTTCCTCTCCCAGTAGGAGTTCTTTGAGTATGCAAGCAATGTAGTTATCATTCTAGTGAATGGGTCATAATCTTATTTTGGTAATGTTTGCAGGAAACAAACTATGTTCCAATAACTCGAGGTGAAAGGGTGGTCCTTATGGTCAATGGGTAGGTTCATGAATGTGTTTCACAGATCTTCTCATCAATGAGAAGAAGATAACAACACCTCTTTTGTCTACGTTCAAAGTGGTTGCATTGAAAATAGTTGTCTCATCTTATGTATTTTCATATTGAAAATATATTGCCTATTATTTAGGTAGCATTAATGATTAACAATTAACAATTCATCCATCTTTTTAGCTTTTGCTTGTGCATTCTTTGAAGATTTTTTAACCTCCCTTCTCCAGTCCTCTCTCCTTTGGTTTCTGTCTTTGTAAATTCTTCTATTGTATTTTTAAAATATGCATGTTTTTCTGGCAACTTTTTACTTCTAAAATATTTTCAGATAATCTAGAATTTCAAATATTACATTTGAAAATGCTTTCAAATATTGCATGACAAGATATTTTGCCTTTTAAGTAGAATGTTTATTTACTTTTTAAATGATTCTTCGTATGCAGGTTAGGTGGCACTCCTGCAATGGAACTAATGATTACAGCTGGAAAAACAGTTCCAAAATTACAGCTAGAACATGGACTGGCGGTTGATAGAGTTTACACAGGATCATTTATGACTTCTCTTGATATGTCAGGTTTGTTGCCACAGGCAATAGCAATCAGCTTTTTATTTTTGTGATTCATTATGTAGTTCTGACTAGCATTATTTCATTTTCTGTTAGGTTTTTCAATTTCTATCATGAAGGCTGATCCAGTTATTCTTCAACGATTAGATGCTCCAACTAAAGCTCCTTATTGGCCCGTTGCTGCTGATGGTTGGTAATTTTCTCTAGTTGTTTACATCAATCAATTTTATTACATGGAAAATTTTCAATATTTGTAATTTTCAATTGCCTCTAAAATGTTTATTCAACTGTCATGTTTGGAGCAAATTAATTAATTCTTCATTGATTGAACTTTTGAAGTTGTTTTTCTTTAAAGGTAATCACCCACCTGCTAAGATTCCTGTTCCAATCCCAGCATCTCGTTCAGCAAAGACTGATGAGGTATATCCATGGAAATTAGATGTTATTCCCTTTTTGTGCCATGTAACTATTGTGATCTAAGAAATTAGATTAGGACAAATTTATGCTTAATAACAACCCTATGATCATGATCATATGAATTCTGTCTAATTGGATTATCTGAGTCATTTAGTTGGGCAGAGAGAATTCCTTCTCTAAGGAGCTGTTGAGACTGCTCATTGATTTGTATTTGCTCTTTGGGTTTTTGTTTCTCATTCAATAGTACTCGTCAGGGTTTGACTTTCCATTCTGGTCATTATCATTGGTCTGACCTACTGGATTAGGAGAGGGTTTCGTTTTTGAGTGTGGAATTGCTGTCCATGCCACCAACAATGTCTTAAGGATGGATGTGTTGGGTGGATTGCATGGCCAAACATGGTAGCCTCTGGAAAACCTTCTATTCTCTTTCACTGAATTGAGCCTTGCTTCAGTAGATAAAATTAGCAGTCAAATGTTAGGTTCCAAAGAGAGGGCATCATCATCATCCTAGCACTTTGCAGAGCATTTGGAGGAGTACCAGATGGCAGGCCTTTATTGTTGCTGACCCATTATAACTCCCTCCACATCAGACTTTGAATTATGAGCCCATCATAAAAGGAGGGGACATTCTAGCTCACAGAACATTTTTCACAACAAAAATATATTTTCAATTTTTCTTCATTTTTAATTGTTAATGCAACAGTTCAACTTCTTCTATTTAAATTCCTTCCCCTTCTACCACCAGCACCTGGCCACTGGGTTTTCTTCTGTGGCCATCTTTTGAGTCATCCTGGCACCTTCCTCCAAATTTGTTTTCTTCCCCTCCCCTGTTCATACAATATTTCTAAAAATGCTGTACTATTACTCCAATCTAATTCTTAGTTTAGTTGATTTTATGGTGACTTTTAGCATTAGTTCAATCTAGTCCTTCTCCATAAGTAAATCCCTTCTAGTCATGCAATCAGTACAAAACAATTTTTAAATGTAAACAATGATGCTTAAAACACCTTAAATTCTTGTTCCTTTTTACCCCCCCCACCCACCACTCCTTCAGTTTTCTTAAATCTTAATTCAATTTTTTAAATCTGGTTTCCATATTTGCTTTATGTAAAGCCACAAAGTCAGCCGCAACAACTAAATGAGCAAGGCCAAATTCTTGAGGTAGTCATTGAAGCTGCTGCAAATGCAATTATAGATCTGAAGGACGATCTAAATGAATGGGATGGTAAAGTTGGTGATGGTGACTGTGGATCAACTGTGAGTCTTATCCTCAAAAACTGTTTACTTGTTTAGTTTTAGTTGTTGATGTATCATGTGAGTTACTTGGTGTCTGTTTTTTCTTCTGCAGATGTATAGAGGTGCAAAAGCAATTCTTGAGGACATCAAAAAGTAAGTTTATGCTCTGCATTGCTTAGCCAGTTAGCCTTCTATGCATTTTTTTTTTTCTTGTTTAGATTTATTTACCCATGTATTTGATTAATGGACTATTTGTATATGCTTTTCTTTATTGCATTATAAGAGTTTATGTTCTTGAGGAACTGCAAAGGTGGTTGCTCCAAAAATGTCATAAATGTGGATTGTGATAGCAGTCTGACTTAAACTGCTATTTTTTGTTCACAGTTACCCTCTAAATGATGCAGCAGAAACTGCTGGTGAAATTGGTTCATCAATTGGAAGATCCATGGGAGGAACAAGTGGGATCATGTACTATGCCATTCCTATGCCTCCTTTTAAGTTGAATCATTTATGTTATCTGACTATTGTCACTCACTAATTTATTTATTTTTTCCAGATATACAATATTTTTTAGGGCAGCACAGTCAGTGTTGAAAGCAAGTTCCCAATCTGGTGTCACATCAAAACAATGTGAGAACTTTACAACATTTCCTGTTTTATCCTTTTTTGGTTGGACTTTCCACCCCTCACGAGTCCTTTTGTTGATTTAGGGGCTGAAGCACTTGTAGCTTCCATTGCTGCTGTAAGTAAATATGGGGGTGCTAGTGCTGGTTATAGAACATTGTTAGATGCCCTTCTTCCAGCATCCTCGGTTCTTGAAGAGGTAATGTGTGCTCATTTCCCTTCATTATTTTCATGACTTTATTTACTGTTACTTACAATGATTTGGCTTTATAGAAATTAAATGCTGGTGATGATCCTTGCACCGCATTTATTCTTTCCTCTGAAGCCGCATTAGCTGGAGCTCAGTCAACAGTAGACATGCAAGCACAGGTGACAACTTATTAATGCTTCCTTATAATTTACAGTTTAAATTTAATCTATTGATTTTTTTACACTAATAGTGAAGACTGAAGAGAGTACCCTATTGTAGTGACTGAAGCTTTTATCTGGTAGTAAAATATTTTACATTCTCGTAATATTAAATCAAATACAGTGATGTAAATTTGATCACTGTACTTCAGATACCTTCTTCCCAGAGTGTTACTATTATTATTTTATTAAAGTTTAGTTGATGAGTTGTGTTCAAGTGAACCTGGCTACCAAAAGAGGGTTGAAAAATGCAAAGTTATATTGTTATGGTGTTGTGATTGTTAGTGGATCTGATGGGGTATCATATGCAGGCTGGACGTTCAACTTACATTTCTGGAGAGATTCTATCAACAGTTCCTGATCCTGGTGCTATGGCTGCAGCGACATGGTACAGAGCCGCAGCCATAGCTGTGAAGGCCAAATACCAAAGCTAAGCCAAATACTTACTTGCAATGTCCTGTTTGTGCGGATATAGCCAAGTTTTGTTCCTGAGTTTTGTACTCCTGTAACCATTTAGGCTCTCCGCTTATGTCTTTTATGCATAAAGCTGAGAGAGCAAATTGCCAGTCACTTTCTTCATGTACACGCCAAATTTTTAAAGTGGAGTGAGTGGATGTAAATTTGAAACCTGATTACTACAATCGACAATCGACAATAATATCCATCTCATGATTGTAATTTTCGTGGCTGCTTTATCATTCACTTTTATCATGCTTTCGTTGGTCATTTCTCTGGGGAGGGGAAAATATTCAAAGTTGTTGATAAAGAATATAAATTACTTTTAACAGTTAGTGTTAATAAGACAGATAAAAAAAAAAGTGAGTTGAAGAACAAGAATTAAGTTTTAAAATGGATTTTACAATTTAAGATATTAGTTTTTGATTCTTGGTTAGGAGATATTCCGATTCATTGAACATTTGGTAACCAAGTAGAGTCACTCATCTTGTATTCATGATGATGTCTATGGACAGTGGACACCCTACTTGTAAATAAACAGTTCTATAGAACCAAATTGACCAATTTTGTTATCCTAATATTTGATGGTTGAAAGGAGTGGAGCAGAATGGGCAAAAATTGCATGAGTGCAGTTGTAGGGAAGTAAGTAAAATAGAGTGATGGATGAGTCGTTATCTTGTAAACGTGGCCATTTGAGATGTTAGTGGGGTGTGAGTTCGTGCATGCATTAGCTCTCTCACTGTCACTGCCCCCGCCCCCTCCCCCAGCTGAATAAGACATGCCCCACATACAAACCTTGCGTGTCCTCCCTTCCCAATTTCTGCCTTTCATTCAATTAAATATCGACTCTATTCATATCAATGTTTCAAAATTTTCCCTCTCCTATAGCTTAAATGGTAGATGATTGCTTGATTTTCAAGTGGAGTTTTGTTTAGTTTGAAGTTAAAAATGTTGTATACACATTCCCATACAAATCTACATAGAATAAAATTTACATTGGATGTGAAGTAGGAAGTGGTGTAAAACAAAATATGCTATAAATATTTTTTTAGAAAATAAACTATTATAACAAGACAATTAAACTCAGTTTTTTTATTTTATTTTATAAAAGAAAGATAAAATCACCCTTAGTGACAGGTAGAATGGATTGTAACTAGTAAGTACAACATAACCACAAGTTCTTGAGATACCTGTTCGTAGAAAACTCCATTGGAAAGAGATGAATGTGGTGCAGTAGTGCAAGTTGGGTGGATGTATATATAAAGGGAGGATTAGGCTCTCAACATCTTGTGGTTAGGTTGCAATTTGCGAGTGCATGTGCTGTCTTTTCTTTTGTCCCTAATTAGAAGAGCAGCACCTCAGTACTGCCAACATGCCAGGTGGTTTCACCTAAACTTTGGTCTTGTCTCTCGCCTTCTAGGCAGATGTATGTTTCAATTTCATTTTTCTTATATTTCGTGTAACATGATTAATAGATAATTTCTTTCTTAAAATTATATGATTGAAAATTCAATTACTATAAAAAAAAAAATCTCTTAAAAGATGTCAATTATGAAATACTATTAGTCCTTAAATTTTGGTCGGAGAATACCCTAATAATTCACTTGAAAAAGAACAAATGTCACATGGGTGTGAGACAGCTTAAGTTAGAAAGGGGTGGGAGCCATTAACCTTAATTTGTAATTCTAAGTTCCTTTCTTGTGGAGGAAGGGACATGAACATCCGTTTGAAATTCTTTTTGGATTTGTTTGCGTACAAACGAAGGTAAAAAATTGAATCCATGAGGGTCAGTACGTGGTCCTCCAAAAGATTCTTTACCACGTATTCATCTGACATTTAAGTCCTCCTACCCTTCATTTAATTAATCACAAGAGAGAATGATAAAAACTGTCATAAGAGATTCAATCATTGGGTTCCAGATGTTGAATAGGACAATTATTATCGGTTCATTAAAATTTTATAATTGCATAATTCAGGGTTTTTTTTTTTTTTTCAAATAAACAGGAACCTTTAGTGAAACTCTATTTCCAATAACTACAAAAATTATGTTCTAGACACGTCCTAATTACACTTTTCATGATAAGCACGAATCCATGCATGCTGCTGTAATCTTTATTTATTGAAACATAGTTTAATCATCCATTAGCAAATCATGCCATTTTGAAAAAATCATCCTCACAAGAACAAACTTCGTTAAGTGGCAAAGTGGCAATGAAGCAAGTTAAAGAGCATATCCATTTCCTTAACCCAAAATCCAAAGCTGAAGAGTTACAAAAAAAATGCATGCATGACATATATATAATATTGAATTATTATAACCTCTAATAGAAATGACAAATGGTGGTTGTGCGATGCATTTAGCCATTGAAGATTGTCCTCATCGAAGAATGTATAGTCTCTGGCTCTCTGCTCTCTGGTACTGTTAATGAGTGAAACCAAAAACTGTGCTCTTTACCCTTAATGAAAACTATTCTCTTTAGTTGCTATCTGTGTATTGAAAAAAAACAAATCGAGAAAACAGAATCTGTTCTCATTTTTCAAAATTATGAACCCAAAAACAATCAAGCCGAACACTTTTTCTCTATATGTTTATTGTTTTTAAAAACAAAATAATTGGTCTAAAAATAGAAATCAAACGGTATAGTCAATTAATTAAGCTTTCTGCATAACTACGTATAGAGGAGAAGAAATTGATATGTTACTGTTTAAGAAAATTAAATTTATTATTTACTAAATATCCATTTTGTAAATTTGAACAGTTAACATTTTTTTAAACGATAAAATTCGAACTTAAAACTTTATACTAACTTAATATACCTACTACTAAACCAATCATAATAAATTGGATGGTTTACTTGTAAAATTTTAAATTCAAACCTTGTTAATTATTATCTATTGTAAAAAGAAAATCATTATTTACTTAATTTTCCTAAAACACGAGAAAGTTGGACTAATTTGTTTAAATTTTTTAAAGCATTTATTTTTAAAATGTTTTTTTTAAAAAGTAATTTTGTAAGAAGCTGATATGATTGGCTTCTTAAAAACTAGAAAAATATTTTGATTTTTTTATTTAAAAAAACAATTCAGACAAAAATACGTATAATAAAATATAAAATTACTTATTTTATTGAAAAAAAGTGTTTTTTATAATAATAAAAAATAATCAAATGAGTTCACTACTAGGTCGGATGGTTTTGAACCACCACTTTCTTGATCTCGAATAATATTTACACAACAAGTATTTAAGTTTTGTTAAATTTAAAATAAAACAATTAGCAACATTTAATTAAGTATGATAATAAAATTGGTCGGGGCTGTAAACTAAGAGAGGGATCCAGGACCACTTAAGAACACAGACAAAGAAATAACTTGACAAGCTGTAAAATATAGAGAGCAATTAACCCATGCACCACTCCAAAACAAAATTAGTTTTTGTGAAGCAGTCAAATGACATTTTTGTTTGTAAGAGAAGAATTGAAGAAACACCCCTTACGAAATTAGGAAAGATAGATCACCAACAGCAACAAGAATTTACAGTGAAACTAGCTACCTTCTACATTGTCTAATAATAAAACCTAATTAAGTCATAGCTTTAATTTGCATAAACCTAATTAATTCAACCTGCAGATCGTGTGAACCTAGTGATATATCATGTAAAAAACTAAAGAAAAAACAAACATATTTATACTAACGCATGCAACAAGGATATATAAATTACAAGAATTATTACATTATCCAAGCCTCGATTTAAAAAGGAAAAAAAGAAGCAATAATAAGATACAAGTGACACAAGTCTCTTACAACTAAGAAGAAGGTAGGTTGAATGGTTGAAGAGAGAAGAAAAGTGAAAGTGGATCACTGAGTGAGAGAAGAGAGATTAGCAGAAGAATTAGAAGAGTTGGAGTTGTTCTTGTGGTTATGCATCCAGACCTTGAAAACCTGTCTAGTAACTCCAAGACTCTTACAAAACCTCTCAATCTCATCATCCACCTCTTTCCTCTGCAGCTTCCACCCAAGCTTCTCCGCAAACCCCAGCATCTTCTCCTTCTGCTCAGCGCTAAACTTCGTCCTGAACCTCTTCTTGCTCCCTCCACCACCGTCTCCGCCTCCTCCTGAGTACTCCATCATGTCCCCACTCCCTCCAGTTACGACCATCCCTTCTACCGCAGCAGGGCACGTGACCTTTCGGTGGAAGTTGCGGTGGCAGCCGCAGGCTGCGCACTGGAGGGACGGGGACGAGACGCTGTCCACGTCAAGAGTGAACTCCCCGCAGCCGTCCGTGGCATAGCTGCCAAGGCTGGCTGCATGGTTGCGGAGACACTCTCGGTAGAGATAGTTCGAAGATGAAGATGAAGATGATGAGTTCTCCATCATCTTCTTGTGTTGTGTGTTGTGTGAGTGTGAGAGAAGTGGTATAGGTTTGTTTTAATATTTATTTAGTGTATGCACTATGCACATTGAGATTGAGAGTGACGATAATGGGCATGGTTGGAGAGGATATTTACGGTGTTCCCTGTTGCGTGGACATGCTAGCATCTTAGACAACTAGCCAATATCTACATAAAGTGTCAAAGGACATACATGCACTACACTAAGATAAGATTGCAAGAAGGGTAAATTTGGAAGATGAAGAAGATAAAAAACTAATAAAAAAAAATAAGATTAACTGAAATATAGGGACTGAATTGATAGTTTATATAATTTTATTAGTTTAAGGATTATTTAAGAGAGATAATGATACTTCAAGAACCAAATTGAGAGTTTATTTAAGGAAAAATATAATAATTATGTGTTTGCTTCAACATCTCACATATAATGAACCAAACATGTATTGATTGATGAAAAAATTATGTAAGAAAGTAAATATTGAACGAATATAATAATTCAATAAAAAAGAATTTACTTAGAATAGATTGATAATGTAGATTCCACGGATGATATGATGCCATTTTTTTTTTTTTATGTTATCAAATAATAATTTTATACATATTGTGACAACAGAAAAGAGAACACAATATCTTAAACATTAATTGGATATTCCCCTGCCCATAGGTTCATCGTGTCTTATAAAAACATAAACTATTCATTCAAATTACCGATACTATAATTTGGGTTTGCAGATCTTTGAAGTCATTGGCAGACGTGCATTATGGTCACGGTGTACTTGCAGCCTCTCTTTCAATATTTTAAAGTTAAAATTTTTAACATAAAATTATTAATAAAATTTAATTTTTTTATATTTTATTTTATATAAATTTATATATTTATATATATTAAATTTTATCCACACTTTACATTGAATCTGCTACTGTTTGAAGTGAAAGCAGTGCGTGAATCTCTCAGCTCTGTACTTATAAGTTATAACCCCTAGGCCCTAAGTGAGTCCCTTAATCGTGATTTTGAATCACTGCCAGGGACTATTTTGTTCAACGAATAAGAAGAAAGCCTAGTGGCCCCGTTAACGGTGTGGCCGTGTGGGCCAATAATTCACTTTGGAAACCAGAAAATTCTTAATAAAAATTCTTTGGAATTTTAATCAATTTGTAGCCAGTAATTTTGTTATTCTTTACAACATATTTGTGTAAATAGTAAATTTGTTCCTTACAAATGTTGGAATTAAAATTTACTGTCTACTGTTTTTCGTTTTTGTTTACAGACTGTGTTTTGTTTTTACATGACACTCTTGATCATTAATCACACGTACCAATAAAAATAATTAATTCAATTGATATTTTATCAAAAAATAAAAAGTATTATTAATGTATCAATTTTTCTCTTATTAATAGTTATTAACTTATTAGGTGTGATGTGAAAATATTAAAATTTAAGAATATTATGTACCACTGTTAATAAAAAAAAAAAAATTATGTCTTATAATAAGAATAAGTATATTAGATAAAAAATTATAAAATTAAAATATAGAGAAAAAAAAGTTATACACACATAGGATAAAATAGTTTTATTTCATCATCCAATTACACTTCACCCTATAGTAAGTTTATTTACTTCTATAATAATTACTTTAAATATTACATAATAATTTGTAATTTGTAATTGAAAGGTATTTCATGATGCATGAATATAATTAAATTCTAAAATGTAACATAACATATAAGCTTAAAATGTAAGCCAAACCCAAATTAAAATCATATTAATTGGCTCATTTTACAAAATCCTAAAGCCTAAACCCTAATCAATGACAAAATGTAATAGTCTTAACACTTTCATCCAAATCAAGCTTACTCAAACTAAAACTTAAAATTCACCAAAAATTTGCAATCAAATGACAAATACTGTTGTTCAACGTTTTCATTTGTTTGATTGCATATTACATTTGGATATTACACTTGTTGGATATTATAAATCGTGTTCTTCACTTTTCATCCACAACTTGTAATGTCTCGTATACACACTTCATACAAGTAATTTCTTACATAAAATCAAATAATGTTAAAACACAAAAGCTATGTATATTTACTTAAAATTGGACAACATGGATCCACTCCTCCTGAAAACGCTGAATCAAACACAACACTTTTTTTTTTTTTATATAGTTTTGGGACAAGGGCGCGTGCTGAATGAGACTGGCAAAAGATGGGTATAATAGAATTGCAGAGAGCATGCACATGGTATAGTTTTAGTTATGGTGTTGCTGTTGCTGTTGCATTTTTATCAAATATATTTGCTGACAGATTGGATATATATGCCCCATGTTAGGGGCTCCAAAGGCGTCAAAAATTGCCCATACATCATACAACAACAACAGCAACTAATAACTCTTATTTTGGTTCACAATATATTATATGGCGTGGAACCTCTCTCTCTCATACACACAACTGAATAAGAATATATGGTTGTCCACACAGCACAAACATATATGTCAGAGATCATTATTCATCATTCATCGCTTACCCAAGCTCAGTATTATCATATCATTCTATCTACATTTTCAAGCTACCTATAGCTAGCCAGCTTAGCTAGGGATCAATTAATTATAACATATACATTTGAGTTTATTTTCAAGTCTTAAATGAGTAAACTAAAAACATCATTGACAGAAGCACATGCAATGCAATCTAATATAATCATTTTCTGGTTTAAAATGTTATTTTCTAGCTAGTTAACAAAATAATTTTTCGTAATTTCTTGCATGAGATAAATGAGGATTGAAGTCATATGATACAAGGCAATTTTACTTTATAAGGAAAAAAAAAAACTAAAACAAATAAGTATAGTCTCATCGTATAACATTTGAACTTTTGATACTATTCCATATGCTAAAGTACAAAAGAATAGTTATTCCTTGTGTTTAATTTAGAGAAGAAGAAATAAAAAGAAAGATGGTGCAGATCAATCATACAGGATGAAGGTGGAGATATAGAAATGAAAAATGAATAATAGAGTGGGTCGGAAAATGAGAGTGCAAAGGATGAATACACTTGATGTGTCGGAAAATAATAATGTGTTTTGGGAAGCAAATAGCTTTGTTTCCTTTTCTCCATTCAGTGTCCAGTCACTGTACTATGTGACCCTTCCTACAGTACCCACAACACCCGCAAAGCTAGTTATAGCTAGATTCCACTTTTGGTGCACAATCCGGCTTGCTCTGTTTGGCTCTTTTTCGTTAAGGCTGCAACCATAACATAATGTGCCTACCTCCTCTCTCTCTCTCTCTCTCTCTTTATGTATATATATTCTCTTCTTCTTATTATTATTATAATATGCAAAAACTATTTTACATCATCTCATCATTTCTTTGCATAAGTATTAAATTTTTATTATACATCACTTTTTCATTCCTTCTTTCCTTATAATACTAAACACCAAAATGAAAAATTATATTTTTTTCATTCAAAAAAGTTGGAAAGAAAATTGAAACGTATATACTACAAGCTGGTAACAAACAAGGATTGCAAAAGGAAAAAAAAAAAAAGTTAAAGGGTGGTTTAAATTTGTGGCTTACAAACAAAGGGAAAAATAAGGCTGCTGAAATTTGTTACGATGATTGTGGTAGAAATGATTAACTGCTTTCCTCATTATGTGGTGCATTTTGGTACATCCATCATTGTAATTTTTAGATTTTCTTTTCTTTTCAAAAGTTAGATGGAAAAGGCTGGAAAAAAAATTTCTTTAAGGTTTAATTGTGTGTGTTTTTTTTTCTCGCCAATTTTAATCCTAAAGATTAGTTTTCGCAACTTTTGCTCTCTAATACAAAATGTGGCATCTGTCAAAAAAAAAAAAATACAAAATGTGGCAAATTTTGTTGTAATATCAAGACTCCATTAAATCTCAAACGACGTGAACACTTTATGGAAGTTTTGATAAGTATTATTTACTTTTGCGACGGGAGACTGTTAAAACTTATCAAAAGCAATAGTTAAAAATCATTACTATGTTAAAAGCAGTTGTTTTCAATTCATGTTTATTGATGGTTTAAAATTATTATAATTATCCTTAAATCTTTGAATAATTAAAGATATTTGAACATGCTGTGTTAGTATATATTTTAGAAAAAAAAATATAAATATAATAGATTATATGATTTATTTTACAGAAAGAGAAAATGTCTAATAGGTATCGATTAATAAGGAGGGTTAAAAAATTGAAGCTTTTATAATCATTTTCTAGATATATAGGTTTTTATTATCGGTCTCAACGTGTCATTGACACCTTACTATTTAATATATAGTAAGAAAAATGTCTCTTCATTTTACAACTTTCTAGCTAGCTATAACCCAAAAATAATAATTAAGTTTAGATCACCACGATGAACTGATAGTAATTTATGTATCAGCAATTTAAACGCATTATATAAATATTTTCAGAAAAAGTAAAGAGATACACTACAACCAAACTCCATCTTAGATATGATTAGCCACCCAAAGATGATTGATTATTTGAGTAGTTATGTTTTCATAAAGTCATAAGTTGTCATTGCCATGTGCAGGAACAGGGATGCATATTAATTATATTAGACAATTACTATGTCTAATTAACTTATAGATTTTTACACATATATTATATGCTTCTGCCATTGGCTGCTAATTAATGAGATCAGATAACCCAGCTAACTCTTAGGGAAGCTCTAGCTAGGGATAATCATAGTACATGGCAACCTAAATGTACTTTCTAGTTTCTAGATACGAATATTTCCTTGTCCACTACCACGTTTAAACTGTAACATGGTCAAACAATGTGGACAGTTTCCAAATCCAAGTTCATGAACCTGCCAATGTTTTTGTTCTTACTCAGATTAAGTGAATTAGAATATTGTCCAAGCTAGTGTCCCTTAAACCTTAAACATGTTCGTTATTATGCATTAAACTATATTATTTTCTTCTTAGTTATATATATATCTTTAGTACTGTCAATAACTTGTTCGGGACACATGCTTTGCTGTAAGCTCTTGTAAGTGATGGAAAAGAATTTGTTATTTCATCTTGGTTCATATTTGTACAATTAAAGAATTCATGAATAAAAGAGCTCGAATCTCTAATGTGATTTGAGAGTGTGACAAGTTAGTGTTTGATCGATGAACGTGTTAAACGGACTGGAAAAAATTCATTAGTATGAGTTTTTTTTTTTTTTACATATGTATATTTTTAAAATATATGGAAGAGAACTACCAAAAAAACATATATATGGAAGAGAATATGAGACTTTAAACAGTGGAACATTTTGGTTCTACTAAAAAAAATGAAACCAAAGATAAATAGAACGAAACAAAATGTTTTGTTCTATTTCATTATCAAAAACTACTTAAATGTGGAAGGAAAATTATAACATGAGACATTATTTCATACACACTTAATTATTCAAACCTTTTAGAATTTAGAATCTGTACGCGTGTGATTTTCATTGTTAGAAATAACAGAAAAAGCAACGTCACAATCCATATTATAAATTGACAAATATTTCTGGCCGGGTTCGGATTTTCTAAGTAGACATCGTAATTAAAATGCAAGGTGTATGTTATAACTTAATTAGGGACCGTTTATTATGTTGTATTAGACTTGATAGGATAATTTTTTTTTAATTACTGAACTTGATAGGATAAGTTAATCCAATACAGTTAATATGACTAATTTCTCTCATGTTTATAATATATATACCAAGCAAGGTGAGGTATAGTCAAAGCTTATTCGTTCTACCTTATCGTGAATTGATTATTTGATGTTTATCACAAATATATATACTTGAGTTTAATCTAGAAACCTTTCACTTGGACATATATACACTGCCTTCAATAAATTAATAAATCAATGTTTCTGATTTATTTTCATGTCTCATTTTGCATTAAACAATCATGCTTTGTCATGGTTCAACAGCATCTGTACATGTGCTTACAGTATTTTACCGATTCGTTTCATGCATCTAACCCTAAACTTGGCTTAACTCATATATTTTAAGTAGAGAGAACTTCAAACACACACGAAGAGAAAGACAAAAAAATATATAAGGGTGTTGAAGGATTGAGTTGAGAGTATATGCATATTTTGAGCATGCGTGTGTTATCAGAACTTAAACACAAGTAAAAATAGCATCTAGAGTCTTTGTAATATTCGGATACTGATGCTGGTTAGGAACTTTGAACAACAAGCTCATAATTTAATATTCTAGAGTCTTTTTAATTAACTTCTATGAAAATAACTTACTCATATATATAAATGTCAAAAAGGAAAACAAGTACCAAACACGGTCCTTTTCTTGTGGACATTTGACTCATGCATGCATATTGGTTGGAAAGACAGAATTAATCTTTGATTATGCTAATTACAGAATCAAACACGTTCCCTGGCAAGTCTACCAACATTGCCTTATCATTGTCTAAGTCATCATATGAAATAAGATCCTTAATTAGCTTCAGGAATCTCTACAAGCCAGACAAGTATTAATTAATTAATATTATAAGCCTCATATTGATCAAGTACACTTTATATATATTTTTTGTTTTTAAATTACGTGAACACTTCACTGGCTAGCTAGCTACTAACACAACCTTTGTGACCTGTACTAATTCTAGACCTCGGCAATAAGGAGGTTCAAGTTCTTATTGATCAGATTTTTTAGTATAAAACTTAATTATTCAGTAGTATTAGCTAGTAATGCTTATACAATTTTGATTATTAGTTGGTGTAATGAGATAATGACTAATTAATGACTAAAATGTATTGTAATATAATATACCAATGGCCTTATTTTGTAAAATAATGGGGACAGTATTGTATTTAGCTTAATTGTTTAGCTGTATTGTAGACAGCCCTTCGAACTTTCGGAGAGTCGCATACCAATTCAACAATTCCTAATGATGGATCAGCAAAGATATATTAAGTTTAATAATAATAAAAAACACAATAAAAACTTTTATAAATATTATTTTAATGTTATCTTAAATATTGTATCGATTGTATTTAATTTATAGAAATTTTGTATATAAGAACTAAGAAAATACTATGTATTTTTGTTTTGTACTTTGGTAAACGATTCATACACTTATATTATGTGAATAAAATTGTATATATTTAGTTGATTTTTTCTTTTTAAATCTTTCTAAAGATTAGCAAAAATACAAAAATTAATTCTCTAAAATAAGTTGAATATTATTGCTTATCTTTATTTTTATTTTTTATTAATTGTAGCCTTCTTTAAAAGATGCTAGCAGTGTGATCTTTAAATAAAAAATATAAAACTTCAAAATTAATTAAAATTAAAATTATAATATATATATATAATTTATGTTCTTTTACATTTATCAATTAATGTAACATATAATTTTACTAAACACTTCTAATTCAATATATTATTTTAACAACTTCTGCTTAATTTAATTTTAAAAAATAACTTCTGTTTAACAATTTTTAATTACCAACTAAGTTTTTATTCAACTATTTTTGTTAAACATAACTTCACATGTCAACCAGAAGATATTATTGTAACGTTAATTGATGTTAAACCCTAGATAATCATTGTAACCATTCTAAGAGAGAACTAAGGCTTCTTTAGAGTCTTTTTGGTTGGCTGGAAGAAAATAAAATTAAAATTGAATGTAAAAATATGAATTTCATTTTATTTTACTCTCTTTCGATATAACGGACCCTAGAATCCAAACTAAGATAAAACATGTCATGATCACACTTGTCACTGTTCTGACTTTAACAATGAATTATGAAGCAACCTACCTGAATTTGATAGTAGTAATAGTAATAAAAAAAAGTATGTTGCTATGCTATCTATCACCAACATTCTACCGTGACCATCATTCATTACTGCTGTCATGATGTAGACAATAGCGTCACCGATTAAAGTAATAAAGTGCACAATATGACATAAATAGATTGCACTTTTATGACTGATGCATTTTCAGCAAGGTACTCAAATTTGTGCTCTAGATTTTAACTTCTAGAATAAAATAAAGGTTATTACTTCACTGGAAATTATTTAGACTTATATACGTGTGGCTTCATCACTCATTTAATTAATTACTAATAACTGATTAGTCTGTCAGGCCACATAAATAAATCTAATAATATATTATCTAATCACTTTCAATTTTTAAGACAGAGACTCTTTTTTTTAAAAATTTAAATTTATTTTTAACTTTTAAAAACATTAATCTTATTTTTTATATTTTTAAAATTATCAATTTTTTTTCAAATATTCAAGATATTACTCATGTTATTTCATAGATTTAAAATTATTTAATTTTTTTTCCAATCATTCAAGACATTACTAATTATTTTTTATAGTTTTTTTTTCAATCTTTCAAGAAATAACTAAATATTTTTCATATTTTAATTTATTTACAAATATTTTAGATATTACATTTGTTTTTTCATAAATTTTTAAAAAAATTATTCAATTTTTTCATAATTTTAAAATTTTCATATTTTTCAAATTTTCAATACATTATTCTTTTTTTTAATATTTTAAAATGTTATTTTACTTTTCAATATATTACTTTTGTTTATTCATGCTTTTTAAAAAAAAAAATTCAAATTTTCAAGATGTTTATCTTATTTTTTAAAATTTTACATTACACTTTATTTCATGTTTTTAAATTTTTTAAATTGTGAAGACATTCCTCTTCCTTTTGAGTATTTTCATTTTCATTTTAAAATTTTCAGGACAATCTAGTATTTTTTTTTTTCCAAATTTTTAAAACTTTTGGTTTGTATTAGAAATTTCAATACATTACTATTTTTTTTCTTTTCTTTTTTTCAGTCTATCGAGACATTAGTCATTTTTATCATTTTTTCCTCATTTTCAAGACATAGCACTTATATTTTCAAATTTTTAGAAATTTTCAAGACATTTTACTTTATTTTTTTTTACATATTTTTCAAATTTTTAAGATATTACTATTGGTTTTACATATTTTAAAAATTTTTAAAACATTTCTCTTATATTTTAATATATATTCTAAAATTTTTAATTTATTTTTCAAAACATTACTCTAAGTTTTTTTTTCAAGGCACTATTCTTCTTTTTTTCATATTTATAGAATTTTTTTTAATTTTCAAAGACACAACTCTTGTTTTTTTTATTAAAAAAAAAATCAAAATTTCAACATTTAAAAAATCAAGACATTATTCTTGATTTTTCAAATTTTCATATTTTTCACAATTTTAAG
Source organism: Amphicarpaea edgeworthii (assembly GCA_014843725.1). NCBI lineage: Eukaryota > Viridiplantae > Streptophyta > Magnoliopsida > Fabales > Fabaceae > Amphicarpaea > Amphicarpaea edgeworthii. The sequence goes on from CM026325.1 coordinate 2,342,005, forward strand.
ACATTACTCTTGATTTTTTTGTATTTTTTATAGTGTTCCATTTTATTTTCAAGTTTTCAAAATAATATTCTTGTTTTCTCATATTTTGAAAATTTTTATTTTTTATATTTTAATTTTTAAGACATTCTTCTTATTTATTCATACTATTCTTTTTTTCATATTTTCATATTTGTTTTTCAATTTTTAAGGACATTTCGCTTGTTTTATTTTTAAGATTTTCATTTTTTTTTTAAATATTCCAATTGTTTTTATTTTCATATTTTTAAGTATTTTTTTTCAAATTTTTTATAAAATATTTTTTGTTTTTAATATTTTTAAAGTATTCATATTTTTTTTTAATTTTTCAACACTTTAATATTGTGTTTTCATATTTTCTTTGTATTTAACATTACTATTATTTTTTCATATGTTATAAATTTCTTTCAAATTTTCAAGATATTTCTCTTTTTTTTATAGTTTAATTTTTTTTTCAAATTTTTAAGACATTATTCTTGGTTTTTTTATATTTTTCAAATATTAAAGACATTATTCTTGTTTTTTCATATTTTAAAGTTTTCATTTTTTTTAAAATTTCAAGACATTTTTTTTCATATTTGTTTTTGAAATCTTCTAGATTTTAATCTTGTTTTTTCATATTTTATAAATTTTCTTCTTCTTTTTTTTCAAATTTTCAAGCCATTACTCTTGTTTTTATCATATTTGTTTTTAATCTTCATTTTTTTTTTCAATTTTCATGACATCAAATGTTATCAAAATTTTCAAGAAATTACTCTGGTTTTTTCATATTTATAAAATTTTCAGTTTTTTTCCAACATTTTCTAGACATTATTTTTTCCATTGTTTTCAAGACATTATACTTAATTTTTTATATTTTATTTTAAATTTTCATTTTTTTTTTTTGCATTCAATGTTTTTAAGGTATCATTCACAATTTAGAGTTACATTTATGATTTTGGGTTTCATTTAGGAAACCCTAAATCCTTAGTTTTCCAATTCATGATTATAAAACCCTAAATCCTTGAGTTTTATTTATTATTTACAATTTTATTTACAAAATCCTAAATTAGAATTTAGGGTTTCATTTTTAATCGTAAATTCGTAAGTGTCATTCATGATTTAGGATTTCAATAATGAAACCCTAAATTCTTACGATTTCATTCACAATTTAGGGTTTCATTTTTTATTTAGAGTTTCATTGATGAAACTCTACATTATGATTTAAGATTTCATTTAAGAAACCATATATTATGTTTTAGGGTTTATTTATGAAACCCTAAATCTTAAGGGTTTCATTCATAATCTAGGGTTTCATTGATGAAACTCTAAATTAAGATTTAAGGTTTAATTGGTCAAACTCTAAATTATGATATAGAGTTTCATTGATAAAATCATAAATTATAATTCATGGATCCATATATGAAACCCGAAATCATTAGGGTTCCATTCATAATTTAGGATTTCATTTATAAATCACTAAATTGAGATTTCTGGTTTCATATATAAGGGTTTCATTCATGAAACCCAAAATCCTTAAAGTTTCATTCATGATCTATTGTTTCATTAACCCTAAATTGGGATTTAAGGTTTCATTGATGAAATCACCCATCCTTAAGGTTCCATTCAAGATTTAAGGTTCATTTATGAATCTTTAAATCCTTAGGGTTTATTCATGATTTAGAGTTTCCTTGAAGAAACCCTAAATTGGAATTTAAGATTTCTTTCATAATTTATAAATTCATTGATGAAATCCTAAATCGAGATTTAAGATTTCATTTCCTTAAATTCTTATGGTCTCATTCATGATTTAAGGTTTCAATAATGAAACCTTAAATTCTAAGGGTTTCATTCATAATTTAGACTTTCATTTATGATTTAGAGTTTCGTTGATGAAATCCTAAATTATGATTTAAGATTTTATTTATGAAATTTCAAATTAGATTTTAGGGTTTCATTCATGATTAAAGGGTTTATATACGTAACCTTAAATTAGGAATTAGGATTTCATTGATGAAATCCTAAATTTGAATGAAACCCTAAATTCCAATTTAGGATTTCATTGATAAAACTGTAAATTTGAATTTGGGATTTCATTTATGAAACCATAAACCCTTAGGGTTCAATTCATGATTAGATATTTCATTTATCAATCTCTAAATCCTTAGGGTTTCATTTATGAAACCCTAAATCTTTAGGGTTTGATTAATGATACAAGATTTTATTGATGAAACTCTAAATTAGGATTTGAGGTTTCAATGATAAAACCCTAAATTGGAATTTAAGGTTTCATTAATGAAACCCTTAATCATTAGGATTCCATTCATGATTTAAGCGTTCATTTATGAATCTCTAAACTCTTAGGATATATCGTTTCATTTATGATTTAAGATTTCATATATGAATCTCTAATCTCTAATCATTTATAAAACTTGATATCCCTAAGGTTTCATTTATGAAATCTTAAATCCTTAAGGTTTCATTTATGATTTAGAGTTTCATTGATAAAATTACTTTTAGGGTTTCATGATGAAACCCTAAATCCTTTGAGTTTCATTCATTATTAACAGTATCAATTATGAAACCTTAAACTAGGAGTTAGAGTTCCATTGATGAAACTCTAAATTAAAATTAAAGGTTTCATTTATGAAACCTAAATTGGAATTTAGGGTTTTATTTATGAAACCCTAAATCCTTATGGTTTTATTAATGATTGAGGGTTTTATTGATGAAATCCTAAATTGGGATTTAGGGTTTCATTTATGAATCCCTTAGGGTTGAATTCATGATATAAGGGTTCATTTATAAATCTATAAACTGTTAAGGGTAAATTTATGAATCTTTAAAGTTTAATTAATGATTAAGGGTTTTATTTATGAACCTTAATTTGAGATTTAAGGTTTCAATGATGATACCTGAAATTGAGATTTAGGGTATTATTGATCAAACCCTATATTAGGATTTACAATTTGATTTATGAAACCTGTAATTGGAAATTAGAGTTTCATTTATGAAACCCTTAAAGTTGCATTCATGATTTAGGGGTTCATTTATGAATGTCTAAACTCTTAGGGGTTCATTCATGATTAATAGTTTTATTGATGAAACCTTAAATTGGGATTTATAATTACAATGATGAAGCCATAAATTTGGATTTGAGGTTTGAATGATGAAACCCTAAATCCTTAGGATTTCATTCATGATTAAAGGTTTTTGTTGATGAAACCTTAAAGTAGGATTTAAAGTTTCATTGATGAAAACCTAAATTGAAATTTAAGATTTTATTTACAAAATCCTAAATTAGAATTGAAACTTTTATTTATGAAACTCTAAATTCTTAGCGTTCAATTCATGATTTAAAGTTTCATTTATGAAACCTAAATCTTTAGGAATTCATTAATGATTGAGGGTTTCATTGATGAAACCATCAATTGGGATTTATGATTTCATTGATAAAATGCAAAATTGACATTTAGGGTTTCATTTATGAAACCTTAAGGGTTGCATTCATGATTTAGGAGTTCATTTATGAATCTTTAAACTCTTAGGGGCTCATATATAAATCGTTTAGGGTTTTATTGATGATTAAAGGTTTTATCAATGAAACCCTAAATTGCGATTTAGGGTTTCATTATAAACCCCAAATTGGGATTTATGGTTTTATTTATAAAACCCTCAATTGGAAATTAATGTTTCAATATTGAAACCCTAAATACTTAGGATTTCATTCATGAAATTGTAAATCCTTAAGGTTTTATTCATGATTAAGGGTGTCATTGATGAAACCTTAAACTAGGATTTACAAATTTATTGATGAAACCTTAAATTGGAATTTAGGGTTTTATTTACAAAGTCTTAAATTCTTAGGGTTCAATTCATGATTTAGAGTTTCATTAATGATTAATGATTTTATGGATGAAATCCTAAATTGGAAATTAGGGTTTAATTTATGAAACCCTTAGGGTTGCATTCATGATTTAGGAGTTCATTTTTTAATCTCTAAACTCTTTTAGGTTTATTTATAGATCCTTAAGGTTTTATAAATGATTAAGATTTTTATCAACGAAACCCTAAATTGGGATTCACGTTTCATACATAAAACCTTAAATTGGAAATTAGGGTTCCATTCACGAAACCCTACCTCCTTAGAGCTTAATTCATATATCCTTATAATTTAGAGTTTCATTGATGAAATCCTAAATTGGAATTTATGATTTTATTTATGAAACCCTAAATTTGAATTTAGGATTTTATTTACGAAACCTTAAATCCTTAGGGATTCATTAATGATTTAGTATTTCATTTATGATACCCTAAATCCTTAGGGTTCAATTCATGATTTAGAGTTTCATTTTTTAAACCATAAATCTTTACGGTTTCATTAATGATTAACAGTTTTATGGATAAAACTCTAAATTGGAAATTATGGTTTAATTTATGAAACCTTTAGGGTTGCATTCATGATTTAAGAGTTCACTTTTTAATCTCTAAACTCTTATAGGTTTATTTATGGATTTTTAAGGTTTTATTAATGAGTAAGGGTTTTATCAACGAAATCCTAAATTGGGATTTAGGATTTCAATGATGAAACCCTAAATTAGGATTTCAGATTTCATACATAAAACCTTAAATTGGAAATTTGGGTTCCATTCACGAAACTTTAAATCCTTAGAGTTTCATTCATAAATCCCTAAATACTTAGAGTTTCATTCTTGATTAAGGTTTCAAGGATGAAACCTTAAACTAGAATTTAAAGTTTCATTGATGAAACCCTAAATTGGAATTTATGATTTTATTTACAAAACCCTAAATCCTTAGGAATTCATTAATGATTTATTGTTTCATTTATGATACCCTAAATTATAAATTAAGGCTTCATTCATAATTAAGGGTTTTATTGATGAAACTTTAAACTACGATTTAAGGTTTTATTGATCAAACCTTAAATTGGAAGTTAAGGTGTCATTTATGAAACCCTAAATTGAAATTTAAGGTTTTGTTTATGAAACCCTAATTACTTAGGGTTCCATTCATGATTTAAAGTTTCATTTTTGAAATCCTAAATCTTGAGGTTTTCATTAATGATTGAGGGTTTTATTGATGAACTCATAAAATAGGATTTAGGGTTTCAATAGAGAAATCTTAAATTGGGATTTAGGGTTTCATTGATGAAATCCTAAATTGACATTTAAGGTTTCATTTATGAAACTCTTAGGGTTGCATTCATAATATAGGGGTTCATATATGATTAATGGTTTTATCGATGTAACCCTAAATTGGGATTTAGGGTTTCAATGATAAAACTTGAAATTGGAAATTGGGGTTTCACTCATGAAGCACTAAATCCTTAGGGTTTTATTCATGGAATTCTAAATTCTTGGTGTTCCATTCAAGATTTTGATTTCCATTTATGTAACTCTAAGTCTTTAGGGTTTCATTAATGATTAAGGGTTTTGTTAATGAACCCTAAATTGTTATGTAGGGTTTCATTTATGAAACCTCAAATACTTCGGGTTTCACACTATCATAAATAAAACTCTAAATTGTTATGTAGGGTTTCATTTAGGAAATAAAAAATTAGGGATTAAATCCTTAGGATTTCATTCATGAAATCTTAACCTAGGATTTAAAGTATCATTAACAAAAGCCTAAATTAGAAATTAAGGTTTTAGTTATGAAACCATAAATTGGAATTTAGGATTTTATTCACTAAATCCTAAATCCCTAGGGTTCCATTCATGATTTAGAGTTTCATTTATAAAATTGTAAATCTATAGGGTTTCATTAATGATTAAGGGTTTTATCAATTAACCATAAATTGGAATTTAGGATTTCATTGGTGAAATCTTAAATTGGAAATAAGGGTTTCATTTAGAGTTTCATTCATCAATCTTTAAATCCTTAGGGTTTCATTCATGATTAAGTGTTTCATTGATGAAACCCTAATTTGGAATTTAAGGTTTTGTGTATAACACCTTCAATTAGAATTTAGGGTTTAATTGACGAAACCCTAAATCCTTAAAGTTTCATTAATGATTTATGGTTTCAATCATGAAACCCTGAATTGGGATTTAGTACTTCATTTATGAAACCCTAAATTGGAAATTAAGGTTTCATTTAGGAAACTCTTAGGGTTGCATTCATGATTTAAAGGTTCATTTATGAATCTCTATACTCTTAGGGGTTCATCTATGAATCTTTAGGTCTCGTTAATGATTAAGGTTTTTATCGATGAAAGTTTAAATTAGATTTAGGGTTTCAATAATGAAACCCTAAATTGGGATTTAGGGTTTTAATGATGATACCCTAAATCCTTAAGGTGCCATTCATGATTAAGGGTTTCATTTATGAAATCATAAACTAGGATTTAGAGTTTCATTGATGAAACCATAAATTGGAATTTAAGGTTTTATCAATGAAATTCTAAATTAGGATTTAGGGTTTCATTTATAAAATCCTAAATCACTAAGGTTTCATTCATGATTTGGGATTTCATTGAAGAAACCCTAAATAAGGATATAGGGTTTTATTTATGAAACCTTAAATCCTTAGGATTTCATACTTTCATTTATGATTTAGAGTTTCATTGATAAAACATTAAATTGTGATTTAGGGTTTCATTTAGGAATCCAAAATTAGGTTTTAGTGTTTCATTCATGAAACTCTTAATCCTTAGGATTTAAATTTTTATTGATGAAATCCTAAATTGTACATTAAGGTTTCATTTTTTACGAAACCCCAAATTGAAATTTAGGGTTTTATGTACGAAACACTAATTTCTTAAAGTTTCAATTATGAAACCTTAAATCTTTAGGGTTTCATTAATAATTTATGGTTTTATTGATGAAATCCTAAATTCAAATTTAGGTTTTTGTTGTTGAAAACCTAAATTAGGATTTAAGGTTTAATTGATGATTTAGAGTTTTATTTATTAAACCCCAAATCCTTATTTATTCAAAACCAATAAATTGGAATTTAAAGTTTCATTTATGAAATCCTAAATCTTTAAGGTTTCATTCATGATATAGGTTTTCATTGTTGAAACCCTAAATATGGATTTATGGTTTCATTGAATAAACCATAAAAATCCTTAGGGCTCTACTTATGATTTAGAATTTTATTTATGAATCTCTAAATCCTTAAGATTTTATTTATAAAATCTCAAATCCTTTAGGTTTCAATCATGATTTAGGATTTTGTTGATACAACCCTAATATAGGATATAATGTTTTATTTATGAAACCTGAAATCTTTAAGGTTTCATTCACAATTTAGGATTTCATTTATTATTTATAGTTTCATTGAAGAAACCCTAAATTATTATTTAGGGATCACTAAATTAGGTTTTGGGGTTTCATTTACGAAACTCTCAATCCTTAGAATTTCATTTATGATTTAAAGTTTTATTTATAAATCGCTAAATTATGATTTAATGTTTCATTTATGAAACCCAAAATCCTTAGGATTTCATTCATGAAACCTTAAATCCTTTGGTTTTTATGCATGATTTAGTTTTTCATTAATGAAACCTTAAATCCTTAAGGTTCCATTCATGATTTAAACTTTCATTTATGAATCTCTAAATACTTTGGGTTTCATTTATGATATCATAAATTAGGTTTTAAGATTTCATTCATGATTTATATTTTCATTGATAAATTCCTAATCGAGATTTAAGGTTTTAAAATTGAAACCCTAAATTATTAAGGTTTCATTCATGATTTAGTATTTCATTAATTACACCATAAATCCTTAGAGTTTCTTCCACAATTTAGGGTTTCAATTATGATTTAAATTTTCATTCATCAAACCCTAAATTATTATTTAGGGTTTCAATTAGGAACCCTAAATTATGATTTAGTGTTTCATTTAGGAAATCCCAAATTATGTTTTAAGGCTTCATTCATAAAACCATAAATCATTAGAGTTCAATTCATGATTAAGAATTTCATTGATGAAACCCTAAATTAGAATTTAAGATTTCATTTACGAAACCCTAAATCATTAGGATTTCATTTATGATTTATGATTTAATTTATGAAACCATAAATATTTAGGGTTTCATTAATGATTTTGGGTTTTATTGATGAAACCCTAAATTGGAATTTTGTGCTTCATTGACAGAAACCTAAAGCAAGATTTAAGGCTTCATTGATTAAACCATAAATTGGAGTTTAAGGTATTGTTTATGAAACTATAAAATTAAGGTTATAGACACGATTTATAGGTTCTTTAGATTCTTAGGGTTTATGAAACCCTAAATCTTTAGTTTTCATTCATGATTTAGGTTTTCATTTATCAAAACCTTAAACTGGGATTTTGGGTTTCATTAATAAAATCCTAAATCCTTAGGGCTCCATTCATGTTTTAGAATTTCATTTCGAATCTCTAGATCCTTAAGGTTCCATTCATGAATTGGGATTTCGTTGAAGAAATCATAAATTGTGATTTAAGGTTTTATTTAAAGAACTTTAAATTAGGTTTTAGGGTTTCATTCATGATTTAAGGTTTCATTTATAAATCATTGAATTGGAATTTAAAGTTTCATTCATGATTTGGTGTTTCATCAATGAAACCCTAAATTATAATTTAAGATTTCATTGATAAAACCCTAAATCCTTAGGTTTTCATTTATGAATTTCTAAATTATTAGGGTTTCATTTAAGAAACTCTTAATACTTAAGGTTCTATCCATGATTTAAAGTTTCATTTATTAAACCCTAAGGGTTTCATTAATTAAATTCCAAATCCTTAGAGTTTCATTCATGATTTAGGATTTTATTTATGAATTTCTAAATCATTAGGGATTCATTTATAAAACCTTAAATCCCTAGGGTTTTCATTCATGATTTAGGATTTCATTTATGAAACCTAAAATCCTTAAGGTTTCATTAATGATTTAATGTTTTATTTATAAAATCTTAAATCCTTAGTATTTCATCATGATTTAAGTATTCACTGATGAAACACTAAATTTAGATTTAGGGTTTCATTATGAAATCCTAAATTCTTAAAGTTTCATTCATAATTTAGGATTTTTTTTATGAAACCTTAAATTATAATTAAAGTTTCATTCATGATTTAGGATTTCTTTTATGAAACTTTAAATTATAATTTAAGGTTTCACCTTACCTTTTTTTATTTTTTATTTTTTATTTATTTTTATCTAATATCAACAAAAAATTTTAAGATATTATTCTTATTTTTCAATATTTTTTTCAGTCTTTTAAGACGTCTTGTTTTTCATATATATTAAATTTTCATTTTTTAAAAATTTGCAAAACTTTATACTTTTATTTTGTTTTTCAAATTTTCAAGATATTACACTTGTTTTTTTTTTTAAAAATTCAAGACATTACTCTTGTCTTTTTTTGGTTTTTTTTTCAAATTTTTAAGACATTACTCCTATTTTTTTTATCTTTTTCTAAATTTTCATTTATTTTACAAATTTTCAAGACATTACTCTTTGTTTTTTCATATTTTTTAAATTTTCAAATTATCAAAATTTTCAAGACAATAATCTTGATTTTTCAAAAAAAAAAATCAATCTTTCAATACATTATTCCTTTTTTATCGTTTTTTTTTAAAATTTTCAAGATATTACTTTTGATTTTTTTTATTTTAAAAATCAAGTTTTCAAGACATTATTCTTACTTTTTCATATTTTTTAACTTTTTTTTTTTGCATCCATTGTTATCATAATTTTTAAGATATTATTCTTATTTTTTAATATATATTTTTTCAGTATTTCATGACAATACATCCTTTTTTTCATATTTCCATTTTTTTTTTAAATTTCAAGACATTACTTTTTTAAGAAATTTCTAAGAAATAAAACTTGTTTTTTTTTTAAGAATTTGCTCTTTTTTTTAATTTTTTTTCTTTTTATTAGATTTTCAAATCATTACTCTTATTTTTCATATTTTTCAAAATTTTAAGACATTATTCTTGTTTTTTCACATTTTTGAAATTTTTATTTTTTTTAATATTTTAATACATTACTCCTTTTTTTTCATATTTTCAAACATTTTTATTTTGTTTTTCAATTTTCAACACATTACTCTTGATTTTTAAAAAAAATCAATTTTTTTTAATGTTCAAGATATTACTCTTGTTTTTTCATATTGTTTTAAAAAAAAATCTAATTTTTAAGACATTATTCTTGATTTTTCATATCTTTTAAATTTTCACACTTTTCAAAATTTCAAAACATTATATTTGTTTTATCATATTTTAAAATTTTATTTTTTTTCAAAATTTCAAGACATTACTTTTTTTTCATGTTTATTTTTCAAATTTTCAAGATATTAATCTTATTTTTTTATATTTTTAAAATTTTATTTTTTTATTTTTAAATTTTCAAGACATTACTCTTATTTTTTTAATATCATGTTTATGAATTTTTTAATCAGTTTTAAAATATTATTTATGAATATTTTTATGAAATATCTAAAATATATAAATATTTTTATTAAAATTAAGTATGTTTGTTAAATCTGATTAAGTTTAATCAATCACTATGCATGAATCTTATTTTATAATATATTTTAGGTTTAAACAATTTTTGAGTCTTATAAAATTTATTTTTTTTATTTTGGGTTCCTATAAAAAAAAAATTATTATGTTTTGGGTCCCTATAATATATATACTTTGAGATGACGTGACATCATCTCAATCGTTGATATATGTTGAGATAGTGTCACGTCATCACTTAACTAATGGTTGAAATTATGCCATATCATAGGGAGGGGACCCAAAACACAACAAAAATTTTATAAATACCCAAAGTAAAAAATATGTATTTTATAGATACCCAAAACTTATTTAAATATATATTTTCTAGTATATATGGTAAGCTTATTTTTTTATTTTTTAAATGATAAAATCAATATATTAATGCAAAAAAATAATTATTTTTTAAATATAATTAGTTCATAGTTTTTTTATTTAATTTGAAATTGATTAGATAAAATGTTTTTTTTATCGGTATATCTTATTAAATTTGATTTCATTAGATTAATTCAAAACTGATTAGATAATATATTGTTCAATTTTTTAAAATTAATTCAAAATTGATTACATAATATATAATTAAGATCTAAAATTTATTATATGACACAACAAATCAATCAAGTTCTATACCAACAATGCATCATCCTTTTTTTCAAAGTAATAATCCATAATAAAATAAGAGTTTAATACTCATGTCCATGTAAAATAATGTCCATGTAAAATAATTGTACACTAATCAATCAAAACCTACTATTTTAATGATTTTTAAAATAATTTTATAAAAAATCAACTAACTTACATTAAATGGAGAGTTATAACATTAAATAAAGAGTATGACAGTATAAAACTATTTTTCTCATAAAATAAAAAAAATGATAAACACTTCATGTGCCTTTAGAAAAAATTATCATGACCCCGAGGGTTTACATTACTTTGTTTTTATGAATAAAAAAATTATAACAAAATCATGTAAGAGATTTGGGAAAAATAAATATTAAAAAAAAAGAATAAAAGTAGTACAATAACAATACAACATAATTTTACACCGTTAATCACAACCCTCCGTTTATATGATTTTTAAAATAATTAAAACCGGGCATAACTCATAAGCATGTACTTAAAATGCATACATTAAAAAATATTGCGAATTGCAATTTATTGAAAGCTTTTACAAACACCATGGGTATTTTTCATAACAAAATATCAATCAAACTTGTGAATGATGTAATTTGGAATTGAACTGAGTTGACTTTATAAAAGATTTCATGTAAGCTTCAGCTTAAATGCTACTCCCCAAGTTCAACAAGACTGCATCTTCTATTCACCAGTAGAAGGCCACATTTATGATCACACTTCACAGCCTCTAGAAGGCCAAAAAGCACAAAAGCTTCCCCATTTGCAGTCTCTTTACTACCCCAAATCACACAGCTATCACATCACCTTTTTCCTCCCTCTCAGGTTCAAGTTTCAACCTTCAACTATCAAACTGCTAAAAGCAAAGTCATTAACCTGAAAACTTGTTATGTATACCTTCACCTACTACACCAATTTAGACAATCAATTTTCCTAAGAGTATGTTTGGATAATGACAAGCGGAATGGAATGGGATAAGATAGAACAAAATGAAGTAGGAATGGAATGGAACAAAGTTATTCTTCCATTGCTATAATATTTTTATGATGCAATTGAAAAAAAAAAAATATTCCATATATACCTCCAAAATTGGACAGGAAGAAAAAGAATAAAAGGCATCTAGTTTGATTTCAAACAATGAGACCAAATATCATGCTATTCTACTCCATTCCATTCCTTTCCAATTTCATTAATCATTTAATCTAAACCTAGCCTCATGGAGTCATGGTCATACAGAACATGTGGCTTTTTTCCAGCAAAAACAGAAATCTACGCACTCTTTTTTCAAATAATATTTGGGAAGAAGGGAGCAAAGCAAAAGTAGGAGTGGATTATATAATTCAGGCAAACTTTACCAGCACTGTCAAGGGTTTGAATCCTAGAGTCACCACTCCAGGGGTGGTGGTTAGGCACCTAACCATCACCCCTGGCTAAAGGGTTAATCTTACAGCTTTAGTGAGGATTCCCAGTGAAAGACAAAAAAAGTAAATAACAAATTGTCAAGTAGTAACATTTGAACATGCCAGAAAATATGCACAGCAGCATATTACCAATGTAACAGTTACACTATGACAACCATCTTACCTAACAGAGTTCAACAAACCTGTTTCTCTAAAAACTGAACTGCGTCTATCAGGAATTTAAAATGATTTGGTTATCAAATCGTTAGGGTCCAATTGCAAGGTATGAGATGTGAGACTCACACTGGAAATATGAAACTCAGGTAGAAGGCTTTGGGTTCTCCAACTACAATGGCTAGTTTTTGTGGTATGGTTCTACCAAGGTCCTTATCACAAATCTTCCAAAATAACAATAATGCTAGGATGCAAGTACTTTAATTCATTTCTGAAAGAAATGCAATAAAGAAGAAAAATATTATGGATAAACCATTAAATACTGTTTTCATTGCTTTCTTAAAAAATCCATTCAATCGGACCATTTAGAAACACATTACCATTTTAATTCATTGTGTAGTGTTTTCCAGTCCAACCCAGCTTTAACAGGCCATGAACAGTCAGAATAATTTAATTATGGTTTTACACGACAGCTTGGTATTGTGCTGAACAATTGAAGAAAAGGATTTAGATATAAGTAAAAAAGAGTTGGAAATAACATTCAATCACCACTAGGTTTATCAACCGATAAAATCATCCTGCTAAATATTAATAAAACAAGATCTTATCAGCTAGTTTCCAATCTGAACCAACCAACCAAAAGATGAATTCCCATGTACTAAATCCAACAAAGTGAAGATACTAACAAAGAAAGAGTTAGAAGAGAAAACAAGATGTCTAATGACGTTAAAAACTGTTGTACTACAAACCAACTAAGAAGTCTCTGTCTCTGGCCAAATACATATGTATATACATCACAAACAGGCTAAAAGACATAAAAAGCCAGATGACCATAGAGTAGATCTACCTGATAGTGACAAACTTGTTGGTGCCATGTTTTGCCCAAAAAGTTCTCAAATCAATCGGATTAGAAAAGTTATAACCCTCAGCTGCAAGTTTCTCTAAAACTTTCTTAAATGCTCCTATACTCATTTTCCTTCCAGCTATCCTAGCACCACGCCGCTTCGTACTCATAGGCAAAGGATATATCGACATGCCAGTTGTGCAACATGCAGACTGCCAACCACCAGAGCCCCATCTATAACACTGTTGAGGTGTCCCGGTGCATGAACAAACTGGAATCGGAATGCTAGAAATATCCATATCAATCCCATTTATTACAATTTCAGTAGTTTTCTTTGGAACCCTTGCCCGTTGAACTGAGGGAGCATTCTCATCCTTTGGCGTGCGAGGCCCCCTCTTGGGCTTCTTAGCCTTGGGAGATTTGGGCACCTTGGGGCCTTGTCTTTTCTTACGAGTGCCACCATTTGCCTTCTCGACAACAGGCGCTTCTACCACTGGCTTTTCTTCCTTCGGCAATTCCGGCGCTTGAATCATTTGAATTTGATGTGCTGAAGATGTCTCCGGAATACCACCATAGTTATGGTTTGTAGGTATCATATTCATATATTTATCTCTATGACTAATCCAGGCATCCCTCATGTATTCCATAGGGTATGTAGCTTGGGGCATACCACCAATGTCCCTATGGTGAAATGCCCCATTAGTGGCAGCTAAAACTGCCGCATTGCGCCCTCCGATTAAAGGTTTTTCCGGCATAGATGACATCAGCTGCAGCCCCAGGTGGCTCTTAAACGACGTAGCGGGTTCATAGTAACCCCAATTACGTATGTTAAGACCATTATCACCATCCATCACAACACCAACTGATGTAAATAATTGCAGGAGCACAATGTACACTGTTAAATATCCTCAAATTATTCTAATCCATTGCATTCACCTAACAAACCAGCACAATTCAAAACATAAAGAGTTTAATACCAAAAATGGAATTGAAAAAAAAAAAACTACAACAGAATGCAATTGACTGACCTAAAAACTGACCTTTGATTCAGCTCAAATAAAGTCAAACCAGAAAAGGGGGTAAATTACACAAATCCCATAAATGCACACATGCAAAACCTCATGCCCCCAAGATTTCAGCTTCTGGGTTTTGATCTAAGATCCATTTTACCATGAAAAATGTGTAAAATAAAATCAGATCTTTGAGCCAAAAACTAAACAGATCAACAAAATATAAGATTAAAATGAAAGTGGGGAAATGGGGTGGAAAAAAATAATATATTTTGATGTGAACTCATGTCATGATTTGAAAGAAAGAATAAGTGGGTAAGTGAATGTTTAAGCAAAACGAGAAGGGGCAGTACCTGCTTAGGGTTCTTGGCGTCTGCGCATGGAAAACAAAGAGAGCAAGGGGGAAACAGAGGTTTGCACGCCAATATCTAATCTTAAGCATAAAAAATGAAAATGAAAATAATAAACATTTATGAGATTGTAATACCGTAGTAATATTTTTTTTATTTAAGAAAAATATTTTATTTAAATACAAAATGTGTAAATTGCAAACATCATCAATCACCTAAGCTGCTTAAAAACATATTCTTTCTAATATTTTTTTTTATGATTAATTGAAATTTATTAAATAAAAATAAATTCTATTATAAAAAAATTGAATTCATAAAATTTTATGGCTTGTAATAAATTTTAGTCAATAACAAAAAATATATTAAATAATATTAGCATTTCTTTTAATATGTACATAAGGTTATTTATAATAACGATCTTTAAAATTATATATCGTAAATCAGCCAAAAATAAATAAGTTATATATTGTAATTTTTATGGATTAACATTTTTATACTGAATGTTCAAAGTGAAAAGCAGTTGGGTTTTTTGGAAGTGTGGTTATCTTGGAACAAAGAGGCTTCTGAATGGTGGTTTGCGAATCAGATTCTTTAACAATCTACCGTATCAGGCATACTGTTTATGTTATGTTAATCATCTTAGTGGTGCTGGTGGTGTGTTGTTATGGATCATCAAAATTGCAAAGGTCAATAAAGTAAACCTTGTAAGTTAGTATTAACGGTCAATACGTTTTAATTATTGTATAAACTAAAATATAAAATTCTGAAAAGTTGAGAGATCAAAATGTGCATTTAAGTCTTTAATTAACTTTCGATTATTATTCTCTTCCTCTTTCTATTCTACTTCGTTACTTTATCTTTTTCTTTTTTTACCGCATCTTTTTTCTGAACTTGAGTTAATTTTTGGTTCTTTGCTGTTCTTTCTACTTGGACCATTCCTAGAAAAAAACCTGCAAATTTTAAAGGGATTTTGCAATATTAAATTCATCGAAGACAAACAAATTCTTAAAGGCGTTGCTCGTTACACATCTCAAGCTATGTTTTTTCCTTGTTGTAACAATTTATGGACTAGATTTAAACTTTTATAAAATAAAATAAAGAGAACGATGAATATCTTCAGTGCTTTTACATAAAAGATTAGTTTATTTTTTCCTTTCTTGAATAAAATATTTAAGGGAAATAAATTTCACACTCCCCATTCTAATATTTCCACTACACAACTCTTAACATAAACAACTTTCTGTTGTGCAGTAAGTTGAGATGATAGCGTCACTTTTCAGTTTTTAATACACAACATAAATGTGGATAAACTAGTAAAGGAAACATAGGACATAACAATCAGAACATCTGGTATAACTCTAGGGGTGGGGGTATACGGAATAGTTTAGTTAATTTAAGTTTGATCAGTAAAATTCGTCTTTTAAATAAAGGATTAATCTTATTCGTGAAAATAAATAAACTTTTTCATGAAGTATATATCTGATTTACAAAGATCGTGGATTAATTGTACTGGTCCTTTTAATTTGTTTAAGTATTTTTTTAAAATTAAAAAATATATATATATATATATATATATATATATATATATGAAAAATTAAGAAAAATTTATTTATTTTACTTTCATTTAATTTTTTAAACTAGGAAACTAATCAAAGTATAAATATCATGTATTAATATTTTTAACAACAAATATTTAGATATTAAATAGGAAATTAGCAAATAAAAATATTAACAAAGTTATACGCTTATAATAATTTTTTTTTTATGATTTAGGCATGTTAAACGGGTAGTCCGTGTATCTGCAGATTTAGTCTATTTTTTTTTTTATGATTTAGGCAAGTTAAACGAGTAGTCCGCGAGTCCATGGATTTAGTCCATTTAACCCGCAAATTAAGCGGAACAAACCTAAATCTCAACAAATATTATGAAAAAAAAATAAAAAAATCAAGTCCGTTATCTGTGGGGTTAAACAAGTAGTTCACGGGTCTGTGGATTTAGTCTGTTTAACCCGCGAGTTAAGCGGTACAGACCTAAATCTCAACAAATATTATGAAAAAAAAAAAATCAAGTCCGTTATCCGTGAATCCGCGAGTTAAACAAGCTGGTCTACGGACTCGGGACCATATATCCACCCCTAAGTATAAAAGCATCTTTAGAAGAGAAGGTCTTGAGAAGATCTTAAGGTGTTTTTTGTAAGTCCTCGTAATGTCACATCAACATCAAGATCTCTCACATTTTTTGTTTTAGTGGCACATCGAGATCTTATGATATTTTTGTAAATCCCGTTATAAACCCACTAGTGCTCTAAAATTTTATTTTAAAATGAAATTAATTATTTAATAATACAATATTTAATTATAAAATAATTAATATTAAAAAATAAAACAAAAATAATATAAATATTTATTTATGAATAAAGATTAAACTAATAATTAATACATAATATGGATAAGTAAAAAATACAAACATTGACATTGAAAAAAAATTAATAATTAATACAAATTTTTTGTTGTTTTATTTGTATTGAATATATTGTATTTGTTCTTAAATTTGTTGTTATAGATTTTACTTTATTGTTCTATAGTGTGAGATCTTGAAAATTTAAAGATATTGAGACTTAAAATTTCTCTCAAGATCCCTCACTAAAAATGTTCAAATCATACTTAACCATGACCAACTAGTAATGTGTAACATGTTAATACCTTAAATGCCTGTGTACATCAACACATAACTCCAGCAAGAGTCTACAAACAAAATGTCACATTACTCACCAATCTACGCTATGCTGCATCATTTCATTCCCTTTTAACCCACCCTTTTCCTTTGCCCTACTATATTCTTTCTCACATTCCTATTTGGGAAACCATGTCAACCTACAATTTCACATTCTTTCGGTTTACTAATAACCCAAAGTGAGAACATGTACCTAACACCGAATTTCACATTTATAGATTAGACTCGTAACAATTACTATTTACTGTTTCATGTAACACGCCACAATTTTATTCATACTTTTAGTTGGGGCCGACTCTACTATTTTAACAACTTGTCAAAGAGCATAAAACATCCATAAAAATGATTTTGACTTGCGAATACAAGCCATGATTTTCTTAAATTTTCATTTTTATTCTATAAACCTGCTTCTCTAAAAACTGAACTACATCTATAAAGGATTCAACAATTATATTGCAGAACTAACAATGCTTGGAAGCAAAGTACTATTCATCCAGGAAAGAAAAACAGTGAAAAGGAGAAATATTTTGAAGGAACACTAAATATTATTTTACCACTTCACACCTGTCAGTTTCTTCAAAGACAATAGAATTATTCATGCAATCAGACCATCTAGAAACACATTGCAAATTAATAATGTGTGGTTTTTTCAAGTACAACTCAGCTTTCACATGTCATTAAAATAGCCATATTCTAACTAGGTATGGCTTTACACAACAGAGAATGGAGTATAATGCTACACAATTGAACTCACATATTTAGTAGGAAATAAAAAAAAATGGATGTAACGTTTCACACACTGTTAGTTTCATGAACAGATTAAAATTACTTCTAAATATTAATAAAACAAAATTCCATCAGCTAGTTCCCTATCAGAACCAACCAATTAACCAAATGATTGAATTCCCATGTACTAAATCCAAAGAAATGAACGATAACAAAATGGGAAGAGTTAGAGGAGAACAGGAAATGTCTTGTGACTTCAAAAATTCTTGTACTACAAACCATCTAAGAAGCCTCAGTCTCAGGCCAAATACACAAATATACATGACAAACAACAGGCTGAAAGGAACATGAAGCCAGTTGACCACAGGAGTAGACCTACCTAATAGTGACAAACTTGTTGGTGCCATGTTTTGCCCAATAAGTCCTCAAATCAATCGGATTAGAAAAGTTATAACCCTCGGCTGCAAGTTTCTCTAACACTTTCTTAAATGCTCCTATACTCATTTTCCTTCCAGCTATCCTAGCACCACGTCGCTTGGTACTCATAGGCAAAGGATACACTGACATTCCTGTCGTGCAACATGCAGACTGCCAACCGCCAGAGCCCCATCTATAACATTGTTGGGGCGTTCCAGTACATGAACAAACAGGAATCGGAATACTAGAAATATCCATATCAATTCCGTTTATTACAATTTCTGTAGTTTTCTTTGGAACCCTTGCACGTTGAACTGAGGGAGCATTCTCATCCTTTGGCACGCGAGGTCCCCGCTTGGGCTTTTTAGCCTTGGGAGATTTGGGCACCTTGGGGCCCTGTCTTTTCTTACGAGTGCCGCCATTTGCCTTCTCGATAACAGGCGCTTCTACCACTGGTTTTTCTTCCTTGGGCAATTCCGGCGCTTGAATCATTTGAATTTGATGTGCTGAAGATGTCTCCGGGATACCACCATAGTTATGATTTGTAGGTATCATATTCATATATTTGTCTCTTTGACTAATCCACGTATCCCTCATGTATTCCATAGGGTATGTAGCTTGGGGCATACCACCAATGTCCCTATGGTGAAATGCCCCATTAGTGGCAGCTAAAACTGCAGCATTGCGCCCTCCGATTAAAGGTTTTTCTGGCATGGATGACATCAGCTGCAGCCCCAGGTGGCTGTTAAATGCCGTAGCGGGTTCATAGTAACCCCAATTACGTATGTTGAGACCATTATCACCATCCATCACAACACCAACTGATGAAAATAATTACAGGAACACAATGTAGTGGATGTACACTATGTTAAATATCCTCACAAATTATCCAAGTCCATTGCATTCACCTAACAAACCAACACAATTCAAAACATAAAAAGTTTAATACCAAAAATAGAATTAAGAAAAACAAAACTACAATAAACAGAATGCAATTGACTGAGCTAAAAACTGACCTTTGATTCAGCTCAAATAAAGTCCAACCAGAAAAGGGGGCAAATTACACAAATCCCATAAATGCACACATGCAAAACCTCATGCTCCAAAGATTTCAGCTTCTGGGTTTTGATCTAAGGTCCATATTACCATGAAAAATGAGTAAAATAAAATCAGATCTTTGAGCCAAAAACTAAACAGATCAACAAATCTAAGATTAAAATGAAAGTGGGGAAATGGGGTGGAAAAAAAAAAGAGATTTTGATGTGAACCCATGTCATGATTTGAAGAAAGAATAATAGGGTAAGTGAATGTTTAAGCAGAACGAGAAGGGGCGGTACCTGCTTAGGGTTCTTCGCGTCTACGAATGGAAAATGAAGAGAGCAAATGGGGAAACAGAGGTCTGCACGCCATCTTAATATCTAATCTTAATCTTAAAGAATGAAAATCAAAAACATTTATAAGATTCTAATACTATATAGTATGATTTTACTCAAAAAAAAATATAGTATACTTTTTTTAATTTCGCAAAGAAACAAAATTAACTACAAAATGTGCAAATTGCAAAGATCATCCATCACCTAAGCTGCTTAACAGTTAACAGCATATTCTTTCTAATATTTTTTATTGTTAGTTTTTTTTTAGAGAAAAATTTTATTAGTTAAAATTTATTAAAATGGTAAAAAAGCGGCATTTAATACTATCAATGTTTCTATTTATAAGAAACAAAAAACTAATTTGTGAAAAACAATAAAAATAGTTGAGTTACATATTTCATATTTGTAACTAACGAACCTATGGCTCGCATTGTTGTGTCTTATAAATACGTTTTAAAATTAATTTCAAAAGTTAACTTTGTTTTTTGACCTACATTCCAACATTTGACTATCACATTAAAATCTAAACTACCAGTAATTAGTTTGGAAATTTGGGTATGACTTGGTTTAGGAAATGTTTCTATTCTTTTTGGTGAGAAACCTTCTGTGCTTTACTTTCTGTGTTGAAACTTGTAGAAAACGTAGAGGCCCAAAGTTAACGAGGTTTGGATTTTTTGTACACAGGCCTTACTGAATTCATGATCCAAACCAGTCTGTGGTACCAAATTTAACGTTACAATGTACAAATTTATGGTCCTCTGTTCATTTTAATGAATTGATAGTTATATTTTCAGCAAGCTACCCAAATTTGTGTTAGATGTTTTGAGTGAATTTTAAAAAGTCTTAAAGTCCAACGTTGGCATGTTGCTTTTTTTTTTGGTGAATATTTGGCATGTTGCTTAGTGCTTAGTCAACTTGTGCTATAGACTTTTAAATAAGTTTTGCAGAGTGGACCCAGAAAAAAACAAAAGACATTTTCAGTACAAATTTTCATATGATTCAACTTGGTCAAAATAACTTCCATAAAAAAAAAAAATTGGTTAAAATAACACTATGAATATAAGCATAAAACAGTCCTAAATTTGGTAAAGTTATTTATGTTTACAATAATTTCAACAATGATTTTCTATGATTTACAATGTATAAAATTTTACAATAACAGTTGTACAAATAAAATAAAAATTACAATAACAATACACAACCATTAAATTCTTAATATAAGACATTTTATATCGTTAAATAATTAAAAATTTTCTTTAACATAATATATAATGTAATTATAAAAAAAAGTTTAATAGACTTATCAAATATAATTTGTTATTGAATAAAAACTGTTAAAAAAAGAATATCAAAAGTGAATATATTATCTATTCTTGAACTTAAGTGTATGAAATTGGACCAAAGTGTATGCTGTTAATTATTTTCTTTTTGGAAAACGTAGACTTTAGTGATATTTTTCTTTTTGGTCAATAACTTAGATTTTAGTTCAGATCAGTAGATCTGCACCCCCCCTAGTTACTTTATCTGTAAAGTTTAAATATAAATTATTTTGGAATATCACGCTCTCGTCTGAGCATTATTATTTTCCTTTTTCGGTTATTTTTCTCTTCCTCTTTCTATTCTACTTCATTTTTTTCTTTTTTTAACCGCATCTTTTCTGAACTCTAGTTTATTTTTTGTCCTTTGCTGTTCTGTCGACTTGGGTTGGGACCATTCCTAGAAAAAAAAACACCTGCAAAATTCTAAAGGGTTTTTGCAATATTAAATTCATCGAAGACAAATGAATTCTTAAAGGCGTTACTCGTGACTGTGAGTCGTGACACATCTCAAGCTATATTTTTCTCTTGTAACAATTTATGGTCTAGATTTAAACTTCTATATAATAAAGATACTGATGAATATCTTCGGTGCTTTTAGCCTTTTACACAAAGATTAGTTTATATTGTTAAAAAGAAAGTTTATGTTAACAATTTCCTAAAAAGATATTTGGAAAAACAAAACAAATGTTAAAAAAAAACTGACTTAAGCATGCAGTTTATTGAAAGTTGTTACAAACAATAGATCTCTTTTTTTTTTTTTTGGTGACTTTGGATCTCTTTTGTTAATTAAACTTATGGATGACGTTTTTTCTATAATTTTCATTACACCATTTTAGCCTCTTTCTTCCTTAGACAGTATAAATAGATAATAAATGGAATGAAATGAAAAAAAAAAAAAATCCAATCTGGTTTATTTCCAAAAAATCCAACTAGCGAAACTTAATGGAGTTTCATTCTATTTCACTCCAATCGGGTGGTTAATCTAAATGCATCTTTATAGTTATACAAAAGCTTCGGCCTTTCACCAGCAGAAGATGCAATCTACAGACTACAGGCCCCTTTCTTGAATAAAATATTTAAGATAATTAAATTTCACACTCCACATTCTAATATTTCCACTACACAGCTCTTAACACAAACAACTTTCTGTTTTTAATAAACAACATAAATGTGGATAAATTAGAAAAGGAAACATAAGACATAAGTCATAACAATCTGTCAATCACCAACTAGTAATGTGGAACATGTTAATACCTCAAATGCCTATGTACATCATCATATAACACCAGTAAGAGTCTACAAACAGAATGTCACATTCCTCACCAATCTACTCTATGATGCATCATTTCATTCCCTTTCAACCAAGCCTTTTACTTGCCCTACTATATATTCTTTCTCACCTTCCTATTTGAGAAACCATGTCAACCTACAATTTCACATTTTTTCTGTTTACTAGAAGTGAGACCATGTACCAAACATCAAATTTCGCATTTAGAGATTAGACTCGTAACAATTACTATTTACTGCTTCATATAACAGGCCACAATTATGTTCATACTTTTAGTTGGAACAGACTCTACTATTTTAAGTTTAACAACTTGTCAAAGAGCATAAAGCATGCATAAATATGCTTGACTTACGAATACAAGCCATGATTTTCTTAAATTTTCATTTTTATTCTATAATCAAGGATGCATAAAAAGTTCTTACCTTCATTCATTGTTCAATAAACCTGCTTCTCTAAAAACTGAACTGCATCTATAAGGGATTCAACAATCAAATTGCTGAACTAATGATGCTTGGAAGCAGAGTACTATTCATCTTGGAAAGAAAAACAGTAATAAGGGGAAATATTTTGAAAGAACACTAAATATTGCTATTAGCACTTCAAACCTGTCAGTTTCTTCAAAGACAAGAAAATTATTCACGCAATCAGACCATCTAGAAACACATTGCAAATTAATAATGCACGGTGTTTACAAGTACAACCCCGCTTTCACAGGTCATTAAAATACGCATATTCTAATTAGGTATGGCTTTACACAACAGAGAATGGAGTATAATGCTACAGACTTGAACTCACATTACACACTGGTAGTTTCATGAACAGATAAAATTTACTTCTAGATATTAAAAAAACAAGATGCAATCAGCTAGTTCCCTATCAGAACCAACCAATTAACCAAATGATTGAATTCCCATGTACTAAATCCAGAGAAGTGAACAATAACAAGATAGGAAGAGTTAGAGGAGAACAGGAAATGTCTTTTGACTTTGAAAATTCTTGTACTACAAACCATCTAAGAAGCCTCAGTCTCAGGTCAAATACACAAATATACATGACAAACAGGCTGAAAGGAACATGAAGCCAGTTGACAACAGAGTAGACCTACCTAATAGTGACAAACTTGTTGGTGCCATGTTTTGCCCAATAAGTCCTCAAATCAATCGGATTAGAAAAGTTATAACCCTCGGCTGCAAGTTTCTCTAACACTTTCTTAAATGCTCCTATACTCATTTTCCTTCCAGCAATCCTAGCACCACTCCGCTTGGTACTCATAGGCAAAGGATACACTGACATGCCTGTCGTGCAACATGCAGACTGCCAACCACCAGAGCCCCATCTATAACATTGTTGGGGCGTTCCAGTACATGAACAAACAGGAATCGGAATACTAGAAATATCCATATCAATTCCGTTTATTACAATTTCTGTAGTTTTCTTTGGAACCCTTGCACGTTGAACTGAGGGAGCATTCTCATTCTTTGGCACGCGAGGCCCCCTCTTGGACTTCTTAGCCTTGGGAGATTTGGGCACCTTGGGGCCTTGTCTTTTCTTACGAGTGCCGCTATTTGCCTTCTCAACAACAGGTGCCTCTTCTGCTGGCCTTTCTTCCTTAGGCAATTCTGGTGGTGGAATCATTTGTATTTGGTGTGCTGAAGATGTCTCTGGAATACCACCATAGTTATGATTTGTAGGTATCATATTCATATATTTGTCTCTCTGACTAATCCACGCATCCCTCATGTATTCCATAGGGTATGTAGCTTGAGGCATACCACCAATGTCCCTATGGTGAAATGCCCCATTAGTGCCAGCTAAAACTGCAGCATTGCGCCCTCCGATTAAAGGTTTTTCTGGCATGGATGACATCAGCTGCAGCCCCAGGTGGCTGTTAAAGGACGTGGCGGGTTCATAGTAACCCCAATTACGTATGTTAAGACCATTATCACCATCCATCACAACACCAACTGATGGAAATAATTACAGGAACACAATGTAGTGAATGCACACTATGTTAAATATCCTCACAAATTATCCAAGTCCATTGCATTCTCCTAACAAACCAACACAATTCAAAGCACAGAACAATTAATATGCAAAATAGAAAAAAGAAACAAGTACAACAACAACAAAATGCAAGTGTCTGACCTAAAAACTCACCTTTGTTTCAGCTCAGATAAAGTCAAACCAGAAAAGGGGATAAATTACACAAATCCCATAAATGCACACATGCAAAACCTCATTCCCCAAAGATTGCAGCTTCTGGGATTTGATCTGAGATCCATTTTAGCATGAAAAAGGAGCAAATAAATCAGATCTTTGAGTTAAAAACTAAACAGATATAAAAAATCTAAGATTAAAATGAAAGTGGGAAAATGGTGTGAAAAAAAAAGCGATTTTGATGTGAACCCATGTCATGATTTGAAGAAAAAATAAGAGGGTAAGTGAATGTTTGAGCAGAGCGAGAAGGGAGCAGTACCTGTTAGGGTTCTTGGCGTCTACGAATGGAAAATGAAGAGAGCAAAGGAACAAAAATGTCTGCACGCCATCTTAAAATCTAATCTCAACATTTAAAAAATAAATAAAACATGTATGAGATTCTAATATTAAAGTAATACTTTAAATATTGTATTCAAATGCAAAATGTGCAAATTGCTGAGACCAATACTCAGTCATATTAGTACTAAGTCGCACGACACTTTGTTTCCTCTTCTGCTGCAAATTGCCCCATTTTTAATGTGTTTTGATATAGTACTACAGACATTAACATTAAGTCAAATTTCTATTTTAAGATAATAATAAATTACTGAATAATATAAGAGTACTGTAAGTTATATATATATATATATATATATATATATATATATATATATATAGTTATTAATAGATTATTTATGAAAAATATCGTGTTCAATTCTTATTAGATGAAAAAAAAATTAAATTAATGATAATTACGCATTATGAATGAGATTAATATTTAATAAAGTGAGTTGTGAGATATCTATAATCTCCTACCTGAAACTAAAAAAAAGATTAATAAATTAATAAAATTAAAAACCTAGCTACTAATGATATATGGGTTAGCTACTAATGAAATCTGGGTTGTAATCCTAAGGTGACGAGAATATATAGAGATATGCTTCTTGATGTAACAAATAGTTGTTTTTATATCTGTTTTAAACTCAAAATTTGAAAATTGGAATTGTTTAAAGAAATAAAATAATGGGAATAAATATTTAATGAATGCTGATAGTAATATAATTGATAAATATTTTTAAATATATAAATTATAATAAATAATTTAAATTATGACGAGAATACTATTCTTTAAATTGTACAGTAGTATATATATATATGTTGTAATTTATAATATGAATAAATATTAGTAATACTTTGAAATATAATTAATTCTAATTTATAAGATTACTAGAACTTCTTCTTCGTGTATCCGAAAAGATTTTATCAATGGTGAAGTTATTGATAATGGCTGGCTCCTGGCAACAGGCTGGGCTTGTGGAGTTTCCAAAGCACAAAGCATTGGCCATTGGGTTGAGTTGGGCTGTTTAGTTAACCTCTTTGGTAAAATCTAGGTAAAAAATATCACCTACCTGTAGGAGATACAAATCATTATCGTTATCTTGTTAACTTACATTTAATTCTTGTAACTTTTAGTGACTAAATATCAAATAAGAAAGAAAAAATTACTGTATTTTTTAACTGAAAGTAATTTTCCTTGAATGATAAAGAGTCATTATGAATATATATTAAATTCTTTTTCAAAGTATTTAGGATTTGAAATTTCAGACTATGGATTAAATTGAAATAATTTTGTGTCACTTGATTCACATATTTAACGGTAAATAAGAAATTTAATTAATTTGAAAATAATAGTAGATACATTTTTATTTTTCTTATTTTTTAAATTTATTCTTATTAAAAAAATTAATTAATTTTGGAAGAAAAGTGAAATATTTGTCGAGGGATAGTAACTTATTCATAGAGTATCAATGAAAGAAATAAAAGCGCTTTTTTTTTTTAGGAGAAAGTGTTACGTTGAATTATTACCACAATTTTTAAAAATATTACTCTTCATTATTTTAAATTTGTATTAATTTCGTTGAGATTTTCATTAGCAAGAGTTTTAATATATTATTTTAATAGATTAAAATTTACTGAGAATTATAAAAATATAAGTGAAAATCACTAGGAAATAAGATTTATTATAGTATAAAGCTTGTGTATTTAAAAAATCTAGTACACTTGCTACGGGAAATGTCCCTCTTATCTCATGCTAGATTTGTTTCGTCGGTTTCGTTCTCTTTTCACTTTTCACTTTTCACTTTTTTAATGACTTCTACTTTTGATAAAAACAAACACAGAGAAAAAGTCAATGCTTCACTTCTTTTTTTTATTAATAGTATAATTGCAAGCGTTTAAGAATGTTTGTTAAGAAATATTTAAGTTATTAAATACAAGTACAATAATCCGTGTAACGGGTAGTAAGTTTACAATTTATAATTTTTTTGTATTATTATATTTTTTTAACATATTTGTTAATTATTTTTAAATTTAATATAAAAAGATTTTAGTAAATGTAAGTAATAATATAGGTAAAAATAAGCTAAACGTTAGAGTATATGATTTTAAGGTTTTAATTTTTAGAATTTATGATTTCTAAAATTTAAGATTTAATGATTCATTTTTAGGGTTTAAAATTATGGTTCATTGTTTTAGAATTTTATTGTTTAAGGTTCATTATTTTTGTTTTTGAATTCATTGTTTAAGATTTACTGTTTAGGTTTATGATTTTAGGTATACACAATTTATGATGTATGGTTTAGGGTTTAAAGTTCATATTTTTGGATTTTATGATTTATGATTTTATAATTTAGGGTTCAACGTTTATAATTCATTATTTTAAGGTTTATAATTTATGGACCATTGTTTTTGGTTTGAGGTTCACAATTCAAGGTTTGGGGTCCATGATTTTTGGTTTAGTGGTCTAGGATTTAAAGGTTTCATGTTTAGAATTTTCTGATTTATGGTTTCACTATTCATGATTTATATTGTATGATTTTAAGGTTTTAGGATTCTAGGTTTATAGTTCAAGGTTTAGGATTTATGATTGAGTGTTTGGGGTTTGATGTTTATGTTTTAGGTCTACATGGCTTATGGTTAAGAGTTTATCGTGCATGCTTTAAAGTTTTATGGTTTATGATTCATAATTTTAGGGTTTAGTGTTTACCGTTTAGGGTTTAAGATTTATGATTTAGGATTTTAGGTTTTCGAGTTTCAATGTTTATGGTTTCATTGTTTATTGTTTAGGGTTTTATGGGTCAGGTTTTAAGGTTTCATAACTTAGTGTTTCAGGTTCATTATTTTAAGGTTTTAAGGCTTAAGGTTGAATGTTTTTAGTTCATAATTAATGGTTTAGGGCTTCATGGCATAGGTTCTAAGATTCAAGGTCATAATGCCCAGGGTTGCATCATTTAATGTTTCATGTTCATTGTTTTAAAGTTTTAAGATTTGGCTTTTAAGTTGGATAAATATACTATAAACCTAAGACCCTAAAATCATAAATGATGAAATCCTAAAATATAAACTTTAAAACTATGAAACCTTAAAAACAAAACTCTAAATCTTGGACCATAAACTTTAAACCTCTACATCATAAATCGTATAACCCTTAAAAACCTAAACCTTGGCCACTAAACGTTAAACCTTAAAAACTCAACCATAAACCCAAACAATAAATATGAAATCATAAAACTATAAAACTATAAATTATAAACCCTAAAACATGAATCATAAATCATAAAACCTTAAATAATGAACTATAAACCTTAAAATCTAAACCATAAATCATAACTCATGGACCCTTAACCATAAATGATGAACAAAAAATACTAAACCCTAAATCATAAACCCTAGAATAATGAACCCTTAGCCATCAATGATCAATCCTAAACATGAATCACAAAACAATAAAAGCGGAAACCCTAAACCACAAAAATCTTAATTCCTGAACCCTGAAGCTCATAACCATAAACCTTGAACATTAAAATTCTAAACCTTAAACAATGAATTCTAAACCTTAAAATTATGAACCATAAATCCTAAACTCATAAACCTCAAACCATAAACCATGAACACTTAGTCATATAACCTTAAAAATCTAAACATTACACATTAAATCCTAAATAATGAATCCTAAAACATAATCTTAAAATCATAACATATAAACCTTAAACTCAAGGCATAAACTATAAATCCTAAACCATTAATCATAGACCTTAAACCATAAATCATAAGCCTTAAACACTAAATTATAAACCATGAACACTCAATATATAACGTTAAAAATCTAAACCTTACACACTAAATCCTAAATAATGAATCCTAAACCGTAAATTTAAAACTTTAAAATTGTGACATATAAACCTTAAACACTAAAGCATAAACTTTAAACCCTAAATTATAGATCCAAACCATGAACTCTAAACCTTGGATCATAAGTCATAAACCTTTGACACCAAACTATAAACCTCAAACCCTAAATCATGGACAAATCACTAAATTATAAATCATGAAATTTTAAACACTAAAACCACAAACCTTGAATCCTACACTATAAAATCATAAACCATAATCCTATACCATAAACCTAAAACTATAAATCACGAACCCTCAACCTTGAATCATGAACCCAAAACTTTGAATCATGAATTATAAATCATAAAACATTAAATCATATGTCATAAATCTTAAAATCATGAACAAAACTTTCATACAATTTTGGGTTATCATAGGGGATAAAGCAAAAAATACACAGAATGTGGTATGATAAAATAACTGACTTCTAATCTCTAATACTCCCCTTAATTAGGCAATGCTTTTGTGAGAGGATCAGCCCATTGCTCATGTGAAGCGACATGAACTGATTTGATGAAAACAGACCGCAGTTGCTCCTGAATGAGGTGACACCTCTATTTCAATAAGCTTTGAATGTTAATTACAATTTACAAGTGGGATTACTGGCTACTTGAATTGCATATTTAGTTATTTACTGACTCCATGGATTAAATTTGGAAAACCCGCAATTCAATGCAACTCAAAAGCAAAGGCATTAATTAAGAAATACGAGTAATATACTGTACCTCTTTGTGCACATTGTTGATTCCTTGGACACACTATGGATAAAAGTTTCGAGCTACTTTGGATATCCCCTGGACACAATAATAATGCCATATTTATCTGGTGTATTTTATATTATATACAGTGCATATATATTTTTGTTATTTTCTGATACATAAAACTGGTGTGTTGAATAAAGTTGTACAACTTATAACTATTCGCAGTATGGCTTTAAATAAGACAGGGACATAATAGATAACTTTATCATAAAAATACAGCAAGACAAATGGAGCCCATGGCTCACGTTGATAAACATGATGCTTTATAATAGTTATAAATTCAACAGAGTCTGAGTACTGTATTTAATGCGAATTAGTTTGACATGTTTTCGGTCCATAACTAGTTTGGCAACTTGTGCTTCTTGTTTCGTTTCTCAAATGTGTATATGGCTTTGTGTAGAAACCTTAACAATTCTTTTTGTTTTGTTTTTGGTATTGAAAATTCTAATGGACTAACCAGGCCCAAATTTAATGAGGGCTGGTGTTTCTTGTACCCGATTCTCACCCGTTTCATGATCCAAGCTAGCAAGTGCAATCAAATTTTCTGCCCCATTTCACTTATCAAGAGAAAAGAGGGGTTAAAACTTAAAACAACTAAAAAACATACAAATTTCCGATTGTTAATTCTTTAGTATAATTTGCAAGTGTTATTGGGCATTTTCAATGAAGGATTTTTTGACATTGTTTCTACATGATATATGTCCTATACATCACTTTTTTGACTGTGCATCTGAAGAAGAAATTACCCAGTTTCCTTTTACTTTTTAATAATAATCACCAAAGCAAGCATGGACCACTTTGATATTTGGGTCATGAATCCAGAGAATTTATGAATAAATGTAGGCCTGAATAGAAGGCAAAACTGTACGAAAGCACTTGAATGAGGTAGGTCCAATTACAATGATGACTTTGAACATGGAATCCTTTGCACCTTCCTTCCAAACTATGGGCCCATGAATATGTATGTTTCTCGTTAATTACTGACTTGGATCATTACTCTATTTGGGCCTTTTTTGTTTTGTACATAATACAGCCACACATATCCGTCCACTATATAGATGTACACCTCTAATTTGTACAGATTCTCTCAACCTTAGAAGTCACCAACAAAATTAGGATTTAGTTTTTAGTGGTGAGAGTGTAAAAATTAAAAAAGAGACTAAATTTAATATAATGATTTTTATATTTCAAAAGAAATTAAATATTTATTAGTTGTTGGTAAGAATAGAAAATATCCTCCTTGTAAGAAAAGAACCCTTATTATGATTCCATGAGAACAGATATTGAAACTTTACCTCATCAAACCAACCATTTTCTAGACTTATCTGATCACCAACCACTGAAATTTATTCCATTTCAGTGTATGTTGTTGGTTAACTGAATTTGATTGGTTTTCATTTTCTTCTTTTCTTTTTCTCCTTAAAGTGAAATAACTGAAGGCCCACTTGATCTTACACTTACCGGCTAAACTGCTTGAGACATAACACTTTTCTTTTCTTTTCTTCCACTAAAGCCACAACTCTAGCATTCAGCTGAGGCTTTTTGGATGGAGTGGGAAAATGGCCAATAAAGAAAGTGGAATGAGTACTAAATCCTCATTTATTTGGGATATCTTCATCTTCATAATATTGATGGATACACATTTTCTCCCCTTTAAATCATTTTCATGTTCAGTGATGGAAAACGAAATATTCAATGAATTTATCTTTATTGGACTCATCATATATATTGTCATCAAATTAAGAAAAAATATATATATGATCGAGAATTAACAAATTAAATACCAGCCACTTAATTATATAAAAATAAAAAATTACAATATAACCAATTTTTAAGCTCGCAAAACCTACTATTAAAAGTAGCATATATTTCTTATAGAAATAAAAATGACCAATATTTTTTAAAACACACTACCACAAAATAAAATAAAAAAAATCAACGAAAAACAGCTACCTACTATGAAAATACAGTGTGTCTGCATTGTTTTAGAATTATTCTCAACCGATCTGTTGTACTGATTCCTTGAACAAGTTTTTTAGTTAATGAATCATTTAATGTAATTCTGTTAATTAGGATTCATCTAACATTCTTGATGGAAAATTAGATCTATACTTCTGATATAAATTAAAAATCTACACCCAGAAAACAACCTTAATTGTTATGTAGGATCTTTAATTTTAAAAGTTTGGTTATTTAAAAAGACATATAACTAAACACGAAAACCACATGTCTAGATCCAAATAACCAAGCCTATCTTTTTGTTTTGTCCTTCTTACGATCCTTTAAATTTTATTTTCCCTGTATTCTTAATCATTTTAACACTTTTGCATAGAAGTCAAGGCTCATAATACATTTACAATTCTTGCTTTTCAAATCTAGGGAGATTCTTCTCTTGGTCCTTTCTTCATCAAACTTTCAAACAGGTAAGAAATAGTTCCCTATAACTTTTCCCTCTTCTTATCCCTACAAGATATATAAAGATTTATTGTGTATATATGTATAAGCTATAGTAAAGAAACATTACAATGTTTTTTTTTTTATTTTAGGCAACACTTTTTTCATTAATATTTGAAATAACAGTTACTAAAACATACATTGCACATCAGTTTTTTTTTTTATTATTATAAATGCTTTTATTATCAATTATTGTAAAATAATTTTAAAAAAAAGATTGACTGCTTCTCATTCCCTTCTCAACAATTATAATTTTTTTTCCTAAAACATAAAGCAAGCAACACTTTTCATACTGTATACTTTTTTTTTTATTGTCAACAGTTGGAAAATTATTCTTCACACATAATAGATCATTTTTTTTAATCTTTTAATCTTTTTTTATTTAAGATTAATGGTACGTATTGCAACCTTGGAGACATAAAAAAATGGTTATGTAATTATTTCATAAGTATTTATCACAAGTATTCATTAGATAATTTATTCCACCTACGTACTATGGTTATGACAGTATGTATGTTATTCCTCATGACACATTGATCTTCACCTATATACAACATAAATAGAGATATTTTACATATTAATGATAGTAACTATTTACAGCAATAAAACAGGTACTAGGTTGGATGGTAACATTTGAAAAACAAAAAAAGGTTGAATGGTAACTCAATTTACTTTTCTTTTTTTTTTTTAGACAAACACATTTTATTAGAACCGAAACTGTGCAGCAGAGGTGACACAGAAAGTCAAAAGAAGTGAGCAAATTTAGAAAATCATTGTGTAAACTTAACTCAACATTTTTTTTTTAGGGAAAACATAACTTAACTTAACTCAACATTTGATTAAGTGTTTCCTTCACCTTTTCCCCAAAATTGAATAAATGTTGTGTATACCTTATGACAAATTTTTTTAAGTTGTGACAAAAACAATTAAATTCTAGCTATAAGTGGTCTCAAAAAAGTGTTTACTTAATCTCATTAGCTAGACAAATGTTTTTATTATAATGTAATCGTACGTAATTAAATGAACCAATCGTTACCTATAAGAAAGCATAACGATCACTTAAAGTACACTTACAAAAATACATATACTTCTAACAATGATTTTTCTTAACTTCTAACAACAATTTTCTATATTGGCATGCATAGATTAAATAAATAAAAAATAAAAAATTATAGTCATCGATGTTAACTCCATATGTAGCTAGCTAGTTCATATATATTTACCATTAGGAGTGTATGAAGGATTCAGCTCCCAATCTAATAGGATATCCTTGTTTTACGGGCTTATGTCAATGTGAAGCCAGGACAATTTTTGTGCACCAAAGCTGTATCTATGGAGGGGTCTTTTTCCTTCTTTTTCTTTTCTTTTTTTTTACCCTCTTTTCCCCTTCTATTATTATATCTTTGGTGATGTCCCTGTAAATTTGCTCATTGTTCTTCTTCTTGACTACATCTTTATCTGCTAAGCTCAATGATATGAAGACTTGTCATAAAAAAAAAAAAAAATCTGAAACATGCTACTTTCGATATAAAATCAATTTCCCGAATTTGTCAAGAAGCTTGTTGTTTAAGAATAGAAGAATAGTTCATTGTGACTGCAAAGCAATGATTGATAAGCTGAAAAAAAGAAAAAAAAATAAAAGCATATTTATGTGCTGGGTTTGCACATATGTAGCACTCAGTTAACTTGCTTCTATAGTTTTTCTTTTCTATTTTCCTTTCTTATATATGTTTTGTATTGTATCTTTACTAAGGACCTTTAACATACCATATATGTTTTGTCATTTTGGTTGATTGATTGCATTACGATACCGCAGAACCTAGAGTCTACTGGGTTAAAGTAACCACAATGTTAAGCTGTGCTAATACTAAAGCCTTTTATAATCAAGAACTCGTTTCTTTTTTCCTTTTTTCTTTTTTTCCGTGCAATATAAAAACTCACATTTCTATATATATATATGCGCTATAGTACTAGTACTAGTACCTTCTCTCCCTTAATACAAGATCATATTGAAAATTTTGTTTGTCTCTTTTTATTGAATTCTATTCCAATTGTCTTTTGCAGTATTTTTTTTGTATCAAAATATTTTTAATTACTTAATAGTTTTGTAGTCAGTAAAAAAAATAAGTGCTATGACTTGATAAAATAAAGTTTTTTTTTTTTTAAGGATTTGAGAAAAGGAATAACACGTTAAGTAGTTGGGTGAAAAAAGTGAAATGATGAGTTCCAATTATTTTTAGCGTAATTTTGAAAAAAAATATAAATTATTAAAAAAATTGATTTTTTTTTTAAGGAAAACAAAATTAATGTTATTAACTACGTTAACCAATTTCTTTTTTTTTTTTTGTAAATTAGTTAAAATAGTCTTATAGTAATATATATATATATCTTTTACAAAATGAAAATGATTTTTTTTGCATTTAACATTTTTTTAATTATAGAATACGCCCTCATCTATGAATATAGATGAATGCTCATTTCTGAAGTAGTGTGAAGCATCAAAACTAGCACCCTGGCCACTCACAGTATTTTTTTTCCCTACTAAAACATACTTAAAAATAACAAACTGCAGTCTACAACTTCAATTATAGTTGCATTATTACAATTTTTGAGTTTCCACAGTCTACAGTTACTATGGCATAGGTCTGTAATTTCTTCTAATTTTGTCTATCACAACACATACTTATGACTGTTTTCTTCTTTTTCATATTTCCTTATTTAATATCCGTAGTAGGGGAGAATGAGTGGGGTGAAAACAAAAGGGGTTTGAAAATGGGAGTGAACTAAAGGCATGAACCCACTACTAGACTTAATGTGAAGGGAGCCAGCCAACTTAACACTAGGTCCCCTCAGCCAGTGAGACACTGCAACCCTTACCCAACCCCTTCCACCTTCTTAATAATTGTACACCAATTTTGTGCACCAGCAGCTGCTAATACCTAGTGGAAACTGAACATATATCATATATATATGCTGAACCTAGCAAGCAATTACATAATAATCGTTCGCAGGAGAACGTCCAAGAACCACGTTGTCCTAGATAGGGGAAAAGGAAAATTCAAAGCCCCAACAAAAATAAACAAATATACCAGCCCCTTTAAGCGGCTCATCACTTTGGCTTTTCTGCATCTTTTTGTATCCGTTCTAGTAACAATAAATGAATACGAAAATAAGTAACCGGTAATCAGTGTAACATAGTTTTATATTATTATAATTTTTTATTTATATAAATTTTAAAATAATTTTATAAAAATTAATTAACTTTACTTTAACATCTTGCAGATCCATAACACAGTGCTAGCTCGACTGTCCTAAGATAGTATGAAATGATTAGTTCACAGATGATCATGTCTTTTAAGTATATATTGTAGTTAGATGTTTGATTCTTAAATTTGTGTATGAAATAACATACAGTTGAAAAAAGTTACAGTAACTCCTTATTTATTTGAATATCAGTATATATAACACTGATTCCAGTGTATTATATTTTTTATTTATTAAGATGATGTATGGATTTTATGATAATATCATTATATTATAAAATAATTTTATACTAAATGTGATCGAATATTTTAGGTAAGGGATTAAACTCTTTAACATTTGTGGGGGATATCATGGGTTAAAAAAGGAGACTCCAGTGGAGTGTATGTGAATGTGACTGTGTGGTAGTAATTTTAATTTTATTACTACCATTTAGGAAGTTTTGAGAGTTTGTTAATTTTGGAGAACACAGGCAATTGCTTTGAAAGTGGAAAGGGGTTTGAATGGTCTCTGCATATTTGGAAAGATGCGGGTGGTTCTGGTACTGCTGTGCTGCGCCCACTTGGCTCTGATTCTTATGCAAGAGACGTGAAGGTGATCATCATGAATAGAGTTTGTTTGTGTCTGTGTGCCTTTGAGAGGGACGACTGAGTCCCTGCACTGTCATTAACCCCTCACAACAGTGGCACTGAAAAACATGCAAGCTTCTGCTTTTCATTCACATTTATAACTTATAAGTAGCACAGCACAGCCCAAAAGGAAGGACACACTCTCTCTCTCTCTCTCTCTCTCTCTCTCTTTGCATGAGTGATGAGAGTGTAAGTTAGCCTTTGTGCAATCACACTGCCCTTGTATTCATTTTCTCTCTGCACCATTTGGTCTCCCTTTTTATTTTTGTCAGTACACTTCTTTAATGCTCATCAAATAGTCTTCTCCGTTTTCTGCCCTACCCAACAAAGATCTACACATAGTCCAAACACAAAATCCAAAACAACCAAAACTTTAGGGTAGCAATTTTTCAGTGTTCTCCCTGACCCCTTCTTATTCATTGCATTGCTGCAACAAAACCTACATAAATAATAAATAATACTACGTATGTGTATATATATTTACACACACACAACCAGTATATATTAATGTGTAAGTACAATGAGTATATATATAATTATACTACTACTACATACGAACGCACACGCCATAATCATTACACCACACGGACGATATATTTTAACTGTAACTAAATATAGCTATAAAAAAACATAAAAGAGTCAAAGTTTAATCATATAAATAAAAACCAGCGAGAAACCCTCTTTTTTTTCTTATCATAGTCTGCATTTATACCAAATTTAATTAACAAATAACATGGCACAATAAACTGCAAGTTACACGAAGAATTACACTCTTTTAATTTCCCCATCCATTCCGTGCGCTATTATAACCCCACTTACATAATCAACATCACTCACCTTCACTTCACTTGGTATACCAATTCACAAAGATATTAGCCTTGAAATGAAAAAAGGGTATTAAGTATTAACCCATATAGAGGAGGACATAGAAAAAATAAAATGCAGGATAAACTTTAGAGAGAAAGAAGATGATTGATTATATTATCTCTCTCTAAGTAGTAGAGTTAGTTGTTGTCTTTGCCATGATCCTTTGCATGATGATCGTTTTCTACTTCTCCTCCTTCGGTGGTTATAGCAGAAGACACGTAGCTCAACACCAAGGAATTCTCGTCGGGGGTGGTTGCATTTGCATTTGCATTACGAGCTTGGAACTGTTGCTTGCAAGTGTAGCAAGTGATTTGGAGCATGGTGGAGTTGATTTGCTTCATTGCATGTTCTTTCAAGGCGTAGGCTTTGTCGAGTTCCGCTTGTGCTTGTTGTCTTATCCTCTTGGCGTTTGTGAACTCTTGCTCCGCCACTTCAATCTGTCTCTTTGCTTGCTTCCTTGCTTCCTCAGCATATGCTTTCTCGGCCATGGCTATCCTCAACTGCTCCCTCGCTTGCTCTTGAACCCTCAACAACCCCATATTATTCGACTGCTTCATCATCTGATCATTAATGTTGCTGTTGCTGCTTTTCTCCGATGAGTACCTGTTTGATTCGTTTTTCTCACTCATATCCGATGACCCAATTGAGAGTTGCAAATGGGTTGAATGATTCTCACGATGATGATGGCCACCCCCCTTAGGTGATAGAGATGTAGCTATTGCAGCATCAACTGGGTTTGTAACATTTGATGTGTTGTTGTTGTTCTTGTTGTTGTCGGTGGTGGTGGGGGTGGATAGTTGAAGATCCAAGTTGGGGTGGAGGAGCTTGTTGGTCTTGGATGAGGTTTCAGCAATGATATTGATAGCAGTAGTAGGGTTATTATTCATGAAAATTGTGGGAAGTGGTTCTGATGGCTTTGGTATTATCATTCTTGTTGGCCATGGAGCTGTGCTGAAATTGGTTTCACTTGAAGGGCTTGGGCTTGAAGCTGTTCTAGAAAGGCATGCAGATGGTTGAAGTGGTTGAGATTGATCATGAGGCCTGAGCCTCCCCATGTTGCAAGCATCTTGGTGCTCGATGAAACTCTCCACCCTAAAAGATAAGAAAGAATATATATAACCATTTGTTAGTGCTGTTAGTATTGAACCACTCAAAAGGGTTTTGCATAATTATTCTTGCTTGTGGGAGTGAACATGAGTGTTATATAGAGTTAGAGAAGAAATATACGAAAAGGAGACAAAGGTAAAAAGTGGGATATAAAAGGTGGTTGAAAAAGGTCTTTAAAAATGGTGGAGGGAAGAGGTTCCAGTTTCCACTAAATAAAGGACAAAAGAAAGTCAAGAATTCGTGCCATTTATTTTAGATTTTTGATGCAGTACTGTGTGGTCATTGAAGTAAATATTGCAACATGTCAATGGAAGGAATGATCACCCGAAACATAAAGATGTTTTTAAGGTGTTGGAATATAATGCAATTGTAGAAGAAGAAGAAGAAGAAGAAGAAGGATTTTGATGAGGCAAACCCAACAAAACAGTTATTATGCATATGCGACCAACGGAAAACGGAGCATTGGAAACCGTGTTACCCCAACTGTCAATGAACAGTGCTAGCTTGTGATAAAAAATAAAAATTTTGGATTGAGGTTCCATCAGTCAAATATTTGAATTTTTCTTTTTTATTTATCTCCTTTTTAGTTTTTCCACCCCCATTGTTCACTTTACATTCCATTCCAAAAAATATATTTCCCTTTTTTCAAGTCAAATCCCAAGTAAAACAAGAACCCTCAAGCAAGTTCTGCTCATTCGATACACAATCACGAGATTCAAAAATGGCGAAAATAAAAAAATGAAAAGAAACCTTCTTGTATAGCACATGAAATAGCTAGAGAGGAGAGAAAAAAGTAGCAATCAAAATTAATCCCATCACCCCCCCACCAACCCAAATTTTAATACACATGTGTAGATCCATCTTTTCTTCCACATATTCATTATCAAATTGTGAATCAAGAAGAAGAACCATAATATATATGAATGAATTAAGAAATAGAAACCAACCTTGAAAAAACTCGGCCACAATCACAAGAGTGGCCCCGGGTGCCACAGGTTTTGAGATGTGCTTTGTAATCAGACTGCACTGCATAACCTTTGGAGCATCTTTCACAGACCCATTGCTTGTGATTGCTGTGCTTCCTTCTGAAATGCTTCTTAATCCCAACAAGATCACCCAAGGCATGACATGGGTCATGGTGCAAGCAAGTTGGCTCAGGACACACAAACACTCTCTTCCTCACAACTGGTGTCTCCCTCTTCAATAGCTTCCACGGCACCTTGTGCCTCCTCCTATGCATCTGAAGGTTCTGGTCCCTCTGGAACCCCTGGTTGCAGATCTCACACACATAACGATCCGATTCCAGCAAAGTCTTCGGCGAGAGTGACACCACTTCTGCATCCGGATCTGCATACATATATAAACAACATAACCATAATTAGTTAATTAATTAATTACCACCAAGTATATTATCGTAAAACAATCTTGTTTGAGGATAATTAATACACACATAATTAAAAAGAAACAAAATATGTAATTGTTTTTTTAATGAGAGAATTGATGGATAGATAGATAAATATGAATAAAGTGAAGAGTGATGAGGAGGGGATGGAGTAGATTGATTGATTTGATGGCAGAAAATGGATGATAATTGTGCACCTGGTGTTCCTGCGGGCCTTCTCTTCCTTTTATTGGTGGCAGTGCCATTTTCAGTGCAGGGAAAAGGCTCAGAAGTGGGAACTGACGATGGAGATAAGTTATTGACTAACATGGTATGGTACTCTATGATGCCTCGCTCGCAAGTGCTTTGATGATGTGGTGGTATATATGATGATGATAATAAGGCCTAAGAAGAGAAGCAAGGAGTGCCTATGTTTGTGTCTGTGGCTATGTTGGTGATAGAATAAGTAAGTAGTGGTAGTAAGAAGGAAGAAGAGATCATTGGGGTGAAGAGAGAGAGAGAGAGAGGTACACAAGGCCTAGGAGAAAGACATAGATAGAACTTAGAAGAAGGAAGAGAGAAGTAAAAACTAGCAAAAAAAGGGTCTTTTTTTTTCTTCTTTCTTTTTTCTTCTTCCTTTCGGTTTCCTCAGCTTTCTTTTAAGTTGCTTTTAAACTTTCAGCTTTTCCATCAGCTTTCTTTCTATCTAGCTATCTTTAATATTTTCTCTCTCTGGGTTCCTCTCTTGCTTGCTTCCAACCCTCATCTTCAGCAGGGATTGTCTGTAATAGCCCTCCTTAATAAACTTTCAAAAAGAGAGTGTGTGTGAGACCCAATCACAATGCTCGAAACTTGATCCCACAAGCAGCTCAATGGGCTCCATGAGAGAAAAAGAAATATCCCCACAAGGAAACAAAACCCTCATAATTTCGTCACAGTAAATTTTTTTTTTTTTTTGCTTTTGCATGCATAAATACAGGCCAAGCCCCCCCCAATACACACGTAAGCTTCCTCCTATTCTGTCACTCTCTCTCTCCAACATCACACACACAATGTAATCCCTGTTACACTAATTTAATAATGGAATTTCAGTTATATACTGTATATAGTTTTGTTTCTTTAAGGAGAGTAGCCTAGCTAGCAACTTGACTGCTATTTATTTCCAAATCATAGAACCTATCATGAATTTGTATAAATTTCAATTAATATTACAAACATATATTAAAAAGTATAATTTAACCATATGTATGTCAGTGTAAGAAATCTATACACTATCACATTTAAATTATTATTGATATAAATTTTAAATTACTCATTATTATCAAAGTAAATAAACTTACCATAAATAATTATTTGTGATAGAAGTGAAAAAATTACATTATCAACGTGTATTATTTTTTCCCTAATAAGCATATTGATGACATTTAACTTTTCATAATTTAAAAATAACTACTACAAAAAAATTAAGAATAAGTGACAACAAAATATATATGCAATTTTTTTCAGATCAGGGAGAGAAAGCAAATTTTCGATACTAAAATTGATGACTAGTTCATTGATATCTATATAGTAGTATATATCCATGAATGATGGTTGTTGTATGAGTTAAAGATACGAATATATATGATTTAACCACCAAAAAATGGTAACAGTGCCAACTCATTGAAATATAAATTATGATGAGTAAGTATTTAATACATTTGATCCCCTAATTGATATGACTGAGTCTTGAAGATGGAGGGGAGAATGAATTAAGTAGACCATAGTACCCATACTCGTTCGTAAGTGTGCAGGAGCTCTAATTAATTTCACTGGAAGCAGCTTTTATAAAGGCGATAATGAGGATGTGAAGTCACCCTCAAGGGGCAATGTAGTCAATGGGGGTCATAATTTTTCTGCTCAAGATGCTTTGCTTTTTGGTAAAATGGGAGCATCAACTTAACAGTGGCGGGTTAAAATTGGCAACGTTGTCTCTTCTAGGTGAGCTTCTTTAACATTGTCATCGAGATTGTTCAAAATTCATCAATATATATTATTATTACATACAGTGCACCACTGACCTTCAATATTTTACCTTGAGTTGAAAAAAAAAAAAAAAGGAGGAAATTGTCAATGTCAATGACTTTATTAATTGGCAATAACAAAATTAACTCATAAATTATGGTGGGCTCCGAGGAAACGAAAAACATATGTTTAGCCTGTAGGTTTTCCTTTGATATTTTCATAAAACTTTAGTATATAAAAAAATGTATCGATTTTATTTTGAAGTGAATTTTAACTAACTATATTAATGTTGAGGGGGTCAGTTCCCTTCCCAATTTGTTTAG
This sequence comes from Amphicarpaea edgeworthii, assembly GCA_014843725.1. Taxonomy (NCBI): domain Eukaryota; kingdom Viridiplantae; phylum Streptophyta; class Magnoliopsida; order Fabales; family Fabaceae; genus Amphicarpaea; species Amphicarpaea edgeworthii. The sequence goes on from CM026325.1 coordinate 2,383,994, forward strand.
AGGCAAATCCAGACACTAGTGTGCCGTGTATATGTAGATTAGTCTATATAATTAATATTGATGTATTTTATATACATTATGCCAAAACGAGGTGTACAATCATTATATTTCAATACACGTAACTTTCAGCTATGCCTTTATCATATTCATCTAAAAACGTGTTGAATTTGATCCAAATGAAGCCAATGCATACATTTTGAGGAACTTTTGAAGGTGGAGATAAACTTTAGTTTTACGCCAACGGCACTGTACGTCCTAAGTTGTAACTAGCTTGCTAGTGATTTTAATTTGTTCCACCCGACAAAATAAATAAATTAATTAATAACTTGCTAGTGAATATTGTGTTCCTGCATTCATATATGTATGTCCCTATATTTACAGAAATAAAAAAATAGTCATATAGTAAGATTTAATAGTCATTAGTATTCATAGTACTTTTAATAATAGTTTTATTTAATTTCTATTAAACAAATGTTGAGCAAACGAAAATTAATAATCTAATATTAATATTTTTCAGGTTAATACTTTTGGCGACATTAATTAAAGTTATATGTTGATCTTTTCTTGAAAACAAAGATATCGTATGAACAATATATATAACAATGAGGACTAATTAATGCCATTATTGTAAGTAGTACTATAGATTAATGTTGCATTGTTTTATGATTATACTAGTACTATTTATATATTAAATGGTAATTATATGTATTTCTCCAGAAAAAAAAAAAAAAAAAGGTTCAAAATGAAGGAGTTGCATTCGTTGTCTCATTGGAGAAATTTCTTTTACATCACTGTTACCTTTTTACCTTCTTTGTCCCATTAGGGAAAAAAGTGTCCAAAATTTGTGTTTCCATATTGTGGGAAAAATTAATGGAACCCCGAGAAATTAAAGTGGTTTATTAATAGCCGCCAAGATTAAATTTAACTGAGAAATTAATTATTGTTGCAATATTGAAGTTTGTGTTGGATGCATAAATTCATCCCAAACATTCGTGTGGATATAATCTGAATCTGACAGCATGTGCTTTGGTGAAGAAGAATTCGTCTCCTTAATCCCAAGAGCCCCACTTTCCAATCATCTTCAGAACGAAGAAAGAAAACAAATCAAGAACAAAATCATTAAATAAAGTACAGTACATGTTTAATTTAGGGACATTACAAAACAAAAGTTTTATTTCATTTATATAATGAGTATACAGGGTGGGATATATTGAAGACTCTTTTTTTATTTTTTATTTTAATTCTTATAACATTTTTAATATATGATTTTTGTGAATAATAATGTCGAATTTGTCGCAAAGCATCAATTATGACAAATAAAACTAGTGTAATCTGAGTTGATGGCGCAACTAAGTGATACGTATACATATTTATGCGTTTTACATGAACAACAAAACAACACAGTACATAAATAAAAAATGCAGGCTCTTTTTGACATGCGCAAAATTTAGAAAGATACGCATAGATTATGCCATGCCTCATGAATTAGGGCAACATTTAGAAAGCTCACATACGAAATAATTCGAAAATTTGGACAACTTCTATAAGATAAATAAAAATAAAAATAAAAACGTCGATAAATTAATGAAATACAGTTTTATAATACTTGATTTTAAAAAATAACCCAATTTATAATCATGCATGAATGTTATATGAAAAATGGTTGAAAAATTTGTAAATTAAACTCTCTAACTCGGACCAATGATAGACATGGATCAGTTTCTGGACTTCATGCCAATTAATTCATACTACTTTCTAGACTTACTTAAAACAAAAATACTAAATAAATATTTTAAAAATATGAATTAATTATAAAGACGAAACACGATTGGCCAACCAATATGGTCGAAATTTAATAATTGGTGCTTAGTCATATATGTGTATATCGATGGTCATTTTCATTGAATTAATAATGTTATACTTTTATTTTTTTACATCCTAAAATGCAGTAAACAAATTTTCAACTAAAATACTGAATGACCAAATGTTACTTTTGTCCTATCCTTTTATGAAGTACGCATATCCCAGTACATTTTCAATTATTAATTATGAATGTTTGATTCTTTTTTCTTTTCTTTTTTTCCATTTTGAAAGAATCTATATTGTATTTCCTACCTTTATATTTCGGTCATACCTTTAAACTAGTTTTGATTGTGTAGAGAAGTGTGATTATTAAGAAGCATGTATATATAATAAAAATCATAGTTCACGATTTTAAGATATTTAATTATTTTTATTTAAAATGTATTATTAATATCTTCTCATGAGCATGTTATGTGTATATACACACAAATTCAAGACGAAGATATTTCATTGTATTTTATTAAACTTGTTTATTTTAAAAGGAATTAAATTAACTTCCTTTCATGAAAATGCTTAAATATAATATATTTGATTCTGAAAAGGTGGTTGTTTCCCAGTAATTTCCTAGCTAGACTAGATTAATGGTACATTATTGTCAGTGTCAACGTGTAGAAATCATTACACACATTACCTGGCATTGGAACCATTCCTCAGCTTTCAACGCAGGAAAATCTTTGATGTCCAGCAATAAGATTCAAATAATCTAATTAAAACACGTTAGTTTAATAATCTGTTAATTCAACTCATGTAACTTATTGATAGTGTTCACCACTTCACCCTGATTCCGCAACAAAACACATTATAAGAATTCACACTTATAAAGAAGATAAAAAAAAAATCTATGGTTAATATTTTATTTATTATTAAAAAAGGCTATTAAGATGTCATTGAATTCCAAAACCATATATGGAAAGATGGATGAATGGACGAGGGTGAATGGACGGTGGTGATTGGTGTAGTGGAAGTTTAGTGTATGGTGGCAGCAGTATTATGATGAGGTTGGAGTTGGAGGATGAAATATGAATTGAACAATATATAATAAAGGAGTGGGAAGCCAAAAATGAGGGCTTCTGTTGTGTTTGGTGGCTGCCGGGGCAAAAAGCAGTGGGTCCCTTCTCTCACTCTTTACCATTTTTCTCACCTCTTCTCATCCTTATCTTTTTTTTTTCTTTTTTTTTTTCTATTCATTCCATTTTATACTATTTTTATATGACCTAACAAGGCTTCATTTCTCAACCAACCATATCAAATAGATGATCACTATTTAATTATTATTATTATTATTATTAAATAGATTAATTTTATACTTTTTTACTAGATTTAAAATTATTTAATACTTTATAGATAAATTCAACACAAATATAATTTTTTTTAGAATATAAGTAAATATATATCACTTATATATAGGATTACTTAATTATAAATTAAGAATACTTAAAATTCTCCCCTGGATAGTGGTATTAAACATTTAAGCTTGCAGCAATTACCATTACTGTACTAGTAAGGAAGGACAAAAATTCAAGTCCTCAATTAAATTAATATGCATTTTAAAATAAAATAAAATTATTGTCACTGTGTGTCAAAAAGCTTTGCTTCCAAAAGAAAAAGATATATATAAAAAATAATATGGTCAGCCACATGGTAAAGGTCGTTAAAGCAATGACTTTAGGCCTCTTCTTCTCACAATGACTAATATATAGGGAGATAGAGAGGAACAAATTAAAGTACCATTTGTGAGTAAAGTTTTTACTGTAAGCTCAAAGTACAATTAATTATTAATATTCTTTCTTTATAAGAAAAATAAAAAATAAGTTATTGCTTAATTGATAGGTAATATATAAGAGAAAAACTTTTCTCTTAAAAATAGACTCTTCAAACCAATATTATGAATTGCTAATATCCCCTCCTAAAAAGTATAATATGAAATAAGTTATTAATTACACAATGGGTAGTTTTTAAAGTAAAAAATCTCCTCGTAAATAATTGGCTTCATTTTTATTATGATCTCTCTTAAATTAATAGTTGTATTATTCCTCTCCTTAGTTGGTTTTCCCTATCACATTAAACCTAATTAAAATATACATCTTAATATTATAATTGAACATTATTAAAATAGACCAGAATTATCAAAATAACGACCCTTGTAAAAATTAATTATATATTATCACAATTTAATAAGTATTTTTTAAAATTATAATAATTTATTTATTTATATTAATTAATTCAAATGGTTATCTTAAAATTGTGTGTGTGTGTGTGTGTGTTTTGTCAATGGTTCATTAACATGATCTAATTAGGAAAAATTCAAGGAAATAATTATAAATGAATTAATCTTTATTTTATTAAAAAGAAAACAGAAAAGTAACTAAGAAGAAAATAAAAAGGAGGGGTATTGGAAGATATGAATCTCCTTTAGAGGGAGAGAGATCTTGTTTGTTGGCCTAATAAACCTTGTTTTCTTAAATTAGTTTGGTAAGCTAAGTAGTTAAGTAAGTAGAATACAAATAAGTGTGTACTAGTAGTATTTAATTATTAATTAGCATAAGAGAAAGTGTGCTTGGATTCGGGGATCCTGAACACTTGGGAAAGATGATTGCAAAGGACAAGGTCTTAAGTAAGCTGCATGTGTTTGAGAATCCTAATCGCATCATGTTGAATGCTAAAACCAACTTTAGCAGCTTTGCTTTTGTATGTTTTTAATCATTATTTTATGCACATCATGAACAAGCTGCGCAGACATCTCCTCTCTTTCATACGTATGAGTATGACACTGTGCTTTTAAAGGTATTGATAATTTGAGATGGGGTCGAGAACATAAAAGCTAGCTTCATTAATTTAATTTATTATGCTGACCAGCCTTATATATATACAATGTACGAAATAATTCTACTTGGATTAAAGCTAAGCATTAATTTATAATTAACATAAATGACCCACCTAGCTTTTTTGGTGTTTGAGATTATATATTAATTCCACGGTCTTTCTTGACCAAATTACACTTAATTTTTTTTATTTTATATTGTGAAGGAAGAAAACAAAAACGGATTGAATGCAACAAGTTAATAAATTCATCTGCGAAAGTAGTTTTATGGTTTGCAGTGACCATTAATATATCATTCTGAGCAGCCTTAGATAGGTGTGAAATTATTATATTGTAGTATTAAACAACATTAAATGATTAATTAATTAATGAAAGAAACTTGTTTAGAAGAAGTGATCCACCACCTATCTTTGTTTTGTGTTTGTGATCATATATGTTAAGTGTCAACTCACACTCTTCCATATATAACAACGATTATTCTGTTTTAAATTCGTGGAAAGAGGAAAACGAAAAAGCCGATTGAATGAAACAAGACAATTAATTTATATAAGGACGTTGTTTTATGCTATGCACTGATTATTTAATAATTGTGTATACATTGTGATTGAGTTTCATTATATTCTTTAATTTACGTACACAGGGCAAGCTGAGTTATTATTCAACCATATATATTCGTCTTCTAATCAAAATTTACTCAATACCAAATTCGTTTTATATATAGAGAGAGAGTTTATCAAGTGAAAAATATTCTTACAAGAATAAATAATTTTGATATGGACAAGGACAAGGACAAGTATTTATAAATTGTTAAGAATATTAAATTTAAATAAACCAATCTTATTTATTTGTATATGTATCAAATTCTAATTGCTTTTGGGAATCCTTTCTTTAACTTAATTATTACCCTGCTGTACTTTGAACTCGTAGCAACCACGATTCAGAATTAAGCCACTCGACAATGATGGCTGAATTTTTAAGTAATATTGTATTTCTCGTAACATATTAGCCCCACGTTAGAATTTTATATAGCTACTATCATTAACCCAATGAAAAAAAGTTAAGAGATATATTCACAAGATGCATGCACGCCTTAAAAATTTTCATTATGAAGTACTACTAAATTAATTAGTTAATTAAGTTACTAAAATACAATAGTATCACTCACCAAGACGTCAAGGATACTCCTCCGGATTTTATACTCCAAACTTGTGTAAAACAGAGACAAAGGAGGAATGTTCCACACATTATAGTTATAAGTAACTACAAAAAATCGTATCAAAATATCATTTAATTGATCAAGCTATGGGTAAAAAAATATCAAAATTCGCACCAATTTTTATGTTCTCATGAGACAACTGAATTGATAAAACTCCAACATAATAATGTGATTATTATGCGAATTCAAACATTATTGCAATGCTTTCCACGTCTATCTTTCTCTTTCTCCCCTCCTAATAGGGTTCTATTAAGCTTCTCCAAAATTCATCTCACCCAAAGAATCACTTCTCTTAAAAAGGTGAGTTGCAATTAAATGTACATATATAATAAGTAAAGTGAATTAAGATATAAATCAATTCCTGAAGTTAAATTTGTCAAGTGCAATAAAGGCTCGAGAAGTTGATACATATATAGCCGAAACTAGTATCATCTGAACATATCTACGATTTTGGGAGATTTCTCTGCTATACAATTCATGTCAGTAAATATATATTTCACGCATGCTCTTGAAGCGACAAGCTAATAGATTGAGAGTACCATTTAATGGATATTGAAATGTTGACATCACTTTAACACCAAGTTAATTAGTCTGTTTGGAAAAAGAAACTGAATATTAGTTGAAAGTTAAAAAAAAAAAAAAACTTATTAGTTTAATTTATTAAATTTGAAACATTAATAAAACTATCTGCTAATTAATTATTTAATTGATATAAAATGATTACAGTTTTTATTTCAAGTATTAATTATAGTTTTAAAATAACTGTGAAGGGTCTTTTACCGTTTCACCTGGCCACCACCCTTGGAAGGTGACAACCAATTATAATTATCCCAATAAAAATAAAAATACGGATCAAATAGAAAAAGTTACCAGAATAATTTTTCTCGCATGGCATGATAACATAAATATGCCACCAGCCTACACTTTATTCATTGCCACACAGTTAACGAATCTTTCAAAAATTCATCTTTATCTATCATAGTTATTAGCTAGCCTCGATTAATTGGTTTGACAGATCCGATTAAAAAACCCATTGATTCAGGTTGCTAAGTTTGGTATTGCTTGAAGATTTCATCGATCTCTTTTTTAGTATATATTTATTTATTTCACTTATTTATCTCACCAAATCGATCACTTCCACCACCTCGTAATCGATGTCGTCTTCTAAATAAATTTTACAACTGTACCGTCTCCAATGTTTTAGATTATAGTAGTATTTATTAATTCTCTCCAAGCCATACCACATGCACACACATAGTATATAGTATAAATAAATAAAACAAAACGCCAAAGTGAGGGGGTGACTAGCTAGCTTGAGTTTCCTGGCCATATATATAATATCATATGATCGGTTAAGAAAATATTAATTATAAATTAAATGAAATCGATCATATGATTGTGTATTGGATGAGATATTGGGATATGGAGAAGGTATGAATGTTGGGTGAATAATGGTATCTTTGTCTGCTTAATAATTTCGTCATGGGTACGCAGAGTTGTTGGCTGGGTGCCCTTAGCACAGTTTTCACTATTCCCTGATGCTTATTTGTCCTTTATGTATTTGTTTGTATTTGTAGGCCTGTACCATACAGACACCATATACTTACATACAAACAAACACTCCCTCGCTCTCTCTCTCTCTCTCGCTCTCGTAATCGAAATCGAAATCTAGGACATTGTTACTTCGATTCTCCTGCGAGAGTATCATCCAATGCAAATATATAATATATATAAATTTTTTGTGTATGTGTGTGTGTATAATGACATGCTCTTATATCCATAACAAAATCTTATACAGAATTATCAAAACAATTAACTATACTGTAATATAGTATTATGCATGCTCTCGTGTAATTAACTTAGTCTACATCAGACCAACTAAGCGACACATTATATATATGTTTAGTTTTCATAATTACTATATATGAATTCAAAAGTTACTTGAAGTAATTTGTGGAGGATAGGTCAGTGAAATGATCGGCATACGCGGATATAAATTAAAAAAGAAAAAGAATTGGATTATTTAGGTCATAAAATTGAGAACAGAGAGTATTGTTTGGAGTGTGATAAACAGTTGAATTATGGCGCAGATACAGATAGTGATGAGTAGCCATAGAAGAAGACATGGAAGCTTGCATTAAGACAAGCCAAAACTAAGGTCCGTGTCTGTTGGCCGCCCACTGACAATGATTTTGACAAGAACTTCTTACCCTAGATCGGTCGAACGGGATGAAGATATATTGTTCAAGGTTATTTGCTTTTTGTTTTCTCATATTTTGTCACTTATATTCCACAGAACACACTATTCATGGTTTAATTTTATATTTACAAAGTATGTATAAAATAACTTAATAATCATAAATTTATCATTAATTTTGATTAGTTTGTATTATTATAGAACACTTTTTCGAATATATATATATAAAAGATAACTAAACTAATTGTTCTGTATGAAATTTGTATATATATGTAGAAAAAAAACTCTGTTGTGCCTGGCAAATTTAGTGCGCATATATATACAAAAATACGCAATAGATATACACTGACAACTGAGAGTATAAATATATTTTTTTAATCTTAGGATTGAATTAACATGTTTCGGCTTAAAATTTGTAAATTATTCCATGCTTAAAACATGACACTTTCATTTATTGAATAAATTACCCCAACAATTTATGAGATTTCGTAAAATCATACAAAATTTTCTACTTTTTTTTTGTATCCATGCACTACTCTTTTAATTATTTGAAAAATATTACAGGGTGCTTCTTTATAAGAAAAAAATGTTATAAATATTAGAAAAACAGAAAGAGTCTTTGTAATTTCCCAGTATGTCATGGGTGATAAGTGTATTTTTGTTTTCTTAGCTAGAACAAAACCAAAATGTAAGCATAATGGCGCAAATACTTTATACTTTTTGTGAGTTATAATTAAAATATTTGAATGGATTGATAAACGTAGAGACACATTTTGTAGCACACGTGGGAGTGTAGAGTGCGTTACCGACATCAATATCTTTGAAGACAGGGAGTGGCAGTGGCGAGACCCCCCCCTCGCGGTTCTATTTGCCTTTTTTCTCTTCCACATAATAAAACCGAATATATTATCAACATGTTTGGATAAAAAAAAAATTATAAATTAAAATTAACTTTTATATTAATTATTCCTGTAACTGCTGCGAAAGAAGCTTTCCCAAACAATCTATATCTCTCACACACTACTCCATGCCCTGCTATTTAGTATTTACTAACTTCAATAAATCATTGCCCCACGTTCCACACTTATTATAATCTATTCACATATATACGTCACATACATCATATCGTAAATACTTTTCTTTTCTTTTTTTTTTTACTTATATCAATGTCGTAAATATTTATATTAATATCTCGATCTGTGGCATGAAAACTCGATGGAGATTCACTTTTGATTAGGAACCACGTGTGCTTTTTTACTTTTCGCAATTGAGTTTGAGAGACAGATATATAATAATTAATTTATGTATATCGTGTGTTTGTTTTGAACTTCCAGGTAGATGGTGAATTGGGCTACGTAATGTGTAACAACGTATTTGTGGATAATTTGAGTTAATAATGCACTCAATCAATGTCTTCTTCTTTTTGTTTTAGTTTCATTGGTGTCTTTCATTTGTCTTGCCGTATCAAAAGATGTATAAGTGTCTCGTATGCCAAACTAATCGTGGCCACATGTTGCCACCAAAACCACTTTTAGTTCGGGATATCGTTCATTTTTTTCCCTTTGTAAGGTAGAAAAATGCTATTATTAAGACCTAAAAAAAAGGTATGTCGTTTTATATAATTATTATAAAAATAAAAATCTTGCAATACATGATAATTTTGTATTAAATAACAGTATAAAACATTATATTATTAGTATATATGTTCTAATATATCGATTTGTTTCTTATAAATATGTAAAGTATGAAAAATTGCTTTTGAAATTGGTAATGGTCAATGTGTTTAAGTCATTCATGCTGGGTTCTACCAATTTAATATATAATTTTGGCAACTTCAAGTTATTTTAATCTCTTACTATTTGATGTATATTAATCAATTCTGAAAAATGAAAACCAATTTTAATTATAAAATTTAGAGATAAAATAAAATGATACTAGTTAGGACCAAATTAATTGATTCAATAATAATTCTAAGAATATAAACTAATGATTGATAAAGTTAAGTATTATTTTATTTTTTTCAGGAACCAAATTATTTAGTGTTGTCAATTTGAGAAACTAAATGTTTTACTCATTACCAATTTTAGAGTTATTTAAGGACGCAACTGCAACTGCTCTTTTATTTGCAAAAGTGAAATTGTAAGAGTGATTTAGACTACTGTATAGTATAACAACAGTACTATTTTTTTTCCCTCTTAGATAACCTAATGTTCTCTGTACTAATGTCATACAGTATTTTGTAAGATTCAAATCCTCCGTGAACATGCACATATAAGTCTGTCACATGGAGTGACGGATTTAAGAACGTATCATATTTTGGTCGAAATTTTATTTTGTACAGTTATTTTAATAAATAATAAATTTTTAAAGAGTGTAGATAGAAAAATCATATGAAAAATGATTAAATTGACTTATTTTAAATAATTTAGGAATCAAATTAAAATCTTTTAAAATTTAGAGATTAAACTGGACAATTAATTATAATTTGGAGATTAAAATGAATATTAAAGCTTAAATTTATGTGTAAAACTAGTTATATGATTTACTATTAAAAAAAACTAAAAAAAAATCAACTCAAAAACTTATTATCTTTTATTAGTATTTTTTTTAATTTTTTTTCTTTTTTTCATGTATACCCGTCCCTGCTCACATCCTTCATGTTATGGGTATCAACTTTTATATTTAAAGAACAAGAAGTTATGTTAGTTAACGTGGAGATTAACCTGTCAACTAATCATTTTCCTCTTTATATGTAGAGAAAGGAGATAAATAACAAGCAACATGCATACATACATATCGAATTACTAAAGGCCTTTAAAGACATGCATTTTGTTACGTGTGAGCAAATTCAAAGTGAACAAGTAAGTAAAATATATTCTTAATTAAGGAAAAAAAAATATTGCGCTCTATCACCTTTCAAAATCGCAATCAACGTAAAATTAGATGCCTAATTAAATCTTAAAAATAATAATAATCAACTACTAAAAATCACGAATTCGAACCACTTTTCCCATGAATTAACGCAGCTCTTGGGTTAACAAATATCAGGTTTGCGGGGACCGTAACAGACCATAGAGTCATAGACCAAAAGCCTAACATTAGAGGGACCCTAGTCCATAGATGGCTAGATATGGTTTTGAAATTTCTGGCTAGCTTCACTTGTTTGGAATTTATATATATCCCAAGCTCGTGAAGATACATACTAGTACCCGATTTATGTATGCTCTAGAATATTAGAAGTTAGAACATTCATCTAGGATAACAAGTAATTACGTACTTATAAAGTGATTTAAGGAAGAGAAAGGATTATTGGTTTGACTTTCTCACACTAAAAAATAACTAATTAATATTTATCCATAAAAAAAAAAAATGCATATCATTACATATCTATGGATATACGAAATATTTTAATACTTGTCCTTGTGAGTGTGAGTGTGAAGGAATCATATCAAGCATTCTTGATATATGTACAACATTATAGATGAATCCTTTGTGTTATTAATATTTCCTTGTTGAATTGCAAAAAACATATTTCTTATTACTTAAACCATGATATTCTAATTAAAATATATGTTGAATTATTATATTCTCTTTTAGTAATTAATAACTTTAAATTTATGGAGTAAAAAAATAAACTTAAATTTATAAGATAAATAACAACAGTGACCTACAGGCTACAATTCAGAAACTAAAAATATATTTGAAGTCCCGAAAATTTGAGTTGCTGACAATCGAATGAAGGATATGCTTGACGTGATAAATAACAACAGTGACCTACACTACAGGCTACATGTTTATTCGCATAGTGATTGATTGTGGAGGGATCTACAAATTGATAATTAATGATGATGCTAATTGTTTGAATTTGGAAATTAAACTCAATTTATTTACATTATTATTAGGATCGATGTTGCCCACGTCTTCTTTTTTTATTAATTTTGACAACTAATGAATATATTAATTGGATAGAATATACACTTATGACTTGATAGTTGAGCATAGCTAATATGCAGTACATCAAGCTGAATGTCGTGAGAATAAAACAAATAAAATAATTCGATCAAATTGGTAGACAATGCATGATTCTATCCACAGCAATATTGGTGACGAGTTTGGTCACTGAAATAATTGGAAAAGACATCATCATCATGAATATTGAAGAGTTTGTTTTGAAGTAATTAGAAGAATTAGGCCATTAGGTATTTAGCTATACTAGTACTTTTGAATGAGAAAGACAATATGGTCTAATCATCATAAAGAATCGCAAAGAATGAATCAGCTTGGTATAATCTAGTTTCCCAAGGCATAACAGTCCACTATCTAATCAAGTGGATATTAACACTATTATGAAATTGACCTGAGATTAAAGAAACAAAGCATCTATTAAATCTATATAATCGGGGACTACCGCAATCTAGAATATCTTATTTTCCTTAAATAATAACTCACAACACCTGGCCCAAATATTCAAATTTTCCAGACCAAGACAAATATAAATTCTCACTGCACTTAGTCTATGTTCATATCAATGGGCAACATTGTTGACCAAAAGAAAATTAAAATCTATGGGCAGCATGCAGGAATACAAGATATGCTTAACAGCATAAAAGATTTCTTTTACTTGACTATTATTTTTTTTTTTATATCAATTTCTTTTACTTGCTTAGTTAATAACCTTAATATAAGTCAGTCCTTTTTGGGAATATTGGGCAGAATTAAACAAGAAAAAAGTAAGTTAAGTTGCCTTCCATAGTTAGATTGAAATGGCAAAATGAATATATATAAATAAAAAAAAGAAAGATGAATCAACAAAAAAAATGAAATGGGAAAATAATTAAAGTGGGCCTATATATATTCCGTGTAGGGAAAAGCTGTTTGACTCTGAACTTTGTTTACGAGGCAAGTCACCCTTTCAGGTAATAAAAGAAGCATCGATGCATCATAATGGTTATGTTATTACTTATTATGAAGAGAGGGAAAAAAAACTGATTGATGAAGAGACTAATGACCTCCATGAGAAAAAAAAACATGATGATCAATTTTCTTTAGATTTTACCTTTTGATTGCATGTATATGTATTCTTTCTTTAGGTGATCAATCAAGTTTTGACCAGTCATTATCACTTGGGTTGAAATGATATATATCATAATGGGCAGAAAAAAATGAATGGGTAGAAATAAGAGTGTGGTGGGGTTCACAATGAATATGAGTGGGGGTGAGATCTTTTCATCAATGTATTATATTCTTAAATTGTCTTTGTCTCAATGAGGGGTAAGGGGGCCTCTAAATAATAGTTTTTATTTTTATTCCATTAATAATTATTATATATAACTCCGCTGTGTGTATTATATCATTGTTTCTTCCTGTGAGGATGTCCTGATTTGAAGCCACTTGTCTTCTCATGTTTCCAGGTTTGATAATAATCACCAGCTGCCCTATGCTATGCTATCCCCTTTTTTTTTGTTTCATTTAATTGTTTGAAATATATATGGACAAATATAAGAGACTTCTCTGAATTCCACACAATGATCTTGGATTCTATTAATCACTTTGCACAAGACAAACATATCTTGTTCATCATCGTATCATAAACCCTATGACAAGGTGGTGAATGGGGGTGTGAGATGTTGGCTACATGGCCATTTAGTTCTTGTCTATGTCCTAATAATGATCAATTCCTGCTTGTGATTGTGGCACATATGAACATGTTTCATTTTCATTATTATTATTATTATTATTATTATTATTATTATTATATATTCAAGGAGCAAAAGCTTTTTCGTTGAAAACTTGATTTAATAATTAATCAATATGCACATGCACTAATTGATCCACTCTGACGTCTAATTAAGTAGCCACATATATATAAGATAATGATACTTCTCTTTTCAAGGAAGTGTGACAACGACAGAAGGTAATATTCATCAAGAATTAATTAACATAATCATAATTAAATATTTGCCTTAATTAATCATCAAAAGCTAGCATTAATAATGAATTGTTTTTATACTTTGTCTATTAAAATAGGACCCAACTATTTTCTTATTAGTACAATTCTGAATAATTTTAATCTCATGTTCCCTGTCAACGTAAAAGAAACGAAAAAAGTAAGGCATTTATTTTTCTCTCTTTTCCTATTGCTAATTGCTTTACATTCATACTGCGTACCTATACTACTATAATCGATGACTAAAAAAGATACTACTATAATTGGTCTTGAATCTTGATATAACCTTGAAATTAAAATAATTATTATAGACTTATTTTATCTTATCAAATGTTAACATATGAATTATATTGTTAATGTTTGAACTCATATTCATAATTTAGTTTCCATTGTTAGACAACTAGGGTTGAACCAATTAATGGAAGAATTCATAATATATCTAACCTTTTTTTGCTAGTAAATTACATTTATATTTTCCCTATTCTCAGAAAATAATTATATTTTTAAAAAAAGTCTTTGAAAGTTAATGGAAATTTTTTTTATTAAAATAATTCAACCTAATTAATAGTACCTCCATCATGGAGGGATGGTGAAAAGAATAATAAATAAATAAAGGGATTTAGATGTTACTATGGGGTATGGTAGTTTGGACGTTATGGCTTACGAGAAACAAATTATTTTTCAACAGACTCATAATTTGACTTCTTATAGTTGATTATCTTTTTCATAGGTATGAATTCAAAACAAAAATTAGAGAATGAAAGCCTACTGTTGTCGGATTGGTATGCTAACTCCTTGGAATGTAAGTCACGCTGAAATGGCAAAAGCTAAATATTTATGTTGTTTTTATTTTGTAGGGTATGGCATCATGTTTCTTATGGGTTGGTTACTCTGTTATAGGTATGAATTATACGCAGTACTAATATATATAAAACTTATGTATTCATTAATTTGTTTTCTGGTGCTTGGATGAGCATTTCTTGTTTGCCATCTAATCTATTTGCATCTTCATTAATAAATTTATTTTCTTATGATAGAAAAAGAAAAAAGAAAAACTCATTCTCCTTGTAAGCCTTTTTTCTTCTTTTTTTTTTTTAAGATTCAATAGTAGAACATCCGGGCTCTACTCAATTAACTAATTAACTTATTGTTCTTTTATACCTAAAAAAAACTCCAATAAATAATTAAATTAAACATATATTATCTGTTTTCAGTTGTTTGGATATATGTTGAATGGTGGAAAAAAAAAAAAAGATGTCCTTAGGATTGGATAATTAGTGTTGAGGGAGTTTCAAGAACTTTGTATATGAACGTATTTTTACAATTGTGTGGAAAAAAGAAGAAGAAGAAGAAGATGGTGATGTTGTTTTCCAATTGCACAGTGAAGCACAAAATAAGAATGCGAAAAATATTCTCTTAAGAAACCGAAATGGAACTTGGGTAATATTCGTGTCTTCCTTTTAATTGTGGAGGGGTATTTACTATTTAGGAATAATGGTGGGACGAATTGCAGCTGTGATGAGCACATGATTCAACTTTTTATCCATTGAAACCATTGGTAGAAATTTATAAAAATAAAATAAAAATAAATGATGCATCTTTGTGGTAGCCAACAATAATGAGGGCCAGTGTTTTAAGAATACAATGATGAAAATAACTACTCGGAAGGGGGTTGTAACTTGTAATTAGATAAGCTTATAGGAATGATTTCATTATTTTCTCCCCGCTAATGGAGATATATGTCAAATAGAAAGAGACAGACATATATATATATATATATAGCTATAGCTAGAATTCCAGTGAATTCCTTGGAAATATTAATTTGTCACTTGTGTTAAAAAAGTTAGGCTCTACTTGGATTTTTCGTACTGTGGTTGGTTTTGGTCTACGTGATTCTTTTATGCCCTTATATATATATATATATATATATATAATCTCACTATTGAATATTGATAATCTTTTTCTTTTTTTTTAATTTTCTCCCTAGCTTTCACTATCTAAATGTCTCTATAACACATACCGATACACCCAACTCAGGGACAGGGCAGTGTTTGATTCCTTTATTCTTCCCAACGAGGAGAAATAAATAAGATCTTGAATGAGAGTGTTGAGAAGGAGCATTATCTAGTAGGACAGAGGAGCGTGGGCTGTTTTACCTTTTTTTTATAATTTTAATTAATTAATTTATTTCTCTCTTCTTTTGATCCCTTTTTCTCTTTTTCTTTTTGGTTGTAATGTGTACTCTTTTGTGAGAAGAAGACCTTTTTAGTTTCCATGTGCCTCTCCATCACCTTCAATAACCATGATGGTGGCTGGATCATCTCACATGAAAGACAAAAGCCCTAAAAGTATGGGCTTATGATCACCCATGAGTGCATCAAATTCAAAAACAAATGAGAGTAGCTTTGCATGAAATCATGACATGGCAATCCAAGTGCATGGAACTTCCGTGTTTTCTTGGGTCTCAAAGCATTTCGGGAAAGTAAAACAAAACAAAAAGTAACCAAAAAGAAGTTATAAGTGGTAACATGTCACACACAATGGAAAGAATAAAGATAACGAAGGTGTTATTTACAACACAAAAGCCTTCCCATGAAATTGACATATGCTTTGCAAGGAAGGATCTAAAGGTTCCATGATATGAATTTGTTGTGTAAGTAAATGTTTTTTTAGCTACAAGTCTTAATATGGTAAAGTTGTCTAATGTATGAGGAAAAAGTTTAGCCCCAACAAACCCTAATAATCAATTTGGGTGTTGTTGGGGCCCTTCTTAATTTCTAGGCATCTCTTTTGATCCACAACCCTCAATGAGAATTTTTCTCTAGCAAGTTGAATAGTGATAACTCATGAAACAAACCATGTGAGTGGGGGATACCTATCTTTAAATCCAAAAAGAGCAGTTTGCTTGTGCTAGTCCAAAAGTCAAAGCATCAAATCCGAAAGATCAAAAAAGTCCCATACTTTTACAAAAGAAAAACTATGTTCAAATTATTACATATGCATTGTAGCCTTATTAGTTATTTTGCTTATACAGTAAAAATAATTAGATGACACTCCCCTGTCACATGAACCCATCTATCTTTAGGGATAAATACAAAGAAGGAACTATCATATTCGTTCATTCTCTGCTAAGTTATTTTTGGGTATATTAAACAAATATAAATACTTCAGCTCTCGAACTAAAACTTTTTGAATGTACTGCGTGCCATATTGACAAAGAAAATGCAGATATATGTAAGATACAAACGTCTACTCAATATGAATAATTTATAAAAGGTTATATAAAAAGAAGAGGTTTTGAATTATTTCATGTTTAAATAAATATTGATTTATTAAAGTTAGTATGTGCATATAATATTTCTAAATACATAATTACTTTATTTTTTTTATATATTTGTATGTGATAAAAAAAAAAGTGCTGCTCCTTTTATTACATCATTTAACATCTATATATATATATATATATATATATATATATATATATATATATATATATATATACCATGATTTAACTCTATTTGGTGGTATATCATATGGACAGTGGTAGTAATGAATTTGGTGATTGTATGACTTTGTTGCTCCTCTGGTGTTATATCTTTGTTTATAAAAAAAAAATCCTATAGAACTAAAGATAGGTAAAACGCGTTACATTTTTGTTGAATATGGTTGATCACATTTGAGATTTTTCATTTTTCAAAAATTTCATGCACAAGACTCAAATTCAATGTCTAGCTTAAGATATTAAATCCAAAAATCACTCGAATCAAGTAATTTGTTGTTGTAATGTTATATATACATTTCTTTTGTTAGGTATAGCCTTTGGTCTAATTAGAAAATGGAGATGAATATTTTTCTAAGTTCATAGAATTTGTATAAGTGTAACCTACGAATCATGGCTATAATGCTTGGTCTAATTATTTTTGAAATAAATCCATTAATTTGACAAAAAAAAATTAGAATAGTATCTATCGGTCTAGTTAGTCAATCCAATACGTTTATAATACTATAAATAAAGTTTCTACTCATTATATGGGGTTTTGGTTATGAGGGTTTTTTAATTTTATTATGAGTTATTTTAACTAGAAAAATGAGAGTCAAAAATTCAATTTTAATCTATATTTACTTAGTTTATTTAAAATTATAATAAATACTTATAAAATAAGTTATTATTTTATAAGCATATAGAATAATTTACTTTAAGCATTAAATAAACATATTAAAAACATAAATAATTTATTTATTTTATTAAAATAAGTGATTATTTCATAAAAAAATTTAAATAAACAAGTCCATTATCTTATGTTTTTTTGGATCTTAAGTACTTGTTTTATCTTTCACCTTCAAAACCTACCTAGTGCAATGGTAGATTTTAAAACATGTATCATTTATATGTCTCGAGAAATAGTATACTATCATTAAGTTTGATACACAATCTTTAACTCTAATTCCTCGGAGGGGTGGGGCGTCTGTTGCGACGACGACGGGAGACTCCAGATGAACCGAGATCGCCTAATCCTCTCGAGTTGTAGGTTCAACTTCTACTTGAACAAGAAAGTTGAGTGTTGACGACGACTGAGCAACCACTGTGTTTACCTAACCAAAAAGTTGAGTGTCGCCACAGCTGCTACCGGTGGTAAAGGATCCGCTATCGGTGGAGGAGCCACCTCCTTATCTATTAGGATTGATATTAACCCTGGATTGATATTTAATAAATAATAATTTTTACAAAATTAATTATTATTCTTACACATAAAAAAATTTAATTTTTAGTTCAAATAATTATTGAAGAAAATACATGTATTTATAAATTGTTAATTTTCTAAAAAAATTGAAATACTTTTTTGGTCTCAAACACATTCACACTAATAATTTCACAATTAAAAAGAGAAAAAAATTAATAAAAAATTATAACAATTATAATATATAGCTAGATAAATGAGATTGATAATAATGCAGAAAAATTATTAGCATTAATAATAATAATTGATGAAAAATTATAAAAATATGATTGTGATTATATCTATTAATTAATATATTATATTTTTTTTGTTAGATTATAATTAGCAATAATATATATTATTAAAATATTACAATTATACCGTAATAATAACATATTATCATATTTATTATTAAATTATTTTTTAATAGAAATAAATATATTATTAATTATTTATTTAATAATTAGATAGAAGGTGAGGGAGAGAAAAGGGTTGAAGTCCTCTTGTCCCTGTAAAATCGCATTAAAAAATTTGTGAGAAAGAGTGGATACTCATTTTCAAGCAGGGTATTGTTGCATATTTTAAGCACGACGCATTTATTTAAGTTAATCATTTGAATAAGATGTGTATCAACCAAATGTTTATTGTATGTATCAATAAATTCTTTTTAAACAATTCATACGATTCATTTAAATAGAATTGTACATTACTTTTTTTTTTAATTTTATTTGTGTCAAATATTATAAAGATATATGTATAAATTATATTATAATAAATTACATATTATTGAAATTAATTATTTTTTAAAATTTACAATTAACTAGAAATAATAAATTATATGACTCATAATAAAGTATTCTAATCAAATATTTAATTACTATTATTTTAAAAGGCAATATGATGATTAAATTAAATTAATGTTAAGTAATATAAACATTTTTTTTAAGGAGTAAGAGAATAAACACAAACCTAACACATTATTATTAGGCAATTATGTACGACCAATAATAAATTTACAATTAATAAAATAAAGTTAGTATGTGCATATAACATTTCTAAATATGTTAGCAAATAAAAAATGTGTTTGGTTTTATAGTCAACACATTTATTTCATGTTAGTATTATTTCATGAATACATAATTATTATTCCATGTTTAAATAAATATTGATTTATTAAAGTTAGTATGTTTAAAAAAAGTTTAATTTCTATGTACTAAGAAGAGATGAACATAGTCCATCTTTTTATAAGATGAATAAGACAAAATTGTATAGAACTAAGGATAGGTAAAAATAATTTGTTGTTGTTGTATAAAATGTTATATATACCTTTGTTTTGTTAGGTATAAACCTTTGGTAATTGCAACATTATTCCACCCGAGATTATTATACGCAAATTCAGTTTATGTGCCTGTGGCCACACGTTATTTATATATATATATATATATAAAAGGAAGAATGCTCTTCCAATATGTTTATTAAAATTATTGATACAGATACAACTTAGTGGATGACGCAATGCTTGGAATTGGGTCATCTTAATTATAAACTTGTTAACCAATGCTTACATAGAAAGTAATATAACTAACTCAATGAAATACACAAGCATAGTTGTTGTGATATATTGGCAAATGCACATTCTAGAAAAGATAAAATTTATTAGGCGCAGAAAGGCATAGCATTTAGGTTAAGCGAAATAACTTTCATATAAAGCACACTTTGATAATTTTAGCTAACAAGTTGTCCTCTTAATAATTTGTGTATGATCATCTCTACATGCTTTTTGAAAATTTGGAATATCTATGGTGAAAATTGGTCCATTTCTCCAATCGGCTCAGGTACCAATGTTTATATCTCTAAAGAAGGCCAACAAGAAATATAATATTCTACGAGGGGAACTTATCTTGAATGGCCACTTAATATTTTTTTGGGATAAAGACTAAGAAGGTTCCAAGAAAAATTAATACAAAAGAGTTTTTGGAATATGATTTTTTTTTTTTTAATATTTTTCTGCTCGTATTTGAGTTGCATTTGGACTTATCTTTTTTGTGATTTTCCATTTCATTATTTGCATAGTAGTTTTTTTGGTTTGGTTACTGGATTCATTGTTTTTCTGATGGTCCATGTTTTCATCGACTTGTGGCCCTTTGGGTTTTAGCCACTTTTTTGGGGTTTTCTCAATTAAGCTTACAAATATGCTATTCACACCTACATTTCTATGCTCTTCACACCTCTACTCTTTCTTTTTTCCTTTTTTTTCTTTTAATGCGCTCTAAATAGTAATACACTTGTTCCATTTTAAGTTTTACCTTCACACCTCCACTTGGCAGATCTTACGGATATTAGCTAGTTTCCTTAATACATTTATGTTCTAATTAATATATTATGAAAATTAGTGTTTGTAATATAATTTTATTTTACATTGTGAAAATTAGTTCTTGTAGTGTATTAAAACATAACCAAATTTCTGAAGCTAATTTGTGTAAAAAATATATTTTATTAATTATTTTTATGCAAAAATAGAAAAATAGTGCACAAAGCAAAAATAGGGTGTTAATAACATGGACCTTAAGCTTACAATGGAGATTTTTTTTACCAATTTGCTTACAACCCAGTCTACGAAAGAAAGCCAGCAAGTCCATTGCTGACCTGGTTGCTGTTTGCTATAGACGATGCAATAGAGAAGGGAAAATACTAATAAATATCTTTAGCTTATATTTTTTTATTAAAAAAATTATTAACATGTTTTTACTTAAATTTTTAATAAGAATTTATTTATTGATTCTTTAATTACTATTATTACTTATTAGAATATTTGTTAATAGAAATTATAAAAAAAAAAAAATGTACAGATTTTCATTAAGCATTAAATAATCTTAGACAGAAAAATAAATATAACTTATGTAAGTCAACAATTAGACCAAATGGCAGATTAATAATTACTTGAGTAAGAACTAGTAAGCAAATTCTAAATTAATTACAACTTGCCACGTGAAGCCGGCCATCGTGACTACTTAGAGACAAATCCAAAATAATGGAACCTTAGACGAGTACAGCTTCCCAAACCCCTTGTTATTGAAAATTAATTTGGAATAAGATAGACAAAAATAATGTTTCTTCTCGGCTTTTCCGAAAAGAATATGGATCCAAATTTTTTGCGATTTTTCTTCCTAAGAAAAACTACCATTTTCAATGCTCTACTTAATTTTTTTTAATCATATTAAGTTCTTTTTTATATATATAAAAATAGAATAAAAATATCAATAAAATTAGTTTTTGTTTTTTCTTCATCCTCGAAACAATAGTTGGATCATAAGAGATTAATTGTAAAAATGCAATGGGTGATTAATTGAACCATATATTGACATAGTTCTTAACTCCCACATTCATCCAAATCAGGAACATAGTGAGATCAATAGGATAAAAAATACAATTTTGTAGATTAAAACAAATGTGCTCCATTGGAGCTAACGAGTGAGGTAAGACAAAAAAAATTAGTAGTCTTTTGCATATAAAAAGAGGCTCTTGTTAATTAATAGTGTGGTTGGAGGAAAAAAAAACCTTAATTAATTTGAAGTAGTAAAGATGGTGTCGAAAAGTGTGGCCAACTCAATGCTTATTCTGAGGATTGTTGCTCTCGCAGCCTTAGCTGCAACCGTGACCTTACTATTTACCAACAATGTCAAATTTGATGATGGAACAAAGCTTAGATTTCAAGATTTTTATTCATATCGGTAAGATAATTAAAATCAAGTATTCAGAGCCTCTACTATTCTATTTGTCTCACGTTTAATTATGTGAAAATTAACTACATGCATGCAGGTATGAAGCTGTGATTGCAATAATTGGTGGTGCTTATTGTATAGTACAGTTACCATTTGCCATATATTATGCTATAAAGCAAAAGAGGTTGGTGCGCAATGGATTCTTGCCCGAATTTGACTTCTTTGGAGACAAGGTAATATATATATATATTAATGTGTTTTATATATTGCTTGATAAAACAAATTAAAAATACATTATTGATAATAATGAATGTGTTTATAAATTAATAAATATTGCAGGTAATTAGTGTGCTTCTAGCCACGGCCGTTGGTGTTGGATTTGCAGTGTCTTTGGAATTTAAAAAGTTATTCGATGAGCTGTTTGACTCTGTGGGTACCTCAAAGAAGGACCCTACAAGAACCACATCCGACAAGTTTTTTGTTCGAGGGA
Source organism: Amphicarpaea edgeworthii (assembly GCA_014843725.1). NCBI lineage: Eukaryota > Viridiplantae > Streptophyta > Magnoliopsida > Fabales > Fabaceae > Amphicarpaea > Amphicarpaea edgeworthii. The sequence continues at coordinate 2,406,968 of CM026325.1, forward strand.
TAGTGGCTTCTGCTGTTCTTCTTGTTGCGTGTCTTTCCATGACCATCGTTTCATTCATTTCCTTCATTAATCGAAGCCGAAGCAAAGGCGTTTTTAATTAAATTAATGTTCAATTTTACTTAATTTTTAACATCAAATGCAAATCAATCAATTATCAATTGAAGTAACTCGATAATCAACTCTTAATTGATAAAGTTATAACTAATTCATGTATTCCGGTCTTCACCAACCTCGTACCATTGTTTAATTTGTTTTCAAGTATGTAACATTTTTATTCAATAATCATTTATAAAAGTGGTATTGACATTGACGATGGAGATTTGTTTCAAAAACTTTTTGTATATATTTAAGTATTTTGATCCATTATGGATTATCATCTTAATTTTAATTTTTTGTTATATCGTATTTCTTTATACACATAAAAAGATATCAACAACAAAATACATTTAAATTCCATATTTGACGTAATAAACTAAGAATGGAATAAGAAAAGTCAATAAAATGAACATATTATACTATATTTCACTTATCAAGCTCAAGCATGCATCGAAAGAAATTAAGAAATTAGGTTTCACATTTGTCATTATCTACCTAAACAAACATAATGAATTAAAGACAATAAGAACATTAAACAAGGTAACCATGGAACGGGATCATGGATCAACATAAGGTACGATGAGTAAGGGTTCCAAAGATAAATATAATTTCATAAGGTATAAGTGTTATCAGGGACGGACCTAGGTAATAGGGTAGGACGGCCTTCACCCCTTGACTTTTTTCAATTTCTTTTTATATAGATACTATTTTTAATTAATACTATGTAATAGAATATGATATTACAAGTAATGATATTTAAGTGTTATTTTTATTAGATAAATATATATTTTTTATAATATTTAAATTATAATTAATTGTATTCTTTAATCTTTTTAAAATGAATATTCGAGTATTATTTTTTTAATAGCATTTATCTTTTTTAACTTGCTAGTTATGTTTACAGTTATAAGTGATTATATTGCAATCGAATAATTTTATTAGTTTTTTTATTTATAGTTTATTTGAGAATTAAAAAAAATATTTGTTAATCTTTGTCCATAGGAAAAGGTATGGACACTACTATATCCCAAGACAACTTGGTTTTTAAGAGATATCAACAAATAATATCCTTTTTTTTTTATCTCAAGTATAAATATATTATCTTTATTTTTTTTATCCGTGTATTTTGGATATTGTTGGTGAGATTTCATGTTATTGTGTAAACTTTAGAAAAAGATATGAGATTTAGTTTATCTTATGTATAAAATATATTTTTTATTATAATTATATGTTCTCTTATTATAATGATGCTGAGATATTAGGGAAAAATATTATTCACTTGAATAAAAAAATCATATACAATTTATTTATTCTTATTTAGTTATAATTATTTTCAATATATTAAAATAATTTTTATTATAGCAATTTTTATTAAAAATAATATTTATTTTGAAAAAAAATGTGAAATTTTAGTGTAGATGAATATATCATTTTTGTTATATACCATAGAAATCTTTAGATATATTATTACTATAATTAATAATTTGATGTATATAATTACAAAAAAAAAAAAATTATGAAAGTTTAGGGTAGGTTTAAGTTTTAAATTTGACTACCTGATATTTGGTTCTGACTCCATGAGTGGTATGTTATTTTTTGGAAGATAAAATATGATATTAAATATACATAGTAGGAAATACATCAAGTTGTACACCTACTATCCTTTACTGTAACCAAAAAATTGTCCAAGATATTAAATATGTTGTTATGATTGAGCGCATATTCTGTTTCATGCATTTACTTCTTACATCCAAATTTTTAAATATCTCATAATTGTTTTTGTTGTGTTTAAATTTTTCTATTCTTGAACCTATTTGTCTTTATATCCCTTTTGTAGACTTTTAGTCGTTCCATTCTCCATGATCATTCAAAATTTGTTTTTTTTGTGGTTGTTTTTTCTTCTCTCAATTATCATTTAATTCATAAATGTTAATTCATAAACGTCACGAAGTTTGATGTTTTCATAAACCCCTTGGCTCTTTAGATCTATTTTTATTGCTTCGGTGATGAAAGGGACACGATGAACTATTCCGTTCATTTAAAGAATATTGCTTTTACTAGAATTTTGCTTTTTGAAATATGCATTTTGGAAGCCAATAAAATTGAATTAATGTATGGAACAAGCATTCCAGAGACTTATGCTAGCACAAGTACAAAATGACTATTCCAGATAAGAGAATGAGTTCCTTAATATTTCATTCCAAAATAATTATTGTTATCCGAAATTGTTAGTTCATAATAGAAAGTTACCGTTTTTATGAAATTAATATACAACTTTTTTTTTTTTACAGAAATATATACAACTTCTTAAATGTTTATATAAAAATGCATGGACGAAACTAAGTAGAGCATTGGGGCCATAGGCCCCGACCTAATTTTTTTTTTACCACGGTAAGAAAGACAAAAAATCGGTCAAGAACCGGTGTAAAAACGGGTTTGAATCGATATTTTATTTTAGTTTATATTTTATCTTTTGTTTTCTTTAGTTTTTTAAAATTTTATTATAAAATATCTTAAAGAAAAATATAAACACAGTTAATAAATATTTTAAATGGATATTAATTATTTTATAGATTATTATTAACTTTTTTCCAAAAAAATATAATTTCATTATTTATATTAATTGATACTTTTTTATATCTTGATTATTATAAATTTCAATTATATTAATATATTTTTTTTAAAATATAATTTTTTTATTATTAATGGATATTATTATATTTTATTAAAAACTTAACTTCATTGTTATAATATATTTTATTAGACTTTTATGTATATTTTAACCGTTAACAACGTGTAAAAATGATATTTATTTTAATTTTTAATATTATAAAAATGTGATATTATATTTATTTATTATTATTTTATAAAGTATTTAATTAATATTGTTTTATTAAAATTGATTGAATTATTAAACCTTGTATCAGTGATCAATTTAATCTTAAAAACATAGCTAAAAACAAACAAAAAATAGTCCTTTAAAAAATTGATAAATAAAAATAAGAGGAACAAAAAAGACTTCAAATTTTTATAAGGAGTAAAAACAGACAAATATTGTATCAATGCTGGAGAACTTTTCAGTGATGAATTACTTACGTGTTTATCATAAGTTACCAATTTGTATTTATGAGTATATTTATAAAACAAGTAACTTCCATAAAAACAACCAACCTATGTTCATGTTCACATGCAGAATGGCCATAAATTTATTGGTAATTCCATAATTGTGTCGATTCTGACAAGTTACATACATGGAGCTTAGAGGACAAAAAAAGGCTTGGGTATGTGTGTAATGCTTGCTTGCTGGTGCTGGTGCTATTTATAGCCAGGGCAGTTGTAAGGATGGTATAAAAAATACGTAAAAAATAATATTGATGAAAGGAAGAAAATTAATTGTTAAATTGGCTGGCTGGCTTTGGATATATATATATATATATACTGGAAAAGGAAAATGTGTTTAATTTGGAAGAAAGGATCAATGGAACTTAAGTAAGTTTATTAGAAAGGATAGTGACGGATTTAAATTTTTTCATTGACATTTCTAAAAAAACAAAAACAAATTAATATTTATTGATAAAAAAAATAGTTCATGGTTTCAAAAATGTTCGAGAAGAGATAGCTTCTTTATTTTATTTTTTGCTGCAGGAAGGAAGATAGCTTCCAATGCTTTATCTTGGCTTTCGGATGTTTAAAAATTAATAGTGCTAAAGCCTAAAGCTGGTCAACAAAACTTATCAAACAAAGACATATTCCATACCATTGTCATTGATATAAATTATGTGATACTCCCTCGGTCCCATAATGATTATAGTTCTAGCCTTTGAAAATTTTCCTAAATTAATTGAAGTTCTTGATTTTCAAAGAAATGTTTTTAAATACTTATTCCAATTCGGCCATGTAATAAATACTAATGTTTTGAAAAGATATATTAATTACTGCCATTGTATAAAAGATTGTTTCTGAGCAAAGATATTCTAATATGATATGATTTTTGTCTTGATTGGACAGATCCTTGCAGTTGCACCGTATAACAATCTCGCAATGCGTCACCGAATTTGCACAATTCCGACTAGTTCTCCGCACTACTTTTTTGCAGTTGAAGACTATTGTCTGTTTAATGAAAAAGCTTTGTACAACCAGCTATTATGGATGGAAGTGTGCTAACTACAAAAGGACGCGCGAAGGCAGAATTTATAAACTTTAAAGATGAAATGTGGAAAAGGATTGGAAAAAAGGATAAACGAAACTTGTGTATAGTTTACTAGAGAAACAGTTCGTGCTCTCAAAAAGGTCGGAGAGAAAGATAGCTTTCAAACAGTTCGTGTATAATTTTAAACTATATATTAAAATTTTAATATTTTTATAAATATATTTTATATTTTTAAAATAACAATGACATTTAAAATAAATAGTAAATTATGAAAGTGCAAAAAGCCAAAACTCATGGTTCTGCTGTGAGCTCAAGAGACATAAGCATTTTTTCCATCAACGGGGAGATTCATCCAGTGGTCTATAAAACTGAAGGAGAGGGGCTAGAGACGAGTTTGGACGAGAGGATCCGAATCCCTATTGGTAGTTGATAAATGGTATGTAAATGAAAATAATTTTGTAAGTGAGACAAAATCCAGTTCAATAATTTTTTACTCAAAAACAATTTATTATATATTATAAAAGAAGATTTAATCATATTATTTGATGATATTATTATATTTTTTTTATGCTAAATAATAAAATAATTTTAATAAATTAATATGTTAAATTTAAAAAATAATTTAAATATTTAAATATTTAAACTAATATTTTTATTTAAACTATTTAATATTACTCATTCATATTTTAAATACAAATTAATATTAACAAATCAATATGTTAAATCTTAAAAATAATTTAAAGTTTTAAACTAACTAATATTCTTTTTATATATATATATAAATTTACAAATGAATAACAATTTTACTTCACATTACTGGATATTTTTATTTTATTTTTGTTAACTTTTTTCTTTTTTTACCATGCATTTCAATTTCTCTCCTTTTTAATTATTTTTTGTTTGTTATAATTATTTTTTTATCATCGTCTATTTCAATTAATTCAATGTTCATTATTTTAAAATAACTTTCTTGCTTTACTTATATTTTTGTTTTTATTTTTTCTATAAATTTATTATTTATTTTTTTATAATTAATTAGTATTTTTGTTCATGTTTTTTTTTTTTGCATATCGACAATAAGGTGATTTTTTCAAAATTTAATATGAGGAAATTTATAGTGTATTTTGTCAATTTATTTTTAATTTTTCAAATAATAATAATTTTTAAAAAGCTTAGTTATTAAAAGTTTATTTCTTATTATTCGTATAAAAAATTCTTTATGGTAAATAACACCACTCTTAATTAAATTGATGTTTGTTTAATTTTAATAAGATAATTTTATTGGCATAACAAAATTTGAGATGAAATTTTGATATTTTTTTTATCTTTAAAATTTAATTTATTATTTTTTAAAAATAATTGGCATCACTTTTGTTGACCATTTTTTCTTTTCTTTTTCTCTTCAAAATTTAAATCCATAATGAATATAATAAATTTAAAGATTAAATGTAACAAATATAAATAGATTTAAATTTAAATCAATTATTTAATATTAATTTCATTTTTATAAACTGGATTTTTTATTAAAAAAATATTAGTTTGAGATCTTAAAATTTTTTTAAAAATTATTATTTTTAAATAATAGTTGATAATAATAAAAAAAAGACGAAGAAAATTGTAATGAGATAATTTAAATTGATTAATGTAATTATCTTAAAATTATAATATTTTTTATTATCTCAATATTTTTTTTTTTTGAATTGTTATTATCTTAAGATTATTGTAATTATTTTAAGATTATAATATTTGTTATTTTATTAGTTTGATTACATTTAGGGTTATAATTTTATTTTATATTATTTTTAACAAACATTATAATCTAATTTAAATAAAAAGTTATTTTCAAAATTTTCATGTAGTTATTATTTTATGACGCTTTGAAGTTATTATTATTGTAATTATCTTATAAATATAATAAATTTAAAGATTAAATGTAAAAAGTCTAAATGGATTTAAATTTAAATAAATATCAATTTAAATTTAAATCAATTATTTGGTATTAATTTCATTTTTTTAAATTTGATTTTAAAAAAAATTAGTTTAACATCTTTAAATTCAAAAAGAAATTGTTGTTTTTAGATAATATTGATAATAATAATAATAAAAAATTGAATAAAGTGTAATGAGTAGTTTAAATTGATTAATATAATTATCATAAAATTATAATATTTGTTATTATCTTAGGATTATTATAATAATCATTTTAAGATAATAATATTTTTTATTTTGTATTTAAATAAAATTTATTTTTCAAATTTATTACGTTGTTAATTTTTTATGACGTTTTATTATTATTGTAATTATATTATAATTATAAAAATTTATTTTAGAAGAATTTGTGACACAAAATAAACATGTCTTTTATATAAGTATGAGATTAGACTTCACTTATATATATTTTTTATATTTCTCTTATTGACCCCAGATGAGTTTAAATGTGAGGTAGTAGGTTGTATCTATGTATGTTCAAGGATCGAATCGGTTAAAAAAAATTGTGAGACAAAAAAAAAAAAATCATAAATCAACCAAAACCAAACATGGTTCGAATTTTGTAGATTTTTTTTTTTACAAAATTGAGTAGTTTGATTTTCGGTTTGGAACTCTCAAACCATCCAAACCGAACCGTGTAGTTGTTTATAATTTTTTTTAAACTAGCAATGCCTTCGCACAAGTACTTAACAAAGACCTCTAATGTATCATAGTACTTTTTAATTTAGAAAACAATTTAAAAAAAAAATAGTAATTAAAAGACAAAAAATATTTTAATCACATCTAAATATGTAATTATTTTAAACAAAAAATGTATGATGATGATTGTGAATATGCATAATAATGGAGTTAGATGTAAACATATATGTTATTTTTTCTCTCGTTTCCATTTTCACTCAATAAAATTTAAACAAAAAATAAAATAATTAAAAAAAAATTTGGGAAAGATTAAAATATAATCTTATCGAAATATGTAATTTTTTTTTATTAAGTAGATATGATAACCAGGTAAGGTAATAATTAGTATATTGTTCCATGTATGGTTGTCTTCATCCTAGTATTCGTCATTATTTTCATTCTCATATTTTTCTGTCTATAATTTTCATCATGAATAAATTTTTATATTTATCTAGTGTTTATTTAAAGTTTGATAAATTCACTCCGTCTTCGGTCCATCTTATTCACAATGTTTCAGAACAAAAATAATAAATCTTGATTGTGAAAAATTAGGGTGGGGATCAATTTCTCAATTGAACAGTAAATTGTAACATTTAAAAAATAAAACAAAAATGTAAAAAAAAGGATAGAATGTAAAAAAAAGGATAGAAACAAATACAAGCATTTTGTAGAAAAAAAGAAAAATGAGAGTGAGGGAGAGTGAAAATTAAAAAAAAAACAACAAAGGGAGGGTGATACAGGATGGAGACAATAAAGGGAAAGGAAAATGATGAAAAAACATTTTGATATTTTTGAAAAGTTTTATCCGAATTAAGAATAAGAAGGTAATAATAAAATAAAAAAACTCATGAGAGGATGACATTTGTTTTGGTATACATCTTTTTACTAATAGTAATATATAGATTGTGTTAAAAAGATGTAAAAGTAATAATTGTAAACGAATATGGTAACTGAACATGATAAACATGTATGTCATTAATCGTCTTTGTTTATGATCCGTTCTCAATTTTTAATAACGATAATTTTTTTTACACGTAGTTTTGTTTTTAATTTAAAAAACCAAAATAAAATAAAAGACTAAAAGTATATTTTAAATCTAATGGCTTAGCATAAGAATAAAAAAAAAAAAATATTTAGGCTTAGCATAAGAATAAAAAAAGCAAAATATTTAATGATATAAGGAAAAAAATTAAAAGGATAAAAATGATAATTAAATAAAAAAAAATCTAAAAAATAGTTATAATTTTAAATGAATAAAAAATAATGAAAAATAGGTAATCATTCAATATTTTGTTTAACTTTTTCAATATAAATAATGAGATATTTTTTAGAAATAAAAAATATAAAACAATAATATAATAATAACATAAATATATAAAGAGCGTAAAGTTGTACAAAAATATTATAAAAAAAAAATTTTATAAGAAAATCGAAAAATATAAAAAAAGAAGTAAACCCGTAAGAGGAAAGATTTTAAAAAATAAAAAAAGAAGAGAAAAATATTAAATAAAAAACATTAAATGATCTAGGAAAAAAATTAAAAGGATAAAAATAATAATTAAATAAAAAAATAAATCTAAGAAATACTCATAATTTTAAATGAATAAAAAATAATGGAAAAATTTGTAAATATTATTTATTTAATATAAATAATAATATATTTTTTTAGAAATAATAAAAACATAAAATAGTAATATAATGATAACATAAATATATAAAAAATATAAAGTTGTAAAAAAAAATTATAAAAAAAAAAGTTATAAGAAAATGAAGAAAATAGAAAAAAAAAAGTAATAAAAAAGAAGAAGAAAGAAGTAAAAGTAAAGAGGAAAGATTTAAAAAAAAATTGGAAAATGAAGAGAAAAATATTAAATAAAAAACATTAAATGATCTAAGAAAAAAATTAAAATGATAAAAATGATAATTAAATAAAAAAATCTTAAAAATAGACATAATTTTAAAATAAAAAAATGTAATCATTTAAAAATTTGGATCACTTATTCAATATAAATAATAATATAAAAAACATAAAATAATAAAAAAAATAGAAAGTTGTAAAAAAAATTATAAAAGAAAATAGAAAAAAAGTTATAAGAAAATGAAAAAATAGAAAAAAAAAGTAGTACGAAAAAGAAGAAAAATATAAAAAAACAATTAAGAAATGAATAAAAAAAAGCAAGATAACAAATTGACCAAATCATCCTTAGATTTGATTAGGTATAAAAAAATTAAGAAAGGTTAATTTAGTAATTTTCCTAGTACATCTTTTATATATAAGAAAACAAAATTGGAAACCTAAAGTGCCTCTGTCCCTCTGCCTGTCGTCTCTCAATCTCGCGCCGTTGAAGACTCTGCCGGCGCCTTCATCTCGGCACCTTCATTTCGCCGGCGCCGTTGAAGCTTTGCCTTTGAATCTTGTGCCCTCAATCTCGCGTCGTTGAAGCTCTGCCTCTCAATCTCGCGTCGTTGAAGCTCTGCCTCTCAATCTCGGCGCCTTCATCTCGCCGGCACACCGACCTCGTCTCATTCTCTTTCGCCTTCTCTGTTCGTGGACCACCGAGTCACCTACGGCTCATACGCTTGACTTGATATGTTCTCAGTGTTTGCATCTTGATTGGTTCTCTGTCTGTCGTATTTGGTTCTCTGTGATATTTTGTTCTCTGTGAGTAGGTTCGTGTAGGTTTTCTATGAATCTGTGTCTGTGTTATTTCTTTTTGGATGGTTAACATTTAACAGAGTTGGTTGGGTTAATACTTAGTAGGTTAGGATGGTGGTGGTAGAGTAGTAGTTGGACTAAAAGGTTTGAGTTGGTTATATGTGTCTGTGACTCTGAGTAGTAGGTTCTCTATGTTTGTGATTAGATGATTTTTCTGCTGTAGATAGGTAATATAGGATTTTCCACTAAAAATGATCAATAAAGGTAACTAATTCATCATTTGGGTAGCCGTAGTGACTAATTCATTGCAGTTAGTTCTGTTTCTAATTCTCTATGATAGTTGCCTATTTGGTTCTATGTGACATGTTCTAAATTTGACTATTTGGTTCTATGTGACATGTTCTAAAAATGCATTTGATATCTTGTATGACTGTGTGTTGGGCTCACTTTCTTATGATGATGTTGGACGATTAAATGTTTTTAACAGATATGTTTGTAACTTTGTATAGCATTTGGTGGAGTTTGGAATTTTTTATGTGTAATTTTATGCATTAAGACTCTGAGTTAATTTTACATGTTTTGAGACTTATGTGACATTTGAAATTATGATAGCAACTTTGAGTTTTAAGATCCCTTAGTTCTTGAAGTTTTAAAACTTTGAGTATTTTTTTTAGTTTAAAAAAATTGCAATATCTGAACCGACCGCAAAAGTTTGGAAGTTTGGTTTGGTTTGAATTTTTTATAAATGGAAAACTGAACCAAACCGAACCACAAGCAAACACCCCTACTGTCTATAGAAGACTTTTATGGCTGCGCTTGGATGTGGCGCTCAGTTGTTTTCCCTGTGAGTTTTTCTTTTCAGAAACTTACTTCAATTCATTCATTTATTTACCTATCTGATTATGTGTGGTATGTTATGCAGTTCAGTGTTTTCTACCTCTTTTTATGCTTTACTCTGGCAATGAATCTTACAATCAAGGGATAATGTTTGCTGGGTTTGTTCCCGTACATATATTTTCTGCCGGATTTTATGCAGCTTCATTCTATAGACAGTTTGGAGGAACGGGCTCGGTATGTTCTTGTGAATTGTGTTCATTCAAGTTGCTTTCAGAGCTGTTGCTAAGTGGTTTGTTTCATTCATTCTTGCCATGACAGATTGGAAATCTACTGTTGACTGGAGGCCTTATTCGGATGGTTTGGTGGGAAGAATGAGAAGGATGATGAATTTGAAGCTCTGGCTAGGACAAGTAAATATCTGAGGAAGATTCCAACTCGACCATGGTACCTCTTATGGCTATCACAGGATTTTTGTCTTATAGTACTTTATACATTTTACTTTACTATATACTTGACAGCTTCTGGGGCCATACAATTTATCCTATATACACCCTTCTGGCTGTTCTCTATCTCACTCTCATGATTGTTACTGCTCCCACCACTATAGCATTCACCTACTTCCAGCTTGATGCTGGGGATCATGAGTGGTGGTGGATGTATTAAAGCACTATTTTTCACTAATTTATTTCTTGACAGATAATTCATACTTTAGGACTTCATAATTGAATTGCATTTTTTTTTTCATTGTTTGTTGAGTGCCTAATTCATGGATAAATATTCTCCCTTTTGATGATTTTATGTGTGTTTTGATATATGTGTGGACCTTAATGCCACCATGGATTCTTAAGAGTGCAGTCAGACTTTGTCACTTTATACATCTCTTTGTTTTTTTATTTGGTGAAATATTCATCTCTTTGTTGAATATTATATTATAATGATATCTTTAATTTTTTGGATTTGCATTTTTGAAGTGGATCAAATGAAGTTCCATGATGCACGATTAAGTTATGACCTACTTAAATTATAGATCATTCCTTTGCGGTGGTTCAACTGGGATATATATCTTTGTCTACTGTGTGTATTACTACTTTGCACTATCAGATGTGTCTAGGTTCATGCAGACCTCATTTTTCTTTGGTTATATGGCCTGCAGTGGTTTTATTGAGGGGTTGAGTAATGGTGGTGGTTGGGTGGTTGGTTGTGGGTGTTGGGGTCGAGGGGGGAGGGCGTTACTAGGAGATTGGGTCCAGTCCCTTGAACGCATGTTCCTGTTTTGGAGATGGAAGACAAAATTTGTAAGAGGTACTCCTCCTTTTCCTCAAAATCCATGTTTCCAAATTTACCTCTCCTATCTCACATTTTTTTTTTGTTATTTAATAGCATGAACCAATTTGTTTTTAAAAAATAAAAATAATATATATATATATATATATATTAAATATGGTAGCAAAATATTCTATATGAATGAGATATCATTTTATAATTATTTTGTGTACATTTTTTTTTATCTATTTTCCCCTATAATACTTATATTATTCTAAAAAAAAATAATTATCATATCTGGATGCCAACATAAATGTAAAATAAATTGTGACAGCCCTAGTGTTCCATTACAGATTTTCATTGCTAGATTTAGTATCAAAAGATAAGATAACCCTTTCTCGAGACTGATAAACCCACCAAGATAAAACATAAATGATACTATGTTCTAATAATCTATTGTTACACTAGATGTATGTTTTGAATATGAAAGGTAACATAAGTACTTAATTAAAAAAAAAAAAAAAGTTTAAAAATCCATAATAAAATTGGATTTTTAATAATCCATGTTAGAGATTAAAATTAGATGTTTAACTCTCTTTTTTTCTCAGAAAAATAATGAGTAGAAGCTCTGTTCCATATTATCTAAAACATATTGGAGCGTGAGTGACTAAATAGACCGATAATGAATAATGGTACACACTATTCTGATTTTTTTTTTTTTTTTCAAATTGATGGATTTGGTTCAACTAAAATTAGACCAAGCGTTAAAACAATAATTTGTAGGTTATGTTGATACAATTTTGTGAATTTAGAAAATTATTATTCTCTAATTCCTATTTATGGTGTTTGTGGCTCAAACACCATAATTGGGAAATGGAAAGGGATATTTTCCTAAGTTCACAAATTTGTATTAGCGTAATCTATAAATGACGTATGACCTAATTTTTGTTGAATCAACTTCTTTAATTTGGCCAAAAAATCGGAATAGTGTCTTGTCATTATCCATTATGAGTCTAGTTAGTCACTTAAGATCCAATATGTTTAAGATATTATGGAATAAAGTTTCAACTTGTTACTACCTAATTTTAATATCTAACATGGGTTTTTAAAAATCCAATTTTATTATGGGTTTTTAATCTTATGTTTTTTTTTTTAGATTAAGTACTTATATTACCTTTCATTTTCAAAACCTATCTAGTGTAATGGTAGATTCTTGGAACGTAATATTATTTATATGTTTTATCTTGGTGGGTTTGTCGGTCTCGAAAAATGGTTATCTTAGCAATAAAAATTTGTGAGAAATAGTGGATACTCATTTTCATGTTGGCATTGTTAAACTTTATTTTACATTTATGTTGCATCCAGATATGATAATTAGTTTTTTTTTTTAATAAAATAAACAACTTTGCCTTGTTATAGAAATCATTTTGTTTCTCAATATATTTGTTTTTTTTTTAAATAAAATAATTAATAGAGGTTAACATTGGGTAATTCTAAGGTAGTTAGAATAATATAATTATTATAGGGAAAAATAGATAAAAAAAAATGTACACAATAATTATTTTGGTTGTCGGTGTTTTTAATTTTATTATGGGTTATTTTTGTTATGAAAATGATAATCAAAAGCCCAATTTTAATCTATGCTTCAAAACCTACTAGTGCCAAATGCAATGGTAGATCCTGGACACATGTACCGTTTATTAAGATTATCCGTCTCGAAAAATCGTCAACTATCATTGAGTTCGATATCCTATCTTATATGTTAGAATTGATATTAACTCTAATAATAAAATTTGAGAAAGAGTGGATACTTATTTTAATTTCTATGTACTAAGACCATATGAACATAATCTATCTTTTTTATAAGATGAATAAGACAAAATTGTATAGAACTAAGGATAGGTAAAAAAATGTTACATTTTTGCTTACAACCCAGTGTATGAAAGAAACCCACCAAGTCCTTGTGAATAATTTAATTAATTTTTTATTTTTATTTACAGAATTAAAAAATATTTGTTAATCTTTGTCAACAAGAAAAAGTATGTACACGATAATAAGGGATTGGCAACTTAATTTTTAAGAGATACCAACAAATAATATCATTTTTATTATATACAAGAGAAATCTTTTGATATATTATTACTATAATTAATGATTTGAAGTATATAATTACAAATATTTTTTATGAAAATTTGGTGTAGCTTTAAGTTTTAAATTTGACCCCTTATATTTGATTTAAGTTTTGAATTTTAAAATATGATACAGCTGCTAACCAAAAACTGTCTAGTACATAAATAATTATCTATGCCTACATAATCAACAGCCGAAGACCTATGTACCAAAAAAAAATTACAAAAGAATCTTCTGGTATAAGTATATGCAATGGAGAAGGAGGAGTACTGTATACCATCAAAACTAGTATAGTTCCAAAAATAAAACCTGCACAGTCCACAGTGCAGTGTAATATCCCCACAAAACAATACAATACAAATGACAAACCTGTAACTCTAAACTTACCAACCAACAAAAGAGAAAGCAATACATGACGGAGTAGCATGCACGACCTCCATAGTTCTTGCGCCATGCAAGACTTTTTAAAACCGTTAGATATAATTGTGAGATAATTAACTGTGGCATGTAATCATAGTTCTTGGCTTTATCTGCCATCATTTGTCTTGTTTCATCTGCCATTCTGTCTTCTTCCATTATCTCTTTTTGTCTCAGCTTAATCATGTAGTGTTTAAAATAGGTGATAAAGCCCCCACATATCACAGCTTATACAGTGAATATACGTGTATCTTCAGATTTTTTTTATCACTAAACTTAATATCAAACCTAATAAATAGGACAGCAAATCAGATTCAACTGATAGGCTGCTGTTTCTGAAGAGAGATAGTCCCACAAAAATAAAAGATACAAATGAAATTATGTTCCATTTATCTACTTCTATACAGGGACGGATTCAGGAACTTAAGTAGGGAGGGGGCTAAAATTTTTTTTACAAAAATTGAAGATAAATTTAAAAAAAATAAAAATTTAATGTAAAATTTATATAAAAAAAAAGATAAAAAATGGGTATTAAATTTGTTAATTTTTAAAAAATTGAGAGTAAAATCTACAATCATGTAATATAAGAATAAAATAATAGAGTAAAATTTATAAGATTTTAAAAAATTATAGATAAAAAGTGTCAAATTAATTTATTAAGAATAAAACTTATAAAAAAAAATAAAATAATGAAACTAAATATTTAGTAGGTATAAAATTAAGATATGGTCTATTAATAACAAAATTTAAATAAATATTAACTTAAAAATTTATTTTTTAAAAATTTATTTTATTAATATTTTTTTATTTTATATATATATATATATATATTAACAAAGGGAAGAGGAGGAGGGGGGGGCTGAAGCCCTGCTTGCCCCCCCCCCCCCCTAAAATCCGTCACTGCTTCTATAGTTGGTAGTTCTTTGAGGTTCAAGGTAAAAATAGTGGCTGCAGTAAAAAAATAACACGATGCTGCAACGGTTACAATTGGGTCGTGATGATGGATTTTGATTTTTGTAGCAAATGTTGTCCATAAGTAAATAAAAAATCTAGGAATCCAACATCCAAGGTAACGAGCAAAATTTGGATAGTCGTGGTGGGATATCCTTTTGTCTCGGAATTTCCAATGCATAATAGCTTAAAAAATATGCAAGACATGATGAACATGGACAGGTATCG
This sequence comes from Amphicarpaea edgeworthii, assembly GCA_014843725.1. Lineage (NCBI taxonomy): Eukaryota > Viridiplantae > Streptophyta > Magnoliopsida > Fabales > Fabaceae > Amphicarpaea > Amphicarpaea edgeworthii. Next base: position 2,422,363 of record CM026325.1, read on the forward strand.
TGAAAAAAAAGAAGTGAATATCTAATAATACAAAAGCAAAAAATGTTTTTAGCTTTAATTATTTTAGGTAGTGCAACAATATATTTTTAAGTGTTTCTTGTTTTTTTTCATGTGACGAACAAAGAGCAAAGCATCACGAAATCCAACAATTCCAAGCAAAGTAATAATATAGATATTAGGCAAACATATATACCCCACTTGAACCACCACATAGGAGTGATATGTAATGTAAGCAAGTCATGAAATAATATTACCATTATATCTATATTTGGAAGTTCTTGCATTCTGATCAATCTATTATCATCATAACATATTTTCATGAAAAAAGCTCCCTCCATAAAAATGAAGAGATTTTATGTAGGTTTATCGTATTATATGAGAATCTACCCAGTTGTTTGGTTAAGCTTATAACCTTCATAAACTCTTAACTTAAAAGTTAAAGATGAAGTTGATCAAAATAAGCATATATGAAATGCTGTTAGTCTTAGTTAATAAGCACCTAATTAGATTGTTTTCCTAAACCCACCCATTATCCAATATTGATCAATCATCATTCAATAGTTATATCATGATCATTCAAGAATTTAGCAGTTATTCAGAATAAGCAGTGATATTTTTACATCCATTTTTTTCTTACATCTCATCAACACATTTTGTTTCTTTCTATCTTTTTTTTTCATATCTCATTGTATCACCTATCATATTTATATATATATTTTTTTTCTCTCATTAGGTGTTAACTAATATTTGGGTATAGAATCTGTGTTGATATGTCATATTCACCACCTAGCCTAGCCACAAGTAACATAAACACAAAGGGATAAACAAAGCCTGCACACTTCAGAATCCATTTTTACTTGGATATTTACTTGTCCTATCAGGAGCTTCAAATTCATCATCCTTCTCATTCTTTCCACATACAAGACAGATAACAAGTATCGGAAGGATAGCTACAATGCTCCAAAATGGGAGGGTAGTTGTAGCCTCGTAAGCCGTTGCAACAGTGGTCAGAAAGCAGAATATCAGAAATAGAGGTTCGAAGAAAAGACATCTAGTCAACAAAAGATTCCCAATCTGTCACAACAAAATGGCACCAGTAAGAAGCAACTCTAAAAGCAAAGCAACTGCTAACTAGAATGAACATAATTCACAAGAACACACCCAGTCCGTTCCTCCAAACTGACGATAGAATGAAGTTGCATAATATCCAGCAATCCATGAACAAGATGTATACATGACAACAAATGCACAAAACGGAGCCCCTCGACTGTATGAATCATATATATAACTAGCCACAGATGTATATGAACACTGATGCATAGGTAAATAGATAAATTGAATTTTTTCCGACGACACCTTTGAAAGTTGAAACTAACTCACAGGAAAAACATCTGAGAGCCAGATCCAAGCGCAACCATATACATAGACTTAAAGTTGGGAAATCGAAAGACGCCCCAAGGATACATTTCCACCCTCTCTCTTTCTGATCCTCCTCATCATCATGTGCAACATACATGTTCACATGGTTCTTGAGAATGGCCGCAAGTAAGCCGGTCAAGACACATGAGTTGATAACCGCGAAACATGGATTTCATAAAAACACGGTGTCAACGGGAACTGCAAGTATTTATCCAACCTGTCCTCGAATGGCGTATCCGTCTCATTCCACTTCACCGCGTACAAAAACTCCGCCTCAACCTCAGCATCAACTTCGATGAGATCCACCAATGCATTGGGATCATGCTGCACTTTGATGTCGATGACCCTGTCCTTGTTATAGAACACATGGAAGAAGATGTGGTTGTACAACAAGTATTTATTATGCTCCAACTTCCCTATGAAGTCCCATATCGGAATATCGTCGTAGTACATTTCCAAGTAGTACTGCTTCTGCACAGCGTATCTCAACCACGCCAGGTCCTGTTTGGAGAGCTTTCTCTTGCACCCGGAAATTGACTCCTTCTCGCGTTGGAACTCCAGCTTGTATGGCGCACTAACCAAACAGTCCTCATTCAACAAATTCCACTATGTCTTGATCTTCTTCTTTTCCTTCTCTTTCAATTCACCACTTGCTAAGTAAGTCATCACAACTCATTAATTATTATTAATAATAATTGGCATAAGTTAATAAGACACACAAGAGATAAAGCAACCAACCTGGTGGACGGAAGGGGAGGTCCAAATAATAGTAAGATTCGTTGGCGAAAAAAACAAAATGAGAGAATGATAAACCCTGATAATATTAAAGTTTAGATGTGTTTTAGCTTTTTAGGTTAAAGAGTTAATTAAATATTGACATGGGATAATTTATATTGAAAAGATTTATCTAACTAACAAAAGTGAAGGCAATGCATTGGAAATTGGAATGGTGTGAAATGAGAGGTACCTAGGATTGTTGATGGGGCCAACTTTGCTGTAGTAGAAAGGAACGGGGTCACCGGCTTTGTAGCCGTCATCGTAATCGTTATAGTCAGATCTGACGGTAGAGAACGCGGCGAGGATGATGAAGAAGGGGAAGAAATTTCTGATTGGGCTTCAAAGAAGGAGGAAGTTGGGGTTTACGTGTTGTTGTCTGGTGATGATCATTTGCATGCTGCACTAACACCTCACTCTTTGCGTCCAAATTCGATTAAAAACATCATCTAGTATTCACTCTACCATGGTAATTAATTTCCACGATGCACCACACTATTCACAACCATTAGAGATATTATTAAAAGAGAAATACTAGAATTGAAATCGTATCTATACTCGACTGTGTTTGAATTGGAATTTTGCAAGTTTGTCATGTATAAAAATCAGTTTATAAATTTATCTGCAATATTTTATTTATTTAATAGAGATTAGGATTGACTTGTTGGGATTACACTATTTTATATATTACGGTTATGATGCTCAATAAAATTGTAACATGTTTATATATATATATATATATATATATATATATATATATATATATATATATATATATTACATTTATGATAAGAGTAAATACTTATATTACATAGAAATGATTTTTTTTTCAAAAGTTAATATATTTTTTCCATATCATCAATGAGGTAAATTTTACATAAAGGTATGTATATTAACATGCTATAAACGTATTAATGTATCAATATATAATAACGTATTAATATATGTACAAACTAAATTTTTTTCTCATTATTTTATGAATTAAAAAAAAAATTGAAACCATATACCAACGCTTGAATTGAATGGTCATTTATATTTTATACTAGTGAGCTGTGGCAAATACACTCGCTAAGCCTAACCGGGTATTGTTTGTCTTATAGCAGCTATGGGCTTTTGGCCTTTATTGCAGAGGTGGTTTTGCATTTGGATGATTGTAAAAGGAGACAACATTATCCACATGTATATACATATAAATACAAATACAAATAAAAATTAAAGAAATAAATATATTAATGATGAGAAATTAAAACTAATAAAAAATACACCGTTTTATAATGATATATGAATTTCAAGAAAGATTAATGTAATTAACTAATTATCACTAAAAGAAATGTCACCGTTTTTTGACTGAAATGTTTCACAAAAGAACTGGCAAGCAGGCTTGATCCATTCATTGCCATCTGTCATTTGTTTCATCAATTTAAGCTTCAATGGATTTAACTATGCTCCCTCTTTTTCTTTTTTTTTTAAATAATATTCTTGATTTGTTTGTTACTCAAAGTATTCAACGGGGTATGTATTTGTGAATAATTTAAGCTGTAAACTTTAGCCATTGTCAATTGTCAATTTCAATGGGGCATTTTGGATCAGCACAGCTCGCAAAATATAGGACTTTATTATATAGAAGGAAGTATCAAAACTTAATTTGGGATCAAACAAACCAATAGCTATAGTATTTTTCCTTTTTCTTTAAAATCTGATTGATTGAAGATTGTATTAGCATTTGTCATAGTTCCAAAAAGCCTCCAACATTCATCCAAACACAAAAGACAGGATTTTGTAGATTAAAATAAATATCATTAATTGGATGTAACGAGAGAGGATAGAGAAACAAACAGAGTTGTCTTTACTTGTTTTGTGTATAAAAAAAAGGGTTTCATTTGGTACTCAAGAATGCAAGGAGGAAAAAAGTTTTGGAGTAAAAATGGTGACCAAACGTGTGGCTAACTCAATGCTTCTGCTGAGGATAGTTGCTCTTGCAACCGCGATTGCATCTATGGCTTTACTGGTTACTAACAACTACCAATTTGATAATAAGGCAGAGCTGAAATATCAAGATTTCACTACATACAGGTAAAAACAAAAAACATCCAAGCTATAGTACTGTTGATATATATGCTCTATTTGTAAATAATTTTTTATTTTTTTTTTATAAAAACTTGTAAGAAAAAAAGAAGAAAATAAAGTGAATTGAATTTCTATCATAAGTTAAAATTAACTTATATGTACTTAATATTTATAAAAGTTCTCACGTTTAACTCCTCCAAAAGTTACTATATAAATTGATTTTAACTAATGAAAAAATTCCAACCAATTTTGTCTTCTTATAAGTATTTGCAGAGAAAATTATTTAAATAGGACCTTAATCATATGGGCAATCATGCATAATTTAAACTTTAATCTTGTTTTTTCATTTAAAAATAATAATTTTGTGGAATCATTGTTTAAATGATGGATTTGTTGATAGTTCGATTAACTTTAATATTTATGTTTCACACAAAGAGGAAATAATTGAGTAAAAATGATCTCAATTATTATTCAAAGCTTCTCATTTTTCATTGGTGCCATGTTTATGTCAAAACTATGCAGCCTTGTGGTAGCTATTGCAGCAATTGCTTTTGCATATTGTATTTTACAGCTTCCATTTGCCATATATTATGCGATACGACAGAAGAGGTTGATAAACAATGGATTCTTGTCAGAATTTGACTACTATGGAGACAAGGTCCGGTTATTTAATTTAGCTTTTGTTTAATAGATACATCATACACATGGTAGAATATATCCATAATCCATGTGAATTGAACCAATGAATAAATAAATATGAATGATGCAGGTGACTAGTATGCTTCTGGCCATAGGCATTGGTGCTGGTTTTGCATTGTCTGTGGAATTAAAGAAGTTCATCGATGACGATACTATAGGCTCAGATGATTATAAGTCCACATACGGCAAGATTTTAATACGAGGGTTCATTGCTTCTGCTTTTCTTCTTGTCACATTCCTCTCCATGGCTCTCGTTTCATTCATCTCTTCCAATATCCGAACCAAAAAGGAAGAAGTTAACTCCTACTAATTAATTAGGGTTCATCAATTTTGGATCGTGATCACCTCGTTATTTGTATTGTGCTATGCTCAAAACATATATAATTTGTGTCTTCATTTGTATAATATTGCATGCGCAGCCACATGATCAATTTTCTAGACAACAAATAATTATTTGCTGGTTAGTTTTCAAACATTGATTTAAATGGCACAATATTATCCTTTAAGACCATCAATTTATTGCAAGTACCATACTTAAAAATATTGAATGTAGATATAATTTTTCAAAACAGATTGACGTAGTTATATAACTCTAAGAAATAATGTCACCCTTTTGTGATGATCACAACTCGTTTCATCGATTTAATTATGAGGGGCTTCCAGTCAAACCACTTTCAATATCACTGATGTAACGTCAATCGGTGAAAGCTTTATTCGCCAAAAAAGAAAAAAAAAATTACATTTACCGACGTATAGCCATAGCCCATAGGTGCGTGGAACGTGGAGAGACTCGAGAATGCTACTCGTGTTATTGCATTGAGTGGGGACTCTAGAGTCTAGAGCTCATTAAAGATGGATCTAAGCCTTCTTAAGCATTTAGTAGTACAGAAAATAAGCCAAAACAATTACAAAAAATTGGAGAAATTTAGGGTCGTTGAATGAAATAAGAGAAAGAGACACAATTTCCAATTCTCCTGAACAAATTAAATGTAGGCTATGGAAGCCTTATCTCCTAATTAACAAAACAATCAGGCAGATAATGAATTTTGGGTCTTCAGCTCGTTGTTTATTTTGTGCTATGCTCAAAACGTAATTTATTTTAAGTCGTGGTTGACGTACGGGTTCAAAATTTATTTTAAGAAGAAGAAGAAGTTTAACCACAAATTTTTAGTGATCAAAAGACACTTATCGTCGTCAATGCATCCTATTAGAGTACTCCAGTAGTGAAGAGCTTCAACCAACTGAGAATGAAAGAAAGTCTTCAAATATTTTATTGGAAGCTGAGTAAGGTTCATTTGGACTTAGACAAGATTAGACAAATTCCACAATTTAGGACCGTCTTAGCAACAGAATTTATATCTGAACATGGACCCTACAAATCCTTTGTTATATATATATATATATATATATTTTATTTTTTTTTGTCTAAATTCCAAAAATCGATTGAAATCACAGAATTCTAAAGTGTGTTGTGCTAGCTTGCAATTTGAAAAAAACAACATAGTTGTACCAAGTTTTGAACTAAATTATTAAAAATTCTCATCAAAATTGTACTTTGTTTCATTATTTTGTTTTTCTTTCTCCATTTTTTCCCCTCTCCTACAAATCTCTTCATTTTAATATTTATAACAATAATAAAGAAAAAAACAAACTGTATTTTCTCTGTACTTTTTTATGTCTATTATATTCTTATAACTATCAATTATCTAATAATATAAAGATAGTACTTAGAGAAGAAAAACTAACGTAATTTTAACCGTTTATAAAAATAGTCAACCATTAATATTCTTTTTTTTTTTTTTTGGTGCAACAACCATTAATATTCTAACACATACATAATTTATTATGGATATAGAAAGTAATATTGAAAAAAATTATTTGATAGCTCATTTATATGGATCAAACTTAATGTAATATATATTTTCAAAATATAATTATTTAATTATTAAATTTTATCTAATTTTGAAAAATATATGAAATAAACAATCAATGCACGTAATTATTTTTACAATTAAAAAATGTGTTTAATTCTGTAGCCACTCACAATTAGTGTCAAATATGTGCTACTACTTAGTTTTATTATTATTATTATTATTATTATAAGCCACAAAGGCACCATCTCTTTTTTCCTTTTTATAAACAAAACTTAATTTATTAAACTCATTTAATAATATTTTATCTAAATTATCCTCTTTTAATTTTTCAATAAAATTTTTCAGTTACCTATTTTGTGAGTGTGAGAGTATTGATGAGTTTTATAAAAAAAAATACTTAAAAAATAATTTAAGAAAAATAATATAAAAAAATAAAATTTATTGCATCTAACTAATTTTCTTAATATGCGCTTAATTTTTTTTTTGTTCTTATAATAAGAAACAAATGGTTTATATGTGAATTGAGTTGCATAACTGGAACGAGCTTGCTTAGAGTAGTTTTAGCAGTTAATTGGATTCACAATCACTTTCACCGACAACACATTCAAACACAGTTAAATTTATATGAGTGATATACTATTTTGGACCACTCTTTTTTATTAATCAAAATTTATTAAAAATTATAAAATTAAAATAAAAAATCATTAAATTTGATGCAAAGATAAATGTATTTTTAGTATTTTTTCATGTATTTATTCGTCGAAAAAGAAACTCTATATTTATTTAATACTACACAATAGTATTAATTAATTCGGATTCATTTCCATACAAAATAATATGATATACTAATGTATTTATTACAGACATTAATGCATTTATTTTCCTTTCAAAAAGAAAAAAACCATTAATGTATTTATTACACACATTAATGAATTTTGTATATGCCTTTCCACTTTTTTTTATGAATATATTAATTGAAATAAATGCAATTTATTACTCCCGATCATTTTTAATATTCGGATTTTGATATAATTTTTGTTCCTATTTATTTGTCTTTGAGAAGTTCAATATTATATTAATTATTTTTTTTTATCAATTATTTATTGTTTGTTTTTTAATTTTGGATAAAATATGTTTTTATCCCTAAAGTATTTAAAATTTTTATTTTTAATTCTAATTTTTCATTTGATCGGTCTTGGTTCTTAAAATATTTTTTCGTTTAGCTTTTGGTCCTTCTGTTAATGAGTTCCGTTACTAGCATGGATTGATGTAATATATCTCATTAAATAACTGACACATAACATTAAAATAAATTAAAAAATATATTTTTTTAAATTTTTTAATTAAAAAAAAATTAATTTCATGTGTCTTCATTATTTACGTGACACATGACATTTTAAATATATATTTTTTAAAAAATAATGTCACGTATTTCATATTTTATTATTTAGGTTACACGTGATATCAATCTGAACCACGAAGTTTACTAACGAAGGGACCAAAAGTCAAACAAAAAAATACTTTAGGAATTAAGACCGATCAAACAAAACATTAAAGACTAAAAATAAAAATATTTAATACTTTTTTAGACTAAAAATATATTTTGTTATTTAATTTTTAATTAATTTATACATGTATTTATTGTGAGGGGGAAAGAGAAATGAATAAAACAATAAACTCTAACATTATTTTATTAAAAAAAAATTATTATATTTTTTTGTTTTTACGAAACAGCCTCAAATTACTATTAAAAACGAACTGAGGAGGGAGTACATACACAAAACATATGCATGTAATTCATGTAGTCAACCTTATTTAATGAGTTGTGATTTTCTTTTTGTTATATTTAATTAATTAGTGTTAAGATATATCAAATTTTAAGATTTGAGTAATTTTTTATTCAGAGAAATACATTAATGCATCAACTAATTACTCGTGATGAACTTTTTGTCACCACCAAATTATGGTGCACTGATGCTCATCCTGGCCTGGTCCTCCTAGCACTCAAGGCTTCATTACAGTAATTCTATACATTACCCATTTATTTGATTGTTACAAAGTTTCATTTCATCCTTTGTCTAAAAGTCTAATCAATTAATTATTTGAATGTTACATTTTTTTTTATAGGGCTTTGGGCCTAGAGTATGTGGATCTTTACCTAATCCATTTTCCTGTGAGGCTGAGGCAAGGGGCTAAAGGGACCAAGTACAACAAAGGTGACATTCTTCCTTTGGACATGAAAGGGACATGGAAAGACATGGAACAATGCTCTAAATTGGGCTTGGCTAAGTCCATTGGTTTGAGCAATTTTGGACTGAATAAGATTTCAGAAATTCTACAAAATGCAACTATTCCTCCTGCTGTTATCCAGGTATTATTCTTATGAATCACTAGGAACATTGATCAATTAGCAAAATTAAAGCTTTCACATTTCGTTTACTTAAGTAATTAATTAATACCAATTCTTATGTGTATTGTGTAGTCTCATTTTTTTGGTCGGTAACATCTGTGTAATCTCGTAATTGTCCTTTTGGAGAATGAGGCAATTGGGCTTAGGGAAAGGTCCATTTGTTACTGGACACTTTGCAAACGCCCCATTTGCTATGTGTTTGTTTTTGGTCTACCAATTTACCAAATTCTTTTTTCATTAAAAAAAGAAGTTTATTGCATCATATATATCATCCGATCCTTTCTTCAATTCAAACAATGTACAAAGGTTTTGGATTATTGTCATGATTATGTTTGGAGTAGTAAAATTAAATTACAGGTTGATGTTTCCCCTGTTACATTACATTACATATTTAACTCTATTCTATTTCATCAACAGACAACAGTAAAGGAAAAATAGCAACAAAGAAACTAGTTTAATTATATATATTGTTCCGTAAAATGCAGGTGGAAATGAACGCAGCATGGCAACAGGAAAATCTGAGGAATTTCTGCAAAGAGAAAGGAGGAATTCACGTGACTGGATGGAGCCCTCTGGGAGCTAATGGAGCTGTGTGGGGTTCCCTTTCTGTTATGGACAGTCCAGTACTAAAGGACATTGCAATCACAAAGGGCAAGACTGTGGCACAGGTGATGAATAATTATGATCATACAACATGCGTGTTTCATTTGAGTAATTATTTATTATGTCTATTCAGTTTATTTATTTGTAGTGTGACAACATGCATAAGGATTAAAAAAAAGAAAAAAGAACTAGACTTATCTATGTGGTATTGCAGGTTGCATTGAGATGGATAGTAGAGCAAGGTGCTACTCCAATAGTGAAAAGCTTCAACACTGAGAGAATGAAGGCAAATCTCAATATATTTGATTGGGAGCTGAGTGAGACTGATTCGGAGAAGATTAAACAAATTCAACAACATAGGGGTTTCAGTGGTGAACGTTTTGTCTCTGAATTTGGACCTTACAAAACTCCACAAGATTTTTGGGATTGATGAGATGAGTGGACAGTGGACATAATGAATTTCAGGAAAAAAATAAGTATGCAAAATCTGAAAAAAAAATAAAAATATCTGGCTACAAACTCTGAACTGTCCATCCTCTGTTTATGGTTTCTTCTTAGATGATGTTATTGTTATTTATGGGTATCATAATAAGTCTCTTCTTTGTTTTCTGGTGCTTTCCCATTAATAAAAACAAATAGGTCTTTATAACCGACAAATTTCTCTCTCAACCGTTGCCGTCATTTTCATTCTTCTGTCTACGTGACACCATTTATTTATCGTTCACAAAACAAAGTCGTAGCATTGTGGCAATACAATACAATACAATACAAGAGTCGTTCGTGGCTCATAATTTTGAAGTACACAATAATAATGCAAGCAACATAGCCTAAAATGTGGGCCTAGAATACCAAATCAAATACCCTTAGGATTTGACACGTCACATTACATTATTAGCTCTGCCCTTAGAACGAAACACTGAACACAATAATAGACCTGTCCTTACATTATAACTGTTTAATCTTATAATAACGAAACACTTTTTATTCTTATATATAATGCTTTTTTTCTCCTCCATATATCATGAACACAATAATAGACAACCCCTTTTAAATTAAATCAACTTTAGGACAAAACTTGACCCCTTAAAGAGAGATAGTACCTCGAATTCACAGTTACATTTTGACAAAGCTAGAAAAAAGAAGATGGCAGGAAAGAAAATCCCAGATGTGTTGCTGAATTCAGGGCACAAAATGCCAGTTATAGGCATGGGAACTTCAGTAGAGGATCGTCCATCAAATGAGATACTTGCTTCTATCTATGTTGAAGCCATTGAGGTTGGTTACCGTCATTTTGACACTGCTGCAGTGTATGGAACAGAGGAAGCCATAGGCCTAGCCGTGGCCAAAGCCTTAGACAAAGGCCTTCTAAAGAGTAGAGATGAAGTTTTCATCACTTCAAAGCCTTGGAACACAGATGCACACCGTGATCTTATTGTCCCAGCTCTCAAGACCACTTTGAAGTACATATCATAGTGTGTTTGTGTTCACTTTTTTATTTTTAGGACAAAACTTAGATGCAGTTCCTAAGCTTTGTCCTTGCTTTTTATTATTCTTCTATAACTATTAGTTAATGTTGCTTAAGTACTTTATGTGCTACACAATGTTGTTTAGGAAGCTGGGGACGGAGTATGTGGATCTTTATCTGATTCACTGGCCAGTGAGGCTGAGACATGATCTTGAAAATCCAACTGTTTTTACAAAGGAAGATTTGGTGCCCTTTGATATAGAAGGGACATGGAAAGCTATGGAAGAGTGTTACAAGTTGGGATTAGCAAAGTCCATTGGCATATGCAATTATGGTACCAAAAAACTCACCAAACTCTTGGAAATAGCCACTATTCCTCCTGCAGTCAATCAGGTACCATAATTTGATTATGATGGTCTTGGACTTCTTGGTACTTATGTTATTATGATGTTGAGTTATGGTTATTTCAGGTGGAAATGAACCCATCATGGCAGCAAGGGAAACTCAGGGAGTTCTGCAAGCAGAAAGGAATTCATGTTAGTGCTTGGTCAGCTCTTGGTGCTTATAAGATATTTTGGGGTTCAGGAGCTGTCATGGAGAATCCAATCCTCCAAGACATAGCAAAGGCAAAAGGGAAGACCATAGCACAGGTAAATTTTCAGCAAAAAATGTGAGAAGAAAGAGAAGCCACTGCTTATGACTTAAAAGCAATCAAACACAATAACAAACTCCTTCTAACACACTATTTACTATTGATTAAAAGTTGTTGAAAAAATAAGTAGGACTAACAAAATTTTATAATTTCTAATACATTTTAGTCCATAGCAGAGAATGTGTCACAGAGTATGATTGTAGCAGTTTTGAAAAAGGTGACACTGTCATTTCAGGTTGCACTTAGATGGTTGTACCAACAAGGGTCAAGTGCCATGGCTAAAAGCACCAACAAGGAGAGGATGAAGCAGAACCTTGACATATTTGATTTTGAGCTGAGTGAAGAAGATTTAGAGAGGATCAGTCAGGTTCCACAGCGTAGGCAATACACAGGAGACATGTGGCTATCTGAAAATGGATCTTGCAAGACCTTGGAAGAACTTTGGGATGGAGATGTTTGAGTATTTCTTCAAAGGAGGGTCAAACTATGTCTTAGGATATAATAATTATGAAAATAAACAAGATTTGAATTCCATATTAACATGTCTTGTACTACTATTATCATTATGGTTTGAGATTTGATTTGAATAGAAGTGTAACATTTTTATATTAAAGAGTTGATTGTGGTTGTAATTCAAAGCAAATATGAAACAAAAAAGATAAAATATGTTTTTAATTCCTATGATATACTTTTAGTCTTTACAAAATTTTTGTTCTATTTTTTGTTAATATAAATTTAAAATGTGTTGTATTTTGAGTTGAAAATAATTATTGGGACCTACATATTTTGAAGAATTTTTCTTTGGACACCTCTCATTTTATTTCTTTATTTTTTACATTTTTACCTTGCTTATTCCACCTTCACTTTACTTTTTACATCTCCACATTTTTTTATTTTTACCTTTTGCACCTCCACATTTTTTAATTACTAATTACCTGTTCCATATATTCTAACACATTCAACACATATCAAACTCAAGTCCCAACAGAAGAAGATATGGAAGCAAAGAAAATCCCAGAAGTGATACTAAACTCGGCAAAAAATGCGAGTGATAGGCCTACGAACTGCATCAATTCCTCTTCCAGCACATGAAGCTCTCACCTCCATCCTTGTTGATGCCTTTTTGAGGTTGGTTACAGACACTTTGACACTGCTTCTTTGTATGGAAGTGAGGAGTCTCTAGGCAAAGCTGTGGCAAAGGCCTTAGAGCTAGGCCTTATAAACAGCAGAGATGAAGTATTCATCACATCAAAACTATGGACCACTGATTCTCACCCTGACCTTGTTATTCCAGCTCTCAAGACCTCACTGCAGTAAGTGTATATTTAATTTATTAATTACATTACATTATCCTCTTCTACTTCTACACTTTGTTTCTCTGGTTGAAACTGTTTAGGAAGTTGGGGTTGGAGTATGTAGATCTCTATGTGATTCATTGGCCAGTGAGGCTGAAACCTGAAGCCAAAGGGGCGCATAATATTTTGAAGGAGAATGTGCTTCCCAACTTTGACATGAAAAGAATATGGGAAACTATGGAAGAGTGTCACAGATTAGGCTTGGTCAAGTCTATTGGTGTTAGCAACTTTGGCATCAAAAAGCTCACTCAGCTCCTGGAAAATGCAACCATCCCTCCTGCTGTCAATACGGTATGAAGCTTTAGAAACTGCATGATGAAACACTTGGTTGGTGGTGTTGATGTTGATTCCTTCTATTGGTTTTAGGTGGAAATGAACTCAGCATGGCATCAGAGAAAACTCAGAGAATTCTGCAAGCAGAAAGGAATTCATGTGAGTGCATGGTCACCACTAGGAGCTTAAAAATGTTTTTATGGTACTAATGCAGTTTTGGAGAGTCCAATCCTTAAGGAAATTGCTTGTGCAAGACATAAGAGCATAGCTCAGGTGCTCTTACTATCTCAGTCTTAAACCATCATCCATTACAACTCTACTTTTTGTTTATTTTTTCATGTCTTTAGCCAAGTACATATTTGAAGTGTAACATTTCTTTATTTCTACCATTCAATAAAAATAAACTGATGTGTATGCTCAATCTTGAGTTCTTTACCATTTAGAACAAATTTCAGCGGCACTAAAGCATTATCCAATAACTAAAACTTGAATGAGAGTAGTATATGTATGGGTGTAAGTTTGTGCTAGTATGGTTACTCAACTCAAGATATAAATATATATTTTTTATAGTTGATTGTTCAAAAGCAAATTATAAGTATATTTACACCGGGCAATGCCATTGTGATGCAGATTGCACTAAGATGGATATATGAGCAAGGGGCAATTCCAATTGTGAAAAGCTTCAACAAGGAGAGGATGAAACAAAACTTTGACATATTTGATTGGGAACTGAGCCAAGAGGAATCACAGAAATTCAGCCAGATTCCACAGCTTAGGATGTTCCGTGGAACAAGTTTTGTATCAGAAAATGGGCCTTACAAGACCTTGGAAGAGCTTTGGGATGGAGGCCCCTAAAATCATTCCTAGTAGTAGTAGCAGCAGCCAAATGTCATCTAAATGTGTATCTCTTGCAGGCGGAAACCGACTCCTTGTCGCGCTAGCCAAACAGTCCCCATTCAACAAAATCCAAAAGGCCTTATTCTTCCTCTTCTCCTTCTCTTCTTCGTAAGCACTTGCAGTTGCAGTGATGTAAACAGGAAGTTCCTTTAATTTGTAGGAGGCCTATTGTCTAGTGCAGCTTCAAAAGGTTGCAAATCAAGATAATCTCATTGCTGAACGAACCATAAATCTGAACTCCCTTTTGAATCAAATCAATCGTTGTACAATGTACATGAATGAAGCATTTTAAGCATGGCAAAAAGAAAGAAACTTTCCACGACAATGTCGGCACAAACTGCCCAACGTAACAAACTCCTGTCCACATCACATTTCTGAACCATACCGAATTATTGGAATTACCACACACTCTTTTCAAGTCATCCAAATTTTCCCAATAGAATTCGGAATTTCCGACCACATACCATCCCTTTCACCCCTTTCAGACATTAGCCTCCACCTCCATTTGGCTAGAAGCACATCATTGAACATTGAACGACAAGCTATGTCCTTGATTCCTAATCCACACTTCTCTTTGGAACGGATAATCACTTCCCACTTAACACGGGCTATCTTCTTGGCTCTTACTACCATCCAATCCCTCCACAAAAATGTTCTTTGAATCCTCCCAAACTTCTTTACCTCCATTGGTGGCATTTTGTTTAGTTACTTGCGGCATTTTGGAAAAAAAAAAAAAGAAGGCATAATAGTTCCATAAACATGGGCAAAAAAAAAAAAAAGTCTCCCGGTCATTTGAATATTATTTTTTTCCTTTTTTTTTTTTTTTAAGTAAAATCATCCATAATACTTTCCTAATCAATATTTTTTTAAAAGTTATTTTCAATAGAAATAAAAACAAATCTATTTAAAAAAATTACTGAGTAATCTTTAAAAATCAAACCACGGAGATTCAACCGTAGATATAAGAAGATTAAAGAGAAAGTTACATATAGAGTTTGAGAACAAGATATTAAAGAGAAAAACAGAAAGTTTAAAGTTTAGGTTAGCCAGATTCATCTTAAATCAACTACCACTTACCTTCTCTTTTAACGTTAAACTACTAGAATTTAACCTGCCGCATTCATCGATTTTTACGTAAATATATATGATATATTTTAGAGAAATTAAAATAAAATAAATATAAAATATTTGTTTTGAAATTTAGGAATTAAAAATTAGTTTAAATATATTTTTGGTTCAATCAATAGGTCATTTTATTTTGTGCTCATTTTTTTATTCTCTTAATTTAGAAAAATATTTTTTTCTCCTCTCTAGTCTAGTAAAAAAATCATCACTAATTGTACATCCAAAACAACAACAATTAGTCAAGAAAACTAAAATAACATTTTAAAAAATTGGCTAAAAATAAAAATGTAAATTTAATGGACCAAAATAAAATAAAATGACTACCGTTTAAGAGATTAAAAAAATTTTAAGTCTTAAAAATTATCTAATACAATTATAATTTAAAGTTATAAAAAAAACTTTTGTCTAAAAAAAAATTGGTCAAAAAAATTCTAGTAGAATCTTAAACAAAAAAAAAATTTTGGACAAAAATTTAATTTGATAAAGTTTGATTAGTAAATTAAACTTAAATTATTTTTTTCCAAAAAATAAAAATAAAAATTATGAAACTTGTATAATTTTTAAAAGCACAATATTTTGTAAGCTTGTATATTTGGTCTCTAATAAATGACCAAATTTTATATTTGATCTTTATTAATTACAAATTAATAATATATAAATACTAATTAAATGCATTTTCAATCTAATCAACCACCCAATACAAATTATGCAACAATACAATTTTGGCCAAATTAAAAATAGTTTTTATGTTGCTTATCATTAATCATCATTATTACGTACTACTACTAATTAAATATGTTTATAAATATTCAGTATACTTAATACTAATTTAAACAATATAATACACAAAAATATGTTACATAATTGTTCTTCAAATTCAAATTCCTTTTGTTTTTAAATATTTTTTTTAAATTTTAAGTCATTACTCTTTGTTTTTTATATTTTTTTTTTCATATTTTCATTTTAAAAATTTTTATTTTATTTTTCATATTTTCAAGAAATTCTTCTTATTTTTAAAAATTTTTCATGTTTTTTCAATTTTTTGAAGAAATTATTCTTGTTTTAATTTTTTTTTAATTTCAAGAAATTCCTCTTGTTTTTGCATATATTTTTTAAAAAATAAATCAATCTCTTTCAAAATTTTCAAGGGATTACTTTTGTTTGTTCATATTATTTGATTTTTTTTTTCAAAATTTCAAGACATTATTCTTATTTTTTATCCTATTTTAAGTTTTTTAATTTTTTGATACATTGCACTTTTTTTTTCATATTTTAACCTTCTTCTTTTTTTTTTTTTTTTTTATCTTTTTCAAAATATAAAATTATTACTGTTGTTTTTTCAAATTTGTTAAAATTTTCAAGGAATTACTATTGTTTTTTTTTTTTTTCATTTATGAAACCCCTAAATATTTAAGATTTTGATTTATGATTTCATCTATAAAATCATAAATATTTAGGGCAAAATTTAGGGTTTCCTTAATCAAACTCAATATTTTAGGTTTTATTTATGAAATCTTATATAATTAAGGTTTCATTGATGAAACCCTAAATATTTAGGTTTTTGATTTATAGTTTTATTTATGAAATTCTTAATTCTTAAGGTTTCAATTTTGGATGAAATTTAAGGTTTCATAAATGAAACCTTAAATAATTACAGTTTCATTAACAAAACCCTAAAAAATTAACGTTTCAATCCATGGTTTCATTATGGGACCGTAAATATTTAATATTTTATTAACAAAACTTTAAATATTTTAGGAGTTTAGTAATTAAACCTTAAATAATTATTATTTTGATTTAATATTTCATTTATGAAACACTAAATATTTAAGGTTTTAATTTAGAATAAATTTAAGGTTTTATTAATGAAACCTTAAAAATTTATGGTTTAATTTATAAGATCCTAAATATTCAAGGTTTTAATTTAGGGTTTTATTTGTGAAACCATAAATATTAATGGGTATATATTTATGGTTTCATTTATGAAATTTTAAATATTTAGGGTAAAATTTGGTGTTTTATTAATGAAACCATAAATAAATATTTTGGATTCCATTAACAAAACCATACATATTTAAGGTTTTAAAATAAAATCTTAAATATTTAATGTTTAAATTTATGGTGAAATTTAGGGTTTCATTAATGAAATCCTAAATAATTGAGGTTTTGTTTATGAAACACTTAATATTTACGGTTTCATTTATCAAAACCTTAAATATTTGAGGGTTTATTTATGAAACGATTTTTGTTTCCATTAATGAAACCCAAAATAATTAGGGTTTCAATTTAATGTATCATTTATGAAACCTTATGTGTTTAGGATTTTATTTTATTTATGAAATTCTAAATATTTAATGTTTCAATTTAGGATAAAATTTAGGGTTTAATTAAAGTAACCCCAAATATTTTTTGTTTTAATTTAGGATTTCATTTATGGTTTATTTAATGTAACCCAAAATATCTAAGGTTTGATAAAGAAAACCTAAAATATTTAGGGTTTTGAAAAATGAAACCCTAAATTGCAACCAGAAATTGTTCGGGTTTTATAAGCGAAACCTCAATTATTTAGGGTTTCATTAATAACAATCTAAATTGAAACCCTAAATAATTAGGGTTTCATAAATAAAATGCTAGATATTTAATGTTTCATAAATAAAACCATTAATTTTTAAGGTTTCTTTTGAATCCCTAATTATTTAGAATTTCATTAATGAAACCCCAAAACTCACCCTAAATTTAAATAAAATCATAAGTATTACATAAATGAAATCCTTAATTGAAAACATAAATATTTAGGATTTCATTGATTAAATTTTGAATTTCATCCTAAATTGAAACCCTAAATATTTAGGTTTTCAAAAATAAAACCCTAAATATTTAGGAATACACAAATGAAATATTAAATCGAAATCCTAAACATTTACAATTTAATAAATCTAACATTAAATCGAAATCATAAATATTTAGGGTTACATGAATGAAATCCAAATTATTTAGGGTTTCATTAAAGGAACAGTAAATTGAAACCTAAAATATTTAGGATTTTGATAAATGAAACCTTGAATTCCAACCATAAATATTAAGGTTTTTGATTTTACATTTCATTCATTAAACTTTAAATATTTAGGGTATTATTTATGAAACCTTAAATATTTAGGGTATTGTTTATGAAATCCTAAACATTTAAGATTTTATTTTTGAAACACTATATATTTATGGTTCTAAATTTATAATAAAATTTAAGATTTCATCAATGAAACCCTAAATATTTATGTTTCCAATGTAGGGTTTTGTTTATGAAACCCTAAATATTGAAGATTATATTTACAAAATGTTACACATTCAGGGTTTCAATTTAGTATGAGTTCTAGGGTTTCATTAATGAAACCCTAATAGATAATGTTTCATAAAGAAACCCTAAATAATTGGGGTTTCGATTTATTGTTTCAATTATGAAACACAAGTTATTAATGGTTTCAATTAAGTGTTTTATTTATGAAATCCTAAATATTTAAGATTTAAATTTAGGGTTTTATTAAAGAAACCTTTATTATTTAGGGTTTCAATTTAGAATATCATTAATAAAACCATAAATATTTATGATTTAAATTTAGAATTTCATTTATGCAATCCTAAATAATTAGGGTTGCAATTTCGAGTTTCATTTATCGAAACCTTAAATATTTAATCGCTTCTTTATGAAACCCTAAATAGTCAAGGTTTCAATTTTATGTTTAATTTATGAAACCCTAATTAATTAGAGATTTAATTTAATGTTTCATTTACAAAACACAAATTATTAATGGTTTGAATTAAGAGTTTTATTTATAAATCCTTAAATATTTTGGGTTTAAATTTAGGGTTTATTTATGAAACCCTAATTATTTAAAGTTTCAATTTAGGTTGTTATTAATGAAACTTTAATTATTTAGGGATTCAATTTAGGTTGTCATTAATTAAACCCTAAACAATTGAGGTTTTGTTTATAAAATCCTAAATATTTAGGATTTCAATTTATATTTTCGATTAAATATTTCATTTATGAAAGCCTAAATATTTAGGTTACTATTTATGAAACTGTAAATATTTAGAAATTCATTTTATAAGGAAATTAAAGTTTTAATCAATAAAACCCTAGATATTTATGTTTTAAATTTAAGGTTTAATTTATTACACCCTAAATATTTAAGGATTCATTAATGCAACTATAAATTGAAACTCAAAATATTTATGGTTTTATAAAGAAACCCCTGAATATTTAAGGTCTTGATAAATGAAACCTTAAATTGCAACCAAAAATATTTTGAGTTTTGATTTAATATTTTATTTATGAAACCCTAAATATTTAGGTTTTATTTTTTGAAACTCTCTATATATATGGTTTTTAATTTATATCATTAATGAAATCCTAAATAATTGAGGTTTCGTTTATGAAACCCTAAATATTTATGGTTGCAGTTTAAATTTTCATCTATAAAACCTTAAATATTTAATGCCTTTTTTTTATGAAACCCTAAATATTTTGGGTTTCAATTTAGGGTTCCAATAATGAAACCTGAAATAGTCAGGGTTTTGATTTAATGTTTTATTTATAAATTCCAAAATATTTAGGGTATTATTTTTTAACCTTAAATGTTTGGGGTTTAAACTTAGGATTTAATCAATGAAATCCTAAATATTTATGTTTCAAATTTAGGGTTTTGTTTATAAAACCCTAAATATTTAGGATTTTATTTATGAAACCTTAAATATTCAAAGTTTTAATTTTGTGTGAGTTTTAAGGTTTTGTTAATGAAATCCTAAATAATTAGTGTTTTATAAATGAAACCCTAAATAAGAGTTTTATTTACGAATTTAGAATTCAATTTAGTGTTTATTTATGAAACATAAATTATTAATGATTTCAATTAAGAGTTTTATTTACGAATTCTTAAATATTTAGGATTTAAATTGAAGGTTTTATTCATGAAATCATAATTATTTAGGGTCTCAATTTAGGCTGTCATTAATAAAATATTAATTATTTAGGGTTTTATAAATGAAACATCTAATTAAAACTTTAAGCATTTAAGATGTTATTTAAGAAACCTTAAATATACTTGTTTTTTTTTTTTTCATATTTTAAAATATATTTTTTTTTCAAATTTTCAAGACATTACTTTGTCTTTTTATTATATTTTAAATTTTCATTAATTTTCAAAATTTTCAAGACATTATTCTTTTTTTTCATATTTAAAAAAAAGTTAGTTTTTTCAAATTTTCAAGACACATTTGTCTTGCTCTTTCATATTTTTTAAAATTTTAATTTTTTTCAACTTTTTCAAGTCATTACTCTTGTTCGTTCATATTTTTAAAATTTTCACTTTTTTATAAGTTTTTCAAAACATTGAAATACATAAGAATACACTAGAAGGGGGGTTGAATAATGGGTTAAAACTTTTTCGAAAATACTATTAGTTCACAATTTTCCTTTTTGGATATATGTTAGTTTAAATCAGTAAATATATCCTTGCAAGGCAAAGCTTTAAAAGCCTTTCCAAAAGAGCACAGTGGACAAGATAAATATATGTAATCACAAGTCAGCAAATGAGAGCTTGTTTTTTATATTGGTTCACTCAACTTGAGTTACGTCTAGTTCTCCTTTAACAACTGTTAAAAGGTTTCAATATAATCAACTGATTACAAAACAAGTATTCTTCACTACCACTCTTGGCTACAAATATTCTCTATGCTACTACTGGCTACAAGTATTCTAAACCATTTATGGTTACAAGTATGAATCTCCTCTTGAGATTATATTTCCTAAGTATTCTTTTATTACTAAGCCACTCCTAGCTTTCTATACAAATATGTATAAGATTTAGATAACTTTCAAAGAAATGATATAAACAAATGTTGAATCTATGTGAGCTTGTAGAGGATGAATATTCTCTTTTTCTCTCAGCTCGTGTTCAAGACCTTTTCTCATAGTGCTCTTTCTTGCTGTCTAGATTGATTTGAGTTATTTTGTTCTAGTTCATTAGTCTTCTCGTTGCATGGAGGCATCCTTATACAGTGAGCTTCATGAATTTGAACATTGGAGAAGACTTCTTTTTGTTGTCTCATACAGTAAAGTGTTGAAGTAACTTTGACTATGCTTGATGTGATAGGAGTAGGTTTCTGTCTCTGTCATACTTAGCTTTTAGCATAAGACGTGCATTTTGATGTTGATTTGTCCTTTAGCTGTATCTACACACTTCACATAATTCGAGACATACAAGTAATACGAGGAATCAAAGAAAGTAATGTAAAAAAAAGTCTCCCTTTCTTTCTGTTACAGTAGTGCCTTTATTTGAGTAAAGAATTAATTATAAAACACATATTCCTTAACACATATGACAGATTATGTTCTGTTCTTGCATAGACAACGTCTGGCTTAACAAACATAGTTTGGTCTTGATTAAGTATGGTCTGTTCATGCACAGACAACGTTTAGTTTAACAGACACATTCTGGAATGAAGGACACGGTCTGGTCTAGCTTCAGATATCGTTTGGCTTAGCATCATGTTGTCTAACTGTGTTCCATACATGGTCTGGTCTAGTACATATGCATAGTCTGGTCTTAGACTTCACATAGTCTATCCTAAACTGTTGTACGGTTTGGTCTTAGACTTGCATGAGTCCTTCCAAGATATTCATGGTCTTTTTGAGAACTTTATTTTAGTCTAATTTCAAGAATTTATAATGCGTGGCTTAATCATCACTAGTTATCAGACAATTAAGTAGAAAGTGAGAGTTAGAGTGATTATATCATTGTCTGTTTTTACTTTATTTCCTGAAATCACTTAATTTGAAATCATTAGTTGATCAAATATTATCACATTTGTTATCATCAAAACCTATCAAGGTATTAGGAGTTAGACATCATCAAATGTCTTTGGTTCTAACAGACATTCCTCTGCTTTTTCATGTGTTTTAAAATTTACATTTTTTCAAATATTTGAAGACATTACTCTTGATTTTTCACATTTCTTTTAATTTTCATTATTTTCAAATTTTCAAGACATTACTCTTGATTTTTCATATTGTATTAAAATTTTCTTTTTTTCAAATTTTTTAAGACATTACTCTTTTGATCTTTTTCATATTTTTCAAAATATTAATTTTTTTCAACTTTTTCAAGACATTCGTCTTGGTTTTTCATGTTTTTAAAATTTTTCATTTTGTTTAACTTTTTCCGGATATTACTCTTGGTTTTTCATATTTTTTAAAAAATTGTCATTATTTTCAAAATTTTCAAGACATTACTCCTAGTTTGACATATTTTTTAAAATTTATTTTTTTTTAAAATTTTTCTAGCCATTGATCTTGATTTTTTTATATTTTTTAAAATTTTTATTTTTTTCAATTTTTCAAGACATTACTTAGTTTTACAAAGTTTCTATTTAGTGTGAAATTTAAGATTTCCTTAATAAAATCTTAAATAATTAAGATTTGATTGATGAAACAAAAAATAATTAAGAATTCATTTAATAAACATTAAATAATTAAGGTTTCAACGAGAAATCCCATATTCTTAGTATTTCTATTTAATGTTTTCAATATGAAACTCTAAATATTTAACATTTCAATTTATGGTTTCACAAAACAAAAAGTCTAACGAATGATAATATTTGGGTGATAATATTTGGGTGGGTCTTGCTTCTCATTTAGTCCATAATAAGTAATAATAATTAACATGACAAAAAATATTACCAATCCATGTTTCTAGTTTTCTCCAAAGGCTTAGCAGAACGTGTGGATACAAACAATTGACTGTAAACCAGATAACACTTCCA
Organism: Amphicarpaea edgeworthii; assembly: GCA_014843725.1. Lineage (NCBI taxonomy): Eukaryota > Viridiplantae > Streptophyta > Magnoliopsida > Fabales > Fabaceae > Amphicarpaea > Amphicarpaea edgeworthii. The sequence goes on from CM026325.1 coordinate 2,445,794, forward strand.
TATATTCTAACACATTCAAAACATATCAAACCCAACAGAAGAAGATATGGAAGCAAAGAAAATCCCAGAAGTGATACTAAGCTCAGGGCAAAAAATGCCAGTGATAGGCCTAGGAACTGCATCAATTCCTCTTCCAGCACATGTAGCTCTCACCTCCATCCTTGTTGATGCCTTTGAGGTTGGTTACAGACACTTTGACACTGCTTCTTTGTATGGAAGTGAGGAGTCTCTAGGCAAAGCTGTGGCAAAGGCCTTAGAGCTAGGCCTTATAAACAGCAGAGATGAAGTATTCATCACATCAAAACTATGGACCACTGATTCTCACCCTGACCTTGTTGTTCCAGCTCTCAAGACCTCACTGCAGTAAGTGTATATTTAATTATTAATTACATTACATTATCCTCTTCGACTTCTACACTTTGTTTCTCTGGTTGAAACTGTTTAGGAAGTTGGGGTTGGAGTATGTAGATCTCTATTTGATTCATTGGCCAGTGAGGCTGAAACCTGAAGCCAAAGGGTACCATAATATATCAAAGGAAAATGTGTTTCCCTCCTTTGACATGAAAGGAATATGGGAAGCTATGGAAGAGTGTTACAGATTGGGCTTGGCCAAGTCTATTGGTGTTAGCAACTTTGGCATCAAAAAGCTCACTCAGCTTCTGGAAAGTGCAACCATCCCTCCTGCTGTCAATCAGGTATGAATCTTCATCAGCTGCATGATGAAACACTTTTGCCGGATGTAGGAGTGCTAAAAAAAAATTGTTCGAAAAAAATAACTAGAACAGATAATAACTAGTTATATAAAATTGATTATAAAACTATAACTTATTTTATAGTTATGGTTATTTCAGATAACATGTTTTAAAGTAAAAAATAGTTATAGTTAAATTTATTTTAATAACTAGTTATTTTTTAATAATTAATTTGTCAAATATTTGATATTTTATATAAAAAAAAAATACAGAGTATAAAAAATTAGGGCTTGTTTGATTTAGTTTTGTTTTTTAGTTTTTAAAATCTATTTTGTAAATTAGTTTTAAAAACTGTTTTTGAAAAAAATGTTAAAAAAAATCTGTTTGGTAATTATTTTTTTAAAAATGTTTTAAAAATTAAAAAATATAAAAGTTTGTTTGTTAAATTATTTTTCAAAACTTGTTTTTAAAATAAAAAAGAGAATTTTTTTTATTACACAATTTTTTTTAATGAATTTTTTAACTTATTAAAGAACTTTTAAATCATTAAAACTAAATGATCTCATCTAATGATCATTATCTCATATATATATATATATATATATATATATATATATGTTTAGGAATTTAATTTTTCATTGTTTGAACTATTAGTCACAAAACAAAAATATTTTAAAAAAAAAAAACAATTTGATAATCAAATCCAAATCTCTTTTACATAGAAACATACCTAAAGACTATATAATCATGCATGTTTCCTACCACTAAACATAGTAAGAAACATTTCCTTCCATTCAGGTTCCACCCTAAACTTATCCAAAGTTTTTAAATAGATTGCATCTGGAAGATTTTCAAACGCCTCAACAGCATTCACACACTTGTTATTAAGAATAGTGGTCTTTTCCTTGTTCCCAATCTTCATATACCTCTCAGCCTTTACCTTAGATGCTTCAGCCCATGCTGCAAGTGCATCTCCTATTTCATTTGTATGATTATTACTATTAAGGTATTGACCTTCAAGCTCATTTTCTTCATCTAAATTTGGAGGGTCTTGGGTAGATGAATGATGAAGTACTCCAGTTGCATTGCTTTTGCTAAATATGATTCCCAAGAGCTTATAATGGTCCAATCCTTTTTTTTTTGAAATTGAGCAGCTTTAACATGGGTCTAAAATAATAAGTAAATAGTTAGTTCATAAAAAGATATTGATCAGTTAAAATTAAAATAGAAAACTACAAATATAAATATTAGTCATTAATTTAAACCATACCTGAAGGTAATTTTTCCACACTTCTTCACTTGGAGTAACTATGCTGATTTCTGCATTCCATCCAAATCCAGTATGTTGCACAAGTAAAGTGAACTCATGATATAAAACCGTAATCTATGTATCTTTGCCTTTAGTTGATTCGTTTTATAGAAACGTTTAGTTTTGGAATTCAACCCATTAGTCATTAAGGTCCATGTTCTAGAGTGAAACACACCATTTGACATGTTTTCTTTTGTGCTTTTTTCAACCATGATATCAATGAAAGTTTTCACTATAGTCTTAGGCCAAAGTTTTGATTTTATGTTGTCAACATTAGTTGTCATTATTTCCTAAAATAATATAGTCATTATACAGTAAAACAATCATATAATCATATATATCAAAGTTGAAGTCACATGTACTAAGATACTTTTTTCTAGGCTACAAATGATCTTACATAACACAATAAAATATTCACATATAATAATTGAATTGATTCATGCGATCACCCAAATAATTCATAAAATTAAATTCAAAACAAGAGTGTCTTGAAAGAATTAAAGAAGAACACACAAATGAGCAAAAAGAAAAGCTACACATTTATAAAAAAAAAAAAAAAAAACTACCATTATTACAAAATATAACATGTATACTGGACATAAAAATGACACATTTCCTTAAAAAATCACACATAGTGAAGAATATGGTTAGTGAAGAATATGGTTGCAATTGGCTGTTATATATTCACCAAAGGAAGTGGAGAACATGATAATTGATTACATTAGCTAGCAACAAAGCAAAGCAAAGCAAATGAGGCATAAACAAAACCCAACAGAACCATAATAAAGTACTCAAAACCAAATCACACAAATCAAATATGTTTTTCCTTCAAGCTCAAACGATAATAAAATTTCTGAACCTTACTAGAATATGAGATCTAATGGAATTGAGGATTCACAACTCTTCTTCAATAACATAACAAACACAAGACAAACAAAATATATATATATATATATATATATATATATATATATTCACTTTCAAATTAACCAGATGGATCACTTTCCATAGTCAAGCCTTCACAGTTAATAATAATAATAATACACCTAAATTCTATATCCATTTTCAAAAAACTGATTCTAATATTGAGATTTCAAATGGGTTTAAAACATGCTTGAAATACATTAGTTGAGTTGATATTCTGTTTAGCCGAAAGCTAAACTATTAAAACAAAAATCACAATTCTCACGAACTCAAAACCCAAATCAAAGCACATACTTATTTAGCAAATAAAGAATTACAAATAACAGAAAACAAAATAGTATCAATGCTGCAAGAACAAATGAATATTATGATAACTACAGATAGAACAACAAGTTAAGCATGAAGGCAAACAGAAAGTTCCTCTATAACTAAGTCTATCCACTATTGATGTTTAATAGAAATGCAATATGATTTGAAGTCCAATATTATGCATCTTGGAAAATAAGAACCTAAAATGATGCTGCATTTCTCCAAACAAGGCACAGCAGAAACAAGACAAGAATGAGTTAAACAGAAAGAAAGAAAGAACAACAAACTTTGGAGTTGGAGAGAGTGTTGGGTGGATCCAATTGAAATTAAAAAAAATGACGTTTGGTATCTCTCCCCAGACTCAGCAGATACGGAAATGGAGGAGAAGGAGCACAGGGGAATCGGAATAGGAATACCTCTCACCATCGTTGCATGGAGAATGCACAGAGGGAACCCTCACCATCGTCGCATAGAGAACACACAGATGACCCTTACTGCCGTTGCCATCACAGATAAACCTCACCGCCGCCACACAAAGAACGCACACTGTCGTTGCACAAAGAATGCACACAACCACACAAGGAACAGAGGGAACGACGCCAAGAGAGAAACATTAAAAAATTACCAAAATGCCATTAATAAAAATTGAGAAATCATCACTTCTACGCATGTTTTCAAAATTAGGTAGTTTAAAGAAAAGAAAACAAAAACTGAAAATAAAAACTAGTAAAATCTCTTTCTTTTATAGTTTTAAAAGGTAAATTTAAGAAGAGTTTTTAAAAACAGTTTTATAAAACTAATCTATCAAACAAGTTTTTGATTTTTTGATTTTTAAAAAATTAAAAACTGTTTTGAGAAGGGTAATCAAACAGGCTAGTTATTTATTTATAATCAATTATAGAACTAATTTAAAATATAACTACTTATATGATCATAACCAATTATATAACTAGATTTTAAAAACAATAACTAATTATAACAAATCATAACTAGTTTACAAAACTAGTTATGGTTATAGTTATTATAAGTTATAACACTTCTAATTAAGTTATTTGTAGTCATGGTAATAGTTACTGAAATAACAAACCATGAACACCCTTACTTGGTGGTGTTGATTCCTTCCATTGATTTTAGGTGGAAATGAGCCCAGCATGGCATCAGGGAAAACTCAGAGAATTCTGCAAGCAAAAAGGAATTCATGTGAGTGCATGGTCACCACTAGGAGCTTACAAATGTGTTCATGGTACAAATGCAGTTTTGGAGAGCCCAATTCTTAAGGAAATTGCTTGTGCAAAACAGAAGAGCATGGCTCAGGTGCTCTTACTATCTCAGTCTTAAACCATCATTTATTACAACTCTACTTGTTGTTTATTTTTTCTTATGTATTTAGCCAAGTACTTATTTGAATTGTAACATTTCTTTATTTCTACCATTCAATAAAAATAAACTGAGGTGTATGCTCAATCTTAACCATTTAGAACAAATTTCAGCCGCACTAAAGCACTATCCAATATATGTATGGTATGGGTGTAAGTTTGTGCTAGTATGGTTACTCAACTCAAGATATAAATATATATTTTTTATAGTTGATTGTTCAAAAGCAAATTATAAGTATATTTACACCGGGCAATGCCATTGTGATGCAGATTGCACTAAGATGGATATATGAGCAAGGGGTAATTCCAATTGTGAAAAGCTTCAACAAGGAGAGGATGAAACAAAACCTTGACATATTTGATTGGGAACTGAACCAGGAGGAATCACAAAAATTCAGCCAGATTCCACAGCGTAGGATGTATCATGGAATAGGTTTTGTATCTGAAAATGGACCTTACAAGACCTTAGAAGAGCTTTGGGATGGAGATCCCTGAAAATCATTCCTAGTAGCAGCAAAATGTCATCTAAATGCGTATGTCTACATTTCCTGTTGGCAATCTTGATTTTTCCATGTTATTATAAAATATTATAATGTTTTTTTTTAATTTTTAAGTTGCTTGTTTGTTTGATTAGAAAGTTGTATATGTTCATAAATGAAACATTAAATGATTTGAGATTTCATCAACGAAATCATAAATGATTTAGGGTTTCATTCATTGATTTAAGGTTCCAACAACGAAACCCTAAATGATTTAGGGTTTCATTAATGAAATCCTAAATGATTCAGGGTTTCATCAACGAAACTCTATTTAGGGTTTCCACATTGAAACCCAAAATGATATAAGGTTTTAGTAACTGGTTTAAGGTTTCATCAACAATGCCCTAAATGATTTAAGATTTCATCAACAAAATCCTAAATGATTTACGATTTCATAAACAAGCCCTTAAATGATTTACAGTTTCATCAATGAAACCCTAAATTATTTAAGACTTCATCAATGAATTCTTAAACTATTTAGGTGTCATAAACGAAACCCATAAATAAAACAAATGATTTAGAGTTTTATCAATGAAACCTTAAATGATTTAAGGTTTCCACAATGACATCCAAAATAATATAGAGTTTCACTAATTGATTTAAGGTTTCATCAATGAAGCCTAATATGATTTGGGGTTTTATCAATGAAACCTTAAATGATTTTAGGTTTTACCAATGAAACCCTAAATGATTTTAAGTTTCATCAATGAAACATTAAATGATTTGGGGTTTCATTACCAAAATCGTAAATGATTTAAGGTTTCATCAACGAAATCCTAAATGATTTAGGGTTTTATCGTAAAAACCCTAAATCATTTTAGGGGTCAATAATTGATTAAGGATTTCATCAAGGAAGTCCTAAATTATTTGGGGTTTCATCAACAAAACAATAAATCATTTGTAGTTTTATCAACGAAACCCTAAACGATTTATGGTATCATCAATGAAACCCTAAATGATTTTGAGTTTCATCAACGAAATCTTAAATGATTTAGGATTTCATCAACAAAATCCTATTGAAACCCAAAATTATTCAGGGTTTGACTAAATGATTTAGGTTTTCGTTGATAAAACCCTAAATGATTTGGAGTTTCATCAACAAAACCCTAATGTTGTGTTTGGATGGAGCATTTTAGAAATTGAAGGTAATTAAAATTCTAGGCATTTGAATTACTAGAAATTGAATTCCCTTCATTTTATAAATGTTTTGTTTGGATGAAGCATTTGAATTACTATAAATTGAATTCCTTTCAATAAATAATATTACATAATTTGTAAACTTAAAAAATAATGTACAAAAATATTTTTAAAAATATTAGGGGGGAGGGAGGGAGAGGGAGAGGGAAAAATATTTTTTGAAGAATTTCTAATTCACTATTTTTAATTAACTAAAATACCCCTTTAAAATGAGCACATTTTAATTTTTTCTTAAATACCTCATCCAAACAACTCATTTTATTTCAAAAAATTTGAATTACCCTTTCCAAATACCTCATCCAAACATACTCTAAATGATTTAGGGTTTAATAAATAAAACCCTTAATAATTTAAGGTTTCATCAACAAAATCCTTAATGATTTAGGTTTTCATCAATGAAACCCTAATCAATGTATGGTTTCAACAATGAAACCATAAATGATTTAATGTTTTATCAACGAATTTTTAAATTATTTAGGATTTCATAAACAAAACCCTATATGATTTAGGGTTTCAGTAATGAAATCATATTTAGGGTTTCATCAACAAAGCCCTAAATGATTCAGGGTTTCTTCAACAAAACCTTAAATGATTTAAAGTTTCATCAACAAAACCTTAAATGATTTGGGGTTTCAACAATGAAACTCTTAATGATTTAAGGTTTCATCAACGAAACCTTAATTGATTTTGTATTTTATCAATGAAACCTTAAATGATTTGAGGTTTCATCAATGAAACCCTAAATGATTTGGGTTTCATCAATGAAGCCCAAAATGATTTAGGTTTTTATTAATTAATCTTTAAATGATTTAGGGTTTCACTAAATAATTTAAGGTTCATTAATTAAATTCATAATGATTTAGGTTTTCATTAACGAAAACCTAAATGATTTAGGGTTCATCAATAAAACTCTAAATAATTTAGAATTTTCACAATAAAACCTTAAATGATCTAGGGTTCTATCAACGAAACACTAAATATTTTAGAGTTTCACCTAATGATTTAGGATTTCATCAACAAAATCATATAAGATTTGGGGTTTCATCAACAAAACCTTAATAGATTTGGGGTTCCAACAATGAAACCCTGATTGATTTAAGGTTTCATCAACAAAACCTTAAATGATTTGGAGTTTTATCAACGAAACCCTAAATGATTTAGGATTTCATCAATAAGATCTTAAATGATTTAAGGTTTCAACAACGAAACCTTAAATCATTTAGTGTTTCAACAACAAAACCTTAAATGATATAGGGTTTCACTAATTAATTTAAGGTTTCATTAATAAAAGATTAAATGATTTGGGGTTTTATCAATGAAATCTTAAATGATTTAGGGTTTTATCAACAAAATCTTAAATAATTTAGGATTTCATTTACAAAACTCTAAATAATTTTGGATTTTATTAACAAAATCCTAAATGATTTAGGGTTTCAATAACAAACTCCTATACTATTTTTGATTTTATCAATGAAACCTTAAATGATTGAAGATTTTATCAATGAAACTCTATTTAGAGTTTCATCAACGAAACACAAAACCTTAAATCATGACCCTTGAAACCTTAAATCCCAAAACATGGTCTCTAAAATTCATACACAATGAACCCTTAAATCCATAGACCCCAAACCCTGAACCAAGAACCAAGAACATTAAATCTTAAGCCTCAAAATATTAAACTTTAAACCTTAAAATTTAAATCATGAATCCTTAAACCCTTAACCATAAAATCATAAACATTGGAACCCTAAACTTAAATCCTAAACTCTGAATCAAAAACTATATAATCATAAACTCTAGAAATTAAACGATATTAATGATTCATGGAACCATAAACATTGGTACTTAATTTGCCAATGAGAAAGGTGAAAAATTGAAAAGCAATCGCCGTGAGGAAATATGGCTTAGCTAGCACCATTATCCTTTTATTTTCAGTACCATCATATATCTTTTTTTTTTTTTTTTTCTTAATACCATCATATATCTTATGCGTATGGAACACATGTGTTAAAGGCATATTATGTAAACCAAATAAAACGTTTTTCTCTCTTTTTTTTTGGCTTAATTGTAATTTTTATCCCCTTGATTTTTTGAAATGACGATTTTTATTTCCCTGTTTTTAAAGTGAACAATTGGATCCCCTTAGTTTCAAAAACGCACAAATTTAGTCCCTTTATCTATTTTAAAGAGTTGACTGTTAATATATTAACATTGACCTGCTATTTAATTCTTATAATTAACAATAATTACTCATAATTTTTTGAATTAGGAATAATGATCCAAGACTCTTTTTCTTTCCCTGCTACACTTCTCCTCCGACCCAACCCCTCTCTTGTCCTCTCTTCACCTTCGCGCTTGATCTCCTTTGCCCTCCCTCCGTGCACGACCGCCGCAGGCTAGGCCATTCCGCAAGCGACTGCCACACGCCACTCCACACGACCTCCTTGCTTCGTCTTCTCCATGACATGCATACCCTCTGCGACACCTTTTCTTTGATTATGGGTCATTATTGTTAATTTAAAAAAAATATAAATAATTATTAATTAAAAAAAATTAAGTAAACAGAGTTAACATTAAAACTAACTGTCAATCATTTAAAATAGATTTGTGCATTTTTAAAAATAAGAGAACCTAATTGTTCACTTTAAAAACAGGAAATAAAAATCGTCATTTCAAAAATCAAGGAATGAAAATTGCAATTAAGCCTTCTTTTTTCTACATACTACATCTCTATAAATTTATTTCAGATTATTACAGATAACATGTGCCTCAATTTTTAATTTTTTACTGAAAAAATTTAATTCTTGTAAAAGTGAGCCTCTTTATAAGTTTTAATTAACAATAATAAAAAAATATAGGATTATGTATGAGTGACTAAATTTCTATATCAAGATTTCTTTTTTTTCTCACAAAGGGTATATGATATGGAAGCACAATATACATCATTGACCCATATTACATACAAGTCCAATGCTATGACTGTTGCATCATAGACCTATCAATATCATATATACAATCGGATCAATGTCATGACTCTTGCAAAAGAATCTCATAAATGTCAGTTCTCAGATTCAGTTCCTTATCACGCATGACTTCCTGTAGATCAGATAGCTCTTTTGCAGTAAGGACAGAGTTCAGCTTGAGAAAGCCATCCAACCATAGCCTTTTTGACCTGGTATGCGTATGCGTAGTATTAAGATTAGTAATGATAATATAATCACAATAGGAACAAATGTGTATACACATTAAAAAAATTAAGTATCAGATGTGCAAGTGTAACTTGAGAGTTCAAACTAATAATCACCAGATAATACTCCATAATGGAAAATTCCCTTTTTTTAATCTGTTATAAGGATGGAGGGAATTGTGTATGATGTGTGTCTAAGTATAACTCCTTTACTGTTTAAAATAGCTTGGGAGAGGAAAATTTTGTGAGAATTAGAACTAGAAATCAAAGCCCCATCACATCCATAAGAGATTGCAGGTGACTTCAGGGCTATATACACCTGAAGTCCAAAACACTCAAGTGAATTGTTTTCAGCCTCGACTGTGGGTGGCAAAATCAATTTACTAAGGAAATATCATTCAGTCATTTAAAACACAGTTCTCACCAGGGGCAGGAATGGATAGCCCGGAAGTAAGCACGTCGAGCTGCAGAAGGATCGTGTGCAATTTCCATCTCAAACATAATGTAACAGCGCCACAGTACAACTGAGCTGCAAAGCCTGTCGTTACTCAATGCCTTTTCAAACAATCCACGGATTCTGTGGTGTGAACCACCTCTAAACATTTCGTATGACAACGCAAAAAGCCAGAGAACTACTGATGGTTTCCTGCAAATGTACCGCAAAAGAAGAAATTATTGCTAAGTTTATATTAGAGAAAATTGCATAAACCAACTAGAACATTTGAAATTACCATACATCACACTAGTAACTTAAGATTAACTTTAAAAAAAATTCACTTGTAGGATAAAAGTACAGATTTTTTATTAATGGTCTACATCTTCCCTGAGAAATGACAATTAACTTGTGCTTTTTACCCTGGTAAGAAACTATTTTAAAATCTTTCAAGTTTAAACTCTTTCATTATTTTTGTCTTGAAATTTCTGTCTAATCAAACCATGACATCCTTTGACAAAGCCATGAACTATATGAACAAGGAACGTACTTGTAACAACAGTCATCTAGAATCCGCCGCAATTTATTGGATGTAGTGTAATAATGGCCGACCTCCACTACATCCTTTAGAAGTTCGGGACTGAAAGGATATATCTGAAGGCCATGCAAGATGGACTCCCAAACTTTCATCAGACTTGATTGTCTCTGATGTCTTTGAAGCATCTTTATATAATAATTAAACAAAAATTCAAGCTGATAACCTTGACTTCTTCTTTCTGCAGGTTGCAAGGAGAGAGACATCATAAGTACCAAATATGCAGCAACAGAGACTGGTGACAGTACAAACTGCTTCTACAGGATACTATATTAGAGCATTTTATTTATTATGTACCATGTTTCAAACTTTCAATTGCAATCATGTTAAATTCCTTTCCATCAAAGATACAAAAAACATGTATTGTAAATCTATCCATGTGTCCATAGGTCAAACTGAAGTAACAAGGAGAGCAAGTGAGCACCTAAATTTTTCTTATCTTTATAAATAACATTATATTCATGATGAAGACTTGGAAGTTTTGGATGTCTGAATAGTAAAATTCAACAAATGACAAAGAAGCCCATTGAGGGAAGATTGGGAAATTGTAAGTACATAATTATCTTGAATAAATTCACTATTTCTTTAGTTTCCGATAAGAAAAATTAAGAATGTCTACTTGAACTTAAAAATAAAATCACACTTGTCTTAAAGGTCTCATGTTTCCTAAGAGAGGATCAATTAGTGAAGAAGAGACATAACCTGGAAGCACCATTGAAAAAGCTTGATACAAAACTTCAATGCCTGCATCCCATCCAGTGGTTAGCTCCTCAAACAATGCAGCAGAACATATTAGAGCTACAGACTGGTCATTTACTATACCAGGAACCCAAGATGACCATACTGTTCTCAATTTTTCTTTAAATCCTTGATGTGCTCTAAGCAGTAGCAAACTTGATGCTTGACTTTTAAATGGGCTGTATTTCGTACCACTTCCTAAGCATGATAATATATGTATTGCACGACATGAGGATTCACGATCATTAGCAGAGTTATTTGCAAGCTCCACCTCAGCATACCAGAAATATAGAAGAGGAGAACTGGACTGTAGTTCCTACTCCATTAAAGTGAAAGAATGCAATTATGAAAAAGAATAAAACCCCAGGCAGAATTGTGCATAAACTGTATTAAATTTATTAGAGAAAAAGAGAAATTCAATAAAACAAAGTTGCCCAATCCCTCAACATATTTGTTAGAGAAATCATATTAATAGGTCATATGCTTAAAACCAAATACATGCAAAATGCCTAATCTTATCATAAATCAAGTGTTGTGCCACACAAACCTCCTTTAAGAGTATAAATTGTGCTCCTACCAAAGGGTAGCATGTGTTTCAAATTGCTACACAAAAAGAGGTAGCAAATAAAATCTCCAAAAATAAAAAGAGACATTGAAGCAGGAAATCAATACATACCACAGGAAGTGCTTCTACAGATAACAATGCCATGTCAAACACTTTTCTTGCATGATCAATATTACCATAAGTAGCCTCTCTTCGTGCATATACACCACATAGCAATACATCCTACAATAACCAAAAAACAAGAAGAAATATTATGACAAAATAAAGAATAAGATAAATAGCATCATATGAAAATGTTACTCCAGCGAAAAACAGTTGTCCAATCATTTCCTAATAAATGAGAGAATAGCAGCAAGCTATCATCTAGTTCTAGCCTTCTAGATACGTCATCTGTATTTTGAGCTCATGCATAAAAGTTGTCCCCATTAGCACCTTGTTCTCTTCTAATATTTAAAACCTGTACCGTACAGCTTCACTATGTTTGCTTTCCATATATACTTATATACGTATATACTTATTAGGGGTATCCAATAAGATTATTATTATTATTTGTCCTACAAGGATTTTCTATCCAGTAAGTAACTACTATAAAATCTAATCTCAAGTAAAATCATCACAACAAACCATAATTATTCCATTTGGCCCTCTCTTATCACTCTTTGAGAACCTTCATAACATTTTAAAAACAGAAATAAATCATATATTGGAAAGCTTTATGGGGAAGATTAATTTCAATTAAAATTTCAGTTAAACACTTGCAAAAAAAAAAAAAATAGGTTACTGAAATCATTATGTTTTCATCTCTAACTTTTATATGCTTCCAGTTTGATAGTAAATCTAATAAATTAAAATATCAGTTTAAATATATCACAAAATTTGAATAGTTATATAGTTGTAGATACTAAAGATTTGTTAAAAAGACATTTATTTATGTTACAGAAAGGAGCAAGTGAGAGAGCAAGGAAAATGAATACCTGTCGATCACTTTTTAGAAGAGATTTTGCTAAAGATCGACATGGTGTAACCATACCATTAGAAGAATTCATTTTTGTAACATAAAGTTCTTCAGAAATGAGAACAGCTTCTTCCAACATGTAATTACGTGGAAATACGGTTAAACAAAGTAAGACAGCATTCCGTATAAATTTCATAATATCAGCATTCCTCAAAAAACTGCCTGATAAGAATTCAAAATTGAAACCAGTAGGACTGTTCTGTGTTTTAGTCATAACTTCATGGATGCATTTCAACTTCTCTAACATAGAATCTGGCAGATCCTCCAAACTAAGGATATTGTCAGCCCATGTTGGGCTGTTTGAGCAAAACCTACAAAAGAAAGAAGAGACAAAACAAAACAAATGGCATTAATTCACATAACATGTTTAAGTATAAGCCACAGGCCACCACATAAGGATGGAGCCATTAAAAGCATTTATAACTCTAGCAACACACATGATCATCACATGCATATCCATCAGGTATGAAAAGTAAAATAATTGTGTTAATCGACTATTTTGAACCCTTTATGGCACATTGGACTCCTAGCCAATTACTACACTAGAGCACAAAGTAATCCTTTCAAGCCTTTGAAAACTGATTCCAACTACTAATTCGATATCAACTGGGGTGCACAAAAGGGTATCTACATCAGAAAACTCACAATTGAGACATCTTCCCACCATAGAAGTCAATGAATTGGGACAACAAAGATAGTCGAGCCTCTGTTGTGCTCAGGGAGAACAGGTATTCATTCACATCTTCATACAATACAACTCTCAAGAGTTGTTCATCCTCATCTGTTTTGTGTGCTTCACTAGCAGGAGAGCTTGTACCTGTTCATGGTTAATCAGCACACATGTATAAGCAGCTTGTTTGTAATGAAATTGAATTGAGTGGAAAAGCAATAAAGAAAAATTCAAGAAAAGTCTATTACACACACACAGAATACATTCAGAGAGAAGTATAGTAGTTAATGCAAGGAGAGAAAATCCTACCTGATTTCCTACGAACAGGCATCCACTGATCACAATCTCTAGAGGACTCTTCTTTTGACCATTTGATCCAAGTTGAAGTGTCATTAACTTCACCACCATCCCCATCATTCATATCAATTCCTAGCATCTTCAGCAAATTTTCTGTATCAACTTCTGGCTCAACTTCTTTGTATTCCTCGTCATCTTGAATATCCTCCATAACCACATCATTGTTGGTTTCCTTTTCAACATTGGCAATACCCTCATTATCTTTAGACCATGGTTCTGACCAACCAGTCCAACCACTGCCTTCATTTTCACGTGCGAGCCCCTCATTCATAACTTGTTGCCTAGTTTCCTCCTCTTTCTCCAACCATGTGGACCAACCAAGAGCGCCTTCTTCCCCAACTCTAGCACCACCACTGTTCCAAAAATGCTCAAACAGTCTGTGTTTACTCTGCTCAGTGAGAAGCAGAGGAGGACAAAACAAACTAAACTCTATTTCAGCCTGAAATAAAGCAGTGGCCAATTCTCTATAACCAGCCTGCCACTCAAATCTGCAAAGACTAAGAAATATGTCCACAAGACCAAGTTCTAACTGAACAAATACAGGATCTGGTGAAGAAGGATTGGCAGCTTGAGGAACCTGCTAAAAACAAAATTTTCTTCCCTTTTTAGAACTATTTCAGGAACTTCCAAAATATTCACATGACATGAAATTAATAAGTGAAAACAGTCATGCAATGATTTGAATTTGTTAAGTTCGATCATATATCAACTTCATGGCCACCAATGTATAAAGTAACTAATTTATACACCTCCAAAATGTAAACAAAAATGGAAGGATGGTTCAACTTTGTTTGTCCATACAGTGCATAGATAAAAATGTAAGTACGTAAGATTTTATTATCAGCCAAGTAATTCCCTTGCCTTTCAACCACTTTAGGAGGGAAGAACAAAATTAAAGAAAAGTGGTTGCTCAGTGAACAGAATCCCTCCCAGTTTTCTCTCTCCCTATTATTAAATTATATTATATTATCATGCAACTAAATAAGTGATCCTCAAACTATTCCCTTTATAGAAAATAAAATCACATGTGCAAACAAGAAAATACATTAAAAATAGATGAATAATATTCACTTTTGCAGACGAAATAAAAAAGTGGATAAAGCATAAAAATTGAGAACCTGCCTAGAGTGCTTGCTGCGTGAATCAGATAGAGCTTCAATTGCATGTGCGTACATCTTCCTAACCTCTGAAACCTTAAATCTGGAGAAATTTCTCTGAACAATGTGCAAGAATTCTCTCCATAACTTATAACTTCCAGAGTGTTGCCAAAGTATCTTCTCCCATCTTGCAATTAGCACATCCGAGCTGTCTCTCATCTGATAAGCTTTCAAAAGGCAGAGCAATATCTCTTCATTCTCTGGATTAAGCTCAACTGCCTTCTCCAGAATGCTAATCTTCTTTTCAAGTGTTTGCAAGCGGGCACCTTTCTGTCGTTGCATCCCTGCAACCTTATCTTGGAACTCTGCAAAAGCTAACCAGACTTTTTCATCATGGGGGTGTTCCCTTGTTAGTTTGTTGAACTCCCTAGTTTTGTTTAACATTTCATCTTCCCAAGATTCTTCAAGTGATGCTGAAGTTTTGGAGACTGAATCACTGTCAACAATTCCATGAGATGCCCCAGCATCTGATTTTGATAAAGGTATAAACTCATCTTGCATAGTGACAGGAGACACTTTTGGAGCAACAAGACGAATACGCTTAAAGCTCTTATGTCGTTCTAAAGCCATGTATTTTCCAGACCAGTAACGACCAGCAGACTTCATTTTAGCATCCAATGCATCAACATCACCATCTCTTTCCAATAGTGAACCACTCCGATTATACCAATACAAACCTTGAGCATGAAGCCCAGGCAGTTTCAAGGGATTGTAAGGTTTATAACGGGCAACATCCATTCTGCATATTATTTATAAAGAATTGTCATGCATCACAAAAAAAAAAATCAGGACTCCATTATCGATTTGTAAAGGGAGGGAGGCTGGGACAACCTATGAATACGAAGTCAAAGTTCAAAAGGAACTAAATTACGTTTTTCTATAGTCAACAAAACAAAAAATATTCACTACCTCATGGTTGCCAGTCACGTGCATCATGCAGATAAAAAATTCACATAGAACATCCATAACACTAACAGGACCATAGTCAACACACTCACCAACACGAACATTAACAATTCACAATCATAACGAAATCAGTCGCAAAATTGAAGTAAGAGTAACCATTAAATCATTAAATTCAATTCAATTTCAAAGTATTCCATCCAAAATACCTGTAGATGCATCCGAACGCGAGATTATCGCGATCTCCATGAGAATCAATGTAATAATCCTTTGTAACGTTGGCCTCCGAATCCGCCCAAGCTCGAACGCGCGACTTCCTCGAACCGAATCCTTCGAATCCACCTCTCTCCGCAGACGAAGCACGCTTCCGCTTCTTCCTCTTCTTTCTCTTCTTCCTCTCTCTCTCCCTTCCCTCAGCGTCGGATTCGGAAGATTCCAGAATCTCGTACCGAGAAGGGAGGGGATTCACCTGAGCGCGATTTTCCTCCTCCTCCTCGTCGTTTTGAAGCGGCGACTGCGTCATTTCGCGGTTGATTTGGGAAGCGACGGCGTCGTTTATGACGGAGATGTCGGTGGTGAAGCTGGAGTTGCTGAGCCAATGAGGAGTCGAGGAAGTGGTGGTGGTTTGGAGAGAGGAGGAGACTGTGAGCGGGAATAGAGGGAATAGGGAAGGTTTCGATTCGCCGGAGGGTGGCGGCGCCGCCGAGTCTTCCGCCGGCGACGGCGTTTTTTGCTCCATTTTGAAAAACTGATCGACGGAGAGATGTGAGTGAGGAAATAATACAAGCGACAGTAGTATTAAGCAGTGTAGGACTGGAAATGGGGTAATGGGCCAGGGTCCAGTTTGAAGTAGAAACAGTTTTAGGCTAAAACTTCCTGCACCCTATAAAAATAGTTGGCAATTACTATTTACACCTCCAATTTTTGCTAAGAACACCCCCTTATATTTTCTCTCGTTTTCCTATAATACCCTTTTTTTAAGATTATTTTACACTCCTAGATATATTCTCATAATCTGTTACACCCCCTCCTTTTACCGCCCCTTCTTTTCTTTTCTCTTATCTTCTCTTTTCTTCTCTTCCATGGACCCCTCTCCTCCTTTACGTTCTATCTTGTGCCTTGATTGCTCATTTGTGTTTTCTCTATTTATCACAAACATTCTCAACCTCACTACTTCCTCACTTTTCGTTCTTTCTCTTACTCATTGTTTAATGCATCACTATAATCAATAATATTTTTTTCCCATCAATTGATTCTCGAGACATCTTACTAATATAATAATTCATGGTTACATAAAAACAAAAATAGAAAAAGGTAAAACAAAATATGCACATATAGTAAATGTGTATTGAGAATGACATATACATACCGGAAACGTGTTTTTGGAATAATATATACATACCGGAAATATATTTCCGGAATAACATATATATACCGGAAATGTGTTTCTAGAATAATATATACATACCGAAAACATGTTTATGAAATAACATATACATATACGATAGTAGAAAGAACGTTTAACATCTACATATTAAAAACGTGTTTATAGAATAATAAACCATTGAGAAGAGTCGTCGATTTTGTATTTAAGAGTTTCTCAACACACTAAGTTGCAACCTCCAATCATTAACCTGGTAGAACTATTAGGATCGCAATTAAAGAAACGAAATCACCATTAAAACCAATTCCTTAAGAGATGCTACAGTATGCAACCATTGACGTTGTAGAAAAAAGTGTTTGTTTGAATACATTTAAAGAAGAAGAGAACCCACCATCAAATCAAAACATCTATATAAGAAATTAATTATCAATGTATGTACCTTAAAATGTAGTATCAATGAAAAAAAGATGTAATACTGATGAAAAACACAGTACTATATAAACCACATGAAATGAAGATGGATGTAAAATTAGGGATTTAAAGAATAATAAAAATAAAAGTTTAGATATGATTCAAAATTATAAAATAAGATTTTAGATGGTACATGTATATATTATTCAGGAAACATGTTTCCAGTATGTATATGTTATTCTAGTATGATATATGTATATGTTATTTTGGAAACATGTTTTCAGTATGTATATATTATTCTAAAAACATGTTTCCGATATGTATATGTTAAACATTTCTTTCTGGTATGGTATATATATATGTGATTTTGGAAACATGTTTTCAGTATGTATATGTTATTCTGGAAACATGTTTCTGATATGTATATGTTAAACATTTCTTTCTGATATGATATATGTATATGTGATTCTGGAAACATGTTTTCAGTATGTGTATGTTATTCCTGAAATATGTTTCCGGTATGTATATGTTAAACGTTCATTTTGGTATGATATATGTATATATTATTCCAGAAACATGTTTCTGGTATGAATATATTATTCCGGAAACACATTTCCAGTATGCATATGTTATTACATTTCTTATTTTCTTATTTCGAAAACACATTTCTGGTATGTATATGTCATTCTCGAAACACATTTATTGTATATGTATATTTTTTTTTACCTTTTATTTTTCTTTTTATGTAAACATGAATTATTATGCTAGTAAGATGTTTGAAGAATCAATTGATGGGGAAAAAATAATATTGTTAATTGTAATGATGTATTCAGCAATGAGTAAGAAGAAGAATGGAACATGAGAAAGAAGTGAGGTTAAAGACATATGTGATAAACAAAAAAAACAAAATGAGCAATCAAAACGCAAGGTAAAACGCAAAAGGGGAGAAAGGTTTATGGAAGAGAAGAAAAGAGGGATTCACATGAGAGAAGAAAAGAAAAGAGAAGAGAAGAGAAAATAAAATAAAATAAAAGAAGGGGGTGTAATAAATGATGAGGATATATCCGAGGGTGTAAAATAATATTTAAAAAATGACATTATAGAAAAATGAGAGGAAATAGAAGGGATGGGGTGTTCTTAGCAAACATGGGGGTGTAAATAGCAAGTGCCAAATAGTTTTATGGGAGACGCATGAAGCAAAATGTGGTGGTGCAGGAAGTAATTCCCTTAGGTTTGTGGTCATAACTCATAATGATGCATCGGTGATGAGTGATTGGGTGGCGGTGCAATGGTGGGTTTGGTGCGGTGTGAAGGTTACGGTGGTGTTAGGTGGAGAGGTTGGGACATTGGGTGTAGTGGCTATGGAGTTTTTGAGGGAGAGGCAGCTACTTGGAAGACGAATATAAGAAAGAAATGTTATGGATTTTGAAGGTGCACTTAGCAAAAATGGGATTCATTAAAATATGAACACCATATACATTTGTAAAATTATTAAAAAATATATTATTGAATGATGCATAAAAATTAAAATGTATAACTAATTTTTCTAAGTTAGTATTTGACATTATATTTTAAACTTTAAAGTTATAAAAACAACTGTAAAATTAAAGTTATATGTAAAGACTAAGGATTAAAATTAAAGTTGATTGATAATTTCATGATTTTTTAGCTTAATCATTACTACTTTCTAAGTTAAAAAGTGCTTTAGTATCATAGAGCCTTGAAATTTATAAGAGAGAGAACAAAAAAAACACTCCAGAATATTAATTCCTGTAAAAGCTCTATTTTATATTTCCTTCGTTAAAATGATTAAAGAAAAAAATCTTTTATATTTGAAGCTAAAGAAGTGTGTTTGTCACAACTTCTCCATTAAGGAGAAAAGAATCACAAATAAGGTGGACTAGACCCTACCTACATGAATTAAGCTAAATTTACTTCTATGTTTGAGTGTAAAATTAAAATGAAATTTATAACATGTTCATATCAATTATATAAAAATTCAAATTTTAAAATCACATTAATGTTGATAAATTCAACCGTTAAATAGCAAAGAGAATATTTACATAGAATTTAACGTTAAAGACTCGGTTCAAGAATAACAAAACATAGGAACAGCAAATTCTGAAATTGTTGTTGCCCAAAGGCAACCAAAATACTTAATAACCACATGCCCAGGCCATCCACACCACAGACTACACTTTGTTGAACTCATTTGCTACCACTAAACCAAATGAGGACACAGTTTGGTTGCTTCCAAGTTCCAACCCAGGGAAAAGGAAAATTTGCATCTCAATTGCCACAAAAGCACGTTGTTAAGTGTGAGTCTCACACTGCCACCAGCTTTGCTCTAACTGGTGTGGTGCTTCCAGCGGCTGTATCAAACCCCCCATGCAAAATCTAACAAGTAGCTGACACAAATGCATGTTTGGAAACCCATCCAAAAGTGGCAAATTTCATCTTCGAAGTAGAAGCTATAACTATTAACTTCTGATAAGACATAGAAAATCACATCCACAACGTGGAACCAAACACACGCCAAAAATACTACTAGTAAAGGCTAAATGAATTATCCCACATCATGTACAAGCAATATTTTTAAGGATTCCCTTTTCAACAAGACCAAACAAAGCAAAGAAATCAACAGCAAAACATTACATCTTACATGCTAAATAAATTACATCATTTGATGAGATTTGATGGGAAAGACAAGTATTACCAATAAAACCAAACAACTTTCAATGCATCATCATCATCATGCAGGAATGTGAAAGTACACAAACTCCTCTTTCCATATCATCTCTAAAACAGATAATGAAAAGTGGAAACCATGTTTGGTAGGTAGTGCCTTTCCCTTTTAACGATTTAACTTACCCAGCTTCGGGTAATATTTTGACACTATCACCAAAAGAAAAAAAACCTCCAAATACTTCAAGATGATATTGGTTCATAAGGGTATGATAACCATGGATGCTTCAGGGCCTGAGATGCAGAAGGCCGCTTCTTTGGGTTAACTTCGAGCAAATGAGTAACAAAATCAATGAAGCCTTGGTCCCCCATTGGTAATCTATGCCTCAATGATGTCTTTTTAGGAATCAGGTATTCTAACCTGTTGCTTTCCTGTATATATATCATATATCATTAATAATAATAAATAGTACCTTCAAATTATTTCAAGAAAGTAAACTGCAGAGGTAATAGCAAGAACTTAAATATTGTGCATTAAAGTGCAACAACTCAATTTGCCACCCTTCCATAAATATAGAAATTATAGGAAATACTCAATATTAGAAATTGTAGGAACTCTCTAGTTTTAAAGACAAGCAAATGGAAAGGATAGTCTCATATTAAACATCAATATTTCAGATTGCTTGCCAGTCTGTTTCAAATACTAGGAATATTAGAAAGAGAAAAGCTAGGAACACCTTCTCTCTGACATACTCTTTTGAACACCCCATCTCTTATTGGTTGAAATTTATTGAAAATGACAACATTGTGGATCCCACATCATATTTAATGATTTTCTCTCCTAATTTTATATTTTTTTAAAAATTTTAACCAATTAGAAAAAATATATTTAAAGTCTGTTGTTAGAGAATGTGTTCTTAATACTCCTTAAATTAGAAATAAAATTCTAACCTGATTACGTTCATAAAGCATATGATTTTTTGAGAAGTACTTATATGTATCCCGTCCTTTAGCAAGCAAACCTTGATCAATTGGGCCCATGATCCCAATCACCCGAGCAAGTAATGTTGCAGGGGAATCATTTTGGAAGAGGACCTACATAATGCATAATCAATTGCACATCAGAAAGAGAGAATTATACATGTATTTAACAAAGAATAAAATAAATTATTTCAGTAGAAGAGATAAATTCAATGTACATGATATATCAAATCGTTTTAAACACCAAAAAGATGCTTCATTGAGTTTATTTAACAATAGTGCTATGGAGAAAATCCAAGTATATATTGGGTTCCAAAGATCCCATAATCAGGGAGATTTGGTCATTGCTTTAAATAAACACATGTTTGGGATATTGTTTTTTGGGAAAATAATCACCTTTTTTTATGTGGTTGATTTCAGGCCAAAGTCAACTTCGACAAAATCTTGTACAAAACATTTTAGATCTTTTCATGTACTTCCCACAGGAAATTTGATATAAATCTTTACATGCTAAAGTTTGAAAAACTTTATACCATTTGAAATGAATAACATTAACCATCTATTGATCTTACATTGCCAGTACAAAGTTCTGCCAAGATGCATCCAAGTGACCAGATATCAATCTTCTTGTCATATGGAAGCCCCAAAATAACCTCAGGAGCACGATAAGACCTGGACTGAACATACGAGCAAAGGTGATCTGTCTCAAAACAACTACTTCCAAGATCAATGACCTTAACCTCACATCTGCTATAGCTTTTAACCAAGATATTCTCCGGCTTCAAGTCACAATGTATTAGTCCAAGACTGTGCAAAAACTGAAGTGCTTCCAAACACTGAATGGTAATTGACTGCACACATAAGTTGAAAAGTGTTTATAATGACAGACAGTATTAAACTAGCAGAAAGGATGAAAACTAAAGATCACAGAACAAACAGCACACCACAAACCTGCAACCTTGGCATTGTGAAATACACTTCCCCCCCTGATTCTCGATTAAATTTGTGAAACTCATATAAGTTGGCTTTAAGTAGTTCACATACTATTAACAAATGTTCCTGCAGTACAAGGGGTAGTAAAGTCAGATGATCACTAGTTAACAGATATTTCTCAACATCACTTTGCCTATAGTTTAAAGAGATAGCCCCTCATAATGTTTTAAAATATTATGACAGTGCAAATAGTTATACTTTACACCAATGTGGTATCATTGTATAGCACATAAAAATATGGAGAATGTGACACACAAAAACCATTAGCATCCAAAATAAACAATAGCTAATAATGGATTGTAGACTCTTAATATACAAATATGTCTAAATCAACTATTGATTGAAAGAAAAATATGATAGTAATAAGTAGAACATTAGAACATCCAAAATCACTTACTCTATAATAGAAGTAATCATACAATCTTAGAAGGTGGTACTTGTCTGAAGGATCATGCTTATTGACATACTTTAGAAGCTTGATCTCATCAAGGCTTTGATCAAAGAAGTCTTTGTTGTTCTTTATAATTTTAACACAAACATCCATGTCTGTGTGCAGGTCATGAGCTTGTATAGCTTTGCTAAATGCAGCAGATCCCAGATACTCGGTGACATGATAGCGCCCAGCTATTACCGAATTTAAAACAACATGGAAATTCTTGTCCTCCTCAAAGCCAGTTCTGAGCAACAAAATATGGGTTCAAATAGCATGTCAAGGCCAAAAGTAACACAGAACAATGACAAGAATATGGACTTTGCAACATAAAAATAGTACCTACACAATGATAAGCTTATTGTGGCCTCCTAACATAGCACAATAAGTAATACTTATGTATTCATATTTAATAAAGCACTGTATATATCAGAGCATATAACTTCCCTATGAGGAGGGAAAAGAATTTCACCATATATCCTTGGTAGAATTATCACAACAAAAACATGTGTTACATTGTCTAAATTACAGTAGCTTCTTCATTTCTTGAAATGTAAGCATAAAAGGATTAAATTTAAGCAATTATCAACTAGTATGGAGCGTGGAATGACATGATCAAGCATATTATTATCAACTAAGAAGCCAGCATTATTATACATGGCCATTATCACAGTGCAAATTTCATAACTACTCACGAAGGAACAAACAGATGTTCACAACATTGCTAATCATAAATAATGCATTTTATTCATAAAAAATACTATACTCAGTTCCAAATTTTAACAAAGCAATGGAGATTTCAAAAAAAAGGAAATAGTAGATCCACTGTCATGGTAATGTCATCTTACTTTGCAAATGAATGAAAATAGTACACAGATATATTTAAGACATGCCTGTTTTTCCTGTGCACAATCTTTAGATTGAAGGTTTCAAATTCTTCCTCCTGAGCCTTTATTTGCCTTACCTGCTCTTGCACAGCAGCTGCCTCTTCATCCTCTAGTGATGCACCAAGATCATCTTCCCTTACCATGCTAACCTTTTCATCCTTTTCTAGTTTGACAAGCTCTCCATCAGTATATCCATAATTTGAGACTGTTGTTGGAGAAGAATTTCTGGATCTTACCACAATAGCATTATTCTCATCCCTAGGACTTTTAACAGGCGAAGAATCACTACTCTTCCTCTTCCAAGAAGAAAGCATGTCATCAGATCCCACAAAGGAATTAATACAGTCATCTGCTTCATCTACATTACAATTACTCGACCATAGGGTCTTACTGGAGCCGCCAGCATGAATTATCTGGCTATCTCTAAGAGATTGGGGAAATGAGAAGTTCCCATCACTATGTGTTTTCATCTGCAAGCATGCATCTTTATCACTGTCAATGACATATTTATTTGACTCAGTATTGTCATTTTTCTTATTATTTTTGAATGATTTGTTAATTGAACTCTTATCCAAATCATGATGAGAGTGTTTGGAGCCACTGTGTGTAGTATCGTGATCACGGAAATATTCTAAATCCCCCTCACTACTACCACCAACCAAACTTCCATGCACTTCACTGCCAATATCAGCAGCATCACTGTTGATCCCCACCCCAATTGATCTAACTGAACCATGCTGATCATCTTCAATGTCTTCAATTCGTGACCTCGCACTATGATTCAGAACCTTCCCACCTCCCAGCATGATGAGATCATTTTTGTGAGTGACAAAGCCCTGCCTGACAGGTTCCATATGCATCAGATTCAGTTCTTCAACATCCATCAATTGTGTATCATATTGAGCCATTACATCATTACCATTAGTTCTTCCATACATTTCAGTAATCGTTAGACCAATAGGATCCTCTGAAGCAGTGACCGGCTGAACATTTTTTGCTGGAATATATTGCTCACCAGAGAAGTATGAATCCTCCTCAGCAAAAGATTGATCATCATCCTCATCTTTGGCTGGACCTCTTTCCTGAGGATCTGGACCACTTCCATGCCCAGTCCCCTTTTCATTGTCACTAGGGTAATCTATTTCGTGTGCCAAAAACCAGGCCTCATCCTCAATAGGTTGTCTCGTGTACCCAACATCTTCATCGTCATCATATTCATCAGAGTCCCAATATTCATTTGGATAATCAACAGATTCACTCAACCCATCCCCAATTGTTGCAAAACCTGATACAAGATCAGATGTATCCTCTGAAATCCCTTGACTTACAGACAGCCAACTGCCCCCAATAGCCTTCCTCACACCTGAAACATATATCAAAAAGTCAAAATCATTGAATATGCACAAATTCTTGATGTTAGTTCTAGCGGGAAAACAGCCGAAGCAAAAGCATTAGTGCCATGGTCAATTAGCAAAGAGGGAAATTCTTCGAATCTTTAACAGATAAGGGATTAAGAAAAAGATTCAGAAGATAAAATGTGGTAGAATTAAACATTTAAATCACTTTGATCCAATCAATACCTTGTGTATGAACTAACAAGAACAAAATGGAATCATTGACAATAAGGCAACTAATTCTTTTCATAAACAAAACACCATGAAATAGGAGTTCAAATCACATTAACATTCAAGAGAACTTAAATTTACAGAGAGAAAGAATTTTTAACATGAATTAAACAAATCATCCATCAAATTGAAGTGATGTCAACACAATGGTCCTAGCCATACCAAACATAAATTTTACCCTGGCAAGGACTAGTTCAACATTTAATGTATCACACTTGTCAAACAACATATAAACTTAATACCAAAAAAGAAGCCAAATCAACAGTAACACTTGAAAACTTGGTATAAAAAGGGGCGTATACAGGCCATAAAAGTGGAAAATTCCCACTGAGCATGCAAAAGTATCAACACAAGAAACTAAAAAATGAAACAGCCAATTTGAGCCCAAATAGTAAACAACTAATTAAAATGCCAAGAAATTTAAGGGCATATGCATATACTTTTAATAATTTAATAGTGTATAAAAAGCTAACCAGTAGTTTTAATGTCTTGTCCAATAGGGACATCCAGATATGACCCGATAAGTAAGGTATTGTCAGCACCAGGGAGTTTCACAGCAAGTCCATCACACTCAAACTTTTCCCCCCAATTAAAAGTCAAGGGCTTATCTTCTGACTTAATTTTTACAGGAGGAAGCCTAGGAAACTCTTCCTTCTGATTTTCTGGTGCAAGAGGAAAACTTAAGCTGCCAGAACTGCTTTGCAACTTTCCTAGGTAAAGAGCTCTTCCCACTTCATCCACTTGCTCTTTTATTGATGCCCTAACATCACTGTTGTCTTCCCTTCTCTTTTCCTCTTTTCTGTCAGGATATGTTGAACCAATGTAGCTTGTAGACATATCCCCTTTTGAGAAAGGGAAAACAGTCTTGACAGAACAATCTTTCCATGGGTCTGTAGATGAATTCACATTCTCATCAGTTCTTGACAAAACATTATCTGTCAAGTTCTCTTTAAGAGATGAAGTATTAAATTTAAGCGGCCGATCAAGTTCCCTAGGTTCTTTGCTCTGCATAAGGTCATACATTGGTTCTGTAGAAGCTTTACCACTACTTCCAAGCCACAAGGATGTTTTTTCAGCAGGCACATTATTTTCCTCCCTAGATATCACATTACTGTTGGTTGCATCAAGAGCTTCACTAGTTTGATACTTTGATTGCTGAGTTACCGGGGCCTTCAAAGCATTATTAGGCCTACTTCCACCATCATTTTGGTAAGGCTCCACAGGACCATTGCTGGCATTAAACTTCCATGAGTACAAATCAAGAACACTATCCTCTGAACCCTTGGAGAAAGTGAAGTTTTTGTCACTCGGCCCAACCACTTCATTAGACTTATTCCTTTCACCAGTAGGAGCAACAGTTTTCCATTTGCTTTCAGCAGCATTTCTACCAGTCCCACACTCTATTTCCTTCACAATCAGTTCTTTAGAAACTTCAACACTGTCACGAGAATTCAACCCTTGATTTTCTGCCACAGGCTTCCCCTTATCATTCTGCAACCCAACACGCAAGTCCTTTTCATCCAATGTAAGCTTCTGCAAGAAACCATTCACATCAGAACAGTTACTGAGCTCACTGCGCAAAGCCGCCTCAGCTCGTGTGAACCGATTCCTCTTCAGAAAATCCAAAATCACTTCAACTGAATTTGTATCTGCCATTCTCAAGCCCTTGCCAACCTAAACTCAATCCAGCAAACAAAAACATATAACAGACTTCAGAACAAAAAAAACACACAAAATAAAGCTTTCATTCCAAATAAAGAAGTAAAAAACAAAAGACAATACATGTTTCTATGACAACCATTACAAGGAAAAAGAAAAATTCACCATGCTGAAGAGAAATCCAAAAGCTTACCTCGTATCAGGCATAACCAAGTGGTGGCATTATGCCACCTTTGTGTTTCTATTATACCTGAATAAAACAGAAAACCTAAAAAAAAAACCCAGAAGAATAAATGCTTGTTTCTTCCAGAACAAAAAATCTTCACCAACCAAAGCCAAGAAATTCGTAAACTTTTTATGTTCCTTGAAAACAACGAAACCTAGGAGACGGTCCCAAAGAAAACCGCAAACAGCAAAGCTTCTCGAGATTTTCCCAATCACCGATCCAAGGCCACTGCAGAAAACTCCGAACACCCAGAACCAATCAACGAAATGGGTGTAGCACTAATTTTCACCAAACAGAAATGAAAAACAAAAAGGAAAGGTTTTTGCAAAGTGGGGATTTTTCAGAGGAAACCCCAATTGCCAATTTCCATCAAGATCTGGCATTTACGTTCCAGAACGAATTTCCAGGTTCTGCTGGAACCAGAGGAAAAAATGGGGTCCCAAAAAATGGCAAAAAAATGAGAATTTGAAAACAGAAATTGAAAAAAGAAGCATAGGAAAAGCACCTGGGAACAGAGGGTGTGTTTGTTTGTTGTTTTGCGTGTAAAGGGTTTAGAGGGTACGCTGCGTTCTCTTGTCCCTTCCTTCCCTGCTGCCTCTGCTGATGAATTGAGGTGGTGAATGGTGATGGTGGTGGACCAAAGCTATAGGTGTTTGCGTTGCTTCTCAATTTTTTATATATATTTTTTCTTTTTTTATTTCAGTTTAACTTTTATGAGGTTAATTTAAGTTGTTAACCCCAAATCTTGCATGCAAAAGGCATATATTTGAATTTGTGTTTGTGCAGCCTGTACGCCTGTCCCACCTGTTATTTATCTTTTTAAGATTTAGTTTTTTAATCTAAAAATTAAAGATTTAGTTTTTATAGGAGAAAATGATGAATTATACTTTTTTTTATATATGGTGGTTTATTGCTAAATTGCCCTACTCATAATTTATACCACTTTTTTAATAGTCAATATTTTAAAATTTAAAAGTTAATAAAAATGCAAACCTTTAGAAGTGTCATATAATATAGGGGATAAAGATCCCCTAAAGTGTAAATTTCACTGGGGTGGGGATTTAGGTGACAATCACACCAAAAAAAAAATTATATTTTATTTAATTATAAATAAAAATTTATGGTAAAATATGATACTGGATTCTCTGTAAAAGAAAAAATTTACATAATCAAATTCATATATAATGCTCTTTGAAAAAGTGGAATGGGAATTCGCCATCGTATTTATGTTGAACGTCGTGGTTTATGTTCGTTTAGAATGAAATCAAACATTGATCTTTTAAGTTTGTGTTTCATGATTCTTTTTTCTCTTTCGTTCTAAAGTTTTTAATTTCGTAATTTATTTCACTTTTTAATTTGAGGGGATAATTTATTTTTTAAGTTTATGATTTGTGAGATAAAATAAAAATAGTGATGAATTTTAATTTATATTATTTTAAATTAATTATTTTAAAATTTAACAAAAACATTAATATTTCTAAAGAAAATGAAAAAAAAATACCTATACAAAATTTTCAAATACATAAAAGGTTCAAAATTTTAAAAAATGAACTTAATGTAAAAAACAAAACAAAATTAGGATAAAATAAATGAATAATACTTTAATTTTGTTCTAAATTCTTGATAATCTTTTATATTATTTTATGTTTTTAATAAAAAAAAATTATTAAATTTTATTAATGATGTATCATCATTTTTAAAGTTGAGATCTATTGAGATAATGTGTGATAACATTATTATATAATTTTTAAAATAATTATTGTTATGATATAAAAAAAATATTATTATTATTATAAAAATAAATATTAGTAACTTATTATAAAATAAAAGGCAGTCACAATCAATTTAACGCCGGCCAAAATGACAGTGGTGTAATAGTACTATAGTGATACGCGTGACGATATATAAGGTCCAATGGATACGACAAAATGACAATGTTTCTCAGTGTTGTTCTCCTATCCTATGTTATGATTTCTTATTTCTTACATCTGCCACACGTGTTCAACTATGGTTTGGTCCAGTCCCAGAGCTGCTGGAATTCAATTCCTCTGTTAAGGTTTATTTTTCCTTCGAAAAGAACCCAAAAAGGTACCTGGCCAAAACTTTGAACATTTTTCAGTCTAATTATATTGGGTCAGTCTTAGGGTCAATCTATGTTCATATAAAATAAGAAATTCATGGCAGCATTGTTTGGACACTCTTGAGATGCTGAAACGATTGTCTTCCTATGGCTTTGAGTAACAGTTTTTAGATTTAAGATAACAAAGTTGTTAACTTTTGAATTTAAATTTAGACAATTCTTATATGGTTATATATTAATTCTTCTTAATCTAGGTCACTAATAATACATCTTATTAGCTTGACATGTTATTACTTGTCAATATGCAACGGATAGGAAATTATTATGGTAATAGAAGCCCGCCCAACTAATGTCTTGGTGATTGCACTGCACATACATTGGAGTGCTGAATTACCTCAGGGCTTCAAAACTGTGATTAAAAATTTCACCAAAAACTGAGGGAGCAGCCAAGAGGGTAAAAGCCTAATCACATGAACATCAAATTTCAACTATCAAGTTCCTAAGTTCCAACCTTTAAACATGGGAAAACGGCACAATTTGGGTAACTTATGTAATTAAAACAGAAACCTCATATAAAAGTAGTTCTCATTGGATCTCTTTATGTTGTTACAGAAATGTTCATATATATAATAAACAAAGCTGTTAGAAACCAACCTTTACTGATCTCAACAAACTCACTAACTACAAAAATTAGAAATAAATAATTCTATGAAGTATGTGCAAATGAATGAATGCAAATAATTGATCACTCACTAATTGAAGAAAACTGATCACAAGACTAATGCTTTTATTTATTGAGTAACAGCATAAATAATGCAGTTACAAATCAAATAGAATTCTATTTTAACAACTAATAGATAAAGCTAACTAATTAGCTACATAACATATAATTACTTTACCAAGTTAACTCACAAAAACGAATCACAAAAAATAGTCACAATCTGAACGATTTATTAGAGTATATATATATATATATATATATATATATAGTATATCGGATAGGGTATTCCACCTATCCATAAGACGGATACCTCCGTAATAAGACATAAATGTAATAAAACTCATAGTCATCACATGTACATAAAAAGAATAATAGGATCTTGTGATAGCCGAACTCTCTCAATTATGCCTAAATCCCTCTCACCCACGACTTAGGACCCTTTCGACCTTGGCCTAAGATTCTTTCGGCCAGAGCCTAAAATCCTTTTGATAGTAATCTACATTTATATCAAGGCAATCCTTGTGACTAGAGTACTATAATCAATTAAGAACATATTACCTAAAATGGTAATTAAGAATAAAGTTTATAGGTTCAAGTCGATTAAGGTATGTATAAATATTAATGAGATTCTCAAGGTAAGAATACATTTTTTCCATATCCAAAATATACATTTTACTACTTTCAGCCAAGATTTAACTTGAACATTTGAGTATTTTATGCAAGTATTCCACCATTCGGCACATTTGTGGGAGAATTCGGATCATTCGATATCACATATTTAGGAATATTCAAACCATTTGACAACTCATTTCAGGCAGCAAAAGAACTCAGATTAGTAAGAGCAAGAAGTGAAGTAAAGATATCCCATGTAGGTATACATAGGCTCAACAATTTTGGTCACAGCTCGGGTGATCACCTATCATGCTGCAAAATGCTATAGATACACATTCAAGCCCTACAAAATAACATGTTAAACATATATATTATTATTATTTTATATAAACAAGGGAAATTTCTAGATTATTTGTGGTTTATGCACATGAAAATGGATACATAATAATGATTGTTATTCATGAAACATGGCAGAGCTCATGTGATTTGAGAGAAATATGAAACTGTATTAATTGAATTAAGGTTAGACCTAATTCAATTTTGAAATCAGTTAGTTTATGAGATGAGAATTGTATAACACCCTGATGGTGAAAGCAGGTATGAAACCTGACATTGTTACTTATAACATCCTGATGCATGGGTATTGCCAAGTTGACGAAGTGAAAAGTGCAAAATATGTATTCATCACTCATCAGTGTTGAAAAGGGTGAGATATATGGTTTCTAGTTTCACCTTCACTTATTTGGAGTTTTCATTATGACTAGCAATAGTTAAGCATAAAAAAGAAGGTGGATTATGTTATGTGCTCACTGTCATTTAGATATTGATATTGTAATGAAAATAATGGTAAATTGTTTTCAGACTTGTTTGACATAAAAATCCTTTTCCTCTGTTGATCTTTTGTTTCAGATAGCAAAACACTGAAACTGACCCAATTATTTGGAATTCTTTATCAATTATAGTTGACTCTGTTTACCGCAATGGTATGATTGTGAACTTATCTTATACTACTACGTGCCTTTGGGCAGAACAGAACGTGGATCCAAAATCAGATCTGGTTTCAACTTTCAAATCACGTTTATGGTCGTGCCCCCAGGAGTTGACTGCATTTTCCACACCCAATCACGTGCTAACACGTCATCAACATCTGTTCCAAAGCTTTGGCGGTAAAATTAAAGAGTAACGTTGTAAAATAAATTCTTTATTTTCACATTTGGACATTTTATGTAATTATGTTAATAATTATTAATTAATAACTATTTGAAGAAAAAAAAATCAAATATATTGATTTAAAATTTCAAATAAAAATCATCACATAAAAAAATATAAAAGTAGTTGGACTTACTTTTCACATAATTAAAAACATTTAATATGACATATAAAAAATATCTTAATCTGTATTTTTTATGTATTTTGAAAATCTTCTCTTTAATCAGTAGAGAACAACTTTAAACATTTTAACCAGGCATTTAACATTTAAAAAAAATAATAAATTAGATGAATGCAAACATAACGGTTTCTCTTTCTAATATTTTTAGAAAAAAAAATAGTTAAATTGTCCAAGAGCATCTTTAAGATTACTTATTAGAACAAAATGTGCAATAGTTATTATGATGTAATACTGTGAAAACCAGTTAAGAAAAGATGATAAGGAACTTAAAACTGCATCATTCAAGATGCTCTAATTAATCTAACAAGATCGTAAATTAATTATAGTTTTAACTCAACCTGCCTAACTTAAAGTTGTCAGAATTCTTCAAACCAAAAAAAGTAAGGTTGAAATTTGCATATGGAAAAAAAATCTTAAATAAAATTTGATTTGATTATCATTATTATTATAATCTTAAAAAGTATGATCTGGTCCGATTCAATTAAAAACGAGCAATGGAATCATAGTCCCCCACCGAATTTTTGAGTAATTGGCAAGCGAGTCAAACTGTACCAATTACCAAACTCACAAATCCGTCAGTTAAAGCAGCATTTCACCGATTTGCGTCGAGTCCACCGTGAGCGTGAGGTAAAACATCAAACATTACAGTGTGGCGGTGAGTCTACGTCACTTCACCCTTTGTTTCTTTCCCTCTTCCGTTTATTAACACTCACACCGCACCCTCTTCTCCTTCGTTCTTCTCTTCTCTTCTTCGTCGGTGGAGTTGGTTGGATTTCCAGATCCAAACCTCTTCCCAATGAAGAATCTCTTCTCCTTCTTCTTCTTCACCACTCTCTTCGCCGTGTTCTCCACCATCAGATCTGGTCCCTCAGATCACCGTTACAAAGATGGCGAACCCGTCCCTCTCTACGCCAACAAAGTTGGCCCCTTCCACAACCCAAGGTACCTCAGATCTCACTCCATTCCATTGCATTCCCTTCAATTATTACTATCATTTATCGTTTTTTTTTGTTTCTCTTTTCACCAGCGAAACCTACCGTTACTTCGACCTTCCCTTCTGTGAACCAGGTTCGTTTCTCTCATTTTTAAAGCTAACTTCAATTTCAAGTCCACTGCTTAAACTGACTGACTTATATTTGATACGCTGACTTTTGAACTGATTCGAACTCGAGAACTCGAGACATCTGGTTAAGTTGAATTGAACTAAAACAAACCTGTGTTAGTTGATTCACGTGTTCGGTGCTATATAATGTTACTTGATTTCATTTACTTATTAAATTTTTATGACTTTTGAATTGTGATTACTTACCAGATGATTTGAAAGAGAAGAAGGAGGCGCTCGGGGAGGTGCTGAATGGGGACCGTTTAGTTAGCGCGCCTTACCACCTGGAGTTCCAGCGCGACAAGGATTCGCTTTCCGTGTGCAAGAGGAAGCTCTCCAAACAGGATGTGGCGCGGTTCAGATCCGCCGTGAGGAAGGACTACTACTTCCAGATGTACTACGACGACCTTCCGATTTGGGGCTTCATTGGGAAGGTGGACAAGGAAGGGAAGGACCCTAGCGAGTTTAGGTACTTCCTGTATAAGCACATTCACTTTGACGTGTTCTACAACAAGGACAGGGTCATTGAGATCAATGTCCGGACCGATCCCAATGCGCTCGTGGATCTCACTGAGGATGCCGAGGTTGAGGCGGAGTTTTTGTACACGGTCAAGTGGAAGGAGACGAACACGCCATTTGAGAAGAGGATGGATAAGTACTCGCAGTCCTCGTCGCTGCCGCACCATTTGGAAATCCACTGGTTCTCGATTATCAACTCGTGTGTGACGGTGCTGCTCTTGACCGGGTTCCTCGCCACTATTTTGATGAGGGTGCTCAAGAACGATTTTGTCAAGTATGTGTGATTTGTCACGAATTGTGATTTTGATGTATTGTGGTTGCAGACCACTTTTTTAAAACCTTGGTTGGTTTTTTATTTGTTTGGGATGAATTATGGATGTTGCTTTTGTTTGAATTGTGTTTAGGTATGCACATGATGAAGAGTCTGTGGAGGATCAGGAAGAGACTGGGTGGAAATATATCCATGGAGATGTTTTTAGGTTCCCCAAGTTTAAGTCTGTGTTTGCGGCTGCACTTGGATCTGGCACTCAGTTGTTTACCCTGTGAGTTTGCACTGGCCTGTTTGAAATGTGTCTATCAGTGAAGCTTGTTCTGAGAAAATTAAATTGTGATAATTTGTTTATTGTTTATTTATCTATCTGAATGAGTTGCGATTATGTGTGATATGCAGTACGGTATTCATATTCATATTGGCACTTGTTGGTGTGTTTTACCCATACAATCGAGGGGCACTGTTTACTGCACTTGTTGTCATATATGCACTTACTTCAGGGATTGCTGGATACACTGCAACTTCATTCTATTGTCAGTTGGAAGGAACAAACTGGGTATTTGCTCGTGAATTTTTTCTCTGCTATTTAGTGCTGTTTTCATTAAAGTTGCATTTGTTTTCAGAGCTTAGTGGTTTTATTCTTGCCATTTTGTTATGACAGGTTAGGAATCTGCTGTTGACTGGATGCCTTTTCTGTGGACCTCTGTTTCTGACTTTCTGCTTTCTGAACACTGTTGCAATTGCTTACCAAGCTACTGCTGCCCTCCCATTTGGGACAATTGTGGTTATAGTTCTCATATGGACACTTGTTACATCTCCTTTGCTTGTATTGGGAGGGATTGCTGGGAAGAATAGCAAGGCTGAATTTCAAGCTCCTGTTCGGACAACTAAATATCCAAGGGAGATTCCACCTTTGCCGTGGTATCGTGGTACAATTCCTCAGATGGCGATGGCAGGATTTTTGCCTTTCAGTGCCATATACATTGAACTTTACTATATATTTGCCAGTGTTTGGGGCCATAGAATTTACACCATCTACAGCATCCTGTTCATTGTCTTCATCATTCTCTTGATTGTTACTGCTTTCATCACTGTGGCATTGACATACTTCCAGCTTGCTGCTGAGGATCATGAGTGGTGGTGGAGGTATGAAATAACTATTTGTCACAACTTTCTTTATTGTTTCTCATGGCTTGGTGTTTATATTCCTTGTGGCTAGTTAGTGAATATGAGATGTCAAATGATTCCTGAATTAGCTGCTAGGTTCTGATGATATAACTGATGTATGATGATCCATATTTGGTAATGGGTGGGATTGTGATAACAATTTAATTAGGTTCTTTTTAAGTAAGAGCTTATCATATGAGTTTATTTTGATAAGTTTCAGCTTAAGTTAAAAGAGTTTATGGAGATCATAAGCCATTTTCATAAGCTTAACCAAAACACTTAAGCAAATTTTCACATGATAAGAGAAACCTAGATAAGTACCATAGATGCTCTTCTAGATACTACCAGTCCAATAGTGGTTAAGTAAGAAATACTAGGATACTTTTTTTAAGATCACTTTATTAACATATAGAGCTTTTTCTAATGAAAGCAAGTTATGATGATAGATGATAGAATTTCATAACTGAATTGGCTAATTCTGTATTGATTGTAATTTGTAAGTGTCTGCCTCGTGAATTGACTATTATATTATGTTGTTTTGACCTTTTTAATTTTTGGGACTTGCATTTTTGAAATGGATCACATGGAGTTCCATGATACTTGAGTTTGAGTGAGATTTATGATCTGCTCACATTACCTATGTGTTCTAAATTTCCTTGCAGATCATTCCTATGTGGTGGTTCAACTGGGTTATTTATCTATGCCTACTGTCTGTACTACTACTATGCACGCTCCGACATGTCTGGTTTCATGCAGACCTCATTTTTCTTCGGATACATGGCCTGTATATGCTATGGTTTCTTCTTAATGCTTGGAACTGTTGGATTCCGTGCTGCTTTGCTATTTGTCCGCCATATTTATAGATCCATTAAGTGTGAGTAGGCATTTTGTCTTCTCTAGTCCACTAGAGCAAAATTGTCTTCATTTGATAGGGAATCTGTAGAAAATTATAGTATAATTTTGCAGTTCTTTTGTGTACTATAAGGGAAGCTGGGTTGGGTGGGTTTCTAGCTTCCAGAGCAACTTGTTAGATGGCAAAGGGTGCTTTTGGGGATAACTTCTGTGTACTACCATCTCTTTAACCAAACTCTTGAAATACTTTTTGGTCCTTTTGGACGTTCTTCAACATGTCAATTTTCTACCTGTGCCAACATTTAAGTTTTCCAAATAGATTATGGCAAAATCCAAATTGTAACACATTTGGGGCATCTCTACATGAAAAATATTAGAAATCTTATCAGATATTATCTGCAAGTACCTATTTTTGAGACAATGTTTCGCGTATTCAAATCATCTAATAAGCAAACTTAATTGTGCCATATACTGGAAACCAAATTTAACCAAGCAGTTGAGATACAATAAGCAAAAAAGGGTTGAAAAGACACCTGATGTATAATAAGACATGCTTGGTAACTTTCGTTGCTATGCACAATTTCAAACTATTGGCCAAATCTTATGAAGCAGTTGAGAAACATTCCGCAAAAAAAAAGAGTTGAGAAGACATACCCGATGTCCAAAGAATTTCAAAATAAAAACGTCCAAATCTAATCAAGCCCTTGCAGTACGCATTGTTCCGGTCTTCCTTGACTTCAAATCGTTTGTGTACCATACACTTTGGTATCAGTGTCACCATCTAATTTTATTTCAAACCTATTTATGCTTTAGAAATTTTAAATCTCATTAATTATTTTTTTCATATATATCTCTTAAAAATAATTAGACTTAATCTTTACGAGACATGATGTACTATAACCCATTTAAAAAAAATTAAAGTACTTCAACAAACAACAAATTACAATTGCATCTTATATTAAATAAAAGAATTTTAGACTAAATATATTAATATCTTATACAGTTTAAATACTTCTTAATTTGTTTACATTAATCTTAAAAATCAATAATTAAAGAGCAAACATTCTCTTTTAAATACTTGCATAAATTACTAACTAATAATGTTTCCTACGTTCACTTGTATACATCAAATGTCAGTCTCTGTTAGCTTCTGATTTTTAACCACATCTATTCGTTCAAAGTAGAAAAAAATGGGATGAAATTTTTATTGTGAAGTGCAGCCATAACAAGAAAGCCAATTTTGACGTTCAGGTTCAGTATTAATCTTTCTAAGCAATTGGAATTCAGGGGAATTTCGCCTAGCATTGCCTTTGCTACTTTGAATTGAGCATCCTCGTCAAATGACCTTTTTGCCTTTTCTGTATTGGCCAAGATTCTCAATATGGTTATCAGGCAAATATCATTCATAACTTTCACAACACTTATGAAAGGTCTATGTCTTGAAGATGAGCTTAGGAAAGCACTGAACTTTCATGCCAATGTGGTGGTAGTTCGAGGATTCAAATTGGATCACGTTACGTTACTCATGTCATGGGACTTTGATCAATGAGTTATGCAAAATTGGAGGTTGTTGAGAGAGATTGAAGAGCGGTTTATTAAGCCTGATGTGGTAACAAAGATAAACTTGTTTCCGAGGCTTATGATTTATATTCTGAAATGACTGTCAAGGGGATTTCTCCTAATGTTGTCACTTATAGTAGTCTAATATATTGGTAGATGGGTTATATATGTATGGAAGGAAAAGTGAGAGAAGTTAAAAATGTGATCGATGTGAAACTCACATCATTGTCGTTACTTGGTATTGCTTAGTTTATCAAGTGAACAAGGCCAAAAATATATCCCACACTATGGCAGGGCAGGGAGGGGAGTAAATCCCAATGTTCTGAGTTATAATAATATCAGATAACAAACCATGCTGAATTTGACATGATTATTTGGAATTCTTTATATCTTCTAGTGGACTCTATTTAGTATTTACCCCAATTAGTAGAAAGTAGATATTTTTGTTTTTTTTGGGCTGAGTTTTCCTGGATGTTAAAGTTGATTGCTGCATAATTATTTGCTTCTTTTTCTAATGATGTGCATATCAATTCTTCCTGTCACCTGTTAAAGTTGATGGGAACCTTATTTTTGGGGCTTTGAATTTTCTCCCTTTGTCATAATTTCAGTTTTTCTAGCAGATTTTGCTTCTTTGATGCCTCAAGGATCAAAACAATTTGGTGTGCAGTTGCTCCAGATAATGCTTGAAATATGGCAGTTGTCAAATGTTAAATGAATCAATACAAAAGATTTTCCTTGCTTCCTTCTCCCTAATATTTTTCCTCCTGTTCAGTCTACCACTACATGGCAAAGTGAGAAACTTTTCAATGCCTATGTTTACTTAGAGATACAGAGCTCTTGAAAGTTTTGTAAATTAAGCTGTTTGCTGTTACTTTATTTTGGATAGAATTGGAGATTAATTTTTATTATGATCTTACATTGACTTGTCACTTGCCAAGTTGCTTTAATGCTATTCTCAAATTAGAAAGAAGTAATTTGCACTCTTATTCATTCGTTCACTTTAAAATATAAACTTGCTTTAAAGGAATTTTATCCCATTTGTTTATTTATACAATCAAAATCTATACGAGTTAAGAGGGTCTGACTCACACAATCAGTTTACCATTATAACTCACGTGTATTTTTAAATCTGAATAAAATAATAAAAAAAACTATTGTATAAATCTAAATTAAGGTAAAAAATACTTATTAAAAATATTAACAATTTATGTAGAAATTAAAAATATTAATTCAAGAGAATTATGTAAAAGACATATATAATTAATTTAAAAAATTAAAAATTAAGTAGAAAAATTTAAAACGACCTTCCATTTTTTAAGACATTAAAAAATACAGAGATTTAACTATTCTAAAGATATGAGATTTTAATTTAGTTTAAATCGTTTTATGTTTGGTTCAATTAATTTTTAAATTACTATTTTCTATTTTTTTTTTAACAAAAAGATTGATTGGTTTTGAACTTTTTTAACTGTACTAATTTGACATTATTATTAACACTTCAAACTATGACAAATCAAGTAAATCTCTTTTGTCTCTAATTATAAAGATAAATTGATGATGACTGATGAGACAAATTTTAGATTCAGTTGTTTATATTCTTATTATCAAGTTCTCAAATCAAACGATATATATTTTAACATTGAATAACTTTTCATTAACTAATTATATGTTGTTGAATTCAAAAAGAAGAAAAATTCATACTCATTCATTATTTGAACAATAATAAACAACATAGATAATCTTTACTGGAGGTGATTCTACTTAAGTTTTAGTTTGATTCATATTATTTTGGATGCCCAAGTATTGTTTTCAAAATAAAATTCACAACTCGTCAAATTGTTCCCTCTCTATGTTAATTAAGTCACACACACAATTTTCTGTGTGTCAATCGATCTATATTAATCTCTACCTACGACCTGGCTAGCTAGAATTGAAGCAAAAGCAAAAGCAATAATATAAATGGTTCCCTAAGTGGAATTTAGAACATAAGAGTCATTAAAGATGCATGCAATAAGCATCTATAGCATTTCTAATTTTCTTCGGTTTACAAGATGCAATGCTTTGATTTTTTATGCATGGAGCTTTCTTATAAGCAGTTTTTTTTTTACATGTTATAAATGTACATGTATATATCCTTAAATACGTTACTGTTTTGTGAATGCAGTAGGTAGTAATTACATGAATATGGATCTACAAACGTACATCGAGATTTTGTTCTCTAGTCAGACTCGATCAATTTGATCATTGGATTATATGGGGGGTAATTAAGGTATATATATAGATATATGTTAGCTGCAGCCTCCAGTAGACAAAAAATCAATGAATGGAACAATACTACTACCATTGTCCTTGTTCTTCTTCTGTCCCACTATAGCATCTTCTTGACTTACTTCCTCCTCGTCTCTTATTCTGGCACTGTCTGTCACTTCACTTTTGTTGGAATCGGTATTTACTTGAAGAAAATCATAGAACTCTACTGATTGAGTAGTACTCTTGTCTGCATGGAATATTATCAAACAAAGATTTTCATTATTAAACTCATCACCCAATGGAGGAAAAAAAAATGTGTTGCATGTACTTTTTGTCAATGCATGATTGGTGCACTCAACATACACAACAATATTTAGGAAAACTCTATCAGTAATATTCTAACTAAGCCACTGAGGATACTGATAAAGAAATCAAAAGTAATTTTTTTATTATATTATTATTGAAAAGTGTAATAATATGCACTTTCATGTGCTTTCCAATGTAACACTCCAATGTAATTTTCAATAGAACTTTCTATTTATTGATTTTTCAATAGGCATTATAACAGTATTAATTAGTATTAAGACCCTTATATAGCAAATGCTAACAAATAGTATTAAACTTGTCCTTGTTAATATTGTCTTTGTCTAGAATTAATTTGTTAGCATAGATATAGTAAGCTTATGTTTTTGTTTTTGAAGGCAGAACAGTTATATAGTAAAGTTTTGTTGATAGTATGATGCTTTATATTAATAGATAGGTTCATTCCATTGGTACATTATATTATAATCATAAACTTATTATAATGTGTTTGATAAATCATTCTAATAGTTTACTAATTTGTCTAAAATAAATTTATTTTGATATACGAGTTTATTTTAATAATCTTTAATTTAATTCCATAAGCTATTTTAATTAATTAAGCTTATAATTTATAAGTTACCTGCTTTTTTTTTTTTAAATTCTAGTTTTATCTTCGTTAATTTACTTGAAATCTCTTTTTATATTCTTTTAATCTTTTATGTCATTTTAAATTTATCATTTAACTTATTAGTTAATCTTACCAAACAATTTCATTATCAACTGACTTTAGTAGCTTATTTAGTTTTTAACTTTTCAACTTTAAATTAATTAACACATAAGCTATTTTTGTCAAGCATATGTGTATTAAATTTTAACTATTTAATATTTATAAGATAAAATTATATTAATGAGGCTAAACTTAACAAGTTTTCCGGTTAGTATGTAGTATATAACAGTATTTTCTTTTGTAATATTGGAATTAGTTATTGAATGAAGTTGTAGAAATGAAGCATGAAAATGTATGTATATACCTGGAGGAACTGTTGAAGCTGCATAAGTTGGGTGTTGAAAGTAAAACTTGTTGGGAAATTGAAAAGGGGTATGTGTGAGTGTGACACAAGCTGCAGGGTTGTGGCTGCTGTACTTTTGATAATACTTTTCAACAAAAGAAGAAGTGGCTGGGATGGTCTCAATTATAAGGTCCTGATCCTGCTGCTGCATGATGTTTGTTGGATTAGCTGAGAATAAAAGAGGTGGCTGATGATGATGTTGTTGTTTTGGATGATTGTTATAAATTTTAGAGGTTTCTCTCCGAATCCTCGCCATCATGACATGCCAATGGTTTTTGACAGCGTTATCAGTTCTTCCTGGGAAGTGTCTTGCAATTACAGCCCATCTATTCCCATGAATCCTGTGAGAAGCAACAAGTCTCTCTTCTTCTTCCTCTGTGAATGGACTTCTGTTTATTCTTGGGTCCAATTGATTGAACCATCTCAACCTACAGCTTTTCCCTGCACGGACGTGTACAAAAGAGTTTAATGATGATCCATCCATCGAGTGTAACAAATTATCAAACTGCTTTGTGTAGCTAGCCCTAATGGATTTATTTGACTATCATCACAATCACTACAACAAAGTGAAGGGACTTAATTAGGTTGTGCTATAACCTTTTGATATTAGCTCGATCGTTTACTGTGGAATATTTTCTAATTAAATAATTATTTGATTTGAATGGATAAATTTAAAGTTGTTGAAGATGAATAATTATATATATATATATATATATATATATATATATATGACATGATGATTAGTTAATTAATTAAACGTACCTGATCTTCCTCGGAGCTTCTCAGCTATGGCGTTCCAATTATGAGGTCCATAGCGTTCCACCAATTCTCGAAGATTCTCATCCTCAGCTGGCCTCCAATGCCCTCTACTGCACATATTATCTCTCCCTAGCTAGCTACAACCTAAAACCCCACAAAGAAAGAAATAAAGAAAAAAAAAACCCTAATTCAAGAATAGGGTATATTTTTTTTAATTTCCCCTACCCTTTTGGTCCTCTCTCTTCCTCTTGTGTTTGATATCTATATATCTTCCCTTCCCTAAGCTATGATGAGTAAAGAATATAAGAGAGAGAGAGAGAGAGGAATGAATAATAGAGATAAGAAACTGAGAATGAATAATAAAGACAAGGGAGTAGAAAGAGACACAGGAAGAGAATATATGGTGGGGGAAGATGGGAAAGTGTTTTCCGTTAGAGAGTTGGAGGGATTGGACAAACCTCTTGTACCTGAGATTGATGCTAACATTTTGGCTAACAAACCCTCTCTCTTATAATTAAGTACTACACAAACATATACAAATTAAATAATAATAATAATAATAATAATATATATATATATATATATATATATACACATATACACACACATTACATATGATGTCATGTGTGGGTGAAAGAAAAAAAAAATTAAGGTTGCTTAGAGGAGCGAGCGAGTTTGGTTCTGCTTTCAACATCTTTCCAAGTTTCTAACCTACAACGTCTACTTATAACCCACCAAAGAGTCCCTATTTTCCATATTTTATGTATTTACTCAAGGAATTACATTGACACGTACGGTGTGCTTTTCTTATTTTTCCAC
Source organism: Amphicarpaea edgeworthii (assembly GCA_014843725.1). Taxonomy (NCBI): domain Eukaryota; kingdom Viridiplantae; phylum Streptophyta; class Magnoliopsida; order Fabales; family Fabaceae; genus Amphicarpaea; species Amphicarpaea edgeworthii. Next base: position 2,488,516 of record CM026325.1, read on the forward strand.
AAAATCATAAAACGTGAAACACTTTGCCATCGACTATGCATGCATATAAACGAGCTTCCAAAAGTTCTTTTAGTAAGAAAAAGATATTCATTTAAGGATTTAATAAATTAATTAAGCCGTGCGTGTACATGGTCCAATATTCTTTAACAGAAAATTCAACACACAACGTATATAGTATTTGCCTAAGAAAAAGTAGTTTTGACATATACGTTTGTGTGACATGCAAAATAACAAATCGGAGGAATATATATATTACATCAGAAAATTATTAATCGTTTGGAGTGTCTGGTGTTCTTGTTAGACTATATTTGGAAGTTATACGCAGAGGGATATATAGATATGTTTTAGGTTTGGATTTGATTAACTTTTTTGGGGCTTAACTAACTACATTATTTGCCTTAGAATCCTTAACATTGCACGTGGACTGAGGAATATTATTCGTCATTTAATTAAAACTATACTTCATTTTGAGTCAAACATATAGTCTTCCCCCTCTTAATTAATTTGTCTCCCCCAACACCCTATTGAGTATTGGCATAAGAAAATATACAACAAATTAATAATTCTATATTTGAATGTTTTACCTTCTAGATGGATTCCTGTTACTGATATAAAAAAATCTTAATCTTTTTTACCCAATTCCTTTCACCTGCAAACATATTTTTAATGGTTTAGTGTTGAGTTAAACTTTCTGGTCAGTAGTATATGTGTACACACACAACGTTAAATTAAATATTAATATAATATATAACATATATGACAGTATAGAAAACCCATAATATGTATATTAATATAATTTGATTTTTGTTAAGCATAAACTATAATATATAACGGATAAAATATTCTTAATATTTAATAAGTGTTAATTTGTTACAAAATGATTTTAAATATTTTTTATCTTTATGTTTGTAAAAAAAATAATTAGCAATCCCTTTATACGTACTATATATATCTCTAATTATATATTATATAGTGCAATTGCATGATGATGTCAAGTATTATTTTAGAAAAATTACATCACATGTTTTATCCATTTTCTTTAAGAGATGTATAAAAGTATGAATATAACGACAGGTATTTGAAATAAAAGCACGTTGACGTGAGGACAAGCGTGCTTAATAATATCAGGGAGTAGTTATACATTGACATTTTCCCCCAAGACATATAATTCTATATAGGGAGTTGATTAATTAATTTCAAGGTTAGAACATGGTACAAGTCTAAAAATTAATTGGATAAATTACATTTAATTATCATTTTAAGTAGAAAAATTGTTTCGACTGTGATTTGTTGGTTTAATCAACCAATAATCCAATAAATAACTTATAGAGTATTATTTAGACCAAAATGATTATCAAGAAAATTTTAATAAAATTAATTTATAAGTTGAAAAGAGAATGTCCTAATAAAAGGTACCATTTCATTATCTTAATAAACTCGATACCGATGACACATAAAATGATAAAACAGAAAAAAAAAAAAAAAAAAACATAGAAAGATGATGTGCGACTCTTTAGAAAAACCACTTGAGTCAGAAAATTTGCTGGTGATTAACTTTTAACCGTCAATAATAACAAATAGCATTAGTAAAATATGAAACTTGCATACATATTCCGAGTTAATTAAAATACTAGTTAATTACATGTAAAATCTCAATACATAAAAATTGAATCATTTGATTATAAATAGCCAAATAGGATTATAAACAAACTGAAAAATAAATGAGAAATGTTAGATATTAATGAGTGAGAGATATGTATTTTAATTCTAAGGGAATATCTCTTTGAATTGGATGATGTAAATGTTAATTTATTAATATTTATTAAAAATGTTACTGGAGAACAGGAACTCACAACTTATCTCTCTTTTTCTCTTCATTTTTTCTTTTATCACTCAACTCATCTTATAATTATTATATGGGCTTGCTAGTTTGATAACTTCCTCTATCGTCATGTATATGTGAAATTGGTATCACAAACCACAATATATATACCCGTAAAATTCATACAAAGAAAAAAACAAATCGTTGATTATAAGAAATTAAAATTAAAAGATAACCTTGTAAACACATTTTTAGTAAAAATGTGTATAACATGAAATCTTAATAATTAACTACTCCGTTTGTCCATTTGATATATATATATATTATTTTATTTTTATGAAATACGCTCCTATCACTTATATATTAAGCTAGTAAAATGATGTGCAAATCATATAAAGAAATATATATTAATGATTAGTTAATTACTAATTAGATTGTTGTTGGAGACAGTTAAAGAAACATGCAAGCAAATCAAACTTAAAATTACAACAGAATGTGACAGGTGAAATGTTTAACTAGGCAATTGCAAGACGAAAGTGACGCATGTGATAATAGTTTAATACCTAAATTTCTAGCAAGTAGCCCTATTTTATTTAATTGTCATATATTTTCTATTAATTCATCAGCAAAAAAAAATATTTTTTATTAATTTTTAATACTTTATTTATCTTCATATTTTTATAAATCATTTTATGCCAGTCTTTTCAAATTTCAATAGCGACTTGTATATGCTTGTACTACAAAATAAAATTGTTGACACAATCACTTTTTTTTTCTAATCCTGAATAATTGACTATTTGAAGCTTATTTACAATGTTGTACAGCTGTAAAAAAACAAAATCGATTATACAATTAAAATATATGTAATGATATTTTTTTAAAATCTAACCATATATAATATAATAGATATTTATCGTTTTATTTTAGTCGTTAAACTTTTAAAAAATCGTGTAAGTGATAGTATTATACTTCATATATCATTCTTTTAGGTAGGGTGACTATTGTTTATTGGTATTTGATATGCATTTCTTATATATATAGTCAACGTCCGAATTGAATCATATTGAATTTCATAATAATATCGAATTATTTATATATTATATTATTATTACTAGCTCAAGTATCTTTTATTTTGTTTTGTTGACGAAAGAAAATAAGAGTGAAAAAATAGATAAATATAACACAAATACTATTTAGATATGATAGATAAAAATTAAAAAAAAGTGAAATTATTTATTATGAAAAAATGAAAAAAAAATATTTATTCTTGCTAAAATTTTATTTTTCATTTAAATGAGGGTAATTCTCTCTCAGTTATTCCTTTGGCTACAAATTCGTGTTAGGGAGGGATTAGTAAAGTTTAATTTCCATATGAGTCTCTCGACCTTTTATTTCCTTTTCCCATTATTTCTTTTGCTCAATCGAACACGTGAAATAATTCAATCTATTTTGTCTCACTTGTGTTAAAAAAAACAAAAGTTAAAACAAATCTGAATAGAAAATTTATATTACAAAAAAACTTCAATGTGAAAATTATTTTACACATGTATCTCCGTACATGGATATATGACTTATATATATTTGTACGTGTAACCCACAATAGAAAATGACCTGGCCGAAAATTATAATTAAATTGCGTAAATAGTTGCCCCAATTCGGTTAGGAAGTGCTTGATGATACGTAAGTGATGAGAATATGTTAATTGACTAATATAGTGTTCATAATAACTCCCTTTTGTTGATAAACAGGTTCCAACAACTCATGAATATTTTATTTCAATTATTTAATTTGAATTACAATTCTTCCTAACAATAAGCCTTAATCGACTGAAGGCCGCTGCTATTCAGTATTCACACACATATATATCAGAAACATACACGTTTAACCATTTAACTAATAACTAATAATATGTAAAATGTGGTTTTAATTTGGAATACGAAAGTGTTGTGTTGGTAAACATTGATTCCGTTATATATATTAATGAGAGCAAAAGCAAAAATATTGAAAGGATTGACTGTTGGCCTAACTAGTTGCAGAATTATTGTTATTGCTTCTTTAAAAAGTGAGTGAATTCTTCCACCCACCATCTGTCTCAAGATTGGTAAGTGTCAATGCTAACGCAGATAGCCGTTTTCTTCAAATATCAACAAAACCTCTCCCTCTTTAAGACTCAAATATTATGCAGCATCAGAATTGAAGCTAATTAATGTGTGTTCTTTGCTTATAATATGCTCTTCATACAAATTACACAATTGTTATATTTTATAACAAGTGGCAGCATGATAGAGTATTTGAATCAAGTCTCAACTTTCATGTACAAAGTAGATCATTGACTGTTCACCTGTTTTACCTACTCTCTTTTTTTTTTCTTCCTTACAAACTGTGGCAATTTTACTGTTACATGGAATTGGTAGTACCTGAACTTAATCTCATGTACTTGCATGCTAATTTGGGAAATATATATCATTGTAGGAGAGTTTCTCGTGTCATTAGTCTCTCCTAACCAGGAAGATAACTCATCAACAAACATAACAACCAAATGGATATATAGCAAATTAACTTAACTTTCATCCTCTTTCATTCCAACCAATTAATTAATTAATTAACAAACCCCCAAAATCGGGTCAATGTATGTAGATTGTGATGCTTAAATAGTGAAGCTTCCGCTGAAAGATCCACGCCAGTTGATCAACTAAGTACTCTACTCTATGGTGATTCTTTAGTTTTTAGGAGAGAATAATTTTAGGGAATTCTATTGGATGAAGCTTATTGACTTTACCTGCCAATGTAGAATACCAATTTCCTTCTCCCATTAGAATTTTCTATTTAAACCAATTTTTTTATTAATTGATGCATACACTAGGTGATTAACAAATACTATTATTTAATATTTGAAAAAAAAAATTGGTTACTTTTGAAAGACAAAACAAATGTTTTTTTATTGTATAAATCTTTGAAATGAAAATAAGAGAAAATAAAATAGCACTTTTGTAATTATTAATAAAAAACAAAACAAAAAATTAAGAAAAAAAAAAAAAACACATATTCTTGAACTAAACGGACTAAGTTTCATTTTCTCTGGTGCTTGCTTGGTTCAGATGTTCTGATTAGATGCAGTCACCTAAATTTGGAAGAAGTGTTTCTGTTTTAGGAAGTTATATCCACCATTGAACTGTACAAAATTAATGCTGAAAACTGAAATTAACCAACTTTCGAAATGCTCCAAGGAATTGCATTTTGATAATGATTCATGACCCAAGAATGGTGCACCCACCCATCTTACCCTAAATGACTGGTTTTCCTAGCTACTTCCTACACCCCTTATTCCATTTTTAAGTTTACCTGATCATATAGCAATATCATGGTCGTCTTTTTCATCGCTATATATTGATTAATTTACATTTAATTAATTTATAGTCCATACTATTTCAGACTATATAGCTTGTGAGTGAAATGGAGATTGAATGCACTACATTGAGTGCAACTTACTTATAAGGTTATGGGTATTAGGTATAGGACAGAGATATAAATGTCCATGTAGGACAGGTTTTTCATTCAATATAGGCCTATATATTGACCTTGACGGGAATATAACACCTTTATAATTCTAATTAGTTGATATATATGCCTCCAATTTTGGCCTCAAAGTTACGTGTATTTATGTTTATGTTTTTGGAACTGAAACTGTAGGACTATTTCAACCCTTTGCATATAATCAAAAAAAGAATTTGGTAACATGAATGATAGGGCCAATTATCCAACAAAAAGTGACATGTAGCTACCCAAATACAAGGAGGAATTGTTCCATTGATATAAGGAACTCCCACTGTTGTATAAGATGTCAAGTTAACGAAATCTTATTCTTTTGTTGTGCAAGTAGTGAAATTTATCAATAACATGTAGAACATAGACCCCATTATGACCATATCTTTCGGCTTAAGTGTTGAGTGGTGAAATTAAGGTTTAGGATGATTGCAACATTTTATTATCATATAAATATATATAAATTCGAATCATGGAAAACTGATTTTCTTTTCTTTGTAACAACCCCATTGAGATAATCATGCTGATAAAGGTTCTACAGTTTTTGCATAACTTAATGACAACATCAGATACAGTGATGCTGTCACTAAAGTTGTCCCACACGCACTTCTTCACCTGCAAACATAATTTTCCACATGTTAGGAACTTCAAATTGATTTCTATGCCATGTTGGACACCACAAAGGAAGAAATTATTAAATCCCAGAGAACAGATGAAGAATATCCACGAAAATTTACTGTTTTCCTGTTGGATTTCTTGTTCTGATTCATATATAGCAGTCAAAATTCAATCATACTAAATACAAAAGAGAGCTCAGGCAACACATTGAAAAGTTACTTTTTATGATACTTCTTTCCAATTTTCTATCATGCATGTCCTGAAACAAAGCATATAATCATCACTCTGTCTTTGGAAACTGATAATGCAGTTTAATTAATGATCCTAGTTAAGTGCTGTCAAACTGTACCCTTAATTTGTTGCATCCAATTCACTTTTTGCTTTACAATCTTCAAATGATAACATGATCTTATTAGATATTATTATATAATCTCTAACTAATCACTATTTTAGACCTAACAAATTTGGAGAAAATAAAGTACACTCAACCAATTAGAATAAGTTATACACACATGACAGAACTGAATTAGGACAAGTACTTACTCATGGTTGTAAATGTAACTGTTATTTATGGAGAATCACTCAAGTAGCTGTTGAAATTGTGTGTTATTATTATTTAGTTATTGAATTAAATTTTAATTATGGATTGAGCACAGTCCAAATTAAATGTGAGCGAATTCGTGATTCTTAATAATGAGTACTAATAATAAGTTCCCTAAAAAAAAATGTACTAATAATAAGTTTACTTATTTATTGAGACTAAGGAATGAATGGTCGAGATTGGATCTCAGATTTTGATTTTGATTGCCACGTGTCATGCGAAGAAGAGTAGAAGAGCTGTCCATTTCTTTAATTTTTTTTTGCTGGAGCAATCATCCTGTTCCTGAATTAGGGTTTTTCAGAGAAGAGTGTTGTGTTTTGCGTCGCACACGCCACCGTCCATGATCTCAGCACAACAACGTTGCGATCCGGACAATCGCAATACGGTACGATGTTTCGGTTCCTATTATTGCTCTATAAAATCTGCTTTATTGTTGCTGCTGTTTCGGAAATGGGTAATTAAAAATCTGGTACTGTAACGTGGAAGCTTCTTTTTATATCTGATACCTGCTGGATTTTCTTTCGGAATTTTTTTTTTCTTTTTTCATTTCAATCAACTATGATTCTGGGAACGGGGAAGGGTCTAGGATATTCTCTGTTATGTAATTGGTTATTTTTTGAATTGATTCACCTAATTGGAAATGCTGTTATCGTGTTTATAATTGGCGTGTGCATTTTGGTTGATTAATGTTATGTAGCATCATGTCATGGTTATACTGTAACTGTTTGTGGGTGATTTTTTATTTTTTTTAAAAGCTGTTTCAGATAACCCTGGATTGTTACTTATCAAGGCAAAGATGTTTTAACTATTGAAAGAATTAGGTGAAACCGTAAAAGTAGAATATTAGTGCAACTAAAATTTGAAATATAATTTATTTAGCTTGTCATAAATATTTCACAAAATTCTAACTTGGTTGCACCCTGTTCTTTTATCTGTGATTGGGATTGGCTATTGTGTAAACATTTGCAACAATGCATGACTTCTGTCGAAAAATTGGTTTTTGATACAAGCCCAGTGGGGTTGTTTGATCTGTGTAGTCAACCCTTCTGTGTGGAATACGGTTTGGTTTCCTTTTTTACAATACAATTTATTTAGATTGTCAAATTTGTGGATAATTGTGGTAATGCCATTGCCCTCCACTAATCAAACACCATGTCAGTGTTCTAACATGGAACCTGTATCTTTATTTCTGCATTGCAGTAGTGCAGGACATATTAGAATGTGATTATGTTATTCGAAACAAGCCCTGAAGTTACTGCTTGCTTGAGAAAGCTTGAGAATTAAACTTAATTGTTTTGATCTATTCCTATCCAATTTTTTACAGATGTCCTACTTGAAGCATTTTCTTGGTGACAGAATACAGTTTCTAGTACTAATTTTACAATACAAAGCATCTTTTTCAGGTCTGACCTCCACCTCAGCTAGTTTCATCAGCTAAGTCTTTCTGTGGCATATCAGATTTCATTAGGACTAACCAGACTGCAAAACAAGGCATACTGATTGACTCTATTTGGCAAAAATGACAGAATTCCTTAGCTACACCGCTTCCAGACAGTTATCTAGCATGTTCCTTGCAATTGTCTTCTTTCACGGTTCTGAATATGTTCTAGCAGTTGTCTTTCATGGGAGATCAAATGTAACTCTAAAGTCTCTTTTGATTAGCAAACACTATATTGTAGCAATGATCTTTTCTTTGCTGGAATACATCATTGAGATTGTTTTAGTACCTGAGCTAAAGGAATACTGGGTGATCAGTGATTTGGGTCTGGCACTGGTTGTGATTGGGGAGATTATAAGGAAGATGGGAATTTTTACAGCAGGGAAAGCCTTTACACATCTTATAAAGATTTATCACGAGGACCAACACCAGCTGATTACTCATGGTATATATAGTTATATTCGTCATCCGGGGTACTGTGGTTTCCTCATTTGGTCTGTTGGCACTCAAATAATGCTCTGCAATCCCCTATCAACTATTGCATTTGCAGCTGTTGTCTGGCACTTTTTTGCTAAGCGGATACCTTATGAAGAATACTTTTTGAGACAGTTTTTTGGAGCACGGTATGAGGATTATGCCCGAAGAGTTGGGTCAGGGGTGCCATTTGTGAAATGAAGACAGGTTAATTAATTCTCTGAACTAAGATTTTTCTCTTGAACAGTTTTGATCCTTGCTGGTGGTATAAAGTGCTTGCTTTCAGCCTGTGGCTATACCAACATATCCTTTCATTATATGCAGCTGTGCTTGTGTGAAGTATCTGAAAAAAAAAAAAAAAAATCCAGGGTTGGGTTAGATGGCGATAAATGTTAGGTTTCATGGTTGGACCAGATTGTTGCAGATTATTCATGGAGCTTCTAGCAAGCCTACTGATTATTTATTTTACCACTGGCAATGGTTATCACGGGCATGCTCAACCAAGTAAAATTTAGTTTGGCTAACTATTTAACTAGGATTTTGTAGTTTAGGTATCCTCTTTTGGTGATGTATCATGGGGTAAATCAAGTGTTACATCATTTAATAATTTTTAAATAAATAATTTTTTTTCTCAAAATCTTCAAAGGGATGATAAGTTCATTTCATGTTAGATCATATCTATTAATTTTTATATTAATAAAATATAATTTGATATCTCAATTATATAAATCAAAATCACTATATCAAAATCACTATAATATATATTTTTCAAAATGTACTAAAATATAAATCACTTAATCACCTTTTAACTGATGTTCACTTTTTATAAAATTTGATAAATATGTTTTATATGAAATAAATTTTTAATCTAACGGAATGTTTTTTTAAAAAAATTATTTATTTTAAATTTATTGAAGGATATAAGTTTTGTGACTAGCATTAGTTATGGTAAAAAAAATTTAAGAAATTGAATAAAATACAAATAATTAATTAATTTAAATATTTCATTATTTTCTTTATTAATTATAAAAGAACTTTTTATTATAAAATAAATGATTTGAACTTAATTATAACTTAATTTTAATTTAATAAGAATTAAGTTTAATTTTGTAATATTTAGTTATAAATTATGATTTAAAAATTTATGTTAATATTTAGTTCTATTGTCATTTTTTTGCATGTCCTCAAAAATTTTGAATAGGTGAAAATTCTCCTAATTTTTTTGTCTACCATACGATAACACACTTTACATATATGTTATTTGATCATTTTTTCATGTTTTAAATTTCAAATGAAGCATTTATATTTTTTTTAATTTTTAAATAAAAATTTGACATGAAAAAAAGATAGAGAATCACACGGATAATTTGAGAAAATTGTTTCACTCAATAAATTATGACTAATAGGGTTTTTAAAGAATAAACAAGATGAAAGGAAGTAAAAACAAGGTTTATATTATTTATCTGTAAATGATATTTTAGTAATAAAAAATATAAAAATAAAAAGGTAGGGGTATTAAATAAAGGAGGTAAATATATCTTGAGCAGTTGAGCTTGAGGATTATCTCTACTCATTCTTCAGAGAGCAAAATTGTTGACCCAACCTAAGATAATAGAAAAAGCCCTTGCAGATAGAAGCTAAACCAAGTGATTTGAAAAGCTTCAAATTTAAGTCAAAGTAGAAAAAAAAACTCAAATCGAACTCGAGTAAAGCATCAACCGGGTCAATTGTTAGAGTCCAGTCCAGCCCAGTCAAGTTTAGTTAGCTCAACTCATTTCTAGCCCCAAGCATACAATTGTTAAAGATGAAAACATTCCAACTACTAGTCAGAACATAGCATGCGGACTGGAAAGCTTGAGAATACCATTGACTAAAATTGATGAGTCTGTTATCAAGGTATGTTATAACTTATATCCCTATGAATAAATCAAGAAATCATTAGCTTAGTCTCAATTTGAAAAACACATCTTCTGTAGTATGCACTATCATATGGGTGTTATCTATCTACATGAAAAAAGAGCTGCTTCGACTAGATCTAGATTAGCAAATACCTATGATACAACAAATTTCCCTGGTTAACAAGGTAATTTATGTGGCACAATACAATTCGGCTGTAATTTCAATGCAATTTCAGATTTCCAGCTTCACTAATGGCCATATATCTGATGAAAGAATAGCAAGCCAGAGTGTCTGAGATGCTCATGGTTAGCCCAACATAAATTATGCTGAGTTTACTACAAGGCTGACAATTCAACTTCCTGAGAGCAGGGACGATATGCCACAAACGTGCTGTCAATTGCAAAGGAACCAGTATTAAAACAAGTGATTCCTGTATACTTGAATGCCTTCTGCTGACTTCTGTCACCCAAGACTATCTGCATCAATATATCCCAATAAAATAAATCAGCATCAGAATATTCTTGCGTGGTTTATTACAAATCATTTCAACCGTCTTGAGATGTGATATGCCAAATATAATATAACGTGAAGATGTAATAAATTGTTGTTTCTTCCAGTTTTGATGGGTAAATTTGGGTTTTCCTTTCTAAAAACATAACATTTCAACTGTTCAATATATCATTCCCTGGAGATAGAAAAGGCAGTGACTCAAAAATACATAGATATACAGAATTTACCTACTGTATTCTAACAAATTCCCCCATCCATTTACTCCCGTGAAGATGAATAAAAAAATATACAAAAAATGAGTATTAGATTCAGCTATTCAAGCATTGCATGCCAATTCAATCAGTCGTCCTTCAATTCTGACACTTTACCCAAAAATTAGAATATGTAGTCAGTTTGCAAAGTAGCACTTTATATTCCTAACATCATTTAAAAATCTTTGCTGCAACAAATTTCAGATATGAGCAGTACCGTGTGTGGAGTAGGATAAAGATGAAGACAATGGTCATAATTCCAAATGATGGGTTGTACAGTTAGCGGAAGTGGACAGAGATGACTCTGATGGGTTATGGTAGCAACAAGCTGCAATTTAAACCCAAAAACTGTTAGTTTTAAGATTCTAGATACCTAAAGTTACCAGGTAAATAAATGAGAAAACACACGAGGGACAAACTACATGTTGAAAATGATCATCGGTCTCTTCTGTAGAAGGAGGCATCAAACATGAGCGGCGCATTCTATACAGCATATCCTGACGGAAAAATACAATTTCTTGGGTATAAAATTTGACCCTGTAGCCAAACAGATAAACAATCAGCTTCCATAGCAACTATAAAGTACAATATGTACAATTAATGAAGATGTCCCATGCAATAATATTTAAATGTAACATTAACCTGCACGGGTTGCTTAAAAATATGGCATTGGGAATGTGCTTTTGGAGCTCTTCAGTTAAATATTTTGGTAAAGAACATCTAGGAAGAGCCGTTGAAGGACCTGGAAAAAATTGCTGAAAGTGATGTAACGCATGAAAAAAAATGGAGCATGAGTAATTATCAACAATGTCAATACCTGCATCATCAGGACCCGGAATAAACAGGAATTTACTGTGCTCTTTTAGTCGTGTATGGGCAGCAATCATTTCCCCCAGCTTACCAAACTGCATTCTGCATATTAAAGTTTCTAATGATTTTTATCCTTACATAATAAATATCCTTTTTAAGCAATAATATAAATAATGACAATGTTGTTTATTAAAACTAATTATAATGACAGGTGACACAACAAATAATATGATCTAATCCTAGCTGTACTTTCCTAATTCCAGACTTTAAGTTATCACTGTTAATGAACGAAATACAAACATTGGTAAGTTGAATTCACCTGAGGGTCGAATAATAATGAAATGAAAGGTTACATGGCTTAGAAGAGAAGTTTCCCATGAAAACAAATAAGGAAGGAACCACTTCCACACTCTCAAAGCCATCCAGAACAGTCTCTAGCTTTCTCAAAGCCTTCTCTAGGAAAAACAGTCAATATTACATCAAGCTACATATTAAAAACAAGGTGCTCAAGGAAAGGTAGAAAAGAAGAGAAACAAATCAACATTTCAAATTACCTCTTCATTGTCTAGCCAAATATCAGAAAGGATAACAAACATGTCATTTACCGCCCTTTCCTCCATCTCTGCCAGTCTAATCTATTTAAAAAAGATATAGGAAAGATACATTTCATGGGTGCATGATACCAAACAAACTTTAGGTTTCGTAATAATAATAAACATGTATCAAGGGAGGACATCGTAAGGATACAGTTTCTTCTTTAGTAAAAGTACCCACGCCAAAAAAGTCATGCCCTGAAAGTTGTGTAACTGACTTATCTCTATCCTCCAATGGAGGAAATCCACATGTTAAGACCTGCAGAAAAAAAGATACACCGATTATGTAGATATTAAAGTGAAAATATCAGAAGTCAGAACAAATAACTGATTCATTTTATAAAAAGATAACATGAAGCAGATATTGAGAAGGGTGTGCTAGCTAAAAGGACCTGAAAAATACCCTCCACAAGCATCTCCCCTTCAGCCACAACTATAGTGTTCTCTGAAAAGAATCCTGTAGTTATCTTGTATTGCATGTCAAAGAAACAGATGACAATACATCCATGCTTATAAAAAAAAAGAGCTGTTATGAGTTATAGCTTACAAAATCAGTAAAAAGTTACAAACATAGGACAAATATATTTTAAGCCCTACCAAAGTACTTGAATTACTTGGATTTAAGCATCTTTGAAGGAAGAAAAATGTAATTTACTCGAACATTTAATGAAATTACATAACTCTTACAAAAAAAATATTGACAAAATACTAAAGGATATTGCATTGGATAGGTTGATTTTAACTGCAGCCGTAAGGTCTTCCAAATAGTAATGACCATCTTCCAGCTGAGATATTACTCCCATTACCCATCTTCTATCTGTTTGCCCAACCAGAGATTGAATGGGAGATATCTGGCACATCATAGTATAAAGTTACATATTAATCCTCATCAAAAACACCAAATTGAATGCATGCATTTGAATGCACAATTCTTAACCATAGTTAATATCCAACAGACTAATTAATTAATTTAAGTTCATAACAAAAGGGAACACCCATAGTACCTCACAGCTTCCAAAATGTGTAAATTCAGATTCAAAAGCAGGTTTCGAAAAATGCTGGTCACGAGACAGCCTCTGGGACAACAAGAGAAACCGATCCCTGTACAGAGCTGATTTTGCTGATGCTTCTCCATGAATAGGTAAGCTGCCTGCATGCCTGGAAGAAAAACAGGAAACACAAGAGCATGGACCTAAATTTGAGTCGTATGACAGTCAAGTTGAAGCCAACAATCAATACAAAAATTCCAATAAATTGCTTAACTGGTGTATCTCATGTAAAATATAAAATCAAATTACAATTTGTCCTGCATTAGGGATAGGGATGCAGAGTCACACAATACACTTGAAAGCACCATTATTGTAACATCGATTTCCCCAGCTTTCAGTTATATATCAAACTTAGTGTTTATGACCTTCGTCTTATTTTGAATAAGACTACATACAATAAAACGAACAACAAACACTAAAGCTAGATACATCCTCGTTCAAGCCCAAGGTAAGATTTGGGGAAATTACAAAAAAAAAAAAAATGAACATTGACCTCTTATAGGTAGTTCCTCTTTTGGTGATTTTCCTAGAAAATTTTAATTTCTAAAAAAAACTACTAAACATTATTTATTCCACTTGTTGCTCTAAGTCAAATAATCCTTAGAGTTCTACTTAGTTTTTATCAAGCCAAACACATTATTGCAAAATTAACAACATTCATAGATCAGTTGAAGAAACTTCCCACCACTTTTCATTCCCAAATAGCAAATAAAAAAGAATGAAAAAAACTTACACGTAGAACTGCTTTCTGACAGCGTCGTATTTATACTTCGGGATGAGGAACGCATCGATGATGCGAAGAGCGGAAGAGGAGGCGGAGGAGCTTTCCTCGACTGCCTCGTCGGCTTCCAGCAGCAGGCTCACCACGCGCTGCACCGTCTCCTTGTCGATTATGGTGGATTTCACTGCAAATTTGTTCAGTGTTTCAGAAATTGAATCGAAATTGAAAGAATCAAGTTAGGGATAGAAATAGAGAGAGAGGTTACGAGATTTTTCGAGCTCGTCGAGGAGGATATCGATGGCTTCGTTCTCGTCGGCCCCTTCGATGCGAGAGGGGAAGGAGAGGATCTCGTCGAGAGCATCGACTTTGAGGTTGTAGCCTCTTATCTTACACTTCCTTTGAACCTTTCTCCTCATTGAAGCATTCATTTTTTCTCTCTCTCTCTCTCTAACACACACACTCGCTCTCCTTTCTCTCTCTGGTGGTGAGTATGAGTGTTGAACAGAAGAGGATTAGGTCTGGCGGCTTGGCGCAGGAAAAATCCTCTGTTTCAGGAGAAACGGCGGGAAAATGAAGGAAACGAATACTCAAAAGCCCACTATGACAACGCGTTGGGCTTTGCCATCCCTACTACTCCCCCAAACTTTTTAAAACGTTTTTTTTTTACCAAAAATACCCTTCTACTGTGTGTTTCAATTTAAAATACACAATAAAAATAAAGTTTCTCTTGTTTAAATAATTATATTTACAAGTAATGATATATAAAATTTGTATGTTGTTCTAAGAAAATTAATAAGAATTTGAATTTACAATTTGGAAAATGCAAGACACATCTTACTCCACTTAACCAATTCCTTGAGATTAAGATTATGTTATTTCTTGTGCTCATATAAGTCACTCATTTTTTATTTATTTAATCCATATATTTATTATGTTGCAACTATTGTTGACAATGTAACACTAATGAAGAACAATAACTAAATACCAAATAAAAAAAGAATAGTGTGTTTAAACTAGAATACTTTTAGATATTGTTTTAATAATTTGATTGTATATGATCATGTATTTGTATATGTGATATAAAAATGTGATTTTAAAATCATCTATTTTGTTTATATTGTCTTAAATAATTATATTTTTTTTATAGTAAATTTATTTAAGAAAAGACTATGAAATTATTTGTAGTAATTAAATTTGTATTTAAATTATTTAATTGAGGGACAGATAAGAAAAAATTAACTGAAAAAAATATTTACTTTTAATCATCTCCAAATATGTAATGCTTGTCATTTGTCAACAACATTAATCACCTCATTCTACTAGGTGATATTAGCTACAAGGATCACACAATGCAATTGTGCTTGATTAAAAACCAAATTCTCAAAAATATTATTTAACATAAGATTCCTTTTAATATTTTCCTTCAATATGCTAATTGATCTTCCTCTATCTCTTTTCACAAGACAAGATAGTTTACATAGTAATTGAATTAGCTCACAGCTTAGCAAAGGTGGACTCAATGTAGCCAAATTGGAATGACTATTGCCTGACAAGAATGATACTTTGAAATCTTTGCCTAGCTGAGGAAAAAGAAATCCCCAGGATAAACATCAGCTTTCAACTAAGGCTACAACATGAATCACAATACATTCTAATATATCAGCATAACTTTGGGGAATGGTTTGTAAAATAGAGAAAACATTCAGAGAATGATCTTAATCATATATTAAGGCATTGGCCTCAGTGGCCTGCATGATTAAAGAAACTCCATCCTTCCATCACTGGATCTGCAACAAAACAAACAAGCCTCCTAAGTTCTAACTGAAAGAAACATCAGAAGAAATGGGGACATGCATTATGCAAACAGAAATATACAATGTTCCAAAAATTTAGAAGAGAAAAAGTATATGGCATCATTATTGAAGTGAAGATACATTCCTTACAACTGTGATACAGTTAGATACTTGAAAAAGTCAAAGTAAACTATGGCTCCCAAAAATGCAAGATAAAATCTGCACAAACAAATCAAAGTCTTATTTGTCTTAACCATCAATCTTATAAATTGTATTACTTTTGTGCTGAAGTAATTGACAGATTCTTGACCAGATGACAAACTTTACCATCAAGCAAATCTGCACAACCTCTGTCCTTACATGCAACCATAAAATACATACATGGATCTTCCCACCTTTAGGCTGCATCAAACCAACATCGCACAATCAAAATATGTCATGACAGCTTCCATTGTCTCTCTAGATGAATTAAAAATGAAAGCAGAAAAGATCAAGAGACTTAAAGCTTGTGCAAAAATTATTGGCAACAAACGGCATGACCAATAGAACATGTTCAAAGATGCAACTAGTTATCATCATGAAGTAGTCCAATATGTAATGCAGAGCAAGCTTGAAGACAGTATCTGAAATAGTGAATACTATTATAACCTGCCACACTTCCAGAAAACATTTGTCTGACCTATCATGAGAAGAACTCTCCTAATTTTGCCCTTTCAAATTTTCCTGACAGGTAGCACAAACTCAACAAAGAAATTTCTAACTATTATTTCCCTCTTAAACTCATGCTCTTACGCTTCTGGCTTAGAGCATAGCGCCTTGCCATACCATGATTATAGAATTTCCTCATATGTTCTGAAAGCCTCTGAATAGCCTGGAGATCGCCAATCATTGACAGTTGCATCAAAAAGGAGTCAAACATTTTATATGGCAATTTTATTCCCTTGTTTATCACTTCTTCCAAAAGTAAACAAGCATCTTCCATTTTATTGCAGCTAAATAGCCCCTCGATCATCACACAGTATGTGTCAGTGTCCGGTCTGTAACCCCTGTTGGCCATCTCCTGCCATGTTTCAAATGCCCCATCAGGATCATCCATCTTAAAAAACATTGAAATCAGCATATTGTAAGTCTGGACACTAGGAATGCAACTCAATTCAGTCATTCTTCCATAGAGTTTAAGGGCCTCGTCAGACTTCTTATTATCACAAAGGACCCTGAGAAAACAATTATAAGTAACAATATCTGGGGGGTAGCTTTTGTTTCCCATCTCTTCCAAGAACTTGTAAGCTTCATCTATCTTTCCACACACACACATTCCCTCAATTATTTCCTTGTATGTGGTGACATCAGGAAGACAACCACTGCTAATCATATGCTCTATAAGTTTAAAACTCTCTTCCATTCTATCATGTTGGGCAAGAGCCACAATTATAATTGCATAAGTCTTGGCAGTGGGAGAAGATATAGTTGAACCTTTTGTTCTCATGAACTCAAAAAGATCTACAGCCTCGGTTATCATACCTGCTTTGCAGTAGGTATCAATGGCAGTGTTGTACGCAAAATTGTCAGGCCTATGACCAAGTTGAACCATTTCTTCCAGTAATTTCATCCCTCTAGTCGGGTTTCTAACCCTACACCACCCAAAAACCAATATATTATATGTTTCTGCATTAGGCTTGACCATTTTCCGCATTTTCTTATACAGAGTTTCAGCATCCTCAACCAAGCAACACTTGCACAGCGCATCCAACAGCAAGTTAAATGCATTTATTTCTGGTTGCGTCTTCACCCTTATCCTCTTCTTCTTCGCAAACTTCTGCACATGAGTAAGATACTTCTCAGTATACTTTTTCAAAATTGTCAAGAGAACTTCAACCGGGACCGTAGTCTTGTTATTCCTCTTCATATATTCTAACATATCACAAACTATCCGAAACTGTTTCACCTTGTACCGAGTACTAGATAAGATGTCCATCATATCATTATAAGCACAAGGCTCATGTGAATAATCCTCTTGGTGACCAGCCCAAGTGAAAAATCTAAGTGCAACTTTTTCATCATATCTAAGCATATGCAGCACCCCAGTAACCAAAGGGGTGGTCAATGGAATCCCCAATAGGCCAAGAGCATTCCCCAAATCGTTAAATCCAGCTATATTATCCATCACAGTGGTATACACCTTATCAACATCACTTTCTAAACCATTACCCTCCACTACACCACTCTCACTACAACTAAGATCTTGGTTCATGGAAACAGTTTCTGAACAATAATGGCGCTTAGAAACATAAGAAGCGATATAATAGTTCAAGGGCAATGAGCATTGAATCAAGTGCACACAGGAAGTATTATTATCAGATAACGATGGACTTTGGCAATGAGCAGAGTAATGAAAGGGTGAAAACCTTGTTGGTTGAAGTGTGGTTTCAATTTGTGGCAGAACTTTATTTCTGAGGATGTGACAATAAGGGTGGGTGCGTGATGAAAAGGAAGCGTTTTTCAGAGAATTGATGTACCTATGAAACATTCCCATCATCGTTACTTTGGTTTTCCGCATTGAAGGCAATGAAGGAAGAGTGAGAAGGGGTTCAGAAACAAAGAGCAGATGAAAAAGATGCAGTTTTGCTACCTGGGTATGTGTGGATTTTCTGTGAACTGAGTTGAAAACAGAGGGAGAAAGAGAGAAAGGAGCTAGCTTACTGTGGAGGATGCTGCTGCTGCTTCAAAACGGCAGCGTCGTTTCGACGACGAAAAGTGGTCGAAGGAAAACAAGTGACATGACACCGTAGACCTGCATTGTCGTGAGAGTTTTTAGTATGATGATTTTGATTTTGATAAAAGAAATTCTTTATTATTATTATTTTTTTTATAAAGAACATCGTGCCATTATTTTGATTTTTTTTAGGATTGAGACCGTGCATAATTTATGTGTATCTATTTTTGGGATTTAATTGTAAAAAAAAAACATTTGAGTGTTATTTATCATTTTTTTAAGGAAAAAATTATTTTATAATGTTCACCGAAAATAATTACATTTGAAAAAATAGTATATTGACCGTAAAATGTTTTTACATTATTATCCAATTATAATATCCCTGATAGATTATCCAATTATAATATATGACATATATGAATTAAAAAAAAATGACATATATGATATAACTTTATGTTTGATAAAATTAATGTAAATTGGGAGAAATTTAACTAATTAAAAATATGAAAGTTTATAAACTAATTGATTTAACTATCTTAAAACTGATGTCAAATGTTATTTTAGATAAATTGACAATTGTAAAGTATTTAGAAAATAAGTTTATTGCATTATTTCTTTCCAGTCAAAAAAAAATTGCAAAAAAAAAATTTGCATTATTTTTTTCTTAACAAAATATTTGAGAATAATTGATTACCCTTTTAATAGTTTTTCATTTATAATCCACTTTTAACAACAAAAAATTGGGTCACCATATCATTGGTATAGTATCTATAATCTAACTTCCGACAAAAAAACATAATTGGATGAAATATCTATTATTGTAATAAAAAGATAATTCAATAAATGACATAATCCATTTGGATTTATTAGATTTTTATAACATAGTTAATAAAAGTGTTTGATAAAAATGAACTTATGCATGATATGATAATAGATCCTGTTCATGAGTAGCAAATTACCACCTCACAAAAATAAAAATAAAAAGAGAAATTTCTTAGGCAAGAACAGCAATGACTATTAGAATCCTATATGCATTGCTATTGCTTATTACTACATAGCCATTACACACACATGCACACATAGATATGAAACCACCACCTTAACACACAACAAAGTAGTCAGAAGGCCAAGATTTGGTAATCCTAACATGCTCCAAGTCTTCTGCCATCCACAAGTCGCTTCCAGTACAAAGCAATCTCTCTTTGAGTCTCTATTGCACTCTTGTTAACATTCTCATTAGTGATAGGTGTGACAATAGCAGCCTTGGTAGTGATGGGGCTAGGAAGAGTGTCCAATAGCAGCACAACTTTCTCTATGTCAGAAGCAAGTCTCTCAGCCAAGTTGCGGTTCAAATCCTCCCTGATCACCACCCGAAGGACCTCAATGTGTTGCGCGTCTGGTGGCATTGTATAGGCCGGAACTATCCACCCATATTTTCTCAGCTGGTCTGCTATTTCAAACACTTTGTGTTGGCTGCTGTCTTTCAAGGTGAAGGCTACAAGTGGCACGCCGATGTCCTTGGAGATGATGTTGAACCGCCCTATTCTCTCAATTCCTTCCTTCAGAACTCTTGCATTCGCCCAGCAATTTGCCATGATATCTTTGTAACCCTTGTGAGCAAGAAGAATATCCAAATGTATAAGAAGAGAAAATAGAAGATACTGCACAAAATGGCACCGAGGTACAAAGTAAAAGTACATTGATTTTGGTTTAGCCAAAGTTTTGGCCATTTGAACTAATGCTTTCATTCATGTTAATCATTGTAACTTAATTTGGTGATTGGTGAATTTCATTCTTGTCATGAAATCCATGTTAATATATAAATAATCCTTATTTTGTATTGCAAATTAAATTTATGTATCTTTAGTAACCTAAAATAAACCATGGACATATACTTATCATAATTAAAATAAAGTTTCTGGACCAAGATGATAACATGATTACCTCAAAGCCAAGCCGAATCAATTGATAATATTGAGCAATAATTTGACTAGATCCTGTCAACCGAAATACAAAGAAATGAGAAGGACAAAAGAAAAAAGAATATCATGTTAAAACACTCATATAATTGCAATAGAAACCAAATAACACTAATGATTTCCCCATGCTTATTATTACAAGCATCTTCCATTTTGAGGTAGGACTATCTGCAGATTCAAAATTATCAAGGGTAATCTAAATTTCTCAATAAAACATCATTTATTTTTCAGACAGCAGGCATTATTGAATCAGACATAACATAACACTCTAAGCTAAAATAAGATAGTTGCTGTTTTGATGGATTCTATCATGTAGACAGAGGAAGAGAAAGACAGACTCTTCAAAACAACTACTAATTGCATTTTGAACTGAATGCTTTGGCAGTGAGACAAACACAAACAACACCTAAATTGTATATAGATACAAATATATTAATTGCATAAAAAAATCAAATACATGTGCAACTCATATATTTGTTACCTTTGGAGAAATTCAATGTGAAAGTGGGCTGATCAGATCCAAGATAATTTATATGAAAAACAAGTTCATCTGGCAAGTCATCTTTGCTCCTCCAGACAACCCAACCAACACCAGGATAGACAAGACCATACTTATGACCGCTAACATTGATGCTTCTCACCAATGGCAAACGGAAATCCCACTCTAAATCAGGATATAGAAATGGGGCAATAAACCCACCACTGGCAGCATCTACATGAATTGGAGTATCCCAACCTGTCTCCTTGTTCTTTTCAGTAAGAAGTTCATTCAGAAGCTTCACATCCTCAAACTCTCCGGTCATAGTTGACCCCAAAATGGCTGCAACACAGATGGTGTTTTCATCTACCATTTCAACTGCTTTCGCAGGGTCCATCACATAGTATCCCTCTCTGAGTTTCACTTCCTTGAGCTCTACCTCAAAGTACCTTGCAAATTTTTCCCAGCAAACCTGTGAAGAAAATTTTAAAGAACATCAAACATTGATGAGGTCTAAAGGCCCCAAAATCTGGCACATAGTTATTAGGTACTTGGTACACTGAGATATATTAGCCTGAGAGTTAAGGCAAGCGATGTGATATGAGACTTCCCAACACCCTCCTGCTACATCACCTGCTTCAACTCTCCACAGGATATATAGGCGAGGTTAGATTTTCAATTTAAAACCAATTGGTTTTAATGAAAGTTGCCTAACAGATATAGATATATAAGATGCACCTCAAGAGTTGAGGCAGGCAATGAGGAACTTCCTAATATTAAAGAGAACCAGTATGCGGTATGTGGTAATAGTGGTATGGTGAGTTTTGTACATGGTACACAGGGTTATTGAGATTCTTAACTATATTGTGGCACATTTATCACTTAAGCATTTTGGTTCTACTATATTTGAAACAAAGTAATATACAGGATTAAATGTACCTATTTCCCATGATATGATCATGCACCTAACACAAATTCAAAGTTGTTTGAAACTTCATGGAATCAAACACAATTCAAGACCCACCTGCACATTAGCCCCAGTAACTATGTTGGGCTTATCATATGGTTTTCCTTCTGCTTTTCTCTTTGTCTGCCATTTCCTTTTAAAAGCCAGACCTGCTAACATTATTGCCTCTGATGATCCCACAGTTCCCGTACCTACCGCAGTCTCATCTTCACTTATAGGAGCATGGAATAGATTTGCTATTATATTAACACACCGGTTCTAAAGAATTTAACAAAACGAAAATAATCAGTTTTTCTGTCTCCAACTTCATCTGTGAATAATCATAAATGATCCATATATAGTATCAGTAAGTATCTTCAAATTTACTAGTGAACTACAGATGCAGAACATATGCAAGGATTTTTGTTTTTAAAATAAAGTAATCTACTTTGAATCTTCATCTGACCATAAAACACATAAGATCTAAGAAGTTACCATCGGATACACCAAATTTTCTAAAGAAAGTGTCATAAAAATCAGCAATATTTTATGTAGAATACCTTCTTCTTTTTCTTTGAAAAATACCCTTTTATCCAAAAGTCAACTTCAGCATAGAATGATAATTTTAGGGGGCAAAGGCAAGGAAAAAATTAGAAATATTTGGCATATAACAAACTAATTAAACAAATGAAAATGAAAGCCTTTTACACTATAATAACTTCAAAATATTCAGACAAGAGGAGGAACAGCAAAGAGTAATTTTAAGAGAATTACACTCTATCTGCACCATTCATTTTTCAAGATCTAATGGTTGGTGTAACTTAATCCCTCATCTTCAAACAATTTTATTTATTTGTTTATTTATTCTAACGAAGGTTTTAAATTTCGGTCAAAATCTTGACCCTTGATATTGCAGAAAATTGCAGATGATGCAACCGCAATTGCAGTCATGAACATCTAAAAACCTCGACGTTGCAGTTGCAGACAGTTTTTTAAAAACCTTCTTTAACAGATTGATCGCTGAACTTCTCAGAGAAGTGACACACAGACCTGGAGCTCAGTAGTGACAGGGTACTCATCCATGTCAACATAGTTTTTGTTAAGTGAAGCCATTATGAGTTTGTCACACTCAGGCTCCATCCAAGTGGTCACAAATGAAGCCAAGTTGAGCCTTGGTGCACCATCCAGCATCAACTCATCGTTTATTAACTGATAAGCTGCATCCTTTGGTATGGATTTCTCTGGCAGCTTGAACCTGCATTCAACATTTCCACACCAACCACCCCATCACAACAAATAAACCTCATTACAATAGAAACCAATCCTTCTATTTATTTTTTAATTTTTTTTGTCTGTTCACTATGCTTTCTTCCACTTAATGGACCAATAACAACTGAGTGTGAAGTTCTAAGAAAAAGAGACATACTTGGGAATAGGTTCACGCACATATCTGGAACCAAAAGTAGAGGATAGGCGTTCATCTTGTACATCTGGGTGTGTGGCAGTAGATGTAATAACCATTTTGGATGCTTTCTTCTGAGTTCTGAGCCAATGATTCAAAAGTGTGAAACACTGAACTGTGAAGACTGAAGAGATAGAATCACCACTTATATATATATATATATATATATATATATATATATTAGGAGATTATAGTTTTCTCTTAAGGGTTAAGAAGCACTTTCACCGTTCAATTTGGGTAGAATCCAGAAGGATAAATTCTCTGCAATCATGGTAAGGATTTTTTCTTGCTTTTAAAGTGTACCATTTTATGTGTGGTCCAAAGTGTTTACCACTTTGTCATCATGTTTTTTATCTCTTTCTTATCACGTTACATTTTCTTTTCTTTTGTTTCCCTTTCTCTTACTATTATCATACCAACAATTTTCCTTTCTTGAAGTTATAATATAATGGTTGTCAAAAAAAAAAAGTTATAATATAATGAAGTTACTTAAATGATGCATGTCTATTACTACTTTATCGTAGCTAAAAAGCAGTTAAGTTAGATTTCAATACACGAATAAAGAGAGAAATAGAATGTTTTCATCTGTACATAAGTATGTATGAGTATTTCGGGTTCAGAAATCTCATAGACAAGTGAGCAGCTAGAAAAATGAAGTCTCTGGTTGTCACTTTATACTTGGATCCTGACTCCTGCTCCATTTGTGACCACTCGTGGTGCATCTATTATGATAACGCAGTCGTTTACACGTGGGGACCAGGAGAGCGAAGAAAACAGGGATACATAGAGAGAGATTAGTTGCTAAATATTTTGTCACGTTCCACAAATATAGATAGAGAAAATTTTCTTAGGCAAGAACTGAACAGCAATGACTATTAGAATCTGTCATGCATTGCATTTGCTTATTGCTACATATATAGCCTTTACATTACATACACACACATAGATAATAAACAACCACCACCAACACCTTAACTAACAACAAGGTTGCCAAAAGGCCAAGATTTGGTAAGCCTAGCACGCTCCAAGTTTCTTGCCATCCACAAGTCGCTTCCAGTACAAAGCAATCTCTCTCTGAGTCTCTATTGCACTCTTCTTAACCTGCTCACTAGTCTCACCAGTGATGTCTGTGACATGAGCAGCTTTGGTAGTGAGGGGGCTTGGAAGTGCGTCCAAGAGCTTCACAACTTTCTCTATGTCTGAAGCAAGTCTCTCGGCCAAGCCATGGCTGAAATCCTCCCTGATCACCACCCGGAGGACCGCAATGTGTTGCGCATCCGGTGGCATTGTGTAGGCCGGAACTATCCACCCATATTTTCTCAGATGGTCTGCTATCTGAAACACTGTGAGTTGGCTGCTGTCTTTCAAGGAGAAGGCTACAAGTGGCACGCCGATATCCTTGGAGATGATGTTAAACCGCCCTGTTCTCTCAATTCCTTCCTTCAGGACTCTTGTGTTCTCCAAGCAATTTTCCATGATATTTTTATAACCCTTGTGTTTACATGAGCAAGAAGAATAATCAAATGCATTAAGAGAAAATAGATATTGCACCAAGGTACCAATTTAACATAAGCGTATGATCATCATTTGTAATGTTTACAAAATGAAGCAAATATGTGTACTATTCACATAACAAGAAGTGACAACATGTTTACCTCAAAGCCAAGCCGAATAAATTGGTAGTATTGTGCAATAATTTGACTAGATCCTGCCAAAAAAATGGGAAAGGAAAAAGAAAAAGAATATTATGCTAAAACATTCAGATGATTGAAATAAAACTAATTGAGTTCCCATGCTTATTATTACAAGCATCTAATAAGAATATTTAAGACTTAGATCAATGCACACAATCCTTTATCACATGTATGATCCAGACAAATTGAATGGGGTTGAACACAATTTATTTTTGCAAGAACACGAGTTTCAATGCATAATTCCAAAGGCCTATAGAACACCGTGATCCATTCCAAGTCTATACTGCACAACGTGACACTTTTGGAACAGAGTTTTCCTCATAAAACTAGTAGTAACCATCTCACAAAATTTGCATATTTCCATGGGTGGATATGTATTTCTATACTACAAGTCAGTGATTTTTTGTACTATGACCATGATGGCATGATGAATTCTTCATTGCAATTGGCAACAATCATTCAGAAATCTAGTAATCTCAGTGACTGATGAATTCAAAAAGATTACTCAATGTACAAATGACTCTTTGAAACACAAAAATAGCTTGCAAGCACTACATCCCAATAAATCTTTGAAAAAATCTAACAATAACACGCAGAGGTCTCATAAATCTACATTAGCACTAGAGCAGATTCAAATCATCACGTGGAAACTTCATCAACAATTCTCAATAGAACATCAATTTTTTTTTCAGACAGCAAGGCATTACTATTGAATCAGGCATAAGTCATAACACTCTAAGCTGAAATAAGAGAGTTGCTGCTCACTTAAAAAGGGTTTTGATGGATTCTATGAAGAGAGGTATATTCTTGAACATAACTCTTAATTGCATTTTGAACTGAATAATTTGGCAGTGACACATACAAAAAATGGCTAAACAGCTTATAGACACAAAAATACTAATTGCATGAAAAAATAAATCAAATAGATGTATCAACTCACATATTTATTACCTTTAGAGAAATTCAATGTGAAAGTGGGCTGATCAGATCCAAGATAATTTATGTGAAAAACAAGTTCATCTGGCAAGTCCTCTTTGCTCCTCCAGACAACCCAACCAACACCAGGGTAGACAAGACCATACTTATGACCACTAACATTGATGCTTCTCACCAATGGCAAACGGAAATCCCACTCTAAATCAGGATATAGAAATGGGGCAATAAACCCCCCACTGGCAGCATCTACATGAATTGGGGTATCCCAACCTGTCTCCTTGTTCTTTTCAGTAAGAAGTTCATTCAGAAGCTTCACATCCTCAAACTCTCCAGTCATAGTTGACCCCAAAATGGCTGCAACACAAATGGTGTTCTCATCTACCATTTCAACTGCTTTCACAGGGTCCATTACATAGTATCCCTCTCTGAGTTTCACTTCCTTGAGCTCTACCTCAAAGTACCTTGCAAATTTTTCCCAGCAAACCTGTGAAGAAAATCTCAAAGAACATCAATCATTGATGAGGTCTCAAGGCACAAAAATCTGGCACATAGTTACCAGGTACTGGTACGTGGTACCTACACAATTTGCCATTTTTTAGTTCTTACATTAGTATTATAAGACTTCCTTTAAAGAGAACAAGTATGCAGTATGTGGTAAGGTGAATTCTGTACATGGTACACAGGGTTATAGAGAGAATTCTTAAGTATATTGTGGCACATTAATCACTATAGCACTTTGGTAATGGTTCTACTATATTTCAAATTAATATACAAGATTAAATGTACCTATTTCCTATGATGATCATGCACCTAACACCAATTAAAAGTTGTTTGAAACATCATTGCATCAAACACAATTTGAGACCCACCTGCACATTAGCCCCAGTAACTATGTTGGGCTTATCATGTGGTTTGCCTTCTGCTTTTCTTTTTGTCTGCCATTTCCTTTTAAAAGCCAGGCCTGCTAACATTATTGCCTCTGATGATCCCACTGTTCCCACACCTACTGCAGTCTCGTCTTCACTTATAGGAGCATGGAATAGATTTGCTATTATATTAACACACCGGTTCTGCAGAATTTAACAAAATGAAAATTATAAATCTTTCGGTCCAAACTTCATCTGGAAATAATCATAAAAGATCCACATATAATATCAGTATCTTCAAATTTACTAGTGAACTTCAGATGCAGAACATAGGCATGCAATGATTTTATAAAATAAAGTAATCTACTTTGAGTCTTCATCTGACCAGAAAACAAATAAGATCTAAAAAGTTACCATCAGTTATACCAAATTTTCAGCGGAAATTGCCATTATGTACAGTACTTCTTTAAAACCTTGATTTAAACAGACTGAGTTTCAAGGGGGCTTAAATGTAATGCTCATATAATTAATAAAGACACTAATTTACTCATTGACAGACCTGGAGCTCAGTGGTGACAGGATACTCATCCATGTCAACATAGTTCTTGTTAAGTGAAGCCATTATGAGTTTGTCACACTCAGGCTCCATCCAAGTGGTAACAAATGAGGCTAAGTTGAGCCTTGGTGTGCCATCCAGCATCAACTCATCGTTTATTATCTGATAAGCTGCATCTTTTGGTGTGGATTTCCCTGGTATCTTGAACCTGTATAATTCAACATGTCCACACCAACCCCATTACAACAAAGAAACCTCATTTCATATATATCTTTTCTGTTCTCTATGTTTTCTTCAAACAAAACAAAGTGTGAAGTTCTAAGTAAAAAAGTAACATTATATACCTGGGAATAGGTTCACGCACGTATCTGGAAGCAAAAGTAGAGCACAGGCTCTGGTCTTGTTCATCTGGGTGTGTGACTGTGGATGTGATCACCATTTTGAATGATTTCTTCTGAGCCAATGATCCGGAAGTGAGAAACTCTGAATTATCAAAGAGAGAGGATCACCAGTACTTATATTAGAAGATGGGAATTTTCTCTTCTACTATTTTAGTAACATTTATTTATTAGGATAAATAAGGGAGAAGAAGCACTTCAACAGTTCAATTTGGATAGAATCCAGAAAGATAAATTCCCTGAAATCCAATCATATCATGGTAAGAATCGTTTCTTGCTTTAAAAAAACTAGGATTTCCAATGTTAAAAACAATAATTGAGCAAAGTTGTAATTAAGGTAAACTCACAGCTGTTACTTCATCGTAGTTAAAAAGCAGTTAAGTTAGCTTTTAATACACGAAAACAGAGAGAAATCGAATATTTTGATTTTTTTTAACAAAAATTAATTATATAATGTTTTAAAATTTTAATTTATTTAAAAAAAAAATATCACACATAACTATGCATGAGATGTTTCAGGTTCAGAAATTGGACACCACGTAGTAGAGGAAAGGACCCGCATGGTGACAAGTGAACAACTAGATGTCACTTTATGCTTGATTTCGGTCTTGATCTGTTCAACTGTCAGTCGTGGTGCATCACTGTATCTATAGTAAGGATTCTTTAATAAAATTGTTTCAACATGTTTATTTTTGTTCTTAATTTATGTAAAAAATCTAAAACATCACTCATTCTATAGAATAGTGAGTATCTACTACAAAGCAAAAGTCTTAAAACAAATCTGCATTTATTACCTTAAAAGAAACTATAGTTTTCTTAAAATACAGTTGATTGAAAGTTATTTTAAAAAAAAAGTGAATATAAACACACAAAATCAGTTTGGATGAAGCCGTGTGTGTATAGCAGTGCTAGCTAGAAGGATCAGAAGCCTTGGGCTACTGGCTTGGATATGTCTCATGTAGTCTTCGAAACTACTAACTGCAAGGGATTAGATTGTTGGAAAAGGATATAGCTCAATTGTTTTACTACTGTATTTTAAGAACACTAAGGAATTTGTTCACAACACCAATTCATGGCGTTGTGGTGTTCAATCAGTCATGAGGCAGCGAGTCCCTTTCATGTTTTGGGATGTGCATTGTGCAGTGCACATTTGGCCCAAAAAGTTAAAATGCCGACTGTTTAATTAAACCTGCACCCACATTAAGCAATCCGTTTCTCATTGTGCCTTTTTTTTCTCAAACAAATCACATCAAAATGATGATTGCATTGGATAATCTCATCCCCACAAATACACGTTCCTTATTTGAAGTTTGTTACAGAATACAAAATTTAAAAAAGTGATTTTAATTATAGTATAAAAAGTAAAAACAGTTTAGTGATAACTATTTTTTAAATTTTTTTTATAAAAAAATATATAAAAAAAAAACAAATGAACCGAGTCTAATTATCTAGTACAACTTGATAGTTTCTTTTGTTTATCTATAATTATAATAACTAATTCCATAAGAAAATAAAAAACATTAGACTTGAAATGCCCAAACCCCATTCCCTCCCTTCCCATGGCAGATGAGAAGAACACAGAGACGACAGCAGCAGCATTGAGTAACCCCTCGAAGTTCCTGTTTGTCACACATTGTAATTCAACAGTGACAGACAGACAGACACATCCTTGAATTGCTATGTTCCACTCCCTCTCCCAATGCCTGTCGTCTCCGACAGCCTCCCTTTCGCAGGCGCGGCAAGCCCACGCTCTGATCCTCCGACTGAACCTCTTCTCCGACACCCACCTGACGACGAACCTCCTCTCTCTCTACGCAAATGCCCTCTCCCTCTCGACCTCGCAGTTGAAGCTAACCCTCTCCAGCCACCTCCCACAGCCGACCCTCTTCTCATTCTCGTCCCTCATCCACGCCTTCGCACGGTCCCACCACTTCCCCCACGTCCTGACCGCTTTCTCCCACCTCCACCCCCGTCTTCTCTCCCCCGATGCCTTTCTCCTCCCCTCCGCCATCAAGTCCTGCGCTTCCCTCCGCTCCCTCACCCAAGGCCGACAGCTCCACGCCTTCGCCGCTGCATCCGGCTTCATCACTGATTCCATCGTCGCCTCCTCTTTAATCCACATGTACCTCAAATGCGACCGAATTCTCGATGCCCGGAAACTGTTCGACAGAATGCCTGAGAGGGATGTCGTTGTCTGGAGTGCCATGATTGCTGGATACTCGCGGCTTGGCCTCGTGGACGAGGCCAAGGCTCTTTTTGGGGAGATGAGGAGTTCTGGGGTGGAGCCCAACTTGGTGTCGTGGAATGGCATGCTTGCTGGGTTTGGGAACAATGGGTTGTACGATGAGGCCGTTGGGATGTTTCGGATGATGTTGCTGGAAGGGTTTTCGCCTGACGGGAGTACTGCTTCGTGTGTGCTTCCTTCTGTGGGGTGCTTGGAGGATGCCCTCATGGGGGCTCAGGTTCATGGTTATGTCATCAAGCAGGGGCTGGGGTGTGACAAGTTTGTGGTCAGTGCCCTGCTTGATATGTATGGGAAATGTGGCTATGTCAAGGAGATGACTCGGGTGTTTGATGAAGTCGAGGAAATGGAAATTGGGTCTTTGAATGCTTTTCTTACTGGTTTGTCGCGGAATGGTATGATTGAGACAGCATTGGAGGTGTTTAACAGGTTTAAGGACCAAAACATGGAGTTGAACGTTGTCACATGGACGTCGATAATAGCTAGCTGCTCGCAGAACGGGAAGGATTTGGAGGCTTTGGAGCTTTTTAGAGATATGCAGGCTCATGGGGTGGATCCTAATGCGGTGACAATCCCAAGCTTGATTCCTGCTTGTGGGAATATTTCAGCGTTGATGCACGGGAAGGAAATTCATTGCTTTTCTCTCAGAAGGGCTATTTTTGATGATGTATATGTAAGTAGTGCATTGATAGACATGTATGCCAAGTGTGGGAGAATTCAGCTGTCCCAGCGTTGTTTTGATAAGATGTTGGCCCCAAATTTGGTTTCTTGGAATGCTGTTATGAGTGGGTATGCAATGCACGGGAAGGCTAAGGAAACAATGGAGATGTTTCATATGATGCAGCAGATTGGCCAGAAGCCGGATTCGATTACATTTACGTGTGTTTTGTCTGCATGTGCTCAAAATGGCCTGACTGAAGAAGGGTGGTGCTATTACAATAGTATGTCCGAAGAACATGGCATTGAGCCTAAAATGGAACATTATGCTTGCATGGTGACACTTCTCAGTCGTGTTGGAAAACTTGAAGAGGCTTACTCTATCATTAAGGAAATGCCATTTGAACCCGATGCTTGTGTATGGGGAGCCTTGCTAAGTTCTTGCAGAGTTCACAATAATTTGAGTTTAGGCGAGACTGCTGCAGAGAAGCTTTTCCTGTTAGAACCAACCAACCCTGGGAACTATGTTCTTCTGTCCAATATCTATGCTTCAAAGGGCATGTGGGATGAAGAAAATAGAATACGTGAAGCGATGAAAAGTAAGGGATTGAGGAAAAACCCTGGGTATAGTTGGATTGAAGTTGGACACAAAGTACACATGCTTCTTGCTGGTGACCAATCACATCCACAAATGAAAGATATTTTGGAGAAGTTGGATAAATTGAATATGGAAATGAAGAAGTCTGGTTACCTCCCTAAGACTAACTTTGTGTTGCAAGATGTGGAGGAACAGGATAAGGAGCAGATACTGTGTGGGCACAGTGAGAAGTTGGCAGTAGTATTCGGACTACTCAACACAAGTCCAGGACAACCTCTTCAAGTGATTAAGAATCTGAGAATCTGTGATGACTGCCATGCTGTGATTAAAGTAATAAGCAGATTGGAAGGAAGAGAAATTCATGTAAGAGACACAAATCGTTTTCACCATTTCAAAGATGGTGTTTGTTCTTGTGGAGATTTTTGGTAAATTGATCTTGTTGTCTGGGGACTTATCTGAAAGAGGAGAGTCAATTCTCTGCCATGGGTCCTTCCAGTAGATCAGAAAACGGATAATAATCAAGATTGTTTGCATTGACAAGAATTTAATGCCATGGAGTTAAACCTCTTGAGAATGAAGATATGTGTGCTTCATCTTTTGGTGACTGGCAGCTAAATAATTCTCAGTATCTCCAGTTGTTTTCAGTATGGTAAACTTTGTTCTTGTACTCAAGATTTATAGAAGCCTGATGGAGGGGAGACAACTTTCAGGTCTCAGTATGCAACTATGCGAGCAGAAAGACATTGTTAGTTGCCTAATTATATTATTTTCTTCTATTATTTGAAGCCTTCTAATGGTTGAGAGTTGAGAATAAAGTTGAGTATCTGTGAAGCTGGTGACATGTTAATGTAGATGACTTTGATATGGGTCCTCTCTGTCCTTTTCAAGGCCTGATATGCTTTTATCAGCATGATTGGGGAATGCTGTGACGAGGAAGAACTCCAAGAAAATTATATATTGAATTGCCAAACACCTGCTTTCTGGCTCATTCCAACAAACCATTTTGTGGCTAACAAATCATCTAGGATATTTTCCTGAGAACTCATGGCCTGATTCTGTAGACTTTCCTTTGCAAGGGTCACAATGTTCATGTTAGTGGTAGATATCTGACTTCACAATTCACACCAATTAGTAGATTCAAACACATGTTAATTTGTGGTACTTCTACTCAGTCTTCTCAGGCTCAAAATCTTCCAGAATTTTTTTCTCTGGAGTAGAGCATGATGTATTTCTACTGTTTACATTGCTTTTGTCAAATGGGACTAAATATTTATCATAATAAATGTTGCTTCTTTAACTGTGATTTTATGTGGGTATGAAGGCACCGTTTAAGAATGTCTATTGAATGTTAGAGACGTGATTCTTTTGCTTCTGCTGCATGACATTGTGAATTTAGAGATTCCCCAATTGGAGAAGCATCCATGGGCAATTTCTAGAATTTGTTGCTGAATCTTTTCACTTGCTTAGCTGCAATTGAATTTTAGGTTTTGATTATCACGATAAATAAAATACATGTACATTTATTGCAAAATTAAATTATAATAATTTTAACTGTTAATTTTTTAATATAAAATTCATGTACATTTAGAGCAAACTATGAAGTTATAACTAGATTGATATTCTTTTTTAAATCATTAAAATAATACGTAGGCAAAGTATTTTTAGAATCTTGATTTTGATATAACTTAACCTACAGCATCAGCTAGTTAGATGATGATTGTCCCCACTCCCCAACTTACTTATATACTCTATCTAGTACCATTTTTAGTCGTGAAACTTTAATTTTTTTTCGATAAGCATTAATATATTTTATCTTGCATGATTGAATTAATATATTTTAATAAAGTAATAATTTTGATTTTAATTTTTCATAATTTAGGTGTTAATGCTTGTTCGATCAAACCCGCTAATTTATTTAATTTTGGAATAAATCAATTCATCCAAACTCACGATTGAGCCTTACTGGATTGGAATGCCTTATTGAAAGAAAAAAAACAAAACAAAACGACTTGACTTAAATAGTAGAATACTTCAATTCATGAAATATGAATCACGATGATAATTAATTATGTTGAAGGAAATTCAGGGATGGTTTCTTGCGGGGGGAACCATTCATTGACTTATCGACCTTATTATTTTCTCAATTTCACACACAAAAGTCAAAGCCTGTATTATTGTAATTCTCATCTTTGACACCAAAGTTAAACAACCTAATACTTGCCATTTGGACCACTCTTGCTCGTCCAAATAACATTGAATCATCATTCATTGGTTCTGAAATATATTATTTCATATTGATATGTTGAATATTGAAAAAAAAGGACAGACCGCGTTAGACACGTGTCCCCCTCTTTTTTTTTTTTACTTAAAGTTAAGATTTAAGAATAAGCCATGTGTCTCTGATTGTGATAGACTGTTTCAGCCAACTGGACTCACACAAAGATGATTCTTAGATTTATTAATTAATGAAAAAAAAAAAAGGAAACTTATAACTGTATATTTAATTAACAAATTACTAGTATTATTTATCTGAGGAATCAAACTTACAATAACTCATTCACATTGATTTACTTTTACGTACCAATGTAAAACTATTAAAGAAAAATAATTGAAAAAGACAACGTCGTACCCGAAGTGTGAACTTGTTAAAAGGGGCAAAAACAGGAAAGTGTGAGGGAAAGACCCACACGAAGTCACCAACACAATGTTTGTCACAGTTGAAGCTGTTGTTTACTTTCTGCTTTCTGCTTTCTGCTACCTTAGTTCACATAGCTGTTTCCGGAGTGTTGCCTCGAAGACTCAGACTCAGTCACCAGTCACCATATTCAAATTTTCTCTTTTTCTCACCCATCACTATGACTATGTCTATCAGGCCTTTACTATCCTTACCTACAATACCAGTGAGAGTCTCCTCTCATTTTATGCTAATTAACAACCTTTACTTTCACATATCTGCATTCTGACATAGTCAACAGTTAGTGGGGGTTCTTACTTCTGAGTATTTTGTCACCTTAACACAGGTCTTACCCTTAGTTTCCTTGTTTTGCTTTATCCATTTGCTTCTTCATACCCTTTTGCTTCATCTCGTCACGCTTACTATTATGCATGGATTCTACATGGGGTAGTGCCAAACTGCCAATT
The DNA here is from genome assembly GCA_014843725.1 of Amphicarpaea edgeworthii. Classification (NCBI taxonomy): domain Eukaryota; kingdom Viridiplantae; phylum Streptophyta; class Magnoliopsida; order Fabales; family Fabaceae; genus Amphicarpaea; species Amphicarpaea edgeworthii. The sequence continues at coordinate 2,523,304 of CM026325.1, forward strand.
ACCACCATATTTCTTGGTGGTTAATGATGTCACCATTTTTAATGCTATTTTGAGAATTTTTTTTTTCCTATGATTGAACATTTTGCTGATGCAAGCATGAAGTATCTACCAATTTTTGAAGATTATTAATCTCTACGGGGAAACCTGACTATCACCTTTAACAAGGTTTCTCCTTCTAATCACATTTTTACCATCCACAAAGTTTGCATGTTCTAACAAAACAACAGTTCCAGTTATTTCAGTCTTGATTGGATGGACGCATTTGTGAAAGAGATTCCTTGTTTCCTTATAGTACATTCAGTGATATTCACATATATATGGCCTTTGGATGCTTTTCATGCTGCTCCTACTGTTTTGTTTCCTTTTATTTATTCATTGTTTTGAGTATAGATTGAATTAGTTTTGACTTTGATACTGCTGTTTTTGCCATAGAATAGAAATGTAAGTATTTAATGTTTTTTTGTTAATTTGCAGAACTCATGGATAATTCTCAGAAAGATGAGGTGCCAATTTTCTCAGATATTCATCCCAAACTATCAAATGAACCTGTTGATTCTAAATTCCCAAGGCGTGTACCTAGGACTCGAAGTGTATCAATTTCTATTCCTGCGACACTCCCGGAGCCATATGAAAGAAATACTAATCTTGTGGGATACACTGGTCCCCTGAGGAGTCAAAGAAAAACTCCATTTGATCAGATGAGTGGTCCATTGTATGTTACTAATAAACCTGGACACCTTTTCTGGCAGAATAGAGTGGCACCAGAAGAAAATAAGACAGAAAACTTTCATGCATGCTGTGGCATGGGTGAAAATGATTTGCAGAACAACTATGCTGCCAAGAATGAACATTTAGTTAGGTCTGGTCCACTGGGAATGTGTAATGATCCGTATTGTACAACTTGTCCAACTTACTTCAATGCTACTCAACAGATGAATTCAAAAGCTTCGGGTATATTCAATCCTAAGGTGTCTTTCTTCCTAAAATGAATTATCCTTTTCTTTTCTTAAGAAGCTAATGACTACTATATCAAATATTTTATACTACTATATTAAGAATCACTGACAATATTTGCTCCTGTTACTCAACAAATTTCAACTTTGAATATTTTCAGTATCGCAATACCCTTTATGGTGATGCCAAGGATTGGGCAAGAAGACTTTTTGCTCTCTTGATTCCACATGTTTCTTTAGTTATGAATCCGCATAATAAACTAGTACAACGATGGAATAAATTTTTTGCAATTTGTTGCTTGGTGGCAATTTTTGTGGATCCATTATTTTTCTTCTTGCTCTATGTGCAGAAGGTATGGTTTTCCCTCCATTTTGATTCAAAATATTTCATGTTGTATCTAGTTAGTCACTAATCTTTGTTTTAATTATACAAGCTCTGACATGGAGATCCATACTCCAGCTTATCAAGACACCTTAGAATTTGGCATTTTAACCTCATTTACTCATTTTATTCCATATCAATCAAATCTATGGCTGTTGAAACTCCATATTATAAATTGTATTTAAGTTTATGAGTTTGTGTTTTGCATGCTAGAACAGCCTAATAAGTAATAACCTGCTTCAATTAGTGTTTATAAAGTGGCTATTTACATTTCATTATTCAATTAACAGTCACTATGTGATTTATGGTGTCACTGATTATGTGATTAACTTATCTTCAATTCTCTGTACAGTCTATTTGCTGATGTACTCTAATTTTTCTGGCTTCTTGTATGCAGGAAAATAAATGTATTGTTATAGACAAGACTATGAAAAAAATGCTTGTTGTACTTAGAAGCATGAATGATTTGATACACTTCCTAAACATTGTTGTTCAGGTAACTTCTAAGAATTTTCACGCGGTTGTTTAAATCATTTAAATGTGCAACTATTTTTCTTATATTAACCTGGAGATACTATATTGTTACGTTTGAGACATATATTTAAGCTGCTCCCTCTTAAGTTTTCATATTTTCTGTTGTAAGAGGATATAACATAATCTTCTGAATGTTCCTTAAAACAACCTCAGAATCATGTTTTTTGTTTTTGTTTTTGCATCTTGCGTATAATTTTATTTGGAGTTGATTCTCTGCAGTTTCGGTTGGCGTACGTAGCTCCTGAGTCTAGGGTGGTTGGTGCAGGGGAGTTAGTTGACCATCCTAAAAAAATAGCTTTTCACTACTTTAAGACATCTTTTTTCATTGACTTATTTGTTGTACTTCCACTTCCACAGGTAAATCTCTCTCCATCTAATGGAAATTGTCTGGTTCCATTCCTTGTCACTAATGAACACGAATCTGAAAATAGATGGGATCAAATGATAGAAACAATTTTAGCCACGATATAATTCTGTGAAATTGTTGCAGATATTCATATTGTTTGTCCTACCAAAGCACTTGGGGACAGGGTCATCAGGAGCAAACTATGTAAAGGATTTTTTGCGTATTGTGATCCTTGTTCAGTATATTCCCAGATTGTGTAGGTTTCTTCCTAGGCTAATTTCTCCAACTGGATTCATATTTGAGTCTCCATGGGCAAGTTTCTTTATAAATCTTTTTACCTTTATGCTATCTGGCCACGTTGCTGGCTCCTGGTGGTACTTCTTCGGTTTGCAGGTAGGTTAAGGTTAAGTCCTTTTCTTGATATATATAATTGTAAAGTCACATCCATTTTTTTTCTCCTTTTTAATTTTAGATTCATGTACGTACTATGATTTTATGAGCAACATTAAGTTCTAAAGAATTCTTGGTTAATTATCTCAAGCTGTGCTCATGTGAACAGGAAAAGGAAAATGGTTGCATACTGCTCAATCTGATATTGTTAGCATGAACTGTAATCTAGGTCCAAGCAAAGTGCATTATTAATAAAATGAACAAAATTCACTGCACATTCACTAACTTACAAAGTTACAATTTATATTACTAGCAACTGATAATGAAATGATGATGAGAGATTCAATCCAAAGTTGGGAAATTTCATTTAGGTGGTTACATACATCAAATAAAGGTTCATATTCAGTTATTAATTTCAGCATTATCTCTATTTCTTCTCCCAGAGGGTTAACCAGTGTCTACGAGATGCCTGCATGAAAGTAAAAATTGATGAATGCACAAAATTCCTTGATTGTGGGCATGGAAAAACTCAACAATACCAAAATAAAACAAATTGGCTTGAATGGAACAGCAGTTCTGTTGCAAGTGCTTGTTTTACTGAAGATGGTTTTCCTGATGGTTATGGTATCTTTGTTAAAGCTGTCAACCTTACTGCAGATCCTAGAGTGTTCACTAGATATGTATATTCATCATTTTGGGGATTCCAGGTATATCACCGTTTTTCCAATCGTAACTGTGTTTATTATCTTCAAGTTCATTATGTTACCAGTGTTAAGAAGTCTTACATTGTCTGCCTCATGTCTTTGGGTGTAACCTATATATCTATTGGTTTTATTCCAGCTCCTATCATGAGTTTTTCTCGATACCTTCTAATTCGATTTTCTATTTTTCAAATAAATGAAATCCTACTAATGCTATACCTTTGTTTTTTGCAGCAAATTAGTACACTGGCTGGGAATTTAATCCCTAGCTATTATGTTCCTGAAGTGCTTTTTACTGTGACCATTATAGGATCTGGACTGTTGTTGTTTTCTCTTCTCATTGGGAACATACAGAACATTCTTCAGGCTCTTGGACGCAGGTAGATTACTTTGCTTCATATACAAGACATCCTAGTGGTTTTTTTGTCCTGTATTTTTTCTCTTATTTGTATAAACCTAAATTTATCTAATGCGGCTAATTAATATCTAATTTTCAATAGTAATGTTCGTTGCTATTTATAGTTAATAACATGTTCTATATATTTCATTTCCATACTTTCTCTTAAAAGGAGGCTAGAGATGTCACTTAGAAGACGCGACGTTGAGCAATGGATGAGCCATCGGCGCTTAGCAGAAGATCTGAGAAGGTACCTTTTTTCCTTATTTTGGTCAGACTGGAATGTGATCATAGAAAACATATGAGAAGCTACTGATTATTGCTATACTAATAGGAGGCTATTGCGTGCTTGTTTGAGCAAATGCTTAAAAACAAGTCTACAATCTGTCACTATTAATTAATAGAGTCATTGTAATCATAAAAGAGTTTATGATAAGTTAGTTGATTTTTATAAAATTATTTTAAAAATCATTCAAGTTGATGGATGTGATTGTTTGAATGTATAAAACTATGTGACACTGTTAGCGCACTACCTTTAAACTCATTATATAATTGTGCTATGATTGGTTTGTGATGGAATTAGGAGAGTGCGACAGGCTGAACGTTATAACTGGGCGGCAACAAGAGGGGTGAATGAAGAAATGCTTCTGGAGAATTTGCCAGAAGACCTTCAAAGGGACATCAGACGTCATCTCTTTAAATTCATTAAGAAAGTGAGTACAGTGGTATCTCAGTATGCCATCAATTCACTAGTTGTTATTTATATATTGGCTCTATGTTGATGATTTACATATATGGTGCATGCATGCAGGTTCGAATATTTGGGTTGTTGGATGAGCCTATATTGGATGGTATATGTGAGAGGCTAAGACAAAAAACATATATAAAAGGAAGCAAGATTTTGTATGATGGTGGTTTGGTAGAGAAGATGGTTTTTATTGTGCGTGGAAAATTGGAGAGCGTTGGTGAAGATGGAATTAGTGCTCCCCTTTATGAAGGGAGTGTTTGTGGCGAAGAACTTCTCACATGGTGTCTTGAGCATCCTTTGACAAGAAAAGGTACATTTCATTTTTATATATATAAGGAAATGAAAATGTTAACAAATAACAAAGTAACAAGTTGTGTAATAAAAGTATAGGTTGTGGAAAAGCAAGGAAGATTCCTAGGCAAAAGTTGGTTAGTAACAGGACAGTATGTTGCTTAACAAATGTAGAGGCATTTTCCCTTAGAGCAGCAGACCTTGAAGAAGTTACAAGCCTTTTTGCAAGATTCTTTCGCAGTCCCCGTGTTCAAGGAGCCATAAGGTTATTATATATTCTCTTTCTTGTCAAAATGTTATTTACTTAAAATTTATTATAAACTACATAATCCTAAGCATGAAAGAGTGTGTTAGACATTGATTGTGTACGAGTATTTCATCAGATTTGATTTATATATCTCCTGATGTATGTTAAGTACTGAACTAGTTTTAACTTTTAATGATCCATTTTCCTGGGGATGATGTTGTTTTAAAAATTCTTAATGACTTAGCATAATTGGTTGCTCCATTATCTTAACTTAGGTTTGAATCACCTTACTGGAGATGCTTTGCAGCAACAAGCATCCAGGTTGCATGGAGATACAGGATGAAATGTCTTAGTCGTGCTCACACTACACGTTCAAATGAAACATCTTAGACTTAAGTATGTGTTTGGAAAACCGTACGATTCAACGTGAACGGATTTTTTCCACTTTCCAATGTAAAAAAGCAAAAGACACACAATTCACTGTATATAGCTACAAAATATTGTAAATTCACTAGTTTGTGTGGGAGTTAACTGTGACTGACCAACAGGTTACTTATTTTTCTTTCATTAGCGAAAATGGGTGTAAGGATAACAAAGCCCCCAAAAGAAATTATTCTGGGCCATTGACGCATTAAGTTTTTATAGCCCAAATTCTTAACTTTCCACCGAAAAATAGTTACAACAAAATAGAACAAAAAGATAGTTCATAGTTGAAAGCCCTTATAGCTCGAATATGCTAACTTTGCTAATTGAATTATAATTTTTTGGTAAAATTATCCATTGAAATAGTTGATAAATATAAAATGACAAAAATAAACAATATTAGATGATCTTTTTATATAAATTTTATTTTTATTTATGGATATAGAATATTTTTGGATGATTTTATAATTTTATTTTCAATTTTTGAACTGTTATAGTTTTTATTTAAACATTAATTATTTTAATTAGATTTTATAATTATAGTGTTGCGAGACAAAGAAAAAGGTAGTGCAAGACAATGTTATGTTAATTATAGTGTTGCCTATAAAAAAAATGTTTATTATAATGTTATATGTAACTTTTTGGAAATGACATCACTTCAAACTGATTTTTTTTACTAGGTTCGTGTTTTCCTTCTTTTGTATTTTCCTCTAAGAGAACCAAAACAGTAAGTTCCACGAAAAATAGAACGTGTTTAATTTTGATGTATTATGATAAAAATATGATGATTGATGAGCATAATTTTATTTTAAGAAAATACTATTTAATAAGAATTCACCCTATCAACACGGTATATTAATAAATAAAATAATGTCGTAATACCGTGAATTTCTATTATATACTTGTGTATTTATATTTTATATTATAAATTCAAGTGATATAGAAAGAAAAGAAATGTCTTTAAAGTACTGTGATTTTAATCTTTTTATGCCGTAATGCACATTCCAACGCTCTGACAAATCATTTGAACAACCAATACTTAAAATCCAATTCCATTTACAACGCCAACTTTCGTTCATCAATTCATCATCAAAACACAGTTCAAATCACGATTCACGACAGACATTTTCTCTCTTACAACTCTCAGTTTGCTATTTGTCTCTGTTCTTAAGACTGATCAGTGATCTCACCCTTTTGCGAGAATCTCATCTCCAGTGTCCCCGTGATGAAGAAGCTCTCAAAAATGCAATCTTTCACTTAATTTGATGCAAAATAGCCGGTGGGGGGGGGTTTTGTGTTTTGACTCTTCACTGGGAAATCTGCTTTCCAACAGGTTCCTTGATCACTGCGCCTTTACAGTATATATGTTGCCCTCGTTACATCGTGCTAGAATTCTTCCACTGATTCTAATTGCTATATCTGAATGCTATATATTGTAATATGTATATATCTGCTATTTCTTTTAGTACTGCATGACATGTGGATATTTTGTGTTTAATGTTTATTAACTCTTCCATAGATAAAAAGAGGTCGTTGGATGGTTCATGCCTCTCTATAATCTTGTACTATAGGTTTTGGTAAATGGTTCTCTAATTGGTTTCTTTCAAGCTCCAGACAAGTTTCATTTCTAGTGAGTATGGGGGAGATCCTAAGTCCTAACTTCATACTATATTTCACTATTTGTTTTGGTAAGTTGTAAAATTAGAATTACTACCCCTTTTAATCGTTTTATGATTACAAATCCACTCCTCACTATCTTATTGCTGTTTTATAGTCATGAAATGTTAGAACGTAGAAGTTTTCATCTGGAAAATAAATTGCAGCCAATTAAGATTTGGTTAAGAATCAATGTGGACTTTAAGTGCAAGGGAAAGATAATGCTGGTACCTTTATGCTGCAACAAGTTCAATCTGGTTTTGTTACTGCTGTATATGTATTTGTCTTTTTCATACTGCACTAATCACTTTCTAGTTACTATTTTGTAATTTATATTCTCCCTTTTCACACTTCAAGTTAAATTGCAGAATTTGATTTAAAATTGCTGATATGATACATAAACATATGTAGTGATTATTAAATGTTTTGCTAAATTCATAAAAAAAAAATGCAGAATTATCAAGGAAACATGGCTAATTTTGGAAATGACAAGCTGCCGATGCTGTCAGATACATATGCACACCCATTTGATGAACCCTTGGACTCTAAATTACGAAGGACAATAACTAGGACACAAAGCGCATTAATGTCTATGCCTATAAGCTCCTTGGAGTCATATGAGAAAGAAACTAGTCTCGCGGGACATACTGGTCCACTCGTGAGCAAGAGAAAAACATCCTTTATGCAGATGAGTGGTCCATTAAATGCTACCACCGGAACTGGAAATCTTCTGCAGCAGCATACTGTCTCTGAAAAAAAACCTGAGAGAGAAAAAGATGATATTCCTAAAGACAATGATAGAAAAAATGAACACTTACTAAGGTCTGGGCAACTGGGAATGTGCAATGATCCTTATTGTACTACTTGTCCTACTTACTTCAATGCTTCTCAGCAAAAAAATCCAAAACCTTCTACTCCATGGAATCCAAAGGTTTCTGTTCTTCATCCTAAAATAGATTATAATTTCAGTTGCCTTCAATTATTTTTTGCATTGACAAACATTTTACTTTAGATGTGTGTTTTCATGTTATAGACCATTATTCTGACAGATAAGGAATTCACTATGCTATCATAATAATTTGTAGATATTTGGTTGAAATGTACTTATGCAATTTTTAAGTAGGCTACTGGTAGTAGGCCTGTAATAAAACAGGTCTATGTTATGAAGAAGAGGATGATGCCAGGAGCTAGCAAGAACCAAACTAATGCAACACAAGAGTCGGTTAGCAATTAGTGTTAGTTAGAAGTTAGGGGCAGTTGATATTTGTATAAGGGTAACATATTAGGGGATCTGATTGTTGAACAGTGTAAGGAATTTAGAAGAGTCTAGTGTCTGTCTAACTTCTATGGAGCATTGTCATCTTGTTTTTCTCTTTTCATGCTGCTCTCACTGGAGATTTTTCCTATTAATAAGGATTCTTTCTTTCATTTTTCAAAAGTACCAGTGTAGCACCTATTGTGTTCATACCTTTTTATATTGTTTTTACTGCTGATCGTACTGCTCTAGTTATATAGTTGTGGCTCTTTTGCATTCTGAGATAATCATATTTTAATATTATCTTAATCATCAAGATGTTGAATGGTATTTCTATTAAAACACTTTGTTTCAGTTGCTATTCATTTTGATATTGGTTGATCATTTGAAATCATTGTTGTAGAAAATTCAGATTATAAAGTTAAGTATGTACAATAATTAATGTATAATATAGAAAAAAGTTTTTTTTATTTTGTAAAACACTTTATTTCCTTTTTCTTTTTTTCTAAAAGAATCCGTTAGCAAAGAGAAACATAAATTTCTGAGAATTATCTTCTCCAAGTTGAAGGCATATAGTATCTTGATTATTTAGGTAATTTTGATGGCGAGTTTCTTTAAAAATCATTGAATTTGCTAACCGTTGTTAATAAAGTTCGTTTACTATATGGGAAGAAGATACAAAAAAAAATTGAGATGAGAGGATATTGCAAATGTAATTCACTAAATAGGTTTTGAATAATTGTAATTTGTAGTGTCTTACTCTGACTATAGGTCTATTGATATTTCATAGTGGTATTATCAACTATTGGGTGATCTTTATACCCTTTAATCTGGGTACATTTCAAGAAACCACTGTTAACTGTCTTGATTTTCCTTATTACTATACTCTTAACAGAGTTCTTATTTTCAAGCTGTACCAATGCACATTGTTTTTCAACCATTCAAGCTATTTTTATTGTTGTTATCATTGTTCGCTTTGAGGGACAATCAAGGTATTGTCAATTGACAACTTTAAGCTGTCTCATTATTTATCCAATATTCATTTTCTAAAATCTACTGCAAGCTTTACTATATCATTATCTTTAATCTTATTGTAGACATGTGTCACTGTCATTGACTATCACTTTCTCATAACCAAGCCTACTTTTGAGTGCAGTTAGGTGATGCTCTTTTTGGGGATGCCAAGAGTTTTGTGAGAAAACTTTTTTCTTCCTGCTCTTCTTATGTTCCTGGAGTTATGAACCCTCACACTAAAGTTGTACAAAAGTGGAACAAATTTTTAGCCATATTTTGCTTAATTGCTATTTTTCTGGACCCATTATTTTTCTTCTTACTCTATGTGGAGAAGGTATGATTATTTTCCTATCATTTAACTAGAAAAATATTGCAAGTTCGAGTCACTTATCTTTCCCTTATACTATTTGCAAATTTACTCTCAATTTTTCATGTTCGTTATATGCAGGATAATAAATGTATTGTTATCAACTGGCCTTTGACAACCACACTTGTTTTATTTAGATGCATGAATGATTTTGTTTATTTCCTCAACATTCTTCTCCAGGTAACTTCTCATCAACTACATTTTCTTAAACCGCTTCTCCTTCCCCCCTACTTTTAATTTGTGCAAATCCTTATACTCTTAGAATTGCACCTTATGTTTCATTTGAAAAATATAGTCATGCTCTGTCATTGATGCCATGTTTTTATATCTATGTTCTCAGTTTTGAGAAGGTAAATACTCTGATGCATGTATTGCAGAAGAGATTTCTAGCTCCATAATAACAGGCTTTAGTTTCATATAAGTCAATGCAAAGGAATTTCATTCTACTCAAATAGAATGTTACTATCCCATTTTGAAAGTATGTCAAACATCGTGTTTAGTTACCCATTCTTAATTTCACTTAACCACACTCCATTTAAAACAATTGTTCCATATAATTTATCAGGTATAGGGGTTGTTCCTCCATTTTACAAATCCAATGGTATGATTTGCTGATAAATAAACCATAGTGTTAAGTGACAAAAATGATAAATAGACTAGACTATATCCTTATTGATAGTATTAAGTACTTGTGTGTGTCTTGCTTTGTTGTTGTTTATTAGTTAAGTTCAAAAGGAAAAACAAAGAAAAAGAGCACTTCCTGAATCTTAAATACAGATAAGTTTTTTAGTGTAATTGCTGTGTTTCTCAACAGTTAAGCTTGAATAACTCTGAATTTTCCTGTTTACAGTTTAGGTTAGCTTATGTTTCTCGTGAGTCAAGGGTGGTTGGTGCTGGAGATTTAGTTGACCATCCAAAGAAAATTGCTCTTCATTACCTAAAGGGTTATTTCCTTTTTGACTCATTTGTTGTATTTCCTCTTCCTCAGGTAAAGTTCTTCCTGGTTTCCTTTCTCCCTATGAATATTGTTTTCATTTTCTTTTTGTGTTGAGATTCCTCATCAAGATTTTTTTTTTCAGATATCCATTTTTAAATGCCACCCAAATTCTATTTTTGAATGATGTGGTAGACTTGCCTAACATTTGAATATCAATAATACTTGTTCTCTTGTCATCTCATGATGTATATGTTTTTGCCAGATCTAAATTTTTAGTTGTCTGTATCTTTGATAAAAAGGGAAAACATGAAGGTCCTCAAGTATACTATAGCCATTGTCCAAATAACAAAGATGAATGACATGTGGACTAGACTTGGTGAGGGACTAAAATATGAATTTGAACTTTAAAGAATTAAATTAATAAAATTAATATATAAGAGACGAAATTGAGAAGGCATGCATCTTTTTGGACTAGTATATGCAAAATTTCTTTGTACTTGAGAATTTGGCTTAATTGTATTTTTGGTCCCCTACTTTGTCAAATCTGCAATTTTAGTCCCCTAGTTTAAAATCCACAATTTTGATCCTACTGTTAAAATTGAAGGGTTGACCGGATTCAAACCTAACACCCTTTAGTGCTTAAAGGTTAACATAACCACTAAACTAATGATCTAATTAATAATTATTACGAAACATTTGTATATATAAATATTTCATATAAATTTTATTTATTGTTTCCTGTGTTCTCAACAATAATTTAGTATTTTGAATAAAAGTAAAATAAATGAAAATAAATGAAGTGATTTATAAAATAAAAAGTGAAATATATAAAAAAAAATTACAACTAATAATCGGAGATGTTAAAATGTAAAAGAAGAATAAATTAAATAATTTTAGTCCCTCAACTTTTATTGTCTGGGTTTTGGTTCTTTCATCCAAATATTCTGTTAAGTATTAACAGCTAGCTATTTTAATGATATGACATGTGAGTTTTTTTTTTTTCTTCCCAAATCCCTAATTTCCAAACTTATCCCTCCCTCCCTCCTCAGCAATCCCACTCCCCCCACTACCCCACCACCAATGAACCCTACCCCACAAGACCCAACCCATGACCCCTACCACCAACATTTCCCATGTGAAAGGCTGTTTGTAGAAGCAAACAACGAAAAAGGAAAGAAAAACGAAATTGTGCGCAATGGTGGCGGCAGCAACGTTTTTTGAAAGAGAGAGCAATACAATGCAATGCACTTGCGAGAAATGCTGGAACAAGAGAAATGAGATATGGAGTGAGAGTAGAGAGAGAGAAGGAAGAAGAAAAAAAAAGAACAGTTTCATTGTTGTTTGTTCTTATCAACTTCTCTTGTTCGAGTTTGATTTGACACTATGTTTTGTATGTTCGCGGGGGATGGGTTTGACGGTGAGGAGGTTCCATGGATGGAAGAAGTTCACGTAAAAGATGATGAACAAGATTGGGGTAATTGAGGTAAGGTTAGAAAATTAGATTAGGAAATAAAGGTAAATGAGGAAACTAAAAAGAAAAAGAAAAAAAAAAAATATATATATATATATATACACACATGGCAGTGCTAATTTAAAACATGAAAAAAAAAAAAAACTTAACAGGGCATTTGAACAGAAGGACCAAAACCCCAAACGGAATGAAAGTTGAGGGACCAAAACCAGAAATATAGAAAAGTTGAGGGATTAATTTCATACTTTATCCTAAAATTTATTTTTAATATAGGCCAGTCATGCGAACCAATTGATCAATAAATTAACTCTCATGACCAGCCTATATAGAAAAAAAATAAAATATTTATTATATACAAATTTTAAATTTATAAAATTTTATTTAGTTAATTTTTAATATTATTAAAAATTATTTAATTTATTCTTCCTTTATATTTTAACATCTCCGATTATTAGTTGTAATTTTTTTTTTTTATATATTTCACTTTTTATTTTATAAATCACTCTATTTATTTTACTTTTATTCAAAATATTAAATTCTTGTTGAGAACACAAGAAACAATAAATAAATATATGATAATAAATAAAATTTATACGAAGTATTTATATATATAAATGTTTCATGATAATTATTAATTAGATCATAGGCTTAAGAGTTATGCTAACCTTTAAAAACTAAAAGTTGCTAGGTTTGAATCCTAGGTTGCGGATTTGACAAAGTAGGGGATCAAAAGTGCAATTAAGCCTAAGAATTTTCACATGCACACACATATTAATTATACACTAGGTCGACACTATTGAGCCATTAAACTGTGAATCATACTTCCCTGATTCAATTACTGTTCTGACTATCAGAATTCAGAACCTTGTTCGTGTTGTTAAACTGCTTCTTGTTCTACGTTATCATGCACAATCAAGTGTGGAGTGAACCAAAATGGTTTCTCCTTTCTATGTGTCATTCTGAGGAATCATTTGTCTGTGGATATTAGCATGTGCTGCATAGCAAGTATAAGTCGCTGTGCAAGGAAAGGGTTTTCATTCTATAAAATAAGATAGAGCTGTTTGAGCTTGTGCACTCACCAAACTCCTTTTCATGACATGTGTAGTGAAATATGTGCAGATAATGATATTATTTGTCCTACCAAATTCCTTGGAGGGAGCAAATTATGCTAAAAATCTTCTGCGTGCAGCAATCTTAGTGCAATATATCCCCAAGTTATTCAGGTTTATGCCACTGCTAATTGGGCAATCTCCGATTGGATTCATATTTGAGTCAGCCTGGGCAAATTTTGTTATAAATCTTCTCATTTTTATGCTTGCTAGTCATGTTGTTGGCTCTTGCTGGTACCTCTTTGGTCTTCAGGTGAGCGATATAGCATTGAACCTTTTTTTTTTTTAAATGTCAAATTTTATCCTCCCTATAGATGATTATGTCCAGTAAATTCTCACCTTCCATTCAAGAGAAGCCAAGCTCCCAATGTTATTGTTATTGCGTAGCATAATATACAAATTGCATGCATGCCCTCAAACCATGCTAAGAACAGAAGGAAAAGGCAGAACAAATAACACTCATTCCCTTGAATTCATATTTCAATGTGGTTGTGTATTATATAATAATAAGTAATATAATATGCAATAAGATTTTCAGGATTCATGAAGTGCTTTATCAATATGATATCCTTCTAATTGTTATAGCAATACTGGAAATGAAATTCAACTGCAAAATATATAGTATTTCCTTGGATGCTTTGAAGACAAGTGGCTCAATTAGAATCAGGAATTTAATTCAGTCAATGAAAGTTAGCACTCAATTTACTTTCTCCTTTTCTTCCTCTTTCCTCTTCCAGAGGGTTAATCAGTGTTTACGAAATGCCTGCCATAGTTCTAAAATACCTGGATGCATGAAGTTCATTGATTGTGGACGTGGCCATGGAAACAATCAGCCTGGCTTAGCATCAGATAAGTGGATCAACAATTCCGATGCTGTTGCTTGTTTGTATCCCTCTCCTGATGGTTTCTCCTACGGGATTTATGAGAATGCTGTACCACTTACTATAGAAACTAGCACGGTCAACAAATATGTTTATTCTCTTTTTTGGGGATTCCAGGTATGCATCTCTCTCTTTTCTGTAGAAACTATATAAAAGTTGAACTCCTTGCTATTATGTCATAGAAACTCTGATTGTATTACTAAAGCAGCCACATGAATGATTTGATATTTCTAACACTTATGCTCTGAATGATCTCTCTGATACAGCAAATCAGCACTCTAGCTGGTAATCTAGAGCCTAGCTATTTTGTGTGGGAAGTCCTTTTTACTATGGCCATCATAGGCATGGGACTCTTGCTTTTTGCTATTCTTATTGGAAACATACAGAACTTTCTACAGGCTCTTGGTCGGAGGTAGAAGTTAACTAATGCTGCAAGTTTTAATTATACTTTGATAGTCTAGTTCTAATGTTTTTATTGTTGCAATTTGCTTGATATGCTTTCTTTTATCCCTTTTACAGGAAGATGGAAATGCAACTTAGATGCCGTGATGTCGAGCAATGGATGAGCCATCGGCGCTTACCAGAAGACCTAAGAAGGTGTAAAATTTTAGCATTCTTGATTTAAGTCACTTCTTGTTACTCTCTGAAAATGTAAACAATTCCATTGTACATGAGCTGTTTACTTTTCCTGAATACAAATGCTGTTTAACCTGACAAAATTAAGTTAGCAGATTCTGAAGACGTCTTTTAAGTTAACATGAAATTATGGATGATCTGGTGTGCAGCTAATAGATAATATGTCTGTGATGCAGGAGAGTAAGAGAGGCTGAACGGTATAATTGGGCTGCAACAAGGGGGGTGAATGAAGAAACGCATATGGAGAATTTGCCAGAAGATCTCCAGAGAGACATAAGACGTCATCTCTTCAAATTTGTGAAGAAAGTATGCACTAGAATACCTATGGCATTAATGAGTAATGGTTACACTAATTTATCATGCTTACTGTTTCAGTGGATTATAATTGTAAGGTTTAAATTTAAGGAAAGCTTCAGAATCTCAGACACTGATTTATTTAAAATTTACTTGTAAGTTGCTAGGTTTGGATAAAAACTTAAATTGAAAGGGAAAAGTTTTATCCTTCATCATGAAACTAAACCATGATACACCAAAAGACAAAGCATGTCAAACAACCCTAAAAGTTATTTATGATACTGATTTAATTTGCTTTTATAGTAACAAAATGCATTCATTATCTGAGGATGTGAATTATATGTAGATTCGGCTTTTTGCTCTGATGGATGAACCTATCTTAGATGCCATTTGTGAGAGACTAAAACAAAAGACATACATCAAAGGATGTAGAATTCTGAGTCAGGGTGGTCTGGTCGGGAAGATGGTATTCGTGGTGCGTGGCAAATTGGAAAGCATTGGAGATGACGGAACTAGAATTCCTCTATCTGAAGGTGATTCTTGTGGTGAAGAACTTCTGAGATGGTATCTTGAACATTCTTCAGTCAGCATAGGTAGGTATTTCAATACTTGAAGCAATAGCAAGATGCATGTATCAACACAGCATGGTTTATTTCAACAGTTTGATGATCTCTCCTGCAGATGGTAGAAAAGTAAGGCTTCCAGGAAAGAGTTTGGTTAGCAACAGAACAGTAAGGTGCTTAACAAACGTGGAGTCCTTTTCACTCTCTGCTTCAGACCTTGAAGAAGTCACAATCCTTTTCACGAGATTCTTGCGGAGTCCATGCGTTCA
The DNA here is from genome assembly GCA_014843725.1 of Amphicarpaea edgeworthii. Classification (NCBI taxonomy): domain Eukaryota; kingdom Viridiplantae; phylum Streptophyta; class Magnoliopsida; order Fabales; family Fabaceae; genus Amphicarpaea; species Amphicarpaea edgeworthii. The sequence continues at coordinate 2,539,168 of CM026325.1, forward strand.
AGGAGCTCTAAGGTCAATCCCCTCCCTTTTCTTCTTGTATATATTGCTGCTTAATCTTCACATTTTAATTATGACTTCCAAAAAGGAAAATAAATAACAATACTTTTACTTGCACACATTTTTTACTCACATAACATGAAAGCTCAATTTCTTCTTCAAATGCATGACATTCTTAATCATTAGGTACGAGTCACCTTATTGGAGATCCCTTGCTGCTACTCGCATTCAAGTTGCATGGAGATACTGGAAGAAATGTCTAAGTCGTATTAATTCCTCCCTCACACCATTAAATTAAACATTGAGTTCGTGGGTTGCAATTTTAAATTTGATTTAGTAGAGTTTTTATGATCTCTCCAATTCAATGTAGTAGATTCACTAGGTTGTTACCACACACAATGCAAGGGTGTCCTGTGTCCATTTTTAATTAAAATGACAAAGGGTAAATTAATTCCACCTCCGACTTTACTGAAAAATGTATATGATCAGCCACCTTTGTAGTTATGGAGTACCGACAAAAGTTATCGACAAGTCCCTAGACGGGAAAATGTATATTTATCATTTGCCTATTATTAAACTATTATCATAAAAATAACAATGAGTCCCCATATTATATATGATGGGATATTGGGATATATACGTGGTATGAAATGAAATAATTTTATCAATATTTTATTCATATTGACAGAGTGTAACAAATTTAACTGGGAAATTGCTGTCAATTGGTCATCAGGACAAAAAGAAATTGCTGTCAATTGAGAAATGGTTAAGAATACATAGACTATAATACAAGTGGAAGGGGAAAATAATACTATAATACAAGTGAAAAATAATACAGGTTTAATAAAAGTTATTAATTTAGATTTAAAATTGTATTTGTTTGAATTTAGATTTTGAATAAATTTCTATAAAAAAAATGGTTAAATTTTAATTTTAAAAAATATAATTTTTTATTTTGTTTTGTGGGTGAGTACCGGATTAAAAAACATAAACCCCGTTATCAATGTGGACTTCACAGTGTGCGGGTTTTGTAGTTTGCAGGCTTTCACGACTCTCTCTCTCTCTCTCTCACGTGGTTGCTGACTTAAAATACTTCATTTTCTTGACTCAACTTCTGTCTGTCAGAAAATGCTTTCTAGTTTCCTCCAGCCAACAAGATTCCAATAATGCATTCTTCAACTTGAATAGTAGCCGGGGTTTTACTGGGAATTCATTTCCTCTTCCACCTGCCCTTTCTGGGTTTGTTTCCTCACTTGCTTCTGTTTTTTTTTTTTCTGTAACTTGGGCTCATTACTCATCCCATTATAATGGAATTCTTCAACTGATTCATATTTTTACTTACCCCAGTTGCAATTCCTCACAAATACAAGTTGCACTTGTTACTTTTTGTGTCACGAGAAAATTTCTAATGTAAAGACAAATATATTGTTCTGTAATTGATTTTCAGCCACATAATAACAAGGATCTTCCTTATGATATAAGATGCATTAAGTTCCACTTGACTTTGTCACTGACGTGTAGCCTTTGGCTTTCAATTTGCTGTTTTTTCTTTAAAATTTAAACTCTCCCCTTTCTAAGTTTTTGAGGTAGCTAACTTTGATTGCTTTGCTCTAAAATTGCTTATATGGTGCAGAAATGTTCATTTTTGTTTAGTTTTATAAAGAGAATCATCAAGGAAACATGGCTCATTTTGAAAAGGATGAGGTGTCAATGCTGTCAGAAACATGTGCTCAACCGTGTGATGAAGTCGTGAATTCTAATTTCCGGAGGCTTGTGTCCAGGAAATCAAGTGCATCAATTTCTGTTCCTATGGCCTTCTTGGAATTAAATGAAGAAACTAGTCATGTACGGGTTGTTGTTAATTCAAATAGTTAGTTATAGTTGTTATGTTAGTTACAGCAGATATGTTAGTTAATATAGTTAGTAATTATAACTGTATTATGCACAATAGAAGTATTTCATTTGTGAATAATAATCATTCATTTTGTTTTCTCTATTTCTCTCAATTGTTTTTTTCTTTCTTTCCTGTGTATGTGAGTGAATGACATCCCTAACATTGTTGATACCATTGTCCACTTTAGGGGCAATAGAAATAGAAGTATTGTCAATAGACAATTTCAAGCTGTTTCATTATTTATGCAACACTTGCATTCTAAAGGCTACTATCACAAACTTCTTTGTATCCTCATACATATTTGATCTTCTTGTTACCTTTTCCCATAATTGCTTTGGTAGACATTAACTGTCTGCTGTCACTTTCACATAACCAAATGCACTTTCACGTGTGAATGCTTGCAGTTCCACGGTAATCTTTATGGGGTTGCCGAAGGTTTTGGAAGAAAACTTTATTCCTTCTGCTCTTCATATATTCCTGGAGTTATGGATCCTCATGCAAAAGTCATAGAACAGTGGCTCAAGATTTGGATAATTTTTTGCTTGGTGGCAAATTTTGTTGATCCATTATTTTTCTTCTTACAGTATGTGAAGAAGGTATGATTCTTTTCCTTTTATTTAATTACAAAATCTTCCAAGTTGTCAAAATTAGTCTTTCCCTTCCCTGCTACTATTTTTCCAAACTTACATTTATACCTTTCATGTAGGACGATAAATGTATTGCTATCAACCAGATAATGAGAACAATACTTGTTTCAATTAGAAGCATTAATGACTTGGTATATTTCTTTAACATTCTTCTCCAGGTAATTTCTCAGTAACTACCTTTTAGAAAGTTCCCACCCCAGTTTCTTATGTTTAATTTATGCTAACAGCGTTTAGGTTTACAGTTGCATCATACATAAATATTCACTAGAGGAATAATAAGATCATTGGAGCTCCAAAAGTGTGCTACATTTCCTGTTAAATTTCAAAATTCAAATCGTAGTAAATAAAGAAGCAGGTTGATACACATTATCGATTGTTTTGGTATGGATTTTCTATTTTCACCTGATATGGAAGATTGATAGGCTATGCCATCATATTAATCATATTTACCTCAGATATGTATATAACTGTCTACAGGGGTGTTTCATATTTGACTTTGTACTTTTTTTTTAAATGAATGCATGCAGAATATTTTAATAAATAGGAAGTACAAGGATCACATATATGGTGAAAGTAAAGTATATCTAGAAAATTTCATGAGGAAACAAAGATATAAATGAGCATGTGATGATGTCATGGATAAAGATTGACATGTATGGGGCCAGCTTGAAGTATTAATAAAAGTTATGAGATTTTGACTTATTTAAAAATGTTTAATTTTGCGTAAAGTTTAGATTGCTTTTTTTTTTTTTTTATTGGCTTAGATTGCATTCTTATTTGTGAATTTCAATGGTTATTCAATTTCAATCTCTCTGTTTTCTCTGCAAGTTCCAATATTTTTTTTTGTCTAATATACAAAATATTTGTAAAATTAATATCAAGAGCTTGCTTCATATTGAAGAACAATTCACTCAATAATTCATATTGCTGCAATTCAGGCCATAGCATAGGCTATTGAGGTATTAAGCTTCAATTATTGACTTTATCTTATCATTTCATGAAAGTCAACTCAAAGGAAGTTCATTCTATATTCAAATTATAAAATTTCACTGATGCATTCCATAAATGTATGAATCGTTGCAGTTTAGGTTGGCTTATGTTGCTCCCGGAGTGGCAGCTTCCAGAAATTTAATTGACCATCCCAAGAAAATTGTCCTTAATTATCTGAAGAGTTTTTTTCTTATCGACTTATTTGTTGTATTTCCTCTTCCTCAGGTAAATTTTTTCCTATCTTCCTTTTTTGCTTTGTTGAAACTTAAAATTTCAGTAGTTTTGTATCTTTGATATATAAGAAAACATGAAGGTCTTTGATGTTTTCATTTCACTAAGATTGTCAGTTTATATATATATATGTATATGTTCAAAATATATAAGGAATACTTGAGACAAGATGTTTAGTTCTTCTATGATATGATCTATTGTAACTAATGTTGTCAAGGGCCTATTGTCTTTTAAAATTTAAGCTGTTAAGTGTATTAACATTTATAATTTTCATCTCTCACGAACTCTGCCGGAAAAAACTATTTCTCCTTGAAGGCCAACTTATTTGTGTTGAAATTTGTTAGAGATCCTACATCTACTAGGAAAACAAGAGCATTGGGGATTTTGTTGACATTCATGTAGTAGCAGTGTAATGCTTTACGACTCTGAAGATTTTGTTGACATTTTTCTGTCTTGATCTTCATAAGCTGCTTCTTGTTATATGACATTACTATGTTCAGATTGAAATGAACCCAACGATTGAACCTTATATTGTGTTGTGATGAATAAATAGTCTGTGGACATGAACATGAACTTGAGATATAGCAAGATGCAGGGGAAGGAAAAACTTTTCAATATGTGATAAAGAGTAAAGAATAACGGTTTATTATGTACTCTTCAAATTCATTGTCATGACATATGCAGTGACATATTTGCAGATAATGATACAATTTGTTCTACCAAATTATCTGGGATCATCAGGAGCAGCTAATTCTCAAGTTCTGGCTGTAGTGGTCATTATGCAGTGTTTACTCAGATTTATCCGGTTTCGGCAAACTGAACTATCCACAAAGGCATACATAGATGCGCCAGCCTGGGCAAAAGACATTAAAAATTTTCTCATTTTTATGCTATGTGGTCATCTTGTTGGTTCTTGCTGGTACCTCTTTGGTCTACAGGTGAATGAAAATGATATTTGAAGCTTCATTTTCAAGAAATACGAAATTTCTTCCTAACTAAGTTTTACACTCTTGTTGCATGGACAAGAAGAAAAGAAAAAAAAAAAAAAGCATAAAATGATGATTTATGATTAAAGATTTTTCACACAGATTAAGAAAAACAATAAATAAGTTATATTGAAATAATTTTACTAAAATATTCTTACTCACCATAAATGTATTAGTGTATTACGTGTAACTATTCAGCGATTAACAGTGATGGTTGACAAATATTGGATGGGCACAATAAAAAAAAGTCATTAGATTTATACAGTTGACGCATATACTATTTTCCCTTTTAAATTATTAACTTTAGCCTTTTCTTCATCTTCCTTCTTTCTTCCAGAGGGTTAAAAAATGCTTACGAAATGCCTGCCATAAATCTAATATTACTGGATGCTCAACAATAATTGGCTGTAGCTTTGGCCACAAGTCAGATGTGTGGAACAATAATGTCAATGCCATTGCTTGTTTGAATTCTAGTTCCGATGATTTTTCATATGGGATCTATGAAGATGCTATACCACTTACAACAGAAACCAGGATGGTCAACAAATTTGTATTTGCACTATTTTGGGGCTTCCAGGTATGCATTGCATTCTTTTCTTTTCTTTTTCCTCATGGCTAATACGGATAATACTATCTTACATGGCTGATTAAGATTAAATCCTCTAAAATCTTACACTCATGTGATACTCTATGGTCTATATATCTATCCACCATGTTGGATATTGAATAGATACTTTAATTACTTCTAACTACGTTTTTATACTTTTATTTTTCAAACATTGATGTCAATATTGAATAGAACATTAGAATAATTAGATAAATATTTGTATTTTAACATGTATGTATCGTGTCTATTTCCTGTACTGTAAATTTTCAGAGTTATTTCCTCCATTGACTAGGGACACGGTTACATGACTTGCTGCCTTGCTGGTTAAAAGTAATTAATGGACAAAAATCATTAATGATTGATTATATATACCCTTGTGATCTTTTATACAGCAAGTAATCACTCTGGGTGGTAATCTAACCCCGAACTATAAGTTTGTGTCGGAGGTCTATTTTACAATGGCCATCATGGGATTGGGACTTTGCTTTTTTGTGCTTCTCATTGGAAACATACAGAGCTTTCTTCACACTCTTAGACACAGGTACAACATATTTTGCCGTGCCCCTTGATTCTTGATGAGGATATTGCTCGTAATGCTTGTTAATTTACAAATGGATTATTATACATAGTTGTCTTTTTTTCTTTCAAAAGCTCCCTATTATATCTTGTTAATGCTATTGTCAGAATTCCATTGTACCATATATTTCTGTGTATCATCATTCTCTTCAATGCACCATCTTCTACAAAAGCATCTTCTCCCACACCAGATTATATGTGTTTTACATCCCTAAATGTCATCACACTCCTTCACTTCAATCTTCTTCTGTGATTTTGGAGTGATCATTTTCTTACTAAATATTACTCAATCAATTGCATGTCATCATAAGTGTACTTAAGCGAGAGTAGTAATAAAATGGACGGCCTCTTGAAGTCTTTGGATTGCATTTCATGATGTAAAAGTGGTGCCCCTAGTCCTTATGTATTTGGTGAATATTTAGTTCCTTTATGACCCACAGTAACATTCCGATATCCTTCTTTTCTATAAGGGACATGATGTGCTTGATTGATATATTTCCTTCCATAACGCATACTGCAGGAGTCTAGAAATGGAAATTAGAGGTCGTGATGTTGAGCAATGGATGAACCACCGTGGCATACCAGAAGATCTAAGAAGGTATGGGATGTTCTCATTCTTTTCACAAATCACACCCACATTTTCAAAAGGTTATCTTTCTGTTGGTTGATTCAAGTAATTGCTTGTTAACTGCCCACCTCTTTTTCTTGAAAAGTACATGAGCAATTTACTGTAACAATGAGACGTAGTTACTGTTTTTGCACATTAAGACTCGATTAAATTAGCAACTTCCAATAACCTTTTAGTTTAAAGAGAGACAAAAGATAATTTGGAATCTCTTATTGCATCTATTTGTGTCTCTCCAATTCTGTAAATGTTTCTATGCTAAATATGATCAATCATTATGTTCATTAGTAATACAGCTAATAAATAATATGTCTGTGATGCAGTAGAGTAAGAGAGGCTGAAGAGTATAATTGGGCTTCAACAAGGGGGGTGAATGAAGAAACGCTTATGGAGAATTTTCCGGAAGATCTCCAGAGAGACATAAGACGTCATCTCTTCACATTTGTGAAGAAAGTATGCACTAGAATACCTATGACACTGATTTATTTAAAATTTACTTGTAAGTTGCTAGGTTTGGATAAAAACTTAAATTGAATGGGAAAGGTTTTATCCTTCATCATGAAACTAAACCATGATACACCAAAAGACAAAGCATGTCAAACAACCCTAAAAGTTATTTATGATGCTGATTTAATTTGCTTTTATAAGTTGTAACAAAATGCATTCATTATCTGAGATGTGAATTATACGTAGGTTCGGCTTTTTGCCCTGATGGATGAGCCTATCTTGGATGCCTTTCTTGAGAGATTGAAACAAAAGACATACAGCAGAGGTAGTAGAATCCTGACTCAGGGTTGTCCGGTAGAGGAGATGGTGTTTGTGGTGCGTGGCATATTGGAATGCATTGGAGAAGATGGAACTAGAATTTTTCTGTTTGAAGGTGATTCTTGTGGTGAAGAACTTCTGCAATGGTATCTTGAGCGTGCTTCTATAAATGCAGGTAGAGGTCAGCAGAAGTTGCAATAATCAGCAGCGTGTGGCCTACAAAATAACTAACAACATAGTTTATTATTGCAGATGGTAAAGAAGTCAGGCCAGGACAGAGATTGATTAGCAACCGGACAATAAGGTGCTTTTCAAATGTGGTGGCATTTTCACTCCGCCTTGCAGACCTTGAGGATCTCACATTTCTTTTCACACAATTCTCGCAGAACCCTCGTTTTCATGCAGCACTAAGGTCTTCCATTCCATTTCCTTGTATTTGGGTTTATGTTTCAACATTCAACCTAATCTTGACATTTTTCATCTTCTTTTTCCTTTTTTATCATTTTATGTTTCAACCTAACCCAATTCTGATTTCTGTTTTCAAAACCATCCCTCTGATAATGATTTGATAACCCATTGCAGCAACACAGATTCAGGTGGCGTGGAGATACAGGAGGAAGCGTCACCTTGTAATAAGATCAAACATTGAAGTCCTATGTTTATGTTTGTACTGTAGTACTAATATCTGATTGTACACTGTACAGAAACTCAAATTGACAATTTGCACCATTGAAGAAAAACTCTGTTGCTTCTTGTAGCAACTCAAATAATAATATGGCTGTTAATGTTGCTCGAAGCCCCCCCGGACAATAAGAGCGAGATGCCTTTTAAGGAATATCTTGTGAAAACAAACAGAGCATATTGATTATTTTTGTTTTGCATATCTTATGAAAACTAATATCTGTAATGTAAATTTTATATTATGAAATCTACTTTTCGTAATACATTGAGCAGTTCTAAGTAACACTTTTCCAAAATTGTGCTTCTGAAAAGAATGATTTTGTTAATTATTCTAAAAAAAAAAAACTGTTAAAGAGGTGCAAAGAGCAAAATCGGTCATATGAATAACAATATCCAAGAAACAATGCCGATTACCCATGGCCATAGTCAATAGTTGTCTATGGTAACTACTAGCCATTTGTTTGTAGTAGTCCTATCAAAATTGCTAAGATCCCATTTCGTAATAAAAAAAAATGCCTTACTTAAATGTTTTAGTTATATATATTGAGGAAAGGATGGTTGCTAATTCAATATTGATACAATAATCAATATGTTTATTGCTATAAAATTTGAAAATTTTATTTATGTACAAAAATATTTTTAATTTTTTTTCTTAATTACTCAATTTTCTTTTTAAGTTATTTACATATTTCAAACAGTGTTCTTTTTTTGGTTGCATCTTCCATTTTCTGACCATGTACTGCGGAGAGACTCCAATTGTCAAACACAAATTTGCCCCTGAAGAGTTGAACTATATATTCATTTGGTCAACTCCGAAGATTGGGGTGCGCAGGGGGAAATTTAATTGTGTTTTTTTAATTTTTAGAATGAAATCAATCAATAAAATAAACTTGTTTTATATGTATGATTTTACCATTATTATTCATAAAATATAAAAATCACGAACTAATGGTTGGTAAAACTTTTTTTTAACTTATAAGTTATTTTTAAGTAAAAAATAAAAATAAAAACTTAAAAAAATAAGTAAAAAGTTATTTGTTAATTTTATTTTATTTTATAATTTAAAAACTCCTTAAATTTAAAATATAATCAAATTAAGAAGTTTTGAATTCAACTCGTCGTGTTAACAAAAATTAAAAAATTAATCAACATAAAAATAAGTAATTTTGGATAATTTATTATAAAACTTTTTATTTTTAATTTTTTTTTATTAAGTAACTTTTATTTTAAATAACTTTTATAAATTGATGTTTACTTATAAATTAAAAATAAAAATAAGTTAAGCAAAACTAAGTAAGCGTTCTGAACATGTTTTGACCATATATTCTGTTGTTACAATATTTAATGATTTAAGAAATGACGATGATGCCCTTCTTCAAAGGCTTCAATCCGCAATTAAGATATTGTTATCACTTTGAAGGCCTGCCAACGACCCAGTATGGACATGGTTTCTTTTCAACAATAAAAATGATGACATCATTTAATATTCGATTCTTTTTTCTTTTTAATTTTTTTCTAGGAGTTCAAAACTGGTAAGTTCTAGTGGAATCTTTGTGGCTGCGAGATGTTTGAAGATTTTAAAATGTTCTTACTCAATATAAGTATTTCAATTTATATAGTAAGAAGATTTCGAAGAAACCATATTATTAGTTTTTCTTCTTTTTTAGTTCAAAATTGATTTTAAATTTAGAGTTAATTCTGAATTGAAATAATTTAGATGAAAATCAATTTTATTTATAATTAGTTTAATCAATGCTTATTGAACACAGTTGTTTTTACAACCTAAAAACACCTGTATTACTTAAAATGGTTACCCATAAAAAAGCTACTTTATAACATTTTACTTAAAAATTAAAATATGAAGGTAAACATTCAGGTTAAGCATGCACTTGCACTGGTCTGTGTTTCAAGTAAAAACATACGACACGCAATGACGACAATTTCAATTCTCTCTCAATTGACTTAGTCAAAGACTCAAAGTCTTCGCCATCACAATTTTTTTCTCTCTCTCACGTGGTTTTTGGTATTCATATGTACACTTTCACACTGCATTTTGTTTATCTTCTTAACTCAACTTTCTGTCTGTCAGAAAAAAAGAAACTGGTTTCTACTTTCCTCCATGATCACCAAAATGCATTCTTCAACTTGAATAGCTTGTGGGGTTTCCACTGGGAATTCAATTCAATTCCTCTTCAACCAGCTCTTGCTCTTTCTGGGTTTGTTTCCTCTTTTGCTTCTCTTTAGTATTGTTCCTTGTTCATGGCATTTTTTTATACTAACTTGGGCTCATTACTCATTGTATTATGCTGGAATTCTTCAACTGATTCCTAACCCCACTTGCAATTCCTCACGAGTCATAGTTTATAGTGCTTCACATTGTTTATAATTTGGTGATTATGTGTTAAATTTCAAGTTTGAACACAAGCACTGATGCGTGTTTAGGCAAGGAACTGTTAACTCTGCCGTTAAAACTAGGATGGTATATGAATTTCAATAATTGTATTGTTAGTTTAGGTCAATGAATGTGTAATTGGTTACTTCCTTTAAGATAAGGGGATTTGTTACTTCTTTCTTGATACAAGTTGCACTTTTTAGTTGCTACTTTCTGACTTTTAATTATATGCTACATAGCCAAATTGGACTCTCAGCCACTTGAGAGTTGAGAACAATGATCTTCCTCATGATGATGCATTGAGTTCCGTTTGACTTTGTCACTTAGGAACAAATATAGTCTTTGGCTCTTCATTTACTGTTTTTTTTTTTTTTTTTAAATTTATGCTTTCCCCTTTCAAGTTGTGAACTAAATTGGATTGTTTTCCTCATCATGCTTTTCAGCGAAGAAAGTTTGAGTCCTGCGAGTTTCATAAAAATTGGAGAATCATCAAGGAATTAAACATGGCTCATTTTGAAAAAGATGAGGTGCCAATGCTGTCAGAAACACATGCTCAACTATCTGATGAAGTCGTGGATTCTAATTTCCGGAGGCTTGTATCTAGGACACGAAGTGCTTCAATTTCTATTCCTATGGCCTCCTTGGAATCATATGAGAAAGAAACTAGTCTTGTGGGACATACTGGTCCACTTCGTACTGTGAGAAAAACCCCCTTTGTGCAGATGAGTGGTCCCCTGTATGCTACCAATGGAACTGGAAATCTTTCACGAGTTGCAACTGGAGCCAAAGTAGTGGAGAACAAGACAGAAAATCATTGGGATAACGACAATGATAGAACGAATGAGCACTTAATGAGGTCTGGGCAACTGGGAATGTGTAATGATCCTTATTGTACTACTTGCCCCACTTATTTCAAGGCTTATCAACCAAGAACTCGGAGAACTTCAGCTATATTTGATCCCAAGGTGCCTTTTCTTCCAAAAATATCCTTTTATTTCTCCTTAAATTTAAGAAAACATTGACTTCTGTGTTTTCAAGTTGACTATAACTATATGCTGCATAGCCAAAATAATTATTCTACTAATGTGATTTTGCACTATATAATCATATCTTTATTCTAACCAAAGTCAGGAGTTCTCAATAGATGATTTAATTTAATAATTTATAGACATTTGATTGATTTATGCTGTAACTTTGCCCTTCTTAACTATGCAAAGAGGCTGTTTCTAGATTTGAATCGTGATCAACCCTCTAGCATTTAATTTTCATATTTGGCATAGCTTCACTTTTATGTTCTTTTATTATCAATCAATAAGATGAATATACTTTTCTAGTAATATAGTCATGGCTTTTGCTCTTCTACATCATCTCATATATTTATGTTACACATCAAAATGTTGAATGATATTTCTATGAGAAGCTCTCTGTTTCAATTGCTATTTACTTAGATGTATATTCAAGAGAAAAGATTGTGGATTTAGTGTCCTAAGACCCTATTTAGCTTCAAGGTTCTAAAGTTTTCCTGCTATAATTTTGGTCTATCAGAACTCAGAAGTAGCCACTGCTGTAGAAAACTCAGAATATATAAAAACATTAAAACTATACATTGTTTAAAGTGCAGTCTGTAACTTAATCTATTTAGTCCCTATATTTCAACTTCTTGTAAAGAAGTCTCTATATTTTTCAAATTTTGTGAATTTGCTCTCCAGTAGTTTAGTTTGTTCCATATTTGGAGATGGATCTCTTTACCTTGCTTTAAAATTACAAAGTCTATTTTACATTGTTTAGGTACATTACAGTAAACCATTCTCTTAAAATTAAAAAAAAAAAAAAACTGTATTCAAGATGAACTATTTATATTGTTCCTTTTGTTGACATCAAAGTATTGCCAATTAATAGACAATTTCAATCTTTTTAATTATTTTTGCAACACTTACATTCTTAAGGCTACTATCACTAACTTTTCTGTATCCTTATACTTGATCTTCTTATGACCTTTTCCATTTCCTTTTATAGACATTTTTCTGCTGTCACTTTCACATAACCAAATACACTTTTGTTCATGTTTTGAATGTTTGCAGTTCCACAATAATCTATATGGGGATGCCAAGGGTTTTGGAAGAAAACTTTTTTCCTTCTGCTCTTCGTATGTTCCTGGAGTTATGAATCCACATGCAAAAATTGTACAACAATGGAACAAGATTTTGGCCATTTTTTGCTTGGTGGCAATTTTTGTTGATCCATTATTTTTCTTCTTAATCTATGTGAAGAAGGTGTGATTGTTTTCCTTTTATTTAATTAAATCTTCCTAGATATAGAAACTATTCTTTCCCTGCTATTATTTTTGCAATTTTACATTTTTTTACCATTCATTATGTGCAGGATGATATATGTATTGCTATCAATTGGCCAATGACAACAACACTTGTTTTCTTTAGAAGCATTAATGATTTCATATATTTCTTTAACATTCTTCTCCAGGTAATAACTGAGTAACTACCTTTTTAGAAAGTCACCCATTCCCTTATGTTTTTTTTATGCTGAACTATATATAAATACAATGATGTCATATTGTTACCTTGAATTATATGATTAAGATCCTTCCTTGTCAACAAGTTCTTATTATTCATTTTTTTCTGGTTTTGAGAAGGTAAATATACTGCAAATGTATTTTGAAAGAATTTTTTTGCAACGGAGTAACAGGGTTTAGGTTTGCTGTTGCACCATACATAAATACTACCTCTGTCCCTAAATGTAAGACTCTTTTAACTAATTACACCCTTTAAAAACGTTGGTTAATTTAGTTATTAGCATTAAATTTGTTAGCAATTTGTAATGTTTAGCAAACTAGAAGAGAAAAATGGGATGATTAATTGACTCAGATGATATGGAATGATGGACTTCAACCTTATTGATAATATATTGCTGCATCTCAGTGTATTTGTGTGTGTCTTAATTTGTTTTTATATATATATAGTTCAGGTCAAAAGGAAAACAAAAGTGCATGTATTTTGAATCTTAAATAAGTTGAGTTTTTAAGTCTTTTTTGCTTCTTTACAGTTTAGGTTGGCTTATGTTTCTCCTGAATCAAGGGTAGTAGGTGCTGGAGATTTAGTTGACCATCCCAAGAAAATTGCTCTTAATTATCTGAAGGGTTATTTTTTCATTGACCTATTTGTTGTATTGCCTCTTCCTCAGGTAAACTTCTTATCATCTCCCTTTTTTGCTTTGTGGAAATTTTCTTGGCTGAGTTTGTTCATTGTAACTTACTATTTTGGTTATTCACTTTTATGTGCCACAAAGCGCAAAGTTTATGATGTGAATTATGGTGTGAATGCTTATCGATATTTCCTCTCTAGTCATATTATGTGATATTGAAATATTATTCAGTAAATAACCACAAAATACTGGGATTTGGATTTTGTATGAAGTTGACTTTTTCTTTCAAAATATCAGTTTAGTTGTGATATTCTTGTTCAAAATAAATAAGGAGTGCTTGGGATGATCTATTAAGTTTTCTACAATAGAATCTAATGTTTTTGTTGTTGTCAAGTACCTTCACATAAATAGTTTTCATCTCTCACGAACCTGCATGCGAAAACTCTCTCCTTGAAGCATACAAATGCCAAAGGCCCACTTATTTTGTAATCATATTGAAATTAATTAAGAACACGAGAGCATTAGGGATCTATCTTTTACAATTAATCATAAAGCCTATGATACCTCGTTAACAACCAATTACCTTTAAGCATACAAATTCCAAAGGCCCACTTATTTTGTGTTGAAATAGAATTTAATTAAGAAAAAAGCATCATGGCATCTATCTTTTATAAAAAAAAAAAAAAAGTTATGTATTGACAATGTAAAGTAGTTTTATACCGCCATGCATGATAAGTTTGTTGACTTTTATGATAACTTCTTTAAAAGCTGCTAGTTGTAGGCTAGAAATAATTTTATGGCTGAGTAATGCTTAAGAACTCTGAAGATTTTTGTTGTCATTTTTCTATCTTTATATTTATAAACTGCTTACTGTTATATATCATCATGTTCAAATTGAAATGAACCACAATGATTGCACCTTTTATTGTGTTCTGATTAATAGTCTGTGGACAATGAACATGAACATATACTTGGGGAGGAAAGGCTTTTCGATCTGTGAAAAAGATTAATGGTTTATTACTTTCAAATTCCTTGTCATGACATGTGTAGTGAAACATTTGCAGATAATGATATTATCTGTCCTACCAAAGTACTTGGGAGTATCAGGAGCAAATTATGCTAAAAATCTTCTGCGTGCAGCGATCCTTGTGCAGTATTTTCCCAGATTATTCAGGTTCCTGCCTCTGTTAATTGGCCAGTCTCCAACAGGATTCATATTTGAGTCAGCCTGGGCAAATTTCATTATAAATCTTCTCATTTTTATGCTATCTGGTCATGTTGTTGGTTCTGGTTGGTACCTCTTTGGTCTACAGGTGAGTAAAAATGATATTTGAAACTTCATTTTCAAAAAATACAATTTCTTCCTCACTAAATTTTATAATTTGCTTTGAATTCTCATGTTGCATGAAAAAGGAGAATAGGTACCCTGTACAATACAAAAGGAAAAAGCTTGAATGCTTCTGATTTTAATTTGCTTGTATATAATATGATAATATGTTACAAGAATTGTAAGCAAAATAAACTATGATAATAGTATGTTCTCAGAAATTTAATCCTTCTACATCTTTTGTAATATTGATCATGAAATTCAACTATCATAATTGTTATGTTTCCCTGGATGCTAGATGACCTGTTCAATCAGAAACAGGTATTTGATTCTGTAAATGATGGGTAATATTAAATTATTAACTTTCTCTTTTTCAATCCTGTTTCTTCTTCCAGAGGGTCAATCAATGCTTGCGCTATGCCTGCCGTGATTCTAATATTACTGGATGCTCGGCATTTATGGATTGTGGCAGTGGCCGTTCACATTCACATAACCAGTCTCTGTGGAACGAAAATGTAAATGCCACTGCTTGTTTGAATGCCAGTTCCGGTGCTTTTCCATATGGGATCTATGTAAATGCTGTACCACTTACTATAGAAACTAGGGTGGTCAACAAATATATATTTGCACTGTTTTGGGGCTTCCAGGTATGTATTTCATTCACTTTTTTTTTTTTTTGTTTCTTCAGTAGTAATTGTGGACATCTATGAAAGATTCAAATAAGCTTAGTAAAATGTATGCATATATATATATAGGGTGCACATATCAAGGGAGAGCATGGGATGAACTAATATTGACCATTCAATCTTACACGGATGGTTAAGATTAATTCCTTTAATCTCTGTCACTCTCACTTGATATATGTGTGAGTGTCTATCTATGAAGATACTATCTGTGTGTAAGATCGATGTATGTGTGTTAGGATTAATTCCTCCATGATTATCTGTCTAAGATCAATTGAGATATCTGTGTGTTGAGATCTAAGAAGCACAAACACTTGTAAATAGTGTTTTTTAATATGATATCCCCATAACAATTTTACCTTTATGATCTTTGATAGCAAATCAGTACTCTGGCTGGTAATCAAACCCCGAGCTATTTTGTGTGGGAAGTACTTTTTACAATGGCCATCATAGGACTAGGACTCTTGCTTTTTGCACTTCTCATTGGAAACATACAGAACTTTCTTCAGGCTCTTGGACGCAGGTAGACCTTTTTGCTTTTACTTGTTGTGTCCCTTGATTGTTGATGACAATGTTGCTCTTAATGCATTTTTGGAAATGGATAATAATAATATTTTTGTTTTGTCAAAAACCTAGAAAAATAAGCATTTGTTTCTTCAAAATAAGCTGAATAAAATACACTAAAATAATCTATTTCCTATAAAATAAACTTCTTTTTACCATTCCTTTCACTTGAAAATTTAAAAATAATACATATGGATGGATGGGATCCTTCTTTTAAGTGTGACTGTTCGAACTATAAGTTTTAATTGAGATATGATTTGTATTTATGACTATTGACTATTCCTTTTCTACTCTTAATACATAATAAACAATACACATGTGTGTACCCTTGTGACACAACATTCAGATATCCTTCATTTCTGTAAGGGTCATAATGTGCTTGATATATTCTTTTCCATCACACTTGTAGGAGGCTAGAAATGCAACTTAGAGGTCGTGATGTTGAGCAATGGATGAGCCATCGTCGCTTACCCGAAGATCTAAGAAGGTATAGGAGATGTTCTCATTCTTTTCACAAATCACGACATCCACATTTTCAAAAGTACATGAGCAATGTACTGCAAAAATGAGACATAGTTACTGTTTGGATCAGAGTCTTTCTTTAATAACCAACTCCGTTTAATCACTATGTGCATTATTAATATCTGAAACTTAATGTGAAACAACTGTTGAAAACATCTAATTGGAAACCTATCACACAATCCATTTATTTATTGATTGTGTCAAATTTAATAATTTGTTTTGAGTACTTTAAATTGAAATTAAGTTGTCAAGCAACTAAAAGTAAAAAGTTTTTATCAGAAAAAAATGCATTTTTTTTTTTACCAAAAAGGCAAGCAGATGCTAGCTAGAGCAATTATGATTCCAACTAGGTTGGCACCACAAATGCTACTAGCTTGACAGCAAACCAAGCCACCTGAATTCATTAATAGAAAATAGGGTCACAAAAGGAAACAAAAGCATGGGGACATAAAACAAACCCATGAAACAGCAAACTATCTAAATCTATGGTTTGGGAGGCCATATCTATTCCTATGGAATTCAGTGGAGCTAAAAATATGGAGAGAATCCCACCAGCTGAACTCACAAAAAGTATGAACACAGGAGGCAAGCGGATCTGCACAAGCATTACCCCCCCGAGAGATGTGCTCAACAACAAAAAAATATTATTTGTAGCAGCTATACAGTTGATCCATCTATTTCTAATATGCCAAGGGACTATATCACAGTTCTTGAAAGCCTGAACTACCAACAATGAGTTACATTCCAGCCAGATCTTTGTCTAACCTTTCTCAACAGCCATCTCACCAAAATAGCTCCCATCAGCTCTGAAAAAATGGAGTTTTGGATGCCCAAACTAGCAGAGAAACAAACAACAAAATCACCTCTATGGTTTCTGAAAATACCTCTGTTAAGTAACTAGAACAGAAAACAAAACCTGCGGGGTGTTGTTTATATAGGTTAATTGCATTAATGATACACAAATAGAGAATATTTTGTTTCCTCTAAACCAAAGATTATGTTCCTATAAATTGCAATTATGAATAGAATTAGAATATTAATTTTGATTGTAAACAACCTCCACATCCTGCAACTCCTCCCCTTTGCAGAACCATCTGTACAGAAAAGAATGTATTTATTATGCCTTTTGTATTTTTTATGTAATAAATGTTTTCTTTTCCAATAAAAAAATTCTACTTTTAATTGCTCAAGATCATCTCTGGGAATAAGGATTGAAGTTAACAAAACTCACGAACAAGGGTTAGTTGTCTTCTGAATAACATTTATCTGCTTTGTTTGTTTTGAAAGTAAGTTTTGTTTATCTGCTTTCCTCCATCCTTGTCTAAACTCCTATAATTTGAACAATTACAATCATCCACTTTGCATGAATTAAGTTCCTATCTCTAATAAAGTAATATCATTATATAGACACAGACAATGTAAATATATTTGGAGCTATACAGGTTGAAATCGTAAGAAAACAATGTCTATTATTTTTCATTTTTATGTAGGATGTTACATGTTATGGATAACACACAATCTACAACTGATAAAATTATATCTTCCATGCAGGAGAGTACGTCAGGCTGAACGGTATAGCTGGGCAGCAACAAGGGGAGTGAATGAAGAAATACTTATGGAGAATTTGCCAGAAGATCTCCAGACTGACATAAGACGTCATCTTTTCAAATTTGTTAAGAAAGTATGCCTAAAAAAATTGTGGCTTAAATGACTAGTAATAATTAAAAAAAATTGTTTGTGTGGAATTTAGTCTTCAGATGTTAGGTGAACTCCGAAATCTATTCTCAGCCATGGTGTTTCTTTCAAAGTTCTATTTTATTAGGTGTTTGCCTCTTCCTATAACTAGAAGTTGAATATGAAAAATTGAAAACCATTTTGAAGACAAAGATTTATGCATATTTCATCGTGAAACCAAAACTGTAAATTCTTTTATGATAATTTAACTTTCTGAGATCTAAAAACTGCAGGTTCGAATCTTTGCCTTGATGGATGAGCCTATCTTAGATGCCATTTGTGAGAGACTAAAACAGAAGACATACATAAAAGGGAGTAAAGTTTTGAGTCAGGGTGGTCTTGTAGAAAAGATGGTCTTTGTTGTACGTGGGAAATTGGAGAGCTTTGGAGATGACGGAACTATGGTTCCCTTATCTGAAGGGGATGCTTGTGGTGAAGAACTTCTGACATGGTATCTTGAGAATTCTACTGTAACCACAGGTATAGCAATACTCGATACATCGATGGCATGCCGGTTAAAGTGGAGGTCAATAGAAGTTGCAATTATAAGCAACTTGGTCTCACTACAAACTGAGAAACATGATTTACCAATGTATTTTCTGACTCTTGCAGATGGTAAAAAAGTAAGGGTTCAAGGGCAGAGGTTTCTAAGCAACAGGACTGTAAGATGCTTAACAAATGTGGAGGCATTTTCGCTTCGCGCTGCAGACCTTGAGGAACTCACAATTCTTTTCACAAGATTCTTGCGGAACCCTCATGTTCAAGGAGCACTAAGGTCTTTCAGCCTTTCATATCATTTCCTCATTGTATTTTGGTTTGTTTCACCTTACAAAAATGAATATAAACTGTTATGATTTCTGTTTCAAAACCATGGCTCTAACATAGTGATTTGATAATTGTATTATGTTAGGTATGTATCACCTTATTGGAGATCCCTTGCAGCAAACCGTATTCAGGTTGCATGGAGATACAGGAAGAAACGTCTAAGTCGTGCTAATACCTCTCAATCATATCAAAATTGATGATGTCCTAGGTTATACTGTTAACATCTTATTAGCTGCACTTTGTAATATGTTGTACATCTCCAAAAATATATATATTTAATTTTGTAATAGGTTGTACATCTCCAAAAATATATATATATTTAATAGATATAGATTGACTTATTTCGTGTACAAATGTTTCTTCTAAAACTAAATAAAGAATTTAATGGTTATGCTCTCCTAGTGTAAAAGCCTTGTATACTATCATATATAGTAATGTACATGAGTTTATTAACTCTTTTTTTTATATAATAAAAGTCATTAAAGCTTGTATCGTCGTGGGAAATATAAAATAAAAAGATACAAAAACACAGCTTGAGTGCATCAACACCAAAACACACATCTAGCAAATAAATCAAACTAGATAAAGAACCTGCGCAGAAAAAAAAAATTGTTTTAAATGTGTTTTATGAAAAGTATATTTTAATTTATTATATAATACATTTAAATGACTTTTCAAGGCAAAAAATTTATGAAAATGAAATGACAAAAATGATTGTAAAATTGATGTATATTCATATAGATATTCATATAGTTTTGTAAGATTAATCTAATTTTGATATAAAATTGAGAGTTTTGTAGTGATAAATGGATGCATCTAAATGAAAAATTTTAGAGGAAAAAAAGAAGTAAGAGACACAATAGAACAATTTGTATTGGATTGCAACGTCTATTAAATATATGGGAATGTATTTTTCATTCAATTAACTGAAAAAATAATAGTTAATACATTAAATAATAATTTATTAAATGACATTGGATTGATTTTTTTTTCCCATAACAGCTGTTAAGTGTATTTTCTTAATAGGTATAGGATAAAAAAAAAAATTAAATCTTTCATGACTAAGAATGATTGCGTTAAAGGAGACAAAAGAGACATAACGAAGATAGAGGTCATGAATTATAACACTAAATTAGCAAAACTTTATTTTGGTTTGCGTAATCAATCAAACATTGATTGTATATGTAACCAACAAACATTCACTGTGATTATAAGTTTCTAACCACTTCATTCTTATTTGATAATCACTTAAAAAAAATATAGAAAATGGTAAACATGATAAGAGAATCACAAGTAAACAAAAATAACATGTCAAAATTTGAGTTTTCTACAAATTTTGATGTATCATGACCATAAAATGTATCTTAGCAGAGGTATCAAGACGATAAAATGTATCTTAACTAATGTGTCAAAATCATAAAATATGAGTTTTTGCAAATGTGCCCCACCATTTGATTAGAAATTGGGCATTTTCTCCTACCAACTTTTTTAAGAAAGTGAGACTTGAGACTTTGAGAGTATTACGTGTCATTGTCAACCATCAGATAAAACACTATTATTTGTTAATTACATGATAATTTTCATAAAGTTTGAAATATTAGTTACATTTTTTAGTTATGTATCAAAATCTTACATGTGAAAAAGAAGAGTAAAATTATTATATATTTTTCAAAGTCAGAGTGATTAAGACAATCTATAATTGACCTTACTTTTTTACTTTACACTATTTGGTCTCTAAAGCTTACTCCTTTCTCTTGGTCCAAATTTCTTTATAGCATGCATTCCCTAAAACAAAAGGCAAATGTTGATCAACATTTTTGTTGTTGTCTTTATTGTATTTTATTATTTTCTTTTGACTTTAGAAGCACTTGGTACGTAGCACACTAGGAAGTTGGAACACTCGGGGGTGGACCCACGTTAGTCCTTGGGCCATGGCCCCCACTTTTTAAATTTTTTTTTATCATATATTTAAACAAGGTGCATTTAGTAAATTGGGGGTATATTTAGTAATTAGGGTTCATTTAGCATGCTTTGGCGTATGCCTACGTGTACTGGTTATGTTAAAGATTTTGATTTATAAAATATCTTTCTATAAATATTATATTTGATTAAATTTATTATTAATATTATATTTTTAATTTTTTTTAAATTATCAAAATTTTTTTAATGTAATCAAGTATGAATAATAATATTATTTTATCTTGTAAATAAATCTTATCTAAATAATTAAATATTATATTTGATTAATTTTGTTATTATATATAATTAGCTTTTTCTTGAGTTAAAACTATCATTGTTAAATTTTATTTGTCTTGTAAGTAAGGAAGTTGTTTTTGTTTCTTAAATTACACATCGACATTATAGTTATGCGTTAATATCGTCGAGAAGAGACAAATGTTTCATAGTATAAAATAAAAGTATTTCTAATTTTTATATTTCAAATTTGACAATTAGTATATTAACTTTTTTTTAACCATGTTATTGATACGAAGTATCTATTGATTTTTTCGATGATTAATCTCTGTTGGAAAACTTGGTTGATCACCTATAGTGAGATTCTCTTCGTCTAATCACGTTTTTTTTTTTTTTTATTCTTGAACTTAAGAATTTGCTTAAAGAGATCAAATCTAATTATTATTCAAACCAATGATTTGTTGGTAATATATTACATTTATTTAATTATATATTTTTTTGTTCTTTTTAATGTCTATATTATTATTATTATTGTTATTATTTTTATTATGATGATGTCACGTGGTTTTTATTATAATTATGTTTTTTAATACAAAAATAATTTTTTAAAAGGAAAAATGTTAGAAATTCAAGAATCTAATGAACCATTAAATTTATCCATCAATTGAAATCTAATGTATTTTTTTGTTAGATAATTTTTTTTTTTATAGTTGGTCCCATTCCAATTCCAAGGGTCCGTCCAGTACATACAAGCACAATGAAATGCGTTTTGCTTCCACTTTACAACACCTTTATTTTGTTCATGATATTTTAACACATATTTGAGATTTTGGAAGTGTAAAGGAAGAAACTCTCTTAGTCTTAGGCCTTGTGAAGATGGAAGAGGTAACTAACAAGCTTGGTATTGAATTTCAATTTATATATTCCTTTATTCTACTCCTCCTGTTCTACTCTAGAAAGGCCTCTGCTTTTTCTTTTGTTTCTAGTTTCTGCTGTTTTTCTTTTTAGTATTTGTTTGTGTAGAATATTGTTGGGTCTCTGTATTTTTGTGCTTGGTGATTGTGTTTTTTTTTTTTTTGTCCTTGTTATTTTCATTTGATTGTCATGCTAAAACTTCTGTAGATTAAATAATACGAGTATCTTCTTGTCTCTTTTAAAATTTTAATGTTAGAATATATTAAGGGTATTCCGCATTCAAAGAATAAACTAAAAAATTAATAATGTCTAACCAATATATATCGTTTTAAATTCTTGATACCTAAGTTTGTTTGATGTTTATCTATTAATAAAGTAAATAGCTAACAATAAGAGATGTTCATAACCTGATTTATCTCACTAATCTATAAGTACTTTTAACATCAGGTTTTAGAAATAAACCCGATCTTGAGAACTAGTTTATGTTATATTTTAGGTTGTCTTGGTCTAATGTTTTTTATTCATTTAAAATGTTTTCTAGTTTCCTCCAGTCAACAAGCTACCAATAATGCATTCTTCAACTTGAATAGTAGTCGGGGTTTTACTGGGAATTCATTTCCTCTTCCACCTGCCCTTTCTGGGTTTGTTTCCTCACATGCTTCTGTTTATTTTTTTTCTGTAACTTAGGCTCATTACTCATCACATTATAATGGAATTCTTCAACTGATTCCTATTTTCCCTTACCCCAGTTGCAATTCCTCACAAATACAAGTTGTACTTGTTACTTTTTGTCATGAGAAAATTTCAAATGTAAAGACAAATATATTATTCTGTAATTGATTCTCAGCCACATAATAACAAGGATCTTCCTTATGATATCAGATGCATTAAGTTCCACTTGACTTTGTCACTGACTTGTAGCCTTTGGCTTTCAATTTGCTGTTTTTTTTTTTCTTTTAATTTAAACTCTCTCCTTTCTAAGTTTTTGAGGTAGCTAACTTAGATTGCTTTGCTCTAAAATTGCTTAATGCAGAAATGTTCTGTTTTTTTTTAGTTTTATAAAGAGAATCATCAAGTAAACATGGCTCATTTTGAAAAGGATGAGGTGTCAATGCTGTCAGAAACACATGCTCAACCGTGTGATGAGAACAATACTTCTTTTAATTAGAAGCATTAATGACTTGGTATATTTCTTTAACATTCTTCTCCAGGTAATTTATGAGTAACTACCTTTTAGAAAGTCCCCCCAGTTTCTTATGTTTAATTTATGCTAACAGCGTTTAGGTTTGCTGCTGTTGCATCATACATAAATATTCACTAGAGGAATAATAAGATCATTGAAGCTCCAAAAGTGTGCTACATTTCCTGTTAAACTTCAAAATTCAAATCGTAGTAAATAAAGAAGCAGGTTGATACACATTATCAATTATTTTGGTATGGATTGCTATTTTCACATGATATGGAAGATTGATAGGCTATGCCATCATATGAATCATATTTACCTCAGATATGTATATCATTGTCTACAGGGTGTTTCATATTTAACTTTGTACTTTTTTTTGTTTTTTTTAATGAATGTGTATTATTCAATCATTTTGTCGATTGGACGGTTGTTGATCTATTTATTACTGAAACGAGATCATAACTGCCTCTAGCCGATAAATAATAGAATAGTGATAATTGTAAAAGGATAAAGATATTGTTTTTATTTTTTGAAATTAATTTGTTATTTTATGTATGATAATGATAATATCTTTATCTCTAAATAAAAATATAAAATAAAATCACATTCTACATAAACAAAACTTGGTCACAGCTTAGTCTTTTTATCATCCCAGAATTTCTAAATTAGAACATTAATGCTCATCATGTGACTTTGGTAAAACTCTTCCGATGACCACCATGAGATAATAAGGATTGGCTTCGTTCACAAATCTAGATTGATGGTGAAACTCATCGGTCCTAGAATTTAGCTAAGTTCATGATCTCCCTCTTACAAATTTTTTTCTCTTAATTTGTATTTTTTTAATTCAAATTACATAGTTTAAAAACAGTTTTTAAATCAATTACAACGTCGTCTCATGCTAAATTGCTAAACGAGAACTATAATGACAACTGCAGCATTACATTCCTTTTTTTTTTTTCAAACCAAGATTCATTTAGCATACGGTTTCGGTACCTTCTTCTAGCTTTCATGTTGTTATATATCAATTGTAAGCATTTAGATTTTTATTTATTCTCTATGACTTTCATGAGACTCGATAAATTTCGATCCCTACACCACGTATTTGAAAATCAAAGAGAATAACGAGTTCATACTCCCTTGAAAGGAATGAGGGAAAATACCCCATCCACCCTACAAAAACTCATGGAGACGTCACAATACTTGAAGCAAGTGACATAAGACGCTAAGAGGAGAGTCGACGAGGTTGAAGCAAAACAAAACGCCTTGAAAAAACAGTTAGAAACTTTGAAACATGGTAAGGATGACTGAACTCTAGGGAGACTTCCAGCCATTCTCAGAGAACTCATGAAACTTCAAAAACCACTAATTTTACTACAGCTAAGTCCTAAAATACTTTACTTAACCATTTTTTTAGGTATTTGCATCTTTAGTTCATTTGTAAAGTAGAAGGGGCTGGCCTTATACTTAAATTTTATTTTTTACATACATGCATTCTATGTCACTTGCCTTTTTATCAATAAAATGAGTTTGCTTTGGCCAAAATGCTTAATTTCACTAAAAACATAATTAAAAAACCATAAACACGCAGTAATTGGAAGTGTAAGTAATCAAAGATAACTCAGTAAAGAGACGATTCGGTACAGAGACGACTCATATACCACCAGATTCAATTTGGTATAAAAATGACTTAGATACCACAAGATTCAACTCGATACAAAGACAACTCGGATGCCAATTCGACTTGAATATCATCAGATTCGACTCAGTACAAAGAGTCAGAGATGATTCAAATACCACCAGATTCGACTCAATAAGCATTTTCTTTGCAGCTAACATGTAAGACATCCAGAAACTCAATGAAGGAGAAAAAGGAAAGCAGGTCGAATTGCCCAACTTATTGGCCAGACTCTGAGAGAAAGTACACCTATCGCCAAAATACTTGGGTACGACAAGAATGCGACTCCCGGCCAAGGCACCGCAAGAACCCCTGTTCCATTCCAACAAACTAGTTGGTCTCGATCGAACTAATCCCTTTGAGACTCCCACGACGAGAGATCATGAGGGAAGTCAACGCCGCCAAACTCCTCTTCTTCCCCCCAACAAACGGTAAGCCCATGGGAAACGATCAAAAAACATGGTGTGAATTCCACAAAACCTCTAGCTATGACACTAAAAAAATGTTTCTCTCATTCAATAAATTGAAAAACTCATCCGAGACGGATACCTAACAAAATACAAATAAAAAAGAGACACGAGGATAAGAAGGCAAGACCCTTTGTCGCAACATCAAGGAAGACGAAACTCAAAAGCGAAGCTTGTGATTGACCAACATGAGAAACCAACGCTCGGAGACTTCAACTGAATCATTCTTCCTCGGCTAATCCTGGACCTTGCATCTAAAATATGCTCACTCTCAAAATCCACAAAGTGGAAAGACCAATCAACACGTAACATGTGGCACCACAAAATATGAAAAGAATTTCATTGAGGAAGCTAAAACGATACATGAATGTCTCACTCAATAGAAAACCAATCATACGACGACCAACTAACTAAACACCAACAACAAGTAAACGAGGAATTACAATCAATTGGCTAGAGGCAAGTCAATTTAGCCTCTTCGCGCTTCGCGTTTAAAGCTAAAGGAGTTGTGTATCATTCGAATGTCTTGTCGACTGAACAATTGTCAATCAACTTACATCGCAGACGAAGGAAAAAAGACCAATTGCCTCAATAGAATAAGACTTAGTCTTTTCATGCTTTGCGCTCAAAGTTAGAGGAGTTATGTAGCATCCGATCATTTTGTCGATTGATTGGACAATTGTTATTCAAACAAACGATGAAGATAAAAAAGAAAATGTCAACCACTCGAACAAGACCAACCCTAGCTTTTTCACGTTACATGCTTAAGGTTGAGGGGTTGTGTGTTGTTCAAGCGTTTGTTCAAGCAAACGCTGAAGACAAATAAGCAAAGGCCGACCACTTAAATAAGACTAACCTTAGCCTCTTCACATTGTGTACCGTTGAACGATTGTTGATTTACTTATTGCTGAACAAGATCCTAACCGCTCTCGACTCGAGAGATAATATCATAAAGATAATTAAGAGAATTCTTATAGAATAGTTGTAAAAAAATAAAAATATTATTTTATCTTTAAGATTAATTTATTATTTTATTTATGATAATGATAATATATTTAATTTCATAACCATAACTGAGTGCATGTAGAATATTTGAATAAATTGGAAGTACAAGGATCACATATATGGTGAAAGTAAAGTATCTAGAAAATTTCATGAGGAAACAAAGATATAAATGAGCGTGTGATGATGTCATGGATAAAGATTGACATGTAATGGGGCCAGCTTGAAGTATTAATAAAAGTGGTTAAAGTTATGAGATTTTGACTTATTTAAATGTTTAATTTTGCATAAATTTTAGATTGTGTTTTTTTTTTTTTTATCGACTTAGATTGCGTTCTTATTTGTGAATTTCAATGGTTATTCAATTTCAATCTCTCTGTTTTCTCTGCAAGTTACAATATTTTTTTGTTTAATTTACAAAATATTTGTAACATTAATATCAAGAGCTTGCTTCATATTGAAGAATAATTCACTCAATAATTCATATTGCTGCAATTCAGGCCATAACATAAGCTATTGAAGTATTAAGCTTCAATTATTGACTTTATCTTATCATTTCATGAAAGTCAACTCAAAGGAAGTTCATTCTATATTCAAATTATAAAATTTCACTGAACCATTCTATAAATGTATGAATCTTGTTGAGGAAGGATGCGTGAGTATAGTATTGTAAACATCTGGATACCATATTCAATTCTTCCAGATAAAAGAAAAAAAAAGAATAAAAATATCTGAAGATAAATTATTTCACTTCAAAATCAATTTCACAAAATTAATTTAATTCATAATCAATTTTGTAAGAATTCTTCCAAATACACACTAGATGACTCTACTAAATTGCTTCTTTGCAGTTTAGGTTGGCTTATGTTGCTCCCGTGTTGATAGTGTCAGGTGCCGGAAGTTTAGTTGATCATCCCAAGAAAATTGTTCTTAATTATCTGAAGAGTTTTTTTCTTATCGACTTATTTGTTGTATTTCCTCTTCCTCAGGTAAATTTTTTCCTATCTTCCTTTTTTCTCTGTTGAAACTTAAAATTTCAGTTGTTTTGTATCTTTGATATATAAGAAAACATGAAGGTCTTTGATGTTTCCATTGCACTAAGATTGTCAGTTATATATATATATATGTTCAAAATATATAAGGAATACTTGGGATAAGATGTTTCTTCTATCGTATTGAATTTTTATATTATCTTATTAGTTATTTGAGATTTTTTCAATATAAATAGAGATAAAATGTGATTTTCTTTCATACATTTAATAAATACATTATTTTAATATGATATCAATTTTGATCCAATCTCTCACAAACTATGCCTTAAAAAACTATTTCTCCTTGAAGGCCAACTTATTTGTGTTGAAATTTGTTAGTGATATAGTCAAATTAAAATATATAAATAGGGGACAGCCCTCATCTTACAAGATACTTTTGTAAGGTTAAGTACTTGAGTTAGGCCTAATCCCAGGTTCAAAGAAAATTGAAATCAGTTAGGAAAACAAGAGCATTGGGGATTTTGTTGACATTCATGCAGTAGCAGTGTAATGCTTTACGACTCTGAAGATTTTGTTGACATTTTTTTGTCTTGATCTTCATAAGCTGCTTCTTGTTATATGACATTACTCTGTTCAGATTGAAATGAACCCAACGATTGAACCTCCTTATATTGTGTTGTGATGAATAAATAGTCTGTGGACATGAACATGAACATGAACTTGAGATCAAGCAAAATGCAGGGGAAGGAAAAGCTTTTCAATATGTGATAAAGAGTAAAGACTAACGGTTTATTATGTACTCTTCAAATTCATTGTCATGACATATGCAGTGACATATTTGCAGATAATGATACAATTTGTTCTACCAAATTATCTGGGATCATCAGGAGCAGCTTATTCTAAAGTTCTGGCTGTAGTGGTCATTGTGCAGTATTTATTCAGATTTATCCGGTTTCGGCAAACTGAACAATCCATAACGACATTCGTACTTGCGCCAGCCTGGGCAAAAGATATTAAAAGTCTTCTCATTTTTATGCTATGTGGTCATCTTGTTGGTTCTTGCTGGTACCTCTTTGGTCTACAGGTGAATGAAAATGATATTTGAAGCTTCATTTTCAAGAAATACGAAATTTCTTCCTAACTAAGTTTTATACTCTCTTGTTGCATGGACAAGAAGAAAAGTGAAAAAAAAAAAAACATTAAAGATTTTTCACACAGATTAAGAAAAATAATAAATAAGTTATATTGAAATAATTTTACTAAAGTATTCTTATTCACCCTAAATGTATTAGTGTATTACGTGTAACTATTCAGCGATTAACGGTGATGGCTGACACATATTGGATGGGCACAATAAAAAAAAAAAAAAGTCATTAGATTTATACAGTTAACGCATATACTATTTTCTCTTTTAAATTGTTAACTTTAGCCTTTTCTTCATCTTCCTTCTTTCTTCCAGAGGGTTCAACAATGCTTACGAAATGCCTGCCATAAATCTAATATTACTGGATGCTCAACAATAATTGGCTGTAGCTTTGGCCACAAGTCAGACGTGTGGAACAATAATGTCCATGCCATTGCTTGTTTGAATTCTAGTTCCGATGATTTTTCATATGGGATCTATGAAGATGCTATACCACTTACAACAGAAACTAGGATGGTCAACAAATATGTATGTGCACTATTTTGGGGCTTCCAGGTACGCATTGCATTCTTTTCTTTTCTTTTTTTTTCCTCATGGCTAATACGGATAATACTATCTTACATGGCTGATTAAGATTAAATCCTCTAAAATCTCACACTCATGTTGGATATTGAATAGATACTTTAATTACTTCTAACTATGTTTTTATACTTTTATTTTATTAAAACATTGATGTCAATATTGAATAAAACGTTAGAATAATTAGATAAATATTTGTATTTTAACATGTATGTATCGTGTCTATTTCTTGTACTGTAAATTTTCGGAGTTATTTCCTCCATTGGCTAGGGACACGGTTACATGACTCATGACTTGCTGCTTTGCTGGTTACTAGAATCATCTATTAACAGAGTCTAACCAGTCAAATATAAAATATCACTAAATCGATAGTAATTAATGGACAAAAATCATTAACGATTGATTATATATACCCTTGTGATCTTTTATACAGCAAGTAATCACTCTGGGTGGTAATCTAAACCCGAACTATAAGTTTGTGTTGGAAGTCGTTTTTACAATGGCCATCATGGGATTGGGACTTTGCTTTTTTGTGCTTCTCATTGGAAACATACAGAGCTTTCTTCAGACTCTTAGACACAGGTACAACATATTGCTCTTCCTTGCCGTGCCCCTTGATTATGGACCAGGATATTGCTCGTAATGCTTGTTAATTTACAAATGGATTATTATACATAGTTGTCTTTTTTTCTTTCAAAAGCTCCCTATTATATCTTGTTAATGCTATTGTCAGAATTCCATTGTACCATATATTTCTGTGTATCATCATTCTCTTCAATGCACCATCTTCTACAAAAACATCTTCTCCCACACCAGATTATATGTGTTTTACATCCCTAAATGTCATCACACTCCTTCACTTCAATCTTCTTCTGTGATTTTGGAGTGATCATTTTCTTACTAAATATTACTCAATCAATTGCATGTCATCATAAGTGTACTTAAGCGAGAGTAGTAATAAAATGGACGGCCTCTTGAAGTCTTTGGATTGCATTTCATGATGTAAAAGTGGTGCCCCTGGTCCTTATGTATTTGGCGAATATTTAGTTCCTTTATGACCCACAGTAACATTCCGATATCCTTCTTTTCTATAAGGGACATGATGTGCTTGATTGATATATTTCCTTCCATAACGCATACTGCAGGAGTCTAGAAATGGAAATTAGAGGTCGTGATGTTGAGCAATGGATGAACCACCGTGGCATACCAGAAGATCTAAGAAGGTATGGGATGTTCTCATTCTTTTCACAAATCACACCCACATTTTCAAAAGGTTATCTTTCTGTTGGTTGATTCAAGTAATTGCTTGTTAACTGCCCACCTCTTTTTCTTGAAAAGTACATGAGCAATTTACTGTGACAATGAGACGTAGTTACTGTTTTTGCACATTAAGACTCGATTAAATTAGCAACTTCCAATAACCTTTTAGTTTAAAGAGAGACAAAAGATAATTTGGAATCTCTTATTGCATCTATGTGTCTCTCTCCAATTCTGTAAATGTGTCTATGCAAATATGATTATTAATCATTATGTTCCTGAAACTTAATATGAAACAACTGTTGAAAACATCTAATTGGAAACCTGTCACACAATCCATTTATTTATTGACTGTGTCAAATGTAATAATTTGTTTTGAGTACTTTAAATTGAAATAAAGTTGTCAAGCAACTAAAAGTAGAAAGTTTTGATCAGAATGCATTTTTTTTTAGCTGCTAGAACAATTATGATCCCAACTAGGTTGGCACCACAAATGCTACTAACCCGACAGTGAACCAAGCCACCTGAATTCATTAATAGAAAATAGGTCACAAAAGGAAACAAAAGCATGGGGGACATAAACCAAACCCATGAAACAACAAATTATCAAAATCATAAGTTTGGGAGACCATATCTATTCCTATGGAATTCAGTGGAGATAAAAATATGGAGAGAATCCCACCAGCTGAACTCGTAAAAAGTATGAACATGGGAGGCAAGCTTATCTGCAGAAGCATTACCCTCCCTAAAGATGTGCCCAACAACAAAAAAAATATTATTTGTAGCAGTTATACAGTTGATTCATCTATTTCTGATATGCCAAGGGACTATATCACAGTTCTTAAAAACCTGAACTACCAACAATGAGTCACATTCCAACCAGATCTTTGTCTAACTTTTCTCAATAGCCGTCTCAATAGCCAAAATAGCTCCCATCAGCTTTGAAAAAAATGGAGTTTTGGATGCTCAAACTAGCTGAGAAACAACCAACAAAATCACCTTTATGATTTTTGAAAATACCTCTGTTAAGTAACTAAAACAGAAAACATTATAAAGAATTAGGGAATAAACCGTATGTTAGAGTACATAGTGAGTGTTGTTTATATAGGTTAATTACATTAATAATATTTTGTTTCTTCAAAGATTTTCAACAACCTCCACATCCAGGGCTCCCAAGAATGCATTTATTATGCCTTTTGTACTTTTTATGTAATAAATGTTTTCTTTTCCAATAAAAACATTCTACTTTTAATTGCTCAAGATCATCTCTAGGAATAAGGATTGAAGTTAACAAAACTCACGAACAAGGGTTAGTTGTCTTCTGAATAACAAAATATTAATTGTTTTGAAAGGAAGTTTTGTTTATCTGCTTTCCTCCATCCTTGTCTAAACTCCTATAATTTGAACAATTACAATCATCCACTTTGCATGAATTAAGTTCCTATATCTAATAAAGTAATATCATTATATAGACACAGACAATGTAAATATATTTGGAGCTATACAGGTTGAAATCGTAAGAAAACAATGTCTATTATTTTTCATTTTTATGTAGGATGTTACATGTTATGGATAGCACACAATCTACAACTGATAAAATTATATCTTCCGCGCAGGAGAGTACGTCAGGCTGAACGGTATAGCTGGGCAGCAACAAGGGGAGTGAATGAAGAAATACTTATGGAGAATTTGAATTTGCCAGAAGAACTCCATGCAGACATAAGACGTCATCTTTTCAAATTTGTTAAGAAAGTATGCCTAAAAAATTTGTGGCTTAAATGACTAGTAATAATTAAAAAAATTGTTTATGTGGAATTTAATCTTGAGATGTTAGGTGAACTTCGAAATCTATCCTCAGCCATGGTGTTTCTTTCAAAGTTAAAGTTCTGTTTTATTAGGTGTTTGTCTCTTCCTATAACTAGAAGTTGAATATGAAAAATTGAAAACCATTTTGAAGACAAAGATTTATGCATATTTCATCGTGAAACCAACGCTGTACGTTCTTTTATGATGATTTAACTTTCTGAATCTAAAAACTGCAGGTTCGAATCTTTGGTCTGATGGATGAGCATCTCTTAGATGCCATTCGTGAGAGACTAAAACACAAGATATACACGAAAGGGAGTAAAGTTTTGAGTCAGGGTGGTCTTGTAGAAAAGATGGTCTTTGTTGTACGTGGGAAATTGGAGAGCTTCGGAGATGATGGAATTATGGTTCCTTATCTGAAGGGGATGCTTGTGGTGAAGAACTTCTGACATGGTATCTTGAGCATTCTACTGTAACCACAACAGGTATAGCAATACTTCGATAACATGCAGGTTAAAGTGGAGGTCAATAGAAGTTGCAATTATAAGCAACTTGGCCTCACTACAGACTGAGAAACATGGTTTACCAATGTATTTTCTGACTCTTGCAGATGGTAAAAAAGTAAGGGTTCAAGGGCAGAGGTTTCTGAGCAATAGGACTGTAATTTCCTTAACAAATGTGGAGGCATATTCACTTCAGGCTGCAGACCTTGAGGAACTCACAATTCTTTTCACAAGATTCTTGCGGAACCCTTATGTTCAAGGAACACTTAGGTCTTTCAGCCTTTCATATCATTTCCTCATTGTATTTTGGTTTGTTTCAACTTACAAAAATAAATATCAACTGCTATGATTTCTGTTTCAAAATCATGGCTCTAACATAGTGATTTGATAATTGTATCATGTTAGGTATGTATCACCTTATTGGAGATCCCTTGCAGCAAAACGTATTCAGGTTGCATGGAGATACAGGAAGAAGCGTCTAAATCGTGCTAATGCCTCCACGTCCTGGGTTGTACTATAACATCTTATTAGCTGCACTTTTTAATAGGTTGTACATCTCCAAAAATATGATTTTTTTACTTTTGAGAGTTTCATTTTTTTTTTTTAATGTGCAGTTTACCTTTTTTTTATATTATTAACTAAATTGTCCCTTTTCCATGTTATTAATTAAATTTTATTTATTTAATAATAATAATAATAATAGTTAAAATATTAAAATAGTAAAATGAAAAAAGAAAATTTAATAACAAAATTAATAATTACTAATTTAAACATTAACAAATAGTATAACTAAAATTTTAACTTAATTTAATAACATTAAATTTTTTTAACCATATTTATTTACTCATCAAATATTTAGAAGTTACTAAATCATTTTAAATAATAAAATTGGGCTAAATTATAGTTATAGTCTCTTTAATTTTTTTTAATATGCAATTTTGATTTTTGTGATGTTTAATTATAACATTTAGTTTTTCTAATTTTATAAATTACCAATTTTGGTTCATCTAATAGGTTATGAACTAATAATTGTGATTAGTTTAAATCATAAATTAATTAAAATCCATTAATAATTATGATTAATATAATTATTTATAATTAATGAATTTTAATTAACTTAATAATTTGATTAATCAGAATGATTAATTGAAAATTATTGCAACAAAATGGATTTTTTTGGATTTTTTGGCACCATTTTAATACAATTTTAGATGAAATAAAGTGTTTAAAATTGTATAATTGACTTCGTTTACATAAGTACTATGAAAATGAATCACACTCTTAAAAGAATAAAATTTTGTAATAAAAGTAGTTTCATAATGTTTTTTGACATTGTTTTGATAATATTTTAGTTTGAATGAAGTGTTTATAATTGTATAGTTAGTTTTATCTATGTCAATATTATAAAAATGCACTGTTTTAAATATTCAAAAACATGTTCCACATAATCAAATTAAAATGAAAAATCACCTTAAAGGAATAAAAATTTGTAACAAAAGTGGTTTTTTTTAAAGTTTTTGAGAACTATTTTGATGCAATTTTAGTAAGAATAAAGTGTTTAATGGATTTTAATTAATTTATGATTAAATTAAAAATTCTACTAATTACAATTATTAATTCATAACCTATTAGATAAACCAAAATTGATAATTTATAAAATTAGAAAAATCAAATGTTATAATTTAAAATCATAAAAATCAAAATCACGTATTAAAATATTAAAAAAATTAAAGAGACTATAATTATACTTTAGCCTAATTTTATTATTTAAAATGATATATTAACTTCTAAAATATTTGATAAGTAGATAAATATTTTTTTTTTAAACAAATAACTAAAACTTGGTTAAAACATTTAATGTTATTAAATTAAATTAAAATTCTAGTTATATTATTTTTTAATGTTTACATTAGTAATTATTAATTTTGTTATTGAATTTTATTTTTTTCATTTTTTTCATTTATTTTAATATTTTAACTAATTATTTTTATTAAATAAATAAATAAGGTTTAGTTAATAATATGATAAGAGATCAATTTAATGAATAATATGGGAAGGAATAAAGAATTTAATAGTCATGCTATCCTAGTGTAAAAGCTTGTATACTATCATATCGTATATCTTAATGTAGGATGAGTTTATTAACTTTTTTTTAATAATAAAAGTCATTAAAGCTTGTATGATTGTGGTAAATATAAAATAAAAAGATACAAAAACACATAGCTTCAGTGCATCAACACCAAAACACACACCTAGCAAATAAATCAAATTAGATAAGGAATGGGGCATTTCCTGATTACCAACTTTTTTAAGAAAGTGAGGCTTGAGACTTTGAGACTTAAAGAGTATTACGTGTCATTGTCAATCATTAGATAAAACACTAATATTCGTTAACCACATAATAATTTTCCTAAAGTTTCAAATATTAGTTACATTTTTTAGTTCATGTACCAAAATCTTACATGTGAAAGAAGAGAGTAAAATTATTATATCTTTTCCAAAGTCAGAGTAATTAAGACAATCTTTAATTGACTTTAATTTTTACTTTATACTATTTGGTCTATAAATCTTACTCCTTCTTTCTCTTGGTCCAAATTTCTTTATAGCATGCATTCCCTGTAACAAAAGGCAAATGTTGATCAACTTTTTTGTTGTTGTCATTATTGTATTTTATTATTTTCTTTTGACTTTAGAAGCACTTGGTAGTAGCACACTAGGAAGTTGGAACACTACACACAAGCACAAGGAAACGCGTTTTGCTTCCACTTCACAACACCTTTATTTTGTTCATGATAACACACATTTGAGATTTTGGAAGTGTAAAGGAAGAAACTCCCTTAGTCTTAGGCCCCTGTGAAGATGAAAGAGGTAACTAACAAGCTTGGTATTGAATTTCAATTTATATATCCCTTTATTCTACTCTTCCCGTTCTGCTCTAGAAGGGCCTCTGCTTTTTCTTTTGTTTCTAGTTTTTGCTGTTTTTCTTTTTAGTATTTGTTTATGTAGAATGTTGTTGGGTCTCTGTATTTTTGTGCTTGGTGATTGTGGTTTTTTTTTCCTTGTTATTTTAATTTGATTGTCATGCTAAAACTTCTGTTGATTAAATAATACGAGTATGTTCTTGTCTCTTTTAAAATTTTAATGTTAGAATATATTAACGGTATTCCGCATTCAAAGAATAAATTAAATAAACTAAAAAATTAATAATGTCTAACCAATATAAATCGTTTTAAATTCTTGATACCTAAGTTTGTTTGATGTTTATTTATTAATAAAGTAAATAGCTAACAATAAGAGATGTTCATAACCTGATTTATCTCACTAATCTATAAGTAATTTTAACATCAGGTTTTAGAAATAAACCCGATCTTGAGAACTAGTTTATGTTATATTTCAGGTTGTCTTGGTCTAATGTTTTTTATTCATTTAAAATATATTTTTTAAATAAATATTTATAAATAATATACTCTCTTGACAAATAATTTTTTTTTATATAACATGATATTATGTAAGAACTATTAATATATTCGTACTTATTTTTTAGTCGAGGTGCATTAGAAACTTTCATAAAAAAATTGAAAAAAAAGCCAATCAATTATTTGTATTTTATTTTACTTTAAGAATAATATAATACTTAATTTAAAAAAAATATAAAATATATTTGTCTCTCCTCTTCCAAACTTCAAGTATATATATCCTTGTACATGGATGGCACAAGGCTTTGTACTTGACATATGTTTTTGTTTCATTCTGAGTTGTTTTGACCAGTAAAAGGAATAGAAGATTTTTGTTTTTTCTTCAAAATTCTCTAACTAAGATCCAAGTTGCCGCCACAAGGAAAAAAGGACTCTTCTCTTCTTTTTCTGTTTACTTTTTCAGGAATAAAAACATATAACATTAAGAACTTTTATTACATGGTTCAAATTTAAAATTTTAAAGTCTTATATATTATATATATAGTATAATGATAGCAAAAAACATGAACAATAAAATAAATAAATAAAAACTCAGAATACAGCACAGAAGCATATCTAATATTTAAATATTTAACTCGTAAGTTCTGTTGCCGTTTCGTTCATAACAAAGTAGCAGCTAAGTCCAACAAAGGTGTTTCTTGCTCCGTCCTTGCATCACAAGTCACAACTAATTTACTTTGTTGCCTTCATATTTAACACGAATGGATTATGAATGAGTGAGTAAAATAAGTTGCTTCCTCAGTCAGGTCTTACTAATTGCTCTATCTGTGTTTATTTTCTCTGTTGTTTTTCTTAGTTATAGCTCAATAACTAGATGTATAGATAGAGTAAGACTAAGAAAGATTATTCTAAGTAAATTTATTAAAGGAGTAATATGAGATTAAATGAAGTTTACAAAGATTTGGTTTAATTTGGACAAAACACAATTTTTAGTGGGAAAAGGCTTTGAGTAATATTGCTGTGTTAATGCTTATTAATTGTTCGTAGCTTTTTCATCATATAGTGCCTCATCATCTTGCTATGTGTTTACTTAATTCAAATACAACCACTGATGCATGTGAAAGGATCAATGACATGAAGGATATATGTAATGACTAATTTGTTAATTTCATTAAAAATTGCAGAATCAACAAGGAAACATGGCTAGTTTTGAAAATGATGGGGAGCCAGGGCCATCAGAAACACATGCACAACATGAAGAACTTGAGAATTCTAGATTTGGGAAGAAGGTGGTATCAAGGACAAAAAGTGGATCAATTTCTATTCCTATGGTCTCCATGGAGCCTTATGAGAGAGAAACTAGTCTTTTGGGACATACTGGTCCACTTATGCATGTGAAAGGTTCACTATATGCTACCAATGGAACTGAAAATCTTTTGCATCAGAGTGTAGTTGTGAAAGGAAACAAAGTAGTAGAGAATAAAACAGAAAAAAATTCTACTCTTGACAGAAAAGATGAAAATCATTGGAATAATAACAACTATGATAGAAAGAATGAACACTTGCTGAGGTCAGGGCTACTGGGAATGTGTAATGATCCTTATTGTACTACTTGTCCTACTTACTTCAGAGCCTCTCTGCAAAGACTTTCAAAAGGTTCCAATGTCTTTGATCCCCAGGTAATACACTATTATTTCTTTTTAATTTTTAGAAATCATAGGCTTTCATATTTTGAAGTTCACTTTAAATAAACATATAGTACATAACAAGATAAATATTTTCATGAGAAGTGGTTTTGTTCTTTTCTGAGCTTCAAATATATAGTGCATAATAAGAGAGAAGTTTAGGGAATGTTTATTGAATTAATGTACTAATGTGCTTCCTAAGTAGCCAACAATTACCATGTTTATGCATAACTACGATTTCATACATTCGGGGATTTCTTCAATTCGCATCATCGTGTTTAATCATATTTATATATTTATTATTAGACATCAAGATGTTGAATGGTATTTCTATGCTATAAAGTATAAACATACTTTCACTGTTTCACATAATGAAGCGTATTTTTGTTCATGCTTTGAATGTTTACAGTTTCACTTCCACAGTGCTTTTTATGGGGATGCCAACGGTTTGGGGAGAAAAATTATGTCTTTCTTCTCTTCATATGTCCCTGGAGTTATAAATCCTCACTCAAAAGTTGTACAACAATGGAACAAATTTTTGGCCATTTTTTGCATGGTGGCAATTTTCGTGGATCCATTGTTTTTCTTCTTAATCTATGTGCAGAAGGTATGATTCTTTTCCTTTTATTTAGTTGCAAAAATCATGCAAGTTATAGATAATTAGGTACTGATATTTTTTTCCTGTTACTGTTCTTGCAAATTTACTATACATTTTTCCCATTCATTGTATGCAGGGTGGTAAATGTATATCTATCGACTGGGACATGACAAAAGTACTTGTTGTAGTAAGAAGCATGAATGATGTTGTGTATTTCTTGAACATTCTTCTCCAGGTAATATACTATATTAAAAGAATGGCTCCATATTGTTAGCTTCGAAAATATAATGAAGCTCCTTCTTTAAAGCTTAGTAACTCTACCAAGTTGCCTCTTTTCAGTTTAGGCTGGCCTATGTTTCTCCCGAGTCAAGGGTTGTTGGTGCAGGAGATTTAGTTGATCATCCCAAGAAAATTGCTCTTCATTACCTCAAGGGTTATTTTCTTTTTGACTTGTTTGTTGTATTTCCTCTTCCTCAGGTAAATTTCTTCCTGTCTCCCTTTCTTCATTATCTTTTTCTTTTTTTCTGTAACTAAGTTTTCTCATATTCTTTTTCTTTTTCCTGTAATTAAGTTATCTTCATATCCTTGTGTGTGTAATCAGCTTTTGTGATAACAGATAAATTTTCTGTTCTTTCATCTTTGATACTATATAAAACATAAAAATCTTTGATGTTGGCCATTATAAGGTTTTCAATTTAGATTTTATTTTTTGACATGTTAGAGATTCAGTTAAATGTATTTTTTGTCTTGTCTTGTTTACTGGGATCTATTTATTTCTGATGTACTTGTGAGAAATTAATAAGATGCAAATGGGAAAATCTGTTGCTAGAGGATACACTTTTATTTCAGTTGTTAAGGGCCATTTATTTAAATTTTAAAGGCTTAAGCTGTGACATACATAAATAACTTTAAGGAAAAAAATGCTGATAATGATATACTGCACTATGGGTTTATTATATGTGCAGATAATGATATTTTTGGTCATACCAAAACATTTGGGGACATCAGGAGCAAACTATGCTAAGAATCTTCTGCGTGCAGTGATCCTTGTGCAGTATATTCCCAAATTATTCAGGATTCTGCCTCTGCTAATTGGACAATCTCCAACAGGATTTATATTTGAGTCAGCTTGGACAAATTTCATTATAAATCTTCTCATTTACATTCTTGCTAGCCATGTTGTTGGATCTTGTTGGTACCTCTTTGGTCTACAGGTGAGTCAAAACAACATTTGAAGTGTTACTGTCTTGTCAGTATGATACCAGTGTATGCTAAACAAAAAGTTAATCCTTCCTATCATAGTCTTGGATTCTTTAAAGATGAGTGGTCCAATTAGGAATATTAACTTATTTCTCTTTTTCTACTAGAGAGTTAATCGATGCTTGCGAGATGCCTGCGGTAACTCTGATATTGATGGATGCATGGAAGACATTGATTGTGGAAGACATAGTCATATCAGAAACAACTATTCTGAACAAACATTATTATCTCTGTGGAGCAACAATTCAGATGCCATTGCCTGTTTGAATCCCTCCTCCTCTAGTGGTTTCCGTTATGGCATCTATGTCAATGCTGTACCTCTTACTATAGAAACTAGTTTGGCTAACAAATATATTTACTCTCTATTTTGGGGATTCCAGGTATGCATCTCATTCGTTTCTTTACTAGTTCCTTCTGAAGTAATTATGTACATGCATGCATCCATACATGCATTCATGCATGGAAATGCTAACCTTCTCATTATGTTCAAGTTATCATCATGCAAACCATTTTTCTTTGTGATGTTTAATGCAGCAAATCAGTACTCTAGCTGGTAGTTTAATCCCGAGCACTTTTTGGGGGGAAGTCCTGTTTACTATGGCCATCATAGGATTGGG
Source organism: Amphicarpaea edgeworthii (assembly GCA_014843725.1). Lineage (NCBI taxonomy): Eukaryota > Viridiplantae > Streptophyta > Magnoliopsida > Fabales > Fabaceae > Amphicarpaea > Amphicarpaea edgeworthii. The sequence continues at coordinate 2,579,668 of CM026325.1, forward strand.
ACTCTTGCTTTTTGGAGTTCTCATTGGAAACATACATAACTTTCTTCAAGGTCTTGGACGGAGGTACTATAACTTATATAGTGAATTTCTGATTATAATGCACTTGGTATTTATTGTCTTCCATATCACTTACAGAAGGCTAGAAATGCAACTCAGAGGCCGTGATGTTGAGCAATGGATGAACCATCGTGGCTTGCCAGAAGATATAAGAAGGTACAAAATGTTGTTATGTTATGTTAGCAACTTCTGGAGACTAATTTTAGTTTTTAAAGTGAATTCAAAGCTAAAACGTATGAGTGATATATGTTATGTTTGTAACTATTTTATGTTTGCACAATTTTGCATCTTTATTTAGGTTCTATGTCACAGGAAATTATTAAATTAAGGAGCACAATTAATATACGTATGAGTGATATATATTATGTCTATTGTGCAGGAAAGTACGACAGGCTGAACGGTACAATTGGGCTGCAACAAAGGGAGTGAATGAAGTAATGCTTATGCAGAATTTGCCAGATGATCTTCAGAGAGAGATAAGACGTTATCTCTTCAAATTTGTTAAGAAAGTATGCACCAGAATACTTGTGGCATGATGATTTTTTTTTTATTATAATGATTTGTATGCATATATGAGGATCTAAAATGTTGGTAGGTCCGAATCTTCACCCTGATGGATGAGCCTTTCTTAGATGCCATTTGTGAGAGACTGAGACAGAAGACATACATCAAAGGAAGTATAATTTTGAGTCATGGTTGTCTGGTAGAGAATATGATCTTTATTGTGCGTGGAAAATTGGAGAGCATTGGAGAAAATGGAATTGGAGTTCCCTTATCTGAAGGAGATGCTTGTGGTGAAGAACTTCTGACATGGTATCTTGAACATTCTTCTGTAAGCAAAGGTATAACAATACTTTAGTATAATGGCAACATGTTTTTTAACCACACTTTATTAGGAAATGAGAAACAGCACAAGTCATCATCAATGTTTTTTTCTCCTGCAGATGGTAAAAAAGTAAAGCTTCCAAGACAGAGGTGGCTTAGCAATAGGAGAGTGAAGTGCTTAACAAATGTGGAGGCTTTTTCAATCCGAGCTGAAGATCTTGTAGAAGTCACCACCCGATTCATGAGATTCTTGCGGAATCTTCGTGTTCAAGGATCCTTAAGGTCATTCATTTCTGGTTTTGTTGTATCTGTGTTCATGGTTTAGCATAACATTGACCATCTTTTGTCTTAGTAGAATGAAAATCAATCATCTCTTTCATAAACAATACTTCCATTATATTTTTGACTTGTCTAAGATTCTGTATGCTTCATTCATCAAGGGAAGCTATCCTTAATTATCATAGTTCATATAGTGAAAATGAATGGTTGACATCTGATAGGACACTTTTGATCCAAATTCCACTTTCACTTCTCTAGAAATAAGAATGGAAAGAATAGCCCTTAGTGGTAGGTCACAAGTTTGAGATTCTCACTAGTAATAAACCAACTTTTTTTTTTTCAAATTCATGGCTCTGACATAATCATTTGATCATTTTATTATGTCAGGTATGAATCACCTTACTGGAGATCCTTGGCAGCAATTCGAATTCAGGCTGCATGGAGATACAAGAAGAAACGTAAAAGTCGTGTTGATACCTCAAAATTAGATCAAACATTGAATTCATGGGTTGTATAATCACCTTACTTGTTTGTTACCATACACAATTTCCTTTAAAAATTAAATAATAAGCAAATATTAGTAAATGATTAGTAGTGCTTTCCTTATAATGCAAAGAGTCCTTCCCTATATTTTGTGTTTACAATAAGTAATGAATTTAGAAGCAACGAAATAGAATGAAAATAACTCTTAAGAGAGTAATGAAAATTGGTAAACAAGATTTCATATGTTACAGCTAGACTTCAAATGCTAACCTTTAACTTTGAATGTTATCCTTCATTGACCCTTCATTAGCATAGCAAGTCCTACATATCTGAAACACTAAGAAGCATTCCAAGATCATGTTGGTTTCAACTTTGTTTGGTATTTTAAATACAATGAACAGCTACCATTAAGTTCTTGAAAACAGAGGAAGCAGGTCAACAGTACAATGAGAAAATGAATAATTATGTCATATCACAAAACTGAACCTAACAACCAACATACATGACTTTCAATGAAAAAGACTGACAATGAATGATCAATCCATTACATAGTCCATTTTTTTACGTTTAAGAAACTAGAATGGCATCTTTCTCTTACAATAGGCCAAGGCAATCACTTCACAAAGAAGTTTTTCTGTCTTATCATTAGGGATGGCAATGGGTAGGGTATGGGTAGGGTACTATAGTACCCGTCCCCATACCCGTGTTTGAAAAAAGTACCCGTCCCCGGCCCCATACCCGTGCGGGTAACAATTTCAATCCCCATCCCCATACCCTCTGGGTATCTATATACCCATACCCGCACCCGCGACCCGCACTTTTCATATATATAAAATTAAAAATTATATAAAAAAAAAAACAAAAACTTAGGAGATGTATTGGATTAGGATTGTTTAAGATTTGAATAATTTTTTTTTTTTTTTTTGTAAAAATGTCTTGGGTATTCAATCAAGATTGTTAAATGATAAAAAATAATCTAATAGTATTCAATCAAGATTATCAAGATTTTTTTTTTTCAAAGGGCAACGAAATCTTGTGGTATTCAATTGGGATTTTGAATAACAAAAAAAAAAAAATCATCTGTTATTCAAAATTATAAAGATTTTATGAATTTTTTTTAATTGGATTTTGGTAGATTTTATAGACTTTTTAGTTGATCATATAAATACCAAACCCTACAAACAATCACATTCAACTATGAGAGACTTTTCTTTTTCTTTCTCATCTCAAACTTTTTTATTTATTTCATTATTTTTTTTGCTTTGAAGGCGGTGACATAATCTCTCACCCACACATTTTTTTTTTTCAAGATGAGACTTTTCATATGATTTTAATAGTAATGTGTTCATACATCAAAATCACTATGAATCAATTTACAAGCCTACAATGTAGTCCCTTGTCTCATTCATTTTAAGTTCATAAATTTTTAATGAAATGAAAATTTTCATAAAAGAAATAGATCTGAGTCTAGAAGAAGTTTTAACTCGGGATAAACAATCAAGTTAAAGTTTTAAAAGACCTTTCTAAACTATTGCAATCAATTTTGAAAAAATATACAATTTAACGTAGGAAACAAAGAGCAATGTTTGGGATGTTATAAAACATAGACAACTTTGGATATTCTTCAAGTTAAGCGAGATGATTAATGTTTTGATCATCATATATTTTTTGTTGAATTATTTGATTTATATTTTGATGACATTATTGATTTTATGAGTTAAATGAAACATTTTATATTTTTTACTAATATTTTGTTATTATTTTTCACTATTACTTTATGAAAATTTGTGAAAAATATATCTCAAAAATGAGTTCATGTACATTAGGTGAGATGATTCAGTTTATGATAATTTATGATTAGTGATCTTGTTGCATAGGGCAATAAACATGCATGAACCATTTCACGAAGTATGTGTCCGGGATAATCCAAAGTCTCGATAATTAGCTCGCGGTCTTCCGATTGAAAAACAACGTCGATGAAGACGTATAGGTGCACTATTACGCGGTAGTGATTCTAATTTTCCATGCATTTCCCATTTATCACTTAACGACGGAACTTTGCTTATTTCTTTTTTTTTTTGAGGATCGGCGAATCAAATTATATTTCTGTTCCAATTTTTGTCTCTTCTTCTCCCTCCGAATCACACTTTTCCTTGCCATAATGGTTCATTTCCTATGTTCAATAATATTTCCAAGCACACTCTTGTTGGTTTGTGTTTAATAGTTTTGAATTTTTTTTTTTTTTTAGAAATCCATAAAATCTTTTCAAATCTTATCTTATAAATATGTGAAATCCTATATTCTAAATCCATTAAATCCAAATTATAAAATCCTAATCACAAAAGTCATCTTAAAAAAATCTTAACAGTTTTTAGTTTCTACAAAATCTTAAAAATCTTTAAGACTTTTTTATGCCAAAAAAAGTATTTTAAAATCCTAATCCAATACACCCTTATATAATATTAAAATCAAACGAATATTGATTTATATAAATAAATAACATTACAAAAATAATCATTCAACATAAATTTAAACAAAAACTCTAATTAAACAGGAAAAACTAATATATTTTTAAAACTAATTAGTTTATAATTATATATTAAAAATAAAACATAAATAGATATAATATTTTAACTTCATCATCCGAATTAATTTCTCCATATTTTGTAAATGCTTATTTCCATAGTTTCTATATTGCTTTAAACTACTAATACAAATAAAAATTAAATCATAATAGAATATCAAAATTAACATATAAAAAGAATAATTAAAATAATAAATAGATAATTGAATAATTTAAATAATAAAATTATAATATATTAATTAATATGTATATACATAAGGTGCGGGGCGGGCGGGGTGGGTACTCTGATGCGCGTCCGCACTCCATCCCCATGAGATTTTGCGGGTAAATACCCGCCCCATCCCCATCCCCAAATATGCGGGTTATTACCCTACCCGCGTATGGGTATTTTTTTTTAGTCTTGTAGAGAGGCCTGGGTCCCATATTGCCATCCCTACTTATCATTCTCAAATTTGGGGAAAAAAAAATCAACATTTCCATTCATTAATTTTGACAAATTGTAACATAATTTATTTATTCTAACATACCACAAAAAAGTGATTTTTTTTTTTCACCAAAGACAAAATTAATATTTTACAATGTTAAAACTAAACTAGTGATTAGTGAAATAGATAAGAAGTTAAATCGGACTCCGAACAGAAGTTAACGAGATTAATATCTTCTGCCTGTGAATTTCGTAACCAGAAAAAATAAATTAATGTGAAAATAATGTCTTGATTCACTTTTCGCATTGGCCACGTGCCAAGTCGCAAATCTTACAAGTTACAAGATCCTTGATGCTTCCAATATTTTCTCTCTTTTTAGTTTGAACTTTGAAGTTTTTGTCTCTTGGGTCATACGTCGCCTACCACAACCGAAAATCCCGTCACGACACGTGAGCAGTCACATCCGTCACGTGTCGCCTTTCTATCCACCATGAGATCTTTCGGTACCGCACTTTCTGGTATCTTCACGCACAATCCCCATCTCACCGTCCATTCCCACACGCTTCATCTATCGTAGCCGTCTCCCCCTCACCCGTCCCCAAATCCGCCACGCAACCAACCGACACGTGGCGCTAAAGTAACGGTCAATTATTATTTTAACCTTATCCTCCCCCTTCCCCCTATAAGTCTTCGTTTCCCTCCCTTTCATTTTTCCCTCACTGCATTCAACTAAACCCAACCCAACTGCAGAGAACAACAACGACGTCGTTTCGTTTCTTTTTGAAGAAAATTTGAATCGATTTATTGTAAAACAGAAATCTTAAGAGATCAGGAAAATGGCGCTGAGTATGACTCATCAGATCGGGGCTCTGGCCGGAGCGGCGGTACCGGATTCCCCCGTGGGAGAATCGACCGCGGCGGTGAGCGCGTCGGGGGTGTGGAAGTCACCGACGGCGAGTCTGAAGTGCAAGGTGATGAGGACGGAGGGCGGCGTGGAGGGGCTGACGCCGCCGCTGAGCCCGTGTAGGTCGCCGGTGCTGCGGGCGGATCTGTCGGCGGCGTGTCAGGCGTTAACGGTGGAGGAGGAGAAGGAGTACGTTGCAGGAGGGAAGGAGAAGGGAGAGGGGGGCGGGAAGGAAGGAGTGCCGGTGTTTGTGATGATGCCATTAGACAGCGTGACGGCGGGGAACACAGTGAACAGAAAAAAGGCGATGAACGCGGCAATGGCGGCGCTGAAGAGCGCGGGGGTGGAAGGGGTAATGATGGATGTGTGGTGGGGTTTGGTGGAGAGAGAGAAGCCGGGAGAGTATAATTGGGGAGGGTACGTGGAACTCATGGAAATGGCCAAGAAGCATGGCCTCAAGGTGCAGGCCGTCATGTCCTTTCACCAATGTGGCGGTAACGTCGGAGACTCTTGCACGTAAGTATTCTTCTTCTAACTGTTTTCTTGTTTATTAGTTAGTTTTTTTCGGATTAATTTGTCTTAACAATGATTAGAAGTACTTTTCTGAGTTTTAGTTTCTATGAATTGGTATTGAAATCTGAAAATTATTTGAGTGACACCATCAAGATTTTTTACGTTTTGGTATCATTCTTATTAAAAAAAATAATAATAACGTCGTCTTTCTTCTTTTAATTCAATTTATTAGTATTATAATTGCTGGACACTTGAAACTAAATGGCTATTAAACAAATTAGGGATTTAAAGAGGCGTAACGAGCACGGTGCTGCAAGTCTTGTTTTCTTTCATTTTTTGTGGTCCTTGTGTAAAGTAAATAAAATACATGAGAAAAGTGTGTGGTTTCGTGATGGAAAGTGCCAAAGTTGGGACCACGGGAGGTTGGACTTCTAGTTCTTCTAGATCTACTCTATCTTAATTTAGTGGGCCCGAGATATTAATTTGTTTTTCAGTCTATCTTTTGAAAAAAGTATTTCTAAAATTCTCTCAATTTTTTAAATTTGCTATTTGAAACAAACAATCCAGACATAGTTTCTGTTTATATATTTAAATTATTTTCGACAGCTATCTATTATAGTAAACCCTAATTCAAGTCTTGCACATGAGGTAGTGTTAAATAGTTGGATGAGAGTTTAAATACTTAAAAAGAGAATTTAGCACCCAGTGATTATATTGGGTTTGAGCAGAATTTTCTCTTAATGAAAATATCTGTGGTCTATTGAAGAAAAAAAACTAGTTCCGATTTGTGTGATTTTAGATATTATTGCTATCAGCTTTGCTATAAGTAGCACTGTGTTGGAATACCTTCTTGGTGGGTTTATCAGATTGTTTGTCATGTGTGCAGTATTCCTTTGCCTAAATGGGCTGTGGAGGAGATTGATAATGACCCCGATCTTGCATATACTGATCAATGGGGAAGAAGAAACTATGAATATATATCACTTGGATGTGATACTTTGCCAGTGCTCAAGGGACGAACCCCAGTTCAATGTTATGCTGATTTCATGCGTTCTTTCAGAGACACCTTCAAGCACCTCCTTGGTGACACTATTGTGGTAAATTCTGTCACCCTTGATTTACAATTCTTTCTCAATGCACTTTGAAGTCATGCTATGATTTTGTTGCACTATATAACTTCTTACTTGAACTCTAACCCTTAATTCAGGAAATCCAAGTTGGTATGGGACCAGCAGGTGAGCTGCGTTACCCTTCATACCCAGAGCAAAATGGGACATGGAAATTCCCAGGAATTGGTGCTTTCCAATGCTATGACAAGGTATATATATGTTTGTGTTGTCACACTTTTTCCTTCTCCATCTTGTACTCTATATATAATTGTTTTAGAATCTGTTTTGATAAATTTCTTCATTAGCAACTATAAAGAGAAGAAAATAAAAAGGTAAAAAATGTGTATCAAGATTTTATCAAAATTAGAATCAGTCCTACTATTTGAACAATGGTAATTTTGGTCCTGGTATTGCTAAAATGTGGTGAACATCATCCCTGACCCTTTACTTCTTACTTTATCAGAGACGAAATTCACTTGCAGAGAAATTTATCCATTGTGTCACTTTGATTTGTATTTCTAATACTTAAATATGCTCTGGTGCAGTATATGTTGAGTAGTTTAAAAGCTGCTGCTGAAGCTGAGGGTAAGCCAGAATGGGGAAGCACAGGCCCTACTGATGCTGGAAACTATAACAACTGGCCAGAAGAGACAATTTTTTTCCGCAAAGAAGGTGGAGGCTGGGATAGTCCATATGGTGAGTTTTTCCTCACATGGTACTCTAAGATGCTGTTGGACCATGGTGACAGGCTTCTCACATCAGCCACGTCAATCTTTGACAACACTGGAGTTAAGATCTCAGTAAAGATTGCTGGCATCCATTGGCACTATGGTTCAAGGTCTCATGCTCCAGAGCTCACAGCCGGATACTATAACACCCGGTTCCACGATGGCTACCTCCCCATTGCTCAAATGTTGGCACGCCATGGTGCCATCTTCAACTTCACATGCATTGAGATGCGTGATCACGAACAGCCACAAGAGGCCCTTTGTGCTCCTGAGAAGCTGGTGAAGCAAGTGGCTCTGGCAACCCAGAAGGCGCAGGTTCCACTTGCCGGCGAAAACGCACTACCACGCTATGATGAAAATGCACATGAGCAGATCCTAAGGGCATCACAGTTGGATGTTGATGGTGACTCTGGTGATAGAGAGATGTGTGCATTCACTTACCTGAGGATGAATCCACATCTGTTTGAACCAAATAACTGGAGGAAGTTTGTGGGGTTTGTGAAGAAGATGAAAGAAGGGAAAAGTGCACACAAGTGTTGGGAAGAGGTGGAGAGGGAAGCTGAGCATTTTGTGCATGTTACCCAGCCTCTTGTGCAAGAGGCTGCAGTGCTGATGCACTGAGAATTGTTGAACATCATCTTTGTGCTAATGGGGCTTAGGAATAAGTCACAAGTAGGCTGTGTGAAAGTTTTAGTGAACCAGCAGCCCAAGTTTGTGGCTTTGAAGATGTAAAATTTTGTATTATATTGTCGTTGTTTTATATTGTATGCACCTAAAACTTCTATTTGTTACCCTTTCATATTGTGTACGTAATCATATTGATTTCGGGGTACTTCTTGAAGTTACTCTATTTGTACAAACGTGGTTACTTATTTCTGCATCATTAAACTGAACTACTGGTTTCAACAAATCTTATCATGATTTTTGAAAATTTAATATAATATTTATTAAATTTTTAATATTTATGATTTATCATTAAACAAATGTTACCATGATTTTTGAAAATTTAATATAATGTTTATTAAATTTTTAATATTTATGATTTATAATTTTAATTTTTAATATTTATGATTTATAATTTTAATTTAAGATAAAATTTAAAGTTTTATTAATGAAATTTTAAATAATTAAAAATTAGAAACAATGGTTTCATAAATAAAATCATAAAATAAAATTTTAAATATTTAAGATTTGACAATTAAATCATTTCATGTATTTTAATATTTTTATTTTAAAAAAAATTTATAAGATATTTCATTTGTTTTTTTATATTTTTTAAATTTTTATTAATTTACAACTTTCAAAATTATTATTCTTATTTTTTCATATATTTTTTTATATTCAAATTTATTAGATATTACTCTTGATTTTTTCAATTTTATTTTTTTCAATTTTCAAAAACATTATACTTTATTTTTCATATTTTTTAATTTTTTTAAGATATTATTTTTGTTTTTTTTTAATATTTAAAAACATTACACTTGAATTTTCATATTTTTAAAAAAATTATTTAACTAATAAAACCTTAAAAAATATTCTAAACTTTAAATAATTTGAATTTCATTTATGAAACAAATATTTAGAATTTCAATTAATAATTTCATTTATGAAATACTTAATATTTAGAGATTTATTAATAAATTCCTAAATATTAAGTATTTCATTTTATTAATAAAATCCTAAATATAGATTTCAATTCGAGTTTCTTTAATGTAATTCTAAATAATAAAGGTTTCATTTAAGAAATCATAAAAATTAAGGATTTATTAAAAAAAATTTAAATAATTAGGGTTTCATTTAAGAAACCTTAAATATTTCGAGTTGTAATTTAATGTTTCATTTATAAAACCTTAAATATTTAAGATTTCAATTCATAATTTCATTTATGAAATACTAAATATTTAAAATTAAATTTTGAGTTACATTTATGAAACCCTAAATATTTATAAAGAATTTCATGATTTCATCTTTTCAATATTTTAAGACATTACTCTTTGTTTTTCATATTTTTTTAAAAATTTTCAATTTTAAATTATCTCTAACAATTTAACTTTCTTTTTCATATTTTTTTAAATTTTCATTAATAAAATCCTAAATATTTAAAATTTGAATTATAAATTTAGTATTTAAATAATAAAACATTAAAATAATTAGAGTTTCATATTCAAAACATTAAATAATTTAGGTTTTATTTATGAAACCTAAATATTTAAGATTTCGATTAATGGTTTCATTCATAAAATACTTAATATTTAGAGTTTTGTTTATACAAAGCTAAATATTTAAAATTTCAATTCAGGTTTTCATTAACATAACCTTAAATAATAAATATTTCATTTAAGTGACCATGAATAATTAAGGATTTACTAAAGAAACCCAAAATAATTACGATTTCATTTAAGAAACCTTAAACATTTTGCATTTCAATTTAATATTTCATTTATAAAACCCTAAATATTTAGGGTTTCAAATCATGGTTTTATTTATGAAACCTTAAATATTTAGGAAGAATTTCATAATTTCATTAATCAAAACATAAATATATAGAGTGGGTTTTAGGTTTTTATTCATGAAACCCTAAATATTAATATTTTCCTTAATGAAACCCTAAATAATTAGAGTTTAAAGTTTCTTAAATAAAACCCTAAATATTTAGGATTTCATAAATAAAACATTTAATTAAAACCCTAAATATTTAGGATTTCATTTAAGAAACCCAAAATATTCTTTTTTTATATTTTAATATTTTCATTTTTTAAAAAATTTACAAGGCATTTCATTAGTTTTTTAGTATTTTTAAAATTTTCATTGATTTCCAACTCTTTCAAGACACATTATTATTGATTTTTCATATTTTTTTTGAAATTTTCATTTTAAAATTATCTCTATAAATTTACCTTTTCTTTTTCATATTTTTCAAAAAAATAATATTAACTTTTTTAATACATTAGACTTGTTTTTTCATATTTTTTAAATCATTCATTAATAAAATCCTAAATATTTAAAGTTTGAATTATAAATTTAGTGTTTAATTAATAAAACCTTCAAATAATTAGAGTTTTATATTTGAAATATTAAATAATTTAGATTTCATTTATGAAACCTAAATATTTAAGGTTTTAATTAATGGTTTCATTTATGAAACACTTAATATATACGGTTTTGTTTATAGAATCTTAAATATTTAGAGTTTCAAATTCAAGATTTCAATAATGTAACCCTAAATAATAATTGTTTCATTTAAGTAACCATGAATAATTAGGGATTTATTAAAGAAACCTTAAATAATTAAGGTTTCATTTAAGAAACCTTAAATATTTTGTGTTTCAATTTAATATTTTATTTATAAAACCCTAAATATTTAGGGTTTTAAATCACGGTTTCATTTATGAAACCCTAAATATTTAGGGAGAATTTCATGATTTCATTAATCAACACATAAATATATAGGATGAGTTTTAGGTTTTCATTAATGAAATCCTAAATATTTATATTTTCATTGATGAAATCCAAAATCGTTAAGGTTACGTTTATCAAACCTTTAATATTTATGGTTTTAAATTAGGATGAAGTTTAAAGTTTAATTAATAAAACCTTAAATAACTAGAGTTTAAGGTTTCATAAATGAAACCATAAAAAAAATCCTAAATATTTAAGGTTTCATTTAATAAACCCAACATATTCCTTTTTTATATTTTAATATTTTCATTTTTTAAAATTTACTTGGCATTTCATTTGCATTTTAGTATTTTTTAAATTTCCATTAATTTTCAACACTTTCAAGATATTGCTCTTTCTTTTTATAATTTTTTTATATTCAATTTCTTTCCGGTTTTAAAACATTCCTCTTTGATTTTTCAAATTTCTAAAAACTTTCATTTTTTTTATATTTTACTGTACACTACACTTCCTTTTCCATATTTTAAATATTGTCTTTTTTTTTAATATTTAAAGATATTACACTTGAATTTTTATATTTTTTTTAAAAAAATCATATTTTTTCAAGTTTTCTAGATATGTGTCTTGCTTTTTCATTTTTTTTAAATATTTAATTTTTTCTCCTTCTTCAATATATTAGCCTTATTTTTCAAAATTTATATTTTTTTCCACTTGTCCATGACATTACTTTTGCTTTTTTTTATATTTTTTGTAAAATTTTCATTTTTTTCAATATTTTAAGATATTACTCTTGATTTTTTATATATTTTTTATAATTTTCATTTTTAAATTATCTCTAAAAATTTAACTTGCTTTTTCATATTTTTCAAAAACAAATATTAACATTTTTAATACATTAGCCTTGCTTTTCATTTTTTTTTAAATTTTCATTGATGAAACTGTACATATTTGGTGTTTAATTAATAAAACCTTAAAATAGTTATAGTTTCACATTTGAATCATTAAATAATATAGGTTTCATTTATGAAACTTTAAGAAACCATAAAAATTAAGGATTTATTAAAGAAAACTTAAATAATTAGGGTTTCATTTAAGAAACCTTAAATATTTCGGGTTGTAATTTAATGTTTCATTTATGAAATCCTAAATATTTAGGATTTCAATTCATTGTTTCATTTATGAAATGCTAAATATTTAGGGTTAAATGTTGATTTTCATTTATAAAAGCCTAAATATTTAGGGAGAATTTCATGATTTCATTTATCAAAACATAAATATTTAGGGTGAGTTTTAAGTTTTCATTCATGAAACTCTAAATATTTAATGTTTCATTAATGAAACTCTAAATAATTGAAGCTACGTTTATCAAGCCTTTAATATTTATGATTTTAATTTAGGGTAAAGCTTAAGGTTTCATTAATGAAACCCTAAATAATTAAAGTTTAAGGTTTCATAATTGAAACCATAAAATAAAACCCTAAATATTTAAGATTTCATAAATAAAACATTTAATGAAAATCATAAATATTTAGGATTTTATTTAAGACTACCAAAATATTTTTTTTGTATATTTTAATATTTTCATTTTTTTCAACTTTACAAGATATTTCATTTGCTTTTTAATATTTTTAAATTAAACATTAAATATTTAAGATTTCAATTATAAATTTATTGTTTAATTAATAAAACCTTGAAATAATTAAAATTTCATATTCAAAACCTTAAATAATTTGAGTTTTATTTATGAAACCTAAGATCATCTATCTTTATTTTCACATTTTCAACTGTCAAAGACGAGTTTATATAAGTGATTTTTAATGGATGCCATTGGTAAAGAAGGGTTGATCATAGTCCGTATTCAAACAAAAACTAGAAGATAATGCTGAAAGCTTACCTATGGTTTTGGAAGAGAATGGATTGTCTGCCTAATATATCCATTTATAATGTCTCTGTCCAACAATTTCTTGATATAATGAAAGACTTACAGCAGTTTTCTATACCACAAAATTGCTTATCAACTACTTGTCCACTTGTACAAAAGATAATGCATTTCATGATTTTCTGCGGGTCGTTTGAATAATTGAATCTAACCTCTTACTACATCGTTTTACTTGAGTTCATATTTGATATTATACAAGTTGCGTGATCAACTACACTACAATTAACACTTTGATCAATAATTATCACAATAATATTTTTTTATCCATAGAAGTCAAAGATAATATAAAAAAAATTTATAATATTCATAAATCTTACTCTACGTTACTCAACGAATGGATATATCTGGTAGGCAATCCATTTAAGAGCAATAACCCCAATCAAAACTTTTCTTCCCCAATCACCGCAAATGATTAACCCATGATTAAGAGCAACTTTCTTACTTCAACGCAGTATAAGGTCCTCATTTTCAGTCCTCTTTAATTGTAAATATTTCAACACTCAACTCCGTATTTAGAACAGGAAAAGGTAAAAAGAATTGATTAAAAAAGTGTGTATGCATGATGTCATCTTATTTTCGTATTATTAGGGTGGCGTCATTCTAACAAATGCTTATATGAATTGAGGAGTGCATTGCATTACATTCATTCATCCCGCGATTTTTTATGTTCATTGCTTGTACGTCAAATTATATATGGTGTTTTACAGCTTGTATTCATTAGTGCTTGTTTGTACGCCATAGGAAGGAAACCTCCTCAACTCAAGTAGGCTTCAAATCAAATTCAATGTTGCCATCATGTTGTTTTGCTTCTGCATGCACCTACCGGTTGCTATGTTGGTCAATACGGGCTCAGAACATTGGCCAGAACGTACAACTTCAATCTAATTTGTCGTCTCTTCCAATAAATATTTTTACATATAAACTCACACGTTTAAGGAGTAAGGTTATATAATAATCATGTCAGATCTTGATGACCAATCATATCCAAATCATATACATAGGATTTAAATAAGGTTATATATTTTTTCATTTGATGATTTTGGATTTATAAATGAAATTTAAATTAGGATTTAAAGTTTTATTCAAGAAATTCTAAATTCTTAAGGTTGTAACAACGAAATCAAATCCTAAGTGTTTCATCCATGAAACCTTAAATTCTTAGGGTTACTTCCACAAAACCTTAAATTTTTAGGGTTTTATTCATGAAATCTCAAATACTTAAGGTTGCATCCACAAAATCCCAAATCTTTAGGGTTACATCAACAAAATTCTAAATCCTTAGGATTTCATCAACGAAATCTTAAATCCTTAGGATTACATCCACGAAACACTAAATCCTAAAGGTTTCATCCACGAAAACCTAAATCTTTTAGGATTACATCAACAAAACGTTAAAATCCTTAAGGTCACATCCATGAAACCATAAATTATTAGGGTTGCATCTACGAAACCCTAAATACCTAAGGTTGGATCCATGAAACCGTAAATCCATAAGGTTGTATCCACGAAATCATAAATCATTAAGGTTGCTTCCAAGAAACCTCAAATACTTAAGGTTGCATCCATAAAACCCTAAATCCTTAGTATTATATCCTTAAAACCTTAAATCCTTAGGCTTGCATGCACGAAACCCCAAATTCTTAAAATTACATCCATGAAACACTCAATCCTTTGAATTTGATGCACAAAATCCTCATTCTTTTGGGTTTTATACATTAAATCCTAAATACTTAAGGTTTCATCCATGAAACCCTAAACCCTAAATTCGTAGGATTTTATCCACAAAACCTTAAATTTTTATTTTTTTTCAAATTTTTAAGACATTACTCATATTTTTTTAAATAATTTTTCTAGATATTATTCTTATTTTTTCAAATTTTTCAAATTTTAATTTTCTTTTAAAATTTTAATAGATTACTCTTATTTTTTATTTTTTTTTAAACAAAAATCAAATTTTCAAGACAATTCTCCCATTTTTTTCATATTTTTAAATATTTATTTTTAAAAAAAATCAAGATAATACTCTTGTTTTTACATATTCTTAAAATTTTCAATTTTTTAAAAAAATTTCAATACAATACTCTTTGTTTTTCATCATTTTTAATTTTGTAAATATTTTTGAAGCCCTAAATCCTAGGGTTTCATTAAGGGTTTCAAAGTTTATGATTTAAGGTTTTAAAGTTCATAATTTAAGGTTTCGTTCATCAAACCCCAGGGAATGAAACCCTATGGATATAAGCTTTCATAAATGAAACCTAAAGGATTTGAGGTTTCATAAATGAAACTCTAAGAATTTCAGGTTTCATAAATAAAACCCTAAGAATTTTGGGTTTCGTGAATGAACCCCTAAATCTTAATTTAGGGTTTCATTTCATGTTTTTGGATTTAAGTTTTCATAAATGAAACTTATATTAGGATTTAAAGTTTCATTCACGAAACCCTAAATCCCTAGGATTACATCAATAAAACCCTAAATTTTAAGTGTTTCATCCACGAAATTATAAATCCTTAGAGTTGCATCTAGGAAATCCTAAATACTTAGGGTTGCATTCACAAAATCCCAAATACTTAAAGTTTCATCCATGAAACCCTAATTCCTTAGGGTTTCATCAACGAAATCTTAAATCCTCAAGATTTCATCAATAAAACCTTAAATCATTAAGATTACATGCACAAAACTCTAAATCCCCAGGGTTATATCAACAAAACCCTAAGAATTTCATTTAATTCTTTTAGATTTAAGCTTTCATAAATGAAACTTGTATTAGGATTTAACGTTTCATTCACGAAACCTTAAATCATAAGTGTTTCATCCATGAAACCTTCAAGTTTATTGGTGGCTTCAATGAATAAAATTTGAGCAATTTTCATTATTTCATAAAATACGAGTGAAGAGAGATTTCATTACATAATTTATATGCTATATTCTATATTATTTATTTTAAAAATTTACAGTTACAGTGGTATTCAAAGTTTTGATAGAACTCCTGAGGGCTTTGTGAAGATACAAACACGTGTAATTGTTATAAGCTATATTAAATTCTAAGGAACATTCTCTAAAACCACACAGACCAAATTTTTATCACATTATACGGTACCCTAGTAAAGTCTTATATGGGCTTAACTAAGTCCATCAGATATAACATACATTGGTGATTGGACTCACGTTTTAAAGCCGAAGTTGGGCCAATCGGTGAAGTTCATTACGTCATCTGTTTCACCACCATTAGGGAAGATTTTATTTTGGTGAAAAATCATCATCTTTAAGGGCATGCCAGTAAAAAGTAAATCATACTTTTAAATAACAAGTTAGTGTGTTTAAATACAATCATAATATGGAAGTAATGAGTTGCAATTATTTTTTATTTTTTAAATCTATAAGTGAGCGAGTAATAATAACATAAGTTTATGATTCTTCTTTTTCATATTCATATTTAAATCATCAGATGAGTAATTAAGTACACTAATTTAAGAAGAAGAAAAATGAAATAATAATATTTCTTTTAAGGGAGTATATATTTTTAATTAAAAATTGAAGAGGAGGGAAGTTCATCCATTTCAAATTCAAAACATATGATATAGGAACTTACGGCTATTCAATTTTCAAAATAAACGAATATCAATCAATACATAAATAAAAGTCATTGAAAACAAAATGAACCGAAATTCTTCTATTTTATCTACTTACACTTACCAATTGTTGTATTAATTCATATTTGAATTGAAAAATCAGTAATAATTCTGTCCGGTTGAACCAGAATCGGAATGGAACCACTAAAATTAAATCAGTAATATTAAAAATAATTCTACCATATTATTAGAACAAAATCAAATCCTTGAGCCTCTCAGTTCCAAAACACATCATTTTCAAACACCAATCTTCCAAAATTAATTCCACCCAATGCAAAGTAGGACACCAATGCATGATTGGTTGAGTTGAATGTGATATGAGTCTCTCATATGTAGCGAATTAAAGAAGCTATCAACATTATTAATCTGCAACATAAAAGAGGTAGTTGAAGTATAGCTGTTAATTACCAGCCAAAAGGGGTGCAGTGTACTCTCCATCGTACTTATTTATCATACATATATTATACTGATATATCGAAGGCCATAGTTAACAGTACAACAAGATGCAGTTGGGAATTACACGACACAACCTAAC
Organism: Amphicarpaea edgeworthii; assembly: GCA_014843725.1. Lineage (NCBI taxonomy): Eukaryota > Viridiplantae > Streptophyta > Magnoliopsida > Fabales > Fabaceae > Amphicarpaea > Amphicarpaea edgeworthii. Next base: position 2,597,078 of record CM026325.1, read on the forward strand.
ACCGAGTTATATAATGCTATTAGCTACCTGTTCTGTTCTATTATATTGTCAGTTCAACTATAGTGTACTGGGCTACTGGCATGCCCATTCAATTAAATTATATATGGATCATTAGCTTCTTTTGCCCATGCATCCACAAATCCACATGCTGATCATGGCCATCAAGAAATTAACACAAGATTTTTTTGCTCTTTATATATGTATTATCTCGGGTTGTATGTCGACTCACCAATCGCTTGTTACGTGACGGACAACCAAGACTTTCACTAGTCTACCGAATGGTTCGTTGTTTGTATCGTCGATCAGCATTATAACAAGACAACAATCAAGATTCGTAATATTTGGAATCATAGTTATGACAATATATTGCACGATACGGGTTCATTAACGGGGAATCAATAAGTAACGAATAAATCAATTCAAACAATTAAGGCACTCAACAGATATATCACAAAAACCCATATGAACGAAGAATTAATTTTAAACAATCTATAGATATTTACACACTTGATGTTTTTGAATTAGGTCTCCTTCATCTACCTACACGACCTAATTCAAAAATAATATTATATAAATGAAAGATCCATTTATTTTAAAAATAAGTATAAAAGAATTATTCTTTATTTTCACGCTAATCAAATGATATATGATTAATATATGAGTATTAGCTAGCTATATATATAAAAAGTCTAAAACATGGTTAAAGTCAAAAGCTATACTAAACACAATTTTGTCACACATATATAACTCAAGTAAATCATATATATATAACACAACATGCTAAAAAGGACGGACAACAAATTAGACACAGATTTATCCTTCTTAAAAGAGAACTAAATTGGATGTGGTGAACAGAAACTTCATTGTTTAATGAATTATAATTATCAAATGAGTTTAATTATAAGTTACTTTCTAAATTCAAATGTCTCTTATAGTGTACGGAAGAAGAAAGTAAATTAATGATGTGAAAATTAAGAAGATAAGAATGAGAATATCATCCTCACCCATCATTAATTTGTAAGAAAGAAGGAGAAGGAGAAGAAAACAATGTGAGACTAATTACTTAAACAACAAGTTTTAGATCAATTAATGTTTAACACAAGTGGATTACTTTTGATTCAAGACCTAGCTATATATTGAAGTAGCAGTACTGGTGGAGGAAAATTAGTATACGTCTGCACTTCGATATATAAAATAAATAAATAAGTCAACTAAAAAAGAGACAACACGCTTCGTTCTTTTGTTTTTTTTCTTTTTTTTTCTCTTTTCAACTACTTCAAACTTGATAAAAACAAAAACAGTAGCAAAAATAAAAAGGCAATGGGTATGGACCATCCAAGTTATATATAAATTCGTTACTGAATTTAAGAAGTGTTGTTTAAGACACACGGTGATCACGACCTGCCTCTAGTCAGAGAGGTTGCTCCCCAATCTTTTCTCTCTCTCTTTAAGGAGAAAAAGACTCCTTTGAATTGAACATCACTGTGCAATTGTGCATCCAAGCTTTTTAATTTATTATTGTTGCATATATTTAAATATATTTTATTCATGTTTGAGAAAAAAAATAAAAAATAATAATAATTAGAGGTAAACTTTGACTATAGATTACTAGTTAAACTAGCTACTATTAATCATAAAATTTAGTTTCGTAAGAGAATAGTGTGAGAAAAGTAAGAAATGCAAAATTCATTAATTTAACTATGAATAATATAAAAAAAATTATGTACTAAGAATATAAATTTATTGATTTTTATAATAGTTATTTTAAAAGTCATATTAATATTATTTATTTAATGGTTGACCATTTAAACTTTTTTTACAGTACATAGTCAGAAAACCATTAATACAGCTATTTGTTGCTTTTAAAGCAAAATGGAAACGGATGCAAAGGAAAAGTAAAGACTGTAGATGCATATATATGTACAGTTATGTTTCAGTGTGTGTGTATTTATCTACTCTTATTAATTTATATAGATAGGTATATATATGCATGTGCATATCATATGGGTGTAAATTTTCGAACCCGTAGAGTTTTAATTTAATGTTGAAAAACGTTCTTCACCAACTGCGTAAATGCTTTCACCAAAATTATTGAGCGAAAATTGGAAGGTGCTGCCTCTGGAATTTGAACAACCATAACAGGTGTACATGCATAACTCTATGATCATCACTCACTCATCAGTCATCACTAAAAGTTTAAGCAGCAATGATTGTCTGCAAATCATAATGAATCGTTGAAAAAAAACCATTTATTTCTTAATTAAACAGTTGAAGTGATCTTATCAATATTTTAATGAATCACTTTTGGCTTGCCTCCTCTGATATATATTAACCATGTGACATGTCAATTTGTTGAAGAGATAATTGTTCGTTTTATACTGATTTGGTTTCAGCAATGAGTATATGTATCCTAATATCATTTATTAAGAAACTAACAAAAACTATTAAATAAAATAAAATACCTCATATTTTAATTTATTTTTTAAAAAATAATACCCTTTACAAGCATTCATCCATTAATAAAACACTACTTGGGAGTATTAATTAGTTTAATTTTCATATATTGTCCATGTAAAGATTTTTACAGTATACCAACTAATTATTAGACATCATCCTTAGAGTGATTTTTTTAAGTTGTTAGTATAGAAATTAATGTAGTCAAAAATAAAGTATAGAAATTAACAAACTTTTTTTTTAGGAAAGAAATTAACAAACTTAATTGCATAGCAATATGTGTGATTCAATGATAGTAGAATTAGAAACTTTTACTCCTATTTTAATTATATTCTTTTCTTTGACAAAATTTTAATTAAATTCTTAGAATTAATGATATTTAACGTTTTGTTTGTATTATCATTTCCGGACCACAACGGGCATTATAAGAAAATGAATTGATATGATTAATTGAACGACAATTTTTTTATGGTCATGCCTTCATTAATTTATACTATTTTATCTACTATAGTAGTCGATAAATGCTGTTTACGATAGACAATTAATACCTCAAAATATTGACAACATAGATGTAAGTAATTTCATGTCATTTATTCATCAAAAAAACTTTCATGTCATTTTACACGAAGTAATAGCGCATAATTTATCAATAACCTATTTATTGGTAATTAATCAATTGCATACTGAAATTTTCCAACAACCGAACTATCAATAATACATATTTATTAGAAAAAAAAAAAAAAAAACATAGCTTTTTACCAACGATATTGATTGTCAGTAATACAACGTTTTCTGTGTGGTAACATAGCTTCACTTTAAATTACAATATTTGATGTGTAACAGTAATTTATAATTTTATTAAACTCTTAGCATATTTTGACGAACTTCACCAAAAGCTTGTTAAATAACATGTCGTCTATTGTGTTATCATTTTTCACATTGCTATATAAACAAAAACACTAATAATTCATCAATAAGATTGTCTTTTGCCTTCACATATTTAACATTCCGATCCACCCCTTTATTAAGATGTCCGTCTATCATCAATTCAAAAATTAATATAAGCTGATATAAGAAACTACACATTAATGATTATGATTATTGTATACACATTATTAAGCCATAATTTTGTTTAACAGTCTAAATTATGCTGATCAATCATGCATCATATGATATCATATATATTAACACAATGCATATGTTAATCTAGTATTCAGTCGCATGTTGATTGAATAGTTGAAGGGAGAAGAGGTCGAGTGATCATTGTTTTTTAACCACCCAAACAAATATTAGATGGTTATATAGCATATGATGATTAAAAAAATTAATCACTTTGAACAAATTCATAAGCTATCTACCTCACGCCTAGCTAGCTATATATTGCTGGTTCCATATATACTATATTAAGGCATAAAATGCACATCATTTGTAGAATGTTTGTCGTTAAATTTTTATGAATAGAATTTATAAAAATGTCTAGCCAGACCACACTACAATAACCAGATAATAATGATATCAGTGATCAGAGTTAAATGATGACCTTTAATGATTTTGAACAAATACAGTAGCTTTAGTGAATACTATAACCTTTAACTCATCGATCAGAGACCCTGCTACAAACACATAGGATCCTATCTGCCTAGAAGTTTTAAAACAGTGCTAATGAATTCATGATCAGTTTTACAGTTTAGACTTTAGATCAAAGTATGTCCACGCACATGAATATCATTTGCTTTATTTAGCAATGTAAAAAATGATAATACCATAATTGGAGTAGGTCTCAAGAATTTCCTAAGAAACCTAATAGTATAATTTAAAAGTTTGTTGATGTGCGCGTTTGTCCTAAAATTAATGCTTGTAATTCTACTAATTAATAGAAATAAATGGTTTTACTTAAAATATTAATTAAATACATATTTACACTTCTTGTTTAATAGAATAATTAATTTTTTTTGTTAATTCTTTAAGCATGTTGCTAATAAAGTCGTGATGGCATTTTTTTTCAAATACAATATAGTAAAATAATATATATAATTATTTTCACTCGATACTTTTACATTATTTCTTAAGATATTAGTTGCAAAAAAATTAGAAACAAAAATAAATAAATAAGACTGATTTTTAAGTTGGGAAAAAGGGAGTTAGGTTTTGTGAATGATGGAATTGGTTTTGTCAAAAACAATGTTGCACTTCTTCTTATTTTTCGTTTTATTATTATTTTTTACCATATCTAGATCTTATTAACGGTAACAACTTTAAAATGATTGATAGAGCATTTTGAATCAGTTTAAAAATATAAAAGACTAAAATAAATTTTAGAAAGATAAAAAAAAAAAATTGAAAACTAAAATAAAATTTTTAAAAGATAAAGAACAAAATTGAAAAAAAAAAAAAGATAAATGATCAAAATGATCATTTAACCTCTAAGAAACAAAATATATATATATATATATATATATATATATATATATAAACACATAACTAAAGATATTGAAAATTCAAAAAATAATTAAAAATTCCTAAGAGTATAGTAAATGTTATAGCTCTTCAAAATAAAAATCTCAATTGAATACTTATAACAAAACCCAATGCCTTAATTTTTTTTTTTCTTGCACAAACATTCATGATGGTAAATTGGCAATGATATATATGAACAGTTAGCTAGTAGTACTAAATTATAGAGTTGTAAAGCCCACCCACCCACCTCGCTCGCTCATTCACTTGGAGAGAAATTATAGCGTAAACAGAAGAAGAAGAAATCCAATTAAATGCTTCAGCAATCAAGTGCTGGTAAAGAGTAGTAAATGAATGTTAAAGTAGATGAGGATTTCAATATATTTAAGTTTCAGTTAAAGAGGATATCATTAATATCGTATTGATGATGTGCTTTATTATCGTTTTTCTTTTTTGCCTGCATCATGCATTCTTCTAAGAGTTTAAAGGGGATGATTATCGTCGGACAATAATAATATTTTGTTTATGACAAAATAGTTTATTTTCATAAAACTATTTCAAAAAGTCAGATAAACTATTTTATATTGTCATTATATTATTTTTTAAATTTTCTTCCCATTGAGAAAATAGATAATAATAAAAAAAATTCCAAACACAATCAACTACTACTGGACATTTTGAACAAAGGGATTTGCCATTGGATATCTTCATCGCCTAGTTAAGGAATTAAATTAAAAGTAATAAAATTAATACTTAGTACCTTAAAATTCCTTCAAACAAAGTCACTAATAAAATGATCGATATATATATTTTTTAATTCAAATCTGCTAATCATTGTTAAAAGTAGGCAAAATTATTCAAAATAATAATTGTACACTGGTAATACCGTAATACTGTATATCATTAAACATATAAGGGCATGATCCTCGAGTGTCAGTACATGCATGCACGCCAATCACAATGAATCATTGACATTTGTAATACGCAACCACACATGGAATCACGTACCAGCACATAACATATATGATATATGGACGTAGTAGTTTTACATTATAGAATAATTAATTAATCTTTGCTCTTCGAATTATAAGTTTGGCGAAAATTGTTAATTAGAATTCACTCTTCTTCACTAGCTAGCTAGCTCCCTTCTGCAGTACTGTGTACGATTCACAGCTATATACGTGGCATTCCTGCTCCATGCATGCTTGTTCTTACTTAGGATGATCGATCGATATGAAACATCTTTGTCGATCGTCATTGTTGGAAAGTGACTTATCATAGTATCAACAGACGTTCATCTTCAAAACCTTTGTAAGAAAATCAATATATATAGATGGTTAAACTTCATCTGAATTTATTAAATCCAACTAATTAAGAGTGAATTAATGGTTGTCTTGGAGTAACTCATTGGGAATCCTTGTTTGTGTTCAAAGGATTTAAATTAATTGGGATGCTGGTTGCATCGTGATTATTAAAATTATAAGAAAAATGTCGGAAACATACTTAATTTAAGAATAGGAAATATTATTTTAATATATCATCATTTAAAAAATTGAAAATACTAACCATTTTTTTAATACTGGCTTTATTTTTATATTTTATAATTTAATGAATCGATAAAATAATGTTTTGAAAAATTAATTTAATCTAATATATATGATTAATTATATATATTTTAGTTACAACTATAGAATGTTTAATATTCTTTATTACTTTTGTATAATTGTGTAATTAAACGAATATGTTTCAATCAGAGTTGGACGAATATATACATTATTGACCAGAAACTTTACCTATTGAATTAGTGGTCATCATGATATGATTGTAAAAAACATTCATGGAGATTAATTGATCAATTCCACAGATATATATTACCATAGGCTCGTAGCTCTATAGCATGAAAGGGCAAGATTAATGCAAGCAATTAAATGCTTCGAACGAGTCACAGTATATATAAACTGAAAGCATCGATTATATTATTTGTTGGTAAGTGAACAATAAATAGCTGATGATGATTAGTAACTAAATAAATTGCTGGTGAAAATATTTTGAATATGAAAGTTTCATTAAAGGGCCATATATATTACTACAAGAATAATGTAGATTTATAGCCAATATAATAGCTACGCGATTAATTTGGTCTATCCTAGCTTGTGCATGATCAATGTTTCACTTTCTAATTTAATAGTATAAAATATCTAGCAACCACACTGAAGTGATTAAGATGCCAATGGTGTCTTTTAGAGGACAAATCTGAACGCACAAAGTTCACGAAACATAAAGAATGTTCAATTGAATCTCAACTCTCAAGTCAAATGAAATTATTATAAATAAAGCAACATACAGTAGCATATAACTAGTTATGACTTGTGAGTAACTCTCCAAATGTGAGTGCAATTAACACAATGAAAGACAATCAATGACGACTCCAATGTATTGTGTTTAAAGCCAAACGAAGTATTTTAACTACAGTGCCTTTAATGCATTTTTTTACAAGAGTTCTTATATATTTAAAGATGGGAAAATTCAGATGAAATCCGACTTTGCTATATATCATTGAGAATCATCTGAAAGTGATCAGTTTGGGTGACAAAAATATAAAACAAACATGATAGATATGTTAATTCATAATTCACTCTAAATCAATTATTAATCTAAAAATAATGACAAATGCCTAATCATATAACATGAGGATATGTGTATAAGATACTAATTCCTACAAACAACCAACGCATACCCTCATCAACAATATAAATAAAATTAAAAAACACCCACATATCCTAATACTTTAATGTTATCATGTTTGAAAAATAAAGATTTTTTAAAATGCTAAAAATGTATATATTTAACTTTTTAATAGATAATAGATAAGATCGATAGACTAGCTTTTCCATGGCAACAGGAGAAAAATCACAAAGGATGTCATGGCTCTGATACATGTTAAGAGACAATGATTGAGCCCAAGAGAGAAAAAAGAATTAGAGAAAATATATTGGACTAAAAATAGAAATGTGTTGAAAATGATAGATGTGAATTTATAAGAAATACAAATGATTCATTGGAATTTAATATAAAAAACAAAGAGTTATTGTAATTAAAACTCCTTAGTACTTATATTAGAAAAGAGTATTTTAGACATGATATTATTAAATGAAATAAAATTAGTTGAGATTTACTTATATTTAAAATTTATATTCAAAACTGTTTTTTTTTTACTTATCTTTAAAATCAGAAGGAGTAAGGCTTAATAAACATGATTCCGAGCAAGATATATATAAAGTATTTTTACTTATTTTATTTTAGTTTTATATAGTCACGGGAAAAATTGTGTTTGATGCTCTCTCTTTTTTTTTTTTTTGTTATTTTTATCATAGAAATGTTAGTTTTCTATTTTTTTTTAATTACTCTACTCTCTTTTTTCATCTCTAATTTTTTTTTAAACAAGGTAAGTCAATCTTAATTTCTAGCCTACCAACTATAGGATGGGTCGGACTAGCATATAGATTAACTGACTCACCAAAAAGTAAATTAACTTAACTCAACTCAACCCCCTTGTTGGCATATAGATTAACTAACTCACTTTGAGAACTCTTTCAGATATGATAGGTTGGGGAAGTAATTTGCAAAATTTGTTTGAGCATTTTAAATGGTAATCTGAAAGTAAAGTATATCCAATCAACGATGTTAAATTTCGTGTAAAAAAAATTTTTAGATTAAGAGAAAAATTAAAATTGTAAAAAAAATATTGACATAAAATGATGGCTTAAATGGAAAAAAAAAAAAATCAACATGGAAGAAAAAATTGAATAACAACAGTTAAAACTGTATTAAAACCTAAATTAAAACTCAAATAGTATAGATAGATTATAACTTTATCGCTTTAAAAATCGCAAATTGTACGTTGATTGGAAATTTAAATGTATATGTAAAACTTTTTAATTAAAGAAACAATTTCTTCTTAAAGTAGAATATGTCCTTAACTATCAAATCAACCCAACTTTTTCCACGCGAACAAACACACTACTGTATATTGACTTTTATATTTATATATGCCTAATATTCATTAATGCACCCATGTTTTTTTGTTTTTTTATATATATACAATTCAATGTTCACACAATAACATGTAGAAATTAATTTCCTACGTCATTTTCCCTGTTTCTTATATGTTGTTGGTACGAAAAATAGAGGAATGAGAATTGAGAAATGTTATTAACACCTCTCAAGCATATTATTTAATATATTCTTTATTATTAATTAAAATAATAAAAATTATTAAAAAGAAAGAGAAAAAGAAAAACTGCATATAGTGATAATGGATAAGTGATGATAGTCAATAAATTACTGAGTCGGGCAGCCCACGACACGTGGGGAGGTGTGCCCTTCCCTCTAATAGGTTTGGCGGCAATATATTAGACTTTTAATACATCTGTTGACTCCAAAACATCTTCATCTTCTTTTCGGAGTGTTTAAGAAATATTCCTGCAACTGGAGTTATATACTAAATAAAAAAATAAGTACAAAATGATTTCAACTTTTATTAATTCAATTGTATTTGTGTTTTTTTAGATTTATTAAAGATTATTTTCAGAATATTATTAACTCGGTAATTAGTGTTTTAAAGATATTGATGATTGGAAAATATTTAATATGCTTTAATAAATAGTTTCAAACTTCAATTACTTCAAGAACAACATTTTTTATGTTTCAATATTATAAGTGAATTTTTTAATTAAATTGTTTTTTATTTTCTTAATTAATATTACTCCAATTGAACTATTATTTAACTTCGGCATTGTTATCAACTTGTTATTTGGGTTCTTTAAATCATTAAGTTATCAACTTGTTATTTGACTAAAAAAACCACCTCTATTGCTAATTTGGTGGATTGATTAAAGATTGGATACCATTTTTATTTTATTTTTTGTAAAATTCCACATTTAAGTGCTTCATTGGTCTAAGCTACCCAAATTAGTTACTTGACTCCGTTCACTAAACCAAAATCTGGTTTTGTTACCATTGTCCAAGGAGCCGTAAAAAATATGCCAAGGAGAATAATTAGCAATTACTTACTAAAAAGTGTTAATTAAAAATTGACACTCATCTCATAAGATAAATTATTGTTTGACGAAACTTGCAAACGATTAGATGAAAAAGAAAACAGAAATATATTTTAAGACGAAGACCAAACAAAAAATAATTTAGAGATTACAAAATAAAAAGTTCTTAATAGATAGGAGACAAAATATATTTTATCAATTTTTTAAATTAGTTTACTGGGCTTTTTTTTTTTTCAACTGGGTCTTCTGTCTAATTGTGAGAAAAAATAACCGGCACACATTTAATTAAGGGTGAAAACAGTAAACAAATGTTTTTAAAGTGTGTCATGAGTATAATGAGTCAATTGTGAGAGATTTTGTATAGTGTTCTTTTTTTTTTTTTTACAAGAGTAACTATATATATTTTTATATAACTAAGTTTCATCAATTCAACAATTTAAAGTTCTTGTTAGATATATTAAGTCTACATGTTCGTAAACTTTAAAAACTGTTTAATATTTGATTAAATAAATTATATTATATATAGGTAAACTTTGTACTCTTTTCAAAAAAAAAAAAAAAAGTAAACATTGTACCAAAAAAAATATTGGTATAGAATGACTATAAAGTTTCCTAATTATAAATATTTAATTTATCTAAAATGTGAAATGTATCATTATTTAAATAACATGGTTGCCTAAAACAAAACAAAAAAATATAGTTTGATAGTAGTATTAATTTTTATTTTTATTTTACTGATTGACAGTAGTATTAATTAAGTCAACACTATGTGATTGTATATGTGATCATATTTGAAGACATTTATTTTTTAAATAAATTATTTTGAAACATTAAAATCGTTATATGTACAAAATCTCATAAATAACTATTCATGAGATTCTTGTGTGAGAAAAAAAAAATATCCATGAGATTCTTGGTAGATTTAATCTTATAATCTTGTATTCATTCAGTAATAATGTGGTCGTGGTTAGTTTAGGTTTTTTGCTCGCCTTTCATGAAAATGGAACTTGAATGCTCGTATATGATACGGATCGTGCTTTTATTATCAAAATATTATGTTACAACTTCATAATAAGCATCAAGGTGGGAATAACAAATCAAAATATATATAACACATTTAAAATAATTCAAGTTTATCAGTTTAAAACTAATAAAAAAAAATAACAATAGCATATTCTTATAATTTTTTTTTACAAACAAATATTAACTGATAGTATTTTTTAACTCACAGACTCGAACTTATAACATATTCTCATCTTCCTCCGTAACTTTATTTATCTCTTATAATTATAATATGACAGATTAACGTTTTTAAGCATCCTTAGAAGAAGGAACATGTCTTAGATAAGATTTATTGCTTTCAAAAATGGTTGTTAAGAAACAAAAACAATAAAATCAAAAGGGAAAATATAAATGGGGAGCTTCGCATTTGTTATTTCCTTACATGCAAGGTTTGTTTATTTCATATTTTGGAAGGTAGAGAAACATGGGATTATGCAATTATCTCTCTAGCATGCTCGTGTTTTATTTTTTGTTTTTTTTTTCAATAAATAACCGCACAACTAATATCAATTATAAGGACCAGACAATTTGGAAAAAATTCCAATCGTTCGGTCTTGTCTCACCGGAAATATATACTTAGTGAAGTATGAATTTAAAATGTTTTTTTTTCTAATATCCAAGAATAATTTGGGTTTTTTTTAGGGAAATAATTTAGGTATACTTAATTAAATATCTCAGTTTTTTTTTTAAATCCGTGATTACTTGATAGTTTACCGTTTTAACCATTTCCAATCATTTAACCTTTTCTCTCTCATATATTTGAAGAATAAATTAATCAAAATAAATAAGTTTACACGTCATTTGAAATAATGAATTATTTGTTCATAACGTATAATGATGGTATTAAAACATGTACTTTGACGGTTTAGAACTAAGTAATGTCAATTTTTTTTTCAAATATCCTATTTAAATTATTATTCAACTAAAATGAGTAAAAAAATAAGACTTAAATAAGTTTTAATTCTTAATATTTTTTTTTATTTTAGATCCTTATAAAATTATTATATTTTAGATCCCTATAATATTTTTCTTTTAATGTTGAATTCTATTGATATTAATAACGTGACATCATCTCAATCGTTATTTAAGTGATGATGTGATATCATTTAAATATATATCAATAGTTAAGATGATGTCGTAATAGGAATCTAAAACACAGAAATATATATTATAAAAATCAAAACATAATAATTTTTTTATAAATACCCAAAATAAAAAAATAGATTTTATAGAAATCCAAAATAAGTAAAAAAAAATCAATTATCCACAAAATTGTGAATTGATAATTCGGTATATGTTCCAAATACCATCATCATATTTTTATGATTTTTCTTAAAGTTTAATTTTTTTTTAGTATAAAATAATCTTACACAAAAAAACATCACTAATATGATTTTTATATAGTAATTATAAAATTCAATCAATTTACTATATATTAATGATATATAATTGAATAACAGTATTAAATTCATTACATAATCTTATTTTAAGTCACCTTTATTTGAAATTAAAAAAAAAACAATTTAAGGTTTATTCAGAAAAACTTACTTATAAAAATCGGAAAGATTATAATATTTAAAAAGTTACAAATAATTAAAAAAAATTGTATCAATAATTCACAAGATAATTATTTTAATTTACATATAGAAAGTGATTAAAAGTAGTTGAATATTATCTAAAATAAATTGTTGAATATAACATTTTTTGTCAATTTTACTAAAAATTTAATAAACATTATAGGATAAATACTATTACATCTGATCCTTTTTATGTAAAAAAATAAACGAAGACATTTTTTGTCCTAATTAAAAGAAATATAAAGATATTCTCAAATATATTAATTATTAAAAAAGACTATGTTCTTAATTTGTTGTAAAGTGTGTAAATAAGACAACCATTCATTCTCCATTTGAGTTGATAAATCGGTCAGTTTTGTTTGTTCATGGCTCGTCAAACATGGGTCGGATAAGACTAGTTTGTTATGGTCAAAATGAACTAGACACCTTGACCTATCCCACTAGTAGGTAGACTGGCTTGTTAACTTTTTTAATTTTTTGTTTATTTTAAAAATTAGCATACCAACTAAATTATAAAATTAAAAAATAAATTAATTTATGCTAAAGTTGATTGGCAAGTTTTTTTTATACTTTTTAATTTCATACAAATTATAACATTAACATATAATAAATTCATAATCTTCATTAAAAAAAAAACATAACAATAATAAATTTATCTAACATTGAACAATCATAACTAATAAGTCTTCAACTTTAAATATTTAACAACATAAAATATAAAGTCTTTAATCATAACTAATAAATTTATCATATATAAAATAATCAAATCACAACATAAACTTACAAATCATAAACCTAGACAAGTCAACTCGACAAGTTAAGGCGAAACGAATCAAGCGAACAAGAAATTCATCAATTTTATGATGAACTAGCCATGACCCACTTTATCACACCTATTCACTATGGTTATATTTTTAAGTGGGGGTGTAAGTATAAAAGTTAACCATCTATTATTATTGGATAATAATATAATTTTTAACATTATTATTGATATATTGTAATTAAACTCTTAAAAGTAGTTATTACAAACAAGAACAATCTTATCATATTTGATAATAGTTCCAATTCATTTTAATAAGTTATTAATTCTTATACTTATTGTGTAGCATTAATTAATTAATTTATTAAATTTTTGTCTACTTAAATTATTTGTCACTTCAGACTTAAAAAAGTAATCATTAATTAATTCTTTGGAAAAAGTATTCATTAATTAATTATTTCATTAAAAAAACGTATTCATTAATTAATTATTTTAAAAAATTATTAATTAATTAATTATTTCATTAAAAAAGTATTAATTAATTAATTCTTTAAAAAAATATTCACTAATTAATTATTTCATTAAAAAACTATTCATTAGTTAATTCTTTCAAAAAAAAAGTATTCATTAATTAATTTTTCATTATAATTAATATTTTTCAGAAATTATTAATTAGTTATAAATTATGTTAGTCCCACTATAATTTAAATTATCTAAGTAAGGTCTCAATTTTAAATTTTGTGTATAAAAAATGTATTAAAAAATAGACTCGGCTAGAAATTGTCAGCCAATTTTTATCAAAAATAGTTTAATCATTAGCAAAGTTGTGAAATCATATTTAAAAAAAACAAAAAAAAATTGTAAGCTTAACTTTTATATGTATGGTGGATAAGTTTTTTTTTACGTGATCAATCAAAAATCATTATTTTGAATGTCATTACTTTTAAAGTATTTTATATATATAATTGAATGACAACATTTCCTCTATTTACCTAATATAATTAATTGTTTTAGAATAAGAAAGTATTAATTAGTTATATATAATTATGGTATGAGTTTAATTTAATTAATTTTACCTACCCTCAATATAAGTATTTTTACAAGATGAATGAATGTGGAATTGTCATTAAATATTAATTTAAAGTAGTTTGTAATTAAATAATAACATTAATATATTGTGTAGACTATTTACTCACTCAAATAATAATTAATAATAATAATTAACTGTTTATAGAATAAGAACAAGTTGGTTTTAAAATTTTGGATGGTTAAATATTTTCTTAAAATGTACTATCTTAAATCACATATAAAATAAGACTAGTTAGTCCTAATAGTATTGTCCTCAGCCAAAGAAAAAAACAGGTAGAATTTTGATTTTCTTTTTCACCATAAGTTGCATTGCATGCATTGGTGGGATTCGTGGGTAAAATAGAGAGGTGTGATTCATTCCAATCTCGCATGATTCTAATCCTTAACCTTAACCTTAACCTTAACTCCCCCAATGGGATACCAACGTTTGACTTTTGACACCCCCACAGCGTGTGTGTGACCTCAGAATGGAAAATCATAAATGAAGAAAGAGAGAGAGAGAGTGGTGGAAAGGCTCCGCCACGTGCCGCCGCGAAACGGCGGTGCACCGGTGACCCCAAAACCGGTTACTCATTTAAGGCTCAACTGGGGCACACCCTGGTGGTGTGTGGCTGTACCACTCTAACTAAGAGAGAGAAAGTGAGTGTAGCTAGTTGTTGTTGTTGTAGTAGTAGTGTGTAGTGCAGTGATCAGTGTAGAGAGAGAGAGAGATTAGATGGAACCTCTTTAAGTCCCTTCTTTTCTTTCTCCGCGTTTTCTCTCACAAATCCAACGACGCTTTTAAAGCCCCTCCATCAGTTACGCTTTCTTTTTTCACTCTGTGACACAATATCATCAATAGACACATACATTTTCTATTATTTTATTAGTATATATATTTTTACACTATACTATACTCATTTAAAAGGGTACAACGAGTGTGTGTGTGTGTTCGTTTCATTCATTCATACATTCATAGCACAGCACAGCACATAGGGAGGAGGGTGCACACAAACAAGAGTTTATAGATATAGAGAGAGAGAGAGAGAAGAAGAGAAGAGGGTGTGGTGTTGTGTTGGTGAGTGAATGGTTTTTCTATTTTTCTTTTCTTTTCTTTTTTTCTCTTGGTTTGATTATTTTTTTATTATTAGATCATCATCATCTTCTTCTGTATTCATCAGCATCCTTGAGATTTGCCATAACTCTCTCACTCTCCCAAATCATGCCATATCTTTGATGGTCACAGCCGTTTCAGAATAATATATAATTAATAAAAATTATATGTTGTTTTGATTGTTAATGTTATGATGACCATTTTGCTTTGCTTCGCTTCATTCTCTCTCTCTCTCACACAGACACACAACAGCATAATAGCCTTATAGCCATACCCATCAAAAATCACATCACCAAAGTTCTCTCTCGTCTACCTGTCTCTTGAGCTTTTTTGTTTCTTCTGTCTTTTTTTTTAGATTTGTTTCTCAATGGTTCTGATGACATCATCATGGAAGTAGCTGATTCAGTGGAGTGAAAGTGGTGGTAGTAGTAGGAGTGATCAAGAGAGAGAAGACAAAAAATGGAGTATGGAAGTGGGTCTCCCGGTGATCACCATCATCACCATGATGGTTCTTCTGATTCCCAGAGAAGGAAGAAGCGTTACCACCGTCACACAGCTAATCAGATTCAGAGGCTTGAATCGTAAGAACCATTCTCTTTCGTCTTTTCATTTCCTTGGTTTGTTTATGTCATGGCCTTTTTGCATTCCTTTTTTTTTTCTGTGCGTGTTTCTCTTCATGAATAGTTAAAAATTTCGTATTGCACCCTTCTAATTTTGTGGTCCCTCTCTCTCTTTTTCATTCTATGTGTTTGGTGTTTTCAGG
Source organism: Amphicarpaea edgeworthii (assembly GCA_014843725.1). Taxonomy (NCBI): domain Eukaryota; kingdom Viridiplantae; phylum Streptophyta; class Magnoliopsida; order Fabales; family Fabaceae; genus Amphicarpaea; species Amphicarpaea edgeworthii. The sequence goes on from CM026325.1 coordinate 2,613,390, forward strand.
ATGTTCAAGGAGTGTCCGCACCCAGATGAGAAGCAGAGGTTGCAGTTGAGTAGGGAGTTAGGCTTGGCGCCTAGACAGATCAAATTTTGGTTCCAGAACAGGAGGACCCAGATGAAGGTACTGTTTATTTTTATTTTTTCAAAAATAAAAATAAAATCTTTGGGGTCTAGAAAGGATTTTAGTGTTGTGTTTGTCTATTATGCTTTTGTGTACGTGTTTCATTTATGATTCTGAGTCTGTGTGTGTTTCATCACTTGATCATTTTCTTTCCTTTGTTTGTTCCTTTGGTTAATTGAACAATTCAGGCCCAGCATGAGAGAGCTGATAATTGTGCACTCCGGGCAGAGAATGACAAGATTCGTTGTGAGAACATAGCCATAAGGGAGGCCTTGAAAAATGTCATCTGCCCCTCTTGTGGTGGTCCTCCTATGAATGATGATTGCTACTTTGATGAACAGAAGTTGAGATTGGAGAATGCTCAGCTCAAAGAGGAGGTAAATAATGATGCAATGCGCTCTCAATTCTCATTCATTAATTCCTTTGTTTGGTTTCATGAATGTGATTTTTATTGTGCATAATTGAGAAATTGTGTTGTTAATTTGCAGCTTGATAGAGTATCTAGCGTTGCAGCCAAGTACATTGGAAGGCCAATTTCTCAGCTCCCACCAGTTCAGCCAATACATATATCTTCCCTGGATTTGTCAATGGGGACTTTTGCAAGCCAAGGGATGGGTGGCCCTTCCCTTGATCTTGATCTTCTCCCAGGGAGTTCTTCTCAAACTATGCCGAATCTGCCTCCGTTCCAACCGGCTTGTCTTTCGGACATGGATAAGTCCCTCATGTCAGACCTTGCCTCAAATGCCATGGAGGAAATGATCAGGCTGTTGCAAACAAATGAGCCCTTGTGGATGAAAGGTGCTGATGGGAGGGATGTCCTTGATCTTGATAGCTATGATAGAATGTTCCCCAAGCCTAATAGTCACTTGAAGAACCCCAATGTTCATGTTGAAGCTTCTAGAGATTCTGGAGTTGTAATTATGAATGGCTTAACTTTGGTTGACATGTTTATGGACCCGGTAAGAAGTTCTTAATAATCACTTTTTTTATATTTATTTTTTTATTAGTTCTGGATTTGAGACAATTGGAACCTTCAATCATTCAATTCTCTGAATCGTTCAAATGTCATGATTTATTTTGCAGAACAAGTGGATGGAGCTATTTCCCACCATTGTCACAATGGCTAGAATAATTGAGGTTTTATCTTCTGGAATGATGGGGGGTGGTCATAGTGGTTCTTTGCAATTGGTATGTTGGAGTTTTGTCCAATTTTTTTTTATTTTTGAATTTTCATTCTTGTTTTTGCTCCCAGTCTGATTAATTTATTTTTTATTATTCAGATGTATGAAGAGTTGCAAGTGCTTTCTCCACTTGTTTCTACTAGAGAATTCTACTTCCTGCGTTACTGTCAGCAAATTGAGCAAAGCTTATGGGCAATAGTAGATGTTTCATATGATTTCCCTCAAGATAACCAATTTGCTCCTCAATTTCGATCTCATCGCCTTCCTTCTGGTGTCTTTATCCAAGACATGCCTAATGGATATTCCAAGGTAACCTTAAACACTATCTGCTGCTGCTGTTGGCTAGCTACTTTGATTTGATACCCTTTAACATACACAATTTTGGTCACTCTTCTATGTTGTCATGTAGGTTACTTGGATTGAACATGTAGAGATTGAAGACAAGACTCCAGTTCATAAGCTCTACAGAAACCTTATTTATAGTGGCATTGCTTTTGGAGCACAAAGATGGCTAACCACACTTCAGAGGATGTGTGAAAGGATTGCTTGTCTGATGGTGACAGGAAACTCTACCCGCGATCTTGAAGGAGGTATATAGTTGCATTCCGCAATTTCTGTCATGTTTAATTTTTTAGGCTTATATGATATGAACTTTTGATTCGATTGTTCAAAAATTTCAGTGATTCCCTCACCTGTAGGCAAGAGGAGCATGATGAAACTTGCACAAAGGATGGTCACCAATTTTTGTTCAAGCATTAGTGCATCAGCTGGACATAGATGGACCACACTCTCTGGGAGTGGGATTAATGAGATTGGAGTCAGAGTCACTGTGCACAAGAGCTCAGACCCTGGCCAGCCTAATGGTGTGGTGCTTAGTGCAGCCACCACCATTTGGCTCCCCATCCCACCACAAACTGTGTTCAATTTCTTCAAGGATGAAAAGAAAAGGCCTCAGGTTGTCACATGTTCAACTTAATTGTCTTATGATCTTATCCGATGTTGTCACCTTAGAAACGTTTTTAACATTGTCTTTTGTTTGGCTGGCTTAGTGGGATGTTCTTTCCAATGGCAATGCTGTGGAAGAGGTTGCTCATATAGCAAATGGTCCACACCCTGGTAACTGCATATCTGTGCTTCGTGTAAGTCATGCTTTCTCTCCATTATCTAATCAAATTTTTGTTTAAATATCTTGTCAATCCTTAAAAATGACAGTATTCACATTGTCAACTAAAAAGAAATTATTTCTGGTATGCCTTTGAATGTAATTATTTTGAAAGTCAATAAGCTTACTAAATGACAATCTGTGATCACTGTTAGTTAGTGCATATACTATTATCTAGTCTTTAATATAAGCCTTAAACTCTTGTCGCTTTTTTTAGTTTTCAATGCAATCACTTATACCTTGTCCACTTAATAGGCATACAACTCAAGTCAAAACAACATGCTGATCCTCCAGGAGAGCTGTGTGGACTCATCAGGTGGTTCCATAGTGGTGTACTGTCCAGTGGATCTGCCAGCCATAAACATAGCAATGAGTGGTGAGGACCCTTCCTACATCCCTCTCCTCCCATCAGGATTCACCATTTCCCCTGATGGCCAACCAGACCAAGATAGTGTTGGAGGAGCCTCAAGCAGCACAAGCGCAAGCCGAGGTGGCAGTTCTGGTTCAGGTTCAGGTTCTGGTGGCTCACTCATCACTGTTGCATTCCAAATCCTAGTGAGTAGCTTGCCATCGGCCAAACTCAACATGGAGTCGGTGAACACTGTTAATAGTCTCATCGGCAACACTGTCCAACACATTAAGGCTGCTTTGAATTGTCCTAGTTCCTGATGCTGCTACTGCTGCTGCTGCATGCTTGTGTGCTAGTTTCCTTTACTCCTCACTCTCTCTTCTCTTCCCTTCCCTTTAAATATGCTTATCAGAAAATGGTTCAGACCTGAGGCTATTTGTGCTGCTGCTATAATCAATGTGTGGGAGAAGTGTTTTGGGTTAGTTGGGACTTCAATGCCCCCTCATCAAGACCACAAGCCTCATTATTTACTGCTCCAGCTCATGGTAGAGCTTCAACTTTCATTACCTTGCACACCAACTACCAGTTTTTTATTTTCTTTTTGTTTTTCAAGGGTGAGTCTTAAGTAAGTTGCGTCTTTTTTTTTTCTTTCTTTCCTTCAACAACAAAAAAAAAAACTATGGTTTGCGGAGTATTTTGCATACTTTTGCTTTGGAACAAGAAGTAGTTATAGTATTAATAGTAGTGGTAATAGTTGTTGTCTTAGAAGAGGGAGTCAAGAACGCACCATATATATCTACTTGGGGGGGTGTTTTTCTTCTCCATGAAAAATGTGTATGGTTCGGGCATTGACTTCCTGTTAAGGGACTTGATTATTATTAATATTAATCATAAATTATTGTTGTTCACCTTTTGTTCTATTGTTTTTTTTTACTGTTATCGATTCGAAATATTTACGGTTGAAAACACGATTAAGAAAACATGATTAATTTTCATCGGAGACAGTATATATACCTATATTAAGTACGAAAGAAATTGAAGTTGAGAGAGAGAGAGAGGGAAATGTGCATGAATTAAGAAGTAGGTCAGGGATTTATGCAGAGGAGCACAGATATTGACAGTTTGGATACCTTTTGTGGCTTGACATCATTAAATGGGCTCCATGCATTCTCAAGAGAGTAATGCAACTTTGAATAAAAGATGAATTTTTGCTGCTTTTGGATTGACAACTTGACGTGCAGCTGGGATAAATGAAACAACATATCCATTCACCTTCATTCAATGCCCTAGTTTTTCAACTCGTTTTATACTTACATAATACTCATATTTCAGGAAGTGCATGTTTACAAATTTTACTTCAAAATCAAACTGATTCTTTTTAAAGGTGAAATGACTTACATTTGAATGTTTTTATTTTAAATACAAGTTAACAGTATAAGTAAGTATAATTTTCGTGATCAAATTAATATAAAAGTTATTTAAAGCTGCTTGAACTTCAATTTAATTTTGGGCTCGGAATAAATTTTTTAACATGAGATTAAATATGTGAATATTTACTTGAAATTATGTTGGCTAATTTCATTTTGAATGATCCGATGTGAATTTAAATCTGCACTAAGTCCAAAAACTCATTCATCAATGTTTCTTGAGTTTACCGTGGTCCTAGAATTTATTGTTTTCTAGTTTATTTGTGCTGTTTGGCTATATATCACGAAGGATTAATGTAAAATCCACCAATGAATGATTTTCATATTTAACACGTCTTTTTCACGTCTGAAGCTCTTTAGTGCGTTTTTTTTAATGCTTCACCTCAAATGTGCATGATTTGCTTTATAAGAGAAGCAATCATTTGCAGTTACTAGTTATTGCTTATTTTCCCTTGTTTGACATGGTTTTGTGACTCGAGGCATGGATTTTACATATTTCTAAACAAGAAGTTAGATTTTAAAAATGAAACAATATACTTATATACACAGTACTCTATTTACTTCTGAGATTTAAATTTTATTAGAGGAATGAGAGTAACGAGAACTAAATTATAAATGTATTGACATTATAACAAACACATTGTCATTGAGACTTTGGTGTAATATCATAAATCAATTACTACAAAAGGTTCAAGTTATTTAGTGAAAGAAAGTAAATAGTTTAGAGTAAATCTCGAATTATTCTTTTAAAAGTTTGTGTGGTTGTCACATTAAAAGTTTTATTTGCTAAGTCAGTCACTCGAGAATTTATATATATTTGTGACATTATGGCTTTGTTTGTGGCAGATGTTTTTAGCTTTATTAATAGATAGATGGTTCAAAGTAATGGATACTCAAATTCCCCTTAAGAATAGCTTTGAATTCAAACGTTATGTGTATAAAAACTTGTTGAGAGAGATAGGCTTCTTATAATGTACATGTTCTTGACTCAAATACTAAATAAATAAAAAAGATCATTTTGGTTAAAAATTTGAGACTTAATTATATTATTGGTTTTTATAGTTTGATCTGTGTGTGATTTTGGTTTGTTCAAGAAGTTTTTTTAAATCAATAAACAAGGCCTTTTATTTTTAAAATTGAGCAAATTAAAGAAAAGCACGTTTGAAGCCACAAAAAAAGATGAAAGTGTACAACGTTATGGGAGGGAGAGAAAAGTTGAAAGAAAAAAAAGTACAAGAGAGCTAGCCTCATTGATGGTGTCATTGCACCAATTGGATTGAAAAATATGGTTGTTGACATTTTCTCTTGATCAAAACGAAGTCGTACTGAAAAAATCAATGTTCATGGCCCCTCTTTGCATTTGTTAGTATGTAGTAATCACAATGTTACTCGATCCTTCGCAGCACTTGGTACATTCTTGTGGGTTTCTCCAATGGCTTTTTGGGAGGAAAAATGGTAATATAAACATTTATTGAAACCATGTGCCCTACAAACAATTCTCAGTTCCCATTGTCCTTGTTTTCACTTTGATACGCAATTTTTATTTGAATGTATTTCTTATTTATTTTTTGAATAAGTTTAAATATCAAATACTCCATAATGTAATATGTAATATTGTCAATGATAAACATAAATGTGAGAGGGACATACTTTTTTTCACCCTCGTGCTTATACTAGAGAGAAGGGGTAATATAATGAATTTCAAACCATGCATGAGATGGAAATAACAATCAATTTTGGAACAAAACATGTCCTATTGTCCAACACCAGGCAAATATTCTTCCTTTGTCTCTCAAACCATTTTGTTGGAACTATATATATATATATAAAATACTTATGTTGTTTTCTTTTATATTCCCTAGCTAGCTTCAACGGTGGGTTCCCACCTTCGAATCCTACAGCTTATTTTACTATTTTAAGGCACCAGATTTTGGAAGATTTTCCCTAAATCATTAAAAGGGCCATTTTGGCCGAATCCAAGAAAATGTAATGTCCGGCTATATTTAAGATTAATTTCAATTCATTCGGTAATTTTATCTTTACTGGAATACTGATCTGTGCGTTGCACAGCCAGTAACTCCTATTTTTTATTAACAAAATTTACAAAATGCTAAAAAAGATAAAATGCAAAAGACCAAAAAAAAAAATGGCATGGTGACATGTTTTTAAATTCCTGGAAATTTTTAAACGAAAAACTGCTAATGATGTTTTGAAAATTTTAAAAATATATATATATGTGTGTGAAAAAAGTAGAAAATTTTCAAAAAAAATAATAATAATGTCTTGAAAATTTGAAAAAAATAAAATTTTTTAAAATATAAAAACAAAGAAGTAATATATTAAAAGATCGAAAAAAAAGAATAATATCTTAAAAAGTTTAAAAAAATATATATATATATATATATATATATATATATATATATACACAATAGTAATGTTAGAATAAATAAATGAAAACTTCGGTTTGATCCTCAATTGTTGTCATTATGGACAATATATATGTACATTGTCCTTTTAACTTCTACTTCATATACATTCTCTTTCAAAACCAATTTTATTCACAAATACAGTTGGAAAAAGGAATATGAACATTTTCTCCAGCAAGAATTCAAATCTTGATTCAATGTGAAGAATTAGTCTCTTTCACTAGATCCAACTTTTTATCGGTACAATATTTTTTAATATTTACCTTTTTTTAGCATCTAACTCAAGTAATTATTAAGGATAAATATGTCTTAGTCCTTGGAATATAAAATATTGTACATTAGTCCTTCAAAAATAAGAAAAATCAAAATAAGTTTCTATGTTATCATTTTAGTACATGAACTAAACTATTTATTGACACTTAACAAATTTAAATCGTTTTTGCTCTCCCACTTCCTATTTTATATAGTCGTTTATTTTCTTCTCTTTTTTATTGCACATAATCAAATTACATTAGATTAATCAAACAGTTTTGTCTTATTTATTTGTGCTATTTCTTCTTGTTGGGTCCAGAAGGCAGAGAAGTCCTTATCATTTGTTCTTTTCTTTTCTGACTCATAAAACAAACAGCCCCAGCCAGTGCCCAGTGGACCTAGTACGTAGTTAGGGTATTTTTTATTTATTTTTGTTTCATCTTTCTTATAAACCATATTGGGCCACCATGAGCCCGTCGGTTTAAAAATCAACAAAAACTAAATAATTAACGAAATTTTTTTTAAAAAAACATAAATGGAAAAGTAAAAAAATACAGAAGACACACAAAATAGGAAAATAATAAAAAATTAATAATATATAAAAACAATGTGATTTTCTGCTGTTCCCTGCAGCTGTGTTGATACTTGGGCATCTCTTGTGCTTATAGCAATTTTGGGACACACAGACACAATCACAGGTAGCCCCTTACCTTAACCACTTTTCATTTTACTTTAATTTTTATTTCGCTTTCTTTTCATAATTATTCGTCCATTTTTGTGAAAGCTTTAATCTTTTATATATGCCGATCAACATGCCTTACATCGGTGAACTGGTGAAGCTATGATTTTTCTGAGAGTCAAATCACGCCCAAGATATTGAAAAGCCAACTTCAAAGTTTAAACTGTAAACTATATGTATAAAAGTATAGCGAAAATTATATATATTATTCACGGGCTTGTTCCTCTTATGTCTTAAATCAGGTTTAAATTTTGATATCTTGATGTTTGTAAAACTTTAGAAAAAGGATTATAATATTCAATATTTTAATTGAAATAGTAAAAAAAAATTAGAAATTAAGATTGATAAAAGATATGACTAATTAAAGATAAATATATTTTAATTTACATCAAAATGTCTTTCACATCGAATTTTATAACAATCAAAAACTATACTAGTTATATGAAAGCTAAAAAAAAAAAGCAAATATGAAATAACCTGTTAAAAAAAAAAATTATTTTTATGCATTTATGATCTTCGATAAAAATTAGTTATTATTTTTTATAATAATTAATTTATATTGATATCATAATTTAGAAAAGAAAAAAAAATCTATTTAAAGAGAATCAAAATAAAATACTTGAACTATCAAGTTTTTAAAGAATAGAATACTTAAATTATCAAGTTTTTAAAGTGAGTTGTACATAAAAGAATGATTTCTTATAAAAATTATACTCTTCAATTTAGGGATGGTAAAATAAGTATTGATTCGTCAGGTCGATCCACCAAAAATATTAAGATGAGATGGTGGTGCTAACTCGTCTGTCCCATCCTGTCATCAGTCTGTATGGACTAGTTCGTTGACTCGCTTAAAATAAATTCTTTTATTTTTTTTTATTTTGTTAATATTTACTTTTTGTATGAACCAAAAAAGAAAAAAAGATGTGGTTTAAGATTTTCTTGAAATTGAATGTTTATAAATTTTTTGTTTTTAAATACTTCAATTATGTAATTATGAAAGAAGAATAAAATATTTATGTAATTTTATTTTTGTTGTTATCTTTAAATCTTTCTAATTTTATTATATCCAGAAGATTTTGATTATTTGTTTTTAAATATTTATTTTTGTAAATTAGTTAGTTAATTAAAATTCTTTTGTGCTAAATAAATATTCAAGACAAAATTATCATTCACCTATATTATATTATATTTTTACAAATTATAAAATTGAAATTAAATTAAAAAATATTACAAAACTATACCAAAAAATATTTATGTAATTTTTTTTATTTTCACAAATTATAAAATTAAAATTAAATTAAAAAATATTACAAAACTATACCAAAAAATATTTATGTAATTTTTTTTAAGGATTGACGAAGTAGGACATTTAACTCATTCCACCCATAAACGAGCGAATCGTCCCAACACATTTTTAACGGACGAGTGTCAGACCGAACCAAGTCATTTTGTCATCCCTTCACCAACTCAAAGAGATTCTTACTAGACAAGATGCCCATATGATTGGTTATTATCCAAAATCACTCATGCCCTACCTACCTACTAACAAGCCATTCACTACCACATATATATATTTTATCTATTTATTGAAATTGACACACATTTCCATCTCCAATGAACAGTACTATATCTTTTAGCAGCACTAATTAATTAGCCTGTCCCCAGTAAATATCTATCAAAAGAAAATGAAAGTTTTTAGAGACTGTTTTATAAATATTGATTGAGGAATATTTAATAATATATTTTATTAAATAGTTTTCGTTTTAAAAAATAATTATCACAAATATATTAAAATATGAATATGGGTCTAACTTGATCAATCCCCAAAGTTAATCAGTTCATAAAGATAAAAATTATTTTCATTTATATATACTATTTTACTCATTACTTATGTTGAGAAATAGACTTCTTTTTTTTTCCTGAGAATTAGACATCTTAAGTATGAAGTCCGCATAATTATACATTTATTAGTTATCTGTCTGATAATGGTTTGGTAATCAGTGACTAGATTGGCCTAAGAAAAATAACTAGAATGAAGTGTGAGACTATCTTATAATTTTATTTTTTTACCAAACTCAATTTCAAAAACTAGTTTAATATATAGGTGAAAGATACTCTCTCTCTTCTTCTTTTTTTTATTCAGCAGAAAAAAGAAGTTACTCTCACTTTTTCAAAAACTAGTTTAATAGGTGAAAGTTCCTCTCAATTTATTTTAGTTATATCAATAATCAGTGTGAGATCTTTAACAAAATAATTATTTTAATTTTAACATTTTTTTTTTGCTGAACGTTCTCTACTTGTATTTTTTATGGATGTTTGACACTCCATAAAAATCTTCTAATGAAAATTGAAAATATAAAGTTGTGGAATCAAGAAATTAGCAGAAATTAAGGTTACCCCACAGGAACGCATACGTAGAACATGCATTATTATTGATATAATATAATCTCTAACAATGACTAGATAGGTAATATTGGCCAAGTGGTTGCTCCTCAATCATAGTTCTTTTAAAGATCACTGATATTTTGGAAACAATCACTGTTATACATTCCCAGATTGTCTCTCCTGGTCTACTGTCTAATCTCAATTGCACTATAAACTCGTGGGCATGCAGGGAGGGACAAGAAAAAATAATGATAGCTAGGGTTAATTAAGTAGGGTTCCACAAGGATGACACTAACATATATTTTTCAGTAAAAAAATGGTCAAAAGTACTTCTAACCTTATATCCAAAAAAGTTTCACTAACTTGATATTAATTAACCTAATTAAATCCATTTTCTAAATAAACAATTAGGTTAAATCGGTTTAATTAAGTTATTTGCATTTGGGAAAAATTAATTAAAACCATAGTCAATGATATGAACAGTAGCAGCCACCTATCGAGTAGGGCATCAAGTTTGACTCACATGAATCATTATTCAATGCTGACTTCTAAATATCAAGCAAACAGAGAGTAACACGGACAAAGATGGTGTACAACCAATCTTCATGTTAGATTTTTTTTTTCCCTTCAAATCATTGCTAGTAGTAATACAATTATATACAAAATATGATTATAAAATAATATACATATAAAAATCTGTATAAAAACTGCATATAAAAAATTCAAAACTTTTACTATATATGAAATAATGCAATATATATTACATATTATTTGATTAATTCCAAACACAAATATAGTACAAATATTTACCTTAATGCGATGTACTAATAATGAAATTCAATAAATATATATATGTTTTATGTTACATTAAGATGTTTATTTTGTACTACGAATTATTTGAATTTATGATGATTTTTATTTGAATATTTATTTTCTTTAATCAATGTAAAGAGTCCATGCACTGACAATCAGGATTTTTTTCTTACAAATGGGATCCACCAAATAACTTCAACAAGTAGAAATTTGTTGAAAAGAGACATGCAAAGAAATTGCCTCGAAATTGAAATAAAAGAAGGGTGAAACCTAACTTTTTTGCATGGGTATACGTACGTATAACTTTTTTTTTTTTTTTTTTCAACATACATATTCAACCGAATCCAAAGACCTAAAACAGAACCTAACTCAGTGAACAGGGCGAAGAGATAATTTGCATTTAACTGTTGAAGCGGGCCCTTAGAGGGTTGGATGTCAAAATCAATGTCCAATTGAAATAAAAGTATAATTGAATTGATCAATGTCTCTAAAGTTAAAGTCACGTTCAATATCACAAATTAGGACAGCTAGAAGAAACGAGAATATACAGCGCAAGAAAGTACAATAGCTAATGACTTCTTCCTTCCTTCACTTTCCAATTTATAGTCTTTTCTTCCCATTCTTATTATATACTACTTTTGGTAAAATCTGACCTTATTTCCTTATGACTCAGGTACTTTTGAAAAATGGTATTTACTGCTTAACGCCCGTTGCTACTTACTAGTTACTATCCATTCAAATAATTTGCAACAGTTAGATATCAATTTAGTATAAAAAAAAAATTGTATTTGATTTTCATTATATATGAAAATTTTCTGAATTATAATATCATAAATGAAATTAATATTTAGCATAGTGAGCTGAAGAATACTCCTAGAAAAAAGCAATCCAATCAAATGGGTTTTTTAGACACATCTATGCATAATATTAACCCTTTTCTTTTCTAGGTAAGCAGATTAAAAAAAAATAAAAAATGAAAGAATCACAGAGGGAAAGCAAGGATTTTATATATGAACCATTCCATATATAGTTATATACAAAACTTGTGGACGATAATATTACTAGTATTTTTCGACAGAGAAAAAATATATATACAAGATAGAATTCCTAGGAAACAGGTTTAGTTTAGAATGGGATGGGGGATTTTTTTAATTATTCAAAATACATATCCACAACCACAACGTGGGCTATCAATTTATGTGAATATTTGTATATGGCAAATCCATCTTATCTCCACACACACCCATGTGAAGTTTGTTCAGTTGCCCATGTATGTAGGTTTCCTCTACCCCCAAAAACTAGAGGTCTCAATTCACTTATGTTATCCGAATAGATGGATTTTATGGCCCAGAATGAAACCCCAACCCCCAAAAGCTAGAGGGTCATGTGATCCACTATAAAGAAACCTGTCTAGTGTCTAGAGAAACAGACCTTGTAGTTGTAATAATAATATATATATATATATATATTTTTTTTTTTTTTTAGTATTAATATGTGAATGAAAAAAGTAAAATTAAGTTTAAAGAGGAAAAAGAGATTAAAGAATGGTGGGGCCAAAAAGGACAGATCCCAACCCAATCCGTAGGCCATGGCATGAAAGGACACAAGACAGATCTGCCTTAGATTTGTGATCGTGTAATGTTGTTATTTGACTTGGAAGTGTTCTCAAGCCAAAGGGTATGTACGTCTCACATAAGCCATCAAGATTTTCGATTTCTCCAACTAACAAACAAACAACTTGTCCTAAACCCTAGTGCCGTTTGTGGCTCACGATTTTTTCTGCCTTTTTTATTCGGACCACTTATTACTATATATATTTTAAGAGTTTAATTTCAATCACTTTTAATAATTTTTTTTTATTCAAATTAACTAATTTATCATAATACATAAAAGATTATGCTTGATTAAGGAACCGTTCTATCCATCTTTTTCTCATATTTTAAATCAAATTATTTCTTTTTTCTTTCTTATGTCTAGTAAGCCACCCACCCACGTCAACATACTTCATTTGTAGATTTTTCTTCTTTTTAATAATAAAAAGAAAAAAACCAATTAATCTCTCACAGGAGTATAAATCAAGGTTTATATTCATGTTTAAAGAAATATTCATATATAATGTTCGACCATATTTTTGAATAAAATTATCTTTAAAAGACCATATGAAATTAAATGATAATAGAATATTATATCTGCTATTTGTTTTTATAAATATTAATGCTCAAAGCAAATTATGAAATTAATATCAAAGGACATAGAAATGTTTGTGATGGACTTGTTGACTAGACCATTGAACAACTTATTCATCAAAGTAGAATGTCACAGAAAAGTTTTATAATAATAATAATAATAATGAAAAGGAAAAAAAAAAATGAGAATATCTTGCACTCCAAAGCTATGATGAAATAAAAAAAAAGAATGAAATGACGAGAGGAAGCAATATGAATATAAGATAAGGGGTTGGCGTTTACGGTAAAGGAGGGGAAGGTAGTGGAAGGCTGAGGTGGCCATAAAGCGCAGCGCAGGAGAAGGTATGGTGGGGACCACACCACGGAATCACTCCTTCACAACTCATCCCTGTGTGTTCGAAGTTTTTCGGACGAATCAACCAAAATTACATATTCTATAAGTGAAATTAGTTTTTGTTTCGAAAATTAAAAAAAAAAAAACCTCTAATGAGACTACAAAATTAAAACACATCAGGAGTCACGACTCACAACTCACACCTTGGGTTTATGTCTCTCCTTGATTTTAGTGGCTCTAGATATTTCCATCTTTTTCATTTATTCATATACTAAAAACTTCAATATTAAGATGAGAGCGTGGTTGAAACTTTAAAGAAATCATCTTCTTACATTCTTTCTAAATTTATTTTATTGTAGTATAAACATGAAACTTTTCATTAAAATAGATTTTTTTTTATCAGACTCATTAAAATAGATTATCACATGTTTTATTAGTAGAATACATACTTTTAGACACTACAAATCTACATAGGTCAAAATTAATGTAACATGCTATGTAGAAATTTAATATTTTCCCCTAACTATGAATATAAATTATATAAAAATAGTTTTATTTAAATCAAATAAAATCACTATGATTATTTTTTTCGAGTAAAATTTGAATTTGAAATTACCGATTAAATGAGAATTATTTACGTAATAAAGTTTATGCAATTTTTTTTTGGGCTGCCATTTTATGCAATTATATAATGATTTGATTTTTTTTTTGTTAATATTGTGAAAAGATTTTATAGCAAGCGTGAATTAAGCTCAAACACTTGAAAAAATTACATAAAAAGAGTATTTCTACATTTTAAAATTGAAGTGTTGTTGGTGGCATTGTTTCATCTGAGTGGTTGATACTGTGTCTGAAATTTTCCTCCCTTCTTTTTTTTCGTTACTGTGCAAGTCACAGACGATTGCACCACGCGCTCCAGCTGTCACGAACCACAATATTGCAATATATCAGAATTTTCAACCATTTTTATTTTATACTACATTTTAATACTTTAGGCTAAAATTAATCATATGATAAACTATTAATAAATAACATTGAAATTTAGTCAAGGAGATAATTATAAGACTAATTTCTTAAGTCAAGGAGATAGAATTAAATAAATTTATGCACATCTTTTATTTGAATATGATTTTGCTTAAAACTTCATTGATGAAAGCTGATACTTAATTTTCTGATTCCGGCAATTAATTAAAGAGATTCCATCCACAACTTACAGTTACAACTCACTAAGACCATTGTGACATGTCCATGTACAAACTTTAATAAAGTTACACCATGTCATCCTCCATCAAGTAGGGCCAAGTTGTGTGTAAGAGTTATTTACAGAAATAAATAGTTGTTTATCATACTTTTATTTTGTTAATTTTATTTATTTTTGTAATATATTAGATGGAAACTGTAAAGAATTAGGTAAAATGCTTTAGATGTTTAGGTATTGTGTTTAATTAAAATTTATTTTGATTACTTGTTTAATTAAGTTTATTATTATAAAAATTAGAAGACTAGATTTACATATTTTTTAAAGTTTGAAGACTAAATTTATCAATATAAAAATATAACAATCTTGATGGTTGATCGAAAATATAATTATTAAAATACCAGGACAGTTATCTTCTAGTGTTATAATCAATCTTTGAATTATTTTTCGATTATTAGAGACTCATCGTGCATGCTCCATTGTGTGTTTATTGAGTCAACTTACCTGATGCTGTGATCAAATAGCGTGGACTTTACTAAACCAGGCTTAGGCAACAATTTTTAAACGGCTAAAGTATATTTTTCATATTAAATATATAATAAAATGAGTTTATATTTAATTATTATTTATTCAACAAATATACTGCTATGATATAAGATCAAATGCGAGTGTATATATCGATATCTTTAAACAATTTGATATTTAAAATATTTATTTATGACATAGCTGCAACTGCAATTTATCTCTCAATTACATTTGTCATTTATTTCCTAGAAAGAAAAATTGATCGTGTTTGACAAGTCTTCAACACACTCGACTTCGATTTTGTGTTTGTTTTGTTGGATTGGTCCATCTATGTCCTATACTAATCTTCTTTCCCCTATGCTAAAAAAAGTAAACGCTATTAATTTATTAGAGGTAATGACTATAAGATAATATATTTTTGTTATATTATGCTATTCAATGCATAAAATAATTAGCCTTTGATTTGAACTAATTGTAAGCTAACTATAATTAATAGTTCCAATATTAAGACAAGCATGAATAGACTGATCGATGACTCACATAATTGACGTGTTAATTTATTAAATTGGTGTCATTAAAAGCATTATCTCCTCTCAATAATCATTTAAAACTCTGAATATGAACTACTTTATTTAAAAGTTTCCTATGCCAATAATGGAAGTTCTTGTCAATTACTGTACTAGCTAGTATTATATTTTTATTTATTTATTCTCATTCATTTAAAAGTCATTTTCATAATAACAGTTTTAAGTATCTAATGCCATAGATAAAATTTGTCTAAATTACAGTACTAGTTAATTTTTTAATTATTATTATTATTATAATATAATACCGAATCCCTAGCTAGGTCTAAGATTGAGATTCACATGCTAGAAAATGGCGCGTGGGTGAAAAATAAGCAAAAAACGGCAATAAGTCAAAAAGGCACACTAAAAAACAAGCAAAAAAAAAATCTTATTATAAAAAAAAATCTTCTCAATTATCTTCTGAGCACTCATGGCTTCCACAATAAAATCTGGAGCACCACATTTTTCACCAAATATAGTTTTATTTTCGCAATCAAAATCAAAATTTAATATCAGACATCACAAGTACTCGCCACGTGTCTTTGGGCCCGAACCGTTCTCAGCCACAAAACCTTAATGCATTCTCGAATCCTCCATGGAAATGAAATTTCCATTTATTTTTTCTTCCAAAATATTTTCCCAATCTGACGTGTCACTCTCTCCTTTTTTTTTTTCTTTTCTATTTTTTTTTTCATTTTCGTAATTTATAATCTCTTTCTCACCTCTTCCTCCCCCTTCTCTGCTCACACCTTCTCTTCCAATTTCTCCATCTGGCCATCTGGGGTACCTTCATTTTCTCGGAAAATTCTTATTTTCCGAGAAAGTTCGCGTTTTTACTGTTGAATCGAGAATTCCCAAATCGGGGTGTCTGAAATTCCAAGGTATTCATTGCTCTTCATTTTCTCTGTGTGTATTTGGAACAATAAATAACTTAATTTGGATTCAGTTCTTCACATGTTTTTGACATTGGTAATTTATTGATCTGATTTGTGCATTGGTTATTGAAGTTCTATTTTAGAAAGAAAAAAATTGAGCTGTTTATGCTATGGTATCTGAGAGAGAACATAGAAAGTAAGGAGATTATGAATAATGCTATGTGATCTTTTTTATTTGCCAAAAAAATCACTCTTTTTTGTGTGTGGTTTGATTGGTGACAGCTGTTGTTGTTGGCTGCTGGGGTTAGTCTCTGGAGGTTTTGGTGTTTTTTTTCTGAGGCATGGGTGATTCTCATTTTGCTCAAATGGAGATGCAGGTATAACAAGGAACACTCCAAGTTGCCACCTTTATAGAACACCTTTTGTTTGATTTTTGTTCTAATTTTTGTACTCATTGGAGTGTTGAATGGTTAAAATTTATGAACATAGAAAACCAAGGTTGATTATTTGTGGCTTATATTGGATGTTGTATAGAAAATGGATTGGAAGATTCGAAAATTATTTCTCTCTTAAAATAGCAAATTGAAATGGTCTTTAAGTGGTAGCTTGATCAGCATCTAAGTTGCTACACCATTATGGTTGTGTAAACTGTAAAGTGCTTTTCAAATTTCAAGTTTATTGGCTTCTAATTTATAAGAGTATTGCTTAGTTCAAAGTTTGATCTGGTTATCTTAATTCAAAATTCTAGTACTGCTTTGGGATTTTATTCTTATGAGGGAAGAGGTAGATGTATTTCATCGGTGGCATCTAAAAATATAAGGGGCTTATGAAGCTTGGCCTACATCGTTTGTTAATTGGCTACTTATTTTAAAAAAACAATGGATACTTGACTTGTATATGACACACATGACACTAATTAATGTAAGTGTGGCTTGGGGGTATGGTGAGGTTTGTCTTATTTACTAACTAGATCATTTTTTCTAAACAAAAAATTGATAGTTTTTCAGTTAAGAGCAGGATTTTTTTCCGTTTCGATTGGTTTGTCCAGTTCTGTTTCTCTACCCAATCAAATCCATTAATCCTTGTGAGATGTGAATTCATTACTTTCTTTTATTGTAAATGTTCCACCACAATTTACAAATTTTTTATTCTATTTATATTAGGTTTGAAATTTATTTGTTTTAAAGAGTATATTAATGGATCTGTACTTTAAATTTTTTAGGATCATCTTATCCAAAGAACCTTGACGTCATGAAAAGTTGCAGCCAATGTAGCTGCAATTTCGTTTCGAATCTTAATTTGAAACCTAACATGTTTGTTTGTCGGGTACTGAAGTCATACCCTTATCCATGCAACATAGTAGAGTACTTTAATTCCTCCTTTTCCCCCTTGTAGTTTTGGACGGGAATTATGTAGAAGGAACCATGTCGGTGTCAGCTGATTATTTTTTGTATTTGACATTATTGAGTGTTCCTACTAGAATATAAATGGATATTTGCTTTGGTTGTTCCATTGGTTAGCATGTGTGTTTGAAAGAGATGACAACTAAGCTCTTGTTGACTCTATATAATATGCTGCTGCTTGGTTGGAAGCAGGTGTCAATCATCTTATGTTCACTCTTCTAGAGACTTTTCTCCTCTTTTAATAGGAAAAAAGAGATTTTCAATATGAATTCATCCAGTGACTTTATTTCTTAAAAGGAACTGAAATATATTCTAGTGAGCATCATTTTCTTTCACGATGAAATTATCCATTTTGTTGTCTTTTATTCCCATTTTTTCATTGGAGGAAAGTTATTAATTCATCTGCTACTACTGAATGTAGGACCAATTAGAAAGCACAAGATCTACCATATTTGGCTCAGCTAGTAACTGCCACTCCAACAGTGGAAAACAATCTGAAAATGCTGCCCATATACCTTCTGTTGGAAATAGCCATACTCCCAAGGTTGCTTTACTTCACATATTAAAATATTCTTTCCTTTTTCATGGAGCAGTATGGCTGAAGAACTACCTTTTTGTTCCACTTTTAGTTTTGGTTCCTGAAACTTATTTCAATTTTCATCAGGTGAGGAAACCATATACCATTTCTAAACAAAGGGAGAAGTGGACAGAGGTAGAGCATCAAAAGTTTCTTGAAGCTTTGAAATTGTATGGTCGTGGCTGGCGCCAAATTGAAGGTAAACTTTTTGTCCTGATTTATTCATCTGAAACAAATGATTTTTTCATTTGTCTTCAAGTCAAATGAAAGTCAGTTTCCCTTCATGCAGAGCATATAGGTACCAAAACTGCTGTTCAGATTCGAAGCCATGCTCAAAAGTTTTTCTCTAAGGTTATTATTATTATTTATTTTAAATTTCAGTAGATTATTTTCGCTGGTAGCATGGAGGCAATTAACATAGACCTTTTTCTACTCTAAGTAACCCTATAACTGAAAGGATTTTGATCATTTTCAATTTAATAGCATTAAAGTTAGAGATAAATTTGTTCACTTCTGTGTTCTCAAGCATCACACACTCTACTTGGTTTCAGGTTGTGAGGGAATCTGAGGGCAGTGCTGAGAGTTCTATACAACCAATTAACATACCTCCTCCTCGGCCTAAGAGGAAACCCCTGCATCCATATCCCCGTAAATCTGTTAACTCTTTCAGAGGACACACCATACCAAATGAAACAGAAATATCTCCATCTACAAACTTGTTAGTTACAGAGAAAGACACCCCATCTCCAACCTCGGTGCTGTCTATGGTTGGTTCGGAAGCATTTGGGTCTGTGTTTTCAGAGCAGACTAACAGATGCCTTTCACCAAACTCTTGCACCACTGATATTCACTCAGTCAGCTTATCACCTCCTGAAAAGGAAAATGATTGCATGACATCCAAAGCATCTGAGGAGGACGAGAAAGGATCACCAGCTTCACTTCCTTTATCCACTGTTTCTAACCCAAACATGTGCATGGTATGATAAACTTCATGATACTCTATGATATGGCTTATGAAATAAATTGATGATTCATAGAACTCTATTGTGGTTAAGGTTTTACTGATTTTCAAATTCTCTGGTGTTACTGCAGAAGCCTGAGTTTACTTCCAAGGACACTTTCATAGAAGATGCTGCCAATATGCCACAAACCACTAGTATTAAGCTTTTTGGAAGAACAGTCTCTATGATAGGTAATCAGAAGTCACTGAACATAGATGATGATGGTAAGCCAATAACTGTGAAGTTTGATGAAGTAGATGATGTGGAGAATGAGAAGCTTGGCCAACCAGGAGAATCCAAGCTGGTAGATACACAATTATCACTAGGCGTGGTTAGTGGTAATGGGCCTATAACACCTGATGTTGATGGAGCTAATGTGATCAGCATAGAGCCCCCAAAGGAGAACCTATGCTTCGGTGAATGTGCACCTGATTCATCTTTTCCAGGGTGTAGTTTGTACCATGGCCTTCCAGCTTTCAACCTTGGGCCATGTAATCAGGTCCTAAATCCCTTGCCTCTTAGGCCCTCTTTGAAAGTAAGAGCAAGAGAGGAGGAAAGTTGTTGCACTGGTTCCAACACTGAATCAGTTTGTGACGTGGAAAACCAAGGCAAGAACTCAGATGCTGTTGATTCTAAGCGTAAAAAATATAACGAGGAAGGAGGAGCTGCACCCCAGAAGCCTGCAAGGGGATTTGTACCATATAAAAGATGTTTAGCCGAAAGAGATGGGAATTCTTTAATTGTTGCCTTGGAAGAGAGGGATGGGCAAAGAGCTCGTGTGTGCTCATAGCATTTCATTCCATTTTTACATGATTCGTAATCATGGTGTTAATCAGAGATAAAAACTGTGAGAAATAAGGACCTGATTTAGGTAGTAGTTGTGATCTAATTGTCTAATTGACAAACATCTTTTATTTCCAATTCTTTTTTCCAATATCTTCTTTCTTCCACATGAAAACACTTCATGTCCAATAATTCAAGCGGGGGTTGGTGGCATTGTTTGTTCTGGTTTGTATCATGTTACAATTACTTTAACCAAATAGAGACATATAGCAGCAAATCTGCCGTTACTGTTTTATTTCTAGTCTTGGATCTGTGTCTTTTAGTTGCATGATTGCGTCAGTGATGTGAACAAGCGCCGCATGTCACTAAGCATCATATATTTGTTCTTCTGTCATAAGCTTAAAGAGTGTCATGCGCTTATGGCCGGCCACCTTAGCAATTTGTATATCTCCATTTTCTTTCTGTATCATCTTTATTATAGATTTAAACATTGTTTCTTCATTGTTGACTTTACAGCGCTTGTTCCCTAATCCTTTAAGCTGATTACTGAGTGAAATCTCAAGCGTTCTTTGCTCAATGTTTGGTCTTAAAATAGTTACAATTTACTTCGATACAATGTATCCTAATAATAATTTGATAGAAGAAAGTTATAATAACTCAGTTAATTCAGTACTCTATCTTGGATAATTGTTAAGCCAATACTTCATACATTAGCAACTTATTCTATAACTTCATCATACGGTATACAATTATGATTAAAATTTGGCAATATAGTGCAGAAATGGCTGTTGGTACTTAAATGAGTTTCATTGCTGAATCCTCACTGTCAGTGGGGTGGAAAATAAGGGAGCCCAAAAAGTTTAATCAAGTAGGGGTGGTCTTTTATGTAGTGTCAAGTACAATGATGCAATGATTCTGTCTATTGCACACCAAGATGAACACATGGCTAATGTATCCTTTCGATCTTCATCACAATCTAGTGTCTTCCTTGTGCCTTTGTGGTAGCTCTGATCTCGGTTTGGCAACTTCTACAAATATGACCCTACCATCCAAGAACTGAATAAGTGGTTCTTTGTCAGTATCAACAATAGCTTAAAACTTTCTTTAGTAAACTAAGGATAGCAAATAGGAAAAGAAGAAGAAAAAAAAGGATTCAACAAGTAGAGTGTTTTTAAGTTGGGATTGCATTGAGAATCACAGTGGGATGCATTGTTATTTTTACACTTTCCAATAAAAAAAAATTCTACTTTTGATTCCTTAAATTGTAGATTTAGAATTTAGAAGATCAAAGATATTGCAACAATTTAAACCCTCAGTCAGAGGGAGCACAATAGTTCCAGATCAGGTTTAGGGTAGCGACCCTTTGACAGTGTCACAGCGAATAGTATCTTGAGTATTTTGACTGCATCAACTTTTAACCGAGTTACATATTTCCACAATTGAACAATAAGATGTTTAAAAAATAGTGGATTGATTTCACTAAGTTTGATGAATAATGCTGCTATATAATATATATAGACTCACTTCTCACTTAGAAAGCTCAATCAACTTCCTTGATTAGTTTGCAACATACTGTAACCAAGATAAGGATATAAAACTCAACGCAACAGTTTAGCATAAGCTCAATGCCTTCCCATTTACGCCATCACCCCATCCCCTTCCCCTTTCTTGCTTCTCCAAGATAGTAGTGAGTTTATGTATTGTCCCGGCATTTTTGTGCACTATAGTAGTAATCAATTTATTATAATTTATAATACTACCCATGGGTGATTACGTTCACTTGGTGTAATTAGTAATTACAAATAGGAAAGTTAAGTAGAGGATGTCTAGTTAGCAATTAGTAAACACTACATTACTCTCTAAATTACTTATAGTTAGCAAACCAGAGGAAGTTGCAAAAAAACTCGGGCTCTGCAAATTACTCTCTTTAGAAAGATAAACTGCCATATATGTATCTGAGCTTTCAAAGTAAGTACACCATAGGAAACAACAATATCATACCTTTCCATGCATTCCCTCAATAGCCTTCTGAGATTCTTCTTCAGTTGCATAACGAAGAAAAGCAAACCCTCTTGGTCTATTTGCAATTCTATCCATCACCAGCTTGACTGTTATAAAGTGAAGCAAATATTTTAGAAGTAAGAAGTGTTACCAACAAATTGATTAGAATTGGCAAATGACTAACAGATACTAAACCCTAAATTGTAGTCAAATAGCATAATTGACAAAGAGGAAAACATCAACATTTTCTGTTCCAACCTTCCATGAGTTGACCAAAAATTTTAAATGCATTTCTCAAACTCTCTTCAGTGGTACGAAATGATAGCCCTGAAAAAAACAAGAAATAACATCTATAAAGTTATTATTCAGAAATACACATATAGACAATCAAATATCAAAGAAATTCATAACAAATTGCAAGAATTCGTCCTAATAATATATTCACCATAAAATTATGAATACGATCTGTAGAGTGTAGCAAAATATGGCAAATACCCACACAGAGGTTAACAATTGAAAAAAAAAAAATGATTGTAAAATCTCAAATTTCATACAAAGTCTCTATTATTTCTCTTTCTTGATCCTTATGAGTTGAAAAAATTGAAAGAGATGATGTGATGTTAACACCTAATAGAAGCTAGAGATACTGGTCACCTTCTTCCCACCATTACATTAACTTCTTCTGCATAACAGAACATTTTGCAGTGCAAAATTCCCACAACTTCTCTTCTACATACCAAAACCATAAAACCATCCCTTTCCCTCCTAATCTCAGTTACCACTACACAACATTCCAAAGCTAAAACTCCATATAAAACAATATTTTTCAATGAAATAACGAAACCATCCTCCACAATCAAACTATCACTCAACCTAAAAGTAAAGGAAAGCCCTTTTTCTCATCCCAATTTTCCATTTTTAACTACAAATAAAATTATTGATGCTCACCAATACCAGCACCCAACTGGGGCGAGGCGAGAGCCACAAGAGGAAAAAGAAAAAGCTGAAACCTTTCTCAACCGTAGCCAAATTCTAGATCAATTTGGATAAGAAAAACGAAAAGGGTAACAACAACAAAAGGAGAAGAGTAGGAGTAGCTAACCGCTGACATAAAGCTTAGTTGGAGCAGCAGGAAAAGAGGGTTTAGCAGTGGAAGATGAGGTTGAGGATTCAGAAGAAGCAGGAGGGAGACACGCCAACACAGACCAACATGCTTTGTTTCTGAGGATTGAGATTGTTGTTCTGTTTTTTATGGTTTGGGAGCAATTCAGATGAAGTGTGTGTGTTTGGCTCTTGATGTTTTTTTGGCTGAAAGTGAGAGCACTGTTTGTTATGGGTAATGGAGCTACCTTAAGAACAGCAGCAACAACGTTGTTCGCCATTGCTACTGTTTTCTCTTCTCAGCACTGCCAAACAAACGTTCAAGTTTATTAAGTTTATATGGGTTGGACTGGACCGTTTTTTTTTTCTTTGCTTTACACCCCAAAAATAAATGATCAATGTTTTTAAATTTCTTAAAAGAAAAAAATATCCGCTTAATCATTTAATAAAGATAATAATCCGTTCCTATATGATGAAGGATATCCTATAACTTATCTTCCCCTCTTATTAATATTTATAGGCTCTAAATAAATAATAAATGGATGAAATTCATTCATCATTTAAGAATTTTTATTTTTGATTTAGTTGATATTTAACAAATAAATAAATTTCACTAATAATAAAAATAAATTAAATAATTTACTTAAACATAATTTATGTTATTTATTTCATATTAAACCTTAAAAATAATTAAAGTTTACCATATTCAAAACATATTGTATATCTTATTATATCATATTCTATTAATTAATGTGTCCTTAAAAGATAAACTTTCACATTTATATATTTTTTTAAATAAAGATATTCAAATGTTAGTTTACACTTAATTAATGAAAAAAAAAATATAAGTATGATAAGTGATATGATGAAAGAATAAAGATATTTGGACATTTCTATACTAATATATACACCTTGAGAGAAAAAGAGTCAAGAGAAATAAACGTAAGTATGATATGATTTGATAGGAAGGGAGAGAGATAGAGAAAAAAATAAAATATCTAATAAATTGTTATAATGTTGAGATATAAAAATATTAGCAAATGAAATATAAGAAATGGAAATAAATAAAAAGATGTTAATAGAAAAAAGGAAAGAAAACTGGATATAAAACTATTAGTACTTTTTATTTTATGAATGAAAAATATTTTTAAAAAAATATCTGTTATGACAAAAATATTTAATTCTTTCTACAATCCCTAATTATCTAAAAAATAGAATGACTAAAATATAGTTCAGGGCTGTCAATTTTAATTCAATTTAATATTAATCGTTATAATTTAAAAATTAATTTTGATTTTTTTTTTTGTTTATAATTGATAGTGTGAGAGAGAACCGGCAAATTGAGAAATCTAAAATACATTTTATGAAAATTTATCATCTAACAAGTAAAGTAATAAATAACTACTTCAATGCATTATTAAATGATAAAAAAAGAAAGAAAAAAAGTCATAAACAACTGTCATTATCTCTTTGCTATTTTTAAGTGCCGTCTCCGAATTTATCTGATCACATCTTTGCGCATACACTACCCACTGCACACAATCCTAGCCATAAAAAACACCCCAATTATTTTATACACATAATTTCAAAATCTGAAAATTAAACAACAACCATTGGATACAGAAACTGCACCTTGTGCAGTTAACCTCAAACTGCACCAGATCCTCTTCCCAAACCAGCCTAGTGTTTGAATGAATGATGTCACAATAATCCAACAGAACAGAACTTGCAGCATGTTGCTGTCTCAAGCCAAACTGCAAAACAATAACAACAACATCTCCAATGCCATAAACATGAGTATGAAGATGAAGGGTAACAATAACATAAACAACAATAATCATTGTTCAGCTGCTATACTGTACCACTACCCTTGCCCTGATGGTGCTTTTGCTGCCCTTGCTGCACACCTTTACTTTAAGACCACTTCATTATTATCCCCTCTTTTCTTTCCCAACACTGTCTACAACCCCCTCAGGTTTTTCCCTCATTCATTCAGTATCTACTTTTTATATATACCCTTCATTCTGCTTTCAATCATTGCTATTTCCATTCATGTATGTATTTTTTTTTTTTTTTTTAAATTGTCTTGGATTGCAATTTTCAGTGCTGAAGATCTTCCTCTGAATGAAATTGGTGATCTTTATCTCTTAGATTTTGTGGGGCCCGATGGTTTTGTTCAGGAAATCTCCTCCAAAGTTCCAAGGTGCTTGCTTTCTTTTCTGTTTTCCTATTCCAAGATGCATTTTTTAAAAAATTTTGGTTTTTTCAAATAGGTATCATAGGAATGAGTTATCTTTGTTTGTGTAGGGTGATTGTTTTGGACCATCACAAAAGTGCCCTTGAGAGGCTAGGCAATGAGGCTTCATCACTTGGTGAGAATGTGGTTAAGGTTATTGACATGGAGAGGAGTGGAGCTACTATTGCTTTTGATTACTTCAAACACAAGCTGGTGAGTCCTGATGTTGCGGTTAAGCACCACTCAGTGCTTGAAGAATTTGAGCGTATTAGGCAACTTTTTCTGTATATTGAAGATGGGGACCTTTGGAGGTGGAGACTCCCAAATAGCAAAGCTTTTAGAAGCGGTTTGAAGGATTTGGATATTGAATTTGATGCCAGGAAAAACCCTTCCTTGTTTGACCAGGTATTTCATAATTGCTTGCTCTCTTTGCCTTACATTGTTTTTTCCAACCTTTCTGCTTTATCATTTGATTGGAATACTCTAGTCTAGCAAGTAAAGGTTTTTTACATTGTCATTCAATCAAGAATTGTCATATAATTTAAAGTTGTTAACTTTTGTAATAATTACATTAAAGCCACGTTTATGATAACTTCTGATTGGTTGATAGTGTGAAAATCTTTTCACTAATAGTGTATCAAAATTAAACTCTTATTATTATCATCATTATTAATATTATTGGAGTTTGTGTTGTCTAATTTGAACATGCCCATTGATAAGTTGCATGAAGATGTTTAGCTCCCCTGTTTTCTGCTATAAATTTGTCCGTGAGTTCATTGTTTGATGTTTATGTCCTTCCTTTGTGCATATAGTTGAAATAAATAACTTACAATCTTGTGAAATTGTGGCAGTTGCTTTCACTAGACTTGGATACTATTATTAGTAAAGGCACGTCGAGCTTATTGAATAAGCAAAAATTAATCGATGATTGTCTCAGCAAGTCATATGAAATTGCCCTCGGGAATGGTGCATTTGGTCGCTGCTTGGTATGGTTGATGTTTCTAAAACCTATGTTGAGTCTTTGTTGTGTTTTGTGACACCTTTCTTGGTTACAATGAGAGACAAATGAAAATATTTTGTTTTCAACTATTTCTATCTGCAGGCTGTCAATGCGGATACTGCTCTTTCAGAGTTGAGAAGTGAATTGGGACATCAATTAGCTACTAAAAGCCAGAAAATGAATTTGAGGTTTGTTCATTTTATTTTCATGTCACTGTTAGTTAAATCATATTGCTGTTATTCTCCATTTGAGTTCTTGGAAAATCCTTTATTTGGTGATATTTCCTAGTTGCAGCAGTATTGAGGTTATGCAATAGAAATCTAAAGTTTAAGATATAGAGTGAGGATTACCACTTACATATATATACACTATTTTAGCCATGTCACTAGCCAATGTGAGTTCAGAAATTAATTTATATGACTAGGTAATAGGTATGTATTTCCTCCTGGGTCCAAATTCTATTCACATTATATAATCAATTTCTTGAAATTGTATGCCATCTTATTATTGTGTTCTTAAACTTTGAATACAAGAAGCTGATTATACAATGTGTATAGAAAATTAAACCATGGAACTCATAACCACTATGCAAAAGAAATAGGCTAAGATGATTGGAATCCCTTAATTAGTGGAGAACCAAAACAGAGTATCTGTAATACCTTCACCAAATCATCAATTACAGCTTACACAAACACAATTTAATGTTTTCTGCATTTATTTTTACTTGTAGGGGTATTGGTGCTGTTGTGTATAATGTACCAGAACTTGAAAATGATCAAAGGGTAAAAATAAGTCTAAGGAGTGTGGAGAATGAAGATACCACGCCTATATCTCAGGTTCTTCCTTTATCAAATTTTGCTCATTGCATCTTCAATGTGACTCTTGTTAGTTATATTGAACTTGTACCTTATATCTTTTCCCTTCTGTTAGGAATTTGGAGGTGGTGGACATCGAAATGCAAGCTCTTTCATGTTAACAACGGATGAATTTGAACAATGGAAGGTGTGATTGGATTTTTGCACTTGACATAGAGAGATGAAGGAGTATGCATGATGTTGTGTCGTGTGAAATGTTTATACAGTTCTATCAACTACCGTATTATGCAATTCTCTTAACTATTTTTTGGGTATCAATGTAGTTAGTCCTTCTATTATGTAATTTAAAATAATGTTTGAATAGTCTCTCCAACCATCTAGAGATTTATTTGGATAATGTTATGTCTTGTCCATGTAACATTGTAGCATTACAAATCAATTGGTCTCAAAATTATTTGACTAAACATTATGTGTCTAAAATCTCTCCCTCTTCTCTATTTTTTTTTTTTTTTTTTTTTAAATGTCGTGGTCATCAAGTTGAGACTTGTGCAGTCAAGTGATGATGGAGGTTGTTTCTCTTTCTTTTTGGAGCTGCACATAAATCCTAACCCTGAAACCCATAAACCAGATATTCTAAAATCCTAAATCCTAGATAAAATTATTGAATTAAACAATCAATTCACAATACAACAGGGAAAAAGTTGTATACCACTGGTGGAAGAGTGACATTTGTCTTCATTTGGACAGTTTAAATACAGGTTTAATGATTCATTTGATCCTATAATTTCAAAATAAAAAAATAAAAAAAACCGCTTTTACACCCTATAATTAAAAAATCTCCTTTTAGTTCCTATACATATATTCTAAATCCCTTTTAGTCCCTTCAAGGACTAAAAAATATTAAAATGATGAATAGGTACTAATAGGGATTAAAAAATGGTATGTGTAAAAAAAAATTGTGTTTTTAAGTACAGGAACTAAAAAGGGAAGTTTTTGTAATTATAAGAGCCGTATAATTGAGTAATTAAACCTTTAATATACCCGTGGATGATGTGTATTTCCTCCTGAAATCTGCCAACAAACCTGTTTCATGAAAATTAATTGTGACAGCAAAAGGATTTTCAACATAATTATGTTGTGTTATTATTAGGCATTCCTATATTTTTTTTCGCTGAAGATTAGGCACTTCTATATGGGTAAGGGGAAAGCAAGGATTTGTGTAAGCTATGACAAACAGCATACATGGGAATGAGTGTGAAAAGCACTGTGAGTAAGTTAATGGTTGTGTGGGATACAAGGAAAAAGGGGAAGTGAGATAGGTTGGTAATAGTTTATCATTGGAAAATGATTTAGTTAAAATCAGATTGATAAGTAAATTTCAAATTTTTTAGGATAGATATCTAGAATTTCTAAAGGAGTAGACAATTAAGAAAGTATAGAATTGCCTGCAATTCAAAACTTGTTTTACATGTTTATACACATTGTTTTCTTGCAATTGCATTGACCAAAATTCTATATAATCAAAATTGTATACCATCTTATCATATTCTTAAACTCTGAATATAAAATAAAAGAATTTGTTCATACAATGTGTATAGAAAATTAAACCATGAACTCAACTATGATACAAAAGAAAAAGTCTGAGATGATTGAAGTGCCATAATTAGTGGAAAATCAAAACAAAAGATTTGTAACATCTTCACCAAATCATTTATTACAGCATATGCCAACAAAGTTGACTGTTTTGTCATTGATTACTCATCTTTGAGATACGTTTATTTTTACTTTAAAAATAAGTCTGAGGAGAATGGAGTGTGGAGATACAACACCTATCTCTCAGGTTGTTCCTTTATCAAATTGCTAATTGCATCTTCTATGTGACTCTTGTTAGTTATACTTGTACCTGATATCTTTTTCTCTTCTGTTAGGAATTTAAGACAGAGTGTTTAACACTTGAATTATATACATTTAACTACCTTTCACTGCTAAATTAAAATTCCTTCTCCCAATGAAAAAATATGATGAAACTAATTAACACTTGAGTTGTGATTTATATTTATTCCACAAATAACACCCAGATCACCTCGAGATAGAGGTTAGTACAAAAATGTATAAAATCAATGTCATAATATGACCCTAATAATTAACAAGCCCACCAAACCAATCCAAACCAAACCATCCTCACCAATTAAGTATAATAATAATCAGAAAAACAAAAGTTAAATCTCTTAATAACAGTTATATGGCAAAGGTATAAATATTTTATTATATGATGAAATGTATAGATGTTTATATTTATATTTATATTAATATCCAGCTCCCAAGTTATTCACCACCAATCTGGTTTGCCATTTAGGTCTTCAAAATATTAGTTTGTAAATGTAACATGTGACACTTCTTCAGCACCAACCATGGCTGCATTAGAAGAATACCATGCATCTTCTGTAATGAACTGCATCCATGAATCATCTTTGTCCTCCTCTTCCAAGCATGATGATGATGCCCCTGGTATGTCAGGAGACATGGTTTCACACTCATTAATTATGGTTTGGGAGCTCTCAATTAGTGATATACTACATTGTCCTTGCTCTTGATCAATATCAGAACAGATTCCATTTTTCTTGAACACACGGCACAATGCATAAGTATCCTGCAGCAAGATAGTTAACTAGTGTGAAAGGAACTTCATTTGGACTTTTGTTGGTGACACTTTTCTCTTTTGAGTTTATATAAACTAATTAATGCAGCCTAAAGTAACACAAAGAATGATAGTGTGTAGGATTTTCCTAGCTAGCTACC
The DNA here is from genome assembly GCA_014843725.1 of Amphicarpaea edgeworthii. Taxonomy (NCBI): domain Eukaryota; kingdom Viridiplantae; phylum Streptophyta; class Magnoliopsida; order Fabales; family Fabaceae; genus Amphicarpaea; species Amphicarpaea edgeworthii. The sequence goes on from CM026325.1 coordinate 2,643,641, forward strand.
AGCTGCTTTTGGTCTTTTAGCCTACATTTGAAATATTGATCAATTAAAGCAGTGTAGTCAAAAATTGAGGCCTAAACGGATCTACACAATGTGGCAGTTAAAACCATAAATTAAAAGACAATCTCTGGAACAAGCCTGCGACATTAAGATTCAAAGACTGCTAAATGTTTTGTCCATGTTTCTTATTAATAATATTAATAATGCTGCTACTGTATCCTAATCAATTAAGTGACACTTTTAGGTTACTAAAAGGGTGGAACATATTTTTATATGTTAATTTTTCATTGCTAAATGCCATGCCATAATCATCATGTCTTGATTGGCACATCCTGGCTTAGACATTTACTTATAATAACGAATATTTGGTTGGTACAATTGACTGGTTTCTAATTATTTGTAAAATTTCTGGGGTTTTGGTCTGTTTTGGTGTTTAGGAATAAAGTATAAAGTGACCGACACAAAATGAAAGTGATGGGAGAATTATATATAGCTGCTTTACGAGATGCACAAGCCTTGATATATGGCTTATAGAATCTAATAATTCTGGATCAGGAACAGGAAGGTTGAACAGATAATAATGACAATTGACAGAGACACCAATAACTAAAGAATTTTAATCAGGAAGGGATATAAGGAGGATAGTACTTTTGTCTCATTGCAATATTACATTATATTATGCATGCATTAAAATATAGAAAGGACAAGGTGCAGTAGAACTTTGTCATTTTAGAGGTATTAGAGTAACACAAGTAAAGAATATGTCAGCAATACGTTTACGGAGTATCTACAATAAACAACATAAAGTAACATATGAGAGAGGGAGAGAGAGAGAAGGAATAAAGCTCCTACAAAAGTTAAGGCTTTCCATGCACGCCATGCAATTTTCACGTTCTTCTACAGCCCAAACATGTACAATATTGTATTGTGAACTTCATTTATTTCTACAGTTTCAAGTTCTATTCTTACTGTGCTTCTAGCTAGTACTGTGACTCTGAGTAACTGATATCATCATGGGAATATGGAACTAAAGCTTATCTATCTTTTTTTTTTCTACTTATTGTGTGTCTTTGGTGTAAAAGAGGGGCTGAAAATAATCAATGAAAAATGCTTTTGTCACTCCCTTAAGCATCGAACTTCATGCTTTTTAGTTCAAATATGTGATGACAAGTGTGCATATTACACACACAAACAAAAGAGAGTTCTGAAAGTAGGTAAAGTCTCAGGTGGGCACCAGAGGCTAGTTTTTAAAGACATCAAAAACATTTACTTTTCTAAGATGTGACTTGTAAAGCTAATTTGGAAGGTGGTAAGTGTGTAACTAACTAATTCGCCATACCCATCATGAACCACCTCCACCTGCCATTCCCTCATTCTCCAAGGCCTCATAATCATTTTTAAACTCAACTAAACTAGTATCACTTGATTATGAAAACCGATGATGAATGAATTACAAGAGAAAAACTACTTATACACATAAAAAAGCCAACAAGCAATTCTAACATGATCGAGCACAATGCCCATTAATTAAGCATAACTAATTAAAAATGCATGATAACATTAAAATAAGTGCAACTAGAGCTTTAATAAATAACTTTTTTCAATTATTATTTTAATGTATCTTGAATTTGAACTGTTATTGGTTTTGTACAACAGGTACGCGTTGATGCTATAGAATTGCTACAGGGTGATCACTGTTTATCCTCACAATCACATTGTTTTTCTTATATTTCATTAATCACTTTTTGAATGTGTGAGTAGGAATTAAGAGCTTTACCATAGTTCTATCATATATCTATTAAGAAGAATGTCTTGTGGACACCAGAATGCTAGTTTACACAATATGAGAAAAGGACACAGAAGAGGAATTAATATGATAGGTGATATGATGTAACAAGAAGTTACAAAGTCAGAGATAGGAAAAAAAATGTGAAGTGTGTGCATGTATCAGTGTTGATATATTGATATTAGTTGAATATATATATACCTGTAAACCAGTGGTGTCCTCACACTCTTTGTCATCAAGGCGATACTCATGCATAACCCAGTCAGTTCTGATCCCTTGAGGAGCTCTGCCTCTATAGTAAACCAAAGTCTTCTTCATGCCAATAGGTCTGCTTTGGCTTGAAACTCTTCTGTCTTTCCCAGTGGACTTCCAGTAACCTGCACGAGTTGCTCTATTTGTTCTGAACCCATTCGGGTATTTCCTATCCCGGGGTCCAAAAAAATACCACTCTGGGTCTCTACTTGGTAAAAATGATTTCTCTAATAACCATGCAAAATTACCCAATTAGTCAAACAAAACGTAGCTTATATATATATGTAGCAATATGAAGAAAATGTCAATATTAAATAAAGCACATACATACATGTATAGATTAATCACCTATATCATAATGTGGCACTTAGTATATTATAACTAGATAAATGGCAAACACAACCTCTAGCATGATATAGGAAAATGAAGAGAATTGAAAGGTTGTTAATTAAAGGAAAGAAGAAAACCTGCTAATTCCCACGGTTCACATTTGTAGAGATCAACTTCGGGAATGATATCTAATTCAATTTCTTGGCCATTGATCTTCCTCTTGAGATAGTAGTTCACAAGCTCTTCATCGGTTGGATGGAACCTAAAGCCAGGTGGTAATCCAACCGGTGACATTTCTCTTCTTTCCTTCTTTCTCTTCTTATTGTAGCTTCTTCTGCTAAAGAAAGTGTTTTCACTCACCACAACCATCATTGCTTATAAATATATCTAAAGGAACCAAAGTTCCTTATCTTTGAGTTTAGTTTTATTTTCTCTTTTTCTTCTTTAACAGATTCTGGCATAACGTTTGATACAAGCCTTTTCCCTATCACTGATAATATATATAATCTTCCTTGTATGTAGGTACTTCCATTTAAATCATAGTAAATCCTCCATAATCCATTGATTTCCTTAATATAATATACTTTAATTGATGGCCCTTTTTCTTTCTTTTGTGAGAACGTTTTGAGACAAAAGAAGGCTAGCTAGTTATTGGCCTATGATCGAGGGAGGGATCTTTAGAGTTCAAATATACTCTAATTAAATGTATCTTGATCAGCCAATCAGTAATACAACAAGACACAGTAGCACACTTTTTAGCAGCAGAGATTAGTTTGCATATATAATTTAAATAATACTGTACTACTAAACTCGCTAGCTTAGTACTTATGACACCCTGTCTCGGTCATTGAATGAAATGCCTTAACACAGTTAGGTGTCATTCTCTTTCAACATTTAACGTGCATTCTTGTTCTATGAAATGCAGTTTTGTTTGAGCTTAAACTTTCACAAGTTACTCCTTAAACAAAAATCTTATATATGTATAATATAATATATAATGATGGCATCACTGTGACTTTCTATATTGTATTACCTACTTTAACTATGCTTTGTGCAGTCTTAATTTATTGAGAAACAAAAGATTGAATTTCACATTAGTAATTAATTTACCACTTCATTCAAGCCGGATATGTAGTAAGTAACATTTTTTTCTTTGCCTATTCATTCAAGAATACTTAGAATAGGCTTGATGAACTTAGGTTCGGGTATGACCTGTGATAGAAGTCAACGTACTTACTGTAGAGTTCCATGTGTTTCTTTTATCTCTACTTTCAAAAGAAAATTTTGTTTTTATTTATCTATTTACTTACAATTGAGATAATATTAATTATTATTTATCAATATGTCTAATTTGTTAGTATATGATTTAGATATTATATTAGAAAGTTACATAAGTTTTATATTTTAATGTTAAATATTTATTATAAGATTTAATAATTATTGAAATTTGTTTTTCTCGATTAATATATATATATATATAGCAATAAATATAATTCGTGACTTTTTTTATTGTTTTGCTAGAAACCCCCATTGTAAAGATATATTGTTTAAAAATGAAAAAACTTCTTCCCCTTCATATTTAATAATAATGAGAAAGGTACCCTCTTATGGTAAACTGTACAGCACACTTTAGTCTTTATTCACGTGGGATCATTTATCAAATTTGGCAGAGAGATTCCAAACATTAAGTGATCCACACCAATATATCCAAAGTAGAATTTGATGAGGATGTAAATTTTCCATGTTTAGCAAAGGACATGTTTTTAGGACCACAATGTGATTCGCAAATGTTTTCCTTTTTTTCATGTAACATACACAACATAAAAAGGGAAACTAAACTACTGAATTTCCTTTTATTTTATCTAATTTTTAAATCCACCGCATATATATTATAAAAAAAACAGAGTTATAAAATCTGGCCACCAGAACTCTTTGAAATAAGATTTGATGGTAAAAAGAAAAATGTAGAACTATTCATCCATTTGTTTCAGTAACTTTTCTTTTGCCTCCCTCTTTTCTTTTCCTTTTTTTTTTTTTAATTTTAAATTTTCACCTTGAATCAGTGAGCTTTTGCTTTATAACCTAACTTTCTACGTAATTATTACTCAGCAATAATCCCTATATATCTTCTAAGAGTTTACTTTTGTCACTCCTAGTGTACCCTTTTTCTATATATTTGGGTGATTCTAACCCTTCTTTTTGTGTTTTCTCGTTGCTTTAATGTTGTCATTGATCGATGATCAAGATCTCTAGCTATATAGCCCATTATATCTTTCTTTCTTATTACATCTTAACTTTTTCAGATTTTGCATATGTTACAAAAGAAGAATGTACTAGTACTTTATACTTGTTTATCTGGTCTATATATAAATCCAAAACTTTAGTTTTTGCTTGTTGTCATGTCAAATATATAAGAACCTGTTGCTCTAAGCTTCAAGAACAAGGTCAAAGAAAAAGTAGTTTATTAACAAATATTAGAGTGTGGGATTCCCCAAAATTTTCAATAATCAAAGAACTATATATTCAAGATTCCAAAATTACTTATGAATTCTCTTTAATCAAGCAAGATCCCCAAAAAAAAATTTACTTGCACAAATTCAAATAATGAGAGCAATGCTAATAATAAGTTTGGGAAAAACTCATATACTCACTCACGTGGATGTTGGACCCATCCCATTCATGTGTCTTCTCAAGTTTCACGGCATACAACATTTAGGCTTTAACTTGTGGTTTTTAGGGCACATTTTCTTTCTTTCTCCTTTAATATAGTACATGTCTTACTTTATACTTGGAAATGTAATAACTAATAAATTCATTCGTACCTAACAACTTAAGCTTTTGAAAATATTAATCATCAAATCCAGTTGTGATTTAGTGAATAGGATTTGGTCCTTATTACATCATCTCTTATTTTAAATGAAAATTAAATTTGAGAACGTGGTGTTGGGCCTTTGCTGCAGTGCCTCGTTCTTTAGATGACAATGTCCATTGGGCTTTTTACACATGTTGGAGTGGTTTTCACTTTCGAGACTAGGCTTCAAAAATATAAGCTAACTCATTCTAAGAAATGTCAGTAGTTGACTTTTGAGCTATTTTCCTTTGTTTTTATCTAAGTAAAATGAGTATTAAGATCACGTGTAAGGTGTATTTAAACCCACATAACAACTACAGTTTCTACATAAAAACAAAACTGTGAAAAAAATGTTGTTCTATTAAGTGTTGGATAATTCTTCTACCTATAAGTGTTGTTCTATTACATACATAATCGGATATCAAACCTATGTTGTATGTTTAATTAAAAAATCTGAATTACTTGTCATTCGTACCACACATTGTAATTATTAATTAAGTCACACTTTATAGCCTATGCACCAAACTCAACTCAATCACCAAACTAAAACCGTAAAATAACCACACACGGTCCACACTCCACACTAAGCTAATAAACAAGATTATAAATGCAAAACTCTCTCTCTCTCTCTTATTAATAGATTATAAATGCAGAACCTACTGTTTCAATAATTATTATTAAATACATTCAAGCAGCACATTTAGATGCCAACTAGGTAATGGATAAGAAAAACTCAAATGGTGAACCTTATTCAACCACCATGATCTATACTAGATCCAAATAATTATTAGCATAGAATGACTTGGCTTAAAAGATAAGCTTAATTACCTCTCCCAGCCAAAATAGAACATTATGAGATTGTGTGTGAAATCTAGTTTTATTCGATACTCAATTTTAATCTTACTGAGTAATACATGTATCTGATCTATAAAGAGGTTTATAAAATTTAGTTTTACCAATTTACATTATTAAATAACAATGAAAATAAATAAAAATAAAATCATTTCTATTACTTTTTTCTACTCTGTTTTTTTTTTTCTTTGTTAGTGGCGTATGTGGTAACAGTATTTGAGTAATGGAAGGATACAAATTAAGACAATTGATTACTTTATCATTATTATCATGAATTCATTGATGATAGACAACTACAGAAGGACAACTCAAGGATAACGTCCTTACTTCAGGCCCAACCGATTTTATTTATTATCAATATTCTCTCGTATAATACCAAAACCTATATACATAATACATGTAATACCAAAAAGAAAAAAAATTATATATATATTATTTTTCATGCCGAAAAAATGAAAGGAAGTCACTAATTAAATAATAGATTTTTTGGCCTTTTGGGAGTAAAGATTTTCTCCCAAAAATAAAAAGCCCCATTGAAAATTTTATCATGATTTTTTTCTTAATTAGTAATTATATATTTTATTTATCCAATTAGTGTTTTTTTTAAGGAATCCAGTTAGTTTATTCCTCCTAATAATTTTAATAATTTCAGTAAAAATGCATACATTTCACTTTTTATATTGTAAAAATTAGAAAAGAAAAAACCTTCCAAAATATTGACAACCATGTAACTGTGAGTGAAACGACTTATGGTTTTCAAAAAATGTCATACGCATAAGATACCCTTCCGAATGTGATATACATACATTCATTATAACAATAAGTAATTTACCATCATTTTACCTGTCTGGTGGAACAGAATTGTTTCATATTATAAATATAAAAATGATTTCATTCATATAAAAAAAAATAAGAATAAAGATACATAGACATTTCTATACTAATTGAGAGAGAAATATAAATATGATAGGTGATATAATTAGATAAGAAAAAAAAATTTAATAAGTATATGATAAAATAAAGCTTTAAAATATCAATAATAATAAAATAATATTATAGTTTGAAACTGTAGATTGAACGAGGAAAGGTGTAGATTATTTTATTGAATAGAGAACTTAGTGAAAGTATATTGTGTCTATAAGTGGGGGGGCATGATGAGCAAGCAGCCAACTGACTAGCTTCTTCCACCTCAGCCTTTCCTTGCTGTTTGATTTATGAGCAAGGACTCTGACTTCTGACTTCTTTTGATTCTTGTTGCTAACTAAGAGGACAACTCTAGATTTGACTGATCCACAAATATTCTGGAGTGTAAAATTATGAAGATGTAGTTCGATAGATCTCCACTAAATTCATCTCATCACTCAATGTTGGTGGATACACAAATACTCACAAACATTCTTTCACTGTTTTTATAAAAGTTGTTCAAGAAAATTCAACCATTAAATAAGGTGTTCAAATCTCAGAGTCACTGTGGAATATTATGACTGCAGGGTCAATTGCTACAAATTTAACTGCAAGCAATTTAGGTCCCTATTTTAGGGAATGTTTTAAATAATCACTGTTCTCAACCACAGAGCTAACTTCTTTCTTTAAAAAAAAAAAAAAACATACTGTAAGAGTTAATGTGTCAGCTTTACCAGTGAGATTTTCAATCAAAGACCAAAAATTGTCTCCATGACTAATCTTGTGCATTTTTTTTTCCACAGGGCCAACTTGAATGTAAAAAGAGTACAAAGCATACACGAGGCTTATATTTTCTGATTTGCATTATTGATTGTAAATAAGCACACGTGAAATTTACTGATCTCTTTAATAGCAACTTTGGAAGGAACTCCGTTAAAGTTGGCCTGAGAAATATTTGTACGATGTACTTGTAATAAAACCGAAATGAAATCAACAATATCAATAATTGGAAGGGTGAAGCTTGGTGGGCATGCACCAAACTATTCATCATCACTCAGGGTTGATAAAGTGAAAGGAAATGAAATAGAATAGAACTGAAAATAAATATTTGAATTAAACTAGTGTGATAGAAGTATTGATCCTACATATATTTTCACTCAAAAGAAGGGGGGGAAAAAAGACAAGTATGTAGATTTTCACTCTCACTTTAATTGAAATTGCACTTTACACTCTAAATATTCAGAGTAACCTCACCTTGAAATTCATGCTCATGCATTGCACAAGTCAGAAAAATACGTATCAGAGTGAACCAATCTATGCAAATTTATGTTTAGATATGGAATTGAAAGCAAGTTCAGTTGCATTCCCTAGAGAGGGCTGTTTCAATAATGCCAAGGCCATGTCAGGCTGTGATGTTGATCTTTGATTAAATTGTAAAGAAATCATAAAATAACGAGGGAAAAAAAATTAAAAATTGCCAACTTTCTAGCTATACATTCTTATTTGGTTTTTCAGTATTTCTCTTGATGAGAAAAAGCAAATGTTGCACTCCATCCATTGTACGTTACTTCTGCCATAAGTCTGAAGGTTTTAAAAACAGTCCCCAATCAAAATTTATGCTACAAAGCAAAGGATTTTGGAGTTTAAGTAACATTTGTCTACAATTTCATATAACTTCAAAGACTACAGCAATATAAAAACTTGCACAGGCCCATAATCTATGCATAAGATTAAAGTCCCAACGACCTACACCCGAAAATGGATTTGATTTAGGATTTTGGATTTTCCATATGGCACTTCATAAACAGAGAGAAAAAGAGGGACCACTCTAGGGGAAAAATAGTAAGCCATCGAATCAATGATAGCTGAAATTAATTTAATAAAATGTGGTTTCAGAATAATAAACTATTTCGGTTTGTTCTAATTGCAAATAATTGGACGCTTGGAACAAGTGGTGCATTATTTTTTTGCCCACACTGTATTTGAGTCACTATCTAATATAAAATAATCAAATAAATAAATAAATGTGGAGGAATTGATGAGATGCAAAACTACTACCAGTACTACAAGTACTAGTAGTAGTAGTGAAAGTGTAGTAACATAGTGAGTGACACGCATCTTCTACATGAACACCTTTGATCAGTTTTTTTTCTCAAAGGGTGCATAGTTTTCTGGCACTGTCTGGCAAATGGGTAAATGAACTTGCCAGAAGGCAACGATTGAGGAGGGTGAGTTTCTGTATTCTTGATTATGGGTATGTTCGCTTTGTACAGAAAGATAACAAAAAATGAGTAAAATGAATAATAAATTATGCAGAGACTTATATTTTTATTTATAAAAAAAATAAAACTTACTTTAATTCAAAACTTTGTTTAAATTCATTTTCATTTTATACAACCAACACACCTTGACTCCTTGAGGGCCCTGTTTGGGAGGGTCTTTGCTTTCTTGTGCCATTGCTGCTACTGTTTCCTTCAAACTCCTTACAAAGATTTGAGGGATCTGATGGTTCACTTCACCACTGTCCTTTCATGTGGTTAAAATCAGAGTCATGAGAAAAAAAATAAAAAATGAGAGGGTGGTACCCCTTGCTCAGAAGGGACACTCGACTTTAAATGGCAAAGATATGCATACTATTAAATAGGTACGGACACACTTTGACGATAACATGACATGACCTTATTGGCTTATCAAGTGGCATTGGACAATAAAATAATAGGGTTATATGGTCACCTAACCACTCACATTAGATAACGTTGGTTGGTGTGGTATTTTACTTGGAATATATTTCAGGCCATTGTATTATATTCATCAGTATATATAATGGTGAGAATTTTATATTTTTCCTTTAAAATATATATTATATTGAGGATTAGAAGAGAACCTTTGGTGTGTTAAAAAAGAGAGAAGAAAATATGATATGATATGGACAAGGCCATTAAGCATATATATGGGTAATCTTTTTGCACCCCCAATGGGGTTGAAGCTTTATATCAATGATATGGGCATAATCCAATAATCCATCCACTAAAGAACCAATCTATTGGTACGGCACTCGCAATTTACGTTGCTTGAGAAGCCAACCCATTGCTAAGTAGGTTACAAAAGTAGAGCTATAAAATGATACTCCATTAATTGGCAATTTAGTTTTTTTTTATGATAAATATTAATTGTGAATATGTTAGTTTTATTAGTTGGGAAAGTCAAACTTACTTTATATCTCCATTAATTAGTTTATTAGCAATTAGTAATGTAAATAAACTCAGTTTCAAGCTATATATAATTAAGCCAGCATTGGGTATCCATTAATCTTTCCAAAAAAGGACAATATTAATTGCTTCTTCTTTTTCAATCCTCCAAGGATAGATGCTCGTGGGTGTATTTCCAAGTCTTAGGTGGGTACATTTCCTCCAAAAATTCCAACCAAACACACTTGTGTGTTTTGTGATCGGAAACCATTGGTCATTCATCAAATATATATAGCTGACTTTGACCTTGATGTATCAACTAGTGATTAGCCTTGTTTTGTTGCAGGGTGAATACATGGTATATAAGTATATCCGACATTATAATATATTATATGATTGCAGTTCTTTTGTCATCCTTTTTAAATAATTCAGTATAAATACTTAGATAAAGAATTTTGACGCATAAGGTAGGTATACGATCAGTAGGTTTAAATCTGATATGGGAAGTTCATTTTTTAAACGAATCAAACTAATTTGGTACATGAAAATAAATAATTTTTTTTTATAAAGTGTTCATTCGATTAAAAAAATATAAAATTAAGAAAAATTTATTTATTTTAATTTTTTAAGTTATTAAATTAATAAAAATATAAATATCATCTATCAATAATTTTAACAATAAATATTTAAATATTAATAAATAAAAATATTAACAAAATTACGCACTTATATTAATTTTTTTTTGTTGATTTAAGTGAGTTAAACAAATAATATGTAAATTCATGAATTTAATCTACTTAATCCACGAATTAAACAAAACCAAATTAAATTTCAACCAATACTATAAAAAAAAAAAGTAAAAAAATCAAATCTTTATCCACGAATCCGCATAATCGAACCGTATACATGTAATCTATAAAACAACAAAATTTATATATTTATCTTTTATGGCTAACCATTTATTCATTTACATTTATTTTTCATAATAAACAAGGCTTCTCACCTAAAGAATATAATATAATAATATATAAAATACAGACACATTACATGATTTGGCCCCCTAACACCACTTTTATGGAAATGGTACCACAGCACCTTTTAGAATAATTAGCACCATTAAATACCAACAACTCAAAGAGTGCCATCTTGATTCACAGCCATTGGTGCAGGCTTACAACTCAACTAGAGTGCTCACACAAATGGGATAACTAAGTTTCCTCCATTGGTTCTCATCATTCACTTCACTGTTACTTCCTGTTAAATTAATATCCTTAAGTGGGATGACAAGGAAGTTGACCACCAAAACCTAAGAAAGAGAAAGGCTTCTTAATTTTATCCTTTTATTATCATGCTATGTGAATTGCATTTATGTCACAAAACAAGCTTAACATGTCACATTGTCCTGATAAACTAAGACCATCTATTTCAATTCATTAATTATCATTATATATACATAGACTTATAAAAATATTATATACAAAACAGGATATAAAATGATGAATTGAAATAATAATTGAAAAAAGAATGCTTTTTTAATTATACATATTAATCATGTAAGTAAATAAGTCCATTTAACGCCGTTACTTATAATTTTCTTTTGTGAATAATTATTCAAAGAAAATCATATCCTACACAATTTATTATGTTATAATTATATAATATATGTTTTCATGCATGTCATGAAATTTGTGGTTGATTATTTTAGTATGGGACAATAAAATGACGTTGCTTGTGATACGTAATTATTATACTCAACTGTGTGAGTAATGATCGGTTTGTAAATTGGGGATGATACAATGCATGAATATAATTTTTTCTATAATTTATTTTGAAAACAATTAATCAATAATTTGCATCAAACAAAATAATATGATCACCAAATATATATGCATGGTACAAAATATTCTTGTTCGTTCACTTGGGCAGAGTTATACCAAAGAAAACAAAAAACGTCTAATGTGAACGAATTTAGAATAAAGCAAAAAATCTAGCTAGCTTATCAATTTTATTCTCCCATTCTAGATTCTCCATAGGGATGTTGTAACTTATATATATATATATCTAATTATTCATCAAACATGTTTGTTTTCCCTATCATAGTGACAAATGGGACAAAGGGTATATTCATGTGGATTTTTCAATGTATAAAAGTGGGCCTCAAAGGGAAGATGGAGACAAGTACTAGTTCAGATCGAGAAGAGAATTTATTTCCTGCGTAGCATCTCCAAAGAAAAGGATTGGAGAAGGAACACTTTTGTTTTTGTAATTGAGTATCAAATTACAGAGTGAATAGTACTAGCACTTTAAGATAATTTAAACCTTACTGATTCTATCACTAACAACTCTCTTTTTTCTTTTTCAAGATAACTAGAGAGATGTTCTTACAATTTTGAGAATTTGATACCAGTGCAAGTATAAGCATTCACACCGGCCTTTAAGAAAATGCATATTGAAAAAGTTTAACAAATAGTATCTCCTAATAATAGATCTCAAAAGCATAATTTTATTTATTATTATTGTTTTGGATTTTTTTTTTTAATTTTAGTACGATTTAACAAATTAGGTCAGTATGGTAACCCAATAACTAGTTCAAAAAGCATATAATGAAAATCCTTCCAACAAACATGAACCTCATTCAACCTTTGAACACTAAATGTAAATATGTTTGTTTGAATAATCGTTTGAAATTGACATCGAAAAAAAAAAATTGTAAAAGCATTCCTACTTCTCATATATTTCCATTGTATTTTAGATTTGTATACAACAAAAACGACTATCTGACATATCATAAATCATTACGCAAAATTTATTAAAAATAATCATTTCTGTCTCCATGGTGCTTTGTTGTATAATCTTGAAGTTTTGGTTAACTATTTCTGTTGGGTGCACATAAGAGAATTCTTCTAGCAATTGTGAGACTGATCAAGTTGAGAGGATCAACCAATGAATTCCAACGAGGAGCTGAAATATTTCATCTAAATAGTACTAATAATGTTAATATCGGTTGTATTTATTCTAGTGCTGACAAAGACTGGTTGATAAGCTCCTCAGTGGCCTTGTCCCATTGGTGCAATTCAGAATGTGATGTTTACCACTAATATTTGGGATCTTAGGAAAGAATAAAAAAAAAAAAAAACAAAAAAAAATAATAATCAGAAGGAGATAAAGAATAATAATAAGGAGGGGGAAATTGGATCTCAAAAATGTATATAGATTTCTTCATGGATGAACTGGATTCTATGTTTGTCCAAAAGCAACTAGTGATGATAGCTTAGAATTCAAGTTTTGCTATAATTAGTAATGAAGTTGATTGATTGTGATCCTTTTGGAATTATTTACAGAGTATTATCAAACGCATATTTTTATTTATTTTGATAACCATTGTAGAGCAATTGCGATACATTAATATGTAGGAAAAATGCTAAACCCTGTATTTCCAATTAAGTGAAACTCTGACATAGAAGTAAAAAATTAGGTTTGACATTTCGATGAGACCCTTGCTACCGAGAATCAACATGACAAAATAACCTAATCATTGCTTTGCGGTTAGGTTAATTTAAGCAGACTGTACTTCTTTTAATGCTTTTTAGTTTTTATTACTTTAATTTTACTCACAACATTGTAGTTAATTAAAACTGGTTTGATTAATGAATAAATTCAACTAGTTTATTAGATTGATGAATCGAATACTTAAAAGATTCGGTTTATTAGTAAGAATGAAAATTAACAAAAGTTTTGAATTAAAGTAAAATATAAAAGGATGATTCTTATCATGTTTATTTAACTCATTTTTTGTTTTAGTTTGAAAATGTAATATAACAATTGCAGCAAAAGTTAACTGTCTAGCAACTTACTAATTTAGTGCAATTGCAAGAGGAATCAAATAGCCGATTTAACATATACGCTCACTATATCTAAAAATAATTCTGGTCTGTCTAAAAATTGATGAGCAAACTGAATGAAAGAGCTTGACAAAATGAATAAAGAATTAATGTCCTTCAATTTAAGGATTATGTTAGCTTCTTCCAGCTATGATGCCAGTCTCGTCATAAAACAGATTTTATATACATTTAAACTTGTATGTTTTTTCTTTGGTTGTTTTGGGACCAAATGGACCCATGAGGTCGTGTAACAATTGGCATGCTAAAATTGAATGGAGAAAAACAAAATAACAAAATAACCTTTTTGTATATAAAGTAAAGAGTGAAAAAGAAAATGAATTAAGTGATGGTGCCGCTACTTGTTGGCCATAAAAGAAGGGGAATGAGATGGAGAGAGGGTGGATCGTGGTTGGAACTAAAAAGGCAAGTGGCGTAGGGGGATCATGGGGGCTTATTGCTTTTCTACCTCTAATATTATTATCGGTCAGATGTGAAACGGTGAGAATTTGTGAAGATTGACCAGGGCATTGATTAAACGTAAATAGTAATGGTAGTCTAAGCTGGCCTATGAAAATACTTGTAAAAATGAGGGAAGAGGAGAAGATGGAGTGCTCAACTCTTTTTAGTTAATTCATATTTGTCGATAAAAATTTTTTTTTGAAAACGAGATATTGAATATCTCAGCGCGTGTCTATAATATCTTAACACTTGTTTAAAATTAAATTTACAATTAGATTAATTTTACATCTCTTATAAATATAATTATTATTGGAATATTTTTTTTAAAATATTTAACACAAATGTATTTAAAAATTAAATTTGAGACTATTAGAGCATCTCACATAAAATGCTTAATGAATTATCTAAATTTAAGTAACCTTATTTAACTTCATTTAATTTTATCATTAAAATATATGACATGACATTATTTATATAAATATATTTAATTATATAAGTAAGCACAAAATTATATTATAAATAGTTTTTTATAATTAAATCAAATATTTACTCTAACAACTTTAACATTAAAATTATTTTTTTTTAAATATTTAAATTTATATAAAATTATAAAATCCACCCAATAACGTAAACAATTATATAGAAACTTTTACCTAATAAAATGTCAAGTGATCAATGTAAGTATCATAGGCAACATAAAATATAAATAAAGATTTACATGTAAAATCTGTGTAAAAAGAACACATATCTTTATTAGCATACGTAAGATATGTGTGTAATCTTAAGAAAAAAGAAAAAAAGAAAAAAAGAAAACAGAAGGCGATGAATGAATTTGAAGGTACGAAAGAAAATGAGTTGGGTTGGGTGTGGGTGTGAATTTCGAGGAAGATAAAATAAAAGGAGCAACTGAAAGGCTGGCAATGCTGAAACATGAATGAATGTTGATCCAGTCACTCTGTGTGGGACCCACCACCTTCCCATCCCATTTTTTTTTTTCACCACACCTCAAACCCTTTTTCTTAAATACTGTTAGTTAAACTACATTAAAATCATTATGTTGCCTATTAAATGTTTATTTGAGTTTGAATTTTAAATATATATTTTTATTATTAGTTTGGTCAATTGGGTCAAACTGTGAAAGACGCACACCCACCATTTGGATTTTGTAACCGTTAGTTGTCAGCGTCACATTGATCCCCACACACACCACTTACACTCCCTCACTTTGCTTTTTTTTTTTTTTTTTTTTTTCAATTACCAGTATCTAATGTCAAGACCAAAAAACTATATTATTTCAATCATCAATGATTATTGTTATGATCCATTATAAGCAAAATTATTTTATTTGGATAAATTTATTTAAAAATAATCAATTTTAGTTACATGAAAAATAGTTGAAAGAATAAATAAATTATTAATTTTCAATTTCATAAAAACAACTCATTCAATTTGTTTCAAATTTAAGATAAATTTTAAAATATTTTATTTTTCTAAAAAAATTTAAGTTATTAAAAAATACTTTAGATTATGTGTTCTTAAACGAGTTCTAAAAACCAGACAACTTTTTTTTTCCTAAATGAACTCAAGTGAGACAACTTATATTTTAAATGTATAATTATCATTATTAATTAAAATTTGAATAATTATCAAACAATATGTAATTGCATTAAATATCAATAAATATAATTTTGTTAAATAAAATAACATTTAAAATTTAAACATAATTTAAAGTTTTTAATCACTAAGTACAATTTATTTATTTTTAAAATTGCATCTATTTATGTTAAAGAAGCATAATATATATATATATATATATATATATATATATATATATATATAACAAATTATAGCAATACTCCCTAAGATTTGTTTCAATTATACATGTATCTCCTTTTTTTTTTTACCATTACTTTGACACCCTGTTTTAATGGTGTTAAGTTGTTGTTGGTTTTTTTAAATGAATTTATTTTAAAATATCATAATTATTCTTATAATTAAGTTACCCAAAAAGATAATGTTTTTTTTTTCTAAAAGATAGAGAAAGAGTTTCTCTTCCTCTATTTTATGTTACTATTTTTCTAAAGGGAATATAATGATTGTTTTTTTTTTTGGTTTCGTGTGCTACCTTTTAAGATGAGAGAATTATTATTCTTCTCCAAAGGAGAAGGGATATTAATGCTTTTAACATGTATCTAGACTTTTTCATGTATCCCCTCACCTTTTAAATTTATTACACATATACCCCTTAAATTTTAAACACATTATACATGTACCTCCTTAATTTTTAAACATATCACACATGTATCCCCTTAACTTTTAAAATCATCACATGTACCCCCCGAACTTTTAAAATTATTACATGTATTCTTTGAACTTTTTAATACATTACAAACACACCCCTTATGTTTTAAAAAAGAAGATAAGGACATGTTTGAGAAAAAAAAATATAAAAATCATGTATCGGTCACATGATGTAAAAAAGTTAATAGAGTTAACTTCGTTAACAGTGGAGGGGGTGCAAGTGTAATGAAATATCAAAAGTTATGGGATTTTGTGTACAAATAAAAAAAGGAGGGGATACACATGTAATTGAAGTAAACCTTAGGGGTGTTACTGTAATTTGCTCTCTCTCTATATATATGCTTAGATAGGAGAGAATATGGAATAAAAATTTAATTATGATATGCCTAATGGAGAACATGCAATTGTGAATAAAGATTCAATTGTGTTTGTTTTGCCTCTTGTGCTTTTGGGAAAAAAATACATAGAAAAAACCTAATTGAGTGAGAGGTCAAAATTAGAAAGCCTATGTACTTATGCTATTGAGAAAAAATCTAATTGAGAGAGAGGAATGAATAGAATTTCATGGTGACATATTTAAAATTGAGATTTTAATATGATACGTTTATGTATTTATTATTTTTAATTTTAATCTAAGGGTTATTATTGTTTATTTTCATATATATATATATATATATTTTATTAAATAAAAATATTTTAATATTTTAATATTTAATTAATTTTATCATGAATGAAATATATTTTCTTTCGTATCATAATTAATTTTTTTTTTTCAAAATAAATTTGATTGTAAATGAAGAGAGAGAATATATATTTTATTAATTAAGTGGTAAATTATTATAATATTTAATTTTTTTTAATAAAAAATAAAATATATTTTAGTACAAATATACGTAGATGAAGGATGCCGTATCTTTTGAGTATTTTGTATCATGACAAAAAAAAAATTGTCTCATGATTTTCTGAATAACAAAAAAATTAGTTTTTTAATTTGTGCCGTCTAACAATGTTTTTCCAAATCAAACGTGGAATAAAAATATTTGTTTGGTCAAATCCATAATTTTAAAAAAATAAAACGGAGCCTAATAACATTTTCAAAGAACTACATTGTTACCATAAAAACTCTTAAAATCATACCCATTAAAAAAGTTCTTAAATTATTCGGGTTCTATATTGTATATATATATATTTTTTTATGAGTAATGCTATATCATTTTAACTCATTCTTCTACAAATTCTCTTTTAACATCTTTTTATAGTAAATATTAAATGAAAAGTAAATGAATTAATATCTTAAAAATATCACACAACAATTATTACTTACCATAACAGGGTATTAGGATGATTTGGAGAGGAGGATTTAGCATTACTAATTTTTTATATACATAGAAAATAATATATTATCCATTGTATTTATGTTTGAACCGAATAAGGTTATTATTAAATGTTTTAAATATGGTTAATTTTATTTAAGGTTTGATTTGAATAAGAACATTAACAACATAGTAAAATTCCGAAAAAAGCAACATATTAAAAATTTCCTTAACAAATTTAAATTTAGCTTGTAATATTTAAGTTTGAATTAAATTATAAATTTTGATTTAGGGGATTTTTATCTGGACATTTAAATTTTTTTTTTTATAAATTTGATTTGAATAAGATCATTAACAAATTACGGATAATAACTTATTTTATAATTTTTTTTTATTTCAAATAAATTCACCCATAATTCTTCACATGTTATTTGTTATTGCTATTGAAAAAAAAAAAAACTATTGCTTTGCACAATAACATGGTAAAATGTTTTTTCTTATTAAATTTGAATGTATAAAATAAAAATAAAAAGAGTATGTTAACATAAAATCTTAAAGAGAACAAGAAACACAATATTGAAGAAAAGAAAAAAATATAATAGGATTAGTTTTGTTTAACCATATTTGAAAAAATAAATAAATTTTAATTTTGTTTTTGCTTATTAGAAAAACAAATCTGCTTACCCATAATCACTTTTACTTTTTGATTGACCATTTTGTTTAAAGAGAATTTGGAAGAAAATATTGAATTGAAGAAAAGAAAGAGAAAAAAGAGTCCTTGGAGGAGAAGGAGGAAGTCCTTAGAGGAGAAGGGAACGTGTAGGGACGGAGTTGTCATTTTCATAGACCTACCCCATCTTTATAACATGTCCAAGTCCAAGCTTTCATGTGTTTTCCCCTTTCTCTTCCACCAAGCACCCCTTTTCTCTCTTTCTATTTCTCTCTCTTTTTTTCTCCTCCTCCTCCTCCTCCTCGCTCCTCAGAGAAAGAAAAGAATACCCACTCTCTCTCTTACACAAACACACACACACACACACACACACACACACTCCTCTTTCTTCTTCTCACTCCACTGCCCTGCTCCACCCTTCCATCGCCCACCGCTTCAGCAGCTTCTCTACGTTCCCCTTTTCTTCCTGAGGTATATTCACCGATGCTCTTCCTCTGTTTTTCTCTACCCTTTTCAAGGGTTTTGATGATGCCCATGATTTCCCTCCCCCCCACTTTTCTTAGTGTCTTTTTTGTTAGATGGGTCTGTTTATTTTTCCATTCTGCTTAGTGGGTGCTCTTCAGAATTTCTCCTTTTCATGTTTTACTTGCCTAGATCTAGTGTCTGTTGAGTGTGTGGTGGGTGTTGCTGTGGGTGGCTCTGGGTCTGATCTGTTTTTTCTTTTGATTTTGACTATTTCTGTTTTCTTCTCTTTTGGTGTTTTTAGTGTCTAGGTTTTGCTTGGGGTTTCAGATCGCATGGTGTTTCCTCTTAGGGATTTATGTTTTCATATGGGGTTTCGGTTTTGGGGGTTTTGGTCATTTTTTATGTTGGCTTGGGATTTTGTTGCAATGTCTGGGTTTTCACCTGTGGTTTATATTGCTTGTGTTTTCTACGAACCTATTTTTTAATTATTACTTATGTTTAGTTGGATTTTTTAACCCTACGTGAGAAGAGAATAATCACTGTCGTGTGTATATAACTAGTTGTTATGTTGAGGTGGATATAATCACTTTGTGCTTTGCTTGTTTGCGTATTATTCTTTGCCCAATGTTTGAAGTTTTTAATTTTACCTACGCACTGTTTTGTTAGAGTTTTTGAACTCTGATGATGTACTGTTTTCTAGTCCGTGGGTTTTATTCCTGGTAAGTTATTTTGAGTATGCTTTCATATTGACTATCTTGTAATTTTAATTGGTTAGTTGTTATAAGGTTTAAAATGCTGTTGCCTGCGTTTTTAATGTGATCCTTGATATTGTGGGAAATTGTGGATAATTGTGGTTTATGCAGCTGCAATTGCAGTTGTGTCGACCCCTTGGTTACTGTGTGTTAATAACTTTGTATCCCTTGGTAAGTGCTGTATGTCACTTATTTAGTGTGTGCTGAGTGAGTATTTATGATACAATTTTGGTGTTGCCATCTGATACTTATACTTTCTGATGATATGATCGTGTTGCCATTTGATTATTTTTCTTCTTGTCCATTTGCATTGGCAATGCTGATCATAGAGCTTGCCTTTTGTTCATGGATAATTAATTATTAATCACCAATTTGTGTTCCATGTGTGCAGTTTTCATCATGGTCAGAAAGAGAAGAACCGAATTACCTGGTGGGGGTGAAAGCTCCGAGGCTCAACGCCCTGCTGAAAGGAGTGCACCACCACCCCAACAACAGGCTGCTGCTGCCCCAGCAGGGGCTGCACCCCAAGGAGGGAGAGGCTGGGGTCCCCAAGGAGGACGGGGAGGTTATGGTGGGGGCCGTGGCCGTGGGATGCCCCAACAGCAGTATGGTGCCCCTCCTGATTATCAAGGTAGGGGAAGGGGAGGGCCTTCTCAGCAAGGAGGCCGTGGAGGATATGGTGGTGGCCGAAGTGGCGGCGGTGGTGGTATGGGCAGTGGCCGTGGCGTAGGTCCTTCTTATGGTGGTCCATCCAGGCCACCGGCACCCGAGCTGCACCAAGCAACCTCAGTTCAGTCATATCAAACTGGGGTGAGTTCTCAGCCTGCACCATCTGAGGCCAGTTCTTCTCTGCCTCCAGAACCTGTTGATTTGGAACCTTCAATGGGGGAGATGGTGCTTCATTCTGAACCTACTCCAACCCCTCCTCCTGCAAGTAAATCATCAATGAGGTTTCCTCTTCGACCTGGAAAGGGTAGCTCTGGCACCAAATGCGTTGTTAAGGCTAATCATTTCTTTGCTGAGTTACCCAACAAAGATCTGCATCAATATGATGTAAGTTCCAACTTTGATAATGACTGGTATAAAATTCTTATCCCTTCTGTCTAACGTATTACTTATTTGCTGCTTCTGTTTGTTTAGGTTACAATTACTCCTGAAGTGACATCAAGGGGGGTGAACCGTGCTGTTATGGAGCAGTTGGTGAGGCTGTACCGGGAATCTCACTTGGGTAAGAGACTCCCTGCTTATGATGGACGCAAGAGTCTCTATACTGCTGGACCACTTCCTTTTATGGCAAAAGAGTTCAAAATCACTCTCGTTGATGATGATGAAGGAGCAGGAGGCCAGAGGTTTGCTTCTGTTTTTACTGTGGATTGTTTTAGTTTTGATTTCATCATTGTTTTTTTTTTAATAATTTTTTGTTATATTCAATGCAGGAGGGACAGGGAGTTCAAGGTTGTGATAAAATTGGCAGCACGCGCAGACCTTCACCATTTAGGACTCTTTTTACAGGGAAGGCAAACTGATGCTCCTCAAGAGGCTTTGCAAGTCCTTGATATTGTTCTGCGTGAACTCCCTACTACAAGGTTCCTGTTACAATTATTATTTTCTGTTTAGTACAATTTGGTTCACTATTTTGTGACTGTCTTTTCTAACTGGATGTTCGATGTTGTAGGTATTGTCCTGTAGGAAGATCATTTTATTCACCTGATTTGGGCAGAAGGCAGCCTTTAGGTGAGGGACTGGAAAGCTGGCGTGGTTTCTACCAGAGTATTCGTCCTACACAGATGGGACTGTCACTTAACATTGGTATGTAGTAACAGTCTTTTTTTCCTAGATTTTCATTCTTGTTTTTCTTAACAAGTTCTGTTAATTCAATTTTCAATCTAAATGTTGACTTATGGATGTGCAGATATGTCTTCCACTGCATTTATTGAGCCATTGCCAGTAATTGACTTCGTAACTCAACTGCTGAACAGAGATGTATCTGCCCGGCCATTGTCTGATGCTGATCGTGTGAAGGTCAGATTTTGTTGAATGTTCTTGATATTGTCATTCATGCTATTGACTAGTTAGTGTAACATGATGATGCCACTATATGTGAAGTGCACTTGCTTTGTCAACATCAATGTCAACAACATTGCTTTTAAAATATGAGAATTTGATCTAAACTAACAAATACTCTATTTTTCTGAATAAACAGATCAAGAAAGCTCTCCGAGGTATCAAAGTTGAAGTAACACATCGTGGAAACATGCGAAGAAAATATCGCATCTCTGGTCTGACTTCACAGGCAACCAGGGAATTGACGTGAGTATGGTAGCAATTTTTTTTTAATGCAATACATGAGTTCTACTGCTGACTTTCTTTTGGTTCTCATTTTTAGATTCCCTGTAGATGAAAGGGGAACCATGAAATCTGTTGTGGAGTACTTTTATGAGACATATGGGTTTGTGATTCAACATACTCAGTGGCCTTGTCTGCAAGTTGGCAATACACAGAGACCAAACTATTTGCCAATGGAGGTAAAAATCTCATGTTATAATAATCATTTTTGCTTTTTTTTTGTGTGATGTACCTGGTTTAGCTAATAGCTTGTCTGGTTATGTAGGTTTGCAAGATAGTGGAAGGTCAACGGTACTCAAAAAGGCTGAATGAGAGACAGATCACTGCTTTGCTGAAAGTCACATGCCAACGTCCTGTTGAGAGGGAGCGTGATATCATGCAGGTCAGCATAATGCTGTCTAGGCATTATTTAATGTAATATTTTTCTTTGGTAAATTTTAAGTTTTTGTGACATTGTTTGGTTGGACCATTCCTGTTGTATCAATTACTTTATTTGTTTATGGTGCCATCTCTGTATCTGCATAATTTATTTTTCCTTGAGATAATGTGCATCATGTATTTGCACTGTTCAGACAGTACACCATAACGCCTACCATGAAGATCCTTATGCTAAAGAATTCGGAATCAAGATTAGTGAGAAACTTGCTCAAGTTGAAGCTCGCATCCTTCCTGCTCCATGGGTATTTTTTCCGGCGATATTTTTGTATTGATTTTTAAACTTTTGCATTGTTTTCTATGACCATTACAATTACTATTGACATTTGATCTTCCCTTCAGCTCAAATATCACGATACGGGCAGAGAAAAGGATTGTCTTCCTCAAGTTGGGCAATGGAACATGATGAACAAGGTATTTTGTTGTTTGGTGCATTCTGGTAGCGTTACAAAAAAAAAAAAAATGGTACTGTTCCTTTCATTATATTAATTTGAATTGTATTTCTTTCAGAAAATGGTGAATGGGGGAACAGTTAACAACTGGTTCTGCATAAACTTTTCAAGGACTGTTCAAGATAGTGTTGCCCGTGGCTTTTGCTATGAACTTGCCCAGATGTGTTATATATCTGGCATGGTATGTTGATATTCCCTTTGCTCATATACTTGTTCTAGCAGTCATTCCCTTTATTATTGATTTTTTTTGTTACATGTGATCAGGCATTTAATCCTGAGCCAGTAGTTCCCCCTGTCACTTCTCGCCCTGAACAAGTGGAAAAGATTCTAAAAACTCGCTATCATGATGCCAAGAACAAACTGCAAGGAAGAGAGCTTGATTTGCTCATTGTTATCTTGCCGGATAATAATGGATCTCTTTATGGTAATTTTTATTTTTTGTTGTCTGTTTTGTAATTTGATTGCCTTTCATACTGATTAAATTGATGAAAAAACATTAATTGATTTGTTGTGTAGGTGACCTCAAACGTATATGTGAGACCGATCTAGGGCTTGTTTCACAATGCTGCTTAACTAAGCATGTCTTCAAAATGAGCAAGCAGTACCTTGCAAATGTTGCTTTGAAAATTAATGTCAAAGTAGGAGGGAGAAACACTGTACTGGTTGATGCGCTCTCACGACGCATTCCCTTGGTTAGTGATAGGCCAACAATTATTTTTGGAGCTGATGTTACTCATCCTCATCCTGGAGAGGATTCAAGTCCATCAATTGCAGCAGTATGTTTTTTTTCCACTTATTTTTACTGGTCCAAGCAGCTTGAACCAGAAGATATTTTTGTAATTGGCTTTAAGTAAATCACCTGTGTTAAAATTGTAGGTTGTGGCATCTCAAGATTATCCAGAAATTACTAAGTATGCTGGATTGGTTTGTGCCCAAGCACATAGACAGGAACTCATTCAGGATCTTTTCAAACAGTGGCAAGATCCGGTCAGAGGAACAGTGACTGGTGGAATGATCAAGTACTCTCCTTCCCTTTTCTTATATGTGAGCTGGTTAATGTATATTGGGAACATTGGGGTTGCTTGACTTTTGTTTTTTAGAAAACATCATTAATTTCAGTTTACTTATTTCATTTTGTTGGCAGAGAACTTCTTATATCTTTTAGGAGAGCTACAGGGCAGAAGCCACAACGCATCATATTTTACAGGTAATTTGATGCTCTTAAAGGCCAGCCTTTGTTGTGATGATTTATCTGTTGTATGTGATGATGATTCTTAAATATGATATGATGTGCAGGGATGGTGTGAGTGAGGGACAGTTTTATCAAGTTCTATTGTTTGAGCTTGATGCTATTCGAAAGGTGAGGGAAATGTTTTTTCTTGGTATGAGAATGATAATATTTTGTTAATGATAATTGCTAACTTGTTGATCTATCTCCATCACCAGGCATGTGCATCCCTGGAACCCAACTATCAGCCTCCAGTGACTTTTGTGGTCGTTCAAAAGCGTCACCACACAAGGCTCTTTGCCAGCAACCATCAAGACAAGAGTTCTGTTGATAGGAGTGGCAACATATTGCCTGGTATTCACTTCACTATTTCGTGTATACATACTGCTTGCTTTGATTGATGCTAATAACCACTCAAATGAAAATTTTGCAGGGACTGTTGTAGACTCCAAAATCTGCCATCCAACTGAATTTGACTTTTATCTCTGCAGCCATGCTGGAATACAGGTGAACTTTTATAAATTTGATGTTGAATAATTTTGTCATGTTTTTTTGTTAAATATAATTTGATTTGATTTGATGCTGGCAGGGTACAAGCCGTCCTGCTCACTACCATGTATTGTGGGATGAAAACAATTTTACTGCTGATGCCTTGCAAACACTCACCAACAATCTTTGCTACACGTAAGTAGTAGTAATTTGCATGCATTGCCTTTTCAACTTTGACTATTCCAATTTCTAACACTTTGAATGTTGTTTTTTGTTTTTGTAGATATGCTCGGTGCACCCGATCTGTCTCAATTGGTGAGTTTTATGTCATTTTGGTTTTTCATGTTAGTTATCTTTGTGCTTCATGTGATGTGTGTGTTATATCATTAACTAATTGGGGGTGTGTGTATAATAATAATTGCAGTGCCTCCTGCATACTATGCTCACTTGGCGGCATTCCGAGCAAGGTTTTACATGGAACCAGAGACTTCTGACAGTGGTTCAATGACAAGTGGAGCTGTTGCAGGCCGTGGAATGGGCGGTGTAGGACGCAGTACCCGTGCACCTGGTGCTAATGCTGCTGTGAGACCATTACCTGCACTCAAGGAGAACGTCAAGAGAGTTATGTTTTATTGTTAAGATATAAATATGAATATGAATGTCAAACAAAGATATCAGAGGAGTGGTTGGTGTTGAATAAAAGTGTGTTGTTTGAAAGTATCTCCACTGAGGAGTGCTTTTTTGCTCTGTTATCAGGATGATTTGATTTGATGCCCATACTTTGTTATTGTTGAAAGTTACTTATCTTTGTAGTTGTCGTTGAATTTGGATGGATGGATATTATTTCATGCCAATTCACAATTTTCGAATCTTTTGAGTTTTCGATGGTTCTTGTTAAGTGTTAAGATAATGTAAATTTAATTATTTGTTATTGAGCAATGTAATGATTCGAGCATTGTTAATATTGACTTTTACGAAGTTTACACTGAAAATAAGTCCTACGCATTGCAATATCTTGGTTTTTAGGCATTAAAATAGAGTAATACTTTATTAGGAATAATGTCTTGGTTTTTAGGCATTAAAATAGAGTAATACTTTATTTTCATGATATATTTTAGGAATCTTAATTCTCGAGAATAATTTGGTTTAAATATATTTTTATTCCTTTGAATATTGGGTATTTTATTTTAATTCTTCAAATTTTGAGTTATTATTTTTTAATTTTTTAAATATGATAAATATTTTTCTTAGTTCTTTATCACAAATTTTAAAAGTATATACATTTTTTTTACTGTGATGGTAAAAAATAGTAACAAATTATAAAATTTATATATTTTGTTTATTTCTTAAAAAAATATTTTATTTAAAAATTTAGAAAAACAAATTAAAAATAATATTTGAAGTAAAAAAATCAAACATTTTTTTAAGACTAATAATAATAAATAAAATTATAAAAAAAATTGTATATCATCAAGATTTGAAAAAACTTTTTTGCACCAAAATATCTTCTAAACGGAGGAAATACCAATTTATGTTGGTCTTAAAATTCATAAAAAAAATTGTATATGATCAAGATTTTTTTTTTTAATTTAAAAACATACTTAAAATTCTCATAATGTTTTTGGTGCTTAAAAAATAATATTCTCATAATTTAGAGACAGGGTAATTTACCAATTTAAAAATTCTTACGTCTTACTGGAGGATTACTTATTAAGAAGAGCAACAAGAAGGTATAAATTATGCCTACCATGCCAATGACTACCAAAACATACATTTCTTAATTTAATTAATAATAATATGAAAATTATAAATTAAAATCATTAAATTATAAAATAATTAATAGCTAATTATCTAATCACTTCAAAAGTTATGTATAATTATTTTTTAATCTTAACTATTTAAATATAATCTAATAATTTATATTATTTTAATTTCTCATAATAATAAGTACTACATACTTAATTTTTATCCACGGTTAGTGTAAGAATCTTTATTGTGTGAATCAATTGTTTTAGACATAACTTTGAATATAGTTAGATGGCACTATAAAACTTTATTTAAATTAAATTAAAATAGTATTTTCTAACTTTTTCTGTGTCGTATACGTAATTGTTTTTATACTATGATTTGCATAATATAAAGATTAGTGAGAGAAGCGCTGAAGAACAACGTGTGCATTTGAGACGGAATAAAGAAAAGAACAAGGATGTTACCTGACAGAGCAACTTCATGTTCCTTAAAACATTCTTTGCCTCCACTTTTAAAAATCAAATGACACAATCTATATTTTTCCTTTCTCCTCCATCCTACTCAATATTTCACATATTCTTTTCTTTGAGACAAATGATAACCAACATTCATTCTTTCTGATTATTCAAATAAAATAAAATCCAATATAAATACTCTCTCCACACCCTCCTAAACCAAGATGCACAAAACTACCCTTTCTTAATAATTCATCACAAGTCACTGTCCCTCAAATGGCTTCTTCTACTGTCCCAAACTCAGCCTTGAAGAAATCAGATTCAATCACAGATAGCATGCCAGATGCATTGAAGCAAAGCCGTTTCCATATGAAGAGATGCTTTGCCAGGTACGTACTACATGTCAATGGACAAAACTTACATACTCTTCCTTAGGGTTCTTATATGGGAGGAAAATGTAAAACAGGTTTGTCGCAACTGGGAGAAGGTTAATGAAACAGCAACATGTAATGGGTGATGTGGAGAGAACAGTTGAAGATAAAGTTGAGAGGAAAAAGCTTTTAGATGGCATGTTGGGTTACATCTTCAGTTGCACTCAGGTACAGTTTTTTTTTTTTTTTTTTTCATTTCATAGATAACAATTTGTCTCGTAATATAACTTTTGGAACAAATTGGAATTATGTTCAGGAAGCAGCTGTTGTTCCACCATATGTTGCATTTGCAGTGAGGCCTAATCCTGGCTTCTGGGAATATATTAAAGTGAATGCTGATGATTTGCAAGTAGAAGGTATTGAGGCTGTAGATTACTTGAAGTACAAGGAAACGATATTTGATGAGAAATGGTAAGTGCATTGTTATTAGATCTCTCTAAACCTCATTCACATTAATTATTACCCTTTTGGTTAGTGCAAATGCTGAATAAACTTGAATTGAATGTGCAGGGCAAATGATGAAAATGCTTTGGAGTTAGACTTTGGGGCTATTGATTTCTCCACCCCTCGCATGGTTCTTTCTTCTTCTATTGGAAATGGACTAAACTTTACTACCAAGATATTGACCTCAAGGTTGAGTGAGAGCTCCCAAAGCATAAATCCTTTGCTGGACTACTTATTGAGCCTTAACTATCAAGGAGAGGTAAATAAAAGGCATGGGAGTATCAAATATTGAAAAGTATATATACGCATGAAAAAGCAATAAAAAAATGATTTTGTAATAGTGGAAAAGCAGTGTTTAACAACAGTGACTGTATATTTATTTTATCAATCTGCAGAATCTTATGATCAAAGACACTTTGAATACCATGCCAAAGCTTCAGCAAGCACTGAAAGTGGCTGAGGCATATGTATCTGCACTTCACAAAGATACACCATACCAGAAATTTGAAGACAGGTAAACATCTAACTCTTTTACTTTATTCCCTCCATTTTGGTAACAGTGAATAATTATACATGAAGAGATTGGAAAAAAAGGTTAACAAAGTCCATCTGATGTCTTTAGAGTACCAGTGAATTTCATTTGAAGATTCCTATTTTATCCATAGGCTGGTTTGTTTGAAAGATAATTAGTATTATTATAATTTTATCTTTCTTAAGCTAGGATCTTAAGTAATATAGTTTCCTATTTCTGATTGTTTCTTACTTTCTTCTTCTGATTGTTTCCATAATTGACAATCTCTATTACTGTCTGCAGGTTCAAGGAATGGGGATTTGATAAAGGTTGGGGCAACACTGCAGAAAGGGTTAAAGAGACAATGAAATTGCTTTCTGAAGTACTAGAATCAGCAGATCCAGTGAAATTGGAATCACTTTTCAGCAGGCTTCCAAATATGTTCAACATAGTTATCCTCTCTATTCATGGTTACTTTGGCCAAGCAGATGTCCTTGGATTGCCAGACACTGGAGGCCAGGTGTGAATTCCTCCTCTTTAATGATTAAATATAGGAAAAATTTAGATAGTCAAAACTTTGTTCCTGAATTTTTGGATGAATTAATTGCATGCTAAGCTCATTGACATTTGGATGTATGAATAGTCCTCCCCATGCTATTTTGTCCAACAACCACTCTTGAATATAGCTGAACATTGTTAAAAGTATGACTTTTTTTTTCCCCTTCTAACAGGTGGTATATATTCTTGATCAAGTAAGGGCCTTTGAGGAAGAGCTACTCCATAAGATTGAGCTGCAAGGCCTTGATGTGAAGCCTCAGATTCTTGTGGTAGGCTACTAAGTCCTAACTACTAATACAAAAAATATAAACTATGTTTCAAAAAGTAAAAGCCATTACATGTTATTTTCTTTGAACTTATGTTCCATGAACAGGTAACTCGTCTCATACCAGATGCGAAAGGGACCACATGTAACCAAGAACTGGAACCTGTGACCCACACTAAGCACTCCAACATTCTCAGGGTCCCTTTCTATACAGACAAGGGAATGCTTCGCCAATGGGTCTCCCGTTTCGATATCTACCCTTATTTAGAAAGATTTTCTCAGGCATGTACACAATCACATTTGGAATAGAACATAAAAAAACATGTGCTTATGATTCTCTTTTTATTCATATATTTATTTATCATCAACAGGATGCTACTGCCAAGATTCTTGACCTCATGGAAGACAAGCCCGACCTAATCATTGGAAATTACACTGATGGAAACTTGGTGTCATCCTTAATGGCTTCTAAACTTGGAGTGACTCAGGTTCATTCAATCTCCTAGCTTTTTTGTATGCACATTCTTTTCCCACCACCACTTTGAACTAAAACTTCTATTTCTATCCATAACAAATGAAGGCAACCATTGCTCATGCCTTGGAGAAGACCAAATATGAGGACTCAGATGCCAAATGGATGGCGTTTGATGAAAAGTACCACTTCTCATGTCAGTTCTCAGCTGACATAATCTCAATGAATTCAGCTGATTTCGTCATAACTAGCACATATCAAGAGATTGCTGGAAGGTGTGCCTCCTTTTCTTCTGAGTGACACAATATTCTTATATGCTCAGTAACTATCCTTTTGTCAAAATTATCACGAGGGTAACATTTTACTATTTTGTACTATACTATCAGCAAGAAGAAGCCAGGACAGTATGAAACACACACTGCATTCACCATGCCTGGACTTTGTCGTGCAGTCTCCGGCATCAACGTGTTTGATCCAAAGTTCAACATTGCTGCACCTGGAGCTGATCAATCTGTCTACTTCCCTTCCACGGAGAAAGAGCAACGATTGATCACATTTCATCCTGCCATTCAAGAACTACTTTATAGTAAGGATGACAATGAAGAACACATGTGAGTCTCATTCTCATCATTTTATAGTAATGGAAGTGTGTGATTTCATTGCAATGGCCTAATTCAAACCATAATGTGTTTTTGATTCAGAGGATATTTGGAAGACATGAAGAAACCAATCATCTTCTCCATGGCTAGGCTTGACAAAGTGAAGAACCTTAGTGGCCTAGTTGAGTGGTATGCAAGAAACAAGAGGCTGAGGAGTTTGGTGAACCTTGTGATTGTTGGAGGATTCTTCAATCCAGCCAAATCCAAAGACAGAGAAGAAACTGAAGAGATCAAGAAGATGCATTTCTTGATGAAGGAGCACAACCTCAAGGGACAATTCAGATGGATTGCAGCTCAAACTGACCGCTACCGCAACAGCGAGCTGTACCGGTGCATTGCAGATACAAAGGGATCTTTTGTGCAACCAGCATTGTATGAGGCCTTTGGTCTCACAGTCATTGAGGCAATGAACTGTGGACTACCTACTTTTGCAACAAATCAAGGAGGACCAGCTGAAATTATAGTTGATGGGGTCTCAGGCTTTCATATTGATCCTTATAATGGAGACGAATCAAGTGACAAGATTGCTGATTTCTTTGAAAAGTGTAAGACTGATTCTGAGCATTGGAACACAATGTCAAAAGCTGGTCTTCAGCGTATCAATGAATGGTAAGTAATTCTTAAGAAACATGTGTACTGCTTTTAACAACATTCATGGTTGGATTTCTTAACATAATTCTTGTGTTTCCCTTGCAGCTATACATGGAAGATATATGCAAAAAAAGTCTTGAATATGGGATCAATTTATGGCTTTTGGAGAAGATTGAACAAGGAGCAAAAGTTGGCAAAGGAAAGATATAACCATATGTTCTATAATCTTCAATTCAGGAACTTGGTAAGTTTGGTATATGCTGTTCCTTCATAGGTTCTATAGGTACAACCAATATATAGCAAAAATTCCAAGATACTATGAACATAACTTTTTACAACAAAATTTGATTGGTTGTACTTGTACTTTAAATTCAATAGTTGTGAAAAACTATGGAAAACTTGTATTGTATTGCAGGCAAAAAAGGTACCTATTCCTAGTGAGACAGCCCAAGATCCTACACAAATGCCAAAGGCTTCTTCTGCTCCAGCTCCACCCAGAAGACCAACAACAAAAGCAAGGCCTAAAAGAGTTGGTGAACATGGATCAGTTGGAGCTCCGCTATCCCTATTAACAGCAGCAGCAGCATCATCACCAAAAATTAAAGATCATCCAACCTCATCAAGGTATGCCATTTAATGCATGTAACTAGACCTTGTGTGTCAAAGAAAAAGTAAGTAACATGATTGAATATTGAGTTTATTAGGCATGCACTATGAGAGTAAAAGTTTTTATATTGTCAATCAATCAGAAATCATCTTTAATATGATCTGAATGAGACAGAAATTTATCTATGACCCTTAAGAGCTTTCCATTTTGCATTGCAGCAGTGAGGATGTGAGTGAGGGAACAACTACTTCTGCACAAAATGGTGGTGTATTTGGACTACGTTGGTTGGTCTCCGTAATTGCTTTTGTATGCGCCATTCATTACTTGTTGAAGAATTTGGATCGTCTGTTCACAAGGGAGCAATGATGGAATCACAATCAAATCATATGTTGATGTGATTTTAATTTTAACTCGATTAATTATTGTATACCTTTTACCTTTGTATTTCAATCTTGTTTGTTGTAAATGATTTCGGTGACAAATAAAAAGTGCGTTTATTCCATAATGCACGCGAATAATTCAAGACATTACAAATTCTAGTATTGTACATGAATTATTCATCATGTCTTGTCTTTTCTAATGTCCCGAATTTGCAAATTATACTGCAGATATAAAAAAACTCATGATTATTTTAACATAAATACTCACTGGGCCAGCCTGTTTAACCAAATTTGTGAATTGTTCATAGATATTAACGCAAGACGTAATAATAACTCTTTCTTTCGGCCTAACCTTAGTTTACTAGTAATAGTATTTCCTTGGAAGTCTAATGAGCAATTTGAGTGCGTTTAGCCGTTTTGGATGTTAATTAATAACTGCTAACTACGTTTTCAATTACAATCACTCAACATTTATAAATTTGGTTCTTATTATACATTTTTCCTGATTCATTGGAACCTGGTTCTTATAGATAATTTCACACCCAAGCCATGTGATGTGGAAAATAAATAAATTAAGCTTGGATTTTATGATTATTAAACTTTCCTAGTGTGGTTTGTGTGGTCTCTGATTAGCTGTATGAAAATTATAATTTATGCTAATTGGTTATATTTTATTTGGAAACTTTCTTGTTGAAATATCAATGTAGATTCAAGTGGTAGATACTTTTAGGAAATAAATAAAGAGAACTGTGATTCGGCAGATTGATATTTTTTAATTCAATATGTCTAAATTTAAAGTTTTTTAAACATGTTGACTAAAGTTTGATTTTTAATTGTGTTTAAATATTAAAAAAAAAGAAAACACTCTACTAAGTTTACGCTATTGAAAACACACACTCTACAATTAACTACTTGGAATATAGTGTATAAAAAAATGTCAAGGTAAATTATTGACATTTCAAAATTTCGACAATAGTGGAGAAACGAGTCTTAATAGCTGTAAGAATATTCTTTTTATGTGTACAATAATTATTGAAGTTTAAATCGAAAGCTTCTACTACTAGACTAATTCCAGTAGGTTTATCTATAAGAATATACTGATCACAAATACAAAAGACTATGCATGTTAAGATGCAATAATTGAATCTAATTATGTCAAAGATTGTTAATTAATTTTTTTTTCATGGACTAGAGTATCGCTGGGTGGAAAGTCAACAACTAATCACTAAAACAACTAATATTTTTTTGTTATTGATTGACAAATAAAAAAATAATATTTGATAATTTTTTTAATTAATAATTAAAATTATTTATTTTATTTTCTGAAGTGAATTAATCACTTCAAAGAAGTTGGATGAAAAAAAGGGTGTCTCCTTCGAAGAACCAACAAGGAGAGGCTTCATTGGCCTGTATTTGCCGTGTGTGGCCAAAATTTGTAAATTGTCCTTTTGTGTTTATTTTGCATATATGTATTTGTTTCTTTTATAGTACAGTCATTTTGTTTGATGTATTGTAGTGTATCATGTAACTAATACACCTATAGCAAGATTTTTTAATTTACGTTAAGCATCATATTTATGTTAAGTTTATTATTTTATTTATCTTATCTTTAAATTTTTTTTATTTAATCTTTCTGTTTAATAAACTGTATTCTGATAGGTTATTATTATCTTTATTTATATTTTAGATTTATTTTTTTGTTATTGTTGTTATTAAGTGCTTATCTTTTATTCAATAAAACAATTCATTTTTCAATTTATTCAGGAAACACTTTATCATCTTAACCATTTAACATATTATTTTATTACGATCACATGTCTTTGGGCTAGTCTATATACATTTACACTAATTATAATCTATCTTTAGTTAAGACTTAAGAGTGATGTTATGTCTACACTCACAAAACAAAACAAAACAAAATGTGATATATAGATTAAGACCACCCCGAATGTGACTCCTTCAGATAGCAACGAAATGCAACAGAGAAGAAACTAAAATAAACACTACCCATTGAGTTGTCCACGTACATAATACTTATCCACTCTATGTATGTATAGCACATTATTGATATAAAATATTTATTAATGATTATTTTTTATAAAAAATATTTAATTAATTATTTTATCTTTTAACTACTTTTCTTTTATCAATAAGATTCAAATTAAAAATCTTATTTAAAATATCCAAATTGAATTTTACCAAGACTAACTATATGTTGGTTAACATTCTATCATAGGTGTGACTTTTAATTTTTATTTAATAAATTTCCATAAATTTTAATAATTTTTTTTTATCACTCCTTATTCATTGTTAATTCATAGAAGGAAAAAAAAAAAAAGTTTCCTTTTGCAACTTGATGGGTCCCACTCCTCGTTTTCCTCCCATGTCACCCTTCATATTTTACGTTAGTCAACCTTCTATCCTTATGGAAAAAAAAAAAAAAGTCAACATTCTATCATTTTCACTTTTTATTTAATGAATTCCACATATGATTCCGTGTTTTTTTTTAAACAATTTTAATCAGTCCTAAATTGTGTTAATTCATAAAAAAAAAATTATTCTATTTAAATATAATTTTAATATTAACTCATTCATATAGAATTTGTTTACACTTTTTTTAAATATCATAAAGTGATAAATATTAACATAACCTTCAAATATTAATTATTATCATTTTTTTTATCCGTAAGAATTGAATAAAGATGGAGGCAACTACAAATGTTTGTGGGAACCAATATAAAAAGTTTGATTCAAAATATTTTTTTTTTAAAAGAAACATTCATATATTTTAAAATAATAATTATATTAGTAATTTATCAAAATAATAAGAAAAGATATATTTAAACAAGAAACAAATATATATATATATATATATATATATATATATATATATATATATATTTTAAGTAACAATTATATATTATATATAAAATTTGCAAATAAAAAAAATAAAATCAAGGGGGTCCATGGCCCCCCAAGTATACAATGTGCCTCCCTTCCTGAATACATCCTACTCAACCAATTGAGTTAGACCCATTTGGTATTAATTATTATCATTGATTAAAATTATTAAACATATCGTTGTATTTCCTTATTATGTATTCTAACATTTTTTTTTATTTGCACAAGAGAAAGAGAAGTTGTGAATGTCACAATAGGTTTAATGTGAATGTTATTTGAACAAGAAAAGTTGTGAAAGTAAGAAAATAAATGTTACGAAAGGTTTAATGTGAATGTCATAAAAAAAAAGATAAAAATTGTTATAACCATACCCAATCTCATAATTTATTCTCCCATGATATTCAATACCATATCTCTCTCCCCTCCTGCATCTCTCAATTACTCTAAAAAACTCTTCCTCTCTCACATTAACATCTCCTATTTCTTTCTTTTTTATATCATTCTCTTCATTTTATTTTTATGTCAATACTTTAAAATCCTTTTTTACATGACATAAGAAGACCAAAAATCATATGTGGGAGGGAACACTCAATGTTTCCCTCCCAGTTTATCCACACAATACATTTATATATTTTTATTATCACTTGGAACAGATCAAAACAAGATCTAAGAGTTATTCCTTATTTTATAGTCTTTTTTTCTTATTATATTGAAAGGTTGATTTTTTTTTTTATTGATAATAAATTTCTTCATATGAAACATGTTTGTTGTGAAGTATTGTCTGAAAAGAATACTTTAATTTATTCTTAGAAAAAATCCATTAAAATCTGAATACTTTTAAATATCAAAGACTTTTTATCATATATAAAAAATCTTAATCGAATACCAACGAATTTTATTATACTGTTTAAAAGTCTTGATTGAATACTACAAAACTTTTTTCTATTAGTAAAAAGTCTAGGTTGATTGAATATCACAATATTTTTTGTTGAAAAAAAAAAAAGTCTTTTAAAATTTAACAAAATCTCAATTGGATACACTCCCTTAATTCATTATTAGAAAAAATTTATTAAAATTTGAGTGTTTTTAAATATTAGAAGATTTTTTTATTATATGTAAAAAAATCTTAATTGAATACCAACAGATTTTATTGTTTAAAAGTCTTGATTGAATACTATAAGACTTTTTGTTGAAAAAAAAGTCTTTTAAAATCCAACGAAATCTTAATTACATACACCCCTTTAATCCATTGTTAGAAAAAATTTATTAAAATTTAAGTACTTTTAAGACTTTTTATTATATTTAGAAAATTTTAATCAAATATCAACGAATTTCATTTACTATTTAAAAGTCTTGATTGAATACCACAATAATTTTTTTGTTAAAAATAAAATTTTTTAAAATTTAAATGAAATCTCAATTGAATACACCCTTTAATCCATTAGAAAAAAAATAATAAAATCTGAGTACTTTTGAATATCATAAAATTCTTTATTATATATAAAAAATCTTAATTAAATACTACGAGACTTTTTAAAAAAAAAAATCTTTTCAAATACAATAAAATCTCAATTAAATACACCCATTAAAATTAACATATCAATTATTTAATGATAGACTATGTGATTAATACCTAATATATTAATTAATAATGAGTTTTAATGCATGAGAATCTAAATATTATAACCATATTTCTTTAAAAAGAATACATTTAAAATTAATATATTAATTATTTAATGACGGATTGTCTGGTTAATACCTAGTATATTAATTAATAATGAGTTTCATTTGACAAGTTGATGAGTCACATCTCACTCCTCCTTCTTCTCCGGTTGTCTCACCCTTCAGAGTGCACAGATAATAATAATGCATTCGAAACTGTTTCTTTTCAAACCCCCCCTTGTTTCTCGTCCCACCTCCCTCCTCGCTCATAAAATCATGTGACTATCGAATCCAACCAAACCAAACGCGTCGAAAAAAAAAAACAACTTTGGAAGATCCTTAATTTTTGTAAATACTTCCAAACACACATACTTGTTGCTGTTTTGTTGGTGAAGAAACCAAAGATGGTCAAAGCCATATCATAGTCTGTGTCTGTCTATATATATATTAGTTATCTTCAGAAGCGACCAATTTTGCCACCCCAATTAAGCTGATCATCAAAAAATGAAGAACACCTACGCCGGCGCCGCCGTGTATGGCGCCGCCGGCGACGTCATCAAGCCGTGGAGCTCCGGTGGAAGCCACCTTATGGTGAGAAGGGCCATGCAACTCACCATGTTCGTTATTGGGTTTGCTGTATTGTGGATGTTTCTCTGTAACACTGCTTCTCCCTTTGGCTTCTCACATTACTTCATTGATGATTCACCAAAGGTGAGTTCTCTCTCTCTCTCTCTCTCTCTCTCTCTCTCTCTCTCTCTCTCTCTCTCTCTCTCTATGTTTCTGTGTTTTGCAAGTGGTGAATGGAGAAGAATAAAAGGAGTGAACTTTGGGGGTTTTGGATTTTGTTGGATTTTTTTTTTCTTGCAAACCAATTAAAAAAGTTTGAATTTTTGAATATTGGGTTTTGATGTTTTTGTTTTTTAAATATTCTATGCTCTATAGCTTTAAGCTTGGCTTGATCAAACTTTTTTGCTTTGTGGGTCAATTTGGATTATTCTCAATGTTAGGTTGTTATGCTATCTATTTGTTCTCCCAGTGGAGCTCACTGTTTTATTCTTTTTTGTTTCCTTGCCTAAACTTGTTATCCAATAACATAATTGATCCCCAAGTGAAAAGATAACCCTTTTTGTTAGTTTGGCTTAGTAAATGATGATGGTGTAAAATTTAATTTTAAAATCACAACTCAATTCTGAGATTCTTAGAAAGATATGTAAGGAGGTGCATGGATTTGTAACTGATAAGGGAAAAAGGAGTGGGGTGTAGGGATTCTTCTAAATATTACCGTTTCTGACTGGACATGCATTTCATGATCCATGCCTAAAGTTTTTTAATTATAAATTTGGCACCATTTGAATTTGTGAATTGCGAAGATGTTTCTCTCTCCTCTTTCGCATACCCATCAAGCATGTAATTTTCACAGGACCATGTTTTGAATGGGTGTGTTTGTGTTTGTGATTGTGTTCCTAGTTTTTTTTTTTTTTTTTTTAAATTGAACTAATTTCATAAAATTGATTTTATTTAAGATTGATTTATAAAAGTAAATAACTAATAAATTATTTCACTTTACACTTGGGTGTTTGTTGGTATCTTTCTTAGCATAATTTTGAAGGACTAGGACGTTTCAACATTGATCACATTAATTTATTAATAAATTTGGGCGAATTTTTTTCCTTCTTCTTTCTCTCTCTAGAAAATATCTCCTGATGTACCAATGGGAACTTTGGTTGTGGTACCTGACAGGGGATAGTTTGATGCCCAATCATTAATGCACACAAACTCTAATGTGTATTACACCATTTTGACATTTTCTTATTTTTTTTTTGTTAACAAATACTGTAAGAACTTAAAGATATTGTAGTACAGTATTATTTTTTTAAGGTAATATACATTTTGAAAATTACTACTAATTAAAAGAATTGTTATGATCAAAATACTTTTTTGATAAAATTGTTTTTAATAAAAGAGTCAAAATATAGTCGTAGATTCATTTTAGTATTTTGGTGAGATAACAATAAATGGAGATATTATTGAATTTAATTTTAATATAGTGAGAGTATAAAAATTGTCATTTAATTATAATATTTTCATGTATAATAATTTTGTCAACTTTAGCTTAAACATCTCCTTTTATAAGAGTAACGTAAAGTTTAAAACATTTTGTTTTTAAGAAAAATCGAAACTAGCACTAATATTTAAGTTCGAAAACTTCATTTTCTTTTATGGTCAATGAATGCGAAATGACAAACTGAATAATGAATAAAAAACCATTGACATACTTCAACTATTGAAATTGACCTCTGCTATGTCTGATCCCACCAGATCCTCTTGCATTTATTCAAGACTTTTAATTATTACATCCGTTTAATAAGCAACACAAACACTATTTTTTTTTTTTATAATTACAACTTAATTTTTTAAATTCAATGTTTTGTCTAAAATATATATATATATTTTTTACTTTTTAATAAAAAATTTCAGTTACTCATTCTGTGAGAGTATCGAAGAGTGGATGAGAAAAATTTAAGGTAATTTAAGAAAAATAATATAAAAAATATTAAATTTATTAAACTTAATTGAAGTTTTTAATGTGCAATTTTTTTTTGTTGCTTATATATGAATGAAATGAATAATATATATTTGAGCTAATTAATATTAATCAATTTTTCTATGGTCGAAATATTGCACGTTGTGTGGATATTGGTGAAACCATGTGCCATAAAACACGACCAGCTGTTCACGTTGTTGTCCCAATGTAGACTTATGGTTGACTATGCTTAGCTGTTCACATTGACCCTTAATCATATTATTATTATTATTATTGATTAAGATTTGTTTTGATGAAAATAAGATTATTAAGCAGAAATTGTTGATCATGTCATGGCCAATGTGATAGGAGTAGGTAATACTTAATAGGGCCAGCATGATCCATGTAGAGGCTACAATACAAGCCATTGCTTGATAATTCATTCATTATTATTGATAATGATACATAAGTGGGAAGAGAATAAAGGGATGCAATTTCCCTTTTTAAGATATTATTCTTCTTTGGATGCCATAATCAATAATGGTAGTACTGTAACAATTTCACATTGCCAGCTACTATTCTATATTAGTGAGAGGTTGGATGTCACACAGGAAATGTCTACAATTTCCATTTTCCACCCAAAATAGCCATATGTGCCACTAGTTTTGTTCTGTGGTTATATGTGCAAATGCAGGGGACCATTTTGTTACCTTTGATTTGTTTATGCCCCCATTAGCACATATTGTATATTCATTTCTTATTTGATGTCTTGTATGCACATTTTGCACACTTCTTATTTTAGGATGTTTTCCTAACCATTGTGGATTATTACATATAAATTTCAGATTATTTGACTTGTTGCACTTTGATGCCTTTGCATAACTGCATTATTGAAAGGGATTGGATTGTTTTATCTTCTTGACAGGCATATTGGAAACTCTTGTTATTTTGTTGAGCTTAGCTTTTTACTTGTCTTATTATCACCCCAATCATGTGTTTGATAAAATTCTTCTTAGAAATGTGAACTTGGGTTACCAAATGTTTGCTGTAGTCTTGACTTTATTCATCAGGGTGGATATGATCCAAAGCTACGGAGTGTTCTTAGAAGCGCATCTATGAAGGATAAGACAGTCATAATCACAACTCTAAATGATGCATGGGCAGAGCCAGGTTCCATATTTGACCTCTTTCTTGAGAGTTTTCGCGTAGGGAACCAG
This sequence comes from Amphicarpaea edgeworthii, assembly GCA_014843725.1. Taxonomy (NCBI): domain Eukaryota; kingdom Viridiplantae; phylum Streptophyta; class Magnoliopsida; order Fabales; family Fabaceae; genus Amphicarpaea; species Amphicarpaea edgeworthii. The sequence continues at coordinate 2,684,017 of CM026325.1, forward strand.
ACAAAAATGTTTTTGAAGCACTTGGTGGTAATTACTTGGGACCAAAAGGCACATGCTCGTTGCCTTGCTGTGCACAAGCACTGTTACCAACTTGAAACTAAAGGTGACAATTTCACCGGTGAAGCATTTTTCATGACTGCAGATTACCTACACATGATGTGGAGAAGAATTGAATTCCTTGGTACTGTCCTTGAGATGGGGTACAGCTTTGTGTTCACGGTAAAATCTTTATTTTTATTTGCAAAGTAGCTTCTTAAAATCTTCACAATGCTCACACACAACCATGCATTGACATCATGTGTGATAATTTTGTTAACTTTTATAGTAGCTATCTTAAATGTCATCTTTAGATTCAAGTTGACAGTGTAAAAACTTAAAAAAGTAAACAACCCTTTACACTGTCATTCATGCATAGAAATTAAACTCATTTAATATTTTGTTTCCTTTGCAGGATACTGATATAATGTGGCTTAGAAATCCTTTCAAACAATTTTACAAGGATGCAGATTTCCAAATAGCTTGTGATAATTTCAATGGCAATTCCTATGACTTAAACAACTTTCCAAATGGAGGGTTTACTTATGTGAAATCGAATAACCGAACTATTTTGTTCTACAAGTTCTGGTTCAACTCTAGGAATGCCTACCCAAAGTTGCATGACCAGGATGTGCTCAACAAGATCAAAAAGCACTCCTTCGTTTCCAACATAAAGCTGAAGATTAGGTTCCTTACTACTAGTTATTTTGGAGGGTTTTGTCAGCATGCAAAGGACTTCAAAAGGGTTTCAACAATGCATGCCAATTGTTGTGTTGGTTTAGAAAACAAAGTCAATGATCTCAAAATTTTGCTTAAGGATTGGAAGAAGTATGTGGCATTGCCTGAAAACAAGAAAAATCAGTCAGATCCTTCTTGGAGCGTAAGTTGCAGGTAATGTAGATGACTTTTGTTAATTATTTTTTCACACACTAACATTATGTTGCATAGAAATTAACCTTTACATTTAAACATAATTAGAAATTTAGATAACGTATAATTCTATACGAGCTTTGTTTTTCTGTTATTTAATTCCACTGAGATGTTGTGGACTTAGTCAAAGAAAATATATTAAGCATTATATATCAGAATGATAACAAAATTTGACTACGGGAGTTGTGTTACATATAAATCACACGTAGAAGTCAAAATAATAACGTGTCAATATTCATTTGATGGAAAGTCTTAATAATGTTTTTTCTGCCACAAATGTCATTAATGGACATCGTTTTCTGTTACTGTTTATAATATTCCACATTGTTGACGTCATGCAGGACGTCCTTTGAACGTTCCAAAGAAAGGAGGCAGAAGATTAAAGAGGTATGTTATGTTAAGAGTAAATTTCTCTTCATCTTTACTCATCAAGTTTTAAACATAACATAAGAGTAAAGAGTAAATTAGTAGTATTATGAAAACTTTACATTTGTTGAGTTCCAGTACTGTTCATAACGTTTTTCAATTGATTTTGAAGGATGGAGAATGATTGACTTAAATTTCCGATCACAGCAAAAGATTTACGTTGCCAAAGCAATTATTTTGCAACAGAAAATAAATGTGTAGAATAGAAACGATACACACATAGCAGATTAGAATGCAGGAAACAGAGAGAAATTTGTTCAAGTCAAGGTGTAAGAATTCAGACACAAAACTTGCAAATGGCAATTGTGAATTTACACACATTAGCTTTTTTTAACCAAAGTTCGATTTCTTACCTCTTTTGGCCGGAACTATACTCCTGTCATTTCTTATGTATTTATTCTAATCGTCGCATTTTTATATGTTTAACAATTTTTTTGGGGGGAACAAATTGTGATAGCTGTGATTCTGTGAATTCTCGTAAATAAAATCCCTTGGAAAAATTACGTTTGAGGCAACTCAATGCGCATTCCGAAGCTTCATTTATTAAGAAGGTGAGAATATGTAACTTTCATTTGAGAGTTGATTTCACATGCTGTATTTCACCACTACAAAATATCCAAAAGGGCAAAGAAAAATAGAAGAACCAAATAAGTTAGATTAAAAAAAAAAAAAAATCAGATTTTGATTCACAAAATCCTTTGACGAATGGAAATGAACATCGAAGAGAACTAAATGTGGAGCTGGTATAAAAGGCTGTGAATTATTCCTCTACATACCTTTCAATATTCCACATCATAGCTTACTTCATTTCCATAGGTCTCTGCTAACGTAACTTGCAGAAATAACCTGTACAAAGCTTATGAAAAAAAAATCATCTTTGATATTTATTTATTTATTTTATTATAAAGTAAACTGTTAAAAAACATCATCATATTATATCATATTAATAGATGTTAAAAGTTGACCAGGAAAATATGCTGCGTGAATTTTTAATAAGTATATATGCAAAACGAGATAATAACTTCTTCTGCCTAACTTTTTACATTTATTACTTGGAAGTCAAATGAGCCACTGTTCACAGTTCACACACCCTATGATTTTTAGCTTGTGTTAACTGTTAAGAGTGGTTTGTCATTATAATTTATAAGGAGGACATGATTTTAATATTAAATATTAATAAAATATATAGTAAAAAGGTTACACCAAAACTTAAAAAAGTATGCGATTCGCAAAATTCCTTCATGTAAGTGAACAAAAAATAATTTAAACTCTTTTGCCGCATTCAATAATTTTGGTTGCACTCGTCTATAATTATAAAGGATGGTATATCTTATGTCCATCACAAACCTCATCAACGAGCATATATATTTGATGTCATGTAATTTAAAGATAAATCTTTTAGCTTTGCCAACCCTTGAGAGCTATCTTTTCTCTACTAGAGTCGTCCCAATGCCAACTGTATATACAAGGGAAATTTTAGAAACTAGCACAATTTTTAATACCTTAAGTATTTTGAATAATTCTCTTTCTATTCTATTGAATGAAATTTATTGAAAGGTACAAATTTGCAATTAAGTCTCATATCTTACTTAGTAAATCTCTTAAAAAATTATAATACGTATACGTTGTTATTGGTGTAAAAAGAATAACAAATTAAGGTCTTCACAGGAACCAAAAGTGACCAATTTTGGCACCCCAATTCATCAACAATGAAGAATACCTCCGACAGCATCAAGACATGGAGTTCTGGTAGCAACAGTTTGGTGAGAAGGGTGATGCAACTAACCATGTTCCTTGCTGCCCTTGCTATGTTGTGGATGTTTCTCTCTCCCACCTTTGAATTATTCCTTACCACCTCCTCACAATCTTACTTCATTGAAGGTTTCTCATCAGATTCAATGGCGAGTTTAAGTCTCTCTCATTATCATTTTGGAAACTAATTCTTAAGCTTACCTTATTTTTCTCTTTTATATCATCGATATTTCTCTCAGGAAAAAGAGATTAGTAAAAAATCGTGTGTTCAAATTTCTTCCACTAACAAATTAACAGCTAATTGTTAAGTTTACTTCTTCTCTTCTTTTATGCATCAGGCTGATTATGATCCAAACCTAGAGAGTGTTCTTAGAAATGCATCTATGAAGGATAACACAGTGATAATCACAATTCTAAACGATGCATGGGCAAAGCCAGGTTCCATGTTTGACCTCTTTCTAGAGAGCTTTCGCCAAGGGAACGAGACACAGTGGCTTTTGAATCACTTGGTGGCAATAACTTGGGACCAAAACACTTATGCTTATTGCCTTGCCTTGCACAACCATTGTTACCAAGTTGGTACCAAAGGTGGCAATTTCACTGGTGAAGTATTTTTCATGTCCCCAAACTACCTACACATGATGTGGAGAAGAACTGAATTCCTTGGTTCTGTCCTTCAGATGGGATACAACTTTGTGTTCACGGTATATACACACAGAGGAATGCTAAGACGCCTCTATCAAAGACTCTTTCAGATCGAGACTTTCTCCGTGATTGGTTGAAATTTTTAGAATCTTTACTATTCACAGATTAAAGGGTTAATTTGTTTCTATTTGTTTACCTTTGCAGGATACTGATATAATGTGGCTTAGAGATCCCTTCAAGATATTTTACAAAGATACAGATTTCCAAATAGCATGTGATGTTTTCAATGGGAATTCCTCTGACTTAAACAACTTTCCAAATGGAGGGTTTAAGTATGTGAAATCAAATAATCGAACAATATGGTTCTATAAGTTCTGGTTCAACGCTAGGAAGGCCTACCCGGGGTTGCATGAGCAATCTGTGCTCAACAATATCAAAATGCATCCCTTAGTTTACAGAAAGAAGCTGACGATTAGGCTCCTTAGCACTAGTTACTTTGGAGGGTTTTGTGAGCTAAGCAAGGACTTCAACAAGGTCTCAACAATGCATGCCAATTGTTGTGTTGGTGTAGAAAACAAAGTCAATGATCTTAAGATTTTGCTTGATGATTGGAAAAAGTATATGGCATTGTCTGAAAATGAGAAAAAAAAGTCACAGCTTACTTGGAGCGTACCACAACTTTGCAGGTAATGTAATTGACTAATTTTCCTAATTGTTGTTTCATTTATTCAATAAATATATACAATGGCTAGAATGTTTTGTTTGTCAATTCATACTGCAGGACGTCCTTTCAACGTGCCAAAAAAAATAAGCAGATTACTTAAAGGGGGGTTGATTATGAAGGTTGGAGATCGAATGATTGACTCAAATTTCAGACCATAGCAAAAGATTTACGTTGCCAAACCAATTGATCTTTTGCAACAGAAAAGAAAATAAATGTGTAGAATAGTAACGGTACACATATTAAAATACAGGAAGGAATCAGTGAAAAGTTTGTTCAAGGTGTAAGAATTCAGACACGTACAAAAGTTGCAAATAATTGTGAATTCCAATGGGTTTTTTAGTCACAGTTCGATTTCTTACTTATTTTGGTCAAAACTATACTGCTGTGATTTCTTATGTATTTATTTTAATCTTCGCATTTTGTTTTTAATGTACAGTTTATCTGAATCTTCAAGAAATGAGAATAATTTACCCAAAGGAAATAAACAATAAAACTGCAACGTTCCATTCCATCAAATAAAGAAGTTGTGTAGCACCAAATGCTGGCTGACTATTTTTAACATTAAACCAACCGTCGCAAACAACATGAATTTGTGATAGTGTTGCCTATACTTGAGTTTGGAAAAATTACATTATGCACATGAAAATGGAAATGAACATCAAAGAGAAGTAGATAATTAATAAATACCAATATAATACAAAAGGGTCAGTATCAATGAAGCCAACGCGCGAGTTTGGCCTTGTGTTGAGACCCTAATTCATAAATACCACATGACATTCTTGTTCAATGAAAGGGACGCGACAAATGTGTAAAAAAAAAAAAAAAAAATCTATTGTGTGAATTGTTGATAAGTATAAATGCAAGAGGAGATAATAAGTTGTTCCGCCTAATTAACCTTTTACATTTATTATTTAGAAGTCAAATGAGCCATTGTCCACACACCCTAGCTATGATTTACTAGCTCGCTAATACTAATATTTTCAACTTTGGCTAATTTAATACACTACTTAACTTTGGTTGCACCCAACAACGCACACTCTTCAAATTAAAGGACGATCACAAACCTCTTCTACAGGCATTCATGTATTGTAATATATATAAAATTCATTTAGCTCTGCCAACCCCTTGATAGACTCGTCCCAATGCCAACGCCCGCACGCCATTGTTGTTGATCAAATCAAACGACTTTTCTTTAATTAAGTGCTATTCTTTTTTGAGGTAAATTAATGTAGACATTACTCTTAATTAGTCAGGTTTCAAATGAGACACAGAACTAGCTAGTCCCAATTCCCTTCTAAGTATATTACTAAACTAAACCCTGTAAATGCTCGATCGACTATACTATAATATAAAAGAAATAATAACAGAAGTAGTATTTAATGAAAAAATACTAAATTTCACTGGTTAATTACATACAAACTTTTTTTTTCTTCCATTAATTAACATGTCTCCGAAATGAATAAGATAATATAAAGTTATCTTGTAATCCATGAGGTCCTCTATTTAGTTTTCTTCTATTCTGATTTAATTTGATTCATTGTATTTGTAACTCACGGTAAATAATCCTAATTAATAGCTAGCAATATGTTCTTTTGCAACGTGATCACTCGATCTCATAATTCCTCCCTCTCTCATCCTCGTTGCACTTGCACCACACGATAACCCCAACCCCTATAAAGTGTCTCAAAACAACGTTGGAAAATCCATAAATATTGTAAATACTAGAAAACACAGACGACGTTGGTGAAAGAGAATGAAGGACAAGGACACCTCCAGCATCGACGTCGACGTCGGCGACAGGGCAGGGAGAAGGGCCATGCAACTGAGCATGTTCCTTGTTGGGTTTGGTGTGTTGTGGCTGTTTCTCTATAACACGGCTTCTCCTTTTGGCTTCTCACGTGATTACTTCATTCACAACGAGTCACCAAAGGTCAGAGCCTCTCTCTCTCTCTATCAGTGATTTTTTCGAGTAAACAATCAAAAAATTGATACACCTTTTTAAAAATTATTAATTAAATAAAACATCATGATAAAAAATTCTTCTGTGAAATGTGAACTTGGGTTACCAAGTGTTTGAACTTTGATGTGGTCTTGGCTTTATGCATCAGGAGGCTGATTATGATCCAACGCTGGAGAGTGTTCTTAGAAACGCATGTACGAAGGATAAGACAGTGATAATCACAACTTTAAACGATGCATGGGCAGAGCCAGGTTCCATGTTTGACCTCTTCCTTGAGAGTCTAAGCCTAGGGAATGAGACAAAATGGCTTTCAAATCACTTGGTGGTAATAACTTGGGACCAAAACACACTTTCTCGTTGCCTTGCTGTACACAAGCATTGTTACCAAGTTGATACTAAAGGTGGCAATTACACCGGTGAGGTTTTTTACATGACCCCTAACTACCTACACATGATGTGGAGAAGAACTGAATTCCTTGGTTCTATTCTTGAGATGGGATACAACTTTGTCTTCACGGTATATATATATATATACATTTACTTTTTGTTTTTTTTTTTTGAGGTCCTAGATAGGTCAAAGATTATGAGTTTTCACTAACGACTCATTGAATTGTGTTACGTGATTATTGCTAGGCGTCTAAGGGAATTTTGCATACGATGTGAATTGCATATTCCTGCTAAATAGAACGTTCTTCACATGTGAATGTAGAAGAGTCATGTATCACTGCACCAAACCCCATGGATTTATACATTTACTTTGTTTAATTTGTAAAAAAAGAGCTTCTTAGCATCTTTACAATGCACAAATTAAAGGGTTAATTTTTTTGTTTACCTTTGCAGGATACCGATATAATGTGGCTTAGAGATCCCTTCAAACAATTTTACAAAGATGCAGATTTCCAAATAGCTTGTGATTCATTCAATGGCAACTCCTCTGACTTGAACAACTTTCCAAATGGAGGGTTTAAGTATGTGAAATCAAATAACAGAACAATATGGTTCTATAAGTTCTGGTTCAACTCTAGTAATGCCTACCCGGGGATGAATGACCAGGATGTGCTCAACAATATAAAAATGCACCCTTTAATTTCCCGAATGAAGCTCAAGATTAGGTTCCTTAGCACTGGTTATTTTGGAGGGTTTTGTCAGCCTAGCGAGGACTTCAACAAGGTCACAACAATGCATGCCAATTGCTGTGTTGGCATAGAAAACAAAGTCAATGATCTTAGAATTTTGCTTCAGGATTGGAAAAAGTATATGGCATTGCCTGAAAATGAGAAAAAAGAGTCACATCCTTCTTGGAGCGTACCACAACTTTGCAGGTAATGTAATTGACATTTCTTGATTATTGTAATTTATTTATTCAAAAAATATATACAATTTATTGTATAGACTATAGAGTAAAAATTATTTATACATTTCTGTCTGTATAATGTTCCTAATCGTTGACACCATTCAGGACGTCCTTTGAACGTGCCAAACAAAGGAATCAGATTAATTGAAGGGGGTTGTGATTCTGTAACTGTTTGATGCATGCATGCATGAAGAGGTATGTTAAATTGTCTGCAGTTATATTTATGTATAGCATGATTCTTTTGAAAACTATTGAACGCAAAGACGTTTTGTTAATAGCTATTAGAAAATGTTGTGTATATATTTTTTTATTTTACTAATAATTATTAAAGTATCACTCTATTTAAAAAAAAAAAATCTCATTAGAAAATGACAGTTAAAGTACATTACATGTTTTTATCATGCTTATAAAATTTTGGCACGTTAATTGATTTGGTTACGTTTTTCAATTGGATTTGAAGTTTGGAAAATGATTGACTCAAATTTCAGATGACAGGAAAAGAAATGTGTAGAATAGAAGCGAACGAGTACTTAAAATGAAGGGAACAGAGAAAAGTTTTGTTCAAGTTCTCAGAATTCTGACAGAAAACTTGCAATTGTTAATTTCCATGTACTTTATAGTCAAAGTTCAAATTCTACTTCTTTAAGTTAAAATTATGTATTTCTTTACGCTGCCAATATCACAAATACATACAATGAATGAATGTAAAAAAAAAAAGAGTCAACTCTAAAATAGAAGCGTACGAAGGAGGTCAATTTTTTTACATAATTATTTGAATATTTAATTTTTAATAAATAATAAATTTAACAAAAATATTTTTTAAAATTTTAATTTATGTGTAAAAGACTAGATATGTGATCAATTACTGAAAACAAAATATCAACTCAAAAAGTAATTTTCTTATATATTTATTATTAATCTTTCTCTCTCTCTCTATGTATATATAGTACATAAATCATGGAGTTGAAGATTATTATTTTTTATGTATCAAATTAATGAATCAATCAATCTCAAGGCAAATGCAAACAAACAAATTAAAATCTATGCAATTTGAAATCATTCTGAACTTGAGTTTTCTATCTAGTTAGTTATACTGAGAGAGTCAAATCACATTCAATATACATCCACATGCAATGCAAAGCTTCACTACACTACGATAATGATAACTGTGACGTATGTGAGAGAGTTCGAACTCAAAACTCAAAATCAAAAGCACGAGCTGGAATTCATGGGAACTGTGACCTAGGACGGCGTTCCCGTACGCAATCGATGAATGAATGAACCAAGTAAACTACATTTCTTTTATTTATTTATTTATAACTAAAAGAGTTAAATACAAAGAGAAAACATATTCAAACATGCTACTAAGTTGTCAAGACTATTTTGTATATTAAATTCAAAATAGTTGGAGGACTAATGACTCAAGACTTTATTTTCTTTGCAGGTTTGATGAATAGTTCTGGCTCCGGCAACGAACCATCAGATGGCGGCGGTGGTCATCCCTTTCCTACTCCACCTCCACGACCATCCTTCCGTGATATGTTCATGGGAGATAGACTTATTCTGACACCCAGGCCTAGAGTGGATCTAATTCAACAGCAATTGACAAGAATTGAATATGAAAACGGTAATTCCCTCAAACCAATGGTTCATATCTCTGACAAGGTGTTCGATGGGCTATGTGCTCCTTGGCAAGATGCATTAGTGGTGAAGCTTTTGGGCAAAAGTATAAGCTACTCTTTGATGCGATATAAGCTATATAGACTATGGAAGCTAGTTGCGGGTTTTGAAATTATGGACATTGGCAATGGTTATTTCATGGTGAAGTTTGACAATGCAGGTGATAGCCAAAAGGTTATGGATGAAGGGCCCCTGGATGTTATTTGATCATTACCTTACAGTGCAACGTTGGTCTCCTGAGTTTATCTCTCCATCTGCGAAGATTGAAAAAACGCTGGTGTGAATTCGCTTTCCGGGTCTCAACCTTATTTACTATGATGAAAGCATTTTGCTTGCATTAGCAGCGGCCATTGGGAAACCAGTTAAGGTGGACTCCAATACCAAAGACATAAGGCGAGGCAGGTTTGCACGAGTTTGCATTGAAATCGATCTTACTAAACTAGTTGTTGGGAAGGTCTGGTTGAAAGGTTTTTGGTACCGAGTGGAGTATGAAAGTCTCCATCGTATATGCTCCACATGTGGTTGTTACGGCCATGTTACAAGGGAGTGCACTAAGAAGCAACTAAAATCTCCGTTGGAAACCCCACTATCAACCTCGCAAGGAACAATGTCGCCAATTGCTTCGGTAACCACTGCAACAACAGTAGATCCGTCTCCAATTATTGAAATTAATGTCCCCATTAATTCAAGAGAGCAAGTGGAAACCGTAACAAAAATAACAGATGTCAATCATGATCCTGTTCATGGTGATTGACTTGTTGTGCAACGAAGGAAGAAATAGAATAACAATATTTCAAATTCAAAAAAGAAAGAGAATATGATGGCTCGGGATTTTATTCTTAAAAAGGATAAGAATAAATTCTCTCTCCCACAACAGAATCCCAATATTCGTGACAAGAAAGAGAAAGTGGAAAATTTAAAAAGTAATCATGAAAATCAATCTAGCCATGTGGCCCTACCTGCTCATAAAAGATCACATTCAAATTTTTCTACCTCTATTGCACAATTAATTCAAAATGCTGCAAAGACCAATATGAATTCACGTGAGACAAATAAAAAGGTACTACCTCCAGCTCATACTACTCCATCGGACCCCACATCAATGCCATCATCGTCCATGTTCAATATTCATGCGAATAATCATGTAAATCAAAATGGGGTTAACACTACGGTACCTGGTGTGCATGTTGATGCTATTGCATTGAACCTTAATATTGATGTGGTTATGGTTGAAGATTCTCAAGGTAAGAAGGTGACCAATGTGGCTCAAGAGTTAGTCCCTGTAAGCCAAGCCATGTCAACGTAGGGCCATGGCTTAGGTTCCCCTCCTCTTTTCATTATGTTGTCATGAATTGTTTACAAGATATATCAATTATATCATGGAACATAAGAGGAGCAGTTGACCGTTGTACGAAACGGTCAGTACGTCAAACATATGATTAAAACCCATAAACCTTCCCTTTTCTTCATCTACGAAACTCATGTTCAATTTCATAGGGTTGAAAATTTTTGGAAGTCATTGGGGTATGAGAAGGTGTTTATTCAAGAGGCTAGAGGACATGCAGGAGGTATTTGGGTCTTGTCAAAAAGGCTGGATGTCAACTTTACTCTTCTACACTCCACGAATCAATGTATTACCTTCAGGCTAGAGATGGTGAATAGTAGGTGGAACTGCTTTGCACTATATGCCTCCCCTATTCCTACGGTGAGGGTTATTCTTTGGGACCACTTGATCGAGATTGGTAATGACATGGAAGGACCGTGACTAGTTATTGGCGATTGGAATGAGATTATTCAACCATCGGAGGTCACAGGGGGAGCCTTCCACCAAGCTAGGGCCAATGCTCTTTACAACGTTCTCACCCAGTGTGACCTTATTGATATGGAAACCACAGGGAGCTTCTTCACGTGGTGCAGGAATATTCAAGCAAGGGGGTTCATAAAAAAAAAAACTCGATAGGTGCGTGGCTAACGCTGACTGGCGTCTTGCCTACCCTAATTCGTTGTTGGAAACTTTTCTCCCCCATAACTCGGACCACAATCCTCTCCTTCTTTCTTGTCGAAAAGCTGACTCTCGCATAAACCCTTCATTTCATTTTCAAGCAGCTTGGCTTTCCCACCCGAAGTATGTAAATATTGTGACACAAGCATGGAGTCAAACTACCAGAGACACTTTCCATAAGCTTAATAAGGTTCGTGACAGCTCTATCACCTTTAACAAAGAGGTCTTTGGGAATATTTTTCAGGACAAAAAGAAGTTGGAAGTTCGTATCAAAGGAGTCCACCGAGAACTAGAGACTCGGGCTACTTCCGACTTGATTCAGTTCGAGAAAGCCTTGCAGGACCAGTATAATCAGATCCTTTTTCGCAAAGAAATGTTATGGTTCTAGAAGTCCCGTGAGAATTGGGTAAGATTTGGCAATAAGAATACCAAATTCTTTCATACTCAAATGGTTATCAGAAGACACAAGAATAACATTTTTGACCTGTTTATTGATAATATTTGGTGTACTGATGCATCCCTTATTACGAAGGAAGCTCAATCGTTCTACCAAGGTCTCTTCCAATCTACTGCTAGATGTCTTCCCAATTGCTTACAGCTAGTGCATGTTTCTCGATTAGAGGATCATGTCTCCCTCGGCCTAGCCGTTACTGTCACGTTACGGGAAGTGAAGGATGCCCTCTTTAGCATGAACCCTTACAAAGCCCCTGGGTCAGACGGATTTCAACCTATATTTTTCAGAACCTTCTGGCCACATATCAAGGATGTTATTACACGCATGGTAGCTGGGAACTTTGCCACAACTGTTGTCTTATCCCAAATGATTAACACTTTGATAGTTCCCATTCCTAAGTCGGAGAATCCCACGTCCATCAGGGACTTCAGACCGATCAGTGTTTGTAATGTTCTATTCAAATTGGTCTCCAAGGTCCTAGTGAATCACCTTCGGTCACATATAGATTTTATCATTGGTCCCCTTCAAAGTAGCTTCATCCCTAAGAGGGGAACTTGTGATAATGCCATCATCGCCCAAGAGATTGTTCATAGTATGCATAAGAAGACTGGAAAGACTGGATATGTTATGTTCAATATTGATTTTGAAAAAGCTTATGATAGGGTTGATTGGAGCTTCTTAAGATTGACTCTGAAGGAATTTGGGTTTCTAGACCACACAATAGATTTGGTTATGAACTGCATTACTACTACGTCCTTGTCCTTAAAATGGAATAATGAGAGATTGTCCTCTTTCTCGCCGAGACGTGGTCTTCGTCAAGGAGACCCAATGTCACCTTATCTCTTTCTGTTATGCATGGAGAAGCTAGCACTTCTCATTCAGGAGAAAGTGAGTAGTGGGAATTGGCAACCAGTTACGGTCTCCAGAGGTGGCCCTAAGATATCACATTTATTTTTTGTCAATGATTTCCTGTTGTTCACTAAGGCGTCAGCAAATCAAGTGTAATTGGTCCAGGATGTTATCCGTCCATTTTGTCTTGCTTCTAGCTTGAAAGTCAATAGTAAAAAATCTAAGTTCTTCGTCTCTAAAAATGTTCCACATAGCAAAATCCAGCAATTCACCACTATATTAAAGTTCCAACACACTTATAATCCAGGGCAGATACTTGGGGTTCCCTCTCTTGGTAGGTAGGACCACTAAGGCGGATTTTGCCTCCCTCACAGACCGTGTCAATAGTCACATTGTAGGTTGGAAGGGTCAATTCCTTAGTCGTGCTGGCAGAGTAACTTTGACTATGTTAGTTATATCTGCTATCCCCTTCTACTCTATGCAAAACCTATGGATCTCGGAGGGAATTTGCAATAAAATTGACTCTAGGTTAAGGTGCTTCATCTGGGGAGGGAATCACAATCATTGGGTAGATTGGTCTACGATCTCTAAAACTTGTGCCAAAGGAGGTTTGGGCATTCGTCGATGTCGCCAAGCTAACATTTCCTTACTTGGCAAGCATGTGTGAGATCTTTTGCACGGCAAGGATAAGTTATGGGTTCGCTTACTATATGCGAAATATATTGGCCAAAAGAATATTCTTCACCTTAAGAATTCCATAAACAGCTTGTATGTTTGGTCCTCTATTATGAAAGCCTTATCTCATCTCAAACAAGGTTTCACGTTTAGGATTGGAGACGAGGATTGCTTCTTTTGGTTTGATCCTTGGTTAGAGGAGGGACCATTGTATGGCATGGTAGATGAGGTCCATGAAAGGGATATGCAATTACGTGTTAAGGATGTCTATTTTGATAGCTATTGGCACTTTGACGTCCTTACTACAACCTTGCCCCAAGACATTCGGAACACCCTTCCGTACTTGTTTCTTAATCCTTCTATGCCGGATATTATTAGGTGGAGTGCATCTAGCTTGGGAAGGTATGATACCAAGTCTGCCTATGCGTGGTTGAGCTGAGAGCTTGCTTTTCATCTTACCTGTGCTGAGTTCAGGTTGTGGGTATGGAAGTCCAAGCTACCTGAGAATGTTAAACACTTTATTTGGCTCACCTATAGAGGGAGTCTTCCTACTAACTCTTTCCGCTTCATGCGGCATATTACTACTGATTCTTCTTGTTGCAAGTGTGGAGATGCCAATGAAACATGGATTCACATCCTTCGCGATTGTCCCTATGCATGTAAGGTGTGGCAATACATTCGGTTGCAGTATGGTCTTGATTTCTTCATTGATGATGCTGTATACTGGCTCAGAAGTAATATTCAAGGAAATTTTCAGCTCTTATTCGGTATCACTTGCTGGATGATTTGGCGTGCGAGGAATGAAGTGGTTTTTAACGATATAGTTTGGCCAGACTGGTATATGCATAACCAGATAAGTTCTCTTTTACATCTAGCCAAAGGGACAAGCTCAACCAGTTCGACCAGCTCATCCTCAATAGATAGGATACTAGTTAACTGGGAACCTCCTCTGCAAAACTACATCAAGATCAATACGAAGGGTAGTTCCTTTGGTAATCCTGGCTTGTCAGGTTTTGGTGGCGTTCTACGAGATTTTGCAGGCAATTGGATCATGGGTTATATGGGCAATTGTGGTTTTACTTCAAACACCACCGCTGAGCTGTGTGCTATTTTTCATGGCATTAAACTTGCCCACACAAAAGGTTTCTCTAATATTATTTGTGAGACGGATTCCACCACTTCTCTGAAATTCATCATTGAGGAGCTCGACGTTGTTCATCCTCATGCAGGTGTGGTTTCGGCTATTCGTGATTACGTACAACTACCTTGGAATATTAGCTTCAAGCATACGCTTAGGCAAGGAAATAATGTGGTAGACATTCTTGCTAAGTCAGGAGCCAAATCCTCCTCCCCGTTTATTTTATTAAATTCTTGTCTAGTTTCAACTTCGAATTACTTAGTTGCTGATGCCTCAGACACTCTCTTTTGTAGGTCTTAGTGCCATTTTTTAAATTTCTTTACTCATAAAAAAAAAATACAAAGAGAAAAAGGTAATCACTAATAATCTTTAATTTACCTAATTTTTAAAATAATTTTATAAAAATTAATTATAAATTATAAATAAAATATCATCATACAATAATACAATAATAACTTCAGTTTACATCAGTTTTAAAACAATTTTATAAAAGTTGACTTTGAACTAATTTTACCTAATAGATATTTAAATTACATTCTAATTTTAATTGCTAAAGTTGCAAAGTCTTGTAGTGAATGTCTTTTAGTTAGTATTTTTCAAAATTATTATTGTAAATTTTTTTTTTTTTATATAGAATGATATGCTATTATTATTTTTCAAATATTTATAATTAACTTTGTATGAAATATAATTTTTCTAAGAACAAATTTCACTCATATTTTGAGTTTTTTTGAATTACATACAACATCACTATTTTTGTTATTCTTAGACTAATCTTTTTAATGTTTAAAAGGTAGGACAAAATATATTTTTAGTTTATAACTATTGAAAGTTTTGTTTTTTACTTCCTAAACTATGGATTTTTATCTCTTAAAAGTATTTTATTTTCGTCCTCAACCTTTGAGAGTTCCATTAAGTAGTGATATATTTTTTTAGATGGATGATGACATGTATCATAAAATTATTAAACTGTTAATTTAAAAAGAAATCACATTAGATATTAAAAGATGACAAGATTTTTTTTTTTTGTTTGTTTTTGTGTGTGAATTATTCACAAGTATAAATGTAAGACGAAGTAATAACTTTTCCTGCCAAACCTTGTGCATTTAATACTTTGAACTCAAATGAGCCATTTTCCAGACCCTATGATTTAATTAACTCGTTTTAAGAGTGGTTTCCTAATAATAGACTATAGACCTGTGGTTGGGTATTAAAGAGCACATATAGTTTATTTTATTTTTAAAAAGGGGACATGATTTTAATATATGTTAAATAGGTTAGACGCGGCCCCAAATTAAGGGCTTTGACTAATTATATAAGACAAAACTTCACGTGTGAAAATATATACATATTAATTTCAGCTTTTTTTGCTGCAATATTCAATGCTCTTAACTTTGGTTGCATGGAAGTACGCGCGCAACAGTCTCCAATGCCATTGTTGCTGATCACACGATCAAGTTTTCAACTTCACTAAGAACCTGCAAATTCTCACATCCAGTACAACGATGTCCTTGCATTTAAACCAAAACTCTATAACTGTATTCACTTTTGAAGGCGCCAAACAGTAAAACTAATTAAACGTATACATCTCTTAATCAAATTCACATCTTAGTTCACTGCGTTATAGAAAAACCCTTTTATGCTAAATCCCATTAATACTCAAGTTTAGTTTATTATATAAGAATCAATAACCGAGGCGTGTATTTAATGAAAGAAAGTAAATAGTATAATACAAGACACAACCATTAATGGTGTGTGTGAAATAATATAAATTGCATGTATTAATGTAGCTTCATAAAAGTATTGATTTATAATATACTGGTGGTGTAAGAGCTCGTGCAATGCATGGCTCCTTAATTACAATTTTATAAATTTTATATTTTTTTTTATAAATATTATGTTTTTATAATATCATATATTATATTTTAAATATTTATAATAATATTATTTAAAAATTATTAATTTTATATAAGTTTTTAAAATGTGTTTTATATATTAAATTTTTATTTTAATTATATCTTGATCTATTTAATTTAAAATATGTTTGGTCCATTATTTTTTAAACCAAGAAATTTAGACTTATTCTATTTATTAAATTTTTTTTATACTTACACCTCTTAAATTTACATCTATTAATATAATATTGGATTAATTAATTAGGTTGAAATATTTTATTTTTAAGTTTAAATCTAATTAACTAAAATATTAAATTTAACTCAAATTAAAAAAAATATTTTTTACTTAATTTAGATTAACAAAATCAAACTAATGAAAAATATCATGAATAAATCATTAATATAATTTGGTACTTTTTGAATATTAAAAGCTTTGGTATTCTTTAAAATACCATTACCAATAGTATACCATATTACCATAAATAACAAATTTTACAAACATAAATAAATAAAAAAGAGTAAATTATAGCAACATCTTCTAAAATTTATTTCAATTATACATACATCCCTTCTATTTTTATTTTACACAAAATTCTAACTTTTGAAATCCCATTACATTTACACTCCCTACACTTAAAACACAGTTAACTTTATTAACTTTTTTATGTTGTATGACTAGCATATGACTTTTGTAATATATATTTTTTTAAACATAATGTTTGGTTACATCTTTTTTATTTCTAAAATATACGGGGTGTATGTGTAATGTATTAAAAAATTCGGGGGTGATTTTAAAAGTTAAAGAGATACATGTGTGATGCGTTTAAAAAAATAAGAACAAATTAATTCTGTAAAATTATCACATATACTCCTAAACTTTTTAATACATTACACGTGCACCCCTTATATTTTAGAAATAGAAAAGAAGTAACTAAACATTATGTTTAAAAAAAAAAAGATAAAAACATTTTGAAAAAAAAAATATATTATAAAAATCATGTGCCAATCACCTAACATAAAAAAGTTAACAAAATTAACTCCATTTTCAGTGAAGGAGATGCAAGTATAATGAAATCTCAAAAGTTATGGAAATTTTGTGTAGAGTAAAAATAGAAGAGGATACATGTGTAATTGAAGCAAATCTCATACAATATTATTGTAATTTGTTTAATAAAAAAATTATCAACTATAAAATAAGTTTTATATGATATATTTTTTTTTATTGTAAGTGCATAGATAGATATTTGTTCCTAATATAAAAAAATAAGTAAAATATTTGAATGGTAAAATAATTTTTTTCATATATAAAGTTATTATATTATTTTATAATAAATATATTAAATTAAAATATGTAAAAAAAAAAGAATAAATACCTTAAAAAAGAATATAGGAAAGAAAAAGAAAAGAAAGAATAGAGAAAATAAAATAAATAAAAAAGGAAAAAAGAAAAATAGGCCGGGAATTTTTTTTAAAAAAAATATACGGAAGAAAGAAAGAATAGAGAAAACAGAAAAAAAAAAAAAAAAAAAAGTAGGACAGATACGGAAGAAAAGTCAGAAGAGAAAAAAAGAAAAAGAAGAAGGCTTTAGAGTGAGACATGGGTAAAAAGAAAAGTTTGAAATATTAGATAGATAGATATTTAAAAAAAAAAAATGAACAATTAATATTTATTGTGAAAGCATGCAGTCAAAGCATAACGTATGTTAAAAAGTACTTGTTGCCGAAGAAAACAAAGTATAAGCAAAGTTCTTCAATTCTAAGATGTCAAAAGAGACCATATTTGCAAAATCCCAATTGAACCAATCTTGTTCAAACAACAATGAAGAAGCACACCTCTGCTGCAGTAGTGAAGAATAGCGGTGGTAGTGACCGCAGCGGCATGATGAAGGCATGGAGTTTGGGTAGAAAGCAGGTTTTGGTGAGAAGGTTGATGCAAGTCACCATCTTCCTTGCTGCCTTTCTTGTGTGCTCCATGTTTCTCTGTAACTCTGCTTCTTCCATTGAATTCCATACCTTCTCACATTATTTCACTCCTCATCACTCAACAAAGGTACCAATTTTCTCTTTCCATGCTTTAATTTGCTAATCAAGCTAATTGCCTAGCTACTTTTGATATTGGATTCATCAAACTTTTTTTGCTTCTGCATGTGGGTCAATTTGGTTTATTAGTTCGATCTCCATGCCATAATTGAACTAAAGAACCGTGTGTGCTTTTTTTTAATGCTTATGCAGTTACGTTGTTATACATGCTGTTCTTTTTTTTTCTGCATATTTTCTTTTTGGTAATTTTGTTCAAGACACAATTTACAAAAACACTATTTTTTACAAATTCAATAGAAATATTACCATGTCTCAACATTATTTTAATGAATAGGATAATTTTGTGATAAAATATTCAATAAAATTGTAGATGTCTTACCATATATATTCTTTTTTAGATACATGATACATCCATTGCTTCTAAAATGTTATTAACAATACTTGTAATTGTAACATTGAAGCTTTGATTTTGCTTTATTGCATGCATCTGCAGGCTGAATCAAAGCTAGAGAGTGTTCTTAGAAACGCGTCAATGGAGTACAAGACAGTGATAATCACAACATTAAACGATGAATGGGCAAAGCCAGGTTCCATATTTGAGCTGTTTCTTGACAGTTTTCGGCTAGGGAATGAAACACAAAGGCTTCTAAATCACTTGGTGGTAATAACTTGGGACCAAAAGACACTTTCTTATTGCCTTGCTTTGCACAACCACTGTTACCAAGTTGAAACCAAAGGTGCCAATTTCACCGGTGAAGTATATTACATGTCCCCAACATACCTACACATGATGTGGAGAAGAACTGAATTCCTTACTTCTGTTCTTGAGATGGGATATAACTTTCTCTTCACGGTATATTTGTTTTTGCTTCTTAAGATCTTTACAATGATGCACACAAATTAATTAAAGGGTTAATTTCCTTTGTAGGATACTGATATAATGTGGCTTAGAGATCCCTTCAAACAATTTTACGAAGATGCAGATTTCCAAATAGCTTGTGATGCATTCAGTGGCAATTCAACTGATATGCACAACTTACCAAATGGAGGGCTGAAATATATGAAATCGAATAACAGAACTATATGGTTTAACAAGTTCTGGTACAACTCTAGCAAAGAGTACCCAGGGTTGGGTGAGCAGGGTGTGTTCAACAAAATAAAAAAGCACCCTTTAATTTCCGAAATGAAGCTCAGGATTAGGTTCATTAGCACTAGTTACTTTGGTGGGTTTTGTGAGCCAAGCAAGGACTTCAACAAGGTCTCAACAATGCATGCCAATTGTTGTGTTGGCATAGACAACAAAGTCAATGATCTTAAACTCTTGCTTCAGGATTGGAACAACTATATGGCTTTGTCTGAATATGACAAAAAACACTCTAATCTTACTTGGAGGGTACCACAAAGTTGCAGGTAATACTGTAAATCACTTTTCTTAATTATTATTTCTTCATTTCATTTATTCAATGACTGATATCCACATTGTTGACACCATGCAGTACGTCCATTGAACGTGGAATCAAAGAACGGAGGAAGAAGCAATTAGCTATAGAGAGGACGTGACGGGCTTGATTTGGTTGAAACTGTTTGATGCAGCTGGTACCTTAAATTGAACAAAGCGGTTTTTTATTAACAATAAAAAACGTTTAGGAAGGAAATAAAAGAGTTTATGATAGGTGAAGGAGTCTTTAATAATGTTGATTTGGTTACGTTTATCAACTGGTTTTGAAGGTTGGAGAACGATCGACTCAAAGCAAAAGATTCATTGCCAAGCCAATTCTTTTGCAATGGAAAAGAAATGTGTGGAGTGGTTACCTACTAGACAATCGATGTTTTTTTTTTATGAGATGATCGATGTTTATATTTCTATCATTATAAGATATAATAAATGATATGTACAAAAACGTTATAACACAAATTGTTGTATAAATAAATCGTTATACAAGTAATATTTCGATTCTTTATTTTTCTTATAGCCAAGTTAGTTTTGTCATTTGTGATCGACACTTGTTCCAAAAAAGTTCCTCGAACAACAAATTAGTAACATTTTCTTTGGTGCGCGTTCTTGAATCTCATTATATGCGCTACGTACATTACAAGTAGTATGTTCTAAGATCTCGAACTTTCTTGAATGGGCTTATTGCTTTACACTTGGCCCGTTTAACATAGGTATTTTGCTTTTCACACCTCCTAAAAATCTAAATAGAGAAAATTACCCCTTCACCTAACTATTAACACCACCGTATCACACGTCACACCTCCAGCCAACCACCCAACACCGCCATTGTGCACAGTTTTTGTTGTTATTTATTAAATAAAATAAAATATATACGAGCATATAATTTATGAAAAAATAATATATTTATTTATGTGTTAAATTAAATGAGAAGCCTTGTTCTGGTGGCTGGAGTTGGATCCCTGACATCGCGCAACCTCCGTCACCGGCAGTAGCTCCGGTCAGAAACATCAGTTCCTATTCCGTTTGACAATTAGTAATTACAATGGAGGAGCTGAGATCTGCTATGGAGGAGCACATGGACCTTATGGCAGATCTTGTTCAGAAGTTCTCTTCGGATCTTCGCGCTGGCTTTCGCCCCGCTTACGATAACTTTTTCGGTTTTTTCCATGCCATTGACTGGAAGGTACCTACCCCACCTCCATTCTCTTCGAATTCTGGATTTCTTTGTGCCTAATGCATTGAATCATAAGCACTTATAAACTCTGCTATGTTAATATCTAGAGTTAGATTTGCTGTATTGTATAGACTATGTAAAGATTAGTGATCTTTGGCGGTTTAATCTTAGTTTGACACTGTCGATCAATAATATCCTACCGTTTGCACTGATTGAGCGACTTTGTCACTGTATCACTATTAAACTCTTAATTTACTTTTAGATTTTGTTATTGGTGATATATGATTAATGGAATAAGTGTAGGTGATGGAAATGTTCAAATGTGAAAACTGAAAACTATTGCTTGGTTTGCCGTTTGGTGTAATCAGTGAGACAGTGATGCTTTCTTGCCTTTGATTGTGGATTGTATTGTGATGTTTTATCTGGAGAATGTTGCATATAGGAAACATGTGGATCTATACTGCTATCAAAGGTTATAAACAATAGCATGACTTGTTCATTTAATGGAAGAGTATTCATGTTTGTTCTTGGCAGCAAGATCATGAGATTTCCAATCTACTATTTAGTGTACAATGCATATAACATTTGGATAGAAAATATGGTTTTTTGTGAATCATGACATTCAGTGTTTTCTGTTCTCAGATTGTTCAGTCTTTATCATTTTTCTTTTATTGAACTTTCTTACGATTGACACTGGTTTGATTTACTATTTTTTCTCTTCACTCTTTGTTTCAGGAACCTTGGATAATGGGATTAATAGGTTTCCATGTTGTGTTGCTGCTTGTAATTATCATCTCTAGGAAGAAGACGAACTTTCAAATGTTCTTGTTCCTTTTAACATGTATGTGGCATTCCTTACTTTATTGAATGAATTTTTTAATCAACTATGTAGGCTTAGTTATAACTGCTCTGTTGCTTTTGATGCCGCTAGCTTTGTTCCTGTTTGAATTTGTTGCTTTCCTTAAATCCTTCATGATAATAAAGTTAGTGCCTTGCCTTTGTTTACTGGCCTGGGGTGAAATGCCAAGCAGAAATTTTGTTAAATTGAGAGAAATGCTATTCTATATTATGTTTAGATTCGGGCTTCATCCTTATAAAATGTTTTTCTTGTCATGTTTTCATGATTGCAAACAATACCTAACATTGTCAAATTAGAGGGTCAAAATCCAGTCATATTAGCACCTTGGAACCATATATTCTTTTACATAGTGAAGAGCTCAGATGATTGCAAATTTATCCATTTCATTAATGTCGAGTTTTCTTTTTCATATGAGAAAAATATGATGATGATATGAAGTATCTTTTTAATCCACTAAATTGAATATTCAAGCTCTATACATTCAAGGTCAATGTGCTGGAAAGCTAGTAGCAATGTTTTAGAACCCTTGGTGGGTTGGTCCTGATGCTACCATAACAAGGCTTGGTTGTTGTTTTACCTCTCAAACAATTCCTTACCTACAAATAATTTTGATGCAGTGGCTGGTGTATATCTTGCTGAGATTCTGAACAGATTTTTGGGGGAAAACTGGAAAAGCTTCTCTAGTCAGAACTACTTTGATCCGAGTGGACTATTTATGTCAGTTGTTTGGTCTGGACCTCTTCTTGTCATTTCCATGATAATCTTGGTTAGTATTTCTTTCACATAACCTTTTCAGTTTATTTATATCGAATATTGAGCTTAAGTATGTTTCTCTATATATGTGCAGATCAATACACTCTTCTCCTTATGTTACTTGATTGTTAGGTGGAAAAGAGCTGAACTGAGACATCGTGCAAGGGCTGCTCGCAATAAGCAGGACTAGTTAGTTGCTTTGTGGTGGGATTTTGATGGCTTAAACTCTGAAGGAGTTCATATCAATGGCAATGTAATCATATTATGGTTTTACAAATGAATTTTGTCTTTCCTTTTTTATTTATTTTTCTTATTCAGCAATTTTTGTGTACACTATTAACGGGATGTTTTTTTCTTCTACTTTTACAAATGTGTAACCAAAAAGGAGCTGAGAATTTAACAAAGTGATAATTAGATTGTATGGTTTACCACTGACAATAGAGAAAAAAAAGATACTTTTTTTTTCATTCCATCCAAATAATATAACATTTTTTTCATTTAAATAAAGTATATACAAAAAAAGTAACGGATTATTTAATAATATCAAATTCCAGTTTTAAATGTAAAATTATACTAAATATTCAGAAAAAAAAACTATACCACTAATAATAATTTTCCATAAAAATATTAGTGGTCTAGAAACAAGAAGCAAAAGAAGTTTCTATAGAATAAAAGAAACAAATAATGGAATAAGAAAAGAAAAATAGCAATGACATCACAAAGATAGCTGAGGCAGCATGCATTCACCAGAAGCTGAAGCAGTGAGTTGCCATTGCGTATGTTTTATTCCTCCCCCACATCAAATAATAAAAAAATCACCATACGTGACTCATCCAAGGGATAATCATGAACTAACTAATGCCTTCTCAATGTTGCACCCTTGTTCATAGTTGACACTGATATTTGATTTACAAAATTTCTAACAGTGATATTGAACAGAGAGACTATACACTAAAGATGTTAGATTTAGTAAAAAACAAAAAAAGATTAGTTCTTACATGACGAATTAAGATTCACATTTCTACTTAGAAAATAGTAGTAGTAAAGAATTAAAATACATGTTTTAAAATCTCTTTCTTTGCTGAGAAAAAAAAAAAAAATCTCTTTCTTTATATATGTTTGTATTTGACAAAGGGAGAGATGAATCTCTCGAAGTACAACCATCTTGATATTTAACTATTCACCAAAAAAAAAAATGTTTGATATTTAACTGAAGACTACACAGTACATACCTTAACATATTGATTTATAATGTAATCGTACTTTTGTTTAAATGGATTTTAATTTGTGAAAAAGCGGATCGGAGTTGTGATGTTATAACAATTAGTGGTTTTGATTAGTTACGTAATTAACTAGGTATTAGTTTCACAGTGATTAAAACCAGCAAAAAAAAGAAAAAGTTTCATAGTGATTACGACAAGAAGCACATATAAAAGAGTTTCAACTTCAATAATAGGACCACGCACTGTACTTTTCTCTGTATGAGTAATGCCTAGAATTAAAAAAATTGAAAGCCTTTAAAGTTTGTGTTTCTTACTCATACACCACCTCTGAGTTTTTCAGATTAATTAATAATAAAAAGATGGATGAATCAATAATGGAATTGTGGACTTGCATAACACGTAATTTGGCAGTGGCACTTTAGGATAGGCATTCCACCATTTTGAAGCATGAGTGAGTGGCCACCAAATCACTCCCTACACTCTTGGGCAAAACAAACAAGGCACCAAATTTGTTTGTGATGATGTACACATATAAGATCATCCTTTGATGAAGAGTGTTGGGTGCAACCAAAGTTAAGTGTCTTATTGAATGCACCAAAAATTAAGTTTAGTCAAGCCAAAGTGGAGGTAAATCACTTGGCTGCAAGCTTTTCGTGTAATATTCTCTTTACTACGTATATATAATATATTACTATATTTAAAAGACAAAATTTAAAGCAAATCCTTAAATATTTTTTTATGTTAATTAATGTGTAATCAAAATTATTTTTTTCTCAATAATAAATTAAGAAAAGTTTGCATTAAAATTTAATAAATTAATAAATTATTGTGTTATCAAAATTTCAGTTTCAATTTTAATAAAAAAAAACGTAAAAACTCTATCTAAATTTTCTCTATATTAAAACCAAGTTCTCTATAATACACGTGTCACCAAAAGTATCTCTCAAAAGTTCCCGTTTCAAAATATCATGATAAATGATAAACCATATGCAATTCAAACTCTGCTATCTAAATCATAGGGTCTGGACGTTCTACGTACTATTAATTATTGAGGCTATTCAAGACACATACATGAATGACCCAATATCATGGTGGCCATTCAAAATTTCAACTATGTTTGGTAATTTCGATCAATTTATAATTTACTTAGTTAATTTATCAACTAGCTAGTTTCGTGAAAGGTGTCTTAAATTAATTTATGTGTAGTGAGAAATTGTTACACTACCGGTATCAAGTTTAAAATGCATAATGTGTTCCATATTTTCATGAGTCTCTAAAAATAGAATAATTTCCTTCATTTGATCAATGAGAACAAAAGAGAGTAATACAAAGGCCCATTTAGTTCCATGCATTTTTTTTCAAAATTAAAGAAAAATTGAAAAAAATAAAATGGAAGTAACTAGGGTTGTTTTGACATTCGACATGGAAAATAAATAATTTTAATCCAAACACATTAGAGCTATGGAATATCTATTGGCCAATCGAAGAATTTAAATATATAGTGAGTGAAGTGGGTTTGTTTCACATGGCCAAGATATCAGGCAGTTTTTCAGTATCTTGAGAAAAGCATGCCAAGTCTCTAGCTCTACTCAACCAATTTTTCATATAACAACCTTTGATTCAAAAGGTGTGAGTGAGGCTCTTCAAAACCCTATTATGTTTTGTCTTGCTTCATCACTTCATTTCCAACCCTAGCTAGACCCTTAAATTAAGTAATTAAACTTATTTCTCTTTCAGCCTCATAATTTATCAATCAATTTACTCTCTGATTTGCTTGCTAACCGGTGACCATAACTATAGGCATGTCACTCACTCTCGATCAATCTCCTTTTGATTAATTTCTACAATTTTCTTAGATATTAATGGTTTCAAGTTATCTTCTTCATTTTCTTCCAAGTTCCAACAACCACCACATTTGTGAAATATTGGGCCCCAGATCCATCGATAACCATTATCAATAATTGAGATCATTAATCTTCCATTACTTTGTTCCACATTAACCCATCAATTAATTCTATATACTAAGTAGGTGCTGTTTTGATATGATACGTGTGTCATCAATCTTTAATCATCAAATATACCATGGCATATTCTAAATTCTAATTAGCACTCTTCTCCACTACCACTCACATTCACCCCAAACACAGTGCATGCACCTCAATGGAAACATATTGTCCAAACCAACGTTTTGTTTATGTATTATTATATACACGATAGAGGGTTCTGTTCTGTTATGTTATGATGTCATCATTGTCATGTCACCTTATGATTTTTTTAATGTAATCTTAGTAATATATATAGGAGTGGATAGAGCAACATTGGAGCAAGGTAGCAACTAACTAATCAAATTCCTTTATCTTTGATTGTAGGAATCAATCAAAATGGAAGAGGAGCAAAGACTTGTTAAGGGTGGCACAAATTTGGAGGGAATAAGTGAGGCAAAACTTGAGCTAACAGTGGATGAGGTGGTGGAGGAGTATGTGGGTTCTTTGGGGTTCTCTCAGATAGTGCATGTGCTATTGGTGTCACTGGCATGGATATTTGATGCTCAGAGTACTTTGGTCACAATCTTCAGTGATGCTCAACCACCTGCTTGGAGGTGCAAAACTGGAATATTGTGTCAAGATAGCAACAACAACAACAACAACAGCACTGCAGGTTCTTTCTGTGGGTTGGTGCCTGGGACTTGGGAATGGGTTGGTGGCAATACTAGTTCCATCATAGCTGAGTGGAATCTTGTATGTGATCAAAGGTTTATGGCTGCTGTTCCTGCTTCTGTCTACTTCCTTGGCTCTCTCATAGGTAAATTAATATTCTATGCATTCACAGTGTAGAGATTTTTTATACTACTATCATTCAATAACATATTCATATTCATCGTGTATGTAACTTTGTTCATTCTCATGATAAGTACTTTATAAGTCACACCAATAATTGTTTCTGGGTTAACTGACGGTATTAAGTATTAACATCGTCACAGTACATAAAAAATCAAACTCTGCAGTATTAAGTATTAACATACTCTCTAACATTGTTATTAGCTCAAATTTATAGACACAAAAGTTATGAGTTTTACTTCATCTTTGACAAGTCTCACTCATAATTTTGTGAATCTCATTGTATTTCTAGTAATCGTAGATTGAGTGTTGAATATTTGAATTCATGTTACTGATCAATATCACATTATCATGTGCACTCTGCACCACTGACCAGTAGGTTTCTTTTATCAATCTGTTTTGTAGTGTTAGTTTGTACGAGGGGTTGCTTTCTACCTTTTTAGAACTCTTTTAGTTTTGTTCCAACTATAGCCATAAGTCAATAAAAAACAGAATCCACGCAGCTGTATTAGACAAATAATTGTAAACTATTCATGTACGTGAAAAACTGTGCAAAATGAATTTCATTATTATGGCCTAGCAAATATTTATAGATAAATTTTATTGATCATAAAGTGATGAGTTGTTGTATTTGTAATGGATGGTTTATATAATAAAGCTCTAATAAATTTCAGTCCACAAAAAATACTGTTTGCCAAAAGATTTATGAATAGTATTTATACTTAGTGGCTTACACTAAAATTCCTTGTCAAATTTACTAGCTGATGTTGTGTTTGACTTGGAGATCTATTATCTACTATATGTATTATTTTCTTTTTCTTTCTTTTCTATTGAATGAGGTGGAACTCATTAACTTATTATCTTAATGAAACTGTCCAGTGTAATTTTTGTAGTTTTCTTATAAAACATGAACATTTAATTGTAGTTTTTCTATATTAAAAAAGAGAATTTCAGTTGATTTGTTTTCCGTCCCTTACTCCTCTTAGGATATACTGTTAAATTATATTTTTATTTATCTATGTAGTACAAAAATAAAGGTAACAATTTATCTCCCATGAATTAACCTTCTTTGTCCAACAAAAGGGTTAGGTGAAACCAAGTCTGTTATTGTTAATTGCATGAATTATGGTGCAGGTTCTGGTGTGTATGGGCACCTATCTGATACATGGCTAGGAAGAAAAAGAACAGTACAACTTTCATGCATCTTAGCATCCATAACAGCCTTTGCCACATCTCTCTCCCCAAACATTTGGACCTATGCTTTCTTCCGTTTTGCAAACGGTTTCGCAAGGTCAGGAATTGGCATATGCTGCCTAGTCCTGAGCACAGAATCAGTAGGACGAAAGTGGCGTGGCCAAGTTGGACAATACGGCTTCTTTTTCTTCACAATAGGCTTCCTCACACTCCCCCTCATGGCCTATCCAACTAGAGCATCTTGGAGGAACTTGTACAAACTCTTGTCCCTTCTTCCACTAGCTTATGCTGTTTTACTACTCCCTTTGGTCTCTGAATCCCCACGTTGGCTTCTTATTAGAGGTAGAGCCAAAGAGGCCCTTCAAGTTTTGGACAAGTTTGCTATTCTCAATGGCAGGAAAAAACTCCCCAATAACCTCTCTTTGGTTAACCCTTGTGGAGGATCAAGTAGTGATGATGAAACAACTACTCCAACTCCTAACAACAGAGAGAATCTTTGGACCACAAAATGGGCAGCTGTTAGAATGGTCACTGTTATGCTAGCTGGCTTTGGAGTTGGCTTTGTTTACTATGGAGTTCAACTCAATGTTGAGAACTTGAACTTCAACCTCTATGTCTCAGTTGCACTCAATGCATTGATGGAGATTCCTGCTGTGGTCATTGGTACTTTTCTATTGGGGTTTACTAATAGACGTTTGTTGCTATCTGTGTCCTCTTATGTAGCTGCAGTGTCCTCAATACTATGCACATTTTTCTCACACAAAGGTGGCACATCAAAAGTGCATAACAACGGTGGCAGCTTGGGCCAGTTGATTGTTGAAGCAATTGGGTTCATGGGTGCTTCAACAACGTTTGACATATTGTACATTTATTGTGTGGAGCTTTTTCCTACTGATGTTAGGAACTTTGCAGTGTCGATGTTGCGACAGGCCATAATGTTGGGGGCTTCTGTGGCACCTTTGCTTGTTGTGTTGGGCCGAATGAGCCCATCTTTGTCTTTTCTCGTCTTTGGTGTCTTTGCTATTTCAAGTGGCGTTTTAAGCACTTGGCTACCTGAGACTAGAAATTCTCCTCTCTATGAGACCCTCAAACAGCAAGAGGAGGAGGAGAAACATAATTGTGTGTCTCATCGTAACGATTCTGCCATTGAGCTAGGAAAATGATAATAACTCTAAATGGTGCTGTTCGATCGTTCTAATTTATATGTACTCTTAATCTAGTGTTTTTATGTAGACATTTTTATAAGATTTAAATATGTGTGTAAATTAAACTCTAATAGAAGTAGCTAGGGTAGGGTCGTAGGGGAAATCAAAGTTATAATGTTGGAATGACCACGTGTTGTGTTCTAATGCAATAGTTTGATTACAATATATAACTATAGCATGTGATTAGTAAGTAATGTATTCTTACTTCTTGTACTGTCAAAGAGGCAGAATATAAAGACCGTCCATGTGCAAATATAAAGTGGTGTCATGAGATATGTTTCAGCATTGTTATCTATACATACACACTTGGACACTCATCACTGTCGTTCAAAAAATATAAACATCCTTAATATTATTATATTGGTTTACTCCAAGTTTTATATTTTTTTTTTACATTTGGAAGATAATCTTTTAAAAGTTTTATTTGATATGTTTTAGTCATTTTAAAACTAATGTTTTAAAAATATCATTTTAATATTTTAAACTATATATTTAATCACATTACTAAAAATTATACTTTAATCATATTTTTATATATTTTTAGATTTTTCGTTAAAAAATATTGACACGATCAAGACTTTAAATTTTAAATTTTAAAATAATAAAAATTAAAAATTATCATTATATTTTTTTATTTTAAAAATAAAAATCTATCATATTCAAACTCCTCTTCTACCTCCTAAAATTTAATAAACTTTATGGTATTCTACTTTAACTTAAGTTTATTCTTACTTGATTATTGTCAAACTTAAAATTTTGATATTTAAAAGTGAATATGTTCTTTTTATTGTGAACATTTTCATCTATTATATTTAAATTTACACTGTCATGACTATTAAATTTTTACTTTCAAACTTGAAATTTTAATAAATAATAGTGTACGGTTATCCGGATATTCAAATTTAAAATGTTGACTTTATTTATGAAAGAGTTTATCTGTTCCAAAATGTTATTCTCAGGTCTCAATCTTGAAATTATAACATTTGTTTTACAAAAGTTTCAAAAATTAATATACTATTTTATTACGAGCAATATCATTTATTGTATTTCAACTTTATAGATGATAGTTTATGATTATTTGGTTACTTTCAAACTTAAAAGATTGGTAAGCTTGAAAATACTTGTTAAATTAATAATTAGGCATAATACATAGATAGACAAATGAAAAAAAAAAAAAAAACTGGTAATTGCTTAAAGAGCTAGGTTGAATATCATGTGAAATATTCTTCATCCAAGTAATTATCTGGAAACAAATACCTAAACAGGGACGAAATCACAGAACTAAGGTAAAACCAAATCTTAGCAAAATCGATTATCCCAAATGATATCACTATCTTAAATTGGCATATCACTCATCATAAATTTCAGAGAAAATAAAAAGATTTCAATATACAACATTTGTTGGGCTAAGATAGTTACCGTGTGAAACTGTCCCTCCCGGATTTTGAGTGAATCCTTTTGACTATTTGTTGTTGCTGTTGGACTGTGACACTGAACACTCCTATTCTTAAGGTCCCACCCCTTTCACCAACCCTCTTTATCTTTATCACTCACAAAAACATACATAACTTTCTTTCAAATCAGTTCTTCCTCAGCTCTGTTTTTTTCCTCTGTTTCACTTCACTAGCTGCCAATCGACACCTCTTCCTACATTTCTCCGTGAGTATCCTTCTTCTGTTCTTCTACTCCTTTTGTGTATCAATTCTGCTTTTGTTGTTGGATTCTTCTTCTTCTTCTTCTTCTTATTGTTTATTTTAAAATTTTATAAATGTATTTTTTATGGTCATTTTTGCTGGGAAAATAGCAGAGGATTCTGTAACTGTGGACATGAGGGGACTGAATATGATGATTCCTGAGTGCCATGCAATTGCTGCTTGCTGCATTGTTTAACAATGTATCTGACCTTCAATGGGTATATTTTGTTTTGCAAATAAAATGGACTAATATTGATTTTTTTTTTTTGAACTAATGTTGAAAAGGTTTCCAACTTTCTCTCATTCTTCCTTCCTCTGTTTTTCCCTGCCAAATAGAGCATGCAAAGAACTAAATTGCTCCTAATACTTTAGTTATTCTTCTTCTGTTATACTTCATGTTGTTGTTCTTTGTTGCCATGCTAGCATGATCTTCATTGATTCCAGGATAAGCCACAGAATTTGAAAGAATTAAAAAAGGGAATTTTTCTCTTTTTGAATTTCAGAATTCAGGTTTAAAACGCTTTGGGATTTGGGCTTGTATTGCTATATTCTGAATGTTAAGATTGCACCATTCTTCCATACAGTATTTTAAACATTTTGGTTTTGTTCAATGTGATTTAGTAATTGTGTCTACGGAGATCTGCGCTGGTTAATGTGATGGTGCTGTGTTACTGTCTTTTTCCCTCTTAACTACTACACTACATTCTTTATTTTTGTTTTGCTCTTTTCTTTGTACTATACTTTTTCCATTCTTCTTAAATGCAAATGACCCTCTATTTCTGGCAACAGTCGTATTTTCAAAGATTGTTGTTGTTGTTTTTTTTTTTTTTTTTTTATCTCATCTACTATTATTATTGCAATGGTATAGGGGGGGACTTGAAGCAAGCATATTAATGGTGAGGGACCCAAACATGGGCAAGGAAAAAGTGATTTCAAACTCTACATTGCTATCCTCATCCACAAAAGGGTTCAAGGACAAGGGCATCCCCAACAATAACATGCCCTCATGGCTTCTCACCAATATTTCTGGTATGCATTGATTCACCCTACCGTACCCCAAAACTGAACTTGCTTTAACAAAACAAAACTCCATGTTAGTACATTTTAAGTCACATCTCTTTGTTGTTGTTTATATTGGGTCATAGGTTTATTGCCTGTTTATTTCATAGATAGAATTGATGATTCATATCGGATAAATCTGATTAGGAGAATGATCAAGTTTATCTTAACTTTAATTTTATATTAAAATTAAAATTGTGTACACTTTTGAACTTAAGTTCTAATGTGAAACTAATGTGTTTGTGTGATATAGTGTATAAAATTAAATTTAGATGTTAAAAAATAAAATAAATTAAATGATGGTTTGTGAAGGGTTTGATTTTTTTTTTTTTTTCATTTGAGTGTTTGATTTTTTATATTTGAATAGTATAGTGATATGATATGATGTAATATATGCATATCAAATAAATGAAAGGGAAAAATCTTTAATGGGTATGTAGCAGAAAGAGAAAGTTGAGATAGTCCTAATCCTAATAAATGAGCCAAGGAAGGAGAAGAAATCTGAATTTAATAGGATCACATGCTTTTGGTGTGTTACAAGTTACAACAAGTTTATGTTGAAACGGTGCCAACCTTTTTCAAGCAATCATCAATGGAAGGAAGGAAGAAGTGTAATATGAAGGAGAAGAATCCATCCATACAGCCACACAGGACATGTCCTTGTCAACTGTCAGACGTCCAAGTCTTCATTGGGAACAACACTGCCGTACATTGTTATTTGCCTTGTTACATTATTATCATCAAACATCACCTAGCCCACGCGCTCTTTTACACGCGCCTTTTTTAACAATGAATTTTAAATTTTATCATAAAGAAATTATTTATTTTTATTTGTCAATCATCATTATATTAAACTATATATTATATACATGCATTGATTGTGGGGAAGAAAAACTAGATAAAGATGGAGTTATGTGACGTGTGTATATGGGATCATTAATTTTTTCATAGGTGGCTGTTGATAGATGTATCTTTTTTGGTGTCTATCTGTTTTCAAATTTCCAATTTGATTTGAACCAGACTTCTACTACACCCCTTGTCTTTGTTCTGGCGATGGATCCATTGTCCCTTTCTCATACCCTTTTGTTCTTTTGTATGGCCTTTGCTTGCGAAGCTTTTTGGACACTTATAGTTTTGTGTTTCAAAATTTGAAACTAACATGAGCCTAGTGGTCACACACATGATTCATTGGTTCCTGGCCACGCCACGTCACTTGCCTTGCTGCAGTGTACATTAGATTTTTGTGTCATTTGTAAACTGTAACGGTGACCTTTCCTTTTAAGCCTCGTAGCCTGTGCTCATCCTAAACTTTATTGGCTTTTTACCCTTAAAAAATTGAAAGTTGGAGAACGTTAGCTTTTCTGTCCACAGTGCACATGCTCAGGTATAGTACATGATTTTGACCTTTGCATTCAAAACTAGAGGGGTAGTAGATGTAACTCTAGACTAGACACTAGGTACTCTAGAGAGGAAATGTGCCATACCCTTGTGCCTAACTCGTGTTGCAAATTCAAAATTCCATTTTCAAATTATTCAGTCCTACACTATTTAATTTCCTTGTAAACGTTTTATCTTGTGTACCATAATTATTTATGGGTTTTGTCAGTGTTCCCTTTTATAGTGTCACGGTTTGGTAACATGTCACTTTCTTATAGCTCAATTACTCATCAACCAAGTTGAGATCTGGTCTATATTAACCTCCATTGTGGTAGTACACTACATCCCAATGTCAATCATGCTACAAGTTTGAAACTTTATTATTTACAAGTTTGAAACTTTATGGTTCTGCTGAAGCTATGGAATTGTGTAAACCTGGTAAGGAAAAAAATGCATTGGTCTTTGTGTTCTTTTACTTTACTAATTACTACATCAAAAGCATCTAGTCTTTTAACTGAACTGAATGACTTTGTGTGATTTTTTTTAGCCAAACCTCACTTAGTGAGAAAAAAAGCTTTTATTTTTGTTAATTAATGTAGTACTTATGCAAGAAACTTGATGTTTCATGGCAGACTTGGAGGAGAGGATGAAAGTGTTGGCAATGAGTACGACAGAAGATGAAGAAATGGGAGACACTTTCGCTGAAAGAGCAGAATCATACTACCAAAAGAGGCCTCAGCTACTGTCCCTTCTGCAGGACTTGTACAATGGCTACATGACCTTATCTGACCGTTACATCCAAACACTGGCCAAACACAAGCACCATAGTAGACACTCTTCTCAAGTCTCAACTGTAGATGAAGGCTTCTCTGACCAAGAAGAAGCATGTGGTGTGAGCCACAGTGATTCAGACATTGAGAGCTCAATCTCCTACCAACAACACCCTCCACCCATGATGATGATGCCAATAGGTGGTCTCCCGAGGAGCTCCATCATGCTTGATGTTGATGCCATTGTTGCTGAGCTTGTGATTAAGAATGTTGAGTATGACTTGTTGATGCATGAGGTTGGTGTCATGGAGAGGAGGTACTGTGAGTCCTCAAGGAAAAGTGAGCTTCAAAAGAGTCTTCTTGAGGTGTTAGAGTCTGAGAGGATTGTTCTGTTGAATGAGAATGCTAGCTTGAGTTATAGAGTCAACACTTTGGTGGAAGAGAACAAAGAGCTAGCATCTGAGTCAGTGTTCATCAAGAGGAAGGCTGGTGAGCTAGCAAAGTGTGTGCTGAAGATGAGGGAGGATCATAGAGTGTACATGCTGCACAAGAAAATTGAAGACCTTCAGGCTCAGATACATGGTTTGGAGAAGAGGAACAAGGAGTACTATGAGAAGCTTCTGAGAAAAGATGATGATGATAACAACAAAGGGGTGGCAGCTTTGGATGTTTGTGTTGTTCAGATGGACAAGCATAAGAGGTTCAAGTGGAAAGATGCCAACAACTCTTCTGGGAAGAAATTTCATGGGAAGAAGTCCCCAAGTTTGTGGAAAAAGCTCAAGAACATGGATTTGTTGTTGTGTGGGAGTGGGGCTAATCCAACCTGTGCTTGATGATGTTTCATGGCTGGTAGTTTTTTTGAGTCCACAAAAGTTTTATTTAAAGTTAAATATGTATACTTTTTGGCACTTTATAAGGTAGCAGCAGTAGGTTTACTAGGTTACTTATATAAGCCATGGTGTACATTCCAACATTGAGGCCTTTTTTAACATAGAAATGCATGAAGGCTGCTCTAGCTAAATCCTTGTGACAAACTAATTGTAGATCAGTTTAACATCATCTTGTAAAAGCTAGAGTGGGTCTCTACTTTTGCCTCCATTATTTTAGTTGATCAATTCTGTTATATTGCTGTTTTGTTACTAGTTAACTAAATCATTCACCAATGGTACGTAATCCGAGTCTTGACTCAGATGCCAGCTCTTTGTTCTAGAAATGTTGTTTTCATTTTCTTTCTGTCAAACATTTTTATCTTGTTACAAATTTCAATTTCAATGTGATCAATCCACATAAAAACTAATGATAGCTTTCAAGCTGAGAAAAGTTTCTCACATACCCCACAAACACCCCCTAATAATAATTATCTTATGTCAGTCACTCTACGTAATGAAGGTGAATAACGAAATTATGTCCTATTCATTTCTTAATAAAGCATATTAAAGTATTGGAAATTGCTTTTATGTTATTACTTTTTTACCTAAGAGCGTTATTACATTATTGTGGATGCAAATGCTTATATGATAAATAAATGAAAGGTTTGAGTCACTTGGTAACATCAGAAGAATGCTCACCTACAGTAGAAGTGGATACTGGATAGGTGTCTCATAAATGTTTATGAAACTGAGTATCTTCCACAAAATAAATGGTGTTTATATTATTTATATAACACTATTTTCTTAATCTCTTTTTATCATATCAATCATTTTTCTTGGGCTTATGTAAACATACATTTTCTCTAACAAATTTTGCTAATTATCAAGACGTTAACACGATATACGTGACTACCTAACTTTGTGACATCAGAATGTTGTGAGGCTCCAATGTTTTTTTGTCAATTGGAAACATTTATTATTCTATGGATGCTATAGCCATATTGCAGACTCTTTAGATTGGAAGTAAGAAAAGGAGAGGAAAATGGGTCTTAAAGCTTATCAATGTTCCAGTTTAATGATCTACCTTTGCCTCACGACCTCTTTCATCTTTCTCTATGCAAAGGGAGAAACCTACATTGTTGGTGATAGTAATGGTTGGCATGACGTCTTCGATTTCAGCAACTGGCATGATGGAAAAGAGTTTCATGTTGGTGATGTTCTAGGTAAGGTTAGACTTTAGAGTTTCACATTCATAGTAAAAACAAATATATCAACAATCATATTCTTTTTTATTAGAAGAATTAATGTGAGACTTGCAAAATAAAAGCTGAACTCATGAATTTCATTACATGTAGGATGGGAACATTTATCCCAAAAGGGTGCGTGTCTTCATATTTCATTACATATCAGTAGAAAATTTTCACTAACAACATGATCTATTAAACTGAACAAACTATATAAACATGTTGATATTTTTGTTGTCAGTGCTCAGCTACGAAAACAGCCTGCATAATGTGTTGCAAGTTGATTCCATGGCTTATGAGAATTGCACAAAGGACTCATATACACAGATGTTCACTAGTGGCAATGACTCAGTGGTTTTAAAGGAAGGCAGAGCATGGTTCATATGTGGAGTAGATGATCACTGTCAAAATGGCCAGAAGCTCCACATTACTGTAACTCCTTAGCGACTACTTTTCACAAACATTTATAGAATTTTTTTTTTTTTAATGAAAGGTAAACATTAGAATCAGATCATGTTCAATCGAGAATACTAAATTCAGAATTTCCTTTTCAAATATTGGAATAAAATTACATAATGATGTCCTAGTGTCTGATATTTGTTCTTGACAATAATATTCTTTATCTTACATCCTTATTGATACAATTTATGCAAAGTTCACTCACTGAAGATTTCAAAAAATAAAGCAAACAGTTGGCCAGATCAAATTGAATTGGATTGAGAGAATTACTTTTTTTTTTTATTAACTTGTACCAACCTCCAGTCAAAAAAAAAAAAAAAAAACTTGTACCAACCTAATTTTATCAGTCAGTCCGGTTGGTGTAGAACTTTATATAGGATAATCATATTTAAAAAAAAACTGACAACATTAAAAATTGAAGTAGGTAAAATGATATTTATAAAAAGTAAAAAAACTATATGAATTTAAGGTGATTTCAACTAACCACCCATACATACTTTCCTCCCACCTTTACCCAA
Organism: Amphicarpaea edgeworthii; assembly: GCA_014843725.1. Lineage (NCBI taxonomy): Eukaryota > Viridiplantae > Streptophyta > Magnoliopsida > Fabales > Fabaceae > Amphicarpaea > Amphicarpaea edgeworthii. The sequence goes on from CM026325.1 coordinate 2,721,268, forward strand.
ATTTATAAATTAAAGTGGTAGTTAAGTCATCTGATCAAACCAAGCCCATGATCATCAAATAGTTCTTCCTTTTAATCCTGGCATCATGGCACAACAACCGGATCTAGGATATAATCAACCCATTGCTTTATTTATTTATTTATTTGTAAAACTTAATTTACAATCATGGTTCGAAGATGTTTTCTGTCCCACTTAATCATTTTCCATTAACTAACAAAGTAAAAAAGCAAACAACATTCTGATGAATTATAGAGCACAAAACAAGTTGAAAGCAAGGAAGGTGACAACTCTTGAGAAAGAACTGCATGATAACATGATAAAATTCCAAAATTGAAAGCAACACTATTGTTGGAATCCACTTACTTATTTAGGAGGGTCACCTATGACATGGGTCAAATTAACTCACAACATAGTGCTTACTAATTTTAGTTCTTACTCCTATGGGTGACCATCAGAACTTTTAAGGTCAAAACACCTGTTTATAGCTGGCTCTCATTAGGAGGAACTGGTGATATCTTTAGTACATAAATTTGATCAAAATGAATGTACATATCTTGTCCAACAAATATAAAATGGTTCTTCTCCCACAGATTTAGGATGAAATGCTCACTACTAGTAGCTATAAATAATGGTAGTACCCTTACTGATTAAGGAAAGAGCATGTAGTGACACTTCCACTAATCAACTGTTTCACAGTCATCATTTTAAATTAGACTACTGTTCTTGTCCATAGCGGCATTTAACTTCTTCCCCATCTAAAAGCTTCTCCACAGCATCTGAGGGAAGGCCAATCATCTCTAATGTCTTCTCCCACACCTCGTATGATGTTTGTACATTGTGAGCTTCTTCTGATGGATTTGCTGGACGACAATCTTGAGAAATAAAGGCACAAACAGGCCACTCGTCTGCTTTCAACATTTCACAATACTCTGGAACTTGAGGATCAGTGGCAGCAAAAAGGGCACTCCTTGCACCTGCATTGCAGCATATGTATTCATACAGTCCTGAACACTTTACTTTTTCAAAACATTCGATCAACTAGGATGGTCAAATGATTATACCATTAGATCATGTTTTAGTATTGAATAAACAGACCTTCTTGAGCACTAAAGATGAAGTAAGGCACCAAATGATACGCAGCTTGAACAAGTTTTGGAAGGTCTCTTGCCTGAAATACAGAGTCGAAGTATAAGCAAAACAGAAAGCTAATGAAATAATGCAGCAAAACCAAGAAATCAGGCTGGATATATCCCATTATGTAAAATATAAAAAAAGGATATATCCCATTCTGCAACAAAGAAATTTCCAAGCCTCACTCCAGAGTAGTGGTAAACTGCATAAAATGTAGAGTTTGAGCTTTAAATTTTGATCCTAAATTAACCCTTATGTTGTGTTTGGATGGAACATTTTAAAAATTCAAAGTAATTAAAATTCTAGGCATTAGAATTACTAGAAATTGAATTCCCTTCATTTTATAAATGATTTATTTGGATGAAGATTTGAATTACTAGAAATTGAATTTCCTTCAAAAAATAATATTACATAATTTGTAAACTTATACATAATTTTTAAACTTAAAAAATAATATCCAAAAATATTTTTAAAAATATTACATAATTTGTAAATTTCCAAAAATAATACATGAGGAGAGAGAGAGAGAGGGAGAGAGAAGAGATGGAGAATTTCAAATTCTCAACTTTTTTGAAGAATTTCAAATTCACTATTTTTAACTAACTAAAATACCTCTTCAAAATAACCATATTTTAATTTTTTCTTAAATACCCCATCCAAACAACTCATTTTATTTCAAAGAATTTGAATTACCCTCTCCAAATGAATTACCCTCTTCAAATGCCTCATCCAAACACACTCTAAGACCTTTTTTAGCCCTGATCCGGGCTTTAGTCTGCTAAAAGCCCCAAAATGCTGGATTTTCACCAGGCTTGGACATTATTTTAGAATCCCAAATTGAAACTGGGTTTTTTTGGCCCCACCAATTATAGCCTACACCCCGTTTAGCCCCCTCTACTCCAGAGATTTGCACTAGGCTATTTTAATCAACAATCATAATTGCTCCATCAGCAAAAAAATGTGACCATAAATTATAGCCCTGAAATTATCCAAACCAGATGAAATGATTTTTTTATCAATTCCTAGAGAGCCAAGAGTGTGTTTGACAAATCATTTAAGTAAGCTTATAAGTTTGTTTGGCCAAATAAAGGTATTTGATAAACGAGTTTATCTCGTTAACTTATTGCATTATTTAAAACAATGCTTGAAGTAACGTTTGAGCATATAGCTTTATAATTTTCTATATGTATCCTAAATTTCTTAATAAAATCCCTCATCTACCCACTCCTTCAATATTACATATTACATTCTTTACCTTAATAAATTTTCTTCCTTAGGGGGCGTTTTCCTAGTCCTTCCTTAAGGTAATGTGGAGGCGGCAGGACCCTCAAACTCAAAGTACCTTCTGTAGCCCTTTTCCTAGCACTCCTTGAACTTTTTTCTGGTTATGCTGTATTACTTACAGTGTAAAAAAGTGCCCCAACTAATACAATCTTCCCCCTCCTCCCTCTATTTTGTTTTCTCAACAAGATTGACACACAAAATACTAGAAAAGGGCATGAGCAAATTACAGGGCAAACTCAAGAAAAAGATAATTTCTGAACAATTAGATCCTGCTTGGTTATTACTTATTCGGCAGAAGTCATGTTCGGTTTGACAAAGATTTGTAAAATCAAAAATAGAAATTGAACAATTAATTAAGATTACAGTTGTACATGTTCCATATAGAAACAGATGTTCAATTTTTTCAAAAGACTTACCACATTGGTCTGGACAATTCCAGGTGATACACACAATACACTGATGCCAGATTCAGCAGGGAGTCGTTTCTTAAGAATACTACTAAACATAATCTGCAACAGAAAATGCCAAGTCCTGTTTCATTCACAACTTCAAGATGGAAGGTAGACCAAGCAAATCATCTTCATGTGATTTTGAATAATTTAAATGAAGTGTACCTCTGCTAACTTGCTGCTTGAGTACCCTACCAAACTAGAAAATTTCCTTTTTCCAGATGTGGCATTCATATCTTCAGTGTCTACAAAGCCAACATGATGCATCTACAGAAAAGAGGGGAAAAGAAAAGACAGAGCACTCTTAAGATTTTCTTATGGCCAGAGTGTAAAAGATTAAAAAATAAAAATTATTAAATTTCAAAGTTCAAACTATGTTACACCATTGAAATGAATGTTTGTGTCATGCATGCAGTGCCACAACTGTCATTTGTTTTTACCGTAATTTTTTTTACTAGAAAATAGTGAGGGAAAACATGTCTACCAGTATTCAGGATGACAAGAAATACACCTAAACAGAAGAAAGAAAATGTCTTCCAAACTAACTTAAGCTTTCATAACAAAGTAATTTGCTATTAAATTTGAATTCTAGAAAGCGTTAATCCTCATCATTGCTAGCAACACAAAAAATTACAAACTGAATAGCCTTAGAAAGAGATGTATAACAACAGTCAAAATTTCCAAATTCTTTATGACAAAACAGATCAAAAGATTATTAACTACATTTTAATAAGATTCAGGCATAAAAAACCAACAAGTAATAAATGTTGAATCAATCAAAGGCATTATTATGAAAAATACATGAGAAAAAACTTTGACTTTGATGTGTCAGGTCACATCCTATGGACTATGACATGTAATAGTGTTCAAATAGCAAGAAACTTACTATGGAATTCACATTAACAATGCGACTAGGAGAACCCCTAATGAGGGATGGCAAAAGAAGTATCGAAAGCATGGAAGGGGCAAGATGATTCACTTGCAAGTGCTGTTCATAACCATCTTTGGAAAACTTTTGTGGCTCTGAGTAAGAACAAAAAGAGTGAGTGGGTTAGTGACATTTGTCATCCATGAAATTGAGAACCAATCCGGAAGTTATTATTGTTAATTCTGATAACTTTGTCACAATAAAAAATGAGAAAAAAAAGATAAGCATATTTCAACAGATAATCCCAAAAATTACTGGAAAGTACTCAAACCATAAAAGGGTTATAGACAACAGAAAGGCCAAAATTGAGTAACAGATTTGTTTGATCAGAAATACCAACCTCCAATGGAAAAAATTCCAGCATTATTGATGAGAACATGCAAGGGTGCTGAGCGTGCATTCCATGCTTCAGCAAACCTTGCGACAGAATCCAAAGAGAGAAGATCAACATGCATCACCTTGATAAGCCAAAAGGAAACGTCAATGACCATAAGTAATCCCAAAACAAAATTTTGAACTAAGCTTATTTAGCCTTTTAAACAACTATTCAACCAAAATCTCTCCTTTGAGCATCATGCAAAAAAACTTTCCATATAACAAAAGAGTTTAATGGTGATGCACTGACAGTGGAAAATTTTATACAAGTCAACAGAATAATGTTCCTCACACAATAGTTTTACATTGTCAATGCATCACCATTAAATTCATAACAAAATAAGTTAATTCAAACACACATTCCAATGCATAAAAAGTTCCATGGATCATAATCATCATATATGATTTGACATAGCATTCTCCCAGAGTGCCAGTTTAATGTTCCTCACACAATAACGAGTAATGGCCTTACAAGTTACCTCAACATTGAGAGGAATACTCAATCCTGCAGAGTCAACTTGCCACTTCTGGATCAACTCCTGAGCTGCCTTTGTGTTCCTCACAGCCATAACAACATGGCCCCCTGACTGTGCCAATTGCCTGCACGATATTAAGAAGAACCAAGAAAATGCATCAACTCCCCTTTTTCTCAAAACATAAAAGCACTTGAGTGTCTAAGCTCGCCCCACCTCTTATAAAATACCATAAAACTAGAAGCTAGTCCAAAGTGGTCCTACCTTGCCTCGCAAATGAGGGAAACACACACACTAACCAAAATATTAATGCCATAAATCATATAAAACCGATTCGCAAAACCAACACACACCCACTTCCCAAACACCCACCCCAGTCCCAAAGCTCAAATTTTTAAACTCAAAAGCAAAATCCCATCATGAAATTGAAGGAAGAGTAAAGTGAACCTTGCGATTTCGAGGCCAATGCCGCTGGTGGAGCCGGTGACAATGCAAGTGAGATCGTTGATGGGAGGGAGAGGCATAGGATTGTGCAAGTGGCTCGCCATGATGCGCTGAAAGAGCATTTCGTAGACCACATAGAACCACCCTCTTAACCATTCTATCCAACCTAAACACTGCTTCTTCTTCTTCTTAGTGTCCGGTGCTTCCTCGCTTGAAGACGACGTCGTTGCCATCTCTCTCTCTCTGTTAGCGTACAGAATCTGAGATCTGTCTTTAGCAGGACGAAACCATGGTGTGTGTACTTTTTTTGCTTCGAGTTGTGTATATTGGTGAGTGAGAGACGAGTTCTGTTGAGTTGGCTCGGGTGAGTTCACTCGCTCGAGTTCCAAAATTACTCACTTGCCGGTTTTTCTTTCTTTCTTTCTGTATATAGGATATAGGATATATAACTTTAATGTATAATACAATCTATTTTTATTGTGATATAAGTATCCTTACGATTTATATATTGATATTATTCTTTTTAATTATAAGTTTTTAATATTCTTTTTATATTTCTTACAATAATTAATTAAATCATCAAACTAATAATTAAAATTATTTGTGCATTACACGTGATGAAATACTAATTTACAAAATGATGCGTGGTTCTAAACTTACAATATATTTGACAATGAGATTAAAACTTAAAATTACACATAAGTACCAAAGAGATATTAAATCAATTACAATTTACATTATGCATCTTAACAGTATAAATACTACTTTTTTTTATATTAAAAAAACCAATAAAAGAGAAAAAAGTATTATTTGAGTGAAAGAAAAATTAAGAACGTAAGGACTCAGCGGTAATTTCAGCCTCGCACTGCCAATAGAAAGCAAACAGAACAGAATATGGCAAACGACGCCGTTTGCTCGCTCTTCAAAATCCCCTCAAACACCACTCTGTCAGAACAAATCAAGCATTCAACAGCTAGGGCACGCTTCTCTCTCGCGGCCTCTTCTCTCCCTCGCGCCGCCACACTAACGGTTCGTTTTCTTGCCAATTCCAATCACCGATTCCGCAATTTCCATCATTCAACACTGATCATTCGTTTTTTATATATATATTTTTTAATCTTTCGATTTCTTACAGATGTTCGCGCTATTGGTACTCGTGTTATTATAATTCTCATCGTCGTCGTTGTTATTATTATTATATGATTGTTGTGTCTGGATTGATCGATTCGATGGACCTGGATTGTTATTAATTGGATATGCTCTGTTTTGTGATGCTTTAGAGGCATGCACGTGCGTTTATATGTTAGTTTCAACTTTCAATATGTGCTATTGCGCATCCGTTTTTGTGGCTTATTCTATTTTTATAGTTATCGTCTTTGTTATGGTTTTTATGGTGTGAATTTTTTATTTGCAACTTGACACGAGGGAGAAGGTAAGCATGGAACAGAGTGAGTAAAAAAAAAGGTTTATTATAATAATAATATTATATTATGATTTAAATATGTCCGCATCTCAGATCGTGTATTGGTTTGGGGTTGCAACCTATGAATGAAGTAGCGATTGATCGTTACATTCTGTTGCTTTTTTCTTTGGAGTACTGTGTTTGTTTCCTGAGATTTTTGAGGGGATGAAGGTTAGCTATGATAAGTGGGATGGGTTGATGTCTAATTGTAATAATTTTTATTGAATTCTTCCTCCTTGGTATTGGTATATTCACTTTTATGCTGAATGATCAAGCACTGATTTCATGTTTTAAAATTTTATCTATATGAAAATGAATGTGACTTATTTTTGTTCTTTTATTTTTTGAAGGTTATTGGCTTATTATTGTTTGAAGATGGCTGATGGTCATGAGACTGATAAGAACATCGAGGTGTGGAAAATCAAGAAATTGATCAAAGCCCTTGAGGCTGCTAGAGGAAATGGGACAAGTATGATTTCCCTTATCATGCCGCCGCGTGATCAAATATCTCGTGTCACCAAGATGCTTGGTGATGAGTTTGGAACTGCATCAAACATCAAAAGCAGGGTGAATAGGCAGTCAGTGCTTGGTGCAATCACTTCTGCTCAGCAGAGGCTTAAGCTCTATAACAAGGTTCCTCCAAATGGGCTTGTTCTGTATACTGGCACAATTGTGACTGATGATGGGAAGGAAAAGAAGGTGACTATTGACTTTGAGCCTTTCCGACCTATTAATGCTTCCCTTTATCTCTGTGACAATAAGTTTCATACTGAAGCTTTGAATGAGCTCCTGGAGTCTGATGACAAGTTTGGATTTATCGTCATGGATGGGAATGGGACCTTGTTTGGGACCTTGAGTGGTAATACAAGAGAGGTGTTACATAAATTCAGTGTGGATCTCCCAAAGAAACATGGAAGAGGAGGGCAATCAGCTCTACGTTTTGCCCGTCTTCGCATGGAGAAGCGTCATAACTATGTGAGGAAGACAGCAGAGCATGCCACCCAGTTCTATATCAATTCTGCCACCAGCCAACCCAATGTTTCTGGGTTAATACTGGCGGGTTCAGCTGATTTTAAAACTGAGCTTAGTCAGTCAGATATGTTTGATCCTCGACTTCAGGCAAAAATAATCAATGTTGTTGATGTTTCCTACGGAGGCGAGAATGGGTTTAATCAGGCTATTGAACTATCTGCTGAAATTCTGTCGAATGTGAAGTTTATCCAGGAGAAGAAATTGATTGGAAAATACTTTGAGGAAATCAGTCAGGATACTGGAAAGTATGTTTTTGGGGTTGACGATACTCTAAAAGCTTTGGAGATGGGAGCTGTTGAGACACTTATTGTCTGGGAAAATCTGGATATGAATAGGTATGTCTTGAAAAATAGTGCTACTGGTGAGATTGTTATCAAGCACTACAACAAGGAACAGGATGCCAACCAAAGCAATTTTCGGGATCCTGAGACCTCTGCTGATTATGAGGTTCAGGAGAAGTTGTCGTTGCTGGAGTGGTTTGCAAATGAATACAAACGGTTTGGTTGCACTCTTGAGTTTGTCACCAATAAATCACAAGAAGGTTCACAGTTTTGTAGAGGTTTCGGTGGGATAGGTGGGATTTTGCGTTACCAGCTTGATATGCGAACATTTGATGATTTCTCTGACGATGGAGGTGCGTTTGATTCTGAATAGCAATCAATGAAATACTTCCTACTGCCGGTGCAGGAAAGGGGAGTCAAAATACCTGCACCAGTACAGGAGGTGGTTGCACCTGTTGCTCCTCCTCCTCCTCCTCCTTCATGTCTGTCTATGGTGTTCCATGGAATGGTTGAATGTGAATCAAGGTTTAATTCTATTGCTCTTTTTCTGCAGCATTTTTAGAATTTTAGATTACATCTGTTGTTTTCCTATAAATAAAGCAAGTTTCTCTAATTTCCTGTTTTAATATTTTTTCAGTTGCGATGCCCCAATAGTGCTCTCTGATATGAGTTACTTTCTTACTTGTCCCCTATCCTGTACACTTTGGATGCACAAATTCCTGCAAAGCCTCTGGCAACACATGGTGAGAATTTGGCATATCCTCTTACATACTTCTAAGAATTTCCCTAAACATTGCTGGTTTTTGTCTTTTAGCTCCCTGGCTCTTTACTACTTACACCCAGAAATGCAAGAACAAAAACATGTTCCTCAGAGAAACACTACCCAGAAGCATTGAAGGTCTGTCCTCAACAATGAGCTTACACAATCAATAATCTTTAATTCCTTTGTACTTATAGTTTTCATTATTTTAACTGCGGAAAAGTAGAATGTAGGTGTTGAACTGTTTTTCCTGTTTTCATAGCTCGAACTCTGGTTGCCATGCTTTTTATACTTTCTGATACACTTATTAACTATAGCTCCTTTGATTGAAGAACTTCTATTTTCTAATTTAAGAACTGACTTACGGTTTCTTCATAGTTGGACAATATTGATGCAAATATCATCTTGTGTTCCAAACTTTATGTAAAAAAAATGCACATTCTTTTTGGATTATTCACTGAAGAATCCTTTACTTTTGATACAAGAGATAAATTTTTTCATTGTATCTTTTCGTTGCTTTTTGAATTTTGAAGCATATTATTATTAGTTGCCATTGTCTGACTGTGCTAAGCTTATATCTAAGCTAAGATTGTAGTCTTTTTTTTTTTTTTTTTTAAATGGCAAATGTTAGTTGTTTTTTTGGTACCCTTCACCATTTACTACCAAACCAACCTTATAAGTTATAACTCCTAGATTGCAGTATTCTACTATAGCTTTCCTTATTCTGGTGCATTCCTTTTTACATCTCAAGGTTTTAAACAAAAATATTATTTTGCTTGTAGTCTTCGTCGAACCTGTCTGTCTATGCAGCTCTCCATAGTTTTGATGAAGAAGAAGCTCACACTGAATAGGTTATTCTGCTTAAAGGTGCATATTTTTACTTATACTTTTTTCATTGACATGATGATTTAAGGCAAATACTGCTCTTTATTGTTGTTGAATAAAAAATATTTTCTATCATCTATGAATGTTTGATTGTCAATGGTAAGTGTTTTCATAATTATAGTTGTAATGAAAAGGTGCGAAGTGATTTTATTAGAGCTTTGCTAAATATTTCCTGGTGATATTGATTTCTACTTGCCATGGTGATGATGTGATATTTATATATTGTTAAATATTATTAATGGTGAATGACCATTTGAGTGTTGATGACGGTTGGGTAATATTCTTTTGTACCAAGCATGGCCTAATATTCTTCTCATCTATGCTCCATCTCCATTTGAAGGTATTTTTGCTGAGGGTTTATTCCTTTCACGTGCTGAGTTGAATAATGGTTTTGTTTTTGTAGGTGAATTCAGATGCTTCGTCATAAGGATGAGCATATACTGACACTTGAGTGCTCTAGTCTATGACTCTATCTTTCATGCGTTACTCTATCTTTCAATCAAAACTTTGCAGACTTTGCTGTGTTGAATTGTTGTTCATTTTGTTTTCTTGGTACTTAAGCACATGATGTGTTGAACTGATGTTCATTTTATTTTCTTGGTACTTAACGCACATGTTGTGTTTATATTGACAATAAGACTTATATTTACATTTCTGAATCGTATGTGGTGTTGTGTTATGAAAATTTCAGTTTGTTTAATACACTGTTATATCAACTTTTATAAAATTCTGGATTTGGGTTGGAATCTACCATATGGGCGTGTTTGGTTGGTCGTAAAAGCAATAGATGGTGCAAATTTCTTTAAATATTATTTGTAAAAAGAAAAAAGTTTTATATTTTTAATTTTTAGTAGAACAATAGTTTCTTTATTTTTTGGTTACAAAAGAAGTCAAAATTGTTGCGTATGAAATATGTTATAAAAGAAGATTTCTTACGGCAGATTTCCTTAGTTATCTTAAATATTGTATTTTAGATAATTAGAAATCATTAACTGTTTAAATTTTAATTTTATATACCATTGGCATTAATTATCAAGTTTTATAGGATATCTTTTTTTATATATATATGTCCAAGTTTAATGACTTTTTAATTTCATGTAATAAATTTATATATTTAATTAAATTACTAGAGGATTATATAAGAGACTAGAAGAAAATTATAGGTGTGAACAGCGATGGATCCCTTGGTTAATATATATATATATATATATAAAATATTAATAAAAAAAATTATTAAAAAATAGATTTTTAAGTTAATATTTATTTAAATTTTTTTATTAATAAATCATATTTTAATTTTATACCTATTAAATATTTAGTTTCATTATATTTTTTGTAAGTTTTATTTTTAATAAATTAATTTGACATTTTTTATTTATAATTTTTTAAAATCTTATAAATTTTACTCTATTATTTTACTCTTATATTATATTATTGTAGATTTTACTCTCAATTTTTTAAAAATGGACAAATTTAATACCCATTTTTTATCTTTTTTTTTATATAAATTTTACATTAAATTTTTATTTTTTTTTTTAATTTATCTTCAATTTTTATAAAAAAAATTTTAGTTCCTCCCTACTTAAGTTCATGGATCCGTCCCTGGGTGTGAAGATTATTAAAGTTTCAAGGTTCTATTCATTATCTTAAGGTTTAGGATATTATAGTTTAGGATTCAGAATTCAAGAAATACTTATAATTTTATGGTTTAATATTGGATTTATTCAAGAAATATTTATAATTTTATGATTTAATATTGATTTATGATTCATTGTTTTAGAGTTTTTTGATTGTGTTCATGGTTTATAATTCATTGTTTTTTGTCTATGGTTTATGGTTCTTGGTTCAATGCTTGATGTTTATAATTTATGGTTATGGTTTCAAGTTTATAGTGCATGATTCATTGTTTAAAATTTATAGTTTATAATTTAATGTTAAGATTTTAGTGCTATAAGGTTTAGGTTTTAGGATTTATGATTTTGGATTCAAGGTTTTAGATTGTATGATTCGTGATTGTATGGTTTATATTTTAATGTTTTATTGTTTATAGTTTATAATTTTATGGTTTTAAATTTATGATATATTTATCATATATGGTTTAAAATTTTATGATATAAGATTCACGATTGTTGGATTTAAGGTTTATGGTTTAGAATTTTAGGAGTTGGATTTTAATGTTTATGGTTTCATGATTTAGATTTTAAGGTTTTAATGTTAAGTGTTTTATGGTTTAATGTTTCAAGTTCATAGTTTTAAGCTTTTAGAATTCAAAGTTTAATAATTTTTTCATGGTTTAGTGCTTTAGGTTTCATTGTTTATCATTTACAATTTTATAGTTTTTGGTTATGATTTTAAGGTTTATGATTTTTATGATTAAAATTTTAGGATTTAGTGTTTAGAGTTTATGTTTTATGGTTTTAAAGTTTCGTGTTGCATGATTTATGATTTTATGGTTTAGGATCTAAAAATCAATGTTTAAAGATTTAAGATTTAAGATTTACGATTTATGATTTTATGGTATAAGATTTAAAATTTCATGGTTTAAAATATAAGGTTTCATTAGGATCTAGGGTTTTATTTTATGGTTTATTGTTTAAAGTTTCATGGATTATGATTTATAGTTTTATTTCACGACTTAGGATTTCATGATTAAGGATTTAAGGTTTCATAGTTTATAATTTATGATTTTATTCCGTGATTTATTTATTTAGGGGTTTATTTAAGATTTAGGGTTTCATGATTTATGATTTAATGTTTCATTTATAAAATTATAAATCCTAATGTGAGGTTTTACAAATGCAACCTTAAAGATTTAGGGTTTTATAAATGAACTATGAATTTAGGATTTTGTAAATCAAATCTTAAAGATTTAGAGTTTCGTTAATTAAACCCTAAAAGTTTCATAAATGAAACAAAAAATTATAGATGAAACATTGAGGATTAAAGGTTTCAAATATAATCCTAAATTAGAATATAAAGTTTCATTCATGATTTAGGGTTTTATAAGTGAAACTTTAAAGTTTTCAAAAATGAAATAATAAATCATGAATGAAACCATGAGAATTTATGGTTTCAATGAAATCTTAAATTTTTTAAGTTTCATTTATGAAACCTTAAATCCTTATAGTTTTATTTATGAAATGTTAAATCTTTAGGGTTTCATATAAGAAACCCTAAATTTTAAGGGTTTCATTTACGAAGCCTTCAATTTGTATAGTTTTATTTTTGAAATCCTAAATTCTTAGGATTTCAATGAAACCCTAAATCATTAGGGTTGAATGGTTTAGAATATAATGTTTAACTAGGATATAAGGGTTTATTTATTGGTTTATTGTTTAAGTTTTCATGGATTATGATTTATAGTTTTATTTCACGACTTAAGATTTCATGATTAAGGATTTAGAATTTCATAGTTTATGATTTACGATTTTATTCCATGGTTTTTATTTAATGGTTCATCCTAAGATGTAGGATTTCATGGTTTATGATTTAGGTTTTCATTTAAATTTTAAGTTTTCTTGATTTAACGTTTCATATATAAAATCGTAAATGATTATTTAGGGTTTTACAAATGAAATCCTAAAGATTTAGGATTTCGTAAATAAAATACTATGGATTTAGGATTTCGTAAATGAAATCTTAAGGATTTAGGGTTTCATAAGTTAAACTTTTAAAGCTTTCATAAATGAAACATAAAATCATGGATGAAACCTTGATGATTTAGGGTTTCAAATGAAAACCTAAATTAGGGTTTAATGTTTCATTCATGATTTAAGGTTTCATTTATTAAACCATAAGGATTTAGTGTTTTCTAAATGAAACCCTAACAATTTAGGGTTTTCTAAATGAAACGTTAAGGATTTAGGGTATCGTAAGAACATTAAGGATTTATGGTTTCAAAAATTAAATTATAAAAATTTCATAAATGAAAAACAATAAATCATGGATGACACCTTGAAGATTTAGGGTTTCAAGGATTTAGGGTTTAAAGTTTTAGTTGTGATTTATGGTTTCATTTATAAAACCATAGAGATTTAGGGTTTCGTAAATCAAACCATAAAAATTTAGGGTTTTGTAAATGAAACCTTAATGAATTAGGGTTTCGTAAATGAAACCATAATAATTTAGGGTTTCGTAAATAAAATCTTAAGGATTTATGGTTTTGTAAGTGAAACTCTAAAGTTTTCAAAAATGAAATCATAAATCATGAATGAAACCATAAGAATTTATGGTTTCAATGAAACTCTAAATTTTTTTAGTTTCATTTACGAAACCCTAAATCCTTATAGTTTTATTTATGAAATGTTAAATCTTTAAGGTTTTATTTATGAAACCCTAAATCTTAAGGGTTTCATTTACAAAGCCTTAAATCATTAAGGTTTCATTTACGAAGCCCTAAATTTGTATAGTTTTATTTATGAAAACCCAAATTCTTAGGGTTTTATTTGTGAAACTCTAAATCATTAGGGTTGGATGGTTTAGAATATAATGTTTAATTAGGATCTAAGGGTTTATTTATTAGTTTATTGTTTAAGTTTTCTTGGATTATGATTTAGAGTTTTATTTCACAGCTTAAGGTTTCATGATTAAGAATTTAGGGTTTCATAGTTTATGATTTACGATTTTATTTCATGGTTTTTTATTTAATGGTTGATTCTAAGATGTAGGGTTTCATTTACAAAATCCTAAATCTTAAGGTTTTCATTTACGAAACTCTAAATCATTAAGGTTTCATTTACAAAGCCTTAAATTTGTGTTTTTTTTTTTCCAAAATCCTAAATTATTAAGGTTTCATTTATGAAAAACTAAATTATTAGGGTTGGATGGTTTAGAATATAAAGTTTAACTAGGATCTAGGGGTTTATTTATTGGTTTATTGTTTAAGTTTTCATGTATTATGATTTAGAGTTTTATTTCACGGCTTAAGGTTTTATGATTAAGGATTTAGGGTTTCATAGTTTATGATTTACAGTTTTATTCCATGGTTTTTTAATTAATGGTTCATCCTCAGATGTAGGGTTTCATGGATTACGATTTAGGCTTTCATTTAGGATTTAAGTTTTCTTGATTTAATGTTTCATTTATAAAATCATAAATGCTTATTTAGGGTTTTACAAATGAAATCCTAAAGATTTAAGGCTTCGTAAAGGAAATACTATGGATTTAGGGTTTCATAAATTAAAATTTTAAAGGTTTCATAAATGAAACACAAAATAATGGATGAAACCTTCACAATTTAGGGTTTCAAATGAAAACCTAAATTAGGGTTTAAAGTTTCATTCATGATTTAGGGTTTCATTTACTAAACCTTAAGGATTTAGTGTTTCATAAATTAAATCCTAATGATTTAGGGTTTGCTAAGTGACACGCTAAGGATTTAGGGTTTCAAAAATTAAATTATAAAGATTTCATAAATGAAACAATAAATCATGGATGACACCTTAAGGATTTAGGGTTTCAATGATATCCTAATTTAAGGTTTAAGGTTTGAGTTATGATTTTTGGTTTCATTTATGAAATAATGATTTATGATTTCGTAAATGAAATCCTAATGATTTAGGATCTCGTAAATGAAACTCTAAGAATTTAGGATTTCATAAATAAAATCTTAAGGGTTTAAGATTTTGTAAATGAAACTCTAAAATTTTCATAAATAAAATCATAAATCATGAACGAAACTATGAGAATTTATGGTTTCAATTAAACCCTTAATTCATTGAGTTTCATTTACGAAACCTTAAATCTTTAGGGTTACATTAACAAAACCCTAAATCTTTAGGGTTTAATTTACAAAACCCTAAATGTTTATAGTTTCATTTATAAATCCTAAATCCTTAGGCTTTGATGGTTTAGAATATAAACTTTCATTAGGATCTAACGGTTTGTTTATTGCTTTATTGTTTAAGTTTTCATGGATTATGATTTAGAATTTTATTTCACAGCTTAAGGTTTCATAATTTATGATTTACGATTTTATTCCATGGTTTTTTATTTAGAGATTCATCCTAAGATTTAGGATTGATGGTTTACAATTTTGGGTTTCATTTTAAATTGAAGTTTTCTTGATTTAATATTTCATTTATAAAATTGTATATCCTAATTTAGGGTTATTCAAATGAAACTTTAAAGAGTTAGGGTTTTGTAAATGACATCCTATGGATTTAGGGTTTTGTAAATTAAACTTTTAAAGGTTTTATAAATGAATCAAAAATCATGGATGAAACCTTGACGATTTATGGTTTCAAATGAAATCCAAAATTAAGATTTAAAGTTTCATTCATGATTTAGGGTTTTATTTATTCAACCATAAAGATTTAGTGTTTTATAAATGAAACCCTAATGATTTAAGGTTTCCTAAATGAAACACTAAGGATTCAGGGTTTCATTAAAAGCTAAAGGATTTAGGTTTTCAAAAATTAAATTATACAAATTTCATAAATGAAACAATAAATCATGGATGAAACATTGTGGATTTAGGGTTTTAAGGATATCCTAATTTAGGATTTAAAGTTCTAGTCATGATTTATGGTTTCATTTATGAAACCATCAAGAGTAGGGTTTTGTTTAGGGTTTTGTAAATGAAACCCTAAGAATTTAGGGTTTCGTAAATAAAATCTTAAGGATTTAAGGTTTTGTAACTAAAACTCTATTAAGTTTTCATAAGAATTCATAAATCATGAATGAAAAACCATGAGAATTTATGGTTTCAATGAAACCCTGAATTCTTTGAGTTTCCTTTCAAACCCAAAATCTTTAGGGTTTCATTTACGAAACCCTGAATGCTTATAGTTTAATTTACAAAACCCTAAATCTTTAGGGTTTGATGGTTTATAATATAAACTTTCATTGGGATCCAAGGGTTTATTTATTGGTTTATTGGTTAAGTTTTCATGGATTATGATTTAGAGTTTTATTTCATAGCTTAAGGTTTCATGATTAAGAATTTAGGGTTTCGTAGTTTATGATTTACAGTTTTATTCCATGATTTTTTATTTAGTGATTCATCCTATGATTTAGGGTTTTATGGTTTACGATTTAAGGTTTCATTTATAATTTAAGTTTTCTTGATTTAATTTTTCATTTATAAACTGTAAATCCTAATTTGGAGATTTATAAATGAAACCTTAAAGATTTAGGGTTTCGAAAATGACATCCTATAGATTTATAGTTTCATAAATTAAACCTTTAAAGGTTTCATAAATGAATCAAAAAATCATGGATGAAACCTTAACGATTTAGGGTGTTAAATGAAACCCTAAATCAAGATTTAAAGTTTCATCCATGATTTAGGGTTTTATTTATTAAACCATAAACATTGAGTGTTTCATAAATAAAACCCTAAGGATTTAAGGTTTTATAAAAACCTTAAGGATTTAAGGTGTTATAAATTTAATTATAAATATTTCAATGATACCCTAAATTAGAATTTGAAATTTCATTTGTGATTTAGGATTTCATTTATAAAATCATAAATCATGAATGAAACTATGAGAATTTATGGTTTCAGTGAAACCTTAAATTTTTTTAGTTTCATTCACAAAAACCTAAATCCTTATAATTTTATTTAGGAAACCCTAAATCTTAAAGGTTCATTTACGAAACCCTAAATCTTTAGGGGTTCATTTACAAAAACCTAAATTCGTATAGTTTTATTAACAAAACTCTAAATAATTAGGGTTTGATGGTTTAGAATATAAACTTTCATTAGGATCTAGCGTTTTATTTATTAGTTTATTGTTTAAGTTTTCATGGATTATGATTTATAGATTTATTTCACGGCTTAAGGTTTCACGAATAAGGATTTAGGGTTTCATAGTTTATGATTTACATTTTTTTCCATGGTTTTTTTATTTAGTGGTTCATCCTAAGATTTAGGGTTTCATGGTTTACAATTTAAGGTTTTATTTACAATTGAGGTTTTCTTGATTTAGGATTTCATTTATAAAACAGTAAATCCTAATTTGGGGTTTTACAAATGAAATCCTAAAAATCATGGATGAAACCCTAAATTAGGATTTAAAGTTTCATTCATGATTTAGGAATTCATTTATTAAACCATAATGATTTAGTGTTTGATAAATGAAACCTTAATGATTTAAAGTTTCCTAAATGAAATGATAAGGATTTAAGGTTTCATAAAAACTTTAAGAATTTAGGGTTTCATAAATTAAATTATAAAGATTTCAAAAATGAAACAATAAATCATAGATGAAACATTGAGAATTTAAGGTTTCAATGATACCCTTAAAGATTCAGTCATGATTTAAGGTTTCATTTATGAAACAATAAAGATTTATGGTTTTGTAAATGAAAACCTAATGATTTATGGATTCGTAAATGAAACCCAAATGATTTATGATTTCGTAAACGAAACCCTGAGAATTTAGGGTTTCGTAAATAAAACCTTAAGAATTTAGGATTTTATAAATGAAAATCTAAAGTTTTCATAAATGATGAATGAAACCATGAGAATTTATGGTTTCAATGAAACCCTATATTCTTTGAGTTTCCTTTACGAAACCCTAAATGTTTAAGGTTTCATTTACGAAACCCTTTATCATTAAGGTTTGATGGTTTAGAATATAATGTTTCATTAGGATCTAGGGGTTTATTTATTAGTTTATTATTTATGTTTTCATGGATTATGATTTACGATTTTATACAATGGGTTTTTATTTACTGGTTCATCTAAGATTTTGGGTTTCATGGTTTACGATTTTGGGTTTCATTTAGGATTTATGTTTTCTTGATTTAATGATTTATTTATAAAATCATAAATCCTAATTTGAGTTTTCATAAATGAAATCATATGAATTTAGGATTTCGAAAACCTTAAGAATTTAGGGTTTCGTAAATTAAACCTTAAAGGTTTCTTGAATGAAACAGCAAATCATGGATGAAACCCAAAATTTGGATATAAAGTTTCATGCATAGTTTAGGGTTATATTTTGGAAACCATAAAGATTTAATGTTTCATCAATGAAACTTTAATAACTTAGGATTTTGTAAATGAAACTCTAAGGATTTAGGGTTTTTTGAATTAAACCCTAATGCTTTCATAAATGAAACAATAAATTATGGAAGAAACCTTGAGGAAATGATACCATAAATTAGGATTTAAAGTTTCATTTATGATTTAGGATTTCATTTATGAAAACATATAGATTCAGTGGTTTCTAAATGAACCCTAATGATTTAGGATTTTGTGAATGAAACCTTAATGAGTTATGAAACCATTAGGGGTTTCTTAAATGAAACTTTAAGGATTTAGGGTTTCATAAATGCAACCTTAATTATTTAGGGTTTTGCAAATGAAACCCCTTAGAATTTAAGGTTTTATAAATAAAATCCTAAGGATTTAGGATTTTGTAAGTTAAACTCTTAGTTTTCATGAGAATTTAGGGTTTGAATGAAAGGCTGAGATGATGATGGTAACAACAAAGGGGTTCCATTTATGGTTTTATTCCATTGTTTTTTTTATTTAGGGTTTCAAGGTTTACAATTTAGGATTTCATTTAGGATTTAAGGTTTCATGATTTAGTGTTTCATATATAAAATCCTATGAATTTAGGATTTCAAAAATGAAATCTTATGAATTTAAGGTTTCGTAAAGGAAACCTTAAAGATTTAGATTTCGTAAATTACATCTGAAAGGTTTCATGAAAGAAACAAAAAATCATGCATGAAACCTTGAGGATTTAAGGCTTTAATGAAATCCTAAATTTAGATTTAAAGTTTCATTTATGATTTAGGGTTTCAGTTAGGAAATCATAAAGATTTAGTGTTTCATAAATGAAACTCTAATCATTTAGGGTTTCACAAATGAATCTCTAAGGATTTAGGGTTTTGTAAATGAAACTTAAAGGATTTAAGGTTTCGTATATAAAACTAATTTAGGATTTCATTTACGAAATCCTAAAGTATTATGGTTTGATTTATGAAACCCTAAATTAGGATTTTGTGTTTCCTAAGTGAAACCTAAAGATTTCATCCATGATTTTATGGTTTTATTTATGAAACCTTTAGGGTTTCATTTACGAAACTCTAAATCCTTAAAGTTTCATTTACGAAACATTTAATCCTCCTAAATCTATACGATTTCATTTATGAAACTATAAATCATTAGAATGAAACCCCACGTTAGGATTTACGATTTGATTAATGAAATAATAAATGATGAATGAAACCCTAAATCATAAACCATGAATGAAACCTTAAAGCAAGAAATCATAAATCTTAGATGAAATCATAAATCATAAACTATGAAACCATATATCCTTAACTATGAAACCCTAAACAATAAACTATGAAATAAAATCTTAGATCCTAATAAAACCTTTTATCGTAAACCATGAAATCATACATCTTAAACCATGAAACCTTAAATCCTAAACCATAAAATCATAAATCATGCAAACGAAACATTAAATTCTAAACCATGAACCATGAACCTTAAACTCTAAACTCATAAATTTTGGGCCACAAACCCGAAACCTTAAAATATGAAAATCCTCGTCTCTAAACCACCAAACCTTAAATCCTTGAATCATAAATCATAGACATTAACCTTTAATCATAAACCAAAAATTAAATATATAAAAACATGAGTAATGTGTTAAAATATGATTTATTTTAAAAAAAATGAAAAAACAAGACAAATTTCTTTAAAAATTTAAAACAAAATGAAAATTTAAAAAAAAAAATAAAAAAATTTAAAATATTAGAAAACATGAGTATTGTCTAGAAACTTTGAAAATTTCAAGATTAATGTCTTGAAAATTAAAATAAATATGAACAAATAATAGTAATGTCATGAAATTTTTTTAAAATATGAAAATTTTAATAATATGAAACAACATGTGAAATATCTTTAAAATTTGAAAAAATAAAAAAAAAAATTCAAAAACAAAAGTAATTTTTTTTATAGAAATGTGAAAACACACTACTAATGTCTTGAAAATTAAAAAAAAAATCAAATAAATATTAAAAAGATAAGAGTAAAGTGTTCAAATTTTGAAAAATAGAAAAAAAAAATTAGTAGAATGTTTTGAAAATTTTAAATATGAAAAAACAAGTGTAATGTGTTGAAAATATAAAATTTTTAACAAATATGAAAAAAAAAAAGAGTAAAATGTCTTTAAACTGTGAAAAAATATGAAAATTTGAAAAATTAAAAGCAATATCTTGAAAATTTGAAAAGAAATAAAATTGTTAAAAATAAGAGAAATGTCTAGAATGTTTGAAAAAGGGTAATTTTTTATACAAATGTGAAGAAACAAGATTAATGTTTTCAAAAAATTTTAAAATATATATATATATATATATATATATATATATATAATATTAAAAAATAAGAATAATATCTTAAAAATTTTTAAATAATTTAAATTTTAAGTATGAAAAAGTAAGTGTAATGTGTTGAAAATATGAACAAATATGAAAAACAAGATAAATGTCTTTAAAATTTGAAAAAATATGTAAATTTAAAAAAAATGAAAAATTAATATTAATGTCTTTAAAATTTAAAATAAATGAAAATTTAAAATAATAAAAACCAAAAGAAATATCTAGAAACTTTGAAAAAAATATGAAAATTTTAAAGAAATATGAGAAAACAAGATTAATATCTTAAATTTTGAAAATTTGAAGAAAAAAAAAAAAAGCAAAAGGATTGTTTTGAATATTTGAACAAAATAAAAATGTTAAAAAAAATGAAAAAACAAGAATAATGTCGTGAAATTTTAAAATTTGAAATTTTTTTAAAATTATGAAAAAAAAGAGAAGAATGTACTTAAAATTTGACAAAAATATGAATAATTAAGAATAATGTCTTAAAATTTTTAAAAATATGAAAAAACAATAATAATGTCTTAAAAATTTTAATTTTTTTTTATTAAAAACAAGAGAAATTTCTTAAGAATTTAAATGAAAATTTTAAAAAATATAAGAATCAAGGTTATTGTCTTGAATTTTTTTTAAGAAATTAAAATTTGAAAAAAATAAGATAATGTTTTGAAATTTTGAAAAAAAATGATAAAATCATATAAATGTCTTAAAAATTCAAAAAATAAAAGTAATTTCTTGAAAATTTGAGAAAAATGTCTCATAAACCTAAAAATCATAATATCATATCCGATAAACTGTAAATAATAAACCATAAATCATGGACCCATAACCTTGAGACCATAAACCATGAACCAAAAATATTGAATGCTAAACAATGCACTATAAATCCTAAAACATTGAAACAATGAATCATGAAATCCTAAATCTTCAAGCATTAAATCCTAAATCATAGACCTTAAACAATGATATATGAATTTTAAACCATGAAATCATAAGCTTACAATCCTAAAACATGAAATCTTAAATATTAAATCATGCCTCAAAAACTCTAAACTTAAAACTATAAACCTATAAACCATGAATCGTGAACATTAAACCCTTAATATTGAACTATCAATCCTAAAACATAACATCATAAAGTATAAAACATAAATCATAAATAAAACTTTAAACCCTAAATTTATAAACAAATTCCTAAAATGGTAGTAATCTTAACATTATCCTGCTTGAGGATGGAAGATTGTATATCCTCTAATTAAGTTACATGTTAGTCTATTTATGGGAAATTGTGTACGTAACACAATATTCTTCTTTTATATATATATATATATATATGTAAAGGTTTGTGTACCATATCATACATTTTTGTTTTTGTCTCACGATTCAGTTGTTCTTAGTTCTTTTTCTATTTACGTTTATCCTTGTAAATTTGCAATATAATTGAAAATGCTTTTTCCCCTTGCTTTCACGATCAACTTCTGTATTCATATATATACTTAGTGTGACCAAGCACCGATGTTATCTATATGAAATGAATGTGGCTTATTTGTTGTACTTTTATACTATCTTTGAATGTTATTGGCGTATCATTGTTTGAAGATGGCTGATATGATAAGAACGTCCAGATCAAGAAATTGATCAAAGCCCTTGAGGCTGCCAGAGGAAACGGGACAAGCATGATTTCCCTTATCTCGTGTCACCAAGAAGCTTGGTGATGAGTTTGGAACTGCAATCTGCATCAAACATCAAAAGCAGTGCTTGGAAGAGGATTCTTGCACTCCTCCTCGATCCATGTCTGTCTATGGTGTTGCATGGAATGTTTGATTGTGAATCACTATGGCTCCACAAATTCCTGCAATGCTTCTGGTGAAAATTTGGCATATCCTCTTACATTTACATTTATTCTTATTATTTTTACTTAATGTGCTTATAAGAATTTCCCTAAACATTGGTGGTTTTTGTCTTTTAGCTACCCTGCTCTCTACTACTTACACCCAGATAAGCAAAAACAAAAGCATGTTCCTCAGAGAAACACTACCTAGAACCAATGAACAAATCAATAATCTTTTATTCCTTTGCACATTTACTTATTTCAATTGAAGATGATCTCTATGTTTCATAAGTTGCAATGAAAAGGAGCTGGGGGATTTTTTTGAGTGCTTTGGCTTAATATTTTCTACCAACTTATGTTTTTCCGCCGATATTAATTTCTACTAGCCATGGTGATGTATTTTTGTAATCTATATAAGATCAATGGTGGTAAATGAAAAATTGAGTTTTAAATATGATTGGCTAATATTGTTGCCATTTCATGTGCTGTGTTGAATTATGGTTTTGCATGTGCATCCAGAATCTTCATCGTATGCATCATATATCTGGCTGGCACTTGAGTGTACGTGCTTGAGCCTATATGACTAAATCGATCCTTCATGCGTTAATTAATCTATCTTTGCAAACTTTGTCTTAATGTTGAACTGATCTTCACTTTGTTTAGTTTCTTGGTACTTCACACATGTTGTGCTTATAGTGACATTATGACTTTTATTTACATTGCTTAATGGTATGTGATGTGTTCTTATGAAAATATCAATTGTACGTTATTAAAATCAACACCCCATGCATGTCAATGATGCCATGTTTGGCACATGTGGTTCGTAAAAGCAATATATGATTTATGAAGTCTATATCATATAATTCCATGCTTTAAAATCTAGGAATTAATATAATCTTTTTGCTCACAAGACTAAATCAAATTAAAGAAGTGTAACTTGAAAAAAGTATAAAAAATAAATAAAAATGATGCATGAACAGTAATCTCATCAAGGGAAGTAGAACTTTGCAATTGCATCAAAATTTAAAATTTACGATGCCTAAAACTTATTTAAGGCATTTCGGCGATTGAGAAAAAAAAAAGTATTTATTAAATTCTAAAGCAATGTTAACAACTTAGTTCAAAAGACAAACACAGTATATTAATAATCATCAATGCGTGACATCCTCGTATGCCGCCTTCTCCTTTGTTGCATAATCTTCTGCCGTTTTCAAATAATTCACCACGAAAAGACTCGTGTACGCAGACTAAATCAATCAAGAACTAATGCATTATTGTTTTAAATAAAATAAAGATGCCATAAATATTTATGCTTTTTTTTTTTCGTATAATCTAAGTCAACATATAATCTAGGATTTCTCCTTTGTTCAATCTGGTACTATGTCCCTTCTTAAGTACACTTTGATATTGACCATTATATGGATGGGTGCTTTGTCCCTCCATTTTCGAGTTAATACTTAATACAATGGTCTCTTTTTTTTTTTTATTTAAAAAAAAAATCTGTTAGTGCGTAGTAATCATGGAGTACATTCCAATTCCATTGAGTTAATTATAAGAAGTAAAAATTGCCTTTAATATTAAAAACTAGGAATTTCTACTTGGCTAGTTTTTTTGGCTCATAGAAATTGTAGGAGAGGGGAAAATTATCCCTTTCGAAGCTTAAGACACGGTACAAATTTTAGGGAGAGCCTACATCAGTACTAAAGCTATAGACAATGTTTCTTTTTATAGATCAATGGATACACTTTAAACGTGAATGCTGTATGCTGTTGCTGCAACATTGTGGATCCAACAAAATGCTCAGAAAATAGAGAAAGCAACAATTTTTGTTCACTTGAATTAAACAAGCACTTTTATCCAATAAGTTTCTAGTTATATTTTTACGTACTACAATAGTGTCTTAAAAATGTTTTTTAACCTGTACCTTTTAGATACTTATTAAAAATATTTTTTTTAAAGTACTCATTAAAAATATTATATACTAAACTTTTTGAAATAAAAAGTACAAAGATTTATTAACTAAAAAAATTGAAATATCAAATAAATACTTTTCCCAACAAATAATTAAGATAGTTGAATGAAGAATAACAAATATTATTTTTTATTCGGAAGGGAACAAGACCTTAACCAAGTCCATTTTTTTTTTCATTTTGAAAGTAATCGAAAGACTATAATAGCAACGTACTCAATTAGAAGCTGAACGAAATGGTAGTTATCCCAAATAATAAATATTGGTTTTGGTTCTCTTTCGAGAGATCTCAGGTCCACAAATTGAAATTTTATTATTAACATTATGGAACCGTAGTAGGACCTCAATTATACGATCCAAGATATGAGCATTGATTCCATGTATTCTCCACTTTTTAAATGAGTCGGGGAGAAAAATAATGTTCCGATATTTGAATTTAATGTTTTACAAACATAACCAAGTTGAATACTTCAAAACTATGATGGTTGACCCGTTACAGCGAGGCATGGTTGCAATCAAAATCATACAAAAAATTTCAATATCATTATTAAGTTGACACCTCAACTGTTCATCCTGGCCCCTTCCCACATATAATTAAGTGAACATACACAAGAAAAGTTTCATTCAACATGCAAATACATGATTAAGATATTTGGCCAAGTTTAAATGAAATATGTGTGTTATCTATATATTTGATCCAATGTATAGAGCTTATAGGAATCATAAAAAAGTTAAGAAAATAAAAAGAAGAATCCTTGTAGGTTCCTTGAAATTTCATTGGACAATAGATATTAATCATATAGAAATATTCATCATTTTTTTAGTTGTTAATTAAATAGATGAGATTGGGATGAGGGCATGGATATTAATTAGTTCTAAGCATTCAACCAACATAAAAAAGAAATGAAACATTGACATCAAACCGACAATATCATGTGCAAATTCGATGATCTATTGGATTGAAAATCACTTTTGATACTAACATATCCATCCCCTTCTGTCTCATGTAAAATTATGATGGGGATGTTTGAGGTCATCCATTCAGAATAATAAAGAATAAGAACTAAGAAGATACCCCTAGCGTTTCTTCCTCCCATTTCCTTTATTTGTTTCTTTTTATTTGTCCCATTCGGTTACAATTTGGGATGTTTCCCCATTTTTTAGGTGCTTCCCAGAACTATGTATTACCCTTTTTTCCATTAAGTTAAGAAAACATATAACGAAACGCGTATGACAGAGTCACACTAATACCACAGTCCTTTTGAGAAAGGGCATATTTACAATAAGTATATTTATGCTTTGAAAGTGATGTTTATATGTAATATAGAGAAAGTTTGATTTTAGGGTACCATTATGTTAGGTAATATATAAGAGAAACCCACCTAACTCTCAAACAAAGGTATGCTTGTATAAGTTATTCAATATTCTTAGGTTAATTACAGTATACCATTTATGTTTTATTCGATTAGAATGTGAAAGAATATATATAAACCACCAAGATTTAAAATAGCATAATCATTTAAAACTCACATAGTTTACGTGTTTAATCTTCAAATTCATTGTTAAGATCAAATCATTGATGTTTACCTAAATACAATTTTTCAAATAAACGAATGAAAAATTGCTAAAGATAGAGGAAGTACAACGAGAATAAAGAGGCGTATGGAGGCCCCAAAAACTGACCAAGGAAAAGGACATTTCAAGCTTCAGATTCAAGAAGCGATTCAGGTGCCAAGCGTTCGTTTAAAGCTATATATATATTAAAACACTTATAGGTAAAATTAGAAATTAGAATGGTCCATTCTTCTAGGGTCTTCCATTACCGTAAATATGACTAATTACATAATTATTATGCATGGGATGTTAATTTGAAAATAGAAATTGCTTATAATCTTAAACTTAAAGTTAAGGCATGAATCAACAGTAGTTAGTGGTTGGATTTGGCCCACTGGTGTATACACTCCTACCCACTTTGAGTATCGATTTAATGATCGCATGTGTTAGTGGATAAAATTTCCTTTTAGGTACCGAAAAAAATGGCTTTTGTCCTGTGCCTTTAACCCAACTAATAACGACAGGACTGTTTGTGCAAATGTTTTCTCAATTTCAAAATCAATATATATAGAGAGAATGTAGAATATTTATATCAAGACTATTCTTTTTCCATATTTGTTTTCATTGTTATTGAGACTTCGGTCCTTATCTTTTCCTAATAATTATGAGGGCCTGAATTAATGTGGTTAATTTCTTTATAATGAGACCATGCATCTATTATAGATAAACCTAAGCCAAAGATCTTCTACCATAAACACTAGGCTAATTAATTTAACATGTTTATGATAAATAGCTACGAAGTTAGGAGCAAAGTTTGTTTAAAGAGTCAACTGTAACAGTTGTGGCTTTTGATCCATTTTTCTGTATTATCTTTGTCAGTGACTCTGCATATCATACAGTAAGACGGCAACATATACCAGGACATGATGATTGATTATCTTTTTGTTATTCATACAACTTTTTACATCAAAATTCTGCTTAATCATTGTTTTTTCATAAAGAACTTGTATTGTATGTGTGAAGGTTTTGTGAAATAATTTAACAAATGCTTTTTGAACAAATTATACAATGGTCTAGAGAAGCTTAAATTAATTAATAACTTGCTCCTTACACCAGATACTGTTTCTAGCTAGTTTGTTTTAGTTTTTACATGAAAATCTTACTTTTTTTATCCGCACGTGAAAAAACATTTATTAAGTGGTTCTCAACTGTTAGCTAGACTTTATTCTGCATAATTAGTTATTCATATATATATATATATATATATATATATATATATATATATATAGGGACTAGCATGTAACAATTTATTTGTTAGGAAAGAACCAAATTAAACAAAAAATATCGGCATTACATGCACTAATTAAATTATTAATTTAACCTACATATAAAGAAGGAAACACAAAAATGTGATGATGATCTACCCTAATTACCACCAAAATCTTGGGTTTTGCCAGGCATAGCCATAGGCAATGGAATTTGATAGCTCCTTAATTTATAGTATTAATATTGTGGCAGTACTAAGGGTGGCTATCTAGCTAGGTTGTGGTTGTGGTTATGGTAAGAAATAAAAACAATGGAGTTGTTGACATCATATTGGTGGACCCACCAAACGGCGTTCTGCCTCTTCCAATTATAATTTGTTATATTTAATTTTGAATTTGAATAGGGACAAAAGAAGTAGTAAAATCTATGTGGATGGGTCCCCTAAAGTTTGGGATCAATTGTAATTCTTGCATACTATGTACTATATGTTTGTGCATTGGCTGGCATGCAGATTAAGTAGCTATAGCTAGCTAGGTACACTCATGATAAAATTTTCAGGACGGCACACACTTTTATTTTATTTTTCTGCCAAGCTATGCACTTTGGTCACTGAAAATGTTGTGGTCCACTTTGTCATCATGCTTACCTTGCCAATCACTCTTTGCCTTTTTCACCCCCAACTCAACCCCATGCATATCGGTATCACAAATAGTGTATAATGTGTATCAAGACCATTCCGTGAACATCTAGAAGATAATATACATTTTATGAGTGGGTCCGATCATAGGGATTAATATTAGCTACATCATAGTTAAATTTTAATTTCTGAATAATATTTATCTGTTTTAATAAAGAAAACGCATTTTGACTTATATTGAATTTATATAGATGAAGACAAGGCGCATGTTTGGAAACCCATCCACAACAATTGAACGTTCCTAAAGCTAAAGCTAAGAATTCATGTTTTTGCGTCATTTTAAGAGTTTTGACGTGGATTCATTGTAAACGTGCATCTTGGACTTCGACTCAGATCCAAACATGCACAAAGGTGGATTTAAAGGTATAAATATCTACTCTGTCTCTTAACATAAACCAGCTATATACCTTGTCATAATATCAGAATAAAATTACATATCTAAAATGGATAAACAATGAAAACCAATACAGTTTAATGTCATTAAGATGCTAAATAATTGAATACTATATACCCATGAAAACTTTAGTAAGATGACCTTGCTTTCTTTGGGACAATAGTAAATAAATATCTTCGTAACTTTTAGGCAGACTAGTTTAGTATTCTAATCGCAATTAGTAATTAATTAAGACCTCAGCCAAAAGTACACGTTAAAGAGACTGCAAAACAATATCTTTACATGTATTAAGCGATGCCCTTTTCTTTTTGCTAGTTCCATTTCTATATTTTAATAACACAGTATGAATTTGATATCATATTTCTGTTGAGCCATACTTTTATAATAATTTTGGATTTGAATTAGTTTGAAATTGATTATGACAGATAGCAAGTAAGTTGCATGGTATTTGTGGTTATCTTGATGTCGGTATTAAAGGAAATTTGACTATGAATTGTTTTTGATACTTAAGTAAGGATATTTGTTATCTTTTAATTTAATTGTAGCCGAATGGTTGACAATATTAAATTGACGCTTTTGTATGTGTCAAGTGTCACTGAATGAATCTTTGCCTTTAAGTTAACTAAAAGTTGGGTTAGTTGATTATATCAAATTGAGGGTATATATTTGTTTTAGTAAAAGAAAGATAAATTAATTTTGAATCATTCAACGTAATTGATGTATCTAAATTAAATTGAACTTTGAATTTACATTTTATTGTTGACTATTAATGTATTTTTTATTTTATCAATAGCTAGGTTTGGAGATCTAAACACAAAATTTTGTTAAATGGATATGAACATTGGAACGCATATGCAATCATTTATATTTTATAGGAGTAGTGTGTTAGAAACGTATTCAAAAGGAAAAGTAATACTAATTAATTGCTTCTTTAATTAGAAACGTATATTATATCTTTATCAACAGAAAACTAAATACAAACTTGGGGTTTAGAGGCACTTGCCTCAAAAACTAGATTAATTAGTCTAATGCTAATAATCTATTCTTCTTCAAAATCTTATTTATCTCTTTCTTTATCTGTGCTTCGATTAATATGTAAATGAACCATTGTAACTATTAGCTAGCAAAGAAAGAGAGTGAGTAATTCATTATAAGAAACAGGGGATTCTGTTTTATTTTATACTATCCAATACAATGTACCAAGATTCAAAGACATCCTTGATTCGATAAATCTGAACCGTTGGTATTTGTCTTACCCTTGATGTAATGTAGATTAACCTTTTAGTAATGTTCTAAACTTCTAATATGTCAGTGCCACCTCAACCCCAAAATAATACACCCAATTATTTACTATATTTCTCCGTACTATCTTGAAAAGATTACCCTATTGTTAAATGGCATATTTTACCAATCAATGCACGATTGGACGCACCTAATTAATCATGCTTCTTTTTTATAGATTGAATAGAACATTCTAATGCATAGTTAATTAAATCATTGAACGCTCGCAGTTGAATTTCTTATTCCTCATGACATAAAATGGAATCCATTAAAGCGGGATTAACGAGGCTTTGGATAGATAATTTTTATTCTTTTCCTTTCTCACCAATGATTGAAGATATTTTACAATCAAAGTGCAAGTTGTCCTCACCAATATGTGGCCTTTGAATTTTGATCCAACTCTAGCGTATATGCAATAATTCGTTAGATTTAGGTATTTATCAGATTTCAAACAGTACTACATATAAATGATCTTCAAAGCTTGACATTTATAAGTGTTTTTTTCTTTGTCAAAATGATTCATGATTGATATGGTTTGAGACACTCGTGATATTGCGGACTTTCTCTATTCAACTTTTTCGTTCGTCTTATCACTAGATCTCTTTTGTAGTTCCGTACACATTTTTCTTTGTTTCTTCAGTTTACAGTGAGTTAGAGATTTCTTCAGTTTACAGTGAGTTAGAGATGTTCTACTTCTAATTATTATTATTATTTTTTTCATATTTTTCGAATACTCCATAAATTAGTTTCAGAAGCTTCCGTAGAACCTATAAAAAAAAAACACTTGTATTTGACTTGACGAATTACATGTATGAACTTAACTTTAAAAATAATCAAAGTTATAATTATTTTTAATAGTTCAATAAATGGAATAAATCAATGTATGTGCACCTAACGAAATATTGATTAGAAAAACTCTTTAGGTTTTCTTGAGAGAAATGATTTTGACAACTCACAATTCGTACAATTACTCTCCGTATTTACAAGATATCTTTTTTAGCTAGACATAATTTATATAATATTAATTGAATATACTAACTCTAATAGTTTGACAAATGTAACTTAAAAAGTGATTAATATTTAGTGTAATTTTTATTTTTATTTATGAGAATAAAAAAACCTAATTCAATGGAGAAAAATTATGTTAAAAGAAGTCAGTCTGGCAGAAATTATTGGATGATAAAATTGACGAATCTTCACGTTAAATTAAAAGAAAATTTAAAGAGAGGCTTACAAGTGAAAATATATGGCAGAAAAACTATAAAAGGGAAAAACCAGTAGATTGAGAGAGAAAGGAAGTGAGTCAGCGAGTACAGAGAGTAAAGAGGACAAACAAAGGGCGAGAAAGAGTAATTGATTTGATGTAATTTTATTGGCATTTTGTTAGCTAGCACCATGAAGGAAGAAGGTGTAATAGCATTAGCATATGCACATTGTTATTGTTCACTGTTCCGCGGTAAAGACGAAAGTGGTAGCTCAAATTTGAAAACTCTCCCTCAAGAAAGAAAAAAAAAAAGTGACACATAATATAATTGTTTTGTTATGATTATCAAACTTTGGTTTAAAAAAAAGTGATGATGCATAGAGTTGTAGTTATGATTAGCTACCAAAGAGAGAGAGAAAGAAAGGTGTGTACGTAGTAACAACTTTGAGCTTGAGTCGGTGGGTGGCTGGTTCCCTGGGGTAAGACAAGTGACCCCATTCCACACTTAAGCATGCTGCTCCTACTACTAGTACTCTCACTCAACTATCATATATGCTACCTTTCACCTCAATTCTCGTATAAAATTAATTATAAAATATATTTGATTCAATATACATTATTTAAAAAATAGAAATTCAGATTTTCTAAATTTGAAGGTCTCTCGACATTAAATTAAATATGTACATAGCGGATTATCCTCTTTATTTTCTTTTTCTTAGCCAAATTTTTTTTTGACCAGATTCAATGTCCATAAATAGATATTGATATTGCATTACACGCGTGTTGCAACTTGCAATGCTGCACCATGGGGTAATTTCTTTTAGTAGGAATATTGTCCTCTTTGCTATTAACTAGGTGTACTTTATAAGGTGATGGATTGATAGCTTGTTTGTTTATAAATGTATTTATGAATTATTACTCAACTATGGTTTGTTCCTCTTCTATGCCTCTCATCCTTAACCTTCATTTTTTTAGGATACAGCGATGCTAAACTATCTATACTTTTTATGATCATTAGGTAGACTTTAGTGATTGTGAGAAAGAAACCCTCGTACAAATAATATTAAATGGAAATACGTCATTGCTCAAATTTATTAAAAAAAAAAAAAATCAAAGGTATGAAAAATATGACGATAATATGATGGGGGTATGCTTGAATAATTTTATCGAGAAAGTGTTTCTATGATATATTTTTTTAGTTTGAAAATTCAGTTTACTAATTTATAACAAAAAATTGTTTTTAAAATTTGTGTACTTTTTGATTAATCTTTTACATATATGTTTTTCTAATTAAAAGCGTTTTTATAAAAAAAAAAAAAAGAAAAAAAGTCCAAAGTAGAAAATGAACATTGACATTTATTTGACCATTCTAATATTAGAAGACGAAATTGGAAGATACAACTATGATAGTTATTAAAAAAAAATTATTGTAAATTAAAAAAAAAATCAACTCTTAGTAATTTTTCATGCATGTATCCTTCCTTGTGGTTAATTTAGCTTAGTGGTGCCAAAAGTTGGTATGATCCCCTCCGCAAATTGTGGCCACCGCCGCGCAACTTAGCTACTTTAATTCAGATAACTTAAATTACCTTCAAAGATTTGTTATAAAGAAAAATCAAACCATGCTAACAACTTAGCTAATTATAGTTAATTAACTAATAGTACCATTTCCACCCAAACCCAACCGTTTACTTTTGCTTGACTTTTCAAATCTGAAAATACATCCAAAAACATTTTTTTTTCCAAAAAATATATATATAAATAAAAATCATGGTGGCTCTATCTCTATCACATCCAATATATATAGTAAAAATAGAAAGAAGATGAGGGTGCAAAATTTATCATCTCTCCGCATAAAGAACCCTTTTTTCATCTGACGGTGGGGAATGAATTCATCAAACAGTGTCTTTGATTGGGTTCATTTAAATCCCCTCTTGATTCATATCGATGTGGTCCTCTCTCTACTCTATAACCAGCAGTACTAATGGAATTTTGGTTGGCTCTGCTGCTGCTAACTACAGCACCTGAAACAGTGAAATTTGAAAGCTCTCTTTCTTTAAAACCTTTCTTTCTTTCTTTCTACTATGGAGACTAGAGAGCCCTCAATACATTGTGTTCAGTTTTTCACCTCCTTTTTCTTCTGTTTCATCATCTTCATGGATCCATAGTAATTCACCACTTCTTCATCTCCTAGCTACTTAATTAACTAATTCCTCATAAAATAAAAAGCTCCTTTCTCTTCTTATTCTTCTGAAGAACAGGTGCTTGTTCATGTTTGTTAAATTGTCAAATCC
The DNA here is from genome assembly GCA_014843725.1 of Amphicarpaea edgeworthii. Classification (NCBI taxonomy): domain Eukaryota; kingdom Viridiplantae; phylum Streptophyta; class Magnoliopsida; order Fabales; family Fabaceae; genus Amphicarpaea; species Amphicarpaea edgeworthii. The sequence continues at coordinate 2,754,608 of CM026325.1, forward strand.
CTCCCCCTAGAAGTTTTAGTTTCTGGGTCTTATTCTTCTCACTTTATCCAAGCAGAAAAAGTCCTTTCTTTTTTTTCTTTGTTTTAAAATCTGGGTGTTGTTGTGAAGAGTTAGTTATTATTAGTAGTGCTACTTCTAGCTGCAACATACCAGTGATGGATCTTTTTCAAAACCCATCATCATCTTCTTCTCTAAAATCAAAGAAATTTGATACAGCCATGTGGGCTGCAAAGTTTGTGCTGATGTCCATGGGGATTATCTCCACTCTTGTTTTGTTGAAAGTGGCAATAGTCCCATACACATTCCACCTTCTTCTCTCAACTCTTCCTCAGTTTTGGGTCTCAGTTAGAAGCTGGCTAACACTCCCTTTCCTCTACATCATTGTCAACTTCATCATCATCACCATTGCAGCATCCTCCAACTTCTCCCCCAAAATCTTCTCTGACTCTTCTGCACCCTCTGAACCTAAGCACACAACCACCACCATTTCAGACACCTCCAACCACCCAACTGAGTCAGAGAACCAAACCAATGAACCCAATGAAGAAGAAAAGGAGGTTGCAGAACAACAACAAGAAGAAAAAGAAGAAGAGCTAGAAGAAGAGGTGGTTGTTGATTCTGAATTTTGCTATGACAAATTCATGATCAAACCATTACTTGAAAATTGCACCAATGATTATTTGCTGCCGGATTCAGAAGGTGATGACACACTGGAAGCCACGTGGAGGGCTATAATGGAGGGACAGGGGAAAACAATGAAACCACAGCTGAAGAAGAGTGAGACATGGGGTGCAAGGATTGCAAAGGCAGAGCCATTTAATCGCAATGGTGGTGAGGATGACCCTGTGGCTTGGGCTCAGAAGGAGCTCAAAAAGTCTGAAACTTTCAACGATAGAGCTTCCTTGAGAAGGGAAAAATCCATGAGTCAAGAGGAATTGAATCGCAGGGCAGAGGCCTTCATTAAGCAGTTCAACAATCAAATGAAGTTGCAGAGGCTCGAATCTTACCAGCGTTTCAAGGAAATGGTCAACCGTGGTGTTTGATGTGTGTGACTAATCTTTCTTTTTCACCAGTCACAGTGAAAAAATTTAGCAAAATCATCAGAATCTCCGGAACTATTTTAACCATTTTGGAGGTACTTGTTATATATTCTTAATTCTTAATTTAGTTCTCTCATGGCATTCAACACATTACTAATCCATGTGTTATGCAGAATTTCACCGTCGGCTATGTGTGCTGTAATCATATAAATATATATGTAACATTTGTTGTTATTAAACCATTCAGTAGCCTTTTACCTAACAACCTATGCTTTTAGATTGGTTAGTCTTGTCATTTGCGAGATGACAACTGTTCACATATTAATGTTTGGATTAGCAATACTAGTTAACTACAGCACTTTCTTATGGAATCTTTTTATACCTAAATTAAACATAATCAAATGTTTGTTGTACTTTTTATCCTTTTTTTCTACGAGGTATGACCTCAGAAAGGATTCTGTAGAGCTTCTTGTATTTGTATACACAAAAAAATTATTTCTGACTTAAAAAGTGACAAAGTTATTCCTTGGTGCATATATACGTATGGCATCTAATTATATTCTTGACCCAATTGGGCATTCAACACCTGGCGAAACATAAATAGTAGTTAGCGCAATTAAATGAATCTAGCTTTGATTAGACTGTTCCACCTACCACCAAACACTTGATTGAAGAGTAGAAAAGTTATAATCTACATTATTAGTACGAAATATATCTAATCTCACATTTAAGTTCGATTTGTCGGTTTCCATGTGTTGACTCTTTCTTCTCCCTTGGCAGGACTTGTGTACATATTTTTGCTGCTGAGACTGTGTGAAGAGGCCAAGACAAGTATCAGACATGGACGCATGGTGTACTTTTTTTCCCTTGTCAAGTTTCTTGTGGCATAGTGGGCATAAGTTAGTTTCTTCCCAATCTGTTGTGCTCTTTCTTTGATCTAGATCTTTTCTCTCCATGCATGTTCTAGTAAACTATTCAGAAGTCTAGTGTTTCTTATGTTACATAATGTTTGTATTGTTTATGTAGTTTGAACCCTAGGTAGCATTATGAGGGGATTATTTAAAATCGAATGTACAATTTCTACTATTTTATGCGACCTAATAAGTTACCAGTTAATTCAGCTTTAAGATTCTTGTTGAATGACCAAGTGGTCTAAGTAGAATTGGGTTTGGATTTCTCAATTAAAGTTTTGAGGGCTAAAGTCTTACTGAAGGAAAGAACGCAGTAAAAAAAATATATCAACGAAGTTTTCGAACAAAAATTTGGTCATCAATAAAGTAGGATAAATATTTGGATACTTATAATATGCATGGTAAGTAAAAAATGGTTGCCTTTTTTTTTTTTTAATTACAAGAAACCCGACATACAAGGAAGGGGAAAGAAACCTGGTTAGATACCAATTGAACAAAATCACATATGCCTAACAATAAACGAAGTAACAACCGTACTGATGCAAGAAGATGATGATATATAGTTGCTCGTGTATATTGATTGACCAAACTCGGAGTTTGAATAGAGACTTGGACCCCCTTTGTCCTTTGGCGTATTATGGGACAAGAAAATTAACTAGGCCTTCTATTTATTTTGGAAAATGGATTGAAGTGAATGAACGAGGATAAATTGAACGTAGTGTTAATAAGAGAGTGAGTTGTCCATTCAACTGTGCATGGTTGCATCATCATGTGACCATCAATTAAGATACCTTGGCTAAATAAGCAGATTGGTTATGCCGTCAATATCTCCAAAGTCACAATTAGTTTTGGGATCAAATAGTGAGATTAGAGCAATAAACTTGGTGATTAATCAACACACGTAGGAGCACATGGTTAATTATCTGTCAGCATGGTATAGAATAGATCATTATAGATATGTTGTGGGACTTGCTGTTTCTTTAAGGCTTCATTTTAATTATGACCCACTTAGGTCGGAAAGCACGTTGCCCCCTTACATGCCAGTGAAAATTGAAACAAAAGAGCCCCATGTATGTTCCTTGTTGTGTCACGAACTTTGAGTGGTTTGTGAGTTCAGAACTTCATAATGAAGTAGGACCTTTGTACCATTGAAAATCCAAGTAGTGAAATTAAAGTCCTTTATTTGTGAGAAACCACAGACAAGGACCCTCATCTCCTCCTGCCTGCAAAATGCTTTTAACTTCATTAAGAAAACTTCAGTTTTATTATAATATTTGCCCTCTCTTTCTATTTTAACCCTTTCTACTCTTGTCTGTGGACTCTGCTACCTTGAAAGTAGCCATGTATAATTCAATAACTAGTTTTTATTTTCTTTTGAGCGAGTTGGGACTGGGGGACTGACACTGACGCGTGTGACACTGCATAACCGTTGTTGGTTATGGTAATAATTATGTGTAAATATTGATGATTACGAACAATGTAGAAGCTAGAGGACCTAAGAATAAGACCCAATGTTTGCCATTATCAAAGAATAGTCCTTTTCTTATTAACCACTAATGGAAACAACCAAGAAAACCCGTGTACACGTTTTCATGGTTCAAGCAAGCTGTGGACCAGAGGCTATTGAATAACAGAAATTATTATATAGTTGAGGACTACCATGGATTCATCTAATTTCAACATACGCATAATTAAATGTTATTAATTTTTTATTCCATGTTACATGAAAAATTGTTGAAATTATTGAGTAGGGACGTCCAGAGTCCAGAGACGGTAGGGAAGATATGAGTAAGTGATTTGGACAGCAAGAAAGCTATTAAAATTTCAAAGGCAGCTAATTAGTAGCATTTAACTAGCGTAGACGCAGCATTCAAAATTACAAAGTATAGGGCTGCTATTATTCCTTTTGTAGGTACATGGGGACATCATCTAGCGGCTGCTATGGGGACATCATCTATGCATCCAAACTGCAAAGTCTTAGTACCTAGGAAATATAATTACAAACTAGTAGCAGTATCTTTCTCAATTATTTAAACCATGACAGTTTTTTTTGCTGGGTTAGGGATTGATTGATGATAATATTCTAAAGGGCTAAGCATACTGGGGGTGAAGTGAACCAGTGGCCGCCGCCAGATTATCACACAGCACGAAAAATGCCTTGGCATCTTATAGACAACGCCGATAAATGGCTGATGTTAAAGGCCCAACCCACATCCGTTCGGCCTGGGATTAGCAAACTCCTGTTTTTGTTAAAGACGTTTCATGGCTGTGGAAAGGAAATGTTTTTCGTTATTCCAATAATTCTCTGTCCTCAAATAGTAACATTCACCTTCGTATAATGGTTTTTTTCTTGATTTAAATTTTTTTAAATTAAAAAAATATTCAATGGAGAAAGTTAATTACAAGAGAATAACTACTGTAATAAAACGTCAAACAATTTACTCCTACGAGATCATGGGGCAAAACATTGGGTCATTAGCAAAAGGGAACTGTCAAATTTTCTGCCTTTGCACTTCACCAAAATCTTTTTTTTTAATATTTTATTATTTTATTTTAATCCTTACTAACAATTTTTAAGAAGTTAGATAAAGAAAAAGAATAATTGACAAGTTCAAGAACTCCATTGAACAACTTTTTAAATAAAAAGAAAACGAAAGTATACCAGTACTAAACCTAATAAGATGAATACTAAACTATAACATTTTTTTTTTGTTGTTGTAAAATGAGACACTAATTTAAAATTGATGACGTCATGCATATTACTTAATCATATAAAATAAAATTAAAGTAGATAACTTTGTAACTTTCTCATTTTATCATTCACACAAGATTAGCCAATTGAAAAAGTGAGAAAGAGAGTGAGAGCGCAGAGAAAATACTCACATTGAGTTAGCAGTGTGCAGAGCAGTTACAAGAAAGCAAAGTACACACACTGCGTCTCAACAAACAAACTCGCTTATATGTACAGAGGCGAGCAAACTCGTTATTCAATTTCGAAAAACAACTGACTAACACGAATCATCATATCATGCACATGCACATGCACTGAGCAATTGGGCGAGGTAAAAGCTGAAACACGAGAAATGTAAAACAACAGTTGCAGCAAGCTAGCTAGCTAGCTAGCAAGCTTAACGGAGACGCGGAGAAGCGAAGAAGAAAGGAGCACGAGCGAACACGTGCACGATTACGAGCGTAATCAACGGCACCACCCCAAGGAGCTCCTCCGCGCGGGAACAATGGGATGGCACGGCCACTGGCTCGTCTGCTGGTGGGTGTTCATCTTCATGAGGAGGCGGAGAAATTGGCGGAGGAGGAGGAGGAGGAGGAAGAGGCGGAGGAGAACCGCCGTTGCCGGTGCTGGGGCTTTGGTTTTGATCATCGGCGGTTCCGTTATTGGACTGGTCTAGAATTTGAACCTGGAATTTAAGGCCCTGTTGGCAGTGGCCCATTCTGCCACACACGAAGTACCGGGTTCTCGCGTCGCTCAAGTGGATCACAGTCTCTCCGCTGTCGTACGTGGCCAGAGCGTTCGCTATCGCACACGTGTCGTAACCTAGATGGTTTACCTCCACCACGTCGTGAATCGGCGTGTATGTGAAAACTGCCAACCATCGCGAAAAAAGTTTCGTATTATCATTAGTTTTTTCATAGTTTAAAATCGATCAATCAATCAATTAATTAAAAATCAAGAACTTTATGCCGAATATGCCCTTGGCTTCGTCTCTGTTTTCGTGTCAGTCACCGCGCAAAACTAACTTCGAGAACGATTTTCGTACTCGCGGTATTCTACTCAAGAACAATCGGAATGTTTCACTGCAGAGATCTAGAAAATATTCAGGAAAACGAAAATGAACACAAAGCTTGTTTGTTTCCAATCGAATTTTCGAAACGAAGATTCAATTAGAACTTGAACTAATTAACGAAGATTCAATAGATTCAAAGCTTCAGAAACTCGAAAACTGCGACTCTACGTGTTTTATTAGGATTTAAGAGATTAATGCATGCATGGAGATGAAGATCGATCTAGAGAGAGAAGATGCAGATACGTACCGAGATCGTCACCGATGTTAAACGTTGTCGTAGAAGACCAGGCTTGGATATTTGAACGGATATCCCAGCCAGAAGCTCCACCGACGGTGATGTTTTCGCCGCAGACGCATCGGAAGAGAATTGAAGTGAAAACGATCACAATGATCGCCTTGACAGCCCACGGTGGCCTTAGTTTCTCCATTTTTCTTCGTAGCAAACAAGATAAAGGAAACTCTGAGCTAACTAACTGATAACTGAATCGCGCGCGCGTAATATAGAATTTGAAGTTCAGCTCTGAAAATTCTCGGTGCAAGTGCGAAAAATCGAAATCTATCGCTTAATTAATTAATATAACAACTAACAAGTTAATGCGTGATTTAGTTTTCTCATGAAAATGAAGGAGAAAATGCGAGGTACCGATGTGAGTTCGCAGTGACGAGATGAATACGAATGCTGAAGAAGTGGAAGCTACCTGCAAATTTAGAAAGCGAATTTCTCAAAGCATGAAGAAGAAGAAGATCGAAGGAGGAGGAAGAAAAAGAAAGAGAGAGAGAGAGAGCGTACTTTAGAGTGTGTGAAGGTGGCAGTGACCGACGAAAGTAAATTCAGCGTTTTCCCGCCTTTATACGTTAACATACACCGATAGAGAGAGCGCGCGCAAGAGCTTCATATATATATATATATATATTGTTTTAAAATTTAATTCGAATGTATTAATTTTTTACATTGTAATCTGAGTTGATGTAAATATTATGATTTTATCTTTCATTTATTATATCTTCAATTCTTTTGAACCTATACAATTCAGTTCAAGAAATTAAAAATAAAATAATATATATATATATATTTGTTTTCATACAGAATCAAGCCTTGTTTTAAAGTGTGACTAATGCCATTGCAAAATTAGAAGTTTAACATAAAACTTCAGATCATGTCAGCCTAATTTGTTAAGCAACCCAAAATTCATTTCAGAAAGTTAATTAACATTCTCTATGTCTTTGACTAATGAATAAAAGAAAAGGGTGCACTAGAAAAAAAAAAAACACATAGGCTTGGGCATGTGACAACATCTTCAGTCACAGACTCTTGAATTGACACTGAAAGAAGAAAGGAATAACTGTTATTTAATTCCCTTCTTCCCTTTTGTTAATCTCAATCAATGGCTGTAATAGGAATTAAGTAATAGGAGCTACAGTACAGATCAAACCATTTTATGAACGATTTCAGGCTGTGATACATCAATGCCAAAGTGGTGCAGATATGCACCAAATTTATATCCTGCTGCAGTGTGTTGATTGAAATCTTTATCCCCAATACCTGTGACACATTATGGGCTTGTTTGAGTCTCTTCTCAATTTTTGGTTTTAAAAACTGTTTCTGAAAACAATTCTATACTACTCACTTAATCACTTAAAATACATTGTACACTCGGTTATAGGAAATTTACAAAAATATAAGGGTCATCTAAAAATGGAAATGAAGAAAAACATCAAATTAACATTGTTATCATTGAAAAAGAGATCTACACGTCATACCAATGCTGCTCAAAGTTGATGCAACATTGCAAGATCGTCTGCAACTATAGTGTTCTGAGTCTTGTGACATCTACACGAAGGGCTAACTAGCTAAACAATGTACAAACATACACCTCATAAGCCTTCTCCTGCAAACATATGATGAATATTGATTTAATAATTTGGAAGTGCATAACAGAACTAGCTGTATGAAGAAATTCTATAATAGCTTCAAATTTGTCTGACAAAAATTATTCTATATAAAGCAGAAAACATCTTACAATCAAATGTTGTCCAGGTAGAAGGTGTAGTTGAGAAATTATGTTTATCCTCATGGATAGAAAGCAAGCCAAAAGGATCAACAGTACCATTGTTCTTTCCCCTAGAATAATCAAAATCCAATGATGCAGATGGCCTCCTTAATGGTGGTGGTGAATGCTTCTTATACAAATCTGAGGAGACCTGAATTGCAGGTTTTTTTGTGATGTTATTTATAAATCTTGGAAGGCAAACAATTTTGCACCAAGCTTCTAAGAAACAGGGCAAAAAGAGTAATGGACCACCCATGTTTAAATTATCCATTGATCTGTCCAATTAAAATCCAAAAGAAAAATCTTCATCACAGATTAAACAGGAATATATACCTCATGAGATCTCGAAATCGGAGGACGAATTTGAGCCACGTGTTTCACAAGAATGCTTTCCTCAAGAGACAATCTCCTATTCTTTTGAATAGGACTCTTGATCCCAACAACTGGTGACTCATTTGAGTTGAAGACTATTTCAGCTGATTTTGAAGCTGGTTGTAGTCCACCACCTTTCGAAGCCCATCTTTTCTCCACATATCTGAAACATTTTAAGCAACTTCATAACACTAGAATATGCTGGTTTCAAAGTAATGTCATTCATGCATAAGAATCCATTAAGAGTTTTACTTGGAACGAATAAATTTCTCGACTCCATATCCATTTCTGTCAAAATTTGGTGGTAATTCTGCCTCCCAGTGCTTATTTGACTTTGCATTACCCATTACTGCATAAAACACAAATCAAGATTAGCACTCTACACCAAACCTTTTAAGAAAAGTAGTAAATTCTATTATTTTGAAAAGAGAAAAGAGTTACCCGTAGTATCTGATAATTAGCTTAAACATACTTTAGACTACGAAAGTAAGAAACAAATTGTGTAGTTCCTTACATTGCATAAAAGAAATTTGATCTGGCAACCATGTATCCAAAGTTGTGGACCTCACCTAGTTGCAAAATGAGAGGACTTAGCCCATTATCAATTTCTAAACTGACACAGAAGATAAAGATGAGTATAAACCTTTGATATATGCACTCCAAGACTCCGGTGAATTCCTGAACATTGCATGCAAATGAATATCCCTAAGTTCACACTTGCCCATCGTGGTGCCCTGAAATATTAAAAATGTGTGCTTATAAGTTATAAACCATGAAAAAAAAGTCAACAATTTCAAGTAAATCATCAATGCTAAAACCCAAGTTGATCCCCAAAATCAAAGGAAATTGAACAGCAAAGTGAATGAAAAGGAAAAGTTAAAACCAAGTATCATAAGAAACACATTAATTACACTATATATGGTTTCTTGAAATTTGCTGAAAACATTAATAAGTTCGATGAGATTTAGTAACAGTATAAACCTATTTTATATTGTTATTACATCATAACATCACCATTAAAGTCAACATTAATATCTATCTATGCTTAACACAAAACAATGGGTTCTGAAAGAGGTATATACTTGGTCTTGCAGTCTGCACATTCCCTGTTGTCAGGTATCTTAACAAGTCCCTCTAATATCTGCATCCATTCACAACAAAATAAAACACAACAAAACGGAAAAGAAAAGACAATGTTGCTAGCTTCACATGATGCACTAGGCAAATTAAAAACACATTATGATACAAATGGATGAACCCAAAGGGGTGGGAATTAAAAAATGGAACCTTGGTGTGCTTGGCGTGTAGATCCTTGGAAACGGAAGCTTTTCCGCTCATGTTTGCAAAACCTTGTTGTTGTTGAGTCACATTGAAGGAAGAGCAAACAGAGAAAGGAAGGGAAGTAAGTGGGTAGAAAAAATATGGTTCAAAAGAGGATCTTCAGTTTTCAACTTTTTTCGTTCGTTCGTTCGTTAATATGGTTTGTTTATGGCTCCGCACGTTCGGAGGGAAACACGGTTTGTGATGGAACTCACACGAGTAAAACACGGATATTTCGTTCCTCCTTCATGTATGCATGCTAAAATCATCACTTACTAGGTTTCGTCATTCATTGTTTTTAAGTCATCATTGTATGCAAAAGTCAACTATCACTGCCTATATATATTAATCCGGGTCCTCTTCAAAAGAAACTGCATGGTGTGTAGTTGCAAATCTAAATTCTATTTTAAGTGTTAATTTATTATTATATAATGTAATTTTATTTTTATTGTCAATTTATTATTATATAATGTAATTTTATTTTTATGTATAAAATTGTTCACGTTATATTAGTAAATTAAGAAATTATACAAGGTATAATTTTAAGATACTTTTCAAACTTTAAAGTTGGAGAACATTCACAATATTGCTTGTCAAGCATTGATATTAAGAAAGTATGATATTTGTAGTATTTATTTTTGTAAGATAATAAATGTGTTGTATGATGTTTGTAATTAAATACTTATATTTGTATATATTTGTAAGATAATAAATATGTGTTTTTGGTAAAGTATGACGTTTTTTTCCTTATTTTTAGAAACAATTTTTAAAAATTTATTTTATTTTATAAAATTTATTAGAAGCAATTTTAAAAAGTTACATCAAAAAAGATTTAAGAGTTAATAGTATTTATATTTGATAAAATAAAAATAAATGATATGTATATGTGAAGTCTGCAAACAATTCAAAATAATTACACTAATGTTAATAAACTTGATTTTAGATGTATTTATTTACCATACTAATGTAGATTAATGAGTTAAAATGAGTACTATTTTTAATTGAAAATATTTTTAAAAACATTAGTGGAATTTATAAGAGAAACAAAAGAAACTAACCAAATTAAAAGATAAAAAAATAAAACGCATTTATCTTCTATTCAATATAAAAGATACATTATTTACAATACCTATTGTTAATATAGGCAACCGCAATGGACTACAATAAGCAAATTATGCGCTCAAACAAAAACCCTCAAAACACTTACGAAAAATATCACGAATTACATTTTAAAAGAAGATTAGCTCACAAGATAAAAAAAATTATACGATAATCTTGCATTGACTTAATTATTATTTTATTAATAATTACGAACAATATCTTACTTAGTTTTATTATTTTAACAAAGAACTTGGCTACAAATGAAGGGTATGGGTTACAACAATGGCTGTCTTCTCAAGGCCATTTTAGGGAAAGAAGAAAGATCTGTTTGGTGACTTAGTATTTTGAATCCCTCTGAGTCTCACAAAGGCATATTCATTCTCATGCAGTTGATATCAATGCTGACAACATCCGACATTGACATTAACAAAGTAGACAATGGCAAGTTCCCTTAAGAAGAAAAAGTCAAAATCTATTCGTACAATCCAAGAACATAAATGTACCCAAGTTAAAGGTAATGCTGAATGTAGCACACGTTCATCTTCAAATTCTTAAGTTCTATAAATCATTTAAACTAACTTCCAAGTATATATTGGTGGTGACAAAATTGACAATGAGAAAACAAGACACTGATGCACACTCTTATTAAACAAAATACGGGACAGCACTCGTTAACATTTGACAAGGGTATGCCGAAGGGTCTTGTCCCAACTTCCAATGTTGAAACACCTTTGAATCCCGTAACTGAATCTGAATGGAACAGAACCAAAAATTTTCACATGAAATCATAATCATCTAGAGCATCATATCGATCAGCAGGAACAAAATCCTCATCAGGTTTATCGACATTAAGTTGCTTTTTCTTCCCACCTGAAGTCAAAGATAAAACCTTGAAAACACCCAAAAAAAGAGACAAGATAACACCATATATATTTAGAAGCAACAACGGCTTTAATCCAAGATGAACTTACCTATCTTCTTTTTACCAGCATTGGCATCTTTTTCTGCCTTTATCTTCTCGTTTGCAATGGCAGTTACCGAAGATGCAATATCTTTGGCATCTGCCCCTTTTAGTGAAGTCATTGATAGTCTCATTACTGCCTTCAGCAAGCCTATATAATGATAACTTTTCTGCATTCGTCAAAAAGCAAATTAGGATGCCCTTTCCACAAATATTTATGGAAGGAGAAAGGCAGGAGTATTTAACTGACCTCAAAAGAACGAATCTTGTGTGAGATGAGCTCAGCATACTCCAAGAAATCATTTTCAGATTTTGGTATAAAAGTATCGAGGTTCTTTTGATCTTTTCCCCCACCAAACAATTCCTTAGTGGACTTATAATCTTCTTCTTCAATTAATCTGTGATAGAGAAATAAAGAGAAAATTAAATAAGACAGTAGGATACCATCTAAGTTTGCAATATGCTTCTTTTAGATGCTGCAGCCATTCAGAGACTATAACAAACATAACTAAGTAAAATGAAACATAATCTTATCAATGGCATTACTTAAACATCAAATTTAATACCACTGCATAATAGAGTAAGAATATGCCAATCCCATCACTCAAAACACTTTGCAAACCATACATATGGATTAGGCTTCTCACATTTAATCAATTGACTTCAGAGGCTAATTTAACAATATCACTCAAAACACTTTAGTTTTATCTTAGATTGGGATCATTCCTAATCCTAACCCTACTTTGCAACCCCCTTTTTTTTACTTGCAATGATAGTTCTTCTACACAAAAAGAATAAATCAGCTCCTCATTATGCAACTGCCATAGCTAGTTAAAGCAAACCTTTGATATCATTGCACTAAACAAAATAGTTTAAGTAGAAGCCAGAGAAGATAGAGCCTTAACAAAGAGAAATTGTACTTAAACAACACAGTCTTAACATTTAGCAGACTAGACTTCTTTGTCACGCAAACTAAGTTGCCATTAAAAAGTAAATGAAAGTAACTTAATGATGTGTAATAATCTGCCCTGGCTCATAATCATATTTTCCTACCAGCATATATGACAAACCTACAGTCCTACACATTGTTAGGTGCAGAGTTTCATAACATGTGATACCTGTACCTGTGACAAAACAGTATAAAAGGAACATCTAGATGACCAAATTGGATGGAAAACTATATAACCTTTGTTGGCGAAGTTTTTCAGCCACAGGATCCAATGGTTCTTTCGTTATTGGTTCTACTGTCTTGCCCTTCTTGTCGGTAGCTTTATCAGAAGATTTTTTGGAAGCCTTTTCAGTAGTTTTTACAGCAGGTGCTGCAGGTGCCTGACAATATTATGCAAAGTAACAACAAATTTAGCAATTAATAACTAAGAAAAAACAGGAAGACCATAATTATAAGAAATACATCATTTCATTAAAGTAATCATGAAACACAACTTTATTGTACTAAAAAAGTAATCATTGTTAAACTTTAAAATGTATGTTAACCAACCTGCAATATTTTAAGTTTTATACAAGCCCCCCAACCTTCCCCCACCTTTCCTCTAAATAAATAATAGATAGATAAAAACAGGGATAAAAATGCAACTGCAGACTTGAGTAAAAAGAAACTATACTTAATAGTTACTCTGAAAAAACAAATTATTAGTACTTATAACTAGCAATTTCTTCTCAAATTAATAATATTAATAACAACAATAACAACTAGTAATTTTGATATTTTAGTAATCAACAAAATATATAAGATTAATAACAGAAGTTGCATTGGCATAGCAGTAGTATAAAAGGCATTTTAATCAACCAATTCGCAGGTAATGGATAGGGATGAGAAATATCCATCTTTCTTAAAAAATTATACAAAAGTGCAATCATACATACAAATAACAATTCTCTGTTGTTACATCATGTTTAATTTTTCATACCGGAGCAGGCTCATCGTCATCCTCCCATGATTCCTTCACATCATTTTCATCCACATCTTCATCATCCCATTTACTTTTAACTGGATCTTTCAATACAAGATCAACAGGGGCAATATGCTCATCCTCTGCAACAAACATTCTCAAATTAACAAGGATACAGAAGACAGTGGAAGAACCATAATATATAGTGTTTTTTATTTTATTTTAAATGAGAATTGAATTGATTTATAGATGGGATCTTTTTGTTTGGGAAGTTACAAAATAAGAATTCATTTTATTTTTTGAAGTTGGAAAAAATTAGAATTCCCTGAAGAATGGTTAAATTTGAGCAAAGTGATTTGGTCATGGTTTTCAAAATTAATATTTAATTAACAATTTCATCTTTACTAGTTTAGCCATTTTAAATACTCTAAGTAAGGGCAATTAAAAGTAATGAGCTTGTCTAATCTTTAATGTTTCAAACATGAAAAAAAATATTAAAAATCAAGCCAAATCAACAATTAGTTCCATACATACAAATTGATTGTTAAATCAAATCAAATCCATTTTTAATAATTCTGAACATACTCACAATGGATCAAGATGTAAGTAAGATAACTATCAATCAAATCACATCATAACTTCTGAGCACCAAGCATATTTATTAGCAGGTAGCAACAACCACTAATGTGTGATACATACAAATATAATATCCTAATCCTCCTTTGAAAAGAGGATCTAGAATAAGCAATAAAAACATGACAAGAAGAGAAAATATTAAAGATGGTGTCTAGACTTGGAGGTAAAATAAACAATATATATTGACTGAAAATAATGAAAGTAATAGCATACTACTCAATTGAAGAATTCACCCAATAAAACGAGATTCCAGCAATTAGGTTAATGTTAAAACAACAACTTATGCGCATGTACAAACAAATAAGTGAAGCAAGATCTCATTACCCCAATCATCCATTTGTTGTCACTTCGTCAATAAAACAGAACAGAGTTCCCACTGACTGACTGCATAAAGAATAAAAATCATCAGATATCTGGATTGAATCAATGAAAACAAAGAGACCTCAAAGAGTATGACCTACTAAACTACCTAAAAATCAGAGGAGTAGGGGGTAGAGTTCCAAAGGAGTAACACAGAATAAATTAGTAAATATGCAAATACACATCAAAATCAAAAGGAACAACTAGTCTTACAGTTATATACTTATATCCCACTCTATCAGTGTATCGTAATCAATATGTTTGTGATAAATCTTCCTTATATCACTGCCAACGTGACATTCTTCACAATCAAACCTCAATTATACACAAAAAAAATCAAAACTAATCCTCGCAACAGCCACAAGGTTTTCAAGGATTCCAAAACCAGATTCTGAGACTCTAAAATAAACCAATTAGTCTTAGAACCAAAAATTGTCAAATTGCAAGATTCTACAATGTCAAAGACGCAGAAATCTACTCAGACTCTTCCTTTCAATTCAGAATGTTCAAATCCCCATGCAAAACGCCCAACGAATACAAACTCGCACATTCAAGGGATAACGCACACCCATTTGAAGAAGAAGAAAAAAATCAAAAGTTCAACCCATTAAAAAAAAGGGAAATCCATCGAAGTTCAATCAAATAAAAACACGCACACATTACACCCAAGTAAAAAGGAAAAAAATAATAAAAAAAACATTTAGGGTTTAGAAATAAAGAAGCATAAAAACTGCTACTTGACCGAAATTCCCTGATTCGGTGCCAAAAGCATCCGATCCGTGTCGATGATTTTCCGGGAAAATAGCCAGTAAAAATAAATATTCAGAGAAAAGGTATATCGAGAGATAGTGGTCTGCTGCGGAATGGATAGAGGAAGAGATGAAGTACCTGGAGACCGACGATGGCAAACGCGCTGATCGGAATTAGGGGGTTGGGGCGGTGGAGTGTGAGGTTCCGAATTCAGAAATTAGGGCACAAAGGTTTTGGTCTGTGTGTTTGGTCCGGTTGGGAATATAAACCGCTGTCAAGATAAAACTTTAGGATTAGAAAGGGTTTTATTAACTTTTTTTATTGCTTTAACTTAACCGTGTATGGACAAGATAAAAAAAAAAAAAATATATATATATATATATATATATATATATAATATAATATATTTCGGCAATTTCATTAAATAAGATTAAAGGATACTTGTGCATTTTATATTTATTTAAAAATTCAAAATCTTAATCTTTACTCACTATTATAAATTCAAATCTTAATCTTTTATTTGTTATATTTATATTTATTTATATCAAAATTAAAAATATAATATTTAAAAAAAATCATTCTTAAATATATTTAAACAAAAGAATGAAAATTGTGAATAGAATTCATTAAATAAGATTAAAGGATACTTGTGCATTGTATATTTATTTAAAAATTAAAATCTTAATCTTTTATATTTATTTAAAAATTAAAATCTTAATCTTTACTCACTATTATAAATTCAAATCTTAATCTTTTATCTTTTACCTGTTATATTTATATTTATTTATATCAAAATTAAAAATATAATATTTTTTAAAAAATCATTCTTAAATATATTTAAACAAAAGAATGAAATTCTTCTAAAAAAACAAAAGAATGAAATTAATTATTAAGAATTAAGAATATAATTAGGAAAAAAATTAATTACCAAATTTTTTATAAAAGGATTATTTTTTATTTGCAAAAAATGATTTAGAATTAAAATATAAATGTTTTTTTAAATGAATATATTTTCAACATGCTATTACTTATTAACTACTGATTTATTTGAAGATTTAATTAAATTTTTAAAAGAACAACATGCTGAATTAGTTCTTGAAATAAAAAGTACCATTCAATTAGTTTCTAAAACTTTCTTTTAAAAAAAAATTAGTTTCTAAAACTATTAATACACTAGTTATTTCCCCTACACTAAAATTATAAAAAACCTCGATACTTATTTTGTAATTATAAGAATTATTTGAATGATAAAAAAAAAGTAATAATTGACCGATACTTATAATATAAGGGACTACTTTTTTTTATTAAAAAAAATTGTCTTCTCTTTGGTTGATTTTTCAATATTTCTTTACTGTTTTTGGTAAGAAAATGGTAGAAGAATATTTTTTTAACACATTCTTTCTACCAACAAATTAAACAAATTGTTTCCATCAGACAAGCAAAATCTGCCAACAAAAACTGAAATTGTGAAGCCCCAAGAAAAGAGTTCACAGATATTTTAGGTGCTGCTGCATTAGGACAACTAGTTTGAAAACCTCAAGTGACAACGGACAAGTAACATAATCGAAATAAGACTACTTCCTTATATGTGCAGCGTGACCAGAAACTAACAACCTTTAAAAACAGGGAAATTAAAGTGACTTTTAGTTTTACTATTTTCACTTTTATTCAACGACCTTATTTTCACTTTTATAAATAATATTTTTAATATTTGAAATATGAAAATAAAATTTATTTTCATTGTTTTCTGTTTTCTACTTATGCAACAATAACTTCAATGAAAAATATCAACAAATTTAACACCTAAGACAAATCCAATGATGGAAATATAGTATGCTTAAACTTTTAACCTTTCATTCTTGCAAGAGACCCCACAAGAAAATATGTTAAATCAAAACATATCTTTCTACAAATTGTGGTAAATATAGTCGACTATAAATAAGAGATAAATTACAAATAATCATATCAACAAAGAGTGGTGACTGAAAGTTGAAAGTAGATTAAGCATATCAACGGTACTACATTGCAAAGAAAAGGATAGTTATTTCAAGTCTAACAAAATGAACCATTGTCAGCTTTAGATTATTAAAATGAACCAAACAACACAAGATGTCTAAGGAAATATAAAGTTCATTACATGATACATAGTCCATCATCTTTTGGATGTTTAACTGTCAAAATAAAAATAACTTGTATCTAAGGATCATTTCACGAAAAAGTTTCTCTGCCATGTCATTCTGATCCTTTTCTAACAGAGTGCGGATAATTGTTTCATAAGTTACAACATCAGGGACGCAACCATTGTCTTCCATTTTTGACAGCATGGACAAAGCTTCATCAAACAATCCCTCTTTACAAAACCCGTTGATCGTAACATTATATGTTTATAGTGTACACATTTACATGATAGCCTTTAACCAAAATATGCTTAAAAACCTCTTGTGCATTGTTCAATCTCCCACCCATGCACAGTCCATCAATATTATTGTGTATGTGTATTTATTTAACTGAATTACTCCTTGGTCTATAATTTTCTTGAATAGAGCAATTGCTTTATCCAGATGATGATTTTTACATAATGCGTCTAACAAAGAATTGTAGGTGAATATATCAGCAGGTTGACCTGCATCGTACATCTCCTTAACAAGCCTCCAAACATCAGAGATTCTCCCTAATTTACACAAGCCATCAATGAGACAATTGTAGGTTACGGTATCAGGAACAATACTTTTGTGATGCATTTCTCTAAAGAGATTTGTGGCTTCATCCACCACAGAATCCATTAATCATGGTGTTGTAGTTATGGACTTTAGGAGTCACTCCCCTTTGGACCATAGTGTTGAATATATCTCTGGCCATGCACACTTCATTAATAAGGCAATACCCATCCATCAAAGAACTGTAAGTAACATCATTGGGTTTCAGACCAGCTTTCACCATCAGAGCCAACACAAGATCAAGGCAGCATAACTAGATTGACCCAACTTGAAGCCCTGGGCTACCACATTGTCATGAAAGTTGAGTACTTTCTTGACCTCACCACTGATACAGAGACCATTGATGAGTGTGCTGAAGGTAAAGCCATCAGGGTGATAACCCAGCCTGAGAATCTTGGCCAATACAGAAAAAGCTAAGGTCATCTGGCCTAGGTGGCAGAAACAATTGATGAAGATGTTTGAGGCAATAATGTTGGGTCTAATGCCTCTGAATTCCATCTTCCTAGAAAGGGAAATAGCAGTGGGGTAGTGCTTCATCTTCACCAGGATTGTGAAAGAGTGATTGGGAATGGGAATGACAGTGTAGGGTTGCGGGATAACAAAGAAGAAAAGGAGGAAACTTGTGAATGCGAATGGAAAAAGAGTGAGAGACAGTCTGTAACATACCTTAACCTTAAAAATAATAACATTGCTTGAATAATACGATGTGAGGCGGCGTGTGACCTAACCTAACGATGGTCGTGTCGTGAGACTGAGATAGATGAAGTTGCTCAAAGACAAGGGCAATGATTGACTTCATTTCTCATTTCCCTTCCACTGTACCCAACTTTAGATATTTTTGCTTCATGACATTATACTTCTATCGCCCATTCTTTCTTGTAGTATTTGTATCTGGATTCTTACTTTTTTGCATACCATATACCATATTTGTTTGTCTATGTTCTACATTCAACAGTAGATGAGAGGTATACCCTGAAGATTGTTTGAGGATAATCATCATATTAGTGAAGAGTGGAGACCATAGGTTAAGGGTGTCGAGTACTTAAGCTCAATGAAACACCTCAAGCATGTTTGATTTTTAATTTAACCACCACAAGCATGAAAGCACGATGGTGCGGCATATTTTTGATTCATAGGAATCCAACACAATATAATAAAAATTTATAATGCTCACGCCCTGTTCAATCAACAAAACTAAACCCCCTTAATGCAGCATATGCATAATCAAGGTCGAAATTTTATATTATTATAATTATATATTAATAATAATTGTTATCTGTCTCATAATTCAATCACTTTCACTAAAAATCCAAACAATGAAATACAATTTCGCTGTTCTCCCCCGTTTGAGGGCTTGCCATCATCTTTATAATTGATACTTTTATGCTTCAAATCCAGTGAGACATCCTCCTCCCAGCAAAATTGAATGAAACTGAAAAGGGTGGTAAAATATAAGTCAATACTCAATATGCAATAGCAGTTCAAAATAAATAAGTGTGAGACTAATCATTACAAGATGTAAAACAGAAATTTGACCGTGACACGCAGCAATTTAACCAAGTATATGTAGAAAGAAAACCAAACACACCTAATGTTTTGGCCTAAAACATCCACACAAGAACGTTTAAGAAATAGTTGATTGACAGCTTCCATCCTCCATTAAGTCATATTTTTATCATTGTTCCTGATGCTTTTTTCTTTACATATTTAGTGTTTTGTTTGTGTGGGTGAGAGTAAGAAAAGCAACAAAGAACAATCCTGAAATCACTTCTTTTGGAAAAACTGTCGAGAAAATATCCAGAAGTTTGACAGAAGCTCCTCAGATTTACATTCTTCTACACAAAAAGAAAAACTAATTAATCTTCAGAAATTGGAACGATGGAATTACAAGTTTTATGGCCTCAGGTTAATTCATCATAGGAGCTCTAGTCAGACATTATCAACAAAAAGCACAGGACATTCATAAAAGCAAAGTTGTCCAACTAGCGAGTCTACTTAACCCTGTAGTGTAGAGCTTCTTCAGACTCGACTCTTAACTTGTAATGCTGGGATGCCACCTTTGACATTTCAAACTAACGACAAAACTACATCTAGACGTACCAGATTTTTTCAGAGAAAAAAAGTACTATGCCATCATTATTAATACATGCACATCTAAATGCGAGTCTTAACTCAAGAGATTAAGGAACTTGTCAATTATACATCAGAAAGTTTTTGCATAACGATAACTGAATTTGTTATGCACATCCAATAAGTAATAGTAGTAGTACACATTACACAAGCATATTCAATAAGTAGGATGAATGTAACATATAATCATTTTTATCACAAATAATTTTAAAACATCTCAGATTCTATTGGGACACTCATCGAAAATCCAAACATGCCATTAATTTCCCAGCATTCAAAAACCCAACACAGAAAGACCCAATTGGGCAAACACATTCCAAACAAATTGAAGACCAAAGCTTTCGTCACTCACAGCAGAAAAGCTTCGAACTTCGACACTCCAACGCGTCATTTAGCAGGCGTTGTTTCGTGGGGCGTTTTGGCGACAATGGAGAGGGCGTGAAGGCCGCTCTGGAGTTCCTCGGCGAGGAGGTCGTAGACGAGACGGTGTCGTTTGACGAGGCTCTGACCCTCGAACTTGGGCGACACGATCTTCACGTTGAAGTGGGTTTCACTGTCGGAACTACCCTTTACGGCGGCGTGACCCGCGTGCTGGTGCGACACGTCGTCCACCTCCAAAACGGTGGCTTCCAGCGCCGTTTGAAGCTTCGAACGTATCCTGCTTGCTCGAGATAGCACCGCGGACACTCCTCTCGAACTCATCGGATGAATGGTTATGGTGGTGTCAGTTTAGGGTTTGCAGGTGAAACACATGGACACAAATTGGGGAATGTTTATAACAAATAAAAAGACACTCTTTGAATATTCATCACTGTTTTTAAGTTAAAAATACAAATATGTTATTTTAATAAGCTAGTATATAAATACTTCATAAAATACAAAAATGATTAAACTTATTTATTTATTCTTTTTTAAATTCGACTTGTATGAGTATATTTATTAATTTTCTCTAAAATATACATAATCAATCTGACAAAACCCGATAATTTTTAATCAATTCTAGTTCAAAATTATTCAGGTTTGATCCAATATTCATCTCTATAAGGAAATGGAATCACTTACTCATTACTCATTGTTTGTGTGTTTGAATAGAAATGAAGTGAAAAACAATTCTCCTAATTTTTTTAACACAACAATAAGATGAAGAAACACTTTGTTATTGATCCTGCTATTTTATTTTTTTTGGTATGTTTTTGTTTAGTTAAAATGGTTCAATTGTGTTGGAGTACGTTGATTTGTTTTTTTCTTACTCTATGTCCTTGATGTGAACACACTAAAAAAAGGCAGTAATTACAAATCAAAGCATGAGTGGATTTAGGTGATCCAAACCACTCTTTATTATTCTTCGAAGGAAACATCAAATATGAACAACTTACTTTTTTTTTTCCTTCTCATTGCCACAGAAAACATTCTGAAAGCAAACAATCCTGTGCATTATTCTTAGCATAGATCGTAAATATTCTCATTGTAGTTTTTGTGGTCTAGTTAATAAAGTTAGTTATTGCATTTACATCACTGCTTACTAGTCGAGCTATGTAAGTCCCAAGTGCCACAACGAACACCACTCCAATTGCAACTTTGATGGCTGATATTGGATGCTTGTTCCCTATGACTGCTTCTTTGGGCATTGCAATGAAAAGAACCCCATGAGAAAACTTTGCACGGATTGATTTCATATTAAATCCTTTTGCAATTTTAATTTCTTTGCGGAAACGGCTCCATTTGTTATTTGAAGCATCCACGGGCCTTTCTCCGGAAATTGTTAGGATCCCCCAGTTGTAGGTTTGAATCTTAAGTTGCTCCTTTTTGAAGCCTGTACAAATTTATGACCAGAAAAATTGGGCCGATTTTAAAATTCTTAAGTTCGGTGTCCTTAAAATTAAAGGTGAGAAGTTTGGGAAAAATGTTAGTTGATATGAGACCATTCTGTCACCTCAATTTTAATATCATCTTATAGTTTGAGTTTTATATCAAATTCCAAAACCAGTACAAAAAAGATTGTGAGGATTAATTGTCTCCGTTTACATATTCTATTTTTGTTATGGGATCTTCAACATCTAATTCTAATGTATAATATAATTTGCATATTAAGAATAATGTCATCCAAATGAGAACATATATATAGAGGAAAAAAGAGGAATTTGAATACCCTTCAAATTGATCTCAAGAGTCGCTTGTCCATCCTTTGTAAGCCATTTGCAATAAGGCTCAAAATCCTCATACAAGCGATTGCTAGCAGCTTCAGCACCATTGGTTTCCATTGCAGGTTTAATTTTGACTTGAGATTTTTCTATTGCTGGAAGTAGTGAAAATGGATTTGAATGAATAAAAGAATTGTGACTCAATCTCTTTTTATAAAGGCTACGTGGCAAGAATTGGTTGAGAATGATTCCTTTTTGGTTTGAGAAGGTCTTTTATAGGGTGTTACTTGCTTCATTCCTGGTGTTGCATCAGGTGTGTAAACTGTAAATGAAGGAAACCTGTGTTTTAATTTCCTTCCCCATCTTATATTCCTTTTCTTTTCTTATCATACTTTTGATCCTTTTACTACATCTCAAGAATTTGAGATTTCATTTTACAGAAAATTCGTTGCAAAAACTTGTGAGTTGTGAACTTTTTCTTTTGGAAAGATTCAAAAGCAAAAAATGAGCCTGGAAAACTAGAATCAGTTAAAAATTGTAATTGAATAGCCGAGGTTTTATCATACAATTACGTGAGCTGCTAATAAATCTAGCTTTCATTCTAACTTATTAAGAAACACTTATTTGAAAAATAAAAAAATAAAGGTAAAATGAACTAATTAACATATCATAGCCGATTTTTATTGTGAGAAGACAAAAATCACAATTTTATGTAAAGTTCAGGGTCTAATTAACTCAAATTATATTTAGAGGCTAAAAAGATTTTGTATTTAAAGAATAAACACTGAAAACATATTTTATCTTAAAAATTATCCTCTTTTTAATATATTTTTTTTTATAAAAAAAAGTATTTTTAAAACAATTTAAATGAAAGCAAAAAAAAAAAAAAAAAGTCAACTTTCTTTATGGCTTTCACTTTGTTCTTTTTGTAGAAACTAGAACGTAGACCTCGGGTTAAGAACAATGAAAGACACAAAGACTAGACTTTAGAAGGAAAAACAAAAAAGACAGATATACAACTTTTTATTATTGACCGGACAATAATAAATATTAATTATACAACATAGTCATTAGATCCAAAACGCAATACAACAAACCCTATTTGGTTTAATTTTCACTTTATACAAATAAAAATTGGCAGTGGAATTAATTTCAATATGCCAGGAGAAAAACAAAAAGCATAGGAAGAAGCTTCATTGGAAACTTTTTTCTTCTAATGGCTGCAACAACACGTTCCCGTACATCCATCTACGACGTGTTTCTCAGCTTCAGAGGCTCAGACACGCGCCTTAATTTTACTGGCAATCTTTACAAAGCTCTTTGTGACAGGGGAATCTACACTTTCATTGATGACGAGCAGCTTCAGAGAGGAGAGGAAATAACACCTACACTTCTTAAGACAATTCAAGAGTCCAGGATTGCCATCACTGTGCTCTCTAAAGATTATGCTTCTTCCTCATTTTGCTTAGATGAACTTGCAGCCATCCTTCACTGCGCCCAGAATAATGGGTTGTTGGTTATACCGGTCTTTTATAACGTGGATCCTTCTGATGTGAGAAAACAGAAAGGTAGTTATGGAGTAGCGTTGGCTAATCATGAGAATAGATTCGAAGCTAAGAAGGACAAGTTGAAGAAATGGAAGGGGGCTTTGTATCAAGTAGCTGACCTGTGTGGCTATCATTTCAAAGATGGGTATACAATCATACTAAAATGTTTATTTTATGGTTTTTATTGGATTCAGTTTTCTTGTCTTTTGATTTAACTGTTAACATTAAAAGAGAAAAAGAATGCTTGTTAACCTTGACAATGTATCAAGATATGGATACATGTAAGGCTTTTGGTTTAACTTCATTAGAACTTTTTTGTTTGTTTGAAACAGAGATGTATATGAATACAAGTTTATTGGGAGTATTGTTGATCAAGTCTCTAGGGAGATTAATCGTGTTTCATTAAATGTCGTGGATTATCCCGTTGGACTAGATTCACAAGTGTTGGAGGTAAGGAAGCTTTTGGATGTTGGATCTGATGATGTTGTTCACATCATAGGGATCCATGGAATGGGCGGGTTAGGAAAAACAACACTTGCTCTTGCAATTTATAATTTGATTAGTGTCCATTTTGATGAATCCTGCTTTTTTCAAAATGTGAGAGAAGAATCGAACAAACATGGGTTAAAACACCTCCAAAGCACCATTCTTTCAAAGTTACTTAGAGAGAAGGACATCACCTTAACAAGTCGGCAAGAAGGAGCTTCAATGATACAACATAGGCTCCAGCGAAAGAAGGTTCTCTTGATTTTAGATGATGTTGACAAGCATGAGCAATTACAAGCTATTGTTGGAAAAGCTGATTGGTTTGGTCCGGGTAGTAGAGTCCTCATTACCACTCGGGACAAACAATTGCTAAAATTTCATGAGGTTGAAAGAACTTATGAGGTGAAGGTTTTGAATAAGAATGATGCTCTTCAACTGCTTACAAGGAATGCTTTTAAAAGAGAGAAAGTTGATCCAAGTTTTGAGGAGGTCTTGAATCGTGTAGTAACTTATGCTTCTGGCCTTCCATTGGCTTTGGAAGTAATAGGTTCCAACTTGTTAGGAAAAAGTATACAAGAATGGAAAGATGCCATAAATAAGTATGAAAGAAGTGTTCCTAAAGGAATCCAAGGTGTTCTTAAAATAAGCTTTGAAGCTTTGGAGGAAGAAGAGAAAAATATTTTTCTTGACATTGCTTGTTGCTTCAATGGATATGAATTGGCAGAGGTTGAAGATATACTTTGTGCTCATTATGGTTCCAACATGAAAGGTCATATTAACGTGTTGATTGAAAAATCTCTCATGAAACTCAGTTATTTTGATTGTGGTAAAGTCACATTACATGACTTAATTGAGCACATGGGTAAAGACATTGTAAGGCATGAATCATTAATGGAACCAGGAGAGCGCAGTAGATTATGCTCATGGGAAGATATCAAACAAGTTTTGGAAGATAACACTGTGAGTGAGACTTATGAAGTTTGGTTTCTTATTTTGGTTTATCTGTTTTGACAGTCACATGTTTAGATCATACTCTGTTAGTAACTTTGAGCTTGCTAGTAACTTTCATGTTTTGAATCTGCTATGGACTGTATTCTAAATGCGTTGAGGGCTAATTCAACTCATACTTTGTTCTCTAGAGGCTCTTAGCTCTCTGGGATTGTTTCACAAAAAAATAAACATGTTTAGATCATAGTTGTTTATTCCCCTTTATCACATGTTTACATTATTTCTTATGAAACTTGTATTGCACTTTTGGCTGATTCATACCTTTTGCATTTACAGGGAACTAGTAAAATTAAAACCATTCATCTGGAATTCTCCATATTTAGCAAAGAAATGGTAGAATGGGATGAAGAGGCATTCAAGAAGATGACAAATCTCAGAACACTTATTATGAAAAATTGTAATTTTTCCACAGGTCCCAAATACTTTCCAAATGGTTTAAGAGTATTGGAATGGTGGGGATATCCTTCACATTGTTTACCATCGGATTTTAATCCGAAGAAACTTTTCATATGCAAGTTATCCCATAGTCATATTAAGTCATTGAAGTTCAATGGTTTATCAAAGGCAAGTTTAAAGAGTATGTTTTCTTCATCTTGTAAATTAATAAACTCACTTTAAAATTATTTATTCCATTTTTTTTCCTTTGTTGCTTTGCAGATGTTCGGGAATCTAAAAGTTTTGAGTTTTGACGGCTGTGAATTTTTGTCACAGACACCTGATGTATCTGGTTTCCCAAATTTGGAGAAGTTTTCATTTGAATATTGTCGGAATTTAGTTACAGTTCACGAGTCGATTGGTTCTCATAATAAACTCAAAAAATTGAATGCTTCTGGTTGCTCCAAGCTTGGAAGTTTTCCACCCATCCAGATGACCTGTCTAGAAGAACTCAATCTTTCATATTGTGGAAGTCTTGAAAGTTTTCCAGAAATATTAGGGAAAATGGAAAACATAAAGAATCTTCTTTTGAACCATGTTGGCATAAAAGAATTGCCATTTTCATTTAAAAATTTGATTGGACTCCAAGATTTATCCCTGGATTGCCATGAAATTGTGCAGCTACCAAGTAGCATTGTCATGATGCCAAAACTGACTTGTTTATGGCTTAGCATTCCATCATGGAAAGAGTGGAAATGGCAGCAGGAAGAGAGTGAAGAAAAAGTGAGCCCAATAAAATCCCTTGATGTCGCAGGGAGCAATCTGAATGATGATTTTTTTTCAATAGGTTTCACACGGTTTGCTCACGTGGAAAATTTAGACCTATCGGGGAACAATTTCACACATCTTCCTCAATGCATCGAGGAATTTCAATCGTTAGAGACCCTTAGAGTGAATGAATGCAAACTTCTTCGTGAAATTAGCAGGGTTCCGCCAAAGTTAAAAATTTTCTCTGCAATGAATTGTGAATCCTTGAATTACTCGAGTAGAAGCATGTTCATTAATCAGGTTTGTCTTTGATTTAATAATTTATAGTATACTTATTACTTAATGTTGATAAACTTATGAATTTGTTTATGAGTAACAGGAATTGCATGCGGCTCGAATCCTTAATTGTTGTTTGCCAGGAGCATGCGTTCCAGAGTGGTTTGTTCGGCGAAGCAGTGGACCTTCAAGTCTTTTCTGGTTTCGTAATCACTTCCCTGCCAAAATTCTTTGTCTTCTGGTTGCACCTGTGATATGTCATGATTTATTTTATTTTCCCATTCCCATGGTGTATATCAATGGCGAAGTTCAAAATCGTCGATTTAGAAATTGCAGGATATGGGAGAGAATGACGGAAATGGATCATACATGTCTTTTTCATCTATTATCGAGAAATTCTCTGTATGAAGTTCCTTTTGCAAATGAATGGAGTCGTGTGGAGGTTACATATGAGGGTCTGATAGATACCTCATTTGTTAAACAAAGCGGAATCCATATATTCAGCAGCTTGGAGGATATTCGATTTCATGAATCATGAAACAGTGCCAGTTGCTAAAAAACCGTTTGTTTGTGGAAATGGATGTTTCATAGACACAATTTGTGCAAAACAGAAATAATGTTTTAGCTTTTATGGTCATGTTTATTGGACTGAGCACGAACCTGTTTTTACTTTTTCCTACTCAACCAATGCAATCATTTCAATTATCTTGTGACCTGCTATATCACATTAACTGATCTTAATTGCTCTTATTATTGTTATTTTGATTTGTATAAATGAAACAGAAGAAAAGTAGCAGGGTCAGAGTGCTCAATTGGATTCAATGATGATTATATATAGGAATTCAATTTGTTGTTTCGGTAGTGACAAAAAACAAATTTGCTTGTGTAAGAGAATCTGAATGCTTGGGCAAAGGTTTTGCAAGTGATAAATCAGCATTTGTCGCAATTTGGAACTTCCGGGAGCTGCCACGATTATATACGTACGTGTGGTGCCGGCGCCAGCGCATGCTTACAGTTCCATCTTCATTTTATTCTAATGCCAAAACCACCAACTATTTGATTTTTTTTTTTTTTAATTTGGTCATTTAAATTTTAAAAAATTTATTTTAATTATTTATGTTTTTAAAATCGTTCATTTTAGTCATTTTTAAATTTTAAAATATTAACGGGTAAGAATCGTCATAAGATATATGTTTCTCTCTTTCTATTTTATATTTTCCTCGCTCCTTCTTTCTATTTTATATTTTCGGGAACTTCAACTTCAATATCCCTTTACCTTGTCGTCCTTTAGTTTAATGATTCCTCGACAAAGAAGGGGAACGTAGCGGGGAGATTAAAGTGGTAAATTTTCTCAATTTATTTAATCAAAATTAAAAATTATTTTTAGATTTTGCTCTTAGTGATTTATACTTTAAAAATCTTTAATCAATTTTAAGAATTATTGAAACATTATTTTAGATTATTGTTTGGAGATTTTCTGGGTTGCAGTGGTTAGAATAAGTTCTTGGAAAGTTTTTTCAAGATCTTGGACATGGATCAAAACAAAATATCCAAAAATATGTTTTTTTTTTTTTTTTTTTATAAGTAGCATATGCATTTAGACCTTTCTCTAAGCAATCACTCTTCACATTTTTATCTTTACATTTTTAAGATTATTGTAAATTTTTAGTGTCACTTAAAATCTGTCATTATGAATTAATTATTAATCATGTTTTTTTTTTAATTATAATGGAAGGATGAAAGTAAATCATTTTAAAAAATAAACTATTAAAATAAATATTTTAATCTAGTGTCATACTCCAAATACTCAATAGAGATGTTGTAACTTATAAATTGGAAGCTTAATTTTTCTTTCTATTTTTTTAAATTCACTATTTTGTTAGTCTAGTTTTTAATATGTGATTTTAGTTCTTATATTTTTAAAAATAAAAAATAATATTTGGAATGTTATAAAAAAAATCTCAAATCTATTCGTATATTTATTTTATGAAAATAAATAAATAAATATATGAATGTTTATTTTGAATATTTTTTAAGTAAAACAAATGATTAATGTTTTTATTATTATGTCTTTTTTGCTTAATGATATTATTGATTTTATGAGTTAAATGAAATATTTTATATTTTTGACTAATGTTTTGTTATTACTTTATGAAAATTTGTGAAAAAAATATCTTAAAATGCATTAGCAACTTGTAACTTTAATTTGAAATTCATGTACGTTATAATGAGAGGACTCAGCTCGTAATGACTTGTGTTTAGTAATTTTGAATGTTTTTTTTTTCTATAAATTCACAAAGTCTCTTCAAATCTTATAAATACTTAAAATCCTTTCAAATTTTATATTTTAAATCCGTTAAATTCAAACTACAAAATCTTAATCACAAAAATCTTTTTAAAAAAATCTTAACAATTTTTAGTTTCCTACAAAATTTTAAAAATCTTCAAGACTTTTTATTTTAAAAAAGTCTTTTAAAATCCCAATTCAATATACCTCCTAAGTTTTTAATTTAAAAGTATTTTTTTTATTAGTAAAAAAATTAGGTAACTAAATTTAATTAATTAATTTTGTGATTATTAAAAAAAATAGGTAAACGTTAAATTTTTTTAAAAGTCAACTTTAAATTTGAAGTGTCTTGGGAAAAGGAATGAACCCATGCGGAAGTTACATATCCAGGGGTGTTAGCCTATGAAAAGAAAAGAAAAAAGGCGTTTTCCATAGGTGTTTTTTTCGCGTTTTTTTTTATTTTGGTTTGAGATGTAAAAGAATGTTCAAAAACTCAAACTGATCAGTTTGGATAGATTCTTGTAAACTCAGGCAGGTGTCACCCCATCTTCATCATGTACTTTCACAGTTTGACTCATTTATATATATACATACATCTTTCTGTCTTTTTATAGTTAGTTTTCTAAATTATATTAACCAATATAGATATCAAAATTATTCTATGGGAAAAAGAGTTGAAGATCCCTAATTATTTTATCAAAATGATTGCTGTAGACTGCAAAGATCTTACTCATTCTGTCTTGTACTAAAACAAAATGTCATATATTATTCAAAAATATTTTTAGTGCATACAGAACTGAATAATAGATCTTACAGAATCATTAGAGAGACAGAGACTTGTTAGTTGTGTGAAAGATTCATAATTTCTTTCACTCCTTTAAAACTGCAGAAATGAGAAACGATTGTTGGTCGACACTGCAGCATATGGAGTAGTGTGAGCATATTTTTTTGTTGGCATATGCTCTGAAGTTTCAATAGTTCTAGGAAAAAGCTTTTTAAATATTTTACTCAATACACATTTAACATCATTGGAAACTATTTTGCTTTTCCAGGTTCAACTTTTTTATTCTAATTGCTTGCATGATCAGTTTGTTGGCTATGATAAATAATTTGATCAGGAAGGACAAGGTCTTCAAACCAGATAAATGTTGTAACTGTACTGCTTAGGATTTACCATACTCAGTACCAGCTGCTTAGAGTACTTTGGAAAGTGAAATTTTGTATTCTTCTAAACGTTTAATACTTTAGTTTCCAAGTTTTTATTAATAGTTAGATTTTAAAAAGTTTTAATTTAGTTCCAAAATTATTTAAAATACTTTACTTTTGATCATTTCCACAATTTTTTCTTAAAATTTTAGCAAAAAGGATCTATTTTAAATAATTTAGAAATCAATTTATTTATTTTTAATTTGAAAAGTAAATAAAATAATTAATTAAAGAAAAAAAGAGATATTTTTCACAAGGGTAAGCAAGTTTGCACCGCGTAATAGCTAATAATGACTCTGCTTCGTACGATATGTCCGCGTAACAATCCACGAAGCTTCCTTTCTTCCATGATTCGATGCAATACAACCACTCCCACCTCCTTGTGTTCGTCTATCAATTTCATAATTATTATAGTTTAATTGATTCTAAATACCCAACCTAAGCATACTAAACTTTTTGTTTCTAATGGCTGCTACAGGTTCCCGTGGATTCAAGTACCATGTGTTCCTCAGCTTCAGAGGCTCAGACACACGCCTTCAATTTACTGGCCATCTCTGGAATGCTCTTAATAAAAAGGGAATCAACACTTTCATTGATTTTGATAAGCTTCCAAGAGGAGATGAAATAACACCTTCACTTCTTAAGGGGATTCAAGACTCCAGGGTTGCCATCATTGTCCTCTCTAATGGCTATGCTTCTTCCTCTTTTTGCTTAGATGAACTTGCAACCATCGTTGACTGCAAGAAAAAAGGGATGTTAGTTATACCGGTCTTTTATAAGGTGGATCCTTCTGATGTGAGACACCTGAGAGGTAGTTTTGAAGAAGCAATGGCTGAGCATGAGAGCAGGTTCCAGCATGACCCGGAGAAGTTGCAGAAATGGAAGACGGCTCTGCGCCATGTAGCCGACTTGTCTGGCCATCATTTGATAGATGGGTACGTTCAAATTTAACAACGTTGATACAAAGGCTTTTAGTTTAACTTAATTAAAACTTCTCCCTTTTTTTTGTTTGAAACAGAGTTGAATATGAATACACGTCTATTGAGAGGATTGTTGGGCAGGTCTCTAGGGCCATTAATCACGTTCCTTTACGTGTTGCGGATTATCCGGTTGGACTAGAGACACAAGTGGTAGAAATAAAGAAGCTCTTGCTCTTGGATGATGATGATGATGATGATGTCCGCATGATAGGGATCCACGGAATGGGTGGGGTAGGAAAATCAACACTTGCTCGAGCTGTCTATAATGATTTAATTGCTGAGAATTTTGATGGTTTCTGTTTTCTTGAAAACGTGAAAGAAAAATCAAACATACATGGGTTAGAACACCTCCAAAGCAGTCTTCTTTTAGAAATACTTGGTAAGGAGGACATCAACTTACCAAGTTGGCAAAAAGGAGCTCAAATAATCAAAGATAGGCTCCATGGAATGAAGGTTCTCCTGGTTCTAGATGATGTTGACACGCACAAGCAATTAAATGCAATTGCTGGAAGATCATATTGGTTTGGTCGTGGCAGCAGAGTCATCATCACCACTCGGGACACACAACTACTAGCACCTTATGTGAATAAAAGAACATATGAGGTGAAGGGATTGAATGAGATTGATGCTCTTCAATTGCTTAAACGGTCAGCTTTTAAAAAGGAAAAAGTTGATCCCAGTTATGAGGAGGTCTTGAATCGTGTAGTAATTTATGCTTCTGGCCTTCCATTGGCTTTGGAAGTAATAGGTTCCAACTTGTTTGGAAAAAGTATACAAGAATGGAAAGATGCCATAAATAAGTATGAAAGAAGTGTTCCTAAAGGAATCCAAGGTATTCTTAAAATAAGCTTTGATGCTTTGGAGGAAGAAGAGAAGAGTATTTTTCTTGACATTGCTTGTTGCTTCAATGGATATAAATTGGCAGAGGTTGAAGATATACTTTGTGCTCATTATGGTTCCAACATGAAAGGTCATATTAACGTGTTGATTGAAAAATCTCTCATGAAGCTCAGTTATGGTAGAGTGACATTACATGACTTGATTGAGCACATGGGTAAAGACATTGTAAGGCAGGAATCACCAACGGAACCAGAAGAGCGCAGTAGATTATGCTCATGGGAAGATATCAAACAAGTTTTGGAAGACAACACTGTGAGTGAGACTTGTGAAGTATGGTTTCTTATTTTGGTTTATCTGTTTTGACTGTCACATGTTTAGATCATAGTTGTTTTCCCCCTTTATCACATGTCCCATTATTTCTTATGAAACTTGTATTGTACTTTTGGCTGATTCATACCTTTTGCATTTACAGGGAACTAGTAAAATTAAAACCATGCATCTGGAATTCCCCATATTTAGCAAAGAAATGGTAGAATGGGATGAAGAGGCATTCAAGAAGATGCCAAATCTCAGAACACTTATAATAAAAAATGGTAATTTTTCCAAAGGTCCTGAATACTTTCCAAATAGTTTAAGAGTATTGGAATGGAGGGGATATCCTTCACATTGTTTACCATCTGATTTTCATCCGAAGAAACTTTTCATATGCAAGCTACCCAATAGTCATATTAAGTCATTAAAGTTCAATGGTTTATCAAAGGCAAGTTTAAAGAGTACATTTTCTTCATCTTGTAAATTAATAAACTTACTTTAAAATTATTTATTCCATTTTTTTTTACCTTTGTTGCTTTGCAGACGTTCAAGAATCTAGCAGTTTTGAGTCTTAATGAATGTGAATTTTTGTCGGAGACACCTGATGTATCTGGTTTACCAAATTTGGAAGAGTTTTCATTTGCATTTTGTAAGAATTTAGTTACAGTTCACAAGTCTATTGGTTTTCATGATAAACTCAAAAAATTGAATGCTTTTGGTTGCCCCAAGCTTGGGAATATTCCACCCATCCGGATGACCTGTCTAGAAAAACTCAATCTTTCATATTGTGGTAGTCTTGAAAGTTTTCCAGAAATATCAGGAAAAATGGAAAACATAAAGGTACTTAGTTTGTTCGGTACTTGCATAAAAGAATTGTCATTTTCATTTAAAAATCTGATTGGACTCCAATATTTATCTCTGAATGGCCATGGAATTGTGCAGCAGGAAGAGGGTGAAGAAAAACTGGGCCCAATAAAATTTCTTGATCTCGAAGGGAGCAATCTGAATGATGATTTTGTTTCAATAGGTTTCATACGGTTTGCTCATGTGGAAAGTTTAAACCTATCGAGGAACAATTTCACACATCTTCCTCAATGCATGGAAGAATTTCAATATTTAAAGGTCCTTGATGTGAGTGAATGCAAACTTCTTCGTGAAATTAGCGCGGTTCCGCCGAAGTTAAATTTTTTGTACGCAACGAATTGTGAATCCTTGAATTACTCGAGTAGAAGCATGTTCATTAATCAGGTTTGTCTTTGATTTAATAATTTATAGTATACTTATTACTTAATGTTGATAAACTTATGAATTTGTTTATGAGTAACAGGAATTGCATGCGGCTCGAATCCTTAATTGTTATTTGCCAGGAGCATGCGTTCCAGAGTGGTTTGTTCGGCGAAGCAGTGGACCTTCAAGTCTTTTCTGGTTTCGTAATCACTTCCCTGCTAAAATTCTTTGTCTTGCAATTGCACCTGTGATATGCTATAATGATATATTTTACTTTCCCATTCCCATGGTGTATATCAATGGCGAAGTTCAAAAATGTCGATTTCGTAATTACAAGGAATCAGAGAGAATGACGGAAATGGATCATACATGTCTTTTTCATCTATTATCGAGCATTTATCTGTGTGAAGTTCCTTTTGCAAAAGAATGGAGTCGTGTGGAGGTTACATACGAGGGTGTGATAGATACCTCACTTGTTAAACTAACCGGAATCCATATATTCAGCAGCTTGGAGGATATTCGATTTCATGATCCCTGTAACTAGATGATCATCTCAGTTATTTTAAATCATGAAAGACAAACTTTGTTCTCTTCAAGGATCTGGACCTGGTGGCAAATTCAACAAGATTTTGTATATAGTTGCCTTGTTTCCTATTTATTAAGTGTTGAGATAAATATAATTCCAGCACCAAGGGACAAGCATCGTTTTTTGTTCCTTTAAAACTTTACGGCTTAATGGCCAAAGCACCATAGATACACAAAATTTCAATACTTCACTTTTATTATATCTTATTAATGTTCTACAACCAAATTAGTTTTCGGTCTTCCGGGAAATTACAACATATTTTTCTACCATTTAAAGTAACCGCCAAAACAAAACTGCCAATAAATACATTTTGTTTTCGGTGTTAGTTGTAAAAGTAGCACGTGAAAAGCACATTTAAATTAGAGACAAAATATAGTATTAAAAATTTCTAATGAAAAATAATTGGTAAAAATTGAAAATTTTCGAGTGATCCAAAAAAAAAAATCGATCGGTAAAATTTATAAAATAATAAAAAATTAATGAATAAAATGTGGCATTGAGCCAAATTAAAAAAGAAAATACCCTAGCCTGAGTCTCGGTTTGGAACCGAAGATGGTCGTGTCTGGTCCAAGTCCGCGCTTAGTGTCAACTCCCGAAGTTAGCGCGTGACTTCATCCTCCATTTACCGACTCAGATTTTCCACGTTTATTGTGATATTTACAATTTTGCCACCACTCTCTCTCTCCCTTCTCTCTGTTTCGTTACCATCCCTTCCCTCTTCCATTCCCTTCTCCTCTCGTTATCCTCTCTTTTCTCTTCCTTTTCCCCTTGACATGTCTTCTGCCGGCGGCGACAGCGGCGGCGCTACCTCCGGCGACCCTCGCCAATACTTCTGCCACCAGTGCGACGGCACGGTCAACGTCTCCCCTTCCCCCTCCTCCGATCTCGTCTGCCCCAATTGCAACGGCGGCTTCCTCGAAGAACTCGAAATCCCCAACCCTAACCCTCCCAATCCCTTCTTCGCCGACTTCCCCCTCGCTGGCACCGCCTCCATTCCCCTCGTCCTCCCCGGAGCCGCCGCCGCCCCTCCCTTCGACGATCTCTCCGCCCTCTTCGGCAACCGATCCGACGCCGCCGATGCCTTCAACCCCCTCGTCTTCCTCCAGAACTACTTCCAAACCCTAAGAGCCGGCGGCGGCGGAAACCTCCAACTCGTGATCGAGTCCGGCGACCCCGGCGGAGCGTTCCGCTTCCCCGGCGTCACCCACGGCGACTACTTCTTCGGGCCGGGCCTCGAGGAGCTGATCCAGCACCTCGCCGAGAACGATCCCAACCGCTACGGCACCCCGCCGGCCTCCAAGTCCGCCGTCGAGGGCCTGCCGGACGTCTCCGTCACCGACGAGCTGCTTGCGTCGGATTCCTCGCAGTGCGCCGTCTGCAAAGACACCTTCGAACTCGGCGAGACCGCGAAGCAGATCCCCTGTAAGCATATATATCACGCGGATTGCATTTTGCCGTGGTTGGAATTGCACAATTCTTGCCCCGTTTGTCGGTATGAGTTGCCCACAGATGATCCTGATTACGAGCAGAGGGCTCGTGGTGGAGGCGGTAGTGCTGGTGCCGGTGCTGGTGCTGGCAGTGGGGCGGCTCCCCAGGTGAATTGGAACATGGCATTGGGGGCTGGTGGTTCTGCGGATTCGCCCGGTGGCAGTGGTGCTGATAGTGCACAGCGGAGGAGGCTTAGGGTGTCTTTGCCATGGCCGTTTCGGCAATTTGTTTCTTCTGCTGAGACAAGTGCCAATAATGAAAACAATAACAACAGCAATAGCGATAGTGGAAATAATGGTGGGCAATCGAATTCTGGAAGCCGGGGGAATCAGAATTTTGACTCGGAGACCAGACAGGAAGATCTCGATTGAGAGCCACTCGTGTTTTATATGTAAGTTTGGATTTACCACTTTCTTTTGAATGCTGAATTCTGGTTCCATTGGATGGTTGTGCTTTTGCAAATTATGATTTAGGTTTTTCATTGTGCTGTTGTCTGTTTCTGATGGCATAATTAAAAGATGATGAAGTTACTGTGTCATTTCCTTTGAGCTCGCAGCTATGGAATATCTGTGAAGTTACTGTGAAGGAAAAATTCTTCTTCATCTTTAATAATATTGTGGTTTCCAAACTTACAAATTCGGCTAAATAATTTTGCAGCTGCTACTTCATCTTTTTTATGTTCCTTGGTTGGTGTATGAATTGGGGGAAGAGGGGGGGTACGGAGTGCTTTGGTGATCTTTGTTCTGTTTGGTGGACACAATCACCTTATTGATCAATGTGCTATCAAAGGATGTGAATTTGGTTTTTCTTTTTTCTGACTTGAAAAGCAAAAGTCTTGAGTTAAATAATAATTGATGGCAGACTTAGTCCTTACCTAAGGAGATAAATACAAAAACTCATTGTCACAACAGTTTTTTTTTTTTAATCTCTTGTATTGTTTAAAATTTGAGAAGTTAGCTACTAGAACAACAAGCTTGAGCGCCACCATGATTGGAATTTAGAACTTTGCTTTCATAATATAATATATTTATATAATAGTACAACATATACATACAGTGGATTGCTATGATTCTGGGAATCATTTGTTGTTTGGAAAATGATCTACCAAATTGCTAATATGAAATTAATGCATGCCATGAAGTGGGTATATTTTATAAAATGATTTAACTTCTTGGTGGTCAATGACTCCATAATGCATTATTGTAATTTAGGAAGTAGTAGTTTTTGTTAAAAAAAACTATGAATTGTGTGTTTGGAATGTGTATGGAAGCTTATTGTTAAGCAGGTTGCTATAGGCCCATGACTAAGAAATCTAAGGGCCTGTTTGGTTTAGGGAAATGTTTTCTGTTTCTATTTTTTGTTTCTACTAGCAATTACAAAAAACAAAAAAGACAGGTCACCACATTTTCCCTCTTTTTTCTTGCTAAAATTGCAATGCATGTACTTTGTCTTACTCATATTCAAGTAAAAAACCCCTTTAATTTCAATGTCTATCCTCCAAAACTCAAGTTTAAAGTTAGCCTCTTCCCTTGATTCCTCAATCTAAGCTATATCATCTACAAAAAGCATGCCTGTTATGTCTTTGGTAAGTATATCTAAGACTAGATTAAACAGGGACTCAAAATTTTGAGCCATGATGTAAACCTCTATTGAGAAAGAAGAAACAGAGGCATTGAACAGAAACCGTGCCTCAATACACAATGGATGAGAGTTTATATAGAATTAATTACACATAATTAGAGGATATTCAGTTTCCTCTAAATTAGAGATTTATGCCTATAAGCTCATTTATTACAATATCATACTCTGATTCTCAACACTATCCTTGTAGGAATGTACTTAGTTTCACCTATATCATACATGTCTTGACCCTTGAATAACTGAATAGGATGGATATAAGCTACTCAAACAATTTTATTTTTCAAAGTCTTCCACAACACTTCTCTTGGCACTCAGTCACATACATTTTCCAGTAAGTCACATTCCTCGTTTTGGTACCTTTCCATAACTGTTGTAGAAGATAAATTGCTTTTTTGTCCACCTTCCTGGATACATCTAATTGATTCTCTACAAATCTAGTCCCTTCTCTTAATCTATGCTCAATCACTTTTTCCCATAATTTCATAGTATAGCTCATAAGTTTTATCCTATGTATTTTATAATACACCACTAAACTATTTATAATTATGGCTTTCCATAAATTCCAATTCAAGGCTAAAGAGGGAACCAGCTATTTTCTATCACATATACTAAGGCAGAAGCAGAACTGCATTATAATAGATTTTCTATTACAGAACCAGTTAATTTCTATCACATATACTCCTACTAATTAACTACATCCAATCTATTAATGGAGCTAACTTGGACCTTAGTTCCCATTAACAACGTCCAAGCCAGTATGCAAAGCTGTTTTTAGGGAAATAACGAACATGCCTTAAATATATTTACAATTTACATTTAAGACTAGAATCTTACACCTTATCCAGGCTATGAAAAGCCTGTTAAATAGAATTTTGATTACAGGCTACCTTCATTAATTTACTTTCAAGCTCCAGTACGGCTAAAAAGATACTTGTGAGAAATTATCAGTACTGCTTGATCTTGATGGCTTACTTGCCCTTTAGTGAATTTGAATTTGGAAAGTAGCTATATTTGATGATGGATGTATGGGGTGCTTTAAAACTTCACTTTCCAAATATCTTTGTTGAACTTTATAGAAGTCTTGCTTGCTTTCTTTAGGAGGCCTTCTTGGTTTCTTGGAAGATTTCAATTGTGGAAATTGTTTGTATGAACATTTGATGCTTTCTGTGTTTCTCATCTGCTGACTGAAACAAAGTCACCAAATTTCTAATGAAACTATGATGCTAGATGAAGCATTGGCTTTCTCTGCCACAAAATGTGGTATGCAATTTATCCATGTCAAAATTCTATCTTCACCAGTGGAATAAAACTTCAATCTTCTTGCCAGTAACACTCATTGTCAATCGTAAAGCAAGTCAAATCTTGTGGTGTATTACAATTTATCCCTCTGAGAATTTTGAAATTTCAAAGAGCAAGGCTTATTGTATTGTTTGTGAAATGTGTGTTACGCTGTTTCTGCACTCGATAGCTTGTTCTTAGGTTGGAGTTTGATTTAGAAATCTTCTTAGTCCATGTATGAGGCATTCTTTTTCTTTAATATATATATATTACCACTTCCAAATGTCTTGTAAGTTACTCTTCTTATTTCTATTCTTGACTTTTTGCAGGATGCTACAATATAGTTAGCATCTGCTTTATAATACTCTTACTTATCAGATGCCATAGCAGGTTTTCATTTATTTGTTTTTTAATTTTCTTGCAGGTATGAAGAGTTTTTTCAAATTTGCAGCATTTTGTTGAATAGAAATGATGTTAAATATCAATTAGTGGTTAGTGACAGTTGAAAATGTTATATTTTGATTATATTGAACTTCCGCAACTGTCCATCACCATTTTTTAGAGTTCTTTATATGATTATATGTACATTATTGGTTCAATATTTTCTGAATTTTCATTTTATTTCCTGTGACTCGTAAGTCGTAACCTTCACTGTCTTCTACTCCTTTGTGTTAGCCAATAAATCTTTCTGCTGCATTGGTGGAAAGTAGAAACACACACTATATACTTTTTTAACACCCTCCTATAAGTTGAAAGTTGAGATTTATTGAAAATTAAAATTTGACAGATCTCCTCACATTTTATTTAATGAACTCATGATTTTGTACTGTTTAACAAAAAGAGTGCATTAAAATGTTGTTAGAGAGTGTATTGCTAGTATTTATTGTGCAATCTGGGATGTAGTCCACATTCCTAGTACACGTTAGTTTAGTTTCCTTAGCGTAATGCCATTTGTTAACTTTAAAAAGCAATTTGGCGAGAAAGGTCAAGTTGACCAGCCCCAAAACGTTGGCATTAACTTTGCCATCGCTATAGGAGCTTAGGTTCTGAATGAATATAGGTGTCTAATCAGTTGTTGGCAGGTTTCAGTGTTTCCACTTTCCTTGAGTTGTGGCACGCACTGGAGAGAATATAGTAGTGGCTCAGTTTGTTCAAAGATGATGTCATGTCTTGGAAGTTATAGATATTATAGTATACACTGGTTAATATTAATTTTAATATAAATCGGTAGATGTATTTACGAAAAATTCAACGGTCAGATAAATGACACCTCATACTTGATAGAGATGGAAAGATGTTCAAGTTCTGTATTTTGTGGATTAGTCCCCCCATGTAATTCTAAGACCATGGAAAAAGTTTTAAACCAAGTGGTATTTTAGACCTAAATGTATAAATATCAATTAAGTATTAATAATAGTAAAATGTGCTTTATTAAATAATTAAAGTGCTAATGACATGACGTATTATCTAATAATGTGTTTTTTATTCGTAACAAAGTCGTTGATTTATTCATTTTCAGCTTTCTTTACCCCTTTATTTCTTTAGAGCAGCATATTATAGATTTAAAGTCATTTTTTGGAGTAGATTGAAAACTCTTACAAAAAACAAATTATTTTTTTCATTTAGTCGCTGGAGAAAAATTATTTGGGACGCATAAATATATTACTCAAATGATTAATGATTTTTTTTTATAAAAGATATGAAGAAAAAAATAATATTAACTTATCTATAAGTTGAAATTGTGAGACTTTTTAAATTAATTAACGTAAAAACCAATTTTAATTTAAAAAGAAACCATTTTTTTTTTATATTTTATTCTTCTAAAACATTTATTAAAGAAATTCTTGATTAGTTATTGAACATTTGAAACGACTGATCCAATAAGATTTCAGAATCAACACTCACTCTTCATATTATCTACTTAGTTTGCATTTAGATTAGTGGTGAATTAAACTTACCATGATTTTGGGAAGCAACATGTTGCTTTTGTGATGAACATGAACTCACCACCTATCTTTTGTGGACATCAGTTTGTCC
This sequence comes from Amphicarpaea edgeworthii, assembly GCA_014843725.1. Lineage (NCBI taxonomy): Eukaryota > Viridiplantae > Streptophyta > Magnoliopsida > Fabales > Fabaceae > Amphicarpaea > Amphicarpaea edgeworthii. Next base: position 2,795,153 of record CM026325.1, read on the forward strand.
CCACATGACCGTTTTAGACAAACCACTTCTTTTTACTCGTCCACAGGGTGTGTCGGGTGCAGCAGTTTCAGCTTCTCTGAATGTGAATAATAAAGAGAAGAAAAGATTGCATTCATTTTTTTATTTGACATGTCATTATATATTGATAAAGGATTTGAACGAACAATATTTTTTTTAAGTGCAAGGAAAAAATATATTTTGTAAAATAATAATACATTTAAACGTACATTTGATTTACTACAAAAAAAAAAAGTACAATTTATTTATTTATAAAGCTTCAATTTCGTACATTTGACATTATAGTTAGTTACTTAGATGTATGCATTCCCCCTTCCCTCTCTTTCATTCTCACATCGATCCAATCAATTAAAAAGTTTGGTTTTGACTTTTGATGTAGAATTTTCTTAATATAAATTTTCACTATATTATGAATTACATAAAATATTTAATTTTTAAACATTAAAATTGCATATTATGAAATGGTGTACACGTTTTTTACAATAATAAAATATCATAATAAATTTCATAAACTAAAGTCCAAGTCCAACTGATGCTTCCCTACACCATTCAAAAGATTAACTATGAAGTACAAAAAATTACTTTTAATGATCGGTTTGCACATGCCATTTCGCTAATGTAGTTTCTGTCACGTTGACTGTTTTGAGTAAGCTTTCACATTATAATAGTCTATTAATTAATCTTGTAGGTATTATTTAAGAGCCCTAAGAAAGAATCTTAAGAATGTGAAAGAATCCATTGACTTGCCTTCTCACAACACTATTTGACTTGATTAATATTTGTTAGGCATTAGTTTATGACAGCTATAACTCTCTTTTACTTTTGAGTAATGAGAAATTAATTGCCCTTTCAATTAATAAAAGAAGGTCATCAAACAATACAAACGGAAGTGTAATTTACACTAATTCACTTTCGTTGATCAGTTATCACCTCAATAATTACATAGTGGTCACTGGTTAGGTTTGTGAATTGAAAATAGAAAATTAGAATTAAACAATATGCGTTTAAATTGTTCAAACTTCAGATCAGCAATTAATGTCTCAAGCATTTTGTTTTGACTAAAATGTTAGGGCAAGAGCACATGATCCCGGTTCTAGTCATTCGACTGCATAAGAATATGTTGAAACTTAAAAGTGATTAAGACAATTAAATAAATTGATGGGAAATATGTTACGAAATCCTTAGAGGAAACAAATGTTCAAAAAAATTAATAATAATGAAAATTGGAAGAATGAGAGGTACCACCAAACAATAATCCAGAAAAAAGAAAAAGAAAAAGATAAAAATGAAAGAGTTCAAAAGTGTTACAATCATAAGAGGGGCCACATTGTTGAGTGCTTTTGGCTCTGTTATACTATGTGTCGGTGCATATATCTCTCACCGCGTTAACCAATTATATAAAATTGGGGCATAAATACAACTCGTGCCACTTTATTGGACTTTACAACGCCAGAAATAATATTCTTTTTGATAAATTAAACACAGAAAATTATATAACAAATAAATTATTGATAAACTCAACTAAGAAATTGATAAAAAAAAAAAAAAAGGTTTGAGTTCATCATCGTGATTCCAAATCCAAAAGTTGTAGAAGAGTTATGCTGACATGGTTCAAATACAATACAACGTATCTTTTTGCCTCATCGATGTGTTTGCACAATCATTTGACTTTCTTTTCTTTCTTTTTTTAATTTTAGTAATTTATATAAGGCCACATTAAAATTGCTTGGGAACAAGTTAACCCACAAAAAGAAAGACATTGTCCATTTAAAACCATGAGTCGTGTTTTCATTGTCATCAATTTGCTTACACTTTAGTTTATCTTTATTATTATCCACATAAACTATTCTTGCCACCGAGAAAAAAAAACGTTACATAATTTTATGACAGTAAATGCAAAGAGTTGAATATCATAAATAAATTAAAAAAATAAACAATAAATTTTTAAAATGGTTGTAAAATAACAAATTAAATTTAAGTTTAATAAGCATTTTTTTTAGTGGAAAAAACCTCACACTATCCATCAATAAAATATAGTTTGAATGTAATCTTTAAATTTATTATTATGAAAAATGAATGGTCAATATATATATAGAATAATTTTACATTATCCTCCCATTATTAATTGTCATACATAATAAATTAATTAAATTTTATAATAAATAACCATTTTAAAAGTCAAAACATATCATCATATATCCGAAAATTTTGTATACAACATATAGATTAGTAAAATTGATTATAAAATTTAACAAAATCATCATTTTTTTCATCATTTATTTATTCTTATTTTTTTAGGGATATTTCTTCTTATTTTGTTCACGGTAAACATTGACAAATTTTCGTTAAAAATCTCACCAAGTTGATGAATTACATGGTTCACATTAATACTCACTTCAACCAAAAAGAAAAAAAAGCAAATAACAAGAAATTAGGAATTCCCGTATTTGCATTGCAGGAGCAGGAGTGGAATAAAGTCAAATTCCTGTAGAAAGAAAGTCCATTTTTCGTTTTTCGTTTTTCGTTTTTCATTTTTCATTTTCTGCCAAACCAAAATAAAAATCATACTCATAACCAACCTTCCTTATGTAGTTTAGTTTTCTTCTTCTATCCATCTTCAACTTTCCTTTCCTTTTCTTCCTCCAAGATCACATTTTTATTTGACCCTTTTGCTCCCTCTTCTGAAATTCCCCTCTCCACCCACTTTCCCTTTAAGTCAATTTCATGCTTATCTGTCTCAGATCCTAGATCTTGCTGTCGGTGGGTTGATCGGAGTAGATGTCGCCGTCAAACGGGTTGCAGAACGGCGGCGGCGGAGGCGGTGGTGGTAATGGGGTCAGTTATATAGAGCATCAGGTTTCAAAACTTGACACTCTTGCTGGTGTGGCAATCAAGTATGGTGTTGAGGTAAATTACTATTTTTTTTTCTTTTTCCTTTTTTTCTGTATGCTTTTGTTTTGGATATTTTATTTTTTACTTTTGGTTTCTGACCTTGAATTGGTTCAGGAATGGTAAAGTTGGTTGCTTTTTATATTTTTCTGTTTTGGGTTTTGTAGGTATTTCATTTGTTCTTTAGGGGGCTAAATTGGTGTCTGGTTTATAAGGGTTTTAGATGCACATGAACGAGAATACAAAGATGAAGAGTGTGTGTTATGCTGTACTTTTCAAAATTCACTATTTTTTTTTGGGAGGGGTGGAGATTGCTTGTGTTTTGTTTTGTTTTTTATCCTTTGGGGGTAAGCTGATCTGACACAACCGTTTGAGTTATGTGCCTCAGTTTTTCCTCTAATGATTAATAATGCCAACGGGGGAAGAGTTTCTGAAAGGGTTAAACTTTTCGTTCGTTTGGTTCTTGGTTATTTGGAAGTATTTAATCCGTGATTTCTTCTGTGTTCCATTCTCCACTTTTGGGATGTTTTTGGTTGGGTTGAAAGATTGTGAATAGGGGAATGAAAATACTCAAAAATAGGAATGGAGGGTTTTCAATTTTTGCAGTTGTTTTGTGGGAGAAAGAGATTGGGAACAAAGAATTTATCCCCTCCCAAATGACTATGGCCTGAAAGATGGGAGGTGCAGGTGTTTTGAATCTCATGCATTGAAATCACTTCTGAATGTTGTCATTTGTTCTTTGCATTGGTCAAATGTTTACTTATTAATGCTTTACCTATCACTTTATGGACACAATGCATTTTCTTCTAGAAATGACTTTATAAGAGACACATGATTGTATAACATGGAAAGCTGCTTATGTTGATGGCAGTACATTTTGAGATACATACACCTAACCTTGAATTGTTTGAGTAGCAATAACTTATGTAGGACCAACATGTTACAATATGTAGTAACTGACATGATGTGCATGCGTGCATTATTGCTGTTTTATGCTCTCTTAACACGATACTGAAATCTTCCAATAAAACTTCCTTTTAAATATTCAGGTAGCTGACATCAAAAGGATGAATGGGTTAGCCACAGATCTTCAAATGTTTGCATTGAAGACATTGAAAATTCCATTACCAGGACGTCATCCACCATCTCCTGCTCCTGGTCCACATGATGAACCTGCCAAGTCAGGGTACTACTTTTTGTACTCATTTCAGTTTTCTTCAACCTTGTCATGCTGCAATTACTAAATGCTTTTTTTTTTCTTCTTTTTCTGGAAAGCTTTGCACAATGATATATCTTACAATTACAAGATATCTTCCTGCATTAATTTGTTAATGTAGCATGTAGTGTATTATCCACCCACAACAACCTACTTCTTTTAGATTGATGCTTAGAATTTTTTCAGATAGCATAGCATAGCTTCACCAACCAATGATTTTGATTTAAGATCAGTGCTGGATTATGGAAACTCATTTCTAACTGAAACTCGTTGCAGAGATGCTAGCGTTGAGAGGAAACCCCTGCGCATAGGTCAATCTGCCATGAAGGAACCTCTCCAGTCCTTAAGACCAAAACCACCTCAACCGAATATTTCTCCAGCTATGAGCATTTTACAAAAATTCTATGGCCTCAAATCTTCAAATTCAAGAGATACATTGAATGGAACAGAAATGGCAGTTTATACATCCGTGAGTTCTGATCAATCCAGAGGGGAATGGCTTCCCAATGCCTCGCCATCATTATCAAATGATTACCCTAAGTCAACAAGTTTAGTTTATGATCTGCTGACCGGGGATGGTGAATATGTGCCTCTTGCGGAAATTGGGGACGGGGGAGTTGAGAAGTCTGATGAGAAATCTGTCCGAAGACGTCAGAAAGCTGAAGTTGATAACGGAGCCAGTACCCCAGAAAAGATTATGAAAGAAGGAAATGGTAATGGATCAAATGGTTTTTCTTCAACTGAAAGAAGGAAATCGGCTAGTCGAGCAGCACTGTTTCCTGAGTCAGAATCAGGATGGTTAGATTCAATTCCAGTGGGGTTGGGAGAATCTATATTTACTGACAGCTTTTCCGGAGTGCGCAAATCGTCGAGTGCATCAAGCCTCAGAGAGCAGGAAAAGAACAATTCAACAACAGGCTGGCCACCTGCAATATGGGGCTTGAAACCTGACCTGCAAGCAGCCATTTCGAAACCTATCTTTGATGGTTTACCTATCCCAATAACCGGCCGCAGAAGCAAAACTGCCCTTGATTAGTGTAAAATTGATTCCCTTTTGAGCAAATTATTTTTTGACATTACACAAACATAAATTGCAACAATATGCAACTATTTTGGGTTAGTAAGCCTTGCAAAGAAGGAAAAGAAAAAAGAAAAAAAGAAGAAAACACAGAAGTACACGGTTAGGATATTTATTCCAGGCCTATCAAGGGGTAGAATTCTTCAGCAGAGTAGCAACCGAGGAAATAGGTGCATGAAAATGGTACGCAACTGGTTTTTCAAATGTACCAATAATGTAATGGTCAACCCCACCTGGATGTTAAAGAGTTATTTACATATTGATTATTAAATTTGTTAAATGATCGAGTCAAGTATGTGAAAGTCATTCTGTTCAGTGGTTAACTGTATAATGTCATTATTATTATGATTGAATATATTGTGTAAGTATTTATCATTTTTCTTTCTTTCTTGAGACCCATTATACTGCAATACTATTTAATTTGTGTAAACCATGTTGACATGGGTACTCTTCTAGCTTCGTGGCTCGTAGTACTATTCAATTGGATTGGTTCTTTTACTCACATTGAAACATGTGAGTGTATTCTGTCATCCATCCATGTAATAAATCAAAGCTATCAAACAGCACCTCCATTTTATTTTGATTACTAGCACAATAACTCGTGCAAGTGCCTTGCACGTGTTTTAAGTTTAAAATCTGTAGTTTTTTATATTATTATATTTTTTAATATATCTATCAGTTATTTTTTTAAATTTAATATTAGTTGTTGTTAGTAGAAGTCATAATGTTATGTACAAGTAAGTCAAATGTAGTGTTTAGGATTTAGGAATTTAAGGTATTGTTTGGTTTCATGAAATATTTTTTATTTTCATTTTCTTAGAACAATTTTTGTTTTGCGGTTTTTAAATATTAAAAAACTTATTTTTAAAGGTATAATTGTTGAAGGATAAAGATGTTTATAAAAGTGAAAACATTGAAAATGTTTATAAAGGTAAATCTATGTTTTATGTTTTTAGACTCTTTTAAAGAATATTTTCTCTAAAAATGTTTTCAAAAATTAAAATAAACATATTTTTAATTGTATTTTCTATTTTTTTTTATGAAAAAAAAAAATCAAATGTCACATAAGGTGGCATTTTCATTTTCTATTTTTATTTTTTTATGAAAATGACGAGAAAACAACAAAATCAAGTGTTACATAAGATGACATTTGGTTTAACTGTTTTCATTTTGATAGAAAATAGAAAATGCTATTGAAAATGTATTTGTTTAAATTTTTGAAAACTTTTTCAGCAAAAATATTTTTCAAAAAAGGTTGAAAACTAAAAAAAAAAAAAGATTTGACATTTTAAACATTTTCATTTTTATAAATATTTTCATTTCAACGACTTCGTTTTCATTTTTATAAACAAATTTTTTAATATTTGAAAATGAAAATAGAAAATGTCTCCTCAAACCAAACATCACCTAAGGTTTTAAGATGTGTGATTTCATGATTTAAGGTTTAAGGTTCAATGATTTATGGTTTATAATTTAAGATTATGGTTCATTGTTTCAGGATTTTATGGTTTACGATTCATCATTTTAGGTTCATTGTTTAGGGTTTAAGATTTGAGGTCCATGATTTTATGTGCACACAATTTATGATTTAAGGTTTTATGATGTATGGTTTCATAGTTTGGGATCCATTATTTATGATTTTAAGGTTATGAGTTTCATGGTTTCAATGTCTACAGTCTACCTTTTTATGATTTTATGGTTTAAGATTTAGTATTTTTATCTAGAGTTTAGGGTTTAGGATCCATGATTTTTGGTTTTATGATCTAGACTTATAAATTATGATTTAAGGTTTATGATTTAAAGTTTAATTGTTTATGGTTTAGGGTTTATATGGCATGCTTTTGAGGTTTTAGGGTTTAAAGTTCATTGTTGAATGATTAGGGTTTAATGTTTAGGTTTTAGGTCTACATGGCTTATGGTTAAGAGTTTAGCGTACACAATTTAAAGTTTTATGATTTAGGATTTACAATTTTAGGGTTTAAGGTTTACCCTTTAAGGTTTAAGGTTTGTAGTTTTGGATTTTAGGGTTTGAGTTTAATGTTTATGGTTCAAGATTTTATGGGTTAGGATTTAAGATTTCATGATTTAATGCTTTGGGTTCATTGTTTTAAGGTTTTATGGTTTAAGGTTTAGTGTTTTTGGTACATGATTAAAGGTTTAATGCTTCATGGTTTAGGTTTAAAGATTTAAGGTTTTAATGTTTAGGATGTCATGGTTTAGAGTTTCATGTTTATTGTTTTAAGGTTTAATGTTTTTGGTTCATGGTTAAGGATTGAGATCTAGGGTTTATGATCAAGGATTTAAGGTTTAATGGTTGTGGTTTAGAGTTCATATTTTATGCCTATGGTTTATGGTTTTAGTTTTTAGGGTTTTATGGTTGAGAGAATATGATTTTAAGATTTAAGGTATGTGGTCTATGATTTACGGGTTTAGGGCATAGAGTTCATGGATTATGGTTTCACTATTTATGGTTTTTGGTTTCATTGTTAATGGTTAAGGGTTTATAGGTTTTAGTTTTAGGGTTTTAGGTTTATGGTACATGCTTTAGAGTTTTATGGCTTAAGATTCATGGTTTTAAGGTTCAAGAATTTAGGGTTTTATAAATGAAATCCTAACTATTTATAGTTTCACTAATAATACTCCAAATCCTAATTTATGGCTTTACAAATGAAGTCTTAAATCTTAAACCATGAAATTGTAAGGGTTTAGGATATCATAAATGAAACCTTAAAGATTTAGGGTTTAACAAATGAAATCTTAAGTATTTGAGGTTTTATAGAAGAAACTTTAAATCATAAACATTGAAGCCTTAAGGATTTAAGGTTTCACAATGAAACCCTAAATCTAAACCATCAAACCGCAAGGATTTAATGTTACGTAAATGAAACATTAAGGATATAAAGTTTCATAAATGAAATCTTAAGTATTTAGGGTTTTACAAATGATACCCTAAATTCTAAACCATGAAACCTTAGGGTTTCATAAATGAAATCCTAAGGATTTAATATTTCATAAATGAAACTATTGATTTAAGTTTTTGCTAATAATACCCCAAATCCTAATTTAGGATTTTACTAATGAAATTTTAAATCTTAAACCATGAAATCCTAGAATTTAATGTTTCACAAATAAAACTCAAAGTATTAGGGTTTTACAAACGAAACCCTAAATTTAAAACCATGAAAACCTAAGGATTTAGGGTTTCACAAATGAAATTCCAAATCCTAATTTATGGTTTCATACATGAAGTCCTAAATCCTATATCATGAAATTATAAACCTTAAATTATGAAATCCTAAATTGTAAACCATGAAATAAAACCCTAAATAATGAAACCCTAACCCTAAATCTTATTGAAATCATAAATTATAAACCATGAAATGATATCATAAATCATAAATCATAAACCCTAACTCTTAATGAAACCATAAATCATTCAACATGGAATGAAACCTTAAATCCTAAACAGTAAATCATGCGACATAAAATCCTAAATCATATTTTAAAAATTTTCAAAACATTTTTGTAGTTATGTCATATCTTTTAAATTTTCAATTTTTTTAAAACAATTTTCAAGACATTTCTTTTATTTTTTCATATAATTAATTTTTTTTTCCAAAATTTCAAGATATTACTTTTATTTTTTCATATTTATTAAAATTAACAAGACATTACTCTTGTTTTTCGAATTTTAAAATTTTTATTTTTTTTATATCTTTCAAGATATTAACCTTGTTTTTCTTTAAAGATCATTTTTTTTTTCAAAATTTCATAACATTTAACCCTAAATCTTAATTTAAGGTTATACAAATGAAATCATAAATCACAAACCAACAAACCTTGAGGATTTAGGGTTTCATAAATAAAATCCTAAGGATATATGATTTCACAAAAGAAACCCTAAATATTTAGGGTTTCACTAATAATACCCCAAATATTAATTTATGGCTTCACAAATAAAATCTTAAATCTTAAACTATAAAACCCTAAGGATTTATGGTTTCAACAATGAAACCCTATGTATTTAGAGTTTCATAAAGGAAACTTTAAATCTTAAACATTGAAATCCTAAGGATTTAGGATTTCACAAATGAAATCTCAAATCTTAAATCTTAATTTAGGGTTTCATAAATGAAATCTTAAATCTAAACCATCAAATTCTAAGGATTTAGGGTTTCATAAATAAAATCCTAAGAATTTAAAGTTTCACAAATGAAACTTTAAATTGTAAACCTCGAAACCCAAAGGATTTAAGGTTTCACAAATGCAATCCTAAGGATTTAAGGTTTCGCAAAAGAAACCTTAAATCCTATACTATAAAACCCAAAGAATTTAGAGTTTCATAAACAAAACCTTAAGTATTTAGTGTTTCACAAATGAAATTCTAAGTATTTAGGGTTTAAAAAAGGAAACTTTATATCATAAACTTTGAAACTTTAAGATTTTGGGTTTCACAAATGAAATCCCAAATTTTACTTTAGAGTTTCACAAATGAAATCTTAAATCTAAACCATGAAATCCTAAGGATTTGAGATTTCACAAATGAAACCCTAAGTATTTGGGATTTCACAAAGAAAACCTTAAATTGTAAACCATGAAACCCTAAGTATTTCGATTTCACAAATGAAACCTTAAAAATTTAGGGTTTCATGAATGAAATTTCAAATCCTAATTTAGGGTTTCATAAATGAAACCCTAAATTCCAAATCATGAAATTATAAATTTTAAACTATAAAACCTTACATCATAAAACATGAAATAAAACTTTAAATCCTAAACTACAAAATCCTAAATCCTAAATCATGAAACCTTAAAACATGAATTATAACATTAAATCATAAATAATGAAATGCTTACCATAAATTATCTTCAAAACCTTAATTCTAAACCATGAAATGATATCACAAACCATAAATCATTCAACATGGAATGAAACCAAAAATCCCAAACAATAAACCATACAACATGAATCCCAAAATCATATTTTTAAATTTTTCATTTTTTATAAAAATTTCAAAACATTTCCTTAATTATCTCATTTCTTTTAAATATTCATTTATTTATTTTAAAAAATTCAAGACATTTCTCTTGTTTTTTCATATAATTAAAGTTTTGTTTTTCAAATTTTCAAGACAATACTTTTATTTTGTCATAATTTTTAAAAATTTTTATTCAAATTACCAAGACATTTTTCTTGTTTTTTTTTTTTGTATTTTACAATTTTCATTTTTTACGATCTTACAAAATAATAATCTTGTTTTCTTTTTAATTTTGAATTTCTTTTACTTTAAAATTTCAAGACATTTGCTTGTTTTTTCATATATTTGAAAAAAAAAATCAAATTTTCAAGACAATAAGCTTGATTTTTTATATTTGTTTTTTCAATTTTAAAGATATTACTGTTGATTTTTCATATTTTTCAAACATTCACTAATTTAAAAATTTTCAACATATTACTCTTGTTTTATCAAATTTTTAAAATTTTGATTTTTTTTAACAAAAATTCAATACATTCCACTTATTTTTACATATTTTAAAAAATTTTAATTTTTTTTAATTTCCAAGAAGTTACTGTATTTTTTTTTTCATATTTTTTAAAAAAATTTCACAACATTATTCTTAATTTTTCATATTTTTCAATTTTCATTTTTTAATCCGTGAAGATATTATTCATTAGTTTTATTATATTGAAAAAAATATTTTTTTTTCAAAATTTTAAGAGAGGTGTTATTTTACATATATTTATTTGAATTTTTTTTTTCAAAATTTCAAGATATTGTTATTGTTTTTTCATATAGGATTTTACAAAAGAAACCTTAAGAATTCAGTGTTTCACAAATCAAATTCGAAATTTTAATTTAGGGTTATACAAATGACACCCTACATCGTAGATCATAAAATTCTAAGGATTTAGGGTTCATAAATGAAACCCCAAGGATTTGGGATTCCACAAAAGAAACCTTAAGGATTTAGGATTTCATAAAGAAATCTTAAGGATTTAGGATTTCACAAAAGAAACCCTAAATCTTAAACCATGAAACCCTAAGGATTTAGAGGTTCATAAATAAAACCCCAAATATTTAGGGTTTTTCAAATGAAAACTTAAATCTAAACCATCAAACCCAAAGGATTTAAGGTGTCAGAAAGGAAACCCTAAGCATTTAGGGTTTCACAAATGAAACCCTAAGAATTTTGGGTTTCACAAATTAAATCTCAAATCCTAATTTAGGGTTTCATAAACATAACCATGAAATTGTAAATTTTAAACTATGCAACCCTATATCATAAACCATGAAATAAAACTATAAATCCTAAAACATAAGCTTAAACCATAAATCATAAATCATGGAATCGTAAAACATGAATTGTAAGTTTGTAACATTAAATCCTAAATAATGAAACCTGACCATAAATTATCTTGAAACTCAAAATTCTAAGTCATGAAATGATATCATAAACCATAAACCCTAAGTCTTAATATAACCATAAATCATTCAACATATAATGAAATTTTAAATCCCAAACAATAAACCATGCAATACAAAATCCTAAATCATAATTTTAAATTTTTCATTTAAAAAAAAAAAGATATTTCTCTTGTTTTTTCAAATAATTAATTTTTTAAATTTTTTTTCCAAATTTTAAGACATTATTTTTATTTTTTTCATATTTATAAAATTTTTCATTTTTTTTTCAAAGTAACAAGACAATACTTTTGTTTTTCCGAATTTTCAAATTTTCATTTTTTTGATCTTTCGATATAGTAATCTTGTTTTATTTTATTTTTATTTTTTTTTTCTAAATTTCAATACATTTTTTTTTGTGTTTTGATATATGTAAAAAAAAAATCCAATTTTCAAGATATTCATATTGATTTTTCATATATATTTTTTTTAATTTTGAAAACATGATTCTTGTTTTTTCATCTTTTTCAAACTTTCACTATTTTTCCAATTATCAAGATATTACTCTTGTTTTATCAAATTTTTCAAGTTATTTTTTTCTAATTTTCAAGAAATTACTCTATTTTGTTTTATATAGTTTAAATTTTATTTATTTATTGTAATTTTTTAGACATTATTCTTGTTTATTCATTTTTTTTCTCAAATTTTCAAGAAATTACTCTTTATTTTTCATATTTTTAAAGTTTTCATTTTTTCAATCTTTCATGATATTACTGTTGAGTCTATTATATTGAAAAATCATATTTTCTTTAAATTTTTAATACATAAGTGTTATTTTACATATACTTATTTGATTTTTTTTTCAAATTTTCATCTTTAACAAATTTCTATTTTTTTTTTCAAAATTTCAAGATATTACTCATGTTTTTTCATATAGGATTTTACAAATGAAACCTTAATTATCGAGGGTTTCACAAATGAAACCTTAATTATTTAGGTTTCAAAAAGGAAGTTTTAAATCCTAAACTTTGAAACCCTAAGATTTAGGATTTCACAAATGAAATCTTAAATTTAAACCATCAAACCCTAAACATTTAGGGTTTTGTAAATGAAATCCTAAGGGTTTAAGGTTTCACAAAGAAAACCCTAAGTATTTGGGGTTTCACAAAGGAACCCTTAAATTATAAACCATGAAACCCTAAGCATTTAAGGTTTCACAAATGAAATTTCAAACCCTAAATCCTAAACCATTAAATTTTAAATTTTAAATTGTGAAACCTTAAATCATAAAACATGAAATAAAACTCTAAATTTTAAGCTATGAAACCCTAAACCCTAAATCCTAAATCATAAAACTTTAAATCCTAAAACATATACTAAAACCCTAAGTCATAAATTATAAATTATGAAACCCTAAACATGAATTGTAACATTAAATACTAAATAATGAAACACTGACTATAAATTATTTTGAAATTCTAAATTATAAACCATGAAATAATATCATAAACTATAAACCTTAAGTCTTAATAAAATTATAAATCATTAAACATGGAGTGAAACCGTAAATCCCAAATAATAAATCATACAACACGAAATCCTAAATCATATTTTTAAATTTTTCATTTTTTAAAATTTTCAAAACATTTATTTAATTATATTGTATCTTTTAAAAAAAATTGAAGACATTTCTCTATTTTTTTATATAACTAAAATTTTCTTCTTCTTTTTTTCAAATTTTCAAGATATTACTTTTATTTTTTTATATTTTCATATTTTGTTTCAAATTAACAAGACATTACTCTTATTTATCCAAATTTTAATTTTTTAATTTTTTTTAATTTTTCAAGACATTAATCTTGTTTATATTTTATTTTTTGTAGTCAGTTTTTTTTTTTCAAAATTTCAAAACATTTTCTTTTGTTTTCATATATTTAAAAAAAATCATATTTTCAACATATTAATATTATTTTTTCATATATATTTTTTTAATTTTCATGACATTACTCTTATTTTTTTTCATATTTTTCAAACTTTCACTATTTTTCCAATTATCGAGATATTACTCTTGTTTTTATCAAATTTTCAAAGTTTTGATTTATTTTAACAAAAAATCAATACATTCCACTTTTTTTGACATACTTTTAAAGTTTTTTTTTTCAAATTTTCAATAAATTACTTTATTTTTTATATATATTTTTATTTTATTTTATTTTTCTAATTTTTGAGACATTATTTTTGTTTTTTCATAATTTTTTGTAAAAAAAATTCAAGATAATACACTTGATTTTTCTTATTTTTAAAGTTTTCATTTTTTTTCAATATTTCAAGATAACACTCTTATGTTTTATTATTTTGAAAAAACAAACATTTTTTTTTCAAATTTTTAAGACATAACTATTATTTTACATATATATATTTTTTAAAAATTTTCAGCTTTTTAGAGTTTATATTTATTTACAAAATTTCAAGACATTATTCTTGTTCATTTATATATTTAAAATTGTCATTTTTTTTTTCATATTTTCAAGTCATTACTCTAATTTTTCATACTTTTTAAAATTTTCATTTAAAAAAAAATCAAGATGTTGCTTGTATTTTCATATATTTTAAATTAGCAAATTTTCAAGGTTTCGTTTTTTAAAATAATTCAAGACATTTCTTTTACTTTTACTATTTTCATTTTTTTTTAGTTTCAAGACTTGACTCTAGTTTTTCCATATTTCAAATTTTCAAGTTATTATTCTTGTTTTTTTCTTTAAAAAAAAATTCAAGACATTCTCTTATTTTTTTCTTTCTTTTTTTCAATTTTTCAAGTAGTCGCTCTTGTTTTTATGCTTTTTAAATTTTTATTTTTTTATATATTTTTTAGACATTATTCTTGTCTCTTCGTATTTTAAAATTTTCATTTTTTTTTTATATATTTCTCTTATTTCTTTATATATTCAAAATTTTTCTTTTTCTTTCAAATTTTTAAGTTATTTCTCTTTTTTTTTTTCATATTTTAAAAATTTTCAAAAGATTACTTATTTTTTTATGATTCTCTCAACACGAAAAGTTTAAACCTGAATTCTTAAATCATGAATTTCTAAACACCTTAAACTTAAACTTTAAATTCTAAAGCATAAAACCCTAATCACTAAATCAATTAATATGAAATTCTAAACTTTCTTTTATAATAGATTACTTCCAATGCATGGATTAAATCCCATGCATGTTCCCCCTTTCTATTACACATGATAATGACAAAGGCACATGACGCGCTGAAAAAGATTATCATTGTTGAAATGTGTGACTAATTATTAGATAACGATTTGCTGTATGAAATCAAAGACGCGTACATGCTTTAATAAAATAATAGTATTTGCTTTCAATAATTTTAGGAAGATTCTTTTGCACCGCACGTCATCAGTGCTTTTTGAGATTGATATTTTGTTTTTTTGGTGTAGACCAATTATTGAGATTTAAAAGCAATTTTTTGATAAAATAAAATAGCATGATCTTCTCTTGTTTGTTTGATCAAATAACCCAATATTAAATATCAGGAACGATTCAGTTAGGTTCTAAACAGTTGTATCTTGTGCCAAGCCAATAGGTTAAGTTGAGCAGTTGACAAAAAGTCATAAAAACTGTTAACAATTAAAAAATCCACAAAATTACCTCAACTAATTCTACATCAAAAATAGTCCACAATCTGACAAGATTATCAGCGCTCAAGTTCTCACTAGAATGCTATCATTTCCCGCAGAGAAAACAGACTTTGTTTTTTGGGGTTACCATCTGTTTTTTGGGGGTTTCACTTTATAAATACGAACTATCCAATTCTGTGTAGTGAAAGCCTCTTCCAAGTACTCAAGCTTTATGTCCTTATTTCCAATTTCAACACCTCTAGCACGATCATACCTGTCATTACATTCAAGATACACGTCATTATAAATGATAAATTATAAATAAATAAAAAAGTACATTACTTCAAATAGAGCATATTAACACGCGCACACATTTCCTAAATATTATCTTGCCAATTTGAAATCCTCATTCTGACTAGCGAAGTAGTCCTTGCACGTGGTTATAAATAAAAGAAAAATGTAATTACTTCCAAACATGCACAATATTTCCCAAATTATTATCTTGCCAATTTGAAATCCTCATACTGACTTGTTGGTTGGGCGTGGTTATAAGTAAAAGAAAAATGTACACTACTTCAAACATATTAACACGCACACACAATATTCACACATTATCTTGGCAACGTGAAATCCTCATTCAGGTTTATCATTGGACAGACTCTGGATAACCACTGGTACGAGAGAGATCATATTCAATGCCTCCAAAACATTTGGTTATGAAATTTGAATTTCAGAAGATCAGAGAGTAAAACATATCTCAATCTAATTTCCTACTACACTGAGTATTACACGGGATACCCTAAATTTATGCATAACATAGGCTTTCCTACCTTATCCTTAGATGAACAAATTATATTAAATACAATGAATCAGAAACTTATCCAAGTCCCAAAAAATGATCATATTTCGGATATTTTTAAATTTTAAAAAGAAGCTTGATTTCCATGTAGCTAATCAAGTGGCATAGATTCTTCGTATTCCTTTTGCAAGTAACACTAAGCTATATTGTCATTGTTAAAAAGTTAAAAATGTACCAACAATAAGCTATGGAACTTACCCAGGTGGCTTGCCATATTCAGTTGTCAGCTCCCCAAATCGATAATAAGACAGCTTGTACCTAAAAATCATAGATGAAGAAAAATATAATTAAACTCACTATGTATTCATTCATCCCATGCCTTTACATATAATATATATCAGCAAATATGGCATCCTGAAGTCCTGAACAGATTCTTTTTTAATTCCCTTTTTCAGTGCTTAAAAAAAACAGCACCTGATTCAGACTGGGGAAGCACTAGGGTAGCATTTGGCTTAATTTTAGGATCTTAAATGATACTTTAAATTTAAAGTAAAAAATAAAAGCTTTAAAATTAAAATTAAATCTGATTGTATGATTATTTTAACTTCAAAGTTACTTTTAAATTGAAAACAGTGACAGCGTGTTCTTGGGTCTTGGGATTTGAAATAAAGAGTAGATAAGAAGGAGAAGCTCATAAAACTAGTTTATCTAAAGGCTCTGTTATATTTTTTTTTTAATGTTCCTTTTATTTTAAAAACTTATGTAGAATCATGTTTGGCACAAACTTTTTAAGAAGAGAAACCCAAAAGAAATTGCTATAGTTAAACACTACCTACTACCTAGGTAAACCCAAATACCCTAGCCATAGCCATAGCCCTAGGTCAACATACTCTTTAGGAATTCTAACCTAACCTAGTTAAACTTCAGTACCCCTCATGGGCACAGTCCAACTCCACAGTCATTTCATAATTCAACTCGTCAAGTTTAGTTTATAATTCTATTTTTATATTGTTATACCAAACCCAACACAGATTTTTGTGCATACAGATTTGCTGGAACTTCAAAAAATACAATTTGAATGCCAAGCCCAACTAGTAGTGCTAAAATACTTACATAAGACAGTTCAACATCTTTGGAGCTGCTCCTTTATCTACACGATATTCTCCATTGACAAGGTAATCAGGCTCCTTTATCACAGGGAAAACTCCACCACCAATTCTCACCATCCAAAGAAATCTACACATAAATTGGAAATATCATACAAAAGAACTGGAAGCACTGTAGCATGTAGAGGAATACGTGTAAAAATAAAAATAATAAACAAAACAAAATCAGAGGAAAACTGAAATGTTAATATCCAGGTCATGATCAATAAATGTATACTTATAAATAAATAAAATTTTGCAGCATAAATATCCAACAAAATATCATCCAAAGTCAGCCATTAGAAACCTAGAGATATTTCTGCATGCCAAAACAGTAAAAGACTACCTACAAAGCCATAAGACAGAAATATATGAACCAAGTTTTCCTATTTCATGTTTTCATTGAAATGGCCTGTGAATCTGCACCAACTTAGTAGTAGTATACACTACAAGTATGAAAGGGGAAGAAGGTATGAAACAAAATATAGTGAGGACAGACTTAAAACTCTTGAAGATGAGAATGATCAATCTCAAAAATAGAGAAAGAGTAACGCTACCTACACAATATAAGTGGCTTGAGCTTTGGGTGACAACGCTTAAAACATCTATATTCTATACATGCTCAATAACTCTAATAGAAACCACATTCACAAGTTTTGTGCAAAGCTCTTCATGCAAGGTTTGTCTATGTAGTATTTTTCATATAGAAATGTGCACATGCATTGAGCAAATGTGGATGTGTAAAAGCAAAACATTACTTCATATGGCCTTACTTATTGATATCATCAGAAGAATAACCGGTAACACCACCAAAAACGACTAATACATAGTCAACATCAAGCGATCTCATTATGTCATAAGCCTCATCCTCATAGGATGACATTGCTCGTCCAACAGTAGCTATGTGTGTGTTGTTCCAGGTGTTATTGTCAACAATAACTGTTCTGTTTCCCATGGCAGTGATTTGATAACCATAATCCCACCATGACATCACCTTGGCATCAGGTGGAGTGTTCTGGCGAAGCCAAAAGTAAGCTTCACGATAATCATCAAAGATGACCCTGTTGCCGTGGGCACCCCTCGCAGCCAAGACAATTGAGGGAGATGAGTAAGCCTCTGATGTGACCCAAGTGCAGTGAATGGCATATCTACTGAGCAAATAGAAAGCACCAAGGAGTAACACAATGGCTCCATTCCTTTGGAAAGGCTGGGAGTTGTCAACTACACCCTGCACCACATTAGTAATTGTACACCTATTATTAAATTGACACATCAACATTAACCGCAATAACATTAAGACAAAACACCATCCTGATACAATATTTAAGATTCTAGCTGAAAAAAGATGAACTGGTAAGTTAAAAAGTACGTCATATAATTGTCAAAAAAAATGGCAATTACTATACCTGCTATTAGGTGAACATTACGCATTTGAGTAACTAATTCATCTTTCTTATAATTAATGCAATGTAGCAAGTGGAAAAAAATTGAAGGATAGGCGTACCATTTACTAGATTAGCATGTGAATAAAAAAGGAGAGAAATACTGAACACTGTAAAATGCAACTCATCTGAAGAAGCCAAATTAAAAGAATCTAACCTTGGAAGAACTTTTTGCAGAGCTAGTTCCTTTAGCACTTTGACCAGCTGGGCTTTTGGCCCTCACTACCCGAGTCAAATTCTTCACAGTGGCAGAAACCGCAATAGCACTAATGAGGCACATGGCAGGGGTAGCAACAAGAATCAACCGAACCATAACCCCAGCAAAGTACATGCTTGTAAGACCATACATAACTAAAAAGATTGTGGCATCAGACAAGCGCTTGAAGCAAAAATATAGGCCAGCGGGGAAAAGGAACAGCAAGATATGGAAATCAAACATGAAGGACGACCAAGCAGTTGGCTGATGCTCAGAGACAGATGCAATAATTGGAATGTGATCCTTAGCATATGTTGGATCAAGCAAGGAATAAAACCTCCCAGTCCACGGAGATATATAACCAGACGCCATGCCCACTCCCAAAGCAACAGCACCAACAGCAACTGCACTAGTCACTGTGATCCTCAAAAATGCCTGAAACAACTTGCTGTCACTAAGCAGATGCCTCACCCAATCCAAGAAGAAAAATACCTGCGGAAATAACCCAAGTTAGACCCTAAAGTGAAAAACACCTTCCATAAAAGGAAAAAACTTTACAGTTCCATGTGTGCTTTCACTCTTGTTCTCCAATCAGAATTTAAGTTTCACCTTAGTAATCTGTATTCACTTTTAATGCAAATATTTATTATGTGGATTACCAAAGTGGAATTCTAATTTTGATTGAAGAACAAAGGTTTAAATCACAGTTGCGACTCCCTCATAATCCTTGATATCAAAGGCAAACACAGCCATAATCGTGATTGCAATTCTGTTGTAATCCTTGATATTGCAAGAAATTGTGGACAAATGCTATCACAATTGCAGTCGTGAAGATCCCCCCAAATGCCTTGGCATTGTTGCCGAAATCGCAGTTGTGGACCGTTAATTGCAGTGGCACACAGATGCCAAAAACCATGACATTGCAACTGAAATCAAGGTTACAGACAGTTTTCTAAAACCTCATCAAAACTACCTAAAGAAAATCATCTAACTTCTGTCCAGGTAAAAAATCCTGCCTCATTTGTCCTAAATCCTGCCTCACTTCAACTAGACGTTGCAGCTGAAATCTCAGCTGTAGGCAAATTAATTGCAGTGCAGGAATCCCAAAAAATCTTGACACATTGCAGCTGAAATAGCAGCCACAGACTGTTTTTTAAAAACCCATCAAAACCACATAACGAATCGCATCTAATTTCCATCCTCACTAAAATCCTACACACAAAGAAAAAACAACAATGAACCTGCAGCAAGAAAAACACGCCCATAGCCGCCATGTGCTCCCCGGACTGAACATGTTGGAATCCCACAAACCTAATCTGCATGGCGAGCAGCATCCCCAACACATACATGCAGTTATACGCCACATACAGCCTCAGCGAGTACCGCCCCGTCACAAGCAGTACCAGAACATAAAGCGGCACCAAATTTATTATAAAAACGTAACCCCCCCACGCTGAAACCATGTAGAAGTACCCAAACGCCGAACCCAGAGCCCACGCCAGAGAACCAGTATTCACCGCCTTCACAAACAGGTAAAAGGTCAACAACAGCGCGAAGATCGCGACACCTTCATTGTCGTAGGATCCCGCGACGGAGCGGGAGATGTAGCCGGGGCAGATCGCGATGAGCGCGGCGGCGACGATTCCGGCGCCGGAGTCCCAGACCTCTTTGGCGAAGAAGTACGCCACGAGAGTGGTGTTGGAGGCGAAGAAGGGCGCGGTGAGGACGCAGACCTCGCGGATGTGGACGAAGAGGCGGAGGAAGCGGAGGATGGAATGGATGGCGGCGGCGGTGAGCATGAGACCCGGGTAGAGGGTGCCGCCAATGATGCGGCCGAGCGGGTACCATGACTCGGAGTCGAACCAGTTCCAGAACTCGGCGAAGCCGTTGCGCGTGAGGTAGAGCGTGGTGCGGTAGTTGAAGTAAGGGTCGAACTCGTGGATCATGGACTCGTAGCGGAGAACGCTGAAGAGGCGCGTGATGAAGGCGAGGACGTAGATGAGGGAGAGCGTCGCCACGCGAATCAGGAGCTCCTGCTGCTTCGTTTTCAACTTTAGGGTTTTGGGGAGAGTGAAGGAGCTCATGGAGTTTTTGAGATCTTGCGCCATTGGAGAGGAATTGGTGGTGACCATTGTTGGAATTAGAGATTCATGGAGAATGTGAGTGAGTGAGAGTGAAGTTGGATCTGAAGTTCTGAATTGGAATTGGAATGAAGAAGAGTCAAGAGTCAACGGTTTGTTGGAAGAGGGAATGCAAATCCAGGGTAGGGATTTGGATAGTGGAGATTCCAAACACTACTTTTGGATACTGTACGATCCAAACCAGTACCACTGAGGCATCACTGTCAACACATTTCACATGTTCTTTTTTGGTGCTCCTCCACTGTTGTTGTAGGTTTAAGTTACACTTTAAAATGTTTGCTATATATTTTGAATTGGACTGGATTAATTAATTTACTTGGTTAATTACTGTTTTTCTTTTTTTATAAAATACTTTTTTGGATGAGATTAGGGGTGTTTAAATAAATTCTAATTGTCTTAAACTTACATACTAATTTTAAAACAACAACGATTAACCAAAATAAAATGAAAATTGAAGAAGTATCCCATCATTGGATACAGGTCAATCACCAACACAAGAAAGTGCACCGACTATTATCAAGGATACATTTATTTGAGAAGATTTTTACAAGTTAGCTTCATTAAAATATGAGAAGATTTTTACGAGTTAACTTATACACAAGTTATTTGAGCTTTATAAAAAAAGCATTTTTTTTTCTTTTCCTATAAGCCTTTTATCCCTTTTTAGATAAATGTATTAAAAAAAAAATCACTATATATAGAACATCAAAGTATCTTAACAATCTCCATCACAATTAAGGCTACTACAGACATTCTCAAGTATTTAAAGTTTACGTCAATTTGAACTTGCTGGAAATTCATTGGCAAAGGTATCGTGTTTACAAATCAACGCCACAAAACCCGGAGTTCAAAGACTGTCTCACTTTCCGCAAATATATAGCATCTTGAATTTTATTTCAATGCACCTCTCGTAACTTTAAAAAGCAAAAAAAGAAAAGAAAAATAGCCCATCATTACCAATGGGAATGAAGAAATTTTGAGCATGTTATAATTAATCGAAACCAAAATGATTTGATGAAATTAATGAACCCAAACTATTGCACCAAGCCCCTCTGCTTGAAAACATCTAGCATGGCAGCTCCAATTTTGGCAGGGGACTCCACAACTGTGACCCCAGCTTCCCTGAGGGTTCTAATTTTGTCTTGTGCAGTGCCCTTCCCACCCGAGACAATAGCTGCACAAGAAACAAAGATTAATATCATATAAAAATGAAAATGTAACTAAATTAGAAACTGATATTGCTTTATTGTCGTCTCACTAAAATTGCAATTTTCCCATGCTGATTTCACCAGTTTCATATTTTACACGAGGAACATAAAGACTATTAATTACTCAAGTAATCCATCCTAGATAATTCCTGCTGCCAAATTCTTCCCCAAATCTAATTGAGGGTGGATGAGTGCCTGAGTGGATTTAGCCAATCGTGACACATCAAGCTTAAAATGTTTTGCATAAGCCCAAGATGCATCCAACCATATCAAATACAGTTCTATGAACAAGTGGTACAACAACCTAATTCATGATATCAAGCAACATGCTGAAATTATATTTTCTATCAAAAGCCATCAGTTCCAAAAAATTGAAATAATCTTACCTCCAGCATGACCCATGCGACGGCCAGGGGGAGCAGTTAAACCAGCAATAAAAGCAACAACAGGCTTCTCAGTTCCACTCTCCTGTATAGTCATTCATAAAATCAATTTAAGAACATGTGAAAATAACATTTTGAAAAGACAAGAAAGATAACTGAGCATGTGTTTGTTCTTTCTCTATAAAATGAGATATTTGGCATAAATATCACCAAGAAACACCTAATAAACATTTAACTGGTCCACCTAAATAAGGAGACATAGAAGAGTTGGTAAGGAAGAAAATGCACTCAGTGGAGAGAATGGAAGAGGTTGAATTGCTTATGGGAAGGAGAGAGGGGCTTAACAGAAGGGGCAGCTGGAAAATGGGGAGCAGGATTCTGGTAGCAGGGGGGTAGAGAAAGAGAGCATGTGTCATGTGTTAGGGTCAATTGGGTGAGGCTGGATAGTGCTTCTTGAAGTATTCTGGTTATTTTTCTATATTTCCCATACCATTTTCCCCCTACTTTTCCTTTGTTTTATGAGAGCTTCCTCTGTTATGAGCTAGACCCATGGATAACAATATTGATTTTGAATCCAAGCTCTATCAAAATCCCATCCCCAGAATTATTACTGTTGTAGTTAATAAGCATATCTTAGACTGGTTTACTGGTGTCCCTTCCCCACATGACAGACAAACGCATTTTAATTTTTAGGATACTGATAACTATGCAAAACACATAAGTTTATGCACAGGTAATAATTAAAAAGGAACCTTAATTAGTGCAGCAGCATCCTCTTCTGCAGTTCCTCCAATCTCTCCTATAAGAATGATACCTGACTTACACAAACAAACATTATTAGTAAATGACCTTATCCCATTAATCCTACAAAAACACTTGTTAGGAAAAGAAACTATGCACAGAAAACATAACCCAGGTTCAGTGGATAAACAGAACACACAAGAATATACATGACAAATAAAAAAATATGACAAAGCACCTTCTGTTTGAGGATCTGCTATGAACTTCTTGAGGCAGTCAACAAAGTTTGTTCCATTAAAGGGATCTCCTCCTATACCCACACAAGTGGATTGCCCAAGGCCAACAGCAGTCGTTTGGAAAACCTGAATAGTTAAAAACAAATGAATCTCATCACCAAAATTCACACAAGTGAATCTCATACACTACTGCAACAAAACAAATAGTCTTCCCAAATGTCAAAAGAAGTACTCACCGCTTCATATGTCAAGGTACCAGAACGAGAGACAATTCCTATGCGACCAGGCTTGTGAATATAACCCGGCATGATTCCAATTTTACATTCCCCGGGCTTGATAATTCCAGGGCAGTTTGGTCCTATCAAACGAGTCTTGGACTGCCTGTTAAGTGCTGCCTTAACCCGCACCTGACATAGAAAAAACATCAACTTCAGCCTCTATATTGAAATCAGCAACATAGTCCCCAAAGTAAACTATCACTAGAGTAATATACGCTACAATGTGCATTCCACGCATTTCAAATTCGGAATTCCGCATTCCGGGACGAGAAACGACTTACCATATCGTGCTGGGGAATGCCCTCTGTGATGCAGACGATGAGATCCAGCTCAGCCTCCAGGGCTTCCATGATGGCGGCGGCAGCGAACGGGGGAGGAACGTAGATGACGGAAGCGTTGGCTTTAGTTTCCGCCTTCGCGTCAGCGACGGTGTTGAAGACGGGAAGGCCCAAGTGTTCAGTGCCACCTTTCTTAGGAGTCACACCACCAACCTGATACAAGTTAGGGTTAGAAAAAGCGTGTTGCCGTTAACGAGAGAGGAACCAAAAGACGAATAGATCGAAAGAGAGAGAGAAATGGAATAAGGAGCGAACCATGTTGGTGCCGTATTCGATGGCTTGTTCGGTGTGGAAGGTGCCGTTCTTGCCGGTGATGCCTTGGCAGATCACGCGCGTGCTCTTGTCGACGAACACCGCGGGCGTCGCCGCCGAGAAGTGGCGGAGGCCATGGCGGCGCGACGCAATCGAGGACAGCAACTTGGTCACGGCTTGTCTTCCCATCTCTCTCTCTGAGTCGTCGATGCGATTTCCGCGCTGCTTATACTATTGCAGCAGAGCTGCTTCGCAAACCAAAACCCAAAGTCCCAAATACCTCCCTCCTTCTTGGACTTTTTACTTTTCAACAAACAATAACAATATAATAAAAATAAAATGAATGAAATAAATAAATAAGTGTGTAGTATTTTTCTTAATAAGATAGTTCATGTACCTACAATGTAAAAGGTTTATTGCAAATAAATATATATATATATATATATATATATATATATATATGAATAGTTAATAAATTACACAAAATTAATACAGTAATTTTTTATCATGACTTTTTTTACTTTTTATTAGATGTTTAATAATAATAAGAAGTGTGCAGTATCTTTCTTGAGGAAATAGATCATGTACCTACAATGTAAAGATTTTTTGCAAATATATGAACTCGTAAATACTCACAACAATTATTTATTTAATCCTCTTTGTAATTTTTTTTATTGCTTTCCTTCCCACAACAAGTGATCATTTTGCTTTCCTTTATCTATCATTTTACATGTTACACAGTTTTTATTGTGAGTTTTTTCACCATACAAAATTAAGGATAATAAGATTAAAAAATCCCGAGTTCATAAATAGGTCGATTTTTAATTAAAATTAATTAATTAACCCAGTCTGTTTTTGAATTTCTAAAGAACTGCTTCGCATCGATATACACAAAAGCAAGCTAAACTAAAACTATTTTCACTTTCTATGAAGTTAGTAATAATTCGTTTAAAATTCGAACTTCGTAAATTGGCCGAAAGATATTGCTCTGTCTGACGTCTTGCAAGAATAAGAAAAGCGTAAAAACCCCAATTTCTTGTCCTTACACTAGAAGAACTCGAATAGCAAAAATACAATTGACAAACAATAAAGATAATTCTACACTTCAAAAATAAAAGAAATCTTTATACATTACTTCTGTTAGCAGAAAATTGAATTAGAAATTTCAACTTTTCTGATAAATATCAATGAATTTCAATCAATCAATAGTTCCTTACAAAGTAACAAACTAACATTTGTCGCTAAAAAAAAAAAATCACTAGTACCAGAAAGAAGAGAGAATATACGATCTTATATTGTGTAAAGTGAAATTCTTCAGGTGTCATCATCTGCCTAAATGGAGATCGTATTTGAATTTTAAGACTACAGAAAACATAAGTTAGAGAAGGAACCAAGTTAGCTGCAACATCAGTTATCCTGGCGTGGCATAGTAATAATAAGTCCAAATGTCATGGTGATTCTGTTATATCATTTTCACAGAACTTCCATGATCCGTCGTCTTGCCTCTTCATAACATACCTAACTTTGTAAGTGCTGCAATCAATCAATGGGAAAAAAATTATGTTAATAAACACAATATAAACAAAGAAACCAGGATGCAGTGCTTGATTGTTGTTAGGAAGGAAAAGAAATATCAGAAATGGTGGATAGCCATTGTTTTGACTACTATCCAGTTGTTGCATGAGTACATCTTACAGATAGTAGTTTGGGTTATTTTGCTGAGAACTGTCAACGAGTTCAGCTGCTTCCTCTAAGAGAGCTTCAATTTCTGCCATGTCATCTCCATTTCCATCTGATAGAATGTCAGCTCGAATAACGGATAACTTTAGCAAAAGAAATCTCCAGTAACAAGATCTTTCTTTTGCAGCATTGGCCAAACCTTTCCACTGTCAAGGATAACAGCATCAATTAATTCTTTTCTTGAGTTACAGTGAAGTAGGGGATAACTTGATATTTTACAGTGACATAGTTCATTGAATGGCAAGTTGAATTATTGAACAACACCAAGTTGAAATGACAATGGATTACAGAGAAAAAAAAACTGTTAAAATAAGCCACAGCATGCACTACCTGAGCAAGCATAGATTCGTCAAGAACTTGAGCTAGGCAATTAACTTCATGGCTAGGCCCCAAAGCTTCAGCTTTGATTGTTTGCCATTGTCTGACAATGGTTTCTGCTTCTTCCACAGGCATTGGCATTCTTGAAACATTAATAGGGGAGGATGATGAGGTAAGAGTAGTGTGTAAATCACTATGATTCCCAGCACCTGACTGGTGCAACAACTGTATCTTAAACATTGACAGGATCCTCTTCAGTTTGTTGGCTATGTTACTTTGCCTAATATAAGCTGGGCCTACAGGGTAATCAGCTGAATCTGCAGTCCAAACAATGTTATCATTGGCTTTAGTAGAAGCCCAACGAGAACCAGCAAGAGTCTTGCTTAGACCAATTCCCGACAACTTAATGCTAGCAAATGCAATACAACCCAATACGGTGAAGTATGTTATTCTTTCAAATATGTGTCCTTGAGGGAAGTAACTATGCCAAATTCCTGAATTGCGATGACTACCAATGTTCCTTTTCACCTGAACAGGTGACTCAATAGGATTGCTTCCAGTTTCATTTCTTCCAGATAGCAATGAACTCCTCAAATCAGTAGGAGTCAGCTGCTTGACAGCAAACCCTAGATTAGAAGAAGAGCTCATGTATGAGCGGGACTCCTCAACATCTCTACGTTCTAAGGAACCAGATGAGGATAGAGGTCTATGACATATAGTGGGCAACATTTGTTGAGCACCTTTAGAATTCTTGCTCCCAGAATATTTCGGCTGAGCAATAAAGAAATTGGCCTACAGAAATGGGCATCCATAAGCAATTCTTTTCAAAATCAAAATGACAAATTAGTTATTGCCAACTATAATTGATCTTACCAGAGCTGGAGGACAATCTTTAGTATCTGGATATAATGCAAGCACAGAATCCTTCAGCCACATTTCCTGCACAAGATCAGCAAGTGGTCTGATATAAGAAATAAAAACTCGAGATTTTCTAACAAAAACTTAAGATGAAAGATATAACATAATTCTTAAAGCACTCAAGATCAGCTGTTATCTCATGTAAAAATATAACAAAAACTAGATGTTTTTCTGAAGCCAGAAACACAAGTATTTTCTGTCAAAAGGAATTTCGTTATCTACGAAAGAAAACAATATTTTAAAAAAATGAATGTATGTGTATGGCATTTGAATTTGGGGCTGAATTTGGGGCTAAGCAAAAACTATTCCAAAATACACTAATCTTTGAAATCCAAGTCGTGGTTAATTCCACAAACTTAACATATCAAATATCCCAAACAGCAACAAAAGTAAGAATGAACATGCTAACAAGAGAAATACCAATGATGGGTTTACAGCAGAAGCATCCATTATTGCCTTCCCCAAAACTGAATTATTTTTGGGATTTGAGTTTAGCTCAAGTTGCTTAAGCTTTTCAACCACCTCAGCCTCTGTGCCCTAGAATTTAAGACAAAAGTAATAGCAAATTATGCTGCAGATACTGCAGGGAGAATTGGAAAGGGAGGGAAAAAATTATTTCTGCTGGAAACCAAATTTCAAAATGTACCTGTCCAAGTAGGAATAAGCAAAAAGCTTCCTCAAATTTCAAATCAATACCCTCTGAAGCTATCAAACATTCACATATGCATTTTGCTTTGTTAATCTGCAAAAAATTAATACAAACAACTAGTATGAAGAAGTTAAAAAAGCCACTGTTTGAGAATGTATGCAAAGAAAACAGTAAATATGGACAATAACAGGAGTATTAAAATCTGCCTACAAGATTCAGAGAAGAGTATTACCAACTCTTTTTGCTTGCTGGAAAACCCAATCGCCATATGAGCTTTAAAAACTCTATAGAAACAATTAGAATCAATTACTGCCCTTAGATTCTGTGATTCAATAGTCTTCTTATTCTTTCGCATCGCAGCTAAATTATCCCAAGGAAGAAGATCAACTATCTCTTTAGCCAGCAAACTGTCAAATGCTTGGCTTAGAAAGGAAGGCCAGTCCTGTACTTGGCATGAAGCTTCAACATCAAGACCCTGCCTGAGCAATTCCCGCAAAGCTGAAATTGCACCTCGTCTTCGATCAACATTTTCAGGCACATGTGGCATGCTCAGTAGTTCCAAGGTGCAAGCAGGTGCAAGCTCTTCAAGAGATTCTTCAATCTAGAAACCATGACAAGCATCTTCAGGGTTGTGTTCCATGCCTAATATACAGACATAATGTGATAATTCAAACAGGAAAGAAGTTGATGTTTCATGTTTGGTTTTGATTATTTTTGAAAAGATAGTCACTTTTTCTTTCAAAATCTTGCTTAGGAAGCAAAGCAGCCAAAAATAGGGGTTTTTTTTTTCCCAAAATAAGTTAAACCATCATTACTAAAGAACAGTAAATTACACAGTAAAAGAGTATGAAAAGGGGGAAACACAAATGAGGAAGAATGACATTCAAATAGAATTGATAGAATAATAAAGTTGCTAAAAATAAATAAGTATGCAAAGATACTAAATAAGTGTACTGCATTCCCTGATTATGCCTAGGTTAGCTATTTACAAAGTTAACCTGAAGTATCTATTTTTAAAAGCTTTATGAATTATTGTAAGCAATAACAACCTAATGTTGAAATGCAAATAATCATTTTCACTAAATATGTGCACTGAATAGTTCTCAGAAGAACTCATTTTCAGAAACAAAAAAGTTTCTTACCTGACATAGCAGTGTCATTTTTGCTAGAGACGGTTTACTTCTTAGAAAACACTGGGCACGAGCAAGAGCTTCGAAACCCTGAGATACTTTTTTCTTCTCAAAGCCAATCTTCGCAACTGCACACTTCAAGAAAGCACCAATGGTAAGGAAAGGGTAAATAACAAGACTGCTAATTCAGGGAGTAATTTTCCAACCTATCTGTCCACATGTCTTACCTCAGCTAGCGCCATAGAAAGAATCAAGTCATCAGTATATGGCTTGGCATTTTGATGCTGAAGACTTATCTGTCCAATCTCCAGAACAAGTTTTGATTCTCCAATCTGAACAAAAGGAATAGAAAAGCAACAGTCGGAATATTTCAGCAAAAGATAGAAAAATGTGTACAAGTGAACCATTCGAAAGATATCAAAGGACTAAACACAGCCAAGTGTACCTCTTGAAGAAGGCAAAGGGCACCGGGCAACCAAGACCAAGGAATTCGAAGGGAAGATTTAGGGGGGATCCTTTCCCTCAGGTTACCAGCATATTCTGGCTCGAAAAGAAGCTTATCCCGAACATCCATCAAAAGATCCTGCAAAGCAATATTAGATAAGAGCAGCAACCAACAACAACTTCAATTACTTTATTTGCATGCATCTCAAAAGCAAAATTTAGCAAAACTTTGTGATCAACTAATCACAAAGCATAGCTGGTCCATACCTGACGAGCTGCAACAACATCAATTGTGTAACCTTCATCAATTTCTGCATTTTTCAAACCCATAACAGCCTTAACTATTTCATCTTTCTCAGCTCGATCAGGAACACCAATGAGCTGCAAAATGACATAATGGTCATTGGTCCAGTAAAGGAATATCTTACACAAGAAACAAAAACTGAATATTTATCTCTCTAATTGTAAGCCTAGAATTATAAAAGCTCAGGGTAGCTGCTGCAGATTCCCAACCACCAACTCGTTCACCACATGGAAAACAAAAATCCAGTTTTCCAATATATCATAATTGCAGATAAGCACTGTTCAGCATGCAAGTCTAATATAACAATGGGATTAAGCATCAAACCAATACTCAACAATAAGGTTCTGTAATATTCCTGTATCAATAATCACATGGGTATAGTAATTTTGTAAAAACAACAAAACAAAACAGTGAAACAACCATTCTTAGTACCAATAACCAAGTGAGGGAAATTCCCCATCACCACTGACAATTTGAAGACAGTTTTAGTTTCAGAAAACATTTCTTATTCATAATTTTCACTTTCATAAATAATTACAAAAATTTCATGCTGTCGTTACTGTATTTCACATTTTTCAAATATTTCGTAAAGAAATTGCATTCCTGCTTTCTTGTATCGTTAAAAAAAAAAAAAAAAACAATTATAAAAACATGATAAAACAACATTTACCTATTTTGGTCAACCTAAGAATAAAAATAAATTTAAAAAAAAAACGCACGCACTCACGCACGCACAAAACGACAAACGCAGCAAGCTCTATCACCTGGTAGCAAGAAACCGGAATTTCAACTTCAGCGCTCGATTTCATTTGCGAGCTTTCGCGAGTATCAACCGACTTCAACTTCCTCCTCTCCAGCAATACATCACTCCTCCCCGAATGTGAACAAACGTAAAACGACGGCGTATTCACTTCGCCGTGAGAAACGACGAGCAAAGCCTTCTGGTCACAGTAACCGATGCGAGCAATGCCGTAGAGAGAAGGAGCGATCGCAGCTGCGTAAGTAAACGCCATGAGCTCACACTCATTCCCCCAACCCAAAACCCTAAACTACGAAAATCACCTTCGGCGACGCGCGTTTAATGCGAATTGGAATTGAAAGAAGCACATTTAGCGAATAAAAAGGCGCTGCAAGGTGTAATTGGTGGTTTGGGAACGGAATTGGGAGAGAAAGAGAAAGAGAAAACGTGAGAAGGAAGTGATGGAGTGGTGGGAACTGGGGAGTGTGGAAAACGTTCTTGCAGGGAATAAGAAGGGAGCGAAGTGTAACTGAAAGTTAGAGGAGAGTGGATTTTGGTTTGTGAAGTTAAGGAAATAGAAGTTAGGAAATATTTCAGGGAAATTAGGACACATCACACAGCTATTTATTTCCCCTTCTTTTAATGTATTGTATGGAAATGGAAATTTCAGAGATAAGCCACTGATTGAATGAACTTTGATATGATAATGGATCCGATTTCTTTAAAATTAATATAATTATTTATAAAATAAGTAAATAAATAAAAAATTATTTATTTTAATAAAAAAAATAATCTAGACAAACACATTAAAGATATTGTTTATTTTATTAAAAGTAAGTGTTTATTATATTATTGATTATTTTTTATTTTTTTTAATTATTAATTATTAATTAATAATATAATATCCTATCTGTATTAATTAAAATTTAACGAAATATTACCTCGCCAAGGATAAAACCAACATTTTTTTTTTATATATTATAGAAACTAAATCGAATAATTTTTTTTTATAGGATTAAGAAAAACATTTATTTTTTCCTCAGAAAAAAAGAAAATAATTTATTTTAAGAGGAAAAAAATGCCGATTAAGCATTCATAAAACAAAAAAAAAAAATGTAATGCAATTCCATTATTGACCCCGAAAACTTTACCAACGCGATTTACAGGGGACACAATCACTTACTGCTACCATTGTTCCCGCGTGCGAGCAAACACAGAGCACTGAAGAAACAAGCTTGAGTTTGAGCCCTTAATGGCGCGAGGGAAGGCGAAGAAGAAGGAACAAGATGAAGACGAGACCAATCTCACAAACCCAGAAACGTCAGAGCGGAAGAGGCTGAAATCCTTGGCCATTTCCAACAACATACTCTCGGAGATCCCTGCACGGAGCACCGTTCACCTGAACCCTTCCTCCGCCGTGGCCAAGCACCATGGCAAAGACATCATCAAAAAGTCTCAGAGGAAGAGCAGCAGGTACCTCTTCTCCTTCCCCGGGTTACTTGCTCCCATCGCCGGTGGCAAGGTCGGTGACCTCAAGGACTTGGGCACCAAAAACCCCATTCTCTACCTCGATTTCCCCCAGGTGCTTTTTCTCTCTGCTTTTTGGGATTTTGAATGCAAGTTACTGTTTTGGGATGTGGGTTTGGCTTGGTTTTGTGTTTCAGGAATTGGGCTGTGAGAACGGGAAATTGCTTTTATGTATTTATTTAAATAATGATAATTTAGGCCTTGTTTAGTTTGAGAAAAAGTTTTGTATTTTCATTTTTGTTGTAAGTTGATTTTGGTAGTACTGTGACTAGATAATTCCAGGGCTAATAACAGAGCAAGGTTGCCAGTAGTGCTCAATGATTTAAGGAAAAGAAGTAGTAATAAGTAGAGTAGGAAGGAATTCAGAGAAAAGCTATAGAGAAGAGAGTAGACTTTGGATACAAATTGCCCACCCCCTCCTTCCCTCCATCCTCTCTTAATTCATCTTCAATATATCTATTATTTTTCTTCTAAAATTTTGGAACAGTTTTAAAACTTTTGATTTGGTATGTTGGGTATTGGTAACTGACAAGATGCATTTCACTTTCACTTTTCAGGGTCAAATGAAGTTATTCGGGACCATTGTATACCCAAAGAACAGATACTTGACTCTACAGTTCCCTAAAGGTGGAAAGAGTGTAATGTGTGAGGATTATTTTGATAACATGGTTGGTTTTTTTACCCTTCCTGGTTACTTCTGTTTGCCTTTCAGACATGAATTAGAACAAGGTTAATTAATGTTTAATTATGAGGGGACAAGGGCTCTAAGTAGATTATAGTATGTAGGATGGGTGGAATGATGCATTGGTTTTTCCAGAATATGGTGAAAAGTAGTCAACAGAACTAAACTTGAGTTAGTGTTGTTATGATTCCCATTTCATACACAATGCAATGTTAATTCCTATGTTTATGAGATTATATTTAATGTTCATTACTGATTCATTTCTCCTTGAAACATACATGTGTCTACCCTTTCCTCTTTTGACTTCTTGTTGGCCTAGAAATGAATGTTCTGCATTTCTTTTTCTTCTTCTTCATTTACTAATTTGTATCTTCTGGAATTGGACCTTTTGGGTATGAATACCTATGTTCCTTATCAGCAATATCTTGATTTTACTAGATTGTATTTTCGGATGCATGGTGGATCGGGAGGAAAGAAGAAAACCCAGAAGAAGCCAAGCTGGAATTTCCCAAGGAATTGTATGAGGTTAGGAGTTTTTACAACATAATAGTTGCCTGGTCGAGAAGCAACTTTTGTTTCTATTGTTTGGCCTAAAGAGAATGTGAAGTTCATTTTTGTTATCTACTCATGAAATGTCCTTCTATTTCAGGGACAGCAAGCTGAATATGACTTTAAAGCGGGTGCAGGTGCAGGTGCAGCTTCTGTAGTTAATCATGGTGTTCCTAGAACCAAGATTCATCGTGCAGAGCAAGAGTCACCAAAGACACCCACTGAAGATGATTTGTCAGACAGTGAAATCAATTTAGAAGATACAAAGGAATTGGTTCCAGTCCGGCAGTCAACAAGAACTGCAAAAAAATTATATAAGTACAAGCCTCTTTTATATTAGTTTACTTAATGTGTGCTGTTTTCCAGCCATAAAGTTACCAAAAAAAAGGTTGTGTTATCTGTAACAAGGCATTATTTGCTAAAAAATTAATTCTGATGTTTTTGTTTTTGTTTAACCATTTATTTTTCTGTTATTTAACATAAAGTGGAATGTCTGACTTAACTCACTTAAGTAAAAATTGTAGCATTTGTGACTCAAAGTCCTATTCATATAGTTTTTTTGTTGGACCAGATTTGCTGAAATTTCTTCCGGTGATGATTCTGGTGTAAACAGATCTGACCTTTCTGATCATGAAGAGAAAGTGGCAGAAGTTGATACTGCTGTAAATGATCACAATAGCTCAAATATCCTTATAGTCAGATTCATATTCCTTTAAAATTGTGGGTGAAAAATGCTAGATGTGTCTTTTCAAACCATTCTTTTATATAAACCTCATCTCTGGATTTTGCACCTCATTTCTGAGGTTACACCAAACTGGCTCCTATACTTTATTAGTTGATTGAATGTCTGTGTTCAACTTTAATTTTCCTTTTGATCACTGGTCAATCTGGAATTGATAACTTCCTTGATCTTATATATTTTATATTATCAGTAAATTTATATTATCTTCCTTAATTCACAGATACAGAATAAAACTGTAGTTTTTGACCTTGATAGTGAGGATGATGCACGAGTAGGTCAACCCACCAAGAAAAATAATGAGTCTGCTTCTCGATCAAAATGTAAAGAAGTGTCTCAATCTGCTTCAGCCAGTGCATCTACTGAAGTTAAGTCCAGTAATCGTGGTTCACTTGTTCAGGCTACTATATCCACATTATTCAAGAAAGTGGAAGAAAAGGTAAGCTTTTGAAACTGTTATTTAAATTGTTGATCCTGAACCAGAAGTCACACCAGTTCACTGTCTGGCATAGTTTCACAATGGTTTTACCTTCTTACAAGAATTGATCTGAATCATATATTGCTAAACATCGGTCAAATTGATTATCTTACAAAAATCTTATATTTTTCAGAAAACTCCAAGAAGTTCAAGGAAATCTCCATCATCAAAAGGTGGTACTTTTCCTAGTTTCTTTTACATTATTACTAGCAAGATTATGAAGATTTAATAACAAAAATTATTGATGTTTTTCAGCTTCTGACCAGAAGTCACAGCCTGCTGGTTCAAAAAGAAAGATTGATCTGGTTGAATTTTCTTTTTTCTTAATTTACTAAATCTATTTTCTTCACTTGAGAATGAGAATCTTTCTTAATTGGCTATAAGTGCTTCATGTTAGAGTAGGATGCATGCTGAGTTATTTGCTATTGTTGTAGGATGAAGGATCCAAGAAAAGGGCAAGAAAGACCAAGGACAAATATCCTGGTGAGTATTCTCCCTTCTTCCTATGTATCTTTTAATGGCTATGTGGTGCTATCATTATTGAAAGGTATTAATTCAAATTTTGAAGTGAATGAGTATGCATCTCTTGATATTTGGTTACACATTTAGGAGAAAATTGTTGGCCCCTTGTTGTAGCGATGTTTGTAGTTATAGTGGGTAGCAGCAACAAGGACCCAACTGGCGTTAGTATATGGCCGCTTTGTGATGTGGATGTCTGCCAGCATATTATCAAAATTCAAATCACTGGAAGAAACTAAAAGATTATTGCATGATTTTCTTATTGTTATAGTATCTGTCTAAATTTTTAAATAATTTATATCTAGCTACATTTTTTTTTTCAGATGACTACCAATCTGCGTTTAAAACTTGTCTTAACTCTTAAAATAAGCTGTTGGATATAAACCTTTGGCAAACTTACATGTTTGTGATTTTTTAGGTAAAATAATCAAGGGGAAAAGCAAGGAAGACGATGTAAGTATTTTCTCATTCTGGAAACTCCATGCCTTTTATTGCTTGAATCTTCTTTTAGAGTGTTGTTATCATGTTTCATGCTAAATCATAACGCTATCCAATCCAGCAACTGATAGGGAAGCAATTTGCAACTCTTTTATCTATTGGCTTCCTCATTATTTCAGGGGATCATCTTTCTTTTCAGTAATTGCTACCGCTAATTTTTATGTAAACTCTTGTGAGTTCACAATTCAACTTTATAAGTTGAGTTTACAGAAGTTTCCCAAGTTTGACAACCTTGATTGTGATGAAAGTAGCATATTCCAACTTTAGATTGGCATTGATTTGTGCTATGAGCCTATAACTTACCCATATAATTCCATTTTCTTTATAAATTGAATTAGCATCAATCTCTCCAATATGATTGCTACTAGGTGCTCTGAAATATGTCAGGGAAATAAGAAACTTTGCACCAGTCTTATACTTTTCCTTGAGCTAGTAGTTTGACATTTACATAATCAATGTAGGTTGAAGATGATGATGACATTGAAGAATTTTCAAATGCTTCAGAGGTAGTTTTCCTAACCTTACACTTCCCTACAGTGACATAGATGTATGTGTACCTACACAGTCTTATAGTTTTTACTGTTTATAGTTTATAAAAGGCATGGGGTTAACCTTCTTATATACTGATTGTGTTTATAATAATTGTTCTATTTAGGATACTAATGGAAGTGATGAAGACTGGGCTGTTTCAGAGTGATCTAAGTTGTGGTTGCAACTGCAAGGTCATGCAAGGGATGTGATGATACCCTTTAATTATCTCTCTACACTAAGATAGTATAGAACGTTACGACTTGGCTTTGCATACCATGTGATTTGGTTATGATGGAAATAATATATGAGAATATAGATATAATATAATACCATGTGGATGTGGTTATTATGATGAAAGAATGCAATTTGTTCAATGTTTGCCAATTCAATCTTCATTTCCCAGCTGGGACTCATTAAATGTATACTTTTACTTTCGATTATATATCTTTTAAAGAGTTCCACAAGGGTTGAATGAACGCTAAAGTCTTCAAGAAGCAGAAATTTTAGGGATACGGAAGAAAAAGCACAAGTAGCAGATTTCATTGAATTTTTAGACAAATGAAAAAGTCACAGCTGTTTGTACAGAATTTTCTCACTTCGCTGACTCTCGTCCCTTTTTTTCGGGTTTTATCGAGAATCAATTTCGTATATTTTTTTAACTTCTGTGTGAAATACCAGATTTGAGTCTTTTTTTTTTTTTTTTTGTGAATTATTAGGCTTGTTCATTGAATGAATTTCAACTATAATGTTAAACTTGTTTGCAATGATTCAGGCTATGTTCTGCAAACTATATCAATTAGTTTATAACTTTTTTTTCAGATGAAAAGCTTGTTAGATCCGTTTGATAAACAATTTTTTTTTTAGTCATTTTTAACGTTTTTTAAAATGTTACCAAATTTATTTTATTCTTCTATTATATTTTGAATAATTTTATATTAGAGAATTTATTTTAATTATTATATGTTAAAAGTATACTTATTTTAAGTTGTGAACTAGACTTTTTTGTATAGATGAAGATCATTT
The DNA here is from genome assembly GCA_014843725.1 of Amphicarpaea edgeworthii. NCBI lineage: Eukaryota > Viridiplantae > Streptophyta > Magnoliopsida > Fabales > Fabaceae > Amphicarpaea > Amphicarpaea edgeworthii. The sequence continues at coordinate 2,832,334 of CM026325.1, forward strand.
GAGTCTTCTAAAAAAAAAAAATATATATATATATATATATATATATATATATAATTTGTGAGTAGTTTTAGATGTTAATTATATTGTGTTTTTTTTAATCCAATTTAGTAGTTAAAGAAAATCAAATATGTTGTATTAAATTAATATTAATACAATTAATTCTGCTAGTATTTAAGCACTGATATGCCTATCAATTTACTTTTTATTTTAATTTTATGTTTATGAAAAAAAAAAAAAAGCATTTCTCATGCTACTTAGCTCCCCCCCACCCCCCCAAAAAAAAAATCATTGAAGATATATCTTTAACTGTTCCCAAAGAGTTAATAAATTTAAAAGAAATCAGATGGACTCTTTTATTCAATTGTCATTTGCAAAGCTTCATATTTATAATAATAATAATTTAATAGCATGATTGTTTCCCCACTCAGCCGAAGTCTATTAGATTTTACATCTTTTCTTTTCATGCAAATAAAGAAAAACAAAAAATGCAATGTCATCATACTTTAACTGGAATCCAACCAATTCTTAGCAGCTTTCTTGTATGGCAACCCAATATATTATTCATTACTCTGAATGAGGGAAGGGATTCAGAAGTCACCATTGTCTGCTTAGTCCATTTTCAAAAAAGGTGGTTCCACTTTGGTTCATGGTCACATCTCTTTTAATTAGACTGCACTAGTCAAATAAAAACAAGACCGGATAAGGTTTATTTGAGTCAAATGTAACTTCTACAATGTTTGAATCCAAACCAAAACTCAATAAAAGCTCAAATAATTGGAACTTAACAGTCCATGAGTCTTCCTATTCTTTTATTATCTATGGAAAAAGAATTACATTAGTTTAGTCACCTTCTTATTATCCTCAAATATATCACCAATACAGACTCGGCTCCTGTAAAATAAGAGTGTAAAATGAAAAAGTAAAAATGTTTTTAAAAAAATCACATTTTTTAATCATTTACTTTTGTCAACTGGTAATTAGTTCAAATAGTGCATGTCCTAATTTTCTTTAAATAAGATTTTAAATTTGAGTTTACATATGAAAATCTGAAGGATTTCAACAAATCATGATATGGGTCTTCTGTTTCCAACAACTTAAAAGATACTACTTGTTGGCTGTAGTGCTAAACTAAAGCTCACTCAAGATTGCATTGCACTTTGGGCTTCTTATTATTAATTGCTCTAAATTTATTGGTTGACAGAAAGAACTCATGACGTGGAAAGACGCCACTTTCGGCCTTTAATTCAAATTAAATGACACTTAGGAGCAGATGAAAGTTGTCCAGATAATATACCACTAAGGTATACGTAATATGTAAGGTCTTAAAAAATAGTTTTAACTACGAGATTTCGGCTGCAACACTTAAAAAATTGGAATGCAACCACAATTGTAGCCACATTTGTCAGCAGTTTTTCGCAATATTAAAGATCACGATGAAATTGTGACTGTAAGTGTAACTAATACAAAAAAAAACCTATGGCATGCTCAGAGGAAGCTTATTTGAAATGAACATGTTTTAGGAGCCCCAGATTAAAAAAAAAAAAAAAAACAGTGCAATCTAAACATGTAAACATATACTTTCCTTCTGACATTAGTGATATATAATACACTATTTTTGTCCTTCAATGTTGTTTTGTTTAACTATATGGCTGCTAAAGTTTAAAACCACAAACTTAAGTGATGTTTCATAGATTTACAAGGCCTTAAGAATGTCCAATTCAAAAAGACCTTAATTCCCTAAGAAAACATCAACCCTCGCATTTGTTGCTCTTGACAAGAACTTCATACAAATTGGTGGCTTAACCCCAGCAAGAGCAAGAATTGAAGCAGGAAGAGTCCATATTCCATCTCCACATATCAAACCAGAAGCTACAGCTGGTGCAAAAGCATCTGCCTTAGTCTTGTTAATCCTTTCCCACACATACAATATCAGACTTCCAACACACATGTCAATGGCAAAGTATGGCCCTATGTAGAAAGGTATTGCCATGGCCATTGGAAGTGGTATGAACCTCCCTCTCTTACCAAGGGAATCTTTAGTCAAGTTTATCACGACGGCGGCTGCAAAGAATATGTAACAAAGCAAGAGGCAGTTCTTAGGTAGAGAGCCAAAACCTTGCACCCCAAGTATGGCCATGTTGCGGTATATAATTGCATATGGGGCAGGATATTCACTTGTACGTTGCCCCATGTCAGGAAAAGCTTTGTAGAAAATCCAAAACACACAAGGAGAAACTATGCAACCCATTGTTGTGCCAATTATTTGGCTAACAAACATAGAGCGTGGCGAGGCCAGTGTAAGGTAGCCAGTCTTAAAATCCTGCATCAGGTCTGAGGCCGTGGAAACAATGTTCATCATCACTCCACAGGCTGCTAGGCCAGCGAGAACACCACCCTGTGATGAACCGGCCCATGCTCCAATTGTGAAGATGGCTAGCTTTCCATAGGTAGATGCAAGGGACCAATCTGTTAGCCCGCAACCATAGGCATTGCAAAATGCCAAGGTGGGAGCAATTAGGTAGATGACAATTATGTAATACCATTTTAGTTGGGGGAAGATGTGTGGTAGGGTGGCGGTGGAGACAGCAGCAATAGCAACATAACCTGCAACTGCAAACCATGTTGGAATTTGATCTTTAAGGAAGAGTTGGGTTCGGCGCTGGTCATCATAAGATAGCTGAGGATATGAGGGGGAGTCTTGATCTGCAACAGGAAGGACATTCTCTCTTTTTTCCTGGATTTGATGATACAACCCCCAGAGGGTATGAGTTATCACCTTTATGAAGTTATATAAACCATCTCCTAGGATCAATGCAATGGCAATAAATACCTGAATTCAAGGTATAAGGCAAATCCAATTAGTTGAGAGACCTTAGAAAGAAAGAATGTAAAGTATTGTGGTACTGCATGTGCTTTATATCAATGAACTTACCCTATAACCTTGAATGCCATGAAGGTTGCTTTCACCGAGGCCATTAGCATACCAAATACCCTCTTTGGTTTTTATGAGAGGCCACATTATTCCCCAAGAAAGAATTCCTCCAAGAAGCACTGATATATTTATGATATAGGGGCATATCATTCCCACTCCAATATAGATAGCAGAAAAATCAAAAAAGAACCTGCAAATAAGTTAAGATTGGATTAGAACAGGACCAATTAGAAGTACTTTGCTGTTAGATTTATGCAAGTTTACATCTCTAGGTAAAGAAACTTCATTTAAAATGAAGATGTGACAACATCAACATACCTGTTATCATATGCTTTAAGCCCCAATGAAGGGAATGCTTGAAATCCACACTGGTCAGTAGCTGTGTAGAACCATTGAAAGAAACCCCATAAAAAACTCAAACTGAAGAATTTTCCCAACATTTTCACTTGCTTCCTGGAAAGAGTACAAAAGAAACAGTAGATTAGTTTGGATGTCTAACATCTCATGCAGTCACTTCTAGTAACATGGAGTCAAAGACAGTGCCTACTTTGCTAGTTTGGCTCCTTGAGGAGTGTGGAAGCTGTTGATGAGATGTGCAGTTGCAGTACCACTTGGATATGTCAATTTGAAGTCAATGACCATAATCTAATGCAAATAATAGAAGCATAACTTAATCAAGACTTTGGCAAGTGAAATATTGATAATAATTGCTAAAGGGATAACGTGATAAGGATTATAACTAGTAAACTATGGCCTCAATAAGTACTTATATGAGAACAAAATAAGAATGTAAACTGAAATTATAAAAGCTCTCATGCATCTTCTCCCAAAGCTAATTTAAACTGACCAGAGAAGCTAATTAATTCATTTACCTTACTGTTTTCTTCTCTGATAAATGTCTACTGAAAAATTTATCTAAATAGACCTTTAATATATTATTCATTTTCAAATTTATTAGGAGTAAAATGAAACATTAATGGATAATGCATCCAATATTTCAAGAATGTGTTAGTGTCATACCTTTCGCAGAGGTACAACTGAGAAGAGGCCGAGAAAGCTAACAACAAAGAGAAAACCTATTATCCACCCTAATCTTGGGTTCTTATAATGACTAGTGTCTGAGGATTGGTTGGCTATTTCTTCACTCATTCCAAAGAGGTAACTTCCAAACCCTCCTGTGCATACAAATCAATCAAAGAATGGAAATTTTCATTTGATGGGTCCAATCATGACATCAACAAAAAAAAACTGTTCATAGATTACAAACAGACTAAGATTCCTTTAACTTGTAAAACATTAAAATCTCATTCTAGAGTTTTTGTTTGTTCTGTAGTCCAATTCTCTTAAATAACTAACACATAACATTTCAACCAGATTAAACAGTTTGCAATGCTTCATTTCAAAATATGATGCAACCAAGAGTACTAGCAAAACACCCTCTAATAAACTGTTTCTAACCCATACTTTATTATTGATTAAAATCTATTGAAAACTAAAAAAAAAAAGACCCGTAAAAATTCAAGATTTCTAATCAATTTCAGTCAATAGTAGAGAATATGTTTAAAAGAGGGTTAGGAAGTATATTATTAACATTTTTCATGATGCAAATATGTTTAATGATACAAAGTTTATAAATTTTTAAAAATAATGATGAGAGATGAGTTAAAGTAACTTAAAATTTCTGCTGATGTTCAGTTGAAGTTGGTAGAAAACACCAACTAATTATTCAATCGCATCAACTTGGTTTAATAAATGTAGCGCAAAATTTTCCGAAGTCCTTGTCATAATTTGAAATTTGAAAACAAAGAAAAAGTTGTATCTTCCAAGGCATGGATAAATTTGATGACTTTGCAGGCATCTCCTATTGCTTTTCCAAATGATATTCTAGAAGGTAGGTATTGTCTGAAGTGAAAAGAAGTGACCTTTGATAACAAGATTGCGATAACCCCCCAAAAAAAAAATTATGATATCGTCCGGCCAGAAATTTCTTCCAAATTATTCAATGAGAGGGACAGAGAGAGTTGACTTAACTCTAAAATTAGGAAATCTTCGGAAAAAAAAAAAACCCAAAAAACAAAGTTAATTGACTCAATTTACCACCCCAGTGGTTTATCAATTATTATCATCTAGATTCTGGTAGTTTTCTCTTTTGAAAACTTTTCTGTAAATGAATTAATAGTGAGAAAATGATTTCATTTTCTTCTCTGCGGAACCAGATTTGTCAACAGTAGAAATTAAACTAGGCCTAGCTCAAATCCAAATCCCCCACAAATCATCACATAGTAGAATCTGAAACGGCACAAAAAATCCAACCTTTTTTAAAAAAAAAAATCTTGAAAAATTAAAAACTAAAACAATTTCGACCCCATGAAACAGACAGAGGGGTCACAACAATTAACCAATTGAAAAGGCATAGAAGATTAGATGAGTGAAGGTACCGCTAAAGGCTATGCCAGAGGAAGCGACAACACAGGTTTGGATGACAGTGTTCTCTTGCCTTGTGAAGGGCTGTCTCAACATGTTAGATTGCTCCAAGAACTTGGTCCAAGTCTTGACAAAGAAGAATCCCAGAAGGCCAGCAGAGACATTGAGCGAAGGAATAATACCAGTGGTGAGATTGAGCTTCATGACAATGAAACTGAAGAGTATGCTGAGTGCAAAGCTGACCACAAAGGCTCTGAGAGTCAATTGGTTCCTCCATGATGGAATCAGAAGGTGCTGGAACACCCTCTCCACAGAAGCAGCAGCAGCAGCCTCTTCCTCTTGCACGTGCTTGCTGCTACCCTTTTGCCTCGGCTTGTGTTCATCATCATCTGCAGACTCAAAACCATTGTTGTCCACCACCACCCTGTCCCCATTTCCATTCGGAGTCATGATGTTGGAAAGTGATGAAGAAGTGGTCTGATGAGATCCAACACAGTTGTTGATTGTTGATGTTGTGAGTTCGGAATCTCCAAGGATGATGAAACTATGTTGTCTTGGTTTCACCTCTATGTGAAGGGTTGAGTTAGAATCTGCATGGTGATTCACTAACTAACTAGTTATTTATGGATGGATTCATGGACATCAATATCACCAAGTAGCTGGTGGATGAGAGAGAGAGAGAGAGAGAAAGAGAAAGAGAGAGAATATGAATCTGATAATAATGACAAGTTCAAGAACGCAATGACCAATGTGAAGTTGCAACTTACAACTTTGCTGTAAGTCAGTGTGACATGGTGGAATGGACCAGCACCAGCACACAACAATGCTGAGGGACCCTTTGATTTCGATGCGTACAACTACAATTATACTTCTTTTCTTTTTTTAGTTTTTAGTTTTACAACTAAGAATTTCATTATTCTAGTAGTATATAGAAAATCAGTTTTTGGCACATACCTGTTATATATGTATATATCTGTTTTCTCTTTTAATTTTGTATTTCTAGATTTCTTTTGTTACTTATTAGTTTATGAATGAATTAAAAAGTGTTTAGTCAAATATATAATATTTGATAAATTTAAAATTAATTTAATAATTTTATTTTTTGAATAATAGACTAATATTTAATATTTAATGAATTATAAATTAATTTAAACACTCGTTTATGTATACGTTTTGTTCACACAATCGTTATTATCATTAAATAGTTTTTTAACGAGGGTATAAAGTAGTAACGAATACAATACTACTCAACAAAGAAAAGTATTGAATAAAAAATCTTAATTGCTCATTTAATCTGAAAATTATATGAGCTTTTTCTTCTTCTTCTTATTATTATTATTAATGCCTAATCTGTAAGTATTTTCTATGTAAGGTACTGGGTAGAATTATTAGAGCGTCAAATTTCTTTTCTCGAATACTCAACGCAACACCGTACTCAAAACTTAAATTCAAGATCATTACTTATATGTTCAATGCTATAACTATAAGAAATGTATATAATCTACTATATTAGTAATAGTAGTATATTGTTATATTTTTCTTTATCTACAGAGTATTATTATTATTAATAATGAATATTGTAGGAAACAGAAGTCAATAATAGTGAGTTTTATGGTCAAGTTGGGTAAGGCAATCACTCTACAGCAGAATTCGTGGGTTGCCGTATCCATTGGTATTAATTCCCGTGCCGTAGATAAATGCCATAATTGGTTTTTTTTTTTATTATTTTGATAACTTAATTGGTATTTTCTTGTTTGTTCTTTTGCCACCCATGAATACGATTGTCCCCACGAAATGGAAATGGATATACGTTTGTTTAATTTCTGCCAAACGATGTGTGAGAATAGTGTACATTCATTTGCACGCGCTAAAAGCTAGTAATGAATTTTGTCTATTATGTAGACTTCTTGACACTTAGACACACGATTATTCTAGTTCTACCTAACGTATTAGATTTTCTATAAATAAATTTTTAAAAAAAATGGAATAGCATTAATTAGCATAATTTTAAATAAATTTTATATAATAAAAACATCAATTCAAATATAATTCATATCACGAACTGACGAACTCAGACCAAAATACTTAGAAAACAAGGTTACATTACATTGTCCAAACGATTTTGTATTTTTGCAATAAAAAAATAATTATCAATTGTGGTGGTGGAGTTGGCTCCTAAGCTATGAATGAATTTTGCGAGTTTCATGTGAAAGACAGCTGGCTATTGATGTTGAGTTAAATTTTGATTTTGATTTTGATTGTTATAAATTTCTTTCTTTCTTTCCTTCCTTCTAGTTCTAGGTATATTTGATGTAGTATTATTTTGCATAATTGGGCCCCATAAACAATGTCTGAAACCTCTTCTTTTATTTCCTACATTTTGTTGGTAGCTAATTCACACATCGTTTTTTTTATTTATTATTATTACATAGTTCACACATCGTTGACCATAATAATATGAATACAGAACATAGTTTCCGCCAACATTAATTTTCGTCTTCTTATATTTTCAGATAATATTTTCAGATCACATCGGAATGCTGTCATGCTGATCTTCTAATAAAAATGAAATCAGGAATCTATAAACAAATAAGTTTGAGAACCAATAATGCATATTAGAAAATATGGAAGTAGATATTCTGCAGTGACATTATCACTGGAGAGATTTAGACTATTGATTTTTTTTAATATACTATAAATTATATTTTATTTTTAAGTAATAGTTAGATTATTCACTATATTCTCTCGTGTGGTTTTTAAACATGAGGTGATCCTCTCCCTAGAAAATATAATTAAGATGGAATGTGAAAGATTTTATCTTAAGCAACTATTAAATAAGAAAAACACATTTTGTGGACATGATTGGAGTATTTAAATGCAAATCAACTAATTTTAATTAACTAACTAACTGATTAATAAATACTAAGAATTCATATTAAATAACTTTATGTTTTTTTGTGACCTTACTATGTTATTTTCTAGACTGCAAAGTATCTCATGATATTTATATGTTAAAAAAAAAAAAAACAAGATTATTAAGGAGATGACCTCGCTACTATTCTAAAACATGATTTTGACTTCTTGTGTTTTTCTATCCCACTATTTTTGAGTGATTATACTTTTGTCTCTAATATGGTGTTATATAGTAAAGCATGTGTTTCATCTTAATTTTTCATTAACACGTCATGATTTGAATTTAGTTTATTCCTTAGCTCGTTATTATGTGATTTTATATAACTCCGTTGTTATTATATATATTATATTTACTTTAATATATATTCATTTTTAAATGACTTATATATTTTGGACAGATTATTAGATTATATTAATCAAAATCACTAGCATCGGGAACATCTACTATACTTTGACAAGGAAAGATATTAATATATTTCTAACTTATTTTTTTTATTATCATTAGATAAAAATAACGTGAATTTTACGAAATGTTTTTGTCTCACCCTCAATTTAATAAATTTCCTTACTTCTTTACGAAACATAATCTATTGCAAGCAATCCTTTTGACAAATATAGGAATATTTTAATATGATGACACTCTCAATATACAAAACAAAAGCTCATTGTTACAAAACTCAATCTGCATAAAATTAAGCTCCTTGTCAGATGTCACTTAATTAGATGAATTGACCAATAAGCATTGCTTCGAGAGATTAATCTCTAGTGTTAGTCGAGAGATATTTTAGATTTACCTTAAAAAGCATTGTTAAATAAATATAAAAATATACTTGTAAAAAAAAATAATATAAAAATATAGGTGCTACTATTTGTGGCTTTTTAAATGGAAAATAAAAAGTGAAAAGTTTATGATAATTCAATATTTTTAAAGAACGCACTTTTGAAAGAATTAATAATTTGTTAGAAAAAAAAAATCACATCATAACTTGATTAAAAATTTAATCCAATGCAGTCACGTGAAAGTTAGATAATGACATGGAAAGAAGAATCGTTGGGTTTTTGTGTGTCTATTGTTGTTTATCATTATTTTAAGGATTGAGAACTTTGATAACGACGATTGCATGTGCGTCAAGTTCACGCTACGTGCGAGAAACAGAAACTCTTCATTTGTTGGATTTTCAATTATTTTAACAAAACCGTAAAAAAATAATTTTTATTTTAAAAAAGTTATCTTGGAATCCAGGATTTGACTCAATTTCAATTTTAAATAAATGGGAGAAGAGCAAGTTGAGATTTTTAAATTAAGAGTATGAATGAAATAAAAATAGCACCTTGTATGAATCCACATATGGCAGCATTCACTAAATTTCAAGCTATGGCTATGGAAAACAAGAATCATAAACTGAACTACAGGGGAAAATCCAGAATAACTGCTCGATCGCTACAAGTTGCTTATTGCCCTCTCTAGCAAGAAGCAAGATTCAAAGTCAGAATTGAAAAAGGACCAAAAATATGGTACTGGTAATGCACAAAGCTATGTACAAACGAATTTATGTTGAAACTAGGACCTAAAAGGCACAAGCAACACCATCATCGATCACACTTAAAGATCCAATTTGGGGGTAATAATATTCTACTATGTGATAGAATGTAGCCAAAATCATTTGTAAGTTGTAACTAGCTGCTGCTGGCCTACTCATGATTGATTATTCATGGTGAAAATTTTGAGGTATCATATCAATATCAATACCGTCGCCTAGACAAGAAAAACTCATAATCAGGGTGTCTGTTTGTACAGGTTAGCTTCCCCTTGTTGACCACAGCTCTTGCCATGAGAGATGCTGTTTCCTCAAGTGTCCTCAAACGCTCTTTAAGAAGAAAATAAGGGTCTAAGCCCACCATTTCTGCTGTCAGAGCAGAATGCTTCAGCTGAAACCAGCATTCTCCCTGTTCATATCATCACATCAAGTGCTTAATTTGTTAGTAAGCCTAAAATAATATCCACAAAAGTTTCATTGTAAGCCAATCAGTGACTTATTATGAAGCATTAGTACAATCACAATTATTTGAAGACATAGTATAATGGCTTCTACCATTCACCCATAAACTTACTCATGTAAAAGTAAAAACTGTTAGAATATATATTATCTTTATATTATCTTGTTAATGAAGGTTTCCTCAATATAAATAGATATGAGGTGTGGTTTTCTAAAACACACATTCGTAAAATACATCATTCTAATATGGTATCAAAGCTAGCTTGTTGAGCTGAGTTAGGCCCAAATTCACAATCTAAGATGGTATCAGAGCAGGTTGAGGGAATCAGAGAAATCATGCTTCACCAGGACAATTTGTCCTCAGTGGACATCTCCGGTAGATCTTCTCATAACAGGGATCCTCTCTTCATCCCTAGGTTAATTTTTTTTTTTCAAAGCGTTGTGAATATTATGTGAACAATACTGCACCTCTGCGATGCTGTTCATCATTGCCAACCAATCTTTTTCTTCAATTTTTTTTTTCAAAACGTCGTAAATAGTGCGTGAACATTACCACACCTATGCGAAGTTGCTGTTCACCATTGCCGACCAATCTTTTTCTTCAATTTTTTTTTTCTTTTTAAAGCATCGTGAATAGTACGTGAACAGTACCGCACTTCTGCAAAGCTGTTATTCCCCATTGTTGACCAATCTTTTTCCCGGTGTAATCACACCAGATCAAGTGTCGAAGCTGCTGTTCACCACCGCCAACCAATCTTTTTTCCGGTGCAATCACACCAGATCAAATGTCGAAGTTGAATATCTATTAGTGCATGAATAGTACCGCATATGACATTTGTAACAAGTTTGACTCATGACATATATGCTCCAATTTGAGGGGGGGGTGTTAGAATATATATTATCTTGGTAGCTATTATCTTTATATTATCTTGTTATGATATAATCAATTATTGAGGTTTCCTCAATATAAATAGAGATGAGGTGTGGTTTTCTAAAACACACATTCATTAAAATACATCATTCTAATAAAAGCAAACCAAATAAGATGGACGGTATTTTCAACTTCCTCATATGTTTTGTTTGAATAAACTTCTACGTAAACTTTTATAGAAGAAGAAAATATATCAAAGTTTATCCAAACAGCTATAATCAAAGTACACAAACTAAGTATAATTTGACCAACTTCATTCAACAAAATGCTTCCTATACTATTCCAATGTAAATAATTTCTCCCTTGTTTTCTATTTTAGCAAACTGCAAAAGTTCACCTTTTCACCACTAGTGGGAATTAGCAAATTCACCTTTTACATATTTATTTTACCAAATAATCTGTGAATTACATGATTGAATATACTAAGAAAAGTTTCAATTATCTTGAAATCAGCCACAAAAACAGAATGTAAATGTGTCAAAACAGTATTTGCAATTGACTCGTCTCGAAAGGTTTTTCTTGACCAATTGAAAGGTTCATCTCAATGCATTGAAGGATAATAAGCAAGAAAATTCATACCTGGGCATTGTAGCTTTGAAGACCCACAGTTGGAGATACTATGCAAGAACCTACAGTTGACAAATCTGAACTTGTTCTTCTATGGACTAAATGTCCAAGTGAATGGTAAGTCAAAAAAGATGCACGAAAGTTGCCATCTGGTATGCGGTAAATAGGATACCAAGCAACTGAGAACCTGCATATCAGGTGGTCTTAATTGAAATATCACTTAAAATTAAGTCAAGACAATGCTTATTTCTGGTTATCTTATCTTAAGGCAGATACAATCACATTTTCTTTTGCACATGAAATATAATTGACATGTAGATCACTTACCAAGATCTAGGGTGAAGATCTCGCAGGTTTATTGAATCCAGTTTTGTTGGGTCCCCATAAGTTGAAGATTGGAATGGTATATAGCCTCTAACCAGTTCTTGTATCCTGTAAGAAGATCACAATCAAATCATGAACATGTTCATTCAGTTATAGCAGCAAAACATCTATAACTCTATGGACAGAAAAGAAAGAAGGTGAAAACATTTTCTCTCATTTTAGTCATCTATTCAACTGCCCTCTCCCTCTTCCTAATTCCTACAGAGTATAATGACAAATTTTGATGATCTTATTAAATCTATTTAGTATGATATAATCATTTAAGATATTAAATGGTCAGCACTATCTATTCTAAAAAATTGAAGACTGCTAGACATTGAAAACCAGTGTGTTTAATGACAGGATAAAAGAAATGAAGAATCTTACTTCTCATAAAGAGGCTGTCTTTGTTGAGGTTGCTCAAATTCAAAATATTCAAAAAGAAGTTCCAAATCACCAGAGCAGGTTGAGTTGTTAGATGGAATAGATGCATTATTGATAGAAGCCGTCTCCTTTGGTGTTTGACTGCTTGCATCCTGATTGTGAGGCTGAGGAAAGAGAACAGAAAATATTGAATGTTGACTGACAGTATTATATGAGTTTTCTGAAATGTCAACCATTTCGCATGCCACTGAAACCTCACAATTTGGAAGCTTGTCACCACTATTTACGCATTGATTTTCATGGTTCTTAAACAGCTGAACTGCTGATAAAGAAGGGACAAAATAGGCACGGAATGGAAAATCACCAACACCTCCTTGTCTCTTAGAATTTTCATGATCCTGAGCCCTTATCTCTAACCCATAGCTCCCGTGTTTCTCATACCACTGCCACAGGCATCCCAGTGATAGATTAGGGATCTCATGTCTGCACAGTGAGACACCACCAGCATGGTTGTGCGAGCAGGTCGAACAACTAAGGGAATTAAGTGAGTTACAAATAACAGGACTAAAAAAATGTAATAGTCTTTCAAACTCTGCAACTGGACCACCTGTAGCCATGTGTACTGCTTCACAAGCTAGTTTTGCCCTACAGGCATCATTCACAGCTTGAGCTATTCTGTGAGAATCATTTTTTTCTAACAAATCTTGATTTTCACATTCATAAAACATGTGATTAGCAGCTTCATGCTTGTCCCTGTGCTCTGTCAATGTACATGCAACCTGACTACCCATTTTATGGTTCTCACCCTCATCTAGACAAGACACTTCGTCATAAATCTGGCTGTTGCATGTTCTGCTTGCATTTAGTGAAGAATCCTGATTTTCAGAAGAGGCCACTTCTGGTTCAACACTGCTTTCAAAGTTAGAATTGTTACTAGAGGATGCATCAGAATATTCTGGTGGTGAACTATTAGATTCAGATTTTTCCAACCCTCTATCTTTTTTCCCAACTGGTATCCATTTCCATAGGGTAGTTCCAGAACTGTGGTTTTGTGCATTGCAGTCTGCAGAAGAGACTTCTTTCTCTGTTTGACCAACCTCATCACCTTCAAGATTACAAGACAGAGACAGCTCCTCAGACATATTTGATTGATTGATGTTCTCACCTGGCATTACCATAGAACTATCCTGACTATCTATATTTTCATTGTTTGGGTTTGCAATTATATGGCTGGAACTTTTTTGTGGACATGAGTCCTCCAGATGAAACTCTGCACTGTGACCTATTTCAGATGCTACCTGTTCAACTCCATTGGTCTGTACCCCATCCATCAGGCAATTAATATCTGAATCAAATACAGAGACAGTTTTTAACCCCCGTTGATCAATTTCCTGAGAAGAGAGATGCAACATGTCATTCTGTTGAACACTAGCCTTCCCATGATCATTCAACAAAGACCTGTCAAAATGTAAACTCTTCCTAGAATAATTGTTCTGTCCCTTTTTTGAAACTGACACCACTTTACCTTTTGATTTCTTACCAATTTTAGTTTTCAAATGTTTCTTATCTTCAGTTTTTGATACACCATTTACACTAACAGGATTGCATTCTTTGATAACTGAAGGATCCTTTTCCAGAGTAGAAGCAAATTGTGACGAAGTTGTGTTTACTTTCTTCAAGTCACCACTACCTTCATCAGAACTGTTCTTCTGAACCTTTTGCCATACAGAATGACTATTTTCCTTCCCTTTTCGACCATGCAAAATTCCAACGCCCCCAAATTTGTTTAAACTTGAACTCTTTGACATTGTTCTCTTCTGCTTAACTCTCTTATCATTACTGATGCAATTTTGACCACCATGCCTAATCACCTCATTATGTTCACAGTTATTGTGAATACCATTTGTTAAGTTTTGACCAAGAGAATATCCATCTCCTGAATCTGAAGTGATTGTGGAATTTGCCTTGTTGGAGAGTTTTCCTATATCATCAGCATTGATACTTTCATCACTTCTGGAACCAACTGAAACTGAATCCAGAACCAAAGAGTCATGTACATCATTAAAACAAAATGGCTCAACGTGTTGGATGTCCTTTATTCCTCTATCAATGACTTCAAAATCAGGGCCCCTACCTTGGAGCTGATTCTTGGGTTCAAATGTGGTGCATTCTCCAGCAGAACTTTTAACAACAGGTACAGTAGCTTTTGATGTCCCCTCCTGATCAAGATAAGAGTTGCAACTATTAGGTGCTTCCATAACATTGATGTTGCCATTCCTTTCACAATCAGATTTTATTAACCTATCACCAGAATTTGAAAATTCTCCCACACCCTCCTTATCGACATCATTGCTGCTGCAGGTTTTAGAAGTCAAAGTTACACAGACATATGCCTCAGTAAGAACTTCGCATTCAGGAGAGCCACTGTCACTTGACTTCTTCTTACTCCGTTTATCTTTCTTTCTTACCCTTTTTTTTGAGTTTTTCTTCAAAGACTTGTCATCTTCCTTGGAATGACTTGTGAACTTATCAGATGAATCAACTGCAGCAGAACTATCAGGGGACAAGCCAGGGCCATAGACTAATGAACTTTGAGAACAAGAATTATCAGGGAGTTCATTCAGTTTAGAAGCTCTGTTAGCAATCTTGTTTTGACATCGACGGTGCACATTTGAACCAGTAAAGCCTTTTTTAGTACATGATTTGGCTGAATAAGCATAGGGAGGAAGAGGCACTTTAGGCCCCTTACATTGATCAATCTTCAACCTATTAAGAGGTGGAGGGAAAAGAAGTTGCAGACCATCCATATTTACACCAGTGGCTAAGTTAATGTGATTGTAACACTGCACTGGTAGGGCAACAATTCTCCAGGTTCCATCAGGCTCAAAGTTAAGGATTGAAAGGATTGCACACCTGATAAAAATTAGCAGAACTTAACCATTATCACTTCCAAGTTTCAAGTGTATTCTGAATACAAAATACATAAACAAAACAAATAAAATAAGAGTACGGGAATAATATAACAATGGCAAAATATATTTAAGTCATGCAGCCATTCAGAGACTTAAAAGCTTCAACATTGTGAAGAAATTAAAAGATTGTGTTAGTTATTCAAAATAAGTTTGTTATAGTCTGGTGTCTTTTATAACCCTCGATCATTGCAAAGAAAGACCAGACCACCTCTTGGAAGTTTTTGCTGGAAGTTTGTGCCACAGATAAAATATCTGTGAAACATTTTTTTCCAACTCTATTTCCTAAATTGAAATTAGGAAATACCAGAATAATGAAAAAACAAGGATACCAAGAAGATGTAGAATGAAGTGAGCAACTCCTTCAAATGGGAACCGTATGGCATCAATATTATGTTCCCTCCCACCATGCACAGAATCAATAACACTACCAACTTTTGGTTTGGTATAAGCCTTAGAACCATTCTATAAGGAAAAATATACTTCTACAGAATTTCCTAGAATGCTAGGAGTACATTTTATATCAACAGGTCAACAATTTCAACAAAATAAACATGCAAAACTTATAGGATCACATTGCCATAAGAACAAATGATAATAAAAGAAATGCTAGTCACAAAAATATTTTACCTACTGTCAGAGTTAATCTTTGAAGGAGAAGATTCTTGACAATCCTGAACAAAAGAATTACATTTAAAGAGGAAAAATTAGATGTAAGGATCAACTGCCTTTCCAAACTCAATTAAAAAATCATGGAAAAAAAAAAAGGACTGGAATTTATTGTGACCTCTAAGGATGTGAATTTATTTTGTTGTTGATATATCGTTGATATGGAATCCTTTCTTGCTTCTGAAACTTTTGGACTATCATTACCTATCTCTTGAGGGGCACAGTGCATCTTCCTCGCCTGTCCATATTAGAAGCATTGGCCAAAAATAAAAAGAAGAGGAAAAAGAAAACAATGAGAAGAAAGAAATTGCAATTTTCAAAACAAAGATAAACAAGTTATTACTTTAGAGAATTGATATTCAAATACTTTTACTGTTTACATTATCAACTTGTAATGGTTCTCAATGACATAAAAGTAATCTATACATCAATTTAAGTTACAAACAGATCATCACTTAAAAAACTTGCCAGCTAAAAACAGAACAAGAGGAAAACATCTAAACAGAACAAGAAACACAGACAAAATTGTATGCTTCTTTAACTTTCTTATTTTATAAGCCTCTTTTTGTTCAGTTCTAAAAGATAATCATTTACCAAACAGACAACCAAGGAGCAATTTAATTTCAACATTTCTAATAATAACTAAAAAAAAGATGATAGACTTCCAGAAAACTTTTGGCCATGGAAAGGTAAAACAGGAGCCATTTGATTGAGAGTGTCCTAAAAGAAAAATTGACAGCAGAATAAGAAAGTAGAATTCCTGAAAAACCTGCAGAATCAGAAGCCCAAAACCAATATAATCTGGTGTGTGCCTAACCTTATGCGCATATTACCAAAACTAATTTTTCCTCTTAGATAACAAGCGACTACTGGGGTAACTACATGAAGAAGAGTAGCCACGTTAATTAGACACAATAAATTAGCCATATTCCTCTAATCTGAAGAGAAAATAACCACCAAAAGAAATGGGAGCAATGATAATATTAATATCGAAATGGTTGAAACAGGTTATGCGTTATCAGAAATACAATGGCTAAAACACAGAAATTCGATGACAAAGAAGCAATATGATAAATTAAAAACTGCAAAACACTGAATGATAATTAATTAAAAGAACCGTTTTGGACCCACTAAAGTCCAAATGGCATGCCAAACATAACAAATAAAAGAACCGTTTTACACAGAAAATCATCTTAAACCGATTTCATTGAAAAATTTGAAGTCCAACAGGAATATTCAAAACAAACAAATACCTCGATTTTGCAATCATCGAATGCACCTTGATTCTAACATAATAGATGGCATCTAAACCCCCAAAAAATTCAACTTCTAGCTGCTCAAATTTATGCAAGTACATTCAATACAAACTTCTAGCTGATAGCCTTTGGTTCAATTCTATGAACAAATGAAGTTGAAAGTCTAGAGAAAACTATTCAGAATTAAAAAAAAAAATGAAGAAAGAATGCAAAATTCCACACACACACACAATAGATATGTGCAGGAAAGGAGAAACCTCAACTTGGGTTTCTCCAAATAAAAACCAGGCAAAGATTAAATTATCCCAAAAGGAATTGAGTTCTGTCAACCAGTCAAAACAAAGGGTTCCCTCTTCTAATGTAACCAAAACCTCACTAAGCCTATACAAAGCCAATCTCAATAACTGAAAACACTGCATAAATAAGCAAACGAAGAGAAGAAAAAAAGAAAAGAAAGAAAATCAAACTTGAAAGCATGGCTTATCATTCTGAACCATTCACAAAAAAATCTACCAGCAAAATTTGACTGAACCAGAAATCCCCTCCCCCAAAATATCAAAAAGGAAGACATCCGTATTCTTAGCCATACAACTCGTCCTCAGATTTAGGCGTAAGTTTCAGATTACAGATACGCACAAGAACACCGAAATCAGGCAAAGTTCTCCTAAATATAGTTTCCACCAACCCCACAATCCCGATCACTTATCCCTACATAAAAAAAAAAAAAAAAAAATCATTTTTTTTTCCAAAGAACCAAAGAAACCAGCAAAAAGAATCACACCCCATCATCACTCCCAATTCAAAAACCCAAAATTCTCGAACAATCCAATCACACACACACAAAAAAAAACTCAAAAAGGGTCATCGCCAAAAAACAGAAAAAAAAAAAAAAAAAAACAACAAAGAAACGTAGGAGTAATCGGAACAAACCATGATACAAGTTCCTAAGGGTCGGAACTGAATTGCTCTCTTCCAAGCCTCAACGGCTCTCTTTTTTCTCAAGTAATCACCCGTTTTGTCTTTTGGGATTGAAAATCTGTTTCTCTTTCTCACTATCTCTCGTGAACCTTTTGGCAGAGAGAAAGCTAGTTTGGTTTTTTACTGAGAACACAAAAACACATGCGAGCGAACACTG
Source organism: Amphicarpaea edgeworthii (assembly GCA_014843725.1). Taxonomy (NCBI): domain Eukaryota; kingdom Viridiplantae; phylum Streptophyta; class Magnoliopsida; order Fabales; family Fabaceae; genus Amphicarpaea; species Amphicarpaea edgeworthii. Next base: position 2,850,874 of record CM026325.1, read on the forward strand.
AGGTAGTTCAGTGGCCGCAGACAGACACACACAATCTTGATTGAAGAAAATGAGAAAAATGATTTTGATTTGACTGAAACGAAATCACTCGCATCAGTAGGGGACAATATCGTCACATTAATACTGGTGTACGCTGCTAATCGTTTTAGTGAATAAGGAAAAAAAATCATTTTTTTCTTTTTTCTTTGTTTTGTCAAATTTTTTGAATGTGACACTAAATTCAGTGACTGGCTTGTGATGCTGTTTTGCAACACGTGCACCAATAAACAAAAATTCTCGAGCCAAGCGTGAAGCATGCACAGGGAGAACAGATTTTATTTTATTGTTTTATTCAAAGAAATGAAAAATTAGCTTTTGGGATATATTTAGAGTTTAATTTTTATACGAAGATTTGTGATTGAATACATTGAAGAAAAGTGCCATTAATTTTTGCATGTTTTTCCCCTCAAAAAAGAAAAGTGCCATTAAAGTTTAAGTTACTTTTAATCATTTAAAAAAGAGAAAAATGAAGAAAAATAATCAACGTTCTCTTCTTATTTATTAGACAGAAAACGCTATTCAATATTAAATATTTGTTATCTTTTTAACACAACAAGAACTATATGAGGTTGTTAAAAACTTAAAATATTTTAGTGTGGATTTTTAACATCATCTAATTAAAATGAACGAGCAACCCCGTATATATACATACTTTGAAATAGTTATTTTTTTCTCCACGAAGGAGGGAAAAGTAAATTAAGAGCAAAATAGGTTTTTTATCCTTTATTTATTAATTAATATATTAGAAAATATAGTTTTTTTCTTCACTTTTTTCTTTTTTGTCCTTTATTAATCAACCAAAGGATAAATATAGAAGTCCAGACAGTAATCTTATATTTTTTTTTTTATTAATCCTCCCACAAATCCTCTTACTTCTCTATAAAAAGAATAAAAATATTATTAAATAATAAATAAATAAATTTAATATCCTTAAAATCACAATTAATATTTATCACTTTTTTTTAGAAGAATTAATTAATATTTATCATAAAGCAAAAGAATTATTAATACAAATTAAATACTGTAGTTGGTTGGTAACCTATGAAATAGAGACCGGGATCCTCTCCTAGCTGGATACATTCTACATTAATACAAATCATGATCATTCATTATAATTTTTCTCTTCATTTATTTTATAATGACTAATCAACCATTGAGATTTTAACTAACCCCTAATCGACCTTAAAATAAGAAAATGCTTTTATTTTTTACGTAAAAATGAGACAAATTTATCTTCGACCAATTGATTAATGCTATTCATTTTCATTTAATATTATAAGGTTCGTACAAGAGATGGATATGGACAATAAACAATCTGATACTACAAGAAACTAAGGCGAAAAGATCATGGCAAGCACAGTTAAGTTTTGATCCCACTTTAATTAATATGGGCCATCACTTTGCTTTTATGCAATTATTATTATACAAGAGACTTTAATGCTCAAACATACTAAAAATTACATAATTTTATAAAAAGTGATTTTACAACCATTATGAATTAATCGGTTATTAATTTGAGTTATTAATATGAGTGGTTACTTAATTTAATTTTTTAAAATAAGGTTTAAATTTAAACTTGTGAATGAAAAAAAAAATTAATTAAGAAAAAAAATTTCACTAAAACTAATCAATAAAATTTTCAATGGAGATTAGTCATAAAAAAATCACAACCTATTCTACAATTCATTCAATTTTTATCACAAAGCCAACTTTATAAACCCTTATTTTACTATGTACCATCATTTTTTTTCATTATATAAAGTTTAAACTTGAGTTTCATAGTTTATTCTAAAAATAAGTTAATAACAAAATCTATACAAAGCTAAAATTGAGATTTTTTTTTAAATGTAATTCTAATTTTCCCAAAAGACTTGAATTGACAATACATATAATTCTAGCGTTTTTAAAAATTGTAAATACAGTATAACCTTTTTTATTTTGACACATGGGTATTAGGAAGAAGGTTATATCTTCAGAAAATCTGGGAGTGATTGGATGACAAAAAAGCATGACTAATCCCTCCTAAAGAGTAGTGGGTAGGTTCAGTGGCAGTGGTCCCAAAAATAACCTGCATTGATTACTGATCATCATGTGGACCTTTTCTCGAAGTTGATGCTACCATAGCACCACAGTGGGACCATTTTTCTTACGGTTAAGAATTAAGATATGCTCTTTCAAAATAATCTTACTTTAGGTATAGTAGTATTTTAAATTATTCACCAAAAAAGAAAGTAGTATTTAAAATATTAAACTTTAATATATTTTTTACACTTCTAAACAATAAAAATGACTGAAATTTTGACTATAACTAATATAAGATTAATAAATTTATTATATATTTATGTATAATTAAATGAAAATAGAAAATTATTTTATATTATTAATACATAAGTTTTTTCTTAAAATAAATTCAAATTTTGGTTGTCACATTTAGAATAAATTAGCTCCTTCTATCAGATTTTGTAAATGAAAAAATATATATTATAAAATAATTTTATATTATTAGTATACAACTATTAAACTTAATATTAATAGCATAATTTCATTTTTTTTTTTTATTAATAACACCTTTATTTTTGTAAAAAGAACCACTTTTTTTTTGTAAGATAAATTATACAAATTAAAAAATTTATATTATTCACGTAATATCTGATTAGAAAAAAGAATTGAAATGAAAAGAAAAACATTATACAAGTTTGTCCAATGAAAAAGCTTCTATAAAGGGAAAAAAGGTGATCTAACTGACGAGATGAGGAATTAATAGAAAAGATCCACTCCAGCTCATTTAACCATTTCTGTCTACCTAGCCTTTCGTAAACTGGTGAAACATGGGAGTTGGGAGTGTTTTGGTACATTCTTCAGAATATACCCAATTCATTTCAAACTTCTCTGTCAGATTTCATCTCAACCTCTCCAACCATTCTGTCAATAACCAATCTCACATTCATTAATCATGATTCATTAACCATTTTACTAGATTTATTTTTATGAACAATTATAATAAATAAACGATAGAATCGTTTCTTATGGATTAATAATTATAAACGTTCATGTTTTTTAGTCGAAAACCGATTCGTGAAAAAATAGCATTTTCCAAATCATATACAACGTAGGTATATTATTTCCAGTGTAAAAATCATCCACCATCCACTATCCACTATCCACCATCCACTAATCAAAACTTTAGGATCCGTCGCTAGCTGCTATCCAAAATTGATTGTTATGATTTAATATGATACAACTATAAATAACTTTGCCAAAAACTTGCTATTTCTGAATGGAACTCATTTTATAAGCCCCAATTGAAGTGGGGGGCAACCTATAACCAAAACACCAAACACAAAGCAAGTTGATCTATTTTGAACACCAATCCTTTTACTTTAATAGTTGAAACTTTTATATAACAATAACCATAACCATAGTAGTGATGTAAAGTTGCAAACTAATGAAACACTGATGTTCGTAATATATTCACATTTCAAATTTCTAAACATCACCCAAATGTATTCGTACTGTAGAATCACTCAGATCATCACTGTATTAAAAGTAGTTCTTCCATAAACAAAAGAAATGAAGTACCAAGCACAGACCCAGCAACATTTTCATCACGGAAATTGCTTGCCAATGTCACAGCAGGTTTTCTTCAGCGTGCCTCGTACTGGACAACTGCATAAAAACCAGAATTTTTTTTAGAGTACTGTACGTAAATTGCATATATGTAGAATGTATATCAGTAAAGAAGCCACTGCTTTAACCATGTTAGAAAGTCACACAGCACAACAGAGCACTCCTTAAGACAAGCCATACTTAATAGTCAATATGTACATCATACCATGAAGCACCTTTATAGGTGGTGCATGGTGCACCACTTACAGCTGGATACTTTGATACATTATTTAATTTGACAGATTCAATTATAACTTTTTGATAATTATGAAGAAAACCTCTTTTTCCTCTAAAATTCAGAACTCGGAAGATTTCATTTACTAATAGAATTCCAGTTTAAATGGTCATGTTACAATTCAGATTACATTGAGCCTAATTTGACAAATAATTAAAGAAATCTATACTGCTTCATCAAATAATACTATCCAGTTCCATCTCAAGTAGGGAGATTGAGCAAATTCATTGTTCAAACATATTATCCTTTGAGGTAAACTACATTCACTCATTATATCAAGGACAGGGTTTCAAACCTCTTGACTATAAAACATAAATTGGTTACAAGAAATGGAATAGAAAGATACATATTTACAGTTTTTGGACCAATGGGGATAAGCATCCATCTCTAGATCGTATAAAGCTCTGTCATGTGGTTAGGAACTCAACCTATGGTACTTTGAATTTCAAATGCAAAATGGGGAACAAAAAGAAGTTATTATGACCATGGTGGGGGGGGTTTGTGAGGGAGACCAATTTTCAATTTTTCTGAAAAAAAAAAAAAAAGATAATAGTGCACAGCACGACACCTATAAACACGATCGTTTTAAAGACCCCAAAACAGAAACAACTGAGATGTTCTTACATCCTCAAAATGTGCACAAGGACAAACTCTTTAAACTGTGCTGATGGGGCATACAATTTGTTTATATTAAATAAAACAACAGAAAACTGTTTTTAAAAAGGCATTAGTCTACAGTGTTTACACGTACTGAAACGAGCAACTAGAACCAGATACTTCGTTTTAAACGCACACTCTTCTCTAACCAAATTGCAAACACTTTATAAACCAGAAACAGGAAAGGGAAGAGAACTTCCAACGGCAATCATAATTACTAATTACCTCAATTATTTTAGCATAAATAACTGAACAGAGTAAATAATAACTAAGCAACCACGAACGAAGTAGAGCATTAATGAAATTGAAGCTTACTGCGACGAGTGCGCTTCTTGTAAAGGATTCGGTAACCGCACTCACGACACTGTATAACGTCACCAGGCTTCAACGTATTCTCCATTCCACAATCTGCAGCAGATAAATACGCAAAATTAACACTTCACTCTCAAAACCCTAAACCCTAGACACGCATAAAAAGTAAACGAAAAACGCGATTAGGTCAAACTGAGCTGAGAATAGAGAAGAAACCTCCGCAGATGTAGCTGACTGGCTCAGGCTGAGGATCCATCGCTGATTCCGGCGAACCGTGAAGGAAGAAGGTTCTAGGCTTTAGGTTTCGGTTCGGAGCTGCTGCACAATGAAGAATTTGAAAACAGGTTCTGAGACAGAGTCAGAGGTTTTATTATGAAGGATTGGGCTTTATCTTCATCTTTTCGGGGCCCAAATTTGCAAATAATTGTCCAAAAACCGTGAAGTCTCTATTTTGTATTTTCTTTTTACAAAATTGGTATTTTTTTTTTCTATTAAGTCAAGAATAAATGAGAACATACTTTCATAATTTTTTTTAAGAAACTTGACTCATAATTTTTTTCCATCTATTCCTACATAAAATATTAAATGGTCACAATTGACTCGTTTTTAATTAATGTTGAATAGTCAAAATTGAAAAATAAAATAAATATAGCAGCACCTTAACTCAATAAATTTGGTGCATGTCATTCTCCCTCCTCTTGTATCTAGGAGTAATATACAAAGTGGTAGAAAAATTAACGAAAATTTCACACAAGAATATAAGTGCATATTGGGGCCTAAGAAAAAAAGAATATTGGGATGTACACCTTTTTAATCGGAAACATTTTAATAGAATAGCAGGATTGAAAATAACGAAGAGTTGCAGTAAAACAACAACAACAAAGCATTATTTTACTCTAGATTTTCAAATTAAAGCATGGAAGAACTGTTCATTCTAGAATAGTCAATGATGGCCATGCTTAGGTCAACTAACCATTAAATAAATAATCAATTTCAAACCGAAGAGTTTACCAACTTTCTTTGACTTGGAAAAAAAAACTTGATTCCAATTGGTTCATTCTGCTTAAATTTCAACCTAGTGATCAGCCAGAAACTAACAATGCATGTTCTAGGAAAATCAATCAAGACAAGATTTTTGTCTTACTAAGCACAACCAAATTGTTTTTTGATTTATTATATGAATTATAATACACACTTAAACAGCTTCCCTTAGACGGCTAGTTACAAGAATTATAGCCAATACAATACAATCTTTGTTAGTATATTTTGAAGAATTCCCCATTTTGAATATCAGATTTCTGAAGTTACACGCAATTATGAAGTCTTCTGGTACCTCTCCAGAGAGATGCTTTTCTTCTTCTCCACAGCATGATGACGATTTACTACACCATAACCTTTCTTTTGATGGCTATATTTACACCAACACAGGTAATTAAGAATCAACTTTTCTTCCTTTGGTTTTAGTCACCACTCATCACACCAATACACAATACTATACAAGTAATTAACAAACTAAACAGGGTTGGTTCTCTTGTACCCACTGCAGATAAACAAATTGGCACCAAGGGCAGAGGAAAAAGCAGCAGTTTTACACATAGGATTCATGACCATGGTAATTCAAAGCTGAAAGATCACAACTTCACAACATAACATATTATAAGAAAAGTGATCAATTCTATTGAACATTAGATTAACTCACTATATGTTGTATGCAGTAAAAATGGGTCCTAATATGTCTGAGGTTCTGAAGGGTAAGTTGAGTTTGGGGGCAAGGATTATACAAGAAGGAGGAAGAGGGAAAATCTTCAAGAATATTTTTGGGATGCAAGAAAAAGAGCAATTGTTAAAGGCCTCTCAGTGTTATTTGTATACCACATCTGGTCCTATTGCTGGAATTCTCTTTGTGTCAACTGAAAAGGTTGCATTTTACAGTGAAAGGCCCATAACCTTCTCTTCTGTAACAGGAGAGTTAGTCAGGGCACCTTACAAGGTAGGCTGTCATGTGGTAATACCCTACTTTAAGCTAAAACTAATTAGTACATATTAGGATCCAATTATAAGAGTTAGTCTGTTGATTTCTATAAAAATATTTTAAAAATCATAAAAAAAATACTTGTAATCGAATCACAATGTAAAATATTAAATATCAAACTTTGAGTCCTATATGTGATTCTAGAGTAGAGTTTATAAGGTCTTGGTTCTGCAACTACAATAGCTAGCTTTTGCGATATGATTCTCCCACGCTTCTTACCCGTTGGTATCAGAGCCTTCCACCATGTCTCTTAGTTCCACATTAGAAGTATGAGATTCCAGTATATAGGTGCCTTAGACTCTTTAACTACAACAGCTAACTTTTTTTGTAGTGTGGCTCTCCCAAGGTTATTATGACCTTATGTGTTTCTTATCTATGTTATTCTTCTGATGTGAAAGTGCTTCTTGTTATGTATGCAGGTTTTGATACCACTAAGGAAGATAAAAGAGGTCAATGAAAGCCAGAATGTAAACAAGGCAGAACAGAAGTACATAGAGATAGTGACTGTAGATGACTCTGAATTTTGGTTTGTGGGGTTTCTGCGGTATGAAAAAGCTCTCAAGAATCTCAATAAAGCCGTTTCCATGGCCAATCAATTCTGAAAGGAAAAAATTATTAATTTCTTAGATTTTTTTAGATATACATAGTTTTTTTTTTTTTTTTAAATAGGTGAAGTTTGGTAATGTGAATATTGAGATGTCTTGCAATGTTTCTGAGTTTTTGGTTGTTGCCTATCCTGCAATAGTTTCATCCCTTATCTCTCTTCTAGTGACTAAGCTGCATGCCACAGAAAAAGACATCAGTGTTGTCCAACGTGGGAAGTGGTGAATGCAACATGGCTCAGAAGTTAGAACCGTGTCAAATAGGGACCAAATGTAGAAAATCAGAATACAACAGCTAGCCATTAATGAAGGCCAAGCACATGTATTGCTAAATGTAGATGTAGTGCTATTGAAATAGATATATATTTTTTTCCTTGTCAGATTCTGAATAGAATATTTTTTATAAATTATCTAGAGCTAGACGCGTCATGGAAGAAATTTAACTTTCTAAAGTACTTTTGTTTAGTTAGCGTACAGGGAATTAGTAATAATGAAAGCTAATTAAAGGCTGTTCCTTCTACGTTACAGTTACCCATTTGCAATTGACCGATTGCTAAAATAAATTCATTACATTTCCGGATTATTAACTAAACCAAGGAATACATAGGTTGTTTCTTTTGCCACGATTTTAAGCCTTCAGGGTCGCTGGTTTCAAATGCTGCACTTATTACAAGTAATTAACACAATGAGAAAGTTAAGCACGAAAGAGAAATAAGATGATAAAGGGGGTTGGCTATCCAATATTCATTATCGATCACTGACCAATTAATTCTTTCGTTAACAAAATGTGAACCAAAGGAAGTGCCTAGTATATACAGTTCAACAAGTGCATATGCTGTGCACTGTGCAGCACAATTATTATATATTAATGTAATCATGTCTAGTCTGATTATTTGACTAGTTTAATTTATTCATTCTAGCGTTAGAACTTGGAACTTAGGCCCTCTTGAAGATAACCCTGAAGGATGGAACCTGATCACTGAGAGACAAATGCTTGTTCCCATCATCACCAACATATAACCCAAGTTCCCTGCACAGAGTCTGTGCAAAAGAGGGACAGAAAGAAAGCACATAGTCTTTCTCAGCCTTCTCAATCTTGAACCAATTGAAAACAGTGTCCAACCCTGGATTGCCTTCAACACCACCAGTGCTCAAAAACCACACCCCAGTTAGCACTTTAAGGAGCTTCCACACTGGGGGTTTGTCACAGGTGCTGCTGCTGGTGGCTTTCACATAGGACTTGATATTGAGATCAGTTGAGGTTAGAATGACACCACTTTTTGCATTGTAGGGTGTGAAGGTTACTGGGGTGCCCTTTGAGACTTCAAGCTTCTCTTGCACCACAAAGAGGGGGCATGTGTTGTTGCCACTGGTTGAAACTATTAGGCCTCCACCTCTGCCTCTAAACACTGGTAAAATGTAGTACTTGACACCTGTTCTCAGTTGCTGGCCTGAGGTGTCAACCACTGGTTCTGGTGCTGCTGCAGCAATACCAATGAAGCCAAAAAAAAGGATGGTAAATGCTAAGGTTGAGACCTTCATGTTTCTCAATGGATGTAACTTGTAAGAATATTAGATATGGTTGTTTCTGTACATAGATAAGGAAAGAGTAGCCTCTGTTTATAGGGCTTAAAAGGGAGCATGAGTTTTGTGTGCCTTAGATAAATTATTCAATTTGCATAAAGATAATATTTTTTGGGAGAGAATGATCATGGCATAGAGGAGTGGGTTGTGGGTCATACTTAAAGTGATTGTAGTGATGACACGGGTTCATGGAAGACATGTATCAGTGTACAATGTCTTTTCCCACATCCTTATCCCTTAGTAATGTGCTAACGTTTTTACACATGTTCATCGTGATAGAACTATAATTAACCAGTGTCCAATAACCTTAATGATTGTCGACAAAATTCTTTTTGTTCATACATGTGGATACTTAATTTCAACTATATACTGTTTTAATTCGAGCTATATTTTCAAAATATAGAACTGTAATCAGTGTCCAAACCAAAAGTCATTTTGAAATCGGGCCAGACGGAAATATTGGTTGTCGAAATTAAGGGTATGTTTCGATTTTCGATTCAGAGGATCCAAAAGTATGTTTCATAGAAAAATCAGTTTTACATCATGTTTGATTACCTTTCAAAAGTATGTTTAAGGGTAAGATTTTGTCTGAAATCTGAATTTTAAGAGAACAAGTTTGAACGTGGGACTTCCATAGTGTGTTATGCTTTCAGATTCGATCAATGAGCATTTGGTCACGTCAGAGTGTAATTTCTCTGTTTATTGATTTCTTATTTTCTGATTGCAAGGTGGGTCAATCCATTCAAAATAGGACGTGACGGGTTGTATCCGCCATAGGTGGGCTGGGGGCCGGGGGCCGGTATGGGTTAGACGAGTTAATCTGTCTTGTCATCAGGTGGGTTAGCCCATCAATTTTTAACTTTTTAAAAAGAAAATTAAAAATTTATTTTTATATAATTTTTTTATTCTTAATTATTATAATAACAAGATAAATTAGATAATAAATACAGAGTATTTTTTTTTTTAAATTACATGACTTTTCGATATTTACTTCATTTTAATTAATTAATTTTTTTTTACAATAAAAAATACTGATCCATTTATTTTTTTAAATGATTTTTTATCATGTTATTATTTAATTTATTATTCATGCATAATGATTTGTTTATTATCTATTGACAGTTTTGATTAAATAATTTTTTTTATAAAATCTTAATTAAATAATTAAGAAGCGTATATATGAAAAATAAAATAAAATTTATAATCTCATAAATTTATGTCTTAAACTATAATACCAAATTATAAATTAGTTTTATTGCTGATATTTTTACACCTCACCAATACCTCTTGTTTTTTTTTTTTTTATCCCTTTCTTTATATCTCATTATATCATCTATCATACATATATTTCTCTTTCTTTTTTCTTTTTCTTACTAGATGTCAACTAACATCTAGGTATAAAAACATCTTTTATTTTTAATCTAAAATCACAAATACTAAAATTAAAAAAAAAGACGAATTGGTGAATTGATCCGTACTGCAACCCATTTTTTCATACTTAGTTTTGCAGCTTTTGAATGGATTTTAGAAAGAAGTCAACTTTGGTTGCGTTGCGCGTTGCCCTTCTTATCACGATATAAGACCATCACTTTTGGTTGACTTGCTCCTGCTGGACATGATATTTATTTATTAAATCTCTATCATTTTACTATATATATATATATATATATATATATATATATATATATATTTTTTTTTTTTTTTGTTTATAAATTTCTTTTTTTTTTTTTTGTTGTTGGTGAATTATAAATTTTTATTTATGTCTAATAGTTTTTAGTTTATTTTAAACTTTATGGCTGTTAAATTAAATACGACTGATTTATAAGACTGATTAATAGGATAACGTTACACAGTCAACGTATTCTTCTCTTCTATGGATGCCAGCTATCACATCATTGGCTTCCATTTCCACTCTACGTATAACAATGATAGAAGGTTTTCAACTCAACCTTTTGTTTCCATTAATTTATTATTAATAATCTGTTTAAAATAATTATATTTAGTGATACTTATTGATATAAAAATAAAGAAAAAATTTGTCCTATATATTAATATTGGATAATTAAGTCTAGCTATATATGCCACAGATTTGCTGTGTGTAAGAAAATAACCCATTGTATCCAATAACCGCTAGACTCGGAAATTAGATATGTTAATTTGATAAAATGCAAGAAGTAGTTATATATGTGTGAATATATGTGTGAATCTATCCATTGATTTACGACTTCATACAAATTAATAATTAATATTGTTAGCCAACAGTATTGTTGAAATAAACTTTGACCACAGATGTGCATGAATAATATTTTATAAATCCATAGACAAGAATCATACATAGAGCTAGTGATTATAAATTGATGCTCGTCACAATTCCCATTTCTTCAATTCATCACTAAAACACAAATCAAGCATATATGCAAAACAATATGAAGAGCAAAGTCCAAGCATTTTTTCACCTCTTCTTTGCCTTGACCTCAAAACCAGTACTACTACTTGGAGCAGCTGCTCCTGAGGCAGTGATTGATACATCAGGCAAGAAACTGAGAGCTGATGCAAATTACTGTATCATCCCTGCCGTGCCCTTCACTATATGTGGCTTTGTTAGTGGCTTCACTGGTGGAGGCCTTTCACTTGACTATAGAAATATTGATGAATCATCTTGCCCTCTTGATGTAGTAGTTGAGAAAGCCAATGATGGTCTACCACTGAGGTTCTTAACTGTTAACAACACTAAAAAAAGGTGTTATTAATATTCGTGTCTCCACCGATTTGAACATTTTTTTCTCCGATGCTGATGAAAGGTGTCCACAGCACTCCACTGTTGGATGGTTGATCATTTTGATGCCTCCATTGGACAGACATATGTGACCACTGGTGGTGTTGTGGGAAACCCAGGTCTCAATTGGTTCAAGATTCAGAAGTACGAGGATGCTTATAAGCTGGTCTATTGCCACCAACATATGTGCAAGGATATTGGAATGTTTGTGGATGCCAACAGGAGAATGCATTTGGCTCTTAGTGATGATCCCTTCAAAATTAAGTTTAAAGAAGCCTGATATCAAACCTCTTTCAAACGATATCCCTTCAAAAGTTCATTTGGCAATACTATATATATAGATGTATCAATTAATGTACGTACAAATTAAAATAAAAATTGATGGGGCTAATTATATTCAGAATTATAAATCATATTTTGAAACAAACTGTATTGTGTAAACTTAAAACGACGACTATATACAACAAGAAGATATATATTTCTTCATTTTATTCATTTCTTTTAACATAGCATGCACGTAAATCTAACTTAAAAAAAAACTTGCATAAGCATCGAATGAACATACATCAATGCTATATATATATATAAAGAAAACACACTTATTAATTACTTGTGATTTATTCATCATTAGAAAGGAGCTTAATTAGTTTGATTTTGCCAGCTTAAACTTGACTTTGAATGGAACATCACTTAGAGCCAAACGCCTATAGCCATTCTCATCATCCACAAAGACGCCAACATCCTTACACATGTGCTTGGAAGAAGGAAACACGCTGGGACAATAAACAATCTTATAATAAGCAGCATCACATTTCTCAATATTGAACCAGTTGTGTTTAGAGCCACCATGGTCACAAACCACTTTCTTTTAGAGACATCAAAGTGGTCCAACTTCCACACTGGGGAGTACTCAGCACAACTAGTATGATCAGTGGAGAACATGATGTTCAAATCAGTGGCAACACGAACAGCAACACCTTTCTTAGGGTGATCAAGTGGTGAAAACTGCAGTGGCAAGCCATGAGATAATCCTGGCACAACTAACAACATCAAGAGGGCATGATTCACCAATGCTTGCAAGTGAAAGGCCTTCAGCATTCAAGCATTCGAACTTTCCACACCTTGTGAAGGTTCGCATAGCTGGAATAATATAGTAACTGAGACCAGCTTGGAGCTTCTTGCCTGATGTGTCAACCACTGCCTCAGGTAATATTGCATCAGCTGCTCCAAGTAGTGGTTGTGAGTTCAAGCCAAAGAGAAGCACAAATATTGCTAGCATTATGTTCTTCATTGTTAATTGATTAATTTGTAATATATAATTCAGCTTGGTACTTTGTAAATATAAAGGAGATGAGAAATTTATATATAGATATCTTCAATTAAGGGTAACTCTATCTTTGAATCCATAGTAGTTATAATAAATATTTTCGTTGTAGTATTTGAACGATACAATTGGCCATATATATTCAGTTAATAAATTATTGATATGAAATCATGTACCTGTGTATTTATATATCGCTTACTATGTACACATATGGTTGGCATCAATGTTCTCTGTGGTCTTGGCCTTTTATTTTACAACTGGCTGGAACCATTTTTTCATCCTCTAGGTGATGAATTCTCCTGTTCTTCACAACAAAAGTAAGTTTTGAAGAACGATATATATTATCTTGTTGATTCTATAGTCTGTTTGCTCATGTGTAATGACTTAATTAATTGACTTTTTCAAAAGGAGAAGATAGTCCAACCTGTGGACTAATATTTAAACATAGCAATGGATTTTTTAAAATTTTAATTTCATGTTTAATTATCGTAACAAACCATAGAATCAACAAGATATATAAGAATCCTCCTAGCTAGCAACCTATAAATATTGACACAAACCTTCTCCCTTAAACTCCATCCAAATATAACACCAAAACACACATTACTCAAAGCAACACAAAACAATGAAGATCACATTGTTAGCATCATTTGTTCTTCTGATCATTGCCTTGATGATGAGTTCACAACCACTACTTGGAGCAGCTGAAGCTTCACCAGAGCAAGTGCTTGACACATCCGGCAAGGTGCTCCGGGCAGGTGTCAATTACAACATTCTCATATCCATGCCCTACACAAGTTGTAGAAGTCCACAAGGCCTTGGCCTCTCAAAGATTGGTAACTCATCATCATGCCCTCTTGATGTGGTGGTTGTGGACATAAACCATCGCTTGCCACTAAGGTTTATACCTGTTAACCCCAAAAAAGGTGTTATTCGTGTCTCTACTGACCTCAACATCATGTTCCCTAGTCGTAACTTGACTTGTCCTCATCATTCCACAGTGTGGAAGATTGATAATTTTCATGTTTCTAAGGGACACAAATTGGTGACCACTGGTGGTGTTGTTGGCAACCCGGGTAAGGAAACCATTGGCAATTGGTTCAAGATTGAGAAGTATGATGGTGCTTATAATTATAAACTTGTATATTGTCCTAGTGTGTGCCCTTCTTGCAAGCATGAGTGCAAGAATGTTGGCATGTTTGTGGATGAGAATGGGAACCAGCGTTTAGCACTAAGTGATGTTCCCTTCCAGTTTCGAATTTTCAAGGCCTAACCAAAGCTCGATCCTCTTGTTTTGCTCACGCAAAAACAATATTTATATGTATTTCTTAAATAATCAATTTATTAGGACATCCCTATGATGGATTTCCTAGTTAAGAAATAAATAAGTATTTGAATAAAATAAACAAATGTGTTTTTTTTCTTTCTAATATTGTTGTACTTTTAATTCTATGTCTCGCTCGCTTGCTATCTAATTAAGCATATATATGATCGAAACACAGAATAATTGCATATATGCAAGACTTGAATGTTTTCTAAGACATAATTAAATTCTATAATCCTTTGGGTTAGAACTTAATTAGGAATAGTCATTGGATGAATGCTATCAATAAGGATTTTAAGTCTTAATGCTTATTCTTTTTTAATTTCGCCTAAAAAAAACTAGGATTAATTCTTAATTATGAATATAGGTTTAAAGAATTGGGATAAAATAAAAAATAGGTAATTCGATGGAAAAAAAGTTAGAAACCAGATTGATTTCACACCCATATTAAGAATCCTAAAGTAAGTTTAACGAAACCTAATCTTAACAGGGTTTGGGACTAAACTTAGGTGTGGTGTTTTTAGTGTTATTTTCTCGTTAGAGTTGAATTTTCACTATGTAAGTTGTATATATATATATTTTTTATAACACATGTAAGTTGTATAATAAAGATTTGCATGAAGGTCAACATAAATTAACCGAGATAAAACTTTCAATTTTAATTGAAAAAATACCAAAAAAACTTATAAAACTGTATTTAAATATTTTGTCCGCAGGGGTTGTCTTCCCAGTGTTTTTCATTCACTAGAGGTTGATGTCTATAATATTGATTGATGATGAAATCACATCGTATATACTATATAAGATGGTTAATTCATTAACAAAATATATACGAAGTTTGATTAATTACTTTACGATCATTCATTTGAAAAGTCAAAATCCCTATGCTTATCTTCTTGAAACTCAATGCCAATCCCAACAATACGTAGTATTATTAAAATATTACTCATAAAAAATAAGACAAGACAAATCTGACAAAGAAAAAGGCAACTAAAGAAAACCCAGCCAGAAGATGCTGAAATGTTTCAATTCATGTGTACTATGTGGGTCGCTGCTGTAAGAGTCCATCGTCACGATCAGAAGGCAAAACAAAATTTACCAAAAACATTCAAAATAGCGAATGCAGGCTTGCTGAAGTGCGAACTATTACTTTCATCACAATCAATGCTGACAGCTAGACGTGGAGAATTGGAAGTTGTATTACTAGTATATAACAAGAATATCACTATGCGAGTGAGTTAGCCAAAATCGTTGACCTTATCTTTTTTATACATAAAGCATTATAGTCCTTAGATTGAGAGCATCACTATTAATGGAACCTTATATATAGGCTCGTCTAAAGTCTCAACATTCATTCACATACTCCAAACCATGAAGTTCATACATCTTTCATTTCTGTTTATCTTTCTTACCTTCTGCACTCGGCCTTTGCTTGGAGGAGCAGATGCTTCCCTCAAGCAAGTGATCGATACAGAAGGCAAGAAAGTCCGAGCTGGCGTAGATTATTACATCCGGCCGGTTCTGACAACCCCATGTGACGGCCGTGGGCCGTGTGTGGTTGGCAGTGGCTTTGTCCTCATTGCAAGATCATCCAACGGGACATGCCCTCTCAGTGTTGCGGTGGTTGAGGGCTTCCGTGGCCTATCAGTCACATTCACACCCGTTAACACTAAAAAAGGTGTCATTAGGATCTCTACTGACATGAACATCAAAACCTCCCTAACTAACACAAGTTGCAGTGATGAGTACTCCACCGTGTGGAAGCTTGATGCTTTTGATGAATCAACAGGACAGTGGTTTCTGACCACTGGGGGTGTGTTGGGAAACCCTGGCAAGGATAGCATCGACAATTGGTTCAAGGTCGAGGAGTACGATGATGATTACAAGCTCGTGTTCTGTCCCACGGTGTGCAACTTTTGCAAGGTCTTGTGTAGGGATGTTGGGGTGTTTAGGGATAGTAGTGGGAACCAGCGCGTGGCTCTCACTGCTGCGCCTTACAAAGTTAGGTTCCAGCCATCTGCTTGATCCAACTTGATGAAGCTTCATTAATGCATATATGTAATTAATGATCAGAATATGATATTTCATCTGGAAAAGCATCATCATATATGCACGAATAAAATTGATGCTTTTAATTTGTCATACTCATATTGTATTTTTGTATGAATAAATTATGTGTTAATCTCTGCTTGTGATTAGTTTGTTCAATTTCTATTTTTGCTGTTATATAGATTATTTAAAATATTATCTTTTGGGTACCATATTTAATCATAGAATTCCAAAACAGGGAACGTAGTTAATTAATAAGGTTATTTTGAAAATAAAGACAACACGACTCCATCTCTAATATGATTAATATATGGGAGTTAAAAACATTCATAAATTTTCCTAAAATTTTAAAAGTATCTCCAATATAATTTTTATAAAGTATAAATAATGTCTCCACCAGCATAATTGTCTCTATTTCAAAATAAATTTAATCATCTTTGTTTCTCATTTATTTTTTTATTTTTTAATACACATACTACAAATTAAAGTATTTTTTTAATTAAAATACACAACAAAAATCATCACACTTAAAATTTATAAAAAAAAATAAAAATTGCTTAAAGACAAACCCGCCCCCACCCAGAAAAAGACAAGTCAAAAACAAGAAAAAGAACACATTCTTTAACCTTGCAAAAGAGAGCTTAATTAAACAAAGAAAAAAGAAGGAAAACATCATTCTAATTCAAGGGGCTAGCTTCATCTTTAAACTTCACCGTTCCAGTGTTCCACTGCTAAACAAACGGAAGATAAAGTTCTTTCGAAAACAAAGGGTCTAAAGACGAAAGTATATATAATGTGAACTTTCCAAATCTTGTTTCCAATTGTATGAGCAGAAATCCATGACTTTGGTGCACACATATAGGACATAGGTACATAGATTAATTAGAGCCATCCCTAGCCTATATATAAACCTCCCTCTTCTTCTATATCCATCACAAGTTACAACAACAGAAAACTAAAAACAGAAAAATGAAGATGATGACATTGGTAACACTGGTCCTTGTGGTTACCTTGAGCACAAAGGCACTACTTGGAGCAGCAGGTCCTGCACCTGAGCCAGTGCTGGACTCATTTGGTAAGAAGGTTCGAGCTGATTCGAGTTACTACATCGTTCCAGCTTCCTCTGATATAGGTGGCCTTGCTTCGGCAAAAACCGGTGAAGATTGTCCACTTGATGTTGTGGCCATTGATGGGGACTTAGGCCTGCCTTCGAAATTTACACCTTTCAATGACAAGGGTGTTATTCGTGTTTCCACTGATCTCAACATCTACTTCACCAGCTACACAATATTCTGTCCACAGACCACAGTGTGGAAGCTCAAGGACTATGATCATTCAGCATCACAGCGGTTTGTAACAACTGGTGGTGAATTGGGCAACCCCGGTTCGCCAACTATGGCGAATTGGTTCAAGATTGAGAAGTACGAGGATGCTTACAAGCTGGTTTACTGTCCAAGTGTGTGCAATGAATGCAGTTATCCATGCAGTGATATTGGAATATACCAGGATCATCAATATGGCAAGCGTCTTGCTCTGACTTCTGAGCCATACAAAGTGCAGTTCGAGCGATGTTGGGCATGTGATTGAGATTGAGAATTAGAACAAGCGTATATCTTGTTCTCAATATGAATGTGTAATTCTCCCCTTGCAGTATAGTATAATTTCCCTTTAAATGAACCAAATCATAATGTGGTTTATAGACTCCAATTTTATGAAATGTTTTTTAGTTACTTAACAGAGAGGATCACGTTTTGTTCTTAATTATTATTTTTGTTTATGATCAAAAGATAAAAACAAAAAATCTGTCACAGACAGTGGAGAACTCTGGATTGGGACATTTTGGTGCGATAATGTAAAAGATATATAGGAATACGATAATGCTAATTGAGAGCAGATCAATTTTATTAACTCTATTTTTTTTGTCAGCCAAAGAAATGATATTCATATTGCTATCAGATTGACCAAGGACATCTTTTTCTGCCCCCACTTGCCTAAATTGGAAGACAAAAAGAAAATTTAACCTAATAAAAAAGAGAGACAATTAAAGAATATTCGTTAATCTCACAATAGAGAGCTTAAAAAAATGAAACTGCACTAGTCTGTGTGCTTAAACAGACGAAGCAGACATACTCTCAGGTCTCAAACATGTTACAAGAAGTTAGGCACTGAATGACTGAGTGTAAATCGAAGTTCATCAGAAACTTGTAATCCAGCCAATCAGCGTATGGTGAACTTTCCAAATCAGACCCTGATGATTGCTTACGTCCCTTTTGTTCCGAATTGGATGAGTCATTTTTCATCTGTTTTTCACCTGCGGCAAAGTCTTGAAAGTGTGGAAGCAATGTTACTTACAATTTTTGGCAACATATACATTTCCTACGAACAAGAAAGGAAAAGGATATATGGCAGGTTGTTTGGGCGGCTGTGGTCTGGAATGTGTGGAGTATAAGGAGTGAGTGTGTCTTTCGTGGTCATGATAGCCTAATGTAGAGAATTTTGTTCACATTTTGGGCATGGAGCAAAGAGAAAATAGCAAGTTTTAATTACTCATTCAACCAATGGGGAGTGCATTCTTGAATCTTGCAAGGTGTGTTTGATGTGATGATAATAAAATTTTGTCACAAGCAGCTGATTACGTCCATATTTTTGAGTATGATAGTGATGGTCTTTGGCATGTAGCAATGCAGATTGGGATTCGTTCAATGAAGGCTACCACTGGCTGCTGGCACAGATTCTTTGAAAGGGAGTTATACATATTGGTGGGTGGAGCGGTTTCACTACTGATGGTAGTTACTAGTTACACTTACACAGATTCTTTGGGTCCATATCTTGGTTAGGCATTACTTATATTCATCAATAGGTATAAATATACTCTAACCAGGTTTTGTTTTATGTAATTTTCCTTTTACTTAGTTTGTTTTCTGTGTATATGGGTTTTGTTATCCATGTACCTAAATCAACATATTAGTCTTTCTAAGCTTATGAACCTTACAACAGAACATTGGATTAACCTACCGGCCACCACCACTCATAAAAGCTCACTGTTACATTGTCCTTACAACAGAACATTGGATTCACCTACCGGCTACCACCACTCATAAAAGCTCGCTCTTACATTGTCTAATCTTACTTTTGTCTATTGAATAAAGATATTTTACATTTAAATACTAGTTAGTTGATAAAGAAAGAAAAATAAAATAAAATATAAATATAAATATGATAAGTGATATAATAAAATAGAAGAGAAAAAAAAAGAAATAAAAAATGTTAATGGAACGGAGAAAAAAAATTAGATATAGAAATATTTCTAATCTTTATTTTTTATTCTTTTACATTATATTTCTCTCTTTCTTCTCTATCATGCAACCTATTTTTCGGGGTTTCCTTCCTTCAACAGTTTTCTATAATTTGTCCACGTGATACACATTTGTATGCACGTTTGCTACCTAGAAAAACTGATACCCGCCCCTTTAATTAGTTTGCCTAGTACCCACCAAAAACGAAAGCTTTTATCTTCCCTGAATTGACAACGGTTACTATTCACCCTCTTCTTCGATCTACAGTACATGATGGCCGGTTCTATGCTCGATGTTCATTTGGCCTTCTTCCCAACTGCTGGGATGGGCCATCTTAACCCATGTCTTAGAATAGTAACATTGTTCCTCCGCTATGGTTGCAAAGTCACTCTCATCACTCCCAAACCCACGGTCTCTCTCGCTGAGTCAAACCTTATCTCTCGCTTCTGTTCTTCTTTCCCTCACCAAGTTACCCAAATAGACTTAAATCTCATCCCTGTGGATCCAACCACAGTTAACACCAATGACCCTTTTTGGCTTCAGTATGAAACCATTCGTCGTTCTGCTCACCTCCTATCACCAATCCTGTCTTCACTTTCAACACCTCTCTCTGCTTTCATCTACGATGTTTCCTTAATTTCTCCTCTGGTTCCCATCACTGAGAAACTCTCTTGTCCCTCTTACATTTACTTCACTTCATCAGCTAGAATGCTCTCTTTTTATGCACACCTTTCTGTTCTTGCTGCACCAAATCAAGGTGCACGCCCTTCTTCATTCATTGGTGATGTTATCAAAATCCCAGGAATTGCATCCCCAATACCAAGATCCTCGGTCCCTTCTTTGCTTCTTCAAACACCCAAGTCTCTCTTCGAGAGCATCTTCATGGAGGACAGTGCTAACCTCACGAAGCTCAATGGGGTTTTCATCAACTCGTTTGAAGAGCTAGAAGGAGAGGCAATAGCAGCACTCAATGGTGGAAAAGTGGTTAAAGGGTTGCCTCCAGTCTACGGTATTGGTCCCTTGATGGCGTGTGAGTTTGAGAATGTGGAACAAGGTGAAGAAAGGGGTTGCATGAGTTGGATATTGAAGTGGCTTGATAAACAGTGTGAAGGGTCGGTGGTGTATGTTTGTTTGGGGAGCAGGACTGAGACAAGGAGGGAGCAAATAAAGGACATGGCTTTGGGGTTAGTAGAATGTGGGTATAGTTTTTTGTGGGTGGTGAAGTTGAAGGTGGTTGACAGAGAAGAGGAGGAGGATTTGGAAGATGTGTTGGGGAGTGAGTTGATGAGTAAGGTGAAGGAAAAGGGTGTGGTTGTGAAGGAGTTTGTGGATCAGATGGAGATTCTGGGGCACACTGCAGTGGGAGGGTTTGTGAATCATGGAGGGTGGAACTCAATAATGGAGACTGTGTGGGAAGGAGTGCCTATCATGACATGGCCTCAGAATGGGGATCAGAAGATAACCTCAGAATCAATGAGGATTAGTGGTGTGGGGATTTGGCCTGAGGGGTGGGGGTGGGGAGCAGAAAAGGTGGTCAAAGGGAAAGAAATTGCTAAGAGAATCAAAGAGATGATGAGCAATGAATCTTTGAGGGTCAAAGCTGGAGAAATGAAAGAAGCAGCTAGGAAGGCTGCTGGAGCTGGTGGGAGTTGTGAAGTTATTATTAAGAGACGAATTCAAGAGTGGAAGAGGAATGTTGGAGCTGCAGCCTCAATATATATGTGTACTCAGTAGTAGTAATTAGAGCATGTTTGGATACCAATTAGAAGTAATTTTGAGAATTTTTCTATTGAAAATATATAAAAAAAAATCAGTAAAAAACCCATTAAAAATACTTGTATTCAAATAGACTATCAGCTAATAGCTGCTCACCAAGGCTAAGTAGTTAGTTGTGCTATTATTGTTTGTGGTTATCTATTTTCAATATGGTATAGTTCTGTTCGGTGCTTAATGTTTTCATTTTAATTGTTCAATTTACTAAAACAAGATTTACTTACAAATCTTTGTAAATTAGACAAACGGTAATGTCAAGCACCTTTGTAATTAACAATCCATTGTAAATCATCAATATAGGAAAGCAGAAAGTAGAAATTTCAAAAGACTGAAAATAGAAAACAACTTGTTTATTTATTATCAAGTCCATGAGTAGGAACTCAACATGAGAAACGTTGCAGTAAAAACACAAGTACGAGTGCAATAGTAAACTTATTCATTAAGCTTTAGGAATTCAGATTCACACTTATTAATTTAATAATCCCGCTGGAACTGCACTTTGTATGGTTCAAAAGTTAGAGCAAGACGCTTGCCATATTGATCCTGGTATATTCCAATATCACTGCATTGATAACTGCAATCATTGCATACACTTGGACAATAAACCAGCTTGTA
Source organism: Amphicarpaea edgeworthii (assembly GCA_014843725.1). Lineage (NCBI taxonomy): Eukaryota > Viridiplantae > Streptophyta > Magnoliopsida > Fabales > Fabaceae > Amphicarpaea > Amphicarpaea edgeworthii. The sequence continues at coordinate 2,873,158 of CM026325.1, forward strand.
AGCATCCTCGTACTTCTCAATCTTGAACCAATTTGCCACGGTTTGCGGTCCGGGGTTGCCGAAATCACCACCAGTAGTGACAAACCATTGTGATGTTGAATAGTCATAGTCCTTAAGCTTCCACGCTTTGGTGAGTGGACAAGTTGTGTCAACGGGGAAATAGATGTTGAGATCAGTGGAAACACGAATAACACCTTTGTTAACATTAACAGGAGTGAAAATCAGAGGCTGGCCTTGGTAACCATCAACAGCTACAACATCAAGTGGACAATCTTGACCTGTGCTTGCCATGGCAAGACCACCTAAGCCTACATCAGAGGAAGCCACCGGAACAATGTAGTAACTTGAACCAGCTCGAACCTTCTTGCCTGATGTGTCCACCACTTGCTCGGGTGCAGGACCAGCTGCACCAAGTAGTGCCTTAGTGCTCAAGGCAACCACAAGAACCAATGCTACCAATGTCATCTTCATTTTTCTCTCTTTAATTTTGTGATTTTGTAACTTGTGAGATGGATATGAATAAGAGTGAGACATATATAGGCCAGGGATGGCTCTAATCTATGTACGTGTACCCATGTGCACCAAAGTGATGGATTTCCGCTTATACAATTGGCCTATATATAAATTAAGATTCAATTTGTCAACTGATTTGGAAAGTTCACACACACACAATATATATATACATATACATACTTACTTAGACTCTTTTTGTTCGAAAGAATTTTGTCTTCCTCTCAGTTACTTAGTAGTTAATACCTAATATTTTTGTATCATGTTTACGACTACGTCTGCTCCGATTGTTTAGTAGTAGTGGAAAGGTGAAGTTTAAAGATGAAGCCCCTAGGAACTGGAACGATGTTTATCCTTAATTTTAATTTCTTTCTTTTTTTAATCTCTAGCTATTGGCAAATTAACTAACGGGCGTGTTCTTTTTTCTGGTTTTTGCTTGTTTTTGTTTTGGAGGTGGGGCTTACCTGGTTATGTGTAGTAAAAACTTAAAACAAAAATGCACGAGAAATAAAGATGGCGAAAAATTAATCTATATTGCGGCAAATGACTTCTACTATTTTGTGTTAAATAATACTCCACAGTTTTTGCCATTGAAGAGTCAAATTCCCTGTATGACTTGTTCATTGTCGACCTTGATATATTAACTTGAGTATCGACTATGAATGACATAATCACTTTATGCAGAGTTTCATTTTGATCAGCAAAGGGATTGTATATATGCATAAAAAAGTAGTATACTTGAATCATAAGTTGTGACCAAGCTAGCAGCAGTTCAGTTCAGTCCTGGTATAAAACAACCCATTTGAACTAGAGCGTAACACCCCACTTTACTGTTTTTTAGCGATTCACAGCTTTGATTGCTTTGGTTGTCCATCAATCATTTTTCATTCCTAAATGCCATCTCTAGTGACTATTTGGGTGCCTATGCAATGCTACTGTGGTTATTTAGGGGGGTGTATTCGATTGGCCTGATGCATGGATAATAATTTGAATGTAGTTCCTAGGCAAAAGTATTGTGATCATTACACAACTGTCAGGAGGAAAACAAGGACTGCGATGGTTGGTAACATGGTTATTGGTAGTGAGCATCCAACAAGAAAGGGAGCAGGAAGAGGTATGTTGTTAATGTTGATCCAATTGTTATCTTCTCTGCTTCTGTATAATTAAAAAGAAAATAAAAAAGGTAACATTTTTGTAACAAAATAAAGCCATGAAACACCAAACAAAAATCTAAACAAATTGGAAATATAACAACAGACAATAGAACCAAAAACTACTTTTATTGAATAGCCGTTTAACACTTTTCCATACAGTTGATCGTGACTGAAGAGAATCTATGAATTGGTGTCGAACGTGCTTACTAACATAAATTCAAAAACACATTCACTTAGCCTTTGTGAGTAGCCGAAGTACAATTAAGTGTTGATGCTCTCAAGTGTCTTCTTGAGCATTCTTCTTCCACTCCTCAATTTGTTTCTTAATAGTAACCTCACAACTTCCACCAACACCAGCAGCCTTCCAAGCTGCCTCCTTCAGTTCTGCAGCTTTGACCCTCAAAGACTCATTGCTCATCATCTCTTTGATTCTATTAGCAATCTCATTTCCTTTCACAACATCTAGTGTCCCCCATCCCCACTCCTCAGGCCAAATCCCCATCCCACTCATCCTCATAACCTCTGCACTCATCTTCTGATCACTATGCTGAGGCCATGCCAGAAAAGGCACTCCTTCCCACACAGTTTCTGTCACTGAATTCCACCCTCCATGACTCACAAATCCCCCAACTGAAGGGTGCCCCAGAATCTCAACCTGGTCCACAAACTCCTTCACAACCAAACCCCTTTCCTTCACCTTACTCATCAACTCACTCCCCAACACTTCCTCCAAACCCTCCACATCCTCTTTGTCTACCCTCTTCAACTTCACCACCCACAAAAAACCATATCCACATTCTATTAACCCCAAAGCCATGTCCTTTATCTGCTCCCTCCTTGTCTCAGTCCTGTTCCCCAAACTAACATACACCACCGACCCTTCACCTTGTTCATCAAGCCACTTCACTATCGAACTCATGCAACCCCTTTGTTGACCTTGATGAACCCCCTTCTCAAACTCACACGCCATCAAGGGTCCAACACCATACACTGGAGGCAATCCTTCAACAACTTTTCCTCCATTGAGTGCTGCTAGTGCCTCTCCTTCTAGCTCCTCGAATGAGTTAATGAAAATCCCATCGAGCTTCGTGACTTTGGCACTGTCCTCTATTAACATTCTCTGGAAGAAGTTCTTAGGTTGAAGGAGTGCAGGAGGGACAGTGGATCTTGTTATTGGTGATGTGAGGCCAGGGATTTTGAAACCATCAGCAATGAATGAAGAAGGGGTTTCACCTGGATTTGAAGCTGTGAGAACAGACATGTGTGCAAAGAAAGACAACATTCTAGCCGATGAGGTGAAGTACAAGTAAGAGGGACAAGAGAGTTTCTCAGTGATTGGAAGAAGAGGGGAGATTAAGGTAACATCATAGATGAAAGCAGAGAAAGGTGTTAGTGTTGAGAGGATTGGAGGTAGAAGGTGGACAGAACGACGAATGGCTTCAAACTGAAGGAAAAAAGGGTCGTTGGTGTCAGCTGTGGTTGAATCCAAAGGGATGAGCTTTAAGTCTATTTGAGTAACTTGGTGAGGGAATGAAGAACAGAAGTGAGAGATGAGGTTTGACTCAGCGAGAGAGACTGTGGGTTTGGGAATGATGAGAGTGACTCTGCAACCATAGCGGAGGAACACTGATGCTATTCTGAGAAATGGGTTAAGATGACCCATTCCAGCACTTGGAAGAAAAGCTAAATGAACAGCAGATTCAGAACAAGCCATTGTTTTGGTGGCTTGAAGTTGGATCCCAGAAGAGAGTAGCTGTTGTGAATTCAACGGAGATAAAGAGAAAAAAACTTATGTTTTGTAGAACAATAGGATCTGAGTTTATAATGACTTTCAGAAACTCACTTCATTCAAGAGTTAAAAATCATTCATCAACTTTTGTCATTATTGAGACAAGTTGATGAATATTATATAAGGACGAACGAACCAACGTAGGAAATTGTGGACAACAAAGTCAAGAGTCAAAAGTCGAGAGTGAAGAGTGAAGAGTATCATAAATAAATAGTAAAATATTAGTTGATGATAATGATTAAAATGTCAATTATACCCCTTTGAACTTGAACTATTCTTTTTTTTTTTTTTTTTTTTTTAATGTAAAAGTTGCTTTCATTACTGAGAAGAAGTGGCAGAATGCCTCATTAGCAATAATAGAGAGGGAGCGTCCTCCACCCAGTATCTTTCATTACAAACAAAAGCAGCATGTGCCAAGTTTGAATTGGCAGTATTTGATTTTTGAGATTGAGACATTTTCGTTCATATGACATGGCAGTTACATGTGTGACAAGTTTGGTTGCACCTACACGTAAAGTGTAAACTAAGTTTTTTTAACAACATTAAATGACATCAAATAACTGAAAGAATAAACTAATTTGATGATTTATAGTTTAAGAAATTATTTTGTTATTTTTTAATCTCAAGAACTAACTTAATCAACCCTTATCATTTTAAGGATTAAATTAGTTATTTATTCTGAAAGTATTAGGTGTAATACTTAGATTTTGTATTTGCAGGAAATCTTATTTAAAAACATTACATATTATTAATTTTAAATCAGTTTTTACTGCCTTAATTAAACAGAGGAATTATCAGTTTGCTCTTCAAAGTGCAGTTAGGGAAGCTAATTTAAAGACACTACGAGAATATGAAAATACTTTTAGCGATGCATAGGGGGGTAACTGGTAAGGCTGGTTGAGTTTATATATAAGCTCTCTTTCGACCTTAACACATGTTTAAATATTGGTAAATTATAAAATCTAACACACCTGAACATTATTGTTAACAAAATAAAAACATTAAAAAACCCAACAGATATAACTCTACCAAGTTGGAAATACAACTAATAGAACAACTAACTAATTTATTTTTTTGAACAAAGCCAAAAACGAAATTTATTGAGCCAAACTATCAAGGTACATGGAGTACCTGTTTAGCAATAAAACAAAACCATAACACGGCATCCGAAACATAACAGGTCACAGATTCTTTTCAAGTAGCTTGAGCATTCATTCCTCTTTTCCACTCTTGAATTTGTCTCTTAACAATAACCTCACAACTCCCACCAACACCAGAAACCTTCCTAGCTGCTTCTTTCATTTCTCTAGCTTTGACCCTCAAAGATTCATTGCTCATCAACTCTTTGATTCTCTTAGCAATTTCTTTCCCTTTGACCACCTTTTCTGCTCCCCACCCCCACTCCTCAGGCCAAATCCCCACACCACTAATCCTCACTGATTCTGAGGCTATCTTCTGATCCCCATGCTGAGGCCATGTCATAATAGGCACTCCTTCCCACACAGTCTCCATTATTGAGTTCCACCCTCCATGATTCACAAACCCTCCCACTGCAGTGTGCCTCAGAATCTCCATCTGATCCACAAACTCCTTCACAAACACACCCTTTTCCTTCACCTTACTCATCAACTCACTCCCCAACACATCTTCCAAATCCTCCTCCTCTTCTCTGTCAACCACCTTCAACTTCACCACCCACAAAAAACTATACCCACATTCTATTAACCCCAAAGCCATATCCTTTATCTGCTCCCTCCTTGTCTCAGTCCTGTTCCCCAAACAAACATACACCACCGACCCTTCACACTGTTCATCAAGCCACTTCAATATCCAACTCATGCAACCCCTTTCTTGACCTTGTTTCACATTCTCAAACTCACACGCCATCAAGGGACCAATACCGTAGACTGGGGGCAACCCTTTAACCACTTTTCCTCCATTGAGTGCTGCTAGTGCCTCTCCTTCCAGCTCTTCACACGAGTTGATGAAAACCCCATTCAGCTTCATGAGTTTTCCACTGTCCTCTGTGAAGATGCTCTGAAAGACGTTGTTTGGTTGAAGAAGCAAAGCGGGAACCGAGGATCTTGGTATTGGTGATGCCAAGCCCGGGATTTTGACAACATTAGCAATGAACGAAGAAGGGCTTTCACCTAGATTTGAATCTGCAAGAACAGAAATGTTTGCGAAGAAAGAGAACATTCTAGCTGATGAAATGAAGTAAATGTAAGAAGGACAAGAAAGTTTGTCGGTGATTGGAAGGAGAGGGGTAATTAAGCTAACATCGAAGATGAAAGCAGAGAGAGGCGTTGAGAGTGAAGATAGTATTGGAGATATAAGGTGAAGAGAACGACGAATGGTTTCAAACTGAAGGAAAAAAAGGGTCGTCGGTGTTGACTGTGGTTGGATCCAAAGGGATGAGATTTAAGTCTATTTGGGTAACTTGGTGAGGGAAAGAAGAACAGAAGCGAGAGATAAGGTTTGACTCAGCGAGAGAGACGGTGGGTTTGGGAGTGATGAGAGTGACTTTGCAACCGTAGCGGAGGAACAATGCTGCTATTCTAAGACATGGGTTAAGGTGACCCATCCCAGCACTTGGGTGGAAAGCCACATGAACAGACATTAGTTGGGTGTCTCGGAGGATCCTAGAACTAGAAGAGTAGTGTGAATGTGAGTGTGAGTAGAGAAGCTGTTGTGAGTTGAAGGAAGAGATAAACTTTGATTTTGTTACCTAGCTTGTTAATTATAATGTTATTAACTGAATAGCGAATATTTATCACGATTCACGAGTAGCTGGTGTACGTGGTGGGGCACTTATTTATTGAGACATTATGATTTCACCGGTCCCTTCATGAATTGGAACCTGTGCTTATTGACAGAGCACGTGCTCTGTTGAAAATCATTCCAGGAAAATAATAACTACAAGAAATATTATTCAGCTAACCACTCTTTCTTAAACACTTTCCTAATAACATTTCTAGTTAATATATATCAGAGTCTAAGAAAAAGTGTTCAGACAGACAGAGTGCAGTGAACATTTCTCATGTTTACTGTTCCTAGCTACTGATAAGAAAATTATAAAACTGCTTTACAAATCAATCCATGGCCTTTTTTATTTTTTCGATTTCAATCTTTAAATCTACTAAAGTTGGCGTAACATTAGAAAATTTGTGTAAATTGTATAAGAAATTAATTGATAAAGAAAAGAATCATGATAATTGGACTTTAATTTATATGTACCATGTACCATGTGAAAAATAAGGGAAAACGGCACTTGCTGTCGTTCTCAGAAAATAACCACTAGAATATGATAGAGACAATTACACACACATATATAGCAGTACAGATCTGCTACAATCTTCCTAAGATTTAAAATAGTGTCAACGAAAGTGTGATGTTAACTAATTATAATTGTAATCTACAATCTATGACTGTTATACTTTAACTGCATATAAAAAAAAAAAATCAGCCTACTAAGTACTAGCTACATATTACTAACTAATTATAATTATCCTTTGTCATTTTGCTTAATTAATAAAAATCCAAGATTACACTTATCACTAAAGTTGACATTACTTTTTCTCAACAAAGTTTTTTTTTTTTTTCCTTCTTCTCTCAATACACACATAATCAGAAATCAAACTCTTATAAACATGTAAGAGACTCAACTATTACTAACTGTGTCACACTTATTTAGAATTGAGAATATCCATATCGGCATATATTTTGCTAATCTTAGGAAGAGATCGATTCGACGTGTGCTGCAGCATACATCACGCATGAGTGGACTTTATTCATAAAATCGGATTTAATATTGATTAGTATATATTATCTTTGCCTTCCAATGATGGATTTCATTATTATTCGATTGATAATTTCGTGTTTAATAGTGTACGTAAGTTCCATTTTTTAAGGCCCCTAGCTAGCTATGTAACATTAATTATTTGGAGTGAAGCAATTAGCAAAATCCTGAATTAATGGCATTGAATTTGAATGTTGTTCTTCGCTACTCTAGTGTTTTACTGATTCTTGGCTCAGTGATGATTACTAAAGCTGCAACGGTGTTCACCAACGATGATATTATTACATCCCTTAATCGGAGTAGTTTCCCAGAAGGTTTTATTTTTGGAACAGGATCATCTGCTTACCAGGTACTTTAAAAATTTAAATAATCTTAATTAAATTAATTATATGCTATATATATGGATTAAATATGATGTTATATAGCTACATTTATGCATATAAAGTACAATTCAGTATGAAGGTGCAGCAAATGTTGGTGGCAGAGGACCAAGTATATGGGATACTTTCACTCATAATTATACAGGTCGATCTTCTTAATTATTTGCCAATATTAATTGTTAATTATCTTTCATTTGTTTTAGATGTCACCACTCACCAGTTCTGCCTGAATTATGCTTTACAGGTAAAATAAAGGACAGAAGTAATGGAGATGTAGCCATCGATGAATACCATCGTTATAAGGTATGGACATGTAATAAAACAATATAGAATAAACATATATAATTGAGAATTTTCTAAAAACATAATTTATAATCATGCAGGAAGATGTTAAGATCATGAAAGACATGAACATGGATGCTTATAGATTCTCCATCTCTTGGTCCAGAATACTGCCAAGTAAGAAATAGGAAACTTAATTTGTTGACTTTGCACATTATCATTCAAATGTTTAAATTATTATTCATTTAAATGTTTAATCTCTTGGCTAATTTAGAAGGAAAGCTTAAAGGAGGTGTGAACAAGGAGGGAATTAACTATTACAACAATCTCATCAATGAGCTGCTAGCCAAAGGTCATCTAATATTTATTTATTCCATTACTTTTTTCATTGATTTAGGTCTAAAAGGTGAAGTAGTTACTTTAAATATTACATCCACCAATGCAGGTTTACAACCCTTTGTGACCATCTTTCATTGGGATCTTCCTCAAACCTTAGAAGATGAATATGGTGGCTTTTTAAGTCCTAAAATAGTGTAATTCACATATCTAATAGCTAATAATCAATATAATTATTATGTAAACATCCTTTTCCCTTACTGTTTTTTTTTTCTTTCTATTCTATCACTATATCCAGAAATGATTTTCAAGACTATGCTGAACTTTGCTTTAAGGAATTTGGAGATAGGGTGAAGTATTGGATTACATTGAATGAGCCTTGGACCTTGAGCAGACATGGCTATGCTGATGGGGAAATAGCACCTGGAAGATGTTCACCTTGGCAAAAACTAAATTGCACTGGCGGGGATTCAGCCACTGAACCCTATATAGTGGCTCACAATCAGTTACTTGCTCATGCAGCTGCAGTCAACATCTACAGGACCAGGTATCAGGTCAGATATATTTTTCTATGTACTTGTATTTTGAAAATTCAATTCATGAAGTGTATGCATTTCTCGAATTAATATTGACTATTGAGACGTAAACATAACTTTACTTTGTGTACATAGGCATCTCAAAAGGGAGGGATAGGGATAGCACTAGTTTGTCATTGGATGATACCACTCTATGATACAGAATTGGATCACCATGCTGCACAAAGAGCCATTGATTTCATGTTTGGATGGTAACTGCTTTATGAACCAAAATTCATATGTGAAAGTGTGAAACTAAAATATCCTAAAGTTTAACATTTGTTGTGAGGGGAGGACTATTAATCATTCACTAGTGTAGCTTATTTCGTCATTTGAAATTTCTAAAATGAAATTATATTTATCAAGAGAGCATGTGTATTTCAGGTTTTTGGATCCATTGACAATAGGAAACTATCCAAGTTCCATGCAGTCTCTTTTGGGGAGTAGATTACCAAAGCTCTCTACATATCAGGCCAGGCTTGTAAGAGGGTCCTTTGATTTTATTGGATTGAACTACTACACTACCTATTATGCCACCGATGCACCTGAATTAATTGAAGCCAAGCCTAGCTACCTCACGGATTCTCTTGCTATTCTTACAGGTAAGTGTATTTTTATGAGATCTCACTAATAGATCACATCTTAAATATATGACAACATCAGATAAATGTTGTTAATTACTCTAATGTATTAATTAATTCAATTCCATTTGGCTTTGAAGAACAAATTAAACATAAAAAAAAATTAAAAAACACAGTTCATGATTATGATTGCTATTATTAGTTTTTGTTAGTGTTATATATTGTATTTATATGTTGACAGATAACCGTAATGGGATACCTATTGGTCCAAAGGTATGCACTTGAATGATTTAAATGAAATATCATCAACTACATGTCAAGGTTTCATTTCAATCAGTTATTCTTATTGATGAAGTAAAGGATACCCTGTACTTGTAGGCTGCTTCAAAATGGTTGTCTGTTTATCCAAAAGGAATTCACCAACTGTTGCTCTATATTAAAACAAAGTACAACAACCCTTTGATCTACATCACTGAAAATGGTAATTAATACACCTATAGTATTTTCTTCCAATCTAATTATTAAATATTCATATAAGATCATTTGTTGGTGCAAGCTTAATTAATTTATATCTATACTAACTACTTTGAGAGAGAGAATTTATGCTCATGTTTATTTCTTTCTGACATATTTTTATGTGAAACAAACTTTTATATACAGGAATAGATGAGTTCAATGATCCAACACTCTCACTTGAGGAAGCCCTTGCAGATACACCCAGGATTGATTACCATTATGGTCATCTCTATTATCTTCAAACTGCAATCAAGTAAGTGCTATATCATATAAAAGGTAGTTTGTTTTTTTTTTTTCCCTTAATTGATCTGTTACATATATGTTTAATGCATCCCTAATTTTGGTTTTGAATTTATCAGGGATGGTGCGAATGTAAAAGGATATTTCGCATGGTCATTGATGGATAACTTCGAATGGTCTTTCGGCTACACTTTTAGATTTGGAATCAACTTTGTAGATTACAATAATGGACTCAAAAGACACCCAAAACTCTCGGCCATCTGGTTTAAGAATTTCCTACAACACAAACTTGTTACATCTGATGCTTCGTGCTAAGAAGATGAAGTTCATTAATCGTGTGTGACATGCTTAAATATTATCATAACGACCATATGGCTCAATGGAATAAATATATATATACACTATTAAATTTAGCTTGTCCCAAGTTTTAAATTACTTGATTGGAAACATGTCTCTTTATGCATCACAGAGATAAATCGTTCAGACCTTTGTTAATTGAAATCGCCACCTTTCTCAAGGATCAAAGGAATGAAATGGATGCAGAAATTCTAGTCTATAGTCAACTTTTCCGTCATTTCTTCAATTGCAAAGACATCTAAACACCATAAGTGTTGTTAAAAATGACATGTTTCTGAGTGCTCCTTAATTCCTTTTAGCATGTGGCGAAGCTCTGCACTAACATGAAGCAATGTGTCTTCAGCAAAGAATTCCTGAACAACACCATTCACATCAACCATACTACACCCAGGCCTTTTTCTGACCCTCCTTTCCCTCATCAACTTCCTTACCTCTGAGGCTTCCTTCCACATATTAGCAACAAAATACATATTCCATAGAAGCATATAAACGCCATCATCATTTGGTTCAAGTTCAATTATCTTCTTTCCTGCAATTTGAGCCATGTTCAAATTCCCATGGACTAAGCAAGCAGTCAGTAATGATCTCCATATAGCAGCATCAGGGCTAATTGGCATCATCTCAATCACTTCTTTTGCATCTTCCAGCAATCCTGCTCGGCCGAGAAGATCCACTATGCATCCATAGTGCTCAATGGTTGGCTTAATGTAACAGGACTGAATCATTCTAGTAAACAAAACTCTTCCCTCGACAACTAACCCAGCATGGCTACAAGCAGTTAGAACTGACAACAGGGTTACCTCATTAGGGGTAACCCTTGATTCTAACATGAGAGAAAAAACCTCCAAAGCAAGGTGCCCTTCCCCGTCATAAGCATACCCTGATATCATTGTAGTCCACGAAAACACATCCTTCTTCAAGATATCATCAAATATCCTTACAGCCAAGTCAAGTCTCCCACTTTTGGAGTACATATCCATCATAGCATTGCTCACCGTGACATCCAACTCGAGGCCAATTTTCTTAACACAACCATGTATGCACTGACCAAAATCAAGAGCCCCAACATCAGCACACGCCGAGAGCACCGCCACCATCAAATCCGCACGAAGACAGACTCCCCCATCATCAGCTTCCATCCGTTTAAACATCTCCAAAGCCTGAACTGGAGCTCCTCCTTTGACACATCCAGTAATCATAGCCGTCCAAGAAACCAAATTTCTTTCAGGCATTGCATCAAACACTTCACGAGCACCACTCAGATTGTTGCACAATATATACCCATGGAGCAAAGTAGTCCAAGAAAACACATCCTTGAACCCCATCTTCTCAAAAACCAATGCAGGCATTCCCATCACACCATTTCTACAATACATGTCAATCAGAGCATTCCCCACAACTAGGTTTTCATCAAAACAATTCCTGAACACCATTCCATGAACAACCCTCCCTCTAACCAAATCCTTGCAGTGCCCACATGAGGATAAAGCTGCAACAACAAGGAAGCTATCAGGTCTTAGATCCACATGCAAGCAACGGGAAAACGCTGAGAGGGACTTGGAAGGAAGACCAGAATGGAGGTAGAGGTTGAGGAGGCAGGTCCATGATACTATATCTGGATCCTTAATCTGATCAAAGACCCTCTGTGCTTGTTCTGTTTTTCCAACATTCTTGTAACATTGAAGCAACTTGCATGACAAAGGTTGTTGGAGATTTGGGGTGTGTAGGGATCCTAGTGTCACACACAGTGCATGGATTCGTTTTAGCTGGTCAAGGCTTGCACAACTGCGCAGTATTCTTTGCAAGGATACGTAGTTCATCAAAATAAAATTGGATCACACTTCATCTATTAAGAACATAGAAATTTGTAATGCTATTATTATTAAAGCTATATCAACCAAATCTATTAAATATTATATGAAGAACAAGTTTAAGGCTATTGATCACAATTTTCGACCTTTGATTTTTTAACCAATGATTATTATACCTTTGCTTTTTTAATTAACTATTATAATTTATGAGTGCATCTCCAGCCTGGAAATCAAATCATTCTTTACTTTTTCTTTTTTTCTTTTTACTTCAGTTCAAAGAAGTCAGCGATGGTAGAATTAGGAAACGGTGTTGGAAAATATAAAACTAAGTTACTCGAGCCAGTTGGTAGAAGCAAAAGATCCAAATTTCATTTCACATCATTTTATAAGAAAAAGATTGACAAATCCTAAAACAGAGACAAGGACTCATTCTGTTCTGTGTCACGTGAACCAAGAAAACAAAAGTTCTCATGATTCTTTCTCACAGAAACACCAAAAAAAGAGTATGCAATGCATTGCACTCTTCTGGCTTATTATTCTTAGTCATGACCCTTCTACCTGCTACACTAAGCACAAAACAAACCAAACTACACAATGCTAAAAGGTAGTTTCTTTTCTTGATCAAAGGTGGAGACTTTCTGGAACCTGACATAGTAAGGTTCAATGTTGTCACCGACAGCCATGACTTTGGTTCCATCAGCATCTTCAAAGGTCCCAACAGGAGCACAGAGGGCACCAGGGACACTGGGGCAGAACTTGAAGCTGTAGATCTCATAAGCATGGTCCCCTTCAAGCCTCTCAATCTTGAACTTGCTAGTGATATCATTAGGGTTACCACTGGTGCTCACAAACCAGAACCCTGAGCCTTCCTTGCTGAGCCTCCACACTGTTGGCTGGATGCAGATTGTCTTCACAGGGAAATCAATGGTGAGATCAGTGAGAGTTGGAATGTGGTCAAGGCCTGGTGCATGGAATCTCACTGGGGAACCAATGAATGAAGGGTCACGGATAACATCAAGAGGGCAAGTCTTGCCCCTTGTTTTGCCTAGTGTGAGGCCTCCATCATCAGCCCACAGTGGCCACACATAGTACCCCACACCTGGCTCCAAAGGGTTCCCTTGCTTATCAACCACTGGTTCAGGTTCAGCTGCTAGGAGTGGCTGTGTGTTGAAGGCCAAGAAAATGGAAAAACATAGGGGGAGGAATTGAAGCATTGCAATGGAAACCTTCATTGTTTTAGTTGTGTGTGTGTATTTCACTTGTGTCACATTTACATATCTCATAATGCACCATTATATAGTGCTGCATAAGGTCAAGTTTGGACATGAGGATGCTTTAGTTTGGTATTTTCTATGATATAGAAATTTTGCGTTATGTAGCACGAGGCTTCTTTTTGTTTTGTTTTTTTTGCTGAATAGTAGCACGAGGTTATTGCCTATTAGTTTTAAATTGGCATATTTTTAAACAGATTTGATCTAGAGAAGTTATAGATTAGATGAGTGTAGTAGCAGAAAGTTGATACTGGATAACTACAGAAATATAAAACTGTTGAATTCTCGTTTTTTCTTCATATTATATTTGTCACGTGTACGTCGAGTAGCATTAGTTTAAAATAAAATTTTGAGGATTCTTTGAACGCATGACATAATTTTGGACATGGGGCGAGAGCGAGGTGCTTAGTTGACAAAAGCATTGGTAAAATTGAAACTTCACGTGCAGGTAGGTGTATCTTGTCAGATTAAATAAATAGGAACTTATCTTTTCAGATGTTGTAGCCATTTATGTTTGATCCTCATCCACATGGAAGAGTCGATCATGTTTGTCCAGTTATTTGAGTCTCGCTCAAATGAAATCAGCCTGAAACAAATTAATTTTTTGATTTTCTTCCCCTTTGAATGACTAGTATCTATATCTGCAACAATAAGGAAGCTATCAGGTCTTAGACCCACATGCAAGCAACGGGAAAACGCTGAGAGGACTTGGAAGAAAGACAGGAATGGAGGTAGAAGTTGAGGAGGCAGGTCCATGATACTATGAAAGACCCTTTGTGCTTGTTCTGTTTTTTCCAACATTCTTGTAACTTTGTGGCAGCTTGCTTTGCATGACAAAGGTTTGGTGGTCAAGGCTTGCTTGCACAACTGCGCAGTGTTCTCCGCAAGGATTCGTAATTAATTGTTGGATTTTGTCCTCAAAATTTACAAAATTTCAATTTGATCCCCTGTTAATAGCAGCTCAGCTCTCTCATCCGTGAATGACTAGTATCTATGTCTTTTAATAAAAGTTTACTTGAATTAGTTACAAGGGCATACCAGTACTACTACTTTTTTGTGTAAACAATTATGGTATCGAAGTTTGAGCTTAACACTTAATGAAAATTAAGCGAATCCCTCTCATATTAAAAGATTAAAAGAGTACAAAATGAATCCTATTTGGGGAATGTTGGCTACATATTACTATATTACATGACCATTACATTTACTATTTCATAATTATTCGACAAGGGTGTGTCATGTTAACACAGCATTAACTTCATGTAATTATTTCTCACATAGACACACTACACTAAAAAAGTACACTTTTCCAGCTTATTACCCATCTTAGTTACACTTGGCAAAAAAAAAAATTGCCAAACTAAGCACTGCTAAAGCCTTGGCTCTTCTGAGGATAGGTGGAGACCTTCTGAAACCTCACATAGTATGTTTCATTACCATCACCTATAGCCATAACCTTGATTCCATGAGAATCTACATAGGTCCCTATAGTGCCAGGCACAGTGGAGCAGAACTTGAAGCTATAGATCTCATAGGCAATATCTCCTTCAAGCCTCTCAATTTTGAACTTGCTAGTGACATCCCCAGCCACCACAAGAGTTCTCACAAACCAATGCCCTGAACCCACCTTGGTGATCCGCCACACTCTTGGCTGGTGGCAAGGGTTTAGGCAAGAAGGAAGAAGCATAGTAGTGGAAGGAATTGAAGCATGAGTCATGACAACCTCCATCGTTTTTTTTTTGTTTTGGAGTATGTAGCACAAGCTAATTAGTTAAGAGTGAATGATTGATAAAACGGATTTTATATTTTTTTGGTGTTTAAACCCAGCTTTTTGTTAGC
Source organism: Amphicarpaea edgeworthii (assembly GCA_014843725.1). Lineage (NCBI taxonomy): Eukaryota > Viridiplantae > Streptophyta > Magnoliopsida > Fabales > Fabaceae > Amphicarpaea > Amphicarpaea edgeworthii. Next base: position 2,888,598 of record CM026325.1, read on the forward strand.
TGTACAATTCTATCATTTTTAATCAATTTTAACTAATAATAAAAAGTGTTTCCAAAAGTATATTATCATACTCCAATACTTGTCTAGCAATGTTGCACTTTTTCCTTCTCTTCAAAGAAGTGAAGGCAGAACCAAAAAAGTGTTAAAAAATACGAAACACAGAAACACGAGACGGTTGGTATCAGCAAAAGAACTAAATTTCATTTCACCTCACTAGGGAAACAAAAAACAGATTGGTGGCAAATTTTAAAACAGAGAAAGGGACTCCTTCTGTCCTGTGCCATGAGAACAAAGAAAAGAAAACTTCTTGTAATTCTTTCTCACAGCCACACCAAAGCAGAGTTTCATTGCACTCTCTGCTTTATTAGAGCTTTTAATTGTCATTATGTTAAAATTATTAATGACTTTAATTTTAAATTGACAGAATTACAGAAATACTATTTTAACTTACTTTAAAATAAATACTAAATTAAAGTTTTAAAAAAGATAATAATTTAAACTAAATCTCTTGAAAAAATAAATGGCTAAAGATAATTTAACCTTTCAAACACGTTCTTTGATACACTCATTCGTTATTGATAATTTAACCTATGACTCTCAAACTACCTGCACAATGCTAAAAGGTAGTTTCTTCTCTTGAGCAAAGGTGGAGACTTTCTGAAACCTAACATAGTAAGGTTCAATGTTGTCACCGACAGCCATGACTTTGGTTCCATCAGCATCTTCAAAGGTCCCAACAGGAGCACAGAGTACACCAGGGACACTGGGGCAGAACTTGAAGCTGTAGATCTCATAAGCATGATCCCCTTCAAGCCTCTCAATCTTGAACTTGCTAGTGATGTCATTAGGGTCACCACTGGTGCTCACAAACCAGAACCCTGACCCCACCTTGTTGAGCCTCCACACCGTTGGCTGGTAGCAGATTGTCTTCACAGGGAAATCAATGGTTAGATCAGTGAGAGTTGGAATGTGGTCAAGGCCTGGTGCAAGGAATGCAACTGGGGAACCAATGAATGAAGGGTCACGGATAACATCAAGAGGGCATGTCTTGTTCCTTGTTTGGCCTAGTGTGATGCCTCCATCATCAGCCCATAGTGGCCACACGTAATACCCTACTCCTGGCTCCAAAGGGTTCCCTTGCTTATCCACCACTGGCTCTGGCTCAGCTCCTAGGAGTGGCTGTGTGTTGAAGGCCAAGAGAAGGAAAAAACATAGAGGGGTGAAGTGAGGCATGGCAACCTTCATTTTCTTTGTTTCTCTGTCAGAATGAGGCTATGTTATGTGTGTCATTTGTTTTCACTACTTCAGAATGAATCCTTATATAGTGCTGTGTATAAGGTGCTAATGAAATTTGGGCACGTTTTGATATTGGGGATGTGGATGTTTCAGCCAAGTTTTTTGGTAGCTCTTAGGATATAAAATTTGGGTTATGCAGCACGAGGGTGTTGGTTTTGAAATAAAAAATAAATAAAAAAATTATACATCTCAGATGCTATTTAACTGAAAAAAAGTATAATGTACCAAAAAAGATAGAGATTAAAAAATAGAAATATTGATGGAATGTTAAAAAAACAAGTGCCTAAAGATCATGATTGTAGTTTTATATTGGCGTAAAAAAAAAACGTGATCTGATGTAAAGGTGAGTGTAGAAGAAAGCTATTAATACGGGATAAGTATATAATATAACTGTTGTCTTTTCATTTATTAATTTATATTATATTATATTTTGACGCGAGGGGCGCGAGGGGCGTTAATTTTAAATTTATGATGATTCGTGGAGCACGTTGGCAATATAAACAGAACAAAACAGAAAAGTGCGTAGGAAGATGGGAACAAACTATTAAAAACAGTCTCATTCTCAAACATTAGTGAATTCAACAGCGTGCTACTAGTGGCATCAATGTAATGTGGTGTCTATACAATACTAATCCTTTTATCATTCTTAAGAGAATGTTTGTGTCCATCAGATTTTTTCAAATATAGATTTCTTCTCTGCACGAAAGCCTGAATATTTCGAGCATAAAAATAGTTGAAGCCGTGGACAGCCAGAAATTTTAAGTAACTGAAGATTTGGAAACATAGAAACGTAGTACTTCTAGGAAATTCCTCAAGATTTTAGCAAAACTTATGTACTAAAATCTCAAGGCTACTGAAACTGACTATGAATAAAGGCCATTCTTGTACGCATGGATCTTCCATCTCAATAATTGTCAAATTTTCCATTTTTTTCTCAACAAAATTATAGAGAAGGGGATTCAGTCATGTTTGTACACATACACAATACTGGTTGACGGATTTTGCAAAGGTAGAAGACTTAAAAATGCGCAAGATATCTGTCAGAATCTCTTGATTAAAGGATATCTATCAGAGCTTACTTTTAGCTCATCATGGAGTTGTTATAAAGGTATTGAATATTGATATTAGCTAAAATTGAAATTCAGATTGTTAAATGCAATTTTCCTGACGACAATCCTCGATGGATTTACCATCCAAGTACTCACAATTCATCACATTCAAGCTTTTGTTAAATTTTTTTCCAAGCTTTGACCATTCAGCTCGAATATGTGCTTGGTTTTTCTTGGCCACTTCCAACTCATTTCTCAAGTGAGGCACTTGTTCCTTCAACTCATCTCTTTGTGTTTTCAGAATCTTTGCTTCTTCAAAAACTTCCCTTTTTCTCTTTGTACTTGCTATCTTAGCTGATTGAAAAACAGCAATGTTAGCCTTAATTGCATTTATCTGCTCTTCTAGCTCTTTCTTCCTTTTCTCCAAACATGATAACTGGTTGCTTAATTCACTTTCCAAGGACAAAACTTCCTTGAACTCGTTCTTGTTAGCTTCAAGATTTTCTTCTAGTTTATCTGCTTTCAAGATGTTGGTGCTGGCAGACTCTATTTTCCTACTGGAATCATTGTAGTCGCAACTCCAGCGAGTGAATTCTCTTGAGACTTCTAATATCAACAACCTCATTTCTGCTGAGACTCCATCATCTGCAGACAACTTGGAAAGGTATTCTATGGCAGATTTGATGCTACCAGATTGTCCAGTATGCAATAGATCAGAGAAGTCTTTGGAAAGAAGGTCCTGCAGCGTTTTCAATGCTTTCTTAGTCTCTTCACAGGGTGTGGAATTCAATAATTCAGTAATGACTGTAGTGTCTTGGGAAGGTGGCATAACTGAGGTCTCGGAATCGAGAGAAGCATAAAATGCTTTCATTTCTACATCATCCAGAGTCAGTTCCCCTTGATTCTTGGGAGATTCTATGCTAGGCAGCAAAAGAGTGGAACTAGTTTTTGGATGTAGTTCTTGTACGGGACTGGGAGAATTTTCAATGGATGCAATAGCAATTGGAGTTCGAATATTTGGAGACTGAGAAAAGCATGGGATTTGAGATTCAGGTTCGACCTTCAATGGGCGAACCATAAGCACTGTGTTTAATCCAGATTCTACAAAATAAGAAAAAATAGGGAAGTGGTAATGAAATGTAATCCAGAGGTGTTTTCTAAGAACAAATGGTAAAATCACGCACAGCCACATTCCAATTGGAAGAATTGCAAAATGTAATTGAAAAACACAGGACAGGAAATCAAGTTTCTCAACCTGCTACCATATAGCAAAGAATTCCTCCTTACCAAATATTATAATTTAGCAGTAAAGCAAATAGTAAATGTTGTCTAAATCAATCTCATACTCCATTATAGCTACTACATGTTGCATTAGTTCATCAACTACTGAGTTTTATCAGTGACTTAAGGCAGACAACAATATAACAGACTCATGAGCAGATTCAACTATATTTACAAAAAAAAGCTCTGAAGTTATAACTTACAAGCATTTAGATGTGATGTCCTTCCCAATTTTTAAAACATTTTCAACAGTTAATTAGTCAGATTTTTATTTGGGTCTGTCTACCACAGAATATTATAATGGCAATTGATCAATTATATGGCAACTAAATGAGTAAAAAAATTGGAGATAACATCTTGGGGGAACAAAATAATGCTTACCTTTGGCACTACTGGTAGTGGGACCTCTAAAACACACTGTAGGCATTGAATCTTGAGTTATAATATCCAGTGGTTTAGGACGCTTAGGGCATATGATCAAATGACGCTTCAAATGAGAAGTCCCACAGTTATCTTGCAACAGTTTTCCGCAGTGTCTGCACAGAACTTTACTACCTTCAGTGGTTTGAATTCGCTGCATTTCTTCCCATACTTTAGAAGTCATTTTTGGGCGCTTAGAATTGTTGAAATCATCATACTCATAATCTATCTCAATGCCTGTTGCATTCTCATTTGTCATTTTCTCCTGTTAAACAAATACCAACTAAATTTAGCAAATCAATTCATTTCAAATTCAAAAGACGTTGCTCACAGAAATATCACAAAGACCTGAAAACTCATCTATTATACATCAAGAACAAGAACCAAGCCTTTAAAGCTGGCATCTTTACATTTAAATTCTCATCATTTAGTTACAATCAAACCAAGAGAATCTTATATTTTGTACCAAATACCAATTAAAGAAAAAGAAAAGGAAAAAAGGTAGACAGAGAGGTCCTCTATGATGTTATACAGAAGGAGGCAGAACCGCATAAGTACTTTCAAATCCTGTAAGAAAGGTGAAATCCTAACAATTTCAACTCTAACAGAATTAAACCATTAGCCATCCAGCTAATATAACTCCCGTTATGAATTATGAAATTACTAAGTACAAGACAGTAAATTAAGATACTAATGTTTTCAGAGTTTTTATTTTTTATTTTTTAAAGAAAAAAAGTACAGCTGAATTAAGAATTATTTTCATGTATATTCCATATGTTAATAAAATCATAAAGCTACGAGTGCAACTCAGATATGCAATCCAACACCAAAGAATCAGAAAGATATAACTCATGGCTCAATTATCCCACATAAGATGGCATGACACAATATGCTGGACTCTTCAAACAGAGGGTTCAAGTTTTGCAAGCAAAAGTTCTATCAGTAAACAAAACATGGAAAATAAAATGGATTTTCTGCGAGAAAATTTAGACACTAGACCATTAGCCACTAAACATATTTGCCCCATAGTCACACACTAGCAAACACAAATTTGCATGCTACTCCCGCATCAAATGCAACACCAGTTGACCATAGATAAAAAGTATCTAATTTTTCTTTTAGTTTTGGTTCGCCATGTTGTAAGGGACTAGTCCCTTCTGCTAGACTTAAACCTGGCTGGTTGTCTCTAATCTCCAACACAAGATAAATACATGCATATTGCATACTGCAATTAGACCTTAAAAGGTCTGCTACAATACAAAGATAGTTTTAACAATTTGGTTTGTTATCCAGAGTATTTGTACTTTATGATCATTATTTTTTTAAAATAAGAGTCAATCTCTTCATTAACTATTATAACAACGATAACCCTTTTCCATCTTCTTCAACGTTTCCCTTTTGAACTTCTTCAACAGAAACCCAATTTCTCTCCACCCCCACTCATATTCCTACATATACCGAAATTTCAGCTTACTTTTCAACCTTTCAATTTCCAGTTTCACAGATCTCAACCACAAAAAAATAATTAAAAAAAATCACAAGTCCTCTATTACACCCTCTTAAAATTGAAATTCAAATATAAAACATGAAAGGCCAGAACAAAGAAGAACGTGCCTCACATCAATTTGGCAACCATGCATTGAAACTGAAAAAAAAAAAGCTCAATATTGTAGCGTGAAAATAAAAAAGTGAAAAAATAGATGAACCAAAATGCATAGTCTTATGAAGAATTGATGAAAGGGGTGTGTAGTGTTACTTGGGTTCTGCTGTTACACGAAGCGTGAAGAAGGTGCTTGATGGCGTCAATGGAAGTTCAGAGAGCGTAGCAGCCGAAAGAGGCAGAAACTGTTTCGAACGGAGACAATGGACGAGGAATAGAAACTCGGATATGTAGGTTTCGGGCTTGAGCCCGGGCCGGGCTATGCGGTCACTCATTCAGGCTTCAGCCCATGGGCCGGAGAATTTGACGAGGCCTTGGATGAATTAAGAGCTTATTTAGATAACTTTTGTATTTTACCTGTTAAAAAAAATGATAAGTTTTGTATTTTGGTCTCACAACAGCAAAAATAAAATAAATTATGATCTTCAAAAAATTTAAATAGACTTTGCCCCCAATTAAATTCATGGAGGCAAAGATTGATTCATGTATGAAAAACATAATTATTACGTTTTGTTTGGAAAAATTTTAATAAAAAAAAATAAGGGAAAAAAATATACTAAACAAATGAATTCAATAATAAAGAACTTTGATTCCTTAGGGGCACCCAACTTTGGCCTAGACCATATCCTAAAAATATTTGTTTCCCAAGATAGAAAGAGCTTTGAAGCAAAATTGAACTTGAATACATAATTAAACTAGTGATAATGATTGTGGTTCCCATATTACATGAACTGCTGCACATGTATACCAGACGTAGTAGAAACCTTCTGTATAAACACACAACTTTAATCTACTTGGTTCCTATCAAAATAGCCATGGATTTCAAGGCAGAAGATACAGTCCGATTTCAGCAACACAGATACAATAATCAAACAGGGGAGAAAGTGCATTACATTCTCCCATCAAAGAATCCCTCATCCATCTTATGCAGTTTTGTTGCCCTTTGTTTTCTGGTTCTAGTGCCTTTGCAGTCAGTGTGCACTTTTTTCTAGTAGAACATAATTGTAGCGGTTAAAGAAAAATAAAGGTGTCATGTGTTTTTGTTGCACCTTAAGTATTCTCAAAATATTCAGCAAAATCCTGTTCTGTGTTCTGCCAACGTGATAGGAGCTTGAATACCATGAACTGGGAGGCAATAGTTTCAAGGTGAGAAATTCCAACACGCACCAAAACTCAATAGTTCTTAAGTGATTTTTGGCTCATAAAGCCCATTTTCATTTTAACTCGGCCTTTGTTTTCCAGCTTCACTCCCTGGTGTGGTCGAAGGATTTTCCACCAACGCTGTTTCTTCTTCCTTAAATGTTTCATGCCATCAAGCTTTGAAGGCTTTGGTTTCTTTGAATGCCGAATGTGTCTCATGACCCCTTCCGCAAGTCTATGAAACTGACCAACCTGGTTTTTTCGAGGAACCACTCTTGCACTTGCAACCCCCCCTATCCTTGTCTTGTCTTTATGGTGGAACACATTCTGCAACTGATTCCACATACTATCTTTATGACCATGAACACCATCATCATCATGATGGTGATGATGGTGGTGATGGTGGTGGTGGTGAAAGATTAGTCCCAACATATTTTTCAGCCTCCTCAGTCTTCCAACTGTCTCCTCAGGATTTCTTTTGCGGTGGTGTCTATGAGATTTGAAACTGCCAAATCTACGTGAAGGGCCGTCATCCTTCTCGAGATATGAGTTGTTACTCTCTTCTGAACTGCCCTCATATGCTGCATCCACTACCATCCTTCCAGATGAGGGACACTGTGTTCTATCTGGCAAGGAGTAGTCCTCAGAGTCACTACTGCTATTGGCACTGCCTTGCTGAGAACTCCACCGAGAAGAGTCTGAGTTTGAGTTTGCCTCTTCCAATTTATGATCTTGTGGTTGAACCCTTGTCTTCTGTTGTTTAAGATGACCAGTCTTGTGATTGTGAGTTCTTCTTCTGTCCAAAACTGGAGAGTCTCTGTGTTGATGGGAATTTACCTTAATCTCACCGGATCTCTGGTCCCATAGAGTTGGTTTCATCACCATCTGATGAAGTGGTGGCTTTTGTCTCCTTGCAATAATGGCCTTTGATCCTGATCCTGCTAACTTCGGTGCATAGGAAGATTCAGAACTCACTGGATTTTTTCTGACCAAACTTTCTCTATTTGTTTTACTTACTAACATGGAATGTTTCTTACTATGATTGGCTTGATTCAAAGGGACCCTCAAACCTTGAATAAACTCACTTGCTTGACTCCCAAAATAGGCATCACCACTCATTAACCTGTTCAGTGACTTAACTCTATCTATCGTAGCTATATTTTGTACTGAATTTTGAATCCTACTCCGACTTCTCAACCACTCTCCTCCTGATGCCATCTTGGCACCAATCTGCTTTGGTACATCAATGCTCTTTGCAGATTCTGCATTACTCTGAAGCCAACGATTCTGATTTCTCGTCTGACTCTGACTCAATGATCCATTTACAGCACAAAAGGGTTCCATAAATGCATTTGCTGAAATCGAATTTTCACCCTTACAATTCATCAACCTATGTCCTTCCCAGAGGGACTTTCCACTACTCATCTGACTTCCTGAAGCCCCATTGTTTCTGTCTGAATTTGCTGCCTCGTGTGTAGTATGATGAGCTGCACTGTTCTTAGTGGAATCACTTAAATTTGAACAAAGTTGGAAAGCCAAAATCCGAGACTCAATTCTTTTGATTGCATTAACTAAGTCATCAGAGAAATCACCCTTCTGATCCGGATGTTTGGCCTCTCCGGCAGCATTAGAATTGCTTTGACCTTCATGAATTCTATTCAGTAATGACATATTATTCTCTTCATTTTTCTCACCAGCTTCTGCATCAAACATTTGTAATGATTCTTCTGCATGCACCCCATCACCATATAAAGCATTTACATCATTATGACTACTCTCTGTGTTGGACAAAATGTCATTCTCATTACATAGATTTGTTGCCTTGACTGAATTATGTTGCATCAAACTGCTCTCCTCACCTATACTGCATACTGTTTCACATTTTGTTCCTTCATCATTTGAGATGCTAAACTTTGACAGCTCTGGAAGTTCTTTCTTTGATACTAATTTCATCTTAGGCTTCTCATCTTTCTCTGAAGTCATTTTAGTACTAGTTGGATATTTTACTGAGTTTTGAGAAATGTTGGCTGCCACTGGAGACTTTGACTCCTGCACAGCCACAAGTTTTTCTTGTTGAAAGGATTGTCTTAAGTAAAAGAAATCACATTCTTTATACTGCTGATGGGGACTGGGTTCGGTGGATGCTAGAATTTGAAGCATTACTGTAAAAGTGCATATTATTCCTTTCATTCAGGTCAAAAATAGAAGATAAGATGGGAAAAAAAATCATGATCCATATGTAAAATGATGAACCATATGCACCTTTAAATGGGTCTCAAAAACACTTTCAACAGCAACATCCAGCAAACTTTTTAATAAAGCTCGTGCCCTCTCAACCAACTGCCACAAACAAAAGAAAATATGCATCTCAAGATTTACCAATCAAGAAGCACTCAGATTTCTCTAAGTAGCTATAAATACTATTAGTAGAATAGAATGCAGCAACAAGAATGCAAAAGAGGATCACAAAGCAGAAAATCTTTCAGATTCTGTAACCAGTCACATTAAATTGGGAACAAAGCTCTCAAAACTGAATTTCAAAACTATAACAATCTACTTCAAAAAATAGTTACACCTTATTAAATACTTTTAACTAATTAAAAATATTAAATTATTTGCATACTTCCAATGTGATGCTTATTTTCCATTTTGGAAAATATATTCATAGTTTAATTTTCATGCACTTTAAAAATCACTCTAAGTATGACTTATAAAGTAATTATAACAAAAATCTATCAGTCTTTTCATACAGGATAACTTATTTATGATTAGTTTCATAACCGGTTCAAAGGACTGAAATCAAAACCTATTATGGTAGTTACCAAAGAATGACAGTTTGCAAAAATTTTATACTTGAGGACATTTGAAGTAAATTTATATTATTTTTTGTATCTTTGTTTTCTTATGGAATCACACTACTCAGAAATTGTCAAAAACAAAAAGAAAATGCAAGTATAAAGAACTGACATCCTTTGAATTTGAATTTTGCAATGCAAGGCTATTATCTTCAAGAAGTCTATATAAGAGTCTTATGGCGCGGAAATTGTTGTGGGCTTCCTCAAAATCCATCGCAACTCAACGTGCTTTTGGTTTTTGAATTCAAGCAAGCACTGTTGTGTTGGCTTCTATTTTTTTGTCATAAATTGAGTCGCCTGAAAGTTGAGGAAACTGGGAGCGTGACAAAAACGAACAGAAAATGAAAACAAGGAAGAAAAATGCAAAAGTACCTTCATTGAAGCGAATAATTTGTGGATGAAACAGAAGTAGAAGAAGAAACTAGGAAGCATACACGAACGTGAAATGAAAATGAAGGAAACAAAACGCGCGTAACCTCAAATTTGGCAGCAATTGCAAGTTGTAACCGCTACAAATGACGTGGCACCAATACCTTATTTTAAGGTAAGATATTGAGAAAGGTGTTAAGCTTAAAATCTCTCACTAGAAAACAAATTAATATCATTACATGTAAGATATGATCTTCCACAAGATCTTTTCAAGATAAATTTTCCACTAACTAATTAATTATTTTAATAATATAAAATACAAAATAACTAACCAAAATTATATTATTAAATAATTAATTTAATTTTAAAATAAAATTTTAGAACATTATTAAAATATTTACCTTGACTTAGACTTGTTTCTTTTTTTTTCCACATTACCCTTAAGGCCTTAACAGATTATTGTCAGTTTGTCACTTGAACCGCCGTCGAGTCGCACACTATGTATAGATGTTTTTTTAGTCGATTCAATCTTATAAAAGTGATGATTTTGGGAATCAAAATCGAGTAATTTTTCATATGCTAGGGCCTTGTTCGATAGATTAGTTAACAACAGAAAATCAAAAGCAGTGTCGAGAATAAAACAATTGTGTGCAGATAAACTATATTTGGCTAAGAGATCAGCAGGTTGGTTTTCTTAACGAAGCTGTGAGTCCACTAGAAAGAAACACCTCTCACTGTCCAAAGTTGGATATGCCAATAATTAACATAGTTGTGAAGATGTTACATTATTTTGATGTAAAGCATAGTAGTCATAGCCATTAATTTTGCATTTATCTTAAAAGAGCTTGACAAAATACAACAATCTAATTACGTAGATGAAGGGACAAAATCCTGAGGTGTTAAACTAAGCATATAGATGTGTTAAACTACAGCATTTAATACGCAGAGCACCAGCTTTAGACATCTGCCATGTGTGATTCAAAAACAATTATGAAGAAAAAAATCCAACCTCTAATTACAATATTAAAGGCAGCAAATGTTCTCGAAAGATTATAAATCATATCCTTATGAACCAATGATGAGTCTAGCTCAATTAATTGAGGAAGATACTTGAGTGTTGTAAATCTCCATATCCTTATCAATTAAGGGTCAGTAAAACCCCTTCACTCAAACAGTCTCGTTTCTGGAAAGCCTCGATCGTACTAAGTCCAAATCTGATACTTTATTGATGCTGCAAATGTTCAGGGTTCAGGGGATTTCAAGTCAGAATAACACCAAGACCAAGAATAATGTGCAAAGAACTAATTAACAGTAAACAGAAAAGAGACTCACTAGTACACACTATGTCCACTAGGAATCAATTTCTTGCAGATCCAGTCTGGCACCAACTTTTCCAGAGACTCAATTTGTTCCTCAGCTTCTCCTATAGGGATAAGAATATTAGTTAGCGACAGTCTATATTAATAACAATCAACAAGAAACCATTTATGACAGTGCTAGAACATACTCATCTCCACAAAATCCAAACTGTACATAAGTATCTTATGCAGGAGCTCCTCTTTAGTGATTGGAATTCTTTGGACAGATTGAGATATAGAGTGAATCACATTAACCAGATCCACCAATGGTGAAGATTTTTTATGTTGTGTGTCTAAACCAGCTTGCTTTTGGATAATTTTCTCAAAAGCATAACCAAGGGTCTCTTCTGCCTGCATTGAAAAGCCAAGTTACGAGGGGAAAAAAAAAAATCACTTTCATGAGAGAGGAAAAATCACAGGGAAAATAATTGAAAATTTGCTCATGCTTTTTCAAAAGGAATCTTTAAGACCACTGAACAGAAGGATGATATGAAGAATCACTCAAAAATGAAGACATTTGTGAGATGGCATACCTCCTGAGGTACAGAAACACCCAAAAGCATTGCAATCCTCACAACATCCTCTGCTAGATTCAGGGAAGCTATCAAATTCATGCAGAGCACTGCTAGATTCTAACATGTCTACTCCAATGCCAAAGCCATCATTGTCCTCCATGAGTGAAAAGTCAAGCACTCTTTTTGCTGCCTTTTGAGAAGATGTTGACTTTTGGGTAGGCATGTTCTGAAGCTTAACATCAGAAATGGGCATTAATCTCGCAGGTGCTGACTGGGCAGGTGTCTCTGTAATAAAACTATCAGCAGCACAGGAGATATTTTTTGTATCTGGGCTTTCAAAATTAGTGCACGTAACAGAATGTGTAGGGTGGATCATATGTACTGGTGTATTAATAACACTAGGTTGAAAAGACAAAGAAAATGATTCCTTCTGATTCCCTCTTTCCGTAATCAGATTAGCCAAATCATCAGATAATCGTACACATGCTTTCAGCAGTGCTTTTTCACTTTCTTCATTATCCAGACAATCAGATGCATGAAATGATGGAGAAGTTTTTGTGGGTGAAAAGCATTGAGCCTTTTCTGCCAGGTCGGTATTATTCTTCCGAGAAAAGTGTCTAGTTGGATACAATTGCAATTGCTCTGGCAACATTTCGGTTTGATTGGAAATTGACAAAACTTCCGTTGAAGAATTTACATGCAGGGATTGGCCAGTAAATTCTTCAATATGTGATATGTGAATCTTCACAATTCAATATACAAGTTTGTTTGCCAAAGGGTTCGGGCAGTGGGGCCTCTGGAATGTCAGCAACCTAATCCACAACAAAATCAAAATAATTGTCAACATGAATTCTTTTGGATCAATCACACTTTCAACTTTTTGTAGCTAACTAAATATAATAAAAGCAAATAGTCAAGTCTGACCCAAGTAAAACCAGTTATACAAAAGTAAGCCTCCAAACCATAGAATCTCATATAGCTCCTCTCATACTACCATCAACCCATTTTTAAATGAGGATAACATGATACCACACAGTATGTCTACATCATAGAGTACAATGCAAATAATCTAAATGTCCACACTAGTAATCTTTGAGTTCAGCAACCAATGACTCCAGAACATACTACTCACATTTAAGTTAGGACTGAGGACTCCAAGCACTTCAAAAAATAACACACGACAGCTAAAGATTTAGTTTAGATTGATAAGATGGCAAAATTTGTTGCTTCAAATATAGCCAAATAACAAATAGAAAATACAATTAACAAGGATAACAACTAAAAATTGAAAAAATTACCTCAGGATGCATATCAAAGAAATCAATCAGCTTAGATTTAAAATATCTCCGAAGGGCCAGAACAGCCGATTCACCAGAGTAATCTTTCACAACCTCAAATCTCAGGGTGATCTTCATATCGGGCACCATACACAAGCTTTTCTCATCATGAACAAGCACCTTATCTATACACACACTTTCAGGGAGTATATACTTCATCTGCGCAACATGGGCATGGGAGAATTTCCTGAAAACAAAACACACTACACTCAATTCCTCACCCATCAATCAAAAACTCCAAGGGAATGGTAATTGGTAACCATTAATTAATTTGGGGCATTTAAAGAATTTTAAAAAATACGAAACAACTACCTCTTCGAAAGAAATTCAACCTGGCGGCATACATTTTGAAAATTTTGAGGCTTTTTACACAGATGCAGCAATTTGAGTGAACAACTCATGTGATCAAACAAATCTGCAAGTGTAGAGTATCTTCAAAAATGAAAATTAAAGTATAACTCAACTTACAAAAATTAAAAAGCAAAAATTCTACATTTTTTAAAAGAAAATGCAAGTGTCGAATTAGGGCGCGCACTTTTCAGGAAGATTGATTTGTCCCTCTCTGAATTTGACGGTTAAGGGTTCCGCGTTCTTTTGTGGAGTGGGGCATACGATTGATTCATCAACTGTTTCGAGAACCTTCTCGCACTTGAAATCCGAAGCATTTTTCAGCAACTCCTCGCACGCTGTTTGTTCCATTCTGCTATAGTGGTGAAAACTGTAATGCGTCGAAGAAAAACAAACAGTGGATGAATTCGAGAAGATTTCAGCGAGGTTGGATTGGAACGAATCGGCGAATTGAGAAAAAGCGATTACATAAAGCAAAACCCGAGGTGAGCTCACTCAGCCAAGCTCGCGAGGGAAAGTGTGTATTTAAAAATCGTTTATTTGTGTTATTTATATAGGACTAAATATGACCGTTAACCGTCTAAAGGGTAAGTTTTTTTTTTTTTTTTTTCTTATCCAAGGGTAAGTTTATTTACTTTACTTTCAGGCATGTTTAAGATATGATATGATTCTATTAAAAAAAATGATATGATATGATTAATTTAAATAAATAATAAATTAATTGATTTTGTTATCAAAATTAATAAGTCCTTTCTTGATTTATTTAATTATTTTTTATTTAATTAAATATAGTTTATTTTTTAGTGCGAATCAAACATTGACACGTATATATCATTGGAGATCATAATTTTATCATATCTATTTTTATCTTATATATCATATTTGCATATTATATTATATCATTTTCATCAGAGTTATTATTATTTAGAAATATAAATTTAGTGGTTATATTTGAATTCTAGTAAATATTTAAAATAAAAAAAATAACAATTTGATATAATTGCATCAACATACTATGAATATTCAAAGAGATTACGAGGTTATTATCCTTACTCAATACTGCGATAAATTAAAAATATATTTAAATTTATTAAAATAAGTAAATTATGAATAAATCAATTCTCTTTCCACTGATGGGGTATTTTTCACTAATCATCAGCAATGTTCTGCAATGGATATCATAAAAAAAATTCTACCGTGAATTGTGGATCTTTAATCTTGATTCAACATTTCAAACTTGTACTTTTATTCAAACATTTTTTCAACTATATATACTTCATATGTGTGAAATATGTTGGAAAAATAAACAGCGTAGAACCTGCCTTTGAGCTTACTTATATTTGAAGTTATGGATCCAGCCCAAGAGGAATGCTAGGTATGGGAAGCCTTTGTTATTCTCACACCTCTTTTCACTAACTTTTTTATTATTATTATTATGAATTCCATTTCACTAACTTCATACCCTTACTTTTTATTTTTAAAAAATACCTTTGATGAAACGTGGTGTATGTGTATCTTGATTCTGACCGTGATTTAACGTTGGAAAGTTGAAAAATTGATTCGATCAAAATTGAGTTTAGTCATGATAATAATACAATGAAACCATTTTTATTGTGTATTTTTTGTAGTAACAAGAATTAAATTGACTTCCTAAAAAAAAAAGAATTACATTGACTATGACATAAAAAATAGAGCATAAATAATTAAAAAAATAATTTCATTAAAAACAAAAGTAAAATTTATGAGAAACTAGAGATATACTTGAGCCAATAATCATTAAAAATTAACCTAATGGTTTATCCATCCATTCCAGTGCTCATTCCAATGTAACTGATCATTACTCAATCATTACCATTACGTGTTCAGATGCATCGTAACTCACACTTTTCTTCCACGTGGCTCATATTCATTGGTCCACATTCTCACCTGTTCTTAGGTGGCAGGATCAGGTGTAACGTAAGCTTTGCTGAAAACGGCAACGCCATGTGCTGCTTCCACGTGTCCCGCAACGCCCGTCGTTTCGTCCAACTACTCTTGTCGTTTAATCTGGTGTTTCAACGGCAGCACGTGC
The DNA here is from genome assembly GCA_014843725.1 of Amphicarpaea edgeworthii. Taxonomy (NCBI): domain Eukaryota; kingdom Viridiplantae; phylum Streptophyta; class Magnoliopsida; order Fabales; family Fabaceae; genus Amphicarpaea; species Amphicarpaea edgeworthii. The sequence goes on from CM026325.1 coordinate 2,904,297, forward strand.
GAGTCAAGGCGTCATTACTCATTAGTGAAAAAACATACACGTGAGCGTGCACGTGGAAGACCCAGCAGCATTGGTCGGTGTGGACAATTTGATTGGGATTTTGAGACCAACAGACCGTGACCAAACAGGAACTCAAATAATTTGTTGCAATAATATGTTCTTTTCTTTTAGTATATTGTTGTTTTATTTTTATACAAAATATCTAAATCAATTAACGTAGAGATATGCCCTCTTTTTTTTTTTATATATAGAAAAAGGTGAGAAAGGATTGTATTTCAAAAGTAATGAATTTGGCACCCATTTCATGCTAGCACGTCCTTATTATACAATTGAGATCTCAAAGAGATACAAGTAATTCTCTGCAGTTGGGTTTTTGTTGAATTCTTCTTTAATTAATACTGAAGTTTTCTAGTTTGATAAGTCCCTTGCGACCTGCCAGCAAAAGATCCACATGTGTTTCGAAACTGATACTAAGGGTACAGTACAGTAGTTACTTGACTAAACTAAATTTGCTCACAAGCCAAACCTAAACATGGATACAAATCGTTATTTAATTTAATTTGGTCACTGAAATGGAAACGGCTGAATAAACAGGTAACCAAATACTAGCTTCTTGATATTCGTAAAAGAGAAATTTTAATCGAAACCACAAAATTACTTACGAGAAGAACATGACATACTCCGTCAGTACTCTGCGGAGGGGTATGCATCAGCATCATATATTATATACACTTTAATTTCCAATGCTAACGACAACCAACGTGAATATGATTCTCTCATCTCATAATTTATATGATTTTCTTCATATATTTCATGTCGTTTTCCTTATGGAATAGTTATGACGACATTCAAGTTTGTATAGATCAGACAAATTAGTACTATAAATTGACACTCTTACGCATGTTATAATAATTTATCAGTCGCTATTCTCCGTCTGATATTTGAAGAAAGTGAGAACCGGAACAAAAATGAGCCACTAGTGCTTATTATCCAAGTACACAGTAACTTACAACCACCTCGTATGGCCTTAATCCTTAAGTCGTTAATTAATGCTAGCTATATTTATGTTTGAGATGATGTCGTTCCTGATCCTGAATGTATTTAATTTTAACACTTGCTGTGCTGTTAACGATCTCGAACACGTATTTATGTTACTTAATTTCTCCAATTTTGTTCATAGTATTGTATTATTTGTACGTCTTTGTAGATGAAAACCCTCCGTTGCACACGTGGTTAAAATTCAAATCGGGTGAGTCAACGAGTTAATTTTGCATTTTTAAAGGTCAAACATCAGATTTCATATATGAAAGTTGTTTTTTTAAAAGTTCATCTCAGTTTGTACCTTCTTTGTTTCTTTTATTTCTATTAATTTCTTTCTTCCTATTTCAATAAATAAATATACTGTATCCAAACAAAATATAAGCTGAAATGTGGGCACTTCTGTTATCACCGTTTTAAAGTACAATTAATTTGATTGCGACGAGGAAAATAGCACACCAATTCTAGGCACGGCATATAACACCTAGCAGGACGCGCAATTATGCTATCTATGGGGGTATGATATCCCAACCCAAGTATATCATCTACCTTGGTTATATTTTTTTATGCTACCTTTGTTAGATAAATAATAATAATTAAAACGTAGTAGTAATTAGAATATATTAACAATATAAAAATGTTTTACATTTGGTTCTATTTATAAGTTTTTTTTTATATATGATAAGTTTATTATTAGCTATTTTGTAATAATTATTTAAGAAGTCGTATCTAATTAAATTGGTTTCTATATATATTTAATTCAAAATATAAAAATATCTACACTAATGTCAAAATTAAACTCTACTATAATAATAGTCTTATCCAAACTCAACTCGCCTAAAAAAAACCCTTTGATTTCATTTAATAAGATTAAACTCTTCACAAATAATACTAGTTAATCATTAAAAAAAAAAATGCCACAATTGCCCGAAAGAGGACGTAATGACTAATGAGGAGGCAATAAAAAAGATTAAATATAGGTTTAAGCAGAGACTGATGCACACACACGGGAGACATGTGTGGACGAGGGTCCCCTCATGACTTTAAAAAACACCATTTATTGTTTTCCTAACCTTGAGGGTTCAATAATATATAACTATATATACTGTATTAACTTAAAAGCAACAATAAATCTTGAGAATGGTTTCAAGTTTAAACGTTGGGGGTAAATATATATAGAACTTGGGTCGTGTATCTAAAAATGGGGACAATTTTGAAGGAAGACCAAAGTGAGAGAGTTTTTTACTAACTTGATAAATTTTTTATTATGTTTATCTTGATGTAATATAGGCATATGTTCCATATATCTAACCTAACGATAACATATCAGCATTTCAGCTCTATCTTATGCTGACGAAACATTAATATCAAGCCCCACTTGTGAGTCAACTGATGTAACTTACAAGTTTCTTTGGGTAAAGTTATATATAGAGAAATGAAAATATATTTTTCTTAGTTATCAAATATCAAGTATAAAGATTATTTAAAAATATTGTAAAAAATATATATATTTTTATTCTGTTATTTTATATCTCTGGAAGAAACCAAGAAAACCCCAGACAGCGGCCAGCAACCCATTGTCTGTGTCTCGATGGTAGCAGTTACAACTGTCAACCGTTTTAATATTTTAAAACAGTTACAACTCCAAAAGACACTAGTAGTATTGTTTAATTTAAATAAATAAAACATTTTAGTTTTTAATTTAAAAATCATTAAGAGTTGATATACATGCATTTTACAAGTTTTTAAATAACTAATAATAATTAATTTATCATATATTATCGTTGCGATTGAATGATATATTTTTTTTGTCATGTCAACACATATATTATTTATTTAATAACTAAAAGTAATCAATTTTTTGAATTTTATAAAAATATAAAATATGTTAAATAATGAAAAATCAGGCATCTTAAAATTTTATTAAAAATATTTTGAAAGTCCAAATTCTAAATTAATATACTATACAGGGGATAAATAAATCAACCCAATGCCATTTCATTTTCTATCAATAGTTTGTGTGTATCTGTCTCTAAGTCTATGTTAGAAGCAAAGCAACGCATAGTGTGTTGTGTATATATAACATGACATACTATAAAATGAAACACGGCAATACTATATGTTAATGTCGTTGGCCAATATTTAAAATTAAAATCAAAATACATTTTCCTACTTTTGTTTCTACGGAAGGTTCTCTCTATTATCTGTCTCTGTTGCTCTCTTTGAAGCAAAAGCTTTTGAGTCCCATTCTTTTGAATTTTGGTTGCGCGATCTTCATCTTCACCTTCAGGGTGGTTGTGCTTCTGGGAACTTTTCAAAATCTCTGCTTTCTTTGATTTTGAATTGAATTGAATTGGTGCCGTTAATGGTAAAAGGCCAATTACAATGTATTCTGGGCATGGTTTTGTGTCTGATTCTGTTTGTCCTTTTTTGTTGGAAGTGATAAGTTTAAGGTTGGAAAGAGTGAGGAGAACAAAAAATGATTGCAACTTTGGAAATTGTTCTTAAAAATATATATTTTTTTTGGGGGGCGGGTTGGTATCATTATGGATTATCCCAATTTGGAAAATCTGGTCAACCAAATTAAACTTTGGTATTTGGGTGAAATTTGGAAATGGTTTTTTGGATATTTTGTGTGGTTTTTCATCAAATCAATGGAACATTTTTCTCATTTGTTTCAGAAAGTTTTGAACTTTTAATTTTGACTTATCTTATCCATTTATGGAACATTGCTAAATTTCTGGCCTTTTTAAAAAAAAATAAAAAATCTGAAGATGTTAACAGACATGTTGTTTCATGATTTGAAACGAGGAAGAGATGAAATGATGATGAATGAATGCGAATTTTCCTTTGTGTTTCTGGAATTGTTGCTTGTTCAGTTGTTTTGGTTTTCTTTGGAGACCCTTTACTCACAAGAGTTTCAGCTGTTTTCTTCTTGAAATGTAGAATCTAATAAAAGCTTTTACTTGATGCTACTTTACCTTTAAGTGTTGTCACCGTGTAAGCATGGTGCAACCTTTTGAAGCCTTTTCTCTTGTTGTCACAGTTAAACGTTGATACGGGCACCACTTGTCATGCCTCATGCTGTTCTTGTGATGCTGTCACTTTATTTAGCTCTATTTTTCTCAAACTCAACTCTACCTGTGAATTTCTTGTGCAGAGAATACCAGAACTTTTGACTTGACCAGTCAACAGCCAGGGCAAAGGGCAAGGTTAGTTGGTTAGAATTTTGATTATTTTTATGCTTATTTTTAGCTAAGGATTAAGACTATGAAGCTTTTTGGCTTATTTAGGAAGTGGATAACAAAGAAGGAATCATTAGTACTGCTGAAAACAAACCAAAAAAGGGTATACAAATAAGGCTACTGAATAAAATATTGTCAATTTTAAAATAATGTGAACAGTCCCATTACATGTTAACATGTAATGGTGCTCGTGAGTAACCTACTACCACTTTTTTTGTTGGTTGGCAACTTGCCATTTAATTAATCAAGTTAATGTCTTTTTTAGTGTTAATCTCTCAGCTTCCTTGTATGTGTTCACTAGAACTTCAATATAATGAGCAAACATTTTGGTCATTGGCATGTATCCCTTCCTCAGCAGCACTTCTTTTTTAAGTTTGTACTAGCTGCTTGATGTCATGGACAATAGAAACTCACTAAAGTCACTGAAATAGAGATTATTGGGGTGATTCACTTTATCTTATTTGTACCAGCATTGATTCAGCAGAAATAGTGTAGTGGCCTTTAGACATGGGCTGTGTGGTGTCAACACCAAAGGACTCTGGTGGAAGTAGAAGGAGGCCAGGGAGTATTGGTGAAGTTTCAGTATATGTTCCTGGTCTGAGGATTCCTAAACCTGTTGATTTTGCTCCATCACTTGGTGATTATTTGTCTAAGAATATAGTGGAACGCCTTTCTGCTCTTAGAACGCGTATCGTTGTAATGGCTGGTCAAGAAGGTCCTACAATTACAAGAACAAAAAGAAAAACTCAGCATGGTGAGTTTTAACAACAACAATTATTTTATTATGAATAAGTTACTCTAATTTATTGATTTATTGATGCATCGGCATCGATTGTTTTGATTTCTTTTGCAGGAGGTTCAACACTGGCTGATCTTCTGCAGGCTCTTGAAGATTACTTGCCTGTTCTTCTGGGATTAGTTAAGGATGGTAAAGCTTGTGTTAGTCCATTTGTATTTGTATATGATGTATTCTCTCTCTGCAAGACAAGTATTGTTTATTATCGCCTATGTTTATGGTGCAGGAAGCCATTTACAATACAAAGTACAATTTGTTTGGGTGAATCAAGAGGACGACAAAGAGGTAATCAAAACTTTATTTTTAAAGTCCATACATGTTTCTGGATTTGATGTGAATGTTACTTTTGTTACTGAAGAATGCTGATTAATTTGTCCCCACTACTTCCATGCTTTACCGTATGCCATGATTGGCACTCTTCACAGGAAACAACCATGGCTAATGCTTGGTATGAGGTGTTGTCAGTTTTGCACTTGATGGCAATGCTATCACTATCACAGGCTAACTTGTTACTGCTTCCAAGATCATCATCCTCTGATGGTCATCTGCCAAAAGTATCAGAAGGTTGGTATATGTCAATAAATTTGTTACTGCTTTATATATCAAACTGAAAAAAAAATACATTAGAATAGATTAGTTTAGACTTCAAGAACATGGTTAATACTTTTGATATCTACTAACAGAAAGCAGACGAACCTCTGTTGATATCTTCCTCAAGGCTGCTGGGTATTTGGATTGTGCAGTCAAACATGTTCTTCCACAGTTGCCTGTGGAACTCAGGTTTGTACATATCTTACGTATGCAATGAATTGAATGTTGTACTTTTTTTTTGTACTCTTAGTGGATGTCTTCATTCTTTTGATGTTTGTTACTTGGTTGTGATCTTAGGAGAAATTTACCCGTAGACCTAGCAGAGGGAGTTCTTCGAGCACTCTGTCTTCAAGCATTAGGACAGGTATTAATGTTTCTTTAATATGGACACTCTAATTGAAATGTCCTTTATCTACTTGTTAGTCAATGGCTATAGTAAAAACTGCGTATTGTTTAAGGAGAATATACATCAAGTTGTCCTTCCAAGTTCCAATACCATAATTGTATTTATTTTCTTATAAATTCCTATGGATTTTATTTCAAGTCATGTAATAATAGTTGAGATGTTTTGGGTCTAATAGTGTCTTGTGTCACTTTAAGAATTTGTATGGTGAATCTTCCTGGGAGAAAAGTTCTGTGCGTAGTGGTACCAATATTGAATGAAAGCTTGGAGAAGGAAAATGTTCAATATATAGATACCTTTACTCTCCGTCAAATCTATTTTGAATGTATATGTTTATTTCTTCCCAATTATTTTTATCAGGGTATAGATATACAACTTGGAATGGCAATTGATAGTACCAAAGCCACTCTTGCAGTGAAGCGTAGGCTTGCATGTGAGATGGTGAAATGTTGGCAACAGGTCTGATAACTTGTTTTGTATGGTAACATGGGTGCATTTGATCAGCATACATCGAGTTGATTACATTGTTTATTTTACAGGCTCAAGATAACATTATGAATCTTCCATTAGCAAATGGTTGGGGTGAAAAACATTGTCTTTTTGTGAAATGGAAATATGTTGAAGCAAAGGTATGTCCTTTCCCCTCCAGTTATTTGTTTTTGGTCATTGTTTTTTTGTTTGTAATAATTGTATTTGATGACATAAGCACCACCATAGGTACATATGCCTATATGTTTTCTTCTGCTTTCAGCATATTCATATATAATTTGGGAATGAGTATAGGGTATGCATTCTGCAGAAGCAAGTGATAATTTTGTTCTAATGATTTACTAGGCTGCGGCATATTATTATCATGGTTTGATTCTTGATGAGGGAAATACAGAAAAATCTCATGGGATGGCTGTAGCTGCTTTGCAAGCAGCAGATGAGTATTTCAAAGAAAGTAAGAAGTTGTGTGAGGCATTCAACGCAGCATCTCCATTGTCAAGGTTATCTTTTGTCTTCCCTTTTACACACTTCTATGCTGTTATATGCACTCAGAAACAGCGTTTTAGCCTTCTTTAAGAACTTGTTGAACCAACAGTTTAGATGTAATGCACATGTTTTCTAAATAATATAATTCCATCTTCTTGAAATTCAGGTAATTGTGAGTTATGTTTCTAGTCTTTTGGGGCTATTCCTAGAAAAACCTTGAGTGTCACATTCTTGTGATCTTTTTAAATATGATTAAATTTGGTTTTTACTCCTCTAATTTTTTTTTGTTTGATTTGATTCTCATAAATTTTAAAATTTTAGAAAATAGTTTCTACTTCCTATTACCGGTGATGTGACATGCATTTAGACATACTGATCATTTTAAGAATTTTTTAAATTTACGAGGATTAAAACTAAATTCAGTCATACGAACTAAAAATGTGTTAAATATTTATTTTAATAAACTTCATAGAAAATTATTGTGATTGTCAAAGCAGTAATTCACTCTCTATTTCCTTGAAATTTAATAGCATGCCTCAGAAGGTTTATCATATTCTAACATGTGGTGTGGTGACATAATATGCCATTATGATCTATCATTTCCTACTGTACTTCCACTTTCTTCCTTATCCTATTTTACTTTAAGAGAGATTGAGTGATAAGTTGATTTTATTTTAATATACTTTCAACTCTCCGTGTGGCCTTTATTATTGTTTTTGAAGAACAGTTATCAGCTATGGTTTATGTCTTCAACCTAGTTAGTTCATTGAGATTTATCATGACGATGGCTTTGACATACTTTATCATTTTACTTTCTATTTCTCTTCAAGAAGAATAATACTACTATTGATGGTCATTGGTTGCAGAAATACACCACCTTGGGGGACCATGAAATATCTCTCTGAAAAAATTCCTAAGGATACTTCAAGCAAGGTGCGAATAAACCGTGATTTGTACTCTTATGAAAGGTAAACTTTCAAAAGTGCATGAATAACTTGTTACTTAACTGTGGTTGCTTCATTATTCTTGGCTAATGAAAAGTGCTATGATGACCAACAAAACCATATTTTGTGTTTTTCTTTTTATTGTAACAGGATCATGGAGACAGCACCAACATTGCCTGATTTTGCATTGGCCTTGAAACCCGATGAATATCAACTTCCTCAAGTGGACTCATCTTGGAGAACAGAGAACATAAAAGTGGGACAAACTGATTCTAACCATCTTAAGGGTGACAAGTGATAAAATACAATGAATTTGCATACCTCAAAGAAATGTTGGTCTTCCTGAAAAATGTCAGCCAAAGGGTGTTTTTTTAATTCTTGTTAATAGAACAGACAAATTAGTTTATTGGATTTTTTTTTTTTTTACCTTCCAGCATTTACTTTTTTTTTTTTTTTACTTATATTAATTTCCTCCTTTCCCCTATAATATTTGATTTGAAAGACACCCAGCAAATAGAGGTTCAATGTAAATTGTCCTCCGGGGGAAAAAGAAAGGGTCTCCTTGCCAATACCTGAATAATAACAATATAACATTGCTATTTCATTTCATTGTAAAGGCAGCACATCATCCATTTTTAAACCATGTTTGTGTTAAGGATCGTGTGTAAATGAATTGTGCATTGGAGAGAGAATTTTTATTTCCTTTGCTATAGTATCATTTATTTTTAGTGCAAGAGAAAATGAAGTTTTTGCTACCTAGGAGCAAGGTAGATTAAAAAACCGAACCATTAGGAGTCACATAAGATGTCATTGATGTGGCAAAATGTCATTGATCATTGATGCCATGCAATAGAAGGTAAAAAAAAAAAAAACCATTAAAAATGTCAAGTTAATTTAATAATATAGAGGATTAATTTATAATAAAAGAGATCAGATGACTTTAAAAGGTAAACTGCTTAACACTGGATTTGGGAATTGAACTTCCTCTATTTCAGTATGACCTGAGCACAAGGACATAAGTCATCTAACTATGGATGAGTTTCAAGTATTACTTTTTTAGGGCAAACTTCCATTTTAATCCCTGAAATTCTCACATTAGTCTCTCAAAATAAAATATTATTTTCAAACTATTTATACTGTTTCAAGTATTACTTCAGTCCATGAACTATTATCACTTAAATCACGCAACTTTTTAATTTTTGAACTAGACCACTCACGGATTTTTGAAGGTCATGTAATAATAATAGGGAAAAAATTTGGTCATAAATGGAGTTGAGATAACAAAAAATGGAAAGGGTAAATTTATCCTCTACCAAAAAAAAATAAAAAAATGGAAAGGGTAAACATGAAATTGGCACTAGGGTTTTAAAAGGGTCTATTATCGAATCACGAAGAATCTCTGAAACGAATGGGCTTGCAATTAAAGAACAAAGTCGATTCCTGGGAAGCAAAACAGAGCAATAACAGAATGGAGGAGGAACAGAGGGTTGCACAAGTGGAATTGACGAAGCAGAGGTGCAAGTGCGTCATTGATGCCATCAACAGTTTACCTTGTTCCACAAACATCACTGTCTCGTGCAGGCGAACCCTCCTCAAGTCGGCACGTGCCGAGCTTGCTTTCCTCTCTCGCCCCTCTACTTTTTCTGTGCCCCTCAGGTCACTCTCGTTCAATTTTGTAACATGTTTGTGTTTATAATCATTATGTTTTGATTGGCGAGTATTCTTGTTGTGTGTCACTCTTTTGAGTTGTCATATATGGTTAACTATAAACTACTTATGTTGTTACGTAACTATGATATGGTCATGGTTGTATTGGAGAGAGAAAGACATTTTTTTTTTTTTTTTATCAAGGAAGAACTTACCATGATTAATTATAGGACCCAATAATTATTATATTTAATAAAAATTGCACCTTTCTCCTTTTAAAGAGATTTGAGCTATGTTCTTTTGTAGAAATCGCATGAAATTCACCTAATAATAGTGTGTGGGAAAGAGTGCATCACAATTCACAGTATTCTTCTTGAGCCATTTACCAGTAGTACCTATTACATTGTCTGGAAGAATTATTGTGACTTTATTCTGATGTGGTAACTTTTATTTTTAAAATTGTATTTATTTTTAAGAATTTAATCTAAATAGAGAAGAGCAAACATGCATGTCTTATTGTGTTTGGGCCATATTTTCATTTTTAATGCGAGTTCTATTGGTTAGATGTAACTATTGATGTTTTCTACATTACTTTACAATTTATAAGCATTTCTTTCTGCGTGATGAACATTCCAGTGTCAACATTGGGCACCTTGAAACAGTTGTACATGTTCTTCAGCAACCCTTCATAACTGGAGTTTCTAGAGTTTGCAAGTTAATCCCGCTCTCACCTTCAGTTAGCAGTGAGGAGAGACGTTGTTCTTCTCTTAAACACATCCATGTTGACGTGGTTTGTACCCTCAACAGGAAGCCTGTCTGGATTATAGTATCCGATAGAAATCCAGAGTACATTTCTTGGAATAGATGCCGTAAAAGTAAGGGTTTAAAGCTACGCATTCAAGAAGTCCTTGCTGCTGCTCAGTCTAACTTAACATTAAGACCTTCCTCAGTTATTCTTTTCTTTGCAAATGGGCTTGCAACCCACATTTACAACAAACTTCAAGACGAGTTTGAGGCATCTGAAATTGAGTTGGATTTCTCAGTTTTCAGTTCTGACATGTTAGAAGAAACTGAAGGTGACTGGATAAATGTTATTGCAAGATCATACAGAAATGCATGTGTCCTTGAAATCAACCCCTCTGATGGCAAGGATGTTGAGGGCACAAATTCTGGATGTAGTGTTCAAGGTTCAACTTTTGACTCTTCCCAACTAGAGCCTTCAGGAGGAAAAGCTGAAACTCAACCGCAACTATTGGAAGAAAATGCCAGAAGTGAGGACTCCTTTCATCTTGAGCTTTCAGTAGACGAAGCCGAAACTCAAGCACAACCTACTGAAAAGAATATCAGAACAAACTTGGGCAATACGCTCTGTTCCATTCTTATGGGAATGAAACTAAGTTCAATGGAGAATAAAACTTCTGAATCTGCTAATTCTGGGAGTCTTTTAGGTGATACTGATTTGGTCAATTTTGATACAACAGCTTTGATAGCTCTTGTATCAGGAATTAGTAATGGTGGAACAGAGAAACTTTTGGCCACTCCAGAGAGTGAAGTGAGGCAGCGGTTCAAGGGAAACTACGATTTTGTGATTGGTCAAGTAAGTTCTTTTATTGGGACTTTTGCCTCTTGCTTTGTGTATCTAACCTTTGCATTCTTGCACTCATTTGGTTGGTGGTGAAACATTTGATGAACAAGAACAATAATTTTATGTAGTTTTCATTAACTATTCTGGTTGTTATCAGCATCAACTGAACTGATAAAAGCTTTCCTCTCTTTTTTGGTAGATAATGTCTGAAATTCAAAATCCAATCCATATGGAATTTGGTAGAATCCTGCTTGGGAAGAATGGCCTAATTTGTGAGAGTGTTCTTATGGAATTTAAGGAGTTAGTATCAATGTGTGGAGGGCCCAATGAGAAACTGAGAGCTGACAAACTAATAAATTATCTCAGGTGAGTTTAATCTATGTTTATCTGCAAAAAAAAAAGGGAAAAGAAAGAAAAAATGCAAAAGAAAATTATTTTGATGTTGCTAGTTTGTTACTAAATAATCAGTTTAAATCAATTGGAGGATGCTTTACTAACCTTATGCAGTTGCATTTAATGATTTACTTTACCTAATCTTGTATTTATATAGTGCACACTTGAATCAAGTGTCTTTGACTTTGTTGATGCTATTTTTTTGTTGTATTGCCAATGCCTAAAGTACTATTTACAACATGTTGCACTGACAAGCTGGAGTATCATCACAGGGTTGTTCCTGATACTCCCTCAGAACGCATGATGGGCCTCCCAACCACTAGGAAGCTGGCATTGAAAAACAAGGTTGTCTTTGGCACCGGAGACCATTGGCATGCCCCAACTTTGACTGCAAATATGGCATTTGTCAGAGCTGTTTCACAGACGGGGATGTCCCTTTCTACTATTGAACATAGACCAAGGGCCTTAACTGGTGATTAGTTACATACATTCATGAAAACAAGTCTTGAGGCATTCATTCACACACCACAAAATCATATGACCTACTATGGACCCTTCATATTTAATTCGGGAAGCAGCCAGGTTTAATTGAATTCCTTCTCTCAGATCACTTACCCGCATGCTGTCAATTGAGTAATTGGGAAGTTTTAAAGGATTCCTGTAGTTGCCTGCCAACATAATGATAGGGAAGACAAGCAAGTTTAATGTCCAACACATACACTTGCAAATGCAGCCTCTTTTTGGTGGTGTTGATTGTATTGCTAGCACAGCACAAAGTAGGGAGAATGGTACTGCACCCACATCGCACCACCCTTTTCTAATTATTGAGGAACCTGTAGCTACCTATGGACTTGGTGGTGGTGGTGGTGCTACTGCTTCCATCTCCACAGGGTGGATCCTAAGTCTCTGATGATCTTGCCATGAATACAGGCAGAGTGAGTGTCTCTTACTATCTCATCTTTTGTGATGGGCACACCCTTTGTGTTTAGTTCAAGTGGACAAAGAGTGAGAACAATGTAATGTCGCTGCTCTAAGCACAGTTTCCTTGTTTGACTTTTCAAGTGTGCAAAAAATATTTTGAAGATGGGTTGAATGATCTCACAAGAAAACAGCATATTAATATGGCAGTGGTATTTCACCCAAACAATGAGACAGCCCCTTTTTATTTTGTTGAGGCTTGGAAGATTGTGTCATACATGTTTCATTAGCGTGAAAAAGCTAAAGCTTTAGCTGGAACGTGGTTTTGTACTTCAATAAGTGACTTTTAATACTTATTTATTTTCTTAATTTCTCCTATTTATGGGAATAAAATTGATTTTTAAGTCAATGTAAGAAATTAAATTGAAACATAATTGATAGCAATGTCTCTTAAATAAAATCTAAAAGAGTTTTGTAATTGATAGGAAGAGAGATAACAGTAGTAAAAAATATTAAAAATTGAGAAATTAGTAACTTAGTAATTATAAAATGAAAATAAATAGCGACAAGAAGTAGCACAAATCAGAAAAAGAGACGGCAGTAGATGGCTAGCAATTCAAGCTAAGTAGACCACATATGTAACAAGAACTTGTCATTAATTAGAAAAAAAAAAATTCTCCCTTTTAGTATTGTCCTTTACAAGTTGCAATTCTCTCCAATGTTCAATGATAACTAGGCAAAGTAGTTTCTACATCTCCCGGGCATTGATTTCCTCAAAAACTCTTTATTTAAAGGAAAAATAGAAAAGCCACGGGTATTATCTTGGCATGTGGATAACGCAACGCAGACACTTCCCTTCCTTCATGAGATTGAAAGCTTTGTTAATGTCATCAAATGGCAAATTGTGTGTTATGTAGTCATCAATCTGAATTTCCTGCATATTAATCATAATATTAGTACATATTTTTTTTTTGCTAGAATCGCTGCTTGAAGGAATGCGTCTCCAATCAAACTAAAGAACAAGAAAATAATCCATGAGGGATAAAGCATATTAAGCAAGAAAATAGTTCTAATAACAGCTAAATCAACAGACACTTAGACATTCACAGACAAAAAACAACTGTTTACCTTTGCAAAAACTCATTTTTGAACCATTAGATTTACCGCTGTATCTGTGTGGTGTCAGTTCAAATTTCAAAACATATTTTCTGCACAAATCAACATGAAATCTAATGGTTCTTCACATTTGTTGTCTTCACTCCTTATTTAAATGTCTGTTCATATAACATACTGAGTTTCTATCTTCTCTGTAGAGTTATTCTAATCACTGGCCAATGAACATAATTATCTACGCGACAAAATGACATTTTTCAAATAGTCATGGAGAACCATTTAGCAGAAGGTAGACATTGCCATGTTTCAGCTTCGAGTAAAAATATATATATTCATGCTCGGATAAGGGGAAATATTCTGGCCACTGTTACCATTACCTTGTTGACATACTTCTCTACTAATGAAGGAAGATCAGATTTAGGTTTCCATCCTCCAAATAGAGATCCTTTCAATGTTCTTCCCATTAGGAGTAGTCCATAATGAGCTGACATCTCAGGCTTCACTTTTGGCACACCAAGTGTTACAGTCAAACCCCATCCCTATGTGAAACAAGGAAAGATAGAATGAAATTCAAGTATAATGAATGAATAAAAGCTTTTAAATGTCAAAACAAAAAATATAGGTTCCGAGTAATTACATCACAGCATGACTGCAATGCAGTGGTTATCATATCAGTGTCACCTACACATTCGAACGAGAAATCTGCCCCACCATCAGTCATGTGCTTAACAACCTGGAAATTTTCAACATCTATAGATGGTTGTTATGCCTTCAAACCTTTTTCTGTGTACATACTTATAGATTTTGTGCTGAAGTGAAATCATATTTAACTAAATTAACATTAACAATAAATTTGTATGGATAACACATACATGTAATATTTGATCTAGCAGCATACTTTAGATAGTCATTAACTACAGTACAATAGATGTTTTGTAATGAGAAGATCAACCCACCTGAGCAATAGGTTCTTTATAGGAATTTGGGTCAACAACTTCAGTAACCCCAAAAGCTTTAGCTGTGGTAACAATCAACAAGACAAACAATAAGTAAATCAAGGGAATAATTAAATATATATTAAGAGTAATTTGGGAAAATGAATACTGTACCATTTTCACACTTCTGTGGATTGATGTCCACACCAATTATTTGAGATGCACCTCTTAGTTTGGCAGCTTGAGCAACCTAATTGAAAGGAAAGTTAATTACAATTTGGAAAATATTGTCACTCATATGTTGAGAAGCTAAGATAGACACAATTGCTTTGTCCTTGTACTTACAGATAGGCCAACAGTTCCAAGACCAAAAATCACCACAGTTGATCCTTTTGACACATCTGCAACATTCCATGCTGCTCCCAGACCTAATATTGTAATGCAATGAGTCCCATAATCAACAATGAATAATTTATCAATGACATTAACAATATTAACTGGGATCTAAGGCTCTGACTGTCTAGTAACAAATTATTAGGGTCAAAGTCATTCATTAATCTTATATTTGTCTTCATTCAAAATTGTTGTCATCAACAAACTAAAAGATATTAAAGCAAATAATGCAAAAACAAAAATAGATGAGGAAATTTTGCAGGGTAAACCTATGTTATGTGGCAACCATCTTTGAGCTAGGTGATGGAACACTTCCCTAAAATCAATTTAAAATATAATGAACACCTTTGACAATCAGTGTCAGATACGCAACAGAAGTTGACAAAATGAAAAACAACATAAAAGAAAATCATTATCTTTTTAACTAATTTGACAGAAAATCAGAACTATGATTTTGCAGTTGTATATGTATTGCCTTTGTTTATTTTCTGAGGCCATTCTGTTCCTTTGACTTTCAAACTGATGAACAGATACAGAAAGTCATGCCTCCTCTAACCATCTATGCCTATTAAGCCGTTACTACCTCAAATAATTCACGGCTTTAAGTTTTTGATTATTAGAATTCCTTTGATCTATTCCCTTCCATTTCTTAGAACTAACAATAAACATTTGAAACATTTACCTGCAGCAACTCCACAGCTCAGAAGGCATATTTTCTCAAGAGGTGCGAGGGGGCTGACTTTCACTGCACATCCAGAATGGACTACTGTATATTCACTGAAACTTGAAACAGCACAGTAATGGAAAACAGGCTTCCCTTTTATTGAGAAGCGTGTCTTCTGATCACTATGCATTAAACCCCTCCTTTCCAACCCCAAAACTTGACAAGTGTTACTTTTTCCAGATGTGCACTGCCTGCATTCCATGCATTCTCCAATGAAGACTGTTAGCACGTGGTCCCCTTCTATGAATTCAGTCACTCCCTGTCCCACACTCTCAACAATACTGCAAAAATATATCAAATATTCAATATCTATGACTAAAGTAATGTCCTTGATGCAACAATGTATCACATCCCCATGCATAGTCTAATGCTGTTTATCATTATAACATGCTCCTGCTGCTTCACTCTCAAGTCCCAGCTGATCATTGTCACTCTAAATCAATTTGGCATATCAATATTTGATCAAATTCTCATGCTACCCAATTTGGTAACTCTTCAAAATACAAAAAATTTTCTTAATAAATTCTACGAAAATAACCTAAGGATCACTAGTGACTCAATGTTGTCTTAGTCCAAAAGTAGAAATTAAGAGTAAAAGATTACCCTGATGCTTCGTGGCCAAATATGCGAGGAAATATGGCCTGCAAAAAACAACATTTAATGTCAAGATTTATCAGTAAAACAATATTAAGCAATCACATTAAACATGAAATGTTGATAGGTACTATACATTGCCTAAGCTGTTATTCAATTACATTTCATAAGGAGTACTGTTTGCAGCTGGACACTTGTTACCCAACATATGATTCCATTAATTTTGATCAATGTAAAGATTTGTATGCTGTCAAGTGTCAACCAATTAAATAAAATAATTAATGAGACAATAATAATAATAATAGCAAGAGTTAATTACATGAGATTCCCAAGCGGAGAGATCACTGCGACAGAGAGAGGTGGAGACAACCTTAATCCTAATCTCCATTGGTTGGGGAGGACTCAGTTCCACTTCCTCCATCACCAATGGTTCCCCTGCTCCCCATGCCACTGCAGCTGCACCATGTTCCACATGCCAGCCATTAATTAATTAACAAATTAAAGCCACACCAATGAAGTGAATAATATCCCATGTTTGTGAGTTTACCTTTGCAGGTGATGACTTGAGGAGGTGTTGACATGTTATGTTGGTGTCAGAAAGAAAGAGGTAAATGAAAGGGTTGAAGAGAACTTGAAATAGTTGTTTGTTGGTGATGGTGGTTGTGGTAGGTAGGTAGAGTCTGTCACTGTGGTTGGTTTCTGTCACAGCGTGCCACGACGACTAAATGTTAGAGTCAAATTTATGAAAATAAATTGTCTAAAGAAATATTACTTTCATATAAGTTATAAATAAGTTATATCTACTTAAATTCATAACTAATCCAATCATTTTTTTACACGTAATTGATTTATTATGTAGCATAATGAAACTTATATCTTAATTAAATATTATCTAATTAGTTTTAAATTAATTTAACAATATATCATATAACACGTTTCAATCTTTTAAATCATTACTATTCTTGTTTTTTTTTCAATTTTAAAGATATTATTATTGTATTTTCATAAATAAAAAATTTCAAAATTTCAATACAATCCTCTTGTTTTGTAGTATTTTTAAAATTTACATTTATTTTCAAAATTTAAAAATATTTCTCTTATTTTTTCATATTTTTTTAATTTCTAAGAAATTATTCTTGTTTTTCATATTTTTAATTTTCCATTTTTTTAAAAAAATTCATGAGATATTATTGTTGTTTTTTTAATTTTATGTTTTAAATTTACAACTTTTAAAAGAAATCTCAAAGACATTACATTTGTATTTTTTCAAACTTTTAAGATATTATTCTTGTTTTTTATATATATAATTTTTTATAAAAAATTCCAAGACATTATTCTTTCTTTTTTCAAAATTTCAAGACATTTCTCTCATTTTTATGATTTTTAATTTTTCTTTTTTTAAATTTTTTTTTTCAAGACATACCTCTTGTTTTTTTTTCATATTTTTAAAAAAAAAATTTCTTTTTCAAAATTTCAAGACAATCCTCATATTTCTTTTAATACTTAATTTTTTTAAAAAAATATCCAAGACATTACTATTTTTTTTTCACAGTTTTTATTTTTTTTTAGTTTTTTTAATCTTTCAAGACATTAATTTTTTTTTTCATATTTTTAACAATTTCAATTTTTTTTAACTTTTCAAGACAATACTATTGTTTTTTCATTTTTTTTTTCAAATTTTTAAGACATTCTTTTCTTTTTCATTTTTTAAAAAAATTACAAGATATTTTTTTTGTTTTCTCATATTTTAAAATTTTTTTTATTCTAATTTTTAATTTTTTTTCAAAATATTTCATTGTTTTTTCATATTTAAAAAAAATCAAAATTTCAAGACATTCCACTTGTTTTTAAATATTTTTTTTTAGTAAAATTGAACTTTTTTTTTCAAATTTTAAAGACATTATTATTGTTTTTAAGATTATTATTTTTTCAAAATTTCAAGATATTACTCTTGATTTTACTTATTTTTAATATTTTTGAAGATATTATTCTTGTTTTAACTTATTTTTTTATTTTTATTTTAGCTTTTTAAAATTTTTTAAGATATTACTCTTTTTTTTTCAAGTTTTCAAGATATTATTCTTTTTTTATTTCAATTTTTCTAAAATTTTTATTTTTTTTTAATTTCAAGACACTACTCTTACTCATGTATTTAAATAAAATTTTAAGACATTATTCTTATTTTTTCAAATTTTTTAAGTTTTTTTTTCACATTTTTAGGCATTATTCTTGGTTTATATATATATATATATATATATTTTTTTTTTTTTTTTTTTTGAATTATCCCTTTTTTTCAACTTTTTAAGATAATATTCTTGTTTTTTCATTTTTTTTAAAAATCAACTTTTTTCAAATTTTCAAGACATTCCTTTTGTTCTTTTAATACGTTTTGATTTTGTTTTTCAAATTCTCTAAGACATTCTTCTTTATTTTTCATATTTTAAAAAATTTCAAGACATTATTCTTATTTTTCACACTTTTTAAAATTTCAATTTAATTTTCAAATTTTCAAGCAATTTAAATTTATGGTTTTATAATTTATAATTTATGGTTTAGAGTTTTAGGATTTAGTGTTTAAGGTCTATGGTTTATGCTTTAAGATTTTAGGGTTTTATGTTGCATGATTTAATGTCCAGGGTTTCATGCTTTAGGATTTCATGGTTTAATATTTAGGGTTTATGATTTCATGGTTTAGGATAATATTTGATTTTGTGGTTTATAATTTACAGTTTCATAGTTTATGACTTATGGTTTCACTTCATGGTTTATGATTTAAGGTTAATTTTTTATGATTTAGGATTTATGATTTCATTTCATGGTCTACAATTTAGGGTTTTATAAATGAAACTCCAAGCATTTAAGATTTCATAAATGAAATCCTAAAGATTTAAGGTTTCATAAATAAAGGATTTAAGGTTTATAAAATAAAACCTTAAATCTTAATTTAAGGTTTCATATATGAAACCCTCAAATCTTAAAAGTTTTATTTATGAAATCCCAAATTGTTAGGTTTCATATATGAAATGCTAAATTAGGATTTAGAGTTTTATGTATGAAATCCCAAATCCTAAATTTTTTATTATGAAACCTTAAATTCTTTGCGTTTTGTTTATGAAACCTTCAATTATAAGGGTTTTATTTATGAAACACTAATCTAGAATTTAGGGTTTCATTGTGGAACTAAATGAAACCTTAAACCCTTATATTTTTATTCAAGAAACCTTAAATTATGATTAATATTTCATTTATAACACCCTAAATTAGGATTTTGTATTTCATTTATGAAACCTTAAATCCTTAGTGTTTCTTTTATGCAACCCTAAATTATGATTAATTTTCCATTTATGAAACAATATTTTTGAAATTTTCAAAACATCATTCTTGTTTTTTCATATTTTAAAATTTATTTTTTTTAAAAATAATTCAAAATATAACTCTTGAATTTCCTTTTTTTTTTTAAGACATTACTTTTTTTTATTTTATAAATAAAACCCTAAGGATTTATGGTTTAAAAAAATGTAGGGTTTCATAAATCAAAAACCAAAATCCTAAATTTTTTTTATTTAGGAAACCTTTATGGTTTTATTTATTAAACACTAAATCCTTAAGATTTTATTTATGAAACCCTAAATTCTTAGGATTTTATTTATAAAACCCTAAATCGCTCGAGTTTTATTTTTGAAACCCTAAATCCATAGGGTTTTGTTTATAAAACCTTAAATCTTTAGGATTTTATTTATGAAATTCTAAATTAGGATTTAAGTTTCATTTATGGAACTACAAAACCATTGAATTTCATTTATGAAAAGCTAAACCCATATATTTTTATTCAGTAAACCTTAAATTATGATTAATATTTCATTTATGAACTCCAAAATTTGGATTTTGTGTTTCATTTATAAAACCTTAAAGCCTTAAGGTTTCTTGTATGAAACCCAAATTCTTAGGGCTTCATTTATGAAACCTAAAATCCTTACTATATCATTTATAAAACATTAAATTATGATTAATTTTTAATTTATGAAACAATATTTTTGAAATTTTCAATACATTATTCTTATTTTTTTATAATAAAAGTTCAAAACATACTTTTTGAATTATATTTTTTTTTCATAACATTACTCTTATTTTTTCATATTTTTAATAAAATTAAAATTTTTAAGTTACTTTTGTTTTGTCATATTTATGAAACCCAAAGGATTTGTGCTTTCATAAATGAAACGATAAATCCCGATTTAGGATTTTATAAATAAAACCCTCAGGATTTAGGGTTTCTAAAGTAAAACCATATGGATTTAAGGTTACAATAATGAAACCATAAGGATTTTGGTTTTTGTAAATGAAATTTTAAATCAGAATTTGGGGTTTCATAAATAAAACTACATGGATTTAAGGTTTCATAAATACAACCTTATATCCTAATTTAGGGTTTCATAAATCAAACCCCAAAATCATAAAACTTTTATTTATGAAACTCTAAATTAGGATTTGAGGTTTCGTTTATAAAACCATAAATTCAAAAGGTTTTATTTATGAAACCTTAAATTGGATTTATGGATTGACTTATGAAACCTTAAATCCTTAAGGTTTTATTTATGAAATGCTAAATCCTTAGGGTATTGTTTATGAAATCCTAAATCATTAAAGTTTTATTTATGAAATTTTAAATTAGGATTAAAGGTTTCATTTATGAAACCCTAAACCCTTATATTTTTGTTCATGAAACCTTAAATTATGATTAATGTTTCATTGATGAAACCCTAAATTAAGATTTTGTGTTTCATATATGAAACCTTAAATATTTAGGGGTTTTTTTTTATGAAACCCCAAATGATTAGGGTTTTCCTCAAATCTTTACAGTATCATTTATGAAATCCTAAAGTATGATTAATTTTAATTTATGAAACCATATTTTTGAAATTTTCAAAATATTATTCTTGTTTTTTCATATTTTAATGTTTTTTTTTACAAAATAAAAAAATATAACTCTCAAATTTTCGTAGTTTTTTTCAAGTCATTACTCTTGTTTTTACATATTTTTAATAAAATTCAAGTTTTTAAATTACTCTTGTTTTATCATATTTATGAAACCCAAAGGATTTGGGCTTTCATAAATGAAACGACAAATCTTAATTTCGAATTAAAAAAAATAAAACCCTAAGGATTTAGGGTTTTGTAAATAAAATTTTAAATCCTAATTTGGGGTTTCATAAATAAAATTATATGAATTTAAGGTTTCATAAATAAAATCTTAAATCCTAATTTAGGGTTTCAGAAATCAAAACTGCAAATCCTAAAATTTTTATTTATTAAAGTCTAAATTAAGATTTAAGGTTTCATTTACGTAACCCTCAATCCTTAAGGTTTTATTTATGAAACCATAAACTAGGATTTACAATCTCACTTATGAAACCTTAAATCCTTAGGGTTTATTTTATTAAACACTAAATTCTTAAGGTTTTATTTATGAAATCCTAAATCTTTAGGGTTTTATTTATGAAACATTAAATCGTTCAAGTTTTATTTATGAAAACCAAATTTCTTAGGATCTTTTTAATGAAACCCTAAATCATTAAGGTTTTATTTACAAACTTCCAAATTAGGATTGAGGGTTTCGTTTATGGAATTAAAAAACCTTTGAGTTTCATTTATGAAACCATAAACCCTTGTACTTTTATTCATGAAACCTTAAATTATGATTAATGTTTCAGTTATGAAACCCTAAATCCTTACAGTATCATTTATGAAACTATATTTTTGAAAATAACAAACCATTATTCTAGCTTTTTCATAATTTTAAATTATTTTAAAAAAATCAAAATATCACTCTTGAATTTTCATTTTTTTTCAAGATATTACTTTAGGTTTTTCATATTTTTCAAAAAAAAAATTATAATTCTTAAAACATTCCTCTTGTTATTTTAATATTTTTAATAAATTCAATTTTTTAAATTACTCTTGTTTTGTCATATTTGTGAAACCCAAATGAAAATTAATCATAATTTTGGATTTTATAAATAAAATCCCAGGGATTTAAGGTTTAAAAAAATAAAACCACGAGGATTTAGGATTTCAAAAATGAAACCCTAAGTTTTTGAAGTTTCGTAAATGAAATTTTAAATCTTAGTTTGGGGTTTCATAAATAAAACTATATATGAAACAGCCTAATAGAGTTTCATAAATAAAAACTTACATCCTAATAGGGTTTCATAAATCAAACCCTTAAATCCTAAAACTTTTATATATGAAACTCTAAATTAGGACTTAAGGTTTTGATTATGAAACCGTCAATCCTTAAGGTTTTATTTATGAAACCCTAATTTGGATTTATGGTTTCACTTATGAAACCCTAAATCTTTAGGATTTTATTTATGAAACCTTAAATCTTTAAAGTATTTTTTATGAAACCTTAAATCATTAGAGTTTAATGAAATTCTAAATTAGGATTAATGGTTTAATTTATAGAACTACAAAACCTTTAGGTTTCATTTATCAAACCCTAAACCTTTTGTATTTTTAATCATGAAACCTTAAATAATGATTAATATTTCATTGATAAAACCCTCAATTAGGATTTTATGTTTCATATATGAAACCCTAAATTCTTAGGGTTTCTTGTATGAAACCTCAAATGATTAGGGTTTCATTTATGAAACCCAAATCCTTACGGTATCATTTATGAAACCCTAAATTATGATTAATTTTCATTTACGAAACCATATTTTTGAAATTTTAAAAAAAATTATTCTTGTTATTTTATATTTTAATTTCTTTTTACAAAAAAAAAATATATAACTCTTGATTTTCCATATTTTTTTCAAGACATTAGTCTTGTTTTTACATAGTTTTAATAAAATTCAATTTTTTAAATTGCTCTTGTTTTGTCATGTTTATGAAAACCTAAATGATTTAGGTTTTCATAAATGAAATAACAAATCACAATTTAGGATTTCATAAAATAAAACCATAACGATTTAGGGTTTTAAAATGAAACTCAAAGAATTTGGGGTTTTGTAAATGAAATTTTAAATCCTAATTTGGGGTTTCTTAAATAAAACTATATGAATTTAGGGTTTCATAAATAAAACTTTAAATAATAATTTAAGGTTTCAAAACCAAAACCGTAAATCCTTGAAGTTTTATTTATGAAACTCTAAATTAGGATTTAAAGTTTCATTTATGAAACCCTAAATCCTTATGGTTATATTTATGAAATCTTAAATTAGGATTTAAAATTTCACTTATCCTTAGGGTTCCATGTATGAAATCCTAAATCATTTGAATTTTATTTATGAAACCTTAATTTCTTACGATATTGTTTATAAAACCCTAAATCATTAGGATTTTATTTATGAAATTCTAAATTAGGATTGAGGGTTTCATTTATGAAACTACAAAACCTTTTAGTTTCATTTATGAAACCCTAAATCCTTATGGTTATATTTATGAAATCTTAAATTAGGATTTACAATTTCACTTATCCTTAGGGTTCCATGTATGAAATCCTAAATCATTTGAATTTTATTTATGAAACCTTAATTTCTTACGATATTGTTTATAAAACCCTAAATCATTAGGATTGAGGGTTTCATTTATGGAACTACAAAACCTTTTAGTTTCATTTATGAAACCCTAAACCCTTATATTTTTATTCATGAACCCTTAAATTATGAATAATGTTTCATTTATGAAACCCTAAATTAGGATTTTATGTTCAATCTATAAAACCATAAATCCTTAGAGTTTTTTTATGAAACCCCAAATCCTTACGGTATTATTTATGAAACCCTCAATTAGGACTAATTTTCATTTATGAAACCATATTTTTGAAAATATCAAAACAATATTCTTGTTTTTTAATATTTTGAAATTATTTTGAAAAAAAAAATCAAAATATAACTATTGAATTTTTGTATTCTTTTTTTAAGTCATTACCATAGTTTTTTTTTTTTTATATTTTTCAAAAAAAAAATATCTTCAAGACATTCCTCTTGTTTTTTTAATAATTTTAATAAAATTCAAATTTTGAAATTACTCTTGTTTGGTCATATTTATGAAACCCAAAGGATTTGTGCTTTCACTAATGAAACAACAAATCTTAATTTTAGATTTTATAAATAAAACCCTCAAGATTTAGGGTTTTATAAATAAAATCATAAGGATTTATGATTTCAAAAATGAAACCCAAAAGATTTAGGGTTTCTTAAGTGAAATTTTAAATGCTAATTTGGGGTTTCATAAATAAAACTATATAGATTTAGGGTTTCACAAATAAAATCTTAAATCCTAATTTAGGTTTTCGGAAATTAAAACCCCAAATCCTAAAAGGTTTATTTATGAAATTCTAAATAATAATTTAAGGTTTCATTTATGAAACCCTAAATTCTTAAGGTTTTATTTATGAAACCTTAAACTAGGATTTACAATTTAACTTATAAAACACTAAATCCTTAGGGTTTTGTTTATTAAATCTTAAATCTTTAAAGTTTTATTTATGAAACTCTAATTCCTTAGGATTTTATTTATGAAACCCTAAATAATTGTGTTTTATTTCTAAAACCCTAAATCCTTAGGGTATTGTTTATGACACCCTAAATCATTATGGTTTATTTATGAAATTCTAAATTAGGATTAAGGGTTTCATTTATGGAAGTACAAAACATTTGAGTTTCATTTATGAAACATTAAACCGTTATATTTTAAATTATGAAACCTTCAATTATGATTAATGTTTCATTCATGAAACCCTAAATTAGGATTTTTTGTTCCGCATATGAAACCCTAAATCCTTTAGGTTTCTGTTTTGTAACCTTAAATGATTAGGGTTTCATCTATGAAACCCTAAATTACGATTAATTTTCATTTATAAAACCATATTTTTGAAATTTCCAAAACAATATTTTAGTTTTTTCATATTTTAAGTTTTTTTTTACAAAAAAAGAAAATCAAAATATAACTCTTGAATTTTTGTATTTTTTTAAAGATATTATTCTTGTTTTTACATATTTTTAACAAAATTTAGTTTTTTAAATTACTCTTATTTTGTGATATTTATAAAACCGAAAGGATTTGGGATTTCATAAATGAAACGATAAATCCTAATTTAGGATTTTATCAATAAAATCCTAATGATTTAGGATTTCATAAATAAAATCATAAGTATTTAGGGTTTCAGAAATCAAAATCTCAAATCTTTAAAGTTTTCTTTTTGAAACTCTAAATTACGATTTAAATTTTCATTTATGAAACTCTAAATCCTTTAAGTTTTATTTGTGAAACTTTAAACTAGAATTTACAATTTCACTTATGAAAGCCTAAATCCTAAATCGTTTGAGTTTTATTTATGAAACCCTAAATCATTAGGGTTTTGTTTACGAAATTCTTAATTAGGATTGAGGGTTTCATTTATGGAACTACAAAACCTTTTAGATTCATTTATGAAACCCTAAATCTTTATATTTTTATTCATGAAACCTTAAATTATGAATAATGTTTCATTTATGAAACCCTAAATTAGAATTTTGTGTTTCATCTATGGAACCCTAAATCCTTAGGGTTTCTTTTTATGAAACCCCAAATCCATACGGTATTATTTATGAAACCCTCAATTATGACTAATTTTCATTTATGAAACCATATTTTTGAAAATATCAAAACATTATTCTTGTTTTTTAATATTTTAAAATTATTTAAAAAAAAATCAAAATATAACTCTTGAATTTTCGTATTCTTTTTAAAAGATTACCTTAGTTTTTTCATATTTTTCAAAAAAAATTCTAATTTTCAATACATTCCTCTTGATTTTTTAATATTATCAATAAAATTCATTTTTTTAAATTACTCTTGTTTGGTCATATTTATGAAACCCAAAATATTTGTGCTTTTACAAATGAAACAATAAATCATAATTGTGGATTTCATAAATAAAATCCTAAGAATTTATGGTTTCATAAATAAAACCACAAGATTTAGGGTCTCAAAATTGAAACCCAAAGTATTTGTGGTTTTGTAACTAAAATTTTAAATACTAATTTGGAGTTTCATAAATAAAACTATATATATGTAGGGTTTCATAAATAAAACCTTAAATCTAAATTTCGGGTTTCAGAAATTAAAACCCTAAATCCTAAAAGATTTATTTATGAAACTCTAAATTATAATTCAAAGTTTCATTTATGAAACTCTAAATTCTTCAGGTTTTATTTATGAAATCATAAACTAGGATTTACAATTTCACTTATAAAACCTTAAATCCTTAAGATTTTGTTTATTAAACTATAAATCCTTAGGATTTTATTTATGAAACGATACATCTTTAGGATTTTATTTATGAAATCCTAAATAATTCGTGTTTTATTTTTGAAACCCTAAATCCTTAGAATATCGTTTATGAAACCCTAAATCATGAGGGATTATTTATGATATTCTAAATTAGGATTAAGGGTTTCATTTAGGGAAGTACAAAACATTTGGATTTCATTTATGAAACTCTAAATCATTATATTTTTAATTGTGAAACCTTAAATTATGATTAATATTTCATTGATGAAACCCTAAATTAGGATTTTTTGTTCCACATATGAAACCCTATATCCTTAAGGTTTCTTTTATGTAACTCTAAATGATTAAGGTTTCATTTATGAAACCCTAAATGCTTATGATATATTTGATGAAACGCTAAATTATGATTAATTTTTGTTTATGAAACCATATTTT
Organism: Amphicarpaea edgeworthii; assembly: GCA_014843725.1. Taxonomy (NCBI): domain Eukaryota; kingdom Viridiplantae; phylum Streptophyta; class Magnoliopsida; order Fabales; family Fabaceae; genus Amphicarpaea; species Amphicarpaea edgeworthii. The sequence continues at coordinate 2,931,307 of CM026325.1, forward strand.
CAAAATTTCCAAAACAATATTCTAGTTTTTTCATATTTTAATTTTTTTTTTACAAAAAAAACAAAATCAAAATATAACTCTTGAATTTTTGTATTTTTGTTAATACATTACTCTTGTTTTTAGATATTTTTAATAAAATTCAATTTTTTAAATGAAACGATAAATCCTAATTTAGGATTTCATCAACAAAACCTTAATGATATAAGGTTTCATAAATAAAACCATAAGTATTTAGGGTTTCAAAAATGAAACCATAAGGATTTTGGATGTCGTAAATGAAATTTTAAATCCTAATTTGGGTTTCATAAATAAAATTATATGGATTTAGGGTTTCATAAATAAAACCTTAAATCCTAATTTAGGGTTTTAGAAATCAAAACCCCAAATCCTTAATGTTTTTATTTATAAAACTCTAAATTAGGATTTAAGGTTTCATTTATGAAACTCTAAATCCTTAAGGTTTTATTTGTGAAACCCTAAATTAGGATTTATAGTTTCACTTATGAAACTTTAAATCCTTAAAGTTTCATTTATGAAACCTTAATTCCTTAGCATATTATTTATGAAACCCTAAATCATGAGGGTTTCAATTATGAAATTCTAAATAAGGATTGAGGGTTTCATTTATGGAACTACAAAACCTTTTAGTTTCATTTATCAAACCCTAAACCCTTATATTTTTATTCGTGAAACTATACATTATGAATAATGTTTCATTTATAAAACCCTAAATTAGGATTTTGTGTTTCATATTTGAAACCCTAAATTCTTAAGGTTTCTTTTATGAAACCCCAAATCTTTACGGTATTATTTATGAAACCCTCAATTATGACTAATTTTCATTTATTAAACCATATTTTTGAAAATATCAAAATATTATTCTTGTTTTTTAATATTTTAAAATTATTTTTAATAAAAAAAAATAACTTTGAAATTTTCGTATTCTTTTTAAGACATTACCCTAGTTTTTTCATATTTTTAATAAAATTCAATTTTTTAAAGTACTCTTGTTTTGTCATATTTATGAAACCCAAAGGATTTGGGCTTTCATAAATGAAACGATAAATCCTAATTTAGGATTTCATCAATAAAACTCTAATGATTTAAGGTTTCATAAATAAAATCATAAGTATTTAAGTATTTAGGGTTTCAAAAATGAAAGCATAAGGATTTGGGGTTTCGTAAATGAAATTTTAAATCTTAATTTGGAATTTCATAAATTAAACTATATGGATTTAGGGTTTCATAGATAAAACCTTAAATCCTAATTTAGGAGTTTAGAAATCAAAACCCTAGATCCTTAAAGTTTTATTTATGAAACTTTAAATTAGGATTTAAGGTACCCTAAATCCTTAAGGTTTTATTTATGGAACCCTAAACTAGGATTTACAATTTCACTTATGAAACCCTAAATCATTAGAGATTTATTGATGAAATTGTAAATTAGGATTAAGGGTTTCATTTATGAAACCTTAAGCCCTTATATTTTTATTCATGACACCTTAAAAATATGATTAATGTTTCACTAATGAAACCCTGAATTAAGATTTTGTGTTTTATTTATGAAACCCTAAAATCTTAGGGTTTCTTTTATAAAACCCTAAATCTTGACGGTATCATTTATGGAACCATAAATTATGATTAATTTTCATTAATGAAACCATATTTTTTAAATTTTCAAAACATTATTATTATTTTTACATATTTTAATTTTTTTTACAAAAAAAAAATCAAAATATAACTCTTGAATTTTCATTTTTTTTTTCAAGACATAAGTCTTGTTTTTTCATATTTTTAATAAAATTCAATTTTTTAAATTACTTTTGTTTTGTCGTATTTATGAAATCCAAAGGATTTAGGCTTTCATAAATAAAACGATGAATCCTAATTTAGGATTTTATAAATAAAATCCTAAGGATTTAGGGTGTCATAAATAAAACTCTAAGGATTCTTTCAAAAATGAAACCCAAAAGATTTGGGGTTTCGTAAATGAAATTTTAAATCATAATTTGGGGTTTCATAAAAAAAAAACTATATGGATTTAGGGTTTCATTAATAAAACCTTAAACCTTAATTTAGGATTTCAGAAATCAAAATCCAAAATTGTAAAAGTTTTATTTATGAAACTCCAAATTATGATTTAAGATTTCATTTATGAAATCGCCAAACTAGGATTTACAATTTCACTTATGAAACCTGATAATCGCTTTATATACGTAAATATTGCATTATATTTTGTAGCGATTATCCAATGTTCTCAAGAATTTTAGCTTCGTTTGAAATCATTTAATGTAGATTTGTATAGTTTTGCAGGTCTAGGTTCAACAATAAGGGAAGAACACAAGAATGAAGGCATATCGCGCTTAGCGACCATTCTCGCTCAGCACACTTCTCGCTAAACCCAACCTCACACTACGCGAAACAGGCGGTCTATGCAGCGCTAAGCACAATCTTAAGCTAATCGAACTGTTCTTTCGAACTGAATATTCACTTAATGGAAGATTTCACTTAGCAAAAGGCTCTTTTCAAATTGAAGATGTGCTTAGCGGAAGCCCTGTTTTTGAGATGCACTCTACAGTATTGCAAACATGCGCTTAGCGAAATGTTGCACTAAGCGAAGGTCTATTGATACTATATAAGTTGCACTTGTAATATTTTTTAGATATTCAGAGATTATTGATTGAAAATTTAAGCTGCTTCTTCCTCTGTTTTCTCTATTCCTCCCTCTCCCATTTTGTAACCTTTTCAAGCTTCTCATGACAATGAGAGGCTAGTCCATTAGTGTTGAGAACTTGGAATTAGGTGCTGAACATGTAAACGCTTCCCTTCATATCTATTTAATGAAATATTCAGTTTAATGTTCATTTCTCTATCTTTATTCTTATTATATGATTTGATGAGTTATATATGCATGTTTTAGAGTTTAACTATCATTGACAAATGCTTTTGAACTTGGAACTAAGTTTGGACTCTAATAGAGTGTATTTCTAGACATAGGATAAATTCCATTAGCTTTGTAAAGATCTCTGAGTTTCATCAAACCACTCAACTGAACTTACCAAGACATCGGAAGTGAGGTTGAACAGTTTAGGCTTGATTTGATGAGATATCACGTTTTGAATACTTTTAGATCGAAGTTAATCTAAACTATTACTTTGAATGGAGAATATATCTTGTATGTTTACATGGGAAGCAAATCGGTTGAACCAAATCCTCAACATATCCATCATTCCCTTCTCACACTCAAGCACACCAATTGTTCGATCATAATCATGAATCACCATTGTCATTTTTATTGTTTATCTTTAGTGTTAATCGTTAGTGTTTAGTTTATTTTCTGATGTTATTATGTTCTACATAGAAACAACTTTTAAAAACCAAATTAGTGTTTAAGAATTGATTGTTTTACTAATAGTCAAATACGAATAATTCCCTGTAGATTCGATATTGGGATCTTCCCTTTTAAACTACTTATGCGATATTTGGTACGCTTGCCAAAATATTTCATCAAAACCCTAAATTCTTAGGGTTTTATTTTTGAAACTCTAAATCCTTAGGATTTTATTTATGAAACCCTAATTCCTTAGGGTATTTTTTATGAAACCCTAAATCATTGAAATTTTACTTATGAAATTCTAAATTAAGATTGAAGATTTCCTTTATGGAACCACAAAACCTTTTAGCTTTATTTATGAAATCCTAAACCCTTATATTTTTATTCATGAAACCTTAAATTATGATTAATGTTTTATTTATGAAACCCTAAATTATAATTTTATGTTTCATATATGAAACCATATGAATTTAGGGTTTCAATAATGAAAGTCTAAAAATTTGGGATTTCATAAATTAAATTTTGAATCCTAATTTGGGATTTCATAAATAAAACTATATAGATTTAGGGTTTCATAAATAAAACCTTAAATCCTAATTTAGGGCTTCATAAATCAAACCCCTAAATCCTAAAAGTTTTCTTTATGAAACTCTAAATTATAATTTGAGGTTTCGTTTATAAAACCCTAAATCCTTAAGGTTTTATTTATGAAACCCTTAATCCTTAATGTTTTATTTATGAAACCCAAAGTCCTTAGAATTTTATTTATGAAATCCTAAATGCCAAGGGGTTTTTTTCATGAAACTTTAAATTATGATTTAAGATTTCATTTATGAAACCTCAAATCATTAGAGTTTTATTTATGAAACTTTAAACCCTTAATGTTATATTTATGAAAGCTTAATTCCTTAGAATTTTATTTATGAAATCCTAGATCTTTAGGATTTTTTTTTATGAAACCCTAATCTTTACCTTTAGTGTTTTATTTATAAAATCATAAATTGAAATTTAGGGTTGCATTTGATAAAACCCTAAAGCCTTATAGTTTTATTCATGAAACCCTAAATTGTTATTAATGTTTCATTTATAAAATCCTAAATCCTTAGGGTTTCTTTTATGAATCCCCAAATGTTTAGTGTTTAATTTATGTAACCCCAAATCTTTAAGCTATCATTTATCAAATCCTAATTGAGGATTTAATGTTTCATTTATGAAACTGTAAATAGATAGGAGTTTATTTATGAACCCTAAAATTAAGATTTAGGGTTTTATTTATAAAACCTAAACTAGGGTTTGTGGGATTTCCTTTATGAAATCCTAAATTTAAATTTAGTGTTTCATTTTTAAAACCATAAATCCTTCATTTTTTAAACCTTAAATTGAGATTTAATGTTTTATTTATGAGATACTAAATCTATAAGAATTTCTTTATGAAACCATAATTCCTTAATGTTTTATTTATCAAACCTCAAATTCTTTAGGTTTTATTTATCAAATCTTAAATTAAGATTTAGTGTTTCATGTATGAAATCCTAAATCTTTCAAGATAATACCTTTTTTTTTTCAAAATTTTAAAATTTTCAAGACATTTTTCTTGTTTTTTCATATTTTAAAAAAAATCAACTTTTTAAAAAATTTTGAATATATTATTCTTGTTTTTTTCTTTTTTTTTTAATTTTTTCAAAATTTCAAGATATTATTATTGATTTTTCAAGTTTTTGAAATTTTTAGTTTTTTTCAATCTTTCACTAAATTATTCATATTTTTTCAAATTTTCAAAACATTACTCATTTTTTTCAATTTGTTTTTATTATTCAACTTTTTTTCAAATATCAAGACATTGCTTTTGTTTTTTCACTTTTTTATAATTTTCAAATCATTATTTTTGTTTTCTCATATTTTAAAATTCTTTAAAAAAGCAATTTCTTTTTATTTTTTCAATCTTTCAAGACATTATACTTCTTTTTACATAATTTTAGAATTTTCATTTTTTAAAAATTTTGAAGACATTAATCTTTGTTTTTTCAATTATTTTAAACTTCGGTAGATAACCTGTGTTCCAATTCCATTTTCCAGCCAAATCTCCAGCATTCCATCCTATTAAAATGCTAAAATCTTCTGTTTGGAAGTCATCAAATCAAACTCAACTCAAATGGATAGAGAAAAACAAAATACATAGGAGCTAATAATGAGAAAATAGTGGTCAAAGTGTTACTCTTGATGCACATTATGTTACCAGTGTTACACAAGACAACTAAACATTATTCTTGACAATTATTTCTTCACTAAAACATAAAGAACCACACGATTGCTGCAATAATCATGGTGCCAGAGTGTCTGATCCACACGGCCAATAGTGAAATTATCCATTGTAGCTTCTAAGAAGTACTCAAGAATGGCATCTGAAATCAGAAAACACTAGTCAGTACTATGTTATGGATTGACATCCCAAAAAAGAAGAAAAAGGAATGAAATTCTTTACCATTTCGGAGTTCTCCAGCCAAAAATATTGTTGTATTAGGTCCAGAGAGCTGCACAAGTGTCTCTAGCAGATCCACAACTGCCCCCTCACTGTACACTACATCAGATCCTAGCACTGATAACAAGAAATCAAGTATTGAATCCATAAGGAATACTAGCAAAGTACCACATGAGACATGTAATTCAAATAGTATTTAACAAGGCATACAAATCAACACAGAAAAAGATACAATTATCGAGTAACTACAAATGTATGATTAGAATGATGACTGTAATCACAATTCACAGCAACACAAATGACTGTGACACACTGACATGTCATAAGTTTTCCGGTGCCTGAAGTTGAACTTGTTAGCTCTAAGCTGTGTGAAAGGGTTTGAGGGAGAGAATTTTACCAAAATCGGGTGTGGGGTCAATGAGTTCTGAGTCAGGATCTTCTCCCCATGTGAGTTCAGTTGCTGTTACAGAACCCCGTAGAGAAACATGTTTCGTATTGGTCTCAATGTTCTTTCTCAGTAGCCTCAGCCTATCTGGCAGATCAGTAACAATGACCTCACCACCCAAAAGGGCTGCAATGCAACTAAGGAAGAAAACATAAGAAAGGTGCATCATAGAATGTGCAAGAACAAACTAAAATAAATTCTTTGCCATTTGCTAGACAAGTTTGGATAAATCTCTTAACAAACACTTGTAGATAAAAGAAAATAAGATGAATTAAGGAGGTAAAATGAATCAAACTTCTCCCATAAGAAAAAATCAACTTATAACCACAACTAATGGAGTAGCTAGATGAGGGCTTGTGAAAAAGTTAAGGTGGAAAAGTAGATTTTAACCTGTTAGAGAAATTTGATTAATTTTGTCTCCTTAATTAATCTTATTTTCTTCTCCTATAAGGGCTTATGGAAAGGTTTATCCAAATTGTCTCTTGGTCATATAAAGAACAATGCAAAAGCTCAAAGCTCAACTTTCCTAGTTCATTAAATTCATGAGGAAAAAGCAAAAGCTAATTTGGCATGAACAGATCAACAAGAAGAATAAGATTGCAATTGTACTTACCCAACCAATCCACAACCAGATCCCAATTCAACAATCTTCTTGCCCTGAAGGACAAGCATCCCTGAGTCAACAGAATGCTCAAGAAACTTCCCCAATACGACTCCACTGTCCCACATCACTGCTCCAGTTACTCCAGGCGTTCCCTAAAATCAAAAGTTCAACTGTGAATTGAATTTAGCAATAGGGAACTCATGGTATGATGGCCATTTCACCATTAAATCAGAAACCAACAATTAGAAGATAATTAATGTCGTTTGGATGCAACAAACAATCAGTTTTTAGTGTAAAAACAACGGAAAGAACAAATAAGCTGTTGAAAAATAATCCTACAAATGTTCAGCTTCTGTTAGTTGAGTTTTGTTCCTATACAACAAGTGAACATCATTCAAGATACTCCAGACATTAAATATATTAATGATTACTCAATAAGATGTTAAATTGATCATTTTCGCCAAGTTCAGAGTTCAATAACACACGCCAACAAGGGCTATTGCAAGATTCTAACTTTAAGCAACAACAATCAGAATCATGGTATTTTATGAAAAGGGTAATCACGTTGAGGCTAAACAAGACAACCATGATGATAAAAATGAAAACTTTAATGAATAAAGCACTGAGAGAGAGAGAGAGGGAGAGAGAGAGAGAGAGAGAGTACCAATGAGGAAGGGGATTGAAGAATGGAGAGAGAGTGGCCACAAGAGTCGAGAGAGAGTTGCAAAGAAGATTGAGAGACAAAGGCGTTGGGTTTGGAAAGTGTGGGCTGCTGAATACCCCAAAGCAGCATGGTCTCCTCCGCAGCAGATTCCTCCCCACCAACCACCAACCGAACCACACCACCGTAAGAACCCAACTTCACAATTCGCGCCACTGCTTCCTCTTCCTCTTCCTCTTCATTGTTCTTGGCCATCGTGTGCACTGTGGAGTGGTGCCTTCTGTGTGTGTGTTTATGATTCAGTTGGGTTTTTTCGTGGCCTTCTTGGGCATTGAAACAAGACCATTTTGTTGGGCCGTTGATTCCTGCATCCCAAGTTTTGCTACCTGCACCCCCATAATTTTAAATATCCCAAACTGTCCTTTCCTATAATTTTTTTATGAATATGAATTGAGACTAAAGATAAAATGAGAAATGAAAGTCATATCATCTAACACTATTTATAATTTTTTTTTAAAAATAATTTTAACTAATAGTAAAAATTGTAATAGAAAAATGAGTTGAATATATTTGGAACATTACACGAGAGGCTTGTTATCCAACTAGTTCATATGGTGGTCTAAAAGGAGTTCATTATTCCCTAGAGTAGTAGGGTGAAATGAATCTATCAATGGTCAAAATTGAAATTGTAGCTTCCATATTATAGAAAAGATCAAACAAAGATGAAGACCCACTTCCTTAAAAACAAGTATGAAATTGTCATGGTTAGTTGTGAAATTCATTAGTGCATTAACTTAATAGTGTAAGTTTGTACATAAATTTGGTGATGGATTAGTTACCACTATTACGATTGTTAGTCATTTAAATGATATAGTAGGTGTTGGTTAAAAGATTAGGGATGTGATATAGACTTATTTTGTTTTTTTACAGAAGGTGTGATATAGACTTGGGGATTATCTTCTAATTTAAGCTTATACATATCCATCAACAAATTGTAAGGCATTTATTTATCAATCAATCATCAAAGACAAGTTGATTTTCATTCTTGTACTTTTCTACACTTCCGGCTTTTTGTTACAATTCATAACTCTGCCTATTTTTCAACACAATCAGAAATAGCATAATAAAAGCCTAGAGTTGACAAGTTGAGGTCCATTCGTTAGTACAACTGCGTAAATAACAGATAATCATTATATTTGCAATCCACCAATTCATTTGTTTGCTTACCTAATTTACTTGACTGACATAATGCCATAACCCTAAAATACAAGCAACAAGATGTAATGTCACAAATGTAAATTTGGCAACACTTTACTAATGTTTATCAATCATAGTAGGAAAGGAAAACAGAAGATTGAAAAGTAGAAGGATTATTCAGTGTATGGTTTAACATTTCCTAGAGTCAAACATGTGTGTGTGTGTTTAGCTAAGAGTCAAAGTCAAGCATGTTTAATTAAATAAACAAACATGGGTTTATCTTTTTTCCTCACACGTTTGGTTCTACATTAGGTCTTGACTCAAATGGATTTTTTTTTCTTTCTTTCTAAAATCAATTGTAACAATAAGCAAGTATTTGATTCTGATCAACACTTGTTTATGCTTACAGTTGAATAAAAAGCTCCTTTTCCTAAATATTTTGAAGTTCATCCACCCCACGAAGTAGATACGGGCACGTAGTTTATGATTTTTTTTATCAGTAGTTTCCAAGTTTGCAACTATCCCAGCATTCAAAGTCAAAGCAGTTTGGTCGAAAAGTGTATTACCAGCCAGGGTCTAACATGAACTACTAATCGTATTGCATAAATAAAGCTATATTTCCTCTTTATTTAATGGCACATATTCTACAGCGCACATAGTTCCAACCTTACAAAACTGAATTCAGCTGTCACCAACGATTGTCCATGGAAACAAATTTCAATTTGGATTCTCTAAAGTGAGTAGCACACTACAGAGTAAATTTTTCAAAGCTATAACACTGGATTAAAAATTAAACAGTTAATAGTGAAATAAAATAATCACCAAAATTCAACAGGTAGATTACTATATTTCTTAAATGACAACAATTTTTGAACTCAAGACTTTATGCAGACTATTCAAATCTTTCACTGCTAAACTGAGGTTGTTGATACTTTAACTATAGTTCTTCGTTTTATTTTCTATATTGTATTAATTACATTCATACATTGATTATAACTCCACATCTAATTAAATATACTCTACACAACAATCCTGTGACAACTAACTAACCCACTTTTCATTTTCTACACAAAAACCATTGCCTCGAATTGCTGAGAACCTATTCTCCAGCCTAAAATCCTATGTGCTAGAATTTTCACTAACATGGCATCCTAGGGAAATCCAAATTGTTAGAGATCACTATCATCAGCAATATCCAACCTAGTTTCCTTTTCTGAAGACTTAAGAAGGGGAATAGCATCATAGTAGTGGCCAAAATTCTTCTGATCTCCATAAGCAAATGGTTCTCCTAAGCTTTGCAATATTTGTAGTGCCTCCCTCATTGAAGGCCTACTTGCAGGCAGTGTAGCAGTACACATGACCCCAAGTTTGAAAACAGTGCACATTTGATCTGAGTAAATGGTTTCCATGACATCTTTGTCTAGCAATTCTTCAACATTGCCTCCAATCAAAACGTGGCGCCACGCCCATTCTGAAAGAGATGAGTGTTGGTCTCCATAATTTGCTTCTTTACCAGTTGTCAGTTCCAATAGGACTACCCCAAAGCTAAACACATCAATCTTTTCACTAACTCGGGTTGTTTGAGCATATTCTGCAATTCAAATATGAAAAATTACACTGAGAATAAATGATTTTGTCAAGTTAGGAACTAAATATTTCAATCTTATAGTTTTAGGGATTAAATAATGATGGTTTACTCAAAAGGGGCACTCAGAATTTAACCAAGCAAGAGCAATATATTTGTTAATTAGGAAGCAAAAAGATTTAGGAAACAAAAGAATTGGCATGTCACTCACCTGGAGCAATATAGCCAAATGAGCCAATCACAGCTGACATGGTGTGAAGTTCCTCTGGCTTGACTAACATCTTAGCTAATCCAAAATCAGCAACTTTTGCATTGAATTGAGCATCCAAAAGGATGTTGCTTGTTTTTATATCTCTATGAACAACAGGTGGTGAACAGTCATGGTGCATGTAGCTCAAACCTTGAGCAACCCCAATGGCTATATTCAACCTCTTTGGCCAATCAAGCACCATTTTACTCACTGAACCTGACTTAACCTTCTTGTGCAGCCACCGATCTAGGCTGTGATTTTCCACATACTGATACACAAGGAGCATGGAATCCTCATTAGAGATACAACAGATCAACCTCACAATGTTGGTATGACGAATATTGCTCAGTATTCTAACTTCTGCACGGAAAGAGTTCTCGAGCTTATTGTCTAACTTTCTGTTATTCCAAATCTTTTTCACTGCAACATTGCCTGAACCAACATCAATGCGGTACACTGTACCATATCCACCACTACCAATAATATTTTGTTCTGTCATTGATGAGACAATGCTTGATTCTGTGAAATTAAGCCTCTCAAAGGAAATGAGCTTCCATGAGTTAACCAATCCTTGCTTTCTTTTTCTGTGAAATCTAATAAACAAGAGTGATGCCAAAAGGGCCAGTAACAACGTTACTGCCACCAAACTTATAACCAAACCAATAGACCACGATGAGCCTTTGTTTGTTCTTTGAAGGCCAGAATTGCATAAGGTAAGGTTCATTGCTGGGGTATCAGCACAAAGACCAGAATTGCCCAAAAAGCTATTAGCAAACACAGAATTTTCAAATTCCCATGGTATCCTCCCAGTCAGATGATTAAAAGACAAATTGAGATTGGTAAGTCTAGGGGGTAGAGAAGGAACTTGGCCAGAAATTTCATTTTCTGATAGATCAAGTTGACTAAGGACAGGTAACTGACCAATTGCATGGGGGATTTGTCCAGAGAGTTGGTTTTGGCTCAAATTTAGAGTTACTAAGGATTTCCATGATATTATATCTGATGGAAGTGGCCCAGTGAGTTGGTTCTGATCAAGCAACAAGATTGTTAACTTAGGAAGAGCTGTTAGCCCTTGTGGAATACTTCCATTGAAGTTGTTCTTATTGGCATTAAACACTACCAAATTGGTCCATGATGATACTCCACTTGGAATTCCACCAGAAAACTGATTGTAACTTATCTCAAACCTTGAAATATTCCAAGATAGACTTTCAGGAAGCACACCAGTGAACTTATTATGGCTCACCATGAAATTTGACAAGTTGAAAGATGTCCAAAGACCATTAGGAATGTTACCAGAAAACTCATTTTTGTGAATTTTCAGATCCTGTAAACCACTGCAATTTCCTAGTGATGCTGGCAACTCACCACTCAGATTATTCTCATAAACAGACAAGTCAAGTAACATCCCATGATAACACAAGTTCTCTGGTAACTCCCCAGTGAAATTATTAGATGCAATCATAAAGGTTTCAAGCTTTGAGTAGCGACCAAAATCAGGAGAAAGAGTACCTGATAAATTGTTAAAAAACACACGAAAATCTTTGAGAGCTGGAAGATTGCCAAAGTTTTCTGGTATCTCACCTGACAAGCCATTCATAGACAAACTCAACCATGATAACTGTTGGAGCTTTCCAAACACATCTGGTATTTTCCCTGTAAGATTGTTCCTTGAAAGGTCAACATTGACCAAGTTCAATGCCTCAACCACACTTGGTATCTCCCCAGAGAGCCTGTTTGCATAAAGACGGAGTGAGGTCAGATTCTTCAGCAAAAACAGATCACTTGGAATTCCTCCAGTTAAGCTATTATTTGACATATCCAGCATCTCCAAGGCCACCATATCTCCAATGTTCTCAGGGATTTCCCCAACCAAATTGGTTCCATACAGAGAAAACACCTTCAATTTGCTGAACTTGGTCAAGTTCCAAGGCAACCTCCATTCAGGAAACATGAAGTTAGAGGACAAGTCCAAGTACTCAAGGTAGGACAAATCATCAATCTCAGCAGCAACAGTTCCATCCAATAAGCAATACTGAAGTCTAAGCTGTCTCAATTGCTTCAACTTTCCAATACTAGATGGAACATCACCATGGAAATTGGTGGAACCAAGGTTGAGATACTGCAAATTAGCACCCAATTTGTCAATGTCTTGAGGAACCTTGCCATCAAAGTTGTTACCAGAAAGGTCTAGGTGCTCCAACTTGGAGCAGTTGTAGAGGGGTGTGGGGAAGTCACCAGGGATGAGGTTGAAGCTGAAGTCAAGGTGTGTGAGGTTGGTGAGGCCACAGATGAAGGGTGGTATGGTTTTGTTGATGTTGGATTTGGAGAGAGTGAGGGCAATGACTGAGTTTGTGTTGGTGCATGTGATCTCTGCCCAAGAACAGTGAGAGGAAGTTGAATTCCAGTGAGAGAGGAATGGAGGGTCTTGGAGGTATTGCTTTATGTTGAGCAAAACTGCATGTTCTTGATCATACAAAGATTGTGAGCTTGTGTGGCCAAGGAAGAAGAACAAAAGAAGAAAAATATGACATGGAAATTTCATACATGGTTTAATTGGTATTGTCATCTAGGTGTGTAGAGAGAGAGAGAGAGAAACTTTCTGGTTTTGCACTGTAAGTATGTCAATCTGGTGCAGAGTGCAGAGTGCAGAGAGAGGAGAAGGGTGATTTTGGTCACCACTGCTATGAAGAATTTTAAATGTGTGAACGGAAAAAGTCGAAAATGGTTGGCTTGCTTTAAGACAATTCACACGTTACTGTACCATATGGATAGCTATATATATTTTCTTTATCATATTATTTTACTTTAAATTCCTATCAGGACTGGAATAACTTAAGGATATATACTAGATGACAAATCAATATAAGTTTTATAATTAAATTGATTCTATAAAAAGAAAATGGTTATCAATTTTACTATTTGGTGTCACCAAAATAACGTTCTAATTTTATAAACTCTGGCAAAATAAATGTTAGTAATAAAAATTATAAGTAGCTTCTGCCGTTCTGCGTAATGCATTAATCTTCTTTTTTTTTTTTTTTTTTCTTTGTACAATAATGCATTAACTAGAGTCTCCGGTCAACAGTCAATACTTTGTTCTGTAAACGAAGTCAAAATAGCTAGAACATCTTTCGATGATGGTCACGTTTGCCAACTGACAAGCAGGGACGGAGGGACGTGTGTAGGTGGGGGCAGGCCCCTGATTTTATACAATTTTTTAATATATATAATATATTAATTTAAAAAATATAAAATTATTAAATTATACTTTTATAAATAAAATTTAATAATAGATATTATTAATGTTAAAAAAAAATATAATATTAGTTTTATATAATTTAAATAGTAAAAATTTTAAAATATGATTAGTTATTAACGAAGTCGTTGAAAATTTCGTATCAATAATATGATTACCAAAAAAAATAATAAAATTTTTAAATATTAATAATAATTTTATCTTATAATTTTTTATTTTTCTTTATATTTTAAATAATAGATTATATTTTTATAATTTTTTACTCAATAGATAAGATTTTATAATGTTATCTTATATATTAAAAAATTTGATAATCTTTTTGTTTTACTTTAAATATTGTACTACTATTATATTTGTTTTCAATAAAAAAAAAATACTCTTAGTGTTGTTGTTGCTTGTTACTCGTTGCTTGATTGTTACTACTGTTTCATTATATTCTTATTGGATTTTATAAACATATGAACATGAAACTGTGAATACGTGATCGTGATATAGGTAAAGGCACAAAACAACATAAAGGTATGTATATAATATACTGATTTTATATTATTTTATTGAATTTATTTATTATTCAACTTCTTTGTTATAAGTTATTAGGAAAAAAGAATTCAAATTGTTAGTTCAAAACTTCAAATGCAATTACATGTTAAGGATGTCTATTTTGATGGCTATTGACATCTTGACGTTCTTATTACAACCTTGTCCCAAGACATTCAGAACACCCTTCCGTACTTGTTCCTTAATCCTTCTATGCCGGATACTATTAGGTGGAGTGCGTCTAACTCGAGAAGGTATAATACCAAGTCTGCCTATGCGTGGTTGAGCCGAGAGCCTACTTTTTATCCTACCTGTGCTGAGTTCTGGTCGTGGGTATGGAAGTCCAAGCTACCTGAGAATGTTAAACACTTTATCTGGCTCACTTATAGAGGGAGCCTTCCTACTAACTTTTTCCGCTTCATGCAGCATATTACTACTGATTTTTCTTGTTGTAGGTGTAAAGATGCCAATGAAACATGGATTCACATCCTTCGTGATTGTCCCTATGCATGTAAGGTGTGACAATACATCTTGTTATAGTATGGTCCTGATTTCTTCGTTGATGATGCTGCATATTGGCTCAGAAGTAACATTCAAGAAAATTTCTCTTATTCAGCATCACCTGTGGGATGATCTGGCGCGTGAGGAATGAGATGGTTTTTAATAGTTTGGTATATGCATAACTAGATAAGTTCTCTTCTACATCTAGCTAAAAGGACAAGCTCGACCAACTTGTCCCCGACAGATAAGATATTGTTTAATTGGGAACCTCCTTTGCAAACTACATCAAGATTAATATAAACGGTAGTTCCTTTGATAATCCTGACTCGTCAGGTCTTGGTAGCGTTCTACGAGATTTTACAAGCAATTGGATCACGGTTATATGGTCAGCTGTAGTTTTACTTCAAACACCACCGCTGAGCTGTGTGCCATGGAAAATGGCATTAAACATGCCCACACAAAAAGTTTCTCTAATGTTATTGTTGGGAATAATTTTGTATGCCCAAGTTCCAATTTATCATGTAATCAATTTCTATTTTCAAATAATAAAGTATTATTTCATTTCTTTATCATTTTTACTAGTTTGATAAATTGATGAAGTCCTTGGTTAAAATTGAAGATTGTTGTTATAATAGAGATTATGATAAATGAGAAACAAGTCTCTTGAAATTTTAATCTAAAGTGTTCTTGATCATAGGATTATTTTGAATAGGATATTAATAATCCGGATAAATTAATATATGTGTAATAGTATTCATTGGATGAATATTAATAGATCTCATTTATTAAATTACACATATAGATGATGCACATAGGGATGTGATCATTGAACTGACTCAATATTGAGATTTTTCTAATGGTTAATATTACCTTAATTTGTCAATAGAAAAACTCTCAAGAAGAAATATAACATTTCCTTTGACCTGAGATTATCATAGTAATTAACAAGTCATTTGTTATATTTTAATTAGGACACTTAATGCTCTGAGAGCACTAGTTGAATGGATATTGGATATAATTAAATACTTGTAGAATTAATAATTATTCAAGAAGGAATCCATTGACTCTAGGTAATGAGTTTGAACTCTATAAATCAAGACCTTGGCAGGGCAATTGAATGAATGAAGAAATGAGTTTCTTAGAGTCATTCACTGATTAACGTGATTGAATTTGACAATAATACCATATTCTAAAGTTAATCTAGAGTTGGAAATGATGGAAGGAAATATTATATATTACTCTTCTAGTGGTTCTTGAAAGTAACAACAAATTACTTCATGCTATCTGGACGTTGAGGAGTGTTGCTAGATGCCTACCTTGATTAGTAAAATTAATTTGATTAATTTACTACCAGCTTAGTATTGAACCTACGGGGTCACACACAAACGAGTGTGTTAATCTTTACTAGAGAATAATCAATTTGATTGACAAAATCTCTATGTGGAATATTATTATATTCTTTGCTAGCACCAAGAATATAATTAATATGTATACTGAAGATAGACATCTCTTTATTATTGTGACATTTATGCATAATAATATTTTAATGAGCAATAAAAAAATGATGAGAGAATATCTTATTAAGAGAATATATTATTTCTGTTAATAAGTTTTGAATTAATTTGAATATGTCAATAGGTTGACTGATTAAATTCAAATTTGAAATATCTTATTAAGATAATATATTATCTCTGTTAATAAGTTTGAATTAATTTGAATATGTCGATAGACTGACAGATTAAATTCAAATTTGAAATATCTTATTAAGATAATATATTATTTCAATTTGAATTAATTTGAATATATATTCATGGGCTGGGCTATGGGATAACATCAGTATTCCTATAAATAGGAGCTCTCACCACGTCTATTGTGCATCAGATTACTGAAGAGAATTCTTTAGTAAAAGTATACGATTCCATATTCAAGAGTTTTGAAGTAGAGATCAACTCTCGGTGTGGATACACGTAGAGTCTTCACATTATTGAAGAACATTTGCGCCTCGAGAGACGGTAACAGGTACATGTTTACTGTAATTTTATATTGCGATAATATTATTCTAAATCCAAAAAAGATCCTAAATTCCGCTGCGTGTGTTTTGAACACCAGAATGAACTAACAATTGGTATCAGAGCCAATGGGATTTTTGTGATTGAAGAATATATTATCGAATATTATTTTAAGGATGTATTTTATTTTATGAACACATGGCATCAATTTAAGAGAGATATGAATCTCAATGAACAACACCACTTCAATCGTTGTTTAGAACACGATCAAGGGGTATGGAAAATAAATTGATGATGCCCCCTCTGAATATTTGTTTATGTGTTTTAAATGTTATATACACTGATATAAATGAGTTTTGGTTTACGTAAAATTATTTTTTGATGAAAAATATATTGAACATTCTTGATTTGTTAAACGATATAGGACCTTATGTTTGATAAGTGAACTATAACAAAAATTGAATGTGAAAGGATTACGTAAAGTGTCATTTAATATAGTTTTGTAATTATAAACAAAGTTGTTGTTTCTAATGTACACTCATGTGCTTGCTGATCATGTGCCTTATATTTTTAATATAAGGTTTTATTATGGAAAAACAAAATTTGTTTTTCTTCAAACATGTAGGGCTAAGTCACTATGATTTTATATTAGAAAATTTGTTTTCTTTTATATATTTCGTGACACATTATATATAATGATATATGATTTGTTATTCAATTTATTTTATTTTTCAAGGAACGACCTAATAACTAGGTGACTTGTGAATTAAAATAAATTTGAGCATTTGATGCAGCTTTATAATTAATTTTTATTAACAAGGAACGGCCTGATAACCAGGAGACTTGTAATTAAAATAAATTTGAGCATTTGATGCAGCTTTATAATTAATCTTTAATAACAAGGAACGGCCTGATAACCAGGAGACTTGTAATTAAAATCAATTTGAGCATTTGATGCAGCTCTATAATTAATGGTTAATAACAAGGAACGGCCTGATAACCAGGAGACTTGTAATTAATAATTAGTTATAAGTTTATTTTAAAATTAATTTTATACTTAACGCCTAGACTACCTAGGGAAGTGTTAAAGTTAATTTTTTGGGATACCAATAGGAATGACCTAACAACCAGGAACCTATGTGGTATATTATTGTGAAACTGTATGTGATACAATTTCTTTCTCTTAAAATATGTACGAGAAATGACTTGATACCAAGTAGCTCATTCATAATTTTAAGAGTTTTATGTTTTCCTTTCTACATATGAAACATGTTCTAACTTAATCTGTTTGATTGCATATTTAATTAATAGTATGTCTTCAATATCGCTCCGTGGGATACTAGAGTCTGGAAAGTTGGTTGGATCCAACTATGATGATTGGTATCGCAACTTGAGAATCGTTCTCATGCACGAAAAACTTATCCACATAATTGATCAGCCTGATAAAGATGCACCAACACCTGATCTCAAAGATGTTGAGGGAACCAATGCTTTTCAGAAGTATTTGGAACAGACCCTAACTGCCAAATGCATCATGTTGGCATCAATGAGTTCAGAACTCCAGAGGCAACATGTGGATATGGATCCAAAGGAAATCATCGTACATCTTAAGAAAATGTATGGTGGTCAATGTAGGACAGCTAGATACCAGTTATCTAAAACGTTGTTCAGGTCCTCAATGACTGCAAATGTTCAAGTTGGACCTCATGTTCTAAAGATGATTGATCTTATAGAACAACTTGAAAAGACAGAATGCAAGCTTGGAAAAGAGCTTTCTCAAGACTTGATTCTGCAGTCACTTCCTGATACGTTTTCACAATTCATTGTGAATTTTAACATGAATAAGCTAGACTGTGATTTGCATGAGATGCATAACTTACTAGTTGATTATGAGAATCAAATTGCCTCTGAGAAGAAAAAGGGAACTGTTATGGTGGTTGGCAAGAACCACAAAGGCAAAGGAAAATATGTACCAAAAAGGAAGACTTTTGGACCTAAGGGTGGTGTGACCAAACCCAAGAACAATAAGGCCAAGGTTGACCAAATTGGTGATGAATGTTTCTTTTGCAAAGAGAAAGGACACTGGAAGAGAAACTGTAAGAAGTATCTTGATTCTTTGAAAAATAAGAAACAAGGTGAGATACTAGTGAAAAATGTTTTCATGCTTTCTTTAACTGTTATTGATGCTTTAATGTGGGTATTAGATACTGGCAGTAGCTTTAACATTTGCAATATGTTGCAGGGGATGTAGATAACTAGATGGTTAAAGAAAGGAGAGATAAATCTTCAAGTAGGCAATGGAGCAAATGTTGCCGCCTTTATTGTGTAGGATCTATTTCTTTAAAAATGCCCATTTGGCAAAGTATCTTGGTGTTAGATGATTGCTATTATGTTCCAAAATTTGTTTCAAACATTATTTCAATCTCTATGTTGGATAAGCAAGGTTTTCGTATTATTTTTAATAATAACATTTGCTCAATTTATCGTAATGACGATTTATATGTGAATAGTTATCTCCAATATGGCATTTATGTCTTACCTGATGTAAATCGTAACTCGATTGTACATGTTTCTTCTAATTTTAAAAGAGAAAGAGATAATCAAATAAATAAAACATATCTTTGGCATTGTAGGCTTGGTCACATTGGTGAGAAAAGAATTAACAAGTTACACAAGGAAGGTTACCTTGATAATTATGATTATGAATCATATGCAACTTGTGAGTCTTGTCTCAAAGGAAAAATGACTAAATCCCCATTTATTGGAATTAGGAAAAGAGCCTCTGAATTATTAGGATTAGTTCACACAGATGTTTGTGGACCAATGAGAATTTAAGCCAAAGGTGGATATTCTTATTTCATAACTTTCACTGATGATACATCTAGGTATGGGTTTTTATATCTAATGAAACATAAATCGGAATCATTTGAAATGTTCAAAAGATTTCGTAGTGAAGTTGAAAAACAAACAGGAAAAAGTATCAAGATACTTAGATCCGATAGAGGTGGAGAATATCTTAGTACTAATTTTATTGATTATCTAAAAGAAAATGGAATTCTTTCACGGTGGACACCTCGGGAACACCACAACACAATGGTGTATCCGAAAGAAGGAATCGAACCTTATTGGATATGGTGAGATCTATGATGGGGTTCACTGATCTTCCAGAGTACTTATGGGGATATGCTTTAGAAGCAGCAGCTTACTTGCTGAACAAAGTTCCTACAAAATCAGTCTCTACAACTCCATATGAGATATGGAAAGGACGTAAACCAAATCTCAAACACATTAGGATGTGGGGTTGCCATGCTTACGTTAAGAGATTGTTAATCAATAAACTTGAGGCAAGGTCGGAAAAATATAGATTCATTGGTTATCCTAAGGAAACAATGGGATACTATTTTTACCAACCCTCTGACCATAAAGTGTTTGTGGCAAGAGGAGGAAACTTTTTAGAAAGGGAATTCCTTGCAGGAGGAATTCATGGTAAAGAAATTGAGCTTGATGAAACTCAATATTCCAATGAAACAACTCGGGAACATGAGATGGAAACTGAGAGACCTTTCTTTGATGTTTTAAAGTTGCCACAAAGGTTGTTACCTCCCAGAATTATGGTTCAAGAACCAGTTGTAGGTCAAGAACAGGTTAATGGACAAGTTGATGAACCAATCCTAGAACCAGTTCAACAACCTATAAGCCCAATACAAGAGCCTCTTAGAAGATCCACTCGAGTGCATCGTGTACCTACTAAATTAAACTTAATGGTACAAGAGGACACGTCGAATGAGGTTTATCATGATGATGATGACCCCAAGAGTTATGAAGAGGCTTTGAGAAGCTTAGACTATAAAAGATGGCAAGAAGCCATGGAATCCGAAATGGAATCAATGAAGATCAATAAAGTATGGACTTTAGTTGAAACTTCAAAGGATATAAAACCAATTGGTTGTAAATGGGTTTACAAGAAAAAGATTGGTATAGATGGAAAGGTTGAGACCTACGAAGCTCGCCTTGTTGCTAAGGGGTATCGTTAAAGGGAAGGTATAGACTATGACGAAACTTTTTCTCCTGTGGCAATGATAAAATCCATTCGGATTCTACTTGCAATAGCAGCATACTATGATTATGACATATGGCAAATGGATGTGAAAACGGCTTTCCTTAACGGTGAGTTGAAAGAGGATGTGTACATGACACAACCTGAAGGATTCA
Organism: Amphicarpaea edgeworthii; assembly: GCA_014843725.1. NCBI lineage: Eukaryota > Viridiplantae > Streptophyta > Magnoliopsida > Fabales > Fabaceae > Amphicarpaea > Amphicarpaea edgeworthii. The sequence goes on from CM026325.1 coordinate 2,952,380, forward strand.
CATCGATGAATGATCATAATAAGGTATGCAAATTGCAACGATCCATCTATGGATTGAAACAAGCTTCTAGAAGTTGGAATATTCGTTTTAACAAAACAGTCGAAAAGTTCGACTTTGTTAGATGTGAGGAAGAACCTTGTGTGTACAAAAAGGTTAGTGGGAGCATAATCATTTTCTTAGTGTTATATGTAGATGACATATTACTCATTGAAAATGATGTACCAACAATGCAAAGTACAAAGATTTGGCTATCAGAACAATTCTCCATGAAAGATTTAGGAGAGGCAACCTATATTCTAGGAATAAAGATTTATAGAGATAGATCTAGAAGGTTGCTTGGACTCTCCCAATCTATGTACATTGATACCATTCTAAAGAGGTATAACATGGAAAACTCCAAAAGAGGCTATTTGCCAATAGGAAGTGGAGTTACTCTTAGTAGGGAGGATTGTCCTAAGACCCATGAAGAGAGAGAACGCATGACTAGAGTTCCATATGCTAGTGCAGTGGGAGCTATCATGTATACCATGACTTGTACACGTCCTGATATCTCTTATGCACTAGGTGTAACTAGTCGATATCAAGCAAACCATGGTGAGGAACACTGGAAAGTGGTTAAGACCATTCTTAAGTACTTACGAAGGACTAAAGACCAATTCCTTGTTTATGGAGATTCTGAATTGAACCTAAAGGGTTATACTGATGCAAGTTTTGCATCAGATAAAGATGATAGCAAATCTGTTTCAAGATATGTTTTCACCTTGAATGGTGGTGCAGTAAGTTGGAAAAGTTCCAAGCAGGCTACAGTGGTAGACTCAGTGACTGAGGCGGAGTATATAGTGGCAAGTGAAGCTGCTAAAGAAGCAGTTTGGATTAAAAGGTTCATATCTGAACTTGGTGTGGTTCCTTCAATAAATGAACCAGTTCCACTATTGTGTGACAATAATGGAGCTATTGCTCAAGCAAAGGAACCAAGATCACACCAGAAATCCAAACATGTTTTACGAAGATATCATTTGATTAGAGAGATCATTGAACATGGCGACGTTAAGATTGAAAAGGTAAAAGAGAAGGATAATGTGGCAGACTCGTTCACCAAAGCACTTGGCACAAAGGAGTTTGATAAGCACAAGTGGGAAGTAGGAATGAGATACATGAATAATTGGCTCTAGTGCAAGTGGGAGATTGTTGGGAATAATTTTGTATGCCCAAGTTCCAATTTATCATGTAATCAATTTCTATTTTCAAATAATAAAGTATTATTTCATTTCTTTATCATTTTTTACTAGTTTGATAAATTGATGAAGTCCTTGGTTAAAATTGAAGATTGTTATCATAATAGAGATTATGATAAATGAGAAACAAGTCTCTTGAAATTTTAATCTAAAGTGTTCTTGATCATAGGATTATTTTGAATAGGATATTAATAATCCGGATAAATTAATATATGTGTAATAGTATTCATTGGATGAATATTAATAGATCTCATTTATTAAATTACACATATAGATGATGCACATAGGGATGTGATCATTGAACTGACTCAATATTGAGATTTTTCTAATGGTTAATATTACCTTAATTTGTCAATAGAAAAACTCTCAAGAAGAAATATAACATTTCCTTTGACCTGAGATTATCATAGTAATTAACAAGTCATTTGTTATATTTTAATTCAGGACACTTAATGCTCTAGAGCACTAGTTGAATGGATATTGGATATAATTAAATACTTGTAGAATTAATAATTATTCAAGAAGGAATCCATTGACTCTAGGTAATGAGTTTGAACTCTATAAATCAAGACCTTGGCCAGGGCAATTGAATGAATGAAGAAATGAGTTTCTTAGAGTCATTCACTGATTAACGTGATTGAATTTGACAATAATACCATATTCTAAAGTTAATCTAGAGTTGGAAATGATGGAAGGAAATATTATATATTACTCTTCTAGTGGTTCTTGAAAGTAACAACAAATTACTTCATGCTATCTGGACGTTGAGGAGTGTTGCTAGATGCCTACCTTGATTAGTAAAATTAATTTGATTAATTTACTACCAGCTTAGTATTGAACCTACGGGGTCACACACAAACGAGTGTGTTAATCTTTACTAAAGAATAATCAATTTGATTGACAAAATCTCTATGTGGAATATTATTATATTCTTTGCTAGCACCAAGAATATAATTAATATGTATACTGAAGATAGACATCTCTTTATTATTGTGACATTTATGCATAATAATATTTTAATGAGCAATAAAAAAATGATGAGAGAATATCTTATTAAGAGAATATATTATTTCTGTTAATAAGTTTTGAATTAATTTGAATATGTCAATAGGTTGACAGATTAAATTCAAATTTGAAATATCTTATTAAGATAATATATTATCTCTGTTAATAAGTTTGAATTAATTTGAATATGTCGATAGAGTAATGATTAAATTCAAATTTGAAATATATTATTAAGATAATATATTATCTCTGTTAATAAGTTTGAATTAATTTGAATATGTCTCGATGATTAAATTTAAATTTAAAATATATTATTAAGATAATATATTATTTCAATTTGAATTAATTTGAATATATATTCATGGGCTGGGCTATGGGATAGCATCGGTATTCCTATAAATAGGAGTTCTCACCACGTCTATTGTGCATCGGGACATCAAGAGAATTCTTTAGTAAAAGTATACAGTTCCATATTCAAGAGTTTTGAAGTAGAGATCAACTCTCGGTGTGGATACATGTAGAGTCTTCACATTATTGAAGAACATTTGCGCCTCAGAATTCTAAATCCAAAAAAGATCCTAAATTCCGCTGCGTGTGTTTTGAACACCAGAATGAACTAACAGTTATTTGTGAAAGAGATTCCACCACTTCTCTGAAATTCATCATTGAGGGCATCGACGCTGTTCATCCTCATGCAGGTGTGGTCTCAACCATTCATGGTTACGTACAGCTGCCTTGAAATATTAGCTTCAAGCATATGCTTAGGCAAGGAAATGTTGTGATGGACATTTTTGTTAAGTAGCCAAATCCTTTTTATTAAATTCTTGTCCAACTTTAGTTTTTAATTACTTAGTTTATGATGTCTCAAACACTCTTTTTTTGTAGGCCTTAGTGTCATTTTCTAATTTATTTATTCATAAAAAAAAAACTTCAAATACTATTATATATTTACATGCAATTATAATACTAATAAAATTTATTTATTATCTTTGTTTTTTTAATTAGTTTATATATGTTGTTGTAGATTTGTATTGTATTAATATGTGTTGTGTTCATAGAAAAACATATTAATTTAATTATTTATATAAGTAAAAAAAATTAAAATTGTTTTCTTGTTTTTTTAATGAAGAAACAACTTACAATTTTTTTTGTTTAAAGTAGGGTTTTAAAAATTAAATCGGCGATCGAACTAGTTGAAACACTAAGTCAATGGTCAAACTAGTGGGTCACTGGTTAAACTGTATGATCCGGTCCTTACTAGAAAAAATTAAAAAGAATACATCATAAATTAATATAATTTTATAAATTCATTATTTAAATTTAAATTCATTGATATAAAAATGTTTTAAATAAAAAAATTATATAAAAACTATTCATTCACATTTAATAATAGTAAATATAAATAATAAAATTATAATAAGAATAAAAAACACTATATATTTATGTTTACTTATATGTCTGGTATATTACATTATTATAATATTTAATATTCAAATATAAATAAAGATTATATATTATATGTAATAATATAATCAAATAAACATGGTAATTTAATGGTTAACTAACACTAGTTTCACTGTTCATATTTGGTTGATCCTAGTTCAATTATTTTATATTTTTTAATTAAAGTCTAATATTTTTATATGTGGTGAGTCAAACTAGTTCAACTAATCGGGTCAATTGGTTCAACCGGTCAGGTCAACTGATCTAATCGACTGGACCAACCGTGTTGATTGCATGACTGATTGCACATGTGATCCAATCCGAACCAACCACCAATTTGTGTCGAACCAATCCGATCGGATCGGTCCGAGTTTTAAAACCCTGGTTTAAAAAATTAGTCCCCCCAAGATTAGTTTCTCGCTCCGTCCCTACTCCTTGCTGATAAGGACCCTCTCGTGTGAAACACAAGCCAATAATTACTAGCTAATTATAATTTTTTTTTCATAAATTATCATGATACACTATGTTTGCTTTACAAATGAAATATTACAATTAATTAATTATAAATTTTTCATAAATTATTTTACATGTCTATAACTATAATTAATTAAAAATTGATCATTTATATATTATATTAAATCTAGCTTCTTCTTTTTTTGGCTTAAGCCTAAAAACTTCTAGAAACGCCCTGTAACCATTGATCATAAAAAGAATTTGCTCAACTCACTAACAATTTCGTAACCTAGCTTTGAAAAAAATATACTTTTATATATTAAGAAAAATGTTTTCTTCTTTCAATAATTTTAGTTTATCAATATATTCTATTCACCTTGCTTATGAAATTAGCTTCAAGGTTCCAATATTCTCATTAATATATTTGGGTTGGCTCCCGCACGCACACAACTTTGAATCAAATCCACACCAATCCCACCAGTAATAGTTTATATGTCACATCATTATATATAATTAGGTAAAATTACTCTCACAATTTATAGTTTTTAATATTTCTGTCTATATTTTTTTATATTATTTTAAAATTTTCAATGTATATAATTACATTGAAAATTAGGAGAATTATATATAGTAGTATTATACTATTACTTTAAGTAATAAAGGTTTATATAAAATTTTAAAAAATGAAAATATTAAGTAAAAATTGTTAAATCTAAAAAAATATAAATATAATTTACCCTTATAATTGTCATAATAATATGATAATCTGGATTTTTTTTATCAGTATAATTTAGATACTATTAAAGAACATAGAATTGTTTTAATTACTATTATTTAAAGTTTCTTTTGGCGTTTGGGTTGGGTGATGAAATTATTAGCTTCTAGAATGTGACGAATGCTTTCATCTTTTTTTGGTACAAACGAATGCTTTCATCTAACGAAGGAACTAAAAGAGAGGACCGAATAAAAATATTTTGTTGTCGTAAATAAACAGTTACCTATCTTTACACTCTTTTGCTAATTATGTCACATTTAATTAAAGTGTTAGAATAATATTGCAGATAGTCTGAGCTCAATCGAACAACGATGACAATGAAAGTGTAAAGTTCCCTAAAATTAACTTAACAAATTAAGTTTTTCAAAAAGAAAAACATAACAATAGAAATATATCAAAATTTAGAATGTTTCATCAATTATAAGAGTTTAACTACACCAAGCATTTATTCTTTTACTCTTCTTTTAGGTTTAATTATAATTTTCATCCTCTATTTTCATGAAAGACTTAAAAAATATGATTTTGATTTCTCAACTTTCAAAATCATACAACTTTGATCATTCTGATAAATTTTAGTTGAAAATACAATAAATAATAAATAAATATATGATAATAAATAAATGTTTCATAATAATTGACTTAGTAGTTATGTTAATATTTAAAAATTAAAAAGATTTATCGAATCTTAATCAAAGTTTCAAAATTAATATAAAGATCAAAATTATTTGATTTTGAAAGTAGAAAGATGAAAATTACTCCTTTTAAATTAAAGGGATGAAAATCATAAAATCAGGATGATGAAAATTGTAATTAACACGATGAGTCCTTCAATTTCATAACATTAGTAGTCTAATTGGCAAATCTTAATTAATTAAGCAAGAAGGCTTGCTGCAGCAAGTAATTTTCATGCCCATTAAAGTTGGATATATAGTGCTAATTTTTTGTCCGCATTATTATTAATTAATAATGAAAATTGCGTCACGAATGTCTCATTTTTTTTATTTTGTTTAGTATGATTTATCTTTTGTTCCTTTCCGTTGAGAACAAATAAAATAGATTACCAAATCAACATGGCTCATGTGAAATAGATGTATACATTTTAAATAAAATAGACAATAATATATATTGATAACAATATTAAAATAATTTTATATCAGATCCATAAACAATTAATTAATTGTCGTATGCAAACTAAGACTAAATGTTAAATATTAGTGCATTAGTTGTACCTGAGTTTGTGTCTGCAGAGTGCAGATACTTATAAGTTATAATTTCTTTGAACTGGTGTTAAGGGTATCTATGCAAGTTTTGATCAGGCCCATATGCAGAGTTAAATTTCAAATTTAACGAGAAACAAACTCAAATCACCCAAAAATCAAACTCAATTGTTTTAGCTTTACAAAAAAAGTAGAAAGGCCTAGCAATCACAAGTATGTAACACGAAAATCTTGCTCGTTCCTCCAACAATGCGTAACATATTTGAATTTTTGACAAAATGTAGGCATAAACATCCAACGTACACGTGAACGAACATCTATCCATGGATTATAAGGATAACACAGAATACATAAAAGCCAACAGATCCCAATCACTCAGAAGTCAGAAACACTGAATAAATAAAATGATATAGATTCATTGAAAGAACATTATCTACAAAAACAAAAAAAAACATGGACCAGATTGTACCATCTAACATTTCCAGTTATTTTATAAAAAACAGAAAAAAATGGGGTGAGAGAGGCTCGAACTCTCGACCTCAGGATAACTCAGAAGCTATGAGACCTACGCGCTAGCCAACTGCGCCACCACCCCATGCATGTTTATTGTTCTTCAAATATTATTATATCTCTAAATTTTAGAATCATTAGTGCGTCCTATCCTCTTTCATGTGAGCGAGAACTTATCTGGTAAAGTGTTGCTCCATTTAAATTCAACTCAAGACAGAACAATAAATCGGATATTAAATTTATAATCTATAATTATTATATTTTTAATATACTTATTAATTATTTTAAATTTAATATAATATGTTAAAAAAAATAATCATAGTTTATATAAAAGCAAATCAAGAATCTCTGTTTTAGATTTATGGTTTAGGATGCTTAGATTTTCATAATTTAGGATTCACTTTTACAAACAGAATATATATATATATATATATACACAAAAAAAAAAACCTATCATGCCACAACTATAATATATGCGTTCAGCGTTCCTAATATGCAATTCCTCCTGGACCACCATCATACTTCAAGAATAAACAAAACTGGCACATTAAGATTAGATGATAGCATACAAAATTGTATCTTAGATCTAGTTGTATAGTAATGGACTAATACTTCATTTTCTTTTCCACCCGCCTTCAAGACTAATCTTCATACAAGGAACTTTTTATACCTTGACTTCAATTTAATACTTCCTCTAAATAAATCAAGCATTCTGTACTAAAACTACAACCTACAAAGACAATGATGGAATAAAGTGATCTGCCATCAAACTGGAATTATTAATCATTCATCATCATCATCAGAACTATCATATGCCAGGCCCAGTAATCCCCCACCAGAGTTTTCAACCTTAGGCTTAGCTTCAGCTTCATGTGACCCCAATGGAGCATGCTTCTCTGCTTTCTTTGATCCGGACAAAGATTGCTCCTCCACTTTCTTTGTTCCTGGCAAAGACTGCTCTTTCTCTTTTGAAGAATCATAATCAGGCTTACGATTTGAAACAGTAGCGATACTATAGGGAGTTGACTGATTGCCATCAGATCTTGGCCGCTTAGGTTTAATCTCAACAACTTTCTTCAGCAAATCTTGCTGCCTGTATATATATATATATAAAAAAAAAAAAAAAAAAAAAACATAAATACTATGAGAAACATTGAAGCCAGAACAAGACAAGGAAATACATAGAGGGATAAGAAGGATTGGAAGATTTACCTGATCCCACTTTTGGGCTTAGGCTCAACACGAAATGCAAGTGGTACTGACGCAGGTGAAGAATCTGCTAAGCTTGCAGCTCTGTATTCATTGGTGAAGGGGAAACAGAAGAATACATACAACTTAAGCACAAGCAATTTTATCAGAAAAAGTTTAACAGCATCGTTTAATATGCTTTCACAAACTATGAAAAGGGGGCATATGAATAAGTTAAGAATTCCTAAATTGCATTTGGACAATTTGCAATTTAGAAATTCTTAACTTATACCTGGGCTCGCCCTCATGTGTACTATCATAGTATAGTGTTTCTTAGTTTTTTCAAAATCCTCCGGTTCAACCCACCCAAAACCTTAAACATATCCCGTTACCAGTTCACAATCAGATCCACTTACTGATTTACAGTTTCAAGCAACATTAAGAAAATAAGATGACTCTGACCAAACATTAAGAACAATACAAGAGTGAAGCAAGATACTTGTAGTAGTAGGACATAAAAATCAGTATCAAATCAGCCCAAGATGAAGAGAACATGGATTGTTGTGTGTCCCAATGACCACAAAAGGATATCTTAAATGCAGCAAATGCCCGTTTTTCAGTGCGACGCAGGAGGCGTTCTGCATCCTCCTCTGCTTCCATTTGCTCCTTGAGATAAAGTAGATCATCACTGTCCAAGGCTGCATATTTAAACTTTAAAAAGAGAAGAAAGAAACTAAAGAAGCAGGTGAAGGGGAAGTGCAAGCAACACACAGTGTAAAAGCAGGAGAAAAAGAGCCGTACCGCCTCGTCCATGAAGGTAACCTCCACGCTCCCCAGCAACCTCTTGCATCTGCTTGCATCAGCCACCCAATACAGGAAGCCAAGATCCCTGCCGGGGCATGTTATCAGCAAAATCCCTCAAATTGCACAAAAATTTGCTTGAAAGTTGAAAACAGCATAGACAGACATTACATAACCAAATGTGAAAACCAACACAGAAGAATTACAAAATAATGATTTGCTTATTAATTAGGGATAGTGAAGTTCAAAGAAACCACCTACTAAGCTATACTATTATGTGCCAATACGGATTCATCACTCAAGTACAAATCTGTCCATCCATAAAACCAAGTTTCATGCTGAGTTGTTCTGCTCATTACTAGAAATAAAGCAAACTGCAATTTCATTCAAAATTTGTTCTGTTTGATTTTTCTGCTTAGTTTAGTCAGAGCATTCTACGAAATGTATTTATATTATGATTTTAATACTTATTTCTTATACTTTTAGATTTCTCTAAATGATATACCATCCCATATCCGTTTCACAGATGTAGAAATTTTGTCGAATCCTAGTATCCGTACCATACCAAACCAATGCTAGTAACCATATCATGCAACACAGCTAGAAAGCTTATTCTAAAGTTGCTATCCCAAAGTCCATAAAACAATCATAGAACAATCGACAACCAAAGAATAGTTTCATAAATAATCACAGAAAACTGCATTTTGGGCATATGGCAAATGCATGAAAACTAATTCCCAAATACCATCAAACATTTAAAAAAAAAAAAAACCCTTAATTACACAAAGGAGCATATATTAGATTAGCTTGAACAACAAAATAAAGTACACTTGCAAAAGGATACCAAATTATATATCCACACATGTAGAACAGGACGGATGGTGAATCAATGCGCTAACCTTTGCAACCATGCGTTGGAAAGTAATGTCTTCATCGTCAATCTTATCTTTCCCTTTACCCAATTTCTTATCTGCGAAATTGACACATACCCAGTAATCAAAATCCACGAAAAATCAAAACTTGAAACATCAAAAAACAACAAAAAATTAAGAATGGAATGAATACCTTTGGGGTCGCTGAGGTTGGTGTATTCACGAACTTCTCTTCCTGCCATCTGCAACACTTTCTCTCTGTCTCTGCAGAATTTTGTCTACGATGAGTGGAAGTTGATTAGAGAAGAGAAGAGTGAGAGTCTGAATTTTCTTTCGATTTGATTCCTTCGCGGCGAGCGAGAGACCCTTAGATGGGAAGATATACGACGCTTCTAGAACATAACTGTCTTCTCTTATAGTACTTTCATCTCACTCGGAGGTAAAAACTCTAATCTTCTTTTATTTTAATTAATTGAAGTTTTTTTTTTTTTTTTTTTTTTGTAAATTCTCGTGGTAAAAATTAAAATTGGATTACTGAAAAAAAAATAATGGTTATTGTTTAAGAGTATAAAATTTAAAATTAATTGATTCTTGACATTTTTAAACAAATATTTTTAAGTCATAAAATTGAGAATCGTTACCTCTTTTTTTTTTTTCATTGGAAAAATTTAGGAGTGGAATGATGTTCTAATTTAAGATAGGAAAAGTTTATATATGTTAATTATTTAGAAAAATAGTTGTCACTCATACTAATCTATCTTAAAGATGAATGATTTGCAAGTTATTGAGAGTTGTAATCCTTCCTTATAGATTAACAAAATTAAATAAACTTAAATATACATTAAATAAATTTCAGTTTTTTGTTGAGTTATATTTTAATTTTATATTCAAAAAGGTGTATATAAATTTTTATTATTTAACTATTTATTATGATATTTTCATGTAGTGAAACAAGTAATGTGATCCTTTTATGTTAACTTAAAATAAATTTTATATTGAAAATGTACTTTTTATATTATTATTATCCAATCATAATATATTAGTTTACAGTGTTATCATAAGGATAATCATTTAGTATTTAAAATAATAAATATATAAAACTAAATAACAGAGTTTTTAATACTTTTAGAAAAAAAAATTGTAGTAATTAAATTAATCACAACTTGTAAATTCAAGGACTAGGTTAATGTAAACTTGAAAAAAAAAAATATAAGAAAAGCAATTTGGTCTACACAATGAACTAACGAAAAAATGAAGAAAGAAGACACTTCCCCAGACTGAATTGTTGTGTGCTATACAACCTTTTATGGGTAATGTTACTATGTACATATTACAATATACATATATTTATACATGACAAGTGACAACAGAATTTAAACTCTGAAACACATGTTGCTGGGAGAACTGAGAGAGTACTCAGCAAAAACAGTAGCCAGAGAAAACAATTACTGAAAAATAGTGGAGAACTAGGTGGATTTTGATGTGAACATGGTCACATCTTTTAATCTGTTTCATCATCATGTCTTCTTCTTGTTAGACGGATTTCTAAACCATTCACCAATCGAGCAGAGGGAAAGAAGGACATTCTATCTTCCTTGATTTGTGTCCATCTGTTGATGAAAACATTCAACAAATCAGTTATGGTTAGATTTGTTAGTTTATGCTTTAGCTAAATATTATGACACACATTCTTATTAAAGTGAAACTAATCATGCACTAAATCAGAGGTAACTCACAATAAAAAAACATGTGTTATCAACATTTCTCATTCTCAAATGACAGTAAAATTTGTGAATCATTTAGTTCATAGAACGAGTCAACCAGAGAAAGTGAGAGGCCTTACCTGTAGGTAGTTACAAAGTAATGAAGAAAAAAAGCGATTTGAAGGCGAGCCAGCTCTGCTCCAGGACAAAATCTAGCACCTCCTCCAAAGGGTGCATAGAATGGACTAGTTCTCCAGTTTCTCTTTTCCTGAATATCAAGAAAGAAATTATATTAAAGTGAAATGCAAGAACACAATTATGTACAGTATATATGCACCAAAATGGTAAGTGGACTAACCTCATTTTCAGGATCCATCCATCTCCAAGGATTGAAGTTTTGAGCTCCACTGTATACATTCTCATCTAAATGGACTGCTGAAAGAAATGGAACCACAAAGCATCCTTTGGGAATAACAAAATCTATTCAAAAGCAGATAAGTTAGTGTTAGTGTGGACTATATCAATATTCAATAGTAATAACCAATAAACTAATAAGAAAGTATCAATATATCATTGGATGCAAATTAATAAGAATGTGTCAGTACTCAAAATTTTCAATATTCAATAGTAATAACCAATAAACTAATAAAAAGTGTCAATACTCAAAATTTTGTACCTTGGTATTGAACGTCTTCTTTTGCTTCTCTCATTAACCAAATTGCAATACCCCCAAGTCTGAGTGTTTCATCAATAACCTGTTCGAGAAAGACAAAAACATGAAAAATACTTCAATTCCTCACTTCTCTGTTAATCAATAGATTTTTAATAAATAGATTTTAAAATATTCGTGTTGATCAACCGGAACACGCAGGTCTAGATTTGATCTAATATGAAAAAAAGTGAAAAGTTAATCACTTACACATTGAGTGAATTTCATTGCTTTATAATCCTGCCAAGTAAGCAATTCATCTCCCGAATTACTCCTCAGAGAATCATGTTCATCCTTTCCAAGAGAAAAAAATTGTAAAAATCAATTAAAAAATTCTTGTTCCGTTCAAATACAAAAAACTATGAAATTATCTAAGGATAGTTTTATGTACCAAATAAACATATAGGGAAAAAATTTCAAGAATGGTTGTGTTATATATACCAGCAGTTGTTTCATGGCTCTAGGACATTGAGTAAGGAAATAGACTGCAAAGAGCATTGTTTTGGTGGTTGTTTCATTTCCCGCAAAGAGAAGATTGATAATGAAGTCTGCAACAGCATCATCAGGCAAGCTTTCTTCCTCAAGTAATCTTCCTAGTACACCATTACCTTCAATGGAAGCACCATTTTGTCTGTGTACCTCTATGGTCTTGTTTATCTTGCTTATGATTTGCTCCCTTCCCTGATATCCAAACAATGTCAACTTCAATACCATTTGATTTTTTAATCCCATCTAATAATAATATTCTTAAAATCATATTTTTTTTAAAAGTAATTGCATTACTAGATTAATGGCCTAATAACAATCCTTAATAGAACATAAGGCTGCCCTGTGATAAATTTGGACATTAATGTAACATTGAGAAGTTAAAATTGAGCATTTCAAGTTTCATTATTCCATTTAAGATGATTTTCTAGTTTATTCATGATGTTTGTATGCTTTAAAAAAAAAATTACTCGTTGTAATACCTTCATAGCAGTGTGGTATGCATAGCCAGGAATGTGGATGGGAATGGATAAACAACCATCAACAAAGTCAGAAAACAACTGAGCCATTTCATTAACTTGAGACTCACTTGAAACCCCCAAAAGTTGATTAACCATTAAATGTATAGCAACCTGAAGTAAATCATGTAAATATTAATTGAAAATGAGTCACTGGCACTAAATAGTAATGGTAACCTTACACAGTAAACAAACGAATCATCAGTTGAAATTATTTACCTTCCTACAAACATCCTGGAGAAGAATGACTTGGTTGTTGTTAAAATTGCTCAAGGTTTGAAGCATGACCTTTTGTACATCATTCAAGAAATGGAACTTAAGCTTCTCTAGGCGCATCATGTTGGAGGCGATTCCGTGTAGCTTCCTTTGTTGCTCTCCTTGCACTGTGATCACACCATTTTTACCAACCAAGTCTCTGAAAGATTTTGGGTAACTTGACTTGAATAACTTGCCTTCATTTTGCATTACAAACCGGTTGAAGCTTGGATCTGCTGACACCACTGCCCATTTTCCAAATAGGCTGCATGAAAATATCTTACCATACCTGTGCCAAATGAAGGTTTCATTTATTAGCTTGGTTTTCACAAACCATGTTACTGGATTTTGGAGCTTTTGCAAGTTATATTCTCTTAAAAGCAGCTTAGTTTCCAAATAAAGTGAATTCTAAAGAATGACCCTATTCAGAGTATTTTTCATAAGGGACAAAACTTAGTACTTAGGAAGTCAAAAAAAAAAAAAAAAAAGACTTAGTACTTAGGTGCTTTTGGTGTGGTTCTCCAATTAGAATTAGAGTTTCACCACCTATATTGACATTTAATGTAAACCTTCATTACCAAGCTAGAATATGTAGCACTTTTGTTGTTGAGGCAAATTGGTAATAAATACCTTTTCACCATTTCTTCAACAAACTGAGGAGGATGAGAACTTGCAACAGCATTGTACCAATTGATGCTGTCACCAATCAAAGGCCAGCCTCTCCTTCCTGGTGGTAATCTGCATTTGCTTTTGTCTCCCTTCCTTAACTTGAATTGAAATAGTTTTGCAAATATTGCAGTGGCCAATATCACAGTGATCATAACTAGCCATGATTCTGATATATTTTCTCTCATTTTCTGTGTGGAATAAAATGGAGAGAAAAGCAAATCACACCTCAACCTGTCAAAGAAAATTGAATATTCATTGTGAGCCAGACATGGCAATCATTTGTCAATGCAAATGTAAACTAATTATTAAAAAAAGGAACAGAAAATGAGGAATTTATAAGGCAAACACGCTTAGTTGACCAAACTTAAGAAGATCTGGTAGGGCCACGTTAACTTAGTATTTTACATGAACAAATCATTCTCAGAATCTATTTTATTAAAACAATTTTGAACATGTAAACATACATGAAAATGAAAAAAAAAATAGTGAGAACAAGATCACAATCTGTCAGCATTATTTAGAGAATATGAATCCAATTTTTGTCTTAGCATGCAATCTAAAGGATAATCACAGGTCTACTACGCGGCTATCCCATAAGACTAACAAAATTTTTACTATATATAAGATTTGCTGACTTTTCAAAATCTCACAAAAAAACCTCACGTCCTAACAACCAAATGATAGATACTATGAATCTTTCTGTTGTGAGAGACACAACCAAGTTGATGATGAAAATAAGAGCATAAGTTGAGAAAATAATGTTGATTAGAAGTGGTTAACATACCCTGCAAGAAAGATTAGTCAAACTGCAAAGGCTCTCAAGTAATGTCAAGTCACCTTATAATTCTGCCAATGAAGTAATATTCACTGTATTTGAGAACTTGCTGTCTTCTCTTTAAAAATTAGAAGCTTAGCTAGATTTGAAGAGAAGCATAGAGAAGGAGAGGTGTCTTGTGATGACTTTGTAATATTGGAATATATAAGGAAAAAGGGTCTCTTAACTGGTCCAAAAGAGTGCTTTTGGTGTGCACATTTAATAGTGTCATGAACTCATCTGTTCAAATTCGTTAGCACAAAATAAGGTGCATAATCATCAACTAGTAGAGGTTGTCATCAAGAAAAGTTAGCTAGAGGTTTGACTTGTCCTTTTTACGCTATGTGGTTATGTAGCAATGCATTATTCAATTTGCCATATTCCAGTGACGCAAGACACGCATTTTCTGAAGAAAAAGAATCATATGAGCAAATATTCTAATTAGATAGTACTATAAATAGTAGGAAATACCTTAAATAAGTGTGTTCCCAGTCATCTAGAAACTAGAATAGGCATAATTGACAACCATCAACTAATGTAGGTAAGTAGAAGTAGGAGCCACAACTCTATATAGATCCTAGATTGAAATCTAAGAGAAAAAGAATGATGCACTGATAAGATAAAATAGTTTAAATAATTTTATACTGTTATAATCAATCAAAAATCATCATTCATGATAATTCTGTCTATCCTTATAAAAAATTATAAAAAGGATGGTGCAGTGACATGATAGTATTTGTGTTTTATTTTTAATCTTTTCACCTGACCTTCTGATGTCAAAAAAACAGTACCTAACCCATTTCTAGGAGGAAACATTCTGTTTCTTAGGTCAGAATAATGGGTCTAATAGAAATGAAGAGTTGGGCTATTATGGAGCCACTAAATGGACCAGTCAAAGTAGTAAAGGCTTTGAATCCCATTTTTAAGGCCTCTTTCAAGGAATGAGCACCCTAAAGCGATGCAGTAATGTAAATGTTGCAGGCTTATTGGGTGATTGATGTGTACTCAATTATTATTAATGCTATTGCCAGCAAGAGCCAACCATGCAAACAATGCCAGTTATGTCAGCAAACAAATGTAGTAGTTTGCTTAAATAGAATGCAAAATCAAGGTAGAATTATAGATACCCTATACTATAGCTTATCAGCAATTCAAAGTAAAACTAGTTATTCATCAATTAATAGAGTCCACGTGTTATAGAGTTCAAAATAGAGATATAGAAATAGAATGCCATTGTACTGGATTGAATAAATAACTTTGTACACAAAAGTACTTACAAACAGTTTTAAAAAACGGATGCAATTTTGGTCGTAATTTCAAAGCTTTTGAGATGTCTGTGACCACAACGAAACCGCGAACGTGCTACAGTAAAAAAATCCTTGCTTACAACATGAATTTATTGAGATGAACATTTAAGTAGAGGGCGAAAAAAACTGTATTAACAGAAATGAAGATAACCGGCTAAGGTTCTAACTAATTACAGCTCACATATAGTGTCTGTTATTATGTATTAACCACTCCATTTCACAGCCATTTATGATTTATTAGTACCTAAATGTATATTTGTCCACTGTAGTCAATAATAAGCTTGCACTCATGTTTTGTTATTTAAGAAGTCCCATATCGCCTGACTTGACCTCAAGTCCCAGGATGTAATTATTTCCTAACCATGACACTCAGATTCTTTAAGAAATGGACGACTTGTTATTATTATTGTAGTTACTAATAGCCACAAGTCACACTAAATATTTATCAAGGTTAGAAATTTTTTATATTAAGAGCATTCCAATGATTTGGGGGAGCTAATATCTTAATACAGATGTTGATTAGTGAACTAAACTGAGATGCTAGAATCAGATATTAAATTGACATTGCTTTTATTTAAAATTAAAACAGTTGAGAATTGGTGTTTCTTGTTTGCAAAAGCCACCACATTAATTTTATCAAACAAGCATCTTGTAGAGTTAGAATAATGCAAATTACTTGAGTTATAGTTATCTTGCAATACCAGCCAAGAGCTGTCATTAATTCTTCAATTTTATATTCCAATGTTGTGCCAATGGTTCGTCTACATGATGAAATCAGTGACGTAGTTTTGTTTGCCACAAAAGAAATATATATATTAGCATCCTACATGATCTGAACATATACTATTCAATTCAATCAGGCAAAGGACAACAGATATTAGCCTCTCATTTCCTGGTAATTTATAAATGCACACGTTTTGTTGCAACATGGGTCTTTCTAATTAACATTTTTCACTATATAATAAGATTTTAAAATGTTAGTAATAATAAAAATAACAGCGTATGACAAAAATATATTGTTTCTTGCTGCAAACAATTTTGTTGTAGAACATACGGTCACCAAGGCCAAAAATCACCTTCAAACTAGAGCTTTAATTTTATTGTTATTTTATGCTTTCTTTAAGCTCCATCCCTTCCTCTTATTTTTACATCCCCAAATTTTCTGTTTTGCTTTTTTAAACATTATAGATGCAATGCAATTGATCCAATTTAAGATAAATTTGATTTCTTTTCGTTTGTACTTTAGCGTTTGATTGATTAAATCATTGCTAGTTGCTACCCCTTATTACATGAAGCCATCCTTTTATTTATTTATTTATTTATTTTTATGTAAAACCGTTGAAGACTTGTGTTGGTTGAAAAAAAAAGACTGGTTCTTTTGTGCCAGGCATATCACCACACTTCCAACCAAATTTCTTCTTAGCAGCAACATTGCTTCCAAACTCTGGTTCCATAAAGTCGTAAAGAAAGTACATAACAAAGGATCATGTAGAAGTGTATCAATCCCTAAATGTTAGTAAATTCAAATTACAAAATAATTTAAATTAATAATGATAGATACATATTTAATTACTTACCTTAGAGACAAAATACAATGCAACTTGCAAGTCGTCATTGTGACATCAAGATAAACCATATGGGAACTTTGCAAGTTGCATGCCTTCTTTGCGACACCAAGATAAGCCACATGGAACCTTTTTCACATGCTCCACTACCCTCAAATGTCTCCCATTCGTTTGATTAATTTAATTTAGAAGTGGTACCTCGTGAGTACATTAATGATTAACCCTTGCCATTCTAAGGTAATGTTGCAAACTAGATGTATCAATGCAGCAAGAATTTCTTTGTAAACAGATACCTGACCTCGGAACATCACATTATCCAACGTATAATTGCATAGAAAAATAACATGTTGCATTAAAAAAAATTCATTATTACAGAGTTGCAGAACTGGGTTTTATTTAACTGTCATTTCATGTGTATATGGGATGGCAGAGAGCCAATCCAACAATACCCAGCTTTACAGTTAACCTGAAATGTTCTCTGTCAGATAGCATGGAAAAAATTATTTTATATTACATTACACATTATATCATATCAAATATTAAACAATGCATTGCTTTACATATTATAAAAGGAAAGAAAAAGGTGGCCATATCATTTTCACACTACGCATTTGGTAATGGGTGAGAGTGGAAGTGGAACATATTGTAAGTTTTGTTCATTACGTTCTACTCCGGCCATATTTGAAAATAGTTCAAATAGAGGATAGGATACAAATTACTTAAGCGTTTTAATGTGAGTGGACATGATGTGACTGTTAACTTTTGATTTAACTCCAAATAACAATAGTTTCTAATCACAGCAATTGATGCTCATGCTCTGCAAGTTTGGACAAAATAAAGCACGTAATTTGGATGGAGGGTCTGCTGTTCTTATCTATCTCTCTGTCTCTCTCACCGGCATTTGAACCGGGACCTAAGAGGACATGATTTTCAATCACAACCGCATAGGCCAGGAATGCCGGTATTTGGATGGAGGGTAATCAGTATATTTAATGATGGAAGTAAAAAATATAATCCAAAAACCTACCAATTTCTTCAATTTCTCCGAGTCTTATTATGCCTATGAGAAAAAAAACTGCAGTCCTTGAAAACCCAATTATTTATTCTTCGAATGCTATCCAACATACAAAAACCTCTCCCCCATCATAAATAGATGTGACCTTGGTTTTCTTGCAAGTTGCACCCTTTCAACCTTCCACTCTCTGCTCCTCACTCAAATTCATATATGAACACACAATCCATAAACACAATTTGAGTAGGAGAGTAAATTGCAAGATCATGCATTTCATTTCCTATTGTTCACAACAGACCGAAACTCATTTACAATGGGAAGCAAACTTACTGGATTGGGAATTAAAGTGCCAATTTCCCCCTAGACAGGGCCAATGGAATAGAGGAGCTAGAAACTCATGCAAATGTCTCACATTTAAAATGAGCAGCCAGCTGAATCATAGAAGAAACTTGGCAGCAAAACCTCTGCAAATGTTGAAGGATAGCAAGAGAATAGAATTTGCAGGAACATGACAGCTAATGACAGGACACAAAGTGCCAGGAACATCATGAATCCTATACATACCGTCTGTCTGTGTTGCAAAGTAAGATTGAGGTTCTTACAAGTTGCACCATACACCTTCATAAAGCTTCATGGTTTTTTCCAGATATTTATGATGCCAGTGGCAAATGACTTCAGATTTCCCCACAAAGTTGATTTCTGTGAACCCACTGCAACACTGGTCTCCCTTTTATTAGAGCTGTCCCTGGATATTTAAGAGAATGTAAGCAACATTAATATCCTATACAATTTTTCAGTAAAATTTAGTCATGAAAAGAAATAGAGTAATATAAGGAAAACAATGAAAAGGCTGGAAAGATTGTTTAAACTACTATTTAATTTGGAAATTGTTTATCAATGTTTATGCACAAACACCGAGGAGTGCTCATAGATATTTAATTGTTCAACTACATGTATCCTCACCATACTGAATTCTGTATCATTCCAATGGTATTCACTAGTGAAGTAGTGTTGGTATTTTTCAAGTGATAACGCAAATAATCATAATATTCTACTAGTTATAGTAATAAAGCTATATTATCTAAAGAAGATATGAAAGGACTTACATTTTGGACTCATCCAACTCTATAAACCTTTGAGATTGCTCTATTTTATGCCTTAGGCCATCCGCAACATCTTGGTCTTTTATCTCGTATCCTTTCTCAAATGCTGAATGCTTTTTAATATCAATAAACTTGGAATCATGGCTCTGACCTTCACTGCAACTACTTACAGATTTTTCAATAAAAGGAGCAAAAATTTGGTCTATTTCTTCTTTTAGTGGGTGCTTTTCATGTGTAACAGAATCAGAAGAATTAGAAACAGCTTCCCTGCACTTCATCACATCATTTGGCACCTGGATACTTGTATGCAAACGATCTCTAGACAGGTCTTCCAAGTCAGGTTGCTCCCTTTTCTCATAATCTGCTTTCTTAATGCATTTTTCCTCCACTTTTTTATGATTTACCATATGAACAAAATCATATTCATGACCCTGAGCTTTGTCATAACCAGTACCATCATTTTCACTAAACAAAGGAGAATGTTCTCTTTCCTCTTGTAGTAGCTGACTTTCAGGTGCAAAAGAATCAGAATAAGTAGAGACAGCTTCCTCAGTCTTAAAATCATTTGGCATATTGAGACTTGATGGGTAAGGCATATTAACAGTCTCCTTGTCATCTAAAACTACTGATTGAGAATCATCTTGGATAGGACTGTCTTTTGCAATCTCAATATTATCAGATGAAACATTCACAGATTCAGTGGTAAGTAGTTTACTCTCATCAAATTGCTTTTGCACCAAAATATCATCCACACTGTTTGAAGAAGTCATTTTAGACTCATATTCTAGCTCCTGAATGATTTCCCGGATAACATAATAACTGCCACCAACTTGTTTCCGGGTGTCTGACAATTTTGGGAATTTCCCAGCATTCTCTGCTCTATACCTGCAGAGAGAAACAATAATTGTTCACTTAACAAGTAATAAGACACAGTTCTACAATAACAGGAGTCCATATCATTGAATAGTTAACCAGATCCACAAACAATGAATGTTTCTAATGTTGGCATGGCACTATTTCAAGAATAAAACAAGAGATCTTCTAAGAATACAAAAAAAAAACAAATCTCTATCTTTTTAGTACACCAGAGAAATCCTGTTTTTCACAACTAAACAGACACAAAGTTATAAAAATATGAAGGTTGTATGTATTCTCCTTTTCTGTCCTTAAGAAGTCCTTTGTTGCACCTCAAGGAACCAAGTTAACACAAATGTGAGATAAGTACAGATATAGGTTACTCCAGTATGAACAGATAGGACAACTTAAAGAATAGGATTTCATAAACAAATTTGGAATTCATATATAGTCTGCTGAATATTCAATATAAAGCATATACTAATTACTAAAAAAGACAAAAACAAAGGGAGAAAAAATACAATACAATACAATACAAATATAATACAGTATGAATAACTGTTTTAATTTTAACTACATGTGAAAAATAGTCTGAAAGGGTCAGGTATTCTGTGAAGCGAGCATCTCTGAATAATTGGTACACCAAAATGACAGGATGAATCATAATGCAGGAAATCTCATGTCTTGGAAATAAAGTTCAACTTAAAACGAAAAAAATAAATACTTGTTCACAAAAGACTCCACCATAGCTCTCCTTTCTTGTCTTGGAACCCTTTTTTGGCCTTTCAGGGCTTCCGGTTCCTCAGAAGGGACAGAAGCAGTGTGTGACCATCCACACCGCTGGACTTTCAATGGATCAACAGAATAGCATACCTCATAGGATACTGTCAAACAACAAAGTAGATATATAATCACATTATTCAACAACAGAATCAATATCTCAGTAGTTAGTAATGCATTACAACCACAATTCCAAAGAAAGGCATTGTAAAACAGTAATCAATACCAAATCCTAGAACCTCCAAAATGCCAAAAATACCATTCACATTGATATGCTTCAAATAACACCAAAGAATTGATTCAACAAATAAAACGTAGCAAAACTACAAGAAGTCTCAACAAATGCTTTCCCAGAAAGTAACAATCAAGAGCATTAACACAAAAGCTTAGTCATATTTCTTTCTTTTTGTGTGTAACATGATAGTAATAAGTAGAGATGGCAAAATGAACAGCCCGACTGAATTCGGGCTATGTTTTTTAGACCAATCTGGTCCATATTGCCCCGGTTCTATTTGGAACAACATTTTTTTAGTCCAGTTTGGCCTGGCCCTGAAGGCCAATAGGTCAATCCACTCCATTTTGTCATCACTAGTAATAAGGTTTGAACTTACGACCTCATGCAAACTACCCAAACCTTCCACCCCTAAGCCGAACTCAATCCCACATATGCAACAAGTCAACAACTACTTCAAAACCCCACCCCAAAATATTCCACTTTCTTTAAAACACTCCTCAAACTATTCCTCTTTTAAGATCATAATAGTTTACTCTCCCCACCCTTTTTCCAAACACCATCCCAAACACCAAAAAAATCCATAAACCCTACCAAGCATAAGAAAAACATGACAATGCCATTGACCTAATCCCCATTCTAGTTCAATTTCTAGACAGTTGAAACTAAAATATGGCACTAAGCCAAAACTCATTAAATCCCCCCACGAAATAGTGTCTAAACCAATGCAATTAATTAATGAGCTCAGTTTGATTTCTATGTCAGACCAAAAAAAAAAAAAAAACTTACTTCTAAATAACACAAAAACCTGAATAGAAGTGGTTTGAGAAATACAACAGAGGAAGAAGATGATGAGAGGGAAGAAAGTTACAGTGGTTGGATTTGGGAGTGAAGTTGTGATTGGAGCGAAAGGAGAGGCCTTTAGTGGTTGCGATCAGAAGCTTCTTCCTCATCTATGTGATTTACGTTGCTCTCTCTATCTATCTATGGTTTTGTTCTGTGTACATGCAGAGAGAGAAAGGGTTTAGGGTTTTACAGGTTGCGTCATTCAAATTTCAAAACGCGCATAAATGAACATCGTTTTGCTGACTAATGCGAAATTACATTATTTTAACCTTTGCATTTAACGCAGTAATTATTTATTTACTGATTTGCTAATTGGCATAAATATTCTTTTGACTTAATTTAGAGTTGTATTTCATCTTCCTCCTTCATCTTTTTTTTTTTTCAAGATCTAATTACAATAATGAGTCAGATTATTTAAAATTAAAATAAATATTTATAAAATAAATAATTATTAATTATTTTATAAATAGATAAAATTTATTTTTTAAATAAATTTAAATTTTTTATTTTAAACAGAAATAATTTAAATAAATATATTATAAAAAAATACTTATTTTATTAAAATAAATAATTATTTCATCAAATAAATTTAAACACATTAGTTCAATAAGTCACTCATTTTAACCTACATCCTCAACCTTCAAATTTTTTTTTTTCATAATCATTTTTTCAAGAAGAAGAAAAAAGCTTACGTTTTGAGTTAACCAACATTTCATTGCTTTGTTCTTTGTTTTAAAATCTGTCAATGACTGACTAACTGGAAAATTAATGTTATATCTGAGATAGCGTACTATCCCTTATCGTCAAATTGATAAAATTATCAATATACATACAAAATTATTAAGATAAAACTAACTACAAGAAAACAAAATATACATTTTATAAAGAAAAAAACAGTAAATGCCTTAAAAGGGACAATAAAGACACAAGATTTGACGAGTTTCTTTAAGATTATAAAAAATTCATTATAAATATTCATATATCATTATAATTTACCGTAAGTGTAGATACAACAAATGATTCTATAAACAGGTTCCTATCAATAACTGATTATCGGGTAAAGTGATGGCACATGATCAAATTATATAATTTATGGCATGCGTGACCATGAATCCACGGCGACTAATCAGTGCTTATCTTAATATCTTTATCTTCCACGAAACCCTTTTATTTTTTTTAAGCTATAGTAGCATTGCATAAAGTCTCCACAATTATTGGCAGTTTGGCACTGTACTCTCATAAGCTCTTTGAGTCACTTTTTTTAAATAATAGACTTGATCATTGGTTTTTCTCAACGGATTATTCACAAAATTGGTATAGGTCTAACAATCAATCATGTTACTCTATCTACCTAGTACCATCCATAACATTTTGCCTTGGCCAACCACCAAGAAAATATGCATTTAGAGCATTGAGAATTGAGATGATAAAATAAGGTCGACAGGATAAAAAAAAAAAACCATGAAAAATGTCCAAATTAAAGATCATTGACATTCTTTGCTTCCCACGATGTCACTACTACATCTGAAACAACAAGCATTTCTTATTCACTAACAACTCAGTTACCAAATAAAAATGTGGAACAATTCTTCATCATGCTGGATCCTATATGAAAGCTGTCACCTTATGTCACTATAATTAATACTATACTATATCAATGTAATATAATAATGTTCATAAGAAATTGGAAAACCTTGTTCAGACCGCTCTTGTGTCCTGTCCAACATTATGTTTGGCATCTTACACAACTTACTTTGTCAATTTCGTCAAACTGTCAAATAATTAGAGACAAAAAAAGGTATGATAGTACTGTTCACACTACTAAGCCCTTGTTGGTTCAAAAATCCATGTCGAGTTGATTTGTGCAATTTTATCATTCACCATCATGAGCTTGGCCTTTAACATAGGCTTTTTTTATGTTGTCTTGTTTGTGTCATTCAAATTCAACATGGTCTTGTGTACTGAAATTGAGGAATACTATCCAGAAGAAAGAGATGCTTTGATTCTCATAAGGGATTCTTTGAATTCTTCTCTCAATTTGCATGGGAATTGGACAGGCCCTCCTTGCATAGACAATCATAGCAGATGGATTGGTATCAATTGTTCAAATTGGCATGTTGTTCAAATTGTTCTTGAAGGAGTTGACCTTAGTGGTTATTTACCTCCCACATTCCTTCTTAACATAACTTTCTTGAGCCAACTTGACTTCAGAAACAATGCACTTTCTGGACCACTGCCAAGCCTCAAGAATTTGATGTTTTTGGAACAGGTCCTATTATCATTCAATCACTTCACAGGGTCAATTCCTCTGGAGTATGTTGAAATTCCTAGTCTACAAGTGTTGGAGCTGCAAGAGAATTACTTAGATGGTCAAATTCCATCCTTTGATCAACCATCATTGACAAGTTTCAACGTGTCATATAATCATCTGTCAGGGCCAATTCCTGAAACTTCTGTGCTGCAAAGGTTCCCAGAGAGTTCATATGGTAATAATTCAGATCTTTGTGGAGAGCCATTGGATAAGTTATGTCCTGTTGAACCTCCTGCCCCATCTCCATCTCCATTTTATGCACCACCTCCTTCTGTTTTTCCTCCAATCCCAGCACTGAAGCCAAATAAGAAGAGGTTTCACGCATGGATTGTTGCTGTAATTGGTGCTGCATCTGCACTGATTCTTTTGTCTCTGATCATTGTTATTGCTTTCTTGTTTCGTAAAAGACGAACAAGTGGAAAAGAATCAACAAGAAATGATTCAGCAGGTAAGAATTATCTTATACATGTTGATTCAACCATTGATTTTCCTAACAGATTATTGCAATGCTATTTATGCAAACTTTCTAAGATAAAAAAAAAAAAATGTGACAAAACAATTGTCTAATAAATTTAGAATGTCATAACTTCATGCTGATTAAGAAAATGCAGTTTCATGCTGATTCAGGATTTCTAAATGTTTTGACTTTTTTGTATATTTTTCATATAGGGTATGTTTTTGGGGCATGGGCAAAAAAGATGGTGTCTTATGCTGGGAACAGTGATGCTTCTGAAAGATTAGGCAAATTGGAATTTTCCAACAAGAAATTGCCAGTTTTTGACTTGGATGATTTATTGAGGGCGTCAGCAGAAGTGCTTGGAAGAGGGAACTTAGGCATTACATACAAAGCAACACTTGAAACAGGAACTGTTGTTGCAGTAAAGAGACTTAACTACATGAATGAACTGAGCAAGAAGGAATTTCTGCAGCAGATGCAATTGCTTGGCCAGATGAAGCATGAAAATCTAGTAGAAATAATCTCCTTTTATTATTCAGAGGAGCAAAAGTTTGTCATATATGAATTTTGCTCTGATGGCACTTTGTTTGAACTCCTACATGGTTAGTTTTGATTCTTTTCCTTCCTTAAACACAAAAATAAACTAACTTAAAAGTCAACACACACTAACATTCATAATCTGCTGGTGCTAGAGGGTAGAGGAGTTGGAAGAATGCCACTTGATTGGACCACAAGACTTTCCATCATCAAAGATATAGCAAAGGGTCTTGTTTTCCTTCATCATTCTTTGCCTCAACACAAGGTCCCTCATGCCAATCTCAAATCATCAAATGTTCTAATCCATCAAGATAGTAAAGGTTACCATTCCAAGCTCACAGACTATGGTTTCTTGCCTCTACTCCAAGCCAAACAGAATGCAGAAAAACTTGCCATAAGGAGGTCACCAGAATTTGTTAAAGGGAAGAAGCTGACACACAAAGCTGATGTCTATTGCTTTGGCATCATTATGCTAGAGATTATAACTGGCAGAATCCCTGGTCATATCTTAGGTGAAATTGAAGAAACAACCAATGATCTTTCAGATTGGGTGAGAACTGTGGTGAACAATGATTGGTCCACAGATATATTGGATTTAGAAATACTAGCAGAAAAAGAAGGGCATGATGCAATGTTGAAGCTGACAGAGTTAGCTCTAGAGTGTACAGATATGACACCAGAGAATCGGCCTAATATGAGTGTAGCATTGGTGAGAATAGAAGAGATAGAGCAAATGAGAATAGAAGAGAATGAGTAAAACAAATTTAAGTCACTGCAGCAGGATGTATTATTGTTGTCTTGAAGTGCAACCCAAGAATGTCCTTGTATTCATCTGAACAATGAACACTCAATTCATATGACACATCCTCCTAATCAGATATGGCTTAACAATTTCATATAACAAATATGTAGGGAGAATACTTTTTTCAGAAGAGATAAAAATCTCTTTGATATTGAGAAATTATTATTTCCATTGCTATCATTTTCTTGTTGTGATTTTAATAACTTCGATTTATTTTATGATTTAGTTAAGCCGAATGATGTAAAGTGCTTTATTCACAGTTTTGGGATTTAAAATATGCATTATTCTAATAAAAATCATATGGGATCACCTTTCCAGTTGTACTTATATTTTGCCCCCTTTGCTTCAACTATGTCCAGATTTTGGTACCTCAGAATATCCCAGTTAAGTTGAGCTATTGTTTTATTTATTGAATAGAAGTATGTGTCAATAAGTTTGGCTTTCTTGCCTTTTCTCATTTCTTTGCCCACTATAAATATTACAAACAGAATCACAGCTCTTAATTATAACTTAATGCAATTAACAGAGAACAATATAAAAAATTGCTAATCCTATTCCTAATATTCTGCCCACATAATCAGAAATATAATAATTACAGATTTTATTTTATTTCCATGTTTAACAGTATGTTTATCCTCTCCATTGGAATGATTCATTTGAGAGAAGAGAATCACAGACAGTCAATTGAGCATTTGAGTTTGAAAAGACAGGGTAGTTTCACAATTAGCATATGAAAAAGAGTAAATTAAAGATTTCATCAAATTTTTCTCAATATCTCTCATTTTTTCTATTCTTCCTCTAATTCTCCATGGTTGTTTGAAAAATATTATACTAGCAGTCCTTGGTTATTTGAAAAACATTACACCATACACCATATAACAAGAATTGGTGTAAAAGTTAAAAAATTAAATGTTACATGCGATTAAAAAAAGCAGAAGTTATCAGTATAATTTACTCAAAATTCTTATATGCCAGAATTAACCAAACTCGCGAACTTGTCAGAGAACATGGTGAACATGAACTGGGCCAAAGATTTTGGGCTAGTCAAGCTTCTTCACATGGGATACCCTCCACAAGCAAAGTTAGGCATGGACACGTCCACCTCATTCACGACCACAGGTGTAGTTTGCAGCCTCTGCTTTCGACAGGTTGAGTAGTATGCAATGCAACATAATGAAATATGAAGGAAATACAGGACATATAATTTTTTGAGAAATTATATAATTAATAAGTAAAATTCATTAAATTCTACATGATATGATGTGATTATAAACATGTTTAATGTTTAGCTTTAATAATACAAAAAATGAAATATACTTGTTTTTGCATTATGTAAGTGAAACATTTTAAAGTAACTCAAACTTCAATACACGAGTCAGACAAGCCTCTTAAACCGCAACCACAAGGCATAGCAAGTAGCTACACTTGGTTTTTGTCCTGTTATGAAAATCAGGATCAACATAACACAGGCGATTGTTGATGACGTAGATGTGTGTAGGAAATAAAGAATGACTCAATTTGTAATAAGCAGCCAACACATACCAATACCACCACGTGTAAACCATGTAGCATTTCATGTACTTAGGTGTCTCACCTAAGTTCAATACCTAGTTTCCCCATATAAGCACAATCACTCCACTTTTCAACCATGCAAAAAAGGAAACTCTTTTTAGTTCTTAGCCTCTCTTCCTTCATAATTCCTCACCTTTCAAATCTCTATTCAGCTTCATTTTCTGCAAGAACAAACACTTTTTTTTTCCTTTCATGTAGTCTCAGCTGGACAAGGATATTCATCTTGAAAGACCAGTTGTGTTGTGTTGTGTGTGACAATCTTAATTTGCTGTGATGGCAACCCGTAGATATACTT
Organism: Amphicarpaea edgeworthii; assembly: GCA_014843725.1. Classification (NCBI taxonomy): domain Eukaryota; kingdom Viridiplantae; phylum Streptophyta; class Magnoliopsida; order Fabales; family Fabaceae; genus Amphicarpaea; species Amphicarpaea edgeworthii. Next base: position 2,980,707 of record CM026325.1, read on the forward strand.
TTGGAAGAGCTGATGAGGCCACTCATCCAGACTCCATGAGAGCCACTTTGGCTGAATTTGCATCCACTTTCATCTTTGTCTTTGCTGGAGAAGGCTCTAGCCTTGCTTTGGGTTTGTAGCTATTCAGAATCCTTTGAATTTTTTGTAGTATTTTTCCAAGGTCACATAAAAGGCCCAATAAGACTAAAACAGAAAAGTAAACTAAGCTAACCATAAAACAGTAAAATTACAAAATGAATAGTAAAGCTAATTATGTGTCTATAATATCATGTATTACTAGATATAATCTTAATCATCCATATAAAAAACTTTTTCAGCTTAGTTAGTTAAAGGTGATATTTAATCTTGGATTGTCTAATGCATACATGTTATGAATATAAATATTAGTTTTTTGCTGTGCATGTGGGGGTGATCGTTTGTGTGATTTCTTTGTTGCAGTTAAAATTTACCAGGATTCAGCTTTCTCAGCTGGTGAGTTATTGGCAGTTGCACTTGCACATGCATTTGCTCTATTTGCGGCTGTGTCTGCTAGCATGCATGTATCAGGTGGCCATGTCAACCCAGCTGTGACATTCGGTGCTCTCGTTGGGGGAAGGATCTCTGTGATCCGTGCCATATACTACTGGATTGCTCAAATTCTAGGTTCTATACTGGCTGCTCTCGTGCTCAGGCTTGTCACTAATAACATGGTAAACTATGTATCCCACTTCTTCAAAAACAGTATACAAAAAATAAAAAATAAAAATCTTTGATACATTAAGGATGATGAATATAAGAGTTGATATATATGTGACACGTAAATTTAATACTCTTTTGGTCCTGCTTCAGTTTCAGTTTGATCTCCTTATCTAAAAAAAAAATCACTTAATCTCTTGGAAGGATTTCTGTTAAACCAAGTTAGCTCTTCGTGAGTTTATCATATTAACTTGGTTATATGATTTATTAATTGCATAACAGTACACAATCTTAAGGACTTTCAACAAAAACTGATGTGTTATTGCGGTTGCTTGTTATATAGAAACCATCAGGGTTCCACGTGGGACAAGGTGTTGGAGTAGGACACATGTTTATACTTGAGATTATCATGACATTTGGGCTAATGTACACTGTGTATGGTACTGCAATTGATCCCAAAAGAGGTGCTGTTAGCAACATTGCACCTTTGGCAATTGGACTCATTGTTGGGGCAAACATCCTTGTTGGTGGGCCATTTGATGGAGCATGCATGAACCCTGCTCTGGCTTTTGGGCCTTCCTTAGTGGGCTGGAGATGGCACCAGCATTGGATCTTCTGGGTGGGCCCATTGATTGGGGCTGCAATGGCAGCAGGGCTGTATGAATATGTTGTGATCCCAAGTGAGCCCCCTCATCAACACCAACCTTTGGCTCCTGAAGATTACTAGACTAGTGGCATTTGTGTATCAAAATATGAGTGCTACTAGTTGCTTTGATGTAGCTATATAAGAGTAAGAGGCTATGCTTGTGTTTTCCTTTGTTTTTTCAACCACCCTTATGCTTGAGTGGCCACTAGGCTCCTGCTTGTGCATTTTTATTTTTCTTGTTTTGGGGTCACAACTGCCAAAACCTTGTTGAGTGTGTAGCTGTTGTATTTTGTCTTCTACACATATTGAATAAAATGTGTGAAACCCTATTTTGTATATGGATGCTGCATCAGATTCAAGTCACCATTCAAGATTTTTAGATTTTGGTTTATGTTAGAGCAACAACTTTCACCTTACAAAATGGCTCATCTTATCACTTAACTAAGATTGATGTTATCACTTAACTAACGCATTAGATGTAATGCCAGGACTCAAAAGTAAAATTAAAAAAAAAAATTTAAGCGCATGTTATTTATTGATTTAATCTAACAACAACAATACAATATAGGAATATCTAATTGACAAATAAATCAAGCTCAATAAAGTGAATAGAGAATACTATGTATCTACAGTTTCTGTTTGCTTATAAAATCTGGCTACCCAAGGAGCAAGTTTAGTATTATGGGGTGTCCTGGGGTTGGCAGAGTAATAATCAGACCAATAGCAAGGGTTGAGTCTATCAGAAAATTTGTTGTCAGCATAAAGACGAAACGGTAGCCAATTTTCACCTCCATTCATTCTTCTCTCCCTTTCCCTTGGGTAAGCTAAGGGTGCTTGTACATACCTGCAATTGTGTCAAAACCATTTAGCTATATAGTAAGAAGGAAATTAGGAATTTCATTGATTCCTATAACTCTTAAAAACCTAGCCAACGGAACTAGAATACTAGAATGAAAGTTTACTCATTGACTCCAACCTAAACTTAAAGTAAAAAGCAATAAGTTAAAATACACTTTTTGATCTTTTGTCTTATTTTATGGTTTCGATTTGGCCTTTAAAAGCTTTGGATCATTAAAGTGTCACCGTTAAACTCAGTTGATTCTTCTGTCAAATTTTGTATTAAGTGTTAATTTCGACGGACTTATCTTATTTGTCATTTCTTATAGTTTGTTATGTTGATATAGTGGGGTAACTTAACCGAAGGATTAGCTTGGTCTAATTAAGACACTTTAATTAAAGTGAAATTTTTTAAACTTAGGAATTAGTATGCTCAACTAAAAAATAAAATAAAATTAGATGAGGAATCAAAAAAGTGTATTTTAGCCAATCACATGATACCTGATACCATCAACAACAGCATCCCAGCAGAAGTGAGTATGACCAAAGACATGACAAGAAGACTCATCCTTCCTTCCCTCAGCACCATGAATAGTCCTTATTCGATCTTCAAGAGAGTCTGAGCCTATTATTTTTGGAAGCTTGGGATAGAACAACATCCTCTTCTCTGGACAGAGTTCCTGTCTGTGAAGCATGCAGCCATAACCGCAACAAATCAATATATTCATCTTTTGAAGTAACATAACACAACCACACAAGTTTGGCTGTTAAAGTTGCTTCTCATGCACCAATAGACAGGTCACAAGTAATATCATGCAATCAATGCATTATGCCATACAAGCTATAGTAATTGATTATTTAAGTTAAGCAGAGCCATAAAGCTACAATTTAAATGACAGATTAATCACCTGGGAACAAAATGTGAAAAGGTAATGACGTGATCACACTTCATCTGAATCTCCTTTATCACTTCCATTTGTTTATCATTCATGGCATCAAAATATAAAGCCAATGACATATCTCCATTTGAAAGTCCCTCGGGCCACTTACACGCATAGAAGTCTTTACACGCCTAAGAAAAAAAAGTTACAGATTTACATCAATATCAATCTAATTGAACACTATATGCAAAAAAGAACAAACCCAGAGAAATAAATATGCATAAATACTAAAATTCTATTAAAGAATAATGTTCCTACCACGATCTGTGCACATTATAGGATGTGGACCAAACAATTTTGTATCAAACTTAAGATTTTAGAACACTGATAACTAGTTTGGCATAGTGATACATTCATACACAGTAATCATGATTCATGATTATATTATGTTCTGCTCATGAATAACACAATATCACCATTGTCAAAATCAAACAAATGTTTCTTACACAAGACAGTAATTAGCTCAAAGTTCATATTCAGATAGTCCTTATTCAAGCACCATATGAAATCGAGTGCAAGATCAGACCATCAATCAACTTTTTGTTTAAATGGTTCACTAGGAGTTAAAGAGAATAGTTACCATCTCCAAAGACGGGATGTGAAAGCCTTTTATGTCCTTCTCTTTGTCAAAGCTCTGTCAAAGAAGCAGGTTGAGCATTTAAATAAATTTCCCTTAAAGTAACACTTTGGATTCAGTCCAATACATGGTATGAAAAACTGAGGAACTAAAAACTGTCACTATAGAAGTAATCACCTCATGGTACCAAGAGAACAAAGGAATGATTCCCACTTCATCTATGACCATTGGATTTGTCTCCACTCCAATTCTCTCACATGCATCAAGCAATTTATTCATCTTTTCAAGAGAATCAACCTGGAGAAAAATCAGTAAAACCTTTTTCAGAATAGACTTAGTATTGCAATAAAGATAAGATAGAAAGGACTCAACAAAAAGTATAAACATCAATAACTTCTAGGTGATGGCACCGCATTAAAATTAATGGAAAGAGGATAGCAGTAAGCCTCATTTCAAATATCGTGTTCAAAAAGACAGATATGCATCAAGGCATCTGTAATTTCAAGTAAAAAAAATGGAAAATCGGGATGCAGTGTAAAATATGTGAAAATACACCTGAAATAATGTTCATGGAATTAACAGAATAACTTTCCAAAACAAAGCAACAAACCCTTTATATTTTTTTTAGTTTGGTGGGTGAAGCTCAGATGGAAACCATGATCTACTGACAAAGTGCAGTTAAACAAAGATACTAGTCTATAACTCAGGTTCAGATCTTGAGATCGCAGGGATGCTCTCATTTACTGATTAATCAAGGGGACAACAGCTCATTCTTCAGACTAAAGCATGGCCAAAGCCAAATTTAACAAACAAGCTATAATGCATAAACATAGGCGTGTAGAGACACAGAATAGTTTTCATTTCTAACAAATAGGTGTGTCAATCAAACATTCCACACAATGCAAAAACTTGAACATCACGATCAAAGCACAACGACCTTACATAATTTTGGCCATCGCGACGGCACCAAAGGTCATGGTTTCCAGGAACATAGAAGACATGCTGAAACCTCTCTTTCAAAAGAGACATTGTCACAACAAACATGGAATATGTCTCAGCCACATCACCTGCCACAAGAAGCACATCATTCCTGTGCTTCACATTAGACAAACACTCCACCCACTTCAAATTCTCAGCATAGTCAGTGTGCAAGTCAGACACCACAAACACACTCACCCCTTCAGAGTTACTGTTCCCCAAAAGAGAAGGCACTATCTGAGGCCTTCTTCCAAGGCCACTCGTTTTCATGTGTGTACCATATCTGCACTTAACTGTCACTTGCTTAGAGAAATATGCAGTGTGGTGAGGATTATGAGAGAGGGTGAGACATGAAGGGTTAAACCTCACCACCATGAGCACTAAATGCTGACCAAAAGAATAAAAATAAACACTTTGATATGACAAAGATCTAATTCATCACACAAATGCTACCAAAATAAGCAAATGGCAAAAGGGTAACTGATAATTAGCTAAGAACAGGAAAACCAAGTTCAGATTTGGACCATGAAGGATTACATAGGAAACATCGAAAAAGTACCCAAAATCAAAAGAGCATGAGAGAGTCACACAGAGAGAAACATAGATATATACAAAAGGGGGGAAAATCAACTTGACGATGAATTGATGAAGGGCCACGTCACAGATGTGATTTATGTTAAAGATATCCTGTTACTTTCATTGGACTAGAATCTAGATTAGATGTTCGTACTTCGTACCTTAACTTTTCTCGAAAACAGAATTTTTTAAAGCTACCATTCTTTTTTATTTTGTGTAAAAAAAAAAAAAAACTTGTACGTACAATTATTAATTATTCACTTGATTCATATATTGCAAATACATGATTATTAAATTTAATTTATACTGTCGTGTACTAATAATATAAAATTTTACTGTTATTTAATCATAAATGATTATTTATATGAATTTTAAGATAATTATTATTAAGATCAACGAATTAATCACAGTGGTAAACTGTTTTGCCTTGCATTGTTTTTGCTTCGTACCTCATTTTTTTTTCTCTTTAATTTCTCCAGGCTTGAGAATTTGTGGCCCAACAAGAACAGAGTAGTAAGTATGCCTCTTCATTGTTTTCTGGGCATTACTATTGGCACCCCTATTTAAATCATTACATTTGAAATGATTTAAATTTCTTTTCATCCCCTCCAAATTTCTTCAAAATCAGAGGAAAGCTAAATTTAAAGGAAGAGAATTTTTTGTTTCCCTTCAATATTTTCATCCTCGTAAGCATTTATTCTTTGTTGGACCACTCCTCGATCGGGTTAGAGACTTTTTGTTCAAAGGTCTAATAACTTCATCACATTCGATGTTCATAGACAGAAACAGAACAACGAGAAATGTTATGTAACACAATCTTATAACAAATCTATGTCGTGTATTTTGAATATGTCGCCTACAAATGCCGGCATAACATGAACAGAAGCTAGTCTGAGATAAGCATTGTGTAAGTGAACACTGAACATACTCATATTCTACTTTTGCAACCACCGTTTTCACGATGATGAACGTTAAGAAACCAAATGAGTAATAACAAAACGACAAGCAACTCAGTATAATGCGTACGCACTCAATTGATAGCAATTACCTGACTCAACTATATATATCGGCTTCCAATTTTCCAACTCAAAAAAATAAAATTAAAAAAAAATCTATTGATTTTATACAAATTTTAACTGGACACACGTATATATCTCATTCTTATCACATGACATTTTGTTATATATGGTGTCCTCATCAACTGTGTTCACGAAAACGTTGTTTTAGTGAACTGTAATTCATATATATACTTTATTTTATTTGTTTTTTGTTTTGTAAATATATAGTTTACAATAATAACATTATTGGAGGGAGCATGATTAAATTTAAAAGGCATTGGTTATATATAGAGAAAGGTGAGAGACATGCTTGGTTATAATCGAGCAGTTAAAAAGTTAAATAGAATATGTACTTACCTAGATATCGTGGATTTTTTAATATTCTATTAAACTTTGGGTTCCACTCAGAAGAAGATCACTGCTTTGTGACAGGCTGCAGCTCCTAAATTTGCATTTGATTTGCTAAAAAAAAATTAGGAAAAATACCAAAATTATTTGGACTGTGTTAATTAGCATTGTTGTTTCAGATAAAGGTAATGAAGAATTGGCTCACGCCTTTGTAGTGACTAGTAAAAAATAAACAGAACAAACAAAAAGGCTTGAAGAAGATATAGTAAATGGGAAGAGTGTATAATTTCAGAACAATATAATTAATAATTAATAAAATGTAGAAGGAGGGATGTATAAATTAAATAATAACAAGGAGAAGTACTAATAGCAATTGTTCTACCATGCATTACAATTATATCTAACAATCTTGAATCCATAATTAAATTAAGGATTGGAGAATTTAACGTTACTTTAACCTAAAATTTAGGAGACTTTAGTGCTATGAAAAAAATGGAAAAATATGTTGAGTGTGAAATTATATATAGGCATCAAAGAATAAAATAAATACTTTGGAATTATAAATCTTGAGGTCAAGGGGATCAATTCATAATTACATGATTGCAAAACAGCTACCTAATATTTTTTCAACCTTTCTTTGTTGTTTCCATCATATAAGACATGAAAAAAAAGTCAAAAGTGGTATACTGACAGTAACATTATTCTTATGGAGTATTATATAGTGCGTAGAAAGAACTATATTAAAATTTCAATGATAAACTGATTTTGGTACGAAGTTGCTTTTCAATGATTTAATCTGATTTCTTGTTTTCATCTATATTGAGAATATAGGATACAGCAAAGCAGGGAAGGATTAAGTGGACAACACCTAGATTAGTGAGTACGATGCATAAAGAAATTATTCAAAACTTAAACTAGGTTATTAAAATATATAATTGGATTTAAAGTCAGTTAAAGCCTGTTTAGCAGTATTTATTAAAAACATTTATCTGGATAAACTTCTATCATATTTAATGTGAACATAATTGTTTGTTTCTAAAAGAAAAAAAAAATGTGAATAACCGAAAAAGAAATAGACAAGCTGGTCCATTGCACCAAACCTCACTTCCACTCCTTACTGCTCTATAAATATTGCATGTTACTCTTCCAGGATTGCACGCTACGACTCTTTCTTCTTTTCCTGATCCCTTTCTTCTTCTTTATTGTTCTTCTATCCAGAAGTTCAATATCTTTTTGCATCTTTCAAGTTTCAATACCCCCAAGTCCCAATAAAGATATATATTATACACCATTTATATGTTCATATAGTATTACATGGCCAATATTCAATATTCATCCTCAAGTTGGATCAGCTTCAATTTATCGATGGTGGCAGGGCTTGCTTTGTGCCTCCTTGTGATGTTAAACAATGCAAGTCCTTCATCTGCTCGTTTATTGTTGAATAGAACAAGAGGAGCATCCAAGTTCATGGTACATAGGAGAAACCTTCTTGATAATGGACTTGGCCACACCCCCCCTATGGGGTAAGCCTCTTTTAATTTCTTTACTTTAATTTTCCCACCAAACTTAACATGTTTTCTTTCTTCTTTCTGAACCCTGTCTCCCTATCATTAAACAGAACTAACATGCTCACATAACTGAGATACTATTTGAATTTTGTTTGACATGAGAGTGTGAAAGTCTAATATTGATGATGCACATGGTCTCAAATCATCATTCCTGGTTAATTATTGTAAGAATAATACTTGGATGCAGTTTCATGGTTAATTACTCTTGTTCTCTGATTAAAATTATAATTTTAACTCAGTAGTCTGCAATTTAAATGAAATGCTGTATTACATAAATTATTCATGTGAAGTTATAATTTTCATTGCATATTAACGACACAAAATACCTATGAAACTGTATCCAAGTTTTCATCCTATTTATGTATGTATATCAGTATATCCTGAATGTACTAATTGAATTGAAGAGAGAATACTTATCTTCAATTTGAATTGCTCCATGATCAGTTTGAACATTTTCGGAATGATATATAGGAAAAGTGGGAAGGAATTTAGGAGAGCTAAATCAAAAAGGGTCTTTGAAATGGGACAAATAATTATTCTGTAGTAGTGTAGTAGTGTATGAAACTTAAAACACGCATTTCACAAAAAAAATAAAATATTATGAAACAATAAACAATGATATATTATGTCTTATCCTGATCTGATAATATTCTTCATACATATCTTCAAATAATTAAAGGTGGCACCGTCAAGTCCTCCTCCCACTATATACATCCAATTTACTTAATCATGAATGGAACAAGATGATGTGCATGTCCATTGTGGTGGCATTATTTGTCTTGCAATTGATGTTGATTAATCTGCAATTATGATATTCTTGTTTGGGGTTTGTGGAATTTTTCATTGCTTGTTTAGCTTCACCAACTTGTTGGCGCTAATTCGCAAGTTGAAAAGGACATTTGATGACTTCATTGCATCAATTGCACAAAATGCTAAGGTTCAAGAGGAGTTGTTGTAGTAGTATTTGATAGCTATACCTAAGCCACTTATATATAGGAAATAAAAACAAAACCTGGGTTGGTTCTTGTTCCATCCTTATTTATTGCATATTCACCAATCAAGAATCTATATCTTAATTAAAATCATCAATAGATATGGATGGTGCATGTGGTAATAGATCTCACAACCATATTCACGTGCGTGTTCCTCCAAGTATTATTATTTCATAATGTTACTTATAATCCACTTTCTTTTCTACTAACTGTAGTGGCAACATCCATGTTTTAGTGGTCCGTGATTGATCTTTCAACTCATAATTGAGTTTTCAATTGACACTCCAACCACTTCTTATGGTTAGGGTAGGCCAATAAAAAGTTAATGATTTTCTTGTTATTATTGAATGACTTTTCTAATTAAACGATCCTATCTTCAACTTTTACGCCCAATAATTTTTGTCACAATTTTATTATGTTTTTATTTGGTAATAAATTTATAGCCGTAATATTGTAAAAGAAATGTGATAATTTGAATAGTCACGTCTTATTTTTTGCTATCCATTTTTTCGTTTATATTTTTTGTCACCATATATTATGTGATTTGTTTGTTATTCCATCTCTAGAAACATGAAAGTTCTGTTGTCTTGCTGTATACAGACATCTTATCGAAAAGAAGCAAAAAAACGGGATAAATTATGTTTTATCAATTTCCATCTTATAAACAAAGCATGTATTTGCCTAAAACCATCAAATTATTTAACTTTCAAAATAATTAGAATTTCATATTAAAAAAATTGAAATTAATATAGAAATATGTTTGAGTTTTAACTTGTGATGGAATCGAAGTTTGACTTTGGAAGCCCAAACTACTGAATTGATGTTGACTTGTAAGACTATTTTTGTCATCATAAAAATAATATATATAATTTATTTGGTGATGACTTTTGCAAATATGAATCTATGCCATAGTGACCAATTACTAATTAAAATTCAGATGGAATAGCTGGAACCATTTTGCCTGCAATATTAACGAAGACTTAATTCGACAAACAGGTAACTTAACTATTACTACATGAATTTAGAATTTACTAAAAATTATTTAGATTGCTAGACATATTCTTGTTACTATATGTTGTGTAATATCTCTTTCATTATGCAGCCGATGCTATGGTCTCAACTGGCCTTGCTGCTCTAGGTTACCAATATATTAACATAGGTAGGAACTTTTGTATTATCTTATTACTATTGTCATTAATAGTACAAAATTATGCTTGTTTATTCATTGAAATAATAATTTATTGTTTTTCTATAAAATTTTAGATGATTGTTGGGGCGAGCTTAACCGAGACTCAAAGGTAATAATATTATTTTACATTAATATTTTCAATTGAAAAAATGCATTACCTAATATAATCACAATGTGATGTCCTCTTTCTTCTGTGATATTTAATTTGGCTAATGTAAAATTATGGCAGGGCTATTTGGTTCCCAAAAACTCAACATTTCCTTCAGGAATGAAGGCTCTAGCTGATTATGTTCATAAAAAAGGTCTAAAGTTGGGGATCTATTCTGATGCAGGGTATATCTTAAACTTAAAGTTTGATTTTTGGTATATTTATGATTATTCAACCTTTTTTTTTTTTATCTCTGCAGAAATCAAACATGCAGTAAAACTATGCCTGGATCACTAGGACATGAGGAACAAGATGCAAATACATTTGCTTCCTGGGTAACATGCATTCATGTCAAAGTCATTTTGCATTTATAAACTCTATCCTATGTAATTTTATTAATATCTACTTTGAATGTTACTATAGGGGATTGACTACTTGAAGTATGATAACTGTGAAAATAATAATATAAGCCCCAAAGAAAGGTATTAGTGCCTTCAAATGCACAAAAACAAATTACATGCTTCTAAAATCCTGGAACTGATACATTCTGTAACACAGGTACCCTCCAATGAGTGCAGCTTTGTCAAACACTGGAAGGCCAATTTTCTTCTCTTTGTGTGAATGGTGAGCCAAATTGGTGATCATGTTTCAATTACATTATGCTGATAAACTTCACTATTTCTTTTATATTGCTAGAAGAAAGTATAACTAATTAGCATTTCATCTACTCTATTATTCCTCTAAGCCAGAAAGTTCACTTTTTTTTTTGAACTATTCATTGCTTTCTCAAATACAGGGGATCAGAAGATCCAGCAACTTGGGCCAAAAGTGTGGGAAATAGTTGGAGAACAACAGGAGACATTGAAGATAAGTGGGATAGGTATAATTTAAATGTATTTATCTTCAATGTCAAGATAACATGAACCGATTTCATTGTCTTATACTCAATTTGAAACATGGTACATGTTTGCATCATACATTCATGCTTTACTAAACACATGACAAAGACATTGGAGAAGGTTATCAAACATTATGAATAAGTTATGATTCTATGCATCTCATACATAACAGTTATGATTAATAGTTAACAGTGTAAAAACCATTTATATTGTCAGTGCACACATTATTTATCAAGTCATAAAGAGTATCACTTTTAAGGAAATCATTTTCTTGCATCATTCTGTTTCATTTATTCATTTTCAACATGGAAAACTTATAATATTTTCTCCACAGTATGATATCCCGTGCTGATCTAAATGACAATTGGGCTTCTTATGCTGGACCTGGTGGATGGAATGGTAACCATCCTCACCATTCACTAGTTCTCAGATTACTTAGTACTTAAATACAACTAGTTATTTAACCAAAATAAGTAAATAAATGATAATAATTCCTATTTACTATATCATATTAAAGAAACTAAAGTTCACATTCTCATCTTTTGGGACTCAGATCCTGACATGCTAGAAGTTGGAAATGGAGGCATGACAACAGAAGAATATCGTGCTCATTTCAGCATATGGGCATTAGCTAAGGTAACTTGCAACAAAAACTTAACACATGCTGCTTAGGAATTTCCATATAATAATGTATTTTTGCTAATTAAGTACACTTCTTTTGTATATATAGGCTCCATTATTGATTGGTTGTGACATAAGAGCACTGGATGCCACCACAAAAGCATTGCTAAGCAACAAAGAAGTTATTGCGGTAAACCAAGGCATGAACAGACTAAATTAACCTTGTTATCTTTTCTTAAACAGAGAATGCTTTTAAAACTAATAACCCTATGGTAATATATTGCAGACAAACTTGGAGTTCAAGGAAAGAAGGTGAAAAATAATAATGATTTGGAGGTAACTTTCTTTCCCTTTGTGTATGTGTGTGTTTCTTTTCCAGTAAGACTAGGGATAAGGTTGTAACCTTTTTAGTTTACAATGCTACTCCATGTTTTCAAGTGCTGTTGCTTAGTTTTAAATGAAGTAGACACAAACAAATGTGTACTCAAAGTCAAAATCACTTGTGTCTTTAATGATTTAGTGACTAAAATTGTTTTTCCCTTACTAATTCTATGATAACAAAAAAGTGATGAGTTTTTTTTTAAAAAAAAAATCATATAAATTGTTCTGTTACTAATTTTAAGTTTTCTTGTATGTCAAATTACTCAATAGAACTTATTAAAAGAAAGCAAGTGTTGCAGGTTTGGGCAGGTCCTCTCAGTAATAACAAGGTAGGAGTGATCTTATGGAATAGAAGTTCATCCAAAGCAAATGTTACTGCATCCTGGTCTGACATAGGCCTCAAACCAGGAACTTCAGTTAAATCAAGGGATTTATGGGAGGTGAGAAAGATACATAGTTACACTTATTTTGTTCTTTTTTCTATACAACAAAGCATCTAAAAATACTTACTATGAGTTATTGTTTTGACAATTTGTTTTGAATTTTGCAGCATTCTACACAATCATCTGTTTCGGGAGAAATATCTGCCGAATTAGATTCTCATGCTTGTAAGATGTATGTCCTCACTCCTAACTAAGTTGCTAATTTCTTGAGGCAGAAAACGAGGTAAAAACACAAGTCAGGAGAAAGAAATGCCTTGGCAATGATTGGATTGGATGTTCCATAGAAGGAAAAAGAAATCAATATAGGATATTCATTTATCTAGAAAGATAAGTATAAGTTGTATTTCTCCCAAGATTTCCATTTAATTTATATTATACATTGCCATCGAAATCCACTTGATTTCAATATAATACGCATTTCATATTAATAAGTATTACTCAATAAATATAGCACTTGCTATGACTTGCACTGAAGTAAGGTTGAGTTTGACAACATAGTAAAAAATGAAAACAAAGAATTGGAACATTGGTATTTGGTAGTGGCTTCATGCATGCATGCAACTGCAAGCTTCCTTGGCAGCACCAAACAAGATAAAAAAAGGCTATAAACTGAGAAGTAAATGTCATTGCGTCCTTCATCCCTTCGAAGGCCACTCTACCTATGGAACTTGATGATTCGAGACTCTACCAATAATGGGTTCTTCACACAAACTTTAAATATATACTCTTCCATGGCACACTCTGATGTCCATGGCAACAACCTCACCTACCCTTTGCTCCTCAAGGCCTGTGCTAACCTCTCTTCCATTCAGCATGGCACAATGCTTCATTGCCATGTCCTCAGACTTGGGTTCCAAGCAGACACCTTTGTTCAAACTGCTCTTCTTAACATGTACTCAAAATGCTCCCATGTCACATCTGCGCGCCAGGTATTCGATGATATGCCGCAGAGAAGCGTCGTCTCGTGGAACGCCATGGTTTCGGCTTACACTCGTGGGTCGTCGATGGATCGGGCATTGAGTCTCTTGAAAGAAATGTGGGTTCTTGGATTTGAGCCGACTGCTTCCACATTTGTTTCAATTTTGTCGGGTTATTCCAACTTGGATTCTTTCCAGTTTCATTTGCAGGGGAGGTCGGTACACTGTTGCTTGATCAAATTTGGGATTGTGTATTTGGAGGTCTCTCTGGCCAACTCACTAATGGGTATGTATGCGCAGTTTTGCCTAATGAAGGAAGCAAGGAAAGTTTTTGACTTAATGGATGAGAAGTCAATAATATCTTGGACAACTATGATAGGGGGGTATGTGAAAATTGGACAAGCTGTGGAAGCATTTGATTTATTTAATCAAATGCAACATCAAAGTATTGGCATAGACTTTGTTGTGTTTCTAAATCTTATTTCTGGTTGCATAAAAGTAGGAGAGCTTTTGTTAGCTTCATCTGTTCACTCTCTTGTACTTAAATGCGGGTGCAATGAGGAGGATTCCATCAAGAACCTGCTTATTACTATGTATGCAAAATGTAGTGATCTTGCATCTGCTAGAAGGATATTTGATCTGATCATTGAAAAGAGCATGTTATCATGGACATCAATGATCTCTGGATACGTCCATTCAGGTCATCCAGGGGAAGCACTGGATCTGTTTGGAAGGATGATAAGGACTGATATTAGACCAAATGGAGCAACACTTGCAACTGTTTTATCAGCTTGTGCTGATTTGGGATCACTCAGCATTGGGCAAGAGATTGAAGAGTATGTTTTTCTAAATGGGTTGGAAGCGGACCAACAAGTCCAAACATCTCTCATAAACATGTACTCCAAATGTGGGAGCATCAAGAAAGCAAGAGAAGTATTTGAAAGGGTGACAGATAAAGATTTAACTGTTTGGACTTCCATGATAAATAGTTATGCAATCCATGGGATGGGAAATGAGGCTATCAGCCTCTTTCACAAAATGACAACTGAAGAAGGGATAATGCCAGATGCCATTGTTTACACCAGTGTTTTGCTGGCCTGCAGCCATTCCGGATTGGTAGAAGATGGACTGAAGTACTTCAAAAGTATGCAAAAGGATTTTGGAATAGCTCCTACAGTAGAACACTGTACCTGTTTGATTGATCTTCTCGGTAGAGTAGGCCAGCTTGACTTAGCTTTGGATGCAATTCAGGGAATGCCACCGGAAGTCCAAGCTCAAGCTTGGGGTCCATTGCTTAGTGCTTGCAGGATTCATGGCAATGCTGAGCTGGGTGAGCTGGCAACTGTCAAGTTATTAGAAACCAGTCCTGGAAGCTCAGGAAGTTATGTATTAATGGCCAACTTGTATACTTCTTTAGGCAAGTGGAAGGAGGCGCGTATGATGAGAAATTTGATAGATGGTAAAGGATTGGTCAAAGAATGTGGCTGGAGCCAAGTTGAGGTCAGTGATAGCTATCATACATTTGCTGCAGGAAATCAATCACAGGTTGATTAGTCATTATCTACCAGACACTAGAAGATCTAATTTTTACTCTTGAAGACAGTCGATATACAGCAGGAATAATATCAAATGACTGTAAAAAAAACAGACTAGGGAACCCTGAAGACCTAAGGTTATCCATAGAATTGTTGCAGCTGGTTGTGTAAATTGTACTTCCAGGATCTAGCACTATAAGAACATGCTATGTAGTTCAAGTCCATGACTGATGAAATGACCCGGATTTTAAATTTACAATGCAAGATTGGTGTGCGGTTGCATTTTGAATCTGGTTCCTGTCATAGTAAGGGCTTCAGGTGAAGTGGTGATTTCCTTCTGTTTCACATTTTTTCTGTCCTGGTTTTTCCCATGAATTTGATACATGTAAATCAACCTCTTTCCTGACTATAGAAGATGTAAACTGAAAACATCGGGTCTTTGTTGTCCTTTCTGCCAGACATTCTAACTAACTACATTCAGTTGCTGCAACAGATTTATACATCATTCTTACAATGAGAAGCTGGAGATAGTTAACGAACTTTATTAAAATCTCAACCATTATCCATCTTCCTTGTGTTAATTTTTTGTTGGTCACCGTCTAACTTTGATTATTGTTAGTTACATTATTGTAGTTATCTTGGTCAAGCATTGCTGATGATGATACCAGGGTTCGTTAGGATTTGCTTCATTCATAGTCTTTATTTCTGCTTTCTTAGAAAAGGATTATCATTATCAATAAAACACTTGAGGTTAGGAAGCAAGACTTGCAATGCTTGATAATAGCAAAAAAACTATATAAAGAGCAAATTTAAAGACAAAGCCTCTGTTTGGTTCGGTGCCAATAGAGTAAATATGTGCGTATAAGACATAAGAATCGGAAGCAATAAACATTGGTTTCTATGTTAATTTTGGATTTGATGTGATTTTGACGTGATTTTTAGTTCTACGCGACGTAAAAGCAAACCCACACAACGTAGAAGAGTGGTATAACCTCTTTGTAGTTCAAACTATTTCTAATATTCACTTGATAGTTCCAAGTTAATTGTAGTTGGCTAGTTAACAAAGGCATTAATAGAAATTGAAGTATGCAAAAAAAAACAATGAAATGAAATTCAAAATGAGAACTATACATTTGTACATCATTTCACTGTCACGAGAATATTTGGTACTCATCAATTAAATGAATTTTCTATTATACCCTGTAGCAATTGCAAATTTACAAGTGGATTACGTCAGTGTTGTAGAGCTCCCGTGGAATGCTATGAAAGTTTTTCCTGTGATGTATATATCTAGTTCCGTATAAGCCCCTAAAAAACACAAAATCATCAATGAAACAATACCTAATACCCCACATTCTTATTTATGAATGGTACTAATCTCTGACATAGTAAAAATCAGTAACAATTATGTAAGCATTCTGACATTTACTTTGTTTATGGTCCTCTCATCTTCTCAACAATGTGCCTACTCTTTTCTTCAATGTTACGCTTCTTTTCTTCAATTTTCTCACTCACCCTCTTTCTCAAATCAAGCATTTTTTCCCTTCTCCCAATTTTCCTTGGCCTTGAACCATCCTGTTCAACTGAACTATATTCTTTATCCAACACCATGTTTCTCGGAGGTGATTCACTCCCAGAAATATCCCCCATCTTCTCTTCCCTAGCTTCAGTAGCTTCACTAGCTACATTAGTATTGTAATTAAGCAATGAAGTATTTTTAAGTTCTAGCAAATTTCTAGTTTCTTGTGGTTTGTCATTCTCTAACAAAGGTCTTGTCAGTTCGTCCGAACTTTTGCAACTCCTTAATGTTGCTGGACTAGAGAAAACTGATGGAAGTGCCACAAAATCTGATTTCCTAGCTGGTTCCTGACTAGATTTGGTACACTTTGGTGGTTTTTGTTGTTTGAGTTCTGGAGCATCATTTAAGGTCCTTGCAGTAGTTTTCAATCCACCACAAGGTTGATTATTGGCATCAACAGAGGCTGAAGTCTCGTTCCCCGATTCTGGGTGGATCCATATGAATGGAGCGACATTCCTAGGAACCCAATCATCCTTTTCGGCTAGCATCCACGAAATGCATATGCTTTCACAATTTGGGAGCACTAATGTTTCCCGGATAGCTGCCTGCAGGAGAGAAGTTAAATTAAGTTTGCAAGTGAAAAATGATGTTCTAATCCTGTCTAAAAGATATACAAAAGAGGGCATCAGTTGAGGACTACAATAGATACAACAGAGAGGATGAGCACCAAGTGCTCAAACTCCTTAAAACAGGAAAAGAAATCGCACTATATATGATATTTGAGACATTGGTCTACCCCACTCATACGGATGTTTATTTGTATATAGATTAAACATGAAGGACATGTAAAGGAACAGCATAAAGCTTGAAAACCTCAAACAACATCTGCAGGGAAATAGTAATTGTTCCCCTTCATAACCAAACGAGAAGAGAACTATCATACCTTGAGCCGATTGATCATGAACAAAGCTATGTGCGAATTAGTTATCTTGTGTTCTCCTACAGATGATTCCAAGCTGAAGTCTATATCAGGCATAAATGTGAAACCAAACCACAGTTGATCAGAGGGAGGTGGCTTTATCTGCAAACGCAACGTCCCTTTGAGGGATGCTACCCTTATTGCCAAAGAGAGAGGAACCTTTTGATGATGAATAGTACATTAATTTGAGAATGACACAGCTTAAGCTATTTATAACTATTTGGATAGATAAAATAGCATAACATCTACACGTTATCAAATATATAATAGTATAACATCTATGCATATCAAATACTTAAAATGTGTCTCCAGGTGTATCTATTGACATGAAAATGATAACAGAAATTAAACAAGAATTTAGCTAGCTAACTATCATTAAGTGACAAAGGCAAAGCAAGTATATATTTCTTTAACCCTGGAGGGAGACAACATAACACAGAGAAACACACTTCATACAAGCACAACCACACTACATAATAATATAGCAGACTCCTAATAATGAAGGAAAAGCTGAAAATTGGCAGTGGGAAAAAAAAACAACCAAAGGAAAAGTAAAAAAAAAGGATTAATAACAAGATGTTACCTGTGAAACCTGTTTGGCAACAGAATTTAACATAGACTTCCATCTTGACCCTTGAGTTGAGGAAGATGTACTGTGCTTAAAGCTCTTGGACATGTCTGCAAAGGGCAGACTGAAAATGTCAATATGAATCCTCTATAATCTATATAACACTACATAGATACAACAACTGATTATACATCACCCAAGTCCCAACCCACATACACATTATTTTTGGAAATTCATTTCTCTAGGAGAAAAGCAGGAGTAGAAAAAGCTGATAAGGTATGCTCTATGTAAACAAGAAAATAAAAAGTAAAAACTATTAAAAACCATACTGTTTAATTACCAACGCTATAAATATACAAAAACGATATAATTTTGTTAGATAACATAGTCCATAAGTACTTGGTAGAGATACTATAGGAATTTGGAAGGCACCTGCCGTCGACCTAGTTTAGTATTCAAATATGCCATCTGGACAAGAGCCATTTGGACAGTGGACAATGCACAAGCAAAAGCTCACTTTATCTTGTGTAGAAATAAAATTTAATATAATGAATGGGAAAGACAGGATTGAACTCCTGGGCAATGCTCAATTAAAAGCTCATTAATTCTATTTTTATGGAGTGAAAATCTGGTACAATGTCAACAAACCATTACATAGAGAAAATGCATAAATAGTTGAATCTGTCAGGACAAATGTACTAACCAATGCTCCACTCACCATCTACTTTTGGCTCTTGTAAATCATTCATTCCTTCTGCAAGATTCAACTGCTCACCCAAATACTCAAATCCTTCTAGAATATCTGATGGGACAGCCCCAGCATTGCTCGACTCTGGATTTGAGTCCTCCTCTGTCCCCCTTTGGAGCTGTGATTCACATACGTCTAGCCTTGTTTCAATCCCTAATAATGCACCACCAGAATATTCAATGTCAACCTCTAAGGCACACACCTCACTCATTTCCATTGGAAGAACCCTCATTCGAATGATACAGGGTGGAACATTCCCCATGTTGATGTCTGTACAGATTACTTCACCTACATAACTGGGAGTTCTCATGTTTGACAATGTCCTCTGTAAAAATAATAGAAAAAACCAACACTTATCTTATAGAAACCAAAACAAAATGAGGTTTTCTGTAGGGTGAAGAGAGAGAGAGAGGAGGGATCAATTTACACCAAGAGTAACTCTAAGAGAGTTATACTTTATCCTCACCACTCATTTTTTAAAATCTAATGGTTAAGATTAGTGACTCATTACAATCATTAGATTTCAAGAAAATGAATGGTAAAGATGGAGTGTAACTCTCTTAGAGTTACTCTTGGTGTAACTTGATCCCTCTTTATATATATATATATATATATAATTCACAGCTTGTACCAATCCACATGACTACTTGAGTTTTTGGAACAACTGACAAAAGGAAATTGCTAGAAAGATATATAATATCCTTCATCCAGTTATGAACAAGCTAGTTTTATCAATTTAACAATCTAACTTACAGGTGAAAAAATACTAGAAATTGATTGTTGTGCAAAATAATTCCTGTCTCCCAAAATGTTAAACATAACTAAACAAACTCAAAATCAAATGCATAATTCATATCATCATATGGGAAAATTTGTTACCTGAATCCTATCTTGGATGGATTGTTTCATTTGCACATTTCCTTTGACATCAAAAAAGAGTCGGGAAACCAACAAATTCCAACATAATGTTCCTTCATCAGTACCTAATTTTTCATCAGCATCAGCATCAGAACAGACAGAGAATTGACTCTGGCTTCTTGAATGAGATAAGGTTGACAATGATGGTGCAACATTGTCTAACAAGGGACTTTTCAGATTGTTTGCTGCTGAAGCAGATTTCATCAAACCAGGGGTTAAAACCGCATCTTGACAAGCTCGAAGCTTATCAGTGTTCTTTCTTTCTTCACGGCCTGACAATGAAGTCCAAGCTGATCTATTTTCCACACCAACTCGGGAAGATTTTTTTGTAAGTTTTCTCAAAAATTGACGAACCCTTGAGGAACCACCATCAGGCTTACTAGTCCTTTCTATTGCCTCACCACTTGATCCTACTGATGGTTTTATAAGAGAATGATATTCAGTATTTAATGATGTCAAATAACTATGAAACTCTTCTTGCAACTGGGCAAACCACTCATGCTTTTCTTTTTTATTAGAAGAAGCCAGACGGAGGGCCTTACACCATGCTTCTTTCTCACATGCAGTCTCAAGATATATGTAAAAAGTCTTGCTTCCATTGTAGATCACAGAGGTCTTGGCTTCCACTTTGATGGGGAATTTTTTCGCCCTATAGGATTCATTACATTGAAGCACCTAATTTCTTCAGTAAATAAGCAAGAATATATATAAAATATATCTATACATTATCATTTGAAGTATGAAAATCCATAAGCCAAGAAATAACAAGTTACTCATTAGGATGTGTGCAGGGCATATAGGAAATGAGACTTCTCCATTTAAAATTTAGTATCAGGAAAAGATCAAAAGAAAGACATGTTCAACAATTTTTAAACTGTGAATCATATGTTGAATCAAAATGATGTGCATTTCAATATGAATCCCACTGAAAGGATGAAAAAATTGTTGTATAAGAGGAACTATGAATCTAGCTGGCATAGTCAATTTTACAATCACGTTTTCTGCAAATCGTACCACTGCTCCAGTTGATAGCAGTGATTTGACATGTATCATACCTTTCTATTGAAATTAATTTTATACCAACTAAAGCGTCTACACAGTTCCTACTGTTCAGAAAAAGATATTGGCTAGAGCAAGTCTAATACAAGTATACAACTAGTACAAACCCAATCCAATAACACAACAACAATTCTAACATTAACATTCTGAATTACTACCCCTCAAACTGAATCCCACTTCTCAGTGGGTAACATATAAACGCACTTATCAACAAAAGAAGGCCACTACAGGCACACAATGGACCCCACAAACCATAAAGTTGAGTCATATAATTCAGGCAGCTAATTCAAAAGGAACCAAACCTCAGCTGCCGCCACCACCACAACAACAACAACAAATCTTATTATCACATTATGCGAGTTTGGATACATGAGTCACATGACATCATTAGACTCAGTTAAAAAGATCAAATTCTCAACCAAACCAACACCACACACCAAAATAAAAACAAAAGAGTGGCTCCCTCCCACTTCACAGTTCACATTACCATTTTTTTGAAGGAAGACTTGTAGCTGAAACAGCTTCCACTGAGCATTCCTTAAGCTGAATGGTGGTGTGAAAGCCATCAGCATCTGTAAGCACAAGTGATTGCCCATTGATTTTCCCATACTTCCTAACAGGAGTCACCTCCATCATTTCCTTTTTCCTCTTCTGCTCCTTTGACGGTTTCTCCACCCAAAATTTTGAAACTTTGTCACGCTCCAAAACCCAAACCACACCCTAAAGATGTACAACAAAAAAGCCAAACCCAAACACATGAGCAAATTAAAACCCCAAATAAACAAACAACAAAATAAAAAACAGACATCATTGGGAACCAGAAAAGCCACCTCTTTTTTGAGTAACTGTTGGTGGGGATGATCACTTTGAGCACTATCAAGTTGCGTTTTCGACACGATTTTCGCTTTGTCTTTGCTGATCCTGCTTTGCAATCGTTTTAACACCCACAAAAACCCAAGAGCTTCGGCAGCCACAACCGCCACCACCCCAAGAAGAAACCCGAGGAGAATCAAAGCGAAAAGAAGAACCATTTCACACCCCAATTGTACAATTTTCCCGAATCAGGGGAAATGGGAACGACCCAGATGAGGGAATCGTAGGAAAAGTGGGAGAAAGAGATGCCCAGATGCTCAAAATGGAAGCTTCCGAAAAAGAATCTGATGCCAAACACGGTGGCAAGCAATGATCACTTTTCTTTTCTTCGTTAACGGTTAGAGAGAGAAGAGAAGGAAAAAAAGCGCGTTGAGTATGTTTTGTTTGGGTCGAAACGAACAACAAATGGAAACGTGAGTGAAGGGATTTCAATCAATTCATTAGTGAAAAAAAGAAAATGGGATTTTTGTATTTTCAGAAAATGCGTTGTTGTTGTTGTTGTTGTTGTGTTTGTGTGCATGCAGAGAAAGAAGAGTGAAAGTTGAAGATGTGTGATCGTTCGTCACGCATGGGATGTGTGATTGACTTGATTATATGTGATCATAATATTTTGTCTTTTGGCCACGGCTTTGATTCAACTTTGAACTTTGATTCTTCAACTTTGAACTTTGATTCATAATGGACGATTATCACATGCTTTGGATCTAACCTCAGATAAATTCTCTTTTCTCGGGACAGGAGATGTTTGGAATTATTTTAAAATGGAAAATTGTGTAGGGTATGAATACTATCTATATAGATGTAGTAATGGATAGTACAAATGTGATTAGAAAATCACCGTTAAACTCTTTTTTTTAAATAATAAATTAATAAGGTATAACTACAAAAATTTTAATTTTTTTAAAATATATCAAATGTCAAATGTGTAAATTGCACACACTTATTTTTAATGAAGGAGTGACTATAATTATCTCGAGGCTTTTTAATCAATGTCTCTAAAATGAACGTCGAAAGAATAATGTCTCAAACTTGGATCGAATAGCCATTTGAACTGGTTGGAACTGTAAAAAAAAATATCTACTGTTGAGCTTATTCAATTTAACTTCTTAAACTCATCAAATCATGACTCGAGTATCGCTAATTTAGTTTCAATATTTTATATTTTGATTCATCGTGGTTATAAATAAAGAATGCTTTTACGTGAATAAAAAACGACTTGTGACTTGTGAGTATAATAATCATACTTTCCCAATCAAATATAGTACTATATTACTATAAAAGTAAGACGTAATTTTTCCATACATGAATAAAGCCAAATAACTAAAATACTTCTAAAGGAATGAATAGCAATTTACGAATATAAAAATCACACTTTCTCTATCAAATCAATAAATATTCTAGTAAGAACGAGATATAAGATAGCCTTTTCACATATGCGCCAAGCCGAATAACTCAAATCACTTTTGGTAAAAACAAGTATGAAACTAATAAAAGAAAACAATGAAACTCCAACTTCAACCATATAATGACGGTGACAACCATCATGCGTATTCGGTAAAAGAGACAAAATGCAAAGGTGAGGCATATTTGCATTATAATCAGAAAAATTAGCGAATAACGTAAACTATATATTTATCTAATGCTAAGCAACGTAAAAATTATGGAGAAAAACTCCGTTTTGATTCTCCAAAATGACATGCGGTATTGTATTACTCATTAAATATTTCAATTCGTTTTTTAAGGCCAAGAATTCCAATCATTATTATATTAGTTATGCAAAAAAATAAAAAGTTATTATATCAGATCTTCAAAGTTTTTATCACTAAATTAATGTTCGTTTTTTTTTAGGTAATTAATTAATGTACGTTTTGGAAAGACTATTTAATGTGTACATTTAAAATCGAGGATAGCGGTATGAGGCATGGTATAGGTTGAAATAGAATTTCAATTCCATATAGAATAAAAATCTTTAAACACCAAGAGTTCTTGTAGTAAGAGATTTCTATTGAGTTTATGGGTTGGTGAACAAAAACATAGACACATTTTATTCACAAACTTCTCCTCTGTCTCTATCTATGGCATTAAGGATGTAAACTACTTCTATTATTTACAATATGTCTAGCCTGCTCCAATATATAATTAATAATAATACCTAGATTCACAATGACCACTACTTTTGTGAGGCAAAAAATTAGAGATGATGAAAGACCATGGAAATTCTAGAGTTTTTTCCTCACTGAAGTGAAGGTTGTATTTAGTTTAAAGTTAGACAAATATAAGAATTTCAATGTATAATTCTGAATTTTAATAAATAAAAAAAAGGAAAAAAATAAAAAATTATTACTTCAACAATAGAACTATTTTTTAACTCTCTTAACTCAAATCCAAACACAAATGACATGCACAAGTCTTGAAATGTGAATGTGAAACAGACAAAAGAAGTCATTGGTGAGTGGCTTATGGGCCATATCTTGTCCAATAACACTGCCCTTTCCTTAACCTCGTGAACATGAGCAATTCTTTAGATCTTGTTACTGCTCCTGTCTAGGTTTGATATTTGAGAATACGCAAGAAAATCCACAAACACACGTCTCATTGATCCTAATCACAGGGACGTCTCATTGATCCTGCTCACGTGGATTAATAATGTTTCCTATCAATTTAACAATAGCCTGGTCTTCTGAATCCTTGTCTAAATAAACATGTACAAAATTAAAAATTGAACAAACATTGTGAATATTTTAAAATATGTGGACTTAAACTGCTGAATAAATAGGAAGATCATGATTGCATATTAAGAATTAAACTTCATGTTTTATTATAGTTTATTTTGAAAATGCACCAAATATAAGTTTTAACCCATCTAGCAAATACTACCTTTAGCACGATCAATCATTACAAAAACCTTATGCCATGGCCAAAAGAACAGATATTTTTCTTTCTTTCTTTCTTTTTCTTTTCGGTTATAACTTTTTCTTTTGGAAAATAGTAACGTGCTGAAAATTGGAAAAGAATAGAACTACAAATGCTTCTTTACAACTAGCAAGTGCAGCAGCACTTTACGTAAAAGAAACTGTTTTAAAGTGATTGAACTTGAACCAATGGACTTAAAGAAATGTATACTTTATGTTTTCTGGTCTTGGCCACACAAACTGACCAAGGTATGCATTTATGCAATAACAAAGATGCTAGATCGGGTCCCGTTATTCTTAATTGCTTATCTAAATGACATTAATAGCTTCTGCCCATAAAAGATTAAAAAAGGTACCATAATATACAAAATTCAACTTGAGGACAAGTTTGGAAGAAAGAAAGAAAAAAGCCTACAGTACAAAACATATATCATAGTTCAGTTACCTAGAGAAAACTGTTATTGTCTTACTAAATAAGTTCTATTAAAAAAAAATGGTAGGTAAAAAAAAACTCACCCCCCATTAACAAAACTTTACATTGCATGGGGTTATACACTCTCTTTTGAGATATAACTCCTGAGTGTTTTCTGAATGTTTCCAGAATTGCTCCAAGGGGAACCTCTCTTTTTGTGTTTTCTTAATTAAGCCGGCGTCAGAGTTCAAAGGGGCAGTCAGTGAAGGGATGGAGATGGAGATGGAGATGGTGATGTCTCTCGATTCAGCCATTTTTTACAAGGCCGCAGCGGCAGCATTGTTGTGTAATGTGAAGAAGTTGAAGTCATGGTGATGGACATTGAGCTGTTTCAACCATGAGTCTGCTGCACTGTACAGATAGGATATCCTTTCATTGTCATAAGGCTCAGGGTTTAGCCAAATGTCTCCTTGCATTTTGAAAGTAGCTAGCCCAAATGGAATGAGAGAGGCATTGCTACTGTTCTTTCCCTTGCATTTCTTCTCTCCTTGGTTGGAACAGTATATCTCATTCCCTATGTCAGTGTCATCACACTCCATTGCACAATCTGCATACACACATTAGACATAACATTAAGTGTTTTTTTCAGCAGGAATGAGATCAAGGCCAGCTTAACAGGAAATTATGTGAACCAAACCAATGCTCATTGAGTCTCTCTTTTCCATTATGCAATGTACCAAAACACAAACTTCAAAAATGTATAACAATAACAATAAAAGTCTTATCCTACTAGGTGAGGTCGGCTATATGGATTACACCACGCTATTTGACTTACTTTAAGACCAAATTAAAAAAATATATATACCTGTGGTTTCTACTGATAAGACAAATTAAATAAGGTAACACTTACCTCTTGACATAGATTTTTAGAAAGAAATAGCAATAACTACAACTAATTTGATCTGTTTCTTCACTTTCCAGAAAAGAAAATATTGACTGGGAAAAAAACTACATTAAGGTACCTTCAAAAGATGATGACAATGTATGGTAAGTGAGGAAGCATGCTTCCAAGTCCTTTTCATTGTTCCTGCATGGGACAGTATAAATTGGGTACCTATTCAATGATGAAAAGTCAGTAAAACATCTCTCTACCATGGAAACTAACAGAGAAAAGTAATAAGTGTATTCCTCTAACCAATTTATATCATTGTATCTAGATTTCATCTTGTCTTGTATTACAAGACCAACAACAAAGCCTTATGTCACTAGGTGAGGTCAGTTACATGAACAACACAATGCTATTTGGCTTAGTTAAAGACCCAATCTTGAAAGATGTATTTATAAAAATAAAATGGTTTTAGAGACAATGTAAACAGTTCACATATTTTATCCAAGAAAAAAAAATCACATGTAACAAGAGAAACAAATTATCTATGCTCACCAAGAAACAGCCATCCAACTTGCTGGGGAAAGATCCACACTCTTCAATGTCAATAATGCCGGGTGGCTTTGAGCTAACTCGTCTATCTGAAGCAAGAAACAATCAAACGTCATGTACTGTAAGTGTAACATAATTCTTCTAGAGAAATTTATCCAAATAGACACAATATTACCATTGAAAATCGGTGGTGAAAAGTGAATACTACTTGACAATAAAAGAATACCTTCTCCGCGAGTGGAACCCTTGAGTAAGGAGAAGCCATCTCAGTATACTGCAAGTAAAGGTGGCCAAGCTTATTATCCCTTAGCCAAGAAGCCTCCTGATCACAGCTTGAATCCTCAGAAACAGCATCCTCCCAAGCTTTGCTGGAATTGTTACTCAATGATCTAGATAAGTTATCACTTGAACTATCCTCACTCCATGAATCACTTTCAAATTCAACTCCATCACTATCCTCTCTCCGGTTGCTACAAAACAGAAAAAAGGGGAAGATCATTTAGACCATTACTTAGTATACAAGCACACATGACAAGGTATTGTTTCCTACGTACCGAGAAGCTGCAACAGACTTGTTGGTGTAGATTTGGATAGCAGATAGATATGGAACATAGTACTGAGTCACTGTGTCACAGTCCTCCAGCGTCACAGGAGTACCGGCACCATATGCACTCCATTCATAGTAGCAGTCCCAAAGGTCTTGCAGAGTGAAGTATTCAACTGTGTCCTTACCAAGAGGCTGCCAGAGGGGATTTAGATCATTAAAGCAGCTCTGCAAATTACATGGTCAAACCAAAGGAAATTAAGGAAACAAATCACCATGTTAATGGTCCTTCTTCCTTCTAATACAATGAAAATTGCAATATTTCTTAAGAGTTTAAAGGTAGTGTGCACTTACACGGTTAGGCAATCACAACCAAATTGTGATTGTCTCACCGTGTAACACAATCTTACTTCCTCCCATCACCTGACTATAAACAAAATTAGTTAATTACAATAGGACAAATAATGCAAGAGTAAATAGTGTATACACTCATGGTGTAAATGATTTTTACATTGTCATTCAATCACAAAATGTAATGTATGGTAAATATGTTGAATTTTATTATAATTACCTTAAAATTCTTAATAATAATGATTTTTAATTGATTGACAATGGTAAAAAAATTATACTAATGGTGCATATGAATGATACTCATAATGTAATGTTAACCATTTGTGTCAAATATTGCAAAAAAAGGTTACTTGTAAGAAACCAAGAGTTAAAATGCAAGAAACACTCTTTTGACTCCATCAATCCACATCATAATTTTAATTACCAATTAGTAAAGGGTGAAGTGTAGGCCAAGAGAATATGTTAAAAATAGGAATAGTTGTAAAAAAAAGAAGTCATTAACAACCACTATAAGTAGTAACAGCTTAAAAAGCAAAGTTGCTAGCAGCCTAAAAGCATTGACTCATTCTCACAGATGATGATAGAAAACCACATAATGAATGACATTGTAATGTGATGTCCTACCAAAGAAAACACAAGCAAATAAGAAACACATCCTTCTAAATAATAGGCTGCCACAAAAAATGAATGACATTAATCAATATTTTTTCACTAGACCATCAATCAAAACTAGTGGCATGTGCCCACAAAATGTAATGTGAACATTTTCCCCTTCACACACGTCACACAAGGTAGACTAGAAGCCGCCAGAGACACATACACTAATCTCATTAAAGAAAATTTAAAATTTTGCCCTTGTCCTTTAAATCACAGGCAAGGGAAGAAGAACCCTTTATTTTTTCTCCAAATCAAAAAGTACCATATTAACTTCCACATAAAACAAACTTGACCAAGAACAATTAATTAGTATTCATGCATTAATCAAGCAAAAACCCACAGATTTCCCCTCAAACAAACTATCACAAAGTTTTAACGATTTTTTACACATTCATTATTTTTTACACATTAATAAAAATGGTCAATTCAAAAAATAATCGGAATTAAAAAAATGTGGTCTCAAGCTATCCTTCCTATTCTATAATTTTTAGAGTTTCTAGCAAAGAATGATTAGAGTAAGTGTTAATAATTTTGAATCCTACAAGCAAAGTCTATCAAACTTGCCTAATTAGTTATTAACTTTACATTTTTTTCAAATAAAGTTGCGGAGATGATAATGTCAATGTCTCGTATCCACGTAAGAAAGAAAAAATAATTAATGAAATTTGTAAGTTGGGAAAAAAAAACTAATTACTTTTATATTTCTAAACAAGAAAAAAATAATAACTACAAAAAAAAAGGGTCATACCTAAATAACAAAAAAATAATAATAAAGTGTCTCTTTCCGAATGAAGAAATTTTTGGGTGTCAATATCAAGCATGGTTTATTAAAGATTTATGTATTTACTTTATGTAGAATAATTATTGAAAAATGACACGTGGTGAAGATTTTTCAAAGGGCATCCAATGGATATTCCCTACACAGGACAAAAGCTTTGTATCATTCCGAGTTTTCTCCTCTCACCGATGAGGGATCCCTTCAACGCCACAAATTCGCAATCACAATACCACATAGAAAACGAAAGACAATCAAATAAGCAAAATTAATAATAATAATTCACAAATAGAATAAAACAAATGGCTATTTATCAATGGAACCATAACTCAATTGACACTAACATATAATTTGTAACCGCGTGTTACCTATTATTATCATTGAATTTTGTTATTAATTTGTTGGTAAATACATTTTAATGAAATTAAAATTTTAAATATGTTTTAATACTGTTTTCATATGAAAGAAGTTAAATTCATTAATGTTTGATGAGAGTTGATAAATGTAACAATATATACACGTAGTATTAAATTAAATGAATTTTTACAGTTTTACAAAAAAAAAAGATTGTGCTTGTACAAAAAAAATGTTTTTAAACATTTATTAAACCTGAAATTAAAAGAAAAAAAAAAAGAAGTATCAAATGTATCATGTTAATAATTTCTGGAATTAATGAATTAGAAAAAGTATCATTTAATTTTATGTTATTATGATAGGATATCAAATGTATATTTTTGTTTTATTTAATATTTTATTTATTAGTTATTAATTGTGATCTGATACGACAATTAATTTACCACAAGCCTAAAGCCTAATAGTTTGTCTAAAACCACAGTTATAAAAAAAAAAATCTAAAACAACAATTAAGCATTTTTTGAACATTGATGACACATACACATTTTACATTACGACTATTTTGAACAACATTCGAGAAAAAAATGATACTCTCATTAATTATTTGAGATCAGACATTAAATATTTAGTAACCATTAATTAAATAATTTTCATATCCATTAAATATCCACTTTAAATTATTTTCATATCCACTTTCCGTATTTCTAACATTTGACTAATTTAAATAATTTTTTATATTAGTAACCGCTAATTACCTCCTCTTGGGAGTATCTGTACAAATATTGTAAGAACAGAAAAATCAAAATCAAATTACGCACATAATAATTAAAGCTACATAAAATATTGAAACTAAAAAATAATGTATATCCACCTATCAACTAGTCAAAAATCATATCATAATCATAATAGGTATAATTTTTAAAGTGATTAAAAATTAATAAATTTACCTTATATAATATTTTTTAATAAATAATAATATACAAAGTCAATATACAAACCATTTATTTCAAAGAAAAAAATACTTCATCCAATCACAATTATGAATAATAAATTTATTTATTTTAATTTCTAATTGATTGACCGTGTATATATTTTTTTATTAAAAATAAAAAAAAATATAACTCTGTAATCATTCATAGGGGAAAATGAAACAATCAAAACTGAACAAAGTTCCAACAAAAAATATTCTATTTTCTGTATATGGGAATTGCAGGAATTAAAAAAAAAAAAACACGACAAACAAAACAAACGCACCGCCCGATGAATCGAAACAAAGAAAAACGAAACAAAGACAAATAATAGTACTTGAACACAAACAAAAAAAAAAGAAAAGAGAAAAGAGAAAATAAAAAGAAATGAAAAATACCTTAGGCAGAGTCTGAGAAGGAACCTGAGGAGTGACACATTGAAGAAAGCGTTCCAGGTTGAAAGGAGAATTTGCGGAGCAACACGTGAATGAAGAGGTTGTGAAGGAAGAGGATGAAGAAGAACTGATTGAAGAGGGCATTGTCGTTTCTCTGAGATTTTCCCGAGAAAGTGATGGAAAATTTTCTCTAAAACCACAAGAGAGTGAGTTTTAATGCCTTTTTTCTCTTTTGGATATATAGGAAGCTCTCAAGTCTCTCTCATTGTGTAGAGTGTGTCATATCATATAAGGGACTAAAGATCCTTTTTTTTTTTTTTTTAATATGGATAAGAAGGACAATCTAAGATTTTAATTTTTTTTGGGGAAGAACTTTGCTACTTTCCTTATTTGAAGAGATTTGAAACATTTCATCCAGAATCGAAAAGGGTGTGAGTAGAATAGGATAATAATAATTGCTAAGGAAGAGAAACAGAGAGAGAAGGAAGCAAATGGACAAAGTGAACCTACTCAATATTTTAAGCTAGGAAATGCAAGGAAATAATTGACGACCCTTCTGGGTCTTGAATTTAACAAAGGTGGAGGAGGATTTTTTTGATAGCAAGTGGGAGAAAAAATAGAGTTGAAGAAGAAGGAAGAAGAGGAGAAAATGTAACTCCTTTTTGGTGTATGTTTTTTTTGTTGCTGGTGTTGTTGAAGAGGAAGCGCTTCGTCAGTTACTCAATTAATTGCAAAGATAAGATAAAACGGATTTTGTGGCCTTTTTTGCTGATTTTTTGTTCACAAAAGTGGCATAGAAAGAGAAGATTTTGAGAGATAGAGAAAGAGTGTGTTTTGAAATTGAACTGAGAGAAAAAAATTAAAACAAAAAGGAATAAAGAGAGAGTGAATGAAAGAAGAGAAGTTATGCGTATGGCGCGTCGCGGTGGCGTAGAAGAGAGAGTTCGCTTCGCCGCGTGTTAAGGTTTAACTGTTGTCAGTAGTTGTTTTATTTATTTTTGTTGTGTCAGTAGTTGTTTTGGTTTCATTTTTCATTTCAAATGTTTATTATCTCACGTATTAAATATATTATCTTTTATTTATTAATTGATTTCATCAAATACTTTTAATTTAATTAATTAGTGTATTGATTTTCAGTTAATTATGCATTTAATTTAGTGACAGGTTGTTTTCATCCTCATCTTCAAGTTTTTGTTCTTGACTATGCCATTACTTCTTTCTTTTATCTTTATATTTTGAGTTAAA
Source organism: Amphicarpaea edgeworthii (assembly GCA_014843725.1). Lineage (NCBI taxonomy): Eukaryota > Viridiplantae > Streptophyta > Magnoliopsida > Fabales > Fabaceae > Amphicarpaea > Amphicarpaea edgeworthii. The sequence goes on from CM026325.1 coordinate 3,012,751, forward strand.
ATAATAATAATAATAATTTGGTTGCAACATGGAACACGTGTCGAATATCTTTTAGGATAAGGCTAGTGTGGGGTCTTAGATTTATTGTGCAGAAAACAAAAAATCATTATATTCACTTCTCAGTGAGGAGGACCATGGGTCACGCTGTAAAAATTAAAATGTAAAAGTTACGGTTCAACGTGAATAGTGAATAGTTGTGAATCGTGATAAAATAAAATAAAATACATTTGTTGGTTTTTTTTTTTATGAATAAAGAAATTTAAAAAAAAAAAATGGCACTAAGGCCTACAAAAGAGAAAAGAGTGGCATTCAAGATCAAGAAGTAATTGAATTTTCGGTTCTGGACAAGAATTTAATAAAATAAACGGGGAGGAGGATTTGACTCCTGACTTAGCAAGAATGTCTGCCACATTATTTCCTTGTCTAAGCGTATGCTTGAAGCTAATGTTCCAAGATAGTTGTACGTAATCATGAATGGCCGAAACCACACCTGCATGAGGATGAACAACGTCGAGCCCTTCAATGATGAATTTTAGAGAAGTGGTGAAATCCGTCTCACAAATAACATTAGAGAAACCTTTTGTGTGGACAAGTTTAATGTTATGGAAAATAGCACACAGCTCAGCGATGATATTTAAAGTAAAATCACAATTGTCCATATAACCCATGATCCAATTGACTGCAAAAATACATTTGTTGATTTAATCAACATACATAAATCAACGGTATAATAATGTTGATGGTTTATTTTTCAATCCAATATAAATATAACAGTAGAATATAAGAATCTAACTTAATTGATTGAATTCGATGCATAAATAAAATTATGATGATTTAAACAATAGTGTAAAACATAATTATATAATCTATTATCTTTATTCTCTTATTAAAATCAATTTTAGTATAATTATTATAAAAATTAAAAACTTATTGTACATATGTTATTTTATAGTTTAACAAAACGTTTTTCATATAATTTGTTTAAAAGTATATTTTCAATTAAATGGTCTAATTTAATTGGTTGAACAATGTATGAATATTATAAATCATTTATAATATCATATTTTATTTTTATAAATAAAAAATAAAAATAAAAATTACATTCAAAAGTTTGAGATCATTATTAGAGTAAATTCTTATTCATAAGTTGATAATTCAAAATAATGAATTTACTTTTTTTTAAAATCTAAAATCCTACTATATTGTTCTTTTAATAGTATTATCATTAAATTAATATTTTAAATATTAATTTATTACTAAATAAGTCTTTAAGACCACCCTCTAAAATAAGTCTTTAACACATCTTTAGTAAAAATAAATATAACCGTATCCTGAGCTATTTAAAGACTTTTCTTTTGCTGGCTGCTTTTTAAAGAAAAATTTAATGATAAAAATTAAATGACTAATATAATACTGTCAAGACTTATTTAATAATCAAAATTATTGACAGTGTAACGTGAAAATGCATCCAATGTTAAAAGATAACCCGATGAGTTTATTTTTTTATATGCGTTTAAAGAGTTCAATTTATCATATATTGTCTTAAAACATGCAGTTGAAAACAGAGAATAATATGATATACAAATATTTATAAGAATTTAATTCAATATATTGATAGAATTAAAATTTTTTATTATTATCAAATCACAAATTGTTATATAGAATTTGTTGACTTTTATAATAATTAATTTTAAAATTATATTTTAAAATATTAATTAATAATATAAACTATTTACATTATGAAAATTCAACCCTATTCATAAATACTTTTGTATGATATTTATAGTTTATAAAGTCTCATACGTTTTCACAAAGATGTACAATGAACATGATTTTATATTTAGAGAAATTTTTAAATAATGCTATTTATGACAAGAATTAGTGATTAACTAACATAATTCACATGGCTATTAAGTTGAATATGTTATCAATGCCCCTTGAATCCTAGGTCCAAATTGATAATATAGTTTGATCTTTTTATATAAAATCTAATTTAAAACTACTGTTTTTTAGTTTTGTTCACACTTCACATGGATAGTTTTGAAAAAAAAAATACTAATAAAAAAAAATTAATAACCTCAACTAAATTAACAGAATTCTTTAATTCCAGTAAGGTTTAATTATATTTGTAATCTTTGCAATATAGCATTTTTTTTGTTTTTCATTATCGCAATTTTTTTGTTTTTGTTTTAGTCCTTATAAATAATGTTTGTTTTATTTTTCGTCTTTAAAATAATTTAAATATCGCTTTGAATAATAATAAAAAATGCTATATAACTTGCTTTAAAGAGAAATAAATAAATAAATATAATTTGTAATGACTAAAATAAAATAAAAATTATAAGAAAAAATATTAAATTACAAATATTAAAAATGTATTTAAATCTTCTAATAAATTAGTTAATCAAACCTTATAATAATAAATAAGGAATGAGTGTTTTCTTTATTCAAAGATATTATTAATATTCATAAAAGTGTAATTGTTTCATAAAAGTGAACTTTGACTTTTGTCATTTGGGAAAAAAGATATGCTTTAACCGTTTTTCTCACATAGAAGTAGTTATCTGTAACCTTTTAAAAATAATTAGTAAAAGTATTAATATTATTATTTAAGATAATTGTTATAAAAATAAACAAATTTTTTTATTATTAACTAAATCATTACATAATAATTGAAATCATAGCAAGATGGATAAATACTCACAATTTAAGGTAAACTATATGCTCTAATACCTTCCTAGTTTCCTCTCTTTTTTTTTTAATTTTAATTTTATCTTTTTTATATTACTTTTTCGATAGCAAATACATGAAATGAAAAGGGAATAACTCTCACTTGACAATCATTCCCTCAAAAAACAAAAAAACTCTCACCTAACAAATCGATTTGTAAGGTTGAGTTAAGTCTATAACTTACATTTTAAGATGATGTTATTGTCTATCAAAGATTCGTTAATGAACCACCCATCATATTATCTATGTATTAGGCCCAAAAATATTAGGTACGTGGGGGTATATTATGAAAACATTCTCATCTTATACAAGACGGTTTTGTAGGATTGATTTAGGATCAAATCCACGTTATATGATTCTAAGATAGTGTATCGAACTAACTATTATTATCTCACCTGTAAATGTATAATCCTCACACATCATATCAGGGAGTATGTTGAACATCTCACAATGTTATTAATATATTCAAAGAAGAATATATATAGAAAATGAATCCATATCTTACAAATTAATTTTGTAGGATTTAATTATGTGTATCAACACACCAAACTCAAAAAGATTTTCAGACATCTATCTCATAAATACCAAATCTTACAAATTTAATGTTTGAAATATTAAATATGTGACACAAAAGGGTGTGTTGGAAATCCCTTATCAATTAGTAGTGTGATCAAATTAAAATATATAATAAGAGACTATTTCCATTTTATAAAATGATTTTGTAATATTGAATTAGACACACCAAACTCACTTATTATGAAAGTTAGATGCATATATTTTAAATATATTACAAACTTAACTTGGGAGCTGTAGGAAGCAAATGAAAACCCTCGGTGACAAGGAAAAGATGAAAAAGAAAATAAGAAAAAATAAAACTTTTTTTTATTAATTTATATATGTTAAAAATGACTAAAATAATTAAATTTTATTCATTCATGATATGTAGTAGAATTAATATTATCACTCTCACATAAGTCATTATCATGATTTTTTTTTTTTTGAAATTAGGACTTTATATGTTTGAAAACTTCACAGTTGAAGAAGATGAGATGCATATCTTATTTTTGTTTTGGTCGAACTTAGTTGAAATAAATTATAACTTTGTCACCTTTTGTAGTATCGCTGTCATATGCAGCGTATTATCATGTGCTTTGTGTCTTTTAGGGGGTCTGTGTATAGCTTGGAATCATTGTTAATTCTGTAAGATACTGATCTCGTGTATTTTTGTTGTTGCTTGGGTACACTTTGTACTCAAGCTTTATACATATCGATAAAATTTAAATGATTTTTTAGCCTCTAAAGAAAAAGAAAAAAAAAAAAAAAAACGTTGGCACCTGTTCCAGGAAACAGAGTAAAATTTTAGCGATTGTACTGTTAAGTCTCTAATTTATTTTTAATGTCTATCGCTAGCATGTTTTTGTTTGACATGATTGTACTTGTAACTTGCATATTGGACCTAAATTGATGTACACAGAATTGGGCATCCTCCCGCTTTTGTAAAAATGATGAATACTTTATTGGTCCACATTTGAACCGGCCCACATTAAAGTTATTTATTTATGAATATAAAAAGAAGTAACGTTCTCATTTCTCGACTGAAAAAAACTTTTATTCTTTAGTACCTTTGGACAGATCTGCAAGATTATTAGGTTATATGAAAGTACAGGAAATTCTCTTATTGATTTGTTTATAATCTTTTTCATAACCATGGAATTTAAAATCAAACTCAAATTCACACAGAGTCTATAGTAAGTTGAGTTTAGTCCAGCAAGTCATTAATTTTCTGTTTAACAAAAAATAAGTTGTATTAACTCATTCAAGTTAGCTTATTTTGACACCTTCTTGGTGTCAAAAGTCATACCATATGATGAAATTGGTTTTAACAAAATATTCATAGTTCTGGAAATTATTTTTTTGGAATCGATAAATGTTTTTCTGAAAATTAATTTTTGGAACTCTGTTTTAACAAATAAAAGGATATAATTAGCAATATTTTTTTTAAAGAGAAGTGAGGGGTGTACTTAGCAAATATGGATGTGCAAAAATGGGCTCGTAAGCTTTGCAGCCCAAAAAGTAGTGTAAGTTGATTGGACCACTGATTGGTGTAGAACGTATCGTATCGTATTGTATGAGAATATGTATTGTACCGTATTGAAAAGAAAAGTGAAGATGATTGTTCACCCTGAACAATAAAGTCGACAAGTCATAAAGTAGGCATCAGTAATTAAAATGTAACCCTCCTTCATTGTCGAACTTTATGAGGCATTGCAATCTTATTTCAAATGAGCTGAGAATACAGTGAATGAATTTATCACGTTTTGCTAGCTACTAACTTACAACCAGACATGCATATTGAGTAATTTGATCTATCACTACTAATTACTACTTATACAAATAAACCAATTCCAATTAATTAATTAATTAATCATCGCAATGTATACTAGTTTAAGCTCAAATATGTATATATATAATTATATATGACCTTACGCTTTACTAGTTTCTTTGCTATTATACCTAACTCACGTGTTCAAGGTATGGTGGTCCTTAACTACAAAGGTAAATGCCGTGCTTCTCACCTCAACTTTGACTCTTGCACAAGTGCACATATTAATCAACAAGTTAATCGTATTGGAATTTATTTTTTAGAGTGTATTTTTTTTAATTACTATTAAGTTATTATGACCTCTAAAGTGTTTATAGCAAAAGTCAACACACTTTTTATTTTATTTTTATATCGTTAGTTTGTAGACTTTTACTCATATTATTATTAGATGAATTTTACTAAATAAGAGGCGAGAGTTATATGATTTAATGATCACTCAATAATGAAAAAAACAATATGACCTTTTGAGGGTGTGTTACTAGGTCTCCTTAATATAATTAATTATAGTAGTATTATTTATATTGTAAAATAGTAGTAATATTAATAATAGAAAAAAGAAATATATATGGTGGTACTAGAATTGAACTTCCTTTCACAGCCATTAATGCATCTAATTATACATCGATTGCATTTATAGCTTTGAATAAATTCTCCACTTCCATCCCCAACTCCTTCCCAACTAAGAATTTAAAAGATAGAATAAGAATGGAGGCTCCTCAATCCTCATTACGTTACGGCTAGCAATTGCAACCAAATGACAACGATATATGGATGGCCATTTGTTCGTTCGTTCATTCATTCATCAACTTAACTTAGTATTAATTGGTCCCACCCATTAGCTCACGTGGATACCCTTCTCTCAATCAATCTATTGCTTACTAATAAACAAAAAAGGGTTTGGTTTTGGTTTGGCTTCACAGGGCATGCCAATTTAATTAACCCCATGTTCTTGCCCCCATATTATTAATAAAAAAATTATAAATTCTGAGTAAGAATGTAAGATACGTCAAATAAGAAAATTTAATTTTGCTTAAAAAAACAAAAATACAGTGACGGTGCGGTTAACATTTATTTAAAAGAAAAAAAAAATGAAATGGGAATGGAAGAATAGATAGAGAGGGTCACAAGGAAAAGTTGAAAAGCACACACACACACGACACAATATGAACCCAGGGTTAAATGAGGGTCGGTTTGGCATTAAATGTAGCAACCAACCAACAACTAGCTGTACAAATTAATTGCTTCCATATGAGAGTAATGGCTGAGGCTTACTTATTGCTTGCTCTCTAAATATTTGCTTCGAGAATTGGGCTCTCCCAAACAACAACTAGTATGTAGTAGCATAGCAGCAGCATTGTGGTCATCCCTTGCATCAGTTGTTCAGATCAGAATATATATAACTCCCTATGCTCCAATCACTCCCTCTTCTTCATTCATGCCACACATAAACTGAACCAAACCCTTTCTACAGTTACGAATCTATGCAACTCCACAACTCTCTTTTTGCATGACACTTCAGTCAAACCTCCCAATATCATACCATTCCCATTTCATCAACCACTCACACTTTTCTTCCCCTCTTATTCTCTTCCTTTTTAGCTTTGGTTTTTCTATATTAATAATATAACTTCCTCATATCAATAGGTTAACTTTTCAATTTGGTTGCTACCCTTTTTCTCTCTTTTGGTGGATCGGATTTGATCATTACCAAAAGAGCAGTCTTTTGGAGTTTGGAGCATATATATTATATTTGGATAAAAGGGTATATATTATGGAGATAGAAGCAACTAGGCCAATATCAGGGAATGGCTCAACCCTACCAGGGTTGAGTCCTTTGAGTGAGACCCTTTGGAGGGAAAAGGCCAACACCACAGACATCATAGGTGATGTCTCAGCAAGGCTCACATGGCAGGATCTGACTGTGATGGTAACTCTCAGCAACGGTGAGACTCAGAATGTTTTGGAGGGTCTAACTGGTTATGCTGAACCAGGAACCTTCACTGCTCTCATGGGACCCTCAGGTTCTGGAAAATCTACTCTTCTTGATGCACTTTCTAGTCGTCTAGCTGCAAATGCTTTTCTCTCAGGCACCATTCTCCTCAATGGCCGCAAAGCAAAACTCTCTTTTGGCACTGCTGTGAGTATTTTTTTTCTTTTCCTTTTTTTACTTAACAAGATATATAGTCTTTGGTTGAATATAATATATAATATATATTATAGGAGCTTTGTTTTATATTGTAAGATACTACATACTACTACTATATTAAAAAAAAAAATGGAAACTTTAATTTATGGTTATCATCATTGGAAAGTCTCTCTCTTTGTATGTTATGTACAAACACGTTCGATTATTGACCTGAAAAGACAAACTAAATCAAATCCCTTTTGGATCTTTCTGTAACCATAACAACATAAAAAATAAATGATAATGGATTTTAATTAATTTCAAGAATAGAGCAAAATGTTTCATTCTCTTCTGGCTATGTAGTAAATGCTCTATACTAAATGCTACCAGCTGCCCGTGTCTATTTTTGATTGGAAGAATATATACATAGTCGGTGACAACACTTAATTACTTTAGGATCTGTTTGGTTTTGAACTTTTTGAGAGTAACTATGGTTTGTTTTAGTTAATTACTTTTTTCCACGCGTTATGTTTGAACTTTTAAGCATATTACTATTAATTTCTTATGCTAATTTTGCCAAAGGGCACTACACTTTGCTCCTAACTATGTGGTTGTAATTAAACTTAGGCTTATGTGACACAAGATGACAACTTGATCGGAACCTTAACGGTACGAGAAACGATATCATATTCAGCTAGATTGCGTTTGCCGGATAACATGGCATGGGCAGATAAACGTGCTTTGGTTGAAAGCACGATTGTGGCAATGGGGCTTCAGGATTGTGCTGACACAGTTATTGGAAATTGGCACTTGCGTGGGATCAGTGGTGGTGAGAAGAGAAGGGTTAGCATTGCCTTGGAAATCTTGATGAGGCCAAGGTTGCTTTTCCTTGATGAACCAACCAGTGGACTTGACAGGTTGGTTAGTTAGATATCACATCACTTTTTAATGTGCATTTATTTTCCCTTCTCCTAACTACTTACTATTAATTTGCATCCACATTTGCAGTATATATAATTATGTTTAATGTTTAAATATGATAATGCATATTTCTTTTTCAAATAAACTTGTCAACTTATCCTTATTAAAAGAGTTAGATCGTGGTAGTAAATTCATTTAAGTATGTTGGTGAGATACTAGTAAATGCGAATAATGTTGGAAAAGAATAGTAATATATATTCTTTTTTGAAGGAATTTCTTAATTTTGTTTAAGTGATAATATTTGGAAACAAATTAAAATAATACTTATAAATATGAGATAGAAATGTTTTAAAGTATTTTGTCTTTTCTGTTGCTGTTACGTTTGGGAGCTATTAATTGATGTATGTTTGTCTGTTATTGTACTCATAGTAATAAACTCTATATTGCGGAAAGGAAAAACGTGCTGCATTTAATAACGGGCCATGTGCACTGTCTCCTCTTTACATTCCTTATCTTAGAATTTCTTAATTTCTCTCTATAACAAAAAGTGTACAAGAAAATACTGTACATTTTTTTTAATAAAATAATTTTGGAAGTTATGTTTTCTTCTTTTGGTGTGCACTCTCTAAATGGAAATTACAATATTCTATGAATAGTATTTTTGATTTGTGATGTCATCATGTGTTGATTTTTTTTTGGAATTTTGTGTTTTGTGGCAGTGCTTCAGCTTTCTTTGTGACTCAGACACTACGTGCCTTGGCAAGGGATGGGAGAACTGTGATAGCTTCTATTCATCAGCCAAGCAGTGAAGTGTTTGAGCTATTTGACCGATTGTACTTGCTCTCTAGTGGCAAAACTGTTTATTTTGGCCAAGCTTCTGAAGCATATGAGGTTAAAAATTCTCACTTTTTTTTCCTTCTCCTTTTTGCAAAGTTTCTTAAATGTACTACTATGATGATTGTAAAGAAATGGAGCCTTTTTGTGATTCTTGCTAGTGATTTTGTCTGCAGTTCTTTGCACAAGCTGGCTTTCCATGTCCTGCTTTGAGGAACCCTTCTGATCATTTCCTCAGGTGCATCAATTCTGACTTTGACAAAGTCAAGGCCACCCTTAAAGGGTCCATGAAACTCAGGGTATTCACCTTTTTCTTCTTTATGACTCTCATTTTTTTGCTTTTCAATTTTACAGCACTATACATATAGTAACTAATTACTAGCTATTTTCTAACTTTAACAATGTACTACCTTTTAATATTGTTACTATTAGCTATGTTGTGGCTAGTGGCAACATTAGTTTCAATTATTTTATAGGTATATATGACTTCGCTAACATTTGGTTTGTACCTTTCTCTCTAGTTTGAGGGAAGTGATGATCCTTTGGACAGGATCACTACTGCTGAAGCTATCAGAACTCTTATTGACTTCTACCGAACTTCTCAGCACTCTTATGCTGCAAGACAAAAAGTGGACGAGATATCCAAAGTTGTGAGTGCTTTTCAATGGTTACTTATTGAAGAAAAATAACCAAACTTAAGAATAATGCAATTGAGTATATATAATATAATATATTATTCTTATTTTCTTGTTCATTTTTTGGAGTCAATTCTCCATTGTTTTGATCTTAAAAATGACGCATTCTGATTCTGCAGAAGGGAACAGTGCTTGAAGCTGGAGGAAGTGAGGCTAGTTTTCTGATGCAGTCATACACCTTAACCAAACGTTCCTTCATGAACATGTCAAGGGACTTTGGCTACTACTGGCTTAGGCTAGTTATCTACATTGTGGTCACTATTTGTATTGGAACCATTTATTTGAATGTGGGGACAGGCTACAACTCTATTCTGGTACGTCTATTTATTATTACTTGAAAGCAATCCAAAGATGTTATTGGATCAGTTTGGCAAGAAATTTGTCTCTTTCTTGGAGTTCATTCATGTGTTTTATTTGTTTTTCCAGGCCAGAGGTTCTTGTGCATCTTTTGTCTTTGGTTTTGTCACCTTCATGTCAATTGGTGGATTCCCTTCATTTGTTGAAGACATGAAGGTAAATGTTGTGTCCCTTATTCACTCTCTCATCACAAGTGTCATGTAAAATGTAATGAGTTTAAAGGGGATGTACTACTATCAAACTGAAGACTATGATTGTCTAATAGTATTAAATTATTCTAGTACATCACCTCTAAATATTCTATTTGAATAACAGGTTTTCCAAAGGGAGAGACTTAATGGGCACTATGGTGTCACTGCATTTGTGATCAGCAACACATTATCTGCAATGCCCTTTCTGATTTTGATCACCTTTCTCTCTGGAACCATTTGTTACTTCATGGTTCGGCTACACCCTGGCTTCTGGCATTATGTCTTCTTTGTGTTATGCCTTTATGCCAGTGTCACAGTGGTTGAAAGCTTAATGATGGCAATTGCTAGCATTGTCCCCAACTTCCTCATGGGCATCATTATTGGAGCAGGAATTCAGGTATGCATGTTTCCCCCATAATCTAAGCACATGCACATTAAATTACACCCATCCAAAACATTAACATCTCATCTTTTAAACCGTCAAAATTTAGATGCAGTTTCATAACTGCTTTTAGTACTATTATCGAAAACCACTGTACATCTAAGTTTTGTCCTTTATCAAATGTCAGAGTACTTATTAATTGCATGCCATGTTGCATAATAATCAGTTAAAACTAAGGAATGAAAATTGTGTTTCTCTTTCTATAGATGTTCACAAATATTGATAACTCTCCACCTATGAAGAGAGAGAGAGATAGGCACAATTTTCATGTGATAGTTGAAAATTCAACACGAGAGGATTCATTCATTTTGTAAAACCTTTGAGCTTAATTTGCTCAATAACATGTTAAATAGTCCATCTGATCATACATTGATACCTTATTAAATTGATTTTTTTTCCTTCAATTTTTCAAATTTCAGGGCATATTCATGTTGGTGTCTGGATACTTTAGGCTCCCACATGATATCCCAAAGCCAGTCTGGCGCTACCCAATGTCATACATCAGTTTCCACTTCTGGGCACTACAGGTAAACTTACATAGAACTGACAAAGCTCAATTCTTAAAAACCATGAAAGAGTCGAACATGCGACCTCTCTCTCCTCCCCTGTTGCATCTTAATTTGATGATATGAAAAAAAACAATGAAAACTGTTTTCACTTTCAGGGTCAGTACCAGAACGATTTGCGTGGGTTGATATTTGACAACCAGACACCAGAGCTTCCAAAGATACCAGGAGAATACATATTGGAAAAAGTGTTCCAAATTGATGTGAACAGATCAAAGTGGATAAACCTGAGTGTGATCTTCAGCATGATTGTGATCTACCGCATCATATTCTTCATCATGATCAAAATCAACGAGGATGTGACACCTTGGGTCAGAGGGTACCTTGCTAGGAGGAGAATGCAGCAGAAGAGTGGAGCACAGAACACTACCATTGCACCTGATGTTCTCACTCAGTCACCATCTCTCAGAACCTATGTTTCCACTCAAACTAAATGAAACTCATCATCCAAAGTTTGTTTGACTCAAATCATGAATGATGCTTTCATTGTCAAGTAGGGATTAGATATATCATATATATATATATAATTATATATAATATATAACTTCAAATTCTTCTTCTTTTTATTTTTATACATTCTTGGTCTTTTAACAATGTTGACATATACTCTGAGCTCAACTTAGAATGGGATGAGTAATATGAAATTCTGGAATGTTTTATTATGATATCATCACTGCTTTCTGTTTATAGTTTTCTCATACGCAATCCGCAGTATATGTTCATTGTCCTCCAAGACTCTGGAGTGAATTCTTAAGGTATCATCTAAACTTTTATCATGATTTAATTATTTTGATTTCTATAATTTTAATATGTATAGATTTTTAAATTTTTGTAAATAACACGAGATAATTGTAGGCCACCAAATGTAAGTTAAGCAACTTTACCATAATTGCAGTATTAAAGATGCTCTTAAAAAGGTTGAGTTGAGTGATTAAATACTTACGTGACATTCAACTTTCTTTTATTAGTCTTAAGTGACATTGAACTATGCACATGTTGAGAAGTACGTACCAAAAAATAATCCAAAAAGGGATAAACCATTTTGCCCAAACAGAGCAACTTCCATTGCTGTTGCAATTGCATTCCTCCTCTGCTTGTCACTTGTTAAAACCACAACCACCATAATAATGGCAGCAACCACCTGTCTTCAGCCACAACCACAAGCAAGCACAATAATAGTAATAATTTAATACCACACATGTACCCATGTACATATCTGTTTATTTTCGCTTTTTTATTTTTTATTTTATTTATTATTTGCTCTACTAGTTGCAGTTGGATCAGGCTCGGCCCAATCTTTCTTCTCTTTTATTTTGGAAATTGCTAATTATACTTCCCTGAATTAGTAAACGTACCTCCTTTAACATTTTCTTTTCTCTCCAAAAGTTAGCTAATAAATAAAAATCACATAAAAAGATATATAAAAATAATTTCTATGAGACAATCTTTGATTAATATTTCTTGTTATTACACGCATATATATATACAGATGGACTCTTGACAATTTATTATTACATGAAAATTAAATTAAACACGTTTGCACAATAACACAAAAAAAATAGCAAAATTACATTAAGTGACATACAAGAGTTCAACATAGGTATATTTTGGCCGAAAGTGAAAGACTAATATCTTGTACGATGCTTATTAATTATGTATATTATACATCGTGTTACACCAGCTGGTTGAGACTTTGAAACTAACTTATAATTAGGATTGTGAAAACAAACCGAAAATAGGGTTAATAGTTGTAAAACCTCCATCCAGGGCGAGATTATGGCCACTAATGTACTTAGAGTCATCACTAGCCAGATAGATTGCAGCTTGTGCAACATCTTGTTCTTGCAAAGCAACCCCTTTAAGATTTGAATAAACCCTCGAGCTCCCATCATCATCAAGTTTGAAAAAGTCTCTTGCAGCTACATTATTAATGAAGTAGGGTGACAAACAATTCACTCTTATTCCAAATCTTCCAAGCTCAGCAGCTGTATTCTTTGTGAGTCCCACAATGGCATGTTTGGAGCTTGTGTATGCGTGAGTTGCAACCCCTCCAACGCTTGAGCAAACACTTCCTATTGTTATTATGCTACCACCATTTTTCATCACTCTTGCTGCATGCTTTGTTCCCAAGAATGGACCTATGAGATTCACACTCACAACACGCTCGAATTCAGTTACATCGTTGTCTAGAATGCTGGGTTTAGCATCATCTAGTATTGCAGCGTTGTTCACCATTATGTCTAGCTTTCCAAACTTGGATATTGTTGTGTTAACCGCATTTTCTACATCGTTTTCTTTGGACACATCACAGTGTATATAAAATGCATACTCAGTTCCAATTTCATCTTGTACTGCTTGCCCTTGTTGATCTCGAATGTCTGCAATCACTACCTTTGCCCCATGTTTGCAAAGAGCCTTGCCATGCACTCACCAATGCCCCTTGCCCCACCAGTGATCAATGCCACTTTTCCCAGTAGTCTGGGCCCAACATATTCCAAGCAAAAAAACAAAAAAAAATTTACAGAAGAAAAAATTAATAAAATTTTGTAAAGATTAAAATTATACATTTTCATATTTACAAGGATTAAAATATATTTTAACCTAAAAATCTAAGTTTGGATTACACGAATTTAATTATAAACCAAAAAAAAAAAACATTACATCTCAATTTTACATGGGCAAAAAAATTACTAAAATTTTATAAGAATTAAAATCATACATTTTCATATTTATATGTACTAAACATATTTTATTCACTAATTAATTAGTCCCACAAACTTACCATTATAATTAATTGCTATTTTGTTTTATCTATTTTTCCGTTATAATTGTGAGTGATTGAGCGTGCGCTCAATCACTATCAATATAATCTTAAATTTTATTTTAGAATATATATACATAGATCTTGTATATAACCAAAAAAAAAAGAAGTGAAAATATAAAAGACCCCAGAATCAACACCAAATTATCAATATGCACATGGATGGCAGTACGAGTTTGAATCTCGAAAACCCTATATATGCTTAATTAGTGATTTGTCAGCTTACATGTATCTATGACAAAAAAAGAAAAAAAGAAAAAAGAGAAAATATACTCTTAGGTCATTAAAAGGACAAAACTGATGTCATGTTATGTGGCATATATTTTAAGGCTTTGGAGAACATACCAAACTAAATATTTACTCTAAAAATATATATATATATATAAAACTAATTTAATGGTAATTTTTGTTTGTCTATATATCTAGAACTAGAATCTGAAATGAGCCCATAAAATTGGTCTACATTATTGATGGGATTATAAATTAAAGTCCAAATAGAAATTCAGCTCTTAAAATAAAAGAAATTGTACGGTGTTATGGATTAACATGTTGGTGCTTTTTATTCATACCTTTTTGCTAGAAGTGGCAGCTGTGGAGTGCCTGCCATATTAACTAAAGATAACGAAGCAGAAAAATATACTTCAATGCTATCTAAAACAGAATGTGTTGAAATCGTATGAAGCACGTCTCAACTTAAATAGACATAACGAAAGGATAAACTTAACTTTGTCAACTTTAATGTATATTGTTGTGTACTTAAGTTAATCAGCGTGGATCTCGCACTAATCAAGGAGTTGTATTAAGTTTTATATGAATTTCAAATTTTCTTAAAAAGCTGGCCAATTGTCAACTTGTATTAAGTTGAATCTAAAATGCAAATTTATTTTAGAAGTTGGCCAATTGTCATGACATGTTTTTTTAGAATTGAGGGTTACACTCAAATCTATTTTCTTAATTAGATGGTATAAGAAATTATCCTAATAAGATTTGTTGGAACTAGATCGAGTCACCTATTATCAAATTTACAGTTATCGAACCATCTATAAATGTTCAGTCTTACTGATTTCAAGTTTGAGATGTTTAATCTTCCACGTGAAAGAATTGTGTTCGATCCCACATCAATAGTGATGATAGCAATTAGTGTATAATTAAAAACACCATGTTTAAGATAGCCTTGATATACACCATGTGAACTTAATTATTATATATATGTAAATGAAGTCATACAATGCAATTGTGATCATCAATAAATAGTTATATTTGTTAAAAAAACTAAACACATTGGTTATAAAAGAAATTTTATATAGGTCCTCCAGCTCCTGCTTCCGGAATATATTGATCTAGGAAATAGACTTTTTTTTTGTTTTTTTGTTTTTTTTTGCCAAGCGTATAATATAAGCGTTTTAAAAAGTGATAACTTTTTATATTGGGTGCAGAATTAATTGATATCAAAAACCATTTTCTACTTAAACTTCTGACCTAATCAACTCTCTATCATGATAATATGGAAATGGTACATGTGTATATTCCAATCATTCCCTTGATTTATGTTGCTTGTTGCTAATGATTTGTGATTTATAATTTCATGTGTATTTTTTTTAAAGAAAATTTAGCTGAGTAGATTGAGTGTGTTGTAAAAAAGATAGTTGTATTGCATTTTAGTATTGGTCAACGATTGCTTTACTGGCTTATTGAAAATAAAGATAGGACATTGGATTAAGTTAAGATCGATCACCTAAATATAATATGAACTCATCTTGATCTTGGTAAAATACAAAGGAGCTAATCTTCAATGTTCGTAAGGTTTATAAATAGAGCGGTTTATTGAGCCAAATGTGCGTCTTTCTTTCAAAACTGTCTTATATTGTACGTAAGAATTAATATTGCACGACGATGGCTCCGAATCTCAGTTTTGACGGGGAACAAAACCAGGTTTTGTTTCTTTTTCAAGTAAATTGTAATTATTTCATGAATGTTTTATAAATGATACTCCACTCTAATTTCATGAAGAGCTCAAATGTGATAAAAGGAGTATTTATTTACAGAGATGTTATCTATATCCATAACTATAACTACCGGATTTCGATTACCAATAACTATATTAAGAAAGAAGAAAGATAGACAAAGATTTTTTTTTTTTTTTTTTTGGTGAGCGAAAGATAATACATGCATTAGTTCAAAAATGTAAACCAAAAGTTAAGTGATCAATCAACAAGAATCACAATAAAAAACTACCAATTTAAAACTTTAGCATTTAGCTCTAGAAAAAGCAGAATGTGACGGAACTGCTTAAAAAAATGTTGGTTAAATTGTAGTTTTATTTTCTCTTTAATTATTGGTTTGTGATATTCATGATAATTGAACTCGTATCTTTCGGGATATCCTCATCCTCATCCCGATTTTGATCGAAAAAATCTGAGTTAATCGGATATGAATATGGATTTGGATTTTTCCCGTTTAAGAAAGTTGGGTTGAGAATTGTGATCCTTGTCCCGCACCCACATCCACACTCGTCTTCGTTGTTAATATGGTAAATTACATAAATACCTTAAAGTAATTTATCTATTTATGAAATAAATCATAAGTTTAAAAATTTATATTAAACATTAATTTAATTATATTTATTATAAAATAATATTTTTAACTCATTGTATAATAACTTTATATATAAAAAAAATTGTTAAACAATGTTTCTATTGATAAAATAAATAAAACAATTTGATTTATTATAAAAAATAGAAGTGTGTTATATGAGAGTGTCACGCGTAACATTTAAAACGATCATGTAAATTATTTTATAACTTGAGACTGTCATGTGTATGAGAGATGAGGTGGGATTGAAAAACCTAATCCCTAATGAGGACGGGGTGAATACAATTTTTAAACCCTGACAAAAAATGAAAGTGGGAATACGAGAATTGGGGAGACTAATCCTGCACCCATCCCGTCTTACTGTCATACCTAGTTTGCGATTATACAAACCCGGTACAAAAATTTGAGCGGTAATAAACCACTACAAAATGTTATTTAAAGACTAAAATTTACAATTTTCACTGAATCTCAATTTTCTTTTACAGGGTCTAAAAATTAATTAAAATAGGGACCAACATAAGAACCAAGTTAAGTAAATAATATAACCAATTAGCTATACAAGCTCTTTCTTATATATCTTTTCTGATTGCATGACTATATATATACACTTTTTTTACATGTTATATTACACGACTTTCTTTATAGGTACTTTTCACAGGAAATTCTTGTGTGAAGTTTGTGATATTAAATAGACCTCAGAAGCTAAACAGCCTTAACCATGAAATGGTAAGTTTATAAAGCCAATTCTTAAATGTCTTAAATATAATATAGATATAGATTACTTTTACCCAGTTATATCACTATTTTTAAATTTAATAGATGGTAGGAAGATTAATATGGAGCTGTCATTGTTGGGATAGCTCAATTGTGGTTTAGTTTTTTTATTATTTTAAAAGACATCCCTTTTCATATGCTAGTTGCAAGGATGATCTGTCACCAAAGATATTTTGCAGTAAACGATAAAATAATGTTAAAAAATTAAAATTAAAAGAAAATTAAAAAAAACGGTTTTTTTGTTGTCAGAGAATGACAATAACTTCTTTTACTATTTTGCAGATTAGCCAAATAAAGAAGAATTTAGAGTTGTATGAGAATGACCCTTCAGTCAAACTTGTAATATTAAAGGTAGATTAATTAAGCTGCAAGGGAAGGTTTCTAATTATCTTGTTGGATTGACCAGTGGAATGGCCATATGAAATTAAATTTGCGGTTTCTTATATATTAGGTTATCACTTAATTGTTTCTCTTGAGCTGATTGTTTTTTTTCCTGAAATGAACTGCTTATTTGGCTAAATTATTACATTATTTTTGTATCATTCCATTATCATTGAAGTAGTAACTATCCTCTCTTTTCCGGTGCTAACTAGGGTAATGGAAAAGCTTTTTGTGCTGGTGGTGATGTGGTATCAGTCATCACTTCTTCTGTTGCAGGTACAACTTTTCCAAAATCCGAAAAAAAACAATATATGAAGAAAATTCCCTAGTTTAACATGTCCCAAGAACATGTTGAATTAATGACTATTATATATATGTTTTTTTTTTTTGTTTTATCTTAGTTGTTAATTTTTGTTAATAAAAGGATTCAAAAACTCAACAGTTAACCTTATAACTATGGACTATTATATATCGTGATTTTGTAGTTACGAGACTATGTTTATATGAACAAGTTAAATAAATATTAGTCCCTTTGTAATCTTTAACTACATATGTGAATAACCAGGACACTGGACCTATCCTGCTAGCTTTTAAAAGAAACAGCTAATTTTGGACCATTTGATAGCAACTTATAAAAAGCCTATGGTGAGTTGGTTAATTAAGTCTCAATACTCAAATACTGTGCTGATTGAATTTTCTTTAACATCTTTACGTTTGTTTCGCTAATATAAGAGTCCTAATCCTAAGAACATCAATAAATAGGAAATTTTTATTATACAATAGAGATGCATTAACAACAATTTTCTATGATTTTTGTTTTCACTTTTGGTGGTTTTGTTTCAAATGGTTGTGAAATCTGCAGGTCTCTCTTATGAATGGAGTAGTCATGGGAGGAGGAGCAGGCCTGTCCATGCCCACAAGGTTCAGGGTTGTCACTGAAAATGCCGTATGCTTCTGTTAATTAGAACACCAAATTAATGAAAGTTCCAAATAATGTTGTCGTAACTGAAGTTTAAGTATTGTTTCTTGAATTAATTAGTTTATGTTAAAATAAACTTCAAATTACGAATTCATGAAATTAAAAAAATTAAAATTGCAATTTAACCTTTTTTTTTTTTATAGTATATATGCTTAATTGATAATCCCCTGTGAATGTCCCGATAGCTTGACAACTAAATTAACCAAAAGTTTCATCAATTCTCGAAGAGAAATATTAAGAGTATATATATTCTCTAACATTCTTTCAAGTGTTTTAAGTGAGTCTCATTTTTTAGTGTGATGATTGACACTTCATATTGTACCCGAAATTAAAATTATCTATTATTTGTAGGTATTTGCGATGCCAGAAGCATCTATAGGATTTTTACCAGATGTGGGTGCAAATTACTTCCTTTCTAGGCTTCCTGGCTATTTTGGTAAGGTGGTTATATCATATATGTTTATCTATTTTTATAACTGTGTGTGTAACATTAACAGACGAGTCCTTTAATAAAAAGATGTATAATTAAATATAAATTTTAATGAGAGACGTGGTTCCTTTATTCTCACTTGTTCTATTTGCATAATAGTCTTATTTTCTTAAATTTGATCTATCGGTCTAGCTAAAGAAAAAAATATCCTATTTTATAAGGATCAAAAGGTAAGACTTTAAAATATATCCTCTATGCATATGATGAAAATGGTTTTTGAAAAGATTTTCTTTTATTTTTGCTAAAACTATTACCGTTTATTTAATATGAAAATAACAAGCTGTTATGTTATAAGGTAAGTTTGTGCAGAGTATATATATATATATATATATATATAATTTTTTTCCATTATGCATTTATATTAATTTACAATTTTATTCATTATATATATGCAGGGGAATACCTAGGGCTGACTGGAGCACGTTTAGATGGAGCAGAAATTGTAGCATGTGGTTTAGCCACACATTTGGTGCCTTCAGTGGTAAAACTATATTCAACATTAATCTCTCTCTATATACTTCCATTTCCATAATAAAAATATTGATAAAGTAATTATTAATTAATAACTATAATTCAATAATTTTTTTATGTGTAATATGTAGAAGCTTAAGTCGTTGTAAAAAGCTTTACAAGCTGTTAAGTCTCCAAATGATTCAACAATTACTGCACTAATACAAACGTTCACAGAGAAAGCAAATGTGAAAGAAGAAAGCCCTTTTAGGAGGTATACCTGGAAAAAATATGTATATATGATCCTTCTGTTTTTTTTTAGAATTGACATATACTAACGACACATCAATTCTTTTCACGGGAATAAAAAAAAAAAAGATTAGAGAGAGACTATAAACAAATGTTTCTCAAAAGGGACGGTGGAGGAAATAATTCAATCCTTGGTAAGTAAATATAAGTAATTAGTTGTGCGCATTTTCTATTCAATTATATCCTCTGCTATATATTCTGAATATCATTTTGAATGATATGATCTTGATTTATAGGAACATGAATTACAAAATCGAGCTGAAAAATGGATTACAAATGCATTAAGCAACATGCGTTCATCTTGTCCTACTAGCCTCAAGATATTTTTGAAATCTGTAAGTAGAGTAGAAAAGGAATTAAAATTTATACTCTCATTATTGATTATAATTTTGACATATCATTATTTAGTATTTACTAAGAAAATGAGACAGTAAATTAACTTAATGATGTCATAAAATATTAATAATGTATTTCCAGTATTTTTTATAGGAACTTTTTGAAAACTTTTTAATTGTTATATATGAAGTACTCATTTACATTCATATTATACACTAACTAAAGATGAAAATTTCGCCATATTAATATGTACTAATTAAAATATTTGATGCCTTTAGATCAGGAAAGGCCGGGTACAAAACATTGACCAATGTCTTTATCGAGATTATAACATTGTCTGCCACTTCATGAGAAGAACTTTTAGCAATGATTTCTACGAGGTAAATATTTCGGTAACTACACGAGTTTGAGTTTGTTTTTTGCTTTAGTTCCTATGAAATGGTATATGAAAGAATATTAAAGATTCATTTTATGTGACTAACAATTAATTGCCCCTTGGTTCAACTCAAAACTTGCGCATAGGGTTCAAGAGCAAAGCTTTTTGATAAAGATAACAAGCCAAAGGTACAGGATAGTATCTTATATATTAATTCTAATTCTATTTCTATGGATATATTGCTGACTGATGAATATTTTGTTTAAAATTACCTATGGTTTTACGAGTTTTATTTATTTTCTCATTTGTTAACAGTGGGAGCCTTCCAAACTAGAGCTTGTTAATGAAGAAATGGTGGATCAATACTTCATGAACATCAATGATGAGGAATGGGAATGTTTGCGATTTCCTGATAGATCCAATTCCCAAATTGTCAGTAGATTGTAAATTGAAGCTACAATAATGTCAACTTGAGCTCATTCTGGGAGCTTTGTCTTAAGAACTATAGTATGTTGTGGGTAATTTATGAATAAAGTGGAATATTTATGTATTTATTTATTTTGAGGTTAAGGGGTTAATGTTAAATTTACTATTAAGTAAAATAAAATCTTTGTATGTCGTGATTATGGCAGCCTTTAGGCTTAATTAGCTTATCCTCTATTATGTATTTTCTCCTTTGTCTTTTATTTACCATCTAAGATCGTGACAATTTTTTTTTTTTTTTTTTTTACTGAGATAGGCTTATATTATTTCATTCATATATAATAGTACTAAAAAAAAAGATACAATTTGAAATGAAATAAAAATTATGTGGACTAGCGCTTAGTTTACCGAACGAACTCAACCGGTTCTTATTTATCCGTAGTATTTTCTAAAGAATTAATATATTAATTATTTTCTTTAATAAAAAATATATTAATTATTTTTGGATATTGGGTCAACCTTGAATTCCTAGTAACTACTCCTTGACTAATAAACTAATGAAGAGCGGAAATATTGAAGAGTACATTATTCTATTCTATGAAGACATGAATATAAAGAAAAAAAAATGAAACTTTTAATAAGTTAATTTTATTTTTTTATTCATATTTTTTTTAAAGTCTTTTTAAAATAACTTGTTGAATTAATTTTAGGTTCGTGCATGTTTAATTTACTTTATTTAATTACTACTGGGAAACTTCAAAGCTAGAGCTGGTTAGCGAAGAAATGGTGGATGATGAGTGGTTGAGGGATATCGATGAGAATGAGGAGGAATTGGAGTACTGTCTCCCACTTCCGCTTGAAAGATCATCCATTTCTCAAATTGCAAGCAGATTGTAGATTGCATGTAGACACAAGCTTTTGTTTCAAGAGAATTTCAAATAAATAGAGAAAATTGGGTTTTGTCAACGTTTATTTTGAGAAAATGTTTGTTATTTTTTTTATGCAAATATACTTATCCGATTTATAAACAAAAATGATGAATATTTTATAGAGCAAAAATATATTTTATTCTAAAATTTATAATAAATATATTCTAATTAGAAGAAAGTATAGTAAAAAAATAATTTATAAAACGAGTTTTCAATAATCTCGGCGTCTCATGCTATTTGATGTATGAGAAATCGTTCAGACCTTCTAATTTGTTGATTTGGGTAAATTGGTCACTCAACAAGATTGTGGAAGCTAACTGTGCATTTGTCAAATATGCATTTTATATTCATATACAATATAAATCATTCATGCGCATTTTTACTCAAAAAACTATATTAACTCATAAATACATTTTGCGTGTCTCATAAACCAAAGTTTTGTGGTTTCTATCATCCTTCACTTTTTTATAATTCAAATTTAGTTGTCAATATAATATAATTCCCGTAAAGCAATGTGATTAGATAAGTTATGTTAAATATTAGTGGATGGCCTTTAAGATTAGTCGTAATGTGGAATTGCTAGTTGCCAATATTTACCGGTCACTTTTGGTGCTCCACCATATTGTTCTTGTATTATAATATGTTTTAAAATGCTTTTATATTGTAAAATGTTATTGTTAACAAAAAATCCATATAATAATTACTTAATTACATACTAGTTAATCATGATAAATGCACGTAACTCTATTTACCTGAAAATCCCAATTGTAGTTGTGCTCTCCATCATGCATGCACCTTAAGTTTCAATTTAATTATAAAATTATAGTGTACAGTGTAGACCATTTTTTAAGAACATCCATAACACAGATTAACTTTTCATCGAAGAACTTTTC
This sequence comes from Amphicarpaea edgeworthii, assembly GCA_014843725.1. Classification (NCBI taxonomy): domain Eukaryota; kingdom Viridiplantae; phylum Streptophyta; class Magnoliopsida; order Fabales; family Fabaceae; genus Amphicarpaea; species Amphicarpaea edgeworthii. The sequence continues at coordinate 3,035,748 of CM026325.1, forward strand.
CTTCGAATTCAAGATTTCCTTAAATTAAACATGTACGTGTCACTTGAATTATTCAACCATCTCTTACATGTACGTGTCATTTGAATTATTCAACCATCTCTTGATGTGTACACCATTTCTGTATACATTATCCAACAATAATGTATTAATAACCCTATTATGAGAGTTGCTAACTATTTTGTTTTTATAACCTGAATTAGACAGCGGAAACCTTACAACAATTTTGTTTGGTTTGAAAAACTATTTTTAGCTTTGAAAATAATATTTAGTTTAATTTCTTTAAATTAAAAATTACTAACATGTTTAGTTTGTTGAGCTCATATATATATTTTTGCATACAACAAAAACAATGAAAACATGCAGGAACTTAATTAAAATTAAAATTTTCAGTTAAAAATATTGGTGCATGGGTCAACCTAGAATTAGTCAGCAGTCATTTCTTTCTTGGCTAATTAATGAAGGGTGGAATGGAAAAGTCTGCAATCTTTACCACCACTCATTAATTAAGAGAGGGCTGCTATATATATTATGCAATCGTAATTGACACGCACACTTTAGAGTTTAGAGTGGAAATAATCACTTTCATGACCATTCATATGCCATTTACTGTGAATAAATTGACCATAATATAATTGACGACTTGTATAACGGAAGACTTAATCAGAAACTGTTTTTAATTTTATGACCATAATATCTCAAACTAATAAACAAATTCATGCACATTTGACTGATGGCCGTGACTGTAGTCTGTAGCAGTCGTTCATATGTAGTTCTTCTTCATCTATAAGACTATAACCACCTTCCTATAAATAAAACCAATTAAGGTTTGTTGTGTCAATATAACCGGTTTGGGACAATCTAGCATATATATCCATTAGGGAAAGCAAAACAAATTAAACCCCAGATGGCCACTCTAACAATCTTCAATTCAGAATCCGATGAAGATTCATGGATCATCCAAATAAACCAATTAGTGAGTGAAACCAACCTCTCAATCTTGAACAAAATGCCAGTTTGCATATACCAAGTCCCCAAATCATTGAGTTGTGTCAAGCCAGAAGCTTTTTCCCCACAACTTCTAGCAATTGGTCCATATAACCACTTTCGTCCTGAGCTCTATTCCATGGAAAGGTTAAAGATTTCTGCTGCCAAAAGGGTCCTTGACCACTTCAACAAACATGACCTCAAACAACTAGTTGAGCAACTCCACAACACAGGGCCATTCATCCGTGCTTGTTACCACAAATACTTGGACCTCAAGGAAGATACCTTGTTATACACCATTACCCTTGATGCTTTGTTCTTACTGGATTTCTTCCACAATTATCTTGATGAGAAAGTCTCTGGTTCTTTCGTGACTGGACTAGAACAACAAGTTCAGATATGTGGTGTGAAGCTAACCAAGGATGCCATCATAAGGGACATGATCATGGTGGAGAATCAAATTCCAACCTACATGTTGTTGAGGATCTTGGTACTTGAAAGCTCCAAACCTGTTGATTCAGCTCAAGAGTACTTGGGTTCAATGCTCTTGTCGTTCTGTGAGAAACACTCTCCACTCATGTCAACTCACTCCCTCACATCTTCTGAAGTTGTCACCAAGCATTATCATATCTTGGATCTAATGTATCATTTGATGGTCTCTGAACAAGAAAAAGTAGAAACACCAACACCTGATGATGAGACCGAAGTTATGTGCAACGACCCCAATGGTAATTGCTCTAACACTTCTGCAGAAAGCTCAAAATCTAAAGGCATAGTCACATTCTTAAAGAAAGTTAAAGGGCTATTAACATGCACACTTGGCACTCTCAAAAGGCTGAATGTTCCTCTTCCACAACCCATTAAACGACCTCTAGATGCAGTACTCAACATGCCAACAGCTTTTCAAAAGTTTTCTCCACCTTCTGAAACAGAAGCTCCTGTGATTGTTACTATTCCTTGTGTGCGTGAGCTTAACTCAGTTGGGATCCATTTTCAACCCTCAAAAGGTGGCATCATGGGAATTGAATTCGACGAGAAAAAGGGCATTTTTTATCTTCCAGTGCTCAAATTGGATGTGAACTCAGAAGTGATAATGAGAAACCTTGTGGCTCATGAGGCCTTGACAAAACCAGATTTTCTGATCTTCACAAGGTACACAGAATTGATGAGGGGAATCATAGACACTGTGGAGGATGTGAAGCTTCTCAAGAATGAAGGGATCGTAGAGTCTAGTAGCTCTCTGAGTGTGGAAGAAACTGAGGAACTTTTCAATGGAATGAGCAAATCCATTGGACCTACAAAGACAGAGAATTTGGATGAGACAGTTAAGAAAGTGAACAAGTACTTCCGTGATAATCAGAAGACCAATCCCTCCAGGATCTTAAACAATTATGTGTACTCTTCATGGAGGCTGTTGACATTTCTTGCCACTCTTGTGCTCTTGGCCATGACATTTTTTCAAACATTTTGCACCAGTGTTTATGATTGTCCAAGTCATTTTACAAACAAATGAATTTTTTCATAGCAGTTTTAGAGACTTACGTTAAAGATTACGTAATGTATACTTTTAGTTTTAGGTAATTGTAAACATATATATAACTTTACCTCTTCACAATAACTCATTTACGTGTTTTCAATATTCTCTCACTCCCAATTTTTCATGCACCTAAAAGTATACATTACATACTATAAATTGTGATCATCAACGTACGATATGCATTGAGGAGGATTTCTATTACAATATAAGGCAAAACCATTAATAAGGAGGATCTCATATTAACTACATTAGTAAGGCAAAATCAAAGGAGTAGTTGCATCAGAGTCTTCACCGGAACCATCAACAGGATTTTCTTTAGTTAGAGGGAGAGTCAGAAAGAATTCATTTTGAATACTGAAAACCAAAGGAACCAACCAACACATAATTTATACAAATTTAAAAGAATAGAAATATTGTTGAAAATTTAATTCTTTTAAAAGCTAGAGGAAAAATATGTTTGACTTTTTTTTTGAGTCAATTAAAAATGGTTGATTTGACAGAGTTGTGGTTCATGTCTTAGTTTAGTTTAATAGTTTAATATGATTATTTAAACAATAGGTATTATACAATAATAGGTAATATGTATTACATTTTTTATTTACAAGGAAATATTGTTTTAGAATTTGAGTTTGGTTCTAATTAACTCAATTTCAAAAACTAATTCAAAAGATGAGAATTATTTATTATTAGCATAGTATATATATTTTATATTATGATTGATCATTTGTGTTTTTAATTTTTTTTTGTGTGAAATATTTATAACATTCAAATCAAAAGAATTTGTCTCCCCATTCATGCCCGTTCACCCTTGGTATCTTTTCTTGGACACCCACGTGAATCTGTTATCCCAACGTGTTTCTCATAACCTAACCATTAATATAACTAAAGAACTTCAATCAACATAGAGTACTGATCAAAGTGAGAAAGTTTGAAAATTCTTGTTAAAATATGTCAAATATTCTGTGTTAGTTAAATTAGGTAATAAAATATTATGTTAGCTATAAAATATTCTGTGTCAGCTAAATTAGGCAATCAAGTATTGTATTAGCTAAATTAGTTGTGTTAGCTGTAAATTAGTCAATTGTACAGTGTAAGAATTGTTAGCTGTCATTCCCTTAATAGAAGAGAAATTATAGGGGCTCTTGTGTATATATGCTGCATTACAATATGAATAAAAATAAGAAATTATTCTCTGAAACTTTTCTATATGGTATGAGAGCCTGGTTTTGTACAGCTGTTGGATTTGTAACCAAGTTAGGTATATCTAACTCTGCTCTTAATCTTTCTGTTGTTACTAGGGGTAGAGATTGGATAATTGATACAGGTGCTACTGACCATATGACTTGTGGTCGTCATGTATTTACTAATTTCTTCTGGTGGTTTTAATTCTAAAACTATCATTGTTAATGCTAATGGAGTTGCATCTCCTATTGAAGGTGTGGGTACTGTATCCCTCTCACCCTCATTATCCATACCCGATGTCTTATTTGTTCCTACTTTGAATTGTAACCTTCTCTCTGTCAGTAAATTAACCAAATCACATTCTTGTGTTGCTATATTTTACCCTACTCATTGTCTTTTTTAGAATATATACACCAAGGAGAAGATTGGCAGTGGTAGACAAAGTGAAGGACTATATTATCTTGAAAATGTTTCCCAACAAACCCATAAGGGAGCATTGGCCCATATTGCAAGTGATCATATACAAGATAAAAATAAAAAGGAAATTTGGCTATGGCATAGACGATTGGGACATCCATCTTTTAGTTATTTAAAGAAATTGTTTCCATCACTATTTCATGAATGCAATATTTCGGATTTTCTTTGTGAAACTTGTGTTCTAGCAAAAAGTCATCGTGCTGTTTATCCTTTAAGCAATAAAAAAATTGATTTTCCTTTTTCGTTAGTACACACAGATGTCTGGGGTCCTGCTCCACAATCTACGCATAATGGAAAAAAATGGTTTATCAGTTTTGTTGATGATTGTACTCGGGTAACTTGGGTGTATTTGCTAAAACATAAAAGTGATGTGTATGATGTGTTTCGTTCCTTTCATCAAATGATAGTTACACAATTTAACACATGTATAAAAGTCATTAGATCTGATAATGGAGGGGAATACTTTAAAACGGAATTAATGGAGTTCATGAACTCTAAAGGCATTTTGCATCAAACTACATGTCCTTACTCAGCCCAACAAAATGGAGTGGCTGAGAGGAAAAATAGACATCTATTAGAAGTGACAAGATCACTCTTAATAGAAGGTAATGTTCCATCTCATCTGTGGGGTGAGGCTGTGAACTCCGTCGTTTATTTGATTAATCGAACCCCTTCTAGTGTGCTTAACTTTAGAAGACCTCTAGATGTGTTATCTGATCATTGTGCTCTTCCTTCCATTGTTTATTTACTTCCTCATGTTTTTGGATGTGTTACATATATGCACTTACACCCACATCAACATACAAAGCTTGAAGAACGAGCTATTAAATGTGTCTTTGTTGGGTATGGATCAACTCAAAAAAGTTATCTTGCTTATCATCCCACATCAAAGAAATTTTATATTTCTATGGATGTGATATTTCATGAAGATATTTTTTTTTATGTCGATTCTCCACTTCAGAGGGGGAATGAAAATGAAGTGCAGCATCATGATGTTAGTTTGTTTGACATTTCAAATATAAAATTATCTTGTGAGGATCACTCTGCAGGAAGTGAGCCAGCCTTAAATATGGACACTCCATTTTTAGATAATACAGTGTCTTCTGATCATATCCAACTAGCTCAATCTTCTCCACAGGTTCAACATGGCTCTTCAGAGGTATCTCTTAATCCTATCTTTGATAATACACATATAGATGAAGCTGATCTTGTTGTTGATTCTGAAATTGAGTCTTGTTTGCATGAACCTGATCATGAAATTGATCCTTGTTTACATGACAACACCATCACACCTAACACCAAGTCAACTATCGTCCAATATAATCTTCCACCCCGTTCTAACCGTGGTCAACCTCCTGTTAGATATGAACTAGACCTTCAATCCAAAATTAAATATCCTATTAGTAATTATGTGCCATCTCACAAGTTATCTCGGTCATATAAATCATTTGTATCTCAATTATCTTCAATTTCTATTCCTAGTAATGTGTAGGAAGCTTTGGCAGATCCTAAATGGACGAAAGCAATGGTTGAGGAGATGGCGGCTTTAGAAAAGAACAACACTTGGGATATTGTGACTTTACCAAGTGGGAAGAAAACAGTGGGGTGCAGATGGATTTTTACAATAAAACACAAGGCTGATGGAAGTATTGAGAGGTATAAAGCTTGCCTAGTTGCTAAAGGTTACACTCAGTCTTATGGTGTAGATTATCAAGAGACATTTGCGCCGGTAGCCAAGCTCAACATTGTAAGAATACTTTTGTCAATAGCAGCAAACCAAGATTGGCCTCTTCTACAATTTGATGTAAAAAATGCTTTCTTACATGGAGAAATTTTAGAAGAAATTTATATGGATTCTCCACCAGGTATGATAGATTCCATGATAGATTCAAATGGAATGAAGGTTTGTAAATTAAAGAAAGCTCTATATGGATTAAAACAATCCCCAAGAGCATGGTTTGGAAGGTTCACTAAGTCTATGAAGGCTTTTGGCTATAAAGCAAGTAACTATGATCATACCTTATTTTTGAAGAAAGGAGAAGATAAAATTACAGCCTTAATTATCTATGTAGATGATATGATAGTTACAGGAAATGACCAAGATGAGATTTCTAGTTTGCAAAGATATCTTGCATCTGAATTTGAGATGAAACAACTTGGAAACCTCAAATATTTTTTGGGTATTGAAGTAGCTAGATCAAAACATGGTATTTTTCTATGTCAAAGAAAGTATACTATTGACTTATTATTTGAAACTGGGTTGCTTGGGTGTAAACCAGTTGATACCCCAATTGAACAAAATCACATGCTTTTTCAATGTTCAAATTCAACTAGCATAGACCGAGGGAGGTACCAGAGGCTAGTGGAAAATTAATTTATTTGTCTCATACACGTCCCGATATTACCTATGTAGTAAATGTTGTTAGCCAATTTGTGCATGATCCACGCAAGTCTCATATGGATGCCGTTGAGAGGATTTTGAGATATTTGAAGTCTACTCCTAGAAAAGGAATTTTATTCTCAAATCATGAAAACTTAAAGGTTGAAGGGTACACCGACGCTGATTGGGCAGGGTCAAAAAATGATAGAAGGTCTACCTCCGGTTACTTTACGTTTGTAGGAGGAAATCTTGTAACTTGGAGGAGTAAAAAGCAAACGGTAGTAGCAAGATCTAGTGCTGAAGCAGAATTTAGAGGCATGGCTCTTGCAGTATGTGAAATTTTGTGGGTACGAAATGTTTTATCAGATTTGGGCTTTAAACCTAAGGAAGCTATGAGTTTGTACCATGATAATACATCAGCAATAGCAATTGCTCATAATCCTGTCCAACATGATAGAACAAAACATGTAGAGATTGATAGACATTTCATCAAAGAGAAGCTTGAAGCTGGAATAATTTCCTTTCCCTTTGTAAGATCTGAATTGCAGTTAGCTGATGTTCTCACCAAAGGAGTGACAAGCAGAGTGTTCAATGAATCATTATTCAAGTTGGAAATGTGTGATATCCATGCACTAACTTGAGTGGAGGTGTTAAAATATGTCAAATATTCTGTGTTAGCTAAATTAGGCAATAAAATATTATGTTAGCTGTAAAATATTCTATGTTAACTAAATTAGGCAATCAAGTATTGTGTTAGCTGTAAATTAGTCAATTGTACAATGTGAGAATTATTAGCTGTCATTTCCTTAATAGAAGAGAAATTATAGGAACTCTTGTCTATATATGCTGCATTACAATATGAATAAAAATAAGAAATTATTCTCAGAAACTTTTCTATAATTCTTTGTCTACTTTACATTTGTTTGTTTCAATTTAATTTCTTTCTCATGTGTATATCTTTTCTTCCTTATCAATCTCTCGCTTTATCTTCCGACAACATGCTGTAGTTAATTACTCCCTCCACCCAATCCTTTCTTTTCCTCACTTCACTTCACAATCTCATACACCCATCTGAATCACGCTATGATGTTATTTAATTAATTACTCACAATTATTTGGTCTAATATCTTGCAACCACATTAAACTGATAGCGGGTCCCATTTACAGCCTTATTAATTAGGATGGGACCATCTTTATTTTGGAGTCTAATTAAGCTCGTACCTTACATGATATTTCACATTAAAGTATTGATTAGTTTCACTTTATATATAAAAAATGTGATTTAAAGTAGGATTTGATACTCATTCAGCTTTACTATTTGCTGAAATGTCAATCTTGTATGTTCGCAAGTTTCAATCATCATTATATTCATGCTCATTTTTTTTTTTTCGCTGGATTACAAATTCACTAGTCTCGTGGTTATATATTTTTATCAAAACAAGACAAAGTTGTGTTTGTTTGTGATTTGACTTTTTCTAACGTATTTAATAATTTAATTTTTAAGTACTATATATCTTTAAGAAGTAAAAATAAATAAATCAGATGCTGTTGTTTTGAAATCTGTCGAATAAGTTAGAACACGTTTTTCACGAAAACAAACAAAATGACTTTTTTTTTTTTTTTTCTTCTTCTTCTTATCAGTATAGCCTTTTCTTTGTAACTTTGTCATATTTTGATTTATTTAAGATTTCGTTGTTTTCAACTTTTTAAATTGATTTAAAAAAGAAATAGACTAATAGCCGGTATGAAAAATGAGTACTTTGTTGATTGATAATGAAATCAGTAGAAAACGTCATCACTTCTTGATTATTTCTGGATCGGTCTTAGTATTGAGAACTGATATAGTCTATAGCAGTTCTTGCCACAACCTTTTTAAAAAAAAAAATGACTTTTCTAAATTGGTTACGATATTGTAATGTAGAAATTGAAATAACAAATATTTGGCAACCCATTTTGAGAGTCAATTCAAACACAATTACCAAACTACATTTTGGCAGATCGATCAATTCACATAACTAAAACCGTTTAAATCATTTTACGTATTTTACAAACATATATTCTAACAGACAAAACCTTAATGTGAAAGACTTAGAGCCCTTCATAAGTTTGACTTCATAAACTCAGTGTAATCATTCTTCAATGTTTTTCCACTAATTTTTTATGAGATATATATGTTGCAACATTATTTCATCCTAACCACAAAAACCCTCTTCATAGCTTCACAATAATTAACCACTGCACATGCAATTAATGGCATTTTGCTGGCACGTATGATTTAGCACTTCGCTCAGATTGCTTCCCAACAACCACATGGATTGACAAGTTTCATTTATTTAGTGCCTTTTCAACTGGCTGGCATTGGTCCGCTATTAATAATGGCATATGTCTTTTACAACTTATATATGTACGCACCCACAATATTTCTTAATTAGTTCCACATGCATGCAATATTCTAACCATTCTTCAACTTCACTTTTTTGAAATGATCCCAAACTGCAGAATTTTTCTTTACTTTATCTTTTTAGTGCTTCTCAATTCATTTGTGCACACAGTGTTCCTTCATTTGCATTTCCATTTAGATCAATCAAAGGAGTCAAACTTATACACAAGCACTTCTCATCATCATCTTTGTTGTAAATCTTCAAGATGAGTTGAGGAATCTATTAGTCTGTAAAATAATAAAATAATTGATATCGTCCCAAAAGCAAATGATGCATGATGGGTGAATCTAAATTACTATGGTTTTTTTATTGCATTTAAATAACACCAATTAAAGTAATAAACAAATGCTTTGCAATGTTCAAAGTACAATAAAAAGTTGTTTAAAAATAAACATAAATCATATTAAACAATTAACGACTATACCTAAGTCCCACAAATTGACAGGTACTTCAATATATTATTGCATGTGAAATGCAGTCAAAAATGAAAATTCCTAAAATAATTTTCTGCAAAAAACAAAAATTGTTGACGTAATGATGAAACCCATATTTGTCCTCATAAAATTAAAACATGCAACAAAAAATCAACTATCCTATATGTCATTAAAGTTAAGAAATATTAAACTATCATTTATATTTCTTGTGGTCCATATTAATGCCCCCCACAACTGAAAAAAACGAAGGTATAAAAGCCTTTTCACTCTTACATATAAAATTAAGAGATGATACGTAGTTTACCTTAGCTAGTGTCGTCATTACTCTCGTGACATTAGAGACAAATTACTCACAATCAAAGCAAAACAAAGGTAAATTTTACGTTTATAAACACGCAAGTTCGTGGCCACATTAAGTTTTAAATTTTACGTCTATAATATAACTATATAAATATTCTATATTTTTAATTATTCTCACATATATAGAAAGACTGAAAGAGTAGTATTAATTTAGTGGCCCAGTTTAGCTCATTAATTAAATGAGCATCTTTCTTTTGTTCAACTTCACCTCATTTGATCTATGAATCAAGGTTAGTGAACCAATTAACAAGGCAAACTTCAAACTATTTATAAGTTAGTTCAGGTTAATTACTTCTAACCACAGTTTAGGGTTTCAGTTGCATAACATAGAAAGACGCAGCAGACATCATGTTTCAGTTGGATAACATGCATGCTATAATTTTACAGAAAAATCATACACTTGAAACAACTAACAACATATTCATCATAGTACGCTATAAATTACAATAGATTAATTAATGATATGAAAACCTTATTTGGGTCTAAAATAACTGGGACAATCATAAGCCGAGCAAAACGTTTGAAGAGCCGTCATGGCCAAGAGAACAAAGGTCGCAAGAAGTGTGAAGAGCTTCCATGACTTGTACACATATTCAGTTAAGACTCTGTAGAGGTTGGCCTTCCTCTTATCATGGTAGTACTTATTCACTTTCTTAATAGTCTCATCCAACTTCTCAGTCTTGGTGGGTCCAATGGACTTGCTCATTCCATTGAAAAGTTCCTCAGTTTCTTCGATACTCAGAGAGCTACTAGACTCTATGATCCCTTCATTCTTGAGAAGCTTCACATCCTCCACAGTGTCTATGATTCCCCTCATCAATTCTGTGTACCTTGTGAAGATCAGAAAATCTGGTTTTGTCAAGGCCTCATGAGCCACAAGGTTTCTCATTATCACTTCTGAGTTCACATCCAATTTGAGCACTGGAAGATAAAAAATGCCCTTTTTCTCGTCGAATTCAATTCCCATGATGCCACCTTCTTCCAAGGGTTGGAAATAGACCCCAACTGAGTGAAGCTCACTCACACAAGGGATGTTGACCACCACAGGAGAAGCCTCTTCTTCTTCAGAAAGTTTTGGATCTGTTGAAAGACTTTCAAGGTGAGAGGACATGTTCAGTATTGTATCTATGTGTCGTTTAATCGGTTGCACAACTGGAATATTCACATCCTTTAGCTTCTTTACAGAGTCTAGTGTCCATGATAATGCATTTTTAACTTTCTTAAAGGAAGATGCTGCTTTGCCTTCAGACTTTGAGCTTTTCTTAACTGCAGAAGTACCTGTGGTAGAGTCAGTAGTACCAAGAAAAATTATTAGCAAGGTAGTTGAAGATTACTACGTGTCCATGATTCTGATCAATCTTTATGTAATATATATAAGAATTTAAAGATGATGCATTGACAATTATAAAATAATTTTAAAATTTCAGACGACCACAGTTATTTTAGATTTAGATTGTCAGTACATGCCTTCGCTTTGATCAGGTGTTGGTGAAGTTTCAACCTTTTTAGTGTGAGAGACCACCAAATGGTACATGAGATCCAAGATATGGTAATGCTTAGAGACAGCCTCCGAACTTGTGGGGGTGTGAGTTATCTTGAGTGGAGAGTGTTTCTGACAGAATGACAAGAGCATTGAACCCAAGTACTCTTGAACTGAATCAACAGGTTGGGAGGTTTCAAGCACCAAGATCCTCATCAAGATGTAGGTTGGTAGTTGGTTCTCCACCATGATGATGTCTCTTATGATGGCATCCTTGGTTAGCTTCACACCACTCAGCTGAACTTGGTCTTGTAGTCCTGTCATGAAAGAACCACACACTTCTTCATTGAGATACTTGTGGAAGAAATCCAACAAGAACAAACCATCAATGGCTATGGTGTACAACAAGGTATCTTCCTTGAAGTCCAAGTATTTGTGGTAACTAGCACGGATGTATTGTCCTGTGTTTCGGAGTAGCTCAACTAGTTCTTTGAAGTCATGTTTTTTGAAGTGGTCTAGGACCCCTTTGGCTGCAAAAACTTTGAACCTTTCCATAGGATAGAGCTCAGGGTGAAAGTGAGTGTATGGACCAATTGCTAGAAGTTGTGGGGAAAAAGCTTCTGGCTTGGCACAACTCAATGATTTGGGGACTTGGTATATGCAAACAGGCATTTTGCTCAAGATTGAGAGGTTGGTTTCACTCACCAATTGGTTGATTTGGATGACCCAAGAGTCTTCATCGGATTCTGAATTGAAGATTGAGAGAGAGGCCATGTGGGATTTTGATGATTTGCCTAATGGATATGCTATGCAATGTTTGTTAGAATGTATCACAACTGGTTCTTGGCTTATTGACACACCACTAAGCTTTGGTTTATTTATATGGAGAAATTGTATATTATACAATTTCTTTACACTTGAAAATATGCATATATACATTAAGTGGAAAGATATAAAAAAGAAAGAAAGATGTGTCTGAAAGAATGCGTGATTAATGAAGATAATGAAAAGAATAATAATATTATTTTTATTAGGAGAAAAATAATAATATTATGAAAATAATGTTTCATGTGAATAATATACAATATTGTTTTGAAAAAGTTGTAACTCTTTTAAAAGGTTGGTAGGATGAACAACGCACTCTGAATGATTGTGACAGACGACCTAATTTAAAGCCACCAGTAAAATGTGGATGAATTTCTATGATTATTAATTATGATTATAAGGGGACAAAAATCAGATATAGTTTTTTTTTTAAATGGTATTATTTTTTTAATTGGAATTGAAGTTTTTCTTTGATTAATTTATATTGACCCTTCATCTAAACTTTTATTACTACGTCGATTAGTAAGATAAAACTCAATTTTTAATTAAAAAACAGTACAAAAAATCTCTAAGAAAAAGTCCATAATTCACAATTGACAATACTACTTTTAATTTAATTTAATTTTTTTAAAAATTGTTAACTTAAGGGCATCAGAAATGTGCATGAGTTTATAAAACACGTGATTCACACTACAGTCTAGTAGTTTTAAGTCTTCGAAGTCTTCCACATTATGATCTAGGGGACCACAAATATATGCAATTAATGTGATGAAAGTGTTTTATCTCTCTAGTCTCTCTAATGTGAACCAGTTGAAGCTGGCAAAGATTATTCCAGTCTATTCAATTCCATAAATCTTTAATCTTTGTAAATATAATTTAATGGCTTGATGATGTATACGATCTAATCTATTGTTAATCATTTTTAAAAATACATTATTTTATAAATAGTATCGATATATTTATCTAAAATCGATCAAGAATTTCTCTTAATTTGATTTATGACTTTCATACGCCCCTCTCACTAGCTATATATGTTTTCTATTTTCCTTTACTCCTACTACTCTCTTTCTTTAGGTTTATATATATATATCTGTAGCGCGAAATCTGATTTTAAACCACTATATGTGTTTGATTTTTCTCACAATTTCTCCCAGTCACGATTGGATATATTTTTTTATAAGAAAAAAATTAGATCGAGTACTACAAGGGACCTCAACCTCATGATACTTCAATTAGTGAAAATCTAAACACAAAATCCAATTAAAGGGACGTGTGGGTTCAGATTGAAGACTTTATGTGTGTGAAGTGACCAGTGAGGAAGGACATGATGTAGTGCATGTATGGTGTGAACAAAGTGTTGGAATAGCAACAGGAATTGCATTAGAAGATAAGAATTGTGTGAATGGGATTTTAAAAAAAGACTTTTTTCATACTTTGGGAGGCTGCATACTGTATTGGTTAGTTGTCAACGTTAATGCTTAAAGACTCGAATCTAGTGCCTATTTGAACTAATCACTCGTTACTAAGTTAAAGAATTGTGTATTTGGGTGATTATTATGACCTTTGCAGTGTACATGCATGAAACATTATCACTGACAATGATATTATGGAAGTTTAACCATCAAAATTTTCATTTTTTTTTAAAATTTAATTACAACTTGTTTAAAGGGAATAGGGCACCACTGTTGTGGACACATTACAACATTCACATATTCTTATTCTGTTAAAAGATTAGTCTATGTTCTCATCGGAATTACTTGAGCAATGAATGGAATAGGAGCTTCTATGAAGAAGACCGAAATAGTTTGAGTAAAGTGTACGTTCTCATTAAATATACCTAATACAACTGCTAACAACGACGCTGACTTTCTCAAACAACTCTCCTGGATCTTATCCTAATTAAATAGAGCGTCTATCCTCAATGATTTTCACATACCATCTAGCTAGCTAGTTTCATGCATTATGGCTCAAGCACAACAATTAATGATATCATCCTCTTCTTCTTTCATATCCAGAAACACTACTTATGATGTGTTTCTCAGTTTTCGTGGTGAAGATACACGCTTTGGTTTCACTGGTAATTTATACACTGCTCTGAGTCAAAGGGGAATCTTTACCTTCTTTGATGATGATGCTCTGCGAAAGGGCCAAGAGATCACATCTTCTCTTCGCAAAGCCATACAACAATCCAGGATCTCCATCGTTGTTTTCTCCAAAAATTACGCATCCTCAACATTTTGTTTGGATGAACTTGTCCATATCCTTGAGTCTTATAATACAAATCAGAAGATGCGGATGGTACTGCCGGTGTTTTATGACATAGATCCATCACACGTGCGACATCAAACAGGGACTTACGAACAAGCTTTTGCAATGCACGAACGTGGAAGATTCAAAGATGATATTGAAAAGGTGCAAAAATGGAGGTTGGCTTTGCGTCAAGCAGCTAATTTCTCTGGTTCGCATTTCAAAATTGGGTAACGCACCTCTCTTTATTCTTTCAAAATTAATTTATTCTAAAATGCCTTTATTTTAACATGAGATTAAAAATTGCATATTCTAAAAAAAAAAAAAAATGAAAACTAAGGGTATGATTTTTTTTAGATTTTAAAAATTATAAAATTATAAAACTTGTTTGGTTAATCAATTTTTAAAAATTATTTTTAAAAATTGTTTTCTATTTTAGTTTTTAAAACTAAAAAATCAATTTTTGTGTGTTTTTGATTTTTGATTTTTTCTTTTCATATAATTTCATAAGTAAGTCTCACATATTTTATTTTATTTTTTTAAAATAAATTTTATATTTTTTTTACACACAAGTCTCACATTTTTTAAATTTATTTTTTATTAATAATTTTTAAATATCAAACAAAATTTTTCTTTTTAAAAATTATTCTAAAAAATAATTTTTAAAAATAAAATCTAAAAAACCTTTCAAACACACCATAAATATCTCTTATTTAAAATAAGATAAAAAATTACAGATTTTAATAAATAAAATAGCCAAAATTACATTTAAACCTATATACTATTTATGTCAACAGTAATAGATCCACTATTTCAACAAGTGACCTTGACCAGTATACTAATTGATACACTGCAACAGTTGGTTGACCAACACTAGTAAAGTATTAGATAGAGAAATAGAACTAGAGTTTTATTGTACCAGCCCATGAAACTAGATATGATACCCTATTAGCGTTAGTAATGTGGGTTTGTCTTGGTGTAGTGGCGTTGGTGAAATAAGGCTTTTACTTTCTGCACTTCACAATGCTTCCTGCACCCCCAAGTTAGTGAAAATGCCGTGAAATCATTGGAGTAATAAGTCATGTGGTCTGTAGATCTGAGTCCCCTAACCACCCTCCATATCAGGAATTTACAGATGATAATTCGACAATACTTTGGTTACCTTGGTCAGAGGTTGGATATATTTATTAATTAATTAATTAATTTAATTTCACGTTTATTGTTGACAGGGGAGAATATGAGTTTGAGTTCATTAAAAAGATCATAGAAAAGGTATCATGTAAGCTTAATCGACCTTCCTTGCATATTGCTGATTATCCTGTTGGATTGCAAGCTCAAATGCAAAAAATACAACGCCTTATTATGGGCTCTGATGAGTTTGATAACAAAGTGATCATGCTTGGGATTCACGGGATGGGTGGAATTGGAAAATCAACTCTTGCACGTGCCATATATAATTTGATAGTACATAAATTCGAAGGTTCATGCTTTCTAGCTAATGTTAGAGAAAAATCATCAACTAGCCATGGCCTTATGCAAATCCAAGAGACAATGCTTTGTGAATTAGTCAAGGAGAGAAATTTCAAATTGGGAGACGTGAATCAAGGAATTCCAATACTACAACAAAGACTTTGTCGCAAAAAAGTGCTTGTTGTTCTTGATGATGTTGACAAAAGGGAACAATTACAAGCAACTGCTGGAGGAGTTGATTGGTTTGGCCCTGGCAGCATCATCATTATAACAACAAGGGATAAGCATTTGTTAGATGTTCATGGAGTTCAAAAACTATACAAGGTCAATGAATTGGATGATACTGCAGCTCTTGAATTGTTTAGCTGGAATGCTTTCAAAAACAAACAAGTTGATCCAAATTACATGGAACTCATAAAGCGTGCAATGCACTATGCAGGGGGACTTCCACTGGCTTTGGAAATAATAGGCTCAAACTTGTTGGGCAAGGAACTAAATGAATGGGAATCTGCATTAAAAGCATGTGAGAGATGTCCAAATAGGGATGTTCAGAAAATTCTTAGAGTTAGCTATGATAGTCTTGATGCTTATCAGAAGGAAATATTTCTTGACATAGCTTGCTTCTTCAGAGGATACACTCTCAGATATGTTACAAATATGCTTGAGGCCAGAGGTTTTCCTTCGGAATTTGGTATGAGAGTGCTGGAACAAAAATCTCTCATCAAAATTCACAGATATGATGATGAAATTGTGATAATGCATGACTTGATTCAATCTATGGGAAAAGAAATAGTCACACAACAATCAATTTGGCCTCAGAACCGGAACAGGCTGTGGTTATATGAGGACATCATTAGTGTTTTGGAGAAAAACACGGTAAGAGTCATATGCTTGTGCCTTTCCATAACTCTCATTACATCATCAGTTGAATCTGTACTATATATTTCATGATTTCATGATTCTTATCTCTTCTTAATTAGAACCAAGTCACAACTATTATAATTTGTAACTAGTAAATTTTGTGATTCTTTGCTTTTTTTGCTTAAAAGAAAAATTATGAAGTTGAAGCCTTGATGTTGGAAATGCCGGAAGATCAAGAAATGCAATGGAATCAAAATGTGTTTGGAAAAATGAAAAGCCTACAGATGATGCTTATAAAGCAGAAGCCTAGTTTTTTAAAAAGCCTCGAAGATCTCCCAAAAGGTTTGAAAGTGCTTTCATGGTGGGGATATCCGTTAGGCTCTTTACCATCTAGTTTTCATTGGAAGAATCTTGTCAGGCTTGACTTGTCATACAGTTACTTTCAATGGGATAAACCACTTCAGGCATGTGCAATTAATCATAAGTAATATAACATTTAATTATACTTTGGTTAAACACACTACACCCAACTCTTAGTTAAAACTATTAATGCAGACACATTACATTATTTTGCAGAATTCAGAGGTTTTGAGACACTTGATTCTCAGAAGTTGTAAGAACATAAGACGAGTGCCAGACATGTCTGGCTTCCCGAATTTGACAGAATTGTGTGTTTGTGAATGCACAAATTTGATTGAGATTCATGATTCTGTTGGATATTTACATAATCTTAAGTGTTTTTGTGCTGAAGGATGTACCAAGCTCAGGATTGGTCCACGTGGCATAAAGTTGACATCTCTAGAGTATCTTAGCCTTAAGAACTGCAGCCATCTTGGTATGTTTCCAGAAATATTGGCACCAATGCACAAACTGAAATTTGTTGACTTGGAAGGAACTGCCATAAAAAATCTGCTGCCTCATTCAATGCAAAATCTTGAAGGCTTCCAAAGCCTATCCCTGAAGAGATTCAAAATGTGCAATTTCTTTCAAAAGCGGCCACGGTTCTTTCCCAATTTGATAGAGTTAGATTTGCAAGACTCAAATTTGACAATCCTTCCAGAATGCGTTGAAGAATGTCACTCCTTGAAAGTTCTATTCGTGTTTAATTGCAAAATGCTTCAAGAAATCAGAGGCCTTCCACCAAGCACAACTCACTTCTCAGCAGAGAACACTCTAGTGGAAGCAGATTCTTTGACTTTAAACATGTTACTCAAACAGGTCGGTTTTGATGGAAAAATTGTCTCTAATTAGTTATGAGGAAGGATACAGTTATTCCGAGAGTAGAGTAAGTATAAGAGAGTTACTTTTCATTTTCTTGAAATCTAACCAATAGTTAATATTAACCATTAAATTTCAAGAAAATGAATGATGATGATGATTAAGAGAAACTCTCTTATATGCTTAAGAGATTCTGTGTGTGTGTGTTTTTTTTTTTACCAAGCTAACAATGACATTGATGTTTTGACAGGCAATTGGTTCTACTAGGATAAATTTCTACGTTATGCCAGGTGAACGGATCCCAGAGTGGTTTGACCAATGTAGCAAGGGAAACTCTCTAAGTTTCTGGTTTCGTAATGAATTGCCTTCTCTCACTGTGTGCGTCATTTCTGGAGTTTGGGATAATATAAAGCCACCTTTCCATGTGGACTTCCGTTTCAACGTTACAATAAATGGCAATGATTTGTGTGTTTCTCGTTACTATTGGAATCATAGAATTTGCATTTCTGAGAATGACCACATATTTATGATCAATGTTAAAAACCATTTTCGCCATTCGATGAGTTCCTTGGTTGGAAAGGCACTTGAGACAAATGAGTGGATTCACGGGAATGTTACATTTGAGATGAAAGCGCCCAATGAAGAAGATTCATGTGGTTTGGAAAGAGTGATCAAATGGACCGGAGTTTATGTAGACCGGGCATTCAGCAGAGTGAACGACGTTCTTTTCACATATCCAAGTGGTAATCAAGCAAAAAGAAAAAGGGGAACTCAACAACAGACTGAAGACGAGTTGAGCAGGATAAAGAAAATGAAAGAAGATTCTGAAATGGAAGTGGTTTCATTTTCACCAACAATACAACCTTCAAATTTTATGTTGATGCAGAGGATGGAAGAGATGATGGCGCTTCAAGAGCAAAACCGGTTAGATTTTGATATCTTGAATGCACACCTTGCTTTCCTTGAGGACAAGCTTGAGGACATTGAAGGCTGGTTGAGTTATCCTTAGATGTTATTTATTCATTTGGATGTTCGGTCTGAAGTTTCAGAATAAGCAGTTTCATTTTAAAATTCTATGTACATTTCATATTAAGGACATGTTTCGCCTCAATTCCAAGCAAAAGAATATCAGAGATTTCGTAAAGAAGTATGCAGTCATTTTATTATAAGTCACTTGCGAATGCACACACATAACTTTGAAGTTACTGGATCTCATTTCCAATTTAAACGACTGTCCTTTTGGACTGGTTCAACGTTGCTCTATTTTTTATTTTATCAGTTGCTGTTGTTTCTCAACACATCAATTAATTGGTATTTCCAACTCACCTACCCAATACACCCATGTTTATGATTTCTTGTTGAGAAGTTTATAACATTAAGTATATATAATTTATTTTTAACTTATAAATTATTTTTTAAGTTAAATGAAAAAAATAAGTAAAAATTATTTATTAATTTTAACTTAAAAAATTTCTTAAAATTAAAATATAAATTCAATTTCTTTGTTAACAAAAATTAATAAATTAATTAATTAAAAATAAGTAATTTTTATTTTAACAAATTTTTATTAATGGGTATTTCCTTTGATGATGGTGAACAACGAAGGAAAAAATGGTGAAAAAGTTGACTTTTAAAAGCATCTCTTATCTGATCGTTTGAATGAATAGTATGGAAAAACTAACCATTTTCACATTAATCTTTGGCATCTGCATGATCCATAGCATAGCATAGCATTTAGCGCGTTTCATTATTATGGCGCAACAAGAAGCATCAGCATCTTCTTCTTCTATATCCAATTCCAGACACAGTAGTTATGATGTGTTTCTTAGTTTTCGTGGTGAAGATACCCGTTTTGGTTTCACTGGTAATTTATACAGTGCTCTGAGTCAAAGGGGAATCTTTACTTTCTTTGATGATGATGCTCTGCGAAAGGGTGAAGAGATCACACCTTCTCTTCACAAAGCAATAAAACAATCCAGTATCTCCATCATTATTTTCTTCAAAAATTACGCGTCTTCAACATTTTGTTTGGATGAACTTGTCCAGATACTCGAGTTTCATACGAAACAGAATATGGAGATTTTGCCACTGTTTTATGATGTAGATCCATCACACGTGCGACACCAAACAGGGACTTACAAAGAAGCATTTGTAAAGCACGAAGGTGGAAGATTCAAACACGATTTTGAGAAGCTGCGAAAGTGGAGATTGGCTTTGCGTTAAGCGGCTGATTTGTCTGGTTCGCATTTCAAAATTCGGTATAACACAACACACACCTCTTCTACTATTTTTTCTTCATATTTTCTTTTCCCAAAAGCACTTATATAGAGTAGTGTGTGACCTGATATTTCACTTTCAATGCTTATCTATCATGATTTAGATGTTGGTCCACCAAAATGGATAATTTTTAATAAATTTTCAATCGATCTTAACTTAAGAGTCTTAACTCGAGTGCTAAAAAGAGACTGGTAGTATTATCTGAGTCCAACAAACATATAACACTGTCATTTAAAGCAAAATAGTCACTCAAATTTTGCTTTAAGCCTTACAGACTCTTGGTACCCCCCAGTACCGTACTTGTATCCATGCAACGCAATTTAAGTTAACTTTTATCAATGGCAGGGGAGAATATGAGTTTGAGTTCATTAAAAAGATCACAGAAGAGGTCTCCAGTAAGCTTAATCGATGTACCTTGCACATTGCTGATTATCCTGTTGGATTGGAAGCTCGGATCCAACAAGTACAATTGCTTTTGGGTGCTGAGATTGATAACAAAGTGAAGACCATGCTTGGGATGGGATGGGTGGAATAGGAAAATCAACTCTTGTTCGTGCTATATATAATTTGAGAGCAGATCAATTTGAAGCTTCTTATTTTCTTGCTAATGTTAGAGAAAATTCAATTAAGCATGGCCTAGTTCATATCCAAGAGACAATTCTATCTGAATTAGTGGGGGAGAGAAATATCAAATTGGGAGATGTGAATAGAGGAATTCCAATACTTCAGCAAAGACTGTCGGAAAAAAGTCCTTGTTGTTCTTGATGATATTGACAAAAAGGAACAATTACAAGCAACTGCTGGAGGACTTGATTGGTTTGGTCTTGGCAGCATCATCATTATAACAACAAGGGATAAGCAATTGTTACATATTCATGGAGCTGAGAAACTATACGAGGTTAATGAATTGGATGATATTGAAGCTCATAAATTGTTTAGGTGGAATGCTTTCAAAAACAAACAAGTTGATCCAAATTACAAGGAAACCATAAAGCGTGCGATATATTATGCATCTGGCCTTCCACTGGCTTTGGAAATAATAGGCTCAAACTTGTTGGGTAAAGAATTAAATGAATGGGAATCTGCATTAAAAGCATGAGAGAATTCCAAATAGAGATGTTCAGGAAATTCTTAGAGTTAGCTATGATAGTTTGGATGCTAATGAGAAGGAAATATTTCTTGACATAGCTTGCTTCTTCCAAGGATGCACTCGGAGATATGTTACAAATATGCTTGAGGCAAGAGGTCTTCATCCAAAATTTGGTATTGGAGTGCTGGAGAAAAAATCTCATTAAAATTGACAGATATGATGATAAAATTGTGATAATGCATGACTTGATTCAATCTATGGGAAGAGAAATAGTTATACAACAATCAACTTGGCCCCAAAAACGGAATAGGCTATGGTTTTATGAGGACATTAATTGCGTTTTGGAGAAAAACATGGTATGTATGTACGTAAGAGTCATATGCATGTTCCTTACCATCTCTTTCATGATTCTGAATCCTTATTATCAAGAACTGTAATTTCTAAACTTTCTGGTTTCCTTGTTTTGGGCTTAAAAGTGAAGCAATGATGTTGAACATGCAAGAAGATCAAGAAGTGCAATGGAATCAAAATGTGTTAGGAAAAATGAAAAACCTACAGATGATGCATATAAAAAAGAATCCTAGCTGTTTCAGAAGCCCTAACGATCTCCCAAACAGTTTGAAAGTGCTGGAATGGTGGGGATATCCTAGAGCATCTTTACCATCTAATTTTCATTCCAAGAATCTTGTCATACTCAACTTGTCATGCAGTTACTTTCAATGGGACAACCTCTTCAGGTATGTGAAATTAATTATTACAAGTTTATAACTTAACAGTGATGTAACACCTATTTAATTTTTGGCTATTAAGCACACTACAATTGACACTTCAATTTATTAATGTAGTAGACTAATTATTTTGCAGAATTCAAAGGTTCTGAGACACTTGATTCTCAGAGGTTGTAAGAACATAAGACGAATACCAGACATGTCTAGTTTCCCGAATTTGACAGAATTGTGTTTGTGAATGCACAAATTTGATTGAGATTCATGATTCTGTTGGATTTTTATATAATCTTCTAAGGTTTTGTGCTGAAGGATGTACCAAGCTCAAGACTGGTCCCTGTTGCATAAAGTTGACATCTCTAGAGTATCTTAGCTTTCGGGACTGCGGCAGTCTTGTTATGTTTCCAGAAATATTGGCACCAATGCTGAAACTAAAAACTGTTGACTTTGAAGGAACTTCCGTATAAAACCTTCCACTTTCAATGAAAAATCATGAAGGCCTTCGAAACTTATCCCTTAAGAGATGCAAAATGCTTGAAACTAATAAGCCATCAAATTTCTTTGAAATTCTGCCAGTGTTCTTTCCCAATCTGACACAATTGTTTTTAAAAGACTCAAATTTGACAATCCTTCCAGCGTGCATTGAAGAATGCGTCTCCTTGAAATGGATAGACGTGTGCAACTGCAAGCAGCTTCAAGAAATTAGAGGTCTTCCACCATCCATAATTCATTTCTCGGCATGCAACTCTCCTGTGGAAGCTGATTCTTTAAGTTTAAACATGTTACTCACAGGGGTAGGTCTCTCTTCTGTGACTGTCGATATATATATATATATATTTTGTTACATTACATTGTTTTACACACTTCACCATGTCCTGTCCGTAACATGTGACATGTTTTACAGGCAATTGATTCTGCTACAGAAACATTCTATGTTGTGCCAGGTCAACAGATCCCAGAATGGTTTGACCACATTAGCAAGGGAAACTCTCTATGTTTCTGGTTTCATAATGAGTTGCCCTCTCTCACCGTGTGTGCTGTTTTAGGAGTTTGAGATAACATCAAGCCTAATATCCCTTTGGAGTTAAATTTCTTCATTACAATCAATGGCATTGATTTACCTGTTTATCGTTTCAGTGGGTATCAGAAAATCTGCATTTCCAAGAATGACCATATATACATATTCAGTACTCCAAATGATTTTAAACATCCAATGAATTCTGATATTGGAAGAGCACTTAAGACGAATGAGTGGATTCGTGGGAATGTTTCGTTTAAGATAGGAGAAGAAGATTCACGTGGTTTGGGAATAATCAAATGGATCAGTGTTTATGTAAAGCGGGCATTTAGTAGAATGGAGGATGTTCGGTTCACAGATCCTTTTCTTCCCAATGATACAACTGATGTAGTAGAAGCAGGTTTGGGAACAAGGAAGAACCAGATCAGCAAAGCTATGGCCTTGGAAGATGAGCTGCTACAAAAGCTAACAAGGATTAAGAAAATTAGGAGAGCAACTCAGTGCTATTAAAGCCAAAATCTCTGCCATTGAAGCTAACAACTCTTCCATTAAAGCTAACATCTCTTTCGTTAAAGCTATTATCTCTGCTTCTCAATCAGAAAGGAACATTAATTGTTAGAGAAAGAGCAATATCATTGAGGAAGGAAATAAACTCAAAGAGATTAGTTGAGAAGTTAAACTCCTCACCTGCAATAGGAACATGATTTAGCTAAACAAACCACAGATATGAATCAAAGCTGAATGTCAAAACACAGAAAGTTTAAGAAGATTGCTGCAGACTGAGAGAGGTATAGCAATTCCGGTTGAAATTCTAAACACCAAGTCCATGATAATGAAAGTAAAATTATTTCCAATTGAAATTATTTTTGCATTAGGTCTTATTTTCTGTATATATTGTTGGGGTGTATGCAAGCAAGATATCTGTTGTATTTTATGTCCTTTGAGTTGAAGAAATCAGTCATGTTAATTAAACTATTTTTCCTATCAGACCAATATATTTAATCAAACTCAGCAGCAAACCAAATAGAAATCAAACAAACAGACTGTGCTGCTAACTGACAACAGCGGCCTAATTAATGTTAACCAAAAGATGCTTCCTAAGTGTGTATATATATATATTATTTTTCATTTTTGGGTTATAAAATAAAATAATAAAAAAAAAGGAAGAAAGCAAAACACAGGATAAAATATGTTGTTAACGGCTGATCTCACTGGCATAACGGCACTAAGTGTCTAAGTGCATCCCAGTGTGCGTGTGTTTTTTTTGTCTAAATTGCCGTGCATTACAAGCAAGGAATATAGGACATGCTAACAATTTCGTGTGGATTGGGTACCAAGTCTAAGAAGACTGAATAGTTATGTCTAGCTTTAGTGTGTAAAGTCAAATAAAATAAAGTAAATTATACCTTAAGTGTTAAAGTTTGTTACAATTACACGTACACTTTTTTTTTTTTTTTTTATCTTTATACAAAATTTTCTAATTTTTGTATCTTATTACATTTCCCTTCATTATTAAAAGAGTTAACTATTTTTATGTCATGTGAATGACATATAATTTTTATAATATTTTTTTTTTTCTAAAAAATGTCCTTTTTTTTTTTTTTTCAAAACACAAGGTGCATTTGTAATGTATTAAAAAGTTTAAAGGAATACATGATTATCTTAAAAGTTAAGAAGATACATGTGCAATATGTTCTTATTAAAATGATGTATTTTATATTGAGGAAACCCTCAGTAATTGATTACATCATATAAAATAAAGATAAATAATAACTATTAAGATAATATAAAGATAATAACTATTTTAACAGTTCTTATTAATTACTGTGTTAAATGAACTTTTAAACTCATTATACATATATCTCCATAATTACCTTTGTACTTAAATAACATTTTAAAATAATCATAATTATTTTAAAAGAATGTGATAATTTAAATAAATCAATTAAAATTAAATATAAATTTATTTAAAAAACTAACAATAATTTAAAAAACAAAGAATGTATATATAATTGAAACAGATTTAAAAAAATATTAGTGTAATTTGCTCAAGAAATTAGGTTAATAAAAAAAATTAAATACAGAAAGTGTAATGAAATTTCCGAACATGAACGAGTAAAACAAAATAAGGAGACTCATAAGTCGTTAGGCATCATTGTCTTTCGGTGCCATCATGGAAACTACTTCAGAAAAGAGTAGCGATATTCCAATGCTATGAACCATGCATATGCATGAACCTTTCTCTCTTTAAATACAGCGTCTACCCTCCATCAGTTTCACGCACCATTTAGAGCTTTTCATTATGTCGCAACCATCATCATCATCCTCTTCTCCTTTCATATCGAGATACACTTATGATGTGTTTCTTAGTTTTCGTGGTGAAGATACCCGTTATGGTTTCACTGGTAATTTATACAGTGCTTTGAGCCAAAGGGGTATCTTTACTTTCATTGATGATGAGGCTCTACAAAAGGGCCAAGACTTAACACCTTCTCTTCACAAAGCAATACAGGAATCCAGGATGTCCATCATTGTTTTCTCCAAAAATTATGCATCCTCAACCTTTTGTTTGAATGAACTTGTCCAAATCCTTGAGTGTTATACGAAACGAAATATGTGGATCTTGCCAGTGTTTTATGATATAGATCCATCACACGTTCGACATCAAAAAGGAAGTTACCAAGAAGCACTTGCAATTCACGAAAGCGGAAGATTCAAAGATAATATTGACAAGGTGCAGAAATGGAGGTTGGCTTTGCATGAAGCAGCTAATTTGTCTGGTTTGCGTTTCAAAATTGGGTAACACCTCTCCTTTGTTTCTAGTTTATTAAGATTTAATATTCACTCTCAATTCCTAACTGTTTTTTTTTTTTTTTTATAAAATTTAAATATGTTTTTAATCTCATAAAGTTTTTTTTTTTAATCCTTCAAAATAATTTTTTTTTTTTTTTAATTTTAAAATCTAATTTTTAATCTTTCTGTGTCATAACGCAGTTAAAAGAATTTATAGTTTTTAATTTATTTTTTAACTTGATTTACAGCTGTCAGAAATCGCCAAATGGTCAAAAATATTTTTTTCTTTTTTAAAAACCAAAAGGCCCAAATCGCGAAACCCTATCTTCCATGGTATCCCTCCAAATCCCCTCCACCTCGTCTCATTCCCGCCGCCGCTCTGCTGCCACCGACGCAGTAGAGTCCGCGAGAACGATCTCGACGACAGAATTGGGGATGAAAGATACTAGCGAGGAGCACGATGATTCGAGAAAGGGGAACACCTGCCACAAGCGGCAATGACAGCATCAGAGGCTTTGCTTTTTTTATATATGTTTTTGTCTCTTTGGATTTTATATTTGATTTTCGTTTCTTTACTCTTCTTTACTCCGGTGGTTTTCCCCATCTTTATCAGAGGTTTGCACAGTGGAGGAGGTGACACGGTTTAGGCATGATTTGTTTTGTATTCTCTTTAGTATTAGATAAACTGCAACTATTTCTTTTTATATATATCCCAACGAATTTTAGCCACAGAATCTGTATTTATATAAAACATAATCTCGAAAATAAAAAATCTTCACAAAGCGTGATTTCGTTTGCCACGACACAACGGTGTTTTGACGAAAGGACTAAACAAAACAATTCTAAATTTTTGAAAGACAAAAAAAATGATTGATTTTAAAAGATTAAAAAAAAATATTTTATAATTAATGGATTAAAAATATATTTAAATTTTTTTATCAAATTATTTTTTAATTCTCTCTTACATTAATTATTATTTTTTAATTGTTTGTTATACGGTGGTTCTAATTAAATGGTCACAACCAATCTTTATTTAAACTAAATTAAATTACGTAAACATATATGGTGTATCAATTATATATGATTTTTTTTTCTCCTTAAATTTGAGTTTTTAACTGTATATTTTTATACTTATTTTCCTTCTCATATATTTTTGTAAAATGTAGTATGTATGTGTTTAGATACATTTTTTCGCATATTGAAATTATAAATATTTTTTAATAATTTATGTTTTCTAAAGATTTAAAAATATAAGTTATCTTGGATGAAAAAATGTTTGTCTAACTATTTAAACATATTATAATTCATTTTATATAGTTGAATTATCAAAAATTTATATTTTTGTATAATTTTTAAAATAATTTTATAAAAATCAATAAATTCATCATACATAAAAAGTTAAGATAGTCTGATAGTGTAAAATTATATTACATTATTAATGTAACTCCTTAAACTTTTGTTTATCATTTTCTAATGATTTAAACATACCAAGAGTATTCAATTAAATTTTAATGAAAAATATATTAGTAAAACATTCTTATATACCAAGAAAATGTAATATAATAGAATCTTTAATTCTCAAGAAACACACCAAGGAAATGTAATATAATAGAATCTTTAATTTTCAAGAAACACACTTTGACTAACTAAAAAATGAAAGATAGCGTAGTCTACAATTTTCGTGAAAGTCTTATTTCTTAAATTCATTAGATTGCTTAATTAGTTTTGCTTTGATAATAAATTTTGGTCTAATCTTTCCATTTTATTATTCGCTTTCCTTATATGAATTTTGGTCTAATACCCCTACATTTTGTTTATACTTTTATTTTATTTTTATTTTATGAATAGCACACATTCAAGGGGTTCTTGAGTAAAGTTGCTACATAATTGACTTGATTGTGATGTTGTAATCTCTTCTTAAAACTCTCTAGATTACACTTTTAATTAAAAAAATAAAAACCAAAAGTATTTTAACCATTTTCAAAAACCAAATTCTCATAAATCAACTTCTCCAACAATCATGATTCTCAAATACAAAAAAAAAACTTCTTTCCTACCAAAATGTATAAGAATCACTCATATGACTTTTAGATCCTTATAAATATTTGAATTTTATTATGAATTTTTGATAAACTATTGCATTGTTTCAAACTTCTAATAAAAAAAAAATTATTTTGAATTTATAATATTAACATGATACTATTTTAATTATTAATATTTGTTAAGATGATACCAAAGAAGTTTGAAATGACATCAAGTTATTAGTAAGAATTTAAAAAAAAAAAAAATTAAAGACTTGAAACAACACAGTAATTTACATGGATTTGTATTCAGAATAAAATTTAGATATTTATTAGGAATCTAAATGTTATTTAAACCTATAAGAATTTATCTATTTAGGTTCATAATATTCATTACTTAATATGTTAAAAGTAATCCTTGAGCAAAGATATTTTTTGTATGCGGTAATAATACCTTTCATGTGCCAAAAAGTAGTACGTAACAACCTACTATATTACTATAAATTTTGGGTATATGACACAATGTGAGGTGGAAACCATCACAATTTATTTTAACTTTTATTAATGGCAGGGGAGAATATGAGTTTGAGTTCATTAAAAAGATTATTGAAGAGATCTCCAGTAAGATTAATCGACCTCCCTTGCATATTGCCGATTATCCTGTTGGATTGAAATCCAGGATGGAACAAATACAAAGGCTTATGGGTGGTGAGGTTGATAACAAAGTGATCATGTTGGGGATTCATGGGATGGGTGGAATTGGAAAATCAACTCTTGCACGTGCCATATATAATTTGATAGCACATCAATTTGAAGGTTCATGCTTTCTAGCTGATGTTAGAGAAAAGTCATCTACTAAGCATGGCCTTGTGCAGATCCAGGAGACAATGCTTTCTGAATTAGTTGGGGAGAGAAATATCAAATTGGGAGATGTGTATCATGGAATTCCAATACTACAAAAAAGACTGTGTCGGAAAAAAGTCCTTGTTGTTCTTGATGATGCTGACAAAAAGGAACAATTACAAGCAGCTGCTGGAGGACTTGATTGGTTTGGCCCTGGCAGCATCATTGTTATAACAACAAGAGATAAGCATTTGTTAGATGTTCATGGAGTTCAAAAGCTATACAAGGTTAATGAATTGGATTATACTGAAGCTCTAGAATTATTTAGGTGGAATGCTTTCAAAAACAAAGAAATTGATCCAAATTACACGGAACTCATAAAGCCAGTATTAGATTATGCCAGCGGCCTTCCACTGGCTTTGGGAGCAATAGCCTCAAACTTGCTGGGTAAAACATTTGATGAATGGAAGTCTGAATTAGAAGCATACGAGAGAATTCCAAATATAGATGTTCAGAAAATTCTTAGAGTTAGCTATGATAGTTTGAATGCTAATGAACAGGAAATTTTTCTTGACATAGCTTGCTTTTTAAGAGGATGCAGCCTGACATCTGCTACAGCTGTGCTTGAGGCAAGAGGTTTTTATCCTAAATGTGGTATTGGAGTGCTTGAAAGAAAATCTCTCATTAAAATTAGCAGATACGAAGGTAATGTGATAATGCATGACTTGATTCAATCTATGGGAAAAGAAATAGTCAGACAACAATCACCTTGGCCACAGAAACGGAGTAGGTTGTGGTTTTATGAGGACATTGTTAGCGTTTTGGAGAATAGCACGGTATGAGTCATATACCTGTCCCTTTCTGTTTCTTTTATTGCATCATTAGTTGAATACTTGAATCTGTAGAATATTTCCTGATTCTTAAACCTTGTGAGGTTAACCAACACAACCATTATAATTTGTGTTTTCTAAATTTGATGGTTCCTTTATGCTTTTGACTTTAAAGCAAAATGATGAAATTGAAGCCATGATGTTGAACATGCCAGACGATCAAGAAGTGCAATGGAATGAGAAGGTATTTGAAAAAATGAAAAACCTACGGATGATGCTTATAGTGAATGCTAACTTTCGTAGTAGCCCTAAAAATCTCCCTAATAGTTTGAGAGTGCTGGTATGGTGGGAATATCCTGGATCTTCTTTACCATCAAATTTCCATCCAAAGAATCTTGTCATACTCAACTTGTCACACAGTTACTTTCAATGGGACAAACCTCTTCAGGTATGTGAAATTAATTATTACAAGTTTATAACTTAATAGTGATGTAACACCTATTTAATTTCTGGTTATTAAGCACACTGCAATTGACACTTCAATTCATTAATGTAATAGACTTATTATTTTGCAGAATTCAAAGGTTCTGAGATACTTGATTCTCAAAGGCTGTAAGAACATAAAACGAATACCAGACATGTCTGGCTTCCCGAATTTGACAGAATTGTGTTTTTGTGAATGCACAAATTTGATTGAGATTCATGATTCTGTTGGGTATTTACATAATCTTAAGCGTTTTTGTGCTGAAGAATGTACCAAGCTCAAGATTCTTCCAGGTGGCATAAATTTACCATCTTTAGAGTATTTTAGCCTTAAGAACTGCAGCCATCTTGGTATGTTTCCAGAAATATTGGCACCAATGCACAAACTGAAATTTGTTGACTTGGAAGGAACTGCCATAAAAAATCTGCTGCCTCATTCAATGCAAAATCTTGAAGGCCTCCAAAGTCTATCCCTGAGTGAATGCAAAATTCATGAAAGTAATCAGATATCCAATATCTTTCAAAAGCTGCCACAGTTCTTTCCCAATTTGACACAATTATGTTTACATAACTCAAATTTGACAATACTTCCAGCATGCACTGAAGAATGTCACTCTTTGAAAGGTTTATGCGTGTTTAATTGCAAGAAGCTTCAAGAAATTAGAGGTCTTCCACGAAGCACAATTCATCTCTCGGCATTAAATACTCTAATGGGAGCCAATTCTTCGACTTTAAACATGTTACTCAGACGGGTAGGTTTCTCTTCTGTTGTAATTGTCTCTATAATTAATTAATTACATTGTTTTCCATACTCACCATGATTTGTTTGACAGGCAATTGATACTTCCTATACAGAAATAATGTTTATACTGCCAGGTCAACGGATCCCGGAATGGTTTGACCACTCTTCTAGAGGAAGCTCTCTACATTTCTGGTTTCGTAATGAATTGCCGTCTCTCACTGTGTGTGCTACTTTTAGAGTTTTGGGTAGTATCGAGGCTTCCAATAATGTGGAATTTAGAGTCTTTGCTAGAATCAATGATACTGATTTATGTGTTGCTTCTGTCCCATTTTCTTATGCTCCAATCTTCGACATAACAATGGATGATCATATATTTATATTCAATTTCAACCATCAAAATCATTTACAAGATTCAGATTTTGAAAGAGCGCTTAAGACAAATGAGTGGATTCGCGGGAATGTTTCGTTTGTGATAAAAAAACATTTATGTAGTTTGGCATTGATCAAATGGACTGAAGTTCGTGTAAACCGGGCATTTAGTAGAATGGAGGATGTTCAATTCACAGATCCTTATCCTCCAAATCATACAAGTGATGTGGGAAATGAGATTGTGTTGCTTCATGAGGCACCTCATAATCATATACAACAGGAGCAGGAGCAACAATCATTAGCTCCATTAGGCTCTGAAATTGGAGAACAACCACCTTTGAATTATGTGTCTAGCCCCAATGACCAAGGTAAAATGTCTTTAGCCCTTCCTCTCTGCTATTTTGCTCAACTTATTTCTGCTTCTATCAATGTTATACTTTGGTTCAGATGGAGCATTTGTGAATCGTCAAGCAATGGAACCAAGGGAGTTCATTTGTCAATGTAGGGACTACAGTGAAGCAAATTTAAAAATTGATGAGGTAGACGCAGGTTTGGAAACTAAGAGCCAGCTCAGCAAAGTTGTGGCCTTGGAAGATAAGGTGCACCAAAAGTTAAGCAGGATAAAGAAAATGAAAAAAGATTTAGGAGACCAACTCAGTGCTATTAAGGCTAACATCTCTGCCATTGAAGCTGACCACTCTGCCATTAAAGCTAAAATCTCTTCCATTAAAGCTATCATCATCAATCAGAAAGGAAATAAACTCAGATGAGTTGAGAGAGGTAAAGGACCTCAACAGGCCATGTGTATCCACGCTACAAAATTGATTTTAAATAGTTTTTTACATGGTTTCGCATTGGAAAAAAGTTTAAAAATTGATTCTATTTTAAAATTAATTCTGAACTGAAACCATTAATAATAATTTATACTTTGAAATCATCAAAACATAAGGTTACTTCAAAATCAAAATTTTATTAAGAATCAATTATATCGACATTCATCTAAACACACAATCACTTTGATTTGTTTAATCTAATTCAACCATTCTTTTGCAATTGGCAGAGTCATTCTAGGCCTAGGGATGCAATTAAGTGGAAGCAGAGGCGATGAAGTGACTGCTGCAGAGAAAAGAGTTTGACCTATGCAAAGGGGGAACCGTTGGAGGCACGTGAAACCATTGAAAGCGTCTGTTTTAAATTGTACTTCACCTGATCTGTTTTGTAATTAGCCTGAACATTACTATTTTATTATTGCATTGTATTATCATCTCTTGATATTATATTAACTGATATACCTCAAACATATATACTATTTAAGAGATTATCCAGTGCAAATTAAACATTTGATAGTATAAGAGCATGCATGTTTTATCCTATCTTACTTATACCACTCTTATACCTTATCTTAACCATCAAAGGAGCCATTAGTGGATCCACTAAATATTGTGTTGCATGTAAAGAATAAACAATTACAATTTGGCTGCCTTTCTTTAGACATCCATTGTCTTATTCATGTTGAAACCTGGTATCGTAATATTTTTTTTATACTTAGATTTTCTTGAATGGGTATACAAGACACCTTGTTATAAGATTACACCACGGTTGACCACTGTGCCAGGGGAACTCGATATGGCATTGGAGACCATATATTTTGTTCACTTACTCTGTTTGAATATTTTACTATTTTATTTGGATTAGTTACTAGTGATTTTGTTCATTGTAAATTCTGAAATTTCTTACCTAATTTACTCTGTTTATGATCTTTGGGCACTTATGTTTTAATGGTTTTATCCTCTTTAATCAAAGGGGAGAAGGTATGTAGTTTTAATTTCAGGTTGTTCATTGTTTCTGCTATCTGCTATACCTAATTGCTCAAGCATCTTCAGGCTTCCCTCCCCCAAAAATAGTCAAAGGTAAGTTTAATGTTATATGAAGCTATACAATGAAGGCTTAACGGTATCCAATAAATAACTACTAAAAACTCACATTTTCCAGCCAGAAATTTCAGATAATTATTATTTTAAATTTAAATTTAAGTTTTACCTTTTAATTATCAATTCTGTTTCAATTTTTAAAAAACATGTCTATTACCAAAAGTTTTTACAGTTACTAAATCAAGAACTTGACAAAAAAAAAGTCAAAATAAAATAATATCCACAGCATAAAAATTACATTGAAGCAAATATAAAAAAATGAGTCCACAGCATCTGAGTTGCATAAAGTTAGTGAAGTAGAAGCAGGTTTGGAAACTAAGAAGAACCAGTTCAGCAAAGCTATGGTCTTGGAAAATAAGATACACCAAAAGCTAACAAGGATTAAGAAAATGAAAGAGAATTTAGGAGAGCAACTCGGTGCTATTAAAGCTGACATCTCTGCCATTGAAGCTAACCACTCTTCCATTAAAGATTGAGAGAGAGGCCATGTGGGATTTTGATGATTTACCTAATGGATATGCTATGCAATGTATGTTAGAATGTATCACAACTGGTTCTTGGCTTATTGACACACCACTAAGCTTTGGTTTATTTATATGGAGAAATTGTATATTTATACAATTTCTTTACACTTGAAAATATGTATATCTACATTAAGTGGAAAGATATAAAAAAGAAAGAAAGATGTGTCTGAAAGAATGCGTGATTAATGAAGATAATGAAAAGAATAATAATATTATTATTTTTAGGAGAAAAATAATAATATTATGAAAATAATGTTTCATGTGAATAATATACAATATTATTTTGAAAAGTTGTAATTCTTTTAAAAGGTTGGTAGGATGAACAACGCACTCTGAATGATTGTGACAGACGACCTAATTTAAAGCCACAAGTAAAATGTGGATGAATTTCTATGATTATTAATTATGATTATAAGGGGACAAAAATCAGATATAGTTTTTTTTTTAAATGGTGTTATTTTTTTAATCGGAATTGAAGTTTTTCTTTGATTAATTTATATTGACCTTTCGTCTAAACTTTTATTACTACGTCGATTAGTAAGATAAAACTCAATTTTTAATTAAAAAAACAGTACAAAAAATCTTTAAGAAAAAGTCCATAATTCACAATTGACAATACTGCTTTTAATTTAATTTAATTTTTTAAAAATTGTTAACTTAAGGGCATCAGAAATGTGCATGAGTTTATAAAACACGTGATTCACACTACAGTCTAGTGGTTTTAAGTCTTCGAAGTCTTCCATATTATGATCTAGGGGACCACAAATATATGCAATTAATGTGATTAAAGTGTTTTATCTCTCTAGTCTCTAATGTGAACCGGTTGAAGCTGGCAACGATTATTCCAGTCTATTCAATTCCATAAATCTTTAATCTTTGTAAATATAATTTAATGGCTTGATGATGTAAACAATCTAATTTATTGTTAATCATTTTTAAAAATACATTATTTTATAAATAGTATCGATATATTTATCTTAAAATCGATCAAGAATTTCTCTTAATCTGATTTATGACTTTCATACGCCCCTCTCACTCGCTATATATGTTTTCTATTTTTCTTTACTCTTACTACTCTCTTTCTTTAGGTTTAGAAATCTGATTTTAAGTCATGTGTTAAATATGTAATTTGAATATAATAATATTTTTTATTATGAGTAATTTAATAAAAAGCATGGATATAAGTTAGAGTACAACTCACATTCTAATATAAAAGTATCATTATGTTTTGTACAAAATCATCCTAAGAGGAGAGTCAATTGTACGAGTGTTTAAGAATTCTGAGAAAATTCTCCTTTGTAGTTATTTTTTTTTCTTATTAATAAGAGAAATTCTTTTTAGTGTAAATTCTTGACACCAAAGACGATTTATTACAACAAATTGGTATCAGAGCTATGGCATCTACGTATTTTAACGTTGAGAAATTTATTGACAAAAATAACTTCAACATGTGGCGAGTAAAGATGCTCACTCTCCTCACGCAACAAGAATGTGAGTTGGCGTTGGAAGGAGAAGAAAAGTTGTCAGTCGAGCTTACACCTACACAAAAGAATGCGATAATAAAAAAGACACATAGCATAATATTGTTATCGCTAGGTGATGAAGTTTTGGGAGAAGTCTTTGGAAAAAAGATTGACAACACGCTTTGGGCAAAGCTTGAAAGTCAATACATGACAAAGTCTCTACATAATTGTCTTTGTTTGAAGAAATAGTTATATACCATGCAAATGCATGAAGGCGAGTCCATTCATAAACATATAAACAATTTCAACCAAATTATTCTTAGTTTAAAAAATATTGATGTTGTGGTGGATAACGAGGACCAAGCTATTCTTCTCCTTAGTTCTTTGTCAAAGAGCTTATGAAAATTTTGTAGACACAATAATTTTTGGAAGAAATTCACTATCAATGGAGGAAATAAAAATGGCCTTACAATCTTAAGAATTAAAACAGTGAATTACTTATTCGTATGGTGGTTCTAGCTCGAGTGAAGGTTTAATGGTAAGAGGAAGAATGGAGGAAAGGAAAAAGAGTTTCCAAAGAAGTCATTCTAAGTCACACAACAAAAATAAGAATAATAACAGATGTCATAACTGTCAGAGAGAAGGGCATTGGAAAAGAAACTGCCTAGAGCTTAAGAGAGAAACAACAAGTGTTTAGAAGAATCAAATGGTGGAAATGTTCTCTATGTTTCATCTAATGTCAATGATGATGATTGGATTCTTGATTCAGCATGTACTTTCCATATGACTCCTAATAAAGATTGGTTTGTCACATACCAAGATATTGAAGGTGGCAAAGTTTTGATGGGAAATGATGGTACTTGTAGCATAGTTGGTAAAGGTACAGAACAAATCAAGATGGTTGATGGTATTGTGAGAACATTAATTGACATGAGATATGTCCCTAAACTCCGCAAGAATTTAATTTCTTTAAGCACTTTAGACTCTCTTGGTTACTCATATCGAGCTGAAGGTGGAGTCTTCAAAGTTTCTAGAGGTGCCTTAACAATTATGAAGGGAAAGTTAAACAATGGACTATATATACTGCAAGGTAGCACGATGGTAGGTGCAACCGCGGTTTCTTCAATTTTTGATCTTGATTAAACTCATTTGTGGCATATGAGGTTAGGCCATATGAGTAAGCGTGGAATGGATGAGCTTAACAAGAGAGGCTTGCTTGGTGGACAACAGACTGAAAAGCTAGCTTTTTGTGAGCATTGTGTTTATGGAAAACAATGTAGGGTAAAATTAGCACTAGAGTTCACAGAATGTGAAGGACTCTTGATTATCCATTTAGACCTATAGGGCCCGTCAAGTGTTCCTTCTCATGGTGGAGCAAGCTACATGTTAACTTTCACTGATGATTATTCAAGGAAAGTTTGAATTTTTGTCTTGAAACAAAAGAGTGATGTATTCCTTAAATTCAAGCAATGGAAATCTCTATGGACAAGAAGGTAAAATGACTCAGGACAGATAATGAGTTGGAATTTTGCAATAAGGAGTTTAATGAGTTTTGTGCAAATGAAGGAATGGCTTACCATAAAACTGTGAGACATACACCACAACAAAATGGCGTAGCAAAATGGATGAATAGGACATTGCTTGAGAGAGCTCGTTGTATGCTCTCAAATGCAGGTTTGCCTAAACAATTTTGGGCAGAGGCAGTTAATACTACATGTTATTTGGTGAATAGGTCTCCTTCTACGACTATTGATTGTAAGACCCCAAAGGAAATGTGGTCAGGCTCTACAGCAAATTATTCAATGTTGCATGTATTTGGGTGTCCAGCTTATGCTCATGTTAATGAAAGGAAACTAGAGCCAAGAGCCAAGAAATGCATATTCTCGGGCTATTAAGATGGAGTAAAAGGGTATAGGTTGTGGGACCCTAAGGCCTAAGGTATCAAAGCTCATGATTAACAGAAATGTGATCTTTGATGAGACAATCATACTTAACCCAAGACCACATGAGGACCATGATAATAAAGTTGAAGTCCATGGTGTTAACAAAAAGGTGGAGCTTGAAACTAATGCCCTTGAACAGAATCTAGAGGAGACATATGATGAAGTCACAATAACAGAGCCTAAGTATATATTGGCTAGAGATAGGCTAAGAAGACAAATCAAAGCACTAGAAAGGTATGATGATTTTGTTGCTTTTGCATTCAATATGGCAAAAAGTATTGATGAAAAGGAACCTAGTTCATTCCATGAGGCAGTCAATTGTGATGAAACTGGTGCCATGAAAGAAGAGCTCAAATCCTTCCACAAGTATCCAGACTTGGGAATTTGTTGAGAAAACTAGTTGCTCAAAAGATTGTGGGTTGTAAGTGGATATATAAGAAAAGAATAGGACAAGGTTCAAAGCAAGGCTTGTAGCAAAAGGCTTTACAAAAAGGCAAGGTATTGACTTTAATGAAGTTTTTTCTCCTGTTATGAAGCATAGTTCCATTCAAGTGCTTCTTGCTTTAGTTTGTTTGCATGACTTGGAGTTAGAACAACTAGATGTGAAGACCGCGTTTCTCCATGGTGATTTGGAGGAAATAATTTACATGCAACAACCAGAGGGGTTTGTTTTACCTGAAAAACAAGACCATGTATGCTTGTGAAAGAAGTCTTTGTATGGGTTGAAAGTCACCCAGACAATGGTATAAACGATTTGATTCGTTTATGATTGATATTGGGTATACAAGAAGTAAATATGATTGTTGTGTTTATTATAAGAAATTGTCTAAAAACTCTTATATTTACTTGCTTCTTTATGTTGATAACATGCTAATTGCATGTAAGTACCTAAATGAGATCAATAAGGTGAAGGCATAATTAAGTGGTGAATTTGAGATGAAGGATTTGGGTCCAACAAAAAGAATCCTTGGTATGAAGATCATACGAAATCAAAAAACTGGAAGATTGTGTTTATCTCAAAAGAGCTATATTGAGAAAGTTCTAGAGAGATTTAGAATGCACAATGTAAAAGCAATTAGTACACCTTTTGCAACTCATTTTAAGTTATCAACAAATATGTCACCACAAACAAAAGAGGAGGAAGAGTTCATGTCTCGAGTGCCTTACTCTAATGTAGTTAGGAGTCTGATGTATGCCATGGTTTGTACTAGACCAGATATTGCACATGTAGTGAGTGTTGTTAGTCGTTATATGACTAATCCAGGAAAGGCTCATTGTCAAGCTGTGAAGTGGATCCTCATATACTTGAAGGGTTAAGTCGACATAGGACTAGTATTTGGTAGAGGAATAGATAGTGTTAACAGTTACATCACTGGATTTTGTGATTCAGACTATGCAGGTGATCTTGATCGTAAAAGGTCCTTGACTAGTTATATTTTCATGCTTAGAGGTAGTGTTATAAGTCCACCGTTGCCTTGTCAACTACAGAGACAGAATATATGGCAACTACAGAAGCGGTGAAAGAAGCTTTATAGCTTAAAAGTCTTGTTGGTGATTGATAATCGTTTTATATACGTAAATATTGCATCATATTTTGTAGTGATTATCCAATGTTCTCAAGATTTTCAACTTAGTTTGAAATCATTTAATATAGATTTGTATAGTTTGATAATTCTAACCCTATGAAGTTATTTTGTGAGAAATATACTCTAATTTATGTGTGCAGGCCTAGATTCAACAGTAAAGGGAGAATACAAGAAAAAAATAGATCTCGCTAAGCAACACATCTCGCTTAGCGCTTCACTCACTGAACGCAACATCAAGCTATGCGAGCTAGGCGGTCTATGACGCGCTGAGCGCCATATTGCGCTAAGCGACATTTTCATTCGAACCGAAGACTCGCTTAGCGAGACATCACGCTTAGTGGAAGTTGCTTTCGAACTAAATATGCGCTTAGCAGAAGATTGCGCTTAGCGGAACACCTGTTCTGAGATGCATTGTGTAGTGTCCTGCGCTTAGCAGAAGGTTGCGCTAAGCGAGACTTCGACTATATAAGCTGCACTTGTAATAATTTTGAAATATTCAGACCTGGTGGAACTGGTTGAGCTGCTTCCTCTATTTTCTTCATCCCATTTTGTAACCTTTTCAAGGCTTCTCATGACAATGAGAGGCTAATCTATTAGTGTTGAGGACTTTTAACTAGGTGCTGATCATGTAAACGCTATTCTTCATATCTATTCATTGAAATATTCAGTTTAATGTTTATTTCTCTATCTTTATTCTTGTTATATGATTGGATCAGTTATATATGCATGTTTTAGAGTTTACTTACCATTGACAGATGCTTTTGAACTTGGAACTGAATTTGAACTCTAATGGAGTGTATTTCTAGATATAGGATAGACTCCATTAGCTTCGCAAAGATCTCTAAGCTTCATCAAACCACTCAACTGAACTTACCGAGACATCAGAAGTGAGGTTGAGTAGTTTAAGCTTGATTTTATCAGAGATCACGTTTTGAGCACTTTTAGATCGAAGTTAATCTGAACTATTAATGTGAATGGAGAATATATCTTATATGTTTACATGGGAAGCAAACCGGTTGAACCAAATCCTCAACATATCCATTATTCCATTCTAAAACTCAAGCACGCCAACTGTTCGATCATAGTCCTGAATCAACATTGTCGTTTTTATCGTTTATCGTTAGTGTTAACTGTAATGTTTAGTTTAATTTCTGTTATTATTTATGTTTCACGAACAACCAACTTAAAAACCAAACTAGTGTTTAGGAATTGATTACTTTACTGATAGTCAAATACGGACAATTCCCTGTGGATTCGATACTGGGATCTTCCCTTTTAAACTACTTATGCGATATTTGATACGCTTGCCAAAATAGTCCATTAGTGATCTTGGTATAAGTGAGAAGGAAATTATTGTGCATTGTGATAGTCAAAGCGCAATTCACTTAACCAAAAACCAAATGTACCATGAAAGGACAAAGCACATAGATGTAAGAATGCATTTTATTCATGATGTAGTAACGCAAAGTGATGTGCTAATAGAAAAGATTTCTACTTCTAATAATCCTACAGACATGATAACAAAAGCTCTTCCAACGGTAAAGTTCAAATATTGTTTAGACTTAGTTGGAATTACAACTTGACACTAGAAGTAGGTGGAGCAACATTAGTTAACAGTGAAAGTTCAATGACATAAGGAATTCAAGTCAAGGTGGAGATTTATTAAATATGTGTCTTGAATATAATAGTATTTTCTATTATGAGTAATTTAATAGAAACCATACATGTAAGTTAGAGTACATGTTCGCATCCTAATATAAAAATATCATTATGCTTTGTACAAAATCATCCCAACAAGAAACAAGAGGAGAGTCAATTGTGTGAATGTTTAAGAATTAAGAGAGAATTTTTTTTTTTTGTAACTATTTTCTTTTCGCAATTTGTCACAACAATGTGTTTGATTTTTCTCACAATTTCTCCCAGTCACGATTGGATATATTTTTTTTATAAGAAAAAAATTAGATCGAGTACTACAAGGGACCTCAACCTCATGATACTTCAATTAGTGAAAATCTAAACACAAAATCCAATTAAAGGGATCTGTGGGTTTAGATTAATGAAGACTTTATGTGTGTGAAGTGACCAGTGAGGAAAGGACATGATGTAGTGCATGT
The DNA here is from genome assembly GCA_014843725.1 of Amphicarpaea edgeworthii. NCBI lineage: Eukaryota > Viridiplantae > Streptophyta > Magnoliopsida > Fabales > Fabaceae > Amphicarpaea > Amphicarpaea edgeworthii. The sequence goes on from CM026325.1 coordinate 3,076,396, forward strand.
GTGGTATGAACAAAGTGTTGGAATAGCAACAGGAATTGCATTAGAAGATAAGAATTGTGTGAAGGGGATTTTAAAAAAAAGAAGACTTTTTTCATTTGGGAGGCTGCATACTGTATTGGTTAGTTGTCAACGTTAATGCTTAAAGACTCGAATCTAGTGCCTATTTGAACCAATCACTCGTTACTGAGTTAAAGAATTGTGTATTGGGGTGATTATTACATGCATGAAACATTATCACTAACAATGATATTATGGAAGTTTAACCATCAAAATTTTCATTTTTTTTAAAATTTAATTACAAGTATTTTATTAATACAATCTTGTTTAACATGGTAGTTCTTCATCTGAATGTTTAACATAGTAGCATAACTAGATTCAAACATAAGTCATTAATTAATTGAAATAATATCGTATGTTGATCCACATTTATAAATTTCAAGATTTAGTATTTTTACATATATCAGTTTTTTTGCAATTTTATTTAATTCTTATAAATCAAAACCTGTACGTGATAAATATAATAACTAAAGAAATTATATTTATAGGTTTTGATTGAATAATCAATCCAAAAAATCTGAAAATACTAGAATATAATCAATCAAGCAATGGTTCCATGTTTTGCTGAGACGGAAACTGTTAAGGCCAAAGGAGAAGTAGGATCGCTGGTATCAGAAGTTTCAATGGAGTTCACTCATCAGAGTAAGGATATGAAAATTGAGTCCACATCATCTGAGTCACATAAAGTTGATGAAGTAGAAGGAGGTTTGGAAACTAAGAAGAACCAGTTCAGCGAATCTGTGGCCTTGGAAAATAAGCTGAACCAAAAGTTAACCGGGATAAAGAAAATGCATGAGGATTTAGGAGAGAAACTCAAGGCTATTAAAGCTAACATCTCCGCCATTAAAGCTGTTATCTCTGCTTCTCAACCAGAAAGGAACATGAACTCTACGAGAAAAAGTAATATCATTGAGGAAGGGAACGCAGACATGAATCAAAGCTGAATGTCAAAACTCGGAGAAAATTCTATGAAGATTGCTGCAGACTGAAAGGTAGAGCAAATAAAGTAGGCTTTCATTACTCTCATTCAGTACACTCGATTACTCAGCCTCTTTGTTCTTTTTTCAGTCATTCATTATTTTATGAGGCTGAGGAAGGGTCTGCTGCAGAGAAAAGAGTTTGACTTATGTTGAGGCAGAGGCAAAGACAGAACAGTTGAAGGCATGTGAAACCATTGAAAGCGTCTGTTTTGTAATTAGCCTGAACATTAGTATTTTATTATTGCGTTATGTTATCATGTATTGATATTATCTGATCTGATCTACCTCAAACATATATCATACTATTTAAGAGATTATCTAGTGCAAATTAAACATTTGATAATATATAAGAGCATGCATGTGAAGTGAAGTCAAATAAAGGGATTGATGCGATCACGACCTGAATTGGGGAATTAAATAAAAATGGTGACGTACAGAGCGTAAGCTTACACTCTTTGACAAAATGGAAGAAAACAAAAGCAGAGCCAAGATGACATTTTTTTTTTTTAATTTAACAAGAAGTTGACTTTTATCTGATTGTTTGAATTAATGATATGAAACAAACAGTTTCGTTAAATAGAAAGTTTAGCCTCATTCAGTATCCCATACTCCTCTGGTGACAGTATTCATGTTATGGCGCAACAAGCATCATCATCATCCTCTTCTCCTTTCATATCGAGATACACTTATGATGTGTTTCTTAGTTTTCGTGGTGAAGATACCCGTTATGGTTTCACTGGTAATCTATACAGTTCTTTGAGCCAAAGGGGTATCTTTACTTTCATTGATGACGAGGCTCTACCAAAGGGCAAAAAGATAACACCTTCTCTTCACAAAGCAATACAGGAATCCAGGATATCCATCATTGTTTTCTCCAAAAAGTATGCTTCCTCAACGTTTTGTTTGGATGAACTTGTCCAAATCCTTGAGTGTCATAAAACACAAAAGATGGAGGTTTTGCCGGTGTTTTATGATATAGACCCATCTCATGTGCGACATCAAACAGGGAGTTACCAAGAAGCACTTAAAATGCACGAACACGGAAGATTCAAAGATAATATTGACAAGGTGAAGAAATGGAGGTCGGCTTTGCATGAAGCAGCTAATTTGTCTGGTTGGCATTTCAAAATGGGGTAACACAAACCACACTCTCTCTCTCTCTCTCTCTCTCTCTCTCTGTTTCAATTGCCAAAATGTACATACACTGAATTAGTAGTTGTTAATTGTTGGGTGTAAGCTAGTCATAAATTGGGCACATTAATTTAATTATTACACTTTTATTAATGACAGGAAGGAAGAATATGAGTTTGATTTCATTAAAAAGATCACAGAAGAGCTCTCCAATAAGCTTAATCGATCTCTCTTGCATATAGCCGATTATCCAGTTGGATTGCAAGCTCGGATGGAACAAATACAAAGGCTTATTATGGGTGCTGCTGAGTTTGAAAACAACAAAGTGACGACCATGCTTGGGATTCATGGGATTGGGGGCATAGGTAAATCAACTCTAGCGCGTGCTATATATAATTTGATAGCACATCAATTTGGAGCCTCTTACTTTATTGCTAATGTTAGAGAAAACTCACTTAAGCATGGCCTAGTGCATATCCAAGAGATGATGCTTTCTGAATTAGTTGGGGCGAGAAATATCAAGTTGGGAGATGTCTATAGAGGAATTCCAATGCTACAACAAAGACTTTGTCGTAAGAAAGTCCTTCTTGTTCTTGATGATATTGACAGCCAGGAACAATTGCAAGCAACTGCTGGAGGACTTGATTGGTTTGGCCCTGGCAGCATCATCATTATAACAACAAGGGATAAGCATTTGTTACATACTCATGGAGTTCAAAAACTATACGAGGTTAATGAATTGGATGATATTGAAGCTCGTGAATTGTTTCGCTGGAATGCTTTCAAAAACAAACAAGTTGATCCAAGTTACGAGGAAATCATAAACCGTGCTGTATATTATGCATGTGGCCTTCCACTGGCTTTGGAAATAATAGGCTCAAACTTGTTGGGCAGAGAATTAGATGAATGCTATTCGGCTTTAAAAGCATATGAGAGAGTTCCAAATAGAGATGTTCAGAAAATTCTTAGAGTTAGCTATGATAGTTTGGAGACTAACGAGAAGGAAATATTTCTTGACATAGCTTGCTTCTTCAAGGGATGCCCTCTGACATATGTTACACATATGCTTGAGGCAAGAGGTTTTCATCCAAAATATGGTACTAGAGTGCTGCTAGAAATAGTTAGGGAACAATCAACTTGGCCTCAGAAAAGGAATAGGTTGTGGTTTTATGAGGACATTGATTGCGTTCTGGAGCAAGACAAGGTATGTAAGAGTCATAATATATATAGCTCTGCTAATTCCATTTCTGTCATTACATATGATTTAGTTGAATTGATTTGTCCCTTTTCTCTCATGTTCGTCATTATCATGGATTCTCCTGATACTTAGATAACAATTATAATTTGTAAGTTCTAAATTCTGTGGTTCCTTTGTGCTTTTGGCTTAAAAGGAAAATGATAAAATTGAAGCCATGCTGTTGGACATGCCTGAGGATGAAGAAGTGCTATATCAGAAGATGTTTGGAAAAATGAAAAGCCTACAGATGCTGCTTATAAAAAAGAATGCTGTCTTTTCTGATGTCCCTGCAGATCTTCCAAATAGTTTGAGAGTGCTTGAATGGTGGGGATATCCTGGAGCTTCTTTACCATCTAAATTTCGTTCCAAGAAACTAGGGAGACTCGACTTGTCATACAGTTACTTTTGTTGGGACAAACCACTTGAGGCATGTGTAAGTAATTATAAGTGATTCTAGTACTACATTTAACACTTAAAACTAATAATGTAGACTTATTATTCTGCAGAGTTCGAAGGTTTTGAGACACTTGATTCTCAGAGGTTGTAAGAACATTGGACAAATACCAGACATGTCTGGCTTCCCGAATCTGACAGAATTGTGTTTTTGTGAATGCACAAATTTGATTGAGATTCATGATTCTGTTGGATGTTTGCATAACCTTCAATGGTTTTGTGCTGAAGAATGTACCAAGCTCAAGATTCTTCCAGGTGGCATAAATTTACCATCTTTAGAGTATTTTAGCCTTCGGGACTGCAGCAGTCTTGTTATGTTTCCAAAAATGTTGGAACCAATGCACAAACTAAAAATATTTGACTTGGAGGGAACTGGCATAAAAGATCCTCCTCCACCTCCAATGCAAAATCTTGAGGTCTTTCAAAGTAATGAGCCATTCAATTTCTTTCAAAAGCTGCCAGTGTTCTTTCCCAATTTGACAAAATTACATTTGCAAAACTCAAATTTGACAATCCTTCCCACGTGCATTGATAAATGTCACTCCTTGAAAGTTCTATTCGTGTTTAACTGCAAGAAGCTTCAAGAAATTAGAGGTCTTCCACCAAGCGTAAGGCGGTTCTCAGCAGAAAACACTCCAGTGAAAGAAGCAGATTCTTCAACTCTAAACAAGTTACTCAAACGGGTTAGTTAGTGTTAGTCTCTCTTCTGTAATTTTGTCTTCATATACTTACCCTGACATGTTTTGACAGACAAATGATTCTACTACAATAAGATTCTATGTTCTGCCGTGTAAACAGATCCCAGAATGGTTTGACTGCATTAGCAGGGGAAACACACTATGCTTATGGTTCCGTAATGAATTGCCTGCTCTCACTGTGTGCTTTGTTTCTGGAGTTTGGGACAATATCAAGCCTCCTTACATTGTGAATTTCAATTTATTCGCTACAATCAATGATATTATTGATATGAGTGTTTGCCATTCCATATGGGAGCATGTAATCTGCCTTTCTAAGAGTGATCATATGTTTATGATCAACACTCAACATCATTTTCGCCATCCAATAAATTCAGATATTGGAAAAGCACTCATGACAAATGAATGGATTCGTGGGAAGGTTTCATTTGTGATGGAAGCACCCAATGAAGAAGATTCACATAGTTTGGGAAGAGTAATCAAATGGACCGGAGTTTCTGTAAACAATGCATTTAGTAGAATGGAGAATGTTCGGTTCACAGATCCTTATCCTCCCAATGATATGCAACAACAACACCAGCAACAATTATTAGCTTTATTCAACCCCACAACCCCTTTAGCCTCTGATATTGGAGAACAACCTTTAAATTATTTTAAGGCCCAAGGAAAAATGGGAACACTGATACCAGAAGTTTCAAGTGAGTTCTCTCATCAGAGTAAGGATTACATTGAATTAGCAAATATGAAAATTGAGTCCACAGCATCCGAGTTGCATAAAGTTGTTGGTGAAGTAGAAGCAGGTTTGGAAACTAAGAAGAACCAGTTCAGCAAAGCTATGGTCTTGGAAAATAAGATACACCAAATAGCTAACAAGGATTAAGAAAATGAAGGAGAATTTAGGAGAGCAACTCGGTGCTATTAAAGCTGACATCTCTGCCATTGAAGCTAACCACTCTTCCATTAAAGCTAATATCTCTTCCATTAAAGCTATTATCTCTGCTCCTCAATCAGAAAGGAACATTAATTGTTAGAGAAAGAGAAATATCATTGAGAGGTGATGCACCGAAGTTGAGTTAATGAGATGTAGAGAAATTCGGGGAGAAATGTAGAATTGTTGTTGCATTAGACCTCATTTTCAGTACATTTTGTGTTGCTATAACATTATTGTAGTGGAAATTAAAGTTTCATTAGAACTCACTTTTGAATACCCACTCATAAATTTGAAGTAATTGAGAATTTATAGACATAATTTGAAGTTGCTGAATCTCATTTTCCAATTTAAACATGCTCTAATATACTCTTCACATTTAAGAATTCAAAATGCATTTTATTCATCCTCTAAACAAGATCTAATACTTTTAGTCACTTCAGCCTTTTTATTTCTCTTTCTGCCTTGCTGATCCCATTTTTCTTTATAGTTCATGCAGCTTTTCTCCTTCTCCCATTTCACTTTTCTCTGTTCAAGGTTGACTAAACATCAGATAATTTTAAAAGCATTTTTATTATGTGTAACGTGAAGAGAAAATTAAAATACTCTTTGCTTACATAGCTATGACACATAACTGCTGCACATGCTACAATACATTTCAGGAATCATTTTGGGAGACTCAAAATGTACATAATAAGCAGTGATATAATTGCTTGCATTGCAATGTCCACTTTGGACGGCCACCATGTACAAAAAGTTCAACATGTGCATGCAATGCAACCATTTTACAGTATTTATTAGCACATGGACGACATGGACAGTGCACAGATAAATTAAATATGTCTTTCCAACAGATGAAAGCCATATACAGTACTATTTCACTTTTACATCGTGATATACATCGATCACCTCACTAACTATCACTGTTCAGCTAATATAATTTTGAATATCATGATAAACAATGTGATGTGATATAAATAAATATTATTTTTATAATTTTGTTCACTTTCAGTCACGTTATTCTTCATCAAAATGTGGTTATTTTTTGGTGTCATGTTCAATTAGTCAAAGAAATTATGATATGAATGAATGGAGTAGCAGTACCTGTTAAAAGTTTCAATTATCTGATATGATACTTGGCCTGGCTGTATGCTGGCATGTTATCTTGAGAGGTCCACGCCAATTACGCTGAATTATTCACTGACTATAGCTGCTATCTGTCAAACAATGTATATATATAAAAACACTGGAGAAAAGTAAATAATTTATTATAATGAAAGAAAGGAATCATATAAACCTTTCAATATTATTAAAACATAAAGGAGTAATGATATATGTGTACACATTTGTATATGTCAAAACACATACTTCTATATGATATCTATCAGTTATTATATATCTCTCTGCTGCTTCCTTGTTTTCTAACTATTTTTTCACTCCAAGAGATATAATATCAAAGTAGTGATGCATGAATCATTTTCAAGAAAAAGTTACACGATTTTCTCTGGGTATATGTTTCTCAAAGAAATAAAATAAAATCGATGAGTTGGATCAAGTTGAGCAAAAGAAAGGGACATTACATTAGTTTAATTGGTTACTTACCAGAAAATATATATAATAATCGGTAGTATATGAAAGTGAAGGGGTTGGTTCTTGATCGATCCATTCCTAACCGGCGGCACTTACATGAGAAGAAGAGAGCCTAAGGTAGCCAAGCACAACTTGCCGGCAAGAAATTAAAGGAAGCAGTAGTAGTGCCGCCGGCAAGTCATCCTTGGCTGCATCAACCTCTCTGCCTCATCATGTAAGTCCCTCTTAGGTATATGTTATGCTTGCTGCATTTATTTATTTATTGCTATCATGTCATGCTTATATTTATAAGCTTCTCATATCTCATAAATATTTGATACCATATGTTATGTGGCGCATTCACCAAAATTCAATTCGAACAAGTGGCCTTACATGCGAACCGAAAGCCACACTGCCGGACTGCCACATTGCCAAATCTTACTTAATTCGGCATACCACATAGGGGACCAATCCAGCAACTCTTGGCCCCACCTTTTTCTTTTCTCCAAAGACATGGAGCTCATGGGAAAGAGGAATAGTACCATTTTTTTTTTTTTTAGTTTTAAGTTAAATTAATCCGCGGATTCTTTAACAATTTATAATTACTCAAATGTATTTATTCAGCAGAAAAAAAAAACTCAAATGTATTTTTTTATGTATGTGATATAGCGATTTTATTTTATTATATTATCTGAAGTTTTTTTATATTTGATCTTAGTGTGTTTCTGAGAGTCATTCCAAACCATTTTTCATTAAAAGTGTGATTGCGGTGGCGTGAGGTGAGGAATTGAAAATAGCAACCTAGAAAGTTGACAAACGAGAATACCCGGACCTAAATTTTACACGTCATCCACATGCACTTCGATGAATTAAAAAATCTTAATTAACATAGTACATGGTTATGAAGATCTTGATTTGAGAGCAAAATCACTGAAGAACGGAAAGATAAATGGAATATCATGGGTTTTGAAATTTGATGATGAGTGTTGATCTTGATCATCAATTAGAAAAACAAGGGACCCATATGCTGGATTTTGATCCTTGTGTTGAGTGAATCCATGCATTGTGGGACTTATGTCCCCTTTCTTTTGCCCTCATGTACCATCTACGATTCCATGTTTGCTTTATGACAAATTGCTTTCGCTCTTTTTCTTAGTGCTTGAAAAAGCCTGAGATTGCATACCATGCCTCACCCTAACATTAACATAGGACCATATGTCACATGATACCTTTCGCTCCCAGAAAATATGTTTAGCCCATATGTTTTTCTTTTCCAAAACGTGCAGTTTGGCTCAAATTTATAAATTTAATTTTATAGAATGAATTATGATTCAATAAAATAATTCATTTGTGATTCAATTTATCCAATTATATTTTTTTTATATCATGTTATTAGTAGGAATATCCATCAATTTCGTAGAAGATACTTCCTTAATTTGTGTCGGAACACTTTCACCCTTCATGTTTGGATATGTGGCGGAACACTTTCCTAAGCATTAATTTGTGCATGAAGTTATGAAGTAGTCTCAATACTGTGCATTTTGTGCTTTCGGTGATTTTGTTTGGTTCGGAAGATGATATGGGACGGGCAATTGCATGTGAAATTCATTTTTGATTGGGGTTGGCAGAGTGTGTTCGGTGGACCACGTGGTTAGGAAATATCTGATTTCATTTCTGTCTCCATCACCATTCACCAATCCAACTCCTTAAGGTTTCATGTATCATTGTACACCATTAATTTGTCAATCAAAAATAATTTTACAACTTCATGTTAATTATAACCCACAACATAAGAATTGTCCATTTTTAACATAAAATTAATTTCAACAATTAATCAAAACCACTTTGGGAGGAGTTTCAATTTACAAGCCATTTGCCGTGATATTCTCATCTTTGTACAAAATATATATCTAACTCACAATTTCAACGGGTTGGTAACCTTTCTGGATGGACTCTTTGACTGCATCCAACACTAGTTGAGTCTTTCTACTCAAAACTGGCCAAGTCTTCTCAGGCTTCTTCTTCTTCATTTCATCACAATCACACCCCTTAACCTTTAGAACCAAATCAGCAAACTCCTTAACCATCAAAACATCTTGGGACAACTCTGTCTCCACAACATGCTCATTCGGTTTTGGACACCACATTCCAGGTTCAATCTTCCCATAATCCAACTCTGAGGACTCTACAAAAGATCCATACCCTAAGCTCTCTTCAAATGGAAGTGCAAAATCATGGAGGCGAAGACACCCTTTTGTGCCCAAAACTGTTACATCAAAGGTTACATAGGATAAGAAAGAACAGTGGAATGTGGCAGATCTTCCATCTTCCCAATGCATGGAAGAGCCACAAGAGATTATTACACCTTGTTCATTGAGAATGGCTCCTGGGAATGCAACCACTGATTTTGGAAGTTCATAATCCACAGCCCATAAGATGGCTCTTATGCAGTACCAACCAGTGTCACCCAAAGCACCAAGACCATCTAAATCTGGCTTCACACGAATGCTGTTTTTGAGAAATTCGGGACCAGGGTTGTATGTGAGGCAAGTGTGTATCTGATGAATTAGTAGAACACATACAAAAGATTGATAAACTCAATAACATGTTTGAAATTATAACAACATATCAAGTCAAATTGTACATTATTAACGCATCAAAAATTAAAAATATTATATCAAATGTTTTGTAAGATAAACTCTCGGCCGGCTTCAGGTTCCCACACCTCTACATACTGATATTACTATTTTGAAATCATGCATGGGAGGTGCAGGAAGCAATATGTGGAAATGCAGGGGAGTTTAATCCCGCTCGGCCTCTTGCAACTTTCGACTTGGCAAACGTTTATTGGGCTTATTCAGTTCAATTTTGGCCCAATATGCTAAAACTAATTAGATGTTGTTGACTGAAAAAAAGTAGATGTTTTTATAAAAAGGAAAAAAGAGAGACAAAATTATTTGACTTAATTTAGTTCATGAAGATAGAAGTCATTTTAAAAAAAATTGCAGTTGTGAGACATTTCAGTTCTTCATCCATTTTAGATACAAAATTATTTTTTTTAGGAACTAAATATACTAAAAAAAGAGTATGAGAATTACTGAACTAAAGTATTTTACATTTATATTAATCTCTTGAAAGATTATATTTATTGATGTTTTTCTTTACAAACCAAATTGGGTCAAATGAAATTTTTTTAAGGATGAAATTAAATGTTAAAAGCGATAATTTTTTTTAAAAGGTTAAACCCACAGTTGCTTCCACCTAGCAGAAGTCTCACTGCTCTAGAACCTGTCCCTATTTCCTAGTTATAAAAAAACCTAAACTCTGTTATAGGTTAATTTGTTTTTTTTATGAATTGAACTAAGAGCTTCTAGTGTGTTAGATTATGAGACTCAAACAAATTATATAAAAGTTCCAATAGGAAAGGTAGATCAAATACACTAGTTAGAGTAGAAGGATGAAGAAAAATCATTGAAGTTCGCAGTTTGATTAATTATAGATATTTTTTGTATAAGCTGATTAATTATAGATATAATTCACAATAAAATAGTATGACACATCGTTGATCCACGTAATTGACCTAATGGTATTATAAAAAGACTTGATTTCGGGTTGTGTTTCTTAGTACCCATACAAAAGTATTACTATAGGGGAAAAATATATTCTTTACATGTATTTTTTTGTGTATATATATATTAACTATTAACTACTAAGAGTGTTCTCTAACTGATATATACTGAGAAAATAATCTCTATCGAGGGGGTGATGAATGAATCATCCATAAACAAGTAGGGCGATAAAAAAAAAAAAAAAAAAAAAAACGATGGGCAAAAAGAGCAAAATCATGTATATATTCAAGAATAACAAGAAGATGGATAAATATTCGCACTCGTCAAATTAAATGATATACAAAAATAATCACATATCACATATGTCATATAGTAACATAAAAATATAAGATAATTTCTTGACCCGTAGATTGACAAGATTGCATATTATTTTATCTTTTGGATCTTCCATAATCATGTTTATGACGAAAAATGCAATGCTCAACACACGTGACAACATTTTCATATTAATACATCGACAATACACAAATCACCGATAACTCAACCCATAGCAAAATCACACCTTTCTCTTATAATCATTCTATTTCGAACATACTTGGTTACCAAGAAAAAGCCACACATTAGATATACTACTATTTTATTTAATCAAAATATGAAAGTTTTAGTGTTATCACGTGTAAAATTTGGGAACTAATAATAAATAGTCGGCATTCTTATCGATCTACTAAAACTCAGTACCATTGTGTCTAGTAAAGTATTGACAAACTTTTGACACCTAAAGACAAATCGTGTTCAGTTCAATTCATAAAAAAAAAAGGAGAAAATAAATAAATGAGGACCTACGTAATAGATTAATCTTTCCATTCGCTTCGAGCATCACAATTTAGCTTGGCAGGGGTGGCTATAGAGTATAAACGTATGGTTGTGTTAGCTAGACAAAAGACAAACATATATAATACGCGTGTATGCAATTTTAAAATATAATTAAAAATTTGTGAAAGAAGACGAAAGAAAGTATTGAGTTTCTTAAAATGATGTATAAAACAAAAAAAGTCGACAAGAAAAACATAAAGTTTATCGTTTTCATTTTAAAAATATACATATATAATGGACATTTTAAAATTGTCAAATGAAAATAAAAACCTATATATGAATCAAAAATAAATAAAGGCCTATCTAGCTAGGATATAGAATATATACATACAGAAGTTTTGTTGTTAGTATATCGCAGATATAATTAATATATCTGAATTTGATAGTTTAATTGAATGTTAGTAAACGTGACATTTTGTTGTAAGTTTTAATAAATATTTGAACTTTCCTTAAAAAAAAAAATGTATATTTGAACTAATCAATTATAGAATATATAGTCACTTGGGGTATATATATATCAGGTGATGGATCGGATCAGACCAGTGAGTCATTCTGATAGAATTAATGTAGTTTTCCACTAAACAGTTTACACTCTCTACAAAGCACAAGCATACTCTAATAATCTAACTAATCTAAAAAAAAGTTAACTGTCTTCGCTATATAAGTGGGCATATATTATATATACTCGTGCTGTCGTGCATGAGTAGTGCATATCTAGGGTAATTAATTCAAATTACTATACTCGTCAAGAGAAAAATAACAAAAAAAGAAACCATACCATACCACGATCCAATCATATATATTTATATGAGTTGATTAATTAATATGCACATACCAATTTGAGTTGACCAAAGCGTTGACCATCAGACAAAGCCTCCTTCATTTTAGCCGTTCGAGGGTGGTGCACCCACATGGTGCCATCCATGAACTGCACCCCATTAGCCTCGCAAGCCTCAAGGATCCGGTCAAGCTCCGCCACGTTCATCGCTGCCGGCTTCTCCAGCAGCACGTGCTTCCGCCTCTCCGCTGCCCTCACCGCCCATGTCACGTGCAAACCCGTCGGAAGAGGGATGTACACGGCGTCCACCTCGTCATCCTCCAACACAGCCTCATAGCTCCCGTAAACCCTAACCGCCTTGGGCAGGCTGTGCTCGGCTGCAAACGCCGCCGCCTTCTCAAGGGAACGGCTTCCTATGGCATGGAGCTTGGCGTTTGGTGCTTTGCTTATGGCTTTGCATAGCTTGATGGCTATGTTAGCACAGCCAAGGATACCAAAACGCACTGCCGTTTCATCATCACTCATCTTAATTAGTGACACTATTAAGTTGTTGTAGATGATGGTGATTAGTGATGAGGACTAGTTAACAAGTAGTATATTTATCTAGGGAGACAAAGGAAGATTGGTTGTATATGGTTTTAAAATAATATCATTAATTTAGCATTATAATTCACAGGTGGTTGGATCCCAAGATGTTATTATATATATAGCAAATTGACCTATGAAATTATGTTACATTTTTTTCTTCTTCTTTTGGTAGACATCACATTTTACTTTTAAAAGATTTCCATGTCTTCAGGAGATAGAAAAGGAATCCCTAGTTTATTTTATTTATTTCTTACCTACTATATTGCTATACTTCCTATAGAATTGAGCCTGCTTTTGCATAGTTGTCTTTTGCGGACTATAATTCAAATTAAAGATCAATTATTGAAATAAATTAGTAAATTTTGATTTGGTGGAGATTAAGAAACTTAACCATAGTTGACCTACAAATAATTTTTTGGTCTAGATTTATTTAAAGGCAAAAGCTTCTGGAAGGAATAATATTTTCAGTTACAAAGGTGGGTGCATTTATTTGACTCAAATGAATTTTTTCTTTTTTCTTTTTTTACAGGACTCAAATGAATTTTTAAATCTATAGTTTATGTGTATTCTTATTTTTCCACTATGTCAAATAAAAATGTTTTTTCGATATAAGAAAATTACATATTGTTTTAGTTTTAAGCCTTGTAGATTTTAGTTAAATGGTATATATTGGTTTTCTCTTCTTTTTTTTTTTTTTTCTTGTAATACATATTTCATGTTACACGTTGAAATGATAGCTAGGGATTAAAATAGGAAAATATAATCGAGAGACGCTAACTGATACTTGCACTATCTATAAAACTCTTTTTTTTTATAGGCAAAAGAATTATATTAATTGGACAAAGTTTAGCTTCAAATGTTAGTCCATTGGTTTGAGTAAAACAGTTTTATTAGCTCCGCGCGTACGTAGTAAGCCTTGAATTGTTTAGTGTACATGTTAGATGATCCCTTTTGCTTTGCATAATGCAATTCGCTTATAAAAAAAAAAATAAAAATTGTGGGGATGATATCAAAAGATAAACTTTAATATTATATAGAAGATTCGTTTGAATTTTAATATATGTAAATAGTTGGTCAATTAAATAACACACAATAAGATAATCATCTCCCAAAAATTATGGTGTGGAACATTATAATTAAGAAACAAAAAAAATGCTTAGCCGTCCTATTTTATATGATCTAAAACAAAAACAAAAACGCAAAAGAAATGAAATTAGTAAGATTTTGATGTGTAGAATGTAATTAAAATAATTGACTTGCGTTTGAAATTCGGAACTAACAAAGAAACTCGTTATTCATTTGCACATGTATACCAGCGAGGTTGATCTTTCGCCAAACATTAATTAGGAGTCATTTCCAATTTGAAAAAGAAAAATAGAAAGGACTGATCATTTCTAAAAGAGAAATATTATTTGTACAATAATTCATACAACAGTTTATACAATAACATTTTTTTTATCTTTTTTTTTTGTGCACATCATTTAATAATAATAATAATAATAATAATAATAATAATAATAATAAAAAATAAATAAATAAATAAAAAGATGTATACAAACTGTTCTAGTTATTTTACCCAAAACTCAAAAATTACAGGTTTCATGCATAAAACAACAAGATTTTGATTTGAGAAATTGAAATATTAAATCGTAAAAGGAAATCAACAATTGTTATTTGATTTTGATCGGAGACTGACTACAAAAAAAAAATGTTAATTATATAAGACACACACAAGATCAAAAACAAGTTGATATAAAAAAATTATTTTGCCCAATTTGGTAAAAAAAAAATTAGGCTTGATAAGATTTAAAAGTTTACAACATTATTCTAACACAACACAATAACAATATGTGCTAATTGATGGATCACAAAACATTATGATGCACACTTATACAGAAAAAATGATTACAGAGATTATATAGAAAGTGTGTACAAGAAAATGAAAAAAAAAAAAAAAAAGCCGAATACATGTCTTAATTATATACCTAGCTCGATTAAATTCGTAGACAACAAAATGAGGAAGAGCTCCTCTCTATCTGGAAGCTAAGGTTTCCTGTATGTCATGTGTACTAATTAAGAGCACTAACCTCTTAAAACTAAAACTATATCGATCATATGATCATAACTATCCTATATCACCAGCCTATACAAGTTAAATTTCAACTCTAGCTCTAACTTAATATAACTCCCTAATAATTTATTACTTGACATTAAAAGCAATTTGGAAAACAAACACTCTCCTACTAAGATACAAATAACTCCTTTTATACTAATTAATTAGTTTAAATGTATAGGCAAAGACTTCCGCTAAAGTAGGAGCTAGTTATACATAGATTCCATTTATTCCAATTTATTTTTAATTTATAAATTATTTTTAAGTAAAAGTTAAAAATAAAAACTTAAAAAAATAAATAAAAAGTTATTTGTTAATATTTATTTATTTTTTTAATTTAAAAGTTCCTTAAAATTAAAAATATAATCAGATTGAGAGATCTTGGATTCAACTTCCCCGTTAACAAAAATTAATACACTAATCATTAATATTTTTTTATAAAAAAAATATTAATTATTTCAAAAGTTGGTCTTAGTGAAATTTGAAAAGAAACATGAATATAAGTTCCGCATAAATAGCTTTAGGTGAATAAGTTCCGCATAAATAATTTTTGGTAACTTATCATAAAGCTCCTTATTTTTAATTTTCCTTCATTAAAAATAATTAAAAATAAATAATTTTTATTTTAAGAAACTTTTATAAATTGGTGTTTGGCCCAATTTTAAGTTAAAAATAAACTAATCCAAACAATACCATAGTATGATTTACGAAAAGAGAGGAAAAAGTGATATAAAGTTTTACACAATGATCGATTATAATCCTCCTTTCATGGTGCATTAGCATTAAATTTTTAAGAAAATATATCTTTATATATTTTTAATTAAAAATATCATTTTATTTTTATGTTAAAATTTATGAAGAAAAAGGGTGATACACATATAGTGATAGTGGTAATGTAAAATAGTTTTTGACTGAAGGATTATGATTGACTTATCAAGCATTAAACTTAAAATTATATTAATAAATTTATGGTTTTTATATAAACTTTCAAATATAAAAAAAATTATATATATTTATAATTAAAAATAAGGACCAATATGTTTTTCCTTTTAAATAGTTTGAAATTTAATTTTAGTCCCTAGAAAAATTTAATATGTTTTTAGTTCTACAATTAATATATACTAAAAATAAAATGTGTTTTTGAAAAATTACAGGGACTGAAAGCATTTTACAAATTTTAAAAATATTTTAAGGGGAAAACATATTTTACTCTTAAAAAATATATTTGTTTTTCAAATTAAATAACTCTTATATGGGCGAGGGACCAACCCATAAACTATTCACGCGCATTTTTTGTTGTGTAGACTATTCACACCATTAATAGCCAAAACCACAACCACAACCATTTCTAAGGGTTGATGGCAGAACAAGTTTATGAGGGGACAGATTTACAATCTTAAAAATTATCATTTCATTAATTGATTCAAGTGGCAGTTAATGCATCTCAACCATCCTTCAAAAAAATTACAAAGTAGGCAAGGTTGTACTTAGATGTAACGTGCTTGTCAACTATATATGTTTGAATGCATATTTGTAAAATTAATTACGTATCAAGGTGATTTTATAGTTGCCTAAAGCAGGCAAGGTTGTAATATTCAATTGGTCTTCTTAATTTTGTAGCAACATGCATAGGGGGATCTTGTAATATTACTCATCTTCTCATCGTTCCCCTGTCATATGCTGAAACTGAAACGTAACCAATCAAGAAATGATAAAAATGCATGGCTAGCTCCTAAAAAGTGGGGGCTCATGTTGTTGCCAAAGGCATGGATTAATGAAGCAAGAGTTGAAAATTTTCTCCAAATTAACACAATTAATTAGAAGCAAGAGTGAAAGGATTATAGATCTTAATTAAGGCGAATGAAATTATTATATATCCAAAGTCAGGGTTAATTAAGTTGGGCAGGACTTTAATTAGATGATTGATTCCCTCCTTTTTACGTATTAGCAAGTTGTGGTTAAAATTGCTTAAAAATAAGTTGTGGTTAGATTCATTTACATGCAAGTCAAATAATACGGAAGATGGGAAAATTTTATTTAATTTTGACAGCACATCTATACCATTGATGAAGTCTAATTATATTATATGGCTTATATTTTTTTTCCCTTCAAATGGTTATCAAAGTCTTTTTTTTATTCCCTAAAAAGAAATCATCAGAGTTTAATCCTTTAGATTTTCACAAATGAATCTAGTACATATTCATTAATTTAAATATTTTAAATTAAATAATATTATTTTGATGTTTAAAATTGCCAAAAATATAAAAATAAAATAAAATTAATGTTGTAATTCTCTACCACATTCATTTTCATATAGTCGAACATTCATTTTCATATAGTCGAAGTCTCTCTTATGTACCTTTACCATCAACACTCGTCGCCTCCAACGTTGCCTCTCCCCACTGCCTATATGCTCTCGCCCAACCCTCTACATCTTCCCTCCTCCTCCGTCGCCACCACCCTCCACATCTCTATGACGACGAGGACGCAAATATGGATGTTGACAACATAGAATTGATCTGGACGAGCACGATGATGCGGATGCAGACGACGCTAAACAAATCTAGGTGCGGACTACGCGGCCTTGACGCGGATGACAAGTGCAAACGTCACAAATACAAATGCGAACAGTGATTGAGTGGTCAAAGAGGGGGGAAGGGTGGTGATAAAGGTGACGAGTGGTCAAGGAAGGGGGAAGTGGTAGAGGGGGCGAGTGTAGAAGATGAGAGTGGTAAAGAGTTGTCCCATTTTATTTTTTTTACACACTGAAAAAAAAATTTTATCACTGAAAATGGTATTATTTAATTTAAAATATTTGAATTAATAAATAATGACTAAATTTGATATTTTTGATAATTTGAAGGATTAAAATGTAAAGATTTTATTTTTAGGTACTAAGACCAAAAGCTGAAGCAACAAATATAAATATATATATTTTATAACAACTCATGCAATTTCACTCGGAAGAATTTGGTAGGTTATTTTTCTTAACAAATTTTTATATTTATATCTCTTTTTTTGTAGTTGCATAATGACCATATATAGTAATCAATGAATGTTTTATTCGTTTCATGATTTTTTTTAAATATATTAATGCTTTGTAAATTAAAATAAGTACTTTATAATCTTTTTCTTATTTTGCAAATTATTATTTTATACATATAATAATAATATTTCTCAGGTACATTTTTGGGTTGGATATACATTATAGAGAATATTCTAACTATATAGATATAATAAAAGCAAACCATCTGTATCCTTTTGTTTGCCCATGGCAAGACGGAGGTGAGAGGCTTAAACATGTTTGGATTAAAATTAAGAGAGTTCAAAAGTACTTTTACTTTACAAGCAATAAATTTTTTCTTATTCATTTGGTACATTGGAATTTATTATTGTACAATGAAACTCACAAATTTTCAAACTTTAATCTCCGGCGGAAATTTCCTCTACAGTGCTGTTGGCACTCCCAGGCAGAAAATCAAGGTTGTATAGTGTAAGTACCATAGCCATTGAAGAAAAGAAAGTTAGCACAGGTCCAAAGATCCAAAGTAAAAGGGGAAGTGCCGAGTAGAAAAGCCTGTTCCCTACTGTGTTCAAGAAGATGGCCTTGTCCAAAAGCTGAGTTAAATATTCTGAGGTCACTAAAGACTTTACATCTTGTGGAGTGCAAATAAGGATATTCACCTGGTTGAGAAACCCGATTGAGAAAGTGTGAAACAGAAACGAGAAAAAGAAT
This sequence comes from Amphicarpaea edgeworthii, assembly GCA_014843725.1. Taxonomy (NCBI): domain Eukaryota; kingdom Viridiplantae; phylum Streptophyta; class Magnoliopsida; order Fabales; family Fabaceae; genus Amphicarpaea; species Amphicarpaea edgeworthii. Next base: position 3,095,103 of record CM026325.1, read on the forward strand.
ATGGCAAGTAGAATGGCGTATTTAAGTCCCAACACAAATTCCCCGTGTGCTCCCAAAATTGTGTTGTGGATTGCACTCTTGACACTGTAAGTGCTGCTTATGACTGCTCCTAGGCCAGTGCAGATTAGCATGGATGTTGTGGCCATTAGGGTTGATCCCATTATTAGGTTTCGAAGAGATTGAATTGCTATGATGTTCTTTTTCTCAATATCCTGCAACAATATAATAATGTGGATTGGAGTTCTTAAAACATTTTGCCTAATGTAGAAATAAATAAATAAATGGATATATTAATATACCTCCATCATGGCAGGAACCCATAATCTACGACCATCGGAATCTCTTCCAAAGGTTGTGGTGAATGGCTGTGTTTGACTCTTATGCCATAACCACACATGATATGCTAAGATGATTCCTAACCCAAATGGCACAAATATCACATCCATATAGTAGTTTCTCCACTCCATCTATCTAAAAACTCTCTCTCTCTTTCAGCTCTGGTTCGTGTTTAATTTCTCTTAGCCTCACGGTCACAGTAATCCCTCTTGTTTTTCACCTTAGTTAAGTGCACACTTCTTTCTTTTGCCTTTTATAATTTGTTATGTATATTGTATATATATAGAACGAGAGATAGAGAGAGATTTTAACGGCTTCTTTAAAGACCTACTATACTCACCTAGTCACCTGTCACCACCTATGTACGAAATCATTATATATTTTAATGAACGCCTCAACCGAGAGAGGCACGTGCTAAATATATAACTATAAGGTTAATTGAATTTCAGAAATATTTATTTATTTTTAATTTAAATAAAAAAAAAGGTTAAACCACTATTTAATTTGTAAGATAATCGATTTCACTTTCTTTTTTTTTTTTTGAAGAGAGTGAAATTAAAAAAAAAATAAAAATTACCCACAATCAATATAAACAAATTCAACACTGTAAGGTGCCTTACATTAACTAGCACATTCCCTCTCTCCCTCTCATTCACAGATGCTAGGTAGCACTAGGGATGACAATATGGACCCAGACCCTACGGGCACCCGCAAAAATACTCATACGCGGGTAGGGTAATAACCCGCATATTTGGGGATGGGGATGGGGCGGGTATTTACCCGCAAAATCTCATGGGGATGGGTGCGGGTGCAGGCACCTGTAGTACCCACCCCGCCCCGCCCGCACCTTATGTATATACATATTAATTAATATATTATAATTTTATTATTTAAATTATTCAATTATCTATTTATTATTTTAATTATTCTTTTTATATGTTAATTTTGATATTCTATTATGATTTAATTTTTATTTGTATTAGTAGTTTAAAGCAATATAGAAACTATGGAAATAAGCATTTACAAAATATGGAGAAATTAATTCGGATGATGAAGTTAAAATATTATATCTATTTATGTTTTATTTTTAATATATAATTATAAACTAATTAGTTTTAAAAATATATTAGTTTTTCCTGTTTAATTAGAGTTTTTGTTTAAATTTATGTTGAATGATTATTTTTGTAATGTTATTTATTTATATAAATCAATATTCGTTTGATTTTAATATTATATAAGGGTGTATTGGATTAGGATTTTAAAATACTTTTTTTTGGCATAAAAAAGTCTTAAAAATTTTTAAGATTTTGTAGAAACTAAAAACTGTTAAGATTTTTTTAAGATGACTTTTGTGATTAGGATTTTATAATTTGGATTTAATGGATTTAGAATATAGGATTTCACATATTTATAAGATAAGATTTGAAAAGATTTTATGGATTTCTAAAAAAAAAAAAAATTCAAAACTATTAAACACAAACCAACAAAAGTGTGCTTGGAAATATTATTGAACATAGGAAATGAACCATTATGGCAAGGAAAAGTGTGATTCAGAGGGAGAAGAAGAGACAAAAATTGGAACAGAAATATAATTTGATTCGCCGATCCTCAAAAAAAAAGAAATAAGCAAAGTTCCGTCGTTAAGTGATAAATGGGAAATGCATGGAAAATTAGAATCACTACCGCGTAATAGTGCACCTATACGTCTTCATCGACGTTGTTTTTCGATCGGAAGACCGCGAGCTAATTATCGAGACTTTGGATTATCCAGGACACATACTTCGTGGAAATGGTTCATGCATGTTTATTGTCCGGTGCAACAAGATCACTAATCATAAATTATCATAAACTGAATCATCTCACCTAATGTACATGAACTCATTTTGAGATATATTTTTCACAAATTTTCATAAAGTAATAGTGAAAAATAATAACAAAATATTAGTAAAAAATATAAAATGTTTCATTTAACTCATAAAATCAATAATGTCATCAAAATATAAATCAAATAATTCAACAAAAAAATATATGATGATCAAAACATTAATCATCTCGCTTAACTTGAAGAATATCCAAAGTTGTCTATGTTTTATAACATCCCAAACATTGCTCTTTGTTTCCTACGTTAAATTGTATATTTTTTCAAAATTGATTGCAATAGTTTAGAAAGGTCTTTTAAAACTTTAACTTGATTGTTTATCCCGAGTTAAAACTTCTTCTAGACTCAGATCTATTTCTTTTATGAAAATTTTCATTTCATTAAAAATTTATGAACTTAAAATGAATGAGACAGTGGACTACATTGTAGGCTTGTAAATTGATTCATAGTGATTTTGATGTATGAACACATTACTATTAAAATCATATGAAAAGTCTCATCTTGAAAAAAAAAAATGTGTGGGTGAGAGATTATGTCACTGCCTTCAAAGCAAAAATAATGAAATAAATAAAAAAGTTTGAGATGAGAAAGAAAAAGAAAAGTCTCTCATAGTTGAATGTGATTGTTTGTAGGGTTTGGTATTTATATGATCAACTAAAAAGTCTATAAAATCTACCAAAATCCAATTAAAAAAAATTCATAAAATCTTTATAATTTTGAATAACAGATGATTTTTTTTTTTTTGCGTTATTCAAAATCCCAATTGAATACCACAAGATTTCGTTGCCCTTTGAAAAAAAAATCTTGATAATCTTGATTGAATACTATTAGATTATTTTTTATCATTTAACAATCTTGATTGAATACCCAAGACATTTTAAAAAAAAAAAAAATTATTCAAATCTTAAACAATTCTAATCCAATACATCTCCTAAGTTTTTGTTTTTTTTTTAATATAATTTTTAATTTTATATATATGAAAAGTGTGGGTCGCGGGTGCGGGTATGGGTATATAGGTACCCAGAGGGTATGGGGATGGGGATTGAAATTGTTACCCGCACGGGTATGGGGCCGGGACGGGTACTTTTTTCAAACACGGTATGGGGACGGGTACTATAGTACCCTACCCATACCCTACCCATTGCCATCCCTAGGTAGCACCGCATGCTTCATTCTTTCATCCACTCCACTTAGAGTCTTTGACCATGTCATGATTGACTTTGGGCTTCAAATTTTAGTCGGCAACGTGGTGTAAGCGTTGGAGCTGTTGTCATTTACTGTATAATTGTGAGTTACATGTTGCATAAGGTTCATTAATTACTAATTTGCTTTAATAAGCTTGTTGCACAAATTCTGTTTTGTGCATAATGAAATACTAATTTTCAGCAAGATACCCTCTTAGATAAAAGTATGAATGGGGTTGCTACTTGAAACGTAGATTCGGCAATACAAACATGCTAAAAGTATTTCAAGAGTTAGAAGTTAGCTTCTTAAGAGTGGAACATGAAAAACCTGACATAGTACAAGAAAACTGATATATAAAAACTAAAACTTTGATTGTTAAATCTAAGTGAATTGAGGTGTTTCCGAAAGTATAACTCAATGCAATTTTCATGTGCAGACTTGAAACTCTAGTAAGAAATTCAAAACTCTTTATCTATTATTTCCTAGCCACAAAGTCCAGCTTGTGAAACACTAACAACATGGCAACTGAACATGAGAATGCCATCACTGGTCCAAAGATCCAAAGCATAAGTGCAAGCCCTGTGTGTAAAATCCTGCTTCCCACAATGTTCAAAATAGTTGCCTTTCTCAATAGCTCAGTCAAATACTCTGTGGTAACCAAGGTCATGACATCTTGTGGTGTGCAAATGAGAATGCTTAACTGGGTGAGAAACCTAACTGAGAGAGAGTGAAAGAGAAATGAGAATAAGAATATTGCAAAGAGGGTTGCATATTTTAGTGCCACCACAAATTCCCCTTGTGCTCCATAAACTGAGTCAATCAGAGGCATCTTCACCGTATTGTAAGTGCTGTTTATCAGTGCTCCAAGGCCACAGCAGAGAAGGATGCTTGTGCTGGCCATAAAGATTGATCCCATCATCATGTTCCGAATACTTTGGACAGCTACAATGTTCTTCTTTTCAATATCCTTCAATAAAATTCATACATATAATTAACATCACTACAAAAATAGGTTAAAATAAGTATCAGGTCTTTCATACAACATATTCTTATACCTTTATAATAACTCATTTGAACAATAGAAATAATTAATATTTACTAGCGATTATACACAACACTCAATAAATTTTTATACATTTATAATAACTCATTTGAATAATAGAAGTGACTAATATTTATCAGAAATTATACATAACACTCAAGATAAATTATTTTTATCGAGATTCATTCGAATCCTAATCACTTAGTTAATGAATATAAACTGTTATCAGTATAACATCGAATATATAGCATTAATGTATGAAATTTAAAGGGGGCATGGCATACCTTGATCATGGCAGGAACCCACAAACACCTGGCATCGGCATCTATTCCGAAGATGGTTAAGGAAGACTGTGTTCGGACCTTATAACATAACCAAACATGGTAGGCAACGTTTATGAGAAACCCTAATGGTACCAGCGTCACATCCACATTATAAGATGTCCTCCACTCCATACGTATGTATCTTGCTACCTCTCTTTGATCAATTAATTGCGTCTTTATATATATATTTTTTAGGAGGAACAACCCTTCTTTATTTATATATGTGTATGACTTTTAATTTGCACTTCTCTTCCCACCAATTGAGTGAAAGAGGTTAGCATGCATACCAGCGAATTTCAATAACAATATTCCATTCCGTTGGTTAAAGTTTAAACCAGTTATATTCTATTCCGTAGTATCATCATTTTTGAGTCACATCCTATGAATTACTAACTTATATTCCTTACTATATATATATGTATTATTTCATTTTTCTATATATGTATGTACAAAAATTTGATTCACTTAGTTAATGAGTCACAAGGATCTTTGCATTCTGCTACATATAAAAATACCAAAATACTAAGCGTTGGAAGCAATAGGATGAGATGAAGATCGTGCATGAAACCACGATTACTTTTAACTCTTCCAGAATATGCTTCTTGCCAATATGTTCCTAATCCCAGCGCATTCTTTTATTAATTAATAATATAATATATGGATCTAAGATGAACACAGACCTCATTTGAGGTAAAATTAAAAAGATTATAAGTTTGGGCATAGATTCTAAAATAGTTATTAGAATTGAGATTAAGAATCTTGAAGGAAAATAATTAAAAATATAGATTAAGTACAATATATATAGATTATGTATCTGTATTAGATTCAATTGTTAACTTGTTTATGTAATGATAGGTAGAGAATTTTCAATATTCTCCCAGTGATGTTGGTTATGTATTGTTCCTCGGGCGTCTCTCCTACATATTCTTCATTTGCAAATTTGTCACATGCACACACCTAACAACCCAGCACCATACATGATGCCACTCACTTTATTTAATAGATGGAGTTTGGTTCCGTCAATTCAATTTTCTATGCGTGATTTTCAAAATCTATACGGCAAAAAAAGAATCCCAGTGTTTATGACTTTATGTGCAAGCTAGAGAACAAAATTGAAGAATTATCCAACGAATACTTGGAGAATATGCAGCCATATTATATTCTTTATCTAAATTCTTATTTTAGTTTTATTGGAATTGCTCTGTCGAATCTTCACCATATAATTTTGCTTAAATATGTTGGTTTAATTTTTGGTATGCAATTAAGTAAAGAAATTGGGTGAAGATCGATGCGGCATTGGACCTACCTGGGCTTTTTTACTTTATATACTTCAAAACAATAAGAATTTCTCTTTTATATATAAGACTGATCGAGCAAAGGTAGAACTGAAAATAAAAATCTCTCACACATCTCACCCTATAAATACGCTCAATTTTTTTTTTATCCTTTTAAATTACCTAGTTTCTGTTTTAGTCTCTCTAGTTATATTTGGTACTGGTATATGGCATATAGTTTGCGTGGCATGCCAAATGAATTAAGTGTTGGCATGGGTTTTGTTAATACATAAGAATCAAAGAGAATACCAAAAATTTACAATTCATGCACGCATTATTTTTAACTAATTGAAGATAAACTTTCTTAATTAGTGCTAGCATGGTATGTCAAGTGGAATATTGTTAACGTGTCACTTTCATCACACTTAACATCTTATTGTAACCATATAGACGAAAAACAAGAATAAATATTATAGGATCGGGTACTAGCTAGAAATCAAACAATTTTTTTAAGAGATCATAAGAAAAATAAGACTATATTTCACAAAACAAAAACACATTTAAGTCTTTCTTATTGATTAGCTCCCTTGATTAACAAGTAATTCTAAATTAAGGATCGAGTTGTTTTTAATTTTTATCTCCAACTGGTGCAAATGACAACAAGCTTAACTTTTTATTCTTCTCTGCATCAAGGATCTGTCTTCTTATTAAGTCATTTGATGTGGCAAAAAAAATTCACATTCTTTATATCAATTATAATAACAAAGAGAAGAGTGTAGTAGATGATGACCAGAGTTGACAAAAAAAATAAAAATAAATAAAATCTACTTTGGTCCTTTAATTTATTTTTATTTTTTTGCAGAACCAAAAATTAACATTTTTAATTTAATAAGAACAAAAAAAAAATAGTAATAAAAAAATGTATATTTACATTAACCGACAAGGTATTTCAATTCATAATATTATAATTGAAAACATCCTCCTGCAAAAATATCAGTAAAATTGAAACACGTTACGTATTGTTAGTGTTATCGCATTTCAATTCATTCAGCAAAAGAAAAAGAACTTTTAGTGCCATGGACAAAGGAAAAGGCTTGGGTGTGGTGATACATAAAAGGCTAATGGTAATCACAATCAAAGCCACTTATCAAAAGCCATTTGAATTATTTTGGTAAAGCGCTTTCTACATGCGCTTATATATGCTTTATCCCAGTAAAATTAATACTGCTACGTACCTTTACAACACAAAGTTGTAAACAAGTAAACGACAGTACATAACCATACGTACCCATTATCTATTTTTTGATCCATGTTCTTAGTCTTAGCTGAATAATAATAATCAATCAAACAAAGTCACTTTTATCATTGATGACCACCATCTTTGCTTTGACGTTCCCACAAACAAAGTCAAGGTTGTAAAACACAGGCAACATAGCAATAGAGCACAAGAAAACCAGCACTGGCCCAAATATCCAAAGCAAAAGAGGAAGTGCTGAGTAGAAGATCCTGTTCCCCACTGTGTTCAAAGCAATTCCTTTCTCCAAAATCTCTGTTAAGTACTGTGGGGTCACCAATGACATGGCATCTTGTGGCGTGCAAACGAGGATGGTCAATTGGTTTAGGAGCCTAATTGAGAGAGTGTGGCAGAAAAATGAGAACAAGAATATTGTGAGGAGTGTCACGTATTTCAGTGCTACCATGAACTCGCTGTGAGCACCATAGACAGAATCATCAAGAGGCTTTTTCACACTGTAAGTGCTGCTTATTACTGCTGCCAACCCAGCTGAGAGGAGAATGGCTGTGGTGGCCATTAGGGTTGATCCCATTATCAAATTTCTAAGACTTTGTGCTACCAAGATGTTCTTCTTTTCAATGTCCTGCCATGTTTGAGTTTCATTATCAAAACGGTTGTCCCAATTTGATGTTTGTGGAACATTTTTCATAATGTTTTGAGATTATGACTTTACAAATTACAATAATGAAAATTACAAGTTAACTAATATCTAGCTACTCTTTTAGGAAGCACTAATTTATATAAAGTGATCGAGTAGAGAGTCTCCTTCAAAATTGTGGAGTAAGACATGGTGGACCCACTTAGCTAATTAGAATTGAGACAAAAAAGAAAAAAAATTGAAGTTATGCACTGTGAAGGGGAACATTTTCAACCAGACAAACAAAGGAATTGAAGTGGAGTTTTTTTTTTTTTTTTTTTTTTTTTTTTTAAGTTACCAACCCACTTTTAAATAGAAGTGGTGGTTCATATATACTTAGCAAAAGGCCCCACGTTATACAAAGTAAAAAATTCCTAAACCTGGGCCGGCCAATTGTATGTTGATTCGATCCCTCAAACATTAATTCAAGAAGATCCTAAACTGCATGACAGCAAATTAAAGATAGGCCCCTGAAATTCATGATCAATAATACTATACACTTTTATTTCAAAGAGTACTCCAGAACCCTCATAAACAAAAAGAATTCAAAATACACTGATTAATTTATAAAGTTGTTTTATTTCAAGCATGACTTGGGAGACAACATAAAATTTGGTGCATAGCAAACAAATTAATTAAGGATGAAGAGGAATCAAAACAAATTACTAGCTAGCTACAATAGATATATATTTATTTACCTTCAACATGGCAGGAACCCAGAAGCGTCGTGCATGAGCATTGATTCCAATAGTGGTGGAGAAAGGGTCTGTACGAGTTTTATGCCACAACCAAACATGATAAGTAACGGTTACCAGATATGCTATTGGTACAAGAATCATATCAAGATAATATGACCTCCATTCCATTTTAAAATTGATTTTCTGCTCTCACTCTCTCTCTCTCTAGCTCTATAGCTCTCTCCTATATATAGACTTAAGAGGGTTATGTGTTAAGTGTAGTACTACTACTTCTCTATATATATATATGCCGTGATCCTTTTAGATTCTTTCTGTGGATGTGGAACAAAATGAAAAGCAGCAAATATGTTGGCCACTATACGCTTTACTGGTGGTAGTTAAATAATTAATAACTAATAATTAATAATTAATTTAATAATTAATAAGAGTATAGTAATATATTTGTCTTATTATTATTTTTTGATGATGAAATGCTTATATTCTTAATTAATAACTAATAATTTCTTCATCTCATACCTCATGCATTCTCGTTTGAATGGTTTCATTGCTCATGAACACTCTTTTTCAATCTTCAATTTTATGGTTTTCCATGGTAGCCTATGCCTCGCAGAGAAGCTAAGAAATGCGAACACTCATGGCAATGCTAGATCCCGATGCAAAAGCGCTTTGGCAAAGTGCGATGTGACGCCATCATGGAAAGCTTGTGGAGGGCGACGAGTCCAAGGACTCTTACGAGTGTATGATGGTGTTGATCGAAAGTGTGCTCGTTGGCGGCGACGCACATGTTGAGCCATAACGCAATGAGATGAGTTGTGCCTTGTCTAGTCGAGTTCCTCAACAACGACTATTGGATGGAGTGGAAGGCCACGACATAGACAGTGGCGAAGGTGGCTTCAATGGTGAGCGATTCATTATTTTGAGACTAGTTTAGTAACCAATTTTTTAATTCATATAATATCATACTCTAGTTTCTATGAAAACGGTCACTAAATAGATTTCTGCATAATTGATTACTTAATTAGTTTCTATATAATCAGCCATTGAATTGTTATCTGAAATAGTTTCTAAATTAATCTAAAAAATTAATTACCAAATGATTCAGCTATTCATTGAAATTATATTATAATTTAATCCTTGATTGATTCAAGAGTATCTGTTTTGTCAATTTAGAGATCAATATTTTGGTCTTTAAAATTAATTTTTCTTGTAGTGAAACATGTATACTTGATAGTTGAGAGTTAAATTTCTCTTTTCAGAATCTAGGGACATAAAGAAAAAATATAGAATCTTAGGATACAATTCGAACTACTCACCCAAAAGCGACCTCGATCTGCTTTTATAAATCAGCAGAGATCTTTTGGTGAAGATTATGCACACTTGGCGTTTTATTAATTCTGGCTGAGGTATGCAGTACAACTTACTTTCATATTTTCATAAACTTATATTTGAAAATACTGAAATAATAATTATGAGAAATTCTGCTGGACGGATCTTAATTACAAAAGTCAATTCAGTGCATACGTATACGTTTTATGCCTTAATTTTCTCTATAATGAATCATGATAGCCTAAAATTAAATATGCTTTCGTGCACACTTACAATTAAATTAGCATATTGGTGTAGCTACTAATACAATAGTTGAAAGAAGCCGGCAATTGTTTATTTATTTTTTATCATCGCAAATAAACAGTATATTTCTAAAACAGCACAAGAAGCTAGTGCCAAAGTGTTAATTAACAGCATATTCCCAACATGTGTGGAGAAAACAAAAAAGAAGCCAATTAATTAAGTGGCAGTTGCATCTTATAGTATATACAGCAAAACTACCAACATTGATGCTACTGATCTAATAGAGCATTTACAACCACAAGAAGGATATATATATAACATGCAAACTTTCAAGAAGCAACCAAGCGAAAGTCACATTGAAGTTAATTAATATTGTACCTGGAGTAATTATACTTATATATATATAACATGCAAACTTGAAATTAACCATATATATATAAAAAAAAAATCAATTAATAAAAAATAACTCTTTTAGAGTTACATATTTGAGTTACTTTTTTTTTTTTTATCAAGAAATGTTAATTTGTTAGTTCTTATTATAAATATAAGTATAATTACTCTAAGTACAATATTAATTAACTTCAATGTGACTTTCGCTTGGTTGCTTCTTGAAAGTTTCAAAGTATCGGAGAGTTCAGAAGAAAAGCAATCTAAAGAATCGATATTAAAAAGAAGCTTATAACTTACAAGTCAACTTCTTATATATACCATCAAAAGTAAAATTTATTAAATTAATTATAATATTGCTTTTAGGTTTAAGTTATACCATCAGTAACAATTTTGCAAGAGTTATGATATATGATAAGTGTTTACTTATAACTACGGTGTAAATTAAATGATGATTGTATTTATAGGAGTTTCAGATGGCTTGGATCGATTATTTCCTAATTAACATGGACAACAAGGTATATATAGTGACAAGTTAACTAATGACATAACCCAATTTCGCAATCTCAACCTTCCCATTTTCGTGTGTTTCTTGATGCTTGATAGGGATGGATCTATTATTTGAGAGCTAATTAAACAAATACAATAATGATAACGATAATAATAATTTTGTTATTGTAGTAGGTTGATGCCTCCAGGTCATTATGCATAGCTTTTCAGGGCAAAATATTGAGGATATATATTTATTTCATCTTAGCTTTCCAAATTATTGGCGATCGATAATAAAAAGGAACGTGGTCAAAAGTGGAAGAAGATTAAGTCTCAGTCCCTCTCGTATCTAAATTATGTGTCGAAAAAAAGGTTATTGGGCACTACTGTAGAACAAGCACGTCTTCTTCAACTGGCCGAGTTTTGTCGTTTCTACTTAAAGTAATTAAAAGGAATACGTGATTCTGATCATTTTGAAGGTTTTAATTAATACTGTTCGTCCAAATATTTGATTTTCAGTAACAAAAATGCAAATAAAATTTACTTGAGAATTGCATTATTTATTGAAAGAACTTGCTGCAAATCAAATGCTGCGCTATAACAGTGCCCACACTAAAAGATAGACTAAAAAACATCATGACGTGTGAATTCTAAAATGCAATTGCTCATAATACGAGGATTAACAAATAAATACAACAACCAAAAAAAAATAGCTGTGACCAATTATTATGTAAAAATACTACGTACAGCTTGGAAGCATGTAGCTACAACTATATCATGAATCTATTGAGAAAATGTGTTGCTCCAACAAAAACATTATTATCACTACTATTGGTGAAGTTATGGTAAAAAAAAAAGAATAAATATATATATTATTTTTTATTTTTTTTTCTATTTGAATGTCTGGTTTCTAGTTAGTTTTTTTTAGCCTTTTTTATTATTCCAAAGTAAGAGAAAAAGAAGATGATAACCCTTTCTTGAAAAAGCTAACTCCCACTTACTAAAGGAGCTGGGAAGATCTTCACTTCAAATTTCATAAAACAAGATTATTATGTGTAAGTTTTGTATCATTTTTACAAAAGGAAACACACACAAAACCTATCATTAATTAAGAGAACCTTTCCCATAATTAAGAAATTGTTTGTTTCCAAAGAAAGAAGCAGTCGTTATCGTGCAAAGCACATATTTCATATTTATTTGGCTATAAACACTTTGCGTGCATTCCTTTAATTAAGGATAAGCTGATGCAAACAATCCTATTCAACAACAACAACAAAAAGCTGAAGCAAACAATCCCACTATCCCAGCCCAAGAGCATGCAACCTTTTATTTTATTTTGTTTTTCTGAAAGCTAAGATGCACCAAAATGGATCATAATTGCAGCATAAATATGATGCCTCACATCAAATAGACTCATCATAAACATTAGGCGAGTTCCTTTTAAATGACAATAACTTCTGTATAATGGCATTATTATAATGAAGTCTCCTCATTTTTTAGGAAACCTGAGAAATCAACACGCGGCATATTGTAGCATGAAAATCGTGTAAAGATCGATATCATATATGATATATATATATCAGATCTCAAAATAGTAAGTAGTGTAGCATTAAATATGCTTTCTTTCTCAATTTTTTTTATTTAATTACTTAAATATCCTCACTCCTTACCTCTTCTTGCAGTTTCACACTTGCAGTATATAAACAAATGATGCTATGAAATATATTGAATTAGTGTTGAACCATGCATTGACCAAAGATTGGTGAAACTCCTTTATATTTACATCTGCCATATATAACCTTTGCTGGGGTGTCAATATCAGTAAGTTAATACATGGTTTTTGATCAAATCATGATTACCAAAACATATGTAGTTTATAGCTAGTGAGACTAACATATGTAGTTCACAAGAACAATGAGATCACAATGCTACATACGCACGGACCAAACAAATTACTTTATTCTATTTTGAAGTGATATTTGAGAGAGGTGTGAGACAAAAAGGATAGGGGTGATAAGTGATAGGAATATTTAAGTAAATTTAATTGAAAAATAAAAGAAAAGAAAAAAAGATACATTTAATAATTATATATAGAAGCTGTATTTAACAATTGCTAATAAATTGAGTTACCTGAACAAGGCTCCCAAGGTGGAGAAGGTCCAACACTATAATATAAAGATGATTTATTAATTTGGGGGTTCTTTTAAATTTTAATTATTAAAATGAGATTGTTTTTAAATTAGTTAATTGCATTTGTATGAAGAAAAAAAATGGAATAACGTGTTGTCGTTGCTGCTTCCTTAATTGAAAGATATAGACAATGAAGAAATATAATAGAACTAAATTGTTATAAATTTAAATTTAATTTTTCTCGCTCCATTCCAGTTTCAAATCTCTATTATATATCAGATTAATCGTGCCTGAACGTCTCTCTTTTTTCCATGCAGAAAATCTAGAAGAAAGCCTAGCTTAGCTATGGTGCATGCATGTGTGCCACGTTTCAAATGTAATTCAGAAAAGAAGCATGGCAATGACATTAATTATTACTCCATGACAAAATAAAACTGAGTTATTCCTCTCTTATATGAATAACTCAGTTTCATTCTCTTTTCTCTTCACACAAAACAAAGAAAAAGATGTGGCTGAACAACAACATGCCATGCTTTCTTTCGAGGAACTTTTACTTTATTTGGTGATTCCCTACATAGCAAACAAAGCCTAAAGGGGCTATAATTTGTCCATTTGAGAGAGAACTTACATTACATGCATAACAGTACTTGCTTATTTGCCATCCTTCCTGAACTTCCAAGAAGATTCATAACAGAAATCGGTTGGTTGTGTCAGAACGGCACATTGCAGGAATCGAGAATGTGCACATACTGGATTTGCAATCTGAATGGCATGAATTCAGCTTCATGTATGTACAATGGTATATAGGAGGTTTGTGACTTTGTGCATGCATGTGCATTTATAAGCTTCTCTTATAAATTAAAATAGTTTATCCATAACTTAAAAAAAGAATTTTAGAAAAAATAAAATAATAGAATTTCTATAAATTAATTTTTATATAAACTAAGTTCATTTTTATTTTACTTTTTACTTCTATATATAATTACTTATTCATAAGTTTATCCAAACAAGATTATTCCTAATTTTATTTTAATTACAAAAATTAAACATACACTTTGGAAGACCAAAATCAAGTGACAAGTGTAATCAACATCAAAGTAAAAGAGTAATGATATGTAATTTATATATATAAATAAATATAATGGATTAATGAATTAATTTGGTTGGTGGTAATGGGAAAGAAAGTGATCAAAGGATAATCTCCATTTATAACACTTAGTCAAAATGGCCTAATGTTGTAAGGATTAATTCACCATAAGCTATTATTTTAAAGAGTAATTCAATTCTTTTTTGGTTATTTTGGTAGGATTAGCAGCAAAGTGAGACCATTGTCCGGCATTGGGATACGGCAGGTGCTAATTAAGGAATTGATAAAGGGATAAGAATCTTTTGGTTCTTTTTAGCTCACCGAGATGAGAGACAGATGAATCAATAAAGTCCAACACAGTTGATAGATATAATACAGGTGGGTTCTTTAAATAGCTGACAGACCTTTAATCTAAGAATCCTCAAACCAAGGAATTAAATGCAACAGTACTAGTTTTATTTATAATTTGTCTTCCATTTGAGACATACTTACTTGATCATCGACTTGCAAAGGTAACGGTGTCAAGCCATAAACACCTGTAAGAAAAGAAGCGTGTACACTCACAGACTTTGCAAGATGAATGACATAAATCACAGCATGCTGGTTTACTTTTGAGGAGACTCAGCTCCATGCGAGCAGTAACAACCCAGTAGGAAAAGAACCAACAAATACATCTTTGACACCACAATGTTGTTCTTCATTTTTTCTTTTCTTTTGAAGATAAATTAAATAGTCCGTGAAGTGAGTGAGGTACTGAGAGTTTTACTTAATTTGTCGTTGAGTGATGTCATGCCTTTGAAAGGCTGCACACATGCAAGATATGAAGATTCAGGTTGCTTCCACGATTACTAGGTGCTGTCTATATATCTGCATGAAAAAAAGGTTCAAGTACTAGTTATATATAATTAATTAATCTAAGTATAATGCAAAATTTGAAAATGCATAGAAGGAAATTAGAAGTGAAATAAAAAATAAGAAAAAATGAGAAAGATAGAATAAATAGGGTAGGTATATTGGTTAATTAGAGTATCCTTAATTAACAATGTTCAGTTAACAACACTTGCACCATGGTGGAAGAAAACTCATGCATGATATCCTGCATGTGTGCCACCTCTCAGATGCAATGTAAAAAAGAACCAAAAGACAACACTATTCTCTGCTCCAATCCATCACTCACTTATATAAATAAGCCACTTCAGGGACTATTTTCTCTTCACGGCAAAAACCAAATTGAAGATGCATGGGTTTGAACAACAACATGGTGGTACTAAGTGATTCTGATGAGTTTTCAAAATCAAAATCATGCTGTGATTCCTGCAAATGCACAAACTCAACAAATATTAGGCTGAATTCATGCCACTCATCTTGTGACATGTGTCTTTGCACAGTTTCGTTGCACTGACAAACACAACCGACTTTTCGTGAACCATAATTTGCTTCTGCAAATGTACGTACCAATGCAAGTTTGGAATAACTCCATTCCACGCATGCCAATTGATTAATTCACACACTTGATAGTATATATATATATATATATATATATATATATATATATATATATATATATATATAAAAAAAAAACTATTTTAGAGAAGATTAATATCCTAAGATCCTTCTTAATATTCTTGATATGAGAAATGCTAGTGATATTTTACCATTGAAATTTATTAAAAATTATTAATTATAATAAGTTTTACATATCATTTTTATTTAATAATTATCTTTTTTTATTTAATTGATATTTACAAAAAAAAAATTTAATAAATTTCAATAAATCACTTTGAAAATAGAAAAATGAAAGTATTACATGGAGTGTCGAGAATGAATATGTATTCATGTAAAATAAAAAGGATGAAGATATATGATTATTTCTAATAAATTGTTACTGTTGCGATCACAAATGCATGAAGATAATGAAAGGTGTGAGAAAGACATGAAAAGTAAAGGATGTAGAGATGAAAATGTAAATAAATTAGTATTGAAGTGTTTATTTTATTTTAATATATAATTTAAAACTTTAATGTTTATTTTGTTAACTTGAATGTTTTTTTTCTATTAAATATATTATTTTTTAATCTTGCAAATTATATTTATTTTTTATTTTCGTCCTTCCAAATTAATGATGACATGCCACTTTATAATGATGTTATCATCACAATTCACAACTTCATCAATTAGTGAAATGACATGATAATATCATCAATCCATTTGCCATGTCATTGTATGCTTAAATATATATTTAAGCTTTCTTTCAATTAAAAACATTAAATGTTTTCTTAAATGAAAAAGTAAATGCATTGAATTTTTTAAAATATAATTAAATGAAAATAAATAAGAAGATAGAACATCCAAGTATGATATTTTTTTTGGCTGAAAAAATAAAAGTGATAAACTTATTTAATTATAGTCTATATTTGATGTACAATTAATAACAAATTTGATAACAAATAAATAAATAAATATATATATATATATATATAATATGAATGGTATTTAAATAAAAAAAAAATCAATTTTCAATATTTCTGTACATGATTGGTTTCAAATTCTCTCTCTACTATTTGTTTCTTGATTCTTAAAAATTATTTAAAATTTATATAAAATCAATTTTGATAGATATTAGTTAAATTATGAAAAGAAAATCTTAAATTATAGATGTAATTGATCAATTTATTAATGAGAGAGTGGAGAGAAAAAAATGATTTATTGAAGAATTTTTATTATGTCTATCAACCGATCCTATATTTTAAAAATACAAAATACATTAAATATTTACCATACAAATGAAATTATATATTAAAATTCATTAATCTCTATAGATTTCACGATCATATTTCCATATTTCCCTCCTCGTTAAATAATAGAATGTTGCTAAGGAGTTTTTTTTTGGCACATGAGAACGGAAAAAAAAATAATGATAATAGATTAAGGACCTGTTTAAAAGACTTTTTACTTTTTATTTTTAAAAATTATTTTTTAGAATAATTTTTAAAAAGAAAAAATATATTTAGTATTTAAAAATTACTACTACAAGAAAATAAATTTAGAAGATGTAGGATGTGTGTGAAAGAAAGATATGAGACTTATGTAAAAAAAATAAAATGAAAAATGTGAGACTTGTGTATAAAATTATTAGTAAATATGTAAGATTTTATAAATAAATAAAAAATGTGAGACTTCATGAAAAGAGAAAAAAAAATTGTTTTGATTTTTTTATTTTAAAAATTAAAATAGAAAACAGTTTTTAAAAATTAAAATCAAACCGGTCCTAATACTTTAATACTTTGTTATTTGTTATTGCAGGAAGGATTTCAAAACTGGAATTACTTTTATATAATTAACAATACATTCTTATGCACTAATTTACATGAAAAAATTAGATAAATACAAATAATAACATTTATATAAGCTTAAAAACTCCAATACAAATTGTTTAGTCACACTATTTTTTTATACTCTGCTAGGTTGAAAATTAATAAAAATCCTCAATTTTAGTAAATTAATTTATATATTATTTAAAGATTATCTTTCTTAATTTAGCGGATATCTACCTAAATTGATAGTTTTTAATAAATTTAAATTAAATCAAGATTTGAAAGAAAATGTGAATTCAATACGTATCATACAAACTTAATTATGAAAGAATTCGTAAATTTATTAGTAAAGTTATTGAAAAAAAATATTTTTTTTGTGATAAGTCATAAAGTTAATTTAATATTAATAATTAATATATTACAAATAATATGTTTAAAATTTTCAAAGAAATTGTTGAATAAAAAAATGTTTGATAAATTTTTTTGCTGAATAAAATGTTTGATAAATGAAAAGGAGGCAGAGATGACAATAAATTAAATTTGAAAAAATCTAATCTTGATGAGAAAACATATTTTGATCGATTTGGGTTCAGATTTGGGTTTTTCTTGTCCTTTAAAAGGGTTTTATTTCCATATTTTTAATAGTGAAATAATTTAATTTATAATAATAATAATTTATAAAATTAAAATTATACATTCAATTCAAAATATTATTTATTTTTAACATTTTTTATTTTTATTAATTTGGGTTTTTCTTCCCAAAAAAAATTTGTTCCTTTATTAATGCTTATAGATTGTTTAAATTAAAATATAATTAATAAATTAATAATGATATATTTAAAAAATATATAGATAAATCAAAATTTCAAAAAATGTGAGGCTAGTTCTAATAAAATATAAAGTTGAAATATTTCTTTTATGGCAAGTAAAAGGATCTAGATATTCCAATTATCTCATAAAAATATCATTAAAAAACTAAATGCATTTAATGTATTTAATATAGCTGAATACTTTAAATTACAACAATAATGAAATTAAAATATTCAAATTATATATTTAATATAAAATATTATATAATTTTTTTTTAAAAAATAGTTATTTTTTATTTAATAATATCCCTATGTTATTTGAATTTACAATAATTAATAATTTAATATATAATTTATTTAAAATATAAATAATTAAAAAATATAAATAAAAAAATGCTACATAAGTCTCTCACAAATTTTTTCAAACCCAATATTAATGACACTCAACAAAATAAAGTTAGATACAACCCTCCTAATAATTTTGTAAAGCTTTCGCATAATCTCCTCAAAGATAACATCCGTTTGAGCTAACATTCATTATTCGGTTCAAAGAATTTTGTTTCAGAATGGAATTTAAGATTCTTATCTCCATTGAACTTAACCTAAATATGCTCGAATCTAATTGGCGATAAAAGAAATTTGGATACTTTACAGACTATCTTATGTTTTAGTTTTGTTGTTGTCCTCGTATAAAACTATCTAAAATACTCGTCTTTTACAACAAACAAACAAAAAATGCAAGGAAGTCTTTCACAAATTTTTTCAATCCTAGTAAAATGTAAAAAACAAAGATCGATATAAATTTGTTTATTTCGTCTCTCTTAAACGAATCTCAAATACAACTCCACCCATAAAGATTGACGTAATGATGAATGGATTTTGAAAGCTTATACAAGATCTCGTGTTCTAAGTCTCATTGTCGCCTTTGTTAAAAATAAATAAATAAATTCAAATTCACTCATCTATTACAAAAAAAAAAATTAAAAAAAAAATAAATGGAGACAGGAATTGGCCTCTATCCGTCCCATTGTCATGCCTAAGAAACTGAGAATATATTATTTTATTTTCATTTTTAAGTGGTCTTGTGGGGCCATTACGTTTTGCTACTGTGTTTGATTCCTGTCTATTGTGCATTTCACCGGTTTGGTGTTTCAGTGAGCAACAAGGCCAACGCTTCTTCTTCACTTCACTCTGCCCAGAGACACAAACACACTGCTTATTACTGCATTCAGCACCAATCAGCAACGACTCTCTCAATCTCTGCTTCTTCTAGAATCTTCGCCGGTACTTTCTCAACAACACTGTCACTCTCAGTCACCGCACTCCTCATCGCCGGGTATCCTCTCTCTCTCTCTCTTTCAATGTCTCCATCAATTTTTCTCTCTGTTCCCCAAATTACATGCTTCTTCGTTATTTCTTACGTTGTTGGAGACGACGTTTTTATCGGGTCTTTGTTCCATTTTGCTTCTGAATGCGTGTTTCCTTTGGTTAATTATTATGTTTTCTTGTTATATACTTTGATTATTCTTGGTGCTTCCTGCTCCCCTGTGTTTTAGGTTTCAACGGCGATAGAATTGCATGTCATTTTTGTTTGCTTTTATTGTTTTCTGCTTTCAATTTGTCATTTTTTAATTAATTTGTTTTTTTGTTGGAGATTGGCAACAGAGACGGGATGTGAATAGGAACATTTGAAGGGTTGTAGACTGGGAGCATTTAGTGGAGGAGGTTGAATTTGGGGCTATTTATGATAGGAAGGATGGTTGATGAATCTCATGTTGGTTCTTTCTGGTCAGAGGAAATTAATGGGGCGGTTCAGATTCCCATGAGAAAGAAAAGAAAATACAGGCCAAAGAAAAAGGAATATCAAGGATGGGGATCAACTTCCCTTATTTGCTTTCTCCAATCAATTGGTAGAGATACGAGCACCCAGATAGATCAAAGTGATGTTGCAAATATTATAACGGAGTATGTTAAGCAGCACAATCTCCTCCATAAGACGAAAAAGAAGAGAATTGAGTGCGATGAGAGGCTTCATTTGCTATTTGGGAGGAAGACCATTAGCCGGTTGAAAATTAATGACTTGCTTGAGTCGCACTATGCAGAGAACTGTGATGAATCCTCTGATGGTAATTGGTTTGACTCAGAAGATGAAGAGAATGCCTTGGCAGCTTGTGAAACCCTGAGAACAGCACCTTCGGAGAGGAAGAGTCAACCAAAGAAACCAGTTTTTGAAAAACCAAGGAGCTGTTTTGCTGCCATTGTTCCCGCCAACATCAAGCTTGTTTATTTAAAGAGGAGTCTAGTTGAGGGCCTTTTAAAGGACCCTGAGAATTTTGAGACTAAAGTAGTTGGAAGCTTCATAAGAATCAGATGTGACCCAAATGATTACCGTCAGAAAAACTCACATCAGCTTTTGCAAGTCTCAGGTAATTTGGCTGCTGTTTGTTGATTATGACATTGCATTCTAATAAATGCCTTTTCTGCCTCCTAAATGTACAATTCACTTTGAATAGGTATGAAGAAGAGTTCTGAAGTAAATGGGGAAATTCACCTTCAAGCTTCTGGTTTCATTAAAGACATCAGGATTCAAATGCTTTCAGATGATAATTTCTCTGAGGTACGGTTAATATATCTTGCTACTTTTAGATTTATTTAACAAAAATAGTAGACTCTGTTAATTAGGGTTAACTCAACTAGTAGGATCAAATTGTATTGACTTAAGCCCAGTTTGAATAAACTTCTTAAAACATTTATAAGATAAGAAAATAAAGAGGTTTAATGAATCAAACTTCTCCCAGTAGTTTTTTTAGAAGCTCTCTAATCTAATTTTTCTAAAAGCTAGGTATAAGTCAATTTTAACTTAAGGGAGAAATTTGATTCATTTTACCTCCCATTTTTCTTCTCCTCTAAATGAGGCCTTAAAGGTCCATTGACTCAAAGGTCTCGGGTTTGTTTCATGCTAGTGATCTCTCATTTGTAACTAAGTACCATTTTAAATTGGCTCTCATTGGTATGTCATTTGTAACTGTAAGTACCATTTTAAATGGCTTGTGGTATGCCATGAATGCAGTAACTTTCTGCGCCCCCCCCCCCCCCCCCCCCCAAAATTTTCATGTACCCAAAAAAGAAAAAAATGTTGTTGACTATGGTCTGGTGTAAACCAAAAGTGCCAAGTTGTCCGTGTGTAATAATTGTTTTTGATCAACTTCTATCAAATTAAATGCTGGAATAATTCATAGACTGTTTTAAATAAGCACGTGTTTACTGGAAGTTGATGGTTGGTTTGATATTCTTTATTGCTAATTATCTTCAATACCATCATTTTGTATCCTAAATATATATATTTTTTAATAATGTGAAGTTTAATTATGGATGTGATGTATGCATAACGTCTGCCGGTTTTAACCATGTCTGGTAGAGTTAATGCTTGTATGTCGTTTTCCATCTATAGTAATTAAAGAAGAATGAGAAAGCATCTTATCATTACTAAAGTTCTAGAGAGTGTTTCAAGTTTTGATATAACTTTTTGAAGCCAACTTAGAAGCTTAAGAAATTAAGTATACTGCTTCAAGTTTTACCAATTGGTGCAAAACTAACATGTGGGAGAAGTAAGGTATGGGGTGGGAAATAGAAGAAAAAATTTGACATAAAGTAGTCTTGTTAATTTTTAGTAATGCTGGTACCTTGCTCTAAACTTTGGGGATCTGGGGATGTGCTCTAACTGCTGCTATTTTACAAAACCATATCTTCATTCTAACTTGTAACAGGGTTTATTTATGGATAGTCTCAAGGACAAACCTAAAATATAACAAACTATAATGTAAAGTCAGCGTCAAGTCATGTAGGAAAATGCAAATAGAAAAGAAATGGAAGTCTGAGAACTAGGCACGGAGTGAAATGGTTTCAAAATTCTTTTAATAAAACAAAACACAAAGTAACTACCATACGAATTCTGAACTCCATGCTTTACTTTGGAAAGTAGTTTCTATGATCAACATTAATAAGCTAATAATTATTCTTTCATCTGTTTTTTTTTTTTTTTTAAATGTTTTACCAGCTAAAATAGTTTAAATAAGTGCTGGGTGCTGACGAATAAATAGCATGCTTTTGCATAAGAATTACAACTTTGTGTTGCTAACTATCTTCTCAATGATATTATCATGTTCAAGAACTATCTGCTTTCCGTATTTGTATTATTCTGCCTTTAAATTTCTGTGTTTGAGATTATGTGACTTTGGTTTCAGGAGGAGTGCGGGGATTTGCACCAAAGAGTAAAAGATGGCTTGGTCAAGAGACCTATGATTGTAAGCTCTTTTTATTGCTTTGAATTATTCTAAAATAGTGAAATTCCTGCAGCACTACTGCACTAGAACAATCCACTTCCATAAATTGTGAACTGAAAGGAATACAGAGCACAGTGTATTCCGTATACATGCAAGTCTGTTTTATTCTAGATACTAGATACTTTGTCTGATCCTTTAATGATTCTAAATAATATGACATTTTCTTTTATACATGGTAGGTGGATATGGAGCAGAAAGCTGGAGTATTGCATGAGGATATGACTAAGCATGTATGTACTGAACTGTAGCTGAACCTTGTGTTTTGATTGCTTCATTTATGTTTCTGTTCATGATTTTCTCATAATTTGTGAAGTTAATTTTTGAATTGTGAATATAATCAAATTCTAAGATTGAGGACACAATGAAAAATAGCTTGAACTATATATCATATATATAAATGATAAATAATGTTAGATTTCAATATAACAATTTTTACCAATAAATTGAGAAAATAGCTTGATCACAAGTCTAGCAAAACAAAATCATAACTCATAATTGAGTGTGTAAAGCCTCTAGTTAAATTAAAAAGGATGAAAAAAGAGCAGTGGAATGTCCTATTTCTTTCTGTAGCCAGCATCACCTAGTCTATGTTTGGTATGGTTTCACATTCTATCACCCTCTATACAGTTCTCTTGGGAATAAAGAACACTTTTGTGTTAAGTATTTGACACCTCTTAGATACTATTTATAAATGCTAGTTGTACGTTAGATATATTTTCTCATACTTGTTGATATTTTTTTGCATGTCAAATATCAATTCTTACGTGCATTCTTGTGTGTGTGTGTGTATACTTGTCCTGTTTGTACTGAAACTATACATGCTTATTTCACGTAAATATTTATTCTTACCGATATCTAGGCTTTATTTTTTGCCTATTCCTAATTCCTGCTTTCTTTTTATGTGATGATTTTGTTTTAGTGGCTTGCAAGAGAACTTACTCTGCTACAAAATCTTATTGATCGAGCTAATGAAAAGGGTTGGCGTAGAGAATATCCTTTTTTCTGATATTTAGTAGATTGACGAATTTTCTATATTGTGGTAATGTCTCCCCATCCATTTTTGAATCAGAAGATGGCAACAACCTAGTTTACCTTGTTATACAACTAAATTTGTTGCTAATAGTCATATAATATTAACTGTACTATTTGTCATAAATAAAAAAACATTGGCTGTTTATGACAATCTCTCTCTCTCTCTCTCTCTCTCTATATATATATATATATATATAGTAACCCATGACAACTTCATGATCCTTGATTGTATAGATTTCTAATTCTATTTTTTTTTGCAAATAATAATACTGATTTGCTTATTCAACTAATAAATAAATAATAAAAAAAAATCTGTTCCAATCATTGTTTTTCAGGACACAGAATCTCCCAAGTCCC
The DNA here is from genome assembly GCA_014843725.1 of Amphicarpaea edgeworthii. Taxonomy (NCBI): domain Eukaryota; kingdom Viridiplantae; phylum Streptophyta; class Magnoliopsida; order Fabales; family Fabaceae; genus Amphicarpaea; species Amphicarpaea edgeworthii. The sequence goes on from CM026325.1 coordinate 3,119,288, forward strand.
ACATTAACCATAGATAGTGTTTGAATAGTGTATATAAATGGGAGGCAACTCTCACTTTATAACTAGCTTTTGGGTTGAGTTAGGCTCAAACCCAAATTGCAAGGTGGTATCATAGCCTATCCTAAATTCAATATTGAGCCACCTACCATATTATCTACACACCAATACTAATAGTGTTAGGCGTGAGGGGATATGTAGGGAAAAACCCAATTCTCACATTGACTAGAAACAACTATCTGAATCATATATATAAATGGGGGCCAACTCTCACCCTATGAGCTAGCTTTTGGGATTGAGTTAGGCTTAAACTCAAATTGTAAGAGATGGTCATCTAATTGATTTGAGTTGACAATTGCATAGTTCTTCTTTAATTTGTCTATTATTTCCTGCATCAATTCTTTCAGTGCCATTGTAGGATAGTTTTACTTTTAGGTTGAAGCATATTTCTCTTCCGAACCACATCACATACTTGGATATTTACTCAACTTTTATGCCCAGGTGGCATGCGAGAGGAGAGGGGACAGCCTCTGTCTTTCTCTTTAATGCAGCATGCAGACTTATCTGCTGTTTAATAACTACATACCACCTTGAAGATGCTACTCCTCTCGAAAGTCATACAGAATGATTACATTACAATCCCTTCTATATGGCTTTCATCTTTTGTAATTGTGCATTAAAATTCTCTCTCGTCATGTGTATACTGCTATATGCTCTGTTTAGTGATTATTTTTAAGTCAAAAACTGTGAGAGGTTTTCTATGAAACAAAGATTCCTTAATTAATTGGAAGTACACTAGATGAGTACCTAAGAAGAAGGGAGAAGCTTCAGAGTCCTGATGAGCAGGAACGATTATTGCGTGAATTTCCTCAAGTTATTGCAGATGATCAAGAATCAAAATCTACAACACCAGATGTTCTAGATAAAAACATAGAAAACAATTTACAGGAGTTCTGGCAGGCTACCTGTACAAAATCATCTTTAGTGAATGAGGTCCCAAATGCAGTTGCAAATACAAAATTGGATATTGCTGATCTTGTAAAACAAGGCAATTCACCAAAGTCAATTCCCATTCGCCGCAGAGTATCAGAAGTTCCTGTTTTGGATATGACAAAGAATAGCACAATGTTGAATTGCATTTCTCAAGACACCACAGGTTTGTTATAAACATTCTTCTATTTCCATGATTCTCCCCTTTAATGTAAGCCTGTTTTTTTATCTGTGGATGTGCTTATGGTAATACTGTGGTATGTTTTGTTTGGTGGTAGTTGTTCTACATTTATTTATTATTTATTATACCTCAAAAGCATCAATGATATGCCATAGAAAGAACTTGACTGGGAGAGTATGGGCATTCTGCTCCACCCAAAGACACTGTTAGGAATACTGATGAGGGAGTAAATGAACCTCAACATAAGGAGTGGAGAGTGTACTATAGGAAGAGGGTAGGAAAGAGAGTTAAGTCAGCTCTGGTGTAACTGAGTTAGGTTAGACAGTTAAGACAGTTATTGTGGTTGAGTCCTAACTAACTATAAATAGAGATAGCCAACTGTTTGTAACTACCTTTTGATAATTTCTGTTGTTCCTGGAATAAGCCAGTGAAGGAAATGAGGTTTGCTCCTTTGGAATTACTCTGTAATTCATGTATTCAGTTCTCAATGATCAATGCAAATCATATTGCCATAATAATGTGTTTTTCCAACAAACATCACATTTCTATTTAATTACCCTGGGCTAGATCAGATTGCTTTAACGAAAATAAATGGGTTTGTGTCAATTTGCTTATAAAGATAACTTGTTTGCATAATTTAGTTCCTCATATTTATGCCATTTCATAAAATGATCAAATCACACCATCTTAATTATTATCCATTATTTATTTATTGCTGTGATTCAGTTGCTTTGCCAAATTGCTATAAACTATATAATGCCCATTATAAGCATTATTCATTAAAGAGATTTAATATCTAATTTTGTAAATAATGACTTTCCTGTATACTCTTCTGCAATCAGATTGCTATAAAAATCAAAATAATGAAATGACTGACCCTATCTTTTGCCCAGCATCTCTCTCTCTCTCTCTCTCTGTAATTTTAGAATATTGTATCTTAATGGATACCAACCTACTCATCTAAATCCATGCTTTGATGTTCTTGGCATATTTTGGAAGAGCACCAATCCTGTGGCTTATCTGTCCAACTGCCACAAGAGCAACAAACAGAATTTGCATATAAGAATGACATGTCTAAGCCAGCCGATTCACATGAAGCGAAGATCTCTCAAGCTCTGTCCGACAAACAGATGTGGTCATCTCAGATTCAGGTTATGAGGCTAAGCAATGGCTTATCTGTCCAACAGCCACCAGAGCAACAAACAGACTTTGCATATAAGAATGACATGTCTAAGCCAGCTGAATCACATGAAGGGAAGACCTCTCAAGCACTGCCTAACAAACAGATGTTGTCGTGGTCATCTCAGATTCGGGCTATAAGGCTAAGTGATGGCTTATCTGTCCAACAGCCGCTAGAGCAACAAACAGCCTTTGCATATAAGAATGGCACATCTAAGCCAGATGAATCACATGAAGGGAAGACCTCTCAAGCACTGCCCAACAATCAGATACAGGCATCTCAGGTTGAGGTTATAGACCTAAGTGATGACTTATCTGTTCAACAACCACCAGAGCAGCAAACAAACTCCATATATAACAATGGCATGTCTAGACCAGCCAAATCACATGAAGCGAAGATCTCTCAGGCACTACCCAATAAACATATATGGCCATCCCAGCATGATGGCTTACTTGTTCAACAGCCGCCAGAGCAACAAGCAGACTTTTTTGCATGTAAGAATGGGATGTCTAAGCCAGCTGAATCACATGAAGCGAAGATCTCTCAGGCAGTTCCCAACAAACAAATACAACCATCTCAGATTCAGGTTATAGAGCTAAGCGATGACGATGATGAAGAAAACGAAAAACCAAGTACTACAAAACCGGTTCCTGCTGTGAAGTTGGAGGATACCTTGATGTGGAATTACAGAGATCCCAAGGGACATGTACAGGGACCATTTTCCTTGATTTCTCTAAAACGTTGGAGCGATGCTGGCTACTTTCCTCAAGATTTCAAGGTCTGGAAGTCAGGTAATAGGCAGAATGAAGATGTATTGCTGGTGAACATACTAGCCCAATTTTGCCCCCTTTGATTAAATTGCTTATGATGCACATTGTAAAATCCAGGTGAATAATTTTGTAGTGAGGAAACTGCCAATCTACAACTTGTAATTGTAACTAGAAACGCATGCTCACTAATTGATTTTTTTTCCCTCCCTCTCCCCCTTCACTTTCAAGATGAATCGATGGCATTGAATCATTCATGCATGATGCATCTGAATTCTAAATGTTAGATTGTTTGGACAATGTGGAGCGATGTTGCAATGCTCCTTACAAGACTATGGTTGGATTAAAGTAGCCAGCAAAAGTATTATAAGTGCATATTTTGATTGAAGTTTGAAACAGATGTCATAAACTCAAGTTTGATATAGAAAAAGAGTTTACTATAATGTGATTTATGTTTGAGTATTTTTTGTTTAAAATTATGTTGATAAAATGAAATTTGTTTGGATAATACTATCAAATTACTTTACTTGATGTTGTGTTAAATTAATACTAATGGAAAATGAATTTCAAAATCAACTTATATGTTGCTTCCAACTGGAACTCAGTTCGCTGTAAAATTTTAAGAAAATTTTACTCTCAAACATACTTTTGAAGAGTAACTAAATATGATTTCAAACCGATTTTATTCTCAAACATACTGTTGGAGTAACTAAACATTATCCAAGCTGATTTTACTCTTAAACATGCGTCAATTTGGTGGAGGGGGGCACTCACTGTAGCACGATGGAGCAATTGAAAATGCCTTGCCAAGCAAGGATAAACAAACGATTTTCCAGTGGGATATTTCTTCGGAATGAGAAGGGTGGTGTTACCGGTATTATTGGGCTTTTGTTTCCTGCACCCTTGACTTATGGAATGATAATTCCGGAATGCAAAATTACATTCCAGAATAGTTCAAATTTTATCTTCCGCAATGGCCATTTTAGAAGGTAAGAAAAACATTCCAGAAAGTGTGCAGGAATCAACTTCGAGGTGCAGGAAGCAACAGCCTTGTTATTGGGTCAGCAATGTCACGGGGATTGTTTAAGCCCAAGTCTTCACTTTAATTGTGCCAGAAGAGAAGACATGTAGGAAAACAATTAACTGTCCTACTTTTTTTCATCAATAATAATAACCACTTATTTGACTAGTGCATCTCAATTACAAAAATAAGATACATTTTTTTTATACTTTGAGAAAATAAAAATAATTAGATACAAAAAAAAAAACACTTCGAAATAAAAATAGTTCCTACTTTCCGAAATTTTTTGTTTACTTTTGGATTGATAAAAAGAAGCAAGCAACATACTCTTTTGAATATATCATTTGTTATTTATTAAGAATCATAAAATTGTGTAAGTTTTATATATTTTTATTTAATGAGCCTCTCCACCCATTATTTATAATTAATACTAATGATCAGAATTTATTAAAAATTATAGTCTTTAATAAATTCATGGTAAAATATAACTCAAAAACATAATGCAACAGCAATAATTTGAAAAGGCAAACAAAAAAAGAGTAAAAATAAAAATAAAAATAAATAAAACCTGGCACTGGGAGGTTCAAGGGTTTCTAGCACATTTTGGCGGAAAACCTCAGCGTAGTTGCTAACACTTCACTCTTCCGCCGATTATTCCTCTGTGCCCTAGTGCCTCTTCCGCCGCCGTCAACCACCGTTTCCCTCGCTGCTTCCGGTACCGATCGATCGTTCTCCGTCCAAGTTCAGGTAACTCGCATTCTTCTCTCTGATCTAGTGCTGCTTGAGGCGTCATTTACTGCATCGACACTCTGGCAGTGTGATTTAGGATTTTACTTTTGGATTCGAAGTTAGTATGTTCATTTTAAGTGTTTTATATATTCGGAAAACGCTTGAATCTGTTCTTTTTGTTCGCAGAAAACTGTGTTGTCGCGGTTTTTGAGTTTGAAACTAACTTGCTTTGCAGCGAACCTTAGATTTTCACGAGCATCTTCGGGAGAACCTCCTGTGCTACTGGATTTAGTTCTCGCGTGAGAAAATTCTCGGAATATTTTGAATCCAGGAAATCATGCACGCACCAGTTCTAGTTCTCAGTAAGTTCTTTCTCTTCTCTTACGCTCGGAGTTTTTCTTTTTCTTCATTTTGAAATAATTTTAGTGTTTTTTTCACTTTTTTATTGATTTTAAATGTTTTTTATTTTGTTTGTGTTTGTTCGATTTGATTTTGCAGATGACTCTTTGAAACGAGAGTCTGGAGCTAAGGTCCGCTACGCTATTATTCAGGCGGCCAAGGTATTGCAGATTTTCAACTGAAGCTCTGTTTGGATAAATTTCTCTACAAACACTTGTAGGAGATGAAAATAAGAAATAAAATGAATTGATCTTCTTCCGTAAAATAAAATCAACTTGTGCACTTAACTTCTTTTATAGAACCTTTCTCATCTAACTTTTCCAAGAGCTGAAGTGCATAGGTTGATTTTAGCCTATGAGAGAAGTCCAATTCATTTTAGGTGGCGCTTGGTTTGTGGAAATATTTTCTGTTTTCATTTTCTATTTCCATTTTCTGAAAATGGTTTTCATTTTCAGTTTTTTAAGATTTAGAGAATGTGTTTGGTTTGGCTAATTTATGAGTTCAAAAAATGAAAATGTTACAATTCTGTCATTGTGCACTTTCAAATGAAACAGAAATCGAGAAAACAACTATTTGTTGTTTTCAAAATTAGGCTTATGTTCGGAAACATTTTCTTAGAAAATGTTTTCCAAATTTCTATGGAACATATTTTCATGCCTGTTTTCTCTTTTCTTTGAAAATGAAAATAGAAAACACTCTAACCAAACGCCACCTTTACCTTCTTATTTTCTTCTCCTGTGAGTGTTTATAGAGAAATTTATCTAAACAAGACCTTACTAGTTGTTATTAATATTCTCTTGTTTCTAATCTAATATTGTTGATGACTGCCAGGCTGTTGCTGATGTAGTCCGAACAACATTGGGACCCAGGTCCATGCTAAAAATGCTTCTGGATGCTCAAGGAGGTTAGTGTTTTCATTTTAATCATAAAACTACAACTTATTGTAGACTCATGTTTTTTCAATAGTAACTTGCTGAGGTCAATTATTTCCTGATTTTTATCTTTGGTTTGTGAGAGGGGTGCACACAGTTTTTTTTTTCTGTCACATTTAGTAAGATTGTTTTTTATAACTATTTGTTTTTTCTTATGCATGATGTGGGAATGGGATTATTGTTTACCAATTACCATAGAGGCTCAGTAGTGCACTTGTATTCTATGCATTTATTTGATCCTCATTCTTTTTCCTTGCAAATTAACAGGAATTGTGGTTACCAATGATGGAAATGCTATCTTACGTGAATTAGACCTTGCTCACCCTGCTGCCAAGGTATTTGTATCTTTTGCAGCACTGGATTGATATTGCTTTGTCATACATACGTTATACATACTGCTATATACTGCACTCCTGACTATGTCTTGTGAAAGCACCACTTCTGTGATTCTTTTAGGCTTAGTTTCTCTTTATTGTGAAACTTTCTAACACTGTTCTCTTATTGGAATGTATACAGTCTATGATTGAATTAAGTCGTACCCAAGACGAAGAAGTTGGAGATGGAACAACATCTGTCATCATTCTTGGTATGTTTTTAGCATGATTTAATAGCAAATCCTAGATTTTATTATATTATATATTGAATGGAGGATCAGATCTTAGTTTATTTATTGAGTAGCATATTCTCCTTTTACAATTTTCAATATCTTGTATTTTTTGGTGCAGCTGGTGAGATGCTTCATGTTGCTGATGCATTCATTGACAAAATTCACCCTTCAGTTATTTGCCGAGGTAACTTAATAGTGTTACTGTTAATCAGTTTCTCTCCCCTAAAAGATATAAAATTGTTTATATTAATGAATGCTACAATTTTGTAATCTGCAGCATATACCAAAGCTTTGGAGGATGCTATTGCGGTTCTTGACAAAATTGCAATGCCTATTGATGCTCAGGATCGTAAGTTTTTTTGCTGGTTTAGTACCTTGTGTTAAAAATTTCTTCCTCTCAATAATAGGAAAAAAGTTTACACTCATTTGACAAGTTAAAGCAAGACTGAGTCTTGCATTCGATCAGGATCCTCTCATGTTGACAATCCAACCATTAATTTTATAAAAAATGTTTTATATTTTTTTAACGAAATAAAATAAAGGGTCAGGATCTCATCCAGTGAAAATGTCACTGGAGAGAATCCTTTCCCATCTTGCATCTGACAAGTTGCAAATTTGAGTCTCCACTCGTTTTCTTAGGATGAGGTCAAAATATAAAGTCCTGTGTAAGTGTGTTAGTATGCTCTGGAGGCTTTCTTTGGGGCACCATCTCCTGCCCCCTTAAATTTTTGAAGCAAAAATCAAGTTTATGCCTTTATGGTGTGCTGAACTTTTTCAATTCTATACTCCAATTGTTTGAAGATGAAGAGCCTAGGTAGGTTTTCTAAAATTTAAAATAGTTTGGATATAGGGATGTGGTTTTTTTAAAAGATTGCCAGTGCCTTATTGGAATTGAGTTTAGTGCAAAATCTCTTAGAATTTGTTGTAACTGAGTAATATGCAGAAACAATACATGATTGCTCCATTTAATTACTTCTTGACAAATATCTCAATGCTTTGATGAATTAAACTGCAGGAGGTATAATGCTGGGGCTAGTAAAAAGCTGCATAGGTACCAAATTCACAGGTCAATTTGGGGATCTAATTGCTGTGAGTACCCTCTTTCTCTTATGCTAGGTTTCCTAGTTGATATTATTCTTGATTCTTTTATATAATTGTCGAGCTGTTTGTTCCGGCATATGGCTATTCTTAAAATCCTGTCACAACCCAAAGTCAAGATGTGGGTCATGTTATAGCTTGTGCATATAACATCCCAAACTGTGGGTTTTGTACTCAAATCCAGGAGAAAATTGAAAATAGCAGGCCAGATTTATTAATAGGCAGTAAGATAGTTATGCAGAAGTTATTTGTGTAATAGGGAGGTTATATGGTAGGACAGTTTTGTAGTGCAGTTGTTCAATTGTATGTGTTGTAGTTAATAGTTATAGGAAGGTTGTGGACAGTTTCTGTTATGTCAGGTATTTTTCTGTTGTGTAAGTCTGAGAACTGTTTCCTCAAAGGAGAGCCTCAGTTCTAAGGCTGGTACAGAAATTTATCCACTTGATTTGTGTATTTGGGTACTCTGTGGAATTCAATGAAGTTTCTGTTTTAAACCCTATTATCTTACGTAAAAGGAAGCCTAGTCTTTGCAGCATTGCTGATGGGAAGGGTGGTGGCTCAGTGCTAGTGATGTTAGAAGTTAGCTTGTCATCTGTACATTGTTTTTCTACAAATGCATGGCTTGTTATTTTTTATATATACAATTTACTTTGTTGATTTATGTATCATATATTCTTCCTTGGTTATTTCCAGGATTTAGCTATTGATGCTACTACAACAGTAGGTGTTGAGATTGGCCAAGGTTTGAGAGATGTAGATATTAAAAATTATATTAAAGTTGAGAAGGTCCCAGGTGGGCAGCTGGAGGATTCAAGAGTTCTCAAGGGAGTTATGATAAACAAAGATGTGGTTGCCCCTGGCAAAATGAGGAGAAAGATTGTTAACCCACGCATCATTCTTCTTGATTCCCCCCTTGAGTATAAAAAGGGTGAAAACCAAACAAATGCTGAACTGCTCAAAGAAGAAGACTGGAGTCTCTTATTGAAGATGGAAGAAGAATATATTGAGGAGCTGTGCATGCAGATATTGAAGTTTAAACCGGATTTGGTAATCACAGAGAAGGGTCTGAGTGATTTGGCTACCCATTATTTCAGCAAGCATGGAGTTAGTGCAATCAGGAGGCTGAGGAAAACTGACAATAATAGAATTGCAAAGGCATGTGGTGCTGTTATTGTGAACAGACCAGATGAATTGCAGGAGTCTGATGTTGGTACTGGTGCTGGGTTATTTGAGGTTAAGAAAATTGGAGATGAGTACTTTGCATATATTGTTGATTGCAAAGAACCCAAGGCTTGTACTGTACTACTAAGGGGTGCTAGTAAGGATCTATTAAATGAAGTTGAAAGAAACCTACAGGTAAGCTATTAACATGTTCAATGGATTTAGATTTCATACTGTTTTCTTTAACTTTTTTTTCTTGACAGGATGCCATGTCTGTTGCAAGGAACATAATAAAAAATCCCAAACTTGTGCCTGGAGGTGGTGCTACAGAATTGACAGTGTCGGCTGCCTTGAAACAGAAGAGTTCATCTATTGAGGGCATAGAGAAGGTGAGCGTAGTTTCTATGAACCAGTAGCACTACTACTTTATTAGGTGGATTGATGGATTCTAGTTTTATCTCTTCTAGTCTAGAGTAGCAGTTTACACTGATTCTCACGTAAGATTGTTCCTGACTGACAGTGGCCTTATGAAGCTGCTGCCCTAGCTTTTGAAGCCATACCACGAACTTTGGCACAAAATTGTGGAGTAAATGTCATCCGGACTATGACTGCTCTACAAGGAAAAGTAAGAATAGTTTGTTAGTACTTATTGTATACAGTATTTTCTCTGAAATCTGATCAGGTTTAACAACGTTGTGTTCTTGAAAATAATAGCATGCAAATGGAGAAAATGCGTGGATTGGTATAGATGGGAATACCGGTAGTATCACTGACATGAAAGAGCGCAAGGTACTTCACTTTCAACCTATTCTGTTACTCATGCATATTTAAATTTTAAATGATACCAAAAACTGCCAATTGTTATTTTGCCGACCAGAGTTAGTCACACTGATGTATATTAAACTTAAAACTAACATTTCTCAGTGAAGAAAACCTGTGTATATTTCTTTAGTAGAATAGTCACCTGTCTTATTATATTCTTGCCGGTTGCTGAACCCTCTTTCTGAAATTATTTTGTTTCAAATATTTTTACTTGATAAGCATATATGTCAGCAAGTGGACTCAAAATGTTTTGTTCCAATGTGATGTTAGATCTGGGATGCGTACAATGTGAAGGCGCAAGCATTCAAGACTGCTATTGAAGCTGCTTGCATGCTTCTGAGGATAGACGATATAGTGAGTGGGATCAAGAAGAAGCAAGCCCCTGGAGCCTCAACTCCTTCAAAACCCAAGGTTGAGACCGAGGCAGATGCTGACAGTGAGCAAATCCTTCCCGACTGAGAATCTCGGTTCAACTGACATTGCTTTTTGGTAGAGTTGATGATATTTGTCTAGGTTATGTCTTCCTTTAATCTTATCACTATTCTTAGAAGTTTTGGATCCTTGATTGGGCTGTTGTTTTTTGTGCCTTACTGTTTGAAAGCGAATTCTGAACTTTGTTGATGTTAAAAGACTAAATTAACTGGCATATGCTTTATTGGGTGTTCTCGGTCCCTTATTTTGAGATTTTGTGCCAGGGTCAAACTGAAATGAGATTATCTGTTGAGCTGTTTCTGGCTTTTCATCCTTTTCATTCGCGAAATTGTTTTCTACATCTTAATATCCAAGCACTCTTGGGAACATGTTCCGGTAACAGTTTATAGAATACTATTTTATAACGTTGTAATCAATTATTAAGTTTTATAGATTTTCTTTTATAATGTGTCTATATATATATATATATATATTTTTTTTTATTTTTTTTTGTTGCCTATTTTTTTTTAATGTATATATACATATATTCTTTTATTTTTAAATTTATATAAATAAATTATTATATTTAATTAAATTATTTGGGGACTATGAAAGATATTAGAAAAAAAAAATCATAGGTGTAAAGGTCACTTTGGATTTAGGGTTTTGTTCATTGTTTATATAGTTTTCATATGTTAGGTTTGAGATCATAGTTTAAGGTTTGATGTTTCATTAAGGTTTAGTATTCATGTTTCATTATTTTAGGGTTTATAATTGATTTAGGCTTGGTGGTCTTGGATTTAAGGTTTAATATTTATATGTTATGGTCTTATTGTTTTAAATTTAGGGTTTATGGTTTATAGTTTAGTGTCTAAGGTTTAGATTATCAGGGTTATAAAATTCAAGATTTATGGTTTTAGGTTTATAATTCATTGATTTGGGTTCAAGGTTTAAGTGTTTAAGGCTTGTTGTTTAGTGATTCTAGGTTTTATGATTTAGCATTTATTGTTTTAGAATTTAATGTTTTTGGTTTATTGTTTAGAGTTTATGGTCTATGGTTTATATTTTAGGATTTTAAGGCTTGTAATTTAGTGTTTAATGTTTAGGATTTTAAAATTTAGGATTTTAGGTTCAATGGCTTTTTATTTAGGGTCTTTGGGCCCAAGATTTAGTGCAACAGTTGTTCATATACTATGTCATAGGTAGGAACCTAAGGAGCAATCGGCGGTGGATGGGAACATTGGAAAAAGTGGCACACGCTAATTTAGCGACAGTGCATGGAGTGTACGTGCTAGGAAAAAGATTGGTCGGTGGTGGTGAACAGTAGTTTCACAGAGGTGCAGTGCATTATTCATGACGCTTTGAAGGAAAAAAAAAAAGGGGGGGGGGGGGGAGGGGGGGAGGGGGGGAAATTGAACCTGACTCTGATATCATATTAAAATGATGTATTTACTGAATATGTGTGGGAGAAAGCTACGTCTCATCACATCATATAAAGATAATATCTACCAAGATAATAAGATAATATATATTCTAACAGTTTTATAATTCATGATTTAAATTTTTAGGGTTATATGGTTTGAGGTTCATTATTTTAAGTTCTATGGTTCATAGTTTTAGAGTTTAAGGATAAAGGTTTATATTTAAGATTTGAGGGTTTTAATATTTATGATTTTATGAACCTAAACCCTATAATCATAAATCATAAAACATAGACCAAAAAACCCCAAAACCTAAATTATAAAACCTTGAAACAATGAACTTTAAATCCTAAATCATAAACTCTAAACAAGAGATCATAAAATCCTAAAACCTAAACCATGGACCCAAACCCTAAAACCAAGACACTAAATCATAAAATCTTGAAACAATGAACCCTTAAATCATAAATCATAAACATTGAACCACAAGTGATGAAGTTAAAACCCTAAACATTGAATTCTAAACCTTAAAACTATAAACCTTGAACGATAAACCATATATGTTGTTGTAGAATTACAAATTTATGGTTTAGTGTTAATGGTTAAAGATTTAAAGTTATAGAATTTTTGGTTCACAGTTTTAGGGTTCATAGTTCATCAGTTGTGGTTAAGGTGTTAAGGCTTATGGTTTTATGGTTTCATGATCTATGGTTCATTATCTTAAGGTCTCAATGTTTAGGGTTTTTTGTCTTGGAGTTAAAGGTTTTAAGGTCCATGGTTTAGTGGTTTGAGTTTATAGTTTAGAGTTTTAGAGCTTAGGGTATTTTGTTTAAGGTTCAATGTTTTAAGGTCCATAGTTTTGAGTTTTATGAACAATATTTAGGGTTTAAGGTTCAGGATTTATGATCTATGATTTTATGGTTGTGGTTTAGGGTTTTAAGATTTATAGTTTCGTTGTTTATTGGATAGTATTTAAGATTTCATGGGTTAGAGTTTTAGGGCTTATAGTTTATAATGTATGGTTTATGAGGTAAGATCCATGGTTTTAGGGTTATAGTCCAGGGTTTTAGGATCTAGTGTTTTGTGGTTTAAAATTTAGGATTTAAGGTTTTGTGATTTAAAATTTATGATTCAAGGTTTTATGGTTTATAGTTTATAATTTAGAGTTTTGTGCTTTAAAGTTTATAATTTTAAGGTTTCATGATGTCAAGTTTATGATTTAGGGTTTTGTGGGTAAAAAGTTAGAATTTAGGGTTTCATGGTTTAGAGTTTATGATATAGTTTAAGTAGTTTGAAAGTTTAAGATTTTAGGTTTTATGATTGAAGGTTTCGTGGTTTCAAGTTTAAGATTTAGGATTTCCAAGTTTAAAGTTTTAGGTTTTGGGAAATTCTAGACTATGAAATCCTAAATCACGAAACCAAAAATCCTTAACTTTAAGCCACGAAGCCTTCAGTTTTAAATTTTCAATTAGGAAACCTTAAAACCATAAACCTCAACCCTAAAACTATAAACTATAATTTATAAACCATTGATTATAAAATCATAAATCATAAACCTTAAAATCCTAGATTTTAAATCATAAACCATAAAACTCTAAATCCTAAACCCTAAATTTTAAACTTTAAGTTATAAGCCCTAAAATCTTAAATCGTAAACCTTAAAATCATAAACCATTAAGCCTTAAATCCTAAAATCATAAACCATAAAACATATACCATGGACCATAAACCATAAAACTATAAACCATACACATTAAATCCTAATCATAAATCCCTAAACCCTAAATCATAAAAAATAAAACTTTAAATCATAGACTAATTAACCTATAAACCATAAAATCACAAATCATAAAACTCTCTGAACCATGAAAAATAAACCATAACCTATGAATCATAAACTATGAAATTCTAAATCATAAATCATAAAATCACAAACCTTGAACCCTATATTTTATAGATCATAAAACCATGAACCTTAAATCATTAAAACTATAAACCTTAAAATTGAATCATGAATCATAAACCTTGAAATCTAAACCATAAATTATAAACAATAAATTCTAAACCCTAAAGTACACAAATCAATAAAATCCTTAACTCTAAAACTTTGAACCATAAACTTTAAATACTAAATCATAAACTATGAATCCTAATCACTAAATCATAGATCCTAAAATCATGAACCATAAATACCTACAACTATAAACCCTAACCATTATAACTCCAAACCATAAATCTTAAAATTCTAAACCCTAAACAATGAACTAGAAACTCTAAAATAGAACCATAAATAGATACAACTATAAATCCTAAACCCAAAATCATAAACATATAACCCTAAAGCATATATAAACCACGTAAATCTTAAATCATAAATCATAAAATCACAAATCATACATCATGATACTAAAACCATAAACCCTAAATTCGGTAAAACTAAACCATAAAATGACACTAAATAATAAAACCCTAAACTCTTAATCTTAAACAAAAATTACTTTATAACTAAAGCTAAATTATAATACAGTAAATTTTTTTATTATTTTAAACAACTATTGATTTTATTTTTTTAACAAATACGTTTTAAAAATGTACAGTTTGTACTCAAGAAATGTAACCACTAATGGAACGCAAGAGCACCCCTATAAGCATTTGATTCAGCACCTGATACGGATATTATATGATATCACAATTAAGGAAAAAGAGTACAACATGATGGGAATATATATGCCCATACTACAAAAGACACACTATCACCAAAACTTAACTTAAAAGATCTCAACAATGAGCAGTGAAATATCTTTCACAAAACAAAACACTATTGCAAGTTACAACCACAGTTCAGACATAGGTATCGATGAGGGATTTCCTCATCTCATCCACAATTGCACTAGGCTGTGCTTCTCTCAGCTTGAAAACACTCTCAATTACAGATAGCTCTGTTGCTGTGGTGTCTGAACCACAAAATGCGGTCCAATCATTAACTGTCATTCCAGCCGCTATTACTTCACTACCACGGTTCACAGTCCCAGCCACCAAAGGAACCTGAAGAAGTGTAGAAAGTTCATCCAGGTCTTCTATGGAAGTATGAGGGTGAACCTGCATCAAGTGTATGGTCAAAAGACAGTAAATATGTCTAAATTATAAAATCTCAAATAGGTATAATATATTTTACTCACCAAACCACCTCTATTGGAGAAGGCACAGTAACTACCAACAAGAATATTACCAGCAATGGTCTGCCTGAAAACTTCTACTCCAAGAACATCTGCAATCATCTCTTCAGTCTCCTGAACAACAACTTAACATTGAATACTAGAGCAAAGCCAAGATTTATATATAAAAATTTAACAATAAATGCAAATAACAATGACTTCAAATCATAGGAGAGTGTGTTAAAATTGACACCTATATGTGGGAATTAGCTTCATATGCATAGAGCAATAAGAGAGCACATTTGGCAGACAAACAAGACTTGATTAGGTCCTTAACAGAGAATTATCTAGTATAATATTTTAAGTTATAAACAGCTTATTTGATTGACAAACAAGCATTTGGTGATCAAATTCCCTAGGTTTTCATACATGCCAAATTTATCATGTTATTTCCAAGAAATTAAAGTTTGTTTCAGTGAGTTGTCAAAATTTAAGGCGCTCACATTCAGAAAGACTAGCAATATATATGTGATAATTTGCCCATTTACGTACTCTGTCCATGCTTAACATGAAAATACAAGTCTTTCCAAATCAAGTTTTAATCCTAAACATGAATCAACAGTTACAGAAAATAACCAGTAGTCCATAATAAGGCAATACCTTGTCAAGATCAGTGTGTGTGAGGGCCACATGGTCATTACATGCGATACAATTTCCCAGAGCAGATAATCTTTCGTCTATTCGCTGAACAACAACTTGATCAGGTAGACTGTTTCTCAACTGTTGAAGTTCTACAACAATAAGAGTGACAATAAGATCAAGTACCATAAGTCAGTATATCATCATAACTAGTGTGGAATTATATACCACCAACAAAAATGGTGGGTAAGATACAAGGGGAAAAAATACTGTCATAATCAAGATATCCCATCCTCAGGCCTCAACATAGAGAATAGAGAATTTGTACAAACGAAGACAAATAAAAGACTATCAAAACCCAGAGAAAAATTAAGAAAAAATGCTGAAAGGCCTAGAGACTAGTGTGTTGATAAAGATGAGATGCTAGCAAAAAAATGAACAGATTCAGAATCTTTATGATAACAGATAATTGCATAACAACCATCCTTGTCTATAATTTGGTGATTAAACCAGTAGATTTGTTTGATAAATTTTCAATTACAAATATACAGAGGCGAGTGTTCCATATTTTTATAGAAATAAGCATTTCTTCATCCCCTCTGTGATAACAGCAATCAGAATCATCAGTCAAATGTTGAATAACCATTTGACATATTTTATTCACAAAGTCAATAGGGTGAATTTTGTTTTGGAGAGAAAGGGAGTTAAAGAGTTGATTTAACAGGCCATAGTACATGATATTAAATTAACATCATAAATTACTAAGAATCAAAACAAACATGACAAAAATAGGAATCACCTTGGTCTGTGGTGGTATGGGGCAAGAGAAGCCCATTCTTGTTTCCTGTAAACAAATAGAAAGGTAAATTAATTGGGTCCATTAGAAAGATGATAAATAGAAAGAAGAAACAAATGTAGTTTCTTTGTTAGTTAAATAAGAAAATTAATTAAATATATAGGATGGAGCCATCTCAGCCAAGAGAATAAATGAGAAGAAAAACATTACCAGCACAAAGACGACCAATAATTCGAGTACCACCAATGGATGTCTTGACCACAGGGATAACATCTGCTAACTCAGATTCAAATACACTGCATCAAGCAACATATTAATTTATTCATTAACAATCATGACAATTGCAAACCAATTGTAGCCAAATACATATATATAATAACTTAAATCCGTCAGAATATATTTTCACTAGTCCAAAATGAATGAAAACCTGTAGAAGCTTTCAGAACCTCCAATGGCAACCAAACAGTAAGCATTGGTCAGTTTAGAGAAGACTCCAACTTCACAATTATTTTCAAACTGAAGTCCTGCAGGAAATCCATAGTCATTCAATATATTAATTAAGTAAAAAAGATTTCCACCAAAGAAGACCATAAAGTAAGAGAGACATCGAACAACATAAATGAGAAAACTTGGTAAAAGATACAGATTAGATAGATAGGGAAAACAGATATGTTTCACTTACTAGTTGCCATGATTGAGAATGACAGAAGTCTTTGACCCAAGTAATCAAATAGGAAGATCTACAGCATTAGAATTCTAATCAGAAAAACAAATAAAGGTCCCATGTTTCATACAAAATAAATTTAAACAATGAACACCTCATATCTAAAACATATAACCCTCACATACTCAATCTGTGGATTGCAGGCGTTCATCTAAGACTTTACATTAAGGTTTTGGAATTTGAATGTTAAGATAGAACTTCTTATGAACAAACAGTTAGAAGGGGTCGGTCTTGTTTAAACCAACTCTCCCATGGATAGTTTTAGATAACAAACTCACATGAAGTAACTGGAACTGATGTTTACCAAACTGGAATTATAAAAACAAGCAAAACTGAATGACTTCTTCGCTAGAAACTCGTTTATTCAAATATCACTTGAAAACTTGTTTATTCTCCACTGCTTCTGAGTTATGGCATTTGGTAGACATGATAAACACAGCAGAACAGAAAGGGTATATAATGTTTTAAGTTTAGTACCGTTTTAACATTGAACATCCCGAAACTCAGGTGAAAAGTAGTAAATTTTGATTCCTCGGAAAAAAAATACGATTAGCTTTGATTCCTTTATTTTGATTTTTTTTTTTTTTTACATACAATTTCTTGAAAAAACTTGGGAAAAAAAAATATTTTTCCATTAAAACGAAAACTGTCACAAACACGCACATAGTTGATCCCTTTCTTTTTATGAGAAAGAAACAGAAAAGAACAAAGCAAAGAAACTAAGGCCTTATGAATGAGACCCCTGCAGCATCGCCTGAGAAAATGGGCAGTAATGCCGTTGGACACTGGGACACTTAAAACATGAAAATGGATTGATGCATTTTGTGTCTGCATGCTTTATGTCTGTAATTTCAGCTCGGAAAATAAAAACTCATTCACGGGAAAGACTAGTAACACAAAAAGGATAATAAAGTTACATTAAAATGGGAATCCCAAGTAATCTATAACCTAATTTGGGGGTATTATGAAGGGAGAGTTGGATGTGCAACCATGAGGAGAAGAATACCTGGTGCGGCGTTTAGGGATAGACAGGTAACGGTGGAGATAGAGGCGCCGACGGAGAAGAGGTTGCCGGAGCTGAAAACACGGAATGGAGAGAGAGAGAGAGAGAGACGGAAAGAGAGATAGAGAAAGAAATTAGGGTATTGTGTTTTGTACTTGTCTCTACCGTGGGTAGCACGTTTTTTTTAGTATTATTAATTATTTATATATACATTTAATTTAATTGAAATTTAATTTAGGCATAAAAATATATACATATAAAATTACATAAATATATAAAAAAAAAGTGTTAAATTAATACATTTTTATCTTTTTATACATGACCAACTTTCTCACTCTTTGACTCGGTCCAAATGAAAATTAAAAATGCATAGACATTACGAATATTTTTATTTTTTTTTGCTTTTATAGTATTTTTGATTTAGGAAGAAAGAAAAAGGAAAAGGAAATAAAAATAGGATTTTTTAATTTATTTGATAAAAATAAAAAAATAAACAGTTAAAACTTTAAAGAAAGAAAATAACGTAAAAAACTTTGCTCCTCTATTACAAAAATACCAAACAGGAAAAAGCGGTGACGATGATTTATTTTTTTCCATCCCTCGAATTTCCATCTTTCTAAATTGAGTCTATTTGATTTTCTGCCGTTCCAAACAGAAGAGCTCAAGGCTTTCGCAATTCATATCTTGTAACATAATTAATTGAACCAATTGGATTAAAACTATATAAAAAAAATCATATCTTAACATAAATTTTCATTGTTTTATAAATTTTAATTAAATAAAATAAAGTACTTGATATTATATGATATCACAACTAGTGAAGAGTGAAATCCATGATGGGAATATATGTGTCCACACTCCACAAGACTAAGTATCACCAAAACCAAAACCTACAAATGTTAACACTGAGCAGTGCAATGTATATATCTTCTTGCACAAAACAAAACACAAAAATTACCACAGTTCAGACATAGGTATCAATGAGGGATTTCCTCATCTCATCCACAATGGCACTAGGCTGTGCTTCTCTTAGCTTGAAAACACTCTCAATTACAGATAGCTCTGTTGCTGTGGTGTCTGAACCACAAAATGCTGTCCAATCATTTACTATCATTCCAGACGCTATTAAATCACTACCACGGTTCACAGTCCCTGACACCAAAGGAACCTGAAGAAGTGTAGAAAGTTCATCCAAGTCTTCTATGGAAGTATGAGGGTGGACCTACATCAAGTGTATTGTCAAACGACACACTATAGATTTCTAAATTATGATATTCAAAGAGAGAATATATTTTACTCACCAAACCACCCCTATTGGAGAAGGCACAGTAACTACCAACCATAATGTTATCAGCAATGGCATGCCTGAAAACTTCTACTCCAAGAACATCTGCAATCATCTCTTCAGTCTCCTGAACAAAAACTTCACATTGAATACTAGAAAATTCAAAAGCTAAATGCAAATAACAATGATCGATAAAAAGGGTTGGAAGCACTAATTGGATTAGTTTAAATCGTAAGAGCAGTGTGTTAATATTGACACCTAGATGGGGAATTAGCTCCACATGCATTGCAATAAGAGAGAACACGTTTGGCAGAGAAACAAGACTTGATTAGGTCCTTAACAGTTTAAGTTATAACAGGGATTTGTTTGACTAACAAGTTATGGACCAACATAATATCAGCATTCTTTATTAAAAAACATCCATCATAAGGGAAGAAAAAACTTGTAGATATTCAATAAGTTTCTTGTTTTTTTTATAAAAGCTGAAGTTCTTAACATACAATGAATGCACAACCCTGAACCCAAATCTATGCAATTGAAATTATATATCATTCGCTTGTCAAATTCCCTTAGCTAGTAGGCTGTGATACATGCCAGACGACTTTGCAATGTGTCTTTTGCATTTTATTTCCAAGAAACTACAGTTTGTTTACTCAGTCAAAACTTTAGGTGAGCAGATTCAGAAAGACTGGCAATATTTATGCGATAATTTGCCCATCTCATTACTCAACCCACATGCTTAATATGAATATAAATCTCTCTTCAAATCAATTTACAATCCTAAACATGAATGAACAGGTTAGTACAGAAAAAAATTGTAGTCTACAATAAGAGAATACCCTGTCAAGATCAGTGTGAGCGAGAGCCACATGGTCATTACTTGCTATACAATTTCCCAGAGAACATAACCTTTCTTCTATACGCTGAACAACAACTTGATCAGGTAGACTGTTTCTCAAATGTTGAAGTTCTACAGCATTAACCGTGGCAATAAGAACAAATACCATAAGTCAGTATATCATAACTATTTGTGGAACTATATATACCACCAACAAAAATTATACATCAGATACAAGAGAGAGAAAATACTGTCATAATCCAGAAATCCCATCCTCAGGCCTCAAAATAGAGAATTTTTACAAATGAAGACAAATAATAGCTGACCAAAACCAAGGAAAAAAAATGCTGAATGGCCTAGAGACCAGAGTTTTGATAAAGATGAGCTGCTTGCATACAAAAGAACAGAATTCAGAATCTTTATGATATCCTCTAATTGCATAACCACGAGACAACCATGAACCATCAAACACCTCCTGTCTATAATTTGGTAATTAAACCAGTAGATTTGTTTGATTATTTTCAATTGCAACTATACATAAGCGATAGTGTTAAATATTTTTATAGAAACAAGCATTTCTTCATCCAATCTATGCCAGCAACAATCAGAATCGTCAGTCAAAGGTTGAGTAGCAGTTTGACATATATAATATATTATTCCCAAAATCAATTGGGGAACTATTGTTTGGGAACCAAGGGAGTTACAAACGTTTTAACAGGCCGTAGCACATGATATTAAAACAGCATCATAAAGTACTAAGAATCAAAACAAGCATATAACAAAAATAGGAATCACCTTGGTCTGTGGTGGTATGGGGCAAGAGAAGACCATTCTTGTTTCCTTCAAACCAATAGAAAGGTAAAATAATTAAGTTCAATAAGATTATAATGTATAAAAAAAGAAACTGATGTAGCCATCTCTTTCTTTGTTGATTAAAACAAGAAATTAATTAAATATATAGGATAGACTAATGCTCCCTAAGAAACCAAGAGAATAAATGAGGATAAGGAAAACTTTACCAGCACAAAGACGACCAATAACACGAATACCAGCAATGGATGTCTTGACCACAGGGATAACATCTGCTAACTCAGCTTCAAATACACTGTATCAAGCAACATATGAACATATTAATTAATTTACTCATTTATAAATATCATAACAATTCAAACCATTTGAAACCAAATACATATATAACAACTTAAATACATCAGGGAATATATTTTCACTATGAAAACCTGTAGAAGTTTTCAGAGCCTCCAATGGCAACCAAACAGTAGGCATTGGTAAGTTTAGAGAAGGCTCCAATTTCACAATTATTTTCAAACTGAAGTCCTGCAGGAAACCCAAAGTCATTCAATATATTAATTTAAAAAGTAAAAATGATTTCACCAAAGAAGACTATAAAGTAATAGATACATTAAACAAACACTTGGTAGTATGATTTGACAGATGATTCACTTACTAGTTGCCATGAGTGAGATGACAGAAATCTTTGACCCAAGTAATCAAATTGAAGATCTGCAGTGTTCGAATTCTAATCAGAAAAACAGAGTAAAGGACCATGTTTCGTATGAAAATACATTCAAACAACACAGACCTCATATCTAAAGCTTATAACCCTCACATAGTAAATAACAGGTCTTAATTCCATTATAACTCGACCCTCTCCATTCCACCCTCTATCACCAATCCAAACATAGCCTTTATTTTATGCCATTATAGTTACTTAAAAGGACGAATGTATGCTGTGTATGCATTATGTAAGCATCTTAGTATGAAGAGAGAGTTCGATGTGTACCTTGTGTGCGGCGTTTAGGGATGGAGCGTCACGGCGGCGGAGATAATGACTGCGCCAGCGGAAAGTGAGAATCAGAGACTAGAGAGTGATAATTTAGGGTATTGTGTTTACCGTGGGATGCACGTAAACTTAATATCTTATATTTTAAATTTGTAACAAATATTTTAATATAAATATAAAGATTAAAATTTAATATAATTATCAAGTCTCTAACGAATTAATCAAGTAAAAATCAAATTTGATTGATTTGTATTAGTTCATTGTAAGATATTCTAAATCGAGATAATATAAATCATAATCGTATTAGGTTCTCTTAATTCTTTTAGAAAGTTTAGATAAATATCGGTAAAGTATATCCGTTATTGATACGTGCAACAAGTTAGAGTAACGATTTGACGCAGAGACACTGGGGTCGAACAATGGTCATGTTGTTTGTGTATGGCACCGTAAATATATATAGAAACAATTGGTCTGACCATGAGCCAGTTTTTGTTGTTGTTGTTGTCGTCTCACTGCAGCTGCTACAAATAAAACAATATATGGTTGGTAGGCTTGGATTTTCCATTGGGATCTTAAGATCAAATGCAATGTTGAACCCTTGAACATTTTCCTGAGATTGAGGGGGAAAGTGACTCTATATGGATGTCCATTACTACATTTGTATGGTGGCATCTTGTCCTATATAAGTTTGAATCATTATATCATATACTTTTAATAGTTATATAAAAAGGCAATTATGTGGTTGCAACCTGGTTTTGGCTAATTTTGCACATGGTCTTCATTGCTTTATCCACACCTTTGTGGCGTGTCCCTTTTTTATGACAAGATGTAGTGCTTAGGGTTATTGCTTAGTCACCTTGGATGAAAAAAACAAGACAGGCACATTCGTGATTAAGGCTATATTAGGGAAGAGATATTTTTATTAGTAAGGTATAAGTGAAGTGAATTATACCAAAAATATTTTTATTAAAATTTTTAATTATAATGTTATTTATAAATTCAAAATATTTGTTATAATTTTTTAATTATATAAATATAAACATTTATCTTATAACAAACTAAAATCAGTGTTCATTAATTCAAAAGGTGAATTAAAATACAATTGTTTTTTTACTATGAAATAAAATACATTTGGCATCTCGCTATCATGAGTATATTTTAAAAATAAAATGGAAATTTATGATAAAAAAAATCATTAAAATTATAATAAAAAATCTATAGAAGTATAATAAATAATAAAAATATTAAATTTTATTTTCAATTAATAATTATAATTTAATATTATGTAGAGTAGAGCGTGGGGCGGTGGCTGGTGGGTGTGGGGCACGGGGTGGCACTATCTTAGGATTTTGTAGTATAAAATAATTTTAAATTTAATTACAACATTCTTTTATTAATTTTCTATTTTTTATGATAGATATTATATATGTTTTATTTTTCAAGATATTTAATATTTAATTTTTTATTTAATACAATTTTCTTCATAAAATACTGAAAAGTTATTGGGGGAAATAACATTATCCTTTTTGTTAGTTTTGTATATTATTTTATTACGTTGTGTTAAAGATTGGAAAATAAAACTCTCGTTGTCTCACTTGAACAGGTTCTTAACTGCTGTTGGTTAAAAAAAAAAAAAAAAAAGTTCTTAACTGCTTGTGTCACGAATATATTTTTAAATAAATAAGGATAAGGTACTTCGTAACACTGATATGAAATTGAAATATATATTCTAGGGGTTTATATTTTTTTGTTTAAGAGATGTGTCAGTTCTCTATTAGTCCTAGGAATGTGGGTATTATTTTATATTTGTTGCATTTTTAAACACAAAATAAAACAATAGATCAACAGCTGCCACGTTTCTATGTATCTCAATAAAGATAAAGATAATATTATAAAGAGAACTGATAAAGACTTACGAAGCGTTCTGTTATGCGTCATTCGTTTACCAAATGCTACCATTTTATAATTAATATTTACTTATATTTAAAAAAGAGCAAATAATATATGTATTGATAGTATAATAAAAAAATGTTACTATTAGATAAATAATTAAATACTACCTATTACGTGAAAATAGATATGCTGTGTAAAGTGTCTTTATGGTTTTAGTAAGAGTTATTTGTTGTTTTAAAGGTTAAATTTTAAATGTCCACTTTGTTGGTTATTATGACAAAAATTGGAGTTGACCATTAATTATTTCCAGAAGATGATAGTATGGTAGTAAGACAAAGGAATATTGTCAATTAAATAAGATTCTACAAAGAAATTTACACAGCTTCATGAATGCATCCAAAAAATGGAAGGTCATCAATATCATCATCTTCTAGGACCGAATTTTCATGGTTTGGGGCGGCTGTAGAATTTATTCCAATTACCTTCTTTAATTATGCTGCTAAACTGAACTAGTACTCTAACAAACAGAATTTAACAGTCATGTCAGGTGAGAAAAGGAGCGGATCAAGAGGGACCAGAGAGATCTCAATGATATTTAGAGAAAAATAAATGTTAGAAACACTCTACAACAGTTTTAACAAATACTAATTTTATTCATGCTAGAAAGACCTGACTTGACATCCGTAGTGAAGAATGTCCTTCAAACTATGTTCTTTTTTTCTTTTTATCACTAATGTTTAAATTCGAAATTTTATTTAAGAGAATCTAATTCAGTTTTATTCAAACCAACGGTTTATTTGTATTAATGTATTTAGGTGGATTAATACTGACCTTCAATTAAATAAAAACGGATGAGGAGATTTAGTGTCGATATTTAATTTGTCACTTCATATTATCCATATATGAAGCGTGGAAAAAAGTAGTTATCATGGTAGTGATAAATTGTATTGAATAATTGATGTGTTTTGTCTCCTTAGTGCATATATATATTAATCTTATTATATTCCTCTTTACTTTCCAAAGGGATGCACGAATAACGTTTATGCTAAGGTGATCTTTAGAGTTGAAACTACTCCAGAAGAAGGAGCAATCATTGGCTACTGTAAAGAGTAAAACCACAATTTCCGATACTTCTACCTGCCTTCTTTTTTTTTTGAACTTACATATTTTATTTGCATTTGGGAGCCAATAGTTAGTGCTGAATCTGCTGATAAACTTTTCATGCAGTAATGTTGATCCAACAATTTCCAGAATATCAACTAGTTGACTGACTATGGTTCAAAACTAGCCTTCACAGCTCTAAAATGTTGAATGCTATTGGTTGTTGACATGATTTGATTTATTAGAATTTCAGGATACTTCTGTTTTTTCTGTTACTGGTCAGAACTCAATTTTTGATCAGTTCAACTTATGATTCTCTGAATGTTCAATATATATGGTTTCAGTTTCAATAATTTGCCTGTTGTTTCTGTAGAGAAAAGCCAAGGGAAGGATTTTTGAGTGTTGAATGTGCCATTACACCAACTGGTGAAGGAGCTGAGAAGATGGATGGAGGAGAAGATGGTGTAAACTGCAGTGATTATGAGCATGACATAGAAAATGAAGGTTTGTGGGATGGGAATGCAGAAATTGGAAGGTACTGGTCAGGGTTATCTGACAAAAACATGGCTAATAGTCATACAAAGCCACTTCTTGTGAAGAGGACTAACACCACCTCCCAGATTGCTATAGTTGGTGCCAACCTCTGCCCTATTGAAAGCCTTGACTATGAGTAAGAAACTTTTTTTTTTCCTATTTAAGCAGCTTCTGAATTCAGTTATATGTAAACTGCATATAGAGGAACTTTTATCACTTCTGTTACATTTTGTTTATTTTGGGAGGGGTTGGTAGTTCATGCACACATAAAGAAAAACTGATTAGGCATTTGTTGTTCTGTCTGCCACCTGCTTTTTATTTCTTTATTTCAATCATCTTTAGTTCAACATATGATTTACTTTCTGGCATGACTCCTTTTAGTAACACTACCATTAATTGCAATTTTGCATTGGTGTCTTTACATAATGTGCTTCCACTGTTTGATCACTCTGAGATTATGTAAATAAACTAATATTTTAGGTTGTGTAATATGTAGAATAAATGCTTATTTATATATAATTAAAATTTATAAAAAAAAATATTTTTTAATATGTAAATTATATTATAATTAAAATTCTTAATAAATAAAATATCGTTTAACATATAAATTATATTTCTGTTTTTCCATGTTTGTTTTTCTTTCCTAGTTTCCATAGCATTTAAAGTCATATAATTGTGCATCAGATAATCAAAATTACAAATAACAAGAACTCAGGAATTGTTTTGATTGCATTGGCACCAAAATACTTATTCTTTAATTTTTCAGGATTTTTGATAATGAAATATTGAAGAATGATTGGAGTTCCAGGAAGAAGGTTCAGATACTCCAGTATGTGGTGCTTAAGTGGGGATTTGCTCTTCTTATTGGATTAGGTACTGGATTGGTTGGCTTCTTTAACAGTTTTGCAGTTGAGAACATAGCTGGTTTCAAGCTGCTTATGACCACCAGTCTCATGTCTAAACAAAGGTGAGCTTGCTCCTACTTCCAACCAGATGCATATACTGCTTAATGAACATTTGGTCTCTACTTGATTTTTTGTCAGATGCTTTCATAACTGCTACATTAGAGATATATGTGATTCTTTACAGTGCAGATATATTGATGCTTTTTTAGCATATGCTGGTGCGAATATGTGTTTAGCAGCAGCAGCTGCTGCACTTTGTGCTTTCATTGCTCCAGCAGCTGCAGGCTCTGGCATTCCAGAGGTAAAAGCATATCTCAATGGCGTGGATGCTCACTATATATTGGCTCCAAGCACTCTTTTGGTAAAGGTGAATAATACTACAATACTAGAAGCAAAGCAACTCTTGCATGAGCACACAGATAAAAATTGAATAACTCGTTGAACAAATGAAAATTAGCCAAAGTATCAGTTTTAATTTATTTCAGATAAAAGAATTGTGTTGAAGAGTGAATATTATCTCGTGAGTAAGCCTTATATTATATACATTTTTTTCTTAGAATTGGAAAGGGTTCAATGCAGGGGATATTACCAAGGAAAAGTTATAACAACTTCTTAATTATTCAAGATAAGCTATTGTATATATACTTTATTGTGACATGTTTGGTGTTTCTTATACAGCTTTTTGTTCCTCTTTTTATATTATAGCTATTTGTTTCTGAAAAATAATATGGAAAAGATAGACCTAGCTACACCAAAATGTTATAGAACCTATTCTAGTGTCTACACTTTTTACATCGAAAACCATGTTTTCTAAAGAACCATTTTATTACGGCAACACTTAACTTATGTTGATTCATAACAAAATGAAATCTTTTTTTTACTTAGAGAACATTGAATTTCTGTATGAAACCTATGGTTTTAACTGTGACAGATATTTGGTTCCATCCTTGGAGTTTCTGCTGGTTTTGTTGTGGGCAAAGAGGGACCTATGGTACATACAGGTGCATGCATAGCTTCTTTATTGGGGCAGGGTGGATCTACTAAGTATCACTTGAATTGCACTTGGCTTAGATATTTCAAAAATGACAGAGACCGGCGAGACATGATTACTTGTGGTGCAGCAGCTGGTGTTGCTGCTGCCTTTCGTGCACCAGTAGGTGGTGTCCTCTTTGCCCTTGAAGAGGCAGCTTCATGGTATCTATCTCTGCTAAAAATTACTCTTTCTCTCCCAACTGCATGGTGTCTTTAGATTGCAAATTTGTAATTCTAATAAAAAAAAAACTCCCTAGTCCCTATTCAATCTCCAACTTTTAGCAGAAACAAATATTATTTTCTAATATATAGTATAAGGTGTTAATTGAAAAGAAGCAGTGAAATGACATGGATAGTGATAATATATCCGTGAATGTGTAATCATCAGTGTCTTAGTAACTTCTAGGATGTTAGAAAGCTGAAGAATTTTTTTATTTTTTATTTGCCATACCTTTTCAGGTGGCGAAATGCTCTTCTTTGGAGGACATTTTTTACAACAGCAGTGGTTGCTATTGTTATAAGAGTTGGAATTCAGTTTTGTGCCACAGGGAAATGTGGGTTATTTGGGGAAGGTGGTCTAATAATGTATGACGTTAGTTCAGCCAATATAACATATAGTGCTAGTGGGATATTTGCAGTACTACTTATGGGAGCAATTGCTGGAATTCTTGGAAGCATATATAATTTTCTTGTAGATAAGGTTGTTCGGACATATAGCATCATCAATGAGTATGTCCTCACATTCAAAGTTAAATAGTTCTTACCACCCATTTACTTAGCAATTTTCTTGTATAGGGATCAAATGAATAGTCTAATAATCCCTTTTATTTTTTACCTTTGTGGCAGAAAAGGTGCATTTTCCAAAATCTCTCTTGTTGTCACTATTGCTCTTTTGACATCATGTTGTTACTATTTCTTGCCATGGATAGCATACTGCACTCCCTGCCCTTCAAATTCGACAATAATCTGTCCCTCTGTTGATGAGTCTGGAGAATACAAAAGCTTTCAATGCCCACCAGGCTACTACAGTGATCTTGCTTCCCTCTTTCTAAACACAAATGACGATGCTATTCGAAATCTATTCAGCCCCAGGATAATCAAAGAGTTTCATATTTCCAGTTTGTTTATCTACTTTGCAACTATTTACTTTCTTGGAATAATCACTTATGGCATTGCTATTCCATCCGGGCTCTTCATTCCTGTCATACTTGCTGGTGCTGCCTATGGTCGGCTTTTTGGCCGGCTCTTCGAAACAACCACCGAACTCGACAGAGGACTCTTTGCCCTCCTTGGAGCTGCTTCCTTCCTTGGTGGCACCATGAGAATGACAGTGTCTCTTTGTGTCATATTGCTTGAGCTCACTAATGATCTCTTGTTACTTCCACTTGTGATGTTGGTCTTGTTGGTCTCAAAAACTGTGGCTGACAGCTTCAACAAGAGTGTCTATGATCAAATACTCAAGATCAAAGGACTTCCTTATTTGGAGGCTCATGCAGAACCTTACATGAGTAGTTTAGTTACGCGCGATGTTGTTTCAGGTCCTCTGATAACCTTTTCCGGCATTGAAAATGTTGGGAATTTATTTCATGCGTTGAATACTACAGGCCATAACGGGTTTCCTGTCATTGATGAACCACCTTTCTCAGATGCACCAGAGTTATGTGGCCTTGTACTGAGGTCTCATTTACTAGTGTTACTGAAGGAGAAGATTTTTTTAAGAGATAGGGATTTTGCAAATCAAAGGGTCTTCCAAAGAATTTCTACTTTGGATTTTGGAAAGGCAGGATCAGGAAAAGGGATCGAAATAGAGGATCTTGATATTAAAGAGGAAGAGATGGATATGTATGTTGATCTCCATCCCATAACTAATTCATCTCCTTACACTGTGGTTGAGACAATGTCACTTGCCAAAGCTGCTATTCTTTTCCGCCAACATGGACTCAGGCACATGTGTGTTGTTCCAAAGAGCCAAGGGGTATGATATCTTTTCTTTTCCCTCCTATAGAATGTCAGAGAATTAATGAACACACGCATTTTCTAACACACTCTTCACAAAAAATTGTGAGTCTCACTTCTAATTTAATAAGCTTCACTTGTAATTTTTGTAGATTTTAATAAACTATAACCAACAAAAGAGTGTGTAGAAGAAGTTTGTTAGAAAATGTGTTAGTAGCACTCTTCAAGAATGTTGTCACAGTTTTACTGGAATCTGTCATTTGCATTCTTTGGCCATAAACATTACAGTTTTACA
Organism: Amphicarpaea edgeworthii; assembly: GCA_014843725.1. Taxonomy (NCBI): domain Eukaryota; kingdom Viridiplantae; phylum Streptophyta; class Magnoliopsida; order Fabales; family Fabaceae; genus Amphicarpaea; species Amphicarpaea edgeworthii. The sequence continues at coordinate 3,148,961 of CM026325.1, forward strand.
TCTCTTTGCCTACAGTTTATTTGAGATTCCAAAATAGATCTAAGGGACATTTGGAAAAAGTTATTTGAATTTATAAAAGTGACTTATGAGTTTTGACCTTCTTATAAACTCTTTTATCTTGTTTCAATAAGTCTCATGGAGAAGCTTATTAAAATAAGCTGTTTATTCAAATGCGTCCCTAATAGTATTACAAGTTCTTTTGCTTCACCTGATGCAAAATATGCTAACAATCTCTACATATTGCAGAGACCTCCAGTTGTTGGGATTCTAACACGCCATGATTTTATGCCAGAGCATGTTTTGGGACTTTACCCTGATATCAAGCTTCACAAAAGGCAATGAGGGATCTCAATGAAAAATATTATTTCTTCTCTAATGAAGCGCTGCATTCATTAATTGATCAAAGTTTGTATATGCAGTAGAGTGCAATTATTATTCACAGAACACTTGAAACAAAAATTCTGCTGAAGAAGTGGCTGCTGCATATGGATTGTTAAGCTCTATTTCATGAAGTCAGCTTGATATATACTTTCAGATAGACACTTTTAAACACACAAATTAGGTGCTGTACACGGTTAATAATGATCTCTTGTACATGTTGCTTGTTTGATTTTTTTGAATGAAGTTGCCAATGATAAATGCTCTTGTATCAGTAATGATCAATGCTCTTTGTTTGATATTGTTAATTGTTAATTAGACAAATGTACTGCAATGTGAACCTTTTAATCATACGACTGTTACCATGTACATGAACTAGGTTACAGCGTAGAATCAGTACTTAAAAGTATTGTTTGGTGATCACAGGAACTGTTTAAACTATCATATTAATAACATAATCATTCCAATGTCGGTAAGCTTGCAAAAAAGGAGAAAAGGCTAGTGGGAGTTTGGATAGATGCATAAAGACTTAAATTTGATCTTCATTGTCATTATTATAAATATAAGAAAAAAATAACTTAGATATGGTTAAAGACAAAATGGTAAAGTTCATCAATATTATCTGTTTACCATTGAAATGTGTTGGAGATTCCTACATACTTTCATGAGCTAAATAACTTCATGTCTTCATAACATACTAGATATTGAGTTTTTGCATATTATGTGGGTTAAGAAATATTTTATATTTTGAAGAAGTTAAAATTATATTATATAAATAAATATTAAGTACCCTCAAAAATTATAAAATATTTCTTTAGAAACTATTATATTAATGCATATAAAACTCTAGTTCAAAAACATAAAAGTACATGTAACAATATGGCAAATCCGTAAGCATTTTACATTTTTTTGAATGATCATGCTTAATGTATTCATAACAGTCACTATTCACTAAGATATTGCAAATCATCATTCAGGGTTCCAGAAAGTACTAGAAAGCCCTTGTATATCCATTGGTCATTTAATTTGCTTGAGGTTAATTCATTCCTTGTTTAACATTCCTCAACCAAGGGATTGAATGGATCAGGATGATGTTATGATCATTTTCTATCAACTTGGATTTTTTTGATTAGGTGATACCATTTCATTTGATCACGAGTCATGCATGGCAAGAAGATTATTATGGGATGCAAGTGGGAATTTGTCTATTTGCAACCAAGTTGGAAAAAAAAAAGATGTTTGATCCTTTTTGGCTGGTTGGGTTACTTTCAAGTTTCAAGTAAGTAACCAATGACTCATTTCGTTTTACTTGTCGTCATCTTCAATCATCATCATCATCCACACTGGCACACACAAAAAGTCTTGTTATATTCTTTAGCAATGGCTAAAAAACAAACGAACGTTCATCCATGCATGATATTTTTCTTCCTACGAAATATCATTACAATTTTTTTATTATATCAAAATTGATAGCAAATTGCGTTGTGTTGTGTCGGCCTTCAGATAACAACGCTGAGGCTGAGGCTCTATGCACACCAATACACACTATGCATTTTAGTGCCAGCTTTTTAGATACGTTAAATACCATTGAGTGAGTTTTATTTTTTACTTTTATTATTATTGGCATTAAAAACAAATTATAATTGCACTATGAATGCTGCACATTACAAATACAATGAATCATCTGCTTATTTGATGGAATAGTTGAGAGATTATTCATGATTAAACTACTTACACTTTAGATTTCTTTTTTGGAGTAATTATAAATTAATTAATTACTTTCATTCTCTTTATCTTACCAAATTAAATAAAAGTTGCAGTTTGTAAAAAACAAATGCAGACAGATAAACATGATAGGGTTTATATTTTCGCTAGTAATAAATAATGTGAATAAAAAAATAAAAAGAGAAAAAAGGAAGGTAAATATGACGGTAATAATGTACAGGAAAAGAAGTCAAAGAATTAAAATTATCTTAGGCTATTTCTCAACCCAAAATTTTTTGTAACTATTTTTTTTTTTTTACAATACGCATAAATTCACTGTAAATATTAATAACACTATCAAATTAGAATCACTCCCTCAAAAAAAAAAAAAAATCAAATTAGAATCATGTAAACAAATGCAAAGGAGCATTTTCTTAGTAACATCTGTTATCATTTTATTTAACACGAGGAATTATTCATTATATTTGACAACAATCGCATAGTAACATTAAAATTACACTTATTTTTAAAAAAAAACATTAAAATCACACAATCACCATAGCAATATCCCATAGATGTTTACCTTTGTCATTCCAATTTTTCTCTTACCTTCATTGGAACGCAGACAAATAATTAATTTACCAAAATACCCTTCAATTCACATCGGCCATTTGCTTGGCCATAAACTCCTTGACATCAAAAACAAGCTGAGAAATCTCTGGCAATTCAAGAAAAAAGTAAAAACCATGAAACGTGTTTGGATAATCGATTAGCTGCGCCTCCTTCCCCGATCTCCTTAACCACTCATAATACTTCCTTTGCCAATCACGTAACGGGTCAAATCCACCCATAAACACAATCGTATTCGGATAATCCAAACCCGAAATATCCACGTTAACCGCTTCATGGTCCCGGTCCGACCCGTTTGGCAAAAACACCTTCCAGTGCCAATCGGTTCTATCAACCGAAATAATCGGTACCCGTTTTAATCGGATTTCTGATTCGGTTCGTTCTTCTCCTCCCAAAAACGGTTGAACCGAAACCAACCCGATAATGTTAACAATTGGGAGCTTCTCTTTGGAAACCCGAACCGCCACGTGGTGGGCCAGGTTCGCACCCGCGCTATCACCCGCTAAAAAACATCTGGTGACGTCAGCAACGTCAGATAAAACGGTTGCGTTTTGGTCGAGGAATTTTTTTGATGAATACTTTTGGTCGAGGAATTTTAAGACGTCGTAACCATCGTCGTATTGAGACGGGTAGCGGTGTTCAGGGGCAAGACGGTAGTTAACGGAGATAACGACGGCGTTAAGGGAGCGACAGTAGAGGCGACAAAGGGCGTCGTAAGAAGTTGAAGCTGCGGAGAGGAACGCGAAGCCGCCGCCGTGGAAGTAGACGAAGACCGGGAGGGTGGCGGCGGCGGAGGAGGAGGAGGAGGAAGGGATGAAGAGGCGGAACCAGAGGTTGCGGTCGCGGTCGACGATGACGTCGGAGGAGGAGACGCCATCGACGGGGACGGAGTTTGGCGGGGAGTGACGATCGGCGAGGTTGAAGATGCAGCGGTTGAAGGTGCCATTGGAGCGGCGAGAGACGTCGGAGAGGGTGGAAAGGAGGGAAATAGATAAGCGAACTTTCCATGGAAGGGTTAGTTTGGTGGTTGCTTCTGCCATGATTGGTGGTGGTGAGTTAACTCGGTGATTCGGAAGATGAAACTCAGTAAAGAGAGTGAGAAGTGAGGTGAGGAAGTGTTGTGTGGTTTTAACTTTTATAAGAAGGCACGGCTAGTGTGAAGATCAGAGAAGCATTGTGGGACAAGAGACAACTTACGTGTATCGGTGTATGTTTAATTAAGCTATTAGTAAATTACGGAATAGTTTTTTTTTTAATAACTTATTAAATAAAACTTAAACATCCGATTGCCCTTACCATTTACCAATGACAGTCTTCAAGACCTATCAACTCTCCGACCTAAACGGACGCCTTTGTTTGTATGTATAGAAAAACACATACAGAAGTAAACACTTAGTTGCACGACATATGGGTAATAATTTGTGTATAAACTGTAAGGTTCAAACTTCATTTGTACGTGAAAATGGAAATAGAGTGAAGGAAATACAAATAAAAGTGGTAGAATAAAAATTGAGTAATGATATTTTAACAAACCAATTTATTAAACACCTAATCAATTTAAAGTTTAAACTCAGTTTAAATTTTTTTTTCGAATCAGGCCGTACTTAGTATAAAGTATCAGGAATGTAATAATCTCATGTCTTGTTTGCTATTAACCCCGTACTTATGTGAGCCTTTGTAATGTGTTAGTTGGACACATTAATGGTCAAGATGGTTTCGTTCATTGTCAATTTGATTATATTTTATTGAGCCATCATAATTTTATTAGGCATTATATTGATAATATATGGAGTTACGAAATGAAACAATAGGAGCATTCGGCATGTACAGCATCGAATGCGAGCGTTGACTTATGACTCCGGTGCCAATTCTTCGAGTCCACAACTCCTATAGTCATATGTCAATTCTTTGAGTCCACGAACTGCACATAGACACATAAGTCAATCAGCCTCAAATGCATCAACACAAAAAAATTATATTTAATCAATGTACGAATCAAACGGTATAAATCTTTAAACTTAAGTACATAAATACAAATATATTAACGTAAAGATTCGATCAATGTATGAATCAAATGATACAAGTTCTCAATCTCAATTGCATAAGCACAAAAAAATTGAAGTTGAAGTAAAAATCTAATCGACATATAAATTGAATGATACAAAAATCCAACCTAAAGAGACAAGAGCAAATATTCAACAAATGTATAATCGGTACAAGAATACATTGATTAATATTAACTATAATTTATAAATTTTAAAATTGTTAAAATTAACTTCAAATGGGTTAGGTTAGTAAAAGAACAAAATAAATGAGATAATTCACCTCCATGTGCCATGTCCATGGTACACTCACTTTATTTATTTATTGTATTCACATCTTTTTTTTTTCTTCATCATATCATTTATACTATGTTTTCCTTTTCTTTTTACTCTCTTTTTCCTTATATATACAATATACCATGGCCAGGGAGGTTTACCTTTCATTTTCCATGATTGAATAGCACCTTACGTACCAAAACAAACCATCTAGCATAACAAATAATATTAATTTCCAAAACACGTACCTTAATTAACACCAGCAGGTGTATGTCAACTTCTGTTACAGAAAAGACCATGCAAATTAATAATGACTAATGAGATGCAATTATTCATTAAATATTGATTAATTTAGAGATTAAAATTTTTAGTTATAACAATAATTATTTTAGAGACTAAAAAATAGTTGATCTCTAAATTGATTTCTAATATCATTAAATTAGTTACTAAAATGATGTCTACAAAAATGATCATTAAAATGATTTTTGAAATAGTATTTAAATTAATTAAAAAAATTAACTACCAACATTTTAGTTAATTATGAAACTAGATTTAAAGACTAATAAATTAATCACTCAAATTAAAAAAAAAATTTCAGTGATTCTTTCTGTATAAAATTGATTGATGATTTCTTCTGGTGGATCTTATGCGTCATGAAAGTTTGGTAAAATGATTTCAAATGCTAATTAAGAACTCTACTATCGTTTTTTTTTTATCAGTAAATAGTATAATATATATAAAATAGAAAATGAATTGATTGATGATTTCTTCTGGTGGATCTTATGTATCATGAAAGTTTGGTAAAATGATTTCAAATGCTAATTAATAATTCTACTATCGTTTTTTTTTTTTATTAGTAAATAGTATAATATATATAAAATAGAAAATCGTACCAGCACTACCTACATATAGTCTTATAAGAAGGAGTTTCAATGCTCTAGTAAGAGCATCCTGCCTTACCTTCCCACATTGGATGGCTACCGTATATTAGTGAACATAACCAAACCCTGTAGAAGTAAAGCACCATACACTTACACATTTCCACCCTTTTCTGTCAATAGTTTCAAAAATTCAAATTATTTATATCAAAAACATTAAATGCTCCACCTACTCTCAGCATTAATTACTCCCACATGTCTATCGTTACTTGGTTATTCTTTTATTTTTTGAGTAACATCTCACAACTAACAACACAACCTTCAATTCACGTTGGCCATTTGCTTGGTCATAAACTCCTTGACATCAGAAACAAGCTGAGAAGTCTCGGGCAATTCAGGAAAAATGTAAAAAGCATGAATCATGTTTGGATAATCGATTAACTGCGCTCCTTTTCCGATTTCCTTAACCACTCAGAATACTTTCTTTGCCAATCACGCAACGGGTCAAACCCACCCATAAACACAATCGTACTCGGATAATCCAAACCCGAAATATCAACCGCATTGGGCCCAATCACGTTAGCCGCTTTGCTAGCTACTAATCAGAGTGAGAGCCAGAGGTGGGGATGTGTGGTTTTATATATGAAAATGCATGGAACTAACTTATAACGTAAAAGGTAAATTCTATTCCATTTGATTTCTTTCCTATTTTTTCATCAACATCAAATTAATGAGCATGTGTAGTATGAGTTTTAAAAACAACTTTCATTTTGTGACTTTTAAAAGATTAACAGGATGATTGTTTCCCATGTCCATTACAAGAGACTAAGAGAGCGTTTTAGAGCAACTCCATTGTTAATTTCTATTCACCCCAAAAGGATGATAAAACATGGGTCATTACTCATTAATGATCTTTGACTATATATAACATGCACGACAACGTAATACATATCGATTTCATAACATAGTAAATACACGTCTATAACAACACAAATTTAAACCTTAATTCACGTCGGCAACTTGCTTGTCCATGAAATCCTTGACATGAGAAGCAAAACGACAAGTGTCGGGTAAATCCGGAAACAAGTGAAAACCATGAATCATATCCGGGTACTCAATTATCCGTGCCTCAATACCCGATTTTCTCAACCACTCATAGTATCTCCTTTGCCAATCCTGTAACGGGTCAAAACCCGCAATCACAACAAGCGTATTCGGGTAACCCAAACCCGAAATATCCACCGCATTGGGTCCACTCACATTAACCGCTTCATGGTCGCGGCCCAGCCCATTTGGCAAAAAGGACTTCCAATACCAATCAGTTTTCTCCAACGAAACTAACGGGTCTTGCGTGATTCGGATCTCAGATTCCGTTCGTTCTTCCCCACCGAAAAACGGCTCAATCGAAACCAACCCGATAACTCTCACGAACCGGAGCTTCTCTTTGCAAACCCGAATCGCCACGTGGTGCGCTATGTTCCCGCCTGAACTATCACCCGCCAAAAAACATTTACTAATATTGCCCAAAACGTTGCCGTTTTCGTCGAGATATTTAATGACGTCGAACCCGTCGTCGTATTGGGAGGGGTAACGGTGTTCGGGGGCGAGACGGTAGTTAACGGAGATGATAACTGCGTTGAAGGAGCGGCAGAAGAAGCGACAAACGGCGTCGCATGCGGCTGAGGCCGGGGAGAGGAACGCGAAGCCACCGCCGTGGAAGAAGACGATGACAGGGAGGGAGGCGGCGGAGGCGGGGGCGGAGGATGGGGTGAAGAGGCGAAACCAGAGGTTGCGGGTGGGGTCAACGGTGACGTCGTAGGTGGTGACACCGTGGACGGGGTTGGGATTAGAAGGGAGGTTGCGGTCGAAGAGGTTGAAGAGACGGCGGTTGACGGTGCCATTGGAGCGGCGAGAAGCGTTAATGAGGAGGTTGAGAAAGTAGGTCATAAGGCGAAGCTTGAATGGAAGCTTTGGTTTGGTGGAGGATGGAGGCATTGCTGAGTTGAGTTGAGTTGACTCGTAGACTCAGACGTTATTCACGTCAATAATGGTTCTGACTTCTGAGTGAGAGTATCAATAAAGTATATCTAATTAATTGGACTAGGATTGGATAGGGTGGAAACCGATTTTGACGTGTTTGAAAAATTCAAGTTTTTTTTTTTTTTTATATAAAAGAATACCAAAAAATTATTTATTGTCTTTATATGAATATTAAATTAAAATAGAATCATATTTTTAATTAAACAAATATAATTTATACTATTAATTAATCAGTAATCATCTTAAGTATATATTTTAAAATAATTATTAATTATAATTTATAGTTAAATAACAGGTTGAATGTATTTTAATTTTGGCCTTATTTATACATACATACGGACATATGGAAGTATCTAACAAAATATCTAACCAGCATAAAGATGAGGATTCAAGGGTAATTAATGAGCATTTATTGATTCAAAAGATGATCAACAGAAAAAAGAATGGGGCACTAGAAAATATTGCGAATTATTGTAATATCTGAATGAACTACTTGTCAACTATGCAACTGCTTATTCATTTACAATACATGATTTGGTGCATGTTCATCTTGCCTTGTTTGTTGTAAAAAGATAAGTGTCTACTTGTAAATTTCCAAGTTCAAAGTATACAACAAGACATTGTCTTTTTTGTTGTAAAAAGACAAGTGTCTAGTTGTAAATTCTCAAGTTCTAAGTTTACAACAAGACAACTTTTGGCATCTATCTTTTACTGAAAACGGTTTGCTTAATTGGCAAATTATTCTCATCACAATCACTAGGTGTCAGAACCATCCTATGGCTAATGCTGGTGTGGGAGTCAGTGATGTTGAAGCTTTCTTTGCATTTTCTAGGTACAATCGGGCCTCATTCCATTGGGTAGTTAAAACATTTGAAAAATGATGTGTGTAATGGAACACGTATGCAATTAGAAGCACGTACGTGTAAAGGAGCCAATCCTTCAGTGTACCTTTGTCTCATTCTAAGTAGATGCGATGCACTGAGCTTGAAATATTGCTCCATGGTTTAAGAGAATTGATCAGTCTCCAAGATTTTGAGATAACCACAAAGCAAGCTTTCATGCCAAATAGAAAATTAGCAAACTTGAGTGCACTTCAATATTTGTCTATTAATTTTTCGACAATATGGAGTCATAACCTAGCCAAGTCTTACTTTTATTATTGGAACTTGCAAACTGTTACACGGAATGAAACTTGTATTATTATGTAGCCACAACAACCATGAAGTTGCAACTTGCAACTTTGCAACATTGCCTGTGTTAATTCGTATTATCATTTCACCACGTGCTACCACAGTAATAACAATAATAATAATAATAATCAATTCAACTCAGAGATTCTCTTGTTGATGAAATCCTTGACTTGTGAGATCAAGTGAGACGACTCGGGCAAATCATGGAACACATAGAAGGCATGAGTCATCTTTGGATACTCAATCAATTGGACATTTTTCCCCGAATCTTTCAACCACTCGTAATACCTCCTTTGCCAATCTTGCAACGGGTCAAACCCACCCACAACCACAAGGGTGTTCGGATAATCCAAACCCGACAAATCCTCCGAATTTGGCCCGCTCACATTGGCCGCCCCGTGATCACGATCTGACCCGTCCGGCAAAAACACCTTCCAAAGCCAATCCGTCCTCTCCGTAGACACCAGCGGCGCCCCCTCAAACTTCACCTCTGCCGCCGTCCGCTCCTCCCCGCCAAATCACGGCTGAATCGACACCAACCCGATGACCTGAATTATCCGGAGACCCGACTTGGCAACCCGAACCACCACATTATGGGCCAAATTCGCGCCGGCACTGTCTCCGGCGAGGAAGCATCTCGATAAGTCCGCGTTTTCTGGCAACACCGCGCGGTTCTCATCGAGGAACCTGAGGATGTCCTCACCGTCGTCGAATTGGGAAGGGAACCGGTGCTCCGGCGTGAGGCGGTAGTTGACGGAGACGACGACGGCGGGGACTCGCCGGCATATCCGCCGGCAAACGGCGTCGTAGGCTAAGGAATCTGGCGAGAGGAACGCGAAGCCGCCGCCATGGAAGAAGACGACGACGGGAAGTGCGCCTGCGCCGGCGGAGACGGTGGGGGAGAAGACGCGGCACCAGAGGTTCCGCGTGGCGTCGACGGTGACGTCTTTTGTGGAAACGCCGTTGACGGGGGCGGCGTTGGAATGGGACTTGAGGTCGAGTAAGTTCGTGAGACGGCGATTAACGGTGCCGTTAGAGCGGCGTGCGGCGTCGGAAAGGGTACATAGGAAGGATATTGAAATGCGTGCCTTCCAAGTAAGAGCCGGTTTTGAGGTTTTGGGTGTCATTGTCATTTCGTTTTGTGTTTGGGAGACTGAGTAATTTGTTTGTCAAATACAATAACCAGTTATAATCAATTATTTATCTATTAACTGGTTCTATAACTTATTTTAACTATAATAAGCAGTTATATATTTATAATAGAATTTTAAAAATAATAATTAGTTATTTTAAAATATAATTTATTTTAACCATTTTTAAATTAGTTCTTCTTAATTATGGTTATGATTACTAAAATAATCAAATTATAAATAACTCTAAATAGAAGTGTATTGAAGATTATAGTAGGATCAAGGATGTATTGTTAATTTGTTATTACTTTTTCATAAAAATTCTTCATGTTTGATTTTTTTAATTAGTATCTCAAAGACATTTCTCTCTAAGTTAGATATTTTTGTTTAACTAAAATTAACATTTCATATAAATAATTATAATAATTAGTATTTTAACTTGAGCCTTACATAAGATATGAGCTGTGTGTGACAAGGGATATTTGTTATAATTTCGTTGGAAATTTATCATGTTGGATATTTGTTATAATATACTATTTGGTTGAAGACTTTTGAGTTGTTCTTGGTGAATTGAACATGAATCTAGACTTAGGTGAACCAGAGTGTTCTCCTTTTGAGTTATTCTTCATTTTTAAAAATATATAAGTTTAGAATTTTTATATTTATTATGAATACATTTACATAATTTTACTGTTTTCTACATTTTCAGATTTTTTATGTACTAATAATGTACATAGTTTTTAAATAATTCAAATGTTCTTCAATTTATATTTTTTTAAAAATTATATATAAAAAATTTTAAAAAATCAAATTAACATGTGCATTGGATTGCCTAAAAATAACGTGTGCATTGGACAAGCTTTCTCCACTGGTAACTTCAACAAAGATAGCGTGGGACAGGAAATCTTGTGGGTGTAGTTTCTATTTATTTTTATTTGTAGTTTTCTTTTTACTTTTTCACAAAGATAAAGAACTATAGGGGTAAAGATTGCTTATCTGGACATCGTGTTAACATATTTTTAGGCCTAAAGTAATTAAAGGTGTGCATGATGAACAATTCAGAAACAGAGATGTTTGATGTGTATTAAGATTTGAGAATGAATGAATTGAAGATCACTAAAATAAAAAGAATGAATGAATTGAAAATACATAGAAAATTAGATAGTAACTTTCTATGTATTTGATATAAGTTTTGATATAACCAGTTTAAGTATGATTCATGAGCTAACTTTGGTCAGGATTGAGATATTATAGACAACTAAATTGAAATTAATAGCTAGTTAATTTTTAAGCAAAAGAGAATGTAAACAAAAAAAAACCTAGTAATAAATTCATGTAACATTCAAATCCCATTCACACACCTTAAATGGACCTCACCAATAATAAAATTTTACAGATACCAATAATAAATACCTTCCTTCTACAAGGCTTGAAACGCATTACACTTGACTCTTCGATAATGTGATGCAACATGAAATTATTATATATTTGATTTCAAATCAGAAATTCTCTTGGTGATGAAATCCTTGACCTGTGAGATCAACTGAGACGACTCAGGCAATTCAGGAAATATATAAAACGCATGAATCATAGTTGGATACTCAATCAAATGGGCATTTTTCCCTGATTTCTTCAACCACTCACAATACCTCCTTTGCCAATCTTGTAACGGGTCGAATCCACCCACAAACACAAGGGTATCCGGGTAAGCCAAACCCGACAAATCCTCAGAATTCGGCCCGCTCACGTTCGCTGCCCCGTGATCTCGATCCGACCCGTCCGGCAAAAACGCTTTCCACAGCCAATCCGTTCTCGCCGTAGACACCAGTGGCGCCCCCTCGTGCCTCTCCTCTGCCGCGGTACGCTCCTCCCCGCCGAACCACGGCTGGATCGATACCAGCCCGATGACCCGAATTCTCTGAAGCCCCGACTTGGCAACCCGAACCGCCACATGGTGTGCCAAATTCGCTCCGGCGCTGTCACCGGCGAGGAAACACTTTGACAAGGCAGCATTTTCCGGCAGCACAGCGCGATTCTCGTCGAGGAACTTGAGGACCGCCTCGCCGTCATCGTATTGGGAAGGGTACCGGTGCTCCGGCGTGAGGCGGTAGTTGACGGAGACGATAACGGCGGGGAGTCGCCGGCATAACCGGCGGCAAACGGCGTCGTATCCGAACGAATCCGGCGAGAGGAACGCATAGCCGCCACCGTGGAAGAAAACGACGACGGGGAGGGAGCCAGCGCTACCGGCGGAGGTGAGAGTGAAGACGCGAAACCAAAGGTTCCGCGCGGCGTCGACAGTGATGTCTTTGGAGGAAACGGCGTTAACGGGTGTGGAGTTAGCTTGGACTTTGCGATCGAGAAAGCTCATGAGACGGCGATTAACGGTGCCGTTAGAGCGGCGTGCATAGTCCGTGAGGGTAGAGAGAAAGGATAGCGAAATGCGGGTTTTCCACGGTAGAGCAGGTTTTCCTTTTGGGGTTTCGGAAGCCATTGTTCTTTGTTTGTGCAAGTGAGTTAGTCAGTCAGTGAAAGATAAAGTAACAGTAGTATGGGCCAACACGAAATCTAATTTTATGGTCGTAGAAGAAAGGAGGGATTAGTTGGTTGGCTATCTCAAAATAATTGAAGTTGGTGAGGTTGTCAAGTTTCTTGAAACAAAAGCTTGCACTTCATTGGGTATAGATAATAGGTCCACCGTTTTTTATAGCAAGTTGTTTGACAAAGAAAAGGATAAATAACATTTTAGAGGAATTAAGTAAAAAATTCACAAGGGACAAAAAGTAAGTAACATTGACACTAAATATGTTTTTTGAACTATAATTTTCTCTTTCGGAAATGTAGAATATAAAAACAATATGAAGTTTTTGATACATGAATCTCATTAATTAGTTTTTCACCTGAACTAATCGAAAACAGCGTACAGTATGGTTGCAGTACATTGTACACATGATCCATCTTTGAGGCATATAATGTAACTGTGTTCGACTGCCCTATTTAATAGTTTTGGTTGACTTAGTCTTATTTATTTATTTCCACCGAACTAAAAGGGTGACAGATTTTTAAATTATAACTTCATTGGGCGGTTCATTGGTTGGGGACAGTTAGAAGGCAAGTGCTCACTCACCTGTTCTTGGTTGCCACTTGCCAACATTAATAAATGTATCAAGTGCAGTATTTCTTTCTCTCTCTTTTTTTTTTGTCAAGTGTCTTATCATTATGTAAATCATCTTAATATTATTAACGTTACAAATTAATTTTTTTTTATAGCTACAATTTAATTTTTTAGTGACACTAATAATATTAAGAAATTTATTTAATAAAATTAGAGCTTATTGAAATGTATGCTAAAAAATATGTTAGTGTTCAATTAAATTAGTTAGACCAATTAGTAATGAGTTTAAGTAATTTAGGTTGGGTCATGATTTTATTTTGCCCATTGGGCTGAAATTGTTACTTCTTGAAGCCCAAACCATAGTATACTTATACCCCTTTGTATTTCAACTTCAAGTTCTATTCATACATTTAGGCCCAAATTTTTACACATACTTTTAATTACTGCGTGAGCTCAGCCTCTTTTCAATTGATTAACTATATGCTAGTTTCGCTTTTTATTTTTTTTTCATATAATATTCTTGAAGTCTAATTTTGTAAACATTAGTCTTTTAGACTGAAATCTTACTTGAGTTGAGGTGTATTTTCAATGCAAGAGAGAGATCACTTTTAAGTGCTCCCAAAGTGGTCACTTTGTTGGAGAAACAAAAGTTGTCTCCAACTGTACATCACAAATATTTAAAATTTATAATAATTAACCTTCTGCCAATGACTTTAATACAGCACAAGTTTGTTTAAGCATGTCCTTAGACCTTAATTATCAATTTCCAATTTGATCTCATTGAGCAAATCTTAAATTTACGTACATATGCATCGGTTCCTAACAGCAATAATGCAACAAAAAAAAATCTGTACACTTTGCAGTACGGCAGGCTTATATTCTTGCATCATTTTGAATGATCGATAGTATTAATAAAATTTATACTTAGATTACAATCTTCAAAGTTCTAATAGTGGACAACCTTTATTCACGAAATCTTTTCTGCTAACTACTCTTAATAGTGTATCACCTCATATCACAATCTCATTAATTGCTACAATTTCTTTATTAATTGATTTCAAATCCAATTGTCTAGAATTTCCGACACATGTGGGAATCCTTCATTAACCAGAAAGGAATATTATTATTATTATAGGGAGTAAGTTGGCAATTGATACAATTATTAAGACGAAAACAAGTTATATTTTATATGATTATGTGCATCTCACTCCAGTTTACTTTTGAAGGAAGAAATGCAAAGTAGTCGTGTATTGTCACTTAACAATACGATATTTTATTTATATTACTTTTAAAATAAATAAAAATCAATTAATTTATCTTAAACAAAGATTTATCATAAGTATAAAACTTTGTTACACTTTACGTTACAAACATTATTCATATTCTCTTAAAATTAACCAATATATAAAAATCCCAATAATTTAACCTATGGTTGATATTTTTTTTTTTGAGAAATATAATAATCATTAATCTATGTTTATTATAAATGACATTTGAACTCTTTGCAAAATTAAAAGTAAATATTTCTTTGAAATAAACTAAACGTAAAAAATCTTTTTGATATATATATATATATATATATATATATTTATTTATTTATCTCAAATGAAAAACTATTTTGTACTATAATATAAGTATCTAGCTAAAGTGGGTTTTTCTATGTCAGATCAATAAATTAATTTGAAGCGAAAAAAGTAAGGTAAAATTAACTTTCTTAACACTTAGGCTTTAGACTTAGATCCATGGCAAACTTCTTTTAAAAAGAAGGAGAAGAAAGGAAACAGCAATATTAAGAACCTGATCTGTTAGATACTTCACACTTATCACAGCCTTTTTGTTAACTGTCTCTTACACTTTATTCTAGATTATTGTTCTCCATGTAAATGTTTGCCGCATATGTCTCTACCTTTTTCTCTTTCGTACTTATAGTAGTTGTATACATTCTAAGGAAGCCAAAAAACAAAAACTTGGTAAATATTGGAACCACTGTAAGTTGTTCTCCCAAGTCATAAAAGAAAAAGGCTGAAACAAATCAAAAGTCTCATTTAAAATGCCAATAACTTTTACCAGACTCAAACCCGAAAATTACATCATTTAAAAGAAATATATAATCTTTACAATTTGAACTAAGTGTTGATAAAAAGATAGTAGTATATTTAAATGTTGATATTTCCTTCTTGTTTCAAAGACAAAGAAAGATGGATTATCTTCACAAAAGTTACAAGTAATAAGTGAAAAAAGAGAAATGGAGGAGAGATCGATATATAGATGAAAATTAAACTAACTACATGTGATAGTACAACAAACCAAATTAATGAAAGGGTTTGGAAATCAGAGCCAGCTTAGCTGTGTGCATATAAAATTCTCAGCAAAAAGCAAAGAGCTTAAAATATAGTAGTTAATCTTAAACGTGGCAAACAGAGGGACAATGTAAGCAAATGTTGGATTCGTGGTGCATGCCATGTGGAGGGTTACTGAGTTAAAAGGTAACAGCGTCTGATGAGAGTGCAAGTTGCTATTGTTGTTAATTAGTTAGCAATGAATCCTTTTTGTGATTGAAGATACATCCAATTGTTTACATTTCCAAAGCATGCTGCAGCCTTATTCAAGGGCATCCAAATTATATTAATCCTACACAAATCTCTTTCTCAAAGATTGGGTTGATGTTGGTCCAACCAAATTCCGCAAAATAGAACACTACACCAATTTAATATTCACATGTGTGATCTTTGTTACTATATGCATCCCTACCATTCTAGATCAATTTATTCTGTTTGGTTCATTGTATCCCTCTTAGTAAGGTCGAGTTTTGAGGGCAGCCGTTTTGTGTTTCAATAATGCCCCAATAATTGGAAGCAATGCCAATGCCATGGCTTGAATTGAATTGAACCTTAGACGTGGCAATATTCTGCTTCTCCACGCACCCTATTACACCTCACACACAATTTTCACCCTTTTCAAGATATATGTGTAGCAATATGAATACTCATAATTAAGGATACCTTATTTTATCTCTCACTTTATTATCCATGTTTTTTTGCATAAAAAATTATGAGTGCAATTTCTTAATGCCACTGGGACACGTGTTTTACTAATTGTGGGTTCACAGTTTATATATAACCCAAAATTGCACCCCAACTTGGTCATGAAATTAATGTATCCCAAATTTTGTTAAGAGTAACGCCTACAATAGTCTATAACCACCATGAAAGCACCATCAGCCATCCTCAGGAGCCTCTCCTTGCGGCGGATTCAGCCGCGGGCTGCCTCGGTTGCCCCGTTGCCAGAGACAACCCGATTCAGCCACGACCTCACGGCGGAGCTCAACACCCTTCAGCCACTAGGCACTAGTGGTTATGAGCATAATGGCATGTCTCAATTACTTGGTGCAGCCATCACCACCCAAAAAATTGCATTGAATTCACTTGCTCACGTTTCCTACACAAACGATGTGGACCGTGGAGCAATGGAAGTGTATCTAGAAACCAACACTGATATTCTCGATGCATGCAATTACATTGTGGAAAGAATAAATGACATGAAGAAGTACGTGGAGTCGTTGAGGATTGTTGCACATTCTTGTAGCAATGTCACATCATCACGTGCATTGGACCAATTGGAGACATGTCATGGCATGGAAAAGAGATTGAAAACAATGGGGAAGCGTGGCTCTTGTTTGAGAAGAACAATGTTGAGGCAAAAGCAGGGTCAAGAAAGTGAGTTCATTGAGATTGTGTGTGGGTCTAAGGTCATGGCCTTAATGAGTTGTTTTTCTCTTGAACATGCCTTGTCATTTGATTGTTCCAAAAGTGGATTTCCCGTGGTGAAGTGTCACCCCATGAGTTGTTCATGGTTGAGATTGGTGCAGGATTTGGCAGAGGGAAGTGCTGAGAAGAATAAAAGAAGATCTATGATTGAGTTGCAGCATATAGTGGCTGCAGCTAGGGAATTGAAGGAACAGATTAAGGGTAAGAGGGAAAAAGAGATGGTTGAATCTTGTGTTGAGAGAGTGAGGAGAAGTTGCGGGGAGTTGGAGGCTGGACTTGATTTTATTGAAGGGAAAGTGAGAGATTTGTATAAAAGTTTGATTGATGTTAGAATGGCTTTGCTGGGAATTCTGTCCTGTAGATCAGATTAATTATAGGAATTTAATTTCATTAGGAAATTGAATTCAGTGTAGGTATATGATGCCCACTTTGCTGGCACTCACGGATGTATAGAATTGATCTGAGATATATTGACAAAAAAATTGACCTCTCTCCCAACATTTTATGACTATTATTGGTTTTTAGTTTGTACTTTTTGAGTCATTCTTATTTGTTTGGTATCGTGTTAGTTTTGCTCATGAGGGTTGCTGATGCTATATTGTTATGCCTATAGTTTTGCCATGTTTTTGGAAGGTTGAACAATTGAGCCAAATAAATTTCTTAAGTTTGATTCATCATTAGCTTCTGGTAACCTTAGCTCTCAACCTTTGTTAAAAAAACTTGATAACTGATATATTAAGAATGTCATATTTTACGAATTTACAACAAGTGAACAAACATATATATAAAGAAAGACAATACTTATAATTTGGGTCAATGGATAGTTGGTTTCTCAGGCTTCTGCGGATACACAACAAATACTTATGCACTAATGCACAGTGCCTTGCTGTTGGCTTGGAACATGGGTTACAGATCTGTTGTTTGTGAGTCTGATTCTACACTTCACTTGGTGAATGAAGCCTACAACAAATTTACTGTTTCATGAATTTGCATGAATCATACATGTTACACGCTTACAATTGAAATACAATTTATTATTTCTGTCTTTCCGAGTGGCTAAATTATCTGTGATTTCGATAGTAGCCAAGGATTTCATACATTCTAGTGTTGAAGCCAGCACATTGGCAAAAGAATAGGAATTTAGCAAAAACGTTCTCAAGCCCACAATAAGCCGCAAATATGCAATGATTCTCATTTCCTAAATATCAAATGAAACCATAAACCTCAATTTTTCCATGAACATATCGATTGTAATTTGTAACCCCCCTCCTCCAAAAATGGGTCATAGAACTAAACTAACATTGATGACAAATATTACCCTGAATCTATTTTCCCCACATCCACACTAAACATTCCATTCCCTCCATCTAAACACCACCATCAACCCTTGCTCCATTTTCACTTCCAACATTCATTTCATAAAACTTGTGCAATTTATAACCCATTGGCACACCCCTTTGCTTCATTTCCTCCAAAATAGACATTGCCTCTTTACCCTTCTTCAAATTCACAAGCTTGCTAGCCAAACATCCAAAAAGCTCAGCATCCAACGACTTATCCTTCCCACCATAAATCCTCACATAACTCATAGCATGTTCATAGCACTTCATCTTCAAAAAGGTTCCAATAACACACATGTGTGTTGAGTACAACATGGGCACTCCATCATCCACCATCCTCCTCAGCATCACCAAAGCACCCTCCACCTTCCTCGCCCGACACGCGCCCAGCACCAGCGCATCGAACGTACGCGAGTCCGCCGCCACGCCCTCCTCCTCCATTTTCTTCAAAACTCCGGCCGCCGCGTCCATATCGCTGGCGTAGCAGTACGCCATGAGAAAAATGTTGTGGGCAGTCACGTCCAGCCCAATTCCGAGCTCAGCCATGTGGTCGACCACGCGCCGCGCGTTGTCGAGGGATTTTTCCCTTGCGAGGAGGTTGAGGACGGGATAGAAGGTGCACACGTAAGGGGCGCAGACTCCGCCACGCGCCAATGTGTCGATCACGCGCAGCGCTTCATCGGCGCGACGGAGCTTGCAGAGACGCGTGACGAGGGAATCGAGCGCGTTGCGGCGCGTGGAGCCTTCGTTAAGGCCGGAGAGAGTTTGGACGATGTTGTCGATGAGGGATGGGGAGAAGTTGGTGTGTGTGACGAAGTTGAAGGTGCGCTTGGTGTTGAGGAAGCCATCTTGGACGCGCTTGTTGAGGACGTCGCGGAGCGCGTTGAAGTCGCCGGAGATTCCGGCGGCTTTGGCGAGCTCGTCATAGTAGGCGGCGGTGGGGTCATCGGGGAAGGGTTTCGCGACTAGGGTTGTTGCGAAACGGCGGAGGGTGGAGAAGGTTATGTTTGGGGGTTTGCGGAGAAACGACATCGTTTGTTGTAGTTTGTTCGAAGGTTGATAGAGTTACTTATTAGTGATTACTGAAGGTGGTGTGTGTGAGACAGCAGCTACAAATAAAATAGGAGTGTAAACAAGTTTCTAACTCTTAATTAATAAAAAAATAATGTTACGAAAATTAATAAACTTATATTTTGTTCATACATAATTTATAAACTTATATAGGTATATTATATAATGATTTGTAATTAAATAAGAATGATATTTAATCATCTAACTCTTTTTTCTTTTGCCGTATATTAAATATTTATAAAAGTATAATTCGACATAATTTCGGTTTTAAAAAAAAATTTGAAAAAACGTGCTACTAGCTTACTAGTAGTACTTAATAGTACTATTAAGTATATTTAAAAAAAAAAAAACAGAAAAATAGTAGTTTTTTTTTTTTTTTTTATGAATGAAGAAAAATAGTAGTTAATACTTAATAGTAGTAACTGGTGACTGCTACTTCCACTACTATTAACAAATAAAACGACGCGTTTGAAGTTGAGAGGAGCATGAAATTCTTCCACCGTCTTCTTGTTCATTTCAGAATTTCTCACTCATAAACAGTAAGTTAGGGTTTCAGAATTTCGTTTTTCCGTTCATCTCTTCACTCATATATACAGTGATTTCTCCGCGGTTTCCTTTCCCTGACTCGAGAAATTGAAAGACTCCGACAGCATTGTCCGACACGGTACGACGTTTTTGTTCCTTTTTTCCTTTCTCTCAATCCAACGTAAAGAAGAAAAAAAATCATTCCTTTTAGTCTGTTCTGCATCTTGGGGCTTATTATTATTTGTTTATTTTTAATTTTTAAAATTCTTCCTTCCGTTGGGGTTTTTGAATTTTTGTGTATTGTCAAGAATTTAGGTTTTTATTTTATGATTCTGTTGTGTTTTGGGAATTTACCTTTGAAGGGGTTTTTATATTTGCATGTGCTTTGTTTCTTGGTTGCTATGCTGTGTTATGTTAATTGTTAGGTTATGCTGTGGTTTTCAATTTGCTTTGAGAATTTGAGACCTGAGTAGTATACACATTGATTGATGTTTGCAGTGGCAATGGCTTATGTGGATGATGATGCTTCTTCTGGCTCTGGAGACGATGTGAACATATTGGATGGACACAAGCGTCAGGCTGGCATGCCATCGAATTCATGCAGTGGCAGGAAGAGAGGCCGGAAAGCTACTGGGGCTGCTATAGTAGATGCTATGCTGGAGATAGCGGCTGCCTCGAAGATGAGGGCAAGTGCAATTGCGAAGAATGAGGAAAGATTCTCTATAAACAAGTGCATCAAAGTGTTGGATGAGATGCAAGGTGTTGATGAACGGATTTACTTTCTTGCTTTGGATTTGTTTGAGGACCACCCTAATCCCCGGGAGGTTTTCATCTCTCTTAAGGACGAAAAACGATTGCCGTGGTTGCAGGGAAAATGTGGTGTTTCCTCTAGTTGAATTGTTTGAGAAAATTTCCTTTTTTCTTTTGTTAAAAATGGTCCTATACTTTTGTAAAGTTAAATTGACTGCAAGGAGTGATGTTAGTTACTACTTTTACTCATTTGATTTTGTGCTTAATGCCTATACTACTGAGTTTATGAATTTGGAATTTTGGGTGTAAAAACAGCACATTGTTTTCGAACTATTGTTTGACTTGTTTTATCACTTTATGCATGATTGTAATGCTTTCCAAACCTATGAACTAGACATATCAGAGAGATATTATATTGCACCATTCGTTCTTGAAGTTTATCTTTACAGATACACCAATCAGCATGGATGACATTGACCTAGAATTGGATGAGATGGAACTAGTTGCTGCTGCTGCTGGATACTATTACTATAGCTGTCTGACCAAGCAGCCTGCCCGCGGTTTATCACCTAGGAGATGTGAGTTTATGACAGAAGTGCTGAATGGGCATGATGACTTTTGTCGGGAAATGCTGCGTATGGATAAGCATGTATTTCACAAGTTGTGTGACATTCTCCGACGAAGAGCCATGTTGCGTGACACTGCTGGCGTAATGATAGAGGAGCAGTTAGCAATATTTTTAAACGTCATTGGTCATAATGAACGTAATAGAGTGATACAAGAGCGGTTTCAACATTCTGGTGAAACCATTAGCCGTCATTTTAATAATGTATTGAAGGCTATTAAATCATTGTCACGTGAAGTTTTGCAACCTCCTCAACTCACAACACCTACGGAAATTCTCAATAATGCTAGATTTTATCCATATTTCCAGGTTAAGTGATCTTTGAGCTCCTTCTCCCTCACTACTCTCTATTTAATTCAACACTTCTCTCGTGTTTACTGTTTGTGTTAGTTTACTGACCTCTTAAATTTCAGGATTGTATAGGAGTCATTGATGGTATGAACATTCCTGCACATGTTCCAGCCAAAGATCAATCTAGATTCCGCAATAAGAAAGGTATCCTATCTCAAAATGTGCTGGCAGCTTGCACATTTGACTTGCAGTTTATCTTTGTTTATCCTGGTTGGGAAGGCTCTGTCACTGACTCACGAGTGTTAAGGGCAGTCCTTGATAACCCAGATCAGAATTTCCCTCAAATACCTCAAGGTTTGGTTGTTATTATATTTGTAGTTTTGGGTTCATTATCTGTCCATATTAATTACTATATTATTAATTATTTAATGTATTTTTTTTCTTTGGATTTATTTCATAGGAAAGTATTACCTTGTTGACAAGGGATATTTAAATACAGAAGGGTTTATTGCTCCTTACCAAGGGGTTCGGTACCAGCATTATGAGTTTAGAGGTGCTAATCAATTACCAAGAAACGCAAAAGAGCTGTTCAACCACAGGCATTGTTTTATGAGGAATGCTATCCTGAGGTCATTTAATGTGTTGAAAACTAGATTCCCAATCCTCAAACTTGCTCCTCAGTATTCTTTTCAGATTCAGCGCGATATAGTCATAGCTGGATGTGTTTTGCACAATTTCATCCGCCATGAAGAGAGAAATGATTGGTTATTCAGTGATGTTGGGGGTTCACCAGTGGAGGAAATTTCAGATCTTGATGAACTTCCCGATGTGCCGATGCTATCTTCAATGCAAGAACAAGTTGCATTCTCATTGCGGGATTCAATTGCTGCATCTATGTGGGATGACTTCTTAACTAAATGGGATGAATGGTGAATTTTGGCTGAAGAAATGTCATAGCTTGGTGACTCAATTTGTGGGTTTGTTGCAAAGGGCCATGTGACTTTAATCTTCCATCCACATGAAACTGACCACCACCTTAATATGTGATTTGATTTGATGCTTAGGTCAAGGCTCAATATTTTGGTGAGTAACTTGAAATTTTGTATAGGCTGTGTATATCTTTGTCAAATAATAGTTTTATTGAAAAGGAATTATGAAGGTTGCTTGGTTTAGATGCAAATATTTTTGTTGAGGTATATGTTATAACAGCCATAATTGCATTCCTAGTTTGCTATATCAGATGCATCAACTGGATGTGGAATGTCTTAGTGGTACTCAGCTTCTGCAATATTCGACTCAACTATTCACACTAGTGAAGTTGCTTAACTGAGTTCTTGTGAGATTTTAAATCTAATCATGTTTCCTTCGCCACACGTTTTTGTATATCCAATTTGGTCCTTAATTTATTTTAAGTGTTCAATTGAGTCCTTATAGTTTTTTGATATGTAATTGGGTCTTTTTGTTTTTACCCAATTTGGTCATTTTCGTTGGATGGCACTAAAGTGTTTATGGTTTAGAGTTTAAGGATTTATGCTTTTAAGGTTTGTGATTTTAGGATTTAGGGTTTTATCATTTATGCTTTATTGATCATTGTTGTAAGGTTTTAGGTTTAATGTTCATTGTTTTTTGTTCATAATTCAGAATTTTGTCCAATGATTTAGGGTTTAAGGGTTTATATAATAGGTTTTAGGGCTTGAGATTTTAGAATTTAGAGTTTAGGGTTATAGTTTATTGTCAAGTGTCCATGGTTTAAAGTATATGGTTTCTTGTTTTTTATATTTTTCATAATATTTTTTTTCTCAAATTTTTAAGACATTATTGTTTTTTCATATTTAATTTTTTTTTTCAAATTTTCAAGACATAATTTGTTTTTTCATATTTTTAATTTTTTTAAAAAAATTTCAAGACATATTTTTGTTTTTTTTCATATTTTTTGTCATTTTTTTTCAAATTTAAAAATTTTCTTTAAGATTCAAGGTTTTAAGGTTATGGTTTACCCTTAAGGTTTAAGGGTTTATAGATTCATTATTTCAAATCATGATTTTTGGCTCATAGGTTTCAGGTCCAAGTTTTAAGGATATATGGTTTATGATCCAAGTTTTATGGTTATGATTTTATTATAGAGATTAATGCTTATAATGTAAAATCATTTTATACAGTCGGTTAATTATAACTTCCTGTTATAATGACTTTTGAAATAATTTTATAAAAGAGATTGGCTTTATAAAATTATTTTACACTCTTTATGCATCACTTTTTTTTCTCTTTATTATATATGGTTTAAAGTTTAAGGTTTAGGATTAAGTGTTTATATGTTATGCTTTTAGGCATAAAGTTTATCATTCATGGTTTAATGTTTAATATTTGGATTTTTAAGGTTATAGCCTTATATGGTTCAAAGTTTTAGGCTTTAGGATTCACATATTTAAGGTTTATAGTTCATAATAATGGTTTAGGATTTTAGGGTTTTGGATTCCCAAATGAAACCCTAAGTTATTTAGAATTTCATTTACGAAACATTACATTATTTAAAGTTTTATTTATCAATCCCTAAATCATATATATGAAACACTAAATCATTTACAATGAAATCCTTACTCATATTTATGAAATTCTAAATCATTTAACGTTTTATTTATTAAATTGGAAATCCAATTTATGAAATCCTAAATCAATAAAAGTCTTATAAATGAAATCTTAAATGAAATCTTGATTTATGAAATCCTAAATTTTTTACGATTTCATTGATGAAACTTTTAATCATTTAAAGTTTCATTTATAAAATATTAAATGATTTAAGGTTTCATTTATTATACTTGAAATAATATTTATGAAATCCTGAATAATTTAGAATGAACCTTTACTCATATTTATGAAACTCTAAATGATTAAGAGTTTCACAAATGAAACCTTAAATAATTTAAGCTTTAACAAATGAAAACTTAAATAATTTAAGGTTTTGTAAATGAAACCCTAAATCCATTAAGGTGTTATTCACGAAACCCTAACCCATTTGCTATTTCATTTAAGAAACTCTAAATCATTTAGGGTTTTATTTGCAAAATCCTAAATTATTTAAGGTTTAATTTGTGAAATACTAAATCATTCAGGGTTTAATTAACAAAACCCTAAATTATTTAGGATTTCACGTGAAATCCTATATAATTTAAGACTCCATTTACGAAACCCTAAATCATATTTATGAACCCTAAATAATTTAAGTTTCACAAATAAAACCCAAAATGATAATGTTTTGTAAATGAAACCCTAAATGATTAAGGGTTCCTTAAATGAAACCTCAAATGGTTTAAGGTTTCTTAAATGAAATCTCAAATAGTTTAGGGTTTCGTGAATGAAACCCTAAAAGATTTGGAGTTTCATTTAAGAAATCATAAACCATTTAGGGTTCCATTTACAAAATCCATAATCATTTTGTATGAACCCTAAATCCGATTTATAAAACTCGAAATTTTTTAGGGTTTAATTGATGAAACTCTAAATCATTTGACGTTTCATTCATGAAATCCTAAATCATTTAAGGTTTCATTTGTTAAACTCGAAATTATATTTATGAAACCTTAAATTATTTAGAATAAAACCATTACTCATATTTCTAAAACCCTAAATACTTTAGGGTTATGTAATTGAAACCTTAAATGATTAAGGGTTTCACAAATGAAATCTCAAATAATTTATGATTTTGTAAATGACACCCCAAATCCATTAATGTTATTCACACAACCCTAAACCATTTAGCGTTTCATTTAAGAAACCTTAAATAATTTAGGACTTCATTTATAAAATCCTAAATTATTTAGTGTTTCATTTATGAACTTGTATATCATTTAGGGTTTAATTAATAAAACCCTAAATAATTTAAGATTTCATTTATAAAATCCTAACTAATTTATAATTTCATTTATAAAACCTTAAATAATTTAGGATTTCATTTATAAAACCCTAAATCAAATTTATGAAACCCTAATCATTTAGAATGGAACCCTAACTAATATTTATGCAACTCTAAATAATTTAGGGTTTCACAAATAAAATTCTTAATGGATTTGTAAATAAAATCTTAAATGATTTACGGTTTCTTAAATGAAACTCCAAATGATTTAGGATTTAATATGGAATCTTAAATGATTTAGGGTTTCATAAATAAAATCTTAATTTTTTTAGGGTTTTGTTAATGAAACCCTACTTGATTTAGGATTTTATTTAAATGATTTAGTGTTTTCTAAATGAAACCATAAATGATTAATGGTTTTTAAATGAAACCCCAAATAGTTTAGAGTTTCATGAATGCAACCCTAACTAATTTAGGGTTTCCTTTAAGAAACCTTAAATGATTTTGGGGTTCATAATTAGGATTTATGTTTTTAAAAATGAAATTATTTAGGGTTTCATAAATATGAGTTAGGGTTTAATAAATGAAACATTAAATTATTTAGGGTTTCACAAATGAGATCTTAAATGATTTAAGATTTTGCAAATCAAACTCTAAATGATTTATGATTTCTTAAATGAAACCTCAAATGATTTAGGGTTTTGTGAATGAAACCTTAAATAATTTGGGGTCTCATTTAATAAGTCTTAAATCATTTAGGGTTTCATTTGCAAAATCCTAAACTATTTAGTGTGTCATTTTTAAAACCCTAAATTATTTAGAGTTTCATTAATAAAATCTTAAATAATTTAATATTTCATTTATTGAATTCTAAATTATTTAAAATTTCATTTACGAAATCTTAAATTATTTAAGGTTTCATTTATCAAACACTAAATCATATATATGAAATCTTAAATTATTTAGAATTTCATTTATGAAACCCTAAATCATTTCACATTTCATTTATGAAATCCTAAATCGTTTAAGGTTTCATTTACAAAACTATAAACCCAATATATAAAACCATAAACCCTAAATCATTTAAGGTTTCATACTTGAAACCCTAAATCCGATTTATGAAACACTAAATTTTTTAGAATTTCATTTATGAAACCCTAAATACTTTAGAATTTCATTTACAAAATCCATAATTATTTAGGGTTACATTTATTAAACCCTAAATCATATTTATGAAACCCTACATGATTTACGGTTTCATTTAGGAAATCGTAAACCCTATTTATGAAACCATAAATCATTTAAGATTTCTTAAATATAACCAAAAATCTAATTTATGAAACTCTAAATTAGTTAGGGTTTCTTAAATGAAATCCCAATTAGTGTAAGGTTTCGGGAATGAATCCTAAATGATTGTAGTTTCATTTAAGAAATCGTAAATAATTTAGGATTTTATTTGTGAAACCTTAAATTATTTAGGGTTTCATAAATATTAGTTAGTGTTCTATTCGAAATGATTTAGGGTTTCGTAATTATAATTTAAGGTTTAATAAATGGAACTTTAAATGATTTAGGGTCTCAAATAAAATCCTAAATTATTTGGGTTTTGTTAATGAAGCCTTAAATAATTTGAGGTTTCATTTAAATGATTTAAGATTTTGTAAATGAAACCATAAATGATTAATGATTTTTTTAAATGAAACCCCAAATTAAATAATTTAGGGTTTCATGAATGAAACACTAACTAATTTAGTGTTTCATAAATCGGACTTAGGATTTCATTTAAAAAACCTAAAATGATTTAGGATCTCATAAATAGGATTTACAATTTCATAATTAAGATTTATGTTTTCATAAATGAAATCTTAAGTCATTTAAGGATTAATAAATATGATTTGGGGTTCATTCTAAATGATTTAAGGTTAGTAAATGAAATTTTAAATGATTTAGGGTTTTATAAAGGAAATCTTGATTTTTTTTAGGTTTCACAAATGAAATCCTAAATTATATAGGTTACATAAATGAAACCCTAAATGATTTAAAATTTTCCAAATGAAACCCTAAATGATTTAGGGTTTCTTAAATAAAACCCCAAAATGATTTAAGGTTTCTTAAATGAAACCCTAAATAATTTAGGACTTCTTAAATAAAACCCTAAACCATTTAGGGTTTCATTCATGAGACCCTAAACCATTAAGGATTTTATTTACAAAACCCTAAACCATTTAGGGTTTCATTTGTCAAATCCTAAATTATTTAGGGTTTCACTAAAATCCCCTTAAGTAATTTAGTATTTTATTTATGAAACCCTAAATTGTTTAAGGTTTCATTTATCAAACACTAAATCATATATATGAAATATTAAATTATTTAGAATTTCATTTATGAAACCTTAAATCATATCACATTTCATTTATCAAACCTTAAATCATATATATGAAATCCTAAATCATTTACATAGAAACTTTAACTCATATTTATGAAACCCTAAATCATTTAAGGTTTCATTTACGAAACTATAAACCCAATTTATGAAATCATAAACCTTAAATTATTTAAGGTTTCATAAATGAAATCCTAAATCCGATTTATGAAACCCTAAATCATTTAGAATTTCATTTACAAAACCTATAATCATTTAAGGTTACATTTAGGATTTATGAAACTCTAAATTAGTTAGGGTTTCTTAAATGAAACCTCAAATGGTATAAGGTTTTGGGAATGAATCCTAAATGATATGTAGTTTCATTTAAGAAACTGTAAATCATTTAAGGTTTCATTTGTGAAACCCTAATTTATTTAGGGTTTCATAAATATTAGTTAGTGTTCTATTTGAAATGAAATCCTAATTTTTTTTTTAGATTTCATAAATGAAATTTTGAATTATATGAGTTCACAATGAGACCCTAAATGATTTAGGATTTCTTAAATAAAACCCCAAATGGTTTGGGGTTTCGTGAATGAAACCTTAAATAATTTGGGATTTCATTTAAGAAGTCTTAAATCATTTAGGATTTCATTTACAAAACCTTAAATCATTTAGTGTTTCATTTGTCAAACCTTAAATTATTTAAGGTTTCATTTATGAAGCCTTAAATTATCTAGAATTTCATTTATGAAACCTTAATTTACAGTTTCATTTATCAAACCTTAAATCATATATATGAAACCCTAAATTATTTAAAATTTCATTAATGAAACTTTAAATCATTTAAGGTTTCATTTATCAAAACTTAAAACATATATATGAAACCCTAATTCATTTAAGGTTTCATTTATTAAATCCTAAATGATTTAAGGTTTCATAACCTTAAATAATTTAGGATTTTGTAAATGAAAACCAAATCATTTATATCTTTCTTTATGAAACCTTGAATCGTATTTATAAACCCCTAAATGCTGGACAAAGACGACAACGAGTTTATTTTATTACTCTTATTTTTTCATATTTTTTAATTTTTTAAATGAAAATATAAATCATTTGGGATTTTATTTATGAAACATTAAATCGTTTGGTATTTAAGGTTTCATTCACGAAACCTTGTATCATTTAAGGTTTCATTTGTGAAACCTTAAATAATTTAGGATTTCAATCATGAAACAGTAAATTATTTAAGATTTCATTTACAAAATCCTAAATCCTTTAAAGTTTCATTTATTAAACCCTAAATCATATTTATGAAACCCTAAATCATTTAAGGTTTCATTTATCAAAATATTTATGGTTTATAAAACTATAAATCATTTAGGGTTTCATTTACAAAACCCTAAATCACTTAGTATTTCATTTACAAAACCTTAAATCATATAGGTTTTCATTTATGAAACCCTAAATCATGTATATGAAACCCTTAATCATTTAATTATAAATCATTTAAGATGTCATTTATGAAATATTCAATCATATAGGGTTTCTTTTACGAAATCCTAAAGCTTGAAATGAACCCATCAATCATAAACGATGAAACATAAATCTTAAGGTATAAAATCCTAAATTCTAAAATATGAAACCCTAAATCCTAAACTATAAACCTAAATCATAAACAATGAAACTCTAAACCTTAAACCATAAAATCATAAATCATGCAACACAAATCCCTAAAATCTTAAAGCATAAACCTTAAATCATACACAATAAATTCAAAAACATTGAACCACTAAACTCTGAACTCTATCGCATAAAACCTTAAACATTGAAATATTAAACCTTAAACCTTAAAACTGGAACCCTAAACCTTGAACACTAAAATATAAACCCTAAAATCTTAAACACTAAATCATGAACCTAAACCATAGCTATAAACCCATAGGCTATAAACCTTAAATCCTAAACACTGGGTCATAAATCATAAACCATAGACCCCTACTTTAAATCATAAATCATGAATAAAAAATATTGAGGTTTAAACCATGAAACCATACATATTAAATCCTAAATCATAAACTATAAACCTAAAAATCCTATAATCATAAATTCTAAATCTTAAAGAGTTGAACCTCCTAACTTGAAACCTAAACAATAAAATCTGAACTTTAAAAACATAAGTCATACATCTTTAATATCTTAAATCATATAATTTTTAAGATAATTTTATAAAAAAAAATAACAAACTTTTAAGAGATAATAGTTTATGTTTATTTTTCCTTTTTATGATATTATTTTTTTTCTATTTTAGATTATAACTTTTAAGTTTCCTTTAATTACACCTAACACTCCACTCCTTTTTAATATTACCTTTAATTTCATGGTAGTCATGAGTCATGACTTAACAAAGTTAACCTTCCGTTATTTATTTTTATAAAAGAAAAAAGAAAATTTATAATTTTTTCTATTTTGCCCTTGCATCATTTCATAACACTTTTCCATCTCATCATCAGTGCCGTTAATGGCCTCACCTATGCTGCCGCCACAGTCATAACCTACACAGCAAAGAAAAATAAATTGATCAAACTCAATGCCATCAATCAAACCAATGAAAGCGAAAAATGAACCAAAAACAGCAATCACCACAATCCCCTGACGCAGTAAAAGGAAAGCGTAGAACTAGAAACGCTTCAAAATTTCAGATCTATGGTGAGTGTGGCTTTCATCGGATTTTTCCAGATCTGGGGCGCTTGGGGTTGGTTCGATTCGTAGTAGTGGACGAAGATGAGGGCATTTTGGACCAAAATAACTCATTAAAGGCTCGGTGTAACATACCTTCTTCAACAATTAGGAGGGACTCAGTGTAACATGACTTTTAACGACTTTTCTCTCTCTAAAATACCCCTCCTCCTTCAACCTTTTTAGGAAAATAAAAAAATAAAGACCGTGACTAATGGATAATGTGGAGGTCTCGATTGTTGTTATAAATTTAATGCCATGAAAGTTCAGAAACAAACTTCAAAATTTTACACATAGTAAAATAAAATAAAAAATAAAAAACGTAATTTAGATAGTAGATTAAAAAAGAACCATTTCACAGATATGGAAAAGATATTAAAGTCTTTATTAAATAAACATTAAGTATTAAAGCATTTTTATTTTTAAAACTAAAAATTGTTCTAGTCACATGAAAAGGCACTATAATTTGTACTGTTTAATTTAATCTTAAATCTTAAAAAGTATACATGCATGCATGCATTACATCATATCCCAGCACCCGTTGTCCTTATCTAATTAATTCATTGACAAGAAATGCACCCGAGCAAGGGTATATTCCTTTCCTGCAATCCAAACGCCAGTTTGAGACCACTGTACATCTTCCCAGTCCAGGTTTTCCTCCAGCACCTGCATAACAAAATGCAGAATTGAAATTTATAAACATAAGATATTTGCATTCTGCAATTAATTAGAATAACATTAATATGTAACATGCAGCGATTGAAGGAGAAAAAAATCTGTATACATTATTCACATGCCCATGGAAAAGAGATGAAAGATTGATTCAAAAATACCTCCACATGTTCAAGGGGCAGAGGGATGCCGATTGTACGCATCAGTTTCTGGGGCAGAGGATTCTTACATAGAGACCACCGAAATCCATCAACCATGACATTGTCAGAATCAGCTTTGTCACCATTTGTGGGATGGTGATGGTGATGGTGATTTTGAGACTTCTCTGTATCTGGGTCATGTATCTGAGTTGCTGGCATAGCCTTCACAATCTTCTCTCCAGTAAAACAGAGCTCATATCTACAAAAAAGATTAGACTCGTATTAATTACAGTTTCTTGACTTCAAGACAACCATAGAAACAGACTTTCATGACCATAGAGGCCTTGGAGTTTGATAAACTAAACAGAATCTTTTATTGAAATAATAAATTATAAAATAACACTAATAGCAGTCAATATTGCTCAAATGGATATTAAGAAGTAATTAATGAAAAAAGAGGGTGAGACAGTCCAATATAGTAACATTTATAAAAACATTGTCGTAACGTGTGGCACTTAATAGCTAATGCAGATTTTTTTTTTCTAAAGGGACAACAAATGTTAAGCCTATAACATAAAGATAAATCGTTTTGGTCAAGAACTTCCAGTATAGAAGAAACTACCTGCAGGAGTGTGTCTCCAGATAAAGAACTTCTCCCTTCTTTAAACGAGCAGATGTATAGAGTGGCTTTTTTAGACCCTTGTCAGCAACAATGCTTATACTATATTTGATCCTGATAAGTATTATAATTAATTAATAAATACTAAAAACAAGATAAGCTGCAAAACAGAACTCTTACATTCATATCTAAATAAGGAAGAATAAGTAATATTAGTACCTATTTGATTTGAAAAAAATAACTTTTCCTATTTTCATTTCCCATTTTCACAAATAATCACAAAAAACTAGTACCTTGTTATCACTTTGTTTCCTATTTTTAGAAGTTTGTACACAAGGCAATGTAAACAAAATACAGCAGCATTTTAGTAAACGTGTTAAAACAAAAAATCAAAACAGTAAAAGTTTTATCCAACCAAACTCTTACAACCAAGCTGGAATGCAATGTTCATAGCTGAGACATTTTGTTACAAAAATACTACAAACTTTAATTCGATATTTTCTGCTCCATCTTATTAAAACACAATGCTATTATATTAGACAGTACTTTACCAACTAATACTAGCATACCAAGGTTCATTGCAGAGGTTGTACTGAATTGTAACTTCACGTACAAATCTTTGCTGCCGCAATGCATTCTGAAGAACAAAGGACACACCAAATACAATGAGCAT
This sequence comes from Amphicarpaea edgeworthii, assembly GCA_014843725.1. NCBI lineage: Eukaryota > Viridiplantae > Streptophyta > Magnoliopsida > Fabales > Fabaceae > Amphicarpaea > Amphicarpaea edgeworthii. The sequence continues at coordinate 3,181,771 of CM026325.1, forward strand.
AGAATGTGAAATTATTAATTCAATGGTCAATGTGAAAAGGTTTGTCGATTATAAGATAAAGATATTGGACAAACCGAAGCTGCAGCCCTAGTAGTAATTGTACGCTCAATAGCCACTGGTGCAAGGGTAGGCTCAACAGTTGAGGTATGCGTAAGGCAAGGTTCAAGATCAATAGTTCCACCTCCTTTCTGAAGACCAAGGAAATAAAAATGGTCAGAATTGCCATTAAGTTTTAAATATTTATGCAGTTACCTAGTCCGACTAAGAACAACGTAACAATGTGAACATATGCAGGGTGCAGACCCATTCCAAGCACAAGCACTCCTTTACATCCCATATATAATGTCCTCATTAGAAGGACACATTATGTGACCAGTAAGTAAAGCATTTAAGCAATGACTACTTAGTAATTTCTCTGAAAAGGAATGAGATATCAAAATAAAGAAAAGTTCATAATATTTGAAATAGAAAATAGTAAACTAAATTATATGATGTTTCAATTAAGAGAACATATGACTTCAGGGGCAAAAGTTCAAAGGATGAAGGATTTTACAGTTTGCACAGCTTTTATTACTACCTTCACAATGCAGCACCGCTCAACTTTATAACTACAACCTATTGCAGCACCCCAAGCACGGGAGCGTACATTGTTTCTCAGAGTAGAAATATAGCCTGAAGTTGTACAAAAAATATCTTTAGATTATTCGAACAGAGCTTCAATGGTAAAATATCAGTAACTGCAAAGTTGAGAAACCAACAAAACTACCTAATTTCCTTAAACAGTTGCATAATGGTCAATCAATCTTAAGTATGATGATTTTAGTTAAATATTCTGAAAAGAATAACTACTAATCCTTTCAAAACTACGTAATGGCATGCCCAAGTTCAACTGGCAGATTTTAATTATTTATCATATACGTAAAAACTAGGGCATTTTACCATGAATTTATTCCCAGTTATTACTTCAAGATCACTTAGATGCAATTCAATGTTATTTAAGTTTAATACATCAGCACCAAGGCACTATTATTCATATAAGGACATACAATCTTGTGGTGGTAGCACTCGAATGGTTGTGCGCAACTCTTGTACAGCCATGGGAGGTGGAGAAGCTGTTGGGCGACAATAACCTGTATGCATGAGAACTATGCAACAAAAATGAAAAATCAGTACTGATTTCAAACACGTCAAGTCCATTCCATTGCAATAAAAAGCTAGCTGCAACCTTTTTGCAACAACACATACCAGCAACAAGATCTGAGTCATATGTGTAAACATCAGTCCCCCATAGCTGGCCACCTCTAACCTGAACATAATAGTATATACTGTCAAAGCTAGGTATAGCATCAATAACTAGCATATTTAAATTTCATACATTGAATTTCAAATTTAAACATATAGATGTGATTAAAAAAATAAATAAAAGACTTTCATCTCATCAAATTATTTTATTAACTAAAGCACTTCAACAAATTCCTGCCAATGGCAAAGAGTTTGATCTCACTTGACGGTTTGTAGCTGTAACATTCTCAGCTGGTATCCGAATTTCAAGAGTGGGGCCACTATTAGAGCTTTCACTATTTTTTTCCCCTTGAGATTGAGATAATTCATATTCCTTCCACAACTTTATCAGTTCTTGCATGCTTTCACCAACTTTATAAACAACAGAAGATACTTCTGCTTTACCTGAAATATCAGAACTCACATAATATATAATGGGTATGTTGAATAGAAAGATACCCCCCTCTTATCCTTTTTATTTCATCAACAAGTACATTATAATGGTACCATCAGACAATGACACAACACAAAACATTAAAAAGGAAGTGTAAAGGAGATGAGCCAATCTGAAAGGAGAGAATGCATCACATAAACCAATGGGCGGGCCAAGTAGAACAATTTCTGTCAAGACCCAAACTAATTCATGCCATGAAGGCACAAATTTATGACAAGCCAAATAGTTTTGAGCTGGATAAAATAAAATATGACAGAGTACCTTGAGACCTGCAAGATAAATGAAACAGAAAGTAGTTGTCAAAATAAATAAATAAACATAAATAGTAACGTCTGTAAATAAATAAAAAATCATTAATGAAGTACAAACCAAACAGAGGAATATAAATGAAAATTTGACATAAGAGAAAAAACAAAAATTAAGTCCTTGTCAATGTGCAATAGTAACCTCATTCATACATATTCTTAGTCTTCAAACAAAATTCTCCAGTTTAAAAGCAACTATTACATCAACAACTTGAATTTCAATAAAAACATATTTGATGGCTTACTGTCTGCAACTAGATTTCTTTTTCAATCAAAACAAGATTTTGTTCCTTCAAAGGCACAAGCATATTCCTTCCAAGGCCCAAATAAGAAAACCTAATAACATAGTGGGAGAATGATAGAATCTGGTATTCACAAGGATATTTTGGAAATAACTTAAGGAGCAAGCTCCTGATTACAGATCATAGCAACAGTTAAATATGCAACACTAATGAGGAAAGAAGAAAAATACAGAGAAAACAAATTGCTCTCCTTACCCACAAATTCACTTCTAGTTCCTTCAAATTTCAGGCTAGTAAAATACACAAGCAATAGTTGACTACCATGTGCTACCCATAGAAAATGTTAAAAGGTAGACATTAGCGCCCTCCCTCCCAAATGCATTTCAAAAAAATATACAAAGGATTGGCTATCTAATCATTCTAAATTTCTAATAGGACTCTAAAGCTTCATCTTTTATAACTACAAAATCACATGGTATGAATTAAAAATATGCTTGAAATGAAAAGAAACTTATTGGGTAAGTAAGTTATTACTTATAACACAAGTAACCAAGAAAAGTGAAGGAAAAGAAAATACTCTTCATTGTCTGGAGCATGAGCATGAGATCTAAAACGAGCCTCACGATTGGCCACCTGAGGGCTTCCCCTTGATCGATGGATCCTTTTACGATGTTGAACATTATAATTATGGACTTCCCTCTCCTTCTCTCCAGTCCCTTCTGTGTGAACACTTCCATCTTCTGATTGCTTGTCAATTTTACTGCGCTTATCAGGGCGATCTCCTTCTACATCAGCATCCCTTTCTTTCCTCCTCTCTCTAACTTCTCCATCAACATTTTTCCAGCTGTCAACATCTTTCTGTTTCTTCTGTTCTGGTAACACATTTTCTTGCTCAGTATTTTTTGCTGATCCATCACCAAGTTCCTTCCCATCATTCAAACCATCTTTCTCCATTCCGTTTAAGGATTCCCTCTTGCTATGATCCTTTTCCTTCTCTTTTGAACTTTCTTTCTCTTTTGGAAGATCTTTCCTCTCCCTCTCCCATTTTTCTACATCTCTATCTTCCTTGACAGATTCTTTGTTGTCACCACTATTATTGTTAACTGGCGTACTGCTTCTGCGATCATTTCTCTCCTTTTCCCTATCCCCCCAATCCCGATGCTTGACATCCTTTCTTTTTCTTTCTTTAAGTCTATCTTCACTTTTAGAATCAATTTTGTTTTCCCCAACAGCCTCATGTGTTTCCAAATGGTCTCTTTCTTCTGCTGTTGAACTGTCCTTTGCAACTTCAGCTGGTGTATTTCCACGTGATGAATGCCAGTTATCCAAACTCCCACCAGGGGCATCAGAAAATCTCTTACCCCTATAGTCTTTTGATTCTTTCCAATTCAAGTGGCTGCCGATGGTTACCATACCATAGCCATCCTTATCTGTCTTAATGTCACCTTTTGAATCATTATGGCTATCCCGTTCATATCTGATATCCTTGTTGTCATCTCCTCTGCCATCAACTCGCACATCCTTCTCACTCTTTGCAATCTGAGAATCCCTTCTGGCTTCACCATGCAATTCCTTCTTCTCTGTCTTTGTATCACGATTCTCAAATCGGGGATCTCTACTCTCCTTAAAATCCCGAGATTCTGTCCTGTTCTCAGGTCCAATGGGATGATCTGCATGAGAATCATTTGAAGATGATGGCATCCGATACACTGTGTGAAGAGGAGATCTTCTATCTGCATCACGAGGTTCAGCACGGACTGCCTTTGCCACCCGGGAATCCTGACTCATATCATAAGGAATATGGTGGTCATTTGAAACTGATGGCATCAACTTGGAATATGTACTTGAATCTTGAGGCGGATGCTTTGGAGACTGATGAACAGCATCTTCATGGGATCTCTTAGGTAAACCACTCATAGTGAAAACCCAACACAGTCATAAACCTCAAAAGAAAGTAATCTAACAGCCAAAACAATTCCTATCTCTGCCGTCAACGCATTACTCAGAAGTCAGTAGCTGCAAGCCAACAATGGAAACAATATAAAGCTACATTAATTTATCACGCCCAAAACCAGCACATTATGCATTCAAGTTCAACGTATGAGAAACATGACAAATAGAAACAATGACAGAGAAGTCAATGAGACAGTAACCGACAAAGCAACATAATCAACATCAAATTAACACACACCACGACAAACATAAAACCTAATCAGATTTTTTTTTACAACCCCACAACAATTTAATACGCCAAAAAACAATTTTCATATGCATTCAAGTTCAGTGTAGGAGAAACACAACAAAGAGAAACAATGATAGAGAAGTCAACGCGACAATAACCGACAAAGCAACATCCTCAACATTAACAATATGAAATTAACACATACAACGACAAGCATGAAATCAAACCTAATCAGAATTTTTTTATTCTCTATCACACACAGCACTTACATACAGTACAAATACAATTACAACCCTGGAATTAAGTATTGAATGCCAATTAGCCAGAGTCTAAACTTAAATCTCTCTCTCTCTCACAGACACACACATCATCATCATCAACAACAATAGCAACAACATTATCATAGAACTCCAAACCAAATTACCTAGATTCTAGCCAAAAGCGGAGCCAATAATGAGAAACATAGCTAATTTCAATACTTGAAGAAAGGGAACAACATTTTCCCCCAATTTAATTTGATAATTGCTGATGAAATTGAAAAGACTAAACAATTGCAGTAGGTGAAGTTAGAGAATTTCAAATCCTTACTATCCAACTCAAACTCTGCGGCAGAGAAAACACGAAAGGAAAAAGTTATAAAAAGAAAAAAGAGCAAATTAACGAAATAGCAATAATAATTCACACGACATTCGAATGCGAAAGAGCTAGAAAATAGGGAAATCGACAACACATGCGGAGGGAGTGGAAGAGGGAATGCAAATGCAAATGGAAATGAAAGTGAAATGGATTAAAAAATGGGAGCAGCGAAAGAGTAAGCAAAAGAAAACCCTAGAAGTTGTCGAGAGAGAAGAGTGTGTGAGGCAACCTTAATTGTCGCAGAGTCTCTTCTATCGGAAGTGTGTTTGTTTGTGTTGTGTGTGGCTTTTGAAGGTTTGCGTTGTGTTGTGTTTTGTGTTAGATTTGTGTTTGTGACACACACTATGCCTATGCCTATGCCTATATGCCATATGGATTGCCCGTGTCGGGACTCGGGATGAATGAATTACGTTTTACGATGAAATGCTAACACTAACAAACAGCCCCACCTCTTACTACACCAAAAAATGCGGAATAATAAACAAGAAGAAAAGTTTATATAAATTATGACAAAATAATTATTATTTTTAATAATTATATTTAGAAATATTTTTTAAAAGACAATAAAAGAAACACATGTTTAAGAAAAAAAAAATCTTATTGTTTTAAATATATCATGATGATACCAAAGAAAATAAAAAGTGCTTTTGATTCGTGGAAAATGAAGCACAATGTTTTAAATTATAAAATATATTAATATTATTAATAATTATTAAAAATTAAATATTTAAGTTCCAAAATTTGGTATAAACAAAAGGAGAGAATAACTGAAATTATATATTGTTATATTAACTATTATACTATTTAATAATTTTTATTGGACAATTTGTCTTGAAAATCGTTATTAATATTGAAAATTCCCATCATATAAATCATATCTATAATATCAGGTATTAGTATAAATTTATTCAATATACTCTATTGACCTACATTAAAATTAATGTGATATACACTTTTAAATCGTATAAAAATGAAAACTATTTGATTATATATTTATAGTTGTTCAGTTTTTTTTACCAAATTTGACATATACATCCAAGATAATGTATTGCTATAAATTAACAACTCAATAAAAATATATTTTTATATATATTAAGTTATTGATAGTGTAAGAATTAATATAATAGATGAATTGGTCATTTATCTTTGTAGAGTTTAAGTCAAACCAGAAAAAAAAAAAAGAGTTTAAGTCATACAAGAGACTTGAACTTTGTGTTTGAATTTTATTTTAAGATAAATATTTTTTTTTACCGTGACATTGATGTTGAGTATTTATTGGTGTTTTGTTAATATGATTAATTTATTCTGAAAATTTTGATTCATCATCTTTAAGGTCTTAAATTCTAATCGTTTTTTTTTTACATCAGGTGACTCAAATTTAATATATTATTTAAGTCTTTCTTAGTAATAATTATAATTATAACAAATGAAAAAAAATGATTTATAAGTTAAGATTAAAAAAATAAAATTATATAACTATAAAGTGTACGAATATATATATTAAAAAATATATTATTATTCAAAACCTCGTATCCTATTCAAGAGCACTCGATTCACTGTTACAACAACTCCATCATCGCTGTCAAAATTAATCTCCATCGTCGGTCATAAAAGTAGTTGAAATGTCTAACTTCCTGTTTTTGTTTCTTGTTTTTTTTTTAGCTTTTAATTTGTGTGTTTTCTCCTTCACTCTCTATCCCACGTTTGTGTGTGTGACAAAAGTTGATTAAGCGTAGAGAGAAAAATATTAACAAGGAAAAGTAGATTCGTTACAATATGGCATTGAAGAACACATTCTACATATCTCATGGATCACCAACTTTGTCCATAGATGAATCCATTGAAGCTAGGAAGTTTCTTCAGTCATGGAAGAAGGACGTGTTTCCTCAGAGACCCTCTTCAATTCTCGTCATCTCTGCTCATTGGGACACCGCAGTTCCCACGGTCAACGTCGTTGACTCCGTCAACGACACCATCTACGACTTCTATGGCTTCCCCAAACAAATGTACCAGGTTTTTACCTAGTACCTCTAAATTTATATTACCCTTATTCTCCCGCTTATTTTAGCCTTTTTTTTTTTTTTGTTGAAGAGAAGTATTTTTTGTTTAAGGAGTTGAGTTGACAATATATAGTTTTTTTTTTTTTCTGTTTGCTGTTTGTGGTTTTCAGTTATGCGCTAATTTTTTTATTTTATTTTATTTGAATGCGATTGAATTTTAACATGTGGCACCTGTGAGGTCATGGTGTTCTAAAAACATGCTCTATCTTTTTTTATTATTCTCGTTTGAGGATTTCCGATTTCGTAATGAGTTAAGTTGAGTTCTGTTCTGTGGCTTCAATTTTCAGTGAACCGGGATAGTGTAAAGTTGTGTTGATAGATATTTCAGTTTGAAAGAAGATTTGTCTAATTTTTGTGGGCTAATCCTGTGTAAAATTGTTGTCCCCAAATAATGATTGTGCCATCAGTTTTTACTAGAAAGGAAGAAACAAAAAATGAAAATCCTTTGTTTCTATTCAATTCATAGAATGTTAAATTAAGGGCACAAAATGAGCATGAGGTCAAGGTTCAATCCCAGGTCATGTGTATGGAATAACATCTGTTGGAACTTAAGAGCTGCCACCCGTTGAATGATTCTGAATGGCTTGAGGATTAGTCTCTAGCTCTTGGCCGGAGAATTTGAGCAAAAAAAATGAACCTTTTGTTACTATTTTTTTCCTGGACGTATATGATTAGGCTATCTTTTTCCTTTGTCAATAGCTTGTAGAACCATATTACGATTGTCCTTTAAGGATATTAGAAACATTTTTACCTGTGTATAGTACTATAGTCCATAATTCTGTATGTACTATGAAATCTTTGCAATTGCCTGTTCACACAATTATGTCTTGAAGTTCAATTTTTGGCATTCCAAAACAATGCTGTTTTTTCAATTTGAGCCGGGACTGGATTGTCCATGGAGAAATTGGTGATGTTATTGGGTTGATTTATATATAAGTCTCTTACATTACATGCTTACTCTACTAGCTTAAATATCCTGCACCTGGAGCACCAACATTGGCAAGGAGGGTGAAGGAACTACTCAGAAGATCTGGATTGAACCGAGTTGATGAAGAAACAAATCGAGGACTTGACCATGGTGCTTGGGTTCCTCTCTTTTTGATGTACCCAGAAGCTGACATCCCAGTTTGTCAGCTATCTGTTCAATCAAAACAAGATGGAACTTATCATTATAACTTAGGAAAGGCATTGGCCCCTCTTAAAGATGAAGGTGTTTTGATTATTGGTTCTGGAAGTGCTGTTCACAACTTGAGAGCACTTAATCCTCATTCCGGTGTTGCTCCCTGGGCTCTAGAATTTGATAATTGGTTGAAAGATGCTCTTCTTCAAGGAAGGTACACTTTTTTCTGTCTTCAACTCTTCATGTTCAAATTTGCTAAATGTATAGTTGACATTGTTAAGGATGTTAACTGCATTGATCTAATTACCAAGAAGTTGTATGACAATGGGAAAACTAATCATTGAATGTTGTAGAGTTTGGATCTTATGGATTGGTTGTTAAAGGTTTGAATTTCTTTTGTAGATATGAAGATGTAAATCATTATGAACAGAAAGCGCCACACGCAAAAAAGGCTCATCCTTGGCCTGATCACTTCTATCCGCTTCACGTTGCTATTGGTGCTGCGGGTGATAATGCAAAGGCCAAACTTATCCACAGCAGCATTGATTTGGGTAGTCTCTCTTATGCTTCTTACCAGTTTACATCAGATGCCAGCTGAACTTCTCAATACAGAACTGCTGCTGTGTTCAGTTGTGCACCCTCTGAACACTTTTTCGATATTTATGATGTGTTGTTTGCAAGTTTAGACTTATGTTTCTGTGATGTATATTGGGAAGAATTGATTTATACTATACTAAGTTAATAAAAGAAATTTATATCTAGGACTTCTCTTCTTGTTGATGTGATTGTTGGTAATTAGTCTTTTATATTCTTAGTTTTTTTTGGTTTTAGCAATTGCTTTCAGGATTTGAACCCTTTCTAACAAAACTTGGTAAAGAGGAAAACTTGAATGAACTCTGATAAAGATGATATAAGATGAAGTACACAATACTTGTACCCAATTGCATTTATTTCATAGGTTGCATGCAACATACAACAGAGAATAACTGACTAAACCAACAAGAATAAAGGGTGACTAGCTGAGATATTTGCGGGCTGTGCCTTGTGAACATGTCATTTTCGTGTTCATAGAGCTGTGCCTAAAATATAAATGCCAAATGAACTTTTCTTACTGGAAAATTGTTGATAATTTTGGATGTTTTTTTGTGTAATCAATGTTTGGTCTATATGGAGTATGAACTTATGTTGAAAAGTGTTTGGAGCACAGTTTGATGAGTCTTGACGCCAAAGTTAGTGGGTTGGTGTAGAATGTGTGCAATGTGCCTCAAACAGTAAGGTTAGGTAACCATATATGGACAACATGGGAACAATAATTGATGTTATGGATCGTGCAAACTGGGTCACACATCCACTGCTTGGATTTTTTTTTTTTTTTTATCATAAAACACAACAATGTAACACTATTGCGTCACATTCAAGCCATCTAGAAAGCAAAATGTTTTTGAAATGTACGATGCATTTTCCTCTGCACTGACCTTGCAGTCAGCTTTATTATAGACCTCCATTGTTCACATTGGATTAAGTTTACAAAACTGTCTATTATGCTTTTATGAATTGGTTTGGATATATTTTGTTGACTTGCTTAAAAGCTTGAGCGCGCCTTTTTTTCTTTTTAAGTTTTATCCTTCTGTTTTGGTTATTGATCATGAGAAGAAAATATGTAGATGTTCTTACTTTGATAATGTTGTTGACGGAGATAGGAAAATGTTGGGTTGACTGGTTGTGCATAATGAGTCACATTTACTAGCATATTTCAAGGTGGCAATTAATTGCAAAGGAAAAAAAATAAAATTAAATAAGGGAGGAAAGAGAGGGGGGGGGGGGGGGGGGGGGGGGAATATGAATGTTAGGTGTGTCAGTCATGTGAATTATGAGAATTTTTTCTTACAAGTAACACTTTCATTTCGGATAAAGATAACAGAACATATGAGGAGAGAATTTTCTTTACTTAAAGTGATAGTAGATGATTCGGTCCCTGCGTTTATCTTTAGTATTAGAGTTTTAAGTCACACAAGAGACCAGAACTTTGTGTTTGAATTTTATTTGAAGATAATTTTTTTTTACCATGACATTGATGTTGAGTATTTATGGGTGATTTGTTGATATTCCTAATAGTATTTTTTAAAATTACATGGTTCAAAACTTAAGAGTTAAACTCCCTTGATAAATTCAATATATTGTTTAACTTGTTCTTAATAATAATAATTATAATTAAAACAAATGAAAAAAAATTATTTACAAGATAAGATTAAAAGATAAATTTTGCATAACTATAAAGTGTACGAATTGCAACAATTAAAAAAAAAAAGGAAAGATTTTTATTTTTGGTGAAAAAAAAGAAGGAACAATTGCAACTCGTGAATCAAGCAACTTCAAAATAAGAAACGTTGGTTGGTATACCGTATACCAGCCACCTAATGCATCATCCATGACAATCACTGGCGTCACTGTATGTTGATTAAGTAATTGATTAGTACAACAATAATGAGTTCATATTTAATTAATCAATTAAACTCAAGCATAATCCAATTAAAAATTATTGCGAAAAGTGTAAAAAACATATTAATGTCATTTTCGTTCGACTAACACTTATCTTTTTGAAGTGGATTATTATTTATTAATAAAAAAAAAATACTCCACTCATTTGTGTCTCTTGCTTGATAATTTTGTCAGTCACAGTATCTCTCCAGATCTATATATCCATGGCAATATATACTGAGTTGCTTGCGAGAGAGAATACCAACAAAGAAAAAAGAAGATTAATTCGGTGATAAATATGACGTTGCTAAAGAACACGTTCTACATATCTCATGGATCACCAACTTTGTCCATAGATGAAACCATTGAAGCTAGGAAGTTCCTTGAGTCTTGGAAGAAGGACGTGTTTCCTCAAAGACCCACTTCAATTCTCGTCATCTCTGCTCACTGGGACACTGCAGTTCCATCTGTCAACGTTGTTGACTCCGTCAACGACACCATCTACGACTTCTATAACTTCCCCGAACGAATGTACCAGGTTTCCCTATTTACCCTCTTATCCATTCTTGCTTTTGCCTTTTATCCATTTTTGTTTAAGAGAAGTATTTCTAGTTGGCAAATTCATCCGTGCCTGCACATTTCAAAGAGTAACGTACCACTACTACGTACCTTCTTTGAGTCCAGATGAAGAGATTAAAATATATGTATTTTAAGATTAAGTTGCAATTTTGTTCTCCTAATTTTTCAAATTAATGATTTTGATTTGTTAGTTTTTCTATGGTAACATTTGATCTCTAATTAATTATAAATTTATAATTTTCAGAGGTTGTTGATTTTGGAATTTTAAAAAAAAATGAATGTATGTTCCACAAGTCCACATATGTAGGAATGCTATCCTAGCAATTTGCCATTGAACACAACTATGTTTGATGTTCAATTTGGCATTCCCAAATGATGCTTTTGTTTTTTCATTTAACCCGGGACCACTAGACATATAGTTACATTAATTGAATGCCTACTCTACTATATAGCTTAAATATCCTGCACCTGGAGCTCCACAATTGGCAAGAAGGGTGAAGGAACTACTCACGAAATCTGGTTTGAACCGAGTTGATGAAGATACAAATCGAGGACTTGACCATGGTGCTTGGGTTCCTCTCTTTTTGATGTATCCAGAAGCTGACATCCCAGTTTGTCAGCTATCTGTTCAATCAAAACAAGATGGAACTTATCATTATAACTTGGGAAAAGCATTGGCCCCTCTTAAAGATGAAGGTGTTTTGATTATTGGTTCTGGAAGTGCTGTTCACAACTTGAGAGCACTTGATCCTCATTCCGGTGTTGCTCCCTGGGCTCTAGAATTTGATAATTGGTTGAAAGATGCTCTTCTTCAAGGAAGGTACACTTTTTTCTGTCTTCAACTCTTCATGTTCAAATTTGCTAAATGTATAGTTGACATTGTTAAGGATGTTAACTGCATTGATCTAATTACCAAGAAGTTGTATGACAATGGGAAAACTAATCATTGAATGTTGTAAAGTTTGGATCTTATGGATTGGTTGTTAAAGGTTTGAATTTCTTTTGTAGATATGAAGATGTAAATCATTATGAACAGAAAGCGCCACACGCAAAAAAGGCTCATCCTTGGCCTGATCACTTCTATCCGCTTCACGTTGCTATTGGTGCTGCGGGTGATAATGCAAAGGCCAAACTTATCCACAGCAGCATTGATTTGGGTAGTCTCTCTTATGCTTCTTACCAGTTTACATCAGATGCCAGCTGAACTTCTCAATACAGAACTGCTGCTGTGTTCAGTTGTGCACCCTCTGAACACACTTTTTCGATATTTATGATCTGTTGCTTGCAAGTTTAGACTTATGTTTCTGTGATGTATATTGGGAAGAATTGATTTATACTATACGAAGTTAATAAAAGAAATTTATATCTAGGACTTCTCTTCTTGTTGATGTGATTGTTGGTAATTAGTCTTTTTTATTCTTAGTTTTTTTTTTTTGGTTTTAGCAATTGCTTTCAGGATTTGAACCCTTTCTAACAAAACTTGGTAAAGAGGAAAACTTGAATGAACTCTGATAAAGATGATATAAGATGGAGTACACAATACTTTACGCAATTGCATTTATTTCATAGGGTGCATGCAACATACAACAGAGAATAACTAACAAAACCAACAAGAATGAAGGGTGACTAGCTGAGATATTTGCGGGCTGTGCCTTGTGAACATGTCATTTTCGTGTTGATAGAGCTGTGCCTAAAATATTTATGCCAAATGAACTTTTCTAACTGGAAAATTGCTGATAATTTTGGATGTTTTTTGTGTAATCAAAGTTTGGTCTATATGGAGTATGAACTTATGGGATTCTCTCCTCTGGTGCTCATGTTGAAAAGTGATTTGGAGCACAGTTTGATGAGTCTTGACGCCAAAGTTAGTGGGTTGGTGTAGAATGTATGCAATGTGCCTCAAACAGTAAGGTTAGGTGACCATATATGGACAACATGGGAAAAACAATTGATGTTATGGATCGTGCAAACTGGGCCACACGTTGACACTTGACAGTTCACTGCTATTAGATTCTAAGGAAGAAGGAAAACAAATAATCAATAATTGGATATTTTATTTGTATCATAAAACACAAAAAATCAACAATGTAACACCTAATGCGTCACATTCAAGCCATATTCTTTTTGACAGTGTTTAATGGTGGATTACGAAAGTAAAATGTTTTCGAAATGTATGATGCCTTTTTCTCTGCACCAACCTTGCAGTCAGCTTATTATAGGTCTCCATTGTTTACACTGGATGAAGTTTACTAGACTGTCTATTATGCTTTTAATAATTGATTTTGGTTATTGATCATGAGAAGAAAATATGTATTTACTTTGGTAATGTTATTGATGGATATAGGAAAATGTTGATTGTGCATAGTGAGTCGCATTACTAGCATATTTCAAGGTGGGAATTGATTACAAAGGAAAAAAAAAAGTAAAATTAAAAATTAGGAAGGAAAGAGAGAGAGGGGGAAATATGAATGTTAGGTGTGTCTGTCATGTGAATTAAGAGAATTTTTTCTTACAAGTAACATTTTCATTTCGGGTAAAGAATGTGAACAGGAGTGGGGAGAGAATTTTCCTTACTTAAGTGATATTCTACTTTCTTGATAAATTGGTATCATGGTTTTTCGACGGTCTGCTTTCAAGAAGTTTTTTTTACCTGAAAGTTATTGAATGAAAGTGACATGTTTTAATTCAGAGACAAAGTGATTATAAATAACAAGTCAATTATAAACCAACAACTATGAATACAAGCAATACAAGCTGTAGCGGTTTGTATTCAGACTAAACTAATCCATACTAATACCATAATTAATCAGAAAAATAAATCACAATTTATAATTCATAATAAATGTGTTTACTTTTATAAAATTATTCTATATAAATGATGAGATTGATTCATTCCATTAAACTCTTTAATTAAATTGATTATAAAATACTTAGCCGGTCAAATGTCATAGACATAGAGACGGAGAATATAATAGGATGGTTGAAAATTGAAACTACAAATATGAAGACTTGTTCAATAATAATCCGCATCCCACCTTCTCTCTTTCTTGTGCTGATCTCTCTTTATATAGCTTATAGCTTATGAATAAAATCTTCAGATTTTGTTACAGTTCTAATAATTCTGTGTCAAGGAGAGAAGAAAAGATAGAGAGTGGTGATTCGATTGAAGAGAAGAATAATAGTAATCTGAAAATGGGGTTGAGATTGAAGGAGACATTCTACCTATCCCATGGAGCACCATTTCTGGCCATAGATGATTCGATCCCTGCGTGGCACTTCTTCAATTCATGGAAGGAGCAGTTTCCGACGCGACCTTCTTCCATTCTTGTTATCTCCGCCCACTGGGACACCGATGTCCCCACCGTCAACGTCGTTGACCAAAACGACACCATTTACGACTTCTATGGCTTCCCCAAATCCATGTACAAGGTTCGTTCGTTGCTTGCTTTTGCCCTCTCTTCTAACTTCTAACGATGCTCTTGTTAATTATTATTATTATTTTCATTAAAATTGAGAGTGAAAAAATAGAAAAACCCCAAACCTTTGAATATATGCTTCTGCTTTGTTAGAAAGAAAAACAAACAAACTGTCTGAGCTATGCTCTTTCGGGAAATGTAAAATGTTCTTTGACTTTTTGGGCCTCAAACATTATTGGTCGTGAAAAGAGGGAATATTTATATAAATATTATTTTCGGATGTGCAAATTACTAATTGAATGAGCTTGGTCAAAATGATTATCAGCCAGCCGGCTAAGATAAATACATAATATACCATTAAATATTTAACAATGAAACGTTAAAATTATTAGTTTATACATAGTGATGTAAGAATAAATTGATTTATAATTTTATATTAACAATTATATAATTTTTATACAAAATCTAATTTAAAGACTTAGTCAGTGCTAGTAACGTAAAAGCTAAGCCCTATTTTTCAATATGTTTTTTATTTGAACTAATTTAGTTTATATATACAAAAGTCAACAGAGAAATGAGATTTGAATTTAAAGTCGGTCAAAAATATTATTGAAAATAATTTTGTATTGAATTCAAAATTATATATTAAATCTTTCTCTTAAGTTAATTTTATATTCTAAACATAAATTACATGATATAAAATAAATTTTATTAACATGCGAGACAAACTCTACGCCTTATTTTCTTAAGCCAACAAATGCCAACTGATCAAGCATTTGTTTCCAACACCATAGGATATGCCGAAAGAAGCATAAGACATAGAACCATCATATTAAGGGCATGTAAGATTTACTTCTTCCTATTTTATCAAATTGTATTACATTTTTTTTATCCCTTAGAATCAGAGATATATTATTAGAAAAATTACAACTTTCACCTACTTGTTCAACCAAGTGAAAAATATTTCCTTAATCATTGTAGTACATTCTAACATAATTCCATGTTTTTCAACAATTAATTCCTCATTAAAGAAATAAATAAATTTTAAGAATTATGTCCAAATCTAATTTGAAAAAAGAAAAAATAAAAACAGAAGAGAAATGTATTGTTATGATAAAAATGAAACACAGGCTTTGATTGAATTATTGGCATGCAGCTGAAGTATCCAGCACCAGGGGCTCCAGAGTTGGCGAAAAAGGTGAAGGAGCTACTCTTAGGATCAGGGTTTAGCCGTGTGGATGAAGATAAGAAACGTGGGCTTGACCATGGTGCATGGGTTCCTCTCTTGTTGATGTACCCAGAGGCTGATATCCCAGTGTGTCAACTCTCTATTTCATCCAACAAAGGTGCCACTTATCACTATAACATGGGAAAGGCTTTGGCCCCTCTTAAGGATCAAGGTGTTCTTATCATTGGCTCTGGCAGTGCCACCCATAATCTCAGAGCAATTGCACCTCGTGGTACCCCACCTTCTCCATGGGCTTCCGCATTCATCTCCTGGTTAAAAACCTCTCTTCTTGATGGAAGGTACGTAATTCATTTTTTTTCCTAATCATGGTATTGGTATTGATATGAAGTAACTTCTACCTAAAGTAACGACTAGTTATATAATTCATTTTTAATTTGCTTAATTTTGTTATTAATTTCCACATTCATATTTGTTCCGACCTTAAGTCCACTGACATCATCACAATAACATTCATACTCATGCTTCTTGTGTTTCATTAATTCATGGATCTTGTAGATATGAGGAAGTAAATGAATACGAAGAGAAGGCACCACATGCAAAAATGGCTCATCCATGGCCAGATCACTTCTTCCCATTGCATGTGGCCATGGGAGCTGCTGGTGAAAACTCAAAGGCCAAAGTTGTACACGATAGTTGGGATGGTGGTTCTATGTCTTATGCCTCTTTCGGTTTTACAACAGCTAACAGTTGATCCCACATACTAATAGATTCTATCTATGCTGTTCACTGTTGTCTTAATATGTATAATAATTAAGATTACAAGTACATTATTGTTATGATCAATAAGGACATGTGAACTGTGTGTTTGTTTATCGATTAATCTCTAAAGGCTTGGTTCCTATTTGGCAACAGACTCAAATCTCAATCCATCTCTTTTCACCTCTTCCTACTTATATATTTAGCTTTGGAATTTGATATTTTAATAGTAGTATTTATATTTAAATCTATAAACTCCTAGTTATCTATTTTTTAGTGATAGCAGTTTAGAAAAAAAAAAAAAAAAACATTCCAAGTGTGCCATTCCCTTTACTAGTAGTTCATTTATAGATGAGTCGTCTTGCTTTTCCTCTTCTATAATATTGTTTTTGTTTCTTAAGAAATGGAGTCACATGATTCTCTTTAATATTTCAAAGACTAATGTGGCAGCACTATACATTTTCAAAAACTAAATTGGGTGTTTTCACTTTGAGAGAAATGACGAGCAAAGAATGAAAGTAAGCAGCATAATACAAAAATAAAAGGACAACCAGTTGAGAGAAACGAAAATCTTTACATTAGCTTGTAAACAGCATAATACAAATTCACAAGATTTTACGTCTAACAATCTAATGGACCTAGCTAGCCAAAAGACTCCACAAAAGGAAAGAGCAGGCAATAGAGAATCACAATCTACAAATGTATTTCAGCGGCAAAAAAACTTTTCTACAGGACTGCAAGGATATTTAGGGTCTCGAGAATGCAGTGAGTTCAACAGATACTGCCATAGTCTTTTGAGTATATAACCTAAAATTCTGTGTCAAAGCATGAAACCATGATCTTTGAAACCATGGTCCTCGCAAAAGGGATGTAGCTCAAGCTATACCTGTCAATCAAAATAGAAGAAACATTACTCAGAAAATGTCACTATTTTCTTCTAAAGCAAGTAATAATTAGTACACTTAAAAGAAAATATATTTACAAGAAATATCAGATTATAAAAATGTTGAAGCATATATACCAGTAATATTTCAGAAAGAAGCAAGTATTTGTATTCTTTTATAATGCTTTAAAAGTTTCTACTAATAACAAAATGTGCATAGTACAGCACACTGCAGGTTATATCCAAGAAATTTATATGGAAGGCATTTGGTAAATTATGGCATACCAAACAAGTGACCCAAACTCCAAAATAATTGCAAGAAGTGTCAGTAACTTGTTATGAACCTGTTTAATGCAAAATAGTGAGATAATGAGCTATTAACAGAAAGAAAGGCTCCTTTTGAGTTTAAATAAAAGGAAGAAAAGAGTCAAAGACAGATGCATTTTGCTTACATAAAGAGCACAAAACAAGGCAATTAGCATACTTGCAATGAATATGGCTGTAGCATATATACGAGCAGGATCAAGCATCATTGTCACTTGTCTTTTAGGACCTATTAGAAATGCTGTGCTGCCATAAAAAAGACTCCCACTTAGCGTTTTAAGAAAACAGAGCAGCTATGACAAGGAGTTTAAAAGACAGTATATAAAAGTGGAGCCATTCATAATTTTTCAACTTTAAATTATTTAGTCAATTTGAATTAAAATACTAAACTTGAAAGAGTAAGATGAAACAATAACATGTATAACTAGAAAACAATTTCTACAGCAAAAGACATAAAAGAGGCATAATTTATTTTGAGAAATGTTATTTGTATTTTGTACAACAATTTTTACAACTGAGAGAGAAGTGTGAGATATAATAAATGATGTGATGGAGACAGATACTGGCAGAAAATACTGTTGTGTAAACTTTTGTATGAGTTGGATTTTCTTTTAACTGTCTACAAAAATGGATGCAGGGGACAGGAAGAGTGAGGAAGGAGTGAAGTTTGTTAATGGTGCTAAAAGCAGACAGATGTAGAGAACAAAGGCATGAAAGACATCAGTGGGAACAGTGGCATTTATGTTTCTTTCTTATTTCAGTTTCGATGATCTCTGGGTTAAGTCCCAGATTCTGGGAATACTTAAGCCCACAAAGAGAGCCTGATTCAATAGAACAGCCTATTGGGTGTGAGAGTCTTATTGCATAAGTACTAATTTGAAATTCATAGGATTAGTGCTGTGTTCAGTGATATAAAGAGTAAAGGAACATTATCCTCCCCCTCCCAATGGCAAAAGAAAAAAAAGAAATATGTTTTTCATTACTGACAACAGCAGAATATCTGAAACCTGTGAATGGAAATCCAGTGAAATAGAGACTGTTTAATTTTATCCCCATTTCTAGTCCATTAAATTGCAAAGCACGAGGAAGTTATCATCATAAATTAATTATACAGCTGTAAAACAGAACATACCTTCCAAGTGAAAGCAAATTACCAAGAGTGAATGCTATTGCAAACTTGATTGGTTTGAAGAAAACAAGCATAGACTGTAACACAGGGAAGGGAAATGTCATCAATTAGTGCTTACTCTTGTCAACCAATATAAATTTGAGTTAAAAAGCTAAAAATCTACATTAAAGTAGAAAGAGTAACAATTGTAAGTCAAGTTTCCAGAAAGGCAGCAAAAATAAAAATATAGAGAACCGGTCAAACTTCTAACTTAGAATAAAAATTACAAACAATCAAGTAGTCAAAAGCTCACACGTACTCATGTGTGGCCAAATTTAAAGAAAGATTCAAGCTTAAGATTAATATTCTACATTGAACTAAGGAACTAGCATATAAGCTTCATTTATCTAACCAGAAAATCATGATGTCAAACTTACCAATAGTGTACAAGTTAATCCAGCAGCAAAGCATATGGCAAAACCATACAGTCTCTGGTCACAAACAGAGAGCTTATTAGTTAAACTGTGAAAGACAATTTACAAATAGAAACCTGTTACATGAATCAAATAAACATTTCAGTTTGTCGAAAGTTTGGGTAAAGAAAAAAGCATGAGATTGATGCACAATTTAGTAAAAAGATCCAAAACATAGAGGCAAAGAGAGATGTGTAGAGACTAGAAGATGTTAAAAACAGCCTAATAGCCCTAATCGTGAGAATTAATCAGATCTAGACGCTATGGTAGCCCCTGGTACGGAAAATTTGGTATGCGGCATGCATGGTTATGGTTATTGAGAGAATTACGTAACTATGCCTATGGAGTAGCTTTCTTCGTGTTACAGTCAGATCAAAACTTCTCACGCACCTATCTACCAGTTCCAGCCTAACATACTAACTACAGTTTCCGATCTAACAACAGTAAATCAAATCCAAATGACAAAACATGCGGACTTGGAAAACGATAATAACGGAGAATCAAATTCTAAAATATTGCAATGTCAAAAACCATAATTAAGGATCAGATTTTCAGATCCATGTTCAAACTCGGACCTATCCAATTTCGCTACCGAATCAGCTAATTTCACTCAAATTTTCTCTTCCTTTCAATCTCACTGCTAGAAATTCTATTTTCTCAGAAACCGAACGAGTAACAAATTGAAATTCATGAATTAGAACATAAATGGAGCGGAGGAGAAGACCTGTGTGGTGGACAAGGTGCAGTTGTTGTTGAATTCGTCTATGAACGCGAAGGAGTTGCTGCTGTTCAATGCCGCAGCTTGTTGCTCTTCGTCTTCGACGTCCATTCCCACCATATTCTTCACTTTCTCGAAGGCTTTGTTCATCTTTTCCATTGCTTTCCCACACTTTCTCGGGAAAATGGAAAAATAAAATAAAACTGTGGATCTGTGGTTATGGAATAGAACGGTAACTAACTAATGAAGTTGCTTCGATTTTCAGAAACCGACTGTGGAATTTCGATGGAGATATCACAACGACTCCACTTCACTGGAATCAAGCTCATGGAGGAGCTTTCTCTCTTGTTTGTTTTTTTATGAATGATTATGAGGATACGTTAAGAGTTGGGCCTAAAATTGGGCCCTAAAAATATTCCATTACTTAAATTCGCTCTTCTCCCCGGTAGCCTAATTGTGTTTTTTAATTTGTACAAATTGAACAAATAATCACTTTTTTAAGGGAAAAAAAATCACTTTAAAAGAACTGCTCTGACAAAAAAAATACATATACTCTCAACAATAATATAATATATATATATATATATATATATATATATATATATATATATTCTTCACAAAAAATAATTACACAGAGCAAATCATGCATACTAAGGAATTTAATCCAGTTAGTTGTATAGGATGTGAAATAAAAAAATTGTAAACCATGCATATTATTTATGATTATGACATACATAGCATGTGCTTTCACCTAATGGCAGCTCTTGATACAATCACAAACTTAAGAAATCAGTTAATTCTATGGCAATTTTGTCGTACTTCCCCCTTGGAGCCTTGTTTGACATCGAGCATGCTCATCTTCAGCATAGCCTGTTGGAAATCCAAGAAAAACAAGGCCTGGTTCATTGCATAAGCGTTGACAATGTTCCTAGTTTGTGGGCTATTGTACAACGTTTGGTCCGATGTGAGAACACCGCTGTTTGAGACCAAAGCGTTGAAATATTCGTTGTCGAAATCGTCCCTGGTGGAGTCAAAGGGTTGCTCAGCAGTGTCACCAACGCTGCATGTCTTGGAGAGTGTTTTCGCAAATTGTGAATCCAATGCTGGATCCACTGGTGTCAGCCTGTTCTTGAACGAAGAACACCTTGCCACTCCTAGAGTGTGAGCTCCTGCAAAATCAAAATCTCTAATTATTAGGACTAAAATTCAATGAATTAGGGATCAAAATTAGAAACTAAAGAGGGTTTGCCCCTACTTATATACCTGAGAGAGCCACCATGTCTCTTGCAGAAAAGCCACGTTGCCCGAACATCTTGATGAGCTCAGAAGCATTGAAAATGGGGGATGGCAGATTGATAGTATCCTCAATTTTGGACCTTGTTCCATCCTTTCTTCCTTTTGGTATGTCATATACCGGACCCCCTGCCTGCTCATCTCATAGTGAATAATAACCATTAGGTCAAATGGAACATTAGTATTAGTTAATCACAATTTACCTTTATTTTATATTATCATTTAATTATGAATAACTATGTACGTAAGATTGGAGACTTAAATTCATTATTGTTACATAAGAAAATAGAAAATCAGGTGCGCGCACAATAAGAAATGTGTAGTGTAGCTTCATCTTACAAAGAAAACTGCATCTCTGGCAGCCATAGCAAGAATATCAGCGCATGAAACCACACCGGGGCATTGCTTTTCAAGCTCTTCCTTGATGTCATCTATGATTTCATAGCCTCTCAAGCTCAAATTTGCTGGTGAATCCTTTTCTGCTGTGTTGTCCTTAGTGGAGTCAATCAGAACCGAACCATCGCATCCCTAGTAGACAAAAACAAACCGTTTGAAACGGTTAATAATGTGCATTTTATACTTTAGAAAATGGATGCTACTTAATTAGTAAGTTTACCCTTGAAAGACAGATATGGCATCTTCGAGTTACGTAATTACAACTAATTAGGAATACAAACAAAAGTACATTTTAATCTGCATGTGTGCTTATGAGTATCTTAGCTTTTGTGTTTGCTCACTTCAATCATATTTCTCTCCACAGTCCACTCATTTTTCTTTGTCATGAAGCAACAATATTAGCATTTAAAACCTTGTACAAAAACACGTGAATGATTTATATTACATCTTCAACATGAACTCTCACAAAAAGAGCTCTATAAACTTGAAGTATATAGAGAACACACGAGCCCATCAACTGCTCAATGCTAATGAAATTCAAATTTCATTAGAAGAATGGGGTAGACAAA
The DNA here is from genome assembly GCA_014843725.1 of Amphicarpaea edgeworthii. NCBI lineage: Eukaryota > Viridiplantae > Streptophyta > Magnoliopsida > Fabales > Fabaceae > Amphicarpaea > Amphicarpaea edgeworthii. The sequence goes on from CM026325.1 coordinate 3,204,233, forward strand.
GGATCAACTTAAAGATAACTAAATCACTTAGACTCTGATATGTGACATGAGTCATGACCCATGCATGAATAAAAAATTCAGAAGTTTAAACTGCTAAACGAAGACACAAATGTTAACTTTTATATTTCATCCCTAACATTTTTTCACTATATGTCGTGAGAGAGAGAGAGAGAGAGAATGAACCTCTATGAAACAATCATGGAAGTGCATTCTAACAAGTCCTGCTGCTAGGGTGGGATCATTCTGCAGAGCTCTGCTGACTGTGTTCTTAACAACAGGTTCAGCAAAAGGGCAACTCAACAAGTAGTAATTCATGTTCAAGCCACTTGCTCCCAAACTGAAAACACTCGCTACTATCATTTCCATTTCCATAACAAAAAACATTGTCAGCAAATTTGCCATGACCACAATCTTCAAAGACTTCAAGGATGGTTTTGCACAGCACCTTGATGAAACAACGTGCTATATTGCTATATATATATAGAGTACGTAATGAGAGGATTGAACTTTGTTTGTAATGTGGTCCAGCAGGAGAATAAAGAAAAAGAACCTTTGTATAGTTGGGAAAAGCTGGCGCACTTAATTGTTATAATTCCACGGATTTATATAAGGCCTAATCTCTTACAGTACAATATTTTTTAAGAAAAAACATTCTCGGGAGACTCTACAATATTTTTTGTATTTTTGTGAAGAAAGGCAAGCTGACATATTAATAACTAGGGAAAGTGCAATTACAAAGAGAGGATTAGTATGACATCACAAGGTCAATAGAAAAGCCTAGAAATTGAACTTCAAAACTCAAAAGTAATTGAAATCCAAATGTTAATTAAGCTTATTAGTGAAGTTTACTTGCATTGTCAACTCATTATTAGTCCATAATGCGATGACTTTGCTGGAATTGGGTCAAATGAATTTAACTGAAAACGAAGCAAAGTGGGTTGGTTGTGCAGCTAGCTGGCTGGCATTTATAACTAGATAGAGAAAGAAGACTGCAAAATTGGAAGTGTAATCTCTTATGTGAGGTGGGGAGAAGCTTAATAGTGCAAAAAAGGTGGCAGAAGTGCATTAGACATGAAATTTCACCACTGATCATGTTCTTGATAGTGCTTTCCACGCGTCTAAGTTACATATGTGGGTGATGTTCTCTTTATCATCTCCATGTGTAGTTGCTTATCAATTTGCTCCATAATTGCCGAAGTGATAGACTGCATTAAGGTGGGACATATTCAATCGAATAATGATTTGAGTTTAATTGTATGTTTGGTTTGAGGCAAAAATGAAAGAGGAGCCTTGCTTCTGATTTTATCTATCATTAATAAAGGAGTGTGTTGAAAATGTAAAATTATTTTATATTATTAATTCATAATTAATTATTTAAGTATTTTTTATTTTTATAAAATAATTAATTATCTTTTTTATAGTATGATTGTAAAGATAATAACATTTTTTTCAGATAAATATTTTTTCTTGGTAAAATAAATTATGTTTGATTAATCTTCTTTCTTGAGGATTGTGAAGCAAAATGTTATGGATGGCGAAAGTCTTCGTTTCAACACTTGTCAGCAAAGAAGAGTGATTACATAAATTTTAATGTGTTTCGAATGCCATTAATGAAAACTAATTGTTGTGTTTGAAGTTTTTGAAAGAAATGAAAAATTGAAAACAAAAGCATCATTGAGTGGTTTTACTTTTATAACTTTTAACAACTATAATTAGAGATTAGTTTTTTAAAAAAAATACAAAATTTGCCACCAAAACAAGTTTTATAATTTTTTTTCATTTTAAAAAACTGTAATCAAACAGACTCTTAAATTTATAAATTTAACCACCAGAGACAAAAGGTTTGCCAGTTACAAATTCCTTGCTAACTCTTTCATAGGACAAAAAAATAAATAAACGATCGTAAAGCACTTGGAAAGAAAACCTTGAAAGGATGTACAAGCATGAAATCCATAACAAAACACAAAGTAATTTAATTTCTTTTTTAAAAATAAATAATCAATTTCTTTTTTTAAAATTCACCTGCACGTCCAAAAAATTGTTTTAACAGCATTAGAACAAGGTAAATAAAACACATCAAAACCAATGGCATTATGAACCACTAACACAATTCGAACTTCTGAGCACATGGGGATTTAAATAATTAAAAAAAAATCAATTGATGCTTAAATACTTGGTACTTAGTAGCGATTTCATAAACTGTTACGAAACTACCAAAATTTTGTACTAGTCTTTCCCAACAAACATTGCGTACTACCAATTACTACTACTCCAGAGGAATCAAAAACATTTCAAGCAACGGGGACCTCAATATCAGTTGCGACAACTGCTGGGGCAGGTCGGGCATATTCATCCTCTTCCTTTGGAGTGTGGATTGTGACAAGATCAGGCAGAGGAGTTTTAGGACCCTGTTTCCCTTTAGGATCCCAATCAAGCATGATCTTAACCTTGATACCAAGAACACCCTAGAAGAAAATGAAGAGAAAATTATTAGCATCTAGCACCATCAATCCATGATGAAAGAAAATTACCCAATAACATGAAAATCCTAGTGCTAAGAGAAATTCTATCAGGTAATATGAAGAATTAAAAAACAAACCTGTCTTAGTAGCACGTGTCTCACTGCAGAGTCAATGTAATCCTTGACTGGCTGTCCAGAAGAAATCATGTATCCATCCTTGAATTTCATGGATTTGGCTCTCTGAGCTCTTAGTTTTCCACTAACAATGACCTGCTCAAGTCAAACAACAATTACAACCAAACCATTACATAATACAAAAATAGGAGTCCATCAAACAAACCTCGCATCCTTTGGCACCACTTTCCATCACAAATCTTAAAACACCATAGCAAGCCCTGAAATAAATAGTAGTTCAAGACATGGAGAGATTATAATTTTGCCACAGTGATGCAGAAGAATTGCATTCACACAATTAGACAAGTTAAGATTTAAAAGAACCCAGGTCACAAAAGCACATTAGTAATGTAAAATATGGAATCATGTTGCTAGAGAAACACAGGTCTAAAATGAGGAGCTACCACATATCACCTCAAGGTACACAATTCCATTAAACACCAAGCGCAGATTAATCATACCATCTTACATAAGTATAGCCAAAACTAAGAGAAATCCTCAGTACATTACACAATTAACCAACAAAAAATAAAGTAAAAATCAAAAGATTATATTATCAGTCTCAACACAATGCAAGAAAATATTACCAAGGTGAAACTTCAGCATCAAAAAGTAATGTACAAATTCATAATAACCAAAGGTAAAATCCTTGCCTAATGATAAATCACATCATAAATTAAGACATATTGTAAGAATGCATTAGCAGAGTAATATGTTATTATATACCTGCGAACAGCAAGACCACCGAGGAGCTTGTAGCGAAGAGACTCGGCCTGAGCAATGGCACAGAGACCTCTGTTGTTGACCTTTTCAGCATAAAGCTCAACGCTGTTTTCGGGAAACTTGAACCTCTTCTGCACCACTGAGGTCAATTCCCTAATTCTCCTTCCCTTCTCACCTATATTTATATAAATCATAACACAATCAATCAATGAACATTCGATTCCACAAAATAACGGAAGGTTCTAGAAAACACGCACGCACCGAGAACAGCTTGGGTTCTGGTGGCTCTGATGATGATCTCGGTGCGCATAGGCGTAACCCTAACCTCCACGCCGGAGTAACCGTCCTCCGCCAACTCACGTGTCAGAACCTCGTTAAGTTCAGCGAAGAAAACTCCATCCGCAACAAACTGCGTAATGACACCATTCGATTCACAGTTTCACACACGCAATGAACAAAAAAATGAACATAAAAGTCTATCACTGACCTTCCTCTTCTTGCTCATCTGAGTCGCCATGTTTGTCAATGGAAATAAACTAACGCGATCCGATTCTGATCTAAAGGCAGAGTGACTGAGACAAAGCTTGTTAACTGAAAACCCTAATCTGGGAGGAATATGCTTATAATGGGGTTTTGGATCGGGCCGTGTATAAGGGGTGGAATTTTTATTATATAGAATAATTAATAATTTTCTTTAAGCTTATTGAAGGGGGCTTTACGAAAATTATATAAAAGTAACGGGGGCTTTAGTTGACATATAAAAAAATGAACTGATCCTTAAAAAAAAATTGCGAAGTATATAATTTAAAAGTAATAGTAAAGTATTTAAATTTGTATACATAGATCAACCTGTGAGCTATAAAATGTTTTTAATTGTTTAAAACTTAACATTTTAGCTACATATTTTTCTATTTTTAAATACTTTTCAGATTCCATGAATTAATTTATCTAAATAAATAAATATAAATAATAAATTATTATTAAGATCGATCAAATTTTGACCAAAAAAAATTATGTCAAGTAACAATCCTTTTTATGAGTATAAAAACCAATTCTAAGGGCAATTGCAATTTTTTTATAATAAAATCGGCTCCCGTTATTTTATGTTGGACCCTCTTCTTCACGAGGCGAAAAAAAATTAGGGGTGATTACTTTTTGTAACCTCTTTTTATTCAAAATATACACTAAACCTTTCGTCGAGCATGCAGATGCACATAAGTGATGGTATACAGTCTTGTCTCGTGTTTGTGGCAAACTATTGATACACTGGCACGGAAAAATTAATGAAAACGAGTGGAATAGTTTTTCCGCAAAATTTTGACTTCAGAATCGTAGGGTTTCTGAATGCACGTTTTGGCACCTTACCTTAGTGATGACTGCAGTAAGTTGAGATAAAAAAAAACACTAGATTATTAAGGTGACCGAAGTTTGTCCATCGAGAAAATAAGAGTCATGAAACAAATTCACATAATCTCGTGATTGGCGTTGGTTTATACTTTTTGTCTGATCTTTCACAGTTAAGATTTATGCCAAGGAATTGAATATTTACTGTAAAAAACAAAAAAAATATGATCATAAAATACAATCAAAGGAAGAACATTTTTGAGGTCAGAAATCGAATAGATATTTGCACTTTTTAAATTTCTGCACTTCGAAAAAATGTTTTAGCATAGTACTAAAGAAAATAACACATCCAAACTAATGCCATGAACCACAAACAAAATTCAAACTGCAGGATGAGGGAGGAAATAAAACATAATTTATCCTTGAATCCTTGTACTGGAGTATAAAAATTCTTGAAAAGATTAGACACTACAAAAATCCGACCATGACTTGATCAATGAACACTGCATTACTAGGTACTCGGGTGCTATGAATTTCTACTAAAGAACAAATAAAACATTTTCAAGCAACGGGGACCTCAATATCAGTTGCCACAACTGCTGGGGCAGGGCGGGCGTATTCGTCCTCTTCCTTTGGAGTGTGGATTGTGACAAGATCAGGCAGAGGAGTTTTAGGACCCTGTTTCCCTTTAGGATCCCAATCAAGCATGATCTTAACCTTGATGCCCAGAACACCCTATAAGACAGTAAGGAAATAGTGAGATCAGCATCATCACTTCATGATGAAATATAAATAGAAAATGAGCCAATTGCATGAAAATCCTAGTAGCAAAAGAAAAACTATATGAGGAATAGAAGCAAACCTGTCTTAGGAGGACATGTCTCACTGCAGAGTCAATGTAATCCTTGACTGGTTGTCCAGAAGAGATCATGTACCCATCCTTGAATTTCATGGATTTGGCTCTCTGAGCCCTCAATTTTCCACTAACAATCACCTGCTCAAGTCAAACAGCACTTACAACCAAATCATACATAAAGCAATACAACAGGAGTTCAAAGTTAGTTCTATATAACAAACCTCACAGCCCTTGGCACCACTTTCCATCACAAATCTTAAAACACCATAGCAAGCCCTGAAACAAATAGGTAAGATATATAAAAATTATAATTTTGCCGCAAAGATGCATAAGAATAGTATTCACAGAAATAAAAATAAAGAAAAATTTTGGAAGCTCCCATCCCTTAAAGTTCAAGTCTAAAACATGAAAATATGTTTTTACAGAAATACAAGTCTAAAATAAGGTGCTACAAGATATACACGTAAGGGTACATTTTCCATTAAACAAGGCCATATTAATTATACCATCCTACACAAAGGTAGTTAAAAAAAATTAAAAAATCATCTGACATATCAAATTTTGTTGCCAATCAGTTAACATAAAACAGAGGTTACATACTACTTATCACGTTGTAATGGATTCATTGGGATCAACTCATGTAACCCCCAAAGAGGCCTAATGCCCACTTGAGCTGAGAATCAAAATAATCATGGCATCTAAAGCTTAACATACCATATTAATTTCTCAAACCAGGTATACCCCTAACCTAAGAACCACATTAGGAAAATAAGAAGTAAATAATTTGTCAAATCAAATAAAAAAACACAAGTAATCTACCATGGTGATGCTTAAACACTAAACAGTAAACAGAAGTGTACCAATTCATAATAAAATTTAAACCCACGCCTAATAACAAATCTGAAATTAGAAATGAATGAATTAGCATACCTACGAACAGCGAGGCCACCGAGAAGCTTGTAGCGAAGAGACTCGGCCTGGGCAATGGCACAGAGACCTCTGTTGTTGACCTTCTCAGCATAAAGCTCGACACTGTTTTCGGGAAACTTGAACCTCTTCTGCACCACTGAAGTCAGTTCCCTAATTCTCCTTCCCTTTTCACCTATATACAATCAATCAATGAATTAACGAACATTCGATTCCACAAAAGTAATGGAAGGTTCTAGAAATACACTCACCGAGAACGGCCTGGGTTCTGGTGGCTCTGATTATGATTTCGGTGCGCATCGGCGTAACCCTAACCTCCACGCCGGAGTAACCGTCCTCCGCCAACTCACGTGTCAGAACCTCATTCAGTTCGGCGAAGAACACTCCGTCCGCAACAAACTGCACAATATCACCGTTCAATTCACGCATTCACACAACAACAAAAAATAAAATGTCTCTGTTTCCGACTTATTATAACACAGACCTTTCTCTTTTTGCTCATCTGCGTCGCCATGTTTGTCAAAGGTAGGTAGGGAACACGATCTGGTTCTGATCTAAACGCAGTGAGTGAAACAAAGCAAACCCTAATTCTTGAGGAGTAGGGCGTTGGGGAGAGATAAAGAATGTATATATAGGTAGAGGATGCAATAAATCTAACGGTTCAGATTACTTTCATTTTTTTTTATTTGTAGATTCCAGGTTTCCTTAAACACTACTAGGAATTATATAATTAACATTAGGTTATTAGGTTAATAATATTTTATTTTACCCCCTCAATATTAGCTTATTAGAGAACAAAATTGTTTTTTTATTATATAAAAATCTTATTCGAAAATGTAGTGTTGTCATGAATTGGTAGTGATTTATGAATTAAAAAGAAATACATGAATAAAGATTAAAATTATTATTTTCTAAATTTTACATATGATTTCTATACTGTATTATATTACAACTCCAGTTAGGAATGTTAGCAAATTTGATTGGTTAGACTTTATCCAAAAAAATAATTTGATCTAATTTTGTAATTTTTATTATTTTATTATTTAATTTAATCATTTTTAATTTAAATCTTATTAATATGATGTTGTAATTCTCGTTAATTCTATGAACAGTTTTATTTTTAGAATTAATATTATTTAATTATGGTTATATTTGATAAAAAAAAATAGTTAAATGCTTTTTTTTGTTTTTTACAACAGTTAAATGTTAAAATTTGAGATAAATGTTTTATAACTACAAACTATTAAACTGAAGGTTTGCGTTTAGAAAAATAATTTTAAAATTTCAGGTTTTTGAGTAAAATTTGAATCTTTATTATTGTTGTTTAAATTTAAGCTCGTACGCTATTTCAAATAGTGTCTAGAAAAAAATGTTGTAAATTAGTGAAATAAGCTTGTTCGCATTAGCCTCCATCCAAATCCAACAGTCCATCGAAGATATAGATCTTACACTAATGAAATTAAATGGAACAAAAAAAAACACGGTTTTTCTTTCGTGTAATCAAAATGACTCTTACACTAAAAAAAAATCAAGCAGAGCAACAAGTTTCTTCCTTGTTTTCCTCATCGGAACTCCCTCATTCATCACTAACCTTATACTAGAAAAATAGGAAGAAAGTAAGAATAGCTTGAAACAACAACTACACATCCTAGGTAATGGTACAATATGAATTCACATTTTACAGTACAATCAGGATTTTAAAAAAATACAAGGATTATTTCCAGGACCTTTAACAACAATGTTTACACGATAATACAGTTTGTTAGTAGAAAACAAAACTTATTATCTTCAATCAGTAAGACTTATGTTGATCTATTCCGCTTCATATTCTGTTGATCAGCCAGAGCCTCAGCAACTACAAGAATTATGCACATGCAATGAAAGAATAATGATTCCAATTTTCAGTTTTTCAATTCCTTTCACCTGCACCTGAACAACACCGGTATTAGCAATCTTCCCTCATTTTCTAGCTTCACAATACATACCAATAAAAAGTTAGTTTTATGAAGGATGTTTAAAAAAACTGAACCATGATGTAATTAAGAGGGACAAAACACTTTTTACAACTAAATGATCAATATATTCAAAACTAAATAACATGCATTCAACCATGACAAAAATTAAGTTAAAACCCCTTTACATGCCTTTCTCACACCCAACGCAGACTTGTAAAATAATCAAAACCAAGGTAACAAAAATACAATCTTCACTCTGTTAGCTTAAGCATCGTCATCTACAAATCATACATACTGCTGCTAGTCAATCTTGCATTCAGTGTCTGAACATTCTTCAGAAACCAGACAAGAAAGGGGAGATGAGAAAACTCATTATTTATATGTCATGACAGAGTTAGGGTTAAGTCAAACACATTCAACGAGGTGCTAGTCTGGTGCCCTGATCAGCACACACATACTAAATGCAGGCCAACCAAATTATTTCACTATTTCCAAGTCCACAAATCAAACAAAAGTGTACCAATTTGGTGACATGCCTATTAAGATATAATATTTCACAATGTCATACAGATAGATACAATCATGCAAAAGAAATATTCACAAGTAGTTCCTACCCAACAGTTGCATCACCATCTCACAAGTTCCCAGTCCTCTTTTGACATGTCATAAATTTCAAGACAACCATCCTCAAACATGATCTGCAAGAGCAAAAATAAATGCATGGTCATATCTGATGACAATTTTCATCTAAATTATGAAAATGAAACCAAAGAATCCCTTACAGTGTGTTTCCGGGAATATTTATCAAACCGTTTAATAATTCCAAACCTGTAGGATTTTAAGAATGAAAAAGATAAAGGTTATAATCTAGTCATAACTTTATCATGTTAACTTCATAAAATATAAATAAAAACATACTTCATAAGACAGGGTATCACAATTCAAAATAGACAAATTTAACTTACCTCTCATTTTCAAGCTGTTTTATCCTAATAACTTCACCAATGCAATTGTGTAAGCACTTTGGTTGGCCAACAACATGAGAACTTCCTGAAAAATCAAGTACAAAAGAAAAAAAAAGGAACATTGTATAATGTAGAAGATAAATTCAAAGAGGAACTGATCACAGATTTTATGCATATTTACTTTCAAAAGAAAAATAAAATAGTATATAACTAATAAAATAAAGCAGCATGCTTACCAATTTGCAAACCTCCATTCTGATAAACCTGTCCAGACAAAAGTACACAATTAGTCAACAAGACAGATCTTCATAACTTAGTATATATGTAGTACATACCAATTTCAATAAAAGTGACTATGCAAATTACTTGGGGACTAATTGTATGGGGATAAAAATGGGGGAAAAAATGACAGGATAGAATGATTGGTAGCACCTTTAAAATGGGAATATGCATTCCATCAAATGAAGAATGATCATTCCCCCCATAAAGGAGAGCATGTCTAAAATACTATTCTCTTGGGAATCATTCTAATTGTATTTTTTACCTTTTACATCTTTTCAAACACGACATTAAAGACTTGGATTTAGAAGATGATGAAAATATTTCCTATCTAGGAAAATAGCATTTGATTTTTGTTCATATTTTTTTTTTGTTAATTATGAACATTGTGAATTTTGAGTTGCTTTTATCATTTGTGAGAATTTATACATGGTTTGTCAAAATCTCAAGTTAACTCTGATGAGTCAATGAGTTTGAAATCAACAATAATTCTTGCACCCTAAGACCCCACATTGACTGTTTTCCCATGACTCAAATGATTTGAAGAAATTAACTCCTTTTTAAAATGTTAAGTGTATAAGTCATTAATAGGTTTCCTATAAAAAAAAAAGAAGTCATTAATAGGTTATTTAATGTTATTGTTTCTATTGTATAAACTCTTATGAGTTTGAGTCAACTCTACGAATCAAATGATTTGAAGAAATTAACTATAAGTCATTAATAGGTTATTTAATGTTATCGTTTCTATTGTGTAAACTCTTATGAGTTTATGAGTCAACTCTATGAGTCAAATGATTTGAAGAAATTAACTCTTTTTTAAAATGTTAAGTGTATAAGTCATTAATAGGTTATTTAATGTTATTGTTTATAGGCTTAAATAAGTTTTGGATCCCTATAAAATACCTATTTTTTACTTTATAATATATATTTTTTTTGTTTTGGGTCCCTATCGAAGACATGACATCATCTCAACCATTGATATATGTTGAGATGGTGTCACATCATCACTTAACTAACAGTTTAGATAATGCCACGTCATCGGTAGGATCCGAAAACCCAAAAAAAAATATTATAGGGACCCCAACTCTACGAATCAAATGATTTGAAGAAATTAACTATAAGTCATTAATAGGTTATTTAATGTTATTGTTTCTATTATATAAACTCTTATGAGATTATGAGTCAACTCTACAAGTCAACTTTACAGAAGCTCTGTGAGTATACATAAACTCTTGACTCGAGTTTGACATCTTACCTCAGGGTACTGTATGCTTTTAGGCAGTAAAAAAAAAAAACAAAATGTTGTGAGGTCGTGTGGATCCTTTTATTCTGTTCAGATTTATTCCCTAATTGTTTCCCTGTAAAATCCTTGGTTAGCTCTATTAGAATCAGCCTATGTATATCAATGTTTAGCTGTTCTATTAATCAATTCAGAAATCATTTTCAAAACTCCCAAGTTTATGGTTTCATCTTACATTCACTGTAATTCATTTAAATTATGAGTTTAACGATTTTTTACTAAACATAATGGTTAAATAAGTAAAATGAAGAAAAAAACAGGCTGAGGCTGGTGTTGTAAGAACAATCTATTCATCCTACCAAAGCATATAAAATCATGCCCTAACAATTCAATCACTACATTTACAGGGCTTGTGTAGTGGTCAAACTCAGCCTTATTTAATCCTCCTGTTACCCTCCACCCCCAAAGTTTGTATAAAAATACTGGAGTTTGTGCTTTTAAGATTTTTTTAATGTAAATACAGCACTAAAATGGAACATAAGTACATAACACCCAAGACAGAGCTGCTAATAAATTCCAATATAATAAACAGATAATTGGTAGATGTGCTGAACAGAAATTCATACCCAAAATTAAATAGGTACAGCAGGAAAATTATTGCATCATTGCTGCTAGGGCTTATTATTTGGAAAATTGTGATACAGGACCAACCAATTGATTACCCGCCATAAGGATTTGACAAATCAAATCTAAGCTAGTACATCTGATTATTAGGATTAACAAGTCACTAGAGTAGAACCAATAATAGCAAGATGCTGAAATTCAATTTATTTAGTACTTTGTTATTATTCAAGAGTCATGAAGATTAGAGAGTATATTTACTCTAGATAGAATGGCTATTTTTTACGAGAATTTTTACGAGAAGATGAAGCCACCTGATATGCAACTAATTTTAATGCAGCATCTGAAGAAAGTTTAGGCTTGGTAGGTCGGACACCCAACTTACGCCTACACTCAGCAGCACCACAGTGGCAATCTTGATCTGCACCAAATTGAACAAACCTGCTACGTAGTTAGAAACATAGAATAACCAGCCAGTCATGCTAGCATAATTCCAGATTGACCAACAACACAAAAAATTTCCAGAGTATAGAAACTATAGTTCAACTGAAAGGGTGTAAGCAAAGAAACACGAAAGTACTCATACTGGTAATCATAAGTCAGATGCTCTCCCTTTTGTATATCACGAGTTGCAAATATGCCAATTCTTGTTTCACCATCAATTATCCTTCAAATGGAAAAAAAGAAAATGCACGTTAGAAGTTCCTAACTCCTCTATTAAATGATATTTGGATAAATACCAAACATTGCCACAAACATCGTAAGAATAAAACAATTAGTAGTCAACCATTTCTGCATCTCAGTATTGGGGCAGCAACTATGATTGATGTATCTTGATTTGTTTCCCTTATATGTTGCATCTATCACCATGTCTCGATTGATTTCACATAAGTAGAAGTTTGTTTCCCCACGATGTTTCATGTTCCAAAGCCTTTCCTCACATGTTTTGTCATCAATGACTGTAGAGAAAGGCAACACTCATAAGTACCTTTTAAATAAATAAATAAAAAAAACTCAGGAAACAATTCACTATAACCTTCTCCAACATATTCAATGACAAACTCCCCAAGCTTGATATCTTCATCCGCCACAATTCCAGAACCACATTTCTCAGTCTATAGAAATATATTAAAGCTCAGCATTTTAAGCAAAGATATCAGAAAAGAAATAAAAGTGAGTTTAAGATCTCTAAACAGAATCATGATTTTTCAATGAAAGAAAATACAGGAATAACTTAAGAGAACTATATTATAACAAACCCTGAAAAAATCCTGAGCCAGAATTTATACCTTGATCAATTTCATCTTTTTCACAGGACGACTCTGAAATGGTTTGTTGAGACAGGAGCTCCCACATTTACAGCCTGATGAACAGCTAGACAGAAGCATTCTACAGAAACAGTAACATAATAGATGAATAATATGACCCAAAATTATGTTGATATACTTGCATCTGTAATATTATATTACATATTACATAACAAACAAAGCAGGGACTTTATGTGTTAAATAATATAAAACAAAAGTTTGCATGGTATTTTATATTAAGCTTATGGGACCAAACCAATCAAAGCCATGCCATCCCATTCTTTGATGGTTTTTTGGGGTTTGAGGAATTTAACATGCTTTCTATATCATGCTCAGTTTGGGAAACAATCAATTTATCAGGGCTCAGGTCAGGCAATGATGAGAATAAACAGCAATACCAATACTCCAATAGTGACTATTATATGGATAAATTGAATATGCTTAAGCAGAACTTAATTAACCACACTATATAACTCATTGAAACACAAGTACTCAGGCAGACACCAAAAACAATGTATTCTGAAAATAAATGATGATTTTGGATGGTTGACACAATAAAGCACATACAAATGGATTACTTACCCACAGTGGCAATCTCGACCACATACACTAGTAGATCCAGGGGAAGTAGCACAGGAACAGAATATGCCATCATCATCAAACCGGGATCTCTTGACCTTCTTAGTGAGATATATATCTAGAATTTATAAGAACAAATAAAAATAGAAGATTATCTAAAATATGCACCATCTAAACAGACAAACTAAGTATAACAGGATTAAATAGTTCAGAAGCAATGAGGAAACTACAAACAACTGAAGACAGCATGTGAGTACTGGGTCAACATGTACAGATTCACTCATAAATCAAAAGATTATACTGCTCTACATGAGAGATATACAATTATAGTGAACATTTCAGAACAAGTATGAAGGATACTGCGTTTTATATAATTGTACTGCATTGGCTTTGATTTATTGAACCAATCTGGAAGTTCAAAGTCAACAGGTTCACCAAGCTCCTTCACCAACTTGTTGAATACAGATCCAAAACGTGTCTGCTCAGGATTCTGTTGAAGAGAAAAAGAAAGGAACTCAATCAACAGACCAAATGCGATTCAAAAGGCAAAGCAAGAGACTACAACAACATATATTCTTGTAACTAAAATTTCTATGTACTTGGACAATCCCAACATTATCAAATTGCAATATTTTAAAGAACTGAAAAGAAGGACTAGTCAAAGGTACTCTACAACACCAAACAACCTTTTTCATGGCAGGCATGAAATCTGAGAGAGTACTGGATATTCCTATGTGATCAGCTTGTATCTCAGTTTCTCAATAGAAGCTCAAACCATAAAGCGGATATTGAAAATCAATACCACAAAATCCACATACAAGGACTTACTTGATTCCTTCAAAGGCATACTTAGCCTACAACACGAAGAAAAAATTTATCAGCTTTAAGCAAAAAGGCGTCCTCAAAATTTATCCTTATGCTGGAGTTCCAAAATCAATAAATCAAAATTAGCATCCCCAATCAGATATATACATAAATAGATTTTTCACACATATGCTAATGCAATGGCAAAGAGAAATTAGAGAGGATGAGCAGCAGAAAAATGGTTCAATACTTGTTACTTTTAGAGTGTCAAGCAAAGTCAGGAATTGGAGAACAATGAATACAAAATAAAATTTTAAAAACATATGAAATCAATTTATCTGCAAACACAAACATTCAAGGCAGATTCCTAACAATTCTACACTATCATAGTGCCAACTTTTTTTTAAAAATTAAAATGAGAGAAACTAAAATGAAATCCTACATTCAAAAATCACAACTCTCCCTTCCCCCTTCCCTATTCTACCTTTCCCTTCATCCAAACACGAGAAAAATTCTCAGAGAAAAAAATTAATTACATAATTGAAAATTTCTAAAATCTTTTTTCTCCCATTGGTTTCACAAATCACAATTCAAATCCTACATTCACAAATCGAAATTCTCTCCCCCTCCCCCTCTCTTGCTTTCTTCCTTCACACAAACGAGAGAAAAATCCTCAAAGGAAAAAAACTATTAATTACAGAACTGAAAATTCAAACTTATTTCTTCTACCCATTTTCTCTCCTAGGACTTAAACACAACAGAAAGTGAGAAAACCAGTGAAGGAGCGAGAATTATAAACTAAACAGAGAAGAACAGAAGAAGAAGACGCAACACAAACAGCGTTAGTAAGAAGAAGAAAAAATATACAAATTTGGCGAAAAAACATGATTGTAAAAAATGCTAGTTGGAAACAGTGAAGACACTTGAGATTTGAGAATGACAAAAGGGACGGAATGGAATGAGAGGGAATTATAGAAGCAGCACAAGTACAGTGAGAAAGGGGCAAAATGGGAATATGCAAAATCCATGAAGAGAGAGAGAAGGGAGAACCTGGGATGGGGTTGGTGAAGAACAGAGTGAGCGAATGCAAACGAAATGGAACCGACGGTCTGAACGTAGTTATATAATAACCAACTCAAATAAACCGTCGAGTGCCGTTCGTTGGTTGAATCTCAGTTGATGCTTTCAGACTTCAAAGTTCAAATCAAACTACATCTGAATCAGAAGGTACTTCTCCACCATAGGGTTCTTTTTTATTTTTTAATATTTAATTAATACTCACTTTTAATTATAATAATCATTATCATTATTATTATTATTAAATTAAATTATTTAATAATTATAGTTTAACTATATATTGAATTGAAAGAAATGGTAGAAAAATTAAATTTAAATAAATATTATTTTATATGAGAAAAATAATATAAAAGGAATTTCGTTTAAAGTCAGGAGGAGGTAAAATAAATAGGTACTAAAGTTTACTAAAAAAAAGCAAACAGTGTCTTGGCCAGACACGACTCACGAGGCAAAATTACCAGGAGAGAAGTCGCCACTCGCCACCCTATCAGAATGGTAATAAGGCCAACCTTCGATGAGGGGCCAGTGTGTATATCATTTCATATTTGTCTTCTTAGATACTTTCCAAAATTAATTTTAAAGTTATAATTAGATTATCAAATTCTAAGTTTTATGTTTAATATAAATTAAGTAATTGTATTCTATTTTCCCATCTAAGACAAAAGAAATTTGGCAAAGAAGATGACAATCTTATCTTATATTTATATAAAATCAAGACATTGATATTTATAAAAAAAAAAAAAAAAATCATTATTGTTGTAATATGAAATTATCCAATTCCTCGTTACTTTGTAAGTTAAGTCTAATGACACACTGCTCAACTAATTAGTTGTGTTAGACTCCATTGATAGTCTAATGTTTGGTCTAAGTTAGTTATGGATGAATAGTAGCTGATTTTTCAAAAACTCTTTTAGAAAGTTAAATGAAACAAGTAATTATTTCGCCATAATAAATTTTTCCAAATTTACTCCAATACTGTTATATGATTGATGAAAAGGAAAGGAGTTGAGTAAAATGGAATGTATAGATGTTAGTTTCATTTGTTTGGATTATTTGAAATAAGATTAGAATAGAATGGAATCTTTTCATTCCATCCAATGCCACTCCCCTCCCTTTTCTTTCCCTCTCTAGGATATGGGGTGGAACTATTTTAATTTTTTTTATTTCATCAAACAAAAATCTACAAACAATAAAATTATAACTTAATTTATACCATTCCATCTCAATTCATTTCATTCCACTCAGCATTAGATATCTAACATAGCCTAAAGATGTTAATGTAAGAGAGCCTCCAAGGAGGAGGGGAAAAAACAGAAGAGGTTACATTTGAACTTTAGATGGGATGGGTATGGAATAAAATATATAATTTATTTTCAGAACCTAAACAAATTTTTGTGAACTTTTGGTACCAATCGACAAGTCAATGAAATTCTATTGGATGTTCTTGATATATTCTTATACTCTTCCTTTCCTATTGTTTCCAATGCAGCATCCTCTATGTTAAACAAGTCTCCATCTGATTCCTTGTGTTTCAAAGCTTCAGTTTCATTTACAGCCTAAAAAGGATAAATTTTGAAGCATGAGAAACACAGACTTGCAATGAATTATTTTAGGCAGAAACAACTTTAGTAATCTGTATGTAGCCTTTCCCTCAAAAAAAATAAAAATAAAATCTGTATGTAGCTTTACCCCATCATAGCAATGTTTCGCGCAATCTTTTATACCATGCAAGTAATCTGTAATCACATACAAAATGGGACTAAATTTTAGCAAGAACAAAAGTGCTTAAGGTTCATAAATTTATTAGGGTTGACTACAGCAGTACCTGAGTAAGCTTTGTCCTTGAATATCAGTAAACTGCGAGGCATCAATAAAACAGAAAATGGGTGGTGATCATCAAGCCACTTATCTTTCCCAATCTCAAAAGTTCCTCCATCTGAATCTTTGTTAATATCATCTTGGGAATCTTGTTTGAATCTTGCATGGGGAGTGAAGTCCATGACAGCAGGAGATCCAAGTGATAGAATAGCTACTACAGGAAAATAGGCAGGCCCATCCTGGTGTGGCTGTAGAATAAAAAACTTCATTGAAAAATAGTAATATACACAAAAATGCATTTTAGAGCTCACTTGTGATCAGCTGATCATCATATAAACATAAAATGTTAATACTAAACAATTAACAATAAAATATTACACAATCTACAAACGAAAGTGCAAATAAATGACCAGAGGCAGGGTAGCGGTTCTGGACAGACCATTATGCCTTGGTCAGGTAAGTATTCATTGATAAGAACATGATTGAGTGCTGATGGGAATAGCCCAGATTCTTCATATATTTTTTGAGTGAGATTTGTTAACCATGGAGGCACTGCAAGAGAGAGAGAGAGAGAGATAATTGATATGTTAGCAGCATATGAAAAACAGTACAAAACAACAAAAAAAAATTACTAGCAAGAGACAAACCTTATTAACACATTAATATCATATATTCCCCTCTTTCATGGTTGGGTCAATTTAAAAAATAACCAAGTGCAGAACAATGATAACAATGTTTTAATCATCTAGCAAGAGAACCAAAGGAGAAAAGTTACAGAAACAGACTCAAAAACATATACAAAGACAACAACAAAATAATTCAATTCACATACTGAACTAAGATAATGACAGAAGTATAATGCAGGGGGACAAGAATAACTCTTAGAGCATAGAGGTTTCTCACATCCAATAAAAAAACATCAAGTGTATTCGTGCAGATAGCATATTTAGATTGTAAAAGAAGTGCAGATTTTTCCTCACTTACAAACTTGAGGTAGAAGGCCTTTCTCATGGACAACACCACCTGCAGTCAACAATGACCAGAAAAACAAATTGACATCAGTAAGAAGGAAATTTTCACTTCAAGATTGCTAAATCTCAATAATTTGAGTCCTTGTATAATACATTAATACTTATAAGGCAAGTTCAGTTCCCCCATTTCATTTTATTTTTAGATGCTTCACTAATCCAATCCCAACTTTTCAAAATTTTAAGTATTTGAATATCTATCTATTCTACACAAACAAGAGGAAAAAAACAGAACAAAAGAAAGTATAAAGTGATGAATCATACCCCAATTCTGTAACCTTCTATTCTTCAACATCTTCCACTTTGATGCAGGGGCTCCATGAATCTAACAACAAGCAAAAAGCCCATTATTTAAAATAAATGTATCAACAAGCAGAAACATTAGATAGAGCAAAGAGAAGCAGAATGAGAGTGAGTACTACGTTGTTGAGAAGAAGGCTTTGGTCACTGTCAGTGATGAAGTCAGGAACATAATATAGAGTTGGCAAAGACCCAACTTTGTAATGAGCCAATTTCCCTTTTTCTTCCATCACTCTGCCAAATCAAGGTTTTTCAATGTCATCCAAAAAGAAAAATAAAAAGAGATTTTGTACCACAGCAGTGTGCTTAGCAATTAAAATTCTAGACATTTAATTATTTATATACAAAAAGGGATTGCTGGGTTTTAGAATCTGAGAGAAAGAGAACTTGTTGGGGCTGCCGGATGTGTGGTGGCGGCGGCGGAGAGAGACGGCGGTGAGGAGATGGTCGTGACTCGTGAGAGCTTGGAAGGTGGGGGGAGTGAAGAGTGCACACAAATGCAATAAAAAAAAATCGATTTGGTATTGGATTATGTTTTTAATTAAATAAAAGTGATATATAAAAAATAAAATAAGAAACATTTTGTCAAAAGAAATCGACTTTAAGGAGAATATTATCGTGAAAATATTAAATGTTATCATTTAAAAAAAACATTTATAAATAAATATATTTAATTAGAATTTGTAACAAGTAATATTTTTAATATAGAAATTATATTATTAATTTCATGATAAATAAATATACTCAAATATATAAATTATATTTTGAATTTATAATAATAATTTAAATAGTAATATAATATAATATTATTTTTAATTATTGATATATTTTTTTCAAAGTCAATTAAATCAAAATCTAAATAAAGTAAATTCTACGGTGTCTTTTCTATTCGAAGGTTTTCAATGTCATTATGAAATACATCAATAATATTATTATACATGTATTTTTTTTTTATAATTTATAATTTTAATATTTTGTAAATATAACTTTAAAAAATTAAAATATTTATTAAAAAAATTTGGACTAATTGACAAAATTTGAAACTTCTATTTTGATTTTTAAAAAAATGTCACCGCCATCACCACTACCACTATTATCGCTGTCACCACCATCCTCACCACTATCACTCATTTGCTGTTGTCGTCACTACCACCACCACCACCGCTACCACTATCACTGTCACCACTTATCTTCATTGATATTTCAAATATTGTTTATTCTAAAAATGTTAATAACATATTTTTCTATCACAATGGGGATATGATGATGTGGACGATAGTGGTTATGGAGAATGGGAATGTGATGGTGGACGGTAGTAGTTATGGAGAAAAAATGAAAGAAAGAAGAAGGAAAGGTTGTCATAGTGGAATTGTTATTATTAATGGATAAGACAGTTTTTTTTTTTGATTAATTATATTTATAAAAATAAATTTATTATTTTAAAATTTATATAAAAGGTGTTCTTATTTAAAAATTTTTTAAATTATACTTCAAACCGTACCCATCTATCACTAAATCAATAAAGATAAAAGCACCTCTAAACAAAGGTGTGGCTGAATAACATGCACACCATTGTTGAGCTTACAAGAACAGAGCATGCTTTGGATCTTGAAGTTCGAACTCTGAGAAGCAGAGAGTCTAACAATGGCACACAAAACCCTCTTTAAACCAAGTCTCGTTCTCACTCTCCGACTCAACAGAACTTCCATTTCATTCTCACACCATCCATTTCGCCACTCACAATCACAACCACCCTTCCCCTTCCTCAACACGAATCCAATCTCACTTCCTTCAACAACGACAAGAACAACCAACAACACCCACTTGAGGTTCTCTAATTACAGCACCATTGGGGATTCGGAAAAATGCTACCTTGACCTCTCCGACGAAGAGCTCATGCGGCAGTGCGAGATGGACACATTCAAGGCCTCTGGTCCAGGTGGTCAGCACCGTAACAAGCGTGAGTCCGCAGTGCGCATTAAACACCTACCCACTGGAATCATTGCTCAGGTTTCGCACCTTTTCACTCTCAAAATTTCATCTTGCTTCATTTTCTCATCATGGGGCTGTTGCTGCTTACTGTTTAGGCTTCAGAAGACCGCTCCCAGCACAAGAATCGTTCTTCCGCGTTGAATCGCCTTCGCTCTCTCATAGCCCTCAAAGGTTTTGCATTCATTGTTTGCTTGTTGTTCCCCATTTGATTCATTCCTAAGTTGTTTCTTATGTCACGTTGCAATTTACATAATGAATATGCTGATTGACCATAATTGAGTGCACTACACTAGTTAAGTATGTATGAGTAGGCCCTCACTTCGGTTTGTCATTTTAGTTTTACCAAAGGACAAACTTTTGGTGTTGTTGTCAAATGCTGATTTTAAATGTTGGTCTTTTATTGTGCTAGTTACTGAGGTGAAATTTTCATTTTATTTGGAGAATAGCATAAAAACAGGAATTGCATCCAAGTATTGTCCTTTACCAAAACCTCACTTTAGTCCCCAACTCTGCAAATCATGGTTCTTTCCAGTTTCATCCAAGGCAAATCATGTTTTAGTAAATTTAGGGACTGAAAGGAGTGGATCATGCAGTTTATTGAGTAACCATTGCAATTAGTGACATGTCAATACTTGATTGGTGCTTAGGTGAACTTGATTTATGCAAGAATTTGTCATAGTCTGAAATTAGCACGGCTTTGCTGATAATTAGTAGCTGAAATAAGTGAAGGGCGACTTTTGTTTCTTGGATTGAGTTTCATACCAGAATCATTGTTTTAAAAATTGAATAAGAGGTTGATATGGCTGGGGCTCAAGGTCACAGTTTGATTGGTTCAACTAGTTAAATTGGTGGTGGTTGAACTTGAACTATTTGAACTGGATAATGTATTTAGGGATAATCATACTGAATATATACTGGTTCAGAGTCTGACTGATTGAACTGGCCAGTTTGGCCTGTGGTTCCAAACATTGACTATAATGTGTTAAGGGAAGGGATTTTCCCCCTATGCATGTTCAGAATATACTTTGCACTGGGATGAATAGTCCATTTTGCGTATGGTAAAGCAGTGTTTTTGCTGATAGATAGCATGTTATTTTCTTGAGCTAGTCAGGAAAACAGTGGAACTTGATGCTTATTCACCGTCTCGAGAGCTTCTTCAGATACTTCCTTCTAAATCATCCATTAGAGGGTCAGGTTGTGGTCCACAAATTGGACCTAATAACCCAAAATTTGCTTTGGTATGTTGTGTGCAGCACGTGTCTCTTTCTCCCATGCTTTTATTTATGTCTTCTCTATTCACTCATAATAGTCACTCTACTGGAAAATTGAAATCTAGTTGCAAGTTTACTACATATACTTATGGTCCTTCTAACAGGGAATGCAAGCTCTTTTGGATCTCATTTTTGCAGTTGAGGGGTCTGTCTCAGATGCTGCAAAATATCTTGGGTATTTGATATATGCTTTAAATATGATTTTTTTCTTTTGGGATGTTATTGAGCATGTGAAGTTGTGAACCTCATCAGTTACTTTGATTATGACATTCATGATTATAATTTTTTATTTAGAGGAACCCTTTCGGGTGAAAAAATATTTTAGACCTGCATCTACAAGAATAGTTGTTTTTACTTGCTAATGAATGTATGCCCAAAATTTTTATATTAGTTTGATTATTGATATGTAATTTGATAAAGGAAATAATACATGGCAGTCTCACTCTTCTTGTTTTAACATGAAATAAACGCTCCTTTATTCTAGACTAATTTGTTATAATTTTAATTATCTAGATGGTTATTTTAATTACTGGCTTGCCTATTAATTTGTTAAAATTGTTCTATAATTGTTTTGGTGTCTATTAATTATATTGCAGGTTATCCACTGGGGGACTGTCTCGTTTAATCCTATCTGATGATTCACTTAGAAAGGAGGTAAACGATCTGCGGGCATCAAAGGTATAGCTTCTGATGGATTCTCTGGACTAATAGCTGCATTTTATCTAATTACTTCAAGTTTTATTAAATAGTAAGTTACATAAAATGAAATGAATTTCAGATGGGGTTCTTGGCGAAGGTTCTCTTCCTTCTTTTGAACAATCTGTCTGGGTTCTTGGTGAACACTGGGTGTGATGTTTTATGTTACAACACTTTCTCGAAATATATTCTAAAGGTTTTGACAGAAACTAGGAGGGTATTGTTTTTATTAGAGCAGCTGAGATAGTTATGGGCTGTATAGACTGTATCTTTATACTTTGTATTTGAGACTTTTTTTGTATACAAAATATTGTATTGGATTCACCAATAATAAATCTTTTATTGAAGCATGTTATTGGGGTGATTGATTGATTTTTATTGCTGGAGAAATTAGTTTTGTGGCTTGATATATTACCTGCAATTCTACTTTTTAAAGTCCTTGAAAATCTTATCACTAGCCTAGAGAGACTTATGTAACATTATGATAGAAACTGTTTGCTTAAGGGTTTTTGAAGATGAGTATTGTTCACTCTTCAAGCATCAAATATGAGTGGATGTGTGATAAGTAATAACTGGTAGCAACCAATAATGAGGTTTTGATTTTTGTTTTATTATTTTATATATACTTACCAAAATGCTGAATATTCTTATTCTTAGAAAGACTAAAAATATTCTTACATTTGCTTGGAGGCAAAGTTCATTTCAGGAAAGGGAACATCACACCATTGTTGTACTTGTGTGCTCCAGCAAGTAACCTCATCCCCCAAATGTGCTTTAAAAAAGAAAAACCTTGTTTTGATGCATTTATCTTCCATTCATTGGCTGAAAAGGAGTAGTCGTTTGAACCATTATTGCTACTGATTAGTCTTCCTATTTGCTATAGTGAAGCATAATTTTTAGTGGAGATCATAACTTAATATTTTATATATTCTAGTTATTTCATTTTGGAACACTGAACCCCACAGAATGCTGGGAAATGCTCTTGCAGTTGGAAATGTTAGGCATAATCTTTTATTTCGTATTCAACAGTAAAAAAATCTTATGTATGCTTCCCTATTGGCATATTCTATAATGTTAGTCACTAAAATTAGATAAGAGTCCTTCTGTTATGGTCAAAAAAAGAGGATAAGAGTCCTTCTATAATGCTTTCCTTTTTATATAGATAGTATTGTTATATTTTGTTCTCAGCTTCATGAGAAAGTTTTATATTTATTTTAGCCAACAGTAACTGGGAATCTACTTTTTGGAGCATGAACAGGGTATGAAGCCTCTCAAGTAGGACCTCTCCAGTTTTCATTCCCTATGCAGGTACAATTTATTCTATCTCCTGCTCACCACACACCCGCAAATTTGAAACAACATTTTTGTATAGTTATGGGATGAAGAAGGAAAGAAAAAACCTTTAATAAGCATAGAAACTGGTCAAATAATGGAAAATTATGTTACTACTCACTGTTCTTTTAAATGGTATTTAACACTGGTAAAAAATGTACTTTGATAGGAGGTTATTTTGAAATTTTATTACAATTTTTAGTTCTCTTAGATTTTAGACTTATTCCATTAGTTCAACCCTAAAATCTTGACCCAGTTGCAGACTTTTGCCCTTGACTATTTTACATTGGATCTAAACAAATTTAGTGTAAAAGAAAGGATAGATTCTAGTCCTTTATTTGCATTGCTGACCAAGTTAATTCTGAAGAACATGTAGTTTCATATTTTGATTGAAGTTATTTATGATATATATTATTTTGTATGGTGTATTTTTCTGTTCTGAGTTCAGACTTTTCAGATTGTGATATGGAGTTCTTTTATTTGCAGAAGAAAATTCTTTGAACCTGTATGAGGCATTTTCTTCATCAAAGAATTGAGGTTGACAATGAAAAATACTGAAGCTAGTGAGAAGAAAGGGGGACAGGGTGCTGAATTTTCAGATTGTAGAGAACTCATTCACCAGAACTCAATGAGATGACAAGTTGACAACCTAAAATAGAAGATGCATTTTTTTTCTGTAGATCTTTTAAACAATATAAATTTCTTGATTTTCTGGCTCTGTATACAGTTTTTATTTTTCTTGTTTATACCAAACATCAAATTAAGTTTGAAAAGTGAGATACAGGATGCAGATATTTGTAACTTTTATTTAAAATAAAAAATATATGTATATATTATCATTTTCTTGAGTTTTTTTGACAGGGTATGTGCTTTTACTGCCTTGTATTCTTTATTCGTTTCTACAGCTACCAATATCAAATGGTTCTTGTAATTCATGATTCTAATAATATTTCTCCGAACACTCAATGGCATCCACCCACAACATGAATATACAACAATTTATTGGATAAGAAACGTACATGTAATCATATTCCCTTGGATTTATCTCTTCCCATTTTACTATAGTGTTGATTTTCAAACGAAGATTCATGAACCCCCACCTTGGTTTAATTTCTCTACACTTTTCAGTAAGATAAAATAACATAAGTTAAGAAAAAAAATAGTTCATGTATCTGAACTGTTTTAGAAGCCTTCTGATTTTATTGTTTTTCATGAGTTGAAGTGTAAAAATTAATTGTAATTCTCTTAACCATGCTACGAAGCCAACATGTAGTTCCCTTAACCATGGTTTTAGATGTGGATATGGATTTACATTCTAACCGTGATTCCTTAACTCTTTTGCTCATATCATATCTATAGATTACACCACTTTACAGTTTTTACTTTTTATCTTTCTGAGGGTCAAATTCCCATCATATAAAGTCCACAAGTAATTGCTGACAACTAACCAGTTGTTTTGGATTAACACCAAATGACAATATTAAAAAAATAATAAGTTGCGTGGTAATGTACAGTCCTAATTGGTTGAAATTCTTTTCTTTTTTTTTCTCCATTTCTCTGTTGTGAAGATTCTGGCTTATCTCTTCTTGTTTTCTTGACTTTGCTTTGTCAATGGGAATATATGAATGAATGAACAGTTTCCCATTCTCGTACTAGCCAGCCACATTTTGAACACGGTCTGTGTCACTGTGAAAGATACAGTAACATTTATTTATTTATTATTTGTGTGCACTATTATTATTAGAACTTTGTCACTGAAATTGATGCCATACAACACACAATCTTAATGCTGCTGTTTTAACGCCATCAAGTTGGAAATTGACACGAGGAATCCATTCTCCATACATGGATATTCCTAGCCGTCAACAGCATATACATTGTAGATGATTGGACGATTTAATTTAATGTTGCATAGCCAAAAAAGGGAGCCATTGAATAAAATAAAAAAGTATGAACATTAGTGCATGCCTATTTAAAAGTGAACAAATTTATTAAATAATTTTATAAAAGGCTTTAATAAAAAATGATGTTATGTTATGTTTTGCATAGTTTTTTTTTAAAAGTAATTTTAAAGTTCTTTGAAATAAGAATTTTAAAAATAAAGTTGAAAGAGATTGATATTTTCAATGTATAAAGACTTAAGTTAACAAGTAAATTAAAATTTTATTACATTAATAAAAATATGTTGGTTTTTTCTGTTTTCTTTTTCTTAAACTAACTTATTTTTACGTCATATCATTAGATCAACACTTGAATTAGTGATGTAGAGAACTGACCTATATATCAGTCTCACCAAGGTCAGGTTTTACAACCCTGGTTTTTTTTTTTATCCATGTCATTGACTTTATGTTATATATCTTTAATGTCTAGTATAAACTATTTTACTACCTTTGCTTTGGTAGTATTTTACTGTTTTATTAGCAGATAACATTGTTCCTCTCAAGGTCCTGTGTGTGACCACGATCGAGTCTGCAATTCTATAATCAATCATCAACAGTGAACTCATCAGTTTCTCTCTTTTGACTTAATGTTTTGTTTTGTTGGAATTTGTTGTCAATTTGATTTATCTTCATATATATATATATATATATATATATATATATATATGCTGAAATTCTGATCTGACCAAACTACAGTACCCTTGAGGCACAAACATATAGGATTATTATTAATTGGTAGAATAGAATATTGCAACTAACACTTTTCTCCTTTGGATCTCTGTGCCAGTGGGTGGGGCTTCAACTTCCCTACCAAAAGCAAAATGAAAAGTTGCATGATAATTATATGGAGAACCTGTGGATGAGAAGAAAGATTTCTCAAAGTCAAAATTATTTTGTATGTTGCGAATGGCAAGAGAGTTTGATGCGGCAGAATCATATTCTCTAGAGAATAAGGTTCTTTTTCACCTTCCACCATCCTCCACTTTTTCCCTCGTTGACTCTTCTAAAATGACATTAAAGCCTTCTAAGGCAAACTTTATTATTCTTTGTTTGTTTGTTATTATGATATATATTGATAGCAATCAATTGGATCTTTAACAAATGAAAAAGAAAAGGCCTTAATGAAAACCCTTTGATCAACTCTTATCATCTAAGCTGGCTTTTTGGCTGTGGCTAATTATTTACTTCGTGCTTATCTATAAATAATGATACGTGAGTTTTTAAGGAAAAAAGAAATTTGGTTAGAGAGAAAAAGGCTATAGCTAGGGGAAGATATATAAAATATCTTTTAAAAGGTAAAAACTAGAGACAACAAGGCATAAGGGGAAAACAAACCCCAGAATGCAACAAGTGTGTGCTCATGACTTTTGCATGTATGACATATATAGCAGCATCTCCTTTAAAGCATAACGTCGAAGAAAAATAATAAGAAAAAAGTGGGGTTTGAGGAGGGTGTAGATGTTCTTTACCTTATTCCCTCAACCTAGCTATGACCACCTACCTCCTTGTCACAAGTTAGCAACCTTACTATCGTGTTAAGGCTCCAAAATTGAGTAGATATACTATACTCTTAATTATGCAAGCATTCCACCCAAACACATTTTTCAAATAACTTTATATACTTTTGGTTTTGGAACTATTTTCCATTTAAAATTAAATTTGAAGGTTTATTTTGATAATCTGTGTATAAGTTTGCATTAAAGGTGAACATATATCACTGAGGTAAAACTTTAATTCTGATTGAAGAACAACACCAACTTCTAAAAACTGCATCTTAGTTTTTTATCCTTGAAATAGTCCCTACATATATAATTTTAACCATGCTACCATTTTACATCTATTTCTCCAATTCACATAAGTAATATATATGATCATGGTTGAAGGAAAAAGAACGATTAGGAAACTAAATTTGACATTAGATGTCATTGATCTTGGTTGCATTTGTGTCACTTCAAGAGGACCAAAGAAAGAATGCTCTTCCTTTATGGTTATACTCGTTGACTTTGCACGTGGATTATTGCCCTCCTAATATAGCAGTGTTGTTGGGTTTGTAGACTGCTAGCTAACCTATCAGACATAACAATCTAAAAAGTAAAAACTATTTTATATGATGAATGTTCTTGTCCATATTACAATTCTGTGTTTAAAATATGAAAGATTTGATTCTGCAATTTGTACTACTGCTTCCAATTTTTTAAGGCCAAACTTTTTCTCACTCTTCTCCCCACCCACCTTTATATGCGTGTACGCCATCAAATTGTGCCATTAGTACTCTTCTATCAACATTATACAGGTTCTTCTTTTTTTTTTCTCAAAAAGAAGAAGAAGAAGAAGAAGAATTAATGGGTGTGGATATACAAGGAAAGCTTCGTTTAGCTCTTGGATCAGTGAAAGACCATGCCTCTATTGGCAAGGCCATGATGTACCATTACCAACATGATCATGGCTTTTCCAACATAGAGATTGCAGTCCTTCGTGCCACTGGCCATGATAATGGCACCATTGATGACAGATACATGCATGAAATCCTCTTCCTTGTGTCAAACTCTCCAGGGTCAATTCCCTTTCTAGCAGAAAGGATTTCGCGGCGCCTAGGCAAGACTAAGGATCATGTTGTGGCCCTCAAGACCCTTGTCTTGATCCATCGCCTCCTTAGAGGGGGAAACAGGACCTTTGAACAAGAGCTATGCAAGGCACATGTCTCCGGTCATCTACAAATTATTAGTACAAGGTGGTGTTTCTCAAAGAGTTCTTCAGTTGTTGGTTTCCTACACAAGTATGCATCTTATCTTGAAGAAAGGATGAGTTGGCTCATCAACCAAGCAGGGAAACTTGAACCTGTGATGTCCAAAGGGTTAGAGTTTAGGCGCTATGATGAGAAATCCATTGATATGGCATTCAGAACATTGCCTAAATGCCAAGTTCTAATTGATAAAGTGTTGGAATGCTCCCCTAATGATGTCTTGTGCTCAGATCATAGCCTAGCTCAAGCTGCCATGAGCAACACCTTGAGAGAAAGCTTCCAAGTTTATATGACATTTTCTGAAGGAATTGCAGCTCTTGTCAACATGTTCTTTGATCTAACAGCATCAGCCAGAGGCCTAGCCTGTGACATACTCAAGAAAGCTTCTCTTCAGAGCCAAAAGCTTCATGATCTGTATGAAAGTTGCAAACTAGTGGTTGAAAACAGGAATTTGGATTACCCTTCTGTTCAGATAATCAGCATGAATCATGTAGTGGCATTGGAAAAACTTGCAGCTTCACAACATGTCTCTCTCTCTAGCATCTCAAGGCCACCTCCAATTTCAGGCCACTTTACAAAACCAAAAGAGATAGAGTTGCAGGCAGTGGAAGAAGCACCACAAAGCAAAAGGAATGAAGAGAATATTGGTATAAATTTGACAGCAACAACCCCAACAACCCTTCTTTCATGGACACTAGAGACTAAAATAAGCATGGTGTGGGTGGTGTTTGAAGATGAAGTTCCCAATGAATCACTGGTTCTTCCACTTCCAGCTCAGCAAAAGCTTGGAGGTGTAGTTGATGCTGTTTCGTGTTTGTGATATAAAAAGTGAATATGGTAGTGTGTTCCTGAATCCTTTTTCATCTAGTTTTAAAGCAAGCATGTCTTCAAGTTATGAGCCTGCTGAATGCATGAGTTCTTCAATTGTTTTGGTAAACCAAATAATACTGTCAATGATTTTCCCTGTTCTACGCCATATTGTGAAGGAAAAGTATATGGTGCTATAGCCTCTGCAACTTCATAAACAACTGTAATATGTGAGTATATATGCTGCTGTGAGAAACATGGGAGCAAAAATGTTTAGAAGGGTATTAAAATAGAATAGGTTATTTTCAGCTGTGTAATATTGTTTTTTTTAATTGTTTTCTGTAGGTACAATGTTTTGGATAAACATAATTAGAGGGAGGAAATTATTAGTGTCATCTTTTGTGGGTCATGTTTTAGTTCAATTACTTTCTTTGTACAATAGATATATAATTATATTGTATATTGATTATTCTGGTGCAAAGAATAACCATTTTTTAAAAAGTGAAAACTATAATCCTCAAATATAGAAGACAATAATGAAAAAGTTGATATCAATATAATCCCTTAATTATGAAAAGTGACATAAAAATTATTCTTTGTTATGATTTTTTTAGAATACTAATGATGGAAGCTTTGCTTGAGAAACTAAACATATCATCTTCCATAATTAAGGAACTAAACTAATGTTATTTTCTATGATGAATTAAATTGA
The DNA here is from genome assembly GCA_014843725.1 of Amphicarpaea edgeworthii. Lineage (NCBI taxonomy): Eukaryota > Viridiplantae > Streptophyta > Magnoliopsida > Fabales > Fabaceae > Amphicarpaea > Amphicarpaea edgeworthii. The sequence goes on from CM026325.1 coordinate 3,234,184, forward strand.
TGTTAACTTAATTATTAGTTTATTGGAGAAGCAATTTTTGTATGTTTAAAGTCAATGTTAATTTCCTAAAAAAAAAAAGTCAGTGTTAATTTTCTTTAAAAGACGAAATTAATGTAAACTTCAATGGGTATAAGGGGGATGAGTACGAGTAAATAACCCCTTGTCACTTATTCTATTGGATGAAATTTGCCATATACTTATTATCACATACCTATATGGATATCTATTAAATGAGTACGAACATATTAATAAATATTTTTTTTTTTATCATTATAGCAGTGGTGTGAAATGCATTAAAAAAAAGTAGTGTGAAATATTCACTAGTTTTAGTTTTGTCTGTATTGGTCTTTTTGGAGGTAAAAAAAAAATGAAGTGTTGGAAGTAATTGTTATGACCAAATAATTTTATAAGGCCATGATATAAAATTATTTTCCATTATAGATAATTTCTTTTAAAAATATTGTAATTCAAATTAATTTTTTTTAGGGATAATTCAAATTAAAACTAAAGACTATGAAAATGATATAAAAGAGATAAAAAAAAAAAAAAGTTAACAAAAATATCTAAAAACACTAGACAATGAAAATAGTTAAAAATCTGATCAAATCTCTCGTCAATTTTATTCAAGTTCTAATCAATTTATGTTGATAAGATATCTAATTTAACAAAAGTTAAATTTGATTAAGATATATTTGATGCTTAATTAAGATAAGATTTTTTTTTCTAGAATTTGATTATGGTGGTTAATTGCTATAAATATTCTTCAAGCATATCATGTATTGCACAATTTATGTTTCTCTTGCTTCAAATTTGTGACTTGATACGCAACACAGGATCTTTTCTTTTCTACGTTTTTCCTTGAGTCAAAAAAAAAAAAAATGGTTCCATCATCACTTTGTGTTAATGGTTGTGGGTTTTATGGTTGTACTGCTAACAAGAATCTTTGTTCAAAATGTTATAAAGATTATCTCGAAGAAAACACCGTCACCAAATCAAATAAGTGTGATGAAACCAAGAACAACTTGAATAACAAAATTTTTGTTCTTGATCAATCATCTTCACGTGCATCTGATTCTGAAGGTGGTTCTATCATTGATGCTATGACAGCTGTTGCTCTTAGCAGGACCAACAGGAGAAAGAGGTACAAAAGAGAAAGAGGTACAAAAGCTGCAACAAAAAGGTTAGACTTTTAGGATTCAAGTGTCTGGAGATGTGTTTTGTGAAACACATAGATACCCTGAAAAACATGCATGTGATGTGGATTTTAAGGAAATTGATCGTCAATATTTGGTTAAACAAAATCTTTTGTGTAATGGTGATAAGTTAGAACATAGGATTTAGGATTGGGTTCAGTTTCATCGTTGATTTTTTGTCGATTTGTGTAGGAATAGATAGGTATTTTCTTACTTATTATTTGTCATTTAACATGTTTTTTTTTTTTCCTATTGAGTACAAGTGTGTTATTTTACACATGGATATTTTACACATTGTTTTATTGTTTTATGATCTATCCATTAGGAGTTACCCTTATCACAATCATCTTGATCAATCTATTTTGACCAATTACATTTCGTGTGTTTGCCTTCCTTTTAAGAGTAATGTGATTTATATTTGATTAATTTTGATTAAAATTAATTTTAAAGTAAAGTTCAACATATGAAAAAAAAAAAAAACTCAATTAATTCTGGTTTCGAAATCTATTATAAATTTTTAAACCAAACATGTAAAAATTTACATAAAATTAATTTTGAACTTAAAATTATAACGTTCGTTCATTCCGATGATTGGACGATCTACCAAATACCGAATAATTTGAAAATGTGAAAAGATAAAGATATTATTTTTATCTTACAAAATGGGAGAATAATCCTATAAAATAAATGTTTAAAGATAAATATATTATCTTTATATTTTAGATTAAATTTTATTATTTTATGTATGATAATGTGAAAAGATAAATATATTATCTTTATCTTTTAGATTAATTTGTTATTTTATGTATAATAAAAATGATATCTTTATCTTTAAGATAAAGAGAATCAAATACACACAACAATTGAATTAAGTTTTTTTTTTTTTTTTTGGTGATATGCGTTTAATTAAGTTATTGAGTAGCTATGAGCTCATTTTGGTTTACCTATAATTAAGTTGAGCATCACTATCATGTTAACGAATTCCTTACCGTCAACCCTATATACATATATTAATAATAAAATAATAATTATTCTAATTTTATCATTATGTTATGCGAGTGGTCTAATATTAAGAAAGACAAAACAAAATTGTTGCCATATATGCAGTCAGAAAAAAAACATGTACAATGCAAGTGTTTCTTATCAGTTGATATCACCATAAGAAATTAGTATCATGAACTTAATACCAATTAGAAATGGCAATAAAAAAAAGTCATCTGTAAACTCATCCCAGAACACCAATACATTAATCTTCACAGCAGAGGCCTTAACACAATATTCAGGTGTGCTAGCCGTTGGGAAGTAGACCTCAAAGGGCCTTCCATTAATTAGCAGCCAGCACAAGTCACTGTTTTAACAATAGATTTGAGTGCTATCTTTGTAATAACCAACTTGTTTCCATTCAAATATAAGAAACCAGAATGCCCACCACCAAATGTTGATGTTAACTGCAAGCAGATACGAGAGGAAATCAACAAGGGAAATCAGTAAAGATTTGAATTTCAGAGTAAATAAGGTATCTTCCTTGTGTGCTGATTGATAAGAAGCTAAACAGGAAAAACATGGATCTTTTCATGTTCATACACTTTCATGCCAAATAGAATAAACCCAGAAAGACACCACCAACACAAAAACTGAAATGTTCTCACCGATTGTGGAATTAATATAAGGAAAATGGTGAAAAAAAATCATGATCAAAATCTGATGTCAGCAGAGCAGAAGGATGAAGGGTATGGAATGGGTTCATGGGTGGAAAAAAAGAAGGTAGAAAGAGTTCAAATGCTGTAAGCTTAGGACACTGTTAATGCTGGTATGTACTTCATACACATGGTGGAGTTCAACAGGTCAAATTAAAACTATTGAATACAATTGTTTGGGAAAAGTGAGAACTGGGAATTCTAGGTTCTTTGAAGTATACCTTCATGTGTGTGGATACCAAACATACAATTAGGTAATTTATGTTTGTACCAGAATCTTGCGACTGTAAGCTAGAAAAACAAGGCCTTCAATTTGTTGGCATTGAATTGGGTTAATGTTGTGGCAAAAACATGCAGGCTTCTCTGAACTCTTGGATGATATACCTTCAGAGTTCCATCATTGTCATAATCCTTGTTCAAATTCATTGAAGCCATCATTCCGTGCTCTTCCCTGTACTTTCTACCATATGGTTATGAAATATTTAGGGCAGTTGAACCCACAATTGTCTGAAGGATGGAACCCACCATTAATGGGCTTGGTTGACAGTCTAACATTAAGACTAAACTGGTTTCCAAAATTGATATGAATCCACATCAAATAATTAATAGATGCTTAAATTCAAACAAACTTCAGATCTGCACGAACTCTTGAAATGCATTATCTTCTTCATTAGCAGATAAGAAACGTATAAGCAACTCGGATGTGGTGGCATCTACTGGAAAGCCTTTGTGTTTCATTATTTGAAGATATTTTCTGGCCCTTGAAATATCATATTTTCGCACCAGTCCCTGGACTAAGACATTATACAAGCATTTATTAGGCGGCGGGCACCCATTCTCTTCCATTTTCCCAAGCAATTCTTCAGCATCATCCAGCAGTCCTTCTCTACACAGACCTTTAATCATTATGTTATAAGTACATGAATCAATTTTCAACCCTTTAACCAGAACATGAGAAAGAAGTTTCCTTGCATCATTCAGTTTTCCCATCTTGCACATTCCATCAAGCATAATATTGTAAATCACAATATCAAGATCTAGGCCACTCTTCTCCATTGTCCTAAACATCGACACAGCCTCAGAATCAAGCCAGCACTTGAACAACCCATCCAACACAACAGCACAGGTCTGGAGATTGGGAACCAGGCCATGCTCTTTCATTGAAAAAAACAACTCCCTGGCAGCCAGTGGCTTTCTTACTTTACAGAATCCACCAATAAGACTGGTGCAAGTAAACACATCAGGATCCAACCCTTTCCCAACCATTTCACTCAACAGACTCACAGCCTTATTCACCTCCTTAACCATACACAATCCATGAATCAACGAATTATATGTCACAACACTCGGCAAACACCACTCCCCCTCGCGAACCATCAAACCAAACACCCTCATTGCCTCCTCCATCCGATTCCTCGAACAATACCAGCCAATCAACGAGTTATATGTCACAACATTCGGCTCCACCCCAATCCTAACCATGAAACCCACCACACTCTCCCCCCGTGAAAGCAACCCCGCTTTGCAAAAACCATCCACCAAAATCGAAAACGTTTGCACATCCGGCGCAATCCCCTTCTCCGCCACCATCTCATTGAACAAACCCACCCCCTCCCTCCACCCACGATACTCGCCACACAAACCCTGAATCAAGCAATTGTAAGTCACAACATTAGGCTCGGCATTAGCATCACCCATCTCATGGAACAACCCCAAAGCCTCACTCACCAACCCTCTCTTACAAAGCCCATCCAAAATTGCATTATAAACCACAACATTGGGCTCCATATTTCTCTTCACCATCTTCTTCAAACACTCCACAGCACCAGAAGTATCCCCAATTTTACACAAGCCATTAACCAACGCCCCATAAGTTCGAGCATTGCACTGATGCCCCAAATTCTCCATTTTTTCCACCAAGCAAAGGGCGTGATTCAAGTCCCCTTCAATGCAGAAACCGTTAACAATGGTGTTAAGTGTCACCAGCGTGGGTTCCAAGCCGATTTTGGTCATGAGGCCCAAAACGGCGAACCCCAGCGTCGTTTGGCGTAAGTGGCAGAGGCAATTGATGACGATGTTGAGGGTGCAGACGTCAGCACTTCCATCGGCGAGCGAGTGAAGGGTTTTGATGAGGGAAATGGCGGTGGCGTAGTTCTGCGATTTCGCGACGAGGCCGAAGAAGAGGTTGAAGTCTTGGATGCAGGGGAAGGGGGTTAGGGTTAGCATTCTGTGGAAGAAGTCGACGGAGACGGCGGCGTCGGAGGTGTCGAGGGTGCGGATCGAGTTCAAGAGGCGGGTTCGGACTGCGGCGTCGGAAATGGGTGGTGGAGAGGTGGAGAAGGGGTGCGAATAGCAAAGTGAAGTCACCAAGGGGTGTAAAAGGGAACTGGAGGCTGTTCTGTGGAAGCGGAGAAGAAGCATTGTGGTCTCACTGGTTACATGCACAGAGGAAGAGGGGGGTGTTAATATTATGTAAGTAACTATTATTTGGACATATAATAGTTACTTATATTTATTTATTTTGAAAATATTATATAAGTGTTGTAAAAAAAAAAAAAAATTGGAGTAGTTGTGGTTGATGTTTAATTGAAAGTAATTTATGTAAATTAATAATCAACTCTAGGTATAAGTATGAAATATCTTATACACGTGTTGTATTCAAAACATAATTCATAAGTGTTGATTCATCTTATGAATAGTTGATGTCATGAATGTTGTTTTCCTTTATTATGATTCAAAACATAACATTTGTAAATAAGTATGTTTTTAGATGTAGGAGATAATTAACCTTTTTGCAAAGTTGAAAGCCGATGTTGATTTTTAATCATAGAAATCAATGATATTCTACATGAAAGTTCTTTTAGTAATCCAATTTCATTTTTTTAAAAAAATATTCAGCAATAATTTTTGAAGGTTTTAATTCTTCCCGTTGATTTTCATGTGCTTTGTAATGTGCGATGTTAATTCTAAAAACCTTTTTTTATTACTTGTTTTGAGTTGGAACTTCATGCTTGCATGTTTGCTGAGATTGACTTTGTCAAGATAATCATGTGAATATATAATTTTTTTATATTCTTCAATTACATGTGATGACTATTACATGTTGTTTCTTCCTTCAACCCACAAAATGTCGATCACCATTGTCATGAATTAAAGTCCAAATTCATGACCCCACTTAAGCATAAAGTACTCACCCACCATAGCATATTCCTGCTGGAGAATATAGAACAATATAAGGTATGTCTGTTTACTTGTTGAACTCAACTTCAACGAGGAAAAACACACATTCCAATAAAAGCTAGTACTCACAAGCTTTGGTTCCAGCGTTGGTTGGCGTTTGCTTTAATGCCACTACAAACATGCATATAATACTCATGAAATAGGCAAAAATGGCACCCACAAACACAAAATTAAAAGGCTGTACAGAGTATACAAGGATTTTGCTAATTCTTTTGATCACGTATAGGCGTATGGCTCTCACTATAATTTTTTAGTTATTATTCTCAAGAATTAGTTTTATAACAGAGTGAAAATTATTTGCCATATAAAAGAATTATATTAAAAAGAAGATTGAAGAGATGATACTTTCAATACTTGCAAGAGTTGAAACTAAACTAAATATGTATAATTTATATAGAACTTAAAAATCTTCAAATTCAAATTCAAATTCAAATGTTTCCCTCGATGAAGCTCCACAAAATCTTCTTTCCTTATCAAAGAAGTAGAGGTGTTGCATATAAGAGGATTGGTTTCATTTCCTTTTTTCAATTTTGATGAATTGCATATTTAAAATATATGTTAAATTGAGTATTTACCTTGATGGGAGCTATTCTAGGTTGTTTTGTGGTTGATATTGCAGAGATTTAGATTATCATAAAGGTATTTTTATGCATTGTTGTCATTATCTTTGTTTGAATGGATTCAAGTGCAAATTGTTATCCTTTGTTTCTTTTCACTTGGGTTGTCTAAAAAATTAGATCATGTTTAAATTCATTGAACTTTTGTTCTAGGATTCCATTTATTCGAACACTCAAGCAAAGATTCTCTGCTTAATTGTTTTAAACAAAAAAACAATGCTCAATTATCTTTTTTGTTTTTTTTTCTTTGAATATATTCCTAAAATGGTTAGTATTGTTTTTTGTTTTTTTTTATTATAAAGTTTTCCTTGTGTGTGGCATAGGTCAAAAGTTACCATTTGTATTCCATGGTTTGTTACTTTGTTATATAGTTATAGATTAACTATTAATTATTTAAAAATAAATTATATTAAATAAAATAAAAATGTATACATAAATATTTGTAAATGAAACTAAAATTAAACAAGATTTTTAAGTTAAATTTGTTATAAATTTAAATTAGAATATTATTTATCAATGTAATACTATTACTTTTTTTTTTTATCCATAGTTGAAAAATAATAGAAAAATGTTCCTTCCATGATTTTTGTTAGTAAGTATTAATTGTTATTTTTTTTTGTTAGCCGTCAGTAAGATATTAATAGATTGCAATTGTAACAAGAGTTGTCTCTCTTAAGTGTGATATATCTAAATGAATAAGGTTTTAAACGGACAACGTCTAGTTAGTGGGTGAGAGTTGAACAGACCACCTCTTTCAAAAGTCTCTCTCAATTGTCCAAGGATGTTCATCTCATCTTTATTAGGTGAAAAAAAAAAAGTTTTGTATTAGTTGTAAAAAAAAATTAATTGGTTGTGCCTGTGATATGCCTTCTTAGCAATTGATTGACAATTGATTTTTTTTTTTTATCAACAGTGATATAATTAATTATTAGTAATTTGATTGTCATTTTTTTTCATAAAAATTAAATTCGTATAAGATTTAACCAATTACCTCTTTTAGAAAATCAAAATACATATAATATTCAATGATATTATTTTTTTTGTGAATAAAATTTTGATTACCTAATTGATTTTAAATGTTTAAGATGGAAATATTGAATTTAGATAAGTATTTTATCAAAATTTTCAAAATGTGATCTATTTGATTCATAATATATTCGTTGAAGTTCAAGATTTTAAAAAATGAAATAGCATTTATATCAAATTTAAATCATTCAATATTAGATAATAATTCTGCATAATATCTCTAAATAAATAATTTTCTTTGAAAAAGAAAAAGATAATAATAAATAAATCCACCTAATTTATCGCATTTATGAAAAGTCACGTACAGATATAGATTAATGGTGATAATTTTGGTAAGATAATAATATAGATAAATGATAAATCTACCTTATCTAATATCTATAAGCATCTATAAAAGGCACGTACTCTATATCTCGATCATGTCCTTCTTAGAACGTTGAATAATTAAACTTGTAGAAAGAGATGGTGATGGCCAAACGCAAATCCTGCTTCAAAGCGGGCTCTGCAGTGGAAATCAGCATCAATGGCGGAAGCTCATGGTTTTCTGGTATTGTCATCCGCCGTACTGCCTCGAAAAGGTTTTTATTTTCTTTATATGCAAAAGTCAAATTGTTAGTTTGTTAGTTTTTCTATTTAGTCAAACTCATATCCTTTCTCATTTTCTCCATCACTAAACTAACCTTATATCCCAACTCGTGCAGGTTCTTGGTCGAGTACAATAACCTTTTCGCCGATGAGCAAAGCCATAAGCCGTTGAGAAAATCTGTAATTCTTCACCAGCTCCGGCCATTGCTCCCTCCGGAGAGTTACTATCCGAAATTCAAGTCTGGCGACAAGGTAGACGCATTTCACAACAACGGCTGGTGCGAGGGTCACATCACCAAAGAGTTAGCTAATGGAAGGTTTGGTGTGAATCTTGGAGAGTCGCCGAATGAAATGATGATGGTGTTTCGGAAGGAGCAGCTCAGAACACATCGCGAGTGGATCGATCATAGTTGGATTTTCTCATCGATCGGGGATCATAACAGAGATAGAATTAGCGAATTGGACGACAATGTTCTTCTCCATATAATGAGTTTTATGGACACAAAAGATGCCGTTCGGACCTGCGTGTTATCTAAACGATGGGAGAATATTTCCAAACATCTCACTAACATCAGATTCTCTACTCTTCACAAATACAGTCGCGGTCTCAAAACTTGCAAGAAATTTGTATCTTGGATTCTCTCTTGTCGAGATGATTCTCATTCTTTGTTTGGCCTTGCTATCGAAAGTTGGATAGGTACTGATGTTAATGATGTTGATGTCCTCTTAGACATGGTCATGGAATATGCTATGTCTCATAAAGTTCAACAATTGACAATTGGCAAAGGCTATAAGGGATCACTCTACTCTCTTTCTTCAATCTTTTGTTGCCCGTCTTTGACATCTCTTAAGCTTTGCTTTGCCTGGAACCCTTTCATTGAGAAACTTCCGAAATCTCTACATTTGCCTGTATTGAAAAGTCTCCATCTAGAGAATTTCATTTTTACTGTTGATGACAATGGCTGTGCTGAGCCCTTTTCAAACTGTCCAATGTTAGATACTTTGTTCCTTGGTCATCGTTATTTTTATAGGGATACGTTCCTCCGCATATCTAATTCCACCCTTTCAAGTTTGACGATACATCAAGAACGTTCTAATGAAAAAAAATGTTATAAAATCGTACTTTCTACTCCAAACCTCAAGTCTTACACCGTCAATGGTTTGTATGGCCACAAGGTAATCTCCACTTGCAATCTCTCTTTTATTGAAGAAGTGAATGTTGACATATTGGGAGGGACAAGTTCAATGATTCTAAGTTGCCTACAAGTGTTTGCTGCCAATGTAAAGATATTGAAGTTAACTTCACGTACCCTTCACAGAATACTACTTGTAAGTTACACTAACTTTATGCTTTCCTTGTCTTTAATTTTTTACTATAGTTTTCAACTTTGAATTTCAAAATATTGATTTATATGTGTGTGTATGTAGGAATATATTTTAGATCCCAGTCCATTTAGACTTCAACCACCACCTCTACCCCCGCACTTTGATAGATTGGAGTTACTGAAGGTAGAAAATAAAAGGCTAATAATAAGTGAAGAGGGACTAAACAAAGGAGTGAGATACTTGCTTCAAAACTCGTTTAAGATTAGAGTTGATATATTTTATTTAGGTAAATCCAGAGAACTCCTCTACTGAGAACCAAAGAAGATTAATTCCTCGTAGTTAAAATTTGGTTAACCGGGTTGATATTCCCACAACCAAAAGATCACGATTCTGCTGTATTTAGTTATGAATTTCTACATAGTACCTTATTTGTGTTTCCCTTTATTCTCTTTCCTAGAATACTATCAGTGTTCTGTAAGTTATAGATTTTGATATATCTTGCTTAACAAATGGAAATTTTAAATTTAAGGAAATGTGAGAGTTGGAAATAATGTCTTATATAAACATTTTTTTATTCTTTTGTTGAGAAGGATGGTAAGTAAAAAAATAATTTACAAAAAAAATCTACGGTGCTTTATTTAGATTACTATCAAATTAGTATTTTAGTGTGTGAAAGGGAAATGTTATACGTAAATTTACAATTATAATTAATTATCATAGAAATGGTAAAAAAAAAAAATATATTCATGTCATATAATTCAAATAAAAAAATATTAAATTACCCTATAAGTAAACATTTGAATTACTCGATATAGAACTTTATATAAAAGAAATCAATGTATAAATTATAAAGGAAAATATTTATATCATAAAGAGATAAAAGTTGTACATGAAATTATAACTAATTATTATAAAAATATGAAAATATTTATATTACATAATTAAACTAAATAAATATTTATTTGGTTTTTGAGTTAAACTTATAAGAATTATACATACTATGTTTTATAATTTTAAATAAATTTTGTGATAAAGATGAAATAGAAATAGAAGGAGTCGAATTCAAAATCTCTCAATTTAATTATATTTTTAATTTTAAGGAGTTTTTAAATTTAAAAAAAAATTAACAAATAACTTTTTACTTATTTTTTTAAATTTTTATTTTTAATTTTTACTTAAAAATAACTTATAAGTTAAAAATAAGTAGAGACAAACGAAAACTTAAAAAAAGTTATTTAAGGTTACAATTTCCATTCATTTTAATTTATGACAACCACTTTTTTAGAACCATTAAAATTAATAAAATAATAAAATTTCGCATAAAGAAAGGATCAGGTAAGTGAATTCATGAGTGTTAATTTACTTTTACTTATGTAACGTAACTTAACTGAAAAAAGATTAAAAAACAAAAAAAGTTAATCTGCTTAGAATAGAGTTCGAAACATGTTTATTCTTTAGGCTTGTCTAGTTCGGTAAGTTCAATATGAAACTCAAAGTAAGTTGTTTTTCTATTTGTTGCTGTATATTTGAGAGAAAATGAAGGAATCAAAGAGGGCAATAACCAGCTAAAATATACTTTCGGATCTTTATGGTAAGTCATGATTGTGTTTGAGATTTTCAAAATATTAATTCATTTGGTTTTTAATCAATAATTACTCTAAAAAAGTTGTAGGAGAATATAGCATTACTCAGTAAAAAATTTCTCACTTAATTCACAAAACGGACACCCTTAACATTCATATTTGCCTCTCAGAATCTATATATCTTCTTCTCACGATCAATAACCAAAACAGAAGGATAAAGGAAACAAAAACGCGCTTTCATTTAAGCAAATCAACAAAATTAATCCAAACCAATTCATAAAAGCATAATAGACAGTCTAGCAAACTTCATCTAGTGTGAATAATGGAGGTGTATAATAAGCTGAATGCAAGGCCGCCGGTTCAGAGGAAAATGTGATCATTTCGAAAACATTTTACTTCCACAAATTGGCTGAACATAATCAGCTCCATGAATTTGCTAAACAGGAACGACAGTTTCCACAATTATTACAACTTACAAGCATCTCATAAGGAAACATCAAAAAAAGCTATAGTGAATGTTGTATCCTACTACTTTCTGCGCTTCAAGGGTCCAGTCTTAAAGCCACTCTTAGTTGGCTTGCCCCAAGGAGTGAGAGATCCTCGCCCAAATCGTCCACCACCCTTGCTCCTACCCTCTCCTCCACCATGAGGATGATCTATTGGATTCATTGCCACTCCTCGGACAACTGGTCTTCGACCAAGCCATCGGCTGTGTCCGGCCTTCCTAAGCTTGCGATCCCCATGGCTTGGATTAGACACAACACCAACAGTGGCCCTACACCGAGAATCAACCAACTTTTTAACACCCGAGGGAAGTTGGATTAAACAGTATGCCGACGTTGGCTCTTTCAAGATCTTTGCACTAGTTCCAGCAGCTCGGACGAGCTTGCCACCTTGCCCAGGGTTCAACTCAATGTTGTGAATGATTGTTCCAATGCGCATTGCAGACAGTGGCATGCAACTCCCAATTCGCGAGTTTATGTCAGAATACATCATTTGACTCATCACACTCTCTCGTGTACTATGAGGACTGGCATTTGTTGCCTCTGTGAAAAGGCATAACAAATAAATGTAACCAAACAAAGAGGAAGAAGCAGCAAGAACAGCATAGAAGCCATAATTTCCATTTGAGATCTAGCAGGCCAAAGATAGCTTTAAGCCCATAGACAATAAAATGTAGCAATTTCTATCCCCGTGTTTGTATTGTTTTATTTTAAAACACAACCCATATATTTTGTTAGATTCCTCTTCTACGATGTGTACCTAACGCTGCCTAAAGCAACTTAGTTTGGGATCCTTCACAGAGAAGCAGAGCATTAACAAGCTATTACTAAATTTATGGGCGTTTATATAAAATAAATGATTTTGTAAGCCACCATTAAACAGTATTGAAAAGAATATGGCTTCATTAGAGCAAGACTAGGATATAAAATAAAAATCAATCAAATCATCTGAGTGAAGCTGCGAAATTAAACTTAAGACCTGTTGCTGTTGATAACAAATAGGAACCCCAAAGCAACTGAAGCTATTTCCAACACAATTGAAATGCTCTAATTGATTGCTGAGAATGAGAGGAGAAATGAACGATACCAGAAGAGAGACGGCGAAGAGCATTGGTGAACAAGTTCAGTGCTGATGAAGCAGTGCGACTTCTCCACAGTGACACAGCCATTTCAAACCTGTAATGCATAGGGATTCAGGACCCATTTGCTTAAGTTTATAAAAAAAGTGATTGTAAAATTATGTAAAACAAATTGACTGGTATTAGAGCTTTTGTGTAAAATTAAACTGTGCTTCCTGTGAATTGTGATTGAGATTCCAATTTACTAAGCAGCAGTAGGAGGAACTAAAGATCGAAGAAGATGAATTAGTATTGCAACACCAATGAATACAACATCCGGAACAATGAAAAGCGAAAATTGCTTTGAATACACATTGCAAATTAAACAACAGGAAATTAAAGGAAGGATTCGTTCAAAGTCTGGAACCTGCAGGATTCGTTCACGACGCTATCAAAAAAGGCCCGGGACGTGCGAAGTGTGAACTGCGACGGACCTGGGGCGACGGTGACGGTGCTGCGTCTGGGTCCGACGGCGACGGCGAGAGTGCTTGCTTAGCAACTAATTAGGTTTTCGGTTGTCGTTTCTGAGCGCCGCAGCGTTTCTGACTTTGGTTTTGAGTTTTTTGTTTTTTTTTAATTTACTTTTTCTTGTTTTTTTTAAATTTACTTTTTTTTTTTTTACATCTATTCTATCAATTAAATTAACTAGTATAGTGATTAGCACCGACTTTTTTTTTTTTTTAAATGATTGTTATAATTTAATTTTTTAAATAATATATACTTAAAAATATTTTTTATAATAATTTTTTAAAATTTTAAATTTTAATTTATAAAAAAATAGTGATTATTAGAAAAGTGAAAAAAAATATTTTAATTATAATTTTTTAAAATTAAAAGTTAAAATATATAAAATATAAGTTGAATAACGTTGAGTTTTATTTTAAAATATATATTATTTAATTATTAACAAAATAAAAATATTTATTTAAATATTTTAAAAATAATTATATTAAAATAAAGAATTTAATGTTCATGTATTATTAAGGTAAAATAATTTTATATTTTTTCATATTAATTGCATACCAGTTAATCTAAACAAAAAAAATTAATAAAAATAACTAAAAAAATATTTATATTGAAAGTTTATATTTTTTAAAATAATAATCTATTTATAGACAAATATATAAATTGAAAATTATTTTTTATTTAAATTAGATGATAAATTTTATTAAAAATAATATAAAATAAAAATTATAACCCAAAACGAAATCAAACTAATAAAAAAATTATAATAATCCTAAGATAATAACAAACATTATAATTTTAAGGTAATTACATTAATCAATTTAAATTATCTCATTACATTTTTTTTCATTTTTTTATTATCAATTATTATTTAAAAATCATAATTTATTTTTAAATATTAAGATGTCAAACTAATATTTAAAAACAAAAATCTAATTAAAAAAAATCAAAATTAATATCACATAATCGATTTGAATTTAAATTAATATTTATTTAAATTTAAGTCCATTTATACTTGTTATATTTAATCTTTAAATTTGTTATATTTATAAGATAATTACAATAATAACTTAAAAATTTCATAAAATAATAACAACAAAACAAATTTATTTTTTATTTTTTATTTAAATTAGATGATAAATTTTATTAAAAATAATATAAAATAAATATTATAATCCTAAATGAAATCAAACTAACAAAAGAGTAAATATTATAATATTAAAATAATTACAATAATCCTAATATATTAACAAATATTATAATTTTAAAATAATTATATTGATAAACATGAAAAATGAATATAAATAAAAGAATGTAGAAGAAAGAGGAGAATAGAAGAAGAAAAAAATTCAGTTGAAATGAAAGAAAAAAACATAAATATATAGACAATTGAAAAATGATAATATTTGAATTTATAATTAATTATGTTAATAGATATAAATAAATAATTTTAATAATAATATTACTTTGAATATTTAAATTATTTTAAAAATTATATAGATTCATTTATTAAAATTATATTTTTTATTTAATATAATTAAATATAAAATTAATATCGAGTTCTCATGTAACATTTAATATCATGAAAATACTTTTTTTTATGATAATATATAATAGATTTTTGCGTTTTGGACATGTTTGAAAAGTATTTACACAATTTTGTACTGGTACTGTGTGGATACAATTTTACACCAGTACTTATAAAATAGATACTGTTTTTTTAGTTCGTAAAAAATTAAGAATCATAAATATACGAATTGTTGGATAAATGATGATGGAAAATTATTAAAATATATTTCCAAAACTCCTTACTTAGCTACGCAACCTTGGAACACGTGCAGGTTATTATTATTATTATTATTATTATTATATATAATAAAAACCTATAATCAATGTGATTTACTAACCAATGTTGATTTTTTTAATTAAAAGTCAAGGATTTTTTTTAATTTTTACTCTGCCATATCACATAATCAATGTTTTATTTTTGCAAATTTATTTATTTCCCAATTCTAGCTTATGTGGGTTTTAATAATATATTTTCCTTGGGGCCTTAGCCCTGAAAAAAGACCACCATACCTAATATATATCTCCATAGACACGAGATTAAAAAGAGATGTTTTTCCTTTAGAAATTTAAAATAAAATAAAAACATATTCAATCTAAAAAAGTGTTATTTTAAAAGATTAAGGATATGTCTAATCAATCGTTTGACTAGCTATAATAAGGATTTGTATAAATAGATAGAAATAAAGTAAAAACAATGACTAATAACATTAATAAATATAAATAACATATTTATATAAATATATAAAACTAAGCCGGAAAAATTGATCTGAAAACTTAGATTAATTAAATTAATTATATGATAAAATATTTTTTTAATTCTTTTTTTTTTTTAATCCCCGCATGAATGTTATGTTATTGCACAACACCTTATGGTGTCGTTTTGCTCCTCCCTTTCCACGCTCAGACATTTTGCTCAAGAAGTTCTGCTAACGACTATAACAACATGAATTGAATTCTACACTGTAAAACACACACCAATTAGGACAGCAATTAAACAAAACCAAAAGGATTAAGTGTGAAATGAAGCAAGTACATTGAGATTAGTAATTACTAAGGGGACAAATAATGAATAACGAGAAGTTTCTTTTGCCATACTAATGGAGTGAGAGGTGGATTTTGTCAATTTGTGGAGGTTATAAACCGCAAAAAAATGTTTAATACGGATTAAATTCTTCAGCCAACACAATTACGAGCCGTTTTAAAATCCACCAGAATTGATTTTTGCTACAAATCAATTGACATGTTATCAAGGGATTAAAAAATAGTTAAAAAATCAAGATTAATCAAATTTTAATTGAGGAACAAAAAACAGAAATCTTTAATAACTTAGGAACTAAAAACATATTATAAGATTAATGATTTCATATGTTACATTATTAATCCTTTTAATTTGTATAAATACATTTAAATAAGTTCAAAATCACGTTAGAGACTAATTAATAACATCAATAAAGTTCCTGAAAACTACGTTAGTGGTTTCATGAAATATATGCAAGTACATGTACACTGTACACTATATATAAAAGGAGCTAGGTAGCTGGTTGAGCCAAGAAATTAAAACACAGAAACAGAAACCATGAAGGCTGCGATATCAGTGACCCTCTCTTACTCGTTCCTCCTGAACCTTATTCCATTAGCCTTATCACTACAACAAAGTAGTGGTGAAGCAGTTCGTGACTTCCAAGGAGTGCCCCTATCTTCTGGTCGGCAATACACAATTGCACCATCTATCTCTGGTCTATTAGGTGGTGGAGTAGGACTAGGCATAGCAGTTGGCAACACTAAATGTCCGGTTACAATTCGACAAGATCCTTCTGAGATTTACCACGGCATCCCAGTCAAATTCACTGTACTAGGAAAAACCAGTGGCGCCACTATCCTCCCTGGAGAACCGTTAGAGATTGAATTTGTGAACAAGCCAGCGTGTGCCACATCATCAAAGTGGGTAACTGTTGTTGATAATAAGTACCCTGCAGGGAAATGGTTGGGAATTGGTGGTGCCAAGGACCATCCAGGGAAGCAGATAATAACTGGAACGTTTAACATTCAGAAACATGAACTTAGCTATAAGCTTGTTTTCTGTCCCACCACTACTACTGGTCCAGCTTGTTCTGACATTGGGAGGCAGAATCATAATGATTTTTACGGAAGGGTTCTGATCTTGACTAACACTTTCCCTTTTACTGTTAGATTTGTTAATCATAATCATAATCATACTCTTACTCATGGCTAATAGCTAAGAGTCTAATATGCTTGCAGTGCATGGTTGGTACTGGTCTAAAGAAATTTTATACACCAAAAATTAAATATAAACTTCTTGTTAAATGGATCATTTTCATGTATGTGAATCCAACTAGACTTTCAACAGCTCTATAAGCCGTTTGGTTTGCTATCGTTGAATATGCATATACTCGGCACGTAATGGCTTCATCTATATATTTTTTTTTTTTTCCGGTAAAATAAAAATATATGAGCTTGCTCACCAAATCAAATTCGACCACTTTTATTTTTAACTGCAGCTGGAATCTGCCACAATTTAATTTCCTCCCAAATTGTTCATGGCCACGTGATAACCAGATCATGTAAAGCCGGGATTGAACCACTAACGTTGAACATACTTCTTTCTCTTCCGGATCTGAATATGTAAATAAATTTAACCAATTTGCACTAGATTAAAAAAATTGATTATTGTCATTTATTTTTTGTAATAATATTTTTTTTTACGGAAATGTCAGTCATTGAAACTTCATATTGAATAAAAATAAAATTTGAAATTATAATTACAAAGTCATTAAATAGGGCTAAAGTACGTAGTTAGAATTTGTTTTTTATTTGAGTTCAAAAATATTTTTTTGTTTAAAAAATTAAAATTTATAAATAGTAGAATAGGTTTTTTTTTTTAAATGAGTACCACTGGGAAAATTTAATAAATATTTTAAAAATAAAAGGAGAATAAAATATAAAGATTAGAAACTAAAAGCTACTTTCTACGGACCTAAATATAAACAAAGAATATATATTTTTAGACTCAAATATAAGTAAATTTAAACTATTTCGACGTTTTAAAAATATCATTCAATTAATCGTGTTTTGATTATAGTTTCAATGATTCTTTTTTATTTTTAAAATAAAATTTCAATGAAAACCACTTTAAAAAGTCAAAGATTACATTACATTAATCAAATTTCTTAATTCTACTGTAAATTAATTAAATTTATTTACATTTAATCTCGGACGGAGTAGCTTATGGAAAACAGATACTTGCGTTTCAAAAAAAAAACTGTGGTCCCTGTGTAATTTACTAAGCAGCACTAGGAGGAACTAAAGATTGAAGAAGCTGAATTAGTATTACAACACCAATGAATATAACACCCAGAACAATGAAAAGCGCAAATTAGTTAATCATAAATTGTTTTGAATACACATTGCAAATTAAACAACAAGAAATTAAAGGAAGGATTCGTTCAAAGTTTGGAACCTGCAGGATTCGTTCACGACGTTCAAAGCTGATAAAAGAGTTGGAAGCATATTTATAGGGAGGCAAACCAGGTCTAACTGTAGTAGTAGTAGGCGATGGAAGATTTTTTTATGTCATTCCAACTCTAGCTGATGTATTTTAATTATGTGGGTTTTAAACTTTTAATAATACCTTACCCTAGGGGCCTTAGCCCCTCTGGGCCGACAATAAAAAAAGAAAAAAAGACCACCATACCTAATATATCTCCATAGACACGAGATTAAAAAGAGATCATTTTTTAGAATTTTAAAATAAAATAAAAACATGCATATTCAATCTAAAAAAGTGTTATTTTAAAAGATTAAGGGTATGTCTAATTAATCCTTTTGACTAGACATAATAAGGATTTGTATAAATAGATATAAATAAAGTGAAATTTTTTGACTAATAACATTAATAAATATAAATAAGCTAGGTAAAAATGAACTGATCAAACTTGGACTGATCAAATATATATCGGGAAGCATATCGGGAAGCAAATAAGTAAATAACATGGTCTCATTATGGTTACTGACTTTTGTATTTTTCATTCCTTACCAGCTTTTGTGTATAATTCCTTCACGGAGGATGTACAAGGTTTTAATAACCTCATAAATTAATATATTGTGGTTTGGGGCTTTGGTCCCTTCAATTAAGCAAAAAAAAAAACTTGACTGATCATATGTTACATTACTAATTATTTTTTTTACAGGACTGATTAATCTTTTTTATTCACCAAAAACAACTAACTAATCTTTTTATTTGTATAATAAATATATTTAAATAAGATCAAAATTACATTAAAGTCTAATTAATAACATTAATAAAGGTCGATCAAGATTATCTGAAAACTTTGACAGCTGATTACGTTAATTAATTATAACATTGATGATTTCATATGTTACATTCCATTTTTTTTTTAACACAAATGTTACATTCCTAATCCATTTTATTTGTATAATAAAAAAATTTAAATAAGGTGAAAATCACATTAACGACTAATTGATAACATTAATAAAGGTACTGAAAATAGGACTGATTACGTTAGTTAATCATAACATTTGTGATTTCATGAACTACATGCAGGTGCAAAGCTGAAGATAACAAACATGCAGTGTAGTACTATTATAAAAGGAGCTAGCTGGTTGAGCCAAGAAAAACACCGAAACATAAACAAAAACCATGAAGGCTGCAGTATTAGTGATCCTTACCTCTTATTTCTTCCTCTTGAACCTTATTCCATTAGCCTTCTCATCACAAGATGGTGGTGGTGGTGAACCAGTTCGTGACTTCCAAGGAGTGCCACTTTCTTCTGCTCGGCATTACACTATTTCACCAGCTTACAATGGCCCATTAGGTGGTGGAGTAGGACCAGATCTAGCAGTTGGCAACACAAAATGCCCAGTTACAATTCTACAAGATCCTTCAGAGACTGAACCTGGCAAGCCAGTAAAATTCACCGTAACCGGTGGCGGCACCGCCATCCTCACTGGGGAATCGTTAGAGATTGAATTTGTGGACAAGCCATCGTGTGCTACATCCTCCAAGTGGGTGGCCGTTGTTGATAACAACTTCCCTGGGAAATGGTTTGGCATCGGTGGTGCTAACGACCATCCAGGTTCCACGCAGATCATAACTGGAACGTTCAAAATTCAGAATTTCGATTCTGGCTATAAGCTTGTGTTCTGTCCCACTGCAACTGGTGCTCCTTGTTCTAACATCGTCAGGCAGATTGCTGATGACTACGGCCATTATCGTCTGCTCTTGTCCAAGTATGATGGTGCCTTTAGTTTTAGGTTTACTAATCATCCATAGATTTAATGAAGAGTAAAGATATATATTTACACATTTATATATTATTCTACAACACCTAAAAAAATATAAGAAAGAAAATAAAAAATATTATGAAAAATTAGTGGAGTGTTTGAAAAAATAAAGTATTAAAATATAATCACTCTTTAATAAAGTATAATAGTATATTATACTAGCGTTGAATATATAATGAGGATTGAGTTGTGTGTTTGTGGTGATGATTATAATAATATATTCTTTCTGTTTTTTTTTTAATAGTTATTTAAGCGCTGTCGTAAAGATAAAAAAAAAATATGGTAAATGTTTTTATTTTAATAAAATAATGTTAGAATATATTATTTATTTCTCTTTTTACTTCATAATAAATTAATTAAAGATTAAAAAAAACAAGCAAAATGATAGATAATAAGAATAACTAAAACTTAATATATCTTTTCCGCTAAAATTTCAAATACAAACCATCATTCCTTCTAATAGATGTAAACAATTAAACATCCTAATTAAGCAATTATTTTAATTTTTAAAATATCAATATAAATATAATATATTATATTAAAGAAGTTGGTGACTAAATTGATTAGCACACATATGACGAAACTTCCTAGATTTTACTCTATGTAAATATAAAAAGAATAATATAAATTAAAATATTTTGTGTAACATTATAAATATAAATATAATTATATACCTAGATTCAATATATAATTATAAAATATAAAGTATATTAAAATATTTTTTTTATAATTATGGAAACATGATAGCATTTTAAAAATTATATACAAGGGAGCACCCAACAGTGTCTCCACATAACTTTCATAAACTAATAAATAAGGGAGCAATTCCCACATTTTGATAAGGGCATTCATTAGTAATATATTATGGAATTGGGTTACTAGTTACTACTACTATGGATCGGTATATATATTGGTAGTATCTAGGACTGTATAGACTGAATAGGAAAATATGAGTTCGGTTTGTATCGGAGGATGTGTGCTGTTTATAAAATTAGTTATTATCATGATTAGTAATTTTCTTTTTCACTACTATCTAGTTTTTTTTGTTGTTGTTGCAAATATTGCAGATTTTAATATGAAATAAAGTTTTCAATTATATAAATTAAACCATCCAATAACTAATCCATGATAGTGTTGGGATTCTTATCTTTAATTACAACACAGAAAAATTGAAACTCCTAAACCATAAGCATGTTTGCTCTTGTAACTCTAAAGCTTGTTCCCTCATTGATTTGAAAAAAGTTTCTTCAATTGCAATCAGTTTATCTATGCACATTTCTACCAATGCATTGCAATGCACAGACTTCAATTAACTTCTGAAAACGGATTTCTTAGTGAATTCAAACACACATTTTTGTTTCTTTTTACGAGATTGCTCTTTCCGTTGCTGACGGTTAACAATAATCCGATATAATTAACCTTTTATAGACAAAGAGAAAATAAGCTCATAAATTAAAGGTAATTTATTCGTAAGAGAAACTACATAAGAGAGATGTTTCACCAAGAATGAAATAAAGCAAGGTGTTTGAGACAGAAATTCATAAGACATGCCAATCCAATATAGCGTGGAAATGATTACAACTCTTCTCTGCATAATTATGCAGAGGCCAAACTGCTCTGACCACCCTCCTCCCTTACCTCAAACGTCAAGATTTTCCTATTGAACACCAAACCTGAAAAGCCACATAGACATCAATCAGGTAACATAGTTTCCAAATTCTAACATGAGAAAAGAAGGTTATTACCTGACTATTCTACTTTATTATAAAACGGACACATGAAATTATCATTTTGCATGCTAACATGTTTATAAAATGAAATTTTATTAATTTCTATCATCTTAATCCTGAATCTTTGAAGTCAAATTAAAATAAGTCTAAAAATCAGGAGTTCAAGGTTATGATGACGAAAAACAAATAAATGTTTGAATATACATTTCTTTTGTTTTTTTTTGCATTTATATCTCTTTCTTTGTGGAAAAGTGTTTCCCAATAATTGTTTTACAAGAAATATATAACATTCCAAAATCCAATTAAATAATATTTGTAGAAATTATTTAATATTTAAAAAAATGGAAGTATGTTTAAAAATATTAAAGATAAAAAAGTGATTTCTTGGTTAATTGCTTATAATATATGATCAATTGGGCAAATCATGGATACTTTCTAGAATCTCGGGTTCTTTAATCATCTTAAATGATCTTATGGTTAATTGCTTATAATATATGATCAATTGCTCATTTTCCACACAGAGAAATGGATTAAGATAGTTAAGGCAATGCTGAAATACAGATACAAATACAAAATAGAAACACAGGAAGAATTAGAAAGCCATATCTATTGTTATTCCGAATTGAAACAAAAAAAAAATTCCTGTACATACAATGGAATCAAGTTTATTGATGCTTTGAAAGTACAGATTAACTTATATCGTATTATTAATTGATAAAAAAATGAAATATTTTTATGCAAAAAAAAATACATATCAAAAGTGGACTAACTAACATAAATCATAATTGTTGACTTCTTTCTTCTTAAACAACGAAAGAAAAAATTGTTGACTTCTTTCTTCTTAATTGAAATTAAAAATACTGAAAATTAATTAAATTACTATTTACTTACTTTAGTGGTTTAAAAATAAATATTTTTTACATGTTATTAAAAATAATTTTTGTACATTTTAAGACATTTTTTATTTGCTTTTGAAAATAGAGAGAATTAGAATTTTTAAAAGTAAATAATTCTAAAATATTTATTTTTAACATATGGTTGGTATACATTTATTATAAAATTAAAGTTACCTTTTTAAAATTGGATATTTATTTAATAAAGTAATTTTTATTGGTATTCATTTGAATTAAATTTTGATTTGTATCTATTAAATAAATAGAAAGTGTTTTAGTTAAAAATTAATTATTATTTTTTGTTTAAATAGCTAGATCAAATTTATTATTTATTTTCATATTTATATATTTATTTATTATATATATTATACAAAATTTATGGATAAAGAATTTCTTTCTCTCGATATATTCGAAAATGAATTCGATTGTGTAACGATGAAACTAAAACAAAATATTTAACTAAATAAATTAAAAGAATGAATTGGTAAAAATTGAGCGGGGTCATGACTCCCTCATCTATACAAGTAGTTCTGTTTGAATTTGACTAATAACATTATCAATAGATATAAATAACATATTCATATATATAAATAAATAAATATAAGCTAGGTAAAAATTACCTCAAAACTGACTAATCGATTACATTCACAGTAACATTAGTGATTTCATATGTTACATTACTAATCTTTTTTATTTGTATAAATAGATTTAAATATGGTCAAAATTACATTAACATTAATATTAATTATTAATTATTAATTTTAAATTTTAAATTATTAATTTTAAATAAAGTGGAAAGACAAGAAATAAAGTAATTATGTTGGTGCAATTTTTTCTTATTTATGGTTACATTTACTCGTTTTTATGATGTATGTATAAATATATTTTCGATTTACAAACTATAGGCAGTGAAAGTAATTAATACTAGTAATATACTGTATTTTTTCATGAACTATATATATGCAAGTGCTAAGCCTGAAGAAAAACACAGAAACATAAACCATGAAGGCTGCGATATCAGTGACCCTCTCTTACCTGTTCCTCTTGAACCTTATTCCATTAGCCTTATCACTACAACAAAGTAGTGGTGAAGCAGTTCGTGACTTCCAAGGAGTGCCCCTATCTTCTGGTCGGCAATACACAATTGCACCATCTATCTCTGGTCTATTAGGTGGTGGAGTAGGACTAGGCATAGCAGTTGGCAACACTAAATGTCCAGTTACAATTCGACAAGATCCTTCTGAGATTTACCATGGCATCCCAGTCAAATTCACCGTACTAGGAAAAACCAGTGGCGGCGCCATTCTCACTGGAGAACCGTTAGAGATTGAATTTGTGAACAAGCCAGCGTGTGCCACATCATCAAAGTGGGTAACTGTTGTTGATAATAAGTACCCTGCAGGGAAATGGTTGGGAATTGGTGGTGCCAAGGACCATCCAGGGAAGCAGATAATAACCGGAACGTTTAACATTCAGAAACATGAATCTGGCTATAAGCTTGTTTTCTGTCCTGCCACCACTGGTGCTCCTTGTTCTAACATTGAGAGGCAGAGGGGTAGTGTTGACGACGGAAATCGTCTGGTCTTGTCCATGGATGGTGGTGCCTTTAGTTTTAGGTTTTCTAATCTTTCATAGAGTGAATAAATATGTAATATGAGTATTGAGTTGTGTGTTAGGGAGTGATGATGATCATAATAATATATATATATATATATATCTTCCTAAATTTGTGGTGTATTCTTTCCTGGCATATTGCAGTGCAACAATTGATCGAGCATGCATCCAGTAGCTAGATCGAGTAAACAATACACAAATCCCAAAAGACAAAATACTCTTTCACACATTATTCTCAATTTGAGTTAATTGTGTATTAATAATTTAATATAATTAATATTGTGATTAGTAACATTATTAAGTTAATTATAAATTATTAATTATTAAAAGTGATTAAAATTGATTTTTATTATTTTTAATGTTATTTTTTAATGATTGGTAACTATAGTTAGCTATTTTTTTAGTAT
Source organism: Amphicarpaea edgeworthii (assembly GCA_014843725.1). Classification (NCBI taxonomy): domain Eukaryota; kingdom Viridiplantae; phylum Streptophyta; class Magnoliopsida; order Fabales; family Fabaceae; genus Amphicarpaea; species Amphicarpaea edgeworthii. The sequence continues at coordinate 3,259,072 of CM026325.1, forward strand.
TAAAAGTGAATATTTTTTTCATGAAAGAGAATATTAAAGCTTTTTAATATTTAATAATTTGTAGTTAATTTAATAACTACTAATCACAATAATTAATTAATAATCGATTAAAAAATTAAAGTCGCTAATTTTTAAAACTAGATAATCAAATGTTACACTTAAAAATTAGAAACCAAAATAATAAATTTAAAAATGAGAATGATAAAAATTATAATTTAATCAATATTTCATGTAAACATACAATGGAGATTCAATTATCTTCGTAGAGATTACAGAAAAAGATAACAATATTTATTTAAGATAATAAATATTTATATTTATATTAATTATTATGAATAAAAGTAATATATTTGATCAAAATATATAAATAAGGATAACTAAAACTTGATATATATGTTCAGCTAAAATTTCAAATACAAACCATCATCCTTTTTAATAGATGTAAACAATTAACCATCCTAATTAAGTAATTATTTTAATTTTAAAATATAATATATGCATTAAAAGTAGGGTGTTTACGAGTACAGGTAACCCGCAACCTAATCCAATCTTAATCCGATGACTTATGGGTTGGATAATGGGTTCTATGAACCCGTAACTCGTCGAACCCAACTCATATTACATATAATAATAATAATAATAATAATAATAATAACAAAACAAAAAACATACTTTCCGCACTCAACACTTTCACTCTTTATATATACTTTTTATTTTATCAACGCAAGTCACTGTCGTCCTCTGTTGTTGCATCACTGCAAGTTGTTACCTCCTTCTGTTGTTGTATTACCGTGGTCATCCGTGCGTCACTGTAGCTCTCCGCATGATTTTCCACTACTCTTGTCCTCTGCTATGTTGTCTTCTGTTATTGTTTGTTACATGACAAACAACTTTTAAAACACAACAGTTAAGCACTAGTAATTTCTTCCACAGTCTTTAGAAAGTCAAATCAATATGATTCATCTTGATATAATCTCTATTAGTTCCTGCTATTGTTTGTGATTTGACGAGGACTTTCTGAAAATAAATTTAAGATTGTCATATTTTTTTTAAAATTTTCATTTTGTTTCTTTAGAAAGTCAAATCCATATGGAAATCACAAATTTCACTGGAAGTGAAAGTTTTATTGCTTCAATCCATTGCCACCGCCAATTACTCCCTCTCAATATGATACTCAACATATACCAATTCAAACTCCATTAGAACTAAAGCAAAATGGTCCATCACAATAACAAGAAGCTCAAACTGAACAAGCAAAGGGATATCCATTTTATTTTGAATTTTTCGAATTAAGTAAATTAAGTTCAAAGGGATCAATAATTAAGTTTGAAAGTATTATTATATCTAACTTATTTTGTGCATTAATATATGATATTGTTCATTTGTGATTGAAAATGATTTTTGTTCTAAAAAAATGAGAAAAATTTGAAAATTTATTCTATTTAAAAAAAATTAATTTAATTTAAAAAAAAAATACATTATTGACTCGATGATCCAACCTGTTCATGATTAGGTTGGGTTTGAAAATAAAATCACGCAAACTCAACCCACTAAAAATTGATCGAGTTGGGTTAAGAATTTATGTAAATCCAACCTAACCCAATTCGCGAACACTCCTAATTAAAAGAATGATTTGGTAAAAATTGAGTGGGGCCATGGCTCCCCCATCTATACAAGTAGTTCGTTTGAATTTTACTAATAACATTATTAATAAATATAAATAACATATTTATATAAATAAATAGATAAAAATAAGCTAGGTATAAAAATTGCCTCAAACCTTTGACCGATTGCATTCACTATAACATTAGTGATTTCATACGTTACATTACTAATATTTTTTATTTGTATAAATAGATTTAAATAAGGTCAAAATTACATTAAAAAAAACCTTGACTAATTAATAATATTAGTTATGACATTAATGATTTCATATGCTAATTAATTTTTTTATTTTTTTTTACAGAAACCTCACTATTAATCTACTACACTGTATTTTGGCTAGAAATTTATAAAAATAAAGAAGAAAATAATAATTATTATATTTGTACGTGTTTTTTTTATTGTCCAATATTTTTGGTGGTGGCTGTGCGAGGGAGCGGTGGCGGCTGGTTGTGTGAAAAAGAGGATAAGAAATGAGTATTGTTTTGGAAAGGAAAAGGGAAACAGGAAAAGAGGAGAAATAAGTGTCCAAATGAAGTTTTTCATGTGAACATGAAGAAATTGATAGAAGCTTATAAACTAAGTTAATTTTATGATCACAACATGGGAAAAGGAGAGGAAGAAGCGTATAAAGGAAGCTAGTAAATTTTCTTCAATTATTGATATTTAATATTTTTATATGTAAAAATTTAAAAAATGGATTAATTAATTTATTGAACCATAATTGAATAAAAAAATATAAAAATGTAAATTTTTAAAAATTTATTATAATTTTTTACCATTAAAGTAAAATTGTGTATAAATTTCTTGAAAATGACATGTAATTGTGAGAACCACAACAAATATTGTGAGACCACAAAAAACAACTTACTGAAAAAAAGTTATAAATGTATAAATCCCGCTTATGAGTTTATGTAGAAATTTCATTACTGGGCCTATGAACTATTGGGCCTATATATCCGCTTATATCTTCACTGTGACTTAGTTTTTTCCATGCTCCTGTTCTGAGTTCAACAATGTGACCAGTCGTCCTTAGTTAGGTATTAATATGACCTAAGTGGAGTATAAGATTTGCATTTATAATCTTTTGATTGGGTTTTAATAATCGAGGTTTAAATTTCTTTTGTGAACACAGAAGTTCAAATTAATCACAAAATGTTCCTAAACCTCTTTTGGTTTGTGCTTTATATAGTTGATTTTGTTGTTGTGTAGTTTTAAGTATTTCATCTTACTTTTGTAAAAAAAAAGTATTTCATCTTACCATTAAAATACCAATAGAGACAAAACTGGATGCAACAGTTCTTGAGTGGTTTAAGAAAAAGAAAAGTTCCTGAGTGGGTGTATATTGGAGACTTTTTAGCTTTTTTTTTTATAACACACTTATGCATTAAATCCTAGATGAAACCAAAATACTTTCAACAGTTAGTATTTAGTAAGATAAATCTTATAGAAGCTTTTTTCATTGAAGATAACAAATTACGGTATGGATGAAGCCATGAGAGCCCTTTACGTTTATACTATTTCACAACTATTTTATAAATATTTAAATTTACAATTAAATGTAATATTTCTTTTTTAATATATATTTCTAATATCTACAATTATTTATTATCCCGCATGGATCAGTATCTAATTGTGGGTTTGTATTACCCATTATCATTCTTAATATGCACTACATTTTCTCCGTAACCAACGGTGTTGAGGAATAGAAGAGACAAAAGGTAGTTATCATTGAGGAATGTGAGAAAATTTAGTATGCGTGATATATGACATTCCCCAAGTCCCAGGTTTTTATTGGTTCTACAAAAAGCAACTATAACTATGACTCGATGAGTAATGACATTTACACTATTATTGTATCCATAAACCTCATAGAACATGCAAGATTGTGCAAGTATCACAAATTAACTTGCTAATCAAAACTACTACCTATCAATATCGTAACTAATATGCTTATTATTCCTCAACAATTTTGACATCTGGATTTCTCATGGTTTTGAGCCACATGTCAGCCATGATTGTTGATGAAATGCTCCACAAAAAATCTGGCCCTTTAACCAATGCATGCTTGCCTTTCTTCCCTGCAGCAGCCTTTCCCAATCCATATTCAATCAACCACTGCATTGCAGTTAGCCTCTGCTTCTCACTGTCCCATGCATTCTTTGTAACACTCCTCACTTTCAAACCCCCCACATGCATGCTTGTCACCTTGAACCTTTTCTCCTCCTCCTCCTCATCATCATCTTTGTAGTAATAATCACATTCACTTGTTGCTGCATGAGTGAGCACCATCACAGGACCTCCAACTGCTTCAAACCGTCTCACTGGATCCCTCAGTTGGACAACAAATATGAGTGTGATATTTGATGGCTCACCTTCAGAACTACTTGAAGCAGTGTTGTTACTGTAGCTTTTGTCTCTGATCCAATCCTCAAGTGAAACAGCAGAACCTAATAGATCATCATCTTCTTTGTTCTCCTCCTTTGTGCTGAGCGGAGAAACATTAAAGGGAGCTTCTTCCTCTGTCATATCAGCTTGGATTTTCAACCCTTCAACTGCCATGAACTCAATCTTCTGCATTGTGAAGGCTAGGATTTTCTCTGCTGTAAGTGGGGTTTCATCCACATTCCAAAGTCCTGTTGAAATCCGTTCTTGTCTTCCTGAACTCATTGCATTAGCCATGCCTTTGAGGGCAGAAACTATACGTGCAGCACTTGAACTGGCTCCTTCTTTGTTCCTACCTTGTATAATGGCAGAAGCAATGCCTTCAAAAGCAATCTGTTCAGCAGTTTTACCTATCAGTTCATCTAAGGGCATCATGGTGAAAATTTGAGAGCTGAGTTCATCAAGACCAATGCCAGCCAATTTCTGAAACAACTCTAACCCATTTAGGGACTGATTTGATGCCAACACATAAGGCTTTGACATCTGCATTGCTAGCTTTGGAGTCTCATTTCTAGCCACAGTGTTATCTAAAGGATTCATAGATGTCAAGTAGCCTCCATCCCTTGTTTGAACCACACATCCCAGGCCCTTGCCAAGATCTGGGAGATACACTTTAGATTCTGCCTCTGCAACTTGTGACTGGGGGATTTGATCAGATTGGTTGATTTTCAAAACTCTGGCCTTTTGATCCTCAAGCATATGAAGATACTCCCTTGTCACATTTTCTTCATCAGAATCCAATCTAAGTGACTCAGCTTCCTCACCTTTTGTGAACTTTATGTAATCTTCTCCCATCATGGACTCAAGAGCCTTTATCTGATTGGCAATTGAATCAAGCTCAGTTAATCTAGTCAGGCGCAACTGATCATGAAGTATTTCCTTGACAATGACAACCTCACCTGTAGCGGACTTCACTTCTATGGATTTCTCAGATTCTTCTCCATCATATACTTTTTTCTCTTGAACCTCAACCCCTTTATCAACAACCTCAAAATCTGGGAGATCAAAATCCTCCATCTTCTCTTTGCCACCATCAAGTTTCTGGATAGAGGGAGGGGCATCATGAACTAGGTGTGGATCATCAAGATTGAAATCATCTATACCTTGAATATTTTCTGCTAACCTTTTCTGTGAAGGAGTCCAAGCATCACTTCTGCTTGTTAATCTTGGACTAGGCAAGCTGAATGATGACTTGGATTTTTTGCGAGTAAATGCAGATGTGAAGTTTCTGAACCTTTTGGACATCAAGTTCTCATCCTGCTGGTTGTATATCTGAACTCCTCCTTCTTTCTCAATGATTTGAAAGCCAAGTTTCAGAACCAGTTCTCCTCCTTTTGCCTTTCCTGATAAACCAAAGCTTTTGTCCCACTGCCTCACACGCATGCCTTGCTGGCTTTTCTCAACAGATTCTTGAATCAACTGGCTCAAGTCCACACCGCTTCTTCCAAAGCTAAGTTCTTTGGCATCAACTGCAAAAAGGTATATCCAAAATGGTCTCGGCTCAAACTTAAGCTGTTGTTTTCCACTACCATGGTTGCAATAAACGTGGCACCTTATGAAAAGGGTCTCCTCAAAGTCTGCAGCACCTTGATCAACCCTTGACGGCATTGTCTGAACACTCCCATCTTTGGCCTCTTTCTTTCTAACACAAACAGAAAGCCTTAGTCCATTCATGGATGAAGGAAGGCCTTGAGCAGTGACCACTTCGACAGAAAACAAACAGCTTAGTTTATGCATTCCAATATGAGAAAGTGCCCTCATAGGCTTCCAGTTCCAAATCCCTTTCTTGTGATCACCTGAATTTTCTGTGTCTGCATCAAGCTTTTTGGTATCTGGCTGATCAGTGAGAGGTGTCTTGGCATCTTCAGGCTTTGGCCTTGATCTCCATGAAGACAAGGACATGCGGCGAGACCGAGTTTTGTTGCTTTGCTTGTTGTTGTTAACTTTGGCAGTGTCATTGTCATCTTCAGCAGATGAGACAAAAGGAGGTGAGGCTCTTGGTATAGCTAATGAAGCTGTTCTTCTAGTTGTGTTTGAGGTGTGTGATTGGTAAAGGGTTTCACTAAGGGCCTCTAGTTCCTCAAGGAGCTGAACGTTGGAGTTTCTCTTGGTAGAGTCATCTGCTGCCATCATTAGTGAATGAAGAAGTTGTTGCTACCAAAAAAGAATTGTTGATGATTATGTCACAAAGAAAGTGATGATCAGTTTTGGGACGAGGAAGAAGATAAGGTGATGCTCACAAGCTTGGAAGGTTGGTTAGTTAACTTGGGTGTGGAAAGACTATGCATTTAATGAATGATGGAAGCAGTGAAGGTGTTGGACCTTTCTGAACCAAGAATGTGATGAAGTGTATCTGTGGTGGATATAACATGAACGATGGCATGGACATTGCATTGCCTTGGGGACCAAGACATGTTTGAAAAGTAACAGGCAAAGGGTCCCAATGAATTTAATGTTGGTTTTCTCTATGGTTACACAGCGCCAGAATATGTTATGAGGGGTATTTTAGTTGATGTGGCAATGTCCAAATATGCAATTTTTGTAGTTATTTATCAGTAAAGTCACACGTGCAAACACTTCATAGGTGTTTTTATTTAATTATAGTTTGTTGGGCATTTAGTCCTGATGATCATTACAGAACTTTCTATAATTTTCTGAAGAAAATTGTTTGCAATGTAACCTCTTGTGGGATTGTTTTGACATGTGGTGTATACAACAATTTTTAACCTCTTCTGGGTGATGTCAATTATTTTCCTCTAACATATTGATGATGGTGGCTTATAATTTACTCAAGAGTTGTCTATAGTTTCATTGTCTGAGACGATCATGACAGTCCATGAAGCTCTTGCATCAGGTACTGCTACCTCTAGGGATTTATTACATTTTTTATTACCCATGTCCTTGTCTTCTGAACTTTCTCAAATATGATACTTGAAAAATACTCCGTGTTTGGCCTCTATTATCAAACAAACAAGCGAAATAATTTCTCGTAATTAATATGTTAGGAAAGGTGAGTGAATTTAGCAAGATTGTAAATAGGAAAAACCTTGAATGGGGGTCCAGAACAGACAGAACAAAATGTTATTAATGTTAGGAATCTCTCATGCTTGGAAGGTAGGTTAATTAACTTGAGGTGGAAGAAGGACTAGGCTATAATGATAAATATCTTATAAATATCATGCATGTTTGATTTGCAAGTAAAAAAAAAATTATTTAAGGTAAAAATACTTTTATCAACAGATCAAAACTCTTATTTTTATTTTTATTTGTTGAATTTATATTGAAACATGCACTAATCATTTTTAACTTTAAAGAAATCATGTACAAAAGCAGTGAAGTTGCTGGACCTTTCTGAACCAAGAAAATATGATGAAGTATACTAGTAATTTAGGTGGATGATACACCAACGTTATTGCATTGCATTGCCTTGGTTGGTGACCAAGACCAATCTGAAAATTAGTAATAGGCAAAAGTGGTCCCAGCAAATTTAATGCTGGTTTTCCCTAGTCAGATGCAAGGGGTAATTGGACACTGGTCTATAAGACTATAACCTTCTGTAATGATGAAAATTTTGTATTGGTGTGGAATCAAAGATCAATGTGAAAAGTATAATAATAGTCAAGAAGAATTCAGCCTAGCAGAGTGATCAGAAAGGATTAAATTGATGTAATAATTGCTTGGCTAAGCTGCAACCATGTAAATGTTGAAAGAGAAACACCAATCATATGCATGTTTGGACCCGAAAGAGTAAAAATTTATAGTAAAAGCGAAAGCAGTTGAAAAAGGTTCTTGCTGCACTTCTTATCATTGAGATGCTAAATATTGAATTTCCCATAACCTTTGGACTTTGGATCATTCCGGATTAAATTTCATCCGTGACTGCATATAATTGAAGTTAATTCCTGTGCTCCTACTTTAGACGGATCTGTTTAAAAGTACCAAAAATCAAAATGAAAAAAAAAAAAAGCTGTGTTCCACGCGAGAAGTAAAATATTCCTCCCCACTATTAAAATGGTTGTGCTAGTATTTTATTTATTTATTTTTGAATAGTGTGCTGGTATTTCTCTACTTTATACTTTGTGTAATTATTTGTGCTAGATATGCAACTCATAAAGGTAAGCCCAATTTGTATAATTTTTTTGTCATTCGGCTCGTGGACCAACCATTAGCCCGCGAGTTAGTTGGATCAAATGCGGACCACGCCCAAAAAAAAGCCCGTTAGTCCAGTCCAAAGTCCAATACTTAAGTTCTTGATTTTTTATTTTATTTTAAAAACTCCAATAACTATTAAGAAAAAAAAATTTAATTATCGGAATTAATATTTTATTCTTCATTTTGATCCTAATGTATCAAAATATAAAAAAAGAAGTTGCTTCTAGAAACATAAATAAAATTTGTAATTTTTTTTTATGAATAAAGAAATTAAAAAAAAAAATGACACTAAGGCCTATAAAAGAGAGTGAAGCATCAGCAACTAAATAATTCGAAACTAAAGCTGGACAAGAATTTAATAAAATAAACGGGGAGGAGGATTTGGCTCCGATAACAGCAAGAATGTCTCGCTACATTATTTCCTTGCTTAAGCGTATACTTGAAACTAATGTTTCGAGGTAGTTGTACGTAATCACGAATGGCCGAAACCACACCTGTACGAGGATGAACAACGTCAAACCCTTCAATAATGAATTTTAGAGAAGTAATAGAATCCGTTTCATAAATAACATTAAAGAAATTAATTGATACTTACCTTGCTTAGTCTGTGCTCCACGTGAGAAATAAAATATTCGGCCCCGCGGAGCACTCGTGAGTAATTTAAAAATATTATAATTATAATTTATTCATCTCTTTCCTCTTATCTTCTTCTTTCCCCTTTCACTCTCTCACACTACTCAAAACTGAACATTACATGCACATGTATCAATTTTGAACCAGAAGCATGTGAGTATTTTAGTAGTATATAAAGAGAGGCAAAGGCAATCCACCAAAACACTCTTACCCATCTTAATTTATCTTAAACATGAAGGGTACTACTACACTACTTCTTACCCTCTCGGTCCTTGCTTTCTTGAGCAAGGTTCCAGTAGGTGTTTCAGATGAAGTTGAACAAGTTGTGGACGTGCGTGGCAACCCCATATTCCCAGGTGGGACATACTACATCATCCCTGCAATCCGGGGCCCACCCGGCGGTGGATTGAAACTCGCCCAGACCGGAAACTCAGACTGCCCAGCCACTGTTTTGCAAGATTTCTCCGAAGTCTTCCGCGGCCTCCCAGTCAAGTTCAACATCCCTGATATCAGCCCGGGAATCATCTTCACAGGTACTTACTCACTACTGCATATAAAGCTTTGCTAAAAACACTGTTCTTTTCTTGCTCTTTTATTATATGTTTTGTTTTATTGGGAATAGGTACCCAGGTTGAAATTGAGTTCGCAGAGAAGCCTTATTGTGCTTCATCCTCCAAATGGGTGGTGTTTGTGGACAACGAAATCTCAAAGGCATGTGTGGGAATTGGTGGTGCTGAGGATCATCCAGGGCAACAAACTTTTGGTGGCAAGTTTCACATTGAGAAATACAAATTTGGATACAAGCTTGTGTTCTGCATCACTGGCTCACCCACTTGTTTGGATATTGGGAGGTTTGATGCCAAGAATGGTGAGGAAGGAAGACGTTTGAATCTCACTGAGCATGAGGCATTCGATCTTGTTTTCGTTAATGCTTCTGATGTTGATGGAATCATCAAGTCCGTTGTTTGAATCAATCATCTAGGTGTAGCTAGCTAGCTAGATAGCAGAGTTGAGTGAAATGTATAATCATACGTTCTTCTTGTTGTTGTGATATGCATTAACTCTCTGCTCCCACTTGCTAACAATGCAAAATAAATGAAAAATAAAGGTTTTGATGTCTTGTCTTGTTGCCTCCCTTCCCCCTCTCTCTAAAAATTGACTCAGTTTAATTAATAGGCTTAAGCTTAAATTTTGTGTGTTTGGGAGTGAATCAATACCTGATTTTCACTTCCAAACCAAACCCTATTAGTTCTACCTTTTAAAATTTTCATATTAAGTTTTATTATTATCATTATTATTATTATTCAAACACGGGGCAAATAGTTAAATACAAAGTTTTTTTCCTACAGTCATTTTATCTTAACTTGAAACAAAATTATTCTTATAACCCGCGGGTCTCGCAGGTTCATATAAAAATAAGTTTATATATGGTACTCGAGGACCTCATGCTCATGGAAATACTTTTTATATGCATCAACAATGATTTACTATTGTAAGTGATGTGCTCTTAGGATTGGCCCAACGGTTACTAAAATAAATTTTTTATTTCAGTTTTTATGTTAATATTGTATTTTTTTTTGTCAATTAAACCTTTTTTATTTTATAAAATAAATATTTTTTTTATTAATGTAGTAGAATTTTTGTCAAGACATGTGAAATCTTTTTATTTTATAAAAACTAATAACAATATTTTTTGTTAGTAGGTCTAAAGTTTGGGCTGTGTTGGGGTTGGGCCGGACATGGAACTACCCGAGTGCTTGAATGGTTTCATTTTTTTTTATCTTATCAAAAATAAAAATATCCCTTTCAGGCAGGCTTTCACAGCATTCAAAGGCAAGAATTAAACGGCCGGGTCTTGCAATCAGTAATCTAATAAGCCTATAATTTTCTAAATCTTCGTTCATTAGGCACGAATCTAATAAATTACTATACTATACTACTCCGTTATTTATTAAAAAAATAAATCATTTACACACAAATTAAAAAATCAAAACCAATTAAATGTAATAAATTTTATATTATTTTCTTTAAATTATTCTTCAATTTTCTTTATAGACCCATAGAGAATGAGTAATTGAAAAGTTTTATTAAAAAATTAAGGGTTAAATAAATTTTGGATACTTGAAAATTACTTTTTTTTTTTACTTTGTCCCTATAAAAATTTTATTATGTTTTTTTTGGTCTCTATAATATAATATATATATATATATATATATATATATATATATATATATATATTTATTTAGATCTTTACTGATGACATGGTATCATCTCAACTGTTTATGTATGTTAAAATGGTGTTACATTATCACTTAACTTAAAATGATGTCATGTTATCGATTCAAAACAAAAACAAAAAAAATTTTAAAAATCCAACACATAACAAAAATTTTATAGAAACTCAAATTAAAAAATAAGTATATTATAGTATCTAAAACTTATTTAAGTCAAAAACTAATAAAAATATTTTAGACAAAATATCATTAAATTAAATAAATTTAAAAAGTTGAATTTTTCTTATAAAAAGTAACAAAGATGTTTTTATTGTTTATTATAAGAAATGGAGGTGTATTTAGCCATACTAATATTTAATAATTGTATATGAACATTGCATTTATTATAGTGATTTAATAACATTTATGAATACAATAAATGCAATAGGAACGGGGGTGCATTTAATATTTAATAATAGTGATATTGATAGTATAAGTAAATAGTAGTGCATTAGTGAGTAGTAAGTTAAAAAAGAAAGTATGAAGAGTGGGGTGGTAGAGGTAGTAATTGGGGTTTGTTTCTTCCTCCCTCTGACTCTGACTCTGTTTGCTAATGGTAAAGCTCCGAAAACCAGTGGTATACTAATCAGGGACATAGGTGGGAGGCAAATGTTCGGAGGTATACCATACTACATGAAGGCAAACAAAGAAGTGAAAGAACAACTTGAAGGTGGAATGAAACTCGTGAAGACCGGAAAATCAACTTGCCCAAATACTCTTGTGCAAGATCCCTCAAAAGACGTAGATGGCATCCCGATGCATTTGTTCATACCTGTAATAAGCGTTGGCCTCTTCCAAGAAGGTTTACCAATGTTTATTGAGACAACATCTAGGCCTGGGTGTGCTAATTCGTACACCATGGAAATTAACTCATCTCGATGGTCGGTGTTTGAGGACAAATCATTAAAAAAGACATTTGTTGGTGTCGGTGGTCCTCACGGTCATCCTGGCCTTCAATCGTATAATGGTTCTTTTCACATTGAAACCATTGGCGATACATACGAAGCTTACACTCTTGTCTTCTGTTACGAAGCCTCGCATTACCAAAATTGTTCCAGTATTGGCACCTATGACGGTGAAGGTGGAAAACGTTTGGTTCTCACTCAGGACACTGACCCTAACCTCTTCTATGTTGGTTTTCTAAATGCTCGCCCCTTGATCTCTCCCCCCACCCTCCTCTAACTAGCTTCAATCAAATATCTCCAGACTAGATTGTTGTTGTGAATAATAATAATCTTAAGAGAGTTTTGATTTTTGGATACACCTCCATGTAATTTTATATTCTATGCTTCTATATTAATTCCCAATATTTGTTCTCTTTTAATTTAATTCTTCATTCATTCGTAATTTAAGTTCTCATCCTCTTCTTCTTCTACTTTTTTTTTTTTTTTTCAATTTTAGTCTTCACATTCTAAAAAAATTCACAATTTTCTGATTGAACTGTAGACTCAAGTGACGAATTCAGGAATGTAGAGAGTAGCATTCATATCATTCCTTCCCCCCAAAGTATTCATCGACCACTAATTTAGTATTAAAAATGAATCAATTTACATTTACATGAAATTGTTTTAAGTTCTAACTTAAAGATTAGTTGTTTTAAATTTAAATTTTAGATATACATTTACGTTAAATATTAAAAAATATAATGTTTTTATTTCTCTCATTTAATATATTTTAAAATCATAGTCTATATATATATAATAATAATAATAATAAACTATATATCTATAATGAAAACAATAAATAATAATTAAAAGTTTTATAATTTAATCACAAATAATTTTTAATATAAATTTTAAAAAAGATAAAAAGATAAATATATTGAAGATATTTATAAATTTTCAAACAAAACATATTAAAAAAAATATACTTAATTAATTTTTAACTAAATTTTAAAATAATTTTATACTGTTTTATTAACGTAAATATCAAAATTACTAAAAAAATTATCCAATGCACGACATGATATGTCACACTAAAATATATATATATATAGGGAAGGGATGGAGGGTGCTACAGCTCCTACTTGTCCCCGAATCCATCCGTGATAATATATAAATTATAAACTCAAATGTATTATATGTCACTATTATACTATAAGTGCAGTATTTATAAATTATAAAATTTAAATTTAGTGGATATAAATATATAAATAAAATTAGAAGAGATAAATATAAAATTATAAACTTTATTTATAATATTTTATAATAAAAAAAATTAATAATAATTTTTAAAATTTGAGGGATTCCCTTGTTATTCCTCACTTCTACATAGATCCTCTTATGTTATAGGAAACGTAAGACTTGAATTTTGTAATTGGTTTAATTGTAATTTTAATCTTAAATTATAATTGATTATTCAATTTGTTCCTTAAATTATAATTTTTTTAATTTAATCTTTAAATTATTAAAATATATCAATTTGGTTTTTTTTTTCTAGATTTTACTATTTACACTCTTGTTTTACTAAATCTACTCCCATAAAAACATTTAAAAAATAGAGGTATACTTAATAAAATGGAGGTGTAAATAGAAAAAAATTGAAAAAAAAACTAAATTTATACTTTTATATACTTTGAGGACTAAATTGAAATTTTTATAACTCTAAATCTAAATTAAACAGTTAATTGAAATTTGAGAAAAAAAATATAATTAAGCATTTGTAATAACATAAACTACGACACTATAAAACTAAAGACACCCTTATTGGTGGGTTGAACAGAACTCAGAATACACCTTTCTGTTATATTTTACATTTTTATAGATATTCTTATTTTTCTTTTAATATATTTTCACAATTTTCTTTTATAAGGTATTTTTTATATTTTATAGTAGATATATCGACTGTCGAGTTCCAATTTTGACAACTCATTGCAATAGTAGGCTGCATTGGGTTGAGTTGCTTTAAAAATCAACCAGTAATGAACTAATTAAATCCAATTTTGAAATGGATCTGTTCAGAAGTATTAAAAACCGAAATGAAAAAAAGAAATAAGGTTCTGTGAAGATGGCTCGTCTAGTTTGTAAGGACATTGGGAAGGCGTTTGAGTCTCGTCTCTGCTGGGGAGGAGCTCTTCTTAGTTGGTTTTGTACTTGCTTCTGGCTTTACTAGCTACTATTGGAATCATTAAGTCCGTTGTTTGAACTTTGAATTATGAAATGTAGTATAGTACTTGTTGAGCAGTGAATGTAATCGTGTTCGTTGTTGTTGTGATGTGCAATTATCTATTAGTGAAATAATGGTTATGTTATCTTTGTCTTGTCAACGTTGGGTAAGGATTTCAATGAAAACCACTTCTCCAATTATTATTACTATTAATTAGCACTAAAACAGTTCCTTAAATAAAAGCTTGGAGCCTTGAACTATTGATCAGCTAGCCCAAGTCAAAGTATGATGTATATATGCACAAAGATTATACAGTACCTCTTATTGTCAACATGTCAAAACATGTGATATTATTAAAAGTCATTGGAGAACTACTTTTGCTGCATCAGAACCTTTCTGTCTGATATGTAAGTGGTTTTGGCACCCCTTTGCCTTTATAATATATTTGTGTCCTTTTTATGGCTGATAAAAAAAAAATAAAAAATCAAAGCCATTGGAGAACTAATTAATTAAGTTAAAGTCAAAGTTCCACATTATTCATAAACTTGAAAAAGGAGAACAAGACAGAAGAAAGTCAATATATACATCTCTAATACACATATCACCAAGTAAGTGCAAGAAAAGATGTTAATTAGTCATAGTTTTTTTTTTATATATATACTTTGATCATATATATTTTCTTTATTATTATTCAAAATTTTATGTTAAATTGTTAATATATAGTAGTGAACTCTAATTAAAAATGTTAATAAAATTAAAATAAGGGTGTTAATCAATTAACTTCATATCCATTGGATGGCTAAATATTACTCCAAGAAAATATTACACCACAAGAAGAGATATTATTAATTATTATTATTACAATAACACACCACTTATTTATATATTCAACTGATCTAGTGTGGAGATTTGAGTCAATATATGGAGGTTCCAGCATCAGTGGCATCAACATCAACAAACACAACTTGATAGGGATCACCATCATTGGTCAAGATCAAACGCCTTCCCTTCTCATCATCATACCTCCCAATATCAAAACAAACATCATCTTGATGACAGAACACAAGCTTATAAGCCGAATCATATTTCTGAATGTTAAACGTTCCAGTACTTATGATCTGCTTGGACCCTGGATGGTTTTCAGCGCCACCAATACCCACCCATTCCTTAGGGAAATCATCATCAACAACCACCACCCAGTTGGTGGATGTAGCACAGTCAGGAGTCTCTTGAAATGTAACATCTAATTCTAACCCTGTAGTGATGAAACCTGTGCTTCTATGTATTGGATGGAATCTCAGTGGCTGGCCACTGACAACCTCAGAGTAATCTTGTAGGACAGTGACTGGGCACGTTGAGTTGCCAGT
The DNA here is from genome assembly GCA_014843725.1 of Amphicarpaea edgeworthii. NCBI lineage: Eukaryota > Viridiplantae > Streptophyta > Magnoliopsida > Fabales > Fabaceae > Amphicarpaea > Amphicarpaea edgeworthii. Next base: position 3,274,709 of record CM026325.1, read on the forward strand.
TTCAGCAAGTCTCACTCCACCACCTGCTGCGCCAAAGATAGCTGGCAGAGTATAGTATCTGTTAGGAGCAAAAAGAGCGTTTCCATTTGTGTCTAGGACTTGTTCAAAACCTTGCTGCGAGATGACTAATGGAAGCTTACTAATGAAGGCAAAGAGGAGGCAAGAGAGGGTGAGTAATACTGCATCTGGATTCATGGTTTATGAAATATGATATATATGTTTTATGTGTTTTGAGTAGCTCGATCAACCACTTTTTAAAGAGGTTTTCTTTAGGGTTTGCGTGTGGATCTAGTTTTGCATATACGAAGTCATTAATGTTTTTTAGTCACCTTTTCATATAGTTTTCGGCTTATTTATCTCTTTCAATTAATATATTTTAAATATAATTTAATGATGGTATAAAATAATTATATATATATATATATATTATCATAATTTTTTATTTATGATAAATAAATTATTTTTTATAAAATTATTTTAAAAATTAAATAAAAACAAACAATAAATTTATGATTAATTAGTCCACTACGTAGTTTTTTATTAAACTGTTTTAGATATATAGTACTCGTATTATATAATTTTGCATTAAATAAGAGTTGGAAAACAATAACCAGCATTAAATTTTGAATTCATTGTTACCTCGTCCAAGTCGTATGTACGGAACATGGTAGGTAGCCGCCCATATGATGGTTTGCAAATGTGTTGCCGTGTACGTAGTTTTTGTTTCATGGATAATAGGGCCAAGGTTTGTTTAGTACAGTACTCACTATATATTGAAAGTGAAATGAAGCATATCTTAACATATAAAATATTATTTATTTATTTTTATTTTAATTATATAAAACAATTATTATCTTTAAATATTTAATGTACAAAGTACAAACTAACATACTACTTACAAAATACTACTAATTTATATGATATAGAAAAAAAAAGCTAATTTAGATGTGAATACTGTCTGCGTCCGAAACTTAAATATTCTGCACACCTGCATAGCTAGCTATTAGAAAAGTATAAGCAGAGCTTGTTCGCTATTTTCTGACAATTAATGCAAGGTAAGATATAATGTTATCCTTACATTTTCTCATCGACAAATTTTCTTTTACCTTCTCATTTCATTGGATTTTGGTATTAGTTAGATTTATATTATAGTATATGGAAATGTAATTTATGAATGTCATGCAATAAATTACTCTTATTTTTCTTTTTTTCTTTTTTTCAATAACCTACTGTTGTTTTTTCATTTTTTTTTTTCAAAATTTCCAACATTCCTCTTTTTTTTTGTTTTTTTTTTAATTTTTAAAATATTTCACTCGTTTTATGATTTTAAAAAAAATTAAGACATTCTTTTTATTATTTTAATAATTTGAGATTTTTTTTTCAAATTTTTTGTACATTATTCTTATTTTTTCATATTTTTCAAATATTTAAGACATTGTTTTTGTTTTTGTTTTTTCAAATTTTTAATACATTAGTCATTTTTTTTTTATAGTTTTTTAACTTTTCACAACATTACTCATATCTTTATATATTTTAAAAAATTTTAAGATTAATTCTTATTTTTTTCATATTTATTTTCAAATATTCAATATATTATTTTTGCTTTTTTTTTAAATTTCATTTTTTTAAAATTTTGAAGACGTTCATCTTGTTTTGCAATTTTTTTTTTTATAAATTCTAATTTTCAATACATTCCTCTTATCTTGTTATATTTTAAATTTTTCATTTAAAAAAATAAAGACATTATTTTTATTTTTTTTATTTTTTTAAAAATTTTAAATTTTTTTTATAATTTTGAATACACTCATTTTATATATATATATATATATATATATATATATATATATATTAAATATTTAAAATATTATTCTTGTTTTAACACATTTTTTTAATTTTATTATTTTTCAAATTTTCAACACATAACTCCTTTTGTTTTAATATTTTCAAAATTTTCATTTTGTTTTCAAATTTTTAAGATATTATTTTTGTTTTTTGATTTTTTAAAATATTTAATATATTACTTTTGTTTTTTTTATATTTTTTATTTCAATTTTTTCAACACATTACTTTAGTCTTTATTTTTTTTTTAAAATTTTCAAAACAATACTCTTTTTTTTCATATTTTATAAATTTTCAAGACACTTAGTTTTTTTTTTTTTCAAATTTTCAAGATATTTATTCATTTTAAAGATATTATTCTTGTTTTTTTATATTTAAAAATTTTTAAGACATTCTTTCTGTTTTTTCATATTTTAGGTATTTTATTTTTTTCAAATTTTTAAAACGTTACTCTTATTATTATTTTTTTCATTTTTTTTCATTTTCTAAGTTTTCAAGACATTCCTTTTGTTTTTTCATATTTATTTTTAAAATTTTCAAAATAATTCTCTTATTTTTTTTATAATTTAAAAATTTTCAGTGTTTTTTTTAAATTTTAAAGATATTATTCTTGATTTTCTATTTTTTTCATAAATTTAAGACATTTTTTTTATTTTTTAATTTTTAATTTTTGATGACATTTGTCTTCCTTTTTTTTTCATATTTTTTAACACATTATTCTATTTTTTTTCATGGTTTTAATTTTTTTTCTAGTTTTTTAGAGACATTATTCATGTTGTATTATATTTAAAAAAAATTCAAATTTTTAAGATATTTTATTTTCTTTTTAATATTTTTAAATTTTTTGAATGATTTTTGTTCATGATAATTTTTTTTTTTGAAAAACTAAATATTTGAATAATATCATTTTATTTATTGATAAAATTTTAGGCAAGAATCTTTTATTCCAAATTTAAGAATTATTGTTGTATTCCGACCAAAATATTTTGGTACTAATTAATATTTATCATTACGTGGCTACTCCAGAACCCTCTGGAACATGTTGGGACATTCTTGTACCCTCTTTCACTTCGAGAATCCTAAGCTGCTGGATCTTTCTTCATCTCTCTACACTTCACTGCTTCTGCATGTGGCGTCGAATTTTCAAGAACCCTTTGCGGCCACTCTATATATACAATCAGCTTCAAGACAAACTTCAGACATAGCCAAATTAAGTCCAACACATAATCCATTGCTTTCAGTTCTAAGTAACAAAACAGAAAGGCGCATACACATTTCAAAATGCCAATGAGGCACTTTGTACTAGTACCACTGATCTTACTTGTTCTTGCTGGTTTTCCATCCAAAGCAAAAGGGTCTCTGCAGCTACCATTTGCAGATAATCCTTTTGCTGATCTATGGTCTAATCATTTCCCTGATCCATTTCGCGTGTTGGAGCAAATCCCATTTGGGGTTGACGTCAAAGATGAGCCATTCACGGCTCTGTCACATATTGCAAGAGTGGATTGGAAGGAAACACCAGAGGGGCATGTGATAATGGTAGATGTGCCAGGGCTGAAGAAAGATGAGATGAATATAGAAGTGGAGGGGAATAGGGTGCTGAGAGTGAGTGGAGAAAGGAAGAAGGAGGAAGGGGATCACATTCACTGGCACAGACTGGAGAGATCCTATGGCAAATTCTGGAGGCAGTTCAAGGTGCCAGAGAATGTGGACTTGGATTCTGTCAAGGCTAAGCTGGAGAATGGAGTGCTTACTCTCACAATGAACAAGTTCTCACCAGATAAGATCAAAGGTCCAAGGGTGGTCAGCATTGCAGGGGATAATAATGAAAGCAAGCAGGAGCTTTGAATTATTCATAAAATAACTAACTTCTTATGTGTGTCAGTTAAATCATCAGTAAAAAAGGGTTTGTACTTTGCAGTTTGCTTTTGGGTTTTGTGAATAAAAGGGTTCTATTGAGATTTTTGGTTGTTTTCAAGTAATAAATTATCATGTTTCAGGCTAAAACTGTCAAGTGTGGTCATCATGGTCTTTTCAACTAAGAAAATATTACATATTTTTTCTAACATATATACGCGTGGTAATATCACAAAAGAAGATTAAATGTAAGGATTTAAAGCCATGTTTATTGTTTTAAGGTTTTATCATGCAGGGTTTATTATTTTTATTCATTGTTTAAGACTTAGGATATGTGATCCATGATTTTAGATGTGCATAATTTATGATTTATTATTAACTATTTATGATTTTAGATGTGCATAATTTATGATTTATTATTAACTATTTATGATTTTATGATTTATGATTTTACAAATGTCATGTTTTATGATTTATTATAGTTTCGGGTTTATGGTGGAATGATTTATGGTTTCATGTAATAAGATTTATGATTTTAATGTTTATAATTCATTGTTTTAAGGTTATGTGGTTTAGAATTCATTGTTTATAGTTTGGAGTTCAAGGTTTAGGATATGGGATCCATGATTTTTGGCTTTATGGTTTAAGGTTTATGATTCATGATTTAAAGTTTTATGATTTAGGATGTCATTGTTTATGGTTTTAACGTTTTATGATTTTAGGTTTATAGTTTATGATTGAATGTTTAGGGTTTATATGGTTTAAGGTTAAGAGTTTATTGTGCATGGTTTGAAGGTTTATGGTTTATGATTCATAATTTTAAGGTTTAATGTTTGTCGTTTAAGGTTTAAGATTTAGGATTTAGGATTTTAAGATTTTGAATTTAAATGTATATGGTTTTATGAAATAGGTTTTAAGGTTTAACGTTCCATTGTTTAGTGTCCTGAGTTTAGTATTTTAAGCTTTTAGGGTTTAATATTTTGTGTTTTTAGTTCATGGTTAAGGGTCTACGCTTCATGGTTTGGGCTATAAGATTTAAGGTTGAAATGCCTAGGGTTTCATGTTCAATGTTATAAGGTTCTAGGATTTAAGATTTCATGTTTTTGGTTCATGGTTAATGGTTTGTGTCTAAGGTTTATTCTTATGTAATTTATGGTTTAAGGATTTTATGGCATGAGGTTTAAAGTTTGTGTCTTATGCCATAGGGTTTACAACTTTAGCATTTAGGGTTTCATGGTTAATAAATTAGAGCTTTAAAGTTTTAAGGTTTATGGTTATTGATTCATGATTTATGGTTTTATGGTCTAGGGTTCATGGTTCAAGGTTAAGGGTTTCATTGCTTATAATTTATAAGTTATGGTTTTAGAGTTTTACGTTTATGATATATTTTAGGTTTAAGGTTAATATGTTATGGTTTTATAGTTTTAGGATTTATTATTTTAGGGTTCAAAGTTTAAGGTTTAGGATTTTAGGTATCTGAGTTTTAGTGTTTATAGTTTCATGTTTTAGAGTTTTATGATTTTGTTTTTAAGGTTTCAAAGTTTAAAGTTTCATGGCTAGTGTTTCAGGTTTATTGTTTTAATTTTTTAATGTTTAATATTTTTTTCAAGGTTAAGGGTTGTTATATAGGGTTTATGATATGTGATTTGTGATTTTAGGATTTATGGTTTCATGATTTAAAGATTATGATTTTAGGGTATATGGTTTAGAGTTTTAGGGTTCAAAGTTGTATGGTTTAGTGCTTAGGGTATATGGTTTATGCTTTTAAATTTTGGGGCTTTGTGTTGCATGATTTATAATTTAAGGTTTAATAGTTAAGATTTATGTTGTATGATTTATAGTTTCATGATTTAGAATTTAAGGTTTCAATCCATGGTTTAGGATTTAAGGGTTCATTAAGGATTTAAAGTTTAAAGATTTAGGATTTCGGGTTTCATTTATGAAACCTTAACTTATGATTTACAATTTCATAAATAATACCTTAAAAATTTAAGGTCTAAGGATTCATAAATGAACCCTTAAAAGTTTAAAGTTTCATAAATGAAACCTTAAATTTTGAATGAATCCCCAAATATTAATTTAATGTTTCCTAAATAAAACCCTAAATCGTTAAACCTTAAATCCTAATTTATTTCATAAATGAAACCTTAAATCTTAGTTTATGGTTTCCTAAATTAAACTCTAAGTCATGAATGAAACCGTAAATCGTGAACTAAACCCCAAGGATTTTGGGTTTCATAAATAAAACCTTAAATCCTAATTTAGTTTTTCATAAATGAAACCCAAATTCTAATTTAATGTTTCATAAATGAAACCATGAATAATGAATCCCTAAATTCAAATTTATTTCATAAATGAAACTCTAAATCCTAAATCATGCATAAAACCTTAAGGATTTAAGGTTTCGAAAATGAAAACACAAATCTTAATTTAGTGTTTCATAAATGAAACCCCAAAGTCTAATTTTGTGTTTCATGTATGAAACCCCAAATCTAGCCATAAATCTTGATTTGGGCTTTCATGAATAAAAACTAAAAAAATTAGGATTTCATTAATGAAACCCTAAATTAGGATTTAAGGTTTCATTAATGAAACCCAAAATAATGAATCAAACCTTAAAGATTTAGAGTTTCATAAATGAAATCTTGAATACTAATTCAATGTTTCATCAATAAAACCTTAAATGATACCTTAAATCCTATCTTGTTTCATAAATAAAGCCCTAAATTTAAATTTAGGGTTTCGTATATAAAACCCTAAATCATGAATGAAACACTAAGAATTTAGGGTTTTAAAAATAAAACCTTAAATCTTAATTTAGTGTTTCATAAATGAAACTCCAAAGTTTAGTTTAGTATTTCATGTATAAAACCCTAAATCTTAATTTACGATTTCAAGAATAATGAATCAAACCCTAAAGATTTAAGATTTTATAAATGAAACCCTGAATCATAATTTAATGTTTTGGAAATGAAACCCTAAATCTTAAATAATTTCATAAATGATACCTTAAATAATGAATGAAACTCTAATGATTAAGAATTTTAAAAATGAAACCCTAAATCTTAATTTAGTGTTTCAAAAATAAAACCATAAATGATACCCTAAGTCCTAATTAATTTCATAAATGAAACCCTAATTCTTAATTTATTTCATAATTGAAACTATAAATTAAAATTTAGGGTTTCATATATAAAACCCTAAGGGTTTAGGGTTTCAAAAATTAAACCTTAAATTTTAATTTAGTATTTCATAAATGAAATCCCAAACTATAATTTAATGAAACCATAAATAATGAATTAAATGCTAAAGATTTAGGGTTTCATAAATGAGACCCTAAATCATAATTTAATGTTTCAAAAAAAAAAACTCCCAAATGAAAACCTAAATTCTAATTAATTTCATAAATGAAACCATGTATCATGAATAAAACTTTAATGATTTAGAGTTTTAGAAATAAAATACTAAATCTTAATTCAATGTTTTAAAAATGAAACCCTAAAGTTTATTAGTATTACATTTATGAAACCCTAAATGAAACAATAATTCATAATTTAGGGTTTTAAGAATAAAGATTTAAATATTTATGAAACCCTAAATCCTAATTTAGCATTTGGTAAATGAAACCTTAAATAATAAATCAACTTTTAAATATTTTGGGTTTCATAAATAAAACCACGAATCCAAATTTAGTGTTTTAGAAATAAAACCCTAAATAAATTAATTTCATAAATAAAACTCTAAATCCTAATTTATATCTTAAATGAAACCTTAAATCCACATTTAAGGTTTAAAAAGCCTAAATTGTAAATGAAACTTTAAGGAATTATGCTTTCAAAAATGAAACCCTGAATCTTATTAGTGTTTCATGTTTCATAAATGAAACTCCAAACTTTAATTTAATATTTCATGTATGAAACCCTAAATCCTAATTTAGGATTTTCTAAATAAAAACATAAAATTTTAGGGTTTCATAAATGAAACCATGAATAATATTTAGTATTTTGGAAATAAACCCCTAAATGAAACCCTAAATCTAAATTTAGGGTTTCATAAATAATACTTTAAATTATGAATGAAACCCTAATGATTTAGGGTCTTAAAAATGAAACTCTAAATCTTAATTTAATGTTTCATAAAGGAATCCCCAAAGTCTAATTTAGTTTATCATGTATGTATGAAACCCTAAATCTTAATTTATGGTTCCATGAATAAAAACTCAAAAAAAATAAGAGTTTCATTAATGGAACCCTAAATTCTAAATTAAGGTTTAGTAAATTAGACTTTAAATAATGAATCAAACTATAATTTAATGAAACCTTATATAATGAATCAAACCCAAATGATTTAAGATTTCATAGAATGAAACCCTGAATCATAATTTAATGTTTCAAGAATAAAAACAAAAAAAAAATTAAAGGTTCATTAATAAAACCCTAAATGCATATTTAGGGTTTCATTAATGAAGCCCTTAATAATGAATCAAGCCTTAAGGATTTAGGATTTCAAAAAGGAAACATTATATCTTATTTAGTGTTTCATACATGAAACCCCAAACTTTAATTTAATGAAACTGTAAATAATGAATCAAATACAAAAGATTTAAGATTTCATAAATAAAACCCCAAAGTCTAATTAAATGTTTCATTTATGAATCCCTAAATGATACCTTAAATTCTAAGTTAGGGTTACTTGAATAATAACTTAAAAATTTAGAGATTCATTAATGAAACCCTAAATCTTAATTTATAGTTTAGTAAATAAAATCTTAAATAATCAATCAAACCTTAAATATTTAGGGTTTTATAAATGAAACTTCGAATCCTAATTTGGTGTTTCATTTATAAAACCTTAAATCATGAATGCAATCCTAAGGATTTAGGGTTTCAAAAATGAAACCTAAATTTTAATTTAGTATTTCATAAATGAAACCGTAAACTATAATTTAATGAAATCCTAAATAATGAATCAAATCCTAAAGAATTAAGGTTTCATAAATGAAACCTTGAATCATAATTTAGGGTTTCAAAAATAAATTCTCAAATGAAAACCTAAATCCTAATTAATTTGATAAATGGAACCTTAATGATGTAGGGTTTCAGAAATGAAATCCTAAATTTTAATTTAGTGTTTCATACATGAAACCCCAAAGTCTAATTTAGTATTACATTTATGAACCCTAAATGAAACAATAATTTCTAATTTAGGTTTTCATAAATAAAAATTTAGGAATTCATTATTGAAACCCTAAATCTTAATTTACGATGTAGTGGATGAAACCTTAAATAATTAATCAAACCATAAATATTTAGGGTTTCATAAATGAAACATCGAATCCTAATTTAGTGTTTTAGAAATAAAAACCTAAATGATACCCTAAATCCTAATTAATTTCATAAATCAAATCCTAAATCATAATTTAGGGTTTCATGACTAATAACTTAAACATTTAAGGTTTTTGAAATGAAACCCTTATGATTTAGTTGTCAGAATTGAAACCCTAAATCTTAATTTAGGGTTTCATGACTAAACACTTAAAAATTTAGGATTTCATTAATGAAATCCTAAATCCTGAGTTTTTTTTTTAAAATGAAACATTAAATAATGAATCAAACCCTAAATATTTAGGATTTCTTCAAAGAAACCTCAAATCCTAATTTAGTGTTTAATAAATAAAACCCTAAATGATACCCTAAATCCTAATTAATTTAAAAAATTGAACCTAAAATCTTAATTTAGTTTTTCATAAATAAATCCCTAAAGTCTAATTTAGTGTTTCATGTAAGAAATCCTAAATTCTAATTTAGGGTTTCAAGAATAAAAACAACAAAATTCAGGATTTCTTTAAAGAAACCTTAAATAATTAATCAAACCCTACATATTTAGAGTTATATAAATGAAACCCAAAATCATAATTTAGTGTTTTAGTAATAAAATCTTAAATGAAACCTTAAATCCTACGTAATTTCATAAATGAAATCTTAAATTTTAACTTAGGGTTTCATAAATAAAATCACAAATCATGAATAAAATCATAATGATTTAAGGTTTTAGAAATAACACCCTAATGAATTAGGGTGTCAAAAACAAAACCTTATATCTTTATTTAGCATTCCATAAATGAATCCCCAAATTTTAATTTAGTGTTTCATGCATGAAAACCTAAATGAAACCCTAAATCCTAATTTAGGGTTTAATGATTAAAAACTTATATATTTATGATTTCATTAATAAAACTCTAAATTATAGTTTAGGGTACTATAAATGAAATCTTAAATAATGAATAAAACCCTAAAGATTTAGGATTTCATAAATGAACCTTGAATCCTAATTTAGTGATTCAGAAATAAAACCATAAATTCAAATTAATTTCATAAATGAAATCCTAAATTCTAATTAATTTCATAAATGAAACCCTTTATCTTAATTTAGGGTTTCATAAATAAAATCTCAAATCATGAATGGAGTCCTAATGATTTAGAGTTTCAGAAATAAAACCATAAATCTTAATTTAGTGTTTCATTAATGAAACCCTAAATCCTAATTAATTTCATAATTAAAATCCTAAATCATAATTTTTTCATAATTAAAACCCTTAATCCTAATTTTTTTTTTCATAAATGAAACCTTTAATCATTAATCCCTAAATCCAAATTTATTTCATAAATGAAACTTTATTTCCTAAATCACGCATGAAATCCTAAGAATTTAGGATTTCAAAAATGAAAACCCAAATCTTAATTTAGTATTTCATAAATGAAACTTCAAACTTTAATTTAGTGTTTCATGTACGAAACCCTATATTTTAATTTAGGATTTCAGGAATAAAAATTAAAACATTTAGGGTTTCATTAATAAAACACTAAATATTAAATCAAACCATAAAGATTTAGAGTTCGTAAATGAAACCCTAAATCATAATTTAGTGTTTTAGAAATAAAATCCTAAATCTTAATTTAAACCCTAATTATTTAAGATTTTAGAAATGAAACCCTAAATCTTAATTTAATATTTCATATATCAAACCCCAGTCTAATTTAGTGTTTCATGAATAGAAACCTAAAAATCTTGTGTTTCATTAATGAAACCCTAAATCCTAATTTAGGGTTTAATAAATGAAATATTAAATAATGAATTAAACCTTAAAGATTTAGGATTTCATAAATGAAACTTCGAATCCTAATTTAGTGTTTCAAAAATAAAATCCTAAATGATACTTTAAATCCTAATTAATTTTATAAATGAGACCATAAATACTAATTTATTTCATAACTCGTACTCTAAATCCAAATTTAGGGTTCGATATATGAAACCGTAAATCATGAATGAAATCCTAAGCTTAATTTAATATTTCATAAATGAAACCCCAAAGTCTAATTTAGTTTTTCATGTATGAATCTTTATATCCTAATTTAGGATTTCAAGAATAAAAACTAAAAAATTTAGAGTTTCATTAAGGAAACTTTCAATTAGGATTTAGGGTTTCATAAATGAAACCCTGAATCATAATTTAGTGTTTTGGAAATAAAACCTTAAATGAAATCCTAAATCTTAATTAATTTTATAAATGAAACCCTAAATCTTAATTTAGGGTTTCATAAATAAAACCCTAAATCATGAATGAAATCCAAATAATTTAGGGTTTTAGAAATGAAACCCTAAATCTTAATTTAGTGTTTCATAAATAAAACCTCATAGTTGATGGTTTAGTTAATGAAACCCTAAATAGTGAATCATAAATCAAACCCTGGATCCTAATTTAGTGCTTCAGAAATAAAACCCTAAATCCTAATTTATTTCATAAATGAAATTCTAAATGCTAATTTAGGGTTTCGTGAATCAAATATTAAATCATGAATAAAACCCTAAAGATTTAGTATTTTAGTAATGTAATCTTAAATCTTAATTTAGGGTTTCATGAATAAAATCTTAAAAATTTAGAGTTTCATTAATAAAATTGTAAATCCTAATTTAGGATTTAGTAAATGAAACCCAAAATCCTAATTTAGAATTTCATAAATAAAACCCTAAATCATGAATGGAACTTTACAGATTTAGGGTTTCATAAATAAAATCTCAAATCCTAATTTTATATTTCATAAATGAAACCCAATCATAATTTATGGTTTCATAAATGAAAGTATAAGAGTTTAGGGTTTGATAAATAAAACCCTAAATCCTAATGTTTCTAAAACCTTAAATTCTAATTTATGATTTAATGAATAAAATCCCAAAGATTTAAGGTTTTATAAATGTAACCATAAATCCTAATTTAATGTTTCATAAATGAAACATCAAATTATAATTTAGTGTTTCATATATGAAATCATAAATCATAAAACCTTAAATGAAACCTTAAATCGTAGTTTAGGATTTTGTAAATGAAATATTAAGGACTTAGCATTTCATAAATAATACCACAACTTATAGTTTAATACTTCATAAATGAAACCCTAAATTAAATCTTAAATCTTAATTTAAGATTTAATAAACAAAACCTTGAGGATTTTGGGTTTCATAAATGAAACCCAAATCCTAATTTAATGTTTCATAAATGATGCCCTAAATCATGAAACCCTAAATCTTAATTTAAAGTTTATTAAATGAAACCCTAAAAATTTGGAATTTCATAAATAAAATCTCAAATCCTAATTTAGTGTATGAAACACTAAATCATAAAGCATAAAATAAAATCATAAACCATGAACCATGAAACCCTAAGTCCTAATGAAACCCTAAATCTTAAACCATGAAACCCTAACCATAAATCTTAAATGACACCTTAAATCATAAATCATGAAATGAAACTCTAAATCATAATCCATGAAACCAAGAAACCCTCAACCATGATATGTAACCTTATATTCTAAACCATGAAATAATAAACCCTAAATCTTAAACCATGAAACAATAAATCCAAAATCTTAAACCATAAAATCATAAATTTTAAATCATGAAACTATAAATCCATAAATCATGTAACACGAAATCTTAAAATCTTAAAACATAAACCCTAGACCATGATCGATAAATCCTAAAACATTGCACTATAAAACTCCAAACCCTGAAATCATAAACCTTAAAACCCTAAACTTTAAATCATAAAACCCTAAATTCTAAAATCATAAACTATAAAATTCTAAATCATAAATCATTGACCATAAAAAAAACTAAAGCTTAAACACTAAAAACTTAAAACAATGAACCCAAAACATTAAACCATTAAGCCTTAACATTAAAACCTTAAAACCTAAATCATGACATGCTAAACTATGAAACCATAAACACTGGAGCTCAAATCCTTAAAACCATGAACCCTAAAATCCTAAACCTCAAATCTTGAACTTTAAAATAGTGAATTTAAAACTCAAACTCTAAATCATGCATGATAAATATATCATAAACTTAAAACCATAACTTATAAACCTTAAACCATAAACGATGTAACCCTAAAATATAAACCATGGAACCATGAACCATACACTCTAAAACCCTGAACCCCGACCCATAAATCATGGAACTTAAACCTTATAACACTAAAATCTTAACTTTAAATACTAAACCTTAAACAATGAACTATGCACTATAAACTTAAAACCATAACATATAAATCATAAACCCTAACCATTGAATTATAAACCCTAAACCATAAACAAAAAACAATAAACCATAAACCCTACACATTAAAACATTAAATCTTGAATCATAAATCATTAACCATCTAAACCATCGCACCCTGAACCCTGAATCCTAAACCATGAATAAAACCTTAAGTCGTGGACACTAAACTCTTCTGAGAGTGTGATCAAAACCTTAAAACCTCCTCAAAGAGAGAGAGAGAGACATAAAGAGGGATAAAATCACTCCAAAAATAACTAACATCTTCACCATTCAAACGATGATCCCGTAATTGACTAAGTTAGAAGTTCATGTTAACTTTCAATCCTCTAAGACGAAAAGAATAGACCGAAACAGTTGCCAAACCAGAATGAATAAAATATATACACAGGCTCTAGTTGGAATACTTCATGGTAATTCCGCATCAAGACATCTTTATTGAGAATTGAGATGTCCTTTCACAAGGCAAACTGAAGTTTTTTTCTCTCCAAAATTTATTTTTGAGCCAAAATTATCTTACTGCATTAACAATCGCAGGGAGCACAAACTTAAAAAGTATTGGGTTTCTATATACTGAAGTGCATTGCATCTTCCTCACTTGGTTTAATCTTCAAATGTAGAATGGTCAATGTAGAAAGATATGAGATGAAGGACTACAGTTCAAGCATGACTTCATTTCTAAAACCAACGAGACTTTCCAATAGACTGTACAACTCTTGTGTCTTTGGATTCGATTTATCAAGAGAATAGAACTGATGAACCTGCTCATCAACCTCAATCCAGCTGCACCCTGGAACTTTATAAGACTTTTGCTGCTTCAATGTCCTCCACACATTCCTCACTTCATCCCACTTCCCTAACTCCCCATACACATTAGCCAACATAATCCCATAACCTCCATTGTGTGGATCTATTTCAATCAGTTTTTTGGCGGCAAATTCTGCCAAATCCGTCCGGCCATGAACTTTACATCCATTGAGCAAAGAACCCCAAACAACCTCATCCGGCTCCATGCTCATACCCTTGACAACTTCCATTGCCTCATCAAACCTCCCTGCTCGACCAAGAAGGTCTATCAAACAACCGTAGTGCTCAATCTGCGGCTCAATCCCATACTTCCCAACCATCATCTCAAAATACCAATAACCTTTCTCAACCAATCCACCATGAGTACAAGCATTCAACAAACCAATGAAGGTGACCTCATCCGGTCTCACGCCATCACCACCCTCCACCATTTGCTCAAAAATGGCAACTGCACTGCCACTCTGGCCGTGCAACGCAAAACAGTTGATCATTGAGTTCCACGAAGTCAACCCCTTCTCCAGATTCATCTCGAAAACCTTCCTTGCTTTTCCAAGGCTCCCACACTTGCCATACATATCCACAAGCGCATTCAAGACAAACGAGTCAAATGCGAACCCATTCTTGTACACATAACCATGTATCCATCTCCCAAGCTGAAGCATCCCCGTGTGGCCGCAAGCCGAAAGTGCACAAACCACAGAAACCCCATTCGGCCTGTTACACTCACAAACCATTCTCTTGAACAACTCAATCCCCTGAGTGAAAGCCCCGCTCTGAGTGCACCCAGCAATGAGAGCATTCCATGCCGGCACATCCCTCTCGGGCATTTCACCAAACACTCTCACCGCACTCTCAACATCCCCAACCCTTGCAAACCCAGAAACCATAGCGGTAAAAGACACCACACTTCTCTCGGACATTTCATCAAACACCTTCTTCGCATTCCCCAATCCCCCCGAGACCTTGGAGTAAGAGTCAACAAGAGCAGTTTGCACAACTGGGTATTGGAGAAAGCCGGATACAACGATCTGGGCATGCAGGGATTCGGCGGCGCGAGAGTCGGGGCAGGTTTTGAGGGCGTGGGGGAAGATGAAGTGGTTGGGACGGGGGGGTTGGGAGCGGAGCATGTGGCGGAAGAGGGAGAAAGCGGAGGGTTGGGTGGCGGGGTGGGCGGCGTAGGCGGTGATCATGGCGGTGAAGAGGTGGGTGTTGGGAGAGGGAAGGTGGTCGAAGATGAGGCGCGCGTAGGTGAGGTTGGAGAGAGTGAGGGCGCAGAAGCGAACGAGCTTGAAGGCGTAGAAGTGGGTCTGAGCGTGACCAAGAGTAGTGAGATAGCCTTGGAGTTGTTTGAGATGGTTCAGGTGGTTGCACTTGCTCACTGTGTCTAACACATGCTCGTTCAGGTTCGGCTTCATTTGGGTTTCTTCGAAAGGATTCAATTCTCATTCTCATTGTGTGAGAACTGAGAAGTATGGTAAGTTGTGACATATATATGGTAATATGGAATGGCCAAAGGACTTACATTTGATTGATGAGCTCCAGAATCGTAATAAGGAGTTGTGTAAAAGGAATGAAGGATGTATATGATCACAAGTCACAACCCCTCAAACTCTTGTTTTTTTTTTACTTGAATAATTAATTATATTAGATGTTTAAGATAAATTTGTGATGAAGAGAAAATGGTGTAAAATGCAGAGATAAAATATTTAATTCAATTTGATGGATTTTGTAGCATAAGATTATTGTTTTAAATAAGAGAATTTTGGGATTCTTTAAAATAAAAATTTCGTTTTATCACATACACGTTTTATAAGAAGTAAAAATTTGAACATTTGGATTCAATGAAAATACGTGTAAATTGAGAAAGAAAGAAAAAAATGGAAAAAAAATTGAGATTTTTAAATTTTAAAAATATTACTGTAACAATTAAAAAAGATTATTAGATTTGACCATAAAATTATTGGAAAATCAAAATCGTATTGATAATGGTAGAGAAATGAAAAATATAGAAAATATATGAAGTAAGAAACAGGAATTAGGAAAATGTAGCTAAAGAATTTTCCAAAACAAAATTGCAACCTTAGATTTTTTTTAATTATAACAATTTATTTACTACCAAGTTGGCAATGAAAGAATGATGGAGAAATAGGAATTTGTTGAAGCCTTTATGTTATACATTGAATCAAGCTCACCACGAAATTAAATCAAATCAAAATTTTAGGCAGGGAAGTCTATTGATCCTGATTCAGACAAACATCATTTTGAGAAATTGGAATCAATTTGTAATATGCTGTATTAATCTTTAACGGGGCTAAATATCTAACAAATTATATGGACAGCGACTGAAGAACATGCCCACTAAATCTGCTTTACAAAACAAAACTGAGTATGAGCCTAAAAAGTAAATGGGAAAGGGCATGGAGCCAACCTGGCCCATAAGTAAAGTAGGTCTACTTCAAACAAATGTTCAATGTAGAACAACATTTGCAGAAGGTACAGCCTAATCATCCCAATAATTAACTTTGTTTGGGTAAGACCATGAGTTGAACCACTCAACCTCAACCGTTGAAGACAGCTATTGCAATGTTAGAACAGAAGTGAAATCCACAATATGTAGCAAGAAAAAATTTGACAAAATTTACCCTTGTGCAATGATGATGGTTGGATAAGAGAAAATGATTGGAAACTAATCACAATGTCAAATCAATTTCTGGCTTTCTGTATTCTCCATTCCTTGCACGAGCCAGAGATTCCAAATGTTGATTTCCTTTAGCATGCTACATCCCCTCGCTGCTACAAGCTACCGCATAGCTTCTTTCTCTTTGTCCTCTTTCAAAGTTTCTACATCCTGCATGTCTATGTCCTTTCCCTCCTTTTCTTCCCCAAGTCTTCCCATGTCGATGATCATTTCCTCATTATTATCTTTTTTCATGTCATGACTTGTTTGTCTTACATCACTATCCTCATTGACTGCCATGTCTTCATCCTTCACAACTTCTATTACCTGAAGAAGTTCATATGGAGTAGCAGCTGGGTCCAGCACCCTGCAACCCTTTGGAGCATCTGGAGCTTCTTGACCAGTGAGTACATATGAAGGTATTTGATGAGAGAATCGAAACATCTCTTCCATCGAAATGATCCTGATTTCTTTTTTATCTAAGTGGTGGTGAAACACTGTCCTGAATCCAGCCACTTTGACCAGAGGAATAACATCTATACCATGCCCTTCAATAAAATCCTGAAGTACTTCAACCACATCAAACTTGTGCATAACCTCATCTTCTGTTAGCTCATTCCAGTCAGGAGACCAGTTCCTGTATATGGCCCAAACATCACCTTTCCTGGGATATATACAAATGGTTCCATCAGCACCTGTTCTCCACCTAACCTTGTGAGAGAAAAAATTGGTTGAGCTACAAATTTCAGGTCTGCTTGTTCTGAAATCCCCACAAATTTTTAAAAACCTTGAAGCAACCCAATTTGGGGGGTCCAGTTCACTGGTTTTTGGGTTGAGCCAACTGATCTGCATCTTGAACGGATTCAGGGAGATGATGCGGTGAATCATTGCATAACATCGAGGCATCCCATCAACGCTATCATACACAGCCCATACTTGATTTTCATCAAAAGATATTTCAGATCGATCCTTGTAAAAAACATGGAAATCAGGATCTGGTACATCTACTGGTGTTGTTTCCAAAAACTTTCTGCTAACTTTAGCAATTGTAGAACCTGCAAATGGATTGATGGCTCGGGATTCGCTCTTTCTATCTTGAGCAAACATCTCAGAGTTTCTTAAACATTTTTCTCCTTTCTCACTCACTGCTTGGAAGTCATTTCCATTCTCTTTCACCACAGATTTATCAACAGCATTTGACTTAGTTTCCCCGAGTTTATTTCTAATTTCTTTTCTAGCCTTCTCCATAAGAAGATTCTTTAGTTCAACTGGGGAGATATCTCCCACACGCCTGGTCTTGTTGATTCCATTAACCCTGTTATATTCAAAATTATCCTGTTTAGATCTGGATGAGTTTGTTTCCTTACCATGGTTACTCACACTTGCATCCTCCATGCCCCCCCTTCTTCTCTTAGCAGGATTATAGCAACTCTTTTTAGAAGCATGCTGCTTCCTTTTTAAGGCCTCTTCCCTTTTGCTAGCTGCTTGTGCCTCTTCACGATCTCTCTTCACCTTATCATATGCCTGCTGAACCACACTTGCAGCTTGAGCCACATTAGAAACACCAGATGTTTTTGAGAATGGAGCCCACTGGAAATTGGCTTTTTCATAGGAGTCAGTCTTACTATAAGACCCTCCTCCAACATTTGGGGCTGCCATGTTATTCTTTCCAGCATTAGATTTGCTTTTATTAGGGCGGTTGGAATTTTGCTTCTGTGAAAAATTCCATTGAGTTGCAGATCTAATACCACTTGCAGGTGGAGGAGCAGTTTCTACAGCCACAAATGCCTCATGGCAGTTGGGACATAAGAGTTTAAGGTTAAGATAAACTCTAAGATACTCATACTGCATTTTGCATCGACGGCAAACAGTCCAAAATGTATTTGATTTTGACTTATGAGTAGAAGATGAAGTGTGCTCTTTTGCAGTATTCTTCTGTGTAGTTGCATTTGAAACGGCAGTCTTGGTAAAATTGTAACTACCATTAGTCCCTTTTTGTGATGATGAACCTCCAAACTTAGCAGAAACTCTCAGTTCTTTTCCACTTCTCTTATCATATGCTGCCCTTTTAACCTTATCTGATAGTAAACTCCATGCCTCTGAAATGAGTTTAAAGGCCCCATCAGCTCCCATGGACTTATTCTTATCAGGGTGAAGCAGGAGAGCTAGCTTCCTGTATTGTCTCCTGATTGTATCCTCATCAGCAGGGGCACCCACACCAAGCACACCATACCAATCTGCTTCTCCATTTGTTTTATTCTCAGCAGAAATATACACATCAAGTGTTGCTATCATTTGAGAAATACCCTCAAGATCAGGAAATAAATTTAGGGCCTTCAAAGCAAATTTCTTTGCACCCAATGTATCCTTTGCAGCAAACTTCCTCTCAGCAATTTCTTTAGCTCTGGTAGCCTCATCCTTATTGCACTCCATTTCAGTCACCTGCCTTCTCAATGTTCTTGTCTACCTACTCAATACTTTGTTCCCATACAAGCTTTGAAAAGCAATTTGTCCATGGCAACCAAACCCTATAAAGACAAAGCAAGTTATATTTAATGAATTAACAACCCATGTAGCAAATTGAATTCAAACAAATTTAACTACAGAAAATTACACATGCAATATTATTTGGGTGATGTTGCAGTATGCTCAAGCTTACAATTGCATCACCTATGGTCTGCATTTACAAATTACACAAGAGATGCACAGTTTAAGAGAATGGAGCATCTAGCTGTGACAAGAACATTATTATATTAACAAATACCACTAATAAAAGTAATTACACTGTGCGGACCCAAATTTTGGTGTAATCGGAACTGAATCAAAATTGTCAATCACAAAATAGCGGCATAAAGCAGCCAACCCCAAATCTGCCATAACAGTAGTGGGATGGCCACTATGCTAAAATCTTAACATACATGTTAAGTAATTTATAATTATACCACATAAACATAAATCGCAAAATAGCGGCACAAAGCAGCCGACCCCAAATCCACCATAACAGTAGTGGGATGGCTGCTATGCTAAAATCTTAACATACATGTTAAGTAATTTATAATAATACCACATAAATATAAGTGCTCAATAATTCAAAAAACAAAAAAGCACCCAAAGTTATTATAAATTTAAAAAGAAAAAATTAAAGGGAGGAGAACACCCTGGCCCAGCACTAAAAGGAGTGAAATCACAAGATTCCCTCCATCCCCAAAATGGCCTAAACAACACTCTTACAAGGGGGCCAAAGTGGGTTTTCCTAACTCTATCAGAGTTGCAGCGCTATTGCATGCAAAAGACCATGATTCTGGCATCTAATGCAGGAGTGATGGCCACAAGAAAAACCCCAACACAAAATTGCTTCTGTATCGCTCCATAATGCACCACCACTATTGTGCCACTATGGTGGGGCTCTTGACAACTAGTAGTGGGAAATTAATTATTTTTTTGTATTTCGGAAGTTTGGTTCGGAAATGGAAAGGCAATTCATTTTACTCCACAATGTTTTAAACCCTAACCAAACCATCTGGTTCAACCAATCAAACCTTAACAACATGCATAGTAAATTAAATTAAATCTCAAACATAGAAAATACAAGATCAATATTATTTGAGCAATGCTACAATACACTTGAGCTTACAAACACACCTATTCATCGGTCAACAATTACAAAATATACAACAGGAAAACAGTTTAAAACAGTGGACCTAAAAGTTTTGGAAATCAAACAAAGCAGCACTCAAGCATTGCATAACAAGAGCATTATTATTTCAACAAATACTACTAACAGAAGTATGTCCTTTACATTTACAGTTTACAGCAAATAAATGGGAAAGCAATTCATTCCATTTCATTACATCAATCTTTTAAAACCTGAATCGACTGTTTCTCCGGTCAATTGCCATTATTCCTTACCATCAACTTAACCTATTAATCCAATCAAAATGTAAACTACAGGTCTCAGGCCTCTAAGCGTTCAATCTAAAACAAATAGCATTCTGTTCCTCATGTTATTGGGCATATCACATGGAAATGGAATCAACACACAAAGGAATAACAACAGCAATGAATACTTAATCAAGGAAACGAAATCCAAAAACATAGCAGAACCAATTCCCCTAGTAATCCATACTTCATCACATGCAACACAACATCATGACTGAAATGAAAAACAAATTTACTCATTTGAAGTAAAAGCAGTAAAAGCATAATATTCGAAATTACCAAGCGATGAAGAACTAAAAACTCGAACACGCCGATTCCTCCACCGCAACAGCCTCAGAAAAAGTTCCAGTGCTCTATGGCGATCGCCGACGGAGAGATTCTGATAAAGGGAAACGAAACCCTAAATATTAATATCAAATATTAACAAATGAAGAAAAGGGGCAACCCTGAAATCAGTTAAAGTTGACGAATTTGGATTGAAAAGTGAGAATAAAAGAGATTAAGCAAAAGGGGTTAACGAAGCACAGAACAGCACCATTTTAATTTCTGTTAAGTGTTGAAGTGAAGAAGAAAAATGGGGACTTACGGTAAAGGAATTGAGGATCGTTGGAGAGGAAAGAAGAAACGGCTTCGGTGAGAGTGGTTTTTGTTTTGTTCCCTCTGTTCTGTTCTTCCTCGTTACGAATTGCTCATAATACCTTTTCTCCTATGTTCTCAGAGTCACACACTTGGGGAAGAACCTCTCTCTCTCTCTCTCTCTTCACAATAATAAATTATAAACTTTTTTTTTTTTTCTTTTGTTTTGAAGAATGAATTTTATCACTGGATGGGAGGCATTTTATAATGTTTGATGTGAAGAAGTTTTAGGGGTAATCTCATGTGATTTCTATATGCATTTAATGCAAACAAAAAATATATTGTGAAGATATATATAAAATAAAAAAAAGAGTTACATGGTAAAACAATTAAAAATCATCATTGTTTTATTGACTATTGACTTTTGAGGTAACTGATACAGAAATCCAGAAATTTATTAGATGTGAGAATATGTAATTATTAATTAATTAATTAATAATTGTGTAAAAGTTTTTCTATATAGTCAATCCATTTAATATTGCATTTACTGTTTTATTTATTATTTAAAGTAAGAAAAATATATAATACTTATAGTAATAAATAAAGGATTGAGATACTCAATTTTATTTTGAAAATTATTAAATTAGAAAATATTTATTAAAATACTTTATATTTTTCTTTTAAAATGTAACTCGAAAAAAAAAATCTTTATGGAACCTCTCTGGTATGTTTTTTTTACTAGATTACATTGTAAAAAAATTGTGCATATAAAAGGTTCAATTTTAAAGTACACATAAAGGATTAATTGGACGGTTTATAAAATTATAGGTTTTTTTACTGGAATAAAATTATAGGGTTAATTTCATGTTATCAGGTGTTTCTCCTTTATTTCTTTTACTGGAATATGTTGAATTTCTTTTAGGTACATATATTATAAATTTTTAGATGTACATGTATAGGATTAATTGGGTGAACTTGAAGTCTTTTTACGGTGAATCTCGGATTAGGACATCCTTCTTATAGAACATAGATTTGTTTCTTGATTAATTTATGATCTTTTTTTTTTTTTGGATACTTATGCTATGAAATGTAGATGTATAGAAGATAGATACTACCTCTCTGCTACTTAATATAAGCTAAGCACACATAATTGGAAATCAATGATTACACTTAGTGATTTTATAAATTTAAGTTTTATTCCAAAAAAAAAATTATTTAGTTTATATAGAATTGAATAAAATAGATAAATTAACAATAAAATAAGAATATAAAAAATATTTTATTCAAAAAATAAATTTTATTAATGTATATGACTAAAGATCATATTAGATTTTTTTTAAGGGAAAAATCTTATTAGTTAATTACGTAAACTATGTGATTTTAAAGTTAATTTCTTTATTATTTTATTAAGGGTATCTATCCTTTTTTATTATTATTATTGAATTATGTCATGAATTTTTTTTAGTTCATATATTATAAAATGTTAGATATATATGAATATGGTTTAAATAAACTTTTTCAATCAGATTATTTAGTTTTATTTTAAAGTAGTGGTAATCATTCTTTCAAATATACTATTTTCTATATATTTATTTTTATCTTTCGAAATTCATTAAAACTACCAAATTATAAGTAAATTATTAGGATGTGAAGTTCAATTTTATGTTGAGATTATTTAATTTTATAATTTTTTTTATAAATTTTAATTATTTAAAAAAAATGTGTCCAAGAAAATATATTAAAGAGTATATTTCAAACATTTCTCTTATCTTAAATTATTTTTATAACAATTTGAGGTTAGCTATATTTATATTTATGTCACAAAAAGTTGCGTATGATTCCATCCATTTAAAAGTTATTTTAGATTCCATCAAATAAAACCACAAATTGTATCTATCTTTATGTCTTTCAAGCATCAATTCTTTTCGAAGTTAAAATTTTCATTTAAGAACTAACACATCAATCACAATTTATTATGATAAGCAACTGGATCATCTTAACGACTTGGGTAAGAAATGATTTGGATCATGCTACGAGCTTTATGGTTTTATATATTTGTTAAAAGAAAAAAAGCCACACATATGAGATAGTAAGTAGAAACACATCCTTATAAAAAAGTTTAAATATGTTTTTTTTTTCATTAAATATAATTTTTTTATGTTTTAATAGTTTAAATTTAAAAGTTATTTTTTTAGTCATTTAAATATAATAAATATTTTTTATAATTTTTTTTAAAAATATATGAAAAAATATATACAAATTTTATAATTTATCTTGATTTTTTAAGGTAAAAGTTAAATTTTAACTATAAAAAACAGTCACAAATTATATAATTTATATATTTTATTTCAAAATTTAAATAAAATAACTAAAAACAATCTTCATCACATTTAAAAAAAAAAAAACTTTAATTTGATGGACTAACAAAATTAAATATTTGATAAACTATAAACATATTTAATCCTTATAAAAATCATTTATTATAGAAGAAAGGGTCTTCACTGTTTAAGAAGGCTTATTTCTTATACATGGTAGGTATTAAGCAAGGACTCCCAGTGAGGGAGAAGATTGATTTGATAGCACAAAGTCAGTTCACATTTAGCTTGATCGGTATGATAATATGTTGCTACCAAAGGTTTTCTTAGATGATTGTGTGTTTCAGGAATTGTGCAACCCTTGGGCAAATGCGTTTGTTATTAAACTGTTAGAGAAATCTGTTGGATAATCTCATAAAGTAGAAACTAAAACGGGTGTGGTAGCTACATAGCTACATGGGGTTTGATATTATATGGTTTCTATATTGTCAAGATCAACAAGGAGGAAGACATAGAGAGAGTTTTGAATTACAAAATGGAGTGTTAACTTTGCTTCTCTTATAGTTTTGTAAGGAGAATGAGGAGTACTTGTAGCATATTTTATTTCTTTGTAAAAAATGTACGGAGGCGTAGAATTATTTGCAGAGTAAGATGGATTACTCTTTAGTTTTGCCTTTTCCTGCAAAGAAGAACTTTGATCAATGGCTGATCCTCTAGTGTGCTACAATTTGGGTGCTATGTAACACAACAAATCACATTATATTCAAGGAAGGATCCTGGAACAAGAGGATTTGGTCATGGTTAAGGGGATTTGATTCAAATTTTGCTTTTCTTTTTGTGCAATGAAAAATTAATTTCCCAGCTTGTTCAGGGAATTAATTAGGGAGTAATTTGTATAGTGGGAATGTCATTTTGTTGATATCAATTTTAGTAGATAATTGTGGATTAGTTGGTTAAATGTTTGGCTATTTGATATTTGTTCTAATATTATCAGATTTAAACCTTACAAATTATATTGGTTGTAAATGCTGGGTATTACTTATACCCTTTTCTTAATATACATGTTATTTTGCTGATAAAAAAAGATTTTCAAAGTTAATTTAGCCTATTATGATGAAAGTTTGTTGTTGATCAGGCTTGTGCTATGTAAATATTACTCAAAGTGAATGATAATATATATACTTAGTTAATATTTGTTGCCTATGGCTTTCCCTAGAGCCTTTGTTGAAGTTCTCTATTAGCTTCGCTAATACCACACCCCTTTCCTCCTTATATATGAAGACTATTATTTTGTTTTGAAGATACTTGGATAATACGTTAAGAATACAAAAGTATAGTGGCTACAAATATCTTCCTATTTTTCAGTTGAGCAACACCCTGTCATAGAAAATGTAAGAGCTTGATAGTTAATTAAGTTGTGACCAAAGAGGAAGTTTCAATGGTGTTGAACTTAATGAAGTTGTATAAAACTCCTTAGCCTAATAGATTTCAATCAATATTGGCACATTGTTGGTGATTAATGCAATATGCCTTCACAGATGGTTTCTTCCCTCCCAATATAGCAGAAACATCAATACCTCTAATTCATAATGGAAAACCTAACCATTTTTAAAGGAGTTTGAGCCAATTAGCCGTTGTAATACAATCTACAAAATTATCATGAAGGTGATAATCAATAGACTTAGGCCTCTATTGAATGATATTATTGGTTTTTTCTAAAGTAGTTTCTTGCCAAGTAGAGGCGCTATTAATAATGCAATAATTCTCCAAGAATTTAATCGTAACATGCATAAATCTTATAATAATGTTAATTTGGTTTTTTGAAAATTTGCCCTGCAGTAAATACCTTACTCAAAATTATCTATTGCACATAGAGAGAAGTCAGAACTATTTTATATGGAATTTTATCCAAAAAGCTCAAGATGAGTTACGCCAAGCCAAGGTTATTAGTTGAGATTTGGCAGCAAGACTTCATCCTTTTGGTACTCATCGTGGTTAAGTATTGGGCCTCTAGCCACGATAGTAGATTATGTTCATATTACATTATATGAACCTCCAAATCAAAAGATGTGTTATGGGATAATTCCACTCCTCTATTAGACAATATAAAAATTGAGATTAATCACACTCAATTACACATTCACAAAACAATTGGTGATTCTTTCTTTTGGAAGATGAATGTTATCAATCTTCACACAGCAAATTGAGCCACTCTCGGTTCCTTAACAATAAGGTGTGCATGTTGAATGACATTTACATGAACATGCACGGATTTGAAATTTATAATCTCCAAAATGTTTTGATATTTTCTCTTGTTAACAGCTAATAATGTTTGTCCTATAATGTGTTGCACTTCATGTCATGTTTTGCACAATGTTTAATGTAGGTTTATATGTATTTCGTGTTAATTAAGATTGATTTTACTTTTATTTTTCTTAATTTTGTCACTTAGGAGTTTTTAGTGTTAATTAAGATTTAAATAATAAAAGTATCACTGTTTAAAATTAATAAAATTTTAAACTTTAAACTAGTCTCATGAAATAATAAAAAAGTAATACTGTTTAAAGTTTTTTTAAAACATTTATTTAAAAAAATGTTAAACAAAAAAAAGAAGATAAATACGTATCTAGTATATTAAATACATTTATTTAAAACTTTTTTTTCTTCAGCAAAAAAAAAAAAAGGCATGACAAATTTCATTAAATGTATGTCATCCACATGCAATTAATTAAATCTATAGGATAGGCTTGCATCTATATACAATAAATGGCCACTGAAAATGAACGTCGAGGAGAACATTGACAAAAGTAACAAATCTCTTTGCAACGGTTGACCATGGTAAACATCATTGGTGGTTTTTTTCTGCCACCAAAGTTATTTATAGAAACCAACCAAACCAGAAATGCAGCTCATGGCTGCAAAGGAACACGAGAAAATGTAGAGAAGAAGGCCGTGAGCGTGAGAGATAACATTAACAAAACAAAATAGATTACACATCACATGGTCAAAGTGTCAAAAAATAGAATAAAAAAACAACAAAAGCCATCATCCACTGCATACATACACTTCCTCAAATCACAGATATATAGAGAGAGACAAATACATACGTGTGTCATGTTCTTTGTGTAGGCAGTTTTCTTTCCTTCGCCGATAAACACTCCTTAGCTCTATCTTGTTGCTCAATCCTCTCCCCTCCAATCCAACTTCCCCTTCATTTTGTCTCTCTCTCTTCCCCTGCATATATACGCACACCCACTTCTCAATCCGATTACACAGATCCAAAGTTCTCCTCTTTTTCACCGTTCCACGCTAATTCCCCAACTGGGTCATCTAAATTCACAACATTACTTTGCTAATCAACCCATCCCTAATTCTCTGTTTTTTTCTTAATCCCAATTCTTATCCCTTTGGTTTTTCGGATCAAACTCTTCCACCCATGTCGCGAATCTTCGGTAGATGGAAGAATGCGAAGGAAATGGCGTTGCTTTCGGGGTCCCTGCCACGTGGGCACCATCGAACCGGGTTCATTTTTTGCCCAATTTCGACTCACCTGAACATGGTCGCCGGCCACCGGCGGCGGGAGGCTCCGGTGGGGGTTCAGGAGCGGTACAAGTGGGACCGCGGCGGGTCAGACGACAACTCGTACCGGAAGATCCGGGCCGAGGCTAATTGCCCACGTTGCACCAAAGACATGAACCTTGTTTTCTCCAATCGCCACTTTCCCACACCACCAAGTGAATCTGAATTGGGTGGTGGAGAAAGAGAAAAGGGTTACCAATCGGTGAACCTTTGCCCAACTTGCAAAACTGCTTATTACTTTCGTCCTTATGACACTGTACCTTTGCAGGGTACCTTTGTGGAGATTGGTAGGGTCACTAGTACTAACAATAATGGTGTTAATAATGTAAGTGGCAAGGGACATTCTCCTAGGAGGATCGCACATGGGAAGGGTGGTGGGAAAGATGGTAGTAGTACTAGTAAGGGAGAGGAATTTGTGGGTAAGAGTAATAGTAATGCAAGTAAATGGCTTGAAGTGTCATTGTGGGAGACTTTGATGACTTACAATGGTGATGCTCGTGGAGGTAATGGTGAGCCACCTGAGTCATGGTTGCCGACACCAGATGGTAGCAATGGAAATGGAAATGGATTGGCTGTGCATACTCCTCCAGGCCCACCTTTTGCACCTGGGACTAATGTTATCCGGGCTACGGGGCCAAGGAATGGTGGTTCAGGTGGTGGAGGTGGGGGCAATGACGAGAAGACTGCCTGGGGAGGGTCTAATTTGGGGAAGGAATTGCCCTCGCCGAAGGAGATCTGTAAGGGTCTTGACAAGTTTGTTATTGGCCAACAGAGAGCCAAGAAGGTATCCTGTTTTCCTGAATTTTTGTTTGTTTGACTTGCTGATGTGCAATTATGTGTCAGTTTGTGGTTTGTTTAGGATGCAAAATGAGAAATAAAAGGCAATTAGTGAAAATGTATGTGTCATTTTCATTGTCTTAGTTTTGAATTTGATTCCTATGGTTTTCATCCACTCTTTGTATATCCAAAACAATTGCCGATATCTTACAAGTCACTGAAAATGCATTGTTTTGACTGTACCTCATTAATGATTTATTTTTCTGTTGAAGGTGCTCTCTGTAGCTGTTTATAACCACTATAAAAGAATATACCATGCCACTTTACAGAAAGGGTTAGTTCTTTTACTACCCATTAGTGGAATTGCAACTGATTCTTTTTATTCTTATTCCCCCTTTTTTTATACAGATTTCTTCATATATAAACCAATCCATATGTTATGATAAAATATATGGAGAATTTACCAAATGCCAAAATCATAGCTTGTTCTTTCACATTATCTATTTTCTATGAATGAATTGGTGGACTTCTTTACTAGGTCAGCCGCAGATTCAGGAGCTTCGGAAGTATTAGATGATGGCGATAATGTGGAGCTAGAAAAGAGTAATGTTCTCTTGATGGGTCCAACAGGGTCAGGTGTGACATTCCTTAACACTAATATATTTTCTTTTTTCTTATAAAATGAGAATTAGTTGCATCCACATTGTTTGCTCATCAGCATCTTAAATTACATCATGCCTGCTATGCTAATCTAAATTTTATTGAATAGGGAAGACATTACTTGCTAAAACACTGGCTCGATTGGTGAATGTGCCGTTTGTCATTGCTGATGCAACAACCTTAACACAGGCAAGTATGAATTCATTGATGAGGTAATGTTAAAATTTGGAAAACAAAGAGTACATCATAAACAAGTTAAATGATTTCCTGTGCCAAAGTTCTGAAAGTATTTCTAATTTTAGAGATAAGAATGTAACTATTTACTTTCAATTTGGATGCAATCAATTTTTACTTTCAACTGAAACTTTGAGTATTCAGTAGCAGTAACTATTTCTGATTTGGTTTCATAGTTTGGTCACTTGTCTGTAGACAAAACTTTGTTGTTATTGACATAAAAGAGGGTTTTAATTTGTAGGCTGGTTATGTTGGAGAAGACGTCGAATCAATACTGTATAAACTACTTGCGGTATGTGTACTGTTCTGCATCATTATGATGTTTGATTGAAAATCAATTCTTTCTCTTCTAGGAATGACCTTATTTATCAAATTTCAGTATCCTACCAATACTTTTCGTAAGTTTTTTTTTTTTGTTATGTTCACCTATACTATACAGTTGATGGTGAATGGAATTTCACAAATAGAGTTTATTACATGTTGAATGTGTGTTGGAGAAAGCCACACCTCTTCTCTATTTATATTGAGGAAACCTCTTGATTACATCATATAAAGATAAAGATAAATAATAACTAACAAGATAATATAAAGATAATAACTATGAAGATAATATAAAGATAATAACTACTAAGATAATATAAAGATAATATATATTTTAACATTACATTCAGGAAAGCTTCCTTGCTTTAGAAACTTAATTGAAAATGATAAAGGTCAGCCCAAATTTCTTAACAATTTATATTAGCTGTAGACAAGAAAAAATTAGCTTGTTCCCTCATTATTTGGTTGATATCTTCATTTTAGTCTTTATATCCTCATACATGATATAAGTTGTTATCTAGTGAGGTGCTTGTTATGGTGGATTTCTTCCCTCATTGATATTGTGATGGGATAGCATTCTGTCCTTTGACTTGAGCCACAATGACAAGAATGAGACATTCAAATGAAGAAGTTTAGTTTTTTTTATAAAGAAAACTTGCTATCACAAAGATGTGGAGTGTAGTCAGTGTACAGACCCAGAATTAATCATTTCTTATAAAAAAAATTGACTTGAGATTTGAGAATATTTTTTAATATTTAAATTAAATAAATAAATAAAGCCTCACGACATGTGCTGCTTTTATGGAGTCATAACATTTATTAGAACTACACTAATTTCATGTAAACTCAGAATACAATTATAAAAGAAACAGTAAAAAAGTTATTTAAACAAATAGAAAAGGTTCATGTCAGGGAGGCCAGCTAGAGTTTGAATCTCCTCATCTACTATTCTCCTGTGTAAAGATTGTTCTTTTTTATCTTGGTTGTTGTTGCACCTTCCTTCATCTCATTGCTATACTGGCTACTTCGATACAGGCAGCAGATTTCAATGTTGTAGCAGCTCAACAAGGAATAATTTACATTGATGAAGTTGACAAAATAACTAAGAAGGTTTGTTTGCTAAATTAATAGGATAAGTTCATACTTTTTTATCCACTCTAGTTTTTAAATGTTTTGGTATACATTACAGGCCGAGAGCTTAAATATCAGCCGAGATGTTTCTGGTGAGGGTGTTCAGCAGGCATTATTAAAAATGCTGGAAGGAACTGTAAGTAAAAGATCCAGAATGCAATTGTTGCTAACTGTGTTTTTTATCTCATTTATACTGCAACTGAAATCTTGGAGTAGAATATTCTTTCTGCAACTGTAATACAATGCATGGTTTGAATTGACACAATGGTGTTGATCATAGGGTTTAGTAAGAGCAAACATGAATCCTTGGACTAGAATATTCTTTTCTGCAACTGTAAATTATGTATGTGCTAACGATTTTTTCTGTCAACAAACCATTCTGTAATACAGTTCTGTTGCTTTGCTTCTAATTAATTGGTTTTCTAGACTGACTTCTGTGGAAAATGTTTATTTTTCACCAAGTATTCCCTTGTTAAAGCTCAAGTGAAAAAATGCCCGTTTATTTACATCACATCCAAAGATCTGCTGCCGTTTTAAACAAACTTCAATTGTTTGAATTATTTGAGTTGACTAAATTAGCTCCCTAGTCTGTTATGGCTAATTTTTTTTTACTATGATTCTAAATTCTTGAGCATATTTTATGAAGTTTTTTAGCCACTGTTTTTAAGATTTACTTTAATATTGGATTTATTCTAAATTCTTGAGTATAAGTTCTCTCATAATCTAGATTCAATAAAAAAATTTGATCATCACCTTTCTGTTTTATGGAATATGTTTTCATATATTTACTTATTCATTGATTATTTGTGCTGATTTTTTAAGAGATAGACACTAAATTGGTTAGTGCCATTCTTACAGTTTCCTAAACTTGGAATGATTTCTTATTGTCTAGATAGTAAATGTTCCCGAGAAAGGAGCTAGGAAGCATCCACGGGGGGGATAACATTCAGGTGTGTTGTTTGGATTTTGGAAGAATAACATCTTTTATCATTCCTTTTCATTCTATTTGTGCATGTAGTAGGATGTGATTAGACAATTTTTCTCACCTTGTTTTTTTTTTTGTTGTCCCAAATCCTGAAATATTGTTTAGAATTGAGAAACATATTTCTACCATTATGATAATTTATCTTTCTTTGTAACTGGAAAAGGTATGAAAAAAAAATGAGAATGGTATATTCACCTCATTGGTTGGTGAACAATAAATCACACTCTTGCTGGAGGAAATTACAAAGGAGAAAATGCTTAATGGATGGTTTATTTTAAGAACTCTCTTATCTCCTTACCATTATTTTTCAATAGTATGTCAATGTGGGCCAGTTTCAGCTAACACTTGTAATTTTTTTCAATAATCTTCCAATTTTTTTTTATCTTCTGCAGATGGACACTAAAAATATTCTTTTTGTATGTGGTGGAGCATTTATCGATCTTGAAAAAACCATTTCGGAGAGGTAAATGTTTTTTGGCCTTTGCATTGCTAAAATATCTGTTCACAGATCACAGATGCTTTACATATGTCTTGGTTTCTTCTGGAGTATTAGCTAACTTCTAATTATCAAATAAAACAGACGACAAGATTCTTCTATTGGTTTTGGAGCGCCAGTTCGTGCCAATATGAGAACTGGTCGAGTAACAGATTCTTCAGTAACATCATCTTTACTTGAGTCAGTGAGTATTGGCTTTTATCATCTGTATATTGCTTTTCTATAATTGTAAGACACTAAGACTAGATAGATAGATGGATACTTTAAGCAGCTGAAACTTATTAATAATGCACTTAAGCTACCGTGGTGTTGTGTGCTTTCTCAAATCCTCCAACACCAGATAAAAACACAGTAGTGAGATAATAGGTTTTTGTAGTCTGCAGCTATTGGAACGAGTCTAAAAGTTGCATTTAACACTTTTCAGGTGGAAAGTGCTGATCTTATTGCTTATGGCCTTATACCAGAGTTTATTGGACGATTCCCAATCTTAGTCAGCTTATCAGCTTTAACCGAAGACCAACTTATGATGGTATTCTTACCCTGTATATATTGTCTTCAATCATATCATATCTTTTCCTGATTTCTCTAAGCAAAATATAGTGCTTCAAAGACTGATTCTGCTTGCCTGCTGCCTCTGATGATGATTATGTTGTCATTTCTGATGCTTTTTTCATATAAAGACTAGAATCCATATGGGTTTTTAACCTCCTAAAAGGTTAAAATCTTTATTTTTCTCTTCCTGGATCAAGGCTTGTTATATTTTTATTATTTATACGCATTTGCTAACATACACCTACTTGTTTTTTAGGAGTAAGTTAGCAAGTTACACGTTGGGTGTAGATAAGACATTTGTAATTATAACTTGCTAACTTACTCCTAAAAAACAAGTGCGTGTAATTATAATTATAACAAAAATTGGAAGAAGTTCTTCAAAAGTACTGTAGTTTTAAATGATGGTTCCTCTGTTTAATTTGGGAAAGTAGAAAAGATACTAAAAGAGAGGAATCCGTTTTCTATTTAGTATATGTTACTTCACATGTACAAAAGGAGTTTTTTTTTTTTTTTTTGCTTAGTGTGCCCATAATTCTTCTGTCTTTTAGCAATTTGAGTGTCATTGGCATTGGGAATGGATTTTTTTTTCCATGTGCTGCTGGCAGCATGTTGTATATGATGGTTTATATTTTAGACTTGCTATCATGTGGAATACTTAATTTTGCTTGCTTCAGGAAGAGTTGTAGTTGTTACTTATATTAGATTTTGAACAGATATATATTATATAGTCATATGACTGTTGTTGGGTTTACAGGTCCTCACAGAACCAAGAAATGCTCTTGGTAAGCAGTACAAGAAATTATTTAGCATGAATAATGTAAGCAGCTCTCTCTCTCTCTGTGTGTGTGCGCATGCGTGAGTGCCTCACTCTGTGTATGTGGTGTGTGAAGACTCACGTGGCCACCAGATGAGATCCATAATTCCATATCCTAATCAACAAAATTTAGGCGTACCAAGATGCAAATCATTCAAACCTTAAATTGGTTAAAGTGATTGATTTAATGATTATCCATGGCAGACTATTCTAATAATGACTCACTTAACCTAATATATCTTAAATTCAGTTATGTGTATAGTTAATCACTTACAGTCTCCCTCTTCCTGTTTTCCCTAAGACATCAAAGTATCCCTTATACATTGGAACATGACATTGAAGCCTAATCAAAACAGACCTTAGTAGTTTGTAGAGTGGACAAAGGGAAGTCTATTTATTTCAAACTTTACCCCTACTCTACAGGTTAAGTTACACTTCACAGAGAAAGCTCTAAGACTGATAGCAAAGAAAGCAATGGTAAAAAATACTGGTGCCAGAGGTTTAAGAGCCCTTCTGGAAAGCATTTTAACTGAAGCCATGTTTGAGGTATTGAACAGTTTGTTTATTCTTAAAATATCTATCAGCTATCTTCAAGTATCACAAACTATCATCATTTTCTACTGTTTTGTACCAATATATACAATGCTTGTGTGCACCAGATTCCTGATATTAAGACGGGAAGTGACCGAGTTGATGCAGTTGTTGTTGATGGAGAGTCAGTAGGATCACTAACTGCCCCTGGATGTGGAGGGAAGTTTCTTCGTGGAGATGGTGCTTTGGAACAGTACCTAGCTAAGATGAAGGATTTGGCGGTATGATCTTCATTCACTGGTTAATGCATTAGGTTTATGTTTGAGGATTGATTATTATAAAATTAAAAACTATCATTTTTTTAAGTTACCTTAATACAGGAGATGTTTTCCTTCATTTGCAGCATTATGAGCTATGAGGATGTTGTATTGACTTTTTACTAAACTTGCTTAATCTCCTTTGCAGGTTAATGTTGACGGAGGTGAATCAGATTTACAAGAGGGGGATTTGGAGCTTTCATCAAGAGCCATGAGCTTGTGATATTATTACATTTACCATATTCAATGTATAATTTGTCATTGTTATTTGTAAAAATCACATAAAAATTGCTGTAATTATCCCTTGTATAACAGCATAGCTACTGGTCTAAGTTCACTGGATAGGAAAGTAATAAAAGAAAAAGAAAGGTGTAGTGTAGCATTGCTAATTTAGGCAGGCAGCACATTATACAAAATTTCAATTATTTTTTGAGGAAGTCTCACTGAAGACATTTTTTTTTTCCTTTGTACTGGATTACTGGTGTCCCACTGTACAATTTATCTATTATGGTTTTATTGTAGGCAGTCTTATGCTGATTTCATAACTTGAACTAATGACCGACTTATATTTTAATTTAACTATTGTGCCAAGGGTCCCCTTCTGATTTGGCCAGGCTTGCCAAATCATGTAATGTACTAATGTAACAATAGTTTCTCCTCCGGACCAATATCTGTTGGAAAGGCTATGCATACTATTTAAAAGCATGAAATTCATTGATGTAGAGCAAATCCAACTGAAATGGCTAATAACATGTATTGCTACAAATAATTCAAATGAATCTAATAGTTATAGCATGATCTCCTATCATCATGGACAATGAATCTGACAAAAGACATCCAACCAACTAGCACAGATAATGCAAATAAACGAGTCAAGAGATGAGAATGTGCTCCCTCCGTAATCAACTTAAACATGATGATCAGATATTACTTCCAAATTCCAATAGGATCATTGTCAAAGGTACAATCTGATGAAAGTGAAGGCTTTGGTATATCCCTCCAGCAACTAACAATTATAGATATAGTGAGTGGTAATTACTTGATCAAGTTCATACATGGCATCATTAGGCCACAACAATAGAAGAAAAGTTAATAGGTACACATTATTTTTTCAAGCTGTAGTGCTTCTTCACAGCTTCAATCACTTCCCAAGTAATGTTCATTCCTTTTGGGAAGACAATTAAATCACCAGCCCCAATTTCAAAAGATCCAACAGACCCATCAATAGTAACCCTCACTTTTCCCTGCAGCAGATACATAGTCTCTTCTTCTTTAAAGGACCATGGAATTTTGGTTGGACCACCTTCCCACCTTTTCAATGGTTAGACTCATGTGTCAAAGATAGTATGGAATATAAAGGGATAGCATAGATGATAGAACCAAAGCCACTACAAAGCAAGCAAAACCAAGAAGAAAAGATACAAAGCTTCACAGATAAATGCAGGTTTTACAAGATTAAAATGTGCAAGTCATTTCTCCATGCTGCCCCCTTAAACTGATGAATAGATGCAACAATACCTTTCAAGCATTTTAATGTAGTATAGAATAACTACATACATGTAACTAAAGGGGGCAATGCAATTATTTATATTTGCAATGTGCACCCTAAATGTTATGGGTGACTTAAAATTCACGATGTTACACTGAATGTCTTACTCTCTGTTTATTGGAATGGTGGTAGTTAGATGCAACAATCTCTTTGTTTATTCCAACACATCCATGATTTTTTATATACGTATATATACTATCAACTGACAATTTTCTTATTGATGACTGAAGTTACTCACTTTGCCTCTAACGAGAAGATCAACTGTTGATATTCTAACACATACATTTTTTTATCAGCATTCTAACACATACATCATTTGTAATGCACATGCAGGTAATATCCATGGTTGATTTTCTGATCAATGACTAAAATTACTTATTTTATCCTTACCTCTAAAGTGAATTGTTCACTTTAATGAGATAAATCCCACTACCAGTACCTAACCCCTACAGAAATTTTTGAGATAGGACTGTGAAGCACAAACATGACCAAGACCCAAAATTAGTAATGCAGAAAAGCTTGAAACTTTGAAGGAAACACATCATGGGTAGCAGTGAAAAACTGAGTAACATGAACATACTTGAAAAAACCAAAAAAAAAAAAAAAGTGAAAAGAAAGAGAAAAAGTTACTTGGGCCAGGTTGAGACTCCAAGCTCAATGAGTTTGGACTGAGGTGGATTCTTCTCTATCTTCACTCCAAAGACCTCATAGGTTTTCATGGCGGTTTCCTTTGGCCTGAGAACTACAAAGGAGAGGGAGAGAAGCACAGGAACAAAAACAAACAGTGACAAACGCAGCACAGAGGGCTTCATTATTGCTTTACCAAATTGTAGTCTCTGACTCTGTTCAACAAACAAAAGTTGTGTACTGATTACTGTAGAAGGGTAAAATTCTACGCTAAGTTGTGTACTTCCGTATATCACGTTAGAGGATCCGAATTCTGAAAAAGATGTTGCCTTTTCATTGCAAGAATATTTTGATTACCATGTTGGGAATTTTTTTTCTAAAGAAAATTTATAGACATCATTTCAAATCATATCACCGTGGACCAAGAGTAAAGCCAACCCAATAAAAATCCTTGCTGTAAAAAAAGTACGTTTTTTTAATAACTTTCACACTAATTAATCCATCAGCTCAATAATAGAGTAAGACTCTAAATTTATATTTTTTAATAAATATATTTTATTATTAATTTTTAATGTAATAATAAAACTTGTTTAATATAAAATGACAATCATAAAATAATGTAATTTTTAATAAACTTAACCATTAATAACGAGTATGTTTTAAAAAAATGTTACTGATATTTCTTTTTTATTTGTTAATAGAGCAGATAATATAAGATAAATTAATTTGTAAATCCTTGAACTATTAAATATAATATTTAATTAGATCACCTGTTTTTTTTTAAGTCCTTTCATCTAACTACCATTATGAAAAACATAAAAAAAAATAAAAATTATCAATACAATCGCTAGATACGCCTGCTGAGTGCTGACCCAATTTAATAAGATGGTGATGCAGATATCCAGAAACCCACTTACAGCATGTTACAACATTAAGTTGTATGCTGCAAGACAGAAATTCTACTTCATCTTAAAAGAATGGGTTTCTTTTCTCAACCAAGAAGGTCACAATTGTATAGACTTTATTTGCCCTGCTGCTACTAATTGAAGGGTTGTGAACGAGGGGAGATACACAACCAACCATGTATAAAAAGTTCATTTGATTATATTGTAATTGTGACAAAATAAATTAACACGTGCATTGATCTTCCAACATAGCTTTTCACTAGTTTAAGACATCTTACAAACTGACGAACCTAAGTTCTGTGATAAAACCTACTTGCTCTGCTATTGGCTTTATATACATGTACACTAACATTGGATACATGGGAAGCTAGCAACTAGTAAATGAATCAGGCATGCCCTGTCGAAGATTGTTTTCAAGACTTTCCCTTCTGGTTGAGCACAGCCTGCATTTTGTCAAATTACATCATGCAATCATTCTTGCCTCCTCAGTGTCTGGAACTATAATGTCAAGCCTCATCATGGGCTTGTACTCATCTGGTATCTGTGCACCAGCTTGCATGCACACTTCGACGACGGCCGGAGCCTTTCCATAATATCTCCTCAGTGCAGATGCCAAGGGAGTCCCCCTAGGGTCTCTAACATGCCACACATAATT
The DNA here is from genome assembly GCA_014843725.1 of Amphicarpaea edgeworthii. NCBI lineage: Eukaryota > Viridiplantae > Streptophyta > Magnoliopsida > Fabales > Fabaceae > Amphicarpaea > Amphicarpaea edgeworthii. The sequence goes on from CM026325.1 coordinate 3,312,470, forward strand.
TGGAGGAAAAACTTCATCCACAGTAGCATCCTGCCAACCATGCTTCCCATCCCTCCACTGGTGCTTGAATGAACCACAAAGCTTAGCATTGTGGCCCCATGGTCCCACATGAACCTCAGTGCAATAACCACACGCTTTCACAGTGTATTTCCTCATCAACTTCCTGACACCCTTTTTCACAGTTTCATATGCCACCATTGTTTCTTGGGCAATTTTAGGTAGATCTGGCAATGATGGTTGTGGAAACCGCTCAGAAGCTCTGTAAGTATCAAAGTCATTGAGTGAAGAGGGGTCTGCAAAGCGCCATGGTTTAGGTTCCTCTAAATTTCCACCTCTGTCAATTACTCTCCTCCCTAACATCCGTACAGGATTGGTCCTTCGGCGCGAAGGATATTCTGGGATATCAACACCAGCTTGAATGCATAGCTCAACAACGGCTGGAATTCGGTCATATTCAAACCGTGTATCATGTTTAATACGCCTACCAAAGGGGTCAAAAAGATGATAGGACTCAATTGGGACAAGTATATCATTGACAGAACCCTTTACCCATGCATGAGAACTACGACGCTGTCGACCATTAGTACCAGAACAATCCCGAATGTGGTGACCAGTTTGGGCTACATGAACTTCTGAGCATTCACTGCATGAATTCAATTGATACTCTTGTATCAGCTCAGCCTTAAAAATGAACGAAACAAATGCAAAGAAATTAGGACATCAAATAAATAAAATATAATCTACCTACAGCCATGTACAGGAATGACATGCAAGAGCTGGGCAAGACCTTTTATCAAAAGCTTCCAAGCATCAAATACTTCATAAGCAACAGGAACTAGGTATGGAACAAGTAATCCATTCTTTGGAGGCTCAAGAGGTTTCTCTATTCCCATGTGTGCAAGTTTCCTGTCATCCCTTCCAGCCTGTTTGATTTCCTTAAAGGGAATAGGGTATGGTTTTTTCTTATTCTTTGGTAAAATTGGCGGTAAATCCTCGTTTTGTGGTATAGTTTTTCGTCTCCACACTGTTTCTTTGGGCATTCGACTAGCACAAACTAAAACTAATGGCAATGTTGATCTACCCTTGCAAAATTGTTGGCACTTAAACTGCAACATAAAGAAAACTAAAATGTGAGTTCCAACAAGGATGTTTGGAAAGATAAAATAAAAGGACAATATTGTTATTTAAAACACTTGGAGAATACTTTCTTCAATGTCAGACAAAGGATAACAAATTCCCTCAGCAGTTTCTATGGCTAATCAGTAGGAGTAAGGCCACAGTAAACTAATGATAAGAATGAAAATTGGATTTCAAGAAAATGACATTCCATACAACCTTCAAACTTGAATATGACTTAGAAGCTGATGGATGGGGCCACATAAACTTCACACTGGGGGAAACACCTGCAAATAAAAAATCACATCAAAACAAGATAGAGTTGTTGTTGCTCCCCCCCTTGTTAATTTGTATTACAGAATTTTTTTAGAAGTAAAATATAAAAAGAGAAAAATGAAAGAAAAGGGTAACTCACAGTTATGAGAAGGATCCCATATTGTAGAAGAAAGTAGAGGCAGCCCCATGTGTGTTTGTTCTCTGTTCCTGTAGTAGCTCACTGCAAACAAGAACAAGAGTTGTATTGGCAGCAATGAATCAACACGGAAAAAAAAAGTTGATGCATTTAGTGGAGCAATTCATGGTGACAGAAAAGATGAAAGCTAGGGTTTTGAAATTTCGTCTGAGCACAGAAACTGATAAGTGCTAATTCTTTTTTCCCCCTAAAACACAATCCCTGTTTTGCAAGAGATTAGTTATCACAATCCACCCTTTTTTTATGGTTTAAAAATGAAAGAAGCAATAATAATCAAAAGCATGGTGCTTTAAAAACCTTACCTCAGAACCTTTCAAGCGTTGTTATTCTTCCCTCCCATTAACTCTCTCGCCGCCAATTCTTCGAGCGAGACGTGCTCGGAACAGAGCATATGTGGCAACTGATACTTATCTTTTTCTTTTCTTTTTTTCTGGTAGAATGCTTTTTTGTCTACTTTTTTTTTTTTTTTTGTTGAATTTACGAGTTTGTTTCGCTAATAAATTTAGTTTTGTTAATTTAGAGAATTTTTTAAGAAATGATTAAAAATAAAATTTAAATTTATTATTTATTTTCTATATTTTATTATTTTTCCTTATCGCTACAGTTTTTGTTTTAAAAATAAATTTATAATTCCTCTGTTACTCGGAATGCCAATGGCTAGTACCCAAACTCTGATATTTATATTGAATTCTTCGGCTACCAAATGCAATGTTCCCCAACTTTTATGCTAGTTTTTTTTATCACCCTCAAATTGTTTTTCTCAAGTCTTACCATATAGTATTTTTATATGTGTGTATATAGAATGCTCATTCATGGAGTAGAATTTATTTAGAAATCTTCTATACTAACAAAGTTGAAGTATTAAGAAGTGAAATACAAATTATTTCTTAAGTACTTAAATAAACTCTTAAATTTCCTTTGTTTTGGTCTGCAAACAAGCACTGGCAGTATATTATCAGCACTATTGTTCTCGGTTGAATTTAATCCAACTCTTATTGATAGTTACCGACTCTTTTCTTCACAACCACCATTAACTTGGTATTGGATTTTTCAACAAGGTGTTCAAGGAACGTGGCCTCTACATACTTTTCATGCCATCAATTCACTTTTCATTGTCCACCCTTTCATTCAAACAGGTACATGTAACTAGTTTTCTATTTCTTGGGGCATTTAATGGATTCTTAGTTCCCACAAAAGTGCTCAACGAAATGACTCTTAAAGTCTTCACATGGAGGATATGCAAAAGTGGTAAATTGATTTCAGAGATTAGTGGGCAGGTATACCCCTTCACTTCTTGTTTTGGTCCAACAGAACTTCAACAATCTTCATTATTCCTGCTGAAACTCTTCACTAAGGTTCGAGCATCACACACACATATTAAAGTTCAGTGATATGATTCTAATCACTTGTTTTATTGGTATGCACTATGAACCAAGGTATGTTAACAATTTATTGGATGCTAATTCAATAGTAAATATTGAATATTTAAAAAAAACCAATGAATTACTTGATGAGTATCAATAATAAGGCCAAATAGCAACAATCATTTCACCTGTCTCAGCTATTTTTGCAAGCAAATTATGAAAATGGATCGAAGTAACGAGATAATAAGAAGATATAAACGAGGATTATAACACCTTTATCAGCAAAAACTGAAATCTACTTCAAAGTTCTTATTCCATTCAACATTACAGCCATTTATTTGTTCATGAAATTCCTCCTATTTCATTCACTTGTAGGATTTATTCAAAGATATAGTGCTTGTCAACCGCAACTGACACATCCCAAATGCAACTCATCCCTTTTGGAAACTCAACAAAATCACCAGCAGCAATTTCTACAGACTCATTTGCCCCACTAGGGGTAATCTTCACTTTTCCTTCCAAGAGATAGCAGCTCTCTTTAGATTCATATGTCCATGGGAATTTGCTTGGAGGGCAACCCCATCTGTTTGTTTTACATCACAATGTCAGTCATACTATACATAGAGAAACAAACAATTTCATAAGAGAAACAACAAACCTGTGTTTGTTTTGGCATTGGAAAATCAATTCATGCACTTTCCAATTAAAAATACATGCCAATGCAAGTTTATGGTTGAAATTCATTTAGACAAACATCCTAACTACATTCAATAATTCAAAACCCAACATTAAAACAGATGACCCTAAAAAAAGAGTCTGGTTTCGACGAAATGCCTCGAAGAATTGATTTAAAAAACATATCTTTATTACATAGAAAGTAGTATGATAAATAAAGCCAACCACAATCAATCCTGAAGAAGACCAAATTTGGGGTAAAAAAAGTAAGGAAAAAGAGGGGAAAGAAAAGAAGTATACTTTGCCCATTGCCTAACACCAAGTTGAGTGAGCTTGTCTTCAGGAGGGTTCCTCTCAATCTTAATGCCCAATTTCTCGATCACGTTGCTCATACTGATCACTGCAATCTTAGGGTTTGTTTCAACTGGAGGAGATGGATGAAAGGCAGTGTTTGTTTCGCTACAAAACATGTGTCTAAAATTTTATCTTTATATTTCACAACCTTTTAATTTCAATATTTCTCGATATTTGTATCTTTTAATCATTTTTCAAAAATTTGGTCTTCACAATTTTTCCTTTTGTTTAGAAAAATGAAATATTGGATTTTTTAAGCACTTTGAAATTCAGATTCATATAGTCAATTACCTGCCCAAAAAATATACTATATATATATATTTACATAGTCAAACGAGTATTTGAATTGGCTACACAGTACAATACTCTGTAATTTTCATTTTTCACGCCTTCTCTTCCTCTTTTCTCTATCAGAGACAGTGACAGAAATTGAAAACAGAGACATACCAACAACAGAGAAGGATGAACGGCGACGACGACAAGGGCTTGCTGTGGAAGCTTCCGGTGGTCAAGTCCGACCAGTTCGGAAAGGTGGGCCCCGCCTTCGGCATCGGCGCCGGCTGCGGCCTCGGTTTCGGCCTTGGCCTTCTCGGAGGTTCATTCTTCAACCCTGTGCTCTGTACCCTTAAGTTGCTTCAATTTCGCAAAGTTGTTAACTTGTTATGTGATGCTTCTATTCTATGTTGATAGGGAAAAACAAGTTGGAAGATAACTCTTTTTAGATTAATCATTATGTGCCATAGACTGGTAGTTTTTCTAGCATGTGAAAGTTTTTGTGAAAAATTAACTTTTTTTTTGGATCAGCGTGAAAAATTAACTTTATCACTCCTTCTTCACTCAGAACTCAGAAGAAATGGACCGTTTGGATTGATAAATTGTTTTCTATTTTCATTTTTTATTTTCAATTTTCAATTTTTTGGATCAGAGAAGTCTGAGTGATGAATTGAGGGAAAAGAGAAATAGTACTAACAAGGAATTATAGTTTTGTTTTTGGAGATGCTGACATTAAATTCTACCACTTTTTGAAAATCAGTGGTGGGACTGGGACAAATAAATTGTTCTTAGCTAGTATAAATGAATGAAAAGGGGGTTCTTCACTTCCCCCCCAATTTCTCAGTTGGACATTATGATTGTTTTACTGTATTTTGAGCTCTTGCTCCCCTCTTGGACCAAAAGTTGACTGAATGTCAACATTTAAGGCATTGCAAATCATTGGTAAACTACAGTTTATAAAATTTCAAAGTCGTCTTTTAATAGTCATATCTGTTAAATAGTTAAACTTCCATGAGAGAGTTGTGCAGGATTTAGGTAAAGTTCGGTGCTCCATAGTTGGTTTGATCTTTATGGTATAAACATAAACCAGACATTTATAGCCATGACAAGGAATCTCTAATTGATTTTGTTTATGAAAAGACTTTGTTGAAATCCTTACTCTGCTTTAAGCATTCTGACTAATCTTTGTTAACTTTTGACAAATGGTTGTTTATTCCTTTGTGGAATTGCTGAAAAACTGAAAATATTCCTTAAAAAAATCTAAAATAGTATATAATGGTAAGATGTGGTGTGCTACTTTTATCTTCTTGTCCCAACCTTGTTGTAGATTTCTCTCCTGTTTCTCTCCTGCATGGCTGTAGGCTTGTAGATGCCTTTTCTGATGCTGCTAATAAGAATTGGGATCATCCCTGCTCTATAGTAGGCGGGGAGATGTATTTTTATGCTGCTTACTTATCTGGTTCATGTTTTAATCTTTAAGTTTGATCATACTTCCTGCATTGTTTTATGCTTAATAGAATCTTATGCAAAATAATTATCTGACTCCAGGAGTGGGTGTTGGCCCTGGAATTCCTGGTTTGCAAGTTGGTTTTGGATTTGGAGCTGGATGTGGTGTTGGTTTAGGGTTTGGCTATGGTGTGGGGAAAGGAATTGCACAAGATGATTACAAGAGGTACTCTAATGTTGGGAATCCTTTCCGTGGTTCTAGAAGCATCATTTCTGAGTAAGTACATTGTCTAACTATCCATACTTTTTATGATAGCCGAACTGTTATAGATCTAATTGGAAAATAAAACATAATTAGAATACTAAAAACTGTTAGCAACTTAGCATATCCAAGCCGGTTAACTACTCAAACAGAAAACACCAGAAAATAGCTTGTTTGATATACTTACATGATAGCACTCCACACCACTTTTATGAAGGATAACATGGTCACGGTGTGTGGTTATTATGGGCTCTATTCACCATTCTTCAAATATACCATAACTGCATGAAACATGAAAGATTTTTATTCATCTGAAATTTTTCTGTGGCTACTACTGGCTGGTTTTCAAATTTCATATCGTTTTTAACACCATTTGGATATTTCATGTTATTTTCAGGGATGATATTACTGCACTTGTAGACGACCTTGTCATTAACACTAAAAAGCTTATCAAGGCAACATCAAAAGAAATTGAAAAGTGGAGAAGATAAAGGAAGAGACCATTTTAAGTACAGTTGTTGTATAAAGAAAAAAACTGTCAATATTTTCCATTTTTACATACTAAATCAAGGCAAACTCAGCACATTCAGACTTTTAGCAGTACATGAGATACTAAATTGTCATATTAATACTTAATTAGCGGGGGCTATTATTTGGCCTTAATTGAAATTAAATTCCGCCATCGTTTAACTGGGGTACAAATTGTCCGAATGACAGAATATTGTGAAGTAACCACAGCATTAGTGAACAACCTCTAATGGATGTTGGAGGAAATGCTATGCAACTGGAACTGGTGTGTCTACGCTGGTTTCGAGTGAATTGGTGTGTTATGAATTTTTTGGAATTTTTAAATGTATAATATTTTTTTAATAATTTTTTGAAGTATAAATTTACACAGGTTATGATTTTTTTAAAAATATAAATATATATTAATTCACGTAGCTCAATGAGTGATTTATTGGTTCTACAAGTGATTCGATAACCCAATTGTCTTAACTGAATTGATAACTAATTTGAGTATCATAATATTGGATGATTCGTCTATCATCAAAGTTGGAGAAAGGCTTAGCATAATTTGAAATCTTATTTATTATGAGGGATAGGGCGTGTCTTAAGTCTTAACAATTTCTAAAATACTTGCAAATATTTTAGCAAATCAGTAAGAATTCTTGCATAGAAGAACAACCACTGCCCATTTTGTGTAATACAAATGGGGAGCTGCAGAACTTGCAAACCTTGTGTATTTCTAAATCTTCTTTTGTGAAATTTGGTGGTCCACATATATATATTATATATGACTTGTTGAAATTCTTCTTTCACAAATCACAATACAAGTCCGCCCATAGAATAGAATATGGTCCCAAAAGAAAACAAAATCTTTTCACTCTTACAGTAACTATGTGACTACAAATGAAATATGTGGTAGCCATTATTTCTACAGAATCTGAAGATAAAAACAAGAAGCCTTGCTTTTGTAGGTAATAATAAAGGGGATGCAAAATGGTTGATGGAAAAAAGTCCAAGAGGTTGGAGGATAAAACATGTTATCCAAAACCAAGCAATCTTCCAGCTCAGGAGATACCATCATCCTTATTCCTTCACACATCACTGAACAACCAATGAAATCCTTGCATTGGATTGCAAATCTCTCACTTAGACCAATCAAAGTCCATGTTGATGAATCTGACGTGGCACGTCCACATCCACCAGACCATGCATATAGTATCTGCATCTCCATTCTCTTACCCCTCCATCCTTCATTCACTTGAGTTTGTGAGGCTTCTTCTTCCAAAGCATTAAGCATGGCTTCCCTTGCAGCTTCCACTGCTGCTGCTTCACTTGGCATGTCAGAAATGCTTGGAAACCCCATCAACCTCAGTGGTGCCACAAGACCAGCTCCATCTGCTTCTACCCCTGCCTCCTCCTTCAAGACTGTGGCTCTTTTCTCCAAAAAGAAGGCTGCAGCACCAAAAAAAGCTGCTGCTGCCTCTCCTTCCAATGATGAGCTTGCCAAGTGGTATGGTAAGTCCCCCATGTTATCTTTTGTTTCAACTTTCAACTTTTAACTGTTATGTAACTTATGTTAATTCAAGCTGTGTTCTTTGGACAATGTAATTGAAGGAAGACAACTAATAGGGTGTTTGGTTTTGAGAAATTATTATATGGTCCAGGACTATTGTTATGATTATGACTAATCTTCACGTGACATGTAAGTAATTGAGTGTTACTATTAACTTATTCTAACTAAATTGAAAATCTTAGTTATATGACATGTAAAGATTGGTTGGGACCATGAACACGTAGTGGTCTGAGACCATATGATAATTTCTCATTTGGTTTCATGTCCATTGTTCCTTCAACATGGATCCATATTAAAGCTTTCACCTTAATGGGTGTTGGACATGGGTTTGAACGGAGTTCCTAACACACTTAGTTGCTCAACTTATTTTGTTCAATTTGTTGGCAGGTCCTGACAGAAGGATCTTCTTGCCTGAGGGTCTCTTGGACCGATCCGAGATCCCAGAGTATTTGAACGGAGAAGTCCCCGGAGAGTATGTGGCTTCTCCTCTCTTATAATCCACTTTAATTCACATTAACATGTTTGTGAAGTTTTTTGGTACTTATTTTGCTTAATTTGGTAATGTGTGTCCATGCAGCTATGGTTATGATCCCTTTGGTCTTAGCAAGAAGCCAGAAGACTTTGCCAAGTAAGCCTAACACTCACATTTTAGATATCTATGTATGTGGTTATGTTACATTAGTTTTGTTCTAATGTTGTGTTGGGGTGGCTGGTTGGTGGTTTAATGCAGATATCAGGCATTTGAGTTGATTCACGCCAGATGGGCAATGCTTGGTGCTGCTGGATTCATCATTCCTGAGGCCTTCAACAAATATGGAGCAAACTGCGGTCCTGAGGCTGTTTGGTTCAAGGTTTGCAATCTTTATAAATTACAATAACAACTGTCACTGTGTCTAGTTCATCATTCCTGACACTCAACAAATGAAGTTCAATAGATCTTACAAGTACTAATGCAAGACTTCAGTTTCTCTTCTATGAGCAAAACATTAGTGTAAAGAATGACCATTCTGGTGCAAATTCAATAGAGACTTGAGAGTTTTAGTGCTCATTTTTGTTAACCATGTCTTGAACTAATCCTGAAATTTGCGCAAATAATCTGTTTTTATTTCCACTAGAGTTAGTTACTGTCTCAACCTTTCAATTTAGCACATAGCAATCTATGTTGTGAGTGTATTCTTTATATTAAGCTAAGTAAATTTTCCTTATGGAAATGATGCAGACTGGAGCTCTGCTTCTTGATGGGGGTACGTTGAACTACTTTGGGAAACCCATCCCCATCAATCTTATTGTGGCTGTCATTGCTGAGATTGTTCTCTTGGGAGGTGCAGAGTACTACAGAATTACTAATGAGCTGGTATGCAAATTTCTCACTTTGAATATTTATTTGCAGTCATTGTCATTACATTTTTTCTCAACCTTCTTATAACATAAGGAATATTATTACAATAAAAGGGTATTATTTATTCCACTGAACCATCTTATTTATTAATTGTGGCCTATTTTGAACAGGATTTCGAAGACAAACTTCATCCAGGTGGTCCATTTGACCCATTGGGGCTTGCAAAGGATCCAGACCAAGCTGCACTGCTAAAGGTGAAGGAAATCAAGAATGGAAGACTTGCAATGTTTGCCATGCTTGGTTTCTACTTCCAAGCTTATGTCACTGGAGAAGGTCCTGTTGAGAACCTTGCAAAACATCTCAGTGACCCTTTTGGCAACAATTTGCTCACTGTCATTGCTGGGTCTGTTGAGAGAACTCCAACTCTCTAAATCATTCATCTTAATGTTTTTCTCAAATCTTAATGTACAATACATATCAATGAGATATTATTATTAAGGCATTTTGCTTTGTTCCTTGGAACTCAATTCTTGCTTGAATTTCTTCCATTTTTTCTGTGACTAGTTAAATAAAATCATACCGCAAACCACTAAATGAAAACAAATTCTTAGTTTCAAACTTGATACTTATAGTGCTTGAATGCCACGATAGTTCATAGTTCAACTGGATTTTTCCCTAGACAAAGATGTTGAAGAATCACAGCAGCATAATTTTGTTAATATTTTGGACTAAATCGGAGAAACATATCAGTCAATGCTTGGCCTTCAAAGGTTGTAGATCAATCAATGTATATATCTAATGCTTGATATAGGCATCATTTAACAATAACAAAAGATAATCACAACAGAAGCAAAACTTTTTTATACAAGGAAATGATATAGTCAAAATCATTAACTTCATGACAAGTAAATTCACAAATAAATGCTACTATACAGTTGTTCTAAGAATTAGTAGCAAAAACACGTGGGGGTTTCAGCCAGTTAATTCCCAAGAATCTGATGTGAGCTAATCAAAAGGGAGAGGAGAAAAATGATATTTCATGTGTAGTTATTAATTGAGGCTCATCCTTCAACCCAAATATTGGTGATATTAGGAAGCAAAATCATGGTTGAAGCTCATTTAGTGCATGCAAGTCAAGGAGCTCTCATTACGTACTAGCTAATTCTGATATGCAAAGTTCAAACACAGTATTTGGTATCATCAATCTCTAGAGTGCAATGCAATCATGAGACGGCATTATTTCCTTGGACACACCAATACCACACATATTAAAACAAGTATTGTGAAATAAATTAGAAGACAATTTTACTAAAATATGTTTATTCTCTTTCTTAAAGGAAAAAATTGAAGAGATGTTTGAATATCTCATTCAAAAGTGAGAACATCGATCAATTTAAAAAAAAAATTCAAAGACTAAAATTACAGTCATTTTGGAACGGAGGGAGTACACAACTAGAAATGGGACTGGATCGATAATGATAAACATGAATATGAAAATAATACACGCATGAAAGGATAATGCAACATACAAGAAGGGCTTGAATAAAACTGAAACTTCGACCTTTTGTTTACATTTGCATATAGTGTTTTACAACTAAATCCTTTGAGTTCATACACACCAAGGCTTCATGCACAAACACAATCCCAACAACAACCCACTTCTGGTCAAATTTGGATAGGGCGTGTCTAGGATTCCAAGCTATAGCAAATCCAAGGCCTCAAAAGCTGCATCTGCAATATTTTAAATGGTATGCCAAAACCTCATTTTTGGCTGGTTATTGAGTTTTTAATTGAACTTTATCTATACTAAACCAATGCACTAAAACATGGTTGCGCTTATAATGTACTTCTTAATTACTAGACATTCACATTATGCTCCAATCTCCAAAAGACCTAATCCAACACAACTAATCTTTGTAAGGGAATCTGTGCTGCTTCTGCACAAGCACAAAGTAGAAGTACTATATCTATCTTCTTTTAGTACAATCTTGCCATTTTCTTCTATGACTTAACCAAACGTTAGTTGCATCATGGACTTATGTTATGTTCTTGTCTTGCCAATTGGATTATTGTACTTTTCTTTCACATGATTAAGGATCAAATTAAGTTACATGATGATTTACCTTATCAGATTAATCATAGCTTCACAAGTCATAACTCATTTTTTTTTTTTTTTGGTAATTATGTCATTGATACCAAAGATCCATCAATTTTGTAGATGACTAATATTTATCTGAAAACCTTTTTGCCTACCAAAATTCTCCTCTCTCGACTCCATTTTTTCCATCATAAGACTCGGACCATGACTTGTTAGTATTCATAACTCATATGATATGACCAACTTAATAAACAATGCCCAACTTAAGGAATCTTCCATTCTATTAGTCCAATATAATGGAGAACATGATGGAAGGTGCTAATAGAAAATTACAACTTAATCAAAAAATGTAATCAAGATTCCTTTGAAACATGCTTTATGCAGTACCGGACCTTCAACCTGGGCCATGTAGAAATAAGGCTGGCCCGTAATACAAATTATTTTTCACACTTCTCTGATCTACCAACACTCCTAGTAAAATTTATCACAGCTTTGGAGAGAAATAGAATTGCTGTAATAAAATAAATGGATGTTCATTTAGTTGGGGTTGTCTAAATTAATTTTGAGAAAATAATTTTTTTTAAATTCTTTTAAGAGACTAAAAAAATTAAACCATCATTTCTTTAAAAATAAGTTAATTTAAAGACGCACACCATGTTCCTTGGTGAAGCTTTTTTTCCCCCATTGAATAACTGCTTACTTAAGTTCCTAAATACTTGTAACTTTTAAAATTTAATCTCTACGTACTAAGACATAGGAGTTAGTGAGAGACAAGAAAACATTTGCATGCAAGGAAGTATATATGTAAAATACTGATTAAAATATATATCGGTTTGTATTAAAGCTGTTTTTGTTGAGTTTACCTAGTATGGGCTTGCTTGCTTATAAACTAGTCTAATAAGAACTACTTTTTTTTAGCATGGTATTTAAGTAGTTCAACCTTCTAAGGAAAGGGATAAAGGTACGTAGCCCTTAATTAACATTTAATTTACATAAGTTTGATACTTGGGTCCATCGCCATCATTTACAGCTTTATGCTTGGAATCTTGGTTTCTTTCCCTTTTGTATTTATCTTTTTCACCCATTATTCTTCTAGTGCAATATATCAACGACAGCCTAAGCTTTTTGCATATCCTATCAAAAAGAGATGCTCTTCACGTTGATGTTGACCCAATAATAGCATCCTAAAAGACTCTCCATTTGTTTAAGTGGCATGCACAAACCACACATGCAAAGGCACTTCCACAATTCACATAGTAGACAATAGAAAACTTACAAGAATCTTTCTCCAATTGAGACAACTCTATATCATGCAATTTGTCACATTTCATTGTGACCAATCCACCACAAGAGAAATTGGATAAGAGGTGATCTTGCTTTTTCACTTGGTTTCTATAGTGATCCAAAGTTACCTTTGAATTATAAATCACATGGATAGACAAAAATAATGATATAGTAAATGTCAGCAATATGTAAGTAACTGATTACAATGATGGTACCATCATAATTAATTTACATGCTTGTTCCTTCCCTTCTATGTTGGTAGTTGTTCCATTACTACCCAACAGAAACGAGAGAATGCGGGGAATAATTTTTTAGCCACATAACCTCAAAATCAGATCAATGGAAGCCAATATCATTCTTTAGCTCCATTACTTCCATATTAAATGGGGTTGCATAATTAATGGTACGTTTGGATAACCTTTGAATTTGTTAAGTACGAATTTTAAGATAAAATTTAACGATCCAACAAAAAATGAACACAATGAAAGGTATGAATGTTTTTGTAAAAGTTTATTTGTTCCTAACATCATTTTTCAACAGTTACTCAGATTATGGAAGTTAATATTTTCTTTCTTTCTTTTTAAACTTCAACCAAAATGAGTGTTATGGCTGAGAAGAATGTTGTTATGCTTTCAATCAAAGTAGTTGTACATTCAATGAAGTTAATATTGCTCTAAGAACAATTAAAGAAGGAGAAAACTCTAAGTTTCTTCTTCTTCTAATAATGCACTTATGCTCAGTTGCTTAACATTCTATTCCTAGCATGCCATGGAAAGTGTGTGAAAAAGTGATACATGTCATTTTGTTCATAAAAGAAAGAGAAGCCTCTTGTCTCTACATAGAGTGAAAAAATAGAAATAATTTGGAGTAAATCTTGTACAACCATTTATTTTTAGGATAAATCTTCCTTTTAATTGAACTGAAGTACTTACTATTTACCAAGAATTTGTTTTTTTCATTCTCTCTTTTTTTGTTTACCAAGGCTTCATGCACAAGCACAATTCCAACAACACCCCACTACTGGTCTAATTTGAGTAGGGTGTGTCTAGGATTCCAAGCTATAGCAAATCCAAGGCCTCAAAAGCAGCATAGTGCAATATTTATATATTATGCCAAAACCCTTGTTTTTGGATGGTTATTGACTTTTTAATTAAAATTTATACTCTATGTTTAGTTAACCAAGGCACTAAAACATGGTTGCCTCTATAATATCAATATATATGTATATCTTACTAGACATTATTCACATTATGCTCCAATCTCCAAAAAGGCTAATCCAATTCACACAGCTAATGTTTGTTACTGGGGAATCTGTGCTGCTTATGCGTAAGGACAAAGTAGAAAGGTGCAGGACCAATTGTGAAATGTGAATAAAACTAATGGTAATGACATAGAAGTACTTTATCTATCTTCTTTTGGTACAACCCTTCCATATTCTTCTAAGTCTTAACCAAATGTTAGTTGCATCATGGACTTATGGTCTTGTCTTACCACTTGGATTATTGTGCTTCTTTCACCCGATTAAGGATCATATTTAAGTTTCATGTCGATTTACCATGTCAGATTAATCATAGCTTCATAATTCGGTGATTTTTTTTTATTTATAAACGCCCATTTTTTGAAATATTTTCATGTCTATAGTCGTGGCCCGATTCTCTTTGGCATCTTTTTACTATGTCCTATCTTTGGAATTAAATATTGTAACCAAATTGTCCGTTATCTACCAACAAAGTATTTCGTGTTTGTCTCATTTTATACTGGTATATTTTATTTGGTTTCGAAATAACTATAGTGTGGTCAATATCAATTATTTTAGACAATGCTGCCAATTGGGCAATGGAACAAAACAAAATGTCCAGGGATATTTTAACTTATATTAACATTTGGACGAAATGGAAACAATGTGAATGATTTTTTTATTTTTTCCTTTGAACAATGTAAATGATTTAAATGAAGGAATCTTCCACATCCTAATAGTCCAATAATATGAAGAGCATGGTGGAAGGTGCTAATAGAAATTACAACTTAATCAAAAATGTAATTAGGATTTTTTGTTTGTAATGACAAAATGAATGAGAGAGAGCACAGTGTGCACTGTGCAAGCAAGGACTGTGAAGTGGTGGGAAGAGGGTGTCAGCAACCTCTGAAACAGCACAAATGGGGAGACCCAAAAAAGCAGAAGAAAAAAAAGTACTTTGCGAAAACCGACTTTTCAGGTTTTCGTTTTTAAAATTAAAATATTAACTTCGTTTGAAATTCCGGCTATCAGCAACGGCCATTACCTAGTTTATTTATGCTCTCTTTTTTTTTTTTCTAATAAATAAAATCATTAACTTATATTCATCTAATTATCCAAAAAAATTATTTACTGATTTTTTTATTATATTTTAATTGTAAAGTATTTATAGTTGATAATTCATTTTTATTTTAAAAACTTGACTGATCATTCACTTTTAATAAAAAAAAAATTAATCACATTTTATTCATTTACAAATTAATATATTTAATGTGGAAAAAACTATTTATGTGAGAATTATTTGTGATTTTATCCTGCGTTGCGTTGTTGACTAGTAACTTGAATTTTGAACGAATGGCGTGGAAGGCGTATTTGAGCTTACAATGGATACGAGAACAGAGGATTGTGGCTCGGTTTGAATTTGAAAGTGTTGCTTATACGAGGGAATCTGTGCCCACGCCAAGAAGATTTCTCCACGTGCCTGATTGGCGCGTGTTTCTCATGTTTTACCCGATCCACGTGACTAACGTAACCCGGTTCTCAGAGAAAGACCCACACAAATTAATTGCCTTAATTGATTTTCTTCACCGATAATTATTGATATGTTGCACCGTCTCTTTAAATTCGAGAAGAAAAATAAAATTAATTGTTCTATCCTATAGTTATAGTACATTGATTAACGAAAAGACATATTAAAAAACTTATAATGTAAAAAATACAAAAAAAAACTTTCCAATGCTTAATTTTAAATAGTTGACTTATTTTTAAAAAAAACTAACTAACCCAAAACTTAAACATTTTACATATAAAATTAAAAAAATAGCTTGAAAATTAGCCTTTAAAGTGATTTTCTTGAACAAAAAGTAATCTTTGAAGTTAAGTAAGAAGTACTAGGAGCTTTGTGCTCATTCAGTATTGAACTAAGCCAAATAATCGTGGTTTGACCAATTTTGGAAATAAAAGCTAACATATGACAATAAAAATAGTACACTGAAGATTAATAAAGTTTTATACTGGTGACTAATCGTACTCTTTTATTTATGCAGAATAAATTTATTCTTATAAAATTATTTTAAAATTTATATACAAATACATTATTATGTATTTCAAAATTCACAAAGTACTATGATTATCGGTCCGTACACTATTTTATTCTCGTCCCATATTTGCATGCTTTGCTTAATTAGTAAGGATAATTCTTTTACATCAATCTAACACTTTTATATTCATATAAGGGTACACTAAGCAAAACACGACTCATAACGTACTTGAAAAAAGAATAATTCTTGGATACAATTGCAAGCTGTATGTCACCTCACAATCTCGCACCATAATGAGGAGATAAAGTTAGAGTGCAGTACGAAATAAATAAATGGAGTGAGATAAATCATAATCGGATAATATAAATACAAGAATACTACTACGAAATAACGTGATTCTAGTAATACTTTTTTTTTTTATTCGAGAAGTATTATGTTTAATCAAATGCATTACTCGTGGTTAATTTGCAGGGCTTGGTAGTTTTTACTTTCATACTGTCCAATTTATTTATGGCAAATCATTTTAATTGGGCATATTTCGATTTCATTATTTATGAACAAAAAAATTATGTTAGGGAAGCATAATTTTGAACTAAGTACTAATATTAATATCAGTCCAATGAAAATTTCACGTCGTAATGATTAATAGAAATTAAAATATAATGGAAAAGTAGCTGGAAATATGATAAGTTGATGACATTGTCTAAATATAACTTGCCCGTTTTACGCAACAAGTAATGATAGATTTTGGCAATAATAACTCTGAAATGATTTTTTTCTTTGGCATGCATGATATTGGTATTAATAGCGTTATACTATTTTTTTTTTCATCAGAAAGTATAAATAGCATTACTGTAGGTTACCAATGATACCAAATTGTACATATATATATATATATATATATACTCAGGTAACAAGCAAAACTAATAACCAAAGAATTGTAAGGCTATCACTAAACACTAACAGGATAGTTAGAGTTAAGCATAACTCAAAACTCAGCAAATATAAAGTTATGCAGGTAGCATACTACCACTACACAAACAATAGCCAGCTCAACAAAACCATCACCTAATATTGCATAATAGATGTATACCTCCTACAATAAATTAATTCTACTAACCAACTAGCCATAAACCCCAAAATAGCATATATAAGGATCTTTCAAAATTGAACAATCAAACCAACACCAACCACACCATCACCCACACCTAAACTACAGATCCCAAACATGCACCAGAACATAAACATCATTGTAAAAATGAATAGTTAAAATTAGAGGATTTTTCAGTAAGCCAACTCCATATAAAAAATAATGCATTACATTTCATTACAGTGTTCTACGTATTATTTGGAAAAATCTAAAATTGTGTAAATGTATTTGATTAGTGATAGTGATGTATTATTCGATCTATGCAAAAAAGGAAAGCAAAAACTAATGCACAGCCGTTATAAAATTAAATTTGATATAAATTAGTAAATTTTTCATTTCATGGTTATTTAATCGTCTCGGACAAATTATATTTATATGTATTCTCAAACTAAAATGAAACATTAGTCCGTTTTAATTGAAGTTCGATCTAAATTTCATACCATTAATTGAAAGATATAGTGAATTTTAAATAAAACATTTTGGACAAACTTTAAAAGGTTAAACGTTTTAAAGCAAAACGAAATACCACTTCCGACAAAACTATTCTCGAATACTTTAAATTATTTATCAACCAACTAAACCATAAAAGAAAGGGATGTTTTGTCACAACAAAAAAGAAAAAAAGGTTCAAAATAATTTCAAGGAAATGTCCAAACAAATTCAACAGATGCGCGCTGATTTTATTTTTTTCAGCGAATTTGATATTTTCAACTTCTTAATTGTCGTTAAATTTTCTTTGGTACAATATATATATATATATATATATATATATTTTATTTATTTATTTATTTATTTATTTTTTACAAATTTGTCATTAAATTGAAATTTACCTAAGTATTTATTTATTTTTGACATATTTTTTTGAAGTTAAACTTGAGACAATTTAATAGTACTATGTTCAAACAATTTAGTTACCATAATGCTGGCATATAATCTAGGCATGCCACACACACACTATGACACTATCTTACTTTTTCAGCACACCAAAAAAAAGAAGTCTCAGTTTTGCAGTTCAGTCCCAGGGAATGAAGGTGAAGATACAGCAATGCAATCTCAGATGACAGATGTCATCATTTCCATGCTCCATCCAATGCATACTGTTGTGCTTTGAACTTTGAATTGGAGTACCGAGTACGCCCAATGCAACTGCAACCAATCCAACGGTCAATACTGCATCATCATAAGTTGCATCATTGCATGCAACACTACTTATGAGTTATGACATAATTACAGTATCATTATTAGTTTTTTTCTCTATTAAAATTTGTTGGTACTATTTATTAGTATTATTTTCTGTTCTCTTTAGTTTCTGACATGTCCACTTCCCTGCATCTTTTGTCACTTCCACCACCTCCTCTCTCTTTGGCTTGGTACAGAGAAGAAAAGAAAAACGCACAAAGCCAGACACAAACATTGGTGTTACAGAATCTAGCAAAATAGTCTCAAGAAAAACAAACCTGAGTTAAAAAACAACAACAACATTAACTGAGCTTGTTGATTGAATCCTCAACCATTTTCATCTGAACATGGCTTCTTCAGTGCATCTTCTTCTTCTTCTTCTCACCTTCTCACTCCTGGTTTTGTTCTTGAACCCAACATGTGTCTATGGCAATGATGAGCTTAGAGCACTTTTGGATTTGAAAACCAGTTTGGATCCAGAGGGGCAGTTTCTGTCATCATGGAGCATGGATGGCACCCCATGTGGTGGTTCCTTTGAGGGAGTGGCTTGCAATGAGAAGGGTCAGGTTGCAAATGTTTCCTTGCAAGGAAAAGGCCTCTCTGGGAAGCTTTCACCAGCCATTGCTGGACTCAAGCACTTGACAGGATTCTACTTGCACTACAACTCTCTGTATGGAGAGATTCCGAGGGAAGTTGCTAACTTGACTCAGCTCAGTGACTTGTACTTGAATGTGAATCACTTGTCTGGTGAAATCCCACCTGAGATTGGCAAAATGGAGAATCTGCAAGGTAGAATGATTCTGTTTTTTATGGAAAGGTTGAAACTTTCGGTGTCTGCAGCTTCATTTGGCTTCTTGTGGTCCTTTGTTAAAGCCTTTTTTGTTCATTTAAATGTTGGGTTGTTGCGGGTTTTACTGAAAGATTTGAGCTTGGTTTTGTTTTGTTTATTTGTTGTGCCATTAAGTTTTATTTTCTTTGGTTGAGTTCTTTTGTCCTTTTTTTCTCCCCTCCCTTTAATGGCTGGTTCGGTTGCACTGTGATATTCCAAAATAGTTAATCCACGTGAAGGAAAAAAGGAATGATTGGTTTGAATGCTTTTGCACTCAATGGTTATGGACATGTTTTTGGAGAAATCTCCTTTAGAAGGTGCTTTATGCAATTGTAAAGACCATTTTGAACAAGCTAATTTCTTCTGGTTTAATTGCAAGAGGGGTAGGTATGAACTGTGAATAAGGCAATGAAAGAGTAAACAGTATATTAACCTCCTGTCCCAGTTTCTGAACTCTATTTAATGTGTTTTTTTTTCTTGAAACCTCGCGTTTTTTTTTTTCTGGATATATGAAGGGTTTAATTCAATGAATGTCATTTAAAATCCCAGCACTGTATAATTGTTCATCAAATAAATGAACATATTACTGTTGACAACAACCCCTTCTAACTTTAGTGACTTTTACTGACCATTTCCCTATATTAGTATATTGTTCCTTAGAACTGAAGTTGCAACCCAAAACTTGATTTTTTTTTCCTACTATTTTCTTTGGCTTTTCTTAGAAATAATGGTGGTACAAATCTGGGAGTGTTCTAATTTGCATTATTTTCTTTCTTGCTATGCAGTTTTGCAGCTTTGCTATAATAAGTTAACAGGAAGCATACCTACACAGCTTGGTGATTTGAAAAAGCTCAGTGTTCTTGCTCTTCAGTCAAACCATTTAGCTGGAGCTATACCTGCTAGTCTAGGTGATTTGGGAATGTTGACGAGACTAGATTTGAGCTCTAATAGTCTCTTTGGTTCCATTCCCACTAAGCTTGCAGATCTTCCTTCACTGCAAGTTCTGGATGTTCACAACAATACTCTCTCTGGGAATGTACCTCCTGGTAATAATGATGCTACTCCTATGATTTTATTCTATTGCTTCTGTCCATTTCTTCATTCATAATCATATGTTTGTTTTTTATCTTTGGAAATGATCAAACTAAAATAAGTTTGTTTTGCATTGCTTGGTTTAATGAAGCTCTCAAGAAGCTAGAGGATGGATTTGTTTATGAACATAATGTGGGGTTATGTGGAGTTGGGTTTTCATCCTTGAAAACTTGCACTGCTTCAGATCATGTCAATCTCACTCGACCAGAACCTTACGGAGCAGGAGTTGGTGGTCTGTCTAGAGATATCCCAGAAACTGCTAATGTAAAGTTGCCTTGCAATACAACTCGATGCCAAAATCCATCAAAATCTAAACAAGCAACATCTATTACAGTTGGCATTGTTCTAGTTACAATTGCAGTATCAGCAATTGGTATTTTGACCTTCACTATGTATCGGCGGCAGAAACAAAAGCTTGGAAGCGCGTTTGATATCTCCGAAGGCCGCCTAAGTACAGATCAAGCCAAGAGTATATACAGGAAAAATGGATCTCCGTTGGTCAGCCTTGAGTACTCTAACGGATGGGACCCTTTGGCTGATAGCAAGTATTTCAATGGGGATAAGCAAGACATGTTCCAGAGTTTCAGGTTCAACTTGGAAGAAGTGGAGTCAGCTACTCAGTATTTCTCAGAATTGAATTTGTTGGGGAAGAGCAATTTTAGTGCCACTTATAAAGGAGTTCTAAGAGATGGGTCTGTTGTTGCTGTCAAGAGTATCAGTAAAACTAGTTGCAAATCGGATGAAGCGGAATTTTTGAAGGGATTGAACATCTTGACCTCGCTGAGGAATGAGAATTTAGTGAGGTTGAGAGGAATTTGTTGTTCAAGGGGACGAGGTGAATGCTTCCTGGTTTATGATTTTGTTTCTAATGGAAATCTGACACGCTACCTTGATGTGAAGGATGGTGATGGAGAAGTTCTTGAATGGTCAACCAGAGTTTCTATTGTGAAAGGGATTGCTAAAGGTTACTCCTCTATCATACCCTTTATTACAATGATTTACTTTCTGATGGTTTGATACTTCAGCAATCAGCATCTTTGAAATATTCTAAAGATTTAAAGTATACACCAACAGCATGCTATTGCTAAGAAAAGGCAGCGGTTGGTGAATAACTGAGAGCATCTCTTTTCTCACTATTACTCATAGATGCTTCAAGAGATGCCAACACCACTACACAGTATATATTATATATTTAATATTATAAATTATATGCTATTCCCTATATTATCCTCGGCTATAGATTAACCTCTTAAAAAAAACATTTTTATTTCAAAATCACTTTTTTATGTGGAAGTTTAACATTGCTGTGATTGATTTGCATTCATTTGACATCATATTCATTTATTACTGAATGTAATCAGAAGGGAATCAAGTGACATTGATATTCTCATGGTTTCCAATCTTGATGTGTATACTGAAGCCTTGTTTTCTTAACCAGGCATAGCATATTTACATGCATACAAAGCAAACAAACAGGCCCTTGTTCACCAAAGCATCTCAGCTGAGAAAGTGCTCATCGATCAACGGTACAACCCATTGCTTTCAGATTCCGGCCTGTACAAGCTTCTCACTGATGACATTGTCTTCTCCGCGCTAAAGGGTAGCGCGGCAAAGGGCTACCTGGCTCCAGAATACACCACCACCGGCCGATTCACAGAGAAAAGCGACATTTATGCGTTTGGAGTTCTGCTTTTCCAGATCCTTGCGGGAAAGCAAAAGGTCAGAAGCACGATGCGCCTTGCTGCAGAGTCCTTCAAGTTACAAGAATTTATTGACCCTAACCTGCATGGTAGGTTCTTTGAATTTGAAGCGGCTAAACTAGCTAGAATGGCTTTACTTTGCTCTCATGAATCTCCCTTTGAGAGGCCAAGCATGGAAGCCATTGTTCAAGAACTGGGGAATTGTAGTAGTAGCTGTCTCTGAATTTGAATTTTACTTTAATTATTACATTAATTAACCATCAAACACCACACCAGTTTTCTATAGTTTTTGGCCACTGGCTCATATGGTCATGGTGGTGGTGACCTTTTTAAGGCAAGACATTTTTCTGTGTCCTTAACTAAGGGCTAGCTTTTATGTGAATGTCTTGGACATTAGGTTGTAGCCTAGGTAAGGGATTTTTATTTTTATTCATTTCAGCTATTTATTTTCTCTAATAACCTGTCATTGTGTTTTTTTTCTTTTTCTTTTGGGTTGTATGGTTAAATCATAAATGCTTAATGCCCCCCCTTATTTTATAATTCATCCCTTTCCAACCAGCCATGGACCAAAAGTAAAAAAGCAATATCTCCAACAATAGAAAATGCACGTCATGAATGCAATGAATCAAATTCCCCAGTGCCACAATAATACGTTTTTTTGCTACTATTAGCACTTCGTAAAGCCCCACATTCCTTTTTTAGATTGTGGAATGCTGATTCGAGATGATTACAACTTTGGGGCTTGTTCACTTTGTAGTGTGCTTTTAAGTGTTATGACTTAGCTTCGCCATTTCTTTTCTCTAGTATGATATAAAGGATTTTTGAGATTCTAATGAACATTAAAGACCTATTCTTAAAATAAGTAAATTTCTTTCCAATTATTAAAGTCTAGAAAAGTGTTTCTATAGCAACTTATAATTTTCACTAGATTTTCTGATGTTACCTACGAGCCTACCCGCAAACATTGAGGGCCATTTATAGGTGTTGGATCCAACTCACAACATGCTGGGAAGGTTTATAATTACAAGTTCCTTTTGGTACATATGTACACTGTTTAACAATTGATATTTGGAGACCCCGGGCCATGATGCTGGTAAAAGCATTTTGGATTGGTAAATGGTGATTTACCGGAATAAAGTCTTGTCATTATTCTTATGGGGTCTCATGTCACTCTTCTAATCCTCTCTTTTTTTGAGAGACAAATATCTTTTATCAGTGATAATTTTATAAGATTATTATGGTCAATAAGTAGATAACAGTTTTTTTTTTTTTTTACAACTTTTCATTATCTGACTTCTTAAAATTTCTACCGACAGTAATAATTCTAGAGACAGCAACGGTCAATGACAATGAATAATAGTAATAAAGAAACAGAACAACGGCAGCAGTAGGCTAAAGTAAAACGCAACATGTTATTCATTATGACTCGATGAAAATTATGTGCAATCAAGGATCCATTTTCTTATGTAGTTTTACTAATAAAATTATCTCCTTCAATTTTATTTTCATCCTTTCATATGGAACATTTTGAATAAAATTAAAACATGTATATAGTTTTTGAAGGCCCATCGTTGTCCCCTTAAATTAAATCGACCCGAAAATATTTCCTTTCTTGATAGATAGATAGATTGTGCTTCATATTTTGATATCTTAGTGAATCAAACAAGTGAACCAAATAAACATACTGTGCCCTCAAAATAGATTGGGCTAACAGGCTTGTAAGTTGTAATTGAAGGATCTTTGAATGGTTTTGCTTTGCCAGTTATCCATTGGGTCCATGATCCAACAAGCCAACTCTCACAGATCCAATAATTTTAACTAGCTGGGAATCTAGTTGATTGACTTACCTCATCACTAATGATGATTTGATATAACTGAATGACTTCTAACAACTTGTTTCAATATATATATATATATATAATAAGTACATTTACACATAGCATTACTACTAATAATAATAATAGTACTAACTATATTCAAGAGATAAGACCCGCATGCACATGCTATTTGAGGCAGTAAACGGGGAACCATCGATTGTTGTTGGGTGTTAATTAAATAGTTTGCGAAAATAATTTACAATTTTTGCATGATAGCCAATAAGGTTGTGGCTGTGACTGCAGAGACAAAAACCACACGCCCCATGTTAGCAGCAGGTAGCAACCCCCATATATAAGGTACCGCGCGCAAAACATTGAGCTTAACATACGTACTTTAATTATTGTTTCTACAGCCTGTTATCTGTACCTTTTGATGTTAGACTTTGTCTTAGGTGCTTTTTGTTGGTGCTTTCATTGCCTATAACGACTGCAAAATTAGGATAAGAGTCGACAAAAGCCAATATATATAGCTGAGTTTATTAATGTGAAAAGATCATGAAATTTACATCTAGGAGATTTCACATGTACCTTTGTAAGATGTTTGAATAAGAATTGATGGTTGTATTTTGAATTTTGATATCTCTTCGTTAGAACATATGCAGTTATTGGACACTTGATTAAGAAAGAGCTTTGTCGCACTCATAAGCTATTGATAATTACAAGTGCTAATTAAAATAGTTTGGGAATAATAATTACACTACTATGTACTATGGTCTAATAGTTAATTAACACAACATATGATATACGTAGTACACCATTCCATGCAACCACCATAATTATATCATTGTTGTTGCTGTAATTGCAGAGACAAAATCACACAACCCCCACGTTAGGGAGGGTATAGCAACCCTATAAGTTGTGGCTTTTATTATATATAGTTAGAGCAGCACAAAACAGTGACCATAATGTACTCTAAATTGTTTTATATATGCACATTGCACAGCCTGTTATCGGTACCTTCTTCGGCTAGTGGCTGTCCTCGTGTTTCCTTCATATGGATGATCACAAATATATAATAAAGTGCAACTCTATTAATTAATGCACAAGTTTTGTCATTTACTATTAGAAGGCTGAACAATGGGGTGGGAAAGAAGGAAGTTCACTTTTGTTTTTATTCACTAAACATAAATGATGAGTTTATTACACAACCTAGAGTATGTTTGTTTATGCTTTTATCAGCCACAAAAACACATTGAAGGGAAGCCACAAATTTTGTCTATCCATAGGAATGTTCAGGAATTAACCTCCTTTCCTCTGCTTGTTTGATAACAATTATTTTGTAATTATATATTCTGTAAAATTGTTTGTGATTTAGGTTTGTGCAATGATATTTTGGGTGAACCTCAATTGAAAAAATAGTATTGGAAGTGTCTCTCCATTCTACTACTTTTAACAACAAAAAAGCTCATTAATCCATTTTTTTAGTTTAAAAGTTACTCTTTAAGTTAAAATTTTAAATATGAAATAAAATAATGTTTTGACATCCTTAAAAAAAAATGTTTGACAGTTTCATTTCTTTTTAGTTTAAAGGAGACAATCAAATAGTTTAAAGGACACAATGGAGAAAGAGAGAGCAGGGAGAAAAGAGAGGTCGATTTTTTCTTCTTCTTGAAACTCCTTCACCCAGTTTTATTTCAAGTTACTTTTTCCTTCTTTTTATAAAATTAAGTTGCTTAAATTTCTAGGAGTTCCTTGACCCAACTTTTTCTTTAAAAAAAAATAAAAATTCAATAAGGGAAACAAAGGTTCCTTCAAGAAATTTACGATCTTTATGATTTTCAATGTCTTCAAGGAAACTTTTGGTGAGGGTATATTTTGTTGTGGTCCGTTCAGGTGTTACACACATCTATCATCAATCTGACTGACAGGGACAACTAAGTCTGAGCAAGAGAAATGGTTGTTTTGATCTCTCTTCACTAGAAGTACTTATGTAAGACAACAAATTTATTCAAACCAATTTTTGTATTAATATATATCTATAATTTTCTATATACATTTGAAGTAGGACCAACTCATAGGTCCTTATTGCAAAACTTAACTACTCCATTCTCCCTGAGAAATAAATGGTGAAGTAGCATGGTGGGGGTGGCTAATATATAAGTAATCCTACTATTGCTAACCACATGATGGTTAATTAAGCTTGAATAACTTTCCCTTGTGGAACTCTGATCCTGTACACATGTTCTTCACCAGTGCATTTGTCCACCTTGACAACCCAACGACTACTTTTGATCTTAGTATATTTTGGACTACTTGTAGCTGTAGCACTTGCTCCAAATCCAATTCTTGTGACTAACAACCCTTTTCCTATAGGCAACAACTGAGTTTTTGATCCACAAGACCAACAAGACCCTCTACAGCTAAGTGCATTGTAGCCAACAACAACAGTGCCATTTTGCATGCCGCCACCACCACCACGTTGGATTGCTTTAACAATCTCTCCATGGTTCACAATGTTGCAATCAATGAGCACAAAATCTGCTTGGCTTAACTTCACTAGTTCTTGTTGTGCCTCTCCAACCATGAATTGGACTTGACTAGCGTTTACTCCAAGGACATTTTTGGAGGCTTTTAGTTCCTCATGGCTAGGGACAATGCAAACAACATTGCCACCGGTTTGGTGTGCAGCAGTGACCAATCCTAGTGTGGTAGAGTCTGCTGCACCACCACATGCCACAACCATGTGTTGTGCATTGTTTCCAGCGGCTAGTGCTGATATGAACTCTGCTACTGCTGGCTCTTTTGCCTTTTGACCCTGTTCCAAATTAACCCAAAATCAGATCAGAAAAAGTTTTTTATATATGGAAAAAAATTTAGATGCAGTTCCTTTAAATATTTTCGATCAAAATTAGAGTTTTTACCTTATTAATCTGCGAAATAGAAGTTTCTATTAAAGGTCAACAGATTATTAAAATAAAACTCTGATTTTAATTGAAGAATAGTACAAAAAGTGTGTATGAAATTGTATCCAAGTTTTATTCGTATTGAAAATGTCTATGTAGGAAAAAAAATTGGTTAACGGGTTAAGAGTTAGGACATCAAGAGAACATGCACTCACCATTTTCAATGTGTTGAGATAGGCCTTTGTGGCATTTTCTGCAGACCAGCAAGCCATGGCTTTTGTTGGAGGAAATGAAATGAAAGAGGGTATTCAAAGCTTTGATGCAAATGTTCTGAGTTGTGCGCCTTGGATTGGGTTCAGAAGTTATATATATATATAGGAATAGGAGCAAACATGGGGTCTCGCTGGACACATGTGGTGTGTGTCATAGACTCTCAGTAAAAAACGTGTCGTATTTCAAAATATGGAAAATATCTGTGACAATGGAATTTAATATATGGAAAATTTCCTTATTTGCTAATTTTGTTTACGGAAGTTACTTAGCTGAGAAGAATATAAAAAAAAATTATTAAAAAGAAAGCTGATAAAGAAAATTAAAAAAGCAAACGCACCCTTTGGTTATTATGTGGGAATATATATGTTAACCAAATGGAACGTAAGTGAGCTTCCTGGATATAGAAAGACATGACACGAATAAAAAGCATTCAATGTTTTAGAACTATTAATTAAAACAAAAATCCCTAAGAACGTAACTAATTCGACTTATTTTATGTTAGAGCATAGGACAATATCGTTTCGGAGTTTATCCAAATTGTTATTTTAGGAAATACGTGATTGGTTTCCAATTTGGATTTTCTTCGTGGGCAATTAGCTACTTTTACCGCATTTTTATTGAAGTTAGTTGGTGAGTAGGTTACAGAAATTTTTACACCATTATTTGTCAAGTACTGATACTAGTAAAAAATATTATTTATCAAAGTATTTATTTTTATAGGATAATAAATATTTGTTGTTAATAAAGTATGATACTTATTCAATCAACATTATTTTCTTTTTTTAGGAATAATTTTTTAAAAATTATTTTTTTAGACTTATTGACACATAGATACTATAGAAATCAACTCAAATTAATTACACAAATAGGATGCCTCTAATTACTGTGTTATAATATAAGTTTCATGAAAATTAAATTTCTAACGCAGAGGCGATGTATACAAATACAGATTTATAATTTATCTGGAAGTTTGTTTTTTTTTTTTTTTTCTGGGCAATATCGGGGGTATACTTTAACCAAGACAACCTTCAATAGTTAGATATAGTTTTTCAATTTGTTTCAAATAACAACTTTAGTTTAAAAATAGAAATTAGATCGACATTCCTAATTAATTCGCCGATTTGACCCAAATAATGTAAGTTTCCTCTTGTCAATAAATCTAAAAGCATAATTTAAATGCGCAAACACAGGATCTGCAATTCTGCATCATTGTATCACTCCCAAAATATTCTTCCATTGTAGAGCTGTAATGTCCTACCAGTGGATGGAAGTATCGACAAGGTTTTTTTATATATATTTTTTTATTTTGTCTGTAAACATATGATAAGAAGCTAAAATTATTATTTTTTTCATTTTAAAAATATCAAAATTTAATATTCATTCTCTTTAATTTTAAAATACTATTAAGTATTTCCACGATAATTAAGGAACATGCAATTTAATCGATAAATCATTTGGTCCTATAATATATTAAATTGATGTTTTTGAAGACAAACTAATCAGTGGGCATGTGAGAATAGACACAACAATCATATTTTCAGCCGTATCATGCACAGTGGTTTAGTTGTACGGACTATGTCTACATTAACGGCTCTACATGCACATGGACAACAAATATGATACAATAGATTATGTAATACAAAGAGAATATATTTTTATATAGAGAGAAAGTATATACTATTAAAACAATATATATATATATATATATATATATATATATATATATATAATGTAACTCTTATCTATATTAAAGAATAGGAACACAGAGATGCAAATTAACAAATGGAAGACCCTAGAGAGGAGCTAACACCAACACCAAAGAAATTAGCTGGCTATGGTACATTAACAAGTCCCTTTTGATTCTTTCTGCTCCTGGAAGCCTGAACAGAGATCTAGATCCACATCAAATTGCTTCCCATACCAAAAACATTGTTAACAAAGGGAACCCCATGAATCAATTTTCTGTCTAATGGTCTTTCATTTCTCTGTATTTTATTATAAGGTTCACATTTGTCCGTTTCTGCTGGGGAAGATATATAGATAATGCAATTATAATTAATTTGTGGACCTCGAATTCGATCGTGGGAAGTGTTCAATCTTCATTTTTCTAATTAACTAAGTTAACTAGCTATGTCCCATTTCCTAGCAGGTCCAATTGGATTACAAGAATCTAATTAATAAAGGGGGGGAGGGAAATGAATGTGGGTTCTGAGAGGGTGATGAAGGAAGCGAATTTGATCATCATATACAAAAAATAAACAAGTTGTGGGTCTATAGATTCTGATAGATGGTTTTGGGTGCACGTTCGTATACCTCATTTATAAGCTTTCATTTCTGCTACTACTTTATACTGTACCACTGTCTTTCTATGTAAGTACGAATCTAAGCCTTTTAAGCTAGCATACAGAGTATACAAAAAAGGAAAAAGATCATGGACACAAAAGTGCTAAATGACAAAGAAAGAGAGATAAATATAGTAGCATAATATAAGAGGAAAAAAGATCGAGAGAGAGAAAATTTAATTACTGGTGTTCATCATATAGCACCACTAAAAGAAAAATAGATAATTCATAATGGCGTGTCCATATGAATGTAGGTACATTACCACACGTGAAAACTATGCATGCATGCATCTCTTACTAATTAGTTGAGTTGAGAGTCTTGAGACACTGGCAAAAAGAGGAGAAAAAAAAAAGCTACTTTTAAGCATTGTTATTTTGACATGGGATTGAATTTCTAATTTTCTATACGCAATGAATATTTATTTCGTCTTCTAATTATCTAACCTTAAAGTCGATATTTATTTATATCTTTAGAATGTATTTTATACTTTTTTTATAAGCAAAAATATTAAAAATATATTAAGATAACACAGGGAAATTCTATCCTTATCCTTAGCTTATACAAACTAGAGTATCCAAATTCCAATAGATCAAACTTGCTGTCATTTATTTTTTGAAAGGCATTCAGCCTTTTGCCTCTGATCAATAGACGTTGGGCCAGAAAGGAACAGTCCAGTGGGTCTTGGACTATTGGGCTGGGTCATGGCCCATAGGTGTGTATCATTTTATGTTTAAATATATTGAATATAAAAAAATGTTATTTAAATAGTTTTATAATCAAATAGAAAAATGATAAAATTATATATATATTTTTCTCAAATCAAAGGGAAGGAAAAGGATAAACATAAAATAAATCTACTATGTTCTATTTTAGTTTCATACAATTTGCATAATTTAAATAAAAAAACTTAACATTCGAACTTATATTTAAAAAAATAATTGAAAAGTCAAAAGCACACGACAATACCGTGTTATTTATTTATTTATTACAGAAGATTATAGATATTTAGTTTGGAGAAGAAGAAAGAAGCAAAGGATGGGGAATTCGTTTTGCTTGTTCTGTGGTTGCATTGCTCAATCGAGCGTCGGCGTGGTCGAACAGTGGGGTCGCTTCCACCGCCTCGCCCAACCCGGCTTCCACTTTTTCAACCCTATCGCCGGCCAATGCCTCGCCGGAATCCTCTCCACTAGGATCTCCTCCCTCGACGTCCGCATCGAAACCAAAACCAAGGCATTCCTTCCATTTCATTTCTCAATTTCTCCATTTTTTCTTTTAAATGGTCAGATTCTGTTATTGTATGGCATAAGTTTGTGATTTTCGGTACTAATTACGACATAATAATGATGATGATGATGATGATGATGGAGAAAAGAGGAATCGTGGTTATTTATTTATTTTGAATTGTTGTGCAGGACAACGTGTTTGTGCAGTTGCTGTGTTCGATTCAATACCGAGTCGTTAAGGAAAACGCTGATGATGCTTTCTATGAGTTGCAAAACCCTCAGGAACAGATCCAGGCTTATGTTTTCGATGGTAGTGCTTTGTTAACGCTTCTTTTTCTGTGCACAGTTATATCAATTTTGATTTATTTTTTTTGTTTTAATTATGTGTTGTGTGGTTTGGCTGGTGTTTTTCAGTGACGCGTGCTATTGTTCCGAGAATGAACTTGGATGAGCTCTTTGAGCAGAAGGGTGAGGTTGCCAAAGCTGTGTTGGAGGAACTTGAAAAGGTAACTTCTTTAGTTAAATACATGTATGAACTGGCAATTGAAGATAAGCTTAGTTAAAATTAGATTTGTTATTGTTATTGTTGTATTTGTTTTGAAATATGATGAGTTAGTAAGATTGTGCCGTGCTTGTTCATTTATGCTTGGTTATTTATCTGCATACCAATGTCTTTATCTCCTGAATTTCATGTATCAGGTGATGGGAGAATATGGATATAGTATAGAGCACATACTCATGGTTGATATTATACCAGATCCTGCTGTGCGTAAGGCAATGAATGAGATCAATGCAGGTAACATTTCTGTATGCATATCATAGTTTCTCCCTCTTGGTTGAGTTTGTCTCTAAAGTGAGCAAATATTATAAGTATATTTTACCGTTGAATAAGGCTATGTTTAATTTATTTTACAGCTCAAAGGATGCAACTTGCTAGTCAGTACAAAGGAGAAGCTGAAAAGATATTGCTAGTTAAAAAAGCAGAGGCTGAAGCTGAAGCCAAGTATTTGGGTGGGGTTGGTGTAGCCAGGCAGCGGCAAGCTATCACAGATGGTTTGAGAGAGAACATCCTCAATTTCTCTCACAAGGTAGAAGGTACCAATGCTAAGGAGGTGATGGATCTTATCATGATTACTCAGTACTTTGACACAATCAAAGACCTTGGGAACTCATCAAAGAATACCACTGTTTTTATACCCCATGGACCTGGCCACGTTAGAGATATTAGTGAGCAGATACGCAATGGACTCATGGAAGCAGCTAGTGCTCAAGTAAATGTGGAGGAATGATTTGTAATACTGCCTCAGAAAGTATATCTCTCTGTTTGTCACACACACATAAAGATATTATAGTGTTATTACTTGTGTATGTAATATGTTTCTGCTTAATTTTGTGTAAGAAAAATTTTGATCAGTTGAAAGTTGTAAAATAAGATCTTTTTCAGTCGTATTAAATAATCTTTGCAGTCATGCTTTATGTTAGAAATTCGAAAGATGATATACAATCTGCTTTATAGGAATTAAAAATTAAATATTTAGTTTTTTTTTTTTCCTTTTCTGTTTTATGGAGTATATATATGTGAACATGTAGAGTCCAACATTGTTAAGGCTGGAATGTGTCTGGTTTCAATTTCTAAGTTGGAAACGGGTTTCAACTTCTATTTTCCAGATTCACATAAGAATAAAAGAGCGGATATAAGAATATTATCCCTTAAATGTATAAAACAGTACAGCTTTATAACAAGATTTTCATCAATTTAACTTCTGTTTCAAAATTTTCGATGTCGTATAATATTTAAACATCACTGAAACAATCTTAAAATAGACGTCGTAGCAAGTCAATAATCCCTCATGTAGTTTCCAACGTCTACATCTGTTTTGTACAAATTCTGAGTTGCTCGCTCTCCCGTTTGTAACATGCTCGAATACCTGAAAACTCCAACGTCAAAAACGACAATTAAGGTAATAAATATTATTGGAAAACTACTGCTTAAAGTTTCATATAGTGAAAAGTGGACCAAATTTATCAGTCAGACGTAAATGTTGCTCAATACAACAACGAAAATATGATAAAACTGAAACAATGATGGTTTGAGGAAATAACCTCACAGAAAAACCATTGGTACATATTCAGATCAGAATAAAATATTTTGGAAAAAACGAGATCTATACAAGATGTCAATAAGAGTTGTACAGCAATTTACCCATCAATAATTGTGCTTTACCTATTCCAACAAGAACAAACTTGAGATAGCATAATCAAGCTATTGTTCGTTCAGTACCGTTACAATAGAAACGGACGGAAGTTTACAAACCTCAGGCAACTGTCATTGTGTGAAGCTGTAAAGAATTGACACAACCATAGAGGTCATTCTTCAAGAATCAGACAAAAGCATAAAAAGCAAGAGCACCCTTCAATAAGCCAATTGCTGAGCTGTTCAAAAATGCAAATGATGAACATAGGGGAACCCTTTTAGAAGAAGCATAGAGGGCATTCTTCCTTCCTAGATTTTCTTTCTTTCTTATTTGTATGTAATCAAGGGAGCTGATCCTATGCAGAACATTATCTTTTGTGCTGGCTAAAAGCCTCTCGTCAAATGCATACCTTGTCTTGCCAACTCATTGTGTAAATGAGTTTGCCATGTAAACAAAAGTGCCCCATTGTGTCAAAGGAGAGCATGTAGTAGTTCCCGTATCTACCAATAGTCTTTGCAAGAACAAATTCCATCTTTGAAGTGGTGATACCTTGTCCCGTCTCTAACTATAATTACTCTATTGTAAACCTTGGAGATGAATTTTGTCGCTTGATGGCAATCCCCACAAACTCTTAAGTTCTTTACAATGCGAATTGGAGTTCCATGTGCTGTGTTCATCAATCCAAAAGCAATAGCCAACTTCTCACTGTGCACAGACAGAGCAGTCTCTTTATCTTCCTCATCGTCAATATCATGCAAAAGTTCCCCTAACTCAGGAACATACCCAGCACTCTTCAACTTGATTGTCATCTCATCCAAAAATGAATAAATCTCCCTACTTTGAGGATGGGATCGATCTCCAACAAGGAATTGATGGAATGTTCCCTTCAATTCAATTGAGCTGCAACCAGGAATCTTTTTTCTATCCCTACTGATTTCATTCTTTTCTCTCAGCATTCTTGCTTCATTCCATCTCCCAGATGTAGAATATATATTACTCAATAGAACATGACACCCTATATGGTTAGGATCCATGTCTTTAATGATCCTTCCTATTCTATATCCCCGCTCCATATCCTTATAGATTCTACAAGCATTCAACAGTGCTCCCCAGATTGCAACATCTGGAGCCATGGGCATACTTGAAATCATGTCTTCAGCCTCTTTCAAGAGACCAGAACGACTAAGTAAATCTACCATGCATCCATAATGCTCTATTTCTGGGGTAACTGCATAATCCCCAACCATCAATTTAAAATATAATTTCCCCTCCTCAACCATATAGCCATGACTACAAGCATTCAATAAGGCAATGAATGTGACTTTATTAGGAGATACTTTTTCAATCTTCATTTGTTCAAACACATTTATGGCCTCATTGGGCATTCCATGCATCGCAAACCCACCAATCATGGCATTCCAAGGCCAAACTTTTTGCTTTGCCTTGTGTTCGAAGAAAACTCTTGATGCTGATTCTATCTCGCCACACTTTGCATACATGTCAATGATGCTAGCAAGAAGCCTCTCATTCATCTTAATCTCGCCCCTCCCAATGTAAGCATGGATCCACTTTCCTTGATCCAATGCTACTAGATTTGAACAGGCTGCAAGAGCGCTTACAAGGGTATATTCATTTGGCTTGGGACCTATTTGCAACATCTCGTGGAAGAAATCCAAAGCCTCCATGAAACAACCGACCTATAGTAAGCATGAAGTAACTTTAGACATAGTACATTAACAATTAAGTTAAATAAAACAAAATATGATATACTTTCAACTGCATACTAGTGAAATGTCCACTTCAAAAGAACAACACACGTGTAAAATGCTAGTATCATTATCAGCAAATACCTGAACATAACCAGCTATTATAGTACTCCATGACACAACATCTCTCTCTTGCATTCTATCAAACAATTCCTTAGCCTGAATCATGTCACCGGATCCAATATAGGCAGCAATCATGGTGTTCCAAGAGTACAAGTCTCTATCCACAGCCCATTGAAATACCTTCCAGCCCTCCTCCACAAGTCCCCACTTCCCATACATACCAATCAAGGCATTCACAACAAACACATTGTTCTCCAAACCACCTTTCACAGCATGAACGCGGACCTGCTCTCCCTCCTGCACACTCAACCCATTGCCACAGGCACTTAAAGCAAATACAAAGCTATATCGATTTGGGAAAAGGCCTGAATCCTGAGTTAACAAGCGGAACACAACGAGAGAATTGTGGCAGGAATGGGGTGACAAAGAATGTGCTTTGATCATGGTGTTGTAAATGAACAAGTCTGGTTGAGGAATTTGATTAAACAGTTTGTGGGCATAAGAAAGAGAAGCACAAGCTGCAAGCTTGAGGAGCTTGTTGGCTGAGACAGCGTGTGAGATTAGAGCTGTGGTTATTAATTGGGCATGGGTCTGCTTAATTTGTTGCATTGACTTGCATGAGTCAATCAAAGAGACAAGTCTACTATAGTGATCAGAGTGAAAAGGTTTTGCAGAGGTTGAGTAGAACCGCATCATGATTTGAAAAGGTGTTGGTTCTGTTTTTTTGGTAAAAAAAAAAGTGCTGATTCTAGTAACACTGATTTCAACTAACACAATGGACAGATAGCCCAAGTTTCTCGTCACAGATTGGGCCTGTTTTATATGGGCTGGGCCTTTTTGCCTATGGCAAACTATAGGGCCATATTATGGGCTGTAATTATACTAGGGCCTAAGGAATACTTATTATTGAAGAAATAGTAAAAATAAACTGAGAAATATTAGTATAACACTTCCTAATATTTTTTTTAGTAAATAGTTTATGTAATGAGTGTAAAATATTTTTGCAATATGATCCAATTACAAACGACATGTTGAATTTTTAATAATTATTTTAAAAACTATATCAATTATGATTTATGATTGATTTATAATATAATTTTTTTTACACAGTACATAGAATTTAAATTCTACTTTTTTTAATACACTTTACTAAATGTGTAGATTTCATTCTCTATTTGGTGATTTTCATTTTTACATTAAGAAGAATCAATTTTAATAGTTAAGAGAAAGTGTGTTGAGAATTAGTGAAGTATATAGTACTTAATTAGTAATAAAATAATACAGAGTATGATGATCTCGAACCATACTTAGTGATGATAATCTCTTCATCATCAGCTGCTGGATCAATTTGAGTCTTTATTCCAATTTCACATCATTTACTAACATGATGCACATAATTGTCAAGTCTTATTTTTTGGGCCTCAGCATTTTACTATTTATTATTACTAGCTGCAATGAAATTCTGGCTATGATTAAAAGGAAGAAAAGGTTAACTGATCAAGAAAAGATTCTTCAACTGTTAAACTTTTGCCTCAACAACACTATTCATCACACCATCTGTCATTAATTTTGTTAAAATCCCTTGCAACTTGGAGTTGATTTGTAATACATACATTGCACTCGAAGTTAAAATAAATTTTGATAAAACAAAAAGCAACTGTATGCCCACGTGTTTATGAATAATATATAGTAATTAAATAGGCTAGAGTAATTTACACTTAACAAACATGATATATTGCATAATATAGCTACTATTACAAACTAATATGATCAACATCCCAATATACCTAATTAATTAAGAAAATCTTAAAAAGCTAGCTATTAGGTTAGAAGTGTGGTCCAATGGGATTACATTTACATGTGTTTTTGCTACGAAGCCGAGTACAAGAACAATAATAGGTTTTGGTGGCCAGTTGTAGGAATTGTTTGGGAGTACAACAGTAATTATGAAACTAGAGGAATACAAGAAAGAAAGAAAAAAAATATAATAATAAAGCTTTGTAATGATCATACACGATAAGCATTATTAGGTAAGGTAAGGTAAGGTAAAATCCAGATTTGATGGCTGCACTAATTTGTTCTCTATGAGAGTAAAGTTCTAACTAAGACGACAAAAATTCATTATTAACTTGAGATTTTCCATCTACTTTTGACGTATTTATTTTAATTATATCTTTCTCTCTAGAAAAAAAAATAATAATTAAACTTCATTAGCTTTGAACTTGAACCTCCTTGGATTTTTCAAATTAAAGCAAGAAAAAATAAAATAAAATCAAGCATAGCATGGCATAGCATTATCTTGAAATGAGATCTCATAAGAACTCCATCATGCATGCATCAATTACTTTCAGAATGGGGGGGTATGGTTAGCTTTCAAGAGTGAATGATTATTCTGGTTGGTCACTTTCCCAAAGTAGTGTAATCTAATTGAGTAATAAAAATCTTGCTGATTGGTGCTATTATATATGTTACTCTTCAATTGTTACCTTCTCCCTTCTCCTCATACCAATTATAAGTCATATTTATGTATTAGTCTCTATCTAATGTCTATTGTCTAATAATGCTAGGACCCATCTTCCCTTTTAATCAATGCAAATTCTAAGGGTTAAGTTGTGGGTAATAGGCTAATAATAATAATAATAATAATAATAATATATATTATTATTATTTCAATTTTTCTCTTGAAATAGGGGCACTTATACAAGAGCCAATTATGCCATAGATTGGTGGGATAAACAGTGAAGACAGAATGAGAAAAGAAAGAAATCTGATGCAGCAGGGAAGATTTGTTTTGGCAAAGTTTGTAGGGTCCGGTTTTAAGTGGGAGCTGCAAAAGTAACACACCATGTGATAGAAAATACCACATAATGGCTTGTACTTAAAGTTTTATGCCTAACAAGTGTATGCAGTAACGTAAGTAACTACTGTAGTCAATTTTGTCTAATTTATAATATATATATATATATATATATATATATAACAGGTCTATTCCTTGAACCATTTGCTTAAGTCGCAAAATAAGGGATGATTAATTATGATGATAAGAGGAATTGGTAATTGAGTTAATTATAATTAGCAAAAATTTAAGCAATACTAGCTAATTAATAGTGCCTTTTTTGGTTTTACTGAGTTGGGTTGTGATGAATTACCGTGTCTCCAGTATGTATAGACAGACACCTCTCCACTAAACATTTGCAATTTGCATGAATATGATATCATTGGTCTTTGTTACAAGGTATTCTTTGAAATTGATACTTGAACTCTTTGAAACCATATAACAAGGATGAAAACAAAACCATATATATTATTACAGAATCAAAATATCTCCAATATCCAGTTTCAATCTGAACCTCAGGTTTGTGATATTTTCCCCATTTGATTTGCTCACAAAAACTAGCTAATGGATTCATATTAGCACCAAAAGCATTATTGAATATTATTTGGCAAATCAAGCACTAACTCAAAAGAAAGGTGAGGAGATTGAAATTTTTTATGTAAAGAAACTGAGGCTACGTACACTACACATTGGTCACGTGAGACGAGTCTTAGTTTGAACTTTGAAGTATTTAATAAAGCCTTGATATTGAATATAGGAAAGAGAAATGGCTTTTAGAGAGTCCTTAAAATAAGATACCTTCATCATATTTTAGAAGTGTTCTGATAGAGAATTAGATAATACATTTAAAGTCTTAGTTTCATCTGTCTTTACTACGTTTGTAAGGGGGGAAATGAAAAAAAAAAATAAAAATTAAAGCACTGATTCCTGTAAATTTATATGTGCTGCTTTGATAAGGATAAGTATGGTTTACATATTTATCTTAATCTTTTACTAACTATAATGAAAAAAAATATATTATTATTCACAATTCTAAGCTTTCATATCTTTCTGAAATCTATGCGTCTAACACTGTCACAATCAATTATATGGTAATTTCATGCCTATTTGTATTAGTAAGGGGAAGTGGACAAATATTAATTTGATTGTCTTGATGAATTTGGCTTAAGCTTAACTTAAACTCCAAAGTTATCCCATGAAGTTAATTAAGATTGTCCAAGCCTTCATAAATTATATTTTAGTCTTATCTATGTACTTGATATGGGATCTCAAGAAATCATTTTAGATAATTTGAGAGTTACTTCAATTAATCGTCGTCATCAAACTATTAAGAATATTACTAATTTAACTCTTTATTCATATAGACTTGGTATTGATGCTATATTTATGCCAAACCTTAAGTCTTAGTATGCTTTGATTTTTTAAGTAATGTGTGGTTGTAAGGAGTTTAAAGTAAAAAGTAGTTAGTTGAATTAGTTGGGTGAATATAATAAAGGGAAGAGAGTAAATAAGTAACTTTACTTAAATGAATATGTTTTGTAGTTTGAAATCGTGTGTAGTACAGATTGATACAGATAATTAGATATAGATGCTACTTTGATCGTAAAAAATTCAAATTTGAAAACTTGAATTGACTTTAAACCAAGTTAATCCAACTCAATTTATGAAAAAGAAAAAAACGACAGTTCATCAGTCCAATTTGAATTGAGAAATATCAAACTTGATGTATTTGGAATATCAGGTTGTAGAAATTCAAACATAACCCAGATATAATGTTTTTCTTATTTTCTTGAATATATTTTTTCATTTTTCCATTTTCTAATATTTGTTAACTAAAATATAAATATAGCATTAGCAGCTAAAAAAAAATATAGCATTACCCAACAAATTAGTTTGGACATTAATTTCTTTCAATAAACTCAGGCCATTTATTAATTAAGCGGTTAACAGTTAACACCCCTTAATTATTTGATTGAAATAGCGAAACATGGATTTTTCACAACATGAAATACTCTTTCGGCTGAGATATCGCAAAACAGAAAAATCCAAATAAAAAGAAAAACCCAACCTAAACAGAAATACCTAGAAGAGTAGGTGTGTACTCACGTGAATCCACAGCTTAATTTCTTTTTATAAGCAAATCAACTTTAAAACAATTTTAATTTTTTAGATAAAAAAAAACTTGAAAACTTTATTGAATAAAATGCGCCTAGTATATATTTCAAAAAAAAAAAAATTGTCTATTTTCTGGTGGCTCAAGTCACAAGGCTTACCCTCCCTTTTCGTTGTCCTCTATCTATCAACATGTGTATATAACATTGCTATGATTGCCATTCCCTAAAAAACAAGGAATAATATTAATATGTGCTTACATTATTATTACATAAAAATGTTTTTACGACGTACTTCTAAGTTCTAACACATTATTTAGAGGACCCCTTGTGTATGGGGTAGGTAGGGCTAGTTGGTAGTATATATGCATGTAGCAAGCAAAGCCCATAGATCTTAAAAGCCATTGCACGGTCAAGATTAATTTTGGTATATAAGAGAGATCGATGATCGAATTGATTAAATGTGTAATCATTGTCGCACAGTCCACGTTTTGATCGGAGAAGAATTGATTAACGTGTAATCATTGTCATCATCACAATCTCTCAAATTTTCAAATCTACTACCAAAGGTTAAAGTTTATATGGTTAGTTAGGTGATTGGCATAAAAAAAGTCAAGAGGGAAGAGGGAATATCAACTGTGTCTGAAACCACCTTCCAAATATTCCTTGTGAGATTAAGGTTTACACTTTTGTAAGAATAAAAGTGTAAGTGGAAATCAGAATATTAAATAACCTAATGCAAGATAGTAAAAGTTAAACCACTAGCTATTATCAATCAATCTTTGGGGTGGAGATGAGAATCTTCTCATGTTTTTTTTTTTACAAAATCTTATCATATGAAAATTTTACATTTACCTTTTTTAAAAATTTATATATGTACGTACAAATAAAAAAAATAAAAAGATTCTACCTAGCTATTAAATTTTTGTATTCATCTTTCTTTATATGCATTGTAGTTAAATAACAGTATAACATTCTTTTACATTGTCTACTATTTTCTCCTCTTTTTTTTTAGTTATTACTTCCTCTTTGATCTCTTGTTTAGTCACACTTCCACAAGCATTAGATACATGGTAAGGGACGAACTCTCTCTTCTTCAATTGATGAATCAATAAAATCATGAGGGCAAATGAAGGGTTTAAGAGTCAACATTTAAACCCATAACCCAAATTACCAAGTAACAAAAAATGTATCTTAAACTCTAAACCAAGGGGAGTTATGCTAAGTGGGAAGAAAAAGGAGAGACATTAAAAAGAAAGATTAATGATGGGGGAACATTGAAAGTGTCAAGATTCTTGTTAAAAGATGGCCTTGTCCTATGCCAATCATAACATCCTCCTCTCCTATACAAGAAGAACCAGACTGGAATGAAAAATGAAATTGTACCATACATCAAGCAAAAGGGAATTAGAAAATATATATATATAAATTAAAAAAAAAAGGGGTCTTTTTTTCCTTTTAGTTGGTCAGCAGTCAGAAATATTGCTTGGCATTGCCGACATGATCGACTGTCACTACACCAAATTGAGTAGAAAGATAATAATAATCAGTTCTGAAGAAATCAGCATTCAGCAATACAGCAGCAGCACCCTACACTACTAATGAGTTCAGTCAGCCACATTACTTTTTCATTTACAACCTTGTTTGACTTTTTCCCATTCATTAAGGAGCTACAGAAACTTTCATTATTTCTTTGCCTTGAGGTGGGTGGAGATACTTAATTAAACACATTACATATCAATCAAAATTACCAATATGTTCCAAACTCCAAAGGCAATTCAATAGTAATAAGTAAACTCATTCATTATCACAGTATAATAGAGTGCAGTTAAATACACAGTAGT
Organism: Amphicarpaea edgeworthii; assembly: GCA_014843725.1. NCBI lineage: Eukaryota > Viridiplantae > Streptophyta > Magnoliopsida > Fabales > Fabaceae > Amphicarpaea > Amphicarpaea edgeworthii. Next base: position 3,353,833 of record CM026325.1, read on the forward strand.
ACTATAAAATAAAGTTAAAAATTGCTGAGAGTGGTACTCCATAATACATGTAGGATAAGAATTGCTTCATAATGAGAAAGGTGAAGAAAAGTTAGTAGATATAAAGGGGTGGCTATCTTGATGCTAGTTTCAAGCTGTAAAAGGACATGTTATGGCATGATTTATTATGGAATGTTGTACTAGTAGAGACTCCTCATTCAAGTAGTAGCAGCAGTATCTATGAACATAACCAACCAATCACAAGTTTAAAATAACTTCAGTACAAACTCTGCTGTCGTTGTTATAACTTATTATCGTCTTAATGCATCTTCAGCTTTTAATTGATTATGCATATAAATTCCTTACCAATACAATAATTTCTTTTCATGCTATATATATATATATGGAAGAAAACAAATTACACCAGTAATTTCTTATTAATCCAATAATATTTGAATTATAATTACATATTACCAACATATTTGTGTCAAATTCTGTTAAAATTGAATAATAATACTAATAAGAAGGTAATTAAATAATCCTTATTTTAGAATATTTTTAAAAATATATATTACATCAGTTTTCATCTATATAAATAAAGCATCAAATAATTTCAAATTAATATAAAATTTGGTATACATCATCTATATTAAAAGAACTTTTAATTTAATGGTGAATTTTGATATAGTTTTCTAATTATAATAATTAGTAAGAGTTACAATAATGTGTGCATAACCTAGCATTAGCTCCTTGAAAAAATAACCTTGTATTAGCAAGAGATTGCTTTAGTAGTACTAAAAAATGCCTACTATAGGAAAATTGTTTAACAGCCAATTTCTTTATTTCTGAGATGGAATGGGGCCTCTTTGATTTACACTAAGATCAATTTGAATATACATTCTAATCACATTTAGTTGTTCAAAATCAACTATAACAAAACCAAGAACTTAGATGTCAGAATTCCGTGATTTTCAGAAGTTCTAACTATTTGCACGGAATGGCAGTATTAATTATTGACTAGGAAACCCCTATGCTTGCATCAGGTTGATAGTATCTCAGAATTCGGTTACATAATTTTATGAAATTTATAAAAAGTATGACAACAACAGCAACAGCAAACAAAAAAAAGGGTGTCATGTACAATTGTGCATATATGACTGACAAGAAGGTTGAAAAATGATAATGTGAAGTTTCATCACCACCAGCCAGAACCCTTGAATCCCCAACCTGAACCTGTGCTGTTCATGGCTCCAATAATCCCCTGAAACATTCATTGAGGCTGCATATTTCTATTTCAATAACCCCTCTCAACCATATCCTGTACCTTCTCATACCGACAGGCCTCACCCTTTTCCTTTTCTTTGAGGCTACACTCCTTGTTTCAACTTTTTCCAAGCCTTTTTAGCAATCATGCCATCCTAAACGGTTAATTCTGCAAAATTTCAATTTTCAACATTGAGATATGAGATAGATAAACATGGCACACAAGAAGGCCCCATTAACAAATTAAATTATCACAAAAATAAATGTTTCAAACGAAAGTTACCAAAGCTTTGTGGGACATTATATAGCTAAACAAAAACAATAATAATAACATTGAGACAGAGAGAAAAATAGTGTGTGGATTGATGTGAAGGAAAGCCACTCATACTCATACCTCACTCTCCTTTGACCATGACACCCTTTGACATGGATATCCACTCTCCATTGTGGGCCTTATCATTTTGTAGTAACAAACACACCAGGAGATATGCCAGATTATCTATGAGCAATGCTTCTTCGGATACAAAGATTCTTATCTTCTTCCGAGGTTGACACACGTCAAAACCATGTTGGGTTTGCCACCCCACCTTACTACTACTGCTGCTTCAAGCCCTTCCAACTCTGCATTCAAAAAGTAACATTCAAATTTTGGGAGCCTCCCATTTTTGTGTCACATTTCTAGTAGGAGTACACACCACATCATTTGAGATTGCCTCCCTCCATCATGAAGTAAAATATCATCAATTTCATCAGATTTTTTTATTAATTATTTGATATTGTTTTCAGGTATAGTGTTCCCATTTTTGTGATGACTAATCATGCGGTCTCTAGCTGTGGTGAAACATGACTAGGATCAGGTTCTAGTTATGAAAATGATATAAATCAAATGAAGCGGTGTGCATGACTTGTGACAATTTTGGTGAACTGTTGAAAACAGAAGACGCCAAAACTTGAATCAATTTTCAAAGGTGAGGCCAAAAAACAGCCAGATATATGTTTCCACTTTCCTCTAAAGGCACTCACATGCATCAATAGCCCTACGAAAGAGAGAGACCAAGGAGCAACATATACCGTTAGAATAGAAATGCTGTCCTTACAGCTTGAATTGAAAGTTGAAATTTACTTGAAAGTGGACTTATGCCTCAGTTACTGGCTCACTGGTTTGTAACAGAATGATGGATCTTAATAGTTAATAGTTAATACCGATTGGATTGATAAGAGTGAAAAAATATTCATTAATTTGATGACAAGTAACTGAGAATTCTCTTATTTATTTGTTACTAGAACACAAAACAAGAATAGTGGGGATAAGTCCTACAACTATATGGTCCATGCACAAGTGGTTTTAACAATCAGGAAACATGAAGAGAAACTCATTATCTTGCTAGACCCTACGAGAACTGAAATTTCTACATCAGGCAGTTTGCAGAAAGAAGTGAGACACCTTTTGTTCTTTGGTCAACTCAGTTTAGAACTAAACTGGAGCATTAAAGTCTTTGGATGTGATGGAAATCAGGTGGTCAAACAGTATGCTAATTCATCCTATTCTATTCTATTCAATCACACAAATTAGAGTGGCAAGCAGAATCTATAGACTATGTATTATGTTATGGCATATCAAGACATGAACTATCAATTGAGATATATAATCAAAATTCCATGGACTATTTGTGGCGTCCTTTTCCCCCATTCAGGTGAAGAAATCATATTAGTGACACCCCATGATGTCATTATAACGTAGTTATCGTTGAGAAAACAAAAAACTTTGCTCCAGACATAAGCTTTCCTCCTGTTTATTTAATAATTTTTCATATAGACCATAAAATTCAGTTTGCTTTGAATTTTTAAATATTTCACATGAGTGCTTTATAGCTTTATATCAAATCAATGTCAATAGCTAAAAAAGAGAACCACAGAACCTTAAAGAAAATTAATCAAATCCTGAAAGCTATTTCCATGAGCATGTAAAATGCTTCCAGTACAGTGTTTTACTTACTCAAAGTGAAGCAGAAAAACAAGAACAAGAACAAGTAGAGGAGGAATTAAGAATTGAATTTTTCACACGAGGAAGTTAGTAAACATGGCGTTGCTTCTTAAGGAAAATTTTACATATTCATCAATGAAAGCATTTTTTTTTTAAGTTGTAGATTGATATTAGAATTAGGACTCAATAATCACTCTCAATACAAAAATCACTCTAGCAAAATTTTTGTTGACATTCTTCTTGCTCCTTTCCTGGATTGTTGTTATACATTACTGATAAAAGAGCAAGGGTTCCTCCTTTACAAACCCTAAAAGTACAAAATAATTACTGGAAAAAAGATTGATGATTCGTTAGAATCAAAGCTGATCATATAACACAGTCACTTAACAACATGCCTTTTTTGGTCCCTTCTAATATTCCTTCTGTTTCAACCGCCCCAAAGTCATGAAAATTTATCCCACTAGATGTAAGGGAATAAATAGAAGAGTTCTGGAAAGAATCTGATAAATCCTAAAATTACACAATTCTATAAGAGTTGGAAAAAAAAAAAGCACATTACACTAAGGGAGCATCAGCATAGACCTCAGCCAGCATGCCATCCTCACTACCAGACATGGCAAACAGCTCTGCATCCTTTTCTTCCTCACTGGAAAAGTCTCTCTTTTCAAGCTTGGCATGAGCTGCAATATATATCATTTTCTGAGCCCTCTCCAAGGCAACTCTTGAGTGTTTATTAGCTGAAAGTTTCCTCAAAAAAGACCAATTATTCTTAAACCCACATGAAGTTGCATGCAGAAAAATGAGCCTCACTGCAATCTTCCCCAGGGATTTAAACTCACTCAAACATGTTTCCCACACAAGTCTACTGCTCAACGGATTTGCAACTTTCATCTTCCCTGTTACCGGATCCCTTTGCTTCATCTGAACAGCCTGTGCATAAAGCGGATCAAGCCCCTCTGACCTCCACTTCATTAGCTCCATCAACACAACATGAGCCTCTTCTCGCGAAGCCAGCCTTGTCAGTAACTTATCTACATCCTTCTCCTGTTCACGTGTCAAAAACTTATACGGAGGAAGATACTTCCCACTTGCATCCTTAATCAAGTAAAGCGGATCAAGTATGAACGCTGCCGCCCAGGCAGGGTGATAATTCTTCCTAAACCTCTTCTCAACTATCTTCTCCACAGGTCCCTCCACAATGTTGTACTTCCCACACCACTCTTTCACCTTGCTCCTCAGCTCCTCCCATAGAGGCAAGCACCGACCAATCAACGGCCTCTCGGCCTCCACATCCTGCACCATCCCTCTAACGAGCTTGACAAGCGAATAAACCGCCTCCAACTCGTTCCAAAACCCCTCATTCTGCACCATCACCGCGACCTCCCTCGCCAACGGATCCTCCATACACATCACCTTGAAGCCATCCTCCATCACCAGCATCTGTATCACTCTAGCACAGCTCAAAATGTCCTCCAGCATAGGGAACACCACTCCAAAGTTCTTGAAGGGATCACATTTTGGCGAGGGCACGCGAATCAGCCCGCCGCCACAGTCCACCTCCTGCTCCCTGCACTTGAGGAAAACACTCCTCACCTGCGACTCATTGTCTATAAAACTGGCAAGCTTCAAGGAATTCTCAATCACAGCCCTGAAAAGAGGCAAGTCGCAGTTAAAATCCTTGATCAAGCAAGCCAAGCCCTGAAGCTGGCAGGAAGTGTTGACCATCCAATGGTGCTGCAGCTCCAAGTTCCTCAAAGCCTTGGCCTTGAACTTGTCCGCGACAATCCCAACACACCTCTGGACCACAGTCCCCGTAACCGCTGTAACCGTCTCCCACAGAACCTCCTCAGCATACTTAGAATTATCCACTCCCCCAGTAAACACGGCCTTCTGAAACACACTACTCCCATTGGGAAGATTCACCACAAACTTGACCAAACTCTCCCCGCCACCGCCACCGCCACAACAAAAGTCAAAGTTGTTAAACCAATCACCAGTCTTCCAGCCATCAGTGGCCAACTGAAAAAACATGGCATCCCTAATCCTAGCCTCGGAGTCAGCCTTGGCCTCTCCGAACCTAGCATCGAGCCTCCCCCCAGAAATCTCCCTCCTCAAATTGTTGGGCAAGCCAACCTGGCTCAAGAAAGCCTGAAACTTTCGGTGCTCTAAAGCCGACAAAGAGACGGAGCCGCAGGTTTCATAGAACCAATCGAAGAGCAAGTCGAGAGCAGAATTGACCTGGTCCTTGCTGAGAGCAGGACCAAGCGAAGTCTTGGGACTTTTGAGCTTCTTGACACTGTCCTCAAACATAGCGAGAGCACACAAGTCATCTTTGCCACCAGACAACATTAAATGCTGCTGCTGCTGTTGTTGTTGGTAGTGCGTGTGGGGGTGTGGAGTGTTATTGTTGTTGTTATTATTATTAGTATTGTGGAGGTGGGCGTTGGTGTATCCGATATCGAAGCGGGAAGACTCGACCATTGCCAAGGAATGATTTTGATAGGAAGAGGGTGACGTGGCGGGGGAAGGGCGTTTACGGTTCGAAGAGGGGGTGATGGAGGAAATGGGGAGAGGAGAAGGGAGTGAACCGGGTCTTAGACCGGAGCTGAAGTTGGAGCAAGTACCACGTTTCAAGTGTTCGGAGGCGGTTCGGGAGGGGTTGGAGGCGGAGAAGAGGGAGTCGCAGAGGGAGCATTTGAGTTTGACGGATTTAGGGAGGCCGGTGTCGGGGTGAGGGACGAGAATGGGCTCGAGGTGGGCCCAGTACCAGGCGCCTTTGCCCTTTACGGCCTTCGTCCGAACGGTCAGGAGGCCTTCGAAGCGTTTATTGACAGCTCGGACGGCGGCGTCATCGGAGGAGGAGGGGAGGGGGTCGGTAGAGGTGGAGGTGGTGGAGGTCATTGCTTGGAGCTGGAGGGTTAGAACCGGGGGCTGGGGGGAGGAGGTTGAGGTTGTGACGGTGGCTTCACCGTTTTGGTGGTGGGAGTGGGTGTCGTTTTGGGGCATTTAGCCATAAAGGGTTGATACTGAGAGTGTGAAGTGAAGGGAGCGAAGAAAAAGGAGTGAGAGTGGGAGGGTGCATATAGAGTGGAGCTACTCAACAGGAACCGGAGAAGGAAGAGAAATGGGTGAGTCAACCAAATTTGTATTTCTCAACCGAAAGGGCTACTGTTTTTTCAAACAACTACTTCTTTTATTATATCTATACTGTCAATTTCAATTTCGGAAATAATATTATCAAGAAAATGCTTTCTTTTTAGCAGTTTCGATGGACAAATAAGATTAACTTATATTCTATTCTATTTATTTAATAAAAAAATTGTATGGATCAACTTTTCTTTACAAAAATTCTAGTAAAAAAATATATGAACAAGAAAATAAAATGATTTCCTCTGTAAATTAAAACTGATTTCTTTTTAATAATTAATTAACTTCTATAAATTAATTATTAAAGAGATTAACTTTAATTTTATAGAAGTTTATTTTGTTTTTTTTTTCTTTAAAATTTCTTTCAGAAAAGTTTATCGACTAGATATATGTTTTTTTTTTCGGTAGTTAATACTGTATATGTTTTTAACTACAATTTTATTTATATGTAAAAGATTAAAAAATAATAATAAGTGAAGCAAGAATAACTTGTACCAATTAATAAACTATAATGCAATTCATAATAGTTAGGTTTCTTTTCTTTTCGTTTTTTAATATAAAATGTTTGGGTTTCTAAAAAAATGCTATAAATGATTTAACTCTTCGCTATATCGATAACAAATATCTTATTAGCAGAGCTAAAATCCACCTCAATATTTTTTTAATCTTAAAAGATGAATTTATAATAGTTTACTGAAAAATATTTTCGAAGTATAAAAAATAAAAGAACTATATACAATATATTTTATAAATATCGATTTAGATTCGCTTTTTCCTTTTTTTTATTTAGCTTATTCTTTTTCATATCTCACGTCACTTGACACGTTATAAAGAACTCGATTACTATATTATAAGTTAAGTAGTTTTTATTTCAGTGAAGATTAAAAATAAATAAAATTTGGTGTTTACTTGTTATTCATAAATCCATAATTGTATGTCTATCCATAACATACTGTCTTTCTATCAATTTGGCAGAAAAAATTAAAAATTATTATTATTATAAACACATTTGAATTTACTGATTATATAACTTGATTTTGAGAGTTAATTTTTTTCTCATAAGTAGAAGATTTAAACTAGTTAGTCTATTTAATCTTTCAAAATTAAAAGAAAATATGTTATTTTTTTAAGAATAAAAATTGTTAAGACGTGTTTATAATTATTTAATAAATATTTGTTGTATAAGTTTTAAGTTATTGTTGATTTTCGTCATATGTTTTTTTAAATTTCTTACAACAATTATTATTCTAGCTTTTAAAAAATATTAACACGACTTAATCATTGTATATATCAGAACAAATAAACTTTAAAATTGAAAAATGCACTTTTATTTTATCAAAAAATACAAACAAACGGCTCAAACGTTTTCATCATAAATGAAGAATTAACTAAAATCCAAGAAAGAGCAAGAGGTTGATGGCATTGATATGTTGATTTTGATTGGTATTTTAAATGAAGGACGCCTTAGTCTCCATTTCAATAGGATCCTCGAGAAGATGATTTTATGGTTCATAGCTTTTCTCAAATCACTTTCTCCCTAACAAAAAAAAAAAAGCTCTTAAAATTTTGAGGGTTAACTTCAATTATTAAGCTACTTGTTTACTTTTGTCGTCTTCTTATTTGATTTATTTCTCGATTACCACTCTAATTGCGCTCCAATAATACTATCAATGACTTAATGAAGCTTTTGCAAAAAGGGAAACAAGATTTTATTTCAAAAGTAATCACTCTTCTCACCCTATTATAATCGAGTTTAAAATACAATAATAATGTTTTCCAAAGAATATAAAAAATATGGGTTTTTTTTTTAATTAAAAATGTTTATTTTAATCTGATTAGATTTCGATGATGTAGAGTTTTCAAATAAAATAATCACATTTTTAACAAAATGCATAAGCATATTTTACGATACATAATAACTATATCTATTGATTTACTGAAAATAGACTGCATTTTGTTACTTTCCATTACCTTTTTTTACTAAAAAAATAATATCCGGCAAAAGTAAACAGAAATCAAATCAGCTTTACAACTATTATAGGTAAATTATTAAAATAATGTATTTGACTATTACAAACGTAAGACACTAGCTATACTATATCCCGTGAAAAACACAGAACTAAAATAACTATATTTATATTGGTGTCATAATTAATTAAAAACATGTTGTTATCTATGCAAAATACTAATTCATTAATTAATTTTTTTCCACCATTATAATTAGTATAAATAAAAGTAAAAACACTCCACATATTGAATGTAATCCCCGGTATATAAATCATGATTTGGTGATAATTAATACAGAAGTATAATTATATGGTATAGAAAATTAAGAAAGAAGAGAAGGAGATGAAACAACAATATATGATTGGGACGAAAAGTCAAAGCTATATATATACACTTGGTTTTGGTGAGGAGAGGGTGATGAAATAATTTCACCAAAGCATGTGGTTGTTAAGCATAGACTTTACATGTATTATAAGGTGTTATGTCTTATTCACCTTTTAAAAGAGGAAAAAAAAAAGTGGGGGATAACAACACATTGTAATTGATGATTCTTTTATGTTAACTTTTTTTGTAAACATGGACAGTATTTTATGTCATATAATTAATGGTTGATCATCTTTTGCAAATTATGCACAGATGTGTACTCAAATTAAGAAGCAACCAAGATAATTGGACTCTGTTTATTTATTTATTTTTTCATTCAGTTGGAGATGACCTTTTCGTCACTTATTATTTATTTAGTTGAGTAGAACTTAAGACTCGTGCTATAATTTTCCCATGACAATGCTATAAAATAATTCCGAATCTGAAAAATATTAATACATAATGAATTTGTTTGGTACAATTAATGGGGGAACTTTATTTATTATATCGTCCCCATTTTATTTTATATATATATATATATATAAAATGAATTCGTATTCGATCTCCATGCATTTTTATCAACAACTAAGGAGAAAGAAAATAGTGTATGAGCAACTGTTTTTTTTGTTCATATAATGTGTTTGCAGCTTATTATTAGAAATGCAAACATTTTATAATTAAATTCATGTTTCAACTTTTCGGCACATATATACTGAGGCAGATGAAAAAAAATTAAACAACACCCATTCATCCATGTGACAACAAAAGGTAAAAAAAAAAAAAAACTCTCTCTATCTAGAGCGTATTATATGGAGCTATGATTAATTATCATTATGATTAATCATTACATAATACATATTACCACATGTGTCTTTTAAATATTGGCCTTATATTTGTTATCAACAAGAAGTAGGGTACAGAAAAAGTTCAAACACACAATCAATAATCTCTCTTTTTCTTTCTTGTCAGTATATTCGTCTTTGCAATGTAATTATCAGTGTCTTTGATTCTACGATAGCCCTAGCTTACTTATCAACGGCTTAAAACGTTTAGCTTCCATACCAATAATGACACTTAATTTGTACTAATATGTATTAAAATTTAAAATCCTCGTGGTTTCGTCATATTTCGTCATAAATTTTCTAAAAGCTTACTAGTTATTATCGTCACATGACAAGGTTTTTACTTTTTAGTGATTTTTTTTTTCCAAAGATGTATTGCATGTAGATGTAGTCATGTATCTAGCTATTAGCTAACTTTAAAATTTATATGATGGTGTCTTTATTTCAAATCATGTTTGTTATTTGAAAACCTAGCTAGAATCGGAAGTGCACGATTCATAAATATTTCACCGTTATTATTCCTATCATGGCCTTCACTATCGTTTTGTGTTTTTTTTTTTTTTTAAATGAATTAGCAAGTTCACAAACAGAGAGGACGTGAAAATCTAGTAATATAAAAATTCCATCTTGTAATCAATGAAAATGACACAACAACTCGTGTTGAAATTAGATACCAGCTGATACTATAAAATAGAATTGTTTTAGTTCATAATATAGTAGTATAAATTGCATCATGATGGTCAATGGAAATAGTTAAAATTGGACCATATGTTAGCAATAGCATGCAAATATTTAATAATTAAAAAAAAATAATGTTATTCAGTTACACTATTGTGATATATATAATTAACAATTTGATCGTACGTAATTCTTTTTTTACATGAATAATTAATTAGTTTCAATTCCTAAACAGTGGTTACGATGGTTAAATAATTCTGTTTATTGAGTAATATAATTAATAGCGTTATGATTTTTTTTTTTCAAAAAATGAAATCTAATACTCCAAAATTAAGAACTCGATATCTTTGCAAACTTCAAATTCATAAATATGGTAACGTGTAACTAGAGTTGACAAATTAAGAAGTTCATTATTCGAATTTAACTAGGATGATTGAAGAACCAATTATGGGTGAATGTGGAATTACTGGTAGTAAGAAAAAAGAAAGAAAATGTAATAATTGCACCATAGGGAACCAAACAAAAGCTTGATACGGTAGGGTATGTATATCCGCAAAAGAAAAGAAAGGCGGAAAGAAAATTAATGCTTTATTTTCTCACGCGCTAGCTTTAATAAAAAATAAATTAACTTTTTTTTTAGGGGAAAAAATATAATAATTTTATATTAGTTGTATATATGATATGATATACATGTAATTTTATTAACCACTGGAGAGTACTATGTATAATTAAGGAATCATATTATAGTTATTGTTATCTGAATAATTGAAATTAATAATAGTAAAAAGAAAAAAAGCTGAAGAATTAATTTATGTTACACTCAGTCACTCACATGATAAGCCGAATTCTATTTATAAAGACTTTATGTGACTTAGAACATTATGAAATGAAATTCTCAAGTCCCCCCCTTTCTTCTAGCTTTCTTTTAATGGTTGTGACTGCTGGTTTTAGTTGGTGGATTAAACAATGGTATTATTCCATCATGTCATGGCAGCAATTAATAAGTCTAAGACTGAAGACAAGACCTACTTCCATTATACAACAAACACTTACGAAAGAAATTTGGCAAGTTAAAGATTCAACGAATCTATCTTTCATCATCATATTCATTTATACGAAATCCACTCCTTGTAGAATACGCCTTACCATGCCTAATTAAATACTAAGGGTTTGAATCACGTGTTGGTAATAATGGATATCAATTGGGGCCACACTAATATATAAAACGAGTATGAGATTAGAGATTAGAGATGACTAGATGAGTTGTGTTTTTACTTTCATTCTTGACAGTTAACATTATTCAAGCTTCATCTAAGTGAAGCTTTTTGGTCCCTCAAATATTCTACCATTTGAATGCACATTTCATTCCTTGTTTTTATATACACGTCAGGTGGGTGTGATACTTTCAAATAACACATATGAAGTAAATCCTACGTGTCAAAAATCTTAAACTAATAATATATAATTGTCACTTTTTTATTTTTTTCGCCACGTTATCTTTATATTTCCTTTTCTTATTGTCTATCAATATGTCCATAAATAATTATTCAAAACTTTAAACTGAAATTGTGCCCCACTCACGAGGAGTAGCAGGTGTCGTAGGTCATGCGAGGAAACGAAAAGGAAAATAAATTATACAGTACTTGTTAAAATCAACTTATATATTTAAAAGTTAAATGAAAGAATTATTTCAACTGATAATAAGAAATGCATTAAAAATGCATCAAATACAAATAGTACATTGTTAACATTTTTTTCTTTCTGCATATAACGTTTTCGTCAGCGTGAGAACAAGACATATGATGTAGCATAACTTTTTATTGTTCGATTATATCCCTTTATAATACTAAAATGACATTCTAAAAGAGTCTCAAACTAGAGGCATGTGATGGTGTATCAAGTTGAAGGATTAACGGTAGTAAAATTGCAGGTCTGCAGCATAAGTTGACATTCTAAGGCTTGTTAAGTTGAAACTTCATTGTATTTGAATACGCAATCATACAAACGTCCACCAAGAAATTGTGCCACCTCCGGATGTTTCACCTAAGAAAAGAAAAGGATGTCAAGAAAGAAACAAGGTTTCATTAGAGCTCAATTTTTCATTATTGAAGGCAGGTAAAATAATGATAATTGGTAAGGTGTATTACCATTCCAATCTTTAGGGAATCACATTTAAATTGAGCATAGAGATTTGTTTCTATTGCACGGCCCTGTCAAAAGAAATAAACCAGTGCTGAATATTTGGATTTCTATTATGGGTTTATGATAGTAACATTGAAAATAGACTTCTCCCATTCGAATTGGATGTTTCAATTGAGCAAAAGTGCAAAACAAACAACTAATCTGTTTTTCCACAGCTTTTAAGTTTTAATTTTTTTTACAAGATATGTTAGATGGTTCATACTAGCATAATCCAAACTCATTCTTTCTAAAATTTCCCCTCAACTTTATAATATTTTTTAAAGTCAATATCCAAAGATGTTTCCACAGCCAATTTTTTAATCCACGGCCAGCACTAACCAGTGACATTCCGTTGCTGCTAATTCTATAACTATTTCCTTCGTCACCCTACTTCACTCCCAAGTACCAAAGCCCAACAATGCATCTACCAATTCATTCATCAATGCAGTAGAACTTTTCCAACAATATCCAAGGAAGAACTTACCATCCCTTCTAAGATGACAAGATCTGCATCGCTGGCAAGGTAAGCAAGCTCCTGTGTTACTCTTGCAAGATCAATAACCTGTAATCCATTCAACAAAGCACAAAAGATGTAATCAACATACACGTTAATGATCTCAAATCACAGGTTTGAATACCATAATTTTCCTAATTAACATTAACAGAAAGCATTGCTCATTTTCTTACAGGTAAATCATTGCCTGAGTTTGCAATTAAAAGATTTGAAGTACTGACACCCACAAGCTGTCCTTTTTCATCCGTTAACTGGATAAGTAGAAGCCAACATGATGGAGTTAGCAAAGAACATGGCAATTTCAAAAACTTCATATAAAACTTATTTTCATTACCTTTGATATAATTTCAACTAGCTCAGAATAAGTCACATCATTGATGGATGGTAAGTCATTAGCAGCCAATACAACCTGCATTCATACAGAACCACATAAAATATGTTGAAGATGGAAGCTGTAAAAACAGATTTTCAAAAGCAGTTTCAATTTCAAACATATTAAAATGGAAAAAGACTAATGAACATCTACAACAAGACAATCATTGACACGTTTTATCCAGAAAGTATACTTCAGATGATTGATTTAGAATTACAATCTCAGAAAATTTTGCTTTCATGGCTTTGGTAGAAATAAAGATGCAAAATATTGGTGGCAATGTGCTACCTATGCTCCACTTTGGTGCATTTGGTTGGACAATAACTCCAGTATTTTTTAAAGAGATTTCAATGGCACAACACTAAGAAAAAATTTACGTGTTTGGGTCCTAATTGATGTAAATCACATTACTTTGTAAATGGTGGTAACCCTTGTTAGTGATTGGACAGCTTTGCTACATTGATTTTCTCTTTTTTCTTTGTTTTATATGTTTTCTTCTTATGCTAATAAGGGTTCCTTATCATCCATCTCTTTTGTAATATTTATCTTCATTTTAATGATTTTTCTTTTATAAATAAATAAAAATGTCAGCAAACCTGACTCCCATGCCGAAGTAGTTCTCTTGCAAATGGCATAATACCCAAAATGATATCTGCACCAGAGTTATCTACAAATATTATAATCTGCCATGATAAAAGGCACTGATTAGAACAGTACCACGGCATAAAATATACCAGAAGACAAAAAATTCAATAATCAATGATAAAAATTGTATCTCTTTATACATGTGGAACTTGCCTTCTTCCATGGCTTCTTGCTCCATTTCAATTTGAAAGTGTCAAGATCATCAATAACCCAAGGTCGAGGAACGAGATTTTGACAACTAGCCAAAAAGGACATTCCATCCTTAGAGAAAACCTCTGCAAGCTTCAAGAAATTGTGAAAAGAATAAGGTAATTATTATATACTGATATACAATAAATAAAGTACAAAAAGATATAGTTCTACACACTACTGTATGATTGTGAAAAAAAAAATTATAAAAAAAAAAAAGTTTTCTTCTAGTAGGATATAAATTCATACCTAGGTAAAGTTATAAGAATATCTAGTTACCCATGCAAAATTTCAGCAACCGAGGGAAGTTAAGAAACATTGTATTTTAAGAATAATTAGCCACTGCATGTGTCCTTATTCTTCGCACAGCAATGAGGAACTAAACATGATATCAGAAAAAGGGATAACACCAGTGACAAACAATCAATAGTACTACCAGCAACCAACTAAGGAGAGTTAAGGAATACTGTATTTTAAGGATAATTAGCCACACCATGTGTCCTTATTCTTCACAGAACAGAGGAACTAACACAAAAAATAGGGAAGTGGAAAGAATGGATAAAGGGATTGGTACTGTAACATGGAACATAAAAGAATAGTCATAGATACAGATTACAGCTTAACAGAGTAAAATTGGAGTTTGAATGAACAAGTAGGTGCAGGCAAAGAGTCTTAATTTAGTTATGCAAAGTTATCAAAAGAATGCATAGTAAATCATCCTACCTGTGCAGAACCAAGATCAAATATGTTTCCAGCAAAAATTCCTCTAACTAGATTCTCAAGTCGCTTGCCTTCATCTTCAATGGCATCATTAAGATGAACAACATTCTCAAATAGTGAGATGGCTTTTGCATTTTCTTCATCCTATTGAAGTCAATCAGAAAAGGAGTAACATAACTTGGGTGAAATCAAACTACATTGTGCATTAATAATGTTATGTTACCACATTAGTCCTTCTTTATTAAAATTGATAACAACATATGCTTAAATTCTTCTCAACTCAACTTTGGCTAATGAACAGTACAGCTTCTAAACCAACTTTTAGTATCCATAGCAGTTAACAAACGGTGTCCCAAATAGCAGTTAAACTTACCTTGACTTTTTTGAAGATATCTCTGAATCCCAATTCTCTAAGCATGAGTTCACGAAGTCTGCAGAGAAGCTGGAAAATCCCCCCAACCAACCACCAGAAAGGAAACATTTAGGCACATCACCAAACTTTTTTCTTTCTTTCTAATTCCTATTTTGGGGGAGGGGAGATTAGGGTATAGTTTAAGCTACAGAATAGAAAAGAACATACAATGCAATCAGGAGGCCCACCATGGCTTTCAGGATCTTTCTTCAAATCTTCAAGTATGTCAGCGTATCTTTTGCAGGAAAAAAAACATAAACAAAATATGAAATTAGTAAATCCCATACTACAAGTTAGTATTACTATGTATAGTAAAAATAAGAAGTGGTGTAAGAAAAAACCTTTGAGCAAATTTTTCAGCTTTAGTTGCGGCATCAGAAACAGAAGTATCGCTCTCTGCACGCTTCCTGTCAAATAAAAGCTAAACATGAAACACACAAATAACGAAATCCTTGCAGTAATATACAAAAAAAAAAAACATATTTCACTAAAACCAGTACTAGTGATTGCTTGAATTTATTGGCATCATCAAATCGTTGCTTCTAGTCATCTTAACTCTAGGAAAATTGTAAATTTGAGCAAAGATGGCTCATAAAATCTAGGTTAAGAGACACAGGCAAACAAATCTATTATAGGTTATAATAGAAATCAAAGTTAGCAAAAGAAAAACAAGTGCAAGAGCAGAAAGCTCGACATAATCTAATAATGCATAAGGAAACAAATCAAATAGATTAGTACACGTAATATACATAGAAATACAAGTGGCAAGCATAATAGCAATAGCAATAGCAATGAGAAAAAATCGGAAGAACGAGAAGGCACTTGAAAGAGGGGATTGAGTTGAGGAAGAGATCAATCCAAGAGATTTCGGTGGGAGTGGGCTTGCGGGGATTATCGGAGGGGAATCGGTACGGAATGGTGCATGCTCTGTAATTTGAATCGATGGGAGTCAGCAACAATGGAAATTCCACAAGCTCTGATGCGCTTTCCATCTTCACAATCACAATCACAATCACAAGGAAGAAAATAAAGATCAAACTAGTTTTCAATTCCTAAGAAAGAAGAAAAGGCACAGGAATCGCTGTCACATATAATAATGAGAGAGAATGCGTGGCGTAGTTGTGTTTCCCTCCTTCACTTCTGCTTCCCACACATTACTCTCTTCTCGTCAGTCAAAACAACTCAGCTTCTCTTGTTTTCTCTGCTTAAAGCCCTCAACCTACACTTTTTTTTTTTTTTCTTAAATAACTTTTTACTACATGTCAAATAATATATTTTAATTTTATTATTTTAATATCTCGCATTTTTTTTTATGTTCAATTTTAATATATGTCATAAGTGAAAATTCATTAAGATATTCCATTAACCTGTTACATTATTATTATTATTACTTAACAGATAAGCTAGAAAAAAAAGTTAAATAACTTTTTTTTTATAATATATAATAATGACCAATTCCAAGCGTATTTTATGTGAATAATGTTGTCGGACATTACAATGAAAAATAAATAATAACTAGTATGATGAAAATATTTATATTTGATCTTTTGGTATTGTCAATTGTGACATCAATTAATACGCTAGTTGTGCATCATCTAAAACATATTTATAATATTATTGCTAATCATTAAATACAAGGATCACTCTGCACGTGGAACAATCCTAAACACAGGAAACTGCTAGCATGGAAAAATTAACGGATATAATAATCCTTAAATTTTGTGGGTTCCTTGGTGTTTCGTTTGGGCCTAAACAATATCACACTCCCTTAACCCTTTCTTCCTCAGCTTCTCACTGAGTTCAATACCGATCCTTTTTCCATCACAATTAAATCATGTACAAGTTGAAAGCATTTATCTTCTCTTTGTTCATGGTTAATTAGTTGTTTATCTTATGTGTTGTGATAGAAATAGCAATGAAGAATTATTTTTATTCAATGCAATAAGGGAGAAGTCCTCTAGTAAACTACTCTATTAAATATTAATACTGAGAGGTTTGCATTCATGCTTATTGAGGTTAAGGAATTATTTCTGCTCAATTACGTAGCCCTCCGATTTGCAGGAAAATCAATTTTAACGTAATTCATTCAGGATTCGTAATAATACTTGATTATTTTGTCTTTGTCTAAAACAAGCCAAACACATCTACTGCCCTATTTTCTCGCAAAATACCACCACCTATGCTCTCTTAATAATAGAAGACAAGTTTAATTTTCGCAAAAATACATGTCCCATGCACTCATTAATAGAATCTTATTTAAATGCTGCTGAGTTGAACAATCTCAGTAGGGTTCCACTGGGGCTCTGAATTTGGCACCAGCATACACAGCAGCAGAACCAAGTTCCTCCTCAATCCTCAGAAGCTGCAACACACAGACCAAACAAGGGTATATTATATGAAGCTCATCTAACAAAGACAATAATAAGCTTTACGGTTTGGTTTTTACCTGGTTGTATTTGGCAAGCCTTTCAGATCGGCAGGGAGCTCCAGTCTTGATCTGACCCTGTTAAATAATATATATGACATAACATCATCAAATTATTTGTCCCACTGGAACAATGGGAAATAAAAAAAGTTTCTGATTCTGACAACTTACAGTTGCTAATCCAACTGAGAGATCAGCAATGAAGGTATCCTCAGTTTCACCACTACAATTAAACAAGATGTAACACAATGGTGTGCTGTGCACTTACAGAGAATAATGCAATGTTGCAAAACAGAACAAATGGATACAAAGGGGAAAACAATGAAACAGTCAATACCTCCTGTGACTAGCCATGACACCCCAACCAGCTTGTTTAGACATTTTCACAGCTTCAATACTTTCAGTTACACTACCAATTTGATTCACCTAACAATGATGATAAAAAAAATATTAAACTTTCCTGATTAGATAGAGTTGATAGAGATTTTTTAAGATTTAAAAATTGCTAATTAGCAGGGAGCTTTAAACTTTTGACCCACGAGAAGATAAAATGAAGCCAAAAGTTAATTTACCTTCAACAGAAGGGCATTGCAAGCCTTTTCCTTGATTGCTTTCTCCACACGCTACAGAGTTAATAATAGACAGAACACTGTCAATGATAATACATGTTTGCAGAACATAGTTCACAGATTTTTAAAGTTAATATAATATAGCATACCTTCGGGTTGGTAACAAGGAGGTCATCACCAACAATCTGCACTTTCTGGCCAACTTCGGCTGTTAATTTCGCATAGTGCTCCCAGTCATCCTGATCAAATGGATCCTCGATGGACACAATTGGATAATCTGTAACATATGATTTGTACACATTCTTCAAGCTGTCTCCTGAGATTTTCTGCGATCCATCATTATTCTGCAATAAGGTAGTCAGTCATCTTAGTTAAAGTATTTGACAGAGAAATATATCTCAACTGAGGAAAATGAAAATTTAAAAGAAATTGAGAAAATATTCTAATTTGTCAACCTCTTCCTTAAAATTCAAGTCATAGGTTTTGTCCTTGTTAGTATAAAATTCTGAAGCTGCAACATCCATCCCAATTACAACCTGTAAGAATAGAAATTAATCAGCCATATATTAAGATGCTAAATTAGATTCAGTAATCAGTAGACGAAGATTCAACCTTTCCAGTGTAACCAGCTTTAGCAATAGCAGTCTTCAGAAGTTCAAGACCTTCTTTGTTTTCCTATAAATTAAACATTAAACATATAACTATACTGAACCATCAGACAGTAACAGCAGAAAGAAAAAACATTTTTTTAAACATTTGGATTATTACATTACAAGAAAATATTGATATACAAAGAAGATAAATGATTAAGCTAAATGCAAGCAAGAAAAACTTAAGAGTACTTTTAAATAATACTTTTAAAACCAAGAGTAGCTGGTAAGGACCTGGATATTAGGAGCAAAGCCACCTTCATCACCAACGTTAGTAGCATCCTGTCCGTATTTCTTTTTAATCACAGCCTGTAAGATAAACACATCAAAATCTCAATTTATGACCACTAATAATAATGATTTTTCCTTTCATCCATTTTGTTTTTATATTTATTTTTTATTTTGTAAAAGAAAGTTATGCGAAAAGAACTATAACCTTTAGATGATGGTATACTTCTACTCCCATTTTCATTGCTTCTTTGAAGGAAGATGCCCCAACAGGGAGAATCATAAATTCCTACACAGGAGGACGCAGGGTAAGTCTTTCAATAAAGAATTGTCCTGTTCAATTGTTATATTAAATAGACATTACCTGCATTGCTAGCTTATTTCCTGCATGTGAACCTCCATTGATAACATTGAATGAAGGTACAGGCAGTACCAAAGTCTTGTTTCCAGCCAGATTGGCAATGTGCTAAACATTAAAACAATACAAAAGCAGAACATGAGAACACAAATATCACTGATAAGAACTTTTATTACTGAAACCTCACGTACCTTGTAAAGAGGAATTTTCTTCACTGCAGCACCAGCCTTACAGACAGCAAGTGACACAGCCAAAATAGCATTGGCTCCAAGCTGAAAATTTCAACAGAAGAAACCCAAATAGCATTAAAAAGAATGGCCAATACAACAACAAAAGATGCAGCCACTGAACTCAATAGTGATACCTTCTGCTTGCACCATCCCCACTCATTAACAGTTCCATCAAGCTGCTGTACCATAAAATTGTCAATTTCAGTCTGCTTGGTTGGGTCCTGTAAAGGCAGAAAACACAGTAACAGATGAAATCAATTATCCACTACTAACATGTTTCAAACAACATTCCATAATCCAATTTTACAGCTGCATAATACCTTGCCAAGCAGAGCAGGTGCTATAATTGAATTCACATTGTCCACAGCCTAAGCCAATACAAATATGAAACCTTATTATCAGCTCCAACACAATAAAACAAAATCGAGAACAAACCAAAACCAAAATGGTAAAGGGAACAATCAAGCACCTTGAGAACACCTTTCCCGAGGTAGTCTGAGCCTCCATCCCTCAATTCCAGAGCCTCATAGACACCTTTATAGAAAGTAAAACGAGTAAGGCTACACCACTTTCGGAACTAGATGAATTGAAACTTTGCAGCCAATAAACATCAATATAACACGCAAAACCTACGCATTCCACTTATAGACTATCAACTACCAAACTTCAAACTCAACAATTTTTGTTTTTGCATGATAATGACGCTTCAAGCACCATAACACAAACAACAATGTAAATAAAAAAACACATTTCCTTCTCTCTCGAACAAACAGCGATCATTTACCTGTTGAAGCACCGCTAGGCACAGCAGCTCTGTGGAAGGTTCCATCGCTGAGAGTAACGTCAACCTGACAGCAACAAACCGCATTCAGAATCGAGAAATCATAGCTTCGCATGAACCAGTTCCGTAATAAAAATAGAATGAAACGATTCAAAGTTTTCTAACACTGAAAACAGAACGTGAATCCATTTTTCTCTCATTATCCCGCACATGATCTCAGACTCAACGTCCAAACAGTAACAAACCGCATTCAGAATAGAGAAATCAAACCTTCGCATAAACCAGTTCCGTAATAAGAATATAATCAAACGATTCAAAGTTTTCTATCTAACACCGAAAATAGAACGTGAATCCATTTTTTTCTCTCAACGTTCAAACAGTAGCAAAACCACATTCAGAATAGAGAAATGAGTCAAATAACAGAGTGAAACTCACTTCAACAGTTGGATTTCCGCGGCTGTCGAAGATCT
Source organism: Amphicarpaea edgeworthii (assembly GCA_014843725.1). Taxonomy (NCBI): domain Eukaryota; kingdom Viridiplantae; phylum Streptophyta; class Magnoliopsida; order Fabales; family Fabaceae; genus Amphicarpaea; species Amphicarpaea edgeworthii. The sequence continues at coordinate 3,374,841 of CM026325.1, forward strand.
GGCGAGCTTTCACGGCCTTGATCGTTGCCATTGTTCGCAGTTTTGAGTTTTTAAGAGCGTCGCTGTGATTTTCCGACTAAGAAAGTGAAAGTGTGTAGTAGTGACAATGCGCGCATTCGATTGGTTCATTTATATAGAGGGCTGCTACGTGGCCATCAAGGAAGGTCGATGAATCTGGAGCGTTGGCCGTGGACGGATGAGATGAGTTTATATTGGACCCACTGAACACGCAGAGAAGAATATGCTGAATGCTTATGCTCTCTTTCTAGGTGCCGCGCCTCAAACCACGTTGAATTGAATCAATGAATTTTGTAATAGGAATGTTAGAATTTATGACAAAGGTTACATTTACTAACATTTCATATTTCTACTATTTCAAAAGCATATGTGAAAAGAAGTGATTTGAGAGCATCTAGAGTTCTTTGTTTTGGAAAAAAACAGTTAATTGTTTTGCCACTAAAAAGGTTTCGTTGGACGTTGATGGTTTTCTCACTTGGACTACGTTGATTTGTAGGATTCAAGGTCATTGGCAACTGTAGCCAACAGTTTTGATTTCTAAAGCTTTGGGCTGTATTTGATTTTTATTTTATTTTATTTTCAAAACATTTATTGGTTAGAAATCAGTAATTAACATGAACGAATTAAGCATTAGTCTAAATAATGATTACCATTTACAGAAATTAAAGTAAAATATTATAATTTCTAAAGTTGTTCTAACGCTCATATATTTTTTGCATGGATTATACACAACGCTGTACAGTATTTATCGAGAAAAAAAAAATACTCCTATATTTTTATTTTATGCGTTGCATATCAAGAAAAACTCATTTTGCGTACAAAACTCCTGACAAATAATTTGTACATAACTTTTTTCTGTACCAAAGGCATAGTATCATGTTCTTGATAGATAGATAGAAAATGGGAATCTCCAAATTCGTCATAGACCATTAATTAAGAAGAGAATTTTAGTGCTCGTATACTAGAAATGGCTGATAGTGTGCATTTGTTCTTTAATTAATCTTGGGTCTATCTAATTCCTTAATTTCAATACCATTGATCTTGCTCACGAATGATTCCTAACTTAATTAGTTGTGGATTTATAGGAATATTTTAGTAACCTGCTTTGTTTTCTCAAGTTTCATGGCATTTTCTTTGGCCAACATCTTCAGCTACATTAATAGAGTGTTGATTAGAAACTTTATCATGGGCCATAAATCTCCTATGTAGCCACTTGGGCTTAGCTCGCCCCATAAGGATGGAGTGACATTGGTGAAGAGCCTGTTGTTTCCTGCACCTCTTTTTTATTTTCGGAATCGTTACAGATTTTGGCTTTCAAATGTCCAATCTAAAAGGTAAAGAAAACATTCTTAAAATGGTGCATGAAACAACTTGAAGGTGCAGGAAGCAACATCTCAACGGGTATATATTTATAGTCTAACGGCTCAAGCTAGGCTCAATGCAATTGAAGTTTCGGGTTTTAGTCAAAAATTAAACTAACTGGCAGTTAACACTTCTTGTTGTTGGGATGAGAAAATATTTTTTTTCCATTTTTTTTATTATTATATCTACGAAAAAAAATATGATACTACTATATTATATATTTATATGTATGCAATCTTCATTTCATTTATTTTTCTAAATTAAAGTATAATCAAGAAAAAAATGAAAAGAAAAAGATATTTCTTTGTTATATATTTTTCAGTGTACAAGCATTTTCTAAGGCCTTGCTGGATATCCACCGTGTACAAATGATGCTTAAAATACACCTATACATATATTTGTTTCCCAACAATTATTACTTGTGTTAGAAATAAAAAAAAAGTGTTAAATCTCAAATTTTAAGTTAAAATAGAAGGAAATAATTATTTTTCAACCTTTTATTATGTATAAAATCTCCCATCCAATTACACCCATGGATTTGTGTATGTTTTATCTAAAATTGAGAAACATCCAAATAAAAATTGAATCAAAAGTTTCAAATTCTTACTTCTCACAAAAATATGTATTGAAATGTGTGTTTATTCAAGATAACATTAAATTAAACACATCCTTTATACATGCCATTAAGAATTACCAAAAAATCACTTTCTTCTAGCATTGAATAAAAGTTTTGTTCAATATCCAATAAGGGGAATGTTTTCCCTAATCTTTAATATAATAGGTTACAATAGAAGTCCAATATCCAATAATAATAATGTAATTAGGCATATGATCTCGTCATGATCACGGCCAAATTTAAATACTCTGGTATATAACAATTTATTAAAACATACTTGTAAAGAAAAGGAAAAACTAGCATATAACAATTTATTAGGTCACACCTTTCTTAACTTGCTGTATGGTATACTAATATATAACTACATAGAAGTGCATTGAACCATTTTTATAGAATAAACTATTAAAACTTAAATATATGAATAAATTGTTGACTGACTCTATGCTTAATTTATGTATATAAGTCAACATAAAACTATTGGGATCGTAATTATAAGAACCACTGTATATATGTTTGGGAAAATTATATAAACAAAGAGCCACGAAGCAGTGGGAAAGCAATCAAAATTCAAAAGAACAGTTTGAATCTTAAATCTAATGGAATTGAAAGTCAAACCAATTGGTAGATAAACAATAACTGTTGATGGATATGTGCTTCAATCATCAACGTTAAAACGGGATGACTTTACACGCGTCTCTGTTGTAGTAATAATAATATATAGAGAAAACAGCAGGAACTTGCAGCAACTTTTTTTTTTTTTTGAAGAAACTTCAATACATTGAGTTGTTCACTGATTTTCTTAGTTGATTCGTCCATATATATATATATATATATATATAGTACATTGGAACTTTGAACCTGAACTAATTTTTCAACCCTCAATGGACGAGTAATCCGTCCACCAAAATTAATTAATTTGAAGAGGGAAAACAATGACAAAGATAAGAAGTGAGGAGCATAAAATTTATACAAAGAGAGAATAATGAATATGATTATTTAATATGCTACTGTATTCTGTCGTCTAGAATTTTGAATTACAAATCATATGTATATTTATCAGTGGCGTAGCAGCTGGGTCAAACCTTTTTGTTTGAATTTCAGCATCAAAATAAAAAAGGAATAAGAGTGTACTCTTAAAACTTTTTTTTTTTCGGACAAAAAAAATAGTTTTTTTTTTACTCTTAAATAGTTAAGTACCATTCCATTAACTGGGATATAAATTTGGCTCACAGAAATTCTAGGTTCTGTTCTGTTCCATAACATTAATTGGGTCACATTCAATAAAATATCCATTGAGAGACAAAGCTGTGAACATCGTCGGGGGTGACATTTTCAAAGCTAATAAAACAACACATTTTTCCAGCATTCAACAGTGTTTGGTTACAGAGGTTAGGTCCTTGGTCATTTTCACCTAGTCATAGTCAAAAATCCCACGATCTTCGACTTCAACAACACATAAAAAAAATCTTAATCCATTTATTGTTTTTGTTTTTTAATTTTACTTAATTGCCCTATGATTATAAAACTAAACCGAGGGAACAGAAAATAGACATAGAAACCAAACACACGTAAAAGTTTTGGTGGGTGATGTCGAGTTATGACATAGGGTTATGCCTATATGACTGGCCAAGAAAGCTCCATGTGATGCTCCTTGTATAGTACAAAAGACTTTTGATTAATCAATTAATCAATGAAATAAAATACGCCCCCACATACAGTTGGAAGAACCTTACCACACATCATCAATACTTGAATCAATTATTATTATACAAATGTTTATTATATAGTTATATTCCTTAGCTTTCACATACACAAATGTATATTGTATATTGTATTGTTACATTCCCATGATAGCTTTCACACCACACTCCTTAGAATTTTGCTTCAAATAATAAAGGGCTCTTTCCACGTTTGCATCTATCCCAAAAGTGGTTTAAATAGGCCTTAAAGTCCTCAAAATTGCATATACAGTTGCTCTTTGTTTCCACCCTCTCACTCTTTGGTATTTGTTTCCTAGTTTTTGTTCCTAGCCATGTTGGATTCTGTGTTGGAGTTCATCACACAAGCTGCTTCAAGCTCAGGATTCATTTTCTGTTTCTGCAATTTGATCATAGTCATTATCCTGGTGGACTTGAAGCCTAGCCTCAGCTTTCAATTTCATCAAGAAAGTGAAATCACTCTTTCCAAGGGTGAGAATCAGAAACAAGAAGCAAAGAACTCCAACACCAAGTCTCTAGTGGAAAAAGTGACAGCATCATTGCCACAAGCAGTGGAAGAAGTGTCACATGATCATCAGGAAGCAGAAGCAGCTGAGAGCATTGAAATTGAAGGCAATGATGATTTCAACAATGAAGAAGAGGAAAAGGATGACGAGAACAATGATGAGGATGAACTGAGGAGAAGAGTGGAAGAATTTATAGAGAAAGTTAACAAAGGGTGGAAGGAAGAATTGTTGAGCACATGATCAAGCTTGGTATTAGGACTCAAATCATGAGAAAGTTAGGCCTTAACTTTGGGTTATTAATTAAACTCAGGCTTGAAACATTCATTTGAGTCTTGTTGTATTGTCACCATTCAAGAAAATAACATAGAAATAGTTGTTTATATGTGCACACAAAATCTCTTTGGTTCGGATTAGAAATCAATCAATCCCTCTTGCTTTTGTGTTTTTGGAGGCAATTGTTCCAACATGTCAACCATGGGGATAGTGTCTTTGATAGACGATGAATGAAAATTGAGTGATGAGTGAGTTTCCCTGAAAGATAGAATAGATAAGAATTTTCAATGTAAAACTTTATTCTAATTGCTCACGTCACATGGATAAGGGGAAAAAGTTATGTGCATAAAGAGCATGCTTGGAAGCTGCATATGTAGGGATTCCTTTCTTTTATTTCTTTTCTTGTATAGAAACATTTTGAGGGAATTTCTTTATTGCTATTTGCTATATATTCCTTTTCTTTTTGCTCATACTGAATGCACTAGGCACTAACCACGAAAGGACCTCTATTTTCTTTCTGGGAATTGGGATGAATTAAACACTGCAAAAATGTTGTGGAGTGTAAGACATCATCCTAAAGTCCAAGATGGATTGTAATCTGTTAGAAATGTGGCAAAATTGTAGATATGCAAAGAATCATGGCTTCTGGGGCATTGTATTCTGTTTTAAATAGTCCATAAATGACTTAAAAGAGTGTAATTCATTTGGCAACTTAAATTTGATTCTCACATAACATATTTTTTAAGAAATGACAAAGAACTTTAAGTATGATTAAGTCACAACAAATCGAATATTGGTCTTATAATCCGCCCGAAAGATCAAAACTTTTAAGAATACTTCAGATCCTATGGAGAGCTAAAGACTCTGGTGGTTATATTTTTATATTTTTGTCTCACCAATCACTCTGCCAAATTAACTGAAATGATTCAATTACTTTATTTTCTCATTACATTTTACAGCACTTTCTTATGTAGGAACCGGTTACGGTTATTGTGTCAGATCTACGCATGGGAGAGTTTCTTATATAGTAATTCAATCAATTCTATGACAAAATTAAAAAGTGTAAAGTCTATTTATATCAGAAAAATTATATGCAAATATCTTTTTCTCAAATTCACGGAACAAATTCTTGCACTTTATTTGTTGCTTGCTGATTGGCTGGTTTTGTTTTCGTTAGCCAAGATGCTTTTTCTTCTTTCTTTCCACTTCTACTGTACTAAAATAAAAATACAGAACAAAAACAACCATGACGACTATGTGGTTTTGAGATAAAGACATAAAGAAAAATATTAATGTTATAATTGTTACCATTCCTTTCATTGTCCCTTGTCAGCAACAAACAAGAAAACAGGGGAAAAGATTTCTTTTCCATTTTTTAACCTATGATCATTAAAATAAATCAAACTTTTTTTTTTTCCATGAATGGTCCAGACCCCAAATATAAGTAGCAAAACTAGTAATCATTGCATAAACCAAGGCTAGTATGATGTTTTATGTGTGTAATTAGTACTCCAATTAGCCTGCTATTCAAGTTTGTTCATTCTCCCTTCGTTGAAAGTTGCATTCGGCGGCACCCATTAAATGTGTTGATATGTCTTAAATTTTGTTATTGGGTTATCCTGAATAGTAAGCCGATGTGATATGTTACATGGAAGTGAAGGGCTCGGCCCAATAAACTTATATTTTTCCTAATATTATGTTAGTGGTACCTGATTTTTGTATTTCCTTAGAATTTGAAGTAGTTTATACCTGATTGTGTTGGTGTTCATTGCATTATTGATGATCAAGACTATTTATTTTCTAAAAGAATTAAAACTCTACGATAGTTCATGAACATAGGTCACATTGGTTAAAAATATGCAAGTAAGAGAATGTATAGAATATAATTTTTTTTAATAGAACTAAAAATAATATTTATCATATTTAAAAAATTAAAAAAATAACTTTTAATTTAAATGATTAAAAAAAATGATATATTTAAAAGATTAAAAACATATTTAAATCTTCCTTTTTATACTTGTATGTAAAATAAATTTGTTAATTTATGTCTATTACCAACATCAACTAGATATCCTTTAGGTAACCGTAAAACAAGATAAAACAACAAATAAATGCTAAAATGAAATTTCCTCCTTCACAACAAATAATATCGTTAGGTTACACAGTTTAGAAAGCACCCACATCCACATGCACTCATTTCAAACAATCTATAAAATCTAATGATAAGAACCTGGCATATCATATATCCTACATCTAACTGCTAGGACTTGAGTAAAATAATATTAGATATGCATCATGGAAACAGAAACATGGGAAAGCCTAACAAAATAGATTTTCCTAACACTAATAACACCTAACGCCAAAGAACAAATTTCTCAAGTCAAAACCAACTCGACACCACTCATCCATTCCCACTATAAGACTTTTGTCATGTTAATTGTCAGCATCTGTCAAGCAAGCATGAGCCTCAATGGGGTCTGATTCTGTAGAACATCAAATACTTGTTTAGCATGCATCTGCATGGCTGGGGTTAGACTCATTTTCTTCAGGGAAAGGAGCTTCATCCTCATCATCATCCTCATCATCAGATGGTGAGTTTCCAGAGCTTTGACCATTGCCAAAAATGTGGTCCACTTGAAAAGCAGCTGGTGTCATCATGATTGGCTTCACTCCACTAAGACCAATTCTTATTTCTTCAGCAGGAGTAGGGATGACATGATGATGTGTAGGGGCGGCAGCCATTGATATGTTATGCTCCACCCTCGGCTTCTTCACTTTCTGCTGCTCCAGCTGGTGGCCAGGAAGAAAACTAGCCACAACAACCTGATACAGAAGAAGAAGATGGCATGAGAAGTGTTGAGGAAAATGTTCATCATACATGTAGTTTAGTTCTTTCATTGCATGCACTCTATCTTCATTCTTCTTTTTTTAGTTGATATGGCACAAGAAAGTTTATTGTAAAAGTTAACAATCTTATCATACTTGACGGTTTGTGATTGAATGACTGTAGAAAGTCCTTACACGGTCAATGCATAGACTTAGACTGTTTACTCTTATTTCCTATTTAACAAAGGTTAAAAAATCTTGATAAACAATTTTACAAGGTATTTCATTTTCTTTTTCTTTTTCAAAACCCTATCAATTATCCTGTTCTATAACAGAAATTACCTGCACAGGACCTGCTGCTACCAGCAAACCAGCCAATCCGCCCCCCATTACTCGACCATCTGGCCCGGCCAAAGAGATGCTCATCCCACCAGATCTGCTTTTTGTTAATCCATTCTCAGTTGTTATATATGAACCAGACAAGGAAAGAATTTCAAACCGCCCCTGTAGAAGCACCAAAAATATGTATTTATCTAGTGCTGTAACCAAGTGCAACATAAAGGATTAAAGTAGGAGCACTAGCAACCACACACTATTTGACATTCTCTTTCTAACACTAAGATATGGATAAAATCCCATGCTGGACCTACAAAATAACATGGGTCCACAATCATTAGAGGAATCAATGTGGGATTTCATTTGAGGGTCAAAACTCAAAAGTAGTGTTGATGGCATTTCTCAGTAGAAAAATAGTGGTGAAATGTAAATCAATTCCATGTAAAGTTAAAGTGAATTAGAGGCTAGAAAAATGAAGACTTCGTAGCCAGATGTCAAATTTCTAATTCCATACACAAAAAAGGTTGTATTGTGATAATATAACTACTATTTCAAAGAAATTTGGCATGCAAGAAGACATGAACTGTCAAAAAGGACAAAAAAAACAGGTCACAAGACATCTAAGAGGGGCAACTATGGAAAGTGTGAAAAACAAAGGGGCATTCACTTGTAGTGAACTAGTGATCAAAACTAAAAGATACTGAACACTAATTAAACAATGGGGTTAGTTTTCATTGTCAATATTCAACTAAAAATAATGAACATAAAAAAAAGCAAAGCATATTAGATCTTGGGATTTTTGGATAAGCAACATTTTTACCAACTCTTCTACATGGCTGAATCAAAGTCTTAATGCATAATTATCAACATTAATATCACTTCTTAGCTGATGGCCTAATTAGTGCAACTAACAACATCTGCTGATACAGTTATACAGACAATGTTGCAACACAAGCCAAATCACAAAACAAAGATAACTATTCTCACCCAATTGCCAAAATCAAATTTAACAAAACTGTACATAAAAATCCTCCAAAATTGTTTTTGGTAACAGTTTAGAGTTTATGCATCCATTTTTCACTTAATACCATCCACGGATCCACCTAATATCCTATTACAAAAACAAACATGATTTACCAACCCCCACAAAAAAAATAATCTGACATTTGATACTTAATACCTAAAATGGTAGACGTATAGGGCTGTAAACAACTCAAGAACATTAGTGTTAACTATTAGGCAACCAGGTTAATGTTACATATATATATCAGCTGATAAACTTCAGACCGAACTAACCTCATATGTTAAAGTACCACCTGATGAAGTTGGTTGGCGTAGTGTAACATTTGAAATCGTGCCATTTGCAGACAGAATGCAAATTGCTCGACATCCATGTTGAGAGGACATAATCTTCATAGTAACATCCTGAAACAGGGAAGAAAAAATCACAATACATTCCACAAATAAGCTTTCTTACTTCTATTCTCCTCCTCTAGACTACAAGCTTCTACAACGACTTCAATTCTAAACCTGTACAGAAACAAATGGATTCCAAAAAGCTAATTTCATATTTTCTTCAATTTCCTAAGAAACATAAATCCTGAGGTTAGAACCTGAGAGATTGGAGAGCATTTACTTGAAACTTTGTTAACTTAATTGTTCATCCCTGCCCAACTCTAGCCACACCATCTCTAAACACTCAATCCCTTGTCATTCAAATAACTTCCTACAACCAAAATTTTAAGCAACCAAGCAGTGATACAGATAATTATTATTTTTTGTTTCATATCCTACCCACAAATACATAATTAAACAAATATTTTTAGGTATTTGATTATACAAACCAATATTACTTTATTGAAAGCATAGAGTGAATACTGCACCAAATAAAGAAAGGAAAATATGATATATGTTGAATTTTAAGAGGTAAGATATATTATTACATTTAAAAGAAATGTATGGAATTTCAACATATAGAAAAAATGAAAGGCCTTTGCATTTCTTCTGAATACAGCATTCACACAAGTTGGCTAAATATAATCTGACTATTTTCAGAATATAGACTTAAAAGGAAATGAACAGAATACCTCGCCATCATTTACTGTAAGGATGTGAGGTGTGAAATTGGCACCAACTGAGTATGCAATTCCATCACCTATAAAATAAATAGGTAAGTAGATTAATTGATGGACAGAATAAGATAAGAGAATGTAAAGTTCAAAGTCAAACTGTCAAAATTACTATTTAATTCACAAAAAAAAATCCACCTTCATTTCATTATGTAAAAGATCCATGAAATAAAAAAAAGGGTCATAATAATTTAATTAGAACCACTTTCAATCAGACAGGATATATGTTCAGGGAAATAAGCTATATGAGACAGCTATGCTATGCTTTATCTGTGCCACAACCTCCTCCAGAACTTTCAAAGACCTAGAGCTAAATTTCATGAAAAATGTTATGAACCAGGAATATCTTAAGATATAAAAGTCAGCACGTTAAGTTTGCAGCTAAATATTAATATTAGTGTAGCATAAGCATGGGTTGCATATTAAAGAGGGGGAGAGGGGGAATCAATGTTCACATCCATTCCAAGCTCTTCATGATGTGCGAATGTATCGTGCACATTAGAGACTTAATTACATTTGAATGGCCACATAAATTAAAACTATCACTTTATGAAGCCACTAATAAAATGCTGCCTGGAAGAAAATTCATCTTAGAATTTTCTACAAAATTTACCAACCTACTGTCCTATATCACTACCCATTCTTCAAGAATCATCCTTGTCAGATTATTCAATTAGGATCCTATTTTGCAAAATATCATTGTCCAAAGTCCAAAACAATAGTATAGACTTTAGACCATTTCAAGTCTTGTCACATCAACTAATATGTACTGGACTAAACCTATTGAATATGCTGGTGTGGTGCCTTCAGTTATTCCAACTCAGTTTCTGTGGTCAGATTATGTCACCTTCCCCTCATAAAGAAAAAAAGGAGTGTCATATGCTACCTTAACTGAAAACCGACCTCACCTCACTTTGACCACAAAATATCCCCTTCCAACACCACACACCTTCATTTCCAGATCTGAAGGGAATCTAAGACAAGGGTCCACTTGTACCACCATATATAAAATCCACTTCAAAAACATAAATCAAATCCATTTGAAAACCAAGCTTAAATTAACTACAACTCAAAAAAATAAAATCCATGTTTTACAAAATTTGAAAGGGAAAAAAAAGAAATCTACTGTTATTTACTGCTAATACAACAGTAAAACATAAAAACATAAAAAATAAAAAAATAAAAAATAAAAAATAAATATATATATATATATATATATATATATATATATATATACAAAGCATTAACTAATATAAGATTAAAGGATAAAATGTAAGAATCAATGAGCAATCTTTACTACCTGGTCCTGCACCTTCAGCTTCATAAAACTTGAAAGAATTCTTGATTGATTCAAGTGGCTTCCCTCTGCCCCTTTTCCAGGCTGAGTAGTCTCCGGTCAACGGAATCGACGCTGATATCGGCATCGGCGACAGCGCCACCTTGCCGTCCGGTCCATACTTCCTAGGCCTTCCCCTTTTCTTCTTCCCCTCTGTACTAGCTGAAGTCATCACCGGAGCACTCACCGGTGCAGGTGCAGGTGAAGCTGCAGGTGCTTGTGCTGGTGCCGGTGTTGGTGCCGGCGCCGGTGTCTCCACCATGGGCCCGGAAAACTGCACGGAGTTTAGTGCCACGTGGAAGCTCTGGGGGACCTCGACAACCTTAACAGCATGCCCAGAACTAAAAATCTCTCTTTCCTCCATTTTTTTCCGAATCAAATAAAAACTAAGACACCCCAAAACCTTAAAACACGCTTAAACCCTACTCATTGAAGATTCCGGCATTTACAAACTCTAAAACAACGGAAAAAATATTTTAAAAAAAAAATAGTGAAGACAAATGTACTTGAATGCAGAACTAACGTACCCAGAAACAGTACAATGACGTTTGAGTTCAGAAAAGGCTGTAACTACATATAAAAACTTCAAAAATAGAAACTTTTGTCGGAAATAACGAAAACCCAGAGCTTCAACGGTTGAGGTTAAACTCCGAGAAAGACGCGACACGGTAACTCAAATCTCCACCGTTGCAGAGAGAGGAAAGAGCTTCAAAAAATAACAGAAAATTTTTGAAAAAAAAAAATCTGCAATTACAGAGAAAAACAACAATTCTGGTTCACAAATTCTTCGGAGTGAAATATGAAATTAGGGTTTTGCAGGAAAAGGAGGAGTAAATAAATAAAGTTGAAAAAATGGGGAAAATATATTAAATGTAAAATGATAAAGTAATAAAGTAATTAAATAATGGGAATTTAATTATTAATTAATATTTTAATTTCAAAATTCAAAGTATGAATTTTGGTTAAGAAATTGGTTCACGTCCGGCTTGGAAATTTAATAAAGGTGATTTAATAAATGACTCTGAATACAGATACTTATTAATTTGAATGCATAGAAAAATAGGTGATGTTTTTGGAAAAGAAGGGGAAAAAACCCTTTTTTTTATAAAACTTGACATTTATTTATTTACTGCTTTTTGAAAACAAAAGAAAAAAATTATTCAAAGCTGTAAAGCAAAGGTCGGAGCCATTCCATTTCCTCAACTACTGACAAGTTCTTTGTCTTTTAAGTTAAATAAAAGTTGACCAAGCCTAGGTGTTCAAAATTTGATTATTTTAATAATCATAACCATAAATAAAAATAATTATTTTAACTATAACTAGAATTAATTCTATAAAATTAATTATAATTTAAAATAACTAGTTATTATTTTAAATATCAATTATAAATATATAACTACTTATTATATTTAAAATAAGTTATAAATTAATTATTAACAAATAATTAGATATAACTAGTTATTTTCTAGTAGGAGTACTTTTGACAAATAAATTATTAAAAAATAACCATAACTAATTTTTAAATAAAAATAAATTATTTGAAATAACTATAACTATAAAGTTATAACCACTTTTATATAATTAATTATTATAGAACTAGTTATTAATTATGGTTATTATGATTATTTTTTTTATAATAGGTTATTTTGACCATCCTAACCAAAACACATAATAAATGGAAGTTTTGATTGTTTTCAAAACCAAAAAGAAAATGAGTTGAATTGAAATGCCCTTATTGGATTGGTGAATCTACTCATAGAACGCATGCACGGCTCTTCCATCTTTTCTCCCATTATTTTTGACCTTCTATTCTCTTTTTTTCCCCTTTCTTCTACTCTTTCACACCTTGTGTTTGACTAAAAGGACCATTTCTTAAAACCCTTTCTTCTTTGAGAAGAAAAAAGGACAAAACAGAGAAAAATCTTGTTAACAGAAGAGGCTACTAAATAGTAATATTATGGGCCTCCATCTACATTTCCACATTTCAGATATAAATAGGGTATCCATACACAGATACTATTTGGCCTGGAGTCTGCTATTTTTTGTTGCAGCAACTTCCCAAACATGGAAACTTAACTTAATGAACATTAAGGAAAGGGGCAACAAGTCCAAATAGAGCAATGTTCATTGTTCACAACTAAATTGTTTATTAAAAAATAATTTATTTATTTATTGTGCTAGTTGTTGACTTGACAGTTGACACTATAAGCTGTAAACAGTTGTCAGTATTCGTAGCTACATAACAAATAAAAAAAAAGAGCTTTTGCTAACTAAAACAAGTTGGCTTTCTTTTCGGGAGGATTAAGGTGCATGAGATCTCCCACAATCTACTTGGTGAGAAAGCAAAACAAACGCAGATTTGGTTGTATGTAGGTACACTCAGTCACACGTAATTATTACTCTTAATATAACTTTTTTTTTCTATATTAAAAGTGGAGATCAAGAAGAGTACAGCTGGGAATTATAGGCCAGGTAAAGCACTATTTGCAAAATTTTACTTGTGAGACTTCTATTTGTGAAAAAAATAAAATCACATTAGATTGCAAAATTTTGCATTAAGACACTACCTGCACACCATGTAGTCCACGTCCACTATGTACATAATCGGGAAGCCAATTACATTTGACTGGTGATAATCATTACAGGTAACTACTATAACAATGTGATCATGTAATCTGGAAAACTAACCAACAAATTATGCTAACACTAAACCGAGCCTTCTTTCCTCAAAGGAATACTCAATCTCTTGAGCCAAGTCTCCATAAGAAACTGATGCAGGAGCAGGAGTCATGGACATATTCATAGGAGTTGACACTTTCAAAGGTGTAGTGGGGTCAGGAATGGGTATTGCCCTTGGTGTTCTGTTCTCTTCATCCACCACTGTGGTTGTCTTTGAAGCAGTGATGATGGATGGTAAATTGCTAACTACTAATGTTTTCTGCAACTTCTCATTCTGTGTATCCTGTGCAGCATTTGCAACATTCGCTTTTGATGATACTGTTGTAGAGATGGAAGAAAAAGGTTGTCGTGTTAAAGGAGATTCCACGTCATGAACACTTCCAGCACCAGTAGAGTATTTTTTCATAGGAACACCAGCAATATCAAGTCCTCTTCTAGCTATAACATAAAAACAAAAATGAGTGTTAAGAGTTCTAAATGCAGGAATATGTGACACAAGAAGAAAATCATAAGTATAAACCATTAGTATATATGTTGTTTGTACAGATTATATGAAACACAAACATCAAAGGAATGTTTGATATACCAGCTAGAAATTATGGGAAAATCAACCAGCTGAGATGTGGCTTTGGCCTCCACCTTCAACATCAAACAAATAAAAACGTCTAAACCATTCCTTGGTGCCACATACAGCCTTACCAAAAAGCCATCACGAAGAGTAGTTGGGAGAATCCGGTGAAGAATCTTCTTCTAAAACAAAAGAAAACATAAACAGGTATCCAACAATCTATGGTTGTGTTTAGATGGCAAGTTGGCACATAAACTACATTGATGGCAGTTGCTTATGTCATTCATTTTGAGAAGAAAATTAACAGAATGAAAAATGCTATGCTAATTGCTAATGGAATCTGACAGTAATAAAATTTCCTGCTTCCATAAATGAATGAAAGAAAAAGAAAGGGAAAAAAGCAAAGACAGAAAATTTGGCTTTACCAATATTTATATTTAGCTTAGCAGGATCTGGACCTATAGAACCTACCACATTCCAAACAACACCCTTACCATTTTAGCCAAAATTAGGCAAAAAGCAAATTCGTAAGAGATTTTGCATTGGTTCCTGTTCTTTCCATTCAATCAAACAGGAAGGAAATCCTTACTACCAAGTGAGAAATCTGCAAGCCAGAGACACAAAGAACTGGGGGGGTAGAGTCCAGCAAAAGTTAACTACCTGATGATAAACATGAAACACAATCATCCAGGTTATTTAGTTGCTCATTTTGGTTTGCTTTGTCTGTCTTCCTGCTGGAGAATGACAGAGTAGCTTTTAAATCAGATTTTGGGGTTTGACATCCAAAGGAGACTTTCCTACTTAGTGCGCTTCCGGATGACATCCTAGGTGTCTTTTTTGCACTCTGGGCTTTTGAAGGACTTGGTTTAGACCCATACAGTACTTCCTTTTCCGCTATTATTTGTCCCTGAAGTTTCTTGAGTTCCTAAAACAGAAACATAATATGTTAACAAGTTGTGAAGAAAACAGACAAACCATCTATTAATTTTTAAAACTCATACACAAGTGAAAACTTATATTGGAGAAATATTTAAATGCAATAAGTGGTCCATATACCCGCTGCCTACGACGTTCTTGCTCTTTCTCTTGCCGTGATAGAGAGTAGTTCTCAAGCATAGAGTGTAGACAGGTCTAGAAAGTCACATACAACAAAAATTAGTTTGAATCAGATTTGCTGACAGTCACCAAGATGACCTCCAATGTTTCCTTAGGTGAGGGTACTTACACCATCATATGTGAACTCAATGCCTCTGTCCTTTTCCCATGCTACAGTTTTTGAAGTTAAAGCATCTACCATTGCTATATATGCAAACAAAAAAAAATGATAGAAGGCATTCAAAATTAATAAACAAACACCAAGGCACAGAAAAGCAAAGTTATGTTACTGTTAATATCAATTGAGATGGTCTACATTCAATAACAAAACATGGCAAACAAAGTAACAATCAAAATCTAAAAATACCTGGAAGTTTGTTAACCAAGGCACGGGCTTTCTCAGCTCGCTTGAGAGTAAGATGAGAACCTTTCCCAGTATTGTATCGATTTTCATCCTGGAAGAAACAAATAAAATTAATAAATTGTAAATTGTGATAGATATGGGAAGGGGAATCCATTTACAACATTTAGGCCCTATTTGTTTATAGAGATTTTATAAAAAAAGAAGTTATTTTTTTATTTGATTTTATTACAATTATAAAAAGTTCTTTTATTTGGAAGTTGGTATTAATTATAGCCTTTTGCACAAGCTACTCAAAATAATCAGAAATCTGATTTTTTTATTATGATTTTTTTCAAAACCATAACCAAACACATTAAAAATCCTCAAATTTTTTTTCTTCAAAAGTAAAATTGATTTTTCATGAAAAACAAAATCTGAAACAGACATGCTCTTAATAACTTTTTTTTTATGAACATTAAATTTTATCCATCCAACAGCTGAAATACACCATTCAATGTTAATACCAACCTGCTAAAACAGTATAATGAGTCTCCAAGACTTAAAAATCTGGTGTAAGTCGGTCCCCACCTATATATGCATATAGCCAAAACAAAGATTATGAAGATAAAAAACTAACCCTGTTGTACTCCTCAAGCCAAGATTCTTCATCACATGCTGACAACCATTTCTCAACTTTTTCAAGTATTTCTTTTCGGACAAAAGCTTCCTCTTTTATTCGGCCAATCTGAAGTTCAATTTGTTCAAGCACCCAAGCAGGGTCTGCAGATCCTAATAAAGAAAGGAAGATGCAGACTTTAAGTTTGCTGAGGAAACAATTGTGCTCATTCAATGGTATTTCACTAGGAACTTACCAGATTCTATAGCTTCAACGGCATATTCCACCGCACCATCAATTTCTGGAATCAAATGAGTCTTTTGACAAATCTCCTCTAGCTCTGTTTTTTTCTTCAAAACAAGCTCTTTCATTTTGCTTGATTTTAACTCTTCTAACCTAGATACTTCTGCCTCAACCTGCATGAAATTTGAACTGCATAAAATAAAGAAAACTAGTCCTTCCTTACTTTCTCCAGTAACTATAACTCACATAATTGATGAAGTTCTCAGACAAGCTGTTTGGTTCAGTTACTTCATGTTCGGAAGCAGCTATATTACAAGTAACATTCTGAAACATCTGTTGCTCTTCAATAGGCGTATCCATCAAATTCCAGAGCTCCAACATTGTTGAAGCTAGATCTTGGAGCTGCCAGACCATAAGCAATTTACAACTTTCAACCATAGAAAACAACATGAAATAATAAACACAAAGTTAAGTTTCATGTCTAAATTAGAGCTTGGAACTGCCAGTTTTTACCCTCTGCATTCTCTGTAATTTAACTTTTCGCAATTCTTGTATAGCACTAGCCAATTGATTGATGGTATTGTTATTTACACTCCTAGGTCCTTCTGAATTTCCTAAGCTAGGATGGACTCCACTGACTGTCTGCTTAAAGTCAAAACCAAGCACTGAACAAAGAGAACTTAAGGTATACAGGTGGTCTTGAACCTTCTTGAGGCGCTCACTCTGCATAAAATGTGACAAAGAACAAAATGTCACGGTTTAAATTGATTTACAGACACACTCATTGACAGAGAGGGAACTAGAAGTAAATTATTGACCTTTTCCTTTTGAAGTGCAAGAAGCTCTCTGTGCAATTCCTCAAGCTTTCTCAATGATAAATCAGTTTCATCTACAACAGCTGTAATATATTCACTTGGACTATAAATCTCATTTGAGATACTTTGAATCTGTTCTTGAACTTCTATAAATTGATTTCTACGCTCCGACTTCCTTTTTTGCATTTCCTCCAGCTCTGGATGAACTCTTGCTAGCTCTTCCTTCAAGCTTCCAGCTTTTTGGTCAAACTAGAAAAATATGAAAGACAAGAAAAAAAAAATCCTCTTAGTAGATCAACTGGATAACAAAGTAGCCTTACCTTGACTGCAAAGCTCATGCCAATAACAACTAAAACTGTACAACAACAAAATTATCATCAGTGATCCATGTTAGGTATATATTGACAAGTTTAATGTAGGCTACTAAGGGTCCAACACAACCGTCCTCCTTTAGCTGGGAATTGGAATAAATTGGAATAACTAAGAAAACTATAGGGTATATTATTGTTTACAAGAATCCATATTATCCGTCTCCACACAACAGCTACCTTTGGCACATAGTTACTCATTGAAAACAATTTAGATACAAATTTGTGCATGAGCCTTTTATTGATAACCAACAAACTTCATTTATACATCTTACGTAATCACTTAAAATTATTGCCACAAATACAACAATAAATACAGTTTCATTTGCCTTAAGGTCTTTTATCCACTTTCTTTACCCAATATGCATACAAGCCCTAAAAATTAATAAAAAAAAAAAGTGATTCATAAAATATCCAACCTGCCTAACATGCACCGGTCGCTCTCCCATTACTGAACAGACATCTGCAAGCTCTGCCTCAGAATCAGCTATTTCCTGCCTTAGTTGAGCTCTAGACCGGTTTGCTTTATCTACCTTTCTTTTGTATACTTCTAGACACTCTTCTTCAAGCTCAAACAGCATTCTATCTTTTTCAGTCTCAGACTCCCCAACTTCATTCCATATTATCTATTATGATTTATGAAAAATAAGCCAAGACAAACAATAAGATTTTTCTTCAGTTTATCGAATATTATTTTAGTTGGCCAGTGGGGCAGGGGGGGTTATTAAAGATAAATTGCAGCAAAATTTAACGTATACCTGAAGTTCGTTAAGAAGCTGTCCATATGTTGTTTTGGGTTGTAAAAGAGGATCCATTTGAGGTTCAGACATTTTGGATCACTTGTACCTACCAAAAAAACAACAAACTATTACTCCATTGCCCCCAAAAGGCCAGAACCCAGAAGAAGTGAAACTTGAGAAAGAGTCATTCCAAATCATCTGTATCAAATATGTAGACAGTAACAAGCAACAAATACTTGCAACAGACTTAAAATCTATGACCAATCATTCAAAACAAGTCACCATCTAAGAAAAATCAAGTTCCAATATAGAATTACTTATCATGGTAGTAACGAGAAGCATGAATGCAGATGTACAAAGTACAATATAGTAAAATCACTTTAACAACGGCATGCTCATATTGTGTTGAGATTCTCACTTGAAAAAATACTATTGCTACAATAAACCATATAAAAGGATTTTAGTTCATGTCAAAAAAGTCTATAGCTAATGCATAAAGGTGGCCATTGGTCCCATCTGGTTAAGGTTCAACTATATGTTAAATAAGTGAAACAATGTCACAATGTACAAGTTGCTAAATATCGAATTCCTAGACTTACATCATCTACTGTTTTCTTTAGTAAACAAATACTTCTAAAACATAAAACCCACACCATTATCATTAGGATTAAGCCCCCAAGGCTTAGAATAAACCAGCATAAATAGATACACTGAAAAAGCCATATTACTGCTAGTATTAGGCCGTGATCTGAATGCTTTTTCTGAAATTTCAATTTTTGACAGAGCATAATATAAATGCCACATTACCTATAACCTGTAATATCAATTTTCTTAATCCAACACATCCCAATGCAAAAAATAAATAAAACAATGAAGATACCAGTACAATTGATTGAACACAGAAATTCAATCAAAACTCTGTTAAAAAAAAAATCAAAGCAAGCACGCAGCTTTCTGCCGCTAGCATGATTTGGGAAAATGTTAGGAACACAATGCACAATTGAAAATGAAAAGAAGAACATATGAACCAATACAAAAAACAGATTAAAGAGGAAATTGAGAATGTTTCAATGACCTAGGATGTGAAGGACAAATAACTACAACGTAAGTTACTAAATTTAGGTTGATGTTTTTTGTTTTTGTTTTTTTTATTGAAGAATTTGTGAAACCCAGAGAAACTCTGTTGTTACACTTTCCTCGGTAACCGAACATGATTTTGAGGAACCCAGAAAAGCAAAGATAAGAAATTTACAAATATTGTAAATGATAACCTGTGAACGAAAGGGATTGGCGAATTGCTTTTTGATCTAAAAACCCCCCTGGCAAGAAGGGGAATTGGTTTTCCCGAGAAAAATGAAAATGGGTTTCCAGAAAAATGCAGTTTTGTGAAATTTTGAATTGGGATGAGAAATAGAATAATAGGAAGAACAGAGAGACAGAGGGAAGAGAGAGAATGTAGCCGTTTGAAGAAAGCGGGGCCGTTTAAGAGTGGTAATAGTGAATTTTGATATTTTTGTTTTTATTAATTTTTACTTAAACAAGTTGTTTTTTTTTTAAAATTAATAAATTAATCATCAATATTTTTTTATAAAAAAATATTAATTATTTAAAAAGTTAATTATACTGAGATTTGAAGAGAAACATAAAAATAAGTTCGACATAAATAGTTTGGGATGATTTATTATAAAACTCTTTATTTTTAATTTTTTTTCGATAAAAATAAATAATTTTTATTTTAATAAATTTTTATAAATTAGTATTTAACCCAATTTTTATTTAAAAATTACTTATAAATTAAAAATAAACTTGAGAAAAATGATACCTTAATATATTAAAATGATGGATTCCATTAATATAACCCAATTACGTTTTCTTATGATTTTTGTTTAGAAATTTGTTCATTGAAAAAGGAGCATGATTGTATTTATTTATTTATTTGAGTTTTTCTCAATGAAAGGAATTAGGAAGAAAAACGAAAAGTATTTAATCCTAATTTAACACGGAAATGAAGAAGTTGTTATGTTGTTGTTGTTGTTGGAATATGGTAGTGATATTCAACTTGGAAAACATAGGCATTGTTGTCACCGTATAGAAGAAATATTGAGAGGAATAGTGAACCATGCAATGATTATGAAGAAAGAAGTGTCTGAAGGTTGATCAAATGTTTTTTTTTACAAATCCTAGTTGGAATCACCAACGTGGGGGAAGGAATGAAAAAGGTAAACAATTTTATTTTTTTTACGGCAGAAGGTAATTAAACAAAATATAAAAAACATAGAAATGAAATATAAAAAAAAAGATCAATTATTCGCTCCATTTTCTGCCATTCAAGATGACCGACCATGGCCAATGTGGTTTTTGTTTTAAGGCAATGAAATGAATTTGGAAAAATCATATTATATAATATGATACTTAATTTATAAGAGTTGGAAGGCATAAAACAGAATGTGGAAATATGAAATATCATTGGACTGAAAACTATCCATATTAAGATGGAGCGGGCCCTCACACCCCCTTCAGTGGGCTATTTTCAAGAACTGCAGCTAAAGTCCCAAAAACATTAATTATTAATTATTAAATAAAACTTACAACCAGGGTGGGCTAAGGAATGGGACGACAGAAACATAATAATAATAATATAATAAATAAATAAAATACAAATAATAATAAGAATGGACCTGGGAGTCCAAATACCCTATTTTTTTAAAAATAAAATAAAATGTATTAAAACCATCGCCTGACTCCAAGCAAGGTCCAATTCTAGGGTTTGGTTCCGAAGCCCAAATCTGTGTCTTTTCTCTGCAAAGCAAAACCCAAGAGATCCCACTCCGTCTGTCAGGCCCTGAAGCTCCATTTTCGGGCTTCCTCTTCCGTTCGTTGCCGTTAGTTTTTCACTGTAAAACACTAAAACCTGGTAATTTCCCTTTCCCCTTATTCATTCTCTTTTTATTTCCCCCATTTTCAAAATTGTTAAAAAAACACACACACCCACACACAGAACAAACCACGAGCTTCTTTATTTACGCTGTTCCAATGTTGCTTTTTTATCCACAGGGTCTCAGTGATCTGAAACTACCCCTGGGTCGCGATTATTAATATAATTTATTGCTTTTTCGTTTTTTTAATTTTTGTGTTTGCGACTTGTATAGTAGTTTTTGAGGTGTGGGAACTGTTAAAACTTATAAAAAAAAAACCTTGTTGGAACTGTTATTGTTATTGGTTAACAAGTTTTTATTTTTAATATGTTGACAGTGTTATGGAGTTGTGGAGAAATGTAATATAAATGTTTGTGTTCGTTCGTCTGAATCCTGTGTATTTTGCATAGATATCTAATGCAAGAAACATTTAAGTGTGTTTTTTTCTGATCCATAGTACTGCATATGTATCTGTGTTTCTGGAAAATGTTTCTCGATTGTAATTCGCCATTAATTAGTACCTTTTATTCTTCCAGGTGAGGAAGGATGATTGATACCCTTGAAGATGACAGAGTGGTGGTGATTCCTGATGTGAAAAAGGATCCAGTTGTTGGTACTGATGCTCTGCCCAACAATGATCTAGCAGAATCTGAAACACAGAAAGACAGTAGTAGTGTGGAAGAGTCTGAGTCTAAGCTGAACAAAGATCTTTCCAGTTCAGAAACACCGCCTAACGAGGAGCTTCCTGCTTCTGAAACATTGGCTACTGATGGTGAAGCAGCGGAATTACCCAACCATTATTTGGGCAACTCTGAAGAACATATAAATGGCCATCCAGAGAATTGTGAATCACTAACCAGCAACCAGGTAGACAATGCTGAGGCCTCACACAGCAGCCAGACAGTTAATTCCGAGGCACTACCGACCAATCAGTCGGCCAGCTCTGAAGATTTGTCTAAGTCTAACAGTCAGTTGGTTAGTTCTGAAGCACCTCTTGATAAGGAGGCATCTCAACCCAGCTACCAGCAGGTGAATGCTGAGGCATTGCCAAACCATAATGTGGGTAATTCTGAAACTCTTACTAGTAATGATGTGCTTGTATCTGAACCACAGCACAGTGATGAGGAGGTTATGTCTGAAACTGTGCAAGGCGATGAGGGGATCTTGTCTGAGACTCCGCAAAGCAATGAGGTGGTCATGTCTGAGACACAACCCAACAATGACGCCAACATGCCTGAAGCTCAGACATGCAATGATGTGGTCATGTCGGAGACTCTGGCTGAGAATGAGTTGCCCAATTCTACAAGGAATTCCAACAATATGCTCTTCCATTCTGAAACTGGTCCTGATAATCAATTCACAGATCTCCATATGATTCCTGAAGATCAGCTGCCTCAACCTGAATCGCTGCCTCATTCAGAACCACTACCTTATTCTGAGCCACTGACAGATACTCATCTCAGAGACATCAAAGTAATGTATCATAATCATCTGAGTCATTATGAAACACTGCCCAACAATCATCTAGGCCATTCCGAGGCGTTATCCCTCAATCAGCTATCTAACTCTGAAGCATTGTCCCATGATCAGCTGTCCAATTCCGAAATGCTGTCTTATTATGAGCTGGAAAATACTGAAACAATGCACCACAATCAGATGGTCAATTCTCAAGAAAACTATGAAATAACCATTTCTGATGCCATACCCAGCTATGAGATAGTAAATGCTGAGGATCATATCCCAGAAACCCAGCCTATTAAGCGGAGGAAAAAGAAGTCTGTAGTCTGGGAACACTTCACAATTGAAACAGTTAGTCCTGAATGTAGAAGGGCACGGTGCATGCAATGTGCTCAAACTTTTGCCTATAGTACAGGTTCAAAAGTTGCTGGCACCAGCCATCTCAAACGCCACATAGCCAAGGGGACCTGTGCAGCTCTTTTACGCAACCATGACCATAATCAATTGACCCCATATACTGCACGAACTAGGGGAAGTGGGGCTGGAGATGCTAGCGGTACACGTAAAAGACGATATAGATCCCCAAGTACGCCTTATGTCATTTTTGATCAAGATCAATGCCGCAATGAGATTGCTAGGATGATCATTATGCATGATTACCCCCTTCACATGGTTGAGCATCCGGGATTTGTTGCATTTGTCCAAAATCTGCAGCCCCAGTTCAAAATGGAGACCTTTAACTCTATCCAAGGAGATTGTGTTGCGACTTACCTGATGGAAAAGCAACATCTTTTGAAGTATATTGAGGGATTACCTGGACGTGTTTGTTTGACACTGGACAGCTGGACATCAAGTCAATCTTTAAGTTATGTATTTATCACAGGACATTTTGTTGATCATGATTGGAAGTTGCAGAGGCGAATTCTCAATGTTGTAATGGAACCATTTCCTGATTCAGATTCTGCACTCACCCATGCTGTAGCTGTTTGCCTTTCTGATTGGGGGTTGAAGGCTAAGCTGTTTTCTGTCACTTGTAGTCAAGCACTGAGTAATGTTGCCCTTGAAAATCTCAGACCATTACTTGCTGTGAAGAATCCACTTATCCTCAATGGTCAGTTGCTAGTTGGTAATTGCATTGCCCATACTATAAGCAGTGTTGCAAAGGATTTGTTGGGTTCAGCACAAGACTTGATCAATAAAATCCGTGATAGTGTAAAATATGTGAAAACTTCAGAATTACATGAGGAAAAATTCTTGGAGCTGAAGCAGCATCTACAGGTTCCTAGTGAAAGGAGTCTTTTCATTGATGACCAAATTAATTGGAATATGTCATATCAAATGCTTGTGGCAGCTTATGAGCTAAAGGAAGTTTTTTCTTGTTTTGACACTTCTGATCCTGATTACAAGGGAGTCCCATCTACACAGGATTGGAAGCTGGTTGAGACCCTCTGTAGCTACTTGAAGCCACTTTTTGATGCAGCAAACATTCTTACTACAACAACTCATCCCACTGCTGTTACCTTCTTTCATGAAGTTTGGAAATTGCAGTTAGATGCAGCTCGTGCACTTACGAGTGAAGACCCCTTCATTAGCAGCCTTGATAAAATTATGCGTGAAAAGATTGATAAGTACTGGAGAGAGTGTAGTCTGGTTTTGGCGCTTGCGGTAGTTATGGATCCTCGTTTTAAGATGAAGCTTGTGGAGTTCAGTTTCACGAAAATCTATGGCGAGGATGCTCATTTCTATATCAAGACTGTGGATGATGGAATTCACGAGCTGTTTCATGAGTATGTAGCCCTTCCCCTACCACTAACACCGTCATATGCTGAAAATGGAGGTGCTGGAAACCACAGTAAGATGGAGGAATCCCCAGGAGGTGCTGTGTTAGATAATGGTCTTACCGATTTTGATGCCTACATCATGGAAACCACTAGCCAACAAACGAAATCTGAACTAGATCAGTATCTTGAAGAATCTCTGTTACCGCGCGTACCAGACTTTGATGTATTAGGTTGGTGGAAGCTAAACAAACCCAAGTACCCTACTCTTTCCAAGATGGCCCGAGATATATTATCTGTTCCGGTTTCTACTGTTGCTGCTGATTCTGTGTTTTATTCAAAAAGCAAAGAAATGGATCAGTATAGGAGTTCCTTGCGGCCAGAGACAGTGGAGGCTCTTGTATGTACTAAGGACTGGATGCAGTATGGAACAACAGCTGAGCTTCTAATGCGCTTGTGAAAATGGTATTCTAGATTTTTTTAGATGGTTATTTATACCCTGGATTATATACAATAAGT
This sequence comes from Amphicarpaea edgeworthii, assembly GCA_014843725.1. Lineage (NCBI taxonomy): Eukaryota > Viridiplantae > Streptophyta > Magnoliopsida > Fabales > Fabaceae > Amphicarpaea > Amphicarpaea edgeworthii. The sequence continues at coordinate 3,400,098 of CM026325.1, forward strand.
GGTGGCATTTTTATTTGAGTTCATAATTCTCCAGTAGGGTGTATTATGTGTTGTGTTAATTTGGATAATTGGACGCAAATATTATGTAGTTTCTAGCGTAGCAGCTTCAATTTTATTTTAGACTATAATTCTAGTTACTGGCCCCTTTGGTGGTAGGCGATGCGTAACTTAATATTGAACTGTTGAGATATCTAATCAGGAATAGCAGAGAACTGGATTGGGTTAATCTTTTGAATTAACTACTTGTTTCTGCTTATTCTGTGCTTGAGAAGCAGCTATATTAGTACAACATTTTGAATTAACTTCGAAGCATACAATAAAAGTTAGATTAAAATAAGGTTATATACTTGTATTATGGAGATTAATAGACAAATTCTTAAACTAATTTGTCTTCAAAACTTATTAGTTAAACCTGTTGGTAATTTCATTAAATTGGTTGCACAACTGATTGTTGTAAATAAGTGATTGACATCTGAAATTTATTATTTTGGTTCCCTGGAGTATACAGATGAGTTTATCTTCTTCAGAAACAGTTCTTTCCCACCATCGAACACTTTGTGAGCTATAAGAAGGGCTATTATTACTTTCTTAAAAAGAAAAAAAATATATTTTTATCCAATATTTAACTCAGCTAAAATATCACAATCATGCAATGAAATTTTAGCAAAATATGAAAAAACCAAAATGATTGCTGATTTTTTTGTCACATTTTTTCCCTCGATTATTAAGAAAATGAAGAAAATAAAAATTATACATTCATGAATATACACCAGGAAATGAACCAAGGAAGAAAAAAAGATTGCTCATAATTCATTATCCTTTTCTTCATGCATAAAAAAGTCTTCACACAGTCTTCTCATTTTCTCTCACCCTTAAATCTATGACATTGTATCTCTCTCTCTGTAAATCATTTTCTGTATCTCCTCTACTTCACTCCTCCTTCTAATTCGTTAAATTTTTGTTGATGTTCTTATCAACTATTGATTATGTATAATATAAACAGTCAAAGAACATAAGCATTATCTACTCTAAAGAATTGAAGACAGATAGATTCATTGAAAACCGCTATGGTCTGATGATAGGAAAATGGAGACAAACAATCTTACTTTTAAATTTTAATACAGAGATTGTTTTGTTGAGGTTGCTAAAATTCAAAATATTCAACAAGGAAGTTTTAAACCACTAAAATTTATTGATATATAAAAAATCACTAATTTTTTTTTCTGTAATCACTAAATGTTAATTAAACATCTCTTGACATGTTAATTTTGTTAATACCTTAAGATATAAGTGAACTGTCCCAAATCCTAATTGTAAAAAGATAATTGAACTCAAAATAAAAAAGATTCAGGATTAATTTGAAATTATTTAATAATTAGAAAAGTGTTCGCGTGACGTATAGATATAAACAGAGACAATGTTATTTTTTAAAATTGACAAAACAATTTTATTTAAAATTCGAACTTAAAAATATTGGTTAAATTTAAATAATTTTATACAATTGATTCATATGTTTAGAAGTATAAAATTTATATTTTAATTGTTTAATATAAAATGAAATAAATTATAATAAAATGAATTTTTAACATTAGTTTTATAAAAAAAATGTTTCAAATTTCTTTAAAAAATAGTCAAAAAAATAATATTTGTATAACTATAGAATAACATTAACTAAAAAATCAATAATAACTTAATTAAATTATGAAAAACTTAAAAATATAAGAAGTAATACAAAAGTTAAAATAATAGAGTAGTAATCAATGAGATAAACCGAATCTTTTTCCTTTCTCCAAAATTTGTGAACAAACATCCTCTTCAGTTCACCCTTCCCTTCTCTTGCTTGAAGATGAAAGCTTCCACTCTGTCTCTACCCATTTACCCAACCCCTCTTCCCAGAACCTCATTATTCTCTGTTTCTCATTTCTCTCCTAATCTCCTTCCAATGGCTTCCATCCCCACACTCTCTTCACCCCTACCTACAATCTCTCCCCATAATCACTGCACTCTCTCTCCCACATCTCTCTTCTTCGGCACCAGGATCACCCTCCAACGCGCCATGTCATCATCCCGTTCCCTCCCCAACACCACTTGCCGTGCGACATCAGCTACCGTGTCGTTTAGCCTCCCCACCCCGTAAGTTTCTCCCTTCGCCAATGGGTCTCTCGATTTTTCTTCTGGGTCGTCTCGGATTGCTGAAAGTTTCCATCTTTTATTTTTGCAGGAAACCCCTTTCGGATACGCCCGAGAAAACCCCAAAGTGAGTTCATTGTTGCTGTTGATCTCGTTTTTCAGCGACGTAATTGGACTGTTGTGTTTGAGGATTGTGTTGTGTGTTTTGGTTCAGGTGGTCGGCGAGGGCTATAAAGTCGTATGCAATGGGGGAATTGGAAGCAAGGAAGCTCAAGTATCCCAACACGGGAACCGAGGCGCTTCTCATGGGGATGTTGGTTGAAGGTTTGTTACAATTCGTGTCTTTTTTTTTTTTTTTTTTATTTCAGTTATAGCCATGAAAACTGCTCCTTCTATCATGAGAGAAAAAAAAAGATTGAATTGAATTTCTGTTTCTCCTGTGTGCTAAAATAAAACGTATGCACTTCAGCTTTTAGAGAAGTTAAATGAAAGAGCTTTTATAAATTTCAATTGCATAAGTTGATTTTTGTTTACAAGAGAAGTTCAGTTTATTTTATTTCTTAATTTCTTCTCCTATTTGTGCTTAGGAAGAAGTTTATGCAAACAGGGTTGTCTGATATGTGGGGTTATATCTTATAGAAATTAAGTAAGCAAAAGTATTTTTAAAAAAAGGTACAAGTTTTGATGGTATTGAAGTAGCAATTTGTTTCATTTGTTAACAAATCTAACAACTTTGCAACAAGCTTTGGTGTTTATGTTGTACTTGAGTGATAAGTGAGTATTGCATACATGTGTTCCCAATTAGTACTGATACCAGACAGACATTTAGAAGTACCTATGCATCATAGTTAGTTGTCCAATAGTCATTAATTGAAATATTGAATGTCAAGTTCATATCCTTTAAGTTTCGGTAAGCACAACATGGAATTCTTTGAGTAGATGGAAAAAAGCATTAGCTAAGCTTCCTGGCTGTTTCTGGCAAATGTTTTTGTATTTTTATTGGATATGTTATAAGTTATAACTGTTTTATAGTCATGTACTCACGTTCACATCAGATTGGATGTTAAATGTTTTTTCTTTCCTACTATTAAACAGCATTCTTAAACATGGATGGGTTTAACATGTTTTTTTTGAAGAGAATGTATGGGTTTAACTGAGCAGAAAGGTTCAATCATAATTAGAACAGTCCTATTTCTTACCTATCATTTATAGTTTTTAAGAGAATTTGGTTGTCATATTGTTTATACCCTTCCAATTACCAATTTGACGAATGCTCCTTGTTGTTTTGATATGGAAATAGGTCAGTTGTCGTTTATACATCCATGAGAGCCTTGTGGAAGCTTGAATACCTCATGGGGTTTGGTGCCATATTTGAATATGTCATATGGTGTACTGGACATTCTAAAAACACTTGCATTTATCCCTGAAACTTGAGAAATATTCCATTATTCTCAATTTAAAAACATTGCTGGATCAGAAAAAGCAAGGGAAAAGGAAAATTTTACCTTCTGTTTTATCCTTCCAAATGAATTATGGGTTCAACAATAATATATCATGAAGTAGACGTACTCAAGTTTTCATTGAAGATGATACTTGTGGCTTTTCCCTCTACTATGTGAGCAGTTGTATTCTTGTTTCATTCTAATTGAAAGCAAAATGGTACTGTGTACATGGCCATGGTTGCTTCCTTTGTCAGATGCAGACATGCAGTAAAACCTAAACCAAATGTGCTATTCATGTTTCATTCCAATTGAAAGGAAAATGGCACTAGAGTTTATTCATCTTCTTCTTCATTTCTGAGTTGAAATAAATTCCTTTTTAAATCTTGTTTTCAAGATCCTGCCATTTGGATTTCTAATGGGATTTGTGCCATTTGTATATCCTTGAGCACTTAATTAATTTAAATATTGGTCTGGCTTTGTGTCTTTTGTTTACCCTTGCACAATTATTTTTTGTTTTCCTTTCAGGAACAAGTAAAGCTGCAAAATTCTTAAGAGCTAATGGAATTACTCTTTTCAAAGTACGTGACGAAACAGTAGAGCTACTTGGGAAATCTGACTTGTATTTCTTCAGCCCTGAGCATCCTCCTTTGACTGAACCAGCCCAGAAAGCCCTTGATTGGGCAATTGAGGAGAAATTGAAGTCAGGTATGCATTATTTCCACTATGACGAGTATCAACTAGTATCCCCCTGCCGACAATTTTTACAAATGATCAACTAGATGCATTGTTCAGTTTAGGATGTGCCTGTTTCAAATATGTTTGCCATTTTGTAAGTTACATGATGCATGAAATGAATCCATTTGTGAGTTTGCGCTGTCAAGTAGACAGAAGCTTTCAGTTATCTTGTGCCTCTTTTAAATGACATCTTTTTTTCTCTATTACTTAACAAAGACTGGAAATTTGGTAATATGGAGACCTCATTAAATGCAATCAGTTTCAGTAGTTTTATAACTTCGATGCCTTAGCCATGTCTAGTTTTGCTCAAGTTAGTTTTTGACTCAGCTTATTCTTCTCTTTAAAAGGAGAAGTTATGCCAAAGACATTCGTACAAAAGCATGACAAAATAATGGTGCTTTTTTGTTAATGAAGTAAACATAAAATGTAGCTAATTTAAGGAGCTTCTCCTTCTTCTCTATTCCAAATCCCAAGACCCAAAATCACATTGCCAAACACTTTTTAATTTAGAAGTAACTTTGTTACAAAATTACCCAACAACTTTAATTTTAAATCTCTTATTTCTTTTATCTTTAACCTTAAAGTGACTTTTAAGATCCTAAAAATTTAGGTTAAACATTGTCCAAGTTATGGCTCAGTTAGTTACCCATCTCTCTATGAAAGCAAATGATTGATTATTAATGCCCAAGCCATTACCTAATGTATCTGTAATCTGACCTTGTAATGTGGCATTTGTACATTGTTGATCTTCATCTTGCTATCTAATAAATTTCGTATGTTTTCTCTTGTGTATTTACTAAAATTGTTATCATATAAAATGCAGGTGAAGAAGGAGAAATAAACGTTACACATTTACTTCTAGGAATTTGGTCACAAAAAGAATCAGCAGGTCAACAGATCATGACTACTCTAGGTTTTAATGATGAAAAAGCCAAAGAACTCGCTAAATCAGTAAGTCTCTAGTTTTGTTGCTTTGGCTGATTGACACTTAATGTTAATATATAAGAAAATATGGTTTATGTTTTGTTGCAGATTGATGGAGACATCGATTTGAGTTATAAAAGGCAAGCTTAAGAAATTTTTAATGTACTACCTTGTAGCTTATCACATTTTTTGAATTTGAATTGTATTTGTACCATTTTGCTAACAACGAAAGTTTTTTGTTGTGAAATTAATTGTAATGGACCGTCATAAGTACAAGAACAAAAGAGTATTTGTTCGGTTAAAAAATTGAAATGAATATTACTGGATGATTCAAAAGGCCTACTGTTACAAGATTGTCAAAAGAAAATGAAAAACTCTCAGATGCTATGAAGTTACAAAAACCAGGTACCTGTAATGGAAACAAGCAACAATTTACAAGTATAGATAGTATTTTACTATTTTTATGCCTCAAATTGTACCACATTACATTTTGTTTCTTTGACATTAAGAAATTCCAAAAGTCTAATGCTTTGTTGTACAATACATGCATTAGGTTTTATCTTGGAGCTTCCTCGATAAGTAATCTGTTTTAGCCAGTTTCCACAGATTAGCAAAGAAGGCCCCTTTGGTTGGCTTTTAATGTAGTATCTTACAGTTGAACTTCCAATCATTGAGAATAGCGTGTTGTGAAATTTTGAGCAAATGTATCTAGACTAAGGGCACCAATCTGAAAACACCACTCTATTTTCTGCTAATGTCCAATTTCTTGTGTCAAAAACAAGAGTTTAGTGTAATTTAGGTAGTGGTTAAGTTCCCAGAATGATGACATCATAAGGAAATCATATTTGAATTTGGTTCTACCAGCATACAGGTCTGCTTTGATATAAAGGGACCCCATTTCATTCACACGTTGATATTGCCTCCCACATTCTTAATATAAGTTGTTAACCTCATGCCTTTCAAAAAAAGAAAAGAAATGTTTAAGTCAAATGAGACTTGAATATAGGTAAAATCTACATGAAGACTCAGTAGAATTACTAGGTATAATCTAAGAGTTTCATTATAATACATTATCAGTGTAAACAAAAATTATACTGTCATCACCTAATTAAATAACATTATAGGTGTGACTTTTTAAAATAATTATTATAAAAGTAATATTTTTTTTATAATATAAACAAATTCATGATAGTTTAACATTGTAAAAGGTTATTACACTGTCATTCTAATTAGATTCATAATCTAATACTACTACTATAATATAGTCTGAAATTTTATCAGTTCAAACATAAAGAAATGTGTTTCATGGACAAGAAATGCTTTTAATTCGCAACTACTAACATACCTTATGCTTTAGTAGGTCTAGTATTCTCCTTCAAGCCCTTCAATAGAATAACAGGAATATCCATGCTTTAGTAGCAATGTTGTACACACAAAAGAATCTTAGTTTGTCTCATAAGAATGCTTAGAGAAACAAACCTTAGAAATTCTCTGCCCCTTTGATGGTGATTTTGGAGTTTGTTTGACTTCAGAAGCCATGGAGAGCTGCAAATTGATTAGGCCCCAAGATTAAAAAAAAGAAGCAAAATAGGATGTAAAATAAAAAGTAATAATCGCGTATCCATGCAAGCATGTATCATATAAACGTTAACTTATGTCATAAGAGAAATGTCAGCAACATATTGTAACACATTTTATTATTATTATTATTATTTTTTTTTGTAAATCTAACTAATTACTTGATAAATTATTTGGTACCTTGCTAAAAATTTCCGTGGGTGGTTCATTTAGAGATCCCTTGTCGTTTTGTTCCTATGAATACAAAAATATAAAATAAAATAAAATGAAGGACAATACATAAACAATTAACAAAAGTAAACATGCGCTCAATTCATTACCAATGGATATACTTTCATATTTCGGAAGACACCTCTTTCACTTTTACTTGAGAGCTGTTTTATGGAAGAACGACGAACAATATTAATCAATGGATTTCTTTTTTCAATAAAAATGAAAGAGAAAGGAAAATTGAAAACTTCAATTAATTAATTAACATTGCTTACCTTATCATCATGACTACCTCGAAGTATATTGTTCGTTCTACATTTCTCCTGCCTTGAGCCAGCACTAGAGTTTGTCCCGTGGGGAATCAAATAATAACTTAAATCATTTTATTTTTGAGTTTTGAAAATATTAAAAAATTTCATAATCACTTAAAAAAAAGCATATAAAAAATTAACAAACCTAAATCTCCATTCAAAATCATATATATGTTCATACCTTCTGAGATTCCGTGTTTCACTATTTGAGGTAGAATTGCTGTTCAAACTACTTCTGGTCTGCAATGGAAAACATATTAACTATTACTATTAGAAACATTGTGAATATGATTGCTTGAAATACAAAATTAAGTAATTAATCTTACTTCAAATTCAATTAAATAATTCTTAATACACAACAACTAAAGCAAATTTTAAGTGACTGACGCTGTTATGTGTGCTTTGCATTGCCCTCTGTGATGTTCTCAAGTGGAACTCCTAAAAAACAAAAGTAAAAAAAAATAATTTCATTTCATTTCATTCTATTAAAATTAGTGCATAAGAAAAGATACAATGTGACAAAAAAGTAATAATTAATTACTTGAAATTCTGTTGGTCGTGGCGGTGTTTTCATCTTGGAGAAGCTTTGTGCTGGACCCTTCAAAATCAGTCAAATCCAAAAAGTTTAAGTTAATTATATTATAAAAATTATGCATTTACACGCTTTATGGTTGATTGAGTGCTAATTATTTTCTTCCAAAAGTACAAACTAAAGAAAACACTTACTTTTTTATTTAAGGGATTTGCTTTAAGCTCTTGAGAACTTGATTGTGTAGGTCTACACGAATCAGCGTTGGTTCCAGACCTATTAAAATGCACAACAGTACATTACAATTTATGATGTTGGATATGGTTTATTAATGAAAAATAGTATCAAAACCATGTCAACTATAACTTGAGAGGTAGTTGATATACTTGTGTCTATGTGTCCTAGTAGCTGTCACCAAATTAGGTTCTTTTGCAATGGTAACGTTTGATTTAGATGCTAAATTGATATCACTCTGATCAACCTGCATCGCAATTCAAAGTGATCATCGAGTTATATTATTCATGTAATATTTTTTTTTATAAAAGTGTTCTTGTTATTTCTCTCCACTGCATATTAGTCATTTTATCATTTATTCACTTCTCTTTATTTTTTATCTACCTTTATTGTATAAATCAAATTTTATAAGAAAAAAAATATATGAATACAATTTCTCATTCAAAACTAGGCATAGATTGTCTAGGTTACTACGTACTATAACTTTCTTCTTATATGAAAATACATAAAATTTTAAACAACAAAACTAAAGTTGTATTTAATGGATCATATTCCATAAAAAGATAGTTACCTCCTTAGTCTTCTTATGTGTAAAAGGAGTGTGATGCTTCAAACGAGCAGCCTGTTATGAATAACAAAAAATCACACAACTGAATCATATATTAACTATAAAATCATTTTTAAAAAAATTGGACTCATATTTGCTAAATACAACATTTTTCATCTACCCAAAACTAAAATAAATACATATTCTTGATTGATATATATAAATTTTTTTTTTAAATAATACAATCGCAACCAAGTGGTGTGTTGCACTAAAAAAACAAAACAAGTGAATCATCTCATTCATACACTTGTTAGGACGTCACAACTTTATACTAATCAGTAATCACCATTTTTTTCATTTTATTCGATCATGTATTGAGACTATTATTTTGATTGAAATGACACAACCCTTTTTTGTTCTTTTAACAAAAGAATGCAATCTAATAAAGGAAGCTAGATTTCTATACAAACAGTAAAAGAAGCCAAATGGTGGGGTTATTTCTTAGTTGAAAGTAAACAAGTAGATTCCAACATGACATTAACCACACTAAAGATATTGTGCTAAATAAAAAAGGAAAAAAAAGAGATGCATTGTAAAGGCTACAAAATTATATTAAGCTAAAGTTAAAATTTCAAACTTAAGAAGGAAATATTATAAAAGTTAGTGTACCTTGAGCAAGTAACCAGCTTCTAGCTTTTGCCTTTTGGTTAATTGATCATCTATGGAAGAAGATTTTTGTCTTTGAAACCTGATAAGTTTAGACTTTAGATGACAGAAGAATGAACGATTTTTTTTTATTTACTTAAGAAGGATGAACGATAGAGGAAGGTAATAAGGAAAAAGACATTTCAAAATTAAAGCAAAAAAGAGTGAGACAAATATAACCATTTTAGAAAGGTAAAATCATAGGAAAAATTGTGTCCAATCATATTATTCATATTCATATTCATATGATAAAATGTCAAAGCATAACATCAGATAATTTTGTAAGATCTTAAGTGATGACAAAGTGAACAATCAATCAGTTTTTATTTTATTTTATTTAAGAAAACAACTTAAAATCAATTTTATTAGAATGCATTAAAATTATAAATGTTTTTTTTTATATTGTTATTCAATCATATATTATATTATAAACTTCTGTAGTGATTAATTTAAAAGTCATATCTACGATATTTTTCTTGATAATATAAATTTATTTTCATTCAAAGTATGTATCAAAGTTAAACTCAAAAGAAATTGTGAAATACATGATAAACACAAAATATGACATTGTTCATCATTACCAAGAAAATCAAATGAGATATAATTGACACCTTAAATTTTGAGAGTTCTGAACTTCTGAAGGGTTCTTTTGCTTGGCCAAATGACTGGTTGTTGGTTTCATAAAAGAGAAATCTTTAGCTTTTGATGAACTTGTCTTGCTAGGAGGATTTGTCTTACCATTTAACGTATCTTGTGTTCCATAACAATACTCAAGTCCTGAAAACAAATATGTAACTCACATAAACAAAAACACATGAAAAGTTAAAGAGAATTCACATAAAACAACAAAAAAAGAAAAAGAAAAAAAAGAAATGGCCATCAAAGTTCATTTTACATAGAAACTTTAAGTTTATATTCAAAATATAAATAGAGTCGTCTTACAATTGCTTTCCAAATTTCATGCATGCAATGATGCAACTTAATTTGGCAAATTGAGCAATCACAAAGCTACCATGAATAAGAAGTTCTAATATCTAAAAGAGAAAGATGTTAAACAATAGAAAACCAACAAAACATATTCATGTGTTCGAAATGCAAAAGCTTAAATTAAACAATCATTTCTGGCAAATCAATCACAAGGCACAATAATAATTAAGTAGCCAAAAAATTTAAATCCTATGAAAATCATACCTGTGCTATTATCCTCCTTAATATTTGAAGTTTGTTGTATCTTCGTGCTAGGACTACCGTTTCCCCATTTCGTCTTCAAGAGAAATGCTACATAGAACACATCCAAAAAAAACAATCAAATCTTTTTTTTTTTTTTCATTTTTAGAAACATTCGATTACAATGCAATGCTGAATTACATATTGTCATGCATTATAAATTATATCATTAATGAATTTTGATTGATTGCCTATATAAAAATCTTAAAGGTGACAATCAACTCATGTTATAATTCATCAACTTCAAACAAATTAAAAACAAAACTCAACCCATTTTTCAAACACAACAAAACATGATCATATATATACTTCGTATTAGTATCAATTTCGTGGTTAAAAGAAACCAGGCAACAAAACATGGCAAACTTTTTGATTTTCCTTGAATTCTTACGTGAAGGTGGGTCACTTGGGGCAAATTCAAACCATTGCTCTGCTTCAGAAGCATCCAAACACGCCTCTTGGCACGTAAAATTGAAGAACTGTGGTGCATCGAACTCGTAATCAATGTCAATATCGTGACCCTCGCAAAGAGGTGCATATTCTACCTCGATTTCCTCAAACTCTTCTTCCATGACGCTTTTTTTTTTTTCTCTCTTTTCTCTCTCTATCAATGCACAGGCACCATGTTTGTACCCAATTCAGATTCAAAAACAAGTTTTCATCTTTTGATGACTCCCCACCATTGCGCAGAAGAAACGAAAGGACAATAAAAGTTACGAAATGATAATTCTTACAGAGAATTTGAAATTTCAAAATTACAACAATAAACCCAGTTACTTCCTCTCTCGTTTCTGGAAAAATTTATTGGCGGGTCATTTTTCCCAGAAACGAGAGAGAAAGTTTGGAATGGAAGTCAGTTAATTAAAATTTAGAAACTTTCTATTTTTGTAACTTGTAAGTGTTGCTATTGTTTTGTTTATGTGATGATGTGAGAATGCAATAATTAAAGAAAAGGAGGAAGAAAAGGTGTTGTTGGAGAGAATGCCGAAGATTTTGTTGGTGAGAGAGAGGAAGACAATAGAAAGAGAAGAAAAAATAAGTTGTAAGAAAAAGGCCTTCGTGAGTTAGTTTTGTTTTAGATATATATGGTGCATGCCTAAGTTAGATGGAAGGTTGCCCAATTTAAATTTTACATCATGTGGGGTTATGTCATGAAGACTTAGATTTCACATTTTCATTATTCCCTACTCATCAATGTTTTTTTTTATAATTTAATTTCTGTATTATTGATGTAGTTTTATTTGTGTCATTGGTGTAGTTTTATACTGTTTAATTAATTAAAAATCATGACAGATATAATTTTTAAGAAGAAATGAAAAAAAAAAACAGTTGAAGAATTGAGTTCCTTGTTACTTTTTTTTTTAATGTATTTTTAATATGATTTTATATTTTTAATTAATTAAAAATCACAACTAATATAATTTTTAAAATTATATATAATAAATTATTATTAAGTGTAAAGTTTCCTTAAATTGTTAGTACACAAAATATTTGTCTTAACATGTTAAATTGATATTTGAAGGAAAATAGTTAAATTAAGATATATTTTTTTTTCTCATCAAAATAACCGTGATATATATAAAACAGGTAAAGATATACACAATAGTACTAAAAATACTTATATTACGTCGAAGTTTTACTAATACCTATCTCTAAAAGCTGTGTTGCATAAATACACTGGTTATAATCACTATGACTAAAGGGCAACATAACTGATGGTCAAAAAATGATTCCCACCACTATTTAGAGTCTGGATCTATCACTTATACGTATTTGAGTCCAAGATGTATATCTAAATAATGTACTCACACAAAATTATACAAAATTCCTACATTTATTGAGTTTGATTCTTATCACAAAATATAATTACTCATACATCCAAAAAAAATATCTTCAATAACACTTTTTGTAAATGAAAATGTTTGTTGTTAAAAATAATTTCATTTTTAATTTTCTAAATCATCCATACTATAACACATTAAAGGGTTTTTCATCTAATTTATTTAATTCCATTGATTCCTATAAAAGTGTGTTAATAGAAAGGAAGTGTTATAGATAATTATAAGAGAAACTAATGTAACATCACATATACATCTATCTATAAATATATTTCTTAAAGTTAAAATTAAGATAATTTTTTTTTATAATTCAAATTATATTTTATATTTACTTGATTTGAATAATTATGACTCAATATTGTTAAACAAGATTTTAAATTCAAAATTTATTGATAGAAAAATGTGATTAATTTTTTATTTATTAAAAATGATGGGTCAAATTTATACACTAGGTATGTATAAAAGTCATTCAATGAGTATTTTTTCTTTATTTAAGAAATACTCAAAGAGAGAATGAAAAATTGGGATGCCTATTTGTTAAGAAAAGTTACAGTGTTATGAATATTTTTTACTTTGATTTACGATGTTTAATTTAATTTGTTAATAATATATATATATATATATATATATATATATATATTTATATTTTTTAGAAAAAATATATTTAAAAATGAGTAAGAATTACATTTTATTTTAAAAAAAATATTTTTAATACCTAAGAAAAAAATTAAAATTAATCAATTTAAAAGCCAATACTATTGAATGGTTTCGTTTTCCTCCTCGTCACAACCATTCTTCTTTTCCCTCGGCGTGCCCTAGCTGCGCCGTTTCTACCCTCACCGACCGTTGATGGCATGCCCTCACCACCCTTTGAGTAGTTTCTGAAGCAACGGTGTTATTGGAAGCTCTGAAACATGTCCGTTTCTGTGTCCCAAACCGAAGAACAAGTCTCAACAGTGTGTGAAGAATGCAAATCGAAGCCATGGAAATACACGTGCCCCGGTTGCTCCTTACACTCGTGCAGTCTTCCATGCGTGAAATCTCACAAAGAGCGAATTGGGTGTAGTGGCAAGAGGAACCAGACTCAGTTTGTTCCTCTTTCAAAGTTTGATGACAATACCCTGTTGTCGGGTACTTTGCTCCTTTAACCTCGTATTCTGTCTCTGAATGTTGATTGATTATGATTATCATAATGATAACCATTTTCTCTATTTTATTGCATAATAAGCAGAAGAAACGACCCTTTTACTACTTACTAATGTCCTTCGAGTCACCAAAACGACCCTTTTGTCATGTCGTGTTAGTTTGAATGAGAATGGACATATTATTTTTTTGCGGAATAGATAATTGGTTGAAGTGCCCATTAATTATATTTGGTAAAAATTATGTCTTAATCCTTAGAGGATGCAAATCCTTGTTCATGGTTCTTCTTGATTTAATTATCTGTATTTTTTATGTGGAATTTTTTGTGTTCTTCATTTATCATGCTTATTGTTGTTTTTGTGTCTGATTCTTCTAATTTCCTTATGTCTGAATATGTTTGTTTATTTTGTGATGTCCTTCGGTTAGATTATAATTTGCTGGAGGAGATGAAGAGGGTGGCTGAATCTGCTCAGAGAATGAGAAGTAAATTGGGCATTAATGCATATTTTAAGTTACCTCATCACCTTAAAAGCCTAAAGAATGCTGCTGGGAGCAGGAGAACCAAACTGATGTTCCTCCCTAAGGGAATGTCAAAAAGAGAGAAGAATCAGTCTCGATATGACCAGAGGTATTTTCATCATTTTATAACTAGCTTTTGTTGCATTAGGATGATGGTACATATAAGTCTTTTCCTCCTTTGTATACTTTTCTCATTACTGTTTTCTTGTTTAATTTTGATCTTTTTTGGTATATATACCGTATACGTGATTTACAAAGTGGATATGTGGGGCTCTTATAAGAATGCTTCATTTTTAGATTGCTAACTTGTGCTTCATAAAATGTTTCCAGGAAGAAGTTTATATCTTGGACAATTGAATTACATTTTCACTCAACAGATATTGTTTTACTCGACCATGGGTGAGTAACATAGATGATTTCTTTTGATTTGGAATACAATACTGCACCTTACATTCCTATAATCCTATTATATGCTTGGACTCTATAGAATACAATTTTGAAAGGATATTATGCTCATGCTCTTCAGAGTTGATGAAAATACAAGCTTTTACTCCATACTAGAGAAGCACCTCAAACCTGGTCCTTGGAATAATCAGCTAAGGCAATTTTGTGAAGTACAGCTGGATTGTATAAAGCTTTTCATTCGTAAATACCCGAAGGTAGTTTTCTTTACTTTTTGTATGGTTGAAATTCTGTATACTACTGAGCTGGATCATGCTGACTGAATACATCAAGATATGATTTTATATTAGTTGCTAATTTTATCTTGTTCATGTGAATGCAGGGTCCCAAGTCAGCTTTCAAAGAGTTAGATATAAAAGTGCCAATCAGACAGCAATTATCGAATATAGTCATTTTGGAGTTTCCTGTTGTTTTTGTTTTTTTGCCGTCTCACAGAATCAATTTTGAAGTTATTAAAGATGTCAATACCAGCAAGCTTAAATCACTGGAGAAAGATTGTGAAGACAACCAACTCCCTCAAGGTTTATCATTTAGGGAGGAGGTGATAGAAGATGACAACAACTCTGCAGATCCTCAGGTTTTTGATCTCATGAAGCAAGTGGAATCAAGTTTTTCACATGCAGAGATGACCAAAAATATGAGTTCTGAGAAAGCACCATATGATTCCTCAGAGAAGTCTCCGTTTGAAGGAGCTACTGTGGGTAATCTTTCACATTCTTTGACAGATACTGAGGAACTAAAATTCTCTGAAGATATGATGACATTTGACTTTGATCAGGATCTGATGGATTTCTATTCAGATATTTTGGATCAAACAAATCCTGGTGATCTTTTTGATTTTGGTAGTGAATTTGCCAAGAAAGCAGATAATGAATTAGATTTAATTGGTACTAGCGAATTATTCCCTTTGGCCGAGGAAGTGGAGGAAGGGGAAATTTTAGAATAATTGGTAGCTATAATTCACATCTGTTGAATAGTTGGAGAGAAAATGAGAAAGCATTGATAACATACATTTCGATTGCTTCCAATAATCCGCTGAAACTGAGTTTCCAGTTGTGTGGACATGATTTCAAAGTTCATAGTTTCCTCTATACTGAGCATGACAGAGATTTAAGATTGCTATCTTTTTTGTGATGATTGTTCAGCATAAGGAATGACTGGAATTCAGTTTGGATGTAGAGCAATCCTTTCTGTAAGGATCAAGCTGATCCTCTGGATGAGGATTCGGACAGCACAAAAGCTGTGGGTATTGGTTGCTTTTCTCATCACTTACGGTCAAATTTTGGTATTGGATTTCAGTTTTGTCTGTTAAACTACTTTTATGGAGGAATTGATTTCAAATTTAATTAATTTATAGATCTTTATTTTTTCCAGGCTTTGCGTTTTCCTCTTAGATAGCTGTTCCACCCCCTCCCCCTGTTTTGGTATGCACTGTCAATTATATATCATGCATACTTTAATACATTGTCAAAAACATAATATCTGAAACAAGTGGTGGTGCACTCAAGAAAACCCACTTTTCGCTAGTAATAGTTGGTGATCCGGTGTCAAGGTCGGCCAGTGAGACGATGGGGGATAAGCTTCATCGTCGAGTGTGCAAATGATACTTGGGGATATTTCAAGATACATCTCAAACCATTTAAATTTGATTCTTAAACTTAATGTTTTTTTTAAAGATACTTTTACCTCTATGAGGTTATCCCTGTAATTTTTTAAATCTTAGACATTCATTAATCATTATGACTATATACTTGAAATAGTTGTAGTTTGCCCTTGAATAAATAATAATGTTTGGACACTCTATAATAAGTGATATGATGAAAGAGAATATCAAATGAGTCTGTATGATTGAAAATTTTGTGATCTTTCCCTTGTTCATGTCAAAACTAAAGACCGTATTTTACAATGAGTGGTTGTAAAATGATTGTACTCTGGTCTTGTGTGGCAGTTGTACGAAATACGAATGTGTCGTTTTTCACACAAATATCATCCCCCGAGGGCGGGCCATGCAAATGTTAGTAATTATCACCAATGATTGAGCTAGTAGTACATGTCATCATTTCATTTCCTATAATACTAAATGAAGTTTGCATGTAAAAAATAAATATAACATCGTATGCACCAGCCGGGAATAGAACCCGGGTCTGTACCGTGGCAGGGTACTATTCTACCACTAGACCACTGGTGCTGCTGTAGATAGATCTATAAGTACATATACTTCTACGCTACTTTAATGTTGAACAGTAATAATATTGAATTTAAAAGACATAGAATCCCGGCATAATCCCACGTAATAAAACAACAGAAAATTCCAAGATCAAGAAATAAAAAAAAAGCCTGTTACGGCGTTAATCCTTGTTTCTTCCTCCTCGATGCCTAGTGTTTACAACTACGAGGAATAAGATCCCAATGCGAAGGGCAGAAGGGTAAAAACACTCCCAAACAATAAAAACTCTCGGTCGTTTCGTTGGTTGGTTGGTTCATTTTCTTTCTTTCTTTCGCCTTGTTCGCCCAGTAGGCTTGGGTTCTCCCACTCCCAGCACCACACAAACCAAACCCACCTCCACCCTCCTCGGTGCCACTTCCCGGGTCAATGACCCAGACCCGAAAGCCCAACCCTGAAGCCCGCGAAGCCCAACAGAAGCCTTCTTCTTCTTCTTCTTCTTCGTTCTCCACCTCCGGCATGAAACTCATCGTTCCCCTCCAAGGTGTGGTTCAGGGCCGCGGAGGGCTTCTCCTCGGGACTCTGGTCCCCTGCGCGCTGTTCTACTTCCTCCAACTGTACCTCAAAAGACGCCGTTCCAACTTCGGTGCCCCTCCCTCCCCCACTTCCGAATCCACCCTCCCCCGCACCTCCTCCCGCTCCAATTTGTCGTCACGTGGCTCCATTTCCAGCGTCCGTGTCTCGCGGCTCGCCACGCAGATTTCCAGACCCGACGACTCGCTCTACTACGTCGGCTTGGACAGGGTTTCGCGAGATCCCTATGATGCATTGGACAATCCCAACGGGATTGTTCAGTTGGGCTTGTCGGATAACAAGGTTGGTTCCTTCCTTCCTTTCACTTTTTGTTTGCATTGCTTTTGTCTGTGTTGCTAATGTTGTTGTTTGTTGAGGTGTGTGTAGCTCTGCTTTGATTTGATAGGAGAATGGGTGGCGCGGAACTTGGAGGGGACGATGAGTGGTGCTGCTGCTTTGGGTATCAATGGGATTGTGCCCTATCAGCCGTCTGATGGTCTCATGGAATTGAAAATGGTATGAGCTTTTCTGCTTAGTACTTTGTATTAGTAAGTCTGAGTGGTAATTAATGCTACTAGTGCTGCTTCTGTTTCGTTGCTTCTTGTCCGTTGATATTTATTAACTCTTCCTTTTAAATTAAAAAACTTGGCTATGTGTGAAGTTGAGATTGGTAGGGACCATGGAATAATTTATAGAAATGGGGGGAATGAAGAGAGCTGGAGTCTCTGGATTCACTTCTTTTAAGGGGAACTTGCATGTGTGCTGAAAATAATGTGCATTCTCATTTTTTGTGTTGTTATTTAGGTTTTGGGGATCGCTTTTTAATAGTTTTGTTAATTTGTCGTGACTTGTTTGTGTGTGAAGCACCATTGGTGTTTGAAAGATTTGGAATCGGTCACATTAGCTCTGAAAGGTGGAAATTACTATTTTCGTTTCTTAAATATGACAATGTCCATTAGTTTAGTCCCTTCAATTGACAGTAAAAGACTAATGTGACTGATCCTGAACCTTTCGAAGGTCAAATTGGTGTTTGACACTATTTGTTGTGTTATTATTATGTATAATGGAAATGGAAGCATTTACGTTGGACTGTAGGAGAGTGAGACAGGTGGCATAGTGTGATGTGAACCAATTATTCCAAAAGTTAAAACTGTTGGGCAAACACAAGCCCTCGCCCAATACCTTTTTACCAAGGACTGTTAATAATGTGCATACTTACTTATGCTTGATTTCAATTTCAACTCGTTTTTAAGAAGTATGGAAGCCGAAGCATTAAGGATAGAACTCTAGACCACATGTTCAAAGAGGTTCTGATACTATGTCATAAGCAATCATTCCAAAAGTTAAATTTGTTAGATGAAGGACTACAAATGGTCTTAAAGCATTTCTAACATAATGAAGGATTTGGAAATGTTCTAATGACAAACGTTATCATTACACCCCGGCCTTGGAGCTGGTGCCAGTTAAGATACAAGCTTGTTAGTCTATAGGTTTTAGTTTAATTATTATTTAGTGTATTTTTCTATTCAATAGTCAATATTTTGAATAAAGAACTTGAGATTTTAGAATCTGTTAAGAGAGTTTGAACACACAAACTGGAGGATTTATTGAAGGAATTCTGGAATTAATCCAGAATTTGTAGTACGGATAACAGAACATTTACATGGGCATAGACTCTAACAAGAAGTCTCTTCCTTCGAACAAACTTAAGTAATTTAACTCACAATAAATCAGAAATCTATCATTCATCCTATGTAAGAACTAAGAGGTACACTCATAACTGCCAGGAAGCACATCTTATGGCTGTCCTACAGTTACTAAACACACAACTGTCACACAACACATCACATAACTGTCATCAGAATCATTACATTTCAAAATTCTCTCTTTTAAGATACATGATAATTGTCTGCTTTTGAAAGTAATTACCTTTTTTCAGAGTGCTGTAAACAAGTATTTTAGTTTTAATTAGAGTTATTTGTTGTTTTAAAGGTTAAAATTTAAATGTTGTCCCTTATTGGTTATTTGGTAATATTTGATAGTGGACTTGTCCATTAGTTGGCTACTGTTTTTTTATAATCTTTAGTACAATATGTTCAAATTTTGTTCATTCAAGTCACACTGTTGTTTATTTATCCATTAAACTTTTGTTTTGCTTTGATTTTGCAGGCATTGTCAGATTTTATGCATCAGGTGATGGGGGGATCGGTGAAATTTGACCCATCTAACATGGTACTAACAGCTGGGGCAACTCCTGCAATTGAGATATTGTCCTTCTGTTTGGCAGACCATGGAAATGCATTCCTTGTCCCTACACCATATTATCCTGGGTAATCAATGGATCTTTCTTGGGCTCATGTTTCTAGTTTGTTGTGTTAATTTTAAAAGCTAATTTAAAAGGAACTATGCAGCTTTGACAGAGATGTAAGATGGCGTCCAGGGGTAGACCTAATACCTGTTCACTGTCGCAGTACTGACGAGTTCAAATTAAATATCACTGCTCTTGAACAAGCATATAGTCAAGCAAGAAAACGGGGAGTCAAAGTTCGTGGAATTCTAATTTCCAACCCTTCAAATCCTGTTGGCAATATGATGACACAAGACATGCTTTACAGTATTCTAGACTTCGCTGAAGAGAAAAACATTCATATCATTGCTGATGAAATATTTGCAGGTTCCACATATGGAAGTGAGAAGTTTGTAAGTGTAGCTGAAATTCTTGACTCAGATTATATAGACAAGAGCCGGGTTCATATAATATATGGTCTGTCAAAAGACCTCTCGCTTGCTGGCTTTAGAGTCGGGGTTATATGTTCGTTCAATGAGAGTGTTTTGGCTGCGGCCAAGAAGTTGAGTAGATTTTCCTCTATATCTGCTCCGACCCAGAGGTTAGTTACTTCAATGCTTTCAGATAAAAGATTTATTCGAGAGTACTTTGAAACCAACCGGCAAAGAATACGGCAAGTGCACGATGAATTTGTGGATTGTTTAAGTAAACTAGGAATCAAGTGTGCCAAGAGCTGTGCTGGTATGTTCTGTTGGGCTAATATGAGTGGATTAATCCGAACTTATAGTGAGAAAGGAGAAATTGAATTGTGGGAGAAGTTTTTGAGTGTTGCTAAGATCAATATAACTCCTGGCTCAGCCTGCCATTGCATAGAACCAGGATGGTTTCGAATTTGTTTTACCACTATAACATTAGAGGAGATCCCTATGGTTATTGAACGAATTAGGAGAGTTGTTGTAAGTTGTAATTCTTCTAGTTGAAGTTCCATTGTTTCATTGACATTTACAGTCAGAAGATGCTGTTTGGAAATTTTGGAAAGGAATGTATACATCCCTAGTTATCAAGTTCAGCCGTCTTGCAGAATCCAAAATTAATTACATTATTCTCCTATAATGCAAAGTCTTAACAGAGTAAACTCAAAGTTTGCAATTAAGAGTTTGGTTTTAAATCGATTTTGGTGTAAGATTAGTTTGACCTTGGAAAGCACTCCTTGTGCTTTCCTTCCATCAAAAATCTTTTTTTTTTTTTTATATATTTATAAATTATAACTAGCACAAAACTCTGTACCTGCACTGAGTATTATGTTTACAATATATTATTTTTAATATATTTATTAATTATTTTTAAATTTAATATAAGTATATGTTGGTATAAATAACTAAAGAGTTTGGATGAGTGTCAATGGAATTGATTTTGGTTAAAGTTGATTTTGAAGTAATATTTAATATATATTTTTGGATCCAATACAAAAATTATTATTAATTGTTTCCACTTAGAATTAATTTTGACTCCAAAATTATTTTGGGTTTTATTTGTCAAACCTTAAATCCTTGTTTGGGATTACATTTATGAAATCATAAACCCAAAATTATGTAGGGATTTTCATTTATAAAATTGTAAATCCTTATTTAAGGTTTTAATAATGAAATCTTAAGACAAAATTATTTAGGGTTTCATAGAAATCCTAAATTATTTAAATACACTATTGATTTTTCATATTTCTAAAACTTTTCATTTTTTCAAATTTTTAAGACATTACATTTTAATTATTTTTTTAAAAAATTTCAAGAAATTCTTTTTTTTTTTAATTTTTAAATAAATTTTTATTGTTTTTTCATATTTTTTTAATTTTGTTTTTTTAGATTATCAAGAAATTCCTATTGTTTTTCATTTGTTTTAACTTCATTTTTATAAAAAAAAAAATTTCAAGACATTTCTTGTGTTTTAATTTTCATTTTTTTAATTTCATTTATGAAATCCTACACCTTTAAATTATTTAAGGTTTTATTTAAGGAATACTAAATACTTATAAGTGATTTTATTTATGAAACTTAATTTTTTTTAAGATTTCATATATAAAATTCTAAATCATAATATGAGGTTTTATTTATGAAACTTTAAATTTTTTAAAATTTCATTAATGAAATCCTAAATCTTTATTTCAATTTCATTTATAAAACAATAACACCCTAAATTATTTAGAGTTTCATTAATAACATCCTAATTCATAATATTGGATTTCATTTACGAAATCCTAAAACTCTATTTACGATTTCATTTATGAAACTTTAAATCCAAGTTCGAGTTTCATTTTGTGAAACTATAAAATCCAAAATTATTAAAGGTTTCATTTATGAAACCCTAAATCTTTATTTAGAGTTTCATTATTGAAACCCTAACATCCTAAATTATTTAGGGTTTCATTTATGGAATCTTAAATCATTATTTTAGGTTTTATTTATTAAATCTTAAATCCTAATTTATGGTTTCATTTATAAAACTCTAAATTCTTATTTGCGATTTCATTTATGAAACCATAAATCCTTATGAAACCATGAATTATTTAAAGAAAATTCCTCTTGTTTTTTCAATTTTAAAAAAAATTTCATTTTTTTTTTCAAGACATTAGTCTTCATTTATCAAATTTTCTAACTTTTCATTATTTTCAATTTTTCAACACATTCCTCTTATTTTCTTCAAAATTTTAAAAGTTTCATTTTTTTTTTTTGAAGACATTAATTTTATTTTTAATATTTTAAAAATTTTCAGTTTTCTTATTTTAAAGACACTACTCTTGTTTTTGTTTTCATATTTTTAAAGTTTTCATTTTTTTTTCAATTTTTCAAGACATTACTCTTGCTTTTATATATTTTTAATATTTTGATTTTTTTTCTTCTAATTTTTCAAGATAATTCACTTGTTTATTTTCTTAAAAATAATTAAGAGTTTCAAATTGAAACCTTAAATTATTTAAAGTTTCATTAATGAAATACTACATTATTTAGGATTTCATTTTTGAAATCCTAACTCTTTATTTGGAGTTTCATTTTATGAAACCCTAAATTATTTAATATTTTATTTATTAAACTATAAAACCTTATTTAGGGTTTCAGCTATTAAACTATTAAATCCTAAACTGTTTAAGGGTTCATATATGAAACTCCATATCTTTATTTATGGTTTCTATTATGAAACCCTAAAATACTTAATGTTTCATTTATTAAACCATCTAAGTTATTGAAGAATTCATTTATGAAACCTTAAATACTTCTTTTGAATTTCATTTATAAATTTGTAACTAAATTATTTAGGTTTTAATTTCCAAATCACTAAATTCTTATTTGGGGTTTCATTTATGAAACCCTAAACCTTTAAATTATATAGGGTTTTATTTAAGAAATACTAAATCCTTGTTTGTGATTTTATTTATGAAACTTATTTTCTTTTTAAGGTTTTTATTCATGAAACCTTAAATTTTTAAGGTTTCATTTATAAAGCCTTAAATCCTTATTTTAGAGTTTCATTAATAACATCCTAATTCATAGTATTAGGTTTCATTTACGAAACCCTAAAACCCTATATTATATATAGTTTCATTGATGAAACCTTAAATTCAAGTTTGAGGTATCATTTATAAAACCATAAAATCCAAAATTATTTAAGGTTTCATTTACGAAATCCTAAATCTTTATTTGAAGTTTTATTATTGAAACCTTAATATCCTAAATAATATAATGTTTTAATTATGAAACTTTAAATAATTATTTAAAGTTTTATTTATTAAACCTTAAATCCTAATTTGGGTTTTCATTTATGAAACTTTGAAACCCTACATTATTTAGGGTTTCATTTATAAAACCATAAACTATTTAAAGACAATTCCTCTTCTTTTTTCAATTTTTAAAAAAAATTCATTTTTTTTATATTTTCAAATCATTAGTCTTGATTTTTCAATTTTTTTAACTTTTCAAGATAGTCCTTTTATTTTTTTCAAATTTTTAAAAGTTTCATTTTATTTTTAATTTTTTAAGAAATTAATTTTATATTTTAGTATTTTTAAAAATTTCACTTTTCATATTTTAAAGACATTAGTCTTGTTTTTGTTATCATATTTTTTTAGTTTTCATATTTTAAAAAATTTTCAACACATTCCACTTGTTTTTTTTTTTTAATTATTTTCTTAAAAACAATTAAGGGTTTCATACTTGAAACCCTAAATTATTTAGAGCTTCATTAATGAAACACTAAAATATTTAGGATTTTATTAATGAAACAATAAATTATTTATAATTTCATTGATAAAACCATAAATCCTTATTTCGGGTTTCATTTTTAAAACCTTAAATTATTCAAGATTTCATATATGAAATCCTAAAACCCTAAATTATTTAGTGTTTAATTTCTCAATCACTAAATCCTTATTTGGGGTTTCATTTATGAAAACCTAAACCTCTAAATTATTTATGGTTTTATCAAGAAACATTAAATCCTTATTTTAAGGTTTCATATATGCAATCTTAAATCCTTATTTGAGATTTTTATTTATGAAACCCTAAATCCTTATTTCATGTTTCATTTATGAAACAATAATACTCCAAATAATTTAGATTTTCATTAATAAAACCTTAATTTATAATATTAGGTTTCGTTTATGAAACCTTAAAATTCTATATTATATATAGGGTTTCATTGATGAAACTTTAAATCCAAGTTTGGGATGTTTTTTATGAAACCATAAAACCCAAAATTATTAAGTGTTTCATTATTAAAATCCTATTATCCTAAATTATTTAAGGTTTGATTTATGAAACCTGAAATTTCATATTTTATTTATGAAATCCAAAATCCTAATTTGGGGTTTCATTTATGAAACCCTCAATCCTTATCTAGGGTTTCATTTATAAAATCATAAATCCTTACTTAGGGTTTCATTTAAAACACCTAAAAATAAAATTTTGAAAAAGAAAGTTAAATTTCTAGAGAGATTTTTAAAAAATGAAATTTAAAAAAAAATATGAAAAAGAGTAATGAATTGAAAACATTGAAAAAAAAAATTAAAAATTTGAAAAAATATGAAAAATCAAGACAAATGTCTAGAAAAGTTGAAAAAAAAATAATTTTTTCAAAAAATATGAAAATACAAGTGTAATGTCATTAAATATTGAAAAAAATTAAAATTTTAAAAGAATTGAAAAAGCAAGAGTAATGTATTGAAAAAGTTGAAAAAAATATGAAAAGAAAGAGTAATGTATTGAAAAAATTGAAAAAAATTCAAATTTTGAAAAAATATAGAAAAGCAAGACAAATGTCTAGAAATTTTTTAAAAAAATGAATTAAAAAAATATAAAATCCAAAGTGTAATGTCTTTAAATATTGAAAAAAAAATTAAAATGCAGAAGTAATGTCCCGAAAATAAACAATTTGATGAAATAGAGAGTTAAATTTGTAGAAAGATTTTAAAACAATGAATTTTAAAAAAATATTAAAAACCTAGAGTATTGTCTTAAAATATTGAAAAAAATAAATTTTAAACAATATGAAAAAGAAATAGTAATATATTGAAAAAGTTGAACAAATTTAAAATTTTGAAAAATATGAAAATGACAAATGTGTAGAAAAATTATAAAAAAATAATTAAAAAAAAATGAAAATCCAAGTGCAAAGTCTTTAAATATTAAATTTTTAAAAAAAAATTTAAAAACCAAGACTAATTTCCTGAAAAACTTTAAAAAAAATGAAAATTTTGAAATATGTGAAAAAGTAAATGTATTGTCTTGAAAATTTTGAAAAAAATGATTTTTTTTTTTAAAAATTGAAATATCAAAGAGGAATGTCATTAAAAATTTAAAGAAATTAAAAATTAAAAAAAAGAAGCAAGAGTAATATCTTTAAAGAGTTGAAAATTAATCAAAATTTCATTTTTTTTTTAAAGTAAACAAAACTTCTTGAAAATTTGAAAAAAAAATAGAAAATATTAAAAGAGAAGAATTTTTAGGGTTTCTTAAATGAAACCCCAAATATTGAAGGTTTTGACTGAATGTTTTATTTTTGAAGCTTTAAAAAATTAAGGTTTCATTTTATGGTTTCATTTATGAAATCCTAAATCCAAATTATTTAGGGTTTCATTAATGAAACCTTAAACTTCACTTTAAATTGAAACCATAACTATTAAATGTTTGATAAATATAATCTCAACTATTTAGAGTTTCATTAATGAAATATTAAATATTTAGGATTTCATGAATGAAAACGTAAAAATCACCATAAATATTTATATTTTGATTAATGAAACCATGAAATTCTTCCTATATATTTAGGGTTTCATAAATGAAACTCTAATTATTTATGGTTTCTTAAATGAATCATTTATTATTTATGGTTTCTTCAATGAAACCCTAATTATTTAGAGTTTCATTGAAAAAATCGTTAATTAAAACCCTAAGTATTTAAAGTTTTATAAACAAAATCTTAAATTAAGCTAAATATTTAGTGTTTCACAAATGAAAGTATTAATCAAAACCCTAAATATTTAGGTTTCATAAATGAAATCCAAATAATTTAAGGTTACCAATGTGAAACTATAATAATTTTAAGGTTTTATTAATTAAACACTAAATTTATAAATGAAATGCTAAATATTTAGGATTTCATCACTAAAAGCTTTATAAAAATGTGAAAAAGCATGTGTAATGTCTTGAAAAAAAAAAAAAAAACAATTTGAAAAATATGAAAAAACAAGTTAAATTTGTAGAGAGATTTAAAAAAAATGAAGTGTAAAAAAATATTAAAAACTTAGATTAATGTCTTAAAATATTGAAAAAAAAATATTAAAAAGAAAGAGTAACGTATTGAAAATTTTGAAAAAAAATTAAAATTTTTAAAAATATGAAAAAACAACTTTCATATCTTGAAAAAGTTGAAAAAAAAATTAAAATTTTTAAAAATATGAAAAAACAACTTTCATATCTTGAAAAAGTTGAAAAAAAAATTAAAAAGCAAGACAAATGTCTAGACAAAAAAAAATTTAAAATTTTTTTTTTAAAAAAAATATGAAAATCCAAGTCTTTAAATATTGAAAAAAAAAATTTAAAAACTAAAATTAATGTCCTAAAAAAGTTGAAAAAAATGAAAAAGAAAGTATATTGTCTTGAAAAAGTTTAAAAAATGAATTTTTTTTTAAAGTTTGACAAGTCAAGAGGAATGTTTTTAAAAATGTAAATAAATTGAAAATTAAAAAAAGTAAAAAAAAAAAAATATATATATATATATAAAAGAAAAAGTAAGAATAATTTCTTTAAAAAGTTGAAAATTAACCGAAATTTAAAAAATATTAAAAAGTAAATGAAATGTGTTGAAAATTTGTAAAAAAATTGAAAATATGAAAAGACATTAATTTTTAGAGTTTTTTAAATGAAACTTTAATTATTTAGAGTTTCATTAATGAAATCCTTAATTGAAATCTTAAATATTTAGGGTTTTGTAAACAAAATCCTAAATTAAGACCTTAAATATTTAGTATTTCATAAATAAAATTATTAATCAAAACCTTAAATATTTTGGTTTCATAAATAAAACCCAAATTATTTAAGGTTTATTAAATGAAACCTAAATTATTTAGGTTCTCATTTATAAAACCTTAAATTCTTATTTAGGGTTTGAGTTTTGAAACCATCAACTATTTAAAGAAAATTCCTCTTTTATTTTTTAATTTTTTTTTATCATTTTAAAGTTTTTATTTTTTCAAGACATTTCTCTTAGATTTTTCAATTTTTTTTTAACTTTTCATTATTTTTAATTTTTCAAGGCATTGTTGTTTTTTTTTTTTTAAAGTTTTTATTTTATTTTATTATAGTCATTACTTTTATTTTTTAATATTTTTAAAATTCTCATTTTCTCATTCTAATGATATTACTCTTTTTTTGTTTTCATATTTTTTAAGACATTATTCTTACTTTTTTATATTTAATTTTTTTTTTCAATTTTTTTTAAGATAATATACTTTTTTTTTCTTTATATTTAATTTTTTTTTTCAATTTTTTTTAAGATAATATACTTTTTTTTTTCTTAAAAATAATTTTGGATTTCATTAATGGAACTTTAAATGAAACCTTAGGTTGAGGGTTTTGTTTTATAAACCATGAAACCCAAAATTATTAAGGGTTTCATTGATGAAACCCTAAATTGTTATTTGGAGTTTTATTATTGAAACCTTATTACCCTAAATTATTTAACATTTCATTTATAAAACCTTAAATCACTATTTCATGTTGTATTTATGAAACCCTTAATCTTAATTTAGAGTTTCATTTATTAAACTCTAAATCCTTATTTGGGATTTTATTTATGAAACTATGAAATCTTACATTATTTAAGGCTTCATTTATAAAATCTTACATCTTTATTTGGGGTTTCATTTATGAAAACGTAAATAATTTAAGGTTTAATAAGAAATCTTAAATCATTATTTGTAGTTCATTTATGAAATTATGAATTATTTAAAGACAATTCTTCTAGATTTTTTGAATTTTTAAAAAGTTTCATTTTATTTTTATTTTTTCAAGACATTATTCTTTTTTCTTTTTTTTTTTCAAGGAATTCATCTTGTTTTTTCAAAATTTTCAATTTTTTTTCATAACATTACTCATATTTTTTCATATTTTTAAAATTTTCATTTTTCTCATTTTAAAGATATTACTCTTGTTTTTTTTTTTCATATTTTTTAAGTTTGCATTTTTTTAAAAAAATTTCAAGATATTACTTTTCTTTTTCACAATTTTAATATTTTGATTGTTTTCAAAATTTTCAAGACATTCTATTTATTTTTTTAGTTTCTTAAAAACAATTAAAGACTTCATAATTAAAACATTAAATTATTTAGGATTTCATTTATAAAAATATAAAATCGTAAATTATTTTGGTTTCATTTTATGAAATACTAAAACCTTATCATTTATGAAACTTTAAATCTTTATTTGAGATTTCACTTATGAAACCTTAAATTTTTATTTATGGTTTCATTTATTAAACCATAAAACTCTAAATTATTTTGAGTTTTATTAATGAAATCTTAAATTCTAATTTGAGGTTATGTTTATCAAACCATAAAATTTTAAATTTTAAGCATTTCATTTATGAAATCTTGAATCATTGTTTGATATTTCATTTATGAAATCATTAAATCCTAAATTATTTAAAGTTTCATTTTAGGAAAACTTAAATCCTAAATTGGAGTTTTATTAATGAAAACGTAAGACCCTAAATTCTCAACACATTCCCCTTTTTTTTTTTTTTTAATAATTTTTAATTTTTTTTCAAGATATTATTCTTGTTTTTTCATAATTTTTTTTTCAAATTATCTGGACATTGCTTTTGTTTTTTCAAATTTTTAAATAAAATGATTTTTTTACCAGACAATTATCTTGGTTTTTCATATTTTTTTAACTTTACATTTTTTAGATTTTTTAAGACTTTTCTCGTTTTTAATTTTTTTTTACAATTTTTTTTATTTTATTTTTTCAAGACATTAATCTTATTTTTCTATATTTTTAAAATTTTTATTTTTTTATTTTTTCATTTTTTAAGACATTTCTCTTTTTTTTATAATTTTTCAATTTTCATTTTTTTAAAAAAAATTTCAAGACATTTCTCTTGTTTATTAATTTTTTTCAAAAAATTTCATTTTTTTTTATTGTTTCATATCATTATACTTGTTTTTTAATTTGTTTAATTAGATGTTTTCAAATTTTATTTTTTTCTTCAAAATTTTCATGACATTCCACTTGAAATTTTGATGATATTACTCTGTGTTTTTATATTTTTAAACATTTTCATGACATTATTCCGATTTTTTCATTTTTTTTAATTTTATCTTTTTTCAAATTTTCAAGTCATTGGTCTATTTGTTTTATATTTTTTAATTTTTTTTAAATGCATTACTTTTATTTTTTCATATTTTTAAAATCTTCATTTTTAAAAAAAAAAATTATTCCCTAATCTTTTTTTTATGTATATTTTTAAACTTTTAATTGTTTTTGTCAAATTCTTTAGACATTACTGTTGTTTTTTTTTTTTTTAAATTGCATTACTCTTGTTTCCAATTTTGTTCACATTTTTAAAATATTGAATTACTTAATTTTTTTAAGACATTATTCTTATTTTTCATCGATTGCTTTCAAAGTTTTAAAATATTACTCTTTGATATTTTTAAAACTCTAATTTTTTTTCGCATCCAATATTTTCAAAATTTTGTATTCATTACTCTTGATTTTTCATAATTTAAAATTTTCAATTTTTTTTAATCCAATGTTTTCAAATTTTTAAGACATTACTCTTTAATATTTCATCTTTTTAAAATTTTATTTTTTCAAGTAATTTTTTGCATCCCATGCTTTCAAACATTTGTTTTTTCATATATTTAAAATTTTTCATTTGTTCCAAGTTTTTTTTTTTTTGGCATCCCATACTTTCAAAATTTTCAAGACATTATTACTCTTGCTTTTTTAATTTTTTTTTTGTTATTTTATTTTTTGCATCCAATGTTTTCAAAAATTGTAATACATTAATCTTGTTTTTTCAGTTTTTTTAATCTAATGCTTTTAAAATATAGACATTACTCTTCTTATTTCATATTTCTAAATTTTCATTTTTTGTAAAAAAAAAAAATTGCATCCAATACTTTCAAATTTTTAAGACCTTACTTTTAATTTATCATATTGTAAAAAAAAATCTATTTTTTTAATTTTTTTTTTTCATCCAATACTTTAAAATTTTGAAGACATTACTTTTGTTATTTCATATTTTCAATTTTATCATTTTTTTTCTTTTTGCATACAATATGCTTTAAACTTTTAAATACTTACTCTTGCTAGGTCATATTTCTAAAACTTTCATTTATTCAATTTTTTTTTTGCATACAATATTTTCGAATTTTTAAAGCATTATTCATGTTATGTCATATTTCTTAAATTTTTTATTTTTTAATTTCTTTTTGCATCCAATGTTTGTCCAATGGGAAGTGCAAGAAGTAAAGTGGAGGTGCATGAAGCAAATCTCTTGCACTTGCAATGTAAACCCAATCATGTTTTGGCCCACTACATGGGGCAGCAACGGTCAAATGCCTCGAGAACCTCTTCTCATAGATCTCAAGACATGTCATGCCTTTCAAAAGAAAAAGAAAACAAAAATCATAACATGTCTTCAATTTCTCTTATATCTTAAACAATATGAGTGAAACTAGATTCTGATATCATAAACAATATTTTAAGTTTGAGTTTTCTAGAAAGAAAACATGTAATTGATAGGATTGATCTTACTAGAGCTGGTCAAATATGTTTTTCACAAAAAAAAAAATTATAGACAAAATCTATAAATACTTCGTACATGTAACTGGTAATAAAAGAAAAAAGATACCTTAATTAAACAAAGAGAAAAGGAAAAAATGGTGAAACTTAGAATAAAGCCGTGTGCCATCTTTATTTTGATTAATTGCTCAAGAGTCAAGAATGACCAAGTAAAGAGAAAGATCACGATATTTTATTAAAGAACCTTATTGAAGAGATAGGATTGAGAAGGTAAGTTACACAGTATAGAAATACCAATAGTTGCTCGGGCAATGATGTTCAGTGGGACCTAAGAGCTATAAATATTGAAAAAGGGGGTGACATTTTTATTGGAAACTTGAACTAATTGGACCACTTGTTATTTGCAAACCTGTGAGCTGTGTCTGCTAGTAAAAGGAAGATCCAGAAAAGAGAGCAAAGGAAACTAAAAAATAATTAACAATGGATACGAACAAGTTGGGGAAAAAAATGGATTTTGTCCTCTTTAGATGTTTTTGTATAATTAAATCAAATAATTGATTAGGCCCAAATAATGCCTTAACAATATTATTGTATATGGGGGGGTGGTTACCCCATTTGTTACTTCATAATTTTTTCCTTTCAATTAAATTCTTGGGATAAATAAATTAATTAGTAGAAGCCTTCGGAGAATCAACATCAACGTATATAGCATAGGAAAAGAAAAAGTATATATTCACCAACTAGGTAATAAAACAAAAGCAACGTTCCAACTTCCAAGAATACAGAACACGGGATTTACTGACCAAGATCACTCGCGACAAAAGAAGGAAAAACACTATAGTTTTCACAAAATCCAAACAATAAAATTAAGGAGGGTAAAAGAGATTAATGATTAAGTTACATTGGTTTTCTGTACTGAGTTTAGGATGTCCTAAAGCTTCCTACAAACAAAGTTTCTTTCTATTTCCTTTTTTTTTTTTTTTTTTGCACTGTTGTGATTTGTAACTTTGTTCATAGATCTTAAGGTCTTATCGACTCTCTATCAGTGCTGGAGTGGCTTGATTTGACTCTCAAGAAAATTTCTTTCCTAGCCAATAAAATTATGTTTTGATCCTTATCTATTCCTAATTTCCTATCACACATCCTTATGTCCACTTCAAGAGTGTTAATGTAAGGTAGGTATGAGAAAATTAAACCCAATCTTTTTATTACATTTATGCGAAAGTTACATATGTTTTTGTATTTATGCTAATTAATTTTTAAAATTACGAAGAAGTAAGAGCGTGAAAACAATGGGGGCTGACTATCATAGATACTAAACGTATTATTGATTTTCAATTATATCTAATAAAAAGATTGGGTTTAATTTTCTCCAACCCACCTTATAACACACTTGAGTTTGAATGTGTGATAGAGAAGGTTTAGAACATAATTTTATTGACTTGAAGTTCAATCATCAATATCCTTGGATCTCTGATTTTAAAAAGTGAAAAAAAGCTATATATATATTGCATTGTGTATGTGTTAATGAACATTCCCATTTAATGGGAACTGTTAATTTAAGATTCTGATTAATGAAATTTAACATTAAAAAAATTATTATCAAGCATAGTAATTAACAAAACTTCTAAAATAAGTGAATAATTTAATTAAGATATATTGATATTGTAATTTTTTTTTTACATTATCATGTAATTATAAATTGTCACACGATAGAATTATTTATTTTTATAATAATTATTTTTAAAATCATATCTAAAATATTTCTAATTACTTAACCGTGTAAAAATACTTACCATCCGTAAAATTTAAACAAGTAAAATAACCTAGAGTAATTAATTTCGAGAGACAATTATTATATCCAATGATCCTTTATGCATATTAAATTTCAACTATTGAATATTTTGATATTATATTCAATATATTTTTTGGTAGAGAGAATTTTAGTGAATGAAAATAATGCTCCCCCATTTAAGATTTAAGGCAAGAAAAACCTTTATGTACATTTATAAAGTACTTACATTTATCTCATGCTAAAGATACAAATAAAAACTTGAACTTATGACCCCCCCTCAACAAATTTCTTAGGATTTAATACTCAATATACTTATTAAAATAGTTCAATATAAATAATGTATACAAAAATTACTCTTACAGAGAAATTAAGTTCTTATATAACCCCTCCTTTTTTTTCCTCCTCTTAATTGTGGTAATAATAATATTTGGCCAAATGTCACCTCCAGATTCCCTCATGAGATGTAAAACAAAACAAAACAAACAAAACAGTATTCAAGTATAAATTTCAACAATAATATAGGGCCCGTTCCACTCTGAATATTTAATGAAATTAACGCCATCCAGATATGGGAGGATTCAGGAGTGATTATAATCTATAATTAGTAGTTTATTACTCACCACATGAACCGCAGAGAGCTGAATCTGGCACTATTGGTCCAGCCACAAAAACAAACATTAATAAATTGATTAAACCCCACTAAGTAGCGGTTGATGATAAAATTAATTAATTATGACAGAAACTGTAGGAATATTTTCACATGAATCATGAAAGCCCATGCATTAATTTCTTGGAGAGATTATACTCCAAATTCATATATCATTTACGTACATACATACATATACAGACCCGGGTTACAAGCAAATTACCAAACCTCAAGGATCTGAACTTACCTCAATTAACTAACTACTACCCAATACCAACCACCATAAAATCCAAAGAGACAAAATTAGAACTCTCATTAAGGCAGAAGAAAAAGCTCATCATCAACATTTTAAATTATAGTTGCAGTTATAGCTCCATCACGATCCTTTCCTTGATGTTGCAACAAATTGTAGAGAACCTATATGGTCGTGATTGTAGTTGCAGTGACTACAAAAACCTCGAAGCAACAGCTGAAACTGTAGTCACAAACCATATTGTTTAAAAGTAAAAGTAAAAAGAAAAATGAATGAAGAAACCCATATATATCCTTATTAGCTGGGCTTGTGCAAGCTTAACAAGCCATTAAATTTGGTACATTCAAACAAAGCTTTAGCTGTCATTTCCCTCTCAAACCTCCAAACATAGTTCAAGCCCACAAGCAGCTCAGTGATGGCAGCTTCTGTCTTCTCCTTGTTTGCAAAGATCAAAGTCTGCAACAACAACACATTGGTCTTTGGCACCAAGTTCTGATGCTCATAGCTCCTCTCACTCTGCCACTTGATCATGTTATGTGCCAAAGGTGCCAACCAACCAAGTATCCTCCCCAATGCATCTCTCCACTCACCAGCCAGCACGTGATCATCACATGCAGAAAACCCAACCCCTCTCAACCTTGCCCTCAAAGATGACCTTATGCTACTTGGCAACATCCCATACAAATCATCCCTAGCTTCCACCCCAACCAACTGGGGTGACTTTATCATCTTCTCCAACACCATCACCAAGTTTGCATAATGTAAACCCAAAGCTGAAGCACCCAAAGTATCACTATCACCATCACCCTTATTCAACTTCAACACCTTACAATTAGACTCAAAAAACCCACTTCCCAAATCCTCATTTTCCTCTCCAAGTTTTGATCTTTTCAACGGCCCAGATACAAAGGAGCAAGAATTTGAAATAGGGTTTTGATTATCAGATTCAGAGGGATAAACAGAAGACAAACTACGTGACAAAAAGGGAACACTACTGTGTCCGATTCCGAAGACAACCTTAATCCTCGCTAACACGGTGAAAACGAACCTTGCCAACAACAAAACAACCCCGTCGAAGTTTTTGTTCCATAATGAACGTTCCTTCAAGTTCTTCACCTCTTGCTTCTGCCAGAAGATCTTTTGCTGAAGATCGTTCAGTTTTTTGTGCTGCTCGGTGGTGGTGGTGGTGTCAGCGTTGAGAAGCGCTTTTTTGAACGCGCTTTCGAGGAGCGTGAGCGCGTCGATTTCTTTGTGGAGCGTTCCCGTGAGGCTCACGTAATGTTGCAGTTTTCTGTGTTTGGCTTCGATGTCTTTGGGGGCTGTGAGGGTCCACGCGTGCGGGTCGAGGCCAAAGTTGGCGAACTCGTTGAAGACTCGGTGGAAGGATCGGAGAGTGGGGTCATGGCAGTTGTTGCTGAGTCGGGCGACCGAGTTAGCGACGAGTCGGAGCGAGTCGGCGAACTCGGCCACAGCGAGGCTTAAAAGAAACGACTCGTCGTTTGAGATGAGCTTACGCACGCCTTCGAGGGAGACGGCGTCGTTTCGGAGGCTAACGACGTTGGCGTCGGAGAGGGACTGCCAAAGGTGGAGGAGCTTCGACATCACGTTCGCGATCTCGAAGGATAAAACGGCCACGTGTTTCGGCTTCGACGAGGAAAACGACGGTTTCTTCGTGAGCCTGTGCGACAGCGCCGTTTTGACCTTGATGAGCCAGGTTTCAAGGGCCATGGTTTGATGGGGTTGGAGGAGATTGAATTTGGTGAAATGGGTTGTGACTTTTTCTTGGTGGGTATGCGGGTTTCGGCAGGTTTGAGGTAGAGTTAGGTTATGAGCACTATGTGTTTGTGAATATGCATGTAAGAGAAAGAATGGTGGTGTGGTGGTGTTGGTCTTCAGAGAGAAAGAGAGAGTGCGATATTAGAATGTGTGTGAGTGTGAGGTGAAGACGTAATTAAGAAGAGAGGGGTGAGAGTTAAGTGTGGTTAAAGTATTTGAAGCGTAGACCCACATGCAGTTTGTAGTGTGGTAGATTGTGGCGTCAGAGGTTTGGTTTATTGTCAATTCTGATTAAGATTCAGTCGCTCCAAAAGCGCGTAGAAGCTTCACTTATGATGAAGCTGTTTGGGTTGTGACGGTGTTCAGGCCTTAGTGTGTGGGGGAATGGGGGTTTATGCACTTTGTTTTTGTATATTTATTTAACTTTTTGGGGTTAGAAAAGCTTCAGGCTGGTGTTGTATTATTGATTTCTTAGTTTGTAAAAATGTGTGTTTGGTTTATAGCTTTTTTTTCTTTTTGAATCCATTTAAGATAAGTGACTCGAATTCTAAAGTTTGTTTACGTAAGAAAGTAACATTTTGTTCAAATAATTGAACGTGCGTTTGAGATGGTTAACAGAAAACAAATTAACACATGTTTAATAATTGCATTACGTTCTAAACTTTTCAATAGAAATGGAGGAGTATGTGTATAGTTAGACTGGAATCAAAGGATGTTTGATGATGTTAAACGGTCAAACAAACATACTAAAAGAGACTTTTTTTTTGTTGTGTTTGGATGCACATAAACGCTTTTTCTTAGATGTTGCTATATTTTAGAGAGGACCACGTAATTATTGGCTCTTTCTTTTTTGTATTTTTTTTTTTTAGTTTTTGTTCATATTTGTTTGTTTCTTCGTTCCTATGATTAATTAACTGCCTTAATTAAAAATTTAATTTCTCACATGCACGATGCATCAAGCATACCCAAGTAAAAACGGGAAAAAATAAAGAAAGTAAAAAAAAAACTGGACAGTTCAATGATCTCGTAAGTATAAGACTATATTATTAGTGATGATTACGTTAGAATGCGTTCAATTATGTGGCTAAATAATTTTAGTCTTCCTTGGTCCAAAGGCTCTTCATCAATTCCGTTGACTGATTTTTCGTATCTTAAATTATAATAAAGTCCAAGGTTCATTCTAGCTATTTTAGCGAATATAATATTATGAAATCATCATGGAAAATAATTACAAATCCAATTAATATATATGCACTTTAAATTCCACTATAATTTCACTACTATTGCTTAATTAATTTGGCGAACAAAGTATGACCTCCACAAAAGTTATATGTTAGAATGTTTTGCGTTTGAAACACTGTTTGTATAGATCAAAATAATTACTAGTATATGGCAAACAAGTAATGTCAACTGTCAGAAAGCAAAATGCTTGGTAGTAGTAGTAGTGTGCATAATTGATAAAGTTTGACTTGGAATGGTTAATGAGGATGAGGAAGCAATAAGAACACAGATAGTGGCGTACGCCTAAAAGAATGATAGTACTACATTCAGAATAGCATAGACATAGTGCAGATTTTTGGTGGTGGGAATATAAAGAAAACCTCTCCACTAGCTCACTCATTCACGTCACATGGCTAGTGGGAATTACAGTGTGTTGGTTGGTTGGCCAGGTTCATACAAATATTTCGGGCTCATCAAATTAAATGCTCTACAGATTTTTTTTTTCTATCTATAATGCACTTTTTTTAATATAATTTGGAGATCTTGCCTCTTGGTAATTAATTAAATTGGGAGGGAAAGTCAATCTGCGATGGAAGCTAATAATAATGCACACGTAACATTAGAGTGCACTGAAGGGAAATGAAAAGGTTATTCAAAGGTAAATGCTAGGATACTGATCGAAGAATTTAAAGTAAAAATATCATTTAATTTTATTAAGAGACATAGGTTCATGTTATTTGTAATTCTTTTAGGTTCTTTTATAATTTTCATAATAAATAATTTACTTTAATTCTTTAACCAATGTCCTGGACCTATTATCAAGTTAGATGTTTTGATTATCTTTTTAACCTTTGCCTTGTCTTTAGCCAACCAATGGAAGGGTGGTGAAGGAATTCTAAGTTGAGTTGTCGGAAAATGAATAGGCATTATGAGCACATTTTACATTGATATTGATGCATGCCTTTAGAGTTTAGAGAAAGCATCAAGAATGGTCATGGTCATGCATTCCCTCCCTCTTAATTTGTTTTAAATCTTCTTCTCTTCTGGTCCAAGAAAGACAGCCTGCTACTTCTTTTATTTTATCCATTCACTCACTCACAAGTCACATGTGGGACAAAGATAAATAATACTACTTGTAAAAATAAAAGAGCCTTACATGCATATGCATAATGCATGCAAGGGTTCTTTTGTAGACATTTAGTTTCTTTTTTGTTTATATTGGTACATCAAAATTTAGATTAAGGGAAGGTTCGCTTTCATGCAAGGTTAGGAAAAAAAAAATCATAATTAAAAAAGTTTATAATAAGATTACAAATAGCTTATTAATGTACAAATAGTTTATAATAAGTCCTGATTTTATATAAGCAAAAGGCCAACCAACTGAGTTATGTGTATTTTACTTTCACCTTTTTTTTTTGTTCTTCTTACTAGGGATGCAGCCTGTGGCCGGAAGCACAGGGATATGCAATGAAAAAACAACAAAATTAACTTTGCGAAATCCCAGAGAAAATTTTGGAAAAAGAAGCCTCCAAATCAATCTTAATTTTGGCATTTCTCATTGACTGCAACCTGGAATGTAACACATGTCATGTGAGGGATGGCTATATATAATATGATCACATTCTAATTCTAAACTTAATAGTTTTATCATATCACCTAGATAACTTAGTCAATCAGCATTCAATACATAACAATAACAACAACAAAGTATGCAAGATACAGTAAGTGTTTGAAAGACAAGGAAGATGGATCAGAATTTGTCTTTTTGTGTGTGTGCAATGAACCAGCACTCCATTTTGCAAAATCTAGGAAGATTAGATTCTTTACCGACCTAGCTAGCCAAGTACCCAAGTACATTTTTATGAAATCAATTAACCAATGACATAAACATTTTTTTTCTATCAATCATATACTGAATGGCACATTAACAATGAGCAGACCATATCAGACAATCCCCGCAAAAAGTGAAAAGGGACGATTTGTTCTTGAGTGGGGATCAACAATGGGAGAATTAATGAGCAACGACACACCTTAGTCCTTGTACATTTTTTTTGCGTTACTTCATATATACAATGCACTGATGCAGTAAGGTTCTTAGTAGCTGGTTTTGGGGATCTGATAAACTTGAAAAAAATAAAATAAATGACTTGTTACACTCTTAACTATATATATATATATATATATATGATTAAATAAAATAAAAAACACAAAGTTTTAGCCATATTTGAAATGAGTATACATTTACAATTTTACATGCAAGTTATGCTAGATCTTATTGATTAAGATCACTTTTCTGTTTTTTTGAGTTATATATAAGATGTTAGAGTGTTGCTGTGTAGTACTACTACAACACATTATGTTTCAATTTTGATGAAATTGCAAGTCAACCATTGTGTGAGCCTTAATCAATTGTTAGAGTACTGGAAAACTATTTACCAATTATGTTTCATCAAATAACAATGTAAAATTCTTATCTCAAGTGAGTTTGATTTCTGTTTACCATGTTTGACCAAATACACAATGCAGTTTTTGTTTTAGTGTATGCAAAAAATTAAAATAAGTAAAGATGCACCAACCCCAACTTTAGTTGAATAACTTCCTTTGAATTTTATTAACAATGAACACTTACGTTTGCACTTTCGATCTATGCACTACATGGATTTTATATCCCAAAATTTTAGTATTATTTTTTTTTTCTGTTTTTGATCCAACTTAATTTTGATCATATAATCTATCTATATATTTATTAATTTATCTATCTATCAAGTGAAAATTATTGTTATTAATGTGAGAAATAAGATCAGTAATTAGAATATCAATCATTAGATGGCATTTGAATAGTTATAATTAAAAAAGTATATGATATTTTTAAATGACCGTGTAATTAATAATTATATTTCAATCATAATTATCCATATATAATTGAGTAATATAAATTCACACACACACACACACACACATATATATATATATATATATATATATGGTCTTTGAACTTTCGGTAACAGAGAAATATTTTGCCGACCATTATGATGTTGAAATCACCTTATAGTGTTGGAGGTTTCTGTGTATAACACTATGTTTTGCTGCTAGACTTTGCAATCGATCTAGGATGCGTATGTTGCACCATAGTGTATGTACATACGACCGTCCTAATCCGATTCCATGCGTGGGGCTATAACTCAAGCAAGAAATTAATTATGACGAGGGACCAAATCAGTGCCTTTTTGTTTTTAGGTAAAACTAGCTTATATGAGCTCAATAATAGGTCTCTTATAATATTTGTGTCATATTATATGGATACTTATTTGATGAGTACTATAGTATGCCATTATTTTATGTGTATATATATATATATATATATATACACGTACGGTACTCTTGATCACTCTATTTTTTTCCAGAAGTAAAAGGGACAACGAATGATGTCATTGAGATGGGGACACACCACTACTGTTTGAGAAATTCACACACAATATTCAAAGCTCATATCTGTGTGAGAACTGTGGAAAAATAGCAATTCCTATAGCAAGAAGGTTTTTAAGCATTTAATTCAACCACGCTTTCGGCACAATGAATTCTCACTGATTAGTGTCTATCTCTTCGTGCTACAGCCTACAGAACAATATTTGGTTTATTAATTACTAACCATTATCATTATATAGTTGGTTGGGAACCATATATAATTAATACTATACTAGTAGTAGTACTTTTTAATTAGCATGCATGTTCTTCAATAATTGTTCAATCCCCAGTAGCTATTAAAATTCTGAAAAATAAATTAAAGAAAGCATGATGATACAATTTTAACTTCAATTTAATTATGGGTCAAATTGAAACCTACCATTTAAGAGAAGAAAAATTGGAATCCACTGGCCGCAATGACTGGACCCATATGATAAAAGCATTTCAAAGGTGTTTTGAAGAAATGAAAGGTCTCTTTTCATGTCAAACCAAACACTCATTTTGCCCTCTCTCTTTCTACATATACATGCGTGTGTGATGGTGACCTAAGTGTGCCTTATTGAGATCCCACTATGTAAATATGCTTTTAGAAGTTTAGGTTAAAATTAAATGACCAAAGCATTATGTTATGTCGTGAGAAAATTTGTATAAAATAAAAACGAAACCATAATGAAAATGGAGGACTATATATTTATTTTATTATTTGTTTCGGGATGAAAGGATATGCATGGCCCTTAATTTGAGAAACCTCTTATGAATTATGGCCTCTCATTTTATCAGAATTGAAGGAGTTCTGTTCCACTTTGGGTAGACATTATTCCTTTGAGAAAATGGTCCACAGTTTAAAATAAAAACCAATAAGCAAAAAGATTGATCAATGAAGAAATTAAACATTGCAAATGATATATATATATATATATCCCATTTTCAATCTATATCTCTTTTCCTTTTTGTTTCTCCTTTGTCCCCACAGATGAACACTATAATGCGCACGTGTGTCATCATCATTGGATGTACGTGGTAGACCAAATTATTCAATCAGACCCACGTGCATGAACCCTACACATGCGGGACTATTGCCAGGTTCCTTTGGAGTACGATTTAGGGTTATGCTGTCCTTTTATCTTTTGGCTCAAGTGTCTTTATTATCATAGAAGGTTTGGATAATAACAATCTATACTATTTGATGTTAATATATAGATTTTCAGTGACAGTGATAAAATAAATGTTTGGTGTCACATATTCATCTAAAACTTTTTGCTTTCTTTCCTTCTCTTTTTCTAGAGTTTCGGCGAGGTTTTGAGAAAATGGAAATACATATGTACAATTCAAGTAGTTCATGGTTTATCTAGTTTTCAATTATCAAATATATATTGGTTTGTTGAAAAGAGCTCATTCACTTTATCTTTCATTAAATATTATCATTCGATCTCTCTTAATGGTGAAAATGATTATTTCTTGAATGGTTAAATAGTTTGACACAGAACGGAATAATAACTTATCATTTTTAACACAGCAAAGCAAATGAAAGAGGGAACGATAACCATTTTTATTTTTTTTGCGGCATTTTATTTCCCTTCTGATTTGATATAAATAATTTCCGAAAAGAGTTCGAGAGTGAAGGTTGCAGTTCCAGTAAAATAGTTCAAATGTGAGATACGTCAAGTTTGACATAGAACCATAGATTAGCTAGCTGATTCGATTTTGAGATAGACAAATAAAATGAGAAATTAAATAATCATAATTTTTGTTAGAATATAGATTAAGAAATAAAAAAAAGTATGTATTCTATTAAAATATTAAATTTTATTTTAGAATTATATTTAAATAATTAAAATATTTGATAGAATACATTAAATACCCCAACTAATATATATATATATATATATATATATATATATTTAATTAACAGGATAAGTAATATAATTATAATAATAAACATAAACAAAACTTTATCATCATGATCGATCTAAAGTGGATTGTATCTAGAGACGCTTCAGATGTCCTCATCAATATGGTGTCAAATCCTCAAATTAAGTGGGGTTACGTTCTGGTATGAACAACTATAAATACTTAATGTAGTGGTAGTTAAAGCTATTCAATTCTTTTGAGAAGAATTTGATTGGTACTTTTACACTGAACGTAGCGGCTTAACACGCACGCATTTATATTTCAGGTAATGGAGCATTTGATTTTGTTATGTTTTTCTTGATCAACCTCTTATAGTAAAAATAAACTACTAAATTACTTTTTACTTCATGTCTTATTTAAAAAAAATAAAAATCAAATATACTGATATAGAATAAAATCTATGTAAATGTCATTTAGTTATAAGCTTTATACGAGTCATAAAACTGTGTAATCTTGTAGGCTTAATCATATCATAACATCATATACATGTCAATATGAATTTTATGGATGAGGATGACTATCAAAATTAATAAGTGATCCATATATACCTCACCATCATGAGAAGATGATTAATTAAATTTGATTATGAATGTTATCAGAAACAGTTAACTCCCAATTTCAAGACATTAACAATGATAACGATATCATGAGAGAAAACGGATCAAGAAAGCACGGGTATGTATATTAAGTTCTTAACGAAGATCGAGGATAAAGCTAGCATAAATTAACACAGAAATCAAGTGCCAATACAAATATGTGAAGGCTATTGCAATTTGCACGAACTAATTAAACCAGGCTATTGTAATGTTACTAAATTATTAGTATTATTGTTGTAGTTTTAAATCATTAGATCAGTTTTAATGAC
Source organism: Amphicarpaea edgeworthii (assembly GCA_014843725.1). Taxonomy (NCBI): domain Eukaryota; kingdom Viridiplantae; phylum Streptophyta; class Magnoliopsida; order Fabales; family Fabaceae; genus Amphicarpaea; species Amphicarpaea edgeworthii. Next base: position 3,442,888 of record CM026325.1, read on the forward strand.
AAAGCAGTCGAATATCCAATCAATCTCTCCAATTTGGATGTTTCATCTTAAGCCAATAGTTTTAACTAAAATTGGTTAGATTTTGAATGCTTGTACCAAAACAACGTACAAGTTTAGAAAGATAAAAAGCATTGTGTAGCTAGCTTATGGTCCAGAAAGGAAAGATTAGTGAGAACTGAGAAGGTTGGCACATCCATCATTCCATACGCAGCCACCACCATGACCCCATGAAAATGATATTGTTATTTATAAAGTAACCTAATTGAGTTTTTTTTTTTCCTAATCAAATTAAAATGGTTACGTCGTCGTCTTTAATTAGAGTTCAGACTTTTCCATCACGTTTCCCACAACACTCCATACATATTAGGACAACCGGTCGTGCTCTTTCCATCTTCCCCACGTCACTAGTTAAGCTGCAGAACCATGATGAAACCTTAATCATCGATCATAATTCCAATAATATTAGACTAAACGTCTGAAACTAGCTTGCACCAAACGTATACTTTTAATTAAATATTCTAAGACAGTGCATTGGTAAGGCAAGCTTACTTTACATTTTATATTTATTCATCACATTCTAGAATTCATAAGATCTACAGAATTATTTAATTTTTTTAATGCAGCAATTGTCTCCATATTCATATTCCTAGAAAATAAAGAATTGAAAAAATGAGAAATTAAACAACAAATATAATTACATGTTAATCCAAAACAAAACATATTTATGAGTAGAAGAAAGAAAAAAATAATAATCAACATACTTATAAAAATGAAAATAAAAGGAGAAAATTTTCCTGTATAAAGGAAATACCCTTGTCATTAGAGGTGAGAGGTGAAACAGTTTTTGTTTGGGTGCAATACAAAAAAATATAAAGGGGAATGATAATGTTTTTTTTTTTTTTTAATTTTGAATACTGAGAGATAAAATGAAATAGGTGTATGTTAATTTTTAAAAGACTGCATTAATCTTATAATCTAATTTAATCCAATGAATAAAAATGTATATTTTCATTCTTACTCTCACATAAAAAACACAGTTTTCATACGATATATCTCATTATGTTCATGAAACAATTTATTTAACAAAAAAAAACTAAAATTCATGTTTGATTATCTATGTATAAAATTTCCTTAAACAATGACTTAATCAATAATTGAATAAGTTGAAAGATACCCATTTTCTTTGACAACAAAAATGTACAATCATAAATGGATATCTAGTTATTCTTAGAATGGAACCAAATCGTAGGTACTAATTACCAATGTAAGAATCGATAGGGGTTATTAGGGTGATCTCATGGTAAGAAGGAAATAGGTTGTGAATTCAAATCCCACTTCCGCTAATAATTAATTATTAACATTTACCAAATAAGATGACTATTATATCTAATGATCGATTAAAAAAAATTGATCCCTTGTAGGCATGCTCGTTTCTAACAAAATACTATTTAGAAGCATAATTAGTTAAAAATATGGTAAGAAACATAAATAACTAAACTGAAAACTTGACTATAATTCGGTAAACATATTATCATTTTTCATGATCGCAATATTGCTTTTAGTTCAGCATCTTTCTAATTTTTATTTTCAAATGAGAACTCTTAAATTGAGCACATCCATGTATCAATGGCTGTCACCTGCAACTGACACTCATGATAAATTTAAGTAGCATTTGTGACTAAACCATCATATTATGGTCCGAACAAAAATAATAAATAGTAATAATTACAAGTTACAGAGAACTCTTGATGCTGACATACGGGAAAAAAAAAATCCGGGCTTTCTAGTGGGGTTAAGTTTTCTACTTGTTTCTTTAGGTGAACAAAATTCATGTTACCCCCAACTCGTCCATTAGGGCATTCCCTTCTTGAAGGACGGACATGGCAACTTGACCTTGATGTACAGAATATGAAACATAAATTAGAATCAACTTTGGATATCGCTATCCAGATTCCAGAGTCTGTCTGCAATTAACTGTTTCCAAGGGCAGTAAGAGAGTTAGGCTAAGATCTAATGAGTTACCCAAGCCTTCAACATAGTTAAGCATTTAATTGTGATAATAAGACGCAATTGAATAAAAATAAACAACTGCCGAGAGCTTGGGAAATGATGGGCAGCACTGTTCCCTGATCTACAAAAGATTACTGTTCACAAGAAGCTTGTTCCAAGAGACAGATCACTTAGATTTGACAGAATTTGTGATCGAGTTGTTCCAATCTGGTGAGCAAGTTCAAGCTGTTCCTCCAATGGAAGCATTTCATAACTGTAACAAAGAAGACCAAGACAGATTTTATGTTTTAAAACAAGGAACTATCATTAATGAAATAATATAAGAGAAAATTGTAAATATCTGAAACAGGTAAGGTCTGTAAGGTATAGCTTTTCACCTGATTGGCTATTATAGAATGAATAAGCAAGTGGAGAAAATTCACCTAGATTTTCTTCCAGAGTTATGTTTTGTTTATTAACCACTTATGATTCCATTTCTGTTTTGGAACTACGCCAGTTTCATGCATTTTATATGGCCATTGATGTCTTGATGCAAAAAACAAACAATTCTTCAACATATATTGAATAACTACTTTTTTCTTTTAATTTTTTAAAAAGACTCAAAGTTTGATATCCATTTCTCAATACCACACACTAATACTGGCTGAAGATAAAACGTACTGGCATAACAGCTCGCAATCAACTATACTGTCGGGGCCAGGCCGATGAGCCTTTCCATTTGACTGAAATTGTCTGAAAGCTTTGGGGTTCAGGCCAGCGACATGGGGCACACCATCAACAAGCTTTCTCTGCAAAGACTGCAGTCTGCGAAATGTAATTTCATCAAGAGGTGCAATGCATCCAATACTTCCATCCAAGGTACCAAATAATAAGGCAAAACGGTTGGTTTTATCTGAGCCTGAAACTGAACCAGCTCGATCCGAAGTGGATAGCATTTGCAACCTTAAGAATTTAGTCACATGGGCACCGACATGAAATTCAGCTCTTGAAAGAAGCTTCTGTCCTTTCCAACTCTCAGACATCTTTGGTGCATAGTAAAAAATCTGCTTACCAGACATTTCAAAGGTTATATGTCTTGACGAAGTGGGATGGTCACTATTTTAAATATTATAATACAAATTAATTAATTTATACTACACATAAATACTAAAAAGAAATCAGGATAAATAATAAGTCAGTTTACACACAATCCCCATCAATCTGGGAGCAATAAAAACACAGCAACGAAGTCAAAAAATAAAAGATGATGGTGAAATCAATAGAAAAAAAAATTAGATAAAATATAGTAGAATGTGAACTGGGAACTCTAAAGACAGAAGAAAGAATGGAACGCAAATTTTCAATTAAAAGAACTTCATTTTTTTTTACCTGTTATCTTTAAAAAGTGCAAATGCACATCACAACAAACAAACAAATGGAAACAATATATACAATCTTAAGACAAACCTGGATGTTTCTATTATCATCTGAAACCATGAGACTAAGAGTACTTCCATCAATCAAAAATTCTGTAGCAAAACAATCAAGAGAACCAAAATCCTTTGCTAATAAGCTCAATTGAGCACCCTGCTCTTTCCAACTAAGAAAGTATATGCTTTTATGGATATCTCCAATAAGGATGAAGTTCTTTACCTACAAAAATGATGACACATTAATCAAGAGGGGGGGGGGAGCAATTAATCATTTGATAACATACAGTTATGAGTTTCTTTTCTCGTATGTTATTTTTCCCTTTAGATTTCAACATTGTATCATATCAAGTTTCCAATCGAAAGATTATTGCTCTTGAAAACAACCAGGAACATTTATAATTTGAGCCTACCAACAAATTTTAATTCAATAAGAGAAACTTCAGAAGGTTGAAGACAGAAGCAAGTGACTAAATTTAGCATGTTGTTTCAATGGCATGTTATCATCATAATAGAAGATTTAAGGAACTATCACTTACAATATTTAAGCTCACAACATGTAATGGTGGTGCATCAAAAAATGCAATACCATTCAACTCAGTGCCATTCCACTTGTGCAGAATAATTTTTGGACCAGATGCTATTAACAGATGGCCTTGAAGTGAGGCCAAGGCAGATATAGCACCTTTTAATTCCTTAGAATACACCTCTGAAACCTGTAAAGAAGAAGGATATTTATGATAATGTCCAAATGAAGGCATCACCCAGATTTAGAGTAAAGGGACACAATTTTGGTCACTTTTGAAGAAAGCATTCATAAGGATACCAGAGTTTGTGGATTATCAGTATTTTTCCCCAAAGAGAAGAGGAGGATACGTCCTCTCGCAGCAACATCCTCTCCTTGCACATAAGCAGTACCAACAGCTAAAAGTGTTTCATTTTCTTTTGTCATTGTATTCTGCAATAAAGATAAATTTCACAGAAAAATTTATAAGGTTCAGCAACAATCAGCATCCTCAATTTGAAAACCAAAGGAAAAAACATTACCAGTACGGTAACCATCCTCACAGTGAGGGCATTTTCAGAACTTTGCATAGGTATTGTTGCCTTTGTTTGCCAAGGGCCACCAGACTTTTCTGGCTCCATAATACGAACTTCAAACTCATCAATAGGATAAAAGCGGTTTTGCTCATCAGAATTCATATTCTGACTCTCATTTTGATGGTTGACATCTTGGTCAACCAGAGAAATAATTTGATTCAGTGGCTTAAGAACCTGATGAGAATGATTAAAATGTAGCATCACTTCCTGAATAAGATTAAAAGTCTAAAAAGCAATCATAAGAGTTGCTCCTTCTAAATTACAATAATAAACCAAAGGACAAGTCATCCAATGGAGTAAGAATAAAACATTTAGCACCAGGCCAAAAAAAAGAAATATAAAGAACCAGCAACTTTTAACACAAATATTGAAATAAAGCACAGATGGGTTAAAATAAGCTACTAAATTAACAAACTAGTGACTAGTGATTACTTCATAAGAAAATCCTAAATATATTTTTTTCTATAATAAGGAATAGTAGTTTATGCAGTCCAATTCTTAGCTTAAAAGTAGAAAATAACTCATAATGTACCATGTGTAAGTGATTGCAAATGCTTGGATTATTAAATATGTTTGACATCTAGTTTTGCAAAATAATCAATTTTTTGGGTCAAGCTTTTTCAGGAGCTGCAAGAAAGAAAATAAAACTCCGAAAATAAATCCAAATTCAGAAAAATGGTCAAGTTTAAGACTCCAGCCACAAGAAATGCTGGTAATTGTTATTACATGAGTAAGAATTATAACCTAGTAAGCCTAAATATCATGCTCTTGAATATTTCTAGAAAATTAAAAATAAAAATGTATACTTACAGGAAATGAGACAATAAGTGGATATAAGTTCTTCTCTGCAAAGTATGTTACTTGGTGTGGAGTGGCTTTTAGTGGAATCTAAGAATAATATAAAAAATTAGAAAAGATCCAACCAAATCAGGTAGAAATCTAGATTTCATAGTTTGAGCAGAAGAAAGCTCACTTTTTGTACAGGCCAGTAGCTGTCATAGTTTGAGCCAGAAGGCAATTGACATATCTTCAAAACACCCTATAGAGAAGATTCAAAAGAAAAGTTAGCCACAATTATAGAACTAGTTTATGATAATTTATCCATGAAAGCAAAGTATCATCCTTTACCTGTGATGTAACATATATAAGTCCATGATTGCAGTTCACGTTGTGAAGGACAGTAAAAGCAACAATAGATCCATCACATAGCTGACACAGAAGACAACAGTAAGATAATTTCTCAAATTTCTTCTGCATAAAAAATATTAACAATGGTGTTCATTTAGGTATAAAAATCAAGCGGAAAAAAATGCAGTCATCCGATGTGATGGCTGGCCCATGATGGTTCAAACATGATATGCAGTCCAATCAGCTGGTAAATGGAACTTGCAATTGGCAGTAATGCCTATTCCAGAGCCCTATTGCATTAACAGCCAAGGTCTGACAGGAGAGAAGATGCTCTGCTAGAATCCCACAATATTAATGTCTCATAAATTTCAGAACAGTATTCTGAGTCAAACAACACTTGCACAGCATGGTAAGTCACATAAATCTCATTAGATGATAGATCCAAAATCCAAATAGCCAACAACCTGTCTATGACCACTGTTAAAAACATAGCCTAATATGATGCTTTAAAAAGCATCTAATTTATCGCCATTGTCTAGTCCAACTTCTTCGAGCATACTAATTACAATGAAGAAAGGTATACATTTTAAAATGTTACTCATAGGTATCCCAAAGAACAAACATAGAAAGAAATTATATCACAAGCACAGCAAAGTTTAATATCTAATAGATATAATTACATAATGGTGGGTTTGTTCTGACCTGTGGATGAACACGAAGCCGTTCCCTCAACACCATAACCCAAGCTGGTCTTGACCCTGATAGGAAGAATCCTTGATAACTACCAATATTCTTGAAAATAGTAATTTGTTGCAAAGGTGATTCATTTGATGTATCCTCCCTGGCATATGCATCCAAGGGTACACGAACAAATCTCAAATTTCTAAGCCTGGAAGCGTTGGTACTGCTAAGGCCAATGGATCCTCCGGCTGATGCTGAATCCTCAACTTTAGAAGTACCATCAGGACTTTCATAAAGGTAAGCATGGTAACAAAGAATAGTTCCATCACTTAAAATCCCAAAAAGAAATGGACGGCTATGCTGCCCAGACCATCTCTGCATGGCCAACTCTTCAACCTTCATATTTGGTATATTTTCCTTCCTCACTTGGTTGACCACTCCATCTCTATCCCCTTTTTTAGAATCTTTTAGTACCTCTTTCATCAGAGCATCAACAAGATGGCTCTTTCCAGACATAAAATTTTCCACAGAAAAGACACAATTGAAATTGGGCACATCAAATATCTCAAGGTTGCCATTATCAAAACAAACAACACAATAAATATCCCCATGGTCCTGAGCTGCACCATCAGTGCCATCAATAGCCTCACCAACACCAGTAGAAAGCCATGCATCAGTACTAGTCTTCCTCAGCCAAGGCTCAGGTCCTTTATCATGGTACAGAGTACATGAAGAAACTGATCCCTTAGAGTTCTCAAATGAAGCTGGAGAAGTGACAGAAATAGTGCAGGTACTAGGATCTGTAAATTGAAATGAAAAAAGAAAAAGGGCATTACAAAAAAAGGGGGGAAAGCTCAAAAGCATCTAATCAACAAAGGGACAGAGCTTATGAGAATTACGAAAGACAAACTTAAAAGTTAATAAATAGAATTTATTCAAATATAACTAACCAAAACCTTACCTCCAATCAGAAGTCGAATACTTCCATCACTCATTCTGAGTAAGACAAATGGATCAGCTATAGAAACAGAAAGTGCTATAGCACTTTCAGATGCAGAACCAGATTCAGAATTAGAAGCTCCAAAGCTTACATCTTGGGTCATAAAAGAACCATCTAGCATTCGAGCACCACGTTCATAGACTTGGATAACTCGACGCCTACGAAGTACGAACAAAACCAGGACTCCAATAGTTATATTTCTATGATTTTAATTTGAAATCAGCTGCATAGAAAATTGTTATGTGACATTGACATTGGACTATATGAAAATTAACAGGGTAAATCAAGATACAGAATATAAATGGAACACACTTTCTGTTTCCCCAGCAAGTGGTAACAGTACATGGCTACATGCAATAGAAAATGAACCACTGACAAGAAACAGATAAAATCCCAGCCAAATGGTAAAGATCCACAAGCAGGAAGCAAAACAGAAAGTTAAATAATGACCCATCTTCTAATTAAATTTCATTCTTACAAAAACATCAGTAATAAACCAATAAAGACCCACCTTCCAAATAAATTCCCCGCGGCAAGTGTTTTTCCTTGAACATAATAGTCCACACTTTCAGTAACCTCACTCAGAAGATCAGCAGTTTCTAGTACCTAATCATAAATGGCCAAAAAAACATGTAATTGGTTAGACATTAAATTTAAAATCAAAACTTATTCGACATTTTGAGTCATAGCTTATCCTTCAAAAACTAATAATTACCATAGTACGAGCCTCCAAACTAATAATAAGGTAAGCATGATACTCATCGTCATCATCAGCCATCTTAGAAGAATCAGCATTATGAGAGCGTGTGCTCTTATGATACACAGTCCAAATACCTTTGCAACCAGGAAGTTCAACCTGAAATTATGCATTATGTAACAAAAAAAATTATGAATGCATTTGCAACCTTTTGTCATAAGAGATTCTTTTTAGACCATTCAGCAAATTGCTAAAAACAACTGGATGGGTGAAGGTAGTATATCACAATCAAATGTTTGGTGAATCTAAGAATAATGGATTTACATTACAATTGTATCTAATAATATCAAAAGTTGAAGTGCTATTGATAAAATATAAAAAATGAAGGTGCCAGTAGGTTTTGTACATTGATGTAAAGAGAAACTTAAAAGTTATTTTATAGCATAAGCATCATGATTAAACATATTTAATACATTAAAACATGTGCCACCAATGAAAACCATGGACAAACCTCAGTAATCACTTCTGGGCGAATTGATTGTCGCAGAACAGACAGAGAACCATTCTTTCCATGACCAGAACAGCACACCTGCATAGCGGCTCAGTATGTGAAACAAAAAATATTGAATGTAAACATAACTATGATAAACATAATTTTTATTTTTTTTGCTGAATTATTATAAACATAATATAAACAAACCAATATAGAATATTAATAACAGTGCTCAGATTAAAACACCAAGTAACAAATAAAAAATACTGACCAATTCATAGTTACTCTGTTTGGCTATCCCTGTAGCATTTGCATCAGCATTTATTCTTAAACCATATGAGAAATCTTTCAAAGGACCAACGTTAATCAATGAATCCCTCACTGCAAACGAGAAAGATTTCTGCAGCAAAAATATAACTATTTAACTAGTTCAGTAAGTTTAATATGTCAAAGAATTTCAGAAAATTCAAGAAGCAATGTGTCTATAAACAAATAAAATATTTTAGATGCCCGCACTTAATCTCCTGAGACTTTTCCTCTATCCATATCGAGACACTACCTGTGCTGATTCTGTTCTATTTGGAGCAGACCCATACAAGGAGAGCTCCTCACCACTAATCATATCTTGCAAAGCATCAGAAGGTGACCTCCGCAATCTCTTTGATGGAGCATCTGCTTCAATATCACCAACCTATAAAATTGCAGGGGAATATTTTATAAATCATTTCACTGATAGAGAACACAAAAGTAACAAAATAAGATAACAGCAGGTTTGCTTTAAAATATTTTTCGAACCAAAAACAAGATAACAAAATATTTATAGAAGTAACTTGAATAGCATATTTGCTGCTACTGAAATAAATGTTTTTAAAATAAGCTATCAAAAGAAGGCAGCCGAGAATTTAAAGAAATCAATTACGTACCTCTTCTTTTAGATTGGATGACAACATGGAAACACCTGATCCACAAGAAAATTGCACCAGCATACTGTCCCCTAACCGACTCGCTAGGAAAAACAGAGAATTTCCAATTGTTGTAATACCCTAACATAATTTTGCAGAAATTAAAAAAACTAAGGTCAATATGAAAATTAAATTAATCTGTAAAGGTTAGATTCGAATCTATAACATTAACAAACAGGTAAAAAATTTCAAACTTACAGATGACAGAACTGAAGCTTTTGACTTGGAAAGATCAAGTCTCTGCACAACCCTGAAAATGAAAAAATATTTGTTGGTTTATGTATATAGGAGGTTCTATCATAATCATGTTTAGTAATGTTTTGAGCACATGGCACTGCAACTCTTACTTTTCTTCAATCATGCTGTATACTGTAGAATTCTAAAAATTGATTTCCATGGTTGCAAGAAGGAATAAAACTGCAACTATTACTCTTCTTCAATCATGCAATCTACTCAGAATTGTTAAAATTGATTTCCATTTACCCATTTATTATAGACCAAAAATTAAAAACTCAAACTGAATTTTCTTCCTTTGATGCAAAAAACTTAAAACTGTTGAGTGTAGAAAGCAGATAAAGCATCAAATAGAAACACCTTCCACTTTCATAAAAGTAGCATGGTATGATACGATGACAAAAGGAGAGAAATAGAAAACAGAACATTGAAGTAGTGCTGAAAATAGTACTCTGGAGTACTAACAAGAGTAAGATTCTGACAGCAAAAGACATATTTCTATTATATGTCAGTTGGAGTGAATTTCTCAATCTACACATCCACCTCCCAATCAAATGAACAAATGACCCAACACATAAAGAATGTGAATGAGGGAGATAAGAAGGATAAGCAATGTACCTTCCATCATAAACAAGCGCAAGCAATAGCAGTTCTCCAGTTTTTGTTGACAGCAAGGCCACATCACTCAACAACCAAGTTGCATTGGCGGCATCAAGCTCCACATTGAAACTTGATCTTGGTATCTCTTGACTGGAAATAGGAAAAAAAAAAAAAAAGGTAATTGGGATTATAAAAGTTAACACCCAAATACAATATGAAGAAATTAATTAATGTGCATCATATGAGGATGTCAAATCAGTGCATGAAAAGTAAGAAGTAAAGTCAAATAGTTGTAAAAATCCATGCCTAGAATTTTATTTCCTTTTATATGAAGAATACATGACAGAGAAAGAATCACCACCTACTGTCAAGTGTAACAGCATAGCTGTTCAAGGCCAATGCACAAGAAGCAGACTGCAAAAACAACCTATATAATTAGATTATTCCCTATCTCTTGTAAATCAAAACCATAAAATGGAAGAATACACATACACACAAAACTACAATTAAATATCTTTTCAATTTATAGAAATTGAGAAGACATTGCATGACTATGCCTAGGCAACACGTTTACCTGACTGTGATAATGAATAGTGTTTGCACCAATTACAAGAACACCACCTATTGGCGAGGGCACCGCAAGAAGCTTGTACGCATCATGGGGAAGATTCTGACAAGATGAATACGACACAAATTTACAAAAACAGTTTAAAGCGAAAAAAGGGGCAAAACAATCAGAAGAAGTTAAGAGACACCGGACTCAAGATACAAATGATCCATGAGGAAATATTATTCAAAATATAAGCTCTCCATGCACACATTGATTAACCGGTTACTAAAGAGATCTCACATGGAAGAGGCAGTAAATTGTTAAAAAAAGACAATATAATACACGCTATTACTCACATTCAATTTTGTTTGCCTACAAATTAAGAGACAACAAAACCAAAAATTGTTTATACAATATAATGGAGACTATTTAGCCACATTAATTTTGTTTGCCTACAAGTTGAGAGCAAACAAAACTAAAAATTATAAGATGAAAAGAAAATTCCAAATAAAAAAGAAATGGGCAGCGACCTCCAATAAGGATTAAGGAGAGCCATAACCTAAAATACTCCAGCTTATTCTTAGATATTGAGAAGGGGGGGGGTGGTGGTGATAAAATATCTTCCATTTTGTCATTGCCACTTTTGAACAAAATGAATTGAAGTGCCATCTAGACATCTAAATTGAACTTACAACAGCTGACCAAATAAGTGGATGCTGCTTCAAAGTTGTGCTGATACTAAGTGCTGATATCATGCAAGTATGATGCTTCCATGAGACACGTCCAGCCCAAGTGAGCTCACGTTCATGCAAAATCACCATTACAGGTTCAATATAGCCTATACAACAAGTTAATCCAATACTCATTAAATAAAAAATAACACAAACTTATGTATATTAATATGATTTCAGGCAAAGAAAATAGATAAACAAGCAATGCAATAAAAGCAGCAGAATCAGAATATATTACAATTTGATTTTTAATTATGATTATACAATACAACATTAGTTAATTCAGTTTTTGATCCAGAAACAACACTACTAATTATACTCAACTTATAAAAGAAGGAAACGGGAAAATATATTTAAGAAACATGTCATTTTGACCAAACCAGCAGTCAATATTTTATTATGCACAAGCACAATAAATGATTATAAATTTTATAAATAATACATTTGAACCATGTATTATATCACAAAGTAAAGTTGGTCTCATTCTGCAATGTATGAATGAATTCAAATACATGCATATAGAAAACAAAATGTTATTATTTGATTATTAACTAAAGAATTAATGTGCAAATTCATTAATGTTAAAAATGAAATCCTGAGATTCCATGTTACGATTTATCATTGCTCACCAAAACCAATATTCAGCAAGTATTGCATACAACTGAGGTGGTGTGGTGGTGTTTGGAAGAGTTTACACAGAACATGGAAAAGAAATAAGAATACCCATATATTAATAGAAACTTTTAATATTGATGTTACTAGCAACAACCATGATTCCATTTTTATCAAAAACCAAATCCAAATTCCATCTCAATCATCTTATGAAAGCTAGTATTTTTATTTTTACCATTCATAAATATATACTTAAGAGACAAACAACAACAACAACAACAACAACAACAACAAAGCCTTATCCCACTAAGTGAGATTGGCTACATGGATCACACAATGCCATTTAGCATAGTTAAACCAAAGTTTCAAAAATACATACTTAAGAGACAAGATGATAAATATTAATATTATCTTAAACTCACCATGAACAAACGTAAAATCTTTTACATGCCTCATATCCAAGTCACGCAGGTTTATCATATAAGATGACTCAATACGAGCAGGAGCAACTGCTCCAGAAGATCCCAAGGCATCATCGTCTCCAACTAAACCAGAACCAGCCTGACAGCAATAATACATGAATAAAAATTAAAACAAACCTCTTTCTAGTGAATAATGATATTTTTTAATAACCAGATTACAAAGGAAAAAGTGGTATAGAATACTACAAAGAATTTCAAATTCACGAGGCATAGAGGATAAACCTGAGTAGCCTTTAGTATTATCATTTGCAAATCATAGATAAGAACTCCACCACACCTGCCTTGAGGATCAACCTTTACCACCGGTCCTCTTGCAAATTGTTCTCTTCCTCTTTTCAGATGAAGCCATTCTGGACCCTCAAAACAATGCAAAGAACTAGAAGGTAGAAAAAACAGTTAAAGACAACAGATAAGCTAAATCCTTTAGACAAGTGAGAGATAAGAGTTTGAAGCAAAATCACATAACTTCTCATTTTCAACTGACATGCTATAAGTCAATGAACTAACTGTTTTAAGTTGTATCATTATTCAACACCCCTGACCTTAAACAACAAATTAAAAGAAATGAGCAAGCCCTGTACATCTTCCAAATTTCAACCATCCAAAAGCACTACAATTAAGGACAAGACATCTACAAGACACAGAAAAAATATAAAAAAGAAAAGGCATAGGAAAAAGACAACTTCTACTCTACAGAGCCCTCCAATCCCACAACATAATTGTAAAAAAAAAACTCTACAACATCAGTAATTGGGATATAGATGACATACTTATCTACTTCAGTGTATTTTAACTTCGCTCCATAAATAATTTTTTTCATCAAAATGCCAAAGTCATTTCCCTCCACAGGCCACATTGAAAGGTTTGAATTACAACTTTCTAAATTCTAATAGAATGCACTTTGTCTCCCATCCTACCAAGTTGAACTAGAATGTCCCCACTCATAACATTTCAAATAGAATAGAATATCTCTACAATTCAGTTAAGTAGCTAACCATTTCAATATCAATCAAGAAGCATACAAAGTGTAGAGAAAGTATAACAAAGTGTTGGATAAAAACCATTTCCAATCAGAGTCCACAATAAAATTTGCACACTTATTTTTCCTTCAATGATTCTTCTAATTTTTAGTTCATAGAAGTGCAAAGCCAAATATCACACCATTAAGAACATAATTTAACAGAACAAAAGCATATTTTGTTCATATGCTAATTTAAACATATGCACTCACCTAGTACGAAGTCCATGAATAGAATCATCATACTCAAGAACTGAAATCTTTGCATCTGCAAAAGTTAAGATGATAGAATCTCTCTTCCTAGAAACATCACCACCTCCAATGCTTAAAACAGCCATGGTTTCAACATTACCATGCAACCTGAATCATATGTATAATAGCATGTGTGAGGTAAGATGCCAAAATTAAGCACTAAATCCAACAGATTAAAGAAGTTCATAGTCACGTACATGTCCCACATTCCCATTAGCATCAAGGAAACCCATGTAATCATCACTAACTAAATTCTCTTAACTCAATCAACACTGTACTTAATTGGAAAAAAAAAAAAATCCAACCTTCACATTCTAAATTCATGTAGTGTAATCAATTCAAAAAATTTAACAGCTAAAAGAAGATAAAAACAATATCATCTATATCCTAGCATCATTAAGGAAACCCACTTGGTGATCACTAATGAAATTTCCATAGCTCAATCCACAACATACCTATCAATTGCAAATCAATATTTAAAAGGCTAAATTACACATTTGATACTTTATATTTTGGTTTTTGTTCAATTTCGTAATTTATATTTTAGAAGTCTCAATTTAGTCCTTTATGTTTTTAAAATGAGTCAAGATGGTCCTTTTAAAACAAAGATTGTTTTCGAACTTGAACTATTTTTTAACTAATTCAAGACATGGAAACATTTCATTAGATTCTCTTACATGAAAACTATAGAATCCAACTTATGATTGAAAAAAAGGCGATAAATATAGTGAAAAGTGTATCAATAAGCAACAGAAATATTGAAAAATCTAATATTAAATTATTTTTCAATTATTCATGACACTCATTTTTTCGCGCAATTGTTCGCCCCCTTTTTGATACGTATATCAATTAGGTTCCATAGCAGCATTAACCAAACACATACAATTATCACAAAAAAGACCACTACTCAGTCCACAATGTACCATCAATTGCAAACGACGAAAAAAAAAAAAAAACTAAGAAATAAAATCTCTCTTCTTCACTACACTTTTTTTTTTTTTAAATTTCTCACAGGTATACTCCTACGTAGACAATCATCTTTTCCAACTGAAATTTGAACCTTGGCTTGCCACATTGTTAGGAGTGACCCTTTCCGCTATACCCAACCCTTGTAAATTCCAGCAAATCCAACAACTACTCCAGCTCAAAATGTTTGGTCCCGAGGAGACAAACACTTATTAATATTTTTTATTTATTCAAAACAAGCTAATCTAAGCACAATTCAAATTCCAGAACAAGCGAAATGGACAGAGGCGAAACCTGTAGTGGCAAACGAGCTCGAGGGAGGCCCCGGCGATGCCGTCGAGGAGGGCACCGCGGCGGGAGTCAGCTGCCTTGGGCGGCTGGTCCTCCTGGAGGCGGACGGCGTAGACTTCGAGGATGTTGGCGGCGGTGACGACGAGGTTGGGGAGGGGACCGACGTGGCGGGGGCGGGAGGGCCACTCGGCGTCGAGGCCGTCGGGCTGGAGCGGCACGAAGTCGGAGCGGGAGTGGGTGAGGAAGCCGGCGCCGCAGTTGTCGATGCCGGTGGGGCACTGCATCATCTTGTACGCCGCGAAACTCATGGTGGAGGGAACACGTTAGATTCCAATTCGAAGTTGAAAAGTGACACAGAGAGAGAGAGGATTGTGGTTTGTTGTTATTGGAGCTTAAACCCTCGATTAGGGTTTGGGTTTGGCGGGAGTGAGTTTCTGTGTCCCCTCACTCTGATGTATGCCACAGTATAGTGAGTAACAGTCTCTCTCTGCGGCGAGGGAAAGAATTTGAGATTGGGTGGAAAGAAAGAGTTTGGAAGAATTAAATAATAAAATACAATAAATGAATAATACTCTAATAATTTTGAGTGATATTGGATTTTACTGTAGTAGTATTACTTTTATTTAAATTTAATGTGATAAACTTCTATTGATGATTGATTGTTGAAAAAAAACATTTTACAGAAGAAAAAAAAAACTAATTTGCAGATGTTGTAAGAAAAGAATTTTAAATTTATACTATATTTTAGAATTGGATCTGGATGGAATTGATTTAAATCATTAGATGGGATGAAAAATTGTATTAAAATTAACTTTAATTGTAAATTCTTATTAACATATTGCTTTTATTAAAAGAATAAAAAATATTTTTTGACCATCAAAACAAAAAGTTAATCTATATTATTTATATTAAACTTGTCCAAGAATTTCTGAACACATGTCAATTTCTTTCCTTTTTACATTCTCTCTCTTTGCTTTTTGTAGTTTTCTTATTATAAAAAAAAAAATTAAGTTATTTTTCAGTAACTGTGCAAAGAACAAGTCATTGATCTAGTTATATTACAATATGCCAATATGTATGCATATGCATATGTAAACAAACACATAGATGTCTCTTTTATGTCTCCTTTTTAGCATTGAAACATAGGAATACAAATATGCTAATAAGCTCATTCCAATCATAATTACAATCGCAACTATGTCTCTTTTAAAGTTGAATGGTGATGCATTCATTCAATCACAAATCTTTACATTACTTTTAAAGTAATTTTGTAAAAGTTAATAAACTTATAAATTACATGATTTTATATATAGTTGTTATCTTGCACGTGAATTGAGAAATAAACATTAGTATGATAAAATTTGCAGTAATATATCTAGTTAAGGTGGGGAGAACAACTTGGCATGCTTCTCCTGATGTAAGTTCAATTCACATAAGTTATGTCTGTAGTAGGAACCATTCCAGTACTTCTAAAGAGCAATACTTGTTGTACAGAATACAGTGAAATCCTTCTATAATTGTTCTATTCTCTTTACTGTCAATCTAAAAGACAAGTCTCCAGCCACCCTTTCACCCCAACCTTTGGCTTTGGCATGAATGATGGATACACTGAACATGAAGTGCCTGCTAGATGCTGTTATTTGATACTACATCCTCAAAGCGAACAAACCATTGATTATTAGAGAACTGCTGCTGAGGTTGTAGCCTATCCATTTGTGGGGGTTGGAGGAGGTTGTTTTTGTTTCCCTTTTGAATCACAAATTGTGCATAATCAATGGTCTTTGAAGAAGGGACAGCAAAGATATTTTTATTGTGAGGGGCTGGGATTAGTGATGCCAAAACCCTGGCAACCTCATGCATGGTTGGCCTCTCGGAAGGATTTCTTTTTGTGCAAAGAAGAGCAAGCTGAAAGGTCTTCTTAACATGGCTCAGATCCATGCAGGTAATAGACACCTCAGGATCCACTGTCTCCATTATAGTGTTGTTATCTGCCTTGGATAATATCTGCAAGCCATGTCATGTACACACGTTATGAGGACTTATGCATATTCTAGGTATATTAACCATAAACTGAATACAAACAAACCACCCTCGTCTCACTAGATGAAGTTAGCTATATTGAGACTCACGATAATATTCGGCTCGATTGAAAATCAAATCTTTAGAGATATTAACCAAAAATTGAATAATGCAGAAAATGATTACCAAATGGTGCAAGTTGGAATCGCCGTCCACTGCTTTCTTCCCAGTTAGTAGCTCAAGTAGAACAATGCCAAAGCTATACACATCGGATTTTTCATTTAGCCTAGATGTCCGGGCATACTCGGGGTCAATATAGCCTATTGTTCCAAGAACAAACGTTGATGCATGAGTTCTTGTAGTTGACAAACATTTGGCAATGCCAAAATCAGAAAGGCGAGCTTCAAAGTTCTCATCTAGCAGGATGTTTGAAGACTTTATGTCCCTGTGAATGATTCTAGGACTGCAGTCATGATGGAGGTAAGCAAGTCCTTCAGCAGCTCCCACAGCGATCCTCAAGCGTGCCTCCCAATCAAGTTTTACCTTTTTCAAGGGACCTGTCAGCAAGACAATGATGTCATAAAACAATCTTAAGCTACATTTACTGATTTTCCTTTGACAAAAAAGCAAATGTTGTTAGCAAGTTTAAGAGTAGGACACCATTAATCTGAGGAAGATTCCAATGTCCATGCATTGCATACAAGTGTTTTTTTTTTTATAAAAGACAAGATTTCATATCACAGTAAAAAATTCTAAGGAGTTGTTTCCAGGTTAAGTAAATATACCATGAAGAAGATCCCACAGAGAGCCATTCTCCATATAGTCAAAGAAAAGAAGATTTCCATTAGGAGTTAGAGCATAACCATGCAAAGTGACAAGATTCCTGTGTCTGATACTGCCAATAGTTTCAAGTTCTGTCTCAAACTCCCTTGAGTTGTGTGGATGCTGGTTGTATAGTCGTTTAATTGCAATTGGCCGGGAATTCTTTAAAGCACACTTGTACACAGTACTAGAGGCACCATACCCTACAACATACTTCTCATTGAGATTCTCAGTAACTCTCATAATATCATCAAAGGTGTGGATGGCCAAGCCCATGTGAAGAATAACAAGCTTGGGTGGCCCTGAAGAGAAGGAAGCAAAATAGAAAACAAGTGAGAATTTGGCTCACATAACAATACTAAGCAATAAACATTATGTTCAACATGCCTTGCCCAGTTCCACTAGATCCTTTAATCAATTGCATTGATTGGCTTGATCTGTAGATTGCTACAGTTACCATGGCCAATAATGTGATGGTACCAACTATGAGACAAACAATTGCGGCCCTTGAAAAAACCACTGAACAAAAAAGTGCAAAATAAGTTTCATTAATATTGTATTCAAATACTTTTTTACCCCTCAAAAACCAATGCGACTTAAAATAATTGTAACTATCAAATCATTTCAGATGGATGTCACACACCTCTGGATTTTGGCATGTCAGGAGCACATATGGATCCTAACCAATTTCCACATAATAATGGATTTCCAATGAAGCTGCAGCATATCACATTAAAAGTCATTGATAAATGAATGTAGAAACCAAGAAATTCCTACATTTTTTCCCCCAATACCTGTCAGCAGAAAACCGGGAGAAGTTCTTCATAAGAGGAATGACCCCAGATAAGTTATTGTATGAGACATTCCTAACACATGAAACAAAGCATTGAGACATGAGACACTCAGACACAACACTGAAGAAAATTGAAGGCAGTGACTAGCTGTTAGGAATACACACAGGAAGTTGAGACTTAAGCAATTGGTAAGCTGATCAGGAATCTTCCCATGTAAATCGTTGCTGTTCAAAAACCTATCACAGTTTCAGAAAAACAAAAAAGTCATAAACATGTCATTCTGAATATGTGCAGTGCAAAAAACATCAAATAGGAAACACATCATTGCTTGACGTACAGAGAAACAAGATTCTGCAGCTGACCAATTTCTGGAGGGATGCTACCCGATAGATAGTTGAATGACATATCACTAGAGGTGGAAACAAAGAATTATGGATCCTTAAAACCACAACAACAGACAATTTAATAGGACAGTGAATTTTAACCTTTAAAAAGAGCAACAAAACTCACATAATCTGTATGCTTCTAAGATTCCCAAATTCACCAGGCAAGGGACCCTGAAGACCATTATGGCTCAAGTTCCTAAATAAAATGCAGAAATATCACAACTGCATCAACAAGTGAAATTCAAAAGTACAAGGTATATCAAATGGTTTAATATGCTTTCATCTTACAAGGTCAGAAGATGCTCAAGATAACCAACAGACCCTGGAAAATGCCCTGAAAAATTATTGCTAGACAGATCCCTAAAACATAACAAAAAAAACTAATTCAGCATATATAGCAATCTTGACAAGTCAGATATAGTTACATGAATCTTACAGCGTGTCAAGATTTATTATATGGCCCAATTCAACAGGTATACTCCCTTTGAAGTTGTTTGCAGAAAGATTTCTGGAAATCAAAAAATACTTTTTCATCACATTAATAAATTGGGAAGAAATATACTAAAAAAAGAATGAAACAAGTCTAAATACAGTTGGATGAAACATACAGGTAAGTCAAGCTCTCAAGGCTGCTAAAGCTCAAAGGAATTGAACCACTTAAATGATTTCCATGCACATTACTGCAAAAGCAAACAAATGATTGGACAATGCTCCAAAATAAGGTATTGATAATTATAGAATGTTCAATAACATTCCACGTACTCTCAGGCTAGAGTTCAGAAATCTTACAACTTATTCAATGCAGTGCATGAACTAATGTTAAGTGGAATAGATCCTTCAAGATGATTATTGGCAAGATTCCTGGATTGACAGTAAGTGAAGCAAGTTAACACCACTAACACTGAAAAATGCAAAATGACCATGAGACAGAATAACTAAACTCACAATTCAAACAAATGTTCAAGCTTCCCAAGTTCATCAGGAATTTGACCTACTAGTTGATTGTTATGCAATTGCCTGTAAAAACAAATATTCTTAGCAACTTCATGAAGAAAGCAAGAGAACATGTGGATGCTAAAATTGGAGATCAACTCACAGGTAACTTAGTCTTGACATATTGCCAAGTTGAGGAGGTATTGGTCCAGTAAGCATGTTTCCATGAAGGTACCTTAATGATTAAAAAAAAAAACTTAGACAAGTAATGATGAACAAGAGTTATTATCATTGTGTGAAATTATACTTACAGCTTTCCAGTATAAGACAAATTTCCTAGTATGGGAGGGATGGGTCCTATTAGCTCATTCTCACTCAAATCCCTGCCATAATGTGATAATGCAAATAATACATGATTCATCAGTGAACAGAATTTATTTTCAAAAAGAGAAATGCTGGCCACACTCTCTCTAACACTTTCTTTCTCATACTGTCTCTGTGATTGGTTAAAGTTTATTAAAAATCATCCCGAGAGTGTCACTAGCGTTCCTCTTGCCAGAAATGTAAAATCAAAACAATATGTTCACAATTAGTATTATACTTAGTCTTACAAAATAGCAAGTGCTTGCATTAAACCAATGACTTCTGGAATCTTCCCGGTTAGCCTATTTCCTTGAAGTGACCTAGGAAGAGAAGCCAATGATTATTGCATTCTATACAATTCTAGATAAGATGACCAAAAATAAAATCTACCAGGAAGTGATATATTAAGAAGATAATCTGATATGTCAGCAAAACAATAGAATAGTATCAGGTCCACAGCCAAAAATACTCACAAAGTAGCTACTTGAAGAAATCCAATATTATAGGGAATCTCCCCAGAAATCTGATTATATGAGAGATCCCTGAAATTCATTAAAAAAAGTTACAATTTGAACAACATCCAACTGCAATGCAGCTACTGAATGCATCAGTGAAATAACATACAAGATTGCAAAATTTGTACAGTTTCCAATGCTGTCAGGTATGGTGCCAGTCAAATTATTGCCTCTCACATCACTATAAAATAGAACAAAATAACAAATTTAATAAACCAAGGAAGATTAAAAGGATACTTAAAAAAAGAAAAAACTCATTGAAATGGTTGAAATACTCACAAATACCACAAACCAGTCAATTGACAGATATCAGAGGACAGAGTTCCACTCAACATGTTCCCTCGCAACCCCCTATCACATGATTATATAAACAACAGAAAAACAGTTAAGCTTTTAACCCAACAATTATAATTTACAGTTGCATAGTACAGTAAACTATAATGAATGTAATAGCCGTAAATGTAAATGATACAAACAAATTATTAAAAAACTCACAGGTACTGCAAGACTTCATTCCAATAGAGCAGTCTGGGAATTTCACCAGTGAGTCTATTTCGTGCAAGATCACTGAAAAACATAACCATGTGACTATTAGAACTTTGTGAAACCATAGCATAGAAATTCAATAACTGTGACATGACTCACATTGGATCACATATTTGTTATCTATACTGACATGACAAATCGAGAACTTACATAGTCTTCAAGTTTGGAATTTGGGTTAATGTTGACGGGATAGGGCCAGTCAACTGATTACTCTTTAAATTCCTGCATTCACCAGCTCAACTCAGGACTTGTAGTAGCATGAAAAACCAAAGCAACACATTGAATGACAAGTTCTGGTTTCAAACTTACAGAAACACAAGCTGCTTTAGCTTTGATATGGAGAAAGGTATATCACCATATAGTTGATTATCGGACAAATCCCTTCGAAATTAAACGAAGCAAAAAAAAAATGTGATCAGCATTAGTATCATGGGAAACTCCCGCAGGGTATGAAAAGAACAACACATAAATAAGTAAATAGAAACAAGACCATGGCATGGTTCATACATATAAATAAGTTCAGCACAGTTTCCAATTTCATCTGGAATTTGACCAGTTAGTTTATTTCCCTGCAGGTCTCTGTCATTACATGAATTACATAATTCAGGTTAAATACAAAAATAAAAACTCGAGGAAAATTGATTGATCAAATTAATCAAAAGATATAATACATACATGGATTGCAAGTTTACCAAGTCACCAATGGCTGGTGATATCTCCCCACCAAGGCTCAAGCTTGACAAATTCCTTTGGAAACAAGAGAAAGCATTGTAACTTAATCTCAACAGAAAATGTAGCTAATCAAAGAGATTATTAACACGATTGAACAGTTCAGAGAGATAGAGAACACACAGAGAAAGCACAGAAAGGCTGACATTGTCGCACGAGACTCCGCGCCAAGAACAGAAGCCATCATTATGCAAATCATCCCAATCATGCAGAACATCTGCTACATTACTGAATGAAGCCTTAATCTTCATCAACGCTTGTCCTATATACATTTTTCACGTGCATGAAAAGTCAAGCACATGTGTATAAAATCTATGAGTTATATTATTTGATCATAAGAAAATTGACACCTCGTATGACTCCATAAACAAATATGTAGACCAATTGAGTAATTTGAACTAAACGTAATGAAAAAAAACAAAGTACAGATATAACACTAAAGAAAATATTTTAAAAGCATGAATTTGTTACATACAGAGTAAACATGAACAGTGATAACAAAAAATACAAAAGCTCGTTAAAGCAAATTTTATTCTTTCGTCACCAAATCACAAAAAAAATAAGGACGCCTTTAGTCTGCCATTTTACATAATATTAAAAAAAAGTACTTTTTAAAACTTTTGTTCCTTTTCTTATGTATTGCAAAAAGAAATATCAAAAACAAGATTTCGTTTGTTTTTTGTCGTTTCTTTTACAATAACCTAGTTAAAAAGACAAATGAAATTATACTTTCGGTAATTATTGATAAAAACAAAAAAGGAATTAAAAAAAAAAAGTCCAACCAAACAGCACCCTAAAACAACAGAGCTGAGCTCACTGATCACTAAGATTGGCTTTAAAATCATGGTAGAACATGATGAGGTAAGCCAAACTTAATTTTGACTAAAATTTTGATGTTCGATTATCTCACTAAAAATCATGGTGGAGTCGAAGCAAGTAGGAGTAGCATCTACTTCCACCAAAATTAATTCTAGTTGAGTTTTCTCTAATTTATCCTCACATCAATACCTCATGCATGTTTATTATTTATTGACTTATTGATTTGTAAAATATAATTAAAAGTCTTACTGTATACTAATATTTATTCAACCTTGAATTTTAGTCGCTGTTTCAAAATTATTTTTATTGATTTTGAGACTTTTCTTCTTTTAATTATATATATATATATATATATATATATATATATATATATATATTTGCTATCCAAACCAAAATCACGGTACAGTCTAAACACACAAGCATTCGATTTGTGAGGGAAAGTCCATGAAAGCATATATCCAAGCTTACAGTAGTTTTAAGGCTGCAACCTAACCAAACGTGATCCTCACACATGCACAAATGCAAGAGAAACTCTTGTTTTTCTCTTTAGGGGCATGCAAACTAAGGAAACACACAATGAACAAAAAGTGAGAGTATATAAGCATGTGCACACACACCTTCATCACTGAGACTGAGAGATGAAGCAAACGGAGAAGAAAAAAGCAGCACCATTGCCGCAACTAGCAACAGAAACTGCAGCCTGCCCACAAAACCCAACAACATCACAGCTTCCATTGCCAACAAAGAAGAGAGAGATAACTATGATGATGATATTGATGAATAATGGGTTAAGGGCATGTTTGGTTGGTTTATGAGTGAGTCACGCAGCACGAGAGAGTAGAGAATAGAGTGCAGGCGTTTGGCGTGAAGTGAAGAGAAAAACATAAATGTGATTTTATTAAGAAAGAGAAAAAGAAACATAAATGGTCGTAGTAGCCGTCATTCTAGTCTATCGGACACTACACAGAGACCAATAATCATGTCTACTACTTTTTCTCCTAACTCGTATCTGTGCCACACGCGCCTACACTTAAACATCGTAATAACTAAGTGCATGTTATGTTTTGGTTTAACGTTGGAGGCTTCAAACGGCCTTCGACAATGTTCTAATTCTATATCCTTTGTGTAAAAATTATTGTTGGTATTAGCACAGACATAACAATAACTAGTGGTAATAAGAGTAATTAATGACTTATATTTATATAATTTAGATTTAGATTACTACTTGGTCGACAAGACAGGTGACCTAGACAGTGACCCAGTAAAATTACTCGAACTCATTGCCATATAAAATGTCCCAAGTCTAATCAACTATCAAATACTACTACTATAGAAATTGACAAGGTACACTTTTTTTTTTATTTCTTCCATTTACTTTCTGCTTCTAAGCAATGTCATCGTAGTGACAGTGAAAGAATTCCTAGAATCCTAGCCAACCTTTTAGATTTTATTTTTCATTCATAATCATAATGATAATGTTTAAGATGATCTTACGTCAGTCTCTAAGATTGATTTTTTTTTAGGGGTAAAGTATATAAATTGAAAGTGAGAATTTTACCGGGATTATGCTTACGAAAGAAACAAGGAAAAATGCCAAAATTCATTAACTATGCCAAAAAATCTAAGCAGAAAAGTTTCCATTTCCACTGTTCCAGGACAAAAGGGCCTATTTAAATAATTAAATAGCATGATGTAAAAAGTGTTAGTAATAGGCAAAAGCAAATCCAAAATGATTTCATTATAATTAACAGTAAAAGATTTAGTTATTATACTTCAATGATAGGAATGTGTCCTGCATAAAGGCTATCCCTATATCACAGCGTTGCGACTTGCGAAATAGTAATTGTGAAATTCTCTTTAAGAAAATACAGTATATTTTTATAATAATTGTTATAAATTAAAAAAATAAATGTATTCTCTCTCATAAAAAAAATATATTAGATAAAAATAATTAAATGAAAAAAGATGGATAGTGAGTAGCAATAATTTAGTAGAGTCTAAAAAGTCCATAAAAGTAATTAGTGTAGGAGTCTATTATTAGAATTAGAGAAAAGAGAAATTAAAGTTGGCGAACATGTCGCGTGCTACGACTCTGACAGCATTATAGAGTTATACACAGATTCATAGAACTAAGCTATAACATCGGAAAAAAAATGTAAGCACCAAATACTACTGCAAGTCCTGATTCATAGATATAGTTCTTCTTCTTATTATTATCTTCCTAAGAGGGTGAGATGTCACTATTCACTAGCTCTGGCTATTTTTGTTCTCTTTTCTTTTTTTACGAAATCTGTAAGTAGTATCGAAGGAATAAAAATGATGCAGAAATGAAAATCTCTCTCTTCGCATCTACTCCTTTTATTAGTGGTCACGTTCTCTTATATCTCTCGCATTCACATTTAACTAAAAGTTCTTCTCTTATATCTCCCTCGCATTCACATTTAACTAAAAGTTCACCTTCAATAAAGCCACTATTCAGGAATAAATAAAAGAAGCTCTGAAATGGAATGACCCTTCCTCATGAAACTTCCTTTTCAATTTTCATTACTCAAATTAATATAACAGTTATCTAATATTTCAATTAAAATACGATATCGAAATAAGTAGGCCACTTTTATACCTCTGATATTTGATCCTTTTAACATTAACATTAATCTGGAGAAGTTTTAGTTTTAATTATATTGTCAGCGAAGATTATAAAAAAGAATTTAAATTGACACTCTAAACCAGTTTTAATAAGTAAATTGAAAGTGTAATATAATATATAAAAATTACGATATATTAGTTAAATGGTTAAATAATTTGATATTAATTTGTTATCTGAAAGAATAATATTTGAATTATTGATTCATAAAAGATGTAATTAAATAAATTTAATTCTTAAAAAAATTATAATTTATTGATAAATAAGTTTTTAAACAATATCACTTAATATCATTATATACCATAAATAATAAATTTATTGATAATATAATTCACAAATCAAAAATAAAATCAATATTTATGTACTTTATTCATCAAAATTAAAGTTTAATTTATCATATTTAAAAAATAATTTATTTTCCAATCGAATTTGACTACTTACCTATATTAAACTTATGATTATGTTAATGGGGAAACCACAGTTTTTTTCATTGCAATTGCATGCAGTACTTTATAAAATACATTACAATGTTTCGAAAATGCGCAACAGCAGGTTCAATAATATGACAGCAGCTTTTGTCACTTGAGCAATAAATAGGCTTTGCAACTGCAATGTATAAAGCTGACTCAATTATGTTATGTTCAGTCCTTTTCCCACTTCAATTATAAACTCATTTATCTATCCCGAATTGACACTTTTTTTTTTCGTTTTCTTTATGAAAATAACTTGTCTCTATATTCTTTCGAAATATATTAATTTATATACAGTATACAGTATTTTCCTCTGTTGGGGGCGCAGAGAAGTTATTTTCATTTTGTTTTGTTACCCACTTTGCCTCTGAAAAGATTGTACTGGATTCAAAGAACCAAGCAAGGACTAATCAAATTCCATGAAGAAAGAGCCAAATCCTGAACAAAAGGGAATGTGGGTTTGTCTCTAATCAAAGATCAAAGAAAAATCTTCATATGTATTTATCTTTCAAGATTTTATTTTTCTTTCAACTTGTGTCGTCGTGTATATTCATTCAATTTTTTAATTTACGTCAACAACATTTTTTTGGCGAATTATGATGGCGGATGTGATCACGTGAATGTGTTACCAGCTTATCTGAGCGACGTGGTTAATTAATAGTATTAATAACTCTGTACAGCTCCCTGCAGCAGCAATTATAACCGTAGATGACATCCAGCGATTCAGATCACACAAACTATTAAAATAATTAAAAAAAACAAGATGCAGATATGTTTGAACTTTGAACTTTGAACCCACCCAAAAATTCAATCCTTCTCTCTTCCTCCTCCTTATACATGAAGATTAAATAAATAAGTTTATTCCTATAAAAGTGAATACACGATTAACATAATGGAAAAATGAAAAAAAAAATTGAAAGTTAGAGTTTCAGCTAAAAGTGTTTTGTGCTTAAAAATTGTTTAATTTATAATAATAGACTTAAAATATTTTTATTTTTAATAATATAAGAAGCATAAATCAAATCAAATAACACTAATTCAACCCAGCAGGGTTATTGATTTTTTTTTTTTTTGAAAATTTTTAATTGGATTCTTAAATTAAAAAAACAATTATAATTAAATTCCTAATCTTCTTTGGTTTTTGTAATTTGATTTCTAAACTTAGTAAAATCACTACATTTTTTTCTAGTTTCAAACTGTAAGTTGTTATAAAGTAACTAACAACATGATTGAGAGAAAGAGAATAATATCACTAAACATAGTTATCCAAAAAATTTCAACCAAACTTATTTATCAATCAAATTAATGTATACTCTTACCAGTTTTTTTTTTTAATTTTAAGAAATAATATAACAACACATTATACTTTCATGATCAAAATAATATATAATTTACTGCAAAATAATGTTACAATTTTTGTCAAGATCCACGACAATAACTCAAATAAAGTGTGGCTATATTTATGGAAACAAAAGGAATGTAAATACCAGTGAGGA
The DNA here is from genome assembly GCA_014843725.1 of Amphicarpaea edgeworthii. NCBI lineage: Eukaryota > Viridiplantae > Streptophyta > Magnoliopsida > Fabales > Fabaceae > Amphicarpaea > Amphicarpaea edgeworthii. The sequence goes on from CM026325.1 coordinate 3,470,641, forward strand.
CAAGTATATACACAAAAAGCATGAAATGACAATTAAGAGGGCATAAATAAAGGTAATAAAATCACATAGTATGGTTAGTGTTGAGTATGAATAGCAACACAACCGTTGCAATGAGAATCAGCAGAGAGGATTCTGCCGGCGCCATTTTCGCCAGTAACCCGCCGTCCACGGCGCACGTTTGCCGGTGTTGCTTCATAGTGGGGCCCACTCTCCGAAAGAAGAAAAGGATGAATGATAGCAACATGTCATTCTCACTCAGCTTATATCTCTCAAACACTACATTTTAGCATAATTCAAATTTATGATAAATAGTTTATAATGTGATGCAATGTAAATTATTTTTAACTATTGGTAATTTTTTTCAAAATGTATTGAAACTCAACTTAGGAATAAAAATGAAAGTTAAGAATAGTTTGAAAGAGATATTTTTATTAACAAATAATCTTTAAAGTTTTTTTTTTCTGATTTATATACAGAGGATTACTGCTCATTTTTTTTAATAAATAATTCTATAACTATTCAGACAAGTTTAATATGTTTGTGTAATAAAAAATTCTATAACAATTCAGACAAGTTTAATATGTTTGTGTATTATATACAGTTTATTCCCCAGAAAAGAAAAGTGGTATTAGTTGAATTCTCAAAAGTTTCCAAATAATACATATAACATCTTTCAAAGACCAGAGACGGATCCACGGGGCAAGCAGGTGTTTCACCCCCCCTCCCCAATTCCTCTTCTCTTTATAATATATATATATAAAATTATTTTTAGTAAAAAAAATAAAAATAAAAATATAATATATAATATATATTATTATTATTTATATATTAATAATATTTTAAATAATATATTTTGATATATAATCTAATTCAAAAATATATAATATATTAATTAATAGATATGATATAAATATCTCATGATTTTAATTTTATTAATTATTATTATTATTTAGACTAATTATATTTTGTGAATTATTAGCTTTTTATCTATATATATTGTTATAAAATCTAATGAGTTTGTATTTTAAGTGTGAAATTATTATTATTAATGTATTTGAGATAAAAAAAAATTTAAAATTATAAATGCATGCATTTTCTTCTTCTATCATTTTAAATAAAAAAATAATTTTAATTTTATGGTTAAAAATCATAAATAATTTTATAAAATTTATTATTTAATAAATATTTTTTTAAGAATTATATATTTAATAAATATATTTTTTTAGAAATTATATATTTAAATATCTAAAAAAAAATATAACCTCTCCCTAATAAACTTTCTGGATCTGTTCCTATCAAAGACTAAATTATATATTTATTATTTTGAAAATAATTATGATTTTTTTAATATAATAATATGAATACACATGCTGTGACTTTTTTACTTAAGTTTACAAAAAAAAAATTTATTTACCAAAATGACCCATATTATATTTTATTAACCTAACGGACTCTATTTATTATTTATGATGTGAATTCATATTAGGAATAACCCAATTCACACCTTGGTAGTATTATTATTATTATTATTATTTCCAGTTTTGAACTCGGGTCCTATTCGAATTCTAAACGTTATTTTTTTTAGTCTTTTTAATTAAAATTATTATTTACAAAATAAATAAAAATAAGTAAATTTATTAACATTTAAATAACATATTTTAATAATATAATTAATAATTTTTGTTGTATAAAATTTAATAAATAATATAATCAATTTTTTAAAACAATTAACTTTAAGATTTTTAATTTGTGTTTAACTAATTTTTTAAACAAATTAAATGAATATACTTTTTAAAAAATTTTAAAAAATATTTCATATTTAAATTAAATATGATTACTATTTACACGTGTTTTTAAGTCATTCAACTATTTGTTTTTTTCAAAAAAACAAAAGAACATTCAAAATTGCATAGAAGCATCACAATAATATAAATCATATGATAAACCATGACTAATTCTTATTTCAAAATTAATAATCATAACAACAAATATAAATTCTTAAATTATTTTTTATCATAACATTAAAAATTCAGCAATTAAAACAACACATTATAATTTTTATAATTATTTCTAAATTAATTAAAACAAAACAAAATAACAATTTTAATTAAAAAAAAAATTAGAAATCAAACGGAAGGACCAAATTCTAAACGCTGAAGACAAAATAAAAATTAGAAAAGGGATGTGAATTCAATTCCTCTAAACCCGAATTCACACACGACACAACACTCAAAGAAATCATTTATGTTAATAAAATGTAATAAAGATAATTCATGTACATATTTTTTTTTTGACATAATTAAGTAAAAAAGTCACATACTGTGAATCAGTCCCTTTTCCAGTTCAATCACTATTCAAGTTTGCAAAACCTTTATATCTGCACCTAATTAGTACTTCAACACCATAAATCCTGGTCACGAATCACGATCCATAATTATTCATCAAGATCTTCATTAAATGCTCCTTACATGTTACAGAACAATGTTGGTGGGATCAATCTTTAAAGAAGTTACACCGTGAATTCTTCTCTAATTTCATCTGTAGCAACTTTATAGCAGCAATTACAGGCACACCAGCGTATGTATGATGTGATAGGATTAGCGTAAGCAATAAGAATGGCCTACAATTTCCTATATACATTGCTCAATGAATACAAAAATCATATGCCTATATACACAAGATCTTCCACTAACTTTCAATGGAAGTGAATATGCTGACTGTTTCACGTGAAGCTCATCATGGAACTTGCAACAGAAACATGGTACAGAAAACCTGACTTCTCTATTCACCAAAAAGTAGATAATTGCCTCCAATATACTATTGAACTTCATGTCATGGAAACTTGAAGACTCACAACATTCTGTTTGCTTCATTCAGTGATGCTTTCCCCTGTTAAGAGTAAAAGACAGATTATGTTTTTTGTTATACCATCTATGATTTTTGGCATAAGCAAACGATCCTTGCTTTTCCAATATTTTGCTGTAAAGATACAATTAGGTGAAGGATTTCAACCCTTCAAGCTAGTGATATGGTTTGTGATTGACAAAATGTCACAGTAAACTTGTAATGTTGACCCAAAAAAGCTTTATTTGATTTGCAATCTATCCCCACTTAGAAAAATGTGCAGCCTATGTTGAATAAACTGATGATTCGATGTGAGTTCAAAAGGTTACACCACGTTTCTAACATGCTCAAATAAGGTTTCTGATGCACCCTAGTTATTTGTGAGTGCAAGCAGTTATCTGATCATATATAATTATATATGCGGGCATAAAAAAGAGAGAAATAAAGAGACACCTCAATTTGTGTGCTACTTTCAGAGGGGAACCAGTGCATGAGAACACCCAGATTCATGACAGCAGGTATCAATTTAAACAAAAGTGGAGTTGTAACCTGTATTTAATCAATGATAAGTTTAAATAATTCAAAGGAAGGAACGTATGGAGCAGCTAGATGGAAATGAAATTACCAGACTGAGAGCCGTTGTCCCTAGAAGAAGAAGATACATTTTCCCCTAAAATATTGCAATCAGTGGTCAGCAAGAGAGGGAGAAAGATAAAACAGGGGAAAATTACATAGAGAGAGAGAGAGAGAGAGCAAAAACCTCAACAAGGTGAAGATTTGAAGCACGACTCAGGAGGACAAAAGCAAATTCTCCAATTTGAGCAAGTGAGATGCCCACCTAAGTTGTCATGGAAACAGACATTCAGTATTCAATATATGAAAGTATGTATAGTAAATCAATATATCATTCAACAAGTTGACTGCATTAACTTACAATAAATGCTGTCTTAAGGCTATAACCAAAGGCCTTCGTAACTATAGCAGCAACAGCAGTTTTAACAACTACAACCAGAATAACAGATGCCAGCAAGATATCCACATGGTTCCAAAGGAAGTGCACATGTATAAGCATTCCAATACTTGAGAGAAAGAGAGCAGCAAATAGGTTACGAATTGGTTCCACCTACACAACAAACATACAGTTTTTAGGAGAACTTTTTTCTTTAATCTTGTGACAACTGAAAACTAGTTCATAATTCAAAAGCAGTAAATTATCCCAAACACATCATTTGTATGTCTTTTCATAGGAGAAAGAAAATCAATAGAGAGAAATAGGAGGAAGTTAACTACGAGGATGATAAGTAATCCTTCAAAACAAGAAAGTCTATATACAAAGGGAAAAAGGAAAGTACAAAAAGCAATAAGGCTGCCTAATCTGTCTGCATATTGAAGATGGCAACTCCCTTAAAGCATACATGAGCTGAATACAATAGACAATCCAAAAGAGAAACTGAATCCTGAGAAGTTTGGGAGAAAAGAAACATCCCAAAACATTTTAGAAGTAAAGCATGACAAGTTGCTATCTTTCAAAGTTTGAACAACACACAGAATAAGCCAATCATAGTAACATGGTTGTTTGAAAAAAAGATAATGATAATCAAACAATATCTTATAAATAGCATGACAAAAGACATTTAAGACATTGAACTAGATGTAGTGCACCCCAAGTGATCCAAAGATAAATGTCATTGAAGACTTAAAAGTATAGAAACTATTAAGGAAAGTACTTTATGTATGCAAAGCAAAATAAATCTGACACATGAAAGAAGTTATCAGTTATGAATGATACCTGGTCCAAAGTATGTTGAGCAAAGTCTGTTGTGGAAATCATAACACCAGCCATAAATGAACCCAACTCAAGACTAAGGCCAAGCTTATCACTGCACTGGAAAGATATTATAAAAAATTAGCAAAATGCACAGCATCATTGCTTATATTTGACCCTAATAAATTGCATACAAGAGTGATGTTACACAAGGCTATTTGGGGTCTAAATCCCTTTTATAAGATGGCAGCATGGACCCCAACCCCCCAATCCACACACGTAAAAAATGTTATTTTCAAATAATAGAAGTACTCCACAAAATAACATGCATGTGACATTCCAGACATTCCAGTCAAGCAAACAAATGTTACTAACAAGAGTGTATGGCTTTTATGGATAAAAGAAGCTACAGAATGATAAGGAGTCAGTAACAGCAATCAGCATTTGTTTTTCTTACCCATGCAGATAACAAGCAGAAAGCAACAGCAGCTAGCTGATAAAGTTCATTTGTCTGTAGTGCAGAAAGGAAGAAAAATTAATTCATGAGCTGCTAATAGTGCTAGGAAAAATGGTAGCAAATTAAATATGTTTTAGCCTAACCTGAGACGACAGCCGCATCATCAGTTTAAGAAAGCGAGGAACAAAGGACCAAGACAATACAGATGTAGCAGTGATATACAAAGACAACACTAGCAACCTGAAGTTCATAATAGTTAGATGATTAGATCTTATCCCAATGACAATATGCTAAATTTAGGGTAAATTGCACCTCCTCCCTCCCCTAAAAAAACCCTATACTTCAATGAAATTGCATTTTTGTGGTATTCTATTCACCAAAAATCCAACACCATGATCCATCATACTTCCCAGCGCTCTGTTTTCACAAGTTTACACACCGAATAGTGTCACAGTTCAACCACAAATTACAGTCTTCCACTGGCACATTTAATCCAGTTTATAAGACAAATCTCAATATATCTTGGTAAGATTCATATTTTGAAGTTAAAAAATTATTACATGCTGTGTTCCTAAATTATAAGATCTTAGAGCTTGTATAATAAAGTTAATTTGGACAAAAACTTCAGGGAGGTAAAGTACATGCTTAAATTCAGGTTTAGCATATATTGAAGAAGAAAGGTGTATATATAGCAACACTACGCAGTTCAATTGGCTTGCATTGACTGAACAGGTTGTTATTGATCATTAAGCAAAAAGAGTTGATGAAATAATACAGTGAAATCAGAGAAAGAATGTGCAGATGGACAAACTTACAGCTTTCCCATTGACATTATTCCTTGTAAAAGGCCGCTGTTACCACCCAAAACTGGGAGCAAAGCAAATAGTAAACCCACCGCACAATCCTGATATAACAAGTGGTAGAGAAAAGATTGATATGCAATATAAGTCAAATGTTTGAGAATATTACTTTATGAAAAGCTAATGAGTTTAACATTTAAAACTCAACAATATACCTGAAAAATAAGAGTCCCAATTGTAACTTGAACATGAAGAGCATTATTACTATTCCGCTCCACCAAAAACTTCACCACCTGGCAAAAGGTAAAATATAAACAATGAACCATGCTTAGAATCTATTAAAAACCATTGATAACAGTATATTTAGAATGTTTTGGGAAATGGTGTAAAAACATACCACTGCTGTTGATGACATTGACAGAAAGGAACCGACAAAAACACCCTCAGACAATTTGGCTCCAAATAACTGCAAACCAAATGGACAATAACGTTTAGTGTCCATTATAAAACGATTGTAACTCCTTAATTCTATTCAAGGCCATATCAGACATGTCAGCACCATACCATGGAAAGAATGCCACACATGAACATAAAAATGATAATTTGAAGTAGCCCTCCAAGAACAGCGACAGCTCCCACAGCTTTTAACTTCATGCATAAAAATTTTAAAATTAGAAAATGGAAACAGAAAGAAAAGTTTTAGTAATCTACAAACCTAAATCAAAAGCCTTAGATGAGGATAGTATATATATTTCCTTACAATCTTAAAATATGGTTTTAGATTTAGCTAGAATCGAGCTTGTAGCAGGAAAATAGTTGAAACATCGAAAGAAGTTTCTGCAAAACATGAATAACAAACCTTTGCCAGGGAAAACTCCAGCCCCAAAGCAAAGAGAAGAAACACTACACCAAATTGTGCAACAGTCTCAACCTGCATAAGTGAAGGAAAATAAGCTTATCCAGTGCAAAATGACTGAGTAACAACATAAGAACAACTAACAGTTTAATCTGAAGGTCAAAATTTGTTTTCAAAAAGCTACAGTTATATTAAAGTAGTGTACTTTTTTAATGACAGACAATTTTCATTTAAAAAAAGTCAGATTACGTGAATTTTTTCTTATTAGATCACACAATTCAATTTCTTCCAAAGAATGCTAAGTATCCTAAGACTATAAGTTACCTTTGTTTGGGTCTGATTAAATCAGGCCGGGAGGCTGGGTGGTTATGAATCCACTAAATCTATTTCTAGTTCTGTGCATAGCACCTAACACCACCAATCAAGCCCTAAATGATCATCTAATTGTAGTATTGCTTCCAAATTGCCCAACCAATCATTAAAAAAAACATAAATATATCCAAATTCCTAGCTTTGAAACATATTACTTAGGTTGCATTCCTAGGAATATTATAACAAAGACTATTATTGCTGGATAAATTCATAAATATGTTTGGTTAGAAATTAATATTATTGAAAACTATTATGAAAATTCGAATGATTATGGTGGTGGGAAGGAAAGTTGATACCACATTACAAGGTAACTTCCAATATTCGCATTGGAATGCAACATTCCCACCCGGAATAAAATCAAATAATATATAGGAATTTCACTTTCCTGGGAATCAACCATTCCCAAGAATATTTTTTCAAAGCTTGTAACAAGCATAGGAATGTCACATTCCCCAGTTCACTTTCCCAGGAATCACTTTCCAAGCATCGAAACAAACACAATCTTGAGGGTTAAAATCCTACTCCTGTACAATATAAGTGCTTCACTGTCCTATTGACAATTTTGTCACTACCATCCCTGGTCCTGCTTGAGAGCAGCCACCAGTACCTTGAGCAAAGGCTCTGGCAGATCAGTAAGAAAAAAAACAATTTCTAAAAGATTTTGAGGATTAATGAATGGTAATTTTAAAAAAGAGAGAATTAATGGATGGAGAACCATTTAATGGCAGTGGAAACTTATGATGGTGTCATGATGTGCACACATGAAGGAATGTAGATCTCCAGATGCTCAAGATTGTAAATCAAAAAAATGTGATCTTTAACCACTATGATAAGTGAGGCCACAAATTTTATACAGGAGTGAGGAGACAGATCAGAGAGTCAAAATATTGGCCAAGAACAATAGTGTGTCACTCAGAACAACCTACCTGCACCATTTCACTAATGAACTTCAAACCGCCAGGTCCAATAAGGGAGCCTGCAAGAAGATAGCCCACAATAACCTACATGTTTAAAAAAAAAATGGATGAAATGAAACATTCTGCATAGATTACTTATCATTGAAGTCCACTAAAACAATTTACTTAATACCACTTAAATATAATTTAAATATGAAAATCATCTACTGCATAAAGGATGTCAAATGACATAATGAGAAAATGTAACAATTACAGACCGGTTGCCCCAAACAGGAAAAGATAATTCCACCAATGGCTGCAGAAACTATGACAACCACCAAATCTGATATTAGCCTGCATGAATTATTCAAAGGTTGATCAAATCTCAGGGTATAAACAAAACAAACTTCAGAAACTCAAACAAATTTCAAGAACTACAAAATATAAAGGCATCACCGTCTAATATTATCATAAATTCATAATTCTAATCTTGGAAAAAAGGAAATGATACTTGTTGGAAAGCAAGTTATCCTTTGAAATTTAAAACCATTGATACCTGGCCTCTATTTTGAGCACACACAAAAACAGTTTTAACTTGGTAAAACATCCAAAAGTAAGTTAAAGAAAAATCTACACCCATTTAATCTTCCACATGGAAAAAGAGAAAAGCACAAAAAGAGGCAAACAAGATTATTCATTTGTCATTTTTACAATTATATCTTTGAAAACTACTTGATTTCTAACACTGTTACATCATTAAAATACCACATTATAATCCAGCAATACAGATTCATTAACAAAAGAAATCAACCCAGAAACATAGCATTTTGTCCAAGTTTAAAGCAAAACAGTATCCTTCAGTTAGTCAACCAAACTGATAAAGAATTCCCTGAGTAGTAATTACAATCACATAAATCATAACAGATGTCAACCTCAAATCCACTTGAAGCACAGGATATTTGGATTTCTTGTTTGACATCACAAAGACATTGTCCTGCAATGCAATAGGATAAACAAGTAAGCAGGTTGAAACATGAATAAAAGCAATTTATATCATTGAAGAACAACCCAGAGGCTTCAGATCTTTTAGCGCACCTTTTTGTCAATCAAAGTTGTCACATCATCAGAATCTTCATTTTCCAGTGAGAAGACATCTTGAAACTGAAATGATCTTGTGGCACTGAGGAAAAAAATCATTTAAAAAGAATAAAAAATTATTGAGTATATAAATAAAGTTACATTCAATAATCCATTATAAGATGCAACTGAGAAACTAGATCGGGCAACATATGACCATACTTTCCCTCATTTGTATCATTTCTCTTTGCTTTCTCATGAGTAATTTTAGCTACAGTCTCCAATACAGCCTGCGGAAGAAGACCAGATGGTCAAAACTCACCTATACATATATAAAAAGAAAAGTGGGAATAATCTTTTTACCCACAGTCACTCAACTAGGGGGAAAATGGAAAAATATTAGGGGGGAAAATAGATCTCTCGGATATAGACTCATGTCACTTATCATGTAATATTCAGGCACCATTTTATACACATTACACAATGAAACATCAGCTTGTTTTCAGCTGAAATAATCCAATTCAACACAACTATTGAAACCCGGAATAGCAGACCTACCTGCTGATCAGCTACACTGCTATTGAAGCTGTTTTTGTCAGGTTCTGTTAAAGATGGAAAAAGAACAGTGAGAATAGCAGAGAACCTACTTTAAACAAATCAATGAGCTTCTGATTCACACTTTGATTTGTGACAGCTGAATCTAGTATTTTATCTCACAAGCAAACTCTGAAAAATAAATTACAGTAGTGCTTAAAGTAATGAAATCATGTAAGTAGTCCCTGAACTATTGAATATCCATCAATTTAGTGACAGTTTGTTTAAGAACTTATTTGATGAAAAATTCACTTATTTTAATAAAATAAACAATATTCTGTTTTTTAATTTATTTGTCTAAATTGTTTCTGCTTAGACAAAAAAACAGTTTTCTGCTTATTTAAATAAGAAAGTCCTATATGCTTATCAAATAATCATTTATTTAAAAATCATTTTTTTTATAAACACTTTTTTTAATTTAAACAAACTGACCCTTAATTCCTGGATTGATAATTTGGTATATCTTACTGACATTGAGGGACTAAGTTGAAGAAATTTCAATACTGGAGGGACTAAATTGATGGTTTTATTCGACCAATAAAAGACTACAAGTTCGTAATTGGCTTTAAGACTCTCGAGTAAGTGTGATCTCTAGCATGAACACCAATCCATCAAGCTAATTTCCAAAACCAACCAAACAAACAGAACTAAAACTACAACACAAAATTTCCTTTATTTATTTGTTTTAAAACAAATAGAAAATGGGAATACAAAAAAAAACCTTCGGGTTGGTCATTCTCAGAAAACTCCTTCTCGAGAACGCGATCGAACATCTTGGCAAAGGTGTTGTTGGATTCCGGCGAGGACCCGTTGGGCATGTTCCCGTAGAACCTCTCCCGCGTTTCCTGGTCGGATCTGGCCGCGCCGCAAACCCTAGCGCAGATCGCGACGCACAAAAGGCAGCACCAGAGCCCAAACGCGCGCTGTTTATTCGCGGCCAGAATCGCCGTCCTCATCGTCGTTTCGGTGGCGAAGTAGCTGCTGCGTGCGAGTTTCGGAAATTTCAGTTCCCAGCAAAACTCGGAAAAGACACGGAAGACGGAAATGGAAAGAAAGGAAGGAAGGAAGGAAGACAATGCAGGGAGGGAAAACGGTTTTTTCTGATTTCAGAAGTTTGCTACACTTTTTCTGGTTAGTTGCATTTTCATTATCGTTCATATGAATGTGAATGTGAATGTGAATGTCAATGAAACTTTTTTTAATTTTGTCCAAAGTTGAGGGAGATTTCTGTAATTTTTTATATTTTAGTGTTTTTTTGTAATAGTATCTACTGTCATGAATGGTTTTTATATTGTCATTTATGAGAGGTTTTATATACAACAAATTTATTGATTATGTAATAACTGACTGATCTTTTTTTTTTTTTTATAGAAGTAAGAATTTATTTTTTACATAGATATTTTTATACTGTTAATTAATTACAAATAGTTTATATATAATGTTTAAGATAATTATCAGAAAAATAAATCATCTTACTATATAATATTATGATTGAATGATAATAGAAAAAAAAAACACTTTATATTATTAATGAATTTTAATTCATTTCTTTTTATACTTTATTACTATTTCTTTATCTCATATTTTATTACTATTTTGAACTACTTACCTTCAAAATGTTATATTTGATTTTTATTTTGGTAGTTTTCTTTTTACATTTTGTTAAGTTTAGTTAGTTGGAAGGAAGAAAAGCTTACGTTTTGTTTTTATAATCTTTGGTGGTGGTTGAGTCACTTTCTGTCTAACTTTTGAACATTTTTCAATATTTATTTTATTGCATTGATTATTTGGTGGTGCAACTAATGTGGTGGTCCTTTGCTTTGAGAAGGAGGAAAATGGATCTATGCTTACGGGTGGTGATTTGATTATTTAACTCGAGATTTTGAATTCTCACACAATATTAAACGCACGTGAACCAAGATTAAGGACATGCCGATAATTTTGACATTGTTCCACTTCAAATTGAAGATTTGAAGTGTTCTGGTCAATAATAATAACAAATTAGCACTAGTACATCCGTGCATTCCTTTTCTTCCTGGATTTTAAAACACAAAAGTAAAGATTTTAACTACTAATTTTAAATGAGGTTTCAAAATTTCTCCTCTGTTTCCATTTTCGGAGCTTTAATAACAATATTATAAAATTTAAAATTTAAATAGAATATTTAATTGTATAAAAGTTTTTCACTGCCATTGATTCTACTACATATTGTCATATATTATTATAAATTTAACTTTTATAATAATTACACTAGAAAATTCAAGTTTTAGAAGGAGTGTGTTGTTACTTTCTGCATGCATCTTTCCTGTTAAGTTCTCATGATTTTCATAGGAAGATGTTGAAACCTAATGACAAGAAAGCTTCAATGCCCATGCCCATATTGCATTGCATGTTGTGGAATCGTTGTGATGTTATTTTTGTTGACAAGTGCATGTTGCCTTGCATTACATTGAATAATTGACGGTGATAATTATTACTGTCAATCATAACATTAAATTATTTTTCTTCTTGATTAATTTACAGTTTTTGGTAATTGAACACTTTCACACTTTTTTTCTCTTTCTCTATCTACAGTACAAATGTTACATGGTAGTTGAGTGGTCACCTTATGGTCCTAATCATTCATGAATTTTTTCACCAGAAATAAAGTAGAGTAACAACATGTCTATTTGTGTCCATTGAAAGTGCCTGAGGACAAAAACAACAAGAGTGTGGCATCCACAAGTTCAGGAACACGTGTCACTACATTCAATCCTCTTCATGTCTTATCTCATCCACTCGGGTTTACATGGTATGATATTTTGTGAAGCCAGCAAGAAGATAAACTCATAAACACAGAGAAAGAAAGAGTGAGTATTGTGAGAGAGACCCTTTTGAATGGAATCTGTTCTAAGCCACATTGGTTCAGGTTTCTGCAATGGCATGACCCATTTCAAGGCTAGTTCCTTTGGTGGTGTTGGTGCTGGGAGTCCAAGGCGTGTAGTGTTGGTGAAAGCTGAGGCTGTGAGCATAAACCCTGATATCAGGAAGAGTGAAGATAAAGTGGTGGATTCTGTGGTAGTCACTGAACTCTCCAAGCCCCTCACTGCTTATTGCAGGTAAGGCTCAGTTTGTGAAGCTCTTACTTTCTGGATAATTCTATCATTATGCCATTATTATGTGCTTGGTTGAGGAGAAAGAGATAGGAAAGAAATAGAATAGGATACATTTCTTTTGTTTGAGGAAAAAGTAGAGTGAAAAAGAGATGACTTTGAGGAATTAAATTTTTAAAAAATGTCTTCTACTTCATCCTTCCCCCCTCCCCCTCATTTTCTCACCATTCAAACAAGTTAAGGATAAACATTTTGGTAGCTTTCTTTTATTTTTTATTTGAAGAAAATAAGTCAGGAAAAAAGAATCTATAGCCTGCTGTCATTCATAGTCACATTCAGAGGGTTGAGGCTTTAGTTTGTTGCTTAAAACATGTTGCATGAATTTTAATTAAGGTGAATTATTCTGGTTTCTTTCATGTTTCAGTGCAAGGAATATACATTTCATATCAAAGTATAATCAATATCTGTTCTGGTATCAAATGCCTTTCACAAGATAATGTTCGACAGAATGTCATGCTAATAATGAGATTACCATTTGTATGTTACATCAGATGCTTTCTTCTATGTTTTTGTATCATATATTTCTATGCTTCTGAATTCTGATACACCATAGTTTCTGAAATGTTATTGTTATTTTACTAATATTAATCACAACCTACATATATATTTTCAATCTCTATAATATTGTTTAGTTAGATTGTTCAATGTTCACTGCTACCACATTTCTGACTTCTGAGTACTTGGGTGCAGATGTTGGAGATCAGGGACTTTTCCTCTATGTGATGGAAGCCATGTAAAGCACAACAAAGCCACCGGAGATAATGTTGGCCCTCTTCTTTTGAAAAAGTAAAATTATGATGATCATGGGTTGTTTTTATTAGAGAAAGTTACATTAAATTTTGTAAGGAAGTTTTCAATGTTTGAAATAAAACGTGGCTTGTGGCTTGTGCCTTGTGCGATGAATGTGATTCCTTTTACTGTCTATTTTGACCTATATCTGTGTAATAACATTGTTGAGGTCAGCTGCTAATGACAGTGAACAACCACGTGAAAGTAATTTCTGAGATTTAAAGATACATGCTTTGGTTTGGACATTTTCTTCCATGCTTTTGACTATAATAGACTTCTTAAATAAATTGTGTTCATCCTAAACATATTGTGAAGGTCCTCCTTGAGGAATTTAAAATATAATAATTCATGTGAATATGTGATGAAAAAGATAAACACAAAAAATGATGTCTAAATTATTCGAAGAACTGTTATATGAACATCACATCTTATTATACGCCAGAATGTAAATATCGGCTGATTTTATTTTCTTTTCATTTATTTACAAATAAAAAATATTGGGATGGGGTTCCGGGGTCAACAGAAACACAAGATCATCAAGTATGAGTCCCATTCAAAATTGAGAACGGTGATTCAGTACATACTACATACTTTTACAGAAAATTCTGGTTATTGAATCTTCAAAATTGCACAAACTGTAAACAAGAGGTAGCAAACGGACAGTCTACAAGTAACAACTAGAATCATAATGAAATGTGCTGAACAAAAATATCATCATGCGCCCAAAACAGCACCTAAATTGTGTCTTCATCCAAGTAATAATAATGCTTTCTTCAACCACCTGAGTAACAAACACTAAATTCGTCGACTCTTTCGGAGTCTGCAACCATTATGGGGTTTTCTAGTGGTATCTTCAATGTATACAATTGGATTTCTATCCCCCCCTCGAGTACCAGCAGTAAAGCCCTCCCTCCAGCTCATTATCGCATTCCTTTTTCTCCTAAAATGAGTAAATCCGTTCACTTTCATGACAATAGATTTCAACCCTAAACCCCTAGCCTTTCGGCCAACAACTTCCGCAGTTGCCTCGGCAGCATACCTAGAAAGCTTTTGCCCTGCTTTCAGGTCTTTCAATGGACCAGCAGAGCTACTGAGTTTTACATTTCCTTTGGAATCTGTTACAGTAACAAAGGTATTATTACGCAACAGCTTTATATGAACAAAATCAGCATCCTGCTCATATTGATACTGATATGAAGAACCCCTCATTAAATTATCTTCATCTAAAATTCCTCTTACATAGTCCATAGGCCTAGAGTTCCAGCCAGCCTCAGCATCATTCTTGCCTCCAAAGTTTATGTTCTCTTTAAAATCTGGAAGAGCATCTGCATTTGCATCCAAATTCTGGCGCAGATTATTCAAGCTTCTGGAGATTATGTTCTCTCTATTCCCCAAAAAACTTGGAGGAGCATTCGCATCTGCATTCACATCATGTCTCATATTATTCCAGCTTCTGGAGTTTATGTTCTCTCTATTCCGCATAAAATTTGGAGAAGCATTTGCATCTGCATTCACATTCTGTCTCATATTATTCCAGTTTCTGGGGTTTCTGTTCTCTATATCCTGCATAAAATCTGGATGAGCATTTGCATCTGCATTCACATTCTGGTTCAGATTAATCCTATTCAGATCAAAATAGGAGCTTGAAAATCCTCTAACATGTCCTGCAGTTTCAGCAGATTGAATCATACCCCTTATAAACACTGTTGAGATAAGCTGGAAAAAAAAACTCTACTTGGCTACTTGCAAAATTAAATGATGGAGACATATGGTAATTCAATGCATCCATTACTACTGCCACAACTCCATTCCTGTTTTTCCTGATTTCAATCATTTAGGAATTCATATATTGATGATAACATATATAAGTGCTAAATGTTACATGAATCTATCTCAAACAATTCAGCTTGAGAACTGAAAACAGACAACTCAGGAACACCCAAATAAACAAAGCAACGAATCATTACTGTACCAATCTCTCTAAAAAATGAAAGGAAATCAGTAAATAAATTAACTAAAAAAATAACATTCACTTTGTCATGCTTTCTTTATTTTTCTATTTCGTTTTGAGAACAGTAAAACTATCTTTAATCTCTATCCAATGTATGCATCCACACACCCGAAACAACGCCGTCAAAATTATAAACATACACACGATTTTCTAATTCCACAGTTTCGAGCAATGAAATCAACACAAATCGAAACGACGCCATCAAACTTCGTTATTTCCATTTCGAGAACGACGGAAATGAAAGTAGAGAGAGATTCGAAGGGTACCGTCGTTTTGCGGAAAACGGCAAGGTCGTGAAGCGGCGTCGAATTGAAGTGCTGGTTTCGACGCAAGAAGAGATGTGAGGGAAGATCCACGGCCATGGCGAATGGAAGAGAAAAAACGATGCATCGTTTTTGTGTTAGGGTTTGAGTTTGAAGAACTCAGATTCTGACACTGTTTTGCTTCTTCCCCTAAAGCACTGACCACTGAAGCTTGATTCTACTTGGGCTTACCTTTAGTATTTGGTTGGACTCTAGCCCAACACTTATCAACTAAAATCAAAAAAGGAATTTCATTGTGTGCTTAGATTTTACATACATTTTCATCATAAAAAAGATTATACACACATTTTTACATTTTTTTCTGTTAAAGAAAGCATTAATTAGATTTTCTTTTTTAAGAAAAAATTATTTTCGTAGACTTCTTATATGAACTATATTTATTTTAGAATGTAATTTTTTTACCATTTTACATATAATTTGTTCTATAATACTATAATTTTTTTAATTTTAATACAACACAACATTGAAAAAAATAGAGGGTTGAAGTTTCTGAAAAATAAAATAATGAAGCTGCAGGTTCTTCTTCTCTTGTTCTTGTGTATTAAATCGGGACTGACGCTTTCAGTCTCAAACTTCTTGTCAATCTATGTAAGTATGTAACATTACGATGCTGACACTGACACTGGATTCAACTCTTATGGCTACACTAAGTGCATACATAATCGTAACATATTGTTATGGATAAAAAATAGTAAAACAGAATTAGGCAGAATGTCGTGGGGATGTGACAAAGATTTTGGCACAACTGTTGATAGGAATGTGAGCGTCATGGTGAACATAATTAAAGAAAGGGAGGAAAAAGAGAAAGTGAAGTTAAATAAGATAAAGAAACAAATTCATATAGGAAGAGGTAATAGTAATTTATGAACATCTTGTCTTATAATATAAAGGGACTGGGGCATGCAAAGAGGAGATTTGTAAGAAATTTGGTTAAAAATGAGGAAGTTGACTTTTTATGTGTACAAAAGACAAAGAAATTGGAAGTAAGTAGCAATTTTTGTTTCTCTGGATGGGAGATGGATCGACAGATTGGGTTGTGACACATTATAATGATTTTGCATGTGTGATAAAAATAAATTCAATTTGTCACTTAGGAATATATTGAAGTAGAAGGCACTTGGATAGAAAGTGAGAGACAAGTTGTTATAATGAATGTATATGCGCTAAATGACATAAACATAAGAGGCAGCCATGGGAGGAATTGAAACCAAGAAAAGAAAATAGTATAATACAGTGCTAGTGTGTAATTGGCAACTCCAACTATGTGAGGAGAGTGGAAGAAAGGGTTGGAGTTAGTGGTTATAATGTTGCATATAGCAAAAAAAAAAGGAGTTCAACAACTGGATTGATTGAGATGGGATTGCAAGATCTACTTTTGATCAGAAAAAAGTTTCACATGAAAAGCAAGAAACAGGATTGATAGGGTCTTAATTAATAGGGATGGGTTGGGTTGTTGGCCTCGAAGCACTCCGTATGTATCAGAGAGGAATGTATCAACCCAACCATTGTCCTATTCTTGTTAAAAACTCTAATGTCAACTAGGAACCTAAACCATTTAAGGTGATGAATTGCTGGTTTGAAGATATTTCTTTTCGTAGTGTTGTGGAAGACAGATGGAGGAGCTTGGAATTCCAGGGGTGGGATGCTTATGTGCTTAAAGAAAAACTAAAAGAGGATGAACATATTAAAATATATAACATGTGCTTAAGATGGAATAGAACTAAAAATTGGTGTTTATTATGAAATTCACAATCTACTATGAAATATTTACCTCAATATATATATATAATACATATAAAAATATATTAATATCATGGAACAGAGAGTATTTCGGGAACATGAATAAGAGGATGAACATATTACAAAAATAATTGTCAAAATTAGAGGAAAAGGAAGAAAATGGTGAATTGAGGGACTCGAATCGCAATCGAAAAATGGAAGTATTGGAAAGTGACAAAATGTAACTTGAGTCTTGACTGAAACAAAAGTTTAGAAGCAAGTAGATGGTGGAGGGAGATAAAAACTCAAATTTTCATGCATGTATGAATTATAATAGGAGGAAAAATATGATTAAAGGATTAAATATAGATGGTTAGTGAGTTTTGAAGATCCTAATAAGGTGAAGATTGAGACTAAAAAGTTTTTTGAAAAAAGATTTAGAGAGTGAGAAACTTGTAAACTTAATATAGACAGAGCCTAGTTTAGTCAACTAACAGAGGATAATCGAGACCTCTCATTGCATTGTTTGTCAGACAATTACAATTTCAAATTTATCAAGGCCTTTTAGGGTGGCTACATGGAATGTGGGGAAGAGGGATAAAATATTTTTTTGGAGAGATAAATGGGTGGATTTGAAGTTATTAGCTTATAAGTATCTTCGTTTATACTTGTTATCTAAACAAAAAGAATTATTAATTTGTCAAATAAGTCATTGGGTTGGGGATGTTTGAAGGTGGGACTTAAATTGGCGTAAAGAGATATTTGAGTGGAAAAATGAATTACGGTCACAATTGTTATACTTGATATTGAAAGTTTAAGTTTGTTAAATGTTAGAGGAGATACTTGGAATTGAAAAATGAAAACTATCAGTGGTTACATGGTTTGAACACCCTATTCGGTACTATACTCACTACAAGAAAAGCTTGATGAAAGTGGAATTTGTCACAGATGTAGAAGAGCAAGATCCCAAACAAAATTAAGCTTTCGTTATAGAGAGTATTCAAGAATAGGTTACCTACCAGAGATAACTTGCTAAGGAGAAACATTGATGCGGTGAGGACGAATACAATTGGACTTTTGCTCTTCTCATATGTAAACCATAAATCAAAGACTAGAATTAGATAGAAGATAATATGATGTGCAATTATTTGGATGATATAGAAAACTCTGAAACAACAAAGATCTTCAACGAGACAGAGATATAACAATAAACCATTTTAAAGGAAATATTGTTCTATTCATGAACATGGATTAAATGTGTTGATACATTTTTTTTGTTGTTGTTTATCTCAATGGAGAATTTGTTTTGAAACTTGTATATTAGGTACATAAGTTTTTTTGTTATATATAGAAATTTGAGGCATGAATAGGGAAAAATCTGTATCATGTTTGTTTGTTTTTTTTTTTTTTTTTGTTAGAAATGTGTAATAAGTTTTGGTTAAAAATGTGTGATAGATTGATGGGCTCTCGGAATAGATAAAGAATAAACTAACAGAGCTTGAGGTTATAGTATGTTTATGATAACGACTCATTAATTTATTAATATTGTATGATCTCTTTTTATAAGCTTTTTATAAGAATGATTGTGAATTTTGGTCTATTTATAATTGGTTTCTCTTGTTAATATATATATATTTATTTATTTATTTAAAAAAAAAATTTAGCAGATAAAAAAGAAAGACTTTGTAGTGCAAATTACTATAATATTTCATTAGTCATTCAGCTGCAAATGCTGTGCATTTTTTTTATACAGAATAAATGTTTTGTGCACTTAATCACGTATAGAGTTGTGAAACTTATGTGCACTCTATCCCTCCATTTTTTTTTTCTTCTTAGTAGTATCTTTTTACACTTCTCAATTGTTTTTTTGCTTTCTCCCTCTTATTCCCTTAATTTGTGCTTCATTTCAAAGCTTCCACCTCTTATTTATAGATTTTGGCAACTTAGATGTTTAGGTAATTTAGGGAAGAAGCTGTATAAAATTAAATAAATAAATAAAAAAGGGGGGTTTGATGGGTAAAATCACCACAAATAATATCTTGATAGTAAAATTAAATGTTAGATTTTCGTATGTAGAATTAGTGAGATCTGCATTGATTTGAGGAACAAGTTGTTATACATGCAAACTGCATGCATACCACAATGTGAATGAAAATGCTCGAAACAAAAATGTTATTGTAGCTGCAACGAATGGGGTACATGAAACAAAATATGAAGGTGCAGGAAGCAACAGTCAAAGTCAAAACAAAAATATGCAAAGCCCGCACGAGAACACTTATCTATGTAGACTGAATATATTTATAATTTTTAAATAAACTAAATTATATGATTATTTTTGCATAGACGTGGCTCAACTCTCAACTCTCTGCTATCCACTGTGCCATTTCGTACGAAGCTCCTCGTGTTGCAACCTCAAGCCACGAGAAACACAGGTTTAAAAAACTGAAGTTTTATATATATACACGGGTTGTTAATGTACATTTAATCAAAACATGTTAACGAATAAATACCAAAATATTTAAATTAAAATATTTTTTTTTATTTTTTTACATTAAATAAGATATTTTAATAATTTAATATAAATTATTTTTTTTTCCATCATAATTAATTATTTTATCTTTAAATAAAATTTATCATAATGAAAAGAAAAAAATATTTTTTTTTATCTAAATATTAAATTATTATAATATTTAAAAAAAAAATTATTTTAAATAAAAAATTAAAAATATTTTAATTCAAATATTTTTGTACTAATTACTAAAATCTCTAATTAAAATAGATATTAGCAATCCTCCGCGTATGTGTATATATATATATATATATATTAATATTAATGGCCCCGCATTATATTATTGATTGTATCATGAATTCATTAGATAATAACATATCGACGTTGTATTGTATTTAAATTTTAATTAATTTCTTTCCTATATGCAAATCAATATAGTAGTATATCTCATGCATGTATACTAAAAAAAAAGTGCGTGCATTTAAGATTTTCATAACCATATGGAACACATATCAGAAGTATAATTAATTGTGTCTGAAACATGTATATTTCCTATCTCACATCTTATGCTGAAGTGGATTTTTGAAATTCAAATTACTTGTAGAGTAGACCCAGATCTTCTATTAATTGCTTACCTAACAAAATAAACTATACTGTAAATAGACGGTGGGATGTGATTCAATTTAATAATTTCTCAAGGCTGTGTTTGTTTCCCCGCTTCTAGGCACATCCAATCCGTACCTGCTTAGTTTTTCTGCCACTTTTTTTTTCGTTAATAGTAATGGCCAAATTAAAAATATAGTATGAATTTAATTAGTAAATGGTAAAATAACTTAATAGTACAATTAATTAACTTTTTTAAGCGGTATACTACTAATATTTATATATATTTCCCCTTCATACGCGCAACAAAAGAATTCTAGATTTTGCTGTAACTATTCTTTAACAACCTATTCGTTGTGTCAGTTGAATTAGTTGCAAGTTGAGGAAGACGTTTTTCACGAACTAGAATTATGAAATATCGCAGGGTCTTACAAAACCTTTTTTCTTTGCACGTATTTTTTATTATTATTATTATTACGATGAATAAGTAATAAGAAGAAAAAAATAATTTAATAAAAACGAATCTGACACATTTTCATTTTAATTATTACGGAGGAGTAATTAAGAATCTCGTGGTCCCGTCTTGGTTTTAACGTTGTCCTGTTTTCAATTATAAAATTCAAACTCGTGCAACGCACGGAAAATGTACAGCCAGTAAAAAAATAAGAACAAAGCATGAGTTGATGGAATGACGTGGCCAAGGTAACGCGAGTCGTAATGTCGCATTTACCCCTTCCTTAATTGGACGACGATGCTACCTTTTGCCGTTTAGGCGGTGCCGTGACGCATATAAATACCATAGCAGTGACTTACACTGTCTTTTCCAAAGCAGAACAAAGAGACATTGAACTTTGACTATATTTTTCAGAGTTCAGATAACTCTACTCTTTTGAGTTTTGAATTTGGGGTTTAAGTTTCTGAAGAAGAAAATGAAAATGATGAAGCTTGTTCTTCTTTTGTTCTGCTTTGCCTCTGCTCTGACCCTTTCAGTCTCGGAGTCCAAATCTGGTTCTGTGCAACCTCATGCACCTGAATTTCTCTCTGCTGGATATATTCAGGTACCAAAATCTGTTTTTTTTTTTAATAAACCCTTTTTATCTATTTTTTTATATTGTTTTGTGCATAATATATGAAGGCTAATTAATACTTTATTTTATTCTGTTTTATTTGTGAGTGTTGAATAGATGAAGACTCAAGCGAACTGTTCTTACCTGGTAGTTATATCTACGAGTTGTTCATCGCCCAAGTACACAACGGATAAGATCGGTATCATGTTTGGGGATGCTTATGGCAACAAGGTTTTGCCTTTTTCCTTCAATGAATTTCACTATTTTTTTTTTGTGGCCTGTGCTTAACGGTGTCAAGTTCTAATTTTGAAGTAAATATTGATGAATATATATTGTTTCTAGAAGAGTTATAAACTAACCGTCAAAAAAAAAAAAAAAATTGAACCCGAGGATACGAATATTCAGTATTTTGTAGGAGTTCACAATGTTACTTTCCTGTTTTTCCTTTGTTTTGTTTTTGGAGGCAGGTTTTTATTTATTTATTATTATTTGCCTTCTCATTTCTGATGAAAAATGATTAATTTATATTGTGATCTGAAATAAAATATTCAGAGATATTTATCACTTGTTCCTTGTGGACTGTGGTAACTGCATTCATGAACTATGGTCAATAAGTAGTTTAAACTCTAAACTGCAAGTTATAGTGGTCAAAGTTTGATGATAATCATACCAACAGTTTGTTTGGAATCATTTTGGAACGTTTCTGTGGTTGATTACATTTTGAATTTGACTAAAACGCTAATAAGTAGCTTAATGACTTAAAAACCCATGTTTAGTGAATTGTACATGCAAAGACCACTTTCAAAAACAGAAGTGCTCGTTTATGTTTAGCCAACTTGATGATTGAACTTTTGAAAAACACTAGTATTTTTCTACATTTACTGGTTAAGGAAGCTTAATTTTGGAAACCTTAGTTTGCTTATGTTTTCAATAATGTTGTTTATTATCAGGTATATGAACCAAGACTGGATGATCCAGTTTCAAGGACATTTGAGCAGTGTTCATCAGATACATTTCAGATAGATGGTGCATGTGCATCTCCAATTTGCTTTGCGTACCTATATAGAGCTGGGGCAGAGGAAGGTTGGGAGCCAGAGAATGTGAAAATCTATGGCTACGACTCAGAGCCAATTACTTTCGATTTCAACACCTCCATCCCCAATGGCACGTGGTATGGGTATAATTTGTGTGAGACTCCAACTCCAACTCCTCCTTCTCCTCCTCATCCTTCTTCTTCATACCAACTATCCCCTCAGAAATGGCTCGTGAGTTTGGTGCTAGGCTTTGTTCTTAGTTTTTGGATGTAATAATGTCATGCACCTAACTTCCATCACATATAGCCGTGAAAGGTGAAACTTAATAGTAGTAGTAGACTAGTAGTAGTACTCTATGCAGAATGTGTAAGACCGGTGGCCAAAGTCAGTTACTTTGTGACTTGGTTTCTATGCTTTGTGGAAGCTATGTTAAGTTTAAGTTAATGTTATGAAAGGAGAATTTCTAGTAATATAATATATTCTCTGATGCATTTTTTAATGGCTTGAATAACTTGTTTTTTTTTTTTTACCCAGGTTTGAATAACCTGATAGTCCTTGAAAGAAATTGTTTCTTCGAATAATTCATTAAGTATCGTTAGCTTATATACAAGATTACAAGCGTAAAGTTAGCTTAAGAATCCAAATTGATTAGCTATAATTAAGGGCTAATTATATGGTTAAATATACACCTAATAAATATAATAACTATACAAAATTAGAATATATTATCATATATTCTAACACGTCCTTGCAATCGAAACGAGAGATCGACGAACACTGAGACTGTCTCGAAAATCCTCAAATAACATCAAAGGAAGTCCTTTGATAAATATGTTTGCAATCTGATAATGAGACGGGACATGTAAAACTCGAACTTGACCACGAGCAACCTTTTCACAAACAAAATGTATATCCATCTCAATGTGTTTAGTGCGTTGATATTAAATCGGATTACCAGCAAGATATATCACACTGACATTATCACAATACATCAATGTAGCCTTCTGGATTGGACAATGAAGTTCCAAAAGCAAATTTCGCAACCAACATGACTCTTAAACTACATTGGCAACCCCTCGGTATTCACCCTCTGCACTAAACTGGGACAAAGTAGCCTGTCGTTTAGCTGACCAAGAGATCAAATTATCACCAAGAAATACACAATACCCGTAAGTAGGACTGTCTATCAGGGCATCCACCCCAATCAAGATCTCAGTATAAGAAACAAGAGTGGATGTAGATGAAGGATAAAGATGAAGACCATGGTGCAAGAGTACCACCGAATGTAACGCAATATGCGTTTGAGAGTGTGCATGTGCTCATCCTTTGGGTCATGCATGAATAAGCACACCTGTTGCACTGCATATGTAATGTCGGGTCTAGTAAAAGTAAGGTATTGTAGAGCCCATAGCAAGGCTCCTGTAGAGAGTCGGATCCTCAAATGGAGTGCTTGATGTAGCACTAAGCTTCGGTTTAGTATCAACAGGGGTAGTAGGTGATGGCTTACAAGAAGACATGCCAACACGATCAATAATCTCCATGGCATATTTCTTTTGAGATAAAAACAAACCACCTGCATGATGAGTTACATCAATGCCCAAAAAATAGCTCAACTGTCCCAAGTCCTTCATAGCAAATTCCGAGCTAAGAAGAGTAATAATGGACTTACGAAGCTCATCAGAGGAAGCAGTTAAAATGATGTCATCCACATATAACAAAATATAAGTCATAGAAGTACCTTGTTGATAGATGAAAAGAGAATGATCTGAATTGCTATGAGAGAACCCGAGTGTACGAACAAAATCAGCAAATCTCTTATACCAAGACTGCGGTGCCTGTTTAAGCCCGTATAGAGACTTCTTTAACAAACAAACATGATTAGGTTTTTACGGGTCCCTAAAACCCATAGGCTGATGCATGTAGACAGTCTCATTAAGTTCACCATGTAAGAAGACATTTTTGACGTCAAGTTGATGAATGGGCCATGCCTTAAACAAAGTCAGACTCAGAACTGTGCGAATAGTTGTTGGTTTGACCACCGGACTAAATGTGTCACCACAATCTACACCAACCTGTTGAGTTTTGCCATCACTTACAAGACGGGCTTTATGCCTCTCAAAAGAACCATAAGATTTTTCTTTATGAGCAAAAATCCACATTGACCGAATTACATTAACATCAAGTGGACGAGGCACCAACTCCCACGTCTTATTTTTAACAAGAGCATCAAATTCATCATCCATAACCTTTTTCCAATTCGGGTCTTGAAGGGCCAACACATGGTTACGTGGCAGAGGGGATTTAGCAACAGTGGTATGAAGATTAAAGATCTTCTTTGGCTTAACTATCCCATGCTGGCTGCGTGTAATAGCTCGGAGAGGTGGGGTGAGACGTGAAGAAGGGGTTGGACTAGGAGGAGGGGAAGCGATTCTTTGGATCGAGGCTTGAAAAGGTCGGCCAAAAGACACACGGGAGAGGGACGTTAGGATTCCTCTTTGGGCTAGGCGGATGTGGCTCATTTGGTTGGGCCGGTTGCAAGATCAGGGGAGTTGGGCCCTAATGGAACTAGACCAGGAGTTTGAGCATTAGGAGTAGTGGATTGAGACATTAAATGGTGGACCACGTATGGGTTTAGGCCATCATCTAAGAAATCATAAGTGTGATTATGAGAAGTATGTAGCGTAGCAAATGGAAATTGTGTCTCATCGAAAATGACATGACAACTTATAATTATTTTCCTAGAAGATAAGTCATAGCATTTGTAACCACGGTGATTCGAAGGATATCCCAAAAAAACACATGGAGTGGAGTGAGGTTGAAGTTTGTTTATGATAGTGGAAGGAAATAGAGGATAGCATAAACACCCAAAAACCCGAAGATGAGAATAGGTCGGATCCTTATGATAAAGAACCCTAAGAGGAGATTTATAGTTCAATAACTTATGAGGAAGAATATTGAGAAGGTAAGTCACCATTTGCAAGGCATGATGCCAAAATGAAGGAGGTAATGAAGCATGGGCAAGTAAAGTACGAACAATATTGTTAATTGTACGAATTGTTCTTTCGGCTTTCCCATTTTGAGGTGAAATATGAGGACAAGACAATTGGAAAGAAATACCATTCACTTTACAAAAATCCCAAAAAGGCTTATTATCAAACTCTTTACCATTATCACATTGTATATTCTTTACTTCCCTTTCAAATTGAATTCGAATGAAAGCTCTAAAATTTATGAATGTGGAATAAGCATTTGATTTGTTTGACAAAGGATAAGTCCACAAAAATTTAGAATAATCATCTAACAACAAGATATAATATTAATGCCCCAAGGAACTCAAAATAGGTGATGTCCAAAGATTAGTGTGAACAATATCAAATGGCATAAGAGTATTGGAATGCGACAAAACAAATGGTAATTTAATATGTTTTCCAAGAGGACATGAATGACAAATACGAGAATCTCTAATTTGATTACATTCAATAAATTTATTCTTCCTAAGAGAACTCAAGATAGATACTCCCGGGTGTCCCAACCGTTCATGCCAAAGAGATGGAGCTAAGGCAACAAAAGTAAAGGAAGAAGTGGCTAGAGTGGTGGACTCGGTGATAAGATAAAGCGGGCCTTGACTCTCACACCTCATTAGAGACATCCTTGTCTGAAAATCCTTCACATAAAACCCAAATGGATCAGATTCAACAGTCACAGAGTTATTAGTAGTAAATTTTCTAACCGACACTAAGTTTTTGATTAGTTTAGGAGCATGAAGGACATTTTTCAAGGCTAAAGGAGGATGTGGGGAAGGCAAGTTGGTTTGACCATAACCAAGAATTGGAATTGATTGACCATTACCAACAGTTATACCACGATTATTGCTCATATTAAAATAAGACGTGAGATTACCTAAGGTGGACGTCATATGAGAAGTGGCACCGGTGTCCATATACCAATTTGGATCTAGAGGAGTGATACCGAGGGTGTGCATTGTAGCCTCGATGTCTCTTGGAGTAAGAGCTGTGGCTGTGTATGCCTGCTGAGGTCTTGACCCAAGAATACCGGGTTGTTGGCGCGAGGGATGCCGAGAGTGGGCTTGGCCCATGGAGCAGCCCAGGTACGGACAAGGAGGAACAGCCCATTGCATCCATGGCCAAGGCCATTGCTGTCCTACAGGTCAGGGGTTGTTCTGAGGCGGCTGCTGTCCACCTCCGCGGTTGCTACCACCACCACCTTTACTCCCACCACCAGAGCTTCCCTTGCCACCGCCGGAGTTACCACGGCCACCAGTGTTGTTGCGATTCTTTCTAGAATTGCCATGGTTTGAAGACTGTTTTCCACCATTATTTGTGCAGTGTGTTGATGAATGATCAGACACCTTTTAAGATTCATTCGAGTCACGAGCCACGATGGCGAAGGACGAGGTCTGAGCCGCCTTCTTGAGGCCGGATTCTTCGAGAACAAGCATCGACCATGCTTGATAAAACTGAGGTAAGGGATCACTTTGACGGATGAGTATGACCACTCCCTTGTAGGGTTCAGTGAGACCGGACACCAATTGTAGAACCAACCTACTGTTATTGACCGAAGAGCCGACATTTTTGAGTTGATCCGACAGTGACTTGAGATGTTGACAGTAAGTAGAGACACTTGAAAAACCCTCCATGGTTGTGTGGGTGAAATCATACTCAAGCGTAACGACACGAGAGTGTTTGTTATCTTGGAATATATCACGCAACCTATTCCAAGCCTCCATAGCCATGCCGTGGTGTCGGGTTCAAGAATAGTATGTAAAAGATCATGAAAAATAGTGGCATAAATCGATTGTAGAACGGTGGCGTCTAGTGTTGACCAGAGTTCTGTCTCCTCCTCTGTTGGTGGCGTCTTCTGCTTGCCATCTTGCGGAGGAATTATATGATCAATTACCCTATGTGAGCGTGCGTGAATTTTTAAAAGTTCAGCCCATGTCGCATATTGGACATTTTCCATCTCAAGAATGATTGAGACATGATTCTTGATGTTGGAAACAACAAGAGCAGGGTGAAAGGTAGATTTTGAGTCAGGCATAGTGATGGAGAAGAAGGGGAGAAGAGGAAGAAAGGGACTGAACGGTGCTAGGGCCTGTGTGCGAAAGGCAGAGAAAGGTTCAAAGATCTTCCCCAAAGCAAGCTGATAACTTAAACTACAATTTTTATTGTGTTTTCGTTAATTGCTGATTTGATTTGGCTCACAGATGGTTAGTCATGTCAACAAATCCAGGACATTTAAAAACAAGTACTTATTTTAAAAATAAAAATTTATCAAGTACCAAAATCAAACAAAAAAATATATTTTACCGTGAATAATCAATTAAAGAAGTGAAATGAGAATGACATCCGATTACATGAAAATGGCATGGTTAAGTTACTTCGTTTCCGTTAATAAAAACTTAAATCTAGGTTAGTTAGTTATAAAATTGTGAGCTGTTGTAAATATTTTAATAACAGAGTTTGGATCCTACGGCATCAAATGCCTAATTCCTATGGGCAATTGAGCATGTGCCTAAATGATATCGAAGTTACCATGGTACAAAGGCCATACATCAGGATGCAAGAAAGTTGAAGTTTACAGTAAAACAAATAGTACGTGTACAAATTGCATCTATATTCCAACTGTTGATTAGACTTGAGTTGGTTTCTGTTTTTCTTTATCTCTTCTCCGGTAATGTAATAGAATCTCTAGCTATTTATATAAAATTAATTGATACCATGTTAAAATTATGTTCCACTATGCTGACAATTTCAGCCGTGATCAAAAGTTGTTCTAAATGCGTCGTTGTTAATGCATTTTAATTTTAATTAGGATGGTGTTAGCGCGCAATGTGAATGTGAGACAGATAGTATTTAACTGCTTTAGGTTTTGAATTAATCTAACGGATAACATAGAACGAGAATAGGGTTTCATAATCCAACGGCTGAGCACGCGTTCACCACGAAACCTTTAAAAGCCCAAAAACCTCATCCTAGCTCCTCCTCTTTTCTTCTCCTGCTTCCGCTACAACTAACAGCGTCCGAAGCAGGAGAAAAGTACCTCCCGCCAACGAAACTAACCCGAAACGCACCGTTTCGTTCCATTCCGTTCCGCCGCCATGCCGTCTCTCGTTCCCCTCTCCAACGACGCCGTTCCGAGCAAGTCCCCAAAAGACAAGACGAAGAAGAAAGAGAAGAGGAGCAAGGATGAGAAGAATAAGAAGAACACGCCCTCGAACGATGCCGTTTCGGAGCCTCCGAGCCCGAAGAAGCGCAAGAAGAGTTGGGCTGACGAAGAAGAGGAGCAGCAGAAGAGCGAGACCAGCTCGGAGCTAGTGGACCCCGCCGAGGAGAGTTTGAAATCTAATAAGAAGAAGGCGAAGCTCGCTGACGAAGAAGAAGAAGTTGCGAAGGGTGAAGACTTGAACGCGGTTTCCAATTTCAGGATATCAGAGCCGTTGAGGAAAAAATTGAAGGAAAATGCGATCGAAGCGCTGTTCCCCATTCAGGCCATGACCTTCGACACCATTCTCGATGGCTCCGATTTGGTTGGTCGCGCGCGCACCGGTCAGGTCTGTCAATTTACAGAATTATTATTATAAATAAAATGAATGGTTACTTCAAAATGAAATAAAAACATATATTTCCATCTAAATACTTGAGAATAGTGAAAACCATGGTTCGAATCCTTGTTGATAGAGGCGCCGACATTTAGTGTCTGGCAGAGCATGATTGTATAGTTTTGAAGTTGCTGTTATAATATTGTTTCGCTTCGAATTGGTCTATAGACCTTTTATTTTTATTTTTTTTGGGAATATGCAGGGGAAAACTCTGGCTTTTGTGTTGCCCATATTAGAGTCTTTGACTAATGGTCCCGGTAAAGGTGCGAGAAAGACTGGTTATGCGAGGCCTCCGAGTGTACTTGTGCTTTTACCTACCAGGGAATTGGCCTGTCAGGTATATAGTATGCATGGGCTGATTGGGGGAGTATTTTAGTTTTCCATATTATTTATGTGTAGTTTCATGTTCTGGTATGCTGTGTATTAGGTTTATGCTGATTTTGAAGTTTATGGTACCGTGATGGGATTGAGCTCTTGCTGTTTATATGGTGGAACTCCATATCATGCTCAAGAGATTAAGCTCAGGAGAGGTGTTGATGTTGTTATCGGAACACCTGGTCGTGTAAAGGTAATTACTTAAACATTAGAGTGTCTTTGGTTATCAGTTTGAAACAGACTGAACACCATGTTCGAAGCCAATGGCACAAATTTTTGCTGTTCTGTTTCATGCTTTGTAATGTTTGAACACCCTTTTGCATCATTGCTAATGGGATTCCAAAGATACCCTTAGTTGCTGGTTGCATGTGAATGCTTTATTTTTTATTTTCTTGATGTGATTGTTCATTAGTCATGTTGTAGAAGCTTCACTTTATGTATGGAAGGGTCAATACTATTAGTGATTTTGTGTAGGATCATATAGAGAGGGGAAACCTTGACCTGAGCCATCTAAGGTTCCGTGTCCTTGATGAGGCAGATGAGATGCTGAGGATGGGCTTTGTTGAAGATGTTGAACTCATTTTAGGTATTTTTTTTTTGTTGCTAAATTTAAATTTTGTATGTACTACTACTATGTATATTTTATCTGAGCTAACTGAGGTTACTCATCAGTATTTATCTATCAGTATTGTTGTCTGCTTTGTAGCTTCTTAATTGTTGATTTTGTTTTTGCCAGTTGTAGTTAGAGTTGTGGCATGAATAATTTTGAGTTCTGTTATGACACGAGTCATCATTTTGTGAAAATACATGGTTGCTGAAGGGGTGATGCTTTGTTTGACTATTGGATTGAAGTGTTGTACATATAAGTGCTAGCTCATTTTTCTTTTCCACATATCTTTTATGGTTCTGTCTTCTGAGAACATGGAACAATATCACAATTTGATATGAGTAAGAGTAACATTTGTGAAATCCTATCTGACATTCTTTCAAAATGTTTCCTGGTGGCTAAAATCCTCTACTTGAGATCACTAAAGGTTATATGTTTATAATTGTCTCTTATTTGATTTTTGCAGGTAAGGTGCAGGATGTTGGTAAAGTTCAGACACTTCTTTTTAGTGCAACTTTGCCAGTCTGGGTTAAACAAGTATGTTTCTTTTGTGTTAATTTCATGTTCTAAGTTCATTGTTCCTACTGAATAGCTGTTTTTCAGATGGTTTATCCAACATTGTTTTGCTTGGCAGATTTCTATGAAGTTTCTGAAACCAGAAAAGAAAACTGCTGATCTTGTTGGGAATGAGAAAATGAAGGCTAGCACCAATGTTAGGCATATTGTTCTTCCATGTATGAGTTCTACCATGTCTCAGATTATACCTGACATTATTCGCTGTTATAGCAGGTATTTTTTATTATTCAATTTTTGCTTTCTACTTTAAAATATGATATGCATTTGAAACCTTTTACAATTGTTTTTTTGTCTTGTGGTTCTGTTTTAGTGGAGGCCGGACAATTATATTTACTGAAAAAAAGGAGACCGCCTCTGAGCTTGCAGGGTTGTTGACAGGAGCAAGGGCTCTCCATGGTGACATACAACAGTCACAACGGGAGGTGAGGTTTTATATTACTTGATATGACTAATTGACTATTGGTTTTGAAAATTTTCATTTTATGTATATTAGAAAGGTGATCTGTCTTAGAACTACTATACCCTTTTGGGCTAATAAATTTTCCTTTTGATGTTTTTTTCACAAAAATAGTCTGTTGGTGGCTTGGTGCCAATCTTGCTCTTTTGTTTTCTCTTAATTGTGTCCTGTCTTGTGTAGGTTACATTATCAGCTTTTAGATCTGGGAAATTCATGACATTGGTAGCCACAAATGTGGCTGCTAGAGGTCTGGATATTAATGATGTTCAATTGATTATCCAGGTACTCTTATTCATATATTATCATAAATAAGTTATTCTTTATATGTGTTTTGATCTGATGAGCTGAATTGTATTTGTGTTAGTGTGAGCCTCCACGGGAAGTAGAAGCCTATATCCACCGATCAGGGCGCACAGGAAGGGCTGGTAATTTGGAATTTTTCTATTCTTTATGTGGATTGTGATGTTTATGTTATTTTTGGGTTATTGAATTGTTTTTTTCCCCCCAGGTAATACTGGAGTTGCTGTAATGCTTTATGATCCCAGAAGGTCGTTAAGAATATCTCAAATAGAAAGGGAATCCGGTGTGAAATTTGAACGTGTATCTGCACCTCAGCCTGATGATATTGCAAAAGCTGCTGGTGTGGAAGCTGCTGCCAAAGTTACCCAAGTGTCTGATAGGTATGCTTTGTGTTTTTTGGTAACTGTGTTTATCACTGCTTGCTGCTGTTAACATATGTCATAAATGCAGTGTGATTCCTGCATTCAAGTCTGCTGCTGAGGAGCTTTTGAACAAATCTGGTTTATCAGCTGTTGAGTTACTAGCAAAAGCTCTTGCCAAGGCTGCAGTGAGTATAATTTTCTTCCAGATTTTCTCCAAGTCATTTCTTAACAAATTTGTTTTTTTGTTCAATGTATCAAATCCTTCATTGTCAATATTTTTATCTGATTGGGGGAAAATGTTATTTGCAGGGTTTTACAGATTTAAAGAAAAGATCACTTCTGGCTTCCAGGGAGGATTATGTTACAGTACTTTTTCAGACTGGAAGACCTTTGTACTCTCCTATGTGAGAATTTTATAATATTCAATGAGGAGTATCTTACTTCATATCAACATTTGCTTTGTGTTTTGATTAGCCTTTTTGTGGTATCTCTTGAGAGATTTTTTAATTAAAAAACAAATATTTTCTTATATATTATAGAACACCTTTGTTTGAGCTTTTTCTTTTGGAAGAAAAATAGTTTTCAATTAATATTTTTGCTTACAAAATTATAATCATTTTGTAAGATTTTTTGAAAAAAAAGAGCAAAAATTTCTAAAAAAGCTGTCTTATTGTTTTTCTTATGGGCCAGCTATCACATGTTTTAGCTGGAAAAAATGATTGTGATACAATTTTTAGATGGCCTGTTTGCATAAGTGACTATTTTTAAGTTCAGAGAAAAACACTAAACTCCCATCCCCAAAATACATAATTATTGTACTTTTTTTATGTACTTTAATTGAACTGTGTTTTTTTTATTATAAAAAGCATTAATGGACAGGCCCTTAAACCTGCAATAAACAGAGAAATCCTTCATAATTGGGTGGTTTGGATATATTGGTTGTGTAGTCTGTCTTCATGATTTATTGAGTTATCAGCTGTATTTAAGCAGGGTTATTTTTGAGTTTTGTCATGTTTGGCCGAATTTAACTATGGTTTATGGGATGTTGTTATCAGCCATACACTTGGACTCCTGAAGAAATTTTTGCCCGAGGAGAAGGTTGAGGCAGTACAGGGTCTTAATTTTACTGCAGATCAAAATGGCGCTGTTTTTGATGTACCAGCCAAAGATGTAGATACATTTCTTACAGGTAAAATTTTACTTGACTTTTTTTTTTTTATCGATAAATAGTAGTTGCTAGTTTTTGTTAGTGGGGAGTTCTAAATCCACAACCTCTCCCCCAATCCCTTCACCACCAAACCAACCTTATAACCCTAATTTTTTCTTGACAGTTGACTTGGGATTTTGAGGTTTTTTAAAAAGTTCATTTCTCTCAGTCTCATCCTTTTCCATCATAAATATTCTGTACAGCATCTTTCAATTTCCATTGCTATCCATGAAGATTGTAATTATTGGGTTTAATACATCAATAGGTCACTGAACTATTTAGAAATTTTTAATGAGGTCCCAAAATTAAAAAAAATTGTAATTGTGTCCTTGATCTTGTACAAATTTTGTAATCTCCCTTGGAGTTAATAAAAGTATAAAACCACCATAAATTGTTATTTTTTGGGGGGTTTCAAGCCACCATAAACTAATTCTAGGGAACCAATTATAATTTTTTTACAAGAACAAGGGTCCATATATATATATATATATATATATTTTAGTTTAGGGATCTAATGTAAAATTTCCAAAAAGTTCAAAGACTTGCTGATGTATTAAACCTAATTAATAGCTTTTGAGTCATTTCTGTCTTTGAAGCTTTAACTATCACAAGACACTGGTTGAAAATTAGCATGTTGTTTTATGAATTGCACATAAATACCCTTCATGATGGTCGTATTTTAATTTCAAACATTTTGTCTCCAGGTCTGCAGAATGACCCTAATGTAAGCCTAGAGGTGGTCAAAGCATTACCACCTTTGCTGGAAAGAGAGCTTTCAAGAGGACCCAGATTTGGTGGTGGTCGCTGGAATAGTGGTGGGAATAGGTTCTCCGGTGGAAGAGGTGGCAGGAATGGGGGATTTTCGGGTCAGAATAATAGGTTTTCAAATGGTTTTAAAGGTGGGAGAGGTAGGTAATGGAAACAGAAGTTGCAAGTGATTTTAAAGTTAGGGACTTATAGTGTTATTATGTGTGAGCATATAAGGAAGGGTGCTTCGGTAGGAGACTGGGGATACGTTGGCACTATGCTTTTATCGCTTCACTCCTTCACCAACGTCATCCTTTTTCTAAATTAAATTTATTGCTATGTTAGTGTTAAACCTTGTCCCCCTCAATTTTGCTAAGCATATGAACCCTACACTTAATTTGACAGCAAAGTATAAGAATTAGGTTTTTGTGTATGTGCCAAAAAGAAACTGTACGATTGACAATGACAAGTGGAAAACATAAATGACTACGTTTGGACTTTAATCTATTTTTGCCAGTGTGGTCCTTTCGTTTTTCATTTTATAATCTTATGTTACATTAGTTGTTTGCTTTTATTTGATTTAAATTAAAGTAGAAGTTTAAATAATCAGATTTGTAAAAAGAAATATGTAATTGTCATTAAATTAAATAAAAAAGCTATCATTCTGATTATATGAAAAAAATATAGTGGCTGTTTACAACGTCTGCTATCATTTAAAAAAAAAATGCATTTGGGCATATTTCAACGGGTTATTAACTGTGGATCTCTTTTCTTCTAATTCTTTCCATTCTGTTAATGAAAAATCAATAAGAATTCTCTACTCCATATCTTCGATTTTTTCTTGGATCACAGACCTGTCCTACTTGAAATTTCTCAATTTCAAAATATATTAAAATTAAACTATGTATTAATTATGTTTCTTAACCTATGTATTATAATCTTAAATGGAAGAAGATTAAAAGAAAAAAAAAATCACCTTTCTTACAATTCATATGAACCAATCAATGCTTATTTTTTAGATAATATTTATTTAAAAAGATTTGCTAGATCAATAGATCATGTAACATTAACATTCTAATATTTATTTTAGTTCATTCTAATAATGAAATAAAATAAATAACCTACGTTTCGTTTCATTTCATTTCTTTTTAAATTATGAGAAAAAAAAATGAAAGCAAACAATAAAATAATAAATTTTACACATTTCCATTATTTTTCATCTTCCTCTCATGATACAGAAAATCACTTCCCCTGTGCGCAATGCAAAGCATTCATTTCAAGATACAGAAATGTCACTCCCCTTAATAGTTTTGGTTTGATTGAGAATCGGGTGTTATTTGGTTTTCCTTTATTTGCTCTCACGTGTGTTTCTGTGTTCTTTCTATCTAGATTCTTCCATTTCTTAAGGTGCGATGTTCTCACCCCTTCGTCAACCTTCCACGTTTTGCCACACTATTTTATCCATATCTCGAGGCTTCGATTCACCACTTACCCAGAATTTTGAATTGCTCTAAAACTTCAAATTTCCCATTTTTTTGTTTTTGTTATTGTGATTTGGATTTGGTGTTTTCAACCTCATGGGGTGGTACAGAAGGGGAAAGCTTGCACTTGATCATTTTCGCAGCTTGGCCTCAAGGTTTACGCCTCAAAATCCAAATTTTCAGCGTAGTTCGAGGATTTGCTCATCTGGGTATTTGGATTCAGGTTCAAAAGGAGCTAGCTTCAATGGGTTCTCTTCGTTTTGTTCAATTTCTCAGAGATTAGGCACACGGGGTGTTGTTGGGGTTAACAGGAACTTTCACAATCCGTTTCTTCTTGGGGCTAAGAGATTTTACTATGTTGATCCTCGCAATGTGCAGCATTTCAAGCCAAGAGGGCCATGGCGTTGGTTTCAGAATCCTAGACATGTTTTCATTGTTGTGATGGTTGGTTCAGGGGTTTTAATCACTGTGTATTTTGGGAACATAGAAACAGTTCCTTACACCAAGCGAACCCATTTGATTCTGTTGTCGAAAGCCATGGAGAGGAAGCTTGGGGAGAGCCAGTTTGAACAAATGAAGGCAGGTTTTAAGGGGAAGATATTGCCTCCTATACATCCTGAGAGTGTGAGGGTGACAATGATTGCTAAGAATATAATTGATGCATTGCAGAGAGGGTTGATGAAGGAGGAGCAGGTGTGGAGTGATTTGGGGTATGCATCGGAGCACACAATGCTGGTTGAAGGGGATGGAAAGGAGACATTAAATGCATTGGATGGGAGTGAAGAGAAGATTGAAGGGAATTGGGCCAAGGAGGATGAGATTCTTGATGATAAATGGATTCAGAAAAGCCGGAAAAAGGGTCAGGAACGAGGCTCACTGGCTGCAACATCACATTTGGATGGGTTAAATTGGGAGATTTTGGTGGTAAATGAGCCTGTTGTTAATGCCTTCTGCTTACCTGGTGGGAAGATAGTTGTGTTCACTGGTTTGTTAGAGCATTTTAAAAGTGATGCAGAGATAGCAACTATTATTGGACATGAGGTATTATACTTGTGCTTGGTTTAGTTTAAGTCCTTGCTAATTTGTTATTTTGCACAAATGATATTCGGATACGTTAGTTTATATGGATGGATTTTGTTGTTAATTAGGTTGGGCATGCTGTTGCAAGACATAGTGCCGAGGGGATTACAAAGAACCTGTGGTTTGCTATTCTACAGTTGATACTTTATCAATTTGTCACACCTGATATTGTCCACACAATGTCATCCCTTTTCTTGCGCCTACCTTTCTCCAGGCGGTATGCTTCGTTCACCGTCTCTCTTTCTTACCAATTGATTTCCTGTATGGTTTTAATTGTCATGACTTGTTGAAATATGTTGATTTGTGAAGCAATGCTGCTGCTTTGTTGGATTACCTATTCAAATCTACATGCAAACCACGTGCTTATGCTTACTATTTGTTATACTGTAACTTCAATATATCTTGTGTTTGGATGTATGGTTTCTGTATGGTAAGATGAAGCCAGTTGATGGATACATGTTGAATGGCAGAGTTGATATTGGTTGCAGTTTCACTTGTATAGTTGTATGATCAATAATTGTCCTTTTAGCTTCCTAATCACAATAGATTATAAGAACACATGATTGATTTCTTGAACAACCTACATGAGATTTGTGGAAGTATCTATAAAATCCAGATGATTGCAATGATTTCAAATAGTTTGGACTCTGGTGACTAATTGAAAACAAAAAAGAGCATTCACTATGCTACATTTTGTGAAGGCATTAGAAAGTAAATCTATATGGTATATCCAATGCTTAACAGTTGACATCTACATGAAGTAATGCATGAATGACTTTAGTAAATGATCGAGTGATAAATAGATGGTCTGAGTGCTCAATATAGGTGTCACATAACTTAGTACACAAATGGTGAAGGTTTTAATTCCATGTTCATAGGATTCTCATCGTGGTAAAGCCTTTAAGATAAAAGCAAAACTCTGGTAATGTTTATTTTACTAAGAAAACATGTCATTAAGTGAAACAGGTTACAGAGTTACAGTTAGTGTCCTAGTGATAATTCTTGTTTATTGAACATAATTCATTTAGAGGAGGGCAATGCTTGTATGTTCTCAGAGCTATATCTTCTCTTCTCTCTAGAATATTGTACAATGACAATCATATCAAAAGTAATTTTGAGGAATTTCAAGCCTATTTGAATTTGCATGATTTTTTTGAGCATGGTCTGCATGATATAAGTATGATAATTTAATATTTCTAAGCATGGTATCTTCATTCTCTTATATCTTCTTTTCAATTATATTTTGGTACTATTTGTGCTTCTTTTCAATTAAACTTATATCTGTTCATCCTACTCGAGCTTGCTTTTAACTTCATGATCTGTGACCAAATGCTCGTGGATGCTTTGATACCAGCCATGATCTGTGACATGACTTCTATCATCCATTCCACTTTCCTTGAGGCACGAACTTAAAAAATATAAAAACTGTGCATTATCTGAATCCTTCCTGCTTTGTCAAGGTTGGCTTTTCCATTGAAATTATACATGCCTTGTTGTGCTTAAGCTGCTTGTGTTTGTTCTTCTCGGTAGATATATTGAAATAGAAGATTATTGTAATTATAAAAGTCTTTTGTGATGCAATGCAACAGTGATGTATCTTTTAAAATGCAAGTTTTTTTGGGCTACAAATTTTCTAAGACAATCCAATTTATTCACAGGATGGAAATAGAAGCTGATTACATTGGGCTGCTGTTAATTGCATCAGCTGGCTATGATCCCCGGGTAGCACCCAAAGTGTATGAGAAACTGGGAAAAATCACTGGTGATTCCACCCTTAGGGATTATCTCTCTACTCATCCTTCTGGAAAAAAAGAGCAGAATTATTGGCCCAAGCTAAGATAATGGAAGAAGCATTTACTATATACAGAGATGTAAGTGCAGGACGTGGGGTTGAAGGTTTTCTTTAGAGCATCTACAATGGGTTGCTTGTCAAGCATTGGTGTGGGGATGCATCATATTTGCCAAGCATATGCCTTTG
The DNA here is from genome assembly GCA_014843725.1 of Amphicarpaea edgeworthii. Taxonomy (NCBI): domain Eukaryota; kingdom Viridiplantae; phylum Streptophyta; class Magnoliopsida; order Fabales; family Fabaceae; genus Amphicarpaea; species Amphicarpaea edgeworthii. The sequence goes on from CM026325.1 coordinate 3,509,298, forward strand.
TGGGGTAATAAATATTTGTTGTCTGGGAAGCATGATGCTTACTCAGACAACATTGTTTTTTTTTTTTTTGCATAAAAATAATAAAATAACATATTATATTTTGTTTTTTAATAAAATTTTTTTTTTACACAATCATACCAACTTGTTAAACTTTTTTTTACACTAATTTGTTGAAAGTTTTATAATTTTTTACACTAAAATTAGTTTTATTAGCCATTGAACTAATATTTATTAACTGTTTAACTTTTTTTTTTATAAGTATGATATATTTCAATAATTTTTTTACACAATTAGAAAATTTTAAATTTCTCTCATTTTCATTCTAAAAAATTCTCAACTTCTTTCATTTGTTTTCATTCAATGGATCCAAATTAAAATCTTTTCAATGTGAATCTGTGGTTTAATTATATGTCAAATTTTCAATTTTCCACAAATCTAAATTTTCAAAATTCTTTAGATTTATCCAACCTACAAAATAATTTCAATATGACAACTTATTAATATGCTACACTCCCAATTCATTTTTATCAATTTAGGGTGTTTCAATCATCACCAATTAATCCTGTCACTAGTAGCAATCAATGTAATTATATAACTTTTAATTATAAAATATTTATTAATTATTTTGATTATGTTTTATTTTATTTTATTTTTAATTATGTAATATTTGTAAAAAAAAAAGTAGCTGTTGTAAAAAAAAATATTTTAGTTACATATATATATATATATATTTATGTGAGATTAAATATATTTTATCATTTTAAATAAATATATTTTAATTATGTGTATATATTTTTTATTGCACCAAAAAATATTTTGTATATTTTTAGTTTACAAAAATAAATTATTAAAAAATTATAATGATTTTTTTTAAAAAAAAATAATGATTTAAATTTATTTTTAAAATTTATTAGAAATAATTTTTAAAAAATTGTACGAGATTTAAAGATTAATAGTGTTTCTATTAGTTAGAATAAAAACGATATGAAATAACCAAAATTTGTTTCATCAACATGGATGTTCTTATGATGGGAGAACCAACTTGTACCTTATTGAAACTTCAGTGGGGGTTTTGTTTTATATAAACTTCAATGCAGATTATTTTAGTACAAAGTTGTACATAGTTGCAATTAACTTATGTGTCTGTTTGCGGCAAAATACCCTCTTGCCACTTTGTCCAATCCAAAAATACAGAGAGCATGAGATAATGTGTAGTGTACTGAAAAAAGAAAAGAGTATGAGATAGAGAAAGTTCACGAGATACTTAAGGAAAAATAAGAATTGCTGAATGTAAATTATTAAAATGTAATGAAAAACAATTAAATGGAATGTAAAGAATTGTGCATGAATATAATTACATAGGCAAAGAAATGGGAATGATGTTGAAAAGTAAATAGGCAAATAAAACAAAATTGTGGAAAATGTAAATGGCAGGATACTCTGAAAATGATGAAGTGTTTGGAAATTAAATTGAAAGCCAAATAAGTGCAATAATGAATGTAAAAATACTATTAATGTAAAAAATAAAACGAATTTTAAAGACAATGCAAAATTTCAAATAACAGAAACTTAAAAGAGAAAAGGAAGAATTCAAATAAATTAAAGAAGTTTAGCTCTAAAATTTCTTAATACCTAAGTTCGATTCTTACAAAAAAATAAATAAAAAGGCAAACGAATTTAAAGTGCCATAAAATGTAAGTCGAAAAAAATAATTTTGTGGAAAATATAAAAGGAAAGAAGTAAATTGAATGTAAAGTAGGTGAGAATACACACATCACTCGAAGAAACAATAGTCATGTCAAGCAGCGTGTTTCACTAAAAACCAATTGGCTACGTAAGATTGATTTTCTTTTTTATAGATTTGTTTGTCTATGAGTAACAGATGAGATCCATACACAAGTTAGGATTGTGCCATGCCATCCATCTGATCTAACCATTGAATGGATGTGTAGTTCTTTGTGTGTTCGACTCGAAATCTTTAGCATTAGTTCCAAACAATCAAAGACTTGGCCTTCGTAATCAAATCTTTCTTCGAAAATTTCCACAATATCAGACCCGATTCTTAATTGAATACTGCTAGGGTGGGTCAAGGTAACATTATTTTCATCATATTCGACATCTATTTCATGATAACACTTCTCTTTGAAAATGCAAGTAAATCCAAAGTGGCATGAAATAAGTCGAAAATTAAGAAAAGAATAAGTGTACGTGTGGAAAATGTAAAAAGAAATTAGCGAGTGTAACTTGATCGGTAATTTCAAGGCACTCGCTGTCTGTGCGGAAGGTGCCCCAAGTAAAAGACAAACCTCTCTATTTTGAGAATACTTTTGACTTTTGACTTTTGATGATCAATGTAATATATATATTTGTTTTGAGCCCTAAGTTAAGCTTTCCCACATCCTTATCTCATTGTTGAATTGATCGGATCTATTTGAAGAATTAATTTCGAATAACAAGCCATATATAAACTTGTCTATGTATGGCGGGGTATAATGCACGTCTTCTTCTTCTTTGACTACAACAATTAACAAACAATATATATCTTCTTTATGTAAATGCCGTGTTCATCTTAATGATATTAAAGCATAGTGCGACGCCCCCATCATCCCAACCAATTAGTTATAGGGACAGAGTGTGGTACCGCGAGGTTGATTTTTATGAATTATCATCCATGTGGTTCTCATTTAGTCTCCTAATTATGTCGTTTTACTTTACTTTATTTATTGCACATTCTTTGGTGTAGAAAATATTCGTCCATATCATACCAGCTATTTCAAACAATGTTGTTTATGTGTCCAATAAGGGAAAAACTCGAGGTTGTTTGATTTGTGGATTCAAAGCAACAATGCTTCCCACCGGATTGGAGGGTTACCATAAATCAAAATCACATCAGCTTTGCCATTTCACATCCTGAATTTAATTTCATTCTTTAATTTAATATCATAAACCTTAGTTTAATGGGGAGGAAACAGATTAGCACATTCTTTTAGCTGACCGGAGTTGACTAGTCACTAAATCAAAAAGTTGAACCAACTCAGACGAATGGGAACCAATAATTTAAGGTTTGTTTGTTTGTTTTGCTTTCACTTTATTTGAGACGTTTTCTCATCTATCGATCCTCTTTCTACACGAGCATTCAAGAGACAAATATTTATAAATTATACAAACAATTTATTATTGTACTCTCATAATCCATAAAAGTAAAAGTGATGCATGAATATTCTTTTTTTTTTTGCAAGTGTCGAATCACATACGTATCTATACGCACAGATACAACGATCGAGGATCGCGAAAGCTATAAAATGCAACATTTGTTGAATTTTAATATTAAAAAGATCTTTCTTTTATAAAGTGATATCCAAAAAGATTATAATATAAAATTAATGAATTACTTTAAAAAAGAAAAATAAAATATTAAATATAGAATTAGTAGATTATCTTAAAAAACAATTCAGCCATAAAAACAAGATTACCTTAAAAAATCTTGAAGGGGATATAATTAATTATTTACCATTTCTATTTTATTTTTAGTAATATCTAATAAATATATTATTAATTTGATTTTTTAATACGTATCTCAAACATAGGTATCATATCTTATATTTTTAAAAATTTACGTATTGCCGTATCTTATAGTATCCGATCCTCATACCTATCGTATCTGTGCATCATATTTGGTAAAACACATATTCGATCTTCTAGCTAGTCTTGTTAGTACTGTGAACTCTCTCTCTCTCTCTCTCTCTCTCTCTCTATATATATATATATATATATATATATATATATATATACCCCGTACCCCAGTAAGCACGAACGAACGAACCATTTTGACGAGACTTTAAGCTTTTCCAACCCTTTGAAGAAATTATATATGAATACTTGTGTGCCATCAGCAGTCACTTGGAAAGAAGACGAAATTGATTAAGAGAGCTAGTTAGGTAGAGATACAATTAAGAGAAAAAAAGTAAAAGATATCAGGAAGAGAGAGTCAATTCTTCTTTATTAATTGTATGAAATACAGCCACGTTTATGACTCCAATCGTCAAATATTCTTTCTTTACTTTTCTATACAAGTCTAGTATTGAACAATATTTAATTAATTGCAAACGATGATCTTTCCATTCATCCATTCCATGCTATGGTAGTCGATTTCAAAAACACCATGGTTTCCATTAAGATTCTCCTCCTCCTTACTTTTCTGAGGCTTCTGTTGAGTTTTGCAGCAACAACAACAACTGAGGCACAAGACGAGGAACCTTTCTATCTATGCAAATATTGCTCCAGCGACAAAACCAACCCAAATACCTCGTTCCAACGTAACCTCAAGAACCTCCTTTTTATCCTATCATCCACCGGCAGCAACACCCCATTTTACAACACCACAGTCACCGCAGAAAACCCCTCAGACTCCATCTATGGCCTCTTCATGTGTAGGGGTGACGTGTCCTCTCACCTCTGCCATCTATGCGTCCTTAGTGCAACCCAACAACTATCCTCAGACTCAGACTGCTCCTTGTCCAAACAAGCTGTGTTTTGGAACGAGGAGTGCATGGTTTGGTACACCACATCTTCTACTTTCTCCACTGTGGTCACAGCACCTGGTAATACCATGAAAAACAGTGGTAATGTATCAAACCCAGAAAGCTTCATGCATTTAGTGTTTTTAACATTAAACCAAACTGCAGATGATGCATCCCAGTCAAGTATTGGTAACAAGAAGTTTGCAACAAGGGAAGCAAACGTGATGACTGGATCTCATCATCAGACTCAAACTCAAACTCAAACCCTTTATTGTTTAGCTCAGTGCACACCAAATCTTTCACCCCAAGATTGCAGAACATGTCTCAATGATGCAATAAGAAAAATTCAAGAGTGTTGTGAAGGAAGGATAGGAGGGAGAGTTCTGTTTCCTAGCTGTAATGTTAGGTATGAAATGTACCCTTTCTACACTCTTCCTTCAGCAACACCCACACCAAATCTCGTTCCTGAAACAAAAACTTCCCATGCAGAAGATTCAAATTTATCAAAACATCCTATTTATCTCTCCCACAATTGCACAAACAAAACCCCCAACAACAACACTTTCCAAACACACCTCACCACTCTCTTGTTTAACCTAGCTTCTAATGCCACCAACGGCAATAACAAGTTTTACAAGGCTGATGTGGCTAACACAGTGTTTGGTCTCTTCTTGTGCCGAGACCGAGAGGATCTTCCCTCAGGCATGTGTGGCGAATGTGTCAAAAACGCAACCCATGAAATATCATCTAAGTACTGTAACTCGTTCCACGAGGCTGTAATTTGGTACAGCCAGTGCATGCTTCGCTATTCCTACAGAAACTTCTTCAAGAAAGTGGAGACAGGTCCTATGTTTTCTGAGTTGAACTCGACCAACAAGGATCATGAGGAACATAATTTCTTTACGGTGAAGTTAGCGAAGACGTTGGATCAAGCGGCAATCCAAGCAGGGGACAGTGACGAGAGATATGGAAAAAAGACAACAAAACTGAATGATTTGCAAACCCTTTATGCTCTTGCTCAGTGCACACAAGATTTGTCTATTGAAGATTGCAAGGGTTGTCTGGGAATTTTGATTGGAACATCAATTCCATGGTCTCATTTGGGAAGCATAGGGGGAAGAGTTCTATATCCTAGCTGCAATCTCAGGTTTGAATTGTTCCAATTCTACAAAATTACTGGTACGTCATCACCAGGTATACACTTTTCAAATCAAGTAATTATTATAGTGTTTCAAGTTAATCACACATTTTATAATTAAGCAACGAAGTTTGTTTGATTTTTCCACATTTATATTTGGAGGTAATTAAATTCAATATATTAAAATTTTCTGCACTATATATATAATTCGATCTAAAAGGTAGTAACATGGGCCACATTAGTTTAAGACCAAATTAATGTGGAGAATATTGTGAATCATTTCTCTTGTTATCAAACGTATCATGACTTGTCGTGACTTATTCACTTGTCTACTATTAATTTCCAACTTGTGTTGATTGTTTTGTGCAGAAAGAAAAAAAAGCATATCGCCAATAATTATCGTGATTGTTGTGTTGGCAAGTGTTTCAGTGACGTTATTCTTTGCTGTTTACTGTTCTTTACATAAAAAAGCAAGAAGGAGGAATGCAGCTATTCTCGAAGAAAATTGTACGTATTGTAAAAATATCTGTATTTGAATGATCTATGCCTTGCTAGCTTCAATAAGTTTGAAATTTATTTTTAATCTTTCAATAATTTTTCTTTACGTTGAGGAGTTTTAACCTTTCAATCGTGTTTCCTCTAGTTGGTCGTGACATTGCCACTTTAGAGTCGTTACAATTTGATTTGGCTACCATTAAAGCAGCAACTAATAACTTTTCAGATCAGAATAAAATAGGCAAAGGTGGATTTGGAGAAGTTTATAAGGTGAAAATTTTAATATTTTTTTATTTATTTTCTTTATTTTCACATAAATAACATCTTATACATTTTCAGGGTATTCTTGTTGATGGATCACAAATAGCTGTAAAGAGATTATCAAAAAGTTCAAAGCAAGGAACAAATGAGTTCAAGAATGAAGTGTTATTAATAGCCAAACTTCAACATAGAAATCTAGTGACACTAATTGGCTTTTGCCTTGAGGAACAAGAGAAGATACTTATTTATGAATATGTACCAAACAAGAGTCTTGATTACTTTCTATTTGGTTAGAAACTCTTGACCCTTAACTCCTTATAGTCAATGTTAAGATCCATGCATTGTGAATGATGTTTTTTCTATGATCATAATTGATTTAATACATGTTTTATTTTTACAATCTCTATCATAAATAATTTTGCAGGTTCTCAACTGCGAAAGTTATTAACCTGGTCTGAACGTTATAATATTATTGGAGGGATTGTTAGAGGAATTCTTTATTTACATGAATATTCTCGACTAAAAGTTATACATCGTGATCTCAAACCTAGTAATGTATTGTTAGATGAACATATGATTCCAAAAATTTCAGATTTTGGTCTTGCAAGGATTATTGAAATAAATCAAAATCAAGGAAATACAAGTGTAATTGTTGGAACATAGTAAGTTTGAAGAGCTCATCATTATCCTTCCTATCTACTTTTTAAAAATGTTTTGTTTTAGATGATTTGACTTTTTAATTTTTTTTTTATACAGTGGCTATTTGTCTCCGGAATATGCTATGTTCGGACAATTTTCTGAAAAGTCAGATGTTTTTAGTTTTGGTGTCATGGTTTTAGAGATTATAAGTGGAAAAAAGAATTACAGCTCTTATGATCAATCACACCGTAATACTGATGGTCTCCTAAGCTTTGTGAGTAAATTTTCTAGTTGATCATTTTTTTTCTGGATGTTTACATGCCATGTATCTATATTTTATATTCATATATATTGAGACTAAAACACTAAGGATTGTAATGCTTCATATATTTAATTTGACATCGATATATATAGGTTTGGAAACAATGGAAAGATCATACACCTTTGAATACATTGGACCCGAATATTAAAGAAAATTATTCTGAAATTGAGATCATCAAGTGCATTCAGATTGGTTTATTATGTGTTCAACAAGACCCTGATGTTAGACCTACAATGGTGACAATTGTTTCATATCTGAGTAGTCCTTTTATTGAATTGCCAACACCAAAAGAGCCTGCATTTTTCTTGCATGGCAGAGTGTATGAGAATACAGTTGCGCAGGAATCAAGTTCTAATCAATCTATCAACAGTTCTACACCAATATTCTCTAACAATGAAATGTCTCTGAGCCAATTTCTTCCTCGATAGTAAGTTAGTTTCTCATTTAATTTGTCACCGTTTAGGAATATTTTTATTGTATAGAATAGCATTTTACTTGGTACTTTTATCGATCGGTAAACATTGAGTCATAAGCTATTGTTTTTTCTTTGATTTTATTACTTGACCTTTTGTCCATTAAAAATCTTTTTATGATTCCCTCAAAAAAAAAAAAAAATCTTTTTATGATCCTAAATTTTTTGTAATTGAATAATAAAGCAAAGAACTCAAACACCCGAACAAGTATCTTTCATCATAAATTCAATCAAAACAAGTAGATTCTTACTTTTGGAAGATATTCATCTCTTTGGACTGTGCGATTGAGGGCAATACTATATTCCAATACTATAATGCTATAAGTATAAATGTGAGCTCTTTTGGTAACAAAAGCTTGCAAGCGTTTTCCATAACCATAATATGCCAGTGGGTTGTTTCTTGTTATTATTAATAATGTGCTAATGATTTTTGAAGGTGGTTTTCAGTATGAAATGATCAAGTGAACATGGTAAGTATAGGAGAAAATTGACGTTAACTAGAAATGAATTAAGAGAGTGAATCATTAAGAACTAAGTATGTTAGGCTAATATCATCATAACTATACTCAAAAGAATAAGCAAGATATATGGATATATGTTTTGTGTTATGTTATAGGCTAAACTAATGCTGCATTATTGAATTGCAGACTTGATCTTAACATTTGTAGAGAAAAAATACAGCTGATGATGGACGACTCAGGCTTTTTAATTGGATTAATCAAGTTATATGGAAGACTGTGTATATGTGGCATAAGTGTAAATGCTTACCTAGGATGCTGCTGCTTTCTCGAAGAAATAGGAGTCCTGGTTATTTTTTAGTTCCTGCTTATTTTGGTAGCTAGGTGCTGTTGGTTTGTTTCAATTTTGATGATGACTTGGAAGGTTCATGTGTGGATGAGTTTGTTGTCAATATATAATAAGGGATATGTTGCACATATACTATAATCATAAAAAAACATGACACTAATTCTGTCAAATTATATATTTGGACTAAACCATTACTTCATAATGATATATACCTTGTTCGAATGTTTGAGTTTCTTTACTTCAATATTAATTACATGATTTTAGAATCATACAATGATTTTTATTGTGCTAAAAGTCAATGAAAATGTGATAAATAAAAAAGACCTCATAACTAGATATTACTAGCAATATTTTTGAGATCGATATATTGTTGTTATACAACAAGAATACTCATATACCACTTTGATGGCAAAATTATGGATAATTAGCCTTCTAGCGAGGAAGAAATTCACTTGTAGGCATTTCATTGATTGACAATGGTACAGAAATGTTGATAGATTTCCTAGAACTTGATTTTCTTGCAATTGATTTTGAATCCATTCTACTGTGCAAGAAATATGCAGGTTCTTGTGGAGTTGGCAATTCACTAAAATGACCTCCAAGATATGAAACAATTGTTACCTTTGTAGGTCTAGCATCAGGATTTTCTTGAACACATAATAAACCAATCTGAATACATTTTATAACTTCAATTTCAGCACAACTTTCTTTAATATTTGAATCCAATATGTTTAATGGTGTTTGAGCCTTCCAATTTCTCCAAACCTGTAACAATATCAAATTAAATATTCAAAACTTTTGATTCCTTTATGTTAGAGACAAGGAGATGAATAGCTCGATCAATTACTATATATACTCACATAGCTCAAGATGCTATCAGCTACACGACGTGATTCAAGAGGACGCATATTCTTTCTTCTCTTAATAATCTCTAAAATCATGGCTCCAAAACTAAAAATATATGATTTTTTAGAAAATTGTTCAAATATTACATATTCTAGAGATATATAACCGCTATGAAATAAAATTGCACAAATTAATATTTATTTAAGCATAGCATTTCTAAAAGTAAAAAGGAAAAGATTGAAATGAACTTTCTCAACTTATTATGTTCCAACAATTATATATTGTCTTGGTTTTGATTTATTTCTACAATTTTAGCAGTGTCAAAATTTAAAATTTTTGGAGTCGTATCTTTATTTAATAAAATATTATTAGGCTTGAGATCACGGTATATAATTATAAGTCGAGAATGCTCATATAAATATATAATTTTTCAAACAATATTTCTAATAATTTTATAACGTTCAGACTAATTTAATAATATTTGTGGTTGAGAATCTACAAAATTGAATAAATGGAAAATGTAAGTTTGAAGCATGTTTTGTAATCATCAAGAAGAATATTATGATATCTCTCCTAAAGACTATTTTATTACGATATGTGGTTTATTAAAATTAATATTTTTCAATAAATTTTAATCTACCACTGATGAAATATTTGAAAAAGAGTTGTTAAAGGAATCATCTTAGTATTTATCTTGTAATCAATCAGTCAAATTAATAGAAAAAGATTATATGTAACATGAATGTAAACATTGACTTAGGAATTTAGTTAAGGTTAAAAGTATCTAACCAAATAAAAAGTGATCTAGGCTCTTGTTCGGCGCATATTCATATATAAGTATCTTTTCTTCTTCTTCAAGGCAAAAACCAATGAATTCTACTAGATTTCTATGTTGAAGTTTCGCAATCAGTAAAACTTCAGTCTTGAACTCAGCTGCACCTTGTTTAGAACTTTTTGAGAGTCTTTTTACGGCTATTTGTCTTCCATCAAGAAGAATACCCTAAAATATATATAGGCATTATTTATGTGCAAATAATGAACGTACATGGAATTAAATATGCAAAAGAAAAAAAAAATTTACTTAGTAAAATAATTTATTATCAAACTTTTACCTTGTAAACTTCTCCAAATCCGCCTTTACCTATCTTGTTCTCTCTGGAAAAGTTATTAGTTGCTAATTCAATTGCTGTTAAATTGAAGTGTAGCGGCTCCAAAGTGGCAATTTCAAGACCAACTAGATCAAATAATTTTCAATTGTTAAATCTGTTTTGGTTTCAATTTTTTTTTCTTTTCATTTTAGTTTCTAACGTCAAGGTTTTCTGTTAAGTGATGATAACTGACGTAACTAACAAATATTGAAAAGTAGACTTAATTGTTCTTAAATAAGAGGGGGTTAAAACGAAAGTCTTCTAAATGGTTTTACAGAAACCTTCTATATATTATTTATTTCTACTTTCATGTAAAATTGATTTATTACTTGATTCAAGACTGCCTGTTGACAGAGCTTCATCATCTTCATAGTAAAACTGGAACAATTCAAACCTGAGATTGCAGCTAGGATATAGAACTTTTCCCCCTATGCTTCCCAAACGAGACCATGGAATTGATGTTCCAATCAAAATTCCCAGACAACCCTTGCAATCGCGGTAGGCAAATCCCGCGTACATTGAGCAAGAGTATAAAGTGTTTGTAAATCATTCAGTTTCAATGATTCTCTTCCAAATCTCTCAGCACTGTCCCCTGCCTTAACTGCCACCTTGTCTAACATCTTCGCTAACGTAACAGTGAACAAACCTTGTTCTTTGTTGCTGGTACTGTTAGTGATGTTCAGTTCCGAAAACATAGGTCCTGTCTCAATTTTTTTAAAATTATTTCGATAGGAATAGCGAAGCATGCAGTGGCTGTACCAAACTATAGCCTCTTGGAAAGACTTGCTGCATTCTGAGGATATTCGATACCTTGCGTTTAGGACGCATTTTTCACACATGCCAGAGGAAACATCGCCTCGGCACATGTAGAGGCCATAAGCGTTGTTGTTTACATCAGCCTCATGAAATTTCTTGGTGGTGGCGTTGGAAATTAGGTAAGAAAAGAGGGTGTTAAGGCTGTTTATTTGGAAAGTGTTATTAACAGTAGTGAAGGTTTTGTTACTACTTGAGCAACTGTGGTTAAGATAAAGATTAGACTCTTTTGATGAAAAGGTTGAATCTGCAGCATGATGGGAGGAGGGTTTTGTTTCAGGAATTTGGTCAAGTGGAGGGTTTTTTGATGGATAAAAAGGGTACGATTCATACCTAATGTTACAACTCGGATATAGAACTTTCCCTCCGAGTCTCACTCCAGAACAGTGTGGAGAGTTTGGAATATTCTCTATCGCTCCAGCGAGGCAGGTTCTGCAATCATGGAGTGATAGATCTGGTGTGCATTGAGCTAGACAATACAGGGTTTGAAACTCAAACACGTGTGCTTCCTTCGTGGAAAACTTGTTGTGACCATGCGCTGCTTCATCTGCAGTTTGGTTCATGGTCTGAAAATACAACTGCATGAAGCTTTCTCGGTTATTATATGAGACCTTGCCAGTGTTGCACTGGGTTGTGGCCACGGTGGAGAAGATGTAGTTGGTGGAATACCGAACCATGCATTCCTCGTACCACGTGACAGTTTCTTTGGACACGGAGCACTCTGATGAGGATAGTTTTTTTGTTTCACGTTGAACGCATTGTCGGCAAAGCTGAGTTGAGACGTCACCCCTACACATGTACAAGCCATAGATAGAGTCTGAGGGGTTTGCACCAGTGAAGTTGGTGTTGTAGAATTGGGTTTTCCCAGTGGCTTGAGAAGATAAGTTAGAAAGGAGGGACTGTACATAGTGTTGGAAAGAGGTATTGGCGGTGGTTTTTTCACTGGAGCAGTATTGGTAGAGAGGTGGGTCATTTTGTGCCTCACTAAAGAAGAGGTTAATGATAATAAGGATAAAGAGGATCAGAATATTGTTGTAGGAAGCCATGCATGCATGTGTTGGGTTGATCTGCTTATATTTAATTTAGAGCATTGTCATAGATGGATATATAGATGCAAAGTCAACTATGAGATAATAGGTCGAATAAGAATGAGGACTTATATTTAGACATCTACAAATTTTAAGCACTCAATATCTAAAGAGTTGTTCAAGCATCATTTTTCTAAGAATATATAATTGATAAGGTCATTGAAACGGGAAAGCATAGCTAAATGGGGCTTAGAACAAAAGGATAGCGAGAGTTAGGCTATTCTTTTTTTTTTATATTATCCTTTCGGAAAATATTGATCATCAGGTAATAGACAAAACCATACGAATAACTGTGATTGGTTCTTTGAATTTGAATATGGAAAGTTTTAAAAGTAAACCTAAATTTGGAGAAATTATTATCTCCATATCATGAGTTTAACTCAAATCACGAATATAAATGTTTATTTATAATGTCTTTAAATTTATTCATTGATTCATTTTCAGCCTTGTTGCTAATTAATATGTTTCCTGGATCCTTCCTTGAGGATACATTAAAACGGTTGATGCTCACTGCAGGAGCAGAATATTTGATAGAGTCCTGCATGAAATTTTGGACTTGTTCGTCGTAGCTTGATGCATGCATGCTGGATAAGGATCCCCTCCAAAGTGAAAAAGAGACATGAGTGAGTAAAGTGAAAAATTTAACCATTGATTTTTATATTTTTATTTTATAATATATTATTAAATAAAAATTAAAGATAAAGACCCTATGCAGGGATAATGTTACGACAGAGAATCCATTCCCGTGCATGCTGGTTTAGTAGCAGACAAAGAGGAAGACGCAAGCTTGTTGCTTTCCATGGAACAAGTTGAAGATATGGTCGGAACGGAATGTTTGTGACGATTAATGCAATGATAAAAGGAAAAAGGAAAAAGGAAAAAGGAGGGGTAGGCCGGGTTATATTAATAAAATATTTAATTTAATTAAACATTATTTAACATTTGTTTTATTTATTAATTCGATAAATATAGTAAGTTGTGGTGGTGATGGAAATAGTTTTGCTGCTGGAGCAATAAAATGGTCGTATTTTTGTTGTTCCTTAATTAGAAGTTACGAAACTGACAAACTAATAAGGATAAGCAGGAAGAAAATATGAATTGGTTATCGTATATGGATGCAGTTTTCCAGTTTATGGACCTACTGTTTAAATCTCTTTTCCAATGGAAGATGATAGATGTGAAGTGTGAACAACGCCAATAAAACAAGAATAATTAATAAGGTTGGAGTTAGAATAAAGATGGGGAAGCTTGCTTGGAGGGCATTACAGATATTTTTATATTTTTATCACTCTGACATGTTAAAACACAGATTTAATTTATTTATTTTTATATTATAATTTTCATAAATTCCTTTGTTTTAACTTAAACTTGAAGAAAAAAACTATTGAATTTAGATGAATTATCGAATAGTCAATAATTTATGAATATATTTTTATTTAGATCTTATTTTGGCTCTTCAATATTTTTGTTCAAACTCCTATACAATATAATAATAAAAATAATAATTTCTGTCTTCTCTTTGATTCGTCTCTAGCTAGCGTTTCACCACCATTAAGTAAAGATGACAATGCAACACATGGAAACAAGAACAGGATGGATATATAGCTATTCATTATTATAATATTTCTATGTGAATATATCAACAATCAAATCAAATCATGAAACATTTGTCTACGAAGGCAAGACCCATGCATATATGTGGTGCATGTTTACGAGTGGCAAAGTCAAGCGATGATGAATAGTACTAGCTCATTCTTCTACGCACGTACTGGGCTATTCGACAACGAACCCATCCATACTCAGACTCAAATATATATTTTTTCTTCTCTTTCCCGAAAGCTACCTTTAATCAGGGTTTAGCCGTTGAAATTCAAATCAAATGGAAGAGAAATTAAATTAAATATGAGTACAAAATTCTGAAGAGAGGAATTATAACTCGCCAAAAGAAGATAAACATGCTGCCCCCAAATGAAGATGATGAACGAATCAGGATTGAAGGAAGGCACACTCGGTGGACTGACTCAGAAAAAACTCAGTATTGGTTAACATAGTTTAATTAATATTAAAATTTGAGTTTTATTTTTAATCTCAACAATAACAAATATAAGAACAAAGAATCTGGTTTAAAATTGTATTTTTTTTTTTTTAATTTTTCCTATTTTGTGATGGCGAGTGATTTTGATTTGCCAGGAGAGGAAATAAAAGTAAGTCAACGATTGGGCAGTCAACTCAACTGTAATAAACCATAAGTCCAAAATAATTAATGAGGTGTGGAATCGTGGAAAAAATAGGATCGATGACTTCCAATTTAGAAAAGTCGCTTTACACAATGCGGGCAAGGTGTGTGACGTTTACAAAATTGATTGGGATTTGGCACCATGGATACTGCATTCAAATACCTTAACTGTAATTGCAACTATACAATATTGTGATTTATGAGGTTTTTACACCCACGACTTTGTTATGAAATAACTAGAGTTCAAAGTAAAAGATATAGAAAAATTTACACAAAAAAATGAAAGAGAGGAGAAACTGTACAAAAAGAGAGATACATGGTTTCAATATTCATTCATATAAGTATTATTTATATATGTGTATAAAAGAGTTATGATATGATATAACAAAAATACTGATTCTATTACTATTTACAATACCCTCTAAAGATTAAAGTATCATCTAACGACAATTTTTACCCATTTTAAAAATACAGAGGATAAAATTAAAATTTATAAAATATAAATGATAATTGAACAAAAATTAAAACATAAACAACCAAAATTAATATTTACACTAAACTGGTATCACGGACATCATATTAAATTCTCTCTAAAAAAAAATATGGACATCATATTAAATAAGGATATTATAAGATTATCTACTTGGATGTTGATTACTTACAAATAAATGTATCTTCTTAATTTTTTCTTAAAGAAAACCTTATAAGATAAAAATCTAGTGAAAAAAAAAAATAGTAAATCTTAGCGATCTGGGTACACACCACCAATATAATCCTCTATTGTCCGCCAAGACATAGGTAAGTTAATTGGCAATTATACAAATTGCCACATCCATGATGCAACATGTATTAAAAAAATTAAAATACACTTTGGTGTATTGGATTAGAATTGTTTAGGATTTTAATGATTTTTTTTGGTAAAAATATTTAGAGGTATTCAATCAGCATTGTTAAATAATAAAAAACAATATGATGGTATTCAAGATTATCAAGATTTTTTTTTAAAGGATAATGAAATTTCGTGATATTCGATTGAGATTCCGAGTAACTTAAAAAAAGTTATATATTATTCAAAATCATAAAGATTTTATAGACTTTTTTTTTAATTGGATTTTGATGGATTATATAGACTTTTTATTTAATCATATAAATACCAAACCCAGTAAATAATCTCATCCAAGTACGAGAGACTTTTATTTCTCTTTACAGACTTTTTTATTTCATTCTCTCTTTTTGGAGGTCGTGACATAATCTTACAAGCTTTTTTAAGATAAGACTTTTCATATGATCCTAATACTGATAAGTTCATACTCAAATCATTACGAATCAACTTACAAGCTTACGTGTAATCCACTATCTCATTCCCCTTTTTAGGTTTATAAATTCTTAATGAAATGAAAATCTTCATAGGAAAAGTAAATGAGCCTGAAGGAAGTTCTAACTCAACTGGGACATACAATCAAGTTAAAGTTTTAAAAAACCTTTCTAAACTATTACAATTAATTTTGAAAAAAATATAACTTAACAGAGAGAAACAGAAAGCAATGTTTGGGATACTATTAAAAGAAATCCCAAATCTATTCATATGTACTGGAAGAATGTTTATCTTGTATATTCTTCAAGTTAATCAAATGATTAATGTTTTGATCATTATTTCAAAATACATTATGTCTTTTTTGAATTCATATATGATATTAAATGTCTTAAGTTAGTAGTTTTGAATGTTTTTTTTTTTTTTCTAAAAATCCATAAAGTGTTTTCAAATCTTATAAATCCATATTTTATAAATTCATTAAATCTTTTCAAATCTTATATTCTAAATCCATTAAAATCTAAATTATAAAATCCTAACAAGAGTCTTTTTTTAAAAAATTTTAAAAATTTTTAGTTTCCTACAAAATCTTAAAAATTTTTAAGACTTTTTTATATTAAAAAAATCTTTTAAAATTTTAATCCAATACATTTCCTACATTGTATTTTTGTAAATCATTTTCTTCTGACCAAAACATTATTAACACTATTTTTTTTTTTAAATAAGAAAACTTTAAGAGAGAAGATTATAGTTAGTTAATTACATGATCTACAAGATCAAAGCAATCATTAAACACAAATAGTGATCGATCAGAAGCTGATGATCATGTGCATCTACACAGTACACGTTAATATTGGTGAGGACTTGACCCGTTGACCCAAGATTTGTTCCATTATTCCAATCGATCGAGTTCACACCTACTGGCTACATGGGGACCAATTACGCGTGGGATCGATAAAGCAATTCTCCAACTCCTATACACAGATCTACACCATGCATGCCATAAAAGATAATTAATCATGCATGTATCACGTTTTACGCTAATGATGAAATTTTTTGAAATAAGAAATTTTTTAGAGAGAAGATTGTAGTTAGTTTTACAAGCAAATTGATCAGTAAATAGAAAATTGAATATATATCTGTTCAACACTGATGTAAATTAGTGATACAAAAACTTAATTAATATTTAATATGGAAACGTTATGCACTCGAAAGCGCTCTCTCTCTCTATATATAAATATTAATTTATTTATCGTATTTTAAAAGTAATATATATATATATATATATATATATATATGTAACTTAATAAAGAAGTTAATTATATATGCATAAAAGAACTGACATAACAAGTTTATATTACTTAAACACCAATCATATAGTTTACATTTAATTCTCATAAAACATATTAAGATCATTTCATTAACATTAATAGGAAGAATTGGATGAAATATAAGTTAAAAGTATTTTTTGAGAGATTTATTTTTTAAAATAATATAATATTTTTTTAATAGAAAAATGTAAAAAACACTTCTAATCTAATATCTAAAGAAGCTCTAAATATTATAAATTAAGCTTATCCAAGAAGTAAATTACATATATCAATTATCCTAGTCCTCTTCAAATGGAATGAAGACTAGTACACACTAGCTATTACTTCTATACAACACTTAAAATTAAAGAAAATAGTTTACTATCGAGGAAGAAATTGACTGATTGACATTTAATTAATAGAGCATGGAGTAGAACCGATGATAGATTGACTGGAACTTGATTCTGGTGCAAATACACTTGAACTCATTCTACCGTGCAAGAAAAATACTGGTTCCTGTGGACTTGACAACTCAATTGAAAAACTGCCAAAATATGAAACAACTTCTACCATTGTTGGTCTAGCATCAAGATTTGGTTAAACACATAATAAACCAATTTGAAGACATTTAATCACTTCATTTTCCGAAATTTTTTCTTTAATACTTGGGTCTAGTGTGGTTAGCAGTGTTTGATCCCTCCATTGTCTCCAAACCTATAAAAAAATTATAAATTTGAAAATCCAAATTAATACAAATCTTTGCAATTAAATCAATATGAACCACATTGAAGGGTTTTGGATCTCACCATTTCCTTTTTCCTCCATTTCTTTCATTTCTCTCCATTTCATAAACTTTTGAAAAATAAAACAAAATGAAAGATGATACATTAAATGGAGAGGAACATTTATTTATTCAAAAGCTTAGAAATGAAAGAAATGGAGGAAAAAAGAAATGAAGAGGATCCCAACCTTGAAGGAAGATGTCTCTTTTAACCAAAAAGCAACAAGCAATAATGCATGAGAATCCAAATTGCTACATTTAGATATATACTCACATAACTCAAAAGGCCATCAATAATACTCGGTGATGCATGCGAATTTGAATTCTGTTTTTTCAGTAATAATTTCTAAAATCATGACTCCAAGACTAAAACATCTTTTTTTTGAAAATTATCCAAACATTAGATATTCTAGAGATGTAACCATTATAAAAAAAAATCAATTTTAATTAACAAAAACATAATGTTTGTATAATTAAATGATAAGGAAGAATATTGTTCCAAATTTATTATGTTCCAATAATTTTGTTTGTATTTTCTTAATTTTGATTTATTTCAATAATTCTAGCATGATCAAAATTTTAAATTTTTGAAATCATATTCTCATATAATAAAATAGTATTAAATTTAAGATTATAATGTATGACTTTTAGTCGATAATGTTCATATAAATAAAGAATTTTTCAAATAATCTCTCCTATAATGGTATAATGTTCAAACTAACTTAACAACTTTGCTCGTTTAGCATCTACATGTTTAATTGAGAAGTATAAGTATGAATCATCATTTGAAATCAATCAGTTGTGAATCATGTGTATGTAATTCATGAATCAAAAGTAAATAAGATGTTTAAGGTGGAATGCCAAACCAAATAAAAAGTAACGAAGACTTTTGTTTGACACGTATGCATAAATAAGTATTTTTTTCTTCATTTTCCAGACAAAAGCCGATGAATGTCACGAGATTTCTACGATAAAGATTTGTTATCAATAAAATTTTATTCTTGAATTCATTTGCACCTTGCTTTTTGAACTTTTTGATAGTCTTTTTAGTGTTATATGTTTTCCATAGAGAAGAATGCCCTGACAATTAAATTAATCATTATTCATGTGAAAATAAGGATATATATATATATAATCTGTCAGAATTTTAATTATTTTTTGTTTTATTTTTTTTACAGTTAAATTGTAACCTAAATCAATTTTTTGATTACTTGTATCTTATAAATTTATTATTTTAAAATCACTTCTAATTTCTAATGTCTAGATTGATATCCGGACTTAGATTTATTATTACTAGTAGGATAGTTTGTTGTATTTTACGCATCAAACGGTGAAGCAATTATGCATTATATAAGGACAAGCTCGTACCCGTATTGTGCCACACTAGTAGTTGCCATTGCCAAGCTACAAAGTACAAAGAGGAAGACAATCTTATAGCTATAGCAGGAGGAAGCCATAGCCTGGTCATGGATCTGCAATTCTTTCTTTTGTTTCCTTTATATTTGTAGAATAACTTAAGTCAATGGTCAGTCCTGTCAGGTCAACCCTAAATAAATAAATATGATAATTAAGGATTAATTAACTGTTCATCAAAAGTCGATCGATCTGTTCAAAATAAGTGGCTAACTAACGTGTTTATTGACGTTTAATTTACACTATTCAAACATGGATTCTGATCAAGCAGTGATATGCTTCCTAATTTCATTTTCATGTGTGTTGCTGGATCGCATTTCAGCTACAATAATAATATAAGATCAAATAAAGTAGCTAGAAGGGAAACAGTTATTCTTTACAGATTTTAATAATTCTATTTCAACCCAACCAATATTATATATGTTTAATTTGAACGCGGATACTAATTTAGACTTCTTATTATTATTATTATTAATAATAAGAACATCTCCAACAATCAATTCATGTGTTTATATGAGCGGCTTAAAAGTTAAGTAACACGGTTTTTATTTTTATTTTTTATTGATATATATGATTTGACAGTTTATTGTTTAAGTGGATTTTTTTTATAGTTTTTTTTTTCAATCACAAAATTTAATATAACTTAAGCTAAACACTTATTTTAACAATTTTAGGGTTGGAAATGTTTTTTTTATAAAAATTTCTTAAATATATATAGCATTGTATGATCCATAAATTAAAAATAACATTCAATCATGCATTACAGGTCCTATCGAATATTATACTCTACCTTGTGATGCATGCGTTATCCTATTTTATTATACTTTACCCATTCAAGCATTTACTACTTATAAACTCCACATTGTGATGCATGTTATTACCTTATTATTATTTTAAAAGGAAACAGACTATGCAGCGGTCTACTTAACAAACATTATCGGGAGTGGATCACGTGAAAGTGGAAAACACCGCAGGAATTAAAGTTTCGTTTTCAATCATAACTTTTTTTTATTAATATAAAACATTACGCCTTGCAGTTTTCTTTTCAAAGCAAAGTAATTAAAGCAACTTAAGGTAGTGTAGGTGATAGTTGAAAATTTTATATTATTTTAACAATCGATATTATTATTATAATAAACTATAATTAGAATTTTGATTTTGGATAAATTTATTAAAAAATGATTTAAATAAAGATAATTCTAAGAGTAATTACATTCCATCTTCATTCTTCATTTTTTTAAAATCTAATGATTAGGATTAAGAATTTATTACCACCATTAAATCTTAAAAAATGAATAATAATGAAAGAATGTAACTCTAAAAAAGTTACTATTATTATAACTTGATCCCTCCTAAATTATAAAATAAATATGCCTTCCAGAATGAAAAAAAGAAGCCCAAAGTATAGGAAAAAAATATAATTAAGTCAAAGATAAAATATGACATCAAACAAACACAAAAAAATTGTATGACAACGGTGGAGCAGAAAATTGAGAAAATGGGAAACAACGCATAGTATTTCATCAAATTTTAGGTGTGAATGTACAGTAGTGGAGACAAAGGTCATGCTTATACGATGTTATCATATAGCAATGCCTTTTTGTTATTTGTACTTCTTAGTTCTATACAACACTTAAATTAAGGAAAATAGTTTACTATCGAGGAAGAAATTGACTTATTGACATTTCATTAATAGAGCATGGAGTAGAATCATTGATAGATTGACTAGAACTTGATTCTGGTGCAAATACACTTGAACTCATTCTACCATGCGAGAAAAATACTGGTTCCTGTGGACTTGGCAACTCAATTGAAAAACTGCTCAAATATGAAACAACTTCTACCATTGTTGGTCTAGCATCAAGATTTGGTTGAACACATAATAAACCAATTTGAAGACATTTAATCACTTCATTTTCCGAAAAATTTTCTTCAATACTTGGGTCTAGTGTGGTTAGCAGTGTTTGATCCCTCCATTGTCTCCAAACCTAAAAAAATTGTAAATTTGAGAAACCAAATTAATATACATCTTTGCAATTAAATCATTCTGAACGACCATTGAAGTTGTCTCTTTTAACCAAAGAGCAACTAGCAATAATGCATGGGGACCAAATTGCTATATATATTTATACACTCACATAACTCAAAAGGCCATCAACAACACCATGTGAGGCACCGGAACTAGAATTCTTTTTTCCAGTAATAATCTCTAGAATCATGATTCCAAAACTAAAAACATCTGAATTTTCTGAAAATTGTCCAAACATTGCATATTCCGGAGACATGTAACCACTATAATAAAAAAAATAAATCAATGTTAATTTAACAAAACAACATAATGTTTATATAATTAAATGATAAAAAAAACAATATTATTTCAAACTTACTATGTTCCAACAATTCTATTTGTATTATCTTGATCTTGATTGATTTCTACAATTCTAGCAAGACCAAAATTTGAAATTTTTGGAATCATATTCTCATCTAATAAAACATTACTAGGTTTGAGATCATGATGTATGATTTTGAGTCAAGAATTCTCATGTAAATAAAGAATTCCTCGAATAATTCCTCTTATAATGTTATAACGTTCAAACCAACTTAATAGCTTTGCTCGTTGAGAATCTATATTATTAATTGAGAAATGTAAGTGTAATAGATGCGTGCGTGCGTGTGTGTGTGAGAGAGAGAGAGATGTATGAATCCTGAGGGTAGCAAATATCAAACCAAATAAAAAGTAGCAAATATCAAACCAAATAAAAAGTAGTCAAGACTCTTGTTTGGCACGTATTCATAAATTAATATTTTCTCTTGATCTTCAAGACAAAAGCCGATGAATGTCACAAGATTTCTATGCTGAAGTTTTGCTATCAATAAAACTTCATTCTTGAACTCATTTACACCTTGTTTGGAGGTTTTTGATAGTCTCTTTACTGCAATTTGTTGTCCATCGAGAAGAATGCCCTGACAATTAAATCAATATTTATATAAAAAAAAAAGGAAACAAAAGTAAGTATATACACATTTTCTTACCTTGTATACTTCTCCAAATCCACCTTTTCCGATTCTATTTTCATTTGAAAAGTTGTTGGTTGCTGCTTCAATTACAACCAAATTGAATTGCAAGGGCTCTAAAGTATCACTTTCATTACCAACTGTATGATTGAATCGTAAAATGAATTGTATGATGTTAAAAATCTTGAAACTTAAAAGAAAGGCAACGATTTAACATATTTTCTTTAACAATACGTACAGTTTTCTCTAAGAATTGTCTTAATGCTCTTCCTTGATTTTCTCTTCACCAAATAGTAGCCAAGAACAAAGAGTGTCACTGAAACAATCGTTGGTACAATAATCAAGATCACTATTCGCAATTGGTCCTTTCGTTTTGCTGCAAAACAATCGACAAATGTTTCTCACATGGAATAGTAATAAATAAGTAATCATGGCATGTCATGATTTGTTAGTAGTAAAAAATAAAAGTTAATTAACTTATTATAAATAAATAGTTGTAATGACTGTGTAACACTTGTTACTTACTTGATTACAGAGCACCTGTTCTCCTATTATTATATTTAATGTGTCACATTAACAAGTTTGATATTTGTAAATAATTAGAGGTGATGAAAAATATAAACTAGGTTGACAATTTGAATTTTATAAACTATTGTAAAATGAAATGAAATTAAAGACTTATAATATAGAAGCTAAAATAATAGTGCAGAGTAAGTGAGACAGTAGGGAAATATATATTACCCGGCCTTGACGATTGAGGTTCTTTGTGAGCGGTGCTGTAAAATTGGAATAATTCGAACCTGAGATTGCAACTGGGATATAGAACTCTTCCCCCAATGCTTCCCAAGCGAGACCATGGGATATTTCCAATAATTTCTTCCAGACAGGTCTTACAAACATCACTAGTTAAATCCTGGGTACATTGAGCAAGAGTATAGAGAGTTTGTAAATCATTCAATTTTAATTGTATAGTCACATATCTCTCATTATTACTATCTGCTGCCGCCTGTGCAAGATTAGCTAAAGTATTTGATAATGTAAAAGTGA
Organism: Amphicarpaea edgeworthii; assembly: GCA_014843725.1. Taxonomy (NCBI): domain Eukaryota; kingdom Viridiplantae; phylum Streptophyta; class Magnoliopsida; order Fabales; family Fabaceae; genus Amphicarpaea; species Amphicarpaea edgeworthii. Next base: position 3,532,961 of record CM026325.1, read on the forward strand.
AAAACTCTTGCTGCTCCGGGACGGGGCTGGTAACATTCAGCATTTGAAACTGAAATGTTGGATTTTCCTCCACATAGTCAAAGAAAATTTGACTGGAATAACGAAGCATGCAGTGGGTGAACCAAATGATAGCATCTTGAAACAAATTGCACTCTAAGGATATTCGGTGGATTGCCTCTTGGACGCATTGTTGACAGAGGTGAGAGGGAAGGTCACCGCGGCACATGAAGAGGCCAAACACATCGTTTTCTACACTATCCTTATAATCCATGCGATTGGTGGCATTGGAAGACATGTAAGAGAGGAGGGTCTTGAGAGACGGGTTGAAAGAACGGTCATCCTTTACATAATTCGAGCAACTGTGGTTTAGATAATTAGTTGAATTGGGAAAATTAGATGCAGGAAAGTAGGGTGGTGTAGAGCTATTTGACAGAACCGTAGTTGAGAGATAGAAAGGGTACAATTGATATCTAATATTACAGCTGGGAGTTAGAACACTCCCTCCCTGCTTCCCTAAGTTCTCTTGGAGTCGAAGCTCACCAATCATTTCGCTGAGGCAGGCTCTGCAGTCATGGGGTGAAAGGTCCGGAGTGCACTGAGCTAGACAATAAAGCTTCTTCTCAGATCCAGGCAGGTTTGCTTCCCTTGTCGCAAACTTCTTCTCAACGATAGAATTGCCAGCACCAGCTGCTTCATCTGCAGTTTTGTTCAGAGTCAAAAACAATAAACGTATGAAGCTGCTACTCTCCTGGTTTGAGATATATGCACCGTTCATCAGGGGTACTTTTAAGATGGTTTCATAGGTGGAGAAGAACGAGTGTCTGGAATAATGAACTGTGCACAAATCGTACCAAATCGCGCTTTGGTTGGACAAGGGACACCTTGTGAATATTCGCTGGGTCGCTGATTTGACGCATTGTTGACAAGGCTCAGGAGCGGTGTCACCCCTGCACATTAACAGTCCAAAGACTGACTCTGAGGGGTTATCTCCATCGAGTGTGGTGTTGTAGAATCCGGTGGTGCTGCTTAGGGCGTTGGATGTTAGGGAAGAGAGAAGGGACTTGACGTTTTGTTGGAAGGAGCTGTTGGCATTCATTTTGTCGATGGAGCAACCATGGTACATGTGGACAGAGATGTAGCCGTACTGTGCCTGAGTAGTTGCCAAGCTAGAAAGTACTAGAAAGATGAAGACAATCTTATAGGAGGAAACCATGGGTGAGCGATCGACTAGAATCACTTCTAAGCTTCACTGTTTGGTAGTCTTTTCAAGTATATATAAATGATAATTAAGGATTAACAAAAGTCTGTTCTAACTAACAACGTGTATATATGTTGGCGTTTTACACTATTCAAATGAATGCAGGGATAGGCTTCCTAGGGCTCCTCGTACCCGATACAGACCCACAAAATCCAAAATTAAAAAAAAGTTTGGGTTGGATCGGATTTCAGGTATGATTAAAAAATGTAGAGTGAAAACATGGACAGATTTGTTTTGAATATTTTTTTCCTGTCTGTCAGTGTTTGAAACCGACCAACGTATAATGTGAAATTTTGAACGCGGACTGGCTATTATATACTAGTCTGCCTTGTGATGCATGATACCCATTTTTTATTATATTATTACTAATTACTAAACTCCACCTAATTACCCCCTTTTCATTATTTTACAGTAAACAGACTGTATAAGGCCATCGCTGCTGAACGTTATGCCGTAGTCAATTCCTGTTGATAATGCCGTAGTCAATTACTGTTGATAGATAATATTCAATTTAATATTAATTAAAATTAATTTAATATTTTACCTATATATATAAATAGTTATTTTATTTATTTATTTTACAATTCTTTTAATATTATTTTAATGAAACTCTAATATTTTTTTTCTTTTTTTTTTTTATTTTTATTTTGGATGTTCTCTGTTAACATGGTATTAAAAACAGGTTTAATTCATGCCCGTCTGCTTATGTTGATTTTTTTGTTTTGAGACTTTCGCAATCTCAACTCTATTTGCATTTATTTTCATTTTGGGACTTCCGTAATCTAAGCTCTGTACGTTTTTTTTTTTTTTGCAATTGTCGATTCGTTAACCGTTGGATCAGACTGATTTTTGGAAAACATAGTTCTAAATTATGTATGGTTAGATCACCCAGAAGAAGTATGTGGAGGAAGAAGAAGTGTTCGTAATTGATAGTCATTCATTTTGGGGCTTTCGCAATCTTAGCTCTATACGTTTTTATTTTTGCAATTTTTGATTCGTTAACCATTGGATCGGGCTGATTTTTGGAGACAAGGTTCGGAAGACATATTTCTAAATTCTGTATGGTTAGATCATCCAGAAGAAGTCTTTGAAGGAAGAAGAAGCATTCGCAATTAACAGTTTTTTGTTTGTTCTTTGTTTTGGAGCTTTTGCAAACTTAATCATTTTTTGGACTTTCGCAATCTCAGCCCTGTTTGGTAATCTGCTTCTATTCTACTACATTTTGATTGTGCTATTCTCTTCAATCAATTAGCATATAATTGAATGGATAAAATTATCCTTATTGGAGTTATGTGATGAAAATTTTTCTTAAAGGCAAGCGAATGTGGGGTTATGTTGATGGAAGTTTATTTCAGCCCCAAGAGGACAAATCTAAAAAATATACACAGGAGTTGGACACATGGGAAGTAAACAACTTAAAAATCATTACTTGGATCAATAACTCTATTTCTCAGTCAATAGGAATGCAACTTGCAAAATATGATTTGGCTAAAGGGGTTTGGGATCACTTGAAGAAGCTGTACATATAGAATAATTTTGCAAACAGTATCAATTGGAAATTGATATTAGGGTCCTTAAACAAAACAGTATGAGCATCCAAGAATTCTTTTCTGCTATGTCTAATTTATAGGACCAACTTGCTCTTAATGAACCTGCGGATTTGCAAGCATTCCAACTGTATACTGACTTTTGAGAACAACAACATTTGGTTCAGTTTTTGATGGCCCTTCGGGATGATTTTGAAGGACTTTGTGGGATGATATTACATCGTGACCCTCTTCCAAGTGTTGATGTTGTTGTCAATGAGCTATTAGCAGAAGAAATACGACTTAAGTCTAACTCTGGTGTTGAAAAAGGAATTCTCTTTGTCCCTTCATCCGTGTTTGCTGCTCCCATTAACAAAAGTAAGTCCCAAGGGAAGGTTGGTTATGATGAATGTAGTTATTGCAAAGAGAAGGGCCATTGGAAATCACAGTGTCCAAAATTATTGAAGTCACAACAGTAGTCTCAATGGCATCCTCCCTCTAATCAATCATCTAAACGACATTTTAAAGCCCCATCTTCTCATGTTGTGGTCCCTGGTAAGGATGTGTCTCAAGTACCCTAAGTAGCTGATCTTGCAAAGCAGTTCCAAAAATTTTTGAATTCTCAATCTCAGTCTCAGTCTCAGTCTCATGCCATATCTGTCTCCTCCCTTATAGGTTTGCCTTCTTTGAGTGCATCAGGTATATCTTCTCCCCCATGGATCCTTGATTTTGGAGCGTCTCATCATATGTTATTTGATCCTAGGTCTTTTGTTTTTAAAATCTGTCTCCTCTATATCTGTCATGACTGCTGATGGCACCCCAATGCCATTAGCAGGCATTAGATCTGTCTCCACCTCTACTTTGTCTCTTTCAAATGTTTACTATATTCCAAATCTTACTTTGAATCTTGTGTCTGTTGGTCAATTATGTGATTTAGGTTACTCAATTTTCTTCTCTCTTACTCATTGTTTTGTGCAGGATTCTCAATCCGGGAGGATGATTGGGACATGCCATAAACAAGGGGGATTATACATATTGGATGAGCTGAAAGTTCCAAATGTTGTTGCTTCCACTATTGATTTATCATCTTTTCATTTGTAGTCTTCCTCATCTAGTTTCTATTTATGGCATTCTTGCCTTGAACATGTTTCTTCCTCTAGATTAAAATACTTAGCTTCTACTAGAGCTTTAGGAAAGTTGCAAACCAGTGATATTTTTTATTATTGTGGTTGCAAACTTGCTAAATTTACTACTTTGCCTTTTAGTAGAAGTGTGCCAACTTTTAATGCATCCTTTGACTTGGTTCATTCTGATGTATGAGGTCCATCACCAGTTCTTGCCAAAGGTGGATCTCGGTATTACGTTTCATTTATTGATGATCATACTCATTTTTGTTGGGTTTATCTTATGAAACATTGTTCTGAATTTTTTGATATTTATTGTATGTTTCGCGCTTTGGTTAAAACTCAACATAATTTTGTTATTAAATGTTTTCGATGTGATTTGGGTGGTAAGTACACTTCAAATAAATTCTCTGAATTGCTTGTTTTTTATGGTACTTTTCATCAAACCTTTTGTACAGATACTCCTCAACAAAATGGTGTTGCTGAAAGAAAACATCGCCATAATGTTGAAATAGCTCGTTCCCTTTTGTTGTCTGCCTCTGTTCCTAGTGAATTTTGGGGCGAAGCTGTTCTTACTGCTGTTCATGCTATTAATAGAATCCCATCCTCTGTTACCTTAAGTTTGTCTCCTTTCCAAAAATTATATGGTTATGTTCCTGATTATTCTTCTTTGAGGGTTTTTGGCTCCACTTGTTTTGTTCTTCATCCTCACGTAGAACGTAGTAAATTGTCTTCTCGTTCCTTTATCTGTGTTTTTCTTAGGTATGGGGCTGGTCAAAAGGGATATCGCTGCTATAATCCTACAACTCATAAACTATATGTTTCCTGTCATGTTGTTTTTCTTGAACATATACCTTTTTATTCTCTCTCTTCTAAGCCTCACACCCATAAAATGTTTGATCTTCCTCTCCTTGATCCATTTCCCATGGATGATGGTGACTCCTATGAATTTGATGACAGTTGTAGGGTTGACACTACTCCTTCTGCAGATCCACATGTTCCCACGACTACCCAAGAACCTCCTGTGGTTGTTAATCTTCCTTCTCCTCGTTATCTTACTCACAACCGTAAGTCCACTTAACTACCTAACTTTGTTTATTCCACATATTCTCTTGTTTTTTCTTCTTTTCTAACCTCCATTCATAGCATGTCTGAGCCTTCGTTGTAAAAAGAGGCTATTCTTGATCCCCTTTGGCAACATGCTATGTCAAAGGAATTTTCTGCTCTACACAAAACAGCTACTTGGGACTTAGTACCTCTTCCACCAGGGAAACATGCTATTAGGTTTAGGTAGGTTTACAAAATCAAAACGAAGTCTGATGGGTCAGTTGAGCGTTACAAAGCTCGTCTAGTTGCTAAAGGTTTCTTACAGAAATATGGTATGGATTATAAAGAAACTTTTACTCTAGTTGCCAAGATGACTACCATTCGTACCCTCATTGCAGTGGCCTTCATTCGCCAGTGGCATATTTTTCAGATAGATGTTAAAAATGCATTCTTAAACAATGATCTCCAAGAGGAGGTTTACATGGTGCCACCACCGAGAGTTTCTCATAATCAAAGGAAGGTGTGTAAGTTAAAGAAGGCTCTCTATAGTCTCAAACAAGCTCCACGGGCTTGGTTTGAGAAGTTCTCCACTGTGCTTACATCTCTTGGCTTTCACTTTAGTGACTATGATTCTGCGTTGTTTGTGAAAACCTCCTCTCATGGTCGTATTGTACTTTCATTATACGTTGATGACATGATTATTACAAGGGATGATGTTGATGGGATTGCAGAGTTAAAATTGCAATTAGCAAAACAGTTTGAGATGAAGGACTTAGGGCATCTTTGTTATTTTTTGGGAATTGAAGTTACCTACTCTCGTAAAGGTTATCTTCTTTCTTAATCTAAGTATATTGTCAATATTCTTGAACAAGCTCATCTTACTAACACTAGAGTAGCAAACACTCCTTTTGAGCTTAATGCAAAATATGTTTCCTTTGATGGTGTTTCTTTACCTGATCCCACTTTATATCATGAATTAGTTGGAAACTTGGTATATTTCACTATCACTAGACCTGATATTGCCTATGTTGTGCATGTTGTTAGTCAATTTGTTGTTTCTCCGACTACAGTACATTGGTGAGCTGTTCTTTGCATTCTTAGATATCTTCGTGGCACTCAATTCCAAAGTCTTCTATTTCTCTCATCCTCCTCCTTGGAACTGCGTGCTTACTCATGATGCTGATTGGGCTGGTGATCCCACTGACTGTAAGTCGACCATAGGTTTTTGCATCTTCCTAGGAGACTCACTTATCTCTTGGAAGAGTAAGAAACAGGACATTGTCTCCCGATTTTCTACAGAAGCTGAGTATTGTGCAATGGCTTCTACCATTGCAGAGATAGTTTGGTTGCGCTGGCTACTTACTGATATGGGTGTTTCTCTCTCTAGACCCACTCCTATGTTCTGTGATAACAAAAGTATCATTCAAATCGCTCACAACTCAGTCTTTCATCAGCGCACAAAGCATATTGAGATTGATTGTCATCTCACTCGCCATCATCTTCTACATGGCACCATTACTTTGCCTTTTGTCCCCTCTACTATGCAGATTGTTAACTTGTTTACAAAATCGCATTCTATTAAACATTTTCATTTTCTAACTGACAAATTCTCTATGCTTCTTAATAATGCATCGTGAGTTTGAGGAGAGATGTTAGATAATATTTAATTTAATATTAATTAGGGGTAGTTTAGTATTTTGCCTATATATAATAGGTATTTCCTTTTATTCATTGTAGAGTTCTTTTGATATTACATTAATGAAACCCTAGTCCCTCTTTTCTTCTCTATTTTGGATGTTCTATGTTAACAACTATTATGTGAAAAATAAACAATTGGAAAGAGTTGTTGGCTCGAGAGCATGGTCCCCTTTCATGTTATTTCATTTTAAATACTCTTTTCTTCGATTTTGGTTCCTTTGGTTAGGACTGAAGGGCGGTTTTCTTTGTTAAGATACTTCGGTCATCTAGGCTGTTCGGCTAGGTGGGATGTCAAATCGGAGAAAGTTTCGTAAAGGCACTTCAACATCTAAATAAGATTTGGATCAAATATATGTGAATTATACTATCAAACTGAGAACAACTATTCACTTATTTATATACATGGGTTTGGATGTTCACTTACCATTACCTTAATCTCGATTAACACTTCATCCTTACACCTTTTAGGCTAAGTTAATTTTTATTAACCTTTTTGTGTTAAGGTAAGAGACGGATCTTAAGGAGGGCAAACAAAGGCTTCAGTCCCTCCCCAATCCCTCTTTATAATATATTAATAATCTTTTAAATAATATATTTTGGTATATAATCTAACTAAAAAAATTTTAAGTGTGAAATTATTATTATTAATAATGTATTTGAGATAAAAAAAAAATAGTTTAAAATTATAAATGCATACATTTTCTTCTTCTATCATTTGAAATAAAAAATAATTTTAATTTTATGGTTAAAACTCATAAATAATTTTATAAAACTTATTATTTAATAAATATTTTTTTTAGGAATTATATATTTAAATAATTAAAAAAAAAATCTAACCCCCCTAATCAACTTTTTAGATCCATCTCATTAAGGTAACTACTTCACTTAAGTTTGTTTTGTCGTTTATAACAATGTGTGATGTCTATGTTCAATTTTAATGAATCGAACATTCGTCAATTTTTAATCTCATTTTTTACCTTCTTATTCAACTTTGACTTTTTCTCTTATTTAATCTTTGACTAAGACCTTGATTCAATCTTCGATTTTCGATTTGGACCCCAAATTTGATCTTTGGTTAAGTTCCCGGGTTCACTCCAATATAATTCTATTATCTATATCCGATAGTTTGAATTGTACCAATTTTACATTAATGGTCAAAGCCGCGGGGGGGATAATCCTTCTCCATGAGGCCTTAAAGGTATGTTATGGCAGTCAAGCTATAGTGAAACACATGAGCAAGTGAGAAATTATTTGAACAACTTTGAAAAGTATAGTCAAGCTATAATTAGAAAAAATAAGCAGGTGAGAAATTAGAACTGTGGAATAGAGTGGTTTGGCTAAAGAATTGAATGCATCTATGATCTATCTAGGCAACGTCAAGCGTCAGCATCACATATATTAGACAGAAAAATGAGAGCAGAAATGTTTGAGACAGACATAACTGCGCGCGATAATATTGGCATTAAGAAAGAAAAATCATACGGAGTACAATTCTTTTCTTGCTTTTGCCTTAAACAGTTAAATTATTATTGATTATTGACTATCCATTTAGGTCTTTGATATTCCATGCTAAAAACTATTATAGATTTTTAATAGGTGTTCAGATTATTTTGCAAATTTTATTACAAACATTTAATAAATTGTTTCCTTAAAAATTACTGTTTAATATAAATTAAAAGCAAATAATCTACATATTATAAGGATATAAACGAAAATAAATAAACAAATTACAAAAACTAAAACACCGTAATAAGGTAAAAATCAAATAAAAATTACAAGGACCATTTTGAGAAAAATAATTCTGTAAGACACAAAACAATAAAAAAAAAAAATGGTATATTAAAAAGTCGAAAACAATATTTATACCTTATACATGTGTGTTTATCACATATCTATCATCTTTTTTATTCTATTTTTATTTTATCCATCTTTCTTTTTCGGCGCAGTCCACCAAAAAATAGGATGAATTTGTTAATGTTTATCATGTCTCTTTCCATAAAACCAGCTACTAGGTGATCAAATTAAACCATCCTTCAATTACTATAATTCCTCATTTTCCAAAACCAGCTACTCTCTCCCTCCGTTGTTTTCAAATTGTTGAATTTTTAGAAAAATATTTATTTTTATATTACTTAATAATAAAAAAAATATTTTATTAAATTATTCTTAGCACTTTATATGCATATATCAAAATAATGTTATATATATTTTATAATTATTTATATATCTCTTTTACTCAAAATATTATTTATTATCTCAATTATACTATCTCATATATTCATATGGATGTTGTTCAATATTAATTAAATAAAATATAATATAATATCATAAAATATATAAAAGAATAATAAAAATTAAATTAATAAATTTTATAATAAAATTATATTAATTTATAATTTGTCATGTAATTCTTTTAAAGTAAAATATAAAATATAAATTTTATTTAATATAGAGTCAATCAGTTATTCATTGATTTAATTATTGATCCAATACCTTAAGTAATCTTATTATTAATTTGATTTTTAAAACTATCACATAACAAAAAAAAATTAAAAATGATTGGTTTAAAATTATGCACGTTAAAACCATAATACTCTTACAAAGTAAATCAACGAACCCACACTGACTATAACATGAGTAATATTAAATTCCTTTAGGAAGCACTCTACCCATTTCGAAGAGACTACGCGACAATCTTTGGTAATTTCCATTTCTCATCTTGACTTCATCTTGGTCTTTTGTGCTTGACTTGTCATTTTCAAGCAGACTCAGCTGGCCATCACAACATAGGACACCAATAATTAATAAACAAACGATCTGGCACTGCAATTTTATCCTTAGTGTACGTCAAAGTTACTGTATCTTCATTGACCGACCCAAGGGAATTTACAATACAATTGGTGATAACATCAACCGCTGCATCCTGTAATTTCTCACCATATCAAGTCACGTCTAATGAAAATTTAAAAAATCTTGTCTTCAAATCATAAATCATAACAACTATCCTGTTAGTGCCAGACCATCTAAAAATGAACACACCCATCATGGCTTACTTCAAGCTTCCCTTCCTCATCATCATTAATATTGTTATCTTGCTTACTACTACTACTACTACTGAGGCACAAGACGAGCCTTTTTACCTTTACCAATACTGCTCCAGCAACAGAACCACTGCCAACACCTCCTTCCAGATAAACCTCAAAACCCTCCTCTCTTCCCTATCATCCCACGCCACCGGCGACACCCAATTCTACAACACAACATTCACCGGAAACAACCCCTCCGACTCAATCTACGGCATGTTCATGTGTAGGGGAGACGTTCCCTCTCAGCTCTGTCAAGCATGCATCATAAACGCAACCCAGAGACTCTCCTCGGAGTGCTCTTTATCCAAAGAATCTGTCTTTTGGTACGACGAGTGCATGGTTTGGTACTCCACCAACTCAATCTTCTCCACCGTGGAAACAACCCCGAGTTTCCACTTGCTGAACACGGGCAACGTCTCAAACCCTCAGAGCTTCATGCGTTTGTTGTTTCAGACCATGAACCAGACCGCGGAAGAAGCAGCGAGTAACCCTACCGGTCACAAAAAGTTTGCAGCAAAGGAAGTGTTGGTTTCTGAGTTTCAATCCCTTTACTGTCTCGCGCAGTGCACACCGAACCTCTCACCCGATGATTGCAAAACGTGTCTCGATGGAATCGTTGGAGTCCTTCCATCGTGTTGTGAAGGAAAGATAGGAGGGAGAGTTCTGAATCCAAGTTGTAATATTAGGTATGAAATGTACCCTTTCTTTCTCTCCACTCTAACTAATACACAAACACCAAAGCTTGTTCCTGAGACAAAATATTCCGAGCTAGACACAAATTTTTCAGAAGATCCAGTTTATCTCTCTCAGAATTGCTCAAGCAGCAAAACTTTCACTGCTAACAACAATAGCAGTACTTTCCAGAAAAACCTCAACACACTCTTATCATACTTGTCTTCCAACGCCACCAACGGCAAGTCGTTTCATGAAGCTGAAGTCAACGACCAAGTGTATGGCCTATTCATGTGCCGAGGTGATGCTACCTCTGCTAACTGTGGACAGTGCGTCCTAAACGCAACTAATCGAATGTTATCGGAGTGTCGTTCATTCCAGGTGGAAGCAATAATTTGGTACAGCCGGTGTTTGCTGCGTTATTCACACCGAAATTTCTTCAATACGGTGGAGAAAAGTCCGGTGTTTTGGAAGCTGAACATCACGCGCTTCTCAGGCCCCGATGAGGGACAAAAATTCTTCATTTTCGTGCTGTCAAATGCGTTGTCGAAAGTGGCGATTGAAGCAGGTGACAGTGGTGCGAGATACGGAACAAAATCGTTGAAACTGAATGATGTACAAACGCTTTATACTCTTGCTCAGTGTACACAGGATTTGACTAGTGATGATTGCAAGGGGTGTTTGGGGGATGTTATTGGACCCGGAATTCCATGGTCGCGTTTGGGGAGCGTAGGGGGGAGAGTTATGTATCCTAGCTGCAATCTGCAATTTGAATTGGTCCCATTTTACAGGGATCATACTGCACCTTCTCCATCAGGTGAAGTTCTTAGTTCTTAGTACTCACCATTGATTTGGATGCAAAGAAATACAAGGGAATAGAGACAAGTTTTCAAAATTTTACTGTGGATTTCATATCTTTTTTCGCTATTTGCTTCCTTTTCTTTCCATTCAACACAACTAAAGTAATGCTCTGAGTATCATAATTTTTTTTTAGAAAATTGTAAAGTGTAACCATAATACTTTTTTGAAGACTTAGATATTCAATTCCTCACTTATTGGTGTTATATATATATTATTTTATTTTTTAAAATTAGAAGTCATTTTTGTAGATGTTTTCAAACAGCATGTGATGGCTATTATATTGACTCAGAATATTTGCTTTTTAAATGAAAAAATATGATCATTCACTAACTTTATCTTCCATTTCACTTTACTTTATTGCCAGCCAACGTCTGTTTTCCTTTTCCATAGTGTGTTTCAGTTTTTCTATATATCTTTTCTCTTAAAAATATCATTTTATTTCCAACTTACTTTAATTTAACCATTTATTCTCATATTTATCACTTTGCTAGTGGATTCAAATCACTTATATCACAATTATGTCCTAAATCGTATCCTATCGATTAAATCATTAAACTGTTACACATCATTTAAAATTAGACATAAAATATTCTCAAATTCTCGAGTTTCCCTTTAATGCCCCTACAAATACAGTACCACTTATCATATCTCTTATATATACTTTCTTTTTCTTTTTCTTTTCTCTCTCTTTTTCCACCTTAATCAACCCCAAACAGTTGCGGTCATCTAACATTATTCTTCTCCTTTTTATCCATCTATCTATTCTCGTCTCTATCTTACTAATGTTAAAAATCTTATTAATTATACATGATAATTTATATTTAAATAGTACAGTAAAAAATATTACCACTTATTCCTATGAGTGATCACCCAACCACGTTCAAGGACTCTGCATATGCAATGGTTTATTGTTTTGTTAATATCCAAAGGTGTTGACGAAAAGGCTTTACCGCTAACAAGAAAAGTGAAATTGTTCATCACATGACCATGGAGAAAAGGAAGGGATCGAAAGAGGGAAAGTGATGTTATCTTTAAGATCAACTTAATTAGAGAAAGCATATATAAGACAAGATTAAATAAATAAACCAAAGAGGATAAGGGTAGGCGTTGTTGGTTACGTACCCATCTAAATGTCCAAGATTAGTGGGCCCACCATCTCAATCATCTTCTTTACAAATAATCTCATTTCACATGTGGTAAATGTTTCTACTCATTAATTGCCAATAAGCTTGGAGAAATCTAGAGCCTATTCTTTCTATGAAGAAGATTACGAATACTATTGATATTAGCTGTGAAGTGCCCCAATCGGGGTTTACAACAAAAACTGAACTTTGAACATTATATGATGATAATTGTTATTATTCCATTTGAACATTGAACATTAAAGAGATATGATGATTGTCTAATTTTTTTGCAGGGAAAAGACAAAGCAAGTCTCGGTTAATTATCTTAATTATTGTGCCTACGTTAGTTTCAATAATGCTCTTCTCTGTTGGCTACTATTTACTAAGAAGACAAGCAAGAAAGAGTTTCAGGACTATTCTCAAAGAAAATTGTATGTAACAAAAAAGAAGATTTGTTTTTTTTAAACTCATGTTTGTTATCTTTCAAAACTTTGAAAACTTGGATTAACAACTTAACCATGTTTGTTCTAGTTGGTCATGAAAGTGCCATTTTAGAGCCATTGCAATTTGATTTGGCTGTAATTGAAGCAGCAACTAACAATTTCTCCCCTGAGAATTGTGTTGGCAAAGGTGGATTTGGAGAAGTTTACAAGGTGAGAAAATGTTATAAACTTTATTTTCTATTCGTGCTTTTAATTCAATGGGAATAATGGTTTAATTTCAGGGTATACTTCCTGATGGACAACAAATAGCTGTAAAGAGACTTTCCAGAAGTTCTAAGCAAGGTGCAAATGAGTTCAAGAATGAAGTTTTATTAATAGCCAAACTTCAACACCGAAACCTAGTGGCATTCATTGGATTTTGCCTTGGTGAACAAGAGAAAATGCTTATTTATGAATACGTGCCCAACAAGAGTCTGGATTATTTTCTATTTGGTTTGACACTTTTCACCTTAGCCTCCATTACTAGCTAATGTCTAACACTCTTTCATTAAATATATATGCTTTAATATGAACTTAATCTAACTAACATTTTACACTTTTACAATTTTGTAGATTCTAAACTGGAAAAGTTGTTAAGTTGGTCGGAGCGTTACAGTATTATAGGGGGGATTGCTCAAGGAGTGTTATATTTACATGATCTTTCCCGACTAAAAGTTATACATCGTGATCTCAAACCTAGTAATATTTTATTGGATGAAAATATGATTCCAAAAATTTCAGATTTTGGTTTAGCTAAAATTGTTGAAATAAATCAAGATCAAGGAAATACAAATAAAATTGTTGGAACATTGTAAGTTGTACATTTTCTTTCTAATCCTTTCTTTTTGGTTCATTATAATGTATATATTAGCAAAAATGACACTATTTTTTGCTTTTAATCTTATTTTGTAGAGGTTATATGTCTCCGGAATATGCAATGTTTGGACAATTTTCTGAAAAGTCAGATGTTTTCAGTTTTGGAGTTATGATTTTAGAAATTATTACAGGAAAAAAGAATTTAAATTCTTTTGAATCACAACATATTGGTCATAGCCTCCTAATTTATGTGAGTATAATAGCACAACCTTTTTATTTCCTTGCATTAGTTAATGCCCATATGCCATTATTTATCCAATGTACACTCAAATTAATAGAAATGCAAAGAAGATTTAAATTATGATTTGGATATTTTAATTTGACAAATGCTGCAGGTTTGGAAGCAATGGAAGGATCATGTACCGTTAAGCATATTGGACCCAAATATGAAAGGAAGTTTTCCTGAAATTGAAGTACTTAGGTGCATTCAAATTGGCTTATTATGTGTTCAACAATATCCTGATGCTAGACCAACAATGGCAACGATTGTTTCATATCTGAGCAATCATTTGATTAATTTGCCAACTCCTCAAGAACATGCATTTTTCTTGCAAATGGATCCAAAACAAATTGTACAAGAATCAAGTTCTAGCCAATCTCTGAGTTCCACACTGTTGTCGAACAACGAGATATCTATAACCGAATTTCTTCCTCGATAGCATGATGGTTTTCCCTTTGATGTTGTTGTCGTCTACAAATGTTTTGGTTGTATAAAAATGAAATCTCAATTGAAGCTTTCACTGCTAAATATCAAATTATAAGTCTTCCTTCTAATTTTATTGCTTTATCTTTGCCGGTGAGAATATTTCTAGATTCCAAATATTGTTTGTAGAAGGAAAATGTTTCAAGTTATCAATCGTGAATTCTCTATTGCATTTCAAGATATAGAAAATTTGATGCTTTTAACTCTCTTTTTTCTTTGTTTTTACTTTATCTAAATCTAAATTTGTTTATCCCAAGTTTGTAAGAATGTGCGCAAATAATTAATGTTGCTTGCTATCTCAACAAGTCATTATGAGACTCACTGTTTCTACTTTATTTAATTCATCAAATATGTGTTTTAATATTTTGAACAATAAATTTTCAAGGTTGATTGTAAACACATCCATTCTTATATGATTATCCAAAGTAATTATGCAATCAAATTAAAAGATCTTTTCTATAAAAGCACCGACCAATAATATGTGACAAAGAGAGGTTATAACATATTTATTGTCAACTAAGCTAATAAATATGGTCTAACCCTGCCAGTATCAAAGTAGGAAATAATCCTAGTGTTCTATCTAACCATCAAACATATAAATAGAAAAATAGTAGCTCGTAAATGAAATGGACATAATTATAATTATTATTATTCCATTCCAAACTACTAAGTTCATGGTAAAAAGTAAGTGATTTCAATTTAATAAAATTTCTTTCATCTAATTTTCAAAATAATGAGCACCACCAAGTCACGCACCACCAATCTATTCTTATATGATATATTCGAATCTTTACTCTTGAGAGTAAAAATCTTCGTACGTGTTCTTTTTTCTTACATAGTCATGTGTGTTCATTATTTTGAGTGGAGGAGCAAGTGTGTAAAATTGATTTGGTTCTATTTTTGAATCGAATTAATTTTTTTAATTGATTAAATCAGTTTAGTTTTTTTTTTTTTTAAATTAGTTTGGAAAACTAATTTAAATCGAACCGATTTTTAAAATCGGTTCGGAACTGAACTGATTTTAAATCAATTCGAATCAATTTTTAGATCTCAATTTGATTTCTTAATCGAATCGATCTATTTTAAAATTTGGTTTGAATAAATATCAGTTCGATTCCGGTTTGAATCCAACTGATTCAACCCGAACCGGTTTTTTTTCACATCCCTGTTGACGAGTGTGCTTTCAATTTTAATGATAATCACGTTGAAGTGTTTAACTTCAACTCAACATGTTGAACTTGCGTTCGCAAATGAGTTTCGTGGGTGCTTCCTTTCATTGTTAGAGTAAGGAAAAAGCTTGAAGTTCTCTGCTCTTTTTGATTATAAACATATACCAAACAAATTCAATTGATTTCACCATACACAACTACCATTATTATTAGGTTAAATTTTACTTTTTGATTATTTATGGTTTAATTTTTTTTCAGTGGTCCTTTATATTTTAAATGCCTCGATTTTATTCTTTACCTTTACCTTTCAGAATATATTTAAGGAAATTAACCATGCAGTAACTTCTACCAACCAGCCACTAGCCACTAGGTGGAGAAATTATTACAACTCTTTCATAACTCCCCATATTCAAACTATTCAGTCACAAAACTACCACCTACCTTTATGCCGGGTAACATAAAAGGTCACTCTCTCTCCATTCCAGTATTTAATATTCCAACCTCAAGAAGACCGACAAATTAATGAAGCACAAGCCCCTTTTAAAATCTCTTCACACTTCCTCACTTTTAACCCAACACCCTTTTTCAAACACTCTAGCTTTCTCCTTCTTGGCATGAAACATAGCCAAGATCCTCATGGTAAACATGGGTTGCTTTCTAACAAGCTATCTTCTATTTTTCACATTGTTGTTCTCATAATATATAAGATAAAAACATGACAAAAAAAGGTTTTAGAGGAGGAGGATATTTCCAATCATCCAGAATGAATCTTTTTTGTTATTTTCTTTTCCATCAATATAAAATCGTCATTTTAACAAATTTTAATCATTTTTATTTTTTTTTAAATTCTATTTATCTCCATTTTGTAACAACTTTTAAAAATTCAAAATAATAATAAATTAAAACTTAAAATTCAAAACTAAAATAAATTTCCATTTTTAAAATTTCAAAACTAAAAACAATAAATCAAATCACGTACCTAAATGATATACATGTTATAATTACATAATATGTATATCATAAACTACAAAAACTAAAACAACATAATAAGGTAAAAATAAAATAAAATTACAAGGACCATTTTGAGAAAAATAATTTTGTAAAAAAAAAAAATCATATATTAAAAATTTCAAAAAATATTTAAACCTCATGTTCTTATCACATCTACCATTTTTTTTTTTTTATCCATCTCTCATTTTTTCCACGGCAGTCCACCCAAAAATAGGATAAATTCATGTTTAATTGTTTATCATGTCTCTTTCCATAAAACCAGCTACAAGATGATCAAATTAAACCATCCTTCCATTACTAATTCCTCATTTTCCAAAACCAGCTACCCTCCCTGCTTTTTCAAATTTTGAATTTTTGGAAAATATTTGTTTCTATTTATATATTGTTTACAAAATTTAAAGACCATAATAATTGTTTTGCATCAATTATACTCTTGCTATTTTCTAATCTTTAATTAATATACACATCCATTTATTGTAAAATGAAAAAAAAAATTATAACTATTTTATTAGAATAATTTTTTTTATTATATTTCTTCATTTTTACGCAAAATAAAAAAACGCAACCTTAACAACCTTAACAAACTTAACGTACAACCTAACAAGCTTAAAAAAATTAACAAGCAAATTAAAAAAAAAAAGGAGTAATTAGATAATCAAATCAAGCTATCCTTTCACATTACTAAAATCAACGGACCCACATTGACTATAACATGAGTAATTTTTTTTTATTTTGAGGGATCATGAGTAATTAAATAATATGGTTCAGAAAATAAAATTAAATACCATTGGGAAGCACCCGACCCATTTCGAAAGAGACCATCTTGACTTCATCTTTTTAATTTTTATTCTGTGTTTGACTTGGTCATTTTCTAGCAGACTCAGCTGGCCATCACAACTCACAACATAAGACACCAAGTATTAAAAACGTCTGGCACTGCAACTTTATCCTTATTAGGATCAGTTTGAGTTGCAAAATAATATACGACAACACAGCATAAAAATGCTTGTTACTTGTTTGATTTTAAACATGATCAACGGGACAAAACAAAAAGATAAAATGTTATATCTCAGAAAGAAAATCAAGGAACATTTTTTTGTCCGCAGACAACGAAAAGTCGTAAATATACTCTCACATTTTTTTCCTATTTATCAAGTTCTTAATTCTCCCACGTCTCATTACTCTTTCGTTGCCTCTTGTTAAGTTGTTATTATTTATTTTTAAGTAAAAGATTGGAACCATCAAATCTACTACTGCATGCATTCTGTTAATTTCTCGCAATATCAAATCAAGACTAATGATTATAACTACAATTTAACCATAAACCATACATTATTCATCCAAACCATGCTGCTAGTGCTAGACCTCTAAAAGTTAACACACCCATGGCTTAATTACTAGCTTCAAGCTCCCCTTCCTTATCTTGTTGATCAGTACTATTGCAACTCCTGAGGCAAAAGAGAGATTAAAAATGTGACAAAAATAATTTACTTAGCACACACTTCGAGTGAGGAAAAAAAAGTAGTAGAATGATAAAGAAGAAAAGAATAAACAAGTGAATGATTGTGACGAAATATTTACCATGATTATGAACATTATTGTTTCATGATATTTTTTGGAGGAGGCAAATTATCATTAGTTTGACTGAAATCTAGAATGAATGATTAAGTAAATTGACGTGGACTAGCAAGAATTTCCTGACCAATGCTGAAACTGCTGAGCTATTTTTCGTGATGGTATCAGTAGCTATCGTTACAAATTATGACTTGCTGGCAGGATGTGCAGAGAAGAGAAAAGGCATTATATGACTTTTCGTTGTGTAGTCGTCCCAAATCCACGCAAGTAAATATGTTTCCCCTGTTAAACTTAGGTAACTTCAAGGAAGCATCCATGGTCCAATCCATTTCATTACTCTAGTGTAAAACGTCAAACGTCAGTAATTGGAAGAGACTTTTTGATGTGCCTAATATTTCCATCCATTCATTATTTTCCAGCTTATCGCCCTTTTTGATCGGCTTGACTTACTTTTCCAAGTTACCATAGAAGTCTTTCTGCAAATTCCCAGCAAATGCATCATACGAAGGATTGTTTACGAATTGAACCATAAACCATAATAGCACGCAGAAACCATGGCTTCCTACAAGATTCTCTTACTCTTAATCCTTGTTAGCCTCCTCAGTTTTGAAACTAGTCAGGCACAGGAACAAAGCTCCACCCCTGTCTATCTATACCACAATTGCTCCGGAGGAAACACCACCAATGGCAGCGCCTTCCAGTTCAACCTCAAGACCCTTCTCTCCTCCTTATCATCTAACGCTGTCAGCGACACCGGATTCTACAACACCACAGTCCCTGGAGATAACCCCCCCTCAGACTCTGTCTATGGACTGTTCATGTGCAGGGGTGACGTCCCTCTTCAGCTTTGTCAATATTGCGTCCAAAACGCAACCCAGCGACTCTCCGCAGAGTGCTCCATGGCCAAGCAAGCTGTGATTTGGTACGATGAGTGCACAGTTCGTTATTCCAACCGCTCATTTTTTTCCACCTTCGACAGGAGGCCTAGAGTTGGCCTGTTGAACACTGCCAATATCTCAAACCAGGAAACCTTCATGCGTTTATTGTTTCAGACCGTAAACAAAACTGCAGATGAAGCAGCTCGTTCCACTCTCGGTAACAAGTTTGCAACAAATAACGAAACCATTTCTGGATTTCAAAGCCTTTATTGTCTAGCTCAATGCACGCCTGACCTGTCACCTAGTGATTGCAGAACCTGTCTCAGTGAAGTGATAGGGGACCTTCCATGGTGCTGTCAAGGGAAGCAAGGAGGGAGAGTTCTGTATCCCAGCTGTAACATTAGGTATGAATTGTACCCTTTCTATCGCTCGGATTCACGATTTTCAGATGATCTAGTTTATCTATCCCACAATTGCACAACTATTGTAACTGACGACGGTGCTTTTAAAATACATCTCAAGACCCTCCTCTCTTACATGTCTTCCAATGCCACCAATAGCATGGATTACAAGGAAGGTGTGGAGGACACTGTGTATGGCCTCTTCATGTGCCGTGGTGACCTTCCCTCTAACCTCTGTCAACAATGCATCCTCAGCGCAATCGACCGAATATCCTCAGAGTGAAACAGTTCGTTTCAAGAGGCTATCATTTGGTACACCCGCTGCATGCTTCGCTATTCTAATAGGCATTTCTTTTCCCAAGTGGAAAAAACTCCAACTTTTCAAATCTTGAATCTTATTACCTCAGGCCCTGCTACCGAGCAAGATTTATTCACTTACGCATTAACTAAGACGTTAATTAATCTGACAGAGGCAGCACGGAATAGTAATGAGAGATATGTGACTAAATCATCAAAATTGACTGATTCCCGAACCCTTTATACTCTTGCTCAATGTACACATGATTTGTCTCCCGATGCTTGTTTCGGCTGTCTGGATGATATAAGTAGAAAAATCCCATGGTCTCGCTTGGGAACAGCGGGAAGAGTTTTGTATCCGAGTTGCAATCTCAGGTTTGAATTGTTCCAATTTTACAGAGATCGTGTTGTTCGTGAACAACCTCAATGGCCACGACCAGGTACGCACAATCCTTCTCCACATCAACTAGTATTTGTTTTTTCAATATTTTTGAACTTTAGTGAATCATTATAGTACTTAAAATGCTAAACGTTGATAATTTAGTTTAAGAAATTATTGAAATTTTAAATAATTTAAAGATCAAATTGATGATTAAACCTAGAATATATATACAAAATAGAATTCCAAAAGAACACACAGGCAATGTAAGACTATTTCCATATGAAGATATAATAAAAAGACCAAGTGGAAGTTGAAGTGCATGTACAAGCTCGATACAGGGTCAATGTCTAAGAGTAAGAGAATAAGAGTTCTTGATATGAACTGAACATTTTTAGATGTTGAATTCATTTTGGGTTATTTAAGTTATATTTTTTAGGTTCTATTTCTATTTCTGTATTAGATCGTTATGTCGGATTTAGAAAATCTAATACGGGAGCATCAAATTGGTAAAGTGTCCACCCTCTACCTGTCTTGTCTCATCCCTTATATAAAATTTTGTATTATTATCATTGTATATATTAATTCTCATGTCGAGCATAACCGTTAGGACTATAAAGATCGATCGGGTTGTATATATAATGCATGCTAATCGATTTAGGTATAGATAATACAAGCCACCAACAAATGCGCAAACACGAAGAGGCTAAAGTGGACAAAAACCAATCGTGTCCATGACATGAACCGTGCATGTCCCACAATGTCACTTAAGTTAAAAAAAATTTAACTCTTAATTTGTTTTAGTGATAAAATTCATTTTGAGAAATTCTCAAATGAAGTTTCTCATTGAAACAATTCTTAAACTCAACCATCAACCTTAATAACTGCCATTTAGTATGGTCTTAAAAATTAGAATTTCTTTGCTCCGGAACATCAAAAAGTTGAACTCCTCAGTTGATGTCATCACTGGAGATATTTCCAGAGAGAAGGGAGGAGTTTTTTTTTAATCCCAATGATATAACATTGAAAACTCCAAAACAAATCTTATGTATTGTTAAGTCCCACCTTAAATCCCAAACTTAGTTTGTCCCTTGTTACTATATTTACCTACATATTCAATTTTGCTTACATTTTATTTACTATATTTTGATCCAATTGAACTCTAGAACTAATATATTCATTAAAGATATTATCAAAAAAATGATTTAATTAATGGCAATGTATGAGATAAAAGAAATAAAACGCACATAAATAAAAAAAATTGAACAAAACTTATGTTTTTTTTAATTTAGAAACCAAAATTTTGTTTTTTTTTTTTAAAAAAAAAATATGGAGATCAAATGTGTCTATTTTAAAATACTATGATCAAATGTCTCATTTTTAAAATAAAAAAGACAAAAATTACAGATTAAGCAAAATAAATAGACAATTTGCATTTAAAGCTTTCCTTTTTTCTCTTACAAAGAAACACTCCCGTATAATCCAGTTACGGAAAACACCCTCCCTCGTGTTCAATGTATATATTTTTATACCTTAAAATTTAGAGTGGTCAAGCAAATCAATGTATATATTGTTATACCTTAAAATTTGGAATGGTAAGACAACTTGATTTTGTTTGATTATTTAGTACTACCATTAAGTTGGTCAAAGTGTCCACTTGCTAATACATAGAATATAACACGGATTAAAAGAAGTCATAGTATTTAGAGGAAGCAAGTCGCTTCTTAAGTTATTAGCAACATAAAGTTTATAAATTAGTTATTGAATAAATCAAATTTAGTTTAAAGAAATTAATTTTGTTGTTTTTTTTTTATCATATTTTGTCTTCTAACAGTTCTTTTAGAAAAATTTATCTAAAACAGGTCTATGTTGTGATTTATCATGCTTAATTATTAATTGTTTCAATTCCATGTTAGCAACATATGCTGATTGTTTAATTTGCAGAGAAAAGAAAAGGCCATTCGCAAACCAATGAAACCATGATCTTGATTATTGTACCCACGATTGTTTCAGTAACACTCTTATCTTTGGGCTACTATTTGATAAAGAGAAAAGCAAGAAAGAGTGTTAAGACTATTCTTAAAGAAAATTGTAAGTGTTTTTTTTTTAACAAAAAATTGTTAAATATATGCCTTTTAAGTTACAAGAACTTTAGGAACTTAACTAATTTTAATATTCAATCATATGTATTTGATTTAGTTGGTCATGAAAGTGTCAATTTAGAGCCACTGCAATTCAATTTGAATGTAATCGAAGCAGCAACCAACAACTTTTCAGATGATAATAGGATTGGTAGAGGCGGATTTGGAGAAGTTTACCAGGTGAGAAATTAAACGTGGCATATATGTACTTTTGTGCTCTTGTTTTTCACGTAAGTAATGATTTAATTTTCAGGGAATTCTACTTGATGGGAGACAAATAGCAGTAAAAAGACTCTCAAAAAGTTCTAAACAAGGTGTAAATGAGTTCAAGAATGAAGTTTTGTTAATAGCCAAACTACAGCACAGAAATCTGGTGACATTTATCGGATTTTGTATTGAAGAACAAGACAAGATACTTATTTACGAATATGTGCCGAATAAAAGCCTTGACTATTTTTTATTTGGTTTGACACTTACACCTTCAAACACCTTAATTATTTAATGTTTACATTCATGCAAGTTTGTTTTTGACACATGTTTCATGCTTACTTTGATTTAACTCAACTTATTGATTATAAAATCCGTTTACTTACATTTTTCAATTAAACATGTAGATTCTCAACGATCGAGATTTTTAAGTTGGCTTGAACGTTACATTATTATAGGAGGGATTGCTCGAGGAATTCTTTATTTACATGAACATTCTCGACTCAAAGTTATACATCGTGATCTCAAACCCAGTAATATATTATTAGACGAAAATATGTTTCCAAAAATTTCAGATTTTGGTTTAGCTAGAATTATTGAAATAAATCAAGATCAAGAGAATACAAATAGAATTGTTGGAACATAGTAAGTTGGGAGCAATATTCTTCCTTATCCTTTCACTTTTTTTATTCTTCAAAAGGTATTTGATTGACTATATTAATATTATCTTTTTATGTTATTTTACAGTGGTTACATGTCTCCAGAATATGCAATGTTTGGACAATTTTCAGAAAAATTAGATATTTTTAGTTTTGGAGTCATAGTTTTAGAGATTATTACCGGAAAAAAGAATCTAAGTTCTTATGAATCACATCATGTTATCGATGGTCTCTTGAGTCATGTAAGTATAACAATATAACAATTTTGTTCCCAGCATTATTGCTAATTGCTTTTATGCTACATTTTCCATGCTCATTCATATTAATTCAATTTTGTAGATGTGATTAACTTGGGTTTTATTTTGACAAATTTATCTAGGTTTGGAGACAGTGGAGGGATCAGACACGGTTAAGCATAATAGACCCAAGTATTAAAGAAAATTATTCAGAAATTGAAGTTATTAAATGCATTCAAATTGGTTTATTATGCGTTCAACAAAATCCTGAGGATAGGCCAACAATGGTAGAAGTTGTTTCATATCTTAGTAGTCATTTAATTGAACTGCCAAGTCCCCAAGAACCTGCCTTTTTCTTACATGGTAGAAAGAAACTAAAAGCATTTGCACAAGAATCAAGTTCAAGTCCGTCTATAGAAGTTATCAATGGTTCCACTCCATTATCTATTAATGATATGTCTATAAGTCAATTTCTTCCTCGATAGTAATTTATTTTTCTTTTTAAGTGTTTTTATTTAGAACTAGTAACGTGTTTACTCTTAATTAATGAATCAAACATCCATTCTTATATGATAGATTCGAACCCTTATTCTTGACTTGAGAGTAATAATCTTCGTACGTGCTCTTTTTCTTACTTAATTAGTCATATGTGTTCATTATTTTGAGTCGAGGAGTGTGCTTTCAATTTTAATGATAATCAGGTTGAAGTGTTTAACTTCAATTCTACATGTTGAACTTGTGTTCGCAAATGAGTTTCGTGGGTGCATCCTTTCATTGTTAGAGTAAGGAAAAAGCTTGAAGTTCTCTGGTCTCTTTGATTATGAACATATATCAAACAAATTCAATTGATTTCACCATACACAACTACCATTATTATTGCAATTGATATAATTATCCCTTACAAGTATTGTGTAACTAACAAGCTAGCACAGAATATATTTAAGGTCCCCAATCTCACACGAAGCTACTTGTCCATAAGCAGTGACTAAAAGAATTATGCAGAGCACAAAGTGCAGACATCAACAAGGAAAAATGGTGTTGCAAAGATGTCAGAGGACATTAACCATGCAGTAACTTCTACCACCAGCTACTAGCCACTAGGTGGAGAAATTATTACAACTCTTTCATAACTCCCCATATTCAGACTTGTCAGTCACAAAACAACCACCTACCTTTATGCCGGGGAACATAAAAGGTCACTCTCTCTCCATTCCAGTATTTAATATTCCAACATCAAGAAGACAGACAAATTAATGAAGCACAAAACCCCTTTAAAATCTCTTCACACATTCTCACTTTTAACCCAACACCCTTCTTCAAACACTCTAGCTTTCTTCTTCTTGGCATGAAACATGGCTAAGACTCTAATGGGAAACATGGGTTGCTTTCTAACAAGCTATATCCTATTTTTCACAATGTTGTTCTCAGCAAATGCTCAATTTGCTAAGAAGACTTACCTAATTCAAATGGATAAGTCAGCAATGCCAAAAGCCTTCCCCAACCACCTTGCATGGTATTCATCAAAGGTGAAATCAGCACTGTCCACAACTCCAGAAGCTGATATGGACAATGAGGAGAGAATAATCTACACTTACCAGAATGCTTTTCATGGAGTTGCAGCCAAGTTGACTGAAGAAGAAGCTGGGAAGCTAGAGGCTGAAGAAGGTGTTGTGGCCATATTCCCTGATAAAAAGTATGAGCTACACACCACAAGAAGTCCCATATTCCTTGGTCTTGAACCAGCAAAAAGCACTAACATTTGGTCAGAAAAGCTAGCTGGCCATGATGTTATAGTTGGAGTGTTAGACACTGGGATTTGGCCAGAGAGTGAAAGCTTCAAAGATGTAGGCATGAGACCAGTACCTTCTCATTGGAAAGGTGCCTGTGAGATTGGAACAGGCTTCACAAAAAGTCACTGCAATAAAAAGATTGTGGGGGCAAGAGTGTTCTACCATGGATATGAAGCAGCAATTGGAAGAATCAATGAGCAAAAGGAGTATAAGTCAGCAAGAGATCAAGATGGGCATGGCACTCACACAGCAGCTACAGTTGGTGGCTCTCCTGTGCTTGGGGCTAACCTTCTTGGTTATGCTAATGGCACAGCCAGAGGAATGGCACCAGGTGCAAGGATTGCAGCTTACAAAGTGTGTTGGGTTGGTGGCTGCTTCAGCTCAGATATTGTGTCAGCTATTGATAAAGCTGTGGCTGATGGAGTGAATGTTCTTTCCATCTCTTTAGGGGGTGGAGTCTCCTCTTATTACAGAGATAGTTTATCCGTGGCTGCATTTGGAGCAATGGAGAAGGGTGTTTTTGTTTCATGTTCTGCTGGAAATGCAGGACCTGACCCTGCCAGCCTCACCAACGTGTCACCTTGGATCACCACTGTTGGAGCCAGCACCATGGATAGGGATTTTCCAGCGGATGTTAACCTTGGGAATGGCAAAAAAATGACTGGAGTTTCACTCTTCAAAGGGAAACGTGTGCTATCAATTAAGAAACAATACCCTTTGGTGTACTTGGGGAGCAACTCTAGCAGGGTTGATCCAAGATCTATGTGCTTGGAAGGGACTTTGGATCCTAAAGTGGTGTCAGGAAAGATAGTAATTTGTGATAGAGGCCTTAGTCCTAGAGTGCAGAAGGGTTATGTGGTGAGAAGTGCAGGAGGGGTTGGAATGATTCTCACAAACACTGAAGCTAATGGAGAAGAACTGGTTGCTGATTGTCACCTCCTTCCAGCAGTTGCAATAGGAGAGAAAGAAGGAAAAGAGCTCAAAAGTTATGTCCTATCAAGTAAAAGTGCTACTGCAACTCTAGGATTCAAAGGTACAAGGTTGGGAATTAAACCATCTCCTGTAGTGGCAGCATTTTCATCAAGAGGGCCTAATTTCCTCACCCTTGAAATTCTGAAGCCTGATTTAGTGGCTCCTGGGGTGAACGTTCTTGCTGCTTGGAGTGAGGCAATTGGTCCATCAGGTTTGAAAATAGACAACAGAAGAGTGAAGTTCAATATAGTGTCTGGAACCTCAATGTCATGCCCTCATGTGAGTGGCATAGCAGCTTTGGTCAAGTCTAGGCACCCTGAGTGGAGTCCTGCTGCTATAAAATCTTCTTTGATGACTACAGCTTATGTTCTTGACAACACCAAGAAAACCCTCAGAGATGCCTCAACTGCTAAACCAGCAAGTCCTTATGATCATGGTGCTGGACACATTGAACCTATTAGAGCTCTTGACCCTGGTTTGGTCTATGACATTGAGCCACAGGATTACTTTGAATTTCTGTGCACACAAAATCTGACTCCAAAACAGCTAAAAGTTTTTGCCAAATATTCAAACAGATCTTGTAAACACTCTCTTGCAAGTCCAGTGGACTTGAACTACCCAGCCATATCATCAGTGTTTACTCAGAAATCACCCATTTCATTTCCCAGTCCTGTGATTGTTCACAGAACTGTCACCAATGTTGGCCCTCCTGATTCCAAATACCATGTTGTGGTCTCACCATTCAAAGGTGCTTCCATCAAAGTTGAGCCAGAAACCTTGAGTTTTACCGGAAATAAACACCAGAAGCTGTCTTACAAGATTACCTTCAAGCCAAAGGTTCGGCAAACCACGCCCGAATTCGGAAGTCTGATATGGAAGGATGGTTTGCACACTGTGAGAAGCCCCATTGTGATAACATGGTTGCCACCACCAATGTGAATTTCATCGGGACTGCTTTACAAGTTCATCAGCAGTAGTATTTCTTTGTTGCAATAAGAAAATCTTCTGTACTAGGAACTAGAAGTCCATCCTTTTGTATTACAAGAGAAATTTTATTTTAGTATTCAATCCTATGTGCCTCTTCCTACATCTTAGAACTTAATCAACATCATTCACGAATAATTCATAGATTCAAAGTTGCAGAATGTTTAAAATTTCCAACAAATGGAACTTATTGCTGATTCTCAATTATTCCACTATTGTTATAGATTATAAACTCACTGCTTTCCTAATATTCCTATTTAGTATCTGTATTTTTTGGCCTAAGGAAATAGTATATGCACTGATTTTAAATTACATTGACTTTTTTTATACATTATAATCATTATCAGTAAGTTTGTTGACTTTAATAATTACTATCTTAAAAGTCTTATAAAAAGATTATGTTTAATTGGTTGATAGTTTAAAAAATTTATACTGATAATGCATGCCTATTAAACTCGTTAAACAATAATGGGAAGACAGTATCAGTATGTAGCATGCATTCAATCTTTTGTTTGTGCTGAAAATATCTAATTGGCAGATCATATATACAGCATCGAGTCTAATAATACTTGGATGCCACGAGTGAGGATTTCACTGTTTCAAATGGCATGACACTATTCAGGAGTTAATTTTCCTTGTGATCGAAGAGCAAGCATCACTCGTTATTTATGATAGTTGAGTCTTGACAGACCCTTTTGACCATTTGGAACCGTCAATTTAATTGATAACAGAGGAGGCATTTATTAATTGAGAGCTCCAGTACTAATCATTTCCAGCTATTTCATTATTTCTTCGCCTCTCTCTCTGCATGCGAATTTATTTTGAGTTGAACACAACGGGCTCGTTGCATGTGCATCTCAACTGCTAAATAGCTGGCCTCATAAGAATTTGTGGTACAAAGTACTTCTACAGAATCAAACACACGATTCATTAGTAGTACTACGTATTAGTTCAGTTTTTTATATAATGCATTAAACAATTCACCTGCATGCGTAGGTGATATAAAGCCAATTTTCAATGTTTTCTGATCAAAATTAGGAGCATGGTCTGTAGATGGTATCTGACAAGACAACTATATGAGTGTAACTCAATTGGACAACACATGTAAATCGGATATGGCAATATGGAAATTTTAACAGCACCTTTTTAACTTTTTTTCTTTTGGACGTACTCTTTTAATCAGGTGAAATTTACATAAATCTTATTAAATATGTGAGACTGGTAAATAATAAGAATGCATTGAAAAAGTGTGTTATGTTAACACATATAGAAGACATCCAAAATAGAGAAGAAGAAAGGGGTTTAGGGTTTCATTGATATAATAAGATTGTTTTGGTGTAAAAATTCTAGAGTGATAGAAAGTTTAGTCAGAGCATGTGAGAATGGAATCTACTTGACTCCATGGTTAATCCCTGTTTATATAAAATGTGATTTTATCTTTATCTCTTTATTTAGAGATAAAGATATTATCATTATCATATATAAAATAACAAATTAATCATAAAGATAAAGATAATGTTTATCTTTATATAATTATTCTATAAGATTATTTTCTTAATTATCTTCATGATATTATCTCTCGGATAAAGGGCGGTTAAGATCTCGTTCGCTAATGAGTAGATTAGCAATTGTTCGATCGACAAAATGATCGGACGGTACACAACCCCCCAGCCTTAAGCGCATAGCGCGAAGAGGCTAAGGTTAGTCTTGTTCAACCTTTGCTTCTTTGTCTTCAGCGTTTATTTAAATAACGATCGTTCAATTGACAAAATGATTAGACGGTATACAGCCCCTCAGTCTTATGTGCGTAGTATGAAGAGGCTAAGTTTATTCCTTTGAGGCAATTGGCTTTTGGTAGATTGATAATCGTCCGGTCGGTGAAAATGATTAGACGATACATAGCTCTTTTAGCTTTGAGCGTGAAGCGCAAAAAGGCTAAGTCTTGTTCTATTGAGGCGATCGACCTTTCTTTCTTTGTCTACGGTGTATAATTGATTAACGATTGTCTAGTCGATGAGACGATTAAATGGTACACAATTCCTTTAGCCTTGAGCGTGAAGCGCAAAAAGGCTAGATTTACTTGCCTTTTGCTAGTTGATTTCAATCCCTCATTCACTTGTTGTCGGTGTTTAGTCAATTAGCCATCGCATGATCGATTTTCTACTGAGTGAGATGTTCATGTATCGTTTTACCTTCCTCAATGGGTTTCTTTTCATATTCTGTGGTGTCACGTGTCGCATGTTGGTTGGTCTTTCCACTTCGTGGGTTTCGAGAGTGAACATATTTTAGATGCAAGGTCCAAGATTAGTCGAGGAAAAATGATTCAGTTGAAGCCTCTGAGTGTTGGTTTCTCATGTTGGTTGGTCACGAGCTTCGCTTTTGAGTTCCATCTTCCTTGATGTTGTGATAAAGTGTCTTGTCTTCTTGGCCTCGTGTCTCTTTTCTATTCGTATTTTGTTAAGTATCTATCTGGATGAGTTTTTCAATTTGTTGAATGAGAGAGAAACATTTTTTTGGTGTCATGGCTAGAGGTGTGGAATTCACACCATGCTTTTTTATGGTTTCCCATGGGCTTACTGTCTGTCGGGGGGGAAGAAAAGGAGTTTGGCAGCATTGACGTCCCTTATGATCTCTCGTCGTGGGAGTCTCAGAGGGGTTAGTTTGGTCAAGGCTGATCGATCAGTTGGAATGGAATATGGGTTCTTGCGATGCCTTGGCTGAGAGTCGCGTTCTTATCGTACCTAGGTATTTCGATGATAGGTGTACTCTCTCATAGTTTGGCCAATAAGTTGGCCGATCAGACCTACTTTCCTTTTTTCTCTTTCGTTGAGTTTTCGCATGCCTTGTATGTTAGCTGTAAAGAAAATGCTTATCTGAAAATGATGTTAGTACTTTGGGAGTATTTATGAATCATACATTTTTCTTTAGTTGAAATTGGAATACTTGAGGGCCCTACTTTACCAAGTCTGAATTTTTAACTTAGCGTAAAAAGGTTAGATAACTTATGTAAGAACACTTAATCCTTGTATCTTATTGATTCGAAATTATGTCGAGTTGAAATTTAATTGTTTTTAATTTTACCAAGTCGATTATGTCATTCACAGGATTAGATAAGAATTTTACCGAGTTTTACCCAATCAAGTCTAATGATATCCGAGTTGTCTTTGTACCAAGTCGAATATGGTAGTATCCGAGTCGTCTCTATACCGAGTTGAATCTGATGGTATCTGAGTTATCTTTGTACCAAGTTGAATCTGGTGGTATCCGAGTCATCTCTGTATCGAGTCGAATCTGATAATATCTGAGTCGTCTCTGATTACTTACATTTTATTGTGTGCATACGGTTTTAGGCATTTAATGTAATTAAGCATTTGGTAAAGGTAAACTTCATTTTATTGATGAAAAGCGAATGCATGCGTAAATAGAACCTAGGTACGAGGCCGACCCCCTCTATTCTACAAATGAACTAAGGATGCAAATACCTGGAAAATGGCTAAGTAAAGTGTTTTAGGACTTAGCTGTAGTAGAATCAAAGGTTTTTGAAATTCCATGAGTTCTCCGAGAACGGCTGAAAGTCTCCCTGAAGTTTAGTTGAGGTCTCCTTACCATGTCTCATTGATTCCAACTATTGTTTCAAGGCGTTTTATTCAACTTCGACCTTGTTGGCTTTCCTCTTGGCGTCTTATGTCGCCTACTTCAAGTGTCGTGCTGTCTCCATAAGTTTTTACAACATGGGGGTATTTTCTATTGTTTGCTTGTGGAAAGTGCTAGTCAGGTTTGAGTTCGTCATTATTCTCTTTTTTGAGTGGATGATTGATGGACTTTTTTGGCAAGCGTACCAAATATCGTACAAGTAGTTTAAAAGGGAAGATCCCAGTATCGAATCCATAGGGAATTGTCCGTATTTGACTATCAGTAAAGTAATCAATTCCTAAACATTAGTTTGATTTTTAAAGTTGGTTGTTCTTGAAACATCAATAATAACAGAAATTTAACTAAACACTACAGTTAACACTAACTATAAACAATAAAAACGACAATGTTGATTCGGGACTATGATCGAACAGGTTGGCGTGCTTGAGTTTTAGAATGGAATAATGGATATGTTGAGGATTTGGTTCAACCGGTTTGCTTCCCATGTAAACATATAAGATATATTCTCCATTCACATTAATAGTTCAGATTAACTTCGATCTAAAAGTGCTCAAAACGTGATCTCTCATCAAATCAAGCCTAAACTGCTCAACCTCACTTCCGATGTCTCGGTAAGTTCAGTTGAGTGGTTTGATGAAGCTTAGAGATCTTTGCGAAGCTAATGGAGTCTATCCTATGTATAGAAATCTCAGTTCCAAGTTTACTTAGCCAACCAAATCAGAGGAAAACAGAGAAAACAGAGGAAGCAGCTCAACCAAATCCACCAAAGTCTGAATGCTTCAAAATTCTTCAAGTGCAGCTTATATAGTCGAAGCCTCGCTTAGCGCAACCTTCCGCTAAGCGCAAAACACTGCATAATGCATCTCAGAATAGGTGTTCTGCTAAGCGCAATCTTCCGCTCAGTGCATATTCAGTTCAAAAGCAACTTCCGCTAAGCTCGATGTCCCGCTAAGCGAGTCTTCTGTTCGAATGAAAATTTCGCTTAGCGCAATGTGGCGCTCAATGCGTCATAGACCGCCTAGCTCGCGTAGCTTGATGTTGCGCTCAGCGAGTGAAGCGCTGAGCGAGATGGGTCGCTTAGCGAGATCTGCCTTCTTCTTGTATTTTCCCTTTACTTTGAATCTATACTTGCACACATAAATTAGAGTATATTTCTCACAAAATAACTTCCTAGGGTTAGAATTATCAAACTATACAAATCTATATTAAATGATTTCAAACTAAGCTAAAATTCCTGAGAAAGTTGGATAATCACTACAAAATCTGATGCAATATTTACATATATAAAGCGATTATCAATGATGTAAGGATCTAAGAAGCTAATAAAAATAATCATAATCTTTTACTATTAATTAAAGGCAAGATCAAAAACTTACTCCTCTTCATAATTTAAAACAAACGTAATACAAAACACCAATATATTGTAATAAATAAAGATAAATAAAGAAAACAAAGTTTAGAAATACAAAAATCAACTTATCATATAATTTTACTCGATGAATTATCTTTATCATATTTATTTTTTTATAATAAACAAATGAAAGTAAAAGATATAAAATAGTAATTTTTCCTTTGTTAGATACTAATCTAATAAAAATAAATTACAAATTGCTTTACACATTTGATTATTTATTAATAATAATTAATGAATAATAGTAAGAGTACATGATTACTTGAACTATTATCAACCTTGAGAAATTAACAACGAGAGATAAAGAGCTTATTTGTATTTTATGACTAATGAGCTTCACCATTGATTTGGATTTATGAACGAAGCACGTCCTTTTTCTCCAATATTTCAGATCTTTTTCCCACATGGTTGTAGGTTACTGGTGTAGTGGTTGCCGAAAGAGTTTTACCGGGACCCCACAGTGGGCGCCAATGTTCTGGTCTAGAAATTCTGGAGTGATAGAAAGTTTAGGCAGAGCATGTGAGAGTGGAATCTGCTTAACTTCATGGTCAAGCCTTGTTTATATAAAATGTGATTTTATTTTTATCTCTTTATTTAGAGATAAATATATTATCATTATCATACATAAAATAACAAATTAATCTCAAAGATAAAGATAATATCTTTATCTTTTTACAATTATCCTATAAGACTATTCTCTTAATTATCTTCATGATATTATCTCTCGGATAAAAGGTAGTTAGGATCTTGTTTAGTAATGAGTAGATCAGCAATCGTTCGATCGACAAAATGGTCGGACGGTACAAGAATAAATACTTCTTCGTACAAGAGCAAAAGAGAGACCTATTTATATATATGGGCAAAGTACCAAATTATCCCTAGCTAATATAAAACTAAATATTATCTAACATCCCTCCTCAAACTCATGATGCATTATTAAGATGCATTGAGAGTTTGTTAGATAGAAAATAAAAGCGTTTAATAGAATGCGATTTTGTAAACAAGTTAACAATCTGCATAGTAGATAGGGATGGTAATGGGTAGGGTATGGGTAGGGTACTATAGTACCCGTCCCCATACCCGTGTTTGAAAAAGTACCCGGCCTCGGCCCCATACCCGTGTGGGTAGCAATTTCAATCCCCATCCCCATACCCTCTGAGTACCTATATACCCATACCCCGACCCGCACTTTCCATATATATAAAATTATAAATTATAAAAAAAAAAAACTTAGGGGGTGTATTGGATTAGGATTATTTAAGATTTGAATGACTTTTTTTTTTTGGTAAAAATGTCTTGGGATATTCAATCAAGATTTTTAAATGATAAAAAATAATCTGATGGTATTCAATCAAGATTTTTTTCAGAGGGCAACGAAATCTTGTGGTATTCGATTGAGATTTTGAATAACACAAAAAAAAGTTATCTGTTATTCAAAATTATAAAGATTTTATGGACTTTTTTTTTTAATTGGATTTTGGTAAATTTTATGAATTTTTTAGTTGATCATATAAATACCAAATCCAGCAAACAATCACAGTCAACTACAAGAAACTTTTCTTTCTCATCACATACTTTATTATTTATTTCATTTTGTTTGCTTTGGAAGTACTGACATAATCTCTCACCTACACATTTTTTTGTTTCAAGGTGAGACTTTTCATATGATTCTAATAGTAATGTATTCATACCTCCAAATCACTATGAATCAATTTACAAGCCTACATTGTAGTCCACTATCTCATTCATTTTAAGTTCATAAATTTTTAATGAAATGAAAATTTTCATAAGATCTGAGTCTAGAAGAAATTTAACTCGGGGCAAACAATCAAGTTAAAGTTTTAAAAGACCTTTCTAAACTATTGCAGTCAATTTTGAAAAAAATATATAACTTAACAGAAAAAACAAAGTAATGTTTGGGATGCTATAAAACATACACAACTTTGGATATTCTTCAAGTTGATCATCATATATTTTTTTGTTGAATTATTTTATTTATATTTTGATGACATTATTGATTTTATGAGTTAAATGAAACATTTTATATTTTTGACTAATATTTTGTTATTATTTTTCATTATCACTTTATGAAAATTTGTGAAAAATATATCTCAAAATGCATTAATTAATAGCCAGTAACTTTGATTTTAAATTCATGTAATTATTAGTAGGTGAGATGGTTCGATAATTTGTGATTAGTCTGTGTTCAATAATATTTCCAAACACACTCTTGTCTTGTTGGCTAGTATTTAGTAGTTTTGAATTTTTTTTTCTAGAAATCCATAAAGTCTTTTAAAATCTTATCTTATAAATATATGAAATCTTTTCAAATCCTATATTCTAAATCTATTAAATCCAAATTATAAAATCCTAATCACAAAAGTCTTCTTAAAAAAGTCTTAACAGATTTTAGTTTCCTACAAAATCTTAAAAATTTTTAAGACTTTTTTATGTTAGAAAAGTTTTTTAAAATCCTAATACAATACACCCTTATATAATATTAAAATCAAATGAATATTGATTTATATAAATAAATAACATTACAAAAATAATCATTCAACATAAATCTAAACAAAAACTCTAATTAAACAGGAAAAACTAATATATTTTTAAAACTAATTAGTTTATAATTATATATTAAAAATAAAACACAAATAGATATAATATTTTAACTTCATCATCCGAATTAATTTTTCCATATTTTGCAAATGCTTATTTCCATAGTTTCTATATTGCTTTGAACTACTAATACAAATAAAAATTAAATCATAATAGAATATCAAAATTAACATATAAAAAGAATAATTAAAATAATAAATAGATAATTAAATAATTTTAATTGAATAAAAAATTTTAATTTTAATTGAGGTGGGGACGGGGATGATTTGGGATGTCTGGGATGGGGGTTAAGGAGGCTAATCCCGCCCCTGCCTCACCCCACTGCCATACCTAATCAATCTCAATATGCTTTGTGCGCTCATGAAAGACCGAATTGTGTGCGATTTGAATAACACTCTTGTTGTCGCAGAACATACGAGTGTGTTCAGAGAGAGAAACACCCATATTAGAAAGTAGCCAACGTAACCAAACTATCTCTGTAGTGGTAGAAGCCATAGCACGATACTCAGCTTCAGTAGAAGAGTGGGAGACAATGTCTTGCTTTTTGCTCTTCCAATAAATAAGAGAGTCTTCTAGGAAAATGCAAAAACTTGTGGTAAACTTATGGTCAGTGGGATCACTAGCCCAATCAGCATCAGAGTAAGCATGTAACTCCAAGGAAGAGGATGAAGGAAATAGAAGACTCTAAAATTAAGTACCACGAAGATATCTGAGAATGTAAAGAGTAGCTCCCCAATGTACTGTAGTTGGAGAAACAACAAATTGACTAACAACATGCACAACATAAGAAATATCAGGTTTAATGATAATGAGATATACCAAGTTTCCAACCAACGCACGATATAAAGTAGGATCAAGTAAAAGAACACCATTAGACGAAACATATTTTGCATTATGCTCAAGAGGGGTGTCTACCACTTGAATGTCAGTAAGATAAGCTTGTTTAAGAATGTTGGCAATATACTTAGATTAAGAGAAAAGATAACCTCTAGGAGAATAGGCAACTTCAATTTTCCTAGAAAATAACAAAGGTACCCTAAGTCCTTTATCTCAAACTGTTTTGTTAATTGTAGTTTTAACTCTACAATCCTCATCAACATCATCCCCTGTAATAATCATGTCATCAACATATAACGAGGGAGGAGGTTTTCACAAACAACACAGAATCATAATCACTTAAGTAAAAGCTAAGAGATGTAATTACAGTTGAGAACTTCTCAAACCAAGCCTGTGGAGCTTGTTTGAGACCATATAGAGCTTTCTTTGACTTACACACCTCCCTTTGATTATGAGAAACTCCCGGTGGTGGAACCATGTAAATCTCCTCTTGAAGATCACCATTTAAGAATGCATTTTTAACATCCATCTGAAAAATATGCTACTGACGAATCGAGGCCACTATAATGAGAGTGCGAATGGTAGTCATCTTGGCAACCAGAGCAAAAGTTTATTCATAATCCATACCATATTTATGGGAAAAATCTTTAGCAACTAGACAAGCTTTGTACCTCTCAACTGACTCATCAGACTTGGTTTTGATTTTGTAAACCCACTTAGACCCAATAGCATGTTTCCCTGGTGGAAGAGGTATTAAGTCCCAAGTAGCTATTTTATGTAGAGCAGAAAGTTCTTCTAACATAGCATGTTGCCAAAGGGGATCAAGAATAGCCTCTTTATAAGAAGAAGGCTCAGACAAACTATGTGTTAACACCCAATTTTGTTCGTCTAATTATCTTTTATAATTATTATTATTATTGTTGTTGTTATTATTATTATTATCCCATAAAAAAAATGAAAGAATGAAAGGGGAAAGAGAAAATGAAGGAGAATACACAATAATATAATATGCAAGAAATCCATTTTTTTCTCATTCTCCTCCAAGTTACAAATCAAGCACAAGAAGAAGAAAAGGGAAAAGAAGCAACGAAAAGAAGAAAAAAGAAGGAAAAAGAAACAGGAAAAAGAAGAAAGAGAAGAAGAATAAAGATTTTCATCAGCAGCTTCATGAATCCACTAGCAAATCCCTAAGCAGCTCCATCATCAGGAGCACTCAACCGCTTGATCATCATGTAAGCAGAGCACTTGATGGATTTGGTCAAACATTGCAGCTACAAAGAAAAGGGGGAACCACAAACACAAAAAAAAAAAGGAAAGAAGATAAGAGAAAACATATACATAAAAAGAAAGGACCAGCAGAGCAAGAAAAAAAATAGAAGACAAAACATCAAGAACAGAGAAGAGAAGAGTAATATAGCAAAAGAGAACAGCAAAGGAAGAAGCATAGAACAACAATGAGTAGTATATGCAATTCATGTGTTCAAATCTATTAGTTCAAAACAATGATAAATGAGATATGACTCTGAGAAAAGAATACTATGTTTAAATTTAAGTTAACCAAATCTATCAAAGATAAATCAGACCAAAAACAGATACATAACGAATACCCAGAGCACCAAAACCTTCAATCCCAAACAGAATCCTAACACAAACAAACCCACAAAGCAAAGCATGAGCAAATCAGAGAACCCAACCAATCAGATAAACCAATCCAACAAACAAACAGAGCAATCGGTTCAAGGCCAAAGAGAAACATAGAGAGGGAAAAAGAAATCAGAAACAGAAAAAGAGAGAAAAGGGAAAGATGCACCATGGGCACTCCGGCCACCGCGTGAACGCCCTCCGCGACCCCCTTAACCGTCAGCCACCGCCGCCATCGTCACCCTCGCTCCTTACCGAGGCACCTTCGTCCTCACCGCAGCCTTCGCCGCCTCGATCTCCTTCCTCATCGCGCTCCTCTCGCGCGCCATCCCTTCCCCGCGATCTCACTCACCTCACTCGCCCAGCCTCGCGTAGCCACCCATGGCCTCCTCCGCACCCGCCTCACTCGTGCCCAGCACCGCCACCTCCGCGAGCCACCCGCGACCCCCTCGCGCCGTGACCTCCTCTGTGCCAAACACCCAAATCGCGATCTCCACGCCCCTTTTCCCCTTTCTCTTCTCTCGCGAGCTCTCTTAGGGTTCCTTTTGAGAAGCAGCTGAATGAATGAGGGAAAGAGGAACCCCTAAATTTAATTTCGCGTTTTAGGCCATTTTACTATTTGCACCCTCTAGAATTACTAAATTACAACCTTTATGTCTTGGGCCAGTTTGCTATTTACACCTCCCTATATTACTAAACTACAACACATTTGTCTTGGGCCAGATTTCTATTTACACCTATGTTTTACTAAATTACAGATTCTCGTTTTGGGGCCATGTTTCTATCTACACCCCCCGTTTTACTAAGTTGCGCTTTCTTTAATTATCAATAGTTGTTTAAATTAAAATCATTTTAAAAAAATAATAATAAAGATGAATTGACTTGGGTGTACACCTTTGTCAATTTTTCAAAAAATGTTTTTTTAGGATAAATGAGTTGCGACAACTCAAGAGTCCTAAATTAAAAAATAAAAAGAATAAAAATAGTATATCTCATTCTTTCCTTTAATAAAAATAAATTATTCTTTTCTAGTAATGTTTCGGTGAGATAAATGTCTAGAAATTATAAAAGATTTTGCTTAATTAATTAAAGGGTTGTCTTTGTGATGGACGTTGTAAGGTGCTAATACCTTCCCTACACGTAATGGACTCCCGAACTCAAAATCTGGTTTCAAAGACCATTTTTTTTTCTAAAAAGGGTTTTTCTGATGTTTTCCTTAATAAACATTGGTAGCGACTCCTCTGATCCATACTTTTGATTTTAGGCGCCGTCCGCCGTAATTCCGATTGCGACACTATGAATGGAGGTTAGGAAAGAAGAAAACGCAGGAGAATATGAGGAATAAACAAAGTCAGGTAGTTGAGTGGACTTACAGTTTCGAATAGGATAACGAGGATAAGGAGGATCAACAACGCTGCAGGAGGTGCTTAGGAAGTCGTGGGGACATGTGGACCTGTAGAAGGAGTAATATCAATGTTGCAAATTTCAATGTTAGAATCATGGGTATCACCCCTATCCATGAGAAAGGGATCAATGATAGTAAGATCAGACTTTGTAAGGTCGTGAGACTCAGAAGAAAGGGAATAAAAATGGATATACTCAAGAAACACAACATGATGGGAAACATATAATTTATCAGTTGTAGGACCATAACAACGATAGCCTTTTTTACCAACCCCATAACCAAGAAAAACACATTGAAGACCGAAGAGACAATTTACTATATTTTACATAAGAACGAAGAACAAAACAAGTGGAGCCAAAAGCCTTCAAAGAAGAGTAATCAAGAACATAACCAAACAACTTTTGGAAGGGAGACAAACCGAAGGTAACAGAAGATGGGATTCTATTAATAGCATGGACAGTAGTAAGAACATCTTCACCCCAAAACTCACTAGGAACGGAGGAAGACAACAAAAGGGAACAAGTAGTTTCAACAATATGGCGATGTTTTCTTTCAGTAACACCATTTTGTTGAGGAGTATCAGTACAAGATGTTTGATGAAGAGTACCATCAAAAGTAAATAATTCAAAAAATTTATTAAAAGTGTACTCACCACCCAAATCAGATCTAAAACACTTGATCATAGAATTATGTTAAGTTTTAACTAAAGCATGAAACATACAATAGATATCAAAGAATTCAGAATGATGTTTCATAAGATACACCTAACAAAAATGAGTATGATCATCAATAAACGACACATAATATCGAGATCCACCTTTGGTAAGAATCGGTGATAGACCTCATACATCAAAATGAACCAAGTCAAATGATGCATTAGAAGTTGAAACACTTTTACAAAAAGGTAGAGCGGAAAACTTTGCAAGTTTGCAAGCACAACAATCAGAAATATCATTTGTTGACAACTTTTCTAATGCTTCTATAAAAGCCAAATACTTTAACCGAGAAGTAAAAACATGACCAAGACGAGAATGTCACAAATAAAATGGAGAAGAAGATGAATTTAAATGAAAAGATGACAAATCAACCATGGAAGCAGTGACATTTGGAACATTCAGCTCATCCAACATGTGTAATTCCCCTTGTTTACGACCTATCCCAATCAGCCTCTCAAATTGAGGATCCTGTATGAAACAATAAGTAGAAGAGAACATGATTGAATAACCTAAATCACAAAGTTGACTAATAGATACAAGATTCAAGGTGAGATTTGGAATATAGTAAACATTTGAAAGAGTCAAAGTAGAGGTAAAGACAAATCCAGTGTTTGCTAATGGCATTAGAGTGCCATCAGCAGTCTTAACAAATATATAAAAGACGGAATTTAAAGACATAAAAGACTGACGATCAAAAGACATATGATGTGATGCTTCAGAATCAAGAATCCATATAAAAGAAGACATACTTAAGGAGTCAAGAGAAGAAGACAAACCTTTTAAGGAAGAGATAAACATGGCAAGATAATCATCAATTGAATCAGACATATTTAAGACAACAATAACAAATGAGAACAACCAAATTAACAGAGCACAACAAAAGTACAACCAAAATGCAGCAGAACACAACAAATTACTAGATAGACACGGAGGCATAAACAAAAAAAAGAGCGTGACAAAGTTGAGGTTGCAAAAACCCTAAAATAATACTATAATGTGAACAGTTCGTCTCCCTCTATAGACTTCTTTTGGATGATCCAACCGTACAAAACGAAGAACTATGTCTTTTGAACTGTGTCTCAAAAAATCGACCCAATCCAACGGTTAACGAATCAATGATAGCAAAACAAAAAACATATAAGGTTGAGATTACGAAAGCCCAAAACAAAAACGAATATTAACAGAGTTGCGATTGCAAAAGCCCCAAAATGAAAAACTAACACAAATAAAGTTGAGGTTGTGAAAGCCCCAAAACGAAGAACAAAGATAAACAGAGCAAATGCAATTAGTCTCATAAAGAGTAAGTTGCGAAAGTTATGACTTGAATTTGATAAGCTCTTGATATCATATTAACACATAGAAGACATCCAAAATAAAAATAAAAGAAAGGAAGTTAACGTTTCATTGATGTAATAAAATGAATACTTCTTTAAGTACAAGAATAAAATAGAAACTTATTTATATATATATAAATAAAGTATCAAATTATCTCTAATTAATATAAAACTAAATATTATCTAATATGTTAGATAATTAATTTGTGATTGCGGCATATTTACTGGGACAATTCACTTAAGTGGAGGTATACAACTTGCCATGCATCAATTAGTTGCCAATATGAGAAAAACAAGATAAAAATTGACAATTTAAAGGTTTAAATATACTTTTCAACCCTCATTTTACATTAAAATAGATTCAAATGTAACGTACATTCTTCTTTTAAGAAAGAAAAGTGTAAATTTTACAATGAAATCGAAGGTGAGTATAGTAATATAAACATATTTTAGGAGAAGCAATGGTTTCTCTATCTAGTATTCTGGGCCAATGATTACAGAATAATAAAATTATATACTTATATTATCAAAATGTCTAATAAAAATATTTGTTATTTCTAATTAAACCATTATTCTTAAGCTACACGTCGTTTTGGAGCAGGAACCGTCGTGAGCGCTGAACATGCGAAAACATGGCGATGTTGATGCGAACTAACATCACTGCAATCCTCATCGCGTTCTCCTTGGAGCTTTCCCCGAATGTTCTAGCTTGAGCCATGTCCACCTTTCTTCAGATTCGAAACGCAGGCGACGGCGTCGACTCTCCGGCGAAGCAGAAAGCCGCCAACCGCAGCTCCTACAGCAGCCTCCCCCTTTTCTCCCTCCGCCGAGCCAAACAGCTCCTCGGCGTCGCCAAGTGCAAGCTCTTCTTCGCGTTGTTTGCTCTCTCCGTCGTCGTTTTGGTCTCTTCCAGACTCAGTTCGTGGATGGGATGGAACCCTCACCACACCTCTTCGATTTCTTCCACTTCAAGGTATATCAACAAAATTGGATCTGTTTTTCTCTGCAATTTTGTTTTATTTTATTGTAATGGATCTGTTCTTCTTAGTCGATTTTTTTTTTTTTTTTTTTGTGGTGGTTTTGTGGATTTGCACAGATGAGGCTTTTTAAAATGGAGTTTTTCGTTATTTAATCGTGCAATCGTTTTTTATACATGTTTTTTCGCTTTTTGATTCACCGAAATTTCATTTTATTTATCAAATTAACCATTTTTATCACCACCAATCACGTCTGATTCGAGCTGGATTGTTTCGTGAAGGATATATCTAGTCTTTACAAAAAAGAAATAAACAAATAAAAAATCCTATATTTCCTTTTTCTTATAAAAAAAAAAGGCGACGATCTTTGTTTGAACTACTGTTAGCATAAATTTGAAACTTCTGTGCAATGTGGAGTTGGAAAGTTTCTATAGTAGGAAGTCTCCAGAGAAGATTTGCATGGTTGCAGATCAGGACTTTGGAGAGATTCTCAAAACGAAAGATAAATTGTGATATGTTAGGTTGTTTAATTCAGCATGATATGTGCAAGCAAAAATTATGAGATTCCTATTTAAGGATAGTCATCATGAATCATTTTGGTAGATTTCCTAATTCATTGTAAATTTGTAATTGTTTTAGGGAAACAATGATTTTAGGCCTGTTTGATTCCCTTATCTACTAAACAATCAATTTCTCATTCAAAATCTACTAAGATTTTGAAATAGTTAGCAAAACAAGTGTTTTAACTTTAAGAACTGAAAAACAGAAGCTGCTGGAAGATGTTTTCTCATCCTAGCTCAAGGGTGTGACTTGCAAGTCATCTAGAGTGGTGTTGTGTGTCTATTTTCTTTGTTTTTTCTTTAAAACAAAAAACATTTTTTGAAAGTAGAAATCAAGCACACCCTTGTACTTGCACTTTTGTTTTCTGTTTTCAAATATTTTACAGGAAACAGAGAATAAAAAAGGTTCTTTTCAGTGTTTCCTGTACAAATATTTAAAAACAGGAAACAGATTGAAAACAATGTGACATTTTTGTGATTCAAAAGTGAAAATAGGAAATAAAAGCATAAGTAAATGCCCCCTTATTATATTTTATTCTAGTGGTTTTTTCTTGCATGTATATGTATGACATACAATGTGGTTCTTGCTCCCAGTAAGATTAGAATTGTATATGTTTTATAGTTTGAGATGGATCTGCTGATACAACTGATTTAATCCATGATTCAGGGGTGGCTATACTGTGCTTATAAACACTTGGAGGCAAAAATCTCTTCTGAAACAAACTGTTGCTCATTATGCATCCTGTCAAAGTGTTGATGCATTACATGTGGTGTGGAGTGAAAGTGAACAACCATCTGAGAAGCTGAAAACATATCTGAATAAGATCGTGGTTTTGAAGTCTCAGAAAGCTCACAAACCAAACTTTAGATTTGACATCAATGCAGATGGTGAGTCAAACAGCAGGTTTAGGCCAATAAAGGACCTCAAGACTGACGCGATTTTCTCAGTTGATGACGATGTGGTTGTTCCATGCTCTACTCTAGATTTTGCTTTCTCTGTCTGGCAAAGTGCACCATTTACAATGGTGGGATTTGTTCCTCGAATGCACTGGCTGGATAAGGAGGTTAGTTTTTAGTAAATTACAACATTTCCAATTCAATTACTTAAAACTGCTTAAAATTTTACTCTCTTTAGTTTCTCAAAGGTGGAATATCACTTTGAGGTTTGTGATAATTCTTGCAAGTAGGATGCTGAAAGCCTGAAACCTGAAGTATTTTATAGGATTAGCTATATGGTCATATGGTGGAGTCCGACTGAATTCAGAGCTTGACATTGAGTTTTGAATGGTTATAACTTATGATGAAGATGAACACTTCATTAACTACACAAGAACGGTGCAAGTGCAACTCCCACAAACAGGGTTAAGGGTTTTGGGGGGGGGGGGGTGATGTAACTAATATTGACAAGGCTCTTCTAAAGTGACACTATCTTTAAAGTAAGCAAGTAATGATGCAGCCATCCTCATTTTAATTTAAAGTGTATTGTGTTTTAATCTAGTAATGTTTACTAGTAGATACACCATCACACACCTTTGCACACTTCCGACAAATTCACTTGAAAGATTCTTTGTCAGAACTAACATATTTTTCAGAATGATTGGAAATGACTTATTGGTAGGACAAATGCATGGCATGTTACTACTATATTTTTATTATAAAAGAAAGGAAAA
Source organism: Amphicarpaea edgeworthii (assembly GCA_014843725.1). Taxonomy (NCBI): domain Eukaryota; kingdom Viridiplantae; phylum Streptophyta; class Magnoliopsida; order Fabales; family Fabaceae; genus Amphicarpaea; species Amphicarpaea edgeworthii. The sequence continues at coordinate 3,576,941 of CM026325.1, forward strand.
ATAACAGACTTGCAGATGTCCACTTTATTCATGGCAACTTGCTTGATGGTAACAAAATGGAACTCTGATTCCCTTGTTGAATATAACTTTTCATGCTAATTTGCATGTTGTATCTGACTGATTTCTCTTTGAATACTACAGCAAAATAATGCTGCATATTACAGGTACGGAGGATGGTGGTCTATTTGGTGGATGGGCACTTATAGCATGGTTCTCTCAAAGGCTGCATTCTTTCACAGGAAATACTTGGATTTATATACTCACGACATGTCTCTGTCAATTCAGGACTATGTTTCTAGGGAGAGGTAATTTATATGATTAACCCTCTCATGAATTTTAAATTTATTCTTCTCCATGTTCTTGATATTTTCTGAATTTCAATTTTGTTGTCCCCAACAGAACTTGTGAAGACATTGCAATGTCCCTTTTTGTTGCTAATGCTACAAGTGGTCCTCCAATATGGGTGAAAGGTACGTTTTGTTCTTTCACTTTTAAGGATAGGATTCAGTTTAAGATTTAGAAGAAAATATTTGTTGAAGTTTCAGTGCATGTATTTTTTCAAGTAAAATAATTTCTCGCATGTGCTATCAAGCTACAGATTTGGCTTGTTATTTGGAAATTGTGCAAACATCGCCACTTTTAAACTGGGCATAGACATGTGATTTAAACATTATTAAACATAGACATAGCAATTAGCAATGTAGCAAAGCACAAAATATAAGGATGCAATCAGTGCATTTGAATTAGATATGAAGTTATTCTGATGAAATTTCTTAGTGTTGAATACTAAATTTTATTTTTAACTTCCGTGGTACTTTTTAAGGATGCTGGGTTGTCATATTTATTAATTAATTAGTATCACTTTTTTGTGGAGATAGTATCACTTTATATATGTATCACTCAACTTGAAGGTAATGAAATATCAAACTTAAGCATGACATTTGCAGGAAAAATCTATGAGATTGGTGCATCGGGTATTAGCAGTCTGAGAGGGCACAGTCACAGGAGAAACAAATGTCTCAATGACTTGATATCACTTTACGGAACTCCTCCACTTATGTCAACTAATGTGAAAGCAGTTAGCGCTAGAAATGAATGGTTTTGGTAGTTTTGTTATTACATTAATCAGTCACCGATCCATTCCACCCACTGGTCAAGGAATTTATCAGCATATTGTGTGTATATAATAGTTCCACACTTCTACTAAAGTGTCTCACTAGGATTTGATTCATTGATGTCTGATGAAAAATATGATGTGATTTGCATCTTAGTTTTTTACTTGTACTAATTCTACAAAATGCCTAGTGGTAATGATACAATGATCAACATAGATGTAATTATCAAAGTGTGATCAACAGAGCATTTATGTTGGCGTCTTCCATCACCAACATATAAATTGTCTTCGAAATACAAACATGTAGAGGCATATATAAGAGAATATTATTTCGAACATAATGAAAAAACAATGAATGCTTATCAAAGTTACTTTTTTGTTTTTTTTTTAGTTAAATATGTTTAGTTCCTCAAATTAGGTGTTTATTTTTTTTAATCCTAGAAATTAAAATTTCTTTTTGTAATCCTTCAAATATGACAAATGAAGTTTTTTTAGTCTTTCAATCAAAACAATTGTCAAAATAGATATATAGATTTTGTAATTTGTGTTAGTTTTTTATTGTCACAATTTGATTGAAAGTAAAAAAATTGTCATAAATTATAAATTTTATATACAATTGTTTGACAATCTTGAATAGAAAGATTAAAAAGTGAAAATAATATTTATCATATTTGAATAACTACAAAAATACAAAAAGTAACTTTTAATTTGAACGATTAAAATAAAAAAATTATATTTGAAGGATTAAAAATATATTTAAATATTTTTTAATTGAATCAATTTGATTTTTTTTTTTTTGCTGGGTCTAAAACTTGTACTTGGTTTAAGGGTAAGGAAGTAGAGTGAAAGTGAGGATAGGGGGGATTTTGTCTTCTCTGGTTTATTTTTAAATAATCCTTTTGAGTTTATGCACAAGAAAGAAAATGTTTTCTTGACTATTTAGTAAAAAATAAGCCATTAAAAAAAGAATTTAGGGGAATTTATGGATTTAAGATTTCATGGTTTAATTATTAGGATTTATGGTTCATTGCTTTAGGTTTTTAATGTTTATGGTTTATAGTTTATTATTTTTATCTATGATTTAAGGTTCAATATTGTGGTCTATATGATTTAGGGTTTAAAGCTTATAGGTTATGTTTTTAGGTTTATGGTGCATGATCCATTGTTTAAGGTTTATAGTTTAGTATTAAAGGATAATCTTTTAGTGTTATAAGGTTTATATTTTATGGTTTATCATTTGGGGGTTATGGTTTTATAATGTATAACTCTGGTTTTTAGGGTTTATAATTCACTGCTTGGAGTTTAAGGTTTTAGTGCTTAAGGTTTATAGTTACAAGTGTTATGGTTTAAGGTTTAGAGTTTCATTGCTAATGGATTAGGGTTTCATGGTTTAAAGTTTAGAGTTTAGGTTTTAGTGTTTAAGTATTAACATTTTAGTTTTTATGGTTTAAGGTTCATATGTTAGGGTTTAGTATGTGTTTTGTTCATGGTCCATGCTTTAAAGTTTAGGTCCAATGTTTAGGTTTTATTGCTTATGGTTTTAGAATTAATAGTTTCATGGTTTAGACGTTGCAATTTATAAAATACGGTTTTATGGTTTAAGGTCTAGGTCTAGAATTTAAAGTTTAAGGGTTTAATGTTAACAATTTTAGGATTTGAGTTCATCGTTTAAGATTTATGGTTTATAATTTAATTGTTTCAGATTTGAGGGTTTCATGGTTTACAGTTTAGTGTTTAATGTTTAATGTTTCTAGGATTCAATGTTTATGGTTCATGACTTTAACGTGTAAGGTTTATTGTTTACGATTTATGATTTTATGGTTAACGATTTATGCTTTATGGTCCATGGTTTAGCCTTTTAAGGTTACATGGTTTATGTTTTCGATTTTTAAGGTTAAGTATTTTAGGATTTAATGTTTAGGGTTTATGAGTTATGCTTTAAGATTTTTAGGATTTAATTATTTAGGGTTTAAAAAATGAAACTCTAAATATTTAATGTTTCAAAAAATGAAACCATAAATGATATAAGGTTTCAGTAATGAATCCTTAAATTAAACCCTAAATGATTTAGGGTTTCTCAAATGAAATCCTCAATTATTTAGGTTTCATAAATGAAACTCAAATTATTTAGGGTTTCACAAATGAAATCCTAAATGATTTAGGGTTTTATAAATGAAACAGTCAATGATTTAAGGTTTTACAAATGAAACCCTAAAATAATTAAGGTTTCAAAAGAAAATCCTAACTATTTTAGGGTTAAAAATGAAAGCTCAAAAAACTTAGGGTTTCAAAAATCACAACTTGAATGAAACCCTAAATAATTGAAGGTTTCCCAAATTAAACATTAAATGATTAAGGTTTTGAAATGAAAATCCTAAATGCTTTAGGGTTTCAAAAACAAAATCCTAGCTGATTTGGGTTTTTAAAACGAATCTCTAAATAATTTAGGGTTTCAAAAATAAAACCTTGAATAATTTAAGGTTACATAAATGAAACCTTAAACAAAATCCTAAATGATTTAAGATTTTACAAATTAAAACCTAAAAGATTTATGGTTTCACAAATGAAACTTTAAATTATTTACAGTTTCAAAAAAGAAACCCTAAAATATTTAAGGTCTCAAAAAAGAAACCTTAGACTATTTAGGGTTTCAAAAATAAAATATTACAATATTAGGGTTTCATAAATATAAATATTTAACGAAATCCTAAATTATTTAGATTTAAAAAATGAAACCCTAAATCATTTAAGGTTTCACAGACAAAATCCTAAAGGACTTAGGGTCTCAAAAAAAGAAACCTTATAATAATTAGGGTTGCATAAATAAATTACTTAACGAAATGAAACACGAAATGATTTAGGATTTGGCAAACGAAACCGAAATATTTAGGATTTTGAAAAACAAAACTTTAAAAAATTTAGGATTTCATAAATGAAACCTTAAACAAAATCCTAAATGATATAGGGTTTCACAAACAAAACACTAAATTATTTAGACGGTTTCATACTTTCGTTTGAGAAATCCTAACTTATTTAAGGATTCATTTGTGAAACCATAAATTATTTAAGGTTTCATTTTTGAAACCCATAATGGTTTACGGTGTAAAAACAAAACCCTAAATTATTTACGGTTTTACATATATAACCATAAATTATTTAGGGTTTCATAAATGGAACGTTAAACGAAACCTTAAATAATTTAGGATTTGACAAACATTAAACTAAATAATTTAGGATTTGGAAAATGAAACTCTAAATGATTTAAAGTTTTATAAATGAAACCTTAAACAAAACCATAATTACTTTATTATTTTACAAATCAAACCCTGAATGATTTAGGGTTTCACAAGCAAACCATAAATTATTTGAAGGGTTTCGTTTGTTAAACCCTAACTCATTTAAGGTTTCATTTATGAAACTATAAATAATTTAAGGTTTTGTTTGTAATTTAAGATTTCAAAATTGAAACTCTAAATTATTTAGGATTTCATAAATAAAACCTTAAATGATTTAGGATTTCAAAAATATAGAGTTTCACATATAAAACTATAAATGATTTAGGATTTCATAAATGAAACCTTAAACAAAACCTTAAATTCTTTAGAGTTTTACAAATTAAACCCTAAATAAATCATTTCACAAATGAAACCTTGAATTATTCAGGATTTTATTAGGGTTTCATAAAAGAAACCCTAAATGATTTATGGTCTATAAAAGAAATATTAAATTATTTAGGGTTTCACAAATTAAACCTTATAACAATTAGGGTTGCCTAAATAAAATACTTAATGAAACCCTAAATGCTTTAGGGTATAAAATAAAAACCCAAAATCATTAAAGATTTAAAACAAACCTCTAAATGATTTAGGGTTTCAAGAATGAAATCCTAAATTATTTAGGATTTCACATATAAAACCACCAATCATTAAAGGTTTCATAAATCGAACCTTAAATGAAACCCTAAATTTTTTAGTGCTTTACAAATTAAACTCTAAATGATTTAAGGTTTCACAAATGAAACCTTTAATTATTTAGGGTTTCAAAAATGAAACCCTAGTTGACATAAGGTTTCAACGACAAAACCCTAAATCATTTATGGTTTACAAAAGAAGCCTTAAATTATTTAGGGTTTCACAAATAAAACCTTATAATAATTAGGGTTGCATTAATAAAATATTTAACAAAACCCTAAATGATGTACGGTTCTACAAATGAAATCCTAAATTATTTAGGGTTTAAAAAATGAAATACAAAATGATTTAAGGTTTGACAAACGAAATCCTAAATGGTTAAGGGTATATAAAGAAAACCCTAAATGATTTAAGGTTTCAAAACAAATCCATAAATGATTTAGGGTTTCAAAAATCAAACCTTAAATTATTTGGGATTTCACATATAAAGTCATAAATGATTTAAGGTTTCATCCATGAAACCTTAAATGAAACCTCGAATTATTAAGGGTTACACAAATGAAACCTTTAATTATTTAAGCTTCCAAAAATGAAACCTTAAATCATTTAGGTTTTACAAAAGAAACCTTAAATCATTTACAGTTTCACATACAAAACCTTATAACAATTAGGGTTGAATTAATAAAAAATTTAACAAAACCTTAAATGATATATGATTTCACAAATGAAACTATAAATTATTTAAGGTTTAAAAAATGATTTGGGGTCTGACCAATGGAACACAAAATGATTTAGGGTTTGAGTAAAAAACCCTAAATGGTTTGGGGTTTGACAAACGAAAACCTAAATAGAGTACAATATAAAAATAAAAACTCAAATGATTTAAGGTTTCAAAACAAATCAATAAATGATTTAGAGTTTCAAAAATGAAACCCTAAATTATTTAGGATTTCATAAATAAAACCATAAATTATTTTGGGTTTCAAAAATAAAACCCTAAATTATTTAGGGTTTCACTTATAAAACCATAAATGATTTAATAAATGGAACCGTAAACAAAACCCAAAATTATTTAAGGTTTTACAAATTAAACCCTCAATGATTGAGGGATTCACAAATGAAACCTTCAATTATTTGGGGTTTCAAAAACGAAACCCAAAATGATTAAGGGTTTCACAAAAGAAACCTTAAATAATTTATGGTCTACAAAACAAACCTTAAATTATATATGGATTCACAAAGTAAACCTTATAAAAATAAGGGTTGCCTATATAAAATATTTACCAAAACCCTAAATGATTTACGATTTTACAAATGAAAACCTAAATCATTTAGGGTTTAAAAAATGGAACACTTAATGCTTTAGGGTATAAAAAGAAAATCGTAACTGATTTACCATTTTACAAATGAAACCCTAAACAATTTAGGGTTTCAAAAATGAAATCCTAAATTATGTAGGGTTTCACATATAAAACCATCAATAATTTAGGATTTCATCAATGAAACCTTAAACGAAACCCTAAATTCTTTAGATTTTACAAACGAAACCCTAAATAATTTAGGGTTTCACAAAAAAAAACCTTTAAGTATTTAAGGTTACAAAAATGAAACCCTAGTTGATTTAGGATTTTACAAACGAAACTTAAATCATTCGTAGTCTACAAAAGAAACCTTAAATTATTTAGGGTTTCATAAATAAAACCTTATAGAAATTAGGGTTGCATAAATAAAATATTTAACAAAGTGCTAAATGATTTATGGTTTTACAAATAAAACCCTCAATTAATTAGGGTTTAAAATATGAAACAAAAAAAGATTTAGGGTTTAACAACCAAAATCGCAAATGGTTTAGGATTTTACAAATGAAACCCTAAATGATTTAAGATTTTTAAAAATGAAAATATAAATGCCTAACAATATAAAAAGAAAACTCTAAATGATTTACAGTTTCACATATAGAATTATCAATGATTTAGGGTTTCATAAATGGAACCTTAAACGAAACCATAAATTCTTTAGGGTTTTATTGATTAAACACTAAATGATTATGGGTTCACAAATGAAACCTTTAATTATTTAGGATTTCAAAAACGAAAAGCTAGTTAATTTAGTGTTTCAGAGACAAAACCCTAAATCATTTATGATATACAAAAGAAACTTTAAATTATTTACGGTTTCACAAATAAAACCTTATAATAATTAGGGTTGCATAAATAAAATATCTAACAAAACCCTAAATGATTTTTTATTTTACAAATCAAACCCCAAATTAATTAAAGTTTCAAAAATGAAACACAAAAGGATTTAGGGTTTCACAAATAAAATCCTAAATGGTTTAGGGTTTGAAAAACAAAACCCTAAATTGTTTAAGGTTTTACAAATGAAACCCTTAATGGTTTTAGGTTTGAAAACGAAAACCCTAAAGTATGTTGGGTTTGAAAAATGAAATCCTAAATTCTTTAGGGTTTAACATGTAGAACCATAAATGATTTAGGGTTTCATCAATGGAACCTTAAATGAAACACTAAATTCTTTAGGGTCTTACAAATTACACCCTAATTGATTAAAGGATTCACAAATGAAACCTTGAATTATTTAGAGTTTCAAAAACAAAACCCCAAATGATTTTTCATTTCATAAATGAAACCCTAAATGATTTATGGTCTACAAAAGAATCCTTAAATTATTTAGGGATTCACAAATAAAAATTTATAACAATAAGGTTGCATAAATCAAATATTTATCAAAATCCTAAATTATATAAGGCTTAAAAAATGAAACAAAAAATGATTTAGGATTCAACAAATGAAACCTTAAAAGGATTGGTGTTTAAAATATGAAACCCTAAATGCATTAGGGTATAAAAAGAAAACCTTAAATGATTTAAGACTTCATAACCAACCCCTAATGATTTAGGGTTTCAAAAATGAAACCCTAAATTATTTAAGATTTCACAGATAACACCATCAATAATTTAGGATTTCATAAATGGAACCTTAAATGATACCCTAAATTCTTTAGGCTTTTAGAAATTAAACCCCAAATTATTTAAATTTTCAAAAATGAAACCTTAGTTGATTTAGGTTTCACAGATGAAATCCTAAATCAATTAGAGTTTACAAAAGAAGAGTTTCACAAATAAAACCATATAACAATAGAGTTGCCTAAATAAAATATTTAACAAAACCCTAAATGATTTACGATTTTACAAATGACACCCTAAATTATTTAGGTTTTAAAGAATAAAACACAAAATGACTTAAGGTTTGACCAACAAAATAGAAAATGATTTGGGGTTTGACAAACAAAACCCTATATGATTTAGGGTATGAAAATGAACACCTAAATGGATTAAGGTATAGAAAGAAACCCTGCATGATTTAAGGTTTCAAAACAAATCCAATAATGATTTAGGGTTTCAAAAATGAAACCCTAAATTATTTGGAATTTCATAAATAAAACCATAAATTATGTTGGCTTGAAAATTCAAACCTTCAATTATTTAGGGTTTCACATATAAAATCATAAATGATTTAGGGTTTCGTAAATGGAACCTTAAGTCAAACCTAAATTCTTTAGGATTTTACAAATTAAATCCTAAATGATTTAGAGTTTTACAACTGAAACCTTAACTATTTAGGATTTCAAAAATGAAACCCTAATTGATTTAAGGTTTGATATACAAAACCCTAAATCATTTAAGGTTTACAAAAGCAACCTTAAACTATTCACGATTTCACAAATAAAACCTTATAACAATTAGGGTTGCATAAATAAAACATTTAACAAAACCCTAAATGATTTACAGTTTAACAAATGAAACCTTAAATTATTTATTGTTTAAAAAATAAAACACAACATGATTTAAGATTTAAGAAACATAACCCTAAATGGTTTAAGGTTTAAAAATAAAACCCTAAATGCTTTTGGGTATAAAAAGAAAACCTTAAATGATTTTAGGTTCATAAGAAACCGTAAATCATTTAAGGTTTCACATATAAAACCATTAATGATTTAGGGTTTCATAAATGGAACTTTGAATGAAACTCCAATTTTTTTAGGGTTTCACAAATTAAACCTTAACTGATTTAAGGTTTTACAAATGAAATGTTTAATTAGTTAAGGTTTTAAAAACAAAACCTCAAATGATTTAAGGTTTCACAAATGAAACCCTAAATGATTTATAGTCTACTAAAGAAACCTTAATTTATTTAAGGTTTCACAAATAATTGTGTAGGATTTCAATAATGAAACCCTAGTTGATTTAGGGTTTCAGAGACAACCCTAAATCATATATGGTCTAAAAACCTTAAATTATTTAGATTTCACAATTAAAACCATTTAAAAATTTTACAAATGAAACCCTAAATTATTTAGGGTTTAAAAAATGAAACCCTAATTGCTTTGAAGTGTAACCCTAAATGATTTATGGTTTCAAAACAAACCTCTAAATTATTTGGAGTTTCAAAAATAAAACCCTAAATTATTTGGGGTTTAACATATAAAACCATAAATTATTTAGCATTTCATAAATGGAACCCCAATTTATTTAGGGTTTCATAAATGAAATCCCAAATGATGTAAGGTTTCATTGCCAAAACCCTAAATAATTTATGGTCAACAAAAGAAACTTTACATTATTTAGAGTTTCACAAATAAAACCTTACAACAATTTGGGTTGCATATATAAAATACTTAACAAAACCTAAATGATTTACAATTTTACAAATGAAACCGTAAATTATTTTAGGTTTCAATAATTAAACACAAAATGATTTAGGATTTGACAAACAAAACTCTTAATGGTTTACAATTTGACAAACGAAACCCTAAATAGTTTAGGCTGTAAAAAGAAAACCCTAAGTGATTTATGATTTCAAAACAAATTCCTAAATCATTTTGGGTTTTATAATAGAATCCTTAAACAAAACTGTAAATTATTTAAGGTTTTAAAAATAAAACCCTAAATGATTTATGGTTTCACAAAGAAAACCCTAAATTATTTAGAGGGTTTCCTTTGTGAAACTCAAACACATTTAAGGTTTCATTTGTGAAACCATCAATAATTTAAGGTTTCGTTTGTAAAACCCATAATGGTTTAAGGTGTAAAAAGAAAATCCTAAATGATTTAAGGTTTCAAAATAAACCCTTAAATGATTTATGGTTTCAAAAATGAAACCCTAAATTATTTAGAATTTCATAAATAAAACAATATATGATTTAGGGTTTAAAAAATTAAACCTTAAATTATTTAGGGTTTCACATATAAAATCAAAAATGATTTAGGTTTTTATAAATGAAACCCCAAATTCTTTGGGGTTTTACAAATGAAACCCTAAATGATTTAGGGTTTCACAAATTAAATCTTGAATTATTAAAGGTTTCCAAAAAAAATCCTAAATTATTTAGGATTTCACAAACAAAAACCCTAAATGATTTGTGGTTTTAAAAAAATTAAATTATTTAAGATTTCACAAATAAAACCTTATAATAATAAGGGTTGCATCAATAAAATACTTAACGAAACCCTAAATTATTTACGGTTTTACAAATGAATCCATAAATTATTTAGGATTTCAAGAATGAAACACAAAATTCTTCAAAATTGAAACTCTAAATTATTTAGGATTTCATAAATAAAACCTTAAATGATTTAGGATTTCAAAAATGAAACCTTAAATTATTTAAGGTTTGAAAAATTGAACCATAGATGATTTAAGGTTTAATAAATAGAACCTAAAATAAAAACCTAAATTCTTTATGGTTTTATAAATTAAACTTTAAATGATTTAGGGTTTCACTAATGAAACCTTGAATTATTTCAGGTTTCCAAAATGAAACCCCGAATGTTTTAAGGTTTCAAAAAGGAAACACAAAATGATTTAAAGTTTGATAAACGAAACCCTAAATAATTTAAGATTTGACAAACGAAACGCTAAATAATTTAGGGTTTGGAAAATAAAACTCTAAATGATTTAGGATTTTATAAATGAAACCTTAAACGAAACCCTAAATGTGTTAAGTTTTACAAATGAAATCCTAAATGATATAGGGTTTCACAAACATAACCTTAAATTATTTAAAGGGTTTCGTTTGTGAAACCTTAACTCGTTTAAGGTTTCATTTGTGAAACCATAAATCATTTAAGGTTTCGTTTGTGAAACCTTAAATGTTTTAAGGTGTGAAAACAAAACCATAAATGATTTAAGGTTTCAAAACAAACCCCTAAATGATTTATGGTTTCAAATTGAAACCCTAAATTATATAGGATTTCATAAAGAAAATATTAAATGATTTAGGGTTTCAAAAATGAAATCCTGTATTACTTAGGAATTCACTTATAAAACCGTAAATTATTTAGAGTTTCATAAATTAAACCTTAAATAAAATCCTAAATTCTTTAAGGTTTTACAAATGAAACCCTATATGATTTTTTTTTTACTGAAGTCTCAATCCACCCAAGATTCAGGAGAAAGACTAAAGGGAACCCAACTAGGTTGGCATCCCCAAGGCTCACCATCACATTAAATCCTAAACCAAGTTTACCAATAAACCAAGATAGAAGATAAACTACTAGAAAAATAGCAAGATTTCAAGATCAACAAGAATTAAAACATAAAGTTCAAGTAATAAACAAAGATACGGTAAGACAATGCTAGAGACAGGATTACCAAAATCTCTGATATTCCAGAAAATTAAATTCACAGAGGACTGATAAGACTAGAACCATAAATTTCAACAAATACTTAAAGCGATCGAGTCAGTAATTATGAAAACACCATAAAGAAGTCAATGGGTTATAATTAACATAGGTTAGTTCAAAATTCATAGCAAGATGCAAAACAATTCAGTTTTGAGAAGAAGACTTACTTCCACGGAAGTTATACCTTCAACTTGCTTGTTTTTCTTTTTGTTTGACTTGGAAACCACAAGTGTAAAGCCATTTGAATGCTCTTTGTCCATGGGAGAATCAGGATCCACAATATCATCTTTTGCCCTGTCTCCCAAAAATTTAGTAAGAGTATGCATATCTGCAATGGTCCGAGCTGTAGGCTTAACTAACGATGTATTACTAGGAATTTCCTGAGGTTTGGTATCATGAATACAGGGTCTTGAAAGCTTAAAGTACGATAAGGAACCGAATCACTGATATAATATTTAGTGCTACTAAAACTAGTTTCCTGAACAACTTGACTATGTATTGGGGAGTGTAAAGAGTCAAGGATACCTGAGGAGACTGTGACCCGCTTACTATTACCTGATGCATTTTGTGTTGAAGAAAGAACTACAATATTTGGAGGAGAAAAGACAATCCTCTTACCAATGCTTGAAGCAGGTTTTGTAGGAGAGTTAACCATATTTGGAGAGGGTGATTCCTTATCATTGGTGTCGCAACCAGAATCACAGCGGGACGGCGATTAAAAATCGAATCATTGGATCAGAGGAGTCGCCACCAATGTTTATTAAAGAAAACATCAGAAAAATCTTTTTTAGAAAAAAATGGTTTTTGAAACCAGATTTGAGTTCAGGAGTCCATTACATGTAAGGAAGGTATTAACACCATACAACGTCCGTCACAAAGACGGTTACCCTTAATTAATTAAGCGAAGACCTTTTATAATTTTTAGACATTTATCTCACCAAAACATTACTAGAAAAGAATAATTAATTTTACTAAAGGAAAGAAGGAGATATACTATTTTTATTTCCTTTTTTATTTTTTAATTTAGGACTCTTGAGTTGTCGCAACTCATTTATTCTAAAAAGACACTTGAAAAATTGACAGAGGTGTACACCCAAGTCAATTCATCTTTAAACAACTATCGATAATTAAAAAAAGAAAGAAACTTAGTAGAACGGGAGTGTAAACAGAAATATGGCCCAAGATAAATGTGTTGCAGTTTAGTAATAATGGAGGTGTAAATAGTAGGCTTGGCCCAAAACGAAAAAAAGTAAAAGAAAAGGGGTCGAGGTTCCCATTCTCATTCAGCTGCTTGGGAAAGGAACCCTAGGTTCACGAGAGAGGGAAAAGGGGAGCGGGGTGTGGCGGCCACGATGGCAGTGTTCGTAGCGGAGGGAGGTCACGACGCGAGGGGGGGTCGCAGGTGGCTCGCGGAGGCGCGAGAGGGGGGGTGATGACGCCTCGGTGAGGGGCGGCGCGCGTGGCTAGGCGAGGTGGAGGAGGAGCGTGGCAACGGCGGCGGAGACGGTGAGGTTGTCGGCAGAGGGGTGTTTGGTGCGAGGAGGAGGTCACGGTGGCACAGTGGTCGACGGGAGGAGGAGGTCGTGACGGCGGAGGGCGACGACGATAGCGTGAGGTCGCGGTGGGTATTCTTCTTTTCTCCATTTTTTCTTCTTTTTCTCTTGCTGCTTCCTTTATTTCTTTTTGCCTTGAACAGATTTGGCTTGTACTATTTTTAGATACGTAAGCTTTTCTGAAACTTCATTTCAATTTTGTAGTGTTGCAAAAATTTATAATAGCCTTGTGACGGAGGAACATGAAAGAAATGACAAATGATTGGTTTTCTTTGAATCTTTGTTCTCTTCTTTTTTCTTCTCTCTTCTTCTCTGACAAATGATTGGTTTTCTTTGAATCTTTCTTCTCTTCTTTTTTCTTCTCTCTTCTTCTCTTCTTTTTTTTTTTTTTTTTTTGCAATATACTACTTGTGAAACAAATAATAATAACTATAATAGCGTAATTAAGCGGATAAAATTGGGTGTTGACAATTGGCTGTCTCAAGAATATGCTCTAGACTTATATCAGCATTGCTCTCTCTGTTTTCCTCTGCATGATCTGTACTATTAGTATGATTCTGAGGGTTCTTTGGGATATCAATTTCAACAGTCTTATCATCAGTCTTTGGAACATAGTGCTTGTTGGTTTTCGCATTTGGTGTTTTATGCCTACACTCTACCACAACATGACCAATATTATTACAATGGCTGCAGAACTCAAGGAGTCTTTTGTACTGGATATCTACAAAGAAAGCAAAGCCTTCACATTCTACCAGAATTTGATCCGGCAAAAGGGCTTTGAGATCCACATCTACAAGAACCCTTGCATAAAGACCAAAAGATTTATTAGCAATTGCATTGCCAATAGAAATTGGAACTCCTATACCTCTCACAATAGAAAAAAGGATATTCTTTCGCCAATACTCCAACGGCAGCTCGCAAATGCGCATCCAACATTATGTATTTGTTAGTTTCACTAAATTGGGGTTAAAGTCCGCCGTCTAAGTGGAACCCTACATGATTGAGGGTTTCACAAACTAAACCTTAAAGGATTTAAAGGATTTCTTTTGTGAAACCCTGACTCATTTAAGATTTCAATTGTGAAACCCTAAAACATTATGGGTTTGGTTTGTGAAACTCTCAATTATTTAGGGTTTGACGTATAAAATGATAAATTATTTATGGTTTCATAGATGAAACCTTAAATGAAACTCTAAATTATTTAGGGTTTTACAAATGAAACCTTAAATAATTTAAGATTTCACAAACTAAACCATAAATGATTTAAAGGGTTTCTTTTATGAAATTTTGGCTCATTTAAGATTTCAATTGTGAAACCTTAAAACATTATGGGTTTGGTTTGTAAAACTCTTAATCATTTAGGTTTCACATATAAAACCATAAATTATTAGAGTTTTATAGATGAAAACTTAAACAAAACCTTACCATTTAAACCTACTAATGAAAATGTGACGAGTCGGGTTAAGTTTTAATATTTCCATTTTTTTTATTTTCTAGATATTACTCTTTAAAAAAAAATAAACAAAATCAAAATAATGACTTGAAAATTTATACAAAAAAATAAATGAAAAATATATTAAAAACAAGAGGAATGGCTTGAAAATTTATTAAAAAAAACAAGAAGAATGTCTTAAAAATTTGAAAAAATATGAAATATTAAAAATATGGAGAAAAAAAATGAGTAATGTCTTGAAAACTTGAAAAAAATAAATTAATTTTTTTAAAATGTGATAATAGAAGAGTAATGTCTTGAAAATTTAGAAAAATAATTAAATATGAAACAAATAATGTCTTGAAAATTTATAAAAAATAAAATATCAAAAAATGAGAACCATGCCTTGAAAATTAAAATTAAAATAAAAATAAAAATTTTAAAAATATGAAAAATAAAGAATAATGTTTTGAAAATTTGAAAAAAAAAAATTGAAAAAACAAGAATAATATCTTGAAAAATTGAAAAATATGAAAAAAATAAAAAAAAACTAATGTCATAAAAGATTGAAATAAGAAAATGAAAAAATGAAAAAAAAAAAAAAAAAAAAAACAAACAAGAATAATGCCATGAAAATTTGAAAAAATATTAAAAGTTTAAAAATATGAAAAAAAAAAGAGTAATAATTTCAAAATTAGAATATAAATTAAAATTTTTTTTTAAATATATTAATAATTAAAAGTAATGTCTTGAAAATTTTAAAAGAAACAATAAAAATAAGCATGATCTCTTGAAAATTTGGATAAAAAAATATATGAAAAAACAAGAGTAATGTTTTGAAATTTTGAAAAAAAGAAATGAATACTTTAAACTAACAAAAACAAGAATAATGTCTCAAAAATTTGACAAAAAAATTATGTTTTAAAAATATAAAAAAAATAAGAGTAACTACTTAAAAAATTGAAAGTAAATGAAAAATATAAAAAACAAAAAAAACAAAAGTAATGTCTGAAAAAAATTTTAAATAATAAAAAAACACTACCTGATTGTCTTGAAATTTTTTTTAAAAAAGTTTAAAAATATGAAAAACAAGTGTAATGTATTAAAAATATCAAAAAAAACTCCAAAAATATTAAAAAGATGAGGAATGTGTTGAAAAATAAATTAAAAATATAAAAATAAAATAAAAAAACAAGCGTAATGTCCTAAAAATTTGCAACAAAAAAATTTGGTTTTTTAAATATAAAAAAATAATAATAATGTATTGAAAAATTGAAAAATACAAAAAATCAAGAATAATATCTTAAAAAATTTTAAAATAAATTAAAAAAATAAGAGTAATATCTTCAAAAATTAAAAAAAAATAAAAATAAAAATCCTAAAAATATGAAAAAAAAAAAGTATATGTATTTGGAGATTGAAAAAAAATAGTAATTTTCTGAAAATTTTTAAAAAACGAAAAAAAAAAAAAAGAATGATGTATTTAAGATAGAAAAAAGAATAATGTCGTTCATATATAAAAATTTGAAAATATGTAAAACAAAAGAAATGTCTTGAAATTTTGAATAAATATTTAAAATATAAAAAAATATGAAAAAACAAAAATAGTGTCTTGTAATTTTGTAAAAATGAAAATTTTAAAATATGAGAAAAGAATAATAATTTCTTGAAAATTTTAAAAATATGATAAAAAAATGTTTTTAAAATTTTGAAAAAAAAATTTAAAAATATGAGAAAACAAAAATAATGTATTGAAAATTTAAAAAATATGAAAAAACAACCGGGCATGTCTTGAAAATTTTGAAAAAAGAAATAAAAATATGAAAAATAAGAAGAATATCTTAAAAATTTGATTAAAAATTCCAAATTTTAAAAAATATGAAACAACAAAAGTAATGTCTTGTAAATTTGTAAAAAATGAAAATTAAAAAAAAAAAAAAGGAATAATGTCTTGAAAATTTTGAAAAACAATAAAATTTTTATTAATATTTTAAAACAAAATAATGTCTTGAAATTTTTTTTAAAAAAATAAAATATGAATAAAACAAGGGTAATGTTAGTAAAATTTGAAAAAAAATAATTTTTTTTAATATGAAAAAATAAGAGTAATATCTTGAAATTAAAAAAAATAAAAATAATATTTTGTAAGATTAAATCTGATTAGGTCTTGTTAGATTTATTTATATTAATTTAAAATTGATTAAATAATATCTCATTAAAATGTGAATTTTGTTATGTGACATGAAAAATTAATCATGTGTTAAAAAAATGATTGAATACCCCTCTTTAGCATGACATATGTCCCAACACTATTTAAACAATTAATAGAAAAAATATATTTTAACACTCAAATGTTAATATACACCCAGTGAAAAAAAATATAGATATAATAAATTATATGATAAGATATGAAGAGAAATAAAAATAAATAAAAAGTATTGGTGAGATGTTGAAAAAAAAAATGTTTAAATATCATCACTCCAATTAATATGTACAAAACATATTTTATGATTGGATTTAACGGTTCGTAAATTATTTTATAATCAGTTTATTTAAACATTTATCTGACATCGAAAGACAATTATACTATATAATTAGTTTGATTTTTTTTAAAATAATCTATAATAATAATATTAGAGTGATTTTTTGAAGTTATATTTTAATTATATATATATATATATATATATATATATATAGGAGACGACTCGTATGGAACTGCGTTTTTATGTGAGAATGAGAACAGATATTCTCATCCGAGATTAAATTAGACACTAAAGATTAACGCAATTATTTAAAAATTAACATACATCTACTTTATTTGATCTATTTCCTTCCCCTCTTCATTGCATCTAAAATTAAAAAAAAATTACTAATTATTCAAAAGAATTATTTTATCACATCATAAAATATTAAAGATTTATCATCACCGTCACCAAGAGTTACCCCATCACCATAACCACTGTCACCGCCACCGCCATCATCATCACTGTTACCATCATGGTCACCGTCATTGTTATTGCTGTCAAGGTCACCATCACCACCACCAATATAGTTATCACCGTCGTTCTTGCCATCACTAGGACCATCATCACCGCTACCATCATGATCGTCGCCCTTGTTATTGCCGCCGCCACCGTATGAGAACTGCATTTTTATGTGAGAATGAATATAGACATTCTCATTCGTTTGCATTAAATTAGATGGTAAAGATTAACGTAATCATTTAAAATTTAATATACACCTATTTCATTTGATTTTTCTCTTTCCCCTCTTTAAAAATCAAGATAAATATTCAAAAGATTTATTTGATCACGTTCTAAAATATCTAAGACTTATCACCATCACCACCAAAAGTTGCCACATAACCATAACCAATGCCGCCAATATGGTCACTGTGACCGCTACCAACATAGTCATCGTCTTTACCACTAACATGGTCACCGCCACCAAGACCACTGTCACTGCCACCATCATGGTCATCATCCTCGTTGTTGTCGCCACCACCATCGTGACGACGGTGGTGACGACAACAACAACAAGGACAATGACCATGATGGTGGCAATAATGGTGGCCCTAGTGGTGACAAGAACAATAGTGATAACCATGCTAGTGATGGTGACGGTAGCCCTAACGGCAATAACGAAGACGACGACCATGATAGTAAGGGTGATGGTGGCCTTAACATCAGTGGTAACCATGTTAGTGGTGATGGCAGCAATGGTGGTCATGGTGATGGGACAACTCTTAGTAGCGATGAGATAAATCTTTAATATTATAGGATATGATAAAATAATTCTTTTAAATATTTGATAAATTTCTTTTTAATTTTGAATGTAAAGGAAAAGCAGAGAGATCAAATGAAATACGTATATATTAATTTTTTAAATAATTATATTAATACTTATCATTTAATTTAATATGAGAATGTCTGTTCTCATACCAGTCACCCTCATATAGGTGGCAATTCTTGGTGGTGGTAATGATAAGTCTTGAATATTTTAGGTCATGATAAAATAAATCTTTTGAATATTGGGTAAATCTTTTTTTTTTTTTAATTTTGGATACACTAAAGAGAAGAACTATAAAAATTAGGTATAAACGGATGAGAATTTCACATAATATATATATAATCATTATATTTTAAAAATATTTTATTCTTTAGAAAATAAACAATCTCCCTTGATAGTATTCAAAATTAACTCTAAAGAATTGGTCTGAGGTGTTGTCCCCTTCTGCTGAAAATTAGCAACCAAAAAAGAATTAAAAATTCATAGAAAATTGGGTTTGAAAAGCTTGAGTGTTTGCAGCCATAGATTGCGGGAAAGTGTTGAATTCATGGGTTGATGATAGGTGCAAACGCAATATCCAACTGATTGCATTTACCAAGCTGGGAGCGGAATTTGTTGGCGTTTCAGTCCCACATTATATAT
Source organism: Amphicarpaea edgeworthii (assembly GCA_014843725.1). NCBI lineage: Eukaryota > Viridiplantae > Streptophyta > Magnoliopsida > Fabales > Fabaceae > Amphicarpaea > Amphicarpaea edgeworthii. The sequence goes on from CM026325.1 coordinate 3,596,085, forward strand.
AAGGTTGTCTGTCTCCTCCACGGACAAGGCTACCCTACACTTACAGCGTACCACCCTGTTCCTGTGTAGTGTGTATGTCTTCATAGATCATAGATCCATCGCTTTCTATTCACTGCGTATCTACTAATACTACCTCTTTTCAATATTTTTTTTTTATGTTTTAGTCTTTTATGTTTTTACAAAATAATTCATGTTTTAGAATTTTAAAGTTTAACTAATATCCTCTTCTTAAATATTCCACTACTTTGGATTTAAATTTAAACAAAAAATATAACAATGTTTTAGTTTTATTAAATATTTCTTAATATATCAATCAATGTGTAAAATCTTTAAACATCAAAAGAAATAGGAATGAAAAGCTGCAGTGTCTCATAAATTAATGAGAAAAAATAGACCCGTCTCACTTCATGATTCTTAATTTTACGACGATGAGGATAATAAAGAACTATCATTGGCATGCGACTTTCAACAATAAAGCAATAAAGGCATTCACACGTGACATGTAGAAGGAAATTAAATGATGATATAAATTGATGTCTGTTTTTTTTGGTACATCTAAATATGGATATTTTATACTGTGACTGTAAAATTTTATTTAAAAAGTAGCAAGAATTAATTGAAAATAGATTTAAAGGAATGTAGATGCTACTATAACATTTCAATTTATTTATTTTTGATCCACTACTTTATACAGTATATTTACTTGATATTTAAATTTCTTTTCGAGTAAAGATTATCAATCAAGACAAGACAACAATGAAAATGAGTGAATCTTTTTCCTATTATACCCCAAACAGACCAAATTAATTAAGACAGATTATTAATGCGTATTTGTCACTATCACCATACGACAAACTTGCAATTAGTAGATTACAAAGTCAAAATCTACCAAAACAAAACATCAAAGGCGTTTTGGTGATCTTCTACTATTACCACCACCAAGTGTGGGTCATGATCGACCTCATGGGTAATCATGACTGAAACAGAGCACGAGGGTTGGTTTGAAGTAGGAAAAGTTAGGAAGTTTGGAGAACCATAAAGGTTAAAAGGAAAATCACCTACTCCCCCCTCTTGTCGATCATGCCAATCTCTCAACCTCTACTTTTCACATCTTCTCTTGATGTTTAATAATTTATGATATTTTATGTAAACCCTTTTTAGTAGTTAGCATGCCATTACAAAAGTAGTAGGTTTCATATTATAGCCCTACTACAGCCAAACATATTTTTTTACTACTACAAATTAATCAATTATTTAACCAAGTATCTGTTTAGTTATGCCAAAGTACTACTTATATATTCGGTATGCTTAATAAGATACTCTCTATTCCAAAGTACATAGTGAAAATATCACACCTATATGAAAAGTTTTTATAATCTTTTTGTTTTTCAATAATTACAGTAATCTTTTTTCCTTTGCCTTGCATTAAAAGAAACGAGGCAAGGAAACTATGATTATATTATAAAAGCGGTATTATGAAATTTAGGCGCTGATTTTTTTGTCATAATGTACACATGGAAAGAAAAATGATAACAAATGGAAAAGTGCTTTTTACAGAGTATATTCTGAGACAAAGTCAATTGAGTAACATCAATGCCCAGCCTGTGGACTGTGGTGCAATATTGTAGCTGTGCTGTGCACATAATAAACGCAATCAAACTAGAGAACAAGAAACACAGTAGTAATAGAAAATAAATAAATTCCCAGGCTGTGTAGCTGTGCACATTAACACAAGCAAACTAGAAAACAAGAAACAGAGTAATAGAAAAATACACAAAAAAATAATAAAAGGAGTACTTCTAGCCCCACAAGCTACAAGGATTAGATACAGTTGTAAAGGATCCTATTATAGGATACGTCAGAAGTTTGAGTGTTAAGACACACGCTTATAGGAAACGTCTAAATAGAAGGTTAGATAGATGTACACATCAAACTTGAAACAAATAGTAAGTATATTTATACATATAATTTTGAAAAATAACATATAAATATATACATATAATCTTTTACTATATTACAAATTTAAATCTATATTTTTCTAATGTGAAGAATTTCATTCCTTTTGTGACATATTATTTTGAAGAATTGATATAAAGGAATTAAATGAATATAAAAAAGAAAATACCCATAAATTTTGTTTCTTGAATTTTATAAAATATAATGAGATATTATGAAATGCTCAACTTTTTCTTTTCATCCATAAATGTTAGAACTAATATTTTACCTCTATCATTATAAAATTGTTTAAACTATAAAAGTGATACGTAAAAAAAAAACTATAGAAATGATATTTATAAATATTGGTTAAATATCCTTTTATACACTTTACTAAGAACCTTGCTAGTAGTCAATGTTTTTCAATTTAGTAAAGGTTTTTTCTGTTTTAATAAACATTCATACTTTTACTTTCTTAATCAACATTCTTAACATATTAATGATTAGTATTCACCGAACTTATTTTTGTGCACATTCTATTTTCTTTTTCATTCAACTTGACATTAAATGTCTAAGCATAATCTAAATAAATTGATAAATAGAATTAAAATAAAAAGCACTTAATAATAGAGCATTAATTAAAGACATTAACATTTTTCAATATTGACTTCTAAAATTGTTATTAATATTTAATAAAGAGTACTAGTTATCCGTTGACTAGCTTCATTGTAAATTTTGTCAACCATATTCTATAATGGCATTTTTTTAAATCCTTCATATTATCAGTTCAAACTTTTTTATACAATAAACTAATATAAAACTATCTATAATATAACTTTAAAGATAATTGTTACAAAATTCTACAAATTTATTACGAGTAGAATATAGTAAAATGGTTTTTTTTTTTTTAATCTACAATATATTCATATAATAACAAAAAAAAAATGAATAGTAGTAGTACCACACACGTACTTGTCTGATGCTGAACACTAATCCCAATCCAAACAAACAAACTCGTTGAGGAAAAGTCCAGCAAGAAACAGTCATCTCACGATTCACAAACACATGACTTGACACATGCCACTGCCACATACAGTCTGTTCCAAACTCCAAAGTCTTACACAAAAGAAAAAGAAAGAGATAGAAAATTCCCTCCATTCCTTTGTTTACTATCTTCTTCTTCTTCCTCTTCTATTCTACAGACTCTAACTCAAAAACATTAAACATCACAACAAAACCATGACCAACCCATTCACTTAACCCTCAAGCCTCAAACATCAAACATGCCATCCCGACAACTCTCCACGTCACCCGAACCGTACCCGTTTCCGCAGCCGCCGCCACATCATCACCACCGCCACCACCACTTTGTCGCTCCTCTCCTCGCCGCCACCGTCTCAACATGCTCCCTTTTCCTCCTCCTCCTCCTCTTCTGCCACCGCACCCTCAGTCGCAAACGCTCCACCCACACCCCTTCTCCGGGAACCACCTCCCCGCCGCACCGCCTCTCCTTCTCCGTCCTCCGCCGCGCCACCAACTCCTTCTCCACGCGCCTTGGCCACGGCGGGTTCGGCCCCGTCTTCGCTGGCACCCTCGCCGGCGCCCCCGTCGCCGTGAAGCTCATGGACTCCGCCTCCTCCAACCACCACCAGGGCGAGCGCGAGTTCCACAACGAACTCTTCTTCGCCTCGAAACTCCTCTCTCGCCACGTCATCACCGCCACGCACTTCTCCTCCGACCCAAAACGACGCCGCTTCCTCTTGGTCTACGAGCTCATGCACAACGGTAACCTCCAAGACGCGCTTTTGCACCGCAAGTGCCCTGAACTCTTAAACTGGAACACGCGTTTCTCGATTATCCTTAACATAGCGAAAGGAATTCACTTTCTTCACTCCTGCGACCCCCCTGTTATTCACGGTGACATAAAACCGAGTAACGTTTTGCTTGATGGAGATTTCTCGCCCAGAATTGGGGACTTTGGGCTTGCGAGGTTGAGTTCGGAGCCTCCCAGGTTTGAAATTGAGGTTATGGAATGTGGGAGTGTTGATAACGATGATGAGAAGAGAAAGAAGAAGGAAGAGGAGGTTGTTGTTGATGATTGTGGATCGGTTGAGAGTGCTCATAGTGTTTTTATGGAGGAGGGTAGCTTGGCTGTTGTGGAGCAATCGCCTTCGCCGGAGTTGGCAGCGATGATGGCGATGACTTCGCCGGAGACGTGTTTGGCGGTGGCAGCGGAGGCTTCACCGGGGTTTGAGAAGGGTAGTGTGCAGAGCGAGAAGGAGGGTGTGAAGAAGATTAATGGGAAAGGATTGAAGAGTAATTCTGTGAAGGATTGGTGGTGGAAGCAAGAGAATGAGGTTGGCGAGAGTAAGAAGGTTAAGGATTATGTGATGGAGTGGATTGGGAGGGATGTGAATAAGGAAAGGGTTAAGAGTGGAATTGAGAATGGGGATGTGGAGACAGGGAAGGAATTGAAAAAGAAGGAGAAGAAGAGAAGGAAGAAGGAATTGGAATGGTGGGAGTCAATGGAAGAGGAAAAGATTGATGGGGTTGTGAAGAGGAAGAGAATGACGGTGAGGGAATGGTGGGAGGAGGAGTGTTTTGAGGAGAATGAAAAGACTAAGAAGAAGAACAAGAACAAAAACAAGAGGAAGGGTGGGAGTGCGAAGAGTGATGATGAGAATTGTGGTGATGATTGGTGGATGAGTGATGATGCAATGGATAAAAGGAAGGGCAAGAGTAGGAGTAGGAATAACCGTGGGAACATGGATTGGTGGATGGATGGGTTGAGTGGTGAGTTATGGAGAGGGAGGAGGAATAATAGCTTTGATTCTGCTAGTGGGGAGATTCCAAAGAGTGGTGGTGTGAGTAGTACTCCGAGTATGAGGGGAACTGTGTGTTATGTTGCTCCTGAGTGTGGCTATGGTGGGGAAGTGTCTGAGAAGTGTGATGTGTATAGCTTTGGGGTGTTGTTGCTTGTGATCATTTCAGGGCGGCGCCCACTTCAGGTCAGTGGTTCGCCCTTGTCCGAGTTTCAAAGGGCGAATTTGTTGTCGTGGGGGCGCCATTGTGCACGAAATGGGAAGCTTGTTGAGCTGATTCATGAGTCCATTGAATTGTTGAATAAGGAGCAGGCTCTTCTTTGCATCAAGGTGGCTTTGCTTTGCTTGCTGAAGTCACCTGCTCGTCGTCCTTCAATGAAGGAGGTTGTGGGAATTCTTAGTGGAGAATTGGAGCCACCCCAATTGCCTGTTGAGTACTCTCCTTCAACCCCTTCTCGGTTCCCTTTCAAGTCTAGGAGAAAAGGCAGGTGATTTTCTAGTTCTAATATCTGATAACACAATTTCATTAGATGTTAAACTAGTATACCGACAGTGGAAGTATACCAATGACAAAAAATGTATAGGGATTTAGGAGGGGAAAGCTATGCTCTCACCATTTATTCTTTCGGTTTTCTTTGTTTTGATACCATTGTGGATCAGTAGTGTTTGATCTCTGTACATTAGAATCACCTACTTCAGGTATTTTTTTCCATGCTGACTTATAGGCATACCTTGAGTGATGTTAATCTTTTGGAAATTATGGCCCATTTTCATGTTGTGAGGACTGATGCCATCTTTGTAGTTTGCAATCTCTTACTTTTGGAAGTGAAATAACAGCATACCTTTTGTATACTACAGAAGTTATTCTTTTGTTGTGGTCCATTACTGGTTACTGCTTTTGTAGAATTTGACTAAGCTTTACAGTTTGTATCGATCCGTTTTCTTCCTAGGTGGAAGAGCCCTGTTGGTGATACCAGTTGTAACAGAGCATTGGAATTTGAAATGGTTAAATTCTTTGAAGCAGAATCTATCTATAAGCTTTTCTCTTGTGGTCATGTGTTAATGACTTCAATAGTGAAACAAGGCACTCTTGCTTTTATGCAGTTGCATGTTCTCAAAGATGCTATATTTTGGTAAGTACTGAAATGGAAATATTATACTATAATGGCATGTTTAGAAACCTCAAATTGCATGCTAAATTATCAACTGCTACAATGAACTAAATGTGATAGGAAATTTGCTCCATGACTCAATTTGCTTCAACCTAAAATAATTTTTCTTTCAATTGTGGTGGTGGGAATTGCTTTACTTCAGGACTAAAATAAGGTCTTCTTCATACCTCACTTGTGGGTAGTTTGATCATCTGCTTTAAGATTTATTGCAATAGTTCCATCATTGTTAGGACTCAAATTTGCATATATCAAGCTGTTAGGCTGAGTCACTTTAAAAGCTATGATGTCTTCCCCTGCCACCAGTCTTTGGATCATAATTTGCATCTTCCAAACCCTGCTTTAATTTGGATTGCATAAAATTGAATTTCATTAATAAAAAATCTTTGGATCATGATTTGAAAGGAAAGGAAATAGAAAAAAAGTTTACTTTGGAAACGGTAATCCATTCTAAACATCCTCCTTAAGACTTTAGAACACCCCAGATTTAAAAAATAAATAAATAAATTCAAATTTGTACGTGTTTCTTCTAGAAACAGTTGAATATGTATGTGGTCTGATTTAGTTGGTGTTATGGAGAAGCAATATGTCGTATGTATATTACGTTGTAAGATTCGCTGTCTGTATGTGGGTAAAGTTGAAGGAATTTCGTATCTCAAAGAACAATAACTAATTGTTACTTGTTAGTTTGAAATTTGAATTGTTCATTGACGTATCATATACTATTAGAGCGGAATTTGACTGAGTAACTAGTTTCATCACAAAAAATGAAATGAAATACCAGATTTCTTTTTCTTTTTCCCCCAGAATATACCAGAAATCTTTAAACTCCATACTGGGCCAGTCAGTTTTATTGGGCTGCATTTAAATGAATAGACATAGAAGGAGGCTAAAGCTTCCTTCACTCCATATTCATATTTAAGCTTGCATTTGTATACATGTCCAATAATGTACACCACCACCATTTTGAATTACGAGGGTCACCAGGCAATTGAATGCCAAATAATGCAGTTGTACTGATAATATATTTTGTAACTTTAGATTTATTTCCGTAAAATTTGTCTGCGACTTAAGAATATTTCCTAACGGATACATTTGATGGAGATCTAGTAGATTCTATGCATATGTATCAAACTCTGAAATCTATCGTAGTTTTGCTTCTCAAACGTAGGGTTACTTGATATATTATTTTTTTATAAATGGTCCAACATTATTTGTCTCTTCATGCTTTAAATAATTGGCTTGAGCCGAGAAATCTAAACGATGTACAGAAGCAAAAACATAAAGCATATTCATGTAGGACTAGGGTTATTGAAGTACTTAATTCCACTACAAAAGTGTATTTGTAGCTTTCATTTTGTCCATATTACATCATCTCTGGCATATTAGCAGAGAACTGGGGACCTGTACCAATATTGTGTACGTGAAATACCAGACCAAATAAGTAAACATGCATAAGAAATTTTGTATTCATTTAAAACTTAGTTGAATTTCTGACCATTTAATCATATTCTCATTTAAAGCCAATATAACTCAAATGGTAAGTAAATTATCGATCACCCAAATAATATTGGTATACTCATCTAGCTTATTTGAGAACAAATATTTATGTCTAAACAATAGCGCGCTATAGTTGCACTCCCTTTTCTCATGTTAGATCAGATATGCATTCTGTAACTACGTACGTACCACCACAGAAATAGGTGTTTATATATACTCCCAAATCAACATATTACATATAACTAGAGAAGCAATCTTACTTTGAAGGGACTGATGATAATCATTTGACCGAGAAATAAAGCCACCCATACATGATTTTCGTAATCATGTCGTTAAGCGTTAATTCTTGCTCAAGACTCGAGCTTTCAACATGGCCGCACTCATCATGCATGTTGGAAATTTATTAAACATAGTTTATGTATTCACGTACGTACCTAGGGAATTACTTTACTTAGATCCTCTCTAGCCCTCCTCTCTTTACAAGCCAAAAACAAACTAAAGGAGAAGGACAGAAACATTAGAGAGAAGAAGCCAAATGACAGAAAGAGATATATATAAAGAAAAAATAGAGAGAAATAAAGAGACTTCTCAGAGAAGAAAGCAAGAGAGGGTCATTTTTTTTGGTGAATAGAAATAGGTACATTTGATTACATTTCTTTTATTCTATTATGATTAATGATTTTATTCATCAAGTATTTTTTTTGTTTAAATTTAATCCCTTAAGGTTTTTAATCTCTATAATAAATCCATTCATTTGTTTATATTCTTAAACTTTGAAGAAATTTTGAAATTAAATGATTTACTGTCAATATCATTTGTTTCAACCAACAAAACTCCTATAGAGCTAGCATACTTAGGTTCACATATTTAAAGATAAATTTCATGTCCTAAGAGTTAATTTTATGAACTAATTTTAACGAACTTTATATTCTAATTTAATAATATCATTAATAATTACTTTACTAGTACCATTAGGTTTCTTTTGCTAAGAAATAAGAGAAAATATAAGTTCAAGTACATTTTTAAGTTATTGTAAATATATATATATATATATATATATATATATATATATATATATATATATATATTAACATATGTAAGAATTTATTTACCTAATGCGTATTAATTCCTAACGGCGGAAAACTGTCATAACAGCACTAATCTTTGTTTGGGGTGCAAACTCCCGATAAAAACAAAATGAAGAATATCACAAGCATGCACACATACAAGTTATAACATCTTAAATATTTAATTCTTTCTTCTTTTTGAAATCTTATACTTATCATCACTGTCACAGACTAATGAGAAACATGTATTACGTGTTAAAATTACTTCTTTTAATATGACTTTTGCATACTAAAAATTAAACTGTTAGTATAAAAGTCGTAGAGTTATATATTTCGATTTTTATACTAATTAACAAAACTATATGTCAGTATGACGAACATCATATTATCAAAGTAAAGCCACAATGTCCTAGCTAATCGTTTTCTGATAAAAAAAAAAAATTATTCTAATTAGGAAGATACGTGTTACAATTTTTCTTAAGTGGACAATTGCAAACATATATAATTGACTTCACTTAAGATGAAAAGCAAGCTATATAATTTTTTTTATCTCACTCCTCATGCATTTCAAGCAAATGAATGAATTTCTACAGCTAAAGATTCATAGTATCAGCCTAATAGAATAAAGTTACACTTGATTTTGAAATGCGGACATCACCTGAAGTTTGCGACCGCCAATAGTACTACAGTTGCAGTGATTTCCTCAGCTATATATAATTGCAGTCCATTTCTGAAGCTGTTTATGTGTAAAAGGGAGCATATATATATATATATATATATATAGCATAAGCTTCCGACAAATTGATTTCATAATTAACCTTTTTGTGTACTAGTCCTTCGTTTTCTCCCGTTTAGACACAATCTTTGTTAAAGCAGTAATTTCAGATGTTAGAGTGATTTTAGTATAGGCTAAGATAAATCAAACTCAAATCTCCTAAAAAGGACATATTTAACTTATAGTTCTATATATACACTTGTTTTACTAGATAATACCTTTCCTCTATCATCTAAATCAAAACTCAAGCACAAGATAACAATTTACAAGCTAAACTCAATATCACACAACGTACTCTTCCAACAATATACGGCTTTTCAAAGTTGGTGGCATAATTCAAGAAAGAGTGAAGGGTGAAATTAAATTGAATGCTAGATTAATTATATATCTTAGAAATCTCAAATACACATATATGATGGATAAGATATTCTCGTGGTAAAATAACTACATAAACTCTACGCTCAATTACAGACACAATGAAGGTAAATTAAATTTGCAATTAAACAATTAACGCACATCTGTAAATTTTGAATCCATTTCATAGCAGAAAAGGTGCAAAAGGAATTAGGAAAAAGAAATAAAAATTTTGAGTTACACAATTTTACTTTCTGATTCCCTCATTCTTCACAAACAAAGCAGCAGATCAGTCCAAATCAAAAAGAGAAAATGGGACAGTTGACAATGACAAATTTGCAAGCAAACTCATCCAAACAAAGTCTATCAAGTTAGAAAAGTCTAGCTAAAAGGGATATTCTATGGTAGCCTTGGAAATTTAAGGTTTTAGTACTGATATTTTTTTTTACCAATAGTTATACGAGCTTCCATTAAATGAATCTCTCTTTTTTTATCACTTCTCAAACTCATTCAACTATTAATCCAAAAAATAACAGTACTCACTCTCAGGTTTTTCTGAGTACCATAGTAGCTCTCAGTCTAAAATGCATGTTATGGGTAAATTTCCTGTTATTGGCCAGATTGTGAACCTATAGCTTCCTCCTACCACAAAGTTAATCAGAACATCTAAATGTTGGAAATGCATTAGAAACTTTCTTTCTCAGCTCAGGTAGATCTACACTGTTGGAATTGTTAACCTGTGGATAAAGTTCAATATGAAAATATACAAAACATTATTAGAGTAATTAAATTTTTAGAATAAAGTTAAAAACAAACCCTGAATACTTCTTACCTCACACTGCACACTGTGGAGCAATCTGCCATTGGTTTCTGTTGAAAGGCAACTAACAACTTCAAGTCCTTCTTCAGTCAAAAACTGTAGTAACTTTGAAAGTTTAGGCTTTTCCTCTCTGAAGCCACTGGTGAGTTCGATTCCCATAATACCGTTATTCTCATGGATAGTAAAGTTGCAAGATTTTTGCAAGCCGCCATGGTTATTTTCCATATTATTGCAATGATTGAAGTGTTTCTTCAGTTCATCTCTCTTGGCACCAAGTTCTTTGATATTGTTCTGCATGTGCTTTATGTAATTCACTGCCTCGTTCATGTGGTCAGATATTGAACGCTTTCCCTGAAAAAAAAAACATTACAATAACCCTAAACAACCCAGAAAACTTTAAGCACATAACAAAAAAAAAAAAAGAATGAAAAAAATAGAGGGTATACACTAAAATTGAAATAATTGGGTGATTTCAATCAAGGAGTTGAACAAGTTATTAACAGACATAGTGTATAGAAAAAGAAAAAATAGAAAGGAAGATAATTTGTTCACCTTGATGAACTGAAGAGGGAGAAGGGATCTAAGAGAGGCATAGAAGGTTGTCATTTCTTGTCTCCTTTGCCTTTCAATCTCCTTATGAATCATCTTCTTCTTCTTATGTTCGACGTTAGAGTCATGATTCTTCTTATTTGTCCCCCCATAGAAAAGTTTCTTTGTTGGTTGGGTGCTACTAGAAGTGATTTTTTGGTCAGAATCATTGACATCCAGAGAAGCATAATCATCCAGAATCAGATCTTCGGAGATTTTGTGTTGTTGGTGGTGGGGACTATTAGAAAACTGAATAACCAGCTCATTGCCTCGTTGTAAAGGAAACATGCTTACTCTCCAAACTCAATCAGTGCTCTAAACTATCCTCAACTATGGATATGGGAGCTGAAGGAGCAGATTCATTTCATTTGGACTACCATAAGCTATTTCTAGCAAGCTCACATGCCAAAGAATCCTCTAGATATTCTCAGACAAATGTTAATCACACTTTCTTTTTAATTTTTATTTTGTTAACACACACTCACGCTCTTTATGTCTAGAAAAGTAGTATTAATTAGTTATATTTTAATAAATTATGAAATTTATTTTCAAAATAAAACCTGCATAAATTTAATCTATTGTAATAAAAATATGTTATAGAATGAAAATTTGCATTATTACAGGACTTCGAAAACGAGTGATATTATTTTAAAACACGTTCTCACAACATAATTTATAACGAGGAAAGTGATACACAAGAAAAAAAAAAGTATTATAAAATGAGTGATATGACAAAGAAAGATAGAGAAAAATAAATAAATTGTGAAAAATGTTATAGAAAATTTAACTAAGTGTGACGTAATTTTTTAAAATAAATTTCTAATTAATGCAATAAATAAAGAGATAAAAACTATTAAAATTATTTTTGTCTAAAAATATAATTACAGAATATAGTAGTATTAAATAGTTTTTAAACTAATCCATCGTCAAAACCCTTTTTCGTATCGTTAAGGGCAAAGTGTACGTAAGAAGTGACCTCATTCGTAGTTTCATATCATTAATTATTTGAGGACACTGTTCATAAATGCGACTCCTACCTCTCCCATTAACGCTCACATCATATAGATAAGTTTACAATGATTAATCAAAGTTGGTTTAGCGAAAGAGGTTGGTTTTACACAAAGTAATATGAAATGAAAATTAATTTTTTGTAAGCAGAGATGTCTAGTTTCGAATATGATTGACTCTAATATTCATTTAATTAATTAGGTTTTCGTATTTCACTGATGCCGTTTTCTTTGTTTGAGACTGTTTATTTCTCTCTCTTTTTTTTTTTTTTGAAACCACAGTGTTTATTTCATTTAGTTAGTAAACAATTGTTGTGTGACTTACCAATGCATAATTTTAATGAAAATGAGTTTCAAATTAATTGAAAAATGGGAGATGAGATAAAATTATTTTAAACATTATTCTACAAAATAATTTATTGTTACTATATTTATATATGTACTATAAAGTTATAGACTAAAAAAAATCTTCATTCAATATTTTTCTACTAATACAAACTTTTTTTAAAAATTAAGTAGTGAATATATTTTATATTTCTAAACTATTAAATGTATTTAATTTTTATGTAATTTTTTTTATAACTTATGGGTCTTATTACGGATATTTGTTAAGGAATTAGTAATAATATATATATATATTTTTATTAAAAATCACAATTTATAAATCTATCTAAAATCATGGTAAGGGTAAATAATACTATCTTTTTTTATTAATTAAAACAGCTTTACTTTTGGCTTTTTAATCACTGTCCTTAAAATATTACTGTAGTTAGCATTTTTCATAAAGTATTGTTAAACATAATATAAGAAGATATAATATTAATCAATGTGAACTAAAATTCTGTTCTTTAGTAAATAAATTTTCAACCATCGCGATCAGCCAATGGCTTATAAGTTATAATTTATTTGACATGTACACTTCGACCTAATTTATATGTTAGACAGATGATGTGGTTTTGAGTTTTTCGGGAAAATAAATTTTGCTTTATGCGCCGTGTGACTTTAGGTAGAATATTATTAAAAGGAAAATCAAACGTATAGAAGAAGGGACCTTGAGAGAGCATTTAATTGGCTGTTGCTTCATGTCCTACAAACCAAAGCATTTTTATTTAAAATGTATCCTTTGAGTTGTTATTCCCTAACCCACTGTTCTTTTCTCCCCCTCTCTTTACATTCATGCTTGCCATATAATCATTCTAGTTTAACCCTACTAAGCTCAGACTTCGATGACAAATACTTGCAGATCGATGGAGAAACAAGAGTTTGTGGGTGCATTAATTATATAATAATTGAATAATAGTTGAAAAAGTTGTGTGAACGTTTTTTAATTAACAGTAAATCATATGACTTTTGTCATAGTTTAATATAATCATCACTGAAACGGACCTTTGGTAGTTATGTTAAAAAAGAAAACTAAAAAATAATTAAATCGCTCGGAGAATGTGTGATCGAGAGAATGCATGAACACCATATTCTTTCTTGATCGTCAATTTTATTTCTTTTTAAGTGAAAGATCATTTTCTCTAATATATATTCGGTCGTGTGGGTTTTGCACCCAAACAAAAACAAGTGAACAACTAATATAAGAACACTATATTAGTGGTGGCATGGCAACAGCTTTATTATAAATTAAAGTATGGAACAGTATCAACGGGATGATTTCTCTGACGTCAGGAATATTTTGTCCCTCAATCTCCTTAATAATTATGTGACTAAAAAGTTAGAAAATTTAAAGCTATATATGTTTTTTAAGTCCACAAACAGATATGCATATTGTTTATTTAGTAAGATAATAATAATGCTTACTAATAGGGAAGCAGCTTAACTGCTTCTGATGATCCATCTATAGACAATTATATATCGAAATATTACTAATTAAAACAATTAGTAGTGATTATATATAAGAGAGCTTGGGATCGATAATGTTCATATTGCTAACGTATTTTGTTCAAACATTGTGGCTCATCACAATAAAATATAGAAATGTAAATTACCCTCTCTTGGTAGGTGAGTTTGCGGAGAGTGTATGGTCAAACTTACATTCAGTATAAATTAGAGCACGTGGTGTTTTTCAGAAAATATATAATTATCTTATTCTTCTTTTTGTCTCGCTAGCTATTATATATCGAAACAATAATAAACTACAGTTTTATAAATTGACTTAAAAGTTAAAACAAATAATTGTGACACTGACATATATTGTGGCCGGAGTTGGAATCCAAGAGAACACCAATAATTTAAAACATGTTGTCACTCACAAGTCACAACTAGATACACTGTTAGATCAAATTACAACTACACCGTTACTTAATAGAGAGTGCAATTAATTCCAGTGTCCAAGGCCTTCCAAGATCACAAACTCTAACAATTTCTTTACTATCAATGGCCTCCTAATTAAGCAATGAACTTCTTTGAAGGTTCCTTTCACAACCACGAGATTATGTCAGAGGATAATGTTTGAGGTAGTTGGTAGACCATGACAAAACAAAAAGGTTGTTACCAGGTATTTAGGATTACTAACACCCCATTCAAATATTCTTGTTCTTCGCGTATCTTCATTTCTTTTTATTAATGGCAATATCTTGTACTACCTTTTTATATTTGGCCATAAGAGATTTCATCGATGATATACGTAGTGTTACACACCATTTCATACAAGAGAGATAATTAAATCCATTTTTTAAACAGAAAAAATGAGTTCTTAATATTGAACGAGAGTGTTTTTTAGAAATTATGTTTTTTGTTATTATGAAATTTGATTTCTCCGATATTGAGCATTTAATTTAATTACATATTTTAAATTATTCTTTTTAATATTAATACTTTAACTAAATTTAAATTACTGATATACTATATTGTCAGATTAAAGATATGATTCTTGTTTATATAAAATAAATTTTAAGATTATTGTAATCCTGACAAATTCCTTACTTAATTTGAAGATTATGTTAATAATGCGTTATTAAAATTAAGGACTAAATTAAACATATATATAATTTAATTTTGAAGAAACAAATTTAATTTTTTTTCTTTTAGAAAAATATATATTTCCTTCATGTATAGATTGGTCAAAATAATCAGATATTTTTTTTGCCAGTTGCTATATTACCTTGTTTGAATTAGTCTTCCAAAATCCATGGTTAACTTGCACATAGTGACTTTAACTTAAACAAGACGATAGCCTGCATTTGAAGGGCATGTGTTATGGTCAACGGGGCTTTGCTAGCTGGAAACCTATTAATTAATGCATGGCACCCAGAAATTATATTCTTTTTTCCTAACCTATTTGGCGGCATGTTTTTAATATATATTTTTAACGTAATTAAGAAAATCTCGTGTAATCTCTCATCTAATTAAATAAGGATGTTGGATTCTAAAATATTAATACAAGTGAACCCGATTTTTTCGTTAACAATTAACTCGACAGCATAATGAAATGCAAACATTTTAATGATGTGTTTTGCTTAATGAGACAGGCTTCTTCAAGCTCAATTTTATTATAATCATGGAGCCTGGGAATTCCGGCCCTAGCTAGCTAGGGTGCTTTCCCATCGAAAGTGATAAATATATATATATATAAACGATTGTGGCGAAGATTTATATATAATTCAGTGGGCAAATCACGTGAACACAACCAAGTAAAATAAGGGAAAGTTATATCACCCAATTTGGGAATGAATGGAGCTGAAAAGAAGACCACAGAATCAAAAATCAAAATAAAATGATGGACTATTTTTATAATTTACTCTTTTGTGCGGTTTAAAAAAAATAATAATGTAACGTGGCTAATTATATATATATTAATAAGAATCTGACATAAGTAGTGGTGTGTAGGTTTTGGGGGTGTCCATCTAAAACCCAAAATTGTAGGCACCCTTCTAGTTATTGGCACACGATCTAAATGTTTGTTTTGTCCAACTTATGTATGCATATGTAAGTCACACCGATAAATAAATAAATAAATAAAAAGTTGTATTTAATATTGAGAATTATTTATTTCAGAGTGTCATATAAGATTTTTTGAATTATTTAAAATTAGAGGGAGTTGTTTATATAAATAATTTTTGTTGTTGTTTAACTTTACATTAAATATATGAGTAAAAAATGAAATTAAATAAATCATTAATAAAAAATTCATCGAAAAAAAATTATTTAAAATTGATCGAAAAAAATAAAGTTACTTAAAAATTTATTATTAGTGATGCTCTCAAACTCCTCTTAACCTTTTTCTCGAGACTTCTATGATAACGGGTAATTTTATTCATTGTTAAAAGTTTCCTTTCTCGCAACAGACAAGACAGCAGTAGCAAATTCCCAACAACTATATATAGATGCTCTTTACAATATTGTTGGGATGTGCTATATTGTCATTTTTACTTGAGCATCTCGGAAGTTCATGTTCCTAAGTGCTCAGAAAACAAGCAACAAGTGGGGAAAGTTTTATTTATATATAGTTTATTCCCATGTTTTTAAATTGTAATGCTTTTGGAAATTGATCATCCTTGATGTGAGGATATGTAAATAAGACCAAAGGTTGTTACTTGATGAATGATGAACAACTTCTTCAGTCCAATGTTCTTATTTATTGTATTTATTTTGCCCTTTTCCTCTTTCATGTGTAGGAGAAGAATTTTAAAACCAACATATTGAGTTTCTTTGAGCTTGACAATGCTATAAAATATACTAAATGATAACTAACTGTTGTGTGCGTCGCGTATGAAAAGAAAGTACTAATGTAAGAAATTAAATAGACAGCATCTCTCTAATTATTGGAGTAACTAATTAATTAATCACATTTAAATCGTGCAGCGTCATCTTCTACTATATATATATACGTACCCCCCAAAATGAGGGAGTATTATTTCAAGTTGCAAGTTAATTAACATCTGAAAATGTACGGCATATATTACAACTGTACTATGAATTTATTTTTGAGGAAATATTTTTAGAATCTATTTCAAGATCAGGACAATCGCGAAACTTCCTACCTATTTATTCTAGTATGATCACAAGCTCCATAACTGTTTTTTCGTTATTGTTGATTATTTATACTAATGATAGGGGATTCATTCTTCTGACAAATAAAATAAATGTTAGTAAGAATGATGAAGACCATTAAGATATTGACATTGAAAAATGTCTTTTTTTTAGAGTCTTTTAATTATCATCTGAAGGTGATTTAACTATGATGGTTTAATAGTTGTCCAGCGTCCTTTTTTATGCCTTTTACTAAGCAAAATTTAATTTCAGTTCCCTAATTATGTGAACACAAAAGTGGGTCCAATGAATTTTTTTTCCCATGTATTTTGAATGTCTTGAATATATATCGTTTTCGAGTGATGTTTCGTATTTGAAAGATATTTATGTTTAGTACATAAAACACAGTAATTTTGTAGAAAATCCAAATAAATGATCATGACTTCTTGCCACCGATGATTCTCCGTAATTAATCGTTGTCTTTTTCATCCAAAGATGCTTTACAGCAATGATGGTTGACCAAAAATATTTATTAATTATATGCAGCCGCTAAGGCAACAGTGAAAAGCCACGTTTAGCATAAGAGTTCAGCATCAAGACAAAATACAAATGGTTAAATTTTCAAAGAGTAAGTAGTGTTACATTTCCAGGCAATCAGTTCAAGCCCCGTTTTGTTTGATTATTTCTAACAATTAAATGTCAAGACTGATCGTTAAAAAGATCATAGTACAGTAACTTACTAGGAATGAACATGTTATTTCTCAAATGAAGCAAGACAAGATTAATTATCACAATTTTGCTTTTCTAAAAGAAGAGGACCAATATTATCCCCGTGGTGGCTGCTTTATTGTGATTTTCATGGCTTTGACCACAATACTGGAGTAATAAAGACTTGATGATTATTCACATTCAAAAGAGAGAGAAAACAAAACATTACTGTGCCCCCACCGATATGGCAGGTGAGATGGATTCTACTAATCTTATATGGGAAGGATTTCAGAATCTTAGCATATCAGGAAAATGGAAAGTAGTCTCTCTCAAACCCTAACAACCAAATACACTACACTTGATTTTCTTGCTTTGGCATCTTTGCCACCCCCAAAAAAGATAGCACACACAACACAATGATGAATCCTCTCCACCCCAAGTAATGAATAGTACTTGGTCGACTTTTAGTTTGTTTTAACTTGCTATGATTATTCTCTTCCCTACCTTAATTAACTAGTACTACTACACCATAAGATCATCAGATCTTGTATGATCCTGTGATGCAGTGATCATCTTTGTACAAGGAAAAAGAGTAGCAATTAAAGCACTTGCATGTTGGGGAGAAAGAAGATTTTATTGCCATGGATGAGAACAAGAAATGGATGCATAAGGAAACTGAAAAACACAGAAGGGAAGAGATGAGAAAACTCTGCGCCACCCTTAGATCTCTCCTTCCTTTAGAATATATTAAGGTAATTAATTAAGCACCTAGGCCCAAAACAATTTATTTTTTAATTATTATATTTTTATTTTCTTTCTTTCTAGCTAGACTCTTGTAGTTTAAGAGTAATTGTATTTTGAAAGCCACTAGTCATTATTATTAGGGGTGCTTTTATTGCATGATCTTGATGACCATCCTTAGGGAAAACGCTCAACCTCTGATCATGTGAATGAGGCTATGAATTATATCAACCACCTACAAAACAAGGTGAAGCAATTGCAAGAAAAGAGGGATGAGTTACTGAAGGTGTCAAATTTGAGTAAAAATTTTGGTGCTGAAAATGAAAGCTCTAGTACTAGCCATCTTGCACCCTTGGTTTCTGTTCATCCTTTCTTGGGAGGACTTGAGATCTTGTGCAGTTACAGCTTCAGGAAAAGTGTGTTTCCCATGTCAAGAGTGTTGGATATTCTGCTTAAAGAAGGGCTCAACGTGGTTACCACTACTTCAATCAGAAGAGATGGCAGATTCATACACAATATACTATCTGAGGTATCAAGTCAATTTTAGTTGTCATTTGAGCATTATGCATGTTCATTGGCTTTGAAACTGATTATTATTATTATTCCTTTTGTATAAACTGATTTGAAGGATCCAAATCATCCGAATATCACTGGCACGGATTACTCTGAACTGCACATAAAGCTTACGGAGGCAATATTATCTTCAAGTAAGTGACACAAGTTTCACAATTTCACTATAAAATATTTTGTACTTGACATAAGATTTTTTGTAATTCTTTTTTTCTTCTGAACATTCATATTACAGTAATGTAGTGACAATTATTTAACATTTGCAGGTTTGCAAGTGACTTTGCCAGAACCTGAAAATTGCTAATATCTTGAAAAAAAAATATATATTATTAATTTAGAGATGTTTTTGATTGCATATACCATTAACTTTGGTTTTTACAGCATTGTACTTGTTATTTATCTGTCATTATTGTTGGTGCAGTAAAATCATTTTCATAGAGATGGTTCAGTAGTACTCCACGAATGAGGTCATTGGTCTTGGTGATGGCATAGTCATGGATAAATTACAGTTCATGATGATTTTCCATGTATTGTGTATACGTTTCTGCATTTAACTCTCAACATATTAGTTATTTTTCAATAGCTGCATCATAAAATTTGAACTTGTTGTGGCATATAATGTACTACTTTGCGTCATGACAACAAAATTGTACCTTTTCACACGCATGGATGAGTGTCCATTCTGTGTTATGATTTTGATCTTGGTACATTTCAAGCGCAGTCTTCTAGTCAAACTTTCGTCTCTCTAGCTATATGTTGTTGATCCCAGATATGATATGATCAAAATATAATACATAATCTAAGTGAACGGCAAACTCATCTCAAGCTTCAACATGAGTTATAAGGACTTGGTATCTACAAGTGTTTGGATAACGGTCAATAATATGAATTCCATGACAGGTCTAAGAATAGTTATTAAGATAAACTTTGATACATTTCCAGTATATATACTAGTCAGGTAAATTTATTAGTATATATTGTAACCACGATATTTTTGTAGTCTCCTTCTATAGTCATATTTGAGAAACACTCTGATCTTAAAGGAAAAGAAGCGAGCATGGTGCATGCTAGATACTATATTAATATTTCGATGGAATTGAGTTTTCACTAGGTTCACTAATATATACGTCAGTGATGCATGAGAATAACCCGTGATCTTGCTGTTAAAATTAAGCTATGTAACATATATGGAGTGTATAATCATCGAATGAATATAGCACGCATATGGAGTGTATATTATTTATAAGTTTAATAGCTAAATCGATATCACAGTAATTAATCTAAGATCATTGAGGGATTACGGTATAGAACTTCTTCTGATTGGATATTATTTGTTCATTCCTCCATTCCATTGACTCAACACGTGGTATAAGATCAGTTAAACCATAAATATATATATCGGTCCATCAATTCTCTTTATTGCACCTGACTATGGTTTTTAGTTGGACGTTAGCCCTTCTTTCTCACTCAAAAAAAATTATCCATTTCAATTTCTTTTGGGATTTTTCACAATTCAAAATTCAGTTCAAAGCCATTCATTCGGTTGGATTTGTATGTGATTGCGTTCATGTATATGGTATTGTGAGACAAATTAAAGACTTGGTCGGGTATCAAAGCAATTATATTTAGCGGATACGAATCCAACATTATCCAATTATTATAATAATTAGGCATTAATCCAAAACTCTACTTCTAACCACTGAATCAGTATCATTATAGGAGGGAATGCGAAGATATGACAACTAAGCTAATCTTCGCTGCAGTGCTTTAAAGACATTATTATCGACCAAGTCTTCATTATTTATGGACTCATGTCATAAAGTAGTGTCCATAGTATATATGATTCTATAATTATCCAAATCTCGCTAAAGCAAACACATATAAACACACTAATACAGTACATACATGTTTTCTAATTCTAATTCAAGCAATATCTTCCTTGATAATGAGCTTAATTCCTTTTCATTTGGTCCAAAAGCAAAATTCTTTTCCAAGATTGAACTTTCATTTAGCATGTGAAAAACTTTATAAACACTATAGTTTTTGCCATGTTGCATTAAACAAAATTCGTAAGTACAAATAATTGCATTGATTATCATATGGGGGATACTTATTTAAGCTTACCCATATCAGATTTCGATGATGTGCTAGTATGACCAAAACACAGGGAAATAAATTTAATTTGGCCCACAAATCGTGAATACTGACTGAATCAGAGCCAGATAAGCGTAGCAGGTAGCTAGTCCACTACCATATTAATGGAAAGAGTGTCTTAATTAACTAGGCCACAATGTTCTTCCAACCTCCACACGTATCTTGGATAGGGATTGATCCAATTCAAAGCAGTATCTCTAATCTCTTCATTGATTGAGCAGCATGGAAGTCGACGAACTGTTCCATATACTCTATATGTTAATGTCAATCACTAGGGGTAAGTCGAAAGAATAGTACCCCAAGCTAACAAAATCACTACAACATTAATCAGGGATTTATCGATCGATCTCTCGAATCTTCTTGCAACATCATCACTTTAATTAATATGCAGATATATATACATGTTGAAACTCTTAGTTTAATGCATTTTCAATAACTATATCAGTATTATATAAATATAAATATCTTAAATAATATGCTTTAAAGATATGATTGTGTTCATGCAAAGATCGTTGTACCAAAGCTATGTGCTCTATGACTTGAATACAGTACTATCAAATGAGTAAAAACTTATATATTATATATTATATGACAGTCTGGATGCAAAAAAAAAAAGACTAAGAATATTCCCATATTTCTGTGAACAATGATGGTAGGTAACACATGTTTGACTGTGTGTGTTGTTAAAACAATAGTTATATAGGATTTTTATTTTATATTAAATTTTAATTGAAATTAAGTTATATAGGCTTAGTTTTTTGGTGCCTGCGAATTTCACAATATTTTTTTTTGTTTTAAAGTAAACGACGTGCTGATTGGGCCATAAGTAGGCGAGTTATGGACTTACCTTGTTTGGGCCTCTGAAAGTTTGTTTTGATTAATTAACTTTAATCTGTATTTGGGCCTCCGAGAGTTTGTCAAAGACTTTGAAGTGCATTAATAACGCAATTTCTCACATCAACTTTCATAAGAGTCTAAAATTCTGTGAGCAAATTACCTCACAATGCGAATGAAATTAGTCTTTCATTTAGGACTGGAAGACGGACAATATAGGACCAAAAAACTACAAACTAAGTGCTAAATAATAAAATTTGGAGTTATATATACAACAACTGTTCTTTTTGGAGTTGAATAGCAGCAAGAGGCCATTAAGGTTTCACAGCCCCTTTTATTTATCATGACTTTTTTTTTTTCTCTTGGCCTTTCCCAATATTGAAACCCAATAAATTTATATTAGTTAGGGGTACTTGTCTTGCTATGCTGAGAAAAGTTCAACGTGGATGCCTTCTGTGCTTTGTAAAGATAGATATGAGTAGGATTATAAAATGGTACTATCTATTTAATTCTTCAAAAGTTTCTCACTGAAATTCTCAGCATTATTATATTTTAGTTAAAAGAATAAAGACCTGCTAATTAATAAAATAAAGAGTCATATGTGCCAGTGTGATATTTGTTAACCAATATA
Source organism: Amphicarpaea edgeworthii (assembly GCA_014843725.1). Classification (NCBI taxonomy): domain Eukaryota; kingdom Viridiplantae; phylum Streptophyta; class Magnoliopsida; order Fabales; family Fabaceae; genus Amphicarpaea; species Amphicarpaea edgeworthii. The sequence goes on from CM026325.1 coordinate 3,618,737, forward strand.
CTTAATTTCGGAATATTCCACCTTGTACCTACGTCTTCAACATCAACATCCATTTTTTCATCTCTTTTGGGGAAATAGAACGGCCAGATCTTTGATATATATATAAACAATATATATACTTTAATATGGGTGATAGACATATGTTTTCAATCATATTGTATATATCAAAAGTTGAAAGGGAGATTTTAATTTACAGCAACTAAAATTTATGATTGTTATATATCATATATTCATATTATGGAGGAGAAGAAAAGGGATATTCCAAGTTTGGGTTACAGGAATGGAGAAGAATAAAATGACGAAAATGATGGCAACTAAAGGATATATTATTACTTCCTGTTCATGAAAATGATGTGGATATTATATTTGTGAAGTTGTTGCAATTGTTCCATCTTAATTATCGGCCTAGTAATATTTTTCATGTTAAAGAGAGAGAGATCCGTTCTTCATGGGTGTACATTTGGCATCATAAGGAGTATCTCTTCTCTATATATGTTTCGGAAGAAGACAAAGTGTTTGACTTTCAATCGTGACCCTAATTTATTTTGGCCTTCGTAGGAGCCGAAAGCCATTGTTTGCATAACTAAAGAATTAATCTATATACTAATAATATACATCATGCTTCATATATATTTTCGTAATGTGGGATTCTGGGTAGGTAAGCAAGTTGCCCGTGTGTTTCTAATCAAATGATACAAAGGAATTTGGAGGTCAACGACGTACTCAACTTTTGATCAGACGCAATAGACGTATTAATAATAGTTAAACTATTTTTTTTTAACTTAACTCTCATGCATCTCATATTCCCTCTTCGCTTTTTTTCTAATAGTTAGACCAATCAATTTTGTTAGTACGTGCCTTTGTTGTTGGAAGTGTTTGTCACGTCACTTTTCGATCATATCAGTTATCAGCGGTGGCAAAATTATAATACAGACAGAATAAACTGAAAAACAAAATCAGAACACAATAATATGAGTGTGTATAATATATAAAATAGAATGAGTAAAACAAAAAAAAAAAAAACAAAAAATCTACGATTAACGGTTACTTCTTCAATTCCATAATCTGAACGGGTACAGCTAATTAATAGTGCTTTGATTAAGACATTTTTGTCAACTGAAAGAAACCAAATTATTTTTTTACAGGCTTAATTGAATATCTACTTAGTTTACACCCAACATGCATGGACAGCGTCACATTCCATCGATTAAAATTATCCAAATCAAGTTCTAATTGTCCACAATTTATCTAACGACATGTATCCTAGAATAATTAATTAGTCTATTGTTAAAATAAAGCTCTCACAAGAGAGTTTAATTATTTGCTTATCCCATCAGTGTAATATAAAAAGTGTGACATTTCCAATGAAAAAGGAAGCTTAACGAAAGCTAGCAAACAATAGCATAGGCCACAATTTAATGCATATAATAATAATATGCACAAAATTTGCTCGCGCGTTTCCACCATTATTATATATAATAACCTTGACTTCCAAGGTAGCCCCTTGTCGATACCATAACCCATCTTGTTTCTGCTTTGCATTTGCTAGTTTACTTAATTTGCTTCTTTCTTGCAGGATTTGAGCCTATTTTTCATTTTGTTTAACTTCCAACTTCTTTCTTCTTCTCTCAAACGAACTAAGATTCTATACACAGATTCTTCCTCGATCGAAAGAATGCACTTCAAACAATACTGTTGTTTCCTCAAAGATGAAGGGCAAAGCAAAATACAGTATGGTTTTCATCAAACTTATATCTGATTAATTAATTTCCATGCCCACAAATTCGTGAACTATTAATTAATTTTACTTTTGCCCTTGTGATATGATACATGATACATGTGTTTGTGTTTTTAATTTTTATTTATTACTCTCTTATATATACTAGGGTTGCCAACAAGAAGAACGGTAGGGACTATCCATGGGAAATGTACAATTTGAAGGAGTTGCTTCGTGCAACAAACAACTTTAACCAAGATAATAAGATTGGAGAGGGTGGATTTGGAAGTGTTTATTTTGGTCGAACAAGTAAAGGCGTTCAGGTATTTTCTATAGTCCCCAATTTGAATTTATTGTTTGTCATAAATAAAGTTGAAGAATGTGGCACATTAATGTTTTTAGCATGTCTAATTAATAAATAAATGGAATTTGCATGCAGATTGCAGTGAAGCGGTTGAAGACAATGACTGCAAAGGCAGAGATGGAGTTTGCAGTGGAAGTGGAAGTGTTAGGAAGAGTGAGGCATAAGAATTTGTTGGGATTGAGAGGATTCTATGCAGGAGGAGATGAAAGATTGATTGTGTATGATTACATGCCAAACCATAGCTTGCTCACTCATTTGCATGGTCCACTTGCTAAGGAATGTCAACTAGATTGGCCCAGAAGAATCAGCATAGCAATTGGAGCTGCTGAAGGTTTAGCGTAAGTGTCCCTTCCCAATCCATATTCATGTTATGGTTCAAAATTTCCCATTGAAAACACAAGATATGTAAGAAATCAAATGACAATATCCATATTGAACAGTTTACAAAAAGTTACGTTTTAGATTACGGTTGTGATAATTATTATGGTTGCATAATTGAGTGTTATTTACTCTTTTTGTTTACTGAAAATTTTGAGTACATGTTATGTAATTAATTAAATAATGATCCCGCATGTTCGATAGTTGATTGACAATTTTAGCAATTCAAGTCTTCTGATATAGAAAACTGAGTTGTTCTTTTTTAGTTTTAGCTTGAGAATTGCACCTTTGTCCAAAAAGTCTAAGGTTACTATGGACTAATGCACTCCAAATTATATATACCTTTGTTTTCTAATAACAATAGGCTTAATTGTGTTTAAATTATTGAACTTTGTGAATGTATTTTATTTTTGATAAGGTATCTGCACCATGAATCAACTCCTCACATCATACACAGAGATATAAAAGCAAGCAATGTTCTTCTAGACCCTGAATTTCAAGCCAAGGTTGCTGATTTTGGTTTTGCAAAGTTGGTGCCGGATGGTGTGACCCATCTTACCACAAAAGTCAAAGGCACCCTAGGATATTTGGCTCCAGAATACGCCATGTGGGGGAAGGTTTCTGAGAGTTGTGATGTTTACAGCTTTGGAATTTTACTTTTGGAGATTATTAGTGCAAAGAAACCAATTGAGAAATTCCCTGGTGGAGTGAAAAGGGACATTGTTCAATGGGTCACACCATATGTCAGTAAAGATCTCTTTGACAACATTGCGGATCCAAAGTTGAAGGGGAAATATGATTTGGAGCAATTGAAAAATGTTACAACCATAGCTCTGAGATGCACCGAGAGTAGTGAGAATAAGAGGCCTAGCATGAAAGAGGTGGTGGATTGGCTCAAGAATGGTGTAGGGATCAGCACTTAGGACAAGAGATTCCAATTTTGAGTATCAAGAATCATCAAGATGAAGAAAATGACAAAAAAATGATACTCTTAGAGGAGATTTGGTGATGATATGTATAAAGTGATAGTATTTGTTTGTTTTTTTTTATTTTGGTTTATTTGTGAAATGAGACTGACATTTGTTGTATTTGAGAAAATTTTAGGTATCTTTACGGAAATATTGACCTTTTTGATGTAGCTAGCCACGATCGAGTAACATCATACGACTAGGTCTTCTAGTCTAGAATTATTGGGGCTATAAGTCTATATACGCAGTTCTATATATGACCTTTTTTATGTTGTTAGGGGCCACAACTCATTTATTTCTACCGGAACGGATCTTCTTGAAGATGCATTTTATTTTTGGAGAAAGGGATTCGGAAAAAATCATTTGTGCGTTTTGGATGAGGGATATGGTACATTGAACTTAACTCCATAGATCCCAAGTACATAATGTTTGAAGGGATTTGAGACTAAGATTATGCTCTATGACCATGTCTAATGGTTTTAAGCATTCTATGGCTATCGTCCTTCGAGTTGAAAAAATGTTTTCTGAATAATAAAATAGGACGATAGAAAGCGCTACAAGTAGGGGTTGACTGCTTGAGTTTTTGCAATGGGCCATAGATAATAACCCATAATTGGCCCAAAGGGTCAAATTACATAAAAAGGGGCTTTCTTCGATAAAGTATTCAGCTGAAATTTTAACTAGCTAAGGTGACATGTTATGTGTCGTCTAATTTTTATTTATTTTTTCATAATACAAGAATAGCATTAACTGATACTATGTAAATTAAGGACTAAATTTATTTTTTTTAATATCAAGAACTAATTAAAGTGACTATCACTCTCAAATTCAGGACAAAATGATGTTTTACTTGTAATATAACAATATTAACTAAGGAAAAGAAGCCAAATTCAAAGTGGCAACAGTTTTATCATCTCAAATCTTAACATATAAGCAATACAGTGATGCTTAGTCAAGAGAGGAAGCAAATTTATTTATGAAATAACACGAGTGTTATTTAACTGGGAAATTTAGTCATCCTAAATGGCTAAATATCCATTGCCTTCATAGTCATTGTTAAAAAAAAAAAAAACTTAAGAGGGAATAGACTGCACATAAGATACCTTATTTTTCTTTTGTATTTGTTATTAATTAAATAATAATGTGATGTGATCTTAAGAATTGAAACTACTTCGAACTGAAATATAAACAAAAAAAAATGAATCTCTTCCATTAATAATTAATAAAAGTAATTTTTTTTAAGTCAAATAAAATTTATTAATAGAACTTAAATAAGAACGCACCATATGTCCTATATATCTAATATAAACAAGTGTACAAATAAATAACAACTCAATAGAGTATTTTATCACACTCAGTACTATATTTTTCTAAAATGTAAATGTAAAAAGTTTGTTCCCCTAAAACAACAATAATATTAACTTTACCACCCAACTCGAGTGTAATGCGACAATTATAACAATAAAAGATATGTTAAAAAATATAGATACCATTTAGTTTCATCTCAACATCCAAATAACGTGTATTTCTTCTGTGCTAAATTCTATCACACATAAAAACATCTTTACTCACACTTAAACAATGACTTACTATTATAAATTAAAACACCTCTTAAGTTCAAACACAAATTTAAGAAAGAAATATAAAACTCACTTGTTCTTTATTTCATCGTGAAAAATAAAATTTAACCAATTCAAAATTGTGTGAATATTTGTGAACATCAAATCATATTTTATTAGCTGAATTCTCAAATAGTCCCTAAAGTGATATACACATTAATATCTATATATAAAAAAAAATCATTTTTCATTGCATGAGACCATAAAAGAGAAGAAGTTTAAAAATAAACTCTAATTAAATCAAGAATATATATATATATATATATATATATATATATATATTAAAGATAGTATTATTAATTAGGAGAGTATAATTAAAATTTATTTATATTTTAATCTATCAAACATATATATAAATCTTGTATTTAATAGGAATCAAAAGAATATTCAAGGCAAATAATAATTGAAGAGGAATAATTACAAATAAAAGATTATAATAGTATAATAAAATTGGAAAAGTATCTCTCCATGACTGTCTCTACCTGCCTACATATAAATATATACTATCATGACGAATAGGCACAGAGAAGCAGCCGGCCTAGGAGTAAGAAGGGGCAGGGCATAGGAGTAAAGTGTGAGAGAGAAAAATAAAAGTAAAAAGAGTGTTTCTCATATTTCATTCTATAGTATAGCTAACGGTATTAGAAATGCAAGACAGTGATTCAGAGATTGGGTCAGAGATTGTTTAGTTTACATTTGTACATATGCATGTAGAGATGTGCATGGGTTTGGGCATGATGGATATGGCATACAGCTCCACACTAGCTAGCAGCAGCTTTATGACAAACTAGAAAGGGAGAGATGAGATGGGATATAGCAGTCACGAGTTGCTCCTACTACTGAGATGCTAATAGGGATGGATCAAAACCCGAAATTCATGTTGATTCATTCACTACAATAACACCATGTCCATGCAACAACAGATTTTCATGTAACTTTTTTTTTTTTTCTACTCGTTGATATTTTATTTTGTCTTGCTATAAAATATATTCTTTTAAGGGCATCTAAGTATTTGATGATCGTTCATAAAATTATTGTATAATTCAAAATTTCATACAATTGAGAATTAAAGTCACCACTTATAATCTCAAACAAAAACAGGTGTATGCACGACATGCATCCTATGATGTCTCTCTCAACATAGAGCTTATGATTAGGAACAGGAACGCCAGAATGGCAAAGCTATATATAGTAGCTCATGACTACATACAACTACAATTCACTGTGCAAAATCTTTGTATAGATTTTACGATAAAAGGAACACATCATGAACGAGTTTGGAAATGCACTCTATTATCTTTTATCATTGGGTCAACTTTGACTTCTGGATATTCTATACTTAACTCTTTGAATCATAAATAGAAGATGTGGTCCTAGCTTGTTTGAAGTTACAAGTCTTTTTCGTTGTAAAGTTAGATTAAATTATCAAAGTCTGTCTTCACTGTTATTAAAATGTTTTCATGATTATCTTGATTGCTTGGCACCTAGAAATTTTTAACACAATAAAAGATACTATTTGTTTTTTCTTTTGTTTTTTTTTTCATATCTTGACTAGTTAATTCCTTTTTGGATTTATCCATCACTTTTCCACCAATTATATCCTTTGAAATGTTTTGTCCATTATTGATCACAACCCAAATTTTTTAATCTGTATGTTGAATGAAATCCCAATATATGGTACTTAAACTCCAGACAAATCCAAACAAGATCATCAAAATCAAAAGGGGAAGCAGAGATACTTAATTAAAAGAACATCCAAGAATGTTAATTATCATCAGATTTAATTAATTTGATTATTATTACAATTCTCATGAACATTGGGGGCCTTGTTCAACACTCTACTGCTTAAACAAAACCTGATGAGTTAACCAAAATTGAATAAAAAAGGGAAAGACAACTCAGTTGATATGGTAGAACTGTACTAACAGCAGCTATATATATGTAGGAGTCACTAATCAATGAAAGAATAGAGAGTAACCAACTTGATTAAGAGAAGTAGAAAAGAAACATTTGCAAAAGAAACTATGACCTGAGTTTGACTCTTATATTTCTCATGCAAGAAGCATGTCTTCCCCTAATCTAATTAAAAAAAAAGAACTGTCCAACCAAATTTGGTCTTCTGTGTTAGACTAATCTAAGGCCTTCTCAACATACAGATATAATGATAACAACTAAAATTTACTATAGAGTGTGTGGACAAGACCAGAGCTTTAAAATCAGAGGTAGTCCTTCTATACAGAACAGAACACATAAAAACTGAATTTTGCACCTAATTCACTTTATAAGTCACTTTAGTCATCCTCTGCTGTTAATCCATTAAAAATATTTTTGCCTATCATAACAATGGGTCCAGCCACATTTCATATATATATATATGTATCATTTCCCTACTCAATTGGATTAATGAAGATGATAAATAATCACCCGGTTCAGCAGCAATGTTTTGAACATGAGCGTGGAATTAGTCAAACAATTTTTATACACATGGAAATGATTTTATATTGTAATATACTAGTATATACCTTACTCTGTGGCTATAGTGTGCGTAAAAAAAAAATGAAAAATTGGATCTATGCCCAATGGATCACAATTACGAAGGTTGAAGTTGTCGATTTGATGGTTCTGTCAAGAACTTTGACTTTTGTATTATGTGAGGGGTGTTCTGTTTCAATTGTTATTTTGTGTAAGCTGGGCTTCAGTACTCCTTGTGCTGGGATTGGCCTTCTCATTCCCAATAAAAGACATTTGCATATTCAAATCTCATCTCAAAATAATAACAAATTTTGTGACATTATGAAGCTTTAACAGTAAAAAAAAAGTACAGTTAAGTAAAATAACAAATATTTTGAGATAAATCAAAACACTAATAAATTAAACAAACATGTAACAAGAGACAGATGGTATGTATAAAAATATAATCACAAAAGTGATGAATAATGGTGGAAAAAGGTGACACTAGCTAGGCTATGGCAATAGGCTCTCGTAATATTGAAGCTTTTGCAGTTCAAAGCCAGGTAGGGGCTAAATTCAGGATCCAAGAACAGTAATTGAGTAATTAGTGTTCACATATTTGATATTTGATATTTCACTTTCAAGTTGATGCATGCCATACTCATGCATCCTCCAGTACTGGGTTTAATGTTACTGATATAACCCATAACCCATTGTCTGTGAAGTACATGACAAATTCTTCTTCATAACTAGGGCCCCTACACATACATTAATTGATGAAGTCCCAATTGTGAATTTTTGTTTTTGTTTTTTTTCAATTGTTTTGGTGTGCTATTTAACTATGCATTAGCTCTGCGCCGGCCTGCCATTGGTTGGTAATTTAGACCAAATTAACTTACTTTTTCTATTGGCTTTGATTTTAAATTCGGTAAGACAAACAGCACTTATGACACCAACAATGTTAATTAATAATGCACAATATAGTTAATAGTATTAGAGTACATGTGCTGCTGCATCGTTGTTTGTTAGTGTTAACCTTCTCAGTCCTCGTCTATAGCTGAATGAGTCGTATATATAGATGCAATAATTCAGTAGGGAAATTCGTAGAAAACCCCTACCTAGTATTGTACTGCCAACAAACATAAAGTAGTGATGGTTTTAATTAATTCTTCAGCTCTGCTAATTTTTATTCCTTTTTACTCATAAACTTTGACAAGAAAAAAAAAATGTGGGTTTTAATTTGTCTCTTAATTAACTATGTTCCATTAATATTTGTGTATATTTTATAAACGACAATATGCATATTCATCTGTTAGGGTGCAGTAGTGCAAGTCTTGAACAATACAAAGAAGTAGTGTAGCCATTAAATGAACAAAAGTTTATTGTCATGAGAAGAGTGCATTTTGTTGTGAAACGAAATTTACTTTCAGGGAATTGTATTTTGTAATAGCTAGGTCACATAATTTTCAAAAAGAGTGATCCATAAAATAATAGCTTCATTTGACTAAGATTTTATTCTCACCTATTTTTCTTAGGAATCCTTATTAGACTCAAACAGTGAGTCGCCACTTGATGGGGGTGAATTTATTAAGTTTGGCTTGATCCTTGTTGTACTAAATTACACTAGCTATAGTACCAGTAATTATGTTTTTCATTCATAGTTGAAAATATTATCAGTAAGATAAACTAAATTATTCACCAATATATTTTATTGTAATGTAGTATTATTAAAATAATTTCAACTCTATTAAAGAGTTTTGTTTTCATCAATAATAACCTAATATCCTTTTTTTTTTTCTATTTCAGCCAACAGATTGTACCATTGTAATTAAACAATGTTGTCAAAATTGACTCCAATACTAAATTTGGTCAATGATCAATGTAAAGATAATTGAATCAATGCTTGTTTGGATTGCCTTCACTGAAACAACTCCAACCTCCGTTTTAAAATGATTTTTTTGTATTACTTATTCAGTGAAGGTATCTGAAGCTTCTCATATATATTGCCACACTTTCATATATTAAATTGTTAGTTTTATTATTTTAAAAAAGTGAAATTAGTTTAATTAGCACAACACTACAGTAACAAAACATGAACTTGATGAAACACCTGCTGATGAGAAAAGGACAAATTAAACAAAAGAGTGACAGGCAGCAAGCATTTCTTGGAAAAGAGAGAAACATTTCGAAATCATTGTGTTATATATATATATATATCTCCGTATCTCAAAGTGAAGTAATTACACGATCAAATCAATCACAACACACTTTCACACATGTATATATCTCCATATCTCCGTTGGCTTTACATCAAATCGAAAGAAAGAGTGAAAATTGAGTGAAATAAATACTATTGAGAGAGAAACGTTTATATTTTACTTTATTTCATAACTTTCATTTTTCTTCCTCGAACAAACACACCCAAGGAGAAATTCCGGTGCAATTAATCAAATGCAATGCAACGACCCCCTGCCTCATCCTTGCGATTTCTTCTTCTGCTGTGAAAAGAAATGTTCTTAAACAAACCTTACAAAAAGAGAAAAATCATAAGCTAAAACAATTTAAACATATGATAGCAGCAAAAAATATATATCAATTTAAACATTTAATAAAACCTTACATAGACATATAGACATATGATATAATAGAAAGAAAGGAAAAGGCACTCTATAGTAAGTTTGTTAAGTGGGGGCCGGGCAAGATAGGGTGGCAGGTAAAACTCGATGACTATGAGTTGAGTTGGGTTTAGGTTTTTAATTTGACACCTGCAGCCAAAGAACCATTTTTCTGTTTTAGCCATTTATAAACAAACAAGGGTGAGTATAGGGTAGTAGTACTCATAGCCCTAGGTACTCGATAACTTAGGGTGTTTATTACTAACATCTATTATCTTTTTAACTTATGAGATGCTAAATTTGTTTCAAGCTAGCATGCTTTTTATGGGTTTTCAAATATATATATTCACTGTATTTGTTTTTCACCCTTTTTATTTTCTAAAGCATGCTCAATAATTTTTATACTACCTTTTTCTCGCAATTTTAGATTTTTAGTATTTTTCTTACCCATAGGATTTCTTATTTGATATCCAATTAATCTCTTCTCCCTGGGTAGGCAATTTTATTTTCTAAAACATGCTCAATGAATTGACACTACTTTTTTTCTCGTACTTTCAGATTTTTTTTTTCCATATCCAATTAATCTTCTCCCACCGGATCGACATTTTTAGAATAAAAATGGTACTCCAACTAATTTCTTCTATTCAGATCAGTCCAATTTTGTAGGTTAGTTTATTTTTTAATTCTAAGCATTTGATATTTTAGAATTTCAGATATATATTTTTCAATTATAACCCTATTTAATAGCTAGTATAATTGAGATAAATAGGTATTTCAAATATAATTTATTACTAGTAAAATATTAAAGTTTTATTTTCTCTAAATTTGTATCTATAAATTAATATTATTTAATTATATACATTAATCTTATATATATAAAAATACATTAAATGTGATTAGCTAGATTTTCTTTTACAAAAAAAATAAAAAATAAACATCAGCAAAATTGACAGATACTACGAATTAATGTAATAAATGTTATAGTGGAAAAAAAACATCTAAAAAATATAAGAATGTAATGTTGAGCATGAGGGAACAAAACTTTCATAACTTTTCTTTAGACTTTTAGGGTTATACTTTTTAAATTCGTCTTTGGACTTTTTGATGTGTTCATGAATGCGTTTTGTCTTAATTACATTAAATTAGAATTGGACTAAATGTATTTTATTTTTATGAGATTTTAAAAATATATTTTCATTGTTAACATATATCTGAGCATGGATACTAGATATTTGTCAAATCTAATAAATATTCGTTTATACATGGATTTTTTTTTTAAGAAAAATAATATGATAACAAAAATAAAGAAAAAATGATATATGATATAATTAAAAATAAGAAAATAAGATAGAAGTAAAAAAGAAGTTGGGTGTAATAATACTGTATTAATGCCCAATTTTACTTCATTAGTAGATAACGGTGAGTGCTACCAATCCCTCTCCCTAGCTAGTTGACATTATTCTTATTCTTATTAATATTTGACAAGTAGAATATTTAAGCCTTGCTTGAGATAAACATAGGTTTTTTAAAAGTACAATTTCTATCATACTTTCAGGTCTCAACTTTAAATTTTATTTTAAAAAAGAAAAACATTTTTATGAAATTTGTATATAAACCATTTATGTTCTCACAGTACTACGTTGTTTAGGAAGAAAAAGAATGAGATATAAAAGAGAGAGAAAAAAAAAAAAGAAGAATATGAATATTTCAAAATACATTTTTTAAAAGATATTTTTTGGCCACAAAAAAATCGTAGAAGTGAGGTTGTAAAAATGACATGTCCGTGCAAATGGAATAGTTGAAGTTAGAATTTGACAAAGTGTGTTAAGTGGGGGTTGAACCTATAATTCCGTACTGAAACACCAACCCAATTAATACTGGAACAATTAACTTCTTTCAAAATTGAAGAAATAGTTGAAGTTAAACTCCATTTTCGTTTGATGTATACAATTGAAAGAGACGGTGATGAATCTCCACAAAATCATATTTATTTTATTTTATGAATGAATGTCCACAAAATCATAATTCACAATTTCTAGTAGGGTAGAGAGCTACGGTTATGCTCAATCTTGATCGAAGATCATAAACATATGTAAATATATCTTTACCTACTTGATTAAAAAACACAAACTTTTTTTCTACCATATAAACGTTTATTTGAAGCAGCAAAAGACCACCAAAATGATACCCAAAAAGTAGCAAGGTAGCAGCACTTGCTTGAAAATAAAGAAAGGCCTAAAAATAGAAGTGAGACAGGTGGAAGGCAAGGACTTGCCATGGCCAACGAAAAAAAGAAGAAGAAGAAATTATTTAAAGAAAGAAAAAAATGGAAGGAAAATAGGACAGAGCCAAAATTGTCATAAGCAAAGTCTCTCATTGGAGCAGAGCCATCGATTCGTTAAGTCTCCATCTCACTCTCTCTTCTCTTAAACCCCGAAAACAAACAACACTCACTATTTAATTCCCATCTTTCCATAAAAACCTCACTCACACACTCTCAGTCCCCACGCCCTCGCTCTGCGCGGGAAACATTCTCTCTCTCCTTTTTTTTTTTTTCACTTCTTTCTCCAACAACACAATACAACAAACACATTCAATGAAGTTACTTAACTAATAACTCCCACCTCAAAACAGAAAATAAATGTAAGAATCCAATAGAAAAATAAAATGAGAAAAATATAAGAACAATGTTAAAATTCTTAGAGCCGCGTTTTTCAGAACTAGTACAATCATGACACCCCTCTCTAATCATGCACTTACATTACACTACTCTACTGACTATACCCATCTCTCTTTTTCTCTCTCCAAACAAGAATGACACATCAAATTTACAACGGTGTTTCTCTTCTTCTTCACTTAATTGAAATTATTATGAAAGGATTTGTAAATTAAAATAGAAAAAAAAAAAACACAAACCGAACCGTCTCATTCACGGCAGTTCCCACACACTCTTGACTTTTTAGTTTTTTCTCCTTTCTGTTGCTACTTTTCATCGTTTCGGATGTTTGCTTTTGCTTGCTGCGATCCTCTCTACTTTGTGACTTTCCCTTTTGAAGATATGGCAGAAGTGCCATCATCCATCTATCAAGCCAACAAGCGCATTCAAAACCCTTTTGAGAACATGTCACACCCACAACCCCAACAAATAGAAAAAACAAACAAACACCCCCCAAACCCCAATCCCATTAATTAATTAATTAAAAACACTCTAACCCAACAAACAAACAAACAACACTCACTACCTAGTTCAACTCCGATGCAACAAACATAGCTAGCTCCTTTTGTTACTGTTACTATTACCACTATTATTACACTTGTTCCGGTTCCTAACTTCCCTTCCTTGTGTGTTTCATTCCCTCATCAAAAACCCTTCTTTCATAGGGCCCATTACTCCATAATGGGCGACAAGGGAGACACAACCAAGAAACAACAACCTCAATCTCACCACCACCAGCAACAGCAGCAACAAACACAGCAAATTTCATCTTCTCCCCAAGCCCCACGTGAGGAACCCATCGCTGAAGTTAGGCCAATCCTCCACCACCACCAACAACTTTCACCAGTTGTGGTTGTAACTGGAGCACCCCCTTTCATTCCAAGCCCTTTATATGTTTCAAGTGGTGCAAGTTCCTCACCCTTCGAGCCTCAGTTTGAGACACTGAACCCAAAGAGACCCAGATACAGTGGACAATGGAAGCAGCTTCTACCTTCCCCTCCTGCACAACAAAAACAGTCCCAAATGACGACCATGCTTCCCACCACAGAATCAAGCCCTTCACCCAACACACACACTTCATCAAACCCACTGCAACAACAACAACAACAACAACAACCCCAAACACAAACACAACCAGCTTCTTCATCAGACACTTCCTCATCTCCAACACACTCTCTCCCATTACTCTCAGGAGAAGGGAACAAGCAAGAGGGAGGAGAGCAAGTTCACCAGCAACTTAGAAAAGGGAAATACGTGAGCCCAGTTTGGAAGCCCAACGAGATGCTGTGGCTTGCAAGGGCTTGGAAGGAACAATACCAAGGTGGTGGTGGTGGATCTGATTCTACTTCTTCAAGAGCAGAACAACTACAACAACAAACGGAATTGGGAATCACAAGAGGGAAAACTAGGGCTGATAAAGATAAAGAAGTGGCTGAGTTTCTTAAGGGTCATGGGGTGAATAGAGATGCAAAAACTGCAGGGACTAAATGGGACAACATGTTGGGAGAGTTCAGGAAAGTGTACGAATGGGAAAGAGGGGGTGAAAGGGAACAGATTGGGAAGAGTTATTTCAGGCTTTCACCTTACGAGAGAAAGTTACATAGACTCCCAGCTTCTTTTGATGAAGATGTTTTTGAAGAGCTTGCACAGTTCATGGGGTCCAGAATGAGATCCTCTCATGCCAGAGCTGGCTCCTCTTTTATGACGCCAGGAGATGAAACTAGAACAGCTCTTGCTGCTACAAGAGCCCTTCCACCACCTCCTCGCCCCTTCAGAGATGATGAAACCCCTCTTTCAGGTTTGTAGTTTGAACCATCAAAATGGGAAAACTTATCATATATATGTTCTTACACTTTTTATTGAACTCCCCCCTACCTTTCCCACTTTCCCTTCATCTCACCTAATCTTCAATGCACTTGGCTAACGTAATTCCAGACACAGTAAAGTTTCTGTTTCTTAATTAATTTTTTTTTTTGCTTTCCTTTTTATGGAATGCACAGTAGTTTTGTTACTTTCATGAAGGGTTCAAAGGAACAGTATATTTTCTGTGATTCCCCTGACTGTTACAACTAATAAGCACTGTTTCTCGATCACCCCTCTAGTTCTAGGGAAGGATAATGCATTAGAAAGTGAGAAATGAAAACGCAATCCATCAAAATTCCAAACATTTTTTATTTTTTTAAATTTGAACCTTATAAAAACTTGTGATTCTTTGCAGCTAGAACAAAACAACTGGCTTTGACAGGTGGGGGTGAACCTTTCTTTCATGGCTCGAGAGGGGGTTTATTAGGGTTAGACAGTCTATTAGACGTTTCAGGTGGTTCATCTTCATCATCATCGAAAGAACTACGAAGAATAGGGAAGATAAGAATGACATGGGATGAATCAGTGAGTTTATGGGCGGAAGAAGGTGAAGTGCATAGAGGGAGAGTGAGGGTTCAATCTTCAAGCTTCCTGAACGCAGATGAACTGAGTTGCTTTGATGATGCGATGGTGCCTTGCCCCATGGAATATTTCGAAGATGGTCCACTGAAGGGTTTCTCTGTGGACAGATACGTTTCGGGGCAGCAAGTCAAAGTTTTTGGCAGAAGAAAGTCTTCCCCAGCCTCAGATTCTTCTTCTGCTGGTGCCAAACCAAACCTAGTTGCTGTTTCCTTAAACTATGTATGTTGCCTTGTTTTACATATTCTAGGATTCTATCTCACTGTGTCATTGTCTCTCTTTCCCAGGTTTTGCTGAAAGAGTCCAACTTCCCTCCAAAGCACTTCCCATGAGATGTGAGTGCCCTTTTTGACAGTAATTTCTTGTGTTGAACTTGCCAAAAACTTTTTTTTACCTTCAGTGTGTATATATATATATATATATATATATATATAAGTATATATATAACTTTAAATTTGTATCATCGATCAATCACTTCAATTTTTTTTTTATTACAAAAAAAAAATATTGCAATATTCTATGTCCTTAGGATGTTAAATAAATTTATTTCTTTTTTAATATCTGTTTCATAAGTTTATTAAAAAGATTAATGTAAATTGTGGAAATATAATTTTTTTTTTCTCTCGGCTATTAATTTATTGTGGTCATTCATTTTTTTTATTTATTAGATCTAATTTAATTCTCATTGTTGACCTAAATATTATTGAATAAATAATATTGGATGCACTTCTTACTTAAATACAAAATGATAAATTACAAATTGTTATATTGTTTAGTGCAGTATATGATAAAAGATAAATTAGATGAGTTTTATAATAAATTTAGCATATGGATTTTCTCCACTCAGTTCTAACACATTCAAACTTAAGTTCATACATTCAAAATATTATTTTGTTTACAAATGTAGTGACAGTTTGAATACGTGAAAATTGAGTTTATATTTATGTATTATTGAATGATGCACAGCTATGGCAGCCACATTGGATTATCGAGACCCAAGCGAATCGTACATGGAATGCCTCTTACGTGCGGCATCTCCTCAAACCCTCCCAAGCCTCTTCGAGCTAAAGCGGCACTTGCAAGAACCCCCACCCGAAGACCTACGTTTCCCTCTCCGAAGAGACGTGTACGAGGATCTCCCGCAAGGTAAGGAGCTCTTCTTCACGACAACAACACCCGAACCCCCATTCTTAGACTGCAGAGCCATCATGTACGACATCGTGGGCCCCATCATCCGCACCAACCCTAGCGCCTCCCTCGCCACGTCATCAAGCCGCGACTCCTTCATCCCCCTCTGGGACGATTGCATCAACCGCCTCATCCAGAAATTCTGCCCCGAACAACTCACCCTTATCCGAAAACCCACCTCACCAACACCAACGGAATCAGCAATGTTGTTGCAAGACCAATGGCCTAACGTAACCGGTTTCGTCAACAACTATTGCTTATGGAGAGGTGAAGAAACGCACCAATTCAAAGACTCGCTACCCAGTCCAGCCACAACGTTAGTTGGTAAATTGCTTTGGACCTACATGGATTTACCTTATATACTTGGATATTATGCAATTGCCAATACGGTCACGTTTTGCGCGATTAGTAGGTCGCAGGAGGGGATCATCAACCGCACCGATTTATTAGAATTGAACTTAACCACGCCCATGGAGAGACTCAAGGCGTTGGTTCCGTGTTTCCGAATCGGATCACTGTTGCATCTGTTGAGTAAGCGTTGTGTAAGTATCAGTAACTGCAAGGGGTTTACCTACAGTGACTTCGAGTGGGTTTGTTACGGTAACGGGGTGGTGACTGAGGTGACGCCGAACACGTGCACGAGGGTATTTTCGGAAAAGAGAAAGTGGATGGCGGTTAAGGAGGTGTACGAGATACTGGATCATAGGATCCCGCATGCTGAGTTTATGGTTGGGTTTTCGGAGAGGGATTTGGGGCTGTCGTTTAAGCCAAGGGGGTGTCGTGTGAAGCCGGGGAACTGCGAGGAGCTTGTGGAGGCATTGAAGTACGTGACGAAGGCGCTGGTGGCACTGCACGACTTGTCGTTTATGCACAGGGATTTGAATTGGGAGAAGGTGATGCGGAGGATGGACAGCAGGGAGGAGGAGTGGTTCGTGTGCGGGTTCGACGAGGCGGCGGGAGCGCCGGAGCTGAAAGGGTGGAGAGTTGTTGGGGCGCGTGAGGGGCACGCACCGGAGATGGAGAGAGGGTTGCATGGGGTGAAGGTGGATGTATGGGGGGTGGGGAACTTGATAAGGACGTGTGGGTTGGGAGGGGTGCCGAAGATGCTTCGGGAGTTGCAGAATCGGTGCATGGAGCAGAACCCGGAGCAGAGGCCCACGGCGGCGGACTGCTACCACCACCTGCTACAGCTGCAGTCATCGCTGTCAGCTGCCGTTGGGGGAGTCATCATGATGTGATTGATGAGTGTAGTGTGTATTTATTTGGAGGAGTCGTTGAGAAGAATAATGTTGTTGTTGAGGCTTCGGGTTTCTGCCCTTGGATATTGGATATTATATTATTGTACTGGGAATTTTAAAATCGGGGGCGGGGGGATATGTCATTTTTTCAAATAATATTACTATTTGGTTCGGAAAGTTTTATTGTTTTCAATTGATCAGAAGTTTAGTTTATTTTGTGATTTTGGTTTTTGATCATTTTTTTTAAAAAAAACATTTAAATTGAATTTTGAGATTGATTATTGAATGAGTGAAGTGTGAATTTCTGATAATTGATTGAATAATTCATTTTTGTTAGAGAAAAAGAATTAGTTTTTTTTTTTCTTTCAAGAACAAGAATGTACTAGTTGTTAGTATATTACGTACTATATTTGTTAGTAACGTTATTTATTGAAGAGGTGACATTGGACTTGGGAGTGGAATTGGCGGCTGATGGTGCAGCTGTGAGGGTAGTAGTAAATTTATGATAAAATCAAATCCTGCAATTGAAAGTCTGGTGTGTGTGCAGTGGAGCAGAGCAGTGTTTTTCAGTTTTGGATTGGTACGTCTCGAAACTGATGCGAGGCAAGCATTGTTTGCTAGCATGACAACATAGCTTGTGTTCTTCATTCATTGAGAATCTTGATCTTTCATCAACCTTCTCTTGTTTTATCAGCCTTATATAATTTTCATTTTTATAATATCAAGTATCAGATTATTATAATGGATTTCTAGAAATGTATCATTCAATTACAATTTTTTTAAATTGTTGAAATTTACTTTTAAACTTTTGCAATGTACTAGTACTATAAAGCTTCTTAGAAAATTTAGGAAGAGCAGTTTTGATGGCAAAATAAAGCTAAGCAAGAATGATTGATATGCTGTCGATCAATAATTTAACCAAATTAAATGTCATGAAAATTATTACTCAAAAAATCAAATAAAGTTTCTGCTTTATGACAAATAATACACCTAGATACGAGCAAATTGATTATATTCAACCACTTGCTAAAACAAGAGATTACAAACTTTTAAACTTTTAAAAAGAAGATACAAACTCTTATTGATTTAAGCGTATTTATTTATAACTTACAATATTAAATTAAATTGTGGCCAAATTTCCTGTTGTCCGGTCGATGACTTTGTACCTTGAATGTTGAAAGCAAAGTACATCTCTAAAACTTTTATTAATGATCTATAAATGAGAATTGTTGTTAGCTCATCAATGAAAACCGAAAAAGCTAGTATATAGTTTTCTATAAAAAAATAAAAATAAATTATATCAGTACTTCATAAGTTAGTGCAAAGGATACTACTTCATATATTGTTCAAGGTTGATACACACATTTAATAATAAAAAAAATTAATTAATGTACAATATTATTATAGTTAAACAACAATATTGCACCAATTCCATTTTTCTTTTACTTTTTCTCCACTGGTGAGTCGCTCCATTACTTCTATGTTTTCCTTCCTTTTAACAAAATAGTACTGTACTAGTTTTGAGGGGGTTCAAGCCTCTTCAATTAATTCGACAGGAGTATGGTGATGACTGTTGTTGTTTCGATACACGTATGAAAACTTTAGACGTAATTCCTTATCTATGATAAAAAAAAAAAAAAAAAAAAAATTAATTTTTCTATAAGTTAAATTTTTTTTTATAATTAATAGTATAAATTTTCTCATATATATATTTTTTTAAGATGTGAAACTTTTACAAATTACTTATTAGATAAAATAATTTTAAATTTTAAAAAATTAATTTTATTTTTTTAATATTTTTTTCTCAAATAAAATGCAGTGTGTCAAAACATTTTCAATAACTTCTGTTTCTGTTCAGTTGCATTTTGCATGTTTTAACCTAAAAGACTTTCTTCCCTAGGTATATGTATGATGTGAATATGGAATCTTTTTAACTATGTTGGTGGCGTGTTTTATTAGTATTCAAGTAGGATGATTCTTGTTTTTCTTCTTTTACCAAATAAATAGAATACGACACGGGGGTATCCTGACTCCTGAGTATTAATTTTACATCAAATTTGGAGAAAACTTGTAAAATAAAGTCTGAAAAAAGTAAACATTTTATATAATTGCGACGACAACAATTCGAACCTTACACTTCTGAATTAATGTGGCACCGATTTTTAATTCAAACTTTGTTGTTCTTCATTGACAGTACTGTGATTAAGTTATTCCATAATTTATGAAACCTAGCTAGGAGTATGTTATAGAGCTCAGAGATGGCTGAAAAAAGAAACAATAAATAAAGAAAAGAAACAACAAAGCTACTCATTAATGACCAAAAATCCTTTTTTTTTATTTATAGGGATTGCACGCGGTCTTAATTAATGATCGGTTTGTTTCTTTTAAGCTTTCATAGAAAAGGTGAAAGTAATGAGAGATCAACGTGAAAGTAAGAAAGTTGTATCTTGTATGTTTTGATACTTGAATCTTGTCTTTACTCATTCAATTAACTTTTCCATCCACTCAACAAATTATTACAAGTTTAAAGGCAAACTTTTTATTATTATTATTAGTGGTAAGTTTAAAGACATAAATTTTGACCTTTGAACATGAGATGGTGTGTCTTTCTCCTGCAATAACAAAAGGAAGTAGGGAATCGTTGTCATTCAGAAATAAAAAAGAGAAAAATGATTGATTCAGGAATAAATTGACTCAAATTGATGTTAATTATTACAATTCACATTGCATATATATATATATATATATATATATATATATATATATATATATATCATCTTAATATGGTTATTATTTTCCCTAAATGAGATCACTAATGAATTTTTTAATAGTTATTTTAATTTACATTGCCTACCCTTGTCGATATTCGTTCTTAATTATTCCACCCGGGCTGAACATATAGATCCGCAGAATATAAATTTACAGAAGGAAATTGACATGAAATTCTGCACCTAAGTGAAGACAAATTATGAGTGAAACAAAGAGCCTATATTGATGATGAGTTGGATCCGTATAATATTCTTCGCATTCTTTTCACTTTTTAGAGATTAAAAAAAAAAAATTACTATAGGCACAAGTCTAAGAAGATCTTCTTATGCATTATATTATAGATATAGATTACTTACTCTGTTATCTCTTTTTCCTGCATTTTGCTGACAAAGATATCTCACTATCCCTTTCCCTTTTCTTCTTCTATGCTTTTGCATTTTTATTTTATTTTTATTTTATCAACACAATGCCACTTTCCCCTTTCATCACCTATTAATACTCATGTCAAACTGGTCCTATCATGCATACTTAGTCCCACGATGGAGTCTCGATCATGCATCTTTTGGTCATTATGATGATCAGAATTATCTCACTGCCACTGATTTAAAGCAACCCTATATATGTATGCCTTAACTTGCTTGCAAAAGACCACACATTGAAAACCACTACTGTCTCAGTCCAGCTAGCTAGCGTGGTCCAAACAAATATATATATTTATGTAGTTTCAGTATTTGAGATAACGAAACCCTTGCATAAGCATTAACCAAACTTGTGGGGCAACTATGTCTCCCTTATGGTGACAGATCACAAATGTCCAAAAGTTAACCTCAACCATTTTCTCAATCTTTTGTTATTATATTTCCTTATTTCTAACTTGGATCCTTTTGGTTTTGTAATAGCCTGCAAAATAATCAGCCATGTTTCAAATAAACTACTTATTTTTGGCAATATGGCAACTTCGGTTATGATCATAATTTCACTCTTGTTGGGAGTCTTGACATTGTCCAAAATTATAGATAAATCATAAATGTTGTAATTACAGTTTGTGTTTAGTAAAAAAAAATGAAGAAACTTTTTGATGTTGCCAGTAGTCAAAATTGCAGTTGTATACCGTTTTTCAAACCTTGGTAATAATATATTCTCTGATTAAAGTTATGGTTCTGCAGTTTGGTGATAATTGATCAGGTTTTGTCGTCTAATGGTTTTCATGGATCATATATACATATACTTTTGCAGAATACGGATTGAAGAGCATCGTACTTGTTGAGAAGCATGCAGACAAATGGTTGTAAACAATTTAAATTAAACTCTTTCTTAATGAAAGTTTATAATTAGATGAAAGCTTAATTATCGCAAACACTTGATCAATTAATAAGTTTTTTCTGGCGTTTTTAGAAGCATATTTAGAAAAGCATGTACACAATATTTCATTAAAAGGACTGATAAGAAATTTAGTATATGCGAAACGTATGATTTCCCCACCTGATGAGAAATTCAATTAATTCAAAGAAGCAAAAGGAAAAAAAAAAAAGAAGAGAAAAAGTTATTTTAATAAGGGGCATATGAAGTAACTCTTGGATATATATGGTTGTTTAATTTCCAACACAACATAAATTCCTCAATTTTGTAACATTTTTATATTTCTTTCAAACAAAAATAAATAAATAACGCAAGACACTAACTAAACCATTAACAAGCCACCCCAAACAATATGTCAAATGAAGCAAAAGACTACAAGTTAACATCAAATTAATCAATAACATGCATCTAAAGTAGAAATTAACTAATAATTACATTCCTTTAATACTTAAATAACAAACCACCAACACAACCTACATCCCAACATTTATCCACTGCTAATAAAGTTTTAGTCTTTTAGAGCATAGTTGGTTATGTCTCAAGGATTCGATCTGTATGTATGTGTAAGTATATATTATTGAGACACGTTCATTTTTAACCAATGATATGATCTACTCTTGTTGCAAGCAAAACCATCCATATATATATACTAAGTAAGAAAATGTATATTCAAAACAAACTAATCACCTTCTAAACAAAAAGAGCAAAGAAACAAATTTGAGAGTTGCATTTAGCTTGCGTGTCCTCCTTTAGACAAAATTGTCGCGACCAGTTATCCCCATATCTTGAAGCCTGAGCTCACCACCTCATTCCATACATTAGTATTATTTTGGGGTCAATGTGGTCGCACTCCCATCACCAAACCCTATAGTTAACCTTTAAAAACTAGTTATTATAAATATATATAATTAATAAATTAACAAATTGCTGATCGACCTTCATTTCACATGAATACAATTAAGCAACAAATATGCTTGTAATGTTAATTCACCGTAACAGAAAAAGACATGTCTTAGTGCATTTAATGAGATCTTCCATAGTACCATGGTTTAGCAAATTAATCACTTTCATTGCTCTTCTCCCTTTTGTGAATTCAAAGCTCAACAGTTTAGACAATTCTAATTGTTTTATTATACTTTGTGCTGCTGAGATCCATTGGGAAAATATATTATAGAATGGAAGAAGTTTAAAATATCCCAAAGCACATCTGACGTGCATACAACAAACTTGAGCAGACTTGCTTTTGACATTAACTGTACACTTTCATTCTTTTCATCTTTCTCCTATGAATTTATATATTTAATGTGCACATATTTTCAAATTGTGTTCATGTGAAATAGAGATCCAATCCCCCCAAAATAAGACATTCTGTAGTATATTACAAATGGGACATTCTATTTCAACGCTTTCTTTCTCTTAGGATTTGATCATTAGTCAATGGGGGGTTTGGAAATAAGAGGACATGGTTAATTAGGATGATGGCAAAATAGTAGATAACTAACTATCAATACTACTACAATTAGGGATCAACAGATGCATATTAGTGGGCCTTATGGCCCACTCCAAATAAAAGAGGATATTGGGCTCAGTTAAGTCCGAATACTCCTAGTTAAAAGACTTTATTTAATTGGGCTCTAGATACTATTTTCCTTAAGTGATCAGTATAGCATTACTTTCTAATTTTCTATCAAATTCATGGATACCTTCGTTTTTAAACGAAAGCAATATATATAGCTCTGTTAGAGGTTTTCTTTTTCTTTCTTACTAATAAAATTCATTAGACGTCATAAAGATTGTGCCACTTCAACAAAACACCACGATATTTTGAAGCTCATCTTATCTGTTAACAAGTCATAATTTGATGTAGACATTTAACACATTTATAAATCCTGAACTTGATTAAATCAAGCATTGACAACGAGTACATCATATTACATAAATTTTCGAAATTATGAGTTAAATATTTTAAAAACCCTAAATTAATCCGAGTTTATAAAATATTATTCACAGTAATTAGTTAATGTTAGTGTAAAATGACACTGAAAAATAATATATATTATTTTTATTAATGTCATTTATTTATGAAAAATTTTTAATTCGTAAAAAGTTAAAGATTTATCCTTAGTTAACTCTTGTTCAATCTCCTTCGAACAAGTAAGTACAATGCTTGTCCATTTTCTAATACATGGAGAAAGAGAAAAAGACAAAAAGTTATTGCGTACAATGTTCAAAGTTTAGCACTATAAGTCAATCGATCACTCATACAGTTTTAATTTTAAAATATACAATACTTGTTTAGTTAAAATATATATATATATATATAATTCACACCTCTTTGCATCCAAGAATTAATTTCTCAAATTCTCAATGAAGACAATTTACCAACACGGGATATGGTTCTCTTGGACCACGCACAAACCTTTTCTCTATATATGATTTAATTTATTCATTTATTGAACCAAATAAAAAAGCATATATACAAAAATCTTGTCCACTGAGAACACACGAGGTCGAGAAAACGCCACCTAAAGGATAAACCAAAAAGGTTGAGCATGCAAGCTCAAAATTAACTGCACAAAAGTACAAATATATATATATTCTAGTTACCATATACCCTTTATTTAAACTTTTAGATATCATAATGCAAAGAATCTAAAGGACTAAATCCAAATCCAGGATAAAGATATCACACCCATCATCATCATTTGTTTCTTCTCCTCTTCCATCCATATGAGCATTTTCTCCTTCTCTTGTTCATCTTTTAATGCCATAGTTTTCAAAAAACCAACCATGCCCCTCTTCTTCTCTTTCTTCTCACACAACAAATTCATTTGGAGATGTTCAATTGCATTTGCATTTTTCTTAACCTTTATCTTGATTGCAAACTCACTCACTCTCCAAACCCAATCCACTTCAACATCATGCAACAAAGACCCGTACAAGGAACTCAACCTTATCCTTAACCCAAACGGCACCGTCACGCGCCCCAACAAACCCCCAGAGAGCCCTCCCGCACCGGATCCCAACCTCAACGCCCTCGTACTGTCCAAAGATATATCCATCAACCAATCTAAAGGCACGTGGGCGAGGGTCTACCTACCCCGCGTAGCACTGGATCACAACTCCAAGCTCCCCTTAGTGGTTTTCTTCCACGGGGGCGGGTTCATTTTCCTCAGTGCGGCCTCAACAATCTTCCACAATTTCTGCTTCAACATGGCGAACGACGTCGTTGCGGTCGTTGCGTCCGTAGAATACCGTCTCGCACCGGAACATAGACTCCCCGCGGCGTACGATGATGCCGTGGAGGCGCTGCACTGGATCAAAACCAACCAAGATGACTGGCTGACAAAATACGTCGATTACTCCAACGTTTTTCTCATGGGGAGTAGTGCCGGGGGAAACATAGCCTACATCACGGGTCTACGTGCAGCTGCGGTCAATAATAAAGATGATAATCAGATTCCCAATATCAAAGGGCTTATTTTGGTTCAACCGTTTTTCAGTGGGACCCGCAGGACCAGTTCGGAGCTGAGGCTGGAAAATGATCCTCATTTGGCGCTGTGTGGTAATGACGCGCTGTGGGAGTTGTCGTTACCCGTTGGAGTTGACCGCGATCACGAGTATTGCAATCCGGCGGCGGGGAATGGTCCTTCGAGATTGGAAAAGATCAAACGGCGTGGATGGTGGGTGCTGATTACCGGCTGTGGCGGTGACCCATTAGTGGATCGTCAGGTGCAGCTTGTGAGGTTGATGCAACGGAAGGGTGTGAGAGTTGTGGGGCATTTCACAGCAGGGGATTATCATGGGGTTCAAGATAGTGATCCTAAGAAGGCAAGGGAGCTATTTGGGGTAATCAAAACTTTCATTTCAGCTATAAATTAATTAATGCTCATTGCACAAGAGTAAGGATTAAAATCCACTTCTCATTTTTATTTTATTTTTGCTTTCATGTTAAGTGGTGACTGATGACTGATGACTGATGATTGAAGATTGATGTTGTGAATTTTAGTCTTGTTTTGTGTCTTTCCTAGTTCCCTGCTTCATCTTTCAGTCGAAAACTTAAAATTGTTAATTGTATGCTGTAAACATTTGATTTTTGTACCTTATTTTTTGCTGGTCATTTTTTGTTGTTCGTAATAAACTAATATGCTTATAAGTTATAATGAATGAATTAATCATGTTCTTGTGTTCAGAATAAGTTTAAACTATTTTGGTTCGAGTTGTATTGTTTTGTTTTGATCGATGTGCCTAATAGATTTAATTCATCCCGCCTAATCAGGGTTTGGACATTTTCATTATAGTTATAAATTAGCTCAGCTTAATATTAAAACAGGGTTGGCTCAGGCCAATTTTAAGAATTAAAAAAAAAAAAAAAAACGATGAAGTTGTATATTTTTATAATGGGTCTAATGCACATGTTTCGCCAATATATTTATTTTTAATTAATGTACGATAAGTTTGAAATTAAGCATAATAAAAGGCTTCATAATTCCAAATTTCACAATTATAAAACCATCTATCTATATACGATAGAAGTCAACATTTCATGCACTCCTTTCCTTTTTTTTTTTTTATTAACAAAAACGTTAATGTTTAGTTTATTAATTTTTTTTTCCTCTTCACAGAAGTAGTTCAGCTAGGATACAATGGGTCCTATATATAATAGATTTTTATGTTTTAAAGTAAAATATTTAGTCTCTAACTACGGTTGACGAAGAGGTGGGGTCAATATGAATGGTAATGGAGGAAATTGGCTTCAATAGAGTGAGATAATATAGGTATTGATTTTGCACTTAAATAAAGTATGAATATGTAGGTAGGGGTGTTCGCGGTGCGGTTTGGTTTGGTTTTTGGGCAAAAAGTGGTCTGAACCAAACCTAAAATAAAATCGCGATTCGGTTTGGTTCGGTTTTAATATAATATCAAATCCAAACCAAACCAAACCAATTTTTTGCGGTTTGGTTCGGTTCGGTTTCGCGATTTTTTTTTAATTTATTATCATAGTTTATTTTTTTAATTAAACTCACATAATTATTATTTTATATTTTTTTTATTAAATTTTGATTTACATATTTTAGTTTAAAAAATATTATTTTTACTTCTATTTAACATTATTATAAAATGATATTACTAACTTTTTTTTTAACATAATAATAAATCATGTTTCATTTTATATTTAATTTAATGTTATTTAGTAATATCAATATATCTTTTTGTAATATATGAAAGTATGTGTAATAATATATTACAAATTTATTATTAAAAAAAAATATACTATAAATCACATATTATGATCATAAAAAATAAAAATATTGTTAGTTAGATAATATTAAATATCTAAAAGTAAATCAATATAATTATAGAATGCGGTTTGGTTCGGTTTAGTTCGGTTTTTTATAATAAAATCCAAAAACCGAACCAAACCGCAAAAAATATGCGGTTTTGAAAATTTTTGGTCCGTGCGGTTTTTCGGTTTAATCGGTTTTCGGTTTTTTTGGGCGGTTTAGTTCGGTTTGGTTCGGTTTATGAACACCCCTATATGTAGGTACATAATATAATATAGGTAAAAAGAAAAAAAAAAAAGATTAAAAACGTACGTATAGGTACACAGATATAGGAGTCCGAGTACTAAATATATAACAGTGTACCCAAACCTACCAATTCATCCCAAATTAAATAATCCTCTGGGCGGTGCACATGGATATTATTTAAACAATATATATAAAATAAATAATTCCATTCTTAATTTGTCACATAAACCTCATCGAAGTATGTATCAGAGACTTTCTGCATCGATCTTCAGTTCAGTGTAACACGTTTCTCCTAATATTATTATTCCACCATCCACAATGTCGAATGAAACGCAAAGCATTGACCACTACTACAACTACCTCCAACTCCTCCGCAACTCCGACGGAACCTTCACTCGCATGCAAGACGTGTTTCCCCACTCTACCGGTTCTCACCAAAGACCTAACCATCAACCAACAAAACAACAGATGGCTAGGCCTATTCCTCCCCCGGATAGCACTATCCTCAAACTCCAACCCCAAGAAGAAGCTTCCTCTAATCGTTTTCTTTCACGGAAGCGGCTTCGCCATACTCAGTGCAGCCACCACCTTGTTCCATGATTTCTGCATCCAAATGGCGGATTCCGTCGAGGCTATCGTCGCCTCCGTCGACTACCGTCTCGCCCCGGAGCACCACCTTCCCGCGGCGTACGACGACGCCCTGGAAGCCTTGCGGTGGATCGGAAGCAGCCGAGATGAGTGGTTGACCCAATATGCGGATTATTCCAAGTGTTATCTTATGGGGGGACCAGCGCAGGGGCCACTATCGCATACCATGCAGGTTAGTTGTATCTGAATTATTTTTAACAGATTTTTGTTTTTTATTGACAAATATTAATTATTAATATAATAAAAATCAACCTAAGATAATGTAACTTGGAAGGATTGTTTAAGAGTTATTATTTAATTTGTAATTTTCATGTAAATACTATTATTTGGTAACAAATTTCTACTATGAAAAACAATTTGAAGTAATGTAATGTAAATTTTTCAATTATATATAAATAATTTTAATGGAAGAAAGTTTCAAACATGCCAAGAGTTATATATAAGTTTAATGGAAGGAATATGATAAATGCTGATTTTTAATTTCTTTGAAGGTTTGCGTATAGCTGAAGAAGGGTTGAATGATGTTAAGCCACTGAAGATCCAAGGGTTGATATTGCGTCAAGCATTTTTTGGTGGGATGCAGAGGAGCGAGTCAGAGCTAAGGTCTGAGAATAACCCATCTATTCAGTTGTGTGTTACCGTGACCGATTTGATGTGGGAGCTGGCATTGCCTATTGGTGCTAACCGTGACCATGAATATTGCAATCCAAGGGCTGAAAATAATGGGATTGAGAATAAATTGGATAAACTAAGGGAGCTTGGGTGGAGGGTGTTGCTGAGTGGGACTGGTGAGAACCCACTTGTGGACCGTGAGAAGGAGCTGGCTCAGTTCATGGAAGAGAAAGGGGTGCAAGTCGTGAAGGACTTTCAAGAACAAGGGTTGCATGCTATTGAACTTATTGACCCATCCAAAGCGAAGCACCTCATTGCGTTAGTCAAAGATTTCACTTACGCCATTCATGCTTAAGAACAATTTATTAATTACATGCTTCATTACTAACTTATTATATGCTTGTGATTTTGGTTAAGCAACGTGATATGTAACTAAATAATATAAATTGATAGTACTTATGCATGTGAGATTGTTAATTTTTGTAATAATATTAAAACTTTGTAATAATTTCTTGTATTTAGTATCATTGCTAATGATAGTTATTTTAATGACCTAAATATTATTGAAGCCTTTATTATATAGTAGTATTTATTAAGACACATATATATAATGTTTATTTTTGTCTTTTATATTATGATGTTTTATAAATTCATAAATATGTTAACATTTTTTCAGCTATATTCTTATTTAACAATTACCACAATAATTAATTCATTACAAAAAATGAAAATACTATTTAACACTATAGTTTTTGAAAAATACTGCTTAATGACAACATTGACATTTTCGATAATCTTATTTCATACTTGAAACAAATATTTTCCAATAATTTTTATTTTCAAATAATTAACTTCATCACTAAACACATTTCCTCCATGACAAACATAAGTGTTGGAAGGGCAATGGCTGAATGGAAAACTTTGGCCATGAACAATTTCATACACCTTTCCCTATCATTTTATCTTTAGAGGTCAGCTTGCGGCGCCACCATCCTCGATGGCTTTGGAGATACCCAAGTCAAAGAAATTATTAGGTGACATTCTTTTCGTGCGTTAGAAAAATATTAGTCCTACAAGATATTCTATTTTGCTCAATATTCAATTATTGCATGCTAATAAATTACAACAATATTGAAAAGTCTTGTCCGACTACCCTCTCTTAGATCCCAAATTAAATAATCCACCTTTAGCAATAGCAGGTGCACATAAACACAAAATAATTTCAATCTTGGTAAGTTCTTTTACACAAACATTGGCATGGAAGCACAGAACACAATACATTCAACATCTTCAGTAGTCCAATCAAACAAAAACCAGCTCCTCAAATAGTTAGTATGCATGGGCATGGTGTGAAAAAAATATTCTAGCATGATGAAATTATTTTTTATTCTTGCAGGTCTACGTGTGTGTGAAGTGGCGAATTATGATCTTGAGCCATTGAAGATTCAAGGCTTGATATTGTGTCAACCATTCTTTCAGAGGACCCAATCAGAGTTGAGGCTTCAGAACAACCCAATTATTCCGTTGTGTCTAGCCGATTCGATGCGGGACTTGGCACTTCCAATCGGTGCTGATCGTGACCATCAATATTGCAATCTAACCAATGGGGTTGACAGAGGCAGACCCAAGTTTTAAGGTAGGACCGACTATAATTTTTTTTTTTACAATAGATAATAATAATAATAATATAAACATTAAAAAGAATAAAAAAATATAATTAAATAAATTATTTAGATATTTCATATTTAATAATAAAAAAAAATTAATATAAAATTAGTTAATTATATTTATTATATAGTATATATAAATGAAATATATTATCAATAATTTGTTAATTTGAGTTATATATGGACTTAATCTCCTTAAACAAATTTTCAAGTTCGAACCTTGTAAATGAAAAAAATATGATTGGGAAGAGAGAACCTCAATGAAGGTGGTCGTCTAGGTTTTCTGACGAACATTAATTATCGATTTTACCTTTTATCGACGATGTTAATTCATAACTATGACATCTTATTACCAATGTGTAATTTGAGAAACAAAAACAATTTATTTACTTGCAAGACAATTTCTTTTTGAAAATTGTAATTTTAATTGAAAAAAAAAACTAATTATATATAATAACAAAATTAATCAAATATAATGTTTAGATAAGATTTATTTACAAAATAAAATCATATTACTATTAATTTTATAATTTAAAAAATGAGTTAAAAATTGATTCTATAATAACTAGAATTTAATACTTTATTACATTAAAAAAAAGATAACATCATGATTTTATAATTAAAAAATAAAAAAATAAAGATAATTATATAATAACTAAAGTTAATAAAATATTAATATAATTATTTTATAAGATTTCTATAGAAAAAAGATAAAATTAATTTTATCATTCCAAAAAAATAAAGATAAAATTGATTATATAATAATTAAAATTGAATATTTAAATAAGATTTTCTAAAAAAAAAAGTTAAGATGGATATTGATTTGATAATTTAAATAAAAAATAATTAAAAAAATTAAATTATATAATATTAATAATAAATCTAGTCAAATATAATATTTATATAAAAAAATTTATTAAATAAAAAAGTAAAAAAATGTTA
The DNA here is from genome assembly GCA_014843725.1 of Amphicarpaea edgeworthii. Classification (NCBI taxonomy): domain Eukaryota; kingdom Viridiplantae; phylum Streptophyta; class Magnoliopsida; order Fabales; family Fabaceae; genus Amphicarpaea; species Amphicarpaea edgeworthii. The sequence goes on from CM026325.1 coordinate 3,649,961, forward strand.
AATGCATTTTAGAATTGCTAAACACACCTCTTAAATTACTTAATGCACCCATAAAATTGTTAAACACACCTCTCAAATTATTTAATGCACCTCTAAATTTACTAAACACACCCCTATTATTATATGGAAAAAAAAAGATAAAAAAAGTCAGGGGGGGCATGGCCCCCCCAATGCTCTACCTAGGTCCGCCCCTGGGGGTTGAGAAATTGGATAAGATGAAGGAGCTTGGGTGGAGGGTATTGGTCAGTGCCAACTGTGGGGATCCATTGGTGGATCGAGACACGGAGTTGGTAAAGTTGATGGAACAAGTGGGGTTGCAAGTGGTGATGGACTTTCAAGAAGGTGGGTTCCATGGAGTAGAACTTTTTGGCCCATCCAAAGCAAACAAACTATTTGCATTAGTGAAAGGTTTCATTTACGTCATCGATGCTTAGGGCTAGCTAATATATACTTTACCAGAACCAAGTTTCAGTGCTACAATGTTAGGATTTTACTAGTATTGGTTCGCAGTTAATTATTGCTAACCGCTTTGTTGTTTCAACATTAAAAATTGATTTCATATATGCTTAATTAATTGGCACTATTCTTACTTGTTTTTATTTGATGCTATATATGTGTTTTGTAGTATTTGTTTTCTTTTGAGACACCAAGAAAAATTACATATCATTTCATTAGTAATAAGAAAATTGATATAATTTAGAGAAAAATCTAATAAATGTGAACTAACATAGAATCTAGACACTTTTGCTAATAAATGAATAACTTGATTCGCTTGTTTACGATTAAACTCACTTAGCAGTTATAAATATGACGGAGTTTGTGTTTGCAGTTCACAACAATAGCCCCTATCTTAGAGTTATTGATACTACTTAGTTGGAGAAGGTCGTGCACTTGTTCACTAAGAATATTGTTGTACCTCTTATCTGCTGTCCAGTTGAGAGCTGTTAAAAGAGTTGTTGCTTCTGCTTCTGCTTCTTGAGAGATATCGCCCTGGTGGTAGGTTGTGAGGAATGAGATGAAGGCACCTTCTGCATTTCTGATGATGGCACCCATGCCATATTGATGGTCCATAGCGAAAATGACAACGTCAACATTGCACTTGAGGACATTACCAACTAGCTTGGTCTAACATGTGTCGGTAGTTGAGAGGGTGCACTCGTCCTGTGAGTCTTGTGAGTGGTGTTGCTGTTAGGCTGCCCTCCAATGAATAATGGTCTCCTTCATAGTCCCTAATAGTGAGATAGACCTTTTCAAGTTGTCCCAAAATTTTTCATTTTAATGTTTTCAAATGCATCACAGAATAGTTACGAAGTTCACCTGTTGTGTGTCAAGTAGATAGTTTAGGATCTGGAAAACATAATCTTTCAAATTCTTGACGTGATCAACAAAGGTATGAATGTGGCTCCAGCATCCTGATTGTGTCCAAATATTACTAATGCATGAACAAATAAAGAATGCATGCCATGTTGATTCCATGTTTACTTTGCACAAAAGGATATTGTGGTACACTCTATCCCTTTAGATTTCTAGTATGTGTTTTTAATTTGATCTTGGAATATTCTCTCGATCCATTAATGTTTCTATTTGGTTTTAGCAATTTTTTAATCCGATCCGATTAATTCTCTCTAATAAAAAATAAATTAAGAGAAGAAGAAAATAATATATATTACTCAAAACGTAAAACTAAAAAAGAAACGTATTGCGTTGGAACAGTAGACCGATATTGAATGCACAGATAGCAGCCATGCACTGGAGTAATAAAAGAAGACACAAAAACTTTTAAGTCAATTCAAACACTTGTTTGTCTTATACACAGTACTACGCTACAAATAGAAACACTTCCATCTTCGTCTTCATCTTAAACAAACCTTCTACCATGTCTAAAGAACCCAATGATTCCTTTCGGCACTTGGACATCATTCTGAACCCTAATGGCACCCTCACGCGCTTGCGCCACTTTCCAAGCACCGCACCCTCTTCCAACCCCACCCTCCCAGTTCTCACCAAAGACATCACCATCAACCAACAAAATAAAACATGGCTCCGCTTATTCCTACCCCGAATAGCACTATCCTCAAACCCAAAGAAGTTACCTCTCATCGTTTTCTTCCATGGTAGCGGCTTCATCGTGACCAGCGCAGCCACCACCATTTTCCACGACTTCTGCGCCGCCATGTCCTCCGCCGTCCCCGCCGTCGTGGCCTCCGTCGAGTACCGCCTCGCACCGGAGCACCGTCTCCCTGCAGCGTACGATGACGCGGCGGAAGCGTTGGAGTTTATCCGAAACAGCGACGATGAATGGCTGACTAACCACGCCGACATATCTGACTGCTATCTCATGGGGAGCAGTGCGGGGTCCACAATCGCCTACTTTGCGGGTCTACGTGCAGCCGACACTGTGCGCGATCTTTTGCCTTTGAAGATCAGAGGGCTGATATTGCGCCAGGTGTTTTTCGGTGGGACCCAGAGGAGCGAATCCGAGGTAAGGCTCGAGAACGATGAGGTTATTCCGCTGTGTGTAACCGATTTGGTTTGGGAGCTGGCGCTGCCGGTTGGCGTTGACCGTGATCACGAATATTGCAATCTAAGGGCTGAGAAGTGGGTTGGGAAAATGGGGAGAATGAAGGAGCTAGGGTGGAGGGTGTTGGTGAGTGGGAATGAAGGGGACCCTTTGATCGATCGTGAGAAGGAGTTGGCGATGTTGTTGAAGGAAAAAGGTGTGGATGTGGTCACTGATTTCGATGAAGAAGGGTGTCATGGGGTGGAGTTTGGTGATGAATCAAAAGCAAAACAACTCATTCAAGTAGTCAAACGTTTTGTTATTTCCTCGGTTCATTCTTAGGGATATCAAGATCTAACGCTATGTTTTTTCTTTTCTTTTTAGATCCTAATAAGAATGGAGTATGATATATCATAGGGAAATCATGCTAGTAGTCTTCTCTTTTGAGGGGCAATGGAAATAAAAATTAGAGAATTTGTGTGAAAAGTGTGATGTAATGGATAGATATAAAATAAAATAAAAACAATATTTCACAAGTTTGTCGGTGATGTTGTTTGTTGAAGTAGTTTGTAAGTGTAAAAAACAATGTTTTAAACAGGGATATATGTGGAAAAAATAATGAGACTTGGAAATTATAAAACATAAATAGTTTTAGAATAAGAATAAAAGGTTAAAACATCTATAATTTTGGAGCGGAAAAAGTATATACTTGTAAGAATATTTAAGGAATAAAAATATTAATAATTAATAATAAAGTTTTTGGGTGTATGAATAGTTATCTATGTTATTTTTATAACAAAAATTGTCTATGTTCATCTACAGAATCGAATTAATTTTAAAAAATGATTTAGAATTGAACTAGGTTAAACTAATTCAATCTAAGTTTTAAAGTTCGACACAGTGACAAGGTAAAAAGTTCGGCTCACTAAAATGTTGATGTTTGAGTTGGATGTATTTTTACTATACAAAATGTGTTTATTTTTTTTTTATTTATTTTTTTTAAGGAAACTCAATCAATCATCTACATGTTATCATATGTTATTAAAACAATTCATTTATTCGAAAAATTTCAGAATTTTCTGTACGTGAACCCTGAGGCACATAAACTCTTTAACAAGTAACAGGTAGTGTGTCATTCAAGGATAACATTAGAGCTCTTGGAAATAAGTTTAAAGCAATAGATACATAAATTAAAAGCGAAACAACACCTCAAATCAAAACGATTAAGATATTAATTAGGACGTGAAGCATGCTTTAATTTATTACTTGCATTCATGTTTACTTGCACTGATCCAAGCATCCTCAAAACTCAAAAGTTCTTCTAACTTCTATATTTGTCAACTTCACCGACAAACAAAAGTGCATTTACATCAAGAGTAATTAAAAAGCTCACTAAAAAATCGTTAATGACACAAGTTTTTCTAAAATCGGACAAACTAATCAAGCTGCGTAAAAATTAACAACTCTAATGCGTTTAACAAGTATCAATCTTAAACATGGCACTATCATGATCGATGATATGAAGTTGCGTACAAATTAACAACTCTAATGCTAACCACTTATTGTGTTTTGTGAATTTTGATGTACAACTTTTGGTAGGTAGGTAGAAGGATGGTATATATTATTAGTGTTAAGTGAATATTTTATGAATTTTGTTTGTAAAATTTAACTTTGAAATAAGACTTTTGGATGGTATAGTAATATTTATTTTTTGGTCATTTGTTTTGTTTTTGTTACTACAAGTTATATAGTTTATTTTACTATAATTAGTATTTATTTATAACATGCATGATCATATTTTGTTTCTCCAAACTAAAATGCATTGGAGGTATTTTTGTAACTTATTTGCATGTTATATATACATATAAAATATACAATGAAAAAAAAATTATTGTGTTTTGTAGTATGTGTTTTTAATTTGTTATTTGATTTCTCTCCATTACCGCATCTATTTGATATTAGCAATTTTTTATTTGGATTCAATTCTCTCTAATAAAAACAGATAAATACTATACTGAGACTGATAAAAAAAGATGTAAAGCAAAGAAACGTATTGGTATGAAACTGTGGATTCTTATGGAATACACAGGAGATATACATTAGAGAAATAAAAGAAGAATAACTTGAATTCAGTTCAGAGAGAAAGTTGGAACATAAGTACTCCATACTACAGAATTTTCATCTTCATCGTACGTAAAGCTAGAAACCTCAAAGTTCCATTCCACCATGTCCAAACAACCCATTGACCCCTTTCGCCACATGGGCATCGTTCTGAACCCTAACGGCACCCTAACGCGCTTGCGCCACATTCCAAGCACCGCACCCTCTTCCGACCCCATTCTCCCAGTTCTCACCAAAGACCTCACCATCAACCAACAAAACAACACATGGCTCCGCTTATTCCTACCCCGAGTAGCACTATCCCCAAACCCTAAGAAGCTACCTCTCATCGTTTACTTCCACGGTAGCGGCTTCGTCCTGTCCAGCGCCGCCTCCACCATTTTCCACGACTTCTGCACCGCCATGTCCGCCGCCCTCCCCGCCGTCGTTGCCTCCGTAGAGTACCGCCTCGCGCCAGAGCACCGCCTCCCTGCGGCGTACGACGATGCGGTGGAAGCGTTGGAGTTTATCCGAAACAGCGACGATGAATGGCTGGAAAAACACGCCGACATATCAGATTGCTATCTCATGGGGAGCAGTGCGGGGGTCACAATCGCCTACTTCGCGGCTCTACGTGTAGCCGACTCGGCGCTAGATCTCTCACCGTTGAAGATCAGAGGGCTGATGTTGCACCAGGTGGGTTTCAGTGGGACCCAGAGGAGCGAATCCGAGGTTAGGCTCGAGAACGACGAGATTATTCCGCTGTGTGTAACGGATATGTTTTGGGAGCTGGCGCTGCCGGTTGGCGTTGACCGTGATCACGAGTATTGCAATCTAAGGGCTGAGAAGTGGGTTGGGAAAATGGGGAGAATGAAGGAGCTAGGGTGGAGGGTGTTGGTGAGTGGGAATGAAGGGGACCCTTTAATTGATCGTGAGAAGGAGTTGGCGATATTGTTGAAGGATAAGGGTGTGGATGTGGTCACTCATTTCGATGAAGAAGGGTTTCATGGGGTGGAGAATGTTGATGAATCAAAAGCAAACCAACTCATTCAAGTAGTCAAACGTTTTGTTATTTCCTCGGTTCAAGAGTAAATACTATACCAAAGGATATCAAGATCCAACGTTATGCTTTTTTTTTTTCCTTTTTAGATCCTAATAAGAACGTTATGTTTATGTTAGTTGGTATGTTATATGCTTACCTTTTTCATTCTAGCATGTTGTGGTTGATAGAGTTATTTTATTATCTCAGGGAAGTAAGTAATGCTAGTAGTCATTTTCTTTTCATGCAAGGAAAATAAAATAAAAGCAATATTTCATGAATTTGTTGGTGATGTTGTTTGTTGAGGTAATTTTCAAGTGTATCTCAAATAGAGTTATTTTAAATAGGGATATATGTAAGAATATATTTGGAGCGGAAAAGTATATATTCATAAGAGTATTTAAGGAATAACAATATTAATAATTGATAATGAAAAATATTGGGTGAATAGATAACTATCTATATTATTATTATAATAAAAATTGTCTAACTGTTCATCCACATGTTAGTTATGTACCATTTTGTTCACTCTCTTTTATTTTCTCTCTGGTGATGTTGTTGTTGTTGAGTGTGCAGTGCAAGCGGGTACTCCGCTAGTTACTGAACGTTAGTAAATAGCATTAGTCCCGTCCAATCAACGTTTAAAATTTGATTTTTATATTTTTCTATATTATAGTTAAACAAATATAAATATAAATAGGAAGGAAAACAACCCATCTAAAATGTAAATAGTGATTTTTTTAATAAAAGTTATTTTATTACTTTCTTTTAATAATACTTGCTTGTATAAGTAAATTGAAAGTTACTTTAAAAACATCAAATCGGTTATATTAGTAGTATAACATGCCGATAAAGAAATCAAGAATAAATATGGTAGAATCTTAAATCAAATATCTTTAAATATAAATTCATAAATCTCATCTTAAATATACTTACCAACAAAATAATTTTTAAAATTTACTTGAAAATAAATGGTGATACAAAAATAATATTTATTTGTTGTAAAAGATGAGCCCAAAATTCATAATATATAAGAAGTCTTTTTTAAAATGCAAAAATCAATTTAGAACAATAAAAAATTGTTAAAATGATTTTCAACTGAGACATTTTGATCGAACAAATAACTTACCATCACAATCTAGAATTAAAGTAAAATTAACGAAAAAGATAAAACTAATAGTAATTAATTTACAAATTTGATATTGCTACATATTGGGAAAAATGGTTTTTTACTTGGATAACAAATGAACAAATGCTCATGAAAATGGTAGCAAACATAGAAATATAAAATCAAAATCGAAATTCAAAATATTCCAAAATTACCAATAAAAAAGGAAAATTATAGCAAAAAATGCTAATAATAATAAAAACACTAACCTTTAAATTCACCATTCTCATAATCAAATTTCCTCAGCACTGTGTTAGAAACTTGAAATGAAATTGGAAACTCCTTCTACCCTGCTTTAGTTTATCAATTCAAAATTTCAAATCTTACCCTTCTTATTCTCTCCACAAATAATAGCCTTTAAGTCTCTTCTCCTTTTGCTTTTCTAGAGGTGTTAATCACTTGTTGGTGATTATTTAACTTTGAACCCCATAAAATGGTTCCCAAAGTTTTATTTCTTTATCTCTCTTCAGTTTGTCTCTTTTGCGTTAGTTCTTCCTAAGTTGAAATTCAAAAAAAGAATTCTGAAACTTTTTCATTTTGTGTTAGCTTTTAAAATTGGCTTCTCAACGCAAAAGTAGAAACCCATTTGGGTGAAGAACATCGTTGTCCAAAACGGAGAAAGAAGGAACGATACTTTGCTTTCTCATGACCAAAAGGAAGCGTTTTTATTGTAGCTATGGTCCGTGAAAGAGTGCTCGTTGTGCAATCCTTTTTTTCGAGGGGTGCTCTCTCTAGCAAACGGTGCATTTTATGTAGGTTGAAGAAGCAGTGACTTTGCGCCAAAATTTTCCTTTTTTAACTACGTTTTGAATTAGAATGTTTTTCTAACTCTTGTTGAGAGGAGGACACGTGTCATTTCTTACGAACAAAGAGTTCTCAATTGTTAGTATTATAGATAACTACACACATAATAAATTGCTAATAGTTCATTTAGCTTCGTGGTTTGCAAATAATTTATAAAACCATCAAATCCAAGGTTCGACTATGGCATAAGTTCCAATAACCTACACACCAAAATTGAGGTATTCTAAAATACCTTTTTTTTAACCAATGACTTTACAAAAATCAAGTATTCAAAAATATAAATATATATATTATATATAAAAAAAAATGGACATGTAAATTATATGTTTTATCATGTTAAACTAATAACACAGTTTTATCAAATCTGAAAACAATATATCACATTTTCAATTCAAATTTTTTTAATATGCTATCATTTACTATTCAATTTATGTCCCTTCAATCAAATTACACACACATAAATGTTTATATATAAGGTGGCACCTTAAAAGGAAAAAAAAAAAAAAAAACATACACCCACCATATGTATCCGCTATCTTGAGTAGATTTCAACTCACAATTAAGTTAATTCATTTTTCAGACCAAGCTAAGTGAATGGGATTGACTCTTTAATAACTCTATATAGTATAAGTCACTCTGTGTTTAATATAGAAAATAATGGGCTATCAGAATTGTTTCAACTTTGGGCCTCATGGGCCCCAAACGAAGTCGGAATGCTTCAGTATGAAGTAAGCTTGGCTACATATAACAAAGAAACATAATCATAGTTAGAAGAATTAAAAATAAGGAGGATCTTAGGTGGGGAAGTTGGAAAAATCCACTGCAGAGTTTTTTAACCACAAGTTTGTTTGTATTGTTTTTATATATTTTATTAATTAATTATAAAAGAAGCGGTAACTATGAAAACTTTATCCAGCATTTGAAAAACCACTCTTAATATGAAATGTTAAAAATATTATTTTTTTATAAAAACAAAATGAGGTTCCCACTACGTGCAACCACTGTGCACACCCGCTGCCCACTGTGCACACACCCCTAGATTCACCCCACCACGGACACCTCCCCCATGTCCGCCCCACCGTACACACTCTCCGCGCGCATCTCACACACCGCAAGCACCACACCACACCCACATTCCTTCCGCAGCTCGCTCCCATGCGAACCCAGTCCCACCACACACACACCACCCTAGATTCGCCTCACCTCGCAAACCCACCTCGAGCATTCCCACCCCCGTCGTGCACACCCACCGTGTCACGTCCCCTATGCGTTCCCCACCATTTAACCCAAAACCATAATAAATTAATGTTCAATGCATTATAATGGGTGAAAGGCAAAAAAAGTATGTTTTCAATTGAAAAATATTTAACAAATTCACACATTTATTTAAAAGAATTTAATCTCAGATTTCATACACAATTTTGCATAAAAAATTTGAACCATTCACTTTTTCAAAAAAATTATCCAATTGTGACTTGTTTCAAAATTAAGTTAATCACATTGATCACCTACGGAGGATTCATGGATTTGACTTAGAGATGCGAGTGGTTTGTATTTGGTTAAGTTGACTTTTGATGAAATTAATGCTTTTTATAAAAATTATGTGAAAAATGATATTTTGACTAATATTTGAAAGATGAAGATACCTTCAAAAAATAGTATTTTTCTTTGGAGAATGTTCATGAACAATCTGTCTTCATGCGATAATTTGATGAGAAAGAATATATGTGTGGTTGTGGGAATTTCAATTGTAAATTTTGTTCGGATCATTTAGAAATTGTTGATTAGGTTTTACGGTATCCGATTATCATGAATGTATAGAAGATTTGTTATGGGTGGTTAAATTTATTCGTGGCCTTTCCTCATACAACAATGGCTCACTATCATCAACACTATCTTATGGGAGTTGGTAGACATAAGCAAGTTAGGTGGATGACTCTCTAGTATGTGGTTGAGTAGATGATGTGAAAAACTAGAAATGAGTTTGTTTTCAATAATAATATTTTTCATGTGCAGAATTTGATACAAGACATTCTCTTTCATGCATGGAGTTGGATTAAAGTTTCAAATGAATCATTTGCTATTCATATATTCAATAGTGTCCGTGTTTTAGTGCTTGCATTTTAAAAGTTTAATGAAATGTAAAGTTTGTCACGAGTACACGTGAAAATAAATATTTGTTTTGCTTTGGTGGATATAGGGGATGATTCGGTATATTAGATATACATATATATTTTAGGTTACTATTAGATAATGGATCTATTTTGATTGAATCCAATTTTGGTTTTAAACTGTATGTCTTTATTATCCCTTAGTTATGACATTTTGCCTATAATCAGTGTTTTTTTCTTGCAACAAAGCCTATACTTTTAGAATGAGGTAGGACTTGATGTAAATTGTTATTACTTGGTACTTCTAGTACCACCATTTGTTTTAGTTATATATATATATATATATATATATATATATATATATAGATTCTCTTTTATTGATAAAAAAAAAAACATTAATCACTTATTCAACTCGTTTAAAATAGAATTTACCTTAAAAATATTAAAGTTGAGAGTCTCTGAATTTACAAAATAAATCAAGATATCTTTTAAATATTTTTATTTCCTTTCAAATATGTAAATATGTGCAATTATGGAGAAAATAAACAATAATTGTGAACAAAAACTTTATTACCTAGAAAATGAATATTGTGTATGTTTTTTTTTTTTTTTTTTTTTAAGGAAACTCAATAAATAGTCTACATGTTTTCATGTTATTGAAAATAACATTTATTTTCTGTAAAAAAAAAATTTATTTTAAAATTTTCACAAACATAAACTCTTTGGTTGAATGTGTACATATTATATGTTCAACAAAAATCATGATGTTATAATTCATCATGACCCTCCTTTCCATGTCAACCCGTGTGTGTAGCTGGGTGATAAAACCATCAATAAAGAAAGCAACTCTAACAAGTAACAGGTATATCATTCAAGGATTACGTAAGAGCTCTTGGAAGTAAGTTAAAAGCAATAGTTACACAAAAGAGAAACAACACTCAAAACCAAAACGATTAAGATATTAAGACGTGGAGCATGCTTTAATTTATTACATGCATTAATGTTCACTTGCACTGATTCAGGCATTCTCAAAAGTTCTCCTAACTTCTATCTTTGTCAACTTCACCCACAAACAAAAGTGCAATTACATCAAGAGTAGGTAATTAAAAAAACTCACTAAAAAAATGTTAATGACATAAGGTTTTCTAAAATCGGACAAACTGGTCAAGCTGCGTACAAATTAAGAACTCTAATGAGTTTAATTATGAGTATCGATCTTAAACATGGCACTATCATGATGATATCAAATTAATTAATCCACAAACAAACCATGTGTCTAGCTAATTTATCACCCTTTCAGAAGATAAAACAGCATTGAATATCAGCAAAGAAAATAGTATAATTTTTTCATGCCTTGAAACAAACTAAAACTTAGTTTTTATTTGAAGCCGGACCTTATCATCAACTTTTGCCTTATTATTGGCGTAGAATCACGTGTGTGTCACCAAACAAACTTTGTCATTCTTCTGACTAAATTCACTGTATAAATTAACACAGTATAATTAGTTTATTACTTCTTGTCTTCTAGAAGTGATTCATGATCTATCTCTTGCACATGGAACCTGTGAAAAAAAAAAAAAAAAAACTAGCTTTTGAGGCTTTGATATAGAAGAAGTATCGAAATTATGAAATTCTTAATTCTATCAAGAAGTGTACGGGCGTATATTAGTTAAAGAACAAGGCTCTGGTGTACGTGCATCATCTCTAAATTTAATTAATTGTATCATTTCTTATTAATTTTTATTCACACTAATTAATTAACAAATTAAACGAAAAGAAGAAAACCCATGATGAAATATCTCGAGATTATTTATTTTACGATTTTGTATAGATACTTGTATATATATCTATAAGCATGCGATAGGTATTTGTACCTGTATCTTTTTCGTGTAGTCAATTTACATTTATCTTAAAAACAAGAAAAGAAACAAAACCAACGAATGGAAGCCATTCTCGCAAGCTCACCCCCACACGATGTATATCTTTGGAATATATATATCCTAGCCTCTTTTTTTTCCTTGTTGCATATTTCACTCTCTTTCCACACAATCTAACAAAAGAAACGCCAAAACCATAGAAGAAATAAGATTTTGTGCGTTTGATTAAACCGTTATGTGTGTTGGACATCCTAGCACGTAATTATGGAATGAGATTTCAAGTAAAAAATTAATAAAACCTTTTTTAACTATTTAATTTTGGTGGGGGGCAAAAGCTTGAATCAGATCATGTTTTTTTTGTCGTTTTGTGGTCCTAATGGTGCTCAAATGGCCAACTTAGCAACGCATGCAAGAGTACTGAGCTAATCTTGTAAGTGATGTTGTTGGCTTATTAAATTATATATATAATTATATCCCTTGTTGTGTCTACTAATTAATCGTATTAAAATATAATTATTAATCTCAACAATCAACGGGGGTAGGAGGTTGCAGTGGTACTCCTATTTTCCATGCTTAAATCTACATTTTATTTAATGTTATAGGTAGATGGCAATGGAAAAATTATTGAATTGTGTTGTCGTTTGCATGCAATGGAAATTATCAGATAGGACAAAAACATGTATTTCAATCAATAGCTGCTGCAACAAAAAAATGCAGTATCCCTAGATAATATTTTGAGATTCAATGAGATTGAGATTGTCATTTTGCAAGGAGGAGTTTAAATTGTGTCTAGCTATTACAGTTGTTATATATTGTTGATTTAGATTTTTCTTTGGTGTGTTATCTTCTTCCAATAAATAAGAACACGGTTACCAATAAAAACAAACAAAGTTTGTCCTTCTCTAATCTAAAGATAATAAAAATTATTAATTAAATAAACATATAAAAAGAAAAAGGCATTGATGTGAGGAAGCGAACTTGAGGCTAAAGCACAAGATTGAGATTCGTTGCCATTTTTGTGCCACTTCAAAGGTTACGAATTTGAATGAAAATTGAAGAAGCATCATTACCTACCATTTTTCTAAAACCAGGATTTAGATTAGGAGCAGGTTTTTCCTTATTAAAGATTAAATATTTTCTATGAACGATGTTCCACAGTTGAACCCAACTGATGAGCCAAATCTTGTTAACTCGACTTAAAACCTTACCCTATACTCCTTTGGCATGAAGACATAAATGTAATTATTGATTTAATCTTATTAAAAGGGTGATAATTGGAGACCTACGCTTTATTTCTTATAGTCAATATTCAAGGAATATATTTTATGAGGATAGTAGTTCTTTGTGAAAGGATAGATGAATAGAATCTGCCACTCTACATAAATGATTTTTGGAATAACGTGATATAGGATATTATATTTATTGGAATATTTTTAATAACTTTAAGATAAAATTGATTTTTTTTTAAAATTTTACAATCCAGATGGACAATTAAATAAAATTTGTGGACTAAAATAAATATTAAACCTATTATATACCTAGAAAGTATTTATCAATTTTTCAATGACAATTTTTTTTCAAAAATGTTAATTATTAATATGATTAATTTTTTTTTGTTAAAGATGGAGTAGAATCTACAAATTTTTCCTCATTTTCTTCCTCCTTTATTGTTAGATCACTCTTATATCTCTTTATAGATGATTATACTTTTCTCTCATAACATGATTGCATAACATATTAGTTATTAATTAATATATGATGGTCCAAATCAGTGGGAGATGCAAATTTAATCCAGTGCATAATAGTTGTTTAATTTGTTATCATCATTTAAAAAAAAAAAAGAAGAGAAAAGAGAACATGAAGAAGAACATGAACAGCAAAACCATAAGAAAAGTAACTAGAGAACAAGATGGTACAGATAGGTGAGCAGAGGAGGTATCTGTGACAGAAATCCTAAGAAGTGTCGTTTTTTCAAGAGAGCATATATATATATATATATATATATATATATTTGTGTTGCAATTGCATACACAAATGTTTGGTGTAGTGTTGTTTTTTTTTTATTAGTTTAATTTTATTTGATGAAATCATAATAATTAATAAGTATATATATAATGATGCATGCAGAGAGTTGGATTAGAAGCGATGGCAGAAGAAACAACAGATGGTTTCCACGTGATGCGGGCCTTTTGGAAGAGAGTACGGGAATGGGACTGTCATTGTCCTTACTTGTGGCGGCTGTGCCTTTTCATAAAGGATTCACTTGTAATTTCACTTCTCTCTCTAAAGTTGTTAAGTATTGTTCGAACGATTCAACATTTCAACTGTCATATACCGGTTTGAAGATGCCAATGAATCCAATGCTTCAATAAATATTCTCATATTGCAAATCACCCTAAGACCGTGTTTGGTTATGAGAAAAGCAGAGAGAGCCAAAAGATACGATAACAAATATTGCAAAAACTACAAATCATATTGGAACTCGAGAGATCCCTTTCTTTGTTTTGCTTTTACATTCTCAAATAAAATATTGTGAGGAGAATGTTGCAGCATCTCAAGACAGGTGCTGCTGGGAGGATTATAGATTATAGTGAGTAGTAGTATTCCCTTGCATTTCTAAATTACACAACCATCCAAATATCCAGGTATGAAAAATCAGGATATTAAAAAAACAAGTGCTTGGAGTTGCAGAGTGAATGAATATATACTATGCATAAATTGCAAAAGAGATCTATGCCAATCCTCAATGGATTTTAGCTCCCTATTCCTCCGAATCATTCATTCAAATTGTGGGCCACATGTTTTTTGTTGGATGTATTTGCTGGTTTTTAACCTTACTCTCTCATATACTTCCAACTTCTAAGACCTTCAAGATAAAATAAAGATTATTATTGATTGATGCATAGGAGCTGTGACTTATGCCCTAGCAGTAGCATATATAGCATCGTTCTTATTAATTTAAATACTAACTTGGATCCATTAGGTGTTAACCTTCGTTTTCTTCGAATCAGTCAAATTGGACCTTACACAAGAAAGAAAAAAAAACCAATAATTCTTGAAATTCAGAAGGAGGTTCCAAAGTGCTGAATCTCAGTTATTGAGCAATTGTTTCCCATTTCAACAGAGAAGTTGATTTACTAGTTCAATCCATCTTGCAAAATGAACGCATAATCTTGAATTTAGCTAGTGATTTTTCACTTCTCTTTTGAAAATTAATTAATAAAACAAGGTTAAGGCTGTTATACAAAGGTACACAAAATTCTGTATAATCTTATGAATCAAAGTCAATTAAATATTATTATTATTATTATTATTATTTAATTGTACCGAAAACATAATAAAATTTGATAGAAAAAATGAGGAAAAAGTGAATGCAATATCTGCATTGGGAGTAACTGAAATTAGACAGAGTATTAAGTCCTTCTCAGAATCTTAGAGAGAAAGTTAAGGGGAATTAAGTTATAAAGTCATTATCAGAGTCTCTTATTCTTAATGGTTCTTCCAAAACCTTAAAAAAAATTTACTTGGATTAATCATATCATATATCTTATACACTTAATAACTAAAAATATTGAAAATTTAACAATAACTTTTCCACGTCACCAAATAAAAATTACAAAATTAGCTGGAGATTTTTTCTCACTGTCACCTTACAAAAATATTTTATCTCTTCTTCCCATGTTTTGTTACATACTAATCAATCACTAGAGTGCAACACCACTCAAATCATGAAAAGAAAACATGGTTTTTCTTTCAATTTTTCAACTCAGTAGTGCCTTTTTGCTGCTGCTCTTTTCGTTTTCTCTGCCAATTGCACTTCTTCCTTTCACTTGACACTTGTCACTTTTCATTCATTCATTCATTCATATGAGATTTTTATGAAAGGCTAATATAAACAATTAAATAAATAATATGGTCTATTCATGTGCTTGAAATTTGTTCAGCTGGAAGCCAGTTGGTGAATGCCTGAAGGGTATTCATGTCAGCTCTATAATGTTTCTGAGTAAACTCAAGAAGCATAGGCCATGTAAAATCTGGGTATACCCTTGGGGTCAACTCATCCACCAATTCACTAGGTGGACTCACCACCTTATCACCTTTTGGACACAAAAAGAAAGCAAGAGATTTCCTTGTGGTCTTGCTGTTCACCACTGCCCTATGCAAGCAACTCTTGTACCTCCCATTTGAAAGAGCCTACACAATACAAAGAAGCTTGAATAAGAATTAACAACATCAAGAAGCGGACGAAATAAGTTACAGATTCGAATCTAATATCTCGTATCACAAGGAAAATTCATTGACCACAATTCAAAGAGAGACCAAACATACCATGAAGGTGTCACCTATGTTGACAACAAAAGCATTGAAATTTGGGCTAATAGAATGCCACTCATTGTCAACAAAAACTTGGAGGCCTCCCACTTGGTCCTGGTGAAGAATGGTCAATGATGTTGGGTCACAGTGAGGTCCAGTGCCCAAAGTGAGGTCAGGTTTTTGACATGGAGGGTAGTAATTAAGCCTCATTATTGAGTTGTTTTCTTCAAAGAACTCTCTAAAACATTCTTTACCAACTCCAAGACTCATTCCCAAAAGTTCCATTATCCCCAAAGAAAGATTGCTCATGGAATCACAATAGTCTTGGTAAACCCTCCTGTTTTACAATGGAAAAACACACAATTTAATTAGCATAGAGTCCAAGCAAATGATATCAAACATAGAAAAAATAAATGTGGACATGTTTTGGTTAGTCACTAACTTACCCAAATTGCTCAAACTCATTCCCCAATGTGTTGCACAAATAGTCTTTGACCTTAGTGGATGAGTTTTCCTCAGCTGAGAACTGAAAAGAAAGTGTCTCTTTCCATGGAAGCTTTGAAGAGAACCTGCCAGTGAAGCTGCTAGCATAACCACAGTGTTCCCCTGTTTTCCTCTGTGCCCTCTGTTTCTGAGACAGGGGAACCTCAAAGAAGTCATCCATGTAGCTATGAGCATGAGAGATTAAGTTGGCATCAATCCCATGATTCAACACAAGAAAGAAACCGTGCTTTTGACATGCCTCGCCAACCATCCTTGCAGCCTCCATTGTTGCAACAGGGTCACCGGAGAGGAACCCTCCCAAGTCAATGAGAGGGACAACAAGTTCGGGCACATTCATGCATGGTTTTTCTTCATCAGGCCAAATGAACTGTTGTGGAAGGTTGAGTTGGTGCCTGAGAAGTGATGCATCGAAAACCAATGGTGCTTCATCCTCTTTGTGGTCTTGGTGGTGCTTTTGTGGTTGAGACATAGATTGTATATTTGTTATGCACTCTATGGCCATTGTATTAACAATGCAAATTTAGTTTATTATAGTAAAATAATAATAGAAAAAGATATGTTTTGAGAAGCAGAGGAAAACAGAGAGAGAGAGAGAGGGGATGAAAGAAAAGCCAAGGCAGCTTATTGGGAAAACAGAGAGAAGAAATGGAGCATTATATAGAAGCACAGGGTCTCTCTCTCTCTCTCTCTGCCCTTTACACACAACTCATGGCATGCAAATTAAATTGTCAACATGGGTGGCCATGGAAATGTAACCACACGGAAAAATATAATATATTTTTTTAATAGAGAAATTTTTAAAAATCCTTCTAAATCACAACCATATAAACTCAAAGATAATCTTTCATAAAGTTTTATAATCACCACACTGTTAGAATTAAACATGACTTAGTTTAAAACAAAGAAAATAGTGGGATATATTTTCATATTTTTACACATTTTTCTTAACATAAGCTTACAATTATGAGAGAGAATTGCTAACGTAACAAAATTTGAAGATTTTATACTATCTATTTCTATGTCAGTTGTGTCGTCTCATTTTTTTTTTTCAAATCAAACACCAAAAAATCCACTATTATATTTTTTAACACATCAAACAAACAGTTAAGTTTTATATTTTTTAATAGTAGTATTTACCTATGCGTAGAAAATATGTCATGTGAGAACTCTTAGTTATTATAAGAAATAAAAAACATAACAAAGTTAGATCATGCTTAAATGATTTAAGATTAAAAAATAAATATGTAATTTAAGTAGTCATATATCTCTACTAACTAACTTTTTAAGAAATACAAATAATAAAAGTCAGTTATTTATGTATAATTATATGACCTAAATTTATAATTATTTAATTCTTAAAATAAGAACAAATCGGACTGCATATGTCTTTGTATGGTTATCGATTAAAGCATAAAAAAAAAATTATTAACTAAATATTTGTTATATAAAAATAAAATATTCATTTAGTTAATTTGTATTTTATAAATGCTGAGATAATATTATGATGAAAAAATGGATTGATCCGGTTGATCCGCTTAATTCTTAAATTTTTTTTTAATATATTATGTTTATAATTTTTTAATTAAGAATGTCAATAAATAATAAAAAAATAAAAAAATCATCAAAAAAAATAAATATATTAATAATATTTTAAAAAAAAAATTAATTAAAATAAAACGAAAGTTGAAAAAACGACATATTCCTCTTAATAAAAGAATTGGATTATATTTACTATTTATTATTTCTGGTTGTTATAATAATTTAAAATTAAATAATTAAAAAAATATATATATATATATATATATATATATATATATATATATATATATATATAGTTATAAGTATTTTTTTTTAAAAGTTAAAATTGACAGAATAATCCGTAAAATGACCATGCAGATTGATCCTTTTTTAACTCGCACCAATCATAAAGGATTCAATCCATTTTACTCATTTTTTAGCCGGTGACACATTTACACTCTAAATAACATGCATTAAAGTTTTTGGTTTAAAGTATCATTACTGTCACGGTAAAAAAAAATGCCCTTCTTCCAAGCAAGAGCCAACATCAAGCAATTTGTTTTTATTTATAAATCTATTAAACTCAGGTCGCGAACTAGCTTCATCACCCAATGATGGCAAAGTGCTTCTGCTGTTTTTATTTATTTATTTCCATGACTGATTTAACAATTTTGTTACTCCCATGCGTCACTCTCTGAAAATTATTCCAAGACTATTACATCATTTAGATGCATCTACATTCATATTGAGTAGTAATTTATTAATTTAGTCCCTTAATCATTACTTTTCTTTAAATAGTCTCCAAAGTAATTATAAATAAATAAATAAATAAGTAGTTTCATAAACATCAAATATTCATGAACTTAATCTCTTTGTTGATATATTTTACTAATATATAAAGACTATAATATTACTTAAAATGATTTTGTTGACACTAAATTTTTTTTTTTGTCGAGACTAGTCGTTTATTGTTGTCTAATGATTAATTTAGTCAGTTAAATTAGTTAACGGTCATCAACTAATGAGAATCAATCTAAATAGATTCTAACTTGTTTCGATATTAAAGATGATTTACGACTAAAATAATTGATTTTTATATGACTAAGAATTAAGATAATCGTTTCTAATGATTAACGACTATTTTTTGTTAATAGATGATTAATAACTATTTTTCTTGACTGACACAACAAAGTTGAATAAGAACTATTTTGGATCAAATTAGAAAGAAAATTTAATGTGAAAGATAATTACAAACAATTCTTTCCAAGATTCTTAAAAAAAAAAACAAAAAAAAAACAGATTCTTCCAAGACTAAATGCATATTAAGCTATGATGATTTTCTAAAAAATAAGAGAAGTGAGCAGTGAAAGTGAACAATAGTTTTTCTCACACCTTTTTATTTCTCAACAAATAGACTTTTAGGTTGGCGCACACTCACTCACAATTAGAGAAGAGAGAAAAGAGATGTTAAGGGAATACAGAAAAATTGAACCACTATTATTGATGATAAGATCTGTACATTATATAGAGAAATACATGTACACTATCACAGATATTGATTAATTAGGATTTCCTAATTATTTAAGTAATGGTACAAATTCTTATGGTATTTGTCCTTTATCATGGAGCCAGAAAATCGTTTCCCAATGGCGTTTTGGCTTTTCTTGCTGAGAGTATTGCTAATGTCACCCTCCAGTCCACAGAACTAAAGACGAGTCTTATGCTTATGAAAAATTCAAAGTTCCATCACCCATGTGCACAGCACGGAATAAAATCTATATTATCCTACAAGCTACAATATTATCATTTGGATTTATGTTAAAATTATACTAATTCACTTTACATGCTTGACTTATCTTTGAAGGGATGAGTTCTACATAAATAAACTTGAGGTGTTCTTCAAGTTACATCTAAACAATAGTATATATAAAAGAAAAATTGACTCTTTTCTTTTCACTTGGTATTAAATAATTAAGTAGTGAGTATTTTACCAAATAAAGAAGCATATAATAACATATTATATCATCTTCGAACATAGTTTAAGTGCCCACTCATCTACACGACTCCACCGTCATACCCCCCAACCCAATGTAATAAGAAGTTGATGCAAATTATGAAAGGAAAAAACACAAGTCACTACAAAAGTCTTGTCCACTATGCTATGTTTCTAGTTTCCGATCGATTACCATTTCCCCCATTTTTCTCCATCACCACCTTAGAATGTCAATAAAATATCTTGGAAATTGAATGAATTCGGGATCACGCAAGTAATAATTCTTGAAAAAGAGGGTAAAAAGTTAAAGTGGGGGGAAGAAAATTAATTAAAAAAAAAATGGGACATTGAAAACATAGAAGTACTTGCAAGTTGCAATTAATTGACATTGGATATATGCATGTTGTGACAAAAGTTCTATCAAGGGGCAGCTTTTGGGGGGGAACTACGTACAAAAAAAAAGAGGAGGAAAATTGTATTCGATATGAGAGTAGAGTAGAGACAGTTAGACAAGTTCTTCTATTGATACCAGCCAAAGAACATTACAAAGTGAGGAATATAGAGTTAGAGGATTTCATGTCACAAAAACACCAGACTACAATGAACCGATCGATCAATATGAGTCGGTGTGGTGGTGTGAGTAGGTTTCCCTTCAAGATTGGCCAAGTTTTCCAATCAGAGAATTCAAAGTGTTCTATGAAATGATTAGGGCTTTGAATCTATCTAGCGTTGATCGATTCACGTAATGGAAAAATGTCTCCTTTCATAATAATTAATGGGTGGTGATTAATTTTGACAAGGATATAGTACTAAACAAATTATAAGGTGGGGAAGGTTTGAAAATTTAGAAGGGTATAGAAAGAAAGAGAAGGTCGACAGAGGCATATATAGTATTTTAAAATTTTGGAAGAATCGTGCCTTTCCCTAAGATAATATATATGAAAAGTCTCTAGATTTTAAGAACATTAATAATAATAAAAAGAACATTAATAAAATATTCATATTTATTTCGTTCTAGGACTCAAACTTATGTTTAGTCAAATGTGAGTAACTATAATAACTTATTTACAATTAATTTGAACATATTTTATGTCAAGTACTTTTAATTATCAAGGAACTTTAATTTGGAAGAAAAAAAAAACTATGATTTAGGGTATATATTTGTATTCACATTTGAGCATGTTGAACGTGAATTCAAATCGAGATAAGGATCTCATTCAACGTGTTTTGGTATGTGGGATTAGCCCAAAACAAAGATCGATAAGTAAAATTGTTTTCAACTTATGTTATAAACTTTTCTCCATAATTTACGAGAACAACTTACAATTTATTTATATGAAAATAGACAGTACTGATGAAAAAAAGTGTTTTACAATGTTATCTAATTATAAATTATCATATTTATAGTAAAATTATTGACTTTTGTTATAAAACTTAAAAAATAATAGCTAGGATAGTTTTTAATTGGTTTTCAGTGTAAAACTTTATATATAAATTTATATACTGAATAATGTATGGAAATTAAACCCAAAAAAATAAAATTAACTGATTAATTAAATTTTGTTATAAAATATCATAAAATCAATTTCAGAACATAAATTCAAATTTTATGACGTCAATAATTTACAGTAATGCTGAGATAGAAATCTGGTTTGAAACTAATGTAAAAACAAAAAAGAACTAACGTCCAAGATTTGTCAGTGCAACAAGCTACAGTGCCATCTGAGAAATACTGAGATAGCTAGCATGCGTTAAATGAGAACAGTGTCGTCGTTTGAGCTTTTGAGAAATGGTGCTACGCTGCATGACAAACTTCAATGTTTGATGTATAAAAGTAAAGACATCATATGAGACTATGCAAAGACAACGAGGATTTTGAAGAATGTTGCTATCCACATATTCGAACTTCATCTGATACCATCAATATTATTCAGAAGTTAAGTGTTTCTAATTTAACGTGTAGCCAACCTTTACAATAATTATATGTACGCGTACGTTCGGACATATTTTATCATGACATGTAAAATAGGAAAATGTTAACCATTAAGAACGTATTAACTGTTTCAACTTAAATAGTAGTCTTTCACTTTCAGTCCTTGTTAATTATGTCATTTCATTAAATACCTGAAGAAAGATTTCTATTTACTCATCATAATACTGTCTATCCAAACATAGGAAAAATGTGTACTTTTAGGTTTTCTAACTTTAAAACATAATTTTTATGTCGTTCATTAAAAGAAATAGACCATTTTTTTTTAATCATATAAGAGGAGATAGGACACAGAAAAAGAAGTTTAAGAAAACATTTTTATTATATATAAACATGAAACTAAAGTGTAAATGAGATTCCAAATATGCTCATATATATATATATAACTTTTTCTTAGGGCACGTTATTCTAAAATTAGGTAAAACTATTTTTAATAGTATTAATTTTTATCAGTTAAGCATAATTAAAATACTATATATTTAAATCAATCCTACCTTTCTATTTTTTATATTAAAAAATGTGGACTGTGGGAAGAATTTCATATTCTCTATTCCCTCTAGCAGAGATATAACTAAAAACGACTCTCTAGCTAGTGCTGAATAATGTGAATATGTTTCTAAAATCGTATAACTCATAAACCGCAATCAACACGTTATGAATCAATGATATCAGTTCAAAGAAGTCGCGTTGGAACTGCATCCTAAATTTGACACAAGACCAATTCACGTTTAGAAACTCCTTAAAACCAGGTAATGTGAAAGAGAAAATGAGCAAGAGAAATCCCATCGTCAAGTCAATGATCTGTCTATCTCACGTACTAGAATAAAGTTACTGCCAATGTAATACTTAAATTTAAAAAAAAACGCGTCAAAGAAGATGTGCATGATGAGTTGGTGAAAAAATAGTAAAGATACAATGTAATAAACGTATATATATATATAGATACAAAGCCATTATTCCGCGATACATGGATACTTTCAACCTACAATCTGAACTGAATGTCTGAAATAACTTTCCCAGTCATTTCAAATCCCTGGGACGAATCATGAAACATCTTCGTGTGGATTTAAGAAAGTTTTCTTAAGACTTCTAATAAGCATTCATTAATTTTACCAAGTCATTGTAAGGAGTAATGATGTAAACTGTAAACCAAATAAAGAATAATTAAAAATAAAATTTATTTTATTTTATTTTTAAAAAATATTTTTTTTTATTAATTTATTTGAATAAGTTAAATTTAAATTTAGACCAACTAGACTTATTAATTTAAAATGAAAAAAAAAATTAAACTATTGATGATAAAATCTTCAAGTTCAAGAGTTACCAAAAGAAAAGATAAAATCTTCAATAATAAAGATGATAATTTTTTTTCAAGAAAATTAATGATAGTTCACAAAAAGCTCATCTCATTTATATGCACAATAAAACAGGTATTAGTGGTGAAACAAACACTTCCCTTTGCAATTATAAAAGTTACAATACTAAGCCAAGTGCTCTCTTGAGAAAGACGACAACAAACATGCATAACATGGGGTTTTTAGAGCATGTTTGGAAAATTTTAAAAATTTAGATTATTTTAATAATCAATTATATATATAATTGATTATTGTTATAAACGATTATAATTATGATCAATTTTTTTTAAGTAAATTTGTTAAAAATTGATTTAAAGATAATTAATTTTGCTTGAATGTAATAAAAAAAAGTTTTTACATAATAAAAAACGTAAAAATTGTTAAAAGAAAAATAAATTATTGAAAACAATCCTAATCTATAAATTTTTAACTTTATTACAACAACTTTTTTTTTAATAATATTTTCTTAAATTTAATCTATATTCTCAGACATATTAACTTTTCTACAAACAGCTGAAATTATAAGAAACGGTGGTTGAAATGCCCATTTCTCAAACACGCTCTAGTAGAAAGTCGATGCCATTTAGAAAACAACAGGGTTCATGTAATTTCACTTTGGTAATCGGCTTTTCACCTCCAACATTGCTTCCTGCTCCTTTTTTAAGCTTCCAGATTAGTTTTTATGAAATATAAAAAAATTACATTTTGAAAAGGTTTTCATAATGTAATTTTATATTCTGAAATAGATGCAGAAAGTAACTAGGGAGGTGCAGACAGCAATTGTCTTTCACTTTTCATTGAAAGATTTGGCTTTTTATTTTTGTCTCCACATGTACCATCATTTGCTGGTGGGTCATGTATTAGATTTTGGAATCTATAAAACACTTGGTAATAATGCCACCCCTAATGGAGTTTTAGTTCTGTATTCTTAAAGGGAAAGAGGATTAATTGGTTACAGTGGCCACAAAAAACAAGTCATTTCCTAGTTGCTACAATGATTTCACAAAAAAAAACAATGTTGCAATTCAAACTCTATAATTAAGAGGCTCTTCTAAGGTTCTAAAAGAGATGTTTAAATAAATCATCCCTAAGTTTACTAATTAAAACCATTATTATAATGGTTAACTGAATTGCAGAGAATTATTCAACCAGGTATGTGCGCTTGAATTGACTTTCAGTGTCTTCACCAAGGTTGTAAATAAATATATCCTTGAAATTTTGGCATTGGTTCATGTTGTTTTGACTTCTACAGTTCTACTACTCAAATACTACTAGTCTCCAAAAAATATTATAAATTTTAATGAATACAAATTTCCCCGTCCAAAACTGTAAGCTTTTTCACAAAAAGTGCTAGCGGACAAAGATAATAATTTCACCAAACTGCAATGGCTGGAATATCAAGCTAATTCATAAATAACATCTAATAATTCATCAGATTATGCATAAAAAATTAGTAAAATCATACCCCCAAGCTCAAATCAAGCCATTAACTTCCCCACTTAAGTACTGTTGCCTTTCCATCTGGTATAGCACTCATCATGTCACTCAACTTTTGAGGGAAAATCAATCTCTAGCACTTTCTTAGCTAATTAAAATTTCAAAATAATGAAAGAAATGGTGTCTTAATTAGAACAATCTCGTTTTTTATTTATTTATTTATTTATAGATGACATATCTTTTACCATTTATATAAAAAGATAATCTTGTTCAAATCTTATAAAATCGAGGTAAACAATAATATTTTTTTCTTTAAAAATATTTGAGAGTTGAGACAACTCCATAATTAAAACTCAAAATTGAAATTAGTATTAATTAAGCAAGCCAACCTCTGAATCAATTGAATAAAATGTGTTGATGGTCAACGTTTTTAAGTTTTTGTTACCTGCAAGTATCAAATCCCTTTCGATCCGTCAACTCCCCAATTTTTTTTTTATCATGCTTCCACTAGCACTTGTTCATAGACTTATCTTTTGTATTGATCCCCAAATTATCTTTACAAAATTCATATCCCAAAGAATGTGGGTGGGTGTTTGTAACAACTCATGATCGAGATCTCATTTGCAGTTGCGTTTTAGCGTCTCAATCTAGTGGTCCGCGTGTCAACCGATGAAGAATCCAAAATGTTCATTTTTTTTTCTTTTCCCTGAAACTTATAATTAATTAGATTCTCACACACACACACACACACACTTTCTATCCAATTAAGTTCCTAGCAGCCAGCATTCGTCCCGAAAATATTCTCAAAGTTATCCTGAATTCCAAACTCTCCCGAAATCTCACATTCCTCGCAACAGGACAAAGGATAATTGGCCATTGGGTGGAGAAGAGGGACAGACAGAGCTAGCTAGGGAGCACAACATTCATGTCCATTTGTAGAGGCAACTAACATGATGGTGTAGTTGTAACAGTATCATGCAGATAGCAAGTAGGGCTATTTTGTGAGAAAAATCCCATGAAATTGACATACTCTTCTATTTTGGATTTTAGCCATTAGTAACATTAATACTTCTTTGGATAATATGGTGTGATATAATTGATAAATAATCATATTCTTTAAATATGTAATCAGAAATTTGATCGTTTAAAAAAACTTTTAATAATATTAATTTTCTGAATAATATTAGTTTTCAGAATAGGTAATTTTTTTTTTATAAGCAAAAAGGATTTGTATTAAGAAGTATAGTTACAAGCAATACCTATAAACCATAGACAAGTGAGTAACAAAGTAGTGGTTACACTGTATTTGCATTTGCAACAAATACTAAATAACCAATTGAATAGATAATCACAGTTCTATCCTCTTATTATTATGAGCAGCACTACAAGATTACCAAGTTTTGGTTCTTGCGTGTCTGTATCATTATTAGTTGGTGGGTCTGGTGGGAGATTGAAATTGGGGGACATAAACAATCCCCATTTTGATCTTGGTTTACAAAATTGAAAGAAAAGGGGCCAAGTTGATAGCAATGATAGTCCAAGTATGTTGTGCTATTGAGGGGAAATGACATGACCAAGTTGCTTTCAACCTTGATAATGTTTATTCATTTCCATTAACAAAAGGAAACCTTAACAAATGACAATAATAATGCATATGTAAGTTTTGGGAACTAACACCCTGCAACCCATATTCCAATGGAAACCAATCATAGTCTAGGACCTTACCCTAAGCCACATACTTGCCCATCATTTCTGTGTCGTTTTCTTTGCCTTCTCTTTTTCTCTTTTGTTTTTTCAGACTCTGGCATCTAAATGTGCCTGTGTAGAGTACTGCAATTAGTGCTTTTCAACATATATGAATCTACAATCGCATGAATCTACAACTTGTTTTAGCAGATAGTGACTCTTAGTTTTCCCACTCTAACTTTTTTAATAAATGAAACGGATCAAGCAAAGTCAAGTCGATATAGAGGGTTTACCATAGTGGAATTCAATTCCATGCACTTATATCGTACACAGTAAACCACGAAACTTGGATACATACAGCACTATAACTATATACTGTTCGTGTTGTTTTTTAATCGAATTTAATATTTTGTTTCACTAATTACACAAGATAATAGTTTGGATAAATTGGCTCTTCTCGAGTTCTTCTATTTGTGAAAGTCACGTACGTGCACAAAAACTGGTTATAATCTTGGAGCAATTTAACATTTACCGTATACGTTGCTGATTAAAATAAAATAAAATTACGGTATACGTAAACTTACCGAATCACACAATCACTCTTCAAAAATCAACGTGAAAATGTCTATATTAAAGCATATTATATAATCATTTTTACGTATCAATCTATGTATATTTAAATTGTTTAAATCACGAAAAGAAAGGCATGACATGAATGATTGATCCTAAGGCTAAGGGGAGAGAGCAAGAACAAGCATAAATTACATGATCCTGTCCTGTCCAATATTTATTAAAAATGGAGAGAAATTTATTGTTTGTTCTTATCCTTTTTGCAGACAATAGTCCCCATGCCACATACCTTATCAAGATGGACTTTCCATACACTCATTCATGTTAAAGCTTAAGATTTCAGGTCAGTTTGAACATAAAAATACATCATGCATGTCAACAAGATTTACGAGAATATATCTATTTTCACAAGAGAAATCATGCATATGTTTGAATTATATTATTCATAAACGTTTTTTTTTACAATAATATTATTTTTTCATCTTTTTCCATCACACACCAATCATCTTATTTTATATTCTTTCTTATCTTCTCATCTATCTCTTTGATGTATATATTTTTATATTAAACTTAGGTATAAATAAAATTGCTTTTTGTTTTTTCAATTTTTAAATTCAGATAAAAGTTCACCAATTAATACTATATATAGTAGACAATCAATGTGGGAAAATTTGAATACTGTGGAGTTCTCAAGTTACTATACACTATGCACTGCCATTATCAACAACTATGAGGTAATAACAAGTGGAACTGGAGAAAACAGCTGGCATTTCTTCTCACTTTAATTTAATTTCACAAAAAAATTGAGTAAATGTTTTTATTTGGTCATAAAGTCAGTGACACGCATTAAGTTTTTTTTTTTTTTTGTCAAATTAGTCTTTAAAACACATACACTGATGTTGCAGTAAAAAAAATCAGCATGATGTTACTATCATTATATTTGGAAAATATAAATAAGGACATATTAAAGAAGAAAATAAAATGGTAAAATGAAATAAGTTTTTCTTTTAAATTTAAATTAGTTTTTTTTTTTGCTGAATGATTTAAATTAGTTTATACATAAATTAAAATTATCTTTAGATCAATTAAATGAGATAGATAAGTTCTACAATTTAATTTATGCATGAATTGAATTGAATTGAATTTCTAAAAAAAAAAAAATATTTTACCTTCTAAGTATTTGATGACATGAAAGAAGTATTAATTAAAAAGTAGAATTTGCATGTGTTTGGAGTAGTTTGTTAATTTTGAATAAAATAGTGTAAAGGGGATAATTTTGTCCTATTGGCGATTGTTTATTAGTGAAGCAGAAGCTGACATAATCATAATCGTACACGCAGTTCCCACATAAGCCGGTCGGAAAGCTGTCATTGGCTAGTTTAGTTATGGAAAGCTGACCTGACCATCAGATCATCGATCAAGTTCAACAATAACAGAATTTATTACTCTATATCAAACTATTTTTTCTTAGCAGTAACATTTCTTGTATTTTAATTTATTCGAATTACATAAGGATTCTTAATTTCTAGTTTCAAAGAGCGTTATACCTTTGTTAACGTGATTCACATGATTTGAAAGTAATTTATTTCCTAAAACACTCCTCTCCACAAACCTCCTGTGTTTTATGCATAATACACATGTATTCCTATATATGTTATTTTAATATTATGTACAATATTCTTTTGTTGTTTTAGATTTAGATTGTTAATCTACAATATCATTGTTTGTTTTTTCTTCATCTGTTTACTGATATTTCTGACAAAATTATAGAACTAATATTTGTTAAAAACAAATATTGAACACGTTCTTTTGTATTTTGAAACAATAAAACCTCTTCGTGCCAATAGAAAGTACTATTTCACAGGACTATATTTGTTTTCATGAATAAAAATCCATTGTTTATAACTTATATTTAGTTGACTGCAGTGCAAATGTTTATTGCTAAAACGTCTATCCAATAAAATGCTCTCCAACTAGTTAACATAGTGGTAACTAAGGGGATTGATACTAGAATATCCTAGTAGGGTTTCCCTTTTTCCCTTGATCTTACAGTTTCGTGTCTTCAAAAGACAAAACCATACAAAAAAAGGCAAAACCACCATACTTAAGGCCTGGGCCACAGATAAGTCACTCAACAATAATGACTAGCCAGCTATATATTTGGTGGGGGAGGTTTACTTTAAGAAAGAATTTTCTTTGGAAAGTTATATATATTAACCTATAAGTTGTTGATTCGAGTAAAACGAGTTCAATTTTTTAAAATAAAGTCTTCAGTTCAAACCTGATTAATTGACCAACTAGGTAACTAAGATCAATTACCAAGTCTTGAAATGCAATCACTATTCTATTAACAAAAAATATTTATATTGGCAATTTAATTTCTGCTACATAAAAATTATGCTACTAAAAATAGTCTTAGTGCTTAATATTTTATGATTTCTTCACAAGTGATCTTGCAAAATCAGATTCGGATTAGACTCACTGGAAACACGTCTGGTAATGCAAACACTTCATTCCCAATATGATCATGAATCTGTGGCCGGGATTGCACAATTCGATCTATCTTTTGTTGATGGGACAACTAGTGCCCCAAATTCAATATTTTGCGACATTCTTTCTACACTCATCGAAAAGCAGTTCGGACAACAAACATATCATGATGCGAAAAAGAAAAGCAATAGAAAGATATAATATAATGTGGATTGTCACAAAAACTAGGGCATCCTCACAAAAGTTCCCAGTTGAAACTTGAAACTAAAACCCAATGAGAGTCACCACCATGCACCCTTTAATAAAGAAACCCTATTCATATATATTGTGACGCACTTCACATTTAATTTTGGCGCACGTCTTTTCCAATGTCTTCATGCTTTTTAAAGGAAATTAAGGAAAGACCATAATAGTAGTGCCTGATAATAATTAGTGACCCAGAACACAGCTCATTCACACAATAATGATTCTTTCAAATGCTGTTAATTAAACATCTTTCATTGAGGTTTCTCTTTACAAATATTCCTGTTTGAGCCATTTGCAAACCCTAACTAACAGCATGTCTGATTTAGTTTCATCTTTTTAAAATATTGTACGATCAAATTGGAGCCTTTAAATGTGATTCGGATTTTGTATCATACATATTTGATTAGTTTAAAGTGTATTTTGCTTTCGCATCAAAATCATATTTTTTGTTACAAAGCCACAAAAAAAGAGCAATAATTTGATGTGCTACTTCTGCTTTGTGATAAAGAAGATGTTGGCATTTAGCTAAAATAGCTGCAAGATGGGTGAAGTTGGCCACAGAAAGGATTAGTTGAATCATTGTAAAATCAACTAACAAAGGTCCAAACCACGATTTAGGTAGTTATTGAGTAGAAAAAATGTGCTACACTAGAGTAGTACAAATAGATCTTGTACTGAATTTCACAAGGACTACAATCCAATAAACTTATATATACAAATATTTGATTTTGTCTAAATCTTATATATTTTTTTTTATATAATTAAACAAAGGAAGTTGAAAACTGGCACAAATAATGTAATTCAGCCCGGCCATTGTTCTTTAGATTCAAACCAATAGATATAATTTTATGCATAGTACCTCAACTTTATCACTAAACCAACTCTAGTGGTTTTCAAGTAATTAACTATAACAATATAAATAAATGTACACATAAATAAATAAATAAAATACAGTTTTTTTTTACAGAAAAAATTAAAATAGTGTTTTTACAGCAAAATTAAAACACAGTTAAGGCAATGCAATTATGGACTTGCACCTATATAAATCAAAATATTCATATGCACCCCTCATTAGGCCCAATCTGATATAATTGAAGAAATTTGGGCCATAGCAAAAGAGAAAACAAAAATTCTACACAATAAAAACAATAAAATAAGATAGTTACTATTCGCAGTTCCCTATTTACTAATACACTCCCATTTTATTAATTTATCGAAAATTACCAAAAACAATCTACTCCCCTTCCTTTGCTTTGAGAATCTAGTAGTGGTGTCCTCTTTTCCCTAGCTAGTATATTGGACTATGATTTACTAGCAGCTACTAGTGTCTTCTCATCATAGTCATAGATATCTTGTTTTAGCTATATAACGGGTTGGTACAATATATTTCTTGACAGATTTTGTTTTACAGTAATCATGTTTTAAAATTAACCCTCGACTTGTGTGGTACTATAGCAATATTGTTATTCAGTGGGTGCCCAAGACAGTTGAGAGACAGAACAAGGAGAAGGTGTAATTGTGTAATTAAGGAATATTTAAAGCAATAAATGCCAATTTGAAAATAGCTATGGGGGTGTATATATGTTTCTGGTTAGAGAGAAAAGAAGAAAAGTAGCAACTCCATACTCAAATCAAAGTAGGCGTTGCATAAGCTTTGTTGAATCATGGTCTGATTTTTGGGCTTTTCGGGTTCAATCTTACAAAGCTAAAATTCCTCCATTCTCCAATCGTATTCACTAGGTCTGGCCCGGTAATAGTTTTTTTTTTTTTTTTTCTCGTTACGTCCTTCTAAATTTCGATAATATATATTTGGTTCGAGTTTTTGACTTATTATGAAGTCAGTCCTGAAAGTAACTTTCTTGAAGTCCTTTCTCTGGCAGAGAATGCCTTATCGATCTGTTAGCATTTTTGTTCCTTATTGAGCAATATTATCTCTTTATCAACCCATCAAATTTTCAAGTCCATTTATGTTTTTGGTTTAAACACATGCATTGTAGTTTTAAAGGTTTGGATTATCATTATTGATTCTAATAGTTTCACGACTATGTATAGGTTTTAATCCTTAATTTTATTTCATTTTTATTAATGTAGTTTTTTTTTTTAAACATGATATTGATACAAAGCAGTTATAGTTGATAATTACTTAAGTCTTTAAGATGTCAAATAATTAATCTTAAATACTTACTATAATTTTTAGTCTTTAAACATATATTAAAATTATTATTGTAGTCATTTTTAAAAATAATTTTGGACTAACTAATATGATTGTCAATTTATAATTTCAGGAACTTTTATGTTTTTTCTTCAATTCAAGCACTAATTAACGTGGCAATGCCTTCCAATTTTAGGGATAGAACTTAGAAATGGTTTAGTTTGCTTTTTCTATTCTTTTCTTTTCTTTTAGCTTTCTGTAATTTTAGGGTTTGTTTTTTTGTCAGAAAGAAAACTACATGTATTATTTTGATGATATATATTGCGAATATATCTTTTCTGTTTCTCAGACTTTAGTCTTGGCACTACAACCATCTTGATCTAGTGGATATACAGTTGGCCTTTTTCTCAGATTTTCCTTCAGCCATTGATTTATAGAACGAAATTTTGTTGCCAATCAAAGTGATGTAAAATGCCATTACAAATGGAATCCTCTCTTGCCAAATGCCAAGTTTCCCTTCAATCACAATCCCATAAAATCCCATTCGTTAATTGGTTATTACAACATTAACTAAATAAAAGAAAAAATCTGATCGATAGTCAAAAAAAATTTCTAGGAAAAGAATTCTGCTACAGAAGTAGGAGAGGATCCGGTTCTGTATTTATTAGAAATGTACACTTCATATCTAACTAGTGGCTCCCCATTTCTAAAAATAATATATTCTTTCTTTCACTGCACTCAAGGTTCGCAATTAATCAAGCTAAAAGGCAAGTTTAATAAATATAAAAAAAATGCAATTAAGAGTGCTCAAGTGAGATTAGCAATTTTGCTTTGCTTTCTTTCATAAATATAACAACTCAGTGAAATAACATTTTAAATAATGACTATGTATTAGTTTATCAGGTTACAGGTAGAGGTAAAATTATATAATTACAAATAATTAAATTAATTAACAACAATATATATCCCAAGTGGCAGGTTACAAAAAATAAGTTAAACAAAATACATAATAAAGGTAAATGCATAAAATCTTAATAAAAAAAATCAATGCATTAGTTTAGCTTACTACTAAACTAAACCTTTTTAAGTTTTCAAGTTTTTAAAAATAAGAATAAAAATCATAGAGAATAAAAATTTTCAGGTGTGGCCCTGTTAGGTTCGCAGCCAGGAACATTATCATCCATAGGACTCTTCATTTTACCAACTTTCATCTACTACATGGTCAATATAGTCATATGATGAGACAACAAAGTATGTACACACATATATATTTTAAAAAAAAAAAGAACAACCCTGCTGATCTGTTACATAGTACTACTTGTGAGCCTGCAATGTGTCGAGTTTCCAATGGACAAACATCATTTTCATAGGAAAGTGACGTAAGGTGAAGTGAGCTTCAGCTTTTGTAGCATGGAACGGAACCATTAGGGCACTGAAACGTGGCCAAGTGCAATGGAATTGAATCCAAGTTATAAAAGTCCCTTACCTAGCTAGGTCCAACAACAACATCTAGGGTTAAAGTTAAAAAAGAAAAGAAAAGAAAAGCCTTATAGATAATTAGATGATGAGATTGAAGTGACACTGTGACTGAGATCGATGACAAACATTGTTAACCAAATGGAAAACAAACGCCACACACATTTTCAATGGCTATTATCACTGAAAATGAAGCCAACGTGAAAATTCTATTCAGCTTGATCGACACGTGTTAGTGACTGTACAACATTTTATTGCCTTTCTTTGCTACAAACCACCTTTTGCTGTCTTAATTAAATTTGTAGTGTTTTTAAAGCGAAATGTTAATAATTTCTCTTTCACTTCAGGAGTATATTAAGTAATTTAAACTAGTATTTAGTGATGTAATTTAGCAAAAAAAAAAAACAAGTTTTTACTGATAAAATATATTAAAAACATATTAATAGTTTAATAATATAAATACAAATATTTGACATGGCTGTCGCTACCAGAGAAAGTGGATTATTTGAAAAAGGAAAAGGCATCATCATGGAAAAGAGAAAATCCAAGGTTACCATTTTGTCGCATGCACATTCCATAGGTTATTTCTTTTTCATTTCTCCTTCTCTTCTTTTCTATAGCATATATTCTTCTACACAATACACCTAAACTTTTAGTGTGTTGGTAAAGACATTCAAATATCTGTTGATTTTTTTTTACTCAACAAATATCTGTTGAATGAAATAATCCAACAATTTCCAGTCACCTAATTAAAATAGTGGTTGAAACGGCTAAACACACTCTTAAATTACAAATGTAATTGTAATGACAATATTATGATTTTAGAAGTCTCCATAATCGCATTGTTATAACAATGTAAATGTCTCAATCGTACGTATTTATATGTTGATATTTTTAACAATTTTAAATATCATCGTGACAACCCAATTTCAACACTCGGTGACTTTGATTGCATTAATTTAAAATCTTATTGATCGATAGTTCTTTCTCATATAAATTCTGATTGCATATTAGTCCAATTGATTATACAGAATAAAGTTATTGGAAGTGATGTATATATAAAGGGCTGCGCACTTGACTTACAGTATTAATTCTTTGTATTCTTTCTAATATATGTCTTATAGAATTATTAAAATCTTGACTATATATTATATTCCATTATAAAATTACAACTATTTAATTTCCTCTTTAACTTTTGTTTTTGTATGAACTACATATATCTTCTGCAAAAACAAATTTTGTTAGAAACTGGAGACCGTCGATTAAGTTAAAATAATTTCATATTAATTGATGTATTACATTTTGGGTGGTTGTCATTTTCACCTTTTATGATTACACGAATGCAATATTTGATTTCAACGTCAAAAACAGTATAATACTACTAAGTAAATTACAAAAAACATTAGCGTAATCTACGTACGACATGTTTGTTTGTTCTTGACCTGATATTGCGGGGGGAAAGCGTGGTCATGAGTATGCCGATAGAAGTAGAATATGGAATCTTGATCGTATTATCTTTGCTGTCCCTTATGCATGTGCTTGCTTATCCATTATATATGCAGATCGATGATGAATAATATATTAATATATAAAGAGAGATAGATAGAGAGAGAACCATCACAGAGTTAAAGATGGGAAGAGGAAGGGTTGTTCTGGAGAGGATAGAGAACAAGATTAACCGTCAAGTAACATTCTCAAAACGCAGAAGTGGGTTACTGAAGAAGGCCTTTGAGCTTTCTGTGCTATGTGATGCTGAAGTTGCCCTCATCATCTTTTCTAGCCGTGGCAAACTTTTTCAGTACAGCAGCACTGAGTCAGTCATTTCTCATCTTTCTCTCTTTCTTTTGCTTTCTTAATTATGAGTTTATGACATGGGATGATGCAAATTCTATCTTATGATTGACTAAACCAATTTTTGAAGTTGAGTAAGATTCCACTTAAACCCAAAAGTATTGGGAAATAACTAACCTTTTCCTGTTAGGAAATATGTTTGGGCTAGCTTAATTTCCAGCCATGGAGATAGATCTTGTTTGTTTCTTATATTTCTAACAAATCTCTATTCGGAAATTGATCGATTGCACAGTCATACTATGCAGCTGTTTGGTTATACTACTATATTATAGTGTGAATGCTATACATGAATGCATGCACATGATCATCGTTTTGCAATTCATCATCATTTAAAAACTCAAAGCTAATCGTTAATTGGAGCTGGTTGCATAACACTTTCCCTCATCTGATATACACATCCCCATCATGCATCTTTTGAGATAAAACCACTGCATCTGTTAATTAAGCCATATAGCATGCATTTGCATGTTTAAGTGGATGTATATGATGATCGATGATCAATATTGGACCTGCTAATTTATCATCTAATAATTATCTTACACTCAAGCGATCCATGTAAAAAAGTAATTGGATGGTGGAAATTTCTTATGCACACATATGAGGTTTAGCATAGGAAATTTCGTGTGTGAGACCGTAGTAATGGTGTAGAAAATAACTCCTACAGTCCTCTAGCAAGCTAGCATCACCACCAAACAAATGAAGAGATCGAATGAAACATGAAAACAAAAGGTGGGATCGATGTGCATTAATCCTCCTCTTGGCAACAAAACAGACATAATTAACATGTCTCTGGTATCCAACATAATAATATTTCTCCTGCTCAGCTTGACTTTTGTTTGTAATGCTCTCGATCCAATATGCATAGGCTGATACTTTAGACACAATTGGTAATTAAATAGAGATGTGTTGGTAGCAACCCCTTAGCTTGTTCAAGTTAATTACCATGCAACATTGCCTATATATGCAAATTTGACTACGTATTTACTTGTCTTGATTAAGATTTTTTTAATTCCATGTCGAGTAATAAACCAACAACAACAACAACAAAGTTCTGTTTTAAGTTCACTGTAGTGTCAGTGTGTGTCCTGCAAAAGGTAAAGGTAATTGTTTCTCTCTTCAAACCATATATTCTCTCCTTCATCTTATTTCTCATTTCTCAAGTCGTACAATCGTTCCTAGCTGTGCATAATTGCTCATTATTTTATCAAGCATTACTCCAATTAATAGTGACCATTTCTTTATTATTATTATCAGTCTTAACAAAATCATTGAGAGGTATCGCCAATGTCGTTACAGCAAGTCACAGGTTGGCGATTCATCGGAGCTCGAATCACAGGTTTCTTCTTCTTTTTCCCATCTTACAATTTCTATTAAATATAATTAAGATGAAACTAAAAAGGAAACCCTAAAGTTTTTTTAGTTGTTAGTGACTATCACTAATGTAAGCTCTTTAAATACGAGGTTGTATGTGCTTCTATCATATTTTAGCATATATTACTTTGCCTTGCAGACTTCATACCATGAATTCTTGAAATTAAGAGCCAAATATGAATCTCTTGAGCGGACACAAAGGTACGTACTTAAGAATAGACTTGCAATGTACTATTTAAGAGTAACTTTTGTATGAACAGTTCAGTGTATCCTTAAAAACAAGGGTGAAAGTATTCATTAAAGAAATAAATTGAAAATTTATTATTTTTGTGCTTAATTTTTCACCCTTATATATATTTAATGGTATAGTACAAGTACTCATACAATACACATATATATAGAAACAACATATGTACATTGTTTGTGTTTTGGTGTTTGAAGGCATTTTCAAGGAGAAGAACTTGAGCCACTTAGCTTCAAAGATTTGCAGAGCCTTGAGAAGCAACTGGACATAACGCTCACACTAACTCGACAGCAACAAGTAATAATGTCATTAAATGAGTATTCATTTTTATTTTTTTTTACGGGAATGAGTATTCATTAATATTGTATTTATATTACTATTATTAGTATTAATATTATTATCGGGTGCACCATTAAATTGCAGACGAAGAAACTCATGGCACGAGCCGATGAATTACGTGAAAAGGTATGCACTATTTAAAGTTCAATGGTATATATATATATATATATATATATATATTGTTGACTTGTTAGATTTTACAACGTGTGAAGTGTGAACCTTTTCTGACATGCTTATGTTTTTCTTGTTTTACAACTTGGGGGCTACAGAAGTTATTGTCATCTCTTACAGTATTATAGAGAAAAAAAAAACTTATATACATTTTTAAAGAGGTGGTACTATTTATATAAACTTTCATATATATATATAAGGATGCCCAAATACCTTTAATTATATGACTTCTCATTAATTCTTATTAGCTATATATATTTGCAGGTGCACAAGTTGGAAGATCTTAACAAACAATTGGAGTCCAAGGTTTTCCCTATAAATGACTATGTAAATATATAGCTGAAGCTGAAGAAATTAGTTATAAAGTTTTCACATTTTTTTAATGATAAATTCCTTTTATATATTTACTTTCATATTTAAAACTTATTTTGTAGGAAAAAGATGAATACTCAAGACTCATCCTTGACAATAACAATTACATTGAATTGCATGCTACACAAGCTGATCAATTTGAATCTGGGACAACACTAAACACATGGTATGCATTATTTTTCTTAGCCTTTTATATATCTTGTTAATATTATAAAGGTCTCATAAATACAAAGTTATGTGAAAGCTCTTCAATATGTCTTATAAGATTATGAAGTCATTTATTTATGCATGCATAAACCATATATAGTAACATTTTTATATTTAATTAATAACAATATATATTTGTTGCAGTAGGTTTCAACACCAAGAAGTTGTTTCAAAGGAAAAAGCAATTGATACCAGGACAGAGGGTAGTCAAAGCAGTCACAACAAAAACAATGGATGGCTGTAGTAAATATTAATCTATTTTACATTTAAAAAAAAAGTACTTATCACAACAACTTGTGTGGTGCCCATGTATTGGTACGTATTCACACAAATAGTTTATATATATATATATATATATATATATATATATATATATATGAAATGTTATTTCTACTAAACACACATTATTCCTGATTAATAAGAGATTACGTATTTTATGCATCAGAAGAGGGAAAGAATTGTAGTATTGATATTTTATTATGGGGCTTCATCGTTGCAATAAATTGCCACTGTTTTTTCCTGACCCGTTCATCTCATTCTTCATTCCTTTGGACCTAATGTTTTTTAGACACATTTCATTTCAAAACTTTGTTTGCATGTTATATGTTTTCTTAGCTTTAGCCTTTAGTTGCTGCATTATTCATCCCCTGAAACACTGTTATTTAATTTATTTTATCTAGCTTAGTCTCTTCTCATACAATAATGCATAACAGTGGCTTATATGTCCTGTTTTTGAGCTCATCTTCCTCTTTGTTATTTTGTGAGTGGAGTCCACGTCCAATTTTTTAATTCTTGGAATCTACCGAATATGCTTGAAGCTATGTGCGCAAAGGAATAATCCTAGGTTCATAACTTTGACGGTGGCTGTATACTTTTAGAATTAATTAATTTCTTTTATTCTATCCTATATTTTTATGTAAAATTCATGATTAAATTTTCACGTTAATATAAAAAAAATTATGATAAAAGTCAATAAAACTTAGAGTATTTGAGTTATATGTTTTGATAAAGTTACAATAATGATATTAATATGATGCTATCTAGTATCTATCTAGAGAAGAAAGGTGTCAATTGATATATAATTTTCCACCGCTCCATTGTATCACGGGCATCCTATTGTCAAAAATATACATTAATTATGCCTTTTCTGAAAGAGACAACGCCAATAAATGTAACCTCATAATAAAAAAAAAAATCTTATCATTTGGGGAATAGTCTTTCAGCTTCTTAATGAATAATTAATAGTATAATAGTACATTTTACAATAATAATGAGAAAGAGCCAGGGAAAAAAAATATGAAATGTGATGAAAATAAAATAAAATAAGATATTATTATATAAATTGTTGAATAAATTATTTATGAAAATATCACAACTCTTTTACAATGCTTGTCTCTCAATTAAAATTCTTACAACTCAATACTTTGTAAGACTTG
Organism: Amphicarpaea edgeworthii; assembly: GCA_014843725.1. NCBI lineage: Eukaryota > Viridiplantae > Streptophyta > Magnoliopsida > Fabales > Fabaceae > Amphicarpaea > Amphicarpaea edgeworthii. Next base: position 3,689,282 of record CM026325.1, read on the forward strand.
TATAAATAATATTTTGCGTAAAACATTTCCCTTTTTACTTTCTAGACAAATAAATGAAAGGATTTTTTTTTCTTTTTTATCAAACTCTAAACAAATTCTAAAAAAAACCTAAATAATTATATTTTCTTTGTAACTCGTACGTTATATATAGATGGAGGCCTATTTGAATCATTAAAAAAAAGTCTCTTGCTATGTACCTCTGCATATATATGCCATGGCGTTATATTTATCGATTTTTTTTGCAGCAGCGAGCATATAATATTGATCTATATACAAAATTTAATGTTTACACATTTCTTTTGTTATAAAATTTAATGTTTACACACAAATCGTATAATTTAATTTCAGAAAAAGGATCAAATTTAATGTATTTAAGACAACTTAAAATTTACGTAATCTTTAGTCAATTGTTTAATTATAACAATTTATGAACAATTTTTATTTTTATTTTTAAACAAAATTTTTTGTCTACATGAATTGTGCATTGCCTGGTACAGTAACATTTGCCGGAAAAAAAAAAAAGAGTAAAAAAAAAAGAGTTGAAGACACTTGGATGATGAAGGTTTTGTTTTGTTATTCTGGCAACTGGTTCGAGAAGAAATGTAGAAAGTATAAATCCGTGTGCTATGCTATGTTATGCGCGTTGAATTCCTTTTGGTCACCTCACTTGTTATAAGCACCAACCAAATTCTGTCCTTCTCATCTACTACCTTTCTACTTTCTACTGCTTCCTATTTTTTTTTCTTTTCTCTCTCTTCACAACACAACACAACACCATACTTAATAACCTCTGTTTTCTTCTTACTTCCAAAATCTCATACCTTCATTGCATCATCATTCATAAATGGCTCACCCCACCTCATCAGGTTTTGTCACCTTTCTTCTCTCACTTTCTCTGCCCACATTTTTGTTGTTATGTTGTTGTACTGTAATTATTATTGTTGTTTATTTGTTTATCTGGGTTGGAGCTACAATTTTAAGATAAAGCTTGATTCTTTGAGGTTTTTTGGATGGTGGGTTTTTCTTCTTTTGGGATTTGTTGGACTGAATTAAAATAGAGACCTTTGTTTGAGTGTGTCGATGTGAATGTTTTGTTCTGCTGATTGGAACTGTTGTCTTTTGTCAATGTGTGTGCATGTTTTGTGAATGAGAATTGAGAAATGACCCCCCTGGGGTGTGATTTCAATGCAGAGGTACAAAATCATGATGATGTGGTCTTTCTGTGATCACTGCTGATGTTAGCATTTGTATGGGGTTCTATGCTGTAGCCTGTAGTTGATGTATTTGGGTTTAAGCAAGGTTTTAAATTACTTGGTATTGCGGGAAATTATAGATAAATGCGGCTGGAATTGTGCTCAGTTTTGCCACAATCCTTGATATTGTGGAAAATGACAATTGTAGATAAATGCAACTGATGCAGCTGCAACTGCAGTCACGGTGCTTTCACAGAGAGCCCCAAAACCTTAACAGTGCGGTGCCACTGAAATTTTAAAACCTTGGGGGTGAAGAGATTTCTTATGACATGTATCATGTATGCATGGGATCTGTGTGATTCAGTCCAGGGCATGTATTGGGAGCAGAAATGGGTACTTTGAAAGTACACAATTTGAACCAATGATGCGCATGAAAGTCATGTTTGCTAACTGTTTACAAGTAGTATTCAAATTCAAAATACAATCTGTACTGAGTCTTTGTGAATTTTGGTAATGGGAGGGCACATAACATAGCAGAACACGTCTGAGTTTATTATTCTAGTTCTCAGTAATTAGCTTATGGGATGTTTTACAGTATGCCACCTAAATAAGGAAGAACAATCAATCTTCCTATTGTGAAAATGATTTTTTTATATAGTTTTTGCCTCCTTACAATTAATCTTGAAGTGTTCAATTTTTTACTTTTTTTTTTCTCTGAAGTCTGAAATCACATTGTTACTAATGAAAAAGTTGTGACAAACCATGGTTCATGTTGGTCTGAAGATACTGCTTGTGCGTAGGTCAATCCAATGATCACACAATAGAAGACTGCAAGGAAACAAGTTCACTGGTTGTTTGCTTTGGGGAAATGTTAATAGACTTTGTTCCAACGGTGGGAGGAGTGTCCCTGGCCGAGGCACCCGCTTTCAAGAAAGCTCCTGGTGGAGCTCCTGCCAATGTGGCTGTTGGTATTTCTAGACTAGGAGGTTCATCTGCTTTCATAGGCAAGGTATAGTTTTCAACCAATGTTCCTTGGTCCTGTTGGTTATATGATTTCTTCACTTTCTTGTTACTAGTCCAAATCTGAATATTTTTACATATTTGTCATATGCTATGTTTGAAACTGAATAGTTCTCATTCTTCTGAAGAAGCTTGTTCCTGTACACCTGTTCTTAGAAGAAATAAAAAGGAGGAAAGAAAATGCTTGCTTGAACTACTACTAGAATAGAAAAATCACATCTCAAGTCAATGCCATTTGTTTATCAGGTTGGAGCAGATGAATTTGGGTACATGTTGGCTGACATTTTAAAGCAGAACAATGTTGAGACATCCGGCATGCGGTTTGACTCTAATGCAAGAACTGCATTAGCTTTTGTTACACTCAGAGCCGATGGCGAACGTGAGTTCTTGTTTTTCTGCAATCCAAGTGCTGATATGCTCCTTCAAGAGTCAGAACTTGATAAAAATCTCCTAAAGCAGGTGTTTTGAATATCTGTTTGTGTATTATGAAATGTTGCCCCAAGACCTTTGATCTAAGTCAGGATATTCACACATTGATTTCAGGCTCGAATATTCCATTATGGCTCCATCAGCTTGATTAATGAGCCATGCAAGTCCGCTCACCTTGCTGCTATGAGCATTGCCAAAAACTCTGGTTGTATTCTATCATATGATCCAAATTTGAGATTGGCTCTATGGCCTTCTGCAGACGCTGCTTGGAAAGGCATAATGGATATATGGGATCTAGCTGATGTCATAAAGGTATAACCTATGTGACCAAAAGATTCTTATATGATCTCCTTCATAATCCATTTAAATTATTCTCTACTAATTTTGAAAATAATAATTCTGTTATTCGTTTCTATGTTACAGATAAGTGAGGATGAGATTACATTTTTGACTGGAAGTGATGATCCGTATGATGATAATGTTGTTTTGAAGAAACTTTTTCACCCAAATCTCAAGCTTTTAATTGTTACTGAAGGTTCACAGGGTTGCAGATATTACACCAAGGTATGCTTACCATAACCATTTGGCTATGATGTCATCCATCTCATTGGAAGCACAATTTCTCTTTTTTTGCTTTGTTTGGTGGGTGTGTGTGACTTGTGAGTATGAATGTACCAATACACTTAATGATTACTAGTAGCTAGTGAAAACTCATATGAAGTTATCTTTTTAGGGCTCACCCATGTCTTCTTTTTTGCACCTTGTGAATCATTGTTAGGCTAATTGTGATTGCCAAAATTTCTATGCAGGCATTTAAGGGCAGGGTTGCAGGTGCTAAAGTTAAACCTGTAGACACAACTGGAGCTGGCGATGCATTTGTTAGTGGGATTTTATCTTGCATAGCTTCTGACCAAACTATTTTTCAGGTATTTTTGAATTTTGACTTGTTCTGGTTTGTATATTAAATTGTCCTGGCTTCATCTCTATCTTATATAGTATAATAAAAAATTATGAAGCCATCTTTTGATATTGCTCTTTCTAAACTTAATTTCCGTTGATGGTGACTTTGGAAGCTATATAATTGTGCAGTCTAGTTGTTTATTCATGTCCTAAACTGAAGTTGAAATTGATATTGCAATTTTAGTTTTTTGTCCTTGCAAAACATTACAGTTTTTTGTTTTAGAGCATGTTTCATGAATTGGAACAATATGATTAGTCAATTAACTACATACTTTGATCATCATTCTTGCATAGGAATTTATACATTTGTTTTCATTGCAGGATGAGAAAAACCTTCGAAAGGCTTTATATTTTGCTAATGTTTGCGGTGCCCTCACTGTAACTGAGAGAGGTGCAATTCCTGCATTACCAACAAGGGAAGCTATATTGCAATTCTTACTAGAAGCAGCTGTAATATAACAGAATTGACAGATTTTTGTTATAATTTGTTGTTAAGCTATAGCTTAGGTTATGCTGAATTCTTTTTCCTTTTTAATTAAAATCTCTGGCTATGATATTTTCTCATATAAATTCAAGTTTTCTTTTGCTCTAAAGTTGTGGGATGTAAGTGTAACAGCAGAGCTCACGATTTAAGAATTGTATGCATCTATATTCTATATTCCTATCACTGGAAGGAAAAGGATAAAAGCTGAAACACTTTCAGCAAAATATAAAAGATTTTTTGAAAAATAATCCAAAACAAAAATAGTCAAAATCGTATATATTAAAAAAAAAAAAAAGGAGTAACGTTTGGTAATTGGTATAAATAATGTTTTAATATTATTAGAAAAGTGAAGAAAAAAATTATATATTCAATAAAAAGGACAAAAAAATATTTCAAGAATAAAATATTATCGAAAATGCTAATTTATAAATCAATGAGAATATATATTTTTTTTCATTTTTATAAATAGGAATATTTTTTTAAAAAACAATTAAGTAAAAAGAAAAAGGAAATAGGAATTAGAATTTAGACTGAAAGAAAGGATCGAGTTGGAGGTGGTGTTGGTGCCGGAAAGAGGGGTTGGTGGTGGATCCGATTCAGAAAAAAATGGGTTCGAACCCGTCGTTTGTCCCTGAGATCGGACCCGATGGTCTTCCCAGAGAATCTTCCGTTATCAGTTACACCGAACAGGTTCTCCCTCTCTTCATTCTTCGTTCGTTTTTCTCAATCTCTCACAATCTCGTTGCTTTATTTGCAGATAATCGAAGCAGAGCAACTTCAATTGAGGAAGTAACGCTTTTTTCTCTTTGTGCACTTGCTAATGCTACTGCTTAATTCGTTGTTTTGATTTTGCTCATTTCATTTTTACTAATTTACATATTTTGAGCACCGATTCTTAATGTTCAATTCAGCATTGATGATGCTAAGCTAAACTATATTCTTCACGCGATTTAATGCAACAAATTTGATTTGAGAAGCTTAATTCATTTTATATTTTTATTTTCTTTCCCTGTAAGTGCTTAATGATAAGTTTATCCATAGAAAAAAAAATGAACTGTATTCTTGTGTTTAAATCCATCATATTAGAAATAGGTCTTTTAATCTCATTTTGTAAGTACTGAATATTTGAAGGTACATTCAAGAAAACTATTCTAAAATTCGTGATGTGGAACGTGAGCTTGCAAATCTTGGATTGGAGATGAAGCTTACATCTGGACCAAAGAAAGCAGGTTTCCATATCACATTGCATGCTTCCTCTTGCATAAGTTAATTAGTGAAATGTGAAATGATTTTGTTTCATTTTTATATGCCCTGCGTACTTTAAGCGCTGGAACATATGAGAAAGAAGATAGAGGCATCAACCGAGAAAATTCGTTTGGCAAAGATACAGGAAGAACAGGCACGCAAGGTATTTTACTTTAATCAGTTCATGTACTACCACCATTATTTTTTATAAACTTATTGTTTACTTTTTCAATTGATTATCAAAAATATTGATAAGCATCATTAATTACCTTTTCCATTATACTAGTATATATTGACTGCATATGCTGCAGGTGTGGGAATCAGCATCAAAAACAGTGCAAGAAGAAGAGGCAACAAAGCAGAAGTTATGTGAAGACTTGAGCAAACTGGTAAATAGATTGTTAAACAAAGACATATGACATATAGGCCTTGTTTGGATAAGATTTTAAGTACTTTAGAAGAAGAAAATAGGAAGGTAAGATGAATATGCTTCTCCCATAAAGTTAAATTACCTTATGCTGAAGTTAAAAATCAGCTTTTTTGAGAAGCTTCTCTCATTTAGCTTCTTCAAAAAGTTGATTTTCAACTCATGCAAAACAGCAAAAACTAATTTTAGCTTATAGACAAAGCTTAATTCATTTTTCTTCTTATTTTATTCTCCTATAAGTACTTATGGAAAAATTTATCCAAACAGGGCCATGACATTCTAGATTTTATCCTGTGTTTTGATGGTAGCAATCTTTTATAGGTTGAAGAGAGCAATAACTCTCAGTTGTCTAGGCTTGAGGAATTAAAAAGACGATTGGAAGCTATGAATCCAAATCGAAGTTCAACTAGTCTTCATAGTGTATGCTATTCTTATCACACTCCTCATTCTCAGATCTATATGGTCAAAAGCTTACTGGTCTGCCTCTGTCTTATGAGAATGTCTATTCTCAATCTTGTCAAACCTGCTTCCAAGATCAAAATCATGAATACATATCAAATAACAGGTACTGGCCAAGCCATTGAATGAACTTAATCATGAACACATATGAAATATGATTAACTGTCTAACTACCCGAGCATTTCAAACCCACAAGTTTGTTGGAATTATGGAAAAACTGTTTGGTTATAAGTGATGTTTACTAAAGATAGTTGCTTCAAGAGAGATCTAGACCATGCTGACTGAAAATTCTGTTTCTTGTGATACCAAGGTCTGTAGGAAGCAAATTAGTACAGTTTGACCCAACCTATGCTAAACTTCTATCATGTTCAAAGGTTCAACCATATATGGTTGCCTGCTTTCAAACTGATGATATTTCTATAGATTTTGAGTTTCAAACTTTCTGATCATAGGGAATGGTTGTCATATACAAGAGAATGCGGTTGGCGACTTCTCTCCTGAAAATATCTTTCTTTCCAGCTTTTTATAGTTGACTTTACATGCATCATTTGTTTTCTGTCTGGCACATGCTACTTGTCCCATGAAACATATTCATATTATTCTGGCAAATGTGAAAATCTTGCATGTGAATTATGCTAGGATGGAAGATCAAGTTCTTCTCTGGATAGTGCAATCCACGATGGCTCCACCATTTCCAGCACAAGGAAATCAAATGGAGGATCAGCTGGGAATGTTCCGTACCAAAATGATGGTCAGAAAGTTCCAGTGATCAATGAGCATAAACCACAGCCTCCTAGTGAAGGAGAAGGAAGGAATAAAAAGAAAGTTAACTATCAAAGAGGAAAAGGAATTGGTGCAGTGCCCAAAACTAGGTCTTCAACTCCTGATTGGACTGGTGCTGGATTTGATGTAGATGCCAGAACCTGAGAGTGCTATGGTTACTGCACTAATTACATTTTTGGCTGAAAAGTGATTACTTATTAGGGTCTGCACAAGGTAATAACATCTTTCATTTTCTATTCTTTATACACATTAACATAGAAATGTCAATTTCCCCCCAATTTTTGTGAGTTTGACAGTTGACACAGAATGACTGACCTGGTGATTTATTTGCGCTAGATTGCTTGTACAAACTTGTGGATAGAATATTTTCATAGAAGAACAGATCAATTCATCAAGGTAGATTAGTCTTTCTGAGTATGCAAGCTGAAACCTCAATTTTGATTTCTTTGTTTTGAACTGATGATTAATGATTGACCCCCACCCTTTTTTTCTCTCGTTCTTGACAATGTTATGACAATCTTCTGATGAAACAAAACAACTGCCTTTGCTTCACAGACATCTCTAGAAGGTGCAGTACGTGTTTGGTTCAAAAGCTTCCGAAGAAAACTTTAAACAAATGATGATTTTTTCAGCTTTAATCTTTTATCAGACATGGTGGGGAAGAAACTAATTTCCACTTTGTCCATCCGATATGTTTTGTAATTTAATTGTTATTGGTTCATTTCCTTTAACATTTGGATTTAACGTGTGATTTTGATGGCAGAGGTTGTGGATGTGGTTCGATTACCTGCCAATTCATATTTTTCTCCTCTATTATTCCAAAAAAAAATAAAATCCTAAAATATAAGAAGTAATTGGTTAATTATTTGAACTTGCATTTCCTCACCTTTTTAGGCTGTTTGGTTTGGGGGTGACAATGAATGGAAAGAAAACTTGTGAAGACAATTAGGAAGAAAAAGATTGGTTGAGAAGAGAAAATGGAAAAGAAAGAAAAATAAAATATCATGTAGAGCACACAATTTTATCTCCTTTGATGGAGAGAAAATGAGATAAAGAGAAAATTTTATTAAAATGATAAAAAAAAATTATATTATATTATATATATATATATATATATATATATATATATATATTTACCTTCACACTGAGGGTGGAATTAGAAAACATTTATTAGGATGGCTAAACTATAACATTTATAAAAGATCAAATAACGAATATAACAATATTAGAAAAGAAAAGTCTTAAATTGTCATTGCATTGTCTTGTAATAGTCAATAAAAAATTTCTAGTTTACTAACCATATTTATTTCTGCTGCATCAGAATTTTTTTTATAAAAAAACTTTTAAGGTAGTCATGGCTATCCTTAAATGTGGTAAACGAGAATGTAAAAAGATATTTAATATAATTGTATTTTTCTTACTTTTCTTCCTGAACAAATAATAATAAAAAAGAGTATTTTTTATAATTTTATATTCTTCTCTAAAACAGAAAAGAAAATTAATTGTTCTTCCTGCTTAGTTTTTTCCTCTAATTTTCTATGAGCATCAAAATAAAACATTAGTGATATGGTTAAATATCATTTAGTAGGAGGATGATAAAATTTACATCAATCTTAACCTTACAAAGGCTGAATTACTATGATAAAACTCTTAATTTGAATATTCATTCTTCTTATTTAAGTTGTTTTAAGCACACCCGTTCTCGGAATTCTACCCTACTTATTAAATCAAGCATTAAAATGGCAATTCTTGCATAGCGAATATGCGGGCAGAATTTAGATTGGTCCCATTTTGTCACGGAAATGAAAATGTGGACAATTTTTCAAAGTAAAAATCATTGGAATTTTTTGAGGCAGCCATGAAGAAGATGAAGAAAACACACTCGATTGTACTCAGAATGGGTCTCTCTGTCTGCAATTGTGGCAGATGGTAGGGGCAAGCCGTTTTCATAATCAAATATCTGATTGAATTGCGTTTCTCAGAAGAATTTAACTCATTTCTACTTAACTACTCTGTTTCTTGCAATTATGATCGTCTGCTACCCTGTCCCTCCATTGTACCTCAGTCATGACCCAGATGATAGATATAGATAAGTTGCACCTTTTTTTGTGTGTATCAATTTTAAGATTTAGATAAGATGGGTCATTGGTGTGTCTAGGGGTTCGTCAAGGTGAAAGTAAGCTTTAAAATTTAAAAAGTACTTCATTTTTTTTTCACTATGAATCTATGATATTGATATCTAATCTTTTTCTGTTAGAAAGTTTGTCTGTAGAATTTTATTTCTCACAATAATTTATTATTATTATTATTATTATATCTTATCTAAGATATAAAAGTTCAATATTACTCAAACTAATAATATACTAATTGATTAATGAAGTTTTTATATTAACAATAAAATTAAAGCTCAAATTCGGTATTACTGTTTTGAAGTCATGAACATTCTTATGTTGGATATTCTTTTCTTTAATTTTAATTCATTAGATGAGATTTTTTTATTAAGTACTCCTTTAATTGAAATACCTGTCTATTAAACTATTTTGTCAGGTGGATTGTCAAACAGGGAGAGGTATCTGTAAAAAGACACGTCTAAGTTAAGGTTCAGACCAAAGATATGTGTGATAATAATAATGTGAATTCAAGAATAACTATTCATCTATTTATACTAATTCATACTAGGCTTTATTCATGGCCTAAGTGTTTGATTAGTACTACTTTAATCACAATTAACCTCCTATCCTTATATTGTTTAGATTAAGTTAATTTTTATTAACTTTTCAGTTTAAAGTAATAATTTTACTTGAACTTCCTTTATTGGTTGGGATGGTGCGTGATATCAATGTTCAACTTCGATAAATCAAATATTTAGTATTTTTAATCTTAATTTCGTTCTCAATTTTTTTATATGAGTTTTCTTACATGACTGAATGCTTCCTTGACTTAAACCCTAAGAATTCAATTCTCGATTTGAATTTGAGAATTCAATCCGATATACTTTAAATTTATTCTTAACCATTAAATTAATTTTTATTGACAAAGAAAATTAGACTATACTTATCATTATGAAAAATACGGGAGTTTCTCATTTCTATTTTCTTAATCATATCAACTTGTATAGGCTATTTATCAATAATTTTAGTATTAAGCTAGAGTAGGTTTAACAAGCAATCTTTTTTTTAATTATTATTATAACTTTAAGAAGCATCTTAAACTAACTTTATTGCTGTTATGATTAGTTTTTTTTTTTTTATCATGTTAATATTTAGCTAATAACTTTATTTTAATATTTTGCAACATTTTGTGAACATCAAGTAGCATTTTAACTTCTACCTTTTATCTTCTTATATTTCATACTTTTTATCTTAAAATATATTTTTTTTTTGGTGAAATTTTATCTTAAAATATCTATTACAAGGAAGCGTTTGTCCATTGCCCTTCTTGCTCATCCTCCTGTTTAGTCATTTCAAATAACATAACACTTATGAATTTAAAAAGAAAATATAGCATTAATTTCAAAGGAAAAAAACACTTGTATTTGTCCATTTTTTCTTTAAGTCTGCTTAAGGTCATAAACAGAGTTGATCCTTTCATCTTTTCAGAGAAAATATTTGAACAGGGCTGAAATTAAGTTGGAGTAAAGGAAGAAATATAAGAAGATAGAAATTGCATTAACTCACACTAAACCAACCAAAAAAGTTTGAGCCATTGCACTTCTTTTATTTTCCATTTTGACTTTAAATTAAATGGGGTGTCGGGTTTTCCAATGTGAGGCTTTATCTCTCAATCAATGACTCATTATTATAGAATGATTTATTCATATCATCTAAGCAAACTTCAGTTCATATTCTAAAAATAGTTGATAATCATAATACCCAAGAAATCACAAACCCTATAACTGAAGAAGCAAACTCAGAAACAAACAAACAGATCTGTAAGCCACTAAGAGTAGTAGTATGCAAAAACATCATATTCATTACATTGCTTTTTTATATATATGTTGTTCTATAAAATAAAATAAAAATATGAAAACGGACAAACATTCGATCGTTAAACTCGTACACATTATATATGTGAAAAAAGTTTTTAAAAAAGTGTATGATTTATAATTTTATATATAATTTGTGGATATGAAAGTCCCACATGCAACAAGTTGCAAGTCATACCCTTAACAGCTAAACATCATTAAAATGGAGACAGTCATCTCAATCTTCTTTTCCTGTTTCCGCCATTTTTGCTGAGACATTGTTAAACCCAGATCCACGTGTCATCCTATTAATTACTTAAGCTTTTATTGTAGTATTGCTGTTTGAATTTGGCGCTCAATTTTTATTTTTCTTTCAGCTGCCATGCCAAATTTATGTAACATTATATTCATGTTTGTTAATGAAAAATATTAAATGAAGCAGAAGAATTGATGGAGAAAATTCTATCTATATACTAATTATGTCCTAAGGTATTAATAAATAAATAAATAAAATGTTAAAAATGATAACATCAAATATCACGCTTCTCAATAAAAAAAAAATTTCACTTTTAGTTTCTTATCCATTATAAAAAAAAGTACTAATAGATAGCAAAATCAAACTTGGTTATATAATATACTGTATATACTAGTAGGAATCTTCGCATATATATGACTCAAGCTTTTGGATCGAAGTTGTTGAACGTTAGAAACTTGGACGAGAACATTAATTTATGTGATTTTTTTTTTGTTAGTTGAGTTTCACAACAGAGCAAGGAGGAAAAAAAAGGTGAAAAAGTCGTTGTCTCGGGTTTCATTTTCAACACTGTTGTGCAAAAAAAGAAAAGAAAAAAGTTCATGTCTCCATGCAAAATAATAAACCTTATTATAAAATTAAAAGAGAAAACTTTAGTTGTAGGGTTGCTCTATTATCTACGTACCTTTTACAATCTCAAACTTCCATGAGGTAAGAGCCAAATATGATAGTATATTCTCTACTTTTCTACCCTATACTATAGTTCAAATAGCGATGTAAGCATATATTATATGTCCTGTGTGTGTGTGTTTTCTCGTGTGTATACACTACACTTGATATCAACAACGAGGGTTCTGTAAATTAGATAACATCGAACAGTACACTGTTGAAATAAAATTGTGCCAACCAATAACTTTTTTTATTTTGACTTTTACCTATATGTTCTTAATACGTAATTAAGTCCTACACTCTATTAATTGTAAGTTTTTTGAGTTATTTTAATGTCTTCTTGACTTTGAAATAAGTTTATCTCCTCCCTTCAAATTTAAGGTATACAAAAAGAGTTTAAAGGTGAGTGTAAAACTATTTTATATTATAAGTGTATCATAATTAAATTTATATCAAAAACTTAAATTTTCTTAATCAGTGTGGATTAATCTTACTTGTAAATATAGTTTTAGAATGAAAATTTGAATTTGAAATTCTATTACACTATTAACATAGATTGAATTTAGTAAAATATATTAGGTTCTCACATAATGTGAGTATGCGACGAACTATAATTTAAATTTTTGTAAAAGAAAGATGTCTACGTTAATGTCTTGAATAAGATTATTATTTTTAAAAGAGACGATACACGTGAGAAAAGAAAAGAAAAAAAACAAATTAGATTAGATTTTCAAAACGTGTTTTGTTCTGATAGTTGATATTCAAAACCTTTGTTTGTATATTAAATGTCTCTTGCTCCTGTTACATCAAATTAAGATGAGGTGATGGAAAAGTTAGATTTATAAAGATAAATTTCTATTAAATTACTAGCTGACTTGGATATTGTTACACATCCAAGATATTTGTTAATCTAAGAACTCGCAAGGGCAATAATCAGGAGAAGAACATACAAGATTGTAATTAGAAAAAAGAAATTTAACACAGCAAATTTATGAAATTTCATCAAACTATAAATATTTAACGGTAACAATACTTACATATATAGAAAAAATATCTTACAAGCTAGCCTCACAAAATACCTAATCATAGCCATCAATTTCTCTAAAATATTCTCTCAACAATCGTCCAAAATTTATTTTGGTGGGATTCTCATATGAAAAACTCTTTGTGCAACTATTCCAAGTTCCCAACTCTTACAAAATACAAACACAATTAAACACCAAAACAAACTCAAAGAAGAAAATAATATGAGTACTAGTATGTACTTCCTACTTCACTTGAATTGAATAGACTATAGAGAGAGAAGGGGGTAAGAAACTCTCGGGCGTGGATTCCTCTGTCAAATCTTGTCTTTTAATGACCAATGAATAGAGTAGTCTTGTCGAGGGGTCAAATTCCTCGTGTGACCCTACAATCGAAGGGTTCAAACTTCAAACCCCATGCACGTGGACCCCTCACAACAATGTCACGTGACACTCTTCCTCACTATACTAAACGACGCCGTACTTAGCTCAAGCACAAAGATGATGGACCACGCTCCCCCCAAGAAATTATTGTAGTAGTTTAAAATCACCACATCTTACTAATTTTTACATAACACATAATTGAATTTTATTACTATTATATTTTCTCATAAATAAAAAAACTCAATTATGTGAGAGTACAAACATCATGTGACATTTTGGGATGATATAATAAATTTCCCCAACAATAATCCATAACGATAACCGTTTCATGCACTAACGTGTCCCATATGTTCCCTTCAATCTCTGCCACCAACCGTTCTCCTTCTTCCTCCATTCCTTCACCATCTAATTTCTCTCTCTGCTGCATGTCAATCAACTCATCAATGTCCTCCAACACCTCACACTTGGCACGTGGGAACTCCTCAACCCTCTTCCACACACTCTCCACCAACCCCCCTTCAACGCTCCTCCCTCTCTGGCCACCCTTCAAAAACCAAAGCTTTTTTTCTTGTCTCTCTCCCTCTTGAGGCCCCAAAATGTCCCTCAGAACCTCGTCGACCAAATCGAACAGTAATTTCCGATTCCATCGGTGACCCAGTTGGTGGTTCGGGGCAAAGCTGCGATCTTTGTCGGTGGCGGGGTGTTCGAGGTGGTGGAAGATTGATGGGTCAAGTGGGTGGGTCGGAGAGAACCAGGTGCAGTGGTTGAAGGACAGTGTTGTGGTACGGGCTAGGAGGATTGCTGTGATGTACTGAAGTTCCTGTGGGGTGTGAGCTGCGACGGTGGAGGAAGAAGAGGCAGAGGCACCGTTGCTTTTGTTCTCTGATCTATCTCGGGTGGTTGTGGTTGTTGTTCCTTCTTGTTTGTACCTCTGGCGCGCACAACTAGATAACTGTGAACTGCTTTTGGACTCTTCAGTAGTAGTAGTAGTATCACAGACCTGTGACTGTTTCGGATAGATATACTTTTTTAATCAATAAAAAAAAATGATAGTATATACTGTATTTGAAAAATAATATATGCTTAGAAAGATAATAAAAATTTAATTTAAACACTCGTACGGTATAAAATGCATGTCATGCTGTGCTATGAAAAGACTATTAACTTTTCTAAGAAATAATTTAAAATTTAAATAACGATTTTTAATTAGTTATGAAAATTAAACTTTTATTTATTTATTTTACATTAGGCAACATATGACCATTGGATCTGTTTGTCGAAATTTTAAAAAGGTAATTTATGTTTTAAATGTTTTACGTAAAATGGAAGTTATTTTTGGTTTGATTTTCAAAATAATTAGAATTTTGAATCTGCTATATTTTTTTTTTTCAAAAACTTAGACACATATTAAAATACTTTAAAAGTGAATTTTCTTGACTATATATATATATATATTTTTTTTTTCTTTTTTTTTATATGACAAAAAGCAAAACAAATGGACTACCTTGTAGTTGTAGTGAGTGGTAAAAACAATTACTATTACTAAATGGAAAATAAAAAATTGAAATAGTTGAAAATTGAATAATGAGGTACCTGTTTGGAAGGAATTTTGGTTGCTGGAGGAGAAAGATCTGTCTTGACAGGAAGAAGATTTGGTACATTATTGTTGATGTTGTTGAGGATATTGCTTGACAATGGATGAGTGACTTTCTTGCTTTTGGTGGTTTTGATGTCATTGGCTCTTGTAGGCGATGTGGGACGAATGATGAATGGTTCTTCTTGCTTGTTTCTGATTATGTCTGATGTCTGTGGAGGCCTTTTCAGCCTTGAGTTGAACTTTTCATTGGTAGCTTTTTTGCATTTTGGAACAGATTGCTGCTCTGGTACCACTGCTTGAGCCTTTGGTTTGGTTAAAACTCTTGGAAGCTGATGAGTGTTAACTGGAGGAGGTGGTGGTGGTAGTTTCAGCATGTTTTGATCTTTTGGGGTGAGTGTTGTTGTTGTGCTTGGTTTGTGTTTGTCAATGAATCTAAGCCTTGGGGAATAGGATGATGGGTTTGAGTGTTGTTTATTTGGGCTGGTTTCAGTTTCATCAATTGCTTTCAGTGATGATGAAATTTTGGGAGATTTTTTGCTTCTGAATTGGCCTACATTTTCTTCTCTTGCTTTGAGAGTGTTAGTGATGTCTTGACCAACTTTTCTGCTCACACTTTCCTTAACGTGTTTGACAATTTGTCTGGCATAATGGCTTGGACTCCTGCCACTGTTCTCATCACTCTTCCTTTTGGAAAATGAGAGCCTAGGGAGCTCCAAATCCTCACCAAGGTTCATGTTGTTTTCCTTGTTGTTGATTTGGAGTGAGAGTCTGTGGTGATGATCAACATCTGATCTTCTTGCTGAGGAGATTCTTGGTGTCTCAGGCAAAGACCTTGTGCTTGCAATGTCACTACTGTCTATGCTGTTTCTGTGTTTGGTTTGGACATGTTGCTGCTTGTGCCTCAGGTGTTGCACACTGCCTTGTGTGTTTGGAGTTGAAAGACATGAAGAAGAAGAAAAAGAGGGTGAGTGTGCTGCACCTGGAAGAAGATCCAAACCCATTAACCTGGCCACCAAAGTTGGTGTCTTTGTCCCAGGAGAGCTTGTGAGCTCTGAGGACAAGTCATTCAAATTTCCACCACTTGTTCTTGTGCCCCCACTCGTCTTAATTTGAATAATATTCTTCTGGGTTTTCGAAAACCAACAAACAAACTTGGTCAATATAATCACCATAGTGCTATCATTACCCACTTTACAAAATAAACTAACCAACCCAACTAGGAGTGTGTGAAGGTGAAAAAGCAAACACCTTGGTAGGCTAACGTAAACTTACAGGAATTTTAAAATCTTCTTCTTTTGATGAGAGAGATGATGAACGTGTAGCATCACCATCCTCTGATTCCAAGCTGTTCCTAGGTGCCTCAGCACCTGAATAACACAAAAGCATATGAGAGAAAGAAAAAAAAAAGTAGTTGGTGGTTTGAAAGAGGAGTAATAGTAATATTCCAATAAGAATACCTTTTGAGACAGTAGTGGTGTGGTCTTCTGAGGGTGGCTGTTCTGGTTGGTGTTGGCTTATGTTGGGAAAGTGAAAAGGATGGAAATCAAAGAACTGAAAAACAGCACACATGCAACCAGAAGAAGGGGCTTGTTGTGTTGTTTCAGCAGATGCTCCTACACCTCTCTTAGATGATGATGATGATCTTCCAGCAAAATACCACTCCTTACCCATAATTGGTAAAGCCTATGCCTTTACAAACAAGAAAAATGATATGGAAAAAGGGTTGTCAAATAAGTGGTGAAATCAGAATGAAAATGACACAATAAGCAGTGGCCTCGGAGAGTGAGTGCAAGAAAAGGTAGGAAAAACTTTGTGGGATCTGCAAGTGAAGAAGCGAGAAAAGCGGATCCTTCAAGCATAAAACGGTCACAGTGTAAGGAATTAAGTACACTGAGCTGAGAACACTAGCTTTCTAATAAATTATACTTTTCTTTCTTTTTTTAATTTGGGAACAAAATGAAATGTATATTATAAAATATGTGTGCTCCTATTGTTTTTTGAAGGATAAATAATAGTAAGGTAAACATAGGAAAGGTAACGTCATCTTTTTTAAAAAAAAAAGTATTTTAAAAGAAACCTCGATCAAAGAATAGATAGTTTTTTTTTTATAAAATAAAAATTAAACACAATAAATGTTGAGTTATGTCTGTGCAATAAGAAATTCAACTTAATTTTCCATACCTAAATGTTGAGTTTTTTTTTTAAATTATTCGCACTCATTTTTATTTTTTGTTACATTTATCTTATATCCCTCCGTATCTTCTCAGTCCTTTTCATCACACCATCAATTTTTGTTTCTTTTCTCTTTTTAATACATGTATATATGCTACATTTCATTAAGGATCTATTTTGTAGAAATAGATAAAAAAAAATAGAAAAAAAAAAGATAATGAGAAATCAAATAAACATAAAAGTATCTAGTTTAAAAAAAAAACAGAAAAGAGATAAATATGTTTTCTCTTAATCTTATTTCTACTTCAAAAACAAAGGGCAGGTGAAGTATCGAATCATTATTTTTCATCTCTGTGAAAGCCTCATTTTTCTTCATTTCCAATTTTTACACTGAGACATGCATTCACTCTGGAGTGTTAGTTTTTTCTTAAGAGGAAATTTCTAATTAACGTGTTCTCTCTGTTTTTATTTTCGAATATTGAGAAATACAGTTTTTCTTTGTTTGTGTACTACTACTACTCCAACCTTTTTATCTTTACAGCACTCACTTCCACGCTCTTAGCAATACTACCAGACGAAGACCCGAAGAACCAAGCCTGCTCTGTTATTGGGAACTTAAATGGTTAAGGAATTTAGAATGGAGAGAGATGAGATGACGATATCACCACGCAGTCTCTCTCTTTGTTACTACACATTATCCTACGGTGATGTGGAGGTACACTCGCTTTGTACCACAATGTCAATGTGAACTTTGTAATGTATTGGATACAGTATCTGTAATATAATTCCAACTTTTTTCTGTAACTCTTGAATTGAAAAATTGGATCATGTTCTGTCTCTTTTTTATTATTATTCTGAATCGTATCTTGTCTTTTAATAATATCATATATCTTCTTGTTATACCAGATATGTGTTCGGGTATATCAAATAATGTTTGGTTAAGATAAAAGGATATATCTATATATCTGCATTGGATATGTTTTTTTTTTTTTATAAGCCAATAAACATAATTATTATAGATAGAAGAGAAAGAAAAGGCACTAGATGTGCCCAATGACAGAGTAGCAGTAGCAATACCCAACCATAACAGCAATACAAAAGTATAGAAAGATAAAAAAACAAAGAAAAGATCAGAAGTATGCCCCCTTTATAACACATATGCACCATACTTTGGAAAGTTGTCGAAGCATATCAAACTAAGGCATTAGATTGATTAGGTTTTTGGCAAAGGAAAAAAGACCAATCATAAAGAGATGAGTTTTGCAGCTTCAAATTAGTTGTGCAGTATTTTCAAGACTTCAACTTGATCAATTTCATAACCTTATTCCCATCCCAAACAGCTTCATTAAACAAAATTTCATTCCTGTGTAGCCATATAGACCATATGGCAGCAATCCATACTGTCCACCACCACGACCTCTGCAGTTTACCGGTGACTAATCCACCATGATTCCAAAAATGATTAATAATGTCCTTAGACATAATCATCTTTACTCCTAACCAAGCCCAACATCTGGCCCAAATACTTGAAGTATAGCAGTAGGTGAAAAAGAGATGCTCTGAAGTCTCCTAGCTTATATCACAGAAAGTGCATAGCGTATTGCTATTACTAGCCAATATATTTCTAGCACAGAGATATGTATTCGACTATATCGGATATGTGTTTGACTAAAATAAAAAAATCAGGAAAAGACCTCCTCTTTATTAAATTGATACATAATAAAAATAAAAATAAGCCAAACCTAAGTTTAAAATTAAGGGTTTATTAAAGGTGATAATCAAAATTAAATTTGATGGTAATCAATTTTCACACTTTACATGTATAAATAATGGTATGGTTCTCTAGGTAAGCAATAATCTTGTTTGAGCGGTGAAGTATCTTTTATTTACAGATACCTTTCTGTTCGTCATTTGATCGGATTACATGGTGAGTGAGGAGGAATTCGCCACTCCGTTGAATGTATTTTGTTTAGGAACGGTTGTAAACGAAAAGATATAACTTCTCTTTGTTTATTTTTATTCAACAGAAACACGAAAAAATGTATTTCAAATAAGACAGATGAAATCTAAGCTAAGTATAAGTTTGTTCTGATCTGACCACATTTAGTTTGAATAAATTTAATGAAAGCTAAATTCGATCATGACAGTATTGAAATGGCAATCAAATCAATCATAAATATGTAAGACTTGCAAATAGGTTTCTATTGACTTTTCTTGATAACCTTCGATTTGAATGTTGAAGTTAATTGGAATGAAACTTGTTCCGGCGGTAAGAAAGACTGAAAGAGACTGCAATGTGTATCTACCAATATTAATTGAATTCAATTCATTTGCCTGCTATAGTAATTAACCGAGCTACACCTTAAAATAAATTAATAAGAATAATATTTAAAGTTTTTTAAAAAGATAATCGTTCAAAGAACTAATCAAATAGACAAATAGTGACAGTAGTGCAACGGAGTTAGCCTCACGACAATATTTGAAAAATACGTTGAAGCATTGTTTAATAAATAATCATTCACCCTGTGTTTTATTCTTTAGGGTACACGCATGCACTATGCAATTTAGAAAATATTTGTTTTTTCTACCGTCCACTTAATTATTTTGTGGTCAAATAAGCATTAGGTCGAGTAAATAGCAAATGCAAGAAATTTAATGTTCATCCAAGCTTCTATATGAACAAATCAACAACCGAACAGATAAAAATTACTATTACTATGAATTGAAGCTCTAAATTAATAATATTTGGTTCACAACAACAGTGTTCATCAAGATCGATTTGACTTATTATTAATTTGGCCACAGCAATCATGTCAGAAAATGACCACCTGGTGATTCCCTTCCTCCCCCTCAGGCTCAGGTGATTTAACCCTTTCTCCATCATAGACAAACATATAAGTAATCAATTTTTTGGTACTATCCGTTTAATACTATCTTTTATTTATTGGATTAAATTACTAGAGTACGTGAGAGTAAAAAGAATCATTGTATTAACAAAATGTAAAGTTTTCAAATAATACGCAGAAAGTTGAAAAGAAAATGTCAAAATAGTTGCTATCTAGCGTGGTATATATATTCATCAATTCTTGAATGAACTTCGGTGCAACAAGTATTCAAATTAGTATTTCACAGTTGATGTCACATCCAAATCCAATGTACAGACAAACATAAATTGATCTCGATCGTAATAATTATTGCGTATAAATTAAGACTAGTTAGAAACAAAAAATGAAGATGGACCTCTTAAGTTTGTGACAGAAGATGATCATAAAGTGTGTGCAGTTTCTCCGACAGGTGAAACTGGTAGGAAATTTACCCACTTCTTGTCAGGGTAAGCAAAAAATATTACATTTTGGGATGGCCATATAACAATGGTAAGTAATAATCATGTTATTAAAGGGACCACAACAAGCCATTGATTTCAAATGTTTCTATTCTCTATGCCTTTGATATGACTCTAGTTTCCCACACATCTCACATGGGTGTGTAATTAAATGATATGTGTCGTTTTCGAAAGTGAAGAAGGGTTGTGCAAAAGTGGTCCCAATTTATATATCTGGCCGCATAATTATGGAGCTGCGAATTAATTAAGAAACTCGTTCTTCAATTGCTCTATCTCTACCTTCCAAATCAAATACTCATAGAATAGATATAATATGCAATTATGCTCTATTTTAACATTTTATCATTTTTTGAAAACGACATACTCAATGTCATTGGAGGGCAAGTATCTCAATGCTGCATGCTCACATTCACATACATAAAAGATATGGGAACAACAATTGAGTAATGCAGCAAAGTTTTATAATGATAAAAGTTTAGTGGTTCTCTGTCTTATGATGCTATCTTAATTATAACCTTAACTTGTGCAATTTCAAACCCATTGGAGAGGGCACGTGACAGAGAGGAAAACATAATAATGCAGCCGGCTAATTTTAATCAATGCATATGTCTCAATGAAATAAAATTGTTGTTTGTATTTTGAAAGGAACATCTTATCCGTTATACATATTTGCATTATAGATTTTTACAATATTAATATAGTATAAAGTTTTATTCTTATTTATTAATTTAATTTGAATGAGCACATGAGGTCATCTTTAGAACAAGATTCAGTTTTTGCGCAAAACTTGGCAGATTCCCCCTTACATTATTCCTGACCCTCTTACACACTGCTCCATATTCTATGTTATATCTATCTTGAACTGAAGGGTAGAGAGAGAAAATAATACTTCAAATTTTGAAGCGGTCCTACTACGTGGGGGGCTAGAAAAATACTCATATACTGTATTGGAATCAGTATTTGTGAGTGACTACCATATGATTTCAGATCAGATAGCATGTACATATTGCCTGTATTTTTTCTTTCTCTATTCTCAATTCTTTATAACTTCACTTTTGTACCAATATACTATAATCATTAATCAAGGCCATTGAAGTTTTGCATTTTGAAATGGTAATGAAAGAAAAAATGAAGGTGTGAGGCCAAAATCCAAAAATGGACAGAGGGTATCTAGCCATTAGGGCATGAGGCAGAGGAAAAATGGACAGCTATAGGTGAAAGTGGTAAGTAGTAGTATAGGCTTCCAGATATGTACAGATAACAACATGACAAGGCATGGAAAGAGGAGCGTCTGTTATTATATATGGCTATGAAGAAAGGGCTTTAATTGAATTAAAAGTTGGGTAGGGTCCTAATGGGGTAAGGCCATGCATGGGACACACACATTACATTTATATGGCACTAAGATTTTGATAGAGCATGTATATGTCTCATGGTATTGTCTGGGTATATATAATAGCCTCTTGCTTTGAATTTTACAGCCTTAAAAGCAACCATTATTGAGTATGGGAAAGATAATGAATACCACTTGCCAGAGGCTCCCATTCCCTATTCATGCAACTTACCCTAAATCAATAATCGTTGCAAAGAGACATAGATAAGTGGGGCCATCTAATAAAGAGAATACACAAACTCACTAATTTTAATTACATCTCAAGTTATTTCTGAGCACAAGTACTACTGAACAGTAATAGTAAATGAGCTTAATTTCTACACAATGTTAAAAGATTTCTATATTGAATTACATAGTTAGTACAATTAAGTTGAAGGGACCAATTGAGAGAGGGTTTTGAAAAATTTTGTTGTTTTTTGGACAGGCAAATTGTTGCAAATTAGTTGTATAATTCTATATCAAAGTTGCTTGAAGACAAATCTTAAAAGGTTGATGATTGTTTCTGTGCCAGGGTCCAATTGGGTCTCTGTCCATTAACTTTGCCCAATTAGCTTCATAATTGTTCTCTTCTAGCCCAATAATTCATGACTTTGGAAATTTTATTTGAGGCATTTTGGTTAGTGATGATTATAGGTAAAATAATAAAAATATGGCATGTAGTTGGTTAATGGAGAGGCACACACACATATGCCTTGCAACCAAACTTACCATTTCGTACCCATCAAATGATTTTGTTTGTCCTGAGTGAGGGAAAAAAGGTGGAAAAGAAAAGGAGAAGCAAGGAAAGTAAGGAATGAACTTTCTTACGAAACAGTTTCTTGAATCCAGAAATAGCTGTTTTATTATATACTGAGTGAAATGGATAACCAGTGGAAACAAACGATTCGTGTCCCACGTGGTGTAAATTCCACTATCGATGTTTGGCCAAAAAATTATTCTCTCGTTGGACCAGAACCATGCTCAGTAAAATTTGTTATCTCTAATCTAATAAGGCCATTTTCAATTCAATGGCACAGGAATCTGAATGCGAATAGATACAAACATAAACCAATAATTTTATTTAGCATAACGTTTTCAATTTAGAGAGAGAGAGAGAGAGAGAGAGAGTGTGTGTGTGTGTGTGTGTGTAGGGACTAGTGAATTTACAGAGAAATTTTAAAAATAAACTTTGTATTGAGATATTGAAGCGGGTTATGACTTTATTATTGATCCTAATTCTTTTAATACAAAAAAAATATACACGTGAATGCTAAAGCTCCCAAGAAATCTGGAAATAATTAAGTTGAGTTAATTACAATATTTCAGCTCTAGATCTACTTTGTTCATCATAAGTAACACTTCATAATACTATACTACGTGTGTTTTTTTTTTTTTTATATAAAAAAAAATAGAAATGACAAAATGGGTTGGGGGTTGATTTATTTAACTTTTTTTTAGACAAGTTAGAGTTTTCAATTAACCTATCTATTAATTTTGATCCACCTCCTCTAACCAGTAAAAAAAAAAGATAGGGTGGATTCAATGAAACATTCTTGCCTATATTTTTAAAATAATTATTAGTTAATAGTTATTATAATAATATTATTTTATGATTGTTATCATGTCTTAATTTTATTAGAAATATTTTAGATAATAGATAATGTTTGTATGTTTAGAATTTTTTAATTGTTTATTTATTTTTTAGAGGTTACGATCGGTTTCGAGTGTAAACACCTTCAACATGACCCAAATCGAAGAGGGTAGAATGAAACCCATTTCCATCCACTAGGCCCGAATCAGAATGAAATGCTGTTGGGTCACAACATGCAATAGGCCCAACTGTTTTTGTTTCATGCACCTATGACCTCAGAACAATAAACAAAACAAAAGATAACATAATTAATGTTCATGTTAACAAAAACACTTACATGAATTATAAATTATTTTCGTAAAATCAAATATCCCTTATAAACTCTCCTAAATGCTGCTTGATGTAAGATGGAAGCTTACCAATTTCAACTTTATTATTATTAATTTCTTCCAAGTTTTCAACTATTAAAAAACTTTTAAGCTAGTCATAATTTAATTTCTTCACACCCTATGTCTCTTTCTCACAAGGTGACAAGTGTAGAAATAGATGTAGAAGTGAACATTTCTCTTATTTAAACACAATAACAACACACCATTGGTGGAAGGAAAGAAGAAAAAAAATCAGTGTTAATTAAATTCACTGATCTCTCTCTCTTTCTTTCTCCTTCTCTCATTCTCAATTCACAACCTTGCAATTGAGTCTCACTTCCCCATTTTCAGAGACCCCCACATTTCCAAGTTTCAGCATTGAAGACACAACCTCATTGAAGAACAAACTTTGATCTTTGGCAAATGCTTCCACAATCCACTTAGTTCTCTGATCACCAACAAGAGACTGATCTGATGAAAACAAACCCTTTCCCACCAACAATTGTCTATAGTAGTCATTGTCAAACACTGATGATGTTGAGTCTAGAAACTGTCCAGCACTGAGGTTTGTGTTTTGTTTTGGACACTTCTTTTTAAGGTCTAGTGCAAACTCAGTGTTCAAACTAGGGTCAATGTCATGCAACAAACTGAAGTTGTGAACTCTAGCTTGGAAAGAAGAACAGTGTGAAAAGCCAAGAGTGTGGCCACCAGAGAGAGCCACCATGTCTTTCACCCCTAAACCTCTCATTCCAAAGCTCCGAATGAGTTGGTTCACATTTAAGGTTGGAGCTGGTAAGTTTACTGTTTCAGATGCCTTTGAGACTCTTCCATCTTTTCTTCCTTTTAGCACATTCCAATGTGGTCCTCCTGACTGGGAAAATTTTATGAGAAATTAATAGATTGATCAATGATATCATTACAGCATAAAACAAGTTAATTATATCCTCCTTTAACTTTCTTTGACATAAGTTGATAATGCATGGAAGAATCATTTTCAATTATAGAAACCAATATGTAATATACACTATATATTAACTAGTCTTGAAATATAACTGCATAACTGCATCTGACTTAAATATAAGAACAAATAACAACAATATTAATATTTTATGTAATTATATGAACATTCTTGATTTTTTAACTATTATTTTTGTCTATTTTAAGATAGTATTAGTGTAATGTTTTAAAGGAATGTGTAATGATTTCAAACTTAATGGGTTAGTGTTAGAAAATAAAACTAAAAGAAAAATTATAAGTAATTTAATAAAATCTAAAAAATGTGCAGCATATTTATACTAAACATCATAAGAAAGGCCTCCTATATAAGTGCCATGAAAGAATTTAGCAGTTGTAAAGGCTAAATTGAGTTATTAATTACCAATGCTACCGCATCCCTAGCCGCAATGGCGATTATATCAGCACAGGAAACGTTGTGTGGACAAGCTTTCTCAAGCTTGGCCTTGGCTTCATCAATAACATAGAATGCATGAACAGAGAGATTTGGAGGACCATCTTTCTCAGCCTGGTTTTTGGGAGTTGAGTCCAGCAATATTGATGCATCACATCCCTATCATTCACAATTCACAAAAGCTTACAATTACATCCATTTCAATACTTTCACATGAATTAATATAACATAAAACATCAGGTTCCATTCTATTTCCTTGTTCCTTTTCAAAACTATTGATATTTTACAAACTCAAAGTCTTATTTATTTATTTATTTATATTCCTTTTCAACTGTTGCTCAATAGTTATTAATCATAAGGCTATATTTTGATTGTTTTTTCCAATCTTTGTTCATGCTTTTTAATGTATTCAAAATCATTTTAATTCAAAAGTTATCTTCACAGGCTTTGAAATGAAAACTCGTTCACTACTTAGCAAATAAATAGTTTTGAAAATTAGTTATAAAATGTGTTTTAAAATTAAAATAAAAAAGCAAAAATAACTGAGGTGTTTTCTTTTTCTCTCCTTCTACTTTCTTCAAGTGCTTTGTCCAAGTATTAAAAAAAAAAAAACTTTTAGAAATGTGCTCAAGAAACAAACAAATTTTAGACAACAAAAAAACTGTTTTTTGAAAACAGTACATAAACATAGCCAAAATAGGGTTATTTTGGTCCAAGTATAATAATGCATTATACACCCATTAAATATTCCTTAATTTATGTACATTAACTTTAAATATCAGTAGATATGAAATGAAGGTAGTATTTTCTTACCCTTATGAAACAGTCATGGAAGAACATTCTTAAGATCCTAGCTGGAACTTTTGGATCAAATGTGGAAGCTCTGAGAACAGTGTCTGAAATGATCTTCTCAGCTTGTGGACATGTTTTATCATAGTAGTGTGCATCAAGCTCTGCTTGTGACATTGATGATAATGCCAAGAAGAGCAAAATGACTGAAAAAAGAAAGTTGCATTTTGAATATGGCAGAAGAGCCATTTTGTTGGAAGTGAAAAAGGTAGGAATACAATAACTTGAAAAGTGATGAGGATTTGATGAAATTATTCTGAGCATGTTTGCTGTATATATAGAATGGAAAGTTGTTGACACTAACAAATTAAAATGCAAGTTTAACACATAATTATTGTGCTTGAAAGCCACTCCATGTTTGGAGATTAGTCTGGAAGTGCCAAATTTTGACTTCACTTTTGTTCTGCTTTAAGATCAAGTATATTCATCCACACCTAAACCACACACAAATAAAACACAAATCTTGGGTATTCAACAAAGCAATTTTTGTTAAGAATTAAGATCCACCCAGTAACATTCAATAAAGCATTAGTTCATAACATTCAATAATCCGTAAATTTATTTTTAAAATGATGCAAAATGTAGAAAATCACATGTTTCAATCCCAATTTATTTTTGAAGTTAAAGAGATCAAGCACAACTTATCAAGTCGTGACTTGACACACAACTTAAGTTTATGCAAAGTCATGAATAAGAACTGCTACAACTTATTTTATTGTTGTCTACGACTTGTCCTAAAGTCTTTGTATCACTTTATTTAATTTTCATGATGACTAGCATATTTTCACACAATTTTAATAAATAAATTTCAAGTTAGATTGATAAAAAAAAAATTATGGATTTGTGCTTGTTTTAAGTTATTTTAGGTTTATGTTATAATTATTAATAGAAAAAGATTTATATACCGTATTTTAAAAGTGAATCGAAAGTATAAAATGATTTTATAGTGTACGAGTATATTACTCAATTATTAAATAGTTTGTTCTACGGTATTTTTCTGTTGCCTTATACCTTTCAGGTTAGTTTAGGTAAGTGGTTGTGAAGTTGGTGATGAGAGAGAGATGAGTCCAGTTTATATATTCGATCTTCGCAAACAATTTTCCTAGTTTTTGTAGGAAGGTTCCTTTTATTATCTAAATCTAATGAAAGGGTAATTAATGAGAAAAACTAAACTAAGAAAAGGAATGTCCAATCATTCATTGTTCTGCTCAAACTATCGAAGAGATCAGAAATAGTGTTGGAAATTCTATTCAATATAATTTTTTGTGAAGGTAACTTTTGATCTTACATAAATATATAGTTGGTTAAAGTTCAAATATAAAATTATATAATTTCTATGGTAATCTATAAATATTTTTTATTTTGACTATTTATATATTATCTATGATTTATTTCTTTATTTATTTAGTTGTTGACTTGTGTCTTTCATACAGAAAAAGAAATAAAAACATGTAAAATAAAACGCAAATTTGAGATACATTATGATAAAACTATGAATAAGGATTGGATATGGTCTAAAATTTTATAATAATGATCTTTCTCATTGATTAAGTATGTGTGTTTATTAACCATTTTATAAATGTCACATACAGCATGGGAAAAAAATTCTAATGGTTGATATTAAAATTACACAATCCCGGTGCTACGTGTATCTGTCTTTAAAAGCTTGTGTCTTTATCCAGGTTTGTCCATGAACCCAGAATAATATGGTAAAAAAAAAATTGTTTAGCATGGTCATTACACTTTTTTGCACTCATAAGAAGAAACTACTAATACATTTGCATTATAAGTGCATTTAAAAACAATTACCAATTCGCACATAAGCTTATTCTTATTCTGGATACAACCTGATAACCACAAAAAAATGAAACATCTTATAAACAATTTGATAAATAACCTTATGGGATGGATCAAATACAGGTGAACCATAACAAAATACATTTTTACTCTAAATTTGAATATATCATCGACTAACCAACAACCATGTCCTACTCCTTCTTGGCATAAAATCTCCTGTACATGGAATCAACATTGGTGAGATAGAAGGTGCCTGGAGGTAAGTAGCTACAGTCCTTGCTTGTCACAAAGTCCTTCCCCCCATAACGGTGCTCCATGATCTTCAATGTTTCAACAAACTTTTCAGGAGGAATCTGCAAATTCAAGTTTATTGTTACAAGTTTAGTTTTAATACATTGTCAGTGTAAAGATTTTGCAATGTCAACTAATTAGAAATTATCTTAGATGACTTGTAAAGTAACTGTTAAAAAAATAATTATCTTAGATTAGCATTCAATAATATGTGGTTAAAGACTGCATACCTCAACTCTTTTCTTCAACTTGTCCGAAACATTCATCACTGATACAATGTTTGACAAGTTAAACGGATGTTGACCCTCTTGAAGGTGGAAGGAGAACATTGTAGCTGTTAAACCACTTCCATATGAAAACATAACTACCCTTTTATCTACCTGCACATTGATAGACAATCCTGATGAGAAATTTAGAATCAGCCAAACCATTGTCCATATGAAAGATGTAGTCATGGACAAAGGGAAAATAAACAAAGAATACAAGTGTGGAAAACCTTACCAACGAACTGTTCTTATTGTGAAGAAGAGATGCAAATGCTGCATAAAGAGATGCAGTGTACATGTTACCAACTTGCTTTGGGATTAGTGTGCTGGACTGCACCTTTGCATCATATACATGTTTTGCAGCTTGCTGGTTTGCCTATAGAATCAGTGACCACAAACCATTTGAGAGTTCCCTTTCTAGCAATCATTTTAGTCAATAAAACACAATTTAAACACGACAAGAGTAGCAGCTACCTTTTCAAGATCACGACTTTGATAACTTTCATCACCAGACAAGAATGCATACGGTGCAAGGGTTTCCCTGGCAACTTCATCAACAAAACTGGCACAGAATAACAAATTCAGAGAACAAAAAAAATTAGGATTCAAATACATTTAAAACTGGCAGAGTACTTTTATGGTTCATATAATCCAGTTTCCTGGGAGTTGTTAGTGCTTAATCCAAAAACAATTTGCAGAATATGATCTAATCTAAATGTTGCATTTGCAAAAGGCAGCTTCATTTGTTCAATAATCTTTTCTCTTTTTCTAGTAAGCACTAGTGGATTTTGTGAAAAAGAGCTAACTAGTATATTCAATTGAAATCTTAAGTGCACGGCTCCTACTGGCTTATTGAAAACAACAAATATCCAAAAGGTAAAGTAATAGTTATCCAGTAAAATATAGCTTTTGGCACCTTGAATTGAAAATGTGTTAAATAAAGCATAGGAATAAAGCAGAAGATACACAAACCTGGGATTTCTCAAGAAGTCATTGAAGTATAGCCGGCCAAAACTTTTCTGCACAAGCTGCAATACATCAAGAAAGCAATTATGTAGAGGGTCATTGTAGGTCATGTTATGACATACTTCTCCGTCTTTTCATTTTCATTCCAAATATAGAGTAAAAAAATCCTGCATGACAATTACCTTGTTATATGGAGAATGAAACACAAAATAATCAGAATCTGACATTGAAAAAGGCCTCCCCTCCAATTTTTCAAATCTGTATATGGAAGAACATTTAATGAGAATTTGAAGCAAAAAAGAAAAATTCAAAATGGTCATTTTGGTTAAGTCTATGCTTACTTCTCACAGTAAAGCCGGTAACAGGAATCAAGTGCCATGAGATAACAGGTCTGTGAGAGTTTTCCATCAACAACCTATAGCAGGAAAAGATCTGTCTAAATTAATGTGTGCTAAACTTTTAGTTGATTGATAGAAGGCATCAACAAGCACTAAAGCATAATAGTAAGGATTGGTGTAAAGCAGAGATTAAAATCTAAACATGTTTAAATATTCATGTTTGCAAACTGAGATGAATTACTTGAACAAAATTTAATCAAGTGACAATCTTTATAGCCATTTAAAAAAAAAAAACTAAAAATCAGTGTTTGTTACCTTTAGCTGCTCTGTAAAAAAATGAAGGTAGTGTATCTGAATATTATAATTTGGAAAATAGAACACAAAACAATGGGTAAAAAGAGGTAATAGTGAAATTTGGAAATATCTTCATCATAGTATATGATGCAAGTAAAATAAATAATGAGGTGACAAAGCATTACTGGATATTCACTAGCAAGATTTGGCTTGTAAAAATCATATGTATGAGACATGTGACTGCCTCTGAGTTTGCTTTCAAAAGCAATAGGAGCATCTGGCCCTACAAGCATGGCAATTGCAGCTGCTCCTCCAGTGGGACGAGCTGGTCCTTCAGCATATACCTGAAACAAGAAAGTCATAGCTAAGAAAATTGTTTGACACTATATAATCTGCAATTGATTTCAATATTTGAAGAGAAAGGAACATAAGTATAATAGTAGTTAAATAGAACAAATGATGAGACATGTTGACATTCAAAATAAAACATGTTCCAAGCTTTCTTGTAAAAGTAATATTTTGGTGATTTAACTATGCATGAAATTCAATTATAAACTTGCACATTAGATAGCTCAGTATTGATTATGCAGTTCATACTTTGTTGTTTCATGAAAGTGGATTTCTATCCTTCATAATTCAAGAGAAAATTATATTATTCTAGCCACCAAGAAGATCAATTAGGATGAAACAACTTTCTTGCACTCAACTAATCAATCTCCCAACAATATTTTCATGTGATGGAGCTTGAACCTATACTATTGTACATAGAAATAGAAATATCAGTTGCAGAGATGTGACATGGTAAATTCATGGACAACACAACCTAAGACAGTGAAGCTAGGGATGTCAAGACTGCACATTCTTATTTTCTTTAACTAGGAATTTATGCAATTTTAAGTTCTTTTGCACAACATCTGGAGATAGAAGTTTACTACATGGCAACACATGCAACCCCCCTGTCACATTATTTCAAGTTAAATTATGTGAAATTTGAGTTACATAAAATTTGCATCTCAGCATTTATGTATATATTAGACACTAGAGTTAGCCAGAGGCTCTAATACATACATACAACTGTGTCACTAATAACTAATAAGACAAAAAATGGATAAAAATATAAGAATTGAAATTTCCTTATGCATTAAGTACTGTAGCAAACGTACCGCAGTGTCAGTAGATACAACAAGTCCATAACGTCCATCCCATGAGCTACTCTCCACCCAATTCACGCAATTGAACAAAGCAGCTGTTCCTCCATAGCATGCATTTGTTGAATCAACACCTTCAATGTCAGTATTACCACTTGCCTGGTTTTTGCATGAGTTAATATAAGATGCAGATATCACATAAGCACAGATACAGATTTCTTTCCTTTTGTTCCTTTCTAATATTGACTCATCTTCAAAAATCAATAAATTAGATAGCAATTTAATATCCCTATATTAAAAAACATGTCATTTGTCATTTTGTGTTCCTTTGGCATCAAATATGTATGGACACAAAAGAAGGGATTATATCCAGTCACACTCCAGATTATCCCAGAAGAGGTGTCAAGATACAGGAAGATATTATGACTGTAGAAATCTATAGAATCTAATAATCTTATAAGGTGAGGGTCAACACTCAAACACCTAAACAGAGAATAGTTTACCTCAAAAACTTGCATCAGGAAGGTCTTAATGGATTTGCTTTTGTCAATGACAGTTTCACTCCCAACCTCCAAACGTCCAATTTGCTTCAGATCAACATTAAATTTTTCAAGAAGTGAAGTAACTACCGTCAAGCTGTAAATTCAAAGTTTAAAAACAAAATATTATAAGAATAAGTGCAGGAAAAATTGTATTGTAGTATTATACAAGTCCAAAACACTGACTAGCTTCATCGATCAAGTAAAAAAGCATGACTTAAAAGTACCCCCTCCCCCAAAAAAAGACACATTAGAATTACCAGAAAAATCTCCTAGTAAACAGTATCTCAAGAACAGAGAAACTACATTTTCTATTCAAGGAATACTAATACACTCTTTTGAACACTCTCTTCTGCTTATAATCCATATGTGATTCAACTATTTTTAAAATTGAGCAAATCTGGTCCCTCTATCAGTTTTCTTCTACCTACCCCCGCCTAATTCAAATTATCTACTCAAAATTTTCACAAATTGAATTAAACCTTCTTTTGGTCAAAACTCACCAACTAAATATCAAATTTCGCCCATTTAAAAAAAAAAAAAAAACTCAAGCTCAAATAATAAGGAAATGCTTATGGCTAATTCAAAATTGTAATCAACCTCATTGAGATAACATCTTCAACCTCGGAGCAGAAAGCCATACAATCCTGTCCAAGCCCAATGGTGTATTTCCCTTTGCTGGCCCCATCATGACTCTCCAAAGCTTCCTGCATAACCCACAAAACAAAACACACAACCTAATCGCAGCTTTACAAAACAAAGCATAAAAATCACAGCTTTAGATAAAAAAAAAAACCACAAATTGAGACCTGGGTGACGCAGGTGGGAGGAAAGTAGATATCCATGGCCAGGATTCCCACATTGGCAGGGCGTGAAGAGGCCATGGAAGGGAATTTTTCCCTCTCTTTCTTTTGGGGCCTGTTTGGATGCAGAGAGAGTTGTAGAAAGTGAAAGTTGTGGAATTTGGAATGGGAAGTGTAAGTGTGTGTGTTAGGTTTGTGTGTCTTCCCAACTAACCCTCCTTTTTTGGCGGAAATTTTAATGGGTATCTGTTTGAATGGAATGTGTCATCCATCTTGTTCAAGCAAAAATGGATTGTGGCCGTCATTTGTAGGTGAAACAAAAAAAAAAAACATTAAATGATGTTGTTGATTCTTTATTCTTCTATTAAATGTAAAGAATTTGTTCGGTTTATGGTTGATGACTTGCTAGTGCCTAGTAGATGACTAGCGGATTGTTTAATTGTTTCAAGTTTGACTTTTGAAGTTGTAATTTTGTAAAATATCTAGAATTTTGTCATCTACTTGAGTTTCAAAAATTAATTTCCATGAGTAATCATGGGGAAAAAAATGGAGGGGTATGCAAAGAAAAAAAAAAGTAAGTGTAAATAGAATTAACCTTGTTCAGTTAAGATTGATTTCACTGAAAAGTGGATTGTTAATGTTGGTCGTGTAAGTATCAAGAAAACATGGTTACAAAGGTACTATGATAGCTAAATATGACGGGCAATTTTTCATGATATGCCTGCCACTGCCAGCCAAAATAGTAAGATGCTTCTTGTGAAAATATGCTTTTAATTTTTGTTTTAAAGAAAGTCTCCTGATAAGTCTTATAAGAAAAAAAGGAGAGGGGATAAAGGATTGAAAAAGAGTGGATAGCAATGCTAGGGAATGAACTTCACCTCACAATTTATGTTTTTTCATAGCTTAATTTTAATTTGAGGGATGTAAAACACATTTTATTTAACTTTTTCGCTGCTGATCAACTTACACTTGAATGATTAGAGGAGTAGGCAGATTTTTTTCCCTTGAACTAGATTTTGCATTCAATTTTCTTGTTGTAAATTTATTACCCTTCAATGTCAGCTAGAGTTATGGACATGCCAGAATTCATATGCTAGGACAACAGTACAACACAGGAAACAAAGTATATTTGACATAATGAATAATCCACATAGTTTTTTAATCCATCATACAAATGAATGAGTGAACTTTTCATTAAAAAAAAAATGAATGAATAGGGTAAGTAATCCTTGTATCCTTGGAGAAATCATATTTGCATATACATGAATTTTTAGCAGAATTCACACTTTATGGATTCTTCCATGACCTACAATCCATAAGAATAAGATATAATAAATGAAACTCAAGGGAATAAACTAAACTTCAACTGTTTTCTGATTGATAGCAATATATCTCCACCTCTCCTTCTCCACAAAGTCAGCATCGAGGAATCTAGCAACAAAAGCCCAAAGCTTATAGACATCTTCAAAATTAGCCAGGAAGCCTAATGCAGCAGTAACCACAATGATTCCAACACTATCTTTCTTCTTGTAATTGGTTGTTGTCACCATTCCTTGGCCTTCAACCACTTTGGTTTGCAGGACTCTTCCCTTCTCTTCTGCATACTTATCTGCAAACCAAATATGATGCAGGAATGCATAGCTGATAGAGATGTTGCTTCTATCAGCAAGTTTCTGTACAAGAGCAGGCTCAACCCTTTCACCTTTCCAATCAAATATATTGAATGCCAAAGCAGGCCCTCTATCAAATTTCACCTTTGGACCATAAATCTTGACCAAAGGAACCCCTTGTGTGTTAGGATGCTTAAGCTTCTGCATTGAGTTCACCAGCCAGTTTATCAGGTACCTTGACCGGTTAGTGATGAGCATCAATCCTAAAGAATCCACTTGGTCTAAGCACCTACATTGAATTTCACTTTCTTGGACATTACTTTTCTTAAGGGTCTGAACTGGCTCTTGTACCTCCTCAATTTCAGAACATTGAGGAGCTTTTAGTTTTGAGTCAGGTGGCTCTCCTTCTTCAACTAATTCAGATTGTTTAGTTTGCATTGGACCTGAGAAAGATGATAAAGGAAATGGCTTATCTTCATGTAGGCTTGTTGGTATTGGTTTGTGTTTAAGTTCGAAGTCAGTGCCAGAAGAATCATCTGATAATTGATGAGGCTGCTTTTCTGGTACAAGGTTGACAATTCCTGCAGAAGGGGAAGATTCCAAGCTAGAAATAGCAGATTTCTTGATGAAAAGGCATCCAAATCCAGAAGGGTTTTCCCCAAAGACCTTATAGAAAGAGCAAATAAGAAAGTCTGGTTGAAAGAGAGAGAGGCCAAAACAGTCCATGTCTTTTGGCCCCAATGCACATGCATCAACCAACACATGCCATCCATTCTCCTGTGCTATGCTCATCCACAGATAAGGATATCTTGCTCCTGTCACTCTTGAACTAAGTGGCAAAACAAATAGACCCTTTTTCTTCTTCTTCTTTCTCCTGCTCTCAATCATCTTCCTCAACTTTGTTGTCTGAAGCCTCAGCCTTGGCCATGAGAACTCTGCTGACATGGCCCTGGCTCCTCTCTTATCTGAGGAACTAATCATCGCTTCCACCGCCTCGCTCTCGTAGTCATAAACTGTCAAAAGCCTCCTACTAGTTTGGAATTGGTATGAGTCTGCCACAAGTTTGAAAGCTGAGGTTCTGTTGGCTGTGAAAACCATGAAGTAATCATTTTCAGATATGTTAAGGAATCCCATGATTCTCTTCCTCATTGCAGCCTCAAATTCTGAGTCTTGCCCTCCATGAAGCAACAAACTCTTTAGACTCCCAGTCTTGCACGACAAGCTAAAGAATGGAATATCTGAGTAATTAGGTGGCAATTGGGGTGTTTGAGGAATTGAAGATGAGGGTACTTGGTTTTTTGATGTATCATGATGGTGTTGAAGTTGAGAGTAGGAGAAGAGGCCAATGCCAATGTAATCAAGGCTAGTTTGGTTGGAGAGTGAGAGATGCAAATAGTCCTTGGCTCTAACTTGGTCAACTTGTTCAGTCTCAGAATACGGAGGGTACACTTTTATGAACTCATTGAATGATTCATGAAGTGATGGAAGAGACTCATGGTTGGTGAATTGAGTGTTTGGGAATATAGAGGATCTTGTTGTAACAGCAAAGCTGTGGCGCCACTCAGCAGAACTGTTTCTGATTTTTGGTGTTGTGTTGTGTAGTGATGTGGGTGAGTTGAAAAATGGAGTTGTGCAACTGCAACAACAATAGGGGCATGTTTGTGAGGACTCATTAAGGGTCTTCATTTTTTTCCCCTCCTTGTTTGATGCACTCTAAGACAAGTTTGCTATATATGTATACTAATTTGACATGTCTATAGGCTACAGCTATTGCCTATTGGATTGGTTGATGCTTTGTGACATTCGGCATACAAGAAAATCACATAAAGATAAAAACAGAAATCTGTCTCACTTTTTGTTTATAATATTTTTTGTGATTGGATTTAGCTGGCTGATACGGCAATGTATGATGAAAGTTGAAACTATCGAAAGGGTCACTGTAATACGATTTGGACTTGGTCTTTCGATAGTTAGTTTGCCTAGCCTAGTTGACCTGTTAATACTTACTGGCCAATCAATCTGAACCGTTTAATTTGGTCTAATGATTGTAATGTGTATATATGATTTTGAAATTTTCCTTACAAGGGTTATTTAAAACTGATATATTTCTTGTTGCACGTAATTGAAGTGTTTGCTAAGTTGTACTTTGGTGGCTTGCCCCTTTCCAATACTCAATTGTTTTTGTTCTTTTGGTTAGTCTGATTTGTCCATTTTATTAAATTATCACAAGTGATCATTTCCTGATTATATAAAGTCATGTATTTGACATAGACAATGATGGGGGAAGAGATTATTTGTGTGTGGCTGAAGAAAGATATTTAATATGATGGTCATATCATGCATATATATAATCAGAGACCAAACACAACATTGCACTCTAATCTCACCTACTTGTTATAGCTTAAAACTTAAAATATGCCCTCTTTTTCAGCGAGTTAATTGGAACTGAGGTCATGTTTTAGTTATCAAAGACATGATATGAGTAACCAAGGCAGGTACTAGAAAAAAGGGATTGTTAACTATAGTTTTTTTTTTTTTTTTTTTCTGATAAGAACTAATTGGAGAAAGATTTTTGGTGGTGATGAAAAATGAGGCCTGATCACGGTTGTGAGTGTTACGTGGAGTGTACGCAAAAAAGTTTGTGATAAAGAAAAAAAAAACTCTTATAATTGGATTTGGTATTTATATGATTAACTAAAAAGTCCATAAAATCTATCAAAATCTAATTAAAAAAAAAAGTTCATAAAATTTCTATAATTTTGAATAATAAATGATGATTTTTAAGTTATTTAAAATTTCAATCGAATACTATAATATTTTGTTATCTTTTAAAATTTTTTTTGATAATATTGATTGAATACTATTATATTGTTTTTTATTATTTAACAATTCTGATTGAATACTCCAAACATTTATACACAAAAAAATCATTAAAATCCTAAACAATCCTAATCCAATACACCCCCAAAAGTGAAAATTTGACTAACCTTAAATATGCAATTATTCAAAAAAAAAAAAAAGAAGCAAAATTGCATGCTAAACAACAAAGAATAATAGGATGTGGGGGACAGACAAAAAAGAGCATGCATAATCAGTTGCCCATGAATCCTCTGGTTTATGTGTTTTTTTTTTTTTTTTTTATATATAGATATAAATAAATAAATTAGAAGAGAAAGCAGTGAAGAAATTTCTCTTTACATACTTAAAAAAGAAGAAGAAACTAATGAAAAAATAATTTGTATAAAAAACACTAATTAAAAAATATATTTAACTAAAAAAATTATACTTTTTACTCTATTGATTGCTACTTGTAATTTTAAAGATTAATGTATATGACTAGACTCTTACATTTTGTACAGATCGTGATTGCATTAGGTAAGACCAAAAGGATTATTTGTTTCTTGGTTCTCTTATAATCACCAGACAAAGAGTGTGCATGCAGTAGAACATAGTAAAGGTAAACATATATAGAGACAAACATACCTTTTTATGCATTGTTTTTTCTCCAAAAAAAATAAACTACTTTGCTACTTACATCAAATTGTTATTTTTCATAACTTAAAGAGAATTACATTTATTGCTTAGGCTGTGAACTGAAAGTATCCTTAAGCACATTAATGGAAAACTGAGAGACATTCTCACAAAAGAGCAATGTAATGAGAAAGAAGAACTTCCCTTAAACTAATTAAGATGCAAGAGACTAAAACCAAAGACATGCATTTCCACTATTAACATCTGACATTACCTTTTTTATCTGCCACTATTCTATGAGACTAAGCTAAACCAGCCACAGGGCAACTCTCCTTTGGCAAGTTATATATTGACACTGGTTTTTGGTTGGCAACTCCAAAAACACTGATCTTTCTTTCACCTGCCAGGAGAGAGGTGCCCTATTGCTGATTTGCTTAAAGTTTTCACCTTGAATATTGGTGCTTGTTGTTGTGTCTTGAATTGCCTCTGATATATATTGTGTGTGACACTTGAGAAGTCTTTATAGCAAAGAAGATGGAATAAACCACTGAAACATTGGTATATGCTTGGGGGTACGTTATGCCAAGGATATCCATTCACCAAGGGATGTTTTACTTTGGCTGACAATTGTACAGTTTTTATGCTCATTAAATTGCTGATTCCTAATACCCAAGGGTCACAAAGCTTTATTGCTACTCCTTACCAACATTTTCAGATTCTCTTCCGTACTTTAAAGAAGAGAAGTGGAGAAGAGAGGTTGTACCAAAATCGGTGTATCTTTTTAATCTTTTATCATATCAATTTTGCTGAGTGGCATGGCCCTCTTAGCAACAAGGGTCTCACTCCCATTAGTCTACTCATACCATATCTTTCAACTTTTCCTTTTAGCTTTATGTGTGTGTTGCTTTAAAAGTCTCCTAGTTTAGCAAGTTTTTTTGGGCTTTTATTTCTCTATTGTGCCTTTTGATATCAAACATTTTCCGCAGTTATAGATTTTTTATGACTCATTAGTCATTGCAAGATTTTGTTGGCAAAGTTGATGTGGCCAGGACTTTGGGCTCATTTTGCAGTACAGCTCGCCAATGCTACTTTTTCTGCATTATCATTCATAATGGCTTGTCTTTTAGGCCATCTTACTGAGTAATTGATCATGTATATATTATTTTGTAATATATCAAGAATGCTACCTCACATCATATGACACAAATATGACTGAGAATGAAGCTGGATTGACACTGTAAAACTTGGCACATTGAATGTAGACATTGAATGGGACAAACTATTTAATGATGAGGAAATTTATCATAATTCTTTTAATTTAATAGTTTTACTATTTTTTTAACAAATACTAACACCTAAGATTTCAACTATGACAAAAATATGTCTTTAATATATGTATTTTTAGTCAAATCTGATTTTAGTTCTATATTTTCAAACTGATGAAATTAATTCTCTAAGCCTTTTAAAAACATGTAACTTTTATCTCCCTAGTAACTTTGTTAGTGACAAAATTATATGTTGAAACCTAAATCACATATTTTTAAAAGTTCAATGATTGATTTTATTAATTTGAAAATAAGTGGATCAAACCAAGTTCGACAAAAAAAAATTACAGGAAACAAAATTACATTTTTTCTTCTTCTTTAAACTATATTTTCTTCTCCTATGTGTTAGAATTTGTTAATAAAAAACAGTACAACTAGCAGTACAATCAAGAATTATGAGATAGTTTGTGCTCATAGTCATCGAACATTTCTTTTACAATATTTGTATAAAAGGCTTTGACTCCTCGCATGTATTTTATACTTCTTGCATCTGCACAATTATAAGATAATCTTTAATATGCAGTTTCTTCATCTTATATGACTCATACAAATAGATAAAAGAATCAATAAGTGGTTACAACTCATATTTTGGCAAAAGAATACGTATTAACATTATTTCTTGCACGAAACGGAGCTTTTGTGGGAGAGTGATTGTGGCATAAAAGCAGTATTGATTGATAGTGTTTTTTTTTTTAATTTTTAAATAGCAAATTTACTTAAATGCCCTTTCAGTAAAGTGGTTGCATCTAAATTTTGTCGCATAATACTATTGAGGATTTAAATGTGAAACCTTTAAGTTACAAGGCTAATCTTACCAAATAACAGACTATAGTACTAAAAGGGCAAAATTTGTTACCATTTAAAATGTTTTACCAGAAAAGGTTGGAAGGAATAATTCATGCCCGTCTCGTATATTTAGGGGGCAAATGTAAGTAACTATTGTGAAATACACATACTATAAGTCACTTTCATTTTCTGAATAAGAGATCGATTCAGACTAGGAATGTCTGTCTTTAATTTTGAAGATTTGTGATGAAGATTGTGTTTTTTTTTTTCCAACCATAATGTTACAACTTACAACATGTATTTGAGTTTGTTGACATTAGTAGTTAGATTGGTTGATTAGTTACACCATCAAATGTACTGTGTTAGTTTCTAGTGATCAAAAGTTATTCTTCTCATTTATCTATTTCATTTATGAATCCTTCATTTATATTTCACCCTTCCATAAGCAACTTCATATATAAGCTAATTAAAGTAGCTGCATATATGGAAACTCTCTTTCGGTAAGTCACTATATACTATGAAAGTTATTAGCTTCACAGGCTGCTTCAAATCACAATTGGTCAATTGCCATTTCCCATGACTTATTTGCATACTAAACATATTTCTTGCATGTAAAGTTTGCAAGCTTTATAAACATAATCAATTAGAAAAAAAAAAAAAAAAAACGCAATGAAGCAATAGCATATGCTTGAGTTATGCTATGGATATCCTAGGAGTTGATTCCTCTTGGTTCATCAATAGTCTCTTTATTCCTCCTTTTCCTTTGTGTTGTAGAGGGGGAATCACTTAATGATGAGTATTAATTCGATGTTCTTTAGCTTCCTTCTCTTCGGAATCCATTTTCCGATCTTGAGATTTGGTGAGAGAAAAGCCACGGGACAAAATCACATAGAAGCTTTATAGATGCATAAAAATATTAGAGAAAACTAGAGAAGGGTTATATTACAGACTCAAAACTCTTTTATTGATATTTTCAACCAAATTAACAACTTAATATTTATCGATTAAAAAAAAATTTCAAAAATAAAATATTTTGCTTATAAAAAAATTACATTATAAAGTTATAATTTCTTTCAACCTAAATTTAATAATTTTATATAATGCAGTGTTTTGCATTAGTAAAATACTTTTTGGGAAGTTAAGTGATTTGTCTTGAACTTCTACTTAAATTTCTATCAAACTTTCCTAAAAATAAAACCAAAAATATTTCTTTGCGAATTAAGCTCACATACACATTATATATCAAAATTTTCAATATCCAAAGGGTTAAGACAAGGGAATCCTTTTGTCCTGTTTCTATTTAACATCATTACTGAAGGACTCAATGGGATGATAAAGGAAGCTATTAAGAAAAACATGTATGCAAGCTTTATGGTGGGTGTGAAGAATGTACAGGTCAATTTGTTACAATACGCGGATGACACATTGTTCCTCAGTGAAGCAACTCTGCAGAATGTTGTGGTTATCAAAAGCATGCTCACGTGCTTTAAATTGGTCTCTAATCTTAAAGTTGACTTTAACAAGAGTGGATTCGGTACTATTGAGATTAAGGATTCGAAAACAGAAAGGTTCACTCGACTCTTAAACTGTAGAATTCTAAATATCCCTTTCATTTACTTAGGGATCCCTATTGGTGCAAATTCTAAGTTAGCCGACACTTGGTCTCCTGTTATATCTAAATTGAACAAGAAATTAGGGGGTTGGAAACACAAAATCCTCTCTTTTGCGGGTAGGATGTGTTTAACCAATTCGGTCTTGTCCTCGATGTCTATTTTCTTCTTTTTTTTTTAAAATTACCTAGAAATGTGGGGAAAGCGATCATCAAAATTCAGATGGATTTTTTGTGGGGTTGTGAGGTGGGTAAGAGAAAAGTGTATTGAAAAAGTTGAGATACTATTTGTAAACCAAAAAATTTGAAGGGGATTAGGGATTAAAAATATTTTTACATTTAACGCCTCATTGCTTGGAAAATGGAGATGAGAGTTAATGGTGGAAAATGAGGGATTATGGTATGAAGTACTTGATTCAAAATATGGTAGGTGGAGAGACCTAGTTAGTGAGGAGGTACATACACATAAGTGATTTGAAAATAAGATTGTGTGAAAAGGTGAGAAATGAGGAGAGAACCTTATTTTGGAGTGACACCTAGGTAGGGAGCG
Source organism: Amphicarpaea edgeworthii (assembly GCA_014843725.1). NCBI lineage: Eukaryota > Viridiplantae > Streptophyta > Magnoliopsida > Fabales > Fabaceae > Amphicarpaea > Amphicarpaea edgeworthii. The sequence goes on from CM026325.1 coordinate 3,731,067, forward strand.
AATCACTTGCTACCAAATATCCTAGATTATTTGTGACATCTGACTAGAGGGAGAAATACATTGGGGAGGTGGGTGAGTAGGTTAATGGAGTATGGCAATGGAAACTTGAGTGGCGGAGAGACCACTTTGTTTAGGAGAAGGAACAACTATAAACAATGCTAAAAGAATTGAATGAATATACTTTGAGACAACATTGTAAGGATTCTTGGGAATGGCGCAATGAAGCTAGCAGCTCTTACTTGGCCAAATCTACTTACGTTGCACTATCTGATCTTCATGATGATAGCTCGGATAGTGACATCTTATCGAAATTATGGAAGTTGAAGATACCTTTAAAGTATAACTTTTTGCTTTGGAGGGTATTCTGGAATCGCTTACCCACTAGTGACAATTTGAAGAGTAGGAACATTTGTTTTGAAGATGAAAATTTTAATTGCAAGTTTCGTATGGGTAACCTAAAAACTGTGGAACATTGCTTTTTCTAGTGTCTGGTCATCATGGAGATGTGGAACACTTGTTATGGTTGGTTACAATTATTTTTGACTCTTCCCTATGTGGTTGTTGATCATTTTTACCAGCACATACTTGTGGGAGCTAATGAAACCAAACAAGCCAAATGGAAGATGGTGTGGTGTGTAGTTGTATGGATGGTATGGCGGACTAAAAATGATATTGTGTTTAACAATACTACATTCCAATTGCAAAAGTTAAAGCAGGATATATTATTTTCTGCCTAGAGATGGATAAAAGCCTTTGACACATCATTTAGTTACTCTCTCACACAATGGTATCTTAATCCTAGAGCTTGTATCACAGAGGCTTAAATAGTGGTAGAGCTATGTGTCTACGAGTTTTGTGTATGTATGGTATATAATTTCTTTTCAATTTTTACATAAATATATTCATAAAATAATATATTATGGTATTAATAGGCACAGTGAGATAATAATATTTTTTTATGAGTCAATTATGTTTCTATTGCCTCCTTTAGTAACTATAACTTGAGTTATTACTGATTCAGTCAGAAATGAATTTCTCAATTTTATTTATTATATGATTGATATTCATATAATTTGACGTTCATTATTATATATATATATATATATATATATATATATATATATATATAAAATCATGTGTTTAGTTGAACAAAAAAAAACACATTATATATCAAGCTACATTACAAACATGCCAAAGAGAAAAACTTGTAAATCAAACACTCATAGGGCAGCTCTCCTTTGGCAAAGTTGATTACTATAAGATATATTTTGGTAGCTAACTCTAAATCAATATATCCAAAGTAATCAGCATTACCTGCCAAAAGAGACATGCCCTATGAATGATTTGCTTACTAATGAACTCAAGTGCCTCACAAATAATGTATAAACCTTGCTACTTAATTTGTCAAGTAGTGATTGACACTCCCTACAAATTATATAGGCACAACATTTAGGGGTAACCATAGACGCATTGGCATCTACTCGAGGGTTATGCTTTGGATATACTCTTCCAGCTATAAACTGTTTACTTTCCCCCCATTTTTTTTTAAAGTAATGGCATATGCTTGAAGTTCCTATAAGATGTCATGGTCTTGAATTAAGATTCTTCCTCATTTTAAAGGTCCGCTATAATTGCTTTTAAAAGAATACAGATATCCTCCATTACATGAAGTTTTTGAGTGACCACAGCCAAGGTCATTGGGTCTCTTTCTTTCCAACTCTATAACTAGCCTATGCTCTTTATACCAAGTATAGGATATGGGCCGGTGACACCAAATCTATTTGGGCCGAAACACTTTTGGGCCTTTACTCTAGTATTGGTGGTGTAAGTGAAAAAAGGTCCAATACCTTTTTGCCTTTTGGATGGGGGCTGCTGCAACGTGCGCGTGAAAGAGTGGCAAGGTTACGAGAAGAGGGATTAAAAATAGGCAACAAAAGTGTGAAATTTCAACCTCATAACGATTAATTATGAACAATATTAAAAATAAGCAAAGGACTATACAATTGGGCAAAAGTTGGTAGGTACTAAAATCTTATTTAACTCTATATAATTGCAAGCTGCAACATGTACATAAACAAAATAACAAGAATATTATTATAGGTATAATCTGAGGATGACACCAGGGTAAACATCATCTGGGTCTTCAACATGAGGGTTCCACACCCATATATGGGGATCCCTACACTTCTCTGCAATGCTGTACAAGGTTTCCCCTTCTCTTACCTCATAGTATTCACCACATGGTTGTTCCAAATCCAAACTGTGCTTCTCTACATCAATAGTGGAAGGAGAAATGTAACTCTCTTTTGTGTTTGGTAGCAATCGTAACGCTAACACGAGCAAAAGGAACCATAACACTGGTTCAAGCCCACGCATGCGTAACTTTCCTATATATTGTTGAAAAAACAAAAAATTAAAAGAAGATAAAGAAATAACAACAAATAATTATATAAATATATGATCCAAACAGTGATACATTTTTAATGATATGGGGGTTGATTATGATTACCTTGCGTCTTTACGTCGAATTCCTTTTTGGTGGAAAGGGCTTGTAGTATAGTGGCCATGAAATTCAGAATCGTTACAGCTACGTAGTAACTCAATTTACCTTTGGGAACTTAATAAAGAAACTTGTGTGGGGAAGATATATAGAGTGTGTTTAATTTGGCGGTAAAATTCTGATATGATCATATTTATAATAATTTGAATTTTTTGGCTGTTTTTTTATCTCTTGCATTTTCTTTCATGCTTAGTTTTTTGTTTAAGATAACAATCAACAGTTACATCTAGTTATTGCTATAACTGAATTCTTATCATTATCACAATAGATGGTGTTCTGGATAGCCAACTCTTATTTTTAGTTATCATTATTAATCAATTTAAAGATTTAAAAGGAATACAATTGTAAATAAATAAATAAAAATACACGTGTTAGTATATGAGAGGTTTCATAAAACATTATTGATAAAGATAATATTAGTAAAATTGGGGAAAAAAAGAAAAAGAAACAATGTAGAATATTCTATTGAGATTAGTAAGAAAAAATATAAAACTAAATCACTATTTAGTGTAATTCAATCCAAATTTCATTTCATATATAAATAACGATTATATTGCATTGAAATGATAAAGTATATCTTATCTTTTAAATAACATGTTGATCGTTCACTTTATCACCCTTGTCAAAATTTATGTTAATTCAAATCTCTTTTCATCTCATGTAACTGTATATAAGTGCATATGTTTGTTTAGCTTTAAAATTTTTAATTTAGAATAATGAACAAAAATAATGTAAAGATTTTTTTATATTATTATTCAGTTATAAATTTTCATGATTAAAAAGATTGTTAATTTTTTAATAAGCTCTTTAAAAATTATATTTAAGATATTTTAATCTAATTTATTGACGGTGTGCATTGATAATTATTATAAAAATTAACAAATTTATCATACATAATTATTTATAATTGGAATGATAGTTAATTTAATATAACTTGTCAAATCTCATTCTATTTTTTTTTATCAACTATGAAATTATTTATTAAAGTTTTATAATTAAGTTTTTATAAAATTTCATTGTCAATATATAAAAAGATAAATTTATTCAATCTATCTTTTAATATAGTTAATATCAAATAAAATTTGAAGAATTGCATTAATTTTCATTAAATTTTGTAGATAATTTTGTGTTTTGATCTCCACTCATTTCCATTTTGAACAAGTATTCACCTTATTTATGAAATCAAGTAAAATTGTTATCTATATTTCAAGGAAGCTTGTGTCTTGGTGGTTTGGCTTTGAAATTCCTGAGTTAGAAGGATTGAAGAGCTTCGAACCTCTTTAGGCAAGTTTTCCTAGGTTATGTGTGAGGTTACCAAGTCTAAAGTATTAAAGTATTAAGTTTAGTTTCACATCATTTATTCATTCCCCTCTTAAGAGCTTCTTATCCTTTGCTTAATGGACCAATGGACCTATAGACCGATCCCCATCTTTCTAGGATCCACTTAGCCAATTTAGGGTCGCTCACTTTTGGTGCTATTAGGTCATATTATTGGTGCTACTTTCATTATTTTCTCATGCAAAGTCTATAATGGTCCAATAGAACCCTAATTCGATTGTGCTAGTGGATTAGATAAGTTAGTCGTTTTCAACCAATCCAATTTAAGATGATATATAGTCGTGAAGCTTTAACCTTCAAGCCCAAAAGATGAAGTTAAAAGAAATCATATTGTATCCCATCGATCTAACCAAAAGGATATACAACCTCAAACCTAAGAGACAAAAAAGTTAAAGTTTCATATTATATTCAATCGATCTTATCCAAGGGTATTAATGAAAGGATAGCTTTAAGAGTATTAAGAGAGATTTGAAGACCATTTACAACCTGAAATCCACAATTAGAAATTTGGAAGCTATTCAAAATTCAAATATTGCCACAAACGAAAATGAGAAGTAGAGAGGACCCTAGAGGCGTGGGCCGTGGCACCTAGCTATTACAATCTTGTCAGTGCTCGTTGGAGAAATCTCATAGGATCATAAAGGCATGGCGCCTACCAAACCCTACTCTATATTAGCGTGCAACATACTTGCTGTGTTTTGCATTTGTTTTTTATGTTAGTTTTGACTTGGGTGTGAACCATGCATAATTTGTACCACTATCAATTTATAGGGTATTCATGATACTCTACAATTGACCTCTTGGGAATTAAAAAAGGGTATTCATGATACTCTACAACTTCTTTTTCTTCTTCGATATCTTTGCTTGAGTGGTCGTTCTTGTTTTTAAGATTGGGTATAACATTTGACGTTTTAATATTCTTACTATGAATATATCATAATAATGAAAATTGTGAATTATTATATAATTACTTAAAATTTTAACATAACATAGTGTTAAGTTGTGCCAAATTCACATCACAACGACGGCTATAATCTGCATCCTAAGATCTTTAATATTTGTAACTACGAAAACCTTAACCTAACTGCAATTGCGACTGTAACTATAGTTAATTTAAAACCTTAGTAACCACAAACGTGCGATCAGATTACGGATGCGATGACTTCAAAAACCTTAACATTGTAGCTGGAACCACAATTCCATAATGTTATTTAAAACCTTCTAAATTTATTGGAAACCCCGTATCTTGGACATAGGGTTTTTAATGTTTCTAATTACCATGAAAGACTCTATCCTTCTTCAAGCAGAGAATTCTTGAGCAAGGGTTGTTGTGGTCAGTGCTTCGGGCCTGTCTTTTCCTTTTCATTAATCCTAGAATATTTTCTATCTTCCTACACTTTTCTCTCTAAATGATTGAATATATATTATTTAATTTGAATAAAAAATATTTGTTTTTAATAACTTTGTTGAAAAATACCACAGAGATAAACAAAAGCGTGTATGTGCACGGGATCGGAGAGTATATAGAGAGCATTAATAAGTGGTATTTGTGAATTGAGATGTCACAAACCACCAAAACGACAAGATCATTCTGAGAAGCAGTAATCCAAATAATTATGTATCAGCACCGGCCAACGTAAGAAATAAAGTTAAATTGAATGAAACCGTGTACTTTTGTGAACATATTTTTGATGTTGAAGTGGAATATCATAAATAGAATGCTGCAAGCTACGTATCGTATCCACAACGAGTAAGTAGTCACAAGATCAAATAAGTGGACTTTAGCAACCAACGTATGTGCCCACCACAATCACCGTCCAGCCAAATAAGTAAGGAAAATAGTTCCTTTAACTTTTATTCACAAACTCATGTTATTCATCATATATAACACTACCAACATGCATGTTATTTGTTTGAATGAAACTAAAGTTAAATTCTTTAAATAAAGTTTTAGATTTAAGTATTTTAAATATAAAAACGTAATTGAAAAAAAAAAAGGCTTTCTGACTGATCAATATATTTAGAAGTTGATTTAAGAAGAAGAAAAAGAGAGAGAAGAGATTGAAAAAATTATTTTGAATAAATATTGTTAAAATTATAGGTTGATTTATACTGATAGTGTATTAAAATTAAATTATAAACTTGATATCACAATACTTTATTTATTTCATTATGTGCGTGTGTGTGTTATTTAAAAAAAAAAAGTTTTCCCTTTCCTTTTCCGCCAAAATCTTACTTGAAACATATCCTTAAGGGATGCTTTCATTTAACTATCATATGTTCATATGATTGCAAGTCTTATTAATTCTATTAATAGACAGGCAAGAGGTTCTAGAAATATATAGGCAAAGAAATAATAGTAACATGTTTTTTTAAAATATATTATCATTGATTGAAATTATTCAGAAAATCTTGTGAAACTGATTGAACACTAGTACAGCCACAGGAAGTCAAACTCATTATAATGCGAGGTTCAGTGAACTATGAAAATGAAAGTTCAGGCTTCATCACAAAAATAAAATGGTTTATATATTATATGGTGGTATATGATCAAGTGTCATGATTTTACTGTTTATTCTTTTAAATCTCTACTTCATTTAGAAATATATTATATAAATATTTTTTTTTATTAAAAATTAAGAACTCACATATATAATAATAAAGTCACTGTAAAAGATATATAAAGATAGGTGGAAAATAAAGATTGTTAAAATATGTCAAATATTCTGTGTTAGTTAAATTAGACAATAAAATATTATGTTAACCGTAAAATATTATGTGTTAGCTAAATTAAGCAATCAAGGATTGTGTTAGCTGTAAATTAGTCAATTGTACAGTGTGAGAATTGTTAGCTGTCATTCCCTTAATAGAAGAGAAATTATAGGGGCTCTTTTTTGTATATATGCTGCATTATAATATGAATAAAATAAGAAATTATTCTCTATATGATATCAAGAGCTACATCGACTTCCTCTCTACAATATAGGAATCGGTACTTGTTAGTTTCTTTGGATAATTTTTGATGGCTTCTTCCGAGAATAATAAATCGGACAAACCTAATTCTTCCACTGCGATTCAGATGCATGAAGCGCTAACCCCTGAACAACTTGACGGTAGCAACTATGTCGAGTGGTCGTTGAATGCGCAAAACAAGATCAGAGGCAGAAAACATTGGGGTTACGTCACCAGAACAAAAGCTGCACCAAAAGACTAGAAATCTGACGATTATGAAACATGGGAAGATGAAAACTGCTTGGTCAAGTCTTGGCTTCTGGACTCAATGACCAAAGAAACCAGATCCCTCTTCGTTCGCTTGCGGCTACGACAAAGGAAATTTGGGAAACCGTGAAGGAGACGTACTCTGTCAACCAAGATGCATCAAGAGCATATCAATTGTATCGTGAGGTAATCTCTACTCAATAAAATGGTGGATCTATTATTACATACTTTAGTAAATTGTAGAGGTTATGGCAAGAGTATGATACTATTAATGATTGTACCATGGAATGCTCTAAAGATATCGAGAAGTATAACAAGATGGTTAATTCCCAACGAGTTTATGTATTTTTGGCCGACTTGGATTCACATTTGGATGGAGTTCGTGGCCGTATCCTTGCTACCAGTCCACTCTCAAATGTTCAATCAGTTTATGCAACTGTTTGTGCTGAAGCTAATCGCCAAGAAGCTATGCTTGGTAGTGAACCTACTGAGGGGTCTGTTTTTGTTGTCAAGAAGTACCCTAAGAAAGGAGTTCGTAAATGTACCCACTGTAATGGTGATAATCATGTAGTGGAAGCATGTTTTAAACTCCATGAATATCTAGAATGGCATCCAAAAGGAAAAAATAATTCCAGTAACAAGGCAGAAAACATGAAGAGCCATAATTCTACAGCTGCTGGATTTGTAACCAAGTCAGGTATATCTAACTATGCTCTTAATCTTTCTGTTGTTACTAGGGGTAGAGATTGGATAATTGATACAGGTGCTACTGACCATATGACTTGTGATCGTCATGTATTTACTAATTTTTCTTCTAGTGGTTCTAATTCTAAAACTATCATTGTTAATGCTAATGGAGTCGCATCTCCTATTGAAGGTGTGGGTACTGTATCCCTCTCACCCTCATTATCCATACCTGATGTCTTATTTGTTCCTACTTTGAATTGTAACCTTCTCTTTGTCAGTAAATTAACTAAATCACATTCTTGTGTTGCTATATTTTACCCTACTCATTGTCTTTTTCAGAATATATACACCAAGGAGAAGATTGGCAGTGGTAGACAAAGTGAAAGACTGTATTATCTTGAAAATGTTTCCCAACAAACCCATAAGGAAGCATTGGCCCATATTGCAAGTGATCATATACAAGATAAAAATAAAAAGGAAATTTGGCTATGGCATAGACGATTGGGACATCCATCTTTTAGTTATTTAAAGAAATTGTTTCCATCATTATTTCATAAATGCAATATTTTGGATTTTCTTTGTGAAATTTGTGTTCTAGCAAATAATGAAATAATGATGGAAACAATCTACGCATAATGGAAAAAAATGGTTTATCAGTTTTGTTGATGATTGTATTCGGGTAACTTGGGTGTATTTGCTAAAACATAAAAGTGATGTGTATGATGTGTTTCGTTCCTTTCATCAAATGATAGTTACACAATTTAACACATGTATAAAAGTCATTAAATCTAATAATGGAGGGGAATACTTTAAAACGGAATTAATAGAGTTCATGAACTCTAAAGGCATTTTGCATCAAACTACATGTCCTTACTCACCCCAACAAAACGGAGGAGCTGAGAGGAAAAATAGACATATATTAGAAGTGACAAGATCACTCTTAATAGAAGGTAATGTTCCATCTCATCTGTGGGGTGAGGCTGTGAACTCCGCCGTTTATTTGATTAATCGAACCCTTTCTAGTGTGCTTAACTTTAGAAGACCTCTAGATGTGTTATCTAATCATTGTGCTCTTTCTTCCATTGTTTATTTACTTCCTCATGTTTTTGGATGTGTTATATATGTGCACTTACACCCACATCAACGTACAAAGCTTGAAGAACGAGCTATTAAATGTGTCTTTGTTGGGTATGGATCAACTTAAAAAGGTTATTTTGCTTATCATCCCACATCAAAGAAATTTTATATTTCTATGGATGTGACATTTCATGAAGATATTTTTTTTTATGTCAATTCTCCATTTCAGGGGGGGAATGAAAATGAAGTGCAGCATCATGATGTTAGTTTGTTTGACATTTCAAATATAAAATTATCTTGTGAGGATCACTCTGCAGGAAGTGAGCCAGCCTTAAATATGGACACTCCATTTTTAGATAATACAGTGTCTTCCGATCATATCCAACTAGCTCAATCTTCTCCACAGGTTCAACATGGCTCTTCAGAGGTATCTCTTAATCCTATCTTTGATAATACACATATAGATGAAGTTGATCTTGTTGTTGATTCTGAAATTGAGTCTTGTTTGCATGAACCTGATCATGAAATTGATCCTTGTTTACATGACAACACCATCACACCTAACACCGAGTCAACTACCGTCCAATATAATCTTCCACCTCGTTCTAACCGTGGTCAACCTCCTGTTAAATATGAACCAGACCTTTAATCCAAAATTAAATATCCCATTAGTAATTATGTGTCATCTCACAAGTTATCTCAGTCATATAAATCATTTGTATCTCAATTATCTTCAATTTCTATTCCTAGTAATGTGCAGGAAGCTTTGGCAGATCCTAAATGGACGAAAGCAATGGTTGAGGAGATGGCGGCTTTAGAAAAGAACAACACTTGGGATATTGTGACTTTACCAAGTGGGAAGAAAACAATGGGGTGCAGATGGGTTTTTACAATAAAACACAAGGCTGATGGAAGTATTGAAAGGTATAAAGCTCGCCTAGTTGCTAAAGGTTACACTCAGTCTTATGGTGTAGATTATCAAGAGACATTTGCGCCGGTAGCCAAGCTCAACACTGTAAGAATACTTTTGTCAATAGCAGCAAACCAAGATTGGCCTCTTCTACAATTTGATGTGAAAAATGCTCTCTTACATGGAGAAATTTTGGAAGAAATTTATATGGATTCTCCACTAGGTATGACAGATTCCATGATAGATTCAAATGGAATGAAGGTTTGTAAATTAAAGAAAGCTCTATATGGATTAAAACAATCCCCAAGAGCATGGTTTGGAAGGTTCACTAAGTCTATGAAGGCTTTTGGCTATAAAGCAAGTAACTATGATCATACCTTATTTTTGAAGAAAGGAGAAGGTAAAATTACAGCCTTAATTATCTATGTAGATGATATGATAGTTACAGGAAATGACCAAGATGAGATTTCTAGTTTGCAAAGATATCTTGCATCTGAATTTGAGATGAAACAACTTGGAAACCTCAAATATTTTTTGGGTATTGAAGTAGCTAAATCAAAACATGGTATTTTTCTATGTCAAAGAAAGTATACTATTGACTTATTATCTGAAACTGTGTTGCTTGGGTGTAAACCAGTTGATACCCCAATTGAACAAAATCACATGCTTTTTCAATGTTCAAATTCAGCTAGCATAGACCGAGGGAGGTACCAGAGACTAGTGGGAAAATTAATTTATTTGTCTCATACACGTCCCGATATTACCTATGCAGTAAATGTTGTTAGCCAATTTGTGCATGATCCACGCAAGCCTCATATGGATGCCGTTGAGAGGATTTTGAGATATTTGAAGTCTACTCCTGGAAAAGGAATTTTATTCTCAAATCATGGAAACTTAAAGGTTGAAGGGTACACCGACGCTGATTGGGAAGGGTCAAAAAATGATAGAAGGTCTACCTCCGGTTACTTTACGTTTGTAGGAGGAAATCTTGTAACCTGGAGGAGTAAAAAACAACCGGTAGTAACAAGATCTAGTGCTGAAGCAGAATTTAGAGGCATGGCTCTTGCGGTATGTGAACTTTTGTGGGTACGAAATGTTTTATCAGATTTGGGCTTTAAACCTAAGGAAGCTATGAGTTTGTACTGTGATAATACATCAACAATAGCAATTGTTCATAATCCTGTCCAACATGATAGAACAAAACATGTAGAGATTGATAGACATTTCATCAAAGAGAAGCTTGAAGCTGGAATAATTTCCTTTCCCTTTGTAAGATCTGAATTGTAGTTAGCTGATGTTCTCACCAAAGGAGTGGCAAGCAGAGTGTTCAATGAATCATTATTCAAGTTGGGAATGTGTGATATCCATGCACCAACTTGAGTGGGGGCGTTAAAATATGTCAAATATTCTGTGTTAGCTAAATTAGGCAATAAAATATTATGTTAGCTGTAAAATATTCTGTGTTAGCTAAATTAGGTAATCAAGTATTGTGTTAGCTGTAAATTAGTCAATTATACAGTGTGAGAATTGTTAGTTGTCATTCCCTTAATAGAAGAGAAATTATAGGGACTTTATGTATATATGCTGCATTACAATATGAATAAAAATAAGAAATTATTCTTTGAAACTTTTCTATAAAGATGACCGAACTCCAAACACAACAAACTCAATATTAGAAATATAAATGTATATCACACATAATGATGTTGTTGAAATTGTTTTTTTAAGCTTAATATCCACATAGGTTAAAAACTCATTTTTTTAATAAAAAAAATACTTTTAAATAAACAAAAATCAATTTACTCATCAAAACCCCTTTGAACCAAAAATAGTGCATTTGGATTGTTTCAATCCAGCCAATGCAAATCATTTTGAGTTTTTCTTCTCTTAAGCTTATCAGCTAACTATGTTCACCATTGTATGATTGCATTGGGGGCTATACTTTATTTTTGTAATAAAATAAAATATATAATATATACGTGTTAGTATGTTAGGGTACACTACTACTACACGTGAATTCTCCAGTAGTTCACGCAACTATATTTATGTGTAATCATGTTCATTTTAGCTATTAATTGAATCCTTATCCGACATCTCATCTTTTAATGATTTGGCACACATCATCTCTATATAAATAATCTCTACATCTCTATATAAATTTAAGAAACTCTTGAAGGACACATGTCAATATGTGAAGGATTCAGCTTTTAAATTTTTCTTTATTGACACATGCACCGTGAACTTCATATAAGAAGTAGCTTTTGAATTTTTTTTAATTTTCACCTCTTCAAATTATTTACAGTACTCTATTTTCTGTCTCTCACTCAAATTCATTATTTGATATATTTGTTTTAAAATAAAATATGATATTTTAAAGTAAAATATATACAATTCACCTATAAGAAATTAAAACATTTATATATATATATATATATATATATATATATATATTATCTTTTGATACAAAAGAATATTCTAATATTAATATTTTAGTTACTTTGATTTTTTAAAATTTTTATTTTTTTTAAAATTTATCAAGATATTATTCTTTATTTTTCATATTTAAAAAAAATTACCAAGACATTACTCTTGTTTTTACATATATTATTTTTTAATTTTTTAATACATCACTCTTTTTTTTAAAAAAATTTTTAAAAATTTTCAAGATTTTTATTTATTTATTTTAAGATATTACTCTAGTTCTTTTTCATATTTAAAAATTTTTCCATTTCTTTTACAAAATTTTTAAGATATTATTATTATTTTTTATGTTAAAAAAAATCATATTTTTAAATTATCAAACACTACTCTTATCTTTTCATATTTGTTTTTCAAATTTTCATGAACATTATTTTTGTATTTTCGTAATTTTTCATATATTCTTTCTTTTCAAAAAAAAAAAATTAGACATTACTATTGTTTTTTTTAATATTTTTAAAATTTTCAAGACATTATCCTTATTTTTTATATTTCTTTAAAAATTTTATTTTTTCAAAATTTTCAAGATATTATACTTTTTTTTAGTATTTTTTTTAAAAATTTTCATTTTTTTCAATTCTTTTAAGTTATTAATCTTGTTTTTTCATAATTTTAAAAAAATTCATTTATTTTTCAAAATTTTCAAGAAATTACTATTATTTTTCATATGTTTAAAATTTTTCATTTTTTTTTCAAAATTTCAAGATATTACTATTATTTTTATATATTTAAAAAATAATTATTTTTTCCAAAATTTTAAAATCTTATTCTTATTTTTTTATATTTTTTAAAATAATTATTTTTTTTGACATTTTCAAGTTACTATTTTTTTTATATATCTTAAATTTTTATTTTTTCACATTTTCAAGAACATTAGTTTTGTTTTTTGATATTTGTTAAATTTTTTATATTTTTTTCAAATATTCAACACACTAGTCTTGTTTTTTCATATATTTTTTTAATTTTTTTTCAATTTTTTTCAAGATATTAATTTTATTTTTCACATTTACATTTACAAAAAATATATATTTTTTAAACTTTCACTACATTTCTTTTTTTTTTATATATTTTTAATACATTACTCTTGATTTTTCATATATTTTTAATTTTTCAAGGCATATATATTGTTTTTATATTTTTCAAAAAAAAATCACAGTTTTCAAACATTACTTTTGTTTTTTTTTTTTTCTTTTTCTTTTTTCAAATTTTTAAGAACTGTTCTTGTTTTTTAATATTATTTAAAGTTTTCATTTTTTTTAAATCTTCAAAACATTATTCTAGTTTTTTCAAATTTTTAAGGTATGGCTCTTGTTTTTCCATTTATTTTCTCAAATTTTTATGACATTAATCTTACTTTTTCATATTTTTAAAAAAATTATAAAGACATTATTATTATTTTTTCACATTTTTTTCAAATTTTTAATACATTATTTTTGTTTTTTCATATTTTAAAAAAAAATTTCAAAATATCACACTTGTATTTTTTTTTTCAAAAATTTCAAGAAATTAATATTGATTTTTCAAATTCTCAAGGAATTACTTTTATTTTTATCATACTAAAAAAATCATTTTTTTTTCAAATTTTCATGATATTACTTTTGTTTTTTTGTATTTTTTTTTATAAATATTATTTTTTTTCAAATTTTTAAGATTATTTTGTTTTAATCCCATTTTTTAAAATATTTTTAAGATATTACTCTTATTTTTTCATATATTTTTTTAAAATTATCAAGAAATATTAGTATTATTTTTTTTATATTTTTTTAAATTTTCAAGATATTAATTTTATTTTTATCTTCTTTTTTTTTTTTTATAAAAGTTATCAAGACATTATTTTTATTTTTTCTAAAAAATTTCAAGACATTATTATTATTATTTCATATTTTAAAAATATTTATTTTTATGAAAATTTTGAAAACATTAATTTTGAAGATATTACACTTATTTTTTATATATTTATTCCGGTTTTACGTTTTCTACCCAAATTCAAAATTCGGAAAAGTATATTATACTACACGAGCTCCAAGTCTGCAACCAGAAATTCACAGGTCATTAAATTTCAAACTCAATTTCAATCTTCCTTACTGTCTTCTATCGATCCAAATATTTTTTCTTCTTATTTAAACTTCTTGATTTTTTTTTTTCAGACGAAGCAATTAAACACTGCAAATACTTCTTATTCTTCTACGGCAAGAACATATTTCCAATAGAAAATATCGCCATGCAGCACGGATAAGCTTTTTACTAAATTAAAGTGAAAGCTCATTAATTATAAATTAACCAGCAATATATAAATTAAGGTGTTAAAATAGTGCTGGGCATGGATTGCGTAATAAGGAGAATTGTACTTAATTAGTCCTTGGTGTCATTATTCCGAGTTGAACTTTATAACCGTCCATTTTTAGAAAAACAATTACATATATAAATGGTGATGAAGCAGTTGAAGTTGTAAATTTGTAACAGTTTCACCTATACATCACCAGACATAATAATTTATATAATAAAGAATAGCACGGCTGATACGTCGTGGCCTAAAATAATGGTAATTTGATTATTTTTCATATGGTGACATTAAAACCAGTTTAATTGGAACACGAAAGAAAGAGAAAGAGAGTGAGATAGAGAGAGAAAGAGAAAGAGAGAGAGAAAAGAGACCTTACCTTACCTATAACAGAAAAACACACTATTCATCAATCAACGGAACAACAAAAAAAAAGACACAGAACCAAAAACAAATGAAGAAGAACAAGAAGAGAAGACCATCCATGATCATGAATATAAGAGATATTCTTTTCATTTTATTTCTCTTGTGAAAATCAAACAGAAACTGCTCTATCACTATTACTTTCAATAACTTCTATCAAATTGAAAAACAAACTCCATATTCCTCGCATGTATCATACACAACTATATATATATATATATATATACCTGTACCATATACATAATGAAATACACAAAAAGAAAAAGTGGTGAGAAAAACTAAACTAGAAAAAGTTCTACCTCTTGAACAATTTCTTATTAGTATTGGTGTGTGTGGGTGTGGGTGTGATTTTGATGACAAGGCCAGGGAAAACATCATCAGGGTCATGAATATGAGGGTTGCGTTCAACAATAAAAGGGTCACCACACTTGTCACTTATGGTGTGTAGAGTCTCTCCTTCTCCCACCACATATATCTCATCACATGGCCTTTCAAAGAGGTTGCTCCGCCCTCCCATCGCGGCAGTGGTGGCGGTGTCGTCCTCCTCTGGCACATGGCTCTGATCCCTTATGGAACCCAATAGTATTAGACACAATAGGGCCAAGGCACAACACCATGATGCTGAATCAGCTATGCTCTTTGTTGAGTACATGTTGTTGTTGTTGTTGTTGTTGTATGAGAGAAAGAAATGAAATGAGATACATTGGATTGGAAGAAACAAAGTGGGACTATATATAGAGAGTGATCATTATTCTTATTATTGTGGGATTTTTTCTTACCAATATATATTGGTATAAAGACTATAGAGTACTATTTATTATTATGTGGGACATATAGTATAGGATGTGAAAGAAGAGGGAGGAGGAGGGGTTTTAAGTAATGTTTGGTGTATTCGTTTTGGGGGAAAGATTGGATTCAACGATAGAAGGGGAAAGAACGATGGATCTGCCAAAAGAAATGATTCTTGCATCATAGATGTGATGTTTTTAAAAAAAATAAAAAATAATTTGATGTATTGTATATGCTTTAATTTCACCTAATTTTTAATTTTTGTTAAGTGAATTTCACCTAACTTTTATTTGATAAATTTAATTAAATTAATATTATTAAATTATTCATTAAATGCTACTACTATGAATATTTGACCGAGACTGTAACATAATTAATCTGTTGGGTTATTTTGTACATAATTGATATTAAATTCAATTTAATATATTTGAATCTTTTTATACAAATTGACCCAATTCCT
This sequence comes from Amphicarpaea edgeworthii, assembly GCA_014843725.1. NCBI lineage: Eukaryota > Viridiplantae > Streptophyta > Magnoliopsida > Fabales > Fabaceae > Amphicarpaea > Amphicarpaea edgeworthii. The sequence continues at coordinate 3,747,289 of CM026325.1, forward strand.
TTGTCAAGTGAGAAATCTTTAGGTTTCTAAATTTTTTTAATTAGGAATCATAGTTTTCCATTTTAAAAATATATCATTTATTTTTATTAAATTATTTAATATAATAAATAATTAAAATAATTGATAAAAATATCACATTTAATATCACAAACGCGAATTTTTACATTATCATTAATTTTATTGTAGGTCGTCATATATTATACAATTATTAATTTTTAAAATATCTCTTCTAAAAAGTCATTTAAAATAATTTTTGATTAGTTGATAATGTAAAAAATTTACATTGAGAGTACTTAAAGTTAAAAATTAAAGTTTATTAAATTTATAGAAAAAGGTATACAAGTAACTTGTGTTTATAAACCGAATCAAACTGAATTAAACTGTAAAATTATCCAAAAAAAAAAAAAAACCAATCAAATCGAAAAATCATATGGATCAAAAATCTCAAAAATCACATAATTTTTGTGGTTTGGTTTGATTTTTAAATTTTATTATAAAAATCGAATTAAATTGCATACTATAATTATATTGATTTACTTTTAGATTTTTTAGATTTTTAGATGTTTAGTATTATCTAACTAACAATATTTTAATTTTTTATCATCATAATATGTGATTTATAGTATACTTTTTTTTTTTAATAAATTTGTAATATATGATACATATTTTACTTTCATATCTTACAAAAAGATATATTGATATTATTAAATAATATTAAATATTAAGAGAAACATGATTTATTATTATGTTAAAAAAAAAAGTAAAAATAATATTTTTTAAATTAAAATATGTAAATCAAAATTTAATAAAAAATAATAATTATGTAAGTTTAATTTAGAAAATTAAATTATGATAATAGATTAAAAAAAACTGTCAAATCGAATCGAACCAAATCAAACTAAACCAATTTTTAATGTTATGTTAAAATCGAATCGTGACTTTATTTTAGGTTTGATTTGGATGATTTTTTACTTAAAAATCAAATCAAACTGCACCGCAAACACCCATAAAGAGACTATGAAATTTATTTTATTTTATTTTAATTTGTGAGTTTAGTAAGCTTAATATATAAACAAATCTTTTGCTTAAAACATATGGGAAGGGGATTTCCCCCTTGTTATACGTCACGCTGACGATGATTAATTTGATTGAATTATTGATAAATTTGTACAGAATTTCTGCTAAATGATAATGATTTTTCTCTAGACATGCGTTTTGATGATGTGACTATAAATAAAACTCTCTTCTCCTAATCAACTTCCGTCTTTTAATATATTCAGATAAATACTCTCTCATAATGGTTGAATATGCTTCCTCTCTTCTAAAATATTTCATGATAATACTAACTATAACCACAGTCCACAGATATCGCAGTCAAACTTTAGTATGAAAAAAAAGAGTTAGAAAATGTAATATAATTCACGTGTAAATATTACTTTAATTTCTGCCGTTCGTACTAGGTGATGCAACTACCTTCAATTCAACGACATCACTTTTGAACATTTAGCATTTGATTTGAGCTCCATAACGCATATGGTCATTATCATAATTAATTTTTCTTAGTCTATCCGCAAATTAGTGATGTGAAGAAATTTGGACCAGAAAAGGACTAATTAGATTTTAATTGGTGGTTTATTTACATTACATAAGATCGAGAGGGCGTAATTAATTATAGGTTTGTTGAATTTTTGGTGTGTGTAGAAAAAATATAGGAAAGATATGTTGAATTGTCTTTGCATAGAATACAAGAAAGTGGGTGTTTGAGTTTGACCCATTCAGTTTCCACCTGATAGGATACGTTAACCCTACTCTCTTGGTGATCCGGTAGGTGCAAAAGTGGTTCCACCAGAACATGATCAAGACATGCATTAGATTAAGGAGTTATACTAGCTAGGATATTTCATCTTTTTATACCTTAACTACTTTTCTCTTATTTTCTACGTTTGAGACTGTGTATTTATTCCATAAAGAACAACATAAACAATACACAAATAACTTTATACTGGTATATATAAGTTTTGTTCCATGAAGAAAAACTATACCATTTCCCTTTTAAATACAAGAAAATGGTACAATATTTCCAATCCTTCGGGGCTGGGAGTCATGACATGATGGGAAAAATCACTTGAGGTTTAAACTATAGGATTATTGTACATATTTGTAAAGAGAATAAAGGTAATGTGCATTAACCGTGATTTATGTTATATAGATTATACAGTATCATTTAATACGTGGAGTTCCAATCAAAACAGAAATTAGAAACACAGAATCTCGATAAAAACAAAAGGATGTGCCAACAATGGCATTGGCATAAGTGGGGTTGAAACTTGAAAAGAGAAGAAATGGGGACATGCGAGTGATGCATGCCTGCAATGCCATGTTTTCGTGCCATACAATACAAACACGCCTTTAGAATTTCGATAATATAAATAAACGCTATGAAATAAATAAAGTAGATGGCAGCAAATCAGAAACACATAGAACATAACTTTGTAGTGCCTTCAGCCTTCAGTTAATGCATTAACATGTAACTCCATTGGTTTTTTTTTGTTGTTGTTGTTGAATAGTACTCCATTGGTTCTTTAATTCTACGTTAAACTCCATTAACATATATATTTAATATTTTTATGATTTTATTTTACATTTTAGGTGGTATATTTGTTGAAGCAACAAATTGGAAAAGTAGCCCCATCTAAGAATTAGAGTCTGGTCCAGATATATTAATTGGTCACTATGGAGACAAGTGTAGAACCAACTAGACCAAGTAAACCCAAAACTTGGGTGGAGGCAACAGTGGTTTGATTGAGAGACATGTGATGTGGTGATGAAGTGGAATTGGGTTAGGGAACTTAATAGTGGCACTGTGGGGGCAAGTTTGACTAAGCCATAATAATTAAGAACAGATAATGAATGGAAATTTGGCACACAATTTAAATGCAATTAATTGAAGGCTAGGCACATAGAGGTGGCGTTTTCTATTCACACAGCACTATTGGCATTGGGGATTTTGGGGGGCTACCTTCAATGGTTTTGCCACTTTAACAGCGTTTGTTTTGGATCAATAAAAAGGGTGGCTGGAACAAATGGCCTAGGTGGGTTGGACGAGACATAGGAAGTTGATAGCCCCAAAATGGAGGGAGTGTTATCACGGTAATTCATTCTAGAGGCAAAAATAATAGTAGTACTCTATTATAACTTTTTTTCTAGATAGAAATTTTAGGTTAATGGTTTTTTTTTTCCTATAAAATTGCCAAGGTTTGATACTTTTCCCCCTAACTCAAGAACCTCCACATTTCGTTCTTACATTTTTTAAATACCCAAACTTTAAAATCTAACTTCGTTGATTTACTAAACAATTTACTTGATGATCTAACAAGAGAATCGAAATCCATGTGCTCCATGACTAAGATGCCGGTTAGAAAGATCACTGTAAACTTGCATGTATCTGCTCTAATGAATTTAGTTCCTGAGATACATTACTCTATCCATAGATGAATCAAATCATACAAAGTATTTTACAATTACATACACCTCTTTGATGACTAAATTAAACTTTAACTCTTTTTACCCATGTTTCTTACCAGAAAAGTAAATACAAGATGTATTTAAAAGCTATATATCAAACTTCAATGTGCTTGGAACTTCATCACCAGTTTGGGATACTATCATTCCCGAGGATAAAGGTTAGAGAATGAATTCTCATAACAATTTTATAGCTTCATATTTAGTATTCATAACACTTGCATTAGAATAATAAATATATTTTGTATTCAAAATATATTACAATAATAATAAACAGATGAATTAAAATTGTGTACTAGATATTAAAATTGTGTACTATATGTGTGCGTTCTTAAAACATCAAATTCTTCTTCTTCAATTGTGTTGTGAAAATTTTATGCGTATCCACACCGAGATCAATTTATGTTGTCAACTCTTTGACGAGTGGAACAGATAAAATAAAGTAATCGTGGAGAAGTAAGAAACTTATGTATATTTTAGAATGACCCAAGATTCCTTTAAATAATAAACATTAAGTCATTTTATATAGGTTCAATATTAAGCTGATAATTAATTTATTAATCAAGGTAAACGACTAGCAATACTCCTTAACGTCCAGATAATATGAAGTAATATTTCTTTTTTACATACAAGAACTAATAGAAGAATAGTATAATATTTCCTTCTAGTGTTAATTCTAGAGTATGGTACTAATATCAAACTTTGATAAGTTAACACATTTTATATATATATAATCAATAATCAATAAATTACTTAAGAAACTTATTTCTTCTTTCATTTAGTTGTCTCACTTAAGGTTTTAATTGTATGACAGAGCTAAACTCATTACCAAGAGTTGATAAACTCTTTCTTGATTAATCATTAATTATACAAGTATTTAATCATATCTAATATTTATTCAACTATGTTACAATTAGTCGATTACAATAAAATGTGAGAAATTTAGCAGTCAATAACAAGTATTGAATCACCTCAGTTTATGAAAGAATAAGAGAGGAATATAGTTGTATAGGTTCAGAGGTTTAATATAAAAAAGTGTATAGCAGTAAAAGCAAGATGAATTTTAAGAAACTTAAGAGATTTGTTAATGTGCAGAAGAAAGAAAGTAAATGTTCAGAGTAATATCAAATTTAAGAATCAAATCAAAAGATTTGGATTTTGACAATAGAAAGAATGAAAAGATATTGTAAAAAGTTGGTCTCTTTGCATAGGATGCTATGGGTTCAAATATATAGGATGGGTTAAAAAAGATTTGGAGTTAGTTAGACAAAGAATGAATCTTGGAGATATTTCAAAATAACCGTTATATTAGATATAATCGATTGCAGTAAGGTGTAATCGATTATCCCGTGTATCAGAATATGATTTAAACTTGTTTTCATCTATTATAATTGATTGCAGAAGACTTGTAATCGATTGCAAACGAGATAGAACCAATTCTGAATTTCAGAGATGGTCTTGTAATCGATTACAACTCAATGGTAATCGATTGCAATTCTCAGAATAGGTTCCTAAGAAACAAATCATCTAATGATGCTAGAGATAATAAAAAACAGAGCAGATCAAACATCAAGTAAGAACAATATGACTTAGTCTATAACAAACAATACAATGTCATCATCCATACATGTTATGGCATAAAATAGAAAACACTAAACTAAGACTTAAGGTATGAAGATACCAAAAATATAAATGAAGAAGCGTCAATCTTCAAACTAGTGTCCCAAGACATTAGGTGTCCGAAATTAAGATATAATGAATAACTTGTTAATTACCATGATAATCTCAAGTCAAAGAAAACTATTATATTTCTTCTTGAGAATTTACTATTGACAATTTAAGGAAATTTTAACTATTAAGAATTCTTAATTGAGTTGGTTCAATAATGACATTCACATGTCCATTATCTATTTATGTAATTTAATAAACCAGACATATCAATCTTTATCCAATAAAGACCATTGCATATATATTGATCTATCTATATTATTGATACCCCTATTTACAATAATCCTATAATCAAGAACAATTTAGATTAAAATTATAAAAAGACTTGTTTCCCATTATCATAATATCTATCATGATAACAAGTCTCTAAATTTAAACAAGGCTTGTCAAATTAACAATTTAATAAAACAATTAATATGATAGTAAATTAAAGAATAATTCTTTACCCAAAATTACTAACACGGAGGATTAGATCTTGGGCATATACATTTATCCCAACAGAGGAAACAACCTCATATAGCAAAAGCTTATTATCTTCTAGGTTCACTAATACAACATAGTGACTTACTAACTGATAGCATTTTTTCAACCTGCATGATAAAAACATGACATGATTATGTAAATGTCATTGCTTTATGTTAATTACCATCAAATTTCTATCAAAAAGGTTATTTCATGCTTCAGTTTAAAAGTAATCAAGTCTTAGGCAACCATTGTTAGAGTGAGAGTCAAATGTCAGTTTGGCCCATGATTGAATTAATTGTTGTCTAATAGAAGAAAAGAAGTCAAGAAAAACTTCTTACCTCAACAATTGCAAGTTTGAGAAATCAAGATTCATAGGTAGGGAGTGCACATGGATGCCAAGAATGAAGCAAAGTTATAAATGCTCATGTGTTAAGTGTCATTTACTCTAAACCCTCTCCAATTGATATTATGTCTCATCAAGCTATGCGACAATCACAATGTTAAGCCAGTACAATGTAATTTTCGAAAATAGCTTATAAGAAGAAACTAATCAAAGACCAGTTATAAGTCTCTAGTCTAGACATTATAGTGCCATATTACTATCACAAATGTTAAGGCAAAAACTAAAGTATCCAATCAAAATTTAGAAAATATATTAGTATGAGTAAATTATGAACATTGAAATACAATATTATAACATAATGCCTCACGTTTCAAACACTAATGACGGTAATTAGCGAAGTGAAGTCAAGTTCAACTGTATCATAGGATATACCAAGGCTACAAATAAGGGTATAGTATATAGAACCTCAAGCATATATGCACCTTATTTATACACTCCAATTTAGAAATGAGTTCTCTGTAGGCAACATTTAACTATACATAAAGGCTCTTGCGTGTTAAACGTTTTTTCTTGTTGGCAACATAATTGTAGTTTAATATAAAGGGAGTAGAACAAAAAGATTCCATATGGGGAAAGAGATTGTAGCAACCATCTTTGCAAATATTGAATCTTTGACAACTGACTCCAGGCTCAATGGGCTTGTTGAAAAGAAAATCAACACATTATTGTTTAACAACAAAGATAGCATCCAAGCAAAAAAATAACTAACACCACAGAGCTAATAAGTGATAAGTGCTCCCCATACATAATAATGAAGTGAAGCACTCCCTTCAAGTTTCTGTCCAGATTGATATTTGCAGTCATAGGCATGGCTCCCTTTAGGTTTCTCACATAGTTTTACTCTTACTTTAAGCCTCTAGCAATCATTTCACGAAGAAGTTTATCTGCCGTATCATTTTGATCTTTTTCAAAGAGAGTATAAACAATTATTTCAAAAGTTATGGCATTAGGGATGCAACCATTGTCTTTCATATTTTTTTTTTTTATAATAGGGCCAATCCTTTATCAAACAAGCTTGCTTTACAAAGCCCGATGATCATAACATTATATATCCGAACATCCAGATGATTGCCTTTAATCAAAAGATGCTGAAAAAACTCATGCATCCTTAAGTCTTCCACCCTAGCATAGTCCACCAATAAGTATTGTGTATGTGTACAAATTTGGTCAAATTTCCTAGTCTTTCATTTTCTTGAATAATGCAATTGCCTGATCTAGATGATAGTTTTTGCATAACGCATCCATTAAGGAACTAGAGGTGATTGATTACATTGGCATGTTGATCTCTATCATGCATCTCATCGATAAGCTCCCAAACATATGTTATTCTACCTGATTTGTATAAACCATCAATAAGGGAACTATAAGTTACTATATTAGGAATCATATTTTTGCATTACATCTCTTGGAAGAGATTCATGGCTTCATCCACAATTGTTTTTTTCTTACAGAACCCATCTATCATGATCGTATAGCTTTTAACATCGGGTGCCACCCACGTTGGGCCATAGAGTTTAACAAATACTTTGCATTTTTCACTTCATTAACCACGTTTGGTATTTTTTATTCATGGTTAAGACTTAAGAGTTAGGGTCTAGTGTTATGATTTAAGGATTTAAGGTTTAAGGGTTTTATGGTTTGTGGTAAAGAATTTATGTTTTATGCCTTATGGTTTAAGGTTTTATCATTTATGGTTTCATGGTTTTAAGTTATGAGTTTTAATATTTTAAGGTTTAACGTTTGTGGTTCGTGATTTATGGTTTTGAGGTTTAAGGTTTATGATTTAAGGTTTCATCATTTATGATTTAGGGTTTGTAGGTTATGGTTTTATGTTTATGGTATATATATCGTGCATGGTTTATAGTTTTAGCATTTAAGATTCACAATTTTTTGGTTTATGGTTTAAGGTTTTACGAATTTAAGTTTAAATGTTAATGGCTTCATGGTTTTGGGTTTTATGATTTAGGTTTTAAGATTTCAATGTTTAGGGTTTCATAATTTAGTTTCGGATTCATTGTTTTAATCTGTTAGGATTTGAGGTTTAATGTTTTTTCATGGTTAAGGATTGGTGTTTAGGATTTAGGATTTATGATTTTATGGTTTAGGGTTTTATGATTTAAGGTTTCATGATTTAAATATTAAGGTTTTATGGTTTAGAGTTTTAGGTATCTTAGGATTTAATGTTCAAGGTCTAGAGTTTACGCTTTAAGATTTTAGGATTTTGCATTACATGGTTAATGGTTTGGGATTTAGGATTTCATGACTTTGGATTCATGGTTTCATGGTTAAGATTTAGGGTTTATGATTTCATAATTTATGATTTAAGGTTTGATTCAATGGTTTGGGATTTAAGGTCTAAGATTAAAGGTGTCATTTCATGGAAAATAATTTAAGGTTTCATTTAGGATTTAAAGTTTCATAATAAAATCATAAATCCTAATTTAAGGTTTCATCAATGAAAACTTAATGATTTAGGATTTCATTAATGAAATGTTAAGGATTTAGGGTTTTTTAAATGAAACCCTAAATCCTAATTTAAGGTTTCAATAATGAACCTTAAGGATTTAGGGTTTCATTAATGAACCTTAAGGATTTAAGGTTTCTTTAATGAAATAATGAGGGTTTAAGGTTTCATTAATGAAATCTTGAGCATTTAGGGTATCATCAATGAAACCCTAAGTTAGGATTTGGTGTTTCACTTCATGGTTTAAGGTTTATGATTTTATTTATGAAACCCTAAATTATAATTGAGGGTTTCACATATGAAACCCTCAATCATTAAGGTTGCATTTACGAAACCTTGAATCCTAATTTAAGGTTTTATCAATGAAACCCTAATAATTTAAGGTTTCACTAATGAAATCTTAACGATATAGAGATTCCTAAATGAAACTATAAACCTTAATTTGGAGTTTCATTAATAAAACTTGAGGATTTATGGTTTTTTAATGAAATCATGACGATTTAAGGTTTTATTAATGAAATCTTATAGATTTAAGGTTTCATTAATGAATTCCTAAATCTTTAGGGTTTTAATAATGAAACCTTAAATTTTAATTAGTGATTTATTAATGAAACCTCAAATTAGGATTTATTGCTTCATTTCATAGTTTAGGATTTATGATTCTATTTATAAAATCCTAAATTAAAATTTAGGGTTTTACTTATGAAAACCTAAATCATTAAGGTTTTCTTATGAAACCTTAAACCATTATGATTTCATTTATGAAACTCTAAATTAGGATTTAGGGCTTCATTTATGAAACATTGAATCCTTAGGATTTAGGATTTCATAATAAAACCTTAAATCTTAATTTAGGGTTTCATTAATGAAATCTCAAGGATTTATGATTTCCTAATGAAACCCTATATTCTAATTTAGGGTTTCATTAATGAAAACCTAGGGATTTATAATTTTATAATGAAATTTTGAGAATTTAGGATTTCATAAATGAAATATTAAGGATTTAAGGTTTTATTAATTAAACTATAAATTTTTAGAGTTTTATCAATGAAACCCAAAATTAGGATTTAAGGTTTCACTTCATGATTTAGGATTTATGATTTTATTAATGAAATGTTAATTAGAATTTAGGGTTTAACTTATGAAACCCTAAATCATTAGGGTTTCACTAACTAAACCCTAAATTATAATTTAAGGTTTCATTTCTAAAACCTTGAATCCTTAGGATTTAGGGTTTCATAATAAATCCTAATTTAAGGTTTTATCAACAAAACCTTGATGATTTAGGGTTTCATCAATGAAACCCTAACGATCTAGGGTTTCATAATGAAATCGTAATAATTTAGGGTTTCATTAATGAAATACTAAGGGTTTAAGGTTTCATTATTGAAACCTTGGAGATTTATGGTTTCTTTAATGAAATCTTGGGGATTGGGGATTTCATAAATAAAATCTTAAGGATTTAGGGTTTTATTAATTGAACTCTAAATATTTAGGGTTTTATTAATGAAAATCAAAATTAGGATTTAAGGTTTCACTTCATGGTTTAGGATTTATGATTTTATTAATGAAACCTTAATTAGAATTTAGGGTTTAACTTATAAAACCCTAAATCATTAAGGTTTCACTTACTAAACCCTAAATTATGATTTAAGGTTTCATTTATGAAATCTTGAATCCTTAGGATTTAGGATTTCATAATAAATCCTAATTTAGGGTTTCATCAATGAAACCTTGATGATTTAGGGTTTCATAATGAAATCGTAATGATTTAGGATTTCATTAATGAAATATTAAGTATTTAGGGTTTCATTAATGAAATATTAAGGATTTAAGGTTTCATTAATGAAACCTTGGAGATTTAGGATTTCATAAATGAAATCTTAAGAATTTAGGGTTTCATTAATTAAACTCTAAATCTTTAGGATTTTATTAATGAAACCCAAAATTAGGATTTAGGGTTTCACATCATGGTTTAGGATTTATGATTTTATTAATGAAACCTTAATTGGAATTTAGGGTTTAACTTATGAAACCCTAAATCATTAGGGCTTCACTTACTAAACCCTAAATTATGATTTAAGGTTTCATAATAAATCCTAATTTAGTGTTTCATCAATGAAACCTTGACAATTTAGGGTTTCATAATGAAACCGTAATGATTTAGGGTTTCATTAATAAAATATTAAGGATTTAAGGTTTTATGAATGAAACCTTGGAGATTTATGGTTTCTTTAATGAAACCTTAAGGATTTAGGATTTCATAAATGAAATCTTAAGGATTTATGATTTCATAAATGAAATCCCAATTTCTAATTTAAGGTTTCATAAATGAGATTATAAGGATTTAAGGTTTTATTAATGAAACCCTATATTCGGAGTTAATGTTTAACTTCATGGTTTATGATTTATAATTTATGATTTTATTTATGAAATTCTAAATTAGAAATTAGGGTTTCACTTATGAAACCCTAAGTCATTGGGGTTTCACTTACAAAACTCTAAATCATGATTTAGGGTTTCATGAAACCTTAAAGATTTATGGTTTCAAGTATGAAAACCTAATAATTTTAGGTTTCATTAGTGAAAACCTTAAGATTTATGGTTTCTTTAATTAAATTATTAGGATTTAAGGTTTCATTAATAAAATCTTAAGGATTTATAGTTTCATTAATGCCTTAATTAAGTTTTAGGGTTTCATTAATGAAACCCTAAATTTTAGGATTTCATTAATGAAACCCAAATTAGGATTTAGTGTTCCACTTCATGGTTAAGGATTTATAATTTTATTTATGAAACCCTAAATTAGAATATGGGGTTTAACTTATGAAACCTTAAACCATTTAGGTTTTACTTATGAAACCTTTAATTATTAGGGTCTTACTTATGAAATCTTTAATCATTAGGATTTCATTTATTAAATCCCAAATTATGATTTAAGGATTCATGAAACCCTACAAATTTAGGGTTTCAACAATGAAAACTTAATGATTTAGGATTTCATTAATGAAATATAAATGATTTAGGGTTTCTTTACTAAAATCCTAAGGATTTAGGGTTTCATTAATGAAACCCCAAATTAGGATTTAGTGTTTCATTGCATGGTTTAAGATTTATGATTTTATTTATGAAATCCTAAATTAGAATTTAAGGTTTCACTTATGAAACCCTAACTTACTAGGGTTTCACTTACAAAACCCTAAATCATTAGGGTTTCAATTATGAAACCTTAAATTATGATTTAGCATTTCATGAAACCCAAAAAATTTAAGGTTTCATCGATGTAAACCTAATGATTTAGTCTTTCATTAATGAGATATTTAGGATTTATGGTTTCGTAAATGAAATCTTAAATCCAAATTTAGGCTTTATTTAATGAAACCTTGAAGATTTAGGATTTTACTAATGAAACCCTAAATTAGGATTTCCTATTTCACTTCATGGATTAGAATTTGGGGTTTCACTTAGGAAACCCCAAACCATTAGGGTTCCACTCATGAAATGCCAATTATGATTTAGAATTTCATGAAACCCTAAAGACTTAGGATTTTATCAATGAAAACTTAATGATTTAGGATTTCATTAATAAAATATTAAGGATTTAGAGTTTCCTAAATGAAACCTTAAATCTATATTTAAGGTTTCATTAATGAAATCCTAAGGATTTATGAGGATTTATGGTTTCTTTAATAAAACCTTTAGGATTTAGGGTTTCATTATTGAAATCTTAAGGATTTAGGATTTCATTAATGCCCTAAATTAGGTTTTAAGATTTCAATAATGAAGTCTTAAATCCTAATTTAGGGTTTCATTAATGAAACCCCAATTAGGTTTTAGTGTTCCACTTCATGGTTAATGATTTATAATTTTATTTACGAAACCCTAAATAAGAATTTGGGATTTCACTTATGAAATCCTAAACCATTAAGGTTTCACTCAAGAAACCCTAAAACATTAAGGTTTCACTTATTTAACCTTAAATCATCAAGGTTTCACTTATAAAATCCTAAATTACGATTTAGTGTTTCATTAATGAAATATTAAGGATTTAGATTTTCCTAAATGAAACCCTAAATCCTTAGGATTTCATTAAAAACCATAAATCCTTGAGGTTTCATTAATGAAACCCCAAATTAGAATTCAGTGTTTTACTTTATGGTTTATAATTTATAATTTTATTTATGAAATCCTAAATTAGAATTTAGGGTTTCACACATAAAACCCTAAATCATTAAAGTTTCACTTACAAAACGCTAAAAAATGCTAAATCATTAGAGTTTCAATTATGAAACCCTAAATTATGATTTAGCCTTTCATGAAACCCTAAAAATTTATGGTTTCATAAATGAAAACCTAATGATTTAAGGTTTCATTAATGAAAATTAAGGATTAAAGATTTGTTAAATGAAACCCTAAATCATAATATAGGATTTCATTAATGAAACCCTAATGATTTATAATTTCTTTAATGAAACATTTAGGTTTTAGGGTTTCATTAATGAAATATTAAAGATTTAGGGTTTTATTAATGCCTTAAATTAGGTTTTATGGTTTCATTAATGAAATTCCAATTACTATTTAGTGTTCCACTTCATGGTTAAGGATTTGTGATTTTATTGATGAAATCCTACATTAGAATTTGGGGTTTGACTTATGAAACCCCAAATCAATAAGGTTTCACTTAGGAAACCTTACATTAAGATTTAAGGTTTCATTTATTAAACCTTGATTTCTTAAGATTTGATTAACAAAACCCTAAATCATTGAGATTTCATTAACGTAACCCTAAATCCTAAATGAAATCCTAGATCATTTACCATGAAATGAAACCCTAAACCTTAATTTGGAGTTTCTTAATGAAACTCTAAGTCATAAATGAAACCCTAAATCTTTATCATGGAATGAAACCTTAAATTCTTAACCATAAAACCCTAAATTAGGATTTAAGGTTTCACTTATGAAACCCTAAATTAGAATTTAGGGTTTCATTTAGGAAACCTTGAATTCTCAAGATTTCATAACGAAACCCTAAATTCTAATTGAAATCCTAAATCATTTACCATGAAATGAAACCTTAAACCTTAATTTAGGGTTTCATAATGAAACCATAAATCTTAAATGAAATCTTAAAGATTTAGGGTTTCATAAGTGAAACCCTAAATCATAAACCATTAAATGAAACCCTGAATTCTTAACCATTAAACCCTAAATTAGAATTTAATGTTTCACTTATGAAATCTTAAATCCTTAGGGTTTCATTTATGAAACCCTAAATTAGGATTTAGGATTTCATTTAGGAAATCTTAAATTCTTAGGATTTCATTAACAAAACCTTAAATCCTTATAGCTTCATTAAAGATACCTTAAATTTTTAGGGTTTCATTAATAAAATCATAAATCCTAAATCCTTTACCATGGAATGAAACCATAAATTCTAATTTAGGGTTTCATAAATGAAATCCTAAATCCTAATTTAGGATTTCACAAATGAAACTCTAAGTCCTAAAACATGAAAAGAAATCCTAAATCATGAAATGAATCCTAAAATCCTAAACCATGGTATGGAACCATAAATCATTAACCATGAAAACCTAAATCCTCATGAGACTTTAAATCCTAAACCATAAAATGAAACCCTTAATCATAAACCATAAAACTCTAAATCTTAAATCATGAAACCATAATCTTCCATGAAATGAAACCCTATATCTTAAATCATGAAACCCTAAATCCTAAACCATGAACCATAAAAACATAAAACCATAAACCCTAAATTTTAAATTTTAAATCATAAAACCTTAAATCTTAAATCATAAATCATGCAACATGAAACCCTAACATCTTAAAGCATAAACCTTAGACTTTAAACACTAATAAATCCTAAAATATTGAATCCTAAAACTCTAAACCCTACAACCCTAAACTTTAAACCATGAAACCCTTAAAACCATAAACCCTTGACATCAACCATTGACCATAAAAAAACACTAAACCTTAAATCATAAAAGCTTAAAACAATGAACCTGAAACAATAAATCATGAAACCTTAAACATTGAAATCTTAAAACTTAAACCATAAACAATGAAACTCAAATCCCTAAAACCTTAAACCCCAAACTTTGAACTCTAAAATCATGAATCTTAAACCTTAAAAATTTAAACCATCCATGATAAATATATCATAAACTTAAAACCATAACTTATAAATCCTAAACCATAAGGGATGAAACCTTAAAATATAACCCTTAAAACCATGAACCATAAACTCTATAACACTAAAATCTTAACCTTAAATAGTTAACTATAAATCTTAAATAATGAACCATGCACCATAAACCTTAAAACATAACATATAAACCATAAATCATAAACCTTGACCATAAGCCCTAAGCCACAAACCCTAGACCATAGACCATTAAAATCCAAAAAACTTTAAAACAATGAACCATAAATCCTAAACATTAAACCATGAAACCAAAAAACCTTTTGAATCTTCAACCCTGAATCCTAAACTATAACACTTAAACCCTAAATCATGAATCAAACCTTAAATCGTGGACACGAAATCCTGAGACCGTGAAAAAAACCTTAAAACTTTAGTGATCTTCATACATATGGAGGCCAAGGTTTTCCACATCTGGGATATCACTTATACCAAGGAAATTTACTCTGGCAAAGGAACCTAAATCAGTCACAAAATGCATGAGAAGATCTATAAAATAAAGAAATATGCTTAGTTCATTCATGAACTACGAAATCAAACGTATAATAAAATAGAGCGAAACGGTAGAAATAAAACATTACATCATATTTTATAACCAAAATAAAATAAAGTTTAAAAAAAATAATATATCAGTTGATCACAAACCTATTGTCCAATGGTGCATATCACATTTGATACTCCCATTAACCAATGTTTACCAAAAATAATGAAACATTTTTGTTAGAAATCAGATTATGATATCCTCATTTAAATAAAGCAACAGAATAAGTAATTTAGAGGTGTTCAGAATCACGACAGAATATCTGATTCTGGACAGAATATCCTAATCATTATTATAGTTTATAGGCAACAATATCTCATTTAAAGGAAATAATATATTCTGTAATAAATGCAAATAAGCCTATATAAACTATGTTTCGTGGTATATTCAGACACACGGTTTACACTCAATTATCAATTTTCCTATTTTAACATAGTATCAAGAGCCTAATTGTGTGATAAAAGAAAATCATGCACCATTGGGGACCTAGGGTCCCTAGTGGACTTTTTTTGTGGCGTCTTTCTTTCGTTAACCAATTTCCTATTTTCGGCAACTCTTTCTTCCTCCCCACCTTTTCCGGTAGTCTTTTCAATTTTCCAAAGACTTTCTGGCATCCTTTCCAACATGTTTTTCAACCACCACATTTTGCTCCCCACTCATTTCTAACAAAGAATATCCTAGTTACCATTCCTGTCACTATCCTTTTCCAACAAGTCTTCCCGGCCACCGCCTTTTGATCATTGTTCATTTTCCGGTAAAGAACTTTCCGGTTGCCCATCATATCGCTGTCCTTTTTCAGCGTGCTTCTTGGTGACTTTTATATGCTCTACTGGTTGCATGTTTGTGCCATGGTTATCTTTGCCAATAGCTATTTAGGGAAATTTTCTCTCTTTGAAATTTAAATAATTTTGGATTTAAATTAGTCGGAACTTGCTTTCTTAGGCTAATGTATATTCCAGTTCTCTCTTAATAGTAATATTCTCCAACTTCACCATCCCTTGGGTTGTCTTTCAGACACTTTTTCGGTGGAATATTTTATTTTTATTAGTTGGAAATTTTATTATAACAGGCTGAAAGCTTAGTAAGTTTCAGCTTGAGGGAGAATGTTGGAAATTAGATTATGATATCCTCCTTTAAATAAGGCAACAGAATAAGTGATTTAGAAGTGTTCAGAATCAGGACAGAATATTTGATTCTGATCATTATTATAGTTTATAGGCAACAATATCTCATTTAAAGGAAACAATATATTTTGTAATAAATGCAAATAAGCCTATATAAACTATGCTCCATGGTGTATTAAGACACACGGTTTACACTCAATTATCCCTCAGGTTTTCCTATTTTAGCAATTTTAAATGCATGCACAAGACCATTATGCAGCTAGCTAGCATATGAAAATCAGGTTTCTTGAAGTTAAAATCAGCCCAACATAATGAACTCTGACAATTTATAATGCCCCAATAAGAAGCTAAATTCTCAAGCCATGATTATCATTTAGGGAAGAAAAAGTCTATTATTATGAATGAGGTTGAGGTGTTGGGACCTCTATGGGAGATTGGGGGGTCTGTTTATGCCAATGACAGGTTTTGTTAAAGTTGGCAGAGTCCAAAAAGGACATTCTTCCCACTCCTTACTCTGTACTTAGCATTTGACTTGTGAGAGAAATTCAGGTTGACAATCTAGGTTATGCTTGTGACTTAAAAAACAGAGCAGGTGTCTGATGGGAAAATTTCCATGAGGGAATCGCATGAAGATGGTTTATTTCCTTCCTCACGTGATAGATTTAATTAACAATATGTACACATAGAAACAACCAAACTTCCATCACAAGAACTATATGATCATTGTGGGCTTCAAAAGTACAGTTCTGTCAAATATTTGAACTCAAGGTTCAATAAATAGTTCTGCCATATTTTAAGAACAAACGTAATGAAACTAACAAATCAATATCAATGAATGACTGATGCCAAGTTGATGAACACTGAACAACCACAGAGAATATGAGCTACAAAGTGACAGAATTGAAACAAGTTAACTATTGCATCAACTAACTACAAAATTCAAATTCAGTATCTAGCTTACTCATTGAGCACATCGAATCAACTTTCTCTATTCTTGAAGAATCAATTGATACACAAATAAAACACAAGCACATCATTACCCTTTCACCACTTCAAAATTATAATTACAAAAAATCACAAGTTAAGAAAGAATACATAGGAGAAACTCTGTCAAATCTATAACACCATGATCATTTTGTAATTCAACAAGATTCATCTACCTCATTATGGCCCCATTACAGAATGATAGAAATAAATATACTAATAAGAGAAGAAACTAAACTGATTAAAAAATTTCAGCCAAAACCCCACATGAAACACAAATTAGATGAAATTGGAACGAAAAAAAACAAATAGACATCAGTAGATTAGAGAAGCTCATTTGTTGCAACTTGCAACACATTTGCATATACAAACAATTGAAAGTAAGTTAGGGATAGTTAATGTGATTCAAGAAAATGACTGACGGGCTACTTTTTGCTTTAAATGAACTAGTCAGTTGTTACTTGTTAGTAATTATAAAGCATCTCACCTGAATTTACTTCGATAAATTATCGTAAGCCTCTAGCAATCAATTCTCGAAGAAGTTTCTATGCCATGTCATTCTCATCTTTTTCAAAGAGAGAAAAAATAATTATTTCAAAAGTTACAGCATTAGGCATGCAACCCTTGTCTTCCATATCTGAAACAAGGGCCAATGCTTCATCAAACAAGCCTTTACAAAGTCCATTGATCATAGCATAACATGTCCGGACATTCAAATGATAGCCTTCAATCAAAAGATGCTGAAAAACCTCTTTTGCAATCTCAAGTCTTCCACCCTTGCATAGTCCATGAATAAGTATTGTGTTGGTGCAGCTATTTGGCCGAATTCCACGGTCTGTCATTTTCTTGAATAATGTAATTGCCTGGTCTAGATGACCGTTTTTGCATAAAGCATCTAACAAGGAATTGTAAGTTATTACATTAGGAAGTTGACCTCTATCACACATCTTACCAACAAGCTCCCAAACATAAGCTATTCTCCCTGATTTGCACAGACCATCAATAAGAGAATTATAAGTTATTGCATTAGGAATCATATTTTTGTGTTCCATTTCTGTAAACAGATTCATGGCTTCATCCACCATTTTAATTTTACAGAATCCACCAATCAAAATAGTATAGCTCTGAACATCAGGAATGACTCCCATTTGGGCCATAGTGTTGAACACATACTTTGCATTTTTCACTTCTTTAACCGAGCAGTATCCATCTATTAGAGAACTATAAGTAATAACATCAGGTTTCATACCTGCTTTCACCATCACAGCTATCACAGTTTTAGCTTTTTTCACATTTCCTTCCTTACATAATGCATCAACCAATATGCTAAAGGTATAAACATTTGGGTTGATGTTATTCACTAACATTTGATTTAACAAAGCAATTGCTTCTTTCAAATGACCCATGATGCAAAAGCCATAGATGAGACTAGTGTAAGTGACAACATCAGGGGGAATTTGCTTCAGAGTCATTTCAGAATACAAATCATAGGCACATGCTACGAGTTTATTTTTGCATAAGCTATCAATGATTGTGGTGTACATTACCACATCAGGCTTAACCGACCAGGCTTCGATCTTCCTCAGCAACTGTATTGCAGCCTTTGTCTCTCCTATTTTACATAAGCCATTGATCAACGTCCCATAACTAACTTGGTTCAAGTGAAGACCTTGAGCTACGACATCATCATGAAAGTAGAGTGCTTTCTTAACCTCCCCATGAAGACAGAGGCCTCTGATGAGTGTGGTGAGGGTTATGGCATCTGGGTGATAACCCATTTTGAGAATCTTGGCCAATACAGAGAAAGCAAAGGTGATGTGACCCAAGTGGCAGAAACTGTTGATGAGGATGCTGAGAGTGACAAGGTCTGATGTAATTCCTTTGAATTCCAATTGTCTAGAAAGGGAAATGGCAGTGGAGTAATGCTTCATCTTCACAAGGGATCCCAAAATCTTGCCCAATTGAGAGATGGGTGGGGAAGGACGCGTAAGGAGCAAGCGATTGAATAAGGCAACGGCATCATCGTGAGATTGAGAGTGGAGCATTGCATTTGCACTTGCAGTTGCGGGAAGAGAGAGTGAGGAAGCAAATCTGGATCTTAATAATGAGAGTAACATTGCTACTCAAATACTAAGAAATATGAATTGAATGAAATGCTGAAGAGGAATCCATAATTAAACAAACAGCAGTAACCCACCTAGGTTAAGGAATTGGGGGAGGAAGAATGAACGAACTTTAGTGAAAATAAGAAAGCAATGTTCCTTCTTTCTAGTTTGTGCCTTTCATTGTCTGACTCTGACCTTGTTGCCCCAATATCAGCGTCTAGCAGCAGAAGAGAAGCATGCATGGGTTGAGTTCAACGACATAATAACCATTGTATGGGATATGTTTTTTCCCAGAGAGAAAGAGAAGAGAGACATATGTTTCTGGAGCTATATTTGTTGTGCTCATATTCTGACCTTGTTTCTCAAGTAGAGACAAAAAAATAATGCAAATGGGGAAGAAGGTTTAATGTAAAATAAAATAGGTGATAGAATGACCGAAAACTCTTTTGACAATTTCTTTCTTATTTCACTTTCACCATTTTGGTACAACATGAGTAGATACAAAGAGAAATAGGTAGCTTGATTTTGGCATGATTCATATCACAGCTGAGCTGGCATAACTTATAGCGTATGTGAATAACAGAAGCATGATAGTCGAAAGTGTTGGTGAGGATAGGATATGCACAACTGAAGCTTATAGATATAGTTTTTTTTTTTTTTTTTCTGACACTTATAGATATAGATGTCAACAACCCAAAACCACCGTTCATTTCTTCATAATTTATTTATATGATAATAAGAATATTTATTTATCATAAATTTTAATTATATAAAAAAATATATATATATCCTAAACCAGTGAACCAAAAAGGGCACTTGTGAGTTATTACAAGTTTGGTGGCACAGCACAGCGGCCACTTGGGAAGACAGAAGTGAAAGCACTGTACCTAAGTCTTATTATCTCCGAAATGGGTAAGGGGGGGATGTCAATTGATGAACATGGAGAAGGCAAAGAAGAGAATATGGCTGCTTGGCTTGTTGGAATAAACACTCTCAAGATTCAACCTTTCAACCTTCCTACTTTGGGTATTCATTCTCTCTCTCTCTCTCTCTCTCTCTCTCTCAAGTAGCTAGTTCTGTCATTTCATTTTGTTTTTCCTTTTTTCAGATTCCTTTATTGCATGTACTATCTATCCACTTAGCTTATTTTCAGATCATTGGCTTACTTAATTCTGTGTTTTGGAAGGACCCCATGATGTCAGAGTTAGAATGAAGGCTGTTGGTATCTGTGGGAGTGATGTTCACTACCTCAAGGTAGATCTTAGTTATACAATCACTTTTTAAAATATTTGATATTTTAAGTTATTTTTTTATCTTGTTTATTAGATATCTTACTATCTGTTTAGTACTTTCTCCAAAGAAAAATAAAAGCAAGAATAAAACGGAAAAGCAATCCAACCAAACTGTTTTGGATGGAATTGGATTTGAATTTTAAAATAAATAAACTGGTTGGATTTCGATGATGATTTAAGAAAACCAATGTGATTTAATTAGATGATTTTTCTTTTTTAAAACTGATCCAATCCAATTCATGAACACACACAACCTATTACATTTGATTTCAATAGACAAAAAAAGGATGAAGTTATGTTGGAGGAGTTTGATGATCTATGTCTAGTTAATTTGCTACGAAATCTATTGAGCTAAATGAGTAATATATGATTGATTAAATGGATAAATTTTTTATTTTGCACTTTTTGGTTAGACAAGAGAATGTCTGAATGTGAGATCTTGCTTTGGTTGGAATTTTTTTATTGGAGGGGTCATTTCCTGCGCTTATCTATATTTTCTCTAGTGAAAAGTTTCAATTTTTGTTTTTTCATTTACTTTCAGACACTGAGGTGTGCACACTTTGTAGTTAAAGAACCAATGGTTATTGGTCATGAGTGTGCTGGGATCATAGAAGAAGTTGGTAGTCAGGTAAAGAGTTTGGTTCCTGGAGACCGTGTGGCGATTGAGCCTGGGATCAGTTGTTGGCATTGCAACCATTGCAAACAGGGTCGATATAACTTATGCGATGATATGAAGTTTTTTGCAACTCCACCAGTTCATGGCTCCCTGGCTAATCAGGTTTGAAACAATTCACAGCTTCTCATAAGTAGTATTCTTTCAGTCATGTGCATCTGCAAGTATACTTGGCTTTTCTAGATAATAAGAATTTGAAAGAAACAATGACAAGTTCAAGTCAAATCTAATGCAATTAAATACGGTATCAGTTAAGAAAACTGCCTTAGAATCCTAACAAAACTCTA
Source organism: Amphicarpaea edgeworthii (assembly GCA_014843725.1). Classification (NCBI taxonomy): domain Eukaryota; kingdom Viridiplantae; phylum Streptophyta; class Magnoliopsida; order Fabales; family Fabaceae; genus Amphicarpaea; species Amphicarpaea edgeworthii. The sequence continues at coordinate 3,769,100 of CM026325.1, forward strand.
ACTGACTGATATTCTTGACTTCAATTTTAAAATTATATGGGAATAGGTAATGTTATCGGTTGTAATCTGTTTCTCTAAATATCTGTACAAATCATCAGAATAATTTCGCAAATGCTTTTCCTTTTAGAAGTGTGTATATTCAAACCATTTAAGGATACACAATTACACATTGGATGATTATACACTTACTTGGGCACTTAGTATATTATATCTGAGACTATTTTTTATATGCATCATCATGAGAGATATGGCATATCCCTCAATGTTGTGTCAGTAGTCATTTTTTTGCCCAGATTAAGAATAGGTGAATTGATGGAATTTTGAAGACCAATATTGGTATGCTTTTTAAAATCAAGCTGTGACCATAAAAATCAGCGGAAATGTTTCTGTGTAAACCAAGATCTTCATATCTTATAATTTCCTGGGATGAAATATACTGTATACTGCAGTTTCAAATGACTAATTGATTTCAAAAAATAGTAAATGTAGTTATATTCAATCTAGAGTTAAAAATCATACATATATGATATATCTAATTTCCATGCTGTATAAGTATCACCTGGCTTCCTGCTTCTGTGCCATATGATGACTTTTACATCACATGTCCACATCAACCATAGAACAAGGTAAATGATTGCTTTAGAGAATATTTATTCAATTGCACACACCTTTGAACCACAGAGTACAGACTACTGAAAATGTTCGAATAACACCTGCATGAATGTACTCAGCTTACAAGGATGATATCAGGCAAGTTTGAGCACACCCAAGTTTGATATATTTAATGTTTTATAGGATTTTCTCCGGTGTGAATATGTGATTTTTTCATTGGAATGTGTTCTATTCAATTGCTTTGATTTCTGGCCATGTGATTGGAAATGAACTTTTTCTGTATACTCTTTAAGTATAAGATAATATTTGTTTCACAATTACATATAATCATGACTGGTAAAATACAATATAATCATGGTTTTAAACATAAATCCATGTTTGAGTTGCCTTCTTCTGTTCACAGATAGTGCATCCTGCAGACCTATGTTTTAAGCTGCCAGACAACGTGAGCCTAGAGGAGGGAGCAATGTGTGAACCCTTGAGTGTTGGTGTTCATGCTTGTAGGAGAGCTAATATTGGACCAGAAACAAATGTGTTGATCATGGGAGCAGGACCCATAGGACTTGTTACAATGCTTGCAGCTCGTGCTTTTGGGGCACCCAGGACAGTCATTGTGGATGTGGATGATCATCGTTTATCTGTTGCAAAATCTCTTGGTGCAGATGATATTGTTAAAGTCTCAACAAACATTCAGGTATTTAGAATCCTCAGTTTATCTGACAGTTCACTACTTTGCTAGCTATCAGTTACTGTCTCCATTCATCATTTCCTATATATTCGGTTGACACCTAGTTGTTTACATTTTATGTTATTTTCCTGGAACTAATTTTTGTTTCATCACAACTTGTTACTCTCTCCCATCTGTAGTCAGTTTTTAGTGATTGGTTTCTGTAACATGTTTTTGACATAATGTCATTTAAATGTGTTTGTGTGAGTATGACACATTTATATATTTACTGTGCCTTTCTATGAAAAATCAAACCATATTTTAAAATACATTGTTTTGCAGGATGTGGCTGAAGAAGTTGTGCAGATACAAAAGGCTATGGGAGCTGGTATAGATGTTACCTTTGATTGTGCTGGTTTCGACAAAACCATGTCTACAGCACTGAGTGCTACTCATCCAGGTGGCAAAGTTTGCTTAGTGGGAATGGGACATTCTGAAATGACTGTCCCACTCACCCCAGCTGCAGCAAGGTATTTGTTGATTTTATTAAAATAATAAATAATTAAAAGCTTATATGTCACAGTTACAGACCATGTTTGATGAACAGATACAATATGTGTATCAGATTAGATTCGGTGATAAGATTATTTTAAAAATATTTATAAGATATGTATAAAAAAAACATACGAAATGCATGTCATATGAGTTGTGTTCATTGCATGACTTAATTTTTCTTCATTCATGTAACATTTGATAGTGATGGTTTATCATACATAATACAGGGAAGTTGATGTGGTTGGAGTTTTTCGCTATATGAACACATGGCCCCTTTGCCTTGAGTTTCTAAGGAGTGGCAAAATCGATGTGAAACCCCTTATAACTCACAGGTTTGGATTCTCTCAAAAGGAAGTGGAAGAAGCCTTTGAAACAAGTGCTGGTGGTGGTAATGCCATCAAGGTCATGTTCAATCTTTAGATACTGGACTGCAACTTTACAAACTGTCTTATTTTTGCATGTTCATGCTCATGTTAAATACCAATGTGTTGATAGCTTGGGTTATGAATAAAGTGGCTTCAAGAAGAACTTGTAAAAAAATTGTGAATGGTAACTGCAGCATCTAGAGATTCAGTTATGCAGTGAAACCTTTTCTTAATATGTGAATGAGAAAACCCACATATTTGTCCAGTAGTCATTGAGAATTTCAAATTACATTCCATTTGTGTTTTTTTTTTTTATCAAATTATACAGTGGCTACAATTATCGACTGCAATGGATACACCAATCCCTGTACTATGGTTACTAAATTATAATATTATATTAACTAATTAATGATAGTTATCCATTTATAAGTGTAGATGTTCCAGCACAAACGAGTTGTTGGAGCTATGCCAGGTTATGTCGTATAGCTCTAGGGAGATAGCATGACATTAAGATGGACTTTCTAAGTTTCTCTTCATCGTCAAACGTAGCAGGTGTTGATCACCAAATCTTTATGCATGATGGCAAACAACCCTTAAAAATGAAATAGAGCCAGGCACTTCGTATGAGCATGCAGAGGACCACTTCTATAAACAATGAACTGTTGAGTAATTGGTAATTACAATATAACCCCTTTTGATTGCTGCAGCAAAAGAAAACAAGTCAAGCCAGGGAAATACAAGGACCTCCCAGTTACTTGCAAATAACAAGAAACATTTATTTGGTGTGTATATCATATATACGCATTGGAGGGTGTTAAGTAATAATGCTAAATAATGTTGTGATTTTTCACAAAATGTTACAAGCATTTAATAGGCACGCCTACTTGAGCACAGCTTTGTGCCAAGGATACCCACTTAACACTAAAACCACAGCTCAGATTCTAATAGCAAGACTACTTACTTCCGCAAACTTAAATTACACACTCTCCCCTTTAGCTCTGTTTTTCCGCCTCTTCCCAACCAATCCCCAACCTCAGCCTCAATTCCCTTCTTGCTGCTAAAAAATTACAAAAAGGAAGACCAGAAAAAAAAAAAAAAAAAACTAGTAAAACAATTAAATGGAACACATTGTATGTGTCCCTTTATTGGACTGTAGTAGTTGCCTCCGCTATCCAATTCCACACTCTTACTTCGCCAGTACCATCACCAGTGAAGAATATGCCGTTAGGCCCTGTCTGAATTGCACGTACCTCTTGTTTTGTTAATATCTTGCCTCTCTCTGCAAATCTGAAGAAATGAGGCAAACAATGAATAATGAGTTCCCTTCGGTTAGGCATCAGCAATATAATGAAAAGAATAATGTCACAGTGAAATAGGAACTGATACAATATTTGGGTCAAATCTGGGTTTTCCTTATAAAAAAAAGTTATTACAATTTCTCTTCAAATGGTCAAAAGTTGCTTTATTATTTCCAAGCCTTCTATATGTTGCAAGTGGAATCAATAACTTGCATAATAAATCAAGCTTATTAAGTAAAACATACTAATGAAAACCAAGCCAGATTTTCAGTCAAATGTAAAACACAAGCTCTTGTGAGCAAGAAACACAATGCATTGAATAAATTTCAAAAAACTATCATGGTTTGTATTTGTAGCAAATCAAATGAGAGCATGAATAGGAAGTAAACTACTTACGATGGCAGATCATAGAGGCGCACAGTATTATCATTGCAAGCGCACAGCAAAATGGGCTTGCCTTGTGAATCATGCATCCCACATAGGGTAAGGATACCCTGCACACAGATAACATCATCAGAAACATCGTGAAAGCCCTCTCACACACTTAACAATTTCTCCTATCCAAATTTCATGTGAAAATAATTACTGTTAAGAATATTTAAATTATATACACCATCGCAAAAACAATAATTCCTCTTAGTTTTCAATACTATTAGGTGAAGAATAGTTATACAAGAACAAAAAGATAATATCCCTTGCCAATGATAATGCAGCAGATGAGTGCACAAAGAAATAGAAAATGTGTAAATAGCTCATGAAGTACAGGGGATAGTAGCTTAATTCCAGCTGTATAGCTTCTTGAAGAAGTTAGTGAAGTAGGAAATGTCTTGAGAAATTGAAAAGCCAATTGAGGGGGGAAAAAAAACTAAAAGTAATGATAATTTCTTGCTCTCTCTCTCTACTCCAAAACATCTTTCCCATTGGCTTATAACTTATTAGTTCTGCTCCATACAAGGCTGCTCTAAAAGAGTTGCTATATCCAGATGAGTCATTTTTTTCTTGTATCTGGTTCCTATGCCTCACTATTTGGGAGGATTGAAATATTAAGAATAGTATTATCACCAAGGAATGAATTTAAAAACTAAGCTACAACATGTATATGCCCCGTTTTGGTCAAGTACCTATCTTCTGGTTGTGTGCAATACTGGCTATTGAGCCACTGAGCCATTTTCATCATCAGAAACTTGAGCACATTTCTTATATTTTCTAAACCATTAGTTCAAAATAGTAGCAGCTGGATCATTGATAGCAGAGCAGGAATTGATTCCACACAATTATGAGAAATCGTCATTTCAAACTGGACAAGCAATATCATATCATATGATAATAAAACCAAGTATCCAGGGGAAAAAGTAAATAAATTAATACATACATGTTCTTCATTGTGAGTAAATGTCACTTCCAAATTTCCGCTTTCAGTAGCATACCATACCTGCATAAATCAAATAAAAATTAAACATAATAATTCCAGAACTTGCATATAGTCAATACATATACAACCAGTAAATAGTGTGAAACCAACCTTCACTGTTTTGTCCAATGAACAAGATAAAAGGAATTGGTCCCAGCAGAGAACAGACATCACAACAGATGTGTGCTCTGTTAGTGTCTGTAAACACTGCAAGGTTTCAAGGTTCCATACCTGAAAGACAACCAGTTGGAAGAAATGTACCAAGTTAACAAACCAAAACCTATTAATACATTACTTAGAGTCGAAGGGATAATGAATCAGACACTTATGGCAAAGAGCTTATGTAAACTTACTCTTATTGTATTGTCCATTGAACCAGAGTAAAGTCTATTAGCACCAACAACTAATGAAACAACACCCCGAGAATGACCTTTAAGTGATGCAGCCGGCTCAAAGTTGTTGGTAGCTACATTAAACTTCCATGCCAATATAGATCCATCCTGCAGGATAAGTATTTCATTTGAGATAAAAAAAAAAAAACAACATTAATGGTATTATAAATTTGCAGACAAGTTAGAACCTTTTCTTTTGTATTCTGTTCTAATTTTCAATAATACAAAATACAATAGGCTTTGAAACGTGTTTGGTTGAGTTTAACAAAAATATTTCTCAAGATCATTGGAGCATAAACACATTTAGTGTTTAGGATCCAGCTACCTTAATAGTTAATACCTAAAGAGTTTATACAGATTACAGAGCATCATACAACCCTTCACATAACCAACTGAGATTCAAGTCATCACAGTCTCCCCCAAACAAATCCCCAATAAGTCCTCCTTAGACACAATCAATGGCTTATAGCCTAAGCCAAGATATCCACCATCAATCTGGAATATCCCAAGTATCCAGCTGACGATTGCTTCAATACCATTTTGTCACACCTCAAGCCTCAAGCGAAACTAAGCACAAGAGAAATCTTGGCCAATCAAATGGCCTAAAAGACTAATAAACTTGTTAAAGGGAAAAAAAGTATTTACCTGGGTACCAGCAAAGAGCATATCATTATTTACAACAAGTGCATAAACTTGTCCAACAGGGCCATTTAGACTTAGCTCCGCTAAATTTTGTGTGTTCCAGGCCTGCAACACCAATATCATCAACCAAAAAGAACATTAGTTATGATGTTATGAGCAGTGGAAAGAACATACCTTGGAAAAACATTTCACTAAATTAGAGAGATGTACTTCATTTGATAATTTACATAGTACAAATGAGAAAAACAAAAAGAGGTGCTTGTTTGTATTCTTTCTTACCTTGACAAAGTTGGGTATCCCAACAAAAACCCAGGGGCCTTCACTGATCATACAACCAACATCACCACCAAGATTGATCACACCTACACACTGCAAAGGAGCATAGACAAACAAAATCAAGATCAATCTCACCTTTTCGACAAGCTCAAAAGCAAATTATGAAAAACTTAAAAAGAAAAATACAACGTTGACTGCTGACTTTGAAATTTGAAATCAAAATAGAGAGGAGGAAATGATGCCAATTGAAATAATTGAGAAAATAAAAAACACTACAATCCTGTTACACTAAAAATATCCTTGTTTCACAAAAAATATGCCTATGCCAAAAAGTTTGTTGTAAACATAAAATGAGAATTGGAGTGTAAGCAAGAAAAATTGGAATGTAAAAGAAGGGTTAAACCAAAATTATGGTTTATCATCTAAAGCTTCCCTTTTGGCAAAGTAACTACTGTAATTGAGATAATCACGTACCTTGGCTTTCAATTTCAAAAAATGGAATTGGAAAATGCACCCCAAACCCAAAAATATTTCCCCAAGGAAATTTACAGAGTTCAAAAGTGATCAAATACCTAAGAGAACTAATACATCTAGGAACTGATACAAACATATTAGTTTCATAAAAATAATGCAACCAAACAAGTGAATGTAAAAGAAATAAACAAATTAGTTGGACTATTAAATGTATCAAGAATCACAATAACAAAGTGGCAGATACAAATTATACAATTATATATGATTCAACCAGGCATTCACACATGCAGTAATATTATGATAGAACAAGAAATGCTTCACCTGCTACAAACAAAATTCAAACTTCAAGTAATTAAACAAATTCTCCTATTCCAAGGATACAAACAAAATCGTGAATCTTAACATTGGTGGAAAAATAAGAGTTGTCTGTAACTTTAAATTGAAACAAAAACTGCCCCTACAAAACAAAACACTACACAAATAATAACCACCTTTCCAGATTGGCAGTCCCAAATCCTTGCAGTCTCGTCAGTGCTTCCAGTGTAAAGCTTATCTGAACCAGAGGGAAAGGCAATTGCACTCACAGCCTGTTCATTCAACAAAACCACAATTCACCCCATCAATTCCAATCACCAAACACACACTTGGAAACATGCTATCAAAGTATCAATTTTCACAAAGAGTATCATCAACACAAACCCAGTTCAGGCATCACACTTAATCCTATGCACAGCAACACATCCACCATTTAAAACGTGATTAGAGTCTAATGCAGTTCCTCCAAAGTGAGCAATTCACTTTATTGTATATAGTAAAGTAAATTCAACTGTCAATATCAGTAAAGTGCATAACTCCAGTAGTTGATGAGGAAATCAACGGTCAACATTACACACGTGCATAACAAATCAATATTCAATATCAACCATTGATTTATAACTTGCTTTACCGTTACTCACTTCAGTGGCTTCAAATCCTATACTATAAACTAACATAGTTATCCACTAAAAACTTGTTTTTGTTTTACCTTCTGATGCCCTTCAAGCTGGGTGAGCAAAGAAAACCCATCCCCAACATTCCAAGAGTGAAGAAACTTGCACCTCTCTCCGTAACCACAATTCCCCTGAATCCAATAATTACAAACTTTCTCCTCCTTCACCACCACCCCTCCTCTACCGGCACTGCCACCACCGCGTCCTCCGCCACGGCCCCCGCCGCGGCCCCACGTGTTGTTGAAATTGGGGGTGCGGCGCGGGCCCGAAAATCCCGAATTGTCGTAGGCCCGCTTGGAAGTGGCGCCATTGGCGTGGTGCGAAGCGGGCAATTCGCTGTGCAGGAAGGGGCACGGGTAGCGATTGCACTTCCCCGCTTGCCAGTGGTAGCACACTTTCTGGTGCTTCGTGTCCCCACTGAGGCGGTTGTACACGCGCTTGTTGCCACCGTCCACGTCCATGACCGAAACAGAGTGTGTCTCTCTTTATCTCTGTGTGTGCGTGTGATCGAGTGAATTGGGATTGAGGGGATTTGAACGAGTATTTGTGCTTTATCTTTGGGTGCGTGTGCGATTGGAAGAAGAGGAAAAAGGGATCGAGGGTTGAGATTGATTGGCGAATTGAGAAAGATTGTGTGAATTGAGAAGGGGAGGGAGGGGAATGAATAGTGTGATGATGATCATCAATCAAGGGGTAGTGAAGTGAATTGAAATTAGCGAAGTGGAGTTCGTATGAATAAGATGAGAAACCCTAAATTGATGAGATTAGGGTTCTATTGAATCGGGAAACGGAGTTTGGGAACTACACGTAAGCCATGAGTGAGGTCTGTGGAAACATGGTGGAATTACGGAAATGTCCTGACTCTGAGCATGCCCAGAACATGTTCTCTGTATCAGTGTATCTGTATGACTTTTATCTCTTTTTTTAAAAAAATGAATGTTATATTATATTTTTGTGATATATTACTATGATATTGTCTATTTTATTAATGACTTAATGTTTTGTAAAGTAGGTATTGAATGAAAAATATTAAAATAATACTAATATATTCAATGTATTCAAAATATCAATATATTGATTTATCTTTATTTAATTGGAAGATTTTAAAGGAAATATCTTTTATTTTTGTGGAATATCTTTTATCAATTTTTACCCTAAACATAAATCTTGGCACTTCCATTCTTTTATCATGTTTTTTTCCTTGCTTCCTCAGATAGTGTGTTTGCTTCTTGCTTATTCTTTGTGTGCTTCTTGTTCAATATGACAAATATATATCATATATACATAATACATACAAGAAAGACTTTGTTTTGATATGAAAATACAAATTATTGACACCACTCAAAATGGAAAAGGAAATAATGGACCATTAAATGTTCTTTTTTTTTAGTATTGTAGAGTGTATTTTTCATATATTTAAAATAAAGAAAAATTAATAAAGAAAAAAAAATATGGTGGAAAATTATAATATTTCTAATAATAACCCAAGAACCTTGAGAAAAAAATTATAACAAGATAGGAAGTTATTATGTAATTTCATCCTTTTGCTTATGAAAAAACAGCTAATTGTTGTATATGTTAAAATTAAATTTATCCTAAAAAGATGTTAAATTAGCTATCACTCTTATCATGTACCTTAAGAATATCATGACATGCAATTGTATATCAATCCGTACAAGTTTAAGATTTTGTTAAAATAAGGAGAAAATTAACTATAACCTTAAAAAAAATACAAAACACTGTTTCATTACATTTTTTAAAAATATAAAATAAATAAAATCCAAAGTATTTTTAAAGTAAAGATAACGTGAGAATTAAAGTTATCGTTTTGAACTTATTTTTCAAACAATATAGTGTTTTTGTTTCCAATATAAAATCAATTACAGTTTTTATTCCAATATTATTATTATTGATTCCACTTTACTATGTTTTGATTTACTCTGGTCTAGTTCCTGTCACCAAACCAAACATAATCTTTAGGCAATTATTATAAAAGTACATTAACTTACATCACATGACAAAAAAAAATGTGTACATTGTCACAGCATTCCAATTAATTGTTGGAAAACAATTTTTAACAATTAGTTACATAAATAAATTTAAGGAAAAAATTGTAAAAGTTGTTTTTATTTTATTTTATGCAGAAAGATGTTATTTATTTGATGCATGAGTGAGTCATCACTCCTATCTATCATGATCATAGAAAGATATTATAAAAGATCTGCCCAATAGATTGAAAAATAATAAATTAAAATAAACAAATAAAATTGTGGATTAAAGAGGAAATTTTTATTCTTTTTCTGTTTTTTCTTACATGAGAATTATGTTGTGAATGAATATGTACTTTGAGAAGTAATTTTAACTATGCATTTTTAATGTTTGAGATGCATTTATCACATGCACTTGATTGCTATTTTGATATGAACACTAATTTTTTGTATAAGGTTTATATATAAGCAATTTTTATATATTCTCTCAATAACATCTGTACCAGATATTGGCCTGAAACATACATATACAAGACATTAACGAATAACCAAGAGAAAGAAGAAAAAACAAAATAAACAACATTGTATCTTTCAATTAATTTTTAAATACTTCCATTAAAAAAAATTAAATACTTCTTTGTATTTATTTAACGTATTTTTGGCATAGTTTGAGAGAACTTTCATGGCAGTTATAATTATTTATTAAAAAAAAGTCTAAAATAACATTAAAAAAATATGTTTGTGTTCACTAAATACTCAGGGTGTCTAAAGTATGAAAGAGCTTTAATAAGAAAAAAAAAATACTTAGGTTTTGAGCAGGAAGAGGATTGTGCAATAGTAATAATGTGAAAGATCGAGGCACGTGTATTTAAATTGTCTGTTTAAAATGAAAAATTGACCTTTGTGTAAAAAAATGAACGTAAAATTTGAATGTAACTCTTTGCTCAATTTCTCTTTTCACTTTTCTTTTATTTAATTAAATTAAATTGAATGTAACTCTGGCTTAGTTTTCATCAGTTTTTCAAATATTTTTAACTCCATGTATGTTCTATATACAGTAGTGCATGATTTCCAATTAATTCAAGTTCAAATCATGATGATGAAGCCTAAAACCTTTAATTTGAAAAATCATTGAAAACTAAATTAGCTTCCAGGAAGAAAATGCAGAGAAAGAGTTTGGTGCATTATGGGATAATGTACATGAGCATATCTTATCCTCTAAGTTATTTTGTTAGACTAATATAATCAAACTACATAAAATAATTTGAAATGAGAAGATAGATAAGTGCTTTGGTGTGGTGTGGTGTGGTGTGGTGAAACACAAAAAAGAGTTTTAAAAAGACATATAAGCATCAACTATATGTTAACATAGAATTATGAAATTGCCCGAGCTTATATTTTTGTGACCTTTTTTTAGTAATGCTATACTTGTTGTGATATATTCCCTTATTAATTCTCTTAATATTTTGTAAAGTAAGAATTGTCAAGAAAAAAAAATATACTTGATATCTTGAAAATATAAATATTTCTTATTCAATTTAAAATATATTTAATATTTGGAAAAGATATTTTTTTCTTTATTTACTAGGAATTTATAAAGTAAGTATTGAACAAAAAATAACACATTTAATATATTGAAAAAGTATAGAACTATTTATTTTTTCCCTTATTTAATAGGATGGCTTTAAAGAGTTTTTTTTTTAACTTATAAATTATAAAATTATTAATTTTTTAATATGATTAGAATATGGTTTATTTATTAAAAATATTTATTATTACTATAAAATAATTTTATATTAATTATTAAATAACATACATTTTATATATTTAAAAATATTTATTTATTATAAATTTAAATCATACAAAAATAAATATTCCAAACAATTTTGAGGCTCTAGACTAAATTTATAATGCCAAGTTCATGCTTCAAAATGCATAAAATCCTATAAGAAAAAAGCCCCAAAATATATTAAAAAAAAAAGTAGTTCTAACTTATTTTACTTCTTCTCTAAAAAAACATAAAAAAACAAAATATAATTGTAGTTAAAGTTAATAGTCATTGGTCATCATTCCATGACATAACAGTCCAATAATATATTTCAACCATTACTTCAATCAATTCAATCTTTTTAAATAATGTATTTTAAAAGATGATTAAAAAGATTAAATTGACTGAAGTTGTAGTTGAAATGATATCAAAATTATACTCTAGTATGATATTTGGTTTAGGGGGAAATGAAAGAAAAGAAGATAAAATAAAATGGAAAGTAAAATAATTTTGTAAGTTGTTTAATAAGAAAAAAAAAGTTGAAATTTTCTCTCCTTTTGTTTAGTTATGTAAGAAAAGGAAATAAAAGACAAAAGATATATAAAAGAAAGATAAGTATATTATAAGGGTAAGTTTATCTAAAAAGATTTTTAAATAATAAAATATGAAAAAAAATGAAATTAACTTATTTATAAATTAAAATTAATTTTTTTAATAATTAATTGTAGAAGCTCTCTTATGTAAGTTTTCTAAAAAAAAAATGTAAAATTTCTCCAAATTAATTATTAGAAAAATCAATTTTAATTTATAATTTTTTATATATTTTATTCTCTTAAAAATTATTTTAAAAAAGTTTATCAAATAATTATGGACTTTATTCTTATGTGAAAACATAAACTAACATCTCATTGCATATTTGGATTAGAGTCCATGAAATTAAGTTTCAAACAATAGTACGTCGAAAATTTAATTTTGTTCAAAAATAAGTTTTTACAACGTAATTTATGTTTGTATTTCCTTGTTAAAAAGTATATTTGATAAAATGAAATTCGTTTGATAAGAAAAATAAAAAATAATTTTAAATATATAATGACTAAAGTGTGTATCAAGTTTATTAAATATGAATTAGTAATGTATTATTAATAATGGTTGATAAATCACAAAAAATGTTAAAATAATATTAAGTATTTTCATTGATAAATAATAAGAGATTCCAAAACATTAATAAATAAGTTTAATATGCTCCAAAATAAATAAAATAAAAATACACATTTGCAAAAAAAAATTATATAAAGTAAACTAATGCAAAATTTTGAAATTTAAATATAAGACTAATTAAATTAAAATTTGAAAACAAAATTATGGAACACATAAAAGTAACAAATGAAAGAAAAAAAATATTATGGAAAGGAATAACCATAACAAAAGTAATAGTGAATTTTCATACATGAAAACTACAGCAAAAACCCATAGACATACGAGAATGTTGTTAAACATGAGCAAAATTGAATGAGTAAAATGAGACATAATTATAGTGGTTATTTTTTTTTAAATAAAATTTAGATTTAGACTACTTTAAGAGAAGTTGAGGACATCTCAACGATATTAGCACCCCCACAACCACCTATCACCAAAGTTAGGTTATGTAATATAAATAGATAGATAAAACAAATGACAATTGTTGTTGGGGGACTAGGTCAAAACCCAACCAAGTTTAACAAAATCAAAAGTTTGGAAATCCATAGAAATCATAGGCAAAATTAGCTAAAAGAAAACTAGGGGATTATCCCACCAAACAAAATCAATTCTAGAATCTACTCCAAAGTTAGCTATTGTGTCAACACATTAATTATCTTCTCGAAAGATATGGGTGATGACTATATGCATTCTACTAGAGTTGAATCTCATATGATTCCATCGTCTTCTAAGACACTAGGAAATAAGTTTCGGTCTGGAAAAGACATTCATCACTAGTTGAGAGTCGCATTCAATCCAGAGATTAAACCAGCTATGAGCATAGGCTTGTTCAATTGCACAAAGAGCTACATATAATTTAGCATAAAACACACTTTTGGTATCCAAAAACACTACAAAGCCACCAATAAAGGAACCAAGATATTCTGAAATATTCCTCCCGCCCCTACCAACTTGGGGCTACCACGAGTAGCGCTGTCAATATTGCATTTGTAAAAGCCAACAATGGGGATGCCATAAGACGTGCCTAACCTTAGAAGCCCTTGAAAGATGAGGGGAGATCCTAAAAGATTGTAGGAGGGAAAAGTTCATGGAGCAATTGGATGAAGTTTGAGCTGAGAGCACAACACCAGTTTTGATCAACGAAGTAGCATGTTCAAATTTAATACTCACATTGCGAAAGTGGAGGTGATTTCTAGCACGCTATATAACCTAGAATGAATGGAGAATTGCAAATTGGAGAAAATCCCAAAACTAGCCTTTGTGATAGGACTAAAGCACATTCAGTATCAAAAGCGGGGAGCTGAGATCAAGTTGTAATGAAAAAGTGGTCTGAAGCCAATTCCAAATCTTAGAAACATAATTACAATGCAAGAATAAGTGCTCAAGTTTTTCTTCAGTGACACTACAATTACTGCAAATGGAGACACCAATACAACCTTTTAATTGGAGTAAATTATTAGTAGAAAGTCTCTTATGGATGATGCGTCAAAGAACAAATGCTTTGGAGGGAGGGGTGTGGCTAGACCATAAATTCACTATCCAAATTGGTTGTTGGTTAGGGGGGACGCACAAAATGAAAGGTCTCCTTAAAAGTTAAGGTTCCAATAGAGGATGGCTGTCAAATAGGTTTATCAGGTTCTAAATATCCATTACAAGGCGGAGCAATGCGAGATAAATCAGGAGCCAACTATAGGAGCCTACTTAACAGTGATTCAGGGATATGCCAGGCTCCATTAACCATAAAATCACAAACCGTAACCCGAAGGTGTATACTAATGTGTCGTGGCAATTGAAGTAGATCCAAGATAGGGAGGTCAAAACACCAGGGATCAAGCCAAAAATTGGTATTCCTTCCTGAGTTAATAATCCATCCTGAATGAAGAGGGCAAGTATTTCAAAATTTATTGATAGAAGTCTAGATAGAGGAGTGTCTATATGTAGTAATTAAGTGGTCATTACGAATAAATCAACCATGCAACAATTGAGCCCCTGAGGAGTCCGAATACTTCATTCCCCAACATAGCTTTAAAAGTACAACTTCATTTAACTTGAGAATGAACTTTAGTCCCAAACCTCCCTCCTTTTAAAGGTTTGCAAACTTGATCCCAAACAACTGTTGCAAGCTTCCTGATGTTGATGTCCCCAGACCAAAGGAAATTTCTCATCTACATTTCAATGGTCTTGAGTAAAAAGACAGGCCAAGAAAACACCTTGAAAACTATAGAGCAACATTATAGAGATAACTGAGTTAAGCAATTGAACTTAGCCCATGTAAAAAAGAAGTTTTCTCTTCCAAGACTAAAGCTTATTTTTAATCTTATTCGCAATGGGTTGTAGACGTCTATTATGCGGCTTTCCCACAAAAATAGGAACCTTAGGTAGGTAAAGGGCACAGAATCAAGACCAAATCCAAGACAACTCCTAAGCATACTAAGCTGAGCTAATGAGTATAATACTTGCTTTTCTCTAGATTGATCCATTGACAAAAGTTTCCCCATAAAGATTGAGCAGCTGTTGCAAGTTCTCAAAATTATATTTTATCCCCTTGCAAAATATCATCACATCGTCAGCATACAAAACATATGATGAAACAAAGTATTATAGTGGTTATTCATACAATAATCAAAACTAAAAATATAAAATGAAAAAAGAACTTGTTTTTATTGTGCTTTCACATCAAACTCAGTTTGAAGTCAAATGTTAATTACAAAAAATGAAGTTTGAAGTTATTAACCTGAAATTCAAACATATCCTTAGCATATATTTGATTTTCAGACAAAAAACAACTTTTAAAACAAAAGTCATTTTGTAAAAAAATTCAAATTTAAATTTAAATTTTTGTTTTTATTTTTATTTTACTTTTATCCGTAAGAGTTACGTTGTAACACCACGTATTTTTTTTCAAACATATCCTATGTCAGTTGTCATTGAAAAAAAAAACATATAATTTTATATAATTAAAATATTTATTTAATATAAATTTTAAATATATAATAAAAGAAACAAGTGGTAATAATGAGTGTGAAGTGGAAGGAAGATTCATTAAACTAAATTAGAAGTCGGTGTTGGCGTCCGAGGAGCCTTCAATTTCAAAAAGTGGCAACCAAACAAAGCAGCAGCAGCAACAAAACACAACAAAGTTGGTGTTACTGTTATTGTTAGTGTTTGTGCGTTGAGTCTCCACTCTCAAAAGAGGTCCCTCTCTGGAGCCCATGGTTGCTCTCTCTTCCGCAGAGTTCAACCACTGCTCCAACGGCCTCTTTCTCTCTCTCTCCTCAGACCCACCCTTTTCCACTTTTCAAGGTTTCTCTTTGCAATTAGTGAGTCCTCTTCTCTGTGCTGGATCTGGGGTTGTCTGGTTTTGTGTGGACTCTGATGGGTTTGTGCTGTTTTCACTTGTTGTGTTGTTTCTGTGCTGTTTTGCCTTCTAGAGCTGCGGTTGGAGTTTTCTGTTGGTGGCTTAAAAAATGTTTTTTTATTCGTTTTTTTCAGTTGGGTTTGTAGTGGGTATGTGTTAGTTCTAGAAGAACATGTCACTAGTTTTTTTTTTTGTGTGTGAAATTTGAAGCTGTGGAAGGTTGAATCTTCTAATTATTGTGACCTGTGATCTGAGTCATGTGATTGGTGTTAGAGAGAGGGGGTTGTTAATGTTTGCTACGAACATATTTAGTTTTTGTTTTTTTAGTATTGTGAAGGGGTTGATGTGAGTCTTATTATTTTTTTATGCAGATCAAGTGATTTGGAAAAAGGGAGAAAAGTGGTCCTGAGTTCTGACTGGTTCAGATTCCTGGTATCGTGTGCTATACGGTGTGTGTTTCCTGTGTCAAATATCAACATCGTTAAGCTTCTTCAAAGATATTGACTCTGAAATGGAGGCTTTTGTTGTGCAAGTGAGAAAAGTGAGAAAAATCATAGGTTGACCTTTGTGTTTTATTTTCCCAAAGAGGCTGGTTCTGTCTCCTGAACTGCAACTTTCAAGAATTCAACTAGAGTTTTGTTGAGGTAAGCAAATTGAATAGTTACTTATATTTCTTGGTTTGTTGAAGAGGGAGGAAATTGGTATGGCTGTTGCCAATAGCAACAGCAGCAATGAACCTTGTACTTCATACAATTGTTACAAAGTAGCAGGCTTGATTGAGACCATATTGGACACAAGTCACGTCTCTAATTTAAAGGATCGGTACATTCTTGGCGAGCAATTGGGTTGGGGGCAGTTCGGTGTTATAAGGGCATGTTCTGACAAGTTGACAGGAGAGGTTTTGGCCTGCAAATCAATTGCTAAGGATAGGTTGGTTACTTCGGATGATTTGAGGAGTGTCAAACTTGAGATAGAGATAATGGCTAGGCTATCTGGGCACCCTAATGTTGTGGATCTCAAGGCGGTTTATGAAGAGGAAGGTTTTGTTCACTTGGTAATGGAACTTTGTGCTGGAGGGGAGCTGTTTCACAGATTAGAGAAGCACGGTTGGTTTTCGGAATCTGAAGCCAGGGTTCTCTTTAGGCACCTTATGCAGGTGGTTTTGTATTGTCATGAGAATGGTGTTGTTCATAGAGATTTGAAGCCAGAGAACATTCTCTTAGCAACAAGATCCTCCTCATCTCCCATTAAATTGGCAGATTTTGGGCTTGCAACTTACATCAAACCTGGTAATTACTTGCTTTGCTTCCTGTGCACTTTGTAGATTATAATCTTCGTTTCAATTTTGGTTGCTCCTATGAGTGTCTGTGGTGTTCATCTTCAAATATTGGGATTTGTTTAAGCAGGTCAGAGTTTGCATGGGTTAGTTGGGAGTCCATTCTATATAGCTCCAGAGGTACTGGCTGGTGCATATAACCAGGCTGCTGATGTGTGGAGTGCAGGTGTTATTCTTTACATTCTGTTGAGTGGGACACCTCCGTTTTGGGGGAAGACCAAATCACGAATTTTTGAAGCCGTTAAAGTTTCTTCCCTGAAGTTTCCATCAGAACCTTGGGATCGCATTTCTGAATCAGCTAAGGATTTGATCAGGGGAATGCTCTGCACAGACCCTTCTCGAAGGCTCACTGACCAAGAGGTTTTAGGTAAGTTTACTTCTTTTCTTCCCCTTGCTAATGTCTATCTGCTGAAGCTGTTTTTATATAGATTTAACGTTGGAGTCAGTTAAGAGAGCATTTTGGCCAAGCAGGATAATGACAGTTCAACTGATATATAGACTATTAAATAATTTAACATAAAAAGATCATTACTATGTATTGAGTACATGATAACTTAACTGAAGCATTTAGAATATACTAATTATGCTTATTGAGCCAATAATCTGACCGCTCTGAACATTTAGATTGTGGCAAATGGCTCAGCAATAAAGTTATGCCATAACACACCAAAGAGAAAATGCTGACAGCACACTCTTTAAGTCCACAAACTATTAAAACTAATATGGCGTATTTACGGTATGAAATCCATCATATCATGTCATTTATGGTGTGTGTTCAAATGAATATGTTTCTCTAATCTTCATCTGAATTTTCCCTTTCTAGATCATTGCTGGATGGAAAGCAACCAGACAAATCCTGAACAACTAAGTGAACATAAAATCCAAAATTGTGAAGAATGGGATGCTGGTGGCAGCTCATTCTCCGCCTCTTTCATGTCCAGGAGTCAGGACATCAGCTTCGGTGCTGGCTCACCAACTTGTGATGCTCAATCACCTACATTCACATGCAGATCATCATTTTCTTCTTTTTTGGTGGAACCGGTCACTCCATGTCTAGTTTCTGGTGGGTTTTCATTCAAGAGCACAGGGGATTCCCCTGGTTTGGAATTTTCTTCTCCCGTTCCCTCGATGCTTAGCTTTTCATTCCTCAGCCCCTCACCTGTTGTTAAGCAAAAGAGTTGTAAATTAGAGTGCTCAGCAAACATGTCAGATGTAAATGCAATTTCTGGAGGTATGCATTAAAGTTTCTTATTTTGACCGACTTTACTATTTCTTAGCTTCTTGGTCTGATTTCTTATTTGCAATTGCAATTTTTTGCAGAATCAAACCTGGGAAAGTTGCTTTTCTTACAAGATTCTCCTCTTTGCATTGGACACAATGTTAAAGAAACGGATCAGAAGCCTGTAGAAGCCAAAAGGGCTAGTGGAATGAATGGACATAAGGTATTGGGAATCCACAACAAGAGAAACAGGACAATTGGACTTGGTGAGTGTGAGCAACTTGACCTTATGGTGACTGAATCAGTCATCCGTTGGTCATCATGCACTCAACTACCCACATCTTTGAGATCATCTCTTGTCTGCTAAGCGGATAGAGGACCCAACTCATTAATCAGATTGCTTCATGCTGTGCCTAAATTTCAGCACACTTGTGCAAATTTTGCTCGGCTAACGTGTTGTACATTTTTTCTTATTTGCATTGTTGTTAATGTTAACTGTCTTCTGGCTGGTGCAAGGTTTTTGTTTTTAGATTTTGGTAGTGGTTTAATGGTTTGTCTGATTGAGAAATGGTATCTAATTGCTCACTTTTCTTTGTTTTTCTCCTCCTTTTTCCCTTCTCATCTTCTCATGTTATGTGCCTTGAGTGTGAGTAAAAGCCTAAAGGCATTCATTCTGCCTGGTTTGTAAATGAAGTTGATCTTGATGTATCAGTATCACTATTAGTGTGTTGGGTTTGGTTTATTACAAAGACAATTTTTTTTAAGAGCTTTTATTTGTTAATTTTTTAGAGAATTTTGTGGGGTTCAATCAATGATCTTAGGTTCTATCATTTCATTCATTTGTTCCTGTCCATATATTGAAAAGTGTTGGGTTGCACTTGCATTTTGGTATAGTTTTTTTTCTTATTTTTTAGACTAAATGTCATTTTTGATCTTTTTATGTTTTAATTTTTGTTCGGTTTATTTCTTCGTGTTTTAAAAATGAGTCAAAATGATTTTTCTAAAAATAAGCAAAATAATCTTCTAAAAACAAATATAATTTTTAATTTTGTGATGTGATTTTGAATATTTTTTTTTAATTTAAGATGTGAAAATTATTTAATTAGATTCAATTATATTAGAATAATGAAATTCAACTAATGTTTAAATAAAAAAAGATGATAAATATAATTTAAATTTCATGAAAAATGTATCAAACTAACAATTAAATTAATGAAAAATATAATATTAAGTTTTTTTTTTAATTATTCATTACACTTATTTTTTTATACAATTTTCATTATGTTTGATCCTCTTTTCGATTCGTATATCAATTAAGTTTTACCGTTTTTATGTAAATAAATCTAATAAAATAACTTTTAGATATCAAATTTCTTAAAAAATAATTCAAAATTATGTTACAAAAAAAAATATTATTTCAAAAAAAATATTTTAACTCATTTTAAAAATATAAATAAAAAAATTAAAACTTCTAAAACATAAATTAATAATAAGAACAGAAACTAAAACATTGAGAAAAATAAAACATTTAACCTATTTTTTATTATTATTATTGAAAACATTGTTATTATGTCTAAATAGTTTATTTATGGACCAGAAGCAGTACAGTAGAATTAAATGTGTAGAACGACTAAGCCAGCTGGTGATGGTTGTAATGAATTGTCCGTGACATCTCAACTCAACAATGATTAATCGTTGTACATAGCTTTATGTGGGTAGGTTTGTCATCATTTGTTAGGCCAAAAGTCAATGCTAGCTTTTGTACTATATTAGTAAATGGCATATATTAAGGTGTAGATGGAAATGATTATGGCAACCATGGAGACTTCGTGATTCCAACACTTTTTTTTAATGTTATTTTCGTAGTCACGTTTTCATTTGTACGGGTACTTTTGTATTTTATCGAACGTGACATGTGTACACGATTTAATTTATCTTTGTAAATCTTTCGTAGATTTCTAGATAAATTCATATGGGTTAGTACTGTGAAAATGGTATGATGGAGTTGAGGTGCTATTCTATAAGGCAGCCTCATTATTTTGTAACGAATTATCGATAAAATCTTATTGATGTATTGTAAGATTTCTAAAATAGTAGGCACATTTACTTCGCATCACATGATATAACTTGCAAAATTCCACAAGAGAAAAAAAGAAAAGAAAATTAAAAGGTCTTGAAACACGACGAGTGTAAAGTACAAGACCAACTCCTTGATAGTGAGGACCTAATCGATATGGTGATGTGAAAGATGCTACTCCACTAGCCAATCAATAACACGACATATGCAACCGACGTCGTTTCTGGCCAGACAGGAAACACCTCAAAGTTAAATGTCTCCTTTGTCAAAAACCTCACACATTATTCTGTCCCTGGACCTCTTCTACCATATCTTTTGGGATTGACACGTATAAATTAATGAAATGGGGATAATTTGATACAAGTGCCTCAAATATTGTCCAATTCTTTTGGTGACATCCTACAGCATGAACAAATAAGTTATGCATTAGTGGCCCCCACCACTTTGCCCAATGATGCGATCTTTATTATTATTTTTTTCAAAGAAAACTGTGATACATTATGAATACATGCATGCTATGCTATAATTCCTTCTCATATTCTCTTAACACAATGATGAATTTAATGCCAAGACTTTGGAGAGACGTGTGGATAGCATAACAACAACAACATTTGCTTTTCAAAAGGTACTTTTTAGGTTGTGGGTATAATCGTAGTGACAACTCTTAGTGTGTATATATATTAACACAAAGATAGTGACAAAATTATTGGACTTAATAATTTATACTTATAATATCCATGTTTGGGCAAATCCAATGTTAGTAAAGAATATTGTTGCTCATGGAAGATTACTATTATGAAGATGAGTTTATCATCTACCAGAGAATCTCATTACAATTGTTAGTAATAAATATCAAATTTCCAAGTTTAATAGCATTTTCAACTTCAATGTTGATGCACAACTACCCAATTGGACGTCAGTGAAACAACAGAAGAATATCCCAGCAATAATGCACTGTGGTATAAAATCTAAAAAAATGAGAGCATTGGCATATGATACACATGTTTTGGCTAAATATATACATTAGACAATTAAAATTCATATCACCAAAAAGTTGATTCCAGCAATTAGCAGTGAGTGATACTATAAAACGTTCCTGAGGTAATAAAGAAGAGAACTCATTAGTTTGCAGTTTAATTAATAGAGAATCTAACCAATCTCTCATTCTCTGCATTCTCACCTTTGCATGCTTTCTTTGCATTGATTGGTGTTTAGGCTTTAAAGTGTTATGGTGCTTGATGGAATATGAAGTGCTGCAAAATCAATGATGCATATGACCATGAGAACTCTTTTTTTTTTGTATGCTAGCTAAAGTAGGATTGCAAATTACTAATGTTTATATAAACTTTATACTTATATCATGTAAAGGACTACATGATCATCACGCTGAAGGAAGAGAACTTGGGCCCGCTGACAAATGTACTTACCATGTCTATGTAATAATTACCTTATCCCACATCTGCATGTTACATTTCAGAAAACCCATTCCCAAGTGCATGAGAGGTTCAGAAAATAATTTTTGGTGGTGCAGGAAGCTCAAGCCCAAAGTGGAGTGTCAAGTTTTGAACATGAGCCCAAAACAGATGACCCAAAACCTAGGGTGGTTCAAACTTCAAACATATTTGTATTTATAGTTTTTACTTGTTGATTTTAGACTTAATTATAATTTTGGTCCTTACTTTCTTAAATCCATAATTTTAGTTTCTTTAGTTTTAAAATGGCAATTTTAGTCCCTCTAATTTTAAAAAATAATAATTTTGATCCCCTTGACCAATTATTAACTAATAATTATGATTAATAGACTTATTGAGTTAATTAAAAATTATTATAAAAAATGTAATATTTTTTTACACAAATAAAAAATAATTAAAAAATATAAAAAAACCATTTTTAACCTTAAAAAAATTGTTAATTACCAACCATAAAAAAATATTTTTAATATTAAAAAATAATAAAAATTAAAAGAAAAATTATTTTTAATCTCTTTGAATAATTAATATTTTTAAGTGAATTTATAATTAACTTAATAACACTACTTATTACAATTATTAATTAATAATTAATTTAGGGATCAAAATTATCAATTTTAAACTAGAAGAACCAAAATCATGTGTTTAAAAAATTAGGAAAATGAAAATTGTAATTTAGTTAAGATATTAATCTAACAATTATAATCGAAATGAGACAATATATATATATATATATATACACACACACGATGATTAGCATCTAAATAAATGTTTGTATTATTAAGATATTAAAGAGATTGTTGTATTTATAGTTTTTACTTATTAAGATATTAATCTGAGGATTATAATCGAAATGAGAAAAAATATTTATGGTGATCAACATCTAAATAAATCAGCTTGTGTTCTTTTCAATTTTGTTTGTTTTCTCTGCCCAATAACATTAAATTGCCAAGTGTTGATTGCCTATTGCACAAAGTCCAAACCTCATATGAAAAGAAAAGATAAGATTCATAGCCACACACCAAACCAGCCTCATATTCATTCTTGATTCCTTATGGTTTTGATAATTCCATTTTGTTCATCAGGATACATTTCTAGAGTTCAACCTCTACATCTTTCATCAAGTAAATCACACACACTATTATAGATGAGTTGCAAGATAAACTCCTTAAGCTCAAAAGTTTCATGCAAATTTTACACCAAGAAACCAAGGCTTAGAAGAAGAAACACCATCTTATTTTCCTTTTCCTCTAGTGAAAAACAGCAAAAAACCATTTCCTCCACCAGCACAAGCATTAATGAGGCTTACACTGTTAGCTTCAAGACAGAAAAGGGTTGCAAGCTTGGCATTTCAATGTATCCTGACTTTGAATATGATGCAGAAGGAGGAAGGGGAACTGGGGCTGGTGCAAAGGCCACAGAGAACAATGACCTTCATGTTTCATTTGATGTTGAAAGTTTGTATATTCCACCACTAACAAGTTCTACCACCAAGTTTCTTGGATTGCCATTACCACCATTTTTGAAGATTGATGTAGTTCCAAAAGCATTCCAAGGAAGCATTAACCAAGAATCTGGCAAGGTAAAGCATATAAGTTCTGGAGATTATACTTCAACTTGGAAAGGATTGTGCATTTATGTGTACAACTATTAGTGAGCCTAATACCTTGGTAGCTTTGTTTCAGCTTTTCTTCTGAGATGTCAAGCCAAATGCAATTTTAGAAAAACTCTAAATAAAGTAACTTATTTTTAAGAATTTAATTGGAATTATCGACAATGTAGAGATTTTTTTATGATGTTATCCAATCATGAGTTTTCATGTATGATAAAATTGCTGATTTTTGTAATAATTACATTAAAAGTAATTTAATTGGTTGTCACTGTAAAAAAAGTTTTACACTTACATTTCATAGAAATTAAACTCTATTTTAATGAACAAAAGCACACAAAATAGAGTTAATAAAGAAGTTAAGTAGAGAAACTTGTATTTTTAATGAGAATAAAAGTTGGGTGAAGCATAACCTTATTTGAACTTGTCATAGGTATCTCTCTAATTAGTTTAGTTCAATTGATGATATGGTTGCTTTGTTTTTTTTTTAAACCAGGTTGATCTTGAGTTCAAGGCCAAGTTCTTGTTTTCTGCTGGTAGTTTCTACAAGGCTCCCCCACTGCTGGTGAAGACAATGTTGACATCTGAAGAAACAAATGGCACTATGAGGAGTGGAAGAGGCAAGAGATTGGATAAAGAGGGGAAGTGCAAACTGGTTGGTGTGGCAACAGTTGATCCTATTGATGATTTCTTCATGAATTCCTTCCTTGGCCTCCCAACTGAGTGCCTTGCTGAGTTAAAGGCTGTAATCTCCATTTCTTCCTCATCTTAAGATTTCATCACAAAAATTGGATATTTGTTGAAGCCTATTGTTTATAGTACAAGATGATGATGCATTAGAGACTAGATAGAGAGCAGTTAAAAGTGTATTAGTTTACCCAATTCAGCCTTGTGTGGCCTGATAGCCATGTACAACACTATAGGTAAAGCAATTATAAATGTACTAAAATTTTTCAGAGTGAAGTCTTATACAATATTCTTAAACTTTTGTTATGTCAATGTGTTTTTAACACTAATTTTCAAGGACTAGTTTCGTGTATAAAGGAGACACTGAAAGATTGTCACACATATATCCATGTTAAGAAAAATCTCAACATTAATTACTCTTGTAATGTTTTAGTTTACTGATTTTATACATTTGGGCCAGAAATTTTGCAAAGCTGGTTTTTAACTTCTGCATGAGAATTTTCGTATTTGATAGAGATGAATATGGTGACCACTAAGCAGCCTTTCAAATTCACCCAAGAAATATGAAACTAAAGAAGTAATCACTACAAACAATAATCTGGTGATTCTAGATTTGCACAAAAAGTCGAAAACCTTTGACTTTCATTATTTGAATGAATTTTGTCATTCTTGAAAAATCATGTATTCGCAGCAATCCTTGGAGAAAGACATTATAAGTTATCTCATCAGGGGAACAACCACTCTTTTTCCATATTCATCAGCAAGTCCTCAGTGCTTGAGCCACATTGCCTTGTAAGTTGTATGCAAAGCCCATTGACAAGTGTGGTGAGAGTCACCATGTCTGGCTCCACACCAGTTTTGAAGATATGTCCCAAAACAGAGAACATGGTATCTTATTACCTTAGTTTTCGGGAGTAAGATACGATGATATATGATTAGATACGTTTCTATATAATTTTTTTCTTAAGAAATTAAAAAGAGTTGCTTAATGTATATTTATGTTCTATATACTATATTGGGAGCAACGTTTTCCAGTGTCCATTACGCATCATACAGAATTGACAACATGTTATCTCTAACTCTAATGTCTGAGAGTAAGAAAGAGAGGGAAAGATTATGAAGACTAGTCAATAGATACAACAATAATTGCACAGTATTATGCAAGTAGTGTTTTATAAATCCATCAGGATGTCACATTTTATTTATTTTGCCTTTCAGTACAGGTTGGATTATTCTTCAAAAAATAGTGTTTTCAGATTGTATGGGCCTGTAACACTTTGATTTCCGCTCCATATAAGCTGGGAAAGAATCTGATCAAGCCTTTCAGTGGGATGAACTGAGTCAAAGAACACATATTCACTAGGATCCTCACATAAGTAGTAATCTTTCACAGTTCCACAGCTGTAATATTCCCTGTGAGGGCCACTGCCACAACATGCCACGCCTCCTTCTTTAAATCCTTTACAACAAATCAAGGCACCAAAATCAGAACAGATATGAGATTAAATTTTCATTTACTATAAGGGCCTGTTTGATGAGTAAGCTTCTCTAAAAGAATTTCTAAAAGAAGAAAAAAATTAAACAATTTCTCCGCGAGTTAAAATTAGTTTTTGCATTAGCTAATTTATAGAATCCCTCTCATATAACTTCTTTAAAAGATGAAAGCTTTTACAAGTTATCTAATGCAGAAATTAATTTAAACTTATGGAAAAACTCATTTGATTTCTTCTTCTTATTTTCTTCTCCTAAAAAACCTTATAAATCCAAAAAGGAACTAAATATATGCAGTTACCTACCATGTTTTGAAGGGTTGTTTATAACATCAAAAGATATACTATAAAAGTCGAAGAATGAATATTTAAATCCTTTTAGTTGTTTCTTTAACTTCTCAAGTTCCGCAGAAAGCACACTATTATGTAGTTTGGCAAGTGCTAAAGTCTCTTCCACACAGGAACCTTCAGATCCATTTACTAGAGCCTTGACAAGTGGAATACAACCCAGAGCTGGCTGGTTAAGAATCCCAAATTTCCTCCCTCCTGTCTGGTGTATCCCCTAATGTTTCAGATTAGATAAAAAAAAAAAAAAAATAGAATGGTAGAGGATTTATTAGTACACAGCAAGTAGTTGAACTTTGATGCTTGAGTGCAGAAGTAACTTCTACACATACCTTGATCACAGTTGAAAGATTACCAATTACCATGTCTACATATTTCTCAGCAGCAGTGTCTGGAGTAAAGACACTAGAATTTTTTGACAGAGGAACTAAATAATCATTGGTTCCTATGTTAATCAAGTAAACAGCTTTGGCCAACAGAGTTGTGGTTTCTGCATCTCCTAGTTCCTGCCTCAATACCTTTTTGACTTTCTTGAAATAACTTAGTTGAGTTTTCAGATCTATTACCTGAAATTAGATATCAAAATAAGTCTGAATTTGGATGAGTGTTGACAAAATTGATTTTGAAATGTTGTGATTTATGTTTAAATGTTTTTAGTATAAAATCAAATTAGGAGTAAAACTTAGTATAATGTTTTTTATCCAACACAAGAACTACTCGAAATTGTTTCAACTCAGAATTAATTCTCTAACTTGAAATCAAACATGTAGAGCATAGACTTGTACAGTTGGATATAAAAAGTTAAAGGCTAAGTCAAAAGAGTACAGAATTCATCCTTAATTAGTTAAAACAGACCAGTCCTTGATTAGTTTCAACCAAAGCTCCTGCTCCTCCTGATGCAAAATTGACTCCATTAATGTATAGTTGATAACCCGGAAATAGATATGGTGGGATTAGAGGCAACTTAGCATACTCAGCTGCAATAAATTTCTCATGTTAATGTAAGGTATTGCTTACTACTTGCTAGCCGTTAGTTAATTAATTAAGCTCATTAAACCAAAATTCTTGTATACCTATGAAATCCGGAATCACGTGTCCATCAGAAAATCTACCAGTTGAATACTTGAATAAGGTTTCCCCGTATGGAAAGAAATTTGCCTGATAACCAGCTGTAGTATTGATGTAATTATTGTTTCCAACATCAAAAAATGAATCTCCAAATACAAATAATGCAGCATGTTGTTTTGGCTGGCATACATCACCAAGGCAGCTAGTTGTCATCAACAATATGCCATAGCTTACAACAAAAAGAACTAGGAAACAGAAATCGAATTTTGAATTTGCCATCTGAGGTTCACTTCAATTTTCTAATGATCTCAATTGTAAGCAGCTTGTGCGTTTATAAATGCCTTAGTTATTGGAAAAACCAATTTCATTCTTTCTTTCCCTATGAGTCTTTTAGAGAACTTATCCAAAGCAGTCTATAGTTGAACAAGAACCAGATCAAGCCTTTAAAAGGCTAAAAATCAAATATAAAGATGATTTTGATGACCAATTCATGTATGCAAGTGTCAAAGTGGGTCGGCTAATGCTCACCACAAACTAGTATGTCAAATGATATTTGTCTAGCTAGCTGAGGTGGTTACTCGTCTAACCGAAGACCCCAGTCACGAATGATTTTTAGATTTGTGGATATGCATGCAATCAACTGTTATATATTTTTATTTATTTATTTTGGTTAGAAAGTACTACTATAATGCAGTGTTTTATTTTTTACCTTTCCCGGTGATTCATTACCTTTTTGCTCTTTATTTTATTATTTGTTTGATTTGGTAGTCCTTCTCATGCATTTTGTGATGTTGAACTTGGTCCCTTTGTATGAGTAAATTTCTTTGGTGCATGTGATGTCCCAAATGTGAAACTGCTGAAGTTCTCATATGCAAGGTCTTACCAGATTCACCACCGACACACTGCAACGGCAAGTAGGATTGATTTCTTCCCTGTAAGGTAAAAAGTTTTTGTTCTAGTAAAGAAATTCTTGGATGATAGAAAGACTAGCCATAACATGTGAGAGTGGAATCTGCTTAACTCAATGGTCAAGCCTTGTTTATATAAGAAGTTTAGAGATAAAAATATTATCTTTATTATACATAAAACAACAAATTAATCTCAAAGATAAAGATAATATCTTTATCTTTTTACAATTATCCTATAAGACTATTCTCTTAATTGTCTTCATCATATTATCTCTTGACTAGAGGGTGGTTAGGATCTCATTCAGTAGTAAGTAGATCGACAACCGTCCGATTGGCAAAATGATCGGATAGTACACAACCCCTCAGCCTTGAGCGCGTAGCGTGAAGAGGCTAAGGTTAGTCTCGTCCAAGTGGTTGGCCTTTGATTCTTTATCTTCAGCGTTTGTTTGAATAATGATTGTCCGATCGACAAAATAATCGGACAGCACACAGCCCCTCAACCTTAAGGCTAAGTCTTGTTCTATTAAGGCAATTAGTCTTTCTTCCTTTGTCTACAATGTCTAGTTGATTGACAGTCGTCCTCTCGAATGGTACACAGCTCTTTTAGTCTTGAGCATGAAACGCAAAGATGCTGGATTGACTTGCCTTTAGTCAGTTGATTTTAGTCCCTCATTGATTTGTCGTTGGTGTTTGGTTGATCAATCATTCAACTATTGCATGATCGATTTTCTATTAAGCGAGGCGTTCATGTATCATTTGGGCTCCTCAAGAAGTTTCTTCTCGCACGTGTCACACATCGGTTGGTCTTTTTGTCTCATGCATGTGGGCCACGTGCTTGACTTTTATAAAGTGTAATTCTGTTGGCGACTTGATTCAAGTATTCCCATTCCCTTTTCATTTCTTTTCCTTTTCAAGTTTCTGTTTGGATATGTTCCGAGTGCCTTGCATGTTAGTTATAATAGATAACTATTTCAAAATAATATAAGTGCCAAGGGTTTGTAATCCAAGTATATTAACTTAACAAAAATTTTAAATGTTCTCAAAAGGATTTTTGATATATTTTTTTGAGTCGATATACGTAAAGTCATATTTTTCCGAGTCAAATCTGGTGGTATCCGAGTTGTCTCTGTATTAAGTCGAATCTGGTGGTATCCGAGTCGAGTTTGTATCGAGTTGAATCATCTAGTGGTATCCGAGTTGTTTCTGTATCGAGTCGAATCTGGTAGTATCCGAGTCGAGTTTGTACTAAGTCAAATCTAATGGTATCCGAGTTGAATCTGATGGTATCCAAATCGTCTCTGTACCGAGTCGAATCTGGTGGTATCCGAGTCGAATCTAATGGTATCCGAGTCATCTCTGATTTACTTATACTTTTAATTTATTGCGTCTTTATGGTTTTAGGTACTTTTTTAATGTAATTAAGTATTTGACGAAGGTATGCTTAATGAAAAGCAAATGATATATAATGAATACATACAGAAATAAAACCTAAGTACAGGATCGGCCCCCTATACTCTACGAATGAACTAAGGATGCAAATACCTGGAAAATGGCTAAGTAAAGTGTTTTAAGACTTAGTTGTAGTAGAATCGGAGGGTTTCAAAGTTCCATGAGTTCTCTGAGAACGGTTGGAAATCGCTTTGGGGATCAGCCGCCGCCTCTTTGGCACACTTCATATCCTCCAGTTACTACTTCAAAGCTTTTTGTCCTACCTCGACTTTGTTGGCTCTTCTTCTAGAGTCTTCCACTGCTTGCTTCAATTGTTGCACGTTCTCCATGAGTTCTTGTAGGGTAGAGGGGGTGTTTTCCCTCACTCCTTTCACGGGAGTATGATTCGGGCTTGAGCTCATCATTTTCCTTGATTTTTAGATACATAGTATAGAGATCGAAGTTTATCGAGTCCCACAGTAGGCGTCAATGTTCTAGTCTAGAAATTCTTTGATGATAGAAAGACTAGCAGAACATGTGAGAGTGAAATCTGTTTGACTCCATGAAGCCTTGTTTATATTAGAGGTTTAGAGATAAAGATATTATCTTTATTATATATAAAATAACAAATTAATCTCAAAGATAAAGATAATATCTTTATCTTTTTACAATTATCATATAAAATTATTCTCTTAATTATCTTCATGATATTATCTCTTGAATAGAGGACATAGATCAGCAACCGTTCGATTGACAAAATGATCGAACAATACACAGTCCCTCAGCCTTAAACGTGTAGTGCGAAGAAACTAAGGTTAATCTCGTCCAAATGGTCAACCTTTGATTCTTTATCTTCAACGTTTGTTTGAATAACAATCATCCGATCAACAAAATAATCGAATAGCACAGTTTTGTAACCATTTGTTATTTATGCTTAGGAGAGATGATAAACAAATATTTTAGTTTACAGATTTTATACATTTGGGCCAGAAATTTTGCAAAGCTGGTTTATAACTTCTGTGAGAATGAATTTTCATATTTGATAGAGATGAATATATCCAGCATAAACCAACAAGATTGATGCTCAAAACTCAAAAACTACTTTGGTTTCTGATGGAATATTCATCGTTGATTGGTTTTAAATTCAGAATTTGGCTTGAGATTCTTCTACACTTAAAACATAAGTTCAAAAATAGTTATTTATTATGAATTTTAGTTATCTTATAATTTGTATATTTAAAAATATTTATTTATTATAAATTTTAGTTATATAAAAATTCTATTTGGTGCAACAGGCTAAAATACTAACATAATTTGTCATGTGTGAGACCTTGTGTACCAAAATACCATGTGAGTGGCTACAACCAATCATCCATTGACTATAACAACATTTCTTTTCCTCTCTTTCTCTCAATCTCTCTTGTGCTAGGCTGCCAGCAAATTATCCAGCTCTATGTATCATGCATTGCTATTTGGTATAACAGGAAATATTCACATTTTTCATAACACTAATTTATTCAAATGCAAGCCTTTGTGTGCCAACCAATGAAGCATATTGGCCTTTCTTAGCCAATAGCTCAAAATGGGTGCCTAGTTCTGCGATCCTCCCCTCAGAACAGACTGCAATTTGATATGCATTTTGGACTGTGCTTAATCGGTGAGCTATTACTAATGTTGTCCTTCCCTTCATCAAATGGTTGAGAGCATCCTGGACCAATCGCTCACTAACAGCATCCAGTGCACTGGTAGCCTGCAGCAGCAACAAAGAATATCTAAATCAAGACATCCATAAATAGGATCATATCAGGGTTTTAAATTGCTGTTGCAGCTAAAATGTTGCAACTGCATTGCATGATGCAGTCTGCAATTTGGAACAATGAGAAAGGTTCCAATGGCTGCATGATGTTCTGCACCTCTGCTTTCCAGTGACTCCAACCTCATTGCTATGCTGAAAATGAAGCATGGAGAGAGTATATAGAAATGCATAGAATTAAACAAAAAATATCACCTCATCAAGTATAAGGATAGGAGCATTCTTTAGGAGAGCCCGTGCAATAGCAATTCTCTGTAATTCAGAAACAAGAGTCATAAATGTGTCCAAATGTAAAATGCATGCCATGCAACAAAAGGGTCATTATGTGAACTCTACTGTACCTGTCTCTGTCCTCCACTCAGTAGGCCTCCACGCTCTCCAACAAGTGTATCATAGCCCTTCCCAGAAAAAAAAAAAATGAACAATAAGAACACTATTTATCTATTTCAACTATATAAAAGCATCTGCATATCTAGCAGACAAACCAACCTGTGGAAGTGAAATTATAAAGTCATGAGCATTTGCAGCTTTTGCGGCCTTAATCACATCTTCTTTAGAAACATCTTCATCTGGAAGCCCATATGCAATATTTTCTCCAACAGACACCGAAAACAGAACAGGCTCCTGTAATATGTATTATTTGCAAAGAAATGAAGCAATATGTTTAATATCAAACACAAGATTCTTTTTTTATTTTTTTCTTATTCCTTACTTGATTTACAATAGAGACAACCCGAGCCCATTCACTCTTGTCAAATGTTCGGAGATCCTCTCCTGCAACTGTTATACAACCACTTGTTGGCTGCAGAAATAAAAATTACTTTATGTATGTATTTTCAAGACAAAAATCAATGAAACTTCATCTTACAAGTTACAACAACAAAGACAGAAATCAAACCTCATAAAAACGAGACAATAGCTGTACTACTGTACTTTTTCCTGCACCACTAGGACCCACCAGTGCAGTTACAGTTCCATGTTTTAGTCTTAAATTTAAGCCTCGCAAGATTTCCACATCTGGCCGTAAAGGATAAGAGAAATATACATCTGCAGTTTAATATGAGCATAGTCATTGAAAGAGAAGGAAAAAAGTACACATTAGAAAATAAATCAGATTATTATGTTAATGCAATATTATTATAGAACTAGTTACACCCATGAAAATAATGTGAGAAAGAGAGATCAAATAAGAAACTGAAGCTTCATTTATCAGATTGGACATAAATAATTAAAATTGAAAGTGGATGATAATATGTCTTCCTTTAGAACAAAACAACCAGCAAACAGTCAAAGTCCCTCAACAAAATTCATGCATTTAGTTACTTAAGTTCATCTCATAACTAAAAATGAAAAAGCCAGATGACGAAGCTCCCATTACAAGAACATTAGCAAACATGGTTGTTGATATAGATAAGTCATACATTAAAACAACACATCACAAAGGATACGAACAAAATTACAATAAAGATACCTTCAAGACAAATGTCTCCAGACCATGCTAAGCTAAACACATTGCTTGATGTTTTAAGAGCTGACATGTAATGCAAATAATTTTTTTGGTTATTCTCAGCAGAAATATTAGATATGACCAATTTATAGCTTTCATCATCCACGGTTTTTTGTTTCAGTTCTCTTTCTAAGCCATAGGCAAGGGCATCATCAACTTGAACTCCAGACAAAACAGAGTTGATCCTATCAACAGCAGCAAAAGTTCCACGAAGATCTCCAAAAGAATTAACCAGTCCTTGAACCTAAAAGACATAATATCAGACAGGCAGAGCATGAAAAATATAAAATTAAAACAAAAAGTCAACAACTTAATTAGCTTACAGCGAATGTTAAAGTGAAAGTATATCCAATAAAAGATGCCATGGTTCCAACAGAGAGCTCACCCTGAGAGCAAGAATTAACAGCAACTCAGAATTATTCAAGAATGATTAAATCCTTGTAAAAAACAATAAGACAAAGATGTATATGCTCATCTAGGGGCAACATATCAGAAGAAAGAATGCATATATGTAGCAAAAATAATCATGATTGACAATATTTGTTGCAGAAGGAAACAAGAGAATAAAGATCATGATTAGATTTGTCATTAGAGAGAGAAGTTTCAATTTCAAAAGCAATAATTGCTTACCGCCTTAACCTTGCTTCCTCCAAGACAATATAATGCTATTAATGAAATATAAACAGCAACTCTAGTCAACGATTCATTTACAGATTTGAAAGTTCCAAGCTTTATCCCACTTGATTGGAAAGATAGAACCTGTATGGAACAAATAATTAACATGGAAGTATCTAGAGGATGTCATACCCTTTCTGAAATTAGCTATTGGTCCTTAAATAATCTTACCTGATTAGCAAATGTGAACATCTGGCGCTTTTCACCACCAAATGATCTTACCTGTAAAAGCATAAATGTCACTGTTTTAGCTATGAATTGTAAATCCAAGACTTTACAAAGCACAAGACAAATGTTTGTCATACAAATATGAATGAACTATTGGGAACTCACCGTTCGAATAGCAGAAAATGTTTCTGTTACACAATCAGATATAGATGCTTGGGCCATTCCATGTGCTTTAAAAACTGGCAAAGTGGATCTCTTGTAGACAGCTTCAGAGAACCAAAAAGAATTAACATCAGGGAAGAATACATGAAATGACAAATAATGTGACACGATTTTATTTTATTTGTTTTATTTTTACAAATTACTATGTATTTATTATTCAAGCTACATATCAGCTTGCATATAAGCTATTTATGAAATTATGAAAGCCTCTTTCCCCAAGCATTATAGAAAGGATGAATAAAAAGATGGGTGATTATATTTCTTTTTTTTTATAATAAACCATAACAGTGTTGAAGATGGTCATTGAATTGATATCAACAGATACAATACAAT
Source organism: Amphicarpaea edgeworthii (assembly GCA_014843725.1). Taxonomy (NCBI): domain Eukaryota; kingdom Viridiplantae; phylum Streptophyta; class Magnoliopsida; order Fabales; family Fabaceae; genus Amphicarpaea; species Amphicarpaea edgeworthii. The sequence goes on from CM026325.1 coordinate 3,803,446, forward strand.
GAAAACTTACCAATTGAAATGGAAACTGCAAGCATCAGAACACCCAGAATGGGTGCCAGTTGTGGGGATAAAGTAAAAAGTATGAATATTGTTCCAATGACCTACAAAAACAAAGAAAACAGAAGCAATGACATATTGACACATACGAACATGAGCAGCAAAATGCAAGCTAAAATACATGAGGTCCATGAAGACAATATAAGAAACAAAACAAAGAAATGAGGTTCTCTGTTGAACGGTATGGAAGCATTTCTTCCCCGCTTTGAACAACAAATTTGTGGTAAAAATCCCACTCCTCAAGAAATGAAGAAAAGTCTATCCAACAAAGGGAAAAGGTAATGAACCATACACATGCTTAAATATAGGAAATATAAAGCTCACTTCTCATTGGTGTAGAGTTGCTTGCCTCAGATAATGCCCTGAATCCGCGATCCCTTGAGACATTCTCACTGACTATATTTTTAAGAGAATCCAAATCAGATGTTAACAAACCTGTAAGTTCACCAACCTATAAGAAGCAAACCCAAGTGCAATGGTTTTTGCACCTACTCTGTTAGTTTACTATCATCAAGCAAAGAAATAAAAACCAAGTGATATTATATAGCTTAATAAAATCAAAGTTTTATAATTTTTAAAAAATATATTGGCATTTACAATATCATATTGGAAATAGATTCAGATAAGTTACTACAGCAATAGATGGAAACAAAGAAAGAAGAGAAGACAGATGCACTGAAAGGAGGGAATGAAGACAAAGGCAATAGAATACCATGCAGAACAATCAGGTAAAAGTAACAGAACAATGAGTTATCTGCACAGTGTCTCAACCTAGATATCTCAAGAGACACAAATCACAAACATGGAAAAGTAAAAGTAAATATAATGTGAGTAATTCCATATACATACCTTGTATTTGTCAAAAAATTCAATCTGCAAAAATAAAAAGAACACTATATCAATATGATTAATCACTCAAAGCAAAATAACATCTATCCAATAATTCAAACAACCATATACATTCTAACAACAACTATCTCCAAGCATTATCAGACAGAAATAATAATTATAATTAGAAAAAGGAAATAAAAATGATGAGCACAGTTAGAAAGATTTAACTTTACCTTTTGAATCAATATTCTTCCAAAGATCTGAGCTCTTAGTGTTGACATAATTTTCTCCCACACTATGTTCATGTTTATGACAAAAATAATAGTCAAAAGTGGCTCCAGGGCATACAGAACTCCAATTTTACTAAGCAGCTTCCATAACGGCTCAGGTCTAGCGCCAATTAGAATTTCAAAAAACCGTCCTAAAAGAACAACAACACATAAGAGTGCATATATATCATGATCAACAGTGAAATCATGCATGAACAGTGGGTAAAAAGGAATCAAAAGACAAAAGATTGCATACCAAATGCCATAATTTTAAATACCTCAATAACAATAAAAACTTGTGCAACAGCCGAAAATATTTTCCATGGAAAAATAAAATTCCATCGTCCCATTTTCTACAAAATGAAAGAGTTTTATTCCCGTCCTTCTAGAACAAATAACATAACCACATTTGATGAGCAAGTAGCTGAACCTAGTAGACAACAATTTATTTTTTTAATAGAAACAAAAAAAAAAAATCTTAGTTAACCATTCATTCAACAAACTACATCTTACGTCTGGTTGCACCGAAAAATAATTACTTTTTACAGAAGTTCTCTAAACATGCAGGTAAAGAGAAAAAATTTTAGTTTAATTTTCAACCTTAATTTAACAAGCACACACATTAATAATAATTAAAACACACACACACATATTCACGTATCCCGGAGCACAATTTTCACCTTTTAACATTACTACTACGATCATATAACTAAATTACTACCTATTCATCCATTTCTCTTTTCTAAAAAAAAATTTAAAAAAATGACGTGTATTGTGTTGTGTAGCAAAGTAACAATTTTTGCGAACAAATAAACCAGAGGTTCGAAATTCGGGGAACTATTAGCCATTTTACCGGAAAAGATGGGCATGGATAGGGTACAGGTGGAGCAGGCGAAGAGCGTTGCGACCGCGAGGGCGAGGCGAAGCTTGTGCTTCATCAGAAGCGTGCAGAGGAGGCTCCACGTGACCACGTTCCGCGGCTTCGCGTTCTCCGGGTCCGACCCTCCGAGTTTCGGGTCCGGGTCGGCGAAATTGGGGTCGGACGCCGGCGCAGCGACGTAGGCGCGCGGCGGAGGGAGGAGGAACCGCGCGTGGAGAAGGGGTCGAGGCGAGAGGCGGAAAGAGAAGGGTGGTTTGGTAATTTTGATGGAAAGAGGAGAATAAGAATGAGAATGGAGGAGGAGTGGAGGGTGATGGTGACAGAGTGTTGCTGTTGCAATGGCCATTGGTGAAGTGAAGAAACAACGTTGTCTGGTTGTGTTGTGATGTGTGGAGAATAAGGAAGAGAAGGAAGAAGGAGGGAGTTTTAGATTTGGACTCTAGCGAGTCCCTAGGGAGTGATGGAATAATGTGTTATTTATCCAAATTTCTTTTTTTTTTATTTACAATAAAAAAAATTAAAAAAGACAAAAAGAAAAGTCTTAAATCTTGTTTCATTTTTCTTTATTTTTCTATTTATAATTTTTTTTTTTCATTTTGTTGGTATTTGATTTTTTTACAATGAAGTGTTTAATTTCCGTACAAAATAAATTAAATTTATATTTATATTACTTTAGTGACTTTCTATGCTTGTTGGGTCTTATTGGTGGGCTTTAGTAAGTAGAAGTGGCGTGGTTAGAGAAGACATGGGGAAGGTTAAAAAAAGCCCAAATTCCAATCTTAAACCTTCTTCCAAAAGGCCTTATGTTTTGAAGTTCCTCTTCCCTCTCTCATTTTCTCACTTTTCCTTCTTCCTCTCCAAGTTCTTCTTCTCTCTTGAGTTTGGAATTCATCTCTACATCATAGATGACTTGTTTCCTTCTTTCTTTGAGCTATTTGATTTTCTTATTCCATTTTTTTGACACGTTATGGGTTTTGACGTAGTACCTCTTATTAAGTGTTTTTTTAGTTTGTATTTCATGAGTATGAGGTGGTGGTGTTGAAGATGGAAGAAAATCCCTTGATTGAGCCCAAGATCTTAATAAAAATAATATTTTAAAACTTAATTAATTAACTTATGAGTTATAATATAAAATATTATGTTAAAAATATATTAAATAAATACTTAACTAAATTAGTTATTAAATGCAGTGTAAGGATTCCCGTGACTCTATTATTTTTACTTAGACACATTTCTCTCTTATTTTATATTAAAAAGTTGGAAAAGAACAAACTAGACAAGTACTTTTTTTATATTAAAAAAAAACAAAACACGTCACAACGTGTTGAGTCATAGAAGATCCATCATTGGAAAACAAAACAATTCACAATCACCAAACGATCTCTTGAACTTTAAAAAACCTAGAAACCCGTTGGAGGAGTTGTTGGAGAACATATGTAGAGGGATAAAATAAAAGTAGAATCCCATAGGGTAGGAGGAGCACCACAAATGAAGTAATTTTTTATTATTCTCTAACCACTATTTTAATGGTATATATGTTCGGAAAAAGAAAACAATGGCAAGAGATTCCAAAATTAAGCCTGGAGAGAGAATGTGATTATGAAAAAAAAAAAAAAAGCATATTTGCATTAAGTTAAAAAAAATAATTTTACTTCTAATTAAGAATGCGTTTCACTAAATATAATAAAAGAATTATAATTGCTACATTATGTTGAGAATTTTATAGGGCAAATGTTCCTTATCTTATTTTATTTGTTTATTTTGGTGTTTTATCTTTTAAAAAATTTACTTTGATCATTTTTTTTTAAATAATTCAAAATGATTGTTCCGTCAATTTAAATTTAATATTGTTAATAATATTTAGATTAGTGACAAATTTTAGCTGCTACAAAATATTTTTTTTTTCAATTTTCCTTCTCCTTTTCCTTCTTCCTTCCCCTTTATTCTTTGGGCATGACAATAGAAATACAAAATAAAAGTAATGGAATTCAATTAATAAATAAAAGCAATTATCAAGTATAAAATGATCATCTAGACCTCTATCCATCTCAAATTGGGTCAACATTGTGAGTGCGGCATGCAGAAGAAGGCTCTCCTCACATTGTCATCACCACCTACAACAAAGAAGTTCCTCCTCCACCTTCTTCCTTCATTGTCACTATTCTCCTACCAGATTTCAATGTTATCGTTACAGTTTGCACTCCGCACTCATCATCGCAAGTTTAATTTATCATTATTATTGTCATTACCATCATCGGTCAATGGCACATTCACCTACCACCATACACCTTTAACTAAAATCCAAATCTACAAAAACTCAAATGTTGAGGAGCGATAATGACGATATTAAAGAGGATCTTAAAGACAACTTTAACAACAAGAATTGAGTGATTTTGGAGACCATGACGACAAAGGAGGGCCACCAATGGATCCAAGAGACCATCACAGTGGTCAAAACCATCAAAGCAATAATATGGGAGGAAGAAGGAGATTAGATAAAAAAAAATACATTTTGTGACGACTATAAAAGTCATCATTATCTTAATACTATTAACTATGTTAAATTTAAATTGACGAAAAGACCGTTTTGAATATTTTAAAAAGATAAAGAATCAAAATAAATTTTTTAAAAGATAAAGGACAAAAATAAACAAATAAAGCAAGAGACCAAATTATTCATTTTACCAATTTTATATTACATTATTATTTCTATGATATGAGCTTTTAAAATAGTACATCAATCATTAAATAGAATTTACTCTAAATTAAGATCATACACAATTAAGTTTGCAAGCCTTTTATTTACACACATAACTTATTAAGTTAGAAATATTAAATGCAAAACCTTGCAATAATCACTAAACAAACTTCCCTTTTAAGGTATCATAAACACAGGCACATTGGTTTGAGAGTCAAGACTTTACTTCTAAATAAGATTTCATATTCACCCATATCAATAATTTAAACACAGACTAACATTGTGATAACATTGTTATAAAAAAACACATTGTGGGAGTAACATTCTTCTGATGCCTGATTTATCTCCGAATAGTAAAAGTTTAACATAGTTTTTAGAGTTCATCAATTTTTTTTTAGGTACACGTAAAGTTTTTTTTTTTTAGTTTTTTTTTTTCCCCACAAGTAGTAGTACTAATTAGAGTAAATTCTATTTGAAGTATAGTGTAATAGTACTAAATTTGTGTGCCTTCTTAATCTGCACAAGAATTTTAGCGTGGTAACTATAAAATGCAAATTTACACTAAAAATTACGATCAATTGTTTTAGTTCTTGAGACTTGAGAGTATTAAACACTGTGCATATAAATTCTTGAAATTAACTGTTTTTAGATACATTCATGAAATTGTTATCCTTTTTATCCAAATCTTAAATTTTACCCCTTATTAATATTTTAGTTATTGAATATATGTCTATATTATCATTTAATGTATTAAAAAAATATTACCACTATCAAAAGAGTCTAGTCCAATTGCTTCAGAGTGTAAATTGCAATTTCATTTTTTTTTCATTTAAGTTTTCTTGTTTTCAGGAATTAAGTTGATAAGGCCTAACATTTTCATAGTGGAATTCAGAAAAAAAAAAAAAAACATTTTCATAGTGAAGTTGATGATTTATCTTTTAAATTAACATGCATATTATCGAATTTTATAACTTGTAATAATTATAGTTAAAATATTCTGTCAAAAAAGATTATAGTTAAAATAATTTATGATCGATTGGAGAATTTGAAACCATAAAGTCTTTAGACTCACATGAATATTAAAGTTTAAACTCAAATCCTTTTTATTATTGATAAGTACTATAATAATAATAATAAAATAATAATGTTGTGACAGATATCAATATCATATCATATCTTATATAGTATTGATGAATTCATCTCCCCACGAAGATTCTGGTTCTGTTTAGGCCAACCAAGCACCACCATTTCCCAACTCGCTCCGAGTTGACTCACTCCTTTCCCTTTCGAGATCAACCACCACCCACCACCGCTTTCCGCCGTCAGTGCAATCCACTCCACCCTTCTCCGTCAATGCAAGACTCGTCGTCGATTCTCGCCGGAACCTTATCCATCTCCTCCTTCCCCTTCGGGCTTTGACTTTTGCTTTCTTGCGAATCCGATGAGTGCCTTTCGCTCTCTTTTGCTCTTCGCCGCCGTATTCTTCCTCCTCCGCCCCCTCGCCGCCACCGACGGTGACTCCGATCCGCTTTACATGTTAGTCTCTCTCTTTCTCTCTCTATATCTATCTATCTAACTATGGTTAGAGTTGGAGAATCCCAGATTTGAAAATTTCAATCTACGCTCTTGATTAAGTTCTGGGGATGTAAAGATATCTGGGTTTGGTGTTTCGATGATATGAGTATAGTAAAAAATTGGAACTTGGAATTTTCTCTCTTTTTCTTTTATTGTTTATAAGTGTTTCAGTGTGGAGTTAGAAACTTCTAAGGTGATGTTATTTGTGTATTATGTCGTTGGTTTTAATTGATTCTAGGATTCTGGGGTCCTGCACAGGTGTCAATGGTCAATCATGGAGAGAGAGAGAGAGTGAGAGTGCGTGCGTGTTTGTGTGATTAGAGAGAGAGAGAGAGGATGTTATCTTATGTTACATGATTGTTTTTTTGGTTGTTTTTCTTGGAGTTCCGTTTTTTGTTTAATTACTTCTGATAACTTCTGGAAGTTCCACTGCTTACGGGTGCAATAGGGCAATGTTTTCGTGTTGTGTTAGGCTTAGAGTGTGAGTGACGCATGATTTTCTTGTTTTTTAACAAATGCTAGGGACTAGTAGGGAGTGCGTTAGGATGATGACCGATGTGTAAGAAAACAAAAATAGCAAGTATTTCATGAAAAGGGAAACATCTATTAAAAGTGAAAAAAAAATCAATTTAATTCTTGTTTTTTAAGTAATTGAAAACATTTGACAAGGTGTATCACATTTTCTTTTAACTAATAGATGCTCTTAGGTCACTTGTTAGCAGAAGCTGCAGAACCATTTTTTAAATTTTTTTTTGAGAATTTTAGATAGTAGTATATCTGTATTCCGTGCTAACCAAGAGATGCCTTATTTTTGTTTGGAACAAATGGTATTACTATAAGGATAATACTAACAAGTGATCTGAGAGCACTAGACAAGGAATCAAAAGTAGAAATTTTTATGGTTAATATTTAATTTTACCAATGCACCTCCACCGTGATTTTCAATAAGAACCTATCTGTTTATTGAGAGCACTGAGACAAGATTACTAGAGAAACCTGGGAAAAAAACAAGAATGAGAACAAGAGAGTGGGCTATAGTGCCACAAAATGCTGCTATTTTGGCCCCTATTGCAGACGCTATGCTGCTATAGCATGCTATGTACAACTGTATTTTCTTTATATGGTAATTAATCTTGCATCACAATTTCATATGTCCTGATAAATAAATAAACAACTTTGAGATCACTGCAATGGGTACTAGGTAGGCTTATATATTCTAAGGTTATGATAGATGATTTATTACTGCTGTTAGAAGCTTGGCTTGGTTTTCGTCATTGTTAACATTTTGCACAAGGTTTAGTTATAGTTCAAAACTTTGACTAATTTACCCAAGGCTTATATTCATACTACACGTGTTCAGTTTAATACTTTAATCCATTCCCTTATGTATGCTTTCATGACAGAATTGAAAAATCTAGTTGCTGAGATAGGCATTTTAATAATAAGTAAATTGTGACGCTTAAATATTGTCACTTGTCAGTGGTAAGTAAATAAAAATGGTAGATGCAAAAACTATAGGTGCTCTGCTGATTGATCCAGCGTAAGTAGAATAATTATCTTGTGCTCTATTCTTGTCTTGCCTGCCATATGATCAATTTTTGGTTGTGACTATTAAATTGCAGAGGTTGCCAGGAGCACTGTAAGAAAACTGGATGTGTAGGGGATAGATGCTTTCAACATTGTAAATTCTCATCAGATGGAAAACCAATTGATGGTCCATGGTATATGCATGAACCCCTCTATCTGAGGTGGAAACAATGGGACTGTTGCACTGACTGTAGGTATTACTGTATGCTAGCTAGAGAGGAAGAAAGAACAAAACTTGGTGACAAGCCAGTCAAGTATCATGGAAAATGGCCATTCCATCGTGTTTATGGAATTCAGGTTTTTCTATGAATCTTCTGTGAAAGGTTGAATCGTAATGTTATAAGTTTGTTTTGGTTTCTGATTGTACTGTGGATATGCTATATATAATTTCAGGAACCTGTGGCTGTTGCTCTGTCTTCTGTCAATCTTGCTATTCAGTTTCATGGTTGGGTATCCTTTTTCATTCTTGTGTACTATAAGTTGCCTTTGAAGCCAGATAAGAAGACTTATTACGAGTACACTGGATTGTGGCATATTTATGGGATTTTATCCATGAATTCATGGTTGTGGAGTGCTGTTTTTCATAGTAGGTAAGTTGTTTGCTTGATTTCCTTTTATGGTTTTTTCTGTATGTATGAAACTTTGATTCAGTATTGAAGTAATAACCCTCAAAGCACAGTTGTTTCTTCGTGGTGCCTTAATATTGATTTTCATGCACTTCTGTGTATGTATTTTGAGTAAACCCCTATTTTAGTCCTTGAAATTGTTAGCATTGGTGACTTGAGTTTGCAAAAAGTCATTCATTGTAATCCCTTTTCACTGCATTTTCCACCGACATTAAGGACTAAAGTGAATAGACTTTTATAGAGTTAGAGACAAGTGACCGATGTTTACAGTCTAAGGGATAAATTTGGAGGCTTATTCAAATATATATACAGTGTCACATGGCTTATATATAAAGAAAATATGTTTAAATACAACCATTAACTGATTTCATTCAACAGATAAAGATAAAAAAATAGACTCCAATATCTTCGGTATCAATACAACCATCACTGCTTATTTTGTTCAGATATTAGTTTATAATGAAGAGGAGAGAATGTTCTGTATTTATAATTTAAACTTTTATCTTTGGTATTAATTTAACCTTCATTATCTGTAGAGCCGTGGAATTAACAGAGAAGCTGGATTTTTCTTCTGCTGTGGCCTTACTTGGATTCTCCCTCATTCTAGCAATACTGCGAGCTTTTAATGTGAGGGATGAGGCTACACGAGTCATGATTTCTGCTCCCTTGATTGCTTTCGTGACAACTCATATCATGTATCTGAATTTCTATGAACTTGCTTATGGTAATCTTTTATCTTGAAAGTGTGTTGTTTCCTTTCACACATCTCATAATATTTATGTTCCCAACTTGAGTCATGATTCATACTTTCTTGATTGCTTTTGTGACAATTTGTATCCGTATCCTTAATCTGAACTTCAAAATGTTTTTGTTAACAATAACAATGTGGAAAAAAGATGGAAGATGCATCTCCTTCTCATATTCTTTAAGACCTTGTTTGGATAAACTTCTTTATAAGTACTTAAAGGAGAAGAGAACAAGATAAAATCAACTTGTGCATGTATCTTTGATAGAAGTTCTCTCATCTAACTTCACCAAAAGTCAAGGTGTGTATGTTGATTTTACTTTACAGGAAAATCTCAATACATTTCAGCTTCTTATATTCTTCTCCTGTAGGTGTTTATGGAGAAATGTATTCAAACAGGTCTACAGAAATGATGCTGCATTGTTATTGTGGCGCAAGCTGATGTGTTGACTTTTGTTTCTTTCCAGGATTGAACAGGATAGTTTGCACGGGAATGGTCGTCGTCCAGCTTCTTATTTGGGCCATTTGGGCCGGTGCTTCGAACCATCCGGTGCGATGGAAATTATGGGCAGTAGTGGTTGGAGGAGCCTTAGCTATGGTGTTGGAGACATATGACTTCCCACCTTACATGGGATATGTGGATGCTCATGCACTATGGCATGCAACAAGCATTCCTCTCACATTTCTTTGGTGGAGTTTTATAAGGGATGATGCTGAGTTTAGAACCACAGCTCTACTGAAGAAGGTAAAATAGTGCTGCAGACACAATTTGGCAGATGAAGAACATGTCATATGTTGATGCTTACTTTGATTTTGTACATCAGAACTGTTTTTTTTTCCCTCGTGTAGGCGTTTATTTGAAATGCTTAACACGATGGTTTCTGTGCTTTTGATTTTGTAACTTTTTTGTTTTCCTCGTGTAGGCATACTTTCTTAGTGGAATTAATTGCAATGTTTTATATGCCTGTTCAAAACAACAGAAGCTGTGTGGATTCTAAAGACCTCTTGAGAGAGAAAAGACTAACACATATTTGACATGAGTTAGGAACTGTTTTTTAATAAATTTCTCCATAAAACATTTATAGAAAAAAATAATAAAGAAAATGAGTTATGTATAAATTAATTTATAAATAATTTTCTACCAACTTTGCCGAAAGTTTGTTTTTAACTAATACATCAGTTAATTTCAGTTTATAGAGATTTTTTATTTTATTTTCTTTTTAAGTATTTTTGGAAAAAAAAAAAAAAAAAAAACCAAATAGGCCTCAGACTCGTTACGTTCAAAGCCATTTCAGTTATTCAAGATTGAAATATTGTACTGTACAGGTTAAGTTTAGAAGTTGCTTGGTCCGAGGAATATATTTCTTGCTTATAGTTTTAATTATAATTTTTTTTCTTAAAAGTTTGTATACGAAAATAGTGAAAAGAGAAAATAAAAAAAATGTTTTCATTATATAATTTTTTTTTTAAGTTTGTAATTAAAAATGAAATGAAAATTGTTTTCTCAAAATTAAACCTTTAGTTTTAGAATTAGTAATATATGTATTATCTGTAAAAAGTTTTTTATACTTTTATTTAATTATAAATTAATTTAATGACTCGTATTAAGTATGGACAAGTTGTTTTAATTATTGATAATATTATTTATTAAAATGTTATATTATTTAAAATATAATATTTTAATATATATATATATATATATATAATAATTTTTAAATTTAAAGAATAAAATAATAATTAAAAATGGTTTACAATAATATGTCTTAAACATTTAAATTTATTATAATTTAAATTTATTTTAATATAGAATTTATAAATGTGCTAAAAGAAATTTATTAATTAATTTGTTTCCAAATTATTTGGTTTATTTTAATAAATAATTTAGAAATAGCTTCTAATTTATTTGTTTAATAATCTTTGATTAATTTCCATTCCAATTAAAGAATTTTTTTTTTAGACTTTCAGTTATTTAATTTATATTATATTATTTAAGAAATAGTAAAATTAAATTGATCTTTTTTTATGTGTACAGTGAATATCTAATACCTAATTATAATAATAATAATAATCATTAAAGATGATTGTTTATTAATTAATAAAGATTATTAATTTAAATATACAATGAAAAAAATAAAAGTTAAAGTTTTGCTTTAGAAATCAAATAATTAATTTAACTATTATATAGATATCTTACCAATTATTTAGTTTTTATTATTATCTTATTTTTAAAATATTTAGATGTTTTAAAATTTCATTTAAAGTAATACAATGACATTTTTAAAATATTATGAACCAAATTATAAAAATGAAAAACTGAATAGATGAAAAGTAAAATTAAATATTATAATTCTAAAATACTTACATTAATTCTCTCAAACAAAAAAATAATTACATTAATAATAATAACTTAAAAGCATCATAAAATCATAATAACTAAAAAAAATTTGAAAATCAAATTTTATTTAAATTAACTTGTAAAATTTATTAAAAATAATATAAAAGAACAACTATAACCTAGATTAACCTAAATGAAATCAAATTAAAGAAACAAAATAAAAATATTATAATCCAAATATATTTACAATAATCATAATTTAAAAGTATCATAAAATAATAACAACCAAATAAATTTAAAAATCATTTTTTATTTAAATTAATGGATAAAGTTTGTCAAAAATCAAATCAAACTAACTAAATAATAAATATGAAGTTATTTTTTCTCCACTTTAATAAATTTTATTTCAATTCAATTTAAATTAAACCAAAATAATATTTTTTATTTGATAATTATTAATTTCTTGTTATGAATAAAAATTATCAAATTATTTATGTAAAATATTTTTGAATTATAATAAATGATTTGAGAGTTAAAAAAATTTATCATTTTTGACGTATTGTTTTTTTTTTTATTTGTATTAATATTATTATTTTTTTCTTTTTTAAGTATTTCAATCTATCTTAATAATTTAAATTATAATTTTTTTAAAAAATGATTGACAAAAGTGATATCAATTATTTTTAAAAAATTAAATTTAAAAGATAAAAAAAAAATATCAAAATTTGATCCTAAATTTTATTATTTTAATGGAGTTATTTTATCAAAATTAAATAAACAATGCCTATACTGCATAATTTGATAAAAGAAAAAAATCAATGTAATCAAGAATGGTGATATTTAGCATGAAGAATTTTCTGTACAAATAACGCAAAACAAACTTTAAATAATTGAGTTTTATTTGTTTAAATAATGATTATTTGAAAAATTATAAAACAAAATTGACAAAATACACTATACGTGCTTATACAAAAATCTCTTTCATAATTTTCTTTTAATCAAATTCAATTGGAATTAAAACAAAATTAATATGTCCCTTCATTCATTTTAAAAGTACAAATTTATTTTTCTATTAGGAAGCATTTTCCTAAAATTAATCTAAGATTTTACATCTTTCAGCATTTCCAAAAATGTAGAAGACATATGTTGATATTATTATTATTATTTATCCAGACCACGTAGTACGAACAATGTATCAAATAATGAATATCAAATTTTAAAAAAGCTTCCTCGCAAAAAGAAAACATGAAAAAAAAATTGTCAACAAAAATACTAATTAATCATAGAAGAAGAAAAAACAAATTTATAAGAAAAATACAGATAAAAACAAAAATAAAATAAGAAAGCCATTAAAAAAATAAAGAATTAATTGAAAGAGACCATGAAAGAAGAACAATTATGATGAATAAATAAATAAAAAATTGAAGTACATAGTAAGAAATAAAGAAGTTAGCACAAAGAAAATGAAAATATATAATAATATAAAATTGTCATCCACTTATATATTTATATATTGAGAGAATATTAGTTTGAATATTCAAATTATTTTTAAGATTTAACCACTTGATTTTTTAATATTATCTTATATTTAAAACATTAATTAGTAATATCAAATAATTTTAATAAGAATATTAATTTAAATATTTAAATTATTTTTAAAATTTAATAAATTAATTTGTTAGTATTATTTTATTTATTATTTGACATAAAAAATATATAATTAATATGATACTGTTATGTGACATTTAATCACGTGAAAAAAATATTATTTTATAATATATAAAATATAATAGATAATAGATAATAGATTATTGTATATGATAAATTTATTTTAAAAAATAATTTATGATTGCTTGTTTTTTTTTTTGAAGGAATGATTGCTTGTTAGTTTATAAGTTTTTAAACTATCAGTGAATGTTAACTAAAGCTTGAACAATGCACAGGCTCACCTATATCTTCTGCTGAAATTTAACATTTTATTAAAAGAAGGGAGCAACAAGGGTAAACACTAGATCACTAAGTCAAAGACTCAGTGACCATATCATGAACCGTCTTAAAAGCTTAAGCCACGAAGTACAAGATGCATGAATGGATTTCTATAACATCGCTTAACAGTTAGGGTGGTAAAAAATTGGTTATATTAATAATCATAACAATGATTAAGAATAATTAGTTTATAAATTGTTATTATAACTATACGTAGTTTTGTAAAACTAGTTATAATTTAAATTAACTACTTATTACAGTTAAAACAAGATATAAAATCAGTTGTAAACAAATAACGGATTACAACTATTTATTTTCTTATTTAAGTATTTGATAGATAAGTTATTAGAAAATAAACATAACTAATTTTAATAAGTATAACTATAAAACTAATTATAATTTTATAACTATTTTTATATAACTACTTATTTTTAGGCCCGCATCAATTTTTTTTTTACACTTTATTTTGTGCATTCCTTGTTTTGTTGACCTATTTTCTAACCTTTTTTTTTTTTGGTACCTAAGTCTTGCCAAGGCATGCTCCGTTATTGGCATTTTATGGGTATGAAGTCATTGTTAAGGACTAATTAACTTTTTTTATTCATTTGCTAATTAACTTTTTTTTATTACCAAATTTGAACTTAAAACAAAAATAATATATTTTGTCAATATGTTTGAATTAAACCAATCATTTTTTATCACTAGTCTCACAATTACTCAACTTTATAGAATAACATACGTATCAAAAATGTTTAAAAATGTTATTCAAAGGAAAAATAAGATTCATTTCTCTAACAAGTCCTTTTTCAATTAAAATATATATTTGCTTATTATCAAGATTATTCCAATCTCTAAGATCATAAATATCTAAATGATGAATTGATTGTTCTTTGTAAATACAAAAAAAATTTCAAATATTAGATTCATTTGACACATCATTAGGTTTATTTGAATCATTAACCTCATCATTCTCACTTACATGATTTTCATTATGCAAATTTTCATTTGATTAATCCAAATTTTCATGACAACCTACTTTAAAAATAAATTTATTAAGAGCTCCTTGTTGTGATTTTATTAATTCTTCCTCTCATTTTTTTTTTCACTTCCAAATAAATGTTTTCTAAGAAATATACTATAAATATAAATTAAATAGTCAATTAGCAGAAAAAAAAAAAAACACATAACTTATAAAACTAATACAAAAATAACAATAACATTTGGAAGTAAGTTCACATGTTTGCTAATTCCCGTAACTAAATTAGAACATTGTAAACATATAAATTAACAAATTAATAAATATTGAATTTGATTCAATTACATAATTAAATTTAACTATAAATATAAATGAATATTCATAAGAGTGATATACATACCAATTGACTTTAGTTTCGTTCCAATAACAAATCAATTACAAATAAGTAATTTAATGTAATATTATTTTAATTTTCATCATCTCTTTATATAGATAATAAATTTATATCTGTTATATAAAATATAATAATTTTTTAATTATTAGTTGTAACAAATCAATTTTTATATATTGAAAATTTTTTGAAAAAATTATAATGGAAAAAAATTAAATTTTATATTTATTATAAGTTGTGAGTGCTTTAAAAATAAAATATTTTATTTAAATACTTTGAAAATATTATAATTAACCACTATTCCCATTTAAACTATCGATGTATGAGAGATAATTAAGAATAAATGGAAAATAATAAATAAATAAATAAATCAAATTATATTTTTTTTGGAATAAAACTAATTAAAATATATTTTTTTTTATTAAAATATTAAAATTTAATTTTTTTTTGACCCCAAAAAATAATGGGCCTGCAGTTGCCCTTCCTTCTCACGCCCAGGCCGACCCTAAGTCACTAGTATGTGTAACACTAGTTCACTTCACCAGATTAGCATATTTTTATACTTGTAATGCTGATTATATGATTTGCAAGTAATCAATGAAAATGATTCTGTTCCATCTGAATATTCCATATCACGTGTAAATGAAATCCCCTCAAGGAAATATATTTTCAGAAGCAGGGCTAGAACAGATCCAAAAGCACATAGAAGTTAAGTAAGTTGATCATGTTATCCAAGATTTGCATCTTCATCTTTATTGTCTTTTCTTAATAGAATAGTTAAGTAATGCTCAGGTGGTAGATTTTGTTCATTATTGGTTGCATGACAAATAAAAAGGTTGGATTTTCTTTTGGCACCTAAAATTCATCCTCTTTGAGTGGCTTTTAATACACGACTTGAGCTCTTGAAAGATTGGAGCTTTGATTATGCAGGCAAATAGAAAAATTAGAGAAGACTATAAATGCTACAGGTTATGAAGATGGAAACAAAATCTATCTATCTAGAGTACTTTCTAAAGAAGCTAAATACCCTTCAAAATGTAACACCTGAGGAAGTTGAGGGGCATATTAATAATGTCTATCTTCTGATTAAGGAGTGTGAATCATGAGAAAGCTACATCAGTTTCCCTCTACAGTTTTTATATTTATATTACAAGATTAATATTTGGCTGTAATACGTATCATCTCTAAATTGCTAATTAAATAAATGCAAGTTTTTCTAATTAAATCTTCTTTTTTCCTGTGAATCTGTATGTTGGGTCATCTTCACTGCTTTCAGTAATCGAATGATTCTTTTTACTTCTGTTGTTCCTTTCATGATCATCATTTCTTTAAGAAGAAGAAAAATGACGAAATACAGGGCACAAAACTGAAGAGAAGAGCAAGGAGAGACACATGAAATTGTCTTATTTAGACAGAAATGTGAAAGTACAAATTATCGAAAACCTTCAAATTTAATTGCAATACTAGTGTAAATGTATTTTACACTGCTATTTATGAGATTGATTATGAGTTAATTTTTAATTATGAGTTGTATCTCAGTGATTAGTTAATTATGAGTTTGATTCGAAAATAACATCTTTGCATATACAAAAGTAAATTGCATATAATGATTCTTTCTATATTTTGCATAATGAATCAGTCAAAAAAATATATATTTTGCATAATTAGCCTTGTAGCACTAGGGTAAGTTAATTTTATTTAATCATGAATTGTTATGTAATTAAAGATTATTAAATTTTGCATCGAGCTCAAAAGTTTATGAATGAACATTTTATAAAAGCAAAATATTAAAAGAATATATATATATATATATATATATATATATATATATATATTATTATTTTTTTTTTTTTGGAGTTTATTTAAGTAATTTGAAGGTACAAAGTCAGAAGTTTAGAAATTAGGTGTATAATTTCCTTGCAAGTACATTTATATACAAGCTTCTTCTCAGGAATATAGAATTTGAGTCACAATCGGTAACTTGGTTTTGGCTGTTTCAAGAGGGAAAGGGTCATCGATCAAACCGCGGTTCAACCGTGTTCAAGTTGGCCACGTGGCTTCACATTGTAAGAGAGAAAGAAATTTCTGGTTCCTAACGGAAAGTTCAAAGACATATTTTCTATGTCCATGCATATCCTCTTCAATTACTGCAGGGTCAGGTGTCAATTTCAACATATGTACTTGAAGTACTGTTGAGATGTTTAACAATTTCAAAATTGAACCGATTTTGACCCAATCCAACTCAAATCACGACAAGGAGATGAGTACTTATCTACATTTTTCAAACTAAAAAAACTAATACTATAAAAGTGTGGTCCTAACTAGTTTGTTGATGGGCTAGCCAGTTCCTCCTACACTTGGCAACAAAAAGAACTATAAATAATTCTCAGTCACTAGTTCTATCAAGTCTAAGGTACACACTTCACACACTGATGATAAACTCAGAACTCGCTTTGATATTTCACTTTAAGAAACTAAAAAACCAAAACCAGATTCTTCTTTTATTTAATTTATAATATATGCATAAATCCGAAGGGGATGCACTTGATCGATATGATACATGATTGATTACTTTGACTAAAAAGAGTTCCAAAAGAAAATTCCTCTTGGTCCCTTTCAAATCTTTCCACCCATAACTAGTATCCGTACTACTAATAAAAAATACAGTACAGACACTGCACACTCCGAAACGTCAACAGCAAAAAACCAAACCAAAACACGTTATTAGATTGAGAAACTCCATAGTGACACCTCAGCATCTTGAGTGTCCAAGTCAGCATCTTCATACTCATACCCCATGCAATGTGTTGGAGACATTAGCACCATGTTCCTAAGCAACTCGGGCATATCCAACACTTGCTCTTCCTCTTCTTCCATATAAAACACGCCTTGTTCTTGTCCTTGTTCAATCGTTGTTGTCGTTGTCTTTGTTGTCATGGTAGTGATCGCTGCCTCAACACATTCTTGCCTTGTGTTAGTGGTTTTTGAAGTCTGATTTGGTCTGAAAGCCTCGGCAGCAGAAGCTGCTGCCTTCTGTATATCTTTAGCCTCGGCTGTGGCGGGAACTGGCAACCGCCACGCTGAGTCAGCGAAGTTGAGGCAGGCGTACCGGCCCCTGAGGGCCAATGCCGCCACGTCGTGCGCCCGCGCCGCCATCTCCGGCGTGGGGAAAGTCCCCAACCAAATCCTTGACTTCTTGTTGGGCTCCCTGACCTCACACACCCACTTATCGGAGTTCCTCCTCCTGACGCCACGGTACACCGGGTGGCGTGTCTCCCGGAACTTCTTCCGGCCGGCGCGCTTCTTGGGGTGCCTGACGGCCAGGCGCACCTCGTCGGAGAATGCGACACCGCGAGAGCCTTCTGAAGGCGGCGAGGAGGTGTCGAAAGAGGAGGAGAGCTCAGGGGAAACATAGTACATGTCAGAAGAGTAGTGATTCAAAGTAAACATGTTAAAAGGTTTATTGGTTGTACTAGAGTGAGTAAGAGTGTTGTTTGGGAAAGAGGCAACTGAGAGTTATAATGATGTAAAAAGGGGTGTTTTGATATTTTCTTGTTTGTGAAATGTGAAGCGAGTGAGGGACATATAAAAAATAAAAGGGAAGCTTATATAGGTGTTTGGTTTTGAGAGAAAAGAGGGAACACGCATAATGAGAGTGAGATTGAGCTCGGGTTATAAGGAGCCAGCTGGTTAGTTAGGAGGGGGCCTTGTGATTGGGTTTTGAGTATTGACTGATTCCGAAAGGGAAAGAGGAAAGTGTTGAGAAAAAGTGTGCGTGTGAGAGAATCAGTGAAGTGACAGAAGAGAAGAGAGAGTTAATATGTCATGTGTGCTTTGACAGAGTCATCCTAATAAGATTCTATTATGTGTGGGATTTTTATTTGGATAACACTCTTACTTTTACTTTTTCTTTATCCTATTAGTAGACATGACATGACATCAATACAATGTTAAGACTCTCATTTTATTTTTTTCTAAATTTAAAAGTGATTATTTTTCTTTCTCAAATAACCTATTTTTGTCCTTATCATGGAGACAATAATGATCATTTTTAAATATCATTAAAGTGGAAAACAAATTAGAAGACGATAATTGTTATCAAATATCTAGGTCTTTTTTAGTAAATATTTTTTTAGTTAAAATTAATTAAAAGAATATAAAATTTATTAGACTTAATTGTATTTTTATTTCTCAAATTTTAATTAATCGTTTAATTTAATTCTTTAAGTTATAAAAGTTTTAATTTGTTCTTCAAATTATTAAAAATGCATCAATCTATTTATTTTTTGTCAATTTTTTTTTATCAACGCCCCATTTTATTAAGTACACATCTCATTTTTTATATTTTTAGAAAAATATATTTAATAAAAGAGGATGTAATTATAAATAGCAAAATCTAAAAAAAAATAAAAATCAAAGATACATTATAAATAACTTAAGGACGAAATTAAATTTTTTAATATCTTTAAAATCAAATAGACAATTAATTAAATTTTGAGTTACAAAATTGCAAGCCAACTTACTACTACTAAAGAAGAAATGAGATTCACAAAATACTTTTGTTAAATAAAAATATTAGTCTGCAGTTGGAGAGAAAGTAGTAGTGATCTTGACGTAAGGTAGGGAATTAAGTGTAGGTACGAGGTAGAGCCAACTCAGCTGAGGCTGAGTGAGTGGGGGGAATTATTAAAGTAGTACTGTTTGATTACGTTGTTGTTTTCCTTTGCATTTAAGCTGGATTCGCGTAAGGAAAGTGAAAGAGAAAGACAACTGTTTTACAGGTGGCACCTGCTAACTTCACCACCACATGTTACAACTTACAATTCCAAGGATCAATTGCGCGTTTCCTTATTCCTTATATTGCTTCTATTCTATGATAGGTTCCCAGGAGTGCATGCATAGTCACATATACTCCTACCGTACTTCTAATTCTAAATACGTACAACTACATATAACTTACAAAAACTGAATAAAAAGTCAAGCTATAATAAGGACTACTCTTCTAAGATTATCAAGCTTTTAAAATTAAGAAACAAAAACATGATCAAACAAACCTTTCATTTCTTCACCTTCTCTAATCTACTTCTTCCTTTCTCAAAACTCGTACCAAATAAAACCTCAAAATCCTATATCATAAACTTTATATAGCTCTTTCAAAAATAAATTATATAACTAAATTTTGTGATATATAAATATCAATTTTCGTAAAAAAATATAAAATAAATATTCCATATTCTAGTATTATGTAGATTATTATTTAAATAAAATGAATAAATCAATACCAAACCAATATTAAATTGGCCTCCCACGTAACGAATAAGTCAAACACATTCATTTATTTAATAATATTAAGATTTTAATTTTGGTGTAAATCGTAAATAATATACACCAATATACTATTTTTTCTTAAATCATAGTGATAATGTGATTTATCTTATGTGTCATATATTTAATATTTTTTTTTTACTATTAAAATTTAGGAATCTTTATTAAATTTGTTTATTTTATTTATATTTAAAAAAAACAATTTAATTCTGTTGATTTTTTTTTTTCTCAAAAAATCATTTACTCTATACATATCTTAATTAAGAGATTAACTCCTATTGCACTAGCCTTGGCCCCAGTGACGGATCTCGGGGGCTTCGCCCCTCCTCATTCTCTCTTTTAATATATATATATATATATATATATATATATATATATATTATTTTAGTAAAAAAGATTTTAAAAAATATTACTATTGATTATATATTAATAATATTTTTAATAATATATATTGGTATATTAATTAATAAGTATGATCATAAAATATCTTATGTTTTTCATTAATTGTTATTATTTAGATTAATTATATTTTGTGAATTATTACTTTTCTATCAATATATTATAATTGTTATAAAATTTAATGAGTTAGCTTAATTTTTTAAAATGTAAACTTATTATTGTTAATTAATTTGAGATCAAAATATTTTTAAACTTAAAAAATAGTTTAAAATTATAAACACATGTATTTTTTTTTCTATCATTTGAAATAAAAAATAAAAAATTTTAATTTTATGGATAAAATTAATAAATAATTTTATCAATTTTATTATTTATTAAATATTTTTTTTGGAAATTATATATTTAAATAATTAAAAAAAAAATTAGCCCCCCTTATTCAATTGTCTATATCCAACCCTCCTTGACCCTGGTCCAACTATTTGGGATTAAAAAAATTAAGATAATTTTTAGGTTCTCTTTAAGTTAGTCGGATAGAATAGGATTTGAAGGGAGAGTTAAACAGGGTTGGTCCGTGGGTTAAAGGTCAAATTAGAACAATAATTAAGATTAGAAATGAAAATTAAGGTTTAAAATTAGGAACAGCAAAGAATAAATGATATTTTAAGAAAAAATATATATAATTTAAAAAAAAAGAATTAAATTATCCTTTTGAAAATATAAAATTAAAAAAAATACAAAAAAAATTACAAGAAAGTTCTTAAACTTTAATAATAATAAAAAAAAATTAAAAGTATAACATGATAAAATAGACCATATATCACTATACTATGAAAAAAATAATAATATACACAAATATATACTATTTATGTTATACACCAAAATTAATACATTGGGTGAAAATTTTGACACATTTTAATACCAAAAATAGACAAAACCACTTAGTCTCTTGCTAGCTTCTAAGGTTGACATGTGTGCAGATTCTTTTTTTTAGTTATTTAAAATTTTAAAAAAGCTTGACATGTGTCACGTTGCTAACACCGGTAACCTAATAGATCTTTTTTTCTGACAAGATGACACATGGTAGTTTCTAAGACACGGTTGACAGTTAATAACCGCCCATATATTTTCTTCTTATCTTATCATCAATCTTTAATATATGACAAAAGAACACATAGGTACTGGAATAGACTTTATTAATTTCCTTCCGCGGAAACGCGTAGATTAATTCATCAGTTTTCAACTTGTTGGTGGTTCCAACTCAGCATATAGAGTATTATTTTAAATTTATACTCAAATTTGTAAAGGCACGTTAGTTCGGATTATAACATGAAATTTAAGTATTAAAAAGTTTATTATTTGCTAGTTGATTTGATATTATAAGAGGATTGTTTTATTGAGTTTAATTTTAATATATGTAATTTTTTTTATACGACTCCATATATAACTTTAAAATTATATATATCAAAGAAGTCAATAATTTTATTAACCATAGGTTAAATTAATATGCATAATAGCCTCTTTTGGAACGGTTGTGCTTGTGCACAGTATATAGTTCATATATTTAATATTTCTGAGTCCACCCTAACCTCCTCATGCAACAGCCCAAACTAAGATGATGATGGCCCAATCACATACATAGCTTGTGGTTCTTATTGCTTACAGGTACTGTTTGTGGGACACAAGTTGTTGAGATAAGTTTTCTTATGTATGTACGTATTTATTTAACTCAAAATTTTGAGTAAATTATTTAAAACATAATTGTTTAAAATATTATATTTTTTAAAAGAAAAAATATAGAATAAATTACACTAATCACTTTTAAAGTTTCATGTAGTTACATAAACACTTACTCCATATTTTTTTAACCACTAATAATGTTCTAAAATGTAAAGAACTGGAAATCATAAAGTGCTAAAATGTAAACTGAAGACAAAGAAAACTATAGGTCTGTAAAGGCTATTATTGTAAAAAAAAACGGTTTGAAGCCAACATTCAACTCATTAGACTAGTAGCCATTAATTAATGTTTTAATTCGTGGCCTGTTTAGTGTTATAGAGTGTTTCTGTTCATTAACTAAAAATGAAGTATAAGGGTTCTATACATAGGCAAGACTCATTATTTAGTCATATTATGTCTCATAAAAAACTTTTGCTTAGTAAATGTATTATTTGGCTGCAAATTAAAATTCCCTCAAACATGTTCTAGCAAATGTATTAAAATGTTAATGCTTATATATATGATCTCCTTATTCATTTATGTCTTCCTCTTTCTCCGATCTTATTTTTCCTTGGTAGTTTGAGAAATTCGACCACTTTCTAAAATTGAAGAAGGTAGCTTCAATTCTTCTTCTATAAGGTGTGTGTGTGTTTGTGGTGTGAACCACACCAATGGAGCTTCACTGTCCTTGTTACTTTATTCACGATCGACAATTCTTGCAACTGTAATATTTATGCTCTGATGATCGTTTCTGCATGCATCGTGCCATTGTGTGTTCCCAAATATCTGTTTCTTGATTTGTGTGTCATCCCTTGCACATTATGGGCCATGCTGATCTTATATTAATTATGAATCTATGTTAATAATACGATATCTATGTTGATATGTGTAATATATGTTAAATTTCTATATCAATTGAACGATCCGTTAATTTAATATCACATAATATTTATACTGAAATATTTAATGGGTATTAGATAAAAAAAAACACTAAATTCTCTCATAAAATTAACTAATAAAAATAAGAGGCTATTTTTTAAATAACCTGAATCAACAGTATATTAAATTAACTCAATCTTCATTGTTGTCTAATAAAAATACTGTATTTTAATTTGCAAATTTCTGTTCATTTGGCATTCACTTCTTTGCACTTTTTTCTTTTCTTTTTTACAACGACCATCCTTTGCGCTTTTTAGATTTTAGATTATTGTTTCTTTTACGTTTTTATCAATATTTTAAACTGTCATAAGAAATTGGTTGAAAAAATGTTAGTCACACGACATATTGTTCATATAAATAAATGTAACAAACAGCGTGTCCTTGAATTCTCCCAATTGAATTGACTCCTCTTATTAATTATACACATTGATACAAAAAAAATGGTCAAATTATTAAGTTGTTATCATTAAATATCTTACTAAATAAATATAAGCAATTAAGTTTCTAATTTATAATTATAAGAACTATATTTCTTTATATTTTATCTTTAAACTAACTTAAGAAAAAAACGAGTCAACCATTTTAGTTTGGATATAAAATTGTTGTGTGATCAAACTCTTTAACTAATTTCCCTAAAAAAAAAAACTCTTTTAATAATGATAACAAATATTATACATTTAATTTTTTTTTTTTTCTGAATGTGATATGTATGAAAATAAATCTTCTCTTATCCGGGTCGTTTTGTACAAACTGCTGGCAAGAATAACTGCCTTTTCATTTCAGTAGTTTTCAAAAAGACATTAACTTTTAAATTTTAATTGTCCTGAATGAGACCTTTTGCCAAAATATTAATGTTCATTAGTTGGGGGTTTTATGATAAAATATTGTGTAGATATTCAAAGGTGTACTAATTGTGGTACTAGTACTGAATCTACTGATTAAGTAAATAAACAAAATTTAGAAAGTGTTTCATGCTTGAAAATGTGTATATGCATGATCTCCTTTCTTCATCTTGGACTTGTACATTATCCCTAGCTAATTATGTTTTGATGTTAATTACAGGTTTCTTCTAACCTATTAGGTCGAAGATTAATTTCGTTTGTGGTGCGTAACTATCGTTGATTCAAGGAAATTTTACATACAATAAAAATCGAACACGAATAATTGATGGTTCCCACCTCACGCAGTGAAGTCTTACAACACTATGTTTGAAATAACACATGTATGCTACTTTTAGAAAGAT
Organism: Amphicarpaea edgeworthii; assembly: GCA_014843725.1. Lineage (NCBI taxonomy): Eukaryota > Viridiplantae > Streptophyta > Magnoliopsida > Fabales > Fabaceae > Amphicarpaea > Amphicarpaea edgeworthii. The sequence continues at coordinate 3,828,024 of CM026325.1, forward strand.
AGGTAAACAAATCGGCTTCTCCATTCAAAAATATTGCTCAAATTAAATGGACTATATATGTCTTTAACATACTTAGTTACATACTTGCCTAAAAAAAATCACTTCATCCTAGTTTTGGAGCAATAAATTTGTATTGTCAACTTATACTTAAAATATCAATTAACATTATTATTTAAATAAGTTTTAGATATCAATAAAATATATATTTTTTACTTTAAATCTTTATAAAATTTTTGTTATATTTTGAATTTTTATAATATTTTTTTTATTTGGATCCGTACCAATGATATTATCTCAAACGTTAGTTAAGTAATGATATGATACCATCTTAACATATCAATGGTTGAGATGATATTATTGGTAAGGACCAAAAAAAATAAATTATACAGACCTAAAACATAGTAAATTTTTAATAGAAATCCAAAATAAAAAAAAATATTTTATAGATACCCAAAATTTATTTAATTTAATGTATAATAAGCAAATCATTTTACTATCTTTAATAATTTAGTTATTGGCTTCTTTTTTTTTGTTTTCTAGTGACCAGAAAAAAAGTATTATAAAAACCCTTTAATTTCTATTTTTCTGGATAAATTATCCATAAATATTTATATACAATTTAAAAATTAAAATGAATTGACTCCTCCCGTAAAAAAAAAAACTTATAAGATCAACTTTCAGAAAAGTTAAATAAGAAAGTTTTTATAAAAGTACGGCATAAGTCATGAATTCAATTCAAGCACATTTTCACATAAATTGTAGTACTTTTTGCAGAAAAAAGAAAAAGAAAAACAACGGCTCCTTCCAATATGATATTTTCTTTGGAATTTAAATTTGATTGCAAATAGATGGAAAGTGTCGAACATATTTAATTTTATTTTGAATTTTTTAATATTAAACATTTTCAAATAACCTTCAAAGAAAATGAGTCAAACTCTCAATCTTTTGAATTTATTATCACAAATTTTTATTATTTATTAAATAAAACATTAATAAAAAAATGTTTGGTCAGAAATAAAATTTCACCCTCTGCAGTTGCAGTTGAATTTTTTTATTTTTTTTTGCAGAGGTTCCTAATCCATTAGTGGTCTAATCAGTGGTAGTCAAATTTATTTTTTCAAGAGGGGTAGTCAAATTCTTTTAATAATAATAATAAATAAATATTTGATACTATAAAATAATTCACATGATAAGATATGAAAATAAGTAATCAAGAAAATTAAATGATATGGGTGTAACTTATATTGTGGATAAAAGTTTGTTTTAACATTTTAGAAGGATTTTTAAGATATAAAAATATGAAAAATAAAATAAAATTTAACTTACCTAAAAGTTAACATTGTCTTTTTAATAGTCAATTATTCTCTCGTATAGTTTCATTTAAAAAATATAAGACTTTTACAAATTAATTATTTAAGAAGATAATGTTAAGTTTTTGAGAAGTTAATTTTATTATTTTTTTTATTTTTTTCCTCCTAAACGTACTTACATAGTAATGTGTCCAAACTGACCCTAAGTGTTATACAATTCAATAATTTTTAAGTGAATAATTTCATTTCAAAAAATTTCGTTCGATTAAAAGTTCATTTCATATAAATTATATTTACCAAATTTTATAAAATTAAACATCAATAAAAAGTTGATCAAACAATTGATATTTTAGTACATTTTATAAAATATACATTATATCGATTTTGATATATATGAATGAAGTATCAAATTATATTTGATTGATATAAAATTTGATAGATAAAATTTATATAAAAAAACTTTGAATCCAATAAAAAATTTTAAAATAAAATTATTCATTTTAAAATTATAATGATATAACAATTGAGGTAAGTTATGTAGATATGATTTTATCCTCCTCAAATAAATATTCATCTTTAATCCAAGTGGCTTTATACAAACTACCAACATAATCATTTTTTTTTTTTATTTCAGTGTATTTTTTACCATATCATTAAGGTGAAGTATCTATTTGTTTTGTGGATAATTAATTTTTATCATAAAACTTGTCAAGACAATTTTTAGTGGGTCCTTTTCTTTCAATTATATTTTTTTAATTTCAAATTAAAACTTTAGATTTTACTTAAAAAAACGAATTCATTAACACTTAGACCAACTATTTATTATTTTTTGTGATTTTCTAACGCATTTATGAAAATATTTATGTTTTATTGTTCATTTCTTGGGTTTTATGATGAAATATTATGTAAAAATTCAAAGTTGTACATAAAAAGTAAAATATTTATTACATTAATTTTTTTAAAAATTAATACCCTTTTTGTCATTTTTTTTGAAGGAATACATTATAAATAATTCAGTATTAATTATACACATATTAAATACTTATTAATTAATTATTTAAAGTACTCATTAGTTAAATTTAATATTATAAATTCATATTTATTTAATTTCATTATTTAGTTTTAATATAATTAATGAACAAGATTGGGCTATTTTGTAAAGTAATTAAAGAGGTGGTTCCTTTTATCTATCTGAAATTTTCACATGTCCATTAAGGGATTGACTATGAAACTTTGTGTAAATTGTCTTAATTTTTTTACCACCTTACTGAATTCACATATAAAAAATATTTAAATACACGTATAGTTGATTTTTTTAATAATTATTTAATTTATTTTTGTCAGCATGCTGATACAGAATTTTTTAAATTAAGTAAATATTTTAATAAAAAATAAGTTTTACCAAATATACTATTACTCATAATTTAATTAAATAATAATTTTTAAAAAAAATTGCATCAAAAGTCTCAAATCCTTTAATACTAATAATTTAAATAATCTGATCATTATATTTTTGAGTTTAATAATTATGCATTGTGTATGTAAAAATATTAACTAAAATTCATAAACAAACATTTAATAAAAAACAATATAATATTTTCTTATAAATAAATTATGACAAACAATATGCATTAATTATAATTTATTAATTCTCTAAATACATCATCCTCGCATTAATATCCTTGACAATGTTGGTAAATAATTCCATCTCTTAAACATGTTGGCGCCCATACTTGTGAAAAGAATACCAGGTTAAAAAAAAAAAGTATCCTGATTTTAAAAAGACAAATTTGTATTATCCTCTTGAGAGATATTATCTGTGATATATTAATTAAATTAAGAGTAAATTACAATAATATTCTTGAATTTTTTAACAATTACATATGCACCCCTACTGAATTTGCATACTTATTATATTAGCATCTCCTCTGCCTTCAAACGAAGTTAACTTTGTTTGATCTAGGAGTAATATGATCCTTACTTGATTTTTAAGTGATTTTTTTTTCTTGAAACATCCTTAATTTCTTCCTTACAATTTTAAAGAACACTTAAGAATAAATGAACATGAAATCAATCAAGAATCAAAACAAATCAATTTAATACCAACAAAACTCAACATGTAAACAATTCACGAATTTAAATCAAGAGCAGTGTTCTTTTATCCAACAAATCCAACCCCAAGAAATAAAAAACAAAAAACATAACTCTAAAACAAAAATCACTGTGTTGCACGCAATGTACCCTTGGTCATTGTTCACAAATAGAAATTGACAGGATAAGATTACAAAAGTTGCTCACATATTAAATTTAAGTACTGTACAATTAAACCCTAAAACTCAGGTGCAATGTTATTGGCAATGGAAAATAGTGCTCAATTGGAAGTGGTAAGTTTCAGCAAAAAAATTGTACACGCCTTCCTCTTCTCGACTGTTTGGTTTCCAAATTTGACAACGTGCCCCACGCATTCCTCTTCTCCACCTTTATGTTCTCAATCTTCCTGGATAACATCCTTATTCAATCGCGGCGGTGGCTAGCGTTTTAATGATCCCTAAATTTTGTTTTCTATCGCTGCGCGTGCAAATTGGGTTGGAAGGGGAGAATGTTCAGTTGGATCTAGTTTAGGAGTAATTTGGGATTTGAATACAAAAGTTAGATTATAAATATTATTTATTTTTTAAAATTAGAAGGAACTTAATACCGATCAAACCGTTAAAAGAAGGAGGGACAAGGTAATAATGCCAAATGAAAGAAGTACCTCTGTAATTGATAAAAAAAATATAAGGGTATTAATATAATTTACTCTTGAACTAATTAACGCGTTTATTTCTCGATACAACTGTTATTAGCATTAATACCATCCAATCAATTAATCAAATGTAACATTAATATTTTTACCGATTTTACATCTACTTTTTGTTTCTGAATTTTAATGCATTTATAAAAAAAAACTGAAAAGAGAGCTAAACATCAACAATTGAACTGTAAAAAATAAAAAGTTAAAAAATTGGATAATTTTTTTACCATTGTCATTTACTCATTTATCACATTATTACATTCGAACCTGAAAAGGAATATATAGTGAACCAAAATATGTTGTCCATTATCCTTCAATAAGTCGACTAAAGACTCCAACTCCAACATGCTCAGATAAATAAATAAATATAAAGCTCATACTTTTTTTTTGTTTAATTTCTTGGAATATCTTTAATTTAAAGGTCATATTAAAAATATTTTTTATTATTTGACAGTGCAATTTTTTTACTAACTATTTATAGATATTAAACTCTTTTTTTTTTTACTGATTTATATTAAGTTGAGTTGACCAATTTTAAAGATAAAAATCATATTAAATATAATTTTTTGTTGTTTGGCAATATTTTTTTTTTATAATATGTATAGATATTAAATTCAATCTTTTTGATTTATGAATTCTTTATATTATGTTGAGTTGACCAATTTTAAGATAATTTTTTTGACATTTTCTTTTTAAGTTATGAATTTGATATGGTTGGACCCTTTGCCAAATTAAATTTATTTTAACCTTTTAACTAAGGCTTATATTTTATGTAACATATCAAATTCATATCTTGAAAAAGAAAATGCTGAAAAAAAATTATCTTTAAAATTGGTCAACTTAACTTAATATAAATTATTCAAAAAAAAAAAAGACCGAGTTTAATATATATTAAATTATTTTATATCATCAAACATTAAAAAAATATATTTAATATGACTTTTGTGTTTAAAATTGATCAACTCAACGTAATATAAATTAGTCTGAAATAAAATAAATCAAGTTTAATATTTATACATAATTAGTATAAATTTTATACCGTCAATTAATAAAAAAAAATATTTAATTTTAAATTAATTATATAATATAAATTAACAAATTTATTATGTATATTAATTTAGAATTAAATGATAAAGACAATTTTTTCACTACTGTTAGTGCATTATATTTATTAAAAAAAAGATGCGGAAAATCTCTTACCAAAAAAAAAAAATTCATAGTATTTTAATTTTTTGGTAGAACTTAAATGGCTAGAACATAAAGAAGCTGTAAAAAATATTTTCAAATCTTCCAAATAAGGAACTTCGTGTAAAACAAACTAAACATAGGAAATAAAATGAATATTAACTTTTGACCAAAGATTTTTTTTTCAACTTGCATATCAAATACATGTATAACCATTTGAAAAGAACTGGTTATAAATATAATGGAAGAAAAGATTGAAAGATACAAATCAAACATTACAAGAATTAGTTCTGCAGAATGATTTTCTCAACTTTTTATTTGTCTCTCTGCTTGAAGTGAGTGACACATACAATGTAAGTCATTTTTAACGATCATTGTTTGTTTAAGGAAAAAAGAAAAATCTAAAGGAAAGACACTCCTCTTTATATAGTCTCTCTACTTTCAGTGTCTTCTTACGTTGTTCTGGTGTTCTTCTCGAGAGCTCCAAGGAAATGACGTGTGAGAGAGTTGATATCGGTGTTTTGGTTGTGGACGAGGATGATACTTCTTTGGCCATTCTTGCTACTATACTCACCTCACTGGGATACAATGGTACGTACGTGTAACCATTTTGTTTCTTGTTATTCAGATTGTATATGTATGTATGTATTAATTCTCGGATCCGTTTTTCAATTTGTTTTTTTTTGGATCTCAAACACACATACATATACCAATTGTATCAATTTTATCAATCCAATCGTTGTATTTATATACTACCATGATGATTATTTGTGTCGAATTTCATGAAAACTATATTGTTGTATTCTTTTTATTCAGTGTTCATTTTGAAGGCATACATTACATCAATTTTAGTGTATATGAATGGGGGTAATAGTTGGTGTTTGTGAGAAAGATAAACTCATTGGGTAGAACTTCTTGAATGACCAAAACTTGCATGCCAATGCGCATTTTTGTGGGCGGGCGCATACAGTTTTGTTGGTGCCTTTACAATTACAAATAACTTTTTCTTTTTTTTTTCACAACCCCCAAAATTGAGATTTGGATTTTGATTACCTAGAATTAAAAGTATTTGAAATTCTATTAATTTGTAGAAGTATTTTGATTTTGATTATCTAAAATTTCAAATTTTATGAAAAAATAGAATTTCTCTTTGCCCATCTCTATAAATTCGTTTTTTTATTTACAATAGGAATTTGTTCATTTCAAGAACTAGATTAAATTTTTGTTTGTGTAATCACTTCCATAAAATTTGAATTTTGATATTTCTTTTTAGAGTTTAATAACTTTATATTGACTAATATAAATATATTTAACCAATAAAGATGGATCTAGTTGAATCCAACTAATAAGAATAAGATTTTATCCTACGAGAACATTGATTTGAATTTTATTGATATGAAAACCTTGTTAATAAATAATATGTGAGTACCTTTAGAATCAACTCACCTAAACTTTTTAATTTAAAAAAAAAAATATTTTATACAGTTAATTAATCACAAATTATGATGTGAATGATTTTTAAGTTTTTTTTTTTTTTGAAAAATCATTAAATTTGGTTAGAATTCAGAAACCATAGACAAGGAATCCCTAACCTACAATCTATTGGGTCAAAGATTAATTCCACTTACATACTTGCTAACCTAAGAAAATCTTATGCAAATCAGGAATCATATACGACCTCAAGATATCATTTGGGTTGAAAAATCATTAAATTTATTAAATATACTGATTATTTTATTAAATGACAATATATATTTTTATATGTACAAAATATTTTCCCCTTTTCTTTTTATTTTAAAATGAAGTAAATAATTTTCCTTTTTTCTTTCGGTGTAGATAAGAATAGTGAACTAACACTATAACTAGTAACTAGTTTTATAGACAATCACGATCTTATATTTTTTTAACTTTTAAAATAATTATATAGAGATAAATTGACTTATCATAAATAGATAATTGTGATTATCATATAATATCAGAGACTGAGGGAAGGAATCCCTCTTCTTTTTATAATATATATATATATATATATATATATATATAAAATTATTTTTAGTACAAAAAATAAAATAAAAAAAATAAAAAATAAATATTATTATTATTATTATTATTTATATATTAATAATATTTTAAATAATATATTTTAATATATAATCTAACTCAAAAATATATAATATATTAATTAATAGATATAATACAAATATCTCATAATTTTAATTTTATTAATTATTATTATTATTTAGACTAATTATATTTTGTGAATTATTACATTTTTATCTATCTCTATATATATATTATAATTGTTATAAAATCTAATGAATTTGTTTTTTAAGTGTGAAATTATTATTATTAATGTATTTGAGATAAAAAAAAATAATTTAAAATTATAAATGCATGTATTTTCTTCTTCTATCATTTTAAATAAAAAAAATAATTTTAATTTTATGGTTAAAAATCATAAATAATTTTATAAAATTTATTATTTAATAAATATTTTTTAAAAAATTATATATTTAATAAATATTTTTTTTAAAAATTATATATTTAAATACTTAAAAAAATCTAGCTTTTCCCTAATCAACTTCCTGGATCCATCCAGTATAATACCTTAGCAGCTAGAGTTTGTTCATCGGTAGAACTGGTAATGAATCAAACCAAATCCTACATAATTTGATACTTGAATTGATAATTAATTTGTTGAAACTTGGTTCATGAACCAACTTTTTTTTTTTTTATATTTATATATATTTATTTGTTTATTTTATATAAAATAAAAAATAATATGGAATTAATTGAATGTCAATTATATGAATTTAATTATATTATATATATATATATATAATTAAATTCATATAATTGACTTTTTAATTAAATCTATATTATTTTTTATTTTTATATGAAATAAAAATAAATAAAATATTTAGAATAATTATAATTTTAAATTGAGTCAAGCTAACGAGATAAACTATTTACGAGTTGAAAAAAAATGCTAATATCAAACTTGAATCGAGTCATTTTTTATCAACTCAAGTCAAGCAAATTCATCTCAATTTGACCAAATTTTTAGCCATAGAGAGCCAATTTTTGACGGTAACAAAGGGTTCATCATACACACTAACTCCAATTTTATGCTAGTAAAGAAACTGATAATCTTTTAAAAAAGAAATAAATCATCAACTTTATTCTTAAAATATTATTTTCTCTATTAAATATTCCATAAAATAAATAATTATATAAATAATATCTTTAAGTATTAGCAATCAGATAAAACTGTTTCTCAAGTATTGAAAAATCTTTTAAAGTAGTCTATAAATGTCAGCAAAATATATCAATGTTATCGACTAAATTGTTAGATATTTAATACTTTAAAATTTATTTATATAATTTTATTACTTGTAATTTAGGAAGGAAAGTAATATTTGGAACAAATTAATGATTTACTCGCTAAAAAATATATAAGTGGGGGAAAGAATATCATTTAGGAAATGATGCTATGACAATTAATAAAGGACTTCAAAAAATAAGTGACAGAAACTGAAACATAGAAGATAAAGATTTTTTTTTTTATATTTACATATATGATATGAGTCATGAGACATGTAGGTTCCAATCCATTTATCATATCCACACTTAACATTTATTTCTTGGTGGCATGCATGTAATTAAATTTTAATATTTCACTATTTATTATTTTTTATCCATAAATATTAGTGATTAATTGTTAATTTTTTTTAATGTCAGTTCTTACCGCCAAGGGCGCCATGAATGCTTTGGAGATTCTCAGAGAGTTTCAAGGATTTATTGATCTCCTCATTACAGAACTTCATATAACTGGGATGAATGGATTTGAATTTCAGAAGTGTGTTCAAAATAATTACCACATACCAGTGATAAGTGAGTATCATATATTATATATACAATCTTTCTTTCTAATGTTTACCCTGTACATAATATCAATGTAATTCAACATATTTAATGGATTAAAAAACAAGACCTTCTCTTATCATAGCAAAATGTTAATTCTCTTTTTTTGTTTCATGTAGTTATGTCTGCGGATGCAAGACAAAGTGTAATTTCAATGAGTTTGACAATTGGTACAGCACAGTATATTTTGAAACCTTTTTCTGCTGACGACTTCAGAGACATTTGGAAGCATGCTATGGATGCTAAGAATAGGAAACTAGCTATTGCAAATAACAATGAAGGAGATGAAAACAATTCTATTCAGGATGTTAACTCTGCAACATCATCATCGAATGTGAGCAAGAAAAAAAGGAAGTATTGCCCAAAAAAGAATTCACAAGAGAATAAGGAACGCGAAAGTGGTGAAGGTTCTCAGCTAGTCAAGAAACCAAAGGTTGTTTGGACAGGATACCTTCACAATCTCTTTCAGCTTGCCATAAGACAGATTGGATTGGACAGTAAGTAATCTTCTGCTGCCATTTTTTGGTTTCTAGATTATGCAATGAGTTTTTTTCTCACACATTTTTTTTTGTATAGCTTACACTCCATTTGCACCTATGTTATTGGTTGAAACCTAAAGATTTGATGATAAAAAAAAGAGTTCTTTAAATGTGTATGTTTATAATTAGCCAATTAGGAGATAGACTCAGTAGTAAAGTTTATTAGTGTAGAAAAAGGAGTGTGAAAAAAATCACTAAACGTGATTGGTTCTTACTATGTGCTTATTTTTCTACTTATTCAGAAGCTGTGCCAAAGACAATTCTTCAACTCATGGGTGTGCCAAACTTGACAAGAGAGAATGTTGCAAGTCATTTACAGGTTTGCTAATTCACTTCTATTCTATGACATGAATTGTAGAATCTTAGTAAAGGTCTATTGTGCATATCCATCTAAGTTCAATTATATTATCTTGGATAATACACATCTTATTGCAAGTTCTAATGCTTAAGTATATATGCACATAAAACACTTGCAGAAGTATCGCATATTCCTGAGAAAAGTAGCTGGGAAAGGAGTGGCTGAGGGCTTATCTGGCAGGGATCTAAGGTCAAGGTTTGCCGCTGGCCTTTCAGCATCAATGATTCGGGATTTCCAAGAACAAGCTGCGAAAGCGCGTGATCCTGTGCAGCAATATATGAGAGGAATAGCACATCAATCAGGGTACGGAGGGATAGCCAATGCTGTTAAACATAACAATGTTTCAACAAGTACTAATTATTCAACTAATACTCCACTTGGAAGATTCAATCAATTTCCCTATCCATATCACAATGGCTCGAATATGATGCTTCAGAACCAGCAAGGTAGTTCTTTGAATCAAGCAATACTTGGAGTACAATCAAGCTTGGGAAGCAATGCTGAGGCCAATAATATTCAGCAAAACATGCTGGGAAGCAATGTTGGGGCCAATAATATGCAGCAAAACATGTTGGGAAGCAATGTTGGGGCCAATAATATGCAGCAAAACATGTTGGGAAGCTATTCTGGGGGCAATAATATGCAGCAAAACATGTTGGGAAGCTATGCAAACCAACCATTTTATGCACAAAGCTCTTACAACAATGCTCGTGCTGTCTTTCCATCAGATGGAGTAATGGGACATAGCTTGATGACTTCTGCAAATGGCCTAACTGGAGGTGTGAACTATGGTGACAACCAGTTGATGTATCCAAACTATGGTTCATTGGGAAATAATAATAAAAACTTTAGCTATGGTCAAGGAAATTGGAACATGGGATCTTTGAACAACTCTAATAATAGTATTCTGCCTTGGACTAGTACTTCTACTTATAATCCCAACTGTAACATTCAACTGAATGGTGGATCACAAATGGTTGGAAATGGAATACAAGGAGGGTTGATCAACAATACTATTGGTATTACGGATTCGGTTGCAAACAAAAATAGTTTTGGCTTGATCAATGACACAACTCAAAATGCAAACAACAATGTGACCCCTTTGGGACAAGGAAAGTTTGGTTTTGCTTCTGCTTCTGCTTCTACTTCTACTTCTACTTCTAACGCTGTGGAGGATTGGTCAAGTGGGGTTCCAGCAACATTAATCACTAATAATGGAACTCAAGTTGCAGAAAATATTCCAGCCAACCCAGAACTGCCTCAACAACTACATGACAATGTTGCAGAAAATCATATTGGTACTTCAATTGGTGAGGGTACTGTCAACCAAGAAGATGACCTTTCTGATCTTTTCATGATGATAAATGATATGCCGGATCTTTTTGAGGTAAGCCAGCTTTAGAAAAAAACTTTATATATATAGAGAACTATTTGTATTGTGAATAGTGAGAACTATGAATCTAGACTAGACTTTATTTTTTTTTTTTGATGAATCTAGACTAGACTTTATAACTATACATTAGTGTTTAAGATTTAAAGTTAGTTAGAAAGTTATGTGTTATTTTCTTTTTAAATTTAATCATTCAAATATGATTTAGTAGTTTATATTTGTAGTTCTCATTTTTAACAGTATTTTTTTTTTGTCACAACTAAATCTTGAAAAAACATATCACACAATGCAACTTAACACTTTTACATCATTTCAATGTTATATATGTTCGCTTGGTATTCGGCATGACTCTTTTGTTGTCTTAATCAGCTTGAAAAGAATCCTATTACAAATGACATCTTGAAGTCTGACTTTTCAAGCTTTGATAATGCTATGCAGAACCAGGTACATTTGTTGTTTTCGTCTCTTTTACATGGTTGGCATGTGTACACGTGAATTTTCTAACTTATGAATAGCATACATGACATCTCACACGTTGAAGTTCTGTTTTTTTTTTTTTTTAAGAAAAAACTAGATTTGATTGGTATCTTTGCATATTACTTGTGAAACATATTAAATATAACATGTTAAACATGTAAAAAATTCAAATTCATTTGTGACACATTTTTATGTCTCACTGATCCTAGTATTTTTAACTCAATCCTCGTATTGTTACAGCACATCGCTGTAAGAACATCAAGTCTACCAGAGGAGACCCCAGCGAGCAACAACAATTCTGATCAGGTAAGTGTCACCGGATAGCAAACTTTCTAGTTTAACAAAGTTTTTAAGAATTTACCCTGTAATTCATCTATATTTTTAATCCACAAAGTTTGCATGTAGAATAGTTTTTCCCTTGGTGAGTATAACTTAATGAACCAATAAATTGCTTCAAAGTTATCATATAGTGAAAACTCCATTTTTTTTTATTGTAAAACAACACTAAAAGCACATAAAAATGAACGATTTATGTTTGTTTCACTCACGTAACCCAACTTTCTGTGATTTCTAGATGGAGGGTGATTACGGATTTGCAGAGATGGAACCCTTGGACAGTTTCATGACCAATGATGTTGCCTCAGCAATTAACTCGGCTATCGATCAGGTGAGTCAACAAACTAAAAAATGTTTATGTTATTGGAATTGGAGTTTTGAAATGCTTCTTCTGATATGGACCTTTTTTACTTTTATAATTATGCAGGACTGGGATTTTAAACTGATCGAAGCCTTGTTTGGGAACGGGTCTAACTAGAGGAGAGTTAAAGGTTAGTTCAAGGATTATAAAGTTAGATGTATATATATACATATATAGTAATTTTCTTAGATATATACTGCATTTTGAGAACTAAAATTTGATTACATAAACAAATACAAAGACAAGACAGGGGAAGATCAAAGAGAGAAAGAGAAAACTGCACAAACATAATGAATTTCTTGCTTTTTTGGTTTTTTAATACATGTTTGAATGTTGTTTAATAAAAGACTTTGGTAATAGAATAGGCACTGTTAAAAAAAAAACACAAAAGATGTTTGATAATTTCGAGGGCCGTATTGAATTAGGATTTAAGAAAAAAGCCATTTTTGCATGAAAAAGTCTTTAGATTTTTAAATACTTTATAGAAATATATGACTTGAACAAAAAGTACATGACAATGTAGTTATAATCAAGTTCTGGTTTTATTGTGATTTTTGCAGATTTTGCTTGATCATTGGTAGATTTCTGCTATGAGACTCAATGATTCAACTCACAATTGAGTGATTCATCTTCTTTCTGTTGACATCAAAGATTAAGCTTCAATGACACAGTGATTGATCGCTCTGTATTTCTGACATTTTCCTAGTATTTTTCTCTTTAGTTTCATTTGCACTTGTATTATCCATCTCAGGTTTAAGATGATCGACTTTATAAGCCTTATTGTATTCATTGTGAGTTGACTTTACTCATTTCAATGCACTTGTATTTTGAATTCTATGGTTGTGTTTGATTTGCAAAATAATGAGGTACTGGACAGAACAACTCTAATTGTTCCATCTACTACCACAACTTAAATGCTTATGAATAGGACAAATGTTATTTACTTTTTAATTAATTTCATAATTCAGATTTTATTTATGGTACGATGAGTGCAAATCCTACGTCCCCAATCCTCTTTCTTCAATCCCTATTCCCCATTCATAAATTACCAAGTCAATTAAATTGTCATATTAAAATAGCTTTGGAAATTAATAGAATTTATGTAATTAAACGGCAACGATCTCCTTCACCTGTTCTCTCTTCCCATGCTTACATGTTTCTTCTTCACATCCCTCAATCATTCCATACATTCTCTTCAAAGAGAAAATCTTTTATATATTTATACAATTACTTTTACAAAATAATAATAATAATAATATTATGAATCACATTACGATAATTAAGAATAAAAAAAATATTATGAAAATATATTTTTTCTTGATTCTTGTAACTTTGAAGATTTGCTAAAAATTCATAACATTCTTTTCGGATCATTAAATTCCTACTTAGTCTTTAAGTTGAAAATGGTGCAGTGAGGATTCAACACCATGTCCATCATCCTTTTAACCGCTACATCAAAGATAATTTGTGTTTTAAAGTATAAACATTTATATATATATATAAAATCAAAATATTGGTGTAATGGTGTAAAATCTCATCTTATTTAAAGGAATGAGTATGGAAGATTCGTGTTCAATTCCTTTCATGTGAAAAAAAAAATAATATTCTAATTTTTTAATTAATCTCTAATTAATAAGAAATAATTGAAAACTAAAGTTATTTATTTAAACAAAGCATAGACAAGAGAGTAACATTGCACCCGATTGGGATTAATTCTTGGATTTTATTTTTGTGTCATACTTTGTTGTGTGACTGTTTCTTTCACTAGTTCTAGTGTTGCACTGGGATTTTATTTTAGAATTATGCTCTTAAAATTGAATGAGGAGGTTACCACTTATGTGAGTACTTCACCATAATAAACTAGCTTCAATATAGGTGGCAGGACAAAATGTTGTGTAACTTATACTCTTGGTTTTAAAATGTTAGTGGAAACTGCTTTTAAAAAATCCCCTTTTACACAATTTAAAATATATATATATAATTTTTGTGAAGAATCAATAAACTAGATATTTATATGTAGTAATACATTAAAAATGTGCATATTAAATCACAAAAAAAAATGTGCATATTCTATTTGAAAAGTCTTCTATCAAACACTCAAACATATTGTACAGTTTTCTCTCATTCTCTCTCTGGATCTCTTTTTGTCCTATATTTGACGCAACTTTCTCATTCCCTCTAGTTTGTCTCACCACCAAACAAGATGTTGATAAGTTCTAAATCCCACTCCAGCATTATTACTAAAGTAAAAATTTCATAGAAATATATTTGTTTTCTAATACCATTGGAACACTTTTTGCACCTTTAACTCGATCGTGATAAAAAAAAAAAGTAGCCATAATTATATTCAACCAAACTCTTAGCTGATATCAATTGATGATTTTTATAAGCCTTAACATACAATGATCAAATAGATACAATATTATAACATATTATCACATGGGAATATATAAAGAAATAATAAGATGATAAAAATTGTGCACCTGGTATAAAGAATTAACTCATCTTATTCTTCACGAGATTTGAGTAAACCACGCAGAAAACGTGTGAGGGAGGAGGCAGGGACCTCTCTGAGAATCAATTGAATATTCCAACCCACCATCACGGGTTATTTAGAACAAAAGCTCAATATAATACAATTAGCTTGAGTGTTATAACAATTATTGTCATTATTAATATTATTATTAGTTATGATAGTTTAGATTAATCAAGAAATGTTTTGAATACACCAAGCTGACACAACTTGTGTCTTTGAATATCTTAAGAGACAAAAAGCTGTCGCATCTAATTATTCCTTTTATTCAAAATAAATTATATCAAAATGAATGTAATCTAAATAAATTAATGTTTTTATTATTCTAATTATAGAATTTATATAATTTGGAATCAACCACTATTATCACAGAGATTACTGCCATTTAGTTCACTATTATTTGAATTTCTAAATGTGATCCTTAAAATAAATTTTGATTATTTATAACCATTTTTATCTTTCTTTTTTTATTTATTTAAGATTTTTTTATAATTATTAAATATTTATTAGAGAAGGAAAGTCATTAGTTCATTACTATAACTATTAACAATAATTTAATTTCCTTCATAAAAAAAATTTAATTAAGAAAAAAAAAAACACATCAAATTGTCACAATTGATGTCTTCAATTGAGAGTAAAAAAAAATATCGTTTAGGCCACCTCAAATCAAATCAAATGGTATAATACACAAAAGATTGTTAATAATTTTAAAATAAAATAAGTTATCTCCGTGTCTTAACTCTTAAGAATCACATGTATACTACCCAACTCGTCATTATGGTAATAAGGTGGCAAGTTTATTGCTCGGCCTCTTAATGTGGGCCTGTTATTAGGCTGTCTATTCTCAAGCTACAAGATGGAACAATAGCCCATCATTTCATTGTTAGTTACAAGCAAAGAGTAGGCAAATTAACAATGAAATGAGAAAAAGGTTTATGTATTGCTTAATCATAATTTAATAATTTATGATAAGATAATTAATTTTTATAAAATTATTTTAAAAATTATTATAATGGTGAGTTATGACTAATCGACGGTATTTATATTGATGGTATATGAATATTTTACTTTATTTATATTTATCTCCCTTCATTAATTATATACCTCCCTTTTTAAAATTCATTCATAAATTATCCTTTATATTTATTTATTGTAGTTTTCTCTACATGTTTAAAAAAAAAATATACCCCCTCTCTCTTATAAAGACAAGATGATAAATTATAATAATGTAATGAAATTTCTCAATCTCAAACAACAATTCTTACAAAGATAATATGACACAATATTCACAATTCATATATTTTGGAGATGTAATGATGTGAGAATTTTATCAAACAACTTGTGGGTGTGTGAAGAAGAATTCCGTCTTAGTAAGTGGAATGGTGTGCAAAGGCTACATTTCATATTCATCATAACATGTATAATTGGTTGTGTTGCTATTACTATGTAATGTTTTCATGCTTTCATGGTTTGTTAAATTTATAAATGGTGTGGTTTCCCCTCCACCACGTGCATCCAAAAAATTTTCAAGAAATTCACCATCTATCTCTCCACCAAAGAGGGTATGATTTTTAAACAAAAATAGAAAAAATTAGTGCAAAAATAAACATTTAAAAAATTTAAAAAATTAAAATAAAAAAGAAGTTATATAATTAAAAATGAGAGACAATTTTTCTAATGTTCACAAAGGAGAGGAGTATGTTTTCTTCTTCTTCTTTTTGTACAAAGGGAATTAGGAAAACAAAATGTGAAACCTTATTTAATGATCAAAATCCTTTGCAAGAATATGATTGTCAAAAAATGGAGTACATTTTTTTTAAAAAACATATACAAAAATTACAATAAATAAATATAAGGATAATTTAAGAATGAATTAAAAAAAAAGGGAAGTATATAAATAATGAAGAAGGTAAATATAACATTTGCCAAAGAATATGTAGAGGGAAAATACGTTCACAAGCTAAAACAATATATATAATAATGATACTTATGGTATATGGATATCTTTTGCTGAAATTTATTTTAATTAAAATTTACTTTTAAGTTAAAGTTAAAAAAAAAATTAAAAATATAAATAGAAATTGTTTGTCAAATTTCATTTTTTTTTTTAGCTTAAAAGAAACTTTTAAATTAAAAGTTGTTTGATAAATATTTCAAAAAATTCATTTAAAATTAGTTATTTGGTCAAGTTAAAAAACATATTCATAAAAAGCAATATTATGTAAGATAATTTAATTTTCAAAAAATATTTTAATAATAAATAAAAATATTGAAGTACAAATACTTCAAAATTGATTTTAAAAATGTCATAAATTAATTAATAAAATTAAATTTTATTGATAATAATTTAAAAATAGTATATAATAAATGAAGATAATATAATAGGTGGAAAAATCACATATAAGATAAGATAATATATATATATATATATATAAACAAATTACACTAACACTCCCTCAAGTTTATATCAATTACATGTTCACCTCCTCCTATTTTAGATATTACTTTGGTATTTCTCATCTAACACCGTTAACATCTGTTAAAAAATTAAATTGAATTACAATTATATCCCTGCTAATTTTTAAAAAAATGGAATTATACAAAAAAAAAAAAAAACTCAACAATTCTTTCTTTTTCTTTCCAAACTTTTCTAGTTCATCACCATCATCATCACCCATATAGCTTTCACTCATAAAGCCCTACACAACCTAGTCAATCACTATAACTTTGCATAACCAAGATCCAAACATCACCACCCAGATTTGATTCGTCATGTTGGATCTTAACTCATTGAAACTTCACGCCACTACCTCGATAATCCTTGCACGACCTCTACAACTTTCACTCAAATCACTGTGCAACATTCAAATCTATCTTTCATCAATGATTTCTCTTGCTGACTCGAATGCCACCGCTAAGCGAGTTTAAGAGCATAGGTTCGAGTTTAGTTTCAGATATCTCTAGATCATCATTGTCTATCATGTTCTTATATTTTTATTGAGCGTCCATCGACAATGATTTCTTCTTTGAAAATCAAGTTTCCATTCTGACTACTTTTTTTTTACCCATGAGAAGTAGAAGACATTGGAAGAAAAAGAAGAAGAATAGTCTTTTTCTTTTTTAAGATTTTTTATTTTTTTTTTATTGATTTTTGTTGCAAATGTTATTAATTTTTAGTATTGATTTTTCAAAGATTTTTTGTTTCCTTAATTTCTTGTATTCATTTATGATGTTGATTATTGTTATTGTGTAATATTTTTTTGTTTCCTTTTCTTATTATTGCATGAAATATTTTGATTTTTGTATTGATGTCTGGTATTAAGTTATGAATTATGAAAATTCACATGCAATGATGAGATTAGAAAAAAAAAAAAAAAAAGCATTACAACCTAGTAGAACAAAATAATAATAAAAATAAATTAATTAAAATATATACAAATAGCACCGGACAAGATTCGATGGAAAATCTCAAGAAAAAAGTTCTCCTTAAATTTGATTTAAGCTCCTTGAGTTAACTTTTATAAAAGCTCATTTTCTAATTATTTCATCATAAAATGTAATCTACTTATATTTTAATTTTAAGTATTTGTATGCAAAATGTGTTAGGCCTGGCTTCTCTGTTGAAAAAATTACAATGTAATAACTAACCAGTTTAATTAAAATGTACATTTTAAGGGAGTAAAGTAAGAAAAAAAAACTATAAAATCAAACCAAAAAAAAAAAAGAGACTAAAAAAGTGTATTTTAGTCTTGTATAAATTAGTTAATAAAGAAGAAAAAAAGTGAAAAATTGGAATCTAACCTTTTGTTTGTATGTCTCCATTCAACACTGCAGCAGCAGCACTAACTTAGACAAATTGGAATCTAACCTTTAAATCAAGACACGAAATAATATATATTGGTGCTAAATGCAACATGGGAACACATGTGAAAGCTCTCTCATAGTCTCATATAATGTATATTCATCAAGTTTCCATTCAACAATTCAATGATAAGCCCATTCCTCTCTGTATATCTAATTATATGTAGCTTTCTATACTCCTTTTTTGTTGTTATCGAACCAATGCGATTCCGAAACAAACAAAGTAGAGATAGTAATTTTCCTTCTCATTTTCAAGGTGATTGGATTGATGATGAGAAAGCAATATTATTATTAGACTATTATTAGACTGATTTGTTTAAATTTATTTGATAAAATAAATATTTATTTTAAAAAATAAATTTTATTTTTTTATAAAATAATTAATTATACTATAATTATTTATTTTATAAATATTTATTTTAATTTTAAACAAAGTGACCCGTTATCCATACAAAATTAATTAACAAAAATATTTTATTCAATGAGCTTTGCCCCACTATACAGGCCCCTTTTCTTTCGCCTTATAGCCATACTTTCATTATGCCTTTTCACATTTTCTTCGAAGGGAACGATTACTTTGTATTTGGGTACTAAAATTTTTGGAAAATGTGAGAGGGGTTTGGTTTATGAAAACGTTTTTCATATTTAACTGTAAAAATGTCATTTTTTATTTTGTTTCTTATTTTTAAAAATTTGTATAAGAAGCAATCAATATAATATAAAACAAGAAATAATAATAAAAAATATTTATACGAACTTTTGGCAAAAAAAAAAATCAACAAGTTTAGTGCTTGATTTTGTCAAAATCATTCAGTTTAGTCCTCTTTTTTTTTTTTTCCATTTCATACCACTACTGTTTTATAGAAGAAAAAAGGGACTAAAGTAGCTGTTTTTTTGAGGGGAGACTAAAGTAGTTGTTAAGAACTTGAGTTCACAAGTTTGTAAACTAAATCAATTGGTTTAAGAATTTAAGAGTCGAACTTGAGTGAGAAAAAAACTAATTAATATAAAGCTCAACTCAAGTTTAAATCAAATTAATATATACTTATTGACTTAAACTAAGCCAAACCAGGTTTTGATTTGACTCAATTAGTTCCAGCTCTACCTAAATAAACGGAGAGCAATTTTCTTATAATCTTGCATATTATCAACAGTTCAGATGATTTTTAACGGGTTTAACCAACTATATATTCATCTTAATTTTGACATAAATATATACTTTGTACCTTCAAGAATTCTAAATTTAATAAAGATGACACACATGCTAATCGACTAAATAAACTTATTTGCTTCATCTTGAGAATTTCTGTGTTCCAATTATAACATTTTGATTGATCAAGTGTTAGAGTGAAGGATGAAAGTTGAATTAGAGAAACAAAGAGGAAAACCAACATATATAATTAATCATCAGAACACTTGGGAACCACACGTGGAGCATCAAACAAGGTGAATGCATTGTATATATATGGGACCATATATTCTGCTACGTACCTAGGCCCAGGTTTGGTGGACACAAGTGTTGGAGTGTTTCATTCAGTATGAAGTCTCCTCTTTGTTCTCTCACCACGCATGCATACCATGTGCTTCAAGCCTATATTTAGGGTTTATGTTGTTTCATGTCTTATTTTATTAGGGAACCTTTTTGCCACATTTTGAAGTTGTTTTTTTTGGGGGTTTCTCTCACTTTAAAAACACTATATATATATATATATATATATATATATATATATATATATATATTCACATCAACTCCATTTAAATGAATTGGAACTTCTCTGATACGATACTCCATTTAAAAGTATGCCTCTCTTCCTTTTCCTTTTCTTCTTTTCTTTGCCTGACACGAAACTTCTATCCTTTCTTTTTATTTTTTAAATGAATTGAAAAAGTTTATTTAATTTTTACAAACTGTACTTTCATCCTATTATATCACTAAAATTAAGGAGAAAAATACTCACTTTTTGGCTTTTCTTCCCACTCGAACATTTCTAAGAATAGTAAAAAGATTGATACATTTTACTCTCTTTTTTTAAAATAATAATGCTGTCAAAATAAATGTGCATAATTGTCGATAAATAATTAAGAGTTAGGACAAAATTAAATTAAATGGTTTTGCTTCACTTTGGTACATCGAAGTGTGGGATGAGAGGAATGTTATTCATTGTAGCCAGAGCCGGATTGTTTGTGGTGCGGGGGGAAGAAGGGCTTCAGCCCCATACATATACATACATATATATAATTATTATTTTTAGTAAAAAAAATAATAAATAATATTATTATTATTATTTATATATTAATAATCTTTTAAATAATATAAATTGGTATATAATCTAATTTATTTAAAAAATATATATAATTTAACTTAAAAATATATAATATACTAATTAATAGATATGATTACAAGTAGATGAATTTATGAGAATAAAAAAAATAAATTTTTAAATTAGTATGTATTTAAATTTTTTTTTATTAATAGATGATATCTTAGTTTTATATCTAATAAATATTTGATTTCATTAATTTTTTTTATTTTTGATAAATTTTACTCTTAATAAATTAATTTGACACAATTTTTTTAAAATTTTATTCTATTATATTACTTTTACATCACATTATTACAGATTTTATTTTCATTTTTTTTTTAAATGATAAATTTTATAATATTTTTTATTTTTTTTATATAAATTTTACATTAAATACTTTTTTTTCAAAATTTTATCTTTAATTTTTATAAAAAAAATTTCTAATCCATCCCTACTTAAATTTCTATATACATCCTTGTTGTAGCCTGACTATATATGCAATGTCAGTGAAGAGTTGCTCTGATTATATTATTCCACGATAAGAACTCAGTGAACCAATTAATAGTCTGAATTCTCTCAGGCCGTTTCCATTGCTTTTGTTGACGTACACACGTGGCTTTTTACTAAGTTTAATTAGTGCCCATACAACACTTGGTGAGATTCTTTTCTCTATATAAAGCCAAATTTAGCTCATCCTGTTTGGATGGAATACACGACACGACAAGAACTTCAATTGCTATACGTGTACAGTGAGTGTTGTATACCAACAATAGACTGCGGATTTTGAAATTATGAAGTCAGTGGAGATATCATTACTTTGAAAGTCTGTACATTTTTTATTATTAATTTGACCATTCAAATACGATAATGTACGGGATTCAACTTAAATAACTCTTGGTTAAATTATTCTACTCATTAACCCTATGTAAATTGTATTAAACTTCAATGATTTAATCATTAAATATATTAAAATTATTTAAAGACTAAAATATGTTCAAAGGTTATGTAACCTAATTTTGTATTTGCTTTCAAATAAAATAAAATTATATATCAAAAAAATTATTTTAAGTCTTCAATAAATATTTTGAAACCGTCACAATTTTTTAATTAATTATGATGGATTTTAATTTAGTATTGAAAGTTTAAAAATCGTTATAAATTATATTTTAAAATATAATTTGGAATTTAAATTATAATTTAAAATATATTTTAAAATATATTTTAATTTTTTTATTTGGAATTTAAAACATATTTTAACCTTATTTAAATAACATGCTTACTTAATTTTAGATAAATTGTATATTTGTAGTTAGGAAAATTTATGGCTGACATTTACTTGTACTTAAAAAATATATTATACTTAAATTAAATCTATTTAATAAATCATCAGATAATTTAATTTAAAATTTTATAAAGAAGAAGAAGAAGAAGTGTATGGTGTGTGTGCGCGGATGAAAGAGATTAAATTACACTAGTGTGGTAAAAGAGTTGTGAAACTCATTAAAATGGTTGAAGTGTGACCTAAAACCTAAGAGTATTTTAATATTTAATTATTTTAATATATTATCCTCTTACAATATTTAAATTCTTTTACAATAGTTATGTTATTATTTACTATAAATTTTGTAAATATTTTTAAATAACACTTGAAATAATTGTCTTTCATTTATAATTTTAAAATTTAAATATTTTAATTTATACTTAAATTTAAACATTAAAATTAATACACAGTGATACAAGTATAATTATTTAAGAGCAAATTATAGTAGCATTCCTTAGGATTTATTTCAATTACACAAGCACCCTCTCCTATTTTTACCCCTACACAAACCTCTTAATTTTTTTTATCTTATTACATTTGCACCACTTTCACTAAAAATGAAATTAACTCTATTATTTTTTTATGTATGTGATTAACACATTACTTTTATAATATTTTTTTTCTCAAAAATGTTCTTATCTTCTTTTTTTAAATATAGGGAATACTTGTGTAATGTATTAAAAAGTCATGCGTTTAAAATTTAAGGGGTATATATGTAATAAGTTTAAAAGGTTAGGAGATACATAAAGGAAGAGGAACAGTTTCTTTTCTTTGAAAGAATAGTAACACAAAATAGAAGAAGAATAATAGTTTTCATTCCTTTGAAAGAACAGTAACATGAAGAGGAAGAGAATAATTCTCTCTTCTTTGGAAGAACTATAGCACAAAACAAAGAAAGAATAACTGTTTGGATCAGTTAAATATAAGGATAATTACAGTATTTTAAATAAATAAATTAAAATTAAATATAAATTCATTTAAAAAACTAACAATAACTTAACAGTTAACACAGTTAAAATAATAGATACTAAAATAATAATAATATATATATATATATATATATATATATATATATATATATATATATATATATAAATAATTGAAACAAACCCTCAAATAATGTTACACTAATTCATGTTATAAATGAATTTGCGGTTACATGTCATTGTCGTTAGCCATATTGCAACCTTATGCGGTTGTGACAATTGCAAATAATCGAGATGTTGTAGTCACTTTGTGTGTTGCATGCATGATGTCTGAAATTCAAAACTAATCCTAAATTAAAGGTGTATTAATTTATTGAAAGTAGACATTTTGTTGCGAAATAATGACAACCAAGGAGAAGCTAGATATTCCTCTTTACTTCAATTGAAAATTAAGAAGAAAAACACTTTTTTCTTTATAATCCAAAACAATATATAAATAAAAATACTACTGAAAACCAAACTTAAACTAAGTAAAATTGTATTCGAAGATATAACAGCATAAAATAAACCATGGATATATATTTTGTTTTAAAATGGTATTTCCTAAACTACCCGACCAATCAATCACGGTCAGAAAGGTGATCAAGAGCAGAGTGTATAAAATTTTGTAGTAAAGTGTTGTTTAAAATTTTGATACTTCGATAATAAAAAAAAAAATTATTAGAGAAGGAAAATAAAAATGCAAAATTATATTATTCATATAATGTTTTTCTATATATATATATATATATATATATTTTATTTTATTTTTTTAATTTTTTATTTATGTTCATCATGTGAATCATTTTTCTCGCACTCTTCTTTCTCTTATGTTTTATTGTATATTTTGTGGAATAAAAAAATAGTATAATTTCTCAAAAATGCGCATATAAACAAGTTGGAATAATCTTTCACTCTAACCTTTTCTGCTGGTAACAAACAAATGGGAAAACCATTTATCTCACAAGACAAAAGACAGTAAGGTGGCAAGAAAAATGGCGTTAATGAAGATGACAAAGTCAACAAAGTGGTTTGGATAGATGATAATCTTGTAAGGTATTATCAGTTAAAGCAAACGATAAAAGCTACGTTTAGAGGGAGAAAGATGCGAACGATGACAATTAGACAGAAGTTAATGAAATCTTTGATAACATCCATTGGACCTTGACCTATGAATTTGTGACACAAAACATCCTTCCCTTATGTTTGAACCATTCCATTTTGTTATTAACAACAATGTTCAAATCATTCAAAATAAGCATATACATCATCTATCGATAGATCAATTCTTGGATATCTTTTCATTAATTTACATCAATTCTCTCTCTCGTGTAACACATAGGATATGACCATCGTCGACGTTGCAAATATTTTTATGGTAAAAACATATCCACATGCAAATTTAAGACCAGAGATAGTTGGTCGTTATTTTTGACCACTCATCTGAATTTTTGTACCTGATTTAAAGCATCCAATCTGCACGTGTGACGCCAAGTTAATTATATTTAATTGGTCCATGCTTGAATATAGTTTTGTCATACTCTTAAGGATATATAATTAATTAAGATATATATGGACCCTTACGATTGTGATTTTGTAAATCATGCACCCATGTATATAGATTAATTAACTATATGATTAAAGAGGGCTTATCCCTTGGTATTTAGAAATCGATTTGCTTTAGAAAAAGTGATGATGGCTTAAGTTGTTGTCGTACGTTATGATTCTTGTACAAAAGCATGCTTAACTCTTGGAATACTTCTAAATTGTTTTTCTTTCCCCTTATTTTTCTTCAAATTAAACATATTTATAGTCACATAACTGAGGAATATATAATATTGAGTATGCTACTTCTCTTTGAAAGAGGTGCTATAATATTCTGGTATCAATTGCTTTAACTGGACTTTGATCTATGAATTAATTAAATGGCGTGGGGTTGAGTGTGCGGCGAGAGATGATGTAAATAGCAAGTGGTCCACTCCAGTACTGTATTTACAAATGGATTTATAATCACATTTTTTCTTTTTTCAAATGGTGTGATTATAAATCCACCCAACATGATTTGAACAGAAGTTAATCAATAATTTTTTTTTATCATATTATAGTTGTGAAATTATACTAATTTTGTCAATGATTAATTCGATCAACGAAAAACTAGGTTGATCATTTTTAGTAAAATTTCTCATTTCTATATTATATATATGACTTAATTTTCGATACATACATATATATAGCTTAAGAAATTCAAATTCATTTCTATTCATATCAATGATTAGTGGTTTTTTTATCATGTGGAAATTACATGAATGCAACTAGTTGAAGATATATTTTGTGGTTGATATACATGGCTGTAGATGTATCACTTACTAGTTTCATTTTATGAAAATCGGATGCTAGCTAGGTTCCCTATCCCGCACGTATAAATCAGTGTACGTTGCTACTTGCTAGTCTCAATATTTATCCAACCAAAGGGGATGTGATTGATGATTTTACTGGCATTAGATATACTTATTACTTTTAAGATTTGTTAGGATCTGTTAGAAGTGTGTAATTAAAGTATTGATTAATTAATTTTATAATGAAGTGTTTTGGATTCAGCAAATATAAAAAAAAAAAAAAATGTTATTTACGTGGGGAATAACGGATATGAAATATATATGCATGCGCTTCAGCCTGATCGCTAACAGTGTTAAAAGTCTTCACTATAGATTGCATATGGATACATAGTCAACAACAGAATAATAAAAAAGAAGTTTGGTTTGTTGTTGCAAGATCGAGTACTCAATTGAACCTAGCTACCCACAAATGAATTCGCGTGACCCGTGACATCTGATCAAGATATATACATGTGTGTATATATATATATATATATATATATATATATATATATATATCAATCATGGATTATTCAAATTTTCCTCAGTTTGAAGATTGGAGTTGATTATACGCATTTCTCACAGCTTTTATGCCATCTTGTCAAAGTGAGGGGAAAGTGATGATTTTTTGCTTTGAAACAAACATGTTATATATATATATATAGTTATTGGACTCTAACTATGTTCTGTGTTGGTTCAGGATTATAGGGAATAATATATATTGCTTTCCATGCTTCATTGGTTGATTTCTTGAAACGCAGCTAAATAAACAATGGAATATCAAACACACACATGATGATAAAATCAACACAAACACACATAGCCACGCGCATATGCATGATATATGCGAATAATTAACTTTATCTATATAGATATAATTCAAATTATATTTAAATCAAATAATCTTAAAAATTCGTATTTAATTATGTGATCTATTTTTTTTTCACTCAATACATATATCCCATAATATATCAGAAAATTGATGTAATATTAGTAATTAGAACAATATTATATTATTAAATATTTAGTTAGAAGATACTGTATTAAAAATGTAAATTTAATTTATTAAGTTTGATTTTTAATGTTAATTCTCAATACATGTTGTACATATTTGTATAGAAAAAGGAAAATACATCATAAATAAAGTCGTCCATATATATATATGCATTGGATTTGGAAAATGCATGATGCAAAGAAATTTGTTTTCTTTAATTCTACCCCTCAATTTGATATCCTACCATTGCATGCATGTCTCGCTTCTAGTGCATGCATGGTATCTTGTTTTCCTTGTGTGTGTGTGTTTTTTTTTCAGATTTATTTCTAAAGCTCTCCTAACAGTAAAATATTCTTAAGTTGTTTTAGATTCAAACTAATACATGTGGATCCACTTAGTAGTCGACAATTAATTTAGCGTTTGCTTTTTCCATTCATAAAATCTAAATTAATGATTTTTTTATAAAAAAAAAAAAAAAAAAAGAGAAGCAAAATTTATTGTGAACTTAAGGAATACTCAAACTCACAATCTCGAGATTTAATTTAAGCATAAAAAATCGAACTTTTTCTATTCAAACTAATTTAACAGTCGGTCATGTTTTCTTATTTCAACACCTTTATGCTCCCTCCAATATATTTCATTCGTGTCTCCCTCAATCTACAACCTTTTCCTTGTTCCTTAACTGGGGTATTGTTCTTCAAACTTTGATACTAAAGTCCCATCCAAGGTCTTTGTTTTCTCGTTAATTAGGGATGTTTCCAAATCTTCAAAAGGGGTAGCACCGAAAGCACACTTTTCTAAATCAAAATAACCTTTTTTTTTCACACTAGGTAAACGATAAAATAAAGAAAGAAAAATAATTTTTTTTTAAAGAAAAAGGGAACATTATATAAGGTGGTCAAATAACTACTTGAAGAAGAGGAGATATATATAAGGTTGGTGCAGTAAAGGTGAAGAGAAGGAAGGTAATAAATTCAACTCTCTTTACATACTAACAAAAATTAATAATACAAACTATTAACATTTTTTTATTTAAAAAAAAAAAAAAAAAACCTTTCCGAAGAAAGAAGATAGATGATGACACTAGAATCCATGGGAACTCAAACATTCTAGTCATAGTCATTTTAATGAATATACATATATCAAAGTAAATGATTCTTCACCAATTCCTACACTTTGTGAGAGTAGTTATACGACCACTGCATTTTTTCCTTATTATATACTATTATATTCTGGCTTTATTTTGTTTTCTTATGACCGAATTTTGAATATTGCACAGTCAATAATCAAAAAGTTCCGTTTCTGTGGGCTCCTGCTCATACTTTTTTTTAACATACGTTCATGCACAAATCTTGGCCTAAATAAAAGACAATATATTCCACCAATGGAAAAAAGAAGAAGAAGAAGAAGCTAATGCACCTACTACTACTGTTGTTGAAGAAGAGAGAAAAAAATGTATGACAAGTAATGCACATAAAAAAACACATAAAAGAAAAGAAATAATAGTGCACGAGAATAATATAATTCTTTATTTGTCTACAATAAATTTATATATTTGTACATATTTTTAACATTAAATTAAGTTATATGATTCTAATATTTTTACTATAACAGCACGCATGAAAGTCGCCTTTGTTAAAAATGGATGCAGCATGTTGTTTGTTTTTTATTATTTTTTATTTAGGATGTCAGTATTTATTCACATTGAGGGAGCAAAGTTTGAAACTTGTTCCACGAGTGACGTGTGCAAGCTTTATCGCAAACTAATTTTAAGGGATTAGTTTCATACTCTTAAGTAATCGTTTATATGCTAACATGTCGTTGTTAATAGTAATATTAAGTTTAGTCTCCTTAATAAAAGTCTCAAATTTGAGTCTTAAATGAAAAAAAAAAAATGTCGTGATCGAGAGAAATAGTCTCACTAGTCAGTTTTTCCATTCTCTATTTACCTCATCACATATTACTACAAATCGGGCTCAATTCCTAAACCTAACCGATAACCGATAATGATGTTGTACGCAAAAAGTTCCAATGTTAATTAGATTAGTTTGCTCGCACATAATTCGTTTTACCCTTGAGCTAAAATAATATCACTTTTTTTTTTTTCTCAATGTATATTAACAGAAGTCCTTTTTCAGCTTGAAGACTATCAAAGTTTAATTTATTTTTACCTGTAATTGGACCAGACATAAAATAACTTGATGTCATATATATACTATATCATATACTTAGAATTTTACGATTATGTAATATCATGATAGTGATGAATGTTGCACATTTTGAATTGTTAATACCCAATAGCGCAAACAAGTTAAGTATGTTATTTTCAACATGATTTATTTCTAAGATAAAGATTCAAATATTAAGGATTATGAGTCGTTATTATTTATGCCAACCAAGATGAAACTCTAATTTTAATTAAAACTTTCACAAAAAATACTTATAATATTGCTCTTAAAATTTATATAACTTAATATACTATTTTACTTCAAACTCTTACTTTGAATTAAAATAATTTTTTTATATAAAGTTAAAATCATTCAAAATCAAGTTTATTACACTCTTCCAGATACGTCCATATCAAGATTTCAACCATAGGAACCTTGAATTTTCATTTTTCACATTTTAAGTTGATTTAAAGTATCTTTCATCCCGTTTCTCAATTTGACTGTTTACATTTTTGTTTTATCAAGATATTGGTTTTAGTGATGATGATGAACAAAATAAATAATTTATAACATCCAAAAATATTTATGTGGAGACAGACAAAGGTTGGAGAGAAGACTTAAGAGGGGTTGGTTGGGGATTAATCTCATGGGAAGTACAGAACAAGAAAACACAGTGGTATGTTGTATCCCTGGATGCCTCAAACCACTTAGTATAGAACAATCTCTTAAGTGATTTTGTCCCAAGCTGTCCAACTATGAAGCAGACAACTATATATGAGTTGGCATTAACAAATATTCCAGAATACTTCTACACAATTTTTCCTTATATATCAAGGATCATCAACATTGATCGATGGACTCCATTGGGCTCTTTGGTTTTTGTTTACTTCCTTGTATGTTGTGTCCAAGACCAAGGATTTTGTTTGTCTTGGCCCTTAATACTCCACAAACTCTCTGTCTTTTAGTCTCTACATAACTAGGAATGATCTCAATTTTTAACCTCTAAATCTTACTCTTCAAATTCCAATGTGGATAGTGCAATACAATTCTATATATTTTTAGGCCGGACGATGTTGGACGCTGCTTTAGCCCATCCAAAAGGGAAAAAAAATAACAACATTGTATATAGTTCTACGCAACATTCTAATTATGTATAGTGTAGTTTGCATTATTTTAGAGTGGTTAATTAGTTTAATATATGTCCCTTAAGAATAATATATGTTATTCTTGATTATTTTCTTTTATTGAATTTTTTAAATAAACTTTATGATTAGAAAAAAGTATAATAAGTTACGCTATGAACCCATTTTGATTAAATTCAACTTTTAAATCCCCAAAAGTAAAAAAAAAAGAAAAAAAAAAAGAAATTGAATCCCCACCTAACAGAACAGGTGAAAAACTAATATGCTTCTGCTAGTCATTTTCATACTCATGAAACTCGAGATTAAACTGATATAAAGTGGTAAATGAAAATCAATGTGAATCCTTCCTCCTCTTTGACTAAGCAACAAAATAAATGTTGAATTCCACCGAAAAAATGAAGGGAAATGTTCTGTTATTAAGTCTAACAACTCCTATAAAAACCCGGCACACAACCCCGTCCTTCTCAATCCTCTTCTCTCTCTCTCTCTCTGTCTCTGTTTGAAGTCTATTCAAAACCATTTTTCCCCTCCACACGGACACACAGAAAGAAAGTAGACACCACCAACTCCAGCACCATGTGTCATCCAACTCTTGACGTCACCTGCAAATGCTGCACTACTTCACCTCCTGATTGCAAAATTTCAATCAAGGACCCCGAACAAGAGCTTCAGCTCCACCCCAACAACATGCTCACCAATCCATTGATCTCCAAGCAACCTCAAATCACCACCAACAACACATCATTACCAACACCACCACCACCACCACCAACACCAACACCAACAAAAACAAAACCAATGAAAACAACGACAACAACAACAAAAGAATCCCATTTCGCAGAAGCCATAAAGGAAGTGTTATCCATATCAAAAATAGCCATCCCAATGATCCTGACAGGGCTCCTCCTCTACTGCCGCTCCATGATCTCCATGCTCTTCCTCGGCCACCTTGGTGAGCTAGCTTTAGCAGGTGGCTCTCTAGCCGTTGGCTTTGCAAACATCACTGGCTACTCAATTCTCTCTGGCCTAGCTGTTGGAATGGAACCAATCTGTGGCCAAGCCTTTGGTGCAAAAAGGTTCACCCTCCTTGGCCTATGCTTGCAAAGAACCATTCTTTTGCTCCTCTTCACTTCCCTCCCCATAACACTCCTTTGGCTCTACATGAAGCAAATTCTCCTCCTTTGTGGCCAGGATGATGCCATAGCCACACAAGCCCAATCATATCTTCTTTACTCCATTCCTGACCTCATAGCACAATCCTTCCTACACCCTTTGAGAATTTACCTCAGAACCCAATCCATTACCCTCCCTCTCACACTCTGTGCCACCTTCTCAATCCTCCTTCACATACCCATCAACTACTTCCTTGTTGCTCACCTCAAGCTTGGAATCAAAGGTGTGGCTCTTGCTGGGGTGTGCACAAACTTCATTCTCGTGGCTTCTTTGATTCTCTACATAGTCTTCTCTGGGACTCATAAGAGAACATGGGGTGGCTTCTCTTTTGAGTGCTTCACACAATGGAAGTCTCTTCTCAACTTGGCCATTCCAAGCTGTGTCTCAGTGTGCTTGGAGTGGTGGTGGTATGAGATCATGATTTTGCTGTGTGGGTTGTTGGTGAACCCCAAGGCTACTGTGGCTTCAATGGGGATTCTCATCCAAACTACTTCTTTGCTTTACATTTTCCCTTCTTCATTGAGCTTCAGTGTGTCAACAAGAGTTGGGAACAAGCTTGGGGCACAGAAGCCCTCAAAGGCAAGACTTTCTGCTATTGTGGGGTTGTCTTGCAGCTTCATGTCAGGTGTATTGGCATTGTTTTTTGCTCTCATGGTTAGGAACACATGGGCTAGCATGTTCACAAATGACAAAGAGATTATAACTTTGACATCTATGGTTTTACCTATAATAGGTCTTTGTGAGCTTGGGAATTGCCCTCAAACAACAGGGTGTGGGGTGCTGAGAGGCACAGCAAGGCCTAAAGTCGGTGCCAACATCAACTTGGGATGCTTCTACCTTGTGGGAATGCCTGTGTCCATTTGGTTGGCCTTTTTCACTGGCTATGATTTTCAAGGCCTCTGGATTGGCCTTCTTGCAGCTCAAGGGTCTTGTGCAGTCACCATGTTGGTGGTTCTTTGTAGAACTGACTGGGAATTTGAGGCTCAAAGAGCCAAGAAACTCACAGGAGGAGCAACAAACCATGAGGTTGATCCAGAGAAAAAGCCACTCAAACATGAAAGCAAGGAAGATTCTTTGCTGCTGTTAGCTCACACGGATGAAAATGAACAGTGATCGGTTTAATTCATCAACAACCTTAAAGAGAAAAACAAAAACAACTGAAGAGAGGAGGATAAGATATTTCTTAAATTTGTCTTTTAACTGTATAGGGCAGTAGGGTAGAGACAGAGGATAACATTTTTATTTTTATGATGATTTTTAGATAACATTAGATGCAGTTCCTTACGTGTTTTTTGTGTTATTTTCAAATTAAAATTGGATTTTTCATCTCAGTAATTAAAATAGTATAAGTTACAGATGTGAAACTCCAATTTTAATTAAAAAATAATACTGAAAACACGTGAGGAACTGCATCTAAGTTTTTTTGTCCTTAAGGAAAAATCACTGGGGTGGTGGGTATATGCCTCTCCTCTAAGGACTTCTGCTATTTCCAGTAAAAATCAATTACATTTTGCAGGGCATTTAATGTCATGGTGGGAAGTAGGAAAATGTGGTGTCCAGGAGGAGTAACCATTATTTCTGTAACGTACTCTTTTTTTGTTCAGCTTTACACAGAAGAAGAAGAGAAGAGACCCTCTCCTTTCATGATTTATGCTTATTACTACTGACTTCTCTGTTCCTCTATTTTCTACCTCAATATACATTCATTCACCTTTTGTCCTCTCTCTCTCTCTCTCTCTTTCTCTCTCCCTTTGTTTGTTCATCATTTTCTCTTAAAGAAGTCATTATAAAAGCTACAACAAGCTTTAGAGAATCTGCCTACTCTATTTGGAGTTTTATTCGGACAAATTACAAGACTAATAAAAAATGAAAAGGAGAAATATCTATATGAGAACAAAAATTAAAGCAAAACCAGATTTATTCTCAAGTATAAGAATATTGAAAAAATTTAACATTGACTTGAGAGTTAGGAGCTTCTATTTATGTATAGCAGCCAGGCTGCCACTTATTTTTGGGAATGAATTGCACATTAATGTATCAATGGATATAAAATAATACCTGTAATGCATTTTCTTTTCTCACCCCACATAAATTGAAGCAAAGGCTTAGCTAGCTGTCTTTGGTTCCTTGTTACTAAACTAAGATCATTCAGTCCCATCATTGCACACATTATTATATCATGTAAGAGATTTAGTCAAAGAAATTAATTATGAAGAGTTGTTTTTGTGATTAGGCAATATATTTAAAAGAAGTCCCTTTTAGCTATTTCCAAGTGAGCATCAGGGTTTTTTTTTTTTTTTTTTTTTACTTTTGGATTGTAATGACAGAGACTGAAGTTGGTTTTCAGTTTTCACTATCAAGTATTAATTTCATGATCCTCACACCTTGAAAACTTGCTACTTCTGTTAAATTCAACTTTTTTCCACTCTCCTACTTATACATGGGACAAGATAAAAAGAAAAGAAAAAGTACACGCTCACTCCGTTGGCATTGTACTAGGAAAGATCTCAACTATCAAATATTGTTTGCCTAAAATAAGATGGGGATCATAACAAACGTGGAGTCACTAGCAATTCAGATCACAAGATCACTCACTCATGGGGCAGAGTTTGACCAATCGAGATATAATGTGTATGGAGTTTCTATTTGTTCAAGGACCACATTAAATGGGATATGTGCAAATCTATGTTTTAATGCTCAGTGGTGCAAATTTGTCGTCAAGTTAGCAAGTACAAGTACAAGGTAATCTCACTCAGAGAGTAGTGAAGATTGATTGTATTTTGGAGTATAAAAAATGTTTAGAACTTCAATTTTTCAAGTCAAACTCACTCACAAGTAGGCCAACATTTTAAGGCATGAAATTGGGGGGTCATTGCCCAACGCCGGCAGCTTAAGTTATCTTACTTGGTTTCCTCTCCTACTTTGATGGTTCTTGTGCCTTTTGTCTCAATTTTAGCTTCTTTTTTTTTCTTTTTTTTAACAACAAATATTCTCGGGCCAAGAATTAAAGATTAAAACTACATTTGTCATATATTATTTTCAATTTATAAATTACTTTTAACTTAAAATTAAAAATAAGAGCTTAAAAAAATAAATAACAAGTTATTTATTAATATTTATTTTTTTTTTAATTTAAAAATTCTTTAAAATTAAAATATAATCAAATTGAGAGGTTGATTCGACTTCCCACTAACAAAAACTAACAAATTAATTTTCAATAAAAAAATATTAATTATTTCAAAATTTGTTATATATATATATTATAATTTGACTTTATTAGGATTCGAAGAGATAGGAAAAATAAGTTTCGTAAAAATAATTCTGAATAGTTTATTATAAAGTTACTCATTTTTTAATTTTTAATTATTATTTTAAAGAATTTTTAGCCATTGGTATTTGACTCAACTTTTATTTAAAAATAAATTGTAGACTGAAAATAAGTTGTGTAGGTGAGTGTCTATTTATTTTTAGATAAAAAAAACATGTATTTGTCAATGGATTAGTATTAATGTTTTTACTTTCATTTTTTTTTTATGTGTTGAAATTACATTGAAATTTAAATATAATAATTTTAACTTTAAATTAAACATACATTATTTATTTAGGATATTGAGATTTATTTTAAGATGGACGTATTTCGATAACCATTTTTCTATACACGTATTTGAAGATTAAACTCCTAAATATATTTTTAAGAGACATGATTATCTTTAAATTAATTACTTATATCATAATAGTTTGTGAATTTGTGCTTTGTGGCACTGATCATGACACAGTCCAAAACTTTTGGTGGACATGATGTGGTGTTTTACTATTAAACAGAATAATAAGATGCAACAAAAAATAAAAACCATTAGTTAAGCACAAAATGGGATGGGTACTTTTTGTGCAGATAGTAAGCAGAGGAATTTATGCACATTCAGAATTTTCAAAGTAAAAAGAGCACTGCAAGTGGCAGATCAAGTTGCACATTGATTTAATGGGGGTAACAGATTCTTATGAAGAGTCACCAGTAAGACATTTTCATTTTGGGGGAGGGGGGAGGGGGGGACAAAATCTTAACACCCTCTCTACTTAGCTTTGTTGCTTTCATTATTAATTGGTAGCAATAATAATAAGGATGACACTATTTTTGTTGGAAATCAATGTAGAGTCTAGGAATTGGGGAATCATTTTTTCTCCTTTTTTATTTTACTTTACTTTTTCTCTTATTTTCTTAAAATGGGGAATGAAGTTGATAGAAATATTGGATAGCTTATTCTACCACGATTCCTCAAAATTCCTTTTCTAAGGAGCTTATGTTAAAGGACAAGTATATACTTTTACAATAATTTGACTTGTTTGGGTTTTGATCACTTGGCTTTGATGATTCTTCAGACTTTTTAATGTTCCATGACTAAAAAAATTGTATTCGGATAAATAAATAAATAAAAAGTTCAATTTTATTAACGAATTGGTTGGTGACAAAGGTTATTGGACCAAACAGTATGTGACAAATTCAAGTGCACGTACGGTTTTATTATCCCTTGGTTTGTTTAAGTCAATTTTTACCTTTTTTTTTAATTGTTTTAGTGCTTGTTCTAGCATCAAACAACAGCACCACTCATTTTATCATAATTTTAGCAAGCAAGATAACATAAACAAGAGGTTGTGAAGTAGACATTTTACGAGATAAAAATACTACACAAAAAGAAAAAGATCAAACTTCAAAACTTGAAACCAGGGTATTGATTAGTTGGAGGATGTTCTAAAAGTCAACGAGCCTTTAAGGATGATTAAGAAAAAATTTAGAGAATATTAATTAGTTGATTAATTAAGTTTATTTGAGTTAATTAATATAAACTATTCGCATATAAAATAAACTTATCTTTGAGTGTCTGCTGAAAGATAGAAAATCATATCTATCACCAGTGTTCCTAATTCCAAATGGCAGCTCCTCTAACCTTTCATATAATTAATTTTGCCTAAATTAAACATGATGTACATCACCAACAAATAAATAAGAAAAGTCAATATATTTATTTTCAAATATTTAAATTTTATTTAAACAAATTCAATAATATTATTCCAAAATGTTATCTATTTTTTTTCTATTCATTTTTCAGGTGTTATCTGATTAGACTCTGCACACAGAGTATAATGGTGTACATGCAGTTAACGGGAAACAGAAAAGTCCGAGAATGAAATGTCATACATTTAAAAAAGAGCAATGTTGTTGATCAAAGTCAATCATCAGGTGTCATCTGATTAGATTTCCATCATTGTTTTTATTTTCTTCTGTTTAGAATTTGGTATCTTGAAAAAAAAAATGTGGTTGACTTTTATATCATGGTCAACTGATTTATCTGCATGTAATTATATAGAATATTTATACTGGGATGCTCCTTTATAGATTCTGTATGAATTGTAATGATTAAGAAATACATAATACTCAGTTTTTTTAAGTTGTCATGTAATATGCAAATATCTTCTTTTTATTTGTTAATCACTATGTAAGTATATTATTATTTCTCCTCATGATTAACATATAAAATAAATGTATTTCTTATATGGTTGAATACTTTCATAAGTTTTAACTTTAAAGTGATCATTGTAAAAAAAAAAAAAAAAACAAAAAAAAAATGGTTTACATTTATAAAAATAAAAATAGAAGTTTGTTGAGGCTAACACTTGATGTTAATGTCACGTCCTATCCCTGTATGTGGAGTGGAGCGATGGTAATACTTTATGTTAATGGTAAATGCTGTTCCTATTATGTATATGTGTTGAGGTGATGGTCGATGGGATATGATAGGTACTAATTCACATTCCCATGTCCACACTAAAAGAAAAAAAAGAAAAAAAAAAGGTTAATTACAAGGTGTTTTCACACTCTTTTAAAAACATTTATCCGTTAGGCAAGGTAACATATTATAAGCATTGGAGAGAATGTCACAAATAACATGAGTTGTGCCTCCAAACGGGTTACATTCAAAGTTTAAAGAAGTTCCTAAGTTCATTGATTAGCTAAAGCATGTATTCTTGCCTACAATAAGATTATTCATTCATTTACAATAAAGTAGTATAAATCTACAGTAGATACGTCTTAATCAGTAGACTTCAATGTTCTTGACATGCTTCTTGCATTATCTATATATCTTCATCACTGATTAAAGAATAATAACACTTATTATACCCATAATTAAGCTATACTAAGCACATCTTATATAAAACACACCATAGGCAGATTAGGTCAACGTGTTAGTTATACATAAATTTCTATGGTAATTTTTTTTTTCATAAAGCACTGTGATCAATTAACTAAATTTATTTTATTTTATTTAACTATATTAGTTATTTTTAAATTATATATGCAAAATTATCTAAAAAAAAAGTTTAATATGTTCATATATTTCCTGCTGAATATCATCTGAAATGTTTACCAGATTGTACGTTTGGCTGATCCAGCTCAACAAAAGATGCTTAAATTCCAAAATAAAAAAAATAAAAAAATGGCTGATTAGTTTTGGTTATTAAGTACACTAATTATAAAATTCATAATGTTTTATAGCTGTTGGACCACCTGGATTCTAAATGATACAAAGGCTAACATGATGCCAAGTGGTAACATATGAACTACTTAGTTGGCCTCTTTATCGGGTTGACCTACAATAATAATAATAATAATAATAATAATAATAATTAATAATTAATGATGATAAATTATAAGATGCTAGCTATGGTCTACCTTGAGTGTTCAGAAAGGTCATACTATATATATACTATTAATGAATCCTCTGATTAGCCATAACTATATATATATATGATCATGATATGTCGATGATGCCCCTTTCAATGGATATTTGGTTCGTCATCCAAATTAACTCACAGATCAACTAGGAAAATATTAAGATATTTTGGCCGGATTATTTTTAAATAAGAAATTGTTCATTGCTAGTAATCACGAGACAATAATATGATAATATTCTAATCAACCCAGATTATATTGTGAATCATTACTAGTTTTGCATGAGTTGCATGGCAAATCATTCTTTAATTATGGCTACGTTGAATTTATCTTGTTCGTAATTATATTATATATTTTACTTGGGTTAGAACTTATATATTTGAAAGAATTTATTTAGGAAATTATATGAGGCCGGGTTGGCTGCTGCTGCTCTGACCATTTGAAAATGAAGAGTGGAGTAAAATAGAAACTTATAGCACCCTCTTAAGAGACAAAATTGTACTCTACGTCGGCATGTAAATCAAAAAGGGAAAATTATGGGAAAATCTCACAAAAGAAATAAGGCTCTCTCTCGGTTACCCTTCAAAGTTGAAATCAAAGCGTAATCTTGTGACTACTTTTTGTGAGCTTGAGTAGCCACATGACGTGTGAATTTGGATCTCTTGGTGGTGATGAAAAGGCAAAGAAGCACGTTTTCTAATCTCAATCATATTGTCACAGAACAGAATCCCACAGCTCATGGACGGTTAGGGCATGCCATAGACCAATCTTAGAGATGTCATGGGGATGGGCGTGCTTTCCCATCTAACCATGCAAATTAATTATTACAATTTTAATTAACAAAGTCAAGACAAGGATGGTTGTTGTTTAAGAGATCGACACACGAATACTGCAGATATATGTAAGATCCACTAATACTTAAAACTATAAAATCAAGAGAAATTAATAATCATTAAATAGAATATAAGATCTGTAAAATTTATATTTTTAATAAATTTTAATTAATAAAAGAAGGTATATTTAAAATAGTGTCTTAGCAGGTGTATTTTTAATATTTCTAATAAAAATAGTTGAGATTTTGATATGAATGACTCGGACGAAGGGGTGGTAAAAAAAAATGGAAGAATGCGGAAAAAAGAAAATCTATATTTCCAAGCTAGCATGCATGATCTTGATAAGTTGCATATGCATGTGATGTCAATTTCTTGAACTAACAACAAGCCACTTCAACTTTTTACTTCAATATCTTGATAAAATCATTATTAGTAGTCAAAAGCAGGGAAATTTTTAAAACAAATATCACTAAATAATTAATTAATACAAACAACTATTACTAAAAAATGATAAAAGGTGGAAAATTATTAGATGCTGTTGATTTAGATTTATGCAGAAATAATTAATCAATATATATAATGTTTTTTTTTTTTTGGTGAATTCAATATATATAATGTTACGTACACAGATCTATGACATTGCCTTGTAATTAAATTTTACACCCATTTTAGTACCTATTGGTTCATCTGAATATCTAACTAGTTATAAGTTATAACTGGCGGAATATTGTATTGCTATGATACTTTAATAGGTAAAGTTAGTTAATTAAACAAGGTGCAGCCCACGACCTAATCTCGTTAATCACGACCTACAGTTAGGATTAGATATTTTATATGCCTATTTAAATAAAATATTCAAGTATAGATCATTTAACATATGTTTCAAATGTACTGTGTATCAACTGATAAAAATAAAAAATATTGTTTAGATTTCATTTAGAGTGTACTGGTATTTTAATATGTGTAGTGTACATGATAAATACTTATTTTATATTTTATAATATATAAATATTTTTGAAAATATAAATTATATTTATAAATATTTTTAAAAAAAAATTGAATCCAAGTTACAAACAATAGAGGGAGATGTCAGTCTTCTCCATCCCATCAATGTTCAAAAATTTCAAAGAGGTTGAAATGTTACAATTAAGAACACTGACTATAATGCAAAGCAAATTCATAAAGCCAGTAGAGTAGGGATGCAATGCAACGACTCGCAGGTTCAATAATTCAAACTTGAACACACTACGAATATATTAATAATAAATTAACATAGAAGTGAATGAAAAATAAAAGTGTTTGGTTTAAAAAATAAATAAAAGAGAAATAAATAAAAACATATAAAATAACTAATAAGTCTCACTATTTTTTTCTCTCCTCTCATTTTTCTTCTACTAAAAGTCTGAAATTAAGTATATATTTTTTTCTCTTGATCCCATTTTTCTTTTCACCAAACAAAAGTTAAATGACAAGATTGATAGTCGACAGCATCACAGCGTTTGTTCGGCACCGACGTAGCACATAATTCGTGCATGGATCGATCATCGATGTCTCTGCTTTCCATGTTGTTTCCATTTTTTTATACTAAAACAAAATAGAGTTAGGAAAATGGTTTTGTTTTTAAAAGAATAATAATTAAAAGGAAAATGTGCAAAACAATAAAAGGATCAAGTGTTTGGATCTATCTAAGACACTACTAAAAATCCACCTGTTACAACTTCAACTAATACTGTTAGTTAACATCAGAGACTAAAAAAAATTACTGAACTAAAACAAAAATAAAATCTTAAAAAAATTAAAACCGAAAATAAGTTATTTTATAGGATCATATTGTTGTTTAAAAAAAAATTATCAAATGTTATCGTTGACGATTTTTATCTGTATAAATTATTACTATAACAGTACAATAACAACTCATAGTGTTCTGTCAAAAAAAAAAAAAACTAATAGTGTGGTCTTGCTTCAAAACTATGACACGTGCTATGTTGTAGGGGCCTAAGCCTATGTATACGATTATTACGAGATAATAACATATAAATGGGGATTGTGGTTGAAATTCCTCATGCATTAGTGTAATACTATAATGATTATGATACGATATAATAGTGTAGTAGATAAAACTAAAGCTGCATGAATCTGCGTCCTATATATGTCAATCACTAATTAATTAGCTCACCCTACAAAACAAACAACGTGCGATCCTTTGTATGAACATATTTTAACTTATCTTACACTGATCCCTAATTGCATATTCCAGCAAACCATGCAGTAATATGGTTGTTCTCCTGGACCACTAAATTAGACTAAACCCAAGTAAATTAACCTAAAAGGTATCTCAACTTTCAAGTGTAGTTAAATTTATCAACGGTTGTCATCATTTTGCACTAAATATTATTTTAATATATAGATTTCTGTGCAAGCCTGACTTATATTTATGTAGTATAAAAGTTAATCAGCATGATCATCAGATGCATGTCAGTATGTCACTATTATTTTCATAGTCATCCCACCATATAGATAAAGATAAATTAAAATAAATCAACTATCATGATCGTGATTTTCTTAATCATCTCACTATTAATTACGGGGTGAGTGGCAACAACAT
The DNA here is from genome assembly GCA_014843725.1 of Amphicarpaea edgeworthii. Classification (NCBI taxonomy): domain Eukaryota; kingdom Viridiplantae; phylum Streptophyta; class Magnoliopsida; order Fabales; family Fabaceae; genus Amphicarpaea; species Amphicarpaea edgeworthii. Next base: position 3,869,698 of record CM026325.1, read on the forward strand.
AGGCAATGGCTCCCTCTGGTGTAGACATATATATTTTATTATCTACGGAACGAAATTAAGCATATACTGTAGTATATATCTTGAGGGCAGGGAATCAAATCAAAGGTGTTAATTAAATAATTGATGATTGGTCAACAATGAATGGTTGGAACTTGGAAGAGAATGAATGAAGGAAGGAAGGTTTCCAGTTCAACATCTGATCTAAGTTTGGCAGCCTCTGAATGTGAGACAGATACTTTTTCAGGGTTTCCGTGTCAACTTGGATGTTCTTATAAACTACTGTACTCCAGTCAGAACATAGTACAATGTTGTGTTTTTTTTTCAAAGTAACGATACGGATGCCATCTGGATAAAAATTAATTTAATTTAATTTGTAGTTGTGATCTATCTAAAGAAATTTTACACATAATATAAATAGAACACAAAATCTAACGATAAATTGATCCTATAACAGAGTAAGAACCTTACCTCAATCCTCACTACATAGTACACTGTTTAGTTGTAATTGTTGATGGCTTACATGTGCAGCCTTTGACACTATCAGTGCATTGCACCTAATGAAAAAAAGGGGACTCAACTCACCGTTTTTTTCTTTTTCACCAGTAACATAAATAATTTTTTTAAGGAATTTAATATAGACGTATCTGTTGATTGATGATAAATATGTTATATATTATTACTATTATTATTATTTTACTTTAAAAAAGACAAATTCAAACTTAAGATAACTGTTTTGGCTTCTTGTTAAGCTGATATTTATAATTATAATGGGGTACAAATTTGAATTAATCCACTATTTGTTCATCAAGAGTCTAATTAATACCCTTTTGAATCATCATGGATTACATAACATGGACAATAGTGGAGTCTGAATCCGCTGAATCACTAATCTCACATCTTGACTGTGTCAAGAAAGACATAAAATTCAATTTCATTTGCTGATCGAGAAGACACGATATATTATTACTTTATAGGAAATGAGAAATCAAATGGGTTCACTTCCGCAGAAAACTTTTAATATCAATTATACCGCAGGTCACGAATGATTCAAAGTCATGACCAGTATTGCTGCACGTTTAATGCATTCTAATTTATTTTATTTTAATTTTGAGTAAATTATTTGTTTTAGATCGATAATTGGTACGAGTTGATCTGAGTGATAATTAATTTAATTTTTCTAGAAAAGATATTAAATTTAAATTTTATGAATGAAAAAATATGATTAAGAAAATCTAAATAAAAAAATTTAATCATTAACAAAATTAACAAAAATTGATAAATACTTGAAAAGAAAGATACACTTAAGTGCAAATCCATATTATATTATTAATAATTAATTTACACAAACAAATATGCATGTCTCTGCACCCTTTTAAAAAGTTATAGAGTAGCAGTACTATTAAATATTAATTCATAGGAGTGGTGATTTTGGATAAGGAAGTGGCAATGACGGCTTGAATTGTTTGCATTCTCTTTGTGTGCACACAAAATGTACAGTGTACAGTGTTATATAGAGTAGAATATATAGTTTCTGAACAGTAATGTGTAAATTTGTCCACATAAGGATTAATGAAAAGAATGCTGACTCTTCCCTTTATAAGGAAAGTCACCTAACTATATATGTATGCAATGCATTATCATGCTCATGCATGCATCATGCATGCACCCTTAGCTTTGCCCTTTACACGTTTCAGGTAAGTAAAATAGAAAGTTCCTTTACATGTCAATAAAGTATAAAAGTTTGAGTTGTTCGATGACGATCATTGCATTAAATAAAAACAATGAGTTGTAGCCTGTATAGGATGATGCAGGATCTTAACTATTCTTATCTAACAATTCAATTTTTTTTTTTCACATTTTACTTTATTATTTCAGGAAAAGAAAATCAGGATGCATGAAAGTTTTTTTTTTAAGTGATTTGCAATCCCTATGATTTGATGTATTTGGTTTTATTTTATTTTAACAAACATGATAGGAATATATTGAAATGATATTTTTATAATTTTAATAAAGCATGCATGCACATCAAAAAGGAATTAAAAACAATATCCTCTTTCAACTTTCATATTCCTAGCTAGTGATTTGACTGAAGGCTTTAGAGTAACCAATACAATTAGATGTTAGCAATACTAGAGGCAAAAGGTACATATGCTTAAGGGGAAAGAGAGAGTTTCATTCTCTGAGAATCAAATTTTGAACCACCAAATTGTTATATGTTTTTCATTTTGTCAACCATTTAATGTAAGAATAAAGCCAACATGATTTTTTTTTTTTAATTCGAATCGATCGAACATCACAATGAGGAATACATGGAGACTCTTCAAAGAGTAGTGCACGTGTGTTTGCTCCTTTTTGAGAGAAGAAGATGGAAAGTAAGATATTTTTAATAATAAAAGAGCATATATGCTAAACATGACGATTTTTTTTTTAATAAATCTCAATTGAATTCAACTTGGCGTGCATATATATATTAAAGAGAATTTTCTTTATCCTTGTCACTCTCACTCATCAATCTCCATTGGTAAACAAAGCTTCCGTAACGCTTTTGTAAGATAGAATTTACACCAACAACAAAAAAAGTTTCATCCGTAACGCTATATATGCTAAGATAAATTTAATTATAAATCGTTCGCCTATCGTGTTTGAATTCAAGATTTTTGAATTTGGTATTTTATTTATAAAAAACGAACGGGTGGAATGTAGAAGATATAATAATCTAATGATTCCAAAAACCAAAGTGATATGCTTCGGATAGGTTTTTATTCTGTGAAAAAGTTGTTGAGAATGATAAAGTTACCATGAGAATTTTCTATTTTATTTTATCACATAAAGTTGATATTGTATTTTTTTTTCTTTTTATATTTTTTTATATGCATACCTTCAAAATTAAAAGAGACAATTTTCTGTTGTCTATTTTTATCGTCCATAAAACAATTTTCTTTGATCATTTAATACTTTTTCATCCAAAGTAATTTGGTTAGTTGCGTTGTTAACACACATTTTATTCTTAGATGAAATTCACATAAAATTTATTAGTGTGTGGAATCACCCAGTCTTATTTATTATTTAATGAATTTCATATAAAGTTTAACCAATAAAAATAAAAATTTATTCTTAGTTGTTTGTTATTTTTTGTTTTTCTTTTTCACTCACATATAGCTATATAATTGGTGAGTGGAGAAAAAAAGAAATGGAGATTAAAAATAATGGCGGGTATTCGATTCGGTTTCAGAGCCCCATTTGTCCGTGAGTTAATTAATTTCCACTTCAAAAAAAAAGTTTTCTACACAGAGAGAGAGGAGAAAAAAAACACTAATTTTTTTCACAATTTTTATGTGGAGAGGCTGTGTGTTTTTTGGTTTGGGTTTTCCGAACACAAAATTTGTTTATTTTATGTTGGATATATAACGAGATTTTATAAACGGCCTGAATAGAGAACCCAAGATGCTTTTGTTTTTGTCCAAGAGGACCCCGAGACACTAATGAGATGGGTCCAAGCTTTAATATAACTTTTTGGTACAAGAAAATTGCTATTCTCACCTCCACGTGCATTAATTATTATTCCCCAAAATACTCTGTCAACAAAAATATGTTTCTTTTGTACAACGGAAGCATATTTCTGTTGTAGTATATTGTGGTGGGAAAAAAAATCAAAACGGAAATAAATATACAATAGAAACATATTTCCATTTTGATTTTTTTCACAAACCATATACTAAAATGGAAATGTGATTCTGTTTTTGTTTGTGCCAAATGCAAAGGAATTGTGATTCTGTTGTGTAATTTTACATTCTGCATTAATACAGGAGATATTTTACATGGGGAGAAAAAGAAGCAATATTGATTTTCCTTACGTGAAATGCTTGAACACCATTTCTGAAAACCTTAGCCGTGTAAGAAAGAATTGAAAGGTGGTGAATCTAGATGTTGCACCTGTAAGAAAAGAACTGAATCTTTAAATCATGAAAGTAAGTTTAATTCTTTGGGGAGCAATTTAATTAACAAATAGTATAAATGATTTAGTTAACATACTTATCTCGAAAGGAAACTAAGATTATCTTAAACTAATTCACATTGAAAGAGAATAAATTAGAAAATATAGATAAAGAAATTAATCTATTAGAAAGTCATTGAATAAATTTCCAATCTTGAAAGTTTTCTCTTATTGATTTCACCAAATTTTAGTTGCTTGCTTTAATTTGAATTTCCAATCTCAAATATTTTCTACCTCAATTGATCGATTTCTTTTGGTTTAATTTTCATTGAATAGCGATAATTTTCTACCTAAGGAAAGAACAACATTTTATTACTCGACAATATTGTACACTTGCAGGAACGTGTCAACCAAAATCACAAAATAAGTATATTAAATTAATATATTTAAGCCTATAAAAACATTATGCTTAGAATGTTATGGATGTAGAATCATTGTTAATTACGACAACTGGGTGCTTGAAAAGTTTCAAGCCAGTTTGTACTTTTTTTTTTAACAATAATAAAATTATATATACTTACCAATGTAAAATTCTCAAGGAAGATTAGATTAATAAATAGTAACAGAAGTATACTAGTATTAGTTACCAAGAAATTGTTGTAAAAGTGAACTCAAGTCCTAACTTTCAAGGAACATTCCAATCCAATCATGTGAAGAAAAGAAACCACCCTAAGCTCAAACAACATTGTACTTTGTTATTTCAAGTTCATACAAGATTTGTCTTTTGCAGATGTCATTCCCGGGGAAGATTGCTCCTTCCACATTTGTGTATCTCGATCATTACCTACAATAAAGTTTATCATTCTATAGGCTTATTAGGACAAACGTTATTATGTTAATGCCCTATACTACGTAATCATTGCATGAAATAATATTAATATTTTTTTTATCAGTTTTAAATTGCAGTGCAACAACAAGCTTTGCATACTGAAACGCATAAAAATGCTTATTCTTCACTCCACCATTCTCACGGCCTTTGCTTGAGGCCAAAGAAGGAAAATTTCTAAATATGGTATAGCCTGTGTTGTTAAGGTAGCATTAGAATACTTTCTGATTTATTAATAGTTAGTGTCTAATCCTCAGTTATCATTTCATCTTCTCTGCTTTCAAAACACTTTTCGTGACTTGGCTTCCTATCATTGGACGGATTAGTAAAATAATAATAAAAAAAACTTTCATAGATACGAGTCATTTGGCCAGATATGTGTGAGCCAAAATTTTGCTATTATTTTTTTTAACCAATGTTGCTTACTTGCTTTTGCTTCACCAAGAAATTCCACAAAAAACCTATGGCAATGATAGAGATGGAAAGAAAGCAAAGCATGAGATTCTTGGATTCTGAAATAGTAGTGAATAATACTGCTCGCCACAAGATTGCGGTTAACATAGCTATTACAAATGCTTATTTTATAGAAAAAAAAATGTTATGCATGATAAAAAGTTTTACATAGTAGTCCAAATATGCTATTACAAATTGATATCATATCAACCATAATTTGTAATTTGATAACAAAAGTAAACTATATTTTATATATATGAATTTTGTTATTTATTGAACTGTTGAATTATATTTATATATTATTTTTTAACTGTCTAAATAGATCGAATATAAATATATAATCAAAAGATTTTTATAACCCAAACAAATAGAGCCTATTGTCTCCAGTTCCAGCAAATTCTTAAAATTAATAACAGGTTCAGTTCTTTTGGAATAGCCAATGTTTCTGCTCCATCTCATAATTACCATTAACATGAGCCTTGTACTTTGTTATTTCAAGTCCCTTATACCAGTAATCATTCCCGAAGAGGATTGCTTTCTTCCACAATACAGTAGTATTTGTGTATTGCCATCATTACCCACATAAAAGTTGATGATTTTGTAGACTTACTAGGACAAATGTCAATGCCTCTACTATGTAATCATTGCATGAATTATCATAATTCATAACCAGTTTAATATTGCACTGATGAAACCTTAGCAAACTGAAACAACCTTATTGTTCACTCCTCCATTCTCACGGCCTTTGCTTGTGCCCAAAGAAGTGAGTTTCTAAATGTGCAATAAACGGTAACATTATCTAACTTTCTGATTTGTTAATACTCCACTCATATCATTTCATCTTCTCTACTTTTAAAACACTTTTTTGCACTTGGCTTCCTATCATTGGATGGATTAGTAAAACCCTTTAATAGATGAGAGTCTTTTTTCTCACTTGTAGACCCCACAAGAACCTAAGATACTGAAAAATTGTTAATATGCCATCAACCAATGGTTCAATATAGCAGAGGCATTCTTAACTAAATAAGACTTTAGACTCTGGAGTTAAGATATGTCGTTAAATCCTAATGTTTCCAATAACATGCTTATAACAATATTACATATATCCATCAAAAATAGGCCCATACATTTGGTAAATGAATTCGGTGGACACCAAAATCACAGAAATGTAACTTTTTTTTTTTTTTTTATGATAATCACTATCATAGCAACCCCATTTATTTTTGAAGTAAATGACAGATTATAGGGGGGTTGCTAAACAAATCTAAATACAGAAAAGAATGTAAAACATATAACACTCCAAGTGGAAGACAAACCCAAATCACATCCACACAAGTAAAAGCAACGTGGTATGGTAATTAGTCGAAGAATTCCCAATTGAACTTGGGAGGAGCTGAATTATTATTGGTCACTGAGGATGTGGAGGATTGCACAGGGATTAATGGAGGGACAGAATCAAACAACTCCCAATTTGTTGTAACTACGACTCCTGAGGTGGAATTCCTTGGTTGTTGCTCTTGATAAAGTTCTAGAGATTTCTCATTTGAGTTCCTTGATTGTTCTTGTTGCTGCTCCTGAATTGGTGCTAATGCTAATCTGTGATGTCCATTTGAATGCTTTTGTTTTTGCTCATGAACTGGTCCCAGCTTTTGCCCATTTGAATGCTTCTGTTGTTGAGGTTGCACTGGGGCATGCTCTCCATTGCCATTAGGCATAGAATTCTTAACTTTCAGCACATCAAGAGTTTCAACATACTTTTGAACTCTTTTTACCTTCAAAATTAAATGTTTCACTATCATTAGAACCTTGAGTGCATACATAAATGCAATTTTATATATACTACTAATAACTCAAAAATGAGCAAAATGCAACAAAGTCTCTATCATTACCTGCATTTTCCTCTGTAATTTGACATCCCCATCAGCCATTATACCATCCAATTTAAGCAATTGATTCATCAATAACTCAATCAGATTAAGCACATCTGTTTCCACAACTTTCCCACCTTTGCTAATAATTGACTCAAAGGCTGATACCTAACCAATTCCAATCACTTATCAGCTTCCAACTACTCAAGCATTTAATACAATCCAACCTCACTCATAATTAAGTTTGAAAATGAAAAGAAAATATTAAAAAAAATTAACACTAATAATATTAATAACAAGTAACAACCATAATACATACCCGTCCTGCAAGCCTATCTACTTCCAAGCTGATTTCTGAGATCGACTTTGCAGCTTTCTCCATCTTAGCATTCTTCCTTATCTCTAATAACCTCTTCTCTTGACTAATAGGGTCTTCCACTAACACTATCTTTGATTTATCCTTCACCCCAACTATGTCAAGAAAAGCCTTTGAATCCCTCTCCTTGTCTTTGTAAAACAGCTTCTGGTCTTGATGGTGTAACCCAGTTGGCCCTGACAGCATTTTCTTCAACTCCCCTGCAATTCCAGAAATTAAACATACAACAACCTATGTAACCAAAACAAGAAAGGACAAAACTTAGATACAGTCCCTTATGTACTTTTAGTGATATTCTCCAATCAGAATCGGAGTTTCACCCCAGTAATCTATGTTGACATTTAAATTTAATGCAAACCTTTGTTTATTACACACAAATTACCTGGTGAAACTCTAATTTTGATTGAAGAACAACAACAGCACCAAAAACACCTAAACAATTATATATATAAATCTAAATTTTGTCAAACAACAGAAAGGTAAAGAAAACCAAGAGTAAAGGGAGAACATAATAGGCAAATAAATAACATTAAAACTTGAAAAAAGAAAAGAGAAGAGTTACCAAATGTAGCTTGTGAACTAATGTTGACTTCATGGTAAATTGAAGAATACTTGACCCTAACTCTAATTGTGGGCACAAGAGCTGGGTTCCGATCCGAGTCAGCAGTTCTGGTCTGAACAAGCATTCCACCTGGCCTCATCTCCCATTCCTTTGAACCAGTCTCAGATCTGCAACCAGCTGAGCCTCCTCCATTCATGATTGAAGAAACACCATTTGTTTTATTATTTTGATTATTATTATTATTGTTACTACTACTAATATTCCTCATCCTCATCATCTTCTTTCTCTCACTCTTTCACTTTCACAAAACAAATATGAAACAAAAGGGTGTGTGATGAACAAAACACCAGAGAGGGTTAGATCTCTGAGGACTCAGATTCTCTACCACCCATGACAGAAACCACACTGACCCAATTCACCAAAAGCCTGCCTGCTAGAACATGTTTCAGAAATCTCTCTCTCTGACCCCAGCATTCCACAAGTTCACAGCAAGAGAGATTAAGACACGGGAAAAAAACAACAAAAAACTTAGAACTTTAGAAAGAGAGAGAGAGAAAAAGAAAAACTTGGACTAATGAATGGCTCATGTGGAAGAAAAAATCCAACCCTATCAAAAGCTGAACCTGCCAAGGGTCAAGGCACAGATCTTCAGACTAAAATGTGGCTGAAAAACTGAGTTTCAAAATTTACAGCATAATAATCTTGAACAAGGAAAAATGAAGAGCTACAGTAATATGAAGCTGTGGTTTTTTCTTCTTCTTTTTTTTTTCTCTGAAGAGAAGATGTTGAGGAAAGAAATATGAGAATCTAGAGAGTGAAGAATTGCAACAACGATGAGGAATTGATTCTCCCTTGGTGTTCTGGAGAAATCGGAGGGAGAAGAAAGTGGTGAAATGCAAACACAAAAATAAATAAATAATAATAATATAAAAACGAGTGGCCAGCTAACTATGCTGACACCCTGTGATATTCATATATACTATGCATTTAATTAATTACTTTTAAATTATTAAGTTTTTAATAATGGTCCTTATAAATATATATCATATGATCAATTATTCTTTTGTTTCTTCTGCCCGACTAATAAAATGAAGCATCTCATTAGCTGCAGATCAAATTGTAATTATTTTTTTCGTATCATTTTAGATGATCATTTTGACTTTCTGCAAGTCTGAATTAATTTGTTTTTAAAATAGTTTAAAAAATAATTCTTTAATCAATAGTTCCTTTGAAAATAACTAAAAGCAAGCATGCAGTTAATTTCAATTTTCAATTCCCTTATGCTAATCAATATGTACCATGTGCAAAGTAGCCTATTCTACACTTTAAAAAACCTTCTGCACAGTAGGATAAAAAATAAGAATTTAATTTAAATGAACCAACATTTTTATAATACTTTTAAACACATTGCAACATAGTTAGTTATTTTTTTTATAATATTTATCTTAAAAGTCATATACCTAATAATTTTTTTATTAATTTATAATTTCGAAAATATTTATATTCATAGTATGCAAAAATTAAAAGCTTTTACTTTTAAAAACATTTTACTTGGTAAAAAAATTGAATGTAATTTCTCCATAGGTAATTTCTCTTTATCAACAAATTAGTTTAATCCACAATAATTTACATAAAAAAAATATATTGAGTCATATAAATGAAAAGAAAATAAAAAATGGTGGTGGGAAAGAAAAAGAAGGAGACAAGGTATAGAAATCCGGCAAAACAATCTTAATTTCTTCATAAATAGTTAAGAAAACTAAAACCGACGGAGAGAAGTGAATTGGGCACTGTTAGAGTTTCGGTGCTGTTTGGTTCAGCATAAAGATGTTGTGTCCCTTATTATCTGTAAGCCACGTGTCATTGTAGGGGTAGATAGGGAATTTAGGGGTAAACCAATCATTGTTGTTGGCCTGTGGAGAGTTATAAGTGCGTTGTCTTTGCAGTTTAATTTGACGAGGGGGTAGTTCAAACAGTGAAGTTTTACCCGCCAAAGCTTCTCATTGGTCACTCGCACGTGTGATGTTCCTTATTGCAAAGGGACCAAGTGGGGAGGGTAATTTTTTTTCTAACCCTTGGTAAAAGTTGATTACTTGCTTCCAGATTTTTCTATTAGCACATATACACGTGCTGCTTCCTTCGCCCCCCTCTTTTTTTTTGTAACAATCTATAATTTAATCAAGAATCAAAACTTTGCTTTTCATACAATTAAATGGTGAGGCATACAGCATACTACTACTTTTCATGTTTTAAAACTACAAAAGGGAAAATTAACCATTGACCCGTTTGTTTCCTCTATTTAAAAAACCACTTTATAAAATATTTTAAAAAAGTAGTATAAAAAAACGCAATGAAACACACCTAGATTTAACAGTTCTTAGTTTATTGTATTTAAAATAGTTAAAAAAAAAAAAAAGCAAACACATTATATATAATACTCAATGAGAACTAGCTATGATGTATTATTACATTGGGAAATTCTTGCTTTTGTTAGAATGTATAGTTTGAACAAAAGAGAATGATCAGATCAGTCAAAACATATGCGATTAGAATATTGTATGAGAACACCCACGCATGCATGATTTTCTTTACAATTATATAATACTTATTGGAAACTAGCTGGAATGAAGGGAAGAATTCAAAAATGGAGGCCAAGTAATTGTTTGGTCCCTTTCGATTCAGGTAAAATCTCGTTTTTGATGGTATTGCATGCCAATAACTTCATTTAATGGAAACATTAGGTTAGCGTGTCTTTTCCTCTATTAAACAGACAATCACGATATCTATGATCCTTTTTACCATTTCATAGTATTTTCAGAATTTCTGAAAACTATACTTCTTGTTAATAGTGTCTTTCTCCATCGTCGGTTAATGGTATAATTAATTGATTTTGGAACTAGTTAGCTTTGTCGTTAAGCTCAATACTTGATCCTCATCAATGCTACAATCTAACTGTGAGCAATGCAAATTTGTCCATAGAGTAGATAAAACAAGAAAAAGGGGTATCTATATAATTGCATGCTATCTTTATTTTTTATAACAAGATAAGGATTAAAAATAATATAAAAATTATAAATAAAATGAGTGATGTGAAAATAATATATATATATATATATATATATATATATATATATATAAATAATTAAATGAAAATAATATATTTCATTTCATTAAATATTTTAATTTCTTAATTAACCCCCTTTTGATGATGAAAATAGGGACTAGGCATTATCAATTATTATCTATAGAACTCAACAAGTTTTGGTGTTTAAAAGCGAAATTGAAAGGATGGGTCTTATTGATAAAATAGACAAGCACTATATTTCTTCTTTTTTCTTCATATACGTTTATATTACTATGTTTAAACAAGAATAAAAACATTTTCTTTCTGTAATTGAAGCATAAATATACAAGTAACGTACAGTTAGTAAACGCTGGTATAATGTACTCTTAAATTTTGCTTTTTCTTTCCGAATAACAAAAAAAAGTAGCCTCAATGAAATTCAAATTTTAAACTAATTAATTTATTCTTCATTGAAAGGTTACTTATATGTTAAGATTGTTAGTTATAATTAACAAATGTTTTAAAATCATGTGAAAGAATATATCTCAGGTGTGAGGTAATTGCACAATACATTAGGTATGAATTCGTTTGAAAACTAACAAGTCTTTAATAATTAATAATTTGATACAAATGGGAGACAAAGAAGCTATGAAATTCAAATTCAGGGTTATAACAAAAAAAAAAAAAAAACACAAAGCACAAAAAACTTAAAATATTGAAGGAAAGAATTGACTCCAAGTGCTGTAGATGAATTATTACCCCCAATGAATAAATATGCCAAACTAAAAATGAGAGACAAGAAAAAGAAGAAGATTCAAAGGGTAGGTACACGTGGCGCGCATGGAGGCATGAGTAAGATACTAAAAGACAAGCAAACTACTGCTCAAATTCAAGGGATGTCTCCCCCATTTACGATTCACCGACAGTTTGGCACGTGCGAGTTTCGTCGCACGTGAGAAAATTCTACGGGGTTCTGATACTGTGGGTACGTATAACGACGGTGACGCTTCTACCTACTGTGGTTGTTGGGTTGGGTTGGCTAACTATGCAATTGCAAATATCTCTTATATATAATTAAGCAATTAGTTTTACACATTTTTTAATTTATATAATAAGTAATACTTTAGCAGCACCTAAAAAAGATAATAATAACTAATATTTTATCTTTTTTTTTATTGTGTATAATGAAAAGAATAAAATTTGAATCATATATAGAAGATGAAAGAGTAAAGTCGATTATGTTATGAAGTTATATTTTTATTTATTTAGTGTCATGAAGTTATACTTGACTACTTGAGACAGTTAAAAAGACAAAATTGAAAGAAGAAAAAATATGGACACCAAAATAACTTATCACCATTATATATTGTTATTACTGATTATAGATTACAATATATAATCATACCACAAAATAAAGATGTCGGTGTCTTAATTTCAACCAAATTATGTTTCTATCAATACACATATTTTTTTTAATATTTTATATAATTATATGAAGTAAAATGGATAGGTATACACTTTAAGAATATTTTATAAATCATCATTAATGAAGATTAGATGTATATGTTTTTTTTAAGCATCCATGGGAATTAGTTTAAAATATAAAATTGTCGTTTGGGGGATTGAGCAGTTGACAATGAGATATCTGATGGCGGACAAGGTACCGACCAATTGCAAATAACTAAAGACTTTATACAAAATTGAATTTCTTAACATAATTGGTCACATATTTGTAAATATTTTATACTTTTACTCTATTTTTATAGATTGTGAGAAACATTATATTATGAAACAATCGTTTTACATTGACCCTGCTGATTGCTGATCGATATGGTCAGTTATTGTATCACTCTCCGTGAGTTTTTCTTTTGTCGTCACTATATATTATTTAGGGATCGAGAAGTACTTTGTAACAAGTCAAATTAAATTCATTATATTATGACCAATTACTAAATTCATTTTTAATTATTGAAATAATTAGTTTAGTGTTGGGATAATAAACGTATTACATTAGAACATACACGTTATAAAATAAATGTGACAAATGCTTCTTCTTATTATATAGACAAAAGGAAATTAGTTTCTGTTCGATTAGCTAAGCGTAGTTATATCTGCAAGAAATGTGTGATACACCCGCATAAAGGTAAGAGAAAAATGAAAATTAGAGAAAGTGCTTTATGAGACAATATTGATAAAGATAATAATAAGTTAGGTAGAGCTAGAATGTTTGTATAACTTTTGTGCTAGCTAGCGTATGGTTAGTGTCGAAGCCAAATGCATGTGTAAGCATGTGGACTCTGGAGTGTGGTCAAAGGGAAAACCAGAAACAAGTCTTATAATTTAAGGGACATAACAAGAAAACCTCTGCACGATGCAGAAGTCAGAACTGTATGCATGTTGTTGTTGTTGTTGTAAGGTGTTCCTGTTAAGTGTTAACAGTACTGATGGTGGCTTGTTTTCTGATTCACTATCACAACAAACAATAACTATACAAAAACATGGAAACCTCTGCATTCACTTTCTAATAAAAACCATTATCTATGTAACATCACGGACATGTCTAGATCTTCTGTATGATTTGTCCATTCTTCCCCCCTTAATTGTATGATTATTAGTTGGGGTGTGTGTGAGTAACAGTTTATTCATTGTCTATATCGTTCGTTATAACACATCTCACATGCACAATTTTGTTTAGTACTATAGTATATATCGGTTCTCTCCCTAACAATTATAAATAATTGGGACAAATTAATATTGATATTGTATATATTTTGGAAAGACACAACTTTTTTCTCTTGATTAGTGAATGATTATTTGTGCTAAGTTTGATTAAACCGATACACAGATTGGGTCAGAAGTGTCAAATTAAAGCGTTGTAAAGCTAAAGATATGGTAGGGTGTCTCTGTACTTGCAAGTAGTACTGTCACATTTGAAAAGAAGAATCTAACAACTTTTATTTAACGAAATATGAAGACATAAAGAAAACAAAAGTAGAAAATCACCGCAAATAACACACAACATAACAATAATCGTAAAATAAGAAAGAAACAGAGTATACAGACTAGTTTTAATCTTTTGTCATACCTAGGTTAGAGAGACTTAGGTTAAATAAAAAAACTGTCGGTCGAGAAAAGTCCAAAAAAGAAAAATACAAGACCAAGAAGGAGAAATGCTTCACTTTCACAAAGGAAAAAGAGATGTTTGATTTCAGTGGACAATTCCTTTCTTTGTGATGCAGAAATTAATGACAGTGTGATATGTAATTTGCAAACATTCAAAAAACGCTGCAGGTCCAGGTGGGTACTTTTCAGATGCTTCAATGATCATGAGAGTTACAATGACGTTTTCTAATAAACTTGGAATTTTTTTTCCAATTTATCACCAAAAATGGTTGTTAATTGCTATGTGTAAGTTGTAACCAAAACCCAGCTGCTATGAAAAGGATAGAGCACCATTCAATTGCAAGGCTAAGATGCTTCCTTCCCACAAAGGCTTATGAATACGCAATTGGCCTCATATTATTATTATTATTATTATTAATAAGTCAAACACCAACCGGATTTTCCAAAAAAATTGACACATCCACAAACAACAAGCTCTTTCATCTACCATAACCATAAACAAATAATGCATATGGATATGGTTCATGCATGCTCCTTAACCTTTAAAATGTAACAGGCATCACAATTTCTAGCTAGATTAGGCACACATACTTGTTACGTGTATATTTTTATCCTTACCTAGAAAAGAAAATAGATATTTTATTTTTCATTTTGTTAATGAGAAAATCAAGTTTGAATTTGAGATGTCGGTAAGACAATTTGAATTTCTTGTTAGTCAATCCTTCTATCGTGTATTTATTTCTGGCGCACTTAATAATAAAAGCATTAGTGTTTTAAAAAAACACTTTTTTTTTACAAGAAAAAAAAAACTTATTCATCGTACTATTTGCTTGATAAACGTTAAAATTTTACGATTGGGTCGGTTGTTTTTACTCAAGAAGAAGTGATATGGAGGTGGGATCATTAGTAAGGCAATACGATGCTTAAAAAGTTGACTCTTGTACTTTCTTTAAAAAATAAAACTATAAATTATAGAGAAAAATTCTTCCCATGCAAGGTTAAGAAAGACCAATTTAACACGAAGATTTACGATGAAATTATTTTACTTACTAACAAGTTGTAGTAAAATCAAACTCGAGTCCTAACTTCGTAGGAATAGAAATCATTAGCATGAGCCTTGCACATTGTTATTTCAAGTCAATACATAATTATTTATTACGCAGTTGTGGTATATTACGATCATTACCTACAAAAAAAGCTGATGATTTTGTAGGTTTACTAGGACAAATGTCAATGCCTCTACTACGTAATCATTGCATGAATTATCATAATTCATAACCAGTTTAATATTTTGCACTGATGAAAGCTTAGCAAACTGAAACAGACTCACTGTTCACTCCTCCGTTCACACAGCCTTTGCTTGAGGCCAAAGAAGGGAAAGTTTCTAAATGTGGAATAGCCTGTGTGCAGAAACGGTAACAATATCAAACTTTCTGATTTATTAATAGTAGCTTCTAATCCACAGTATATCATTTCATCTTCTCTTTCCTATTATTGGATGGATTTGTAAAACCCTTTAATAGATGCGAGTCTTTTTGTCACTTGTAGTCCCCACAAGAAGTTAAGATACTGAAAAAACTTTTATTATGTCATCAACCAATGGTCCAGTGCTGCTTCACCAAGAAATACCACAAAGCCTAGAGTATTATTGGAAATGGAAAGAAAGCAAAATCATTCTTTTAATGGGATTCTAGACTATGAAATATACCACTCCTTAAGATGTGGCTGAATCCCAATGTTTCCAATAACAAAGTTACAAATGCTTATAAGAATATTATATATATATCCATAAAAAATAGGCTCATACATTTGGTAAATGAATTCGGTGGACACCAAAATCACAGAAATGTAACTTTTTTCTTATGATAATGACTATAATAGCAACCCCATTTATTTCTGAAGTAAATGCAGATTATAGGGAGGTTGCTAAACAAATCTAAATACAGAAAAGAATGTGAAACATATAACACTCCAAGTGGAAGACAAACCCAAATCATATCCACACAAGTGAAAAGTGATAACACATGGTATGGTGCTTAGTTGAAGAATTCCCAATTGAACTTGGGAGGACCTGAATTATTATTGGTCACTGAAACGGATGGGGATGGGGATGTGGATGGCACAGGAATTAATGGGGGGACAGAATCAAACAACTCCCAATTTGTGGTAACTACAACTCCTGAGGTGGAATTTCTTGAGGGTTGCTCTTGGTAAAGTTCTAGAGATTTCTCATTTGAGTTCCTTGGTTGTTCTTGTTGCTGCTCCTGAATTGGTGCTAATGCTAATCTATGATGTCCATTTGAATGCTTTTGTTTTTGCTCATGAACTGGTCCCAGCCTTTGCCCATTTGAATGCTTCTTCTGTTGAGGCTGCACTGGGGAATGCTCTCCATTGCCACTAGGCATAGAATTCTTAGCTTTCAGCACATCAAGAGTTTCAACATACTTTTGAACTCTTTTTACCTTCAAAATTTAATATTTCACTACCATTAGCAAATGCAATATCAGATATACTAATAACACAACAAAAATGAGCTAAATGCATCAAAGCATTACCTGCATTTTCCTCTGTAATTTCACATCCCCATCAGCGGTTATACCATCCAATTTAAGCAATTGATTCATCAATAACTCAATCAGATTAAGCAAATCTGTCTCCACAACTCTCCCACCTTTGCTAATAATTGATTCAAAGGCTGATACCTAACCAATTCCAATTACTAATCAGCTTCCAACCACTTAAGCATTTAATACCATCCTACCTCACTCATAATTAAGTGTTTGAAAATTAATATAAAAATTCAGAGAAAAATTAATATGAAGACATACCCGGCCTGCAAGCCTATCAATTTCCAAGCTGATTTCTGAAATCGACTTTGCAGCTTTTTCCATCTTAGCACTCTTCCTTCTCTCTAACAACCTCTTCTCTTGACTAATAGGGTCTTCCACAAGCACTATCTTGGATTTGTCCTTCACCCCAACTATGTCAAGAAAAGCCTTCGAATCCCTCTCTTTGTCTTTATAAAACAGCTTCTGGTCTTCATGGTGTAACCCAGTTGGCCCTGTCAGCATTTTTTTCAACTCCCCTGCAACCCCAGAAATTAATACACACAATAACCAATCTAACCAAAACAAAACAAAAAAAGGACAAAACTTAGATACAGCTCCTTGAGTGCTTTTGGTGTTGTTACACACATTCAAAATAGTAGATGTTTCACCTCAACAATCTAGGTTGACATTTAATGCACACAGATTACCAGGTACCTCTAATTCTGGTAGAAGACCAATCAGAAACACTTAAAAATCTGTATCTAATAAGTTTTGTCCAACAAAAAAAAGGTAAAGACAACCAACAGAAGAGAGAACATAAAGGGAAATAAATAACAATAAAAGTGAAAAAAGAGAGAGTTACCAAATGTAGCTTGTGAACTAATGTTGACTTCGTGATAAATTGAACTAAACTTGACCCTAACTCTAATTGTGGGCACAAGGGCTGGGTTCCGATCCGAGTCAGCAGTTCTCATCTGAACAAGCATTCCACCTGGCCTCATCTCCCATTCCTTTGAACCAGGCTCAGCTCTGCTACCATCTGAACCTCCATTCATGATGGAAGAAACACCATTTGTATTATTATTATTACTATTACTACTACTACTACTAATATTCCTCATCTTCATCATCTTCTCTCTCACTCTTTCACTTTCACAACTATGCAACAAAAGGGTGTGTGCTGAGCAAAAGCAAAACACCAGAGAGGCTTAGATCTCTGGGGACTCAGATTCTCTTCCACCAATGACAGTAACCACACTGACCCAATTCACCGAAAGTCTGCTAGAACATGTCTCAGAAATCTCTGACCCCAGCATTTCACAAGTCCACAGCAAGAGAGAGAAAGACACGGGAGAAAAAAAAAAAACACAAAAACTTTGAACTTTAGAGAGAGAGAAAAGAAAAACAAAAACTTGGACTAATCAATGGCTTATGAGGAAGAACCGAAGAACAACTCCAACCCCTTCAAAAGCAGAACCTCCCAAGGGTCAACGCACAGATCCTTAAACTAAAATGTGGCTGAAACTGTGAATTTCAGAATTTTACAGCATGATTTCGAACATGAAAAAAATGAAGAGCTAGAATAATCTGAAGCTGTGGTTTCTTCTCTTTTTTTTCTGAAGGAGATAGAAGAGAAGAGGTTGAAGAAAGATGAGATTTTTTTTTTTGCAACGATGAGGAATTGATTCTCCCTTGATGTTCTGGAGAAATCGAAGGGAGAAGAAAATGATGAAATGAAAACAGAGAAAAAAATGAATATAAAAACGAGTGGCCAGCTAACTATGCTGACCCTCCCTGTGATATTCATATATACTAAGTATTTAATTTAATTAATTTTAAATAATTAAGTTTTTCATAATTGTCCTTCAAAACCATCATATGATCAGCTATTCTTTTGTTTCTTGTGCCCGACAAATAAAATGAAACATTTCATGAGCCAATGATCAAAATGTAAAAAAAAAAAAAAAAAAATCATTTTATATCACTTTGACAGTTTGACTTAGTCTTGGTCAGAAATAACCCGATTTAAAATAATTGCTTTATAAATATTTTTTCTTTTTTTAAGAAAATAATCTCTTAAAATTAATTAAAAGCAAACATGCACATAATCTGAATTTATGATTCCCTCGTGCTAATTATTAATAGCATGTAAGTATCCTATTTTACACATAAAAGTATAAATATAAGTATTTAATTTAAATACAATAACAAAATGGTTCGACCTCATTATTAACAATTTGTTTAATCCTCAAAGAGAAAATGAAATTGAGAAGAAAGAAAAAGAGAATGGTGGGTGGAAAGGAAGAGAAGGAGACAAGCAAAGCCGGCAAAGCAATCTTAATTTTTTCATATATGGTTAACAAACCGACGGAGAGAAGTGAAATGTGTGGTGTTAGAGTTTTGGTGTTTTTTGATTCATCATAGAGATGTTGTGTCCCTTGTTTTCTGGATGCCACGTGTCATTGTAGGGGTATATAGGGAATTTAGGGCTAGACCAATCATTGTTGTTGGGCCGTGGAGAGTTATAAGTGCGTTGTCTTTGCAGTTTAATATTTTGATGAGGGAGTAGTTCAAACAGTGAAGTTTTACCCGCCAAACCTTTTTATTGGTCACTCGCACGTGTGTTGTCTCTCCTTGCAAAAGGACCAAGTACAACGGAGGGTAATTTTTTTTTTAACCCCAGGTGAAACTGATATGATTTGATTACTTGCTTCTAGGGTTTTTTATTAGTACATATACATCAACACACGTGACGTTTCCTTCTTTTTGTTCCTTTTTGTAAGAATTTGTAATTTAAGAATCAAAACTCTGCTTTTTATCCAATTAAATAGTAAGCCAGATAACTACTTTTCATGTTTTAAAACTACAATATATATGTTTTGAAAAAAATAAAACTTAAGCACTCACTCAGTCACCATAAACATTCTTTTGGTACAGACAATGGTAAAAAAAAATTAAAATTCTCAGGTGCATATTTATAATCAGCGTTTTCATATTTTCAACAACTTTGAAATTAATTTTTAAATTCTATAAATTTGTGAATTAACAAACATATCTATTATTATTAAACATCTAAAAAAATATAATAAGGCGCATTATTTGGGTATTATGTAATGGTAGAAGGAACATTATGATTGGAGGTGGGATTGCTTTGTGTCACTTTAGGATTTGTTGCACTTTATAGTCATTATATGTAAGATCGATGATGATATCATTCCTGGTCTGAATTAAGTTATTTTTGTTTCGCGATGGACATTAAGCACGTTGTGCTCCAACTCATCCTCAAATGGAAATATGATGGATTTTTTAATCACCCCTCCCAAATAAATAAATAATCTCTTTTTCTTTCCCCCGTTTATTATTGTTAAATCTCACTCAGCCTTAGTAGCAAGAGATGTGCAATTTAGTGTTATTTTTTTAATAAAATGGTAAGAGGAAAGGGTTCACTTATTTTAAGGGCGATATTAGATGCATGCTTCAACGAGGACTCACGGATTTGAGCACAAATAACTTGAGTAAAACAAGTTTAGGTTTACTTTTAAAAAAAATATAAAATTTGAACTTAACCTTTTGAACTTGTTTATGATTTAATTATTATTTATTACTTTATGAACATGGTTTTTAACAAACGAGTTTAATTTCTATTGTGTAAAAAATTGAATACACAATAAATAATAATAATAATAATAATAATAATAATAATAATAATAATAATAATAATAATTAATTAGCAAAAAATATAACTCAAATAGTTGGCAGTGTTAATAGTTAAATATTGACAACAGTTTAAAAATAATTCAGTGTATTTTTCTCCGATTTTTTTTTCAATTAATATTGTATTTTAAATGAATCAAACATCTAATAATTTCGATTGATGGATGGTCCAATCTGATTTTTTTATTTTTAATAATTGCTCTTAATTTCGGACTAAATAGTTAATCAGCCCAATTTAGTTACCACAAATTTCTAAAGACTCATCTCTTATTTGATTCAAACAAAATTGTTTCTATTAAAACTTATAGGTCTAGACAAAAAGAAAAAACATTGTGAGTTTGATAGTATAAAAATGCTTTATTCTTCATTTTTGTAACTGCATATATTCATCATTAAGTGAGAGGTTGCTCGACGATCAGAAACTTATTATGTTTAAAAATAAAAATAAAAATTCATGCTAGCAAGCTTACGGAATCAGTAATTTAGACGAGTCATATAAATATTAGAGTAGACACAAATACGATTAAATTGAGTTAGGTTTAAGAGATAACTTGAACTAAACTAATATCTAATCATAATTGAGTTAAGACGTATAATCAGATATTTGAAAAACATGAAAAAATTGAAGAAAAAAGATGATATAAGAATGAAATAAGGTTGTTGTACTGTATATCTCACAAATTAGAATTAGAGGGTTTCAAATTTTTTATTCAATGCTCAAGAGGAATGAAGATATCATTCAAAAGATATTGTTAATTAATTATTTCCGGTTTATAACAATTTCCAAGCATGTGTAACGTGATGTAAATGCTTTATATTCATCTTTGGAAGACCAAAATAAACAATACTGGTGCTATTTTATCTTTATAATTACTTGCAACGAACGAGTTCAGTTCAATAACGTGCAACACAACGTTACATAGAAGGATCTCGAAGACCCACAAAGCACAGAAACCAGGGATCTTTGAGAAACTGGATTCCCACTCAAAGCATGGGTGAGCCCACCCTTCTTGTTAATTTGGTTACGAATGTCGGAAATGGTGTTTCCAATGGCCATCATATGAGTAACGTGTAAGAACATTCCCTTTAGACACACTAAATAAGATGGTCTGTTTCCATTTGTTGAAGCATGGCACAAATTTGCCAATGACCAAGTTCGGAAAACACGTACCCTGCCCAACTTTTGAATCAGTTCCAAATTCGAATGTTAGTGTCTTCAAATGAATTATGTTCACAAATCTTGATCTTGATCATGATCATGATGAATATCATGTCTATTAAACATATGATGAGAGGGTTGATCTCAAACCCTAAATAGAAGTTACACAAAAGTTGAATCAATTTGACATAACCATTTAAATATTAAATGATTCAGTTAATTATGTTCTCAAATCATGATGAGTATCAATATGATATAATATAGTTGACAAATAATTATGTCTCTTAAATATATGATGAAGAGGGTTGATCTCAAGCATGTGTACATGGAAGTTGAATCAATTTAACATATAATTATTCATTCGAATATTAAATGTGTTTAGTTAACTGTTTTTACAAATTTTGATAAATATCAACATGTATGGCGAAATATAGTTGACAAATAATCATATCCTCAAAGATATTGATTTCTTAGAGCATATAGTTAGGGGATTAATCTCAAAGTTTGTACATAAAAAATATTTAACCGAAGAGATTAATCTCTTAAATGAGATTAAGTACTTTCATTAGTTTTTAAGCTCTTAGCTAGCTAGGATATATTCTAGATTCACCCATATGTCTTGCATTCAGCAAAACATTTAATCTTGAGGGGTTGCCAAATTCAGCAGAACTTTGAATAATTTTTTGTTTTTTTTCCCTTCAATGTCTTATGTAGTTATGTATAGTATTTATCGGCCCGTGTTTTATCTTTATTTATGGCAAAGTCTAGTGTGACCTCCTATTGAAATTTGACTACTCAGTTCACATGTGTTTCCCCGAAGTAGTAGCAGTGGCACATGGCTGCTTCATTGGTTTTTTGCACACATGCATGGACCACTTGGCATCTGCTTCAAGGCATTTCGTCACGAATCACTGGCACAGAATCCCCACCAATATAAAAAGTTCTATCAATCAAACAAAACAATTAAAGAAAGAAAAGTCCTTCCTTAAAAACCAAAGGGGTAGAAGGCTTCAATTCTCAAAATGTCCAAGAATTTCGGTTCCTGCTTAACATGCATGATACTATACTATACTACTACATGGCATTTTTCAATAGTATTTTGGTTTTGGTTCAATGCTATCAAATGTGCTCCATGCATTATGCAACCCTTTGGGAAACTGATAGCAATAAATGAAGCAGCCAATGAAATAGGGGTAGCTGTGTCTGTGACTGTGCTGTGGTTAATTTAATTTAATGCCAGAGGAATATGAAGCCAGATGGAGAAGTGGATAATGGTAGAAGCCATTTGGATAATTTTCTTTAACAAACACTCGTTAGATGCTTATAAAATCAACCTTTTCATAAAATCTCGTCCAATTTCTTCTTAAATGCTTATAAATTAATCTTACAGAGTTCAACATTCTTGTCTTAGAAAAGTCTTAGTAGTAAAATTGTAAAGCTGTCATGATTTAGATGCTAATCTAAATTGGGCCAAGGTGTTGTTTGGTTTTAGTTTCTCTTGGGATGCAATTATGGCAAACCAACTTTTCCAAGTTTGTCTTTAATCTTTAATTAAGATTGAATTCTACTAGGTTTGTGACTGTGACGTGAGGGTGCCCCCAAGAAATGCCAATAATGAATTGCTTATATGGTTTTTGGGTTATCTATATTAGTTAATGTATGATATGAAGTAGTAGTAGCAACAAACTTAGCATTATTTAATCACCTCTGCTGCCATCTGTTGTGTCTTGAATGAGATTTTGAATGGCTCAATTCAGCAGTCCAAGGCAACAGTTGTAAATTGATTTGATGATTTCACTGACCCCTCCTCCTTAGTTCATGACAACCAAAAACAAGTTGGACTTGTCACTATACCAACTTTAATTAGTTGGCAAAATTTGTTTGCATTATTTTGGTAGAACCATATACCAAAAGAAGAAGAAAAATACTTCTTCTAGTCTTTTTCATTTTACCCAATTAACTAATTTATTTTATTAGTAACATTAATGTGATATACAAGTACTATTCATTTTTCAATTATATTTTTATTAGTTTTAATTCTTTTAATTTTTCTCTTCTTTAAAGTAAGGTTTTCAAAATGCTCTGATTGCTCTCTATATAGATTTCGAAGAGTTTAAGACGCTAATATATTTGACTTGCTATTTTATTAAACTCAGAAAAATGACTCATTGAAGGTATGAAAAAATAATTAACATGAGAAATAATTTAAATTAGTTCTTATAAAAAAAGCATCCGAGGATACATATATAAATTATTGGTGAGAGAAATATTACTTAAAGCACAATTTGTTTTGTTACAACAAAAATACAAATGTTTTTTAAGTGGGATTCTTGTGTAGATAACATTAATCGGATACTATTGCATCAATACTTAACATAACAGTTCATGCCAATAAAATTAGCAATGGATTAATAGGTTAGCTTTAAAATAAGAAAGAAAAATACTATTTCATAGTATAGGAAAATTATTTTCAGAGCGGGCTTTTGATCCAATTCGTGTAGTGGGTCACCTCAACCCAAATTCCAAATGTTGACTGAAGTTATCCACTTTAGGACTTTTATGGGATTTACATTACCAATTTCATTCTTGTATTTCATTTATATTCCATTAATAAAAATATAACACCTCATCTAAATAAAGGGTATTATTAAAAATGTATAAAAATTATAAGAATAAAAATAATTATTTTTAAAGATTTTTTAGATTCTTATTGATGGGACATAAAATAAAACACAAAATGAGACATAAAAAATGAAATAGATGATTTCAATCTATGTTTTTTACGATTTTTTTTAATAAAAAAATACTCAATATTTCTGATAATTTCTAACTTGTATTCATACAGATTGTATATCTAAGATATAGTTGTGAAAAGTATCCACTAAGACAAAATATTATTGGCTTATTGTCCTTAAGTGATTTTGGGAAATTTTATCCATCTTAGATTCCTTTAATTTAAATATAACCAATGTCGTGGTAATATATAAGCATTTATTATATTTGTATTGAATCCTTACTGACATAAGCTAACATAAACATAAGTGTTGAAGTGTCTTTAATAAGTACTCAATGCTCACCCTTTTTCACAGTTTTAGCCTTGTTAGAGAACTTACAAAATTAAAAAAATCTCATACCTCGATCCACTCAAGAGTCTTATTCATCCAACATTTCATCAGAGTTCAGTTTCAATGAGCAATTGGCATATTTAAGGTCTCTGACTTCTGACTTGAAAAAAAAAAAAGGTTTCAGACTTGATACGGTTTCGTACATCCTACTGCTATGTTGTTAAATAATGATTCATTCTTAAATAGGCAACAGAATATGGCATGAAAACGCGTTAGTTACATGGTCTGAATCATATATACAAGAGACATTAAAAAGTTTCCCTGATGTTATTGCTTATTATTTCTGCTCTCTCTTTAATTAAAAGTTTGTGGTCAATTTTGTTATTATGGCTGAACATTTTCGGATGTAACTTGCTCCTTATATTAAGCCTTTTCGTTGTTCTTCTGTGGCTTTTAATTAATTTTAATGTTGCACCAACCCTATCCGTAGGAACAATAATATTGCTGCAACAATACCATGAAGAGTTGGATTAATTAGATGGAAAAATATGTGATTCACCAACAAAAATGACGTGGGATTAGTGACTAGCAGATGATAATAAATTTGAATCCTAACCTTATCAATAGGTATAGGTTACGTTTATTTCTTTGTTTCCTTTGCATTCTTTTTTTATTTCGGTTTTGGGTCAATTCAAGATCCATTTATAGATTTGTGGGCATAAGTACAACATTCATTATACAAACCAAAATAGTCTTTCAACGTCTTTGGAATAACATCCTCACACATCTGCTACATATACCACATCAACATGACCAAATGATGCTATTTCTTATTGCTTCTAATAGACATGGAGAGAGGGTGAAAATCTACACTTCATAGATGTTACTGCATGTTTGGAACCAAGCCTTAAATTACTTTCTAGTAGACCCAAATATATGAACAGTGATTCAATGAAATTCATGAATGATTATTGTGTATATACAAATAGAACTCAGAACTCATGCATCGTGGATCACCCGAATTTCTCAAATCGTTAACAAGATAACTGCAACAGAAAGACCAAGTTATATGCATCCCAGAATAATGTTAATTTTTCAAATTTGAGATGCCTCCATTGATTCAAATTTGATTCAGTGCACCCCCTTTTTCAAAATTCGCAGATAATGTTGTTCATAGCACAAAAATTGCCACTGACTGACCTCTCTCCATTCCACATCCTAATGCTTGCAAATCAGCCTCATGCTCACATATTCCACATGACTCTTCATTTTCCAGTATCACATACATTTCATGCTTCATTTTTGTTTGTACTCCACATACTATTGCAGTCTTGCATTGCCTTAGGTAAACAAATGGCTTAGACCTTTCTTGTATCATAAAAAGTTTACAATGGCATTGTAATCGTATGTATGTAGTTCAATTTTCTAAACCAAGTGAAGCTTGCTCATAACCATGGTAAAAACAAATTGATTCAGAGGTATTCAAAGCCTTCCAACAGTAAAGATTGTCAAAACATATGAAATGGCCTAAAAGGTTGTAGATATGCTATAGGTCAATTACTTCATTTCACATAAACATCAAAATAACCACTAGCTAATCCAACAATAAAGCTGCAAAACAGTCACACATGCTAATGCAGTAATGCTATTACCTCTAAATTTGTTTGCCACGGCTGCAATCCAGGCTTGGTCTTTATTGCTAAATGCATACCTTGTAGTTGAGGCCAGCAGAATGAATCCCCCAGGTTTTTGCAAGCCAGTAGCACTCTCATTAGAAACTTGTAATACTGGTTGAATCAGAAGACAGCGAGTCCCTATAGGTACCAGATCCTGAAATTCAGAATCTGAAGCATTCATCAAACTTTCAGATTTTTTAACAAAAGTACAAAACCATAAGTCAACATGAAGTGCAATTCATGCCAGTAAGGATTCATTTAATAATATAAGGAATTCATTGCTAATATTATTAACTGTAGCCTTATATACAGTTGAGGAAGCTTTTTTTAGACTCCTCGGTCAGCGAAAGAAATACACAGTAAAGATTTTTGTGTGAATCATAAATGTTTAGGAAATAAAAAAACAAAAGTGCACATATCACCTAATAAGAAGTCTTAAAGATCTACAATTTCTGCAGTAATTTCCATATGATGTTCTACATCTTCATAAATAAAATTTCCAGTTTCAGATATTTTTAGTCAAATTATTAAGGAAAGCATTGGAAAGACAGGGAAAAGGTCAAGCACAAAATAGAACTTAAGCATCACTGTGCATTTGAAATAAGATTAGCCATCCTTTACTACTCAATGAGCAAAGATTGGATAGGATTGATGATCATAATTTTCAACAATTTGGTCAAATACCTTTCAAGAAAAAGGAAACACTACATAAAACAAAATGTTGGTTCCAGACCTAGATGCAGTCTTAAGTAAAAAGATTTTTTCAACCACATATTTTAGTCTGAAATTTTAATGGGACATCTATTCTAGTTCCAGAGAATTAAAAGAATATCAATTAAACGTGCAGATGCTTTTCTAGCCCTTTGCAGACCTACCAGAAAAACAAGCTACTTTAATACTTCAACTTCTATATGCTTACTTAACCAAAACTATAAGAAAAGAATTATCATTACCTGCATCTTGAGGAAAATATAGAGTGTCCTTCAAATCATACAGGGCAGCATTTTCAATTTTTTTCTTAAACCAACCAGGAAGAATTTCTTTTGAAGTATCATCCGGTATGTTCCAGTATCCCCTTGCACATATTTTTCCTTGAATAAAAATTAGCTGAACAGATTGAAATTGTTTGAGAATAATATAGAAGAAGAGCTTAACAGCAGAAAGAAAGAGAAAGACTGAGATTGGAATATTGAATTGAACTGATGAATGAACAGAAATTTCTCTATTTATATATTACATGATAAATTGCAACCTTTATCTGCAATGTAAATGTAATCATCTATGATCTAAATGTATGGCTAACTAACTTCTAACAAATCTAGCCATTTGCAATGGCGTCTGTCAGCTCAACAGGTGGAGTAATTCATATACTCCAGCAGAAATCAGATGCAATTTACACATTGATTACCTGACAATCTTACATTTTAAACTAATAATTTGAAATTTTCATCTTAAACAAATATTGTCCAAGTCAATACAACAAATATTATTGTATGATCACAACCATCCATATCATTTTCCCTTTTCTTCATTTTTGAGGCCAACCTAGCATATGTTTTTGGTTTTTCATTTGCAATAAAAGTTTAGGGGGAAGGAAGGTTAGGGCATTCCACAAGCCTCAACAGCTATCAACCTACCATGTGTTTCTTTACTACATTAATAATGATAAATTGATAATCTATGAGACTTACCATAGCTATGGCATTTGTATTACGCAACAGAACATATGATGCCCAAGCCAGGTCCTCCTTCAGACCATCCACTATATCTGTTGACATGACAAATATTTGCTCTGTACCATCTGGTATAGTCTTTTCCTCCACTGGTTGAGCACCCTAAGAATTTCCCACACTTGGCTCAGGATCAATATCATACACAAAAGCAAGTTTTAGAAAACAGTCCACAACTGCAATTGCATTGCAGCCTCAATGTCAAGGTTTTTATGTCTCTACAACCGTTGCATAGGCTGCATTCGTTTGTTATTTTCCACAATATCAAATATTAAGATGAAACAACAAACTGAATTGGAGTTTGATGCTCAGATTTCTTGAAACTGGAAGCCTTATTGAATTTATGGAGCTCCATGTATATTCATTTTAATCAGGGTGGAAACATTGAATTAATTCGACAACGATAAAGTTAGTTGGTTACCTTTAGAAATTTACCAAGGTAGGGCAGCGCAATTGAGAAGGAAGCCAAAGACAGGCCCAAAGCCTCTGTACTCTACACAACAAAGAAAAACACAACAATTGAAACACATCCCAAAAAAACAAAAATGTCGTTCAGTTTCAAATTTCAATTTTTCTCACAAGCTGAGCCGGTGTAACAGTGGCTGAATCAGACCCAAGAAAGTGATTCAGGAGCAGAAGTGAACCAAAGCCATAACCAATCCATCTGGGCAAGTAAGATTCATCCAATCCAGGAATCCCTGAAGCAAAGCCAGAACACCAATTACCACAAATTCACACAAATATAATGATTATATGGATAAGTAAAATTAGTTATTATGGTTGGATAACTAAAATTGATTCCATAACAAATCTCGACCATATAATTTTATATTATGTGTTAAATGATTAAAATTGATTTTATTTGAACCATTTAGCTGTAGCTGGTTAATTAAGATTAGGAGAGAGACCCAATGTGAAGCGAAGAACGGAGAGGTTGAGTTGTTGTTGCTGGGTTGAGTTGGGTGGTTGAGAATCTTGAAGACTGAAACGAGGTATTGTTGGTGGGGATTTTCTCAACCTAGTTTTGGGGCATAGTATTGGACAAGGAATGCAACAGGGTTTCAAACATATTGTGGCTATGGTGTTCATGTTTCTGGGTAAGGTTTGTTGTCAAAGCAAGCATACTTTGTAATTGTATGACAAAGTGGAAACTCGAATGGATTGTTTTTTTTCTTTTTTACAATTGATTGGTTGTTTAGTGTTACACTATGCCACAACGTAAAATCCTTGGAATTATCACTTTAGTGATCTCTACTGTAATGTAAGTCTTAACTTCTGTGTTAGATATTAAAAAATATCAAAATTAAGGGTACGTGTGATTTGAGTTATAATGAATTTTAATTTTTAGTGGGTTGGATTGGGTTTATATGATTTTATCTTTAAATTCAACTTAACTCAATCCAATCATAAACAAATTAGGTTGAATTTGGTAATATATATATATATATATATATATATATATATATATATATTTTAAATAAATTAAAATTTGCTAAAAATATCATAATAGATTTTTAAATTTTGTTATTTTTTTAGAATAAAAATTATTTTTAATCATAAATAAACATAATTATACATTAATGCATAAAATAAGTTAGATATAATAACACTTTCAAATTTAATTGTTGATCCCGTTTGACCTTAATTCACATAATCCGAAAAGTTTAAAATAAAATTGTTATTCACCCAAATAACAAAGTTTATTACTTAATATAATTGAAAAAATTCAAATAACATTGATACAAAATAAATTGAAAACAAATAGTAAAGTGAGTGAGGCTGAAGTATTAAGTGAGTGAGGGATGCGAGTCTAAGCGAGAGTAGATTTTTTGTTTTGTTATTAATATTATGATTATTATTATTAGTATTATTATTATATATAGTTTGGATTGGGTGGAGTGAATTATAAGTTCATACAACAAAATCAAATATTTAACCCATAAGTCATCGAATTAAAATTGGATTGGGTTGGTTTAACCCAAATACTTTATTAACCCTTTCAAACGGGATTGGATTGAGTTGAATCTGCAAGTTTCTCGTATCTGTGAACAGTCCTAATCAAAATAAAGATTAAATATTAAAATTTTAAAATTAAAATCTAATATAATCTTAAAAATATTAATTAAACAAAAATCAAATTTAATTTTTATTATTTCATTATAAAATATTTTAATTAATAAAAGATTGAGATGGTGACTATCATGATGATAGTAGATTAGTGGGTAGTAAGAGGTAATTAGAAAAGAGAGTGCCTAAGCTGAAGTAATTAGAAAATGACACTAAGAATTTAAATATTTTATAAAAGAAATTAAAAAATGGCATTAAGGCCTATAAAAGTAATTAGAAGCTACACAAGAATTTAATAAAATAAACGGGAAGGAGAATTTAGCTCCAACTTAGCAAGAATGTCCGCCACAACATTTTCTTGTCTAAGCGTATGCTTGAAGTTAATATTTCAAGGTAGTTGTACGTAACTATGAATGGTCGAGACTACACTTGCATGAGGATGAACAACGTTGAGACCCTTAATAATGAATTTCAGAGAAGTAGTGGAATCCGTCTCACAAATAACATTAGAGAAACCTTTTGTGTGAGCAAGTTTAATGCTATGAAAAATAATATACAGCTCAGTGGTGGTGTTTGAAGTAAAATCACAGTTGCCCATATAACCCGTGATCCAATTGCCTACAAAATCTCGTAGAATGTCACTAAAACCTGACAAGCCAGGATTACCAAAGGAACTACCGTCCGTATTGATCTTGATGTAATTTTGCGGAGGAGGTTTCTAATTAACCAATATCCTATCTATTGGGGACGAGCTGGTTGAACTTACCCCTTTGGCTAGATGTAGAAAAGAACTTATCTGGTTATGCATATACCAATATGACCAAACTATATTGTTAAAAACCACCTCATTCCTCGCGTGCCAAATCATCCTGATGTCGAATAAGAGTTAAAAATTTTCTTAAATGTTACTTCTGAGCCAGTATGCAACATCATCAACGAAAAAATCAGGACCATACTGCAGATGTATTGTCACACCTTACATGCATAGGGATAATCGCGAAAAATGTGAATCTATGTTTTATTGACATCTCCACACTTACAACAAGAATAATTAGTAGTAATTTGTTGTATGAAGCCGAAAGAGTTACTACGAAGGTCCCTTTATAGGTGAGCCAGATAAAGTGTTTAATATTCTCAAGGTAACTTGAACTTTCACACCCACGACCAAAACTCAGTACAGGTAAGATGAAAAGTAAACTCTCGGCTCAACCACGTATAGGCGGACTTGGTATCATACCTTCCCGAGCTAGACGCATTCCACCTAATAGTATCCGGCATAAAAAGATTAAAGAACAAGTACGAAAGAATGTTCAGAATGTTTTAGGATAAAATTGTATTAAGAACGTCAAAATAACCATCAAAATAGACATCCTAATTGTATTCGAAAAAAAGTGAATTAACACACTTTTAATAACATTGTATTAAAAAAAAAAAAACATACTGTGTATAAATATGAAAAATTACTTAAAAAGCAATCCTCTTGTGAAAATTGGATTTTCCCCCTAAAATTTTAGACGAAAAAAGAATTATACAACGTTACCGCCCAAAAGGAAATTTTGCAAGATAAGACATTGAACCACTTTTACCCTCGAAATTAAACGAATGGATGTTGCGGGGCGGAGCAAGCATCGCCTACACACTCTCTCATAATAAAAACCGTCTCCCAATAAAAACTCGCCACGTAATCAATCTGGTCTCGAAGCGGCTGCTGATACATCACCGACTAATCTGCACAATCACTATCCAGACACGTGCCCCAATCATGACGGGCCACTGCAGGTAACGCGATAGCATGTCACCGGTTAAAGCGGTCACTCCCTGTACTTTTATTTTTACAAACTCTTCTCACACTCCTTTCTTATTTTATTCTC
Organism: Amphicarpaea edgeworthii; assembly: GCA_014843725.1. Classification (NCBI taxonomy): domain Eukaryota; kingdom Viridiplantae; phylum Streptophyta; class Magnoliopsida; order Fabales; family Fabaceae; genus Amphicarpaea; species Amphicarpaea edgeworthii. The sequence continues at coordinate 3,901,795 of CM026325.1, forward strand.
TGCGATTTCAATTGCGCAGTTCCCTAATTCCGAAAAGCGACGCTTCGCTTTCTTTTTTCTTTTTTTTTCTTCCAGCTCGCGGTTTCTCTGTGAGTAGTTCTAAACGAATCGTTTCGCCACTGAACTGTTTTTGCGTGCTTCATTGGAGGGTTTTCAATTTTTTTTCAGCTACTGATCGATCTTGAAGTGAACCCTTTTATTTTTATAGTATTTTTTACTAGTAAATTCGGATTTGTAGTTGTAATTTATTTATTTGTTTTCGTTTTATTTTTATTTGTTCAATTTCTGAGGTGCTGGGTTTAAGGTTTGCGTTTTCCGTTGTTTGTGGATGCGAGATGGGACTTTCTGATATTTGGGTATTCTGAATTCAAAAATGCTAACTTTTACGACTAAATCTTTGTCAAAAATCACACCAACGTGATTTCTGCCTAATCTGATCTTATATTTTTCTAACTTTTTGAGTAATACTTGTTTTTTTTTTTGTTTGAATGTCACTCCTCGTCACTGTTCGTGGTTTTCGTGCGTTTTTTTCTTGGTAACAAATAGCAATGCTCTTGTGAATTTTGGTGCAATTTGGGTTCTTGTTACGTTATAGGCGGTTTTGCAATTTGATTTTGGATTTTGGGGTTTTGAATGTGTGAATTGAGGGTTTTGGGCTCTTTTTTTTTTTTTTACTTTTTTGATTTTTGATTATCGATCCTTTTGCGGAGACCAGTCCTAATGTTAATAAGAATTTAATTTGGGTTCCGATTCTCTTTAGGCATCTTCTTTGTTTGTCATTGCCGTGCATTATACTACAATCTTAACTGTTGTTACTTACCTCACTTTTCTCTTTGAAACGAATTCCACTCTTAAGAAGAGGTAAAACCGTTAGAATTAGGTTTCGGTGCATGAAATTGTTGGATTAGGTTTTTCCTTCCTGAAAAAGGGTATTGGGTAGTTAATCAATTTGTGGGCATGTTTTTTTAAAAAAAATGATTCTTTTAAACCCGAGTTTATTTGGTCATTTAATTTTATTAGTTTTAGCTGGATTTTAAGAATTTTCCTTGTGCTGATGAATATGTATATGTATTTTTTTCTTTGTTGTTGTTAGATTCATATCAGCAATTGTCCAGTGTTGAGAAGAAAATAAAAATTCTGTGGGCATTTGGTTGAACGGAGTCTGTGGATTTGTTAAAAGATTGTGCGGTAGAGTGAAGCTTGGAGATTTAAGAAAGAGAAGAAATACTATCGGGGTTGATACACAATCTGTCTGTTACGTGGAGTTCACGACCAATTTGAGAATATTAGAAGTACCAGTCGGGTCAGGCTTTGGGCAGCTACTTAGATTCCAGGCATAAAGGGGGCTGCCCCCTATGACACCTTCACGAGTGGCAGGTGGGTTAACCCAATCATCATCAAACTCTGGAATTTTCTATCAAGGAGATGGGCAGTCACAGAATGTTGCTAACTCTCACTTAAGCTCATCTTTTGTTAACTCGTCTAGCACGGTACCAGGAGCTGGTCGATCAAACTTGGGTCTGGTTTCTGGGGATATGAATAATGCAGTTTTGAACAGTGTGGCAAACTCAGCACCAAGTGTTGGAGCCAGTTCTTTAGTTACAGACGCAAATTCTGCACTTTCTGGTGGCCCACATTTGCAGAGAAGTGCTAGCGTTAACACAGACTCATACTTACGATTACCTGCCTCACCCATGTCATTTACATCAAATAATATTAGTATATCTGGGTCATCAGTGATGGATGTTTCCTCTGTAGTACAACACAGCTCTCATCAAGATCAGAATGTTCAACATTTGCAGCAGAATCAGCAGCAGCTGCAGGGTGCTTCAAGTGCTACGTCTTTGCCTGCAGCTCAAACTGGCCCTTCTACGCTCCAAATTGGTGGTGCACAAGTCCCACGATCTTTCATGCAAGATCCAAATAATATATCTCATTTGTCAAAGAAACCTAGATTGGATATCAAGCAGGAGGATATAATGCAACATCAGGTTATACAACAGCTTCTTCAGAGACAAGATTCCATGCAATTTCAGGGTCATAATCCACAGTTACAAGCTTTGCTTCAGCAGCAGCAGCAGCAGAGACTGAGACCGCAACAAATGTTTCAGCAAATGCCACAATTACAGCGAGCACACTTGCAGCATCAACAACAGCAACAGCAGCAGCAGCAACAGCAACAATTGCAATTGAGACAGCAATTACAGCAACAAGGGATGCAACCCTCTTCTGCTGTCAAGCGTCCATATGATGGTAGTGTTAGTGGGGTATGTTCCCGTCGACTGATGCAGTATCTCTATCATCAAAGGCAACGACCAAATGTGAGTTCGGTTTATTTGATGCATCTGCTTAGAGAAATCTATTTGATATTCACTATATCATCTGTTTTTTTTTTTCTTTATTTCAAGAGTATTCCTTTTATTTCAGGAAAATAGTTTTTGTTATATTTGAACACACTGGTTTTATTTTTTGGCTATTTTTGAAGTTCTTGATTAGTTTCAACTGTTATTCATTTTTTTTGTTTGCTTCAGGATAATAGTATTGCCTATTGGAGAAAGTTCGTGGCTGAATATTATTCTCCCCCGTGCAAAGAAACGGTGGTGCTTGTCTTTATATAGCAATGTTGGGCATCATGCACTTGGTGTTTTTCCCCAAGCATCTATTGTAAGTTTTTGCACTTCTTATTTATCTTTGCATTTCTTGCTTAATAAACAGGATGATGCCTTAATAATTGCACATTCAAAATATTAATAGATTGCATTTAGCTTATGATATAATTGTTGACAACTCGTATAATGTCTCTATATGATAGTTATGTTTGAAGCAATTGCATTTGTTTTGTTTTCTATTTTAGGTTTACACCATTTTCCCCTTCTAATTTGTTAGTGCACTTGAATCTTTGACGAATGCACACTGACATGGATATTAATTTGTTCAGGATGCATGGCACTGTGACATATGTGGTTCTAAATCTGGAAGGGGGTTTGGTAAGTATATGAAAATATTGAGGCCTATCTGCCTATATGGTTTGAGGAGTTTGAACTTATTCTATTTTCACTTCCCCTTCTCACAAATAATTACAATAATGTCACCTTGTCTTCACTTTATTTCTTGTTTTCAAAGTGTATAAAAAACAAATAAGTATTAGTTTTGTTGTTTTTACTATTTCCTATGCAAATTTCTAAAATTTGGAAATGGAGTGAAACAATGACATTTTTGTAAACAATGACATTATGCTATCTTGGAAATTTAAAAGTTTCATTGTTAAATTCCAATCAGTAAGTGCTTTATAAAACCAGTGCTGACTACTGACTAGTTATCACATTGTTAATTGTAGCTTTAGTTTAAACTTGAAAGTTTGACAAAACTAACAGAAATGTGGTCAATAATAAGTAAATCTTGCAACTGAGTATTCTTTAGTGGGCAATAGTGGAAAATGTTCAATTTGTACACTGGATGTACCTGTAAGCTTGATAATCAACATGTTATTTCTTTTAAGTTTCTGATGATGTAAATCTTGTAATCTAATAATATAATATGTCTGTTCTGGATTTTGTTTGCAGAGGCAACTTATGAAGTATTACCTAGACTTAATGAAATCAAATTTGGAAGTGGAGTAATTGATGAACTATTGTTTCTGGACTTGCCACGTGAAATGAGATTCCCTTCTGGTGCGATGATGTTAGAATATGGAAAAGCAGTTCAAGAGAGTGTATATGAGCAGCTTCATGTTGTTCGTGAAGGTCAACTTCGCATCATATTCACTCAAGACTTGAAGGTTACAAAATTGTTATTATAGTTAAATATAGTTTCTCTTTGAATATTTTCTATACAATGACCTGAAATTCCTTTTATTTTGAACAGATTTTATCTTGGGAGTTCTGTGCAAGACGCCATGAAGAACTTCTTCCTCGAAGGTTGGTTGCACCACAGGTATGATTCTGTATTCTTTAGAACGATTTTTTGCTTTTGCAGCCACTCCTTGTTTTGAATAGATGATGGTGCTATTTGATAGAATATTTCTGTGAAGTAGATTTTCATTTGTGAAGTGATACATCATGATAATAAGTTATAATGGGCTCTAAAGGTTGAAAAAATAGATAGAAGACCTAAAAATTAAATCTCATAACTGAGTGACAAGGTTGTTTAACAGTGTAAGTTCATAACTCGTGAGGAATAGAAATCGTCTAAATTGCATCCTTAGGAAGATTTAGTTCCGTCCTCTGTTATTAGAGTAATATCCTTGTTACAAATCCTGAACGACAAGATTCAAAACTAATTCTTCTTTGATGATTCTAACTATTTTAGCACCTTCATATGTTGCCTTGACTCATTTCACCACCTCTAATTACTCTTGATAGAGATAGTGCAATTCTAAATTTATATTTACTTAATTTGTATGGAAATTTAGAGATATTGTTTTGGAAGCCAATTAACAATTCACAATTTTGCAGGTCAACCAGTTAGTTCAGGTAGCTAAAAAATGCCAGAGTACAATTGCTGAAAGTGGGTTGGATGGGGTTTCTCAACAAGACATACAAACAAACAGCAACATGTAAGATTGTTTTTCCTGAACAACTGTGTTTATGAAATTCTCCTTCTCATGATATATTTCTCTTGAGTGCATGCTTTGTGTTGTTGTAATCCTGGAATGATACATTTTGTTTTTTGGTTAGATAGATGCAAACTAAATAGTTCTATAAGATACCTTTGGTTGAAAAGTATATGGTTAAATTTATTTATCTATTTGTTTTGTGGGGTGAGACTCAAATAATAACTATCTGATTAAATGTATTTTGCATCAGGTTGTTGACAGCTGGGGGTCAGCTTGCGAAGGTTTTGGAGATGCAATCACTAAATGAGTTGGGCTTTTCTAAAAGATATGTGAGATGTTTGCAGGTATGCTATTAAATTCTAGTTCAAAGTTTCTGTTGAGTGTTGGGTAGTATAGAGAAAAACTATTCATTTCTTATTCTATATATTTTATCTAGCCTTATAATAATTGCCTGCTACAATGGTTTACAGATTTCAGAGGTTGTCAATAGCATGAAAGACCTAATAGATATCTGTGCCGAGCACAATATTGGGCCAATTGGTAATTTGCTTGTTTTTGTGACTATAATAATACTCGATTGGGTTTTCTGTGTGCCATCGTTTACTTACTGGATATATAATCTTTAGTTGTATGCTGTTTTAATTTTAGATGTTTGGAAATGTATTTTCATGTTGTCAATGGCCTTTGTGTATTGATCCAATTTTTTACCTGCAGAGAGCTTGAAAAATTACCCTCGACTTGCAACAGCCTCAAAGCACCAGATGCAAAAGATGCAGGAAATGGAACAGCTAGCAAATGTCCAAGGTCTGCCTACTGATCGAAGCACACTCAATAAGCTAATGGCTCTGAATCCTGGAAACCATATAAACAACAGTCATAATATGGTTAATCGTGGTGGTTGGAGTGGGTCAGCACAAGCTGCTTTAGCACTGTCCAACTACCAGAATCTTCTCATGAGGCAAAATTCAATAAATTCTAGCCCTGGCTCACTTCAACGAGAAGGGTCCTCTTTCAATAATTCAAACCAGAGTCCCTCGTCAGCTTTGCAAGGAGCTGGTGCTTCTTTAATTCCTGGCTCAATACAGAATTCATCTGGTAGTGGTTTCCCAAGTCCCCATCATCATCATCATCAACAGCAGCAGCAGCAACAACACCTACAACAGCGCTCATTAAGTGCAAATGCCTTACTGCAACAAAATCATTCACAGGGTTCCCAAGGAAATCAAGCTCTACAGCAGCAGCAGCAGCAGCAGCAGCAACAACAGCAGATGATCCAGCAGCTGCTGCAGGAGATGTCAAATAGCAATGGTGGAATGCAACCACAGTCTCATGTAAATGGGAATATGCCAAAGAATGCATTGAGTTTTGGGGGACATAATCCACCCTTAAGTGGTGGTTCTGCCAATTTTACAGGAAACAATGGACCTATGTCAAGGAAAAATAGCTTCAAAACTGCTTCAACTAGTGATTCTTCTGCTGGTGGCGGTGGTGGTGGTGGTAGGAACAATGGATTCATCCAGAGAACATCTGAGATGCCACAAAATCTACATTTGCAAGATGTGGTTCAGGATATTGGCAATGATTTCACGGATAACCCCTTCTTTAACTGTGATCTTGATGACTCCGGTCTTGGCTGGAAATCTTGACTAACACAACTGGGCCATGTAATTTGCATGCCTTGTTGAAGTGTTTATCTTATTATCTTTGTACATGATACTTTAAATAGATGCTGTTTTTATTTTTCACTTGATTTTCCCTGTCATGGAATTTGTTCGGACTCGGACTTGAGTAGGTGTTGAGAGATTTTATGAGTTTTTGTCCTGCTAGTGTAATCCATTGGACAATTTAATGAACAGTTAGCTTTTTATACCAAGCTTACATTTCGTGTCATTTAAGTTTAATCAATACCATTTACATCATTTACCTGATTTATACTAATCATTCATCAAGAAGTTGTTCTGTCAAGTTATAAAACAATCATAACTTTAATTATTAAATAATCAGATTGCTAGTGATTTTATAATCATAATCACTCTTGTATAACTGGTTATATAACTGGAACCGGATATATAACTTGTCGTCAATATAACCAGTTTTAATTTTTTTTTTTTTTTTTTTTTGCATGTTACATTTTCCTTTTTTTTTATGTATTAACAATTACTATGTATGTTTGAATACAATTAATTTTAAAGGTTAAATATTGTTTATAGGAAATTTTTTTTTATTAATTTGAGATTTATAACTAATTATTTAAGTAAATATTTTAAAGATAAATACGTCCCTCGAAATCTTATTCTATCATATAATGGTGATTGGCTGAAAAATATTTATAGTATATTGTAAGTACTCTTGTTAATTAGCATTTGATTTTAAAAATAAAATAAAAAAATGGTGTAAATAAGAAAAAAATTTGTAAGATAAGACACTGAACGACTTTTACAGTCGAAATTCATTAAAATTAAACGAAACATTGCGTATAGTATACACAGTTTTCCTCGTGCTAAAACCTCTCTCCCAATGAAACGTCGCCACGTCAGCAGTCTGGTCTCCAAGCGGCTGCGGATTTATTATTATCACCGACTAAGCTCCACAATCACTTTCGCGGCGCGTCAATCGGGGACCGACCACTGCAGGTAACACCATAGCGCGTGACCGGTAAAAGCGGTCACCCCACACTGTTATAAACCATCACTCTCTTCTCTCTCATTTCTTCTTTTTTTTCTTTTTTTTTCTCTGCCATTTCAATTTATTACGCTTCGTTTTTTGCAGCTCGCGGTTTCGCAGTGAGTAGTTCTAAACGATTCGTTTTGGCACTGAACTGTTCTGCGAGCTTCATTTGGAGCTTTGCAATTTTTGGCTACTCATCGATCTTTGAATCCTTTATTTTTTATATTTCAATATTATGTATAGAGAATTATATTATTTACTTTTTTTTTTTTTTTTTCAATTTTCGCAGTGTTATGTTTATGGTTCGCGTTTTCCGTTGGACATTCTACCATTACTTCGTTGTTTTTAATGATTCTGAATTGTTGTGCATGCCGGGAATGGAATTGGGGGTTTTCTTGTTTGTTTTTCTCAGTTCCCTTTGTTAGGTCTTGCAATTTGATCTTGGGTTTTGAATGTATCAATTCAGAGCTTCGGATTCTTGTGTTTTTTTTTTTAATCACTATGATGCTGATCTTTTCGTGGAGACCATTGTCATAATGTTAATAAAAATTGGATTTGGGTTCTGATTCACTTTAGATGGAAAAGTGAGTTGTTATAGCTCTTTGAAGTGAATTCCTTTCTTAAGAGAAGGTAAAACTGTTAGAATTAGGATTATGATTTGGTGTGTGAAATTTTTGGGTTGTGATTCTCCTTCCCGGATAAGGGTATGTTTTAAAAAGTGATGCCTCTAAACCAGGGTTTTTATGGTAATTTAATTTTTAATAGTTTTAGCTGGAGTTTTCCTTGTGCGATGAATATGTATATATGTTTTGCTCTGTGTTGATGTTGTTAGATTCACATCAGTGTTGAGAAGGAAATAACAATTTTGGGTGCATTTGGTTGAACAGGAGTTTGTGGGTTTGGTAGAAGGTTGTGCGATAGTGTGAAGCTTGGAGATTTAAGAAGAGATAGAAGAAATACAATCAAGGGTTGGCACGCAATCTGTTGGCCACGAGAGTTCATGAGCTATTTGAGAATATTTAAATTACCAGTTAGGTTTGGCTCTGGAGAGCTACTTAGACTCCAACCAAGGGTGGATGCCCCCCATGACACCTTCTCGGGTGGCAGGAGGGTTAACCCAATCATCTTCACATTCTGGAATTTTCTTTCAGGGAGATGGGCAGTCGCAGAATGTAGTTAACTCTCATTTAAACTCATCTTTTGTTAACTCCTCTAGCACTGTTCCAGGAGCTGGTCGATCAAACCTGGGTCCGGTTTCTGGGGATATGAATAATGCAGTTTTGAACAGCGTGGCAAACTCAGCACCAAGTGTTGGAGCCAGTTCTTTAGTTACGGATGCAAATTCTGCTCTCTCTGGTGGGCTCCATTTGCAGAGAAGTGCCAGTTTCAACACAGACTCATACTTACGATTACCTGCCTCACCTATGTCATTTACGTCAAATAATATTAGTATTTCTGGCTCATCAGTGATGGATGGTTCCTCTGTAGTACAACAGAGCTCTCATCAAGATCAGAATGTTCAACAATTGCAGCATAATCAGCAGCAGCCACAGGGTGCTTCAAGTGCTACATCTTTGCCTGCATCTCAAACTGGTCCGTCTTCACTCCAAATGGGCGCACAAGTCCCAGGATCTTTCCTTCAAGATCCAAATAATATGTCTCATCTGTCAAAGAAACCTAGAATGGATATCAAACAGGAAGATATAATGCAGCAGCAGGTTATACAACAGATTCTTCAGAGACAAGATTCCATGCAATTCCAGGGTCGTAATCCACAGTTACAGGCTTTGCTTCAGCAGCAGCAGAGACTGAGACAACAACAATTACAGCGAGTGCACTTGCAACAGCAGCAGCAGCAGCAACAACAACAACAACAACAAATGCAATTGAGGCAGCAATTACAACAACAAGTAATGCAGCCATCTTCTGCTGGCAAGCGTCCATATGATAGTGGTGTTAGTGGGGTATGTGCCCGTCGATTGATGCAGTATCTCTATCATCAAAGGCAACGACCAAATGTGAGTTCTGTTTATTTGCTGCATGTGCTTAGTGTTAAATCTATTTGAGATTCACTATATCATCAGTTTATTTTGTTTTCTTTTTCAAGATTACTCCTTTGGTTTATTGGTTTGTGTTGGGTATTTTTTGAAGTTCTAGATTAGTTACAACTTTGCTGTTGAATTTTCTGTTTGCCTCAGGATAATAGTATTGCCTATTGGAGAAAATTTGTGGCTGAATATTACTCTCCTCGTGCAAAGAAACGGTGGTGCTTGTCATTATATAGTAATGTTGGGCATCATGCACTTGGTGTTTTTCCCCAAGCAGCTATGGTAAGTTTTTGCAGTTGTCATTTATCCTTGTATTTCTTGCTTCATAACTAGGGCAATGCCTTAAATATTTGCTAATAATCAATTATTCAATCATGCATTCAAAATGTTAATCGATTGTATTAGCTTATCATGCAGTTGTTGACAACTCCTAAAAATGCCTCTATACTAGAGTTATGTCTGAAATTATTGCATTTGTTTTCTTTTCTATTTTATATCTACACGAGTTTGCTTTTTTAATCTCTTAGTGCTATTGAATCTCTGATGAGTACATACATTGACATTGATATTTCTTTATTCAGGATGCATGGCAGTGTGACATATGTGGTTCTAAATCTGGAAGGGGATTTGGTAAGTATATTGGAAATTAAAATACTGAGTCCTATATGGTTGGAGAAAACCTTTTTTATCTTCATTTTCTGTTCTCATAAATAATTACAAAAATGTCACTTTGTTTCCTGTTTTCAAAGATTTGTGTAGCAAACTATAAATTGGAGATTTATTGTTTTCACTATTTTCTATTCAAATTTCTAAAAACAGGAAACAGTGTGAAAACAAAATGACATAAGAAATGAAAACAGAAACTGCTTTATCATTGACCATTGTGTTTATTGTGGGGATTTAGTTTCATTGTAAAGTTCTAGTATGTATTTCATTTTGTTTAACTTTCTGGCTGATAAGCACCCAGCAATGTCAGGGTTGACCTATGACCAGTGACCACATTCTTAATTGTAACTTAGTTTTAAACTTGAAAGTTAGACAGAAAAAACTGAGCTAAATGCAATCAATAATAAGCAAGTCAAATAATTGAGTGATTCTTAGAGTGCTATATTGGAAGATGCACAATTTGTGCATTGGATGTACCTCTTAGCTAGATAATTAGCATGTTATTTCTTTAAATTTCTGATGTAAATCTTGTAATCTAATACTATGTTCATTCCACATTTTGTTTACAGAGGCAACTTATGAAGTGTTACCTAGGCTTAATGAAATCAAATTTGGCAGTGGAGTGATTGATGAACTTTTGTTTCTGGACTTGCCTCGTGAAATAAGATTTCCTTCTGGTGCGATGATGTTAGAATATGCAAAAGCAGTTCAAGAGAGTGTATATGAGCAGCTTCGTGTTGTTCGTGAAGGTCAACTTCGCATCATATTCACTCAAGACTTGAAGGTTACAAAATTTTTATTATAGTTAAATAGAACTTCTATTTGAATCTTTTTTTTATAATGACCTCCTGAAATTATTGTTAATATACACAGATCTTAACTTGGGAGTTCTGTGCAAGACGCCATGAAGAACTTCTTCCTCGAAGGTTGGTTGCACCACAGGTATGATTCTGTATTCTTTAGAACGCTTTTTTGCTTTTGCAGCCACTCCTTGTTTTGAATAGATGATGGTGCTATTTGGTAGAATATTTCTGTGAAGTAGATCTTCATTTATTGCCTGGGATTACCCTGGAGTGGTCTTCTTTGCTTGTTCCGAATATTTCTGTATAAAAAATTCTGCATGTGTACATGATTGTATAATTAACTCCTTGTATGCACAAATGAAAATTGGTGAATGGTGACAGTAGTAATGTGGACATTTGGGTATGGAAATTGGTAGGCACTAGTGAAACTTCCTTTTCTAATTTTATGAAGTGTAGATCAAGGAAATTAAAGGTGAATGGTACACATAAGGCACTGGGGGGTTTGAATGTGTCAGAGGTGAGGCATGTAAAAATGCTCACCTCTCCGAAGTAAGGTTGATTGGTGTGGCAACATAGAGGTATTGATTTGGAAGCTAATTCTATGATTCACAATTTTTCAGGTCAACCAATTAGTTCAGATAGCTCAAAAATGCCAGAGTACAATTGCTGAAAGTGGAGCAGATGGGGTTTCTCAGGAAGACTTACAAACAAACAGCAACATGTAAGTTAATGCATTGTTGTTCCTTAATGATTGGTATATTTAATAAATCCTCAGCTGATTGTAGTACAAGATTTTCCTCTGTTGGCATATTTGCTTGTATTCTGGACTCTGGTGCCCATGCTTCACAGAATTAACTCTTTTTTTTTTTAATGCATAGAGATGTTTTAAGTTATGCAGACAATTTTTTGACAAGGAGGTTATTCAAGACTATGAGTGTCTCATGGCATCTTAAATATAGATTAGATTTTTTGAGATTCTGCTTCCCTTTTGTTAACCATACTCTCTAGTTGGGTCTTTTATAAGCTATACTTGGTTAAAAAGTATCTGGTTAAAACAGTCTGTGTTACATTTACTGTTTCAATTAATAAGAAAACACTATTAATCATGTTACACACATATCTATTGATTTGTTTGATGGGATGAGCATAGTTCAAGTTAACAATTAAAATGACACTAAAATAATGTTTATTTTGCACCAGGGTATTGACAGCAGGGCGCCAGCTTGCAAAGATTTTGGAGTTGCAATCACTGAATGACTTGGGCTTTTCTAAAAGATATGTGAGATGTTTGCAGGTATGCTGTTAAATTCTAGTTCAAAGTTTCTGTCGAGTGTTGATTGGTGACTAGAGAGAAAACTATTCAGTTTTATTCTACATATTTTCTCAATCCTTATAATTGCCTGCTACGATGGTTGACAGATTTCGGAGGTTGTCAATAGCATGAAAGACCTAATAGATATCTGTGCAGAGCGCAAAATTGGTGCAATTGGTATTTTGCTTGTGGTTTTTATGACTATATTACCCTATGGAATTCTATTTTTGTCATCTTTTTCTCTCATTGGACTCCTAATCCTTAGTTGTTTGAAGCTGTTTCAATTTTAGTTTTTTTGGGAAATATGTTTTTATATTGTCAATGGTCTTTGTATATTTATCCATCATTTACCTGCAGAGAGTTTGAAAAATTATCCTCGACTAGTAACAGCCTCAAAGGTCCAGATGCAAAAGATGCAAGAAATGGAACAACTGGCAAATGCTCAAGGTCTGCCAACTGATCGAAACACACTCAATAAGCTAATGGCAATGAATTCTGGAATGAACAACCATGTAAACAACACTCATAATATGGTTAATCGTGGTGCTTTGAGTGGGTCAGCCCAAGCTGCTTTAGCCCTGACCAACTACCAAAATATTCTAATGAGGCAGAATTCAATGAATTCTAGCGGTAGCTCACTTCAGCGAGAAGGGTCCTTCAATAATTCAAACCAGAGTCCCTCTTCTGCTTTGCAAGGAGCTGGTCCTGCTTTAATGCCAGGCTCAATGCAGAACTCACCTGGAGGTGGTTTCTCAAGTCCCCATCTATCCCCACAACAGCAGCAGCAGCAACAACTCCTTCAACAGCGCACATTAAGTGGAAATGGTTTACTTCAACAAAATCATTCACAGGGGCCCCAAGGAAATCAAGCTCTACAGCAGCAGCAGATGATCCAGCAACTGCTGCAGGAGATGTCAAATAACAATGGGGGAATGCAATCACAGTCTCTTGGTGGGCCCAATGTAAATGGGAGTATTGCAAAGAATGCAATGGGTTTTGGGGGCCATACTCCATCCTTAAGTGGAGGTTCTGCCAATGTTCCAGGAAACAATGGAGGACCTATTTCAAGGAATAATAGCTTCAAAACAGCTTCAAACAGTGATTCTGCTGGTGGTGGTGGTGGTGGTGGCAACAATGGATTCAGCCACAGAACATCTGATATGCCACAAAATCTACATTTGCAAGATGAGGTTCAGGATATTGGCAGTGAGTTCACGGATAGCCCCTTCTTTAACAGCGATCTTGATGATAACATGGGTTTCGGCTGGAAGGCATAACTAACACAATTTGGCGATGTAATTGGCATATCTCGTTGAAGTGCTTATCTTATTATCTTTGTACAGGACACTTTAATAGATGTTTTTTTTATTTTTTCCCATGGTTTTCCTTTCTTTGGAATTTGTTTGGACTCGGACTCGAGTAGGTGTTTATGTGAGGGTTTTTGTCCTGCAAGTGTAATCTATTGGACAATTTAATGAACAGTTAGCTTTTTATACGAAACTTACATTTCGCTTCAAATGAGTTCAAGCATTACCCATTGACAGCACTGTTGACTTGGTGTATACAAATCAGGATGCCCTGCCCAAGTTATCTAAGTAGGACTAGTTGCAATCTATCTATAAAAGAAAGTTATCATGTTGGACAAATGTTACGTCGTGTCATCACTATATTTTTTTTTATTGATATTTTTTTTGTTTTTTTTTTAATTCATATATTCACTTATCTTAAATCTTAAATGCTAATTTAGATAATTAGCATAAGATATATTTTGATTTAATTAATCAATAAAATTAAATTATTAATTCTTAAAATTTTGATTTTATATATTATTGTAATCAATTATTAAGTTTTATAGATTTTTTTTATGTTTATATATTTTTTTCTTATTAAATTTAACAATTTTATTTTATTTTTAAGTTCATATAAATAAGTTATTACATTTAATTAAATTATTATAAGACCATATAAGGTTTTTGTTCATGATCTTAGGGTTTACTAACCATGATTTAAGATTTAATTCATAGTTTATGGCTTATAATTTAATGTGTTATGTTTAAGATTTTGAAGATTTAAGATTTAAGATTTAAGGTTTATGGTTTATTGTTTTAGGGTTTTAGTGTTCATGATTTTGAGTTCATTGTGTTTAGTATATGATCTACTATCTTCGGTTCAATGTGTGGGGTCTAGAGTTTATGATTTAGTGTTTATAGGTTATGCTTTTAGGTTTATGGTGCATAGTTCATTGTTTAAAATTTGTAGTTTAGTATTAAGGTTAAAATTTAATGTTATAAAGTTCATGATTTGTGGTTTTGGTTTTAGAGTGTATAAATTATGGTTTTAGGGTTTAGAGTTCATCTTTTAAGGTTTAGGATTTTAATGTGCAAGGTTTATGGTTTCATTTTTTTGGGATTAAGGTTTCATGGTTTAGAATTTAAGCTCTTAGTGTTTAAGGATTCATGGTCTAAGGTTCACATGTTATGGTTTATTATGTGTTTTGTTAATGGTTTAGGGTTCATAGTTCATGGTTTATAGTTTATGGTCTAAGGTTTATGTTTTATGGTTCATGGTTTCATTATTTAGGTTTTAAGATTTATAGGTTATGATTTCATGATTCTAGATTTATGGTTTAGGGTCCATGGTTTAGTGTTTAGGATTTATGATTTAGGATTTGGGTCCAAAGTTTATAGTTGCAAGGTTTAATGTTAACAATATTAAGGTTAGAGTTCATCATTTAGGGTTTAGAATTTACGGCTCTACATTTAAAGTTTCATGATTTATGATTTAGTGTTCATTGTTTCTAGATTTCAATGCTTACGGTTCATGGTTTATGCTGTAGTTTCCTAACTCATTCAATCAAAACTTATTCAATCATTTTTTGACACGTGTCTCATTTGTCATATCACATAATAAAATTCATATCTCAATTAGATATTATCTAATCAATTTTGAATTAATTTAAATAAATCTAACATTATATTATCTAATAAGTTTCAATATATTTAAAATTTTCATTTTTTTTAGTGTGATCTAGGGTTTTGTAATTTAGGATTTAAGGTTTCATAGTCTATGATTTATGGTTTAAGATTTCATGGTTTACGATTTATAATTTATGATTTAGGGTTTCATAAATGAGACCTTAATTTAGGATTTGGGGTTTTATAAATGAAACCTTAAATCCTAAGGATTTTATGGTTTATGATTTCATAAGATTTGTGATTTCATTTCATGATTAATGATTTAAAGTTTCATTTATGAAAATTTAATTTAGTATTTAATGTTTCATTTATGAAATCCAAATTAGGGTTTCATTAATGAAATCTTAAATATTTATGGTTTCATTTATTATGGGTGTTCACGGGTTGGTTTGGGCTGGATTTACATAAATTCTTGACTCAATCCGATCAATTTTTAATGGGTTGGGTTGGGTTTGCGTGATTTTATTTTTAAACCCAACCCAATCATGAAGGAGTTGGGTTGGGTTGGGTCATCGAGTCAGTAATGTATTTATTTTTTAAAAAATAAATGAAAATTTTCTAAAAAATCAGAATAAATTTTCAAATTTTACTCATTTTTTTTAAAACAAAAATCATTTTTAATCACAAAATCATATATTAATGCACAAAATAAGCTAGATATAATAACACCTTCAAACTTAATTGTTGATTCCTTCCACCTTAATTCATCTAATTCGAAAAGTTCAAAATAAAATGGTTATCAACCCAAATAGCAAAGTTCACTTAACTTAATATAATTGAAAAAATTCAAATAACATTGTAACACTAATATAAAATAAACTGAAAACAAATTTGCATTTTCTTAAATAGTTGACTAATTATAAGCTCTATTGTTGAAACACTGCAAGCCAAAGGATAAAATCTATTGACTCGCATAGAGAAGATTTCTATTTTGAGGGTTTTTTGAAAGTGAAGAGGTATATTGAGAGGGTGAAAGTGTTAAGTGAGTGAGAGTAGATTTTTTATTTTGTTATTATTATCATTATCATTATCATTATTATATGAAGTTCGGGTTGGATTGGATGGGTTATGGGTTCATACAACAGAACCCGTTACCCAACCCGTAAGTCATCGGATTGAGATTGGGTTGGGTTGGGTCTGACCCAAACACTTTATCAATCCGTTTAAATCAGGTTGGGTTGGGTTGGGTCTCTGCGAGTTACTCGTACCCGTGAACACCCTTATCATTTATGAACTCCTAAATAAATTAAATCCTAATTAGAGTTTTATAAATAAAACCTTAAATGTTTAAGATTTCAAGATTTAGGATTTAAGATTTCATATTTTTATAATTTTCATTATTGTCAAATTTCAAGACATTACTTTTCCTTTTTCAATTTTTGTAAAATTTTTAAGACATTACACTTATTTTTCATATTTTAAAAATTTTCAAGATATTAATTATGTTTTTTCATATTTTAAAATGATCATTTTTTTTAAATTTCAAAACATTAATATTTTTTTTTCATATTTAAAAATTTTCATTTTTTACAATTTTTCAAGACATTAATCTTGTTTTTTTCATATTTTTAAAAATTTTCAGACATTAATCTTGTTTTCTTATATTTTAAAAATTTTCATTTTTTCCACTTTTCAAGATATTCCTATTTTTTTTTAAAAAATAAAATAAAATTTTCAAGGCATTACACTTGTTTTTCATTTTTTTTTTCAAAATTTTAAAACATTACTCTTATTTTTTCATATTTTAAAAATTTTTCAAGACATTACACTTATTTTTTTATATTTTAAAATTTTTCATTTTTTTTTCAAAATTTTAAAATTTCAAGAAATTCCTCTTATTTTAAATTTTTTTTTAAGACATTACACTTATTTTCATAATTTAAATATTTTCATTTTTTTCAAATTTTCGAAACATTCCTCTTGGATTTTAATATTCTAAAAATTTTCAAGACATCGCTTTTTTCAAAAATAAAAATAATTATTTAGGCAATTTAAGATTTAAGGTTTCATGGTTTATTATTTAGGATATAATTTCATCATTTATTATTTATAGTTTAATTCATGAAACCAAAATTTGGGATTTAGGATTCATAAATGAAACCCTAAAGATTTAAGATATTATAAATGAACCCTAAATATTTAGGATTTCGTTTATGAAAACCTAATTTAGTATTTAGCATTTCATTTATAAAATCCTAATTATAGTTTTATTTACAAAATCCTAAAGATTTAGGATTTCATTTACAAAACCCTAAATATATGAAACTCTTAGGATTTCATGATTTAAGATATAATGTTTCATTTATAAAATCCTAAATCCTCCGAGTTTAGGGTTTCAATTATTAAACCCTAAATCTTTAAAGTTTCATTTATGAAACCCCAAATCATTAGGATTTTCATTTATGAAACCTTAATAATAAACCCAGAACCTTAAATTAAGGAACCATGAAATAATAAATTAGAAACCATAAAATAAAACTTTAAATCATAAACCATAAAATCTTAAATCATGAAACGAAACACTAAATCATGGAATGAAAC
Organism: Amphicarpaea edgeworthii; assembly: GCA_014843725.1. Lineage (NCBI taxonomy): Eukaryota > Viridiplantae > Streptophyta > Magnoliopsida > Fabales > Fabaceae > Amphicarpaea > Amphicarpaea edgeworthii. The sequence continues at coordinate 3,919,362 of CM026325.1, forward strand.
CTTAAATCATAAATCATAAATCATGAAATCATAAATCCTAAAATCTATTTTTTTTTCAATATTTCAATACATCACTTGTTTTTTATTTCCATATTTTTATAATTTTCATTATCGTCAAATTTCAAGACATTACTTTTGCTTTTTTAATTTTTTTCAAATTCTCAAGACATTATTGTTATTTTTCATATTTTAAAAATTTTCAAGATATTATTTATGTTTTTTCATATTTTAAAATGATCATTTTTTACAATTTTTCAAGACATTACTCTTATTTTTTTTTGTATTTTTTTTAAATTTTCAACACATTACTTTTGTTTTCTTATATTTTTAAAAATTTCAAAAGATTCCTCTTGTTTTTTTTAATCTTTTTTAATTATTTTTTTTTCAAATTTTCAAGACAATACTATTGATTTTTAATATTTTTAAAAATTTTCAAGACATCGCTTTTTTTTTTTATCGAGTTTTATTTTACTTATAAAATTTTCAAGGCATTGTTCTTGTTTTTTCATATTTTCATAACATATTAGTTTGTATTCAAATTTTTAAGACATTATTCTTGGTTTTACATATTTTTCAAATTATCAAGCCATTATTTTTTTTTTCATATTTTAATTTTAAAAAAAAAGCAAGACATTACACCATTTTTTAAAATTTTTTTTAATCTTTTTGCAGTTTTATAGTTTCAAATTTAGTGTTTTATAGTTTATGATTTAAGGTTTCATGGTTTATTATTCAAGGAATTGATTTCATGATTTAGGGTTTAAGATTTCATGATTTATTATTTAAGTTCTCATTAATGAAAACCTAATTTAGGATTTAGGATTCATAAATTAAACCCTAAGGATTTAGGGTATCCTAAATGGAACCTTAAATCTTTAGGGTTTCATGATTTATGCTTAAGAATTTCATTTATAAAAATCTAATTTAAGATTTACGATTTCATTTATGAAATCCTAATTTAATGTTTCATTTATGATACCTTAAATATATGAAACCCTTAAGATTTCAAGATTTAAGATTTAATGTTTCATTTATTAAACCCTAAATTCTCAAGGTTTTGGGTTTTAATTATTAAACCCCAAATCCTTAGAGTTTTATTCATGAAACCTTAAATACTTAAGGTTTCATTTATGAAATCTTAATAATAAACCCGAAACCCAGTAACCATGAATCATAAATCATGAAAACATAAATCCTAAATCATGAAATGAAACTTTAAATCATAAAACCTTAAACCATCAAACGAAACACTAAATCATAAAGCATGGAATGAAACCGTAAATCATAAATCATAAAACCATAAATCTTAAAGCAAGAAACCCTAAACTATATTTTTTTTTTTCAATATTTCAATACATAACTTTTTTTTTTTTTACATATTTTTATAATTTTAAATATTGTCAAATATCAAGACATTACTTTTGATTTTTCAATTTTTGTAATATTTCATGACATTACTCTTATTTTTCTTATTTTTAAAAATCTCAAAAATTATTTATGTTATTTTCATATTTTAAAATGATCATTTTTTTCAAATTTTGAAGAAACTATTATTTTTTTTTCATATTTTAAAATTTTTAAAACATTATTCTTCTTTTTCATATTTCTAAAAATTTTCATGTCATTACACTTATTTTCTTATATTTTTAATTTTTTCATTATTTCCAATTTTCAAGAGATTCCTCTTGTTTTTTAATCTTTTTTTTAAAAAAATAAAAATTTCAAAACATTACAATTGTTATTCATATTTTAATTATTTTAATTTTTTTTTTCAAAATTTCAAGACATTACTCTTGTTTTTTCATTTTTTTTTATTTTTTCAAGACATTACTCTTACTTTTTTATATTATTAAATTTTTATTTTTTTTCAAATTTTTAAAAGACTCCTCTCATTTTTTTAATTTTGTTTTTCAAATTTTTAAGACATTACACTTGTTTTTCATAATTTAAATATTTTCATTTTTTTTCAAATTTTCAAGATGATTTTTAATATTTTAAAAATATTTTCAAAACATCACTTTTTTAAAAAAATAAAATCATTATTTAAGGGGGTTTAGGATTTTGGGTTTTATAGTTTAGAATTTAAGGTTCATTTGAGATTTAGGATTTCATGATTTATTATTTAGGATTTTCTTAATAAAATCCTAATTTAGGATTTAGGATTCATAAATGAAATCCTAAATATTTAGGGTTTCATTTGTTGAAAATCTAATTTAGGATTTTGCATTTCCTTTATGAATTTCTAATTATGGTTTTATTTATAAAACCCTAAAGATTTAGGGTTTCATTTACTAAACCCTAAATATATGAAACTCTTACGATTTCATTATTTAGGATTTAATGTTTCATTTAGGAAACCCTAGATCCTTAAGGTTTAGGGTTTTAATTATTAAACCCATTAAAACCCAAAATCCTTAAAGTTTCATTTATGAAACCATAAATCCTTAGCGTTTCATTTATAAAACCTTAATTAACCTGAAACCTAATAACCATGAAAACATAAATTGTAAACCATGAAATGAAACTTTAAATCATAAACCATTAAACCTTATTATGGATTTAAGATTTAGGGTTTCATAATTTATGATTCTTGGTTACTAGGTTTCAGGTTAATTAAGGTTTCATCAATGAAACCCTAAGGATTTGGGGTTTCATGAATGAAATTTTACGAATTTTGGGTTTAATAATTGAAACCCTAAACCTTGAGGATCTAGGGTTTCATAAATGAAACATTAAATCCTAAATCATGAAATTGTAAGAGTTTCATATATTTAGGGTTTAGTAAATGAAACCCAAAATCTTTATAGTTTAATGATTTATAATTCAAGGTTTCATTTATGAAAATCGAATTTAGGATTTAACGTTTTATTTATGAAACCCAAAATATTTAGGGTTTCATTTTTGAATGGTTAGTGGGTTTTATAGTTTAAGATTTAGGGTTTCATAGTTTATTATTTATAGTTTAGGATTTCATGGTTTATTAAACAAGATTTGATTTCATGATTTAGAATTTAAGGTCTCATTTAAGATTTATGATTTCATGATTTATTATTTGGGGTTTCATTAATTTAGGATTTAGGATTCATAAATGAAACCCTAAATCTTTACTGTTTAATGATTTATGGTTTTATTTATGAAAATCAAATTTAGGATTTAGTGTTTCATTTATGAAACCCAAAATATTTAGGGTTTCATTTTTGAAACCTTAAATATTTAGGATTTCATTTACAAAACCCTAAATTATTTCATTATTTAGGATTTAAAGTTTCATTTATGAAATTCTAAATCCTCAAGGTTTAGGGTTTCAATTATTAAATCCCAAATCCTTAAAGTTTCATTTATGAATCCCCAAATGTTTAGGATTTCATTTATAAAACCTTAATCATAAACCATAACCAAGTAACCGTAAATCATAAACCATGAAACCCTAATCCTAGATCCTTAATGAAACCATAAATCCTAAATCATGAAATGAAACTTTAAATCCTAAACTATAAAGCCCTAAACCATGAAATGAAACACTAAATTATAAATCATCCAATGAAACCTTAAATCCTAAATCATGAAACCATAAATCTTAAAACATGAAACCCTAAACTCTATTTTTTTTTTTTCAATATTTCAAGACATTACTTGCTTTTTTTTCTACATTTTTATAATTTTCATTATTGTCAAATTTCAAGACATTACTTTTGTTTTTTCATTTTTTGTAAAATTTCCAAGACATTACTCTTATTTTTCATATATTTCTTTTAAAATTTTAAAGATATTATTTATGTTTTTTCATATTTTAAAATGATCATTTCTTTTCAAATTTTCAAGACATTATTTTTTTTTTCATATTAGTGCTTTATCATTTTTTTTTCTAATTTTCAAATTACTCTTTTTTTTTTTCATATTTTTAATAATTTTCAAATACATTACTCTTTTTTCTTTATATTTTGAAAATTTGTATTATTTTTTTCAAATTTTCAAGACATTCCTCTTGTTTTTTAATCTTTTAAAAAAAAATCAAATTTTAAAGACATTACACTTATTTTTCATATTTTTATTTTTTTTCAAATTTTCAAGTCATTCATATTGTTTTTTTAATATACTGTAAAATTTTTAAGACATTTGTTTTTGGTATTTCATATTTTTAAAACTTTTTAGTTTATATTCAAATTTTCAAGACATTATTCTTGGTTTTACATATTTTCAAATTTTCATATTTTTCAGATTATCAATCCATTATTCTTGTTTGTTTGTAATTCATTTGTGAAAAAAAAAATCAAGATATTACTCTTATTTTTTCTTATTTAAATTTTTTTTTTTTATTTTTTTTTGGGTTTAGGACATGGGGTTTATGATTTAGAATTTAGAGTTTCATAGTTTATTATTTAGGGTTTAGTGTTTCATGATTTATTATTCAGGATTTGATTTTATGATTTAGGATTTATGATTTCATTTAAGATTTAAGGTTTCATAATTTATTATTCAAAGTTTCCTTAATAAAACCTTAATTTATAGGATTTAGGATTTATTAATTAAACCTTAAGAGTTTAGGGTATGATAAATAAAATTATAAATCTTTAGGATTTTATGATTAATGATTTAGGATTTCATTTGTGAAAATCTAATTTAAGATTTAAAATTTCATTTACAAAACCCTAAAGATTACATTTACAAAATCCTAAATATATGAAACTCTTAGGATTTTTTGAAACCCTAAATCTTCACGGTTTAAGGTTTCAACTATTAAACCCCAAATCCTTAGGGTTTCATTTATGAAACCTTAATAATAAACCATAAAACCATAAATCTAGATCATTAATGAAACCATAAATCGTAAATCATAAAATCCTAAACCATAAAACGAAACAATAAATCATAAATCATGGAAGGAAACCCTAAATCCTAAACCATAAAACATTAAATCCTAATTTAGGGTTTTATGATTAATGATTTAGGATTTTGATTTATGAAATCCTAAATCCTAAAACTATAAATTGTAAACCATAAACAATTAAAAATAAATTATGAACCATAAATAATGAACCAACTAAACCCAAAAACCTTAAAATAGTGAACCCTAGACCTGTTAGAGGGACGAAGCCTTGACATTTGCAGAGGTCAAAGTGTTCAACTATGCGTTGTAATGCAGCAGTAACCCATGCATTGACATCAGTAGAATAATATTAATTTAACTCTTAAAATGTGTAAACTTTCAAAAATAAAGAAAAATCAACAATTATACTTTTAACTTCACAATTTATTTTACATATACACGTATTTTATCATAATCTCAACCGATTATTAATTATACATATACACATTATACATGTACACATTTCATTCTCTAAAATATAGTCACATCTCACGGGTGCCCAATCTGAATGTCATATTTTGAAGGTTTAAACAAGTCACTGTTAGCATCAGTTGCCACTAGGTTGGAACACGTATGTGATCATGTACAATACGAGGTAGAAGTGTTCCATCCTCCTTATCATAAATACAAGTTTCGTGATCAGTTCAAGCCGCCAGAAAATTTGTCCACAACCTATCCTTAATAACTAGCCAAGAAGGTAAGACTTAAATAACAGAAAGAAACACATAAAGATGAAACTTTGCATCTGCCCCCTACTTATTCTTGTGCTAAACATGTTTCATGCTATACCGATATTTGGGCCAATGTCTTCACATTTTAGAACTGAGGTAGTACTTTTTATTCCTCACATTTGATTTTTTTCATAGATCATCGTTATCAATTCCAATAGTACCATTACCAAGCAGGCACCCAAGAGAAACTGCTCCCAACCCTCTGCATTATGCTTGGGTCGCTTGTCGGCGATGATGTCAAAGAAGACATGTAGCAATCTGTTTGAGGGCAGTATTTCAAGGTACACTTCCCTATGAATGATGGGGATACATAACATACGCTCACATGACAAAACCTTGTTTCATAATAGATAATATAATATATTAATCTTCACCAGCAAAATTCATTCTTAATTACTATAAGAATTCATGTTTATTATGCTAGTTGCCCATTATAACATTCAATGTATATTGCATACTTTCCAGTGTGTAAGAATTTGTTGCCCGGGCAATCTGTATGTCAACATATAATAGAAAAACATCATAGAATTACTTGCAATGCAACTACTCAAATATCCTTTTACTACTATCTATGTAAATGAAATTGTACAAGTTGGAGAGACCCTTGTGCACAATGATAGTCTTCTTAACATCTCGTGCTTTTCCACTTCATTTACTGTAAGAACATTGCAGCTAATTGTCATGTCCCGTAATAATCTTGCATTCTGCAATATATATTTTACAAATACAAGTTCCCACTTAGAACCACAGTAATTTTTTAGGCAGCATGCTCTAAGATGCAAAAATGATAAGCATCTAGGAACAACTGGTGTAGTGTATACGCTTTCATCAATTCTGTTCTGCACATTGACAATATAAACGAAATAAAAGTAGTATTAAAAACATTCAAAAAAAGAGAATCATCCTTGAAAATTTTATATGCACTCAGCAAACCTGATAAATGACAAGATTCTGAAGCTTGGGAGAACGATTAATCACTTGGATCACATCGGCCCAGTATCCGCTATAATTCCTCTTGCCAAATTTAACTTGGGTTAGATTGGGAAACTTGTGCAAATTTGTATACTCTCCACCAAGATCTAAGCTAAGAAAAAATAAAGACGTGACTGGCAAGTTCTGAATATTGGAAGATCCAACAAGAACCTGGACGAGAACTCTACGTGCTGAAAAGGAAACACGTTTCAAGTAGAGGATTCTGAATGAAGGCAAATCAAAGGAGAAAACTGTATTCACAGTTAAGGGTTTTGCAGCTAAACACTGTTAAAGGTTTGCCTTGACATTCGCAGAGGGCGAAGTGTTCAACTCTGCGTTGCAATGCAGCAGTAACCCATGCATTGACATCAGAAAAATCACGGTGAATGGTGTCACATCTGAGGCGGAATGTTAGGAAGGGTTGGTCAAAATCGCGCTTGAGGACAAATGCAGAGAGCGACTGAACAAAGCGTAAATAGGGTTCAGGCTCAGAAGTTGAAATAGAACGCCAAAGAGAGAACACTGGTTCTGACACAAGTTTTGGTTGGGACATAAGAGAGGATTTCACACAGAACTTCGTCTGCCAAACCGCTTATTAATTAAATGTTTAATTTATTCACTAAGTTGTAAAAAAATTCAATTAATTCATAAATTATTTAAAATGCATCAATTTAGTTATTTTAATTGATTTGGTTATTTATACCAAATTGATGTATTTAAAATAATTTAGAGAATAAATTAAAAAAATTTATAACTTGAAATTCAAATTGAACTCAAAATTACAATTAGGCCTAAAGTAAGTTGAACAATTATATTTTTAACTTCACAGTTTATTTTACCTATACACATACTAGCCAAGAAGGCGAGACTTGTGTAACAGACAGAAAGAAATACATGATGAAACTTTGCATCTGCACCCTACTTATTCTTGTGCTCAACATGTTTCATGCTATACAGATATTTGGACCAATGTCTTTACATTTGAGAATTGAGGTAGTACTTTTTATTCCTTACATTTTATTTTATTTTCATTGATTATCATCATCATCAATTCCAATAGTACCAGTACCAAGCAGTGCACCCAAGAGAAACTGCTCCCAACGTCTCACACTCCTCTGCATTATGTTTGAGGTTATCGTCCGCAGGCGCGACGGATTGCTTGGGTCACTTCTGGGCAATGATGTTGAAGAAGACATGTAACAATCTGTTTGAGGGCAGTATTTCAATGTACACTTCCCTGATGGATGATGAATTTTGACATCAAATTCCGGCAAAAGCGGGTGTCCCAGGACTTGAACATGGGAGATGCTGCACCATAGTTATCCAATCTATCAAATGATGTAAACAACTAACAATGCTAATTGAGATGTAGGGAATGAACTAACAAAAAGAACTAAAAAAGAAATAAGTTACAGGTTTTCATCCAATTAGGAGAACAACATACTGAATTATGCAGCATCCAGTGTAGTAGATAGAAGTATGGCATTTTAATAAAATGTTGTCTTTGTTACATTAGTTTTCATCTTTGGAAGATAAAACCGGTGAGTGGCATAGATGTCATGAAAGAACAGATGTCAAATTTAAGGGTGGACAGATAGAAGGAAAAGAGATCAAGTTCTCTGTTTCAATTCAGCGTGTAAGATTGTGAGAGAAAAAGAGGTTTGAGAAACAAACCATATGTAGAATAATTCATCCATTTCTTGTTTTTGAACTCTACCCAACAGCTCAACTAGCAGTACACCTCCAATGCACAGAACAGGTTCAGGTAGCTCGAATTTTTGCAACCGGTTTTCCTGTGAAGTCAGTAGTATGTCAGTAACTTATTTCAAGTGTCAAACACAAGCATAGAATACTGTATTATAAACAACAACCACAAAAAAAAAACTTGAGGTCACTCCACCCGAAAAGAGAAAAACATATTTGAGCTATAATCCAGTTTTCATTGAATATTAATAGTCACTTCTTTCATCCCAATCTACCAATTAATCAAGCTGAAGAACTGCTAATTGTTAAGACTGTGGCAAACCCACAATAGAAAGAACTGGGAAAGCTAAAGAGAGAGAAAGAGAACAAAACTGTGAAGGATTGTTGAATCTCAACAGAAAAGGGAGAGAATTCTGCTGCCGAGTTTCAAGATTTTCCCCTTTTACAACAGTGTCTGTTCTGTTTCCAAAACTAACAAACCTGAATGCCCCTCTTCTAATGTATATGTAGGCTTACACCTCTAAAACATCACAAATTAACATTACTACTCAGCAACTAATTTAGCTGCAACTACGAACTACCAGTAAACCAAGAATAAGAATTTGATAAATAAGTGGATGATTCCCCAGAAGAAAAAGAAATCAGTAGATGAATCTCAAGCTTCCTCTTTGTTGAATAAATTAAATGGATACAAAAGAATATGCAAAACCTGCATTTTGACAGTGCAACTCACTTGAAAAATTGGAAATTCGGGTGAAGTATATGTCCATATGAATTGATTATCACCCAAGACTTGATTAGCAGCCATATTATCCACAGCACTCTCTAATTCCATTGGGTGTATCAGATGGCCCATTCTGAATCGAACAGCTTTAGCAGAATATATAGGGAAGCCATGCTGAAAATATGCTGACAAGTAAACATAGATTCTTTGTCAGATGATTAAGCAAAAGTTCATGATCCTCAACCAGGACCGGCCAAGGGTAAAGCAACTAAAAGTCTAAAACCATCGCTCTAGACCCACCAACAAAAATAATATTTTTTATTACTTTTATAATGCAAAAAAGGTCTCACATATTGACAAATAATTTGTCTATATTGGCAAAAAGAAGTATACAATATAACTATTTCATTCAATGTAAAATGTTTTTTCCCAAAATTTACTTTAGGCCTCACTCATCGTTGGAACCGGCCCTGTCCTCAACATACCTACTTTTCAGATTAACTTGATACACAGTTACACACAACAGAGTTTAATTCAGCTAGCAGGCTAACCTTGGAATGGATGAACATGAATCTCCGTAACAAGACATAATTTTGAAACAAGCTTATACACTAAAGTCTCGGGAACAGAAGGATCGCTTTCCCCTTTGCTTGACCAGTATGATGCTCTATATTCAGTTCTATCCCCAGGCTCCAATGTATGTAGAATGCTTTCTTCAGGGTAGTTATCAGTGCTGGATGCACTAATGGCTTTTGAGATGCAATTTTCCCTTATAGGAGTAAGACCAGAAGCCAAGAATGCATAGACTCTATGATTTCTCTCAAGATGCTCCCAATTCACATAACTGCCAAGAGTGTTGCTAAGTGGTTCAATCTTGTTGTCAACCTCAATGATATTGGCAACACCAGATATTTCAGGAAACATTTTCAAGCACAGTTGCTTGCAGAGGCCATGTTCAATAACTGCAGAATATTTAGAGTGCATAATAATTAATCAATACCATATAAATAGCAAAATAAGCCAAAGAACAATGAATATACAGGACAATATAGCATTATTGAAGTTAAGATTTTAGATGCCACAACAAGTTTACTATTGCATACACGAAACCTTTCCAAAGAAATAAGCATTCAAGCAAATCAAATATGCACTTTTTGGACAAAAAGTCCAAAACGCTACAAGTAATTAAAATGAAGTGCCTTACCAAATCGGTGCCAAAAACTGGAAACAGCAGAAACCCGAATAAGATCAAAAGGGTCGTCCAAATGGGTGAGAATCTTGATTGATATGTCAGGTCCAAGCAATTGGATGAAATCCACTTTGTTCTTCACTTCAGACATTTCCAAATATCAAAGCCTGATAGCAAACAGAACAGCCAAAGATCAATCATCAATGCCACACATACTGATACCAAAACACAAACTTGGTGATTTGGAAAATAATTTCTTAAAGCAACTAGCATTTCACCAATAATCAATTAAGTTTGGAGAAATATTTAGGGAAAATTCCACATAAAGAGTTGAAATTATTTCCTTCATTACAAAATCATAGACCCTATCGCAATTAAAGCACTAGACATTAAAAAGTTGAAAATTTTGGCTACCCAAAAGTTTGGGCAGCAGAAAAATTGACTTTACAGAATTGGCTACCCAAAAAGCCTACCAGAAAAATGATTCAACTTTACAAAATTGTGTCACTTGAAATTTGACTATATGAGCCAAAAACTCATTTTTTTTTAAATGGAAAATATCTAAACATGTCTATTTCTAACTTACTAATTTTCTTCCAATAAACTTCCAACAAATCTGAATTGACATAGCATTTCAACAAAGCAGAAAAGGGAACAAGATGATTACTTTGGTCAGGCAATTAAATTGATGACCAAATAAAGCTAAACCCAAGTAAAGAAACATGAGAAAGAGACTTCTTAGTTTATACAATACATACATAGAGAGAGAAAGAGTCAGAAAGGTAAAATATGGAAAAGGAGTAACCTTTATTCTGCAACAAAGAGAGTGGTGGATCTGAAGATATGAGAGAAAGAAAGAGGAAAAATGGAAGAAGGTGAATGGTGTTGGGTTTGGAACCGCTGTCTGTCCTTGACAGAGAGGTTTGTTTTGCAGATGAGGATGAGTCAACACATTCTCTAGATTTATCTATGATAATAACTTTTTCAGTTTTTCAGAACAAACAGAAACATTATCACTGCTGTGATGATGAATTTGGCGTAGATATTGTTGAATAGAACAAATCAATTACATCAAATTTTAGCCATATTATTGATGACGGGAACAATCAATTAATTTTAAGGCACGTTCGCGGAGGATAGGACAGGATGGAATAAATTATTGTATATAGTTCTATTTTAATTAATTGTTTATTGCTTGATTTCTTTATGAACAAATAATAGATATAGTCATACTTCAAATTATCATGCAACATAACTTTGTTCTGTTTTGTAATAATTATTTTAAAAAGTTATATTAAGAGTATTTTTTAATAATTAATAATATAAAAAATTTATTACACCAAAATAAAAATATAAAAAAATTTATATCAATACCGACTGGTATGATGATGAATCCAGAAAAAATATATTATAAATTAGAATAAAATTTTATATAAACTAAACTTGTATTTTATTTATTTTTATATTATAAATTAGAATAAAATAAAGCATTCATTCTCCACATTTTTAAATGATTTTTATAAAAAAAAATTATTTTAGATGTATATTTTACTCAATATTCAAAAAAAAAAAAATCACCATCATCTCAAACTTTTTTCTTTTATTTTTCTCTGTATATTTAATCCTCTCAATTGTGTATATATTTTATTTTTCTCTTTTTAATATTTTAAAATAAAATAATGTTAAACCCCAAATTAAATTATTTATTAAAAATATTTGTGTATTATAAATATTAATTATAATATATTTAAAAAAAAATAAAGACAATGATTAACGAAAAGAAACATAGGCTGACGAAAACCTCTAATCATGGTCTACAGATAGTATCATGTTATATAATTTACTATACTCATTTATCATACAGTTTAATCATATAAAAACAATCATTTATCCTGTATATTGTACAGAGTAATTAACAATTGATTGATGAAATTTTCTTTTGTGCAGTGAGTTTTATTAAAAAAAAAAACATGATAAAATAAATTTGACATGCCCAATACACGTTTCACGTATTTCAATTTCTTTATAAACAGTCAAAACCATTTCACATAATTCAACTTCTTTACAAACACGTTCTAAGCAAAGAAACACTCACAATCATAGCTGCACAAAAATAAGGCACCGCCACCCAGTACAAGAGCCGTGGTTTAAGTAACACAAATCTTGTCCCTAAACTGTTTGGTTTCGTCTCAAAATCAATTACTATTCCTTTTCTCTCCCCACGTCATTTAAGACTTCCTTTGTAACAAAAATAGAGTGCTCCCAAGTAATAATTCTTCCTAAAAGATCCAATAATCTGAAAAATCTAAAATAATAAAAAAATACACAAGAAAGACCTAGATCTAACTTTGCTCTCAAAGAAGTGATTGATTTTTTTTTTTTTCTGGGTGTCTTTCAATCCTGGATTAAAGACTAATCCGGATTAAGGTGGATGTTGGTGTAAGAAAATTTTGTATGTAACTGGCAAACTGGCAGCAGAAATCAAACATTTGTGACAGAACCTTACACCACTCCTTCGATCCGGTTCCCGCCGTAGAAAAGTGATTGATTGAAAACACAATATAGTATACTTTGTTAGAATTGTTTCAATCTTTCTGTAAACTCCTTTGGGCAAATCACGACCCCATCTATGCAAAGACCACCTTTGGTATGAGTGCAATCAATTTGGGCCAAGGAAAGCTTTATGTTGGTTGGCCCATTGGGCTTATCGATGACAAAGTCTCCAACATGGTAGTGGGCCCATTCTCCAGGCCCACCCAAATAGCTCTGTGAGACTGAACGCTGGCCGTCCGATGTAGATAGTTGAAATCTAACGGGCTTGATGTCCCAGCCATGCACCTGATCAAGGTTGCACACTCGCCGGCCCAATCTCTTTGTGGGTTTGCCCAATTGAAGCTTGAAAAATACACTATAGTCCCCTTTTGGAAACTCAAACTCTAGCTCCCCTGTTACTTCAACCCACCACATTTGTTGAAGGTATGCAACATTCTTGAACCTGCATCATTAAAAACAAAATTGGTCAATAAGCTTGTATTATTCTAATTTATGATGGAAGATATTTTGATTTTATTAGTAAAAGAGGAACAACAGAGCAAAGATGTTTTCACTATGTTTGGATATATGATCTTCAAACACCATTCCTTAGTTATACAATATTACAATGCTACTTAAATTAGTATTACTTTTCCTTGATTAGAACTTAGAAGTCCTTTTCAGCTATTGCATAACAATTTTATAAATGCAACTTGTTTGCACTCTTGTTCTTTTTTCTTTATTTATCCATTAGATGCTGACTAGGAAGAGTTAGTTGAGAATAATCTGAACTTTAATAATTGCTTCTTGATTACTTTTCCATATAAGTCCTTCTCAACTTATTTTTATAGAATTCTCTGAGTGCAAATTGCTTGCACTTTTGTTCTTTGTTCTTTAATTACCTATAAGATGTGAATGGTTGACTAGGACGAATTGCTTTCCTGAATATGGTAAAGCAAATTGCCAACAGGCTTTTTTAGTATAATATACCAAAACAAGCCACTTGACATGGATTTTCTATCATCAAGAGTCATCAACATTTTTAGAAATGTTCTTGCCATCGTAATTCATGACAAATACTAATCAATTATAGCTTGAATTCTTACAAGGTTCAGAAAGGGGGGACACTATAATAAGGTCAATTATTTTTATTAAAATATGGGCGTATAATTATATGCAGTAATTGTTATGAATTAGAGTGGTGTACGGTTCAACTTCTTTTAAATGAATAACTAATTATTTTTTGTATTCTTGAAATAACTATTAGTATTTCGCAGAAAATAAACGTTTAGTAATAGAAAGGACGCGCCAAATGCATATATACAACAAGAAAACGACTTTCGCTTCCATGTGTTGGCCTTGGATTTGTTCGAAAATGATTTTTACTGAAAATGTTATATTTATAAATTTATATATATTTGCCTCATCGATGAAGAAAACAAGCTTTTTGTTGATTGCAACATGAACCATAAGAAAATAAATTATACTATAATCAGAGAAATACACGCCTAATGATCTGTTTTCTGACTTTTCTCTTCATCATCTATACCTTAAAAAAAAAAAAAAAATCTGTTTTTCCAATTTCTGTGAACACAACCAAACCTATTTTTCAACTTTGATCGGAAGCATTTGACAACCTTAATTGCATCTATTGAAGTTTCAGTTCCACGATCTTATATTAGTTTCTTGTATTGTGTTTATATATACATTTTTTTCATAAAAAAAAAGTAATTAAATTTAAAAATTTAAAAATTGAAATTTAATAAATAAAAACAACAACATATGCACCTCTCTCACCTGGATTCCTCAGTTGGAATATAATTCCAATATCTTCTGTCATCTATTCCTGTAATCTTGAAGGACTTTGATGAAATGAACATACAAACTTGTCCACTGCTTCTGTCCAGCCAAAATTCCTAAACAATCACCACAAAAATGAACAAATCAATGCAATGAAGAGAAATTAAGAAAGAAAAACGAAAGGGAAAAAGCACACCACTGATCTCATTTTTCAACATGTACAAAATATAGTTTATCAATTATTAATGAATAACTTACTTTGGTGCCACCATCAAAGAAATTGGGTTGACACAGTTTGGCATAGATCTGTTTCTTGGTCATGGAAGCAGCAAGATTTTGTTGACCACCAAGTACTTTATTGAGAAGAAATTTATAGGTTGGGGGCAACTTTGATTCCCACACAAAGTCAGCAGAGGAAGCTCTGTGAAAAGCCTTGTTGACTCTTGCCAATTTGCAAATCTCTTGTGGATCAAAACTCATCATAATTGAAGAGATGCAGTTCTCAGGAACATCATCAAGGGTAGTCTCTGAGGACAAATAAAAGTTGCCCCCATCATCATCAATTTCTGTTGTTGCAATTGTAGAAACACCAGCTCCCATATATAATTGTTGTTTTTGTTAATTGGGTTGGTTGAATTAAGAGATTGGAGAGTGTGGTGAAAAGGGTTGTGTTGTGTTGTGTTGTGTTTGGTTCAGTGGTAGAGGAGGAGGTGATAGAGCATAAAAGAGAAAGAAGGAGAAACTGAAGGCTTTTCTTCCATTATTTATTGTCTTTGTTAGAGTTTGGATGATGAAAGAAACGAAGGGGTTGTGTTGTGGCAAATTGAATTTTTTTGGCTTATAAGAAAGACCACTTGTTGTGGTGGGAGCTTTAGCAAAGGTATAAATATAATAATATAATTATTATAAAGTGGAAATTCTTTGGGTCCATTCTTGTTCTAATTTTGGAACATGAAAAATAATTTTTTGTAATTAAAAGTGGACGTGTCCATTAGTGTGCACGAATATATCATATATGGGGATTTTGATTGATTAATGCGTGTAGACTGTGGGTGCCTATTTATTTTCTTCAACTTATATTATTTTTTAAAATTTGTTATTGTGGATATGGATTAGAATATGGTATTAAATGACAATAATCCCTATAAATTTATCATTTTTTTAATAAAATTAACTTTTCAATGTTGTACGCAACTAGAGCTAGGTTGAAACTCTTGTTAATTTGTAGAAGATTTACATTGACTTAAAACACATATAAATTTTTAAGACTAGCTATTTAATAATTTATAATGTGATTTTTGTTCAATATTCATTTAATCATTAAATAATAAATATATGCTATCTGGATTACTTGCATTAGATTTTGTAAATAAAATAGTTCATTATAATATAATATAATAGTTCTTAGTTTTATATATTTAAATATCAATTAGTTTTGAAATTACAAATATGACTTGTTAAAAGAAGCTATAAGTGTGAAAATTGACCATTAAAAAACGAAAAATAAAATACTAAATATTATTTTAAAAACGCTTTACCAATCACCACCTATAAACACAAAGAATATAATGAAAAATAAAAACTTAAATCATATTTGAAAAAAGAAGTAAAAATAAAGGTGCAGTAGATCAAGTCATTAACCTATTCTGACTCTTGGAGGTAGGCAGGTAGCTATTCTTTGTTTAATTAGTCCATACAACGGAGAACTTTCATCTAAAAAAGAATAACTTCTTTCTAATTAATGAGCTCATGAACTAATTTATTGGTTAAGAGGGATGTTCAAGGAAACTTTCAGTCAAATAATTAAATATAATGAATAACAAACTTTTTATTATATACTAAACGGGTATGTAATTTAAGTCTCCCAAATAAATATTATCAATTTGTACTTTACAACAATTCAACAAAAGAAAAGAAAAAAAATGATGCATCCATAATGCAAAAAGTTTTACAAAGTGAGTGAATTATCATCTTTCGTTTACCGTAATTTAATTAATTTTTATAAAATTATTTTAAAAATAATTTAAATAATAAATTATAATTAATTAACAATATAAAATTATTTTATATTCTCATCACCATGCACATGATTATTAAACTCAAAAGAAAATATCACTATGGATGATGGTTATATGTAGCAAACTGTGCCATCACACTTGTTAAGATCAAAGAGCCATGGATTTGACAATGAAACGAGAGTTTAAGGGGAGACACTTATCCAAGGTGGATTGAATTAAATCCATTACGAATTCGAAAGTCACATCGTGAGTTGGTGTGGTATCAACGTGGCAGGTTCATTTCTACGCTTAATTTTAGAATTTTTATTTTATTTTTGAAAGTGTTGTTTTTCGATGTTGAAAGAAATCATTTGATTAATTATGATAACATAAAAGAAACCAATCTTCAGATAAAAAAAAAAAAAAAAAAAATTAAACATTTGCTAACGGATGAAGTATTTATGATTTATGAAGAATGACACTTATTTTCTTAAAAACTTGATAATGAAAGAAATGGAGAAAAAAGAAAATAGAGAGGATCTTAACCCTAAATAATACAAAACCACACACCTCGGAACTTGCCACCATGCATGCACAACAACACCACACGTCCACACCATTGCCAACAAAACCCAGTGAATCAAAACTCCAAAAACATGAGAATAAAAGTTCTACACACACCTTTTGCCATGTTACTCTCATTTTTATAAAGTGCATGAAAAATTACATCTCATATTATCATTTAACGGTAATATATAGTTATGGAATTACTAATTTTAATATAAAAAATTAGGATTAAGAGTGAATTCTTTTTTAAGAGACTAAAAATATATTTAATATTATAATATAATAACTATTCTTTCATTCTTTTTCCTTTTCATTTTACATTAATCATCCGAATATTTTTATATATAAAAAAAAATTGTTTCCTATATTAATTCTAGACTTGTGGCCCGTGTACGATCTTATCCACTTTCGGTTTCAGGCATAAGAAAACATACAGTGTGTGTTCGTTGTTACGTCTATGAAGCGCATCAAACAAAGACATGTATTTATTTACATAATATATGGAGGTGTCAATGCAAAGCTCGTATATTGGCATCTATCGATTGTTTGAACGTAAAAGCATAGGCATGATCTATTGGTGGTATCTTAAAATTAAAGAATTGGTGGTCCCATCTTGCTGTTATATTATATATAGAGAGTGAGAGGGAGAGAACATTATTAGTTAACTTCTATACATTTACAATATGTAATTTTGTACCTTTCACTAATTATATATAAAAAAAGTATTTTTCACTTTTTCTTTAACAAAAATGAAATTTGGACCCGACAAAGTGCTTAGCGTTCTCATTTGAGAAGCCTTTTTATTAAATGTAAAAATATTTAAGCCACAAATTTGAATATTATATTTAATGTATGGTTGAAGTTGATAGGAGATTAATAACAAGTACTAAGCTTCTTCGCTCTTTCAAATTTTGTTTTAAATTGAGTTTTTGGAGCGATTAATTACATCCACTAGTTCTCTCTCTGGCTGGTTGGGGAACGTAGAACAAAGAATGCATAGCTGGCACTGAGTCAGCATAAGTGCTGATGAGTAGGCAACGGATTGTGGATAGGTTTGGTTTCTCCAACCAAAGTGCTGATTAAGTCAAATTGCTAATAATTGCAAATTTTGGTTCTGTTGTGTTGTGTTGCCTTCGACTTAGGGATGACAATATGGACCCAGACCCTACGGGCACCCGCAAAAATACCCATACGCAGGTAGGGTAATTACCCGCATATTGGGGATGGAGATGGGGATGGGTCTTTACCCGCAAAATCTCATGGGGATGGGTGCGGGTATGGGTACTATAGTACCCACCCGCCCCGCCCCCGCACCTTTTATAATTATAATAATTAATTTATTTATATATATATATATATAAAATTTAAATATCATTTAACCATAAAATATTTAAAAGATCATAACTCTTATAATTATAATAATTAATATATATATATATATATATATATATACTTTAAATTCAAATTTAAATATCATTTAATCATAAAATATTTAAAAGATCCTAACCCTTATAATTATAATTATAATAATTAATATATATATATATATATATATATATATATATATATGGGTGTGACTCGTGCATTTTATGTGAAAATGAGAATAAACATTTTTGTTCGTTGGATTAAATTAGACAATAAGAATTAACACAATCTTTTAAAAATTAACATACACCTATTTTATTTGATCTCTCTTCATCCAAAATTTAAAAAAAAAAAAAAAAAAACTTCTCATTTCCCTCTTTAGTGCACCAAAATTAAATAATAATAATAATAAAATTCAAACTCACACCCTCATAAACCTTGTTTCATAAGCCTCTCATAATCCTCGTTTCATAAAAAGCATGCATATTGTGTATGCACCTTTAAATCTTTTTAACAAATCATGCATATAACAAAAATACAAAAATAAAGTAATAGGA
The DNA here is from genome assembly GCA_014843725.1 of Amphicarpaea edgeworthii. Classification (NCBI taxonomy): domain Eukaryota; kingdom Viridiplantae; phylum Streptophyta; class Magnoliopsida; order Fabales; family Fabaceae; genus Amphicarpaea; species Amphicarpaea edgeworthii. Next base: position 3,938,367 of record CM026325.1, read on the forward strand.
CACTTTTTGAGAATTATAAAGGTTAGGATCTTTTAAATATTTTATATTTAAATGAGATTTGAATTTGAATTTAAAGTGATTTCAAGCTAAAACTAAAGGAACAATGGAATATTCAACTTCACATGCAAATGCTAGTAACTCAAGCTTTGATAGTTTCAATGTTACCAATTTCCTTAGTGATTATGATTCATTTGTGAATGAAACAATTGAGATACAAAAAAAGACTGAATTGGATCTCTACTTGGAAGAGAGTGTTTTGCCTAGGAGTGCTACTTTTGACATTCTTGGTTGGTGGAAAACAAATGGGATCAAGTATCCAATTATGCGAGAAAATTGCTAAGGATATTTTGGCAATTCCAATTTCAACTGTTGCATCGGAATCCGCTTTTAGCACGGGTGGTAGATTGTTGAGTCCTCATCGTTCTAGGCTTCATGAGTTTACTTTGGAGGCACTTATGTGTGCACAAAGTTGGTTGAAACATAAGCAACAAGGTAATATTTTATTATTTTAATTATTCAATTAGAGTTTTAATTATTGTATTATATATGCTAATCTTGGTCTTCTTGTCATGTTGTAGTTTCTATTGGTATTAGTGGACCAAAACAATATATAGACTTAGGAGATACACGTTTGCAAAGATATGGAGAAGTCGATTCGAGAAGATGAGGTCAAAATATTATATTTATGTGTTTTATTTTTTTAATTTATAATATATAATTATAAACTAATTAGTTTAAATATATTATTTTTTTACAGGTTTTGGAGAGTACCATACCACTTTAATGTTCAAGTTTAATTAGAATTTTGGAAGTTTAATTCGAGTTTTTATTAAAATTAGAACAATTTGTAATCTTTATGTTGGATAATTATTTTCGTAATGTTATTTATTTATGACTTGTATTTGGATGGATCAATGTTTGTCAATTTTTAATATTATATATGAATGTTTTTAATGATTTTTAATCTTATATATAAGTAAAGTGCGGGTTGCGGGTGCGGGTATGGGTATATAGGTACCCAGAGGGTATGGGGATGGGATCAAAGTTGCTACCCGCACGGGGATGGGGCTGGGGATGGGTACTTTTTTTAAACGCGGGTATGGGGACGGGTATTATACTACCCTACCCATACCCTACCCATTGCCATCCCTACTTCGACTTCGAGAATGTGCAATTTCTTCCTTGGCGGAAAACAAAAAAGGAACACTACTAACGATAATGCTGACGATGAAACCCAAGAAAATACGTGTGCTTGGAATTTAAAAAATAGATAAAAAGTCGATTTAGTTGATTAAAATTAAACATGTATCTAACGACCACGTAAATTCAAATATAGTTATGAATGTTATTAGGAAAAATTCAAATCACAGGTTAATTAGAGTTAAAATTAAGATAGAGTATATAAGTGAAAAATAATCATTTTCTTATAAATTAACTTTTATGATTAAATTAAATTTAAATTCATTTTCTAAGAGATATAAGAATTGTGGTGTATAATTTGTAAATATTTTTGTAAATGTGTCCATCTTGAAATATTATTCAATCTTAATGAGTTTATAATATCAACTTACATAATCTTTCAATGTACGGTAGAGTATGAAAAACTCTTATATTAAGCACATCATTTTAGAGGGTAAATTAATAAGTCTTTGATGAAAAAATAATTGTCAATAATAATATGTGCACATTCAGAACAGATCATTAATATGTTGAAATGTCAACGGTTAATTTTCTTTAATAACTAAGACTAGTTTACTCAAATAGAAGCTGTATATTCCTTTATTTTACATTATAAATAAAGATAATTAAAGAAACAAAGACCCTTATGTCTGAGATAGCTGAAATAATATTAAGATATGAAATAAATGATGTATAAATCGCAATATTATCTTTTATATTAGAATTATATAATATTTTTCAATTTATTTTTAATATATATTTTCTAACATTTTATTCACCAAGATTTTTAAAATTAGACAATTCACTTAACTAGTGAAGGCATGGTTAAACTGATAAATCAAAAACTTGTTTAAATCAAACTTAAAAGATGAACAACTAAAATCAGTTTAGTTTTTTTTTTTTTAAATTATTATTTTGTTAGTAAGAATGATTCAAACCCATTTTCCTTCTTAATTTCCTTATTCTTTCAACCACATCAAGCCAGCCAACTTTATATTTGAGATAAGAGGTTTAGATAGTATGTATATATATTTGAGATTTTAGGAGATTATTTCAGTTTAGTTATTGTAAACAAAAACAAATAAACTTAAGTATATTTTGTTTTGACTCCTAATATTAAATAACTATGATTAATATATAGGAACCAAATCATTATTCCTGCGTGTATCCACATAATTATAATTTGTCTCCTTATTTCCAATTTCTCATGTCACCATCATTTCTCTTTTTCCTCCTTAATTATGTCCCTCTTGTCCTTTCTTCTCTGCTCCTTCATTTTATTGTTCCCTGCTGCTAAGCTCATCTTTCTTTATTCCTAAAATATAAATGGAACAACAATATGAGAAAATTTGAAATATTATCTTTCTTTTTCTTATCTTAAGTTCAAAATTAACACGTACCTAGAAACTTCTTCTCGTCCTTGGCCCCTTTCCCATAGAAGAATGTCTCATGTTCAAGTTGTTGGAGGATATCGAATCTTCAATTAGAATCTCTGAAATCAAGATTGAAGAATGCTACACTTCACCTACATTTTAAAAAAATACACATATGGGACTTGCCAAAGATTTTCCTCCTTGTCGTATCCCATTTTATATTATTAATAACAGCTTTATGTCTTATAAATACGTGGCAATAGTTACAACAGATTGATTGATTAATTAATTAATTAAGTGTTTAAAATGAAACCCACTTACGGAAGTACATTTCGGTAGAGCTGGCAAATCGAGAATCACACATGGTGGTTACTCTTAAAAAATTTACACAATATGTATTATTTAACCTCACTTCACGTATCACGTTCTATTTGATAAAGCATCACTTTTATAAACTTAAGAACATATATAAGCATTTCAATTTACAACCAATAACAACAATGAGCACTTGTCATCCATTGAATATTTTTTTTTTAGTATATAATGATGATGTTAACGAAGATCAAATTTAAGTCATCGTACATCTATTCAACCTTTTACAGTAATGAGCACTTCATACTTATTAATAAAGTTCATTTGGCTTATAAAAAAAACAGTAGGCCGATCTTAGTGAATCATGATCCATTGAATTATAACAAGGGAAGACATGTTTGATTTCTTATAAAATGTGCAAACTAAGAAAAATGTTAAAGAAATAAATCATTCATTCAGTATTAGTTAACCATTTATAACACGAGCATTAAATTGTATACATACTAGTTAATAATGGTTTCTTAGTCAAAAGGCAGGCTGTCAGGTCCCTCAATTTATTTTGTCATTTTTCTTATAGTAATAATACTAATTGATTGTTTTGCAGTGGAAAATTCAAAATTGTGGTGGTTAATGAACTAAACGTTTTTCAATAACAGTGGATTTATTTTGTCTTCTCCAATCAATGGTCAAACATCTTTATAGAGTGTAAGCTGAATCAATGAATCGGTATAAATTAAACATTGCATTTAACTTGGGAAAATGGAATGTGACTGAACTGTAGCCTCATGTGTCTTTGTTCATTAACTAGATAGTAGCAGAGATATTAATTAGGATGGAATAAAATGTCATAATCACAAACCCGAACTAATTATCACTCATTGTTGAGTACAAGTGTGAAGGTGAAGTCCCACATCGAATAGGAATGGGAGAGTTGAACACCATATAAGTGAGGGAAAGATCCATAAACCTGAGTTTTAAGGTTTTGGGTTGAAGTGTGGTGTCTAGTTCACTTATGTGGTGTGCTCGAGCCCATTGGTTAAATCTCCCCCGATGTTTAACCCCCTCAGATTTAATAAATTTCCTCCAATACATCATAGTTAAAAATGTGCTACAGCCTACATGAACCATAATAAGATAAGTTTCCATGAGTTTTAATTTTGCTTAAAAAATCTTTGTGCTCGAGGAAATATTTGTATCCATGAGGAGGATTAATTATCTCAAACAATGTAGAGATGCCTTGTAACCTTTGATAATTATGGCATATCTTCATAATAGAGATCTTGACATTTTTAATCGATAGACAATGATGAATGTGTTAGAATGAATAAATTTTATATGGTTTTGGTTACATAATCTAAGCCCAGATTTTCTTAGCTGGAGCTTAAAAACGTGTTTGGTTAGACTTTTATTGGCACACGGCCTGATACGAAACACGTGGCTGAGATTTGTTGTGACGGGAATATTACGATCACATGCGGTGAATGGAAGGGAAAAAGATTCTCATTCTCTTATTTTGAACAACACCTTTTGTCACATTTGGTGTAAGTCTCTAACAAACAAAACACGATTGACAAATAACTTAACTTCCTAATTTATTACGATTAGCCTAAAATTAAGTACATAACCTTTTGCTACTTTGTTTGTTATAGGGGTGATCGTGATACATTGACTTAATAAGAGTACTGTATCATTGTTTTTCATTTGAAGAATTGAGACACAGTTCACAAATAACTAAACTTACTAATTTATTATGATTAACCCCGAAATTAAGCACCATTTATGTGCTCATGCTGCCATAAATACTATGTAACCATTCTGATCAAGAAGTTTGAAAATAAAATTGATGGTTCTTGAAATCATATACTTTAGTCAAGCCTCCTATATTGAATAGAATTGGCATTGACAACACTGTATATTGTCATTTTCATTTTAACAACGGTCAATGAACGTGGTTAGATATTTTTGAATAAACGGTCGATTAATTGAGTATAAAAATCACTTACTGCATCTTACTTTTCATGTGAACATTTTCAGCTTATAAAAAAACAGATACAGATACGTACAATGGGGTTTCTGATGCTTTATTTACTGTTTTCTTTTACAGTTACTAATTGTCTTCTTTTAGTTCCTCCTAGAAGATGCCATGAAGATGAAAGTCATGCCTTGTTGCAATTTAAGGAAAGGTTTGTTATTGTTAAGTCTACTTCTTATAATCCTTTCAGTTATCCTAAAATAGCATCTTGGAATGCAACCACAGATTGTTGCTCATGGGATGGAATTGAATGTGATAAGCACACAGGTCATGTCATTGCCATTGATCTTAGTAGCAGTGAGATCTATGGCACATTGGATGCTAATAGCAGCCTCTTTCACCTCAAACACCTTCAAAGCCTTGATCTTGCTTATAATGACTTCAATTACTCTCAAATCCCATATAGGATTGGTGAGCTTTCACAGTTAAGGTATCTGAACCTTTCTGAAGCTAATTTCTTTGGTGAAATCCCAGAACAAGTTTCACATTTGTCCAAGTTACTGTCTCTTGATCTAAGTAGGGCATTTTATAGTTCTCCAGATTCAGTCAATCTTTTGAGTTTCAAAGTATCCACTCTAAGAAGCTTAATTCAAAACTCAACTAATCTTGAAATTCTTCGTCTTAGTTATGTGACCATTTCCTCGCCTGTATCTGATGATGTTTTCACAAATATAACATCTTTGCAACAACTCTCTCTTTACCATTGTGAACTACATGGGGAGTTTCCTGCTGCAATATTCCATCTTCCAAACTTGAGATATCTGAATTTGGGAAATAACCAAAACCTCACTGGTAAATTTCCTGATTTTCATTCAAGTACACAAATTACCAGGTTAGAACTTGCTTCCACAAGTTTCTATGGTACACTACCTGCATCCATAGGAAATCTCAAGTCTTTGAATTGGTTATCAATTTCACAATGCAATTTTTCAGGGTCTATTCCTTCTTCATTTGGAAACCTCACACAGCTTATGTTTCTAGATATTAGACACAACAAACTAAAGGGCCATCTTTCTTCATTCTTGGTAAATCTTACCAAGTTACAAACCCTGAGAGTTGGTTTTAATGAATTTACCACTGACACCATCTCATGGATTTGTAAGCTGTCGGGAATAAATGATTTGAGCCTAGACTCTGTAAATATTAGCAATGAGATTCCATTTTGTTTTGCAAATCTCACTCGCCTATCTGCATTATCCATGTCTCACAGCAATTTAAGTGGACATATTCCATCTTGGATAATGAACCTAACTAATTTAGCTTACATGGATCTTCGAGGAAATAATCTTCAGGGTGAAATTCCAAACTCTCTCTTCAAACTTGAGGACCTAGAAATATTTTCTGTGATTGGTAATCTATTGGAGGGAGAATTAGAGCTGGACAAGTTTCTAATGCTCAAAAAGCTAGTTGTGGTTGAATTATGTTTCAATAAATTGTCATTAGTTAATGGGAAAAATCCATCCAATGCAAGCCTTTCTCGAATTCAAGGGTTAGGTTTGGCTTCGTGCAATTTGAATGAGTTTCCAAATTTTCTCAAGGAATTGCCTGAGCTGTCATATGTTTACATGAGAAACAATAATGTCAATTCATTCCCCAATTGGATGTGGGAAAAAACAAGTCTTCGGGGCTTAATTGTTTCTCACAACTCATTGATAGGAAAAATATCCCCACTGATATGCAATTTGAAATCTCTTTTCCATCTTGATTTATCATTTAACTATTTAAGCGGCATTGTTCCCTCATGTTTGGGATATTCTATTCTATCTCTGCAAATTTTGGTGCTAAAAGGAAACAAATTGATTGGTCCCATTCCTCAAACATACATGATAACAAGTGATCTGAGAATGATAGATTTCAGCAATAACAATCTGAGCGGTCAATTGCCTAGAGCACTGGTCAACTGTAAAATGCTAGAGTATATTGATCTAAGCCATAACCAAATTAGTGATTCATTTCCCTTTTGGTTGGGAAATCTTCCGGAGCTGAAGGTTCTTGATTTAAGTGATAATCATTTGTATGGATCTATAAGGTGCCCCACAACTTGTACATTTCCCAAACTGCACATCATTGATCTTTCTCACAATCAGTTCTCTGGAAGTTTGCCTTCAAAAACAATGCAGAATTGGAAATCCATGAAAGTTTCCAGCAAGAGTGAATTACAGTATGAGTATTATATGGCCTATAAGTTCTTGGGAAGGTTCAGTTTGTTGAATGATGGTTATAGTTATTCATTTACAATGTGTAACAAAGGGATGATCATGATTTATGAAAAGCTCCAACAGTTTTACGATCTGATAGCCATTGATCTTTCAAGTAATAAAATCTGTGGGGAGATTCCAGATGTTATGGGAGACTTAACTGGCCTGGTCTTGCTCAACCTGTCAAACAACATGCTTGGTGGCAGCATTCCTTCTTCCTTAGGGAAGCTTTCAAGCCTTCAAGCATTGGACCTTTCTTTCAACATTTTATCAGGGAAGATTCCTCAACAATTGGAAGAACTAACCTTTCTTTCGTACTTTAATGTGTCCTTTAACTACCTCTCAGGTCCTATACCACAAAATAAGCAGTTTGCTACATTCGAGGGTAGTTCATTTGAGGATAATCAAGGACTCTGTGGAAATCAATTATTGAAGAAATGCGAGGATGATAGAGGGTCACCATTTGCTCCACCTTCTGCCTCTGATGATGATCAAGACTCAGGATTTTGGGGTGAATTTGACTGGAAAGTGGTTCTGATTGGGTTTGGGGGTGGACTTCTTGTGGGAGTGGCATTGGGAAGCTCTCGGTCATGAGATATTTGCATAGCTGACAAGGGTCTGTTGAGTTGGAAACAATAAATTTCTATTCAGGAGCTCTCTTTCCCTTGTGTTTGTGCTTTTCATTGTTGTACTTTTCTTTTCAGTTATAATAGTTGTATTTAGCTAGCTAGAGTGCGTTTAGTGTTTTATGCAGTTTAGCTGTTGTACCAATATTATATTACAAAGTTTACAAACTGTTGAATTAATACAACATATAACATCCATAAAACAGAGCGAAAAACATAAGCAGAGGAGAAGATGAGAGAGTTGTGCAGTATTTTCGTTCTGCTGTGTGACCATTACACATTCTACATGTTTTCATTCATATTTAAAAGCAAAATACATAGGAAGTGACAGCCCATGATGATACCCATACATGCTGTCACATAGGCATGCACCTACTAATATTACGTGTGCAGTTTTGCCAAAATTAAAACCAATCAAAACATTTGCTCACAAGCTTACACATCATTACATCAGTAAAAATAAATAGAAGAGTTTTACAGTTCTTTAATTTTAACACAAACATAAAAGCTACTTCATGACTTAACCAGAACAGGTACACATGCACCAAAATTAGCTAGCAAATTAAATTGTAGCTGATTAGAATTTTGCATGCAATTGTTGAAATACAATTACAAATCACCGAAAACACAACTCACGGTAATGTTCTGCAATTGATTGGATGTGTAAGGCACAACCTCTTCCCTCTATCTGTCAAGTGATTTGTGTTAAGTTGGAGTTGCTAATGCTAATGCTAATGCTATTAAGTATTAAGTTAGAACTTTGCTGAACACTGTCTAAATGCTGTTATTTGCAACTGATTTAACTTTGGGTCTTCAGGACATGACATGTGGTTGGTCATGAACCATGAGATGTTATTCTTTAATTAAGCCCCTTAATTCAATACTTATTTCTTTGTGGTTATCCAATAGCAATTTTTCAGAAATTGTCTTCAAAACAATTTAACAGATGCAAACAACTCTATATATAGTGCATGCATGTGGATGTGTATCAGTATGATGTTTCTTACATTTTATTCTGAGAGCTATCCGTAGAAGATCCTCAATTAGACTTTACTATATTAACTTAAAACGTGTAAGAGCTGGATTTTCATCGAGTCCCTTGTTATAAAACCGAGCATTAAAATCCTGCAATAGTGTTTCCCTGTACACTAGGGGGATTTCCTTGATGGGACCATAAATTCTTGTTGATGAGTAATGATCATGAGTGAAAAAAAATGAAATTGACACTCTTGCTTCTCTTTGGTTTACCAGCACACGGTGCTCCACGCTTTTGAATCTGTCGCTCGATATAAACTGCAACATATATAAGATTCATTTAGCCATATATTCGGTTATTCGTGAATATATCTAAATTTATTGTTCATCATCCATAACGATCCTATTAAAGCCTTTGTTACCGAGTCATTGCAAATTAGCTCAAGATGCTTTGTCCTAAGTGAAATATATATATATTCATTTACAGCATGATCGTGAAGTAGTTTGTTTTTTGCTCTATAAGTCAGAAGAGATTTAACTAGGTGCTACTTCAGCCATAAATATCCCTCTCATGTGAACAAAGCCTACAACAGTGCATAGTGGCTTTAACTGAGAAAAGAGAATCAGAAAGTAAAAATAATGATGTGAAGTAATGATCAAAGTTTTAGGTAATATAGATACATATAAATATACAATCATTATTTGTGTTTGAAAGAGGAGAGAATTAAAGAAAAATTAGAAGCAATTTCATCTGTATAGACAAAGAAAGTAAAAAAAAAAAAATTATATGAATCTCCCCATTTAACTATTTAAAAGAGATAAAGTAAATCATTCAAATATTTTAAAAATAAAAATAATCTACAAACACGTGATATGAATAAAGTGATGGTGGAACGATTTTAATATAAGTGTTGATAAAGTATTTGAAATAAAAGAGCGTTCATGTATCATTACTCTTCTTCTGAATTATCTATTATAAGAATTTAAATTTTTTGTTTTCAACTTCATTAATTAATCAAATAATGGGTTGTTAGTCTCTTGCTAAATACTAAAACACAATTTTATAAATTTTATTCTTAATCCTTAGATGAATGTTGATTTCATCTCTCCTTTAAAATAATTCATTGGTTTTGACTTTAGTAAACTTATTTATTTAACTCCTATCATTTAATAATAACGTACATGTCATTGGGAGGACTCATCTCACTCATAGAAACATAACATAAATCTCTGAAGTTATTTAGGCTCGTTCATCAATTTTAGTTATCCAATCCATAAATTAAAACTAACATTTTCAATAATAAAATGAGTTCAATGCTCGATTGATTTCTACATGTTACACCAATTGCAGTTTACAGAATACCATTTTCAGACTTATTCAACCAAGATTCGAGAGTTTACAAACAGCCAACACAGGACATGCAAGGTTTCTGATTACAACAAGTTTCATGCTAACTTCCATGCATATTTTGCGCGGTGTCATAACATAAAGTGGTGAAGAGCTGAATTCCCATCAAGTCCCTTGTTATCATAGTAAGCAATGAAATCTTTCAGTGATGTTTCCCTATAAACTGGGGGATTATCCTCTGACAATAGTTCCTTGATGGGCCCATACTTTCTTGTTGTTGGGTAGAGATGAAGAGTGAAAAAGCATGCCACTGATGCTCTAGGCCCTATGCGGTTTGCAACTACACGGTGCTCCACACTTTTGAACCTGTCATTGGATATCAACTGCAATTTTGCAACAAAATCCACTTTAGATAGATAAATAGTAATTCTTGCTTGCACTAGACTCATTGAGTAGTAAAAAGGGATAGATAAAATAAAAAGAAAGACCTGTAGCAAATCTCCAATGTTTACTACTAGAGCTCCAGGAACAGGAGGAACATCAACCCATCCATTGTTGTGGCTCAAAACTTGGAGGCCTCCAATGTGATCTTGAAGCAGAATTGTAAGGAAATCAGGATCAGAGTGCCTGGTAGTGCCCATTGTGAGTTCAGGTTCAGGACATGATGGATAATAATGAAACAAAATTGAGTGCCCCTTTGCACAATCCATGCCTTCAAGATGCTCAGGGTTGAGTCCAAGTGCTTCTGATAGTAACCCAAATAAAAGTCTCCCCAATAAATGAACTTGCCTAGAGTACTCCACTGTTATATCCCTACAAACCAGATCAAATCACCCAATTGAAGTATGAATTTAAGCACTCCACATAGTATCAACTCCCTTACCAATCATGAGTTTTTTAATGGAAACTTTTTTTAAGTGAATGATCCAGTTATAACTGCAATTGAATTGCATCCAAGTTTGTTTTGTTAGAAGAGTAAATAATCTCAATGACTTGCCAATGGAACTTGAGTTCATACATAGATACAAAAAAAATGAATCTTGAAAAGTCAAAAGTTATCTACAGATTGGAGGCAGTTCTTTAGGATCAAGAGGCTCAGGACCCATCACATAGAAAAGAGTGTCCCTCCAATTAGCATACTTTGACTGATACAAATCAAAGTTGCTCCCATACTTCACCTTCTTCATCAGCTCCCTACTATAATGCTCAACCTTCACCTCCTGCGGAAGCTCGTGGAACTCACGCGCCGCCGCCAGCGCCTCCTCCAACACCTTCACCGGTATCCCGTGATTCACCACCTGGAAGAATCCCACCGTCTCGCCGCCCGACGGACTCCGTCCACCACGCCGGAGCGGTCGCCGGCGACGCCTCCGCGGTCAATTACGGGGATACTGAACTGGGATCCGGCAGGAGTTTGGTGATGCCGGAGTCGGCGAGGCCTTTGACACCAGCTTTTGATTCGTCAAAGGACTTTAGCTCTTGCAAAAATAAGGCATGGAAGTTCCGGCGCCGGCGACATCCATTTTGGTTCGATGTGCAGTGTGCTACTACAATTAGTACAATACAACCTTACTATCTTTCTCGTGCAAGTTAATGTTGTCAGTTTGTGTGCTACAATGTGTGAGTCAGCTATTCGACCATATAATTCATGTGAGTCGTTAGAAACAACAATTTATCATTTTTTTTTTATAATTTATTGTAATATTATGTACCAACTTTAGTATATATCGAAGTTGATTGAAAGTGACAACTAAGCAAAAAATGAATATTAAGGGTGCTAAGAAAATGAATAAACCACAGTGCAGTGCTATGATGAAAGAAATTAACTAGAAGCCTTGCTCTTGTGCAGTGCGAATAATTAAGGGTGCCATAACCTTGTTCTGTCTCTAGAAGAACTTGATGTTGTTTATTTAAAATTTACAAGATACTCGAAATCACAGCCAAAGGCACAAGTTAACCAATGATAAAATGCATACTAAAGCCAACTCAATCGAATCTCAATATTCATTCACTTCACAATCACAACCTGAAGGGGTGTAAGGAATAGTTCCCATCAAGGCCTTTCTCAAAATAATGTGCTGTCACTTCTTTTACAGTAGTGTCCCTATAGATTGGTGGATTGTCTTCTGATAACAATTCTTTTATTGGACCAACAACCTTCAATGAACTCTGTAGAGATTTGTTTACAAAGAAACTTGCTACTGAAATTCTGGGGCCTGTATGACTCGATAAGACCCGATGATACACACTAACGAACATGTCATTTGTTATAAGCTGCACCAACAACGAGACTGGTCAAATATAATCATCAAATATTGGGTATGTCACAGATTTTATTTTGATAAATCATAACAGTTGATGGCAGAAACACCAAATTTTCAAATATGAAAAATGCATGACATTTGTTATAACATTTCAGATATTGTAATGTAATAAAAGTGCTGAATTTTATTTTTTTTGGTTGCTATCATGAGGATATCTCACAAATGATACAAAACAGAGAAAGGTGTCGAGGGTTATTTGTGATTGCAAGCTATTTATCAAGTTCAAAAGGAAGTTTTATCATAAAGTTATATGTCCAACTATACTTTATGATAGTTTAGTGAGTATTGGACTTTAAAGGGACAATAAGAGAAAAGAGTGAGTAACTGGGAATGTTTACAGCACTTACCTGCAGAAGATCCCCAATGTTTACAACAAGAGATCCATGAACTGGATGAACATCAATCCATTGATTCTGATGAAGAACTTGAAGACCACCTATCTGGTCTTGTAGAAGAATTGTCATGAAGTTAATATCAGTGTGCTTTGAAGTGCCCATAGTTAATTCAGGTTCAGGGCATGGAGGATAGTAGTGACCCAAAAGATATTGTCCATCAACAGACTCCAATTCATTAAGGTAAGAAGGATGAAGGCCAAGAGCCTCTGAGAATAGCTCAAAGATTGCAAAGCTTAATGCCCTTACTTTCTCTGAATATTCAATCACAATGTCTCTGCAAATGCATGATCATTTCATCATAGGCAAAATTTGATAGGGTCTAAAAGTGACTTGGACCATATGTGATGTAATAAACATGAAGAGTGAAACTCTTTTCCATGGATGTTGGTGGTGCTTCACCTATGAAATTTTTTCTTTTCTTAATTTTTCAATGTTAATTACAAAAGCAGCACCTATTTTACAAGTGATATTTCTGTAATCCTTAACAAAAACAGAAACTAAAAATAGAAAAAAAAAATTTCCTGGAAACCAACCCCGCTGGCTGTTTTGCTTGTATACAACTTTTCTAACTTGAGTCTTTATTGGAAAAAGAAAAAGAATAAACCTAAAATTCATCCCTGAAATATTGTTTTTCTCCTAAATAGCTTCTAAATAGAAACAATTATAAGTAATCTCTCAAGTATTAGAAATCATGCTAAGCCTCTCAGGAATTGAAAAATCCTTCAAATTGGTCCCCAAACTGATGAATATTCAATAATACTTGAGGGACCAAATTGATGGTTTATTCAAAGAATGATTGTTATTATCAAGTCAAAATTAGTATTAATTAATTAATTACCTGCATACTTGTGGTATTTCTTCTGGATTAGGAGGGTTAGGAGCAAGAAAAAATGCAATTGAGTCCCTCCAGTTAGCAGCAGGGTCTCTATAAAGACTACCATTGGAAAAATATCTGACTTTCTTACTGATATCCCGTGAGTAAAACATTTTTCTCACCTCGGCATCTTGTTCATGAAACCTACAGATTCCACAAATCATCTCATCCAAGACTTCAACACCAATACCATGATTCACCACCTGGAAAAACCCCCACTCCTTGCATGCTCTTAGTATCTTGTCACGTGCTTCGACACGAAGGGATGAGTTTGTGTCTATATCTTTGAGGTCTACGATGGGGACACTAGAGTAGTTTGAGTCTTCATTTGGTGTGGTCTCAGAGTTGTTGTGGTCCTCCAACTTGGCATGATGAAACATGCGGGGGATCTTTGTGATCCCAGAATCTAAGAGCCCTTTCACACCGAGTTTTGTTTCATCAAAGGCCTTGACTTCAGATGTTCTGTCATAAGTGGAATCTTTATCTGTTTCTAACTCTGATTGATTTGTGGTTGTGGTCATCACCATTCTGGGAAACTGGCAGAAAATACAGTTTCTCTCTGTGCTACAAATATGAAATAACTAAAGACAATGTTGTCCTGTTTACAAGATATAGAATAGTTAGATAAGACGGGACGGTAGATAGCCGCCCATGTGGAATACGTAGGCACGTTTTATTTTTTAGTTAACTTTTGAGTTGTGTGGATGAAAATTCAAACACTGTAAGTAGTAGGTTCAGTTTTCAAAGTTTACTTTGACTTGGAAGAATAGATTCAGATATGCTATAAATAAATATTTATGCCAACACTTAAGTGATAAGGAGTTTAGAGTTTGGACCTTAGCCAAAGTCATAAACTAGAGTATTATGATTAAAAAAGAGAGAAAACATGCTATAGTATAAAAAGGACTTTAACTTTTAAGTTAACCATGATAAAATGCACACTAAAGCCAACTCCAAGAGAATCAAGAGTGCTCCTCCAATCGAATTCTCAACATTCATTCACTTCACAAATCACAACCTGAAGGGGTGTAAGGAATAGTTCCCATCAAGGCCTTTCTCAAAGAAATGTGTAGTCACTTCTTGTACAGTAGTGTCCCTATAGATTGGTGGATTATCTTCTGATAACAATTCTTTTATTGGACCAACAACCTTCGGTGAACCTGGTGGAAATAAGTTTGCAAAGAAGCTTGCAACTGAAATTCTGGGGCCTGTATGCCTTGACAAGACCCGATGATACACACTAACAAACATGTCATTTGTTATAAGCTGCATCAACAATGTCAGAGATTTTATTTTTGATAAATCATAACAATAAATGGCAGAAACACCAAAATTCCAAAAATAAAACATCATGTTTGTTAGAAATTATAGATTGCAATCTAATAAAAGAGCTGCAATTTTTTTGTGATAGCAAGGTATCTATCAAGTTTATAAGGAAGTTTTATCGAAAAGTTATATAAATGTCAAACTTTTGATAGTGAATACTGGAAGAGATAATAAGAGAAAAATGTAAGAGTAACTGAAATAAAAATGTTAACTAAAGTAAGAAGTTAGAGTATACATATGTTTACAGCACTTACCTGCAGAAGATCCCCAATGTTTACAACAAGAGATCCATGAACTGGATGAACATCAATCCATTGATTCTGATGAAGAACTTGAAGACCACCTATCTGGTCTTGTAGAAGAATTGTCATGAAGTTAATATCAGTGTGCTTTGAAGTGCCCATAGTTAATTCAGGTTCAGGGCATGGAGGATAGTAGTGACCCAAAAGATATTGTCCATCAACAGACTCCAATTCATTAAGGTAAGAAGGATGAAGGCCAAGAGCCTCTGAGAACAGCTCAAAGATTGCAAAGCTTAATGCCCTTAGTTTCTCTGAATATTCAATCACAATGTCTCTGCAAATGCATGCATGATTATTTAATCATAGAAAATGGAGAAAAACAAGAATCTAAAATGGAAAAATTCCATTTTGGTGTGATTCCAATAACTGAAGTGTGATTTTTTTTTTTCATGGATATTGCTAAACTACTGATGGTGCTTCATCTATGGAATTTTTTTTCCTTAATTTTTTCAATGATAAATTACAAAAATAGCACCCACTTTACAAGTGATATTTTTGTAATCGTTAACAAAAACACAAAATAAAAAGAAAAAATTTCCTGCAAATCAATCCCCTAGCTGTTTTGCTTGTATACAACTCTATAAAATGGAGTCTTTATATTTTTTGTTAATGTGTTATAGATGATGTCTCTAATAGAATCCTAGACTTCAACACCGGGCTAACAACTGATCTTTGATAGAAAACTTAGTTTGGACATCTCCAATAGGAATCCGAGACTATTTTCTTTCTCATCTACAAAATTTGAATATGAAACTTTACTTAAGAAATCAAAGTCTGGACCAACTTAATGTTAGTAGTATTAATCAAATTACCTGCATACTTGTGGTATTTCCTCTGGATTAGGAAGGTCAGGAGTAACAGCAAATGTAATGGTGTCCCTCCAGTTGGCAGCAGGGTCTCTGAAAAGAGTACCATTGGAGAAATATCTAACTTTCTTATTCATATCCCTTGTGTAAAACCTTTTCCTCACCTCACCATCTTGTTCATTGAACCTACGGATTCCACATATCATCTCATCCAAAACCTCAACACCAATGCCATGATTCACCACTTGGAAAAACCCCCACTCCTTGCATGCACTTCGAATCTTGTCACGTGCTTTGGCACGAAGGGATGAGTTTGTGTCAATGTCTTTGAGGTCTATGATGGGAACACTGAAGTTTGAGTCACTTGGTGAAATCTCAGTGTTGTTGTGGTCCTCCAACCTAGCAGAATAGAACATGCGTGGGATCTTTGTGATTCCAGAATCTAAGAGCCCTTTCACACCAAGTTTTGTTTCATCAAAGGCCTTGGCTTCAGCTATTCTGTCATAATAAGTGGAATCTTCTTTACATGTTTCTAACTCTAACTCATTTGTGCTTGTGGCCATCACCATTCTGGGAAACTGGCAGAAAAATACAGTAGTTTCTCTCTGTGCTACAAATATGAAATAACTGAAGTGAAGACAGTGTTATCTTGTAAAGATAGAATAGTTAGATAAGGGAGCCACCAATGTGGAACACGTAGGCACGTTTTATTTTTTAGTCAACTAGGCCACTTTAAAAAAACCACATTTGTGTGCCTTTGCGTGTTTGGTGTGCTACAATGTCTGAGTCAGCTATTCGCCATGTGTGTGTGTGTAACAGTGTAAGATTTCATTTTCAACGATGGTCAGTTGTTTAGAATATTCTTTTAACCATATAATTCATGTGAGTCGTTAGAAACAATAATTTATCATTTTTTTTTTATAATTTATTGTAGTATTATTATGTATCAAAACTTTAGTATACATCGAAGTGCAGTGCTATGATGAAAGTAACACCAGAAAGTGGAAGCTTTGCTCCTGTGCAGTACAAATGATTAAGGAGGCCATAAGTAACCTTGTTCTGTCTCTAGAAGAACTTGATGTTGTTTATTTAAAATTCACGTCAGTTGTGCAATTCACTTTTAGACCCTCCATAAGTAACCTTGTTTTGGATCTAGCTTCAACCAACTCTAAACGAATAGGTACTGCACTTGACAGCGACAAAAAAAAAAATAATATGTTGACTTTTACAAGAACATGTATGAAGTTATCCTCCTTATTACAATTAATTAAATGTGGCCTTACCTTCGCCTCTAGAACTTAATGCAATTTATTGGCATTTAACAAGATACTGAAAATGACAGGCAAATTAAGGCAAGACTTAACCATGATAAAGGCATCTCAATGAGAAGACTACATTAACCATATTTGCTTCACAACCTTAAGGGCTGCAAGAATGTCTTCCCATCAAGGCCTTTTGCATAATAATTTGTCAAGATTTCTTTCATAGTAGCGTCCCTATAGACTGGAGGGTTTTCTTCTGATAGCAATTCCTTTATTGGACCATAAATCTTCGATGTACATTCTGATATTGTATAATTCATGAAGGAGGTTGCTACAGAAATTCGAGGGTATATATTATTCGACAAGACCCGGTGATAAACACTGATGAACCTGTCATTTGTCATAAGCTGCATGCACCAACAAAAAGGAAATTTATAATTATAATCATGAAAAATTATGTCTGAAAGCCCCAAACATTTTAGTTTAGTTTACTTTTATCTTGCATCCTGTCCTCAATTTGTGATTGATTAATCCCTTTTGAAAGTACATATAGATTGCCATCATGGTTTTGTTGAAAATTAGAACCTTAAGAACAGGTAGATATGTTGGTATATGGTGTTACATCAATCATAGTAGAAATTTTATGATAATCATTTCATTGAATAGATAATTTTATGTGATATAATGAGCAATTATCTTTAGGAAATTAACATGACAATAAACTGTTACAGAACAGAAATTCTAGATTGCAATCTAATAAAAGAGCTGCAATTTTTTGTGATAGCAAGGTATCTATCAAGTTTAAAAGGAAGTTTTATCGAAAAGTTATATAAATGTCAAACTTTTGATAGTGAATACTGGAAGAGATAATAAGAGAAAAATGTAAGAGTAACTGAAATAAAAATGTTAACTAAAGTAAGAAGTTAGAGTATACATATGTTTACAGCACTTACCTGCAGAAGATCCCCAATGTTTACAACAAGAGCTCCATGCACAGGAGGAACATCAACCCATTGATTCTGATGAAGAACTTGAAGGCCACCTATCTGGTCTTGCAGAAGTATTGTCATGAAGTCACCGTCAGTGTGTTTTGCAATGCCCATAGTTAATTCAGGTTCAGGGCATTGTGGATAGTATTGACCCATAATATAAAGTGCCTCAGCGCAGTGCATTTCCTTAAAGTAAGAAGCTTTAATGCCAAGAGCCTCTGACAATAGCTCAAAGATTGTGATGCCCAACACCCTTACTTTTTGGGTATATTCGGCTACAATATCTCTACAAATGCATCACAATAATTTCATCAAATTTAATATGATCTGCATGTCAAATGTACGGACAAGTGGCCCTGACTAAGTGCCATGTGACAAACTATATATGTTGCTTTGCTTGAAATTTAACCTGTGTATTTGTATAGGTCCGATAGGATAGTAAATGTTTTATTTTTATATAACCAAAATTCATAATAAATAAATATTTTTAATATATAAATTATATTCTGGATTTATGGTAAATCATTTAAATATGATATGAAGTTATTTTTAATTATTGATAATTTTCTTTAAAATTTTTTATAATTTAAATGAAAGATAGTAATAAAAGAAAGTAATCGAAAGGAATACACAATTAAGAAAATTAGTTTTGGTCTTTATAAATTTTGAAAATTAGTTTTAAGTTTTCAAAATAATTTGTTCTTATATGTTTCACAATTTTACGTTGGAAACATTAGTATTAGTAGATGGTTAATTTTAAAATTTTAAAATAGTGATTTATTGTCTTTTTTAAATAAAAAATAAAAAATTATTTAAAAAGATCACCTCATCTTTTTTTTCCATCTTCAACCTAGGGGAGTGTGCAGATCTGGTGGTTTCAAATCCGTTTCAAGTATTAGATTTAATATCTAATATCTAGTATAAACCATGGGTATAAATGGTTTATGGGTGGATTAGGTTTTTAAGTTATCCAATTCATATTATTACATATTTATATGATGTATCTTTTTTACTAGATTTTTTTCTTCTTCTTTCTCTATATGACCCTCCCTACTACCTACTTTTTTTCTTTTTCCTTCTCAAATATATATACTATCACTTTATTGATAGATGGATATAGTACTCTCGAAATATATTTTTTAAAACTTAAAAATAAAAAGGACTTTTATATAAATTTTAAAATAATAAATTTATTTGTATTAGAAAAAAATACCTATATAAGAATTATGAAATTAATAATCACCACATGAAAATTTGAAAAAATAATCAATAAATATGTAACATTGATACTAACCATCGTGGATGAACATAAGAGGGAAAATAAGCAAGAAAGAGGAGTGGTGGTGGCAGTGATGGCAGTGACAGCAACGACGATGACGGTGGCGATGGTGGTGATGATGGTGGAGGCAAGGGTAGTGGGGGGGTAGGGATGTCAGTGGTGGTGGAGATGACGGTAGAGGGAGTGGCAGTAGTGGTAATATTTTTCAAATCAAAATAAAAGTTACAAATTTTGATGATTAATCCAAATTTTTTTAATAAATATTTTAATTTTTGTAAGTTATATATTAAAATTATAAATTATAAAAAAAAAAATACATGTATTATAGAATTATTGATATATTTACAAAGACATTAAAAATCTTTTAAATAAAAATGACACAATAGAATCTACTAAAAACAAATTAGAAAAGAGGGTCATAAAGAGAGAAAAAAAAGGGAGAAGGACAAAAAAAAAATTTAATAAAAATGATATCATATGAATCAACTATTTAAAAATAATATTTAAATATATCACTAATAAACCATTTCACCAACATCTTCGTACTAGAATTCACCCTAATATCTAAATTGATACATGACATTACGGCATATTATCACTAAACATAAAAAAAGGGCTTTATAAAATGAAAATTCACTAGATTTACTACACGAAAAATATACATATTTTTTCACCTATAAAGTATTATAAGGAACATGAATAACCTGCAAATAGGTGGCATTAGAGCAGGGTTGGGAGGATGAGGATTTGCAGCAAATGCAATGGTGTCCCTCCAATTCGCAGCCATGTCTCTGAAAAGCTTCCCATTGGAAAAATACCTCACTCTCTTCTCAGTATCGCGTGAATAAAACCGCTTCCTCTCCTCAGAATCTTGTTCATGAAACCCACGAATTCCGCGCAACATCTCGTCCAAAACCTCAACGCCAATCCCATGATTCACCACCTGGAAGAACCCCCACTCGCGGCACGCGCTCCGAACCTGGTCAACTACTTCCACGCGCCGAGCCGAGTCGGTGTGTATGTCTCGAAGGTCCAGGATTGGGATGGTGAACTTAGAGGTGGGTGAGGTGTCGGTGGGATCCACCTTGACGTGGAACATGGGTGGGATCTTTATCACACCCGAATCCAGGATACCTTTGACTCCGGTTTTTGATTCGTCGAATGCTATAACCTCGGCTTTCCTGTCGGTGTGGAATACGGTCGTGGACACGCGCGCTGACGGTGACGGTTTGGGATGCATGGTTGGGGGGTTGCGAAGACGAAGATGAGAATGAAGTGGGGAACCACTTGCCATGGAGACAGTATGAAAATGAACAACGACGATGGACAGATTCAATGTATCATATATTATATTATTATATTTTAAGATCTTACATTGATATTGATATTATAAATATTTTAATCATATTGGAGGCCGCATAGAGAAAAGATCACGTGGTACACCATGTTCGAATTTTAATTTTTAAATGCAGATTAACATCAGCAGAGTACAATTCTTCAGTGGAAATAGGATCAAGGCCAATAGCTAGCCTCTGACAATAGCTGAATTAAGATTGTAAAACCCAACTCATTTATGTTATGACATATATATGTAAGTAATTGGTGGCAGGATTCATCAGTAGGTGGAGTATTGTTCATAATTCAGATGCTAACATTCAATTAAGGGAGCCGTGCATCAATGTAATATTGAAATCAATACTGGTTGGTATAGGTCATTGAGAAATTCTACTATTTTAGCTTAGTTTATGTATACATGAAAAACAAGGATTGTGTGTATTAATTTTAATGTTTTCTGTAGCTTGTCAGGAATGACATTTGCATTGGTGCTTAGAATGATCTGAGAAAAGCATGTTCATACAAGAATTTCAGTTGCAACCATATTCAGAACAAAAGAACGATCAGACAGTCTATAATGCATCCTCCAAGTTTGTATGCATGGATTCCATGATATTTTAATCGCCAAAAGAAGAAAAATAGATCAAATGATCAATCGTAAGAAATAATTATCAGCATAGTTAGTTCAAAAGTTAATGACTAGTCACAAAATAACCTAGTGAACAATATAATTATCTAATTAATATATGAACTTTTTTTTGATAAATGTATATGAACCTTTCAATATTGTCGTGGAAATTAGGTGTTTAATAAATCAGTGTCATAAAAAAAAGACAGATATGAAGCTGAAATCACCCTTTTGTCAATCTACATTAAGAAAGATAAAAGCTGCTTGGTTGTTAAACACTGAAGCACATATGCCATGGTTTACTTCTTGATAATTTGACCTATTGCATTCAAATTTTCTTTCTATGAACATGTTTGTGATCAATCTTTACACATAGTTAAAGCTAAACCTAGCTATAGGCTATAAACCTTCTCTGATAATCAATCTCAAGACCATTTATATTTTGTAGAAAACATAGTAAACAATTTCAGAAGTTACCCGTCAATGTTTACAATAACAGCCCCCTGTACTGGAGGGACATTACATTACATTAACCCAATGGTTCTCATGAAGAACTTGAAGACCACCAATCTGCTGATCTTGCAAAAGTATTGTTATGAATTGAAGACACGATTAATCAATGTGCTTAATTTGAAATAATGCCCACAGTTAACTCAGGTTCTTGGCATTACCCATAACTAACATAAAGTGCTTTAGCGGCATCCATTTCTTCAAGCTAAGAAGGATTAAGGCCAAGAGCCTCTGACAGTAGCTCAAGAATTGTGATACCCAACGATTTTAATTGTTTTGAGTATTCAGCCAAAATATCTCTACAAATACAGAATGTACTAGTTGAGCAAAAACAAAAAGGAAGATCCAAGTTTGATAAGGTATGCAAATGCAAGTGAAATTCATCAGTGACCTTGACTGATCGAATAATGCCATTTAACAAATATGCATGGTACTCGATATAGAAAAAGTTACATGTTAAATTGAAAGAGATTATTGGCTTATTAGGTAGGAGATCCTCATGTAACATAGCATAGCATTTCTATTTCGAGGTGTCCCCTTTAGGTTAAATAATACTTCAAGTTAGTGAGACATGGAAATGTGTCAAAATTTAAGGAATTAGAATTTTCTTACATCGGTGATATGTTTTACTGTTGTGCATGACTCATTTTATATATGGACGGACAAATACTAATGGAGTGGCCAAATGTTGGGTTACGTTACGGTGCTCAAGGTTTCAGTTATAAAATTATTTACGTTATTTTTTTAAAATAAATTACACAAAAGATAATAAAATAGAAATAAGATTCCGTAAAAAAAAAATGAAGAGAGAGAAGATAAATCATAGGTGTGCGAAATCACAGCCCATCCCAAATTTTCACTGTCAGATAGATTGATTGGATGCATGTCAGATATCCGTTCATACTTTCCCAGACAACAATGCATTATGCAACATGAAATAACTCATCATAGTGCCCATAAATATTAACGAAACGGAAACTGAGGGGGAAAAGCTTATCAAAAAAATGTTAAAACAGTTTTTTTTTTAGAAGTTAGAACATTAATTTAAAAAATTACCATTTAAATAAATATGAACTTATTACTTCTTTTTTTTTAACAAATAGCTATCCAATTATCAACTCTTTAAATATATATGTGTAAAAAACAAAACATTTTGTATATATATTTGAAACTTTATTGAAATTATAAAACTAGAAGAACAATCTAAACTATACCTCAAATAATAAAAATAGAGTTGTGATACACATACAATAATTTTTACTTCAATTTATGTAAAATCATTTTATATGTATATTCCTTCCCACCAAATCATTTATTATATTTTAAATTTTTTTCTCTCATGTCTCTTTTATCTTTTTGTTATAATTAAAATTTGTTATATATATATATATATATATCAGATTTATATAGTATATCAAATGCTACGTAAGTCAAAGAAAGAACAGCTAAGTATTATTAATTTAACTTTATTGGCCGCTATATATTGATATTAGTTAATTAGTAAGCTGATTTTGTGGCTCTTTATATTGCAATTTAATTAACTTAGTGTGACGAGGTCAATAATATATATATCCATCCATCCATCCAGTATCCACTAATCCACCCATTGTATTCTTTACTTGACTTGTTGCATGCATGATTTGCATCTCTGGTTATTAGACGTGACAGAAAATATCCACATCCGTGAATAAGTGCTTTATTTATATATATATATATACGTATACATATCGTGAATGGCTTTGTCACTGTGAAAAAACCTGCAACTAGCTCTGTTCACCCAACCCATTGCTTTGTGCCCTTGTCTATCCCCAACACGCATCTAGTTTGATTGATTTACTTAACCAACGCATATATTTCATCCAATCCATTTCGCTTAAACCCAACATGATAAGTCACATTACCAAATTCCAAAAAGTTCTCCTAATAAATAAATGCACCAAAATTAATGTGTCACTCTTTCATAGGATATATATTTACCTAAATCGTTATAATCTATTAGTACGTAGCATATTTTTATTAGAGGAGCTCAAACAAAAACAAAAGGGTAGTTCAACCATGATCACACGCAAGAACTTCAAAATGTACCAGGGCAAAACACATGCCATTGGCAACGAGCTGAGTTGATGTTTCATCAATTTTCATCTATTAAGAAAAAGGATAGAGCCATCATGATAAGAAGTTTTGGGAAGTTTTATCTAATTAGAAACTAATAATACAAATGAAAGGGGAAAAAAATATACTCAATAAGGAAAAAGGTAAATTTTACAAAATTATTGTTCAAGCTGATGTTTTGAATTATTAGTGAAAAGGAACAATGCACTCCGACCCTACTGTATGGTTACCAATCACCTAATTGTTCATACGATCAATTCAATTCGGTAGTTTTCGTACGTGTAGACTTTTTGGAACCAAATACTAATACTGTATTCAATAATTGACTGCGTTTTTTATGAAGGATAGTTTAATCTTGTTAACATGTTGGCTTGTATTATTTTATCTTTTTTTTTTGTGCATTTAGATTTATATTATTGGAATAGAGTTGAACTCCTCTATCCTCTTTTGCATTTCTCTTCTTCATATTTTTTTCTCTATATTTGTATTGTTAACAAAATTTACATATTTTTTTTTATAAAATATCGATATGCATGAAAATACAAAGACTTTCCCTACGATTGATTAAAAGCATAGCAATTAAAAAACATATTTTCTCTTAAATTATATTACATATGGAATTTTTGGATCATCTCTCTTTATAGAAACTAAACAGACAGCTAGATCATATAACGTTTATATACATTTAAGAAGGAAGAGACGATAGATACAAACTTTTCACATAGTATGGTTGGGGAAAAAATTGAATATGAGAGAATCCATATTTCTACGTTTGAAGATACGAATTCTGAATCATTTTGTTGAAACAAATGATTATTGACTATTAAGATCAAGGTACGGTTCTTAATTGGTTATTAAATAAGAGCAACGGTTCTCTGAATCTGAAGCTGTTTTTTTTTATTTTTAAAGTTGATTAAATATTGTTTGAAATGGAAATAAGAATTCATTATTCAAGACAAATAGCAGTACCAGTGATAATCTGAATAGAATGAGTTAATCCATGTATAGCTGGTAGAGGTGGAACTGGTCAAGTGGTCATAAAGCTAATGATTTAATTAAACTCCAGATCCCATGATGCACAATTGCACAGCATGCATGAAGAAATGTAAATCTTGTCGCAGTTGAAGCAACCACAATTAGAAAGACAATTAATTAATATCTAGTATAATATTTGAAAATTATAGTAGTTGTTCGAGATTACAGAAGTATGTGTTGGAGATGAGAGGTTTTTCCGGGGCTTTATTCTCCTAGGACAGTGCGTACTAGAGCAGTTTATTCCGGTCCGGGTCATATTATTTTTATGTATTTATTTACACAATAATGTCAGTACTTTAATAGTACTATCTGTTTTCGGTAATATTTAACTGTCATTTTCCAAATAATGTCGAAATTATATTGTAATTGGACAAATGTTAAGATGGTTAAGAAATTTGAAGTAAAAACATTTTTATAATTGGTGAAAAATTGTGCTTTATAATATCCACGTTAAATATTTATTTATTTCATTTTTTAACCAATGTTCTAAAGGCACGAAGAGTCAAGACCCTTGTAAATTGTAATTATGAATATCCTCCAGTCATACACTGAGTCCCTCCCTTCTGCGCAGAAAAACAGTCACCCATTGGGTTTGGCCGCGAAACATAGCATTTCACTATTCTCGAAACCCGGCCCCACTTTCTGAACCCTCACACGAGCATATACCAATACTTAAACCCCCCATGTCCACCAAATCACCAATCACTGCACAACACACTCTAACTCTTACACCCAACAACAACTCACACACTTCACCACCACCACCATGGCCGGCGGCGATTCCACCTCACCCTACCACCCCACCGCCAAACCCTCCAACTCCAAACCCACCAGCCTCTGCAAAAAAACCAATCTCTACACCCTCCTCGCTTTTCTCTGCATCATCTCCTATCTCCTCGGTGCATACCAACAAGGCAACAACACCAAAACAACAACAACACTCACAAACACAGAAACAGCATCATGCTTTCAAACCCCAACTCATCATCACTTAGATTTCGCCTCACACCACAACTCCACAAACCTCCCTCCCACCACCACCACCATAAACTTCCCACCCTGCCACGTGTCGCTCAGCGAGTACACCCCCTGCGAGGACCACGCGCGATCCCTCCGCTACTCGCGCAAGAGAATGGTCTACCGCGAGCGACACTGTCCCAAGAAGAGCGACCTTCTCAAATGCCGCGTCCCGGCGCCGCACGGCTATCGCAACCCCTTCCCCTGGCCGGCCAGCCGCGACGTCGCGTGGTACGCCAACGTGCCGCACCGCGAGCTCACGGTGGAGAAGGCCGTGCAGAACTGGATCCGCTACGACGGCGACAGGTTCCGCTTCCCCGGCGGTGGCACCATGTTCCCCGACGGAGCCGACAAGTACATCGACGACATTGCCGAACTCGTCAACCTCCGTGACGGCACCGTCAGAACCGCCGTCGACACTGGCTGTGGGGTACGTTTTCCACCTTTTTATTTTCTTAGCTCGCTGCGTTTTTTTATGGTTACGAAACGTTTTTGTTTGAAAAGTGAACAAATAACAGCGGACTTTTTAGCGCCTTTGTCCTTGTTCGTGTTTTTACTTTTGGTACAAGAATCATGCTGTTTCCACCGTTTCTGGCCCCACTTTTCATTTTTTTTTTTTAAGAAAAGAAAATACATGGTAAACTAATGTACGTAATGATTAATTTGCATCATGTTTTATTAGTGTTAAAGTATTTACAATGCTAATATATCATAAAAAAGATTTATAAAAGAAATTATTATGTGTATGTCAATTTGATTGATACACTAAAAAAACTCTGATGTATAGCGTATAACTGTATAAGCATTTGAGAAATACAAATGATATTATTATATTTTTTAAACTTCAATCATCAAATAAGTGAAATAACGGTTGCTTTGGTCTTTTGACATTACTACACGTTTATTATTTGAATGTCTGAAATCATAAACATAAAAATCAAAATACTGGCATTTATTGTGTTAGTTAGCGGTAATTTTAGTTTCTCTTTACCTATTATTACTAGAAAACAAAATTGAGTTCTTGAAGGAATTAGTTGATATTAAAGGGTCTTTACTACATCGCACCATAAAAAGAAATGGTCCTTTACTCTTTACAACAACTCATGAGATCGTGTCTTCAATTCACGGGTGATAACTAGTGATGTTCTCTTATGTTTGTGGTAACTTTAGAAAGTGTGTAAGTAGGATACTCACTGTTTAACTGAGGAAAGGATCATTAGATTCCGAAATTGAAATTGAAATTGAGATAGAGTTTGTCTTTGTCTGGGGACGGTTTTTAGGATAATTTTGTAACGATGTGTGTAAGTAATTTGTTTCGTATCAATTTTTCATCTCTTATTGCGTTTTGAAATGAATGGATCCAAAGCAAGTGTACCAAAACAAGTAGTTATACCCTCATGGATTTTCTGAATTAAATTAAATATTTTCTCGGGGAGTAGAAATTTTACTCAGGACCTATATCAGTGGACATTAAACTAATTAGATATGATCTTGAAGCAGAGAACATAAATGTGGGATGCTAATGTAATAAATTGAGTTATATACGTTCATTTAATAGTTTAAATTTTATATAATATCGTAATATGACGTGAGAATTTTATTAATTAGGTTACTAACAATCAAACCTATTAATATTATTATTGTTAGAATTTATAAATAAAAATGATTTTTTAACCTATGATGAAAAAATAAGTCAATGTATAGTTGCATAAAAGGAATAAATGAAAAAATGGACAAAAGAATGGAAAGTTTCTTTCTTATACTGTATTTGTCCTTTCATTTGAGCGGCGCCTATAAATGTGCGACGCAACCCATACGGTCATGTCAATCGAATATCCATCTAGTATAATAAATAGTACTTGTTTTTTTTTTTTCCTAAGTTCAAATGGTAAAAAAAAGAACAAAAATCCACAATTGAAATGAACCTGGCCGGTGAGTGCTTCCCGGGTAAAATTGGCACAAATATATAGCATCACTACTATATAAGTGAGATTCCAAACTTAATATATTGCATTATATTGTCATTAGTGATCTTATGGTGTTAAAATTAATTTTTTAATTATTATAAAGTTATATTATTATGCTACTATTTTATGTCATTGTTTGCAGATTACATTATTATATTCTAGATTCGATTCATACTCTACAATCTTGCTAAATATGTATGAATGTGTTGCGGTTCAAAGAACCAAAAAGGCAAAAATTAAACTACTGTTAGTGACTCAAAATCTCATCAGTTATAGTCAATTGAAATATTATTATCTACGAAAGTGAGTTTAATTGGTGTGATAGGTCAAATTGTAATATTATTATCTAAATCTTTGAAGTATGGTCTTGCTTGCAGGTTGCTAGTTGGGGAGCCTATCTTCTGTCACGTGACATCATAACAATGTCAATTGCACCAAGGGACACCCACGAAGCACAAGTTCAGTTTGCTCTTGAAAGAGGAGTTCCTGCATTAATTGGGGTCTTAGCTTCAAAGAGGTTGCCTTTCCCTTCCAGAGCTTTTGACATGGCACACTGCTCTCGATGCCTCATTCAATGGGCTGAATATGGTATTATTACTATTCTCACTTACCAAATTACTACTATTGTAGGCCTCTTATTTTACTATATGTAAATATATATGCTGAATTTTGTTTTTTATTCTTTAAATTCTTTTTGGTTGGTTTTAGTTTTTATAAATTCTAAAAATAGTCTTATGATAACGTCACATGTATTTAGACATCTTACATCACATATCATCTCAGAGAATTACATACATTTTAAAGAATTGTTGATGTAACATGTTTAAATGCATGTCACCTCATCACGGGAGATCGTTTAAAAAAATGTATAAAGAATAAAAAAGGTTTTTAAAGAAATTAAATCATTAGAGATACTAAACATATGCTTATGAGTAAATTATATTGACACTTGCTTAAGTATTTTGAAGTTGTACATGATATTTTACTCTTTTTTTCCATATAATAGAGGGTGTTAAAGTAATGTAATTCAACATTTAAGGGAAAATAGTGTAAGGATAAAATACAAAGGAGGAGTATAGGATGTAATTTAACAAAATTTCATTAGTGTCAATGAAATTTACTCCATCTTTAAAGCTAAAAAGAAAGAAGCTTCATGATTCAACATTAACTATTGTTGTTTTTTTTTCCCACTTGTTGAATCAGATGGAGTTTATCTAAATGAAATTGATCGAATTCTACGCCCCGGTGGGTATTGGATTCTGTCTGGGCCACCAATCCGGTGGAAGAAACATTGGAAAGGATGGGAAAGAACAAAGGAGGATTTGAATGAAGAGCAAACCAAAATTGAGAATGTAGCCAAAAGCCTGTGCTGGAACAAGCTTGTGGAGAAGGATGATATAGCCATTTGGCAGAAAGCCATAAACCATTTTGATTGCAAAGCCAACCGTAAGCTCACTCAAAACCGGCCTTTCTGCAAGGCACAGAGTAACCCTGATAATGCTTGGTATGTGCTTCATTTTCCCTCTACCCGTTTCAATGTAATATTTTCAAATATATACAGGAGATATGCGATTATATAATAGGAACTTGGTGAGTCATTTAACTGATAGTTTTTGGTTAACTTTTCAGGTACACAGATATGCAAACATGTTTGAGTCCTCTGCCTGAAGTGTCCAGCAAAGAAGAAACTGCAGGTGGGGCATTGAAAAAATGGCCTGAAAGAGTAAAAGCCACGCCACCAAGGATTTCTAAGGGGACCATAAAGGGGGTTACTTCCGAAACTTTCTCGAAAGATAATGAACTGTGGAAGAAAAGGGTATCATATTATAAAAAGGTTAATAATCAACTAGGAAAAGCAGGGAGGTACCGCAACCTTTTAGACATGAATGCTTACTTGGGTGGATTTGCTGCTGCACTGGTAGATTTACATTTACCTGTTTGGGTCATGAATGTGGTTCCTGTCCAGGCTAAGATTGACACACTTGGTGCAATTTATGAAAGGGGGTTGATTGGAACATACCATAATTGGTTAGTTCATTTCATTCAGTATTTGATGAAATTCTCTTCCTATGTTTTTTTCCTTCTAAATTCTAAAATGATTGTGACCATCAATTATGTTTGCAGGTGTGAAGCAATGTCTACTTATCCTAGGACTTATGACTTGATTCATGCTGATTCAGTGTTCAGCCTCTACAATGACAGGTGTGCATTTATTTTGTGTTAGTGGAAAACGTAATAAAAAGGGCAAGATTGAATGATGATTTGTAAAGTTAAGATTAAAGTAATTTAATGGTTACAATCTCATAGACTATAAAGTAGGGGATTATTCTCAAAAGTTTCACATGCATTAGACATAAACAAATATATACTTTTCTATGTACTATGGTGATAGTTAGCAACTGAATTTTATTGTCTAATAACTTGACAATGTATATAGTTTATTCTTACCAATGATCTTAGAAGTGCATTTCATTATTTGAAATCTAGGATGTGGGTTTAAAAGATTGTGATTCTTGAGAATCTAATTAATCTACATTTGCTTTGTAGATGTGAATTGGAAGACATTTTGTTAGAGATGGATAGAATCCTTAGACCTGAAGGAAGTGTGATCATCAGAGATGATGTTGATATATTGGTAAAGGTTAAAAGTATAGTCAATGGCATGGATTGGGATAGTCAAATTGTGGACCATGAAGATGGGCCTCTTGAAAGGGAGAAACTTTTATTTGCTGTGAAGAATTATTGGACAGCACCAGCTGCTTCCGACAATAATACTTAAATACATTTTTTTAGTCTTTTAGATGCCCCTTTATTTTAGTTTTTCTCTTTGGCTACTTTTTTTTTTTTTTAAAGTTAATTGTTACTCTTTTGTATTTTTACTCTTTTTTTTTTTTTTTCTTTTGGGGCTGGTGCAAGCATGCAAATTTTGTTTTGTTGATTGCTAATTCAGTGTTAATTGTGCAGAACTCTGGATTCCAGAGTTTACTCGTCATGTTTTGCTCAACATGCTTTTTTTTTCTGGCGCTGTTGTCATGATTTGAATAGTAACCTAAACGGAATCGATTGTCTGATATATATATATATATATAATAATTTTTTGGTTTTCTAAAATTATAATAACTGTAAATAATTATAAAATAAATGATTATTTCATAAGTAGATAAAATTTATTTATTTAAATAAATAGAAAATAACTTATTTTAAGTAAAAATTATTAACACATAATTATTTATTTTATTAAAATTAATTAATTATTTTTTCAAATGAATTTAAACAAACCAATTCAATAACAATGTCACCAATTAAAATCATTTTACATGTCCCACTTCAATTATGCCACCCAACTCAAAATGTGGGGATATATATGATCTCAAAAGATGTAACATTCATCATTTTCCCATTCCAAACGCATAACTGTATAAGGCATGCAAGACTAAAAAATTGAATACCCAACAAAAGCCCATTTTGAACATTTAAATACATGTATATCTTAATAAATTTTCTTGATTACCTGTAACTCTGTAAGGATATTATAAAGTTTTGCTAGCTAGTATTTATTAAATTACAAAACAATCCCCAAATAAAATGTAGATTTTATGTAGTATTTGCAAAACCATAAATTATGATTTGTCAAGCAATGCTATATGTCGGTGAATAGTGTTGCACTGTTAACTGGACATTGTCAGAGATGCGACAGTGAATAGGTTGGTCTTGCTGTGGCATATATACAAGTGTCGAGAATAAATTAATTTTTGGATAGAAGTTATGACAAGGGAATTGAAGGTATCTTTTTTTTGTTTTTGTTTTCAAAATCATAAGTGACCTTTGCGGAAAATAATTTTGTACTGAATTGGCTATGAGTAGGTCCTTATATTTCTCTCCATTACATATATAAAAACTAAAAAATTTAAGTGAGGATATATATACATAGTATACTCCTTAAATAATATTGGTTTTGAAATAAATTTTATTCATGCCTACATACCCTTAGTGTGAGCTAGCAAATGTGTGCACACACGCACATATCACCTCATAAGCCAAAACTAAAATGATCGGAATTCATAGAATTGAAGTGGAGATAAGCATTATGCCACAGTACGTTCTCATCCAGCACCAAAGTTATGATCTGAAAAACTCTCAGGTTAGGTAACTCATGCACGAAATGAACAAGCCAATTTGCTTCCAAACTTGATCACCATATATAAATAGGTACACTAAATCATCCAAACCATAAACAAATAAACAATCATATCATATACAATTAATTAATATATCATGGGTGCAGCAGCAGCTAAGTCTCTCTTGTCTCAAATTCTTCTATTAATGGTTGTGGCACATGGGGCGACACAAATGGTGGCTAAGGCACAGAGCAGCAGCTGCACAAGCCAGCTGAGTGAACTGAATGTTTGTGCACCATTTGTGGTGGCAGGTGGCAGCAACACAAGGCCTAGTGCTGCATGCTGCAATTCAATTCAAGCTGTGGACCGTGACTGCCTTTGCAGCACCATTAGGATCGCTTCTCAACTCCCTTCTCGGTGTCAAATTCCATCCCTTGCATGTGGTATGTAGTATGCATGCTTCTGTATGTTTGGATAAACTTCTCTATAAAAAAAAAAAAAAAACTTTAAGTATGAAAATAATGCTACTCTTGTATATACCTAGTTTTTCTTCTTAATTTTATTCTTATTGAATGTGATTATTCTCTTGAATCTTAATTTACAGGTTCTAATTAGAGAAAATGAAGTGGATTCTATGAGAATAATGCTGAGACCCCTCTCCTGCATGGTTTCTTCTTTATTTTACTTTTAATTTGGCTTTGTCACCTGGTTTCCATGTCTTTGGAGAAATCATGCTACTATATATATGCATGGCAAAAGGAAATAAATGCAATGAAATAAAGATGGTGGAGTTTTTCTTGGCTTTTCTATAATTTAGTTTTATATTCTTGGTGATTAATGGTTAATTGTTGAATGGCCGAATGACACTTGGGTTGTGATTAATTATTAGTGTTAAAGCCAATGAAATGAAATAAAATAAAAAGAAAGAAAGAAGTGGTAAGTAAATCGGGTTTAAGCAAGAGTGGACGCTAAAAGCCTGCAACTGCAACGAGTATTGGGCTTAGTGAAGGAGCACGTTTCATGAACCCAGATGAAAACTTGGACGCTTCATAATGAGAAAATGTTATTCTCACTCCCATTTTAAGTTCACATCCTAACTTTCTCTTTTTTGAAAATAAAAAAATAAAAACTTCGAAGGAAACAATTTTCATCTGCTCAACGAAAACTTTTTTCGTTATGTATCACGAACTGATATATTTAAAAATATTTTATTTTTATTTGGAATACTCAAGTTAAAATACTAGTAACAAATATTAAAAAAAAATAAAAATTCAGCATTAATTTATCCCTTAAAAAAAACAAAACAAATAAAAGCGAAAAATATAATTCGTCAACCCCAACATGTTTCCACTTATTTATCCTGTTGCAGCATTAATTGAACATTTACCTGCGTGGTTGGGGGGCCACTACATTTTTTATGAACGAATGTACGATAGATTCAGACTTTCTGTATCTCTTTTTTCCTTTCAAATATCTTTTGTTATTAGTTATTACTAGTTGTTGTTTTCGTTATTTAAGATATGTGGGTCCAATTCTTCAACCATCCCAACAAGTAGACTGAATCACACTATGTTAAATTCTCAATTGCATAAGAATAAAGGTTTAATTCTCTGTCTTTACTTTCTCATTAAAGTCCACACGTTATAAATAAATGTTTTCACCTTCTTTCTCCATTGAATACCAATGTTTTGCACCTCATTTTAGAATTTTTGCATTGATTTCTACATTATATAGATGCACTAGTAACAAAAATAGGTTTCCATAAAACTATTTACTTCTTATTTTCTTATTATTAGATGAAATCTTTAATGTTTAATTTACTAACTCCATAGAAATCTTTAATTGACAAAATAAATATTATCTTTAACTTTAAAAACAACAAGTAAACATAAATATTCCTTTTATTAAAAATTTGACACTTGAAAATGAACTAAGGAAGTATAATTTATAAAATTAGCAATTCATACTTAGTGTGGAATATTAATTCAATTTCCTTCTGTACAGTAACTACAGCTTTTCGGCAATCATCCTGCTGAAGAAGGTAGGCGAAAATTAATTAGAATAGTCATGAGGTAAGACAAAATATTAATATTGTACCTAGTCCCAAAATAAAATAAAATGTAGTACCCAACATATTAATTAATATCCCATTCCTTTTGAATGTGTAATATATTTTTAAGGTGATTTATTTGATTTTGATAGTGTTGTCTATTTTTATTTTTTTTCTTTTGAGCAAAATTGTTGCTGCAACTTTACATTTCATAGTCTGAAATTGGCGCATAGTTTAGTTGAATTTTAATTGCGACTTGTACCAATTCGTGTACATGCTTCCGGTAATACTCACCTAGAATATCTACTTTTCATTAAGTAATCACTTAATTTCTATAATAATTGGCCAAAAACAAGAGTTGGTATAAAAAGTTAATATCCACACCCAATTCGTGTATTTTAGCGCTTATCCGAAGAGAAAAATATACCTTAAAAAGAATGTGTTATTGTTTTTTTCCTCCTTTTGAATATTTGAAGAGTTATTTAAACAATTTAATTGAGGCCCTATTCGCCTATGTTCACTTTGATGTTTGAATATTGAAATCAACTCCCAACGAGTGAAATGAGATACACGTTAGTACTATTTTACTCCCTTTTCATAGCCTACTATTTTACCCTAAATCCACACCCCCTATCTAATAGCATTTTCAACCCAAATTCTCTTGTTATGATTCATTAGTGGATTTAACTTATACTTATCACTCATTTTTATCAACATTAATTAACAAAAAGATACAGTACATTTTATGAAATAATTTAACCTTCTTTTTTTCTTTTCTCACCCATTTTCTTCCTATCAAATAATTTATTTATTTTCTATACGACATATTTTATTCCGATTCTCTTCTCCTACATTTTCTCCCTGCCAAACAAAGAATGAAGAGAAACAGAAAGAATACAAACTGGGAACAAATTCTACACTTTATAAATTATATTTATCGTTATAATAATTAGTTAACAATATAAACATTAATGAAAATTAACCCTATATACTATTATGAATCATATATTTATCATTAACCAATTCTCCACACCATTATCATTAAAAACTTTAGCCAAGTCAAAATCTATACGTACATAATTGTTCTGGAAAACTAAAAAATATCGATACTAGTAATTTTGAATATGCAATTAAAAAGAGCGCGTGATGGGTAGAGTCGCGTGGTGGCAAGGAAGGGTGAAACACTTGAACATGTTTCCAAAACTCGTCCATTTATTTAAGTGTTCTCTTCCCTTCTCTGTTCTGTGTTCTGTGTTCTCTTATCTTCTCTCTTCTCTCTCTTCTAATGCCTTGAATTCCCTTCATGGGCTTCCTCCGGCGACTCTTCGGCGGCAAGAAGCACCACAATCCACCACCCTCCGACGCCACCTCCAAACCCAACACCAAAGACAAGAAAACATGGAGCTTCGTCAAACACAGTACGAGGTACAAGCCCAACACATTACCAACACTTAACAACACCACCTTTGACCCTTCCACTTCCTCTGCTCCTTTCACCGATTCTCTGGACGCTAACAAGCATGCCATCGCCGTCGCCGCCGCAACCGCCGCTGTCGCCGAAGCCGCTCTCGCAGCCGCACATGCTGCAGCCGAGGTTGTCAGGCTCACCAGCGCCACCACCGGTGCTGCCTCCACCCGCCCCGCCACTCCGCCGAAGCACCGGCGCGTGGCCGAGCAAACCGCCGCCGCTGTCAAAATCCAGTCCGCGTTCCGAGGTTACCTGGTACGTCAAAAATCTTGTTTTGTTTTTGTTCTTCGGAGGAATTCATATTCACAGTCAAATGTTGTGTTTTTTTTCTTTATATTCGCAGAATCGGAGTACTACTTTGTTAATTCAAGGATTTTTTACTACTACCATTTATTTAATTATAAATTATTTGAAGTATGATTTTTTAAGTATTTGTCACTTATGAATAGTTATGGGAGGAGAAATTATTTTTATTAACGCTATTTAAATTAAATCGTGGTCTATTCCTAAAATTGACCACATGTTTCCTCATGGTAATTTTTTATTTTTTATTTACCTCTCGTTTTACTTGACTTTGACTTTGGTAAAAACGAATTTTTCTCGTTTTAAAATATTCTCCCACGTTCTCAGCGCGTCAGCTAATTTCAAATTTATTGACTCTCTGTATCTGCTTTTCACCCATTACTGTACTGTAATATTTTTTCTCGTTGAAACGGAATTTCCTTCCACACTGTTTTTCTCGGGAAATAAATCCTAAGTCAAATATTGCTTCATTTTCAACGCTGTTTCTTTTTTCTTAAAATTTTCACCAAATCCAGAGAAAGCTGTTCCCTGCCACAAGTCACAACACCCATATGCCTTTCCTGCTTCCTTCCGATAAAAGTTAATCTGCCTCGTTAAGATCATGTTAAAGAATTAAAACTGAAATTATTTATGTGTTTTTAACCATTTTTAATAAAAAATTCTTTTTATCAGTAATTTTTTGATTACTAGTGTCTTCAAGCGGCAACATCCTAAATCTAATGTTATTTTCTTTTGAATAATTCTAAATTCCCTTTTGTTAAATAAAAATGTAAATAACAATGTTAATTAATTTCTTTGGTCTTTGGTAGATGTTGTGTGTGGACTCGAGAATTTTGGGTTCCGCCGACAAATCTTTATGGAATCCCACTTGTAAACGTTAGCAAGATAGGAGGTGAATATAAAAATTGTAACTTGTCTTCATATATATATATATCGATCGTTTTTATCTTAATTTTATTTTTTTTTGTATTGAAAGATAAAAAATTATCGACAATTTAATTTAATTCTTTGGAAAAACTAAATTAATTTCAGTAAGAAATTAAATTAACTGACCTTTTCGTATTTTAAGATGAGAATATGATATTTATTTTTTATGCTGATGTATGATTTCCGAATCTTTTAGGTCTGAAACGATATTTTATTATAAATTTATATATTTATTTTCAATGTTATGGGTGTTGACTGCCACATATTCCCATCACGTGGTGGATGCAATTTTCGTGTGTTGAGTCACTTTTGTGTTGTGGGGTGTATGTTCTGTTCTGCTTTCTGTCGTGTACTTGGGTTGTGTCGTATTGCTTATGTGTGATTTGGATCCTTGAGAAGAAAAAACATGTTGCAGTGTGACTAGAGTGGGTACTAGTAGCTAGTACAGTATGGTGTTGTGAGGATTCTTCTGCCATTTAAAGTTTAAACGGCTCAGCTCAGAGTGTGTGACAACACAAGAGTCAAGGGCCAACAAAGAAAGTTTCGACTTTCAAGAGGTGGAAATTAAATGGGTAATTTGTGAGAATAGTAAGAATATTAGTGTGAGCCTTAGCCCCACATATTGGTGAGTTATGATACTTACCTTTCTTGTGACCAAAATAGAATGTCCCTTTGTACCCAAAAATAACACCAAAGATGATGTGGCCCTGCACCATCCCATGATCATCCATGTTTCTTAGGTCATGGACCTAGGTGCTGGTGCTGGTGCTAGTGCTAGTTGTTAGGCTTCCTATATTTTACTCAATGTAAGTAATTAGAGAATCACGCGCAAGTTGGTAAATGCTGTTTTTTTTATTGGTTTAATTTGGTATGGTATGGGGTACATTGATTAAGTCTTTCTAGATTTACATGAGTGGTTAAGGATTCAATAGTGTCATAACGTGTCATTAGTGCCATACAAGAGAAGGAGGCATCATACTTTCATGTTTATTAGAGCATTGTGCAAGTAATTACTAGTTTATTGAAAGTGTGTATGCATTGTTACATTGATGGATTTATGCTAAAGTTGTGTTTTCTTGGGCTTGGCAAATGAAAAGCCGAAAGTGAAAAGAGATTTTTAACACCTTACTTTTAGCCTTCACGTGAGTGGAAGCTACTCTTGAATCTTGATGAGGACACACTGAGCAGCAGTTGGGATGTAATAATGTGTTTTTGTTTTCTTCCTTCTAAAAGAAACTGAAAGTAACATTAAGGCTACAATAATATTCATTGAACTTAAATTTTTCACCATTTGCCGTCCTACCATGGTTGGTGGGGCATTTGACATAGGAAGCTTCAATGAATATAAAGAAAGGAGCATCAATAATGTATGGCTTTCCACTGTGTATTTATGTTTACTAATGATTACGCCCATCAACCTCAACCCCCTACACCCTCTTTCTCGCGTCATTTTCATTTTAATATTCTCCAACTTTCTCATGACATCCCATGCTTTTATCTATTTCCCATCTTTTATTGAGAGTATATGTTTATTTTATTCTAGATATAACATTTTAAAGTAACAAAGTACTAATATTTACTAATGTGAAGAATCTTACCATAAATAACAGTGTGTATGATTAAATGACATTGTAAAGTCTTTACATGTTAGTTGAATTATGTAACAATCTAACTAAATTCTTTCGTAATTATGTAACGATGCAGTCACCTTTGCATTGTTTTTGTTTGTCTTCTTTAACTGTTTTTTTTTTTTTTCTCTTGGAAGAATGTATGAAGTTTGAGTTTTACTGATTTTTTTTTTGTGAATTTGGAAGGCAAGGAGGGCATTGAGAGCACTTAAGGCGTTGGTGAAGTTGCAAGCATTGGTGAGGGGTCACATTGTGAGAAAGCAAACTGCAGACATGCTAAGGCGCATGCAAACTTTGGTGAAACTGCAGTCCCGGGCACGTGCAACTCGTGGGAACTTGTCAGATACTAATATGCATTCTTTCAAGTCTTCACTTTCTCATTACCCTGTAAGCAAATTGAAAACACTACATTTTTTTTCTTTTGTTCTTTTAATTGTTGGCTTCATAAGATGATCCTTATCTTAATAAGCTGAAGTTAGCTTGTTAGAAAGACTATGTGATGGCATTGGCATGGCATCTCATTTCTCGTTCTTCAAACATGTTTTCTTTATTAATGTACTTTTTTCTCTATTTTTTTCTTTCTTTTTTATCACCCCACCAAATGTTGCAATTAGGAATAGGAATCTATTACAGAATAACTTTCCACCCTGTACAAAACAGTATGTTGCAAATTAAACTGGTGCTAGAGCATGCTTCTTTTTTAGATAATCTTTAGGTTGGATCGTAGCATTATGGTAATGGACCTAATGGTAATCATTAAGATTAAGATGTAACCCATCAATTAGCATGCTTAAAAGATTGGTCATGGTCGTTAGTTCATTACTATGAAAAGAATGGCTCATAAGTCATAATAATCATTAATCTTTTCTTTGAACCTTTTTGGTTTATGAATATTTGTAGGTCCCTGAAAATTATCAGCACTCACTTCGTGCCTATAGTACGAAATTTGATGGATCTGTTCTCAAGGTACACATGTTTCTTCCTCATCTTTTTATTCTGCTTATGAATTAAATTAATTTACCCTTTAATTGCATTCTCCATTTTGCAACTTGCAGAGGTGTAGTTCCAATGCAAATTTTAGGGACATTGACTTGGAGAAAGCCCGGTTTGGTTCCCATTGGTTAGACAGTTGGATGGAAGAAAACTCATGGAGCCAAACTAGAGATGCTTCATTGAAAAATGGACACATTGATGATGAGAAGAGTGACAAGATTCTTGAAGTGGATACTTGGAAGCCACACTTGAACTCACACCATAGTAGTGGCACCTCATCATTTCAGGCATCATCACATCATTATTTGCCTTCTGATTACAACAATGACAATTTTGTGGCATATGAGTCTCCATCAAAACGTTCTTCCAAGGCTCTAAACTCAAGTCTCTCTTCTAGGGAGGTTCCACCCCTTGGCTCTTTGAAACTTTACAAAGGAAAGGAAGAGGTGGCGGTGGCTTTGAGAAATGTTGAGGATAGTCCTCAAGCAGCATTTTCTGCCTCCTCTAGACTTGGAAGTGGTGCAAGGAGAGGTCCATTCACACCAACAAAGAGTGAGTGTGCATGGAGTTTGTTCAGTGGCTACCCTGGTCATCCCAATTACATGGCAAATACTGAGTCTTCTAAAGCCAAGGTTAGGTCACATAGTGCTCCAAGGCAAAGAATGGAGTTTGAGAGATATGGTCATTCCACACGAAGGTCTCTTTGGGAAGCAGGGCCTAGTTCTGATAGGGATTCTGACTTTAGGACTAATATTAAGGCCTATGCTGCAACCACGAGCAGCAGCAGCAGCTTGAACTTTAACAGAATTGGGAGTGCCAATTTAAGGTGACATCACATCACAAGTTTTGTGAATCGAGACAATTGAGGTCCCCTCTCTATTTCCCCCCAAAAGACAAAGAAAACCAAAAACAAAAATAGAAGAGACATTAGTTTCCTTCAAAATAGTTTCTTTTCCTTGGGTTTTCTGTGTATGACAGCAATTTTAGGATGTAAGTATTTGACATGTACTCCTATGATATAGTCTTTGTCCCCACATGATCAAAGGCCACCTTGTTGACTCAGGATTGGGTTTTGCTGAATTTTGTTATGTTGAAATATTACATGTTTTTACTGAGTTTTGTTATTTTGAAATATAACATGTTTTGAATGTTCATTAATCCAATGCTGGTTTTTGAGTGTGATTCATCAGAAGCTGCATAACATTAAACTAGTAGTCCCTTCCTACGAAAATATCAATGATTATAAAATAAGTATAATGTTCTATAGAGACAATTTAAAAATGAGTCAAGAGTTTTATACGTGTAAGTGATGTTTATATTACTGAATTCCAAAAAAAAAAAATTAATAACTAAAACTGAAACTAACTACTGTGTGGGTTTCTTCTAACATCAAGACATCATAAAACTAAGCATTTTTCAAGCAATATTTTCATCATTTTCCAATGTAGTGAAGAATTGCAAGTTTTAGGAAAACGATATTTTCACAATTTCATTTCAAATTCCCACTGTAGATCCGTGTTAACAAACACCATCCAATTTTGCATGTAGTTTGTTGCAGATCTCTGCTATTTTTTATTGTCTGCTAATCTACTAATAGCTACAACTTGCCAAATGACAAAGTGGGTTGTTTGTGCTGGAATCTTCTGCAATAAGAACCTGTCGAATTCATGATGCTTAAACAGCCTTTACATCAGGACAGATATGAACTACCAAATCCTGAATCTTATATCCTGTGCAGATATCCTGTTAATTTTTCTTGTGAGAACAGTCTTATTGAATAAGGAAAGAGACAAAATCACATTAATGAAACTTTCATCTTCAACAGGACTAGTCACATTCATTAGAGGACTCCACTATTCTAAAATAGTTTTTTGTTTTTTCGCTTTGATGGTTTCTTTATAAGTCTACGCCAACCAGTTCCTTCCAAATGAATCGCATAAAGGAGATCAGAGAATTTTTCTCAAATAGCTAGCTGCAGCCAATTTCTACAATTTGATTTCCCACTGCCATTAAATTCACATGTTTATAACAAATTCTTGTATCAAAATAAGCAACATTGATGCAAAGAAGTATTTAATGGTGTGAAATTGTTCCTACTTAACCAATAATTTTAAATTCAAGTCCCAATTACACAACTGCATTAAATATTTAAAGGAAAAGTTTTATTATCTATAATAATTTTATCTGATTCAAGTAAGATTGTCTATCTTTAAAAGTATACATAGTCTCAAACTTGTATGAACAAAAAATTCATATGAGAAGATATTGTAACTAATTAGTAAATAGAGA
The DNA here is from genome assembly GCA_014843725.1 of Amphicarpaea edgeworthii. Taxonomy (NCBI): domain Eukaryota; kingdom Viridiplantae; phylum Streptophyta; class Magnoliopsida; order Fabales; family Fabaceae; genus Amphicarpaea; species Amphicarpaea edgeworthii. The sequence continues at coordinate 3,980,347 of CM026325.1, forward strand.
TGATATGATATGTTTTGCTTAGTATTTTTTTGGAAAAATGCTTTCCTACTTTTGTTTATCCATTGTTGTGAAATCATCCTACAGTGTTATGTTTTTCCCACGTGAATTCAGGGAAACAATATCTTAGCTTTCTTTATAGTTTTGCCTTTCGGTGGTTCATTTCACAAGAATGGGCACCAAACAAAAAGACAAAAGGTTGCACACATGAAGTGATGGCTCCCCTCCTTCCTTTGTTTTGTTCTGTTCCGTTTTTTGTTTCTCTTGTGACCTTGGATGCTCACTCACTGTAGGCCATGCATGCAGTTGAAGACAATTGATAATGAGAATGATGTAGAAGCAGGAGACTAATATTTGCTCCCATTGGATCTTGGTTCTCTCTCTCTGATCTTGTTTTGAACCACACACCTTTGTACATAATATGGCAAATATTAAAAATGCACCGTTCTATCACTGCTTTTGTAGAGAGTATATATTCTGTCTTTTATTATGCCAAAATCATTTGCTTTTGTCAATCATATCAAAGATCAATAACTGCTCATTAATTTGAATCACTTTGAAATCAACTGTTAAACTATTAGTTTAACAACCAGAAAAAAAAAAAAAAAAAAGTGTCACATGCTAGATTTTCTCCCAGCACGATTATTCACCTGAATTGTAAGATTACAGATCAACACATAAAAGTAACAGTAGAGAAGAAAAAAGAAAGTTTATTATGGGGTCATATAATAATCATGAATTAGTTGATTTGTTTTACTTTTAACCTCTCGTGAACATGTAGTAGTACAGTAGTACCATGAAAAAGAGCAGTATAAACGAATTAGGAGGACACGTGAATCATATAGTAATATAGTTTATTAATGGTGTGACATAAACATGTGCCCAAAAAAATAAAAAGGTACAAACATTTGGAAAGTTTCATGTTCGTCATCATGAATGATTTGATTACTTAATGGAAACACTTCGTCAAAAAAAAAAAAAAATACAACAGAGGCATTCAAGGATCGGTGAGACCATAGTTTAGTGATCCAACAACTACCAAACATAACTAATGTGAAGGTGGGGCATAACAGTGAGTGATACCCTGATAAATTTATTAAGAGGGTTTGGAATAATTTGTAGGATAAATAGGACTCAATATGGATGCTGTTTGAGTTTGGTGCTTCGAATTTTAATGTTTGGCTACTTGTCAGATTATTTAAACATGGGGAATTTATGGAATGAATAGCCTCCATCAACCCTCAAGCAAAGAAAAATTGGGTTAGATATGGAACTTTAACCGAAATGAATTTGTGCTATAAATATAAACCTTTGAAGTTCAGTATATAGATTTTATTCTTTTTTCTCTCAAAATCTACAAGTAACAAGAAGACCAAGGACCAACAATAGAACCATTATCAAGTGGCACACCTCCTCCTACCATATGTAAATATTGCTTTTGATTAATCGTATCTTCATCGTAAAAAATAAAGGACCAACAATAAGACCATAGTATTGTGTGTACATGCACACATCAATTCCGAGAGATATGTATAAAAAATACAATTTTACCCTTAACACATGAATTTCATGATAGTCATTAACTTCCTCTCAAAAAAATGATATAGTCGTTAACTTACATGGTCACACATCTGTCATCGAATATCTAAGTACCCTATAGCAAATATAGCTCATGATCCATAGTAATCACAATGCATGAACAATATTAATATTCCTACACCATTTTCTATCGATAGAAACTCATGATATATATAACAATAGAGATTTTTTACATTCATATTTTATTTTTACATGTGTTATGGGAACAGCACCTATTTTTATGGGGATACAAATAAAATTATATATATTTAAGTAAAAAATTATCTTATGGGTACTTAATATAAAATTTAAAAATTTTATACTTAGAATTATGACAAAATATGAAATCTAATATTGATTTCACAAAAAATAAAATCATTGAATTATTTTAAAAATAAATAAATCAGGAAAATAGAATACACATGTATCTATTTCTATAATTAGTAATAATTATTGTATTTGTATGATTTTCATTATCATAATGTAGTTATTTTTGTTTTTCTATTACCAATATATATTATGTAATCATTTCTAAATTTTGTATGTAAGGGAAATTCCAAAAGAAATTAAATTTTACTGATTAGAATACATTATTTGTATCATATTTCGTTGTCAAGTGAGATAAATATATATTTAAAAATATTTTTTAATTAAAAAAATGAATGTTTAAGAAAAAAAAATTATTTCTTAAATTTTTTTTAAAATAATATTATTAATATCCAAAAAAAGAAAAAAAATATATTTGTGATTGTACGATAGAAAATAACAAACCTAACTAATCTTTTAGTTAAGGGTAAAATTTGTCTTAGGTTTCATTTTTTTTTCCATAAAAAATTGGTCTTAATTTATGTCCACCTACTTCTGAATTTAGGCCCTCACACTGATATCTTAAAGCTTCATAAAGAGAGATACAAAAATCATAAATTATCAAAAAAAAAATAAAAATAGAACGATTTTATCTAATATAAGAAGAACCATATCTAAAACATGTTTTGATATAATAAATTGAGGAACCTAAAACACATCCTACCTATATGATTTTTGTTTATAAAAATAAATAAATTTGAATTCACTTAGTACACTGAATATTCATGGAGACAACTAAATTATGAAGTCAGACCACATATGCTCAGTGTTCATCATCAAAATTCACGGAGACACAAATAATCATAAGAAAAAAAGGAACAACCAGCCTCCTATTGATATCAGGTTACTGCCGACATATGCTCAGTGTTCATCATCAAAATTCTGACTCACGCTTAGCAATTCAAGTAAATTAAAAAAAAAAAAATACCACACATATTTTTTCTGCAAGAACTTTGCTATTTGCTACACAGTAATTAGAGAGATATTGTTTGATATACATGGTAGTGATGAATACCACACATTTGCCAATATGAAAATTGGCATGAGCCAGAGTTATTTGCTTTTCAATCTTGTTGTGCCTTAAGACTTTTAATCATTTTTTTCCTATCTCTGTTGTAACATTATCACAACTAATACTTTTAATGCATATCTTGCTTTCTATTAGCTTAGTTACTTGAAAATAAGCTAAGTTTTAAGTTATATTTTTTTTTTCACAATTTTATTTTATTATTTTATTCAACTCAAAAAAATATTTCATCTAATTTATCATTCTTATCGGCACGTAACATTTTTAGATACATACGATATACGACATTGAAAATGTTTATTGTAAATATACTTTTCTTAAGAAATCATTTTATTTTTTAAATAATATAATTAATATTGTATTTAAATGTTAAAAAATAAATTTAAACAATTTAATTCTAAGAAAGTTTATTTAATTTAATTCTACTTTTTCCAAATAAAAAATCAAGTTATGAATGTAAAATGACAAATGAACTTCATGTTCAAATAAAATTGTTCATATATGTATAAATCCATGGTCAAACTCATAACTGATATTTTTTTACCGTAATTAAAAGACAAAAAAAAAAAAAAAAAAAACATTTGTAAGAGCTATAGCTGTAGGAAGAATAGCATCTCCTCTATCTAGTTTAACTGTCATTGCATTTATGTTTAGAAGTTGGAAGACACGTTAGATAGTGACACCAATGACAGTGATCATATCCACTCTCGCCTCGGAATAGCATCACTAGAGCAATAGATAACCTGTGAACAATTCGAACACATTAATTCAATGAGACGAGAGAACAATGTAACTAGAGAAATGCACAAGTACTTGAGGAAGACACACATGGTTGATTTTGAAGAAATAACCAGCTTTCCATTTCCTAAAAGGCCATGAGAACTAACAGCATCTCATTATCATGTAGCAAATTAATATAATTTCTTCTTCTATAGCAAAACAGCTGAATCATAATTGAAGGAACTCACCCAACAATCAGTAAAATAGCAGAGACAATCCATAGAACACTGGCAGCGGGACGTGGCTGTTCCAACTCTAACCACCCAAATTGAGGGTGGAGCAGCAACATAAAACCAAGGAGAAATCCAGTGAGACATCCCCCAATATGACCAAAGTTATCAACAATGGGCAACAATCCAATGGCTAGATTGCTGACAATACCAATCAGAAGTATAAACAAACCAGCTGCCTGCAAAATATAGAGAATTAGAAATGAAGGTTAAGTATACTTACGAAGTATTACTATATGCAATTCATTTAACCTAGTTGATGGAAAAAAGTAAAATGAAAAGACTAAACAAACATACAGAATACAAATACAAAAATAAAATGGCAACTGATAATTAACTCTGCTCACCTTATTGGTGTAAATACTCCAGTTTGTAATAAGTTCTGAAAGCATTGCTCCAACAAGTCCAAAAAGAGCACCAGAAGCACCCATAGAGACGTAGTTTCTACTGAACAAAGAAGACATTACACTCCCGCCGAATCCCGACAACAAGTAAATGATTCCTATCCTCACTGTAAATGTTTTCACAAAATTGAGAAGAATATAAACACTTTCAAATAGGTGACCATGTTCACATGTATAAAACTTAACATCCTAATTTGGTGTATAATTCACAATAAATGGCATGATAAAATAGACTGAAAAGAGAAACATACCAAACCCAAATTGTTGTTCAAGGCGAATGCCAATGAACAACTCCACTGTGTAACCAAATGCAAGCGATGAGTCTCCGTCCTTGACCATAATTCACAACATCATCCCACTGAAGTCCTCCCATCTTTATTAAGCTTAAAAAAATAAACCAAAAAAAGTACTTCAACTCAAACAAATGAAAAAAGCAGTCATCATTTTATTTAGTTGATTATTTAAAAGGGTAGAAGGATAGTAATTAGTAAGGGTGGTGATTTTAACTCTTACGTAGAAGAAGAAGGCCCAAGGAAGAAATTCTCCCCAAGGGGCTGGAAGGAGAAGCGGCCGAGAAACTTGGGGAAACAGTCCCCTTCAAAGCCGAGATTTTTCCTGGGACAATCGTTGACATACATGGCCACAATGAACACCACAACGTTAATAGCCAAAAACAGCTCCATGAGCCACGACCTCCAATGCACTTCATAGGAAATGAGAGCTTTGACGTAGTTGATTTTGTTCTTGCTCGTCTCTCCACGTTCTAGATCTCTTTGTGTTGATGACATGATGATTTTGGTCTTGGTCTCAAAGACTAATTAACTGGTTTGATTGTGACCATTATATGTAGGATATTGTTACTTAGATGCATTAATTTAATTCATGATTGTGATTCTTTTAGACTTGGTGATGTTTGTCTTCGAATGATATTGCTTGCCCTGTAACTTTGTCACTCATTCTCCTATGCCAAGATGGAGTTGTCTTATTTTGTGAGCTGAATTTTCAGCTAACTTCTCTTGATTGATGGACTTTTGCTTAATGAGTATATTGAACCGAATCATTCAACGGATTTTGTCTAATTCTCATCTGTTTAGTTGCTTTTGTAAGGAATGACAGTGAATCATGCAATTGCATTGTCGATGTACGTAGTTGCTAAATGCGGTGTAAGTTCAAACTTCAAACCAATTCAGTGATGAGAAATGCTGAACCACTTGGTAATGTTAAAATGAAATAATAATTATGTGGCCATAAATAAACAAGCATAAGAAATGGGAATATGCTTCTATGCCAAACACAAACACTATGCTTAAATTACTTTGTTGGTCCCTTTGATTTATTTTGTAGGTTCAATTTGACTCTTATTTTGAAGAGGTTCAATCAAGTTTCTTATTTTTAAAATAAAATGAGTTCAATTTGAAAAAAAGAGACTAAATTAAATTTATTTTAAAAAATAATAAACCTCATTGAAAATTTTTAAAATAAAAGAATAAAATTAAACCTATGAAATAAATTATGGGGAAAAAGTAAGTGAACCTTACTTCTTTTTTTTGTTGAAAGATATGTGATGTTGATATGTAGGCTAATCTAAATGCTCCAGATTCCAGAAGCCTACCCAATATATTTCTCTTCTTTTTATTTTTGAAATAAAAAATGTTTTAAAGAATATTTTTGTTTTTGTGAAAGTGAATAAATTGTTTGCCATCTTCTCACGTTCTAAACCCATTTAAGCCACAAGTTTTACAAATCAACCCGCATAAATCTATAATATAAGATGGCGTTGCCTGTGACTTACCTACCAAATTATATCAATTTGTAAGCGCCGGAGACTTACTGTGTTTGGTTAACACGATAATCAATTTTACCCCTACAAAAGCATGACGACACCATAAAAAAAAATAAAAAATAGCAGTAGCTATTTGTTGCTTTGCCTTTGAAAAATTAATTAATTATTTTCCACCATTAATCTAAGGACTTGGTAGAAATTAGTCCATTTATTCCAAACTATCATTGAAATAGACTAAACTGGTGGATTCCAAAGATTACAGGGAAGGGGTAAATTTAAAGTCAGGCATAATGAATAGAAAATGACAAATGAATTTCCTGTACAAATAAATTTCTTTATATATGTATAATACACATAAATGATAAATCCACAGTCAAACCAATAACTAGTTTTTGGCAGGAATAGACAGAAAAAAAATTAACAAAATAACCCAATTTGTAAGAGCTATAGCGCTATGCATATAGGAGGAATATAGCTCATGCCCTTTCGTTTAACTGTCATTGCATTTCCATTTAGAAGTTGGAACACAAGTTAGATAATGGCACCAATGACAGTGATCATATCCACTCTCGCCCCGGAATAGAGTCACTAGAGCAATAGATAACCTACATTCAACAAATAAATTCAATTATTAGAGAACATATAACCTGGTAGCTAGAGAAATGCACAAGTTGAAGACAAACTATAAGCTCAAAGAAGCAAATGACAGAATTAACCGTTGACATGGAGCAGATTAAGCAACAAACAGCTTTCCATTTCCTAACAGACCATAAGAACCAACAATCTCTAAAGATCGAATTTAAGATTTAGTTTATACTATTACCATATGGCAAATTAATATAATTTCCTCTCCTATACTAAAACAGCGGCGTCATGACAATAACATTGCTTATGAATTTCAAGGATTTAAGAAAGGAACTCACCCAACAATCAGTAAAACAGCAGAGACAATCAATAGAACATATTGATAAGCCTTGTGTTTTGACTTGAGGCGAACACCAGCCGGAAGATGTCGTTGTTCTAACCAACCAAATTGAGGGCGGAGCAGCAAAATAAACCCAATGAGAAACCCTGTGAGGAATCCTCCAATGTGAGCAAAGTTATCGACATGGGGCAACATTCCAATGGCAAGATTGATGACAATAATAAACAGAAGAGTGAACAAAGCAGCAGCCTGGAAAATGCAGAGAAAGAGTGTTAGAAACTTAGAAATTAATGTTAAATATACCCATATATAACCTAGTTGATGGGAAGAATAAAAGGAAATGAAAAGACTCAGAAGTCCAGGATTTTGTCAACGGTTCACAATGATGCATCAAGGAATTTGTCAAAATGTTTTCATAAAGTTAATCATTTTCCTTTTCAAAAGAACTAACACATAGAGTACAAAAATAGGATGGGATCCAATGACTCTATACTCACCTTATTGGTATAAATAGTCCAGTTTGTGATAAGTTCTGAAAGCATTGCTCCAAGAAGTCCAAAAAGAGCACCAGAAGCACCAACAGAGATGTTGCTTCTAATGAATAAAGAAGACATTACACTCCCACCGAATCCAGACAACAAGTAAATGATTCCTATCCTCACTGCCAATGTTTTCACAAATGTCAGATCATAACCATTCAAAAGTAAAATGGGTGACCATGTCCATGTCCATGTGTATAAAAACAAAATTTGAATGTTCTTTATTTCCTAATCGTGTATAAATTCACACCAAATGAAATTGCTTTCAAATAACCTAAATAAGGTGAAAGAAGGAAACATACCAAACCCAAATTGTTGTTCAAGGCGAATTCCAATGAAGACCAGACTCAACATGTTGGCAGCCAAATGAACAATTCCAGCATGCAACCAAATGCAAGTGACAAGTCTCCATCCTTGATGATTATTCACAACATCTACCCACCGCAGTGCTCCCATCTTTGTTAAGCTTAAAAAATGAACCAAAAATTAAATCAACAAATCTGTCCTAAATCTCTATTACTCAGTCAACGAAGAGAATTGTTCGAAATTGATGCCACGGAGTCAAAAACAAAGCCAGTCATATATGCAGATCACAAAAAATCGACACTCGATTCATCAAATTAACCGAATTTCAGCACCCAACAACCCAAAACAAAACCAAAACCAACAACAACAAAAAACTAATCCAAAGCCAGTAATTGAGCTCTTACGTGGATGAAGAAGGCCCAAACAACGGATTCTCCCTAAGGGGCTGGAAGGAGAAGCGACCCAGAAACCTGGCGACGCAATCCCCTTGAAAGCGAGAATTTTTCCTGGGACAATCGTTGACATACATGGCCGCAACGAAGACCACAACGTTAACCGCCACAAACAGCGGCACGAGCCATGATGTCCAGTGAACTTCGGGAAGGTGAACATAGGAAATGGGAACAGTACTGTAGCTTATGTTGTTCTTGTTTGCTCCTCCTCCTCCTCCGCTTTCTAGATCTCTCCGTGCTGTTGTTGTTGTTGATGACATGGTTTTGTCTTTGGTCTCAAAGACTCTGACTCAGAGTAGTTTCAAAGAAAGTCTAAAAGTTTCTACGCAAAGTGTGTGGGGCTTGGGGAGAAGAGGGTTGGGGCGAAGAGGGCTTAAATCGGAAATTGGAATGGGAAAGGAAAGTGACTGGGAAGGTGCGTGACACCGCGTAGTGGAATGAGACGTTTCAGGCTTGTGAGTTGTAACTCCTTCTGCATCATTATTACCAAAACTTAAAAGAGTAATTAGTTAAGTTAATTAGTTGCCAGTGGCCAGAGAAGACTTGTCTTTGTGGTGTTACGTAAAAATAAATATTAAATGTAGTATTAGGATACAAGTTAGAAATGTGGATTTTTAATATTTAATGTAGATTTTTAATTTTGAGCCACAATGGAAAATAAATAATTTATTACTTTGATTTTCGTATTCGTCATCTTTTCAACAACAATCTTTGTCAATGGAATGGAACATGCATCTATTTACCGACTTACCTCACAAGGTCAAGCACAAACTTATGGCTTCTGTATGGATCCTGGCATTATGGGGGGATAATCGGACCGATACGGTACGTTTAAGTTCCATTCACTAATCTCTTTAAATATTAAAAAAAAATTCTTTTAATTTAATTTTTTAAGCTATAAAAATATAATGTATCCATAGTTCAATATTTTTAAAAATAAATATTCAAATATTAACATAATAAATTAACAAATATATATTTACATCTTTTAAATTTTAACTCTTAATTTTTAGACATTTAAATAATTAATTATAGTCGATGAATTAAACCGTTAGTTGACACAAATTTAATCAATTTAATATGTGGATTAAACCAATTGAATCTAAATCTCATCAAATATAACGAGCGCTTATCAGCGGTTACTTTGTGAACCTATTGTTCATCACTCCTGCATTGGAAGTTGGTCTTGGAGTCTGGGAACTCAGCTTGCCCGAAAACATCAAGCACCTTATTTGGCTTACATACCATGCAAGCCTTCCAAGTTCCAACTAACAACTTCCTTCATTGGAGGCATATTCTTCATGATTTCTCTTGTAACAAGTGTGGTGCGATGGAGGAGGATTGGGTTCATACTCTTCACGATTGTGCAGCAGCTTCTCGTGTTTGGAAGCATCTCAGTTTTGATGATAGCAAAGATTTCTTCTGCATGGATGGTGTTACGTGGCTTTGATCGGGGCTCTCATGGTCAGTTTTTCGGCGTCACATGTTAGGTCATTTGGCAATCATGCAATGCTTTTGTTTTCAACGATGAAGATTGGTCCTCATGGAAAATCACGAATAAAATTCATATTCTTTACCAGACAGCAGTGCTGAACCTACTGCTTTAGTCAAAATCAAAGACTCCCAAGGTAGGTTTCTTTGGTCCCCTTTGAGGACAACTTCCTCAAACTCAACACTTATGGTAGCTCAATTGGTAACCTGGGACCTTCGAGTTTTTTAGGCTTGATGAGGGACAGCGTGGATCATTGGCTTCTCAGGCTCGTGTGATTACTCAGCTAATATGAATGCAAATTATTTGCCATTTATAATGATTTGTGTCTGACTTGCTCTTTCGAACATTGTAAACTTATCTATGAATGGAACTCACTGTTGTTGGTTATTGATTTTATCCACAAAGGAGTAAGCACTCACCATCCTCATACAGTACGTGGTAATCAATTGAATTTGCGTCTTTCACATATGCTTTGCTACGGCGTTTCCAACACACTAAGGGAAGGAATGCATGTGTATATTTTCTTGCTAAACTAAGATCTTCATCCCATGAAAACATTTTATTGTTTACAATTCTTGTCCTGATGCCTTATTTTTAGCGGTTGTTGCTGATAAACGGGGCACAATTTTTTTTCGCTTGTAGTTCTGGTTTTATTTCGTTATTACTAAAAAAAAATATATTTATAGTCCAATCAATGTAGCTAGACCTGGTCAGTTTCTCAATTAATTGATCTTTAAACATGAATCAAAATAAATATTTAAAAAAACTTAGTTAATGTTTATTTTGATTTTGAGTGAAAAAAAAAAAAAAATTATAGGTAAAAAATCTTTAACTAAATAAATCGATATTTTGCGTGTGTTTGTGTCCCACCGCTACAATGCTTGGATTGACGCGAAAGCAGCCAACGAGTTATTGTCTTTGTCCGGTGACAAGGTGTCACGTGACGAGCACGTGGTTTTGAAGCCGTTGACCAAACTTGACGCTATTGTATAATGACTTGGCGAGTTCTGATTGGGGTCTATGTTTAGGTAATGGGAACAGACCAGTGGATTGTGGCCGCGGCACACGGTGTTTCGCTTTCGGGGAAAGCCACGTTGTGGTTGGCATACTTTCATTTCATGTAATTTTATTTTTAGAGTTAATCTTTCATGTGTTTATTAAGTTTATCTGTTCTTTTAACTTTTAACCGTGCGCATATAGTTTGAGTTTCATAATTTAAAGTTTAAACCAATATTTTTAAAATTAGACCAGTTATTGAACTGGTGATGACATAGATTCAAAATTTAATGTTTTTTTTTTTTTGCTGAATAAAAATTTAATGATTTAGTTATAATTAAATAGTAATTGAAACAATAATAATGATAATTTAATAGTTCATGCTCCAACATTCTCAAGCTTGGTCCAAACCTCCACAAGGCACTCTCAAGTGTAAATAAATGTTGATGCTGCAGTTTTTGGGGACCAAGGAAGGTATTTTTGGTTATGGAATTATTTTTCGTGATGGAGTGGGGGTTTCTTTTATGCTCAATCTGGTTGTAGTTCCGGTTTACCACCCGCTCAAGAAGCTGAGACTATAGCTCTAGTTTGCATTAAAAATATGTACATGCCTAATGTTAAGATTGAGCTAATTGTAACTAGGGTATGGACCGGTATGGTAGTTTAAGTTTGGCGGTTTAAGTTTGACATGTGAAGTTTGTTATTTATATGGATCGGATGTATGTGAAAATAAATAAATTTTTTTATAAAGTTGGTATCCAATTTACAAAGATAGCATATTAACTAAACCCGTCCATTTAACCATTTAAGTAATTTTGAAAAAAAATATAAAATTAAGAAAAGTTTTTTTTTTCATTTTGATTTAATTTTTTAAGCTATAAAACTAATTAAAGTATAAATATTATATATCAATATTTTTAATAATAAATATTCAAACATTAACATAGAAAATTAGCAAATAAAAATATTAAAAATGTTACACACTTATAACAATTTTTTTAAAGGTTTAGACGAGTTAAATGAGTAATCTACAAATTCATGAATTTATTCCTTTTAAATAAGTATTATAAAGAAATAAAAAAAAAAAAACTAAATTTATTACCAGTGAATTAAACAAATCTGTCCACGAACTCGATTCCGTATACCCTAATTGTAACCATGTTGTTTACAACATCCATGGATCAAGCACAAACCACGTTGAATTGGACTTCATATTGGGAATTTACTTCTTACACTCAATTTTACTTCCTACACCCACAAAAATAGTTGTTAATTGGGGTGTAAGATGCGAAATGGGGTGCATGAAGTAATTTACACATTGAAGAGATTAATCATCTACCAAATATTATCGTGGATTTTATTTGGAGGCAAACAATCAAATTACTATATTTTACAAGGGTGTCCAAGATTTTTTTTATCTAGCCATTATGTTTTTTATTCTATTCTTACTTGTATTAAATCTTTACTTACTAATTAAATGACATAGATACCTCTATGTAAAAAAAAATAGTTTATAAAATAATACTAAATAAATATAATATTAATAACTCTATAGATAAGTAAGAAGACATGTTTATTATAAAAAATGAGAAGTTTGAATAATTGTCATTGATTAAATCTTAATGGTCTAAATATAATTTTGAATTAAAATTAAATATGATCATCATCATACAATCATATCTCTTTTAATTATTGTATATTTACACGCAATTGCCCTATCACCATAACCTTGCCACCATCACTAATATGGTCATCATCGTCATTTTTGCCGCCACCACCAACACTACCATCATAATCGTCGTTTTCGTTGTTGCCGTCACTACCACCGTGACTGTGATAGTGGTGACAACAACGGAGACGACGATCATGATGGTGGTGATGGTAGCCCTGACAGTGGTCTTGTTGGTGGTGATGGTGATTATGATAGTGGTAATAGCGGTGGTGGTCATGGTGATAGCGGCATCGCCATCATCATGACCACTACTGTCACCACCAACAAGGTCACCATCATTACCACCACTACCATCATCACCACCACCACCACCACCAACATGACTACCATCATGGTCGTTGTCCTTGTTGTCGCTACCATTACCACCACGGTGGTGGTGACGGCAACAATGGGACAACGACCATGATGGTGACCTTGTTGGTGGTGACGACAAAAACGACGGTGGTGACCATGTTGGTAGTAGCGGCGACATTGGTCATGGTGATAGGATAATAAATGCACAATAATTTAGAAAGATATAATTATATATAGTGAAGATCACATTTAATTTTAATTCAAAATTAGATTTGGAATTTAATTAATAGCTATTATTTAAATTTCTCATCTCTCATAATAAATATGTCAATGTCATCTAACTCTATAACATTAAAAATTAAATAAAAATCATTTACAAGTTGTTAACAATTAAAATATTTCTTTAAAAAAAAGTTAAAAAAATTATAGAAGTCTAACCAAATAGTATATCATAATACTTAAATTTAAATTTTAATAAAATATTACATTAACAATAATAACTTTATATTTAGAATAAAAATCACATATTATTATAATATAAAATTTTAATAATCAAAATATAAAAAAATATAAATGAATAAATTATATTTTTATAAGAAAATTAATAATAATTAATATAATAATCTACATCTATTTAAAATATGCAATAAATGTGTTTTTATTTATCTTAACAATATTTAATACTAAATTTTAAAAAAAATTAAAAACATTTTTTTAAAGTACCGATTCAATCTGATTTCCAACACCAATTCTTAATCGATCTGACTGATTTAAATTCGTTAATCTCGTAATAAACTTTATATATACTTTAAGTTAGACTTAATGTTTTGATAATCTCGTAATAAACCTTTTGATTTTATTAACTATGTCTTTTTTATTGTATTATTTGATTTATATTTTAATAATATTATTATGGTTGAATTCTACTTACATTTTATTAATTTTATGAATTAAACAAAATATTTTATATTTTACACTAATGCATTGATGGATGTTAATATAACTTTAGATATGTGAAAAAATGTTATACAGGAAGAACAATTTTAATACTTAATAGAGTTTATAATTATAAATTTTTTTATGTTCTTAAACTTTTTTTATTTTATTATTTGATTGAACATGAATAATTTATATCTAATTTGTGTTTAATAATATTTTTACCACTATTTTTATTTTTGAGTTTGTGTTAGTAGTTTTTGAATTCTTTTTTTTTTTTTTTCTAAAAATTCATAGAATCATTTATAATATTCTAAATTTGTAAAATTCTTATATGATGAATTCATGTATTATAAATTCATTGAAACTCAAATTACAAAATTTTAATAACAAATTTTTTTTATAAAAACCTTAAAATTTTTTATATTTTTACACGAGATCTTTTTATAGTAAAATAGTCTCATGAAATTCTAATAGAATACCCTGCTCTCTTTTTCTTTTCTTATCAACTTGTGCAACCAAAAAATAAAAAATAAAAAAATTGGGCCAACATAGTAACGGACTTTTCTCTCCCATTCCTTGAAATCATATCCTGATCTATGTTGGAAAAACAGTGAGGATTTCGGGATTTGATTTTTTTTTGTTTTCAGAAAGATTCTTAGGCATGATTAAAGACAAAGGATTGAGAAAAAGATGATGGATAAATCATTTTTAACCACGCTAGATTGTGGATTCGAACAACAAAATTAAAACATCCTGCAATATAGACTGGATGTCAATTTTGAGATGATTTGTTGAATTTTCAATAATGACTTTCTTTTAGAAATTAGGATGCGATTTTCATAATCATTCCACCTAGTCAGAGAGATTGCTTTCATTTTTATTTTTTTTGAAAAATTCATGAGTGACATGTATTTTAAATTTCCAATGAAAAAAATATTAAATATAATCTTGCTTTTTAGGAATCAGTTTTCATTTGTTGAAAATATTAAATCTTTTTTTGGCTGAAGGTTGAAATATTAAATGCTAACAGTTATTTAATTATATGATTAAAGTATTAAGTATATATACAATGATAAAAAAAAAAACATAAAATATATGGTTGAAAAATATTAATTGTGTAACAGTTATTTAATAAATCATTTTTTTAAAAATTCTGTAAAAGAAATAGTCGTTTTTTTTATAAATAATATATAAACACATGATTAAATTATGAAGATTACAATTATAAAAAAAAATAAAAAACCAAAATTATGAATACAAATTAAAAAAAATAAAATAAAATTACGCCCAACTAAAAAGTACACGTGAGTCGTGACAGTCTTATCATGAGAGATGGTATTCACGAAATTGAACAATTGAAGCATGTCTTTTTCTTATCTTCTGAGAGAAAAGTTGAAAAATATTACACTTGCAAGAGAATTTTGTGATTTGGTTTCTTTATCCAACTCAGCGTCAAATATAGTAAAATTCACACTTATGCATTTTAGGACATTTTTCTTTTTGTCTGTTTTTTCCTTTTTCTGGTTTAAAAAAAGAAGAAGCAAAATCCGATAATTAATTATTCAGATTCTGTCAATCCCAGAGTGGCCAGAAATCCTCTCCGTTATTTTTTTATCAAATGACAGTATTGCCCTCGAACGCGGGACCCTCTGATTAGATTTTTAAACGGGTCTCAAGGTGATACCGTGGTCCTGCCCGCACTATATGATTGCCTCGGAAAGACAATGCAATCTTAAAATCAGGCAGCATCGAAGGTGAAAAAGGACAGACATCTCACGAGTGCGTGTCACACGCGCTGAGGAGAGAGAGCCAACATCACGAACTGTTGTTTTGTCAGTGGGCCCCACGCGCCTTTCACTCTCTCTATATATTGCCAATGCCCAAAGCAAAACAAGAGACTATGTAGTGAGAGAAAACTAATAGGGACTATAATCAGATTTCATAAGGAACGATTTAGAGAGAGAAACTGTGCATGCAATTGAGCGATGAAAGAAATGGAGCAATCAAGGAGACAGACATAGATAGCACTTTGGATTCCAAATGTGAATTGGGTTTTTGATATTTTATTCAAAGTTTCTATTTTTTTTTAAAGAAAATCATTATTCAATTCAGGGGCTTGAAAAAGCCATTGACTTTTTGATTGCCTTTGAGTTTGAGTCATTGTAAGTCAGCTCTTTTTTTAGTGTTGAATAAAATAAAACAATATTTTCTTCTGGATTTGTTATGTTTATATGTTATATATACATACTGTGTTATTTTAATAACATATCAAAAATAATATTTTTTTCTGTGTTTTTCTCTTCCACAGATCCCAGTGAACGTGTCGAAGGATCTGAATTTTTTTTTTCTGGCATTTTGCTTTGGGACTGCTAAACTAAAAGGTATCACTTTGTCTTTGTACCTGTCTTCGTTTCTATAAAGTTTGGTTCTTTCGAACTTGTATTAGTGGAATGGTTGGGGATGAGTCAACTGGGTCATTTTGCTTAGATTTGGTACCATGCATTTCGAAAGTAAGGTGCAGTTCGATTCTTGTTTATTGTTTTGTCTTTTTCATAATGTAGTCCTCGCTTCATGTTGCGTGTTTGTTTCTTGTGCAACGGCTTTTGGGGTTTGGAAAAAAAAAAAATTGAGTACTGACAAATAATTGGGCAGGTCAGGTATGAAAAAAAGGAAGAAAAAGATAATTAAGGGCATTTACTCATATTTATGACTTTTATTTTTCTGATTTGGAGGATTGTGCAAATTGGAGAGAAACAAATGTGAACATTGGGTAAAGAAAATGGTTTTTTCTTATCGTGTTCTTTCTGACATTTGTATCTGGAATGGCTTAATTCTGTAGAGAGGAATGAGTTAAAAGTCATGCATAGAGCGTTGACAAGGGAACACCTTTTGTTTCTTCATTTTTCGGTCTGTTTATGTGTGCATCTTTTTTTCCAATTAATTCACTGTTGTGAACATTTGACTCAATTTCGGTCAAAAAGTTTTGCGAAGAATCCTCAACTGAAAAAAGTGTCTTGGCAAAAAGTGACAGTGACAATCTCAGAATAGAGCCTGGAAATAGAGAATAGAGACAGTAATTGTGGGAGTTTGTGAGACAAAAAGGTCCATAACTTTTTATAGGGATTGGGGGTTTGTTTAGTGGTTACAGTAGAAACAGTGGTTGGTGAAGGTGTAAGAGTCCACGAGAGTTGTGGTGCATAGAATCGCATCATGGCTAGTGTTTATACTTTGTGTTTATCTGATGTATGCCTCATTTCCCCTTTGGTTTAGAACTCGATCCTTAGCTTTGTTTTTGTCTGGATTCTGAATTTGATTTGTGGATCTTATTGTGCAGCAAAGGAGAATGGACGGTCATAGCGATATGGGACTAATCGGAGAAAGTTTTGACACCAGTAATTTGCTGGGGAGGCTGAGGGATGATGACTATGAAAGCCGGTCTGGAAGTGATAATTTTGAGGGCGGATCTGGTGATGAACAAGATGTTGGGGATGATCAGCCACAGAAGAAGAAGAAGAAATACCATAGGCACACTCCTCAACAAATTCAGGAGCTTGAAGCGTATGGCCTCTATGGGATTCTCAAATCTCTCTCTTTTTTTTATTTATTAAGAAATGTGATTAACAGTATCAATTTGTTTGCCATATGTGATTTTTTTTTTTAATTTCCTTTTGCTGTTTTTGATTTAGGTTTTTCAAGGAGTGTCCTCATCCTGATGAGAAGCAAAGAACCGATCTCAGCAAGAGGCTTGGCTTGGAGAACAAGCAAGTCAAGTTCTGGTTTCAGAATCGACGAACTCAAATGAAGGTGGTTGAAATGAATTAAAATCACTTGGATATATGTTACTTATTTGTCGCTTTGCATAATTATGATCGTTATTTGTTTTTTTGTTGGATAATCATATTTGTTATTTGTCATTTTGTCCGTTGCTTTTTTATTTTTGGATAATCATGTTTGTTACTTGTGGCTTGTCACTTTTTTGTTTGGATAATCATGTTCGTTATTTTGTCTCTTTTTTTGATAACCAGATTTGTTACTTGTACATTTAATTATCGAATAAGTTGTTGAAAAATAATATTATCTTAATTGATCGTTATTTTTTATTTTATCTTTTTTTTTGGATAATTAGATTCATTATTTTTCCATTTAATTATCGAATAAGTCATTAAAAAATAACATTATTTTAATTGATTGCTATTTTTTGCTTTGTCTCCTTTTTATAACTAGATTTGTTACTTATCCATTTAATTATCGAATAAGTAGTTGAAAAGTAACATTATCTTAACTGCGAAAGCGTTATTAGATAATAAAATGAGTATAATTTAATTTCTTTTAATAGTCTTTTTTCTTTTATAATCAATTATTTATATTTTGAATGCTATTTGTAATTAAATAATTTTATTAGTATTTTCTTTATATTTATTTCATTACAATTGATTTAATAATTAAAAATTATTTATAAATCTTTGTCAATTTGCCAAATTTGACCACTTGAACATTGAAAAATGTTCTAATTTCTTTTTATTATTTATTTATGTATTCTCTATGTTTTACTCATTTTGTGTCCATTTTTTCTTTCTATTGTTTGTGAGGCAAACACTACCGTCTTTTTTTATGTGTCATTGTATAAACTTTGTAAAAGCAATCTGGATATCATGTTAGACCGAAGGTCTACACTTTTCCAATAATTATCTACTGTCATTGTTGTAAGAGATAATTTAGTTAGTAACATAATTTATAGATTTTTTTTTTCATATAAATAATCGTTAATACTTGTAGTGTAGTTAGTTGATTGCATTGGGGACATTTGACTAATTGAATTACTTTTCTTGAATCAGACTCAACTGGAGCGCCATGAGAACATGATTCTCAGGCAGGAGAATGACAAGCTGAGAGCTGAGAACAGTGTAATGAAGGATGCTTTGGCAAATCCGTTATGCAACAACTGTGGCGGGCCAGCCATTCCGGGTCAAATCTCCCTTGAGGAGCACCAGACTAGAATTGAGAATGCCAGACTGAAGGATGAACTGAACCGAATATGTGCATTGGCAAACAAGTTCCTGGGCCGGCCCCTCTCGACACTGGCTCTGCCGCCCTCTAACTCTGGCCTCGAGCTTGCTATTGGAAGAAATGGAATCGGTGGTGGTGGTTCGAGCAACTTCGGCATGTCCTTGCCAATTGGATTCGATGTGGGAGATGGAGCTTTGGGCTCCGCACCACCAATGGGAATGATGGGAAACGATACCCAGCTTGAGAGGTCTATGCTTATGGAACTTGCAGTGAATGCTATGGATGAATTGCTCAAGATGGCTCAGCCGGATACCTCTCTTTGGATTAAGACCTCTGATGGCAGGAATGAAGTACTCATCCATGATGAGTATGCGAGAATGTTCTCTCCTTATGTTGGTTCAAAACCTGCTGGCTATGTCACTGAAGCTACAAGAGGATCTGGAGTTGTATTAGCCAACAGTTTGGGCCTTGTTGAAACCTTCATGGATGCGGTAAATATGATACCTTTCTTTTTTAGTCTTCCTTAGTCCAAATTTAGTTGATTTTATTGTAGATTTATTGACTATGGTGTTTGTTTGGTCTATAATTGGTCATTTATGCGAACAGGATCGATGGTCGGAGATGTTTTCGACTATGATTGCGAGTGCTGCTACTCTAGATGTGCTATCTAGTAGCACAGGTGGATCCAGAAATGGAGCTTTGCAAGTGGTATATATGCTAGTGACTGTTTGGTCTTTGTTTTCTATATTTGGCTACAATAACTAAATTATGGAATGCTGATTTTTTCAGATGCTTGCTGAGGTTCAATTGATTTCTCCACTAGTCCCTGCTCGTCAATTGAGTTTCCTCAGGTTTTGCAAGCAGCATGCCGAAGGTGTATGGGCTGTGGTTGATGTTTCTGTTGACATTGGTCGTAATGTTACCAACTCACACCCATTAATGAGCTGCAAGAGGCTTCCCTCAGGCTGTGTTATTCAGGACATGCCCAATGGTTTCTCCAAGGTAAGTGCTGCTATAATAAGCTATTTTAGACACTTATGGAGAGGTTTGTTATGGCTGACATTTTAGTTGTGATTGATTCCATTTTACCCTGGTTGTTGTAGATTACTTGGATTGAACATTCCCAGTATGATGAGAGTGTGGTTCACCAACTTTATCGGCCATTGGTTAGTTCTGGAATTGGCTTTGGTGCTAATAGATGGATTGCAACCCTCCTAAGGCAGTGTGAGTGCCTGGCAATCCTCATGTCCCCATCTGAGGACCCCTCAGGTATGTCACTGCCACTTTAATGAATTATATGGCGAATTTGGTTCTGGTTTTGATGATGAATGTTGTTGGATCGATCTTAATTAGCAGCGATTAGCCCAACCGGTAGGAGAAACATGCTGAAGATGGCACAACGCATGACCGAGTACTTCTGCTCAGGGATCTGTGCTTCCTCTGGACGCAAGTGGGACTTACTGCACATTGGTAATCTGTCTGAAGACATAAGAATCATGGCCCAGAAAGTCGTGAATGACCCAACTGAGGGTCCTGGGATTGTGCTCAGTGCTTCAACTTCTGTCTGGATGCCGGTGTCACGCCAGAGGGTGTTTGATTTTCTGCGTGATGAAAACTTTAGATCCGAGTGGGACATGCTGTCCAAAGTTGGACCTATGAAGGAGATGCTCCATATTTCTAAAGGACAAGAACGTGGAAACTGTGTTTCCATCTATCATGTAAGTGCTCTTTCTGGAAAATTTTATCCAAATAATTAAGACCTTTGCATATCTAACGTTATTCTCTTCTTTTTTGCAGTCTTCTGGTAATGGCGAGAACAGTGTGCTATTTCTGCAAGAGTCCTGGACCGATGCCTCCGGTTCGATGGTGGTGTATTCCCCTATCAACATGCAAGCCTTGAACATGGTGATGAACTCTGGAGATTCATCCTTTGCCTCTATCCGTCCGTCGGGCTTTGTTATATTGCCAGATGGTGCTTCGAACAATGGTGATGATGGTGACGCTACTGGTGGTGGTGGCAGCTGCATGCTTACAGTTGGGTTACAAATGTTGCAGAGTGGCGTCCATTCAACCAAGTTCTCAATGGAGTCAATTGAAACTGTCAGTACCCTCATCACATGCACCATTCAGAAGGTCAAAGATGCACTAGGTGTTGCATGATATATCATTTCTTTGCTTCAAGACTTAATCGATCATAAACTTATAAGACAATCTTTTTTTTTTCTTTTTCTTTTTAAAGAAAACAACATGATAGAACTTTTTTTTTTTTTTTTTTGTGGGTGTGTAGAGTATTCTTAGAGTAGAAAAAGAAGCTCAGACAGAAAAGGGTTTGAGTCAAGAACGAACCAACCAACTGCGAATGCTTTGTGGTGGTTCGGGTATTGACTCGTTACCTGTTCTAAGTCTTTGCTTTTACTTGTTCAAAAGGATATGTTGTGTGTTTTAGTTACTCTTACACCTTTTACTTGCAGTAAAGTGGAAACTGCTAAACTTTGCTATTAGTTGTGAATGTTCGTTTCTTGAATGCGTTTTCACATTTTAGTTCATATTTTTGCGGGTTTCTAGTTCTACCGATTGATTGCTTTGTTGTCTCTTTGTGCGGTTCTTGTGGAACCAAATTCTTATTCCTAAGCATGTTTGTGCTTTTTTAGTTGGTAGTAGTATTTTATTGAGATGCTGGAATTAAGTACAACGATGTTAGGTATATGATTTATGAAAACACAAATTTATTTGTAAAATTTTTACTATTAGATTTTTGTTAAATGAGTAATGTTGTTTGTTACAAACTTTAAAGCACGAAAAATGCTATGTTTTCCAATCGTTTTATAACATAACATTTAAGTATTTCACAATAACCTTTTGTTTATTGTTGGTTGCATTCATTTTTTTTTGTTTTGGCAAGAATTTCAATTAAGTCACGTTTTCACTGTGTAACTGTTTCAGCCTTTTAAACCTTCTTTCTTTGGTTTTTGCAATGTTATATGTAAAAGTTGTAATAAAGAGTGTGGTTGGTGTGCCTTGTGTGCGTGAGAGGTTTGGAAATGATAAACAAGTTTGAAATAAAATAAATTTAAAAAGTTAAGATTTATTGGTTTTTTTTTAACAATAATATCTGAAACTTTTCTAAGAAATAATGTGTTGATCTTTTAAAATTTATTTATTTTCATACCAAAATTACATTTTATGTGTGGATGCATGTTCATACAAACTAGAAAAAGAACATCTTTCGTTGAAGTAGTATTCTATTGACTGCTAACTGTTATAAGCTCACTAGGCTGATTGGGACAGCCATTTAGCATATTCAGGTAAATTATTAATTCTGATAGTGTAATGAATTTACATACCAGGAATAATAGTTAGTTGTGGTGAACGTCCCAACCAGAATTATATTTACGTTCATTTTTTCAAACATCAACCATATGATGAATAAACTGAACATTTATAATTTGATTACGTTGTATTAATGGAATCATATCTCCGTCAGAAGGGTATTTATGGACTATTGGAAAGCTGTGTGGGAACTCTGTTTTGGGCTTTCGCGAAGAAAACATAGCCCACTAAACTGAACCCCATTCTATACAAAAAATAATACACAAACCTTCAAACAGAAACTTAAGATAATTTCATTATAACCCCTACCTTCTTATTATTTTCCCAACTCACCCCATTCCAGCTCTCACTCCACTTCACTGCTTCCATAGCCAAACTCAACACAGAAACCCTAAACCCGCCAAAATGCGAGTCTTCGCTTCTCGTACCTCCAATTTCTTAAAGCTCAATCTCGATTATTTCCCACCGATTCACAACCCCTTCAGAGAATTCTCGCAATCCACCGCAATCCCCAAAAAGCAACTCAGAGTTCGCGACCACGGCTACGACAACTACATGGAAGTCGAGAAGAAAACGCGAAAGGTCCTCAAATTCCAGAGCATCATCCTCTCCGAGCCATCCCAATCGCTCCCAATCTCGCGCCTCGAAACCCTCGCGCGGCGCTTTGGCTTCACGCGTAACGAGGCCGGCGCGTTCGTCCTCAAGTTCCCGCACGTGTTCGAAATCTTTGAGCACCCCGTCCAGCGCATCCTCTTCTGCCGCCTCACCCGCAAGGCCATCCTCCAGATAGATCAGGAGCGCCGCGCGCTCGCGGCGGAGCACCCACGCGCCGTCACGCGTCTCCGGAAGCTCCTCATGATGACGAACGAAGGCCGGCTCCGCCTTGAGCACGTGCGCATTGCACGCGCCGCGTATGGGCTCCCTGACGACTTCGAAAACTCGGTGGTTCTGAGGTACCCTCAGTTTTTCCGTTTGATTGATGCCAGGGAAACTAGGAACAAGTACATTGAGGTTGTGGAGAGAAACCCTAGGTTAGGGACTTGTGCAATTGAGGATGTTAGGGAAAGGGTTTATAGAGAGAGAGGTGATGATGCTGAGGATGTTAGGTTTTCTTTTGTGATTGATTTTCCACCTGGTTTTAAGATTGGTAAGTATTTTAGGATTGCAATGTGGAAGTGGCAGAGGCTTCCTTATTGGTCCCCTTATGAGGATGTTTGTGGGTATGATTTGAGGTCCATTGAGGCCCAGAAGAGGATGGAGAAGAGGGCTGTTGCCACCATTCACGAGTTGTTGTCGTTGACTGTGGAGAAGAAGATTACGTTGGAGCGGATTGCCCATTTTCGAATGGCGATGAACCTGCCCAAGAAGCTGAAGGATTTTTTGCTGCAGCACCAGGGGATATTTTATGTCTCCACCAGGGGGAATCAGGGGAAGCTGCACACTGTTTTCCTTAGGGAGGCGTATAGGAAGGGCGAGCTGATCGAGCCAAATGAGTTGTATTTGGCACGGAGGAAGCTGGCTGAGCTCGTCCTGTTGAGCCCCCGGAAGGCTAAGGTTGATGGGGAGTTGGTTGGGTACAGGAGAAGCAGATTAGAAGATGAAATGGGGCAGGTAACGAGGGCATATGTGGAGGATGCTTGTGAAGACTTTAAGGGCGAAGATGATTCGAGGCTGGATAAGGATGCTGAGGATGATTTGACATCAGATATAGGTTCTGATATTGATTTGGGAGATGAGGATGATGATTGTGTGGATACTGTGTCATTGCAGAGGACATCTTAGCTGAGTATTTGGGGAATTTATTTGAGCTACATTTCTTCAGTTTTGCAATGGAAAAATCTCTTGATATACTTATTCTGAATTCTGAAATTTCGTGTTCTAACTTCTGAGTTTTTGAACCAGTAGATATGGAGTTAAGATTCCTGTTTTCACTGCATCACACCATGAAAAAATTTCAGTCTCCTTTCTTGGGGGTGGGGTGATACTGGTCCTATGTGAATTTGTCTTTCCTGGAAGATTTTATTGATGATGACATCTGATGCGACCTATGATCTTCAACCTAGAATAGATAATTGGGTTTGTTTCATTTACAGAGAGTAATTACTGCCTTCAGATGGAGGAAGGTATCCATGCGATCATTAACTCATTTGTCACCAGCATTTTTCCTGTATATACAGAACCTTTTATAGAAGTAAACACTGGCAAGCAAAGAACAGCTTTAACCTTGAAGCATCATGTTGGAAAATCAAGTTCCTCACTCAAACACTCGAATATGTTCAGAGACTTGTAAGGCAACTCATCTGCATTTTTATAAATATCAATTACTTACATTAAATTGCAATACTTTCTGAATTTTGATGCTAATTTACTGCTACAGGATAGAGCCACAGAGGTTTCTTTAAGAAGCTGTCACTCGATTGCTGTGATGTACTTGACCAATGGTCTGTACTATGTTTGTTTTGCAGGATTCTCTTAGTTAATTTAGTCTCCAAAACAAAATCCTTAAGTATTTTGCCATGTGAGCTAGGAGATCAAACCAGCATATCATAACCAACCAAATTCTTTACACAGTTTTAATTACCTAAATCATTTTTTTAAAAATAAATTCTTTAACATGAACCATATACATATACCAGTTTGGTTAACCAGTTTATAAGAGAAAATAAGTAATGAACTTACATTACGTTTTTTGTATCCTTTGCCATGTTCTGAGGTTTACTCAAGTGCTTGTTGGAATTTACACCCAAGGCATCAGAAGATGATGGACATGGCCAAGTCTACTTCTCATAATAAACTTTCACGGAGTAGTCTGCTCTTGGTAAGCTTTTCTTTGTTTATTGGGATATCATCCATCTTTACCCATTCCACAAAGTTATCACTGGGCGCCAGAACGCAACACTGTCACCATTCATCATCCACTGTGGTGGTTTGCTCCATTCTGCTTGCATTCACTTCCTCTAGATAAAAAACAGAAGTGTACTGAGTTTTGGATTGTAATTATGTTCATGTATCATCAAATTATCTGCTGCTTATAATTTGTAATACAAATATGCCTTCCAGTTTGGAAACAAATGAAATGTAAAAAATTGAGCAGGTGTTTCTGAGGATTATTCAGAGTAATGCTTTTGAGATCTAAGGTTTCTGTACATCCACTTGATGAATCTATTCCCACATTATTATGTGAACGGAACTGGTTTAAACTGGTTTGGAATTGATTTAGCAGTTTAAACCAGTTCAGAACAGGTTTTATATAGACCATTTAAAACCAGTTCAGAACAGGTTTGAACTTCAAAACCAGTTCAAATCTGGTTCTGAACCAGAACCAGCTTAAATTCAGTCATTTGGAATGTGCTCCCAACTAGTTCATTAAGAACATTCATATTGGTGTCATTAATTTGACTTGTTTCTTATAGAATTTACATGTATACATCATTCATTTTTATTCTATTCAACACAAGTTAATCCCTAAAATCTAAATCTCTTCAATAGTATAATTTTTTAAAAGTTGTTTCTAATAAATTTTATAAAACAAATTTTTATTCTATTCAACACAAGTTAATCCCTAAAATCTAAATCTCTTCAATAGTATAATTTTTTAAAAGTTGCTTCTAATAAATTTTATAAAACAAATTTTTAAAAGTTGTTTCTTAAAAAACTAAGGAAAGTAATGGTGTTTGAAAACTGACACCAATCCTTTGCAAGCAATGTTTTGCTTATTTTACTTTTATATATATTATTGTTCCAGGGCAACGCATATCAACATCCCACTAATGAAGGCGAGATAGGCCCAAGACTAGAATATGCATTTGAATTTTGAGACCTTCAATGTCTTTCAAAGGTTAACTATACGTAATTAAATAGTTTAATACATCAACAATTGGTTGGTTACACGAGGTTGGAAAGGATTTTTAGGAGTATTTAATCTAAATGGGTTAATTTTGGTAAATATATACCAATCTAAACGGGAAAATAAGATAATAATACATGTAAAAAATATATAATTTTATGTTTATTGCAGAAATAATCAAATGTAAAAAGTAGAAAAGCAAACAAAATTTTCCCATCCAAAGCAACGCCTTGTACACCACCAACACTAAAAATCATTCATGTAAATTCTTTTAATGCGGTTCAAAATTGATATATATTAACAAAAATTAACTTATTTTGGTCAAAATATCTGTTTTTGGTTTTTCTTACTAACACTATTCAATTTGAAGAAATGGTTTTTTTTTAATCAAAATTGGTTATTTTTTAAAACAATATATCAAAATGATTAATATGAAAACTATTACGTACGGAGTCACGTCACATGATATTTTGTTTGTCGCGTAGGAGGCTTTTCTGGATGGGTATTTTAGCTTGAGATTTTTAATTTTTACATCGGTTATGCGTTTAACAGATGTAAATAGTACTATTTACGTCGGTTGTGTCTAAGCCGATGAAATATATTATTAACTTACGTAAAAAGTAGAAAAAATGCATTTTCCCTCGTCAAAGTCACTCATAAAAGTAAATAATTTTCGAGCATACCCATATAATTATTTTGTTTTAAAAAAATAACCCATATGGATAAAAAGCCGAAAAAGGCGTCTTTGCTTATAAATAAATAAAATAAATGGAGATAAAAAAAATATAATTAGCCTCAGTACTTGGATCCCTTTTAACATTTGTTTTAATATTTTGGGGACAAAATACACACTTGCCAATTCTGAAGGATATAAGCGGCGAGATTGTGAGCAACTACCATTGCCATTCTGTCAAAAAACTAGCGTCTTCATCTCGTGCGGCCCATATTATCTAGAACAAGTTGCAGCACAGTTGTATCATCATGACAGAAACGTTACTTTATTTGTTGGGTGCTGACATATGAAGTGAATGATACTCAAATACACTATTCAGTTGTCGTCTAATTAAATTCCCAGCTACCCTGTATGATTTGTTTTGTGAATTGATTGAATTTAATTTTGTTTATTGATCACCTTTCATTTGAGAGATGATAAAAGGTAGCATCTCTATGTATGCTGCTTGGGATCAGAAATTATTGTTATGATCCAGTATCATTGTAGTCTCAACCAATCTCTATGTAACACAGGAGTGATAATTTGAAAAATGTAATTACAGGCTATGTAAAGATTAATTGGAACTGAAAATCATACAATAATTTTTTCTTTGATAGAGACTCGTGTAATCATTGAACTTTCTCTGATTGATTATAGGATATTTGAGCAATAAAAAAACATGAGTAGTGTCAGCAAATATAAATAATCAAAATCTTAGAGAACATTAAAAGAATAATAAGCAAGAACAATTAACAAAGCTATTTTTTTTTCTATGCCTCTAAGTAGTATATTCATTCAATAATTGGTTCTGTTGTCATGAGGATCAAATCATATATATCTAATACGTTTTCTTTTTTCTGATTTAAACTAATACAAGGATTGTATTTCTTTTTATGAAGATATGGATATTCTGTCAAACTTTTCATATGAGTTCAATAAATATTTATCCAATATTTGCTATTCGAATTTATTTGAACGATGAGATTCTATAGGTTGACATTGGTCCACGTTGGATCCGAGTAAGAAGGTAGTACAGGTTTGATGTAGCCTCAAGACTGAGCACAATCAAATGTTCAATATGTAACTTTTTCTTTACTTTCAACCCAGAAATCAATTCCATTTCATGTGATTGTTTTTGGCTCTAAAACTTCCCAACAGCCGCTGTTTCTTTCCATATTTTCCTTATTCTTGTTGACTAATGACAAGCTGTTGGTTAGACACTAATGATTTCTTATCCTTCTTGGTTTATTAGAACATTATAAAAAAAATCAAATTAAAAAAAATGTAGTACACAAACCATAGCACGTCATTCATCAATTTGCATGTTATTTATAAGTATATTTTAGCCGATTGAATTCTGGAAGATATTCAAATCAAGTGTGGACACGCTTTATTATTGCGTTACGCAAGGCATGAAAGCACCATTATCATTTGACAAGTGAAATGATCAATGCATATTATTATAACAAAATTTTGGACTCGCATGTTTGTTAATTATGTATGAAGCTGAGACAAAATTAGGTTGTTGAATGAGAAACATGGGAACAATCATTCGATATTATAACGTATTTAAAGTCAGATATTTTGTTGGAAATTTTGGTAACAACCAGTGGATGTGGCCATCAAATCTAACGAGAAAACCACAATTTGCAAAATGGTGGTATTCTTTGATTCCCATAAAATTTAAAAATTTGTTTGGCTCAACGGTATAACAAAGATAATATATATGCCATGTTGTGATTTATTATTGAGCCATGAATCATGACTGAAACCAAAACCATCACTAACTAAACCATGCATTTTAAAAGTTATAAAAGTTGTTACGTTGAAGGAAGAAAAGATTATAAAAAGGGTCTCAAAAGGTTTGTGATAAGAACACCGATTGACACAATGCTTATCTTGATACATTGGCTATATTTAATATTGTTTCCTTTATAGATCTCATGCATGTCCTTGATTTGATTATTAGTCTTTGCCTATAAGCTTATTATGAAATTGACATTCAAAGTCATATCTGTGGGTTTTTTTTTTTTTTTTCCATTAAATTAAAAAAATTATATGACAACAATTTCAACCCTTGATTTCTGGCAACAACTAGTCACTGCCGTGCTATAAACTCTCTTGTATTGTTATCGATCTTTTCAAATAGAAAAAATATTCAGCCCTTAATTTTAATGCTGACAAGGGCATATTCATTTTCACATTAATTTTGTGAAGCCTAACAATCCTTGACAGATTTGAGTGAATTTTTTAGCATAAAGCTTGTACCAATTCCATTTGCTTGTGTAGTGGTAGAAATTCTCTTTTCTCAATTTCTCTGGTTAATCCAACTAATGTTCTGCATGCTTTTCTCATCCAACGAAGTACGTTGAGGAAAAAAAAATCGTTTATTATATTCAATACACAATTTGCCCACTTGTTATATAAATAGTGTATGTTTTGGAACTCCCAATTGCCCTTAACTTCGGTGATTAAGTCAAACAAATATTTGTTTATCGCCGATAAAAAAATATTTTTTATTAAATTGTTTAGGGCTTGATATAGAAACCACTAAAGAAGACAAACACACTAACACAATGTTTTAACCACGTTGCATTGCATGCTTGTTAGATACACAACTACACCATAAGAGTCATGTTTTCAGATTGTTTCTAGTTCTTAAGACTCGGGATTGGACTATTTGAAATCACTGTACTTTAATTAATCTTTGTATATTTTTTTTATTCATAAGAATTAAACATAATACTATATTCAACTAATGAGTTAGATCTCTTAGTAATTAATCTTCATATGACACATAAGTGTGTATTATTAATTTTTTCATAACACTTATCTAACTGCTAATTGTACACATCAAACTTTGTAAGTAAAATCTTACCTTAATCCTTAAAATCAGTACTTATCACTTTAATTTGTGATATTAGAAAAAATATAATTTGTGAAATTAACCTTATTATTAAATTTAATTTCAAAAGTTAATATTATTGTTTAATTTACTTTTTAGTTTTTAACATTATGGAAAAAACAAAAATTTCTAACCTTTGAGAATCCTCAATAAATTTAATTAGTTTTTGATGTATAAATTATAAAAGAATATCAAATCAACTTACCAACAAGTTATTGAAATAAGTGAAACTTAACTCGACTTTTTTAAATGAGGTTTCAAGGTTAAGTTTTATTAATAAAAATAATTATAAATAAAAATAATGTACTTAGAAAGGAGATTAATCCCTTAATAGAAGTAAAATTGATATTTTTGTAGTGTTATTAATTAAATTTACGAATTATATACTCAATTCAAGAATCAATTTAACTAATATTGATAGTATAAAATAAAATTATACTGTTAATTAATAAAATATTATTTTTATGATTTTAAAAATAATTATTATAAAAATCAATAAATTTATCATGACTTATAAAGTTATTTTAACCCACCACTTTTGTCTTTTTGACTTCTCCCTTGTCTATGTAATGTAAGAGGATTTAAAATTATTGAAAAAATTAGGAATATTTTTAACCAACGTATGGAACAAGGAGGAACCAACAAAAAAGTCAAAGCAACACTCACTTGGAAGGAAAGAACATAACACAACATAAATAAAAGAGAGAGAGCCTCCATTTTTTCTCTGGTACATTTGTGTCCACCTTTCCCTTTTATTCCGCATCAGACAACACCACCACCATTAACACCGACCTCAATCACATTCCTAGCTACCACCTTCAACCTTTCTTTTTGTTTTACCCTTCTCTGTCTCACAAAGTTAGATAGATATAGAGAAAGAAAGGTGCCATGTCACCATCATAGTTTCTTCTCCACCAAATCCAAAAGCAAAGTTTCCATTTTTTTTCTTCACATCATAAATACACACACCCCCATTGCGTAAAGTTTCTCCTCCCTCTTGTTGGATTTTGTTTCTTTCCTTTGTTGAGAGAGATAGTGTGTGTGTGTGTGAGAGAGAGAGAGTGTGTGCGTGTGATGGGAAATTCATTTGGGTGTTCGGCTTCCGGCGAGAGGTTGGTGTCGGCGGCGAGGGACGGCGATTTGCTTGAGGCGAAGATGCTTCTAGAATGCAACCCTTGTCTTGCAAAGTACTCAACTTTTGGGGGTCTCAATTCGCCTCTTCATTTTGCCGCTTCCAAGGGCCATAACGAGGTTTCAATTCTTAATCTCAACTCTCAAGCATCCCTTTTTTCGTTTTTTTTTTCTCATTTTCATGTTTCAAAGTTTCTATTTTTACCGTTTTCTGCGACCCCTTTTGATCCTAATAGTTTTTTTTTTTTTCTGTCTCTCTGTTTTTTTATTATCTGGGTTTTGGTAGATTGTGGCATTGTTGCTTGAAAATGGAGCTGATGTGAATTCGAGAAACTATTGTGGGCAGGTAAGGTATTTGTTTGGTGGTTTTTTTAATTCGTGTTTAATATGGCAGGTTGATTTTGGGTTTGGATTTATGTTTTGTGGGTGTTGGTTTTGATTTGGTGAACTTACATGACTTGATTGCAAATGGTGTGATGCATTTAGATGAATTTCGTTGTTGGATGATAATGTTGTGTGTTAGAAATTGAAAAAAAAATGAAATTGTCCCATTTTTGAGTATGATTCTATTCAATGCGGGTGGCATAGCTAGTGTGTCATTGTGATTATTCACAGATCGTTGGATCTGGTGCCTATTCAATATGTGCCAGCATAATAATGTGAAAGATTTACACAATTTTCTTTGGATGCATGTTGCTTTCCTTTTTGATGCATGTGTATGATGCACTGATTCTGAACATGGTTTACTGAATGAGATTTTGGTTTGCTTTGATCCATGATTTGAAGACCGCTTTGATGCAAGCTTGTAGATATGGTCATTGGGAAGTTGTACAGACCCTGCTGCTCTTAAGATGCAATGTGAGTATGAGTACTCCATTTTATTTCCTGTATTCATATGGGAGGAATTCAATCTCTTCACTATTCTTTTCTCTCCCTCTTTCTGTCTTTTTGTTATATTTTTTTGAACTGTTGTATGGAGACCACAGGTTACAAGGTTGGTTGTTGAAAGTTGAAACTATGTGTTGGGTGGGAAAGGAATTGTTGTCTTCAAGTGTATTTTTGTACTTACATGGTTAAAGTTTCTTTTCAAGAATAACTAGACTGTAGCAAATTTGATAACAGGTTATGAAGGCAGATTATCTCAGCGGGAGGACAGCTCTGCACTTTGCAGCCATCAATGGGCATGCAAGATGCATTAGGCTTGTCTTGGCAGATTTTGTTCCAAGTGCTCCTTTTGAAGCTTTACATGCTCGCATGGATGCTGAGGGCAATGGACCAAATGTGAAAAACAAACATGAACAAAGGTGTGCCTTTCCTTTTCATTATGTTATTCTTAAAACAGTATACCAGTGCAATGAGTTTCATATGTGATGTTTTATATTTGGATGATTTGGTTGAATTACTGAGATATTTTAACCATCTTTCACATGCTTGTACTAAAATGTTCTTTACCCATTTAGGTACTGCATAGTATACTAAATTACTAATTACTTATTACTTGTTAGATAGAAATATTAGTTTAGAGGTATGCTTAACTTTCTTTGTGAATTACAACAGAGTAGGGGTGTAGCGGGTAGCCGGGTACGGGTTGATCTGCATTGACCTGACACAACCCATTGTCATACAACATTGAGTTTTCTTTTAGTTTTATTGATATTAAGAATGTTTTGAGGCATGACTATCCTGCAAAGTTGCAATCTCTGTATGTTATGTTCTTGCTGTTTATTTACTTTATTCCAGTGCAGTGCGCTGTCCAAATTTGTAAACAAAACAGCTGATGCTGGTATTACTGCCCTTCATATGGCGGCATTGAATGGGTACTTTGATTGTGTACAACTGCTACTTGATCTTAATGCAAATGTGTCAGCTGCAACATTTCATTATGGAACATCAATGGATTTAATAGGTAATCATTCATTTAATTTTCTGACAAATGTATGGTTGTTTTCCTTCCTTCTTGAAAATTACTGGTGTGCATTGATATAGGGGCTGGAAGCACTCCATTGCATTATGCTGCTTGTGGAGGCAATTTAAAATGCTGTCAGGCAAGAATTGCTTCAATTTTGATGTGATATTCCATTTTTTTTTTTTTTTTTTGAATAAGTCATGATGCTCTTATCTTTTCAGATCCTCCTTGCAAGAGGTGCAAGTCGGATGGCTTTGAATTGCAATGGGTAAGATACTGTTAATGGAAATTTTAGTACAAACTTTTACATTCCTTATAACATAAATGATATAGATTTGATTTTTTTCTCCCAGATGGCTTCCACTTGATGTTGCTAGGATGTGGGGGCGCCATTGGCTTGAACCGTTGCTGACACCCACTTCTGATGCCACAACATCGTCATTCCCTTCTTCAAATTATTTATCCTTGCCTCTTATGAGTGTGCTCAACATTGCCAGGTAATTTTGCATATAAGGAAAACTTATATTCCTGATGAAATATTTCTTTTACATTAGAAGTTGGGGCCAAAGTCATTTTCAATGTGGATCCTCCCATTTGTCTTGTTTGGAGTGAAATGCAACGATCTTGCCCATGTTGTATGATTCTTAAAAACCACATAATAATATCAAAAGAAATGAAGTTATCAATCCCTTGAAAGAGAAGGAAAAAGAGAAAGAGAAATTACTTTTTGTTGATGTCCTTTTCCTGATGTACCAAAGTAGAATTAAATGCTAAAATATTTCTCTCTTGTTTACTCCTGATGCAAATAGAAGATTGGTTTGAATAACTGCAGAGAATGTGGACTGCAACCGACTACAACCTCCGCTAACGAAGTTGATGTTTGTGCTGTCTGCCTGGAGAGGCAATGTTCAGTGGCTGCCGAAGGTTTTGAATTCTACCATTTGGATATCTGTTTAAAGTATATATGCTTGCTTATCTGCATGAGGATATTTGATGAATTGCAGTTCTTTTCTAAAGTAATAAAGGAAAGCAACATGGGATTTCATGAGCCAATCCTATGTTTTCTTTTCTTTATGCATTCAAGTTTACAATATTAGAAAATGGAAAACTTAGTAATCAAGAGGATTGAGTAAGCTCATGGTGTTTGGATCGTGAATAGCTCATGATACCAAGTTAGATTTCATGGTGCAATGAGAATTGACTGAGATAATTTGAGGGAAATGAAATTCTTAATTGTTATCCACATGAGAGAATGCAAGGGTACAAGTATTTATTCTGATCTAATAGTCACAATTAGTTCTGATTGATATGACAGCTAACAGTGCCGCTAGCAATCTAAACAGACTGACTAACGACCGAGACATCTGGGACCATGTGCAGGCCCATGGGCTAGATCAAGATGTTCTCTTACCAGTTTTTATAAAAACATGGTGGCACTACTGTAAATAACTACATTAATTAATGCCAACTTCATAAAAAAACTCATCATTTGAACATTGGTGTACTGAATGAAACCACTAAAAATATGGACCAAAAACTCATCACTTTTTAAACCTGAAAAGTTCTGCCAAACAATTATTTTGTTCATTTCATTCAGTTGAAAAACCGATCTTAAATTTTCAAAACAGCTTAACATTGAAATCTTAAACCCAATCAAAACAAGACCTAAGTCATTTGTGAAAGACTTGCAGAGTGCTTGACATTTGAGCTTACTGTTGGATGTTTTCATAGTGTGACTGATCTCAAGACTTTGACATGCAGGATGTGGGCATGGGCTTTGTGTAAGATGTGCACTCTATCTTTGCTCAACAAGCAATGTTTCTTCTGAAACGTGTGGACCTCCTGGCTCTATTCCTTGTCCCCTTTGTAGACATGGAATTGTCTCTTTTGTCAAGTTACCAGGTTCCCAAGCAAAAGAAAATAAGTTACACATGTCTCTCAGCCTGTGTACCCCATGCATTCTACATCCACGTGACCTAGATCGACCGTCTCTTCCTCATACCCCTGAGATTCGAAGAAACCGTGTAGCTTCTGTTCCATCTGAGATGCTTTGCCCTGTCACTTGTACTCCATTTCCATCTGTAGCAATTCCTCTGTGTACATGCAATCATGGTCCTTGTCCATCATTTGAACCCCGCGAAGCAGAAGCACAAGATGAATCGCCTCACCACTCACAAGCTTCGATGATGGATCAGGATAAAATGGATGGTCCAAGGCTGGAGAAAACAACATGCTCAGGCATGTTTTGGGGTAGAAGAAGTTGCAGCAGGGAGCATCAATGCAATTCAGAAATAAATGCTTGACCTAATAGATTGGTGCATGGCCCTTCTTATTTTGTGGATACTTCATACAATCTTAGATCAAGAAAGGAGTCTATAGTTTATCTTATTAACCAGCCTCATGTGAAATGCGTTGGATGTATATGTGAGGTGATAGACAATCTTGCATGCCAGCATCCCACTACCTTTTTAATTCCCAGTTATGATATTTAGAGAGCATTAGTAAAATTAGTATGAGCTGATTGTTATTGCAATTGGATTTCATTTTTATCATAGGAAACCAAGTGTTCTTTCAAAATGAGAGAAAGAAGAAAAATACCTTCTGTTTTGGCATGTCTCAGATTTGTTTGTGTAGTATATTTTGTTTGTGATATATTTTATAAGTTTACAAGAACATCTTTTGAGTACTGTAACGGCTTGTTGCCACATTTGTAAGTTCCCTTTTGTGAACTCGAGGGCGTTTCTCTTATATCAACTCTATAAATGTTATGCCGAAGTACTTGTTTAACAAATTTTTTCCCTGCATGATTTGTTTCTGTAGAGTGCACTTCTATGAGAATTATTTCGTGTTTATAAGACTTCATTTACAGTTTGTTTGTAATCTATCTATTGTCTAATATAAAAAAAAAAAAAGTTTTGTTACGTAGACATTATTTCTGTTTTTTCTTATTTTTCAAAATTTTCATCTTTTGGGGGTTTAAGATTTATGATTTTATGTTTTATGATTTATAATTTATAGTTTAAAGTTTCATGGTTATTATTTATAGTTTAAGGTTTCATGAATTCAAATTTAGGGTGTATTTATGAAATCTTGAATTAGGATTTAGGATTTTATCAAATAAACGAATAATTTTTAGGTTTTTATAAATAAATGAAACCTTATATTAGAATTTGAGATTTTATTTATGAAATCTCAAGTCTTTAGATTTTAATTTATGAAACTCAAAATTCTTAGATTTTCATTTATAAAATCTAAAATTCTTAGGGTTTTATTTATAAAAACTCAAATTCTTAGATATTCATTGATAGACTAAATCATAAATCATGAAATCCTACGTCATAAACCATGAAATGAAATTATAAATTTTAAATCATAAAAATAATATTTTTAGAATTTTCATTTTTGTAAAATTTTCAAGACATTATTTTTGTTTTTTTAGCTTATAAATATTTTTAAGACATTATTCTTGTTTTTTTTTAATTTTAATTTTTTTTAATTTATCAAGATATTATTCTAAATTTTAGAAATTTATAATTTTTTAAAATTTTCAAGACATTATTACTCTTGATTATTTCTTTTCAAGACATTATTTTTGTTTTTTTAGCTTATAAATATTTTTATCTTGTTTTTTTTTTAATTTATTTTTTCAAAAATTTCAAGACACTACTTTTTTTTTTAATTTTTAATTTTTTTCAATCTATTAAGACATTACTCTTATTTTTAGAAATTTATAATTTTAAAAATTTTTCAAGACATTATTACTCTTGATTATTTCTTTTTTTTTTTTGTTTTTAATTTTTCAAGTCATTATTCTTGATTTTATATATTCTTATTTTTCAAAATTTTCACTTTTTTTGGATTTAGGATTTCATGTTTTATGATTTATAATTTAGGATTTTATGGTTTCTAATTCAGGGTTTATTTATAAAACCTTAAATTAAGATTTATGGTTTTATTAATAAAATATTAAAATTTTAGGATTTCATTATTTAGAGTTTAGGGTTTCATAAATGAATAACCCTGTAAATTAGGTTTTGAGATTTAATTTATTAAACCTCAAATCACTGACTCTTGTTTTTTCTAATTTTTATTTTTTTCTAGTTTTTTTCAATCTTTGGAGACATTACTAAATAAAAAATATTTACATTATCAAATATTTAAGGTTTCATAAATGAGTGAAACCTTAACTTAAGATTTGAGATTTCATTATCAAATCCTTAGATTTTCAATCATGAAACCCCAAATCCTTATATTTTGTTTATGAAATCCTAGATTCTTAGGTTTCATTTATGAAAACACAAATCTTTAAGGTTTCATTTATTTAACTCTAAATTTTAAACCATAAAACCCTAAATCTTAAATCATGAAAATTCATATTTTAAGAATTTTAATTTTTCTAAAATTTTCAAGACATTATTTTTTTTTTCATTTTTAATTTTTTTTTCAAGAGATTACTCTTGTTTTTTTTTTAAATTTATATTTTTTTTCAAAATTTCAAGACATTATTACTCTTAATTATTTCAATTTTTTTTTTCAAAATTTTAAGTCATTATTCTTGGTTTTAAATATTTTAAAAATTTTCAAGACACTATTCTTGTTTTTAAAAATTTTCATTTTTTAGATTTAGAATTTCATGCTTTATGAGTTATAATTTATGATTTCATGGTTATGATTTATAGTTTATGGTTTCATGGATTCTAATTCATGGTTTATCTATGAAACCTTGAATTAGAATTTAGAGTTTTATAAATGAATAAAACCCTAAATTAAGATTTCAGATTTCATTTATGAAATCCAAAATCCTAAGATTTTCATTCATAAAACTCCAAATATTTAGATTTTTATTCATGAAATCCCAAATTTTTAGGGTTTCATTAATGAAACCCAAAATCCTTAGAATTCCATTTATGAAAACTCAAATTCTTAGGGTTTTATTTATTTAATGCTAGACCATAAACCATGAAACAAAAACTTAAATCCTAAACCATGAAATTATAAGAAATGAAACCTTAAATCTTAAATCATTAAAATTTATATTTTCATTTTTTGTAAAATTTTCTAGACATTCCTTTTTTTTTTTATATAATTTTTTAAAAAAATTTCAAGACAATTCTCTTGTTTTTTGAAATTTATTTTTTTTCAAATTTTTAAGTCATTCTTCTTGGTTTTACATATTTTTAATATTTTCAAGACATTAGTCTTGTTTTTTTTTTCTTATTTTTAATTTTTTTTTATTTTTGGGCTTAAGATTTAGGGTTTTGTGCTTTATAAATTATAGTTTAGGGTTTCATGGATTCTAATTCAGGGTTTATTTAAGAAACCTTGAATTAAGATTTAGTGATTTATGAATAAAACATTAAATTTTTAAGGTTTCAAGATTTAAAATTTCTTATTTCATAAATGAATGAAACCCTAAATTAGGATTTGAGATTCATTTATAAAATTCTAAATCCTTAAATTTTAATTCATGAAACCCCAAATTTTTAGGGTTTCATTCAAGAAACCTCAAATCTATAGATTTTAATTCATGAAACCCCAAAATTTTAGGGTTTCGTTCATCAAATCTAATATCCTTAGGATTTAATTTATGAAAATCTAAATTCTTTGGGTTTCATTTATTTAACCCTAAATCTGAAATCATGAAACCCTACATCATAAACTATGAAATGAAACCCTAAATCTTAAACCATTAAAATCCATATTTTTGGAATTTTCATTTTTTGAAAAATTTTCAAGACATTACTCTTGTTTTTGCAATTTTTATTTTTTAGTTTTAGTTTTTTTTTCAATATTTCAAAGACATTACTCTTGTTTTTTCAAATTTATATTTTTTTTCAAATTTTGAAGTCACTATTCTTGGTTTCATATATTTTAAAAAATTTTAAGACATTATTCTTGTTTTTTCTTATTTTTCAAAATTTTCATTTTTTTGGATTTCAGATTTAGAGTTTCATGCTTTATAATTTATAGTTTAGGATTTCATGGTTATAATTTATAGTTTATGGTTTCATGGATTCTCATTCAAGATTTATTTATGAAACCTTGAATTATAATTTAGGGTTTTATTAATGAAAAACTAAATCTTTAAGGTTTCATGATTTAGGATTGAAACCCTAAATTAACATTTGAGATTTCACTATCAAATCTTTCAATTTTCAATCATGAAATTCCAAATCCTTATATTATCATTTATGAAATCCCAAATCCTTATATTTTCAATCATGAAACCCCAAATCCTTAGGATTTCATTTATGAAAACACTAAATCATAAATCATGAAACCCTATATCATAAACCATCAAATGAAACCCTAAATCTTAAAACATGAAAAATCATATTTTCAGTATTTTCATTTTTGTAAAAATTTTAAGACATTACTTTTGTTTTTTCAATTTTTTAAAATTTTTTTCCAAACATTACTCTTGTTTTTTTTTAATTTATATTTTTTTTTTAGTTTTTTTTCAATCTTTCAATACATTACTCTTGGTTTTTGAAATATATATATATATATATATATATATATATATATATTTTTTTTTTCAAATTTTCAAGACATTATTACACTTTATTATTTAAAAAAAAAATTCAAGTCATTATTCATGTTTTTTCTTATTTTTCAAAATTTTTATTTTTGTGGATTTAGGATTTAGGGTCATGCTTTATGATTTATAGTTTAAGGTTTCATGGTTATAATTTATAGTTTAGGATTTCAAGGATTTTAATTTAGGGTTATTTATGAAACCTTTAATTAGGATTTAAGGTTTTATTAATGAAATACTAAATCTTTAGGGTTTCATGGTTTAAGAT
Organism: Amphicarpaea edgeworthii; assembly: GCA_014843725.1. Classification (NCBI taxonomy): domain Eukaryota; kingdom Viridiplantae; phylum Streptophyta; class Magnoliopsida; order Fabales; family Fabaceae; genus Amphicarpaea; species Amphicarpaea edgeworthii. The sequence continues at coordinate 4,019,831 of CM026325.1, forward strand.
TTAGTGTTTCATAAATTAATGAAACCCTAAATTAGATTTCATTTATGAAACCCCAAATCATTAGATTTTCATTCATGAAACCCAAAATTCTTAAATTTTTATTCATTAAACCCCATATCCTTAGATTTTCATTCATGAAATTCCAAATTAGGTTTTGTTCATAAAAACTGAAATCCTTAGGGTTTCATTTATTTAACTTCAAATCCTAAATCATGAAACCCTATATCATAAACCATCAAATGAAATCCTAAATCTTAAACCATTACAATTCATATTTTTAGAATTTTCATTTTTGGTAAAATTTTCAATACATTACTTTTGTTTTTCAATTTTCTTTTTTAAAACTATAAAGATACTACTTTTGTTTTTTCTTTTTTTTTAAATTTTTTTTAATATTTCAAGACATTACTCTTAGTTTTTGATTTTTTTTTCAATATTTTAAGACATTATTACTCTCAATTATTTCAATTCTTTTTTTCAAATTTTCAAGTTATTATTTTTGGTTTTACATATTTTTAAAATATTCAAGACATTAGTTTTGTTTTTTCTTATTTTTCAAAATTTTCATTTTTTTATTTAAGATTCATGGTTTCATGCTTTACAATTTATAGTTTAAGATTTAATGGTTATGATTTATAGTTTAAGGTTTCATGGATTCTAATTCATGCTTTATTTATGAAACCTTGAATTAAGATTTAGTGTTTTATTAATGAAATATTAAAAATTTAGGGTTTCATGATGTAGAATTTAAGGTTTCATAAATGAATGAAACCCTAAATTAGGTTTTGAGATTTCATTTATGAAACCCCAAATCCTTAGATTTTCAATCATGAAACCCCAAATTCTTAGGTTTTCAATCATTAAACGCGAAATTCTTAAGGTTTCATTCATAAAATTCAAAATTATTAGGGTTTCATTTATGAAAATCGAATTCCTTAGGGTTTTATTAATTTAACCTTAAATCCTAAATCATGGAACAAAATCCTAAATCGTAAACTATGAAACTTTACATCATAAACCATCAAATGAAACCCTAAATCTTAAATCTTCAATCTTAAACCATTAAAATTCATATATTTAGAATTTTCATTTTTTATAAAATTTTCAAGACATTACTTTTTTTTAAAAAAATTTTAAGACTTTACTTTTGTTTTTCTAATTTTTTTAAAACTTTCAAGACATTACTCTTGATTTTTGAAATTTATATTTGTTTTGAAAATTTCAAGTCATTATTACTTTTGATTATTTGAAAAAAAAATGTTTAAAAAATTCAATACATTATTCTTGTATTTTCTTATTTTTCAAAACTTTCATTTTTTGGATATAGGATTTAAGGTTTCAAATTTTATGATTCATAATTTAGGGTTTCATGGTTATGATTTATCGTTGATGGTTTCATTGATTCTAATTCAGGGGTTATTTATGAAATGTTCAATTATAATATATGGTTTTATTAATGAAGCACTTAATCTTTAAGGTTTTATGGTTTAGGATTTAAAATTTTATAAATGAATGAAACCCCAAATTCTTAAGGTTTCATTTATGAAAATTTTAATCTTTATGGTTTCATTTATTTAACCATAAGTCTTAAATCATTAAACGAAACCCTAAATCCTAAAACATGAAACCCTACATCATAAATCATCAAATGAAACCTTAAATTTTAAATCCTTAATGTTCATATTTTTAGAATTTTCATTTTTTGTAAAATTTTCAAGATGTTAATTTTATTTTTTCAATTTTTAAGACATTACCCTTATTTTTCATATTTTACATTTTTTTTAAATTTTTAAGACATCATTACTCTTGATTATTTCAATTTTTTTTTTTCAAATTTTCAAGTCATTGTTCTTGGTTTTACATATTTTTCAAATATTCAACATATTAGTCTTTTTTTTTTTTGTTATTTTATTGCAAAAAAAAGTATTTTTTTGGGTTTAGGATTTAAGGGTTCATGCTTTACAATTTATAGTTTAGGATTTAATGGTTATAATTTTTAGTTTAAGATTTCATGGATTCTAATTCAAGGTTTATTTATGAAACCTTGAATTATGATTTAGTGCTTTATTAATGAAACACTGAATATTTAAGGTTTCATGGTTTAGGATTTAGAGTTTCATAAATGAATAAAAGTCTAAATTTGAATTTGAGAGATTTCATTTATGAAATCCCAAATCCTTAGATTTTCATATTGAAACCCCAAATCTTTAGGGTTTCATTCAGTAAACTCTAAATCCTTAAATTTGTATTCATGAAACCCCAAATTCTTAGGGTTTCATTCATGAAACACAAAATCCTTAGAGTTTCATTTATTTAACACTAATTCATAAACAATGAAACGCTACATCAGAAATCATGAATTAAAACCCTAAATCTTAAACCATGAAAATTCATATTTTTATAATTTTCATTTTTGTAAAATTTTCAAGAGAATACTTTTATTTTTTTCAATTTTTAAAAAAATTTCAAGACATTATTCTTGTTTTTTCTAATTTATAGTTTTTTTTTCAAATTTCAAAGATATTATTACTCTTGATTATTTCAATTTTTTTTTTCAAATTTTGAAGTCGTTATTCTTGATTTTATATATTTTTAAAATTTTCAAGATAGTTCTCTTATTTTTTCTTATTTTTCAAAATTTTCATTTTTTTAGGTTTAGGATTTAGGATTTCATGTTTTATGATTTATTGTTTAGGGTTTCATGGATTCTAATTTATGGTTTATTTATGAAACCTTAAAATATGATTTGGACTTTTATTAATAAAACACAAAATCTTTAAAATTTCATAATTTAGGATTTAGGATTTCATAAATGAATGAAACCCTAAATTAGAATTTGAGATTTCATTTATGAAACTTTAAATCCTTAGATTTTCATTCATGAAACCCCAAATCCCTAGGATTTCATTCATAAAACCCTCAAATCCTTATATTTTCATTCAAGAAACCCCAAAGTCTTAGGGTTTCGTTCATGAAACTTTAAATCGTTAGAGTTTCATTTATTTAACTTTAAATTATAGACCTTGAAACCCTACATCATAAATCATAAAATGAATCCTTAACTCTTAAATCATGAAACCATAAACTTTAAATCAAGAAATACGATTTAGGTTTAGAGTTTTGTGATTTATGATTTAGGGTTAAGGTTTTTTGATTTATGACTTTTTTTAGTTTTTTTCAATCTTTCAAGACATTCCTCTTGTTTTTTAATATATTTTTTTAAAATTTTAAAGACATTACTCTTCTTTTTTCAAATTTTTATATTTTTTTCAATTTTTCAAGACATTATTCTTGGTTTTACATATTTTTAAAATATTCAAGACAATAGCCTTGTTTTTTCTTATTTTTCAAAATTTTCATTTTTTTGGGTTTATGATTTAAGGTTTCATGCTTTATAATTTATAATTTAGGGTTTCATGTTATAACTTGTAATTTAGGGTTTCATGCTTATAATTTATAATTTAAGTTTCATGGATTATAATTTAGGGTCTCACTTATGAAACCTAAATCCTAATTTAGGGTTTCATACCCTAAATTAGGAATTAAGATTATATTAATGAAATCTTAAATCTTAAGAATTTTATGGTTTAGGATTTAAGGTTTATAGTTTACAATTCTAAGGTTTCATTTATAAAACCCTAAATTTGGAATAGGGATTTCATTTAATAAACCCCAAATCCTCATATTTTCATTCATGAAACCTCAATTCCTTAAGGCTTCATGTTTAATTTATTTAACCTTAAATAATTAACCATGCAATGAAACCCTAAATCATAAGCCATAAAACAATGACCCTAAATATTAAAACATGGAACCCTAATTGATGAAACCATGAACCTTATTTTTTTTTTCAATCTTTAAAGACATTACTTTTTTAAAACTTTCAAGACATCAATCTTGTTTTTTATTTTTATTTTTTCTAATTTTTAAGACAATATTCTTGTTTTTTCTAATTTTTGAATTTTTTTTAGTTTTTTCAATCTTTCAAGACATTCATCTGGATTTTAAAATAATTTATTTTAAAATTTTATTTTATGAATTTTCAAGATATTACTCTTGATTTTTAAAATTTTAAAATTTTCAAGACATTATGCTTGGTTTTTTTTTTCTTATTTTAAAATTTTTCATTTTTTTGGGGTTTAGGATTTAAGATATCATGCTTTATGATTCATGGTTTAGGGTTTCATGATTTATAACTTAATGTTTCATTTATAAAACCCCAAATTGTTAGGGTTTAATGGTTTAGGATTTAAGGTTTAGAATTTCATAAATAAAATATTAAATACTAACTTAGGGTTATGAAACCTTAAATTCTCGAGATTCTTAGGTTTAATTCATGAATCCTTAAATCTTTAGGTTTGGATTCATGAAACCCCCATTGAGGTTTCATAAATGAAACCTTAAATCATAAACCATGAAATCTTAAATGATGAAATGAAACCATAAATTATAAACGATGAAATCCTAATGAAATCGTAAATCCTATTTCATGATATGAAACTTTAAATCATAAACCACAAAATCCTAATGCATGAAATCCTAAACCCATTTTTTTTTTGTTGCAATCTTTCAAGACATTACTTCTCTTTTACTTATTTTGAGAATTTTCATTTTTGTGAAATTTTCAAGGCATTACTTTTGTTTTTTCAATTTTTTTTCCAATATTTCAAGACATTCCTTTTGTTTTTCAACTTTTCTAAAATTGTCAATTTTTTTTTAAAAAATTTAAAGACATTACTCTTGTTTTTTCAGAAAACAATTTCAAATATTGAAGACATTATTCTTGGTTTTACATTTTTTTTAATTTTCAAGACATTCGTCTTGTTTTTTTCTTCTTTTTTTTTAAATTTTCATTTTTTAAGGTTTTATGTTTTATGTTTTAGGATTTCATAGTTATGATTTATAGTTTAGACTTTCATGTAATTTTGTGTTTAATTTATAAAACTCTAAATTATGATTTAGGGTTTCATTAATTAAATCCTTAGGTTTTCATTTATGAAACCCAAAATCATAAACCATAAAATCAAACTCTAAATCATAAACCATGAAATGAAACACTAAATTTTAAATCATGAAATCCTAATGAAACCTTAAATTTTAAACCATGTGATAAAATTCTAAATCATAAACCATAAATCCCTTACCTTAAATCTTAAACAATGAAATCCTAAACCTTACTATTTTTTTTTCTAATCTTTCAAGACATTACTTCGTTTTTTTCATATTTTTAGAATTTTCATTTTGGACAGATTTTCAAGACATGCCTTTTGTTTTTTCATTTTATTTAAAAAAAATTCAACTTTTTAAAAATAATTTCAAGATATTAATCTTGTTTTTTTAAAAACTTCATTTTTTTCCCAAATTTTCAAGACATTAGTTTTGTTTTTTTTTTTTTTTCTAATTTTTTGTTTTTTAGTTTTTTCAATCTTTCAATACAATCCCTTTGTTTTTTCAAATTTTAAAGAGATTACTCTTGTTTCAAATTTCAATTTTTTTTTATTTTTTAAAATGTTCATTTTTTGGGCTTAGGGTTTAAGATTTGATGCTTTATGATTTATTTTTTAGAGTTTCATGGTAATTATTTATATTTTAAGGTTTCATGATTGACAATTTTGGGGTTCATTTATGAAACTCTAAGTTATGATTTAGGGTTTCAATAATGAAACTAAAAATCTTTAGGGTTTCATGATTTAGGATTTAGGGTTTCATTTACGAAATCCTAAATCCTTAATATTCTAAAGTTTCATTTATGAAATTCTAAAGCATGAAATCCTTAATGAATTATAGACATTAAAACCTTAAATCCTAAAGCATGAAACCATAAATCATGAAATCTAGAATCCTAAAATCATAAATCATAAACCCTATATCATAACCATTGGACCCATGAACCCTAATCATAATCTATATACGCTTAAAATCATGGACCCTAAATCATAAACAATGATTCAAAAACAGTGAATCATAATCTTAAACTTTAAACCATGAATTCTTGAATTTTAAACCTTAAATACTAACATTTGACTTACTTCTACATACATTATGTCTTATTTTTACTAACATCTATTTATATTAAATTTTAAAATAATTGACAAATATATTAAAAAAATATAATAATTTAAAAAATGGTAAATTGTAAACTTAATACGCGTATAAATCACCGGTTATTGCGCAAGTAAATAAGAATATTTATGTTTTGTATTTAAAAATAATTTATGCTTCTCTTTTCTTTCCAATTTGGAAAGAAACACGTTTTAGTTGAGATCCAAATAATTATCAAATGAAGGAAAGATTTTTCAAATTATGGAGTTTTCTTTACCTTCAATAAATGTTTAATTAATCTACTGATTCAATCACACTTATTAGTGTTTAGACCAAGGTAATTTAACTCGTTCTTTCGAGTAACTTTGCTTTTAGCATAAGTTCGAAACGTGTTATTATCATTTAGCAAGGGAAAATTAGTTTGTTGTACGGCTACTTAATACCCTACATGCATGTTAGTAATATTATCATGATTATTAATGGCCCCACTAAAATAACTTGGGGAAGTCAATGATGCATAGAAGAGAAATTCTCTGAGATATGAAGAGTGATTTGCTCTTTCACGTAGTTGGCAGTCACATCCAACTAATGACATGTTACCACGTTTGAGGTCTGCATCCATAGAGAAAGAGACACGCACCTTTGTCTTTATAAGGCCAATTATTATTTTGTTTGCAAATTGCTCTGTTCTCTTACCAAGCTTTTGTTTCTTCCATAGTTTTGCATAGAATATACATGCCCAAAGCACACTTTTCAGAGAATGCGTGCTAAGAGTGGGATATGCCACCAAATAATTGAGCAATGATATTCATGCTTCATTTCTAGTAACTACGTTATTCATATATAATAATGTGAAGTGATTAAAATAGAAAAATAGAGAAAAATGAAAATAAATTATAATTAAGAGAATAAAATGTATGAATATTATTGCTCATTGAAAAAAATGTAATACTATATTATCATAATAACTAAGATATTTTATTTGTTAAAATAACGATTGATTATTAAACAAATAAAATTATGAATACCGACCGATGTGTGAATATGATTTTATTCTATTTGATCACATTATTACATTTGCATTTTATCTCTTTTTCTATGTCTTTCTAACATTTACATGTCCACCCACCATTTTCCTAAAATTATACTGTGTGTGGACCGCACATTATTAGTGAATAAAAAATTAGTCGTAGAAATGTAACTTTTAAGTGGTGTTAGAATCCCTTAAATATCTCATGTTTTTCAAAGGAAAAAATAATACTTGAAAACTCATATATAGGAGATAAAAGTCCAATCATGCATGCATATTTTAATGTTTAAACTTCAACTTTACATACACCATCTTTTGTCCTTTTGTATTTAAGACTACATTTTAATTTACTCCTTTTTTATATATGATTTTTACTCCGTTTTTTATACTTTGCTATCAATATATTTTAATCAAATAACTCCATTGGATAAGAAAAAAGAGTCATCCCTCAAATTTTAATCCTAACTTATTTAAATTCATCATTGTCTGCAACAGACATAGACTAATATTGTTGATATTGTTGTTGTTCAATGAACAATTCTTAAGTGCTAGGCAATTATTTTGCACACAAACACCCCAAGTGGTATGTGAAGGACTTGCTTTATGTCATTTATGCTTTAGATAATACATTCAACAAAACATATTGCAATACACTCATTTGAAGGGTGAAGAAATTGAAATGACAGAGCTAGCTAGAGCACTGAAAAAATATGTTACAAAAGTAATGTCCTCCTTCTCATTAATTAATGTATCATCACACATATCATTACACCCTGGACACACCTACTAGAAAGCCACACAGCTCTGGTAAAGCTATGTTCTTTTCCTATCACAAATCATAGATCCTTAAAGGATAATAACACTAGTTTGGTCCCCAACTTCCCATAACCTATAATAGCTAGAACTAAAGTACAAAGTACATCAAGAATATCTACTACCTTTTAGACCTACTCACAATTTTCCCTTGTGGACTGCAAAAGAAAATGGAAAAAATAAATACTCAAGAGAGGATGAGATTTCAATCAAACACACCAATCCTTATTGTTCAACCGTGCCATATATACCCTAAGAAATCCAAAGGAATTACAAATCTCATTATGAGATATTAATTAAGGTTGAAATTAACAAGATAATTTTTTATTTACTGCTGCAACCCTTTTTTCTTCTTCTTCTTTAGGAATGAATCACCTCCTTCTTGCAGCAGTCTCTCTTTGAGCATTGAAGTAAACAGCAGCAACTGGTAGGCCAAGGCCGTTCTCTTCAGAGAACCTCCTTGTGTTGAAATGGTCTCTTGAAGATGGAGGCCTCACTGTTTGTCTTCCTCTGATCTGCTTGAACAAGATGAACACATACCTATGGATTCCTATTACTGGCTTTGGACTCTCATAGTCCACAATCTCTTTTCCTGTAAGAATATTACATGCAAGCATCTTTCAAAATGATATTCTTTATCTTTATATTCAACTTGACATATATACATGTGTATTATATTTTATACTGTCATGCATCTAGTCACAAACATTCATATATTGGTATCAACAACGATTTCTGTTTGAGTAATAGAGTAATATTTTTTTAAGAAATAGAGATAATAATAATAATAATAATAATAATAATAATAATAATAATAATAATAATAATAATAATAATCAACATTGTGGGGGTAAGAGAGAGACTAACCAAAAGAGACATCTGTGGTGCCAGGAATATCTGTAACCATCCTGGCAAATTGGCACCAAGTTGATCATGTGAGGGAATTGAGATTGAGATATAGTACAAAGAACATAGACAATATTCGAGAGTTTGATGATTAATATACAAACCAGTGGAGATGTTCCCTTAAATATGGATCACTAGGACTTGGAGCATCTGGGTCTGTCATGATCTAAAAGGTTCCATTTGGCAATTGGGAACACATAAACATACCCAGTGTTAGTACTATAGTACTAGTAGAGACACATAATATTATGTTCAAATAAAAATCTAGGGTAGTGAATGAGTAATTCAAATTTACCAAGGTATAAGCAGTCCGTAAGTCATCACCACCAATCTCAACGCGTGGCTTGGCCATAATAGTAGAAGGCATTAACTCATGACCATTGGCAACTTGCTTGGTGGAATATGTCACATTCATTCTCACACTTGAGCTGAAAATGTCAACCACTTCTCCTATCACTCTTCCCACAACAAGTGGTTCCATGAGTCTAGACATTGATCAATTGCAAAGAGAGGAAAACGTACACTAGGCTCTAACTTTGTGTAAGAGGGTATATTTGAAATGAGAGATTTTGAAGGCATTTATAGGCGCCAAAAATGGATTTGGAAAGGGTGATAATAATATGAGGCTGGCTTGGATTAGAAGCATAAAGAGAGATTCCATACAGGCTTGTCTATTTTGGGAAAGGATTTCCGTTTTAAGTAACCAAATTGGGTTCTTCAAAACTGTTAGAGGGAACACGCTAGCTAGCTAGCCAGAGAATGATCATATGCAACATTTATTTATCCTAAGGGATCACTCTGATCAAAAGCTTGAGGTTGAACTGTACGTATATATCATTTTTTATATCTGATTAACGGAAGAAACTACTATATGTGCTTCACGTATTGGCTAAACGAGAATCTAGAATATGTGCTATTTGTCCCACTACATTATAATAATATCTTTGGCGAATGAGAATTCAACTTTTTGATAAGGTGCTGAATTTCATGCACATGATTTCTTATACCAATGAAAAAGAAATATTATCAACTTCTTCAGGATTTGTATTTTAAATTCAGCGGGGAGGAACAAAATCTAACCGCGGAAATTTGTGTAGATATAAAGATCTAATTCTTAAAAACGAAGTCATTTTTAGTTAAGACTTACTGTAAGACCCATTTCCAATCAAGCAATGATTTTTCACGACAACTTTGAGACAACATGATCTGTTGTCCTTTTTTTATTTGTGTCAAATATTTTATAAATATTTAAAAAAGATAAAAATTATCACACTTATACTGTAACAACTTTTCCACTATTATTCAATAATAAATTATCAATGAATATTACTTTTGTTAACTTTTTATAATTATTAATTTAAAATTAAGTTGTATTTATTATAATTTCTTATATAATATTTTATTTTTTCTTTTCCAACTGATCAATCCATCTTCTTCAAAAAAAAAAAAAAAAAAAGAAAAGAAAGTAGAAAAGCAGAACATGTAAAGCACGCTTACAAATCACATTGAAAATACAGTAATGTGAACACATTCTAATACCTTGTTAGGCAGCTACGCATGACATGACCTTACACTCCTTGATTATTTGAACTGAAATTTATTTGGTAATGAACATTTCTTGATTACGGCTAGAAAGTGTTCTGAATTGCATGCAAAGTATTATATTTATAGGTAATAAAAATTCGCCTATATTTGTCAGTTTGTCAATTAAGCGCTTGTTGCTTTCGCACCAAAATCACGTTTAGGGAACATGATCGATTTTGGGTTTGATAACTTTTGATTCCATTTTCAAAACTTACTGCGTGCTGTTAATTTTGACTCATGTTTAGACAGGAAAATAAATATACGTATTCCATGCACTAAAATACGTACCTTCCACGTTAATGGGACCGGTGAAGACGCAACTAATTCCAAACAAAAAAGAAATTAATAAATCTGAAGTAGAATTAATTATAAAATACATTATTAAATATACTTTATTTCCTGTGAAATTTAAATTTAAGATTTACTCAAAGAAATACTAAATGCTAGTTATCAATATGTAAGATTCGACATCAAGTCAATAAACCAAATTTTATATATATCATGGTAATTGGTGAATTGACATGCCATTGTCAATTGCTTGAGTAGAATCGATTTCTCCTAGATTCATGTCTGACAGGTGGCCGGCTCAGCTTAAAAGAGCTGGTAAGATTCAATCAAAAAAAAGTTGATAGTTTGTTTAAACTTTTTCAACAAAATTCATTAGCTTATCTTCGGTTAATATTATATATTCTGCGAATTTTGAAGAGTAAGAGGGAACAAATTAAGTGCATGTGATAATTTCATTGACGTAGTTTGGGAAGGAAACTAATAAGTATTATGTGTATTAATTGTATGTATTATTTTATAATTTCAATATAATTATAAAAGCAATAAATTATAAGAAAAATACGTGTAATGAATTTAAATAATTAAATAAAAATAAGAGTCTTAAATTTAGAAAGAACGTAGAACATTTAAAAATTAAAAATTAAAAATAATTAACTGAAATTTACAGCAAAGGAATTAAAATAAAATGTTAGAAGTAATTATAAAAGTGATTTAAGATGGAAGCCTTAACAAAAAAGAAAATATTTAAAAGCTAATAACTAATGATAAAAAGTCACACATCATAAAGAGAAAGAAAATATAAAAAATGATGTTCTCTCATTTTAGAAATGATGATTTAGATTTTATTATAGGGATATTATTAAACTTAACGTACCCCTTGGATAGTTCATGCAACGTGTTCAACATTGGGTTCCTTAGGAAACTCTCTTTTTTTTTAACTCAATTTTATGAGGAAACACTACTATTGTTGATTACTCAATACTATACAAAATTATACAATTTTATTTCCAATATAATCAAAGATGCTGTTTCTACGACTACTGTAGTAGTCAGAAAAATAAATAAAATAAATTTTATCACAAATTATATATAACAAAATTCTTATTCTCTTTCCCACTTCTTCCAAAACACACAGAAGAACACGCAAAGGAAAAGAAAAAGGAATAAGCACAAAATGAACATACAGAGAAAGTCATTGATATTATGATATATCACTACTATTAATTTATCATATTTTCAGCTTTCTAATTTCGTAGTAATATTTTTTCATTACATATTGTGCTGTCTGTTTCCCAAAGACACATGGAATGAGTTGATCAATCAATTAATTATAGTATAAAATGCTCATTAATCCTAACGGTAGATTAATCAATCTGCTTAAATGATTTTTGAAATAATTTTATAAAAATTAATTATTTTATTATAAATAAAAGATTGTAACTTACTAATAATATAAAATTTTACACCAATCAACTATTGTATAAACCTTTTTTTTTCCTTAATTATATTCTGCCATGCCATGTAATGTAAAATGTAAACTAACAAAGAGAACAAGACATATATATATACTCCAAGTGACAGTGAACCATTACAAGTGTACAATGCCCGTCATTTATTGGTCTTAAATTTTCTGTAATTATTCTGTTTATTTCCAGTACTTTAATCCATCACATCAATTTTCGCTAATTATTCTAAGACGAATCCTTTTCCAAGTCTTATTGAAATATTCTAACTTTTTTAAAACTAAACAAGTAATTAAACATACATCTATTAATTTTATTTGTATGTTTCTATTATCTCAACTAAGAGAGAATAATAGTAATAAATTGAAGAAAATTATATAATTAAAAACATTTATAACTTTAAAAATTCAGTAGTTTTCTTATTTAAGGTATAAATTTTGAAATGAAAACTTATTTACAGCAAAAACTTTAAAATCTTCATTTTTTCAGTCTTGAAACTTAGTTTTTTTTTAAGTGCATGCTACGGTTTTTTTTTGGGTGTTTTTTTTTTAATTGTTTTATCAAACAGAATTTTAAAAACATTATTTAGAGAGTAAGAGTAACACTATCTTTGGAAAGCATGAAAGAGAGGAATGGAAAAGAATACGATAAACAACTATTTTTGCTCCTTCAATAGTTTTGTAGTTAAGAAGTCAAAGGGGATTTTTTGTGAGACCTATCCATTTTTTGAATCCTTTCAATTTGGACGGATAGCTCATAGGAAAAATCATTTTAATAATTAAAATATTAAATTACTCGGAGTTTTACATACTTTTTTTATTAGAAGAATTTTTATCAATTTCTATACAATTTTTTTCTTATTAAATACTTGCAAAATTATTTCAATTTTTTTTCTTTTTTTCTCTTTCTTACCTTTAAGTTTTTTTCCCCAAATGAATCATACTAACCAAGAGAAAAGAATGAGACAATGCAAGACATAAATAATAAAAAAAAATAGATAGTTAAAAGAATAAAGATATTTTTATTGTTTATTTTTATAAACTGAAATGTAGATAATTTTGAAATCATTTTAATTTTTTTATCAAACAATTTATTAACAAAAACATATTTGTTAAAAGTAGAATCAAATGAGCCTCTTTTTTGGGCTACATTCTTAGTTTCTAAGTTATAACGTATTGGATTATACTCGGCAAAATAATGAAGGAATGGCAGCTTTTTTGTCCTTTAATTTGTGGTCTTCTCACTTTATTGGAGCATTATGACAATGGGAATTTGAAGAGTGCAAATGCGAGGAACCAACCTCTCCACACTTGACACGTAGTATCACACTTCAGAACACCCGTGTCTGCTGAAAAGCATTGCAAATTAAAGATGGTAACATTACGTAACCTTTTTCTTTTTTTTGAAAAAAAATGTTGCAAGTTAACTTCCATTTACTTTTTTCCCATCTTATATTCTTTTTGGCTTCCTTGGTGGCGCTTTGATTTACCACAAAATCAAGTCTTGTATACTATCATAAATATTTTAAGAAAAAGCTTAATTCTACCTTTTCAAATGTAAAGTATTATGATTATGAAATGAATTTTTTTATTAGTGTCCGTCAATTTTTTAATATTTTTTTTGACATGACATGCTAAAGACGTGCTAATGAGATGTTAATAGTATGTGATTTTTTTTGTTTGAAAGGACGGTGGATGTGATTATAATATAATCATTTTATAAGTATGTACAGGATGCCAATAGGTTTGGGTAAGGTATTATACTACTTATTTTTATATTCGCTTTTGAAAAAAAATTTGGTTTTATATTTTCACGAGTAATAATTTTAATCTCTATTTTTATATCTTCTGGATATTTATATATCCATATCCGCAATCCGCATTTTTTATATATATAAAATTAAAAATCATAAAAAAAATTCATAGATAATATTAAAATCAAACAAAGATTGATTTATTAAAACTTAGGTTATAAATAAATAAAGAGAATAATTAAAATAATAAATAGATAATTAAATAATTTAAATAATAAAATTATAATTATATTAATTAATATGTATATATACAAAGATAAATATAATATTTGTACTCACACCCATTACGAATAAATATTTATTTCATTCTTATCTCTACTATACATGTTATTATCCTAATAGTGTATGAATAATTTTGCATATACTTTTATATGTTGATCTAGCATTAACAAATTTAATGTTTTATTTTTGCAATTTTATCTTTTATTTATGTTGGGCTTGAGCCCCTTTAGACCGTAATTAAGTTTTATATTTCGCGTTTTAGGGATTGTTGGTAGGGTTCACTATCTTAAAGAGATGACACCAAGCACGAGATTGAGAGCAAGTTCTTCCGCCTTCTTCCCCACTTTTTCTTGACAGTGCATTCTTCCCATCTTAAACCCTTAAACTCTAAATTCGAAATTTTAACTAAAATTAAATAATTAACCCTAAAAATATTCAATCTTAACTATTAGAAACTAATTATAGAAACTTTTACCTAAACCTGGTAGGACCACAATTAGTTGAAGGCCTGCTAGATATCTTAACTTAAATGACATTTAAGAGAAATTAGATTGTTTGTAGTTAGCTCAAGCTTGAAAGATGAGAAAACATATACAGTAGGTCTCTTTTATTTTAATGAGTTTTTGAATGATTGCCTAGAAAGCTCTTGGATTCTCTTTTTGCTGTCTTAATCATATCAACAGATCGATCAATTAATATGGCAACTGATACTTTTGTAGACTTAGCTGGATGGGTTGCATATCAACACAAATAATTTAATTTTATTTATTTTTCAATTTACATCCAATCAAATAGCAGTACAGATGGAAAATTAAGATGGGAAATATGTTGAAAGGAGTGACTCACCTGAATTCTAATAAATTTTACTCAACAATAAAAAAAAAAAATGTGTACCTATATACAAGAATATTTCAGATAATATACTAGTAACATTTCTGATCCAAAGAGACTGGTAAAATTACCGTGCCATGCATGTTCTTTTCTCACAAAAATTTTGTCTCTTTCCGGAACCTTTACTACAAAGAATCTTCATATTTTAGACAAGTTGTCATATCTGTATTGATCTAGTGTATATATGTTCAGCAAATATTGGCTTTCCTTCATTATAGTTTCATACCCACATGATGATTCGAGGAACATCTTTTGCTAAACATTTTTTCAATGAAGATTTTGAGCCATAAGTTGCACCCTTGAGAGTGGCAAACCCATATCATTATTGATATTGTTGGTGCTTTTGGTGGACACAGTAGGAGGTACACAGCAATTAAGGATATATATGTTTGGTGGAGCATTTATGCTCCCCGAAACTCATGTTTGCAAACCACAAATAAGATTTTACTAAAAATGGTCGTGGTTCAGTGTTTGTTTACAGTTTTTTTATAATTAAATTTCTGTTGAAAAAATATATAACTAATTAACATGTAACTTTACCTCTATGTATAATTGTATATCTAAATACTATATGCTACTGGAGAAAGAAATATTTGGTCTATAACTATAAGAATGAATTTATTGAAATCCCAGTGGGTTGAATCAGAATGAATCCAATTTGACCGTATAAGTCATATATATATATATACCTTTAACATTTCTCATTTTAACGGTTTTACAAGAGAGACCAAAGAACAGATATTGTTAATTAGCAAGATATTGGCACATCATGTCAATAGAACACATGAATCGAAAGATTAAATAGAAGACACATGAAATATTAAGTGAACCTATATCAGTGCTTCTCAAATTAATAAATTTATTAATTAAGGATGAAACAGTGGATACACCGCAATTTTTTCCTTAGAATTCCTGCATGCTGGTCTCATGCATAATGAGTTCCAACTTCGAGAGTCATTCACGCAAAGTGCATGCTAACTTGATGTTGATTTTTCTATTTAGGTTTTCTTTGGCATGGGCATATTTTTCAAAGTATGCTTCCCACCCTCCTCACTCAGTTTTTAACTTTTTGGATTTAATTGATAACCATGAAATCTAGTCGGGTCACCACCAATATCATGCACAATATACATCACATAAATAAAAAATCTAAGTATTAAGATGTGATAAGAAAAAACAAGAGTGAAAAAAATGCACATAATGATGAAATAAAAGAAAAATTAAGTATATATACTTATAACATAAGGTTTAATTACAATTTTGATTGATTAGGTATCACAACTATGTGAGTTTAGAATCCTCTAAGTATTGTAATTATGATTTTAAACCTTTGATGGTGTTCTATTGTTTAACAGGTTTTACTAACGAGTGACACTAAATGATAATGTGACAACTAATGTGTTATATGACATCATTGATACATTGCATCATCATCTAATCACAAATGAAAGGATCAAAATTGCATAATTATAATACTTGAGAAACATCAATTGAAGTGCAAGAAACCAAAATCACACATTTATACAAACTTATAGAATAAAAGTGGAATTAAACTTTTATATTATATAACTCAAAAAATTGGCGTAGTGGTGTAAGGCCTCACTGTCTTCATAAAGATGGGGCGTGATTAGTTTTCGACCTAGTAAGTTGAGGGAAATCCGTGATTTACATTTAAAAAAAAAAAAAACTCTTATATTATATATAGAACTCGGGTGTAAGTAACACTCCTTTTTCCTAAGCTAGCTCCAGTATTTTAGATGCAATAATCCGAGAATCGAATGAGTATGAATGTAATGAAAGAAACATTGTAGATTTGGGTCTTCTACCCTTTTCCTTGGGCCTGATTTTGAGTGGGCCTTGACCCACACTGATATATAGGAGATATAAATAAGGTTGGTCAATGCACTGGGGCATGCAAGAATTATTAGTTTCAACAATTGCAGCTGAGTGTGATAGATATTTTACACATTATCTAATATCTATTCCAAATTCCTAAAGCTTGATATTGATGGAGTGGGTAAGTGGCTACGAAAAGGAAGAGTACCTTCCTTCTAGAGAACCCTGCTGCGACTATATTATATAGATGAAAACGATGCCCATATTTTATTCAAAAGATCTACAAGCAGTAGACGGTGTCTTTTAGAAAAAAAAGAAAAAAGAAAGAGAAAAGTGTTTTTGATCAATGGTGCCCTTTGAAATTTTAATCCAATTTTTATAATAATATTAATCTTCCGAAGCTTTGAGAAAGCCCATAAAGCTCTACTTTTGATCATCATGTTTCTGTGACCATAAGGATCTACTGTTTTCTTCCCCTCAATCATTGAACATCGTTGCCCACGTCTGAAAAGTTTTTTATTTTTAGTTTTTAATGTTGGAGTGAAGAGCAACTCTCACTTTATAAACTATCAAAGTTTATCTTTTTTTTTTTTACAAGAAAATCTTAATAGTTATTGTTGGTCCAATTATTTATTTGCCTCTATGATTAAAAAAATAATTTTAATGATGAATTTATTTGTCTCTCACTTTTTTATATTAATTTAAATTAATTAAAAACTGATTTAGAATTTAATTTCATAAATAGTTAAAATGTCAATAGTTAATTTTTTAATTAATTTAGATACTATTTCAAAAATTAATCAGTAATTATTATTGTAAAAATTATTTTAATGACTAATTTAATGATATTAAAAATTAATTATTTTTTAATCTCTAAAATAATTTTTAAAATAATTATTGTTATAATTAAAAAATTTAATCTCTAAATCAGTAAATATTTAATATTTAATGAATGAAAAAATTCAGTACGGTCGGATTACTTATATATGTCTAGTCGGGTAAACTCTATATAATGAGAGTATGCATTATAAAATCCATATAGTAAGTTATGTTTAAAGTTTACCTCTTTTATTGATAGAATAAAATTTCTGAAGATACATAAGAAATTTTCTGGTGATATAATTAATGTTGTTTATGCACCATCATCATAAACTACTTTTTGTCAATTTTCTGTAACAATTTAATTGAATTGATTATTCTTTGAAAGGACCATAGAAGGAAATTGAATTGTTTTTTCTTAGTTCGTCTTCCTTGGCCATCCTTTAATTAGAAACCAAACTTTCGCAACCACTTTTCCTCCAGTCCACCACTTTAAGGTTCATTTGTTTTAAAGTTAGATTAGATAAATTATTTTAATAAAATTCTTTTTCAACTGCTATTAAACATAATTAAAACGTTTAAATAATCAATGCCAGTAAAAAATTTACATTAAAATTTGTGTCATTTACTTGTTTATTGCCAAAGCACACGAGACTTTCAACGTGTTTTGATGGTTAAAATATCCTTGTTTTTCTTTCTTTTTCCATTTATACACATTAATTCTTCGTGCTTTTCGACCTCATTTAAGTGATTTAACTCTTCACGAAGTTTGTAGTCCTTAATAAAAATTCATGGCTCAATTCAATTTACCAAACACATCATAGAAATATTAATTTATTAACCAGGTGAAAATCGATAGAAAGTTTCCAAATTAAGAACTTTCGATACTTGCCAAAAACAAAAAAATCCAAATCTTTTTTAATCCTTACTGTTTAAGAATATTACTAACATTTTATATTAAAATGTCTAATTGACTTTTTAAATACTATTATAACTACAAAGGGATCTAACTCAACTTATTCAATTGAATAAGGTGAGTGAGTAAATACCTTATGATATAAGTTTAATTCCTATGAATAAAAAAAATACTATTATAACTATTTTAATTAATTATAAGCTCCTAATAAATAATTTTCAAATATATTTGATTATTTCACGATTTTATTAATAACTTAGAAAAATATGTTAATCTTTATCTTAAATGTATATATATTTTTTTAATTTAATGTTTATACACAAGTAATTTTACTCCGTCAAATTATTTACATTTAAAAAAAATCTTATAATTTACTTAGGACATCACTAATTTTTAAAATTTTTTATAGAAAACAAAAAAATTACTCCAATTTTTTTTTGCTTAATATTTTTATTACTCTTTTTGTAAGGTGGTTAATATTCATAAAATTAACTTGAAAAATCATAAAAAAGAGGAAAAGCAAAAGCAAAAACAAAAGCAGACGAGTATGAATCTTGAGTTTTCACTGGCAAGTAAAATAATGTATAGGACTAAATGAAGTATTCAACACTACCCTAAAAACCAAAGCTAGTACAAGTCCAATTTAATGCAAAAAAAAAAATATTTATAAAAAAAAAATAGAGAGCGAAGAAAAAAGGACTACAAAGCATGTTTTCCTCTGACTTCTGAGAAACTTCTGGGAATCGGTCCCAAACGGTTAAACGTCGCACGTGACGTCTCCGCGTGCCGGTTTCGGATTCCCTACGCCACTACGTATCTAATCTAAAATGTTCCTTCGCTTAACCGTCACCGCGTGTCAATTGCACACCCTCTGATTTGTCCTGTGACACTGACTCAACCACGGCGTTTCCTGATTCTCGCGATGGATCTGGCAATCCAACGGCTCAGATTTCACGTCCGAGGAACCCGAGTGATGCAGGCGCAGCAGCGTATCTTCCCCTCCTCCACCTTCTCCACCACTTCCTCCTCCTTCCCGCGCTCGCTTCGCTCCAATCGCCACGCCGAACAGCTTCGCATTCATCTCCTCCGGCGCCATATCCGCCGCGCCATCGCCAGCGCTCCGTTTCACCGGCATCAAATCGAGCGGCCTCACCGCCGTCATGCCGGACTCTCTGCTTCCCTGCGCGCCACCAGCGCCGCCGTCGGTTTGGTAACTCCCGTTACCGTTACTGTTTCCGCTGCCGCTTGCATAACCTGACATGAGAGTATAAATATTGTTGCAAAGTGATCTCATCTCCGCGAGCTCTTTCGTTAACTGAACATTCTCTTTCCTCAGCCTCTCGTTCTCGTCGAGAAGATCCGCCGGCGCTCGCGACGGCGAGGAGTTCGAAGATATCACCTGCTCCTCGCCGGAGTTTGACGGCGATATGATCGGTATCGCAGTCAACGGCATCGTCGCAGGAACAGATGCCGTCGCGGTCGCCTGTACCGTCGGAGACGGCGCCGGCGCCGGCGACGTGATCTTCCGCCGTTGAATTTCGCACAGAAGTCGCTTCTCGCCTCTGCGGAAAAACTCGTTCGAGAACTCCCACCGATCAGGCACAACTTTTCGGAATCCCTGAAAATCAAGCAAAATTAGAAACAAATTTCAGAAAAAAAAAAATTAAAATCAAAATCATCAAAACCTAGGGAAAAAAAAACATAACGCGGTGATTCAGAGAGTTGTATTGAATAATTACGTAAGTGTTGAGTTGGCGAACGAAGCTGGAGAAATTGTTGTGCTTAAAATATTTAGGAAGCAAGTCTCTGGCGAAGACGGTCGGGTTCCAAACGATAAACGTTGATCCGTCGTCGTTCCAGGAAATAACGTCATCGATGGATTGGTCGTCGACGAGTTGAAAGGTTTTGGTGAGGAACGGCGTGGGAATGGATCTCTGAGACTCCGCGGCGGCGGAGGCGGAGGCAGAGGCCGTTGTGGCGGAGTCGCCGTTGTGTTCCACCGGAGGCGGCGGAGCCATGAAGGAGGAGGCGCAGATCAATGGAGATTTTTTCGGCGAGTTTGGGTTATCGGTGTTGAAGCGCGGAGAGATAGATGGTTGTTATGGTGGTTCTAGAAGGTTCCGTTGGGAATATAAGGATGTGGTGAGGGAGAGGGAGAGAGAGAGAAAGAAAGTTAGGAGAAAAAATAGAAAGGAAGGGGCGAGAAGGTACTGCGTTACATCTTATGTCGAGAAAGTTCCGTGTGAATGAGGGATTTGTTTTTTTTTGTTTAATAATAATAACCGCATTTGTTTGCCTGTTGATTGATGGGTTTGAAACTCTTGCGACATGGTGGCAAGGAACTAAACATGGCTTCTACGGCTCTTCTTAATTCAAGAAACTTCTATACTTTTTTTTTTTTAACATAAAAATTATGCTAGTGTTTATCTTTATTTTTTATTTTCAAATAAAGTTAAAAATCTGAGTTGTTATCTTTTAATTCTGATAAAAATAATAATAACTTATCTAATGTTCTATGAAACCCCTATTTATTACTAAAACATTGAGATAAACATAACGCACTTTTTTACCGTCCTTTTCTGCTTTCAACTTTGTACAAGTGAATAAATAATTGATATTTTGCAAACGACGAATCAAATATACGCTAAAATATCTAAGAAAATATATTTGATAATTAACCCAGTAGATAAATGGAATATCATTTTTAGATTCCACTTATATATATTTATTCGTTAATTATATATTATTATTTCTTATCCGTTTTAATTGAAATAATGATATATATTTATAACTTTTTTAAATTAAAAATACTTATCTCTCTCCACAGTAAATATAAAAGTATTTTTCATAAAAAAAAAAAAAAAGAATGATAAAGATTTGATATCATAAGCGGTGGCCCAACAATCACAAACATTGGTAGTAATAATAGACAAGTTGAATCGTGGGTGCTTAAGTGCTTTTGAGATTGTGCTATGTGAGTGTGAGAGTAGAAGATGTGTGATACAAAACAAGAAATTACTGATAATGAAAGAAAAGCATGCAGGTGAATCAAATTTCTCCTTTCAAACATAATTTACTTCATACAGTGGGCGATAAAAATTTGTACCTATATGGAATCTTACAAGTTATTAAAATCTATCACTATACCTTCAACCTCATTGTTAACAAAGAAAACTTCCAACATTAATTCGGTCGCTTCATAATAATCAAATCAAACAAATTTAAAGTACATTTGAATTCTAATTCTCCCATGCATCAGCACCGGCCTAGCGTCTGATCCCTGGTTTCTTCTCATTTTGTTGGTGTAATATCTGAAGCTGTGTCAGCCATTCAGTTCATGTCATGAGTCATGACCATTGACAAATATCTTCATCATATATATGATATTTTTTGATTCGCTAATAAAATCTGCAAGGACTCTACACTATTGAGACTTGAGAGGTATTAAAATGACACCAAGATTTTTCAATATAGCATATTAAAAAACTGAATGCCAAGCCTTCTTACCAAGTAACAGTGATACTTCTCCTCACAGAGACTATGATGTGAGAGATATAGATGGGTAGGTTACTTTCGGTTCCTCTTATGAAACTTGAACAGTATATATTTGGCATATAACTTGACAGATCACACTTATTCATGAGATATATTATGAGGTATTCCTATATTTTTCATATAATAGTTTTTTGTGTATAGTATGCTTTTTTCTTCTACTTTTTCAATAACACTTATTTTATTTTATATTTTGCAATTTCTCTTTATTTAATATACTACTATTTACAACGTTACAGTCTCACCTTGCCCATCATTCCTCCCCAATGAAAAAGGTTCAGTTTTTTTCTACCAGTTATTTGCATTAACACTAATTGGATTTTGGATGGGTGAAAACAAGGATGTTCAGTCATATACTGTTAATTTAAAAATAACGAAAATCTCCAATATGCAACAAAATCTTGTACGATATGAAACTGAGTACACTTGAGACTTAGTTTCATTTGAGAGTTATAGAATTATTGTCAAGTAAAAAGTCTCAAGTAAAAAGGATATAGAAAAAACTAAGTCTCAAGTGAAGAAACATATTGGAGTTGAGGTTTATTCTAATGTATATATAATGTTTGATCAGTAAAAGAGAGGTACATAAGATAAAAATAAAAAAAATAAACATCAAGTGCACATTCCACCAGAAACAAACACAAGATGGATAGATCTAGACAAATTTCTAAAGGCTGTACTGTACAAATGGACCAAGTAATAAGTCAGGTGGACATGCAACTAAGGATCGATCTGTTAGACTGTTACTTAGTCGCGTACTCGCGTGAGTGAAACTGAAACCGATGCTGTCGTAACACAACACAAAACACTAACACCGACAACAATTATAAAGTGAACGAAATAGTGTGGGAAACAAAATATATTCTAATATAAAGACAAAGGTTCTATGTGACTAAAAGTTAAAAAATTAAAAAATTAAGAAATTAATATATTTGCCCAATTTATTTTTACATAAATTAAATTTAAGTGCGTGTAAAGACCTTTTATAATGTCACTTAATGATAAAATATTGTTTACATACGGTTGAAAATTATTAATCTTTATAATTAATAATTACTTTAGGTTATCAGGGAGATATTTCATTTACCAGTTGTTATAACTAATAAATATAATAAGACTTTAAGTTAATCTTAACTTTCCGTTTGTTATATTTTGGAAAATATCAAATTAAATTTTCTTTTAAACGCAACCCTTTTTCAAGCACGAATACTTAATTGGTAGCTGTTTCAGACATGGCCACGTTACATGCGACTTCAAGTTCGTGCGCGCATGCGCATCGAAGAAAGTATATATTGGGAGAAAGAAAATTAAGTAGTAATTCAATTCATTCTTCCTGAAAATGAACTATGAGCGAATAACTGTTGCCATGTTAATTTAGGCTCAATATGTTTTTTTTTTTTTTTTTTAGCAACGTACTCATATTATTTCTAAAGCAACCTGATTAACCAAACAATCGGTGGAGAAACATAACATCGGTGACCAGAGTGAGAATTTGCCATCCTAACCAAGCTATGAGCAACGACAACAGAATTCGCCAACCTCCTTACAAAAACAAACCCGAAGATTTGGTGATTCAACTAACAAGTATGACATTGAACAATAATCATCGTACCGGTTCATCTCTATTGGTACTATGAAATATCTTCAAATATTTTTATTTAATTTGATTTTTTTTAGATAAATTATTTTAATTATATCTTTTAGTTTCAACTATATTACATTTTTTTTGGTATTATTACATATTTTCATACATATATTTTACTATTTATCTTATGTTTTATCATCAAATATTTTTATCCAAATTAATTAGGTACTTACATATTACATTGTAATATTTAATTAGAATATAGGGTCCTCATTCCTTATTATTTATCTTAAGTTATGCTAGCTATACCCCTTAAATGTTACCACTAAAATATGTTACAAAGATTGAAGGCAAATACACACAAAAGATCTATATCCAAATTAAGACATGCAGTTTAATTCTTTCCATCAGACCAAATTGCTAGCCTAAAAAATATTTATATTCTGTCATCAATCGTTTTCTTAGTGTTGTTGTTCCAGAAACTGTGATCGAATTCTTCTTACCTAGCTACCAGCCAAACGCGTGTGGGATCAATCCCATTGTTTTGTTCCTTGGTCCCCTACTTTTAATTCCAAGGTGCTGCATCCACCAATTTAGCCACAGCCTTTTATCTGCTTATACTATTTCTGTTATTGAATAATTATCCAGCAAAGGAAAGTGACTTCTGTTGTCGTCATTTTCCTCTCATATATGGTGAGATGTCACCTCATGAAAGAACAAATTAACATGGCAAGATGAAAAAAGTAAAACATAAAATGCTGATTTTTGTGGGGACATGTAGTGTGAATGTTTGAATTTCAGAAGCCTTGATTAACTGATTTGTCAAAATAATACTTAATTATGAGTCAAAGGATATGTAGTAGACATTAACTTTTTTCGTACTTTTGAGTTGGGTTTTAAATATTTTTAGTGATTGTAATAAATAAATGATAGACCTATTTTTCTTATCTTAGCTCTCACGGTATATATACAAACGCCTTCTTCAGTTTTTGAGAACATTTTTATATTTTATGCCTTATCTCTACAATTTTGAACTCACTAGACTCCAATTTATCATTACATGGTAGTGTTTACATGACATTTCTTTTATTAAAGAATTAATTTATCTTCTCTTAAAGTTAGCAATGACTCTATCTATTAAGTATTGACACAACTTGAAATTGTAAAGGGTTTTCTTTTGCTAGTGTGAATATAGTCAGAGATGTATAAATGACCATTCTCTAATGACTTATGTTAAGAAAATTGTGTTCAATAGATATGTTAACCATTACTCACGAAGACATCCATTCTTTCTTCGTAGCCCTCTACCTAGCTTGGACATTAATTCGTGATATCGTTTTCTTTGCATCCATCATTTAGAAAGAGACATGCCTAATAGAGTAATATTAGGGGCCTCAATAATATTTGGTGGGCTTGGACAGCAATAGGGCCTCTCTCATTTAAGATGGAATGTTTCTTCCTACATTACATTACGAACATTTTGTAATGTAACGAGATGTCTGAAACAAAATTTAAAGGTGCAGAAAATTTCACTCTTTATATGAGATAATGTCATGTGGTCAAAAATAAAAAATATAGATATTCGTAAAAGGGTTGGGGATCGATTGGTTTATTAGCTGTATCCTTTATAACAGATATTACTTTGTTTTTCTTTCTTTTTTTCCCTTTTAACATCACTTGCCCTTCCTAATTAGATCAACTTGAACTTCCGGAAGGGGAATTATAGTTCTAGAAGTCCAAAGTTGTAAGAGATAAAAATCCAAAAGTTGAGGATTATTAGTAACACTTTTTTATATATAGTTTCTAACACATTTTTCTATTGGTTAACATGTATTCGAATTTATAAAACAAGTGAGAGACTTGAAAAATAGGACTCTGGAAATTTGTAATTCTAAATAAATTTTAGTCAATAATAAAGAGTGTTATTATCCTTTCTAAAAAAATATACTTTTATATCTTAAAGTACTGGAATTGTTTTATTTTATTTCTTGTAAGACTTGGACTTTTGGGTCAGACCAAACTTTCAGAACAATTTCTCTTTATTCTTGCATTTGTGACTCAACATTGTGGTTTTCAGGTTTTGTAACCTAATTCATGTTTTTGTAAAGTTAAGTTATACCTTAAATCAAAATTTCTCTTTTATTCTTGCATCTGTGACTCGACATGACAATTTTTAGTAATATATTGATTGATGGATCTAATACTTGCATACAAATTCCATCATCCTGTATCAAAATTTTAGTTACTTCATGTTTTTAAATCCAACACTTATTCTCGAACATTACCTAAATATGCACCAGATATATATAAGAACTTCAATTCAAACTCAAGTAAGACGATTAAGAACAATAAAACTCTCAAAGTTTAACATTCGAATTTGAACCAGGAATTAAGATAAAATTAACAATCCTCCACTAATTAATCTCCGAAGTTATATTAACGGGACAGTAGTGATCGATGAAAGTAGTATGAAGACATTTTAAAACCATTTCTTTCTTATCAAATAAATAATAAGAAGAAACAAATCGAGTGACACAATAGGTGTTCATGCATGATTCGTAAAGCCTTTACTACGAATTACTTATTAGTATTATTTTAACATTCTTAATATTTTAATTAATAACATGATTAGAATAGTATCCATATAATCTAGTCTAAAGAGAAAAGTTAAGACAGGCAACATCTCAAATCTCAATCACATTTAATAGTTTAAAAACTAAAGCAAATAAATAAACACTTAAATTTTCGAGTTCAACTACCACTTTGTATAAAGATAACTACAAATAAAGTACAAACCAATCGAACTCAAATTTCGATCCCAGAAACCCATAGATATTAAAATTTGATCCAATGGAATGGATGAATATGACTTCACATCAGGAGCAATCATGCAAAGTTGGCGATGAGATGGGACATTCACTATTCTAAAAGAAGAGAGAGAAGAGTATAATTAATTAATACAGTATATATGGAAATGGATCTCGGAATTTTGATTTGAAAACATTTACCCAATTACTCAACCATTCATCCACTACTACGTACCAATATTCATACAGATAAGGTTGTAAACTCCTCTCCTGTCCCTATCCTCCTATCTAAAAATATCAATTTATTGATTTTTATATAATTATGTTAAATCATACTAAAAATATTTTTTAATTAACTAATCATGTAGAAACTTTTTCAATAATTATTATATATAGTTGCACCATATGATATATACATGCAGCTATTAAAATATCATAGAAGTTTACTTAATTTATTCTTCTATTATTCTCCCCCATACCAGGCCACTATCAAATAATGTTGACATGATATTCCTAGAACTTTCATAAAATATCTCCTAACCAAATCATCTCCTTAGCTAAACCTCGCTTTCTATTGCCAACTTTAGAAAAAAAAAAATAATTAACCCTGGTGCAAACTGCAAAGAAATTATATATATCGAGTACTGGTTAGATAATGGCATGTGGTAGGAATGGCATCATGTGCTGCCTTGATCAGTAATAGTACTGTAATATACACTGCACATGCACAATTCCTTAATATCTTCTCGTCTGTACTGTAAAAAAAAAAAAAAAACTTCTCCTCTGTAGAAGATTTTATTTACTACTAGCTAAGTTCTACTCAATTATCAAACAATACCCGATCACAAGCCTTAATAAATGAAAGGTAGTTAAACCTATCAATTCCATATATATATAAAAAAAAAAAAAAACTTACATGACACGAATTTGAAAAAAATAGAAAGAGAAAATACATTATACATATACTTCTAGGCTTCTAGCTAGAGGGACAAATTTTGGGAAGAAGATAAAATATAAAGAGGGAAAAATAAATGGTAAAAATAAAAGAACCGGCCAGAATAAAAATGAAGTGGGTAGGATGGTGAGGTTGGTGGAAAAAGGTACACTAAACATTAATTTTCTGCTCTTTATTTATCATCATCGTCACCCTTACATGCACCTTCTCTTTCGTTTTCTACTCGTGGGACCACCTGTATGGGGACACGTGGAAATCACACGTTAGTCCTTTACCTCATCCATAACATAATGTATCTATCTATCTATATGTCTTCGTCAAAATATCCCTCTCTTTTATAATAATAAATAATTCGAACAATGCATGTACAAGACAATATCGAGGGTAAACATTTGAGGGGTTACAAATCGATAAGGTTGTATTTAAGAATTAAGATCTTTCCCCACGTGTAGGAATGTGTATGGTTAATTAATACGGTTCTTCGTATGAAACGGAACCAACATAGCTTATGATAAAAACTGTTGTTTCTGTCCGTTGGATCGTGATCCAACGGTTGGAAATACGCATGATTAATATTTCATCTTCACGAAACCTAAACACATACGCAATTAATTAAACGCACCTGGTCCTGTAACGAATTGTAGGGCTGAGATGATCTCCTCCTTGTTCTTCTTGTTGTTGGACCCATTGAATCTATTGCAAGAAACAGCCCCAAATTATAAGAATAGAAAAAAGAGAAGATGTTGGTCAAAAAGTGAATTATCTCTAAAACTAAAACAGGAACCCAACTGAGAGGTGGATCGTGAGATCTTTTTTCACAAAATAAATACATTGAAAAACATGGCTATAAATTTTCAAAGATATTATTTGAATGTTTGGTTTACTTTAAGTTTCGTGAAATATCCGTCAAAAACAAAGAAAGTTTCGTGATATAATATCTTTTATTTTAAGAAGTGAAATAATATCTTCTCTCTTAAAAAGTCTGCCGATTATTTCTCTACAATTAAACTAAACTAAACATGTACTAAATTAATTATTTTTCTAAATATAATTTTATTTAAGAACTATATATATAATTAATATTCGCTAATATAACATGCAATCCCATATTATTATATACTAAAGAGATGAGATAATTAAGAATGAGTTTAGACACCCATTCTGTTATATGACAACCCAGTCAAAGAGAGAAAAAAGAGAGTATGCCGAGTAATATAATACAATTAATATGGTGGGAAGTAAAAAATAGAGAAAAAATTAAGAAAGTTAATTAGGTGTTTGAAAAAATATATATATATATGATCATTCTTAGTGTAATAATTGAATCGTTAATAAATAACATATTTTTAGTTATTATACTATGAAATTGGAAAACCCTTTTGTTCATAGATCAAAAAGTTTGAATATTGTAATAATTTTTGGTTATTTTCTTTAAACAGTATGCAGCATTAATTTTAGTTTAGGATATAAAAATGGAAAAATAAGAATTGGCTTTATTATGGTAGAGGGGGTGAGACTTGAGAGAGATCCGAAAGGAAAAAGAGCACGTTACTGTCTACAAATATCTAAGGGGCATATTCGATGTTTTCGACGGTCCACTTACGTGCTGTTTGGTTTAAGACTTTATAGACAGTCAAACAGCGTCCAACAATAAAAACAAAACCACCAACAACCGGTTCACCGCCAGCACCGTTTTCCATCAAACGCAAAAACATAAAATAATAAATAAAAAAGAATAATGTGCACCCAAACACTGCCTTATCATTATGCGCGGAGGGTCACCAGGGTGCGATCACGTACCTGAGGGTGCATGGAGTTTTCTGGTGCTGCGGCGAGGGTTCGGTTTCAAATCCAACGTGGATTCGGAGGTGTCAGGGAGGTAACGGTCGAGTCGTAGAGAGTGGCGCGTGGAGGTTGTAGGGGCCGCGTTGTTTTGGAGCATTGTGCGGATGAAGGAGGCTTCCATGGAGTTGAGGTAGTGCACGTGTCTCTCGTCCGTCCAGAACGACGTCGTCTCGCTTACCGGCACGTGCGCTGCGGAGTCCATCGATGGTGCGGTGGCGCTCGTGGTTTCGGGGATTCCTAGAAGGAGATGGTTTTTTTTTTTAATGTGCCTCTCAACTCTCAAGAGAGGGTTTTTATTTTAATGTGCCTCTCAACTCTCAAGTCTCAAGAGAGGGTTCGCTGAGTTTAGGATATTTGGAGAGTGGGAAATGTGTACTCGCTTTGCTGGTTCGACACCTGTATTTTGTTTCATTTCAGACCCATTTTAATATTTTCTTTCTAATATTATTGTGTGTGTGTGCGCGCGTGAAAGTGTTGACCAGACATAGTTTTCGTTAATTGTTGGCAACTGCCAAAACTGGTAACAAGTTAAAATGCGTGTAGCGAACGGATATGATGGTCGAGTGGGTAGGGTAAGGGTTGAACTGAAATGTGCAAAAGTTACAAAATATCTCTGACGACCATGAGAGTGAGAGGGAGATATTTTGCGAAGAAAAGGAAAAAATAATATCATAGGAATATTTTTAGTTAATAAATCAATGAACGCTTTTAAAATATTACTCGAGAAAATGAATGTTTTTAAATTTTAAGTTAAAAAAATATAATTAAATATTTTTTATTAAAATTTTTATCTTAAAAAAAAAAAATCTTCTATGCTATGCTTAGATGGCGTTGTCCACGTAAGCGTGAGAGTATCTTCTTGTTGCTTAGTATTTCGAAACTAACCCTTATATTTCCCTTTTTTCTTTCTTCCTGTGGCCCACTTTCCAGTTCTAGCTTCACTTTGTCACTATCCCTTTCGTTTGATGAATTTGCTCAAGCTATCGGGAAAAAGGAAATTTGTGCCTTTCTGTATGTAATTTTTTAAGAAGGTTAAATAAAAATGAGAAGTAAAATTATTTTGAAATTAGATTTTATCCATAGTTAACGGAGTGTGTTTTTAATATACAACAAAAATATAATAATATGTAGTAATGGTTGTTATTGTAGTTGTAGTAAATCTTTTATCCACCTAAGCCTGAAGACAATTTAAGAATGTCAAATCTATGGAAATTTCTCTCCACACAATACATCTCTTAGTTATCTATATAATTCTCTTCTAAATTTTTATTTCACTTTTTTAAATATCTTCATCCCCCCTTTCATAATATATATTAGATTAATACATCTCTTTATAAATGTTTTATTTATAAAATTTTTTAGAACATTCTATATTATTATTCTGTTTAGCATCTTTCATTAGTAAATTAATTATGTTGATAACACTTTTTGTTCATTGTCATTACTGTTTTGGACTACAAATGTTAGTGGGTTCTGAAGCCCAAATCACAAGTGACACATGTTGTCCATATGTATCTTTTATTTTTAAAGTTTTGTTTCGAGTCAATTCTTCTACCGTGGTTGTTATTCTCACCCCATTTTGTTTTCCTTAAGCCCAATTTTTAATACAGTCCAGCACAGTTTGAACTAGACCCATCATGCTTGCCACATACAAAGAGCACAACACGTTGTCTTCTCCAAAGAGCACGTTGGGGTTGTTCAAAATTTGAAGCCTCACATATATAGTCCCTTTGACTCAGCATTCACACGCAGCCAGGGACCAATTTCTTAACAAACGAAGGTGCGTGTGCATCAACTAGCACACCAAACTCAAGGGATTACATACATGTCTTAAACACTGATTATTAATACTTTCTAGAACGTACAGTTCCCAACTTCCCCTTTTCTCGGTTCAACTCATCAAACACCAAGGATAGCAATTTTCATCCATTACAAATATGCAATATCACACCGGGACACAGTTTTGAACCATTCCCATTCCACATTTTGTTCAATGACTTGGCTAAATGGGACAAATTTTGTAGAAAATTTAAATCACATATTTTCAATCTTAGTAATCTTATCACACCCACCGAAACCCTCGACACATACAACCCATAGAAAGCAACAATTCGTGGAAAGAGAGATCGTCTCAACCGATCAAGAGAAATGCATGTTCAACCTATCACACAATAATAAAGGATTATAGATTGCATGTGTTGGAACGTGCATGATTTAGGAAGAACGTTGTCGTTGTTGGTTTTTATTTTATTTTTTATTTTTATCACACAATGCAACTAATTTTTCTATTACCCTGATGTAATTTAACACCAACTCAATAACTAATAATTATTTCTTTACAATTATTGATAGTATGCATATATCCCTTTGGATTTTATACCAAGACATATATTTCTTCTTATAGAATTATTATCTTTTGTTTTTCATCTAATTGTTCAATAGTGATTTATTATGCTCTCTAATATATTCTTCTAGGCAAAGTTCTATCCGTTTCTAATTAGTAACCAAACACCAGGTTCACCATCTTCTCAAGGAGGAACTTACCTCCAAGTAACAACGCAACATTGTGCCGCCGCACTCGTAGGTGATTAACTTCATTGTTTTGTTCAAAGAGAACCTCATTGTTGTCGTGCTCATTTTTTTTTTTTTTTTGACCATTTAGGTGTAGTACTATTACTTTCTCATTGTGGGAGGTATGAGTGGCTGTTCCACGCTGGTCAGTGTGTATGATTGTTTGAACGTTATAATCCTTGAAAATGGCTAACGAAACAATATACACGACTCATTTGGTCTTATCTTAAAGAGTAGCACCAATAATGGTTTTATGGTAGGAAAAGGTGACAGTGACGTGACGTAATATCATCACTGCTATTATTTGAATCAACAATAATTTAATTGTAAGATAAGTGGACCAAGGTTTTACTCCCACATACTTAAATATAGAATAAATTATGTTTTGATGAAAAATATTCATATTATTTGATATTAATATTTAATTAAAAAAAAATCTTACTTTCACTATCTTTATTTTTTTTCCTTTTCTAGAAAATTTTGAAGATCGAGAAACAGTTTTCACGTTTCTAATTATATGATCCTCGATGTTTTTGCAATGCTACACACGTCCCTACACATCAGGATTTTTGCAAGTACGTACAAGTTCCCAACGTACACGCGTTTCATGTCAATTATCCGTCATCAACCATGAACCACAAAAAAGCTAGGAATCAACAAAAAAAAAAAAAAAATCAATTATATATGAGTCACATATTATATACATGACAATTTATAATCATCCACCCCATTTTGAATGCATTTGGGGTGAAATTGGGAGAAAAAAAAGGAGTGAAGAAAAACAAACAATAGTATGATAAATGGAACGATAAAAAAAACATGCAAAGAAAATAGGATAGAATAGAAATGATCGAATATGAATATGAATTAGTCTCTATATATACATGGAGAAAAATCCTTGAATATTTTAAGTGTGTTATATATAAAAAATCATTAGGTGATCCGAGATCATACAGTATAGTCTATACTAATCTTTATAAGATACATAATAATAATTAAGTGTTGTCATGATCTTTTAAATTTAAAAATTCTAATTTGTATTATATAAACATTAGTTGAGATATAGGTAAGTTTGTTTAAGATTATAATAAGTATTTATAAAATAAATAATTATTATATAATTAATTATTTTATAAGTTGATAAGATTTATTTATTTAAATAAATAAAAAATAATTTATTTTAAATAAAAGTTGTTCAAATAAATTTATTAAAAAAATAAATAATTATTTATTTTATTAAAATAAATGATTATCTCACCAAATAAGTTTAAACAAACCAATTCATAATTTAATAATTTTTTGTTAGATACTCTAAGAGATAAGAAAAGAGAAGAAATTAAACCAAGACATAATAGTTCGAGATAGTATGTAAGAAGAATATGAAGATAAGAGAAAAATAGAGATAAGGAAAAATAATAAGATGTTTCAATTATTGAGTGTACAAAACTTTTTTTTATATTTTTTTATAGCATATGTTATAAATACGGATTATGATTTTGTCTATGATTAATTTTTATTAAAAATTGCCGATATTTTTTTTCTCTCAAACACATTTTTTATAACTACTCAAACCTAAATCATTAGTTAAGGGATCAAATCCATTTTCAAGACCAACTATTTAGTTTATATATATATATATACATACGTGAACCAATACATATTAGTACAATCTAAGAATTGGAAAGTACAGGAGTGATCATAATCTTGAAGCAGAATCCAATGTCAAAATTTTTGAATGGAACCTTCTTGTGGCTCTTCCTATCTACGCTACCATTGTTCATATTCCTAGCCTTATTTCCTGCCATAATATTCAATCTGTTATCAAAACTGAATCCCAACAAATCCTTAAAAAACTCACCACCATCTC
The DNA here is from genome assembly GCA_014843725.1 of Amphicarpaea edgeworthii. Lineage (NCBI taxonomy): Eukaryota > Viridiplantae > Streptophyta > Magnoliopsida > Fabales > Fabaceae > Amphicarpaea > Amphicarpaea edgeworthii. The sequence continues at coordinate 4,053,636 of CM026325.1, forward strand.
CTCCAAAGCTCCCAATCCTGGGAAACCTTCATCAACTGGGCGAGTCACACCACCGTACGCTCAAGTCTCTAGCTCAAACCTACGGCCCCTTGATGCTGCTCCACTTCGGGAAGGTACCAGTTCTTGTGGTCTCAACCGCCGAGGCAGCGCGTGAGGTTCTGAAAGCCCAGGACAACGTTTTCTGCAACAGACCACATCGTAAGATGTTCGACATCTTCTGGTACGGTTCCAGAGACGTTGCGTCCGCTCCGTACGGCCACTACTGGAGGCAGGTGAAGAGTATATGCGTGCTGCATCTTCTCAGTGCGAAAAAGGTTCAGTCTTTTCGTAGAGTGAGGGAAGAGGAAGTTGTGGTAATGATAGAGAGAGTTAGGAAGAGTAGTAGTACGTGTTGTGATGATTTGATAGTGAACTTAACTGATTTGTTCTCTGATGTGACTAATGATATAGTGTGTAGGTGTGTTATTGGAAGAAGGTATGAGGGGAGTGAGCTTAGAGGGCCAATGAGTCAATTAGAAGAGTTGTTGGGGGCTTCGGTTTTGGGGGATTATGTACCTTGGCTTGATTGGTTGGGGAGAGTTAATGGGGTGTATGGTAGAGCTGAGAGAGCTGCTAAACAGCTTGATGAGTTCTTGGATGAAGTTGTTGATGAGCATGTTGATAGGAGATCAGGCCTTTATGATGATGTTGATGGTGATGATGCCGATTTTGTGGACATTTTGTTGTCTATTCAGAAAACATGCAGCACCACTGATTTTCAGGTTGATAGGACAATCATGAAGGCTTTGATCATGGTAAGTTACATCTATCATTGTTTTAATATATGTGATGTAGATAATAGAAATCGGAGACTGGATAAATGTGATTATGTAGGAGAAGAACGTATTCAGGAATTCAAGAGTAGGGAGGGATTAAAATTTTTTTAAAAAAATTGAAGATAAATTTAAAAAAAAATAAAAATTTAATGTAAAATTTATATAAAAAATGAGTATTAAATTTGTTAATTTTTAAAAAATTAAAGTAAAATCTACAATTATGTAATATAAGAGTAAAATAATAAAGTAAAATTTATAAGATTTTAAAAAATTATAGATAAAAAGTGACAAATTAATTTATTAAGAATAAAACTTAAAAAAAAAAATAAAATAATGAAACTAAATATATGACCTACAAAATTTAAATAAATATTAACTTAAAATCTATTTTTTATTTTATATATATATATATATATATATTAACAAAGGGAAGGGGAGGAGGCGGCTGAAGCCCTTGCTTCCTTTTCCCCCGCGTAAATCCGTCTAAAAAAGAATAAGATAGAAAAAGATGGATGATCTTTAAACATTCATTTTTTTTTTCTTTATCTCACTAAATATTTATTAACATTTTAATGTTCAAATATATATTTTTTTATATAAAAAACAAGAAATCTGAATATAATATATATAACAAGAAAAACACCATAAATAAATAAAAAAAAACAACACCATAGAAGTGACATGTCTTCAAAGAGTATTATTAGTTGTTGAATATAAGAAACATGATTTTTAGACACCCTAGAAAATTATTTAACACTTATAAAAGAAAGAAAAGGAAACAAAAAAATAATGGTATAAAATAGAAAAAGGAAAATACAGATAAATAATGAATATTAATAAGATGTTTAAAACAATAGAAATCCATTGTTATTATTCTTTTGAGTTGCTATGATATTAATATCACCTATCAAAAAAATCTTACTAATTATTTACAGTAAGATCTCTTATTTTAACCTAATTTTTTCATGTAGAAAACTCTAATGTAAAAACTTATTTAAATAATCTTGACGAGTTGACGTGAACCAATCTATTATAATTATTACTCCAAATGGAAAGAGTTTAACATTATTCCTCTCAGACAACAAATTAACTGTTGGTGTTTTTATCTTCCAATTCAGGATATGTTTGGTGCAGGAACTGATACCACCCTTGCAGTCCTAGAGTGGGCAATGGTAGAACTCTTAAGGAACCCAAATGTGATGCAAAAACTACAAAATGAGGTAAGAAGCGTGGGTGGGGGCAAAACTCACATAACTGAAGAGGATTTGAATGCAATGCCTTACTTGAAAGCAGTGATTAAAGAAATTCTTAGGTTACACCCTCCATCTCCCATATTGATTCCAAGGGAATCCATGCAAGACACCAAATTGATGGGTTATGACATTGCAATTGGCACACAAGTGATAGTTAACAATTGGGCAATTTCAACAGACCCTTTGTGTTGGGATCAACCCCTGGAGTTTCAACCTGAGAGATTCTTGAAGAGTTCAATAGATATCAAAGGACATGATTTTGAATTGATCCCATTTGGATCGGGAAGGAGGGGCTGCCCTGGAATAGGGTTTGCCATGATTGTGAATGAGTTGATCCTTGCAAACATTGTGCACCAATTTGATTGGGCAGTGCCTAGTGGAGTGGTGGGGGATCACACATTGGATATGTCTGAAACTACTGGGTTGACTGTTCATAAAAAATTACCTCTTATGGCACTTGCATCACTTCATGTGTAACAAATTATATCACGTGACATGTTACAAATAAAATCATTAACAAATTAATATAAATGGAAAATAAGGAGCTGTATTGTACTATTGTTAGTAATAAAAATAAAATCAATAATTTACCCCAATTGTTATTTTCTTCTCTTTTTTTATTTTTTATTACATTATTTATTATATCTATTTTTTTTTATTTCTCTTTTTCCCCACACATGTATCTAAGAATAGAGTGTAAGTTTATCCTTTCTCAGAATTTAGTACTACTCCCTGGATAACGTATGCGATTACTGTGGGGCCTGTCTGTGTGCGTGGATGGAAATGTATATAAATTTATATGATCATGATCATGAAACAGAGAAAATTGATTTACATTTTTTTTGTCACTTTATAATATTGATGTGGAGTATTACAACTGCATTGAAAAATAAATTTTGTTGCATTACATTAATTTATATAGTAGGGATGTTTTTTTTATACTAAAAACTACTAATTTAAGAATTTAAGTTACCATCCCTAAAAAAAAAATAATTTAAGCTACCAAGTTGGGCCAACCTATCGTCATCATAGGAATTTTTATCAAAATTATTATTTTCCCACTAACTAGTATATTACCCTTTGAATTCACATGCCGGCTTTTATGCATTTGTCTCTCTTTTTGAAGAGATAACAACCATGTTTTTTTTTTTTTTTTTTTATTGATTTAGACATATTTGAAAGATAACAAAGGTTTTGAAAACACACTAGTACGTACACTTCTTAGTTTGTTATTACACATGAGGTGATGCAAGTGTCACAAGAGGTAACTTTTTGTGAAACTCTAGAGGTTGGTCCCAATATGAAGGGTCTGTTGAAATTGCCCAAGCATTAACTAGTACTTGTGTTCCAGCTGCAATGTCATAGCCCATCAATTTGGTATCTTGCATGGATTCCCTTGGAATCAATATGGGAGATGCAGGATGTAGTCTAAGAGTTTCTTTAGTCACTGTTTTTAAGTAAGGCATGTCACTCAAATCCTCCTCAGTTATGTGAGTCTTGTTACCAGCCATACTTCTAACCTCATCTTGTAGTTTTTGCATCACATTTGGGTGTCTCAAGAGTTCTGTCATAGTCCACTCTAGGACTCCAAGGGTAGTATCACTTCCTGCAACAAACATATCCTGAATTGAAAAAAAAAAAAAAAACACATCAATGCTTAATACATGCCACCATCCCCATAATTTTACTATGTCTTATAGTATCAGAATCAATGCTTAATACTACAATGCATAGAGAAATATATTACTAAGATTCTTTATATACCCGTATAGAACATAAGAGAAATATGATAGGATGACACTTATTTATATATATATATATATTATATATGATTGATTGAAATTTTTGATAGTTTTTATATATTATTCAACAATTTTATTATTTGATTTAGCTGATTTTCATCCAAATGAATTATTTTCAATAATTTTAACTAATAACAAAGAAGAATATTTAAATGAGTGTCACTGGCCACCTCAGTTACCTAATAATAAGAACCCATTAATACATCAACCATAGTAGCATACATAGGTACAAACAATGAGTTGAAGATAGATAGATCTTCTTACCATGACCAAAGTCTTGACGAATGTCCTATCAATCTGGAAATCTGTGGTGCTAGTCTCCTGAATAGACAGCAAAATGTCCACAAAATCATTCTCATCACCATCATCACCAATCCCACGCCCATCACGGCCTCTTACGAACATGCTCCTCAACAACTTCATCATAAAATTCATCAAGCCGTTTAGCCACTCTCTCAGCTCTACCATACACCCAATTAACCCTTCCCAACCAATTAAGCCAAGGTATATGGTCCCCTAAAACTGAAGCCCCCAACAACTCTTCCATCTGGCTCAATGGCTCCCTAAGCTCACTCCCACCATATCTCCTCCTTCCAATAACACACCTACACACAACATCATTAGTAACTTCACATAACAAACTAGACAAGTTCACTGGCATGGAGGCAGAACAACTCTGCCTAACTTTCTCTATCATTAACACAACTTCCTCTTCCCTCACTCTACGAAAAGATTGAACCTTTTTGGCACTCAGAAGATGCAACACACAGATACTCTTCACCTGCCTCCAGTAGGGGCCATACGGAGAAGATGCTACACCTCTGAAACCATACCAGAAGATCTCAAACATCTTACGGCGTGGTCTGCTGGAGTAAACATGGTCTTGGGTTTTCAGAACCTCACGCGCTGCTTCGGCATTTGAGACCACGAGAACTGGAACTTTACCAAAGTGAAGTAGTATTAAAGGGCCATAGTTTTGAGCAAAGGTTTGGAGAGTGCGGTGTGTGAGTGTGCCTAGTTGGTGGAGATTTCCTACTATTGGAAGCTTTGGAGGAGATGGTGGTGAGTTTTTTGCTGATTTGGAATTCAATTTGGATAAAAGATTGACTAGTACCATGAACAATACTAGCATAGATAGGAAGAACTACAACAAGGAAGAGGTTCCATTCAGAAAAATCGACATTGGCTTCTGCTTCAAGATTATGTTGATGATGACGACGACTTGTAATTCGTTGCTGGTAATATGTGTTGGTTCTTCACTTCATATACTCCATATAATATGTTCACGAGTCACGAAGCATGATTGATTGGAAAAAGATAAATGTACATTCTATTTTTTGTTTTGTGTATATGGCAAAATATGCTAAAAAAAATGGAATGAAAATAAAATGCAAGAAAAAGTTGGTAATAATTGATTCACGAGACTCTGTTCTGTTCGGAACATGTACTATAGCAGCCATGATGATGATGGGTTTTGTATCGTTGCGAAAATATTGGGGATCATAATTAATATTTCAGAAACTTGTCAAAACTTGCTGACAAAAGTAGTTTAATTATTGGTGATCTTAATTAAGAGGTTTGAACATTTGGTTTGAACATGAAATTATAATTATCTTAAAATGAACCAACTCAGTAAGAGGAGATTAATTGGATATCAAATAAAAAACTTTAAATAGGTTTTAGTTACACCAAATAATAATTAGGAACGTGAAAACCAGTATATAAATTTTTTAGATATAATAAATATGGTTCTCAATTTTTACAGGATTAGTGTAAAATCTTAATAGTTACCTAGCTATGGCAGAAGTTACCCAAAAACACGGCAGGATAAAACAGTGTCTTCACTTCACAATTGCTTTTAAATTCACAGTATATGACCAATTTATACCACTGCATAGCCTTTTCTGTTGATCTTCCTTCCTGTTGTAGTCAAATTAAAAACTTAGTTTTCTCAAACCTAGCCCAATCTTGGATTAATAGCAGCAATTGTTGACAAGTCATCATCAACTGAAGTCACGTGTTAAGACTTAAGAAACAAGTGTAGAAAATAGAAATTTTCAGCTAGCTAGCTACCATAAGATTTCATTCTACGTTGCTTTTTCTTTATCTGCATTATTTAGTACTTGATTTTCTTCTTTCTTTTTTATGAAAGAAGTACTCGATTTTCTGTTTTCTTTATCTCTGATCCCTTCTAGAAAATGCTAAGATTTTGAGTGACGACTAGAAAATTTAAACATTTTGTGTAATTACACTAATGTGGATAATGGTAAAGAAAGATAATACACCGCACTATCAATAATTATCTTTATATTTAGCATTTTGCATAAATTATTGTTCATTATTTTTTAAACTTTTGAATAGATTTTTGCTGAAAAATAAAAACATCACTCATCAATTAACTTACTACTAATAATTGTTTTTCTAAAACATTATTATAATAATTATTTATTAATTTTAAAATTTAGATAAACTAAATAAAAAAAATAATGTTTCACTTATTATAAAAAAAATTACTAAGTGGTCTGGGAGTACCACATCATTCGTGGGTCCCAATCATTAATCAGACATGGATATTTAAATATGTACTCAATTAAAAATATACTCACAAAAATCTAATAATAGTTATTGATGTTATCAGTTAATTAAAATTTTTTAAATTAACTTAAAGAGTCTAAAGTAGTGCACCGTATAAAGACTTTAGACAAAAAGAAGACTTTAGACAGTGGGCTAATTTTCTAATAAGATTTTTTTACAGTGGAAGGTTTGTCATATATTCTTGGTATGGTATATAGGAAATTTTGTTATTAATTATAGAATAACTTTTAAGAAGAGGGGCTCAGGAAAATTTTTTTGATTCTATTTTACTTTTCTTGTGTGTATTTATAATTAATGATTAATAGATTTTTTGGTTGATGTGGTAGATATAGAGATAGTAGATACAAATTGGACTATGAATTTTTTATTTTTGCTGAAAAAAAAAAACGTAGCGTTTCTGCCGGCAACTTTTTTAAGGTTTAGGTTTGTCTGACTATACTAGGTGACTATCTTTGTCTACTACAACTACGGGTGTGTGGCATAAAGTTTGGTACAGGTGTCACCATTTCTTTTTGATTTCGTAAATTCGGAACTCATAGCAACTCGTAGCTACAACTAGAACTCCTTAGCTACGAAAACTTTTTCACTCGGGCTACTTTTCTTATCGGGCAAGTTGCCACCCGAACTCTAGGAAGTAGCTTAATCTGTCGAGAAGCGTATACATATTTTCCACAAACACGTGGCTGGTGATGAGGACATCCAACGCTTATATAAGTAAGTAGCAAATTAAAGACACAGCACACTGAAACTCAATGTGGACCTCTCAGTTTTTCCTCCCACTTGTTGTTACCTTCGTCACCCTCTTTGTTTTACGCACTCTCCTCAATCTTTCATCCAAATGGAGCAACAATTCCAAAAAATCCTCACCACCATCTCCTCCAAAGTTTCCAATAATAGGAAATCTCCACCAACTCGGCACCCATGTTCACCGAACTCTCCAATCCTTAGCTCAAACCTATGGCCCTTTGATGTTACTCCACTTAGGAAAGGTGCCAGTCCTTGTTGTCTCAAGTGCCGAGGCAGCTCGTGAAATTCTGAAAACACATGACCCAGTTTTCTCCGGCAAACCACATCGTAAGATGTTCGATATCCTCTTGTACGGTTCCAAAGACGTGGTATCTGCTCCGTATGGGAACTACTGGAGGCAGACAAGGAGTATCCTGGTGTTGCATGTTCTCAGCGCGAAGAAGGTTCAATCCTTCTGTGCAGTGCGAGAAGAGGAAATCTCCATAATGATGGAAAAGATAAGGAAGTGTTGTTCTTCTTCCTTAATGACAGTGAACTTAACTAAACTATGTCGTGTAGTATCTAATGACATAGTGTGTAGGGCTTCTCTCGGAAGGAGATACAGTGATGAAGGAGGGAGTAAGCTTTGGGGGCCGATTACGGAGATGGCGGCGCTGATGGGTACTCCGGTTGTAGGGGACTACATACCATGGCTTGATTGGTTGGGAAGAGTTAATGGAATGTATGGTAGGGCTGAGAGAGCAGCTAAAGAGCTTGATCAATTCTTTGATGAAGTTATTCAGGAGCATCTCAGTAAGGGATCAGGCCATGATGATGATGAAGACAAGAGTGATTTGGTGGATATTCTGTTGAGGATCCAAAAGACAAACGCCATGGGATTTGAGGTTGATGGAACAACCATGAAGGCTTTGATCCTGGTACGTATATACACGTACACGCATGCAATATTAAGATTCTATCTCTTTATTGAAGTATAAAATCTTTGGGGTTTAATATTAATATTTTATAGGAATATATTAGAACGATTAAAACAAAATAACACGGAGCAAGATAAAATTCACTGATTTATTAGAGATTAGAGACGAAAAATATATTTATTAAGCTTTTATTTTATGAACTGTGTTTTTAATCTCTTATCAACTAGCCTGACCAGATAAAAAAAATGAAAATGAAATTTACAAAAATTAAAAATACACGTGAGGTTGTATTTGACTTCTTGATGACGTAAAAAAAACCATAAAAATATTAACATAGTTGTTATGTTATTATTTAATGTCGTTAACTACAGCAGAAACTAAATTTTTTTAACAAAAGACAAATATAGAGACCAAAAAATGCTAATAAAATTCTTTAGGAATTAATTAAAAGCAAAATTTAAAAAAGACCTCAGGGAAAAAAAGTATTAAATCCAAATCTTTACTTTTCTAAAACGGCGTTTACTTTCATGCTTAATGTCAAATATAACGAGTGAAAAAGACTAAACGAGACATTTTATAAATCAGGCACTAAAGTATAAGTTTGGTGAAGTTAAGATAAGGCGACTGACGTATACAAATCTTAAGAGTTAAAGTGGAAGTTAATTTACTTATTAATTTTGTATCTCCAACATTGATATAATACTGGCAATAATATCTTTAAGATACTTTTTTTTTTTTTTCTGAATGTCTTTAAGATACTCTTTTTAACATATACTTTTTACTTTTAGGTGAAATTCATTTGAGCTTCATTGCATAATATATGAGTTTCATTATTGGAATCAAGTCCAAGGCACGTAGGTAATGAAATTGACATTTGAGGGGTATTTCTTTCAGGATATGTTTGCAGCAGGTTCTGAAACTACCTCCACAATTTTAGAGTGGATAATGACAGAACTGTTAAGGCACCCAAATGTGATGAAGAAGCTACAAGATGAGGTGAGGAATGTGATTTGTGATAGAAATCACATAACTGAGGAAGATTTGACTAGCATGCATTACTTGAAGGCAGTGATCAAAGAAACTTTTAGATTACATCCTCCGGGTGCGATATTGGCTCCAAGGGAATGCATGCAAAATACTAAGGTGATGGGCTATGACATTGCAATTGGCACACAAGTAATGGTTAATGCTTGGGCAATTGGCAGAGATCCTTCACATTGGGACCAACCTGAAGAGTTTCAACCAGAAAGGTTCTTAAATAGTTCAATAGATGTGAAAGGACATGATTTTCAATTGATTCCATTTGGAGCGGGAAGGAGGGCTTGCCCAGGATTAACGTTTTCCATGGTTGTGGTTGAGCTGGTAATAGCAAATCTTCTTCACCAATTTAATTGGGAAATACCTAGTGGAGTGATGGGGGAACACACAATGGACATAACTGAAACTATTGGGTTGTCCATTCATAGAAAATTTCCTCTCATGGCAATGGCATCCCCGCACATACATAATTAGTGAATATTAATTAAGATAGATAAAATGAACACTTTAAAAGAAAAATAAGGTAACATTCTGTGAGTAATTCATTACAGTATTAAAATAACTTCGGCAATAGTGCCTTGATCATAGTATAATCTATGGTTAATGATAGTTGAACTGTATTGGTTGGCTTATTTAGTTATAGTTATTCAACTATTATTGTATTTTTCATTTAATTGTATTTTCAGATATCTTCATATAATTAACAAGAAATTACAAGAAGTTAAAGTGTACGTGTGTGTGGAAATCCTTTGCGTTGCCATGGCTTGTTTTCCAGGGTACAGATATTTATCCAAAGACAGAGTTAATTTGAGGGTCTCTTGGAGATCAATATGTAGTTCATCTGACACCGTGAATGGTATAAAAAACTTATCTAATTTAGAGAAACTGAATTAAGTTGCCAAAACATTAAAAAGTGAAATTATAAAGATCACTTATTAAACACTGTATACATATGACTCGCGCGCAAAGCTGTCAATGTCAATACAATTGAATGCCATCTACTATAATTGAATAACCTTATCCAACTAATTAATGGATCGGACCAACCAATACAATTATTCAACTACCCATACCAATGACAATAGATTATTTATACTACCAAGGAACTCTTTTTTTTTTTGAAAGCATGAAGTAGAGATATTTTTTGATCCTGACATGATTTTAGCCAATCATGTGAGACCCAATACAAATTTTAATTAAGAACTGCCTAAGGAGAGACACTATAATGCAAACGCAAACAGGTATTACTGTACATGTATCTACTGTTGTTACCTTTCTATTCTGCATAGCAAAAACTAAAGAAAAGATATTACACACACAGCACTGAAACCCAATGTGGACCTTTCATGAGCATGAGAAGTCTCAAAGCTGGTTCTTCCTCGCAGTTGTTACCTTCATCATCCTCTTTGTTTTACGCACTCTCCTCGATCTTTTATCCAAATGGAACAACAATTCCAAAACATCCTCTCCACCATCTCCTCCAAAACTTCCAATAATAGGAAATCTCCACCAACTTGGTACCCATGTTCACCGCAGTCTCCAATCCTTAGCTCAAACCTATGGCCCTATGATGCTACTTCACTTTGGTAAGGTTCCAATCCTTGTTGTCTCAACTGCTGAGGCTGCTCGTGAGGTTATGAAAACCCATGACCACGTTTTCTCCAACAGACCACATCGTAAGATGTTTGATATCTTCTTCTACGGTTCCAAAGATGTGGCCTTTACTCCATATGGAAACTACTGGAGGCAGATAAGGAGTATCCTTGTGTTGCATCTTCTCAGTGCCAAAAAGGTTCAATCCTTTGGTGCAGTGAGACAAGAGGAAATCTCCATAATGATGGAAAATATTAGGCAGTGTTGTTCTTCTTTGATGCCTGTGAATTTAACTGATTTGCTGACTACAGTATCGAATGACATAGTGTGTAGAGCTGCACTTGGAAGGAGATACAGTGATGAAGGAGGGAGTAAGCTTCGAGGGCCAATTAACGACATGGCGGAGCTGTTGGGTGCTCCAGTTATAGGCGACTATATACCATGGCTTGATTGGTTGGGAAGAGTTAATGGGATGTATGGTAGGGCTGAGAGAGTGGCTAAACAACTTGATGAGTTCTTTGATGAAGTTGTTGAGGAGCATCTCAATAAGAAGGGCCGTGATGATGATGATGATGAAAACCAGAATGATTTGGTGGACATGTTGTTGTGGATCCAAAAGACTAACGCCACCGGATTTAAGTTTGATAGAACAACCATAAAGGCTTTGATCCTGGTAAGTGAGATTAGTACATGTGTGTATTTCTTATCATTAGATTAGAAACAACAGCATAATTAAGGATAAAATTGGCAATTGTTGAGTATTTCTTTCAGGATTTGTTTGCTGCAGGTACCGAAACTAGCTCCTCAACCCTTGAGTGGATAATGACAGAACTCTTAAGGCACCCAATGGTGATGCAGAAGCTACAAGGTGAGGTTCGGAATGTGATTGGCGATAGAACTCACATAACTGAGGAGGATTTGAGTAACATGCATTACTTGAAGGCGGTGATTAAAGAAACTTTCCGATTACATCCCGCAGGTCCCTTATTGGTTCCAAGGGAATCCACAGAAGATGCAAAAGTGATGGGTTATGACATTGCAAGTGGGACACAAGTATTAGTTAATGTTTGGGCAATTGGAAGAGATCATTCTTATTGGGACCAACCTCTAGATTTCAAACCAGAAAGATTCTTAAATAGTTCAATAGATATCAAAGGACATGATTTTCATTTGATCCCATTTGGAGCAGGGAGGAAAATTTGCCCAGGAATGATGTTTGCCATGGCTATGAAAGAGTTAGTTCTGGCAAACCTGGTTCACCAATTTAATTGGGCAGTGCCTAGTGGAGTAGTGGGGGATCACACAATGGACATGGCTGAAACTACTGGGATGGCCATTCATAGAAAATTCCCTCTTATAGCAATTGCATCCCCACATGCATAACTGAATAATTAAAGATACAAATAATAATTTAAAAGTGAAAAATTATTAAGGGACTATATATGTTTTCAGTAATGTATTATTATTAAAATATATAACTTATGGCCTAGAATGCGTTAGTAGTATAATCCATGTATGGTTAATGATAGCTGATCGAATTATGTGGTTGGTTTATTTTGTTATGATTATTAAGTTATTCCCATTCTCATTCAAGTGTTCTTTTAGATTTCTATGTGTCTCATATATATGCAATGCTAAATCAAGTAATCTTTGCAATTGCACTTTCCAAAATTTGGTCGATTTAGCTCAATCTTTCTCTCACGAAAGTTTTATTTTTACACTTTAAAAGCTAGATTAATCAATATGATACCGTTGAAACCCTTGTCAATTCCTTTCTCTGTGGAACCTTCTTCACTTAAATATTTTTCTAATTTTGTTGCCCTTCAAGTCCAAAAGGGACAATTTAATTTCCACAATGGAAATAGCAAGCCATGCATATTGATAACACATAAAGGTTTCAAACTACAGAAATACAGTATTGATGAAGATGTTCCACTAAAATATAATTATGAATTTGATTAATCAATAGAAATTTATAATTAATGATGCAGATCTATGGCTGGATGTGAATTTGAGTTAATTTAAGGGTCTCTTGGGAATCAATATGTAGCTGTAACACCGTGAATGATATAAAAAAACTTATCTTTAGAGAAAGAGATTAAGTTGACAAACATTGAAAAGTGAAATTATAAAGATCACTGGATTAAACAGTACTGTGTACATATGACCCACGCACAAAACTGTGAATGCCAACTACTATAATTGAATAGCCTTAACCAACTTAATAGACCAACCCAATACAATTATACAACTAGGAAAAAGAACTGTGCCTTTCTACGTGATCCTTAATTTCTTTCTGTCGTCCTTTTTTAGGATTAATTTAGGAAAATTATGCTGCCGACACTATTAAGGTTGGTCCCAATAATTAAAATTATGCTTGGGGGCTTTCGGTTGTTGGCATCATCTTCAATTATACAGAATAGGATTATCTAAAACAAACTCATCGTTGTTATCGTTTGTTGTGTTATATTTTGTGTTGGAGTGCTCAATTGGATTACTAATTCTGTTTATAATAATGTGAGGACAGGTCAGGCATATAAAATTTAGCGTCTACCAAAATTGATGACCAAGAATTAAATTGGAGCATGTTTACCAATTTAAAAATTAAATTAATTTTTTTAAAAATTTGAGGAATAAAATGAATAATTAAATAAAACTTGGGACTAAAAGAATATTAAACCTTACCAATTTGATGGATGAAAATCATTATTTCTCTAAAGTGAGAATAAAAATTACAATTAAGTGATTTATTCATTACGGATCCACTAATTCTTCTTTAATGAAATTATCTAAATGTAGAGTTTTATATTATTACTCAATAAAATAATTATAATAAAAATTAATATTTTTTAATGATATGATAATTTAGGATTAATGGAGTATATAAAATATATACTATTAATATATTTTGTGCAAATGATTAGAATTACTTGATTGTCTTAAATTTTTATAATTGGGGAACGTTAGCTTTTTAACATTTTCTTTATTTTTTAATACTTCTTTTATTGTTGACTCCTGTCTATCAAAAACAATAGTTTTATTTTATGAGTTTTACTTTTTATTCAATGAGTCTATCTTTTATTTAGAAATGTGCTTGATTAGAAATTATTGGGAAGTGCACCAAGTCGTATCAAATAGTAAAATGGACAAGTCCAAGTATCATTTTCCACAGGGACTAGAGCAACATAAATAACCAAATATTTCTATTATTTTAAACTATAACTAAAGGAACAGAAAGTAATAAAAACATAAATCAGCTGTGTGTAATAGAGGTTGAAGTTCTCAGCCAAAACCAGGATTAAAAATACTAATTGTAATAGAGAATTAAACCAAGAATAAATAATAATAAAGCGTGATAGTAAGACAATAAAGTAGCAGCAGTAATAGTGATAACAGATTATAAAATGATGATGTAAGGGGGTTTGAATTTCACCAAAGCTAACACTCTTGTGGCATGAACGTTCTGCATAAATTCTTTCTATATTTATCAGTCAGAATCAGTCAACTACTCTATTCTCTGTGTCGATCCCTCGCACTCAGAAAAACTAAGTTTCTTTCCTAAGGCTCTCACCTCTTAACAAAGAAACCAACAGTAACAACAGTGGCTATGTGATTCGAATAAACCAAGTTTCGATTCCTCGCACCCCCGATTTATTGGACATTTGTTTTCAGTTCAAGAAAATAATCTCCGTTTTCCAACCAAGTTACTATCCTAACATCATGCTATAAGTGATCAGTTTACAGCAAGCATTAAGTAAGGAAAAATATGCTAACCCAAAATATAGAAAGTGGAATTTATGCATTAAAAATATCAAAGATACAAATAGAGTGTAGCAATGATTACATTCATCTCCTTACAGCAATGAAGAGCTTAGCTGCTCTGTTCCATGGACAGCAGCAACTTAGGTTCTGATGATAGATAATGGGGCATGGATGTATAATGGTAGATGGTTTTTCATGTTACAATGGGGTTTCTTTTTTAAATTCTAAAATTACATAGGAAAACGTTTCTACTCAGCCCAATGAAACAGTGCTCTGTCCCATCATCCTCAAAAAGTAGAGAAAAATAATCTGCAACAATAGACTTCTTTTCAGAGCAGAAAAAATCACTGTTTCATTATTAGTTGATTTTGGCTCCGAGCCAAATTTGTAGTTCAATTTTTGGCTTCAAGCCAAAATCGTGTTTGACTTTTAAAAAGCTGTTGACCCTCTGCTCACTCTTGGGGCAGTGCATTCACAGATTTCTCGATTCTCTCTTTTATCGTCATTATCCTGCAAAAAAGGTGAAAAGGGGTAAAAGAAAACCAAAAGCTCACTCAAGCTATCCACCAAAGGAAGATTTGATGAAATGACAGTAATTACGAGGTAAACAGCTCTCTATTTAGTTTAAAGGATAGAAAACGACCCATATTTTACTTATAAAATAAATAAATTAGCAGTTTATCAAAATGAAACATACAAAAAATTCTATAATTTTTAATAAATAGATATTTATATATTGATATGAATGAATTGAAAAGGTGTATGAATAATTTAATTAATATTTTATATGATGTATGTAATTTAGTGATACATAATAGAATAATAAAAATTATTATTTATTTTAAAAATAATATACATTACATCTTTTTAAAATTGAACCGATGTAGAAAGTGGATTTTCAAATTGAATAAGAAACCGATGTTGAAAGTATTCGATTTTTAAATTTTTAATGACACTCTAATCAACCTCAGTAAATAATCAGATATTAAAAGTCTTTTTTAACCGATCGATGCTAACAGTTTTTTTTGAATCAAACATCGGATGAATCACTAAATGGATTGTGCGTTCTCACTCTTATAAATACAGTAGAACTTTACACAAATGTGTCAAATTTCTTCAATCTAATTTGGTTTTCCTATATAAGGTATCATTCATCAATTTACTTCAAAAGATAAATTCTAATCAATTAAATCCAATTTAATCTGAATTTAAATTGGTTGAGTTTTGTCTAACAAATAAAATATATTTCGTAAAAAAAATAAATTATTTTTTAGTTTATTAATTATTATGACAAAATAGACTTTTGACTAAAATACCCATCGAAAGAGATATTAACTAATTTTTAAAAAAATATTTTTTTTTAACAATCCAAACAAACACTTCTAATATGACAGATAGTTTAAAGTTAAGAATATTTTATTAATTTTAATTTGGAAAAACCTTATTCCGTGGAAACAATTGTTAAAATTTTAAAATTATTCCATAAGTAATAAATCTCTTTCAATTAAAAGAAGATAGAGAAAGGAGGAGAATAAAAAGAACGACCTTAAAAGTCAAAGAAAAAAGATAACTTGGATGGGTACCTTTTTTTTTTTTTTATAAAAGAATTTAGTTTTAATATTTAGCTACTCCTAATTAATAATATTCAGAAAAAAAAAGCTACTCCTAATAATAAATTATTTTATATTTTTCAAGAAACGAAGAGAATCAACGGAGGATATTCCCTTTTTACAGAAAGAGAAAAGGTCACAATAGGATAAAGTTATTTCTTAAAAAAGAAACTACTCTTAAAAATATATATTTTATTAGTGCATGCTTTTTTTAATAAATATTTTATGAGTGTTAAAAATTCCACAATGATTAATGATATGATCGAAATATAATGTATAAGTGACGATTATTCACCAAGTTAATTTTTATAACTTGATTTTATGAGATTGAGTTAAGTATAAATTCAATAAAATATACAGAATGAAATCTTATGCTAGCTAGCTGACAAATTCTATACTTATTTCTTAACACGTGACTTCATGTATGATCGATTGTCAACAAGTGTTGCTATTGGAAGACTGGACTAGTCTTGAGAAAGCAGTTCTTTGGAAACAAAGTGGTATAAATCATATATGGATGCTGCAATCTGTAAAATTTAAAAATATAAAATAATTTTAACTTTTTTAAAGTTTTTTTTTTTTTGCAAGAATACCCTTTTACGCTCGCACGTTATATTCTCTTTCAAAATAATTTCTTTTTATCCAAAAATATTAATTTATTAATTTATATTAAAAATATCACTAAAGTATTCGAATTTGACCAGTAAACTATCATTCCTACTTTTCCCTTCACTTTTTTTTTTTAATCATCCAACCCATCTCATATTTCCCTAACCAAACAAAACGGTAACAAGCAAATGGGACAACACGTTTTTTTTTTTGAATGAGAAAAATTGAGATGTAAAGAAACGAAGAGCACTGAAACGATCGATGTGGACCTGTCAGCACGAAAAGTCTCTAAGCTAGCTGGTGATAAGGACTTCCAAGTTCCAACGCTTTTACATAATTAATAAGTAGCAAACTAAAGAAGGGATACTAATTACTACACATAGCATTGAAGCCCAATGTTGACCTATAAGCACAAAAAGTCTTCAGGCTGGTTCTTCCTCCCAGTTGTTACCTTCATCATCATCTTTGTTTTACGCACTCTCCTCAATCTTTTTTCCAAATGGAACAATAATTCCAAAACATCCTCACCACCATCTCCTCCAAAGCTTCCAATAATAGGAAATTTCCATCAACTCGGCACCCATATTCAACGCAGTCTCCAATCCTTAGCTCAAACCTATGGCCCTTTGATGTTACTTCACTTCGGAAAGGTGCCCGTTGTTGTTGTCTCAAGTGCCGAGGCTGCTCGTGAGGTTATGAAAACACATGACCACGTTTTCTCCAGCAGACCACATCGTAAGATGTTTGATATCTTCATGTATGATTCCAAAGATGTGGCATTTTCTCCATATAGCAACTACTGGAGGCAGATAAGGAGTATCTGTGTCTTGCATGTTCTCAGTGCCAAAAAGGTTCAATCCTTTGGTGCAGTGAGACAAGAGGAAATCTCCATAATGATGGAAAAGATTAGGCAGTGCTGTACTTCTTCTTTGATGCCTGCGAGTTTAAGTGATTTATTAGATACAGTGAGCAGTGACATAGTGTGTAGAGCTGCTCTTGGAAGGAGATACAGTGATGAAGGAGGGGTTAAGCTTCGGGAGACAGTGAACGAGATGACGGAGCTATTGGGTGCTTCAGTTGTAGGGGACTATATACCATGGCTTGGTTGGTTGGGAAGAGTTAATGGAATGTATGGTAGGGCTGAGAGAGTGGCTAAACAGGTTGATCAGTTTTTAGATGAAGTTGTTGAGGAGCATCTCAGTGATGGACATGGTGAAGAGCAGAATAATTTGGTGGACATTTTGCTGTGGATCCAAAAGACTAACGCCATCGGATTTGAGATAGATAGAACAACCATAAAGGCTTTGATCCTGGTAGGTACGTATGCAAGATTAGTAATTTCTTATCAATGAATAAATGAATTTGAAACAACTGGATTATAAGATAGGTTATCTCTCTCTTTATCTATCTATCTTGTTGTATATTTACAATAACATAATTTTAAAAAATTAAAATTAATATATTTACGCATTAATTTAAATTATATTATTAATTAAAATATTATTATTTAAATATTTTTGAAAAAAGAAACTGTATAAATAAACATAATTTTGTATAATTTATTTAAAATTAATTTTTCTAATAATTAATTTTTTGTTTTTATTTTTGTTCCAAAACAGTAATTAATCCTATTAATTATTTTTTAATAATATCCCTAAATTACTTGAATTTGAAAGAGAGATCTGTCATAAAATGAAATTGGTGAAAAATAAAATGCATTTATTATTAGTGGACAGTGGGATAATTAATAATATATTTTCAACTGAAGTTTTCTATTAAGTGAAATTCATTTGGGCTTCATTTGAGTTTCAATTAGATCCTACTTCCTCTTTAATAAATTCTACTTGAATTTCACTTCATGTTAGTGTTTATTGCAAAGAATTAAATAATAAGATCCTAACGTATCTCTAGTTCAATTGTAGTACAAAAGTTATATATGCTTTTTGATTTTTCATGTAGTACTTTCTCTTTAGTCATTTTTATAAGGCATAATTTGAAAGATATTGATGGTCTTTTTGTTTTTATTAGTACTTGAAGTATTTATTATTTTTTTTTATTGATAATGAACTTTAATGTTTTCACATCATCCCTAACAACAAGTTAATCAATTATATTTAAAAGTATAAAATTCGTACCCCCTTTAATTCTTATAAAATAATATTTTAGACATGAATCACACAGTGCAATAAAATTAATTAATTTAATTGATTTTATTAATTTTTTAAAAAAATATTATTAATGTACCAATTTTTACCTTATTAATAATTATTAACTTGTTATTATTATGCTTCACATTAAAACATTAAATCAAAAAATGTTTTTTATACAATACTTTCCTAATTAAGCAAAAGTTAGGTCACATATTTAGTTGCACAAAAACTTGATACATGTTTAGTATATATATTTTCCTTGGAATTCCAAGATACATCGAAATTGGCAATGAATGGGTATTTCTTTCAGGATATGTTTGCCGCAGGTACCGAATCTACTTCCACAACCCTTGTGTGGATAATGACTGAACTCTTAAGACACCCAATTGTGATGCAGAAGCTACAAGGTGAGGTTAGGAATGTGGTTAGAGGTAGAATTCATGTAACTGAAGAGGATTTGAGTGGCATACATTATTTGAAGGCAGTGATTAAAGAAACTCTTCGATTGCATCCCCCAGCTACATTATTGGTTCCAAGGGAATCCATGAAAGATGCCAAAGTGATGGGCTATGACATTGCAAGTGGCACACAAGTATTAGTTAATGCTTGGGCAATAGGAAGAGATCCTACTTATTGGGATCAACCTCTAGATTTCAAACCAGAAAGATTCTTAAATAATTCAATAGATATCAAAGGACATGATTTTCAAGTGATCCCATTCGGAGCAGGAAGGAGAATTTGCCCCGGGATAATGTTTGCCATGATTGTGAATGAGTTAGTTCTGGCAAACCTCGTTCACCAATTTAATTGGGCAGTGCCTAATGGAGTAGTGGGGGATCAGACAATGGACATGGCTGAAACTACTGGGTTGGCCAGTCGTAAAAAATTCCCTGTTATAGCAATTGCATCCCCACATGCATAACTGAATAACTAAAGATACAAATAATAACTTAAAAGTGGAAAATAAATTAGGAATCATATGTGATCGAATGTGTCAGTAGTATAATCCGTGTATGGTTGATGATAGCTGATCGAGTTGTGTTGGTTGGTTTATTTAGTTATTCCAATTGTCATTCAAGTGTTCTTTCGGTTTTCTATGTAAGTCATATATATGCAATGCTAAATCTAGTAATCTTTGTAATTTCACTTTCCAAAATTTGGTCGATTTAACTCTCTTTCTCTGTCACGAAAGTTTTATTTTTACACTTTAAAAGTTAGATTAATCAATAGGATACCCTCGAAACGCTTTTCCTTTACGGAACCTTCACTTAAATATTTTTCTAATTTTGTTGTCCCTTCAAGTCCAAAAGGGACAATTTTCGACAATGGAAATAGTAAGCCATGATCGACAACACATAAAGGTTTCAAATTACAGAAATACATTATTGATGAAGATACATGTTCAAGTAAAATATAATTATGAATTTGATTAATCAAAATAATCTTATAATAACTAATGATGCAGATCTATGGCTGCATGTGAAACACATCACAACAAATTTAGGAAAACGTAAGGTTTTCTTTTCCTCGATCACAAACACAAGCAAATTTATCATTGTCTATGTTGTCTTTTTAACATTTTCTTTAATTTTTTATACTTCTTTTATTGCTGAGTTCTGTTTATTAAAAATAAAAAAGTTGGATGATTTTTACTTTTTATTCATTGAGTCTTTCCTCTTATTTACAAATGAAACATACCAAGTTTTATTTTATATAATTTTTAATAAATTTTAATCAATAATAATGAGATTATTCTTCTATAGATCTCATATATATTGATGTCAATGAATTGAAAAGGTGTATGTTTAATTTAATTAATGTTTGATATCTACGTAATCTAGTGATACATAATGGGAATAATTAAAAATTATTATTTATTTTAAAAATAAAATCAATCACATCGGTTGGAACAGACCGGATGTAGAAAGTTAATTTTCACATCGAATGATAAACAGATGTTGAAAGTGTTCTATTTTTAATGACGCTCTTATCAACATCAGTAAATTAAAAGACCTTTTTAACCGATGTTAAAATCTTTACTTAACCGATGTAAATAACCTTTTTTATAACAGTGTATCTCACTTTTCTTAGTAAGTAAACATTGATTGATCAACAAAATTTTAACACATTTAATAGTTTTTTTTTGTTCCTTAAGCATGTTAGACTTTTTACAAGAAGTTTTACTTACTTTATAAGGTATATTAAGCTATGAGTTGAATTAGATTTTGAAAAAATAAGTTATGCACTAATAATTTTATACCTGATTGAATCACATTTTATCATATATGATAAGAAATTTGGTAACTTTTATGATAACTGTCATGATACATGACCTTAAACTCTTACACTTATTTAGTGAAAAAATAAATTATTAACTGCATTCACACGGAAAGGAAATTAAGAAAAGTCGGCATACATTGAAAGGTACGTTGATGTCTTCCTGCAGACATTTGTTGATCACACACACTCAGGGATCGATAATATTTGAATTTTAATACAACACACTCTGTCTCTCTTAACTTGAATTTTAATACAGTGCTTTAATTATAAATTGATAGTTTTGAATTAATTCATTAGACTTGCAAACCAAAATTTATTAATATGCAATGGTTAATCAACTCAATAAAAACCTGTACAACTTGTGCTTGCCAGTCTCACATTAATATATTCGTTTTGCTTTGTTAAGAAAAAAAACCTCAATGGAAACCTTTACCAGATATACTGATATACACAGTACGTAGAAATATTTATGAACTAAAAATGTAATCGATTTTGTGAAAAAAAGTTAATTTCTTAAATCTAATTTGGTTTTCATATATAAGATATCATTCATCAATTAATTTACTTCAAAATACAAATTCTAATCATCAATCCAGTTTAATCTGAATTTAAATTGGTTCAGTTTTGTCTAACACAACGAAAAAAAATATTTCGTTAAAAAAAATTAGAATTATTTTTTATTTTATAAATTATTATGACAAAATAGACTTAGCTAAAATAGCCATCGAAAGAGATATTAACTAAGCATTTCCTTAATGCAATTAACTAAGCATTTAGATGAAATGCTGATAATTAAATAATTTAAAAAAATAGTTTTTTTTAACAATCCAAACAAACACTTCTAATATGATAGATAGTTAAAAATTAAGAATATTTTATTAGTTTTAATTTGGAAAAACTTTATTTTGTGAAAACAATTGTTAAAATTTTAAAATTATTCCATATAATAGATCTCTTTCAAAGAAGATAGAGAAAGGTGGAGAAGAAAAAGAACGACCTTAAAAGTTAAAGAAAATGACAAGACAACTTGAATGGATACCTTTTTTCTGGAAAGAGAAAAAATATATATATGAGATACTTTTTTTTTAAAGAAATATTTTTTTTTTTAAAGAATGGATACCTTTTTTTTTGAAAAAAGAATTTAGTTTTAATATTTAGCTACTCCTAATAATAAATTATTTTATATTTTTCAAGTAACCAAGAGAATCAACGGAGGATATTTCTTTTTACAGAAAGAGAAAAGGTCACAATAGGATAGGGTTGTTTCTTAAGAAAAACTACTCAGTTTTATAAAAAAAAAAATATATTTTATTAGTGTTTTTTTTAATAAATATTTCATTAGTGCTAAAAATTCCAAGATTTTATGAGATTGAGTTAAAGTCTAAATTCAATAAAATATACAGAATGGAATCTTATGCTAGCTGGCTGAAAAATTCTACACTTATTTCTTAACACGTGACTTCGTGTTGATGATGGATTGCCAACAATTGCTGCTATTCGAAGACTGAACTAGTCTTGAGAAAGCAATTCTTTGATAACAACAGTGGTATATATAATTTGAATTTAAAGCCATTGTGAAGTGACGATACTATTTGATCCTGACATGTTTTTGGGTAATATTCCAGCATTAGGTAGCCCGTATTGATCATGGGTCTGATGATTGATTGTATATGTCCCACCACACTAATACTAAAGGAGACTTGAAATAACATGAGTTGAATGGATAGTAATTACTACACACAGCATTGAAACCCAATGTGGACCTCTCAGCACGAAGACTCTTCAAGCTGGTTCTTCCTCGCAGTTGTTACCTTCATCATCAATTCATCATCTTTGTTTTATGCACTCACCTCAATCTTTTTTCCAAATGGAACAATAATTCCAACACATCATCACCACCATCTCCTCCAAAAGCTTCCAATAAGATGAAAACACATGCATGACCTCGTTTTCTCCAACAGACCACATCGTAAGATGTTTGATATCTTTTTGTATGTACCTGCTCCATATGGCCACCTATTGGAAGCAGATAAGGAGTATTCTGTGTTTTGTATATTCTTAATGGTGATGCAAAAGCTTCAAGGTGAGGTCAGGAATGTGGTTAGAGGTAGAATTCACGTAACTGAAGAGGATTTGAGTGGCATGCATTATTTGAAGGCAGTGAATAAAGAAACTCTTCGATTACATCCCCCAGCTCCCTTATTGATTCCAAGGGAATCCATGGAAGATGCCAAAGTGATGGGCTATGACACTGCAAGTGGGACACAAGTATTAGTTAATGTTTGGGCAATAGAAAGAGATCCTACTTATTGGGACCAACCTCTAGATTTCAAACCAGAAAGATTCTTAAATAGTTCAATAGATATCAAAGGACATGATTTTCAAGTGATCCCATTTGGAGCAGGAAGGAGGATTTGCCCAGGGATAATGTTTGCCATGGTTACGAATGAGTTAGTTCTGGCAAACCTTGTTCATCATTTTAACTGGGCAGTGCCTAGTGGAATAGTGGGGGATCACACAATGGACATGGCTGAAACTATTGGGATGGCCATTCATAAAAAATTCCCTGTTATAGCAATTGCATCTCTACATGCATAACTGAATAATTGAAGATACAAATACTAACTTAAAAGTGAGGAAAATAAATTAGGGACCATATGTGATCGAATGCGTCAATAGTATAATCCATGTATGGTTAATGATAATCGAATTGTGTTGTTTGGTTTATTTAGCTATGGTTATTCAGTTATTCCAATTGTCATTCAAGTGTTCTCTCAGATTTCTATGTAAGTCATATATATGCAACATAATGCTAAACCTAGTAATCTTTGTAATTTTACTTTCCAAAATTTGGTCGGTTTAACTCTCTTTCTCTCGCGAAAGCTTTATTTTACACTTTGAAAGCTAGATTAATCAACATCACAAATAAGGTATATTAAAAGTCTTTTATAACCGATGTAAATAATCTTTTTTATAACAGTGAATCGGTCTCACTTTTCTTAGTAAGTAAACATTGATTAATAAAAAATTAGCACAGTTAATGGTTGTTTTAGTTCCTTAAACATGTTATAAAGTACTAGACTGGTACCAATTTAATTAAGAGTTTTTATGATTAGAAAATATTAAAATAAAATTTAAAATAACATTGTATGATTTTTTTTTGGTGCAATAATAACATTATATGATATCGATATAAACTTGAAATATAACAGCAGACCGGTATGTAAAACATTATAGTTCGTATTAATGTGTATCCATAAACTTTAGTTTCGGTAGAGCATTTCTTTTATGCTGACAAAATTAATTAAAAAGAACATTAATATTAATCATGTCAAAAAAATCTGAAGTACAAATATAAATTATTCAAAAGCCAAAGAATAAACATCGATTGCGGATAAATATTACAGTGACAATAGAGGAATATGAGAGGACAAAAACACGAATAGCTAGAGTTTGGATTGTTTTAACAGGATGTTTAAGGTGAAAAAAATGTAGCTAGCTATCATTTATTACGATCAATAATTATAAAATTCAAAACACTTATTGATAATAACATTAAAGAATATGAATTTATTATGATCAATAATTATAAAATTTTAAAATTCAAAACACTATTGATAATGACATCAAAGAATACGAAGAGTTCAAAACATTAAATAAAAAGTGTCATGAAGTACTTGGAGATTTATGCGAAAAATAATTGTTGAAGACTTATCTGAATTTATAAATAAGAGGTATTAACCATTAAGTTACAATTTTATAGGATCATTTAATTATAATTTATTATATATATATATATATATATATATATATATATAATTGTGACAAAAAATATATTAATAATAATTTATGGTTAAAAGTATAAAATTATTGTGAATATACATGATGATTAAACTCTTAAACTTTTTTGGTAAAAAATAAAAGATTATTGTATTCATCGAAGTTCGGATCTATGTTGGTGGTTGGAGGAACATCACCTTAAATATTTTGAATTTTTTTTTTATCATATACTTATAAGAGTGTATTTAGTAATTTTATAAGCTGTATTTATTAATTTAAATGGTGTATTTAACAATTTCACAATGTATTAAACATTTTTCCTTTTTTTCAAACTTATGCTTTATAATTCTAATATTTTTTTTGTTAAGATTTTAATTTTATAAAAAATCTTATATAAATCTTATATTTGATTAAATTTATTATTAATATTATATAATTTTTTTAAAATTATTTTTTCTCTAAATTATCAAATTAATATCATTATTATTTTTTAGAAAATATAATTTAAATATTAAATTTTAATTATTATACAATCAATTTTATCTTTATTTTTTAAAATGATAAAATTAATAATAATTTTTTTTATAGAAATCTTATATGAATATTTTATTAACTTTAGTTATTATATAATTATTTTTATTTTTTTTAAACTATAAAGTCACGATGTTATTTTTTTTAATGTTATAAAGTATTAAATTTTAGTTATTATAAAATTAATTTTTAATTTACTTTTTAAATTATAAAATCAATAGTAATATTATTTTATTTTGTAAATAAATTTTATCTAAATATTATATTTATTTAATTTTGTTATTATATATAATTAGTTCTTTCTTGAGTTAAAACTATAGTTGTCAAATTTTATTTGTCATGCAAGTAAATAAGTTATTTTTTTCCCTTAAATTACACATTACATAAGACGTCATAATCACGAGTTACCATTGTTGACAAGAGATAAAGATTAAAAGGCATCACTTTATAAAATAAAAATATTTCTAATTTTTATATTTTAAATTTAACTTCACTTCAAAACAAAACAAAATATGAAGAATTCTTCCATTTAATATATTTATTTATTAAATAAAATATAAATATGTTGTCATTAAATAATTTATATAATATTATAAATTCATCAATTGGTATCATTAATTAAGATAATAAGAATCCATTTTTTTTTGTTGTTTATTAAAAAAAAATTAATTATTATTTTATTTAATTATAACATAATATTTTTAAAAAATATATAAAAAAAAATATAATATTTTTTATTTAAAACAAAAAAATTCCTCAATTAAAAATAAAAAATATAAAAAAAATCAATTAATTATAAAAATAATTAATTTTAATTTATTAAAACTTTAATTAAAAATAATTTTTAATGTAAAAGTTAAATATATTTTAAAAAATTACTATTTATTTTATTAATAAAAGAATTTATTTAAAAAAAAAAAGAATTCAAATGATAAATTCTCAAATTCAAATGACATTATGTATAAGAAATTAAAATGAGATGGTGTGAATTCAATTCACACCATGAATAATAAATATGTCTAATTAGGTGAATAAAGAAAAAGTGTGACTAATTAAGAAAATTTAAAAAATATATATATTTATTTAAATTATTTTGTCCTAGATTAGTACATCCTGACACATTAATTGGTTCTTAAGATGTTCGAAATATTTAATTTTTAATTCTTTATTATTCTTAGATCATGTAATCAATATTTAAATTGAAATATTTGTAATTCTTTAGATGGGAAGAAATTTTATATATGACAGAATCCGTATAGAGGTACCATATCATTCTTATAGCATGTTAATCTAATAGAAGTTTCTCATTATTTCCTAACGGGTGACACCAACATTTTGCTCATTTAAAATCATAACAATTTTCTGTTTTGACTATTACTCTAAACTCAATAAATTATATAACTTGTTTTGAGTGCATAAATGATATAATATAATATAACGTAACGTAACGTGCGGTGGACATATTGATTAATTAAAAATTATAAAATTCTTAATATAATATAAGATTCAAACTAATAGCTAACTAGATAGAAACAAAACTAAGGACATGTGAAATGAAATGGTAGAAATAGGAATTCAAAGGTAGAGTGAAATGAAATTATAAATAAGGACACGTCAAATGAAATTATAAAATTCTTAATATAATATAAGATTCAAACTGATGGGTATTAATTTCTTTCCAGATATGTTTGTTGGAGGTACGAAACTACCTCCTCAACCCTAGCTAGAGTGGATAATGATAGAACTCTTAAGACACCCAATTGTGATATAGAAGCTACAAGGTGAGTTCAGGAATTGTGATTAGAGGTAGAACTCATGTAACTGAAGAGGATTTGAGTGACATGCATTATTTGATGGCAGTGGTTAAAGAAACTCTTTGATTACATCCCTCGGCTCTCTTATTGATTCCAAAGGAATCCATGAAAGATGCCAAAGTGATGGCTATGACATTGCAAGTGAGACACAAGTATTAGTTAATGTTTGGGCAATTGGAAGAGATCCTTTTTATTGGGTCCAACCTCTAGATTTCGAACCAGAAAGATTCTTAAATAGTTCAATATAGATACCAAAGGACATGATTTTCAATTGATCCCATTTGGAGCGAGGAGGAGGATTTGCCCAGGAATGTTTGCCATGGTTGTGAATGAGTTAGTTCTGGCAAACCTTGTTCATCAATTTAATTGGGCAGTGCCTAGTGGAATAGTGGGGGATCACACAACAATGGACATGGCTGAAACTATTGCGTTGATCATTCATAAAAAGTTCTCTCTTATAGAAATTGCATCCCCACGTGCATAACTGAATAATCAATGATACAAATAATAACATATATAAGAATGGGAAATAATTAATGGACTATATATATATATATGCTTTCAGTAATGCATTAGTAGTATAATCCATGCATAGTGTATATAGTTAGTGATGATAGCTGATCGAATTGTGTTTATTGAGTTATTTAGTTATTGTTATTCAGTTATTTAAATTATCATCCAAGTGTTTTGTCAGATTTCTATGTAAGTCATATATATACAATGCTAAATCTAGTAATCTTTGTAATTTCACTTTCCAAAATTTGGTCGATTTAACTCTCTTGCTCTCACGAAAGTTTTATTTTTACACTTTACAAGCTAGATACGATTCATCAACATCAGTGAATAATCAATATTAAAAGTCTTTTATAACCGATGTTAAGTTTTTTAAACTTATGTAAGAACCTTTTTTTATAACAGCACATCGATCTCACTTTTCTTAGAAAGTAATTAAACATTGATTAATCAACAAAAATTTAGCACAGTAAATAGTTTCTTTAGTTCGTTAAAAATGTTAGACTCTTTACAAGAAGTTTTACTTCATTTATAAGGTATATTAACCAGTGAGTTGGATTAGACTTTGAAAAAATAAGCTGTGTAATAATAGTTTTATAATATTATCCAATTATAATTTATTATATAGGGTAAGAAATTTTTGACTTTATAATAAACCTAATAAAAATTATATTAACAATAATTTATAATTGAAAGTATAAAATTATTGTGAATATACCTAACCATTAAACTCTTAGACATTTTGGTGAAAACAAATGATTATTACATTCACACATGCACCGAAAGGTTGATGCATGTCTTCCTGCAGACATTTGATCATCACACACATTTGGAGATCGATAATATTTGAATTTTAATAATACACTTTTTGTCTCTCTTAACTTGAGTTTTAATACAGTACTTTATAAATTGATTATTTTTAATTAATTCAATAGATCTTGCAAAACCAAATCGAGACAGTCTATTTATTTATCAATTGGAGTAGCTCAAAATCTATTAATGTGCAATGGTTAATCAACTCGATAAAAATCCTGTACAACTTGTGCCTGCTAGTCTCACATTAATATATTCGTTTGCGTTGTTAAAAAAAATAACTCAATGGAAACCTGTAAGATATACACAGTATCAATATTTGTGAAAAAAAATTATTTTCTTCAATCTAAGTTGGTTTGAATT
The DNA here is from genome assembly GCA_014843725.1 of Amphicarpaea edgeworthii. Taxonomy (NCBI): domain Eukaryota; kingdom Viridiplantae; phylum Streptophyta; class Magnoliopsida; order Fabales; family Fabaceae; genus Amphicarpaea; species Amphicarpaea edgeworthii. The sequence continues at coordinate 4,082,621 of CM026325.1, forward strand.
TAAATTGGTTCAGTTTTTTCTAGTATAAACAAAAATATATTTCGTAAAACAAAAAGCATTTAGAATTATTTTTTAATCTATCAATTATTATGACAAAATAGACTCTTGGTCAAAATACCCATCCAAAGAGTAATTAACTAAGCATTTTTTAATGCACTTAATTAAGCATGCAGATGAGATGCTAATAAATAGTTATAATTTTTAACAATCCAAACAAACACATCTAATATGACAGATAGTTCAAAATTAAGAAATATTTTATTAATTTTAGTTTGGAAAAAACTTTATTCCGTTGAAACAATTATTAAAGTTTTAACATTATTTCATAAGTAATAGATTTTTTCAAGGAGTATATTACTCACGAAAGGTTGGGGAAAGAAGAAAAAGATAAAAAGGGAAAGTCAGAAAGGGTTGGGATAGAGGAAAAATTGAAAAAGAGAAAGAAAGAAAGAAAGAAAGGAGACAACTTTCTCACGATAGATTTTGATTTTTCAAGAAATAGAGTATTTCAACGCTGCAGTTTTAGATGTATTGTTTGAATTCAAATTGTCAATCATCACATGAATGAGAAAGATAGCACAAAATCAGTGGACAGCTTATATTTCAAACTTTGAAACTATATAAGCTAATGCATGCAGATATATACAATTACAGCAAATTACAAATATCAGGAGAATATCCTGACAGAACATATTCCTACAAAAACAACATCATGAATTAATATAATATGTTTGATTAATAAAAAAAGAAAGAAAAAAAGATAAGCACAATTAATTACTAATGAAGTTAGAACCGTATGTTAAGCCTAGAAAATTTTCTTCTATTGTTATAGTCTAGACATAAACAAAGAAGATAAATTACACGGTAGGACAAATATCTATATAACACACCACCCTATGAACATGTGTCCCACAGTTTACTCTCTCTTTTCATGTCATAAATCAGATTCATCCACCTCAAAACTCATGAAAAACGAGAAGAGAAAAAGATGAGAAGACCTCAAAATTCATGAAAAACGAGAAGAGAAAAAGATGAGAACCAGCTTTTAAAATGTACACAGGTATATCAATCCGTACTACCAACCAAGCTAGGGAATGCAGTGAAACAATCGTGTTTCTTTATTTAACTGAGAGTACGTGTAAGAATTAGTCAAAGAAAAAATAAAAAGAGTACGTAAGACGTACGATTGTAGACGGCAATAATGCTTATAAATACCTCATTCTGCATTGATAATTATACAGCGAAAAAAATTAAAGAAGAGATATTACACACAGCACTGAAACCCAATGTGGACCTCTCATGAGCATGAAAATTCTTCAAGCTGGTTCTTTCTCCTACTTGTTGTTACCTTCATCATCCTGATCTTTGTTTTACGCACTGTCCTCACTCTTTTACCCAAATGGAACAACAATTCCAAAAAATCCTTACCACCATCTCCTCCAAAGTTTCCAATAATAGGAAATCTCCATCAACTAGGCACCCATGTCCACCGCACTCTCCAATCCTTAGCTCAAACCTATGGCCCTTTGACGTTACTTCACTTCGGAAAGGTCCCAGTCCTTGTTGTCTCAAGTGCTGAGGCTGCTCGTGAGGTTATGAAAACACATGACCTCGTTTTCTCCAGCAGACCACATCGTAAGATGTTTGATATCTTCTTCTACGGTTCCAAAGATGTGGCCTTTACTCCATATGGGAAGTACTGGAGGCAGATGAAGAGTATCTGTGTGTTGCATCTTCTCAGTGCAAAGAAGGTTCAATCCTTTGGTGCAGTGAGACAAGAGGAAATCACCATAATGATGGAAAATATCAGGCAGTGCTGTTCTTCTATGACGCCTGTGAATTTAACTGATTTAATTTCTACAGTGACTAATGACATAGTGTGCAGAGCTACTCTTGGAAGGAGATACAGTGATGAAGGAGGGGGCAGGCTTCGGGGGCCAATTCACGAGATGGCGGAGTTATTGGGTGCTTCAGTTGTAGGGGACTATATACCATGGCTTGGTTGGTTGGGAAGAGTTAATGGAATGTATGGTAGGGCTGAGAGAGTGGCTAAACAGGTTGATCAGTTTTTAGATGAAGTTATTGAGGAGCATCTCAGTGATGGACATGGTGAAGAGCAGAATAATTTGGTGGACATTTTGCTGTGGATCCAAAAGACTAACTCCACCGGGTTTGAGTTTGATAGAACAACCATAAAGGTTTTGCTCCTGGTAAGTAAGAATTAATACATGTGTGTATCTCTTAAGATAGGTCATCTCTCTTATCTATCTACGTGAATGCATATCTACAGTAATATAATTTTGACGTATAAATTTAAATTATATTATTAATTAAATTATTATTATTTAAATATTTCTAAATAAATATATGTTTTATTCAAATACTTTCCTAAGAAAAAGTTAGGTAACATATTAGTTGCGCAAAAACTTTATACCTGTTGATTATATATATTTTCCTTGGAATTCCAAGGTAGACCACGAAATTGGCAATTAATTGATGGGTATTTGTTTCAGGATATGTTTGCTGCAGGTACCGAAACTACCTCCTCAACCCTAGAGTGGATAATCACAGAACTCTTAAGGCACCCAATTGTGATGCAGAAGCTACAAGGTGAGGTTAGGAATGTGGTTAGAGGTAGAATTCACGTAACTGAAGAGGATTTGAGTGACATGCATTATTTGAAGGCAGTGATTAAAGAAACTCTTCGATTACATCCCCCAGCTCCATTATTGGTTCCAAGGGAATCCATGAAGGATGCCAAAGTGATGGGCTATGACATTGCAAGTGGCACACAAGTATTAGTTAATGCTTGGGCAATAGGAAGAGATCCTACTTATTGGGATCAACCTCTAGATTTCAAACCAGAAAGATTCTTAAATAGTTCAATAGATATCAAAGGACATGATTTTCAAGTGATCCCATTTGGAGCAGGGAGGAGAATTTGCCCAGGAATGATGTTTGCCATGGCTATGAAAGAGTTAGTTCTGGCAAACCTTGTTCACCAATTTAATTGGGCAGTGCCTAGTGGAGTAGTGGGGGATCACACAATGGACATGGCTGAAACTACTGGGTTGGCCGTTCATAGAAAATTCCCTCTTATAGCCGTTGCATCTCCAATTGCATAACCAATAATAAAAGATACAAATAATAACTTAAAAATGGAAAATAATTAATGGCATATATATATATATATATATATATAGATGTAATGTATTGTTAAAATATATACATCACCATTAAACTTAGATCAAATTGTGTTAGTTTGTTTATTAGTTTTGATTATTCAGTTATTTCCATTGTCTTTCAAGTGTTCTCTCATATTTCTATGTAAGTCATAAGTATACAATGTTTAATCTAGTAAATCTTTGTAATTTTACTTTGCAAAATTTGGTCGAATTAACTCTCTCCCTCAAGAAAATTTTCTATTTATACCTTTGATGGTGTTAAAGCTAGATTGATCAGGATACCCTCGGAACCCTTTTCTCTTTAATTTGGAACATTCACTTCAATATTTTTACTAATTTTGTTGTCCTTCAAGTAGAAAAAGAACAATTTTCCACCAAGGAAATAGCAAGCCACATGACAACACACATAAAGCTATCAAACTACACAAATACATTATTGATGAAGATGTTCCACTAAAATATAATTATGAAATTGATGAATTAAAAGAAATTCATAATGATGCATTATGCATATGCTATTTTAAAACAACAAGATCATCAGCTATGTTATGATCTCATGGGCATGCATTGAAAATTTCATTAATGAAAATCTAAATAATTAAAGTTTCATTAATAAAATCCTAAATATACTAAGAGACCATAAATATTTAGGGTTTTATTTATAAAGTCTTAAATAATTGAGGTTTCTTTTATGAAAATCATTTATTAATAAAATTCTAAATATTTAAATTTTCGATTTATGAAATATTAAATATTATGACTTTTATTTATGAAACTTTTAATTCTTATGGTTTCAATGTAGAATGAAATTTAGGATTTCATTAATAGAATACTAATTAATTAAGATTTCATTAATAGAATACTAATTATTATTATTTCATTAAATATGTATGATTTCAATTAATAATTTCATTTATAAAATCTTAAATATTTAAGATTTTATTTATAAAATTTTAAATATTCAAAGTTTCAATTTTAAGTAATCTTTAGGATTTCATTATTGAAACTCGTAAATAATTCAAGTTTTTCGAATGAAACCTTAAATAAAGTTTCATTAATGACTTATTACAATTAGATCTTGAAGAAAGAAGGGTCAAAATGGAATATAACTCTCTTAGATATCTCTCTCCCCTCCCCCTCTCTAATCATGAAGAAGAAAATAACAATATCTTATTTTTATGTATGCATAGTAATTGGGTTATCAGTGGTGGCAAGTTGATTTATCTGAATTGACAGGTTTCATAATTCGGGCATGATACTCCCACACAAATCACTTAGAAAACACAAGGAAATAAGAAATGAAATATAGTTTCAGGTGGCCCCTTTAAGCATCCAACCTTAATTAGCCACGAGCAAATTCTGTGAAAATGTCGAACACAAACCAATTTGCTAGAGTACAAAGGTGTAAACGGATCATAACAAAGATGGTGAAGAAGGAAACTACTTACATACAAATGATACAAGAATACAGTGAATCATTTAGTTTTCTTCAATCCACAAAGTAAAACTAATGAAAAGACAGTGGATTTTATTTGTTGATCACTCTGTCTAAGAACCATTAGCTGGAGGAGTTGATGACTTCTTTCCCTCAATGTCCATCTCTTTTACACTATCACTCAGTGAAGACGATGCACATTTCTCAGCTTTACTGGGTCCAGAATGATTATCCTCGTCACTTTCATCCTCAGGAAGAGAACCCTTCTGTTGCATCTCTCTGACTTTAAGAAATTCATTATAGTGGGCCTTTCTGTGCTCTTTAAAACTCAAGCTCCTATCTGTTTCAGAATCCCAACCCATGATAGGCAATCCATTAATACAACAACAAATAAACTTGCTAAAAATCGTGAGAAAAGTGACAAAATGTTTCATGCTCGGCTAAATAACTTCCCTCCATGAGAGAAAGAAATAACAGAGTCATTTATAGCTCAATTTTACTAGGTCTGTCAGAACCCCCTGATTCCATTATTATCTACACAAGAATGCCATAATAAATGTGAAAGCAAAAGTAAATAACCTGACTTCGCCTTATAATTCTTACATGTTAAAATACACAAATTAAGGAAATATTATATAATTATTCAAAGGCTTCAAATTTTCAATTATTTCGATTAGAAATCAATCATTAAAACCAAATTCTCATAAAGAGAAGCACAAGCACCCATTAAGAGTAACAATCATAAATAAAAATGACATGATCGATGTGAAAAACAACAAATGAATGTCAAATAATAGTACAATACCATCATCATCTTGCTCCATTGCTTCTGGCTCATCCTCAGATGACGTCCAACCACCAGATTGCCCAGTGCCTCTTCTGCTACTGGAGGCTACATCATTCAGAGCACTCCATATTGCTTCAGCATGCATTGTTTGTTTTTCGTCATCAATACATGCATCAAAACTTCCTCGTATAGGGGATAGAGAACCTAGAAAAATTAGGTAATACATGCTCATTTTCAGAAGAAAAGTTGTTGCACATACAATGTCTTTTAAACTATAGCAAAAGAGCAAGCCTTACTGTCATCATCAATCATAGGATGATATGGAGTCTTAGGCTCAGTAATTTTCTGCCTCACAGGTTTGTTTGCCTCAATTTCTCCAATATTAGCCTCATCCCACCTTACACGTCCCCTACAGCACAATACCAAAAGCAAGATTCATAACATTAAGAATGGGTAATATGATAAACTTGAAAGTAGAACAGTATAAAAAAAAGAAAAAAAGATCATTGAAATACTTCTAAAATATATACTCCACCATTGCACTAAACATCTATTGGGCTGTATTCTAACAAAAAACAAACAAACACATAGTCTATATAATATTGAACCACAAGAGTCGCAGTCTCCAACTTCAGAAATACATGCCCCAGGCCAATTAAGGTAGCATAAAGATCATCTCTCTAACATTGACAAACCCAAGGAAAAGGACAAGTGCCCACAAAAACATGCTACAACCAAATATTATATAGTCTAACCTTCTTACCCATTTATGATGTGTTGCCTCAAATATATCCAGGCTTCTTCTTGTGTCAAACAAAAATAACTAGAAAGTATCTAAGTAAAGGAACTTTTGAGTCTTTGACTTTGTTTTAATAATACAGATTTGGAAACAAAAGGTGTCCGTTTCCAAGAGTCCATATTCACCAATTTTTTCAACTTTTAGAAAGTACAATTATCCTTTTAAAATTTTCATGGTTACCTTATACCAGGTGAAGAGATTCGTCACTTTATTTCACTATAATATACAATATGCAATAAGAAGGACCATTCAATTTCAGTCAGATTAAGAATTTTCTAGTCACAAATTATATAAGCAAATAAAAGGAAGAATTTTCGCTTGCATTACTTCATTTTGGTAGACTGATTAGCTCTTCAAACACCAAAAGTATGCAAGGAAATCCTGAAGTCGCTTGATCAACTGAGAAAAACATGAGAGGTTTATGCAGTAAGTTAGTGAACTTTAAGAACACGTAAATAACAGGAGGGGGAGGGGATTAAAGGAGAAATATAGAAGAATGAAAAATCTAAGAAACATCATCCTAGACTAGTTAAAGAGATCCAAAACAATATAATAAATTGAGACAAATAATTGTGAATTTTTAATGTTTTAATTACAACATTAAAAAGAATAAGATTACATATTAGTGCACCAGCTGTTTGAATTTAAAAAATAATAATATGCGAAAATTAGAATGTCAAATTGCTTGATGTAAAGATTAAAACTGGACTCTGAAGCTGAAAGGTAATGTAGCCATGAGAGTTGAGATATCCAGTGAAAAAGTCCTGCTATAGACAAGTAATACTGTATCCTTGTTTCCAACTTCCAATGACTATTATGATGTTACTATAGCATTCATATTTCATAATGAGTACGATCCTTTGGACAATTCTATAATCTATACATTTTTCAAGCATAAAACTCTAATACTCTATCAAATCCACACAAACCAGAAACTCAAGATTATCATCAATTTCCGCAACTGTAGATTATTAAATTGCTAAGCTAAAACATTTTTATCTAGCATGTTTCTAAGTACTTTGGGAAACAAAGTTGAAAACCTTTCAAATTAACAGATTTCACTACCATAACATCAGCAATTGAAAGTTCCTATTTGACAGTCAAACCCCAAACCTTGGGGATGATACACAAGTCACTTAAAGCAAACCTACATAAAACTAAATTTAACTCAGAAACACAAAAATACAGCCATAAACAAACACAAAGCAATTTCATTTCACAGTAAGAAATGCGAAAGACGGTAATTTTAAATCCATATTAGGCGAAGAACAAAACACTATAAAACCGTTTGAGTACATCCAACAACGCCAATTCCACTTACAACCACAAGTCCAGAACCATGATTCTAGTGAATTTCATAACCAAATTAAAAAAAAAAATCACAAATTAAAGCGATAAGACTTCGTCGTCTTTTCTTTTCTTTTTTTTATCAAAAGACTTCGTCGTCTATTCCACGAAAATGAAAATGAAAACGCAAAAAGAAAACCCATTTTCTCAGGAAACAAACAGCGAGTGAAAGAGGAAAGGAAGTGAGAAAAAGCGTGGTACCTTGGAAACGAATTGCAGCGTTAAGCTGCGAGCAGTTGCAAAATGCTTCCTTTTATCACAAAACCGTGTTTTCTACTTTCTACCAGTAGCATCGATGCTTTTCACTTTTTCCACGGTTAACATTTTGGTACTATCGATATTGTCCCTTTTTATTGTTCCGAAATACGCACTTAAGTAACCAAGTAAATAAGATTCAGAGTAGTTTAAGGGTGATGTACGGTTATTTAATAAGAAATTAAATTCTAAAATTATTATACATCAGTATTTTTTTTTCCCTGGGATTTATTTGGCAAATTGAACATAATGACACACTCTACTTTGTAGAAATAAAAGCAATTAATTTGTTTATAATTATTTTTTATTTATCTTAATAGTAAAATTGCACGACTTAAGATTTGTAGGGATACTAAAAATCTAAAATATTAGTAAAATTAAATGTATAGCATATAAATAAAGTTAGAATATACGTCAACCTAACTTACATAAATGCATCTGGATTTATATGTGGCGTGAGAATTAAGAAAGCTCTAACATAAAATAATTTTTAATAAGAAACCTTATCCGGCAAGGTTGGTTTTTTCAATTTTAATAATAACATCATCACTATATTTTATCCAAAAAAAAAAATACTATATTTGTCTTTTTATAGGAATAAAATATAGTTATAAAAAGTTAGGATAAAAGTTTCTCATCTCACTCATATGAAATAAAAAAAAAAAAAAAAAAAAGTTTGCAAGTGACATTCCTTTTTACTTTTTTTTTTCTTCTTTTGTTTCTTTTAGTATTATTTCATTACATGAGGGAGAAAATAATTTTTTAATTCATGATTTTTTTGGTAGTTTTTAACTCATGATTATCGTTTAACTTCTGCTAGCAAGGTCAACTTATATAATAAAAACAGGTTAAGACTTCAATATTAATAAGATTCTTTTAGAAAAAAAAAACTTTTTTTTCTAAAAAAAAAATATTTCTTCTCTTTTAAAATAGAAAATAAAAAATATCTCTTCACCAAAACAAATATCTAAATCGAGACACTCTTATCGTTCAACAAACTTCTGTTCCAAAGAATTTAGAATAAGAAAGCTGACACATTGTTCTACCGATTAAAAACACGTAGAAAAACGCTTTCAGGATTTAAAGGGGAAACTCGAAGTGCCACTGGATAAGTGGTGGAGTTTGTTTGTTTGATTGATTTTCAAATCCGTTGAACGATTGGGTCCCCAGTCACCCCCACAAGGTATTTGTATTTATATTCTGTTGCCTTACTTCATTCTATATGGAACTTCCTCAATGATTTTGGAAAGTATGTGTCTTTCAATCATTTTAAAAGGGTCAAACCCAGAATTTTATATCTTATTGGAAATGAAAAATGGAAATCAATTTGTTTTAGTATTTCATTTCTAAAAGGGTCTTCTTTCCATTAGAATTAGATCCTACTATTGGCAGTTGTTGTCTTTTATGTTAAAAATATGTTTTTGAAACTGTGAGCAGTAAATTTATGATATTTTGTTTGAATTTCTTAGATCGGGTGTGGTTGAAGGAAAAAGGGGCATAGGAGAAGTTGAAGTTGAAGAGGGAAAAAAAATGCAGAGTGATGGAGATAGAGAAGAAGACATGGACAGGCTCAGTGACTTGCCTGACTTTGTTTTGCTTCATGTAATGAAATTTATGAGCATGAAACATGCTGTTCAGACTTGTGTCTTGTCTACAAGATGGAAGGAGCTGTGGAAACGTCTCACGAATTTGGCATTGAATTCCTCAGACTTTACTAACCTTGCCCATTTCAGCAATTTTGTATCTTGGGTTCTGTCAAATCGAGACAGCTCCATTTCCCTGCACAGTCTAGATTTGAGGCGTAAAGGCTGTATCGATCATGAACTCCTGGATAGGATCATGGGATATGCTTTGTCACATGATGTCCAGCAGTTGGCAATTGAAGTTAATTTGAATGTTAAATTTGGTTTTAAGTTGCACCCTAGCATGTTTTTTAGTAAATCTTTGACATTTCTTAAGCTTTCCATTTGGGCTGTTCCTTGGATGACAGGACTTCCAAGTTCCCTGCAGTTGCCGGCATTGAAAAGCTTGCATCTTGAGCATGTCACTCTTACTGCTGGTGAAGGTGAATGTGTTGAGCCCTTTTCAACTTGTCATATGTTGAATACTTTGGTCCTTGACCGATGTAACTTGCATCATGGTGCAAAACTCCTCTGCATTTGTAATTCCAACCTTTCTAGTCTGACCATAGGCATCACCATTCAAGAAACACCTTACAAATTTGTGCTTTCTACTCCCAATCTTAGATCTCTTTCTGTGATGCGTGATCCTATTCACCAACTCTCTGCATGCGATCTTTCTTTTCTTGAACAAGTAAATATTGATGTTGAAGCCTATTTTAGTGCTCATTTTCACAGGACACATTTAGCCCTTATAAGTTTGCTGCAAGTGATCGCAGGTTATGTAAAGATAATGATACTCTCTTCAAGTACCCTTATGATTCTAAATGTAAGTTAGTTTATTTTGTTTATTCCTTTTTTATTTTTCATATTGCTAATAATGTTCCGTTTGCCAATTTTTTGTCCATTACTTAATCTTTCCTTTCAAATTATCCTTCAAAATGTCTCTAATCCACTCTCATTGTGTAGTGTCTCTCAGCTTCTGGTTCAATGATAACTCAAATTCCTTGCTTTGTTCAATTGAAGTCATTGAAATTGAAAGTGAAATCCTCGTCAAACATATCTTATGAGGGAGTTAGCAGGGTAGTAGAGTACTTACTTCAAAAATCTCCCATGACCAAAGTTGATATTATAAATTGCTGAAGAGTGCTTTGCATACTTAAATCCTCAGGCAGTGTGTTGATGTTGAAAAGAACCACCTTCTATTGGTTCTAGGTTACCATTCAATACAAATATTTGTTATCTGTCCGTGCCTAGTCAGAATTTGTTGCCACAAAACTTGATAATTTGAGAGGAACAAACAATGTAAATCTTGGCAGAGACGTGATTATGATTCAATCCTTTGCCACGTCCAAAATGCTTGAGCAATTATGGTTTATCTTTTCTCTATTTGTTCATAAATCTGCTTCCGAAATCTCTGCAGTTGCCAGCATTGAAAAGGTTGCATTTGGAGTATGTTACTTTTACTGCAAGTGACAATGAATGTGTTGAGTGCTTTTGAACGTAATTTGTTTAATCCTAGTTTTTAGACCATTCTTGAATAAAGAACAGCTGAAGAAAAAAGGCATATAGCAGACTGAAGAATCTGCAATGACTTTGTTTGCTAGTGTTGTATGTTACATTATCAATGATATTAATTTAGCCATTTTTATGCTCACTTTCGCGACTAATGGCCAATATATTCCTAAATATATCTAAAATAAGTGCATCACGGATGTCACATTCAATGGCCTATCCGAAGTGTAGAAGATTCCAAGGCTCAGGCCAAATTCTGAGTAGGATATTTTCCTCCCATGGATTCAAACAACAAAGTGCAGTTTTTTGGCATCAATTTCACCGGTTTATGCAAGATTTATGGAAACCAGTTTCCAAAATTTCGGAGCCAAACGTGTAAAATGAGTTGAATAGGACATTAATGCAGGAGCAAAAAGTGCACAGATTTTTAACTTGCATATACGCATTACAATCTTTTCAGTATCTCCCCTTATTATACAAAAAAAAAAAAAAAAAAAAACACTTTTTAAGAAAAGTTTTAAAAACACATTGAGATGACAAAAGTTAAACAATGATACTATGCATTTCCAATTCAACTTGGTGACAGAAACACATTCTCGGGTGACAATGCAGAAACAGAGGAAAGGATCAAATGACAAGGCCAAACTGTATCATTTACAGTTACAGGATAGAAAAAGAAAGAAAGAACAAGGATAAACAAGAGCAAAAGTAAATGTTGAGGTGTCGGAAAATCAACAAAAGAAATAGTATATCATAATTTTTAGAACTATACCGCATTGCGTCTATGCTCAACACGAATATGCAGTTCCCTGAATAGAAAGCATAAATTTAATCAGACCAGGAACTAAGAAGTTTCCAAGAAACAGAGGACATTCAGTAACAAAATGGAGAGAACTGACAATACCTTGAATTTAAATTGGCAAGTTCTTGAGTTTGAGCTGCAATTATCACATTTGTTATTTTTAATTATTGATAATTTAAAAAAATCAAATTCAAGTTAAAACAAAAAAATATTGAAAATTATAAACTTGAAGAGATAAGAAGTTAAATTGTTATAGGTTGCCATATTGTTATTGCTTTGTTTATAATAACGTATGTTATGGATTTTTTCTTATTTGGCTTTGACCAATGGAAAAAATTTTAAATTTAGAAACTTTTTTTTATTGTTTAGTTATTGGAGGAAGACCCAGTGAGAAATATTCAATTTACAACAGAATTCAATGTCAGATATTTTCACATTACAACCAATATTGTTTCATGACAATCAATTTGAAGTTTTTTACAGCATTTTTACTATAGTCTAGATAATTCTTGAAGAACTTAACAGCTGATAAGTGATGAAAAAAGGTCATGTAACAAACAAATAGAAGAATCTGAACTGACTTTGTCATCTGTTGCATTGTCATTGTGAACTTTTAAGATCGATTAAAATTAAATCCCTTCTTTTCTTTAAGGGTAAGGATGATATGTAGCACTGCAGAACTAGATATTATCCTTTCGAAAAGCATTTTCATACCTGCAAAATAGAATAGGCGAGAAAATTATTGGAAAATTAGAATGAAAATGAGATAATAAAATCTCTACACGTTGGTGAACTGTTATTGAAATTTATCACTAAGAATTTCATAAAGAAAGTAGAATCACATTTAGTAGTGGATGTGCTTGGTTGTTGGTTGTTGTTATTGAAATTTATCGCTAAGAATCACATAAAGAAAGAAATTCAAAAAATGATGAATTTTTTTTTGTAAGGTTCAACAGGGGGAATCAGCTAGCTTAGTTGGGAGTGTTTGACTATGAGAAAGTAAGTGGTGGAATGAGCTTAAGAAATCTTCGTGTTTTTAATTTGTCTATTAGAAAAGCAAGATTGGAGAATTTTAACTAATCGAGATACTAATGTTACTAAGATTTTCAAGGCAAAATATTTTCCTAATCAAAATTTTTTTGGATGCCCAATTAGGATACTATCTAAACTTAAATAAATAAATCCCTAAACAAAAATCTAAACTTAAATAATGACGTGATAATTATTTTTAATTATTTAAAAGTACTGTAGCAATTTTTTTTCTAACAGTTAAAAATCATGAGAAATTTCTTTGATGAAAAATAAACAATTTCTAAGAGATAAATCATATTCCTTAGTCCATCAAATATTAAAAAGATCATGTTCTTTATTTACTAAGAGATAGATCACATCGTTTAATTCACAATAAAAAGGATTATGTTCTTTATAAAGATAGATCAGATTCCTTAATTAAAAAAATCACTTTCCTTATTGGTTTTTTTTTTCAAAAAACAATATTTATTATGTTTTATAAAGATCTTTTGAACTATATTTTAATTTAGTTATTGATATATTTTGAACGAAATAAATAGTTAATGGTGTGATATACTTTTATTATTAATTATTAATATTTTCAAAATAATATTTAAATCAAGTTAAATTAAAGATATTGAAATAGATAAATTCAAAAAAATTATATAAAAAAAAAGTAACTTAAACCATTACCATACACTACAATTCAAATTTTAAATTTTGAAGATAAAATATACATTTAAAAACTAAAACTTGTTAGATAATATTTTATAATATGTACTATATGATAAAATAAAAATATTTAAAAATTTAAAGAAACAATACAATATATATTTAAAATTAATTTGATAATCAGTTACGATATTTGTTAGATCTTATTGAATATGAAGATAGAAGAGTAGTACTAAATAAACAAGAGTGAAGGCACGAGAGAAAAACCTATCGTTTTTAGACCTTGAAAGTGGAAGCTCATGGCGCCAAAACCCAATTCAGCTTCCTACTTGGAACCAGGCTCTGCAGTAGAAGTCAGCGCCGATGCCGGCTTACTGCGCGGCTCATGGTTTTCTGGCACCATCATCACTCGCTTGGCCTCGGACAGATTCTTGGTCGAGTATAATCATGATCACAAGGTGAGAGAGTATGTAAGTCTTCACCAGCTCCGGCCACTGCTCCCGGCGGAGATCCATCGGGGATATAAATCCGGCGACAAGGTGGAGCTGTTCTTCAATGGCGGATGGTGGGAAGGCCGCGTCATCGATTATCTCCAGAGTGGAATGTTCAAGGTGTGTTTGAGGGACTCCAGCGAGAGCATGGTGTTTTCGAAGAAACTCCTCAGGCCCCACCGCCAGTGGTTCAATGACAATTGGGTTCCGATCATCAAAGACAACAGGGACCGGATAAGCGACTTGCCTGACAGTGTTCTGGTCAACATAATGAATCTGATGGACACAAAACCTGCTATTCGGACTTGTGTGTTGTCTAAACGATGGAAGCACCTTTGCAAAAGGATCGCTAATCTCACATTCTATTCTGATTTCGTCATAAGAAGGATCAATCAGTCGTTTACACTCAAGACGCATGAAAGTTTTAGGAAATTTGTGTCTTGGGTTCTGTCACGAGATAATTCCTATTCCATACTCAAGCTTGCTATTAAGAGTTACGTTGAACCTGAAGATCTAGACAGGGTCATTACATATGCTCTGAATCACAGTGTGGAGCAGTTGACAATACATCTAGACATAGAATACGATGGATCCAATTTTAGGTCATTCCCTTTTATTTTTTGTTCTCAGTCTTTGACATCTCTTAAGCTTTTCGGTGGTTACATGAATTGGATGGAAATACCCCCAAATTCTCTGCACTTGTCAGCATTAAAATGTATGCATCTTGAATATGTCCAATTTCTTATCAGTGACAATGACTATGTTGAGCCATTTTCAAAGTGTCACGTCTTAGATACTTTGGTCCTTGATAAATTTTCTATACGTAATGGTGAAGAAAAACCCATAAACACTCATGCCTTTTGGATATCTAATCACTCCCTTTCTAGTTTGAGACTAAATCAAGGACAAGGTTCCAAACTTGTGTTTTCTACCCCAAATCTCCGATCTTTCGTTGCCGACAATATGTTCCATCACAAACTCTCCATCACATGTAATCTTTCTTTTATTGAACAAGTAAGCCTTGCCGTCGGATTCGACTATATTGCAAAATATTCATGTTCAGCTTTCATGTCTTGGCTGCAATTGCTCGCCAATGTAAAGATACTGGCATTCTCTTCGTGCACCATTCAAATGATGCTAGATGTAAGTTACTTTACAATGTTTTTGCATTTTTTTTTTCTTAATGCTCATAACATGTCTCTACATTTGCCAATACTCAATCTTGAATCTCAAAATATTAATTTATTCAATTTACTCTGATTGTGTAGGATCTCTCAAATCCCAATTCAGTGAAACCTCAACCTCCGTGCTTTGTTAGATTGGAGACATTCAAAGTGAAAAAGGACGTGAATATAGACTTGTCTGATGAGGAAGTAAACAGAGTGGTGAAGTACCTGCTTCAAAACTCTCCAATGGCCAGAGTTGATATAACAAGGGAAAGATTCCCTAACATCATACTTGATAACTCTTACTCCTGGTTTCATAGAATTTATTAAAAAATTATGTTGCTAACATTTTAGGTAGAGAATTATACAAAGTATCCTGCATTTGTCTATTTTATGTTTACCTGTCCACTGTCCTAAATACTCTCCTTTCACACAGCAAACTATAGGTTGCCATATTTTCAGTCCCTACTTTGTAACATATTTTTTGGATTTTTTTTTGTACTTTTGGATAAGGTTGACGTGGTCGTGTAGGAATTTCAAGATAAAATTTAACTCTTCAATCGAAAAATAAACATAAAAGGAAGAGTTCTTTTACAAAATAATTTTTACTTCAAAAATTTTCCACTTAAAAATTAAACATACACATTCTCATTATGCTTTGAACGTTGGAGAACTTTAAAAGTGAGAAACTGATATTTTATTCATATGATATTGGATGGGAGAAAAATATTCTATTTACAACGGAATTAAGGATGCATTAGCAAGCGAATTTTTATTTCGGTTATTTTCACAGCACAACACATATTTTTCATTGCAATCAATTTGAAGTTTTTGTAATTCTCGAAGGACAAAACAGTTGAAGAAAAAAGGCCGTGTAACACTGCAAAAAACTGAACCGACTTTGCTAGTGATATATCTTTTGCATTGTAACTGCGAATTTTTAATTCATGAAGGTGGACCAAATCCTTCTTTTTTGTTTGGATAAGAAGGATATTTAGTCATTATCGTTATCATGTTCAATTTGACGCACGAATGACGTGGTAGCGTGGCTCCCTTTTTTTGTGTGTGTTTTAATTCCAATAGAAACCAGATGAAACTTTCAAATTTTTGCTTTCTACTCCAAATCTTCTTTTGTTTTCAATCATTTTTTTAACCCCCAAATCTCTACCACATGCAATATTTCTTTCCTTGAAGAAGTACACGTTGACCCGGACGGACATGGAGGACAATTCAACCTTCAACGGGTGTGATACTGTCATTGCATGAATTTTATGAAGATGCATGTTTAGAGTTTAATTTAAACTTCTTTTTTTTGGTTTCTCACTCAGGCATTGTTGTAGGTTTAAATTTGTAGTTTTTCAAGGTTTAACTTTTATAAATTTTACTTAAAAAATGGTTTTTGTTTTGGTCCTTTTATAAACTTCTATGTAGGGTTATTTTTTGTTGTTTTTGTTTTGGTCCTTTTAATGGCACTGTAACAGTAACTCTTTTTCTATTATAGATCTTATATTTTTTTATTATTATTTTAGTCTCTATATACTTTTTTGGTTATTCCTCGGTTCCTATATTTTTTTTATGAATAATACCAACATCCTTATTATATTATAGGTAGAGGAAAATATTTAAGTTGATAAAAAAAAAAATACAGAGAATAAAAAAAAAAATTGTAAAGAAGGAGCGCGGGAAAGTTGGAAGAAAGGAGAATATCACAAAAAAAGAAAAAAAAGTGTTTTTTTACCCTCCCCGAGAATTAATAAAAAGGGTTTTGCACACAAAGTGTTTGTTCACCTTCCAGAGAGAAATTCGATGCGCGACTTCGTAACTGTGGCATCCCCAAAGCGCAAGGTATTTTTTCACGGCCTTCCCTTCTTAGTTTTTCTCACCATTTTTTTAGGAAAATGGCATCAACAAACTTGATTTTATTATTATTATTATTATTATTTTAATTTTTATTATCACTTCCCAAAGCCAAAGGGTTTAGTCTTAGATGTGAAAAAATATTTGTCTTTGGTCAGGTATCAATGGAACGAAAAGAAACCGAGGGGAAGTTGAAAATGAAGCCGAATAAGAGAAGACGGAAGAAGCGAAGCAGAAGAAGAGACAGAGAAGAGGAGAGGGACAGGCTGAGTGAATTGCCAGACTGTGTTCTGCTCCACATGTTGCAATTTATGCACACAAAATACGCCGTGCAAACTTGTGTCTTGTCTAAACGATGGAATGATCTTTGGAAGCGTCTCACTTATATTACATTTAATACATGCGCCTTTGATAATGTGGCAAATTTCAACAAATTTGTGTCCCGTGTTCTGTCTGGTCGAGATGGTTCTGTTCCCCTGCTTAATCTTGAATTCATGCGCCGTGGTCTTGCAGAGCCTAAGCTCCTTAACAGGCTCATGAAATATGCTGTGTTGCACGGTGTCCAGAAGTTTACGGTGTTCATAAATCTAAACTTCAGACCGAGCTTTGAGTTTCGCCCTTACATCTTTTCATGCCAGTCCTTGACGTTTCTTGAGGTTTTCATTAGTTCTTACGACACCTCGATGATAGTACTCCCGGAATCTCTGAAGATGCCAGCATTGAAAAGGTTGCATCTTGAGGCTGTCACTTTGGTTGCAAGTGGCAGCAATGACTATGCTGAGCCATTTTCTACCTGTAAGATGTTGAATACTTTGATACTTGGAGGCTGTTCATTGCATAAAGATGCAGAATTTCTCTCTGTGTCTAATTCTAACCTCTCTAGTTTTACCATAAGTGGTAGCTTTGAAGCAGGAGCTTACGGAATTGTGCTTTCTACTCCAAATCTTAGTTCTCTTGCTGTCAATGGTCATAATAATCACCCACTCTCCTCCACAGGCAATCTTTCTTTCCTTGAAGAAGTAACCATTGACACCGTCGGTATTACATGTTTTCAGAAGACAGACTTACTCATCATAAGCTGGCTGCAACTTCTCGCTAATGTAAAGATAATGACACTCCATTTGCGTACCCTTGAGACAATACTAACGGTTAGTTACTATGCTTTCTCCTTTTTACCTCTTTATTTTTGTTTTCATAATGCTGATTAGATGTGTGTTCTTGTGTCTAATTTTTTGCCTATACTCAATCTTGCAATTAAGAATGTCTGATTATATAATGTCTCCAATTCACTCTAATTGTGTAGGATCTATCGAATCCTGTTTCAATGAGTACTCAGCCTCCCTGCTTTGTTCAATTGAAGTCATTGGAAGTGAAGAAGCAACGATTTCCAGTTGTAGATATATCTGATGAACAAGTCAACAGAGTAGTGGAGTACTTACTTCAAAACTCTCCACTGGCCAGACTTGATGTCACAAATTGTTGAAGGAGATATACATGCTTAACTCTTTAGTTTGAAACTTTTCCAAATTATTCAGCGCTACATATTAGACTGGAGAATCTGAAGTGATTTTGTTTGCTACAGTAGTGTTGTATGTTGCATTATGACTATCAAATTTTAATTAATGAAATTAGATCAAATCCTTCTTTTCTGTTAAGGCTGAGATTTAGTTGTCAGTGAGTTTATAACAGCAGTCAAATCCTTCTTCACAAATTGTCATTTATAATCTGTGCAAGGCAGTAATCTTGGCGATTTTACTTTTTATGCAATTAGTGGATAAGATAATGCCTAAGGAGATCTTTATTTAGATGAAAAGCCAGAAATTGCCACTCCAAAATATTTGAAGGCTAGTGGCAAGCATTGATTAAGTGAACATATGTCTGAAACTTGTGTTTTGAATTTTGATTCACTTGCTTGTTCTATTGTAGCTTTAGACAATGCAATCACTGAAAGTAAGCACCCTTAATTAGATGTTTCAAACTTGATCATGTTTTGGCATAAATTTGCTAGGGACTTCCTTTATTAGAGAACCATACTGCATTGTCATTGTGAGTTTTTATAATTCATGAAGGTGGATTAAATCTTTCTTTTCTGCAAGGGTAAGAATGGTATTTAGTCGAATACCAAAAAAAAAAAGAGAATGATATTAAGCCAATTATCATGTTCAATCTACACACCTGAAATTTCTTTGGTTTAGTTTTACTCCAGGACTAGGGCTAGATATTATCTCTTTGAAAAGAATTTTGGTACTTGCAAAATAGAATACTGAAGGAAATTATTAGAATATTAGAATGAAAATAAGATAATAAAATCTCTATACATTCGGAACTGTTGTCGTAATTTATCATTAAGAATTTAATAATAAAAGAAAGTAGAGAATCGAGATGGTTGTTTATTTTATCTGTTGCTTAGTGTTTTTAGTTTAAGTGGAATTGTATACGGATTTTTCAATTAAAATCTTGAATTTGAAATATGTGAATAGTATAAACGTGATTCGGAGTGACTTTCTGTACTTGTTAGTTTCCATTTATGTGTGGCCATTTTGTATGTCTCGTGCCAAACCATGAGGAAATCTCTGAAAATAATAAAATCTTGGTTGATATTTTTTACATATAAAAATATTTTAATCCATAAAAGTTAGATTTAACATAAATGTTTTTTTTGTGAAAACCTAGCTAAATTGGAAATTATGGTTTTCCATATTTGGTATGATATTTTGATTCCAAGAATGTTATATAAATCATGATTCCGCGTACAGAAAAAAAGTTTATATACGTGTGCATTTGTTGTATGTTCTCAAAGTGAAAAATACAAAGAGATCTTGAAAAGTGTCTTCGAAAGAAGAAGTCTAGATAGGCTCATGAAATAGAAATATGCTCTGATTCAGAATTTTCAGCAGTTGACAATAGACATAACTTCAATCAGCCTTGCATTGCACCAATATTTAAGTCTCTCCCTTTAGTCTTTTGCTGTCAGTCTTTGACATGCCTTATAGTTTGCAATGTTTGACCTTTTATAATGTCAGTGACTACAGCTCTTCGGTGTTTTGGTAAAGGCATGTGAAGGTTTTTTTAAGCCTTAGTATTTAAATTTTTTAAGCAAGTGAAAATAACTCCGGAAAAAATATATCATTAACTCTTATGTCTCTTGTCTTTTTGAGATTCTTGATGTATATATATTATTTAAATTAGCATGAACTTTATATATAAAAATGAAATAAATTATTCTTTTTAACCTTTCACATCATCATGAACTGGTAGAATCTAAAATATAGTGCGAACATGAATTAAAACATGGCCACGAAACCAGAGTCTTCCTCCCAAAATCCATGTTCTGCTGCTTCTGGTTTTTCCATATTTCCTTTTCACTTGTTTTTGCATGTTGATGGATTCGCAAGTCATTTCTCATCCTATATAGCAAATAACACCAAATCACCATTCCTATATATTTTCCATTCTCTTATTACCACTCACTATAAATCATTTTAACACAAAACGCAACCTTTAATTGCCACACACACTCTCCAAGAATACAAATAATTAAGGATTCACCTCACAACACAAACACTATCTTCCCACTCTGTAAGCCTCTTCCTTGTAAAATCAGACCATGGGAATTAACAGACTTTTGCGTAAAATCTTTACCTCTGATATACTTCTAATTGTTCTCCCTGTACTTGTAACCTTCTCCATCACTGTGTTCTTCATATACAGACGCTGGAGGCTCGAAAAGCACATAGCAAATAGTCAAATCCGGTATGCATGATTTATGATTATTCTACCATTCTCATTATCAACACCAATGTAATAATAATCATGTCGATTTCTTGGATAATTGTTTGGTCGCTGATGATGTTGTTGGGCTGTATATTACATTATAGGTTGGAACAAGCATTCGATCAAGTATTGAAATCTGGTGTAGCCCGAAGGGAAGCTTATTTTGTGCATGCTTAGAAATGTCTTGGGCATAAATCCAACAAACAAAAACAAAATAAAAATATATATTTTTCTCTGAATATCAATAATGTATATGCACTCTTTCTACTTAGATCTTCTTTTAGGATGTAAATGTATTTAAGTGGTGTTTTTTTTATGCTGTAATGTATTTAAGTGGTGTGATGGTATGTAGAATTGATGATCGAAACGTGGTTAGTTACCCTCTATGTTAGGAAAGTTCAGGGACGGACCAAGGTTGTCCATTTCGGGGTGTTAATAAAATTATACTTTACTTTGTAGGGGTGTATTTAGCAATTGGAAGGGTACATTTAGTAATTATAGAAATGTGTTTAAATTTTTTATAGTGCATTAACGTTTAATCTTTTTTCTTTTACGTAGAATTCTAATATTTTATTAATATTATATAATTTATTTTTTAATTAGTTATTCTCTAAATTATCAAATTAATATTAATTTTTTTCTAAATTTTTTATTTAAATATTAAATTTTAATTATTATAGAATCAATTTTATCTTTAATTTTAAAATTAATAGTAATTTTATCAAATTATATTAATATTTTATTAATTTTAATTATTATATATTTTTTTTATAAATTATAAAATCACAATATTATTTTTTTAATGCTACAAAATAACAAATTTTAATTATTATAAAATTAATTTTAATTAACTTTTTAAATTATAAAATTAATAGTAATTTTATTTTATTTTGTAAATAAATCATATCTAAATATTATATTTGATTAATTTTATTATTATTATATATAATTAACTTTTTCTTAAGTTAAAACTTCAATTGTCAAATTTTATCTATCTTACAAGTAAATGAGTTGTTTTTATTTCTCAAATTACACATCAACTTAAACATCATAGCCATGAGTTAATATCTTCGACAAAAGAAAAAAAAAATTAAAAGATATAATTATATAAAATATTTCTAATTTTTATATTTTAAATTTGACCATTAATATATTATATTTTTTTTAACAATATTATTGGTATGAAGAAAACAATTAATATATTTCATTTTTAATATAGTTATAAATGATTTTCATGATATAAAAAAAAATATTTCAATTAACATTTTAGATTTATTTATAAATATTTTATATATAATTTTTTTTTTCTGTTGACCCTATTCTGAGTCGTTCCGCCCCTGAAAAAGGTTATAGAAGTACCAGAGGTGTCAACTGAATTTTTTGCAAAATTTAAGGAATGTGAGAATATTTCTCTCTTTTCTTATGTATTTATATATATTAGTACTAAACTTGCATAGTAATAAAATCAAAAAATATAAACCTTTTTTAGGATGACAACCTTAGCTTGGGTTCGCTATTGGTTAATTAATGAACCCTTAAATTATGGTTTGAAGATTTCATCTATACTTGTAACATTTTAATTTAACAAGTTTTTATTTTTTGGATGGGTATTTAACCAAAGTTTTGCATCAAAGGAGACAAATTCTTATTTTCTAGTGGTGTAAAATGAAGTATGAGCTAAATTGATGATTTGAACAAACTTTGAGTGGAATTTGATAAAAATAAATTACTTTTCAACAAGCATGAGAATTAATTTCATCAAAATCCAGTCCCACGATACAAAACTGCATGCTTATTGACGTAACGATGAACAAGTCCAAATTGGCTGAAAGACGCACAGTCCACCTATGACAAGTGTATAAGATTTAAAATTCAGTTTTTATTTTTCCTCCCACAAACATATATAAAGTCATAAAACTAGGGTCTTCGTTCCCAAAACCCATGTACTGCTGCACCCAGTTTTCCATTTCCATTCACCTGTTATCTATATATCCATCATCATCAAAACCATTAACCATGACAACGTATCCAAAACTTTTTTCTTATCCTAACAAGTCAAATAAACTATTACCAAACTACTGTAACACACTTGTTTAAACACAACAAAAAGCATTCTCACTCATAACTCATAAATCATAACAACCATAATGAGCATCATAGTACTCTTCTTCCTGCTGGTAACATCTTCCGTGTTCCGCACCACACGCGCTCAATCCCCTCCAGCACCACTAGTGACTCACGTCGTTTCCAATGGCGCCGCCGCCCCCAGAGCAACATTTCCCATGTTACTCATCATCTTCGTCTTCGCCCTCTTCATCACTGCATTCTGCTCCATCTACATTCGCTACTGCTCCTACCAACAACCCCACGCGCTTCCGCAGTCCGCACCGCGCGGGTGCGGAATCGACCCGCGCGTGCTCGCCACGTGTCCCGTCATGTCCTACTCCGCAGCCAGAATGAAGACGCCGCAAAACGCCGCTTTTCAGTGCGCGGTGTGTCTGGTGGAGTTCGACGACGCCGACAGCCTCCGGTTACTGCCCAAGTGCGGCCACGTGTTCCACCCGGCCTGCATCGACACGTGGCTCGCGGCGCACGTGACCTGCCCCGTGTGCCGCGGTGAAGTGAGCGTGGAAATCGAGGAGGAGACACGTGCGCGCCACATGTTAAATGAAAGTTCCGCGAGAGGCTTTGGGTTTGGGGTGCTTCTGAGGTCGCATTCGACGGGTCACTCTTTGGAGAGATTCACTCTGAGGTTGCCCAAGGAAGTGACGAAGAACATTCTGGAAAACGGTGAACGCGGGAGCGTGATCACGAGGATGAAGCGTTCGGCGAGTTACGACGTCGTTTTGCGGAGTGTGGAAGGGGGTGAGGGTAGTAGTAATAGTAATAGCAAAGGGAAGAGTAATTATAATGATAATAACCAGTGGGTTTTGTCAATGACGCCTTCCTTCGTTTCTCGCGGTTCGGATTCGTCGAATGTTGGAACTGCGTGTCCGGGGATTCTGAGGTTTTGGGGTGCTTCTGTCGTGAGGGAAGAGAAAGAGTGTCAAGGGAGAACGGTTTTCCGTTGTGCAGTTGGATTTGGTGGTGTCTCCTTTTGTTTGAACACATGGAACAAAACAGAGTTTGGGTTTTGTTGTACAGTGTAATGAGAGGTTACTTGTATGTACAGTGAGGATAGATACTGGGAAAAAAAAAAAAAATTATAGTTGTAAAAGTGTAACAAATTTGAAGATTTATGACACTACTCATTCGTTAATCATTATAGTATGTTACTATAATACAATGTCTGTTTTATGTTTTCTTAATAAGTAGTTATTAAGGGCGGGAATTGTTTAGAAGGTTCTTCTGCTTCTGCATTATGCATTTGTCGACATCTACCCAAAAAATATACAAAGAAAATACTTTTGTTTTACCCAATTTTTAGCTTTTATTGGCAATTGTAACTAATAACAGAGAGTACCTTCTATTCAATTTTTAAAATTTCACAGTGTTTTAAAAGCTGGATTGAATTGGAGTTTAACCAGTCAAATTGTGAATTGACTGTAAAGGATTTGAATGTTCTCAGATAAAGTAGGAAAGAAAACGAATAGAGAAAGATATCTTTTACAGTTTAACATAAACTACACAAATTTTAACTCTCCAAAATAAAACATACAAATTATGCACCAATAGTTTTAGACTTTTAGATGGAAAACTGCATTTCATGCAATTTGCGTTGAAATGTAGATGATCCAGTTTGTAGTTCGCATTGAACTGTAGAGGATCCAGTTCCAAATAGATATAGATTTTTTGGGTTACGTGTACTTTATAATGATATAAATCTATCAACAAAATTGCACGCATTAATCAATCATTTTTTCTAGCTAGGAGAAATTATGTCAATAATTGTTAATCCTGTCCAGTGTCATGCCACTTTACGTGTCCATATGTCTTGTTTAAGTGTCTTGTACTATAAGGTACGAGCTCTTTCTACGTGGCACTAGGCACAAGATATTATTTTCATCTATGTTGACATTATGTTATGAACCACTCGAATTAAACAAGAACCCGACGCGAAATGTGGTTGAAGAATTGGGACCAGCTGGGGAAAACGTGTTATGGTTGGTGGAAGGAGTGATTGAAAGTTTAGATTACCGGAAAATGCAAATGGACCCATAATAGATTGAATTAATTTGTATTATATCTTAGTTTAGTTTCTAAGACAACAGTGTACTGTAGTTAGGTTGTAGACTTGTAGTTAATTGCTGTTGATGCCTACATTCATAACCTAATGCTGTCACATGAGGTGGTCTCATAGTCTCATTTAAGATATTGCATTGTGATTGGTTAGAGGCTTACGAGTTTCAATAAATTGATTTCTAAAAAAGTAAGACCTTTTTTTTTGGGTTGAAATGAAGGGACTTAACCCCAACAAGAAGCTATGTTAATAATTATTACGAGTGAATGAAAGAAAGGGAAAACTTTAACATCATGTTTCTAAAGAAAATGATATTACTATAAAAGTAATTTCCCTAAATGCTTGTCCAATTAGTTCAGTGTAAATTTTAATCACAAGAATCAAATATAGCCCTTAAAAGCTAATTGTCCACCCTTTTATCAGGTGAACGTATTATCTTGTCCCTACAAGCTTAGGAAACGATAAGTTGCATATTGTAAGATACAGAGAACATGTCATCGCGTGAGATCATATCCTTCGTTCATGGAAAAAGAAGGAATAAAAAAAAGAGTTTGAGTTGCCATATTTCACAGCTGGTGTCACAAACTTTTTAGTAAAAGACAACACAAAAATAGAAGAAAAAATATATATTACCTTATTACTTTGACACCTTTTTTACTTTATTCTCAGACCTTAGCAAAAGCTTGCACTCACATCATCACAGTCCTATTACTATATAAGTCGATCACCCTAGCATCAGTGCATCACCCCTTCAATAATTGTTGGATTTCATTTTCATTGATGCTTCTCATTAAAACGAGTTAACATTAACACAAGACTCTATCAACATGCTACTTTATCTCCGGTACATGTGTGTGACATGGGCACAGCATAAGATTAATTAAGATATATATCCAAAATAATAGTCTTACACCTAAAGAGTGTGAAAACAATGGGTGAAAAAACAACAAATTGGTGGAAATCAACATCAACTATGAGATATTCCATAAATTTTCGATGTCTACTGTCTAGTTATGTGGATGGAAAAATCTTTGGGCTTAAATAAAATTTTAGGATTTGCTCTACCATTCACCTTATGTTTAAATATGACGGTAAAATTTATTGAAATGTTGAAATGAAACTTTAATTTTAAATCAACAGAACCGGCAAAAACTGCATGCTTCTGAATTTTATACTGTCACTGAAGCAGTAAACCGGCACCATCCTTCAATAATTGGTATTAATTTATTTAATTGTCTGGTGCTTCTAATCAGTAATGGAACATTGACATTGACCTTCACAGGAAAAAAACATTGACATTGAATTCAACAAAAAAAAAACATTGACCTCGATTAGAATATCCACACGTTCTCGGTCTCTTATGGGATAATAGAACGGCTTTTTCCAATTTCCTAATTTCATATACCTCAGATTTGAACATTGATTTTAGTAGGGTAATTTTAAGGGTAATTTCCTATATGTTTAGTGTTTTTAGTTCAAATTTAGTCTTTTTTATACTCTTTTTACTTAAAACTTTCAAAAAAAAAATTTATCCAAGTATTTGATTTTTTATAAGGATTTGGACTATAAAATAATTTTTAAAGTTTAAAAGAAATTTAATTGAAACATAATAAAATTATAAAGATTTTATAAGATGTAAGATTAAGATTTGACGAGGAAAAAATTCAGCATGTTTTGTATTTTGAATGAACGTAATATTTTGATTTGCTGAGTTTTGATTCAAAACAATTTAAAAATTTGTAAAAAAATTAAATAACAATAGTTTACAATTCCAATGGATTCCTACTTTTTGCCCCTCAAAACCTGAACCGAATAATCTTATTCGAGCACTACCATCCTTGATCCTTCCTCGAAATTTCACAGAAGGATACTTTCACTTCATTTAAAATATAATAATATAATATTCCTATGTTTTACTTATAATAATATAAAATGTTATATATATATATATATATATATATATATATATATATATATAAAATGAATTATGGTGGAGTCTTGAAGAAATTAGAAAAATTCATTTCTCACGTTACGCCAAAGACAAGGGCGTTTTCTGGATTCATCGTGTTCGAAGGCATCAAGTTTTGACAACAACAATAGTGCAATGCTTTTCTTTTCCCATATTTATTCATGTATTCCTCATGATTTTTTTTTCTTCTTGCATGTCATTCTCATCATCTTGAAAGAAATAGCAAGAAAAAAAAAATACAACCCAATCAGAATTTTAATACAAAAAGTGTGCATTAAAGATCTTTGTTTTTTTTTTTTTAATGAATTTATATATTAAAATCACTTATTACGTATTTGTTCCTCTATCAAAAAGCAAATTTAATTTCAGCAAATAAAAATTGTGGCTAAGAGTTTAAATAATTAAAGTGGAAGAACGTGTGAGCCTAACAATTTAAATAAAAACAACTGGTGATATCTAAATAATCATTATTGTAATATATTTGTTTTCAGATAAACTTTTTATGATGTTTATAATTATCATTTTTATTTTCGTGGCACTGAATGAAGAATATAAAGGAAAGAAAATGGATTGCTTGTCTACATTATTTTGTCCTTTTCAAAAACAGATAGAGTTGCTTCTAGATCCTGCCGTTATTTGTTTTTTTTTCTGTATACAAAATCATTTTCTCACTTCTATTTCAGGTTCCAATCATTAGCCAAAACAACAAGCATTTTATCTAAGAAAGTGTAATTTTTTTTTTCCAGTAAATATTTTTTTATTTCTTTTCATCACTTGGTTACTTGGCACTATTTTTCCTTTTCTGAATGTGAAAAATAAAAACTGTCTTAAAAGTAACATTACTCTAAGAAGTATTAGCCCCAACTAATGATGTTTGAATTTAGAATCTTACATAAATTACTTAAAATCTTCCATTGTTAGATTGAGTTGTTAATCCTAATATTGCAATTTATTTATTTTTTATTAATTAAACTTCATTAAAAATTACAAGACACTTACAACATAATAACCTAAAAAAGAAGAAATTATGTCATGACCCAATGTGAATGTGTCTACTGTCTATCATCTCGATTAATCTCCACATGATATTAACCAATTTCTTAAATTTATAAAATTTTTTTTATAAAATCCAAAACTTTATAATAATTTATCCTGTAAAAAAGGTGTATGAATCGAGAGAATGGCTACATTGGAGCAAAGTTATGGTAACCGTTCCCCTGCATTTTACTCTGCTCCACTCAAAGCAGAGCCTTCCTCTCCACGCGACAATGCTCTGTCTGTAATAAATCTCACTTCTCTTTTTGACTCCATTCACTTTCTCCCATGCCAACAAATACAATTCTCAATTCCCCCTATCTTTTTCACAATATATATACCCCTCTTCATCTTTCTCTCTCACACAGACACAAACTCTCAACTCAAAATGGTTGAATTGAGTTATTCATTCCACACCAAACACTTTCACCTTATTACCCTCTTGACATGCCTCTCTCTCATTTTCAATCTCTGTAATTCACAAACCTCCATGGAGCCAGTTCCCACCTACATCACCCACCACAGCTGGGAGCCTTCCGTTGCCATCACCGTCGGTGCGATCATCTTGGCGCTCATCTCGATGGCCATCATCTCCATCTACCTCCGCCGCTGCGCCGAGTCACGCATCATCATCACCACCACCACCACGGTACCCTGCTCCTGCGCGCAGGGGATCAACAAGGAACTCCTCAACACGTTCCCAACGCTCTTCTACTCCAACATCAAGGACCTCAAGAAAGGAAACGAAACGCTCGAATGCGCTGTTTGTTTGACCGATTTCAGCGACAAAGACGCTCTCAGGCTCCTCCCCAAATGCAATCACGTGTTCCACCCTCACTGCATTGACTCCTGGCTCGCGTGTCACGTGACTTGCCCTGTTTGTCGCGCCAATCTCAGCACCACCCAGGATTCGTGTCAGCTTTCCATAACTGTCCACGAGGAGGAACGTTCCCAAAACACATCAACAACAACAACAACCACAGCCGAAACAACAACAACACAAGTTGATCAAAGTCCAAACAATGACGTCAGTCAAGTTTGTGTGGGAGATTCTACACCGACTAATGGTACTGATACAACTAAAATATTGTATATAAATGAGGAACAGTGCTCGTCCTGCGAGCTTGTTTCTGAAGTTGAGTTAAGCTTAGACACGAATTCTACTACTACTAGCAGTGGTGGCGGTGACGGTGATGGTGATGACGACGGGGTTATTGTGTCGGAGAGGAACTTTTCGAGGTCGAACTCGACGGGGCATTCGCTTTTGGAGCAAGGGAAGGGTGTGGAGAGGTACACGTTGAGGTTGCCGGAAGATGTGAGGAGGTACATTCTTGTGAACCATGGAAGGAGTGTTCAACGTTCCGCTAGTGTTAAAGGGTTGTGTTGGAGTGACAGCGAAGAGAGTCATGCGGGGAAGAGGGTAGAGAAGAGGTGGATGATTTGCACGCCGCCATTTGTGGCGAGCCATGGTTGAAAGTTGAAGAATTTTGTTGAACACTTGGTAAACGTTGTTGTTCTGCGTTGTCTGAGAGGAAAAGGTTGTGAAAGTGAAGGTTAGTGATTTGTGGGTTGCTTCAATAAATGGGTCGTTGTCAATTCTTGCAGAGATTGTGAGAGAGATGAAGCAGAGACTGAGATGGAAGAAGAGTAGAGTTCTCAATGATTGAGTCAGCTCGTTATGTTTACTCTTGGCTTATGAGTCAACTCGTTTTCTTTCTTTTCCTTTTTTGCTTATTTTTTGGGGTGAGAGTGTGTGAGATCAGTGGCTCATTTGCACATTATGCTATTTATTTTATTTTATTCATTTATAATCATATATTTACCTAGTATTGTTAGTCTAATTATTTTCTTATCATCTTGACTAAATAAATTTAAGGGCACTTAGTTTTGTCGGACTTTGTAAATCGTTGAATCTGATACTTTTTTATGTTTTTGGTAAAGCTGAATCTGATCTTCATTGTATTTTATTATTATTTACACAACCTGCTATGTTGTTTTTTCCCCTTGATATTTAAACTTTTTTTTTTTTAAAGACTTCAGCAAAATTTGAATCTAAAATATTGTATAAGCCACTTTAACCTCTTATTATTATGCTGATTTTAGTAGATTTCTTCGAATTTCTTTCATAGAAATAATAGAATTTAATGTTGTTAGTTTATCTTTAAAATAAACTAAAGATATGCAATCTTTTAGACATTTTAACGAGTTAAAATACAATACACTTCAAATTGAATAAACACTTTAAAGATATTATCACTTAAAGGTATGATGATTATTTTATAAACGAATGATGTTTACCTTCTACCATTAAGTTCTCATCAAAATGAATAACTATATTTCTAAGCCATTTAAAGGGCTAAAGATATCTTAGTGCCTTTCTTTATCAAAGAGAAACGAAGCCAATTTAATTGCTCACAAACATCGCTTGTAAACGGCACAGGAGTTTGGATTGATTTTGCTTTTTGAATGATATCAAAGTGACATAATGATGTTCAAACGATAAATTACAAAACTAAAAAGTTTAAAACAGTTGATTATTGCATGATCGTAGTAAAAGCTGAAAAGAGCACCGTATCGGGTTTTAATCCTAAAAAAATTCTCAAAGATAAGCTTCACTCTCGCTCGCACAAGTTGCTTCTCAATAATTAATTACTCTCTTAAGTTCTTAAAATAATATAAGTATTATCTAAACTCTAAAGTATTAAATATCAATTTAGTTGTTATAGTTAATTTGATTTTTTTAATACTTCAAAGACTATTTAGTATGATTTTTAATATAAGAAATTATTTACATAATTTGTTATAGTTTATTCTTGCTACTAAATTTACTTTGCTAAAAAACAGTCCTACCAAATCTCATGCATGCTAAAACACCACAACCAAGAGGGGGGGAGCATCATGCACAAGAGACCAAAGAAATACTATACAGTATTAGGAGAACCTAATATTCTGTTTCGCGGCGAAGACAAATTCGATAAGTTGTATTTTAATTGATGTTATTTTTGCATATTCACACGAAAACCCAAATTAAGATAATGACGCATCAAGCTCTTCGTAATGAAAAATCACAATCACTTTTTGCCATTATTGGTGCTCTAAATAACATGTGGTTGCTGAGATTACAAATATGGGTCAACACTTTGGCTGATTTTGGTGATAGGGATGACAAGTGTACCTCCCAATTTCTGCAGTTTTCTGGTCCAACATGGTTTCACCAAATGACATGACAGTGACAATGAGTAGTCTTCTTCTTAAGCAGTTTGATTTGAAGGAGAAGAGCCTAACATGATAGGTTTTTGTCTTTCCCTGGATGTTATCTGTGGCTCTTGAAAAAAGAAAGGAAAATAAGGAAGGATAACATTAGCATTTTTTAGCTTCCAATTTCACAAAATAAAAAATGTTAAGGCATGGAAAATGGAAGAGACAAAAGAAAATACCAAACGCAAATATGACATGTCCTGAAACTATTGTTTGTTAGCATTCAAAGCATCAAATATGTTATATTTAATATATCCTATATTATCTTCACAACTATGCAAGAGACACACATGTACGTTAAACAGAGCCAAGCATTACTTAACACGATAAGCAAACTACATGTATCAAAATATTAAATGTAAAAACTTAAATGTATTTTTGATATGTATATAATAAGTAAATTTATTTGAAGATTTCTTTAGCCATCTAATTAGGCCAAAATGGAAACTGCCGCAGGTTTCCACCATTTTAAAATTGAAATGGCAGCTTTGCCAGCTTTGTATTTCATCCACAAACCCTATATTCTTGCTTAGGACTATAGCAACTAATTTGTAGCAGGTTTCCGTGTATGTTCTAATTCTAGTTGCCTTGTAAATTAATTATAAAATGCTTATTCTAGCATTATTTTTAAACATAAACTGATTCATTTTCTGATTCGGAAAGAAAATTAAAGTATATGTGTAAGTGTGTAAGTAATGGTGCTTGAAAGAAATGCCAAAAACAGCTATCACTTTACTCCAAGAATCTACTCATTTCTTCTTTCTCCACCTTGGTGTGTGAGGTGTAAGCTATTGCGTATGGGGCAAACTTTTGGATTGTACAATCTTTTAATTAAGTACTGTTAAAGGTCTAGATTTAGATTAATAATTAAGAAAAAGGTAGAATAAATTAGAATGCTACTGAGATTGGACATTAAGATATTTGAAGCGAGCCTCTTAGTACCAAATAGATAAAGCATGGTTAGGACTGTTGCTTTTTGTAGTTAATTAAAAAAAAGATGTGATCTTTTAGGATGAACTTCAAGGATTAATATGCAACATGTCCCCACCTACTATTTCATTATATTAGAAATTGAATATTGGGTTACTTGATGACAAGACTGGGGAAAAGCATCTAAATTAAAGATGAGAAGGACATATACTAGTAAACAAGCACGTAAAGGGAAATTTTGAGAGTTTTTCAAAGTTGGGATTGCTTGATTGAAGTGGAGAGGAAACCACTATCGATGCACAAAGATTGCAAGCACTTATTTTACGGGTAGGAGTGATCATCTTGATTCAAAAAATATAGAAGAAGATAAGGAGAGGGTGACGTGACCAAATAGATAGAGAGTAAGAATAATTAAAGGGTTTTTCTTGCAATGCCAATAAAAGGCAGTGACCCCTTTGTGGTTGTTGCAACATAAGCTGTAGAGCAGAACCATGTGAGACCCACAGTAAGATAGACTCAAATGCAATAACAGAATCTTTTTAATGGACATAAGTACACAGGGAAAGAGCCCTAAAGGGAAGAATTCCAATTCCCAACTGTACTAGTCTGTGCATCATATCTTTGCTCAATTAAATTGACACTTCCCAATGTTGGAAAATCAACACTATAATATAAAATCACTCTATCATGAGTTTACTTTTTGGAAAAATGTTTCTTGTACACACATGCTAATCTATCTACACCTCTAGAGAGAAAGAAACAAACGAGAAAATAACGATGTGATAAAAAGAAACAGATGAAGAAAAATGATTAAGGGAATGTTTAAAATCTATTTGCTCTTACTTTTGATCAACGGCAAAAGTTTATACAGTACCATTCAATCATTTGTTGATACACATAAAAAAAGTTTAACTTTTTAAATAATTAATTAAGTTATCTTTTTTAAGTGATGTGACAATAAATAATTAGGGAATAATATTTTACAATGTCAAAGTAAAGAGAAAAATAGTTTTCCACCAGTAAATCACAATCCTCTATTATACGGTGCACGTTTATTTAACTCTAAACTAAAATTAAATCTTATGCCAGTGTGAGGTTTATTTTTTGTAGGTACATAAGTGGGTTCTAATCTCAAACTTAGAAAAAAAGGAAGTGACCAGTGTGGCCAATAATCCAAAGAGATAACGGGTTGTTTTCTAAATTCACAACTTTGCTATTCTCACTATTAAATAACAAAACCTTGTTTAGTGGGAAAAGACTTGTTTGTCATTGTTGTTTATATTCATTATGTACATAAAAAAAGCATCTCTTACTCTACGGTCAAAAGACTAATCCTTTTCACTCACTCATATTATTGAAGTGGATTTTTTTTTTTAACAAAATCTTTTCCAATTTTTATTTAAACTATTAAATCCATATATATATTTCCCTTGCACCAACTATTATTAAGTGTGAAAAAAAACCCAGCACAGTCTCACTTTACGTCCTTTTTTTCTCTCTTTTCTCAAAAGTGGTAAAAGTAGGAAGAGGGACCAAGAATTTATAGACATGAATAACTTTTCCCCTGAACCCTAAACAAAAGGAAGAAATTCTGAAGTACCCTGGATATAAAATGGCACCAATAGTACTAAGGAACATGTACTATAGCAATTATGTGAGGATTAGCACTAACAATAAATAAATGAGATCTAGGATTAAAGTCAGGGATTATAATAATAGACGTCACACACGTTGACACCTAATTGTTCCTAAGAATCTCTAACAATGAAGACACCAAAAGTTTTGGAAATGTTGTTGAGACACTTTTTTTTCTAGTGTCATTATATGTTGTTGCTTCACAACTGTCCTCTACAAAATGAAAAATATATATTCCAAAGAGAGAGGGGTTGTGAATGGAAGGAAAGGAAAGATAAATCTTACTAGAAATGAGAGCCTTTGGTCTGTTCTTGAACAGAATCTTATGTCTGATGACTCCAACAACTTGCAGCTCCACGTTACAACCACTTTCTCCATCAGGATGCTTTACTTTCTTGAGCACCACCATTGGCTTCTTCAAGGGAACCTTTGACCCTGTCAGTTCATGGTATCCAACAGTGAAGGTGTACACTTCCTAACAACAAAAGTCATCAACACAAAAGATTATTAGTTTACCATAAACTAAATAAAAAAAATTAAAAAAAAAAACTTTGAAATGTTTTTTGTTGGTAACCATTGATTTAGAACCTAACTTGGGTCAACCTACCAGTCCATGGTTTAATTGAATCCACTATTTTTTGTGGACAATCATTTTTTAATTACTATAAAAATATAATTGCATTCATTCTGTCCGTACCTTTTCTAATTCTATTATGATAGCCAAAGAAAAGGTAACACTTTCTTTATTTTTTTAAGATGGCAAATCTTCAATTTGAACCCTACTCTCTTTAGACATTTTTATCACTCTTTTTCTCTTTAGAGCTATTTCTCATATTACATTTTAGCAAAAATTCTTTATTACAAATCAAATTACTAAGTAGGTCCCTGAACCAGTTAACAAATTTCAAATAAATTTATAAAGTATTTTTTTTAATTGAATCCTTGATAATGCAAATTCTTTGCAATTGAGTTCCTAGAGTTTTTGAAAACACCATAAATTATCGTTTGCTAGCAATTTTAAGCCACCAAAAGCTAACTCTAAACCTTTTTTTTTTTGTTTAGAGATTCAATTAAAAAAATTGTTTAAGGATCCATTCAAAAATATTCAAATAATTCAAAGACCTATTTAATAATTTAACCTATTATAAATTTTAATTATAACATAACCTATATATTTCAAATATTTATTCATAATATTTATCATATCTATATTACAAAGGCTAAAATCATAATAATAATAATAATCTAAAATAAGTCAGCATTTTTAAAGTAACAATAAGCAATAACAAAAATAAGAAAAAAAAGGCTAATCAAACATTAGGTAAGAAATTAAAATAAAAAATAATCCAGCACTTTCATATATCCTCTGACAGAAACTTATCAATATTCTTATAAAAAATACTCTAGTTAGCATAGCAGAACCCTAAAAGTAGATACATGATTAAAATTGCGATTTCGGAATACTCTACTCTATAACAATCACAGCGTCGGTGATTCCAGCTTTGTATCAGTCAGATTCGTTCATAAATTCGTTAGTCAAAACGCAACTTTCAATTACGATCGCAATTTAAAACCTTGGAAGAACTAAAGGCAGAATATAAATTGATTGGTTTTGAAGAATGGTGAAAAGGGGGAACCTGAGAAGAAGGACGACAGAGAGTGCCGATGCGAAGGTTTGGGAGGGAATCGTGGAATCCAGGCTGTGGCTCCACCACTCCTTGGAGTTCTATAATGCCCCATTCCGAGCAATTTCCTTCTCCACAGTTGCACCTCACTCGAATCTGCATCGTTTCCTCTTCTATCTTTTTCTCTCTACGGACTAGAGAGCTTGGGGAATTTTATTCGGATGCTTTTTGGCGGCAAAATCGCTTTTTTCCCGCGCGATTTGGTGAAGGGGAAAGGAATGTGTTGCCTTTTCTTATCAATGTTGAGTGTTGACACGTGATAGCATTTATAACTTCTTTTTTAGGTTAAATTAATTTGCTGATTTTCATATTTTTATCAAATTTTAATTAAATTTATATTTTTTTAATTGAATCTCTGAAGAAAATAATTCAACTGAATCCTCAGTCTAATTATCATTATAAAAAAAGACACAAGATGGTAACTGAACAAATTATCAGTACAAAATAATTAATTTTTTTTAACATATAAATGGGTTTAAAAAACTCTTTTTTTTGTCAAAATCCCACCCATACTTGATAAAAAAAAATACTACCTTTTTTTTTATTTTACTTAAAAAATTTTAAAAGTTAAATAAATAAAAACATTTGTTATGCAAATTTTGAAACAAAAGAATTTAAGTTATTTTCTTACATCATTAATTTTTTTGGCTTTATCAGCATCAAAGTGAAAGTATAAGAATTTTGGCTTACTCTATAAAGGAATGCAATTCCTAGTACCATGTCCTACCATCTACCACTGATGTCACACAATGAGAAGATTCTCCTGTCAACTTAAGATTAGACGCCATAAGAGACACAGTTCTACAATCAAGCTAACATGATAGTAACTGACAACTACCCATAGCATGTTCTACAAAAGACACAGGATCAGTTAATTAAAGGATCACAAAACAAACTAACAACAAAAGGAGATAGGTTAAAGCTTTTTATAGTTTTCCTAACTGTACAATCTTATGTTAGTTCAGTTCAGGAACAAGATGGTAACTGATGATTTAACAAACATTCCTTCTAGTATCTTAACCACAGTGAGAGAGTCTGGCTCCAGCAGAATTTCCAATACCAATATTTCTGGGGTGCTGCAGTGATGGATCCACAAAAGACTGTTTAAACATTTGTTTGTGTGCCAAAGTATTGGCTGCAACAGTAGTCAGTTTGGTGTATGTTATCTAAAGTACTGACACTTGACAAGGCTATCTCACTGTGCTGCTTCTTGGGATTTTGATCAGAGTCTACTAATGGGATGGTGCCAGTGAGAGTTTTTATTGCAAAATCAATGCATGGATCCATCAATGACATGTCAAGTGTCTTTTCTGAAGACGATGGTCCTGCATTCTCAGTCTTGGCATCATCATCAGCATGTTCTTGTGGATTAGCAAGGTTCCCTGGGTTGGCATCATTGCTTTTCTTACCATGCTCTTCACCATCGGCACCAGCGGCAGCAGAAGTTTGTGAGTTTTTGTAGGGTTCAAATGTTACTCCAGTGAGAGTTTGAATTGCAAATGCAATACATGGGTCTGTTAGTAATTCTCTGAGGGGAAAGTCAAGGGTGTAATCTAACTTTGCATCAGATTTATCTCCATTTTGGAGGACCCTCACACACTCTTCCACAGAAGCATTGTTCTGCAGATGCGAAAAAGAGAAGAATTCTTTATGCTTGTCACTTCTTTGCACTTCTAGAGTCATGTCAGTATGCTTTTCAGATTTGTACTTAACTTCTAACCCACCTGCAGGTGCATTAAACTGTTTTGCTAGACCATCAGTACCTGATTGTTTAGCTGCAGCACGACGTGCTCGATTTCTTGTTTTAAGTTCCGGAACAGGATCAACCTTAATTCCAGCAAGACGCTTTGAAGCACGGCGAGGCAAATTGATCTCTTTCTTGTGCTTGTTTTTGCACTGGCGATCTCGGGCCTGAGCTTTTTCAGTGCCATGTTTTGTCTCTGAATTTTCTTGAAGTTGCTTTTCTTTGGCATCTTTGTTAGTGCAACCTGAAAATGAAGTGCTTTACATATTGACAGCGACAAAGGAAAAGCTACAATAAGTACAAAACCTATTTTAATAACATTTTATCTAGAAAGAACAAAGGCCAAATAATTATTTTTAAATCCGAATTAAATACAAAGTGCTAACTGAGTGGAGAAAAAATGTCTTAGTTTACAGGAGATGCAATAATTACATATAATGTTTCTTAGTTGATGTTAATCACCAAACATGAGAACAAATACCTAACTGATGAAGGCCAATACATATCATTCAATCATGTATGTAATTAACAAAGTCTGTATTTTAACTTCAAAGGAGAAAGAGAAAAGTTGGGAACTTTACACTGATTGGAAATACATTCAGAGACGGGCACAGACATATGTTCTTTAGAACTTGCAGATCTTGGAATCTGTTGGTCATTAGCTATCATGTCCAAATCTGAGCTTTGACCCATGCTAACTGATAATGTTGATTTCATGGTTACACTTGTTGACTGTGAAGAAATCATAGATAATCTGTCTTTTGACTTGAATTCCTTCCTTCCTATCTCTCCAGATTCAAGATAGCGATCAACATCTTCCATTGAGCAGAATGTATATCCATTTACAGGGTCAATATAGAACTGCATATAAAAGAAATCAGAAGGGTGAATTACTTAATTATTTTTCCAATGGTTGAGCAGGGACACATTAAAGGCACAAGCAACTTCGATAAAAAGTTGTACATCCTCCTACTCTGGTTGTACAACATTGGTTTAATGTGAAGTCAAAGTTTAGTTAAAGTGAACTAAGCTTTTTTCTCCCCCTTTGAGGAATGTGTAGCTACAAATACAATATTCAAGAGAAAAAATTGAGCCATTGTTTACCGTATCTCTTCTAACTGAATCTCCATTCGTTGCGATTCTGGTCTTTTTCACCCATCCTGGTGGTAACCCTTCCACAATAGCTTTCTCAACTATAACCTAGATTGCTTGAATAACCAAATTTCCCCACATAAGTAATACAACCAGATAGATATTAAACATGAAATAAAGCCATCTAAAGAAGAATTTTCTTGACAGACATTAGGAGAGATTTTCTGGATGCTGGCTTTGTTCCGAGCATTGTCGAGATAACGAAATACCTCCACCTTGGAATTGAATTTTAGTCCACTTGATGGGGAGAAGTAATACTGCAATACATATAACTTGAATAAGATTTGAGCTGCATCATCATATACAGAGTTTCTATGACTATTTTATCCTCTTTGCCTCAGTCAAGCATAAATATACGGCCAAGCAATGATTCGAGTCAAAGAAAGATAAAATCTTGAACATGATGATTTTACCAATAATCATTAGCAGGTAAAAGATAATTTAACACGGATAGACTCATTAAGAATCAACTAAGGTAAATAATTTAACTTAGAACCAACTACTCATAATTAATCACCCACTTTTCATGATCCCATCAATTTCATAGTAGAATTCACTAGTGTCAATATTCAACAGCAATAAAGGGTAATCTAGATTATACTAATAAAATCACAATGAATGAATTTCTCACACTTTCGTTTTGACCGAATGAATGTAAAGAATGTAATGAAAGATAAAGATCAAAGCATTCAGGGCCTGTTTGGATAATAAGAGGGAAAGCAGAAAGATGACTCTCTCACTATCACTTGACCTGCTGTGGCCTCTAGAAAAGGGTATCATAGAAATTTTAAGAGCTTCCAATTCAACCCGTCAATAAAAATAAGTAATTTTAAACCATCTAGAACGGCAAAGTTCAGTGGAAACACCTTCCTATTATTTCATTTCCATTCCATGGTATCTAGCTTCATTCTTCCCAAGAGTTTTAAAAAAAAAACTGCTACACATCATTCACAAATCTACCAAATCAGAGAAAAACATTTTCCCTCACCATGCTGCTTGAAGAAGCACCACCATAATGACATATTGAGCCTAGCTTCACTCTACTTTCAGTCAGTTTCACTATTGCAAAGACATGCTATATTCATCACACACATGCAAATGCAATACATGCTAACAGGACACCAAACCCAATGAGTCAAAGAAAAATAAGAACTAAAAATCTCATCCAGCATTTATGATTCCTTTCCTCTTGATCCACTAACACAATCACAAAATGAAAAGCACACCAAAAGCCTATGCCCATTTAAAATCTTCAAATAAGAACATGAATTTGCTGAAAGAGACACAGTCAAAACTCCAAAGGGTCCATAAAGAACATGCAAAAGTAACATATCCAAAAGTAAAAAGTGAAATTGAACCTCCAAAGTCCAAACCCTGCTTCCTTCAAAATTTCTGTCACCTTTAAGAGGTTACACTTACAATAATTATATTTACATGAGAAAATAACATGTCACTACCACAGCAAGATTGTCAAGTATAATAAGATCATAAAACGACTACAACCCCAGAAAAAAAAAAAAAAAAAAAAAAAGCAAGATGATTTTTAGTGGGTCAAAACTCAATTAATTACCTTGTCTCTCTTACCATTCTTTCTGACCCTCAGTTCCACAGTCCAACCTGGCGGCAGCCAGTCATCGGAATTCGGCTCCTCCATTGCTCCGGCGAGTCTCCGGTGACAGGAGAATAAATAAAAAAGTGCTTAAGAGTGTATTTGTGGTTTTCCCTTTGTTGTGAAGACAGTGAAGGCCACTACTGATCACAAGTCACTAGTCACTAGCTTAGTACATTCCACCGAGTCAGAAAAAAAAAAAAAAAAAACTTGCATTGCATGAACACGTGGTGCAAATGCGAGACATATACACTCTCTTTCCAATTTTATATCACTGACTCTCTCTATCTTTTGTTCTTTTTTATATACGCAAAGGTCACCGTATCGGAATCTCTCTCTTTTTTAAGGAATAATAATTTTAAATCATTTTAAGTCATATCCTAAATACCATAAAATGTATAGTGTCTTTTTATATTAACATTCCATTGTATACTGTTATAATAATTTTATAAAAAAAAATTTATGGGTTAAAAATATTTTTTAATTAATAATGTCAAAACTTTTATACCAATAACGTATTGCTTACTAAACTTATTCTTAACGTGTTTTAAAATCATTTGTTTATTTAAGTTATTAAATAAAAGTATATTGATTTTTATTTATATTAACATTGAATTACTTTCACTTACCCTTCTTCTCCAACAACAAAATAAAAGAGCTGTATGTTTAAAACATTGTTCCCAGCTGTGCCAGATTCTTAAATAAGCAAAAACTGGATATAACTTTAGAACTAAGCATTGGCATTACGACAACTTTGGCCATCGGAGAGTTTTGAAGCAACTAGCAAGTACTTCACTGCTATTTTTTGGAGTCCTAATTTTTTTTTTATTCGTATGAATCGAAAATAAATCAAAATCAGACTCCAGAAGTTTATAACATCCCATACTCAACCAATTAAGCTAAAATCCATGATAGTGTAAGAACTAAGATTTGGAGTAGAAACCAAAATTTCACAAATTCAATACACACTGCATATTGTGTCAAACTGGCAAGGCTAATAGAATTAGATATGTTGAGGAACCAACCGTGCATCATTATGCCAAGAGCAATGTTCAAGGACCAAAGTAGTCAACACGTGACAATTTGAAAAGCGCTCAGCACAGTGATTGTCACTTGCAGTAAAATTGAAATTTTTCAATGCAGGCAATGTAAGCTGCATATATATGACGATGCATTAGATACCACTATCAAACAAAACCATATCAGATTCCTCACTTAGTTACATGACCTTTTTTTTGTCTTCAGAAGTTTTGTTCTTCAAGGATTATATAGACTATAATGTAAAAGGCTTCAATGACAATTTAAACTGATTGCCACGAAAAAAAATAATTGCAGCCTCAATTCCTTTTTTGTAAAAAGAATACTTTACTAACCATCCTTCAATGTTCAATGTTCAAGACACATAATTTTCCCAATAATACCAGTTTCTTACATTTAAATTTCACCATTGGTCATACTCATACCAAATAAATAACAAAAATCCATAACAAGCACATTAAGAAAAACACTTACAATGTGGCAACTCATAACTCGCAAAACTCTGATGAATTAATCAAATATATTTTTATAA
Source organism: Amphicarpaea edgeworthii (assembly GCA_014843725.1). NCBI lineage: Eukaryota > Viridiplantae > Streptophyta > Magnoliopsida > Fabales > Fabaceae > Amphicarpaea > Amphicarpaea edgeworthii. Next base: position 4,124,103 of record CM026325.1, read on the forward strand.
TCACTTGGTATGACACGATATCCTTCCATTGGAAAGTTATCAAACAAATACTCCATTACTCTCGTTACATCCTCGCGATATATGGTTTCGGAATATGGCAGCCTTAGCAATTTCACCGACTCCAATCTAACCAAGCAAGGGGGTTTAAGTCTCGTTGGACTAGGCTTTGAGAGCTCCTACATATGTAGAGTGAATAGGTGATTCTTAAAAATTTTGACATATGAATGCAAACACATTATGAGTATTACAAAAATAAATCATACTAAAATAACTTACAGGTAGTATTCTTTGAAGGATGTCCAAATTTAGTGTCAACATCTTTACATTAGCGAGTATTTGCAGCCATCTTATGAAGATTGAAGCTTCCCAATGCCCACATATGTCAAAGATATTTACCTCTTCAAGCAAAGAAAGATTACATGTGGAGGAGAGTTGGCAACTAACAAAGTTCACAAATTTGCAAGAATCAAGATTAGGAGTAGAAAGCACAATCTCAATACCATGTATTCTGTATGAATGGGTCATTTTCAAATTGGAGAGGGTAGAATTGGATATTTTGAAGACACGTGCTGGAAAAGAACAATATTTAAGGACCAAGGTAGTTAACAGGTAACAATTTGAGAAAGGATCAGCACAGTCATTGTCACTTGCAGAAAATTTGGCACATTGAAGATGCAAGGTTTTCAACGCAGGCAAGTGCAGAGATTTTGGAAGTGTTGGGGAATATGAACCTCTCGTACGAATCTTAAGAGATGTCAGAGACTTGCAGCCAAAGATTAAAGAGAGTGACTCATGAGCGTAGGTGATTGAAACTGTTTTCATGTTTAAGTTCTGGACATTGTGAGAAATAACATATCTAATGAGGCTGTTTATCATGGCACTGCCATCTACTTCTTTTTTATGCAAACCATTCGTAATAGCAAGATTAAGATTAAGTAGTGAACAAGAGTGATCTCGACTAGACAAAATCCAAGAAGCAAAATTCATGAAATTTTTTCTCCAGAATCTGGAATGGCTTTTAAACTTGAGTTTGGTGAGCTGTTTGCAAAGACCCTCCCATCGTTTAGACAAGACGCAAGTCCGAACAGCATCTTTTGTGTCCATAAAATTCATTATGTGAAGCAGTACGCTACAAGGCAACTCACTGATCTTGTCAATTTTGATAAGTCTTGGGCTTCGCCTTAGTTTAATTTCACCAACTTCACCTCTACCAGCAGCTTTACCTCTGATTCTTTTCCTCTTACGGATACCTGAGCACAAAAAGTTCTGCAAAGTTGTGAATCATACAAACGAGACTTTTGCTCTTTTGCTACTTTATAATTTTTGTTGGATTTGATCTTTATGGTTTATGTCTTTAAAATTTGGTAGTTTTAAAAGTAAGTCAAGAAGAAGAATAAGAAATTGTACAGCTGAAATACCTTGTGATTCTTGTTTGACGCAGACACTGTGTGCCCTGAGCTGTTCCGTCGGATACACCATCTTCTCAGGTTCTCCGATGTGGCACTCCGCTTCCATGTTAGCTGAATCGGTCCTCGGTTTGTGTTTTGACGCTGTCAATTTGTTGTTTGTGATGGTAAAAGTTAAGAACGAAAGGGCTAAAATAAACACCTGCACTTGGATGAAGTTAAAATAGTAAGTAGTAATTTCAAAATTTTAAAAACTACATATTAATATTAGTAAATATTTTGCTTGAGACTATCAAAGGCAAATATTTGGGGAAATCAAATCAAATGTTGTTAGTGACAAAGGTTTTTTTTGAGAAGTGAGAAAGGTTTGTTACGGGGGAATGTTTTAGTTTTTTTTTTTTTTTTTATCATATTAAATTAGGAATCTTGGTTTTTTTTTATTTTAAAAAAGGAATCTTGGTTTACGCTCGAATATATTTTGGTTTTTGGGGCATATTAACGTTCAAAATTTAAGATAAAATTCTAAATAAAAATAAACCTTAAGTGGCATATTTTATACTTGAAAAAAATGATAATATATATAGCTCTTTCTATAATTAACATTTTCTTCGGATATCCCAAGGTTTATTCTCAAATAGATTTCTTGCTGTTATTATTCTTATAAAAAAATTCTACTTCAGAACTTCAGAAGACATGCCTGTATTTTATTATTATTAAATTAATGTATTACTATTATTTTATTGACAAAAAAAAAGTTCAATATATAATTTAAAATAGTAATTTTTTCTTAAAATTTATTTTATGCCCCGATCACTTACGATTTAACCGACCATGATAATACCCCTATGTTTTTTTTAGGGAACCCTATGTTTATTATATTATTGTTAATTTTTATAATATATGATAATTTATTATATAAAATAATAATGAGAATTCCATATTTCCATTATAGGAACATTTAGTAGGAGATAAATTTTTGGTTTCCTCAAAATTCTTTATCGGAAATAATGGTTTTTGGGAATATTTTTAATTAGGTTTTCACAAAAAGTTTTTTTTTTTTTTGAAAGAGATGAGAAACTAACTTTTGTAAGTTAAAATATTTTTTTACTTCAAAATAAATATCACATTATTTTATTAGATAATTTGATGTGGTAAATAGTCAAAGTAACAATTACAAATAACTAACTATTCGATTCTCATAATTAGAGGAATCATGCTTTTTGGGAAAATAATTAAAGTAACTAGTATAAATACCATGTTAAAATATATTTTTTACTTCAATAAAAATATCACTTTACTCTTATTGAATTGTTTAATGATGCAAATAATTAAAATAACTGATACAAATATCACAACACTTTTATTTCCAATATTTAAATCTAAGATCTATGCAAATTACCCTATCTTCTCACCACCTAAACGGATTCTAGTGAGATTTTAGCTTGCATAGTTTCAAGCAGGAAAAAAAAAAAACTGTGGCCAAAGTATACAAATAGTGTGTGAATGTAAATAATTTCTATTAATTATTATTAAATTATCTTTAATGATAAGTTTATTAACATTATCCCCTAAAAAAACATATATAATAATTTTTAATTGCCTGACAACATATTATCTCTTACACAAAAAGTGCATAAAAGTGAAGAAAGTGAATGTTTAGAATGAGTGTAGATATATATATTGAGTGAAAATAAGATAAATAATTAATATGATTGATGATGCAGTTTTATGGGAAGAGATGAAGAAAAGTGAGTAGTATTGATGAGTGTTTAGAATTTGTGAGTGTCCAAGTATAATCACTAAAAAATTAAACTTGTTAACCAATTCAACTTTATGCGCGTGTTTGGTTGCAAAAGTGAATCTATCTCTAATTTGGCGTCAAATATTCGGAAAGACGCGAAAACTACTTCACAGAGCATCTAAAGCTTACGTTAACGCATAACCAGAAACTCCCAGTTCTACAAGTTTGGATTTAGCAAGACAGAGTTGAAAAATGAACATATATATTGACAACAACTTATTGACAATGAACAGCTAGTGAGATATGAAGTTTATTCAGGAATGATCATGAAAAGTATAACATCTCAAAAGGAGGGTTCTAGCAACATAATAACATGATATATTTTGCATTTAAAATATACTATAACAATAAAAATAAGAAGAGTAAGAATTGTGTACCAGCTATGTTTTTGAAGTTTTAAAATCTTTTTTCAATTATGTGTTTTGTTTTCAATTGTGTAAAAAATCTACTTATATCCAGATACTGAAAACATCAATCTATGTCATTATCAACTCTTTGATGAGTATAACAATAAACAAAGTAATAAAGAAAAGAGTTTATTTTTTTCTTGAATGATCTAATGTTTATTTAAATAAAAATAATTAAATTTCACTAATTTGATAATATCTTTGTATCTTCATATCTTTAATATTATTTTTAAATATATTTAAAAATAATATAAATAATATATTTAAAAATAAATTTAACTGAATTCAATGCTTTCTTCCACTAAATTCAAATTACTTTGTTTTGTTTTGTTTTATTTATATTTATATTTTTGCTGCTAGCAAAAAAATATACTAATATTTCATTGAAATATTTATTTGATTAAATTTTTTAATTTAATTATCAAATAAAATATTTTGTTTATATAAAGATGGAAACACTCCATGTGACTTCAATACTAAGTTGATAATAAATTAATTAGTTGACTAATTAAGATAAATGTCTAACAATACTCTTTAACATTATAGTATGAAGTAATATATTTTATCTATAAGAAAAACTAATAGAATAATAATATAATAATCTACAATTGCTTAATTCAATGTTAACCATTAGGTATAATATTATTGCCAAACTCTAATATAATACTTGCTTTCATCAACTCTTTTCCTCTTTCATTCAATTGCCTTATAATCATATTCATATATATTCATTCAACTAGTGCCAATGAGACATTAATTATTTATGATTAAAATATAACAAATAATTTCTTAATTAATGTGATAATCTCAAGGAAAAAAATATTTTTATTATATTTCTCATGATATTAATCACCAGCAATTCTCAATTAAATTAGTTTAATATTCATATCATCTTTATTCAAGATGGTGTAATGTAATAAATTAGAATTATTAATCTTTGTCACTAAAGACCATTTACACATATGATTGAGTTATTAATTCTTATTTGCAATAATCGAGAAACAATTTAAATTAAAATTATAAAAGATTTGATTATCGTCTTTATGGTAATAACAAAATTATAATTTTAATCAAAGACAAAACTTTAATTTTAATAGAATATGATAATAAAATTATAATAATATTTTATTATTAAAAATAAGTTTGATTACATTGAGTTTGTGACATAGATACTTATTCCCAAAGATAATCAACATAGATTATGGACAATTACATTACAAGTTCCTTCACCATATACTATGCCAGATGAGATGATATATCTTAGCTCATAATTAAGTACAAGCAACTTTCAAGTGATGTATGTAAATTGTAAAACATATGCTTTTTTCCTATTATACGTACGTACATATATATAACTAATTAAGTAAAGCGTCATTTTGGAATCTGGAGATTAAGGTAAGGAAATGAAATGAAACTATATATGTCTTGCTTCTAAGAAATTGCTACCCTTTTATTGTCAAAAAAAAAAGAAGAAATTGCTACCCTTTCTAGTTACCAGATCTGCTTTCACTTTGATGACTAGATACTTCATGATGACGATGATGCCTATTTTCTTTCATGACTCAGTTATGAAGTGGGTTTGGTCCACCTGGAGTAGCTGTATGTGAAACAGTGTGAAATTCACTGATCTTGTTGTCTTTGATTTCAGCAGAATTATAATAACTATGTGCTAGGAGCCTGCTGGTTCTTGTTCTTTGTTCCATCATCTCCTCCTTAACCCTCCAGGAAATGTGCCTGCAACTTGAAAGATGGAGAAGTATTACTAGTATAAAAAGAATGAACATGATAATAGTTAGAAATCTAGATTTATGAACTCTTCCCATGATTCCAATATGACAAGAGAGAAAAAAAGGGCAAGGTTAGGATCAAAACTTTGGTTTAATAATAGTATATTTAGAAAAGACATCAGTAGGTGTCTGCTATTTAGTGTAGAGTTTAATAATAAAGTATTTTGTGTAAAATAATTTTATATTATTGATAATTTTAATTCACTAATTATATTAATTATATGATATTTAACATGATTTATAAAATTAACAGATTAATAATTAAATAATGGTATAAAATTAATTTTAAATATAAGTACGTGGTCAATCAATGTATTTGCAATGCATACGTACTGGTAGGTACAATGCAATCAATCAAGTTGTGGTACAGATAGAGTGTCGACACATGTGAACCAAATTATATCTCAATCATGCATTATATTGGCCTAGCTAGCTAGCTGAATCATTGGTCACAGATGCCGATCGAAAAGATTAGGATTTAGAAGTAATGTTACATGGACTTACCTATTCTTCTCTCACTCCACGTAGTAAGTTACTGGAGACAATTAAACACATCACTACTATATTAATTTGTGCAACGATTCACACACACGAGTGCAACCATCATTGTTCAACAGTTTGTTGATTGGTTGTCCTAAGAGTAAGGTTCTGTTTCACTTACTTATTTTTAATTTATAAATTATTAAATAAAAAAATAAAAATAAAAATTTTAAAAAATAAATAAAAATTATTTGTTAATATTTTTTTTAATTTAAATTTTTTTTTTAAATTAAAAATATAATTAGATTGAAATTTCTTAAGTTTGATTTTCTTATTAATAAAAATTAACAAATTAATCATTACTTTTTTTTATAAAAAAATACTAATTATTCTAAAAATTATTTTATTAGAATTTAAAGAAAGACATGAAAATAAGTTCCGCATAAGTAATTTTTAGGTGACTTATTATAAAATTTTTTATTTTTTATTTTTTATTTATTTATTAAAAATAAGGAATTTTTACAAATTAGTGTTTGATCCAATTTTTACTTAAAAATTATTTATAAGTTAAAAATAAATGGAGATAAAGAAATTGAAAACATATTCTAACCTTCTCTTTTTACTAACATTTATAAATTGCATTTAAATTATTAATTATGCATGGATTTTATAATTTTAAATAATTTTCATAAACAATTTGTAAATGAATATTTTTTTTAAATAAAACAAACACAAAAATACTGTAATTTACTTTATCAGCTTTACACGTACGTACTGTTTTCATGTGGCCCCACTAATATTGTTCTACCTGAAATAATAAAAAACAAAAATATTGTTTTTTAATGCAGGGGTCTCTGATCAGACACGTTAGTAGCCCTACATACATTTATGTGTCAAGGTGCATAGTTCGTAAAATTTTGGTTTCTTGTGGTACACAAACTTTATAGCTGAGATACTGTATGGTCTGAGTTGTTCTTTGTCAATCAGCCTGTGTATATGAATCACGGATCATAGAATACAGCTGAAGGAGGGGCCAAGACATTTAAGAAAAAAAAGGAAAACTTGGAATACCCAACACAAAGAAACTCTTCTTACTTTGTCAAAGTTTGGATATGAACTCGACAACTTAGTTAAGAAAATCGAATTCATAGGTATTGGATTTTTAAAACTATGCTAAGAAACATAGTTAATAATATTTTTTGTGACTGCTAATATCTTTATTTTATATATTTTTTATACCTTAAACTATAGTCGTACCATATCCTGTAATTTTAAAATTTAATCATCATGTCCTTTTTACTTGTATCCTACGATCAATCTCTAGTACCAACCAACAATTGGTACACTGCCTGCATGAACTGGCATATATTTCTCCATCTCCATGTAATATCCAATTTTGACCGTTTGAATCAAACAGCAAAGTAGTTGGTTGATTAATAACCTCTCTATATCAACTCGTACATCAATTTGGTGACTGGTAGTGGGACGAACAGATTAATTTCAGCATTATAGTATGAGCATAGAGGCATAGAGCTTAGGCTAGGTATCCAAGGAGGGGCATATAAGGAAGAAACATTAATTTTATACGACACTTCTTTTCCACATAAATGTCCATCCATGTGCAAATGACATTATAGATTTCAATAAGTTTGACACAATTTCTTTTACATTTAAAAATAATTTTAAGTTGAACAAATTTGTATAGTTATAGACTAAACTGATCATTTCGAAAATATAAAGACTAAATTCTCAACAACAAATGTATAGTTCATATAGAAATCCAAGGGGGAGGAGAGAAGGTGTCACTTTCTATTACATCTAAGAGATCTACATAATTTGCATAGATCTAAGAAATCCAAATGTTCATTGATTTGTTGCCTCTAAGTAATATATATCTTATAGAATACAACTTTAAATACTAAGAATTCCTTATTTATCAAACAGAACACTTAGACGAAGTTCCAGTGTAAAAGGCTCTTTATAACTTTTTCCAGTGTTTGCAGGAGTATTAGCAAGACAATTTCTTTATCTAACCATTACGACTCTTTATCTGCATCAACCTTTGAAGCGGTTTCATCATTTATAGCAGCTGCTGATTCTGATGGGCAATCTTCAGTAGGTATGGAAGATTCAGCATCATGAGGAGTAGATGCTTCTGATGCTTCACCAGTGGATTGTTTGAGAGTTCCAACTTTGACATACTTGCCCATAAACTTGTGTTCCCAATCTTGCAAGGCCTCAAGCTCAAATGGGCCAAGACCAGTGATATCTCCAGTTAGGTCTTTCTCTTCAAAAGACATCTTTGCTAAAGCTCTGCTAGCATCCTTGCCAGCAAATAGAGCATAGGGTCCACCAGGTCCATAAAACATTCTGGTAGTAGGACACATTACAGAAACATTGAAAAAACGGAAAAGAAAAACTTATATTGTTGGTGACGTTTAAAAGTAGAAATCAAAGAAAAATCAATATAATACTTTTTCAACTAGCAAGAAAATCAGGTATGCTGTGGGTTTTCTGATGATTCTCACATTACATTCTACAATAACAACCTTAGTTGTTCTAACTAACAAAAAATATGCATGTTAAAAGCAATTTTTCTTCAAGCAACTCAAGCCCTCCGTTTTGAAGTTAACAAATCTGGTCCTCTCTTCATTTTTCTTATGCCTAAAACCCTCAAAATCTTATTTTCTATTCAAATAGTTGGGGATATGATGAATTTGAAATACAAAATAATTTAAAAGTTTATAAGTTAGAAATTTAGTGAAAAGTTGATAAAATTTGAAAGAAGTTGTGATATTGGTTGGGGTTTGAAGAGGAGGAAAATTTCTAACTTCTATTCTGAGTTAAGTTGGATATTTTGGTTAGTAAAATTTAAATAAGATAAGGTTTAAGACAACGTAATTGGTTCACTTGCGATGGTTTTGAGTAGAAAATGAAAATTAGAGTTTCATGTAGAAAGAAAATGCCAAAGAGGTGAAGGTTGTTAAGGAGACAATTTCATACTAATGACTTGAGACTCTTCTAATGTAACTAGAACAGACTGAATAGAGCAGCAAAAATAAAGCAAGCAACTTAAGGATAACTTGTGTTTAATCAGAATTAAATGAAACACTAAATTGACAAACAATGCAAAGCTGCCATTACCAACCTACATAACAAATAGGATGCATTTGTTTTCCCTCCCTTGTCACACCCACCTACTCCTCAATCAGAAACTTGCACAATTTATACTGTAAAAAAATCTTAGCTTACAAGACAATTAGATTTGGATAACAAGTGGGAATTCTCAAGTTTCTAACTTGACAAGCCAGTCTTTCCAACAGGCATAGCAACCAAACAATCATTTCCTGGTAAAACTAAATAAACATACATTCATTATTTACAGTGAGAGATAATGATTGATAACCCTGACATAGCAACCACCTCAATCTTTCAGTCCATTTAAAACTAAGGAGCCTATCAATACTTTGTTTCATCAAACTCTCTTTAAGAATGCATGAAAACTACAGTTAAAGACATTGGAAAGTATCCACCACATACATAAAAAGAGGGACACCCTTTTCAACAAAATAAAAGCAACTTTTGACTTGAATGGCAAGTGGAATGGGATGGAACAGCATAAGAATAAAGTTACCAATACCATTATATCATTTGGAAATTTTAACAGTAGAACAAAAACAAGATTTGTTTTTGTTCCATCCTAATTCCTATATTTCCCAAATTGAAAGAGAAGAAAAGGAGGGAAACTGGATTAGATGGAACAGAATGCATTCCATCACATTGTAAATAATCCAATGAATGGAACCTAGTATCGTTCAGTTTTTTTTCACTCAGTTCATCCTTTCCGTCAATGCAATTATGCATAGCCATTACTTGGTTGACTAGCACAGTAGAAGGAGGAAAACTTGAAATGAATGTTACATTACATTTAGTGCATATTTGACTTTCAGTTGAGAAAGGTGGAAATTACACAAGTCACTTTCTCTCAAGGCTATAACTTTGGTTAAATGTCATTTTAAGTCAGCAATCCATTTTCCTCCTACTCACTGTTCCACCTAATCACCGAACACCCTGAGGCTAGCCTAAAAAGTAACAACGTGGTTCAATACAACATTATACAACTCCATACACATTCACTATCTTCAATCTTCGCATCCCCACCTTCCCAATTTCCACTCCTACCAAGCATACCCAAAAATACTAAGTTAATATAACATGAGATTTCAAAACCTTAGAAGAATGGCATCCTCTCTGTTAGCAACTAAAATTTGCCATAATGAATAACAGAACTTATCATAGATAAAAACAAATATAGATAACAGCAAATTTTAGTTGCTAACACTCCCCTCACCATCAAGACCTCCAAGTACATAAAAGAAACTAAAAAAATCACATAAATTCTTCTCACCAAAAACACCAACCCCATTCCGCAAAGATGCAAAAAAGAAATACACCTAAAGCATAACAAAAAAAGGGAACAGCTGTTCACAAAAGTAACCCAAACAAAAATGAAGAAAACCCTTGATACGCATATTTATCAATCAGAATTAGTGTTTTTGACTAGTAAACAACACTAAAAGCCCCCATAATCTATGTTGATATGACATTTAAATTCATACTTTTGCTACGCAAATTAACGAAATAAATCAGTAATTTTGAGTTGCATATTTCAGCAACAAAAATAAAAACAGAAAACACCCAGAACACATAAATGGCTCCTTTGACCAAACAAACAAAAACCCATCACTCAAAACAACAAAAAAACAAAAAAGGGTAAAAACCAAAAACAACAACAAGAGGGGTGTTAATGTTATGTTACGCTGAGTTGGTGTTACTATAGCTATCACCAATCACCATACCTGCTCTGCGAAACATCATAGATCTGACCCTTGATGGCCATGAGGAGTGGCTTCTCGGAATCGGAGCCGTCGTAGGCCTTGAGCTCTTCCTCGGTGACCTCGCCGATCTGAACGGGGGGTCGCAGAGGCTCCATCTGCGGCTCCAAGGAGCGCATGGCGGCGGCGTGACGGTGGTCGGAGGAGGGGAAGAGCCCCGAAACGACGTAGTAGATGGCCAGGATGAGTGCCAGCACGGTGAAGAAGGTCGCCGGAGAGAGCCCCGTGTAGGCAACTATGGCTTCCTTCAGCGTCTCCCATAGATGCAGAGCCATTTTGTTTTTTTCTTCTTCTTGGTAATTGCTAATGCACACTATGTGTATGTTTTGGGAGAAAGAAAAAAATGTGAGATTTTTATGATACTGTCACCATTCACCGGTGTTAAAGTCTTCAACTTCGGTTCATTGTCAGCACTCAACAGTGTAATCTTAATTCTTAAATATAACTTCTTTTTTTAAAAAACGTTAAATATATAACTTTGAAAATAGTTACTGTAATTATTTATTTGTAAGTCGATAAATAAGTAAATAACGACAAAAATATTCTACTGTATCATAAAGAGAAACCATGTTGCATTGCAGCATATATACATAGATCTGAAAACGTTGAGTTCACGTTTCGAATTTTTAAAAAACATTTCTTTTCCCTCTCGCCGGAAGAGAGATCTTTGTCTCTCACTGTCTCACTCACTCACTCACTCACTCACACTCACCAACATCTCAATCTCAATCTTCATTATTCCAATGGGTGTGAAAAATCTGTGGGATGTCCTCGAATCGTGCAAGAAAACGGTTCCCCTTCACCATTTACAGTTACGTTACTTTTCTTCCTAAAACTTCGTTCTTTCTCTCTGCTGCTGCTTCGGAACGGTGTTGTTGAGTGAATTGACTTGGGTCTCTGTTTTGTTGGTTCAGGAACAAGAGGGTGTGCGTGGACCTCTCGTGCTGGATGGTGCAGCTTCACAGCGTGAGCAAGTCGCACGCTTGCGTTAAGGAGAAAGTGTACCTCAGAGGACTCTTTCACCGTCTCAGAGCACTCATTGCGCTCAATTGCAGCCTCGTCTTCGTCGCAGGTTTCTCAATTTCTGTTTTTAGTTCAGTCATGAGAAATATGGATGGAGACCGAAGAGAGTGACTTCAATTTTAAAGAGGAAAAAAAATAAGATTTTTAAGGTCCTGTACTTTCTTATGATATCAATGAATTTGGTTCTCAAACTTTAGAATAAATGTGTTTTTATCACCATTCATTCTGCTTATTTTCCTTTTGAATGTGTTTGTATTTATATTATTCATTATTCATTCATATTCCTTCCCAATGACTAATCTTTGATGCCTGGCAGATGGATCAATTCCCGCCATCAAATTATCAACCTATAGGCGTCGCTTAAATGTTGGAAAGGAGGTTCATAGCGTCCATGTTTTTGTTTTTTTTTTTCTTACTTTCTTTTGTACTAACTTCAGTTAGTCAATGATAATAATGCAGGTACAGGTAACACAAAATGAAACTAACTTGCAGAAAGTGACTTCATTACGGAGAAACATGGGGTCTGAGTTTTCTTGCATGATCAAAGAGGCTAAAGTCTTGGGGATGGCTCTTGGCATTTCTTCTTTGAATGGGTATATATTATATAATTGAATTGAAGTTAAGGTTCTGTGTTTTGTTTCAGAGGACACTCATATTGTGTCTGGTAATTGTTAGTATTAGGTATATTTTACTTAAATTGAATAAAAAATGCAAAATTGTTTGTAAATTTATGATAGTAAATTAGTAATTATAGTTCAAGAAGAAAGTCTTTTACTTTTACCATGTTGATTGTTGAACAGTTGTCAACTGGACGAATAACTTTTGCTTTTATTTAGTGCTGGTATATATGAGAGCACTGATTCATTATAAGAAATGCAAGGTGCTCAACATTGTATGGTATGCACTATGCTTGTATAAAAACATTGAAAATGTTCTTGATGTCTTGTTTAGAGGTACTACATAGTCTAAACTCGTGTTTAGAAATGAGTTTTATCTGCTTTTTGTTCGTTTTGATAGTTGATTGAAAAAGGTTGCAATGCTGGATAATAAAGAAGTTACTGCACAATTTGTACTAATATTTTGCTATTTTCTAAAATTCAGGATTGAAGAAGCTGAAGCTCAGTGTGCTTTGTTGAATTTTGAATCATTATGTGTAAGCACTGTATATACTATCTATCATCAAATTCCTTTTTCTATCCACTTCGTAATTTCTGATATTCATTGGATGCTTATGCTATTTCTGTTGGCTAATCTATCTTCATTGTTGTCTTCATTCATAATAATTATGGTAGGATGGATGTTTCAGTTCAGATTCAGACATATTCCTTTTTGGGGCAAGGACAGTATATAGGGATATCTGCCTTGGTGAGTAGATAACCCTGTTTTATTATTGGTGGATTGTTTTTGCATTAGTTAATTATGTTTTCATACGACTAATGATGAGTTGTTTATTAATGAGTTAGGAGATGGTGGATATGTTGTTTGTTATGAGATGGCAGATATTGAAAGAAAACTTGGATTTGGAAGGGACTCGTTGGTAAATTACTGATTGACTTTTAAACATACTTACAAACCACAATGTTCACTTCATTTTTTTTTTTGTTAATAGACAATCTTTCATTGTTCAGTGTTGTCCAATACAAATTCAGTTAGATATATGCATGTCAATGCCCAAAATAGAAAGTTAGGTCCATGAACAATAGTTTAAATTTTATCTTTGCAGTTAATGTCATCATTATAAGCCTAATTGAAAAGCCTGTTAAAACAGAGTTTACCCTGTATTATTCGTTTATGTATTATTCATTAAGAGTTCCAATCCTGTATATATATGCTGATTCAAGGTTATTGTGCTCTTTTGTGGTGAAAATCAGTAACTGGGTTACTTTTGATCTTCAGATTGCTCTCTCCTTGCTTCTTGGCAGTGACTATTATCAAGGAGTTCATGGTCTGGGTCCAGTAAGTCCTAAAATCTGTCTTTCATGGTCATATTACCGTTTTTTGGCTTTTCACCCCTTGTTTAAACAGAGCTGGAGTTACATGTTTTACATATATGCTTATGTTTTTGCTTATTTTTTCCATGGCTGTAGGAGTCGGCTTGTCAGATAGTCAAATCAATTGGAGACAAATATATTCTTAAAAAATTTGCTTCTGAAGGACTTGGATGGGTGAAAAAAAGAAAAGGTAGATATACCTTCTATATTACATTCTAATTTGATAGCCTTATCTTAAGCTATACAATTGTTACTTTTTGTCAATAATTTTTTACCCAGTAAATTTGGTTGTAATCATTTTGCATGTAACTCAAAATTGTTCATTGTATCTTAGCTTCTATCGTTTATCTATGCAGGAGGTGAGAATGATTTACGGCCGGATGATACCATTTTACAAGTAATTAATGCTTTTATGAAGCCAAAATGTCACCCAGCAGATTCAGATATTGTGCACAAGTAGGTTTATCTTTTTATCCATTGTTTCCAATTCATAATGATTGACTCTCAAAACTGATTAATATATTCAATACACGCACTAATCGGAAAATGTGAAAACTGAGTCAATTTACCTCTGGGATTTTTAACGCATCTCATGCTCTTTCTAGCTATGAAAGGTCATGTTTATCTGTTATGGCTCTTATCAGGTATAAATGTTAATTTTTGAAAACTGATTTGAAGTCCATCTGAAACAGTTACAGATATAAAGTGTTAAGTTAAAATTTAATTAAGCTTCATAGATTCTTAGTTGGAATTTTATTTTTGATGTAGCCTGATAAATTTGATCCGGAATATAAATTGTACAGCACTGTTATCAGGCACTTAAAATTTTACTCATCTCTATAGGGCTCTTGCTCAATATTCGTTTCAACGTACTAAACTCCAGCAGATATGTGCTGGATTCTTTGAATGGCCTTCAGAGAAAACAGGTTCATCTTCTTTTTCATACTTATTCTTATAGATCAACAATTCATAACTCCAGTTGAATAATTTATCACAGTAAAATGTCTTAGCATCTGATTCAGAGAAAACAGGTACACAACTGTGAGTCCTAAACTAAGTAAAGACTATTTTGTTCATTGGTCATGTAATGGAATGTTGATAGAACTGGTACCAATTCGAATAAAGAATTCAGATTTAATAATAATAGAATACTGGAACTTTATTAATAATAATATTGCTCTTGAGAAGAATTACAACTGGACACCAATAGCCAACTACCAAAACTTAATTCTTCCAAAAACTGCCCCCAATAGAAGTACAATCACCTCTATTTAAACTAATCCTAATAACTAAAAATAGATAAACTAATCTAGATAAACTATTTAAAATAGATAAACCAAATCTATAAACTAGATAATGATAAAATATATAACCTAATACTGTTTGGCTAACTACTAGATAAACTATTTAAAATAGATAAACCAAATCTATAAACTAGATAATGATAAAATATATAACCCAATACTGTTTGGCTAACTATTATCATTATTTTCCCTTTTGTGGTGCCTCCTATATACCTTAGTAATAGGAGGTTTCGGTTGAAGTCTATCAATACCTCCCCCTAAAAGAACCACCTTGTCCTCAAGGGGAAAGTGAGGAAAGGTATCTTGAACATCGGCAGCTAATTCCCAAGTATTGTTGCACAAAGGAAGTTGTTGCCATTTCACTAACACCTCCACCTGTCCATTGTGTGATTCACGCCACTCTACAACTTCCTCAGGTTGCACTTCCAACTCATGATCTTCATTCAGCATAGGAGTCAATGATTGAGGTTGTTGGTGCGGTTGGAGTGCTTTCTTCAGCAAAGACACATGAAAAATTGGATGAATTTTAGAATGCGTCGGCAACTCTAATTTGTAAGCAACCGCACCTACTTTACTAATAACTTCGAAAGGACCATAAAAACGAGAAGCTAATTTCTCATTGGGTTTCTTGGCCAACGAACGGAGACGGTAAGGCTGCAGTTTTAAATAAACCCAATCCCCAACCTCAAACTCCACCAATCGTCGATGTTTGTTAGCATAAGAACGCATTTGATCTTGAGCTTTAAGTAAATTCTGCTTCAATTCCTCTAACATTTGATTGCGTTGCTCATGAAGTTGATTCAAGGCTTCAACCTTAGAAGGGATGGTTCCAGCCTTAATCAACAAAGGAGGTTCTATACCATAGAGTGCTTGAAAAGGAGTCATCTTGGCAGAAATATGATAATTGGTATTGAACCAAAATTCAGCCTAGGGCAGCCAATCTGGCCATTGTTTCGGTTTCGTATTAGAGAAGCAACGTAGGTAAGTTTCAAGACAACGGTTAACAACCTTTGTTTGGCCATCCGTTTGAGGATGATAAGCGGTACTAAACTTAAGTTTAGTTCCTGCCAATCGGAAAAGTTCCTTCCAGAAGTGACTCAAAAAGAGCTGGTCTCTATCTGATACAATTGAAGAAGGAAAGCCATGTAAACGGACCACCTCCTTAACAAAAACAGCAGCTACTTCTTGAGCAGAGAAAGGATGGCCCAAAGAGCAAAAATGAACATACTTAGTCAAACGATCTACCACAACAAAGATAGTATCTTTCCCTTTGTCCTTGGTAGTCCTCCAATAAAATTCATGGAAGTATCACTCCAGACTTGAGCAGGAATAGGTAAGGGCTGTAACAGTCCCCCCGGAGCTAGAGTGTCATATTTATTCCGTTGACAAATATCACACTGTTGCACATACTTCTTAATGTCTCCTCTCATACCTTCCCAAAATAAGAAGCTAGCCACTCGTTTATATGTGCGAAAGAAATTAGAATGGCCGCCTGAAGGGGTGTCATGACACTTGGCTATAATAGTGGGAATTCTTGGGTTAGTTTTGGGTAAAACTAATTTCCCACGATAATGTAACCTGCCCCTAATTAAAGTATAATCTGCATGTGAACGAGGATCAACCATTAAATCCTGAATAATGAGTTGTAATTTAGGATCTTGTTGTACCTCATTGTCCCATTTATCCACTTCTGGTGATGCTAGGATGGATAAGGCAGCGTACATTCCATTCCTGGATAACGCATCAGCCACCGAATTTTCCCTTCCTGGTTTATATTGAATTTCAAAGTCCATTCCGATCAACTTGACAGCCCACTTGAATTGTTCTTCACTAAATAATCTTTGATTAGTAAGGAATTTCAGGCTTCTTTGATCAGTTCGAATAATAAAATGCTTGCCCAACAAATAATGGCGCCATTTCTGAACTGCTTGCACTAGTGCCATTAATTCCCTCTCATAAACTGACTTTAGTTGTGCTCTTTCGGATAACCCTTGGCTCCAAAAAGCTATTGGTTTTCCTCCTTGCATCAGTACGGCTCCTAAACCCTTACTTGAAGCATCAGTTTCTACCACAAATTCTTTGGAAAAATCAGGTACAACCAAAGAAGGCAGTTCTGCCATGGCTTTCTTAAGGTCTTGAAAAGCTACTTCGGCCTCTTCATTCCAATGAAAATTATCCTTTTTAAGAAGGGTAGTTAAGGGTTTTGCCAATTTCCCATAGTCCTTGACAAATCTTCTATAATACCCCGTTAACCCAAGGAATCCCCTAAGGTTTTTAATATCCTTAGGTTTAGGCCAAGTACACATAGCTTCCACCTTTTTTTTGGTCATTGCTACCCCTCCTCCGCACACAATATGCCCTAAATATTCCAGTTTAGTCTGCCCGAAAGTGCATTTCTTCTTATTAACTTTCAAAAAGGTAGCTTGCAACACCTCAAGGACTTGGCTTAAATGTGAAAGATGTTGTGATAAAGTCTCACTGTATATTAATATATCATCAAAGAAGACTAGAGCAAATTTTTTAGGAAAGGCTTAAGCACCTCATTCATGAGGGCTTGAAAGGTTGAAGGGGCATTTGTGAGACCAAAAGGCATCACTAAGAATTCATAGTGCCCTTCATGAGTCCTGAAGGCTATTTTCTCAATGTCCTTCTCCTTCATCCGAATTTGATGATATCCGGATTTGAGATCCAATTTGGTAAAAATAGTAGCTCCACCCAATTCATCCAGTAACTCCTCAATGATAGGGATAGGAAATTTATTGGGTGTGGTAATCTTGTTCAAGGCTCGATAATCCACACAAAACCTCCACCCTCCATCTTTCTTCCTAACTAAAATGATGGGGCTGGAATAAGGGCTAATACTTGGCCTTATTAATCTCGCTTCTAACATGTCCGCAACTAACTTTTCTATCTCAGATTTTTGATAATGAGGATATTTATACGGCCTGAGATTGGGAATTTCAGCCCCCTCCTTAAGGTGTATTGCGTGATCATGTCTTCGATTAGGGGAAGGTGGGTAGGGTCTTCAAATAACTCCCCAAAGTCCTCTAACAGCCTTGAAACTTCAGCAGGAGTATCAAGCTCGGTTCTTGGAATTTCTGGTTCCTCTCCATATTGAATAAGTAGACCCTCTCCTTCATCCTTTAAAACTTGCATAATAGCACCAAAGTTCATCTCTTCCTTGGTTAAAGCAGGATCTCCAATAATCTTGTGCATAATGTTTCCCTTCTTCACGGTGTGAGTTCCAACCTCCCGAAGTCAGCCTTTATCTCCACTAGACTAGCTAACCAATCTAGTCCCAAAACCACATCCACTCCTCTTAGGTTGAACAAATAAAAGTCTTGAATAATGTCTAAATTCTGCATATGAATCAACAGTCCCTTGCACTTTCCTCGACATCTAACCTTGTGTCCATCCCCCACTTCCACCACGTAAGAAGGAGTGTCTTCTACTGATAACTGTAACATCTCCATCAATTCTTTGGAAATAAAATTATGGGAAGCTCCACAATCAATAAGAATAATGATTGACTGAGTTTGTAGGTCTCCCCCCACCTTCCATGATTTAGCTGTCGTGAATCCAGTCATGGAGAAAAGGGATAATTGTAATGACTTGAAACTTTCAGGTATAGTTAAGTCTTCTTCCTCCTCCTCGTTTTCCTCGTCCTCCTCCATCACGATCATACGAAACTGTTTATTCTTGCAGCGATGCTCATGAGTGTATGGTTCATCGCAACGGAAACATAACCTTTTTCTCTTTTCTCTCTCATTTCTGCTCCTGTTAGGTATTTAAAGTCTCCTCCCCTGTTACGAGATCCTTCCCTTGTCGTCCTACCTCCAATATTGCCCATGGTATTTCCTGTTGAAGAATTCTCTGGTTTCTTTTCAATTAAGGCTCTGGAATCAACGGTAACAACCTTGCTTGAAGGGTTGCTCCGAAAAAATCCATTTGATCTGGTGTAATTATTAATTGTCTTGTTCAACACCAAATTTTTCTGTTCTACCATGATGGCTTTCTGGATAATTGTTGAAAGGGTAGTAAGTTCATATAATCTCACTTCTACTTGAATTTCTTCTTTTAATCCATTCAGAAAGATTCCCTTCGCAAAATCTTGGTCAATTTCCTTCAAGGCCCCCACGTATTTTTCAAACTCCTCTACAAACTCCTCCATCGTCCCGGTTTGCTTGAGAGACAACAACAATTCAAAGGGATTTTGAATCATGGATGGTTGGAAGCGCCTGATAACTGCCAATTTGAAGCCTTCCCAAGTAGGTGTTGGGTTGCACCTTTCCCACCATTGGAACCAACTCAAGGCTCTTCCCTCCAATGCAACCATGGTTGCTTGCATTCTTTCCTCGTCTGTGACACCCTTTAGGCTAAAGTAGTGTTCCAATTTATGAGTCCAGCCAAAAGCATTTTCGCCTGCAAAAATTGGAATTTCCAATTTGTGCCACGGTTCGTGTCCCCTGTCTCTAGAGCTGTTGCGATCCCAACTGGCTCCGTGGCTGTCTGTTTCGTCTTGCTGCACGCCTAATTTGGCAGCAATTGCCGCTAGGAGTTCCTCGTTTTTCTTGGTCCTGGTTTCGTTCAGTTCCATTCTGGTCCTCATCTCCTCCCTCTCTTGCGCCTAGTCCTCTATGCTTCGCTCCATCCCTCGTGTTATCACCATGCACAGCTTTGGAATTGTGGGTTCTCAAGGCACCAGATCGGTGCTCTGATACCAATGATAGAACTGATACCAATTCGAATAGAGAATTCAGATTTAATAATAATAGAATACTGGAACTTTATTAATAATAATATTGCTCTTGAGAAGAATTACAACTGGACACCAATAGCCAGCTACCAAAACCTAATTCTTCCAAAAACTGCCTCCAATAGAAGTACAATCACCTCTATTTAAACTAATCCTAATAACTAAAAATAGATAAACTAATCTAGTTATCATTATTTTCTCTTTTGTGGCGCCTCCTATATACCTTAGTAATAGGAGGTTTCAGTTGAAGTCTATCAAATGTATAGTTTACATTAAATTCTTATCTAACTCGGAATTCTTAGTCTTTTGAAATTTGAAATGTAAAAGTTGAGCTGTGCTTTGTCTGGGCTGTACTTTTGGAAGTTATTTTGTGATGCTAATTAACATTTCATTAAATAGATGGGTATGTCCTTCCAAGTATAGCTGAAAGAGATTTACGACGATTTGCCAATTTGCGTTTAACTTCATCTGAAGTTGGACTGAATCTTCCTTTACATGAGGTACCTAATTAACATTTTCATTACTGCCCAGCTTCTGTTGAAAGCTATAAAACACTATTTCAAACTAAAAGAGTCTCTGCTCATGCTTAGAATCCCATGACATTTGGATAACTGATGTTCCCTTTCACTTGTTCATTATTTAAGATCAAAGCTGTCCATTTGATTTAGTAATGTAGTATGCTACATATTTTTTATTTTGGTAATGTGTGACAATGTTTCAATTCTTCAATGATCATGTTTTCCTGTAGCTTCTACTGCATTCATTGTATCATCAATAAACAGGGAAATCTACCAAGAGTTTCTATAATGCCGTTAGTATTATTAGTGAACATAAATTGTATCTACAGGCTCCTTATTTCTGAACCAGGATATCTATATGAATCTTATGTATATTATATCTGATCACAGATCCCTGTGAAGTGTCCTGTGTCAGAAATCATCAAGAGCCGAAGGGTTCAAGGGAGAGAGTGCTATGAGGTTTCTTGGGAAGGAATGGATGGACTTGAAATTTCAATAGTACCTGCTGATCTTTTAGAAAGGTAATGATGCATATGACATAATTGATGAACTTGCTAAAAGATAACTTTTTGTTTAGGGTGCCTTTCATTATTGTCTCATCATTAATCATCTACAGTGCCTGTCGTGAGAAGATTTCGGAGTTCAAGGAAAGAAAAGCTCAAAAGAAGAAACAAAATATTCAGAAAAGAAAACCAAAGAAAAAGGAAACTAATTCATCTGTGGCGGAGCTTGATCTAAAACTTCAGAATTTGATGCTTGATATTAATTTGAGAGATGAGGCCAACTTCAATGCCTCTGATTCTTCAGGATCAAGGATTACAACTGCTATGGCTGAAGCTGATCTGAATACCACAGACGTATTGCCCCTATCACATGACATAGAACAACACACTGAGTTAATCCAGAATACTAGCTACATATATAGCAGTGAGGCAGTTTCCAATAGAGATAAAAATGAGATCATAGATCTTCTGAGCCCTTCCCCACCTAAGAAATCCAACTTTTTCTCAAAATGTCAGCAACCAAGTGACCAACATATTGAAGTGATTAATTTGAGTGATTCAGAAAATGACATGTCTGTTGAACACAAGCAGAAAGCGAAGGAACTGAGATTGTTCTTAGCTAGTATTAGGAATGAAGTTCAGTGAACAACAATGTTTGTACATGCTATATAAAAGCAGGTTTTATTAGTGTATTGACCAATGTACTGAATGTATCTGTATAAGGTTGACACACTCCTCATCACACACTCCTCATCTATCTATCAAGTCGATTTTGTAAGATTAGTTAGACTGTAAAAAAAAAATGGAGTTGCCTTTTGTGATCTTACCTAAATTAAATAAATTGAAAGAAATGATTTAGTTGTTTCAGCAAAAAGAAAATGAAAATATTTCAGAACTAAAACAAGATTTTTAAGGATATGTAATATTTCAAGGGGTAATAACTCCATTCCAAATACCATAAGAAGTTCCAAATAAATTTCTTAGAACTCAAAAAAAAAAACAATACAAAGATTTTTAGGATATATCAATTTTGTAGCAAATTTATTCTCAGTAGCAGCTCATTTGTGCCATTTTATACAATTAAGAAAAAAACCTATTATTTGAGAAAATGAAATATCTCAAGTTAAGCAAATAGTCAAGAAATTACCATATTTAGAGGCTATGAGGCCCACTATCATTGATATTACTGGCTAGTGGAGATTATTCTGAAGTAAGTACTCTTGTATCCTGTTGACTTCTTCATAGATACTTCTGTGCATTAGCTAGAGTCATATTTCCGTGGATATTGTGAAATGCAAGTAAATATTGAAATCAAGGATATAACTTACATCCAATATAAAGTTACAATGCGAGGACGGAATGTCATTTTCTTTACATTAATAAACAGTGACAACCATCTTACAAGCTGGAGTTGAGAACATGCATTAATAGAGGAGTCAACGTCGACATTTACTTCTTCAAGAGATTAAAGATTGCATGTAGAAGACAGTTGGTGATAACGGAAACTATTCACAACACTGAATGAACTAAGATTCGGATTACAAAGCATGATTTTGTAACCTAGTTCAAACTAATCACAGATACTATGCAGCTTCAAACATGGAAGTTTAGAGTTAGAAATGTGTTTTGTATCCATAAACTGCATCATGTGAAGCAAAACACAATCAAGCCTATCATCCCTCTCATTTTTTTCTAACTTTTCTACCTAGCCTTTGTTCATATTCAGTTACAATATGCTTTTTTTCCCTTAAGCTATTATATATATAGGTAATGGGAATCTTGGGCATAGAAGAAAGTGACACGGTGAAGTAATTTGTTGGAGCTGTCCTAACCATTGAATGAAGTTGAAGTTAATTTTTTTTTTCTTTTAATTTTGAAATTCGTAAGTTAACCGCTACTAGTATATATATACAATGAACCTTTGAGGTTTAAAAGTTTTTCTTTGAAAAATATCAAAACACTAAAAAAGATAGCTACTTAAGAATTTGAAGAAATTTAAATTCAAAATAATTTTCAGAGTTGAAAAAAGGAAAAAAAAACTCAGTTAACTGAATTAATTCCACCAACGAATTGATTGGAACAAGCTCAACAACATGACTTATTAAGAATAATAGTTCTAATATGTGCAACTCTACTTGTTAGTATATAGTTGCAATAGGTTGATCAATGTATCACTTACTATGCAATGTCACAAAATATTCTTGGCCTCTTCTTGTGAAACACATCGTCTTAGAAGTTGATCGGCTCCAATCCTAAACAGGAAAGGATCATCCCAGACATAGTAAGTGTAGTTTCTCAAGAATTTCTTCTTTTGATGCCAATTCATCCTTGTGGCATCACATGAGCAGCTCTATAATTGGCAATGTTTGTGAACTAAGGCCTCTCTTGCACTATCATGAGGAATTCATCAGGAAACTCCTCTCTAATCTCTAACTCTTTATTGGTGACTTCTTCATTTATTAGGAGAGATAGATGGTCTGCAACTGAATTTTCGCTCCCATTTTTGTCTTTGATCTTAATATCAAATTCTTGCAGAAGTAGCACCCATCGAATCAGTTTGGCTTGGTAAGGAGATACTTTATGGCCGCATGGTTAGTATAAATAACCACCTTAGATCCTACCAAATAGGATTTAAACTTTTCCAGAACGTATACTATGGCCAACAATTCCTTTTCTATAATGGCGTAGTTAAGTTGAGCGTCATTGAGCACCTTGGAGGCATAGTGGATGGAGTGAAGGACTTTGTTCCTCTTTTGTCCTAGAACAGCTCCTACTGTGTAGCGTCGCACGTCAGTTCAAAATCTTGACTTCAATCAGCAGCAATTATCACTGGTACAAAGATAAGCTTGTCCTTCAAGGCATAAAAGGCGGTTAAGCATTCTTCGCTCATGTTGAATTTGATTTTTTTTGCCAACAAGGAATTGAGCGATTTGGCTATCTTGGAAAAATCTTTAATGAATCTTCTGTAGAAGCCAGCATGACCAAGAAAACTCCTCACCCACTTTATGTTAGCTGGTGGTGGTAGCTTGGAAATCATATCAATCTTCGCCTTGTCCACTTCAATTTCTCTTATTGAAATTTTGTGCCTAAGCACAATTCCCTTTTAAACCATGAAGTGACACTTCTCTCAATTCAACACCAAGTTATTCTCCTTACATTTTTTCAATACCAACTCAAGGTTGGAAAGACACAAGCCAAACGAAGTCCTAAAGACAGAAAATTCGTCCATAAATACTTCAATGCATTTCTCTACCAAGTCGGCAAAGATAGCAAGCATGTAATGCTGAAACGTGGCCTGAGCATTACATAATCCGAATGACATTATCCAATAAGCAAAAACTCCAAAAGGGCAAGTGAAAGCAGTCTTCTATTGGTCCTCTAAGTTCACTGCTATGTGATTATATCCAGAGTAGCCATCAAGAAAACAATAGTAAGCTTGCCCAGTTAACCCTTTTAGCATTTGGTCCATGAAGGGCAAAGGAAAATGGTCTTTTCTTATGGCGTCATTCAGCTTCCTGTAGTCTATACACATTCTCTACCTTGTGATAGTTCGAGTAGGTATCAATTCGTTGTTATCATTGCGGATCACTGTCATTCTGCCTTTCTTTTGTACTACTTGGACTGGACTCACCTAGCTATTGTTGGAGATGGGGTAAATCATCCCAGCCTCCAGAAGCTTTAGCACTTCTTTCCTTACTTCTTCCTTCATGGTGGGGTTGAGTTGCCTTTGAGGTTGTCGCACTGGCTTGTAGTTAGCTTCCATCATGATTTTGTGCATACAATAAGATGGACTGATTCTTTTGAGATCAGAGATGTGCCAACCTACAACTTCTCGATAATGCTTGAGAAGTTCCACTAGTTGCGTTTCTTCCTTAGAAGATAGAGAATTGCTTATGATTATTGGCTTGCCTTCCTCTTTATCCAAAAAAATGTATTTAAGATGAAAGGTAAAGTCTTCAACTTAAGCTTGGGCCTCTCCGCCTTGTCATTCTTCAACTTTTCATAGATATTATCATTTGAAGGAATTTCTTTTAACTTTTCCAAATGATGTCTGTACTCTTGGACTTCATTTTCCTCCTTTATAATAAGACAGTCTATGGAATTAATCAGAACTCGCTCAAGAAGAGAGTGTAAAGTCAGCTGTTGAGTAGCTTCTACCACTTCCTCTTCATATGAATCAATGTGGAGGCAATCCTTGGTGTCACTTTGGTGTTGCATGACTTCAAAGATGTTGAAGGTGACCTTTTGATCGACTATGCTCAGCTGGAGATGTCCTTTGCCCATATCTACTACCATGTTAGCCGTCATCATAAAAGGGTCTTCCTAGAATTAAGGGCACCTCCTTGTCCTCCTTCATGTCCATGATGACAAAATCAACAAGGAAGGTAAATTCTCCTACCTTAACTATGACATCCTCTATGACACCATGAGGATATTTGATAGAGTAATCTACAAGTTGGAAAGTCATTAGAGTTGGCTTTAATTCCAAGTCTCCAATCCTCCGAAGCACCGAGAGCGACATTAAATTGATGCTTGCACCTAAGTCAATTAGGGCTTTCCCTATGACAATCTCTCCAATGGTGCAAGGAATTGTGAAATTACCCAGATCTTTGAACTTTGGTGGAAGGGTCCGCTGGATGATAGCACTACAGTTGCCCTGAGCATTGATGGTCTCTTCTTCAATGTACTTCCTCTTCTTAGTAACCAAATCCTTCATGAACTTGGTATATAAAGGCATCTGTTGTAGCGCTTCACTAAAGGGAATGGTGATTTCCAATTTCTTGAAGACTTTTAGGAATCTAGTAAAATAGCTTTCCTTGTCTTTCCTTGACGGAAT
Organism: Amphicarpaea edgeworthii; assembly: GCA_014843725.1. Lineage (NCBI taxonomy): Eukaryota > Viridiplantae > Streptophyta > Magnoliopsida > Fabales > Fabaceae > Amphicarpaea > Amphicarpaea edgeworthii. The sequence goes on from CM026325.1 coordinate 4,149,811, forward strand.
CAGAGAATAAGGTAAATTCTTGGTGACCTCTTGTTCTAGAGCTTTCTTTGCTTTCCTTGCCAATTGGTGCTTGGGCTCGTGCATTGGTGGTGCCTCTTCAGTCAAAATTCTACCATTTTTGCTTGTGCCATCTCCCTAGTCAGCTGTTATTCCTTCTTCTTGACCTTTATCAACTTCCTCCTCACTTAACATATCTTTTATCTCTCCACTAGGGGCATTAGTTTCTACTGCTGTTGGTTCTATGCATTTGCTTTTAGTCATTACAACATTGCATTGCTCCTTTGGGTTCATCTTCGTGTTGACAATGAATTTTCCATTGAATTTTTCCGCCACTTGATTGACCAACTGCCTCAACTGGACCTCCAAGTTCTTAATGGAGGCTTGAGTGCTCTTGTGGTTGGAAGCGGTCACATCTAAGAACTGAGTAAAAGAGTCTTCTAGCTTGTTCTACCTCTCGTACACAGAGGTTCCTTGATTCTGAGGTTTATTTGATGGACCTCTTATATCTTTGTTATAGTTGTTCTCGGGATGTGATTGCCACTCCTAGTTGTAGCTTCCACCTTGGCCTTGATTGTAACCACTGTAATTACCTCCACGATTGTTGTTGTTGTTGGTCATGTAGTTCATTTCTTCATGTGGCTCTTTCGAGGTCATATACACACCATTTTCATGATCTCCTCCACATACTTGACAGTAGAAATTCCTTGGAAGAGGGTTTTGATTGTGAAGACTCTTCAGTTGCTGTGGTAGGTTGCTCAATTGCTTTGTAAGAGTCTCAATTTGCTGGGTTAGGATTTTGTTTTGAACTAAGATGGCATCTTGAGAATGTAGCTCCAAAATGCCCTTCCTTGGAGGAATATGAGTCCTATCATGAGTGATAGCATGATCTCCTACAACCATATTTTCAATTAGTGTTATTGCGTCCTCCATGGTCTTCATCTTGACCTTTCCTCTGGCTGAAGCATCCAACAGTTGCTTGGTATGGTTCTTTAACCCACCAATGAAAATGATAATTTGAATAGGCTCCTCAAAGCCATGGGTTGGTGTTTTCCTCAGCAATCCTACACTTCACCTACAGATTCCCCATCCCTCTAAGTGAAAGAGGAAATCTCTATCTTCCTTTGAGCAGTCTTGGACTCTAGAAAGTATTTGTTGAAAAATTTAGTAACAATATCATCCCAAGTCTGGAATGTGTTACCTTTGAAGGAATGGAGTCATTGCTTGGCATTTCCAGCTAGAGAAAATGAGAATAAATTGAGGCAGATGGCATGATTGGGAACCCCTGCCAATTTAATCGTGTTGCAAATTTCCATGTAGGAGGATAGATCGGGACCACATTGCCTTGTATGGGCTGGATGAGCGAAGATGAATATGAGACACTTGCAGCTTGTACCTTCGGCCTCATGATACTCGTGAAGTGAGCTAGAATAGTAGGAGCCACATAATCTTCCAGAGTGCGTTTTGGTTGATTGTCTTCTATGATTGGTTCTTCGGTACTGGAAGGAGTCTCAATGTGTGGTTGTAAGGAAGAAGAAGCTTTTTGAACTGCTTGTTTTTCTCATTTTCTTCTTGCGGCATTGTTTTTCTGACAAGTGCTTTCTATCTCCAAATCCAATGGGATTAGATCAGCTTCTGGGATTCTACCTCGTATACACTTCAAGTACTCGAAAGTAGGTTAGCAAGCACTCAAGAATGATAATTATGCAAAATTTAAACAAACACTGTGTAAAGCAGGTTCTACAAGAATTGTTTAGCCAACTATGCAGAATTTGTGCTGCAAAATTATGCAGCAGAGTATTTTTAGATTATGCGTAAAGCAAACCTGAAAAACAGAGGTAGTTTTTATTTGTTGCAAAATGCAAAATGTAAAATGCAATGGAATGTAAAATGAATCTATGCTAAGTGAAAATTTGTACAATTAGACAAAATTGAACTAATGTCTAAGAGTTGACAAAATTTACTAATCGTCGAATACTATGAACAAATTCTCAGCCAACGGTGCCAAATAACTTAATGAAATATTTTGGCAAGTGAACCAAATATCGCATAAGTAGTTTAAAAGGAAAAATCCCAATATCAAATCCACAGGGAATTGTCCGTATTTGACTATTAGTAAAATAATCAATTCCTAAATACTAATTTGGTTTTTAAAAGTTGTTTGTGTTATAGAACATAGTAACAACAGAAATTAAACTAAACACTAAAGATAAACAATAAAAACGATAATGGTGATTTAGGACTATAATCAAATAGTTAGCGTGCTTGAGTGTGAGAAGGGAATGATGGATATGTTGAGGATTTGGTTTAATCGGTTTGCTTTCCATATAAACATACAAGATATATTCTCCATTCAAAGTAATAGTTCAGATTAACTTTGATCTAAAAGTGCTTAAAACGTGATGTCTCATCAAATCAAACCTAAACTGCTCAACCTCACTTCCGATGTCTTGGTAAGTTCAGTTGAGTGGTTTGATGAAGCTCGGAGATCTTTATAAAGCTAATGGAGTCTATCATATGTCTAGAAATACACTTCATTAGAGTTAAAACTTAGTTCCAAGTTCAAAAGCATTTGTTAATGACAGTTAAACTTTAAAACATGCATATATAACTGATTAAATCATATAACAAGAATAAAGATAGAGAAATGAACATTAAATTGAGTATTTCATTGAATAAATATGAATGAAAGCGTTTACATGTTCAACCCCTAGTTCCAAGTCCTCAACATTAATGGATTAACCTCTCATTGTCATGAGAAATTTTGAAAAGGTTACAAAAATGGAAAAGGGAGAACAGAGAAAACAGGGGAAGAACAAAGGAGAAAGCTATTAAAAGTTCAACCAAGTCTGAATTATAAAAATATTAAAATTCAAGCTTATATAGTGGACCTTCGCTTAGCGCAACATTCCGCTAAGCATAGGATATTACAAAATGCATCTCAGAAACAGGGCTTCCACTAAACACGTTCTTTCGCTAAGCGTATCTTTAATTCGAAAGAATCTTCTGCTAACTAAGATTTCACGCTAAGCGGATTTTCAGTTCGAACGAAGAGTTCGCTTAGCTCAAGATGGCACTCAACGTTTCATAGACCGCCTGTCTTGCATAACTTGATGTTGCACTCAGTGAGAGGAGCGCTGAGCGAGCCATGTCACTAAGCAAAATTATGCATTCAATAATTTTCGAACATGAGACCATAAATTTACTAAAGCAACGCTTACCACTACACCAAGATAACACGCATAGAATATATTTGAATTGAATAATATATATTATATGCACAAGCATCAATATTATCACATCTTCAACCAGCTGCGAACCCAATTAAAACTCCAATAGTTTTCAGGCATTTTAACACCAAATCTTTGCATAAAAGAATACAAATAAAAATAAATTAAATTAAAAATATTGAATAAACGATTTACTTCATTTTCTAATTTTAATTTGAACTTAAAAGGAGACAAAACATTAAAATCAGAAATTAAGTATACCCAAAAAGATCAAAACTGTGAATTCAAACAAACAAAGAATTCACTTATTACAAAACAAAACAAAAGTTGTTTTTAAGTTCTGATACCAAATGTTAAATTATATTCTAAATATGATAACATATTTAAATTAACGTAACAGTGGAAGCTAATAAATAAATTGAAGCACTAACATTTAGCAATTGCAAAATAATTCAAGCACACACTTGAAACCATAGCAACTTATAGAGAGCCTCTACCCATCATAGAATTTAGTTAAATAAAAATTTTGTAAGAACCACAATGCGCACAGAATCTCAACAAAATGTCAGCATATAATGATTATATAAATCAAGACATAAAGCAATTACCAATCAATTACATTCGACTTCTTTCTTATAATGTAACCGTTTTTCTCATAGTCAATTGAAGAAACAGAAGATAAATTTGTTCCTTAACAGCCAACAAAACAGACACTCTCAAGATGCAAGGTATGCAAAGCCCGTAACTGCAGGGTGATTGGAAGTTTCAAAACAAGCCAAAATTCGTAATGCAAACTTTAAGATATATCAAGGAAGGACAGAAAAAGATGGAAGGACAAAACTCAAACTTATGTGTATCTGAAACCTAAATTAATATTGACTGACAAGCGTTCAACACTGTGCAACAAAGCATATTCCATGACGTTATTAAGGAGATTGAATTCAGTTCCACGAGAGATTAAGAAAATTAGCAATGAAATGGATATGGAGGCATCTCGGCCAGACAGAACCCTGGATACATAGTTGTCAAATTTGGCTGCACTTCTAAAGAAATGAAAATTGAACCCAAGAGTGGTGACGCGTTTCCAAAGATCCTTCCATCGTTTAGACAAGACACAAGTTCGAACAACGTATTTTGTTTCTATAAAATGCAATATGTGGAGCAAAATGCTGGTTGGTAACGCACTGATCCGATCAATATCATCTTTCATGTTGTTTTTGAGTGTGCTCTGTCCCTTTCTCATCTCCAGCACCAACCAAAACACATCGTTAGACAAATACTTCAGGATATAAAAAAATAGATCGTCGAAGTATTTAAAACTACGAATGTAATTCTTTTAAGACTAGAACACTTTTTTGTAGCAAAGAATGAAAAGAATAATTTAGCTACCATCGTAGCTTGGGATTCAGCTGTTCTACAACGCCAAAGGACAAATTCTAGAACATTCTTTTTGTAGTAAGGAAAAGAAGGATTCGGGTGAAATGTTGCTTTTGGATTAGAATCTGTGAAGTGTGAAGCACTAAATAGACAGAGACATATATGTGAATTGCATACTGTAGTGCAAAAGGACATTCTTGAGTCAGTCCTGTAATTTGTGAGCTCCCAGATCAGGAAGAGGAGATAAAAGGAAATGCTCTTAAAGTTTTATTAGTATTTTTCTTATTTTATTTTATTTTTAATGAGAAATATTATTTGAGAAATGTAAGATTCTCTTATAATTTATTATTTTAAATAAATATAGATAAATTCAAAAGAAAAAAAATGTCAAATCAAATGCTTAACAAGTAGTACTCCTCTTTTCCTCACACTGTAGCCTAAGGCTGGTAATAAATCATGATAAATGCGTTGGAAAAGAACTCTCTAGCTCCAGTAACTATATCTACAAAAAGATATGAATCAGAAAACTGATGTATAGATTAGAAAGAGAGGGAATAAGGAAAATGCAAACAGTGATGGAAATGAGAATTGGAATTGGACTATGCTGTAAAGTGAACACGTAATCATTAGTTAAATGAAGTTATTTTTTCTTTCATTTGAATTCGAGAAGTAAACATCTGATTTGAGTGAAGGAGATGGTGTGTAACCAAACTGACATCATCTGAATTCTGAAGAACAACATCAATAGGTCTCATCAAGCAGTACCTATCGGAGTGGCTCAATGCAAACTCAGGTAAGGGCCGCATAAACCAGGCCACAGGTTACCTCAAATATTGTAACATGGATGGATGTTGCTGCATTTTCGGATTCAAAATCCTCTGGTGTAGGCATCTGGACTTTTTTTTTTTATCTAACTACAGTTATCTACATAAATTACCACAGTTATCTATAGGCTTTACTTTGAATGCATAAGTTGTTGATAAATTTAACGGTCCATCAAGTGGCATGTCTCTGTTGCATGATTTATTAGCCAAATATACAGCTACATATACTCATAGATCAAACTCTAGGTGAGTGTTTAATTAGGAGACAAATTTAATCATGTTGATCACTCTCTGAAAAGCATATCAAGATTCTTTGTTTATAATTATGTTTTTGACATTATTTCTTACTTGTAATCGGTTTTTAATTATTAATGAAATGCTGTAATCTTGATTTCTTAGAAGAAAAACATATTAAACAAACCGAACGAATATAACACTCACTTCTACTGTAAGCTAGAGAAAGTTTATCATAAAATACAATACAAAACGATTTTTTTTAAATCACCTAAAGAATTATATGAGAATTACGTAAACACGTGAATGAATTTGTTAATTTAAGTTTCAATGACTCCAATCTAAGAAATGCAAATTGCAAAGAGGTTGAATTCTTACTGAATCATAACACGTTAAAAATAGATAAATCATAAAACTACATAGAAAATTACTTTTCCTAAGTTATAGCATAAGGATAATAAGAAAAATACTTAAAAGACAAAAGAAAAAGAGGACATTTCCCAAGTAGTAATAGTTCGATAAAACAATAATTCATAACATTCAAATTTAAAATTGATCATTCCCAAAGCCGAATAACAAAAAATAAAAAGTTTTTTTTTAAGGAAAAATAAAGGAGTTTTAAGTTGAACTGAACAATATAATATATCAGGTGTCACTGATTCAGTTCTTGTAATCATTTCCATCAGAGTTAGTGTACGCTCCATTCTCCTCAACTAAGCTCCTTTTTTGTCAGGAAAAAAAAAAAATATCAAAAGTGGGTGTAAAGGTACCTCAAACCCATATACTTAAATAGTATCTTGCAATCCATTTACCGTTAGCCCTTCATAAACTTTTATTTCTACTATTGGCATTTACGTAATAATTTGTTTTTTTTTTTTTTTACTGAAATGATGTTTTTTTTTTAAATTATTAAAATGAATATTTCAAATAAATTATGAAAATAGACCAGTTATACTTATACTTTGGAATATGACATAAGAAATTGTGTTTTAAAATACGACTTTTTAAAAAAAAAAAAATTACATTTAAATACTATTTCAATTTCAATTTTTTAATTTTTTAATTATTGAAGTCGTGTTCTCAAAGACTATTTCAATTTTAAAAAATAAAATAAAAAGTAAAGTAGTGTATAATAGACGATTTCTTATATATTATAATATTATATAATATTCATAATAAAAAAAAATTATTTATGGAAGAATATCTTACCTACGATGTCTTATAATATTTTATTTTATTTTTATGTTTAATTAAATTTATGATTTTAATTTTATATAGAATTACTTATTTATAATTTTACTATTAATTAAGTTTAATTCATTATGTTTTAGTTGTATTAAAATAATATATATTAAAATTATTTATTAATTTATAAATAATTTCAATTACATAATAGAAATAAAAATATAAAATTATGCATGTTTTATTTTTCGTAACATAAAAAAAAATCAAATTATCAATTAAGCATGATTTTCATTTTTTTTAATAAAAAAAGTTTAAAGTTATATTTTAAAATACTACTTCAATGAAATGAAAAAAAAAAAAATTAAAAAACATATTTAAATGCATGATTTTTACATTTAAAAAAAAATCAAATCGTATTTCAAAATATTACTTGTATCTACCATAAAGTAGCCTAACAATCTGCCATAAAGTAGCCTTGTATCTACTAGAAAAAAGAATCCTGACAGCAGAGTTTTCAACTTTGAAAAGTGTATTCCAGAGCTACTGTAACTAATATGCTAACAATTCCAACAATATCTTATTTAATAAACAGAACACATTACTAAAGTTTGGAGCATAATATTAAGCTAAACAACAGACTTAACATGTGGCTTCAGATAAGAAACTTTTAAACAAGAGTGGTGACTATTTCAATTGTAATCACCATAAGAAATGAAGTTTGAACCACACATCCTCAAGAAAATTAAAATAGGCATATCGCCATGATCTAAAAATAAACAAAGGAGTAATAACTATCCAAAATCCCACGACAAATCCAAATGTCATACTGACAAAAACCAATTCACTCCATGTTTATGATTCCCTTTGCCATTGTGATCATAACCATCAATTTTCCCATTGGAGCTGCAGTTGATGGGCAGTGGTGGGCCTCACAGATTGTTGGCAATAAAGTTGGAGGCATCAAAGGTTTGCAATTGAGTTCCTGTTGGAATTTCCCCCTCCAAATGATTATAAGACAAGTCTAGCATGCTCAGAAAGGTCAAATTTGAAATGGTTGGAGGGATTTCACCTGAAAGTTAATTTGTAGAAAAATCAATGGACAGTAATGATCCCATATTACCAATACCTTGTGGAATATGACCAGTCAATTGGTTATGGGACAAGTTCAAAAAATTCAATCCATTTAGCTCTGTGATTTCTCTAGGTATTTCTCCTAATAATTTGTTACTTGACAGATCAATGCTTGTCACAAACCCAGAAAGTTTCAGTACTCATCTCCTCTTTCTTTCAGCCAAAGTACCACACTAACTATACCAAATCCCGAAGTGTAATCTGTACCAAATGATGGATTAGAGGGTATGTACTTCTATTCATTAGCGTCATGTTACTCAAGTTATTGAAACAACTAGGAATATTGCCGGTCAAATTGTTTTGTGCAAGGTCTAAAACTTGAAGAAGACTCAAATCACGTTTCATTTGGAATGTGACCAGAAAAACTGTTTGATCGAAGGCGGAGGATTCTCATATTTAAGAACTTTTCTCCAACCCATGCTGGAATTGTTACTGAAAGATTGTTTTCTCCAAGATCCAAGGATTTCAATTGGTTATTCTTCTTCAAACTGGTTGGAAATGTTCCTGAGAGCGAGTTGTTACGGATTTGTAAAGACTGCAGCTGTGTCAAGAAATCCATGGATGGGGGTAAGTTCCCACCAAAATGGTTGCTTTGTAAATTCGCTTCCACTAAAAATGGCCAAATCATCCAACAATTGGGTATTTCTCCTGACAAATTATTTGATGCAAGATTATTGAGAAATTCTAATTGCATTGGCTTGTCCTGGTTTTTACATAAAAAGTTATTCATGGATTCAGAGAATGAATTGCTTGAAAGATCTAACCCAAACACATTATTTGAAAGATTGGGTAATTTACCACATAAGTGATTTGTGCTTAGTGTGAACAAATCAACATGATAAATCCACTTTTATTAATTATGTGGGTTAAAAGTTTACAAATAGGATGGTTGAATGGTAGAAAAATTTATCATGCATTTAATGCAACTTTTGCTTATAAATAACATTCCATTTCATTTCATTTGCATCTCATTCTAATTGTAAATTCTTATTATAATTGTAGTAACTCCCTTCTTAGAGAGTTAATAACATATTAGTGAGTGTATTTTTCTATTATAAGAGAAAGTATGTAATTATTCTCTCCTTATATTTAGAGAGAGGTGATAAGTTTTCTTCTAGTTAATGAAAATATTTTTCTTATTTTATCTGTAATTTTTCCTTTATTCTTTAAGGATTTTTCACGTTAAATATTACATGTCAATTCTTATATTTTTCATGTTACTTTGTTACTTTAACATTTATGTCAACAACAATGACAAGCTCACCATGGATATGATTATGAGAGAGGTTTAAATAATTAACCTGAGACAGTGCTTCCCACAACGATGTGGGAATAGAATCTAAAATCCCCATGTTAGACATGTCTATCTGTTCAAGTTTTTTTTTTTGGACTGAATCCATGATGGAAAGTTGGGACCTAACTGCCACGAGCTCATTTCCAAATGTGTAAGCTGAAAACCAGGAATCCAAGTGGGACTCACTTTTAAAGTGACATTGATCCCTGATGCATAAAATTCTCCAAGCATGTAAGATTTGCAAGATCATCTTCCTTGACAACTCCTTGAAAATGATTGCCTTCAATTTGAATATATGACAATTTAGAGAGTGATCGAATACTTTCAAATGGATTTCCAATGAATTTATTAATAGACAGATCGAGAGATCTTAATGATGAAAGTTTTCCAAATGGTATAGGAAGAGCACCACCAATTGAGTTGCTGTGAAAATCTAGTGTGACAATATTTTTAAAGAGAAAAAAGATTATGCATCGTCGATCGTTAGTATAAAACTATTTTATACCATTGGTCAATCAATAACCCTCCATTCATAGTAAAATAGTTAACTTTTATAAAATTATTTCAAAAGTTATTATAACGATGGATTATGATTAACCAATGTAAAATGATTTTACATGATGTGTATGAATATTTTATTTATTTTTAAAATCCCCGATTTGATTTGTTAGATAGTCTGAAAGTTGAGAACTCTGAATTGCAAGTGTTGAGAGTCCATGGGAATTACAAGGAGCAAGATTTTCTAAAATTTCATTAACCTATTGATTGAGTTTGCGATTTGAGGGAACATATTTTCCTACACTGTGATTTTGTTCTTTCATTATGGAATTGGTTGCAATCCTCCTTTCAAATATCTATTTTGCAATCGCTTAAGCATTGTAAAGGTCAAGTTCATGATCTGCTACAATCTGCAATTATTCACACCTTTTAGATGATTTGGCGAGCTCGCAATAGTCTCAGATTCTGTAACTCTACACTCCGTCTTCATCATGTTAATGCCTTGATTGCATCCTCGACTGTCTTCTTAAGTCGTGTCACTCGAGCTTACGCTTCCAATCCTTTGAAAGATCTCTCTCGTCTTTATCATTTTGAGGTTCTGTTCCACCTTCCTACTTCACCTCGAATCATCCAAGTTAATTGACATCCTCCGCTTGCTAGATTCATCAAATGTAACACAGATGGTACAACTCGTGGTCCTCCTGATCATGATGCTGCTGGTGGAATATTTCGGGATCATTTTGGTCTCTTCCGGGAAGGTTTTTCTGTTTATATTGGTATCCAAGCCTCTTTCTATACTGAAATCTTTGCAGTTCTTTGTGCGATTGAGCAAGCAATTAGACTTGGTTGGCCGAGACTCTGGATTGAATGTGACTCTCAATTAGCTATCAAGACCTTTATTCATCTAATAGTTATTCCTTGGCAACTCAGAGCTCGCTGGAATCGTGCTTTCTCTTCCTCTAACAATATGCATATAATCTCTTCATACATTTTTAGGGAGGGTAATCAATGTGCAAATAGTTTAGCTAATTTTGGTGTAAATGAATGTATAGAGTTTATGTGGTGATCTAGCTTACCTAGTTTTATCTCAGTTAACTTTGTCCGTAATTGTTGTGAGTTGCCTAATTTTCATTTTTACTTATGATTTTTTTGATTTGGTCTGGTCTAGTTTGCCCATTTCTTTGTATTAAAAAAAAAATTGCGATTTGAGAAATCTATCTCCTTTAGGTTGCAGAGATTACCCAAAGATGTTGGAATTTCTCCTTTAGTCTCTTATAATGAATTACAAATTTTTATTTGAAGTACTAATAAATTTTGTTAATTTAGTTTGAATTCCTTTGAAACTACAATCTCACCCTTACATATAATATAAACTTCCCATATTTTCATTATCATGAAATAGTGTAAGCTACATTATTGTCGTTGATTTTATAGTTCATTGAATTTGATTTTAAATAAGAGAATTACTATTTTTGATTTTATGAAATTACAATCAAAAGATTGAATTATAAACTAAGAGATTTATAAATCTATTTTCATTACTACTAGAATGGTGTATTGTTATCATCAGTAATGTTAGAAGTTTTCTGTAACGTATTAGAAATGGTGTATTTAGTAGAATGGAAAAAAACTCTGATTTGTCTTTAAATTAAAAAATATTTATATATATTTTTCTAACTTTAAATTATCATTTACCTCAAAAACAGAAAACTAAAACTGACCAATCAATTTTTTTTTACGAATATTAATTATTAGAAAAATTGATAAATATTCTGCATTGTCATGAGGATAATATATATATATATATATAAATAACGAGATATTTTCAAGTCTATCTTTATAGTCAATCTTATCGTTAGAGGACCACCTGAATTGGCTAATTCTTTTTTATTTTTTTTCTACATGAATGGCGCATACACTAAGCTACAATAGATGAAAGAAGAGACGAATAAATATAGAAATTGAAAGGTCTAGCTTTTTGTTTTTTTTGTTTAACAAAGTCTAGCTTATCAAGGAAAATTTATGTCTTGGATAATAACTTGATGCATATCATCAACTAGACTTCTAACTTCTAATCCATTTAATGGGTTAGCTAGAACATGAAGCATGTTAATGATAAGACTAAAAAATTTCTTTGCCTATCAAAAAACAAAAAAGTATTAATTGTCCAGCAATATGGCCAATTAATCAATAACAAACATATGAGTCTTAGTTTTCTCAGATCGATTTTCACATCAATATGAAACAAAAATGCAAGATATGATCCACTAACACTCCCATGGATGATTATATATGCTATCTTCTTAAACTCTCTATATATACATACACACTTGAAATGCAAGATGAGTTGTATGATGGTTCCAAAGCTGATTTTACCTCAACCTTAACTACTAACAACTATGTGTACAACCCCTTCGCTACAGTGATCACCATTTATCTATTATATTCAATAATCCATTTCAAACTTGCACAGAAGAACAACCACTACAAATCTTTCTGTTAAGACAACAAACTTTACCAGCTTCTGTTTGTGTTGTCTTCCCTTCTGTTTCTGTTTTGGATGTCAAATAATGTATATATTGAGCTCAATATGCATTATTTGACATCCAAAACAGAATTTACAACAAGGCTCTCAAATTTTAAAGAAATAAAATAGAGAAATGGCCACAAAAGCTTGATCAACCTGGCAATACAATGATGCAACATTGGTGTATTGTAAACAAATTAAACGGTGATAATAGATGAGCAAAAATATTGAAGTTTGAACCACACATGATCCAGGAAATGAAAATAGGCATACCTCCATGATCTACTAATCATTAAAGGAGCGATGACTAACCAGAATCCCACAACAAATCCAATTGTCATGCTGACAAAACACCAATTCACTTCATGCCTATCACTCCCTTCATAACTTTGAGTTTTCCCATTGAAGCTGCAGTTGATGAGCAGTGGTGGACCGCATAGATTGTTGCCAATAAAGTTGGAGGCATCAAAGGTTTGCAATTGAGTTCCCGTTGGAATTTTTCCCTTCAAATGATTATAAGACAAGTCTAGCATGCCCAGAAAGCTCAAATTTGAAATGGTTTGAGGGACTTCACCAGAAAGTTCATTCCTTGAAAAATCAATGGACAGTAATGATCCCATATTACCAATACCTTGTGGAATATGACCAATTAATTGGTTGTGGGACAAGTTCAAAAAATATAATCCATTTAGATATGTGATTTCTCTAGGTATTTCTCCTAATAATTTGTTACTTGACAGATCAATGCTTGTTACTAAACCCAGAAAGTTTTTGTACTCATCTCCTCTTCCTTTCAGCCAAAGTAGCACACTGACTACACTGAATACCTCAGTGTGATCTGTACCGATTCGTGCTTCATTATAGATAAGAGGAATTGTACTTTTGTTCATTAGTGTCATGGCAGTCAAGTTATTGAAACAGCTAGGTATATTGCCAGTCAAATTGTTTTGTGCAAGGTCTAAAACTTGAAGAAGACTCATATCACATGTTTCGTTGGGAATGCGACCAGAAAAACTGTTTGATCGAAGGCGGAGGATTCTCATATTTAATAACTTTTCTCCAACCCACGTTGGAATTGTTCCTGAAAGATAATTTTCTCCAAGATCCAAGGTTTTCAATTGGTTATTCTTCTTCAAACTGGCAGGAAATGTTCCTGAGAGTGAGTTGTTACGAAATTTTAAAGACTGCAGCTCTGTCAAGAAACCCATGGATGGGGGTAAGTTCCCAACAAAATGGTTGCTTTGTAAATTCACTTCCACTAGAAATGGCCAAATCATCCAACAATTTGGTATTTCTCCTGAAAAATTGTTTGATGCAAGATTGAGAAATTCTACCTGCATTGGATTGTCCGTATTTTTACATAAAAAGTCATTCATGGATTCAGTGAATGAATTGCTTGAAAGATCTAACCCATACACATCATTTGAAAGATAAGGTAATTTACCACACAATTGATTTGTGCTTAGATCAACAACACTGACAGATATTGGATTCTTTAATGTAGTCCAAAGCTCACCATGGATATGATTATGAGAGAGATTTAAATAAGAAGCCCGAGAAACGGCTTCCCAGAACGACGTGGGAATAGAATCTGAAATCCCCGTGTTAGACATATCTATCTCGTAAAGATATTTTTGGGACTGAATCCATGATGGAAAGTTGGGACCTATCTGCCATGAGCTCATATCCAACTTAGTAATCTGAAAATTAGGAAGCCATTTGGGACTCACTTTTAAAGTGAAATTGTTCCCTGATGCATATAACCCCGCCAAGCTCGTAAGATTTGCAAGATCATCTTCCTTGACAACTCCTTCAAAATGATTGTCAACAATTTGAAGATATTTCAATTTAGAGAGTGGTCGAAGACTTTCAAATGGATTTCCAATGAATTTATTGAAAGACAGATCTAGAGATCTTAATGATGAAAGTTTTCCAAATGATCTAGGAAGAGCACCACCAATTGAGTTGTTGTAAAAATCTAGTGTGTAAAGATTTTTATATAGCCCAATTTGATTTGTCAGATTTCCTGAAAGTTGTGAACTCTGAATCTCAAGTGTTGAGAGTCCATGGGAAATACAAGGAGCAAGAATTTCTAAAATTTCATTAACCTGTTGATTGAGTTTGAGATATGAGAAATATATCTCCTTTAGGTTGCAGAGATTACCCAAAGATGTTGGAATTTTTCCTTCAAGTTGATTATATGATAAATCAAGCATGACAAGAGAAGTCAAATTTCCCAGGGCATCAGGAATAGTCCCGCGCAAGTTGTTGTACATTAGGTTCAAGAACTTGAGACGACAAAGATCGTGTAACGAATCAAGTATAGAAGATGAGAATTCATTTTGAGACAAGTCAAGATATTCCAGAAGTGTGAGGTTTTGAATACCATCAGGAATCGAACCTTGGTAATGATTACCCCTTAACTGAAGAGAAACAAGTTTATTCAGACTAAATATCCACTTTGGGACAAAAGAAGCTGCAGGATAAGAAGTATAAGAAAGATCAAGAGTGTGCAGAGATGAAAAGTTGGCCAAGCTGGATGGTAGATTATAGTGAGGGAGCGTACAATCTGACAAACGTAGGTCCGTCAAAGAAGGAAGAGCTTGGAGAGTGTGTAGCCAATGAAATGAATTGGAAAGGTTTGCACCTCCCAAATCAACATATTCAAGCTTCCACATACTTGACAGCCAATCATCATTTTCAGCAAACAGATGATAACTTGAGAGGTCAAGGTAGAGCAAATTTGAGAGATTCCCAATCTGAGATGGAATAGTTCCATTGATAACATAGCTGAGGTCAAGATACACCAATTTGGAGAGATTCCCAATCTGAGGAGGAATCTTCCCCATGAATCCAGCAGATGAGAGATCGAGATGAGTTAAGGAAGTAATTGTCCCAAGGAAAGAAGGAATTGGCATACCTTGTCCGAGTTGATTGCCGCTCAAGTCAAGATATCGCAGCTTGGTAAGACTTGATAGCCAATCAACATTTCCACCAAGAAAATATGGATAATAAGAATTTCTCAGATCAAGGTAGAGCAAATTGGAGAGATTCCCAATCTGAGATGGAATATTCCCCCTGAATCCAGCATGAGAGAGGTTGAGGTGAGTTAAGGAAGTCATAGTGGCAAGGAAAGAAGGAATTGGCATACCTTCAAAATCATTGCCGCTAAAGTCCAAGTAATTCAAATGCTTCAAATCAACCAAACAAGGATTTATGTCCCCACCAAACACTATTCTCTCATGGGCTTCAATAGCTTCCTCATAACCAGGGGCAACGTAGTGATGAACATCCAATTCATAGTCATTGAAATTGGGTGATGTAGTGTTGAGGTGAAGCTCTACAACGTGAGCTGTTACGCTGTTGCAGACGACTCCAGCCCAGTGACAACAATTGGAATTGGCAGAAACATTCCAAGATGAAAGCCTATTTGAAGGATCTTTCAGATCATGCTTCAACTTCAACAGTGTTTCTCTCTCACTTGGAATGCACTCTACTATCTCTCTGCAAACACCAAAACCTAACATAAATAACAAAAAGCAGCAAAGGTGAACCAAGACAAGAATAAAAATGGAGGAATTCATGATCATGCAACGCATGCATAGGAAACAAGTGTTTTTTTTAGAGCTGAAAACAAGAGCTTCTTCCTTCTGCCTATAAAACTTCTTCCTATTAAATACTAAAATATTTTTTTTTATTTTAATTTACTTCGCAGAGCTGAAGGTTGAAAACCTGCCAATATGATTAAATTTTGTGATTAAAGATGCAATTTTTTTTTGGTTTGGTGATGTATGTGACTACGTAATAGAAATTGTTTAATACAAAACAACATAGAACAAGACATTTGTGCATATGTGAGAGACTTTTTTAGTTGTGCAGGCCTTGCCGCCTTGGAAAAAGAAATGAATATTTCTTAAAGGCAAAGCAAGACAAAACCATATAACTGCAAGTGAAATGGGGAGCGGATTTAGCGGTATAACCGTATAAGTACAATACATAACGATTTAGTGGTTCAAGCAATTTGACAACCATGCATGCATGTGACTTGTAGGAACAAAATAATGACCAATGACACATGGACTTGAAACCTAGCTAAGCTTGGATATGATCAACACCAATCCTGCTCAACTCATAATACCAAAATAAACAGAAACTCGTCAAACATCAAACAAATATCATATGCTTAAATTGTTTTGCACATGCCTTTTTTTTTTTTGTAATTTCAAATTCTTTTTCGGACATTTTAGCTAATTGTCTTGTTTAGAATCTGACTTGAATGGATAGTGTGAATATGGAACGTATTGCTTGATAGTGTTGGTTGATATGCCTGTACACGTACTGCTTCATGAATCATTGATGCTGTACCCTCTTCTTTTCTCTTTCTCTTATATTATTTATAAGTGATTGAATAGCAAACTTCTTGAAATTCACATATCAATCCAAAAATTTATTTATATTGAATCATAGGCATTCTTGATAGGTTAATTATGTAATTGTGATGTTTGAAAGTTACAATAATAGGTATGTATTATGATTTAACAAGTGAAACTATATATTAATGGTCTTATATGTAAGGGAAACTTGAGTTTCTTTCGTAGCCATTTTGTTTGTCTTATTTATGTTTTGTTTGGGTAATGACCTACAAAATGCTTTGTTTAATATCTCTGTATATATATATAAAAGGGCATTTTCATAATTTAATATTTAATTAAATCCCCCCTCCCCCCCCCCCCCCCCCACACACAGTTCTTCCATTTTAACTTTTTTTTAGTTTTTTTTATTAGATGACATACTCTTCTCAATTCACTATTTATTTAATATTATTCAAAATAATTTTCATTTTATTTCGTAACTTTCCGTTGCTTATAAGTAACTTAATGCATATTATTATTTTTCCATTCACTAATGTATATGAGAGTAATAGAAAAAAAAAAACATAATCAGCAAACAACAAAAACCTTGAAATGCATGTAGTTGAAATCCAAATCATCAAAAGATTCTTTTTTTATTTATTTAAAAGTTCATCTTTCTTACTCTTTTAACCTTTCTAATCCATTCCAATTTTTTGTAGGTGGATTTATTTTAAATAATGTAGAGCCTACAAGCAATATGCAATATATCACATTGATTACATGGTTGAACCGACATAATCGAGTGGTTACTGAAAAGCATGGTGACAATGAAGTGAACACAACAATGGGGGTGTGTGCTGACTCCACCTTTTTAATATTAACTCTTCATTATGTATTATAACATTTTAGCATTCTATTATAGAAGAAAGAAATGAGCATAACATACCTTGGTGTGATTGTTAAAGTGTGAATTTTGGAGAAATGCACCACAATTGCATTAAACTGGGTTTAGTATTTGAACATAAACTTGTGCCACTGAATAACTACATGTTTCTTTCATTATTTTTTCACACTCAACATTTGTTTGCAGTTATATGAAAAATAACTAGAGCTCTAATTGTAGATGCAAGAAAAACATTTTCAACATCACATTTACTTTTCAAAAATCTTATTTCACCTAAACATACAATGTATGCTTTATCATTATTGGCAATTTTTACACAAATTTTAAAAAAGTAATGGTGCTTTGATTTCAGAAATGGCACCCGTAATAAGGGGAATCAATCAATACTACAAAAAAGATCTTCGTATCCACACCAATTGTGCTAAAAACGATGTTACAGGTACTCTTTGACATTAATTATGTTTATTCCATTTTGAAATCAAATGATATTATGTTTATCTTTTGTAATAATTGTAATTGCATGAAACTGACAATGTGTTTTGTATAAAAGAAATTCATTAACAAATTGATGGACACATAAGGATCTAGATAAAATCAAGTTGTTAAAGTGCAAAGTATTTGTTAATAATTGAAGGAAATATTTGAAATTAAAATTGTATAACAAGCATTTAGTAGAAACTAATTATTTTGAATTTGAAAGTTTTTAATAGGTAATCCCAACTAAATAGTTTATAAATGATCCAACAACACTACAAAATATGAAAATGGAGGAGGATATTGCAAAAACAAGGTGTGCCTCGATAAGAAAGGAGGAAGATATGGTGGTATATAAACAAATTACATTTTTTAAAATATCATTTATGAATGAATTTTTTTTATTGTCATAAAACAAATAATGAGTAGCTACAACTTGATTTTGATTTTTTTTTTCTACCATGTATCACTGTTCCTTTTTTATTCTATTCATTATTTTTTCTTCTTTTTCCCTTATTTTAGTCATTTCATTTGCTCCAAGGATAACTCTAATTTTATATTAGAGATAAGATATCCTAAGTTCTCACATTATGATTTTTCTTGTAAGTTGTAGCCTTATGCAGGTTCATTTCATGTTCTATAACATTTTATAGTTACTACAGCCTTATGCTTTGGGTTAGTACTATTATAGCTTTAATATATGCAAGTACATGGAAAAGTTATAAGGTTTTTATGTCTTACTATTTAAATCATTACACCTTTTGATTGAAGCTAAATAACCTATTAATGTTCTTGATATAAAGATATGTCACGGTGATAAACACAAGGAATTGAAGAACAATAAAATGTTAAGACAACAATTCAAAATGCTAAATGTTATTATAAATATTATTTCAACCTTAAAACTAAGAAAATCATTTATAAAACTCAGACATCAATTGATAAAATAGTATATTTCAACATACTTCTTAATTATAACCAATTAAAATAATTTTCCAATTTATCGGTACATTGATGTGTAGGATTACATATCATATATTATTATAAAAAATGTTAAAAAGAAAAACTTAAAATAGTTTAAAACATCATATTTAAAGTTAACATATTAATTATAAAATATGATTTTTATTCAATAACATTTAATGTAATTTTTAATTTTAATTTAACTACTTCTCTTTATTATATGCATATCGCGCGGGTCCATATCTAGATAACAAAGATGCACGGGTCCATAGTTAACAAAATAAGGAAAAAAAAAAAAAAAAAAGTCTATGCAGACAATTTCACAACTAAAATTTCTCAAAAGAGCATCAATAAGATACTGTCCTCTTCTTCAATCTTCCTCTTTTCTATTTATGTGAGTCTATAGCTTTGAAAATTAACTTCATTATCTTCAACATCCGAAATCTTCCTTTACCTTCAAACACAACTTCCCTATCAGTTATAAAAATATTTGATAAATTTTCTACACAAAAATATTTAATAAATCTACTACTTACATATTCACAAAATTTAGAGATTCAACAGTTACAATAAAACAAAGCAGAGCAAATTATGTTACTATAAACTTATGCTATACGAATTTTATAAGAAGAAAAGCAAAGAAAAATTGATAACATATTTAAAAAAATAACGGAACAAACAAGGTAACTATTGGTTAGAAAAATCGATCATACAAAAATTGAAACATAAGAATATTTACCTATATAATTAAACATGAATTAAGGACATAACCTTAACACCTTATGACATCAGTTGTGGTTTGTGGAGAGTTCTGAAGTAGAAACTTCACAACCCTGTTAACTTCATCGTCTGAAACATTCCTGTTAACTTGTTCATCAGATACATCCCTGAATGGACCCACTACCAATTTCAGTGACTCTAACCTAACAAAGCAAGGAGGATGAGTTTCCACCGAATCTGGATTTGATAGAACCTACAAAATCAAGAAGAATTGGAGACATTATAATGGATATATATTCAGAAAAATAGGAGCACAAAAACAAAAGATTTAGATCTAAGAATGCATTCATCTAAAAAACTTACATCTGAAATAAACTTTATGAAACCCACCGAGAGTCTAATTTTCTTAACATTGGCTACCACTGGCAGCTAGCTTATGATGACAGGAGAATTTTTAGAAAAATAGGCACCAATGAATACTTCTTCAAGAAGTAAAAGATTGGACATTGAGGAGAGTTGGTGATTATCAGAAAAATGAGCCACAAGAAAACGAAGATTTTGAGTAGAAAGCACAATATTGTAAGAAGATATACTAAAGCTATATTGCAGCAGCAAACCAGAAAGGTTAGAGTTTGATATGTTGAGGACCTTAACATTCTCATCAACCGAACAATTTGTAAGGACCAAAGCTTTCAACAACTTACATGATGAAAAGGGCTCAGCAGTAGCACAGTTGTCATTGTCAGATGCAGTAAAACAGACATTCTCAAGATGCAAAGTTTGTAATACGGGTAATTGCAGAGAGTTTGGAACTTTCCAAATTGGGCAAAGAAAACCAACGGAAAGCTTAAGATATGTTAAGGAGGGAGAGGAAAAAATGAAAGGACGAAACTCGTAATCCGAACTAAAACTCAACTCTATGTCGATTGTCAAATACTGGCAATTGTGCGACAGAGCGTATTCAATGACTCTATTCAGGAGTTCGAGCTCATTCAGACGGCAGAGGAAAATTTCTCCAGTGAAGAAAGACATAAGATCATCACAAAAAACCAAATCAAGTTTAAGTAGAGGAACGGAGTTATGTTGACTAGAGAGAACCCCGTTGACAAAATCATTAAAATTGTAAAACCGTCCGAACTGGGAGCAAATGAATGGGAGAGTAGTGAGACTTTTCCAAAGATCCTTCCATGTTTAGACAAGACACAAGTCCGAACAGAAAATTTAGTGTCCATAAATTCCAATATGAGAACCAGAACGCTGTTAGGCAACTCACTGATCCTGTCACAGAGGCTAAGTCCCTCTTCTACTGATGCCTGACCAGACACAAAGAACAAACGTTATTAGACCATAGACATCAATAATTCAAGGAATGAAGGGAGTTAAGCGAAAAATACCATCGTGGCTTGAATGTTGTTGGAGTATTTGGATTTGGATTTAGAATCTGTGGAGCACTATATAGTAAGTGTTACGTGCATTGATGATTATTGTATACGAGTGTCATAGTAGAGACCAATGGACACACTTGGAGTCGTGTGATTCGCAAGTTACCAAGAGGAGTATTTTATTTTTGCTATAAACTAATGTCATGAATACAGTCTCTGGAAAATGAAGGGGCGAGAAGAAAGTGAAATGCTTAACGGGTTACAACATCCTCTTCCTCTACCCTAGTAAATGAGGATTGTGGCATTGGGAACAGCATGCCTCCACTTCATGACATTGATAGGTCCATTCATGAAGAAGAGATAGGATGGGCGAGCAGAATTAGAAAGAAGCCCACTTGATATCAAGATTTTAAAATGAATTAGTTTTATTGGACCAAGGCCTCTTTTATTGCAAGCGGGTTTTTTCTACTGCATGAGCTGAGATTCTCTTTTAGGTTTTTACGTTTGTATTTAACCTTATTGATTGCTTTTATTAGTCTATCAATTAGTTCTCTAGTAAAACGCTATCAGACATTCTGGTTGCTGCTGGAGAGTTCTGAAGTAAATAGTTCACTATCCTGAGTAGTTCTCTATCAGATATTTTACTGTGTGGATCTATTTTCAGTTTCAATTACTCCAATTTATCAAAGCAAGAAGGTTGAGTTGGTTCGGTTCCCTTTGAATTGCAATATGATAGAACCTACATAGTTAAAGTGAATCGGGAACATTATATAATAGACAAAAAGAAATTTAAGATAGTTGATAAAAAAAGATTGACAAAAAAGGAGAAAACATACAAAATAACTTCCAACTTGCATCATCTTAAGGGTACCCGAGGAAAGTGTGATTCTCTCAACCTTGGCAAGCACTTGAAGCAAACTTACAAAGAATGGAGAACATGGACGACCACATGGATTAATATCTACTTCAAGAAATGAAAGATTGCACGTGGAGTACAGTTGATAACTACGGTACACATGCTTGATAGTGAGACAACTAAGATTTGGAGTTGAAAACACAATTTTGTAAGCATTAACACCAGAGAGTGAAAGGTAAACACGATCCAGGTTAGAGTTATTAATAACAAGGACTTTATCATATCCATTATTCAAACAAAAAATCCTTCCTTCCCTCCTACCACCAAAGCTACTAAGTCGTCATAATTTCACAAATTATGCCGCAAAACTTTTTTTTCTCACAATTTTGAACCTTAAACTTGCAGAATTTTATGAAATTGATTTGTCCTAATAATGTCCCTCATGTACACAATTAAGCCTTTAAGAAAAATGGTAAGACTTGCAGAATTTTTCATTGCTTGGGTTTTCTTCGTGGTGTCTTGTTTAGTTGTTTCAATGTTGGTTTTGTTGCCGTATTCGAGCTATTGCACCGGTTGCCGATGAGATTGTTGACGATTTGATCTGATTAATTCCATAGTTGGAGCAACAACTACCACTCTTGGCTCGTGTTGAAGTCAATAATAGGAAAAACAAAAAAGATATTTGAGTGAAATAGTACATTTCTGTCATTTCACACAGACTCATTAAGTGCATATTTGATTTAATTGGAATAACTCCAAATAGTTCAGTTCCGAATTTCTATTTTTCACTGTCATACATTGAATTCATTGAATTGAAATGTATATCCATTCAATCTAATTTTAAATCAAATACGCCCTAATTTATTACATTGAAAATTAAAAAAGTCTAGGCTGTCAGTTTGATAATTGAGTAGACTCTACAAGAGCATCAGGAAGATAAACAAAAAATTGAACCAAAAGTAAATATGTGAAAAACTTCATTATGTACTGGAACAAAACAAGAAGCGTTATTTTTGTATGAACACTTCGATTATTTTTCATGAAATACTTGGCAACTGATGATGCAGCATACAACTACTGCAAACAAAGACTCTTCAGTATATTAATTGGCCTTTTTCAGTAGTACTACTCTTAAAGAATGATCAAAATAAAAAACAGAAAAACAAAAAGAAATCCAAAAACAATTCAAATAGACTGCCACTTGTGGTAGTTAAAAGTAACCCAAGCAAA
This sequence comes from Amphicarpaea edgeworthii, assembly GCA_014843725.1. NCBI lineage: Eukaryota > Viridiplantae > Streptophyta > Magnoliopsida > Fabales > Fabaceae > Amphicarpaea > Amphicarpaea edgeworthii. Next base: position 4,172,989 of record CM026325.1, read on the forward strand.
AAGTAGGTTTCTTGACACATGCATGCATACTTAATTCATTATTTACTTACAATCAACAGTACTCAAAGCATGGTTATTGGTTCCCCACATAAATTCGATAAATTTTGAAAAAAACTAGTCTCTTTCATTAGATCAATCTCGTTTGATATTCAAAAGAAACTAGTCTCTTTGACCCATTGTCCCTTGATATACAGAGCAAGTTAAAGATTTCCCTCATAAACCCTTATAAACATTTAATTGATACAGCGACAAAACTATAGACTTATTTTTTTCCTTGGCATATTTGTACAAGGCAAATCAAGAAAGAAATTCACGACAAAAGGGTATGACCCACCGGAGAGGATCCATCCCGGTGGACAAAGTATATCATACTCTTTGTTCCGAACAAGAAACATTAGAAATTATCATCCACCAAAGCCATTGTGACTTGTGAGAATGAGAACTGAGAAGACTCTAAAAAATACATCAGGAATATAAAGGAATTAAACAAAAAACTAAGGGAAATCTCATAAATTTCATTAAGTTGAACAGGCAATATAATATATTAAGGTGTCACTGATCCAGTTCTTGTCATCATTTCTATCAGAGTTACTATGCTCCATTCTCCTCAACTAAACTCCTTTTTTCTCAGCAAAAAAAAATATCAAAAGTGGGTACACAAAGGTACCTCAAACCCATAAATAGTATCTTGCAATCCATTTACCGTTAGCCCATCATAAACTTTTACTCCAACTATTGGGGCATTTGCATAACAATCTGCCATAGAGTAGCCTTGTATCTACTAGCAAAAAAAATCCTGACAGCAGAGTTTTCAACTTCAATTTCCTCAATGTTCCTTTTCATCCAGACATGCCTAATCAATGAAAATTACAGAAATAGTAATTCACAATTAACTACTTACAAATGCTTCAAATAAAGTGAGTCATTCATTGCAAAAAACAAAAGAAGAAAAGAAGGTTAGAAAATATAAAAACTATGTGAAACAATATATGTATAAATAATAGCATATAGCATAACCTATGTATAGATAACATCAGATAAAACTACTTTGGATTAAATAAACCACAAACATAGCCAATTTCATGAAATATTTTTATTTCCTTCACTAATATTGAATCTCTATTTTGGATAAGTTGGATAACCCAGTCTTAAAAAGACCACAAATATGCACCCTAATCTTTCTCTGATCCACACATTGTTTGTTACCTACTATTTATCTCTCTGTCACTGTCTTATAAATTATTCACAATTTCTATTGTTGATTTACCACGGCCAAACCTTTGTTTCATATTCAATCTATTACTTTCCCATTGGATCATGCCACTAATTGATTCAGTTTTGTCAGATAATTATGTTCAATTTAGCCATTTATCATAAAGAAATAAGAATGTGTTTCTTTAAATTAACATTAACTCCAGATTTTAGCCACCCTGTTTCACACATTGATAACTAAGTAAATTTAAAAATGTTCATCTGTTTAATCCAATGAAAACCATATAAAAATAAACAGTATAAATAAATAAATAAAACTCAGAACTTAGCAATCTATTTGGCAGTAAGAGAGAACAAGAGAGAAGGAAAACACTAAATGAAGAAAAAAACTGGATACTTAAACATATCTACCATAATGAGTTTAAGCATAGCTCTTACTAACAACATCAAAAGAAATAAAAAATTGTATGTTTCAGACACATTCCAAACAGGGATTTCTTCAAAAGGTGAAAAAATTCCACTTATCAAAGCCAAATAAGGAAATTCCATGCATAAAAGTATGACAGTTAGCATATAACACCCATAAGAAAGCATGTGACAAAAAACAAACTAAAACTAAAAACTGAACAATTTGTAAAAACATTTACCTATATAATTAAGCATGGAACAGGGATATAACTTACTTTCAGCGCTTGATAACAAAAACCCTGTTTGGTGGAGAGTTGTGGAGTAAGGACTTCAACATCTTTGTTACTTCTCTATCAGATATATTTGTCCATGAATTCATCACCGCTACTACTAACTCCAGTCTCACAATGAAAGGAGGTTCAGGTTGAGGCTATGCTCCCACTGAAACTACACAAAATAGAGTCAAATGTCAATATTCAGAAATTCAAAATTAGGAAAAATCATGATGAAGTAACTTACACGTTGTACAAACTCAAGAGTACGCGAAGAGATTGTGATTTTTTCTTGGCATTAGAGAACACATGCAACCAGCTTACAATGCCTGAAGAACAGGTATAACTACTGCATCCCGAGTCAAAGTTTACTCTCTCAAGAAATGGAAAGTTGCACATGGCAGAAATTTGGTGACAACTGAAATGCGCAGCATTGAGAGAACTAAGATTCGGAGTAGAAAGCACGATTTCGTAAGCATCTTGTTGAAAGCAAAAGTTCAAGTCCAAACGCGAGAGATTGGAATTATATACACAGAGGACATTAACACCGTAATCCAAACAACATGAATGAAGCACCAGAGTTTTCAACGAGGCGCAATTGGAGAATGGTTCGGCAGAGTCAAGATCACTTGCAGTAAAACATATGTTCTCGAGATGCAGAGTTTCCAATGCAGGCAAATTCAGAGTATTTGGAAGTTTCAAAGGAGGGCCGCAAAGAAGACTTACGGAAAGCCGGAAGGATTTCAAAGACGGAGAGGTGAAAATGTGAGGGTAGAAGTTAATATGGTATACAGAAGCGAAAATCGTGCAACGCAAGTTCTGGAGAATGTGAGACACGGCGTATTCAAGGATACTGTTCAAGATTTGGAGCTCGGAGCGGAGAACGATGTTGAGGTTGAGGAGGGGAATGTAGTGGTCCCGGTTAAACAGAACTCGTGACACGAAGTTGCGAAAATCAAAATCACTTCTGAAGTCTGAAGAATCGAAAGAGCAAGCAGTGAGTTTCTTCCAATGGTGCTTCCATTGTTTAGTTACCACACAAGCCTGAACAGCATCTTTTGTGTTCATAAATCCAAATAGATGGAACAACAGGTCGAGAGGTAACTCTTTCATGACAGAGTTGAGCAATAGGTAGTTGCGTTCATTGATTATTGATTAAGTGTCATAGTAGATTGTAATGGATTTTTTCAGTACTGTGACTTTGTGATTTTTGCAGAGGAGGAAATGAAGAAAAAGGATAAAGAATGTCAAATCAAATGCTTGTAATGAATGCTAGTAATGATATAGTTGCATTGGGAGAGAACGTCCCTAACACAGAGGGACTATATCAGCAAAAAGATTATGAATCAGTGATGTGACAAGTCTATGCCTTAAAGTATATAAATAATCATAACTCATAAATTAAAATAAAATTTGAATTTTTTAAATTTTTATCTGAATTTTAATTTTTGAATATTTTATTTTAATATACACCTGTTAAATATTATTATTTTTTATTATTTTTCATTTTCTATTTAACCATATTATCTATAACATTTATATTTTTCTTCTTCTCTTCCTTTTTTTTTTTTAAGGTGTAAAATAACGTCATATCTAAATATTTTTATTTTCATCTGAAATCGAAGACAAGTAAACATTGTATCAAAGAATTGTGAAATGAAAAATAAAATAAAAAAACGTCACCACAGCATAGACGCCATTGCTCATTATGAATTCGGCAAATATGGACAAAAAGGAAGCCAGATCCTTAAATGCTTAATGAATTAGAATTACAATGTCCTTCTCCTTTATACTGATATTTCCAATTTTCAAATACCAAAGCTAGTGAAATCATGATTGTTGCATTAATCATAGCACTTCATGACATCAACTATGTTTGCTGATGCAGACTTCATGACATCAACTATGATTGTTGTATTATTCATAGAACTTCATGGAAACACATAAGAGCATTTTAGTGATAGAATAAAAATGATTTTTAAGTTATTTTTTTATGAGTCCATTATTATTGATTTTTTTTAAATCAGTTAATTAATTATTAAAATATATTTTTTTTTAAATGGAGAAATTATTTATAAATTCTTATACAATGACAATTCCTTTCAAATGAATAATTTTAAAAAATTTTATTGTGAGAGTTCTTGAAAAAACAATTCATAAACTAAGATCAACAATATTAGATAGGTAAACATATCAGTAGTAGTAATTGAAAAGATAGAAACATTGAAACAAAACGAACAACAATTACAGGAAGAGAGTTATGTGAAGAACATCGTGACTGCTGGGTAATCACTTCTTAAGAGTTAAGTCTGTGGGCAGGCAAAAGAGATTCTTAAGTCGTGAGTTATCAGAAGGTAGTTTTTTTAATTTTAGTTGATGATTCAAAAATTAAAAAAAAAAAAACAATTAAAGGATAAATCATTTTAAAAGATAAACTCATCTCAGCTGACAGCAAGGGATAGTTGTGACTCGTAAGTCGTATCTATCTTCGATTTTTTTTTAGAAAAAAAAATTCTTATTTGCTAATATTTGGATTAGGGTCGAAAAATGTTAAAAAAAAGCGTTAATAAACTTTTAAAAACGCCTGTAGACCATAAGGAATTGCTTTCAAAATAATTGTATTAAAAACTTCCTAAATATACCAACAAAACTTGAAATAATATACTTTGCCAACATAGCAGAAGAACAATTAAATTCTTCTTCATGAATTAAGACTTGACAAAACAAACTGTTGTACGATTATAAATTTTAACTAATCACTAATGAAATACACGACGGGATGGTTAAAATTTGACATCCAATGAAATATCTTCAAATTATCATTCGTCCAATTTATCTTTTCCTAAAACTGTTTCCTGATCCTAATGCATTTTCGATTCATTCACTTTAACCAGTCATATAAAACGATAAATCAGAGATACGAGTAATAAAGAGTAAAACATGACAAATACATTTTACCCATTGAAACACAAAATGATAGTAAAAGTTATCATCCGCAAAAAGCCATATAATAAAAACCAAATGTCTAGTTCATCAGTGTGATAACTGAGAAGCGAGGATAATCTAAGAAAGCAACGTAAGAAAACAAAATAAAAAATAATACGATAACATTTCATCACATGAGAAAATGTCACTGGTCCTGTCCTGGTTCTCATTTAAATCTTTCTCTCAAACTTCTGTGGAGCTTACACTATATAGCGCACAAAAGATCTTTTACTTTATTTTCTTTTTATCTTTTAATGATCTTTTAGAATAGTTTATATGTTAGTTTAATTTTTTTTTTAAATAAATAATTAAAGGATAAATTATTCTAAATAGATAAACTAATCTTGTCAAAAGGTCATGAGATAAACCAACCGTGTTTAAAAAAGAAACTAAAAGATTTATCATCATCAAAACAATTGGATTTTTTAATTGTTTTTCAATTATAAAAAAAAAAAAAAAAAAACTATTCAATCTATCTATTTGACAAGCCTGAAAAGAAGCAATCTTCGTGGGAAAAAAAAACAAATATCCAATTTAGCAATCTCTAGTATTTAAAAAAAAAAAAAAAGAAGCAATCTATAACCCAATTTAGATTTAATATAATTTTTGAATTAGGTATATTTTTATTTTTATTTTTACAAAAAATAGATAAGTTCACAGCATGTATAAAAAAAACTTTTAAAAGAACATTCTTTTAGCAAATTGAAATTTTTTATTGGATTTAAATGTAATTGCTGGTGGAAAAAAATCAATAGTCACTTTGAATTTTATTTAATTCGAATTCAAATTAAATAATTATCAGAAATAATTCACTAAAACTCAACGAACCAGAAGTTAGTTGGGAAAAATTATCTTTGTGATTATAAAATTGTTGAAGAATGGAAATTACTGAAAACTTGCTCACTAAAAGTATAGAATGTCTATGCGCGCCCAATAGTACAGCATCTGAGGAAAAACTTCATACTTGTCAAAACATAGTTCATAATCAGTTCCATCTTATAACCCATAAAAAAATTATTATCTTACCACACAAACAAAAAGAAAACCAGAAAGTGAGACTTTCATTGCTTTTTACGCGAGTAATTTCAATCAATTTTAATATGTGGTAACCGTCCTTTGATGTTGCAAACAAATTACTATTAAAATTAATGTGGTCACTATTGCAGTTATGGTATAGTAATGAAAACCCCAAAAATTTGACATCGTGGCTGCAACTGTAGTTGTGAACTATTTTTAAAATCTAATTTTCATTTCAAACAAAATTAATCTGCGATTTCTTGTTAATTCTACTTTTGCGCTTTAATGAATGAAAACACCACTTTCATTGTAAGCTTTAACTGCAAATGCAGTCAAATAAATAAATAAAACTTCATTATGTGGAACAAAACAATTTAAGGTTTGTGCTCATTTCTATATCTGTAGTATTCTCTTCAACTTCAACTTTCCCAATGTTCATTTTCCTTCAAAGACACCTGACCTGTGAAATTTACAAAAATATTTCATAAGTTTACTGCTTACAAATATTGCTTTTTACTAGCACCAGCACAACATTGTTTCTGCATCACATATAATGTATTTTTTAATATTAATTAATACCAGACTTTTGTTCCCGTACTCCACTCTAATAGATTCTTAATTAAAATTAATCACTTTCATCTGTCAAAGCCAACTAAAAACAAAATATATAATAATCAGAACACAGAGCACTCACAACATAACAATCCATCATCTGCATTCTGCAATAAGAGAGCAAAAGGGAGGAAGTTAATCATAAAATGAAATAATAAAACTAAAGAATTAAAAAAAAAAAAAAATCTTCACCTAAAGAATTAAAGTATAAACTTTAAGTGAACGCGTCAAAAGTATATATAATAAAATTTTATGTTTCACATTGCCTCACTATATAACAACCTATAATTTCTTTTAAGAAGAGAACATGCATCAAAAAGAAAGGCAAATAGAAAAAAAGAAAAAAGGACAGTTTGTAAAAATATTTACCTAAATGTTTAAGCATGAGATAGGAGTATAACTTTCAGCACCTGATGATATCAACTTTGGTATGTGGAGAGTTCTGAAGTAACTTTTTCAGTCTCAAATTTACTGTTTCATCGGATATTTTACTGTGTGGATATATTTTCACATTCAAAGACTCCAGCATATCAAAGCAAAGAGGTTTTCCCTTTTCATCATAATATGATACAGCCTACATAATTAAAATGAAGCGGGACATATTATGATAGATAATTGACATAAAAACAAATACCAAACAAGACAAAACACACAAAAATAACTTACATGTCGCATCATCCAAAGGGTACTCCACGAAAGTGTCAGATTCTTAACATTAGCCATCACTTTCAGAAAGCTTACATAGAATCCAAAACATGTATAAAGAGAGGCATTAACATCTACTTCAAGAAATGAAAAACTGCACGTGGAGTAAAGTTGGTGACCTTTGTCAACATCCTTGATAGTGAGAAAACTAAGACTTGGAGTTGAAAGGACAATCTTGTAAGCATCAACACGAGAGAGGGTAAGGTAAATACGATTCACGTTAGAATTGTTAATGCAAAGGACTTTAGCGTATTTATCCAAAGAACAATCTTTAAGAACCAAAGAATTCAACGAGACACAGCTTGAAAAAGGCTCAACAAAGTCATCATGGCAACTTGCAGCAGCAAAACGGACATTCTCGAGATGCAAATTTTTTAACACCGGCAACCGCAGAGATTTTGGAATCTTCCAAGTAGAAAGGGGAGACAAAAAATCAATGATTTTAAAGTGCTGGACATTGTGCGACACAGGAACAGCATATTCCGTGATTTGTTCTATGGTTTTATTCACGAGGTTGATCTCAGAGTAGTTCAGACCAGTGAAAGAACAACGGAGAAGGATTTCAATATTATCCGGAGAGTTTGAGTAATCTCGACTAGACAGAACACTGGACACAAACTTATTAAAACTGGCAACTCTTGATATCGTGGAATCAAGTTCAAGTGTGAGAGTAGTGAAAGGTTTCAAAAACTCTATAAAAAGGTTCCTCCAAGTTTTAGACAAGACACAAATCCGAGCAGCGTCTTCTGTGTTCACAAAAGACAGTATATGGAGGAAAATGTGAGCAGGTAACTCACTGATCCTGTCCCTATCATCTTCTGTACTTTGCCTCTGTGTCTTTTTCTCTGTTTCTTTTCCTTGTGTTGCCTGACCAAAAACACAACGTTAGACAAATTGTCAAATACTTTAACAGTGATATCAACAAGTATGTGTATATATTTCTACCAAAAAACAAAATATGTATGTGTATATAATTTTTTTTTCTAAAAAAGGAAAATAATTGCTTGCCATTGCAATCCTTTGGATGAAAATTTGAAAAACCAATGCGAATAAGGCCCTTTCCAATGTCGCGGCGACTTGTGAAAATTGTCAGGAGGAAGAAGAAAAGGGGAAATCTTATAAATAATATTTGGATAGATTGGATGAATTTTATTGAATGTATCATCCACGGATTTGTTGATGATGATTAATCTTTTTAATTTTTTTTTATCTTTTATATTATATTTTATAATAGTTTTCTGTGTTTTTTTTTATGGATAGAGATTGGATGAATTTAATTTATTTTTTTATCTTTTATATTATATTTTAGAACAGTTATCTATTTTATAAATATTTCGTATCAATTTATTTTGTTATTATATTATTGGTATAAAATATTTTAACTTATGATTAATCATTTCCATCCTAGGATCTGGTTGACCAGGTAAGACAAACAGAATCCCTTGATTATGAGAACGTACTGAATCTAGTACCATTCAAACTAAAATAAACCTATCTATTTGATAAGCCTAAAAGGAAGCAAGATGCTTGATGAATTATAATATTAATTTCCTGTATATAACCCGCAGAAGATAGTAAATCACGATTACTGCATAAAGAAGAAAACATTTATAAAATAGATGAATCAGAACAGTAACTTATAGGGAAAGAGAATAAGGGGTGAAAATGCAAATATGAGGATGAGTAATAGGGCATTAAGCTTTTGTTGCACAAGATTGTTAAGGCAAGGCAGGAATCGTAATTGATTTTGTTATAATGTCCTGCATTTTAGGTTCAATAGATCACTCTGGTACAAACTGAACATGGCTTCCAGATGATGGATATTGAATTTTTGTTGCACTAAAAAATTGTTGGGGTAAGTGTTGGTCATGGATTCTAGTACAAGGGTGCACAGTGTTCAGTGTTGTTTGCACTAGAGTCTATATTATTTGTGGCATGTATTGGTCATGGTTTTGGAGCAAGAATACGGAATGTTGGTTGGTGTAGTAGTTTAGATTGAAAACTCAAATTCAAAAATACTATTACTTCAGAGAAATATGCTAAAACTCATGTAGATAAATTTCTATTATTGGTTGAAGTTGATTAAAACTCTCTGTACTCTTTAATAAATTTTAACAAATGGTAAAATATACTAGAAAATGTGTTGTTAACTAACAACCACATAATTGTAGCCTATTTTTCTCTTATAATTTAATATTTTGTTTAACCTGGAGTAATTAAGATAAGATTTAATCTTAAATCTTTATTTTTTAAGAATTTTATTACTTTTTAACAAATATTAGAATTTAAATTTATATCTTACTTTTAGTACTTTATCAAATTATCCCATTCTTATGAATTGAGTTAAGCAACTTTCACATCTTTTATCTTAATCTTATTATATTAATTATTTTTAATTTTACAAGTTATTTTTATTTCATCAAATTAAAATTTAATATAATATTAGATTAATAGTTTAATGACAACAAATAATTGAAAAACAATCCCTAAACATTCATTGTTATATTACTTAACAAATTTGATATATTTGTAAAAAAATTTCCTAACATTAACTCTTCTCATTAAATGCTTACATGTGTTTCATTAAGCAAGCAAGAATACGTTTGTGTCAAAGAAAAAAAAAGTGACCAGGCAAGAACACGTAAAAAATCATCATTCACCAAATTCGCATAACCAAATAAACAAAATTTTAGACAATCAGTAACTCAATGAGAACCAACAAAAGTATAAGAAAGCATGAGGAAAATAAAGAAGACAAAAACTGAAGTAAAATTGACAAAAATAAAGTAAGATGCCAATGATCCTGTCCTAGTCCTCATTTCCATCTCTCACTCTGCATCATTCACTTCAACCTCAACTTCACAAATCACAACTTCTTCAATGCTGCTTTTCCTTCAGATACCTTCCTATAAAATCGACAAAAAGATTTCACAAATTTACTCCTTTCAAATGTATAAAATAAAATTGTTCATCGACTGCACTAAAACAAGAGAGAACAAAGAGTATAAACAAAGATGACAAACATGTGAGAATTGAGATGAATATTATATGCAAATAACAGAATATATATATATATATATATATATATATATTAATAACATTAAGTCTTGAAAATTAATCTTCAAATCCAGAATAATTGAAAACAAAGCAATCACAACATATCAGTCAATAACAAGTTATAAAATATTTACCTGAATAATTAAGCAGGGAATAAGGATACAACTTCCACCAATTTGTCCTCGTCTAAAGTTAATAGAGAGTTCTGAAGTAAAAACTGCACTATCCTATATACTTCTTCACCAGATATTTCATCTAATAAATTATCATGTTGTACCACAAGTGACTCTAGACAAACAAAGCCAGGAGGTTGAATTCTCACGGAGTCGGGAATTTCTAGAGCCTACAAAATAAAAATGAATTGAAGACATTATAATAAATATTCAAAAATGAATATTGAACAGCCATTTTTTTTAAAATAGAAACAATGTAGGGTCATCATAAAAGTAAAAACATCTTACCTTTAGAAGAAACTTAATGGTATTAGCCGACAGTATCATTTTCTTTATATTAGAAACCAGTTGCAGCCAACTTAGGTTCAGAGAATCCTCATAAGAATGGACATCAATAGATACTTCTTCAAGAAAAGAAAGATTGCATGTAGTGAAGAGTTCATAACCACCAAAGTAATGTGTGACAGTGAGAATTCTAAGATTTGGAGTAGAAAGCACAATTTTATCAGCTCCTATAAAGGTATTATGCAGAATCAAACTTGAAAGGTTAGAATTGGATATGCAGAGGACTTTAACTTCCTTATCCAAAGAACAACCTTGAAGTAACAAAGTATTCAACAAGTGACACTTTGAAAACGGGTCAGCAGAGCCATTGTGATCGCTTGCGGTAAAACGAACATCATGAAGATACAAACTTTTCAATGCCGGCAACTGCAGAGATTTTGGAAGTCTACAATTTGGACCAAGAGGCATAAGGGAAAGCAGGAGAACTTTCAAAGAAGGACAGCAAAAAATGACAGAACTAATATCGATTTGACAACCAAAACTTATATCGATTATAAAGCGCTGACAATTGTGCGATGCAGCATATTCCATAATCATGTTTAAGTGTTCAAGCTCAGTTGGAGGGCGGCAGGACACGAAATCAAAGTGAAGTAAGGCTGGATCACTTGTGGTAATGAAATACAAATGAATGTTAAGCAAAGAAGTGGAGTCATCACGATCGGACAGGAACCTATACAAGAAGTTGTTAAATTTGACAACATTTCCAAAGTTCGAAGAATTGAATGACAAAGCAGTGAGACGTTTCCAAAGATTCTTCCATCGTTTAGACAGTACACAAGTCTGAACAGCTTCTCTTGTGTCCATAAAATTCATGATGTGAAGCAGGATGTTTTCTGGCAACTCACTGATCCTGTCGTGATCATCATCTTTAGATAGGCTCAGCCCCTCCTTCACCTCCACTCCACCACCAACTTCCCTACTGATGCCTGACCAGAGAAAAAACGTTAGAAAAATAATGGCTTTACAGGGTCCTGTTTACATACAATGCAATATCAAGAAGTAAAAATCTAGAAATATATACTTGGAGTAGCAACAAAAAGATTCATTCAAACAAGTGTCCTATGCGAAAAGTACCATTGAGGATTTGAGGCTTGAGGAGGACTCAGCTGAGTAACAAAATAGAGCAGTTGTAACGTGTAACCAAGTGGAATGTGGTATTAGAATAAGAATATGTGGAGAACTAAATAGACAGAGTGAGTTATGTGCATCAATTGTTACGAATCATTACTAGTGTCATAGTAGAGCGCAATGGACACTCTTGACTCTTTGAGTCCTGTGACTTGTTAGTTCCAAGGAGAAAAAAATAAAAGGAAAGATACTATGGCCTTACATAGTCATACGAAAAGGGAAAGACTTTTATTAGTAGTATTTACTTTTTAATTTATTGCAAATTGATTATTTAAAAAGACTGTAAATTAATTATACAGTGACCTCCACTAGCTCCTTCTTCACAAAGCCTCAATTTCTCAACCAAGCTTAGAGGCCGCAGTAGTACAGTGTTATCGACTAGCTAGCTAACACGGCCTTATCAGTTATCAGTTATTGCATGTTTCTTGTGGAACGGTACAGATAAAAATGTTGGTTGGAGTAGAAAAATCAAGCATAAACTTTAGTTTTTGTCAACAATATATCTTGGGTTAAGAATATTTAACACCCTCAGATTTAAAAATACATCAAAGAGAAATACTAACAATAAACATATGTCTCGCATTCTCTTTTGATTATGTCTTTTTGTTGGTTGAAAAATTGGTGAAATTACAAATTTTTACATGTCTCGCACGTTGTTTTACAATTTGGAGGAGTTGTATATCTTCACACACATTGTCCAACGAAGTGATAATAATTAATTAACGTTAAAAATCATCATTCACCAAAGCCAAATAACCAAAAAATAAAAATCCCGGCAATCAGTGACTCGGTGAATACTGAATACCGATAAAAGTCTAAAAAAGCAGGAGAAAGATAAGGAAACAACAAATGTGACAAAAATTAAGTGGAGCAAAACAAAGAAAAGAAAGGTGCCACTGATCCTGTCCTCGCCCTCATTTCCAATCTCAGTCTGCATCATTCACCCTTCATTTTCAACCTCAACTTCACAACTCGCTCAATTAATGCTCTTTTTCCTTCAGACATGTTTCCTATGAAATTGACCAAAAGATTTAAAAATTTTACTGCTTAGAAATGTATACAAAAGGGATTCATCGACTGCAATTAAACAAATTAAGACAGAACAAAACAGTAAATACAAACAAAGATAACAAGTGAGATGGTTGTAAAACAAAAAAAAAAAAAAAAAACCATGTGAGATAAATATTGTATTAAGTAACATACATTATATATATAAAGAACTTTAATTCAAAATCCACTTTCTTTCACAGTTTTATCAATATAACTTTTACCATTTGATCCTGTAATTATTTGATATTATATTCTCCGCTAGTAATATATAAAATGAATAAATAAAAACAGAATAATTAGTAAAAGATCGCCCACCTAAAGAGTTCAAGCATCAATTTCACACTAAACTCATCAAAAGAATAACAAAGCTATGTCTCAACCACCATGCCCCACTGTAATAGTCTCTAAAAAGTTATAATTTCTTGTATATGCCCAGAAAAGAACTTAAAACAAGCCAGTCACAATATAACAATCTATCTATATATAATTATTTATAAAATGAGAACATCACAGACAAATGAAAACAAAATAAATAAAAAATTGAAATATTTACCTGAATAATTAAGCATGAAAATAGGGATATAACTTTCAGCAGTTTAAGTCATCATCTCAGATTAGTGGAGAGTTTTGAAGTAAAAGCTGCACTATCCTATTTACTTTCTCAGACACTTCTTCATCAGACTCAGACAATAAACGACTAGGGGATTCTGGCTCAATTGATGTAGTACGGTAGGTGAGTTGTTGTAAATCTCCTGTTAATTGTCTGCAATTCCTATTGATAGAAAAACAATCTAATGACATTATTCTTTTTACTGCAAGTGACTCCAACCTAACAAAACAAGGAGGTTGAATTCTCACAGAGACGTCCGGATTTGATAAAACCTACAAAATAAAAATGAATTGAAGATATCATAATAAATTGAGCCGCCAAATTTTTTGACATAAAAATGCATACATTTTAGGGCCATCATGAAAATAAAAAAAAAAAAAAAAAAAAACAGACAAAAATATCTTACACTTAGAATAAAGTCAATGGTGTTCATCGAAAGTACCACTTTCTTTATATTAGCGACCAGTGGCAGCCAACTTAGGCTTACCAGAGAATCATAGTAAGAATAGGCATCAATATTTACTTCTTCAAGAAACAGAAGATTGCAAGTGGAGGAGAGTTCGTAACTATCACAGTAATCTTTGACAGTGAGAAATCTAAGATTTGGAGTAGAAAGCACAATTTTAGGATGATCAGCTCCACTAGAGATATCATGCAGATTCAAATTGGAAAGGTTAGAATTAGAAATGCAGAAGGTTTTAACATCCTCATCCAAAGAACAACCTTGAAGGACCAAAGTATCCAACAAATAACACGTTGAGAAGGGCTCAACACAACCATTGGGATCACTTGCGGTAAAACAGACATGATGAAGATACAAGGTTTTCAATACAGGCAACTGCAAAGATTCTGGAACATTCCATTTTGGGCCAAGAGGCCTAAGGGAAATTCGAAGAAATGTCAAGGAGGGACAGTAAAAAATGGCAGGACCAATATCAAATTCGCAACCAAATTCTATATTGATGGTAAAACGCTGACAATTGTGCAACACAGCATATTCCATTATCCTATTTAGCTGTTCGAGCTCAATGGGATGGCGGTGTAACAACATATCTAAATGCATACTAAAGAAAAATAGGTTGAAATCAGATGGACGACTGAAAACCAAATCAACATTAAGTAGAGCAGTGGAGTCATCACGATCGGACAGAAACTTAGACAAGAAGTTGTTAAAAACTGCAACGTCAAATTCAAATTTCGAAGAATTGAATAATAGTGTAGTGAGATGTTTCCAAAGATTATTCCATCGCTTAGACAAAACACAAGTTTGAACAGCTTCTCTTGTGTCCATAAGATTCATCATGTGGAGCAGGATGTTCTCAGGCAACTCACTGATTCTGTCACGATCATCCTCCTTGGATAGGATCAGTCCCTCCTTCATCTTCACCACCAACATCTCATCTGATTCTTTTCCTTTCTACCGATGCCTCCTGACCAGAGAAAAAACGTTAGAAAAATAATCAATAAATACTTGGCGAAGCAACAAAGAGATCGAACAATTCAAACAAGAGTGCTATGCGAAAATTACCATCCAAGTGATTCAGTTGAGTGACAAAATAGAGCAGTTAGTTGTATTCAAGTGAGGTGTTGTTACTGCAGTTACTGATGTTACAAAAGATTCAAATTATAATTTGTTGTTATGGAAGATTGAAATTATAGTTTGCTGTTATGATTTAGTTAGATTCCAGTTTGTTATTATATTTAATTTTCTGTTGAATCCTAGCTAGTGTATATAAACGAGTGCAGTCCTTGTTCTCTTCATTCAATAAAGCATTCAGTTCTATGGTATCAGTGGCCATTACTTTCAACATTTTTTATCCCTCAAAGCTTTTCTTTTCTAAGCTTTTTTTTAATCTCCCATGGCCACCATGAATGATTCTAGTCCTTTCACAATTCATTCGTCTGGTAACCCTAGTTTGATATTAGTTTCTCACCCCTTGACTAGTAAAAATTACAATTCATGGTAACCTAGTTTGATATTAGTTTCTCACCCCTTGACTAGTAAAAATTACAATTCATGGAAGAAAGGCCATGAAGATGACATTCCTTGGTAAAAATAAGTTACTTAGGCTTCATTGACGAATCCATTCTAGTTCCACAGCCCGTCTTAGATCATGCTAATTATCTAGCATGACATCACAATAATAACATTGTTGTTTCATAAATTTTAAACTCTCTTCCAGGGAAATGCAAGCTAGCATTCTCCATTGTTCCATTGCAAAAGGCAATATGGAATGACTTCGAAGAAAGATTTGAGAGCAAAGCAACTGTGTCTTGATTTTTCAATTAAAACGTGACTTGGTGAAGAAAGATTTGAGAGCAAAGCAACCGTGTCTTGATTTTTCAATTAAAACGTGACTTGGTCAACTGCCTTGATTTGATTATAACCAACTCAATATGTGATGCACTTTTGAGATTAAATGACTCATACTTCCATTCGGAGTTAGATCCTCATGGATCTTATACCAACTATCAACAAGTATTTTTCCTTGTGATGCAAGATGAGAAGCACAAGGAAATTGGTGCATTGATAATCATAATTAATTCTTAATTATCTTATAAGGAAATTGGTGCATTGATAATCATAATTAATTCTTAATTATCTTATTTTTCTGTTATTGAATACTTTATTTGATTTAATCTTATATCTTAATTAAAATTTAATAAAAATTAAAATTTAACCTTATATTTTTATCTTTTTAGAATTTTATTACTTTTTATAAATATTAAGATTTTATACTTGACTCAGAAGTCCATACTTGAATAGTTGTTTTTGGATTAGAAATGTGTGGAGGACTAAATAGTCAGAGTGAGTTAAATGCATTGATTGTTACGATTTGCGAGTGTCATGGTAGAGCGCAATGACAGTCTTGACTCTTCTGAGTCCTGTGACTTGTGATTTCCGAGGAGAAAGAAGTAAGGTTACTCAATTGATGTACTAGTATTTAAAATAAAAAAAAATACTCCCAATATTCCAGTTACTGTTATCGTAAATTATTCTTCGAATTCTCGTACTTGTGTAGTTTTGTTCAGAGAAGAATATGAACACAATGGAATATGAACACAGTAGTACTTTTATTCAAGTTGCAAACACACTTTACATAACAATAATGATGTATAATAATAGTACAAACCCAACTTCTACGACTGTAATTAAATCCGTTGAAATTTTATTTAAACGTCCAAACTTTCTTCCAACAAAGAACCAGACACACATGCACTACACAGCTATACAAACAGCTCTTCAGAAAATTTACACAAACATACACACCCAAAGCAAAGACTCCTTCAAAGAAATTCTTCAATTAGATGACTCCTGTAGTCTTCTTTCACCTGCACCTTGGTTAACATGTTCCACTTCTGGACTTCCTGCCCCATAATTCATAAGTTCAAAATTAGTGTGACAGTTAGCTATAGCAAAAACTAACTGGCCCAAAATAAAAGAAAAAAAAAAAAACAAACAAACTGTAATTCATCTTGGCCTAAAGTCTAAATTTTTTTTTTTTAACAGTTCTTAGAAAATATAATAAGAAAATTGTGTGTCTAACTGCAAAAGTTGTGGTTGGTTTACCTTGTGAGGCTTGATTCTCCGCTGGGTTGGTAAACAATGTCCCAACCATGCCCTTAAGCTTATCAACCACACCTTTCCCTGGACTATTCACATAAATCTCTTGGTACCTTTCCTCAGTCTTCACATCCTCACCTCCTAACCTTCTTTTCACTTCCTCTGACTCCGTTACCCTTGCCAGTATTCTACGGTTCTCCTTCTCCATTCTTCTCTCAGGTTCATCTTCCCTCTTATGCACTGCATCAGAGACCAACTTTCTCACACCTTCCTCAGTAACCTCCACTGGGGATTCCTTCTTATGCAGAGTCTCTGATATCACTTCAGAGAGTGCTCTGTCTTCAACACTAGGTCTCAGTTTGTCCACCAAATAGTCCTTCACAGAAACCCCCTTGTCCTGTTCCACACCCACAGGACTAGTTTCAGTTCCAGAAAATTTGGACTTCGCACCATAAACTGGAGCTACATTCTCTGTCAGAGACTGAGAAACACTCTTTCCATATTCTGTAGGAGCAGCAGCATGCTCACTTCTCTTCTCTTCATGTGTTGTTGTTGTTGTGTCACCGAAACCAAGCTTCGAAGCTACCGTGTTTTTGGCTGAGACGGCTTTATCAGCTATTCCAGAGGTTGCTGATGGTTTTTCATAGCCTGTGTTCTCTTGGTGGTGATCCCTTGATTGAGTTGTTTCAGTGTTAGCGCCATATCCGAGCTTCGAAGCTACTGTGTTTTTAGCTGAGACAGCTTTATCAGCTACCGCAGCGGTTGCTAAAGAGATTGTTGACGGTTGTTCACTGCCTGTGTTGACATTTTGATGGCTGATTTGAGTTGTTTCAGTGTTGTCACCGTATCCGAGCTTGGAAGTGACTATGTTTTTGGCAGTGACGGCTTTATCAGCTATCGAAGAGATTGCTGATGGTTTTTCATAGCCTGTGTTCTCTTGGTGAACCCTTGATTGAGCTGTTTCGGTGTCAGGGCCATATCCAAGCTTCGAAGCCACAGTGTTTTTGGCAGTGATGGCTTTATCAGCAATTGCAGAGGTTGCTGCTGAGATTGTTGACGGTTGTTCATTGCCTGTGTACTCTTCTTGATGCTTTGTTTGAGTTGTTTCAGTGTTGGTTCTGTCATCGCCATATCCGAGTTTTGAAGCTACGGCATTTTTGGCAGTGATGGCTTTGTCAGCTATTGCTGTGGTTGCTGAGGACATTTTATCTGTGTAACTGCTCTCATTTGATGGTGTCTCCATTGGCTCGTAGTGTGGTTCCCCAACTTGGCTGGTGTTTTTTGAGATTAGCGGTGTTTTTGGTTGAGTGGAAAACTCTGGTAGAAACTGATCATGGCTTCCAGTTGATGGGTAATGAGTATTTGTTGCTCTTGCACTAGAATGTTGTGGCAAGTGTTGTTGGTCATGGATTTTGGTAGAAGGGTACTGAATGTGAGGTTCAGTAGATAGAGGCAAGTGTTGGTCATGGATTTTGGTTGAAGGGTACTGAATGTTAGGTTCAGTAGATAACACTGGTGTAAACTGATCATGATCATGGTTTCCAGATAAAGGGTATTGAGATTTTCTTGCACTAGATTGTTGTGGCAATGGCAAGTGTTGGTCATGGATTTTGGTAGAAGCGTGGTGAGTTTTGGTTGGTGTAGATAACTCTGACTCTGGTGTAAACTGATCACGGTTTCCAGATAAAGGGTATTGAGTTTTGGTTGCACTAGATTTTTGTGGCAATGGCAAGTGTTGGTCATGGATTTCACGGTTTCCAGATAAAGGGTATTGAGTTGTTGTTGCACTAGATTTTTGTGACAAATTTTGGTCATGGATTTTGGGGGAAGGGTTGGGAGTTTTGGTTGGTGTAGATAGCTCTGGCGTAAACTGATTATGGCTTTTGCGGTACTGACTTTTAACTTCACTGGATAGTTCTGGCATGTAATGGCCATGGCTTTGAGCAGATGGGTAGTTAGTAGTAGCAGTGGAAATCTCTGGTGCAAATTGGGAGTGGCTTCCAACAGAAGGGTGGTGAGTTTCATGAACAGTTGGAAAGAGTTTTGGTTCTGGGTAAGGTTTTGGCTCATTGTGGACACTCATCCTAGAGAAAGATTTCTCAACTGGGGTAACGTCAATTTCTGCCCCACCTGTTAGTCATAAGACATGGAACAAAAAAATGGCATGAGAATAGATTAAAATCAGATCAAGGCATTGTTAATCTCATGGTACACAAATATTGTTCATCTTAGACTAAGATTGATAGGACTCCTTGTGAATTTTCTATTTGAGATGAGATCACACTTTCTATCTACCACTTAAGGACCTCACAAAATCAAATTGTGACACTATTCTGAACCACAATAAATAGCCTAGGCAAGACAGATCATTTGAAAATTGAGTTATGCAGCTTTGTTCAACTTACCTTCCCCAGTTGGATATGTGACTTTGGTTTGATAATTGGCTGGAGAATATGCTTGAGATGTACTTCTTGGCGCATGAGGATCTTCCTTCAAGTGCACTATTTTCTCTACCTCAACAAATGTTGTAGTTGGGTTGGGTCTGATTTGATTAATTCCAGTAGTTGGAGAAACAACTACTACCCCTACTACCCTTGCCTCATGATGAGGTTCTTCACCCAGAACTGTTGTGCCTCCAAAATTAACTCCAGGCCTCCCTATAGTATTGACTTTCCCTGGTGCTGCACCTCTAACAGCTTCACTGTCATAAACTGCAGAACAATCATGTATATTACTAATATATAACCAAAGAAATAAATTTTTTCTTGATTCTTTTCATTTAAAGGCTCCCATTTCCTTCTACAATACTTTTGAGTGTTAGATTTTATCTTAAAACTAATTGATACTAAACTAACTATGTGAGAGTTTTCAACACTTGGAAATATAATGATTAATACTAATGTGCTTGAAAAGAACTTACTTGGTGCTCCATGAATTTCTGGGTCTTCATCCACCTCACCTTCCTCATCCAAGTCATGATCATCAGGGATATGTTGATCTTCATAATGATATTCATGGCCATGTTCCTGGTCATGATGGCCATGCTTTGTGATTGAGTTCTTAATTTTCTTAGCCTTTTGCTTGACTTTGGTTAGAACCGACTTCTTCTCATGGTCATGGTGGTTGTGTTCTTCACCATGTGTCACAACTACATCCAAAATTTGAAGCAAAACATCAAACAAATTAAAAATAAAAATAAAAATAATGCAAACAAAGGCTAATTCCAACTAAATGAGATTTCGTACCTCCTTGTGTCCCAACATTGTGAGAATTATGAGGATGTTCAGCGTTCTGGTGCCCGTGAGGAGTTTGAACTTTTCTTGAATCCATGATTTGATTGATTGAAAATTGAATGAATAGGAAACTGCTTAAACTGTACTCGGTGTGAGGAATGTTTCCTAACAAAGGTTTATTTATAAAGAAGAACTAACACTTTGTTTTGCCACCTTTGCATGGCTCTGGCATCTCAAAACAGGAGACACGTGTGACTTATATAACCGACACATCTTTGTCCCTTGACACGTGTTGACTTGCTTTAGACACGTGGCTCATTCTCATACACCGCGAGAACTTTTGTTACGTTCTTGCGAAATGGATATGCAATGCAATAAATACATAAATAGATAAATGTTACTACTATCATGTGTCAATACAATGCTGTATTTAGAAAAGGACGCTGACTGATCCAAATAGAAACACACCGAAAAGGTCTTTATCGCTCAGCATGGAAATAATATATGGACTATTCTTTGGGGTTTAGAAAGGAAAGTTCAAGTTATTTCCTTTTTTTCCCTGAGATGACACGAATGATATTGGCCAATGGCCAACCTTTGGTGTGAAGCATGTCAAGAATCAAATACGAGGGTTTATGAAACGCACCGTTTCAATAATAATATATATATATATATAAAAATACCTCTCTCCCCCCTTCTTTTTCACTCCATCAAATCCCTCCCCCACTAACCCTTATGTTCTTTTTCTCTCTTTTCTTTTCTTTCTTCCATTCTCCCCCTTTCTCTTTTTCATTTTCTTTTCTTTTCATCTATTTTTTCTCCATCATCTTTAAATTCCTATTCTTCATCTTTATTATCAATTTGAAGCATTCCAATGGTAGAATTTGAGATTAATAATGGGCCTGGTAAGAAAGCTAAAGATGTAATTATTATGGTTATTGTTGTTTCTTCAAAACCCTAAGTATGTTAGAGATTTTTGTCTAATAAGTGATTCTCTTATTTTTATTTTTTTTATGTTTAAATTTTGTGATAAATACTGTGATTGCTTCTTCTGACATTCAAAGTCATTGATCCGATCCTTCTTGTTTATGAGTAACTATTTTATTAAATGATTGTTTCGATTGATATTTTTTTTTAGAAAAAGTAAAATTTAAGATAAATTTTTCCTTGTGATTTTGGTTCTCCGTATTTGAGGGAAAAAAAAAGTATGATAAGTATGTATTTTATCTAAATGTACTTGATTCTTTAGGATTTTAGTAGTTTTGATAATGTGAGTTAAATATAAAAAAATGAGTTCTCATTATGAGTTTGTGATTAATGAGATAATGTAACATATGAGTTAAATACTCATCGATATATATAATTTCCGTTCACTGCAACAATCAAGAAAGAAATAATGCAGCATTACCATTCATCGCAACAAAGAGATAATACAATATAATTACCGTTCATTACAACGAAGAAAAAATATGATCTATGTACATATAGTAAATTGAATGTTAGTATAAATGTCAATTATGCTTGTGTATGATGCATAATTATATTTTTGATAAGTCCTTAAGTGAGTAAATGTTAGTCTTCAAAAGTTAATTGTAATTCTTTTCTTTTTACTCTAAATCATTAAAATTCTTTGGATGAAAAAATTTACTTCTTTTTGTTCACTTTATACTTTATGTTCTCACTAAGTCCTTGTGACTTATCCCATTCTCATTAAAGTAACGATATCCATCCAAGATTTGTATATCTTTTTGGTAGACCTTCATTACCTTTAATGGAGAGTAAATTTTGGTAATTCTAGTATGATGTAGCTATAGCTATAGAGATAGACTTAGAGATTAGTAGTGAATCATTTCTTTTGATAATTGTAAGGGGTTTTTTTGCATTGTACGTCAATGATGCATTTATCATGTTTTGAGAAACTTAATATTTTGTAAATGATTCATGTTGTGATATGAACATCTTGTTGGATTTGATTATATATATTTATATATATGATTTCACAAGTAAAATTCTTATGTGTTTGTCCTATTTATAAGGGAGGTTCTATCGGATTTTT
Source organism: Amphicarpaea edgeworthii (assembly GCA_014843725.1). NCBI lineage: Eukaryota > Viridiplantae > Streptophyta > Magnoliopsida > Fabales > Fabaceae > Amphicarpaea > Amphicarpaea edgeworthii. The sequence goes on from CM026325.1 coordinate 4,195,417, forward strand.
AGTAATCCTTTTTATGTTTATTTTTAATTATGTCTTAATGAGATTTTGTTGTCAGGCTAGTCAGGTTAAGAAAAGTATAGCCTCTACGTCGTCGGTCATGACCCTAGGATGAGACGTAACAGTTTAGATAAAACCACGGGTATTTAGGATTTTTAGGATAAAAAGAAAAAGAAAAGATAATGAAAAATAAAAAATAAAAAATAAAAAATAAAAAATAATGAAAAGACAATACTGAATTTTACAACACCCCGTGGTCTATAACTATCCCATTAAAATTGATAGCTTTTGTTTGGCAACTGTCTCTAAATAAGATTCCAACTAAGGTTAATCTCTGTACTAGAAAAATATTGGCTAGTAATAGTAATACGCTATGCACTTTCTGTGGTATAAGCGAGGAGACTTCAGAAATCTCTTTTTCACCTGCTATACTTCAAGTATTTGGGTCAGATGCTGGGCTTGGTTAGGAGTAAAGATGGTTATGCCTAAGGACATTATTAATCATTTTTGAAACCATGGTGGATTAGTCACAGTAAACTAACTGCAGAGGTCGTGGTATGGATTGTTGCCATATGGTCTATATGGCTACCTAAGAATGAAATTTTGTTTAATGAAGCTGTTTGGGATGGGAATAAGGTTATGAAATTGATCAAGTTGAAGTCTCGGCAATACTGCACAATTAATTTGAAGCTGCAAAACTCATCTCTTTATGATTGGTCTTTTTTCCTTCACCAGAAACTTAATCAATCTAATGCCTTAGTTTGATATGTTTCGGCAACTTTTCAAAGTGTGATGCATATGTGTTATAAGGGGGACATACTTCTGATCTTTTCTTTGTTTTTTTTATCTTTCTATACTTTTGTATTGCTGTTATGGTTGGGTACTGCTACTGCTACTCTGTCATTGGGCACGTCTAGTGCCTTTTCTTTCTCTTCTATCTATAATAATTATGTTTATTGGCTGATAAAAAATAATGATGATGAAGATGATGATGATGATTGAGAAGATTTTCTAACTGTTTTAAAATCCTCCGTGGCACACAAAAACACAGACAACAAGAGAAATCGAGATAAAATAACAAAAGTAAAAAATGTTTAGGCTTACAGCTTAACTCTTATGTCAAGTTCGTGTTTTACGAGTGTGTATTATTTATATTATAAATAAAAATAAAAAATAAAAAGCGACGGTCATCAGATCCAAAATTCGGGTTATCGGAGCGAATCTCTCTTTCGTGGTTTGGGTTCATGCGCCGCTCCAAATTCCAAATCTCACGTGCTATAAATACCAAACTTATAGCGCCAAATTCAAATCAATTTCCGTTTCCGTTAATAGTAACACCTTCTTCACTCACTGACTACAGAAAATGCGAACTCGCTTTCTCAACAACGACTACTTCGCTCTCCCTCCTCCTCCTCAAACCTTCCCCTTCCTCTACCTCCCTGTGCCACGCCTCCCTCCGCTGCCGCCCTCCGCCGTCTACCACCACCTCCGCTTCGATCCTCCGCTCCATTTCTCCCTCCACCTCGACCCCTTCCCCGTCGGCAACGCCCTCTCCACCTTCCTCTCCGCCGTCATCCCTCACCGAATCCACATCCACTCTCGCGATCTCACAGCTCCGTCGAATCCCGCGGTAAGTGTCGAGAATCAAAATCGCAACGTGAATTTCGAGCTTGCGTTTTCCTCTGCTCGTGTGATTATCATCATCGTTAGAATTTCACTCTGAAATTGTGATTCTATGAGAAATGCTTGTTTCATATGAAGCTTCCTGAGTGTGCTCGTGTTTTTTATTGCGTTGCAGCAAGAGGCGGAGGTTATCTTCGAAGATCGTGTCTCCAAAGCTGATATCAAATTTTGGAATGTATATTTATGAATTAAATTAATTAATGCTCCTTTTGTGCTGCATTTTTTGCTTATTTAATTATTTATTTAGATAATATATTAGCGCTATTGTTGGCAGGAGAGTAAGGCTATTGCTGATAAGAACAATGATGTTTATGAGACGATTCAATTCGAAACACCAGAGCTTGACGCGTTCTTGGTGAGATGCTTCTTTCTAATTTTGCAGTTATATACAATATAACCTTTGTGGTTTAAGAAAATTCATTCAATCGAATCAATCTTTACCTTCGTCGTTTTTTTTTTTTTATGTTATTTGTATTTTAAAGGAAAGTGTATGTGTCACTGAGACGGAGAGGATGCAAATGCTGTCACAAGCTCCAGAAGTTGAAAATATCTTGGTTAGTGATAACAACTAACGACGTTAGATTTTGTAGACACTCATCTGAACTATGTACTGTTTCGGTAAATGAGTCTGGTAATTGGATGTTGGAATAGTTACATTACTCTCTTGTTGTAAGCTTTGATTATGTGATCTCAAAGTATAAAATATCTTAATGCATTTTTTGTTTTTGAACTTGAAATATGGAGGAGCTGAATGGATGGTTTTAGTTTTATCCTTGGAATGTTGATAACTTTTTGCATCATTCAGTAGGGACTGTTCAAGCATAAGAGTGGATTTGGGCTTACATAGGTCATACAGTAATAGGACACAAGGAAATATTTCAAGTTTTTTTTTTAATTTTACATTCATGTGTTCGTTTCTGAACTTCATAGAGAATAAGTTATTCTATTTTCCTTGAAGGAAATGCTCAAGCCAGAACCATCAAGGCAATACCCTTACGAGGCTCTGGAATCAGTATCTTTGGTTGAAGATGTAATTTCAGAGTACTTGATGGGGGAAAATGCATATTCTATAGAAGATCATATTTCTGCTCAGCACCTGCCACACTCTGATAAAAACAAATTCCTTATTTTGGAAGTGGATGAGGAAAGTTTGGGAATTCCCATGTGCTTGTCTTTGGTAGAAATTGTTGACTCGTATTTTGAAAATGTTAGATCTCAAAATTTTGATGAACAATATCAATCCGTGATAGAGGGCAAGGAATTTTTGGGTTCTATGAAGCATAACATGGTGGAGTGTTTCTTAGATGAGTGTGTGTCAAAGAAGAGCCTGGAGTTATCAGATCTGTTTCCTGAAAGGGATTTTATGAATATGCTGGAAACTGAACATGTTGATGGGAATATTGGCCTGCAGAGGACATCACATGCTAATAGTGATTTGATAGTGAATCTTTTTACCTTCCAGGAGTTTGTGTTCCTTGATGAAAACTTAATGCAAACCTTTGAAGCTTTCTATGACACAAAAGCTTCAGATGATCTAGTAACTGAAGACTGGATGTTTAAGAAAGAGTTTAACTTCAAGAGTTTTGATGAATTGATTGTTAGTAATGAGATAGCACTAACAGATGACATGTTCAAATCACTGCCTGTACCTGTTATCTCTGATCACAAAAAGATGATATCTCTACATGACATCATTGTAGAACAATTTTCTGGCTTGAAGACCCAACCCCTCTCTGCATCTGATGGAATTTACTTAAACTGGGATCTACTTGAAGAAGATAAGTGCAACTGCAAAATTTCTGACTGGTATCAGAACATATTTGCCAAGATAGATCTGAACAACCAAGATTTTGGAGGAAAATCTTTTGATGATGGAAAATTGGTATTTGATCTAGTTTTCTGTGATGATACCATAGATGAATGTGACATTAAACAAAATGAAGAGTTGCTTTCTGATTGCATGCCTCTACTTGACAATCATCATGTAGAGTTTGCTTCAGGCAAAATACCTGTAGAACAGGTATCTTCCAAACAAGGAAGTCAAGAACAATTACCTGAAAGAAAGGCTGAGAGGGCTTCATTGATATTTAAATCTATGTCAGAAGTCAGCAATCTTGATTATTTCTTAAACCCTCAAAAAGAGACTGGAAAGGGGCATTGTAATTATGCAGTAGAGTCCACTAATGTTAATGTTAGTATTCCGAAAGTTTCATCCACTGAACTAAAGGTTGGTACACAGTCACAAGGATTCCATACTGTTCTGCATAGAGTTAAGTTGTCCGATAATATTGTGGCCCTTGCTGGATATTTTGAAAGAAGCTATCTAGCCATTTTGCACAGTGATACAGAGATGGCAAAAATGCATAACGCATATGCAGATTATTTAAAATTGCTGGGCCTTCAAAAGCACAAGCTGATTGAATACCATGTAAATGGAAACAATATGGCATTTGCCGTGTTATGTGCTATTAAACAGGCTGCTTGGTACTTGTGTTTCTATGGTCTCGGACCAGCATTCATGTATTTAGACAAATTATGTCACAACTTGGAGTATTTGAAATCAAAGTTAGGCTTCCTCCAGTCTTTGATCAAAGATGAAAAGGGGAAGGTGGACAACAATGTTACTATGGCACACCCGTCATTAACAATTGTCAAGGAAATTTTACAGTCATGCATCAAACAGGATAGTTTGAAAACTTTGATTGTGGCTGAAGAAGTATTCTGGTGTTCATTGAAAAATCTCCTTCTTTGCCTGGGGTTATCATTCAGTGAACTAAATGATTCTTATAGAAATCAGCCATATGCCAATACTGGGCCTGAGGGCACAGATACTAAAATGAAAGAACTTCTGATTTCAGACTGCTTGTTGGTTTCACACAAGTAAGCTTTTGTTTCATGATATTTTTATTTATCTTGCATACATATTACATAGAATTGCACTTTATTTTCCGTACAAGATATGTTAGTATGTTTTCAAATTGCTAATTCTGGATGCATGGATTTTCTTTTTGTATATTGGTATAAAAGAGCAGTAATCCAAAATGGTGAGCACATGAGGACACTACTTACATTTTTTAAATGAAACTGATTTCGTTTCAATTTCCTCAATTGAGTTAATCAAATCGTACATCGTGATCATCAATGCAGACCAAATAAATTTTGGTGTCACTTTCTTTACCATACTTTGTCTGCTATGAAACTAAGCTAACTGTTCTATTTTACTGAAGGCGTATTTCTCCATTGTTTCCACTGAACAAATTTGACATTATCTTGGAATATGGAGGTCCATATGGCTCATCTAGGATATCTGAGCTTTCACAAAACTCAGTTGGATTGCCTCATCTTCACTTTTTTAGGATTGAATTGGATGGCCATGCTGCTCTCAAAGCACTCTGCGAAGGTGTTGAAATGCCCCCAAACACTGAAATGTTAATGGTAAGCCTATATCATTATGGATAATATATATAGAATCTATATTGTAGATACTATATGCTATTGCAAATAAATTCAGAAATTATTTGTTTTAAGTCCTTGTTCCATATATTTTTATTGCACCAGTTTAACTGTTATAGTATAATTTAAAATATCTCATATATTAGGGGACGTAAATAAGTACAGACATACACGAATGGGGTTTTATGATACTAAGATAAACTGCAGGTAAAACTTCCGAAATTACTGAATTAGCTGCATCAATTGATTGTTACTCTTAATTCGTAGTTCATATATCATCTACCAATCAATGTGTAAACATATTATGAACTCACTCATACAATTTACAATGATTGTCTGCTAGGAGAGTAAGACTCGTCTTATTTTCAATCATAAGGAAAGTATGACGAATCAGAACTTGGAGAGACTACTGAACTTTTGTCCTGTGGAGCAAAGCTATGATAAAAAATCTTCCAAGGTTGCACCTGAAGCAGATAATCATGTGCCACTAATTCCTGCTGTGAAAACTGAGGACGGTCATAAGAGCATGGAGGTTTTTCCTGGAACAGTTATCATTGTAAATACTCAAAATGTAGATAAGGAAATGATAATTTCTAGAAGAAGCTCTTACCAAGTAATTCTTGCAATGGAGAACGATGGAATTCAAGTTGTTGAACGTGATTTAGATTTCCCTGTGGATATTATATTAAGTTCTGCTATTTGCTTGGCATGGTATGATAGTGGAAACCTTGGGAAGAAAGCAACTCCAACGACTGAAGCATCCTCAAGCTTGACTTTATGTATGGAGAACATTGCCACTGATGTTCTTACATTCCTTAGTTTTAACTTCTGTGGTTGCTTTCTGGTAATTTCATTTTTTTATATTAATTACATTTGTGTGATATTTCTTTATTTATTTCAACTGTTTGGTAATTTCATGTGCATATGATTAATTAAGGTATGAGAGTTGTCATGATGGTGGTTGTTAGTTGAGCTTGATCACTTATATATGTTATATTATCTTTCCAGGTCTTTGAAGGAGACATTAACTTTCTTTCAACTGTAATGGAATCCTCAGATGGACTTTATGCTGCAGCAACAAGCCTGGGAATTGAATTGCAGATATTCTTCTCTTACTCACCTGAGTTGACAAATGAAGTAATTGTAAGCTGCATTAAGAGTGCTACCAATATGACAAGGGGTCTGTATCCTAAAATGCCTGACTCAGTAACTCTTGCCGAATCATTTCTTACACAATGTCCTGGAATAAATCCTTTAACTGCACACTCTATTCTATCTTCAGGGATCATGCTTAATGAGTTTCTTGCATGGTCACATGAGCAAAGGATGCACGTTTTAGAAAAGTATCATGTTCCAGAAGAAAGTATTGCTCTATTCAGTGTTTTCTGCAGATATGGGGAACGGGAGGATTCAAAATCCATAATGACAGACTCCTGCTCTTCAGTATCTTCTGGTCTGGACTCGGATAAGTGTTGTTTATATCAAGTTGAAAATGAAAGAAAAAGAAAATATCCTACAAGTAGTCATCAGATAGATGAACTATGTTTGGATGAACTGTTGCAATTTGAGACATTAAATCAAGTAGTTGAGGCTGTCCCAGATTCATCTACCTTGCCAAAACCTTTTGATTTTGGTATGTCAAAAAATGCTAGGAGATCCGGTGACCTAGCAAACGTAAGTTTGTCCATGAGTGAGTTTTTCGGTCAAAAGCAAAGCACCAGTGCAGGTACAATGAGAAACCTTGCCGGAGTCTCTTATTCACCTGGGTACTGCAAAGCAGCTCCCCACAAATCAGAGCAATTGAAACAACCCAGTTTATCTTTGAAAAATAAAGAGTTGGCTCAAAATGAAATACCGGGTACTGCTTTGATGGGCCAAAGGGTGAATCGGCATAGCGTTAGTAATTCTGAGAAGCAGTATGAAGACATTAGAGGTGAGGTGGTGGACTTGACAGATAGCCCCTTGTTTGATAAAAGCTTTGCCATTCCTGATTCCATTTACTTCACAAATTTGATGGCAGAGACAGAGAAAGATCAGATGAGAAAGAATAAAATTGCAAGGAAATTGTCATTTGATAATAATAGTCACCCAGAAACCACCAACTCATCAAAAATATGGAGATCCTTAAAAGATACAGGAGGAGGAGTTGACAACTACCCCGAACCAGATTTTGGAGATGTTTTTCCTCTTGATTTCAAGCCCCGTGAAAACATTGGTTCAACTCAGGCATCGATGAGAAACTTAGAAGAAATACCATTCGAGGAGGAAATCTCACATTTGGGCAAAACCCCACTCTCATTTGCCCGCCAGTCAGCTAGTATATTAAAGAGTTCACCTTGGACAACTGAGTTTATCAATAAAGTAAAAGAAAAGAGCAAATTACGTCAAAAATCATTGTCATGTGAGAACTCTGGCCCTTATTTTGGGTACCCCGGGAGCATGTCCAAAACTTCTAAGAGAAGAAGTCCTTCCGTGATTGAGTTGTTTAAGTACCAACCTAATAGAACACCTGGAAATGTTCGGGAACAGAAGAGACAGAAGCAATCAGGAGGACCATCTTCAAACTCATTCAAGAAAGGACGATATTCCACTTCATCATGGACTCCTATTGATAAGAAATCGACGAAGGTACGTTTATATTACTATGTTAGTGTTGAAGTGAAAATGAGTAGCGCAGTAGATTAATTGTGATATTTGACTTGCAAACCAATTCAACTTCGTGTCCTTACATGAATACAACTTTGTTTCTATCCTATTATTGATGGACATTCGGTCGTTGGCAGACACTGACCTTTGGGAGGTACGGTAGTGGAGGCCAAACAAAGCTAGTCTGGAGTGACAAAAAAAACTCACACCAGGCACAATAATCCATCATTGAAGAAAAGAATGGAGATTGATTTTATATTATACACGTCGGTGGGTGGTGGCTTTAACATTTTTCTTTAAAACGATATAATTACAGAGTAATTCTGATCAGACAACTTAGGTTTCATTACTCAGGTTAATTTACTCATACTATGAAACATCTAGTTCAGTTCCTTTCTGTACTTGTTATATATCATGTATACTTCTATACAATTCTAGAATGAGTCATCAATGGACTATGGCAGAGACTGACTTCTAATATTGATGAAAGCTGAAGCCGATGGTTTCCAGTTATGAAAATGGAGTTCGAGAGCAGAACACGAAGTTAGATACCGTACTGGATAATCTATCTTTGGAGCGAATGGGGATTTCACATTATGATTGAATTAGAAATTACGATCTTTGGTGCAAACTGCAAAGTATCACTGGCTATGCTTACTCATATTTAAAAAAATAAAAATAAACTGCATATTTGATACAAAATTTAACCAAAAAATTGTGAGTGCTCTTATTTTTATTTATTTTTACCAAAACTATAAGAAATTCAGAAATGTTTTGCTATTCCCAAAATGATTCTAGGAAATGTTAATATTACATACACGCGTTTTTTTTTCATCAATGTAAGGTTTTTATTTTATTTAATCAAGAGCCAAACTGCTTTTTAAATTTAGCTTTTTGTATGATAAACAAAACAACACAACAAAGCCCTTTTTAATTATTTAAAAAATTAAATATTGTGCTTCTAAAATTAACAAACAGCTTTCACATTCACATTTTTAATAAAATGTGTTTCATCTGAGCATCATTGACCTTATTTATTGGCTATAATTTTGCAATATATGTATCCCAAAATTGTTCAAACTTCACATAGATCATAAATTATTATCCATTTTCTACATAGCCTATCTGAGGCCACAACCCATCAATTCGACCAATATGACCATGATATCCTGTCTGTTTCATAACTCGTGTGTATTCTGTATGTGAGCAATAACGCCTGTAAAGAATTCTAATTCTTACCATTCCTGAGATTACGTAGAGCCATAACAAGCTGTTGTCTTTCTCCCTCTACCTCTGCAAACTTGAGACTAATCTCTGAATATCTTTCTTCCATTTCTTTCAGCTGAGTTCTCATATATTTATTCCTTTCCTTCAGTACTTCCACTTCATTCAACAATTTATTCGTATCACAGTCACCAGCATGGTCATCATTATTGAAGACGATAACCTCATTTTCCAAGCAAGTTTTCACTTCACTGTCAGCATAAAGAGGAGATAAATTTAAAAAATATAAGATGAGATGAGTGCTGTACTATAAATTTGATATCTGGGCCTGAAGCACCAACTTTATATTACAATGTTAATGAATGATAAGAAGAAGAATGACTGTGTTCAAGGGAACTACGGATTCAAATGGCAGAAAAAAAAATGATTTTTACCTTGTGTGTGTTGCTAGATAAACTTTGTTCTCAGCTGAAGTGCACATGGTTCTTCCTATTTTAGACTTGCCAACAGGGGTGTTTGCATCATCCATTCCCTTTTTATGTTACCAATATAACAACATTTAAAACGATACTTTTCGAAAACTTAAAAGGAGCAAAATAAAACTTTTAAAACTTGATGTACCAAACCATAAAAACAGTGAAACATAATGAACAAAAAGTAACTTTAAGCCGATTTTATAACATGCCCTGAAAATGATGATTCATTTGTTTGTTGCAAATTCTAATTATTACATGCAACCTGACCTAATATGCAACAGAGATACTAACATTCTTAATTATAATTCTAAGAAAGGAGCTGGAAAATTACCTTATGCATTTCTGATTCTGACATCCTATTGTGTTCCTTAGTGGGAGAACAAGATGGAGCACTCTCGTAGTGCCATGAAGCTAAATCCATATTTGTTGCTATTGCATGTTCTCTGCTATTCTTGAGCCTCTTTTCTACAGCACTTAGTTCTTCTTCTTCCTTCTTCTTCAGCTCTCCTTCTAATTGAGATATTTTTTTCTTCATATTTTCTTTCTCTGCTTGTTCCATTTGCAAGTTATGTTTTAATTCATTGTGCTGAGTCTTAAAGATTTCTACTTCTGACATCAGGGTGCCAAGCCTTATCTCCTCATCATCATTATTCTCTTGCATTGACATCGTAATCATGTGCTCTTTTGGCTCAGTTTTAGACAATGCATCATGCTCCTCTGTTGCCATCAGCTTTCTAATTTCAATCCTGAGCAATTGAATTTGCTTCGATAACGCCTCGTCCTGTTCATCCCTGTACCTTTGTACATCTTCAAGTTGTTTGGACTTGATCTCTAGTTCTTGTGACATCATTTCTAGTGTCTTTTCTTTTGAATCTATTTGGTTCAAGAGCTGTTGTAGTTTTGATTCATTCTGATTTGTAATAAGCTTGAGCTCTTGATTGCATTTCTGGAGAATTTCTTCCATAAGTTTTTTCTGCTTCCGCAATTCATCAGCTTCTGCATAAGCTTCCATGAACTTCTTTTCGTTTTCTTCTACTTTCAATGTCATTTCAACTGAAAGACTTCTATACTCATCCTGAAAACGCTGACACGTGAGACCATTGTTGTGTCTTGTATCTATTAATGTCTCCTCTGCTTGGATGGCCCGTTCTTCCTGCCCGAGTTTTGCACATTTCATGGCATGGAAATCTTCTTCAAATTTTTCTGCTTGTGTTTTCAGTTCTCTCTCCAAATCACTGACTTGACTCTCAAGTTCATTGATGTAAATTAAAGTCTCTGAAAAATCATTTGCCTGCTTCTTCATATTTTCTTCTAATCTCTGTGCTTGTGATTCAAGTAGTTCTATAGTTGCCAAAGAGGCTGAATGTTTATTTTGTAACACAACTTCTTGTGCTTCTCCATGTTTTAATCTCAAAGAGATATTCAGGTTTTCTTTCTTCAGAAACGCACACTCAAAATTGAGCTCTTTTATATGCTCATTTAGCTCTTCACATTGCTTATAACAATTGTCTATTTCACCATTATGGTCTGCAATTTTCTGCTTCAATTCTGTGGCATCATCATTCTCTTTAGTATTGTCCAACAATTCCTTATTCTTTTGTTCCAGCAATTCTTCAAGTTCTCTCACTGCCAAAAGCAGTTCAGAGTTTGAGTTTTGTGTCTTCTGGAGTTGCAATTGGAGATTAGAACTAAACTCTTTTTCATAAACAAGCTCTTCCTTTGTTGCTTCTAACTGCTGCCTAGCATCTGCAAGCTCAGTCTGTAGTAAGGCTTTCAAAGATTTCGTCTCATTATCGAGGTTTTTCTGGGACATGAGTTGCTCATATTTAGTTTTGAACATATTTCTCTCCTCTCTGAGGTTGATTATTTGTCTTGACATACTTTGTCCTCTGCTGCATTCCTTCTCCATCAGCTTCTGAAGCGATTGTAACTCAAGTTCCAATTCTTCTGCTTTCCTCTTTAGAGAAGCAACTTCACTTTTGAGATTCTCAGCGACATTATCTGCAGGCTCTTGTAATCTTTCTAGAGGAAGAGTAGCTTCCAGGCTTTTTCTCCTGTAGTCACCTAAACTTCTATCTGATGCTGAACCAATTGACCCTCTATGCATTTGAGCTCTTGTTGCAATGGCCTCAATAGTTCCTCTTGATGGCATTGAATTTTGTCTCAAGGGTGGTAATAGCTGGAGAAAATCCTGCCATGAAGTTGCCACAGAAGCCATTAGATGTTGTTTCTTAATTTATCCTCTTAAAGAAGGTTCTGTTTAGGAAATTTTTCAACTTTGTACAATAGAAATTTCTAGCAGTACAAAGCCACCATATCATGTGAAACCTTACTTTATCAACAATATGAGAACCTTCATCTGCACTGCAAATGCTGAGTAGGTGTCTTGAGCTTCCATTTCCATTATCTTCCCAATTTCTGAAACTACTGCAACAGGTAAATAAAAAAGGAGAGAAGTAAAATCAAGAAACAAAAGGAAATTTGTAAAGATTAATTAAATTAACTGGCTGCATGGTTCATTATCACCTTTGATCTCCATGTACCACTTCAACATTCTGAATTGTCACCTGTCTCAACATTTGTTATTTGAGGAATTATATTTTGTGTTTGCAATCTGATGATATTAAATAATATGGAATGTAAATGGAAAGAAAAAGCACCAACATGTAGGATTGCGCCTGAATTCGCAAACTTTAGAGGTAAGGACACAGTCAGAGGCTCAGTTTCTGCAGCAAAATCAGCAAAGTCAATTGAGGATTCTCCAAGAAAGCCAGATTTTGAAGATCCCTGCAAGAACCTATAGACATTAGACTTTCCAACAACATATCCTAGAATAGGTAAATGATACTACCTCTGTTCCTTATTATAAGAAACGAGTGATAGTGTAAAACACTAAACACTATCACTTGTTTCTTAGAATAAAGAACGGAGGTAGTAGTATGCAATTGAATCTACTGCTTACAGTTGAAACAACAAAATGGTAGATTTTCTCCTGAAGTTTTCCTGATTTTGTGTCCTTAACGAGTTTAACTGATTCAAAAATTGGATTCTCCCATAAACAGATTCCATCCTGGACAGCAACTTTCTCTAGTTTCACAGTTGGCTTTCCAACATCATCTGGCACCAAAGCTACCATCATTACAGGCTTTTTCATCGTTGGCACCTGACAAAATAATAATACACATTGGCATGAAATTCCCCCACAATAAGTAAGTTATCAAACTCACTTACCTAAATCTACAATGTGACAAGTAATTGTGTATAAATTTCAAAAATACAAACTTCTTGGCAATATGTTTCAATTGTAACTTTGTAACCACTAGGCCAAACCTCATTTTTGTCATTTAGTATATAATGGATAAGAGTATTTATTTTGTCTTCAATCTTTACCTGAGTTGCCTGAAATTGCAGTTTGAACACAGCTTTAATCTTGCTCTTCTTCTTGCTCCGTGACTTGAACATGTCTTCAGGCTGACAAAAATGTTGCAGTTCTTGTCTTGTTGATGCTAGACAGTGCTTTTATAAGAGGCACCACCTCATTGGTGATACTGTGTTAATTTGAAACATTGTTTTGTTTTTTGATACTCTGAAAGAAAAAAAAAATAGATATGCTAGATTTTGTACTGAACTTGCATGGTTAGCAAAGCTAAAAATACCAAAATGAATTTGATGATATCAAAAAGCTTCTCTCTCCATAAGACATTCTAAAACAAAGTTTAAACAAAGGGCAAGAGGAAATAAATAAAGGAACAAGATGAGACGTATGGTTTTCTTTTTTGGTTTAGAAGGAGGAAATTTAAAATGACAAAATTAACCCCGACACACAGCCGACAAGCAAGTGAGCTTTGTTTTTTCAACAAAATCTTTTTGTATACTCCTACGTTAAAAAAAAAAAAAAATCCAACAAAGTACCTTGGCTAATTTATTTAAAAAATAATTTAATAAACCAAAATAGTTTTCAGCAAATGGCTGACTCAATATTTATTATTCATGATTCTTATCAGTTGAAGGTGTTCCTCCCCGTGTCTGAGTCTACCACACTTCATTTTCAAAACGCATGCAATGCTGTATTATATTGATGAGAAAACCTTGTCCACGTAGCCACAATCAAATTAATAGACCCTGCTTATAGTTGTATGTAACCATCCATATCTGTCAATCATTAATTAATGACATATAGTCTTACTGTTTCCGTCTTGCTCTATGTTTTCTTTTCAACTAAAATACACTAAAATTCGAATGTGAGATATGAATATGATTCTTATCCATTACACCAATCTTTTGGGAAACCTTGCTCTAGTGTTAATGTTTAGTAGTAGCATAAATAATTCTGAATTCAGGAATGAAACACTCATCTTCACCTTAATACTACTATGTTTTCTTTTTATAAGAAGTGTATTTCGTATTTAATTATTTTTTTATTTGTATATATACTTAATTTTATTAATTATATTCCTGTTTTAATTTAAAAATAATCTTATACTGAAAAATATTAAAATGCTACGTATATATAACAGTACTCGACTCCACAGTTAGCATCATTGTCAAACTTCTCTTAATTGGATTTGGATCTTATCCTCACTCTCTGGCCTAAATCAATGACCCTCTTTTTCGTTACCCTTTAAACGGATATAAGAAGTTTTCTTTTCATATTTAAACCTCTGTTTTTGGGTATTTGTCTAAAGAAATTGTCCCATTTCTCCATATTATATTACAACCTCATTGAGGGCCACAACACAACAGCATGTTCTATCATTGTCCCGTCCTTGCAGTTTCGCATGATGGATGATGATGGCAATTTCTAACAAATTAAAAAGCTAAACTACCTTTCTAAGAGAATCAAATTATTGGTTGTTATGAACATCAGAACATGGAATGTAAGATCAGAGGTAAGGGTTAATAGATTAGTTATAAGGTTGACTTAGTGATAAAAGAAAAATAAAGGGAGATAAGTCATGGTTTTGAGTCATCCAGTTAATAAAAATTAACAACTATTTAAGGTAATAGTTTATAATGTGAATATACAAATTCAATCCAAAAACTTAAGGTAAGTTAATGTTAGGTATATGTATGTTGCAGATTAATTCATGGTAGTTCTACAAAGCATGCATGTTCCTCTTTTAACACTTGTTCTTTAAAATCTCTACTTGTCTTCTTCACAGGTATTTCAAATTTTTGAACAATATTGATAAGGTGATTGAGGATGACATCTAACACGCGTAAAATTCTTATGGACCAAATTATTTTTTCTATTTAATTTATATTTTTAAAATATCTTCTAAATTATATTTATATAAAAAACACTTTGCAATTTAACCAAAAGTTTTTATGTTATTTGGTTAAAGAACTGGTTAGTTTTGTACTCTTCAATAATAAACTCTCTCTAGTCTTCAATAATAAGCTCTTTTTGCTGGTCTTTGTCTTTAATTATATATCTGGTACCGACCTTTTTCCCTTCAATCCTCTTAAGACTTTGCACATTAAGACACTGTTGATTTTTTCTTACTTTGTTTTCTTTTTTTTTTAAAGAAGGTGGAGACTTCATTTTTTCTTTCTTTTTTTTCTTTATCATGCTTTCCAATTTCCATAACGACAACTCTTCTTGAGAGAATTCATTTCTCTGTTATTATGATTTACATCGTTCTTAGCACTAGAATAATAATAATAAATAAAGCTATCTCTTTAAAAAAAAAAAAATACTAAACTTGATACCTTAATAACTTCACTTTCTTTTTGTTCATTTGTGCAAAGGGGCATAGATAAGTCGATGAAAAGTTGAACATCCAACATTAAAATCAACGCAATTTTAAAGTTGCTACTTTGTTTATAACATTTTTTGTCCATCTTCTTTGTTTTAAACATCTATTTCTTCTTCTTCTTCTTTTTTGCATTTTTTATGTCGAAATCCACTACATGGCTACATGCATAGGCAAAATTTACATTCTTTTCTTTCCAAACCAAAAAACAATAATCTACATTCTTTCTAACGCTTATTGACCATGCCACATGGGTTTGTCCTAAAAAAACCCAAAGTGTAGAAAAATCGATTCTGCGCTTTAACCCAATATATTTATTTTTGTTGAATAACCTTAGCCCAACATTTTTTGTGTCAATGCCCAAGTTGTTTGGGCTGAAACTGAAATATCGATAATAAGTGTACAATTGTAATCGAATAAACATTTTTTACTTTTAAGTCTTTAAATTTGAGTAATTATTTTTAAAAACAAAATCTATTTCTACTAGTCTCAAATTTGAGTAATTATTTTTTTTAGTCCTCTTGAAAAAAAATATTTTTATTATTTCCTCAAATTTTTGAAAAGCTATTTCCAGTCCTAATTCTTTACTGCGTTCATGGTGTTATATGATTTGCTGACAATTTTAGTTGCACTTTCTCTTACAATTTTGCTCTCGTGTTGCTATAATTATTGAGAAGCGTACTCTTGTTTATGACTTTGAAGAGTGACTTTTGCTTTGAAGGATATCAAGTGACAAGTGGAAGCAACATCCACTCATCATGTTTCTTTTTCTTAACATTACAAATAGATTTTGTTTTTCTTTACTCTGTTTATAATCGAAATAAGTTAGGTTTTCTTGCAAAGAACAGCAGGATCATGAAAATGTCAAATTTTGATGGAGCTAAGAAGAAGAATCAGATGGAGAGATTGGAGATCTTTTACAAGAAAACTGACCTGAAAATATTCTTGAAATAAAAATACAAAAAATATAGTATATCATTTTAAATGCTAATGATAACAGGTTTTGTCAAGAGGTTAACCTGAAAAATCATTAAGAAAAACACAAACACACACCAAACCCCCAAAATACAAAAGGGTACAATTTCTCAACATTGAATTATATATATTGTGCTATCATTTCCTTTTTTCAAATTCATGATATATTAATTCTTGTTTTGGTGGCTTAAAATGAAGTCTGAGTTCAAATGGTACTTATCCCATCTTACTATTCTGAATGGCCAAAAAGGAATCTTAGCATCTCCAAAATCATGGAATAAGCAAACAGGTGTTTTTTGTCTCACTGAAACAGTGTGAAAGGCAAGGATGTATATAGTGACAATCTCCATGTCAATTTTACATTTTGTACTTGTTTGTTCCACTCACTTGTCCAATTTCTTCTTCTTCTTCTTTGTCCTTAACTTATCACTTTAGTTTTCGTGGTATAGGACCACACTTCACTTGGTGTTTACATTACTTGTTTCCGTGATTTTAACAGAGAAGGTAGCAAAAAGGAAATTACTTTTAACTTATACTCCAATTTGAATAATATGATACCCGAATAAGGAAATAATCTCATAAAAAAAAAAGGTGGATAAACTGTTGAAGCAGGTTGGGGGGGAGTAACACCAACCCTACATGCAACATGGAACACAAAAACATATCATATTTACATTTTCCATAAGCATGAATTCACCAACCAATTTACCATTTTTGCCTTGTTCAAATCAACCAACCAATTTAATTACCAAAATCTCTAAGTATTAATTTGGGCTAGCTAAGTTGTTAAAAATAATAAAAACTGGGCTAACTGAGTAAATGTAAGCCGATACTTCTTTTCAAGGTGAATCTTTTTTTTATTTATTTAAAATGAAAATCACCCAAGTTAATTAAATGTGATAAGTAAAATTAAAAACAAAACAACTTTTATTTCTAATTATATATATATATATATATATATATATATATATATATAAAACTTGATTTATACATACAAACACTTTTTAGTGGGATGACATGCTAGTTTGAGCCCTGTGAGTTGCACTCCGAAGAATGGGAGGACTATTAAAACATTTTTTTATTATTTATCTAACCATTGTAACAATTTTTTTGTAAAAAAAAAAAACATTATTACAATTTTAAATATGTTTTAAATTGACAAAAAAGTAATTTTTTCTTAAAATTAACACAAGCAAGCTACCTTTAAAATAGATATACAAATCTTAATAAAAAAAAAAACGCTATATTTTCAATTAATTAAAACTAATTTTGCTTTGAAATAACTAAAAGGACTACTCAAATTAATACGCGATAAAACAATAAAACGTAAACTTAATTGCGATATAGGATTTTTCTCCCTTGCAGTTATGCGCAACTAGAATAATTTGTTTAGTCCTTGTAAATCGGTTTCATGTATCGCATTTTTCTATGAGAAAGGAATGCTTGTTCAACTTGTAAATCAATATAGCTTTGATTGATGTTGTATCTCAATGGGTTTTTGGTATAGTTTTCCATTGTAATTTATCCTTTCTCTTTTTTCGTTTCTTTGTTTTTAATATATATAGCTGATTGTTTGATTTTTTACTCTTGGATGTCAACATAATTAAATGTTTGAGTCGGATTTCAGGACCAAAATTTCAGAAAAAAAAAAATCTATAAATCAAAAGGAAGCTCATCCTTAATACCTACCATATCTAGGTGAGATTTGGATTGAAAATAATAACTACATTGAAATCTAAATTGTAAAAAAAAAGCTTTGATAATAAGATTGCACAAGTTGTGCAAGAAAACAACTTAGTTGATTGAGATTGATTGAGATAGATCGATGACGACGAGGTTGTCTTTTGCGGGTAGCTATGTATGCCTATGATGATTTTTCCTTCGAGTCTTTGACAACGTGGGCCTCACACGAAAGATTCCGTTGTGTGCACGATATGAATGAATCTTGATCATCAAATACGTCGACGTTTAATGCTGCTAGAGCACGTTATGTGTTTATATGTGATGTGTAACCTTGACCGATACGAAAACACCAATGAATTATTAATTTATTTATCATCATCAATCAATAGCTTAATTAGGGTGTATGATGACTTGATAAAGTTGGTTTAATTTATTGTATAGTATATCACAAATTTCTTTGGCGTTAACTATCAACCACACAAAAGAGTAACAACAATTCATGGCTATCTAATAATTAATTAGAGATTACTTTTCCTAACAAAAGGGAGTTTATCAAACGATCAGAAATTAAAGAAATGTCTTCCGAACAGATGAGGAAAGTTGTTCCAAATTGACAAAATATTAATGCATTAATCCAACTCCTAATTAAGTGTGAATGATAAAAATAAAACTTAAGGGTTGGTGCATGCATTGGTGGAAAATGTATGCTTCCTACTTTGCTTATTGTGAATCAAATCTTGGGGTAGCATATAGGCTGGGACGTATACAGGAATTTAGGCAGGAGGAGTTAGAATTTTTTGACAATAATTTTTTTTTAAAAAAATATTTAATATAAAATTTATTAAAAAAATAAAAAATGGATATAAAATTTGATAATTTTTTTAAAAATTAAAAATAAAATCTACCATCATATGTGATGTAAGAGTAAAATAATAAAATAAAATTTATAAGATTTTAAAAAATTGTAGATAAAAAATGTTAAATTAATTTATTAAAAGTAAAACTTATCAAAAATAAATAAAAATATAATGAAACTAAATATTTATTAGGTATAAAATTAAGATATCATCTACTAATAAAAAAAATTATTAACTTAAAAATTTATTTTTTTAATAATTTTTTATTAATATTTATTTTATTTTTTTATATATATATATAAAAAAAAAGAGGGGGGGAAGGGGGACTGCATATAGGGAAATTAACTATCATAAATGGAGTGCATCCTTATTTGAAGATTAATAAGAATATATCACAAGTTGTAATGATAATTTCTGCTTATAAAAGATTAACAATATAAATCGAATATTTAGAAATCTGGATAAATAAAGATGTAAAAGGTTAGGAGCATCGACATATTCAAGACTTTCAATCAGTAGGAACAAATTATAAAAAATAAAATTTAGTGTGAATAAATATATAAATATAAATAAAATAAAATACAAAAAATTTTAAATTTTATTAATAATTTTTTGTTAATTTTTTTTTTTTGATAAATTTTAAAATTTGAGGGGTACAAACAACCATGTGGATCCGCCGGTGGCTGGGAGCAGAGTCGATCTTTATTGGCTAACCATAAAAAATAAAAAAACACTTATAATATGTTGGATTTTGTTATAACATATTTGTAATCAAAACATTTTCATGAAAATATGTAAACTGTAAAACTTTACCACTTGTCATTTCATTTTTTTTTTAATATTTTACATCTGTTATTAATTGAGTTATAAGTAAGTCTATTATACGTTATAAAAGAAAAATTTTGTTACTTACTATATGTAACTTGACATCACCATCTATATTTTTTTTTTTATATTAAACAATAAAATAATATTAAAAAATTAATATACTAAATTTTAAAAATAATTTAAATATTTAAATTAATATTCTTATTAAAATTATTTGATATTACTAATTCATGTTTTAAATAAAATAATATTAACAAATTTGTTAAATCTTAAAAATAATTTGAAAATTCAAACTAACTAATATTCTCTTTATATATAAATATATAAGTGAGTGATAATTTTATTTCATACTGTCGGGTATTTTCATTCTCATTATACTAACTTCTTCAATTTTTTCATTCTCTTTTATGATGCATTTTAGTTAACAAAATTTGGGTTTAAATTTTGATATTTTATTTTTTTATTATCTTTAAAAATTATTTATTTTTAAATAATTAGCATCACTTTTGTTCACTATTTTTTCTTTTCTTTTTCTCTTCAAATTTTAAATACATTATGAATATAATAAATTTAAAGATTAAATGTAACAAGTCTAAATAGATTTAAATTAAAAAAAATATCAATTTAAATTTAAATCAATTATTTGGTATTAATTTCGTTTTCTTAAACTTGATTTTTTTTTAAAATATTAGTTTGAAATTTTTAAATTCAAAAAGAAATTATTGTTTTTAGATAATATTTGATAATTGTTTTAAGATTGTAATATTTATTATTTTGTTAGTTTAATTTCATTTAGGATTATAATTTTTATTTTATATTATTTTCAACAAACTTTATCATCTAATTTAAATAAAAATAATTTTTAATTTTTTTTCATTGTTATTATTTTATGATGTTTTTAAATTATGAATATAACAAATTTAAATATTAAAGGTAACATTTTAAATGGACTTAAATTTAAATAAATATCAATTTAAATTTAAACCAATTATTCAATATTAATTTCATCTTTTTAAATTGGATTTAAAAAAATATTTATTTGAGATCTTTAAATTAAAAAATAAATTAATTTTTGTAAATAATAATTGATAATAATAAAAAAAATTGAAAAAAGTGTAAGGAAATAGTTTAAATTAATTAATGTAATTATCTTAGGATTATTATGATTATTTTACGATTATAATAGTTATTATTTTGTTAGTTTGATTTCATTTAGAGGTATAATTTTTATTTTATATTATTTTCAAAAAAAATTATCATATAATTTAAATAAAAAAAATGATTTTCAAATTTGTCCTATTGTTATTATTTTATGATACTTTTAAGTTATTATTATTGTAATTATTTTATATTTATCACAAATTTAAAAATTATAAATTTAACAAATTTAATGATTAAATGTAACAAATTTAAATAGATTTAAATTTAAATAAATATTAATTAAAATTTAAATAAATTATTTGATATTAATTTTGTTTTTTTAAAATGGATTTTTTTTAAATATTAGTTTGAGATATTTAAATTAAAAAAGAAATTGTCATTTTTAAATAATAGTTGATGAATTTTTTTTTGATAAAAGTGTAATGAGATAATTTAAATTGATTAATGTAATTATATTAAAATTATAATGTTTTTTATTATCTTAGATTATTGTAATTATTTTTAAATTATAATATTTGTTATTTCGTTTATGGTTGTAATTTTTATTTTATATTATTTTCAACAAACTTTATTCCACAAGAACTAAAAACATTTTTAAGTCTAAAATAAAAAATTTATGCACATTTTTTTTTCTTAGCAAAAGTAAAAAAATAAAATAAAATTCATGTATCATTTTTTCAAATGAATTATATGAACATGGATGGTGTAAAAAGAGTTTGTTGGAACATACAACAAATATTTTATTGATATTTATATTTAAAAAGAATTATCTTATTCAAATGATATTATTAATGTACATCAAACAAAATAATTAATGTAAATAAATTATTATATCATTTGGTGTTGGAGGACATTCTTAATACATATCAAAAAATATTTATATAAATAATTTTTTTTTATACATTTAACATCATTTATCACTTATTTAACAATATTTTTTTAAGTTAATTTTAAAAAATAATTATGCATTTCATATAAGAAATTTGTTAATTAACTACAAAAAATTTTAAATAACGATACTAGAATGCTAAAATTATTTTATGTAAAAATATTGTTTATAAATTTGTAATGGAATGAAAAGTTTTAAATTTTGTTAAAATAATTTTCATTAAATTCTGAACATACAATCTAATTTTAAATTATAACAAAACTTGAATTTTAATAATAACAATATATTTTTTTAAAATTTATATCTATATATTATTAAAGAAAATAAAGTTATACCAGTAACATGTTTATCTTTTACTTAAAAAAATAAACAAGCGCGCGGGCATATACATATATTATCAAATGTATTTAAATTTTTTCTGTAAATAGCATGGACAAACACACTAATTTTAGTAATAATATTATTAATAATTAAAATAACTCATTTGTGTTTAACACCGGTTACTAAGACTATAAAATCAATTAAATAAATGTAAAATAACACTAATTATTGTGAGCTAAACAATAATGCCAGCTTAAGGCAATTTTTAAGGCGGATATTGTTGATATCTGTTTACCTCCAAGTTTTTAGCTTCGTTAATATATATTTATTTATTTGTAAATTATGAGCTGAACAAATATTTAAAAACTAAATTAAATTAAATTCATGGTTGCACCAAACAATGTAAAAAAAAAACAAAAAATTAAATCACTATTTACCGGGCTTTCACTATAGCTCTTTCAAATCCTGATTTGATTTATTTTATTACACACTTTGTAAATCCTTGAATGAAAGTGTAGCTATCATAATCCAGAGTGGTTTTCTCTATGTCAGTTACTATGCCAACGCATTGTGAGGCCACAACAAGTTGTACCTAACGCTCCCAGCTAAGCTTTTGGAATCTAGATGATCTCGTGGGCAGAAGGTTTTAGGTGGTTTTGAGGTGTTTTTATTTTTATTTTTACGTGTTATGTGAGTATCAAGAATAATATAATATTTAATTATAAAATAATTGATATTAAAAAAATATAATAAAGATAATATAAATATTTATTTATTATTAAAGATTAAATTGATAATTAATACCTAATATGTATAAGTAAAAAATACAAGTATTGAAATTGAAAAAAATATATAATTAATACATTACATAGATAAATAAAAAATACAAACATTAAACATTAAAAAAATTAATAATTTAATTTGTTTTGTCACTAAAATTAATGTTAAATAAGATAGAGTGATCAATTTATTTATAGAAATTCATCTAATCAAATCTTTAATTTTTATTGCAAAAAACACAAATAAATTTATTATTATAGATTACTTCTCTTCTTGTAAAAAAATTAATTAGAAATAGAAGATTAAATCTTACACTCGTATAAGATAAAAAAATCTTAAAAATTAAAAAATACTAAGAGTTAAACTTTTTCTCTTAAAATTCTCCACTAAAAATATTATTAGAATTTTACCTTCTTAATTCCTCCAAGTCCAACTATAATATCTCAACCAATCACAATTCAGAACCCTTTTTCTCGTTTCTCATCTCTCATTTCTCTCTCTTCTCCTAACAAGTGTTGATTTTTTCCTACGTATAAATATGAGTCTAGTTACACCTTTTTGTGTTTATCACTTTTGTGTTGTGTGCACAGAGAGTTAGTTTTGTTTGTGAGAGAGAGAAAAAAAATGACAGAAGAGCAAACCAAAACGGCTGAGTCAGAATCAGTACCAGCTGTTGCTGTTGTTGCTGCTGCTGAGCCTGAGCCTGAGCCTGTGACTGAGGAGAAATCTGTAATTCCAGTGCCATCTTCTGATGACAAGCCTGATGATGAGTCCAAGGCTCTTGTCTTAGTTGAGAGTAAGATATTATTATTATTATTATTATGTTGATTCTTGTTGTTATGTTATTAATTATCATGTTCTTAAAGGTGGGATTATATTGATTCTTGTTATGGTTGGTTGGTTGGTGAGAAGATTGAAATCTATGTGCATCTTCTTCTTTTGTAGGTATCTCTGCATGTGTTTTATGCTTCTTTTTGTCTCTTTTTTTTATCCATTGGGTTAATTAACCATATATTTTGAGGAGCTTTGTGTTCTCTTTGTTTCAGAGGGTGTTTTAATTTTATTATCTTATAACTGTTTTAGAAAAAAAGAGTTTTTTTTTTTTTTTTTTATTGACAATTCCTTCTGCTTCTTTGGAATTTCTTTTTAACTTACTACATGGTTGTGCACTGGTTTTGGACTTTTTTTTTTTTCTGAAAGTTTCGTGCAATTTCCTAGAAGAGATTTTATTAGGGGTTGTCTTAAACCCTTTTTCTAGAGAAAAAATATTCTTATGTTATTTGATTATTAGTTGTTACTTGTACTTGATTGTGTTTTCTTGTTTTTTTTTTTGTCATATTCACCATTGCTGGAACTTTCCTCTTGTAGTTCAATCAGAAACATTATTCTCAAATTAGTCTGCACCTTCTACTTCTATTAGCAACAGAGTGGTCCTTCTCTAAAATCTAAGCCTTGTACAACGTAATTTGGCATATATTAAACTATTATCAACCAATTGCAAGCTTGTTAAGACTCTAGCTTTCACGCAAAATTCAAACCTTTCATATTTTAGGCCAAAGTACCCCTCAAACTTAAAGGAAGAAAACACCTCCACAGTCTACTTGGCCTTTTCATTCATATGTTATACACCAAGTAACCATTTTGTGTCCATTTACAACTTAGGCCTTATGAATGGAATTTTTCTTACTATTTTTGAGCCCGTTTATAGTGATGTATTGATGTTTGTTTTGGTTCAATTCTTCATAGTGTTTGTAAGTATGTGTCTTAAAACAGAGTTACCTCCTTAAAAAATTTCATCCACACACAAACTTTTATGAGAGTATACCAAGTTACCAAAAAAAACTACTTAGAATTATATGATTGATTAAAGAAGAATAAGAGCAAAACAGTAACATTCATATGTCTCAAAATAAATACTACAATACTTTTTTCTCTTCATTTCATAAAAGATACAAAGAATGAATTTTGTTCATTCACATGTGAGGGATTGATTTCCTTTCAATGCTAAATCTTGGAACCAAGTTACATGCCACATAGTAACACACCGACAATAGTTTGCAACAAAAATAATAACCTTATGTTTCATCATCACACGTATGAACATAGCCTTGGTCTCTACGTTTGTTTTTGTTTTGTTTATTGTTGTTAATTTGGTTACTGCCAGAGATTCAAGAAGTTGCTGAAGTGAAATCAACTGATGGCTCTGTCAACCGAGGTATCTCATTTGTTATCATGGCATTTAATTTCCCTTCATGTACCCTTTTTTGTATTGACATTACAGATTATGTCATTAATTAAGCCTCATTTTTCTTCAGATACGGCGCTTGCAAGAGTTGCAACTGAGAAGAGGTTGTCACTAATCAAAGCATGGGAAGAAAGTGAAAAATCAAAAGCTGAAAACAAGTAAGAATCTACACCCTTTTGTTCAAAAAGTAAGAATCTTCAATTCAGCTGAGTCACCTTAATCATTGTGATTAATGAACATAACATCAATTTTGATGGTTTTTTTTATCTTTGAATTGAAAATTTATTGGTTGGTTTCCTTTTTTATATTGTGCTGATGATCTTTGATATTTGTCGCGCATTGAACTCTCTTGGAACCTGATATATAACATCATAGTATCATACATTGCCAAATATATGTCTAATAATTAGAAAATAAAGAGCAGGGATTCATATTTAATCACATGTTATGAATATTTGAGGTCAACAATATCTAGGATACTAATTTAAATGAAATCGTTGAGCAGGGCTCACAAAAGGCTTTCATCCATTACTGCATGGGAAAACAGTCAGAAAGCTGCAGTGGAGGCTGAACTGAAAAAGAAGGAAGTAAGAATTAATTTCATTAGAAATTCCAACATGTTTTATGTGTTCATCATTTTCTTCTATTATTTTGTAATTTTAAATCTTGGTTTCTTGTGATTTTCTCTCTCTCTGATTTGAATGTGGCCAAAGAGAAGAAGAAATTAGAGTTAACTTTTCATTTTTGCATCTGAGTAGGAAATACTGGAGAAGAAAAAGGCAGAATATGCAGAAAAAATAAAAAACAAAATAGCTACATTCCACAAACAAGCTGAAGAAAAAAGAGCATTAATTGAGGCAAAGAAAGGGGAAGAACTTCTTAAGGTAGAGGAGGAAGCTGCAAAGTTTAGAGCAACTGGAACATCTCCAAAGAAACAACTCCTTGGTTGTTTCTAATGCTTCAAACCTTAACAAAGCATTGTTGGAAACAAAAAAATGTTAATTATTATTGTGTATCTTTGGTTATTAAATTAATTATCATCAATACAAGTGTGTTTTAGTTTTATTTGTTTGTCGGAGATTTACCCCATGTTCATTTATTATGTGTGCAAACCAACACATTGGCGTGTATATATCAACTACTTTGTGGATAAAGAAATTAAATTATTCCATCTGTGCATTAGTTACTTGTGGCTTGAAGTCATTGACCAACTTCAGCCTCTCTGAACTAGTTAACAATAAATAAATAAATAAAAACCTGAATATATTTTTAATCTCTTTGTATATGGTTTTATTTAACCTGAATATGGCCATTAAGAATATTTATTATATGTTAATTGATGCTAATTGTTAAAAAAATTTGGAGATTAGGAACTCCAGTTATGTTTCTTTGTCACCTAGTTAACATTGATTATGTTTTAACTTTAGTCAACTGATAACTGATAACTAGGGTGAAGTATAACTCTCTGTTATGCTTGGTTTTAGTTTAGTATAACCTTCATGCAAAGTTCAATCAATTAACTGTAAATTTGACTTGATTCTGCTGTTATAGTTCCATTTTCATGCTGTTAACAATTTGGAGAGGCTATGATATTGATAGACATGTGCCTACAATAACTTGAAATTTGTGATTTATTTGTTTCCTGTGTCTTTTCTTTTTTACCTTTCTCTCTTTTTCATTATTTTTCCTAAATCGTTTCCATCTTTTAGTTAGGTCAAGGACTGAATGATATAAATCAGTGCAATAAATGTGTAACAGTTCCAGGGAAAAAGAACATTGAAGACCACAAGATGTTGACTCATTTGATTTGAAGCAAATTTACATGAGTATGCTATATACAACACCAGAAGATTAATCACAATGAAATACACTTTATTCATATCTTACTGAATTTATTTGATTTGGGTAGGATTAAAATTCAAACAATTTGAAGTATAACTTTACATTGCTAAAATTTGTTTTGTTTTCTGTATTGTAAACTCTTCCTGGTACTTACAAAGCATGATTGGTTAGGCTGAAATTGCTACATAAATCATTCCCGGGAATACAATGCATGAAATCACTTCCATCCACTTGATTTGATGGCTTAAGCTGTGAATTGTACACCTCAGTGGTTGAACTGTGAATTAAAGTGTCATGATACTCTTCACCAAAGTTTTCTTCTAACATATGCATTATAGCTTCTTGGAAAGTTGAATTTTGATCAAATTCATTCCCCAAGATCAAGGAATCATCAGAATTCACTGAGCTTCCACCATTTACTACTTGATCCACTGAAAGCCATTCAGAAAATAAGAGTTTTGGTAGGGAACTCTGACAAGCCTCCTTGGAATAAAAGTTATAGTCTTGTGAGAAAAAATGATCATTTTGTGCTGTTGATTTGTCCATGTTTTCTAACAATCCATAACTTGGTTCTTGAGTTACAAGTTTCTGAGGAGAGAGTGAGTTTTCCATTGTGTCTGAACGTGAGCTAGCATGTTGAATTTGTTTATCAGATTCCATTTCCTTAGCTTTGATCAGTTTCTTCTTCAAATATGAATGCCAGTAATTTTTTATCTCATTGTCAGTCCTTCCTGGCAAGTGCTGTGCTATCTGAGACCACCTGGCCAATATGATTTAATTTGTTTTCAGCATTTCTCATCAATAAAAGAATTAGGAAAAAGAAAAAGCAAAGAGTGTACACTACAAAATGAGTAGCAAGAAAATGCTACCTTGTGATTAATCTATCAGGATTTGTACACTTTAGCCCAATATACAAAAAATAATGATGTCAAACATGAGGAAAGAATGGCTAAGTATATTTACGTGTAAAATATTTAATAAACTGGTTGTTAATTATATATGATTGAGACGTCTAAAACAATTGATATTGGGGAAGATTTAATTTAAATAAATAAAAGAATACTAGAACAATTGTCTTTTCTATATATGTTCACTACTCTCCCTCCTTTAAAAATGGAACTTGCTAACCATGCCAGTTCCATGGTTTGACCCTCTTATCTATTTTTTCTTTTAGTGGTATTTAAATAGGACCCAATTGCTTCTGCAAAATTAAATTAAATAGAAGTAGCTAGCTGGCATATCCAATTACAATCTTTAACTTGAGCCTTCGAAAAAAGTTTTAAAAAAAAATGTTTTCCTTGACTTGTCCATTTGTGTACTAATTATTAGGTACCAAAGTCTATGTCGTTATTCTGACCAAAATTACAGAACTTACTTCTTTTACTTCAAACTTGCAAGGAAAATTGAAAACATTAAGTATAATTTTGTTGAAAAAAAAATAGTGTTCTTCTTTGCTTACTTGTTGCCTAACATGTGGTGAACGGCCATGATTGTATCTTCCTCATGTTTGGTGAACACCCCTCTCTTCAATCCTGGCCTCAAGTAGTTAATCCACCTTAGTCTGCAACTCTTCCCATTTCTTTGCAAGCCTAGATTTTTATGTGTAGCTAGTTAGCAACTCAACCTCAAATAAAATAAATAAAAATTCACTTTACATGAATACTACATAAATAAGGAATAATTATAAGTTATTCATAACTAACAACCAACATTTTGATTTCTACTAGTGAAATATAATGTTGGCTCAAAATGACTTTCTAATCATCCATAAAGTATAAAAGTTAAGCATGAAAAATGCTTAGGTTGTCTTCACAATGAAGATTCAGAACTTTTAACCACCACATTTCACCTTTTCTAATTTGGAATTGATTGGACAAAAAAAATCTTACTATTGATTCAGTTAAAGAATGTCTTAACTGTTAATTCATTTTGAACTTGTTTGAATACAAGGCTAAACATGCTTTTGAAAACTTCTTTACTGATAAATACTCTATATTTCTAATAGAGAACTTCTCAAAAAACATTTATAGCTTAAATCCAAACAGGTTCTTTATTAGATATGTCAAATTTGGTGCCAGAGACAGTTAAGCATGCACACATTTCTACTTAGTTACTCAATCTGAAGTCAAATAAGTTCAAGGTAAGAAAAACCAAGGAATGATATATGACACCATAAGAGCCAAGAATAATGAAACTTTGCTAGGTAGTAGTAGGTAATAGGTATACATCATGAATATGCTACTGATATGATATAATATGAGTGATCATAAAGGATCATAGGGAATAAAAAGGGACTCACCTGCCTTAATAGGGACAGAGCTCCAGCATCCATGACCATGCTTATGGATATAGTTTTTGAGCTTATTATCTTCTTCTGGTGACCATAATCCCTTTCTGTATTTTGGTTTTGCTTTTCCTAGTGGCTGGTTCTCCATTTTGGTTTTTTTCTTTCAGAGTTTCAGTTTAATGGTAAGATTGGATTCCCTAGAGCAAATACGAACTAAAGACAGAACAAAAACAGACACAGAGAAGGGAGAGAATATTTGGCATTGAAATAGTGCACAAGCAGACTAATATATATTGCAATAGATAGGTGTGATTGTGCGGTAGTATATGTTCATAATTTAAGGTTAAAAAGAGTTGAAACTTGAAATGAGAATAAATAAATAAACAATATATATAAACCAAGCATGAAAACCCTTCCTAAATGATAACTTAAAAAAATATGTATATACTTTTTGTTTGAGACCATGCTCAACTTCTACCTCACTAGAAGGGTACCAACTTGGAAATTGTTGGCCACAGTTCAAAAATCCCAATTGCAACATGATTATTTTTTGGTGTGCTCTGAATGGCCCCATTTTTAAACATTTTTATTTGCAGATACTTTTAAAAAAAAAATTGTCATAACCATTTAATTAAAGACCATACTGCACAAGTGCAAATGATCATATATATTTAAACCTTCACCAAGTATTTTAATATCTAAAACTTTTTTTCTTACCTAATATCAAAATCTTATTTTATACAAAAGCCCTTGTTAAAGATATAAGAGAAGAATCTTCAAACTTCACCTACACCTTAAAACCATCTAGTTGATGCAAATTTTGTCTCCTCTGGCTCTAACCATGGAGAGGAGACTTTTTTCCTTGAGCCTGAGCAATTTTTGAGGCTTAATCAAGTCAGCATTTGCCGACACATTCTCTATCTCCAATGGCAATTAGCCAAGTATTGTATATTAGAGAACACTTGATCATTTCAAAGTTGTTTCATTATAAATAGTTACCTATAAATAGTTAGAATACATTAAAATATAGAAAGAAAAAAATTGTAAAATTTACATTGTAGGCTTTCATTTTGATTTTTTCCCCAGACTCATATTAAGATTTACTAGAGAGAAAAAGGAAATGAAAAGGGGGGTAAAGAGTATTGAAGGACATCGAACTTGTGCACTTATTAGTCATAAGTCAAGGACATGATTTTGATTTTAATCATATTTTGGGTATTGTAACATCTTTTAAGTTCTCCAATTGCATGATTAAAAATTCAAATCATTCAATAAATGACAGGGAATCGTGCTTTTGGGAAGTAATGACAAATGAAAAGAAAGACCAAATTAGGTTCATATTGATTGCATATGATTAATAAAACGACTAGAAATAGCTATAGAAGATGATGACACAAAGAAAAAGACAAAAATATTTGGTATGGAGAAATTCCCCTATTCTTTTTACAGAACACCAAAATCCAAATATTGTTACAAAGTTAATGCAGTTAAGAAAACTAGTATGTATTTCTCCTTCGTCATTGGCTTATGCATGCAGCTGAAGACATAAAATACCAGATCCAACCAATCAGTTAATTTTTGCATTCAATGATAAACAGTTTTGATATCATGAACATATATGGTATGAACTATTTACAACTTATACTGAAGAAGTAACGATTATAAAAAAAAAAACTTTAACATATTCGTGATTAGTTGGCACGTGTATCCTAATTAAATAAGAAAATTGTACTAGTGAGAAGATGATCCTATTTTATCCTAATTTTTAAAAATGGAACCAGGTATATCTACAAGTTGGAACATTTAAAAGTGTTAGATGTAGACTTTTAATTTTTCTAAGTCCACGTAATGATAAGTAAATACTTGGGTAGTGTTTGTTGAATTGTTGTGCTGTTAGAAAAAAAGAGTAGTGTTTGATGTAAAAACTTTCATTTTCAACTAAATTACTTTCCTCATCTCATTTTCAACGAAATTAGCTGGCACGTGTATTCATAATTGAATAAATAAGTCATATTCGAGTCTAATAGTATTATTCATGCTGGTAGTTTCCTTGAGTGAAGCATATGCCAAAAGCGATACAGGGAAAATTATCATATTGACACATTTAATTAGGAACTAATAGGCT
This sequence comes from Amphicarpaea edgeworthii, assembly GCA_014843725.1. Classification (NCBI taxonomy): domain Eukaryota; kingdom Viridiplantae; phylum Streptophyta; class Magnoliopsida; order Fabales; family Fabaceae; genus Amphicarpaea; species Amphicarpaea edgeworthii. The sequence continues at coordinate 4,226,645 of CM026325.1, forward strand.
ATTATTAAAAAACATAATCTCCAATAGGCGTTAAGGTTGGTGAAGGAATTAACATGCGAATCTGAGAATAGACAAACAGACAGGACAACTCAATATCAAAAAATTATTAGGTGTCAAACTATTATAGTACTAATTAATCTTTATATACATTATGAAGAGATTAATTAAGATTACAGACAGTTCAAAACTACCTATTAGTTTTTCCTCTAAATTGTGGTCCTTCTTCTTTAATCGAGTACCATGAAAATCCCAGTCTTTCATTTTTATATTGAAAGTTCATCTATACATGATTTTGAGTTTAATTGATTCCAATCTTTTGAACAATACACGTCTTACATATATGCTTCACATTACTACAGATTCTTTCTCATTTTAAGATCAAAATATAAACACTGTGACAACTTTTTTGTTGTTTATGTATATGTGTATATATATAAAGCGTGATTAGTGATTACCTGTTATATTTAACTAATGCACACCTTCCATACTTATAGAGATCCAGTATATATAATCCATACTCTTTTATTAGACCCGAGCTCCACATGACAACAAATTATTGCTGTTTCAAAGATGAAAAATCATACTATTTTGAACTCAAATCCATTGTTGGTAAACAACTCAGATTCACCAAGTAAGCATTTTTATTTCTCCACGTGATGACTAATCTTTCAAGCTATTGTACCTCAAGATATGAACATTAGAAAGAAAAATAAAAAATAAAATAAATATTATATATATGTTTATATTTTATAAAAATGTTTTGCACAATTTTTAGTTTTTTTTAGAAAAAATACTGTTATATGAAGAAATTTTTAATACAGTACAGTATAAGTTAAACAAAACAATAGTTAACGTGAAATATACAAAGACATGGATCTTTATTAATTAAGACCAAATAAAATTTAACGGGATAGCATTTGTTTATCTTTTTATTTTTTTAGCAGCCGCATGCCTGGAGTGTCACGAGTGTCACTCTGGCAGATTGAATAACGTAGTATTAAACTGGACTCCAACAAGTCAGGAGTCAGACTTAAAAGAAAAAAATAAATAAAGGAAAATCTAAATAATTATAATATTAATTAAAGTTCTAAATAGGAGACAAGACCAAAATTACAGATCTTTTAAAATCTGTGGACTAAAATTATGAAGAATAAAATGAGACTAGCGGATCAAAGAGGATCAAAATTATAAATAATTGTAAAAGACTAAAAGTTATAAGAATTATTTGAAAAATGAATAATTATGAATGATAGAAGGATTATACGGACCGACCTTCAACTGTATAAATTAAATTTAAACGAATAAAAGTATAAAAAGCAAAGAGTTTTAAGCTTAAACAAATATAATATAAACATAATAGAAACTAATAGTACTATTATTTTTATTTTATTTCTATACACACAAAAAAAAAAAAGAGACTAATTCAATGGTCGTTATGACAATGCCACTGTGCCAGTGATGATGAAACCGATAACAATTAATTATCAACAATGATGAGACAATGAAAATAAGGAATAAAATAATGATAAGCATTAAGCAATGATAATGGTGGAAGAAATACTGGCAGTGACAAGGAAGCTGATGACAGTGAAATGGTGTCGGTGATAGTAAGGGAAAAGTGTTGAAAAGATGTTGCTAAAGTATATAAAAAGAAACATTCAAAATTAATAGGTAAAGGTTTAGTAGTTTAATAGTAGTAATATATTATATTATTTTTTATGTAACTAATAATAAAATAATAATAAAAGGATAAAAAAGTAAGAAAGGTACATTTATAATTATCAGCTAAAATTTTAATAATATACTATATTTATTATTAATTATTTAACTGTTGGTTATAACTGTGGTTTATTTTTTCAATTGTGCTTCACTCATTCAGATAATGAGAAAAAAAAATTAATTCTTGGTTGGGTATATATACAATTTCGCCATGCTTAGATATAAAGCACATTTTTTGGTCAAATATATAGAGATGACAACCAAGAGAGATTGTAATAAATTTTGGTAGCTTATATGATTCTACACATGTACACATTTTGTTCATATGGATATATAGATACCAAAACCTGCTTCATCAGTTTTTCTTTACAGAACATAAATGAGTTGGTAGAAATTATAAAAGTCAAAAGGTGATTATGGATATAAGTTAGAATAAAAAAATATCTCGATCATTTTATAAGTTATGATCAAATCTTCTTTTAAACTTGTCTTAGCATTTCTTAAACACCCACTATAAAGTAACGAGTAGAGAGGTACCCTTGTATTCCATTATCTAATAAAAAAATTTGTTTATCTAATAAATTTGTCTTCTGTTACTAAAAATGTAATTTCCTAGTTATTCGTTATATAGCAGTGTATGTCATATGCTTCTCGAACTAAATATCTTAATCACAATTCACAATTGGCATGGTTATAAAATTTCATACTACATGTTGATGTGTCTGGAACTATATAAGATTTAGAGATATTTATATCTAAACTGAGCTAACTCAAACCCTACAAGAAAAAAATGAAAATGCCATGTCACAAATCCAATCATAGAATCAATATTTTTTAAGCATATATATGATTTCAAGTTTCCAACACCAGACCAACAGAATCAAATTCTTAATGATTAGCATTTTCATATACTGCATGTTTAATTTGTTAGATTATTTAAGTAGCTAGACATCTTTTTTTTTTTCAATTTAAACGAAAGACACATTTCATTAGCATTCAAATAGCTAGCTCAAAGAGATATCCAAATCAAACAAAATAAGGAAGAACCCTAGTAAAACCGACCTAGCTTATTGAAAAAATCTTGGCATGGGATTCCCTTCCTATATTAATTAATTTGTTTATTGTTCAGATGAATGAATCATGAAACAACTAGTATTAATTTGAACCAGACCTTTTTGTGGCTTACGCATGGCTATTAAGTCATGTGCTATGCTATATATATGAAATTAAATAATTATCATTCCCTTAACACACACGTAAGTCTCCGGCATAGATGCTTCGAATTAATGTCAAATGCCAACACCATAACTATAATTTTGATTATGAAAATATATACTGTACATTATATACTATAGTTATGATATCAAGAAAATGACGAAGACTTTGTTTTTTGTTTCACTATGAATTTTATATGCAAAACTTGTACACTAATTAACACAAATAATGAATTTTAATTTTTTGGGCCGAGGTATATTCTGTGGTTTTTTGTATTTAATACTGTATATAGCTTGATGACTACCGGCCAATTAATGATAATCATTATTTGTTTAGATTTGTTGCATCTGTTCATAATATATAAAACTTGAGAAGAAAATTATTTTCTTTTCTAACTATTATATATAACCTGAAAGCGTAGAAACGAGAAGAATGTAATTCGGAGATTAAGAGAACTATGAATCTTCAGAGTGGAATTGCATGAAAAATTGATTGTTGAGGAGTGTGTAGCTTTTTCTTCTTCAGGAAAAGAGTTGTACGTTTAAGGGGAGAAGGAGATGAGGGGAGTGTACAAGTAATTAAAGAGAGTGTAAATAGCAACAGCCCACAAGTTTAAAAGTCCAAATCCACACCCTTAAATGTAAGTAATTAACCAATGCAATTAAAGCTTAAACTATTGATTTGCCGTTAAGGGAAAAATAATCTTTAAGTAAGCGATCATAATCATTCATTAGTTTGGTGCGACAACTATCATTGAATTCGAATTTCTCATATTTATTGCAGGCTCAAATCTTTGTCCAGATTTACTGCTGATGCAAAATTCAGAATCATAAAGAGATTTGACTAATTCACTCACGGTGTTGTACAATACAACATCTTTGATCATTCCAAGTACAATATCACCTGTTATAAACCAGAATTCACGAGTCACAAAACAAAGGGGACCCTCGTATTCCATAAATACCACCACTTTTAACATAGTAGAACTTTCGAGTCACTAGGGTCCCCATCACATAGTAATTAATAGGAGTTGCTAAAGCAATATTCGATGGTTGATATTTGACACACTCAACTTTTATGTGTTGATTTTTTTTTTAGTCTTTAATACCTTATTTTCCTAAAGTCTAGTGTTTCTCTGAAAAGTTGTTGGACTAGAAATTTCTGGTCTTGCATCATATGCTACTTAAAAATGATTTTTCATATAACATGTCTAGATACAATGATACATGCATGTACACATCATCACTGATAAGTGATAGGAATCATTTTTAAATAAAATTAAAATTTATAGCAACCAATACTAACATTTTTTTTAGAAAACTAAAACTCCGGCTATTTAATTATTTTACAGGATTAAAAATACATTTATTTATTTATTTGGCATACAAGTATTCTTGTGAAAAAAATTACACACAAGATTCAAAATGGAGGTGTAGGAAGCAATGGTCCTGCTTATGGCCCGCTAGGAGAAGAGTATGAATGATGCCCCAAATGGATTGTCTATAGAAAAGCCTATTAAGCTTTGCTAATGATGTATTTATAAAAATACAAGTTAATATTTTACAGTTTTTTCTTTCGTACAAAGTTAATATTACACGTTTACTAACATTTTTTCTATAGACAACATATTTTTTTTACTAAAGGTAATTCTGTTTAAGCCGTGTAGCCATTAGAGATGATGAAGGTCTTTTTTTGAATATTTAAAATAACTATAGATACTCATAATTTGAACTTGAAATTTTTTATTAAACTGTAATAACTCCAAGCCAGTTAATTCATTCATGCAATTGGCAATAAATATTAATTTTTATTAATTTAATTATTGAATTATAAAATATAATTTTATATATCAAAATTTACATACATTGTTAAAATTTGTTTCCAGGAGCTAGATTTTTTAATATTTGAAAATATAAATTATTATCAAATTTAATATTACTAATTAAATTAATAGTTTTCAATAATTTTAAATTAATCCCTTTTTAATAAATGTAAATTAATTCAAAAAATTATACTGCATAATACATATATGGTGACGAAGCTAGTTTGACTCTGTATATACGTACAATAGTAGTACAGATAAGACAGACATTCATGATTCATGCACTAATATCTTCAATCTTCACTAACATAATAGTAGTACTCAATCTCGATCTTTTGTTTTTTGGTCAGTACTGATCTAAATAGGATAAAAAATTTATATTTGAGTGTAAAAATATTGAGTATCTTATCTTATTATCATAACATGGTTTGCTCATTAATGCTAATGATAGAAGTAATTGGAAAACAATTTGTGTGTGCTCAAAACAGAACACTTTTTATTTGGAATGGTGAATTGGCTAGCTAGCTAGCTAGCCATTTTGGACTTTGGTGCCATTCAGCTAAGATCAAATGACCACAACCAATAGGAGAGGAATTTCTTGATGGCCGAAAATTTATTGGTTTCTGTTCATAAGCAGAAACAAAAGAAAAAAGAGCATCGATATTATCATCATAGTCACAAGTTGCAAGAGCCACCACTTGCATTGAGCATGACAAAGGAGAAGAAAACAGAAAAAAAAATGATAAATAAAGAAAGGACTGAATAAAGAAAATTTTAAAATCATCTGCACTACGTTTTTGTTACTATTATCATAACAATTTTGAAGCCAACCAATTAACATACCTTCCCTTGTTCAGTTGTTTTCTATACTAGAGAATATGAAATACTGAAATAGAGAAAAGGGAAGAAATAAAAGTATTGTCTTTGTTTCTTCTGAATTGACCAATTTTTTGGATACTGTTATTAAAACTCATTTCCTTCTTCGCAATTGAAGATTGATCCATGCTTCAAAAGGATTGTGACACAACAGATTTGGGAAAAAAGAAGAAAAGACTCTATAGACAATTTTTGCAGCTTACAATTGCTTCTGAATATGGGAAAATATGCAAAAAAAAAGCAAAAGAAAAGAAAAGGGTAGAATTAGACAAAACCATATGATAAAAGTATTATCTGTCTCTATTTTTTCTCCTCCTTCTTGTCTTCCTTCTTTTCTTCCTTCTTCTCCTCTTTCTTCTCTTCCTTTTTCTCTTCTTTTTTTTCTTCCTTTTTCTCCTCTTTCTTTTCTTCCTTCTTCTCTTCCTTGGCAGGTCCAACTGATATTATATCCACTTTTCCAACTTTCTTAAGCTTCTTAACTATTTTCACAGTGTCCATTTGACCAATCACTGTCAATTTCTGCTCCTTCACATCAGCAACAATTGAATCAACCCCTATGGATCAAAGTACCAAAAATTAAAACAGATCAAAGTACCAATAATAATCATATAACTTATACTAGTATTACATTAACATGAATTATTCAAGTTAGAAAATTTGGCTTTGATTTTCACAAACTAGTGCTAAAACCCACCATAGATATCTGCAGCTGCTTCTATAGCCTTTTGCTTTGTTTTCTCATCAGTCATAGTCATAACCTTTAACACAACCTTCTGTTGTTGATCCAAACATGCACAAAGAGAAAGGAAGAAAGAAATGGTAAATAAAATTAGTAATTATCTCTATAGATCAATATCATACAAATAGAAGTACATATATGAATAATAAAATATGTAACATTAATAAAGCATGATGATGTGCATAAGGAATCCAAGGAAATGAAAGAAAAAGAGTTGTGAAAAATTGGTACCTGAGCCATTTGAATAGGGGAAGAAGGGTGTGAAAGAAAGAGTGAGAGAAGAAGGAAAGGGTTTGAGAAATTTTAGGAGCAAGTACTATATAAGAAGGGTAAAGGCGTGAGGTTTTAGAGTTTCTTTTTTATTAATTTGTGCGTGTGACTGTGGAAGTCACATCCAACAGATGGACCCTCTTAATGCACATTTCTTGCTGCATATATGGTGCAATTCGACAGCACACAGGACAAATTTTTTAGTGTTGTTTTAGGCTTGGTGTGATGACATTCTGTGCCATTTTGGTTTTTTCTGCTCTTTCTTTTTTTAACTTTCTCATCTTTAGGAAAATCAAACTCGATCATCATTGCACATTAGAGTATGTAAACGCAAGGTGAATTTGAGTTTGGAAAGGAAAGGAAAGGAAGAGAACAAAAATCATAAGAATCAAGTTAAATTGTTATTAATGAGTTTGGATAATATACCGGAATCAATTATATCTCACAAAATTATCTTGATACCATAAGAAACAACTATTTATTGTTTAGATAACAAAAACTTAAAAGAAGTATGTTATTAATATTTTGTTTTTCACTTGTTGATTACATAGGATATATTTTTCCTTTAGAAGAATATTCAATTAAAAAAAAATGGTAAAATCGTGGTCAAATGAAATGTCCAATGTCATAAAGTATCGTAAGATTTTGTCGTTTCTCTCTCTTCTTTTAATTCGTAGCACAAAAAGTTTGAATGTTAGTTTAGATCCTGGGTAATTTTGTACAAGATCTAGCTCAGAATTCCATTATGTTTAAAATCAAAACATTCAAGTAAGTTGGTCATGTTTGATGTACGACAAATATTGACATTCGAACACATGCATGCATCATTTAAAATATATATATATAATTTTTTTTTTGGTTTACCAATGCCAATGTGGCATGCACCGACAGAAATTTCATTGTCAAGAAAAAGAATCCTTGTGCATAATATTATGATGAAGAAGAAGAGTTGTCACTTTGCATAAGACATACTACGGATTGCATATATGCTTTTCATCACCACACTATTAATTCTTCATGCATGTTACCTCAAAACTTGTGAAAACGAAAGATGATATCATATGCCTCTCGGAACTTAATTAAACTTATCCAAGACAAACTGACCTAGTTTATGTTTGGTTTGGAGTTATTTTTATTCTCAAAACAACAAATCCAGTTCTCTTTATATATGGAAAGAAGAGATTCATAATTCATTTATTTCTACCAAACTCTTAAAAACAGCCACAATTTAACTACTAGTGATGCAAGGACGATGGAGGGGTACCAAGTGGTTGAATAATCATGGTGGATTCAAATTCAATGGTTTAAAAGTAGAAATTACAGTAAAGTGAGTAAATTTGGCTGGGCCAAATATTGGGAAGGCCTTCTCTGCTGCTTTCTTTTCTAAATCAAGATTCCCCTGGCATGCCTGCATGTAAATAGTAGTACAGTAGTACACAATATAATTTAATGAAGGCCCTTCAATATCTCCACTCTTGTTGTCAGAGTCATAATTCTCTTGGAGAGATTTTCATAAGATTTCTTTTATCCATGTTATTTATGCAAAATATTAATATAGTGTCAATTTTATACGGTTAATCTATCATAATCTTTATATATTATAAAGCAACATATAAAAAAGAAAGGAGTCAAGCAACTCAATGGATATTAAAAGGAGGCAGAGGCACATGATGATAATACACAAGAAAATTGGCTAAAAAAAATTAACCAATAAACAAGCACAAAATTCCCTACTCAAAGAAAAGATGTCTCACTCAATTTTTGCTTCTTCTTTTTCTCTTCAAAGAGAAATTAACCTAAAGTGAGGAAAACAAAACAAGTATACATGAACCTGGTTAATTTTAATTTAATTACATTATAGTGCAAGCATGAGGGTTATCATCACTAAAGAGAGAAGCAAAGGCCTCATCAGAAGCCACAGCAACTGAATACACTGCAGGGGTGTGGAAGAATGTGTGGACCCCATTGGAAGCTTCACTTTTGTATGCATCATAGTAATGGTTAACAATGTAGCTAGGGTACTTGTAAAATGATGAAAAATGAGCATGCCCTGGAAATGGCCATGGTTCTGCTGCTTTCCCTGCACGTTTTATTGCCTTTAGAACCTTCTTTTCCTCTAATCCATAGCCCTTCACTGTTATCTTTTGTTCTTCCATTTCAACTTCTACCTCATCAACTCCTGCATAGTGCAAATTATCACACATTCAAAATCTAACATGGTGCATACAAATAAGCTACTAACTTTGATTAAGTAAAAGTTACTTTATAGTACTTTTTAATTGCTTTTTGGCATGCTGAATGAGAACCCATTATGTCATGTTTTTCTTGAGCTCACTTTTAAAGAAGAAAGAAATGTAATTATCATTTGTTCACTCGGTATATAACCAAAACAAAAAAGTTGTAGACTTTTTAAGATATCTATTGACACATGATGTATAATTGTATATAACTTGCAAGCTTTCACCTCGAAATTAGATTACTAAACAACAATAGTAGTGATGATAGTAATAATAATGTGAAGGGTCAATTTCTTATAAATAAAAAAGCATAATGCATTTGTTGTAAGCTTATAGAAATGTTGTTTTTTATTTCTGATGACAAGTAATGTCGTTTGGCTAAGGTGTGACAGAGGAGCCACCTACTTTGTTGGATATGGAAAACATAGCATGAAGAAACATGGGCCCCAGAATGGTATGGTGTACCAAATTCTTGACTTATGGTTGTACACTTAACAAAGCAAGTGAGGAATTCACATGGAAGTTTTGAAATCAAAGCCCAAATAAAAAATGCTAATATTAACAAAACTGTTGCCTTGCAATGGCCCATGCCTTACTAAAAAAAAACAACATAGAATTGCTTATGCAAAAAGTGTACCTTTGAGCTTGAAGAGAGCTTTCTTTAATTTTAAAGCACATCCTTCACAATCAAGATTTGGAACTCTCACCTCTACCATATTCTGCAAGGAAAATTCTTGTTAGTACTTTTAAAAAAATGAAAATATAAGTTGGAAAAACACTCATGAAATTCCAAAGCACATGATGAAATTCAAACATTCACTAAATACAGTAACTCCTAATGACTTTGTGCAAAACCGTTACAGCATGGCTGATTCTACAATGTTCCACATTGCACCAATCTCAGTCATAAACTCCAAATTAACTTCTCTTCATGGAAACAAATACTAAGAAGCATGAACCAAACCATTCTTCTGTGTTTGTTGGTGTGCGCCAAAGAGAGATAGATATAATTAAAAGAAGGGACTTACAGACATTGCTTGTTTAGCTTAGATGACTCTTCTTGTTTGGAGCAATGAAGGGCTCTATGCAAGAAAAAACAAGAGGGTGATGTGGTGTGTTCAGTGACCCTTGTTGGCCTTTGGCTTTAACTTGGAAGAAAGTGAAGTTGGTTGCTGGTAATTGGTTTAGAAAAGCTACGTGAAGGAAGGGTCCCTTTTAAACAGTTAGGCTGAAAAAAGGTGTCTTTGGGTTTTGAAACTCCCCAAAAGGGTGCACAGTATAGTATATTCACGCGTGGTAGTATGAGGCAACAAAAGCGTGGCTTTCTACTTGCGCTCCCCAATTTTGAGGCAAACACACACTCTCCTCTGTCTCTCCCCTGTCTCTCCCCCATTGACTTGCCACCTCCCCTGCCTTGGTCCCCTTGCCAACAAAATTTGAACATCACTGAATGATTCCCTCTTTTTTCTCTTTTTCTATGGTTGACACACACCATGATGGCTAGCTGCATATGTTGGGACCTTGCTTGTAAACTAACCAAGGTGCATGGTGGGTTGCCATCTACTAATTAATTAGCATGTATAATGCCCCATTATCTTCAATGAGTCCTAATTATTTCTCTCCACTCTTTTACACTCATTATGTATATATAAAGAGGTATCAAGTGATATAAGAGTGAGGAAATTAATCTTGAATGCTCAAAATTTCTCATTTAATGTTTAAAGGGAATGTAGAAGATAATAAGTATGGCATCAACTTTTCTTTTTCAATAATCTAAAAAGGGTCAATCATATACTTGAAAACATTGGAGTTGGAGGTTGGTGCGTGCGTGCTAGACATGTAACATCAGAAACTACACATCAATGATATTACATAATTCCTGCTATCGCATCAATGCTCAATGCTTTGCATTTTGCAATGCATAGAACTTAATATTATATTCGTAACTAAACGTATAAGCGCACCCAAAAGTTAGTTTAAAGTGGTCGTTGTTACCTTGAAGTTCGGTGCCTATAGTAATATAATACTCATCAAAAGGTTGAACGAACGCCTAAGAAAAAATTAAACAGTTTGATTTCAACTTCCTAGCTACTGTTGTTGTCTGATGAGTCGTCAATGCAACAAGAGGTTTATGCTTATCTATTAAACATGAAATAATAATGTGTGATGAGGCCAAACAAACATGTCAAAAGGTAATAAAAAAAGAAAAAAAGAAGAATCAATGAGGTTCTACATGGTTGCTTAGGTTGTAACCAAAAGCATGGTGGCAGCTCATGTGTTTAGCTACTTTCAGAAGAAGAAAAAAAACTTTTAACAGCATTAGACCATTAGTCCCTGCTGTTTGGATTATTTTATTTTGAATATTATTTGTTTTAGAAAGTTTGCATTCCCATATATCTCATTAAGATTTTGAAAGGTATGTTTATAGTATACTTTTAAACTGTTTTAATTATTTTATTATATAAATAAAATAAAATCTTGGCAAACTAATTTTGAAATATTATTAAAAAACATCAACTTTTTAACATCAAATTTTCAAAATTTATATTTTAAAATGACTAATATTTTCTATAATTGATTGACCACCTGTTAAAAGCACTTTCGCAATCGAAGCAGAAAAGGCAGATAGCGATCTTCTGGAGTAAAGCTGATTTCAAAATATTCCTCATAAGAGCTTCTTTTCACAAAAAGGTATAATTCTTGCAAACTAAACTTAATAAAAATATATCAAAATCAAACAATCATATCGTTGTATTTAAATTCTGCATACTTCATACATAAATCTTCATCCAATGAACAACAAATTCTATTATTATTAATTTGAACATTAAAAAGTACACTCCCACATTTTGTTTTTCTCATTTTAATGTATGCATGCTTATCTCAAAAGTACACTCTAAAATTAAAGGAACAACACTTTGTTATGACCCTTTTGTGTTCACAGAACATTGTATCTGTAAAACCATATTCTTGCATGTGATGAAAGGAGGCAAGTACACATGATAGATGCTGAAGAGTGAAGACTATCATCATCATGCATGTTGAAAACAATTTATCAGCATAAAGAAAGTCAACAAGCTAGAGAACAGTACTATGTGTATAGAATATAGATGGAGCCATGGCATGCATGGAGGGAGGTACCTTGACTTATTTCAAAGCAAGAACACTTTACAGCATAAAGTTGAGCAGTATCCAGCTCTAGCTATATATGCTAGTTACTCTTAGACCTGAGCCAACTTGGCAAAATCTACACTTTAACAATGAAGATTCAAGAAGGTACTCAAAAGTGTCTTCTTAGCTCTTAACAAAATAAAGCATAATGGATTAGCTAGCATAATCTATGCATAAATGCATAATACATCTCATTTTTATATATTTTCCATGGCTGTTCTTTTAGACACATATAATACATGTTATGATGAATAACTTATAAGTTATAACTACCCTATCCAATTTCACCTATCCTTGCTTATAGGATCTCTCCATTTTATGCAATGGAGAAGAAAACTTGTGATTTAAAATTAAATCACCGCATATATGCCTTAGGAAGTTTATATTCAGTGAATTGCTCAAATGTGTAGACTATATATATACTTATAAAACATTTTACCATAGTTTAGAGTTTTTGTTTTTTTAATCTTAATTGGAAAACATATCATTCTCACAATCCCTTAATATTCATTGTTTTTTTAAATGTTATTAAACTAAATTCTTTAAATATACAAAATAGATATCAAATTCATCCTTTTGTGTTCTTTCACAAATATGAAAATTATGTTTTATGTTTTTCTAGAAGCTGTTTTTTGTATATATTTTATTTAAAAAGGCTAACGTGGGATGTTCTGTGTTGGACAATCAAGTAGAGTACTTACTCAATTAAAAAAAAATAAAATTGACATACACAAATGACACATCGACCCCATTGTTTCATGGGAAGGAATACTCAAGCTTAAACTGATGTTGGGCTTTTGGGCCCAAAATGAATAAAATGAATCATCTAATATCCAATAAGAGTTACCCCCATCCCCATTTCTTGGACCACAAACCGTAATTTCCAATTCTTTATCTATCATGCTTTTATTAAAAAGAAGAAGAATTTATTAAGAAAAAAAAAAGAAAGAAAAATATCGATACGTCACCGTTGCAGATAACAGGTACCTCCTTGGATAAGGCTTTTTCTTCAGTTCCTGGTGGAACAACCTTGTTAGTTGTAACAATGGCTTCCTCAGTTACCTCCTCTTTCCGTTTAAGGTCATGCTCCTAACTCTCTCTTTCTCTTCTTTGCTTCACTTATCCCACTTCCCTTTCTTAATTCACTGTGCTTCGAAGCACTATTAGTGTTACATTGCACTGTTCAATAATGGTCACATAGTTGTCAAGTGTTGCATCAAATGAATGAAGAAACACCCATTACGGGATTCAGCTCCCTTTATCGTATCAGTACACAATGTTTCAAACTTTGAGTAACCCCACTTTTCTGAACTCTCTCACTGTTTCACCTTGTGAATGGGATTTTCTTCCACCTTAATTGCCATGAATTCTTCAAGTCTCAATTGGGTCTAAAGAATTATACGCTGGCTCAAGAAGTTTGTGGGTCTTTAATTGAATCTGATTTTCAAAATGATTTACTTTTAGATTGTAATGATGATAATTTTGTGAATCTTTCCTTGGAATTCAATGAAGTGGGTGTTGCATTGAGGATATTTGATGAAATGCTTGTTAGTGGTATAGTGAGTATTGGAAGAAGAATTGATTATGAATGTGCTTTTTGTATTGCAAGTGACATGTACAACAGGGTTGAAGAGAAGTTTAATGAGCATGCTTGCTTAGTAGTCCAACAGGGAATTCTTGATGAAATTATTCGTAGGGAATGTATTCATGCTTTTACTGTTAACATAAAGGATTTTGATTTTTGAGATATTATTGTTTGTGGTCACTTCATTGGTTGCTTTTAGACAAACATGGCGATGTGAGGTATGCATTATGTTCTAGTTGGATGTTGCACTTACTTTTCCTCAAAATTGCATTTTAACAATGACTTTAAGTGTATGAGATGGAAAAATAGCTTAAAATTTAAGGAGAACATCAAATTAAATGAGCATTGTATCTATTTAAAGCACTCTTGATTTTTTTTTTTTCTATTGTTCTTTTAATGTGTTCTTATGTGATTAGTTTTTGAATTGATGAAAATCTGCTTTAACTCAAAGTTAATGTTCTATATAGGTTTGAGAAATCTCACTAGTCATTTCTATCCTATTTCAGCAATTTGAAGTCTGTTTTTGTGGGTGAGACAAATAAACTCAGAGTTTCAAGTGTTCCTGGTGCTCATGTTGGTTTCGATAGAAAGACTGTAGAATGTAAGGAATCACGAATTGGGAAGCAACCAATTCCTGTGCCATCCAATGTTACAGTCAAATTGGAAGGGCAGGATATACAAGTGAAAGGTCCTTTGGGAGAACTTGCATTAACTTACCCTCGAGAGGTGTTGGTTGAGAAGGAAGAGTCAGGGACTCTAAGAGTTAGAAAGGCACTTGAAACCAGAAGGGCCAATCAAATGCATGGGCTTTTTAGGTACTTCATTTTACTGACCTTATTTTTAAAAAAAAAGTATTGGATTTTGGAGTATTACATTTCCATTTTGTCTCATTATTTAAAAACTATTTTCTTGGCATGTCTATAATTTGATGAAAAGCTTGTGTTACTTGCAGCTTTTCAAAGCTGGCAGTGATCTCACTCTTAGTGCAATTAACTTTTAGAAGTAACCCTTGGTAGTTCCGAGATTGGTTATTTCTTGTTATTGCACCTGAGATATAGTAGTGTTCCTAAGGATTTAAGTTAGACTTGTGCCTGCATTTGTGAATTACTGAATTGTCTTAAAACTATTCAAATTTGTGCAATACATTTTGCAGATGCTCATCATTCACTTTTTTTGTTTGTTGTTGGGGGAAATGAACTCTTAGTATCTCTTGGCTTGACATTATGCTATCATTATTGTTACTACTGTTGATGTAGTGATCATCATCATCATCATTATTCCATTTCATGTATCAAAGTTTTTCTTGTATGAGTAGAATCATAAGTTTCACCTTTGGTAGCTTAAGCAGTGCATCACAATTTGGATTAATAAAAATATCAAATCTAATTTTATTGCATTTGTCTATACTCTATATTCATACTTGACTCTTATGTGGTTTTCAAATAAATGTTATCAGGACGCTTACAGACAACCTGGTGATTGGAGTATCTAAAGGTTTTGATAAGAAACTTCAACTTGTTGGTGTCGGTTATCGTGCTATGGTAGAGGGAAACGAAGTCGTGCTGAATCTTGGATTTTCTCATCCTGTTAAGATGGAAATCCCTAATGGCCTCAAAGTGAAGGTGGAAGAAAACACCAGAATCACAATTAGTGGGTATGACAAATCCGAGGTTGGCCAGTTTGCTGCTTCAATTAGAAAGTGGAGACCCCCAGAACCATACAAAGGAAAGGGTGTCAAATATGCTGATGAAATTGTAAGGAGAAAGGAAGGAAAAGCAGGGAAGAAGAAGTAATCGGGAGAGTTTCAATTTCCCTTTTTCATTTATCTCCTGTTGTTTTTCCTCATTTGTTAGTAATGGAAATATTTTAACCGAGTAAAAGAAATTCATATTCATTGAGACATAAGCTTGAGTCACTATAACTGTTGATGGATAATCTATGATGATAATAACCAATTTTATATTGTTTTTGGTTATCTTGAGATAAATCTCACTAAGAGCTAGAAGCATGCACTGAGGGTGGCTGCTCAACATTTAGGAAATTGAGTGCGTTTGTCAATCTTATAAATGCAAACTATTGTTGATGGAAAAATTGAGGGATTGTAGCTAAACAAGTAACTACACATGGCGTTCCTGACTTTTTTATTTTCAATAAGATAAAATTATTTTTTAGAATTAAAAAAAAACAAAAAAAAAACTAAAGGCATGTTGTTCTGATACAAGTTCATTTTAAGTGCCACCAATGTCATTCCTGCACTGATATCATATAATGGGAATCATAGAAATTCAAAGTTTTTTTATTCCTAGTGTTTAAGTAATAAATATTCAACAATCAACATAGTAATAAGAGGAAAAAACATTGTTTCTTAAAAAAAAAAAAGGAAAGCATTTGTGAATTTTGTTACCAATCAAAGTTAGACTATTAAAAAAAAAAAGATTATTGAAAAATTTAAAGGGAAAGCAATTATTATAGCAAAATATTAT
Organism: Amphicarpaea edgeworthii; assembly: GCA_014843725.1. Taxonomy (NCBI): domain Eukaryota; kingdom Viridiplantae; phylum Streptophyta; class Magnoliopsida; order Fabales; family Fabaceae; genus Amphicarpaea; species Amphicarpaea edgeworthii. The sequence goes on from CM026325.1 coordinate 4,242,762, forward strand.
GACAAAAAAATATTATTATAATAAGAAATTTGAAAAGGAAAAAAAATTAAAATTTCAAAAAAGTTATTAAAAATTACTATAACAATTTTTTTAAAGGTGAACTTGGATAGAGACAATTAATCTCTATATATACGATGATTCATTTAAGAATTTGACTTTTTTTAACATATGTTTTTTCATATATACCAACTAAAAATCAAATCTCCAGACACAATTATCTTTCACTCATATTTAACATAAAAAAAAAAAAAACATAACAAACCTCCACACCATGTAAGTTGCATTGTTGTTTTTTGAAACATCATAAAGTGCATATATTCTTTATGGTAATGAAAGCAAAATATGGTCAATATTTCACCAATTAAAATCACGATATATAAATATTTAGACATATTCTTTAGTATAATAAATTAAAGAAGCAAGATATGGGTTTAATCTTGACATTAATGAATTGGTAGATTTCAACCCAATTTATTTTGCATTTTATTTCACAGATAGTAGTTAAGCATTGTACATAGGTAAAAATGAGTAGAATTTCGGAAATTCTAAGATTGGAAAACACTCCTAAAATATAGCACAAAGTTTCTAGAGTGATGAATATGGTTTTACACACCCAAATTTGTTAGATTAAGAAAAGAAAAAAATGCTACCTAAATTTGTTAGATTAAGAAAAGAAACAAATGCTCGAGAGAGGAATAACAGATCGAAGCAATAACTAACTAAATTGTTAATTCCCATTAACAGCAAGTATAATATATATCACACTGCACCGGTTACTTCTCCAACTTGTGTACTTTTTCCAAATTGTGGCCATCATGAGAAGACATGGGGACCCTTTGTCTTTGTCCCATTTCCATTTGTTTTTCATATAAGAATCAATGAGACAATTCACTCACGAGATTCAATTCAATTCAACCTCAAAAGGTTTCCTCGTGTCCTTGTTGAATTCGACACTCATCACCTCTTCTCTCTCTCTCTCTTTATCATGTTAATCAATCATCCTTTCCATTTTCCACACTTTTGAATCTGCGATCTACATGCTCTCAATTTGTAATCAAGTTTGAACATCTTTTTTAGATATCTATTCTTAGACTCATTGCAATTCGCATCCTTCTAAACTCCAATCTACACATACAATTAACACAAGAAAAAATTACAGGTTCGTATCTTTGTCCTTGTGTCGGTTCTTGTGAGATCTTCTGGGTGTTTTAGTTTCACGTTCATAGATGTGATGTGTTTCAAATGGTTTTTTTCTTTTCACGTTTTGTAGCCTAGTCTCGTATCTGATCATTTTTCTGGTTTATTCAAAAGTTAGTAGTCATAAGTTTCACATTTGATGTGATTTCAGGCTTTTCAACGAATTTCCAAACACCCATTATTATATATATAATATATCTATGCATTATGTACTCATCCAGTTCTGTTTTCTTCTTCAGCCAGTATTGCACAAAAAAAAAGGGTATTTATTTGGTCTTCAATTTGTGCAATACAGAGACACATCCAAATGGCCAAAACTCACCGACCCAATTGAAGACACATTCCAAAGTTTGTATCTTTGAGCCTCTCCATTCACAAGAAGCTCAAGGCCTCAAAAGGGTAGGGGTGGAGTGACACAAACACGAACATTAACACCGCCAGCAATAAAAACAGAGAATGAGAGAGAATATCAACGAGGTTGTAATCACGCCGCGGGGGGAAGAGAATCACGGATCGGGGGGGCATTTACGTCATTCCAAGGACGGAATCTGGTGGCCAGTCGTGAAATCACTGCCGCGATCCACCGCGGTTCTCCTCTTCCCCGTCATGCTCATCATCGGCGCGTTGGTCTACACGCGCACGCTCGACACACATGTGAGTATTATTGTGATCCTTTTTACCTCCTACGTTGATTGGCTCAATGTGTGTGCTATTTTTAACGTTATTAGATGCTACTTGTTTGTTTCGTACGTTACTGTTATAAGTCTGAAGCAGAGACACGTTGGAGAATTCCTTAGGAATGGTGTCTGAATTACCTTAGCCGAAGCATGCATGGTTGAAGTAACGACGAAAGGACCTTGTCGTTTCTTCAGTTAGCCCACTATTATTCGTGTTTGTGGCATGTAAAAGCGTTTATCACTTAATCTTGATTAAAAATTTAAGATAATTGTATATTAATTAAATGAATTTGATTATATAAAGATGATAAAAGTTTATGAAGTGTGTGTGAGCAAGAGGAATGAATATGTCAGCGATTAATTAGGTGCAACTTATTAGAAAGTAAGATATAGATGTGGTAGGTTTAACCCTTGTTACCAAAGTCAAAAATTTAAAGGGAAACATAAAAACAAAAAAGATAAAAACTCTCGGGGTAGCTTATAGTTAGGAGGGCTAAATATCTCACTTGACCAAACAATTTAACTAAAACTTGAAGACAATTGAATAAGGATTCAAGTTTTGAAAATGAAACTTAGTTAAAGTATTGAATTGTTGACGACAGTTTTTTATTTTTAATAATTTTTTTAAATATAGAGTAATATATTAAAAAAGTGTGTAAACACTTCTCTTGAAATAGTTGGTGGTTTTGCTAGCCTAACCTCAATCGGCGCCGAAAGTGTCGGTTAAACCAGGCATAGAGAAATTCCAAGTTTGAGACTTGTGTTGTAAGAAGACTTTGTAGAACACGTGTCCTTAAATACGACACACCCAAAATAAGGGACCAACCAATTCTTGACTTTGAGGAATCGTGAGCGTTGTAATTTAGCGCCACCTGTTTCATGCACGTAAATTAACTTGGACCCATACCATGTTGTACCCTTACATCATTAAATAATGCTATTTTAACGACTCTCTTGTGTTTTTTTTCAATTCTCAACCTTTTTTAACCATTTCTAAGCTTTGAAGTTTGAAGCAAGTCATGTGCTTACGTTCCCATGCAGTATACAGTAATTTACGTTTTTCTAGTTCAACTCTCAAGCTACGTGGGTAATACGTCGTTATTTTTTTGTTTGTGGCTTTGTTTAACTATTTAACTTTTATTACTAGCTCCATCTAAGTTTTGTGCAATACTACTTTTTATAATTTTGTAAACTTTCCAATACTCCCTCTAAGTGATCCATTATCTCATGAATTTAACAAAATCTCATTCAAATATAGAACATGTGAAAAAAGAATGAAGAAGAATATCACGCGTTCTATATTACTGATACGACGTTGTGGGTGTGGTGTGGGGAATAATCATGTCAATTTCATATCTTCATTAAAATTTTCTAAAAACACTTCAACAAGAAAAAAAATATAGAAAATATAAAAATGAATTTTTTCATAAATTAAAATTACATTTCCAATAAGTAATCTGTAGTAATTTATAGAAGTTTTTACCTATAACTTGTCTGAAATGTGAAAAAAAATTGAAGAGTTCTACTTGATTTCATTTTAAATTTTGTATTTTCTTTTCCTAGACATACTTCTGATATACTTGCCTAAACAGGTCTACGGTATGTTACTACTTTTCTACAACTACAATGTTTGTTAATTATTTTTTGTGGTCATTTTGTGATAATGTGTAGCATCTCTTTTCCGGAGCTGCTTCATCATCAACAAAATCAGTACTAAGCTCCGGCACCACACCACACCACACGCGTCCCTTCACAGTAATCTTCCGGAAGCCAAAAGAGATGCCACTGAACTGCACCGCATACAACCTCACAGGAAGAACATGCGCCGCAAACCAATCCCCAGAAGATGATAATCAAGAGAGCCTCCCATCGAGCTCCACGTGTCCGGATTACTTCCGTTGGATCCACGAGGACCTGAGGCCATGGGCCCGCACGGGAATAACGCAGGAGATGGTGGAGAGGGCAAAGCAGACAGCGAACTTCAAGTTGGTGATATTGAATGGTAGGGCTTATTTGGAGACTTACGAGAAGGGGTATCAGACGAGGGATGTTTTCACGTTATGGGGGATTTTGCAACTGTTGAGGAAGTACCCTGGGAAGGTTCCGGATTTGGAGCTGATGTTTGATTGTGTGGATTGGCCTGTGGTTTTGGTTGATCGTTTTAGTAATGGCCCTAATGCTGAGAAGCCACCACCCTTGTTTCGCTATTGTGGGGACGATGCTACTTTCGATATTGTTTTTCCAGATTGGTCCTTTTGGGGATGGTAAGCTATTAAGAACCTGTTTGGATACAAACTAAAAGTACTTTTGGTTAAAAGTACTTTTTAAGAGTTTTTCTACTAAAAATATAGAATATTTATTGATAAAGAAGTTGTCAGAAACACTTCTAGCCTTATATATAAATAGACTTTATCCCCGTTCCACTTTACTTCTTTTTATCTTTGTTAGACAAGTGTACTTATAATCCTTCCTGCACAAATGCATAAACTTAACTTTCTAACAAGTAAAAAACAATTTTAATATTGATGGCATGTTATTGTATCTCTGGTGCATATATAGGGCTGAGGTTAATATAAAGCCATGGGAGATTTTGTTAGGAGAGTTAAAAGAAGGCTCCAAGAGGATACCATGGCTGAACAGAGAGCCTTATGCATACTGGAAAGGCAATCCAGTTGTTGCTGAAACCAGACAAGACCTCATGAAATGCAATGTTTCTGAAAAACAAGATTGGAATGCTCGTCTGTATAATCAGGTATCACACTTCTTAGCTTTGTTTAATTACACTTTTTGAAAAAAAATAGTTTTATTATTTGAATATCAAGGAATTAACTAATTTTGTATATAATAATTATTTTTATAAGCAAAAGTTTTATTCTATAAAACTGGCTTAAGCAAAAGATATGCAGAAACTAGCAGTACAAAGTATAACATGCTAATCCAAGCAACACAATTCAGTAGCAATATTGACAAATGAAAATTTTGTTCCAGGATTGGGGACGAGAATCACAAGAAGGGTATAAGAAATCAGACTTGGCAAGTCAATGCACTTATAGGTACAACATTCAAACTTTGCATTCTTTTTATGGAACATGAAAGGGACAGAGTTTGAATTCCTGCTTCAGTTATAATTTTGTGTAAAAATATACTTTTATTATTGAATATGTTTCCATGCTTGGTGCAGATATAAGGTGTACATTGAAGGTTCTGCTTGGTCAGTGAGTCAAAAATACATTCTGGCATGTGACTCTGCCACTCTACTTATAAAACCCCATTACTATGATTTTTTCTCAAGAGGACTCATTCCTGTGCAACACTTTTTGCCCATAAAGGAAGATGACAAGTGCAGGTCCATTAAGTTTGCTGTGGATTGGGGCAATAGTAACAAGCAAAGGGTAATCACTTAATAGAAGCTTAACATGTTTCATCCTTTACATCATTGCACTTGCACAATAATCCATATACTATACTATGTAGTAAAATGTCAAACTTTATGGAGGAAATAAATAAATTACATAAGACCTTCTCAATTGTTTAACATGTTTCATTTCATTGCTATTTGTGAATTATTCATCTCAGGCACAACAAATTGGCAAGTCAGCAAGTGATTTCATTCAAGAAGAGTTGAAGATGGATTACGTGTACGACTACATGTTTCATCTCTTGAATTCATATGCTAAACTCTTGAGATACAAACCCTCCATAAGTGCTAATGCTACTGAACTATGTGTGGAGTCAATGGTGTGTGAAGCAGAAGGACCAGTGAAAAAGTTCATGATAGAATCATTGGTGAATGTTTCTACCATCGCCAACCCTTGCAACATGCCTCCCCCTTATGATCCTCCATCTTTGCACGCGCAATTACAGAGAAAGGAAAGTTTAATTCAACAAGTTGATTCGTGGGAGAAAAGTTACTGGGAGAATAATCAAACCATAACATCTTAATGAATTCGTGTTTTCCATATAGATATACTTAGAATATTTACCTCTTTCTTCCACACACATATATAGGGTTGGTTATCTTGGGAGGATACAAGTAGAATCTAGATTATCTTGTACTTGGCTAAATAAGCCATATCATACTTGACGAATTTGGAGTTTTAGACTTTACGAGAAAAAAAATAAAAATTTAGTTTGAAACTTTCGTAATGTTAGAACTTATTACATTTCGAAATGGAAATGCTAAAAAGTAACCAGTGTCTATCTCTACAACTTTATAAACAAACAACATAGTTGATAGTAGTTTGTAAGAAGATTACCATATGCATGGATAATCCCTGAGTAGTATTGGTACATTTAAAAAACAACACTCCATCTCCAAAATCGCAATTTAAAAAAAATATAGCAACCAAAATCGAGGAATTAAAATTTGAGAACCAAGTCAACACTCTATTTTCACATCAATGCATTCATGTCTCTGCACTCTATAGCCACATAAACTAGCCCCAGTCAACACTCTACGGTCACATTAACTAGTTAAGTTGATAATTAATGTAGAATTATACTCCCTATAATTAGCAACAAAAAGGATTTCACATTTATTAAGAAGTAATCAGCTTCTTTAAATGATGTCATTTTCAATGAAAAATAATGATTGTTTTTCTCTAAATTATCTTTCATTCAAATTTGTTACTCCCTCTGTTCCTATTTAATTTAATTATACGCAAAAAAAAAAGGGTTTTCGCATTTAAGAAAAGTCATTATTTTTCTTAAATTGTGTTATTTTCAACGGAAAAATAACATTTTTTTCCTGAACTATCATTTATTGGAATATGATATCAAACATAATCTTTTATTAAATGAAAGATATTTTAATAATTACCTATTAAATAAAGCATAAATTAATGTTGCTTTTGCATATATTTAGAAAAAAATTGAGGATTTTGTTACTTATAATAACAAACAGAATAATATCAAACATAATCCTCATGTTAAATGAATGATATTTTAAGTAAATTACTCATTAAATAAGGTCAAAGTGAGCGACCTTTATCTATATATATAAGAACAAAAAGACGATTTTTTTTTCTTATAATAGAAAATATAGAGAGCGTAAAATAAGTTTTGTGATTATTGCTATTATGATAACTGAGTAAGGTTATTATTTAAAATATAAAATAATTTTAATTTTGTGTAAAAATAACAAATATTTTTTAAAAATTATTATTACTTCCGTTCTTATTAATAATATCCAACTTTTAAAGTGATACTTATTTCTTTTTATAAGATCTTTATTATTTTTCTTGGACAAATTATTTTGTTCTTAATTATTCCAATACCAAGTTTCCTATGCTGAATGCAGAGCCTGAGAGAGATATGTGGACCTTAGCTTATTAAGTGTGTGTTTAGATTTTTGATGAAAAAATTCAAACTCAATTTAAAACTCGAAAGTCGTGTAATATTCTCAGTTTGAAGTTACTCCATCAACGAAGCAAATGCAATCACTGCACCGGTTGCTTCTCCAACTTGTGTACTTTTCCCAAATTGTGGCCATCAAGTGTTCATTTTCTATATATGCCCTCAGAAGACAAAGGGGGACCCTTTAATTATCTTTGTCCCATTTGATTTCATATAATTCATAGCTATATACTCACGAAATTCGATCAACCTCCAAAAGGTTTCATCGTCTCCATGTTGAATTGACACACTCATCTCTACTCTCTCTATCTTGTTTATTTTCCGCACTTTTGAATCTGTTATCTAGATGTATGTAATATGTCCTCAATTTGTAATAAAGATAAACATCTTTTTTAGATTCTTAGACTCATTCTTATTCTTCTCAACTCCAATATTCTACACATACAAGATACAACACAGCAAAATTCTACAGGTTTGTTACCTTTGTCTCTGTGTCGGTTATTATGATCTTCTGTGAGTGTCTTTGGTTCTACATCCCAGATGTAACTTTCTACATTTATTTAGAAGTTAGTTGTTGTTATAGTTTTCACGTTTAGTAGCATAGTCCTATATGTGATTAAAGCGAATTATTGTAACTTTTATGTACGTGTAGTACTACGTATAATTTATACATTATGTACTCATCCAATTTTCTCTTTTCTTCTTTCTTCTGCAGCAACTCTTGCACTAAAAAAGAACACAAAAAAAAGAATCTTGCTCTTCAATTTGTGCAACACAGACACACATCCAAAGGGTAGTGGTGGAGTGACACAACACAAACATTAACTCAGGCAGCTATAAAAACAGAGAATGATAGAGACCAACAACGAGGTTGTAACTACGCCGCGGCAAGAAGAGAATAACGGATCGGGGGGGCATTTTCGTCAATCCAAGGATGAAATATGGTGGCCAGTCGTGAAATCACTGCCACGATCCACCGCGGTTCTCCTCTTCCCCGTCGTGCTCATCATCGGCGCGTTTGCTTACACGCGCACGCTCGACACACACGTGAGTATTCTTTGTTTTTAATACTATTATTGTCATCCATTTACCTCCAACATTGATTGTCTCAACGTGTGTGCTGTTTTTAACGTTATTTGATGTTACTTGTTTGTTTCGTACGTTACTATTATAAGTCTGAAGCAGAGACACGTTGGGGAATTCCTTAGGAGTGGTGTGTGAATTCCATTGGCCGGAGGCATGCATGGTTGAAGAAACGACGAAACAACGTTGTCGTTTCTACGGTGGTAGTAATTTTCTACGTGCAAATATATTACAGTAAATGCACATGGAATATTGAGAGTAGCATAGAACACTAGAAGTCCCATTATTTAACCATCATGTAGATATAGCTGCTTGTGCATCCAGGTTAATTTATTGTGCAAAAGCTGAATGAAATTCCATTACGGTAGTGTTAAGATTATAATAGTGTATCAAAATCTTAACTATTATTACTTAGTATTTCTAACTTTTTACGGACAATTTGACAATAGGTCTCGTTTTCTTTAGGAGTATGTGGTTTAATTAGGCTCAGTAAAATTTTAAGATTATTGTATATTAATAGTATAAAAATGACATGCAAGTTAGTGTGTGTGAGCAAGAGGAATATGTTAGCTAGCTATTTAGGTGCAACTTGTTGTTAAGTAAGATATAGATATGCATGGTAGGTTTAAACCTTGCTGCCAAAGTAAAAAAAACTAAGTGGGAAAATTAAGAAGATAAAAATCTTTCAGGGTAGCTTATAGAACTAGCTAGGACTTAGGATGGGTCAATATCTCAATTGACCAAGTAATCTGACAAAAAAGCTAATTAAGACAATTGAATAAGGATTCAAGTTTTGAAAATGAAACTTAATTAATGTATTGAAATATTTGTGCAACATTTTGGATTATCAGACGACTCACACAAGATTGGATATCGCATTTTAAATGTTTCATATATATATATATATATATATATATATATATATATATATTAAAACTAGTATTAAATTATAAGATCATAATATATGAAATTTTTTTATTAAATTTTTCATATATTTAATAAATTTAAAATAAATAATAATATATTCAAAAAGTGTGTCAACATACATTTTTCTTGAAATAATTACTAGTGTTTTTGCAAGCCTAAGTTCCTAACCGCAACAGGCGCCGAAAGTGTCGGTTAAACCAGACTTAGAGAAATTCCAAGATAGTGAGTTGTAAGAAGTCTCTGTAAACCATGCGTCCTTAAAACTTTACGACACATCCAAAAGAAGGGACCAACCGATTCTTGTCTTTAAGTCTTTAAGGGATGGTGAGGCTTGTAATTTAGCGTAGCGCCACCTGTTTCATGCACGTAAATTATGTTGGACCCATACCTTTGTCAGTGTTGTATCCTTACATTATTAAATAATTATATTTTAACGGTAGTACTCTTGTCTTTTTCTCACTTCTCTACCCTTTTTAAAACATTTCAAAGCTTCGCTTACGTTCCAATGCAATTTACAGTACTGCATTTACGTTACGTCGGTGTTGTTTTTATTTGATAGTTTGTTTGAATATTAATTTGTGGTAACAATGTGTGTAGACTCTCTTTTCCGGAGCTTCATCTACAAAATCAGCACTAAGCACCACACCATACGACACGGCTACTTTCAAAGTCTCCATCCGGAAGCCAGTAGAGATACCACTGAACTGCACTGCATACAACCTCACCGGAACATGCCCCACAAACCAATCCCCGACCCCAGAGAATGATCAGAGCCGTCCATCCAATGCCACGTGTCCGGACTACTTCCGTTGGATCCACGAGGATTTGAGGCCGTGGGCCCGCACGGGCATAACACAAGACATGGTGGAGAGGGCAAAAAAAACCGCCAATTTCAGGTTTTTTTGTTTACTTTTGTTATTAGTCAACGTTAGTTAATTTTTATTAGTAAAAAAAAGATTTGAACTAATGATTTCTATTCTCTGCATTTCATGGAGTCAACTTTATAATTCCAACGAATTTCAGGTTGGTGATATTGAAGGGTAGGGCCTATTTGGAGACTTACTCAAGACCCTATCAAACAAGGGATGTATTTAGCATATGGGGGATTCTACAATTGTTGAGGAGGTACCCTGGGAAGGTGCCTGATTTGGAGCTCATGTTTGATTGTGAGGATTGGCCTTTGGTTTTTGCTAATCGTTACAATAATGGCCCTAATGCTGAGAAGCCACCACCCTTGTTTCGGTATTGTGGGAATGATGCTACCTTGGATATTGTGTTTCCTGATTGGTCCTTCTGGGGATGGTAATTAAGCCCAGCTCACCATTTTATACTATTATATATAATTACTTCTAGGAGTAACTAGGGCATAGTTTGGTGTAGAATTGTCATAGGTATACAAAATAATCTAACCAAAACATAATATTACTTGAGTTATTTATTTCTATTTGGGATGTTTGGATGAGGAAAAAAAAGAAAAATTATAGATGAGGTATTTTATTCTGTTTGATTGAAGGAAAATGATGTTAGAAATAAGAATTCCTTCAATTTTTCTCTTTAATTAACATTTCTAAATTTCCATTTCTCAGAACTGCATAGTGCAGGAGTTACAGTGTGAAGTGAATCATTTACTTGAATTTATTGGAGACTTGCTTAATTAGCACCTATGAATTAATGGTTTATTTAGTTTAAAATAACTTTTTTTTTAGCTGAAGTAACTATTTTGGTCCCTTATACTTATTGTTCATAGGACCAAATAGATATGAATGTTTGATCAATTTTGACGTGGTTGATTTACCTGGTTCAAGTTTTGAGTTTTAACAGAAATCTCTGAATCTTGACCATTTTTTCTATGTTGGAAATCTTGACCCTTAAACTAGATAATTATTTAATATTTCTAGAAAAAGTATGATAAATTATATTACCCTCGCGCGTGTATATATATATATATATATGGTCTAATTTATTTTATTTTCCATACACACACTTGATTTTCTGACAAGTAAAAAACAATTTTAATATTGACGGCTTATTGTTGTATCTCTGCTGCATATATATAGGGCTGAGATTAACATAAAGCCATGGCATATTTTGTTGGGAGAGTTGAAAGAGGGAACCACGAGGATACCATGGATGAACAGAGAGCCTTATGCATACTGGAAAGGTAATCCATTTGTTGCTGAGACCAGACAAGACCTCATGAAATGCAATGTTTCTGAAAATCAAGATTGGAATGCTCGTTTATTTATCCAGGTATCACTCTTCTTAGCTTTGTTTGATTACACTTATTGAAAGTAGTTTTATAATTTGAACATCAAAAATTTTTGTATATAATATTTTTTTTTATAAGCAAAAGTTTTATTATATAAGGTTGGGTTAACCACAAGGTGTGCAGAAGCTAGCAGTACAGAGTATAACATGCAAATTCAAGCTACACAATCCAGTAGCAGTATACTAACTAATATTCATATCACTCTTCTTAGCTTTGTTTAATTACTTATTTTTGTATTAAAAACCTTAAAAGTGCATTCAAAATTAAAGGAACTAACTTGTTAATGTACATTTACTGAATTTTGCCTTTCAGTATTTCTCTTTTAGCAAAATGACAGTCTACTTCAATATATTTTGTCTGTTTGCAAATATTGGATTATTTGTCATATGCAATGTTAATTGATTATCACAATAAAGCCACATAGATTCCTTCTTGACAAATGAAAATTTTGTTCCCAGGATTGGATACGAGAGTCACAAGAGGGGTTTAATAAATCAGACTTGGCAAGTCAATGCACTTATAGGTATAAATTTCAAACTTTGCATTCTTTTTAAGGAACATGAAAGGGACAAAGTTTGAATTCTTGCTTCAGTTTTAATATTTTTGTTATTGGATATGTTCAGTTTATCAATAAATTAATGTTTCAATCCAATATTGCCATCATGCAGATATAAGGTGTACATTGAAGGTTCTGCTTGGTCAGTGAGTCAAAAATACATTCTGTCATGTGACTCTACCACTCTACTTGTTAAACCCAAATACTATGATTTTTTCACGAGGGGACTCATTCCTGTGCATCATTATTGGCCCATAAAGGAGGATGACAAGTGCAGATCCATTAAGTTTGCTGTGGATTGGGGCAATAGTCACAAGCAAAAGGTAATCTTTAAGTTTTGCTTAATATAATTCTTACCAAGTTAATCTTAAAAGATTTCACATCTGAATATTTAATATAACCAGGGCTAAAACCTGACTAATAGTTATAAGCAAATCAATTTTTTAATAGTACATTTTAAGATTTAATATGATAACCTTGATCCAAAAGCTTAACATTTTCCATTACATCATTGCACAATCCATATACTATATACTAAATTGTGTGCTTATAAAAATAATCAACAAGAATCAATTACTAATTAATGTCAAACATTTTGGAGGAAATAAATAAACTAAGCAACACCTGCTGAATGTTTAACTTGTTTCATTTCATTGTTATCTGTGAATCATTCATTTCAGGCACATCAAATTGGCAAGGCGGCAAGTGATTTCATTCAAGAAGAGGTGAAGATGGATTACGTGTACGACTACATGCTTCATCTGCTGAATTCATATGCCAAACTCTTCAGATACAAACCCTCCATAAGTCCTAATGCTACTGAACTATGTGTGGAGACGATGGTTTGTGCTGCAGAAGGATCAGTAAAGAAATTTATGATGGAATCATTGGTCAATGTTCCTGCAGATACCGACCCTTGCATCATGCCTCCCCCTTATGATCCTCCATCTTTGTACGTGCAATTACAGAGAAAGGAAAGTTCAATTCAACAAGTTGAATCATGGGAGAAAAGTTACTGGGAGAATCAAACCATACCATCTTAATGAATATTTTTTTTCCATATTCAACTTTTCTCATTCATTCTTAGAAAATCTTGGGAGGATACAAGTAGAATCTAAATGAGTTTGTTAGTTTTGTAATGTTAGAAACTAATTATTTTCGAAATGCAAATGCTGCAAAGTAAATGTTCCTCATTATCTCTATTATTATGTATTTTCCCTCCTTCAAAATTACCTTGGTTTTTCTGCTACAACTTTAAACAAACAACATAAAATTTTAATACACTCAAGAGTGTAAACAGTTTTTACACTATCAACTCATCAACTGTTTACATTTCAATGTGATATGAATTGGAAATATATGGGTAGTATTAGAGCTTATCTCAAGAAAGACACATTAGAAGCCCTGCAACTGCAAAGAAACTTTCTAACATTCTCTTTCTGATATGAGATGCACCATTCTTAGTTGTGGCAGTTTCATTTGTCCCCTGGTTTCTACCATTCTGGGAACTTCCTTCAGCTGAATGCACAAAAGAACACATTATAAATAAATGCAAAATTTAATAATACTACACCATTGAAAGGATCACCTACCAGGAGAGGGAGAAAGACTGATAGAGCCACCATTGGAGTTCTGACCAATTTGATTAAAAGCTTGAGCTTCAGGTGATTTAGGATCCAAGTGCAGAAGTGCTGCTCAAATAATTTCAAATAGGATATTTTTGAGAGAAAATCAAACCTCAAATATTTTCAACTTTCAGAGTTGAAAACTCAGATAACAGATTCAGAAACAAACTAAAGTTGGCATATTTAGATACCCTTTTTTCTCCCTCTCTTTAAAACATGTTATTGTCTACTTATAAAAGAGAAAAGTAGAAAACTCTGAAGTACACGAATTGTTGACCATTCATTGCATAGTAAATATATCAACGGAAATAAACACTTTTTTTTTCTATTAAAAACATGTTATCATCAAGTTACGAAAGATAAAAACATGTTATTAGATAGCAACTAACAAGACTTATAATATAGATCATTCATTGCATAGGAAATGGAAACATAACACTGAAGTGTAGTAGTGTTCTTTAAGAAACAAGTTCATTTGACAAATTATTATTGATTAACTTTTAAAAATAATGAGCTATTATCACTTTTTATTTATAATAATAACTCCTATAATTTTTTTCCGGGGTAACTATATAAATATGTTGCAAATACATCAAGCGATTTTCTGTTTGTCATTAAATTCATTGCTTTAGATTATATATCAGCTGACGGTGAGATCATATCCTATAGTATTAGTTGCTTTTTCTGCTAGGTCAAGAGTAAAGCCCCATTTGTCCATTCAAGTTTGCATGAAGTAGACTATTTCGATTCCTTGGCTCATGATACAGACCTATATATGCATGCTTGTTATCCTAGCTACTCCTGCACTGCTTTTGCAATAAATCTTGAAAGATAAATACTAGGAACACACTCCTTGACACACTCTTTTGGACACACTCTCTCTTTTGGTTAAAATTTATCAAAAATCACAAAATTTGGTGGTTTTCGCATCAAATTGGATGTACCTATATCCTATTTAATGACTCTCTCGCGATTTGGTAGTTTTCAATGAATTTCGATCAATCAGAGAAAGTGTGTACAAAAGAGTGTGATCATAACAGTCCTCATCTTGAAGAAGACAAAACTAAATTACCCAGTTTTGATGTTTGTGCACTTTGAATTGAATGCTAGTTACACTACTCCTGCACACATAGCATCCTCTGAAAGCATTGCTCGTTACTTTGTGTTTTGATAAGCATAGAAGATTGAAAGCTAGACACTTCAGCACAAGTTCTACCAAAGGATAGTAAGAAGGAAAGAGCAGAGTGTGCATTAAGTAGGTCAGCTCACTCAGAACCCAAAGCTACTAAAACAGAGATGTGAAATGGTCGTTATTTAACCATTCTCAGAATTCAGAATAAAGAAAAACTGAAAATGAATAAACAAATAAAAACCAAAAGATGATGGTCAAGGATGTGAACAGGAATTCAACAAAAACCACATCCACATACCATAATCTTGTAACACATCACAGACAATGCATATTCACAAATTGATTGAATTATGAAGAATGGGAATATTGTGGGGAATTTATGTTATCAGAATAAACACATCATCAGCAGAACATATACATACATCAATGATTCATGAAGCAGTACGTGAACAGGCATATCAACCGACACTATCAAGCAATACGTTCAATATTCACACCATCCATTCAAGTCAGATTCTAAACAAGACAGTTAGCTAAAATTTCCAAAAAAGAAATGTGCAAAAAAATTTAAGCATATGATATTTGTTTGATGTTTAACTAGTTTCTGTTTATTTTGGTATTATGAGTTGATCATATCCAAGCTTAGCTAGGTTTCAAGTCCATGTGTCATTGGTCATTATTTTGTTGCTACAAGTCACATGCATGCATGGTTGTCAAATTGCTTGAACCACTAAATCGTTATGTATTGTACTTATACCGCTCTCCATTTCACTTGCACCTATATGGTTTTGTCTTGCTTTGCTTTTAAGAAATATTCATTTCTTTTTCCAAGGCGGCAAGGCCTGCACAGCTAAAAAAGTCTCTCACATATGCACAAATGTCTTGTTCTATGTTGTTTTGTACTAAACAATTTCTATTACGTACGTAGTCACATACATCACCAAACCAAAAAAAAAAAATTGCATCTTTAATCACAAAATTAAATCATATTGGCAGGTTTTCAACCTTCAGCTTTACGAAGTAAATTAAAAAAAAATATATTTTAGTATTTAATAGGAAGAAGTTTTATAGGCAGAAGCAAGAAGCTCTTGTTTTCAGCTCTAAAAAAAACACTTGTTTCCTATACATGCGTTGCATGATCATGAATTTCTCCATTTTTATTCTTGTCTTGGTTCACCTTTGCTGCCTTTTGTTATTTATGTTAGGTTTTGGTGTTTGCAGAGAGATAGTAGAGTGCATTCCAAGTGAGAGAGAAACAGTGTTGAAGTTGAAGCATCATTGAAAGATCCTTCAAATAGGCTTTCATCTTGGAATGTTACCCTCAATTCCAATTGTTGCCACTGGCCTGGTGTTGTCTGCAACAACGTAACAGCCCACGTTCTAGAGCTTCACCTCAACAATCCACCACCTATTTTCAATGTATATGATTTGGTTGGCTATGAGGAAGCTTATCAGAGATCAATGATTGGTCAGGAGATAAATGCTTGTTTGGTTGATTTGAAGCATTTGAATTACTTGGACTTTAGCGGCAATGATTTTGAAGGTATGCCAATTCCTTCTTTCCTTGCCACTATGACTTCCTTAACTCACCTCAATCTTTCTGAAGCTGGATTCAATGGGAAGATTCCCTCACAGATTGAGAATCTCTCAAAGCTTTGATATCTAGACTTGAGCAAAAATTATTTTGAAGCTATACAATTTCCCACTTTCCTTTGTGCAATGACCTCCTTGACTCATCTCGACCTCACTTCTTATGCTGGTATCTGCTGGAAGATTCCGTCTCAGATTGGGAATCTGTCATGACCCACCCACCCTAGGGTCATGACTGGCACACAAGTTATACTTCCCTAGCCTGGCTAGCTTAACAACAAAATCTCACTAAAACATAATTAAAGATAAACATAAAAGGGCTACCAAAAATTTGGCAGAACCCCCCTATAAATAGGGCAAACATATAAGAATCTCATCTGTGAATTCATATATATAATCAAATCATTACAAACTATCCAAAGTTTTTCAAAACATTATAAATATGTCACTTACATACAATGCAAGAGAATCCCCTTACAACTCAAAAAAATTGATTCACTAACAACCCATCCTTGATCCTAACTCTATCCTTAGTTACAACTATATCATACTGGAGTTATCAAAACATACTCTCTATTATAGGTAATGGAGGCCTACCAAAAAGACGAACAATTCCTGGATGAATCAATAAATCTTAAGAAACTTGCTACTTTAATACTTGTGAATCTAAAAGAAAAAGAAATAAGAATGCGGCAAGTTACAAGGACTTATTGAGAGCATAAAGTACAAAGGGAACAAAAAGAAGTAAACAAGAATTTTTTATTCAAAGAATTTAAATGATTTAGAGTAAAAGAGAAAAGAAATCACAATTCACTTTTGAAGACTAACATTCAATTTACTATATGCACATAGACCACATTTTCACTTCGTTGTGGCGAACGGTAATTATATTGCATTATCTCTTCGTTGTAATAAACGGAAATTATATATGTATATATATATATATGAATATTTAATTTATAGGCTATATTATCTTTTTGTTGTAGCAAATGCTAACTACTTACAAACTCATAATGAGAACTCATTTTTTCCATTTAACTCACATTATCAAAACTACTAAAATCCTAAGAATCAAGTACAGTAAGCTAAAAAAAATCACAAACAGGAAGGATCCGAATCAACAACTGTCAATGCCATAGCAACCACAGTATTTGTCACAGAATCTAAACATGAAAAAAATATAAAAGAATAAGTTATTAGACAAAAATCTTTAAGTTAACATGCTCAATAACCACAAAACATCTCAAACTTCAGCAAAATGAAAGGAACCGGGGGGCTCAATGAAAGAAAAAGAAAAGGGGAGAGTTTTTTTTTTTTTTTTTATATTATACTGAAACAGTGTGTTTCAGAATCTCTCCAAATTGGTGTATCTTGACCTCAGCTATGTTATCAATGGAATTATTCCATCTCAGATTGGAAATCTCTCCAATTTGCTCTACCTTGGCCTGAGAAGTCATCCTTATGAACCTCTGTTTGCTGAAAATGTTGATTGGCTGTCAAGAATGTGGAAGCTTGAATATATTGATTTGGGAGGTGCAAACCTTTCCAATTCATTTCATTGGCTACACACTCTCCAAGCTCTTCCTTCTTTGACGGACCTACGTTTTTCACAATGTACGTTCCCTCACTATAATCAATCGTCTTTGCTCAACTTTTCGTCTCTACACACTCTTGATCTTTCTAGTACTTATTCTCCTGCAATTTCTTTTGTCCCAAAGTGGATATTTAATCTGAATAAACTTGTTTCTCTTCAATTAAGTGGTAATAATATCCAAGGTTCTATTCCTAATGGTATTCAAAACCTCACACTTCTAGAAAATCTTGACTTGTCTTATAATGCATTCTCATCTTCTATACTTGATTTGTTAAGGAAAAATACCAACTTCTTTGGGTAATCTCTGCAACCTACAAGAGATAGATTTCTCATATCTCAAACTCAAGACAAATCAAATTGGGCTTTTTAAAAAATTACCTCCAAAATCATCCAAACCAATGGGCTCGAGCACACCACATAAGTAAACTAGACACCACACTTCAACCAAAAACCTTAAGGCTTAGGTTTATGGGTCTTTCCCTCACTTATATGGTGTTCAACTCTCCCATTCCTATCCGATGTGGAACTTCACCTTCACACTTGTACTCAACAAGAATGACAGAAGAAACAAGGGCATTCGGAATACAATGATTATCGGCTCCATATATGTTTTCAAAATATTGGATCTCTTGAGCTTTAATCATAGAAGAGCAAGAGAAGTTCATCATTGACTCTCAAGGATGTGAGCTACCTCGTGGAATTTCTATGCTTTACCAATTGATGAAAAAGGCCATGCTTCTATCTCCCTGTAAATTCCACTTGATTCGAGATTTCTCTTTCCAAAAAGCCTCTTCAAAAGTGAGAACTTGCTGCAAAACAAATTGAGCAGCAGTTTCTTGTTGCAGCAACACCGAATTCAACCCCTGACGATCAATTTCACCTTGTATTGCAGCCAAATGATTGGAACATTGTTGAATCTTTAATTGAATATTATCAAAAACCTCTTGTTCCACACCTTAAGAGCAGCTTTGGTGTTTTTTAACTTTTGTTTTAGCACAAACATGGGGCAGCCAGAGACTAGATTATTCCAAGTTTCACGCACTAATCTCCTACAATCTTCATGCTCCAGCCACAGAAAGGAATTTAAAAGAACTCGGAGGTCTGGCCAAGCCCTTCTTCACATTCAATAATAGCGGATGATGGTCCAACTTGCTTTTAGGAAGAACAATGCAAGTGACAACATCACAATAATTCAAGAAATCAGTATTACAAATGGCTCTATCAAGTCTAAGAGCAATGTGATGAGATCCAATCATCCCATTAGACCAAGTAAAATTACGACCCCTAGAAGGTAAATGAATAAGATTATTAGAATTAGTCCAATTCAAAAAATCATTACATGAGGCCGAGGAAGGAAGAAGACTGCCTCTTTTTTCATGAACTCCCAAAATGGCATTAAAATAGGGCCAGGGAAGTTTGCTTGTAATAAGAAGTTAATTTAAATACACTGATATTTGCAATTAATTATATACATTGTTGTTTAACTTTTAATTGTTTTACAGATCATATCTAAGGTGATTTTTAATAATTAATAATTTGAATTTTCACACTATCTATCAAAATTCTCTTTAGTTTATATACTGTTGTTCAGATTTAGTACTACTAGGAGTTAGCATTCTCATTATTTTATTACGTAAATTGTATGTACATTCTGCTTACAACTTGCAATTAATGGAGAAAGTGGAGCTTGCACTTCATTTGTCTGCATGACTTTCACACTACTTGCGTTGTTGATGTTACGTTGTGTCTTTTGCAGAGAGATAGTAGAGTGCATCCCAAGTGAGAGAGAGACACTGTTGAAGGTGTCTTTACAAATTCGCAACAAGTCACTCTCAGGTATATTTCCTACTAGTTTGAAAAAGAATAACCAATTGATATCCTTAGACCTTGGGGAAAATAATCTCTCACGAACTATTCCGACATGGATTATTGGAGAGAAGCTCTTAAATATGAAATTCCTCGGCCTTCGATGAAACAGTTTTTCTGGTCACATTCCAAATGACTTTTTTGTCAGTATGACATTAGGATTTAATGTGGGATTCTGGACAGTGATTGCTCCTTTGTTCATTTCTAGATCGCAGTGTGCCTATTTTCATTTCCTTGATCATATGTGATTCAAATTCTAGTTAATTTAATACTTGAAATAGTTAGTACTAGGCTAAAAGTTCCTCATTCGAAGCTACGAGTTAAGTCAGTTGCTTAGTTTAATATTATGTTCCAATCTTAATTTAGTAATGTGTTCTATTAAGTGTGTTGTTTAGCTTAATATTATGCTCCAAACTTTAGTAATGTGTTCTATTTATTGAACAAGAATGTATTGTTGGAATTGTTAGCATGGTTTTTAGAGTAGCTATGGAATACACTTTTCATGATTGATGAATGGAGGAAAGGAGTAGAGATAGATTATAGACTTATAGTAAAGGGTATGGAACAATATTTATGATGAGTATACACAACAGGGCAGGATTGTAGGTAGAAATTGGTAAGTTGTGGTGCTACACCTACATGTCAAATGTTTGGATCTATTAGAAGGTTTTGTAGTGTTATATTTTAGAAAAGAATGGGATTGAGAAGGAAACTAGAGGGTAGAAAAAAAATCTGTGGTTGCAAAGAGAACTCACTGAAGCTGACCAGTTTGTTGACTTGGGTCTGAATCATTTATATTTTGTACAATTCAAATTGTCTGGAAATATTTTACGGAGTATATGATTTTTTCTTCAGGATTTGGACCTTGGGCAAAATACTTTGTCTGGAAACATACCAAATTGTTTTAACCACTTGAATGCCATGCTGCAAAAGAACAAAAGTACAATTTTTTTAATCTATAATTCTAATGCATCTGACTCGTTTTGGGGATGCGATACAATCAGTGTGCTCCTGTGGATAAAAGGAAAAGCTGTAGAGTACAAAAGTATTCTGGGCTTGGCAACAAATGTTGATAGTTCTTTTAATAATTTGTCTAGAGGGATACCGAGAGAAATCACAGATCTAGATGCTTTGATATATTTGAATTTTTCATGAATCAATTGTCTGGCCAAATATATCAATTGCAGTTCCAACCAGCAAATTCCTGATACTGAACACAATGGAGCAGAGAATGATGGGATCAGAGTGAATTGGTTCTTTGTGAGCATGGCACTGGGATTTGTTGTGGGATTCTGGGTAGTTGTTGCTCCTATGTTCATTTGCAGGTCATGGAGATGTGCTTATTTTGGCTTCCTTGAGGACATGTGGTACAAACTGCAATCCTATAGGTGATTGTTGGTTTGTAATGTAAAATTGCTATTTTATATGTTTTTGGAAACAAAATTTGGTGATTGTTGGTTTGTTTTGTAGCATTGGTATTTTATATGCTGTGAGTAAATTTGTAATATAACTGTAATATCTTAAGATTGAAATGGTTCTGCATTATCATGAGAATTGGATTTGATACTGGCTTTTGGATTTCAAATTTCTAGAGGATATAAAAGACTACTTTCTCTCACAACGGCAAGTTTGAATTTCATTGCGTTTTGAAAATGTTGCTTTTTTAACAAAGGGTCATTAAACAATTTCAAATTTTATACGTAAATATATTTGCTCGATGGTGTTTCTTCTGCCAAACACTAGAAATGAAGTACAATTGGAATTTTAAAATTTGGAGATGAAAGGTCGAAAACTTGCAATGTGAAAGTTGTTAGCAGTTCAGTAGCTAGGTTGTTACGCAGAAAGTACCAAAAAATGAAAAGAAAATATAAAAAGTTAAAACTCTGCGTGAGCATCACTAATTAAAGCGTGGTAAAATAAGATGTGTCAACTTTCTTCCCTTATAGTGCTTCATATTGCCAATACCAGCTTGTCAGGATCCATTCCAAATTGTTTGGATTACATGAAGACAATGGCTGGTGAAGATGATTTCAGTTATAACCACTAAAAGGAAAGTCTTGTCTTGGTTCCCATAGGAGATGAGTTAGAGTACAGGGACAACCTGAGATTGGTGAGAATGATCTTTCAAGTAATAAGCTCTGGAGTGATTCCACCCGAAATTTCAAAGCTTTCTGCTTTGCGCTTTTTGAACTTGTGTAGAAATCATCTCTCTGGAGAGATACCAAATGACATGGGAAAAATGAAATTGTTAGAATCCCTTGATCTCTCATTAAACCACATTTCTGGTGAAATCCCTCAAAGCTTATCTGTTTTGTCATTCTTTAGTTTCTTGAATCTATCATACAACAACATATCAGGAAGAATTCTCACAAGCACCCAACTTCAGAGCTTTGAAGCGCTTAGCTACACTGGAAATGCTGAGTTTTGTGGTCCTCCTGTAACAAATAATTGCACAAACAAGAAAAGGTTAATAGAGAGTACTTCTGTTGGACATAGTGATAGTAGTTTCTTTGGAACATCAGAGTTTTGCTGCAGCCTGCAGGATTTTGGGGTTTTTGCAGTGTTATTTTCTTCAACAAAACTTGGAGGTATGCTTATTTTCATTATCTTGACCACTTAATTGAAAGATATGATTTATGTGACCATAGTTTTAAAGGTAAGAAGGTTAATTGGGAAATTATGAGTTTATCTGTTAATGGTTAAGAAGGGAGAGACATTACAAGTGTTATTCTAGCCGTTAAAAATGTGAAAAGGTTTACAATGTATGTGTTCATATGGTGTGTTGTTTCTGTTTTGTTGCTTTCATAGTTTCATTGCTAGGAAAACTAGACGAGCTTGATACTTGAGTTTCAAATTCTGTTTGGATTTACAATGCATTAGCGTCTTTCAATTCAACAAGCTGAATCCTATGAGAAAAGTTACCAGGCGAATCAAACCATACCATCTTAATGAATATTTTTTCCATTTTCAAGTTAACTCCTTTCTTAATAGAATATATTGGGAAGATACAAGTAGAATCTAGATTATCTTGTACTTGACTAAAGAAACCATATCATACTTGACGAATTATGAGTTTTAGACTTTAAGAGAAAAAAATTGTTAATTTTGTAATGTTAGAAACTAATTATTTTTCGAAATGGAAATGCTACAAAGTGCATGTATTTCCCCTCCTTCAAAATTACCTGTGTTTTTCTGCTACAACTTTAAACAAACATAACTGATAGTAGTTTGTAAGAAGATTGTCATGCTTCTGGTCTAACAATAAAATAGGACTATAGATATAGAATTCAAAAGGCATTCCACCCTTCTCTGTATATTCATCTGATTAATTTGCATTTTGTATGAAATATTCTACCATCCATGCTTATTAAATTTGTCAGGAGAAATATTCAATTGTTAGATGATTTGGCCATTTCTAGTGAAAGTGAATTTACAAAGCAACCATTTTGTTGGGAACTTACCCCCATCCATGGGTTTCTTGACAGAGCTGCAGTCTTACTCAGGAACATTTCCTGCAAGTTTGAAGAAGAATAACCAGTTGATATCCTTGGATCTTGGAGAAAATAACCTTTCAGGAACTATTCCAACGTGGATAGGAGAAAAGTTCTTAAATATGAAAATCCTCCACCAATTTTTCTGGTCACATTCCAAATGAAATATGTGACATGAGTCTTCTTCAGGTTTTAGACCTTGCACAGAACAATTTGACTGGCAATATACCTAGTTGTTTCAATAACTTGAGTGCCATGACACTATTGAACAAAAGTACAATTTCTCTTATCTATAATGAAGCACCAAATGGTTCAATTTACACTGACGTATTCTGTGTAGTCAATGTGCTACTTTGGCTGAAAGGAAGAGGAGACGAGTACAAAAACTTTCTGGGTTTAGTAACAAGCATTGATCTGTCAAGTAACAAATTATTAGGAGAAATACCTAGAGAAATCACAAATCTAAATGGATTATATTTTTTGAACTTGTCTCAACCAATTAATTGGTCATATTCCACAAGGTATTGGTAATATGGGATCATTACAGTCCATTGATTTTTCAAGGAATGAACTTTCTGGTGAAATCCTTTAAACCAATTCAAATTTGAGCCTTCTGGGCATGCTAGACTTGTCTTATAATCATTTGAAGGGAAAAATTCCAACGGGAACTCAATTGCAAACCTTCGATGCCTCCAGCTTTATTGGCAACAATCTATGCGGCCCACCACTGCTCATCAACTTCATTTCTATTTATGAAGGGAGTGATAGGCATGAAGTGAATTGGTTTTTTGTCAGCATGACAATTGGATTTGTTGTGGGATTCTGGATAGTCATTGCTCCTTTGATGATTTGTAGATCATGGAGTAATTTTCATTTCCTGGATTAAGTGTGGTTCAAACATCAATTTTTTTGCTCATCTAGTATCACTGTTTAATTTGTTTACAATACACCGATGTTGTATCAGTGTATTGCCTTATTGTAAATTCAGTTTTGGATGTCAAATAATGCATATTGAGCTTGTATTAGATATAAAATCTAGTTAATTTTGTATATATAAATTTCTTTGCTGCTCTAATTAACAGTACGTTGTGGCTTCAGAGTCCTTGGATCTCTTACCTGAACAGACAATCTATTGGATGACTAGGCAAGACATTTTGATGTAGTAATTCAGCATTGTTAATCTTTGAGTGTTGAATGTTGCTTTTTGTAACAAATTGGTCTTAAAACAATTTGATTCGACTAGCACTCCTAAGTAAAATATATTTGTTGTCTTGACTAACTATTTAAAGGGCAACTTTACATCAATACTTTAATAGCTTATTTGATCAATCATGAGGGGTTTTTAAATCCTTAAATAATTAAAAAAAACAAATACATTAATAAAAACAAGAGAGCTAAAAAAAGAAAGAGAATTCCCTAAAAGAGCTTTCAGAAATTTATTTTTAAGCAATTTAGAATTTTATAAACATTTGCGAGTAATGTTCCTTCTTTCACAAAGTGATATACCATTTTAAATTTTATAAACATTTGCGTGTAATAATGTTCCTTCTTTTTTAAAGCGGTCTTTATTTCAATGGAATTGAATGCCGTAATTCAAACATCATGCCAAGAAACAGTGAGGGTGCTCAGAAGATGCATGTTTAATGCTATTATTATTTTAGAAATTTCATTTTTCTATTATATTATTGGAAGCCAAACTCCGCATGAGCCCTACCAATTTTCACGAGAAAACAGTAGTCAACATATATAACAGTG
Organism: Amphicarpaea edgeworthii; assembly: GCA_014843725.1. NCBI lineage: Eukaryota > Viridiplantae > Streptophyta > Magnoliopsida > Fabales > Fabaceae > Amphicarpaea > Amphicarpaea edgeworthii. The sequence continues at coordinate 4,267,879 of CM026325.1, forward strand.
CATGGCGCGCCAATATAAATAATAACTTACGTTTTAAATTCAGTCCGGTACAACTTATTGTTTCCTATAGATTCCTTGTTTTGTGTGATCATGATGAATTCCTCCATTTTTATTCGTATCTTTCTTCACCTTTGCTGCCTTACGTTACGCTTTCGTGTTTGCAGAGGGATAGTAGCTAGAGTGCATTTCAAGTGAGAGAAAAGCACTTTTGAAGTTGAAGCATCATCTCATTGATCCTTCAAATAGGCTTTCATCTTGGAATAATGCAACTGCCAAATCCAATTGTTGCCAGTGGGCTGGAGTTGTGTGCAATAACGTCACATCCCACTTTGTAGACCTTCACCACCTAATTTCAATGACTATCAATTCGATATAGAAGGTTATGACAAAGAAAAGGAAGCTTATAAGAGATGGAGGTTGAGGTTCGGTGGAGAGATTAATCTTTGTTTGGTTCATTTGAAGCATTTGAGTTACTTGGACTTCAGCGGCAATTCTATTGGGGGAGGTATGACAATTCCTACTTTCTTTGTGACAATGACTTCCTTAACTCATCTCAACCTCTCATTTACAAGTTTCAGTGGAAACACTCCTGGTCAGATTAGAAATCTCTCCAATTTGCTCAATCTTGACTTAAGCTATGCTGCCAACGGACCAATTCCATCTCAAATTGGAAATCTCTCCAATTTACTCTACCTTGGCCTGAGAAGTTATTATTATGATGATGAATCTCTGTTTGCTGAAAATGTTGATTGGCTGTCAAGTATGTGGAAGCTTGAATATATTGATTTGGGAGGTGCAAACCTATCCAATTCATTTCATTGGCTACACACTCTCCAAGCTCTCCCATCTTTGATGCACCTAGGGTTATCAGAATGTACTCTTCCTCACCACAATCAACCATCCCATGTCAACTTCTTGTCTCTCCTCACTTTTGACATGTCCTCTGGTCATTATCCTTTTTCCCCAAAGTGGATATTTGGATTGAGGAAATTTGTTTCTCTTGACTTAGGGGGTAATAGAATCCAAGGTCCGATTCCTGATGGTATTGGAAACCTCACACGTCTTCAAAATCTTCACTTGTCTTCCAATTCGTTCTCATCTTCTCTACCTGATTGGTTATATGGTCTTTCTCATCTTAAGTTTTTGGACCTGAGTGACAACAACTTGCATGGGATTATTTCTGATGCACTGGGAAATTTGACTTCTCTTGTTGGACTTGATTTGTCATTTAATGATCTTGAAGGAATAATTCCAACTGCTTTGGGTAGTCTCAGCAATTTAAGGGAGATAGATTTCTCAAATCTCAAACTCAACCAACAGGTTAATGAAATAAATTCTTGCTCCTTGTATTTCTCGTGGACTCACAAAATTTTCAGCTTTAAGTTCTCACCTTTTGGGCAATCTGACAGATCAACTTGGCTATTTTAAAAATATTGTGATACTACAGTTGTACAACAACTCAATTGGTGAGTTGATCACATTGGGAAAACAGTCTTTCAGGAATTATTCCAAAATGGGTTGGAGAAAGGCTCTTAAATATGAAAATTCTTGGGCTTCGATCAAACAGTTTTTCTGGTCATATTCCAAATGAAACGTGTGATATGATTTTTCTTCAAGATTTGGACCTTGCACAAAATAGTTTGTCTGGAAATATACCAAACTGTTTCAATCACTTGAATGCTATGTTGCAAAAGAATAAAAGGAAAGATTTGTTTATATATTCTACTGCAACGGCTGTGCCCTCGTTTGCAGAATATACCGCCAGTATGCTCTTGTGGACAAAAGGAAGAGCCATGGAGTACAATAGTATTCTTGGCTTGGTGACAAATGCTGATCTTTCTAATAATAATTTGTCTGGAGTGATCCCTAGAGAAATCACAGATCTAGATGGTTTGATATTTTTGAATTTGTCCAAGAATCAGTTGTCTGGCCAAATTCCACCAAGTATTGGCAATATGAGATGGTTAGAATCCATTGATATCACAAGGAATCAACTTTCAGGAGAAATCCCTCCAACCATATCAAACTCGAGCTTCCTGAGCAACCTAGACATGCCTTATAATCATTTGGAGGGCAAAATTCCAACTGGCACTCAGATTCAAAGCTTTGAAGCATCCAACTTTGTTGGCAATAATTTGTGCGGTCCACCACTACCTATCAATTGCAGTTCCAACCAGCAAATTCCTGATACTGACCACATTGAAACAGAGTGATGGGCACAGAGTGAATTGGTTCTTTGTGAGCATGGCACTTGGATTTGTTATCGGATTCTGGGTAGTTGTTGCTCCTCTATTCATTTGCAGGTCATGGAGATATGCATATTTTAGTTTCCTTGAGGACATGTGGTACAAACTGCAATCCTAGTGGTGATTGTTGGTTTGTAATGTAGAATTGCTATTTTAAATGTTGTTGAAAATAAAGTTTGGTGGTTGTTGGTTTGTAATGTAGCATTGGTATGTTATATGTTGTAAATAAATTTAATATGATTGTAATTTCTTAAAATTGAAATGGTTCTGGATTGACATGAGAATTGGATTTGGTACTGGCTTTTAGAGACACGGAGCCATGCTTATTTGAAATTTCTCTAGAGTATAAAAGACTACTTTCTTTCACAATGGCAAGGTTAAAGCTCTTTGTGATCACTTAATTTTGGATGTAGCGTTTTTAATTTCATCCCTCTTTTTTTTAAATTTATTTTATTTTAACATGTTTAGAGAAAAATAAAAAAACAGAACAAAGAAAGAGACTCTGATACAAAAATGAAACGAGAACGAGGAGGAAATGAAAAGGGGACAGCAAATAATAATATAAGGTAAAAAAAAAATGAAAACACAAAGCTCAGTGGATTCTGGTTTGAGTTAATTGATCTTTACTCAAGCAGCATGTTATACCACTTTTTGGCTTAACACATGTATACATAATACATGTGTTGCCATTTGCCAATAGTCAATAGATTGTCGTAACACATGGAACAGGGAGGGAAATTTTGATGTAGTGATTCAACATTATTAATCTTTGCGTGTTGAAAATGTTGCTTTCTTAACAAATTGGTCTAATACAATTGGAATTTTAAAATTTGGAGGTGAAAGGACGAAATGTGAAAGTTGTTAGTAGTTCAGTAGATAGGTTGTTACGCGGAAAGTATGGTAAAATGGAAAGGAAATATAAAAAGCAAAAACTCCGCGTTAGCCTCACATGTCATTGTTTTTGTGTGTTCTACATGTGTACATACCATACACCTCTCATTTCACAATGTATAGAAATTAAATAGATTGGAATGAACTATTCATCACATATATTTTCTCTTGCTTGACTTAAACTCTCAACATTTGTCGTCAATGATAAGGAACTTTGACATGGAGTTAGTGTAATAATTAACCTATGCGTAAGGTTCAAGTTAAAGTAGTCGAGAACCTTGACATGGACTTGGTGGAGAGTGACTCACGGTTCAAGTGGAAGAAGAGAAAAATCAGAAAATCTTACATGCCTGGATTTTGTTGTGTGGAGTGTCCCAAGGTTCAAGATGAGCAAATGGAGAACCTCGACCTTGACTTTGACATGGACACGATGGAGTGGCCTGTCTAGAAGATAACTTTTTTTTCAATTATTTTTATTTTGAATAATGAAAATTTTATAATTTATAAGTAATTATGGGTTCAAATTGCATAAAATTGAATATTTAAATTTAATAATGCAAGACTTTTTGCTGTTTACTTAACACAGCTTTTTTATTCAGTAGGGAAATACAAGAACACCTCAACCTATATCCAAAAGAAGGGAGGCATCATCACATGATTCATTTAATAAAAAAAAAATACACAAGGGGGGAAGAGAGAGAGGGGAGCAGAGAAATAAATAATAATTCCTAAAATAAAATGTTAATTTAAGCAATTTTAAGAAGTAAATTAAAATATAAAATAAATATTTTAGTATTTAGTATAAGAATAATTAATTGACTTTTATTCAAACTAGAAACCTGATTTAAAGATCCAAAGTCCAAACTATACTCAAATAAACAGAATGTTGGTTTGCAGATTGTTTACTTTAATGTGAGTACTTATTGATTGTTTAAATGTAGTACTTAAAATAATGTTGCTCCTGATTATTTAAGTTTTTAACTTGTAAAAGAAAAAGGAAAGAAGATACAAATATGAGTTACAAATTAATTTTGACATGTCAATTTGATATTTTATGAATTTAGTATAGGGATGGCAATATGGACTAGACCCTATGGGCACTCGCAAAAATACTCATACGCGAGTAGGGTAATAACCCGCATATTTGGGGATGGGAATGGGGCGGGTATTTACCCGCAAAATCTCACGAGAATAGGTGCAGGTACGAGTATTATTGTAGTACCCACCCCGCCCCTTATGTATATACATATTAATTAATATATTATAATTTTATTATTTAAATTATTTAATTATCTATTTATTATTTTAATTATTCTTTTTATATGTTAATTTTGATATTCTATTATGATTTAATTTTTATTTGTATTAGTAGTTTAAAGCAACATAGAAACTATGGAAATAAGCATTTGCAAAATATGGAGAAATTAATTCGGATGGTGAAGTTAAAATATTATATTTATTTGTGTTTTATTTTTAATATATAATTATAAACTAATTAGTTTTAAAAATATATTAGTTTTTCCCGTTTAATTAGAGTTTTTGTTTAGATTTATGTTAAATGATTATTTTTGTAATGTTATTTATTTATATAAATCAATATTCATTTGATTTTAATATTATATAAGGGTGTATTGGATTAGGATTTTAAAAGACATTTTTGGCATAAAAAAGTCTTGAAAATTTTTAAGATTTTGTAGGAAACTAAAAAAATGTTAAAAAAATTTTAAGAAGACTTTTGTGATTAGGATTTTATAATTAGGATTTAAAATATAGGATTTGAAAGGATTTCACATATTTATAAGATAAGATTTGAAAAGATTTTATGGATTTCTAGAAAAAAAAATATATATTCAAAACTACTAAACACAAGCCAACAAGAATGTGCTTGAAAATATTATTGAACACAAACTAATAACAAATTATCATAAGCTGAACCATCTCACCTACTAATAATGTACATGAACTCAAAATCAAAGTTACAAACTATTAATGCATTTTGAGATATATTTTTCACAAATTTTCATAAAGTAATAGTGAAAAATAATAAAAAAATATTAGTCAAAAATATAAAATGTTTCATTTAACTCATAAAATCAATAATATCATCAAAATATAAATCAAATAATTCAACAAAAAATACATGATGATCAAAACATTAATCATTTGCCTAACTTGAAGAATATTCAAAGTTGTCTATGTTTTATAGCATCTCAAACATTGCTCTTTGTTTCCTATGTTAAATTGTATATTTTTTCAAAATTGATTGCAATAGTTTAGAAAAGTTTTTTAAAACTTTAACTTGATTGTTTGTCCCGAGTTAAAACTTCCTCTAGACTCATATCTACTTCTCTTATGAAAATTTTCATTTCATTAAGAATTTATGAACTTAAAATGAATGAGACAGTAGACTACATTGTAAGCTTGTAAATTGATTCATAGTGATTTTGAGGTATGAACACATCACTATTAGAATCATATGAAAAGTCTCACCTTGAAACAAAAAAATGTGTGGGTGACAGATTATGTCACTGCCTCCAAAGCAAAGAGAATGAAATAAATAAAAAAGTCTATGATGAAAAAGAAAAGTCTCTTATAGTTGAATGTGATTGTTTATGGATTTGGTATTTATATGATCAACTAAAAAGTCTATAAAATCTTTATAATTTTGAATAATAGATGACTTTTTTTTGCATTATTCAAAATCTCAATCGAATACCACGAGATTTTGTTGCCCTTTGAAAAAAATCATGATAATCTTGATTGAATACCACAGATTATTTTTTATCATTTAACAATCCTGATTGAATACCCAAGACATTTTTACAAAAAAAAAAAAAAAAAGTCATTCAAATCTTAAACAATCCTAATCCAATATATTCCCTAAGTTTTTTTTTTTATAATTTTTAATTTTATATATATGAAAAGTGCGGGTCGCGGGTGCGGGTATGGGTACATAGGTACCAAGAAGGTATGGGGATGGCGATTGAAATTGTTACCGCACTGGGGCCGGGACGATTACTTTTTTCAAACACGGGCATGAGAACGAGTACTATAATACCCTACCCATTGCCATCCGTAATTTAGTATAGAAAAATTAATTTGTGAGATAGATAAAGTAAATATAAATTAAATTCTCCTAATCTAAGAATTCGGGTGATTTGGATAGTAATTTAAAATAAAAAATTAATTAAAAAAGTTTTAAAAAACAATGAAAATGAAGAAAAAAAGGCACTGTGCAGCAGTATAAATAATAGCTAGCTAGAAAGTAGATTTACATGCAGAAGCACAATTGTTTCAGCTCTAAAAAAAAAAAACGAAAACAGTCTTAACTGTGACCATGAATTCCTCGATTTTGATTATTGTCTTAGTTCAGCTTTGGTTACGTTTTGGTGTTTGCGGAGAGACAGTAGAGTGCATAGCAAGTGAGAGAGAGACACTGTTAAAGTTGAAGCATCATCTCATTGATCCTTCTAATAGGCTTTCATCTTGGAATTCTACTCTTAATTCCAATTGTTGTCACTGGCCTGGAGTCGTCTGCAACAGCGTAACAGCTCATGTTCTAGAGCTTCACCTCAACACTACTCCACCACCCAATTTCAATGACTATGAATTGGATGGTTATTACTACAATGAAGCTGGTTATGAGAAAGCTATTAAAGCTCATGGGAGATTAATGTTTGGTGGGGAGATAAATGCTTGTTTGGTTGATTTGAAGCATTTGAATTACTTGGACTTTAGCGGCAATCATTTTGAAGGTATGCAAATTCCTTCTTTCCTTGGGACAATGACTTCCTTAACTCACCTCAACCTTTCTGAAACTGGATTCTATGGGAAGATCCCCTCTCAGATTGGGAATCTCTCAAAGCTTCGATATCTAGACTTGAGCAGAAATTATTTTGAAGCTATACAATTTCCCACTTTCCTTTGTGCAATGACCTCCTTGACTCACCTCGACCTCTCTTCTTATGCTGGTATCTACTGGAAGATTCCGTCTCAGATTGGGAATCTCTCCAATTTGCTCTATCTTGACTTGGGATATGCTGTCAACGGAACAATTCCCTCTCAGATCGGGAATCTCTCCAATTTGCTCTACCTTGATCTGAGAAATTTTTATCATCAACATTTTCTTGGTGGAAATGTTGATTGGCTATCAAGTCTTACCAAGCTGCAATATCTTGACTTGAGCGGCAATCAATTACTTGGACGAGGTATGCCAATTCCTTCTTTCCTTGGGACAATTACTTCCTTAACTCATCTCAATCTCTCATATGCTGGATTCATGGGGAAGATTCCTCCTCAGATTGGGAATCTCTCCAATTTGCTCTACCTTGACCTGAGAAGTAGTCAATATGAACCTCTGTTTGCTGAAAATGTTGATTGGCTGTCAAGTATGTGGAAGCTTGAATATGTTGATTTGGGAGGTGCAAACTTTTCCAATTCATTTCATTGGCTACAAACTCTCCAAGCTCTTCCTTCTTTGACAGACCTACGTTTGTCAAAATGTATGCTCCCTCACTATAATCTACCATCCAGCTTGGTCAACTTTTCATCTCTGCACACTCTTGATCTTTCTTATACTTCTTATTCTCCTGCAGTTTCTTTTGTCCCAAAGTGGATATTTTGTCTGAATAAACTTGTTTCTCTTCGATTAAATGATAATAATATCCAAGGTTCGATTCCTGATGCTATTCAAAACCTCACACTCCTGGAATATCTTGACTTGTCTCGAAATGAATTCTCATCTATACCTGATTCGTTACACAGTCTTTCTCATCTCAAGTTCTTGAACCTATGGTACAACAACTTGCACGGGACTATTCCAGATGCCCTGGGAAATTTGACTTCTCTTGTCATACTTGATTTATCATATAATCAACTTGAGGGAAAAATACCAACTTCTTTGGGTAATCTTTGCAACCTAAAGGTGATAGATTTCTCAAATCTCAAACTCAACCAACAGGTTAATGAAATTTTAGAAATTCTTGCTCCTTGTATTTCCCATGGACTCATAACACTTGGGATCCGGAGTTCACAACTTTCAGGAAATCTGACAAATCAAATTGGGCTTTATAAAAATCTTTACACACTAGATTTTTACAACAACTCAATTGGTGGTGCTCTTCCTAGATCATTTGGAAAACTTTCATCATTAAGATCTCTAGATCTGTCTTTCAATAAATTCATTGGAAATCCATTTGAGAGTCTTCAACCACTCTCTACATTGTCATATCTTCAAATTTTTGACAATCATTTTGAAGGAGTTGTCAAGGAAGATGATCTTGCAAATCTTACAAGCTTGGAGCTGTTATTTGCATCAGGGAACAATTTCACTTTAAAAGTGAGTCCCAAATGGCTTCCTAATTTTCAGCTTACTCATTTGGATATGAGCTCATGGCAGTTAGGTCCCAACTTTCCATCATGGATTCAGTCCCAAAACAATCTTCAAGAGATAGATATGTCTAACACAGGGATTTTAGATTCTATTCCCACGTCGTTATGGGAAGCACTTTCTCAGGTTTCTTATTTAAGCCTCTCTCATAATCATATCCATGGTGAGCTTGGGACTACATTAAAGAATCCAATAACTGTCGCTGTTGTTGATCTAAGCACAAATCAATTATGTGGGAAATTACCCTATCTTTCAAATGATGTGTATGGGTTAGATCTTTCAAGCAATTCATTCACTGAATCCATGAATGACTTTTTATGTAAAAATCAGGACAATCCAATGCAGTTAGAATTTCTCAATCTTGCATCAAATAATTTGTCAGGAGAAATACCCAATTGTTGGATGATTTGGCCATTTCTAGTGACAGTGAATTTACAAAGCAACCATTTTGTTGGGAACTTACCCCCATCAATGGGTTTCTTGACAGAGCTGAAGTCTTTACAAATTCATAACAACGCACTCTCAGGAACATTTCCTACAAGTTTGAAGAAGAATAACCAGTTGATATCCTTGGATCTTGGAGAAAATAATCTTTCAGGAACTATTCCAACGTGGATAGGAGAAAAGTTCTTAAATATGAAAATCCTCCGCCTTCGATCAAACAATTTTTCTGGTCACATTCCAAATGAAATATGTGACATGAGTCTTCTTCAGGTTTTAGACCTTGCACTGAACAATTTGACTGGCAATATACCTAGTTGTTTCAATAACTTGAGTGCCATGACACTAATGAACAAAAGTACAAATCCTCTTATCTATAATGAAACACCAAATGGTACAAGTTACACTGATGTATTCAGTGTAGTCGGTGTACTACTTTGGCTGAAAGGAAGAGGAGATGAGTACAAAAACTTTCTGGGTTTAGTAACAAGCATTGATCTGTCAAGTAACAAATTATTAGGAGAAATACCTAGAGAAATCACAGATCTAAATGGATTATATTTTTTGAACTTGTCCCACAACCAATTAATTGGTCATATTCCACAAGGTATTGGTAATATGGGATCATTACAGTCCATTGATTTTTCAAGGAATGAACTTTCTGGTGAAATCCCTCAAACCATTTCAAATTTGAGCTTTCTGAGCATGCTAGATTTGTCTTACAATCATTTGAAGGGAAAAATTCCAACGGGAACTCAATTGCAAACCTTTGATGCCTCCAGCTTTATTGGCAACAATCTATGCGACCCACCACTGCTCATCAACTGCAGCTTCAACGGGAATACTCAAAGTTATGAAGGGAGTGATAGGCATGAAGTGAATTGGTTTTTTGTCAGCATGACAATTGGATTTGTTGTTGGATTCTGGATAGTCATTGTGCCTTTGATTATTTGTAGATCATGGAGATATGCCTATTTTCATTTCCTGGATCATGTGTGGTTCAAACTTCAATATTTTTGCTCATCTAGTATCACTGATTAATTTGTTTACAATACACCAATGTTGTATCATTGTATTTCATTATTGTAAATTCTGTTTTAGATGTCAAATAATGCATATTGAGCTTATATTAGAGATAAAATCTAGTTAATTTTGTAATTAAGAGCAAAATAAAGGAAAATAAATTCTGTTTAGGATGTAAAATATTGCATTGAGCTTCTACGAGATTCAATCTCTACCAGTATTCGTCAAAGACTTTGAGCTAATCTTAAACAGTTAGGGTTGCATCCACAAAACCCTAATACATTAAGGTTGCATCCACGAAACCCTAACATATTAAGGTTACATCCATGAAACCCTAATGCATTAAGGTTGCATCCATGAAACCCTAAATCACTAGGTTTGCATATACAAAACCCTAAATCATTAGACTTTCATCAAGTAAATCCTAAATCCTCAAGGATTCATCCAGAAAATCCTAAACCCTAAATCCTTGGGGTTTTACCCACAAAACCCTAAATCCATAAGGTTGAATCACAAACCTTGAATCCATAAGGTTGAATACATGAAACCCTACATCCTTGTGATTTTATCCACAAAACTCTAAATCCTTAGGGTTACTTTCACAAAGCAATTAATCCTTACGGTTTTTTTCACAAAACCCTAAATGCATAAGGTTGAATCCATGAAACCTTGAATTCTTAAGGTTGTGTAGCATCCTATTTTCAGGAGCTAGTTTATTAGAATTAACTGTATCTTATGTTTATGTATTTGAGTGTTTGTTACTGTGTTTGTAAGTTATTAGTATAAGAATTATGAACTTAAAGAAATTTAAGTCTTAATGGCATAAGTCTTAGTGGCAAGCACTTGAAATTAGTTATTTTATAATGACTAATGTCTATGTTAAAGATTGAACAATTTAGAACTCAGTTATAGCTAAAGTGGTCAATTAAAGAACACAATTCATATCTCTTAAAATGATTCAAGTTCTAAATAATCAGATTGAGATATTCGGCCAGTCTTGATAATCTATAAATTTTATTATGTAATTCTTATATGTCTAAATTAAATTACAAAGTCACCAAATGTTGTTGTAGCAATTTCTATTGTCTGCTTCGTTAATTTTATTGTCTAAATTAATTGCTATAGCTATTTCTAATATTTTAAAATAATTACCTTGTTTCTAAATTTATCTAGAATTATACCACTATATCCTAGATTATTCCCTTACCCTCATTATTCATTTCAATTAGTTAATTTTATTAAAACACCCAATTCTTTGATTTAAGTTTTATAACCCCTAATTTAATTATTTTTCTTAAATCTTTTTATGTGTAAGCTGAAGAGTAAGGCAAGCTATTTACGTTCCTCCTTTTTCACTTGTTTCCCATTCCAATTTTTCATTCCCATTCCAAATGAGCTCCCGGTTCAGCAACATGCAAACCACCGTTTTTGTTCCTTCCTCTCCATTTCAACTAGAAGCAATGACACACCCCTTTCATTTCTCTTCTCCACTTGGTGCAAATCAGCAAGACCGTATCAAACGAGCTCTCTCCTTCATCCACCGTGAACAACCCACACAAGGTATGAACTTTCCTCTCTAGTAGCCTCAATTCTCTCACCCATGAATCCATTCTCTCTTAGATCTTTCTATTTTCCTAAATACTTGTTTTCTCTTTTTGCATGTAGAGAATGGTTTTGATTTCACCTTCATAATCTCTATTGCACACCCCTTTCGAGGTTTTGAGCACATTTTCATTTTTGAATTTAACTTACAAATTCAGATTCCTCATTTGAAACCCAAATTCTAATCATGCCCTTTAATTGGTCAATTTCCAGTTTTCATTTCACTCTCTATATAGGGAATTACGAAAAACAAGGGTTAGCGTCTACATGCAAGCGATAGCGAGACACAACTTCTCAAAGAATCCCAACAAAGTCTCAAGTAAGGGGGGGAGAGAGGGGTAGCATATAAAACAATAGTAGGAGAGAGTTAGGAACTCTCCATTCCTAACGTTTTTCGATGTTCAATGTCATCGAGTCACCGATTGACTTGATAAAATTGGGATTTCCTATTATACTTGTAATTGTGTGTTTCTATAATGTGATGTTTAAATTGGTATGATTGAGAGATTCTAAATATTCTCTCTAGATTCGTGAACCCCAATTTCATGAGCCATTAGCATAATTGCCCAAATAATACATTTTTGGCTTTGATAGATTATGCATGCTTGAGTTAGTGAAATTAATTTCATGAGATTCGTTTCGAATATGATCTTTGTAGTAAAAGAAATTTAAGTACTTTCTATTTGGTAGCTTGTGATTGAATTGAAGTTAGATATATTGTTGATGTAAAAGTTCACCTGTGTAATGAGTTTAATCCCTTGAATCTTTGTGAATCTAATGGGAGAAGTCTATGAAATGGGTGATCATTATGCTTATTGATTTATTCTTAATCGTTTCTATTAAGTCAAGAGAGTGTATCCAAGTAATTGATTATGGCCACCAAATTAGAATCAAGAATTCTATTTTTTTTATCTACTTAAGTGTATAATGATTGTTTCTATACCAAGCCATGCTTTTAAATGCTGGGTGGCATGAGGAAAATTGGAACTAGTAGTATTCTAAAACCTTGAGATTTATTGCTGAAATTTGGGACAGTTTCTATTTTGTTTTAAACCAACTCTTGTGAACTGCTCATTTTGAACTAAGCTAAGTTCTTTATTGGTTTTCTAGTTTTAAATGTCTTCTTTCAAACCTAATTGGTTTCACAATTCTTATGTGTCTCCTCAATATTTGGCCAATATTTTAGCTAGATAGGTTGGGTAGGTTCATGTGCAGAGACAGTTTTGGTATTGTTGCTGTTTGTGTTTACTTTTGGTCTATCAAGTTAGAGTCATTGATTAGAATTGTATTCCCTGTTTCCAATGACCATAAAAAATCCCAAATTCAACTCTTCCAAGCTCTCCAATATGTCCAGCCAATTGGAAACTAGATAACTTAGAAACATGACAAGGGAGTATGTTAAAAATTAATAATGATTCCACCTTGCCTTCTATTATTTCGTGAGAATAGACTATACTGAGCCAAACCTTGCCCTCCTTCAATATTCTAGTTTTAGACTTCCTCTTTCCTTAGCAATTGATCTCATGAGTTTTTGAACCACCTAAAATATTTGAAGAATATTTTAGCAGAGTAGGTTATTGGTGAGTGATTGTAGGACAGATTTGTATACATTGTTCATTTGCTTAAATCATTGTCTGGACTTGTTTCCCTTATTTTTGTAAGTCTTGTAGTAGTCAAGAGTTAGACTTGCCTATGTACCCAACCCCCCTTATATTTAATATATGTTGGAAGTTTAGTTATACTCAAAGTAAATGTCAAATTCTTATCTATGAATTGTTTTGTGTTGGAATAAAAACTGGGGTTATTCTGGAATGAGCTAGCTTAGACCTTTTGGTGTTTCTCTAGACTTAGTCTTACCTTTCAAATTCAAGTGGTCTCATCCAATTTGGAGTTTCTTACAATTTTTTGTAATGTTTACACTAAAACAAGTTCAGTGAGGCAAAAACTTGAGATAGTATTAAGTGTATGGGGTTGTGTATAGTGAATGACTTGTGGGACACATGCGGCCTACTCTAGTAAGTATTCCACCCCAACCTACCTTAGAGTTCCTTATCTTATCATATAGCATACCCTAAATATTGTTTGAGAGCATGGAAAGTGGTGCCTAGTATTATATATATATGTGTGTGTGTGTGTGTGTGTGTGTGTGTGATGTTGAGGTGGGTATGATGTAAGTATTTTGTTCTACTTGAATTGGGTATAATGTCTTGAATTGGAACTAGTTTATTTCCCTTGAGAGCCATGAAGTGTGGTATGTATCCTTCATTATGCAACAAACTAAATTCTATTGGAAATTGTATGTGAATTGTTAGAAGATATACTTAGTAGTCATGATGAAATTGGCCTTATAATAACTTTGTAGTAGTAATTGCTATGTAACTAACCTATTAGGCATTTGTTTAAATCCTTTTAATACGGTACAGAGTTAAGCCCTTTAGCTTTAGAATTTTTTTGGAATCATTCCATGTCACTGTTTGTACAATTTATGGGAACGTTTATGATGTAATGAGTTTAAACTAGTTTTGTTGGAGTTTGGTGTGCATAGTGTGTAAACTGTGAACTTGTAGTGTATGTAACTCATGTGTATTGATCCGGTAACATATGTCATATTTTGTGATATATCTAAAGGCCCTTAACTTACCTTAAAACAAGTTACAAGCCTTAGTCTTATATTTGTGCCTTAGTATTTTACTTGGGAGTTTAAACATATTGCTGAAACTATATTATTGTAACTGCCTTGTTTTACATGTGTCATATTGATGGCCTTATTTTGAGTGGCTTGCTAAGATATCTTGCTATGTTATAGTCCTACATGTCTAGTTTGTGATGCATAACATTTCGAGTTCTACATGATTTATAATAAGTTTTCTTATAGAAGCTATTTTGTTTGCATTTTCCTCTAAGGCAGTGGCTGCAACTAATGATTTATGTATTTCTGTGGTGGTGATTGTGATTGATTCATATTTTCACCTTAAACTAGACATGTTTGTGGAACTCTGAAAGTTGGAATTTCTCCACTTGTATTTTTAAAGAATTCCCCATGAATAATGTAAGAAGAGATTGGATACGGACAAGGCTGCCGAGAAAAATCAGTTTTGAACTATGGGAAAAGTCTTGTAATTATGACATGGGTACTCAATGTACAAATCTTGGGGAAATACCATTTGTCCGTCCAATCCATCTCATCCTTATAATGAAAAGATAAAAGACTGAAAAGTGATTCATACATCATCGCATCCTTGTAAAGTCGTTACACCATTTAAGGCTGAATCTATGTGATTCATGCTTCCAGTGGATTCTATGCTTAGCGTTAGATCCCAACTAGGTGCAACCATTGGCTAAGTGTCAATTTTTGGGCCCGTAACGGCTTTGGCGCCATATAAATTCAGATATGCATACACATTGCATGTAACTGAAAGAAAAATACTAACTTGCATATATGCATACATGGCATACTTTAAGAATATGTGACTAACCCCATGTGATTGAGATTGAGAATTTCTATTGCCATGTTCTTGAGTATGGATATCATGTGATTAATGCGTCTATTGTATAAACTTGAAATATTGCAATTGAAGTACACCACTGTCTTGAGCTTTGATTTGGGATTTTGACCCAAAAAGATATGGGAGTATATACGCATAAGATTATGTTGTTGTTATTATTCTCTCCTGCTTGTTTTTATATGTTACCACAACCTCACCCTCCTTCTCTGTGTTATTTGAAGTCACTACTTGTTGGCTAGTAGGAGGAGTAGACAAGATGAAGGAGCCACAATCTAGAACAGCAAGAAGACACTATAAGAGAATTTAGTAGTCTAGGAATCTCCCTTTTATTTGTTTGATTTTGTGCCTGCCATGTTTTGTATATATGCTACTTTAGGGAGGAAGAGCTTTGTTGGAAGCTGTGATTTTAAGTTGTCTTTATTTATGTAATAGAAATCTTCATCAACTTGTAGCAACAAGATTTTTGAACAACTTTATGTTTTAGAGTTGTACAATTCAGAAGTTTGAACTTTAAGTTTAATTAATACGTACTAAATTACTTTCCTATATGTCTCTATTATGAATTTTAAACTATAACTTCTCAATTATAATTGATTCATTAAGTACCTGAAAACCACTAAATATTTTATCTCATAATAGCATTTTTATTTTAGTAAGTTGCTAAACTAGTTGATTATCAAATTTTAAAATCACATGAACTTTTGTATACCTAAATATATAGTATTTAACAGGTGCTTGTTGACCCCCTCCCGCTTCATATTTTACGTTGCATAAGTTTTATAACATGTTTTAAAGTTGGTTTCATTAATTGAGTTATGAAATTTATTTACGGGAACATCATTCTGAGTTTTAAAGCTAAACACCTTTGCTTCCAAACGCGAAAAATTTTCTCCGTATCTCTTTAACATTTTCTAAGTTGGTTCAAAATTATTAATCTAATTTTTCCAAAGTTAGTTCTAGCTTCAACTTGGTAAGTCCTTACAAGTTGCATTCACGAAACACTAAATCCTTAGGGTTTCATTTATAAAACCCTACAACCTTATGATTTTATCCATGAAACCTTAAATCCTTGGGATTACTTCCACAAAACACTAAATCCTTAGGATTTGATAGACGAAACCTTAATTGCTTAGGGTTTCATCCACTCAATCGTAAATACTTAGAATTTCATCCATGAAACCATATACCCTAAATCCTTAGGATTCTATCCACGAAACCCTAAATTTTTAGGATTGCATATATGAAACATCCAATCCTTATTTTTAATTTTTTCCATACTTTTTAAATTTTCATTATTTCAAAATTTAAAGGCTTTAATACTCTCTTTTTTTTTGAAATTTTTATATTTTTCAAATTTTCAAGACATTATTCTTGTTTTATAAAAAAAATATTTTTTTGATAAATTTTCTAGACATTACTCTTATTTTTTTATATCTTTAAAATTTTCATTTTCTTTTCAAATTTTGAAGACATTACTTTCTCTTTTTTCTTTTTAAAAAAAATCAAATTTACAAGACACTTCTCTTATATGGGAATTGGAGTTGAATTTGTAGTAGAATTTTGAGGGATTTGTAATGTTATTTTCTTCAACAAAATTTGCATTGTAGGCATGTTTATTTTTATTTTCTAGTGCACATGTAAGATCTAATTTATGAGGCCATAGTTTTGAAGGTAAGAAGATTACTTGCTAATTATGAGTTTATCTATTAACTATTAAGAAATGAGAGGCATTTCGAGGTGCTACTAGCCATTAAAATGTGAAAATGATTACCTTTATATGAATATGGTCTCTTCTTCCTAATTTAGATACTTCCATTTGTTATTCTTAATATTATGAGAAATGAAAGTGCCTAGAACTTGAGTGTGATTTTTGTTATGGATTTATAATGCCTCAAATATAATGATATTATTAATTACACTAAACGTGAGAAAATCTTCTAACCTGTCTCTTTTAGCATCATCAATTTTATAAGTCACTATTATCTTTTACTATCCATACATTAACATTTTTTATATTAAAATAGTTAACATGACACACTTTATGATAACATGTAAGAAGATTATTTTACACAACATGTAACTAATTATTTATTTGAATGAATTTTTGTAAAGGTTGGAGCTTGCATATGATTATACATTTTCTAAATTTTTCTACACTTCTTTGAAAAATGAATAAAGTGAGTTTTCTTTGAACAAAATCACTTAACAATGTGACATTAAAATAAATTATTGTGTTTTTTAATTTTTATAAAAGTATTTTTTTTAATTATTCATTCATGTTATCGAAGATTAAAAAAAAATTCAAATAAAATATTCATGAACTTGAATTAATTATGGTATTATAGAGATTAAATATTATTTCAAATATTATAGAGATTAAATATTATTTCAAACTAAGAAATTTGTTTTAGTAATTGAGTTTCATTATTCAAATAAATTACTTCCAAAACTAAATCAATTAATAAGATATCTTCAACATATTTTTTAATAATAATCAATTGAAATAATTTGTTAATTTTGCCACGCATGTTCTAGTTAGACAAAATAATTAAAATGCATATTTCACAAGATTTTGGCAATTGTGCACTTTCTTGAGTTTAAGAACCAAGGTATATATGATCAAAAGCTGAATGGGAATCCTGCAACTGTACTGACACTATGGACAGATGACCACGTAAGATTGCAGATATTGGGAATGTGTACTGGATAATACTATTTTCTAATCCCGTACCACATTTTATTTTCTTAAGATCATGAATGCATTCTTGCCCTCTTTAATAACAACAAGCTTACCTCTTAAATAAGCATTATCCTTTCACATGTGCTCGTTTTGAAACTATGTACAACTTAAAAAGCTGTTGGTATAACGGCTTTTCAATACACAGCAAAGGCAAAGAGACAATGTTTGGCTTCATCAAGACCAGTGGCAAAGAAGCATAAGCATGACATGCTTGTTTGCTATGTATTTTTTTATGCTTGGAAAACAAAATCCTTTCATAATAAATTGCATACAATTTGCAAATGCGACTGTCTATTCTACTTTGCAACTCGAACTGATACCAGCAGCATACCTGTCTAAACCTTAACTTCACTATACCTTCACTTCTTTTCCCCCCTTCTATGCTTTGCCGGTTTTAGTTGTAGTTTTTTACCATAAAGTTGTAGCTTCCTCATCTCATGATTCATGAAGCTAGAAATGCGGACAAAAAGGGATTGAGAAATTATTTAGATATATATAACATTGAAAACATTACATTGTGAAACACTTCACATGAATCGTTGAAAACTTGTACAATCTTTTGTATCCTGTATGAGACCATTTGCAAAAAATACCCTCCTCTTAAATGCCAAGTTGTCAAATTATTGATAAAAATTTTGGTGTGTGGACTCCAACTATGTATTGGGAAGGTATGAAATGGAGGCTTCAAAGGTAGGACTTGATTTGCTCAAATCTGAGAGATAAAGTGTTCTGCCACAAGACGACGCAAAATCTTCCCAGTGGCAGTCTTGGGCAAAGAATCAGCAATGAAGACCTTTTTGGGGACTTTAAAAGATGCAAGATTCTTCTTGCAATATCTTAGCACCTCTGCATCATCCATGTCTGATCCTTCTCTTGGGATGACAGCACAATATATCTATTAAAAGGTCAAAAAAAAATATGATCAATACAAATTTCAAAGAACTATTAGACACATCAGTTGAGCATATAGATATAGTAATCCACAAATCTCTGAATTCTTTCCATTTATTCCACTCCAAGTACAAACAAGAGCAAAAAAAGGTCATATACTTTTAGCTAATTATGAATACTAAAGGAAATTTACATAATACTGAAAAATTATGAATACGAAGGTGATAACAATTTGTCTCATAAGTGCGTGAGAAAGCAAACTGCTGCTAACAAGCTGTTTTCCTTGGGGAGAATGACATCAAAAGGTTATGAAGTAGCTGAACCGTTTCAAAAGTTAATTAGTCATGGATGCCCAAGATTACACGAAACATTTGTCAGATTTGGTTAGTTTTACCTTTCGGGAAAATTGAAGTTAGGAAAGTAATTTTCTGTCACATGGTAACGGAAAGCTATTTAGTTCCATTTGCCAGAAGATGTTGAAATAAAAATGGATTGTTCTCAAATAGAAGAGTTTTGTTGTACGCCACAAAATGTTGGTGCATGATTAGAGTGTGACCTTTGATGGGCAGAAAGTGATAAAAGATTAAACGCCACAGAAATTCTCGGTTCAGTTTGGCTTTCAGGTACATGTTACTATGATGGTAGGGCCTCACTTTTTTGACTGATCATTCATTAGCAACCAATGCATATAATTAAAGGGTCATCTGATATGCCATATAAATAATACGAAAACAGTAGGCTAGTGTTTCTTCTTGTGACACATGACCTTTCTTATGACCGGTATAACGTACTCATATATCTTATTCATTCAAATTAGTCTTTTTATTCAAGATTTATTTTTTGTTAATAAAACTAATAACTTGGAAAAATTATATAAAACTAATTGAACAATAATGATACACATGGTGGTGAATATTATTTAATTGAGAAATTGTGTTTGTATATTTTTTATTTTTTATTTTTTATTTTTGCATAATGAAGAGAAATGATGAGAAGGGGAAAAAGGAATCATGAGTTGAGATAATGAATATGGACAAGAAATATAGAAAAAAACAAATAGTATTATATAAAAAAAATACAATCAAAAAACAAAAATTGTAATTGTATGGTTGTCGTTTTGTGTGGGGAAAAGCATGTGAAATTTGGAAATTATGTAACGGCAAAAATAAATGAGAAAAAGACATACCTCTTCTCCATACTTGGGATCAGGCACTCCGAAAGCAACTGCCTGAGCAATGCTTGGGTGTGAAAGAAGGACAGCATCCACTTCTATTGGTGATATTTTTTCTCCTAAAATCATTCAAAAAAAATAAAAACACCCTTCATCATCAGTTTCAGTTAACATGCAAACGTAGATTAGTTGGAAACTGTTTCATGTAATTAATTGCAAATAAAAATAAGTTCTATTTCTTTTTCATTTCGTGATATACTAAATGAATGAAAATAAAATATAATTATTTTTTTTATATTTCTACCTTCTACCTAATATAAACCTGGTGGTCATGATATATTGATATGGATGGTTAATACTAGTTAACTCCATACTTTACATCTATCTACTTCCTTTGATACAAGGAACAAATCAAAATCTAATTAACATCACTATCACACTCTTGACAACTCATCACTTTCTAGATATACAGCAGTTGTTTGTACCAAACGAAAAGCTAACTTCAACCATGATCTTTCATCACCTTGTGAATAATAAACAATCATAACTTACGTCCGCGTCACCACTGTTTCAAGCAACTAATAAAGTTGTTTTATCTAATCTCAGAAATATATACTCTACTAATTTGCAACTGTCAAACGCGCAAATATTAACAAGTTTTTTTCTTGAGCTACGCTACCCTACAAATTAGACAGCAAGAAAGAAAATCACGTCATCATATCAATGACTCACTGGTCACTAACAACAAACAAGATTTAAGAAAGACTTTCAAAAGCAACTTCGATAAAACTATTACAAATGACTCACTAACAACAAACAAGATTTAAGAAAGACTTTGAAAAGCAACTTTGATAAAATTATTCAACCACCAAAATCAACGGTTAACCTGAATTCAACCCTAACTTTTTCCTTAAAAAATAGTCAATGCATCGAATTATAAAACCACATAGCATTCCTCGGTTCAGAATATTCGCATTTCTTAATCCTCATTCCCATCGAATAAAATAGCAGTGCCATCTATTTTGTTATCAATTTCAGAAAATACCAAAGTCACAGTCAAAATATAAATAAATAAATCAGTATTTGTAATTGTACCTCCACGGTTGATGAGCTCCTTGATCCGACCCACGAGATGCAAATACCCATCAGAATCCAAGTAACCAACATCACCGGTGTGAAACCAACCGAACAGAAACGCCGCCGTATTGGCATCGACGTTATTTTTATATCCCTTCGTAACATTGGAACCCCTAATGCAAACCTCTCCACTAGCCTCAGCCTCTTGAACCCGACCCGATTCGTCCAATATAGCCATTTCTTGGCCCACGGGCTTCCCAACCGACCCGGCCTTGTGGGGCCCATCTTGCGGCAAAGGGTTCGAAGCCATCAAATGAGACGCTTCCGTCATCGCGTAAGCCTCCAACACGGGTGCACCGAAAGCCTCCTCGAGTTTACCCAGAATAGCCGGTGCCAGCGACGCGCTGCAGCTTCGGATGAACCGGAGCCGCGGGTAAACCGGTTCGGGGTTGTTCGAGTGGCGGTCCAGTATGATCTGGTGTATTGTAGGAACCGCTGTGTACCACGTGGCGTTGTACTTTATCATGTCCTTCCAGAACGACGAGGCGGAAAATCTCCCCGCCGCCGGAAGCGCCACCGCCGCACCGGCGCTGAGTGAACTCAGCATCCCGGCGATCAAACCGTGCACGTGGAAGAGTGGAAGAACAATCACCGTCGAGTCTGACTCAGTGAGTCGGTACACCGATTTAATGTTGTTCACGGACGAGAACAAGTTGTGTTGTGTCAAAGGCACTCCCTTGGGACGGCTCGTGGTGCCTGATGTGTGAAGGAAAAGCGCCACGTCATCTGGATCGTTAACGAGTGACTCAACGGATCCCACCGAGTCGGGGTGGCTCAACGAGAGGCTCAGCTCGGCTTCGTTGTTCTCGGCTTGGGTGGTGATGGAAGCCGTGGCGTGGGGGATGTTGAGTTTTGAAGCTGCGGCTTGAGCTGCGTTGTTTCCTTCCGCTAATGTTAGAAGAAGCTTGGACTCGGAGTCGGATAAGTAAAAGTCGAACTCTTCGGCTGTGTAAGCCGCGTTTAACGGCGCGGCTGTGGCTCTCACTCGAATAACGGCTAGAAACATGACAACAAACTGCAATATTGAAACAAAATAAAGAAAGAGGTTACAGCTTTTTTTCTCTTGTTTTCTACGTTATCACGTGGTCATTCCAATTAATTTGTCAACGTAACACGTTCGAAATTAATAAAATTCGGAATTTAAGGGATTGAGAAACGAACCTCGACGGTGTTGGGGAAGGTGAGGGCGACGACGTCGCCGGGTTTGATACCAGCGGCGACCAAGCGGGAGGCGGCGGATTCCGCCAGTTGATGGAGGCGGGAGTGGGTGAGGTCGAACTTTCCGGCGACGGAGATTGCTCGGCGGGAAGGGAATTTAGCGGCGACATCGAGGAGAAAGCCGGTTAGTGTCATTGGGGTACCCATGGTGTTTTTTGCTTACTTGCTTTGGAAAACGCTGTGAGTTGTGTGGTGATTGGTGAATGAATATTGGAATGGAGTGTGGGTTTGGGAAATTTGTTGAGTATTTATAGGGCATGATAGAGTGACATGTGAGTGGCGGTGGTATCTAGGTAGGAGGGGAAGTTGGGGTACGTGGAATGAAAAGGAGAGGGAACGTGTAGAGTGAAGGCACACGTCGCTTGGTGAAGCCTTCAGGTTTCAGTCAAATCTGTCTAGCCAGCAGCCACTACAGTTTAGATCAAATATATTCTGCAATTACAATTTATTACAATACTCATTAATTGTTCATAATTAATTACACCGTTTTGTTACTAAATTTAAATTGAAAATAAATTGTGTAAGTTGATTATCTATCCATCTCTTATTGAAGGACAGATTACAAGGTGCGTTTTTTTTTGTGAAATTACAATGTGTTTCTTATTCATATTTTATCCACTTATTTGCATGTTTAAAATAAGTCGATAGCTTTATAGGTTATATTCATCTCATCATATTTTGTATATTTTGAGAAACCCTATTAATACTCAACTCTTTTGAAGCTCAAAAGAAGAAAAATTATTTTGAATATTATTCATATGCTTGGCTAGATCGAAATGGTAGGGTTAATAAATGTAAATCGTAACTCTCCGTAAATATATAATAGATTATCATTAATTACATTTTGTCATCTAGTCTAATGTTAACAATTTGCATCTCAAAAATGAGAGTTAGACGATACAAATGTCAAGTCCTAAAAATAAATGAAATTACATAAATTAAACGTCCCATCTTGTGAGAACAAAAAACACATTCTCTTGGCGTGATGCCCCTCCAAATGTTTCTAGTTTCTAAATAAATCACTATTACAAAAGTACATCAGCTGACAGCTGTGAAGGAACAACTGGAAAGTTATCTAGGACGATATTAGGTTAGTCAAAACAAAGCAGCCTATTGTCCTCCAAAACTATGACGACCAACCGTCTAATTGCATGGTTGGTCCCTAAAATAGTAGTTCTAGGCAGGGACGATACAGGAATCTAGGTTGGGAAGGGTTAGAATTTTTTTTATAAAAAATTGACAATAAAAATTTTTAAAAAATATATTTAATATAAAATTTATTAAAAAAAATAAAAAATGAATATAAAATTTGACAATTTTTTTAAAAATTAAAAATAAAATCTACCATCATATGATGTAAGAGTAAAATAGTAAAGTAAAATTTATAAGATTTTAAAAAATTGTAGATAAAAAGTGTCAAATTAATTTATTAAAAATAAAACTTACCAAAAATAAATAAAAATATAATGAAACCAAAAGTGAAGAGTGAGATGCTTTGAATCAACCGTTAAAATATATCTTAACCATGCATGATGCTTGATTCATGGTATCCTCTTATAATGATGGTCCATGCATATTTATTATAAGTTATACACATACAAATACATTATTGTTTTAAGCATTTATAAACACTATTGATAAAATTGAATTAATTAAAACTAGTTGTAGATATATGATTAGTTTTTTAAAAAATAACATATATCTACAATTAATTATATATTTTGTAAAAAAATTTAACAAATGAAAACATTATTTACGTTATGTAAGAGAGGATAAAAAAAATTGCACAATGGATATACGATTTCATTGTATAAAAGTATACAACGAAAACGTTTTTTTTTACAGCCCTTGTACACAAAGGAAATATAATTCCATTGTATACAACTATAAAATGTATTTGTGTTAAAAAGATATTTAAGAAATAATAAGTATAAGCACGAGGGAGTGAGAATAACAATTCGTGGAGTGAGAATAGCAATAGATGAAAGTCCATGCCCCAATAGCATGTTGGACTGCCCACAAGAACCACATAATTAAGAAATTACCATACAAGTTTAAATCTTAAACATATTTATACAATGATAATTATTGAACTAGTAGACTTTGATTCCTGCATGAAACTTAAAATGGAATTTTGGTTCTTCGAACATTATTGGCAGCAATGATATTTTGGGTACAATGATTTGGTTTGTTTTGGAAAGGTTAAATATGGTGAACATAAAGAGTATTTCAGATAAGAAAGTCACAAGTAGGGTAGTCATATATAATATAATACAATACTCCTATATGGCTAAATGCACGAACTTCTTAAAGTTATATATATATATATGTGGAGAAACTGGGGAAGGCACTATCTCAAATCTCACTATTGTCTTTACCTCAAAGTAAAGCAATAAGCATCGTCTTCTGGGGAAGGTGCTATCTCCCTATTTTCTCCGTCTCACACAAGTGAACTTAAAAGCATTGGTTGTGGCCTTTATTTTCTTTTAATATTAATTTTCTGTTGTTGTCTTAAAAATATTAGCCCATTTTACCATATAATCATGTTAAAGCAATTATGTGATTATTGACAAAGAACAACACAAGTAATTTCTAAATTTTAAGAACTGTGAATTACAACAACATATGAACCATTCCATATGCGTGTTCTTATATGTTTGTTGTGCTGGTCACTTAATTTTTGGTCCCATGGTCTTGGTGAAAGAGAGTATAAATTGTTTCAGAAGAGGGTGTTTTCGGAAAAGAAAATTGAAAGGGAAGTGTAAATAGCCTACTCTTCCCCAATTTCAGAAACCCACTATTAAATAGAAAAGCTAGAGCCCAATAAAATAAATACTAGTTTACAGTCCAATAATATAGCCCACCCAAAACAAATAATCCAACATAAATAACACTCCCTCTTTGAACATTTTTTTTATATTATTAATTAAAATTTATTAAGATCCCTCAAAAAAAATTAAAATTTATTAGTAATTATAAATTTTTATTATTTTTTAAATAAAATTACTTATAATTTTTATTTGTTAATAAATTTAAACTAATAATAATGAAAAAAAACAGAAGAGTGTACTACTAATCGTCCAACCAAGAATGCAACATGGCCTTGGGCGTTTAGCCCAACTGAACGAACCTGGCCCATCAATTTAAGCGTTAACATGATTATGGGCCTGTCCCATTCAAGCATTTATTCAATACTAGTATAATTTATGTTATGAGTTAAAAAAATCTTTATTTATTATAATTTTTTGTAAGATAATTATACAACCTTTTTTATGAGACCATGTATTATACAACCTAAATTCTATTTTTTTAATTATTAAAATTAAATAAACATAATAGAAGTAAATAATCAGAACTTGACTGAAACAATTGTTATATGGAGATGGATTAAGGACACTAAATGGAATGTAAATATATATATATATATATAGTTATTTTATAAGCCAAATAAATTTGATTGATACTTGGTACAAGGGGTACGTACCTTCCATTCACAAAAAAAAAACAAAAACTTTCAGAATACAATGAATATATGTGGGAACGTAATTGGTATACTAATTGTTTAGAAAAAAAGGAATTTCCAGTTTTATACAAGTCGAATGGTGTAAGTGATTTCCATGCCTGTTGCTAATTTGTGAAAACGATAGCAACAAATCGTTAATTATGACTGACAAGTGACATTAACACAGTTAATGAAAACCTAACCATTTAAAGAAAACAAAACAATTAATTGGAGTACTTCTTTTTCTTTTCTCCAAAGTCTCAATGTTGGGCAAGAAGAGTAGGAGAGTGGACCCAAGATCATGAACGATTCGTCAAACTGTAAGTAGTGAAACGATATAACAGATTAATTGCAGTGACTAAACGTACGCAAGATAGAACAAAGTTAGGTGTGTATCACATTCTTGTTTCCCAAAAATGGGCGAATAGTGGTTCAAGAAAACGTGATTTAATAGGCATGTTTTAGTCGCTAATCATGGAGGTGAATGGCTGGTTCTTTCTGAATTTTGATTAAGTTGTGACTCGTGGCAGCGTACAAGACTTGACTCTATCTCCAAGAACTTTTGATCAGATATCCATTGATAACCAATGCTCTTTATTTGTTTTGTTTTGAACATTAGTTAGTTTTTCGATTTCTTTAACTAGCTTTTAAGTTATTGATCTTTTATATAAGTAGATCTAATTGAAAAATGTTTTACATTTTGAATTAACAAAAAAAGATGAAATTGGTTTGTTTCTCTCTCTCTCTAATTTGGTTAGTGAATTGAATCATCTTTATACTTTAAAATGCAACAAAACTAAACTCATTGATTTTAAGAGAACAAAGAATTGATGAAAAATGAGTACAATATTTTGTAAGAACGGGAGATGAGTTTATTTCTTCAAAGACAGTTTACTGTAGATGATACCCACTCCCTAAGACCCAAAAGGAAGAAAAGAACAAATAAAGAAAAAAAAACCATAAACAGTAACCAAATTATTATATGGTCAATATCAATACTAACTAACTCTACTGTGTCTTGATCATAACTAGGACGTCGACTATATGATTTATTCCGCACACAAAAGAAGAAATGTAATTAGTTCGCTTGTAATTAGCTAGAAAATAGGATATCTGTTTAATATTCCAATAATGATCCTTATTTTTTTCAAACACTAGCTTCCAAGAAAATAGCACCTAAATTTCTGTATGATACAATTTTCAGCCTCCTTGTTCTTTCAGCAAACGTAACACAAAGAAAACTAAAATAAAATATGATCGCGTATATCATCAAATGGTTCTTAATTTCCTTTCTCTTCCATATATTGTGTAGTTTTAAGTTAATTTTGATGTATTGTTAATGTTTATACTTTACAGTAACCTTCCTCATAAAATTTAGGGATATAATTTTAGTTGCCTTTGTGTGTGTATGATGTATTATTGTTAATGTTTACGAGTTACGACCAAGCTAAAAGTACACATAAAAATAATTTATCTAAAGATTTTATGTCTAATAAATATAATGGGAGAAATTAGGCATAACCAAATTCTAGTTTTCTTATTACACCAAAAAAAAATTCTAGTTTTCTTTTTTGCATTTCCTTTTTTTTATAACAATGCCATAATTAACAAGAATTCCGTTTTCACACTAGAGTATATCATGCCAGCTCATATTTTGTTTTCCTAACAGCGCCAAGAATGTGAATGAAACATGATTTTCAGCCACTTTGATGATGTGATGTGTATTAAAATTAAAAACATTAAAAAAAAAAGTGAAATAGATATTATATTAATTTTTATAAAATTATTTTAAAAATTTATAAAAATTATTTTAAAAATCATATAAATAAAATATTATAATTACGTAAAATTATGTTACATTCTTAATTAGCGTATTACCTTTATTTTTTTAAACAACAAACAATAAGTGTGATAAACATTCAAAAAAAAAAGTGATGAGTAATTTGAATATGATAAAATAAAAAGAGAAATAATGTATATTAATAAGGTATATATATATTATATAAAGATAGATTAAAATTTTAATCTCTTAATTTCTTAAATACATCATTTTTGTTTCTTAGTTTTAAATTGATAATTTTAATTTTTCTAATTTTAAAAATCAACTATTATAGTTCCAGATTAATTATTAATTAATAATTATAATTAATAGAGTTATTAAATTAATTATAAATTCACTGACAAAATATTAATTATTCAAAAAGGTTAAAAATGATTTTTCTTTTAATTTTTATTATTTTTTAATATTAAAAATAATTTTTTATGGTTGATAATTAATAATTTTTTTTAATGTTAAAAATGATTTTTTTTTATTTTTTAATTATTTTTTTCTTTTATGTAAAAAATTATTACAGTTTTTATAATAATTTTTAATTAATCAAAATTTAAAACTAAAAAAATCAAAATTGTTATTTTAAAAATATGAAAATCAAAATCATTTGAGAATGTTGAAACCAAAAATTACAATTAATTCTATAAAAATACGTATGTATCATCACTCAGCCTAAAATACTACTAGTATTTTGTAAACAAAATTACAAAAACAACCACGAGTATAACATTTTTTTTTATGAGAAACGGAGATTTTATTAAGAAAACAAATAAAGAAGTGAATTTTGATTCAAATGTCCCTGCCCCTATAGCTCAGTGGTAGAGCGTCAGTCTTGTAAACTGAAGGTCTGTAGTTCGATCCTGCATGGGGGCATCCAATATTTATTTTGTATCACTTCACAAAGTATGAACTAATCATTATAGTTCTTTTTTGAGTTTTTCCAACTTATTTTTAAGAATAAAGTAAATAATATGATAGCTGCTTGACCAAAAAGATCAATAGAACTAAGTTTTCTCGAGAATAAGAAACGTAGCTTCACTGCCCATTATTCTTATTATTATATTCTTATAAGATAAAAAAAATAAACTTGTGCAACATATGACATAAAATTGTGAAGTGTAGGAGTCATAAAATAGGTGAGATGATGATAAAGAATACATTGTGTGTATACGGACCCAGTAAGTAGGAGCAATCTTTTGTTTTCTTTCATGTAATCAAACATAAAGTGACACGCGGGTGCTTGAGGTAGTTTATTTGGAGCAATAGATCCTCCATTGATAGCGGGTACTGCTTGACTAGTAGTAGTAACATAACTTAATTGTCATCACCATCATACGAACCTATCTCACACGCCTCAAGTACCACGTCCTCACCCATAACTATTATACATGCAATGTCAATTTTTTACATTCCCATTTAAGTGATTTAACTAACTATAAATCGTTCCATGTGATGGGTTCACTAATAAATAAAGAAATTGTTTTAACCCATTCCATAGAAACGTGTTATGTAGTGAAAAAAGGATTCAAAGCATTTCCTTATCATGTTACAGTAAGTTAAACTAATCTTCTGTAAACAACTAAACTACTGTTCTTTTGTTTTTCCGCTCTTTTGATTCCTATCGAAAAGTCCACCTTGCCACCTTCTACTCAAATATCCTTTTTTTTTTCACTTAAAAAAAAAAAAAAAACTCCTTGAAGAATCCGCTATAAATACCCTCATTAACACTTAGCATAAACCATCACAGCAATAATCCTCCAAGTACACTATCATAACCAAACTTCCAAGCTAGAGTTTTAGCCTATCCCAATTCCCAACGATCTTCCTCTGCTTTGAGCCATGGCCCTTAACATTAGCTTGAGATGTTTGGCACTAGTTGGCCTTGCATTTTTCGTCACCGTGCAAGGAACTCTTGGTAAGTTTCTAAAACCAATCAACTTCGATCTTAATTAAATAGTCATTTAATTAATTACGACTTGGCCTCCATATAAATGTTTGATTTAGTTTATATTTCTGACAGAAGCTGTAAGAGAAAGAGTGGCTATTTTTTTCAATATCGTGAATCAAATACCTATTTGTTTTTCATCCAAAGATTGCGCATTCAAATTTGATCTTTGTATACATAGAACAAGGGTGTTAGTCACTGAAAAGTCCGGATGTAACTCCTATAAATGTTGGAAATTATAAATTTATAAACTGAGTAAATAAGAATGTAATAAATTATTAAAAGGAGGGATTGGAGTTTTAGTGTTGTTTTTTCATCAGTAGATTATTGGAGTTCTACCTCAATAACCTATGTTGTTATTATTTAATGCAAATGATTTTTATAAAGATTTCCAAGATTAAATTCTAATTTTGACTAAAGAATGTCAAAATATCTTAAACACTGTATCTAAGTTTTATGATAAAAAAAAAAAAAAAAAAACCTCGAGGACATTTAATTTAAACCGGTGGATATAATTTTACATCGTACCCTTTACACATTTCTTTCGTTTAAGAAAGTTAAATGTAGACTCATATACGAGAGTTTTCTGCACAAACTCACGTGTTTACATAAAATAAAAATTTATGTAAATCTTTGACTGAGTTCTAAAGTGTTGACCTCTAATATGGTTAATTTTAGCATCTCTAATAGTATATATATTTGTGGAAATTATTGGTGAAAAATCCAGGAGAGATATTAGAATGTGAGAATTTGAGCCACGACACGTGCGCATTCGCGGTGTCATCCGAAGGGAAACGTTGCGTGCTTGAGAAGCGTGTGAAGAGGACAGGGGAAGAAGCCTACACGTGCGGAACTTCGGAGATAGAAGCTGAAAAACAAAAGGGGCACATCGAAACAGAGGAATGCATGAAGGCTTGTGGGTTGGAGAGAAAATCCTTTGGAATATCATCGGACTCTCTTTTGGAACGTAGCTTCACACAAAACCTCTGCTCCCCTCAGTGCTACCAAAGCTGCCCCAACATCGTTGACCTCTACTTCAACCTTGCTGCTGGTGAAGGTAATTAAACAATATCTCTTTTTTAGTTATAATTATGTTAATTAGAATGTCTAAATTATTAATTATAAGTTATCTTCTTCATGGTAAATACACATGCAGGTGTGTTTCTTCCGAAATTGTGTGCAAATGGTCGTCGAGAAATGGCGGAGATAAAAAGCTCTGGTATCGCGGCGCCAGGACCAGTGCAATCTCTGCAATTCACGGCAGTTTCTCCTCAATCTTTTGATGCTGTGGTGCCCGCGGTTGCACCGTTCCCGCAATACTAAGTTAACTAGTACGTAACGTAGTAGTTGTAGTAGTAATTTTCCGAATAAAATGAGTGTATTAGTTATTTGATATTTGATACTTAATGCGTGTTTAATTAGTTTGTAATAAGGATGTTGCCCCGCACACCAATTAGTATGTATGTAGAAGGTTTGGAATGTGTCATATTGTACAAAATTTTAATGCTGCAAGTGGTCTCTCAGACTCTTCGCATTGAAAATGAGCTATATATAGCTTTTATTATTTTTGGTTAATATATATATAAATTGCTCTTTTTAATAATTGGTCTGAAATCTGAATAGTAATATGTATTCGAGTTCTTTAAATAAATGGTTAGAATTTTGAATCTCAAACTATATATATATTGCTTACAAGAAAATTTAGTTAGGAGAATGTAGTTCATCAGCACTGTTAGTGCTTTTGAACTCTCAAAGGAAATGATGAAATTAGTTTCTGGTGAACGTCTAGAGATATTTATTGCAATCATAATGTATAAAAAAATATAGGATGTAATATATTGGTTTAGTTTTTAAACTTTTTTGAATTTTTGTTTTTAGAATCAAAATTTTGACTAGGCTTAATTCTTAAACTTTTTTTTTTTTGTTAATATTTCTGTTCCTTGATAATATATAAATTTAAATAATAATTGAAAATAAAAATTAGAAATTTATTTTTGACCAAAGCTCTATTTTTTTTAGAAATGGCCTTAATGATGAGATTTGGCGTGTCTGTGTGTAGGTGCGTGGTGATTTATTATTTTTTTAAATATTATTTTTTATTTTGAAATTGACCTTTCAATTTGTTTGATGGGAAAGTTTGAGATTTAATCTGGGATTGAAGATTATGATTATGAATACGAAGGATTTTGGGTTTATAATTTTAAAAAACAAATCTGTCTTTAGTTATTTATAATGATAAGATAATTAATTTAAACAAAGTAATGTTAAAATTTATCACTATCTTAAAATTAATTATTTCAAAATAAAAAAATACTAATAGTGTTAGTTTAAAAAATTACAGAATAATATTTTGAATAACGTTGTAAACTTGAAGAGAAATAAAAAAATAAGTTAAAGCATACAGAACTAAAGGATTAAAAACATAAGTGGCCAAATAGATACTTTAGCCTTTCTAAAGAAAAAGGGTAAAATTTTCAGTTAAAAGTTAATTTATTGTCAAAGATGATTCATTTAGCTTATTTTAAAAATTAAATAACCTTTTTTTTTTTTATCAGTTGTGAATAAAGAAGAAGAATTATTTTGAAAAGAACTTCAATTATGAACATGAATATAGTATTGGATATGAGTCATATGACTTTACAGTCACACACATACATACATATATAAAACAAATTCAATAAACGACACCTGAATCTTTTGTTCAGAAATTTAGGGACATGAAAGGTGCATAGATTTTTCTAGTAGTGTCACAGTCCTAATATTGTAGGTATCCCACTTTTTTTTTTCTCTTTTTCAGAATGATAGATATATACCACCACACATATTGTTTCTGTTTCTAAAGTCTCTTTACGACAGATTCCTCCATGAACAGTGGCATTTGGCCAAAGAGTGTTGGGTAGGTACACATAAAAAGACAATTCGCCACTCAATTTCCAAACAGAGCACTTAAGTAGGGAAATGTTGCATACCTGGATCTAACTAAATTTGGCTTTATACAAAGTTTTAAACACCACTGAGTTATAGATTTTCAAAAACAGTTTCCCATTGTAATTTCTACTTGAGTGATTTACCAATCATACTTTTTGTAATTGCAACATGACAATAATTTTGACTACATCAATT
Organism: Amphicarpaea edgeworthii; assembly: GCA_014843725.1. NCBI lineage: Eukaryota > Viridiplantae > Streptophyta > Magnoliopsida > Fabales > Fabaceae > Amphicarpaea > Amphicarpaea edgeworthii. The sequence goes on from CM026325.1 coordinate 4,300,535, forward strand.
ACATTTGTCCATAATATTGAACAATAGTATAAAAAATCACGATAAATCTATAATCATAACTTTTAACCGATGTATCATTCCAGTCAAATTCTCCGCCCTGATAATGTCCTGGCCGCGACCGATTTTGGATCCAAAAAGACTCTTCACAAAATAAGTAAAATAAGGTTAAAAATAGTGATGCTGCGGTCACAATTTTGAACCTACATTATTATTATTATTGATGTTCTAAAAGTAGGTGAATGCATGCAAGTGATGCAACATAAACCTGGGAGTGGGGTCGATCCAATTCAGATGGCTATGACTAGGAGGGATGATCTAGACCCAAAATGTTTGAATCTACATTTGGGCATATGTGTACTCTCCCAATACAAAACAATTATTTTACGTTTTCCATTGTTTCTAAATGTTTAACATTATATAACTGACATTGAGATGAAATTGTTTCAGTTTAATTTAATGAGGTATAGGATTTGAATCTATATTAAATATTTAGTGGAAGAGTTTAGTCATCATAATGATTCTACTTATGATTGTCTTCCTTCAGAGGATACTAATCTAAACCTAAAAAATGTTTAGTTTTTAAGTTTATCAAAATATTTGGTCTTTCTTTTACATTATTATTAATACCTATACCTTTAGTGAGTTTATCAAATGTGCATCAGGCATTTATTTTTCCTGTGGCTGTGCAAGACCTGTTACAGTTGCTGATATGTGTAATTGTAACCACCGCCATGATTGGTATGAGCCTGTCTATTCTTAAAGTAAAGCTTTTCTGCCTTTGATGAGTGATTAGTTGACTCAATATAAGTGTTGTAGTTATAAATAATTGCACTTCATTATAGAGTGTTTTTTTTTTTATTATCTATTTGAGTGACAAGTTTAATCTTAAAGTAAATATATAATGGAAATGATTGAGTTTTGATGTTGGTTGTTGTAAGAAAAAAAGTTTCTTTGAATTTTATTCTTTAAAATATTGAAATAGTTATTTCAAGATCTAGGGATTTTGGAAGCTAAGGTCAAAAATCAAATATAAATATTTTGTCAGGATCAAAATTAATTTTATTATTGATTAATTATGTAAAACTTAATACATTAGAAATTAAACTCTTAATTTATATAGTGTATTCCATTTTTGTGTAATCAACATATGTGTTGAGATTTTTATTTGACACCTAACTAATAAAACTTATGCCTAAGCAGAAAATTCAACTCTAAGCCTTGGTTAGAGATCTAAGTGGCGAACCACATTTTTTTTTGGTGATCAGTGGCGAACCACAGGTTCCTTTATATATTTATAGATCAACACCTCCCAAAAACGTACGTACGAGAGAAGTGAAAAAAAAAAAAAAAAACTTCAAAATAAAGTACATGTCTCTTAAAACTAAAATGATGATACCCAACTGAACAATGGGATGGAAACAAAACTAATTAACTATGATCGACATGGTAATTATTGGACAATAGTAATACAAATATCAGCATAATGAAAAAGGGGTTAACATAACAGTTGATTCTGGAGAAAAAGGAAAAAAAAAGTGAAAACACTTGTGTGAAAGACATGGCTCATCTTTCTCTAGAAAAAGAGTTACACTTTGATAAAAGGGGATCTAAATTGTTTTACAAAAGATGAAACCATATTCGACTATGTTGGAATTATAGTTAGATTACCATGCAAGTAACTTTGAATTTGATGTCCCCTTCCCACAAGAAAAAAGCTAGTAACCTATAAAGAAGCATAATTAATTAATTAGATTCCTTCATTTTACACAAAGAATCCATTTTCAATTTTGTTATATAATAATATAAACTTCATAATTATCAACAACGATTGAATCTATAAAAAAAAAGTTTATAAATTCTCAATTATACGGTGAATCAAAGTTTAAATTTTCACTAAAAAATGTGATTATATTTAGTGTGGATCATGTTTCGGACAAAATTGTCTCTAAAAATTGTGAAAAAAATAAAATAAAAATAGATTTAAACAATATATCACAAGTTAAAATTAAATGTACTCATTTAAAAAGCAACCAACCCTAATGGGGGACACATGACATGATGCAAGGAACAAAAATTTATGCGAGTGGTATCAACCGACATGTTGGATTGATGGGCTTGTCCACTGGGCCACTCATGTTGGAGGTTGATGTGATAAAGATCTCGTACACTACACATAGACCCCTCCCTAAACATTTTGTTTTTTTTTTTTCACAGTAAAGTAAAGGGAATCTGCCGTCAATTCACTTTCTCATATTAAACCACTGCTCCAATGAGTTTTATTTATTTATTTAATTATGGAAATAATATTTATGTATTGACTTTGTTTTATTATATTTTAAATTATATACGAAAGAAAATTTAGAATAAATAGTTGATTTGAATGATAATGAATTTTTTTTTTTTTGTATACATAATCTCATATTCGAGGTTCTTTGATGAAAAAATTTGATAAAAGACAACTCCACTAAATGTTGTACATGTTTTTCCATGAATATTAATCATAAAAAAAGTCAATAAATATTTTTTTTATCAATCGTTAAAGAAAAATATTTAGAGGAAGTTTGTATTTACATAAGTTATATTATTATCACAAATATAAAGCTTGAGGGTAACAGCCCCGAACTCTATAACTTGGATCTGTCCCCTATTGATAGTAAAAAATTTTATAGTAAGAGTGTGTATTAACCAAACTCATTTAAATATTTTCCTTTAAAGAAAAAATCATAAATAAGAAATTCATTAAAAATACTAAAAATAATATTTAGCGCCGTTATTTAACAACGATTTGACATTCGACAATGCCTAAGGATATACTGAAACCTGTGGCAAACAACTGAAGCAAACCACGTGAAGTTAAGGAATATAATTCTCGTGGAATTAAGGAATTTCTGCTATGTAGAAGTAGTAATTAAGAAGTTGTTTTGTGAGAGTTCTATTAGTATAAAATAAATATTGCTGTATATTTACACTGGCTACTCATTTTTATATTAATAACTTGGCAATAGTAATGAATATTTTTAGCTCAATGTATATTCAAGACATGGTGCTTGTTAGTCCTTCTTGTGAAAGGTTAAAGCGAAAAGAAAAATAAAATATATTGACAAATTCCAAATAGTTGGGTCCCAAACATGCTCATCAGTCATCACTTTATTTCCTTATTAATTGTGTGTGCAGAGAAACTTTATTATTTTGGAAGAGATAAAAACTCATTTAAATAATCTTTTGTATTTATGTATAGAACTACCGGTACTGGATATATGGTTTTTAGCAACATTTATTTAGTTATGCTTGCTATAGTGCTATTAATACAGAGACTTCAGAACTTGTATTAAACGAATTAATGTTACTTATTTTGTTATTTTCCATGCTAATTTTACATTTTTTTTTTGTCTTATAGAAATACGCTTGGTTCTCACAAAACGAATGAAAGATGATATATAATGAGATTCTTTTTATTCCCTTCCAAGAATACAATTTTGATTATGAGAAATTTATGTAACATATTTCCATATTTCATATTTTTAATAAAATTCAGCAAACTTTTAAACAGTTAGAGAAAGTATGTTTCGCTGACACTCTTTTTGTAAATATTGGAGATGAATATATATTGTTGTGAAATGATATATTTTACTCATTTGTTAAGGACTAAAACTAAAGAGAGAAAGTGAAATATAATTAATATGGACAATTTCAATAATGTTAATTTGTCTATTGTATGTGAGCTCAGAAAACATCAAGATCTGGCAGTGGAAACTGCAGGACATTGAAGGTATGGTTGGCTGTGATGCAATCAACAACAAATCAATGGGTTATATAAGAAAGAAAGTAGTTAAGAATATCAACCAAAAAGAAAAAAGAATATCAACTATCCATATGACTACAACTGGAACCCATAGTAATATTTTTGTGTCTCAAAAATTAATCAACTTGGCTGTTGTATTTCATTTTATAACATTTTGACACGAATATATATAATCTGCAAAATTATAGTATATGGCGAATTCTGAAAAACTAATCAAGAGGCATGCCTATGTCTAAAAATCATACGTAGAAAATTAAAATCTACACAATCAATTTATACAAGATGACAAGATATACTATATCATTAGATAGAGAATGAAGGAGATCAAAGATGAAACATTTAGAGAGTGGAGTTTCCCATATAGGAATTAAGATTTAGATTTTACCTGAAATGGATGAACAAGATCGAGTTTAGAGTTGATGGAAAGTTCCTAAGGGATCGCATGATCCAATAAGTGAACCTGTGAATTAAGCAAAGGTAGCTGAATCATCCAGGAATTGCATGCAAGAAGATTGCAAGATTACAAGAATTAGATCAATGCGATCCCTTTGGAACTCTCCACCCACAATAAGGCCACAACAATTAAGCAACTTTTTTTTCTTCTCTAAAAAACTGAGGACCAGAGATTGATGAGGTTGTAGTATTGTGTATGTGGTGGTCCAAAAAGTAGTTGTGGGTTGGTTTCTGATTTATAGAATAACAAAGAGATCATTGATCTAGCTCGAAAAAAAAAGCTAGGTGGGGGCTATAATATTGGTGCCTCTCTCTCTCTCTCTCTCTCAGTTATGTCATTGTGAAGTTTGTTTCACTTCACATTCACTTGGTGTGACACGATGAAATGTAGATGAGTACGCAACGTGTGTGGTGTGCTTGGCCTTGTGAAATTACTGAAGTAGCTTTCACTAGTATTTAGAAAACATTCTTCTACTGCGCGCTTTATCTTGTCTCTTCATACTTTCCGCTTAAATACCAACATCTAGCACACAACCAAGTGCGCGCACGCACACGTACGTCTATATATTATTATTATTATTATAATGTTTAAATATATTTTAAATATTCCTTTGCAAAAAACCTTCAAGATAGAAAACATGTATTTAAGGCATTGATTCAACAACTTTTGATTTGTGTGGTGTATTCATATAGGTCGTTGTGGAGGCATCAATCATGACATCCTGCTGATTAATACTAAAGGTCTATTCACCTTATACTTCAACGAATAATCTTCTCATTTAAGAATCAAAACAAGAACTTCTACACTGCTGTGGACCCGGCTATAGTGTTTAATTATATATATATAGCACCCTTAATTGTACACCACGGAGAAAAAAACTATCTGTCCAAGTTCCATAATAATAATATCGCAAAAAAAAAAAAAAAATCAACCAATGCACAAATAGTCGACATATGTCTCGAGGCTGGATAGTTTAAATTATATAGTGATAGTGATGACTAAAGTAGGAAATTACAACATTCCTCACTCCTTTATTGTAGGACCGAATCCACACTTAAATCTTAAAGTTGGCCTTTACTTAAAATCTATTAATACTATATCAATTCACTCCAACAAAATAGTATATAATTAGTTATTAATTTGTTAATTTTGTGTTAACAAAAATTCGAATTCACGATCTATTTTGCTTCTTTTTTTTTTTTCATTGACTGGATTGTGGGCGAAGATCTTTGGTACTTTACTAAGAAAATTGAAAAACTTGGCATTTATTGAGCAAGGTAGATAGATCTATTAATGAGAAGCTTTGGCGTTCCACTACTTAATTAATTATCTATTCCCCACCATTGCACATGATAGCCGACAAGAAGTTTTTGGCTCTCAACCCACGATCCAATTCCTCTATATATCATTTATTTTATTTAAACATATATACTATAGCTCACAAATCGTTTTACTGAGGATCCCTCGCTTTATCGATGTTGAAACCCCACCTAAGATTCGGTTCAAATGTTTGAATTTTCATAACTTTAGAATTAGTTCTCTCTGTCAAAATTAGTAGAAGCTAAAAGATGTTTGTAATGGTGAATTCAAATCCTAATTTTAATTTTGATAAACTTTCTTAATTGCACGTGTGATTCCTAACATATTTGATCAAGTGTTTTAGAGAAAATTATGTAGAATGTATGCAGTCCAATCCAATTAAGTAATTAAAATACTTAGAAATTAAGCTGTAAGACCAATATCTAAGAAAACTTCATCGTTACAGTACCCCATCAGAGGGTGCATCATGATAGCACCAATAAAAGGTTACATGACAAAAAATCACTACAAAGTTTTACCTAACAGTTTGAACTTTGAAGGCTTGCAGGGACTGGTGAAACCACTTTACAACCACTATATTAAGAAGCCTTAAGTGAAGTAAAACAAAAGTGAAAAAATTGATGAAAATCCTTTGTTGAGGTATACTTTAAATTAAGCATCTATGAGATTCTGATGAAAGAGAAGGCTTTTGATATATATGAAACTATTTCCTAGAGATAACCTACTCCTATATATATACAGATTATCTAAAGCTTACACAAGTGAACTAGAAGTGCATGTTTCTTTCGCGTTCTTGTTGTAAATTTAAATCCACTCTTGCGAGAATTTGTGAGAAACTGTGTCTATGCAGTTTTCACATATATCCTCTTAGTTATGTTTAAGTTGTTTGTAATTACCTCCCAAACACCTGTGTGTTGATATCTAAATTACTTAATAAAAATATATTCAAAAGTACTTATGTATAACAATGACGATAGAATTTAAAACTAAAATGTAAAAACTCATATAAAATACCCAAATATCTGACTACTAATTAAACTGAGACTCTAATAAATTAAGTAGTATAAGAATAATTGAAACGCTATAAATTGATCTCTCATCTTTAATTTCTCTCTATACACACGCATAATAACAATGGGTCCTTTAATATGGAGTGGAGTTTGTAATTAATTATGGGGACCAACAAGATAACGGATGATTAATTATTTGCCTTTGAGAGGCAGATGAAGGTTGCGATCAAACATCTAATGCTGCTAGGGAGATGCTAGGCATAGTCTATTTTCGATGATGACACATATTGCTATATGATTAACATTTTGATCATTCACTACTATACGGTTTTGTTTTTCATCCTTTATTCTCTAAATCATCAAATTTAAAACCCATGGCCAAATTGACATTTTAATCAACACCACAGACTTGTTGGAAGCTAATTAAGTGCTTCTACTGACTGGTCTCCAATTTTTTCTTTATTGACTAACTTTATTTGATTCGGTGATTTAAAAGTCATTCAAATGTTACATTCATTCATATATATATATATATAAAGATTAAGAAATGGAAGAGAAATGAAAATAGCATGCATGGGAATTTTTTTTTTGGGGGGGGTGGGGGAAATCTTGAAACGTGTACATCAATTGGATCTATTTTGTGCGAACTCTTTGATTTTGTGGGCTCTTATTTTTAGAGTGTTAGTTGGATTGGATGGGTCAATTTTATTTCCTAAGTTAGGTTATTGCTTCCTGCACCTCATTCTATTGGATACTTTTAAAAAAATGAATAGATCTATAAATATGTCGTTGATCCTAGCACCCCTTCCCTTCCATAACAATGTTAGATAGCTTCCATATTTAGAATTCCAAAATCATCGTAGCATTATTCTGTATGTGTAATCTGAAAAACAACATGGATTTTGGATTACTCAATTCAGAATAATGTTACGATATTTCTCCAACACCAAATATGAAAGTCTAAAAAAAATTCTAACTTAAGGATTAGTCAAACCGTAACTATAAGTGCTGGAAAAATTTAAAATAAACGAACTCAGTAGAAGGAAGTTATAATAAAAGAGGGGTATTTTGGAGATATTAAAATTTTGGGACAGCAGGAAGCAAAAGCTATGGTGTGCAAGAAGCAAAGGCCAGCTATGCATACAATGGGCCATAGACCAAAAACATTAAAACAACAGGTCCTTTGTTAGTGGGCCAAGTCAATAAGCTTGTAGTACAGATGTTGAGTTCTAGTCTAGGTTGGTTGGTTTATTTTTTAGTATATTCTTGTTAGTTCTCCTATAGGACTAGAATTTAGAACTAAAAAAACAAAAGGAAAAAGAAAATGCTGAATAAATTAAATAATAAATTAATGAAAATAAAATGATAAAATAACAAATGAAAAATTGTAAGAGAAGTAAATGAAAAAAGTAATTTCTTTGCTTGATCTTATGATCCATTTTCTCATTTCCCTAGTATAAGTCTGACTTTCAAATGATCATATCTTTGGTTAGAGGCACGTTTATCATGCTTTCCTTTACAAATCTTGTTTTATTATTTTCATACTCTTTGACTAAATCATTAAAAAGAATTCCGTTAAATCGTTTTGAATTTACCCATTGTTTGTCAATAACACAGGACAAATTTGTATTTTTTTTTCTTTTTTTAATATTGATGGATATTGTGAGGGTAAAAAACATAGTACAAAATTATGATTACACAAGTGTTTCCAGGAACAGGTAATGCTCATGTTTATTCCAACCTTAAATTATGTCTAGATCAATATGTTCTTCAAACTGAACCCAATCCTAGCTACGACTTTTGCAATAAGTGTTTCCATGCATTGCTGCTTGTTAATTAGAGTAAAAACAACCACCGACGATGACAACCCTTTCAAAAAAGCTGGTATCGCCTGCCGCTGAAACTCAACCGCACGTTTGAATCCAAGGAAGTTTCTCTCCGAACAAAAATGTGAAACAAAGAGAAACACCACTGAGCCAAACATGTCGTTATAGTTGGTGATAGAAGCTGAGAAAGCGACCTTGTAGTTGTCGTTGTTACTTGCTTTTCGTCTTGTCAATTTATATAAGTGAATAGAGAAATAAAATAAAAATCATCTGCAAATACTTATTAAAGCATCTTATTTTAAAACCACTCAAATTGGCCTAGTAGTAGGAGTTGAGATAATATCATGAAATCATATGTTCAAATATATAAACATGCAGCACGTGTTTTTTAAAGTCATATCCAGTATGTAAATCCACTATTTGTCGTATTTATAATCGTTTGACATTACAACCTTCCTAGTGCTGCTAGATTGAGACACAAAATATATATACGCCTAATTTAATTAACTTGTAGAAAGAAGTTATGAAATTGAAAGTTTTGCTTTTTGTTGTGGGGTGAAATACACTTTATCTATATATAATGATGATGACATTGACATGCATGTATCGTGTTTGTATATACGATATAATTTGATTTGGTCTTTTCTCTTGTTGAATCAAATGACAATTAGTCAAGCCTACAACAATATGAAACCTGACTGTAGCCTACAACAATATGGTCGGTTGGTCAACGTGTTCTACCATGAAAATTAAAGACATTTCAAAATAAGAAGGGACGAATAAAATAATAATAATCTTACATACTATACTCTGCATAATTCCATAAAATATTTTAATTTTTGTGAGCATTGAAAAACTAAAAAAAGATTACATAAAAGTACGTAGAGGTAATTTTATATAAAAGCAAGTTATAGCACCAAATACACAGGGTTATTCTAAAAGGTTCATCTACTTTTAACTTAAGAGAGCTTTAATTACACTACTACATAGATAAAGAGAATATAAAAGAAAAATTAGATGCTTTTCGTACTTTAATTCCTTTTAGCTTCCGATCTTTAAGCTCTCTCTAGAGAATTTCTTTTGCCCCACTTCGAAAGCAAAAGGTCTATTATTTGACTGATCTAGGAATATGGATAGGGAGGGGTTATAATTTTTTTTACAATAATTTTTTTTAAAAAAAATATTTAATATAAAATTTATTAAAAAAATGGATATAAAATTTGACAATTTTTTTAAAAATTGAAAATAAAATCTACAATCATGTGATGTAAGAGTAAAATAGTAGAGTAAAATTTATAGAATTTTAAAAAATTATAGATAAAAAGTGTCAAATTAATTTATTAAAAGTAAAACTTACCAAAAATAAATAAAAATATAATGAAACCAAATATTTATTAGGTATAAAATTAAGATATCATCTACTAATAAAAAAATTATTAACTTAAAATTTTATTTTTTTAATAATTTTTTATTATTATTTATTTTATTTTTTATATATATATGAAAAAAAAAAGGGGGGGAAGGGGGAGGGTGAAGCCCCTGCTTCCCCCCCTAAAATCCGTCACTGCTCAAGCTGTTTTATAATAGCTGATAAAAATAAAATAAAAGAAGCTGTTTTATAATATTTCCCACAAGACAGCCCAAAAACATGGTTTTGCTCTTTTTCACGTTGAGCGTCAATTTTTTTCCACACACCTGACACCATAGGCTAGCTATAGTGCAACGAAACAAACTACTCTACCCTGAACTTATAAAAATCCTACACAAATACAATATATCCTGCATACTCTCTGAAAATATGGTTTGTCATGCTTTCGAAAGAACTAGAACAACAAAAAATTAATTCAGATCACCATTGGAGATATGATGGTGTGATTAATCAAGCGAGAATGCACTGATTTGAATGTCTTCTGTAAAATGTGTAGAAAATAATGGAGTGCTTGCACGTTTTCAATATTTATATTTATATATAATACTTGACAGATCGATCACACTGAAGTCATCCCATTAGAATTGGTTACAGGTTACTTACCATCTATGTATATATACAGATTTTCTATAGTACTTTAAATAAAACTTCAGACTGAAATTTACAATCTCACGTACCATTAAATTTAGTATTTACTTAATTTCACAATTCACATTAATAGTTAATTCGTGAGTTAAAAAAAAAAACCAATTTACACTTAAATTTTAAAATTCGTCACAAAAACAATATCAGTGACAATTCCTATATAGCTTCTCACTCCCCCGTTAGGTGATGTTGCACACATCATATTGCTTAAAGTTCCCCTTTTCCTATTTTAATTCCTTCTTCCACTGATCATATTGCTGCCAGTTTCAATTCAGCAATGCAGGCTTTTAGGGTGGTCCATATTCAATTTTGTTGATCTTTGGAATCAATAATATTTACCTGACCGATTCCTTGTTCAACCAGTCAAACTTATGGGTCTGGTTTGATTTTCAACTTTATCATATCAAATCTTCATATTATTGAACAAAGTTAAAATTAATATACAGTGGTAAAGATATCACAAGTTGCATGTTAAAGCTTTGCTATATTATATATCATTCAAAATGTGTTATAAATTTTTATATTAGTATTTGATGATGTGCTTAATTAATTAATAAATTGTGCACGATTACTTTGTTAATATTTTTAAGGTATTATTGACTTTTATAAATTGAATAATCGATCTGCAATAATTAGCAATAATTAGCAAATGGAGCATCATCATTAGACATTGGCATTGGAAGAAAAAGAGAGTGCACGAAGAGCAAGAAAAGGAAGAAAGGGGCAGCACGTAAGGATAAAACAGATGAGACAACAGAAAAGACGGGGAGTTGATATGTTTCATGTTTCTATTGCATGTGTTGTTGGGTCCCTTGCAGGGTTTTGCATATGATTCATATAATCATATTTATTGCATGTTTAATTTGTAAGGTACCTTAGGGTGTTTAATTTGTAGGTTCTTATAACACTTTTTTCTTACTGGGATTCAATATTATAAGCTGCACATTGGATAATGATTACTTAATATATTGCAATTTAATTATCGCATGAAATTATATGAAAATTATTAATTTATGGTTTTTATATACTCTTAAGAATTTAACACAAAATAATAATATTATTAAGGCTTAAATAAATTTTAAGTTATTATAAAATACTTCTTTTTTTATTTTGGATATCTATAAATTTTTTATTATATTTTGGGTCTTTGTAATATTTTTATTTATTTATTTTAGATTCTTATCAATGATATCATCTCAATCGTTTATATATGTTAAGATAATATTACATCTTGACTAACAATTTGAGATGATGACACACAAATTTAAAATAAAATATATATATATATTATAATAAGTCAAAACATAACAAATTTTTTTTTATAAAAATCTAAAATAAAAAATATATATTTTATTGAATTTTTTTAAATTTAAAGCCCATATTAATTATTGCTATGGGAAAACGGGCCCATTTGTATGGCAGTGACATTTATAATCGCTGGCAAAATGTACTTTTTATGCCAACAATATTAAAAGTTGTTGAAAAATAATCTATTATACTAGTAATAACATTGGAAATTGCTGGGAAAAATACATAAGTGAATACTTAATTATCTTAACGACCTAAATGTACACACTTTTAAGCCATGTGATGACTTTTATAACTGCTGAAAAAATGTACTACATTTTATGCTAATAACGTTAAAAGTCCTTGAAAAAAAAAATCTGTTATGCTATAAGGAAGACTTATCTCAACAACTAAAATTGTGGTGGTTTATGCATGTAATTGCTGACATTGACGGTTGGGACCAAACCTTTTAAATTATGACATCTTGTTGTAGCTGAGCTTGTGACCACGTTTAGTAGTTTACCAATTTCTTGGAAAGTGGTATGGTATATATCATGTTTTAGGATACTGACAAAAAATTGAGAAACAATGTATGTACGTGTCATCTGAGTCTTATTATAGAATAAAGTTGGAGATTATTTTTATGCTGTTTGTTTGTATGCCCTCTACAATTTTGCTCACGATCGAAGTGCGTATATGCCAAACTCAAGTAATTTCTTTTATCAATCTCTCACATGTGAAATGAAATTTTACCAAAAATGGTTGTTGTTGGTTCTGACTGAAACCAGTTATGATTGGCAAATATGCAAAAATTGACAGTTATTCATGTGTAGTTTATTTAATTTATATATGTCTGTTCATAGTATTTTATGAAGTTCCTTTAATTGTGTGGCTTGTTTTCTCTATCGCTAGTGGAATCCTTTTAGTCTGGTGATACGTTAATTTGTTTTTTTACCTGTCCCTGCTCTTGGTCCTGATGAGGTTAATTTTGTACAGTGTTATAAATGTAAATATTTTTTATGAATTTAGTAATTAACTTAAATAATTGAATTGACTGATTCAAGTTAAAATATAAATTAATTAGTTGATTGATTTACTATAAAATATATATGTCAAAGCTAACATAAGTAAGTTGTTATGTGTACAGAAAAACCTTTTTTTTAATAATTTTATTAGACAATGAAACTAGGGAGTGGGTCTTATAGACTTTGTTATGTTTCATTTCAGGATAGGACAGTGTCGTGTGAAAATTTACACATAGCGTGGAAAGCATGCATATATGCTATATTTAATGTTGTAGCTTAGTGAAATGTTCACACCCGACAAATTAAAACTAAGTGACAATCTTGCACAGGAACATGTAACCTATTTTCAGAACAGGATGTGATAAATAGGAAATTAAAAAGACCAATGTGAAATTAACAAGCTGAGATCTTTATTTTCAGAACCGCAATGGGAAGGGACACTCTTTAAAATTATGGTTTGCTTTTAATTAATGCTTGCTTTGACAATGGGAAGGACCAATGTGAAGGCTGAGATCTTATTTTCGGAAACGCAATTAATGAAATTAAGTTGAGTACTACTACTAGTACTACTCACTAGTTATATTACGACAAAAACATGGCAATAATTTGATTGGACGGGGTTTAAATCAAGAGCAAGAGTGAGTGTACTACAGTATTTTGTTTTCTTCTAATAATGTGTGATCATAAAAGGAAAAGTAGGCATAGACTCAACGGGGCCATAGCACCCGTCAACCCTTAAAATAAAGTTTCATTAAGAACAATAAATCTAGATTTAAATAATTTTTAGATATTTAAATAAATATTCATTTTTAGTTTTATTTTAAGTTTCTATATATGAGACGTATAACTTACAAGGACACTGACGGATCCAAGATCCATAATAAGTGGAGCATATTTTTTTAAAATATAATAATATTTATTGAAAATAAAACAAAATGTTAAACCAAATAAAAAATAAAGGTATCAAAACATAATAAAAAAATAATAAAAATTGATGAAACTTAAAAATTGATGGCAGGGTGGTCAATTTATAAAAATAGGATGCAAAACATAAAAAGACTACTTATGTTTCTAGTTTTCGGAAAAGTTAGGGGATGTATGTGTATTTGGGTCCACCAATACACCTGTGTATAGATTCATAACTCATCTATTACACATTATTGATTTGTCCTGTTATAAAATAAAATTTAGATCTTAACTATGATCTAATCAATTTATGATTAATTTAAATAAATCTAATAATATACTATTATGATCTTAAATATAATTAATACATATGACTTATCATTAAAATTAAAAAGTAATGATTACATCTAATCATGCTCTAAATTTAAATTTTATTCCCAAAATATTTTTTAATTTAAATATAAGGAGTGTATTGTAAATAAAGTTATCAATTGAAAAAGTTTAAAGCATACTATCTTGAGATATTACTTTTGTTTTTTTTTTTAATTATTAATTTTTTCCCTTTCCATTTAAATTTTTAAGATATTATTATTATTTATTTATATTTATATTTTTCTTTTCAAATTTTCAAGATATTATTTTTGGTTTTTCATATTTTAAAAAATTTCATATTTTAAATTTTTTAAGATATTATTCTTGTTTTTAATATTTTATTTTTTTAAGACGTTATTCTTGTTTTTATTTATTTTTAAAAAAAAATTCAACACATTAATGTTGTTATCATATTTTTAAAATTTTCTCTTTTTGTTTTTCAAATTTTTAAGACATAATACTTATTTTTTCATATTTTTAAAATTTGCACGTATGTCAAATTTTTGTTTTTTCATATTAAAAAACTTTCATTTTTTTTCAAATTTTAAATGCATTACTCTTGTTTTTGAAATTTTCAAAAGACATTATACTTTTTTTTAAAAAATTTTAAATGTATTACTCTTATTTTTAAATAATTTTTGAAATTCTAATTTTTTTTAAAAAATTTTAAGATATTATTCTCATTTATTTATTTAATTTTTTTTTCATAATTTTCAAGTCAAATACTCCTATTCTTTCATATTTATAATAAAAAAAAAAAATTTAAGACATTTATCTTTTTTTTTTATAATTTTCAATTATTTTTAAAATTTTCAAGACATTATTCTTATATTTTCAATTTTTTTTAATTTCAATTTTTTTTTCAAAATTTCAGACATTATTTTTTTTCATATATTTAAAATATTTATTTTTTAACAATAAAATTAAACCATAAATCATAAAATCATAAAATCCTAAAATAGTTAACCATAACCTTAATGTCTAAACAATAAATTATTGAATATTAAAACTCAAACCATAAAGTGAAATCTTAAAATTCTAAACAGTAAAATATGACTTACTTCTACATACCTAATATGTATTAAAAATAGTGTCTCATACATAGAAGTGCTTTCACCTTTGCTCCAAGGTGGGAATTAAAATAAAAGTTGTCATTTATAGATGTGTGATTTAGACACGCCTATAACTAGTACGTATTTGTTTTTATCATATATTTATGATTTAACTTTAAATTTGTCTTTATTAATATTATTAAAAGATCATTATATATAGATCTCAAATTTGCTAATTAAAAGATGTTTAAGTTCTGGTACAACAAGCTTATAGAACCTCCAAGACCACATTAATTAATTGGTGCTTTGTCACCACACCTATGACAGCTATCAATATTAGACTGTCTTTGAAATAACCTAAGTTCTTAGAGAGAGGTAAAGGTAGCGAGGTTGAGGCGTATTGATGGCTAATTTGATCAAATGCAGCGAGAGAGGATAAGGTAATGAAAAACAAAGATAAAAATTAATGGGGTTGGTTTCATTTCATTACTAATAGTGAAAATAAATTCCCTAGTAATTAATATGGTCCAACATAAATAAACCACTGGTACTAATTAATCACAATTAAAGTACTTAAACCTATGTTAATGTTATATACTACTTTACATCGATTGGTTGAAAATGACTAATTTCCAGTTTAACAATTAATAGGGCTAAGCCGTGGCTAATGAATTGTGATTAAAACACTTTTTTTACATTGGGTCAATAATTAAGGTGCCAACAAATTAGCGCTAATTAATTAGGCACTAGAAGCTAGCCTAGAAAGCTAGGTCAGTGGCTAAGCACCTACCCAACCCAATGCTTAGGTTATACCGTGCTAGGTCTTCCAACACTTAAGCACTAGAGTTCTTTCAGCAAACCTAGTTTAATTTGTAAGAAGCATATATATACTTTAAAGGTAGCAATGGAATGATTGTATATATACTAGTATCAATCTCCTTGTGTTTGTGTTGTTCTCTTGTGATGCTGTTCTGCCTAACACTGCCACGAATGAGGTTTCTAATAATTCTTCACCTAACACTACTTCTCTTGGAGACACACCACTGGACCCGTGATATCGATTAAAATTCTATAGAATCTGTAGCCACTGCACGATGAAGTTCACCTGTTAGAAATCACAATGCTCACTCCATGGTAATTAACCAAAAACGATGAAATTAATACATAAACCTAAAATGTAGTACTCCATAAGTTTCGTTTTATTCAACGTTTTAACACAGAATGTTTTAAATTAGTTGTCGTTTTATAAATCAATGAAACATTTTTTTTTTCATAAAATATCTTCAGTATAATAATAAAAAAATATAATTAATTAGAGGAGTAAATGATATATTAAAAAGTTACTTGGTAGTATATAGAAGGCGTATTAAGTGAGAAGTTTAAATAACAACCGTAAATCTTAATGGTCCAGATATAAATTTGAATTAAAATTAATTGTGATCTTCATCTTATACAATCATATCTCTTCTAATTATTGCGCATTTACACACAGTTGTCCCATTACTATGACCATTGCCGCCGCCACCAACAGGGTCACCATCATCACTATCATCATGGTCATCGTCCCCGTTGTTACCGCTACCACTACCGACGATGGTGGTGACAACAACAACGGAAACGATAACCATGATGGTGGTGGATGTTGATAGTGGCGGCAACAACGAGGACAATGACCATGATGGTGGTAATAATGGTGACCATTAAGATTTAATCAATGGCTTTTATTTAAACTTCTCACTTCTTATAATAAACATGTCTCTCACTTAAAATGCCCTATATATATTAAATACTTTATAAAACGAAACAAAAAGAGTAATATATTTTTATTTTAATAATTTATTTATTGGTTATAAAAATGAAAAGCAATTGAAGGACTATACCTCCACATGATTACTAATTGTATTTAGCACCTAAAGTGAAAGAATTAGTTGAAAGTAAGGGTTTGTTTTGGACACGCTACTACAGAAGTATTTCTAAAAGAGAAAAATATGAAAAAAAAATGAAATTAATTTCTTTATATGTTAAAATTATTTTTTTTAATAGCTAATAGGTAGAAGTTCCATATCTTTTAAATGAATTTATTTGAAAGAATTTCCACTAATTAATTATTAGAAAAGACAATTTTAACTTCTAAAAAAATTAATTTCATTTTTTCTTTATATTTTTCTTTTTTAGAAATCCTTCTAGAAGTAGTGTGTCCAACCAGATCCAAAAAATATTTTTATCATTGCTTTAAAGTGAATTAAATAATCAATGGTAAATATAATTTTAGCTTCTCAATTTACTGATCAACGATCACTTTAATTGGGCCAAATTGTTACTAATCAATATTTAGGTTTATAAGTCACTCAAGTTTAGGTTCCATAATGAAATTTACCATCGTATATAAGGTGATCGAGATGGTGATCAAAATAACTAGGAGGCCTTTTGGTTTTATAGTTTTGTATGTATATCATTGTTAGCGTCGAGTTGATTTGCCACCATATAAGTATTGAAATGTATGATTTCAGAGAGAGCTTGAGACTTGTTAGCGAATGGATATACCCATATAAATTTGATCGAAGTAGCCATAAAAAAAAAATTGTTCCGATTTCATAAGTCTTCCTATGTTCTTTCCACAATATTCCGTTGCGGGTTTTAGTTTATAATCTCATTTTTTCTCATAAAAATAAAAAATGGGCGATTTAACTTTCAAACTAAGTCGAGCATATGCCAAATATAGATGCTATCCCTTACTTTTTCTTAAAAAAAAATCTCTAGGAAAGTATATTAATTCTTTAGCTTGCTAGGGAAAAACGGAATTTATCTGACATCTTGAACTGATTCGAACTAGATTTTCGTTGGTTATGTTTTGTTATTGAAAAGTTTTGTCAAACCCAATTCAACATATTCAACTCTCCAACTCATATATGCAATCGTACCGAAATCAAACAAAATGATTTTTTTTTTAATTAATTTATAAAGAATTGATGATATAATGATATGAGTGAATTAAAGTAACGAAGAAAGAAAGAATGAATGAATTTGGTTTCTAACTCACATCGATCAAAGTATTGGTTCTTTAACTGTAGCTTGATTTTCTTTACAAACTTTACGTGACAGTGAAGTCATTGCAGACAGAATAAAGTTATTTCACACTTTAAAGTTTGATTAAACAATTAACAGAATGTTTTATATAAAGTGAATAAGTTGAAAAATTACAGAACAATTTTGACTTTGTCGATCTTATTAGTTAAGAATCTTAAGGTGGTTTTATTTTGATTTTTAAAAGCTTTATTAATTAGGAAGAGCAAAAAAAAAAAAAAACACTTTAAACTGCTATTCAAGGTTACATGAAGTACCGTCAAAAGAGACATATATTCCGGTTCCATGCACGGACGCAGCCTCTAATCTAATCTAATATCTAGAACGCAACTAATTAACCTTCCATGTAATTTAGTAACTCAAATATATGGGGAGGGAGGAAAAATCTGGTGTTGAAGATGTTGGATAAGAATGGTTAGATTAATTAATTTTTAGATGAATTTGGAGGTGAATAAAAGTGGTGCATCCTACGCCACACGTGAGGGTGGTGCACAAATTAACCAATTTAATTTGGAGTCAAACTCATATCTATCTATATGTTCATTTCTACACGCATACAGCTTTTACACAAAACGTGGTGATGACAAGAATGTGATATTAAATTTAGTCTTAGTTTGTGCAATAGGAATGGGAGAATATTTTGTGATCTGTCTTACCCATTTTAGGTTGGGACAACTTGTTTGTGTATAAAACGATATTATATTTGTTCAATTACTAGAGTACAGCCTTTACGTGGTGTTGAACACTTCAAATTAATTGCACCAGCATTGGGCCACATATTATATGTGTGCTCGAGAAAATTAGATGATTACAAACCCAACCGTACACGGGATAGATCCAGACAACTGATAAGAGTGGGATTAAGATTTTTTTTTAATTATTTAAATATATAATTCTTAAAAAAATATTTATTACATGATAAATTTTATAAAATTATTTATTAATTTTAACCATAAAATTAAAAAAAAATATATTTTTATTTTAAATGATAAAAAATATATAAATATATAAATTTATAATTTTAAACTATTTTTATTAAATTTTAAAATATTCTAATCTCAACTACATTAAGTATAATAATTTAAAATTTAAAATAAATTAAACAAACTCTTTAAATTTTATAACAATTATAATATATAGATAAAAATAATAATTTATAAAATATAATTAGTTTAAATAATAATAATTAATAAAAAAAATTATAAGATATTTTATAAATATATTTATTAGTATATTATGTTATTTTGAATTAGATTATATACTAATATATATTAGTGAAAAAATTATTAATATATAATCAATAACAATATATATTATATATTTATTATTATTTTTTTACTAATTAATTAATATATATATATATTAAAAAGGTTGAGGGAGGGACCCTCCGGTGGATCCGTACATATGAATGATATCGTGATATGAAAGCTAATCATTCATTTGGAAGTTGTTAGACCAGCAAATCATTTGGACTATTCACCTAAAAAAAAATTGGATAGAAAAATCTCGTGTCTCATATCTGTCATTTTAAAATTATATACTAGAATTGAACTATTGCATTGATATATTTTACTCATTTAAAACCACTGCGTGTGAGTATTTATGAATGGTGAAATTTGTTTTAATTAATTTTATTGGCCCTAGAGATAGAGAGATTAAATTAATGAAATTAGTATATATAGATGTAATATAATATATAAAATAGAGTCGCTCTTAATTTCTCTGGGAAATAATGCTTGGAATGGTAACGATAAAAGTTTTTTTTTTTTTAGTTAAAATATATTGGATTTTCTCATTGACATTTTTGTCCTATGAAATTTGAGCTTATAATTAAAAGTTTGAGAAAAAAATACATAATAAAAAAGAGGACATAAGATTTTGATGATAAAGATTTTTACGCGAGAGGATTCTTTTATCTCATCCTTCGAAAAATCTTTTATTCTTTTTTAAGTGATATATATTATATCATCAATTAAAAAGTGTAGAAAACTTTAGATTATCTTTCACCAAAAAAAAAAAAAAAGTAATGAGATTATCTGTTTTTAAAAAACTCATATGAGTATTACATTTTAATGTTGATTTGAAATTATGTATAATTGTATGGTCATAACAAGATATATTGAGTGAAACAAAATAAATACCGTTTCTTAAATCTTAAAAATATTCTAATATTAAATGAAATGTGATAGTTGTACAATATTTTGCACTCCGACCAAGTTAATTACACACGTCGAGAAAGACAAAGAGTGAGAAACACAACATGATCAGTCTAAAAGATCTAGCCGAGCATCCTTAGAAAATGTTCAAACTTAGCTTCTGTCTTCTTCATTGGTCAAAACTCAAAAGCCACGCATTTTTTGCTTCTGCCATGCACCCAACCCAACATCATATATATCTCACTCTATAAATACCCCCTTTTTGCACTTTGCTTTTGCATATCCAACACATACAAATATTTGAGCCATTAGCATTTATTAATAGCTTCAACATAAAAACTCTGAGATAACCAAAAACTTATCTGAGAGATGGAGATCTTAGTGCTACTTGCCTTGTTGTTTTCTATTTTACCTCTTCTTTTGCTCTTGAAACTAACGTTTTCTTGGTGGGTTTCACCTATTCTAAACCATCTTAAGCTTAAAAGATGTGGGTTTGGAGGACCACCCCCATGTTTTCCTCTTGGAAACATTCAAGAGATGAAAAAGAAGAATAGCCTTATTAGTTCTTCATTAGGGTCCTCCTCTAATAACCTCTTCCCCCATGATATACACTCCACTGTGTTCCCCTATTTTTCTCGCTGGCAAAACTCTCATGGTATATATAACGTAAATTAGTTTCTAATATGTAAAAAAATTGAATTATTTGCTTTTAAAATATCCCACCTTGACTAATAAGAATACCATTAAAAAAAAGTTCTATAATTAAGATTATTTATTTATATACACACACACATACACATACTTTGTATGCATGCATGTATGAATGTTTTCCTTTTCTTTTTTTTCTTACAGGGAAAGTGTTTATCTATTGGCTTGGTACAGAACCGTTTTTGTACATTGCAGATCCAGAATTCTTGAAAAAAATGTCCACAGAGGTATTGGCCAAGAGATGGGGAAAACCTAGAGTGTTTAGACATGATAGAGATCCTATGTTCGGAAATGGTTTGGTTATGGTTGAAGGCAATGAATGGGTTCGTCACCGACATGTTATAGCACCAGCATTTTCTCCTCTTAATTTGAAGGTTCATCTCTCTCTTTCTATATAGCTAGACATATTTTTTGTTCATCATGTTAAGTGCTAATTTCAACTTGCAATCGTTGCATAACTTTAATTTTCATAAACAATCATCAATTTAGACCGTTGTGGCATCCTGGAGAAAATTGTCTACACGGCATGATCATGTTGAAGTTTGAAATGTTTGTCCTTGATACGATATATCTTCTCATCTTCATGCTCTACATACTAATTATAGAAATATTACCTAATTCGTTGTTTAACTTTAAGACTTTTTTACAACAAAAAAGTTAAATAAAGAAAGCCACTTAAGTAACAGTACTTTGTGGGAACCTAGCTACGACTAGCCACACCAAACAAATTAATCCATTTGAGAATTCATCACAAAATTCCCTTCTTTAATTTAATTAATTAAAAATTCTATGGACAAAATTTGTTATCATGATGAGTATCACCAATTTTGTTGTGTGATATGATAGGCAATGGCAAGCATGATGACCGAGTCTACAAATCAGATGATAGATAGGTGGATTGCACAAATCAACTCCGGCAACCCCGACATCGACGTGGAAAGAGAGGTGGTAGAAATCGCCGGAGAAATCATTGCACAATCAAGCTTTGGCATGAAGGGAAAAAATGCAAAGGAAGTGTCTGAAAAACTACGTGCCCTACAAATGATCCTTTTTAAGACAACAAGATACGTAGGTGTTCCATTTGGCAAGTGTTTCAACGTCAAGAAAACCCTAGAGGCCAAGAAGCTTGGGAAAGAGATTGACAATCTCTTGTTATCTGTGATAACATCTCGTATGAAATCAATCAAAAGACAAGGTACTCAAGAAGACTTGTTGGGATTGTTGTTGCAAGGAAACTATCAAGGTGATGGCAAGTTAGGGAAGACATTCACTACTAGAGACTTGTTGGATGAGTGCAAGACTTTCTTCTTTGCTGGCCATGAAACAACGGCATTGGCTATTTCATGGACTTTGTTGCTTCTAGCTATGCATGAAGATTGGCAAATCCAGTTAAGAGATGAGATAAGAGAAGTGGTCGGTGATAATCAAGAACTTGATATCAAAGTGCTTGCGGGGCTTAGAAAGGTAATAACACAAACTTCATCTCATTAATTTACTCATGCATTTGTGTTGGTTAAAATTGTTTTGCATTTTAAAATAAATATCTTGGTAAAATTTCTACCACTTATATATGATCTTTGAACACCAAAACTATACTCTGGTACTATGCCATTGGTTTATTAATTATAAGTTTATTTAGACTGATAAATTATATATGTCCTTAATTAGGTTAGATGACCTATGCATGCAGAGAATGAGAAAGGGTCTAATTGACTTAATATGGATTCTCACCTTGACTATGTACCGTTATTGACCACATATGTTTGAGACATGTAATTAATTAAGTTTATCATTCCAGAATTCATACAACTGACTATGTTTAAAACATTATTGGCAAGGTTGAGATCGTCAAATTCAAAATCTTGTATTAGAGGTTAATTATTAATTGGTATATTAAATATATGAAAAAAAATTACAATCAAATTAATAGCTATAGAATTTGAATTTGTGTTTTACGGTTTACATTAGTACGTGTATTTTTGGTCTTTAGTTGAATCACTTTAACTACTTGGTCAATGTTCATATCTAAGATTTTGTGGTGGGGTATATTGGTCGCTCACGATAAACAATAATTCAAATATAACATTAAAAAAATTGATGGCCCACAACCAAAATACAAATTAAAAATTTATAAGTTTGTGTAAATTCCGTGTCCTGTTATGTGAATGTCATGCTGCGACACTTTATAGCTGTACGTATGAGTATGTAGCATGAAACAAAATATCACTTTACACATGGCACTTAGTGAATGAGTTGACTTTGAATCTTCCTTATTTTCTTTTTATTCCCTTTATTTGTATTATTCTAGGCTTATAGCAAGAGAAATCAAAGGTCTAATCAAATTTGTGTTAGCCGACTAGATATAAACACGAGAAAAAGTACAAAAGACAAACGAAAAATTTTAATATTGCAAAATAAATTAATTAACATGAGTTCGTTCGTGTGCCATGCAGATGAAGTGGGTGATGAATGAAGTTCTAAGACTCTATCCAACGGCACCAAATGTGCAAAGACAAGCAAGAAAAGACATTAAAGTTGATAACTTAACAGTGCCTAATGGGACCAACATGTGGATCGATGTTGTGGCGATGCACCATGACCCGGTTCTGTGGGGAAAAGATGTCAACGAGTTTAGACCAGAGAGGTTCATGAATGATGTGAATGGTGGATGTAACCACAAAATGGGGTACTTGCCCTTTGGGTTTGGAGGGAGGATGTGTGTTGGTAGGAACTTGAGCTTTATGGAGTATAAGATAGTGCTAACCCTACTCCTCTCTAGATTTAGTTTCAAAGTTTCACCTGCTTATAACCATGCACCCTCTATCATGCTCTCCCTTAGGCCCACTTATGGACTTCGTCTCATAGTTCACCCCCTTTAGCTGTATAAATATTTTGATTTTTTTTTAAGTTTGTATTCAGGAATATTATACTCCCGAAGTCAATAAGTATGATGAAATAATAAAGTGATCAAGAATACTAATCATATTTGATTAGGACATGTTTGTATTATCGTTGGATTCAATGTGATTCTCATGTGTTGTTGTGAGAAATAACAAATTGTTTATTTATATTAGAACGAATGTTGGAAGGAATATGTATGTTAAAATAAATATTCTGTTGAAATGAGAATATTTATATTATATGTGTTTATGGTCTCCATAATAAATTAATCATAATTTTTTTTTTATAAAGATTACTTTATATTACAATAAAAAAAAATAACATATGAACACAAGAGAATCTTCCTCTTAAATAAATTTTAGTACTTGAAAAAAAAATTAAAAGATAG
The DNA here is from genome assembly GCA_014843725.1 of Amphicarpaea edgeworthii. Lineage (NCBI taxonomy): Eukaryota > Viridiplantae > Streptophyta > Magnoliopsida > Fabales > Fabaceae > Amphicarpaea > Amphicarpaea edgeworthii. The sequence continues at coordinate 4,324,900 of CM026325.1, forward strand.
CTAAATTCACCCAATAATCATGTACAAGTATTTTTGTATTTTTTTTTTATCTTCCTTAAAGGCAAGTATATCAAATAAAGCAAGCACATGAGTAAAAGGCAAGTAATTTTGTATGATATAGTCTTTTTTGTTCTTGGATAATTGATTTACGATTCTAATGTAAGAATAAATTAAATTACATATAATATTTTGGACTTTCTTTATTTCACACATGGGTTGTCTCATATAATCAAAATCTTACAACTTTCTAATACAAGATTTTGAATTTGACGATCTGCATAACCAAAATGAGGAAGCTAGCTAGCGATGAGTGGAACTCTTAAAGCCAAATAAACAGTTTTCTTCGGTTGTCTTTAATTTGTCACATTTGTCAAGATCTAACTTTTCAAAAGATGTAAAACAGAACTGTGTAATTCACCTTTTGTTAGTCTTCATTCACATGATGATGGGTAATTTTGGCTCACCCAGAGTATGATTTTGACATTGTTGCTCTATCCTACACCCATCAAAATGGCTATTGCCGTTAGTGGCATAGATCTATTCATTTTCAATGCTTTTATTATTACGAAGAAAATTTTGCAAAAAGATAATAGTAAAATAAACTTAATGATCGTAACAATTAATGATTACCAAATAAATTAAGTTGGTCCAAAAAGTGACAACGGGGCATTTATACCATAGTTTAAGGGTAATATATTGAAATTGTAACATCATTGGGTCATATTGATGATTTATATAAATTTTAAGATAATTTTATAAAAATTATCAATAAATTTATCATGCACTAAAGGTTGTGATGATCTTAGTGTAAATTATTTTAAAACTTTTTATACAAATAACATCGATTTATTGTTTTTTTAATTTGGGGAGGATTTATGGGACCTAAAGAGAATAATTAACTGGGTATATACTATTAATTAGTTAATTCCTATTTTAGATCTATGCCCTCCGTTTTTTACACGAATTACCCTGCTAAGTCCTATCACGTGTCTTAATTTCCATGCACTGACTGAGTCTAAGAATTCTCCCAAATGAAATATTGCTAGTCTTCAATTCCATTGGCTAAATAAACCACAAAATCCTGAACCACGCGTAATAAAACTTTCAATTTGGGCATAAAAGTCAATCATAAACTGGTTTCAGTCAGAACCACAATCACCATTTGTGGAAAAATTCACATGTGAGAGAGAAATAACACGAGTACCTGGCACATAGACTTAGTTCACTTAATGAGCAAAATTGTAGAGGCATACAAACAACGTAAAAGTAATCTCCAACTTTATTCTGCTAACACTGAGATCACACATAGACTACTGTTTCTCAATTATTGTCAGCATCCTACAACAACATGATATATACCACTTTCCAAGATATGGACTCATGCATTATTTAAAAGTCCAATCCTCAAATTCTGCAAGGTATTTTTGGTCCCAACCACCAATCAATCTCAACAATTACATGCATAAATCTAAGGTGCAAAAAAACTGGACTAGACCGACCGGTCCAACTGGGAATTGGTGGTTGGTCTGGTTCGATTCAAATGTTAGATCGTTCGTATTGTTAAACCGGTTTGGATTGGTGTGAACCGGTCGATTTTTCAATTCAACCACTGACCCTGTTGAACCGGTCCAATTTAAAACGAAGCTTCTCACTGTTACTGTTCATCGCTTACCACCCGACCTACTCGTGCTGCTCTCGCTTGTGCCGCCCTCGACGGCCTCACCTGCTCGCCACTTGCTGCTTGGCCTGCTCATGCCGCCCTCGCTCGCGCCGCCCTTGCACGCGACCTCGCTCTCGTCGCCCTAGCATGTGCCCCTGCCCATGCAGCCTTGCTCACAGCGACGATGTTCGCACTCTCGATTCTCCTCCGCACTCCCTCCATGGCTTCACAACCCTCTTATCTCATCTCTATTCTTCAGTTTGGTGTGCATTTAACGTATCTTTGTTCTAATCTTAATCTTAATGAGTTAGTGTTATCTGCTTGGTTTAGTTGAGTTTGTTTGTTGATTGTGATATTTTTTTAAATATTTTTTAAGACATTTTTAAATCTTGAATAGACAGATAAGTATAAAAATCGTATTTTTTAATATAAACTGAGTTATGTGGTTTGACTAATGACCCACTGATTTGATCATTAAACTAGTATCCTAACTAATTCAATCACTCTGATTGGATTTTTAAAACCCCGCATAAATCACCATAAGTACTTGAGATAACCCTTAAAAAGTGATATTTGCTTTCACATTTTGTTAGTGTAATTAATTATGTTGCATTGTAAAATTATTTGTAATCAAATTATCTTTCACGTTTTTCAACAATTATTTTTTGTTTTAAGTTGAGTTTGGCCCATCCTCAATTCACAAATGTAATTTCCTTTCGTAGGTTGTTTTATTCGGACCCACGAAATGCAATCCTGTGTCCTAATATATCTGAATAGTGTCTCTATATAAGGCATCATAATTAAAGGCGAATATACTACTTGAGTGCTAAAGTATCTTTTTATATATAAATACTCGTCGCTTACGACCATTGAAGAGAAACAGTGCCACTGATCATGAAATTAAGAATTTGTTCAGAATCAAGAGTTTGAATTGATTAATTATCGTATCAAAGATGGGTACGATAAGGATAAGTATATTTGCTCAACATTTTGGAATACAAGTTACTTAGGTGGTACAAATAGAGCCCACATGTTTTTGTTTATTCTACGATAAAGCTTAGTTGTGATTGTTGATGTCGGAAAGAATAAGAAACCTAATATTCCTAAGTGTCAACATCATCATTGCCTGTTTGTATATTGACCAAACAGCGTTGGTCTCATTCTCATCCTATTAACATGAACTTTATCTATCTCTATATTCGTCCTGGTTTATAGTTTTTTAATTTCTTCAATCACTTTGGTAACTTAATTTCATTCATTTGTAACTTGTAAGTAAGGAAAGGAAAATGTCAATTCGGTAATAAAATAAAATAAATAAATGGAAGCATTACTGTGTGTTACCAACATATTAATCTGAGTAAAAATGAATTCAGTTTCTTTAAGTAAAATCTCAATTTTAATTTTTGTGAATGTAAAAATGTAATTAGGAAAAAAAATCTCACCAACATGATCAATCAAGTTTCTTAATAAAAAGTCACGTAAACAAAATTCATGATTTTCATGATAGAAGACCAAACATATGAGCTGCTTGTAGAATTCTTAAGGTGAAGAATATTCTTTTGGCCAATATATTTCGTATATAGCAAGCAAACCCATAACTTATCCTTGTCGTGCAAAAGATCCCACACATGCTTACCAAGTAGGGAAATGTTAGCTTAACGACATCGACGAATGCCCAAACCTCATTTGGCACGAGTTTTAGAGATCGTAGACCAATCTACCCAATGATTGTGATTCCCTCCCCAATGAAGTACCTTAACCTAGAGTCAATTTTATTGCAAATTCCCTCTGAGATCCATAGGTTTTGCATAGAGTAGGAGGAGATAGCAGATATAACTGATATAATCAAAGTTACTCTTTCAGCATGGCTAAGGAGTTGGCCCTTCCAACCTGCAATGCGGCTATTGACACGGTCTGTGAGGGAGGCAAAATCCGTCTTAGTGGTCCTACCTACCAAGAGAGGGAACCCCAAGTATCTGCCTGGATTATGAGTGTGTTGGAACTCTAATATAGTAACGAATTGTTGGATTTTGCTACGCGGAACATTCTTAGAGACGAAGAACTTGGATTTCTGACTGTTAACTTTTAAGACAGAAGCAAGACAAAATAGCCGGATAACATCTTGGACCAACTGCACTTGATTTGCCGACGCCTTAGTGAATAACAAACAATCATCGACAAAGAATAAATATGATATCTTAGGGCCACCTCTAGAGACCGTAACTGGTTGTCAATCCTCACTACTCACTTTCTCCTGAATGAGAAGCACTAGCTTCTCCATGCATAGAAGAAAGAGATAAGGTGACATTGGGTCTCCCTGACGAATACCACATCTTGGCGAGAAAGAGGGCAATCTCTCGTTGTTCCATTTTAAGGATAAGGACGTAATAGTAGTGCAGTTCATAACCAAGTCTATTGTGCTGTCTAGAAACCCAAATTCCTTCAGAGTCAATTTCAAGAAGCTCCAATCAACTTTATCATAGGCTTTTTCAAAATCGATCTTAAACATAACATATCTAGTATTTCCAGTCTTCTTATGCATACTATGAATAATCTTTTGGGCGATGATGGCATTATCACAAGTTCCCCTTTTAAGGATGAAGCTACTATAAAGGGGACCAATGATAGAATCTAGGTGTGGCCGAAGGCGATTCACTAGGACCTTGGAGACCAATTTGAATAAAAATTTACAAACACCAATCGGTCTGAAGTCCCCGATGGATGTGGGATTCTCCGACTTAGGAATGAGAACTATCAAAGTTTTAGTCATTTGGGATGGGACAACAGTTGTGACAAAAATCTCAGCTACCATGCGCGTAATATCATCCTTGATATGTGACCAGAAGGTTCTGAAAAATATAAATTGAAATCCATTTGGCCTAGGGGCTTTGTAAGGGTTTATGCTAAAGAAAGCATCTTTCACTTCCTGCAACGTGACGGTAGCGGCTAGGCCAAGGGAAACATGATCCTCCAATCGAGGAACATGCATTAGTTGTAAGCAATTGGGAAGACATCTAGTAGTAGATTAGAAGAGACCTTAGTAGAACGATTAAGCTTTCTTCTGAATAAGGGATACATCAGTGCACCAAATATTATCGATAAACAGGCCAGAAATGTTATTCTTGCGTCTTCTGATAACTGTTTTAGTATGAAAGAATTTGGTATTCTTGTTGCCAAATCTCACCCAATTCTCACAGGACTTCTGGAACCATAACATTTCTTCGCGAAAAAGGATCTGGTTGTATTGGTCCTGCAAGGCTTTCTCGAACTGAATCAAGTCAGAAGTAGCTTGAATCTCTAATTCTCGGTGGACTCTTTTGATATGAAATTTCAACTTCTTTTTGTCCTAAAAAATATTCCCAAAGATCTCTTTGTTAAAGATGATAGAGTTGTCATGAATCTTATTAAGCTTATGGAAAGTGTCTCTGGTAGTTTGACCTCATGCTTGTGTCACAATATTTGCATACTCCGGGTAGGAAAGCTAAGCTGCTTGAAAATGAAAGGAAGGATTTATACGGGAGTCAGCTTTTTGGCAAGAAAGAAGGAGAGGATTGTGGTCCGAGTTGTGGGGGAGAAGAGTTTCCAACAACGCATTAGGGTAGACAAGACGCCAATCAACGTTAGCCACGCACCTATCGAGTTTTTTTTGCATGAACCCCCTTGCTTGAATATTCCTGCGCCACGTGAAGAAGCTCCCTATGGTTTCCATATCAATAAGGTCACACTAGGTGAGAACGCCGTAAAGAGCATTAGCCCTGTCTTGGTGGAAGGCTCCCCCTGTGACCTCCGATGGTTGAGTAATCTCATTCCAATCACCAATGACTAGCCATGGTCCTTCCATGTCATTGCCAATCTCGATCAGGTGGTCCCAAAGAACAACCCTCATCGTAGGAATGGGGGAGGCATATAGCGTAGAGCAGTTCCACCTACTATTCGCCTTCTCTAGTCTGAAGGTAATACATTGATTCATGGAGTGTAAAAGAGTAAAGTTGATATCCAGCCTTTTTGACAAGACCCAAATACCTCCTGCATGTCCTCTAGCCTCCTGAATAAATACCTTCTCATATCCCAATGACTTCCAAAAATTTTCAACCCTATGGAACTGAACATGAGTTTCGTAGATAAAGAAAAAAGAAAGTTTATAGGTTTTAATCATATGTTTGGCGTGCCGTTTCGTACAACGGCCAACCGCTCCTCTTATGTTCCATAATATGAATGATATATCTTGTAAGCAATTCATGACAGCATAATGAAAAGAGGAGGGGAACCTGAGCCAAGGCTCTACATTGGCATGGCTTGGCTTACAGGGACTAACTCTTGAGCCACATTGACTATCTTCTTACCTTGAGAATCTTTAACCATAACCACATCAATATTAAGATTCGATGCAATAGCATTAGCATGCACACCAGGTACCATGGTCCCATTTTGATTTACATGATTATTCGCATGAATATTGAACATGGACGATAATGACATTGATGTGGGGTCCGGTGGAGTAGTATGAGCTGGAGGTAGTACCTTTTTATTTATCTCACGTGAATTCATGTTGATCTTTGTAGCATTTTGAATTAATTGTGTAATAGAGGTAGAAAAATTTGAACGTGATCTTTTATGAGCAGGTGGGGCCACGTGGCTAGATTGATTTGCATGATTGCTTTTTAAATTTCCCACTTTCTCTTTCTTGCCACGAATATTGAGATTGTGTTGTGGGAGAGAGAATTTATTCTTATCCTTTTTAAAAATAAAATCCCGAGCCATCATATTGTCTTTCTTTTTAAAATTTGAATTATTATTGTTCTGTTTCTTCCTTCGTGCACAACAAGCCAATCACCATGAACAAGATCATGATTGACATTTTTTATTTTTGTTGCGGTTTCCACCTGCTCTCCTGAACTAATGGAGACATTAATTTCAATAATTAGAGACGTACCTACTGTTGTTGCAGTGGTTATCGGAGCAATTGGCAGCACTGTTTCCTGTGAGGTTGATAGTGGGGTTTCCAACGGAGATTTTAGTTGCTTCTTAGTGTACTCCCTTGTAAAGCATATACGGTGGAAACCTTCATACTCCACTCGGTACCAAAAACCTTTCAACCAAACCTTCCCAACAACTAGTTTAGTAAGATCGATTTCAATGCAAACTCGTGCAAACCTACTTCGCCTGATGTCTTTGGTATTGGAATCCACCTTAACTGGTTTCCCAATGGCCGCTGCTAGTGCAAGCAAAATGCTTTCATCATAGTAAATAAGGTTGAGACCCGGGAAGTGAATTCACACCAGCATTTTTTCAATCTTCGCAGATGGAGAGATAAATTCAGGAGACCAACGTTGCACCGTAAGGTAATAATCAAATAACATCCAGGTCCTTCATTCATAACCTTTTGGCGATCACCTGCGTTGTCAAACTTCACCATGAAATAACCATTGCCAATGTCCATAATTTCAAAGCCCGCAACTAGCTTCCATAATCTATGTAGCTTATCCCACATCAAAGAGTAGCCTATACTTTTGCCCAAAAGCTTCACTACTAATGCATCTTGCCAAGGAGCACATAGCCCATCGAACACCTTATCAAAGATATGAACCATTGATTTAAGGGGATTGCCGTCTTCATATTTAATCCTTGTCAATTGTTGTTGAATTAGGTCCACCCTAGGCTTGAGTGCCGGAATGAGTTTGTCTTCCATGAACATATCACGGAAGGATGGTCGTGGAGGTGGAATAGGAAAAGGATGACCGCCACCGCCATCTGGTGGTTTGTTGTCAGAGTCAGAACTGTTCATCAAACCTGTAGAGAAAATAAAATCCTGAACTATTCCAATTTTGTGTATAAAAAGTATTAACTAAATGAGTGTTTAAGACCTCTTATAACTATGGAATAGACTATTTGAGATATATAAATGTTCAACGTAACTTATAATATCAAATTCGAATTTTAGATATATAGTTGGGATTTTTTTTTTCTGAAGATATATAGTTAGGATTCGTCTAAATAACATCGTTTAAAATATAAAATTAAATAATTACATCTTATATGACCTAATATAATAGGAACATTTCCTAGAAAAATAGAAAATAAAATAAACATTACCGCAAGATAATTGTAAAATGTGAAAAAATAATAATTAAATTTAAAATTGATTTATTCTCCATGTTTCTCTCACCTAGTCACCTATTCTTTATTTCACAAATGATCCGAATAAGATACTATATCATATACATAGATTGACCGCAATTGACCCGAGCCTTTTGTTTTGTTTGGTGGTTAAATAATAACAATAGTAATATTGTGATTGTCTGATATGTGATACTGTTGTTAAGTGTAATATCTTTATTCTCTTTTTCTAATATGTGTATAGTTGCAAAGTTTATTCTCCTTTTCTAATTATATGTGCATAGTTGCAAAGTTTAAATCCCTGTATTCAAAATAAAAGTTTAAATCTTTATTAAATATCCACTTATTAGTTAATTGAGATTCCTTAAAAAAAAAATAAAAAAATTCTCACCTACGTATTGACTCGCCTTCCTATAGTAGTATAATCTTTCTTTCTTTCCATTAATACAAGTTTATCACCACAAAAAGTCTCCGTGTATATAACAAGAGATAATATTAAAAATTAAAAAATACAAATTTAATACCCGTTTAAGACAGACTCACTTACTACACTAGTTTTATAAATGAGTCAATCAGTAATATTTGGTTAGGACATATTTATGGTATTCACTGATATGATATAACCACTTGATAATTTATACCACCCTGCATTATAGGTCTGGGCGTCTAGCAGGCACTAAGTCAGATGATCCTATTTGTATCTCTTGGATGATGTATAGCTTTAGGTACTTCTGGTACCAAATAAATGAGTTTTTTTGTTGAGGAAAAAAAAAACAACGAACACCATAAGAAATCAACAACAATTAACGCTACAAGGAAAATGAAAAAAAAAAGACATGTGAGGAATACTAGCTAAAGCTTAGAAGAGAAGGCTGCTACTTTGCTTTGAAATTGTTTACTCAACACATAATCACAAATCAAAGTCTCTTCTATTTTGTTAGTAAGTATTCCTCTTCTGCCTTTCCTTCTTCTTTCTTTCATTTTCCCTATAGTAATGTTCATTGTATTGATTAGTTTGTTCCATTGTTGTTCTTGCTATAAGGATACCATTTGAGTTGTTTCATTTTTATTTTTTTTGTGAAATTTGAGTTACCTCATTATATTAGCTTTTCTTTTGTTAACTTTCAGGCTAGCTAAAATACTTATATCAAATATCACAAGTTTTCTTAAATGATTTATTTTATTTTATTTTATTTGTCTTAATTGTTCCCTTGTCATGGAGAGCTTAAAAGTTCATTTTCATGCTTATATCTCTCTTTTGTTTTGTCTTGTTTTCATTAGACTTATTTTATTTTGTTTTGTCACGCAATTACTTAAATTTATTAACTTTTATACAAATATTTTAAAAGTCATGTAAATATTAGATTATGATTGACTACTATTTTACACTATATCACTACTAAACTCGTAAATAAATAAATAAATAAAAATACATAAGATGTGTTCTTTAAAGAATCACTCGAGACTCACCTCTAAATTTTCTTTTCTTTTTTTAAACTACAGAGAACAAAAATCAACAAAAGACAAGTGAAAACTCATTATTCTGCTGTTATTATTAAATTAATGTAAATGGGATTGACAAAGCCTTTGATGTTGTAGCAACACTGAAGGCATAGCAAAGTTCACATGCCATGCTTGAAATACCTAGACCAAGATGTCCATAACAAAGAAAGGATAGGTCATACATAAAAAGTCTAGTGTTTACATAAATTATCGCAAATGCAAAATATTGAGGAAAGGGACATGATTCCAAAGTCATGACATTGCTGCTGTTCAGCATTCTCCCCATGGGCAAGTCCTAGAAAAGAGGCAAGCTTGAAGGGAAGCGCACATGCATCCACTGTTTCTCATATGCAGCTAAATGTGTCCATCCAATCTCATCAAGCAAAGAGAGCTTAAGTTCATAGAATTTCTTCTTAGCGGGCTCTGCATCATCTTGAATTATGTCACACAGTACCTGAATCAAGGGAGAAGAGGTTTAGAAGTAAGTAGTTGGTGATTTATCTACCCGAAGTCCCTTTCTCAGATCACCTATCATCATGAAAATATAAATACACTTGCATTGAGGACACGCAAAAGTTACTACATGATTGTAGATTGCCTAAAATTATAATGATCTATCTCAGAAGTCACAAGTTTTTTGACTTTTTATCCATTAATCACACATGTTACAACATGCAATGATGAAAAATATTGACCAGACTGGTCAATTTGACCCAAAACCATGCAACTGAGTGTCCGGATTCATATAAATATAATGCACAGAATCAGATGACATCCTTTCAAGTTTTTTTTTCTTTTTGTTTTCCAAAGGCCTAGCTGATATCGTTTTAAATGGCTGTTGTGTTTGAACTTATTTTTCAGTATGATTCCTTTTCATGAACTTACAAATGTTATGTCCATTATTTTATGAAAACCTTTAAAATATTATAAAATACAAAAAAAAATATTTAGCTACATGGTTAAACCATTGATGTACCTTTGCTAATTCAACAATTACTCCTTTTAAAACATTGATAATACATGAATATTTACAGATAAATCTCACTGAGGATCAAAGAATAGTATCGACTATTGAGTCCACATACTCAAGTAGACTCCAGTGTCATATGATATTGTTATTTATTAGTAAATTAGTAATTAATAAATAGACGAGTTACATGCAGCAACCAATGCAAGACTCGAAAAAGGAAATACCTTCAATGCTGTCCCAAGCCTTTGAGCTCGCCTCTCACGTGTTACTAAGAGGATTCCATATTTAGTTGACTTCACGTTAACCCATTTCCTCAGTTCTTTAAAATTCTCTTCAAACAAATCTCCTTGACTGCGACCATCCGTAGATTTTTTATTGTCCATGTCTTCTTTTGCCCCTTCTGTGGCATCCAAAGTCGGGGACTTATCTCCGTCCTTTGACAATATACACCAAGTCAAGTCTGCCAACTTTTATTGGTAAAAAATAATTAAATGTTACCACTATCATAATGGAAATGTGACTCATTTAAGGAGGGTCTCTGCATTTTCTTCACAGAAGATCATTGCAGACTGTAAGTGAAATGCGGGTAACAAAATTTACAAATATCATGCTCATGAGAATTGTAGTTTCACAAAAGATTGTGAATTTAATTTATTATATGCACTGTTAGTGATAATTTACATAGACATTCAATGAGATTTAATCATTTTACCACACCACCCTATTCATTAATATGATGTGGCAACACCATGAAATTCATATAAATTAAACTCAAGATTTACAGCATGATACATGTGTTTTGTGCACAAGAGAAAAATACTTAAACTGACACCTCACATTACAGGGATATTTCCTATTCTTGGATATATTTTTAATAGTTTTACAGATCAAGTACTACTGTTCCAAACAACTACTAGGATAAAACAAGTTCTCTATTAACCTAATATGACAAAGGGAACAGACTTTTGTAATATCATCTACATGACTCTTCACTTTTTTAAGCATTTATTTAAGAGTAAAATGCTCATACACCGTCAGTGTAAAGTCATTTTACACTGTTGGTTAATCATAACCCACCGTTGTAATAACTTTTGAAATAATTTTATAAAAGTCAACTGTCTTACCATAAATGGAGGGTTGTGATTGATTGGCGGTGTAAAATAATTTTACACCGTTTTTTTCTCTTTATTTAAATAATTGCTTTAAAAAGCCTGATTAGAAAAGAATAAAAGCTCAAACCTTTAAAGACTCAATCTCTGCCAGCGCAAGCCCCTTTTGGTACAGTGCACCTGCTAATTGGTCTCGGGTTAACTCCATCTTTTTCCTGATATTCTACAGTGAGAATGACAGATCATTAAATGCCAACAAATTACAAATAACCAACCACTGGTGGAAATGATAACAATATATAGCTTTGCAAATAATAACCGAAGTGTATCTGTCAGATTCAGCAATAATTGTTAGTTTTAGAACATCCTAAATAAGTAGCTGTAGCCTGTAGGGCAACTGTCCTCAAGACAGATAAGTTGGGATTAGTTGATAGGCTACAAGCCCTGCAATTAATTCATTAAGATCTGTAATTGCTTCAGTAATTAACTGTACTTTAATGTATCCATAAATATACAGGATTGCTGCATATCTTCTGTTTTGTTAGTAACCATTTCAGAATGGGTGATGGAAATAAGTACTAGTATTGAAGACAAGATTGAGTACCTCTGCTTCATCATCTTCTGGATCATTTTTTAGTGCAAAAAATTTTGCTAGCTCTTCTCTGTCAATACTGTTAATCACCTCATTGGCGGCACCAACTACCTGCAAATTGCAATAGCATAGAAATAAATTGAATGAAAAATGTAATACATCTTTTTAAATTTTTGTTGAAACCGTGTTATTCATTTAATGAAGGCAAGCCCTGGCACAACGATAAAGTTGTGCCTTGGGTGACCGGTTGGTCATGGGTTTGAATCATGAAGCAACTTCTTTGCATATGTAAGAGTAAGGCTGCATATAATAACCCTACCCCTTCAATAATGAATTGAGGTATTAGGGCGGGGAGGAAGCAGACCTGGGAAAATCTGCAATATTTCTATCTTTTTGTTATATTGATTTATAGTTAGAGTGAGGAACCTGTGATTCTGATCACTCTGTTGGGGTTTATCCCTAATTTCTGTGATAAAACACGTAGCTAAATAATAAATATAAAAAATCGCAATTGATAACACAAAAAAAAAAAAAAAAAAATAGAGAATCCAACAGAATCATGAAGCACCAAAACTCTAGAGGTCAACCTCAATTGCATTCAAGTTCTTGAGCAAGTATTGTGCATGTGTGTTTGGAGGGGGGGAGGGGGGAATGATGGAAAATCAGAGAGATGAGGTGAAAAAAAGTATAAAAATAAAAAACATTTACTTTGACCAAAAAATGTACCTCTTCATCATGGTGGATTTTGTCTTTGACATTACTCCTAGAAACTAAACCTTCCAAAATCGTTGCAAGTAATGGAGTGTACTTTGGATATTCTGACTGCAAGGAATCATAACATATTCATGTATTATTTAATTTATAATACAGAGAATAGACAGCTGGATACATTTATCAGAAAATACACAGCCAATTACAATTTTGAAAAACATCAAAAAGAAAAAAATTCTTGCAAAAGAATATAAATCAATTATTATGGTACTGGAAAAATAAAATAAAGGCAAAAGACAAATTCGGATTAAATTTTCTGTACTGACTTTAAGCAAGGCAGATAGCTCTTTCCACTCCAAGCGCTCTTCATCAGTGTCTTGTTTTAGGCTTGATAGAACTTTTATTTTTGCATCTCTTACCTGATAGACAAGTAATATTAAAGAACCAGCAAGACATAAAAGAAACATTCTAAAATCTATAGAATAGAAACTACATCATGATAACAAATTTGAGACCTAACTGTAGGACATAAAATATTTACAATCATTTGTTTCATAACTTGTATACTATACACTGTCAAAAAAAATCTTGTATATACTATACAGTATACATACATGCTCTGCTTAAATGTTAAAGGCATTAAAACACGCACGAATCACTTTACCAAAAAATAAAAATAAAATGTATACATCATTCACTCATTTCAGCAAAACTCTCGTCCTTTTTATAATTATTAAAAAATGGATGAATCAATTTATAAGTTAATATTCAAGATAAAGGAAGATTCTAGAAGACATGTTTTCAAATACAGAATCAACAGATAAAAATGTTCCATAAAATGCTATTGATTTGAATCAAGAAAGGTAATTAACTTCAATAACAAAATAAATTCAGTCTAAGGTGTACTAGCAAACTTCACCTCTACATAATTAACCTTGAGATTTGAGACATCCTCATTCACAGCCATACCAATGTTTCAAATGATGCAATTTTTGAAGTATAGCAATGTGAACATGGATAACAAACAAGTGCCTCAAGAAGAAAAAAGATGCAAAAAGAGCATATAGTGAACCATAAGTAAAAACAGGAAATAGGATAAAAAAAACAAAAGGAAGCTCTTCTGCTGATGTATGACTAGCATAGTACCTCTTCTTTTAAACGTTCTGAAACATTCTTCTTGGAAGATAACGTAGAACCTTTTCCCTTGTCCTCATCAATCTTTCGAAAGACACATAATTAAACATTAACATCAGTCATATATTATATGATAGTTTATTCAACTACAGCAAAGCCCAGTGCTTGCTCAAAGCAGCCACTTATGAGTATGGGATGTGCGATTAACTTTGTAAAGCATACAAGATGTGAAGGCAGGTAACTTCATAAGGCAGAGAGTGACCTTATTTGGGGGAACTATATAAGAAATCTGATATGATGCAGGGTGCTTTTCAGGATTTTTATTCTCTTCCTGACCAGCAAATGATAGCTTCCCATATGAAATTGCCCCTAGCAAAACAGATCCTTGTGGAGGATTCTGCAGAAATTTTACAATTGCAGTTACTACTGTCAGTGGCAATATCTGAAAGGTTGACAATGGATAGCAATGTACCTTGGGAAGCTTTTCTTTTGGTGGTGGACCAAGATATAATCCCTCTTTTATACTACCAATAAACAAAAGTCAACACAACACCACAAGAAGACATTTAAACCATGTTATGACTTATGACAACAAACATACTCACATACCCTGGAACTAGTGATGAGGACTTAAAGGAACCATTTCCTATCAGTGGGCCATCAGGTTGAGAGAAAAAGCTTAACCGAATAACATCCTGGAAACAAATAATAACATAAATAAGATGGATAAATAGATAATTTTAGTAGTGTATAGAAATTTTATAGCTAGAAAGCAGAAGTACTGTTGGATGGAGGCATGTATAACTCAATTACAAACTATTTTCAAACACAAGGATCAATTATCAGGAGAATTACAAATACTTTTGAGAATTCCAGGCAAAAGGTTCTTCAATTTGGGCATGTCTAACCCAATATCATTATCTGATCTTTGTAGCTGCCATGTGATTATACCAGTAGTCTAGTAAAAGTACCATTTAATAATATTTTCAAAACTCTCCCCTTGATAAGATTCATGGTGACTCAACCCCATCTTTATTGCTAATTCAAAAACTTTCAATCATAGTGGAAAAGATCTTCTGGACTTCAATCATATTCAAAAGTACCATTTGTGAACACATAAAATTGATATGACAAACTACCTTGTCTTCCAAATTTCGCTCAATGAATAACACCAAATGCCTCATCTTTTCCAAAATCTGCACATTGTCATGCCTGAAACAAACAAATTATAAACTGTTATAAATGCAAGTTATGGGAACCAATACAATTGTCATGAGCCGTCATGTATTATTAGTGTAATAATTACTATTGTGTTGGAAGTTATTGGTAGAAAGTAGGAGCTAATTTATTATCAGAAATTGTGTGATAATAAATGTCATTAGCAGTTATGTATTATTAGAATATGTTCAATAATAACTGTCATGTTGACAATTTTGGGCAGAGATATATTATTAAATGTGTGTAAAAGGGGGAATAAAAATATATATGTCTGTCTTGTATCCATGTACTTTGGATAGAGACTAATATCTGTTAACAGTTTATGATTCTGAGAAAGCAAATACTGCTTATTCTATGTATTTTGTGTGATTTAATAATTCTGGTCAATTGGTGTTCTATCAGTGAGGAACTAAGTTGAATGCACTTTTATGTATAAATATTTTATGAACCTAGAAATATTCCACTTTTGATATGCTAGCTTTGTTATTACAAGTATTTACAAGAATAGATAACTAAATCAAGCTTCCAAGTCCTCTTAATATTAGTTCACTACTAGCATTCAACATAGTGTCATCAGATCTATAGAAAGCTCCAATGGGAACAAACAAGTATGTGCACTCTCATCCAGGGTTTATGCTCAGAAAGAGACATGTACCTCAAATATAAGTGTAAAATATATTCTCCTTTGGGAAGATTAGAAGAGCTTGGATAGGCATCTCCACTTGAATATACGCGCTATAATCAGAACAGAAAGAGCACGGCATGAGATAAAATATATGAAGCAAACAAAGTACATGTTTATTTTAGAGAAATACTCTCTTTTTTGTTCTAGCTTCCTACAAAAGCTTTAAAATATGGAATTATTTCCTTGGAAAAAAGCATTTCCAAGCATGTGCAAACAGCTACCAAAATAGAAAAAGATGTTGGAATGCACCAAAGAAACAGATATCATCTGGCAAATTCCCATTACTGATTAACACGTGCATTCTCACCCAATAGGTTATAAATCCCACTACTTGTAGTCCCTGACTACTAGTGCATTACAATTAGTCAGGCGAAAATTTACAAAAATAAAAATCAAATATAAAGCCAGAATTTTTATATATGAGCACAAGTTACATGCAACTTGTTACTCATAGGATTGAGCAAATGAATCTATAATGTAAACTATTTCATTCATTTTTAGTAGAAGGAAATTAAATATTAATATACCTTATTCGAGTCAGAAATCATATAAAATTGAGACTCAAATTTAGTGTCATATATCCGGTCATTTAGCAAAGGTATGTGAGGTTTTATTTGAGCTCCATCTTCCAATTTGATCTTGTAGCTGCAAAATCAGAATACTGAGGAAAGGCCATCCAAATTATCTAAAGACAAATGACACATAAAATGTATAACCCACGTCAAAGTCAGTGCCAGTATCTGCTTTCCAGAAGGAAGTTTGTCACGATCTGTTGAAAGTGCAATAATCTTAGAATCTATTGGTCGATATGAGACCCTAATCTGCAAGTTTAATATACATTAGGAGAACAAGTAAATCTCATTGGTATTCCAAATCAACATGACAGAATAGAATAAATAGAAGGAAAAACAAATGGAGTTTTAAAAGGATAACCTTGTTTAGAATTGCCACAGGTGCAAGATCCTCAGATGCCAGTAGAGTTTCAGCATCAATCCTGACTGGTGCGTCACTACCATCAAGTATAACTTCTTCTTGATTGACTTTAATCCCGTGAAACACGACCTGGAATTTTATGTAGACAGCAGGATTGTATATTCAATGTAGAATGAAATAACACATCATATCCCACATTATAAAAGAGATCATACATGAAAGGACAACTACACTGGATCAAGCGGAAGAAAAAAAATCATATGTTTATTCCTGATGAGATGTATCTACAGCCTTCATTTTTTAACATTTGTTATTTAAGTTCCTAATCTTTTATATAGATATAAAAATGGCAAATTATCAACCATTATCACACAATACAAGCAAGGTGATATAAAGGATTTGAGATGCATTTAACATCAACTGCCAAAGTAACAGGAATAAAAATCATGTACCATGCAATTCAAAAAGAAACAGCAAAATCTATCCAAATATCTGGGGGGGGGAATCATCTAAATAAAAATTCTAGTACCTCAAAATCCACACTCGCAGTCTCATGACTCCCTATGCCACTTGACCAAAACTGAGAAATGACAAGTTCCAATGTCTGACCGCTTACTACCTTAAAGGCAAAGCTTTTGGAAGCAGGGGAAGGAAAGTTTACTGAAGTCTCCCATTTCAAAGGTCTTTGCAGTGGGCACAGCTGGGCACAGAAAACATGTCAACAAGACTGCCCATAATCTGATAAAGTTTCAAGCCTCAAGTCATACCTGAATAGCATCCACATAAAATCTTCGTGCTGTGTCAAAACCTGATGTTTTCATCGTTACTTCAGCCCAAGATGCACCATGCGGCACTTCTATGTATCTCCTTTCTATATGGCCTAGTGAAGCAACAAATAACAAGAAAATAACTGAAAGTGTGAAACTCTTTAAGTATATGCACTTCCCTTTTTGGGCTAGGATTAGTCTTATGGAGTGGGCCAATGTGTATGACCCTTGTGCTACACTAGCACTCAAACATGAATAAGATCTGTATAAAGAAAGCCTAACTAAATAAGTTGGAGCATCCCCATCATAAGTCTCACTGTAAGCATTGATTTTAGGGCTACATACTAGAAAATACAGAAGAACTGTGAAGTCAATGCAGATTTGGGATAAATAATTAAAAACAAATCCAATACTAGGTGTATTAGGCAAAAAGAATAAGGCTACTGGGCAATAGCTTAATGTTTTGGTCGCTACGCTTAACATGTAGATTCCAGATTTAAAACCTTAGTAGGACACCAACAAAAAGAAGCATGAAGATAAACTTAATCAACTAATGCACACCTGGCTGGAATAACATCTTTGAAAATGAAATTTGTGGAGGCTGGTTAATTACGGCCTTGGGCTTTGTTATGGTGATTGGAATTCTGAAGAGAGGACCACGCCATGGAGCTTTGCAGTCAATACCATAGACCTCAAAATAATGAAGACCATCAGAAAGATTGGAAGGATCCACCACTACACTGAAAGTGGAAGAAAACAAGTTGTAAGTGTTAAGAATATATATTATCTTGGTAGTTATTATTTATCTTTATTTTCATATGATGTAATCAAGAGGGTTTCCTCAATATAAATAGAGAAGAGGTGTGGCTTTCTTCAACACACATTCAGTAAATAGTAAATACACATCATTCTAATATGGTATCAGAGCCTGGTTGAGGGAATCAAGGAAATCATGCTTCACCGGGTTGTCCCCCGGTGGACATCTTTGGTGGATCTTCTTTCCACGACCTCTCTTTGCTTCCCAATGATCCTCACTTCCTCCCATGACAAGTGATCCTCTCTTCCTCCCTAGGTTAAATTTTCTTTTTCTTCAATTTTTTTTTCAAAGTGTCGTGAATATTGCGTGAACAGTACCGCACCTCTGCGAAACTGCTGTTCACCATTGCCGACCAATTTTTTTTAAAGCGTCGTGAATATTGCGTGAACAGTACCGCACCTATGCAAAACTGCTGTTCACCATTGCCGACCAATATTTTTCTTCAATTTTTCTTTTTCAAAGCATCGTGAATAGTGTGAATAATACCGCATCTCTATAAAGCTGTTGTTCCTCATTGTCGACCAATCTTTTTCTCGGCGCAATCACACCAAATCAAATGCCGAAGCTAAACAGTACTGCATCTCTACAAAACTGCTGTTCCTTATTGCCAACCAATCTTTTTTTTTCTGGCGCAATAACACCAGATCAAGTGCCGAAGTTGAATATCGAATAGTGCGTGCACGCTACCGCATATGACATTTGTAACAAGCTTAGCTCATATGACATATATGTTCTAGCTTGAGGGGGAGTGTTAGAATATATATTATCTTTATATTAGTAAGAAAACAAAACTACAAATTAGCATTATTTAACAGAAACTCAGTCCAAATAACCAATAAAAAAATACCCATATGCTAAGTCTATTACTCTATTTTAGTTCTATCTAGTGAACTTTCCTTCAGGATGAAGTTGCAATCGTGATATTGTCATTTTGGAGTTTTTGTAAACTACTTTTGCTAGACTGTTTATTTTATAGTTTAATTGGATTTCTATTGGTTTGGTTTAGACCTTTTTAATTGAAGAATTAATTATTTGCCAATAAAACACTAATGTGTCACTTGTCCTGTGTCAATTATAGTAGGTAGAAACTAGTAACTGCTGAGTCACAAGCTCACCCAAAATGTGGATATATGTATTTTAATAATGACAAAGAGTTGTCTTATTATTCTACTCCAGCAATTCTGATATTTGTTTTATCAGTGAGCCCAATACAATGCTCATATGGGAAATTAAAATATTTCAGTTTTGTTAATATTTAGAAGTCCGATAAGCTAGTACTTTTAGAAGTGTACCATTATTTTGTAAAAGGTGCAAAATCAATGAAACTTTGTTGAAAGGGAAATGCTAGCAACACACTCTTTATTATTGAGAATCACAAAATTGTGTACGTCTCACTCCATATTTTTAATGAGTCCCCACCCCACCCATAATTTTGTAGTTCCTAAAAAGTTTTAACCAATAATAGTGTGTTAGAGAATATGTAGCTAGCACTCTTGTTCAAATTCTAGGAAATTTCAATTG
This sequence comes from Amphicarpaea edgeworthii, assembly GCA_014843725.1. Taxonomy (NCBI): domain Eukaryota; kingdom Viridiplantae; phylum Streptophyta; class Magnoliopsida; order Fabales; family Fabaceae; genus Amphicarpaea; species Amphicarpaea edgeworthii. The sequence goes on from CM026325.1 coordinate 4,344,637, forward strand.
GACTGTTTTGTAAGTTAACCCCTGTTTTCGCTCTCTAGATAGTTGGGTGTTAGTTATTGATAAGTTTGAAGCTCGCATGACTTGAATGAGCCTGTGGTCATCTCGGTTAGGTGACAGAGGTGATTTGGTTCGTGCAAGATTGCAATGGGTCTACTTCAAAATTATTATTTATGTAAAATTGTACCATGAAAATAATGGTGAAGTAAAGCACACTAACTTGAAGGTTCGACCATTATGAGTGAGCAATAGATAGTCAGGGGCCTTCACAACTGTCTCTTCTGTAGAATGTAATTCAATGCACTCCTCAAATGGAACCAAATCCTCAAAGTTGTCAGCGTCTTCATGAAATTTTGGATTAACTTGCACTGTCCACTGTGAATAAGTGCAACCAAAAGTTAGAAAAGAAATACTAAATGAAATCACAAAGGACCCACAATAAAATTTACATGTAGCTGATGAAAAGATTAGAATTTTAAAAAGTACAAGAAACCAGAGAAGCCATGTACAAAGGTTGGAGAATGTAATAGATGGGTCAAAACTTATTCCATGATAAGTCAACCAAATTAATTGGGTGATTGATTATAATTGACATATGGCTGTTAATTTGAAATTCAATAAAACAATTCACTATCATATAATTTTCCATCCAGCTATGCGTTATACCACTAATGTTTTTGGAGTCAACCACAATGCACCACTATCACAGATTGATAACTACCTACTTGATGAGATTGGATTCATGGGCCCACTGTGTATGAAACTTTGGTGTGATAATCAAGTTACCATTCACATTGCCTCAGACCCAGTGTATTGTGAAAAAGAATAGGAAAGATAAAAGCAACTGCCACTTTATTCAAGAATTCAAGAAGAGTTTAAAAAAGAAAATGAAGAATTAATTATGGTAGAAAAGTACAAGCACAAGTGAATAAGAAATCCCTAAGAACTAACAAAATAAAAACCAAAATAAAGGGGGGGGTATACCACAATGAATATGAAAACCGAGAACAAGAAACAAGCAATGCAGCATGTCAATCTCTCAATAGACCAGACGTCAACCCCCCTAAAAAGACCATGAGCAGAATACCACAATGAACATAGAAAAACTACTTCATCCTAAGTGACCTCAACAACCAACATCCAGTACAGATTCTAGCATAATTTTTTACAAACCAAATACACCAAAGCAATACAAATTGAGAAAAAGATTTAGCTATTTATGTCTACTGCATGTTAGAACTGGAAAACAAAATCAACAAGTAGCTGATATCTTCAAGAAGGCACTTGATTGGAGTAGAGATGGGAGTAAGGCTGATTAACATTGTTCTGTTGTTTCCTAATTATATGTTGAACACTTGAATATATTAGGAATCAGGCCATTCATTGTATATAATTAAACTTCCTAATTAATGTAGGTTGTACAAATGAGGAACTATAATTAGTGACATTAACAACTGTAAATACTAATCAGTCATTATTATTGTTTTCAAAAACAGATTTCTATTTTCAAAATTAGTTAGTCCCTTTACTACATGTGAAAATGCTTGTCCCTTGACATTCTGAGAACATTTCTATTTTCTAAAAGTTTGTACCCTGAGCACTTGAACAAAGCATTTGAAGAAAATAGAAAAGGAGAATGAAAAGACATCTCCCAGTTCTTTCTGTTTTCTATTTATTTTAAAACACTTGTTTTGGAAACAACTTTGAAAACTAAATAAATTTTGAATAAGAAAATGATTGCAATATGTTGTAGAATTGTTTTAGAAAATAGTTTTTAAAACAAAAAAAGTAAGACAGGAATCAAATAGACCCACAATTCCTTACCATTTTTTTACCAACAAATTGCTACTGACTCTAATTTATGTTATTTCCTTGTCATCTTATTAAGGATGTAAATTAGTGTAGCATTGTCAACTCTTCAATTTCTCATCATTTGTATATGATTATTAGTCATCAGTAATTGGTTTTCATCTTAAATTCATTCTACAAGTTTCAGAAAGACCTGACTCAATCATTGTGATCAACAATGCAACAATGCACAACAAATTTATCAATTATCTCACCTCGGTAGATTGTTGGCAAGCACTGGCCTCCCTAAGATAGATGCCCCTTGATGAAGGACCTGCCATTAGCAATCATACAAAAGCATCAGATATTACTCTAAAGTCTAGCTTTTTCTCCTAGACAAGTAACACATAAACTTTCTTAATTTCAATTTTAATGTATAACAACAACATTGTGCACCAAGTCATCTAATTAATTAGATTATTTATCCATGGGCAATGCAACAATTTTTCAAAGATAAAAAAATATTGACCTCCTCAAAAGTCAATGCTACTATTTTTCAGCAATCAAACAATTTACATACATATTAAAACTTATATAACAATTACTATATATTGGGAATTTCTGTCTAGGATAGATGAATAGTCAGATTTGTGTACAGTGCTAATCATTATTCTTAGGGAGTTGCATTTTTATTTATTACTCTTAAATGTAATTTATTCTGAAATGAGTATAAATATAGTAATAACATACTACACTTTCTACAATTCTACTGCTACAAATATAAGGGAAATCCAAAAGATAATATCTTTCCTTTCTTTGGTCACATAAGGGGAAGGTAAAATATACATGGTAGAATGTAAACTCACTTGTTTTTCCGCATTGCTGGATTTTTATTTGATACCAAACACATGGAACATTTTGACACTTTTGTATATATTCAAAAGCCCTGTCAAGGCATATATGATATAAGTCAATAAATGTCACAAAACTATCATTTATTAAAATAAATATGGAAGTGAAAACTAGGCAGCTTATTTAACTTGTCAACTTGCATAAGCCCTTGTCCAGTGGATAATTTATCCTCAGGTAAACCACCTATGGGAATTGCGGTATTTTCAAGAGCCTTCCTCACAATGTATGGACTCACTGGGATTCCCTCGGCCTGCATGCAGATCATACACATGTAACACATCAGAAAACTAGAGAAATGTGTACAAGTAAAGACCACTAAATAAGATAAGCTACAAAAGAACCACATGCAAGAACCTTCATTGCACTTATGAGCAATGCAGTTCCTCCACAGGCTGATGGTGATGACATTGATGTCCCATTCATGAGCATACGCCGTTGAAGGGTCCATGTGGGAACAGGAGCAACAGCACCACCAGGAGCACTCACAGAAACACCAAGGTCTCCATCAGCTGTTGGTCCTCGGCTAGACCTGCAAAGTTATATGCATCAATCATGCAATGATAATGATGAAAAAAAATGTAACAAAACTAAAGACAGAAGGATATAAAAATTAAAAGTCATCCAATTAGGAATTTCAGAGAAGCGAATATACCAAGTGTATTCAAGCCCCTCAGATGGAGGTTCAACAACACAATGAGCACCAGCAGCCATAGCAGGAGATACATATGCGCCAACACCTATGATACTTGAAGATGTACCACCAGGTGCACCAACGGTGCTCAATCCTGGCCCATTATTACCAGCACTGCTAACAAATATTAGACGATGCTTGTTCACCACCTAGAAGTAAATCAACCAAAACAACAACTTAGAAAATAGAAAATGACAAATAAATAATATAAGTTCCCAGCAAAAATGGAAGTCTAAGAAAATACCTCATTCACAAGATCAACAAAGCGTCCATAATCTGGCAGTAATGTTGCTTCGCCATAACTCATGTTGATAAGGTCACACTTATGCTGAAAAAGAAATGTTGCATGCCCATCATTAAAAGTCTTATGCAGGATGTTATAAAATCCTAAAACAAACTTAGTTCATCAAACACACAAAATCAAAGACAAATCATATTTCACTTGTCAGAATATCCAGGATAATCGGCAAAAGAGGAGAAAAAAGAAGAAAAAGTCAAAGCACCTCCACAGCTGCTATCAGTGCCCGAGTCAAACCAGTTCCTGTTTCCATTGAACCTAAGCGAGAATCCCCAATTTTACAAGATATTATTTGTGCGCCAGGTGCAACTCCATTCATCAAGGGCTCCTAAGAACAATATTGTATATCAAAAGGTATACTATTCCTCGTAAGAAAATTGCACTATATGGACAAAATTATGTATCAGTACCTTTGGATGGAAAGCAGTAGCTATACCAGCAACATGAGTGGCATGCGCAGAACAGTCTGTTACAATACTTAAGACATTCCCGTCATTATAGACATTAACAACAAATGTACAAGCATCTAATTTGCTGAAGACACCATGCTTCCTCTCAATCCTGAAAGAATAGGAAGTCACAGTTAGCAATGAAACCAATACGATTTTAATACATAACTTAATAGAAACAAAAATGACAACAATTGCTTCAATAGCTAAACCACAAAAAAATATTTTCTTTGATGGCAAAGTAAATTAATTCAGAAATCATTTAAAAAATAAAAATTCAGAAACATCAACTATAGTAAAGGTGGGAACTAAGCTCTTCCCAACTCAATCGTTAAGTTGCTCCTTTTCTAGGAAAAAGAGTTGTCTATATGATTTTTTGTCTGCAATACATAAAAACCAGAAAGAAATCCATAAACCCCAAGTGGAGAAACCAAATACATTGAGAAGTACTGTTTGCAGAAGGTTATCTAAAGTGTTTGTTGTACCCAAAAAAATAAATAAACTGATCAATATGATGACATAAAAATCAAGTGTCAAATTGTTTCAAACGAAATTTTCAAAAACACAAGAACACACTGAAGCTTCAATCCCATTCAACTAATGTCACATTTTACTCTATATTTAAAAGATATGACATATTTTCAAATATACAACATTTACAGTAGCATTTTGTTGTAGTAGAAATAACTCAGGAAAAGTGGAAAACAAGGTGGGAATCAATAGAACAAGGTTTTAAAACCAAGGGCTGTATGCAGTGACAATCAAAGAAAAGGTTCCTTGCATTAGGAATATGTTTCCAAAACACGAGTATCTGCCAATTTCAAGATACATCTCCAGACAAAAGTCATCAACTAAGATTAACAGTTATAATAAATATTAACACCAGGAACTAAATGTACCTATAATTAGTTAAAGGCATAAAACTCGCAAGCTTCCCACAATTTGGATCATCCTCCAGACTCTGTGTGTCAAGGGCAACCCTCCAGACCTCTCCATCATGCCAGACAACAGCATCTATGACAGGCCCTTTATCATCATAGCTCTAAAACATAAAACAGAATTTCCTTTTCAAAGTAAGGAATTTCAGTTGACAAAATTCTCAGTTGGAGCAGAAACACAAGTATAAATGTCTCTTTTAGTTTGAGTCTGAGACAAGTCAGGGAGAAAAAACAAGAATTTCATTGTTTCTGTGTTGCCAGGTGGAAAAGATTTTTCCAACATTATTTCATAGAGAGACAACCATTCTATCAATATCCTCATTCCACCACTTATAAGTGTCCTATAATGATATAAAATTATAAATTCAAATCAACTATTCATTTCCTATTTCAAGGACAGGAAAAGGCACAAATACCCAAAGAGCAATAAAGTAATATGATATGCTCAGCACTCACCTCGGACTGCCTTCTCAGAATATCGAGTCTATTCTGGAGATCTTCCCGGGCCGTTTTAAGTTTTACATCCTCAACCTTGATGTGTTGCTAGAAAATGTATCATGGTTTGAGTTATATGCAACAAGAATGAAATAAAAAAATAAATAAAAACAACCACATCATATCTAGATAAGCATGATAGCTATTCATAAAATTAAGAATATTATCTACAATTTGATCTGGTAATTAAATTAAAAAACAAAATCAACAGGAAATCAAATACAGATTTCATATCGGTAAATGAGCATCCAGAAGGAAAAAAAATAGCACATCACACACTCACACAGTGCTAAGTTATACCCATATTCATGGGCTATGTTGAATCTCATAAAAAAAAATATCATCTGTTCATAATAGCATAATGCACTACTCATGAGTACTTCCAGAAAGAACGTTCAGAAAATACAGCAAAGAAAGCAAGGTGGAATATGAAAGGATAAGTTTCTTTATCTTGTCTCAAGCACAGTACTAATTAATGTATCAACTGGACACAAGATAGGAAAATACAATAACAAAAAGAGAACATGTGAACAGCTTGCCCCTGCAATATGCCATGCCTACTAAACAAAATGTTGAAGTGCTGAGTATCATATGTAATTTAAGGTTCTACCATTCTGGCATATGTTAGAATCAATAAAACTTTCAATGAACCTGATCAAAGTCAGCAAGTTGTTTTACAGCCCTAGCAATTTCCCCCTGGTTTTTCTCATCCCACTTTTTCTTTCTTTCTTTCTGTCAATGAATATTTCAAAAGAAGAAAACAGAAATTAGATCTAATATCCAGAAGTATGAAGCCTAAAGAGAAATTAAAATATTTCATAAAACTGTAATACCACCTTCAAACGAGAAATCACATCTTCCGTGAATAGCTCATAAACTAATTTATAACCCACACGCCATTCACCGGAAGGATTTTTCCATGAAGTATTGATAACCAATGATGCCCCTGTACAATATTTTCCAGGAAGACCAAAGCATAGGCAAGAGCTTAATAATTCAATTTTCGTTTCCCTTGACTAACAAGAATGAATAAATAAAAAAAGGGAAGAAACTGGCACCCGAGTTAAGAGATACATCACAACAGAATAAAACTAAAACAAAGCAAGCCCTTGTATTCATAATTTGTCACTTAATTAGGGTATACTGGAAATCACTTGTTTAATGTACATGTGATCAGGAGTATAAATTTGTTTACAAGCTGCCCTACTCACTGAAATAAATGTCTAGCTTCATCCCTAAACAAGGTCACCATAAGCTGTGCATAGCTTTCTTTTGCAAATACCTCCTAAGTTACAAGCAATTACTGCAATATACTCACTGAAAAATGTCTGAACATAATTATTAGTATCAGCGGGCTAGCTAATATTCCTAGCACTAACCTGATGCCCCAGAAATAAGACCATCTGAATCGGTCTTCACCACTTTTGAGGTATCAATATCACCACTCCCTGTGCTGAGGAAAGAAAAAGTACCACATATTTATTGGGAAACCAGTACACGCTCAAAAGAATTATCAGCTAAAAATCCAATATGAAGTACTTTCTATTTACCAATCAATGACATCGAGAACTTTTGGTTTCCCATCTGAAGTAACCTGTAACCCATCAGCAGCTGGGTCTACACCAGAATCTGTAAACATGCAGATCTAATGATTTAACAACTTTGTCAGATGAACCATTAACAAATGCAATCATAGTATAACAAAAACATACTGTTAATACATAAGAATACAAGCAACATAATCATTACTCTAAAAGACAGTTTAGTAGCAGCAAATTAGATTGGCACAGAGCCAATGAAAGAAAAGAGTGAAGGTTACAATCATTACACTACTGTCACTACAATTTATAGCAAGAACAACAAACAAGCACACTTTCTACAAGAAAAAGTGATTCAGATTAAAAACAGAAGCCTAAAACTGCAAACATAGCTAGTATCGAACACAGCAGGCACGTATCTTCATCACTAAATTGAAAAATAAATAAAAACTAAACTAAAAATTCAAAAACAATAAATCCCTAACATGTGAATCTTAATCACCAACACTCCTTACAAACAAAGCTATCTAAAGCACTAAAAAACACTTCATTAGCGCAGCCAATCCAACAATGTCACTATAACAGGTTCTCTCTTAATTCCATCAATCATTCGTTCACATCAAAATCCAAAGTCCAAATCACACAAATGGACAAACTAAACCACTTTCCATTCGAACAACTACGAACTCCAATAATCTCAGCACTTCTTCACTTACTTATCCTCAAATTCACAATAAATCTCCACACACTCCACTAAATTCACACATGTAAAGCAAACACACAACTAAACCGAAAACAAAGACAAAACACATCTTAGTTTTGATTAATTCCACTCTCAAAACTCCACAACAAATCTCCACACAGTCCACTGCTTTAAGTTTAGCACACGCAAAGCAAACAACAATTAATCTGAAAAAGAAAAGAAAGAGATAAACGCGTCTTAATTTCAATTAATTCCACTCGCAAATCCTTATCATCTTAATCATACAACAAATTAACTTGAACACAATCCTGACCTCGAGATTATTTTCAATATTTCACTTCCGAACATAAAAATAAAAAAGAAAGGAAAAAAGAGTAAAGTGAACGGAGAGTCAACGGTGTGAGAGTACCGAAGATAGCGATGAGAGCGCCGCGACCGTCATATTCGGAATGAGCGTCGAGGAAGCGATCGACGCCAATCTCTTTCTTAGGCATGAGCGAAGCTAAGAAGGTAGATTCGTTCAGCTTGAAGTCGTGGAGAGAAGAACCATCTTTCTTCTTCGTGTTGCTGCTGTTATCGCCAGTGGTGGTGGAAGCGAAGGAAGAGCAAGGCATTGGCCTGTGAGCAATACGGTGGCGTTTAGATTAGATTAGATGAGATGCTAGTCGAAGGTGGAAGCTCTTTGTGTGTGTATGTGTGTGTGCGCATTCACTGTGGTGTGAGACCCTCGGGAGTGATGATGGTGATTATGAGAGAGGGGAACGTGAGTGTTGTGTAACTTCTGTTGCGTGTCGGGTTTGAGTTTTGTTGTGAAGAGAGGGTGTTTTGGTCATTTCGAGATACGGAGTTGACGTGGCAGTGGCGTTCATCTCGGGTTTGGCCGTGGATGCAACGTTGGGGACGGGTTTCACGACATGTGTGTAAATAGTAAATACTCATACTGTGAAATGGATTTGATTTCTTCTATGTTTCTTTTTTAAATTTCATAAAAATAAAAATGTACTCTTTAATTAAAATTCACACAATGGTGACACTAAACTTAGAATCTACTATTACCTTATGCATATTGAATCTACTATAAGCTTAAGGCTTAGGCCCATTAATGTTTGGTCCAATCCCAATTTCAGGGCATCTCCCCCAACTTACATCCTTCCTGTGATACCAACATTCTATGTAAGTTACATAAGCGACTCCTATTGATAACAGAATGAAGGATTAGTTGAAAATATCTTTCGATGTAGGATTTTCCATTTCCATGTTATCTTCTTTGAAATTTGAATCTTTGATATATTGTCATTCATAAGTTTGTGTTAAACCGGTCTATCGAACTCAAAACCCTCCCAAATCGAAACTTGTCAAAACCAAATATTTACTTGCGCAGGTTTGGATTTATAAAATAACTCATAGTTAGGTTAGATTAAACTTTCGGGGCCCAAATTTGACCAACCTGACCCATTGATCAACCCTAACTACTTGTACTGGAATGACAAAATGTCTTTAGCCATCTCCCTTAACTGCACCTAATTACTTCCTGCACCTCCAATTTTCACTAACTTGGGGTGTAGGAATTAAATGCCCTTATTAAATTAGGTCTCGGCCAAAATGGACCAACATAAATAAACAAGTAAACTTGGCAAGAAGGTAAAAATGACCTAAATCTTATCAAATCACTTGTTAATCCTACTAACACTAATATTTTTTGTCCCTTCCTATGGTGTGAGATGTGCTACACTTCATTATTGAGATGATAAGCTAAATACTTTTAATGATTTTTAATTTATATCTATCATGGGTGGTGTATGAATGATAACATAATGAAATAATCTATAAATTCATATCAAGTGAAAAGTTCGTATGAGACTGACATAATTTTTTAAGTAATCATCTATTATTTTTTACATTCAATTATTTGTTTATTTTTTAGGGTGCATTTGGACACTAAATTTTGCTCCCCAACATCACATTGATCAATTTTTCATGTGACAATCAAAATTATAAGAACTTTCAAATTCCAGTTTCTCACAGTCCAAAAAGACCGTTGAATCCCTTAAAAAAATGCCTTAAAATAATTATGATAACTTGATAAACAATGAGTTTAATTTCTAAAAATATTAGTTCGATAAAAATATTTTAAAATTGACAACTAATTAGAATTCATATAAATATCACTTTTAGATATGGATAAAAAAAAAACATTGAGATCTTTATGGACAAGTCGCTATGGAGGTTGATGTCCGAAAGAGAGTTTTTATGGGATGAGGGAGGATGATGGATCTCAATGTTTTGTTAGTAATCTTGACATGCTATATGCTTAAGCACAAAGTTCAATAGGTTATTTTCAAATTTCCGAACAAAAACAAGCGTAATGCTGATATGAGAGTAACTTATTTTATTGTCACATCGTATTTATGAATAAAATAATTAAATATTATTTAATGTCTGTCTAAAATGATTTTATATAAATTATAGTTTAATTAAAATGCATTAATAATATAAAAAAAAATTTACATCATCATTTAATAATCATAATTTGTCATATAATTAGACTAAAACATCCTTATTTGATATTCTATTAGTAGTTATAATAATTAATTTACTTAGTAGTTTTAAATAAAGATATAATGAAGAAAAAATAATCAAACTACTTTAAGAAAAATAGTAATTATGGGAGGGAGGTAGTAACTAATAAGATCTTCTTTTTTTTTTTTTAGAGGAGGTAGGTAGTGAGATCTTCTTAACGGGAAGGAGTGGTAATTTCTTATTTTATTTATTTTATGAGTTGAAAAATAAAATTGAAGATGGAGTAGATGAAGATCAGAAATAGTTTATTCTGAAATTTTAAATTAATGTAAGTAAACTGTAATTAAAATTATACAGTAAATTGTTTACCTATCCATTTTTTTTCATTTATTGTGAGTCGAGGCATTTTTTTAGGTGGAGGGACGTTGAAACAGGCAATGATAGTATTTTTTTTTTTGTCAATTAATTAAATTATATTTTCTGACGAATTTGGTGACGAGGGAGGTTGTTTATTTCTAAGTAAGTAATTAAGCAACTTATTTTCGAATAAACAAATTACTAATGTCACTAATGACCCATTAAATCATAAAATGTTTTTTTTTTTTTGTGTGAAAAGAAGTGGGCCAGAGAAGCCCACAACCAAGCATTTCCATCTGAATCAATTTTTTTATATTTTTCTTTTCAACTTTTGAATGTGCAAACTGCAAACTATAAAATAATCCTTCGGATGCATCGTAAGCAAACATTGTCCGTCATTAAACAAAAAACTATTGATTATTTGAATGCTTTGTGTGACTCAGTATCACATTGACCTTCATACATTGTATTTTATTGAATTTTCTATTTCATTGAAAGAACTGATTTTTTATTCTTGAAGTTTTTTTGAATAGGGGTTTCATTTACATAAATAAAAAAAAAAACGTATCTCAAATTTCCACTCACTGTTGTGACTTTATCAGATTAAATTTTACTAGTAACTATAAAAAATAAAATCAAAATATTTAAGTATAATTATTTTTCTGATAATCAAAAAATAAATTATAACATAAAACATGTTTGAAATTCTTAATTTTCAATTATCTTTAAAAATATTTTAATTAATGAATTTTTGTTTCATGATGATTTGTAAATATATCATTATATTCGATATTGATTGAAAACATTAAGTAAAGATTAAAATAGTTAAAACATAATAGTTTGTTTGAGAGGAAAGTTAATTAAAAATGTTGATATGATATGAAGTATAAGTTCATAAAATAGTGAAAACATATGAATTAATAAAATAAAATAAAAAAAAGCATAAAAAATTGTCTTAGCGAATTGGTAAAGTTAACTTTTGGGAGTTTTTTTTTTTTTTTTTTTTTTTTTTTGTGTTTGTGTCTTAGAATAATAGAAATGGGATTTGAACTTAAGACACGTGCAAACAATTCAAATTTTGTAGTGGCTTCTTTGTGAATATTACTGTAGAAGGATTGAACGGTGATATTTGATTAACATTTTAAAAGTAAACTGAAAGGAGAACAACTATAAGGGAAAATAGATTCCAATTTCTATTTTGATCCAAAGAATTTCCAAAAATAGAAACGAATCAATGGTTGATCATGAACATGAACAAGAATCTAATCTTTGACTTGCAACAATCTTGAATCTGATACACTCAGCTATGTCCTGTCAAATTATTGAGGAACACTTAGTTATCCACTAATTCACCACACAGAAAAGCAGTGAAGGATGTATCACTGTTTATATTTGTGGACCAAGATTCACCAATCACTACCTTAATATCCATATCTTAGTCCAACTATTAGTTTCCATATCTTTAATCCAACAGTTAACAAGGTGAAGTCCAATCCTTGAAGAATGAGATTCTTAAAGAAAGTTTCTTACTATTTATTTAGATTTTAATTTATTTTTTAGGTGCATAAAATTTGATTAAAGATACCCTATAGATTTTAAAATGTTTGCATTCACATGGAAATTGTTGAATTCCCACCGTGTGGGCATTTCCAACTACCTTGGATGCCTGCATAATAAACAAAACATGGTTGACAAAAAAAAAAGTTGAGAAACAATATATATAAATAAAGGTGTCAAGTTTGGCTCTGACAAGATCAAAGTCCTTCTTTTATTCAAATGTTTAATTTTGATTTTTTTCCTGTAGTTCTTGAAATGTCATTTATAACTACTACAACAAGTCATTCTTAGGACGAGTAGAATTAGAATATGGTGATTTCGAATATGCATAATCTCACTTTCCTTTAAATTTTCATAAAAATAAAAAATAAAACAAGGGACAGATTTTGATGGAAAGGTATTTTATTTCATCCACAATGATACAAGTACAGGACAGAAGAATTACTAGTTACTCAGCAACACAGGACGATTATCTTAACTTTTTTTTATGTCAGTATCATCTTTAATAATCTTACATAAAAAAAAAGTTTGTTATTTTCTCTTACATAATTTGTCCTGCAACATGACAAAACATAATAATAAACTTGGCACATGTAACCTTCAACTAACCTCACATTCCTAAATATCTAGCCCTGGTACAATATACTATCATTTTTATTTTCTTAACCCAAACATGTTTTTCCTCATTTCCTGTGTATAAGTAGTTAAAAATGTTGTAAATAATATCAAAGATAAAGACAAGTACCTAGTGGTCATCTTTTTTTTGGCAACTGGCATTTGGTCCCAACAATGAAAATTTGTTGTCTTTTTATGATAACATTATTTATCCAATATTCAATCACTTCTTGTCTCAACAAGCAAGTGGCATAGTATCTATAGTAAAGCTTTTTGATTTTGTTACATATTCTGATTCTGATATTCTCCACCTTCTGCAATTACTCAACAATCATTTTCTATTGTATAGTTCTCAACATCCTCATAATCATTACAAAGTTCCAAAACTTAATCATTCTGTACACCCCAATTTTCAAGGAAAAGCATCCAACCTTGTGAAAATGTCAGAATCCAAGTCAAAGCCACAAGAGGAACATGGGTTTGCCATGGATTTTGACATTGGCCTAGAAAGTCTATGGCCCTTGGATCATGTATCTTTGGTCTCTAACCCCATGTCTCCTTTTCTCTTATCCACTATCTCTGAACAACCTTTTTCTCCAGTCTGGGCTTTTTCTGATGCTGAAGATGAGAGGCAAATATGGATTGCAGCTTCAGGTATCTCTTTTTTTGACTGCCCCAGTTTACTATTTTGTTACTGTATGTTTTGGCTTGTTTCAGTTTGGATGTTGAATTAGATTTTGGTGTTTTCTTCAACCTTTAGGATTTGCTTGATTCCAAGTTGACTATAATAACTTGAATAGCAGAAGCCACTGTTGATTGTGAAATTTAACAGGGTTTAGATTATTCAATAGTTCTTATTTGGAGTTTGTTTGTCTATTTCTTATAGCTTATAAGTTTATGTAAATTGAAGGAATTTTAACTTTCTTTTTGTTATTTCCCTTATTGTTCTTGAGGCTCTATTGGATTGTTGAGAAAGTAGCATTTCCAAATCTAATGAAGCTTTGCTACATGTATCTGCCGTCTTTGTTTAAAGATGAAATTTCTTTTTATCTACATCTTATAAATTGGATAGTTAAACTTTAAGGCTTCATTTGTGTTTACTCATTTCTTTATACTTTAATTGGCTGTCAAGCTATCTCATATTTAGAGGCCATAATTTTGGAAATAATTCCTACTTTCCGGGGATGTTGACTATTGCTTGTGTAAGATGTATTTATGGCATTTGTAGTTATTTATAAACTTATAAGTGCTAGGTATAAATGATATTGAGATAAAAAAATGTTATTACCATCACTGTATAAGTTTTCACCCGAGGTTTGTAGTTTTTTTATGGTCCTGCAGTTGTTCTGACTGAAGCTACTGCTTTCAGGTAATACAAATACAACAACTGAAAATCCAGTTGAAAAAGATGAGAAGAAGAAAACTGTGTCACACCTTGTGGCTCTGCCACTTTCAGAAAATCCAGATGGTCATTGTCTAATCAAGGAAAGAATGACACAAGCGCTTCGCCACTTCAAAGAGTTGACTGAACAGAATGTTCTTGCTCAAGTTTGGGCACCTGTGAGGAATGGAAACCGGTATGCACTTACAACATCAGGTCAACCATTTGTTCTTGATCCACATAGTAATGGACTCCATCAGTATAGAACAGCCTCTCTGATGTATATGTTTTCTGTGGATGGAGAGAATGATGAGATCCTGGGACTTCCCGGTCGAGTTTTTCAGCATAGAATTCCAGAATGGACTCCCAATGTTCAGTATTATTCTAGCAGAGAGTATCAGCGCCTAAATCACGCGCAACATTACAATGTTCGCGGAACCTTGGCCCTGCCTGTGTTTGAGCTTGCAGGACAGTCATGTGTGGCTGTAGTGGAGTTGATAATGACTTCACAGAAGGTTAACTATGCTCCTGAGGTTGATAAAATCTGCAAAGCCCTTGAGGTTGAATTTCTTTTTAAACTGTACTATTTACTATAATCTGTATGCTGTGCTCATATTTAATGAGTTTGTTTCATGTGATGGTTATTTGACTCTTGTTACTAACATTTTTGGAAAATGTATGTGATTACAGACATTTTTTACATTCCTGAGTTACCTTCTGTCAGTTTCTTTGCAGGCAGTTGATTTAAGGAGTTCAGAAATTTTGGAGCATCCATACAATCAGGTCGTTTTCTACTATCATGCATGATGCATCCATATTGTTTTATTTTCTCAAAAGATGAGATATATATATGTTGTTCTGTGACTTCTATCATTCTTACCTCTCTATTGTCACAGATATAACTTGGCAATTCTTTTAAACCAGATCTGTAATGAAGACCGCCAGTACGCATTAGCCGAGATTTTGGAGATACTGACAGTTGTGTGTGAAACTCATGGTCTGCCTCTGGCACAAACATGGGTTCCGTGTAAGCATCGGAGTGTCTTGGCACATGGTGGTGGCCTTAAGAAAAGTTGCTCTAGTTTTGATGGTTGTTGCATGGGGCAAGTTTGCATGTCTATAACTGAGGTAGCATTCTATGTCATAGATGCTCATACATGGGGTTTCCATGAGGCCTGTGTTGAGCATCACTTACAACAAGGTCAAGGTGTTGCTGGGAGGGCATTTTTGTCCCAGAACATGTGCTTCAGTGGGAACATTATCCAATTCTGCAAAACTGAATATCCCTTGGTACATTATGCTCTCATGTTTGGCTTAACCAGCTGTTTTGCAGTATGCTTACAAAGCTCTCATACAGGAAATGATGAATATGTGCTAGAGTTTTTTCTGCCTTCTAGGATCACAGACTTTAATGAACAGAAGAGATTGTTGGGATCCATATTGGCAACAATGAAGCCACATTTTCAGAGTCTTAAGATTGCTTCTGGTGTTGGTCTTGAGGAGAATGCTTCAATTGAAATTATAGAAGCAAGAAATGAAAGAGTTCATTTGAGGTTTGAGTCCATTCCAATTACTCAATCTTCCAAGTCACCACCAACTAGACATGCCTCACCAAATATGGGGGAGGTACTGCCACTGGAGCCATCAGAACAGAAAATAATGGCATACTTTGATGGCATAAATGATGGAGGGAGTCTCGGTGATAATGCAAGTGGACACATTGATCAGAACACTACTCCCTTAGAGACCAAAACCAAAAAGAAACCCTCAGAGAGAAAACGTGGAAAAGCTGAGAAATGCATTAGTCTTGATGTTTTGCAACATTACTTCACAGGAAGCCTTAAGGATGCTGCAAAGAGCCTTGGTGGTATGTTATGTTTCATTCTCCGATTTAACAGTTAAAATAAATGCTTTCTGTTATCTCCACCGAGGTGCTAGTTTGCTCTACTACAATAAAGTGTCCATGAATTATAGTAACCACCAACAATTCTGCTCTTATCATATCTAAGTTTGCTACTTTTTAGAAACATATAGTTATAAAAAAAAACACAAAATTGGTTATTGTCTATTACTAGTAGCATTCATTTTTATTAGTATTCGCTCATACATGACATTCTTGGATATATTCTTTCTGTACAGTTTGCCCTACTACAATGAAGCGCATCTGTAGACAGCATGGGATATTGCGTTGGCCATCCCGAAAGATAAAAAAGGTTAACCGTTCCCTGTCCAAGCTCAAGTGTGTAATTGAATCAGTCCATGGTGCTGAGGGAGCATTTGGTTTGAATTCTCTGAGTACTGGTTCACTTCCCATTGCTGCTGGTTCCTTTTCTGAGCCTTCCACTTCAAACAAGTTTAACCGCCAAACCTCGTTGATCATTAGGCCATCAGAACCTAAGATCAATGAAAATGATTTTAATGCTTCGAGAGTGTTAGAATCAAACAGACAAGCTGGGATGGAAGATCAGTTCCCAGTACTAGGAGCAAAGACACAGAGTCCCGAGAAAGCGATTAATGATAAAGGAGGGGCCATTCATGAAATTGACTCTAAAGGCACAAACAAGTTAAGAACTGGCAGTGGCTCAAGTGAAGGCAGTGCAAATCCTTCTCCTCATGGTTTATGCCAAGGTAGCCCCCCAAATGAATTTTCACCTCCAAAAGATATATATGTAACACTGCACTCAACTAGTACACCAAACCGCGCAATTGCATACCCTGTGCCTCACATTGTGGAAACAACAGAACCTCAAGAACCATTTGGAGGAAAACTACTTGAGAGTGCTGGTAGTTCTAAGGACTTGAGAAATCTATGTCCTTCAGCAGATGCTGTTTTGGAGGATCAGGTTCCAGTGGCTTGCAAGATGAATCCTCAATGTTCTGATTTGGCTCCTGTGCAACACATGGATACTCTTGATAAGACTATGACTACCTTTGCAGTTAGGAAAGAAGTGAAGAGTGTGACTATTAAGGCATCATATAAAGAAGATATCATAAGGTTTAAGGTTTCTTTGAACTGTGGTATTGTGGAATTGAAAGAGGAAATTGCCAAAAGATTGAAACTAGAGGTGGGAACATTTGATATAAAGTATCTTGATGATGATCATGAATGGGTTTTGATAGCCTGTGATGCAGACCTGCAGGAGTGCATGGACATCTCAAGATCATCAGGCTGCAACATAATCAGGCTTGTGGTGCATGATATACTGCCCATTCTTGGAAGCTCTTGTGAGAGCTCAGGAGATTGGAAAGGTTGTACATAGTTTGGCTTGTATTCAATTATTTAGATTCTTGTAAAAATAAGTAATAGTTTTTTATCAAAAAAATGTATCCATGGTTTCATATTTGCGCAAATTGCAAGAAACATACCGTTGCGTTGGATTTATAGTACTACAAGTTTCTATAATTACTATCATTCCATATTAATTGATGATTAGCCACTCAAAGAAAAAAAAAAAAAAAGGTTCCGATTCTGTAGTGGCACACATGATGTGGTAACTGGTAACTTTTTTCAACATTAAACTTTGTTGCTTATAACGTTTAAAAGTGTAGAGATGATGTTAAAGGAATAATTAGTTTGCTACCAGAATGTGTAATTTAGCATCAATTTTTAACTAATTGAGGACAATTTGTTTCTAACCGTGAAATTTTTTACATCAATCTGAGCTCAGCAAGACAACTCCGTTGAACTACTTTTACAGTGCATTACCTTTCTTTTTTTATGTTAAAAAAAGTTTAATTTCCATGCATGCAACTTTTTTTTAGAGTTAACCAATCAAAAATCATAACAAAAATAACTTTTAAGATAATTATTATTAAATTTAACAAAATTATCGTACATATCAATTTGTATTTGAATAACAGTGTAAAAACCATTTATATTTATATAGTCACTGACTACACTATTTACTATAAATTTAAAGGGCAAACGTCATGGCATTTAGCTGAACAGCAAGTATCTAAGGAAGCTTTAATTCAGTTCAGCAAAAACCATTTCTACACACTAATTCAAGGAGCAATAATATTTTCAGTTAGTGGCTTAGTGCTACTAGACATTGTACAAGAAATTATATTTTTCTTGTCACACAGCATGGCTTCGAATAAATAAACCAAAGATCAGAACCAAAATAGAGACATTAAAATTAATAGGACAGTTTTGATTAAACTGGATTGTTTTGTTCAACTATATTAGCCACATTAATAAGGATAATCCCTACACAGATTCATTTAATGTCAGTGTAATTTCACTTCAGTGTGAAAACTGCATGTGGAAATGGATGACAACTGACACATGAACACCCTTTCAAAATCTGCTACACAAGAGGAACAAATTACATTTCCTTTTCTATAATTGTACAAAGATTAAACACACTTGCAGTTCACATCCACCAGAAGCTATGATGTTTGCTGTAAATTGGAGGTAAAAAAACTCCACGAAAATGATGCAGTGCAATTTCTAAACATCCACGTGAAAGCCCCTGTGAATCTTGTTCAAATGGCCACCCACCCATATTAACCCAGTTGCAACTGTTCCAGCACTGCTACTCAGACCTATTTAATCTTGAATCCTTATAACCATGTATTTACTCTCTACTTTATCAGAAAAACAGGTCCAAAGTGTGATGAGTCACACAAAGTAGGGCAAGGAAAGAAAGAAGTTCATGATTAGTCATGGCACTAGTCCAACCAAATCTAAAGCAAATAAAACTGTGAATAGAGATAGTCACGAATTTTATAGTAATCTTCACACAGAGGACCCTCAATAACAATTTGCTGAGCACCAGAACCACCACCCTATTAGAAAAAAAAATATCTTAATAGATCAGAATATTGATAAAAAAAAACTAGATGGTCTTTTCTATATTAAGAAATGGTCAATTTCATGTGCAAAACTAACAAATGTTCAGAAGAAGCACTTGCCTTCTGACTTGCATCCCCAACTTTCCGAAGAGTTACGTATTCACCACAACGCAAAGCCCCACCAGCAAATTCCACCTATGAAAAATGATACATATTCTCGTAAAGTAGAAATTCAGTGTTCCACTAATCTTTTTCACTCAAATTTTGGTCAACACATGGAAAACAGCATTTTCACCAATTTTCATTAGCTTAAACATTATCAGTTTCCTTGAGTACAATTATCAGCATGTCTGCTTGGGAAATGAAGTGGAAATCACTTCATGTACAAACAGACAATGAGAGCAAGGAAGAACAGTGTCAGTGACTATAACGGAAAAAGTACCTGAACACCTTTGCTGGAGAGAAACTGTTTGATATCTGCCAATTTCAAATCACCAACAAGGACAGATTTATGCGGAGGAGCTGCTCCAGAAGCAGGGAGCAGCGAAAGTGTGTCATTTTCTGTCTTCCCTACTACAGCATCAACCCAAGCTATTTCATAATCTCCTAGCTGCAGTTGAATTTATATTCATTACTCAAAATTAAAAATCCCTCACCCCAGTGGGATAACTTAGGTTGTTGCTATTCAATCAACATTCCATAACATACAAATATATAAAATGAAACAGTTCGTTCAGACATCTATTATTCACCTTTTTGAAGAGTACATTACTCATTAGCTTCTCAGATAGTTGAACCTATACCCAGAAAAGCATAACATGATTAATTTTGACATCTTGTAAAGCTGTTTCAGAATTGTATGAAATTTGACATCATTGTACCTTATAAGCACATAAATCAGAGGTAACATCAATTGTCTCTTCAATTTGGGGAGCATAAACATGTGGACAAACATGCTTCAGGCAGTTCTGCTTCAGATGCTCTGTAGCTTCGGCTGACCCATGCACCAAAACCTTCCGGAAAAATCATTAAGTATTCATCATCATGCATGATACAGAAACAAGAAAGCAAATAAATAATAATGATAGTTTACAAGTTTTCTCCTTAAACCAGTATCATTTATCAGAGTCGGATGGCCCATAAAAGCTAAAATGCTAAATACTGTGAAGCAATTAGAAAAATGCAACCATTGAAGCCACATGGCCATTTGAATGCCACAGAAGCAAACATGGGTTATCACAAGGCCACTTGTTAACAAGAAAGCGTTTCTGCTAACCTCACAGACAGCTACATGATTTTCTCACACAGCCATGAGGTTCCCAGGATCAAGGGATGATAAGACACAATATTGTCTTAAGGCGAGGCCTAACAGTCATAGTGTGATTGTACACAGCCATGTGAACCCCACTTGTAGCCAGAGGGTCATAGTATTGCTTTGCTCAAGATAAACTACCTAATTGAGGCTAATCCATTCCCAAAATAATGAACATCCAAATATAATTTACAGAAGATCTATTGATGTGCTTCAGTTAACTGAAAAACACCAAAGAGATCCATACCAGCTTCAAGGGAGCCACATGCGATAGAATATTTTTAATGGATCTTCCATCTGAACGTCCTTCAAAATCCATGTAAACCAATGAACACCTGACTTGCACCTGGACAAAATTAAGTAAACAACTTAAACCATCATATGTAGATTTGGAAGATTTAGGATTTATACAAGTAGACAGATAAACACTAGATATTAGAAACACAAGAAATGCATCTGTACATCAATAATTAAAAGAAGCTTCTATATCCCATAATAATGCTCCCTATCTGATGTGCTTCGCAGCCAAATTAAGAGGGGTGGATCACAAGAGCTGAAGAGCATGATAAATTCAAAATGCACACAACATAGTGGTTTCAACTCTAATCAATTACATCTATATGTTGCTTCATTTATTATAGGGAAAAAAACATAACATGCTTGTCAGATAAACTTAGAACAAAGACACACATACAGGTAACTAAGGAATAAATAACAGGTTTGAAGAACAATTCAGTAGAACAATTACTATGACTGCGGGAAAACAGACATAATATCATCTTTTGTAAAATCTCAAAAACAGATAGATTTAAAATCTTTGGGAAAGTCATGAAATTTAATGACATTCAAAGTGAAAAAATGGAAAAGGCAAATTTATAAAGATTCAACTTGGTTCATCTAATCAATTTCTGAATACAACAGTAATATGTCCAAATTCCAAACACAATTATATAAATTTACTATTCATAAGCAGAAACATTATATGATAAATAAATACTGCTACTTACAGTCCTTTCATCAGATACGACTTTTGATGGCTTTGTATCAAGCATCAAACTTGCAGCACCTTCATCTAATTTTCCATTTATATCACCTCCCTGATAAAAAAAAAAAGAGGAAAAAAACAAGTGCTATTATTAATAACATAGGTTTGAAGTATAGATGCCAGCAAAACTCTCCATTCCTCTACATCAGAACTCTCAAATGGCACGTGAAAATATTTCAGTTGAAGCAGGATATGTTACATGCCATCCAAATGTCAATGAAAAAACAGTTAAAGACATAGAGGCAACCAAGTCAAATGCAAAATAGACCACAAAAAGTTACTAAGATTAAGATTCTTGTATCGTAGCTTTTCCTTTATAAAGTTTCCTTCTGTTCTGTGATCCATTAATGTAATTGACTTTTATGTTTGGCAAGACTGTACATAGTTTCAAATAAGCAAATTCATTACATTCATTATTCCATCCATTGAAACTTCTAAGTTCTAATTCCAAATACAAACATGATATAAACACCTAAGGTAGATTTTTTTTTTTATAAAAAAAGTACATATCGAAACTGGGAAGGTAGTTGTTTTACATGTGTTGCTGTCTGGTCCATGTCTTCATCCTTAATTACATAATCGTCTGGATTTATGACCTCACCAAAATCATCCCACTCTAATGTATTCTCATAACAGGGAAACATTGGAGCAACACTCGTCGAAGGGGGAACAAATCCATCAATAAATATGTCCCGGAATCCTCCACCTCGTGGACCAGCCACTGCAAGTGCAAATCAAATTAGTGAAGGAACTTCATAAAAATTGTAAAAGCTAATAAAACATTAAAAAAAATCCAAAAAAATCAAAATATGCATAATAACAGACAAATTCATACTCCTGTTCTGTTTATTTAAGGGGTAAAAATGATATGATATATATTAAATACAAATTAAATAGTATGTCACATTGGAAAGATCATAAGAAGATGAATAATGTTCCAAAGACAACTCAATGTTGTTTGATGTGTTGAAATGGTAGTCTTTTATTTTAAAACTCAGAATGTCTAGTACTTATCAAGACACAACTCACTAGACACAACACCAGTTGAAGACAAAAAGTCCAGATCCATAATCATAGAAATTTTCAAATATACACAACATGACTCAAAAAGAGAAAGTTAAGCAGAAAAGGTAATTATTACACAAAGCTGAAATGGATAATTCTGATTACCTAATAACATTTAAAAAGAAAACAGCACCAAATTTATATTTTCTACTTTAAAAGAAAAAAATGTGAAACACTTCAAAATAATAGTTCCATAATAATTTATACAACTCATACCTTCTGGTGGTACAAGATTATTGCCAGAATCAATGACCATTGGATCACTAGTATTATTATCAGACCCATGAGATGTTTTCATTTCTTCCTCTTTCATAAGACTGGCTTTTAAAGCTTCTTTTTTTATTCGATTTTGCTCTTCTTCATAGGCAATTAGCTCTTCCCCAACCAAAGGCACACGCTTGGACACAATGACTTTGACAGCTTTTGGAGGTGGATCAGCTTGAAGCATTCGAGCTAGTGTGGCAAACTACATATCCAAACACATGATAAATTTTCACATGAATATTGTTGCATTGACACTTATTTATAGTGATTCACATGAATACTGAAACTCAAAGGAAAAAGAAACTTTTCTAAAGAATATACCTGGCCTCTTTCAGTAAAAAGTACAAGATTTTTTACATCATTGGCCCACTCAACAAATATATCATGAGAAAAGCCTGCTTCCAAACTTGCCATGGATGCTAGAACAACCTATGAAAGGTACACGTGTCAGAATCAGTAAGGAAGTTGATCTGATGAAAAATAAGCATACAAATTATTCAACCTTTGGACCATCTGGAGCATTGTCGAGCTCAGTCTTGTTAATCAGAAGAGAGACATACCTACAGGTACAAGCATTGCAGTCTAGTTTTAGACACAAGATAACATTAGCAATCGTAATCATAACAAGATATTATTGATTTGTTTCATTGTTTGAAATACTTAAACTGTGACAACCAATAGGTTTTGAAAGCTCATTTTTCACTCATTATTGAACAAAACCTTTACTTTAGATATCTTAAGAAACTCAAAGTAATAATAGGTTTAACATGCCAACAGTAAGTAGGTGTCAATAGCATTCCTGAGAACTAAAAAACAACATATAGTTAAATGATTGACATATGAATATCTTACTCCAACTGTAAGTTAAGGATGAGACCACTTACTTCAAAAGAAATATATTTTCACGAGTTTTTTCAAAAGACTTTGCTATGGAATCACTCATCCACTCAAGGAAACTCTTCACATAATCAATTGTGCTGGATGCAACATATGTAAGAAAGTATATAGGGTAGTTCAAGTTTTCATCAGACCAATACTGCAAAAAGCAAGATCTGATATTAATTCACACATATACTGTAAGGAAAAAAGAGAGTAGAAGCATGTGTTTGTACTGACCGATTCCAACATCAGAATAAGTTCCAACACTCGTCCAGCAGTGTCAACAGGTAGTAATACATTGCCACCTGCCCTTAGAGTCTTCTTTAAGACATCTAAATAATCAACAAGATATATGATCAGAATAACCAAAGGCCAGACCAAAGCACATAAATCCTAAACAGACTTTTTTTTATTATTTCTTGATCAAGATTAAAGCATATGCTTGCCTCATCAGTGAATGTACTAAACATAAAATATTTCAGTTTTCTCTTGACAGCTATTGAGAAAACAAAAAAATGAAAAAACCCATATTAGTTCTGTCACAGTTCAGCAATTACAAGATTAAAAAGATGGTTACCGCCAAATTCTTTGTCCTTTTGACGTCTGTAAGGCTGATTGTTCAAAGCATTGTAAGCATCAGTTATTAAAACAGCTGGCCGCACAAAAGAACCTAGAGCAGTTCCATTCAAATGCCTAATAAAAATTAGATTGATAAGTAGCTTCCTTTTTGCTCTCTAAAGATATATAAAACAAAATTTAACCATGGGCAATTTACCTTTCTTTCCTATGATTAAAATCAACAGCATATATGACATCCTCACCATCCTTTGTAATTTTCCAAACAGTACCTCCTAAAAGATGTCCAGCAACATGAGGTGCTATCACAATTCCTTCTCCCTTGCCTAAAAGTAGTTAAAAACTAAAATGTCATTAAAGATAACAAAACCAAAATGAGGAGGTATTAAGTAGTGAATGTGAAGGCATATCAGAATCAAAGAGGTACTCTAAAAGATTAAACGACATTGGTCGAGAAGGTTACATGGTCGAGAAGATACTCTAAAAGATTAAACGACATTCCTACTGGCCTTTAAATAAATAAAGATTTGAATGGGATTATAGCTCAGAAACTAGCTTATTATATAAAAAGAAAATGGTGGGGGTGAAAGAAGAGAGAATACAGAGGTGAAAGAGTGGAGTTAATCAAATTAAAATGCATACCATATTACCATCACTTCAATGCATCACATTCTCACAATTGTTCAAACGCCTACCTGAGAAATGATGATTCTGAGAATATGTCAGCCTCGTTACACTCTGGAAAGCGGAATCAATATCATCCAGTGTGAACAGATCGAACTCTGACACTTGCTACAAAAGAACAAGATATTTCAACCTAACCATCCAGCTATATAACACACATTTTCAAAATTCTATTTAGTAGTTAAAAAGACAAACACACAAATAAGGATATGAGTGTTCCAACATCCTACAACCCAAGAAGCGCAAAAGTCTTCCTCCTAACAGCAAAACCAAACAAACCAGCATGGAATTTCACCTTTCTTGAGAGGTACTGGTCATACATAGTGAGAAGGCCCAATCTGTAGACAGGCTCAGTTGAGTAAACCGGGGCAGAGAGTCCAAGCTGCTTCATGGCATATGGGAGGGCACCAAGGTGAAGTGTATCCGCATGTGAAAGCAAAACAGCATCTATAGTTGATGCTACCCTACATGTCAACCACACAACCTCAGAATGAAATCAAAGATAACGAAACAAAACATGCCTAGTAACATGCTAAAACACAAGCTTCATTGCAATTCACAATTATAATCCCATCCCAGAAAAGAAAATTGTAATTTTTTTCTTCTTCTTTCTAGTTCTACTGCCTCAACAACAAACAATGAATGAAAAAAAAAAAAAAACTAATAAAAATCAATACTCGGGCTGACAATCACATAATGTTATGAAGCAGTGAAGGGGGAAACGAGGAGGGGGTTGAAACATAGATACCCACATACAAAAGTTCAATTTTTTTTAGCTCATAAAATGCAAGAGAAAGATAAAAGGGGTTTGGGAGAGAGAGAGAGAAACCTGGAGAGGGGTTGAAGGAGGGAAGGGTCAAAGTGGTCGTTCCAGCCACAGTCGACGAGGAAGTTGAAGCCATCAATAGAGACCAAATACGAGAGAGGGTTCTCATTGTACACTCCACACAGTGGAGTTACCTGCACTGATGTTCCCATTTTGCTGTCTCAACTGCTTGCGTATCTCAAACCAGTGGGGGTTTATGGAGAGAAAGAGGGAGAAGGAAGAGGGGATTTGCTTTCTGCACCTCCCAATTTGCTTCCTGCACCTCCCTAAAGGTTCAAACAAACAAAAATACCCCTCAGCCAAGCTCCGGACTGAAGGTGATTTTGTCCATACACAAATGTGAAAGGTGGATGAAGCAAAATGGGAAATGCAGGAAGCAAATCCCGAAAGGTGGGTCGGACAAAAAATAGGGGTAAATAAATTACAATATTTTAACGAAATGGCTATATTTTATTAAACTTGTATTTTTAATCAAAATAATATAAAAAAACATTTTTATCCTTTTTTTTTTCCTTTATCTATATCTCACCACACTTACAGTGGGCTGGATACATTGGCCAGTGGCCACTCGAAACAACGAGCTCACATTAAAAAGGTCCATTACTTTTTCAGAGCCATTATTAATTCCCAAACTCCAAGTTAATTAATCCAAAAAATAAAAATTTCCATCACTACTAGACACTAGTAGTAAGAGACACAATACAGCAGAAAGATGAGAATCAAAAAGTGACGACAATACATCCAACGTTGTTATTCTGTTTAACTTTCACCCCTTATACACTACACAACAATCACCACACCCTCGTTATACCCTCCTCCATTTATCTATATCCCCTTCTCTTCCCTCGCCGCAACGAAATGGCTTCCGTCACGTGCTCCCCCACCTCTCTCCAGCTTCGATTGGCCTTCGCCGCCCCCAAATTCCCACACTCCCACGCCCCGCACGTGCGAATACGCAACTTCAAGCTCAACCGACTTCGCCCTCTACGCGCTGCGCAAGACCGCGTAGGCCCAGAGTCGCTCGGGCCCGGGCCCAAACTCGACGGCTTCTCGGGCTGGTCCGACACCGAAGCCGACCAACGGCCCAACAACGTCCCAAAAGAGTCGTATGGAGGTGAGTCCAGTTCTCCAAAATTCTAGTTAGTTATCGTTCAGAATTGCTCACAATTTAATTTAATTCTCTGTTCTATTAAGAAGATTATGAAATAGCTTATGTATTCCAATTGCGAAATCAAATGTATTGTTTTGAAGCTCTTGATGCATGGATGTTTCAAATAACTTGAATATAACATTTTTACAAATATAACTTTTTCATTCATGATTGAACTTGATTTTGATGTTGGATTTGGATTACATGTTAGTACTAATAAACATGGTTGGGAAATTAAGATAATTGGATGTGAATTACTGAAAAATCAACTGTGTTTTGTGAAGTGTTAGCAATTCCACATTACTTAATAACACTTTTGAAGTAGCTTGCTTTCAGGAGTCGTGGGAGTAGGAGTGGCTGGAGTGCTTCTTCTTTCCGGGCTTACCTTTGCTGCCTTATCTCTTGGCAAACGAACGGGTTCCAGTAAGTAATCTTTGCTTGCTTCTCGTGTGTGATAATCATAAAATTACGTGTAACAGCTTTCATGTGTTTGAGTGAATTGATTTGTCTTCTGCATGTTTAACTAAATTTCTTTGTTGGTAATTGAAATATGTGTGACTGGATACAGGACCAGAGCAACACATGAAGCCCTTGACTACACAGCAGGAGGAAATTTTGTCTTCTGATGATCATAATAATGAAACAGCAGAACAAGTGAATGTTGACAAGGCGGAGCAAGGGAATGATAAAATGGAAGGTCAGATAGATATATCCAATGATTATTCATCTGCTGAGTCTGGTAATATTTACAGTGACTATAGCATTGTTGATGATTCTGATATAGGATCCCAGTTGATATATGATAGTAAAAACCCCTCTGATGGTGTTGATGATGCCACTAAACATATATCTGTTCAAGAAGACTTACAGGATGAGTCAGCTTTTGATTACAAGTTAGTTTTTGCCAGTGAAAGCCCAGTGCCACTTGAATCTGAAAATACTGTTGATTCTTTTAATGCTTATGGATTTAGAGACTTTGATAGCAACCCTACTGTAGATACAGCAGAATCTACTGCCAATCTTAAAGAAAACCTATTCAATGTTGATCCAGGAGATGTGCCCAACTATGATGATGCTATGCCACTACACCTTAATACTGAGCAGCATGATGAAATAACCAGCTCAAGTGGAAGTGGAAGTGTAAGTTTTGGTTTTTCTGAAACCTATTCTAGTTTGGGTGGTAATAACGAGACTGAAATTGTTAGTGTTGTGGTCAATTCTGAGTCAAATAACACGATTTCAGATCCTAAGTTTTTCAATGAAGCTGGTCAAGAGAATATTCTGTCAGCTTCAAAGAAAGAAAACCTTGACCTGACCAAAATTCCACAGGTCTCTGCAGAGGGAAATGAGCCATCCTTTGAAGAGCGTAGCATTACTGGAAATGAACTGTTTGAAAAATCATCTATTTCATCATCAGCCAATACTTTGGTAGATGAGCAGGTTAGAAATGATAATTATGAGGTTGATGAAGTTAAATCTGAATCTCCAAATTCTGGGTCCTTTTTCTCTGTTCCTGGCATTCCCGCTCCATCAGTAGTTTCTGCAGCTGTACAAGTGCTTCCTGGAAAGGTTTTGGTTCCTGCAGCTGTTGATCAAGTTCAGGGCCAAGCACTAGCTGCATTGCAAGTTTTAAAGGTAGTTATTTGTTCTTATTCTCATGTATCAAGGTGACTAATGCTCTGTGCATTTATAGTTTAATTCTAGTTTTTTTTTTTTTTATATATTCATTTATTTGTTAACTTATGTTATTCTGATCATAAGAAAAGGTTGATATTGTTCACTTGGAAATTGTTACATCCTTAGGTCATTGAGCCTGATGTTCAACCTAGTGATTTATGTACACGCCGTGAATATGCTCGCTGGTTGGTATCTGCTAGCAGTGCTCTTTCAAGGTAGTAGTTTATTTCTACCTTCTGCATATGTGAATAACAAAATGCGTTACATTACATGTGTAATATTTGGCATTACATGTGCCTTTTTGGTAACTTGTTAGGAGCACAGTTTCAAAAGTGTATCCTGCCATGTACATAGACAATGTTACTGAGCTTGCATTTGATGATGTCACCCCTGAGGACCCAGATTTTTCTTCCATTCAAGGCCAGTACAGGACATCATAATTTTTTAAGAATGCAACTTCTTGTTATACTCATATTCTGTCTAAATAATATCAAATATTGATTATCAGGCTTGGCAGAAGCTGGACTTATTGAAAGCAGGCTTTCAAGACGTGATATACAGTTGTCTGCAGATGAAGACGATAGCCCATTTTACTTCTCCCCTGAAAGGTATGTTCTTTCTGAATTTGGATATCTAATTTGTGGTTACATTTTTTTACCCTCTGCAGCTGTACAATCATTGTTCAAAATTATTGCAATTCTCTTTTCTTTTCTTTTTTTAAATATTAACTTAATGTTTCATCTCATTTTTTCTTAGTTAGTGCACAGTTGCACTACCTTCTGTTTGAGATGTGCTTTTAACTTTGTTTGGCGTAGGCTACAATTGTGACCTCCCTTCTGTCCTATATTATTTCTGCAGTCCTTCATCACGTCAAGATCTTGTCAGCTGGAAAATGGCCCTGGAGAAAAGACAGCTTCCGGAAGCTGACAGAAAGGTTTTTCAGCTTATTTGTTTGTCTTATACGTTTAACCTGCCTTCTTAATTCCAACTGTATTGAACTGATGAATGTGTTTACCAAATCAATGACTGATGAGCAGGTGCTGTACCAACTTTCTGGTTTTATAGACACTGATAAGATACATCCTAATGCATGCCCTGCCTTAGTAGCTGATCTATCTGCTGGGGAGCAAGGAATAATAGCTCTTGCATTTGGTAAGTCATATTCTCTCTCTGTAATTCTATAAAAATATTTAATCACTTGTTTGATAGTGAATTTCCACGCTATTCATAATAATTTCTTTGTTGTTTCCTTTCTCCTAGTAATTTCTAATCTGATTTTGGTTTTCGGTTTTCACTCATTCTCATATTTTTGGGGGTGGGATATTCAAGGTTATACAAGATTGTTCCAGCCAGATAAACCAGTAACAAAAGCCCAAGCAGCTGTGGCTCTAGCTACTGGAGATGCTTCCGAAATAGTTAGTGAAGAGCTTGCACGCATCGAAGCAGAATCTATTGCTGAAAATGCTGTTGCTGCGCATAGTGCTTTAGTAGCTCAAGTTGAGAAGGATATCAATGCAAGTTTTGAGCAGGAGCTTTTCATAGAGAGGGAAAAGATCAGTGCTGTTGAAAGAATGGCTGAGGAGGCAAGACTTGAGTTGGAAAGGTTAAGAGCTGAGAGAGAAGAAGATAACCTTGCATTGACTAAGGAGCGGGCTGCTATTGACTCAGAAATGGAGGTTTTTTCAAAGTTAAGGCACGAGGTTGAGGATCAATTACAAAGCCTAATGAATGACAAGGTAGAAATAGCACATGAAAAAGAGAGGATTAGCAAGCTTCGGGAACAAGCAGAAGTTGAAAACAAGGAGATTGCTAGTTTACAATATGAGCTAGAGGTTGAAAGAAAAGCCCTGTCTATGGCCAGGTAAAATCATGAAACTTTTATAGGCAACACAATTATGTTTGATCAGTTTTCAATTTTGGTTTCATAGAATGGGCAAAAGCACATGTGATGTGGGGTGAGAAACATTGGCAACTATATATTTGTGTTCTATTTTAATCCAAATAAAACTAATTACACAACTTCCTATAACTGATATGTTAATTAGACGAATGATCACCATACATCTGTTACTTTCTGTCATTGCATTCCTTTATTGTGCAACAGTTATTTTTCTGTTTTAACTGCTTGGAATTGTATCTGTACTATTCATTGTATCTAGATCTACTTGAATTTGTGACACTAATGTGGTTGGCACTTCCGATATAGGTAGTCCTTCTGTGAGACTAATGCCTTATTGACATTCATTGCTTATCCTAGCTGGATGAAACAGTTCAGAGAAAGTCATGTTTTACACATATATTGTCCAGTCATAAAATTATAGCTCTTAGTCTCACCCTATTATTGAATGGTTGTTATTCTCGGACAGGACTTGGGCAGAGGATGAGGCCAAACGAGTGAGAGAGCAAGCAATAGCCTTAGAGGAGGCTAGAGATCGTTGGGGGAAGCATGGAATCAAAGTGGTCGTTGATGATGATCTCCGCAAGGAGGCCTCGGCTGGAGTTACATGGCTCAATGCCTCAGAGCAGGTCTCGGTTCAAGGAACAGTTGACAGGGCTGAGAGCTTGTTGGACAGGCTCAAACAAATGGCCGCAGATATTGGAGAAAAATCTAGAGATACCCTTGACAAAATCATTCACACAGTTTCCCAATTTATATCGAAGTTGAGAGAATGGGCATCCAGAACAGGAAAACAGGCTGAAGAAGTTGGAGAAGCTGCCATCTCAAAGGTAGGAAAGTCAGCCAGTGAGTTGCAGCAAAGTGCCCTTGAAGTTGGAATTGGTATCAAAGAAGGTGCAAAGCGAGTTGCTGGTGATTGTAGAGAAGGGGTTGAGAAAATCACCCAAAAATTCACACAGAAGTTCAAGACCTGATGTTTTCTACCCTCAACATTTTTTCAAGTTTGTTGGCCGTTGAGTGGCCAGAGGTGTAGTTTGCTTTGAATTTCTTTTTGCAGTGCTTCAATAGAAATGTGTACCAGACATGGACGCAGGGACATTGGCAGTTTCTAACTTCTAATAACTGCCTTTCGAAGATCAAAACATATTCATGTGAAGCCATGCTTGTATAATTGATACTAGTAACTAGTAAGAATTGTAGTTGAGGAATAAACGAGTTGTAATTCAACATGTTGCCATGTCTGCAGCACATCTAGAGTAAAGATAAGCAGCATGGATTTGTTATGATCGTTACTCACATAAACCCTCCTTTACTAAGGAGTATTTCAATAATGGTGTTAGTATAACAAGTGATTTAAAAAAAAAAAAAACTGGATATATTGGTTTGTGGTTCATTATTACATCGTCAAACTGTGGTTGAATTATTAGACCATTTACATTTTTGTTGCTTTTTGTAAGATCTATATGTATATATCATTCATTTTTACTCTAACTAACTTAAATATTATTAATCCTTAAATCTCTCCAATGGTGGAACTTTTTAAAAGTTGTTTTTAATAAATTTTAAAAACAAACTTAAATCATTATTTTTTTAAGAAGAATTATTATAATTTTTTAATAATTTATTTTTACAAATTAAAAATATGTAAAATATATTTTGGTGTAATAAAAAAAATATACACACAACTAAAATATATTTATTTAAAATGATAAAATATATTTAATTTCACATAAATAAAAATATATACATAACTAAAATATATTTATTTACAACGGCTAGATTTCTATAATGATTAATTTTTTTACAAATATTAAATATTTTTTTATTATTATATAATGTAATAAAAATAAGGTGAAACTTTAAAATAATATTAAAAAAATATTTGTCTTGCAAAATAAGATAAAAAATAATAGGAGTTTAATCAACAAATAAATATAAGTTATAGAAATATTAATATTGGATTGTCATTTGGAAATAAACATGAAATTTCAATTAGTCTTTAATTTTTCAAAAATAATTACTTATTTTTTCAGAAATATTTTCAAGAATCCAAACAAGTAAGTATTATTTCTAAAAAAAAAGTGTTATTTCTCTAAAATAAGAAAAAATTATTTAAAATGAATTCAATTGATATATACTATTAATGCTTGTAATAAACTTTGACAATCTTTAGAGAAAGTTGAATCATTATTGCATAGTCAAATTCTTTCATAAAATCATTATTTTATTTATTATACGATGTGATATATTAAATTTAAATTTTCTGAAAAAAAAAAGTTATTTTAAAAGATGCGAGTACCAAAGAGTTAAATTCAACTGTGTTAACCGGAAGGTTGTGATTGATCGAACACAGTCAGCCTTTTTTTCACAAATAAGTATAAGTTAAACTCTTAGAAAAAAATAAAAATTGGAAGGTCCCAGATTGTGGTCTTTCCAGTTTCCATCATCCACCTCCAATGGTGCAAGATACTACAAAACCCAACCTTCCACGGGCTTTGTCTGACTTTGACTTGTAGCTGTAGCTTTGGCTTCCCCTTTGCCCTTTGCTTCAAATCCAAAATTCTGCAATAATTCTATTATACTTCCCAAGTTTACAGCTGAACCCAATAAGAGTACCTCAGAAGCTCCTTCGAGGTCTCTTTTTCACACAATGACAAACAACCTACGACTAACGATTCTGTCCCATTAATCAAAATTTCTTCTTTGGAGTTTTGGCTTCATTAATCATTAACTCCCATCGAATTTTGGTACTGTGCGCCTTTCCTTCATTGTTCCATGTGGGTCCTAAGACCAATGCAAAATTTGTGATCTCCATCAATGATCACCTTTGAGTCACAATTTTGATGTTTTTTTGAGTCCCAGTGCATGTAATTTTTTGTGAGTTCACAGGATTCTCCATATTGTGTAACAATTTTCCGTTTTCTACAAGATTCAACTGTTCTAGCTATGAAGTTACAGTTTTTGTTTATTGCCACCAGGTTCTTTGTTGGTCACCGTGATTATGGTAGTTAGTTAATTGTGTGTATTTGCAGTCATCTATACAATCGTATAGCCGCTGCTACAGTAAGTCAACACTAGATCCATGATTGTTTACAACCTGTATATTGATATTCTGCTTGTTGTAAAAGGAAGAGATTGTACCCCTTTTTAAGTTTAAACTTCAATTTTCACTTTTTTGTGTTCATATTTGTTATTGTATAAGTCATTGCCCTTGAGAGGAAATTTGTGCAAAACCCATATTAGTTTGCAGCCTTTACAGCTTAGCATGCATAGGCTGTAGGCACAATGTCAATCCTGTGTGGCCTTCCTCTTGTGGAGTGTGTGTACTGTCTGGCTTGTGCGCGTTGGGCTTGGAAAAGATGTCTTCATACTGCAGGCCATGACAGTGAGAATTGGGGCTTTGCCACGCCGGAAGAATTTGAGCCTATACCACGCCTTTGCCGCTATATTTTAGCTGTGTATGAAGATGATCTTCGCCAACCCCTTTGGGCACCTCCTGGTGGCTATGGAATTAGCCCTGATTTGTTACTTCTCAAAAAGACATATGAAGATACCCATGGTAGGGCACCACCCTATATACTGTATCTTGATCATGAGCACAATGATATAGTTCTTGCCATCAGGGGTCTTAATTTGGCAAAGGAGAGTGATTATGCGGTTCTGTTGGACAATAAATTGGGGAAGAAAAAGTATGATGGGGGGTATGTTCACAATGGGTTGTTGAAAGCTGCAGGATGGGTTTTGGATACGGCATGTGAAGTTTTGAGGGAGTTGGTGGCAAAGCATCCAAATTACACTCTTACTTTTGTCGGACATTCCCTTGGAGCTGGTGTAGCAGCTATGCTGACGATGGTGGTGGTGCAGAATCGAGATAGGCTGGGAAATATTGATAGGAAGAGGGTCAGGTGTTATGCCATTGCACCTGCTAGATGCATGTCACTGAATTTGGCAGTCAGATATGCAGATGTCATCAACTCCGTTGTGCTGCAGGCAAGTTACTGATTTTTTCTATTTGTTTGGTCAATGATGAGTGTAGAATCCTGTGTAAATCCTTGATTAATTCCTTAACAAATCAGAACACCTAAAGCATGTAAATAACCAGGATTGGGTTACTAATAGTAAATTATCAGACTTTGGGATTACAATAAATGTATCCAACCCATTCTATAAACCAACTCCAATTGGAGGCAGACCGACAGACAAAATTGTAATATTGTGGATTTAAGAGTGTGGTTTTGATAGAGACTAGAAATAAAAGAAAAGCATAGTTTCTTTTTTGATTGTGTGTATATCTACACGCAATTCCCTGGATATTAAGCGATCTAGGCCTCTCCCTAGTCCCAATTTTTTTTTAGTTTAACCATTCAGCTAACTTCACATGTGGGCAGGTTGTATACTTGTGCGCTTGTTGGTGTCTCTATATATTGAAAACCATTATATCCATAGTAACAAGTTTCAGTCAGAGAGATGAATGATCACTTTTATAATTTTAGAGAGAAATGATTAATGGAGAGCATGCATGAGTATTAGTCTGCTCAATAGAGGTCAAATATTTGGATAAAGACTGTTTCATATGGAACATAATGAATTAGTAGGTGATTTATTCTTATAACTAGTATATTTCTTAAACTTACTCTATACGTTATTATAATATAGAATTTTACCACAGTTGCTTTGAGCATAAGCTGCAATACAAATCTTGTCTTTCTTCATGCTTCATTATACTTGATGCCACTGAATTTGTTATTTTGAAGTTGACCACTATTTACCTTGATCAGGATGACTTCTTACCAAGGACAGCCACTCCATTGGAAGATATATTCAAGTCTCTTTTCTGGTATGTCTTGAAGACGTATGTAATTATGACTTTCTTGCTATCTATACAAGGATGGAAAATGTTTTAGCATGCTAAAGTCTATGCTACATGTTCAATTCCTTTGCATCCCCACTTCAAATTTCAAAATGAATTACCCCCCCTTCCCCCTCCCCAAAAGAAAAAAAAGCACCTAATATATTTCAGGTAGGCAATTTTCCCCCTAGAAAAAGTTCTATGCTTGGAAAAGACTACATTATTAACTGGCATACTATGAAAAGGTGATGCCAGCAATTAGTGAAACCATTATTTGTGTAATTTTAATGTGCGCATGGTGAGATAATTTGTATTTGTACTTGAACTTCTTTTTCTGTGGCTGGCAGTTTGCCATGCCTATTGTGCTTGAGGTGCATGAGGGATACATGTATTCCAGAAGAGAAGATGCTCAAAGATCCAAGGAGACTCTATGCACCCGGTCGCCTTTATCACATTGTTGAGAGGAAGCCTTTTAGGTATGGTTAAGAAAACAAATCAGAGTTCATGCCTTATGCTGGTTTTGGATGTTTCATTTTTACTTTACTTTCTTCTTAATTGTTGGACATGTGTTTATTCTCTTGTTTCTTGCACAATAAAATATGTTAGCATGGTCGTGTTAAAAGGATGTTTCTAAACGTATTATATGCAGAATAGGAAGGTTTCCCCCAGTAGTGAGGACAGCAGTGCCGGTAGATGGAAGGTTTGAGCATATAGTCCTTTCTTGTAATGCCACATCTGATCATGCCATCATTTGGATAGAGAAAGAAGCCCAAAGGGCTCTGGATGTAAGTGTAATTGTTTATTGGGATCTTTTTTGTGATTTCCATAATCAACTGTGGTTCCTGTTTATCCAATGGCCTTCAAAAGTTAACCTTTGATGTGAGAGAAACATAGATTTCTATAAATGTGCAAGTATGAGGAATCAGGTTCCACTAATTTGGCATGCTTTTTAATGGACAAAACTGCAGTTGATGCTGGAGAAAGATCAACCAATGGAGGCCCCAACAAAGCAAAAGATGGAGCGTCAGGAAACGCTAACTAGACATAATGTTGAATACAAAGCAGCATTACAAAGGGCCAAAACATTAGATGTTCCACATGCTTATACACCACCATCAGAGTATGGCACTTTTGATGAGGAGGGAGAGGAGAGCTCAACAAGATCATCTCAGGGTGAGTCTTCTAATAAAAGTTCTTCAGTGGATGAAAGCTGGGATGCGTTGATTGAGCGTCATTTTGATAAGGATGAGCATGGACACACTGTGCTCAAGAAACAATGATTAAATAAGTCGTTTTAGCAGACTTTAAGATATATATTATATATTGTAAAAAGCAACATTCGTTCATTCTTATTGTGTTTCTAATTGTAACCCAGATGGAACTTGAAATGGAGAAATGATAAATATGTTAGATGTTAATGTGAATCAAGATTAGTGGTGCTGGTGTGTGTGTGAGGGTGAGTCTTAATGTCTAGAACTAGAACAAGATTATTATTTCTTCTTTAAAAAAAAAAAGACACTTGTGAAGAACCTAAATAAAATAACATTTATAAATACTAAAGTATATTCAAATTTATTAAGACATATATTTAATTATCTCTATTGTGTCCATAGTTATTATCATAATAAAAAAAGATATACTATGGAAAAAGATAAACAGAAGATCGGGGAGAGATATATATACACGTACATAGAATTCGAACCAATACTTCAAGATGCCTCTTTGTTGGGTATGTCACATCGTTTACCTAGGTCACCATTATTTCCCACTATAGAAAACTAACAACGACTACTTGCTGCAGGAGCCTCTTATATATTCTAGTATTCAATTTTTTAATATATATATATATATATATATATGGACTATGGTTAGTGCACAAGGTTTTAAAAAAGATTACCATATTATTTAACTTCTCTCACAAGTCACCTCAATTCCGTTTAATTTTCTTCTTTGATATCTCTTTTTATTTCTAGTTACACCATTTGTAACTGTAATGTGTATTTTTATTATTTTCTTCCACTTATAATAGTTCTCACGTCGTCTAGAGAGAGATGGACATTTCAAATGAAAAATAACTTTTAAATGAGAACAAACAATAATATTTATTGGATTAAAATTAAAAATAATAAACGCATTAAAATTATTATGAGATCCTATCCCTCTCTTTCTCAATTAGGTTTCTTCTCTGTGTTTTTTTTTCTAACAGTACAAGTACAGAAGCAAAACAATCACAATTGAATCTCTATTCAATTTCCTTTCACAATTGTACCGCCATCACCACCACTAACATGGTTACCATCACCGTTGTTACCGTCATCAAGGCCATCGTCATGGTCGTTGTCCCCGTTGTTGCTGTCACCACCACCCCGATGGCGATGGTGATAGCGGCAACAACGGGGACGATGACCATAATGGTAGCAACGACGATGGCCCTGGCGACGGTAAGAACGACGGTGATAACCATGTTGATGGTGGTGACCATGTTGATTGTGGTAGTGGTTATAATAATGATGACAACTCTTGAATAAGATCTCATGTTTTTATTTTATAAATCACTCACTTTATTTTACTTTTATTCAGAATACTAAATTCTTGTTGACAATACAAGAAACAATAATTTATTATATATAGATGCTTTATAATTGTTATCAATTAGACTATTAGCTTAGTGTTACTTTGGCACTTTAAAAACTACGTCTCTAAATTAACAGAGCACCAAAACTGTTTGATTTTGAAAGTAAGAGGATTAAAATTGCATATTTTAAACTAGGGAACCAAAATTACAGATTTAGAAAAATAAGGAGACCAAAACTAGAATTAAGCCTTTTATTTTCAAAAATTTGTATAGGAAGCACTGAATTTTTTTTCTATATTATTTGTACATATATTTAAAAATAAAAAGTGTTAAAAAATAAGATGACTGATTTGTAACTAAAAATATGTGAAAACAAAAATTAATAAAGGAAAATAAAACACAATCATTATTTCATTTCCTAATCATTGGAATTATTTATACAGCTTCCCTGTTCATTTTCCAAACCAAATCATCCTAACAATTATTTCATTTTCCTTTGAAAGATGTATGATTAATCCTGGTGGAAACCATTCTCGTGAACCATTTCATCCTCTTCGGAAGCCCTGCAAAGCCTCCGACCCCGTTGGATTCCTCGGAGAGGTGGGCTCCCGTTGCAAGGACGGTGGCAGAGAACTGGTGGAGGCTCCAGAAGAACAGGATCCTGGTCCTATGGAGTTATAGATGTTGAAAAATTAAATTGGGAAATCAAATTAATAGTGATATTATTTTATATAAAACATTAGTATATAAAGTGAGGAACTATAGAAACTAGATTGTCTTGAACTATATCCCTTTAACTAGGTTTTAGAACACATCACAATACAATAAATATGTTTATCCGAGATATCTTAATTTAAACACAATAATTATGTGTAAATACCTCAACCTTTGTTATTGTCACAATTTAGAGTATACCTTGCCATAGGAATGAGACATAAATTTACAAAGTAAATTGGTGTACTTTAATCAATAACAACTTCGTTGTTACCCATTGAACTTCATTCATGGGATCGACATTCATTTGGAGTTGGGTGTCCATTATTACAACTATAATATAATAGGCTTAAGTCTCATTCCCCTCGACGTTATAAGATATCTTGATTTTAGTCCTGCAAAAATCAAGCAACACCATGAAATATAAAATCTATAATACATTATTGTCTTATTTTCTAGGTTGCCATGAACTTTAACAATAAGAACTTGATTATCATAGTGTAGTGATAAGATACATATGAAAACATTGCTTGACCAACTTTACCATTAGATCATGTAATTGTTTTAGGATATTTTGTATCATGCTTCCAATTTGTGAATTGCTGCTTGATGAAATATTTTGGCAAGCGTACCAAATATCGCATAAGTAGTTTAAAAGGAAAGATCTCAGTATCGAATTCATAGAGAATTGTCCGTATTTGACTATTAGTAAAATAATCAGTTCATAAACACAAATTTGGTTTTTAAAAGTTGTTTATGTAAAGAACATAGTAACAACAGAAAATAAACTAAACACTAATGATTAACATTAAAGATAAACAATAAAAACAACAATGGTAATTTAGGACTATGATGAAAAAGTTGGCGTGCTTGAGTGTGAGAAGGGAATGATGGATATGTTGAGGATTTGGTTTAACTGGTTTGCTTCCCATGTAAACATACAAGATATATTTTCCATTCAAAGTAATAATTTAGATTAACTTCGATCTAAAAGTATTTAAAACGTGATGTCTTATCAAATCAAGTCTAAACTACTCAACCTCACACTTCTGATGTCTCGGTAAGTTTAGTTGAGTGGTTTGACGAAGCTTAGAGATCTTTACGAAGCTAATGAAATCCATCCTATGTCTAGAAATACACTCCATTAGAGTCAAAACTCAATTTTAAGTTTAAAAGCATTTGTCAATGGCAGTTAACTATAAAACATGCATATATAACTGATCAAATCATATAACAAGAATAAAGATAGAGAAATGAACATTAAACTAAATATTTCATTGAATAGATATGAAAGAAAGTGTTTACATGTTCGCATCTAGTTCCAAGTCCTTAACACTAATGGACTAGCCTCTCATTGTCATGAGAAGCTTTAAAAAGGTTACAAAATGGGAGAGGGAGGAATAGAGAAAATAAAGGAAGAAGCAGCTAAAAATCCAATCAAGGTCTAAATATCCAATAAAAAAAAATAATTACAAGTGCAGTTTATATAGTGGACCTTCACTTAGCGCAACATTTCGCTAAGCGTAGGATTCTACAGAATGCATATCAGAAACAGGGCTTTCACTAAGCGCATTCTTTCGTTAAGCGCATCTTTAGTTTGAGATAAACGTTCGCTTAGCGCAACCTTGCGCTCAGTGTTTCATAGACCGCCTGTCTCGCTCAGCCACTAGGTGGCGCTCAGCGCTAGATGCGCTCAGCTAACGGTGACGCTAAGTGTGAGCTATCTCAATTCTTTGTCTTCCCTTGTTGTTGAACATAGGCCTGCAAAACATGAATTTGAATATATTTCTCACAAAATAACTTCATATAGTTAGAATTAACAAAACTATACAAATCTATATAAAATAAATTCAAATTAAGCTAAAAATCTTGAAAACATTGGATAATCGCTATAGTATGTAATATTTATGTATATAAAGCAATTATCATTGCTTTAGTTTCAACTCAAGCTTCATAGCAATAAGCAATTATAACTAAAGGCAAGTGCTTAAAAATAAATCATAAACCTCAAGAAAAAAATAAAATAAAATAAAATAAATTGCTCATATACATAGAATGCAAGTAATTTGCCAGTGGTAACTAATAAACCATGATAGTATAACATGGAAAAATTTATCAACAGCAACAATATGAATACTTTAATATATAAAATACCTATTAGCGATTTCTATGTGACTAGGCAACACAAAGAAAAAATGTCAATCACAAATAAACTATAATCATAAATATTATTTTATACTCTATACACATATTAATAAGACAAAATAAAATCTTACTCTAGAGATCGAAGATGTTTCACTCTACTGTCAGTAGAATATAAAATAAAATACACAATTTTTCTCTTTAAAATTGTTGAAAAAATTAAATTGAAAAATCAAATTAGTAATGATATTATTTTACATTAAAAATTAATACACAAAATGTTCACGCTATCCTTAGAGAGAAAATCCCTCCACGAGTAGAAAAGATAATTTTACACTACTCTAACAAGATACAATAATTCGTTGGATCATTCGATTGCAACAAAGGATTTTCAAACTCACAAAAAACCAAAGCTACAAAAAAAAATAAAATATATATATATATATATATATATATATATATATATATATATATATAAATAAAGTAATAGAAATTGTATCTCTTATATGTGTATATTTTTCGTTTTTCTGAGCATGGACACACGGCTTAAGAAACAATGATTAAATAAGTCGTTTTAGCAGACTTTAAGATATATATATTATATATTATATATTGTAAAAAGCAGCATTTGTTCATTTTTATTGTGTCTCTAATTATAACCCAGATGGAACTTGAAATGGGAAAATGATAAATTTGTTAGATGTTAATGTGAATCAGGATTAGTGGTGCTGGAAGCAAAATGTGTGTGTGAGGGTGAGTCTTAATGTCTAGAACTAGAACAAGATTATTATTTCTTCTTTTAAGAAAAAAAGACTCTTGTGAAGAACCTAAATAAAATAACATTTATAAATACTAAAGTATATTCAAATTTATTAAGATTATTAAGAATGTAATAAGCATCTGTAAAAAAAAAAATGTAATAAGCATATATACATTACCAGTGGAAAAGTATTTATACTGTAAACTAAATATAAATTATTTTTTGTATAACTTATTATATATGACAATTTATAAAGAAATAATAATATTAAAGATGTTTATACTATTTGTGCATATACTTAAATGAGAGTATAGAATCATCAAAAAGAAAACGAGAGTATAGCTTATAAAAAAGCAACTTAAATGAGAGTACAGAAAATCCCATAATAAGTACATGTATTATTTATTCCTACTTTAAATAACAATTGTTTAGGACAAAAAACTAAACAAGGAATGTAATAAGAGGAGGATCCAGTTACTCTGAGAATAAGAATAAGTATAAAAAAACTTATTCTTCATCACCATTGTTCATCCACTTATCATTAGATTTAAAAAAAAAAAATGACAAATGACAGAGATGATGAGTAAATGTATCTCTTGTCAGGTAATAATATAATATAATTACTAATAAATAAAGAGAGTAATTGGGTGAAGTATAACAGAAAGGGAAGGCACCAACCAAAGCTAACTGCGAAGAGAAGCAAAATCATGAACACGAACATGAACCGCGTCACTGCCGGTTACATAGAACTTTTGTTGCATTGATCTTCGATTCTGTTTTCCAACGCTTTTTCGTATTCTCACCAATCTGAATCTCATCTCAATGGCTTCTATCTCCCTTCGTCTCGCCGTCCTCTTCGTGTTCTTCCTGATTGCCACTTCTCTTTCCCAAAGGTAAATTCTCTTTTCACCATTTTTTTCTATCATTCTGTCACAATTTGCACGCTTTGAAGTTTAATGTGAATAAGAGATCACATATTAAAGTTGTGTTTGGATGCACATTGGAACCGCGTGGAACGGGAAATCACACTTTCCAAAGCAACGTTTGCAATGTTTGTTCTGTGGTTGAATGCAACTGACGCGTTCCAAACCACCGTTTTGTAAGAAGCTAGGATTTGTAGCTTTCATCTGAAAGTTTGAAAGTTCGTTGGCGTTGGATTTAACTGTTTTCCAAATACACTTAATTCCCATCATTCGTGAATGGTGACTGATGTTGATTTGAATTAGCAGTAGGAAGGAATTAAGGAACAAGCAGGAAAGTGCATTACAGATGTTAGAGCACTCAATTCATTATTCCAACAGAATTAACCCATCACGTGTTGTCCAAATCTCTTGGCAACCAAGGTCAGGTACTTTCTAGAACTTTCCCTTACATCATTACATTACATTACTGATTGTGTAGTGTTAATACTATTTTCTTTTTATTTGTTTGCTTTTTTACTAGCCGCTTTCTTGCTGTAGGGTTTTTCTATACAAAGGTTTTTTATCGGACAAGGAGTGTGACTACCTTGTTTCTTTGGTAAGATTTGTACTGTGTGTTTGCAATGGTTTTTGAGGAGTGTCAAAGACTCTCCC
Source organism: Amphicarpaea edgeworthii (assembly GCA_014843725.1). Taxonomy (NCBI): domain Eukaryota; kingdom Viridiplantae; phylum Streptophyta; class Magnoliopsida; order Fabales; family Fabaceae; genus Amphicarpaea; species Amphicarpaea edgeworthii. The sequence goes on from CM026325.1 coordinate 4,387,662, forward strand.
TTTCAGAGACTCTCCCTGTCTCCCTGTGTGATTGATTGAAATTTATTGTAAAACACCAATTTTGATGGATTTTACACATCATGTAACGATTCTATTTCCTAATTTAACTGATTTCAACCAATCACAAGAAGAGCCTCTAAAAGAGAGTGTCAGAGTGTCCCTAGCACTCCTCATGGTTTTTATATTGGTTTCTAGTACCTGGGCTAGGTTTTTAATTTAAACCCTTTTTGTCTTGCTCAGGCATATGCTGTGCAAGAAAAATCCTCAGGGAATATTGGTGGCCTTTCTGAGGGGGTCAAAATTTCCTTGGATATAGAAGTGAGTTTGAACTTTTCCCATACCTACTTGGACAAACTAGAATTTTGCAAATTAGGTTCTGTTCATAGTTGTTTTAAGGTTTGGTCTATGCCTTGAGAGATGTTTGCATATAAAGGATTTTTGTTTCAGTTGATTCTCGTGTTGTTTTGTTGTTTTCAACCTTTTACTGATGGTGAAATATTATGTGTGAGTTTCTGGAATTGTGAAAATCCTGCACATTGGATATTATACAGGTTGCTTTAAGAATACACTAGATATATATATTCCTAAGCCTGCAGTTAATAGAAGTCTTAGGTTCATTTATTTCTAGCTTGATTTGTCGGTCAACCTAATAATAATCCCTGAAATTCATGATGTGGGGGCTAATTGACCAAAATATTGCAGGGAACTAATCCTAATTTCAACCATTGGAGGACTAATGTAACCTTCACTATATCTTTAGAACTAATTTGATTATTTATAATATTAGTGGCCAAAAATTGTCAAAGCATTATGTTGGTGTTTGCCCCTTATTTGTGTTTATAACTTTTGTTACAACTACTACTATCCCTCACACAATTAAAGCCATTCCTTTTTGTTTTCTTTCTTTCAGAATTAGGTTGCTTTAATTGAATATCAAAAGCTTTTTTGACCAAGTGGTCACAAGACTGATATTTATCATGTTACTTGTTCTTGCACATTTTCCTCTAATATTTTTTAACCTTCAAAACTCAATCAAGCATAACTTACAAGTTGTAACGTATATTAAATTATGGTTTTGCAACAATAATATCGATTTTACGTTTTTCTATAAAAAAAATTATACGGTTACTTTCTTGTAGTAAATTGCCAGGCTTCAGCATGGGCTTTGGGTAAAATCCTGTACACTCTTTCTCTGTAAGTTTATTCTGAAATTGGGGAAAAGGTAAAATATGTCGTATAGCTATAGAGTGCATCTATTTGTATGTACTTCAAGGTTCTAACTTCTCACAGTTCAGCTGTTTGTAACAATAAGTTTAAAAGTGTATAGAAGTATCCTTATTGATATAAAGAATTGTGATCTTTTACATATCAATGTTTCTATTATACTGAAATAAAAAGCTTGAAGTCATTTTTAATTCAGGTGCTACAAAGAATATGTTTTTTGTTGTTTGGACACATCTTTAGGGAGGGTAAAGCTTGTGCAGATGCGCTTGCCTCCCGTGCTCATACTTTTTGCGAATTCAGCTGGTGGGGTTCTCTCCCTATTTTTATCTCCACTGGATTCCATAGGAATAGATATGGTCTCCCAAACTATAGATTCAGATAGTTTGCTGTTTCATGGGTTTGGTTTATATCCCCCCATGCTTTTGTGACCCTTTTTTTTCTATTAATGAATTCAGGTGGCTTGGATTGCTGTCAGCTTAGTAGCAGTTGTGGTGCCAACCTAGTTGGATCATAGTTGCTCTAGCTAGCATCCGCTTGCCTTTTTGCTTTAAAAAAAAAAAAGAAGTCATTTTTAATCTTTTTCATCATAAGGAGATTGATACAGCACTACAGTCTACAGCTATTACTATTATTGACATGGTGTTGTGGACATTGCTATGATATGTTCTACATTATGTGTTAGGATGATATTCTTGCAAGGATTGAAGAAAGACTTTCACTTTGGGCTTTACTTCCTAAAGGTAGCTATTTGGTCAGTTTAGGTGGTTATTGCCAGCTTATGATACACAGACTAACACATAATTGTCTTGTTTCTTGATAATTTTTTCCACTAGAGTACAGCAAGCCTTTGCAGGTCATTCATTATGGGCCTGAGCAGAATGGTCAGAACTTGGATTATTTTACAAACAAAACCAAATTGGAAATAAGTGGACCTTTAATGGCAACAATTGTTCTATATCTCTCAAATGCTACTCAAGGGGGTCAAATTCTCTTTCCCGAATCAGTGGTAAGTAATGCCATTTGAGTGTTTCTTCTGTGCGCTGTTTTTTCACCTCATTCTGGATCTGTCTTCACGATTTAATCAAGTCAAATATATTCTCAGCCCAGGAGTAGCAGCTGGTCAAGTTGTAGTAGTAATAGTAGCAGTATTCTCCAACCAGTAAAAGGGAATGCAATTCTGTTTTTCACTCTTCACCCAAGTGCTTCTCCTGACAAAAATAGCTTCCATGCTAGATGCCCTGTCCTTGAGGGTGGTGATATGTGGTCTGCAATTAAATACTTCTATGCAAAACCAATTAGTAGAGGCCAAGTCTCAGCCATATCAGATGGTGGTGAATGCACTGATGAAGATAACAGTTGTCCAGCTTGGGCAGCCATGGGAGAATGTCAAGGAAACCCTGTGTTCATGATTGGATCTCCTGATTATTATGGTACATGTAGGAAAAGTTGTAATGCATGCTGATCACAAGAGTTGATTTTACCTTTACACTTTCTGGTTATATAAATATTCTCCCTAGAGAAATACATGTGGAATTAATATCAACTTTTTTAGTCAAAGAGCACGGGATTTTTGACCTATTAGGTTAACTAGACAAGTATGGAAAAAAAAAAATTTATTTCATTAAAAAAGTATATTTTAATTATGTTATATAATACATTTAAGTGACTTAAAAAATTCTGATGAAATTGATATGAATAAATTGACTATGAAATTGATGTATTGGATTGCAAATGGAAAGTTTTAGAGAAAAAAAAGTAATAAAAAACACTATGAAAAATATTTATATTAAAATTTTTATTTTTTATTGTGATAGATCGATGAGTGTATTTTCTTTAAAATAAATGAGGGATGTATTTTTAATTATTTAATTTTTTTACAAATTCTGATATATCTTTAATTATTTATGTGATGCAAAATTATTTAATTATTTATGTGATGAACATAAATAAATGATTTAATAATCGTTAACCATTTATTAATTTCTCGATACGAAGACGAGAGTACAGATATTAGAACACACTGTTATACTTTGCCCTTTGGGTAGGCTACCTCTAACCTAAGATCCTAGAAAATCAGTAATCATTATTTTCTTCTTTCAACTTCAAGAGTGTAGTCTTAAACTCCTCCAAGACCCTTTCATCCTCATCAAACTGCTCCACCACTGGTTTGACAAAAGGCAATCCCACCTCTTGCACTCTCTTTTCAAGCCATTGTTGGTAAACATCTGACGAAACACAACCCCTTCTTCCAAGCTCCTTCCCCTTATGATTGATCTGACGCCAAGCATGCACAATTTTTCTATGCATTTCCAAGTCATTGATATCATACATCAGCCAACACTGCTGTCACCGGGCTTTCTTTTCTTGTTTTCTAAGCCATAAAAGCATCGATTGCAGCAAAGTCAGCACAGCCATCTATATGCGGGAACAAGACAATTTCATAAATGGTGAGGGCCAGCACATCCATGAAGGTAAGTCAATCTCCAATCTTTGACAGATGTTCCATCATTTCCTCCATAATATTGGTAAGGTTTAGCATCATCCAAAGGAGACCCTAGAATAGAAGCAAACTCCTCCAATGTGGGCGCTATCTGAAAATCTTTGAAAGTAAAGCATCTCATGGGAGGATCATAGTATTGTATTGAACAAGAGCTGTGATAGCTTCCACTTGCACATCAATCCACAGCAAAGGTATAATATTCCTAAACTTGGTGTCAAACGTCGTGCACATGGTATCAGGCAACAAGGAAGCATAAACCTTCAAACTCTCCAAATCCGGTTTCTTCACTTTTGGACAAACATGCTTCTTGGTTATGATCTAAGATGCTTCTTCACCACTTGATCCCATGTTTCCACCACAGCCAGTGCTCACAAATCTAACTCCAGCCTGAAAAAAGGTGAAACAAAGCAAAGCAAGTAACGGTAGTCAAACTTAAAACCCAAAATCAAAGGACATGATGCTCACTCACTAGCTATAACAGCAAAGCAAGTAAATAACAAAGCAAATTAAGTCTGACAGGAAAATGGTGACAGCTGTGTTAAAGGGTAACTCAAAGGGTTCTTCATATTTCCATGGTATCATTTGAAAATGTAGAGCCTTTTTTCTTTATTTTCTAACTCTGGTGAGTTATAACGGTAAAACTAAAAAACAAATTAAGATCAAAACCCACATGCACACTATTAAGTCTATAAGTCAGACAACTCTGTTTCACTCAAAAGAAGCTCATAATTACGTAGTGGAAACATGCATGCTGCAAATATACATGTTCCCATATGCGGTTTTTGTATTTGGAATATGCATGTGAGAAGCAAATTGGGCAAACAAGAATTAATTTGATTAATTTACACTGCAAAGTGCAAACTGTGTCAAAGAAATTAAGGATAAGAGTGGCAGATTAAATGATGTAGTCAAAACTAACATAATCTTATTGGGTTTTGTACATTGGCTTGTGACAAGAAGTAGGTTAATTTGATGAAATAAAGACAAGAACCTTTCTAGTGGTGCATATACACTAGAGTCTATAGAATATGGCTAGTACATTATAGAATGTTGTTGGATCATAAATACATATATGTCTTGAATTTGATGGAATGAGGGCAATTGCAATGTCCTCTCCTAAATTTTTGCTTGAAAAGATATTAGACAGATATTTTTCTTAAGATCTCTCGTATGGGTTCGAAAAACATCATTTGATGAAATGAGACATCAGAAATTGTCGCTTGTTGATAATGATGCAATTGCAATCACACATTGTATTGTTTTAGTTAATAAAATAACTCTAAGTATATTATCTATATCTCTGTGTCTGGTCTAGACCTAGGTAGTCGATGATGTCTTATCACATTCATGATTCATCTTATCAGCTTTAGGAGGCCGGTTATCAATTATCATAGCAGACAAGACATCCGTATCTTGCTACATTAATTTCCAGGGATTGCTCTGTTGGCCATGTTCTTAGATCGAGCAGATACAAATTAATAAACTTGGCCGGGTTTGCAAAAATGGGAGTTCATTTCATCATGGTGATGAGAATTATAACGTTACCATGTTATTGTTGTTGGAAACTCCACATTCTGGCATATATGAGTCATACCCGTTTGGTTGATATGATAGCTTAATTTGTGCTGCTAGTCTTAATTTGTTTCGTTGCTTTTATTTCCCTGTCTATCAAGAGCATCTTACATAAAATGAACAGTTATATTTAAATTTAGTAGAAAAGCTGCAAGATACACTGAACCTGACAAGTTAGCCTGTAAAACATCATTCCTTCAGTCACCTCTGAGAAGTTCATCCTATTAGAGTACTTGTTCCAAGGCTTGAGCTTCTTGCATGCATTGTGGAATGCATATGAGAGGTGCAGAAAGCAAGTTTAGGAGGTGTATATAGGAAGTTTTATCTTGTTCTAATACTTTGGGATGCACTAGAATATGGAATTGAAAAAAAAAAACACAGCATTTGAAAGCCCTACATGATATTGGGCCAACTTTACCAGGACACAGAATAAAGGTGGATGATATATTTACTTCCCAGTTAAGTAATATACCTCCCTTTCTATTTTTATATTTTTGATTACCAAAATATAATTTATAAAAAATTATTATTTTTATCTCTTTCATCTTTTTTATTTCTTAAACACTGTTAATCTTATCTTTAACATATTTTTTTATACTCAATTACCTCCCTCCCCCTCTACCCATTCCTTTCCTATTTTTTAATCTTATTTTTGTATTTTATATTAATATCTTTTAAACCTTGATTAGACCACAAAACTTTGAAGCAAACAGATTTTATTCTTACTTTTAATAAAAAAAATCATAAAAAGATATGTCTTTTTCTGATGCTGAGATTTTTATTTTTAGGTGAAAAGTTTAGTACAGTCATACTACAAATCAACATAGAAGCATGGTCGTGTTATAATTAAAATTACTGAAACAAGATTAATATAGTTGTGTTGATAATCACCACGTCCGTGTTGAAGAATAAACACTTGAATCTTTCTTCCAAATTCAAGGACACCAAGCTGCGCATACTAAAATAACAACAACCACGACAATTGTATAAGTCCATCCCGAAACCTTCCAATTCCACAAACAACTTAATTGTCATGGTGTTACCCGAAAATGGGAGTAGTTGACGAAGGAAGGGTGGTCACAAAAGAAGAGAGGAAGAAAGGGTAAGGGTGACGGTGAAGGAAGAGGAAGGTAAGGTATTTAGTGTTAATGAATGAAGAGAGATGACAATGGAAGAGAGAGGTAAGTAAAAAAGAAATAAAAAAATATTTAAAAAAAACAAATATTAGTACAGATATTTAAGGAAATTCATTAAAATAAAAAATAAAAAAAAATATATTTTCTTAAGTGACGAAAGTAATATACCAAAATAAAATGAATTGTTGAAAACAATGTTGAGAAAGCCCGGTTGCACTGTATAATCACTATAATGAACAGTATTGAAGTAACGGCTAGCTGTTTATCATGTGTATTGTTATAGACAGATTTTAATAGGATGGGTGAAATTCTGTCCACAGGAAAAAACAGGTCCTAGGAGTACTTCCAATCTCCAATACAAAAGTCATTCGTGCATTCTTAACTTACTTTTAATGAATACTACACTGCCATATAAGATTTAAGAACTTCAACAAATTTTTAATCCAATAGTAGAATTCTTAAAAACTTTGAATAAGCTTCACGATGTACCTTATATATTAACTGGTTCTACGCTTGTCAGCCACATTATTACAAAGCTTAATAGGACTTCTCAGAAGTTGTAATTTAGTTTTTGATGCAGCAAGTGGAGGAAAACAATTCTTAACAGTTGAAAAAAAAAATGATTATATTAACAAATTGGTACACCACAGAAACACAGCTTCAAAAGTTCAGGAGGACTTGAAAACTCAACCAAGAAGGGATGCCACTATATTAACTTCAATAGTAGAAACTCATAAGCCTGAGTTCTTATTTCTAAGAATCACAGTTGGAGATGGCCCAAGTACCCAAGTTTAACACTTGTGATTGTGACAACTCTAATATTCCCTTCTACTAAGAAACAGATCTTAGATTATAGCTTTTTTCCCTTTCCATCAATGTTGAAATATCAAAGCATCCCTGACCAACTTTCATAATAATAATCAGTGATTCTATTTGTAATTAAGTATCATGAATGATCAGAACACAGAAAATCCATTATTAATGTTACATACATTTTCCCAACTACCCTATATCACATTGCACTAAACTTATTTTGTCTTTGTATAAATTTTCTACAGTAAGACTATCTGTGTTCAATAAAATTCCAATCATCTTATGAGTGTCAAACCAATAGCAGTGATTATAAGGGTGGAAGGAAGACCAAATTTCAGATGGTTTCAGAAGGTTAATGTGTATGAAATGTTGGGGGCTCGGCGAGCTTGTTCACACACTATCAAGTTAGCAGCTGATCCCAATGGTGACAAGTTCCCTGCAACTGTGCTGGCCCAAGTCAATATGAGCCATGCTTTCTTCTCATCCTCTTGGGAAATTTCAGCAGCTGAGGCTGCAACTGGTCCTCCAAGCAATAGAACTGGCAAACATAAACACAATATTGTTAAAGGGTACATCAGATCAAAGTGACAATATCAAGAATAAAATGAAAGTGATTCCAATTTACATAAAAACTTTATGTACTTGACCTTATTGTGTTGAGCACATTTACATAGTTATGATTCCAATTCTATTATGTGCAATGAATGCTATCTTTTGTGCATGACAAGTGAAAAGTTTAGGAGAAAAAGAAGCTACACATTTCTTGTTTGTATGAAACTCCATGTTTTGATTCTAAAAGTTCAAAAAATATCATGCCAAAATTTGTAAAGTATACTTTGCCATGTACATTTGCACCATTCACAATTGTGTATTGATTCTTCTCATGCCAAAATTAATGTTTTTATGCATGTTTTGGTGAAACAAAATAACCATAAGTGGTTCACTTAATATATGGTAAAAGAATAGCTTGTTCTAAAAAATGAACTATTTTGTTTCATTTGATTCTCTTAAAACTAGATTTTCCACCAACTGTATGTTGAATATCAAAAGCTATTATATTGACAATGTCCAAGCCCTCCTTTTACTTTGGAAAGCCTTAATGAACATATTCAAGGACATTAATGATTTCTGCTAACAAGTCAATCATGCAAGTTCCTGTATTTCTTGGATAGCAATACAACTTTAATTAAAGAGCATTTTAACAACTAAAAGCAGACTTCACAAATCAGGTTTGTTCTCTAACGTGTTGATGCATCCAACATTAACAAAAATCATATGACATTTAGAACACAAATGCTCGAAGAAAAAAGATGAAAGAGTAAAAAGTAAACTGGTGGCAGAATAATCAACACTTACCAGTTGGTACATTTGAAGCCACATTTGATAGGATGAGTATAACTAGAGCAAGCATTGCTACTTCACTAGCACGATTTACTCGTGAATAAGGCTCCATGACATCCTAAAGAGCACCTGGAATCCCAGTTTTGTTGAAGCCATCTACTGTGATGAACATTCCACAAAAGAATATCAAGAGTGAATATGAAACCTGTTCCAATAAGAAAAATCATTCTAAGAGATTGTTCAGTTATTCAAGTTAAACTTGCACCAGAACAAAGTTGCTACTTGCTAGTGTTTCAAGAGATTGAGTTTATAGGTTTTACCTTCTCTAAGGATGGCCTAGCATCTTTGAAATCAAGAACTACCAAAGCTAGTGCAGCTGAAATAGCAGTCCATGACATATTCAAACCTAGAAGCATTGCAACCAACATTCCTAATGTGATTATGTATACACAGGATTTCCACAATACATATTTCCATCTTACACTTGTAAAGTCCTTTGCTTTCTGAAGTGAGCAAGACATGTGCTTCTACTGGTTTATCTACTATTGCATCAGCTTTTGAAGGACTACTGATGACACCGTTTGTTTCCTCCACTGCTTGAGAAGGCATACCATTTGTCTCCTCCTTTGATGCATTTGAGTTTCTTCTGGAATCTAATCTGCTACTAAGAACCCTGTCAATTTCACCATCAGTCGCGGCTGATTGGTTCCTTAGAGTCTGAACTTGAGGGGAATTTGAAATATTAAAACTGTCAGATGCGCGCATTCCATTCTTGAGAGTTAAGGGAGTTGAAATGAGACATTGTGGCAGGAGAAAACTGATGTGAATTAACCTCTTCCTCTGCTGCATAATCTGCCACTGGATCCTCTTCATCCTTCTGAATAGACAACACCCTCCAATACATAACCATAAGAATTAAAGCATTCACAACAACCCCTACAAGCATAGCTGGAAGTACACCAATTAGAAACTGTCCAAATGATATTCTCCCCTGAACAGCTATAACAAGGTTTTGAGGGTTGTCAATTGGAGTTGCTGCAGAGCCAATATTTGAACTTGTAGCAAGTGCAAGTAGTAAAGGATGGAGTGGGAGATTATGCTGCTTTGCAATCTTCAATATGAATTCTGTCAAAACAACACAAGCAGTGTCATTAGTGAAAAGTGCACTTGAGACCGCAGAAATCACACAGATTCTGCAAAGTAAGTCCTTTGGTCCTCTACTCTTCCATGAGAGCAATTTGCCTATATATTTGAACATGTCAGCTCTTTCAAGGTAAACACCGACAACCATTGTGCCAAAGAGAGGACCAAGAATGGTAAGATCAATGGCTTCATAAGCTTGCTCTGGACTAATAACTCGGAAAATGACCATAAGCATTGCACCAAGCAGGGAGCCTGCAGTTCTTCCAATGGGGAGAAAAGGCACAGCAGGGAAAACTGCTAACATCCAGAAGATTGCAAAGGCTACTGAACCAAGGACAAGTTTTGGAACAGTTGCTAGTGCCATCTCTTGTGAGTTGTAACTATAAAACACAAGCAACAATCACTTCCTAACTTGCAATCAGAGACTCAAAACTCCACCACCTCTACTAGTTTGACATAGTAGAATTGAATCTAGTAGAATGAAATTTCCTGAACATGAAAAGCCAATTGACTGACTGGTTAGTAAGAATTCATGAAAATCCAATATACTACTCTGTTAACAAATAATGTGAATCACTAATGTCATTAAATTTAGTGATCAAGAAGGTAGAGCAGTTATATTTTTTGGGGGTGCAAGGTCTGAGACCAATGTCCCTACAGAGAAATTTTGCACACAATGAAAATTGAATGCGAAATTTTATATTAAATAAATCATTTTCTCATGTGTGAACGCAATAAGATTTTAGACATATGAAATTAGAAAGAAAAAAAAAGCACCAAACCCAGGGATCAATATGCTTTCCAATGCACGGTGACAAATTCGAACGCTCATAGCTTTATAATTTTAATCAAATTATGTTAAGTGGATCGTGCAAATCCTTACCAATGATACTAAAAACTAGCAAATAGAAAAAAACAGCACTAGAGTGTATCACACATCACACATTTTAAAATCTCAATTAATTAATTACCTTCGAAAGCAACAATATATCACGCGCTGAGGTCTAACATATGAACTTTTCATCGATTTGCTGTCCCTGAATTGGAGTTCATGCAGTCTCCATGAAAAGCTATGAAGTATAAATTTTTCGAAATTAAAGTAATTATCTTAATAATAAAAAACTGAAAAAAGTAGAAAGAGTAATTTAAATTGATTAATGTAATTATCTTAAAATTATAATATTTGTTATTATCATAGAATGTAATTGTTTTAAAATTATAATATTTTTTTTTGTTAATTTAATAATTTTTATTTTATATTATTCTCAATAAAATTTATCATCTAATTTAAATAAAAAACTATTTTCAAATTATATATTTATCTATGAATTGATTATTATTTTGAAATCATATATTTATCAGTAAATAGGTTATTATTTTGAAAAATATAAACCTTCCATGTAAATATTTTTGAAGTTATTTTTGTTAACTTTTTTTGTTTAGATCAATTATGTCTGAAGTGTGATTAACATGAAAAGAATATAAAATTATTTTATAATAATAATAATAATGTATGAACATTAAATTCTTTATTTTAATACAATCTTTTAAAAAAAATCAAAATACAACATTTTTTAAATATTTAAATAAATATTTTTATTTTGTTAAAAATTAAATAATATATATTTTTAAATAATACTCGAACACATATTATCCAACTTATATTTTATATATTTCAATTTTTAATTTTAAAAAAAATCATGATTAAAATATTTGTTTAACTTTTCTAATAATCACTATTTTTTTATAAATTGAAATTGTAACTTAAAAAAAAATACTATAAAAAATATTTTTTAGGTATATATTATTTTTAAAAAAATATATAATTTGAAAAGAAGTCCTTGCACACCAAAACGCAGAGCAACCATATTTCATAACTCAGGATGTAATAAGAGATTACAAAAGATCATCATACATGATGGAAAACAAAGTTATGAACATGTGACATTTTATTTATTTGCAAGGAAAATGAAATATATAAGGAAAGAGATACTAACCCATAAGAGAAGGCTAGCTGTTATTTTCCTTTCCTTAGAAAAAGACACTGAAAATTTGAAACTCCTCTCCTCATGTAGTTTTGATGTTTTCCTTCACAGTTCACACAAGTTCTACTATGCATTGAGATTGTGCTTGTGATTGATGGATGAGATACTGAGTTTGAAGATGTAACAGAAATCAACAGTTGGGATTTAGTCTCATTTACACACTCTTTACACATGCTCATTTCTACCGATCACACTATATTGATTAAAACATTAAGAAAAAAAAAGTGCTTAACGTATAAATTATAGATGCAACTTAATTGAATAACAATATTAATCTTCACTAATAAATAATTTTGGGCCAAAATGAAATAATGTTATTGTGCATGTAATCCTTTCAACCAATTTGTCTCTTTCAACAACCATACTAAACATATTCTTTTCTTCTTCATTGACATTTTGAAAAGAAAAAAAAAAACACTAAATATATGAAATCTACACAAGAGAATAGACTTTCCTAAATAGGAAAAGGTAAGTTTGCATGATTTAAAGATAATAAACTTTATAAAACTTTTCATTTGAAAGATTTTTAAAATAATTTTCTAAAAAATAATAGACTTTTAGTATATCATTTTTAAATTTTTAATTAAATTACTTTAAATTTTATTTAACATTTATCAATATACAAAAATACCAAATTTAATCTAAAATAAAAAAAAAATTCTTAAAGTATAATTTCACATCTTGTAAGTTTTCAAATCTCATCAAAATTTCACTAAATTACTAACTTTTGAAGTCGATAGTAATGTCAAACTCGTTACAAAGCGTGCACGAGAAGTGTTGTATGGAAAAGACTAAAGAGTCCTTATCTTAAGGAGCGTTAGAGATAGAGAGAGAAAGATTTTGAAATATCTGTTCTTATTTCCAACGGCTACTTCCTATTCTGCTTCTACGTGTTCTCCCTTTTATTTCTCCTCTCTTCGGAAATAAAATACTCTCTCTTCTCTCTCAATTCTCGCGTTTTCTCTGTGGATTTTAGATCCTTTCGCCTTCTCTTCGATGGATTCAAAGCAATTCGATCGCGCGAGTCGCAAGGTTCGTGTCGTCGCCAGGATCCGCGGGTTTTCGGGTCCCGATGCCAATTCCGAACCTGCCGCTTCGAGAACAGTGGACTGGCTTTCGGTGAACCGCGAAAATTTAGAGGATGTCACCATCTCCTTCAGAGACCAATCTTCCAGGTTCGGCTTTGTGATTTTTGTTCAAGAACGAGAACTGTAGTGGAAAGAAATTGATTGAATTCTGAGTTTTGAGGTTTGTGGTTCTTGAATTGTGTAATGTCCGCACAATTTAGAGTTTTAGCGAGTCACACTCATAGCTGAATAGCAACACTCTCCCTAAATGTTGATGGTTTGTGGTTCTTGAATTGTGTGATATTTGGATAATTAGACGTTTAATGAGTCATAGCTGAATAGTAATACTTCCCCTTAAGTCTTGAGGGTTTGTGGTTCTTGAATTGTGTAAGGTTTGGAGAATTATGGTTTTCATTAATCATAGCTGATTAGTAATACATCATTACATCCCCTAGATCTTGAGGGTTTGTGGTTCTTGAATTGTACAATGTTTGGAGAATTAGAGTTTTCATGAGTCATAGCTGAATAGTATAATACATTCCCTGAATCTTGAGGGTGGGTTTGTGGCTATTGAATTGTCTAATGTTTGGAGAATTAGAGTGTTCATGAATCATAGTTGATTAGTAATACATCCCCGGTACATCCTTTTTCTTTGGATGAAATAGAAAAAATAAAATAAGAAGAGGATTAAATAAGAATTTAGAGTCTCATGATTCTGAAAAGTTGAATTTTCTTTCTTTAGTTTTTTTTTTTTTTTTTTCAAATTATTACAAATAATTTTCTTGTGGGCTTCATTTGATGAAAGTGGAGTCATGGCACTCATTTGATTTAATCTATGTTGTGTAGTCGGTATTTGGTGGACTATTGCTATAAGGAAAATGAAGATAATGAATTAATATATTCAATGGAGGTGAAGCCTCTTGTGTCTGCAGCTTTTGAAGGTCATAACAGCACTGTTATTGCACATGGCGCTAGGGGTAGTGGAAAGACCGGTGTAATTCAGGTTTGACTCACTTAGTCATCATGCTAGTTTTCTTTTTGAGTTGGGGATTGGGGGAGTGTTTATGAAGAATTTTGGTAGGTGATTTCTATGAAATTGTATTTTTATGTTAACAATTATTCCTTGGCTGTTCAAGGGCTCTGCTGAGAGGCCGGGTTTGGCAGTGCTTGCTATCGCTGAGTTTCTTTCAGTGGCTGAGAAAAATGAGAAATCCATAGCTGTTTCTTTCTATGAGGTTGATCATCAGGAGCGGGCCATGGATTTATTAAATCCAGAGAAGCCACCAATTTTGGTTTTAGAAGATCGTGGAAGAATTCAGTTTAAAGGACTAACTCAGGTAGAAATCTATTTGACTATTTCTGCTGCTCAGTTTTTTAGACTAGAGAAAATGGAAATTACAAATATGGATAGTGGACAAGTAAAATGGGGGCTTTGAATTATGCTTTTGTCTGCAGGTACCTGTGAAATCCATCGCTGAATTTCAGAATTTGTACTCCTCTGCATGTTTTGCACTGAAGGGAGCGCCAAAAAAAGGTGTCTGTGAACGCGTTTACAGAAGCCACATGGGACTAATTGTGCATGTCTTTTCCCGAAGTGCTAGTCTTCTGAGCAAAGTCAATTTTGTTGACTTGGCAGGTAATAATCTTTGCTAAGTGAAAGATTCTAAATAATTTTTTTTTCCGTCTCAGGTAGACATTTAAAATTAGACTGAAAGTGTTATACTTTTATTTTCAGGTTACGAAGATGTTAGAAAGAAAAGTAGTGATGGCTCCTGCCTTGCTGAGATTAACAAAATTAACAAGTCAATTTATGCCTTACTAAATGTTTGTCATGCCTTGAGTACAAATGGAAGTCGTGTTGCCTATCGGGAAAGCAAAATTACACGCATGCTGCAGGATTCCTTGAGGGGGACTAGCAAAATTTTGTTGGTTTCCTGCTTGGTAATTATGATTTATAACTGGTTTTAAGTTCAATTTTTTTTCCCTCACTGTGTGGCCAGTAATTTAACTTTGATTTGGTATTTTTCTTTTCTCTATTGTGAATTTAGAACCCATCATTTTGCCAAGACACTATTTACATGGTAAGCTTGGCATCACGGTCATGTCATTGGATAAGTCGGGCATCATCAGATTCCACCAAGAAAAGTGCTAGTTCAGCAAAACAGATGATGAATTCTCATAAGAACCAGCTACCCAAGAGTGTTTCGGGAATGGCGAAGAAATTACATGGTTCTTCTAAATTACTTGATAAGAAGGTTGTTCTTGTTAAGAAGTCTGCAGTGAAAGGAAGGTTTGTACTGAGACTCTGCATATTTTATTTTGTTTGGTTGTTTGTATATTTATCAAATTGTGGGTATTGACTTTTTTTCTTATTAAAGGAAATTGTTTGATGAAGCCAACCACTGTGCTGCAAAAGCTGAGAAGGTATTAGTTTAGACTTTCTTCATTTCTAAATGTTCTTTTCACTTTATAATGCTCTTTTCACTTTATTTTTATAAGAGCACATGAAAATGAACAACTCTTTTTTGTCTGGTTCAAAGGAGGGGTTGGCAAGAACAAGAAGTATGTAGACAGGGGGGGTAAATAAAGTATGTAGACAGGGGGGTACCAGTCTGGCTCAATTTGATTTAAAACTTGGAAGTCATATTTTCAGATTGATAATCAAATATTTTTCGTCATCAGTCTTATCTATGTCACTCTGTGTGTGCCCTTAGTAATTTTTATTTGTTAGAAATTAAAATTAAAATCTAAATAAATATTAGAACTCAGTTTATCGAAACAAATGATTTTGATATAGGAAAGGTCATTATCATACAGTGTACCAGTTTAACCATTGAAAAAGTAAATATTAGAATTTTATTTCTTAGTGATAAACTGCGACATTTTTAAGGAGGAGGGAAAACTTGTATAACTATTCTAAATTCATTGGCAGGAAATTTCTGTTGCCCATGTTACTCGAGCATCAAATCCTTTATTGGTAATACATCTTTTATATTATATTTTCTTGTACTGTTATTGACAAACAAATTCGGAAGTCAATGCATCAGTTGGTATCTAATGCAGGACAATTCATTGTCCGAGACTGGAGATGATGTTGTACTCAACTCTGGAGTGGAAAAGCAGACTGAAAATCATGTCGTACTCAACTCTAGAGTGGAAAAGGTAATACATAATTTACCTTAAATCCTAGGATGAACAAAAGCTTCACAAATGTTTTCAATTTTTTGCCCCGACATCTTGTTTCATCTGAGATTGACAAATGTTTTATGCAGGATGACTCATTTTCAATAGCTAGCGAGAACGTGAATCTTAATCTGATGGTACAAAATGTAATGACGTGATCTTGATTCAAACCTTCTCTCAGCCAACTATATTTTGCAAAGTTGATATGAACATAGTTTTTTAGTAAAGAAACTGACAAATACAATCTATACAGGATGATTCATCTTTGAATGCTAACATTGAAGTGGAACTCAATCCCCTAGCAGAGCAGGTATTTTATCAATGCTATCACATCTTCCTTTTTCTTTTTTCAATTAGACATTTTTAAAACTATCAAAACCTTCTTGGTACTAAAACGTTAGCATGGTTGATACTAGAATGTTTTTCAAGGTACAGGAGACACTTAATAATGTTCTTGCTTGTTTGCTTATGTAGGGTATTTCGATGGATGGAGAGGATCATCAAAAGGAGCTTACCCCTTATGCCAGTAATTACACTGAAGCATTGTCAAAAATAGTTCAGGAAGGTTTGTCAATTGATGACTTTTGAGTGATTGTTGACTAATCGGATACACATCTACATTGATTTTTATTTTGTCATTTGCAGACCATAGCGTGAACAAGGAGAACAACAATTCAAGGCCAACTGGAGATGGTTCATTGGCTATTAGTTCACCGCCTATCAGTTCTCAGTTGCGGGATCTTTCCAATAGTCTTAAAATGCTATGTTCTTCAACTCCATCTAGCATGAAGATCCCAGAAAATGAGCCCATTCCACTTGATATTGTTGAACCAAAAACTCCTACAATGGAACAAAACATGAGCATTAACAGATGGGATACAATGAACGCCAAAAGTCCCTGGGAGACATTCAGCATGCGAGGGTCTGGGATGAAGGTCTGATCCATTCACAATATTGTCAAAATGATTATATTGTAGTGTGTCATTTGTTATTTTTTTAACTTACAATTTATTTTAATTGCAGAGTTCTCTTGTTCAAGAATACCTCAGGTTTTTAAATACAGCTAACAAGTAAGCATTTCATGTGATTGTCATAAAATATATCATGGCCTTTGTATATATTGAGTCAGCGTTTTATAATACTACCTACTCTGAGAAACTCACCTGTTTATGTTTTGTTCTTTTCAATTTAAATTTTGAAAATGAACAGGGAGGAATTAAAAAAATTGAAGGTTAGTAGGAACACTACACCTTATTTTTCCAACGTTAAGATGATATTTTTCTAGTGTACATTGTTATTAACTAATTAAACTTTTTCAGGGAATTGGGGAGAAGAGAGCTACCTTCATACTTGAGCTCCGAGAAGAATCTCCAGAGCCTTTCAAGAATGTATGTCTCTCTATACTTAATAATTTTTCACACTACAATATTTCATTTGCCAAATATTTTCTTTAGCGGTTAAAACTTAAATGTGACAATTTTGTGATTGTGAACCAATTTTTCATTAACAGCTTGATGATTTGAAGGATATTGGGCTTTCGGCAAAGCAGGTATCATTCTTTTTTAGTATTTTATTTTTGTTTGATTATTCATTATTAATGTAAAAAAAATAAAAATTAATAGTCATTGACATGTAACTATGATTGTTTTAATTCTCACACAGATTAAAGGAATAATGAAGAAAGAAGTCGGAGAGCTTTTCAGTGAGTTATAAATGCATTGTTGGATTTATAAGTTTATGGAATATTTGTAGTGACCACCTATGGTTGTGTCTGTATTTATCCAAGGAGAATATATATATTGGCAACCCAAAGTTGCCCTTTATTTGTGTGATGTTTAAATAGTTGAATGTAGAAAATGATGTGAAGAAAAAAATCGTATATTATGAAAAAATATGGAAATTTTGGTTATATTGTTTTCTTCTATGTTTTTTTTTATTACCTGAATTTCTTCTAGGCTTATGTTGAAAGCTATCTCATTCTATAGTTTAAGTAAAAAACATTAAATGTATTAATAATAAAATACACCTGGTAATAAAGGTAAGAGTTTAACAAGTGTTATTTTAGTTTAAAGTTTTCACTTTTTACATTGTCAAGTGTCAACCACTTTACTTAAAGATAATTATTATTATGAAAAGTTAATAAACTTTTTATCATGTACCAAGTTTGTACGTGGCTTATGGTTTAGTTTTTTTTACACTTTCAATGCATGAATTATTACTAAAGTTAATAAACTTTTTACATATTGTTGTTTTTGATTTTAACATTTAACTTTTTTTCCTTAAAAAATAGAATGAGCTAGTAGTGAGAGAAAATCATTTCTATTGGTAAAAAAAAATTATATATGCTTGGATTAATTATTTTTAAAAAAATCATTTCTTTCGGTTGTATTTTTCTGAGACAATTACAACAATCTTGTGCATTGCATGAGTTGTACTTTTTGATAATAAATATATCATAAAATCTTTTATTAATACAAATTTGAATTTTTGATAATAAATATATCAAAATCTTTTATAAAATTTATTTTATTATGTTATACATTTGATATTAGTAATAATGATATATTAATAATTTTTTAAACATTACCAAACATGTTCATTACTAAATATTACAAATGATAAATGAAATCATGCTTATAGTTCGTGCCTTTATTTTATTTTATTTTCATTTTACGTAATTGATATAGGTATTTTAAAAATATATAGGATAAAATATCATTGGGTCTGGAAAATTATAAAAAGTATTTAATTTCGTTATCATAAAGTTTTTAGTATTAATTTTATTTCTATAAAAATAAAACATATTTGTGGGACATACTAAACTTAAAAAAGCAAATAAACATAGTACGAGTAACATCTAGTTGATTAGTTCATATCTTACATCATTCTATTTGTTTGTGTAGATATAAGAATGAAACTATAATATGTTTAATTTTTACAAAGAAGAAATTAATATTGTTTATAATTTTTTAGGACCCAAAACATATTTTATCAAAAAGATATAAAATAAATCCATACACTATATCCAATAAATTAATACACAAAGTCAAAAATTTAATAATGACACTATTAAAAACACACTATCATTTCCCTAATAATAATACTAATATATATTTTATAAACTTATCATTAAAACAAATCTCTAATAAATGTCACAATAATTAAAACTATAATTTATTAAAAATAAAAGCAACTAGAAAAATATCCAAAGTGTCCCTAAATTGCTTTCAAAAAGTAGGTCAGGATTATTTTCTTTATTAGAACATCAAAGAATTACTTATGTGAGTTATTTATCTTAATTTGGTGGGTAACGTAGTTTTATGTAAATTAAAAAGATAATGTTTAATTCAATTTTATGAATCTTATAATAATTAAAAAAACATTATTTATAATAATAAATTTTAAACAATAATTATTTGTATAAGCAATCCAATATCATTTATTCTAATGATAAAAAACAATTAAGAAAATGTTGAAATGCTCTTATATAAATTATTTTATAAAGTGAGCATTAAAAACCCATTCTCTAATGAATGTTACACTAATTAACACTACTTTAAATTGTAATTTTCATCATGTTAATTTCAAAAAAGTAGGATTTTAGTTCTGTTAACTTTTAATCATAATATTTGGTTCCTCTAATTTAAAAAAATTAGGTGATTTTTCTCTTCTTCCTCAATTATTATCTGATAATTATTATTGATATAGTTATTAAATTCGTTAAAAATTATTAATTATTAAAAGGGATTAAAAGTCATTTTAAAAAAAATATATTACTTTTTAATATTAATAATATTTTTTTAATGATGGGTAATTAATGATTTTTTAATATTAAAAATGATTTTTAAAATTTTCGTAATTATATTTTTTTTGTGTGAAAATTTATTTTTAATTAATTAATAATTTTTATTTAATTTAATAACCCTATTAAGGATAAATTATTAAGAAGACTAAAATTGTCAATTTTTTAAATTAAATAGATCAAATATTACCATTAAAAACTAGTAAGACAAAAATTGTCATTTTTTAAAACTAGAAAATTATAATTATAATTATGTATTTTCTTTATTATATAAAAATAATTTATGTTTATTATGTGTTGGGAGAATGATAGTGAGCTCTTACTAATGTCATCATTGAATGTTTGACCTTGAGAATTAATTTATTGGATATTATGTATTAACTTATTATACTTATAAATTTTAATTTATTTTTTTAATTTCTTAATATACACATATATAATGTTTTTTTTTATCAAATATATATATATAATAAATGAATTTAGAAATAAATAAAATAAATGAATACATAGTAACCAATAAAGTAATACACAAATTCAAATTTTAAATAATGACACTATTACAACTCAATATCTTTTTTTCTTAAAAATAACCACTATCATTCCCCAATGTCTCATTAAAAATATAAAATAACATTAAAAAAACCCCAATCTAATAAATGTCACACTAATTTTTACGGAGTATGTTTATTATTTATTATTTAAATAAAAAATAACTAAAAAGAGAATGGCTAAAGTTCTCTTTATGTAAATGGAAAAAAGAATCCAAAATTTCCTTTCTTTATTATACAAAAGATATTTTTAAGAATATAAAAGTTTAAAGAATTTTTCTCTAACTTCTATAAAGAGAAGTTTATTAGGAAATTTATTTTAAAAATTTATGCAAAAAAATATAGATTAGCCATAAATTATACGAATTATCATAATCTACGCCTAACATAAATTTTTTCCGTACATTGCACGAATTTAAAGACTAGTATTAATGACTGAAAGAATACATAAATGTATAAATCACCGAACTAATAATAAATAAATAAAATTAAGATAAGAAACATTTGACCAAATAAAAGGTAATTCAGGCCCTCATTTGGCACATATTAGTAAATAAGATTTTTTTTTCTCTTTTAGGCCAAAAAAAACATATCAATGCAACACGATTTCTATATTATAGCTTGGGTATAAATGAAATCTCATTCTCAAATTCAATTGAATCTTGCTTAGAATTTATTGAAAGTCTCTTTATCATTATTTTTTTTCTGTCACAAAGGATACCCTAAAAAGATATAAATCATTATTTGTTTATATTGAAAACATATTTGATAAAAACAAAATTATGAAATTTTATGTCCTTGTAAACTTCTCCAAAAGAATCTCTTCCAAACTTATTTTTCATGTAAGAAATTATTTGTTATTGTTTCAATTTTTTTTAATGAACAAATGTTAATTTGTCAGTGGAAGAGAATCTAACCCGACCTCTTCCTTCCTCCTTTTTTTTTTTCCTCAGTAAACTCACTCACATACCTTATAATTTCCGTTGTTGTTTCAATTATTGTCAAATTGAATTACAACCCTTGTAAAATGATACTTTCCTTACAAAAAAAAAAAAAGATGTTTAATTTGTTGAATTAAGTTTACACAAAATTCTTAAAATTTACAAATAAATAATTACGAGTTGAAATTTTATTTAAATACTATACGAAATATGTACGATCTAATGCTCAGGTTAAAAAAAAAAGAGCAAAAAGGTGAAGACGAAATCCAATCATTTCTCTTTGTGGATAAACGCATGGAAGCCTAAAATGCTACCACTTGCTTATGCTTTCACTCTAGGTAAAGGTAAACATGAGCTACCAAAATTAAGTTGTTAGAGAGGGACAAGGATAATTAAGCTGGAAAACTAATGGAATGCTTATGTACATGATCAAGAGTGATTAATTAAGGACCAACATCCATTACGATGTCTAATAAAAGAAATAACTAAAGTATGCTCGGAGTAGTTTATTGTTTATAAGTTTTTGAAATTTTTAAAAATCAAAACTGATTTTATTTGAGTTTTGAATTTTAGTTAATTTTTGTTTTTAATTTTTAAAAAGTTGTTGTATATGGAGAAAATGTACTTAAACAATAATGGTGACATTGATAATGGTAGAATGGTGAAATAGTGGTGACAAAAATAATAACAATGATAATGATGATGATGATAATAATGTGGTAGTGATAGTAAAAATGATGAGGTGGTGGTGGTGGTGATGATGAAGACGACGACAATGACAAAAAATGGTGGTTGTGATGACTACAATGGTTAAATGATAGTAGCGAAAGACAACGACGATGATAGTAATAATGGTGACAACATTGATGTGGTAGTTTTGAATTTACATTTTAATATCATAGACTAAAAACTCACCACCAAAAATCGGAGCTAAAGTAAGCGGTATTTTGATTATCTAACCTAAATAACTATGAGATCATTCAAGTTTTTCACTAATAACTCTATTTATGTGTTCCTCCAAATCAAATTTCTATCATAACTTCTTATGACTCATAAATAAGACTAGGGTTTTGAACGAGCTTCCAAATTAAATTTAACTTGTCACACATGGTTAGAAATCTAACATGTCTTCCTAAGATTAATGCATCTTTCCATGACAAACAAAGTTTTTCAAAGACTTTGTCCTCTATGTAACATCCCTCTCTCATTTTTAATTCATAATGACTTGAATCGAATATAATCTTTCTTCTCCCTTGTTAGTAATGGGTTATTGGTGTTCAATACTTTATTTTTAAATGATGTTTTTTGGCCTAAATCTCCCCTTCTTGTTGGCTTAGACAAATGTTAAGTATGATAACAAAAGCATAATTGAGGACAATCTTTTCTATAAAAAAAATAAAAACATTTTCCATGTAAAAAGAAGAGCACAGCTATTTGGTACAAATTATTCAAAATAAAAATAACAATAAAAATGAAAGTGCCAATGAGAGATCAAATAATTACATACATGAGTGGAAATATACGGTAATATGATAAATATATATATATATATATATATATATATATATATATATATAAAATATCACTTCATATCATTCCTAATCAAATCGTAAATACAAATTAAAAATGGTGAGCCTAACATAACTGGTTGTTTACAAATCCAACTCTATAGTTTGGATATTAAGAGAGTAACTATTTACATTGAATAATTAGTTTCTTTTCATTTTATGTATTTTTTATATATATAATAAAGCATTTTTCTTAAATTAATAATATATATATATATATATATATATATATATATTTATTATGTATAAATTATAATAATAACTATAGCAAATTACAACAATACTTCTTGAGATTTGCTTTAATTATACGTACACCCCCTCCTTTTTTTTATTATTACTTTGACACATCTTGCTTTAATGGTGTTAAGTTGTTGTTAGTTTATTAAATAAATTTATATTTAATTTTAATTGATTTATTTAAAATTTTGTAATTATCTTTATAGTTAAGTAATCCCAAAAAAAAATGTTAAGGGGAGAGAAGGGAAGATGAGGGTTGTTCATGTGCTACCTTTCAAAGGGAGAGAATTATTCCTCTTCTCCAAAGGACGAGAGATATTTTTCTTATACGCGAGTTTTTTATTTTATGCTTAATGATCATGTTCGCGACAACTTTCAACCCAACAACGACTTTGTTTGTGGCGACAACGATTCCATCTACGACTTGCAATTTTACAACGATGTCGAACCCGACGACCATGACTTTTTTTCTAGCTTTGCTACTTTGACTCACTGATTCAGTTGTTGCAGGTTGAGTTGATGCTCTTATTTTAGAAAGTATGTCCTTTATTATAAATATTATGCTCATTTGTTTTGTTGGTGTTTCTTTATTCATATATTGTGTTCTTATCAAGAATTTGTAGGTTTCTTTTGATTATAAATAAAATGGTCGAATTAAAAATACATATAGTGGGATTTAGTGTTTGTTTATAATTTTTAGTTTTAACTTTTTATTTGTTGAGTTTTTTATGGGACCAGTTCATCTGGACATGTGATAGACATGACATATTTTATTGTAAGGGACCACCATTATTTATAGTCTTTCTTACTTTGTTATTGGTTTCACAATTTAAGTTGGTTTTATATTATTAACATACTTGAGTTCCATGATCTTGAGTAACTTCTTTTCCAAAAACAATTTTTTTTGTATTGTGAAAATAGGAATATGTGCCTTTGTTTATTTTAAATTTCTTTTATTATATCTTCTTATATGCTTGTTTGACTTTCTCTAAAAGTTGGTTATTTATCTTTGTTAATTTCTATCATTACGGTGTTGTTTGATTTGATTGGAGAAAGCTACTTTATATGATAACATTTTTTTAATCTTATTAGTTTGTATAAGAACTATTTTTAAAGTTTGTTAACTATGATGGCTTACAAATTGCATTAGCTAAACATAAGTTAGATCGAGGTGTTTAAATCTTGGTCTATGCATGAATTTTGTTTATTGTTATTAATCTTGATTGAATAATGTTTTTGTGATGGTGCTTGATATGCATTAAACGTGAATGACAAAGTGTAAAACAAATCAAGTTTTTTTTTGGATGAAACTACATATAACATTTCTGTTTTTAACAAGTTTTTTACAAGTTTTGCATGATAACATTCACGTTTTTTAACATTCGTTTAACATGATAACATTCATGTTTTTTTAACATTCCTTTGGCTTAGAAAGGCTAGAAAGAAAAGTATTGTTGAAGGACCAATAGGAAATCAACAAGCATGAAGGTGCAACACCATAAAGTGCTCAACTTGTAATCATTTTGGACATAATAGTAGAACTTGTCAAAGAACACTAGTGAAGAAAAAAAAAACAAGTAAGTTTATATGATAGTATATATAAATTTTGTTTGTAGCTACTGATATATATATATCTTATTGTTGAAACATATTTTTTTAGAAAAACACTGCTGAACCATCTTCTGCCCAGTCATGTGCCAATTCTAAAAGCTTTCAAGCTGTGCAAACACAAGGAAACATTCAAATTGCCACCAATGAAGAACCAATAACCAACAACCAACAGTCTACTGCATCAACAACCACAAAAAAAAAAAGAGAAGCTAAAAGCCAAGCCTAATAAAACAATTGACAACTAGGGAGCTTATGATTTGGAAAATTCAATGTGATGAATTATTTTTTAAATGTGTTTGGTTGCATAAGGAATATTCACAAAGACTTATTAATTAAATTTGGTATTTTATGTTTTTATTTCTTGTTGTGTAGTGTTTCTTTTTCTCACTATTTCTATTTGTAATTTATAAAATAAAAATAGGAAATATCATATCTTTTCTCTTTTTCCAAATGAATTTACATTTAAAAATTCATATATATCAACTAATAGTCATTTGATAAATGATAGTAATGCAAAATTGTATTGCCAATAGTTTCAATAGCTAATAGGCTTGAGATATGATGAAAATGATGTTTTTAACATTCTAACACATGTATCCTCCAACTTTTTAAACTCATCATTCACTTCCCTGATCTTTTAAATTCATCACACATATACCTCCTTAAATTTTAAATACATCACACATGTACTCTTTAATTTTTAAACATATTACACATGTATCTCCTTAACTTTTAAAATCATCACATGTACTCTTTGAATTTTTTAATACATTACAAACGCACCCTTATGTTTAAAAAAAAAAAGATAAAGACATTTTTGAAAAAAAAAATATATAATAAAAGTCATATGCCAGTCACATAACATAAAAAGTTAATAGAGTTAAGTTCATTAATAGTGAAGAGGGTGCAAGGAAAATGTAATATCAAAAGTTAGATAATTTTGTATAGGGATAAAAAAAGAAAAGGATGCATGTGTAATTAAAGTAAACTTAAGGGAGTATTGGGTAATTTACTCTAATAACTATAATGAGATTTGAGTGTAAAAGATAAGATAAACTATTTACACTTTCTACCATTGTATTAACCCTAATAGGTTAAATAAAAAAAATTCACATGTTTAAAATAACAAGGTTAATTAAGTGATTTTATTTTACAAATCAATCTTTGTAAAAAAAAAAAAAACAGGTTACTGCAATTTAAAAAAGAAATAGGGTTTAATTGTTGAATTAAGATTAGAGATTTTCTCTTAGATTGGCCTAGCCAGCTTGGCATATAAATTTTACAACTCACTGTCACAAACACCTTCATTTCATTTGAACAATTTTCATGTATTTCATTCATTCTTATACTCTCTCTCTAAACCTGCTGCTTTGCTGATCGCTTTCTCGCCTTTTCTCGCCGATTTTCCTTCCCGCCAAACACTCGGTGGCCCCTTGGCCGCCGCTTCACCGATCCTCGATATTCTCCTTCTCCCCATTTTTTATCTGGTACGTGATCCATTTTCACTATACTCAACTTTCTCTATTCCCTCACAAATCGCTTTCATTCTAATCGTTTTCTCTGTTATTTCATTTTTCGATTTTAATTTTGAATTCTCAGTGTTTTCGCAGTATGGAATGAATTTGAAGCTTCAATTTGTGAACTAATTTCGTTGTGTTTATTTATTTATTGTTGTTTTGTTTTGTGTGTTTGTTTTAATAATCATAATGTCGGTTTGTTGAAAGATCGCGGATGCAT
Source organism: Amphicarpaea edgeworthii (assembly GCA_014843725.1). Classification (NCBI taxonomy): domain Eukaryota; kingdom Viridiplantae; phylum Streptophyta; class Magnoliopsida; order Fabales; family Fabaceae; genus Amphicarpaea; species Amphicarpaea edgeworthii. Next base: position 4,414,130 of record CM026325.1, read on the forward strand.
GCGTTTGGTTCAGGTAATCGTCGTTTAATTCTCTAGGTTGTTTTCGTTGGTTGTATCGATCAATGGAGAGGCAGAGGAATCCCAGTTTCGTCCGGTTTGCATTTCGGTTTTTTTTTTTTTTTGTTCTGATGAGGAAAATAAAAGGAACGAAAAATAGTGCGGTGTTGATTTCGATTGTTGGAATTGGATTCAGTGTTTAATTTTTATGTTGCATGGGGGAATTTCTGTTTTGTTTTGAATAATTAAAATTAAATCTAATAATGTTGGACAACAAATTTGAAAATAAGTAAATGGAATAATGTAGAAGTGAGTAGTACTTGACTAGTGTGTGTTTTGAACTCTGAATTACTGGCTTGTTCGGAAGTGAAGTGACCTTGTAATGGTGTTGTTGTTTCTGGCTGTGGGATGTAGGTTTTGGTTTAATTCATTGCATTCACTGTTTCTGTTGTGAAATTAAATTGAAGCCAATGTTAGATAACTGATGCACTAATTTACATGTTTAAATTGTTGTCAAGGTTTTCTCATAATACTTGGCATTATGGGAAATTACAGTTAAATGCAGGTGATGCAGCCGCAATTGCAGTTGCCATAAGCCCACAAATGTTGATGTTGTGGGCTTGTGGTTGAAATCGTGGCCGTGGACCATTTTTTTTAAAATCACGATTGTTTCCATCATGGGGGTACGTGGAATTTATGTATAGATAAGGAAAAATGAGATCCTCTTTACTTAATCCCTTTTCTATCTCCATTCAGTCCAAATTTGAGAACTAATATTTTCTGAAGTTTTTGTTATGTTTGTCTTTTGTTGTATTTTATCTTGTTTTTGTTCTTGCTACATGTGAATAAGCTCAAGATATTCTAAAATTGACATTGCTGTATCACCCAAATTTAACAATTGGGAAGCTGTGGTGACTGAAGCACGGCACAAGAAATCTCACTGCAGAAAGCTGGGTCTATGTTGGACATGGCCAGGGTTGCAGATTTGGGGGTGTGCAAAGGGTGGGAGGGGAAAAGGGTTTCTGACCTGGTTAAATGAGTGGCGGGGATCAGCTTTAAATGGTACATTTGCAGGGGTAAAAAGGGCTTTATGCCTTCTGTGGAAGTAGCGGCCAAGGATGGCTGTGAAGTTGTGTGAATATCACCATGATTGCTGCTGCTACAGCCACGATGACAAATCACTCCACTACAGAGATCATAGAAACAGCAGCATGCCACACGCTCTGTGATGGCGCTATAATGCTGCGATATGCATTAATAAATACTACGATTTCATTTATATAACTTAGAATTTGGGCGTAGGGCTTAACCTCAGAATTTGGCTTGTAAGGAGGGGTTTGCTCAAACTTTATAAGCACTAATTGGGTCTTATCTCTAGTTGATGTAAGACTAAATATGCACCCTCGATGAGGGTTTCAGACGTAGGGGTGTGCTAATGGTGAGTGTGGGAGGGGAAAAGGGTTTCTGACCTGGTTCATTGCAAACTTGGGGGAATCAGCTTTAAATGGTACATTGCAGGGGGAAAAAGGGCTTTATGCCTGCTGTGGTAGTAGCGACAAGATGGCTGCAAAATTGTGCGATTGTGGCCATCATTTCTGCTGCTACAGCCACAACGTCGAATGACTCCGCTGTAGAGATCATAGAAGCAGCAGAAGCAATGTCACTCTGTGATGGTGCTATGGTGCTGTGATGTGCAATGTTAAATACTATGAGGGACACTAGTAGTTCTTTGAGGTGTTAGTGGCGTGAGCTCAGACAGTGGGTCAATGTGGGTAAAGGGGGATGGTGTCTCATATATGACACCTAGTTTGATAATGAAATGCTCATTAGAACAAGGTGACACCAAAGTAAGGAAGCATAACAAGAGCATTAGGAGATCTTCAGATCTTTTTCATATTTCATACATAGATATTGTCTACAAGCAATTCAGGAGAATTTTGCCTAGATTTTCTCTTACTCCCTTGTGCTGTTCAATCTATTTTTGGAAAGTTAATTATGAATGATAAATACATTTAATATGGCACTTGTCTGCTGTAGTGCACAGCACACAAAACCTATTAGAAAACTGATGCATGGCTTTAATGGGCCTGGGCTGAAGTTGCCAATGCCACTTGTCCTACCAGATCGTCTGATCTGATATGATGCATGGTATCTTGGAACATGCTATTTAGTCTGATCTGGACATTAGTTTTTAACATTTCAACCAAGGGTCTGGTCTAGGGGGGAAAGAGGGACAGGAAATAATTTGTGGTACTCTCATATTTCTGTAATTTTCTAAGAATGTGTGTAGGTAGTGCAATAATGTTTACATTCTGGCATTGATCTATCAATTTGCAGGACTGTGTTGTAGCAAAATTTCACCTTCTTTCCTTGTGATATTACATTTAGTTCAATTTACATGTATTTTTTATACTTTATGCAGGTAGTCTAGTAAAACTGCTTGGTAAGCTTTTGTGTGAATAGATGCCAATTGCAAAACTCAAAGACTCTAGCACTCCAGATGTCATGAAAACTGAAGACAGAATAGATACCATAATCAGACAGGCAATTGGCAAAGAACCTTTCGTTCCTTTTCCAAGGGTCACTGACAACCCTGTACAGTGGATTCAATTGCTCCATGCTTTAGATCCGCAAGGTGTCAGCAATTCTTTTACAGGTTTGAATATTCATATTTTTTGGAGGCTCATTTTCAAAAGCATTTAGCTGATAACAATTAATTTAATTAAAGCATGTATTAATCATGCGATATGTGTAGCATGGCTGAAACAGTAAAATTGAAAGAAATAAAGCAGAGGTATAAAATCTTTAGAGTTTAGTTTAGACTACTGTTGCCTTTGTGCTGTTCTAGTCAAGGTTGAGAGTGTTATATGTCTAAAGTATCATAAGTAACTTTGGGGCTTGCTACAGGTACATTTAGTTGTAAAGCCACTTAGGTCTTGTTTAGATAAACTTCTCCATAGACACTTATAGGAGAAGAAGATTGGGTAAAATGAATTAAGCTTCTCGCATAAGCTAAAATCAACTTATGCATTCAACTTTTATAGAAAAACTCATCATTTAACTTCTCCAAAATCTAAGGTGCTTAAGTTGATTTTAGCTTATGGAGAAGCTCAATGCATTTTACCTCCTTATTTTCTTCTTCTATAAGTGCGTTAGAGAAATTTATCCAAACAAGGCCTTATTCAGTTATTCTGATATCACTTCTCATTCATTTGACAGAATTTCCAGGGTGGCCTTTGTTCTCTCCTCTGAAGGTTCAATTGCAGAAGTGTGACAAGTGTTCTCGAGAGTTTTGCTCCCCCATTAACTATAGAAGACATATACGTGTACATCATCGGTTGAAAAAGCTTGATAAGGTATTCTTTAGATCTCAAACAATTATATCTATCATTATTTCTCTAGTTTACAGGTTTATCCTTTTGTATTTTCTAAATGATAAACCTAGATAGCAACTTGTTTGTTTCTTTTCTTTGTCATCCTCAAGTTTTCATATGCTGTTTACTTATGCAGGATTTTACAAAAACTAGGGATCTTTTAGGAGCATATTGGGATAAGGTAATATTTCATCATTGTGAATTTAACATACATGAATAAGACAACTTGTTTTGATTTGTTGATTTTATTCTTGTTTTGAATAGCTCTCTGTAGAAGAGGCAAAGGAAATTGTATCATTTGAAAATGTGGTGCTGGAGGTAAAATCTTGTTGCTCCTTATATGAATTAGTTATTTGGACATGAAGCTATTTTAATGTTAAATAACCTTGCTTGCATATTGTTGATATGCCAAATATGAAACATATTAGGCTGTGAATTGGAAGAGATGAGACCACGGGGAGTGGAGTGAAATTAAACCTCACACCTCCGATGCACTTCTTCATTTGGTCACTTTAATTAAGACATGAACTGGGTGACTTTTCATGGTTTGTGGCTCTGATGTTTTAAAATTATGCCATAAATATACTAAAGTCACCCAGAATCTTTCTGCACCAAAATAGCAAAACCTTTGAAACAGCCAATGAGCAGAACATCGGAGAAGCCATAAACAGCTCAATTTTGTATGAAAATGGAGACTGACAAACTCCCTTAAAAGAAGTGTATTCAGTTAGGGAATCACATAACTTGTAAACTTTCATAAATTTTTTCTCTTTGCTTGTCTTCTCTATACTGAATTTTTAAAGAGTAGGAGTAAGTGAAGAACAAAACACCCCCCTGCTTATGTTGGCTGAAAGGGCCAATTTGTGTCATGGGCAAGACTTGTAAGAAATAAAACTGTTTAATGAAAGATGCAGCACACCCCTTTTGGTTTCTCTATATTTCATCTTTTATTGTTTTTTGTATATCCTGTTTGTCATGAATTAATCTAAATGTCTTGTTTTTCCTCATTGACAATGCTTTCTAGGAAGTACTGGGTTCTTCAATTTTAAAATCTCTGACAACTCTTATTCAAAACCAAGGATTTTATTCATTTCCTCAGTATTATCTGATGGCTGGTGCTGCCCTTTTGGTAAGCAGCTTTATGGTCTGGCTTTTTAATGAATTTTTCTTGTTAAATTTTGTTAAATATGTATCTCTGGTATATTAATGCAATATGTATTGTTTGCAGGATATTATTCAATCTAAACCTTCCAGCTTCCCTATATCTTCCCAGGAGCTGTTCAGTGTCCTTGATGATGCTAGTGAAAAAACATGTTTATGTGGGACTGCAGAATCAGTGCGAAGACATGCATTTGATGGAGAGGCTGGAAAAGTTGGTCTTGAACCAAAAAACCTAGTTGCTTGCACAAGTTTCTTGCTAGAGCAGAAATTGGTAATTGTCTTTCTTAACTTCAAAATTTGTTCATATAACTCCCCCCTCTTCTTTTAAATGATGTTCCTATTGTATTTGGTTTCAAACAGTGTTTTTCAGCATCAAGGGCTGCTGAAAAACCAATGCAATTCAAATGTGTTTTCTCTTTTAATATTTGACTCATGGATCCAACTCATGTTCATGTTATAATATTTGAATTTTTGGAGGTGGCAGTGGAACAGAAGGTCATGGTATAACTTGCACATAAAATACATTATATCAAGCCCTAACTGTATTTTATAACAAACCAATAATCTTACTTTCCCAAATTAGATCTTTCTGTCATAGTCATGATGAAATATGAGTTTTTGTTCTCTTAGGTGAAGGCATGGCTTGCTGAGAAGGATGCTGAAGCACTAAGGTGCCAGAAGCAATTGGTGGAGGAGGAAGAAGCTGCTCAGAAAAGGTACCTGCTTGAGAGCAATACAACAGAAGTCTTTTTTGTTTTTTTTTAATAAAAAAAATCATTTTTGAATGAAATTTAGAATTTAGAATTTAAATGGAGTCTGAACAAAACATTTTTTTGTTGTTTTGTTTTGTGAAATAACAGATCCATTCCCACAATAACCCTGTAAAACTAATAAACCAAAGAAGAACCTAGTGCATTTAGGTTGATAGGCTCTTGCATCATGATAGATATAAATCCTTGATAAGTCAGCAGGTATAAGTGTTTTAAGAAAGCTAAGGACATATTCAACCTGCACTAAACTCTCATGCATAGTTTCAGTAAATTTGGCCTGTTCATCTGTGTAAACTCGTTCATTATGCAATATTTAGCTGTTCCTGCTACTTAGGTTTTATGAGTACTTCTAGAATGTGCTTAAATGAATGTATGAACATATGATGCCTCTGCTATGATTTTCAATTTATTTTTCTTATATTTCATTTGAATTTTTTATGATTTCTGTAACTTATAAGAACTATTATAAATAAATCTTGTACCACATTATTCTAGTCTTTATGCTTCTGTTTAGCAAAAATTACACGAGATGCAGCTGATATACTCTTGAAAACTGGTCAAGTATGCATAATAGGACTCATTATTTAATAATCCTTTCTAATTTTATAGACAAGCTGAGATTTTGGAGAGGAAGCGTCAGAAGAAGCTTAGACACAAACAGCAGAAAGCTAGGGAACAAAGACACAAAGCTGGGGCAGAAATTAAAGGTGATATTGACATTACTGTAAAGGCTTTATTGCTGGCAGGAGCATCTTTGGCTTTATCACTGGCAGAAGCATCTTTAGATACATACAATTTTGATGCTCATAATCCAAATACTTTTTCAGATAACGCAGCTTCACCTGTACCTTTCCTATGTCCTGACACCAATGAAGAAATAAATGGGGAGTCTGAAACTGTCACTGATCAGAATATTGAGAGATGGTCGGCACATGGACATAAACATCAGCGCCAAGCAGTTGCCCGACAACAGGGGCTGCCAAAATCACAATGGGCTGTAGCCAATGGTTTGCATACAAACCAGAATTCTCCGGTGTCAAAACTAGAAGTCAATCAGAAATATGGAAGCAACTGTGATCAAAAGGCATCTGCTATAGTTCATGGTAGCAAAGTATGGAGTCGAAAGTCTAAAGCAGAAATTGACAAGGTGGTTCTAAAAACCATACAAGAGAAGGAACCAGACCAAGTTAAGCATAAAAAAGTTTTGATAGGATCTATACCTGTTAATCTTGTCAATTGCAGCCAATCAGAGGGTAATATGGTGGCTTCTCAAAAGGACTGCACGGTTGAGAATATGGGCAAGCAGAATAGTTCTCGGGATAAGCCAATGAAAACTGATCTTGTCATGGGTGGCAATAATCGCTCAACAGTTAAGCTTTGGAGGCCAGTTAGCCGGCTTGAAACTAAAGATCCACTTCCAGTTCAAAGTGGTGGGACAGAAGTGGATGCTGATCATGGAAATGGTCAAAACTTGTCAGGTCCAAGTTCTTTAAGGGTGTGTACTGCTGATGGTGGTGGTATTGGTTTTGAAAAGTATTTCTCCCATCCAGAGGGTAAAGCGGATTCAGGAAGCTTACGGTTCAACGTTGAGGCTGCAAAAACTTTCCTTGCACAAAGTAAGCTTTTTGTCACTTCATGCCTTTTCTGATAATGTGATCAAATGCTTGGTTTGGTCTTCAATTAATATTTGCCTAATTAAAACTATTTTCATGCAGGATGGAAGGAAGCTATCTCATCCGATCATGTGACATTGGTTGTTTGCGCTGACTTGGAACCTCCTGGGTGCGAGGAGAAGGAGATACAGGATTTGAAAACAGCAGCATGTCAATCTTCTGATGTGGATAGATGCAACATGGTGGCAAATGCAGATAAAAGATTGCCTGCAACCTCCAGAGTTGTGAAATCCAAAAAGAAGGGAACCAAGATAAAGTATATTCCCAAACACAAGACAAATACCTAATGTGAAAGAATAAATTGGAGTAGTTAGTTATACAGATATACAGGGTTTGACTTTGTTGCCAATTTATGTTAGCAGAGGTCCAAGTTTTACCGGATGGTCTTCTGTCAGAATGTTGAAAGTAGGTTTTGCCGGAAAATCTTTACATTCCGCCCTTTTTCCTCCGAAAGATTTCATATGGGATTTTGGCTAGTTAGTTTCTTTTTACTTGTTGAATTATTTATTACCATTTCTTTTTTTGTAATAAACTTGTTTAATTTCCGTACAGGTTGACTTTTTTTTATTTTGATGCATCGATCATCATCATTATTTATTAGGAAAGATTTTTTCTTATTTTTATTTTGGCATAATTGTCTAAATTTTGCTTGTAGTAATTATATTATTTGGGATAATTCGAAAGTCCCTATTCTTTTTAGCCTGTATTCGGTTCAGCATAGACCTTATGGAGTGTTTCTTATGATCTTGAAGTGCTGTTATGTGTAGATGAAACATGACAATTTCAAGAATACTGAAAAGTCAATTCATTTGTGTATTTTGCTGCTAAGAATGGTCCTTGCTCAATCCACAGATGAGTTGACTTTTCGGTATTGGTGAAACTGTCATTTTTCATCTACAAAACAGCATTATGGGGTATTTTCTATGGTATCAAGTTTGCTTGTTGGTAGAGGGGATTTATGAACATTAACTTGCTGATTAAAGGATGCTGCTATACTCACCCCTTGTTCTAATTTGATTAAAGTGATTCATGAGATTATGGATTCAAGATTTAAGATTTCATTTTATGGGTTAAGATTTAAAGTTTCATTTCATGGTTTGAAAATTAAGGTTTCATCTATGAAATTATAAATAATTTAAGGTTTCATAACTCTAAGGATTTACAATTTCATAATGAAAATCTAAGGATTTAAGACTTCATAAATAAAATACTAAATAAGGATTATGGTTTCATAAATGAAATCTTAAATAAAGATTTAGGGTTTCATAAATGAAACCTTGAATAAGGATTTAGGGTTTCATTTATGGTTAGGGTTTCCTAAATGAAACTTCAAATAAGGATTTATAGTTTCATAAATGAAACTTTAATGATTTAGGGTTTCATAAATGAACATTTAAATAAGGATTTAGGGTTTCATGATTTCTTAAATGAAATCCTAAGGATTTAAGATTTCATAAATGAAACATTAAGGATTTAAGGTTTCATAAATGAATCCCTAAGATTCAGGGTTTCATTTATGAAACTACAAACTCTTATTTAAGGTTTCATTTATGAAACCTTAATCAATAAACAAAACTCTAAATCCTTAGAGATTCATTTGTGAAACCATAAATATTTATTTAAAGATTCATTTATAAAACTTTAAATCCTTAAGGTTTCATTTTTAAATCTTAAATCCTTAGGGTTTCATTTTAAGAAATCATCAAACCCTAAATTCTTATTAAGATGTTCATTTATGAAACCATAAATCATTACGATTTCATTTATGAAATCCTATATCTTTAGGGTTTCACTTATGAAAATATAAATCCTTATTAAATGTTTCATTTTTTAAACCCTAATCCATAAATTAAACCCTAAATCCTTAGGTTTCTTTTATAAAATCCTAAATCCTTATTTAGAGTTTCATAATGAAACTCTAATCCTTTAGATTTCATTTATGAAACCCTAAATCTTTATTTAAGACTTCATTTATGAAACCTTAACTCTTTATCTAATGTTTCATTTATGAAATCTTAAATCCTTATTTAAGGTTTCATTTATAAAATCCTAAATCCATAAGGTTTCATTTATGAAACGATGAAACCTTAAATCAATATTTACAGTTTCATTTATGAAACCCTAAATCCATAGTGTTTCATTTATGAAACAACGAAACCCCGATTCCATATTTAAAGTTTCATTTATGAAATCCTAAGTCCTTAAGGCTTTATTTATGAAATTGTAAACACTCATTTAGGGTTACATTTATGAAACTATGAAACCTTAAATCCTTATTTAGTGTTTATTTATGAAGCCTTAAATTCTTAGGCTTTTATTATGAAATTGTAAATCCTTAAGGGATGGTTTATGCTTTGATGGTTTAAAATGTTGAGGTTCAATGTTTTAAGCTTTAGTGTTTAGGGCCTAGGGTTTATGCTTTAAGATTTTAGGTTTTTGTGTTTCATGATTTATAGTTTTATGGTTTCATGATTTATGGTTTACGATTTCATTCCATTGTTTACGATTTACGATTTCATTAGGATTTAAGGTCTCATGGTTAGGATTTAGTGTTTCATTTCATGATTTAAGGATTCATGGATTTGGAATTTAAGGTTTCATGATTCAAGATTTAGGATTTAGGGTTTCATTTCATGTTTAAAATTTAGGGTTTCATTTATGATTTGAGGTTAGAATCTCATTTCATGGTTTGAGAATTAAGGCTTCATCTATGAAACCCTAAATATTTTAAGGATTCATAATCCTAAGGATTTACAATTTCATAATGAAAACCTAAGTATTTAAGGCTTTATAAATAAAACACTAAATAAGGATTTAGGTTTTCAGGTTTCATAAATGAAACCTACATGAAACCCTAAATAAGGGTTTAAAGTTTCATAAATGAAACCATAAGGATTAAGGGTTTCATAAATGAAACTTTTAATATGGATTTAGGGTTTCATCATTTCATAAATGAAACTTTATGAATTTAAGCTTTCATAAATGAAACCATATGCATTTGGTGTTTCATATATGAAACCTTAAATAAGGATCTAAGGTTTCATAAATCAAACCTTACATAAAGATTTTAGGTTTCATTTATGAAACCCAAAAGTTTAGGGTTTCATTTATGGATTAAGTTTCATAAATGAAACTTTAAATAAGGATGTATAGTTTCATAAATGAAACCCTTAAGGATTTAGGATTTCATAAATGAAATCCTAATGATTTAATGTTTCATAAATGAACTTCTATATAAGGATTTAGGGTTTCATGATTTGCTAAATGAAACTCTAAGGATTTAGGGTTTCTTAAATGAAACCTTGAAGATTTAGGATTTTATAAATGAATTCCTAAGGGTTTAAGGTTTCACTTATGAAACTATAAATTCTTATTTAAGTTTTCATTTAAGAAACTCTAATCCATAAATGAAACCTTAAATTCTTAGGAATTTATTTATGAAACCTTAAATTCTTTTATAAAGTTTCATTTATAAAATCTTAAATCCTTAGGGTTTCATTTAAATAATCATGAAACCATAAATCCTTACTTAAAGGTTCATTTATGAAATCTTAAATCATTAGAATTTAATTTATGAAACTATAAATCATTATATAAGGTTTCATTTATGAAACCTTTATCCATAAATAAATCCTTAGGGTTTCAATTATAAAACCCTAGATCCTTATTTAGGGTTTCAATTATAAAACCCTAAATCCTTATTTAGGGTTTCATCTATGAAACCCTCAATGTATAGAATTTCATTTATCAAACCTTAAGTCCATAGAGTTTCATTTATGAAATGATGAAACCCTAAATCCATATTTAGAGTTTCATTTTTGAAACCCTAAATGAATAGAATTTCATTTTTGAAAGTATGAAACCCTAAATCCATATTTAGAGTTTCAAAACCCAAATCCTTATTTATTGTTTTATTTATGAAGCCTTAAATTCTTAAGTTTTGATTATGAAATTGTAAATCCTTAAGGGGAGGTGTCTAGGGTTTGCGATTAAGCATTTATGGATTATGCTTTTAAGATTTAGGGTTTCATGATTTAAAGTTTATGGTTTATGCTTTTAGGGTTTAAAGTGTTGGGGTTCGATGTTTTAAGATTCAATGTTTAATGTCTAGGGTTTCTACTTTTAAGATTTTAGGGTTTGATGTTGCATGATTTATAGTTTTACGATTTATGGTTTCATGGTTTATGATTTAGAATTTAGGGTTTTATTCCATTATTTATAATTTACGATTTCATTAGGATTTAAGATTTCATGATTTAGCATTAGGGTTTCATTTCATATCTTCAAGATTAATGGATTTTAATTTAAGGTTTCATGATTTAGGATTTAGGTTTCATTTCATGGTTTAAAATTTAAGGTTTCATTTATGATTTGAAGTTAGGATTTCATGTCATGGTTTTAGAATTAAGGTTTCATTTATGAAACTTTAACTAATTTATGGTTCCATAACCCTAAGCCTTTACAATTTCCTTATGAAAACCTAAGGATTTAAGACTTCATAAATATAACACTAAATAAGGATTTAAACTTTCATGGTTTCATAAATAACACCCCAAATGAGGGTTTAAATTTTCATAAATGAAACCATAAGGATTTAGGATTTCATAAATGAAACTATAAATATGGATTTAGGGTTTCATCGTTTCATAAATGAAACCATTATGGATTTAAGCTTTGATAAATGAAACCGTATGCATTTAGGGTTTCATAAATGAACCCCTAAGGATTTAGGGTTTCAAAAATGAATCCATAAGGATTTAGGGTTTCATAAATGAATCCCTAAGGATTTAGGATTTCAAAAATGAATCCATAAGGATTTAGGGTTTCATAAATGAATTCCTAAATATTTAGGGGTTCATTTATGGATTATTGTTTCATAAATGAAATTGCATTAAAGATTTATAGTTTAAAATATGAAACCCTAATGATTTAGGGATTTATAAATGAAATCCTAGTGATTTAGGGTTTCATAAATAAACCTATAAATAATGATTTAGGGTTTCATGATTTCTTAAATGACACCCTAGACATTTAAGGTTTCATAATTCAAACCTTAAGGATTTAGGGTATCATAAATGAAACATTAAATAAAGATTTGGGGTTTCATAAAGGAAACATTAAATAAGAATTTAAGGTTTCATATATAAATTCCTAAAAATTTGCGGTTTCATTCATGGAACCCTAATCCATAAATAAAACCTTAAATCCTTAATGATTCATTTTGAAACCCTAAATCATTTTGGATTCATTTATGAAACCTAAAATACTTATTTAAAGTTTCATTTATGAAACCCTAAAACCTTAGGGTTTCATTTAATTAATCATGAAATCCTAAATCCTTATTTAAAAGTTCATTTTAAAAAAATTAAATCATTAGGATTTCATTTATGAAACCCTAAATCCTTAGGGTTTTATTTATGAAACTATAAATCCTTATTTAAGGTTTTATTTATGAAACCCTAATCCATAACTAAATCCTTATTTAGGGTTTCATTTATAAAATCCTAAATCCTTATTTAGAGTTTCATTTATAAAACCCTAAATCCTTTAGGTTTCATTTAAGTAATCATGAAACCCTAAAGCCTTATTTAAAGGTTTAATGATGAAACCTTAAATCATTAGAATTTAATTTATGAAACTATAAATCCTTATATAAGGATTCATTTATGAAACCTTAATCCATAAATAAATTCTTAGGTTTTCAATTATAAAACCATAAATCCTTTATTATGGTTTCATTTATAAAACCATAAATCATTATTTAGAGTTCCATTTACGAAACCCTGAATCCTTAGTTATGATTTGGGGTTAGGATTTCATTAAATGGTGTTATAATTTAGGTTTCATTTATGAAACCCTAACTAATTTGGGGTTCCAGAACCCCTTAAGCCTTTAGAATTTCCTTATGATAACCTAAGGATTTAAGGTTTCATAAATATAACATTAAATAAGGATTTAAAGTTTCATGGTTTCATCAATGATACCCTAAATGAGGGTTTAAAGTTTCATAAATGAAACCATTATGATTTAAGGTTTCATAAATGAAACTATAAATATGGATTTAGGGTTTCATCATTTCATAAATGAAAACCTATGATTCAAATTTTGATAAATGAAACCCTAAACATGTAGGGTTTGGTAAGTGAAACCTTAAATAAAGAGTTAGGGCTTCATAAAAGAAACTTTAAATAAGGATGTAGGGTTTCATTTATGGATTATTATTTCATAAATGAAACCTTAAACAAGGATTTGTAGTTTAATAAATTAAACCCTAATGATTTAGGATTTTATAAATGAAATCCTAATGATTTAAGGTTTCATAAATGAATCTATAAATAAGGATTTATGGTTTCATGATTTCTTAAATGACATCCTAAGTATTTAGGGTTTCATTATTCAAACCTTAAAGATTTGGGTTTGATTTATAAAACCCTAAATCCTTAGGGTTTCATTTAAGTAATCATGAAATCCTAAATCCTTATTTAAAAGTTCATTTATGAAACCCTAATCCATAAATAAATCCTTAAGGTTTCATTTTAAAATCATAAATTCTTATTTAAGGTTTCATTTATAAAATTCTAAATTCTTATGTAGAGTTTCATTTATGAAACCTTAAATCCTTTGAGTTTCATTTAATTAATCATAAAACCCTAAAGCCTTATTTAAATGATGAAACCTTAAATCATTTATGAAACTATAAATCCTTAGGGTTTCAATTATAAAGTCATAAATCCTTAATTAGGGTTTCATTTATAAAACCATAAATCCTTATTTAGAGTTTCATTTACGAAACCCTAAATCCCTATTTATGATTTAGGGTTAGGATTTATGATTTCATTTATGATTTACAATTTCATTCCACGGTTTAAAATATATGTTTTCATTTATGATTTGGGGTTAGGATTTCATTTAATAGTGCTAGAATTTATGTTTCATTTATGAAACCCTAACTGATTTGAGGTTCCATAACCTTAAGCCTTTAGAATTTCCTTATGATAACCTAAGGATTTAAGGCTTCATAAATATAACACTAAATAAGTATTTAAGGTTTTATGGTTTCATCAATGATACCTTAAATGAGGGTTTAAAGTTTCATAAATGAAACCATTAGGATTTAAGGTTTCATAAATGAACTTATAAATATGGATTTTTCGGGTTTCATAAATGACACTCTAAATATGGATTTAGGGTTTCATAATTTCATAAATGAAAACTTGTGGATTTAAATTTTGATAAATGAAACCTTACACATTTAGGGTTTGACAAGTGAAACCTTAAATAAAGAGTTAGGGCTTCATAAAAGAAACTTTAAATAAGGATTTAGGGTTTCATAAATAAATCCCTAAGGATTTAAGGTTTCATTTATGGATTGTTGTTTCATAAATGAAACCTTAAAGAATGATTTATAGTTTAATAAATGAAACCTTAATGATTGAGGGTTTTATAAATGAAATCTTAATGATTTAGGGTTTAAGGTTTCATAAATGAACCTATAAATAAGGATTTATGATTTCATGATTTCTTAAATGTTAGGGTTTCATTAATGAACTCTTAAGGATTTAGGGTTTCATCAATTAAACTATAAATTCTTACTTAAGGTTTCATTTATGAAACCCTATATCCTTTTGGATTCATTTATGAAACCTTAAATCCTGATGGTTTCATTTAAGTAATCATGAAATCCTTAATCCTTATTTAGAAGTTCATTTATGAAACCCTAATTCCTTATTTAAGGTTTTATTTATGAAACTTTATTCATTTATAAAATCCTAAATCCTTATTTAAAGTTTCATTTAAGAAACCCTAAATCCTTTGGATTTCATTTAAGTAATCATGAAACCCTAAATCCTTATTTAAAGGTTCAATGATGAAACCTTAAATCATTATAATTTAATTTATGAAACTATAAATCCTCATATAAGGTTTCATAAATGAAACCTTAATCAATAAATAAATCCTTAGGGTTTCAATTATAAAACCATAAATCTTTATTTAGGATTTCATTTATGAAACCCTAAATCCTTATTTAAGATTTGGGGTTATAATGTAAGGTTTCATTTATGATTTACGATTTAATTTTATTTCACAGTTTATAATTTAAGTTTTCATTTATGATTTGGGGTTAGGATTTCATTTGGTGTTAGAATTTAGGTTTCGTTTATGAAACCCTAACTAATTTGGGGTTTCATAACCCTAAGCCTTTAAAATTTCCTTATGATAACCTAAGGATTTAAGGCTTCATAAATATAACACTAAATAACGATTTAAAGTTTCATGGTTTCATAAATGATACCCTAATTGAGGGTTTAGAGTTTCATAAATGAAACCATTAGGATTTAAGGTTTTATAAATGAAACTATAAATATGGATTTAGGGTTTTATCGTTTCATAAATGAAACCCTATGGATTTAAGCTTTGATAAATGAAACCCTACATATTTATGGTTTCATAAGTGAAACCTTAAATAAAGATTTAGGGTTTCATAAATGAATTCTTAAGAATTTAGGATTTCATAATTGAATCCCTAAGGGTTTAGGGTTTCATAATTGCATCCCTAAGGATTTAGGGTTTCATTTATGGATTATTATTTCATAAATGATACCTTAAATAAGGGTTTAGAATTTCATAAATGAAATTATAAATATGGATTTAGAGTTTCAAAAATGACACTCTAAATATGGATTTAGGGGTTCGTTGTTTCATAAATGAAATCCTATGGATTTAAGCTTTGATAAATGAAACCCTACACATTTAGGGTTACTTAAGTGAAACCTTAAATAAAGATTTAGGGTTTCATAAGTGAAACTTTAAATAAGAATTTAGGATTTTACAAATGAATCCCTAGGGATTTAGTATTTCATTTATGGATTATTGTTTCATAAATGAAACCTTAAATAAAGATTTATAGTTTATTAAATGAAACCCTAATCATTTAAGGTTTCATAAATGAACCTATAAATTAGGATTTAAGGTTTCATGATTTCTTAAATGACACCTTATGGATTTAGGATTTCATCATTCAAACCTTATGGATTTGAAGTTTTATAAATGAAACTTTAAATAAGGATTTAAGGTTTCATAAATAAATCCATCAAGATTTAGGATTTCAATTATGAAACTATAAATTCTTATTTAATGTTTCATTTATGAAACCATAATCCTTAAATGAAACCTTAAATCCTTAGGGATTCACTTATAAAACTATAAATCCTTATTTAAGGTTTTATTTATGAAACCCTAATCCATAAATAAATCTTTAAGGTTTCATTTATAAAATTAAAAAAAATCATTATTTAGGGTTTCATTTATAAAACCTTAAATTTTTAATTAGATTTTCATTTATGAAATCCTAAATCCTTTAGGTTTCATTTATAAAACTCTAAATCTTTATTTAAGGTTTCATTTACAAAACCTTTAATACATAAGGTTTCATTTATGAAACCCTAAATCCATAAGGTTTAATTTATGAAACCATAAATCCATAGGGTTTCATCATAAAACAATGGAACCTTAAATCCACATGCTAATGATTGAAGACTTCATAAATAAAACACTAAATAAGGATTTAGGGTTTTATGTTTTCATAAATGAAATCCTAAATTAGGGTTTACAGTTTCATAAATGAAACTCTAAATATGGATTTGGGGCAACATCATTTCATAAATGAAACTTTATGGGTTTAAGGTTTCATAAATGAAACCTTATGAATTTAGGGTTTCATAAATGAAACTCTAAATAAGGATTTAGGGTTTTATAAATGAAACCTTAAGAATTTTTTATTTCATTTATAGATTAGGGTTTCATTTAGGAAACCCTAAGAATTTAGGGTTTCATAAATGAAATACTAATGATTTAGGGTTTCATAAATGAACTTTAAAATAAGGATATAAGGTTTCTTGATTTCTTAAATGAAACCCTATGGATTTAAGGTTTCATAAATGAAACCTTAAGGATTTATTGTTTCATTAATGAAACTTTAAATAAGGATTTAAAGTTTCATAAATGAATCCTTAAGGATTTAAGGTTTTAATTATGCATTAGGGTTTCATAAATGAAACCTTAAATAAGAATTTATAGTTCCATAAATGAAAGTTTAAGGATTTAGGGATTCATAAATGAGACTATAAATTAGGATTTAAGGTTTCATGATTTCATAAATGAAACCCTATGAATTTATGGTTACATAAATGAAACCCTAAATATTGATTTATGGTTCATAAATAAAACTCTAAAGATATAGGGTTTCATTATGTAACCCTTAATAAGTATTTAGGGTTCCACTTAAGGTTTCATAAATGAAGCACTATGGATTTAGGGGTTCATAAATGCAATCCTATGAATTTAAAGTTTCATAAATTTACCATAAATAAAGACTTATGATTATATAAATGAAACCCTAATGATATACAATTTCGTAAATGAAACACTTAAGTATTTAAGGTTGTATTTATGGATTTAGGATTTTATAAATAAAACTTTAAATAATGATTTAGAGTTTTATTAATGAGACCTTAAAGATTTAGTGTTTCATCTCGTTTTCATAAATAAAATATTAAATATGGAATTAGGATTTCATGATTTCATAAATGAATCTTAAGGTTTTATGGTTTCATTAAGGTTTTATGGTTTCATTGAGTTTCATAAATGAAATCTTAAAAATTCATGATTTCATAAATGAAACTCTAAAGGATTTGGGATTTCACAACCCTACATAATTTATAATTTCATAAATGAAACTATAAATCCTTATTCAAATTAAATCCTTATTCAGGGTTTTTTTTTTTTTTCAAATTTTCAAGACATTATTTTTATTTTTTTTATATTTTTCATTTTCAAATTTTCAAAATATTGTTTTTTTTTTCTTATTTTAAAAGTTTCATGTTTTTATAATTATCAAGACATTATTCTAGTTTTTCATATCATTTTTTTTTCAAATTTTTAAGACATTACACTTATTTTTCATATATTTTATTTTCAAATTTCAAGATATTTCTCTTGTTTTTTTTATATTTTAATTATTTTCAAATTTTCAAGACATTACTCTTATTTTTTATTTATTTTTAAATTTTCATTTTATTTCAAATTTTCAATGCTTTTCATATCTTTGATTTTTTTTTCAATCTCAAAACATTACTTTTTTTTTTTAAAAATCTTAAGAAATTATTATTGTTTTTAATTTTATTTTTTAAATCATTTTTTTAAAAAAAATTTCAAGACATTACTTTTGATTTTTCATATTTTTAAAGATTTTCAACTTTTTTTTTTCAAATTTTTATGACATTACTCTTTTTTTTCATATTTTTTAATTTTTTTCTTCTTTTTTATTAATATTTTTAAAAAAATGAATATTTGTTGAAATTTTTAAGACATTAATGTTGTTCTTTTATTCATATTTTTAATTTTGTTTTTAAATTTTCAAGACATTTCTCTTTATTTTTAGTATTTTTAAAATATTCAATTTTTTAAAAAAAAATCAAGATATTCCTCTTGGTTTTTAGTATTTTAAAAATATTCATTTGTTTTCAACATTTTTAATATATTTATCACATTTTTTCATACTTTTAAAATTTTCATTATTTTTTAAAATTTTCATGACATTACTCTTATTTTTTCAATTTTTTTTATTTTTTCAATCTTTCATTCCTATTTTAAAAATATTAAAAAAACAAGCGTAATATCTTCAAAATTTTGAAAACATTGGATGCAAATTTTGTTTGAAAAAAATAAGAATAATGAAAATTTTGATTGAATGCAAATAAAATTTGATTTTTTTTGTTATAAATATAAAAAACAAGATAAATATCTTAAATTTTTTGAAAAGTTTTGGATTAAAAAAAATTAATAAGAAAGAGTAATGTTTTAAAAATTTTGAAAGCATGTAAATATTTTTTTTAAAAATGAAATATTTAAAAATATAAAAATCAAGAGTAATATGTTGAAATTTTTTTTAAAGCATATGACGCAAAATAATAAAAAAATAATGACAATTAAAAATTTATATATGTGGAAGAGAAACATTAATGTCTTAAAAAAATTAAATATGAAAAAATAAGAAAAATATTCTAAAAATTTTCAAAGCATTGAATTTACATAAAATTTATTTTTTTAATAAAGTATTAAAAAGCAAAACAATGTCTTTTTGTCACAAATTATATGACAATTAACGTTACACATGTGTGGTTATGAAGTCGCTTTTGGTAACTAATTTTAAGAGATGTATTATGTATATCTTTAGGAATCAAACTAATACAAATTATTGATTTTACCGGTCATATTGTAAGTTAATTAAAAAATTAAGGCTTTTATATATAGTGTTTCAAGTATTTATTTATTTAATTAGATTGTGATTGTTAAATTTGATTACAACTTTTTTACTTGGTTTAAGAAAGTTATGTTTTATGCGTTAGAAAATAAAGTCTACATACTAAAAAAGAAATGGGGTTTAAACACAATGGGATATATAATTTCAGGACTGTATTAAAAAAATTGAAATCTAAATTTGATGTTTAATTTATTGTAACTCATATATCTTCATTAATAGAGTAACTTATTATAATGGTCATATTTTCTCGTAATAAAACTTAGAATTAACCAAGGACAGATGTCGCAACAGTTATATCGGTCAACGTTTACCTTAAACTCATGTGAACTTGCCATTTGTCAACAGCATCAAACTTCTGTCCTTCAGTCTCGTACCAAGCTCCCATCTTTCCGCTCGATAGGGAAACCTTTCTTAAATTTCCCCCGATCTCCTTTTTTACTTTCTTTCTTTACATGCATGCATCATGCATTTACCACCACAAAAGGAAATCTCAATTTCTCTACAATAAAAGAACCGAATATTTTTATCATTTCCTCTTTCTTATGATTTTGTTCACCTCATTCTGAACACAACCAAAAGGGAAACAAATCCCACCCCATGCATTAATTAATTAGTGTTCCTTCAATCTACACACACATCATCAATAGCTGAAACAAACAAAACATGTCAGGTGGTGTTGGGGCAGCAGGGTGTGATATTAGCCTCCCAAAAGAAGAAGAAGAAGAAGCAACACAAGAACTTAATTTCAAAGAGCAACCAGTACTCAAGAATATTCTCAACAGCACCACACCTCCACAAAGTAGCAAAGGGGGTGGTAATTTTCTCTCATTCAACCAGCTCAATTCCCTGGCTGTGGTAATAGTCCTATCTTCCAGTGGCTTGGTTAGCCTTGAAGACTTTGCCTTTGTGTTCTTCTCCCTATTCTACATTTACTTCATATCCAAGGTGGCTTACCCACCTCTTCACACATCAAGGGACTCACAAGTTTTCAACCCCCAAAACAAGCTTCTCCAACTTTATAAGCTCATAGGTGCTACAGTTGGACTTTTCACCCCAATAGCCTACATTCTAGAGGGTGTCTTTGAGGGTGACAAGCAAGGGATCAAAGCAGCAGCACCCCATGTTTTCCTCTTGACCAGCCAAGTCTTCATGGAAGGAGTTACATCATCACAAAGGTTCTCTGCTCCAATTAGGGCTTTTGTGCCTGCATTCTACAACGCAAGGAGGATCTTTACCATTGTGGATTGGCTCAGGAATGAGGTCTACAAGATCGATGACGAGCACAGTGGGTCTGCATGGAGGGTTCATGTTGGTAGAGCACTTGCAATGGCTAATATGGCCTACTGGTGTTTCAATCTATTTGGATTCCTATTGCCAGTGTATCTTCCTAAAGTTTTAAAGGTGTATTACACCTCTTCTGGGAACAATGAGAATGAGAAAGACCGATGAAGGAACTTTTGTGTGCTTAAATAGAATTAGGGCATGCATTTCATTTTGACGTATAAGGTCTTGAACCACAATTTTGACCTGTTTTAATTTTTGCAGTGAATGTATTTTGATTGGATGACTGTAGACATATATAATTTTTACATAGTTAATTTATATTACTCCAGAGACATTAATTTTATAGTGAATTTATTTGATTGGAGTATTTAATATTTATTAACTAAATCTCGATGTTTGAATTAACATTAGCGAACCTCTCTCCTCTCTCGTTCACTCTCTTTCAGTTTCACATTCTCTATCCGTAATTGGTTGAATTTTTATTTTTTTAAATCATCAATTTTGATTTAAATCAGAAAGTAAAATTGTTAAATAATACCTGAAATCTAGCTGGACATATTATTTTAAAAAAAAAATCAACCAAAGACATGAAGAGTTTTTGAAAGAGAATGTTAACACTCCTCTTAGCATTAAATATCAACTTTTTATCGCTTAGAAACCATAAGGGCAATTTCCTTCAAATCGCTCGAGGGAGTTTAAATAAATTTCTCAACAATATAAATTCCTTTGACTAAAATAATCTTGTTTGATACATTAACTTATTTTTTCATACACTTCTTCAAGCAATGTATCAAAATAAATAACTTTTAAGCTACTACACATAAAATCAAAATTCAACATATACTTCTAATTTAATATTCTTACACACTATCGTTCTTGCACAAAATAAAAGTCATTTATGACCATAGTTAAATATTCTTAAAAAGTTAAAAATTATCATATTAATTTTACAATGATTTGTTGAATTATTTTTATTTTTTAAATTATTTACCTAATTCAATTATTTGCGTGATTTTTTTTATCAATGAAAAATCCTTTTTTTTAAACTAAAAATTCTCAAAAGATCTAATTTCAAACTATTTATTTTAATGAATTATTGCATTATTTATCATGATTTATATTAAAAACATTTGGCTGCAAAACAAAATTGATAAAAAATAAATAAATTATGCATACTCCATTGTATAACAACAAACCCCAACAAAAAGTAATCAAGTTTTACCAATCATATTTAGAAGATGTGATTTGTATAATGTTTCGTAGTCAACAGATGTATACTTCAAATTTCATTTTTTTAAATTAGAAAATGGAATGTTTAAGAAAATTTAAAGAAAAAACATTTTTTTATTTTTTTAAACAATATTATTAATAATGAATGTATTTAAATGTTCAAAAAATAATTTTAAATAATTTAATTCTAATAAAGTTTATTTAATTTTAACCAACATTAGTAAAATCACTAAATGTTTTACCATTTTTTTATAATACAAAATTTTTAAAATTATTATCCAAATTTTTAAAATGATAAATTCTTAAAAATAAATTAAAATATTAAATATATCAGCTAACTATAAGCTTTCAGCTACTCCAACTTTTCAGCTCCTAACTTATACCTTATAAGCTTTCAGCTAGCTTATAAGCTAATTTTATCAAACATAGCAATAGAAGAAGAAATAAAATGAATCAATAAGGTAAAATAATAATTAAATTGATTAATTTTAAAAAATTCAAAGACCTGACAAAAAATTATGGAGAAGGAAACAAGGTCAAGGTAGATTAGCCGATAACACTCAAATCGCTTTCCAAGATTCTCTTTTGTTACTCTTTTCTTCTCACTTCTTTGTCTCTCTTTTATTTGTCCCTCTCCCCTTGCAGAATTCAAAATGTTCAAATTTAAAAAACAAAGCTACACTGGTTATAAGTTTATAAGGAACAAACAAATATTACTCACATGGTGCTCACACAGGCTTGCACTTCCAAGATTCAGGCAACAGCAAACCCTAAGTTGTCATCCTTTCAGATCACTTTAACTTCCAGTAACCTTGGAAATTGGATTATCTGCCAGAACTGCACTATCTCTGATCAATACCTATATGTTCCATAAGTTACATGCTCAATGATAGGACTTGAAATCATTGACCCTGAGCAAAATTTTCAGATGCTTCTGATAGAAAACAAGGCAGCAAGTCGGGTTCTAAAAGAATATATTGAGAAGAGAAACATACCTGTATACAGGTGCGTTGAACCATTGCTATTCATAGAAATTGGTACTAGTCTTCTGTCTTGGCCCAAAGATAAAATTTGCATCCTTTCAGGCCAATCTGAATTTAATCTTCGTGCAAAATCTTCCACTTCCCTACAAGAGACAAAGTCAATAAATGAAAGATAAAAGAGAATACAATAAAATAAATCACTCAATAATTAGCTGACAAGGCTATCCTCTTTCATAGGTTATATTTTGATTTTGATATGACCATTCCATAAATTGTCTACTAAAATTAAGTAAATGATTGAACTACTATATGCAGCACTTTCAACACTGACTTCAATTAAGCAAGAATCCTCTTGACTAATAATAATTTTAATGGAATGCAATCAATGAAAAAATGCACTAAACCAGTCAGGAACATTCTGGGGTCCATGGAATCTACTTGTAAGGAGGAAAGAGATATTCTATAAAATAACCAACTGATGCTGTTAACATAAAGATAAGGAAATCATAGAAATTAAAAAATTAATATATTAAAGCTTAGTTTGGCAATAGGCATATAAAGTATATTGAAGAAGAGCTTATTCCTCATCAATTGAAGAACTAGCAGAAGCATGTATCTAACCTGTCAAGCTCCTCCTTCATCACAGGATCTAAATCATCATCAACATCTCCATCAATAAATTCAAACTTTGGAGAAAAATTAATGGCAGGAAGGTTTTGCATCCTCGAGTGTTTACTTGCAGAGGCCTCCAAGGCATTGTCAAAATTAACATTGTGATATGAAGAAGGTAGAAGATTCAACTCCTAAAATATATAAAAGGATATTCAATGGAGAGACAATACTCTTGTTCAAAATGAAAAATAATGTAGAGTCTAAGCAATGAGAATGAGAATACAAGTCATAAACATATCCTCAACAAGTGTTTTAACAGGTGGTAGAGTCTAACCTTATCGTTTTCATTTGCATTTTTTGAAGAAAGATCCTTTTCCTGGTCTTTCCTTCTCCTATTCTTCTTTTTATTTTTATTTGCTCTAGTTCCCTTTATATCTGCCAAATCATATTTATCAACAATGTGATTGAATAAATGTAAAGAAAAAACAAGATAGGGTGCATAAATATAGCATGCACCAATAAAAGTCAAAGCTGCGAAAACAAATCATACGGCAGTATTGTGGAGATGAACAGAATGCAATAAAAGTGATATACTTTTCTTAAACAATAAGACCTGATAAAATAGCCACACGGAAACAAAAAGAAATTATAAATGAAATTTAGAAAAGAGGTAAGGGTGAAAGACACAATATACCTCCATCTACACCATTAATAAATGATAGAAGATCTTCAACTGAACGCTCATCCTTTGGTTCCTCCTCAACCTCAACATCCTGAAACACGTGAAACATTTTAGTGTGAGTGCAACAGTCAGACAAGAAGTTTATCATAAATAAGAATTATACTAACATTCAATATGCATGGTCCAACAATATTAATGAAATTAAAATGGTAGAAAATACCTTCAGTTTCTTCCTCTCTTTTAGTTCTTTTCTCTTTCTAGCATATAATCTGTTTAGAAGTCGAATTCGTGGATCATCAGTTATGTTTCTCAGAGGCTCCAGCTTCTCCTCCTGTCAAAGATCAAATGTAAATCAAGAAACATGAATGCAGACTTCAAGGGTCACTTTTTTCTATCGTTACACACCTCAGTGAGATCATCAGGCAAATGAAATGTTTCACGAATTTCCTCAGGAGTTTTTCCTTCAATAATCCGTGCAAGTGCACGGCTGGTCAGGTCAACCAACGGCTTCAGTTGGAGGCTGTCAGCAGCAGATGTCAACTCACATAACTTCTTTGTATCCATCCGAATAAACTTCTCATCGAAAGTTTTGCGCTCCTACAGTAGTAACACAATCAAATACTCATTAATCTATAAACTGTGCCATCTCTCCAGGATTTCACTTGATAAAAGCAAAAGTAAAGACTAAAGATGTCCTAGATAGGATCAAGTAGTATTTCAAAATTATCAAACATACTTTAAAACTAACAAGCACCAAATCTTCAAATAATGGAGTAGTACTGAAAATATGAATCACATGAAAGTTGGATTATTTCAGACCTTATTAGAATGTCCTGGTACTTGGTGAAACCGACAGTAATCGAGTATCAAACCCAAGATTGCAGGATTGACACGTTGTGGAAGAGATATAGCATAAGTTTTGGAAGATCCCATGCCTGTTTGAAGTATTTCCTGGCAAATCATGGGGCAAAACATGGCTACCTCTTCCTCTACTTGCTGAATAGAACCATCCACAGTTTGAAGCCAGATGTA
This sequence comes from Amphicarpaea edgeworthii, assembly GCA_014843725.1. NCBI lineage: Eukaryota > Viridiplantae > Streptophyta > Magnoliopsida > Fabales > Fabaceae > Amphicarpaea > Amphicarpaea edgeworthii. The sequence continues at coordinate 4,439,250 of CM026325.1, forward strand.
GGATTTCATCTAAGCATGCCAAAGGAAAAGTGAAATCAACAAACTAGCTACCCAGGGAACAACAATAAACCTGACTTTACCATGTTCTAAATTTCAAAACAACACAGTAATCCCATCATTATAATCTACAAGTAGAGTTCATTGATGGTGATGTAGTTGGATCAAATAAATGAAAGTATGCAAAATAAATACACTATTTATCTTTAGCCTCTAGGCATGAATAACTTAAAGAGGTAACAGAATATCTAATATCTAAACTAATAAAATGCAACATCATTAAGGTGATCTTTTCTAGAAATTCAAAGAACTGATAGAAGCAATTTCTTCGCAATATTGCACAGTCTCATCATCTTTCCTTCTTAAGTCCTCATTTGCTCACCCTATTTTTTGGACAATGGGTCTTATGGTTTGACTGAGAAGATTAATGGCCCATAAGTGCTACATATGGGCCTAAAACATTAAAAAGATTGACTAGAAGAATAGAATCCCTTATGATCTCCTACAAAAAAACTATCTCCATAAAATTATAAAGGCAGATAAATAATTTGAATAGAACAAAAAATCTTTGATTACATAAACAGAGCATGATGGAGCAGAAGGAAAGATAAATATTAAAGGGTGATATCATAACAAAATTACAGTTAAATGAAAATCTGATCTTCTAAAGTATTTTAAGAGACCAAGTGTTATATCTGTGGTATCCTTTTACTTAATTAAGAAAATCTAAAATATTAACAACAAATAAAAAGAAAATGAGTACTCCAGCATGCATCATAGTTCATACACACAATGTCAATTAGAAGTTAAATATAAAAATTTCAAGGTCTTAAAACCTACTCATCAAGACCTGCTGTTATAAGATGAGAATGCTGTTTCAAACACAGTAGTGTAAATGTGTAATATGCATTGAACCAACACACAAGGCCAGAGCAAGATCTGCACAAGGCCATAACAACAAATAACCCTAAATGGATTAAAAAAGCAAATAGATAGAATATAATAATACCATATGGCCATACCTCAGGTTTCACAACTGCCATAGTAGCATCAGACATTTGAAAATAGACAAAGGTTGTATTACTAGGTCCTTGGCATGAAGTTCAATATTTTTCCCAGTTCAGTAACAAGGAAATTACAACACAAAGGAAACGTTGCACTTCTTCAAAAACCTTGGTTTGCAAGATAAGCATAGATGCTTCAAATATTCTTCATGATGTGGGATAGCTCTGGACTCTAATAACAGGTCTAACAGCATTCTTATGAGAAGTGTTTCCACAAGTCCTCTACTAAAAGATAAAGTAGGAGGTGCTATGGCAATAAACCATGTGATGTTCAGCCTAAACATAAACAAAGAAAGTCCCAGTGTTAAACATTTGCAAATCTTTTATCAGTTCAGTTTCTTTATCACTGTGATAAATTTTGTGCATGCATGAATATGTGAGTGAAGAAACAAAGAAGTGAACAACATAAGATTGAGAAATATTTATCGACCATATTCATAAATCAACAATTGAGAATGCAATATTATTCAATATTCAATAATTGCAATTTCAGAGTGTACCAATCATATCCTTAGGCAAACTGATTCTATACTATATTCATGATTTTCTGAAGCAAATGCAATCTTGTTTTAAACATCTCCTTCACAAAATCATAAAACCATATAATAAAATGCAAACAATATGCCATTACTGTAACTATTATCAAAACAGTTTGCTGCCATTAACTTGTTTTAGAGGAATGGTCAAGGAATCAAAAGTAGAAAGTTTTCATTAAAAAGTCTAACATTTAGCGTTATAAAATATTTCCAATTGAAAAGTCTATCCGCTGCATCCCAAACATGATTTCCAATTTCAAATATAAGATTTCTATTTACTAATTCCATAACTGGTTGCCAAAACTGTTGTGTTAATTGAAAATATACCAATAGAAAATGAACACACACACACAAGCAAATACATTATAAAACGCACCCTAAAGTTTCACAAAAAATACTGCGAAATACATTATAAAACCACTGTGCCAATCAAATGACCAAACACACAAGCAGTGACCTAGCGATGGCACATTCAGCACTCTAATTCCCACAAATCGAAGTTCAAACTATTCATTTTCAGCAGCTTCATCGCCATGACTACTCTGCGACTAAAGTAACTGAAAATTTAAACCACAGTTTCGTGCTATTCCTGTAACAACTCAAGCTACCTAAGGCAACATCAACACAAAACCAAAAATTAAAATAATTCTATCAAACTATGCCAAATTATCATCACACAAATCTCAAATCACAGCGACAAATCACTATCATCCGAGAATTCAAGTCCGCAATTATGGTAGTAACTAGCAGAGTTCAAATTCAACGTTGAAACAGAACACTGAAATGAACACAAAGATAGGTTACCTTGAAGAAGAAGAAGAAGAAGAAGAAGTGGAGAAGAAAATGGAGAAAGGCATGCACGAAGAGAAAGAGAAACAGTTATATGAAGAAGAAGAAGAAGAAAACGGAGATTGCTACTGTTACTGTTACTGGTTAGGGTTTTCCGTTTTCTCGGTGTGTGTTGTTTTTGTTTCTCCGATTCGTGTGCCGTTGGGTGAAGGCACGTGACTGTACCAAACCAAGGAGACATCGCACGTGCAGATAGCTAGCTAGCATAGCCTAATTCTACGAGTGGATAAGGGAGAGGAAAGTGAAACTTGAGCAAATGGAGATGGATGGAGAGAGAATGAAGAAACAATCTCCACCGTTAATTTCTTTTTATGCATTTTTAAGGTTAATAAAATATAAATTTAAAAACATTTGGGTCGTTAGATTATGAATATTTGACCCTACATTCATGTAGCTGACTACAGGGAATCACAGTTCTGTGCAGATAGCTACAAACTTAAGTATGAGTCATTGGATACAAGTTACACACTTGCACAACCAAATTGAACCAATTAGAATGGGACAGCACAAATTTTAAAATATAAATAAAAAGTAACAAAATACAAGTAGCGAAGATCCATTTACAAAATATATAAATTGTAGTATTATAATAAAAAAAAAACTATAACAACTAATTAAATATATTTAAATATAGAAATTATATTTTAAATTTACAAGGTTAGCAATATTTTTTAATCCATTTTTTAATTGATTACAATTTATTGAAAATAAAAAGATAAATTGAGTGAGGTAAAATGTTAAAAAAATCAAGTACATTTGATAAAGATAAAAGAGAGATAATTTGACATAACTAATTACAATAATAGTATGTAAAGTACAGGTTTAAAAAAACAATATAGTAAAAATTATTAATTAATATCATTCTGTAATTTATATATTCTAGTGTTTATAATAGTATAAGAACATATTTTGATTCTCTATTTGTGTTTGCACTTTAAACAAGAACACTCTTTGATGGAGACAAATGCATGTTATGAAATTATAAAATAGAAACTATAAAATTATGAAAGACAAAAAAACAACAGACAAGTGGCCTTGTGTTATAAAGCCGGCCGTGGCACAAGGTCATACATAAACCAAACAAATTGCCGAAGCATAAACCTAGCCTAAACAAAATGATGGAGACAAATGTTAGAAATAGATTCTCTAACATGTATTCCTTTTTGATGTAAAAAAAAAAACATGTATTCCTTTTTTTAATACACTTTTTTTTATTATCAATTAAAAATTATAAAAAAAAATTGTAAGTCGATCTCTTTATTTAATAAGTCTCAAACATAATTTTTTTTAATAAACCTTAATCAATAATTAAAAAAAAATTGTTTAAGAGAGTATGTTAGAAATGTATATCCTTAATATTTTGTTATAGTCCACGTATATATATTTTTTATTATTTAACATAATTATTGATCTAAAACTGAAATTTATGGAAATTGTTTGAGTTTGAAACATGCACCAATTGATTAATACACTCACTACATACATATAGTAGTGTTTAAATGACGAGTAATATAATCCAACGTGGACAAAAAAAAATAAAAAGCGTCACTTGAACCATTCCAAATTGGAATCAATAATTCGGCAACTAACACATTTAAGTAGAACATATACTTCCCACCAACCCTCACTCCACACACAATAACACAGAGAGATAGTACTATCAGAGTGAGTTAATTAGTGATATGTGTTCTACTGGGTTTTCATCATCTTCCACTGCTGAGGAAGTTACTCAAGGAATCGATGGGACTGGCCTCACTGCAATTGTCACAGGTCCATTTTTCTTTTTAATTTATATCCAAAATAAAAATAAAAATAAAGAACTTAATTGTTGGTAAATAAAAAGGAATATAGGATAAGTGTAAAAATTAAACTAAGAAAATAGACTTGTATCTAAATAACTCTTTAATTTCTATTATTTGGAAATTTTATATTTTCTTCCTTAAAAAAAGTTAATATATACATGTTACAGTTTATTTTATTTTGTTATGAACATATACGGGGCTTTTACGTTGCGATCGACCCCGGTTATTAACGCCAGAACAACATTCTAATAATAACAGGAACAACCCATGGTATTGGCACTGAGACTGCAAGAGTTCTTGCTTTGCGTGGTGTGCATGTGATTATGGCTGCGAGAGATGTGATTGCTGCAAAAGCCGTCAAAGAAGCAATACTTAAAGAGATTCCCACAGCCATAGTTGAAGCCATGGAGTTGGATCTTAGCTCAATGGCATCCGTTAGGAAGTTTGCATCAGAGTTCATTTCATCTACTCTTCCATTGAACATCTTGATGTAAGAAAAGTACTTGTGTTACATTGTTAATGATTTTATTCTTTTATATATATATATATATATGTTTTGTTTCAATAATTTCTCCTACTGAACAGTGTTTTCAATAAGATTACTATCGATCTCTTTCTTCAAACACCCACTAAAAGTTAACAACTCCTTTATACATTTTTGTTTTTATTGATTGAAATTTATGTGACACTCTTTAAATTGAGTATAGCTATATTATAATAAAGTTAATTTATGTTGTTTCACACTAATTATTTATTCACTCTTATTACACATCCTCACACATGTACTGATGTGCATATACCTTAATTAATTCTGATCTTTCATATTAATATATATAGGAGCAGTAATCTTTTTTCTGGTTTGTTTAGAAACAATGCAGGAATATGTGCATTCCCTTTCACGCTGTCCAAAGACAACATCGAACTACAGTTTGCCACAAATCACTTAGGTATGAAAGAAATGTCTGATATTTGGTAACATGGAACAATCTTTTACGAGCTTTCCAGTGTAAAAGGGGAAGGGGGCCAGTTCAATTTCTGAGAAAATTTATAAAAGAAGTTAGAAGCATAAGTTGATTTAACTCAAAAAAATTTAATTCATTTTATTATTTTTAATTTTATTGATAAGTTTATGTTTATCCAAACAAGAAAGAATGACATAAGAGTGACCCTGATTCTTTTTCCACAGGTCATTTTCTTTTAACAAATCTTTTGTTGGATACTATGAAAAAAACTGCAAGTGAAAGCAAAAAAGAAGGAAAAATTATTAATGTCTCCTCTGATGGTCACCATTATACATATCCCGAAGGAATCCTTTTTGATCAAATTAATGATGAATCAAGGTAAGTAAGATGTACCCTTAGCACGAAGACATATTATTCTGGGAGATTCAATTTTAATTAGTATTTTGTAATTTTGTTCCTTTAATTTTAAAAATTAACAATTTTGATTTTTAAAATTTTTTATTGTAAAATTTGATACTTTAATTTAAAAATTAACGATTTTGGTCCCATTATTAATTAATAATTTATCATGTATAAATTTATTAATTAATTAAAATTAATTTTTCACACAATTTAAAAAAAAATCATTTTTAACATTAAAAAAATCGTTAGTTACTAATTATTAAAATATTTTTTAATATTTAAAAATAAATCAAATTTAATATATTTTAATAATTAATAATTTTTAATAAATTTATAATTAACTTAATAATTCTATTAACCATAATTATTAATTAATAATTAAGGAAGAGACCAAAATTATCAATTTTTTAAATTAAGGAAAATAAAATTACAATTAAACCTTTTAATTATCACAATTGGAAATTCAGTTCAAATATTTGTTTAGTTATTGAAGAACAAAACAAATATTATACTAACTTGCTTTGCACACATTTGTGGTCTGTCACTTGTAGAAGGTGTCATGGAAAAACCTGCTAATATTATTTAGAATTTGATTTGATGCACTTGGATATAGTTATATGTTGTCTACATTAGACTTAACACTATAGTTGTACGTATAAATTAGAACTAAGCATGCAAACATGATTCCTATAAAGTGTCTCTGGAAAAGGAGAAATATAATTATAATATATTTTTGAATTAATTTTTTTTTTTTTTTTTACAGTTACCAGAATTGGCGTGCATATGGGCAATCAAAGCTGGCTAACATTTTACATGCTAATGAACTTGCAAGACTTCTTAAAGTATGCTGACACTTAATTATAGTACATTGTAAAATGATTAATATGTTATTACTGGAGATTTGATTTTGCCACATTAATTAGTAGTCTATGATATATATCTAATATTAAATCATTACATCATGTCAGGAAGATGGGATAGATATCACTGCGAATTCTCTTCATCCAGGAGCTATTATGACCGAAATTTATAAACCAGAGCTGAGTGGCCCTGTGCCAACTGGTATATATTACCACGTATTAGTTGCATCATTCATATGAATTTATGGTTTGTCTAAGCATTGGATTGAAACAGTTTCCTATATATGTTCAATTGGATGCCTCCTTTTATAAATAGAAGTTAATTGCAACATCAACTTATATATTGTATTTTTCCATGCAAATTAAATGATGACAATTACTGAGTTGTATGGTTATGTTTTTTGTCTAATTCATGCAGATCTAATTAATCTGCTTGGGAAAAATTATCTGCTTAAAAGTATCCAGCAGGTAACTAATTTAAACCCAGGTTGACCTATTGAATATGAATGTTACATTGTTATTACTTATTTATTTAATCTAAATTAACAGTGTTTAAATTTATCTTCACTTCTCTCATTGAATGTAGGGAGCAGCAACAACATGCTATGTAGCGTTGCACCCAGAAGTGAGGGGAATTAGTGGAGAGTATTTTTCAGATAGTAATTTGGCTAAAGCAAGCTCACTGGCAACGGACACTGATTTGGCTAAGAAACTTTGGGATTTCAGCAATATGAAAATAAATAATTAATTGATTACAATAATGCATTAATACTCATGAGCAAAAGAAGGGAACGTTTATAAGGTCGTTAGAGGACATGCAACATATATATATATATATATATATATATATATATATATATAAACAGGTGTGATACCTCACTATCGTGTCGAGATCATCATGTGTAATAAAATTTGTTGAGTCTCTTTCGAGCTTAATTTCGAATTCTCGCATAATGTGTTCTTTAACACATATGGCGGTAACAACAATGTGTGTTATATTATATTTTTTTTCTTATTAATTTTATAAGAACTGAGTACGTAAAATAGGCTAACAACAATAACAAATGTCCATTTTGATTCTTGAAAAACACTGAAAACTTATAAAAATACATAGTGAATATCTTAAGCCTAAATACTAGTAATATTTACATATATTATTTTTTAAAAAGTGACTCAATGGGCCAAACCGCTTCGCCTCTAGTGGCCACTCGGCCCCAACCCATTTCCTTAGAATGAGAGATATTATATTAAGTGAATCAATTAATAAATAAGTATAATTATTTATTGAAAAAAATCATTAATAATTAATGTATTGATTTTTTTATTATTAAAAGTAATTAATTAATTAATTTTATCTATGTAACATGACACGCAATAGAAAAGTTTCTTTCACCAAAACGTCCAATAAGTCCTTATCCCCAATGATACTAAAACTAGTAGAATTTATTCCAGCTTATTCTCAATAAAATACTTTTTAAAGTAAAAATTGGGTCAAAAATATCAATTATTAAAATTTTCTTAAAATAAAATTTATTTATTTCTAATGAAAAAAAATTAAAAATAAAGAGCTTTATAATAAACTACTTAGAGCTACTTAGGTTGTGTTTGACCTAACTTATTTTTAACTTATAAACTACTTTTAAGTTTAAATTAAAAATAAGAATTTAAAAAAATAAGTAAAAAGTTATTTACTAATATTTATTTTTATTTTTAACTTAAAAAGCTCTTTAAAGTTAAAATATAATCAGATGATAGAAATAAGTTTTGCATAAGTAATTATGGATAGTTTATTATAAAGTTACTTATTTCTAATTTTTTTTCATAAAAAATAAGTAACTTTTATTCTAAGAAACTTTTATTAATTGATGTTTGACTCAACTTTTACTTAAAGTAGCTTATAAAATAAAAATAAGTTAGGTCAAATGGAGTCTTATGGAGTTTATTTTCATATTTTCTCTTCAAAAGACTAAATTTTAGAATAATTAATAATTTTTTATTAAAAAAATATTAATAATTAATTTGTTAGTTTTTATTTGCATGAATAATCGAATTCAATATCTCTTATATTTTAATTTTTAAGAAATTTTAAGTTAATATATATATATATATATATAAATAACCTTTTATTTATTTTTTAAAATTATTATTTTTAATTTTAAATTAAAAGTAACTTATAAATAAAATTTTGAGTTCCAACCAGATAAAAAAAATGTACTACTTGCCTACTTGGGACCACATGGGGACAAAATAAAGAAATGCGTTCCTTTGTTAGCATGCTGAATATAATTGTGTTTATAGGAGGATTAATTAAATTAAATAAAAAAATATGACTCCATCTAATGTTAGACAGATATATTAATATATAGTATATGATAGATAATTGAAAGAGAAGAATCGAATTGAGAGAAACATGTGGCCATTCAGCAGAAAAGGGGCTTCCGGGTTTTCATCATATTCAACAGCTGAGGAAGTTACTCATGGAATCGATTCTACTGGCCTAACCGCTATTGTTACAGGTCACTTTCATATTCAATCCTTCTTTCTGATTTGGATTGATATTGCATTGGGCTCAGTTTCTCTGAATTTGTTTTTTTGTTTTATTCCCACAATTCATAGGATGCTTAACATACATAACCTGAAAAGACAATATACGTGTTTTTTTGTGCATGACGAAATACGTCTTTATTTTCAAATTGTTTTACATTATGTGTTCACCTTAACGGTATATTTTAGCTGCTGTTGAGGTTTGTAGTGTGATGGTCTCTAAAGTGTTGTTTGTTGTTTCGGTTTAAAATAAATAATTTATTTATTTATTTAAAGAATTATATTTTATTTATTTATGAAATAATTATTTATTTTATAAATATTTATTTTAATTTTAAACAAATTCGAGTCAGTCCGATAATGTAACAAACAACAGGTTACAGGGGCAACTAGTGGTATTGGTGCTGAGACTACACGTGTTCTTGCCATGCGTGGTGTCCATGTAATCATGGGAGTGAGAAACATGAATGCTGCAAAAGATATAAAAGAAGTAATACTCAAAGAGATTCCCACAGCAAAAGTTGATGCCATGGAGTTAGACCTTAGTTCAATGGCATCTGTTCGGAAATTTGCATCAGAGTTCATTTCATCTGCTCTTCCATTAAACATTCTCATGTAAGAGTATACATGTGTGTAATATTTTTGAATTCTTATGATTCAAGGAAACAATTATGGAGTAGTAATGCTGTTCTCTGGACTCTGGTTTATTTGTTGCAATTCTAAGAAACAATGCAGGAGTTTTCGCAACCCCTTTCATGCTGTCTGAAGACAACATTGAACTGCAATTTGCCACAAATCACTTGGGTATGTAGAATCTACCAAATCTTCTATAACATGAATTTTTTTAGCTTTCCAGAACATTGGGCTGTTTAGTTTGAAAAAAAAAAAAATTCTTTGTGGGAAGGGATTATTAATCATTGATATATGAAATCTGTGTGTTGTCCTTTTATGCTTATGATCTGTCTCAGATTATATGATTGGGTGGTAGTTTATATAGAACATAAAATAGCTATTCTTTTTTAAAGACCAGTCTGAGAAGATGTGAAAAACATTTAACCACTCTGTTTTTGTTTTAAAAAAATTCTACAGGTCATTTTCTATTAACAAATCTGTTGTTGGATACTATGAAGAAAACAACACGTGAAAGTCAGAAACAAGGAAGAATTATTAACGTCTCCTCAAAATCTCATCAATTAACGTATCATGAAGGAATCCTTTTTGATAAAATTAATGATCCTTCAAGGTAAAGATGTAGCCCAAGTACAAACTCTGATAAACTATGCTGGCATTTTGTTTTTTGATTTTTTTCAATTTATGGAAATGGGATTTATTGAGAGAGAAACAAAACTATGTAGCACAACTCTTCTAGGAATTTAGCCATAGAAGAACAATTAGGCTAGAAACTTCAATTTTATTACTGTGTATGGATTTGCTGTTGCCTATGACTCATAGAATGTGTCAGATTAAAAGTTTAAAATCTCTATAAACATAACCTACTGATAAAATGTGATGCACCTGGCTAAAGAATAGGTTTGTTCTTTAGCAAATTCTTGCTGTATTCAGAATTAAACATACAAATGTGATTCATGTAGTATCTATGCAAAGGATAAGTGTTTTGTATAATTCATTGTGCATGTTTGCTTCCAAATGTGCAGTTACCAGAATTGGCTTGCATATGGACAATCAAAGCTTGCTAACATTTTACATTCCAACGAACTTGCAAGATGCCTCAAGGTATGCTGACAGTTATTGTACCATAACACATGTAATACTTTATTCTAGTGAAAGGGTCAGTTATTAATTTATCTAAACTTTTTTGGCTAAATTACTAAGAAAGATAGTTGTCCCTGATGTTGTATGTTCTTTTCATAGTGGTTTAATGTATCCAAACAATGGCATGATTGGTTTCTAAGATTTTTAGTGTTTGTTTCAGCCGTGGTTCCAATGCAAACCTATTTTATCATTTTGACGCTGATTGACTTGCATCTAATGAGTAGTGATTTGCATACAACTGTATGTCTGAGGTTTTTAGAACTGGAATGGACCATTTTGACCCATAATGATCCTTGGTCCTGGTCCAGTTAATGATACCAGACAGACAGAAAAGGTCAAAGATCTGCAAAACCACTGAAAACTTGGTTAAGCTGATTAAATTTGATGTTGCATTTGTACAATTATTTGATCATTTTATTGTTTTAAAACACATCCTTTTTGTTTAGTCTCTCATTCTTTTCTGCGTTTGTTTTGGTGACTTTTCTTCTCTTATACTATTTGTCAGTAAAATTGGCTCTCTGGCTTTGCTTCATTAGTTGTCTGATGTCTGTGATGTTATATTACATGTTCATTATTGCATTTTGATCAGGAAGATGGTGTAGATATCACTGCTAATTCTCTTCATCCGGGAGCAGTTGCCACCAATGTTTTTCGTTACAACAGTGTACTGGCTGGTAAGTAATTAATTTACCACATTACATCAATCATGTGAATTTATGGTTTGTCTAGGAATTTAAGGAGCTTATATCTGTTTGATTTACGCAGGTGCAGTTAATATGCTGGGGAGATTCGTGATTAAAAATGTCCAGCAGGTAAGTTAAACAAATATAATAAACAAAAAAACTATTTTTTTACTAAAAGATTAATACTTAAAAAGGAATAGAGATAGTTTATAATATACTAGTAGTTTTTTTTAGAAGCACATGAAAACCTTTTTTTTTCTAATGATTTTTGTTTTATTTTACAAAAAACACATGAACTTTTAAACACATCTTTTAATAAATAAAAGAGATTTTTTCTTGAAAAAAGTTTAAAAATACTTGAAGCAACTGCCCTTAACATGGGATTATATAACTTGATCTTCCATGTTAATTTGGTTTCTTTTCCATCCTTTAATTTGCTATAGGGAGCAGCAACAACATGCTATGTAGCATTGCATCCACAAGTGAGGGGAATCAGTGGCGAGTACTTTTCAGATTGTAATCTTGTCACAGCAAACTCACAGGGAAGGGACACTGATTTGGCCAAGAAACTCTGGGATTTTAGCTTGAATTTGATCAAGTAGAGAATCAATCCCCAATGAATATTATATGTTGAATAAGTTGGACCTGTCGATTAATTAAGGAATTCACATGCTAAAGAGATTCGATCTTTTAGCACTCTATTGAAACAATTTCCCATGTTCACCGAGTATTTCCCAACATGATTTTTTTCTAACCCATATATATACGGGAAGAAAATACTATAGCTAGGTACGTAATTAATTTACATAATAAATTTTGGATAATGGAGATAAGATCGATAATATCTCTTACTTTAAATAAGAAAAAAAAATATACAGTGGGAACATATGACTATAGTACTAATATTTATTAACTAAGAGCAAGGGTACGTGTCTCTTGGGCGAAGTATGTAATCGAGCATTGTTGTACGTGTAAAAGAAAGGGCATGGAACAAGATTTGAGCCATCATGCATTCATATAATTTAATTACTGAAACTTTATTTGAATGTAGCTCCATTTCGTGACATTACTATTTAAGGGAGAGGATAATGCGACCATGCCCATTGGTAAGTGTGTTCATAAATGCTATTGATTAGTATACTATTATATATTGGGATACCTTTTTTGGTTTGAACATGCATTTTCTTTTATCGTTAGAGAGTGGACGAAACAAATTAAAGAACGTACAACATGTGGTGGCCGTTCATCAGAAAAGGGGGTTCTAATAACTTTTCATCTTCTTCTACTGCTGAGGAAATTATTGAAGAGATCGATGGAACTGCCCTCACTGCTATTGTTACAGGTTAATTAACTAGTAACTTAGTAATTATTTTGTTCCCTTGTTTTGTTATTGTGGTTTAATTTCAGGATTTCCCACACCACACTTATTAAATGAAGACATTTAGTAGTCTTGATTTAGGTACAAAGTGAGAAATTAGTATCATAAAGTAACACTTCAGAGATTATTGTCTAATATTGTGTTTAGTTTCACTGAGAAAAAAAAAATTAAAGAAAGGTTTAGAAAATGGCTAAGGTGTGGCTCTTTTAAAAATTATAAGACTTGATTAATGATTGAACCTTTAATTAATAGAAGTGAGAAAAAAAGTAATTAAACAGAAATAGTTCATAATTTTGTCATTCAAGATGAGGAATATAGCAGTGGATTTATAATATTGGGTCAAAGGTGGTTGGGTTTAGTAGAAATGATTAGTCCACAACAATTTCTAAACAAATAGAAACTTTGTATGAAATTAAAATTTACAAGTTTTTACATAGTTGGCTTTAATTAATTTGTATATTTTTGTTGCTATATATTGGACGATGCAACAACCAGGGGCTACCAGTGGTATTGGTGCTGAGACTGCACGTGTTCTTGCCATGTGTGGTGTCCATGTAATTATGGGAGTGAGAAATATGATTGCTGCAAAAATTGTTAAAGAAGCAATACTTAAAGAGATTCCCACAGCAAAAGTTGATGCGATGGAGTTAGACCTTAGTTCAATGGCATCTGTTCGGAAATTTGCATCAAAGTTCATTTCATCTGGTCTTCCATTGAACATTCTTATGTAAGAGTATACACGTGTACGTGTGTGTGTGTTACATTAAAAATTACACATATAGATTATAGAGTAATAATGTGTTTTGGTTAATTTGTTGGAATTCGAAGAAACAATGCAGGAATCTTTGCAACCCCTTTCACACTGTCTAAAGACAACATTGAACTACAATTTGCCACAAATCACATAGGTATGTGGGATCTATCGATCTAATCTTCCATAACGTACCTAAAATTCTTTTAGCTTTCCCTTATCTTTAGGGAAAAGAAAGAAATATCGTTGACAATTAATGAAAGTTTCGTATGATGCAATTTTTTTTCTCATTTAGATTATTAAGAAAAGGATGAAAAGTGCCAGTTCATATAGCAGCATGCACATTGATACACTGTATATACTTGGAATTAAAGGGATTATAAATTGATATATGAAATTCGTGTTTTTCCCTTCTATCCTTATATGCCTTGGCTTATATACTTGGGTGATAATCTATATATAGAATATAAAACAACTCTTCTATTTTTTTTTCCCTAAAAGCATAGACTAAAAAGTTGTGAAACAAATTTAACGTTCCTTGTGTTTTTTTTAACATAATTCCACAGGTCATTTCCTATTAACAAATCTGTTGTTGGATACTATGAAGAAAACAACACAAGAAAGTAAGAAACAAGGAAGAATTGTTAATATCTCTTCAATACTTCATCACTTAACATTTTATGGAGGACCCCCTTTTGATAAAATTAATGATCCATCAAGGTAAGTAAAAGTAACCCAATCGAGTACAAACTACCATAAATTATGCTGATAGTGTTTTGTATAATTCATTATGTTTGCTTCCTTCTGGTTTTAGTTACCAGAATTGGCTTGCATATGGACATTCAAAGCTTGCTAACATTTTACATGCCAACGAACTTGCAAGACGTCTCAAGGTATATATGCCAACAGTTATAATTGTACCATAATTAACATGAGTGTTTTGCCTCCTAAGTTGTTTGTGATATAATGTTATAGTTAAATTATACTTGTTTGTTATACATTGCATCTTGATCAGGAAGATGGGATAGATATTACTGCCAATTCTCTTCATCCGGGAGCTATTGTCACCAATATTTTTCGTCACACTAGTGTTCTGGCTGGTAATTCTCTACCACATAATGTTCTATTCGTATAAATTTATGGCCTGTTTAGAAAATTTGTTTAGGAAATTAATTTGTAAATAGCATGGAAATTTGGATACTAATTAAATAAAGCTAGTATTCTTTGTTTATTTTTCCTTGAATTCGATCTTTTGGAAAATTTTCAGATGATTTACAATGATATATAAGCCAAATTCCTTAGCATAGTTTTAGCCTTTTAGATGTTATAATCTTATATTTTATACATGCATAATAGTGTCTAAAAAGAAAACAATAGTTATGTTAAATAGAGTGGGAGTTTTGAATATTAAATTTAGAGACTTTGTAATCCTTCAAGTATCTTCGCAAAAACAATTTCACATGTTTCTCTTAGAGGCTGTAGCCTTTGTAATTTGAAGTTCTTAATTGCAATATCAACTCTGGGTAGTAGTTTTTTTTTTTTTTTTCATTAAAGTAGTTTTTCATGCAGATAATGATAGATTTGTTTGATCTAATTATGCAGGTATAATTAATACTCTGGGTAGATATGTGTTTAAAAATGTCCAACAGGTACTGTTAGTTAATTAAACAAATATGATATCTGAACAGATCTACCATAATAAATGTCATGAGTTATTCCTTAATTAACTATTTGAGTTTGATTCATTAAATGTTTCTCCAAAATTGTTTGTTTAGCTAGACAAACAAACTTAAACTTATAGTTCCACTCATTGACAAAATATCAATTAATATTCTTTTTGAACTTTTTAAAATTGACAAATAAATGCAACTTTTAAAACCAAGAAAAAGGATAATTTATTCGGAGTTATAATTTTTTATTTATAATAAATAAATTAGTTGAATCTTATAAAAATATTTTAATAATTATTAAAACAGTAAATTATAATTGATTAACAATATAATGTATGTGGATTAAACTCAAAAACTAATACTTAAAATGCAACCAAAACTCCCATTTTTGAGATGATGAGAAACGCCCTATAACATTTTTTATTGCAATTTTGCTTTATTTTTTAAATTAAAAAAACAGAGTTTTTTTAAACATCTATTAATTAAAAAAACACTTTTCTTGAAAATAATATACAAATACTTGAAATAATTGCCCTTTATATGTAATTGTCTTGATAATCTTCTCCATCCTTTAATTTGCTATACAGGGAGCAGCAACAACATGCTATGTAGCATTGCATCCACAAGTGAGGGGAATCAGTGGCGAGTATTTTTCAGATTGTAATATTGCCACAACAAACTCAAAGGGAAGGGACACTGATTTGGCAAAGAAACTTTGGGATTTTAGCTTGAATTTGATTAAGTAGTAAAATGCTCCATCAGTATAGATTGATAGGCTTGACCTTTTGAGTAATGAATTCAGACATGCTAAATTGAAACAATTTCCCATATATGTTCACCTGAAATAATAAGGCATCCTTAAATTTGTAATCTACTTAAATTGTTAAAGTGGGAAAAATAGTTGGGAATTTTTGAATTTAAATATGGTTAGTCATTTCTTATAATAATTAAAACTATCAAATAGTTTTTATTTTATTTTTATAATAATAATTATTATTATTTTGTGTTCTAATTTTAAAGAAGCCTTAATTCATAATAAAATAAAAAAAAGTGGGAGAAATCTAACAATTTGTTTGGTAGAGTTGATTTAGGTGAGAAATTGTGATAAGATAGAAATTAGTTTTTTCTTCTTCCATTTCTCTTCTTTTTCTCTTTCCTATCTATTTTCATTCTTCTCCATTTTTCTATTTCCAATTTTCACTCAATCTGTTTCTTTTGTCGGTGCCAAATATAATTAATGTATTTCACTTTTTTTTCTTTGACAAGTCAATGCCAGATTTATTAATTGTATACATAAATACATTGAGTAATAATTTCGGTATTAGAGATGATGATGCCATAATGAACTAGGGGAACATATAATAAATGGGAAAGACCAGAGACTTCTTTTTTTTTCGGTGAAGGAAAAGACTAGATACCTGCTTATTAGTAACAGTGACTAAGAAAAAGACAAGAGACCACAACTTGAGAAATTACTCCAATATTGTATACACCGATTATTTAAACTAGTGTGAAAAATGAAATTTATCCTTTTTAACTTTTTCATATATATATATATATATATATATATATATATATATATATATATATATTTTTTTTTTTTTTTTGTCTTTTAACTTTTTTATTGATTGATATTGGTTTTTTAACTTTAATTCCATTTGGATTTTAGTCTTTTCGTTCAAATGTTTGTTAAATGTTAACAATTTTTAGGATAAAATATGAAATTGGTCTCTCAACTTTTTTACGTTTCTGATTTTGGTTCCTTAACTTTTATTCTGTTTGGGTTTTGGTCCTTTCATCATATGTTTTTCATCCTCTTCATCAAACCAGTTCATCCTTTTTCATCGAGTCTCTTCTCTCTATCGAACATCTTCACCATTGGACCTCCCTTCCTCTGTCAAACCCCTCCCCATCGTCGAACCACATCCTCACCGTGAACCTCATCCCCTTCGTTAACATCAAACACCATCTAGGAAATCCAAGATTAGCGTCGCACCACCACCACCTACGCTATCGCCGTTCCACCTACACCATCGTCACCTCACATTGCAATGCAAAAGAGGTCATAGTTGCTTGCGAAACTCTTATGTTTGTGTCCAAACAACAATGAATTAGGTTGCTTTTAACCCACGAGAATATTTGTTTCGTTCTTGCAGTTTAGGCAACGAAATCAAACATATGAACATGTGTTTTGATCATCTATCCATAGGAAACAAAATTCCTCATTCAATTTTGAAGATCATTGAACAATGAATGAGCAAGTCGAAATCGACTTGCGAAGGGTGCCCAAAATCAACAGAGGAGGGATAATTTGGAAATTAGGGATTTAAGAAGAAGAAAAAAAATTACTTGTCACATCAATACTTAACAGAGCATTTGGATGAAATGACTAAAACCTAAACAGAATAAAAGTTAAAGGATCATGACCAGTCAACAAAAAATTAAGAGACCAAAATAAAAAATGTGAAAAAGTCAAGGGACTAATTTCATATTTTATCCTTTAAATTATTAACGCCAACTAGTTTCTTTCTGATGAATTTAGGCTAAATTGCTAATTAATTCTCTCTATTTATTTAATTAGATAATTTTGAGCATAATATTATAATGATGAGTAATAAAAAAATTCTAAATGAATTAATAATAATAAAGGCTAATTTTATAAAATTCTTATGTTTTTCATTTAATTAGTTATTTTTTTCTGTATAAGAAAAAAACATATTAGGAAGAGATAGAATTACTTTTGAAAATATTGAAAAGGACATGAAGTCGAAAAGTTAAAAAAACATTAACTTCTAAAGCTAGTTAGATATCGCGATTTATGTTTATTAGACACGTGGACGTGGTATGAAGTAGATGGTATATTACTGGTGAAGCTAAAGGCTGCCCGGGAACGGCTGGTTGTGGAGCTATCTTCCTTAATCACGATCTGCACTTTACTGGTGCTTTTGCGTGTAACATTGGCATTGAAAATGCTTTTTTCGCTGAAACTATGGCAGCCATCATGGCAATTGAGAAGGCAGTTTCAATGAATTTGAATCATCTTTGGCTCGAGACAGATTCTACTCTTCTTGTCCGAGCTTTTCAGCAGCCTAGTTTGGTGCATTGGAAAATATACACCAGATGGAGGAATTGTATTAAGTTAATGTATAACTTTAACTTTAGGATTACCCACGTTTACCGTGAAGGCAATTTTTGTGTCGATAAACTTGCATCTTTTGGTGCTAACTCAGTAGGTTATATTTGGTGGGATTCTCTTCTTCTTTTGTTTCTCATGAGCTCCTTAGATACAGATAAGAGTTTCCTTTTTATAGATTTTTCTAACTCCCCTTGGGTTTGGTGTGACCCTCTCAAGTGTTTTGTAATCATTTTTCTTTTTGCATATAGTTGAGATGTCTATCTTTATTCTCCTCTATCCTCTTTTTGCTTAAAAAAAAAAGAATATATATATATATATATATATATATATATATATATATATATATATATATATATTACTAAACCATTGACCAATTAAGTGGGATATCGATTCAAATGGAAAAACCAAAAAAGCTTCCCATCACATTATTTTCTGATCATGACAGGCAGGAACTATTAATTTGCATGACAGTGATATTAATTTAAAAGAAGTTTATATTTAATAGTTTGCATCACTTGGCTAAATTTATATTTTATTGTAAAAAGAAAAACTACAATTATTTTTAATAGTTTAAAAGAAGTTTTTATAACAAGTGTCTTTATAATATTGATTAAAATTATTTAATGTTTTAAATCAAGTTTTTTCAATAATTAAAGAATAGTAATTTTTACTAACCATATTTTATATTTCAAGGAGAAAGCTTTTGTGTCTTTCATACAAAAAGGACTTGCTACTTTACCCTGTGCTCCCCTTCCATACAACATCTCATAAGTAAAAAAAATCGATGATTCATTGCTTTAAGCATGTTCTCACATTTATTTGGTAACTTGTATTTATATGTTATTTTAATTTTTAAAAAAAATTTGAATACTTTGTTCAAACAAATAAAGTAAAACTTATAATATTCACTTTATATTAGTTCTACACAAATCTCATAATATTAAAAACAACAAATTTATAGAACTCATGTTATTACATTATTATGATCAACAAGTTACTAGTTCAATTAGAACTGAGTTTAGATCCTTAAAATTAAGTTTCGAATTTGAGTTTTTTTAAGATGAAAAAATGTAATAAAAATGAAAAATTCTCCTAAATGATTAATGGGATTTGCAAACGGATAATGGACAAAATTGAAAATTTGTATTTGACACGGATGACCCAAAAAACAGTGCAAGTTATTAGCAAATATAAGTTAAGACTTGTTTTAATATTGATATCACTCAACATTTTCTTTAGGAATTAAATAAATAATTTATTCACCAATAGTCATTAGTCCAGGTGAAATTGAACTAGATATTTTAAGGAATATCACGAGTTTGAATTTTGTATATAAAAAATATGCATTTGAGTGAGTGATCAAACTATAGCTTAGAGGTGAATGGTGATCAACCAAATTTTTTAATAAGGATTCGTCATCAGCAAATTTAATAAAGACTTCCTATTAATATTATCGTGACTTAATTAAAAAAAAATAAAAATAAAAATAAAAGATTTATTCTTAGATTGCCGAGAATATTTCATACAAGAACAGTTCCAAATTTTTTTGGTAATAAATCAGCAAACAAAATAGTTGAAAGTCATTATCATTATGACTATTAAGAAGCTAATCTCTTAACTTTTTTTTTTTTTTAAAGTCAAAATTATCTCTTTTAATTAATTGATAATGAAAGAAGTCCTTTAATATCATAATATGACTAGACGTGAAGGAGGAGATATTAATAGGCTGGCTCAATTTTCAGAGATATTATGCAACCAATAATAATGATATACATATCCTCCAACATAGCACAAATTTAATTTCGAGACTATAAAAATGAAATTTGCAAAAAATAATCAAATTAATAAAGGACAAAACCATAATTAATCCTTCATTTTCAAATATCATAAGATTTTTTTGAAAAATAATTGATAGAGTAATTCTTTTAAGATTACAAATTAAAGAATATTTCATAAGAGAGCGCTGTTCCAATTTTGTAGTAACTCATCTAAGAAATTAGTTAAAAAGTCGTTATCATAATCAAGAAAATACAGTATATATATTAAAATTAATACTCCACTGCAGACACCAGAGCCGGCCCTGGGGTGGGCCGGTAAGGCCACCGTCCAGGATCACTAGTTTTGGGACCCCAAATTTTTTTTAAAAAATATTTTAATTAATTTTATTTTTAAAAAATGTAATCTGATTTTTTGTCTGTATTTATTATTTTCTCATTCATCCTTAATTATTTTTTATGCATCAATAATTTAAATGGAAACAGGGATTAATTAGTTATAGTATTTCTAAAACATTAAAATAAAATATTTTATTTTTAAAATACTAACCACTTATAATGGTTATAAAACTTAATTTTCTCCTATTATATTTAAAAAAAAATTTCAACATGTAAAAAATCGATTTGTTACAACTAATAGTTAAAAAACTAATTATATTTTTCATATTTTATGTAATGGATATAAATTTATTATCTATATAAAGAGATGATAAAAATTAAAAAAAAATTACATTAAATTACTTTACATGATATATATTTTCAAGTTCTACTAAAAGATGAAAAATCTTACTTAATAATGTTTCTGTTCCTAGATTAATTATAAAATTTTTGTCTAATACTCGGTGGGAGAGTAAAATCAAAAGTATTAAAACTATTAGATTTCTGCCTTCTCAAACAAGACTAACTTTGTTATAATTACATAAATCTTGTGATGATGCCAAATCTAAAAAGTGAAGCTGAAAGTTTAGCCAATACATTTAAGATTTTTTCAAAATTAAAGTTAATAAAAACTTATTTGATATCTTCAATGTCACAGAAAAGTTTGAATGATTTGTTGATTTTATATATTGAGAATGATATGTTGAAGAATATTAATGTTGATGTTATTATTAATGATTTTGTATCTCAAAATATTATAAGAAACTATTTTTTATGATTATATGCATGACAATTTCTGAGAAAATAATTTATTGACGATAAAAGATAGCATAAGAATTTATTGAAAAATAAATTGTAATACATCTTCTTGAAAAATTATTAAAAGTTCATTCAATAAGACGCACTTTTTTTATTAATTATTTTTTATCTTTTATTAAATATATATTAAAATCGTATAATATTTATATATAAGGTCTCCTTAATCATGATTTCCCATCGGTCCCTAAAATGTAAAGACCAAGGCTGACAGACACAGGGACGGAGCCAACTCTATAACTTTTTCATTAACCAAAATGTTAATTATTATAATTATAATAAGAAAACAAACTAAATTTTCTTTTCTTTTTAAATTTTAAATTACAAATAAAATTTAAAAGTAGTGTACAGATAATATTATACAATTCTATGAATTTATAATAAAAACTGGTATTGTGTTAATCCTATAAAAAAAACAGTTTTTTTAAAAATAAAAATGAGATTTATATATTATTATATAATTTTAAAATATAAATATATAATTTTTCTAATATTCCTTTAAGTGTCATTGAGTGCACATGCACTCATATTAATTCAATCACACCATATACAGCAAAAACTATATATATATATATATATATAGAGAGAGAGAGAGAGAGAGAGAGTATATATTTGTGTTTTACATGTTCTTTTGTCGTCAGAACAAAACGGCATGTGGTGGTGGCTGTGTTGCGGCAGAAAGGGGAGTTCTAATTCCTTTTCATCATCTTCAACGGCTGAGGAAGTTACTCATGGAATCGATGGAACTGGCCTCACTGCTATTGTTACAGGTCACTTTTATTTTTATTTTATTTTTTAAAAAATAGATCGAACTGTGAAATTATTATTTTTTCTTCTTTTGACAAATCAATATGTTTTGTCCTCTTCACGTAAGAAAAGTTTATATATATATATATATATATATATATATATATATGAAAATGGTGATGATAATAAAAGTTTATATATATATATATATGAAAATGGTGATGATAATAATAATTGTGGTGTGATTAGCCATGGTTGCAACTGAAACATAGTGGTACGGTAAAGACTGCAACCTTACGATTGTTATGGTGTTGATGGTGTTTTTTGTTTTAAAAATGACTTTTTGGTTTTAAAAGTTTTTTCTTTTTATAAAATGATTACTTTTCGGTCAACTACTTTTAAAAAAAATAAAAATTGAAAGAGAGTTAAAAAATGTAACTCTATTTTAATCAAATACAGGAGTATTTTGTTTTAAAATTTATATTCGAAGACATAATATTAAAAACTCGAAACCAACCTTTTTTTTTTTACAAACTCGAAACCAACCTGAACATACTTTTTTTGTTTTTTGTTTTCAAGAGAAGCTTAATATTTAACACGTATTTACAGTTGTATCACATAAGTTTGATGGGGCTGGTTTAGGTTTAGGACTTTTTTTTCATAAATTTTATCTTCTTTTCTATATATATAAAATGTTTTGGGTTATTATTATTATTAAAGTTTGTCAAGAATTGGTTGACAAGTTAGGTTGCGCAAGTAAATGAAAAAAAAGTACTCTTTATTTGCTTGCGTAGAAACAAGGAAATAAATAAAAGAGAAATAGAATTTTAAAAAAAAATCAAATTTTCACCCTTTATTTGAGAGAAAAAAATATGAAGGTGAGTAGATATTTAATAATAATTTTAATACCCTTTTCCCCAAAATGACATGAAATGGTCTCTCTTTTTCATTTTTTTTAATTTCATAAAAAATTAACCAACATTTTTAATAGTATACAAATTGTAAAAAAAACACCTAAGTTAATTCTTATAAACCCACCTTAACTATAGTTAATTATCTAAATTTCAAAAGTTTATTTACTCTAAAAGAAACCATATAACTTATAAGTTATAACACTTCGATTCTAAACAAACAGGAAAACTCTATATAAAATTTACAATTGGTTTTTTTACTTACCTTCACCTTAATTGTGCATTTTTGGTTGTTGTTGGACAATAATTTAACAACAGGGGCTACCAGTGGTATTGGTGCTGAGACTGCACGTGTTCTTGCCATGCGTGGTGTACATGTAATCATGGGAGTGAGAAATATGAATGCTGCAAAAGATATAAAAGAAACAATACTCAAGGAGATTCCCACAGCAAAAGTTGATGCCATGGAGTTAGACCTTAGTTCAATGGCATCTGTTCGGAAATTTGCATCAGAGTTCATTTCATCTGCTCTTCCATTAAACATTCTCATGTAAGTGTACATCCAACAGCTATATTGTTTGTGTTTAATTAATACATCATAATTTTGCTCTCTACACATACATCTTGATTTTGATCAATTAAGGAAACAATATTGGAGTAATACTAATTAATGATTTTTTGGTTTATTTATTGAAATTTAAGAAACAATGCAGGAATATTTGGAACCCCTTTCAAGCTTTCTGAGGACAACATTGAACTACAATTTGCCACAAATCACATGGGTATGTAGACTGTAGAGTATTCTATCAAATGTACCATAACATGAAAGTTTTTTAGCTCTCAAGAAAATTAGGTTTAGGGGGGAAATGAAACATTATGGAAATGAAGTTTCGAGAGTGTAGGGAATATCTGCGTGAAACCTCTCTCTCTCTGATCTCTCTCATTCTTGGGAAGGGAATTAAAATCATCCATACATGAAATCTTTGTGTAGTTCTTCTACATGACTTATGACCTACCTCAACATATATAATTGGGAGATATAGTTTTCACAATAAAACACCAAATAACTCTTCTAATGTTTCTTTAAAAGCAAAGGCTGAGAAGATGAGGAAATAATCTTTTTCCCTTTGTTTATTTTTAACATAAATTTAATTTACAGGTCATTTTCTTTTAACAAATCTGTTGTTGGATACTATAAAGAGAACAGCATATGAAAGTAAGAAACAAGGAAGAATTGTTAATGTCTCCTCTACTGGTCATCAATGCAGCTATCGTGGAGGAATCATTTTTTATAAAATTAATGATGAATCCAGGTAAGATACATTATGGTGTCAGTTTCTTTCTTTTTATGGAAGGGGGGTTTATCCAGAGACTGCAAAATCTCCAAGACTTATATATTCTTCTAGGAATTTGTCAATGAAAGAATTAATAATTATTGTAGAGACTTTAATATTTTATTACCATAACGTACATTTGCTTAACTATAGAGAAGATGAATATTATTATTATTATCAATCATTACTTTGTGATATTCATTTTTTTGTTGCCCAAATGTGTGGCATTAAGTATGTAAGGATTTTCTGTTACCTATCAGTCTCATTGAGTGTGTCAGATCAAAGTCTATACACAAAATCTGCTGATCAAATTTGATGCACCCGGATAAAGTAGATTTTTGCTGACATTATAAACCCATGTTGCAATAAAAGTTAAGCATACAAACATGTTTCTTGTGTACAGTTATCAGAAATTCCGTGCCTATGGACAATCAAAGCTTGCTAACATTTTACATGCCAATGAACTTGCAAGACGTCTTAAGGTATTATGCTAACATTTAATAGTTTTTTCTTTTTTTACTATTATGAGACGTGTAGTTGGTTATTGATAGCTATTAATTGATAAAAAAAAAAAAAATCAAATTCTTAGGAATATTATTCATCCAAGATTCTTTTCAATATTTTTCTCCAATGCCCTTCTGGGTTTGTTTCTATATCCTTTTCACAAGGATAAAGTTCATGCGATCTATTCTTTGTATCTCTATTTCCTCTCTTTGTTTTGGTGATGACTTTCCTTTTTCTTATGGTTGTGAGTAAAAAACGTAACCTCTAGTTTTGCCTCATTAGTTGTCTCTGATACACAGTATGTAATAATGTTTCATTGTAATCAGGAAGATGGAGTGGATATTACTGCTAATTCTATTCATCCGGGAGCCATTGCCACCAATATCCACCGTAACAACTGTGTAATCCCTGGTAAATATATGGTCTCTGTCTAGGAATTATGTAAAACTGATAAGATTTTAGACACTAATTAAGTAGTCTATATATATAATCCTCTAGTATGTGAAGGATACCACTTTTTTTTTCTTTTTCATTGAATTGTCTTCTAAATTAATGTTTTAATCAGTGGACTCGCATTGGAATATAGTAGTATACACTAATTCTTCAACATATTTGTAGCTAGGCGTTACAAACTTTTATCTTACATGGATATTGTTTATAAAGAAAACATTAATGCTTATGTTAAAATAAATATGTTTTGAATATTTAATTTAGGCTTACCAAGCAAGATTATCTCTCTAGCTTAGTTGCTACATCATGCAATTCATGGTGTCTTTGGCTTTTTAGTTGTCATTAATTTTTATGCAAGTATTTTCCCATGAATGATAATTCAGTTTTTTTTTTTTGCATGGTTTGCAGCCGTATTTGAAGGTGTACTTAAGATGTTGCTAAGTTGTGTACTTAAAAATGTCCAACAGGTAAGTTAAAGTGTTAAACCAACCTGACCTGTTTACATTCTCATGTTATATATATAGGGAATCAAAATCCAAATATAGATGTTAGGGGTTTTGTTATTTATTTATATAATTATCTAAAAGGAAATTATCCTTTATTCCCTCCAAAAAATAAAATAAACAAGCATGCATGTGATTCTTTTATATATATCTTCTGGAACGTTATTGTTATTTGTTGCAGGGAGCATCAACAACATGTTATGTAGCATTGCACCCAGAAGTGAGTGGAATTAGTGGCGAGTATTTTGCTGATAATAAAATCGCGAAAGCAAGTTCAAAAGGAAGGGACGTTGATTTGGCTAAGAAACTATGGGATTTCAGCATGAAATTGATCAAGTAACTAGAAGAATATATAATTGGTGCATTCCACTAAATTTATAATGTACATTCCATGCATGCAGCTGATGCAGTCGACTCTTGAGAGAGAGAGAGAAGATCACACACACTCTCATTCATATTCATATATCTTAATTATCGTCTATATATAAATGTACATGTACTTACATATTAGTGGATCAAATGATGCTTGATAAAAAGGCATTTTTTCTTGAAAAAGTTTAAAAAGACTTGAACTAACTGCCCTCATTAACATGTTATTGTATATCTTGATCTTCCACATCAATTTGCTTTATTTTCCATCCTTAATTACTAAATGTAGCATTGCATCCACAAGTGTGGGGAATCAGTGGCGAGTATTTTTCAGATTGTAATATTGCCACAACAAACTCAAAGGGAAGGGCCACTGATTTGGCCAAGAAACTTAATTTGGGATTTTAGCTTGAATTTGATTTAGTAAAATAGTACTCCATTAGTATAGGTTGAATAGGCTGGACCTTTTGAATAATAAATTCAGACATGCTAAATTGAAACAATTTCCCATATATGTTCACCTGGAATAAGGCATCCTTAAATTTGTAATCTACTTAAATTGTTAAAGTGAGAAAAATAGTTGGGAATTTGTCAATTTAAATATGGTTAGTCATTTCTTATAATACTTAAAACTATCAAATAGTTTCTATTTTATTTTTATAATTATTATTATTATTTTGTGTTCTAATTTTAAAGAAGCTTCAATTCATAATAAAAAAAGTGGGAGAAATCTAAAAATTTGTTTGGTAGAGTTGATTTAGGTGAGAAATTGTGATAAGGTAGAAATTAGTTTTTTCTTCTTCAATTTCTCTTCTTTTTGTCTCAAATCACTATTATTTTCCTATCTATTTTCATTCTTCTCCATTTTTCTATTTCCAATTTTCACTCAATCTGTTTCTTTTGTCGGTGCCAAATATAATTGATGTATTTGTCTTCTTTTATTTTATTTTTCCTTGACAAGTCAATGAATTGCATACATACATTGAGTAATAATTAAGGTATTAGATATGAGGATACCATAATGAACTAGGGGAACATATAATAAATGGGAAAGACTAGAGACTTTTTTTTTTTTTTTTTTTGTAAAGGAAAAGACTAGAGACCTACTTATTAGTGCTAGTGTCTAACAAAAAGCCACAACCTTAGAAATTACTCCAACTGTATACACCAATTATTCAAATTAACGCCAACTAGTTTCTGATATATATACCTGAGATATTTTGATTAATTTAGGCTAAATTGTTAATTAATTCTCTCTATTTATTTAATTAGATCAATTTGAGTATAAAATTAGAATAATTACGAGCAACAAAAAAATATAAATGAATTAATAATAATGGCTAATTTTATAAAATTCTTATGTTTTACCTAATAAATGGAAAAGACTTCTAGTGCCGTTCAAAACAAAAAGTACTGGTTTCTACTGCCTAAAATTCTCCACAACCTTATTAGTATTATAACAACTAACTCTTCAGAACCTTTATATTTTGCAGGGTTTTGAAACTCTTGTTTATATGAACTAATAAATTGAACACATCTTAAAATAAATTTCACGGTTAAATTAATAATTTTAAATTTTATAGTTTAGTCCCTCAGATATTTTTTTTTTACCTGCAACTATATTTATTATGCTTATCCTTTAGATTTGATTTTTTATTTTTTACAATTATAATTCTCTTATTTCCTTTTATAATTTGGATATTTTTAATTTATATTTTTCTTTTTTTACGTCTCTTCTCTCTTTTATAACATTTTTTATATATAAAAAAAATCTTTTATTATTTTATGTTTTAGGTACTATTTAACGCTTATATTATTTTTTTTCTTTTCTTTCTTTTTATGTTTTAATTTATTATTTTCTTTTATTTCTTTTTTATTTATATGGATTTTCCTTTTTATGATTCTTTTTTTTTATGTTTTTTTCTTGATTTCATTCAATAGTAGTTTATCTTTTTTTCGTATTTAAACTTACATGACTACGTGCATACAAAATAAATGAATTTATATGACTATTCTTTAGGGGAAAAAAAAAGAGGAGATCGATGTGGGCATTTAGCAGAGTAGGAGCTTCTGGGTTTTCATCATCTTCTACTGCTGAGGATGTTACTCATGGAATCGATGGAACTTCTCTCACTGCTATTGTTACAGGTCCCTTTTTTTCGATTTTTCATTTTTTTATAAAACTTTCGCTGTGTCATGTGTATTACATTTCTCTTCAATGTTTTGCTTTTATTTATTTATATATATAACTTTTTGGGCATGTTTAAAGGAGATTATTTGAAATAAAGCTGTTTTTTTTGGAGAAAAAAACTATTTCATAGTTAAGCTGGCGTGTCTGATAATTTAATAAAATACTGTTTTTTGGTAAAACTTAAAAAAATAAAAGCTGATGGAGCCAGGGAGGTGCATGTTGAACTGCATGTATCATCAAAATTTTGTATAATATTTTTTTTCACAAGGAAAGATTTTTTTTAAATTATATTTTTATTATTTGATTGAAAGTTATAAAATGGAGAAAAAATTATTTTAAGAAAATTATTAATTTTTTATTCAAATTATATCACCATACCATTTTAAAAATTTAAAAATTCTCTTCTTTCTCATTTTCTTTTATACCCGTGAACGATAAAAAAAAAATTATTAACATATCGTTAATCCATGTGAAACTAGACTCAAATATTTTTAGTATTAATTGATTTTGAGTTTTGTGATTAAAAAAATATAGTTGAAAGAATTTATTTTATTAAAAATTGTCAATTAAAGTTTTATAATAGAGATTAATTATTGATAAAAAAAAAATTATACTATTGTACTGTATAAACCAATTATTACACATCATTTAGTGATTATAAAAAATCTAAGACAAAAATCATACATTACAAAAAAAAAAAAAACATACTTTATCCAAAATTTTATTTAGTTACTAAAAACTCGGTTTCAAGAAAATAATATTAAAAACTTGTATAAGAACTGTGTTTTTATATAAGAATTAGAATACACATTCTTATCTGTTTGATTAAATTAAATGTTAAGGATTAACGTAATTATTTAAAAATTAACATATACCTACTTAGTTTCTACTTCTCCCCTTCAATGCATCCAAAATTTTAAAAAAAAATTATCAAAACCATGACTACCACCACCACCACCGCCACCGCCACCGCCACCACCATTATGGTTACCACTGCTGCTAGTGTCACCATTACCACTACCATCATGGTCGTCATCCATATTGTTGTCACCAGGGTCATCGTCACTACCACCAATATAGTTACCATTGTCGTTCTTGTCACCACCAGAACCACTGTCACCACCATTATCATAGTTGTCGTTCACATTGTTGCCGCCGATGGCAATAGTAGTGACGACAACAATATAAAAACGCAGTTCTTATACGAGTCGTCCATCATATATATATATATATATATATATATATATATATATATATATATATTGGTTACATCATTCAATAACTTGTAAATGAATGATAAAATATGAAATTAGTTTTTTAACTTTTTAAAATTTTTTGTTTTGGTCCCTCAACTTTCATTTTTGTTTGTGGAATTGGTCTTTCTATCCATATGATTCGTTAAGTGTATATCTTTTTTTAAGTAAAGTATGTTTTTGTTCTCTAAACTTTTATAATTTTTTGTTTTTGATCCTTACATTTTTTTTAAAACCAATCTTAGTCCTAAAAAACACAATACATGAAATTTTTGTTTGAAATTTTTTCCAAATATGAAATGGTGTTTTGTTATTGTCATAAAAGAGAGAGAGTTGTTGTGTTTGGATGTTGTTATCATTGGCTTCTTTCAAAGTTGTCAGTGGTTATAGTGGTGTCATCACCATTAACACTCTTATGATAATGATGTAGTGTAGTTGGTTATGGGTGGAATTGAGGGGAAATTAAAAAATTATGAATTAAAAAAATTATACACGGGCTAAGCAAAATAATTAAAACATGTAAAAAAAAGAAGATAATTAACATAGCACAAATGGAGAGGACTAAAAATAGTAACTGAATAAAAGTTTGAAAGGACTAAGAGCATTTTAATGAGTAGGGTCTTTAAAAGATCTTTAGGTGTTTTTTTATGAGCCTCGCAGTGTCACATAAGCACAAGATCTTTTATATTTTCTACTTTAGTGGTAGATCTTAAATTGAATCTTATGATACTTTTTGTAGGTTGTGTTATAAACCTCACTTTATAAAATTTTATTTTAAATTTATTCTAAATTGAAATTAATTATTTAATAATATAATATTTAATTTTGAAACAATTAATATTAAAAATTTTAACAAAAATAATATAAATATTTATTTATGACTAAAGATTAAAATAATCATTAATAGATAAATAAAAATACAAACATTGACGTTAAAAAAAAAATTAATAATTTAAATTATCTCCAAACATATTCTGAATTTGTTGTATTTGTTCTTGAACTTGTTATTATATATTATTTCCAGTAAAAAAAAATTGATTAGTTATTTTTATTTTTTTTGTTAGAGGAGATCTTGTAAAAGATCATATCTCCCTACATGTAGATCTTGTTTTCTTTTCCGGAAAATCTTAAGAATTGAGAGATCTTGAGGGTTTAAGATCTCTCTCAAAACCCTCCAATAAATATGTTCTAAGTCATCCAGTCTTCAAAGGTATAAGGTCCAAAAACATATTTTATCCAAAAATTAAAAAAAATCCAAAAATATACATTTAACAAAATATATGAACAGAATGACCAATTCCACAAACTGAATAAAAGTTGAGAGAATAAGACCAGTCTTTAAAAAGTTGAGGGATTAAAACCAAAAAGTTGAAAAAGTTGAGGAACCAATTTCATACTTTACCATTAAATAAATAATTTCATCTCAAAATTCTCCATTGGATTATCTAAAAAAAAAGTCTTATCAATAGTGTCAAAACAATTTACATGTAATTTTTAAAAAATTGTAACTAAAACATTAGTGACATAAGTATTAGTTGGTATTATTGACAAAATCATTGTCAATAATACTTTAATTTCTTGTAATAATTGAAAGTTTCTTATATGTAGATCATATTTACTAAATTTATATTAATCAAATATAATTTGATACCTTACTCAAAATGGATCAAAATCTATGTAATGTAAACTAACTAAAATGTATTAAAATATAAATCATTAGATGAACTTTTTATTGATGTTCAATTTTTATAAAATTTAATATATATGATTTACATGAAATGAACTTTTAATCCAACGGAAGGTTTTGAAATAAAATTATTGAATGATGTAATACTTAATAAATATATATATATATATATATATATATATTAAAATTTAATAATGCACTCATATTAATTCAATCACCCAATATATAGTAAAAACTAAAAATAATAAAATATTTTATAATAATGATCTTAAAAATCATATTAATAATTACTATTATTTATTAGTAAAGGTGTATTACTCAGTTAATTCTCTTAATTTCGAAAGTTGACTTACTCAAAAAAAAAAAACCATATAAACTTATAACACTTCTAAACAAACAGGAAATTCTATATGAAATTATAATTTTTTTACGTATGTTCACCTTAATTGTGTATTTTTTGGTTGCTGTTGGACAATAATGTAACAACGTCAGGGGCATCTAGTGGTATTGGTGCTGAAACTACACGTGTTCTTGCTATGCGTGGTGTCCATGTAATTATGGGAGTGAGAAATATGATTGCTGCAAAAGATGTTAAAGAAGCAATACTTAAGGAGATTCCCACAGCAAAAGTTGATGCCATGGAGTTAGACCTTAGTTCAATGGCATCTGTTCGGAAATTTGCATCAGAGTTCATTTCATCTGCTCTTCCTTTAAACATTCTCATGTAAGTGTACATGCAACATGCCAACAGCTACATGTCATAATTTTTTAGTATATAGGAAACGTATTTTTTGCTATGAGAACTATACATGTTTTTGTTTAATATTTGACAATTTCGCTCTCTACACGTACATCTTCGTCTTGATTCTGATCAATTAAGGAAACAATATTGGAGTACTACTAATTAATGATTTTTTGGTTTATTTATTGCAATTTAAGAAACAATGCAGGAATATTTGGAACCCCTTTCAAGCTTTCTGAGGACAACATTGAACTACAATTAGCCACAAATCACATGGGTATGTAGACTGTATAGTACTCTATCAAATGTTCCGTAAAATGAATTATTTTAGTTCTCAAGAATATTAGGTTTAGGGAGAAACATTATGGAAATGAAGTTTCTAGAGTGTAGGGACTAGGGAATCTGTTGTGAAACCCCCCCTCTCTCGATCTCTTTCTTGGGAAGGGATTAAAAATCATTCATACATGAAATCTTTGTGTAGTCCTTCTACACTTATTCGTTTTGTCTATATTTAATATAATTTCACAGGTCATTTTCTTTTAACAAATCTGTTGTTGGATACTATAAAGAGAACAGCATATAAAACTAAAAAAGAAGGAAGAATTGTTAATGTCTCCTCTACTGCTCATCGAGTCAACTATTATGGAGGAATCATTTTTGATAAAATTAATGATGAATCCAGGTAAGATACATTATGGTGACAGTTTCTTGCTTTTTATGGAAGGGGGGTTTATCCAGAGACTGCAAAATCTCTAAGTCTTATATATTCTTCTAGGATTGTAGAGACTTTAATTTATAATATGAATTTAAAGGTAGTGTACTAATTTAAGTGCTATCATAAACAAAAGAATTGTGGTTTTCTAACAATTTTTAAATTCATTAAGTCTATACACAAAACCTGCTGATAAAAATGCACCCGGATAATGTTACAGATTTTTACTAACGTAAACCCATGTTGCAGTTAAAGTTAAGCATGCAAACATGTTTCTGGAGTAATGTTACAAAGCATAAGTGTTTAGTTAATTTGATCATTATTTTGGCTTCCTTATGTACAGTTATAACAAATACCGTGCCTATATACAGTCAAAGCTGGCTAACATTTTACACGCCAATGAACTTGCAAGACATCTTTAAGGTATTATGATAAGTTAGATGTTACTATATGGTGAAAGATTAAATTAGTAGTGTTTTTTTTATTTATTTATTTACTATTATGAGGCATGTAGTTGGCTATTGATAGCTATTAATTGATATAAAAAAAAAAAATCTCAGGAATATTATTCAATGTCCTTTTTGGTTTGTTTCTATCCCTTTTCACAAGGATAAAATTCATGCGATCTATTCTTTGTATCTCTATTTTCCTCTATTTGTTTTGGTGATGACTTTCCTTTTCTTATGGCTGAGTAAAAAAACAGCCTCTAGTTTTGCCTCATTAGTTGTCTCTCATATATATGTTTCATTGTAATCAGGAAGAAGGGATCAATATTACTGCTAATTCTCTTCACCCAGGAATCATTGTCGACACCAATATCCATCGTTACAACTTTGTAATGCCTGGTAACTACTACCACATTGCACTATTAATTTGGTGTGAATATATGGTCTGTCTAGGAATTATGAACTCATAAGATTTTAGACATTAAGTACTCTATATAT
Source organism: Amphicarpaea edgeworthii (assembly GCA_014843725.1). Taxonomy (NCBI): domain Eukaryota; kingdom Viridiplantae; phylum Streptophyta; class Magnoliopsida; order Fabales; family Fabaceae; genus Amphicarpaea; species Amphicarpaea edgeworthii. Next base: position 4,472,973 of record CM026325.1, read on the forward strand.
ATAATCCTCTAGTATGTGAAGGATATCACTTTTTTTCCCCCTTGAATTATGTCTTCTAATTAAATTAATGTTTTAGTGGACTCACATTGCAATATACACTAATTATTCAACATAGGTTGTAGGCATTACATACTTTTATTTTACATGAATATTGTTTATAAAGAAAACAATGCTTATGTTCATATAAAGACTGTTCTGAATATTTAATTCAGACTTGCTGAGCAGGATTAACTCTTTAACTTGCAAAAAGATTTTACTTTTTCACATGTAGACAACTTTTGTAATTTTAGCTTCTTGTTTTTTTCATCAATTTTCCCATGAATGACAATCAATTAAATTTAGTTCTAAGGGCATTTTTCTGCATGGTTTATGCAGCCGTACTTGAAACTGTAGTTGAAGCTGTAGTTAAGATGTTGATGAGTTGTGTACTTAAAAATATCCAACAGGTAAGTTAAACCCAACATGTCATTCTCATGTTATATATATATACTTCTCAATTTACCCGTTTATCACATAGGGGATCAAAATCTAAATATAGAGACGTTAGGGGTTTTGTTATTTATATATTATAATCTAAAAGGAAATTATCCCCTATTCCCTCCAAAAAATAAAATAAACAAGCATGCATGTGATTCTTTTATATATATATCTTCTGGAACGTTATTGTTATTTGTTGCAGGGAGCATCAACAACATGTTATGTAGCATTGCACCCAGAAATGAGTGGAATTAGTGGCGAGTATTTTGCTGATAATAAAATCGCGAAAGCAAATTCAAAAGGAAGGGACGTTGATTTGGCTAAGAAACTATGGGATTTCAGCATGAAATTGATCAAGTAGCTAGCTAGCTAGAAGAATATATATATATCATCGTATATTAGTGGAATAAATGATGCTATGCTATAATCATATCGATCATATGAGAGGTGATGAAGACGCATTTGTAAAGTGAGCATGCATGCCCTTTTTACCATAAGCCTTAGTTATTAAATCATTGGTCCCACTTTTATGTTCCGTATCCCATCAATAAAAATATATGACACGTCCTGATATTTGCCCTCACGGGTTGTGCAATTTTTGTGTGTGCGGCATTTTGATGTATCATTGAACAAACTAATCAACCACGGTTTGGGCCTCAAAATATATTGCAAAGCAGAAAAAAATGCTCTCAAATTTCAACCTTTGTTTCCAACCAAGTACTTTCCTTATTTATTTATCCTCAAAAAAATAAAAAGTATTTCCTTATTAATCAATTCTTAATTTTATGTAAATTTATTTTACCCTAAAGATACATTAATAAACTCTTATCAGTATTTACTAACCCATCTCAATACGAACGGTCCTATAAATTAATGAGTAAATTACACTTCTTTCTGTGATAGCTGTGAATATTATACTACTCTTTTTTACGTGAAAAAATATACACTCTCTTTCGTTGACAAAATAGAGTATATGACATCTTACTCCATTTTTTAAATTTTTAGTTAAAGTTCCATTAAGTTCGGTTAGAAAATATTATTACGAATAACATTTTCGTATATTCACACACATCCGTACCACTAAATTGTAAAATTTGAAATCCTATACGAATCTCATTAAAAATAGTAAAATAATACAGAGTAAAGGTAATATCATTGACGTTTTTTCATTCTCTGTCGAAAATAAACAATTTCCACCGAGTACTCTACATTTCTACTTGATCAAATTCATGCTGAAGTCCCAGAGTTTCTCAGCCAAATCAATGTCTCTTCCCTGGGAGTGTGCTTCCGAGAGATTACTATCTGCAAAATACTCACCAGTGATTCCACTCACTTGTGGGTGCAATGCTACATAACATGTTGTTGCTGCTCCCTGCAGTAAGGTTGGAGAAAACAAATAGTGAAGATAGAAAGGAACCATGCACAGTTTTACACTATCATTCAATCTCAAATTTGTAAAAAAATTGTTTTACTGAATCTGTGTATAGCTATTAACCTAAAAATAAATAAAAATGAGATGTTGCTCCTCGAATTGTGAAGTAGGTAAAGTGCGATGTTTGTAACGTGATAAATTAAGGTCATATTGGTTTAACTTACCTGCTGGACATTTTTAATTGCATAACTCAACAACTTCTTAACTACCCCTGGAAGTCCTGCATAAACCACAGAAAAATGCCCAAAATACTTGCATAAAAAAATTGAACATGTGAAATTCTTTCGCAAGGATGCTTAAAGAGATAATCCTGCACAGTGATTCTGAATTTAATATTCAGAACAACCTATCTATTTAACTTAACATAAGCTTTGTTTTCTTTATAAACAGTATTCATGTAAACTAAAAGTTCTACAACATTGGTGTGTATCCACTAAAACATTTAGAAGACAATTCAAGGAAAAGGAGTATACTTCACAGAATGGAGGATTAAATAGAATACACAGTGTCCAAAATCTTACGATTTACATAATTCCTAGACAGACCATATATTCACATTAAATAGTGCAATGTGGTAGTTACCAATCAATACACTGTTGTAACGATGAATATTGGTGGCAATAGCTCCTGGATGAAGAGAATTAGCAGTAATATCTACCCCACCTTCCTGATCAACATGCAACATCAAATAATATTACATATATCAGAGATGACTAAACCAGTTCAGCCTTGTTTTGGACCGGTTTAATTTGTTGACCACTTTTGTTAGGTGTCACCAACTTGACTAAAATCAGTGCAGATTAAGGGTCAAAATTGTCCAGTAAAGCTTTAAATGACATACAATTGTGTACAAATCACTACAGTTGGTGTCAAAATGAAAGAACTACTTATGTTGGAATCAATGCTGAAATATGCAATAAAAAACTTAGAAACAAATCTCACCATAGTCAAAAACACATTCAGAAATATCCATTTCTAAATGCAATTGTGATAAGACTGAAGGACAACTAAAAGAACATATAAAACATCAGGCACATTCGTTTCTTAGTAATTGGCCACAAGTTTAGAGAAATTAATGACATATAATAAATGTAAACATATAATAGTTATCAATAACCAACTACATGCCACATACTGGAAAAAATACCCCATTAACTCGCTTTTTCACCAGAATAACGTCTTACTTAAGAGGCAGGATACAATACAATACATCTTAGCATACCTTAAGACGTCTTGCAAGTTCATTCGCGTGTAAAATGTTAGCAAGCTTTGATTGTCCATAGGCACGTAATTTCTTATAACTGTACACAAGGAAGCAAGCACAATGAACTATACAAAAAAAAAACCTATCCTTTGCAACACTACGCAGGAATGATGTTTGTATGCTTAACTTTAAATGCAAGTATGCAACATGGGTTTGTGTGAGTAAAAATCTACACTTTATCCAGGTGCATCAATTTTTATCAGCAAGTTTTGTGTATACTGTATAGACTTTAATCTGATACATTCTAAGAGTAATAAGTAACAACAAATCCTTACAAGTAATGTGACACCTAATGCCACACATATAAGGGTAACGAAAAAATGAATATCACAAACTAATGAATGACATGTAGATTTTGCTGTCTCTGGATATCCCTCTTCCATAAAAATTAAAGCAACTGCCAACATAATTTATCTTAATTTGTATTTGGGCTACTTCTTACCTTAATTGATCATTAATTTTTTCAAAAAGAATTCCTTCTGGATAGGTGAATTGATGACCCTGTGAGGAGACATTAACAATTCTTCCTTGTTTCTTTCTTTCATGTGTTGTTTTCTTCATAACATCCAATAACAGATTTGTTAAGAGAAAATGACCTGTAGAATTATGTTAAATATATAAAAAAAGAATTAAGATCATTTTAACATATTATCAGCCTGTGCTTTAAAAGAAACATTAGAAGAGTTATTGATGTTTTATAGAATACAATTCCAGTAATCCTTTACCATCCCCCAATTATATAAGTTGAGACAGATCATAAGTGTAAAAGGACCACATGAAGATTTCATATATCAATTGTTTTAACCCCTTGCCAGGACACATACACAGAGGTTTCACATCATATTCCCTATACTATCTGGAAATTCCATCCATTTCTTAATAATCTGAACCAGACAAAAATCACATCAGATTGCCTACACTCTGAGGAAACTTCAGCAATAGTGTTTATTTTTTTCCCTCATTCTAATATTATGGAAAGCTAAAAAAAAATCCTGTTATGGAACATGTGATAGTTTCTACATACCCATATGATTTGTGGCAAATTGTAGTTCAATGTTGTCTTCAGACAGCATGAAAGGGGTTGCAAAAACTCCTGCATTGTTTCTTAAATTGCAACAAACAAACAAAAAATCATTATTAATCCATTGTTTCCTTGAATGAACAGAATTAAGATGTATATGCAGAGAGAGTAACTCTGTAACTGTCAACAGTATTAAACACAAACACATGTATGAAAAATGTTGAAAATGTAGTATATATACTCTTACATGAGAATGTTTAATGGAAGACCAGATGAAATGAACTCTGATGCAAATTTCCGAACAGATGCCATTGAACTAAGGTCTAACTCCATGGCATCAACTTTAGCTGTGGGAATCTCTTTAAGTATTGCTTCTTTTATATCTTTTGCAGCAATCATATTTCTCACTCCCATAATTACATGGACACCACGCATAGCAAGAACACGGGTAGTCTCAGCACCAATACCACCAGATGCTCCTAATGTATGACATTGTCCAACAGCAACCAAAATACACAAATTAAGGTGAATGAATGTGTAAGAAAATTTTAAATTTCATACAGAGTTTCCTGTATGTTTAGAAATGTGCAAGTGTAATATGCTTGTAAGGTTGTGTAGAGTAAGTAAATTTTTGAAATTAAAAAAGAAATTAACAACAATTAAGGTGGTTTTGTAAAACAATACTACTTCAGTACTACTAACCAAGTAACCATGCTTGAGAAAAAGTAAATAAAATATAAGATGACTGCATTTAAAATAGTATAGGAAAATGATCTATTTTTCGTATCTATATAGATATATCTATCTGTATTCTATAATTTACAGTTGAATTATATACAAATATTATTATATAATAACATATATTAAAAAAGTAAGAATAAAAAAACAAATCCTTTATTGTATTTCTTGTAATAAATGTGATTTTTGGAATAGGGATAAATAAACCATGGAAAAATCTACTGAATTCTTTAAAAAAGTTAGGCTTCATTATTATAAACTAATTTCATAACCTGAATGCAAAATAGACACGATAAGCTAAAGTATAAACAAAACAAGCTGAAAAGGAATACTCTTAGGCTAAAGCAGACGAAGTAGTAAAAGTCAAATGCTCCTAAAACTAATACTTTTAAGAGCATTTATTCTTAATTTTCCTTCATAAAAAAAGAAAAGAAAGTAAATAGAGCTACTTTTTTTAAGGCCCATTTTTTTTCTTCTAAAATTGTATTCAGTGCAGATACTACATTGGTTATGAGTGGGCCAGTGGCATTAAGCAATGTTGGTGAAAGTAGCTGCTCTTACACCAAACAGGGGTTAGTAGGAAAGGTGGCATTATCTTTAAATTCCACTTGGCATGAATTCGTTGAACAGTGAACACTTAACAGTCCAATAAATATAAACCTATCCCTATCTTTACTGATTAGAATAATTCACAACTTGGAAAATATGACTCATTGACTCCTACTCTTGACATTTTCAATATTCTTTATCTTCTCCCCTTTGAATATGCATTCTAAACACTATCCTCAGTCCTCACAACCAGGCAAAAAACATTCGAGAATGATTTAATTTTTAATTTTTAACATACAATTAAACAAGCTTAAGAGAAAATAGAAAATATCTCCAAGCTATTATTGTTGGTGTGGAAATTATTTAAAAAATAGTAATAAAAGAATGAGAAAAAGGAAAAATCAAACATTCACAGGTCTTGGGTTCCCTATCATCATCCATTATGAGTTTCCCACCTAATTATGTTGAAACTGAAACTGTGAAGAGAATAAGAAGAAAAAAAGGTGAGGAACCTGTAACAATAGCAGTGAGGAAAGTGGCATCGATCCCTTCAGTAACTTCCTCGGCAGTGGAAGAAGATGAAAATGCTGAACCCTCTTCTCTGCTACTAAACGGCCACCACATGCTGTCGTTTTCTACTGTCTCTGTCTCTGTCTCTGTCTCTGAATAAAACGACGACGAGGAATTAAATCTACTAAGCGGAAAAGTTATTGTAAGAGGTGTGTTCTACAGTGGCGGGCCCCGTTCGACTCAGATTCAATTTCTGCCATTTTTTTATTATTCAATTTTGTTTTGTCAGAGTCCACAGTACGATACGATCCAACCAATCCTGTCATAATTAGATGATGGATGGATGGATTGGATTGGATTGGATTTATTATTAAAATAATAATATAAATTGAAAAAAAAAAAAGTTATTATGATACTATATAATTTTATATATTTAACTCAAAATTTTCTTTTTTTTATAAACAAAAACTAAAAATTGAGGACTAGTTTAATATGCAATATGTTCAATTTCAAATTAATAATTAAACTAGGTCTTACATTATAATCATAGTAATCACTTATTAGTAGCCTTAAATTAAATAAAAACAATAAAATTGGGTTGAGCAAATAAATCCAGACTCTAATGAAGTTTGTTTCACTGTTTCATATTTTTATTTTCATAAAAAAAAATACAATTAAAATGTGTTTGTTTTAATTTTTAAAAATATTTTTAAAAAAAGTTGAAAATCAAAAACAAAAATTTAACATTTTTACTTTGATAAATATCATCATCTTTCAACAATTTCACTTTCGAACGTTTTTATTCTTAAAAGAAATTAATATTTGAAATTTTGTAAAATTGAAAACTATTTAAAAAAAATATCTTCTGAAATAAAATGTTTTAATATAAACTTTTTACTCAAATCTTTTTAAGTTCTTATATTAAAATCTTAATCTTTTCAAACATTGTGAACTATATTATTTAAATTTATTTAATGAAATAAGTATTTATTTTAATAAAATAAATAATTATTTATTTTAATCTTGTATTTATTTAAATTTTTTTAAATAAATTTAACTTATTTAAAAAAAAATTATATTTTTTTTATAAAATAATTACTTATTTAATAATTATTTATTTTATAAATACTATTTATTTTAATTTTAAATAAACTCACCCGATCATTAAGTATTATGATTTTACATGATCAATTAAAAAAAATAATCCAAAATCAACCAAAAATATTAGTTGTGAAACTCATTTTTCATATAATTTATATCATGTTTATGTCCTTTTTTTTTTTAAATATCACATAGTTTGATTCTTCTGGTGATGGATGGCTATGGGATGTCAACATGATATTCTTAATTTCTCTTTTAAGTAATTTAGGTCTGAATTTTACGCTTTAAATCAATAAAAAAATCAAAATTCATTATTGTTCCAAAAATGTAAACAAAAACATCTTTCAGAGGACTGTTTTATAACTTTTAATAAATAAAAGATATCTTTAAAAAAACAAAAAAAAGATCAAATTATAACTCAAATAAAATTAAAGAACCATATGAATAATTTAGCCGGTTATTGATTATAAGGAGGAACTTCAACGCGAAGATCAAAATAAAGAGCATAAGAAAAGTAGAATTCCATCGTCCAATCAAAATAAAAAAGCATTAACTTCGCAAGTCGCAACCACTCCGACGTAGTCAAATAACGCTAGTAAATAATGCAGTTTTAGTCTCGTGGTTTTTGAAATTTCAATAACAATGGGAAAGTTATATGGAAGAAATTTTAAGATGATTTTGGTAAGTTCATATCAGCATCAAGATATTTTATATTTTTTTATTTTAGTTTTAGATTTTATGATAATTTTATAAGTCCTTTTATGAATCTACTAATGATTTAAAATTTTATTTTAAAATTAAATTAATTATTTAATAATATAATTTTGATTAGTTATTTTATATTTTATATTATTAAAAAAATTAATTAGTCTGTAGAAAATTAATTTTGGAAAGATATTGTAAAAGATCCAATTTTACACGTAAAAATCTTGCTTTAAATTTGTAAGATTCTTAAAGTTTAAGATATCTTCCAATAAAAATTAAATACTAGAATAACATTAAATAACAATTAAAAAACTACATTTTCAAAGTTAATTTAAGAACTAAGAACGAATAAAGTTTTTATTTAATTAAAGACTAATTTTAAAATATAATATATTTTCAATGAATAACAATTTATTTAAGACTTATTTTTATAAATACAAGAAACTTTTAAAAACATTAATTAAAATCAATTTTTAGTTATTCACTAAAAGAATATATTAATTTAGTAATAGTATTTTAATTCTTAAATTTGTGTTTCAATATTAATTAGTTAAAAATAAAAGGAATACTAAATTACGAGTAAATCGTTTAATATATCAAAAACTTTTACATTTCTTGTATTTTAACTATTTTTTTCGCCACTTTTAAAATAAATAAATAAAACCAGAAAAAAAATGTGTGTGATAACGTGTATTCATATGCTCAGAAATAAAGAGAAAGTCATTGTATCATTATATCATTTATTTTATAATAATTTCACTATAAAAATATATTCTATTGTAGTTTATTTATTGTTTAAAATATGAAATTTTGACAATTCATTTCTGAATTAATTGAATTTTGTATGTGACCTGTTTTTTTTAAAAAAAAATATTGAAAAGGACACGAATTTACTAGGGTTTGTTGAAAAGTAATAGCAAAGCAACAAGGAGCTGGTGTGGTTGAACGAATGACTTTCTTGTCTGAACCAGATCAGTACCATACCCATATTAATGGCATTGCTATAATTAAGCAAACCATATATTATTACATGTTGTGGATAGATATGGAAAACCATTTTAAATGCAAGATTTTAATTTAGATTACTCATATAACTTATTTTGGATGCTTTAAGGTATCTTTTTTTGTCTCAATGTTAATGGCAAAATTAATTTTGGGTTCTTGACTTAATACCTGGGGGTTGTACAATAGACTCATCTTTTTTTTATTTTTTTTAATCACTTTTGATTATTTGTGTTTTATGTTTTAGATTTTATTTAGTTTGGTCTTTTATATTTTAAAAGTATTAATTTAATCATTTATGTTTTTAAAATGAGTTTAAAATAAATGTTATTTTTAGTTTTGTAATGCCATTTTGAATTATTGCTTTTTTTATGAATTTGAGTTGTAAAACTTATTTGTTTATATTCATTTGCATAAAAATTATGAAATTTAACTAACGTTTGAATTAAAACAAATTCAACATAATAAAAATCTTGTAAAAGAATGAGTCTCAAGAAAAAAAAATATTAAATTTTTCACCAATTCAATTATTCGTTAAATATATTTTTCATGCGATTCTTATTATATATTTTTTTTATTCAAATATTAATTAAATTTTATTATTTTTATGTAAGTGAATCTAATAAAATAATAATTTATTTTTAAAACATAAATGATCAAATTTAGAGTTCAAAAACATAAAATAAAAAGATCAAACTGAATAAAAATTAAAATATAAAGGAATAAAACTAATAATTAACCTTTTTTTAGTATTATTTTAATATAAATTTAAATAATTATTTATGTTAATCAGAGTAATTAAAAAAAATAAAAATGAGGAGAGTGGAGATTCTTCCACGCTGTGGAGAATGTGAATCAATCTATAACTTTGGTTCTTAAAAGATCCATTTTTAGGTGTAATAGCTCATTTAAAAAACAATACTTAATATTATTTTTGATCTATTAAATTTTTTATTTTTTTTATTTTGATACTTAATATTTTTAAATTTTTATTTTAATACTATAATATTTCACTTTAACTTTGAAATGTCTCACATTCACCTGGAAAACTTGGTTTCAACCGTTGGATTTATTAGTTTGAGATTAATGGTTGATTTTTTTTGTTGTTGTATTTTTTCTTTGTCATTCTCTTTTCCCATGCAATGCCATTCCTTCAAAACTTTCTTGATAGCATCCGACGCCGATGACAAGTGATCTTCTGCCACCGACTCCTCTCACAGTGTGTTGCTAAGCACCATTCTTGTAAGCTCTGGCGGATTTCACCAACAAATTAAACGTTTATGACTAATGGGTCTCATGTCGAATCTGCTAGACTCGGGAACGTAGCTAAATGGTTTACCCATTTCGGCTTCGGTGGCACGACCAACAGGAAATGGAGATGCATACGGCGGTGTTAGATAAATAATTGGAAAATTAAGATAGTAGTGATATTATTTTCTATAAAACATTAATACATAGTTGTTAAGAATTACAATAAAAAATAAATGAGATAAAATACAATTTAAAGTAATTTAGGTTGAATCATGTAATACACTATTATTAGAAAGAAAACGTCATACTACATTAGGTAAGAAGATTTTATATATTCTTCTCTTGAAATACAATAACTTATCAATCAATTGGCAGTAGCGAAAAATCTATAAATTATGCTACTCTTGAATATATATTTAATATAACATTTAATATAACAGAAACTTTATAAAAGACAATAAATAAATAACTTAATAAGTATATACCTTTTTGCTTGTGTGTTTATAACAAATTAGCATGAAGTTATATTTATAGTAATAAATAGGCACCACAATTATAAAGTATAATTAATGAAGTAAAACTATCTAAATATAAGAAATGAAACACAAAGGAAAATAAAAGCTAATAAATTAAAGAATATTATTTTGGTAAATAATATTTTTTAATAAAACAAGTTTATTAAAAAATAATGTATTTATTTTAATTTTAAATTAATTTAAAAGGTATTTTTCAACCTGTGGGGACCTCATGGTCGTTGCTGAGATCGTGTTTCTGGGAAGGTTGGACATGGTGTGACAAAGAGAAGAGAAATTGATCAATGCTTTATTGATCTACATTTACATGATAAGAAATGTTCCATCGAAGGACAACTACTCTAGCTTGAAATTAAAGGTAATAATTGATGTCGTAGAAGAGATCGGATTCTTCACACACAAGACAGATAACATATTGGTAAGAATTTATATATCACTTATATAAAATTAATTAATTTATAATCAATTGGTTCATTATTAACTATATTTTAGTGAACATAAATAGTAATTGAACTTTCTAAAGCGACAACTCCCATCAAACTTTCTGAAAGGTGTTGACAGGGAGAGGATGGTTACGGGAGAAGTTGTGGTGAGGGATGAAAATGATTTGATTTTCGTGGACTTTCTGGGATGAAAATGAATAAAATCAGAATATTTTAAAACTAACTAAGTGTGTTAAGTTTTATTAAGAAAAATAAGAAATGTACAAAAATTATCAAAATAAAATTGTAAAATATTAAAATAAAATTTTTAAAATATTATATATTAAAATAAAAATAAAAAATGAAAAATTTAATGGATTAAAAAGTGACATTAAGAAAAAAAAAATTAACAATAAAGATGATCCTACGAAAGAATAACCAATTTCTAGGTGATAGCCATGGATCTCAAATTCTCAACCCTCTCCAATGTCATAAAATATAAATAAGAAGAACCGATTCTTAGTTTAGCAATATAATCCAAATAAAAATCATTAAAGAAAATATTTAATCAGATATATTGAATTCAGGTTTTTAGTATGCAAACGTGTCTTCAATAAAATAAAAAAAAATCTTCGTCACATTAAATTATAAGAAAAAGGTTTATATATCGACAGTATAAAATTATTTTATATCAATGGTTAATTATAACTTTTTATTTATGATAGATAAGATAGATAATTTTTATAAAATTATTTTATATCAATGATTAATTATAACTTTTTATTTATGATAAATTGTTATAGAAAATGATTTTACCTCATATATAAATATTTTAGTCTTAATTTAATTTATTCTGATTATGACTGTAGCCACCAATTTGGAAGATCGAGACTAATAGACGATTGCTATCCCTAACCAAATTCTTAATATTTTACTTTCATATATAGTTCTCTCCTTTTTCCTGACATAATATTGATGCCTGAATGTATCGTAATTCGTAAGTTGTAAATCATTCAGTTGAAATTAAAAAATTTATAAATAATGCGATATAAAAGAAAATATTATCAAGTGGTGAGGTACTACTAATTAAAGGAAGAAAAAACAAAAGTAGTTGAGAAGATAAAAGTGCATTAACCGCTGCACTTATTGGATCAATTTTTTAATTTAAAATAAGTATTTATAAAAAAATAATTTTTATAAAAATAAAAATTATTTTGTATTTGATTATACTTATAAAAAATATTTTTTTAATTAAAAGTGATTATAAACTTATTTATCTCGAACAACTATATAACTATTTTTTTATAACAAAATTACATAAAAGAAATTATAGTATCTTGTATTCTTTAAACAAAACAGGACTATGCTATGGCAAGCTAGAAGTTGGACTTCTCACGTTTGTTATTCCTCCTGTTGTTCTTGGCCCTCTAATTTTGTGATATTTGATGGAAGGAAATTCCCCGGCCGATTAAGGTAGATATAATTTTACTTTTGACTATTTGTGTTCATACGAGTCCATGTACAAAATTTCCTGATCTTGGACTCATGTTTAACATCAAGGAAAGCCTTGCTTGAGAAATTAGACCAGCAAAAAACTCAGAATCAGAATTAAGTGCATCGGCTCCAATTTTGAAACGAGGATGCCACCAGCTGTGAGCACGGCCACCAATTATCTCATGTGAAAGGAAATAGTTTAAGCCCATATCAATGATAAAAAAAATAAAAAATAAAACCTTTAAAGGAGCAGCTAACGAAAACAACATATCCTCCCTGGTTTTTCTAAGTTCTAATGGCTGCAAATCACCACAAAAGATTAAGGTCTAAGTTCTAACGGATGCAAATCTCCCAAGTAGCTTATCAAAAATTTCAAAATAAGTTAGAAACAAATTATTTGTAACTTGTAATTATTCTAAAAAGTTTATCTAAACATCTTAAATGTTGTAATAATGAATTATTTTATTTTAAAAAGTGATTTTTTTTAATAAATTTAAATAAACTCACTCATTATTAGAAACGTGTTATTAAAACTGACATTTCCATAAAACAAGTATAGTTGAGTGAGTTAATTAAGTTATCACATTAACAATCGCGTAGAATCTACCATATTAATATTCATACCAAATAGTTAATGAAAAAAAATGTAAAATAAAGGGTTAATATAATGATGTGAAAATGATTCATTTAATCAATGGATGATTTTATGTTCGATTTCAACTATATATGTAAAAAAAAATTCAGCCAACAACAAACAGTAAGTATGATTAGTTTATGATTTAATGAATTAAAGGACACTTAGTTATGACTAATCCGAGACTGTCTAGAAGTTCAATAGTATTGGATTTCTAGGTAAAAAGTACCCAAAAAAAAATTATTGTGAGGAAAATAAAAATTTAACTTTCTTATTAATAATTTAAACTTGTTGGCTTTTAAAAGTTATTTAATCTTTCATTTTTTTTAAAATTTATTTTTAGTTTTGGCTACTTGATTTTTTTTGCAATTTAGATGTATAATTTGTGATTTTTTTTTATCATAGGATAGAGAAAAAATATGGACTAAAAACGAAAATATATGAGAGAAAAAAAAAAAAACAATACTAAATTTAAGAAAAAAAAAAACTTAACTATGTTAAGAAATATATATATTTAACCTTTTACTTATATATAAAAGGGATTTATATTTTTTTTTTCATGGGATTATCAAAAATGTCACGGACTCCAATCTCGAAAAAAAAAAAATTATAACAATATTTAAAAATATACTTGTATCGGTCCCCATATCCACAACGACACCCAAAACTTATCATTTAATGCATTGGCACCCACACACACATATATGAATAAGCAACTAGGTTTCTTGCGGTCTATATATTATGAGAGAGAAGAATTGAATTGAAAGACAGAAAAAAGCGAAAAAAAAAAAAGGAGATCGATGTGGGCATTTAGCAGAGTAGGAGCTTCTGGGTTTTCATCATCTTCTACTGCTGAGGATGTTACTCATGGAATCGATGGAACTTCTCTCACTGCTATTGTTACAGGTCCCTTTTTTTCGATTTTTCATTTTTTTATAAAACTTTCGCTGTGTCATGTGTATTACATTTCTCTTCAATGTTTTGCTTTTATTTATTTATATATATAACTTTTTGGGCATGTTTAAAGGAGATTATTTGAAATAAAGCTGTTTTTTTTGGAAGAAAAAAACTATTTCATAGTTAAGTTGACACGTGTCTGATAATTTAGTAAAATTCTGTTTTTTGGTAAAAAAAAAAAAAAAAAAAAAACTGATGGTGTCATGGAGGTGCATGTTGAGCTGCATGTATCATCAAACTTTTGTATAGTATTTTTCCGAAGAACAAGGAAAGATTCTTTTTTTAAAATTATATATACAAATGGAGAAAATATTATTTTAAGAAAAATATTATTATTTTATTCAAATTATATCACCATGCCATTTTAAAATTTTAAAATTCTCTTCTTTCTCATTTTCTTTTATCTCTATAAACTCTAAAAAGAAAAATATTAATCCGAGTGAATCTAAACTCAATTTCTAAAAAGAACTAGTGGATTGGTGTATGTTATCCTAATTTTATAACTTAATAAGTATTTTTCTTTATGTTAATAAAGATTTTGATAAGAATTTCTTTTATATTGGTAATGATTATCCTTATTTTTCAATAAAGATAAAAGGGATAAATACAAATAATAAAATAAATAAATGAAAAAGAGTAATATTCACTCATACGGCTTTTCCATCAATACCGTTCATGTTTTTTTCTCTGCTATGATACAGTATTTTTGGATAGAGTATTTTTTTTCAATGATTTTTTTTCGTTTACGAATTGAATTTCTTTTTTCATCAAAGAAAAAAGAAAAAAAAATACAAAATCTACCGAATTTTTTAATCCAGATCCTTAAATAATAAACAATACAATAACTAACTTTCTTTTTATTTTTTGAATTTTATACCAACCACAGTGATAAAAAAATCTCAAAAATCTCTTCGGATAATCGGATGTCATACTTTCTCGAGCATATATATATATATATATATATATATATATATATATATATATATATATTACTGATAGCCATTGACCTACTCAACCCGCATTATTATAACCCAATTTGACTCACAAAAGCTGAGCTCACTTTCAAACTTTATGTTAATATTTGAGATAAGCTAACAAACTTTTTACTTTAATTTCTGATTCTATTAGAAAAAAGTTATTTAGGAAACAACAACTCCTAGCTTCTACATGAGATGCACTTACGTGATAGTTTGATTTGAGTTTGTTGTTACACAATACCAAAAAAAAAAGAGACTTTCTACATTATTTAATCAACGTTGATTTTGAAAAAATCATGGTTAAATATAGATCGATTACAATTTTATAAATAATTACAACTTATTTATATCATCTCTACAAAAGTCACACGTTCGTAGACATGTTTTGGTGTATTGTGAAATATTGGTAATAGGGATGACAATATTGTACCCGTCCCCATACCCGTGTTTGAAAAAAGTATTTATTATCGGTTTCATACCCGTGCGGGTAACAATTTCAATTCCCATCTCCATACTCTGGATATCTATATACCCATATCTGCACTCGCAACCCGCACTTTTCATATATATAAAATTAAAAATTATAAAAAAACAAAAACTTAGGGAATGTATTGGATTAAGATTGTTTAAGATTTGAATGACATTTTTTTTTTTTGTAAAAATGTCTTGGGTATTCAATCAAGATTATTAGATGATAAAAAATAATCTGATAGTATTCAATCAAGATTATCAAAAAAAAAATTTCATATGATTCTAATAGTGATGTGTTCATACATCAAAATCACTATGAATCAATTTACAAGAGTCCATTATCTCATTCATTTTAAGTTCATAAATTTTTAATGAAATGGAAATTTGTATAAGAGAAGTAGATCTGAGTCTAGAAGAAGTTTTAATTCGAAGTAAACAATCAAATTAAAGTTTTAAAAGACCTTTCTAAACTATTGCACTCAATTTTGAAAAAATATACAATTTAACATAGGAAACAAAGAGCAATGTTTGAAATGCTATAAAATATAAACAACTTTGGATATTTTTCAAATTAGGCAGATGATTAATGTTTTGATCATCATGTATTTTTTGTTGAATTATTTGATTTATATTTTGATGACATTATTGATTTTATGAGTTAAATGAAACATTTTATATTTTTTACTAATATTTTGTTATTATTTTTCACTATTACTTTATGAAAATTTGTGAAAAATATATCTCAAAATGAGTTCATGTACATTAGGTGAGATGATTCAGCTTATAATACTTTGTGATTAGTCTCTGTTCAATAATATTTCCAAGCACACTCTTGGTTTGTGTTTACTAGTTTTGAATTTTTTTTCTTCTAGAAATTCATAAAAAATTTTCAAATCTTATCTTATAAATATATGAAATCTTTCAAATCCTATATTCTAAATCCATTAAATTTAAATTATAAAATCCTAATCACAAAAGTCATCTTAAAAAAATCTTAACAATTTTTAATTTCTACAAAATCTTAAAAATCTTTAAGACTTTTTTATGCCAAAAAAGTATTTTAAAATCTTAATCCAATACACCCTTATGTAATATTAAAATCAAACGAATATTGATTTATATAAATAAATAACATTACAAAAATAATTATTCAACATAAATCTAAACAAAAACTCTAATTAAACAGGAAAAACTAATATATTTTTAAAACTAATTAGTTTATAATTATATATTAAAAATAAAACATAAATAGATATAATATTTTAACTTCATCATCCGAATTAATTTCTTCATATTTTGCAAATGCTTATTTCTATAGTTTTTATATTGTTTTGAACTACTGATACAAATAAAAATTAAATCATAATAGAATATCAAAATTAACATATAAAAAGAATAATTAAAATAATAAATAGATAATTAAATAATTTTAATTGAATAATTTAAATAATAAAATTATAATATATTAATTAATATGTATATACATAAGGTAAGGGGCGGGGTGGGGTGGGTACTACAGTACTCATACCCGCGTCCATCCCTGTGAGATTTTACGGGTAAATACTCGCTCATCCCCATCTCTAAATATGTGAGTTATTACCCTACCCGTGTATGGGTATTTTGCAGGTGCCCGTAGAGTCTGGATCTATATTGTCATCATTAATTGGTAAGAATATATATGAGGTTACCTCAACCCACTTATATAGTAGTAATTAAGATCAGAAAAGAAATTAATTTCACCAAGAAACCCGGCCCCACATTAATCCTAACATAAATGATAAACGTGCATGCCCATAAAATTTAATACCCCACTTCCTTTTGTTTCGCATATACTATATAGAACCACACTGCATGTGCAGCTTTAGGATATGGACCCGTACTTAACCCAATCTATATAATCCAATCCATGATCACCCATAACTTTAACTATACTCAATTTATTTTAATCCAAAAGTTTTCAAACTCTAAAAAAATACTCATACTTTATCATAATATATATATAAATATATATACATGCACACTCTTAAACAAATATATATATATATATATATATATATATGAAACTCTATTAAAAAAAACCATTTTTTACATACTTACACATATATATTTTATTTGTATATTTGGTTAATATATAGGAGCATCTAGTGGTATCGGTGCTGAGACTGCTCGTGTTCTAGCTTTGCGTGGTGTTCATGTGATTATGGGGGGGATAGATATGATTGGTGCAAAAACTGTCAAGGAAGCAATACTTAAGGAGTTTCCCAAAGCTAAAGTTGATGTCATGGAGTTAGATCTTAGCTCTATGGCATCTGTTCGAAAATTTGCATCAGAATTCAATTCATCTGGTCTTTCATTGAATATTTTGATGTAAGAGTACATGAACTACATTTTCATTTCTTTTTATATTTGTTCAATATACTCGTCCATATATTCCCCTCTATATTTCTTTAACCACACATATATAAATGGCTTACTAATTAATAATGTTTTCTTATTTATTTATTTTTTTGCAATTAAGAAACAATGCAGGAATTTGTGCAGCCCCTTTCACACTATCCAAGGATAACATTGAACTTCAATTTGCCATAAATTACATAGGTACATTGTAACTATCTGAACATAATTTTTTTTTTTTTTAAGAATAAGGAAAGTATATTAGGTTAGTGTTAAACCATCACAATCCTATTTAAGATAAATTTTAAAATATTTTTATAAAAATTAACTAACTTATCCTAAATAAAAAGTTATAATTGATCTCATAGTATAAAACTATATTACACTACACTTTTATTATGAACATTTTTATTTAGAGTGTACTTATGTGATTCATGTGAATTTGTATATGGATTTATGTCGTACATATATTTTTATTTTTATCAATAAATATTAATTTATTAATTTTATTAAAAATATTATTCGAACGGATTTAAACATGTGATCTATTTGTCTTTCACTTTTTTTTCTCAACTATCCAACATGTGAAGCATGTGTGTTCGTGGTCCCTAGCAATGTTCTTATGCCTGGTTTGTGTGGGTGGTACACGTGTGTGTTAATGCATCTTAGGCTGTGTTTGGTATAGAGTAGATAAAAATAAAAAAAAGAGAGGAAAAATAGATGAGAAATCAAATAATAAATAAAATTGTTTTTTTTTAAAGATTGTGTTTGGTACAGAGAAAATAAATAAATAAAGAATAGAGACCTGAGTAAAAATTAGTAAAAAAATAAGTATGAAATTTTGTAATAAAGCGTTTGTGTAGTAGCATACTTAAAAGTTAAAACCTCTATTTAATTATGTGTTGTGATAGGTGGTGAATGCATGCTTATGTGGATGGTGCACTCATTCACACGTATACACACGTTTGTGTGTGCGTATCGTAGATTCGTAGGTAGTGAGACACACACATGTGACACCTTCTTTCTTTGCACGTGTATGTGAGCACACGTGTATGCACTTGTGTCTATCTTAGTCTTGGAAAAGGGTTATAAATAATTATTACATGAAATATGTTATATGTGTATAGTAATTACACTAATGATTTTTCATGAATTGTCAAATAATTCTTCCACCATTTATTTCTTTAAAAAGCATAGGCAAAGAAAATGTCAAAATAATCTTAATCCATTAATTAGTTTTTCTTCAACATAATTTCACAGGTCATTTTCTTTTAACAAATATGTTGTTGGATACTATGAAGAAAACAACACGAGAAAGTAAAAAGCAAGGAAGAATTGTTAATGTCTCCTCAATTGGTTATCGATTCGCATATCGTGAAGGAATCATTTTTGACAAAATCAATGATGAGTCAAGGTAAGTATTATACCAAATACAATATTTATAATGATAAATTAATCTATCAGAATCTTTTTTCATGGAAAAAGGGTTTATCTAGCCTTACTCTTCAAAGAATTTATCAAAAGAAGAACAATTATGCTAGAGATTAACAGTTTTTGTTTTCTAGCAAGCTTTATAATTAGTTGTTCCTTTCGAAAGGATCTTATAAGGATTATTTTACTGGGATTGTTGTCACTCGATCATTAATGACGAGCTTTGTAACATTTTTAAAGTATCTCTATTTTATAGTCACAAGAACTAAATTAAGCACATGTGCAAAAAATATTTATTTTGCATAATTCATTTTTCTTCTTTATGTACAGTTACAACAGTTGGTGTGCATATGGGCAATCAAAGCTTGCTAACATCTTATATGCCACTGAATTGGCAAGGCGTCTCAAGGTTAATAGTTTTAATTTCTCTAAAATAATGCCATTATAACTAAACATTACAATCCCAATCCCCATTAATTTTTTCAAACCTTTGGCTAATTACTAATTAAGAAATTCATATAACTGATCTTACACATGTGTACTTTTCATTGTCCGTAAAGCTTTCACTATTTAAGTAAGAAATTAGTATTTCTAAATAAATATATGCTAAAATGTAATTTATTCTTCTTTTTTTTAAAAAAAAAAATCACCATTTTAATCCTATATTTTTCAAATTAAGAATTTTTTTTTTTTTTTTTTACAAAAATACCACTTTGTTTCCAATTTTTGAAAAAAATTATAGGAAAGTAAAAGAAAATAAGAAAAAGATATCAATTTAAAGATATTTTGATTTTTTTCTTGTATAAATTTTTGACAATAGGAAATAGAGTAAAATGAATGTAATATTTTTGTAATTAAAAATAAGAAAAAAATAGAAAATATTTTCTCAGAATAAACAACTTTTGTTTCACATTCTTTTCTCTTTATTTTGGTGACCTTCCTTCTCTTACGATAATTAAAAAAAAAAAGCCTTTAATTTTAGTTTTTCATTTTAATAATAATAATAATAATAATAATAATTCTTTATTGCTACTTGGTCAGGAAGATGGAATAGATATTACTGTGAATTCTGTTCATCCTGGAGCCACCATGACCAATATTCATATTCACAATCGTTTAATCAATGGTAATTACCACATTTGTTTTGCTATTATGAAATTATGTAAATAATGGGATTTAAAGTATTAAATATTTAATTATTCTACATAATCTTCCATCTTGAACAGTGCAATAACTTTCAATTCCTTATATATATATATGGAGAGGTTTGCTAACTTTCACTTTCAAGTTAGAAGAGTTAGATGAGCTTAACCCATACTAAAATATTTGGATTTAATTCTTTTAAAAATATTATAAAATTTAATATTTAATTAAGAAAAAATATTTTTTTTCTCTTCATTTATTGAAAAAATATAATAATTTAATACTTAATTAAGAAAATATTTTTTTTTATTTAAGAATATTTTAATAATTTAATGTTTAATTAAATATAAATTATTTATCTCTCTTGTCATAATCAATTATTTTCTTCCAAAATAAATTTTCATAAATAAAGAGAGAAAAAAATATTTTTTAATTAAATATTAAATTACTATAATATTCTTAAAAAAATATTTTAAATAAATAATAAGAGATATAAAAACAATTTCATGAGTTCACGTAGAGGAAACCTTTGTAATTTATATCAATTAATTGCAACATCAATGATATTTACCAAGTTTTATGGGTCATATAATTTATTTGATTTATGCAGGTTTATTCAATTTGGCAAGGCTATTTGGAGTCGAGAAGATACTGGGATATTTGGTGAAAAATGTGCAGCAAGTAAGTTAAATCACTAAAATCCATGAATATAAGTAAATTTCAATATATATTTTTGTTGCTAAAAATATGATGTTTTTTTTCTTTTGTCTCTTACAAAATTATTTATTTTTAATCTTTACATTTAGCATAAATTAATTAATTTTAGTCTCCTATTAGTAATCATATAATTATTTTTGTAATTTTTAAGGATTAAAAACAACAAAAAAAAAAACTATAGAGTAAAATGAAAAAATAAATAAATATTAAGGATAAATATAAATTTCATTACATACAAATACCACAAGAATCTTAAAATGTGTGTATTTGTGGCTAATTCAACCTCAAAAGTTAGTTAATAGGATAAAGATGGTCTCACACTTATATACTTTATCTTGATTTTAATTTTAGTTGACGTAAAACTTGGATTTTGTTTTCAATAGAAAATTCCTTTTGTCATTTAATCCAAATTAAAAGGTGTGAAAAGAGGTTAAAAAAAAAAACTCACATTTTTACAGGGAGCATCAACAACATGCTATGTAGCATTGCACCCAGAAGTGAGTGGAATCAGCGGCAAGTATTTTGCGGATAATAATCTTGCGGAAGCATACTCACATGCAAGAGACATGGATTTGGCCAAGAAATTGTGGAATTTTAGCATAAATTTGACTAAGTAAAATACATATATAGTGGTAATTGTCAATGCAAATGGAATATATACTGTATTAGTGAATTAAAATGCCAATGATATAATTATGACTGTTAATCTATATGTTGTTACTATTTTTTAAGAGAGCCATGCTGTTCAAGGTTACAATTTAGTTGCTCTAAGTATACAGAAGCATGGAATTTCCTTTACAAGTACTTAATATTGTTGCAAAACCCTTGTTGGCATTGAAAATATTGTGACATATGTTTGTATAATGTTGGAGAAATAATTTGTGTTGAGCCATGTTAGCCATGTTTAATGTTGGAGAAATATTTTGTTTAATTTTTATATAAAAAAGGCCTTTATTTTCTTGGGAAAAAAATGTTTTCCTGGCCTAACATCTTAATTTAATATATACTGTGTGCAAAGTATGAGAGTATACAAGGATTGAAGATATATATGAAAAATGGTGATTACATATTTAATTATGTCCATGAAAATTTTGAAGCATTAAAACATAACTGTGTATCATATATGATTTAGTGAAAAAATGTTGTTCTCTTTTAGATATTATATATGCTAATTTATACTCTAGTTCTTAAAAGGAAGACAAGAAAACACAAGAAATGGATTCAATTGTTTTTTTTTTTTTTAAAGTAATTTTGGCAAAGAGTCCTTTTCAAAACCTTGTCAAATAAAAATAGATGAAAATAATAATTTCTTGAGACAACTCACGAATTAAGAATCATCTAAACATTACCTAAATGGCTAAATGATATATAATAAATACGTACGTTTTGAAAAGAAACTTTGCTAAAAGAATTTTCACAATTTAATCGGCCTATATTAGGAGGGGGTAAGGAAAAATAACCGATATAAGAAATCAAACCACCTTAATTTTAAGGGATTAAAAATATATTTAACAATAGATTAAAAATAAATAATCTAATAAAAAAATATTAATCTAAAAAGTTGAACATTTCTTATAATTTGACTATTTTTCTCCCTTTTAATTGAAAATATAAAAGATGGGAAAAATGTGTCGGAAATTGCTTTGTATTTATATTTTAAGTAGAAAAAGAAAGGAGGAGGTTCAACGAATCATTAGACCATTTAATTATATAATACCTATCACTTTAAAAATATATTCTATTTTAGTTATTTATTGTTTAAAACTGAATTATTCAATTTTTAATTTTATCTTTTTCTAGATTTCTTCATTAAAATAATTTTTTTATGAGACCATTAATAGATATTTTGATTTATTTATGAAAATATTACATTAACATTAAATTATTTAATACATTAAAATTATAACCATTTTCTTTTCTGAACAAACAAAAGAGTAGAGGAAGTACGAGTCGCTAGTTGTTTTATTTTGATATTTTAAGAGAGAGAAAAATTAAAGTTTTAATTTTTAAAATATTGAAAAGTACATGAATTAGATGAAGTTAATTACCAGGGTAGTTACTTTAGTTGAGTAGTTGCAACAGAGAAAGATAGTTTGAGAAGTAAAATTAAGAACTCATGTGATATTAAAATTGATCCATTTGCAAGTGAAAGTACTATATATAAAGATTCAAGAGGAGAGTATTGTACTGTGACTACTGTCTCACCAAATAGCTGGGATATAACGAACAGAAAAACAAAAGGAAGTTTCCCATCACATTAATTTTTTTCTACTTTACATATCCAAGTCATTTATTTGGATGACAGTGATAGCTAGGGTTAGGAACCTATATATGAAATTTCCTTCCATCTGCTAAGTACTAAAATTTAATACCAATAACTTCAAATAAATTTTAATAAATGTATTTATCATATTTATTGGAAACTATTTATGGTTTTAAACCAACCCATTTCAAAATATTTTTTTTAATTTCAATATAAACATAATCGATCTACTTTTATTTAATAATGTTCTTAGCTAATCATTTATATACTGTAATAAATTAAAGTATCTATTTACATAATAAATTAATTAATGTACCGATAGTAAATTTTATAATAATAAAACGACTTTACTCAAATAGAATATAGAAATGTTAGCAATACATTGATATTTACTGCAATCTTTTTAACATGCATTATCTTATTTGTTAAAATACACTTAGAACGCCAACTCATTGTGCAATATTTTCTTTCTAGTACACTTTATCTTCTTTTTTTTAAGAAAAAAAATAGTTTATTTCATTAATAATAAAAGAATAAATATAATTTGAAATATGATAAAAAAAATTTAAATATTAACATAAGATCATGTTCTAATTAAGTTTTCAGCATACTTTATATATATAAAAAATTATATATAAAAAAAAACTAAACACACAAATTAAACCAAAATAAAAAGCATACAAACCGAAACCGTTGTTAAACACTTATGATTTAAGTACCATATTATAAACTCTCACACGTAAATATCGGCAGCTGATACAATCCTTGATAACTTGTTGCAGTCTAAATAAACTGATAGAGAAAGAAAAAGATAGAGATGTGGCCATTCAGCAGAAAAGGAGCTTCGGGATTTTCATCATCTTCCACTGCTGAGGAAGTTACTTATGGAATCGATGGGACTGGTCTCACTGCTATTGTCACAGGTCACTTTTATTTCTTTTTCCATTTGCACTGCATTTGATATGAATTGGAACAGATCAGAGAAGAGATATTGAGAGAATAAAAGTTTGAGATGATTTTAATAAAGTGGAATTTAAAATTGTTTAGATTGGTAGAATTAGCCAATTAGGAAGGGATGGAATCACAGTCTTTTATTTTTATTTTTTATATATATATTTGTTTAATGAGATTGAAAAGTAAAAGAAAAATAATGAAGAAAGATAATAATTTGGATTTTGGATTTTACCTTTTACTTAACATAATGTAACTCAACCTATATGATCACCCATAGCCTTAACTATAAATTAGCTGATAAAAAAAAAACTATAAATTTATCTTAATTCCAAAAGCTTACAAACTCTAAAAAATTATACTTTATCATAATACTTGCACTCTTTTAAACAAATAGGAAACTCTCTGAAATTTTCCAGTTTTTTATATCTTAAATCTTGTAATTGTATAATTCGTTGTTGTTGAAACTAACAATAGGGGCATCTAGTGGCATTGGTGCTGAGACTGCTCGTGTTCTAGCTTTGCATGGTGTCCATGTGATTATGGGGGTGGTAGATATGATCGGTGCAAAAAATGTGAAGGAATCAATACTTAAGGAGATTCCAATAGCTAAAGTTGATGTCATGAACTTAGATCTTAGCTCTATGGCATCTGTTCAGAATTTTGCATCACAGTTTAATTCATCTGGTCTTCCATTGAATATTTTGATGTAAGAAGAGTACATGAGTTTACATAA
The DNA here is from genome assembly GCA_014843725.1 of Amphicarpaea edgeworthii. Taxonomy (NCBI): domain Eukaryota; kingdom Viridiplantae; phylum Streptophyta; class Magnoliopsida; order Fabales; family Fabaceae; genus Amphicarpaea; species Amphicarpaea edgeworthii. The sequence continues at coordinate 4,498,146 of CM026325.1, forward strand.
TTGTCAATTATTTTCGTGTGTGTATTTAATATTAGTGTCCATTAAACTTGTTATCTATTTTTCTTTATGCACACATCATAATTCTGACCATTCATGAATTCACTTTTTGTCTTTTGTCTTTTTTATTTTTTTTTGGGCAATTCAAAGAAACAATGCAGGGATTTGTGCAGCCCCTTTCATGCTATCCAAGGATAACATCGAACTTCAATTTGCCATAAATTACATAGGTATATTTAAACTATATAATTCCATAGCATGATTCACTTGTGCATGTGTGACTTGTGAAGGGTTATAAATAATTGTTACATGATATGTGTGTGTAGTCAAAATAATCTTAATCTTTAATTTGGATTTTATCCAACATAATTACTCAGGTCATTTTCTTTTAACACACCTGTTGTTGGATGCTATGAAGAAAACAACACGAGAAAGTAAGAAACAAGGAAGAATTGTTAATGTCTCCTCAGCAGGCCATCGATTAACATATAGTGAAGGAATTATTTTTGACAAAATAAATGATCAATCAAGGTATATGAACTAGCCCATATACAATTTATGATGATAAATTATGCTAGCAGTTTCTTGTTCATGGCCTCAAGCTAGATTGACGCTTAAAAACGACAATTAGTGTCAGTTTTTCACTTAATTAAGTTAAAAGATCTCATTTTGTGATGAATATCATCTCCATTTTTTTTAACATACGGATTTAAGCATACAAAAACAAGAACTATAAGTGTTTTATATAATTAATTTACTTCCTTTTATACAGTTACAACAATTGGCTTGCATATGGGCAATCAAAGCTTGCTAACATTTTACATGCCAATGAACTTGCTAGGCGCTTCAAGGTTGAGTTATACATTATTTCGAGGTTCAAAGTTGATTAATACGTTTTTTAACCATATATAATGAAACATTGTAGGAGGTTATTGATGGTCACTATAAGTAAACATTATTATCTCCATTTGATTTCTCTAAACCTTCTGCTAATTAACCACTAAGAAATTGATATCCGTCATCTTGCATGTGTTCCTTGCTTTTCCTATTAGACTTTCACTATTCAATTAAGAAAGTAGTATTTCTAAATGAATATTTCTTCCATATTATAGCGTGGCCTATTTCTAAGTAAATTAATTCTCATTTAACGATGGTTTTAATTCAAAAATTCTATCATGTTTATGCAGCGTTGCATATTGCATTGAATAAGTAGCTAGTGATTTACATACAGGTGTACATGAGTTTTTTGAAATTGGATGCAATTTTGAATTTTAAACATCATTGTACAGTTAAGGTTCAAGTTGAGTGTAAGAGGATTGAACCAGTCAAATATCAGGTTGAACTAATTAAATTAAATTTTACATCCTATTTGACAAAACGGTATTATCATTAGTTGCAAATTTTTATAACCTCCTATCCTATGTAATTAAAAGTGAAAACCAAAAATGAAATTTTTTTTTTTTTCAAATCAAACAATATCTTTTAGTTTCTGATCATTTTTTTTTCTCACTCTCTTGTCTGGTGATCTTCCGTTTGTTATGTTTATGAGAGAGAAAATGGCTCTTTAGTTTTGCCTCATCATTTATTAATTTGTTTGTGATATACATAACAATATCACTTGTTCGATATTGTAACTTGATCAGGAAGATGAAATAGATATTACTGCTAATTCTCTTCATCCAGGACTCACTACCACCAATATTTACATTCACAATCGTTTTTTGACCGGTAATTACCACATTCATAGTCCTATATTTTGTACATGAATATTGCTTGAAAAGAAATTACAGAAGTTGTGTTAAATAGATTGATTGTTCTACATAATAAATTCAAACTTAGTAAAGTGTCCTTGCAAACATATATAGTTTCACATGTTCACCTAGAGGCAACATCTGTAATTTAATCACATAATTGCAACAAAAACGGTCGCGTTGTATATCTTTTTCGTAGGTGGTTTTTTGTTCAAGTATATATATTTTTTCATGCAGACAATGATATATATATATATGCTGGGTTTTATATTGACTATTTGTATGGTTTATGCAGGTATATTCTATGTGTTAGGGCCATTTGTAGTTTATAAGCTAATTGCGGGATTTTTGGTAAAAAATGTACAACAAGTAAGTTGAATTACTATAATTAATCCATGAATATAACTAAGTTTAAATTTATTTTTAATTTTTACATATAAATCCAATTAAAGAAGGTTAAAAAAAACTTACATTTAATTAATTCCATATAGGGAGCAGCAACAACATGTTATGTAGCATTGCATCCACAAGTGAGTGGAATCAGTGGCAAGTATTTTGTTGATAGTAATCTCTCGGAAGCACAGTCACAGCAGGGAAGAGACATGGACTTGGCCAAGAAGCTGTGGGATTTTAGCATAAATTTGACTAAGCCAAATACATAGTGATGATCACAATCGTCAATTAATGCAGATGGAATACTGTTTTAGTAATAAAAATGCATGTCAATGATACAATTACTGTTAATTTATTTGTTGTTACAGTTTTTGAAGAGTGTTATATATGTCGTACGTTCAAGCTTATTATTTTGTTATAGTAGTACATTGTCTTAACAATGGTTTCACGACGGTGATCAATTATCCAAATTGGTTTAAATCACCATTTACTTTTAAAAACATTAATTAAAAGCAATTTTTAGATATTTACCAAAGCAATTCTTAGTGGTATACGGTATTGCACTGTCTCTGACTCTCACCAATGCAAATTAAGGAGCTGAAGTGTGTCTTCAGGGCACTCACTAAAACTTTCCGCCTTCAAATTAAGCGGGGCTTAGAGCAACAAGAGAAAAGACATTGCCATTCCTTTTTAGTTTTACTTTATATGTTCAGATTTTTTAGGTACTTCGGTACTTAAGTTAAGACTGAGATGTTTATGTTTTTATTTATAATAAAGATTATCAAGATTTTATTTTAAGCCTTATGCTAGCATGCATGATGTCACAGTCATACCTCTGAGGGTGTTATAGATTTTGTTTATAAAGTTTTACACATCCCCATTAAACTCATAAAGGAAATAAAATTAATATTTGAAAAATATAAAAAGTACTGTATTAAATACCTAAGAAAGATGGGAAATTTGGAATTATTCAAAGTCCTTTATTTTGTTCTTTAACGTCAACAAATTAAAATGAACACGATTTTGCAAAGTAGGATTTTAAAGTGACGCATACACAACAATAATATCAATGTGTGAGCTTCACTTTGGAGAAAGATAAGAGAGAAAATGTGGTGGTTGGGAAGAAAAGGACCTTCTGGATTCTCAGCTTCTTCTACTGCTGAGGAAGTTACTCAGGGAATTGATGTCACTGACCTCACTGCCATTGTTACAGGTTAAACTTTTATGCAAATGGGTTTCCGTGATTTGTTTTGTTCTTCCTTAATTTACTCATAAGTGGTTTGTTGTTCTTATTATGAGATGGGAATTTGTCATTCGTGTTAAAAATGTATACTTTATATGAATGAGTGTTTTTTTTTATGTTTCCATATTTCAACCTTTAGATTGAGATTTTTGTTTGTAGGAATGAGAACAGAGAGGAGGGAGATGAAATGCTATAGTTTTTTTTTCTTTTTCTTTATTGATGATTATGGAACTAGACTTCACACTTTTTGGCCTTGTCCATGCCTAATGAGGTTCTAATCTGTATCTTATGCATGAATTGCTTTGCTTGTGTTTAATGAGTGCTAGTGCTTTATGGCTTATGCTATTATGTCTTTTCAACGTGGTTTTAAATTGTGGTTATGGTGGCGGTTTTGTAACAATCCTTGAAATTGTGAAAAATTGTGAGTTGTGACCAGACCTCAGAAACCTTGATGCTGGGGCTGCAATTGTGGTTGTGGACAACAGGATAAGGAGGAAAAAGTTAATGTATTTCTATCAATTGCTATTGTTACAGTTGCTGTTAGTGACAATATATGTTAGTATGTTGTTGTAGATTTTGGAGATACATGTTGGTGGGGTTAATTAATCATCATGGTTCTCAATTTGTTTCTGGTAGTGTTTGTCTTTTATTTTTTTTGAGTTTTTGGTGCAAATGACTTCTCTTCATAGTGTGGTTCATGTTGCTGCAGGGGCAACTAGTGGCATTGGTGTTGAAACTGCGCGCATACTTGCATTACGCGGTGTCCATGTTGTCATGGGGATCAGAAATATGGCAGCTGGTGGAGAGATCAAGGAAACAATATTAAGAGATAACCCGGCTGCAAAAATTGACATGATGGAGCTGGACCTAAGCTCAATGGAATCAGTGAGGAAATTTGCATCACAATTCAATTCTCGTGGTTTTCCTCTCAATATACTTGTGTATGTGTACTTTGTGAATCGAAATTTTGGTGTTTTCACTTGAAGAATGCTAGATGGTAAATTTCAACATATGCTATTGTATACAGTGAGGAGTATTTGTTTCTTTTGTTGTTCAAAGTAATAATGCAGGAATCATGGCAACACCGTTCATGCTTTCCAAAGACAATATAGAATTACAATTTGCAACAAACCATATAGGTGAGATTTTTATCTTAAACTGTCCAAAGACAATAAACGCTCATGCACAGATACTTTGAAATTTATGAATTTGTAGTTTCTATCAATTTCAATTCTTTTGTTTTTGTTTTTATTTTTATTTTTTGGTAATAAGGGAATTTGAGATATAAGGGTCTCTCCTTGCAGGTCATTTTCTTTTGACAAACTTATTGCTCGAAACATTGAAACGGACTGCTATTGAACAGAGAAAGGAGGGAAGGATCGTAAATGTCTCATCTAGACGTCATAAATTATCATATCCCGAAGGGATTAGATTTGATAAAATCAATGATAAATCAGGGTAACAAACTATATATTTCCCTCCAAACCCTTCCATCTAAACATATAGTAAGTGATTGATATTTTCATTTTCTTCTTTTCAATGTTCAGGTATAACAGTTTGTCTGCATATGGACAGTCAAAGCTTGCTAATGTTTTGCATGCCAATGAGCTCACAAGACGGCTAAAGGTGACTGACTTATTTGAGGTTATTGTCTGCTAGTAGTCTGCTTCTGTATGTGTTGTGGAGGTGGTGGACTACTAACACCAACAATTTGTGAGATGCAATTTGTTTATGTAAAACAACCAGAGGTTTGGTGGAATCTAATATCATGTATGTGGTAAATCAGAGGTTTGGTGCCTTATTTCAAATCCCTGGATAAGAATTGGTTATGTAGATAGGTCAAGATGTCATTGACTAAGTAAGATGTGAAGGATGATAGTTTACTCAGATATCAAATAATTCATGTTTATCCATGAGCTTGTTATTTAAGGTAAGACTTGAATCATATTCCTCTACTGCTAGCATTTAGCACATCTGAGGTTTCTACAAATCACAAGTAATAGAACAGAATAGTCATCTTGCTACTTTTTTTTTGAAAAGGAAAAGCATCATTTATTCATCTTGCTACTTGATGTTTTCTTGTAGCAGGAGGAGGGCACAAACATAACTGCAAACTCAGTTAGCCCAGGACCAATTGCCACCAATCTATTCCGTTATCACAGTTTAGTGGATGGTAATTCCTTTCTTCTTTGGTGTTTTATTTTTTTTTATGAATGTTATATTACATTCTTGGTCCCTATAGTCTCACTTGGAATTTTAGTTTGTCCCCATAGGTTAAACTCTTTCTAATTAAGTAAAAGATTATAAAGCATTTCTAATTAGGTATCCATCATTACCCTTTGTCAGGCATCCATTAATTCAGTTCTTAGGTAACAAACTGTGCTGTTAGATTTGCTTGTAGTTTGTTGGCTTGTTATATTTGATGGCTTGCTCCTATTTTTATGCAGTGTTTGTTGGCCTACTTGGTAAATACGTGATGAAAAATATACAGCAGGTAAAAGTGTTCAGTTAGGTTGCTCTACCAAAAGCAGTTATCGAATAAGTCAGTAGATAATTTGCATTTATAAGTAATAAAAAAAAATCATACACACATGATATACTTTTGCCTCCTTTTCCTTTGAACATAGGGAGCAGCAACCACATGTTATGTTGCATTGCATCCACAAGTTCAAGGGTTGACTGGCTGCTACTTTGCCGATAGTAACTTAGCTGAAGCAAGTTCACAAGCATCTGATCCAGAGATGGCAAGGAAACTGTGGGAGTATAGCTCAAATCTGATCAAATCTTGATTTTATGTTACCTAATTTGTAGGGACTAATATCTAGTGATAATTTTTGGACATTAGATTGATCCATTAAACAATCACTAGACTTTTTTTACCCTTGTACAGTACCTTATTACATTAGAATATATGCTTAGTTCAACTCACTCCATGTAACAATCACAAATTTTGAGATACTTGTAATCTGATATTATGTCTCTAATTAAACCTCACTTTTTGAGTTTTTTGTAGATGTCCTGAGGTATACATTTTGATTGTGACTTTTGTAACAGTTATCAGCCGCTATCTACTTTGTCATTTTTATGTAATTCAGAAGAAAGAAAAAAACAACTAGGAGAGAAAGAAGCACCAAATTATAACTACATTAAATAAGGCAATTAACTTCCGACTAATTTGACTTGTATCTATATTCTATAGGTATCCGATTATGCTTCAATTTCAATTAACTAATGATTTGTGTCACAATCAACATAAATTGGCACAAGATAATAATTACCTAGCGGAATCACCGACTTTTTGAACAAAAAAAAGTAGCGCAATTTTATTTGTAATGTACCCATTTGGGGATTAAATAAATAATGCAACATGTTGCATGTCCTGTGGGATTTGACTGTTGATGTTATTGATTCTCTGAAGAACAGCAAACTGTCTAAAGTGTTTTATACGAAGTTAGGAACGATTCTTGCATGAGTACAATGGTTATCAAAAGTTCAAGATAATAAAATAATTTCAACAGACTTTATCTTCATTTTCATACATCTTGTTCTTTTGATTCATTGTGCTCATGCATGAATCACTAAAGGAAAAATAATAAATAAAAGAAAGGTTGACCCCATCAGATAAGCACTGTATAAACCAGTTGAGAGGATCACAAGTCTATATATATCTTCAATTTTACTTCAAATAACAATGTACAAAATAAATCCAGCAGAAGGGTATTATATAATGACAGTGATACATCTGAGCATCCAATCAAGAGATGTATGGGTTCCACAAATCCTTGGCTTCTCATCAATAAATGCAGAATCACAATACAGTCACCCATATTCTGTACAGCAATATCACCTCCCAAAAAATAGTCTAGAAGCTAAATTTTGTACCAATTTCACTTTTTTTTTTTTCGGCATCTATATGATGTTCTAAAAGATACAGTTGTCATTGCATGAATTCTTTAACTGAAGGAACTGCATACATATGATTAGAAAAACTCATTCCTCGAGTTAATATTAACATTAATCCTATCATTTATCATATCTTAGGCCACAGAGAGAAATCCAAGCTCCCTACTTATCATGCACTGATGCTGCATCTTGAAAATTCTACATACAAACATAAGCTCCTCCTTTTGCAACCAGTGAGCAGCAATTGCTTCAGTTGATATAGACAAATCAAATGTCAGGAAGTTTCATCCTATGGCTTAGTTTGGCATTTCACCTGAAAGGTTCTGAACTCCACAAGCCTGAGCCTGAAGCCATGCATAATGGAATTATGTGCCCCAGCTCCTCTATTCTCAGATCAAAATTTATTACATTGATTCTCCTATGCTTTGGCTCCTTATTTTACAATTACTTCCTCAGCAAATAGAACAATAAATGGATCATTCTGACAAATTTCAAAGACTTGCTCATAAAAGTGGGCCAAGGAAAATGCTCCATGTCATAAACCATTAGCCCTGCTGAGCAAAGAGTTGGGACTTAGATCAAGGGATGGGTTAATCTTCACATTATCCCCAAGAAGCTGCCGGCAAACACGGTCAGCCAAGACTGATTGAACATCATACGGCTCATTATGAGGAGTCCGTGAAAACTGCTTCCCCAGAACATCACTTTCATTTGGAACCAGTTCCGATGTAATGTGAGATGTCTGTTGTTGCATTCCTCGAAAAATGTCAACATTCAAGTCATGATGAGCAGGGACACTAACATAGACACCATTTGAAGACTTTGGCAAGCTTCCAAGACCCTCTTGAATGTAAACTAAGTGATTACTAAATGGAATGGCACCACTACCACCATTGAGAGGCGTTGATGCACCAGAAGCAGTCCGAGGGCTAGATATAGGAGAGGGAGACATTCTCCCATTCATGTGTTGTGGCGATCTTGGCCTCAAAAGTGGGCTTCCAATGGGTGAGACAGGACAAGATATATTCCTTGGAATATGGATTTCACTGGAGATAAATGAATTAATTTTAGATAACTATTGGTAGTGTCAGCAACCTTGTGTGTGTGTGAGAGAGAGACAGAGAGAAAGAGACCTTGCATGAGGATTATTTTTCAAAAACCTAGAAGAATGAAGAGAAAGTCGATCTGAATCCAACTTAGATGGATTCCTTCCTTGTCCAATTCCCTGCAAATTTATCACAGATGAATTAAAATACCACAATACTTACAAGAGGATACAGGAGAAACAATAAAAGAAAAATAACTTCAAAGATCATTCCATTATGCAGGCAAATAAGATACTGGTAAAAGAAAAACAACTTCAAAGATCAGTTTTATACAGCCAGTCATGACATCAAAAAAGAAATTTCATTGATGCAGGACAGGCAATTATAGTGAAGTTTCATTTTGAATATTTCAGTATTTTTTCTAGGAATTTGTTTTTTGGATTTTATGAAAGAGTCAATCAAGTTGTGTCATGTTGTGACTCGTGAGATTATTCAATGGGGTTGGAATGGTTTAGAAATTACATTTTTCATTGATAAATACTAGAATTTTCTTTGTAATCCAGTGGGGTTTTAAACCTAGAACCTTTGATCTGTTATAAATCCCTCAACAGTGTGCTCAAGCTACTGCCCCTGCCCATTCCATCTGCATCCTCATGCTGCCTCAGAAAAATATGTAAAAACAATTTCTATGGCAAAATATATGGACTATGGATGAGAATAAAATCTCATGACATTTTCATGTAGCAGAGCAGATGACTTCCTATTTTATTCCTATTATGTGCAGGAAGAATAAGGCTATGCAAATATTGGACACAAGAGCATGATATGTAATGCAAAACAAACAGGCTATCCCACTTCACACTAAGAATATGGAAATAGACACAAAAAAACTTTTTATATGATTTATGTTGGAAATAGCTTCCCTACCAGAGCTGTAGCTCCTTGTGTGGTCCCAGATACTGCTGGGTCTGAAGAAGCATCAGGACCCAGAATAGGTCTTTCTAAAGGTGCAGCGCATTTTACAAAAGGGTGGTCCAATAGTTCACTGGCTGAAGGGCGATTTTGAGGATTACGTTGTAGGCATTTCCTAACAAAATCCTTTCCTTCACTAGAGAGATGATCTGGGATAGTTGGGAGTTCCTTGCTATTACCAATCTTGAACATGGCAGCAACCTGTTATATTAACATGCAAAGACAATAATTTATCAAGTCAAGGCATAAATAAATTAATAAAAGAAATATCACCACTTCATTATAAATGAAAACAACAAACTACATAAAATAATAGGAAAAAGAAAAAACTAACTACAAGTTCCAATACGTTGATATAAATTACGAACCCCTTCATACTGACTCCAAGGAGGTTTAGTTGTAGCCATTTCCAAAACTGTGCATCCAAGGCTCCAAATATCAACAGCTAGGTTGCAACCATTAGAGTTTTTTATAACCTGAAAAATCAGAATGCAAAGCTATAAAATCACAAAACCATGTAATTGAATCTAAAGAACTGAAACTAACAGAGAAAACATTACAACCTCAGGAGCCATCCAATAGGGGCTTCCCTTGAATGATAATGGACATGATTGCCCTGTTATCTGCAAAATATGCAAGTTAATATTTGGGGAAACAGGATAGATAATGCAAATAAAAAGGATAATTTTTATCTCCAAGCTTACATGCTTTGCCATGCCAAAGTCTGCCAACTTAACCCGGCCATTAGTATCTACCAGTATATTTGCTCCTTTGATGTCCCTTTACAAAAAATGCAATTTAAGTGATAGATACATCAGGACTCAGAAGTACAGAAAATTAATCATCGAGAGGCAGCAGTAAAATTTAAAGTTTTAAAAATGAACAAGTGACTCTGTTCACCTGTGGACAGTATTTTTAGCATGTAAATAAGCAAGTCCTGACAAAATTTGTTGAGTAAAACTACGAATAGCTAGTTCACCAAATTGTCCATATTCTTGAAGAAGTTTATATATGGATCCTCCAGCAACATACTCCAGATATATGTAAAGCTTGTCGCCTACCTGTTTAAGGGATGATTCAGCAGTTTCTGTAAGTAGACTAAAAAACAAATATGTAAACAAGTTTCTAATATTATGATGACAGGTAAATATGTAAACCACCAGCAACTAATAATCTTGTAACTAGATGATCATGCAAGCATTAAAAATTGGCAGTATGCAGATAAACCCCTAAATAAATCATGATCACTCACAAACAGCTAATATAAACATGACATGAGAATGAGAACGGAACAGGAAATGGAGAACTTACTGATTCAGAACCATAATATTGCACAATATTTGGATGTCGTAACCGGCTCAACAAGGTAATTTCCTGCCAGAATCTGGAAGTTAGACATTCAAAGCTAGACTAAATTTGAAACAGAAATAGATACTAACATATTGCACGGCCACAGAGTTTAAGAATTATTCAGTTCCACAAAAAATAAATTACCTGCATTAATTGCTTAGCACTTTCTTTAGATTTGGCATCATCTGAAAACAGAGTTACCTCTTTCATAGCACACATTTCACCACTTTCCCTATACATGACAACATTTTAACCAAACAATTTAAGATGCATAAATTAGTGGATTTAAGAAAAGAAAGGTTTCTTCATAATAGAATCGAGAACTTTTGGTCACAAGCACATACTTATTAAAGCCTACATAGACATGTCCAAATGTGCCTCTGCCAAGCAGCTTTCCTTTCTTCCAACGTGATCCAGGGCTAATTGGATTATCTGTTCTTCCTGGACTTCTTGGCATAGATGGAGAAGTTGCTGCAGAATTTGAATGAGAGAAAGGCAAAGTATTGGTAACTGCTAAGGGAGGAAGGGGCAAACGATGACTCTGTGGTTTTACATCATCAACTCTTCCTGTTTGTGATTCATTGGGTGTTCCCCCAGCTCTTGGATGAATAGGTGTAACAGCTCCACTCTGAATTCTAGAGCTTGGACCAGGGCTAGTCATTCTGGGACTAGGTACAGGGGAATATTCTGGGCTACCCCTGCTAGGTTGCCAAAATAACTGTCCTGACATGTCCCCTCCCATTGAATTATGCCCGGAATTGTGACCAGAACCAGGACTTGAGCAGTGGCCAGATCCACCTAAATTGACCTCTGAATATGGCTTTCCGGACCAAAAAGCAGAGTTCAACACCTGTTCTGTGCCAAATGCTCTCATTGGACTTCTTGATGGACTTGATCTGGAACTGTCAGGCGCACTGCAGAAGGCACCATGAGGAGGAATCTGCAGATTTGAAACACGGTTGCTTAAGGGCCTACGTTTGGGTGAAGTAGAAGGCGTATGATTACCCAGAATGTTTGCTGGTTTTTTGGCTTCTCTTGAATTTATTTGGGAAACAGTAGATGATTGATCCTTGAGCATCAAGCTTCATGAAAATGCCAACATCCAAAATGAGTAAAGTAAAATATTTGCATGTAATCATAATGTCATGAATCAACTATCTCAAAAGCCTAAAATAGGTGAAGATACATGAATGGTTTTACATTATATCTCTAATACACACCCTTGGATAAGAGCCCACTGAACTTAAAGCATGGATAATGCACTGGTCCCCCTACCTTGTGCTGAAATTCAACTTTTTAAAGAATGGGGACAGCAAGTATTGAATTGAGAGGCTTTGATACCATGCCATGAACCATCTACCCCAAAAGCTTAGGCTTTTAGGAAAAGGCACGTGAATGGTTTTATATTACACAATTTACATCTCCATTCCATTCTCTAACAATGCATAACCTAGGCATGCATATACAACAAAATATGCAATCCTGAAGCACATTATCGTGAATGCTTGTAGAGTATACCTGGAGGGACTTCCTGCAGCAGTTCTAGTCCCAGTTTCACAGTCAGTTGCCAGAGGACTACGATTGCGAGAGTCCACTGGTTCATCACTATCAGCAGAGCTCTCACTAAAGTCTGAAGCAGTGACCAGATCAGCATCCAAATCAGCAGGGTTCAACCTACCACGCAGGCACGCCGGTTTTGGTAGTGGAAGAAACAATGATGATTTGGAGCCCTTTTCAACTCTTGCTCTAGATGATGGTATACTGATTTCAGAATCTGCTCGGCTTATTTTTGATGGGTGCAGGCAAGGAAGTGGTAATGGCTGAGCATGAGGCCTTTCAACAAAGCTTTGACACCTTCCCACTTTGGAAGGTGAAGGAGATCTTGATTCAGGAGGAGACTGAGCCCCTTTCTCTGAAATTGAGTCATTGCATTGTCTACGTGAGATCCTCCAGATCTACTGCTTGGTTTACCTTCCGATGGGATTTTAAATTTTCGTTGAAATGCATCAATAAGACTTTCCTTATTTGCTTTCTTCTTGGTTACTTTTGACGATGATTTCCCCCACCATGAAGGCATATTTGTATTTTATATATTGCAATGTGGCAAACAAGTTGCTTAAACGAATCCCATTAATGGTTCAAAATATCTATCATTTCACATCAGTAAGTGGAGTTATAAGCATTATGATCCAGCCAAAACCCTCACCAAATGAAGAATCCAATAATTCCAAAAGCAGTACTTCAGAGTCAGAGACCGAAATTGGTGACTGAAAATGGCTGCTAAAACCCTGCAACAGAGAATAACACATATATTCAACTGCTAAAAAAGATGCATGTTTGTTACAACCTTAATGCAAATATTGTATCCAAATTCTTCTACACGTGCATATATTCTTAACCAGTAAGCCTATGACAATACCATCCTAAATGGTATATTGCAGAAAGATTCAATAATAGCATAAGCTAACAAATCAACAATTCACTAGTTTATGCTACAACTAGTTATCTACCTTTCTCAATAAGTTAGTCAAACAGTTCATGGTAAGAGAAACATCATACACCCGATCCAACACAACTTTTTACTAACTAAGAATAATAAAAATCAACAATTCCATCAGTTAATCCTTGGGCCACAGAATCCCAAGCCAAAAACCTACAACAGTGTCAGTGTAATACAGTAAAGCGTAAACACCTCTAAGTCTCTAACCTTCCTAATCCCAATCAACATAAACTAATGCACAGCGTGACAAAATTTACTGTACAACTCTTGTATGCAGATTCTAAAACTGCCCAAAACTTGAAAGCATTAGTTAGACAATATCATCCACTGATTCATGTCAGCTCAAATTCCTTACTTTGAAACTTACAAAAACAAAGTTTAATATATCCCAACTGCAAAGTTCTAACCTAAAAGAAAAAAAATGCATATGAAAATATTAGAAGTTAAAACCATAAAAATTTGTACACAGATCGTCAAAACATTAGAAACCCATCTCCCAATCAAACTAATCTTCATATATAGATAACATTTTGAGTGTTCCAATACCCAGATTCCTAACCCCACTAAAAAAGTAGAAAAAAAAAACAAAACTTTGAACTTCACACCCATTAACTACACCAAAATTTCTCATAATCCCAAGTGAAACCACCACCCCCATTGTTAAAAACTCTCACATCTAAACACAGATCCACTCATCCACCAACACAACACTGAACATCGAAAAACAGCTAAATCAACTAACTCGATCATCGTTCACTGAAACTAGAACAAACATAAAATGCAATAAAGCTGGAAACTTACTTCGAATTTGCTCCACGCAGTGAATCTGAGCTCAACCCCACACTGTGATATTCAGCTCAAATCTAGGTACGCAAAAAAGAAAAGAAAAAACATTTTTTTTCTGAACCACTCAGAACCCCAGAAATGGAAAAACCCAGAAACTCAAAATGCAATAAAATGGAGAAGGATTAGTAGTGGTGTGTGGTGAAAAATTGGGAATTGGAAGATAGTGAAAGAGATCGCGTACGGAAGAAGAGAGAGAAAGGAAGAGAGAAAGAGTGTTTTTTCTTCGTGCTAAGACATCGAAGAAGAGGGTCTTTTGAGCGTTGATTCTTAATAGTTAATAATTAATTAATTAACAATTTGCACCAAAATAATTAAAAATTATGAACGTAATTATTACATTGTGTTTATTACATTTTTTGCTGTTGGAAAATTATTACAAAGGCACAACTGCAAATATTATAATAACGTATTGGTGATTATTTCGGAAGAGATTCTTGGGTTACTTTTTTTTTTTATTATTATTATTATTATTAGGGATTTATTCTTATATTATGAACATTGCTACTTAGTTAATCAATTTCTTTAGGGTTTGAATATTTCGAAAAAAAAAAAAAACTAATCGAGAATGAGAGAAGAATTTTATTAAAAGGTAAATCAAATGTTTTGATCAAAATTACAATATGATGACTCAATAAATATCTACATGATGGAAACCTTATCTTGAATGTTACTAGCATAAGTTTAATGGTCATTCAGGAAAAAAAAAAAAAGCAGCATAAGTTTAATGGTAAAATAACAAGTATAATTGATGGAGTCAAACAAGTTTTATATTTAGACGTATTAGATAAAAGTATTTTTAAGATAATTAGTTTTTTTTATAATAAAATTACAAAACAATGGATTTATTATTTTTTTAACCAATAATATGACTTAAAGCAATAAAAAAAGAAATAACAATTAATGTATTTGAAAACTGGTCATTATTTTAATTAATAAATATATCTTAGAGATGTAATATTTATATAAATATATAAATAAATATTATTTTTATAGAATTTATTATTATATTTATTAAAGATAATATATCATTATTTTTAATAATATTATGGAAAAATCATATTTATTAACTATAAAGTTTAATGTTAGTGTAGAAGTTTTTACCTTGTCATGCAAATAAAAATAATATTTTGATATGACTTTTAAAGTAATTTTTTTTTATCAAAATTCACACGTTTATCATATGCTGGTTTATGAATAGATAACAATATAAAAAATATTTAGATATAGTCAATGCATATTTTATTTTCTCTAAATATAATATATTTGTTGAATTTAATATATTTAATGATAATTTATGATATTAAATATATAAATTTTTAAATAAATCTCTATATGTTAAAAAAAAAATTAACAGGTATATCTCTTGGAATTAATCTTTTGAGATATTTGAGATCTAAGAAATTATTATTTCTTAACATTTTTTTTTTATATGCATGAATCAAGATGGAACTCATGATCACCTATTTATTATTTACCAACCATATTATATTAGAAAAATGTATTATTAAGATGTACGTAGTTATTAGAAAATTTAATGGATTTTTAGTATATTTTTTTATTACATCTCCTGTGAGAGTAGACTACGATTTACTCTATCTTCTAATATATACCATCTCTTTTTATTTTTCTCTTTTAACTCCCAAACTTAAAGCTCAGAGCTTGAATTCATTTCACCAACTAATGAGATAAAAGAGTTCCCCGTTAGAAACGATTTTCCATCACATGCTGAAATCATTTGAAGCATATTATTCCTCTCACTACCATGATTGATGGTGGTGTTTTTTCATATATATAGCTACTAATTAATAGTGTGTTTACTAAATCTGTTTATAATCATGTGGAAGAAGATGGAAAACCAATATTTTTGGGACCAAATCTCAAGAGTGATGAGTTGTTATTATATATACAAAAATGGCCAATTTGGGTGTTGAAACATTTGTGGTAGTTTCTAATGAAGCTTCCAATTCCAAGTTAAGAGAGAGGTTACTTGTAGAAGTAGAAGACATATATATATCATATGGATTTGGCATATTTGGTAAAAGTTCAAAGGAATAATGACAAATCTTGCACTTAGCTGTTTATATTAGCTTTCTATATTTTCATGGAACCGAATTGAAACAAGTTACACTTATATATAATAACAAAATAAAAATAAAAAATGCTATTTTTGGTTAACAGGGTTAGGAACCACCATAGGTGTAATGCTAGTAATGCTGCCTAAGGGTATTACGCAAGCAATCTTCATTCCATGATCTTCTAGTATGCATGATGATGATGATGATGATGATGATATAGTCTTACATGATGTTTGCTTCGATTTCAATTGAGGCGTCAAATGTGCCTCAAATTAGTGTCAATTGTGTTCCTTAAATTTATCACACAATGATCATGTTGAGTTTTTATTCCATTGAGTTTGGATATGCAAAATGGGAAAAAGAAAAATGTTACTTTCTCTTACAAAATCAATTATAGTGTTTATTTTTATTTTATTTTTATCAAAACCTCTTTATGAGACAATTCTACTCAAGACAAGTAGAATCTTAATGGGCAAAATAGTCTAGGGTTTAATTATCAATGTCATTGTATGTCTAGGCAGATTCAAATTTGAGACTAATGATTAAATTAAAATAATTATGTGTTAATTGATCCACATGTTTATTAGTAGTTTATAATTTAAATCAAATACTCATTTTTTATGGTTATATATATTCAAAAATGAATTTTATTAATTTGTTTTAAATTACATAAATTAGTTCGTAACAAATTCACTCTTCAATATAATTAAATTTATAACATATTGCAATAATGTTGAAGGAGGAAAGGAGACACTTTCCAAGAAGATGCAAAGCTTAGTGGATGTCATAGGTATATATAGTTAAACAAAACAAGGGATGAGTGCACATGCTCTACTTAATCTTCGAAACATGATTATGATAGCAGGACTTTGATTGCAAAAAGAAACACAAAATAATATCAAGAATTGAGTATATGCAAATTGAAATAATAATAATAATAATAATATAAAAAAAAGAATTCAAGCAATGAGACAAAGGCACAATAACATCTAAATCTTGTTGGTTGCAACTTGCAATTGCAAACTTACGAATAAGGCAAAGGGAGATGTATTGGACATTCCACGTGTCCTTAAGGCACACTCCCACGTGCCATGGTCCCACATTTTCTTCCTTATAATTGTGGGGTCCACTACCCTACACATAACCTTGCACGTGTCTACTTCTGTGTTCAAATTCAATGCTGCCATTACAATTAAGGACAAAAAAACTCTTTATACACACTCATACACCGGCGTATCGGCAATAATTTTCATTTTAAAAATATATGACAACTATAGTTTTGCAAGCTAGTTAATTGTCGTGTAATCAATTAAAATAATTGTGTGATTTTTTCTTTTAATCTTATCATCTAAATCTAAATATAATTGGATGTTTTTGTTTCATTTATTAAAATCATTCTTGACGAATTAAGAAAATATTCACATTTTACCAAAATATTATTTGTCAATACAAATTTAAGACACATAAGTTATAAACTAATATAATGAAAACTTCAAATTATTAATCCAACGAAGATTGATTGCCAGTAGTATTTTTTCTTCTTCTTTTTATTGACCATTTGAACATAAAAAAGAAAAGATATATAAATATGATAACTAAATGATGAAAATAAATAAAAATAAAAAAATAATAATTTTGTACTATGTGATGATAGTTATTATGAAGAAAAAAAATGTGATGAAAATTAAGATATTCTCGCGGTTGAGATTTTATCTAAATATATTCATAATTACAATCAGAATATTATGTTGATCAATTCTTCTTAGGTAAATTATCTTTATGAACTAAGAACCAACTACGAATGCAGCTTCCTAATGTGTGTCTACTACAAAAATCTCATGGAACTTGCTATTTACACCTCGATGTTTGCTAAGTACACCCTACCATATCTCATGTTGTTTTGTTCATTCATTCTTAAGCTTAAATGGGCTTTTGATGAAAACCCGAGGATACTGTCTCCCTCACTGACCCAACCAATTTTTTTTCAGCCAAAAAAAAATCTACAGATAGAAAATGGACATGTTTATCCTCACGTTTATTTTCTTTGATCTTTTAAAATATGTTGAAAACCAACCATCTAATATTTGATAAGAAGCTTTTCAGATCATGGCAACACGAGGGACATACAGTTGAAAAATAGTAGCATGTGATCTGAGTGCACTAGCTAGAGCTATCATATTGAGAAATTAAGGAACCAAAGCAGTATAATATTTCACATATATAATTCCTAAACTGACACTTATTACACGTTGAAATTTTAAAGAACCCCTTAAAAAACTTTCCTGACATAACCTTAAAATATATATTATACAATACACTAAACCAATTTTGTTATCAAAGGAATTCAACCCAATTGATTGAACTCAGTGCGTGAATTGTTATAAATCTTCTGGTATTTATTTTTCATTCCTACAAATCAAAAAATAAAATCGATTTTGCTTGTGTTAACTTCCATGATAGGATTCTTTACAATTCAGTATTTTTTTTTAATTTTTTTTTTCATTTTATGAGTGTCAACCCAATAGCAGTGACTATAAGAGTGGAGGGAAGGCCAAATTTTAGGTGTGTCCAAAAGGTTAATGTGTATCCAATGTTTGGAGCCCTACGAGCTTGTTCACACACTACCAAGTTTGCTGCTGATCCTAATAGTGAAAAGTTCCCTGCTATGGTGCTCACCCAAGCCAAGATCAACCATGCCCTCTTCTCATCTTCTTTGGAAATTGCAGCAGCTGAGGCAGCAACTCTTGCTCCAAGCAATAGAACTACAAAATATAAAAAGGATGAGACACAATATTAGATGAAAATGGCTATTGGTAAATATGCATGTTATCTAGTTTAGGTCATTTTCTTGTTGTGAAAATATCAACTCAAATATATTTTTGACAAGAAATGAATATAAAACCTCAGCTAAATATGATTATGTTGTGCACTTACCAGTTGGTACATTTGAAGCCAAATTTGAAAGGACAAGTATAACTATAGCAAGTATAGCTATTCCACTAGCATGATCTATTCGAGAATAAGGCTCCATTATGTCCCAAAGAGCACCTGGAATTCCAGTTTTCTTGAAGCCATCTACTGTGATAAACATTCCACAGAAGAATATCAAAAGTGAATAAGAGACCTGTTCCAAGAAGAAGAATGAATCACTGTAAGAGATTGTTCAAAGTTCAATTGGCACAATAATAAGTAATAACAATAGCTGGTGTTTCAAATGGAAGAGAAATAAAAAGACTTTGCACAAGAGGTTCTATTGTATTAAGTTTTTACCTTGTCTATGCTTGGCCCTGCATCTTTGAAATCAAGAACCACCAAAGTTATTGCAGCTGCAATTGCAGCCCATGCCATATTTACACCAAGAAGCATTGCAATCAGCATCACCAATGTGATTGCATAAACACTAGATTTCCACACTATCCTCTTCCATTTCATGCTCAAATAGTACTCCATCTTTCCTTGTGAAGAGGGCTTAACATGTGCTTCTATAGGTTTATCTACTACTATTGCAACACTTTTTGAAGGATTAGTTTCCTCCTTTGCATCATTTGTTGTGTTTGTTGTGGAATCCTTTGTGCTACTAAGAACCATCATAGCTTCACTTACATTTGTGTTTGTTTGGTTTCTGATAGCATGAACTTGAGAAAGGTTTTGAAGATCATTAGTAGGTTCTAGATTTTCATTGCATTCATGAGAATTAAAGGATGCACAATGTGACATTGTGGCAGGAGAAAACTGATGGCAAATAACCTCCTCTTCTGCAACTTCTGAAATTGGATCCTCTTCATCCTTATGAATAGTCAACACATTCCAATACATGGCTATAAGAAATACAACATTCACCACAACTCCTACAAGCATAGCTGGTAGAATACCAGTGAGAAAACTCCCAAATGATATTTTACCTTGAATAGCTATAACTAGATTCTGGGGGTTCCCTATTGGAGTTGCTGAGGATCCAATATTAGCACTTGAAGCAAGGGCAAGTAGGAAAGGGTAAGGTGGGAGGTTATGCTGCCTTGCAATTTTCAACACAAATTCAGTCAACACAACACAAGATGTGTCATTGGTGAAAAAAGCACTTGAGATGGCAGAAATGAGACAGATTCTACAAAGCAAGTCCTTTGGTCCTCTACTTTTCCAAGAGAGTAATTTCCCCAAGTACTTGAACATGTCTGCTCTTTCAAGAAAAACTGTGACAACCATTGTCCCAAAAAGAAGACCAAGAATTGGGAGATCAATTGCACCAAAAGCTTGGTCTGGACTAAGAACTTTGAATATGACCATAAGCATTGCCCCTAGTAGGGACCCTGCAGTTCTCCCAATGGGTAGAAAAGGCACACATGGGAATACTGCTAGAACCCAAAAGATTGCAAAGGCTATTGAACCAAGGACAAGTGTTGGAGGAGGAGCAAGGATCATTTTATATTGTGGTTAAAGAAGCAACAATTTCCAAAATTTTCAAACAAGTATTCAAACCTCCACCTCTAGGTCAACACAATAGAATGTTGTTTGGTAGAATTTCCTGCACATGGAAAGCCAATTGGTTAGTAACTTAGTGAGAATGTTAAATTTCAACTTAAAAGTTAAAACCAATTGAAATTAAAAAAAATTGCTCAACAAATATATAAGTTGCTTTTAGATATTTGAGACAGACGAATCGAGACTTCCTAACAGAGATTAATGCATGAAAATCCAACCTAAAGACTCCATTTCTTATTCAATCTACTACTTTGAGTCTTGAGACATGAATTGAGTGAATAATTATTATTGAAGATTAATGATCAAGCAGGTGGAGTGTGAATGTTCATGGTATTTGACAAAGCTCAACTACATTGCATGAATACGGGACAAGACATTTGAATATGATAACAAACATGACACAAGTGTATTAAAGATAAAATCACATGAGTTTCAAAGCATAGCATAAAAATTAAAAGAAGTAATTATTGTGAAATCCAATTTAGGATAAGAAACTAACAAGCTCATAAATAAACTGTAATAAAAACAAAATTGTTAGTCAACCAACACTAAGCAATACCAATAATTGAGGAATCACAGCAATAGTAATAATCACTTTTTCCACACTTTGTCAACATCGCGGGCCACTGTGTCGTTATCTTATTGGAGGAAAATGGCCTTTTTGCTTTGTCAACAAAACTAGGCTAATTGCTATCAAATTTGTATGGTCTAACTGCATCAAAGATATACCCGAGCAGCATATCAGCTTTTTGGTAAAAGAAAAAAAAAATGGTACATATAAGCCGTACACAAGCTGCATACCAGTTTTCTTTTCTTTTTCAAAACTTTTAGTGGCTATTTATTCATATTCATTGCCTCAAATGGGCACCTAGCTAGTAGGTGTATGCATCATGTAACGGAGTACTGACACAGTAAAGATTGAATAAAGTACATGTTGTGCATTCCGGCAAAATGGAACTACAATAAGAAATTTATTGAACTCTCAAAATGCATGCATGAAATCTGTAAGTACACAGAGAAAATATAAGTTGACGGTTCAACCACTTCTTTAAGAAAAACCAAGTTTCTATGCTCTTTTTATATCGTGTTTGGTTCCATGTTTCGGATGTGATTTTCACCTTTTAAGGTGTAATTTTCAAAAGCTAATAAATTATAGCTTCTGCATTCTAAATAAGTTTCCAAATTCCAAACGCGCTATTAGTGAATTAAAACCACCATGAAAGCCAGAATTGGAAAACAAAATTGATCCAATTAGAAGCAAAGATATCATATATAATATATTAGTTAATCCAAAAGAACTGAAATAGAAAACAACACAAACATTATATATCACACTTTTCACATCCTATATTCTCACCTTAACAACTTGAAGACTTCATGAAAAGCTATGAAGTATGAACTTTTTATAAGAGTAATTTTCTGAACTGAATTGAATAGAAAAATGTTAATGTACTAACAAAATGGTGGAAGAGAATTGCAACAGAGGAGCTGAAAACAAGTGAAGACACTTGGTGTACTACATGGTGAGAAAGGTGACCCTATTATATACGTGTACACCAAGTGTCTACACTTCCATGCAACTTGGTGAGATTGGATAAGTCATAAGCGGCAACTCTGTACAACTATATAACAACTGTATATTATTTGGTGTGAAATATCTATAGACTTTGTTGAGAACTAATCTATATGAAGAATCGTTCGTTGGCCACAAAATTTTAATAAATTAAAGAACCTTACTTACGAGTATAAAAGTCATAATAGGCAACTTCCTTCAACTTGGTGAAAGGAACCTTATGTTTATACGCACACTCTGGACTATAAAAGTCATATGCGGCAACCTCAGTCACACAGCTTCCAATCATTGTTATGGGGTACAATCATCATTAGAGATATTTTTCTTAAGACTTTTTTATTAATAAAAATATAAAATTATGCTCTGGCATTTGTTAAATAAGAAATTGAATTTATCAAATTTTATATTTTAAAATAATTTTTAACTAATAAAGAATCCATTTATAAGAGTTTGCTTGTAAGAGGTTATTGAAACATGTATCCATCAAATTAGTTAAAGACATGAGGAATTTTGTATACAGACAAATTTTGTATCAAATATAGGCATACAGCTACCTTTTATTGTTGTCTTTTAATTTGTTAGCTATTTTAGCAGATACGGCTTCTGTAACCTTCCTGCGAGGTTTCTTATAAATTCAGGATACTTTTAGTCGAAAATTAAAACTAATCTTTTAAGATATTGATATTCATTTTAAAAGACTGATCTCTTATAATATATATTTTATTATACACAAAAATTTAAAATTTAAAAATTATTTAATCACATATTCAAGAAACAAGACTCACATATATTTGGACTTATATCCCACTTTATTAATTTTGAAATAACTACATGACAAAGCACTTTTCACTATTACTTAGGTCAAGGCACCCTACTTTAAACTTTTTAACAATTTTGAAATAACTAATTTAAACTTATTAATAAAGTTAGTTAATTTATATATTAACATTAAATTTGTTTACATTTCATTTTTATTTAATCTTTCTTTATGTGCTGTCACACACCATGTAAGTTGTAACTGATGGAGATGGCATCCCCCCATCGATCATTGGTTGTTCTAGTCAAATTTGGATTGACCATCAACAACTCACTCTTCAATTGCACGGATGGTCTAATTGGTGCTGTTATGGGCTCCACTGCCATTACCATTCCCAACAACTAACTTATGATATTTTTAGGAATTCTCATCATGTTTAATTTGTTTTAACCAACCAAGTAATAGGACCACAGAAACAAGACTGTTGAGTTTATTGACTTCAAAGTCCTTTTGGTATCACTTTTAAGTTTTAACCCTTGCATACAACCATTTTGGGGAGAATCTTATCCAACTACTTTTAACCTTTTGGTTACTGTGGAACTCTTATGTGTCACTTTCATAAAGTTCAATAGAACTAATTGGCAAAATTAAAAAACAAATCATTTAGTTATATTGGTGTGTTGTTAGTTTACTAAAGAATGCCATGCACAGAAAGTAATTGGAGGAAAGTAAACCGTGCTGCCAAAGATTTCACATAACTCCCAAACTAACATTCATTACTAGTTGAAAATTCCAAAGCATTCCTAACAAACTTTTACTTAGGAGCATCACAATCATATACTTATTTGATGAAATTAACAACAAAAAGCAGAGAAAATTCCTTGTCCATGATCTACCTATATATTTTCTAACACAGCCTTAAAATACATTACAATAAACTGACTTTTCTTGTGTAAACAAACTTCTATGATAAGATTCTTTGGAGTTTCCTAAATTCTTATCATTTTATGAGTGTCAACCCAATAGCAGTGACTACAAGAGTGGAAGGAAGGCCAAATTTTAGGTGTGTCCAAAAGGATAATGTGTATCCAAGGTTTGGAGCTCTGCGAGCTTGTTCACACACTATCAAGTTTGCAGCTGATCCCAATAGTGAAAAGTTCCCTGCTATAGTGCTAACCCAAGCTAAGATTAGCCATGCCTTCTCCTCATCTCCTTTGGAAATTGCAGCCGCTGAGGCTGCAACTCTTGCTCCAAGCAATAGAACTACAAAATGTATATATAGAAGATTGTGATACATCAAATGAAAATGGCTCTTGGTAAATATAGATATGAATATAATGAATGAGAAATGCTAGTGACACTTTTTCTAACACTCCCTATAATTGGTTGAAGTTGAATCAAAATCATCAATTTTGAAGGATTTCACATATCATTTAAGGATATTCTTTCCTGATTTAGCTGATACCTATCAAAATTGACGATTTTCGATAAATTTCAATGAATCGTATAGAGAATATTGAAAAGAGAGTGTTAAAAGATAATGTCACTAGCACTTCTCTATGATCAATATAGTCCAGGCCATTTTGTTGTTGTGAAATATGTACTCAGAAATAGTTTAAACAAGAAATGAATGTGAACCTCCATTATGACTAAAGCTAGATTGCAAATGTATTGTGACTTGACATTGCATCTTTTTCTTTTTTTTGTTCATGACAATTGAAAATTTTAGGGAAAATAAAATTATTTTGGAAAGGTTGATCATGCACTTACCAGTTGGTACATTTGAAGCCAAATTTGATAGGACAAGTATAACGACAGCAAGTATAGCTGTTCCACTAGCATGATCTATTCGAGAATAGGGCTCCATTAAGTCCCACATAGCACTTGGAATTCCAGTGGACTTAAACCCTTCTACTGTGATAAACATTCCACAGAAGAAAACCAAAAGTGCATATGAGACCTGTTCCAACAAAGAAAAATCACTCTTTTAAGAGATTGTTTGAAATTTATGAAAAAGAGAGAAAGGGAGATTTTGTACAAGAGGTTTTGTGTTATATAAGATTTTACCTTGTCCAAGCTTGGCCCTGCATCTTTGAAATCAAGAACCACCAAAATTATTGCAGCTGCAATTGCAGTCCATGCCATATTCAATCCAATAAGCATTGCAATCAACATTACCAGTGTGATTGCATAAACACAAGATTTCCACAGTACCCTCTTCCATTTTTTGTTCATATAGTCCTTTTCTTCTGAAGAGAGTATAACATGTGCTTCAATAGGTTTATCTACTACTATTGCAACATTTTTTGTAGGATTATTATTAGTTTCCTCCTTTGTGTCACTTGAGTCTGTTGTGGAATCCTTTGTGATTGTGCCACTATGAACCATCTGAACTTCACTTTCACTTGGAGTTGATTGGTCTCTCATAACATGAACTTGAGAAGAGTTCTGAATGTTGTTATTAGCAAGTTCTAGATTGCCACTGCATTCTTGAGAATTTAAGGATGTAAAGTGAGCCATTCTGGCTGGAGAAAACTGATGAGAAACAACCTCTTCTTCCACTTCAACTTCTGAAACTAGATTCTCTTCATCCTTAGGACTAGATAGTATTTTCCAATACATGGCTATAAGAAACACAATATTCACCACAACTCCAACAAGCATAGCTGGTAGAATCCCCAACAGAAACCTCCCAAATGATATTTTACCCTGAATTGCTATAACCAGATTCTGAGGGTTCCCAATTGGGGTAGCTGAGGATCCAATATTAGCACTTGAGGCAAGTGCAAGAAGGAAAGGGTAGGGTGGGAGGTTATGCTGCCTTGCAATTTTCAACACAAATTCAGTCAACACAATGCAAGAAGTGTCATTGGTGAAAAAAGCACTTGAGATGGCAGAAATGAGACAGATTCTACAAAGCAAGTCCTTTGGTCCTTTGCTTTTCCACGAAAGCAATTTCCCCAAGTACTTGAACATGTTTGCTCTTTCAAGGAAAATAGTGACAACCATTGTCCCAAAGAGAAGACCAAGAATTGGAAGATCAATTGCAGCATAAGCTTCATCTGGATTAAGGACTTTGAAAATGACCATAAGCATTGCACCTAATAAGGACCCTGCAGTTCTCCCAATTGGTAGAAAAGGCACAGCTGGGAAAACTGCTAGGACCCAGAAGACTGCAAAAGCTATTGAACCAAGGACAACTTTTGAAGTTGGAGCTAAAGCCATTGTTGTGATTGAACATGCAACAATTTCCAAACTTCAAAAGAAATGTTATAAACTTCACCTTAGGCCACCACAATAGAATTCTGTTTGGTTGAATTTCCTGAACATGGACTAGAAACTTAGTAAGAATGCATGACAATCTTGAGAGACTCTATTTCTTATCAATCTACTACTTTTGAGACATGAATTAAGTGAATCATTATTACTGAAGATTAATAATGATCAAGCAGATGGAGTTGATATGTTCATGGTATATGACATAGCTCAACTACGTTGCATGAATAAGTATACTGTATGTTAACATGATTTTTTCAATTATTAAATATGGATAAGACATTTGAATTTGATGTAGTATTATAAAACATGATAACTTTGTACAAAATAAAATCACCTGAATTTCAAAGCATAGCAGGAAACATAAAAGGAGTAACTATCGTGGAAAACATCTGGAGGATTATAACTTGCCAAGCTCATAAATAAACTGAAAAAAAAAACGGGTAGTCCACTAACAAACCATGCAATACCAAAAATGGAGGAATCACACATAATCGGGACCTTTTGTTTTTTTACCAAAATATATATTTTCATTTTAAAATTATCAAAATAGTATACTTTAAAAAAAATTACTTGTATGGTTTAAATCAAATTTTGAAAGTAGAGTATGATTTCGTAGAAGTGATTTCTGATAGATTTTTACTGTCAGAATTTCTGAGGCACTTTTTAACTGCCAACAAGCATAAAAACTGTCAGAAACTGATTTTATAAAATTAAAGTTGACTTTCAGGGAATCGACTAATTACACAATACAAGTAAATTTATTTTATTTTGAAAACATATTCTTTTAGTACAAAAACCAAAAATCGCTCTTTTAAGTCATTGTCAACACAAATAGCCATGTTTTTTTGTCAACTAAAATGGCCTAATTCGTGTCAAAATTATATTGCCAAACCGTATCAAAAGACATAGCAGAGTTGCATATCAGCTTTTTCGTTAAAAGAATAAAATGGTACTTATAAACCGTACACAGGCTGTGTACTAGTTTTCCTTTTCTTTTCTAACTAGCTAGTATGTGTATATGCATCTCTTATTCACTTCTAGCAAAGTACATGTAAATGTTGAACAAAGTACATGTACATGCCATAGATTCTAGAAAAATCAGACAAACTATATTAAGAAATTTTATAGCTCTCAAAATGCATGAAATCTGGAAAGTTCTCTCACAAAGAAAATACAAGTGGAGGGTTCAACCACTTTCTTTCAGAAAAAGCAAGTTTCTATGATCTTTCAAATTAACCCATTCAGTTAAACAAATACGTATGAATAATTTAGCATATTAGAACCAAGGATATCGTATCATATATATAATACAACATTTTAATTCAAGAGAACTGAAAAAGGAAAGCGCAACACGATTAAGCATGTATCAGTATATCACACATTTTACGTTCCATTCTTACCTTAAAAAGTAAAAATCTTCAGTGGCTAATTACTTGATGAAAGCTCCATGCATGAAAAGCTATATGAACTTTTTGTAAGAGTCTTTTTCCCAATTTGGATTTTGAGAAACATTTTAATTTGTTGGGTAAATGGTGGAAGAGAATTGCAGCATCCAAGAGCTGAAGGGTGAAGACTATTATTCAAGACACACAATTCCACTTCATATATACTACTAGATGAAAGGTGACCCTCTTTTATATGAATAAAATGTTCCTAGTGGGATATTCATAATAGCAAAATCATAATAGCATTTTCAAATAATTCTTAAAATAATTTTATAAAAGTTAACTTACTTATTATAAATAAAATTATAATTCATATTACAAAATAATTTTATAAAAATTAACTATTATCTAAAATAATAATTTTATTCTAATGATATATAAATTTTTTCTCTTTAATTATAAATGACAACTTTAATAATTTTCAATTATGATGATGTGACGTAAGTAATAATTTATTATTTTTTTATAATAAAAAAAATTATACACTAATAATTATAAAAATATTATGTACTAAAATGTAAAATTTAATAGACTAAAAATGATATTAAATCTAAAAAAAAATTAGACACTAATAATTCTAAAATAATTTTACATTATTTAATTACGTTCAAATAACTTTGCAAAATAAACTGATTGATTTTTGACATTTAAAAGTCACACTAACTATAATTTCTGATTAAGTGATAATATGAAATTTTTTATGCTTATAATACATAATTATTAATTAAAAAATCAAATTCTGCAATCAAATTATAACACGAGATTTTCTGAATGCTGACAAATATTTTTTTATTAAATCTAGGACGTCCCACTGTCTTTTTAATTGGAAATGCTACTCACACATATACTTGCACTTACGTCACTTCACATTTCACACCACTACTTTATTATTTATTAAGTAATTTTGAAATAACTACCACATGATACCAATTGGTACTCTCTACAAGACATTAACATTTTTTATTTATTTTTAGGGAGCACAATGCATTAACATAATGATATATAATTGGGATAGATGAATTAATATTAATTTCACATTGGGTGTGATATTTTGTGTTTACATAATCCAATCTTATCTCTTCGTCTTGCTTCCATCAAAAGGTTGAGATATTTTTGAAGCATTCAGTTAAGGGAATTGAAGCCTTTGAACACCTATATACATACATTAGTACGTATGTTGTATCATGTATGGGTATAATTTTATTTTATTTTATAAAAAAAATATCCATATAAGAAATGAGTATTTGATATATATAATAAAGAGAAAAAATAATAATGTATCGACGATGTAAAATTATTTTATACCGACAATCCATAACATTAAACTCCGATAAAACATGAAAACTTATACAAATGAGAAAATACTTAAATTTCAAACATAGTATAAAACTTATGGTTGGAATTTGATTCTACTACTAAATATAATAGGATATAATTAGGCAGAAAAATATTTTTTTTATCCAATTGATAATGATTTTTTTCTCTTCAGTTTGTATAACTTGACCCTGCTACTCAATTAAAAGAAAGGATATAAATTTTCAAATATAAGTAAAATTATATATAAATTACTATGTAAAATAACCGGAGTATAAAACATGAACAAAATCATAGAAATCGAAGTCAAAATATTAAGAAAAAAAAATGTTAGATGCCCAACAAACCAAGCATTACCAATAAAAAAAAGGATTAATTAATCATAAACTATACTAACTATTGCTATCCTACCTAACCATAAATTGTTACTGTTATGTTTTTTTTTTTTTTCTTTCTAAAAAGTAAGGTATTCTTATAATCAAAAGAGTGTGAAATTTATCTTGTGGGTCTTATCTTTTAACAAAGTTCTCTCCATACACATAGCAAGAGACATATTATTCCTAACTGTAAATTGTTACTGATATTCCTATCGTTATTTTGTTTTCTTCTTTAGGAGAGAAATATATAACTTACATAGCATTAAATAACTTACTATATATAGTCAGGAAATGAAGTAATTGGTGAAAAAAATTAAAATGTGGATCTTTAATTACTATTGAGATTAAGAGTGTCTTTTATGTTTAATCAACGTGATCTCAATCAATAGACAATAATTAATTAGATAACATATATTTTCCAACTACACCAACCAAGTGCATCCTCGGAAGTCGGATCCGTATAATAATCTCTTGTTATTCGAACACTATAACGACATCAGAGATGTACTCGAGCTATGTATTAGTTTTCTTTTTCTTTTCTCTTTTCAAAAAAGAAAATAGTGCATACGGGCCACTTATTTCTTTTTTAAATTGCTATGTGCCATATATACTTTGGTAGGTGTAAACAAACAAAATAACTCATGAGTTACGTACATTAATTAATAGTTAACAACTTAATATTGAGGAAACTTTGCGTACATATGGGGTAGGTTCTACCGTTCTAGCATTACACCCGAGAAATAGAAAAAGATATAAAGGACTTGAGCGTGGAGTAAATGTGAAAGAGGTGGTGAGTTGGATTTCCTCTACTAATTATAAAATAACAATACAAATAATTAACATTATCAGATTATCAGATATAACGGTGATTTAGTGAAAGGTGAATGAGGGAGAAGTTATGAAATCAACTCCCTCGAACTAACAAATATTAACAATATTAATAATTAATATTTATCAATAAAAAAAATAAACAATAAAAAAACCTTAAAATAGAAAACTGTTAAGAGCTAGCATACCTTAAAAATAAGGAGGACTGCATTTACTAGGGATAATTAATTTGGGAAACAATTTAAAATAAAAATGAGAAGGAGAGTGTACAAATAATAAGGAGGAGTATAAATAGTAACTGCCAAACACTCCTCTCCACCTTCGTCAAATGACATCCCCTCACCTTCATGGTTGAGATGATTTTTTTTTATTAATTAAAAGTTTTTGTCAATAAGGTATTTAATAAAGATTAATTATTGAAAAAATACATATTTGTATATGATAAAAAAAAAAAAAAAGAAGCTTAGATCCGTACACTAGATTATAAAATAGTTAATGGGTCCCCTTAGTGGGTTGGAAACTTTACACATTAGGGCACGTGATAATTTTAACGAATAAATCTCAACTTTAAGATGCAAGTAGAATGAAAAGATAAAACTCTGTAACTATATCCTACCCATGATAATTTTGTATATTAGTTAAATTAGGTAATAAGTATATAATATAGGAACAGTACGTTATCTTTCAACCGCCCCATGAGTAAAATATAAGCAGTAAATGCTTTGCCAACCTATGACTGGAGCTATATAAGTACGTTTGACAAAAGCTGTAAATTTGTTAATGCAAATATGCAATCTAGTGGTAAGTAAATTACTATGAATTGTTTATTCTTAAGACCATGTAACAAATGATAAGGCTTTTATGTGCATGGGAGCTAATTAAGGGTCACATTATATATTAGCACTCAAATTTGTCCAACACATGGAAAGAAGAAAAAGATTAATTAAAAAAATGAAAAACATAAAGTTTGAAGTACCAGTTGTCAGTTGAGCGTGAAGTGGGGAAAATTGTAAATACGTTAATGCAATAAAGTGTTACGTACTCTAATATTAACTGGTAAAATTAATATCTTAGAACAACCTATCAAATTATAAAGTAAAAGTAACGTGGGTGGGATGCGAGTGCTAAGTGTGACAGTGTGTGCACTCAATTTTGTCGAATACACAAAAAGAAAGAGTAAATAATTAGAAGAAGGAAAAGACACCTCTGTTCAACAATGGACACTTTGTATTGCAATATTTCAATTGTACGTACGGCGTTCTCGGCTTTGAGTTTGAATGCAAATTGAGGTATTAAATAATTGCATAGTTGTTGGGATCGATTTGTAGAATTCACGACAGTTAATGGATATGATGGGTCAATTAATTATTCAAGTTTTAAGAATGTTCGGCAGTTAATTAATTTGATTCTAGAGGTTCCATCGACCTGACGACATTAAAGAGATATTATTAAAAACATACCACCCTTAGAACAAGTTGTGCAAATGTAACATATTATTAAGAATGCTTCAAACATATTTGTGTTTGCTTAATTCGTCGTGAAAATTCTCATATCATAACATTCGCTGAAAGAAGAAAAGGAAGGTGGTGTCCATTCCAACCAAACAAAGCTTGTTTGTGCATGAATCATATGTGTGAGAGACTTACTAAATATATACAAGTCAGGCAGGCAATGACATGGTTTGTAAAAAGGGAGACAATTCTGTTTCACTCAAAAGAAGCTCATAATTACGTAGTGGAAACATGCATGCTTTAAATATACATGTTCCCATATGCGGTTTTTGTATTTGGAATATGCATGTGAGAAGCAAATTGGACAAACAAGAATTAATTTGATTAATTTACACTGCAAAGTATAAACTGTGTCAAAGAAATTAAGGATAAGAGTGGCAGATTAAATGATGTAGTCAAAACTAACATAATCTTATTGGGTTTTGTACATTGGCTTGTGACAAGAAGTAGGTTAATTTGATGAAATAAAGACAAGAACCTTTCTAGTGGTGCATATACACTATAGTCTATAGAATATGACTAGTACATTATAGAATGTTGTTGGATCATAAATACATATGTCTTGAATTTGATGGAATAAGAGCAATTGCAATGTCCTCTCCTAAATTTTTACTTGAAAAAATATTAGACAGATATTTTTCTTAATAATAACTCAAGTATATTATCTATATCTATGTGTCTGGTCTAGACCTAGCTAGTTAATGATGTCTTATCACATTCATGATTCATCTTATCAGCTTTAGGAGGCCGGTTATCAATTATCATACCAGACAAGACATCCGTATCTTGCTACATTAATTTTCAGGGATTGCTCTGTTGGCCATGTTCTTAGATCGAGTAGAGACAAATTAAGAAACTTGGCCGGGTTTGCAAAAATGGGAGTTCATTTCATCATGGTGATGAGAATTATAACGTTACCATGTTATTGTTGTTGGAAACTCCACCTTCTGGTTGATATGATAGGGTTGGTCATTGGTGTGCGCATTTGCTCATACCCCTTTGGTTGATATGATAGCTTAATTTGCTTTTATTTCCCTGTCTACCAAGAGCATATTACAAAAAATAAGCAGTAAAATCATTGTCCTAATGCATAAAATGAACAGTTATATTTAAATTGATTTAGTAGAAATTAGAAAAGCTGCAAGATACACTGAACCTGACAAGTTAACATTCCTTCAGTCACCACCTGTGAAGTCTGAAATTTACAACTGGAAAATCCTAGTAGAGTACTTGTTTTAATACTTTTGGATGCAATAGCCATCCATGTATGAATATGGAATTGAAAAAACAAAAACAGCATTTCAAAGCCCTACATGAGATTGGGCCAATTTTAACTTGCCACAAAATAAAATGAAGTGTTGCAAACAATGTTGAGAAAGCCCAATTGTATTGGATGGATTTTAATAGGATGGGTGAAATTCTGTCCACGGGAAAAAAAACAGGTCCTAAGAGTACCTCCAATCTCTAATGCAAAAGTCATTCATGCATTCTTAACTTTTAATGAATACTACACTGCCATATAAGATTTAAGAACTTCAACAAATTTTTAATCCAATAGTAGAATTCTTAAAAACTTCGAATAAGCTTCACAATGTACCTTATATATTAACTGGTTCTACGCTTGTCAGCTACATTATTACAAATCTTAATAGACTTCTCAGAAGTTGTAATTTAGTTTTTGATGCAGCAAGTGGAGGAAAACAATTCTTAACAGTTGAAAAAAAAAAACTGATTATATTAACGAATTGGTATACCACATAAACACAACTTTAAAAGTTCAAGACTTGAAAACACAAGTAAGAAGGGATGCCACTTTATTAACTTCAATAGTAGAAACTCATAAGCCTGAGTATTATTTCTAAGAATCCCTATATGAATCACAGTTGGAGATGGCCTGAGTACCCAAGTTTAACACTTGTGACAACTCTAATATTCCCTTCTACTAAAAACAGGTCTTAGATTATAACTTTTTTCCTTTTCCTTCAATGTTGAAATATCAAAGCATCCCTGGCCAACTTTCATAATAATAATCAGTGATTCTATTTGTAATTAAGTAACATGAATGATCAGAACACAGAAAATCCATTATTATTGTTACATACATTTTCCCAACTACCCCATATCACATTGCACTAAACTTATTATAAATTTTCTACTGTAAGACTATCTGTGTTCAATAAAATTCCAATCATCTTATGAGTGTCAAACCAATAGCAGTGATTATAAAGGTGGAAGGAAGACCAAATTTCAGATGGTTCCAGAAGGTTAATGTGTATGAAATGTTGGGGGCTCGGCGAGCTTGTTCACACACTATCAAGTTAGCAGCTGATCCCAATAGTGACAAGTTCCCTGCAACTGTGCTGGCCCAAGCCAATATGAGCCATGCTTTCTTCTCATCCTCTTGGGAAATTGCAGCAGCTGAGGCTGCAACAGGTCCTCCAAGCAATAGAACTGGGAAATATAAACACAATATTGTTAAAATCAGATCAAAGTGGCAATGTCTACTTAAAAACAATTTTGATACAATGAAGATAAAGACTTCAAATTTCATTATGACTAATTCTAGAATGTATGAATTTTACATAAAAACTTTATGTACTAGACCTTATTGTGTGGAGCACATTTACATAGTTATGATTCCAATTCCATTATGTGCAATGAATGCTTTTGTGCATGACAAGTGAAAAGCTTAGGAGAAAAACAAGTTTGACAGTTAACACATTTCTTGTTTGTATGAAACTCCATGTTTTGATTCTAAAAGTTCAAAAAATATCATGCCAAAATTGTGAAGTATACTCTGCCGTGTACATTTGCACCATTCACAATTGTGTATTGATTCTTATCATGCCAAAATTAATGTTCTTATGCATGTTTTGGTGAAACAAAATAACCATCAGTGGTTCACTTAATATATGGTAAAAGGATACCTTGTTCTAAAAAATGAACTATTTTGTTTCATTTGATTCTCTTAAAACAAGATTTTCCACCAACTGTATGTTGAATATCAAAAGCTATTATATTGACAATGTCCAAGCCCTCCTTTGACTTTGGAAAGCCTTGATGAACATATTCAAGGACATTAATGATTTCTGCTAACAAGTCAATCATGCAAGTTCCTGTATTTCTTGGATAGCAATACAACTTTCATTAAAGAGCATTTTAACAACTAAAAGCAGACTTCACAAATCAGGTTTGTTCTCTAACGTGTTGATGCATCCAACATTAACAAAAATCATATGACATTTAGAACACAAATGCTCGAAGAAAAAAGATGAAAGAGTAAAAAGTAAACTGGTGGCAGAATAATCACCACTTACCAGTTGGTACATTTGAAGCCACATTTGATAGGATGAGTATAACTAGAGCAAGCATTGCTACTCCACTAGCACGATTTACTCGTGAATAAGGCTCCATGACATCCCAAAGAGCACCTGGAATCCCAGTTTTGTTGAAGCCATCTACTGTGATGAACATTCCACAAAAGAATATCAAGAGTGAATATGAAACCTGTTCCAAGAAGAAAAATCATTCTAAGAGATTGTTCAAAGTTAAAGCTGCACCAGAGCAACAATAGCTACTTGCTAGTGTTTCAAGAGGAAGAGAAATAAAAAGAAATCTTAAACAGCATGTTGTGTTTATAGGTTTTACCTTCTCTAAGGATGGCCTAGCATCTTTGAAATCAAGAACTACCAAAGCTAGTGCAGCTGAAATAGCAGTCCATGACATATTCAAACCTAGAAGCATTGCAACCAACATTCCTAATGTGATTATGTATACACAGGATTTCCACAATACATATTTCCATCTTACACTTGTAAAGTCCTTTGCTTCTGAAGTGAGCAAGACATGTGCTTCTACTGGTTTATCTACTATTGCATCAGCTTTTGAAGGACTACCGATGACACTGTTTGTTTCCTCCACTGTTTGAGAAGGCATACCATTTGTCTCCTCCTTTGATGCATTTGAGTTTCTTCTGGAATCTAATCTGCTACTAAGAACCCTGTCGATTTCACCGTCAGTCGCGGCTGATCGGTTCCTTAGAGTCTGAACTTGAGGGGAATTTGGAATATTAAAACTGTCGATACGCGCATTCCATTCTTGAGAGTTAAGGGAGTTGAAATGAGACATTGTGGCAGGAGAAAACTGATGTGAGTTAACCTCTTCCTCTGCTGCATAATCTGCCACTGGATCCTCTTCATCCTTCTGAATAGACAACACCCTCCAATACATAGCCATAAGAATTAAAGCATTCACAACAACCCCTACAAGCATAGCTGGAAGAACACCAATTAGAAACTGTCCAAATGATATTCTCCCCTGAACAGCTATAACAAGGTTTTGAGGGTTGCCAATTGGAGTTGCTGCAGAGCCAATATTAGAACTTGTAGCAAGTGCAAGTAGTAAAGGATGGGGTGGGAGATTATGCTGCTTTGCAATCTTCAATATGAATTCTGTCAAAACAACACAAGCGGTGTCATTAGTGAAAAGTGCACTTGAGACTGCAGAAATCACACAGATTCTGCAAAGTAAGTCCTTTGGTCCTCTACTCTTCCAAGAGAGCAATTTGCCTATGTATTTGAACATGTCAGCTCTTTCAAGGTAAACACTGACAACCATTGTGCCAAAGAGAAGACCAAGAATGGGAAGATCAATGGCTTCATAAGCTTGATCCGGACTAATAACTCGGAAAATGACCATAAGCATTGCACCAAGCAGGGAGCCTGCAGTTCTTCCAATGGGGAGAAAAGGCACAGCAGGGAAAACCGCTAACATCCAGAAGATTGCAAAGGCTACTGAACCAAGGACAAGTTTTGGAACAGTTGCTAGTGCCATCTCTTGTGAGTTGTGACTATAAAACACAAGCAACAATCACTTCCTAACTTGCAATCAGAGACTCAAAACTCCACCACCTCTTGTAGTTTGACATAGTAGAATTGAGTCTAGTAGAATGAAATTTCCTGAACATGAAAAGCCAATTGACTGACTGGTCAGTAAGAATTCATGAAAATCCAATCTACTACTATATGACTGTTAACAAATAATGTGAATCACTAATGTCACTAAAATTTAGGGATCAAGAAGGTAGAGCAGTTATATTTATTTTTGTGCGAATTCCGAAACCAATCCTCAACCCACTAATCAGAGACTAATTCTGTTTTTGTTGATTCAAAAGAATTTTATAAAAAGTGAAAATCAAACATGAGATTTTTTATTAAATAAATCATTCTTACATGTGAAAGCAATGAAGTCTTACAACGCTAAGTAAATCCAAAGGAGAGTGGTTATACATTATCATGGAAAAATGCAAGTCTATAGTTTTATGTGAATTAGAAAGAAAAAAAAAAAAAAGCACCAAACCCAGCAATCAATATGCTTTAAATGCTTTTCCATTGCAGGGTGACAAATTCTAGCGCTCATAGCCTTGTAATTTTAATCAAATTATGTTGAGTGGATCGTGCAAATCCTTACCAATGATACTAAAAACTAGCAAATAGAAAAAACAGCACTAGAGTGTATCACACATCACACATTTTCAATCTCAATTAATTAATTACCTTAGAAAGCAACAATATATCACGAACTGGGGTCTAACATATGAACCTTTCATCAATTTGCTGTCCCTGAATTGGAGTTCATGCAGTCTCCATGAAACGCTATAAAGTATAAACTTTTCGAAATTAAAGTATTTTTTTTTTTTTTTTTTCTTGGATTGAGATTATGAAATAAAAATATATATATTTTAGTCAGGACACCTCATAGGGAGGAACGTAACCCCCTCAGGCTTTTATATATATATATATATATATACATATTATTACGTGCCATGGAGAATGAAAGACTTCAACGTACGACAACTTCATTAAATAAAGTTTATTTTTTTAAGGAACGACTCCTCTCTTGTGGGCCATCACTTTATAATATTTTTTATACTCTAAAATATATAAATTTTGGACATAATACAAATTTTATAATTAAAAATTCATACTGCACGTACTTGTGTTGGCATTGCGTCACACCATATTACTACATATTAAATAGTTTTTAAGAACAAGTTACTGGGTAGTATTTACAATCACATGTAATTAAGACAATTTGTACATATATAAATTAATATTTAATTAATATCAGATGGTAATTATCTTAAAATAAACAAACTAGTATAGTAAATATTATTATCTTTGTGAGATGAATAAGTCAGTTGTTGAAGTTATTTTAGGAGCTTCTTTTTATCCAATGTGTAACTGTTAATAATCCACCTTATTTTTAGGAATAAGTTAATTACATGTGGTGGTGCTACTATGTTTTAGGAGTTTGTTGCTGCAGCCATAGAGATTAGAGTCTCATGAAATTGATGAGTTTGGAGAAGCAACTGCTTCAGGCTCAAGTACACAGGCTTTAATTTGCAAGTTAATTTCATCAAAGCCAAAGTGCGTGGAATATCAGAGAAGACTATAATTTTCTTAGTGAATTATATATAAAAGACACACAAGAACCCAGCATTAATCAAAGCAAACTCATTCAACTAAACCAACATTAACATTGAAAAAAGTGATCGACATGCAATCTCATCTTTTAGTTTTAATCAAATTGTATGTTGAAATGCATCGTGCAAATCATAACCAAAGATATATATAAGAAAAGTAGCAAAGAGAAATCTCAATTACCTTAAAGGAGATATAATGAACCTTTCATCGATGTTCTGTTGTCCCTGAATTGGAGTTCATGCAATCTCCATGAAAAGCTATCATCAACTTTTAGAAATTTAAAGTCCTTTTTTTTTTTTTTTTTTCTGGATTGATCGAGAATGAGAAATAAGAAAAAATAAATATTTTAATCAGTTAGAAAAATGGTAGACGGGGATTGCGGCATGATATTCAGTGTTCTCAAGACACATCATAGCCACATGGAAGAACATGACTCCCTCTCACATATATATATAGATACACATTGAGAATAAAAACGACAACTTCATTAACTAAAGTGTTGAAGAACAATAAAAACTTCATCATTTTTTTCCTCTTGTGGGGCATCACTTTGTGGGCACAAAACAAATTTTTTTATGCCATAAAATAAATAAATATTGGACATAATACCAACTTCATAATAAAAAATGCATACTTGACACGTACTTGTATTGGCGTTGCGTCACACCATATTACTACACATATTAAATAGTTTTTATGATAAAATTATTATTGCTTGATAAGAAGGTGCTACGCGTTAACATAAAGACAAAGAAAATTTGTACATTTGATATAAATCAGGTACAAAATTAACATTTAATATGCGATTACATTAATTAATCTTTGTAAATATACATTTTGCCAACTTTGGCTTAATTTCTTACGTACGTAGCTTAACAAAGCTTTAAAATATGATAATACAATCTAGGGGAATGTACATAATGTTGAGTGATAATTATGTTTGAACTGTATATCTAGTGAGTTACGTGAATGCAAGTAAGACTATATATATTATCATTATTCTATGTAACTTTCAAAATGGTATGGAAAGTGCAATTGCTAGATCGAGCATAAAAGTGTTTTTGTGGAAGTACAATTTCTTAACGAAATCTTATGAATTTTGTTGAAAAGAAGTATATATTGTACGTCTTTGAGTGCAACTGTTAATTAAAAAGAGAATTAGAAAGTGCTAAAAACTCTCTCTCAAGTAGTGGTGCATGCAATTTCAGGGGCCAGTGCTATTAATTAACAATGGATTTAAGAGACAAGAATCGATGCAAAGCAATTACAAATCATGTCTTTTCTATAAGAATATTAACATATAAGGGAAGATTTGTTTTGTATAGAGAAAAAGAAATGAGATACTATCAGTGCTTGTCTCACACAAAATAAGTATCATTCTGATATATCTTGGTTGGAATATCTCTCACATGCAGTCCCAGTCTTGAAGAACAATTGTCATTGTTGTGAAATGGGATATTGAAACAGTTTTACTTTTTCTTAATGGACTGATTCTGATTGATTGATTAATATAATTAATAATTAAAAAATCAATTAGCACTGATCAACACAGTTATATTTGGGTTTCTTAAACATATATGATGACTATTACAAATACAAAAGAGGTGTTGGTTTCAAGTTATCTTAACATATTTTCATAAATATACGGGTAGAGAATGTCTATTTCTCATATATATTTGCTGTAAAATTGAAAAAAAATATATATTTCCAGGCATAAAACATTTTCAAGAAAATAATAACTTCTATATGTTTCCATTTTTTTTTAGCTCTTAGTCAAATACTACATTTTATTTTTAAAATACTCATAAATATCATCCTCAAAAACCATTATATTTCTGGAATCTTAATCTTAGAAGTGAAAGTAGATAGCTTGATTACCATTGTTGTACACAAAAATAATTAAATAAAAAACTTCAGGAGTTAAAAGAGTAGTTAATTGTATATGAATGCTTCTTATATTAGTTTAAAAAGTACAAGGAAACACAATTATTTGGCCATTAAAGTTCCAGCGCTAGTTTTGACTAGATTGCAAAAAAAAAAAATATTGTTATAACGTAAAAGGATTATTAATTCTAAATATTTATTCTTAAAAGATGAGATTGTATATTAGTTCTATTTTTTTAAAACAATGTATATATTTTCTGTAAAAGTTATATTAACTGTGTTTATATATTTAACTTTATTTTGTGTAAATTTAAATCCTTGCCTTTTAATTAAAGTTGTGTACCTTTACTTTTATGTTTTTTTAATTAAAAAAGTCTTTAAATTTCTAATTATTATTTTTTTTTAAAATTTACGCATTATGATGAGAATCTACAAAGAAAAATAAAATAAAATAAAAGTAATAACTTTCATTAATAGCTTGGGAAGAACGTAGGTCTAACCTTGAGAAATTTCAACCCAAATAAAATTCTAATATTATATCTTGTACTCCAAGTTTTTCCAACACGCATGGCAAAGTTTTGTTGACAAAACTGAGTCTCTATTCAACGCCAACCTAGCTATCTCAACCATAAGCCAAAAAATAATGCATATAATGGATTCGAAGGAGACGTGTCCACTTTACAAGCCAATTGAAAAGCTTAATTATATCGATTCAAAAATAAATATAAATTTGCT
This sequence comes from Amphicarpaea edgeworthii, assembly GCA_014843725.1. Taxonomy (NCBI): domain Eukaryota; kingdom Viridiplantae; phylum Streptophyta; class Magnoliopsida; order Fabales; family Fabaceae; genus Amphicarpaea; species Amphicarpaea edgeworthii. The sequence continues at coordinate 4,538,889 of CM026325.1, forward strand.
TTTAGTTATATATGGGGCTCAAGAAAACTTTAGAAATGTGACATCAACTTTGACCCTTCACTATAACAAAATAGTAAAATAACTGTGGAATTTAGTATCGACTACCAAGTTAGTACGTATAACTTCAGTTAATTAAACTCACACGTACGAATCTTCGCAGAAACTAATTAATTTATTTATTTATTAACTTTGCATCGGTTGATGATAGAAAATCTAAGATTGAATACCCTAGCTAGGGTGGCCCACTGACCCTAATATTATTATTATTTGATCAAAGTTAGCATTAGCCCAACCAATATATATATGTTAAATGAAACATTTACTTGGCTGGAGTGTGTAAATTTATGTTTGGTGACATTGAAGGAATTATAAAATTGACTTAATTGTAAAAAGAAAAGTGACTGAAAAATAGATTATCTCTTATTAATAAAAAAAAAAATTAACAATTAATATTTTGTGACATTTATATAACTGAGTGATAATTAATCTACATACTCCTCGTACGTACAACGTCTTCTGTTTCATAAAATAAACTGAATCAAAGAAAGTATCAACAACGAAAGTAAAATCAAAATAATCATGGATTAATGATCAATAGTACTACTGGACAGTGATTAAAGAATTAATCAAAGTATTAAAGAAAAAGTATAATACTACATGATGTCACTAATGAATTTTCCCCTTAATTTTTTAATATATTTTTATTTATTGTTTTCTTAACTATTAATAAAATTAGTGTAAAAAACTTACCCTTTTCTAAACGCGTGTTTGACGTGTTTTAAATTATTACAAAAAAAAAGTTTAATTATAATTTTTATTTTAAAAGTGAACGATTAAATTTCAAAAACATACAAATTTAGTCTAAATTGAAAACTGAAAGTTTAAATTTCCATGGTCATTAATGCACGTTTTGCATATATACAAAGAAAGCTGAAGATCGAGGAAAAATGTTTCAAAGGACACGAATTTTAGGTTGCACGTTCATACTACATGTGTATGAAAAATGTCTATTACATGCATCCAAATTTGACCATACACAAGTTATCATTTTCGTAAGGAGAAAATTACTTGTTTAAAAAGTACATGTTCAAGTAAATGCGGATAGTATATTTTCAACTGCGTAAATTTTGATTTTAGTCATTATTCTATGGAATGGATCTCAAGTCAATTCAATTAATAGCAGCAGAGTCTTTGTCTAATTTGATGAATATTGAAATTTATATAAATTTTTTAGTTAGATTTATTTGTTTGATTGTTTGGTAAACTACTACTCGAATCAATCAATTTGGTAGACAAAGACGTAGCTGATGAAGACAGAACTTCGAAGTCAGATGAATTCAATTCAACACACACTTTGTATTTTTCATATTTTTTTATTAATTAAATGAAATTATATTATTCTTAATTTGTCAATGTGGTGCTGTTAATTAAGGTTGATCAAGGTAATTAAGTATATAACATTAGTATGAGGAGAAATTAATTAAAGAAGAATATTTTGTTAGGCTCTAGCTAGAGGGGGCTATTGTTGGTTTAATTATATAAAGTTACAAGGATAATAGACTTGGATAACCCCCTTTGACTTGAGACTAGATTAGAATAAGGATTAAATACCTTTTTAATTCTTGTAATTTTATTTATTTATTTATTTTGATTTAGTCCTTTTAATTTATGTTGGTTTTATTTTTGTGTCTTTAAAACGTTTTAGATGGCAGTTTAATTAGTAAAAAAAAGTGTTTTTTATGGTGCTTAAAGGACGAAAAGTAAAAAAAAAAAACTCATAAAATGCTAAAGTACATGAAATTCCTTGTACGTAACATTTTTTTCTGCTTCTGATAGAATTCCTACTTTTGGAAAATAACTTGTATCCTATATGAAAATTTTCTAGATGTATCCATGATATATAGAGTTTCTTGATTTTGAGTGTTTTGATTTATCTTAAGAACATATTAAAATTTTAACCATTTTGATAATTATATGTTAAAATATTGTTAAACCAAACCTCACGACTTAATTTTTATAAAGTTGAGAAAATGTTGTAAAAATCTAATGCAGTTAGTGGGAAAAAAAAAAAAAATTTTGCAATATTTTTCTATCTCTCAATCATGTTGTTGCGTGTAATTATATATCAACTTAATATCATTAGAGTTTTTACTAGTACGTCTTACTCTTTCTCGAACAAATTTTCTCCATTAGAATAAATCAACACATGGAGTGATAATTAAACAAAGTTGAGGCATTAAATTGAAGAACTTTCTCCAATACGAATAACTACACGATCACGCAATAACACATTGTTGGGAAAGGCATTACTAGGAAGGACAGAAAAAGAATGATACTAATTGCGTGTATTTTATACGTACCTAGTTACAATATTTTGGGTACAACTTTCCTTTTAGCATTGAAATAACAATCACAGTTTGGAACAGTACGTACTTTAACTTCACGCAATTTCTTTTAACATAACCATCTTTCTTCTCCACCGAACGACATCTCAACCCTGATTCAGAACAGTTTACAAATGGTTTTGTTTGAATTTAATTAAAATAATAATAATAACTGTAACTTAGAGGGTATGTTTGGTTTAAAATTACAAAATTACGTTTGTAAATACAAATATGCAAAATTGCACGTTCATTTGCCTAAAATTAGATTAAAAAAAAAACTGTTACTTTGAAAATAAAAAACCTTAATCAAGCATGCACTTAAATGAAAACTAGGAACTTGTTCTAAGTTGAAATGACAAGATTAATCTTAACTTTGAAACTACAATATTGTGAGATCATGGGTGCAATTAACATTGAAAAAATAATGTGATTTGAGGGATCATTTTTGGAAAGGAGAGGGACTCATTTTGTGCCAAATTCTTTTGCAACTCCAGTCACGACCTAATAATAGGAGGGAGTGTATGCTATAGCATGGAGTGAGTTTTTTGAAGGATGTAGAGTATGTTAATAGGGGAGTGTAATTTTTCAAAATATGATATTTTTTAAAAGGGGTGTGGATAAGCAAAGAAGAAGAGTGGAAATAGTAACTGCCTAATATTTTTGGGATAGGCTGACCTGTTAATTTGGTAGTCCAAAATGGCCCGGCTCAAATTAACAGTCCTATCAAAATATTTTGATGTGAGCAGAGCCAACAAGGCTTAATGGCGAGCATTTCAACAGTTTAAGATACCAGAATGACAAATAAATAAATAAAGTTATTACTTCGATGTAAATCATAGATAACTTATATCCGTGTAGGTTCATGGCTCATCCAATCTTGACACGTGACTCATTTTAATTATGAATTAATTTTAAAGAATCTTACAATATATTATCTAATCAATTTTAAATTAATCAAGTCTTAGTAAGATATACCGATAAAACAACACAATCTAATCAATTTCAAATTAATTAATTAAATATTATGAATCAATTATATTTAATGAATAATTAAATCTTTTGCATTAATATATTAATTTCATTATTTCAAAAATAAAAATAAACTTACAATATATATTACAAAATAAGACTCATTTATAGTCATTGATTAGACTTAATCATATTTAACAAACATACTTCAATTCAATAAAAAAAAAATTATATAGTTAAATATTTTATAAAAAAAATTCATAAATAATATTTAAAACCGATTAAAAATTCAAGAACATTATAGAATTTTAAAAATATGAAGAAAAGGAGTAATGTCTTAAAAAAAAATTAAAAATATGCAAAAAAAAAAAAAAAAACAAGAATGATGTTTGAAAATTAGAAAAAAAAATGAAAATTTTAAAAATATAAAAGAAATGGTAGTAATGTGTTGAAAATTTGAAAAACAAATTCTAAAAAATATAATAAAAAAAAGAAGAATGACTTGAAAATTTGAAAAAAAATATATAAAAGTTTAAAAAATATTAAAAAAAAAGAATAATGTCTTAAAAATTTTAAAAATATTTAAACAAAGCATCATGTTTCGTAAATTTGAAAAAATAATATAGATATTAAAAAAATATTAAAACATAAGAGGAATTTCTGCAAACTTGAATAAACATGGAATTTTTTTTAAAATGTTACAAAATAAGGGGAATATCTTCAAAATAATGATTTACATAAAATGAAAAAAAGAAATGTCTTGAAAATTTTTAAAAAAGTTGAAAATTATAAAAAAAAAAAATTGAAAAAACAAGTGTAATATCTTCAAAATTTTAAAAATATAAAAAAAAAAAGAGTAATGACTTTAAAGATTGAAATAAAATAAAAAAATATGAAAAAAAATGGATGTATTGAAATTTTTTTTTAAAAAATAAAATTTAAAAATTATGAAAAGAGATGAGTAATATTTCAAAAAATTGAAAAAAATTATTTTCAAAAATTGATAAAACAATAGTAATGTCCTGAAGATTTTAAAAAATATTAAAAAAGAGTAGTAATTTGTTGAAATATTTTAAAAAAATAATGAAGAATTTCAAAAATATGAAAAAAAAAGACTAATGCCATGAAAAATTTAAAAATATACTAAAAAAACAACAAGAATGTCTTGAAATTTGAAAAAAAAAATTAAAAAATTAAAAAAAAAAGAATAATATTTTCAAATTTTAAATAAAAAATTGAAATTTTTTAAGAAATATGGAAAAAGAGATTTAATGCATTGAATTTTTGAAAAAATATACAAAAAAATTTAAATAATATTTTAGAAAAAGAATAATGTCTTAACTATTTTACAAAAGAGAAGTTTAAAATATGAAAAAAATAAGAATAATATCTTAAAAATTAAAAAATTATATATAAAAAAATTAATATGAATAATGTGTTGAAAATTAAAAAATTATAATGTCATGGAAATTTTAACTAAATTAAAATTTTTAAATATAACAATGTGTTGAAAATTTGAAAACAAAATATGAAAAATCAAGACTAATGTAGTGATTTTTTTTAAAGTGAAAATTTTTAAAAATATGAGAAAATAAAAGTAATGTTTTAAAAATTTGAAAAATAATAATTTTTAAAATATGAAAAAATCAGAATAAATTCTTTAAAATTAGTAAAATAAGAAAGTTTTAAAAATATGAAAAATCAAAAATAATTTCATGTAAATAAAAAATAAAAACTTTAAAAGCAAGAAAATTTAAAAGCAAAAGTAATGTCTCGAAGATTTTTCAAATATATGAAGAAAAATAGTCATGTCTTAAAAGATTGAAAAAAATAATTTAAAAGTATGAAAAAAAAAATGAACAATGTCTTGAAAATTACATTTTTTTTATTTTTTATTTCCAAATAATAAAAAATAAAAAGAATGTCTTTAAATTTTAAAAACATAAGGGTATTATCTTGAAAATTTGACAAAAAGAATCAAGATTTAAAAAAAAAAAATAAAGAACAAGAGAAAAGTCTTAAAAAAAAAAAAAAAAAAACAAGAGTAACATATTCAAAGTTTGAATAAAAAAATCCAAAATTTGAAAAAACAACACCAACATCTTGAAATTTTGAAAAAAATAATCGAGTCATTTTAAAATATGAAAAAATAATAACAATAATAATGTCTTGCCAATTTGAAAAAGAAAATAATATTATCTTAAAAAATTTCACATTATGAAAATTTTAAAAGTAAGTAAAAAATAAGAGTAATGTCATGGAAATTTGAAATCAATCAAAATTTTAAAATATGATAATATGTTGAAAATTTGAAATAAAAAATTATGAGAAATCAAGAGTAATGTGTTGATTGTTTTTTTTTTAAAAAAAACATTTGAAAAACCAAGAGTAATTTCTTGAGAATTTGAAAAAAAAAATAGGAAAAAAATGAAAAATAAAAAATAATATCTTTAAAATATGAAAATTTTCAAAATATGAAAAATCAAGTATAACGTGATAAATTTTATTTTATTTTTACAAATATGAAAAACAATAATAATGTTTTGAACCTTATAAAAATATGAAAAAAAGTAATAATGTATTGGAAGATTGAAAAAATGTAAAAATTTCAAAAAGTATGAAAATCAACCGTAATGTCTTAGAAAATAAAAAAAATGATTTGTTTTTTAAAAAAAATTGTAAATAAAAAAATGTATTTAAATTTGAAAATAAAATTTTAAATATAAAATAATAAGAAGAATGTTTCGAAAATTTTAAAAGAAATTGAAAATGATCAAAAATATTAAAAAAAACAAGAGAAATGATTTGATAATTTGAAAAATATGAAAAAATAATATTAATGTCTTAAGTTTTGTTTATAAAAAATATTACAAAAACAAGTGAAATATCTTTAAAATAAAAATATTAAAAAAAACAAGAGAAATGTCTTGATAAATATAAAAAAAATAAGAATAATATCTTAAAAATTTGAATAAAAAATTACAAACTTTTTAAAAATAACATAAAACAAGAGTAATGTCATGCAAAATTAAATAAAAATTTTAAATTTTAAAAAAATATTAAAAACCAAAAGAGTGACTTGAAAATTTGAAACTAATATAAATAAAAAAAATAAGAGTAATATCTTGAAAATATGAAACAAAAAATTGAAAAGGTATAAAAAAAATGAAAAAAAAAACAGGAATATTCTCTTGAAAATTTGAAAAAAAATAATAAATTTAAATATTTGAAAAAAAATGAATAATGTCTTCAAAGATAAATATATATATGAGTAATTTCTTGAAAACTTGAAAAAATATAAAAATTAAAAACAAAAACAAGAGTAATATCTTGAAAAAAATTTTAAAATGAAAAATTTTAAATATGGAAAATTAATAGTAGTGTCTTGAATTTATTGTTAAATCTTAATTTTCAAAAATATAAAAACAACTAGTGTGATAATTTAAAATTTTGAATAAAAAATGATTTTTTTTAAAAATAATATTAAAAAAAAGGAATTTCATGAAAAGTTAAAAGAAAATTAAAAAATTAAAAAAAAGTAATATCTTGAAAAAAATTTAAAAATTAAAATTTTAAAATATGGAAAATTAAGAGTAGTTTCTTAAATTTATTTTTAAAACTTAATTTTTAAAAATATAAAAAAAAAAACTAGTGTACTAATTTAAAAATTTGAATAAAAATTGATTTTTAAAAAATAATATTAAAAAACAAAATAAATATCATGAAAATTTGAAAAAAAAATGAAATTTGAAAAATATGAAAAAACATTATTAATGTCTTGAAATTTGATAAAAGGAAAATTTTAAAATCAAGAGGAATGTCTTGAAATTTTGAAAAATATGATTTAGAGTTTATAGTTTCATGATTTAAGATTTGGAATTTATGGTTTCATGATTTAAGATTGAAGATTTCATGGTTTACAATTTATAATTTAATTTCAAGAGTTACAGTTTAAGGTTTCATGATTTATGATATTATTTCATGTATTAAAACTTAAGGTTTTATGGTTTAGGATTTAAAGTTTAATGGTTTACAATTTAGGATTTTATTTTATTGTTTATGATTTAGGGTTACATTTAAGATTTATGATTATGGTTTAATAATTTATGATTTAAAATTTCATTTCATTATTTAGAATTAAAATTTTCATAATTTAGAATTTAGGATTTCATTTCATGGTTTAAGATTTAGAATTTCATTTCACGGTTTAAGATTTCAAATTTAATTAACGATTTCATTTATGAAACCATAAATTAGGATTTAGGGTTTCATTTTTCATAAATGAAACATAAAATTTGTAGGATATGATTGATGATTTAATGTTTCACTGTTATGAAACCCTTAATCATCAGGATTTCATTCATTACAATATAGGGTTTCATGTATGAAATTGTAAATTAGAATTAGGGGTTTCATTTATGAATCCACAAATTTGGATTTAGGGTTTCACCCATAATTTAGGGTGTCATATGAAAGTCTCCAAACAAATTTAGGGTTTTATTTAAGATTTAGGGATTCATTTATAAAACCTTAAATTAATATTTAGGATAATTGAAACCCTAAATTTTAATTTATGGTTTCTTTAGTGAAACCCTAAATACTTAAGTTTTGATTCATAAATAATGGTTTCACAAACGAAACCCTAAATCATAATTTAGGATTTCATTTATGAAACCCTAAATCCCTAAGCTTTCATTCATGATTAAAGGTTTTATTTATAAAACGTTAAATTAGGATTTATGGTTACATTAATAAAATCCTAAATCATTTGAGTTTCATTCATAATTTAGGATTTCATTGATGAAATGCTAAATATTTAAGGTTTCATTCATAACAAATGGTTTCACAAATGAACCCCTAAATCATAAGTTAGGGTTTTATTTATGAAACTCTGAATACATAAGGTTTCATTTATCGTTTAAGGTGATATTTATGAAACCCTAAATTAGGATTTATGATTTAAATAATAAAACCCTAAATAATAAGGGTTTCATTCATAATTTAAGATTTCATTTATGAAATCCTAAATCCACAGGGTTCCATTCATAAATAACTTTCCTTTATGAAATCCTAAACTTTAGGAATCCATTCATGATTTAAGGTTGCATTTATAAAACCTTAAATTAGGATTTAGGGTTTTATTAAATAAAACCCTAAATCCTAAGGGTTTCATTCATAATCTAGTATTTCATAAATGAAACCCTAAATTAAGATTTATGATTTCATTTAGGATTTAGGGTTTCATTCATAATTTAAATTTTCATTTATTAAACCTTAATTCCTTAGGGTTTCAATAATAAAATAGGTTTTCATAAATGAAACCATAAATTAGGATATTATTTAGGGTTTCATTTAAGATTTATGGTTATGGTTTGATGATTTAGAGTTTCATTTCATAATTTAAGATTAAGAGTTTCATTAGTATTTATGGTTTCATGATATAGAATTTAGGGTTCATTTCATAGTTTAAGATTCAAGGTTTCATTTCACAGTTTAAGATTTAGGCTTTCATTTAGGATTTCATTTATAAAACCCTAAATGCGGATATAGTGTGTCATTTTTCGTAAATAAAACACTAAATCCATAGGGTATGATTCATAATTTAAGGTTTCATTGTTATGAAACCCTAAATCATTAAGGTTTTATTCATAGGATTTAAGGTTTCATTTAAGATTTATGGTTATGGTTTGGTGATTTATTTTTTAGGGTTTCATTTAATTATTTAGAATTAAGAGTTTCATTAATATTTAGGGTTTCATTATATAGGATTTAAGGTTTCATTTCATGGTTTAAGATTTAGGATTTCATTTCCCGGTTTAAGACATAGAGTTTCATTTATAAAATCCTAAATCCTTAAGGTTTCATTCATGATTTACCGTTCTATTTATGAAACTTCAAATTAGAATTTAGGGTTTCATTAATAAAACACTAAATTATTGGGGTTTCATTCATAATTTAGGATTTCATAAATGAAACCCTAAATAATCTAAGATTTCATTTATGAAACCCTAAATCCACAAGGTTTCATTCACAAATAAGGATTTCATTTATGATATCTTAAACCTTAGGGTTTCAATCCTGGTTTAAAGTTGTATTTATGAAACCTTAAATTAGGATTTATGGTTTATTAAATAAAACATTAAATCCTTAGGGTTTCATTCATAATTTAATATTTGATTAATGAAACCCTAAATTAAGATTTACAATTTCACATAGGATATATGGTTTCATTTATTAAACCTTAATTCCTTAAGATTTTATTCATAAAATAGGATTTTAAATGAAACCCCACATTAGGATTTTATTTAGGGTTTTATTTAAGATTTATGGTTATGGTTTGATGATTTAGGGTTTTATTTCATTATTTATGATTAAGAGTTTCATTAGTATTTAGGGTTCCATTTCATAGTTTAAGATTTAGAGTTTCATTTTCACGGTTTAATATTTAAGATTTCATTTATGAATCCTTGAATTCGGATTTAGTGTTTCATTTTTAATAAATAAAATACTAAATCCATAAGGTATGATTCATGATGTAAGGTTTCCTTGTTATGAAACCCTAAATCATTAAGGTTTCATTCATTAGGATTTACGGTTTCATTTACAAAATTGTAAATTAGTATTTAGTGTTTTATTTATGAATATGTAAATTAGGATTTAGGGTTTCATCCTTAATTGATGGTGTTATTAATGAAAGTTTGAAATAAAATTTATGGTTTCATTTAGGATTTAGGGATTCCTTTATGAAACCATAAATTTATATTTACGATAATTGAAACCCTAAATTATAATTTAAGGTTTTTTTTAATGAAATTCTAAATACTTAAGATTTCATTCATAACAAATGGTTTCACAAATGAACCCTTAAATCATAATTTAGGATTTTGTTTATGAAACCCTAAATCCCTAGGGTTTCATTCATTATTTAAGGTTGTATTTATGAAACCCTAAATTGGAATTTAAAGTTTCATTAGTAAAATCCTTAATAATTAAGGTTTCATTCATAATTAGGATTTCATAAATGAAATCTTAAATAATTTAGGATTTAAGGTTTTATTCATAAATAAGAGTTTCAAAAATAAGAGTTTCATTCATAAATAAGAGTTTCATTCATAGGATTTCATTCATAAATAAGAGTTTCAAAAATAAAATCCTAAATTATGATTTAGGATTTCATTTATGAAATCATATAACCTTAGGGTTTCATTCATGATTTAAGGTTGCATTTATGAAACCCTAAATTAAGATTTCTAGTTTTGTTTAATGAAACTTTAAATCCTTAGGGTTTCATTCATAATTTAATATTTCATAAATGAAACCCTAGATTAAGATTTACGATTTCTTTTAGGATTTAGGGTTTAGGGTTTCATTCCTGATTTAATGTTTCATTTACTAAACCTTAATTTCTTAGAGTTTCATTCATAAAAAAATGTTTCATAAATTAGGATTTAATTTAAGGTTTCATATAAGATTTATTGTTATTATTTTTTTATTTATAATTTAGGTTTTCATTTCATTATTTATGATTAAAAGTTTTATTAGTATTTAGGGTTTCATGATTTAGGCTTTAGGGTTTCATTTCATGTTTTAAGATTTAGGGTTTCATTTATTATTTCATTTATAAAATCCAAAATTAAGATTTATTGTTTCATTTTTTCATAAATAAAAAACTAAATCTATATGGTATGATACATGATTTAAGGTTTCATTGTTATGAAACCTTAAATTATTAAGGTTTCATTCATTAGGATTTAAGGTTTCATTTATGAATCCATATGTTAGGATTTATGGTTTCATCCATAATTTAGGATGTCATTTATGAAATTCTAAAATAAAATTTAGTGTTTTATTTAGGATTTAGATATTCATTAATGAAACTCTAAATGAATATTTACAGTAATTGAACCTTGAATTATAATTTAGGGTTTCTTTTATGAAACCTTAAATACTTAAGGTTTCATTCATAAAAAATGGTTTCACAAATGAAATCCTAAATCAGTTTAGGGTTTCATTTGTGAAACACTAAATCCCTAGGGTTTCATTCATGATTTAAGGTTATATATATGAAACCCTAAATTAGGGATTATTGTTTCATTAATAAATCATCAAATCATTAGGGTTTCATTCATAATTTAAGATTTCATACATGCAACTATAATAATTTAGAATTTCATTTATAAAATCCTAATTCCATGGGGTTTCATTAACAAATAAAGGTTTCATTTATGAAATCCTAAATGCTTAGGATTTCATTCATGATTTAAGGTTGTATTTATGAAACCCTAAATTAAGATTTAGGTTTTGTTTAATGAAACCCCAAATCCTTAGGGTTTAATTCATAATTTAGTATTTCATTATTTAAACCCTAAATTAAGATTTATGATTTCATTTAGGATTTAGAGTTTAATTCATGATTTAATGTGTCATTTATTAAATGTTAATTACTTAGGATTTTATTAATTAAATATGGTTTCATAAATGAAACCCTAAATTAGGATTTTATTTAAGGTTTCATTTAAGATTTATGGTTATGGTTTAATGATTTATGATTTAAGGTTTCATTTCATTATTTAGGATTAAGAGTTTCATTAGTATTTAGGGTTTCATTTCATGGTTTAAGATTTAGTGTTTCATTTCACGATTTAAGATTTGGAATTTCATTTAGGATTTTATTTATGAAATCCTAAATTAGGATTTAATGTTTCATTTTTCATAAATGAAACACTTAATCCGTAGGGTATGATTCATGATTTAAGGTTTAAGGTTTCATTGTTATGAAACCATAAATCATTAGGGTTCCATTCATTATGATTTATGATTTCATTTATGAATATGTAAATTAGGATTTATGGTATTATCCAAAATTTAGGGTGTCATTTATGAACGTCTAAAATAAAATTTATGGTTTCATTATGGATTGAGGGATTCATTTTTGAAATTCTAAATTAGTATTTACGATAATTGAAACCCTATATTATAATTTAAGGTTTCTTTTGTGAAACATAAATATTTAAAGTTTCATTCGTAAAAAACAGTTTCATAGATGAAACCCTAAATCATAATGTAAGGTTTCATTTATCAAACCTTAAATCCCTATTTCATGATTTAAGGTTGTATTTGTGAAACTTTAAATTGAGATTTAAGGTTTCATTAATAAAACCTTAAATGTTTATGGCTTCATTCATAATTTAGGACTACATTTATGAAACCCTAAACCCACAGGGTTTCATTCACAAATAAGGATTTCATAAATGAAAACCTAAATTAGGATATAGGGTTTCATTTATGAAATCTTAAATCCTTATAATTTCATTCATGATTTAAGGATTCATTTATAAAATCCCAAATTAGGATACAGGGTTTCTTTAATGAGACCATAAATCCTTAGGGTTTCATTCATAATTTATTATTTCATAAATGAAACCCTAATTAAGATTTATGATTTCATTTAGGATTTAGGTTCATTCCTGATTGAATGTTTCATTTATTAACCCTTAATTCCTTAGGGACCTTAAATCTTAACCCATGAAATGAAACCTCAAATCTTAAATCATAAAACTCTAAATGCTAATGAAACTCTTAATCCTAAATAATGAAATGAAACCCTAAATCATAAATCATCAAACCATAACCATAAATCTTTTATGAAACCCTAAATTAAATCCTAATTTAGGGTTTCATTTATGAAAACCTAAATTAGGATTTAATGTGTCATTTTTCATAAATCAAACACTATATTCAAAGGGTATGATTCATGAGTTGAGGTTTCATTGTTATGAAATCCTAAATCATTAGGTTTTCATTCATTAGGATTTGGGATTTCATTTATGAAATTGTAAATTAGGATTTAGGGTTTCATTTATGATTTTGTAAATTAGGATTTATGGTTTCATCCATAATTTATGGTGTCATTAATGAAAGTCTGAAATAATATTTAGGGTTTCATTTAGGATTTAAGGATTCATATGAAACTTTAAATTAATATTTAGGGCAATTGAAACTATAAATTATAATTTAGGTTTTATTTTATGAAACCCTAAATACTTAAGATTTCATTCATTAAAAAATGGTTTCACAAATGAAACCCTAAATCCTAGGGTTTCATTCAAGATTTAAGGATTTATAGTTTCATTAATTAAATCCTAAATAATTAGGGTTTCATTCATAATTTAGGATTTTATTTATGAAACTATGAATCCACAGGTTTTCATTCAATAAAAAGAGTTTCATTAATGAAATCATAAATTAGGATTTATGGTTTTATTTTATATTTAGGGTTTCATTCATGATTTAAGGTTGCATTTAGAAACCCTAAATTAAGATTTAGGATTTCTTTAATGAAACCTGATGGACTATTTTGGCAAGCGTACCAAATATCGCATAAGTAGTTTAAAAGGGAAGATCCCAGTATCGAATCCACAAGGAATTGTCTGTATTGACTACTAGCAAGATTATCGGTTCCTACACACTAGTTTGATTTTAGCATTGGTTTGTTTTGCAGAACATGAATAACAGCAAAATAAACTAAACACTATAAAGATGAATAACAAGATAAGGAACTTGATTTAGAACAAGGATCAAGCAATTGGAATGCGTAGATGTGGAACGATGATGATGGATATGTTAAGGCTTTGGTTCAACCGGTTTGCTTCCATGTAAACATACAAAATATATTCTCTATTCAAAGCAATAATTCATATTTATTTCAATCTAGAAGTGCTCAAAACATGATGTCTTATCAAATCAAGCCTAAACTACTCAACCTTACTTCCGATGTCTCGATAAGTTCAGTTGAGTGGTTTGGTGAAGCTCGGAGATCTTTACGAAGCTAATGAAATCTATCATATGTCTAGAAATACATTTCATTAGAATCCACTCTCAGTTCTAAGTTTGAAAGCATATGTCTATGACATCCAAACCTTGCAACATGCATATATAACAGGCCAATCATATAACATATAATAAAAATAGAGAAAGGATGGAGTTTACCCTATGTCTAATGATATACTCTTTCCTATTCTCAGTTCCAAGTTCAAAAACATACGTCTATGATAATCAAACTCCCCAGCATGCATATATAACAGACTGAATCATATAACAAGCGATAAAATAGAGTAATGGATTTTAAACTGAATACTCAATGAATAAATATGAAGGAAAGCATTTACATGTTAGCACCTAATTCCAAATCCTTAACATAGATGGATCAGCCTCTTATTGTCATGAGAAGCTTACAAAAATAGAAGGGAAGAACAAGGGATGGAAGAAGCAACTCAATCCTCTCAAATTCTGGATCTGGTTCTCTTTTCACAAAGTGAAGCATATATACTATAAGTGGATTTTTGCTTAGCACGCATGTCCGCTAAGTGCATGTTCATGATTTTGCAAATCTTCATCTTAGATACAGGGCTTCTGCTAAGCACGCACGTTCGCTAAGCAAATCTTCAGCTTGAAAAAAAACTTCGCTTAGCGTACATTTGCACTCAGCGTTGCATAAATCGCCTATCTCGCTAAGCGAGCTGTGGCACTAAGCACGAGTTGCAAAATCATGAACATAGGCTTGTAAAACATGAATTTGAATATATTTCTCACAAAATAGTTTCCTATGGTTGGAATTAACAAAATTATCCAAATTTATATAAAATGAATTCAAACTAAGTTAAAATCCTGAGAACATTGGATAATCGCTACAAGATATGATGCAATATTTACGTATATAAAGCGATTATCAAAACCCTAAATTCTTAGGCATTTATTCTTAATTTAGTATTTCATAAATGAAACTCTAAATTGATATTTCAGATTACATAAATGAAACCCTTAATTAGGATTTAGTATTTTCTTCAAGATTTAGTGTTTAATTTATAAAATCCCAAATACTTAGGGTTTCATTCATGATTTAAGGTTTCATTTATGAAACCCTAAATTAGTATTTATGGTTTCTTTAATGAAACTCTAAATCATTAGGGTTTCATTCATAATTTAGTATTTCATAAATAAAAGCCTAAATTAAGATTTACGATTACATTTAGGATCTAGGGTTTCATTCCTAACTTAATGTTTCATTTATTAAATCTTAATTCCTTAGGGTTTCATTCATAAAATAGACTTTCATAAATGAAACTTCACATTAGAATTTATAGTTTTTTTATGAAACCCTAAATCCCTAAGGTTTCATTCGTAATTGAAGTTTGCATTTATAAAACCCTAAATTAGGAATTATGTTTCTTTAATGAAAACCTAAATCCTTAGGATTTCATAAATTATTTAAGGTTTCATTTATGAAACTTTGTTTCCTTAGGGTTTCAATCATAAAATTGGGTTTCATAAATAAAACCCTTAATTGGGATTTAGGATTTTGTTTATGCATATCTTAATCCCTATGGTATGATTAATGATTTAAAGTTGCATTTATGAAATCCTAAATTAGGATTTAGGGTTTATTTTATGAAACCCTAAATCCTTAAGATTTCATTAATTTTGAAGGTTTTATTTATGAAATCTAATTGTTTAGTATTTCATTTATGAAACCTTAATTCCTTAAGATTTTATTTATATGAAACCCTAATTCCTTAGGGTTTTATTTATGAAATCCTAATTCCTTAGGGATTCATTCATAAAATAGGGTTTTATAAATGAAACCCTAAATTAAGGTTTAATAAATGAAATCCTAAATCTTAAATCATAAATCCTAAATCTTAAACTATGATACCACGAATCTTAAACTGTGAAACTGTAAATCCTAAATCATAAAACCATAAACCATGCAACACAAAAACCTAAAATCTTAAAGCATAAACCATATACCCAAAATACTAAATCCTAAAACATTAAACCTTAAAAATCTAAACCATAAACCCTAAAACCTTAAACTTTAAATCTTGAACCCTAAAACCCTAAAATCCTAAATCATAAACCCTAGAGGTTAACCTTTAACCATGACAAAAACACTAAACTTTAATCCATAAAAGGTTAAAATAATGAACTTGAAATACTAAACCATGAATCCATAAACATTAAAACCTTCAAAGTTAAATCATGAAGCCCTAAACCATAATCTTTCAACCATGAAACTCTAAATACTAAAACCTTAAATTATGGGGCATAAACATCAACTTTAAACATTGGACCATAAAACCCTTAAACTTTAAATCCTAAATCATAAACCATAGACCTTAATCATTAACCATGAATCAAAAACATTAAACCAATCTGGAAACCTTGAAACAATGAACATGAAACCATAAACCATGAAACCCTAGACATTGAAACCTTACATCTTAAAACCTAAACCATGAGGCCATAAACCCTTAACCATGAACCAAAAACACTAAACCTTAAAATAATGAACCTGGAACACTAAAACATGCAACATTAAACATTAAAACCTAACATGTGAAACCACAAACCATGAAACCATAAACATTGAAACTCAAAACCCTAAAATCCTAAACCCTAAACCTTGAACCTTAAACAATAAACATTAAACCTTATAATTGTGAATCCTAAACAATAAAACTCTAAACCATACACGATAAAATCTTAACCCTAAACCATGTACATAGACTTAAAACATAAACATTAAACTCTAAACACTCAACCAAGAACCATAAATCATCAACTATAAGTCTAAAATCTTAAAACGATAACATGTAAACCCTAAACAACACAATAAAACCTTAAATCATAAGATCATAAACCATAAAATGTAAACCCTAGACTGTAAAACCAAAAATCATGAACCCTAAACTCCAAACAAAAAACACTAAAGCTTAAACCATAAAACCCTAGAATAGTGAATTGTAGACATTGAAACCCTCAACTCTAAAGCATGAAACCTTCAACTATGAAACCCAGAACCATAAAATCATAAACCTCACACCATAAATCATAAAACCCTAAACTATGAACACTAGAGCCTAAACCCCAAAATCATAAATTGTGTACGTATAAAACTATGGAACCCAAACCCTAAATCATAAACAATGAACCATAAATCATAAAATCCTGAAACAATGAATCATAACCTTAAATCTTAAATAATGATCATTGAACCTTAAACCTTAAGTTATGAAATCATAAATCTTGAAACCTTAAAATCCTAAACCTTGAACATTGACGTTTGGTTTATTTCTACATACATTATGCATTATTTTTACTAACATCTACTTATATTAAATTTAAAAAATAATTAACAAATATATTAAAAAAATATAATAATATGAAAATCTATAGATTGAAAACTTAATACCCGTGTAAGTTACATGTTATTGTGCTAGTATAAATATCAAAGTTAGGTTATTTAAAAAAAATTAAAACCCATGTTTAAAAATCGAAAACTAAAACCAACTTTTTAGAAAAAAAAAAAAACAAATCAAAAATTAAAAACCCAATTAATCCTATATAAGTAGCAAGGTACACAAATATAATTATTTTAAACTTAGGGGGATATATTGGATTAGGATTGTTTAGGATTTTAAATACTTTTTTTTTTTATAAAAATGTCTTGGGGTATTCAATCAAGATTATCAAGATTTTTTTTAGAGGACAACAAAATCTTGTGGTATTCGATTGGGATTTTAAATAACTTAAAAAAAGTCATATATTATTTAAAATCATAAAGATTCTATGAACTTATTTTTTTAATTGGATTTTGATGGATTTTATGAAATTTTTAGTTGATCATATAAATACCAAACCCAGCAAACAATCTCATCCAATTACGAGAAACTTTTCTTTCTCATCACATACTTTTTTATTTCATTTTCTCTACTTTGGAGACAATGACATAATCTCCCAGCCACACGTTTTTCTGTTTCAAAGTGAGATTTTTCATATTATCCTAATAGTGATGTGTTCATACCCTAGATCACTACGAATCAACTTACAAGCCTACAATGTAGTCCACCACCTCATTCCCCCTTTAAAAATTCCTAATGAAATAAAAATTTTCATATGAGAAGTAGATCTGAGTCTGGACGAAGTTTTAACTCAGCTGGGGCAAACAATCAAGTTAAAGTTTTAAAAGACTTTTCTAAACTATTGCAGTTAATTTTGAAAAAATATACAAGTTAATAGAGAAAACAAAAAACAATGTTTGAGATGTTATAAAAGAAATCTCAAATCTATTGAAAGAATGTTTATTTTGGATATTTTTCAAGTTAGGCAGATGATTAATATTTTGATCATCATGTCTTTTTTGTTGAATTATTTGATTTATATTTTGATGACATTATTGTTTTGATGGGTTAAATCATTTTATATTTTTAACTAATGTTTTGTTATTATTTTTCACTATCACTTTATGAAAATTTGTGAAAAATATATTTCAAAATGCATTAGTAGCTTGCAACTTTGATTTGAAATTCATGTACGTTATTAGCAGGTGAAAAAGTTTAGCTCATGGTGACTTGTAATTAGTTTGTGTTCAATGATATTTTCAAGCACACTCTTGTTGACTTATGTTTAATAGTTTTGAATGTTTTTTTTTCTAGAAATCCATATAGTCTTTTCAAATCTTATAAATTCATGAAATCTTTTCAAATCTTATATTTTAAATCCATTAAATCAAAACTATAAAATCTTAATCACAAAAATCTTTTAAAAAAAATCTTTAACAATTTTTAATTTCCTACAAAATCTTAAAAATCTTCAAGACTTTTTTATGTTAAATTTTTTTTTTTAAATCTTAATCCAATACGTCCCCTTTACTAACTATACATTGATAATTTATTTTTTATTATAATTATATCACTCAAATTTATTCAACTTATATGTATTTCAGAAGGGTGGGTATTCTGGAAAGGCGTCAAATGGTACTGCAATCTAGGCAAAGGTTAAAAATAGGATGGCAACACTATTTTTCAGTCATAATATGATCTTGCTAGTTTTTAACCAATGCTTGTGAATCAATCACAAAGCCTTTGCCTTTTTGGACAAGGTCAAGAGAAAAAAGTTTGATCTTGCAGGTGGTTGAATGAAGCAAGCAGCACCCACCTATATGATTGAAGAGAGGTTGGACCCGAAAGCGAAACATTTTGTCCAATGGGGAACTCATCTGTGGACTTAGCAAAACAACAAGACAAGAAGAAACAACTAAGACAAACCACTACACAACATAGTGCATCGTGCCACTACAAGGGTCCCCTCATCACAAATCAAATCACTTTTCTCTCCTTTTTTTTTTTTTTTTTTTTGTTCCTTTGGGTTGAAAATTGAAATGAGGAATCAAAAACTGAACCAAGCAGCAAATGATGAGGCAGAAGAACGACTTGGTTGCAGCCTCTGCACATTGATGCAAGGGGACCATGCCTCAGTTAGTGGCAGATGAGTACCTACCATACCAAGTTGTGGTAGCTGAAGTGTAGCACCCCCATTGAAGCATTGCATTAATTAAAAAGGCACAAATACAGGTAAACATGTAGAAACATGGCTGTATAATAGGGAACCCACCTATGTGCACCTCACGTTATTTTTTTAAAGTACCCCACCTTTGCAACAATTGCAGAGGGCAAGTAAACTATAGAGTATATAGACCCCATCAAATGTGCAGGTTTTCTGTAAATCCAATTGCCCCCCAAAAGAAAAGAATAATAAAATGGATAAATGATATAATATTTTTTTCATTATTGCATATGAAATGATACAATAATCCACAACACGAAATACCTGTACTTTGCTATTTCTGTATATTTGAAACGATGAAATGCAAGAAGTAATGTTTCACATAATTATTATTATTATTATATAAATAGAATATAACCCACTGTTGGTCCCTACCTACTACCCACTAAAGGAGGTTCATCTGAGTCTTACTCAATCATCCATTTACTACAATTTCCTCAAAGGTATATATGATGAACAGCATTCAAGACAAGGTCTTCAAATATACATTCAGTATACTAAAGGTTCTGCAGAGAAATGGAAAAAAAAAATCTTTTTTTGCTTTATACCATCATACAGGTTAAGTCATGTTGCAATAAACTAAACCTCAGTTCATTTCTGACTGTAACATTGGGAAGAAAGCCCAACTGTTGGCTGATCTACCTTCCTTCCCAGCAACCCTCCTGTTAGTCCACCACTCAGAGCCACTGCCAGCCGAGGCAGAAACATCGCCTTTCCTGTTGTCAAAATTGAATTCTTTGGAAGAATTTACAGAACTTTGCTTCTGAAGGCATTGCTCTCCTTCTCCTTCTCCTACAGGATTGTCAGGCTTATCATCGGTTTTCTCTGTACACACATTACTACAGCTACTTTCGGTGCCATTTTGCACCCT
Source organism: Amphicarpaea edgeworthii (assembly GCA_014843725.1). Taxonomy (NCBI): domain Eukaryota; kingdom Viridiplantae; phylum Streptophyta; class Magnoliopsida; order Fabales; family Fabaceae; genus Amphicarpaea; species Amphicarpaea edgeworthii. The sequence continues at coordinate 4,559,517 of CM026325.1, forward strand.
TTCTCTGTCAGCAGTGTCTCTGGCCAGTATACCTTGTGAAGACCCTGACATGTTTCGAAGCAATACCCCGGTTTTATTTGCAAGGCATCGAGCAACATCTTCCCCAGTTAATTCAAATGAAACTCTGTGATCAACCAATGCTGCATTGCTTGGATGTCCATTCTCTGAGTCTGCAAGAGTTGCTTCCTTAGATATCCGGTTTTGCACATAGATGTCGTCTTGATTGGTTGGCCCAGCACTGTCGGGTGTCATACAGCCAGAACCTAACCTGGATTCCTGCCCCATACCATCAGGTGTCACACACCCAGAACCTAACCGTGAAGCATGCCCAACACCGTCAGGAGTCAAAGATCCTGAGCCTAGCCTTGAACCTTGCCCTGCACCATCTGGTGTCAAGGATCCAGATCCTAGTCTTGAACTCCATCTTCGAGTGGAGAAGTGTTCAAAACCCAAGATCTTCGGTGTTTCACCTTTGGGGAATTCAAGAGTCGGGGGTCTATCAGGAAATGGGGTTGAGGTGCCAGAAGTTGAAAATCCTGATCCGGGTGATATGAGCTGGCCACCTGGGCTTCCAGGATATTGTTGATAATGATGAAACTCATAATTGTACAATGGAAACTTCTGATTCCCATTACTTTTACGAGCTCGGTCCAGTGAAGATGCCAACAATTGAGCAAATGGAACGTCAGGGGACGAAGGTGTTGTTTGCTGCACAGATTCAGGTGGGGGAGTATAAGGAGCAGTGGATGGTTCGGTTGTGAAGGCTGAAAATACAGGTGGAGAAACTAGCTGGGTCTCATAGGCATATGGACCAATGGTGAACATGGATGCAGGACCACCAGAAGAGTATGCATTGGCCGCAAGAGCAGAGAGCGAAAGTAATCCAGGAGGTGATTGAATACCAGATGGTGGATCAGATTGGAGAAAAGATGCAGGAGAAGACGGAGGGGCAATGAACGGCATTACAATGGCAGTTGAAGGATTTGGTGCAGCAGCGGCAGCGGCAGCAGCTGGACCTGTTGGTGCAACAGGCTCTGGAACAAGGACAGCATGGCCAATTCGCTTGCTGCTTTTACTGCTCTTATGAGATCCAAAACACCAATATTGGCTCCAGCAGCCTCCCCAACGTTTTTTCTGCAGTTAGTGAAGAAAAAACTACATCAGAAGTTGGAACAGAATCAAAAACATTACTCACAGTTACTAGCATATCAATCCATTTACAGTGAAAATAAGTTTCAGGATATACCAAAATAGTGCTGAATTTCTCTAAATTAAGCACCAAATATCTTGATCCATGGCTATTATCATTTTGGTAATTTTGTCACACATGGTTCAATATTGAAGGACAAAGAGTGGTTTGGCCAAAACAAAAGATATTACACAGATAATATCCATTAGAATTTTAGTTTCCATAGTAAGCACATCTAATTTCTGGTAGCTAATCGACATACACACACATTGACTTTCTTCAAAAATTCTTTTGTAGCCATCTTCAATTTCCAATTGTAACTAATGAGGATAGGGTGCTACTAAAGCAAAGAGTGATTCATCAGCCAAAGCATTGCAAGGCAAAGAAAAAGAAAAGAACAAGTTTTCTATGTTTGACAGACATAACTAACTACATCAAAGGTATGAAAAACATATGTTAGCAATAAAATCAAAAGAATCAACAAACATTTAAAACTCAAATGAGTGCATAACTTTTTAATAGTACATGGAAGAAACGCATGAACAAGCATCATTAGAAGACATGTAAAGAATTCGAATAGCGACACAAAAAGCATGACTTCATTCATTCAACAGAAGGAGAAAAACCACCAATATCAGCCAATCACATTGACAGGGCAATCATTGCCGAATACCGACACAAAAAACATGACTTCATTCATTTAACAGAAGAAGGAGAAAAACCAACAATATCAGCCAATTGCATTGACAGAGCAATCAATACCACCACAAATACCAACACCAAAAGCATGACTTCATTCCTTTAACAGAAGAAGGAGAAAAACCACCAATATCAACCAATTGCATTGACAGAGCAATCAATACCGCCACAATCTATTTTCAAGCTCATCCAATTCACCAATGGCAATCAATGAAACTAAATTCCATAGTCGCTACTCGGCAGGACAAGTTTGTTTTACAGTGCCGCCAATTTCAGACATTGACCAAATTCTCACACATTGATTGAATTGATACGTTTTTCAAACATTAGTTTGAGAAACCGGCCGAAAGAACCTAGCCATAATAAAACCTGGAGACCCTATTAAAAGCATAATCCAAGGTCTGCATTATGAAATAAAAACAGCAGTTTGTCGGATTGCGAACCGCACGTGTAGATAACTGAAGTCAGTCCCCAATGATTATATAATCATCAGTTTTAATTCACATTAGAATTAGAACCACATAACATAACAGAAGTCAAAACACAATTCTCTCAATTTAATCCAAAATTTTCATAATTTGCATGGAAAGTTTATGAAATGTTGTTAACTCAAAACTTTCTCCCAATAGATCGTTTTTCTCACTTAACCATGCACTATAAAGAGGACATTATAACTTGAATTGCAGAACACCAAACTGCAGATTAAAAAGCTCACGAGTTAAATTAACACAAATACTATGTAGTAATGAAGAATTAAACCTCTGATAGATAGGTAAATCAAATCAAAGCACACACAGAAGGCAGAAAACATGAAAAATTCTAAAAATAAAAAATGAAAATCCAATGCTGCTTGTGTTTCTTCACTTGCAAACCCTTGTCTCTGATTAATTATGCAATATAAATTCATAAATTAAATAAAATTTAAAAAAAAATGAGACACCCCAGGATCCACACTCCAAAGTTCATTCTTTTACACTTTTTAAAGCCACAGACGAAAGAGTTTCAGATGTTCAAAACAAAACCAAAAGAGAAAAGGAAAAAGCGATTCAAAATTTCAAAGCTTTCAACGCGACCACCATAGAGTCAAATAATAAAGACTAGACCAGACCTTCACCATCATGAGAATTAAAAAAATAATAATAAAAAAGTTAACAAGATAAAAACAGAAAAGAGATAAACACACAACACAAAACAAGAAACAGCAAACACAGAACACAGAACACAGAACACAGAACACAAGATGCTATTTTTTCCCCCTTTTGCACGTTGTTTTCTTTTCCCCGTAACCAAACGACATGAATCCCGAAAACCGAAAAAAAAATAAAAATCCGACGCACGTACACAGAACCAACAGGAACATCTTAGAGAAAGAAAAAAAAGAGGAGAGAGAAACTCACCGGAGCGTCGGTCGGTTGGACTCTGGATTCGGCGGTGACGATGGCGTTGGCCGCGGCAAAAACAGTATCTGCGGTGGCGTGGTTGCGGCGGCTTCCCATGATGGGATTCGGATTCGGATTCGGATTTGCGAACGGAAGCATTTTCCGGTCACCAGAGATCGGGATTCTACGGCGGTGTAACAATTTCGCGGCGAGATTCAACCATGGATTTGGAAAACGGAAAATTAAAAACCAAAACAAAAAAGAAAAAACTGAGAAAATGAGATAGAAAGAGAGAGAATGAAAAGAAAAGTATGTGTGTTGTGAATGATTGAACACTCAACTGAACAGAACAGAGAAGAGAAGTGAAGTGAAAATGGAATTGACAATGAATGAAGAGAGGAGTATTATTAAATTATTGTTATTATTATATGTTTCATGTTTAGAAGAATAGAAGAAACAGAGTGTATCATCATTATTTATTCATTCATTCTTTTTTCTCTCTCTTATGTTATGTTTTAGACAATGAGTCTTGCTTCACTTATCCTCCGGTTACCTCCATTTTTGCGCCAAAATATTGCCACGTCACTGGAGTATTATTTTTACTTCTTTTTTTTTTTGAAAGGATTATTTTTACTATTACTATATTATTATTAGGATTTGAAAATGGAATTGACCGTATATCTTTTCATATTAGTGTTAGAATGTGAGAAATCAGGTGCGAAGGAAGGATGGCCAGAGAAAATCAACATGTTTATAAAATTGAAAATGTTAAAAATGTTATATTATTATTTTTAGTTTTTATTTTATTTTTTAAAATATTTTTAAAAATTAAAACAAATACATTTTTATATGTATTTTTTATTTTTATTAAAATAAAAATAAAAAACAATCAAATCAAATGATCCGATTGATGATAAAGATTTTGAAGAGAATGAATGACACATATATAAAAAAAAAAAATGGGAAATTATAATATTTTTGTAAAAAAATTAAGTTTTTTTAGGTGTTCCTCGGAATATCTTAAAGACTAATTATTTTTTTGAAATATGAATACTTGTTTAAGGATTGATGCTTTTAATTTATTTATTTTTTATTAGATGGATTTTTTAATATTTTAACGTGTGAGATTTCAGTATTTTTTAGATATTTTATTTGATGGATTGCGTAGTACGGGAAAAGCTTTTTAGTGTTTTAGAATACTTTATTTCATTTTTATAGGTATTCAGAAATTTATTTATTTTTAATAAATAAAGAAATTAAAAAATGGGACCTACAAAAGAGAGTGTATGAGACATCAGCCATTAAGTAATTCGAAACCGAAGCTGAACAAGAATTTAATAAAATAAACAGGGAGGAAGATTTGACTCCTGACTTAGCAAGAATGTCTGCCATATTATTTCCTTGCCTAAGCGTGTGCTTGAAGCTAATATTCCAAAATAGTTGTACGTAATTACGAATGGCCGAAACCACACATGCATGAGGATGAACAGCGTCGAGCTCCTCAATGATGAATTTCAGAGAAGTGGTGGAATCCATCTCACAAATAACATTAGAGAAACCTTGTGTGTGGACAAGTTTAATGCAGCTCAGCGGTGGTGTTTGAAGTAAAATCACAATTACCCATATAACTCGTAATCCAATTGCCTGCAAAATCTCGTAGAACGCCACCAAAACCTGACAAGCCAAGATTACCAAAGGAACTACCATCCGTAGTGATCTTGATGTAGTTTGCAGAGGAGGTTCCTAATTAACCAGTATCCTATCTGTTGAGGATGAGCTGGTCGAACTGGTCGAGCTTATCCCTTTAGCTAGATATAGAAGAGAACTTATCTGGTTATGCATATACCAGTCTGGCCAAACTATATCGTTAAAAACCACCTCATTCCTCGCACGCCAGATCATCCAACAAGTGATGCCGAATAAGAGCTGAAAATTTCCTTGAATGTTACTTCTGAGCCAGTATGCAGCAGCATCAATGAAGAAATCAAGACCATACTGCAACTGGATGTATTGCCACACCTTACATGCATAGGGACAATCGCGAAGGATATGAATCCATATTTCATTGGCATCACTACACCTGCAACAAAAAGAATCAGTAGTAATATGCCGCATGAAGCGGAAAGAGTTAGTAGGAAGACTCCCTCTATAAGTGAACCAAATAAAATGTTTAACATTCTCGGGTAGCTTAGACTTCCACACCCACGACCAGAACTCTTGCACAGGTAAAATGAAAAGCAGGCTCTCGGCTCAACCACGCATAGGCGGACTTGGTATCATATCTTCTCGAGCTAGATGCACTCCACCTAATAATATCCGACATAGAAGAATTAAGAAACAAGTACAGAAGGGTGTTCCGAATGTCTTAGGACAAGATTGTATTCAGAATAATTTATTTGATTGCATACATAATACGTTTGTGGTGTAGCGAAAAATGCGTATTTTTAATTTTAACATTATATATAATTAATATGGATTGGCTTCGAAGGATATTTGTGGAAAAACAAATATAGATTATTAAACCGTCGAAAATTTGAGTGAAATATGCGCCCATTGATATAAATTCATGTTTTTTTACTTAGACCTTTTTATCATTAAATTTAGAGATATTGAAATAAAATTTATTCATGGTTTCTTACTTTCTTAAGACATAATGTTTTTGCACTTTTCTCTCTCTTTATTTTCATTGCATCACTTGTCAATTTTTATCTTTTTCTTGCTGCTTTTTTCTAAGGATATGTAAAGACATGGCTGGAGTGTTAATAACATCATTTTCCTGTACAAAATAAGCTGTAGGATGGATATAGCATTGTTAAGTTGTTCATAATCATACGTATGCATGACCAGTTATCATCTTGTCCTATCTTTGAAAAGATAGCATTAATTAAAGGCTATTATATGAAGATAAACATATAGATTGAGGCTAATATATGTATCAATAAAAAGTGAATGGTACATCATTATCTATGATATTATTCATTTTTTTATCACATCAAATTCATAAATTTTCAACATTATAATTACCATATACTATTAATTATATTCATTTATATCAAATAAAAATAAAGAATTCAGATTGCAAAAGTGCCTAGGAAAACATTAGTAAACATAAGGAAACTAAACCCAAATTAAAAAAGTGAATTTAATTATGCAAAACTATAAAAATTTACACAATGAAGTATTTTAATATAAAAAAATATTTCCTTGTACCTTACACTCTAATTCTAATTGATTTTAATATCTCTATCTTTTGACTATTTTTTAATAATTTCATTTATTTGTAATTTAGTCTTGTCAACTCATTCTCAAGAAATTTACTCTTTTATAAATGGAAATGGATGGCTTACCCAAAAACTTTGAAATTTTGATAACAAAGGAAGGTTGAAAGCTACAGACAAAAATAAAAAATCCTTTTGTTTAGGTTTAAGCCACTTGTAGTTTTACATCTTCATGTGGCTTTAATATTATATTAATTAAATTAATTAGATCTTAGTTAGCACAAAATAAAATAAAATAACGAACCACTTGCAAGTGGAAGTTGAAATGAGATTTAAGAAAAAGCTAGCTTGTAGTACTAAATATTACAATTTATGCAACTAAGATTTCTTAATAATTAAGATCTGGAAGTAGCATGTTAGAGATAGAAAATGTGAAACGTGAATGTGATTGTGAAATTACGCAACTAACCTTTTCCCTTGAGTAGAAACTACCCTTGTGCCACTCAGTGAAAAAGGCATGAAATGATGCGGCTGTTAAGGGTGGTGTGAGATACTCGTGATTCACTGCATCGGTTGTTCTTTAATTGTTATGTTATTATGTTGTTGCTTTTTTTCCTGAGCATTCACGTGACGCTTGTGATGGTAATCGTGTGGCCAGGACCACATGCTTCCGGTGGAACTTTTCTGATCAGGAGAATCAGGAACATTAATTCAGTAGACTACTACACTGTTGTTCTGATTATCTGTTGACCGCATCTGACTCAGTCATGAACTAATAACTGCCAAGTTTGAGAGAGACAAAAACTTTGTGAAATCCAACTTCTTTCGGACTTTCTTTTCTTTAAATTTTTAACATTGAAGTATATAATTAATAATATACTATTAATTCAAAGATTAATATGGTTTGAATGTGGGATCACGATAGCTATTAACATTTGTGCATCAAATAAATTAAGTTGGGACAAAATATTTATATTATATTATATTATATACTTATTCTTTTTAATAAAAATTAATTATTATTTTTTAAATAATTATTTCGTATCAATATCATCATCATATTTTTTTAAAAAAATTATAACTATTAAATAAAGTACCTTATCTATTTCTCTCTTAGACTAATAGGCCATTAATTGAAGAATCGTTCATAATGACTAAATTTGCATGTAAAATACTAAAAAAACAAAGGTTCCAACTTCCAATTATATTAAATTTAAACTCCTTATTAATAAGGTTTCATATTTAAGTTTGGTAAATAATAAAATATATATATATATATAATTAAAAGAGATCTATTAAAAGTGTTAAGTCATAAAAAAATAATCATATATATATATATATATATATATATATATATATATATATATATAAGTGAAGTTAATGGATATTCCACATTAATCTCATGTTTGAAAAAAAATTGTATATAATATTAATAACATGTTGATTTTGAGCTAATGGTGTTTAGAAGTTGTCAATGAAATAATGTGATTGAGAAAAAAATTATCATTAATGATAATTAGTTAGATTTTTTGGATAGAAATTAATTACCAGTTTTCAATAAAATGGGCAGATGTTTTACACTTGTTGTAATATAAAAGTTAGATGCAATCATCTGAAAAATGTTACACATATATAAATACTTTAAATTGAACAGAAAGGTTAGTTTACCAATTAGAGTCGAGAGATAAATATTTAGATTTGTATATCTGTCTTATCACAACATTATATTGTATAGTACTCTTTTAACCATAAGCATTTTATTGTTATTATTATTAAAGACAAATGAAAGAATAAAAAATTTAAAATTTATAGATGATTCCTTTGTCTAAGTGTATGTGGAAAGCAAACCTAGGAACGTTAACATGTTTCATGTTTGTGAAATGATAATATATTTTGTTTGACAAGTCTAATTAGTAAATATACTACTTAAATGATTTTGTTAGTTAGGCATTTTTTTTTATAATTAATTAGATATGTATTTTATTATATCACATAATATTATAAATTTTACAATTTTAATCATTGAATCTTACATTGATTATATTCTATGTTTAGAACATTACTCCAACAGTTCAACCAATTTATGCAATTTTAAACATTTATATACATGTAGCTCATTCAGAATTAGTTGCTTTTAAAATAAACTAATTCTTCCACTGCTTGCAAATATACTTATTATCTTTGAATTATACACATAGGGATTGCAAAATCTTATACTAATGATCTTGCTCCAAACCTTTATCATTTAAGGTCCCACCATTTAAGAGATGTTGTTTTGCATTGATATGGAGTATTTCATTTGATTCAGCCATGATGTTTTTTTTTTTTTGTCAAAGTGGACCTTTCTATCTTCAATTTGTCTAAATTTGTTGACCTATACATGAGTAGCCTTACATGTAACTATTTTTCAGTACGATTTGCAATTCAATGAATTCATGTCTCATAAGTAATGAATTAAACAACCAAGAATATCCATGCAAATTAGTTATTAATTAATTAATTGACATATTTTAACGACATGTCAACTAATGACACGTGATTTATGTCTTCTTGCTAATAAGCAAACAAGAGTAGGTTGTCTTTTCAAAAATGGAAGTGAAAGTTCTAATAATTCAATTTTCAATATGAAGTAAATCAATGATTTTTAATTTGGAAGTCTTAAAGTAATTAATTGATGAAAAATCTAATAAAGAATTCACAGTGTGTTCCGTTTTCTAAAGATTGGAGAAGCTATATCTCCTTGGTCCTTGCAATGCAATGCAATGCATACTTTGTTTCGAGACTCGAGAACCAAACTCTGTTGTGATTTGTGAAAGTTGGTGTGCACGTGTGCGGAATCCACTTGCATTTTGGTGACATATGTGAATGGGTTTTCGTGCATAGCCCTCGTGTGAGAAAGAGATTGTGACATTCCCTTAAAGCATCTCTCTTTTTTAATCTTGCACGGTTGGTTCCCTTCACTTTACTCATTACTCATTATCCTTCATATTCATATTGATATCCAACACCCTTTTTTTGCTATTATTATTACCCTTCTAAAAGCAACTTTTATTAACTTGACGCCACTTTTTAACCTTGTCTACTGCGACCACCAAAAGGTTGAATGCTACATAATTGAACCTATAATTGATTATTCTTAGATGTGGATCATTAGCTCAAAGATACTCACTTAACTTAACCACTAACGGAACAGAAAGGATTAAAAAATAAATACCCTAAAGAATAAAGATTGCTCTTTTCACGTCAACGTCAACGTGATTCATCTACTTTATTTGTGAATGGCTCACAAAAGGATTTTTCTCCTTTTCACACCACTTGCCACAGTTAAGTGGATAAAAACTCAAGGATTTATTCTACATACTAACTTTTTTGTTGTCTCAAATTTCTAAAGATAATAATCATACGAAACTACGCTTAGTTATAGAAATAATGTTTTTAAAATAGAAAATGGACCTTATTATATTTTTCATTCTTTATGGCAATGCTAATAGTGAAGGAGAAAAGGCATCATCATTCCAAAATTAAAAAGTAACCTTATTCTTATCCTTTTATCTATCATAGACCCAAAGACCTTCAATATATCATTCCTCCCCTCTCCCTTTCCTCATTTTTCAACCAATTAATGTTACTTTCAAAATCTTTTAAGCATATTTTCCTATTATTCTATTTACAACACTCAAGATGGGCATGAGCTATATCAAGTTTGATATTATTTATTTGACTTTATATATAGATTCACTTTCAATGATATATAAATATCGAAGAGAGAGAGAGAGAGAGAGAGACTTTATTCACTTAGCTAATTCATAGATTGGTGGATCCATTAGGAGGTGGAACTACCTGATATTTGACAAGATGACCCCTCTTATGGGATGGCTTTGTGTGGCCATGGCCCTACCAGTCAAAAGCTAACCCAGCACACCACATGTTCCCAATTTAACATCTAGGTGGTGGTTCATCTACACATTTTAATATTATTCCACAACAAAATAAACAAATTTACGAATAAGGTTGATCCACTAAATAAAAATGAGTTTGAATTTCACTTTGCTGATAAATATTTGGTTGATGAGTGATCTATACATACTTATATAAACATGTATTAATTGAACAAATTCACACATGTTCCATAAAAATATGAATTTGAATATCGTTGTCAAAGTAAATATGTTGTTGAGGAGTATTATGTAAATATATGTATAAAACATGTTATTTGAATTTTAAATTTGTTTTTTTTTTCAGATGAATCTCTATATCCAACTAACATAATTTTACTGATTAATAGTAAAAAAATATTAATAAAAAAAAACATTTGGTTGTGGAGAATTGTCTAAGGGATGATGATTCTCCTTTATGGAGGCTCTTTTTGCTGTCCTTTAAGGATAAAATGCACCACTCATACTTGTTTGAAACACAGCTTATCTTCAAAGCTGGATATCAACTAGCCTTTTTTTAATGAAGGGTCCAAAACTATTTAATTAAGCAGGATCTCGCAACTCTGTCGCTGATTAAAGTATTGCCAAATTTTCTCTCTTTCACATTTATGTGACTCTCTTAGATCCAACAAATTGAATTTCTATATATACAGTAAAGGTGCACGTACACACATATATAGAATTTAATTTTGTGGCTTGATTTTCCATCTTTTTCTTTTAAAGAAATATTATACAATTTATTTATTTTTATGTGAAATTATAAATTATAAATATTACTTTCATTTGTATGCTTTTTTTTTATCTCATCCTGCACGGTTTGTGCTTTGGTGGGTGTTCTTAAAAAAAGTTATTTTCGCCTATAAAATAATGACAAAATGTATTTAGTTTTATAAATAAAGAAATTTGGCTAACTAAAAAAAATTAGAGAACTACTAAAATTACACAATCTAAACTATAAATAGGAACTATAATTGCAATTATGTTTATTCTAAAATAAATAATCAATAATTCAATCAACCCTAGTGACACTAAAAATCGTAAAGAAATAATGAAAAACATTCACAAGATGCTTGTTTATTATATTATTTATTACATCTAAATTAACTTCGATCTATCTCATTTTCATCCTACTTTTTATTTATTTATTTATTATTTCTGTAAATTTTCCCTTTTTCTCTTCTTCTGCCCCATATAGGGCAAGCTTGATATTTCTCATTCATCTTTTGGGCTTCAAAAGGTTGGATATAACGTGCACCTCTCCGAGTTGACTTTTGCTTCCCTATAAACAATAATAAGCCTTTGCCGTATATCATGAAATAAAGTAGAATAAGAAGCCAAATTTATTTATTGTGAAGCGGTGCATGTTATACAAAGCTTGATCCTATAATAAATACAACATTTATTGCATCAAATCAAATATATATTACGTTTCAACCTTCAAGTATGAAAACTACATTTGGTTTTTAAAATTAATAAATAAAAATTATAGCTTAGTGTGCCTATGCTGGTGACACCTTGATTCTGGTGTCTTTGACCTTGGAGTAAAATCGCATCCAAAGAGGCTCTTGACAACAACCAGCAGATTTAACGTATGCTTGGAAAACAATCAAATATCAATATATAGTTGTATCCAGATAAGATTCTGGTTTGTTGATATTAGGATGAATGATTGCACGAATCATGCAGTATGATCATATTGAAATATCAACTTCAAAGCAGCAAATAATTAAAATATACTGTAATAAGTTGGCTTTTAAATCACAATTGGAAATATGGTACTAGCAGATAAGCTAGTGCTAAAGGGGACATTTTGGTCGGATACATGAAGGTGTACGAACTATTACCAATTATGGTGGTTAGGTTTTAATTTAAATAAGTTTAACACAATTATTATATTTAAAACTCAAATTCGATATTTGATACATGTAGCTACTATTTATTTTGTGAATGTTTAATTTAGCTTCTATAAAAGTCAGATCTTGCCCTTAAACAAGGTGAAGACAAGAAAAATCTGACGAAAAGAACTACCTTTATTGTAGGATATATGTGGTTAGAAAAAAAAAAATACTATTAATGATGACGATTTGGGCCAATCCTCATATGTTTATATTTGGGCCTAACAGTAACATGATCTTGCATTACTTTTGGGTTGCAAACTTTGGACTAATAACTGGCCAGCCAGACCAATCCATAAGAAAGTAAGTAACAAATATAAAAACAAGGAGCCTATAAAACACAAATAGCAGCACAATTAGTGGCAACCTCTTTAAAACAATCAGCACAAATGATCAATGAATAAGTAAAAATATGAAAATCTACCACAAAACAGAGCGGTGATCTTAACCACACAATGTTTAAGTTCTAACCATTATAAAAATACAATATTTATGTTTATTTAGGGACCTCTTTAGACATATTATTTTAGAAGGGCTTCGATAAAAATACAAAGAAAAATTAAAATTAACTTTTTTAAAAGTTAAAATTATAATTCATCTAAAAGATGTGAGATTTTTACTAATTGATTATTAGAAATGACAATTTTAACTTATAGATTTTTTTTTTTTTATTTCCTAAAAATCTTTATGAAATAGTGTGTTTAAACTTACCCATATTCTTTAGTAGTATTTTTTTAGCATATTTGATCGTTGTAGACATGAGTTTCCATGTTTGACCAAAAGTTATTGATAGTCATAGCTTCTACATTGGAAATGAAATTTGTCCCTTTCTGATGAGTTTCCTCAAACATGCACGCAGTTTGTGACAGCTTAGATTTTGCAAGGGAGTTTGATATCACCGTTGGAAGCACCAGTTGAAGCAAAACTGGTGTTGCAATTATGTGAGTCTCACTTATTGGCACGTGCCTTTGTGGGAGTTGATCGAGATGCGAATTTTCCTTTCCCTTGAGTTGGAAGCAATTAACCAAACTGTATCTCTTGATAGTGTTGTTGAGCTTCATTTGGGCAACAACAATGTTTTTTGATGAATTTTCTGTTCCTATGTTTTGTTTTTTCTGTTATTCTCTTCCCCGCATTCATGCACTGATCCTGTTATTATCTGTACTTGTTTCACTTTACTAGCTACTATTTTGAATGTAAATATTCTCTTTGCTATTTAATGTTGTGAATACGAAGTAGTAGTTGATTTGATTAACATCTAAATCTCATACAAATTAAAACATATACAGGTTGTATTCAAAGATTGAGGGGTGCTTTTCATTTCTCATTAGTAGTTCATGTCCTTGTAATACAATCTGTTGAAATTATCACTTTCAACAGATTATATCTGCAAATTATCACACTTCGTGTGGAATCATATGGTCATCTTCTATTATAATTAGCTAACCAATTTGGATAAAATGACACCAAGTTTGATTACTTAATCTAGAATTTATCCCATGACAAGAAAAAGATCCTAGAGCTTGAACCTGCACATGTGCCCATATTAATCACTACAGTTGCCTTGAACTTTCACTCTATCTGTGAAAACTGTGTCCCATTATTGCTTACCTACTAGGTTTTACAAATGCATGCATATATAAAAGCATTGTCCCTCCTTTACCATATATGTTATATATATAATATAATTTCTCTCCTTTTATAAATATATTACTACAATTAAAACTCACAATAATTTCCTTTCATTTGTCATGAACTACAATCATTGACCATACATAATGGAACAAACATTAGTAAGTTCAAAATCAATCAAGCGCACAAAATATATAAAATATTCCTAAAACAGCACAACCTTAAATTAAATATTGCATCCATGAATCATATCAGGATTCATAATTGGACATTGAAGTCGACCCCCTTCAACAAGCTGCAAGAGTAGTAGTACCACTTCCAAATTTGCTAAATTTCTCTAGCAATATTGTTATGCTTGATCCAAAAGAAAATCCTTGTCTTGCTCCAACCTCTCCATAGCTTCAGGCTCCAAAGTTAGTTCCACATCGATGCTCCTCCCTCCACTCTTCCCCGGATACAAATAAATCATCCCATCAAACTTGTTATTAGTTCCACTTCTCACATTCTCGGGCTTTCCCCACCCAAAATCAATGTCATAAACCTTAAACCTTGGAGAGCTTCCCACGGCCACACAATTCACCCCAGCATCTTTGAATTGAAATATTTTTGGTGCACTTTCCCACTCCTTGTTACGTTCATCGATGGCTTTGGCATTGTGGGCTTCGATGGCTTTCTGGACCAAAGAAGCCCCGAATTGTGGCGGATGGGCCGTTAAGAGCCCAACCGCCGTGACGGTAAAGATAGCCTGGATTAGGTTACCGAAATAAGTCTCCGGCATTGGCGGGTCCACCCGCTTCCGGCAATCGGCGAAGACCGTGAACACGGTGTAGTCCTCCGGCTTCAAGTTACGTGCATGGCTTACATGGCGCCACACGTGGGAGGAGAGAGCCTGAAATGTTGAGAATGGTTTTGAGCCGTCCGATGGAGGGCTCTCGTTGACTGTTGACTTGATCTTGTCGATGGCTGACTCGGAGAATTTGAAGATCTTTTCCCTAAGTGCCGGCGTAGCGGCGGCGGCGGGCTTTGCCTCGCCGTTGGGCTCAGGTACCGAGAGGTCCAGCTTCACGCGAGTGTTGCGGGCCTTGGTCCGGTCCAGGAAGGGTGGCGCTGACGTGGAGGGTGAGCCGCTGCAGATCTCGGCCCATGAGGTCATGAATTGCCACGTGGCAGTCCCGTCCAAGACAGCGTGGTTGAACGCTAGGCCCATTGCAAGCCCATCTTTGAGCTTCGTCAACTGTGGGCATGAAAGAGATGGCAAATGAAGTCAGAACATGAAAAATAAAAAAATAAAATAAATTTTAGAGAGTGAATGAATGTGATAGGTGACCAGTGGGGTGCACTATAATGGCACAACGTGGTGGTTATTGGTTAACAGTGTCCGCCAGCAATTTAGCACACTCTATTGTCAAATAAATTGACCACTTACACATATGGCTAATAACTATACTAATTATTATTTACATTCTAATAAAATGGACTTTAATTATATAAATTAAAAGTTAGCAATGTTTTTCAATAGTTAAATTTCCTTATTTGCGATAAAATCTTGTAAAATTTGGTTGTGGGAACAACTTCACAGCTCTAAATATTTTCTTATACATTAAAATAATAATTTTTATAAAATTTGAAACTTCTAAATTAAATTCCAAACAAAATTGACACAATTTGAGAGGAGACATGCCAATGGGATGGGGGTAGGATGGGTTTGTGATTAACTGTCTTTGTCCCAGTATTCATCTTTATTTTTGTCTTTATCCCGTGTATAAATTTTTATCATCATTATTATCAAGTATCGAGTATATCTTATTTGTACCTGTACTTGTATATAATTTTATAAAAAAAACATAATTTTTGTTAAATCATAATAAACTTTAAAAAAATTAATTTTTATAATTATTTAAAGTCATTACAAACTAATAATAAGTTAAAAGTTTCACAACAAATAAAAATTTCATAACAAACTATGTTAATAGCAATTATATAATTATTTATTATTTAATAAAAGTATATAATTTTTTTTAAACTATATAAAAATAAATTAAAACAATATAAAATAATAATGTAGTAAGTATAAATTATAAATCATAAAATAAAATAAGTATAAATACTTAAAAATTATTAAGTAAATTATATAATATAAAATAAAAATAATTTAATAAATATATGTATCGAGTACGAGATAGGTACGTATATTTTCATCCCCGTTCCCTATTCGATTTTTATAATTGGATATTACCATACTCATATCCATATCCGATCAAACCAAAAATTACCCATCAATATTAGGACGAGGATAAGACTATATTCATAAATACGAATTTGATTGTGATGTCTAATTGAAATTCACACTAAATTTTTAGAGTTTATCAAAGTAAAAAAATATATTAATTAATAATAATTAAACTCATATAATAGTAATTTACCAATGAAATGATGTCATATGCATTATTAGTGGAACGAAATTTAATGCTCAGCAATTAAACAGTTATTGTGATTGACAAAATAAAACCCAAAATTGGTAGTGGTGATTTGATGTTTTACCTATATTCTTGTACTAAGAGCAAAAATAGAAAGTATTAAATATTTATAATTTCATTTATTTATGATTATAACTTAATAGGGTGGTTTTTTTTTAAAAAAAAACATTTAATAAGGTGGTTGGCTCATTGCCCTTGATCTAAAAAGGTATATGAGAAAGACATTCATCCATATATTCACCCAATGTTGTCTTGGATCTAATTTCAAATTTTTAGTATAGCTAGATGTTTTGATCCACCAAATAGAAGGTACAAAAGAAAAAAAAAAAAAAAGCGGTTTTTTTTATGACAACAACTCAAATGTTCCATTTAATAATCTGCTCCCTTTCTTGACTAATTCGAAGAAAATAAATAAGAAAAAAGCTCAAAAGTAAAACATATCAGATATCTAAAAGTTATGGAAAATGGGGGTGCTTTATTAGCCATATATCCAAAACTTTTTTGTTTTTAACAAAAAAAAAAAATTCCAACCAAGTATGTTGTCACCTCAATTCCAAGATTCCCAATAGAACCAACCTCAAATATATTTTAAAAAATAAATAAATTATAAAATTTTGAGAGGCCCAAACCATACACAAGATAAGACTAAAAAAAAAAACTGTAAAAAGAAAGTCTTTCTCTGGTATCAAAGGAGCTTCCGAGAAACAGATGGTGTTCAAAACCTATTTTAAATTAGATCTGCAAAAAATATTTCAACTTTCCCTGTTGTTTTATCCAACCCCTTTTTATGAACCTAGTCATCATTATTTATACATTTTCATTACTAATTTACACAGCATACAAGTTGAAGTTGAATTTAAACCATCATGATCAGTTCCAATATATAATAATCTAAAATTAAATAAATCAACATGCATTGAAAATATTAATAATAATTACCTGAACTGCAAGCAAGGGCCTATGCATGCCTTCCAAATTCAAAACAGCACTATAAGGAATCAACTCCTTCAAATTAGTGTTACTAATCTCAGCCACAGTTAGATCATCCACACCAACCTCATCAGAAACAACAGCTTCAACAACCTCAACACCAAGAATGTCATCATCATACTCAACTCTGAACACACCCTCTTCATCCTTCCCTAACTTACCAGCTAGTTGGTGAAACTCCTTCAGCACAACACCAAGTCCAAGTTTCAGTTTCTGCACCATGCCCTCAAAGTCTTCGCCTTTGTAAAACAGTAGCTTCTGGTTGTAGTAGAAGGCCAAGTAGGGAAGGTCAAAAGTGACCAATTGGTACTCTTTTCTTCCAATTTTCTCCTCAGGTTGAACATGGCTCTTGTTGGTGACTTTCAGGTTCAGGGAAGACTCTTCCACCTCCTTCGAATTCTTCTTCACTACTACTTCACTTGTCATTGGTTTTTGTTTTTTTTTGAAGAAAAATGTTTTTGTTGGAAGAAATAATAATGTTATTGGGTTTGATGTGTGAATGTGAGTTTAGAGATGGATTATTAATAGAGCAGTGTTGTTGGGAAGCATTTATGGAATTCATGAGAGCGGTTGTGACCAATTAATAACGCTTACTGGGGTTAGCAGTTTGGTAGGGGTGCAATTATAGATGCAGAAATGTTTGGTAACATCACAAAACTCTTACTTTAAAGCTACACTCGGATTGTTTACTAGCCAGTTTTATTATATGTTCTATAGTGTTATATACCTAAATAAAGTTCTCCAACCTAGATTATTACCTTATTTTGTATGAATATTATGATTATAAAAAAATATAAAAAGTAAAAATTTGATTATTATATCAGAAGTATAAAATTGAAAGTGATTGATTTTAGTTGAATTGGACTTAATTAATTGCATAAAAAAATTGTCATACTTTTTTTATTATATTAAAATTTATTAAATATTATAAATTAAAAAAAATATTAAGTAAGATGTATGGTCCATAAATTTTTTTACTTTTTAATAAATTTCATCCATGTATTTAAAAAAGTGTTGTCAAATAATGTTATAAAAATTTCTCTTTATAGTTTCTTCAAAACAAAAATCTCTTTAGTTAAATATAGATAATTAAAATTAGGATGAAGAAATATTTAATTTAATTATAAATAGAAGAAAACTTGACTAATCAATTGAGGTAATTAAAACCCGAACACCAAAATCACACAATACGAACTAAAAATATAATTAAATAATATTATTTTACAATAGGTATTTATATTTTATATATTTATTTTCTTTTATAATTTTAGTGTCATCATGTTATAAATTTATTATATAAGGTGAATTGTGATTGTATGATAAATGTATACTCATTTTATCTTTTAATATTTAAAAAAATATATATAGTATTCATTTTTTTTTTTAAATGAAGCCTTAAAAAAATATTTTTTTAGATGATACATTTAGGAACAGGTCGTACTTATTGCTGGATTTTGATATTTCCTGTCAGGATATTTATTGCAAGATTAAATGCTAAAATGAATCACCTTGAAATCTGTGCGGCTCTAAGTACAGATGAACTTTGGGACAAAAGGCGTCCAAATTAACAGAAAAAAATTAATTATAAGTAGTTCATTTTTAATTTTTTTTATTAAATCACATAAATTAATAAATTACGATTATCAAATAATAATTTAATATTAACAATAAATTATATATTAATTTAAATAACATTACTTACATGCACTTAAACACAATCAAATTATTTTATTTAAACAATGACCGTTAAAACGTGTTAATAATTGATTACACTTTCTCCTTAAAAAATAAATAAACTAATCACACACATTAATTATCTGATTAATTTATTTAACAAATATTTATTTAAATATCTTGGTCATATTTGTGATCAACTATGAATAATTTATACGTCGAAATTTTATTCGATCGTCTGTTTTTTCCAAATCTTTTATCGAAAATTAAAATTTCAATGTTTTGTTTAACTAATATGATTGAAATGTATTATCGACCGTTATTTTTTTATTTATTTAAAAATCCACCAATTAACGGTTATCCAACAAATTATTAGGTTCAAGAGACAACTTACTTTTTAGTTTTAATGATAGAAAATAAGATATGGATGTCTTGAAAAAAAAAAAAACTAACTAAAATTAATATAATGTGATATGTCTAAAGTTGTTGGTTTGGTATGTAAATACAACTACATATTTTAAATGTCACATGCCGGGAAACGGTTAATATACCTAAAATTTCAATAAAACATAATTGTGTTCGTACTACGCTCATTATCTAAACATCACTTTCACATTATGAATTTGAAATCTTTTGGGCTTGCGCCGTTCGTTCTGTTAAGCAAATACTGCTGCTTTTATTATTATTGTTGTATTTTTCCGTTCAATGTGTTGTACAAGTCTAAGTCTAAGTCTTAGTCTTAATCTTGATGAAATTATGTCAATGATGGTCACACAAAATAATTCTCTCACCAATAGTGACATTTTTTGCAACAAAAAAAAAAACAAAAGATTTTGATAAAATAGGCTTTTGTTGGTGAGGTTTGGTCTCCTTTTCATTGTTTTTTCTCGTTTTTTTTTTTATTGCACACAAGATGTATATAAAAAATAATAATTTTTTGAAGAAAAATTGAACACATGATGTATATAAAAAAAGTGCCAAAAAAGGAATTAAAAAAATACATTTTGCCCCTGAAGCTGAAATCCCATTCATTAAAAAAAATAATAAGAATTTACTTATTAATAAAAAAAAAAGAAAAAAAATCATTTTATAAAATAACAATGTTTTTACAAGGACCAAAACTAAAATTTACTTAATCTACAAGAATGAAAAACAACACTTTTAAATTTAATAGAGATGTAAGACAGAAAATAATCATAGGAACAAAATCATCAAAATAATTTCAAACCATAATTAAATAGCTAGCTATTTTGGATAACAGCTGCCTTCCGGTGTGTTTATGTTTATGAGTTCATTAGCATCATCTTTTATTTTGGACATGTTTATTGGCATAACACACGTAACTAATGAGATTATGAGATCACTGGGCCACGTAGAAAATTTATAGTCAAAATGTTGGACTTTTTTTTGTTTTGTTTTGTTTTGTTGTAGCAGCATTAATTAAAGCTCTCCAAATCAAAATACGTACCACCTACACTCTGTTTTCTAATTGGATCAAAAAGAGTTTTCATGGTTTCCATAAAAAGCCGAAAGCTTACGCTGAAAATGTCTATTTTTCATGCTAACCAATTGCTTTTAATTAAATTCTAGCTGTAAAAGCTTATAAAAAAAAAACAAAACAATGTAGGTGTAGAAAAAGACTCTTGTGGTTCCGTGATAGACAGCACCTAGCTAGTTACGAGGATTAATGTGATTCAACTTTAGAAAATTAGATAACATAACCAGCATCAGGACTTTGATGAGATTTGCTTCAAGCTTTAGTTATGAATTGGTGAATCATGAATGAACAACCGTGGTTGAGTTAAAAGCAAAACAGAGGTAATTAACACGTTATGTATTAAATGTTAATATCAATCGCTTATTTGTTATTACAAACATAAAATAATTATTGATCAATCTTTAAAATTTTCAAATAATTTAAAAATTAGAAATGTAATACAAGATATGATGAATCTACTTTCACTAAAAATCACTTGCTTGTCATGCTAGTTCAATTTTAAAATCAGGATTGTGGGTGAAATAGAATACGGTAATGACATATAATAATAATAATGATATAAAAATATTTCATCACTCCAAAGTCCAAACATCTAATAATAAGTATTATATCTTTTTTTTTTGTTCTTCTTCTATCTTTCTAATCTTATTAACAATATTATATCACCAATTATATTTGTATTTCTTTTTTTCTTTACTTCTATAAGTGATCACCTACTATTTAATTGGCAAAGTGTTTTTCACAACAAGCTCAGAGGAAAGTATATGCTCACAGTGGATGTCACTTGACTCTAATGCTTTTATACTACTTGCACTTCAGAATATGCTTTTTTCTATTCACACCTCTAATTGAGTGTAGATAATGGACCTTCCTTTGGGTTGTAATTAACGGATCGGATCTTGTGAGCCTGCCTATTATGGCCCAATTCACTTGACATCTTTTACCTGGCCCTTGCTAAATACTCCTTAAAGTTGGCTAAGTACACCCCTCCCTATCTTTATTTTTTTTATTACCAAATATATCCTTTTAAACCCTATTTTTACACCTCCCCAAGTTTGTTACTTTATAAATTCTATTTTCACCCTATATTTAAATCGGTATAATGGAACCCTCCAAGACAAGACTCTTTGAAAGTTAAAGTCATGGAGAGCACATGAAGAGAACCCAATCCTGTCTTTATTCTCTAGAAAACACAGGATCGTACAACTGCACTATTTTAGCTCTAATTATTAGTTTCGTTTTATGATCACAATTCACAACACACATTTTTTTTATGTTCACACGGTATAATATTATTAAAGCCAGAGAATATATTTAAAGAATTAATCTCTTCCAAATTACTAGTTGATTTAAGGGTCTCAACACACTTGGTCAAAGTCAACAACACATAACACCTAACTGTGATGGCGCCTCTGCAGGCTACACTCGACACTCTCCTCTCCGGTTCTAACTGGTCCAAGCATAACTGTGAAAAATAAATGGCTAATATTCTATCACACTTTTATTAAATGCTACTAGCAAAGAAAAAGTTCAATGAAGCACGAAACTTTGCTTATGATGCATTATCCCGTTACGCTTTCTCCCCCACCAAATTCACATTTCGCAGATGTAACGTCCAAACATAAGACATTCCTTTATTTGTATTCTTTTCCAAACAACCAACAACAGCATATTCGCATAACAATACCTCGGCACAAAATCGTTTCTTAGAAACAAAATTTTATTCTAAAAATGGTGTCAATAATTTCAAGACTCACCCCAATTCATTCCAGATTTTTCTTGTGAATTTTTTTGTAGTTACCACCATTTTTTTATTTATTAACTGTTCAAGCGTTGTTTCATATCGCGGTCCCACAATTTATTACAGAAATAAATTAACAAATAAACGCTAGAAAAAGACATTGAAGATAAGCATTGATAAGATCATTGATGATATTCAATAATAAAAGTCTACATATAACTAGAACGCCAACGGAACTGAAAAAAGAAAAAAAGAAAGTAAAAAGCAAAATAACTTAAAATATAGAGGTGTAGTATATTATTACTTTTTTGTTTTCTTCCTCTCTCCTGAAAAATCACGTCACTCTCTCTAGAAGTCATCACCATCGTAACCAAGATCATCCTCCACTCTTTCCGCCACGTCATCTTCAATCTTGTCCTCGATATACTCAGCACCTTCCACGAGCGCGATTCCACCTAGAACCCCAGCAACCGCGCCCACAGCCAATCCCGTTCCCATCCCACCAAACTTCTTCTTCTTCTCCTCTTGCGGCGCGTACCCGTACCCACTCCCCTGCCCATACGATGCCGTTTGAGGCGGCGCATTGTAGCCATACCCACTCTGCGGAGGCGCATTGTAAGGATACCCCGCTGGCGGAGCAGCGGAATAATACGCCCCCTGTTGTGGGGCCCCGTACTGTGGGTACCCACCATAGCCCTGCGGCGCAGGGGAGTAATCCCTCACGCCATAGGGAGGCGCGTTGTATCCACCCGGCGCACGATAACTGGGCTCTCTGATGGTGACGCTAACCTCAACCTTCCCGTGCGGCCTGCCCGATGGACGTTTCAGCGAGAGGGAGCGGCTCACGCGCTCGCCGATTCCGACGTCATCGAGAATATCCACTAGCTTGAGCCGAGCCGAGCCGATCAGCGGCTTGGTGTCCTCCTCCGAGCCGGCGTGGACCACGTCGATGTAGACAGTTTGATCCTCGAGAGGCTTCGGAGGTAACGGAATTGTGAGTGACTGGTCCCAATTGGCGTCTGTGTCGCCGTTCTCGTCCACGCGCGTGGAGAGCTTGTTGCTAGGATCGACCCAAATGACGACGTACGGGCGGTTCGGGCCGTGGCGCCAGTTCACGTTCTTGAGCCCGCGAGCCGATGAGAGCTTCACTTCCACCTCGTACCGAGAACCCATTGTTAACGTTGTTGTCGTTCGCTATTTGGTTGACTCGTTGATTAGAAGAAGTGTGACATTGAGAAACTTGTTCAGGGTTTTATAGGCCGAGTTTGTTTTGGGTTTGTTACTTTGCCGTTGGTTTTGCGGGATAACTACGACTCTGCCATCGGTGGGGAATATGACATATGGAAAGGTTCCTTTCTTCCGGTATGGTGAGTGGGGAACGTTATGACGAGAAACAGTATCTTCCAATTGGATAGGGAAAGAGCAATAAATGGTTACTTATGGTTTAAGTTTATAAAATATAAATATAAATATATAATAAATGAATTAATTAATGTCTTTAATGAAAAAATTGGATTATTTAATGACTTTGATTTTTATTCTGTGTATTTTGTGTAAAGTAATAAAATTCAATTGATTTCGCTACGTATTTTGTAAGAGAATCGTTTAGGTCTCAAGTTTTGGTTTCTACTCCGCGTTGACATCGCGTGGCAAGTGGAAGTGGGGCACGTTTTTATTTATTTACTTATTTATTATAGAGATGATATTTATACATCTCATCAATGCATAAGAATAAAAATAACGACAAAAATTAAATATTCAAAAATAGAAATATTATTAATTTTTTACCTATGTATTATATAAAACTGCTATGTTTAAGAATTAATATAATGTTGCAAATGTTGTTTCGAGTTGATAAATCATCCTCTCAAGCATAAGGTACACCAGGAATAAGATATTCAACTTCAGGTTTAGCCCATTTTTTATTGACAGTGTTTGTTTGTTGGGAGTGATAATAGAGTACAAGTATGGTGATAGAATACGAGTAACAAAATTCATATGATTGATTTTTTCAGGATTTTTTTTCATACAAAAGAGCTAGAAGATATACTTCATGCTCATTATGGGGATCGCATGAAATATCATACTGGGGTGTTGGTTGAAAAATCTCTCATAAAACATAGTCTGCATGGGATGGTTACATTGCATGACCTGTTAGAGGATATGGGTAAAAAAATTGTGCATAAAAAATTACCAAAAGAATCAGAAAAACATAGTAGATTATGTTTACTAGAAGATATAATTCAAGTTTTGAAAGACAACTCGGTGATTAAGGCTTGGAAACGATTTGTTTCTTATAACTAATGTCTTTTTACTATTATATATGCTCAAGCCATAGTTTTTTCATTTATGATATTTAAATATAAAACTGTGACGTGAGATATTAGTTATAAGAAACAAATTGTTTCTAAGTCTTACTCGTCGAGTTGTTTTTTAAAACTTGAATTATATCTTCTAATAACCATAATTTATTATGTTTTCTTGAATCTTTTGATAATTTTTGACGCACAATTTCTTTTACCCATATCTTTTAACAAGTCATGCAATGTAACCATATCATACAAACTATGTTTTATAAAAGATTTTTCAACCAACACCCCAATATGATATTTCATGCAATCCCCATAATGAGCATGAAGTATATCTTCTAGCTCTGCCATCTTATATCCTTTGAAGCAACAAGCAATGTCAAGAAAAACGCTTTTCTCTTCTTCTAAAGCATCAAAACTTATTTTAAGCATCTTTAGGATCTGTTTATTGGGAATTTTTTCATATTGTTTGATGGCAGATTCCCATTGTTCTATACTCTTTTCAAGTAAGTTAGAACCTATTACTTCCAAAGCCAATGGAAGTCCAGAAGCATAAGTTACAACACGATTCAAGACATCGACATAACTTGCATCAACTTTCAGTTTTAAAAGCTTTCCAACTAAGCAATCGAAGAGCATCATTCTTATTCAACTCCTTCACTTCATATGTTCTTTTAACCTCATGACATGCCAACAATTGTTTGTCTCGAGTTGTGATGATGACTCTGCTGCCAGGATGCAACCAAGCTGGTTTTCCCACAATTGCTTGTAACTGTTCGTGCTTTTTAGTGATTTCGTATTTGAGGCTGAATGACCAGTGTACTGCATAATTGTATGTCAACATATTTCAAGAGTCATCTTAACTTTGGTTGATCAAATAATGAGAAGCTCCGTCTCTCTAATTTGTAATGTCTGACATCGTAATTACAAAGTATACCAGGTCATAATGACTCATTAACTGAGAATCAATCAGTAACAAATAAACGGCTCTGATAATTAATGCGCTCAACTCACACTTCACAAGTTCTATATGAACAAAGAACTAACCCTAAATCAATTAACACATACTTACATGCTTTATTTCTGAGTTAGGTCTTCTTCATTAATAGGCATAACCTGATTTGGGAACACAAACATTGCACTTCCATGGTGAAATTGGGATTTTGACATTTCATTTTAGTGTTGTACGAGATTGTCATATGAAGAAGGAAGAAGCAAATAGAGAGCAGTAGATCTTTTAAAG
This sequence comes from Amphicarpaea edgeworthii, assembly GCA_014843725.1. Lineage (NCBI taxonomy): Eukaryota > Viridiplantae > Streptophyta > Magnoliopsida > Fabales > Fabaceae > Amphicarpaea > Amphicarpaea edgeworthii. The sequence continues at coordinate 4,585,396 of CM026325.1, forward strand.
TGATAATTTTCGGTATTGAAGATGATCTAACAGCGATAATAAATTAGGAAGACATCGTTTCACAAACACCACCACTTTGCTGGACTTGGGCAAACTGGGCACTTAGAAGACATCATGTGATCATCACTAACCTCTAGGTTTCGAAGATCACTAAATCAACTAATGACCACTTTTATAGTGCTTTATATTTCAACTTTTTCTTATGGCAACTTAAAAGTGCGACTTTTTTTAAGGTATTAGTACTAACTTGCTATGTTCAATATATAACTGATGAATTCCGCCGCACCCTGGTGAAATCCCCCAAAATGAATAAACTACATAAACGATAGAAAATATCAAATCAAAATTAGCATGCATTAATTAATTTGTCTTATTTCAATCAAATATTCTGTTTTCAATTTTATAAAAGAGTTCTTTATAAACTTCTTTTCAGAAAAAAAAAAAAAGTTAGTTTCTTTATTAAGAAAATTCTTAAAAAAAACATTATTATTTTTATTCAATAATAATTGTAACAAACAGGAAAACTCAGAGAATACCAAAAGAGAAAGAAAGAACATATGCAAAGTGTACACGCACGCATTTAACCTTTATCAACCCAAGAGTTAACAAACATTACTGACAATGAAGAAAATTAAAAAGCGTCAAGATATAATTTCTCCATCTTCTTCATTTTTAGTTTTTACTCTCTAGAAATCATCTTCATCGTAACCAAGATCATCCTCAACCTTGTCTGCCACGTCATCTTCAATCTTGTCCTCAACATACTCAGCACCTTCCACAAGCGCGATTCCACCTAGAACCCCAGCAACCGCGCCCACAGCCAATCCCGTCCCCATCCCACCAAACTTACTCTTCTTCTTTTCTTCTTGCGGCGCGTATTCATAACCACTCCCTTGCCCATACGACGCCGTTTGAAGAGGCCCCGCATACCCCTGCCCGTACGACGCCGTTTGAGGCGCAGAAGAATAATAACCATCCTGACCGTACGAGGAATAATAACCCCTCTCACTCACGCCATGAGGGGGTGCGTAGTACCCACCCTGCGCACGATAGCCAAACTCTCTTATAACAACATTCACGTCGACCTTGCCCTGGGGTCTCCCCGAGGGACGCTTCAGGGCGAGCGCACGGCTCACGCGCTCGCCGATTCCGACGTCGTCGAGGACGTCGACGAGCTTGAGCCGAGCCGAGCTGATGAGCGGCTCGGTGTCCTCCTCGGAGCCAGCGTGGAGCGCGTCGACGTAGAGAGTGAGATTCTGGAGCGGCTCTGGAGGTAACGGGATGACTATGGTTTGGTCCCAGTTGGCTTCGGTGTCGCCGTCTTCGTCGACACGCGTGGAGCACTTGTTGTTGGGGTCCACCCAAACGACGACGTATGGGCGGTTGGGGCCGTGGCGCCAGTTCACGTTCTTGAGGCCGCGAGCTGATTCGAGCTTCACTTCGAGCTCGTAGCGAGAAGCCATATATAGTGAATAGTGAGTGAGTGGAGATTAATACTGAGAGAACACGAAGGAACGATGGAGAGGGTTGTGTAGGCTTTATAGGTAAGTGAGTGTATGCATAATGCATGGGAAGTAGACGATTTTGATTTGAATTCTTGAAATTATTAATAAATCAGGTAGGAAACTTATGAATTTTAAAAGAATAACATTTGGTGACTTTTGCCAACTAAATCAAGTTGATGATATATATATAACGTGGGAAAGAACATCTTGAGTGGGGAATATATAAACAAGGAAAAATTACGTATATATGTAACTGTGGTTGGTGTCTGGAACCTTACTTTTGACTTCACTAGTTACACCATTATTCTGCAAGATATGGTGATATACTTTTGGAATGGATACTTTGATTAAAATGCACGTTCTTCTAATTATAGTCATATTAATTGTTAAAAATTAAAAATGTAGCACCTCGACTTCTTAATATTTTATCAATCAAATCATAGAAAAATAATACGCAAATTTTCTTTCTATACGAAATTGACATAATCGTGATCAGTTTAAAGAGTATATAGCTATTAGCTAGTAGTGTAATTATGAGATTAACATGAAGGATATTTTTTCTCATGTTGACGACATGCGTTTGCATCGTCAGAAAGGAATAATAATAAAATGAGAAAGAAAGATTGGATTAGGCATTCTGTATTAATATCACAGTTGCCACACGGAAAAAACACGCACGGACGTAGTTCTTTTCTGGGGAAAGAATCAATCTTTAGGGACTGCATGTGCATCTACTATTTTAATTAATTTCTTGTTTCACCTTTGTTTAATTAGTGATCGATCAATTTAATTGCTTAGTTGTAATTTCTTTCTTTAATTCCAACGTAAACATGGTGCAGTCAAGGACGAAATTAGAATATAGAAATGATCTCCAGCGAAAAAGAATATAGAAATGACAAATATTATCCAACATGGTCGAATTTGATTAGTTAAATATTTTTTCAAATTTAAACTATATTTAGGCATATTTATATACCCCTTTTGAAAACTAAATTTGAAAAACATGTTTAGGTATATAATTATAATTACCTAAACATGTTTTTCAAATTTAGTTTTTTGAAAATAAGTGTTGAATACTAGAGTCAAACAAGAGGCCTAAATATATATATGGATGTGTAAATAACACTTCCCTATTTTGTAAATGGATTTTGGGGAAGATTTAATGTGAATTTTGTAAATAACATTTCCCTATTTTGATGGGGATTTTATTAAGAAGACATACTCTATGACTTTTCTAACAACGTGATGTTTTTTTTTTTGTTTTTTTTTTATCATTATTAAAGGAATTGAATGGGTGATTAATTCAAGGCATTGCATGTGTACACTTGAGCAATATTTGAGAAACCCTTAAATGCAGGGAACTAGGTTGGTACGGTTAACTCAAACCCAATTACAATACAAATAATTATATATTTCAATTTTACAAACACTTAAAACATATAATTTTTTTTTCACAAACCAAAATGGAAGATTTCCAATTTTATTGGGACCGGAAAAACATATTTTAGCAACGAACTATGTTAGCCATTTTCTTTCAAAATGCAAATTATTCATAATTAAGTTTATCTTTATCAAAAGTTTCATTTTTCATTACTTTTTATCTTTATTGGTGTGGTTGAATGTTACATTTATTCGCGTGATTATGAATTTCTTGTTAAAATTTAAATTTTTAAGATTATTTTCTTTTCCTTTCTTTTTCTTTTGTTCGTGTATTTTTTCATGCATACATATGCATCCGTTATATTTTAAATATTGCTAAAAGCAAATTAATTATATCCACAATTTGAAACAAAATATCTGTTAATATAGAAACATTAATTGATTGAAAACTAATTAATTAATAATCTGTAAGCTTACTCTGAGTATTTCAGAAGGCATTTTTGTATATAATCAAACGATTAAGAAGGAGTTCCCAAAAAATAGGGGCCACCGGCCACGGAACATTCCAGAGTCAAGACAATGTTCAAATTATTGATGGCTTAGATATTAATTAACAGTCAGAGGTTTGGCTTTCTGCTTCTCTTTTCTTCTTTTCCTTTCAGCTCATACCAAACTTTGCATGGATATAGATCTTAAACTTAAAATAGTAGAAGTTGTTTAATAACATTACCATGCCCTTCTTTCTCTCCTGCTGTATTAGCTCCCTAACAGGTGGATAAGCCGCAGTGATGCACAAATTCTGCTCACAGAAATTAACATCAACATATTTTCACCAAATAAAAAGTAAAAGCAGTAAATCACTACCAAAATTCACCTTAAGATCACTTCAAGTATATCCTTCTGTCATGATTCCCAGCTCTTTTAAGTCTAAGTTTTCATATTTTTCTTTAGCCAAAAGAGTTTTCAAGATATTTCCCTGTTCTCCGCGGATGGAAAAGACCAACTGAGATCCTGCTCAACAATAAAAAGGCAAAAAAGAGTTATGATTCACAAGTTACAAGAGATATTATAATTGAACTGAAAAGTATTGAATATTGATAATGCACAGCTGAAAACCACACTTGATTTTATTCTATCCATAAAAGACATCTGACAGACTCAATTTGTGAACAATTCAAATGCAAAAGTGGAAGGAACTGTTGCTAAAAGAGTTGACACAAGTTACAGAAAGATCTGTCTTCTTAGGGGAGCCATATGGTATTGTTAGCTACATAGAGAATAAGAATGGACACCTCAAAAAGAAATTCATGAAATGACCACACGTTATGAATTTTCTTGTTTTCTTATGGTCACACATTTGCTCATCATGATGAAGAAAATGCAGTCTTTGTTCTGATGGAAAAGATGTTGTGGCTGAATAGAAGCAACATATGATCATGCAAACTGGGCACCACATTTTCAGTTGTCCACCATAGCATTGAGATCTTGCAAGCTCGGTCCAACATTTCCCAAATGGTTGCAGACACAGAATGACTGTGGCTATATTGACATTTCAAATGCTGAAATATCAGACTTTGTTCCAAAGTGGTTTTGGGCTAAAGTAGCTTCTCAAAAGAATATGGTAGTGAAAATTGCATACAACAAATTGAAAGGTATGATTCCAAATTTTCCGGTAAAGAATTATTTTTACCACCTAACTTTTGGATCCAATCAATTTGAAGGCCCCGTTCCACCGTTTCTATGTATGACGTTCAATGCATCTTGATCTATCCAACAATAAATTCTCGGATTCTCTTTCGTTTTTATGTTCTAGTGCTATAGTTGAAACTTTATACGAATTAGACCTTTCAAATAATCAATTATCTGAACAAATTCCGGATTGTTGGAGCCAATTCAAGTCACTAGTTAATTTAAATTTGAGTCACAACAAATTTTCAGGAAAGATTCCTACTTCAATGGGATTACTTCTTGAACTTCAAGTATTGTTATTGAGAAACAATAACTTAACAGATGGGATCCCTTCCTCCTTGAAGAATCGCACAAAGTTAGTGATGCTAGATATGGCAGAAAATAGATTATCAGGATCTTTCCCTGCTTGGATTGGGAACGAATTACAAGACTTGCAAATTTGCTATCTAAGAAGCATTCAGCTCTTGGATCTCTCAATAAACAACTTATCTGGGCAAATTCCTAAATGCATCAAAAACTTTTCTTCAATGGCTCAAATGACTACTTTAAGAGATTATCAAGGTCATTCGTATTTCTTCAACACCAGCCATATGATAGGAAGTGAACCATATAGTTTGAATGCATTCTTGATGTGGAAAGGTTCAGAACAAAAGTTCGAGGATAATGGGTTATCACTTCTAAAAAGCATTGATCTCTCAAGCAATCACTTTTCAGGGGGAATTCCAATAGAAATAGAGCATTTATTTGGATTGGTTTCATTGAATCTATCAAGAAACCATTTGACTGGAAAAATTCCTTCAAATATTGGAAACTTAACTTCACTTGAATCTCTGGATTCGTCGAGAAATCAACTTGTTGGTTCAATTCCTTTGAGTCTCGCTCGAATTGATAGACTCTCTCCATGTTAGATTTGTCGCATAACAATCTATCAGGAGAAATTCCAACCAGCACACAATTGCAGAGTTTTGATGCCTCATGTTTTGAAGATAATTTTGATCTCTGTGGACCACCACTTAAGGAATTGTGTATTGATGGGGAGGCAACACATGAAGCAATTGTTAAAGTTGATGAAGAAGAATTGTTTTTGAATGGTGAATTTTACATCAGTATGGCAACTGGATTTGCTATAAGCTTCTGGGGAGTATTTGGTTCGATCTTAATAAAGTGTTCATGGAGACATGCTTATTTCAACTTCATAAGCAATTTATCCGACGCTATTTATGTCATGGCAGCAGTGAAACTTTTCAAGTGGCGCAACAGAGGATAGCTGGTAATAATGTTTTAATTAGGCTTCATATCTATACTTCATTTTCCTTTATATGATAAATAACAGTCACAAACTTTAGTTTGCAATTACACAGCCTTTTTTTCTCGTGTTTTGGTCTTGAGGGCCTCAGTTAATAAAAAAAATCAATTACTAAACCACACTGGAAACAAGTTATAGCCCTGGTTATCTTTTTAAAAGAAGACTAGAACATGTCTTTGAATATGCAGTTATATATTGCATTTCCAAAATCTAGATTAACTTGCTTATAAAATTCTAATTTCTAAGTCAATATTCAATCAAGATTGGATGCTTGAAAATGTATATTGAAAGTTGTATATGTTCAAGGAAAGATCTCCAATATATTCTAATCTGAATGTATATTAAATGAGTTGTATATTGAGGATGCTTGAATATATATATATATATATATATATATATATATATATATATATATATATTATACTTTCTTATCTCAAAATGTTTTTAAAATGACTACAAATCATCTTTTGTGATTTTGTTGATCACGTGATATAATCAGCTTTTGATAAATTCTTTTCTAAAAAAGTATATATATAATAAATTGAAAGAGTTGAATAAGTATTAATATGTTTTTTAATTTTGCATTTAGTTAAATAAATTAATAAAAGATGGTTGTAATAAACTTGAGTAGGTTATAGCTAGGTTATAAAACTTCTTTGCTCTACCTTAAAAAAGAAATCTTTACACTAACATTTCCTAATAACCACGTTAAAATACTTTTACCAATTTTATGTTCGCAAAATAATAACTACATACAAATACAAATAAGGTTTACTTTTTCTTGAAATATCTTTTTCCTCCCTGTAAGTTAAGTATCAAATAGAGCATTAGTTTGAGGTAGTTTTTCTATCACATTTTCTACTTTTCTTTAGCTTTTAGCCTTTTGTAATTTTCTAGGGATTCAATTTTTATTTATTTATTCTGTTATTATTTATATTGGGAGACAAATTTTGATGGATATTTTGATTTTTGGCAGAAAAATTCTGAATTCTAGGTGGCAGTTTAATTATTGGTGTGAAAAAAAATGCATAGAGACACTTTTGGAGGTGAGAAGGCATCTCTCATAGTTGGATTTGGAGAGAAACTTAAGAAAGGCTACTAAATTTATTTTCTTTAAAGGTGGATGGCTAAGGGATCTTCTTTCTTATATTTTGATTTAATAATTAGGATTGTGACCTAATTGATTTTGCTTTTTCTAAGCATTTTGTTTATAGTTTGTCCTTTAAATCTGAACTTGCTTTTTGTTAATTTAAAAAGTAATTGGTGCCAAAAAGTTTTTAGACATGATGTATGAAATATCAAGTTTAGTCGTTTATTGGTTTACGTATTGCGTATTTTTCAAGTCTTTTTGTTTTGTATTTTTCATTTAAGGGGCCATGTCATTTCATAAAAACCTCCACATTTATTTTTTCTTTTACGTAATGCGACGACTGGGAATCTTATAATTCTAAGTCTTTTTGTTTTGTTCCTACACATGATCATTGATCAACCACGTCTCTTCATAAAAAAATTCCACATTTATTTTTCTTTTACGTAATGGGACGACTCAAGAATTTTCCAAGTCTTTCTTTGTTTTGTTCCAACAAAGTCATATATATAAGGGGCCACGTTAGTTACATTATAAAATTTTCTCATTTCCCAAATCAGTCGTACGATTTGGATGCATCTTGACGTGGAAAGGTTGAAAACAAATGTTGACAAATATTGGGTCAGTACTTTTAAAAGGCATTGATCTCTCAAGCAATCACTTGAGAAGAAATTCCAATAGAAATCCAAAGTTTATTTGAGTTGGCACGCAATAACAGAGTTACGAAGATAATGTTGATATTTGTGGAGCACCACTTGAGAATTAATAAAGTGTGTATTGATGGGGAGCCAGCAGAAGAACCAAACGTTAAACTTGATGAGGATGAATTGTTTTTGGCTGCTGAATTTTACATCAGAATGACAATTGGATTTGTTCAATCTTAATAAAACTTTTCAAGTGGCACCACAGAAAATAGCTGCTAATAATGTTTTAGCCTTCATATCTATACTTCGTATATTAATATGAACAATATTTCTAATTCCTTAGAGATTAAGCCGTATATTGATTATTCCAAAAAAATAAATCAATTTGTTTACGGTCAATGGAGGTTTATATAAAAAACAACTGTTTTATGGATTAGTTTGATTATTTGGTGAAATAATAACAAACTCTATAAACAAACTCTAATCTAAAATAAAAAAAAATTTACTCTTTACTCAAGTTCTCAATAAATATCCATCAACATTTCATTGATGTATTTTTTTTTCTTAATTATTTATCCAATTCTCAATTAAGAGAGAAATGAAAAGTAAAGTTTTTGAATAGTGTACTCCCCTTGGAATGCGCAGAATCTTTTAAAATTAATTAAATAAAAGAATATTTCAAAATTCATAAAAGATTTACTTGTTTATGTATCATTCCATTGGATTTTTTAATCCAAATGTCGCATCGATCTGAATTATTTTGGTTTAAAATAAATTATTTTTTATTTATTTATAAAATAAATAATTATTAATTATTTTATAAATATTTATTATAATTTTAAACAAATTGAATTCAATATTTTTAAATAAGCTTTAATTTCCTGAGTATATTACACCTTCTTAATCCTATGTTTTGGTCAAATTAGTTTAGAAGAATCGGAAGTTTATATGTTACGAGCTGAAAAAACGGAAGGTAGTTAAAAATTTATAAGTTATCTGATTTAATTAAAATTGTTTGATAAAATTAATTGATAAATTAGTTAATAAATGTTAAATGACATATTTAATATTTAAATTTACTTTTAATAACTTATCATTTTAAAAATTTGGATAATTATCTTTAAAAAAAATGAATTTAGAAATATATGTATTTCACTTACATAATTACAAAGCATGATATAAATTAGATCTTATAATTATGATTTTCTTTCAGTTATGATTTATAATTTCTAAAAATAAAAAATATAATTGCATGGGTAAAAATCTCTTAAAATTTAATTTATTTTTGTTAGGTTTCCCTTCTATAAATTAAGTATGTATAATTTTTTTTTCTTTTATCTTTTGTTTTGTAATCAAATATTGCAATTAAATTAGATCATATAATTTTTAAAAAAACATAAAAATATTTCAACAAATAAGTGTAAAGTTAATATAATTTAATGAATTTCTAATCTTAGAGAATAGTTTAATTGTTTGTTTCGTGTGTGTATAAAAATTTTAAATGTTAAATTAGATGAAGATTTTTTAATTTGAATAAAATGATAAAATAAGATTTTAAATAAAACAATAATAATAAAAATGGGAATAAAAAAAATTTAGTTGGTTAAAAGATAGCTTATTTTCCATAAGTATTTTTAAGAATTTCTCTATAGAAAATATAAAATATTTTTTATTAAAAAAATTGTCAAAAACACTTTTAACTTTAAATTAAAATAAACTTATCTACCAAACAAATTTATTGGTAAAAAAACTTATATACACTAATTAAAGGAGTTATAAGATCCTTCGTGACCTTAATAAAAACACACTTCAAGGCTACTATTACTCAAATTTTAATTAATTATCCAAGTTCATCAAATTATAAAAATTTTAATTAATTAGATCCTCAAATTATTTAAAATTTTCAATTTGTTCATATTTTACCAGATTTTGTCATCTATGTATCTCTCTTTTACTAAGCATATTTTCCTAAAAACATAAAAAAGGAGAGGTATATTTTGAATAATTTGATGATCAAATTAAATTTTTTTATAAGTTGAGGATAGAATTTAACAAATAATTAAAATTTAGGAATAAAAAGTATAATTGGATGAGAGTTAGGTGTGGATAGAAGAAAACAAGTGCTAACAAAAAGAAAAGTAGGAAAATGACTGTTGAGAGTTCAACCATTGGAGAGTGGACTGACCACCTTATGTTATCTTATATATATGCCTATTGCCTCACCACCATCAATATCTCATCCTTCTGAGTTGTCATGATGAATAATCCACTTCTGAGTTTCAAAGGCATAATAGTATTAACGGCGATGCAGCTTCTTGTTTATGCTGCTCCTCAGTGCATCCAAACGGAGAGGGATGCACTCCTAAAATTCAAGGCTTCCCTTCGTGATCCTTATGGCATGCTCTCATCTTGGACCACTACTGCTGATTGTTGCCAATGGCAGGGGATTCGCTGCAGCAACCTCACTCGCCATGTCCTAAGCCTCGACCTTCGCGGTCAGCGTAATTATGACTATGTTTTTCATCGTTACTATCAAGTTGTCTCACAGCGTTATATCAGTGGAGAGATCCACAAGTCGTTGATGGAGTTGCAACAATTACAGTATTTGAACCTCAGTTTGAATTCTTTTTCAAATAGAGGAATCCCAGAGTTTCTTGGTTCTCTCACAAACTTGAGATACCTTGATCTGTCGTCATGTTCTTTTGGTGGAAAAATTCCAACTCAGTTTGGGTCACTTTCTCATTTGAAATACTTAAATCTTGCTGGGAATTCTCTGGAGGGTTCAATCCCTCGTCAACTTGGAAATCTCTCCATGTTGCAACTTCTTGATCTCGGCATCAATTATTTTGAAGGAAATATACCGTCTCAACTCGGAAGTCTCTCCATGTTGCAGCATCTTGATCTCGGCATCAATTCTTTGGAAGGAAATATACCGTCTCAACTAGGAAATCTCTCCAAGTTGCAACATCTTGATCTCTGTGGCAATTCTTTGGAAGGAAAGATGCCGTCTCAACTAGGAAATATGTCCAGGTTGCAGCATCTTGATCTCAGCTATAATTATTTTGAAGGAAATATACCATCCCAACTTGGGAACCTTTCAAACTTGCAGGAGCTTTATCTTGGAGGATATCTACTATATCCTAGTGCTCTCAATATTGACAATGGAGATCAGTGGCTGTCTAATCTCATTTCTTTAACCCATCTTTACTTAGTCAACATGCCTAATCTTAACAGTTCTCATAGCTGGCTGCAAATGATTTCCAAGCTACCAAAACTAAGACAACTAAGTTTATATGGTTGTAGCCTTTCCGATCATTTTATCCTTTCACAGAGGCCTTCTAAATTCAACTTTTCTACTTCCCTTTCCGTCCTTCATCTTTCCGAGAACACCTTCACGTCATCAATGATATTCCCCTGGCTGTCAAACATCACTTCCAACCTTGTTGAGCTTCACCTTAGTGATAACCTATTGGAGGGATCCACGTCAAATCATTTTAGCGTGGTAATGAATTCTCTTGAGCACCTTGAACTCTCCTATAATAGACTCAAGGGTGAAGATTTCAAATCCTTCAGGAATATATGCACCTTACATTCTTTATACATGCAAGGAAACGATTTGACCGAAGACCTTCCATCAATTCTTCATAATTTGTCTAACGGTTGCGTTAGATACTCACTACAAGAGTTGGATTTGAGCTATAATCAAATCATTGGCTCTTTGCCGGACCTTTCGGTATTCTCATCTTTAAAAAGATTGGATCTTTCTGGAAATCAATTGAGTGGAAAGATAACTGAAGGCATCAGATTGCCGTCTGAGTTGGAGTTTTTGTCAATTAGCTCAAACTCTTTAGAAGGTGGTGTTCCAAAATCATTTGGGAGCACATGTACTTTGAAGTCGTTGGATCTTTCTGAAAACAAGTTGAGTGAAGAACTATCGGTGATATTCAATCACTTGTCTGGGTGTTCTAGATACTCCCTGCGAAAGCTGAATCTAGGTTATAATAAATTTGATGGCCTTCTGTCTGACTTCTCGATGTTTTTGAAGTTGGAAACATTGGATCTATCAGGTAATCAATTAAACGGTGTTCCAAAATCCCTTCAAAATGCTAGTATTTTGCACTCGTTGGACCTATCGGATAACAATTTGAGTGAAAACCTTTCACTGATAATCCATCGCTTATCCAAATATGCTAGATCCTCGTTGGAAGAATTATATCTGAGAAGGAATCAAATCAGCGGCACTATTCCCAACACCCTCTCAATGTTCCAGTCTTTGAAAATATTATCCCTTTATAGTAACAAGCTAAATGGGACAATTTCTGAAGATGTTCAATTTCCATCTCGCCTAGAACGACTAGATTTGGGATCAAACTCTTTGAAAGGCGTGATCACCGGCTCGCATTTTGCTAATATGTCTATGTTAGACTCATTGGATTTATCTGATAATGCATTGACCTTGGCATTTACACCAAATTGGGCACCACCTTTTCAGTTGTCCAGAATAAGATTGAGATCTTGCAAGCTAGGTCCAACATTTCCCAAATGGTTGCAGACACAAAAGGACTATGGCTATATTGACATTTCAAATGCTGAAATATCAGGCTTTGTTCCAAAGTGGTTTTGGGCTAAAGTAGCATCTCAAGACTATATTTCCATGGATATTTCACACAACAAATTGAAAGGTATGATTCCAAATTTCCCAGTAAAGAATTATTTTTACCACGTAACTCTTGGATCAAATCAATTTGAAGGCCCCATTCCACCGTTTCTACGAATTGCAGAGCATCTTGATCTATCCAACAATAAATTCTCGGATTCTCTTTCGTTTTTATGTTCTAGTGGTATAGTTGAAACTTTATACCAATTAGACCTTTCAAATAATCAATTATCTGAACAAATTCCGGATTGTTGGAGCCATTTCAAGTCACTGGCTTATTTAAATTTGAGTCACAACAAATTTTCAGGAAAGATTCCTACTTCAATGGGATCACTTCTTGAACTTCAGGTATTGTTATTGAGAAACAATAACTTAACAGATGAGATCCCTTCCTCCTTGAAGAATTGCACAAAGTTAGTGATGCTAGATATGGCAGAAAATAGATTATCAGGATCTTTCCCTGCTTGGATTGGGAACAAATTACAAGACTTGCAAATTTTAAGTTTAAGAAGGAATTACTTCAATGGAAGTTTACCGTTGCAAATTTGCTATCTAAGAAGCATTCAGCTCTTGGATCTCTCAATAAACAACTTATCTGGGCAAATTCCTAAATGCATCCAAAACTTTTCTTCAATGGCTCAAATTACTACTTCAAGATATTATCAAGGTCATTCGTATTTTGTCAACACCAACTATTCCACAGGTAATTATTCTTACGAGATGAATGCATTCTTGATGTGGAAAGGTTCAGAACAAAAGTTCGAGGATAATAGTTTATCACTTCTAAAAAGCATTGATCTCTCAAGCAATCACTTTTCAGGGAAAATTCCAATAGAAATAGAGAATTTATTTGGATTGGTTTCATTGAATCTATCGAGAAACCATTTGACTGGAAAAATTCCTTCAAATATTGGAAAGTTAACATCACTTGAATTTCTTGATTTGTCAAGAAATCAACTTGTTGGTTCAATTCCTTTGAGTCTTGCTCGAATTGATCGACTCTCCATGTTAGATTTGTCACATAACAATCTATCAGGAGAAATTCCAACCGGCACACAATTGCAGAGTTTCAATGCCTCATGTTATGAAGATAATTTTGATCTCTGTGGACCGCCACTTACGGAATTGTGTATTGATGGGGAGGCAACACATGAAGCAATTGTTAAAGTTGATAAAGATGAATTGTTTTTGAATGGTGAATTTTACATCAGTATGGCAACTGGATTTGTTATAAGCTTCTGGGGAGTATTTGGTTCGATCTTAATAAAGCGTTCATGGAGACATGCTTATTTCAACTTCATAAGCAATTTATCCGACGCTATTTATGTCATGGCAGCAGTCAAACTTTTCAACACAGAGGATAGCTGGTAATAATGTCTTGCCCTTCGTATACGATGAATTGATGATAGTAGATTATAAAACTTGAGTAGGTTATAAAACTTCTTTACACTAACATTTCTAATAAACAAATTAAAATACTTTTACGTATTTTCTGATTGCAAATTAATGACTACATAATACATACAAATATTGTTTATTTTTTCTCGATATATATGTTTTTTCCACTCGAAAGTTATTAAGTGTCAAATAGAGCATAAGTTTGAGGTAGTTCTTTTTATCTCATTTTCTACTTCTTTAGCTTTTAGTCTTTTGTAATTTTTCAGGAATTTCAAGTTTTTATTTATTCTGTTATTATTTATATTTGGGGACAAATTTTGATGGATATTTTAATTTTGGGCAGAAAAATTCTGAATTCTAGGTGGCAGTTGTTGATGTGAAAAAAATGCAGTCACTTTTGGAGGCAAGAAGGCATCTCACAGTTGGATTTGGAGAGAGATTTAAGGAAGGCTTCTATATTTATTTTCTTTAAAAGTGGATGGCTAAGGATTCTTCTTTCTCATAATTTGATTCAATAATTAGGATTGTGACCTAGTTTAATTTTATTATTTTAAGTGTCTTTATAAGACCCACATATTTAAGCAAGGTAAAATAGTTAAGCAATACATTTTTATATTTGCTATTTCGTTTTAAATTAAAATATTTGTACGCAACTTGCAACTGTATTCTATAGAATATACGGAGCTTATTTCTAAGAAACTCTCCATATTATATAAACTTACTCCAATGAGAAAAAAAAAAAAGAAAAAAAAATGTATCTTAGTTCTTGGAATAAGATATCCATGAAAATTTTGATATATTTATTTACCTAACATGCAATTGATAGCTTTCTTTTTAAATTTGACTCACCTTATTCAAATTTGGGTCAGACGCAATAAAATTATAAAACTTAATTAAATTCTAACACAATTGCATTCTCTTGGTCTTGACTCAAATTTCAAACCAAAAGAAGAATTCCCTGGTAAGTTATACGCTCGCTCAGTGGTAGATCAATTATTTTCAAAATTCTTTCTAGAATATCTCCCAAACAATACGTTGAGAATGAAGTTGATAGAGAAGACCAAAAATAAAATAAAAAACTTAAACGTTCACTAATTTTATTTAACTAAGGTTAAGAAAGTCAAGAAATGGGTAGAACCTGCTAAAAAAACCAACTTGATTATTTATCTATACATAAAAAAGCCTCACAGAAGCTCCAACAGCTCGTGTGTGGATGTGAATCTGAATCCTCTCTGCTTATCCTTTAAGAGAATGAATTCACAGGATCCTCTGGTTTTTTAGTTATCTTAAGTATTTGTTGATCCCACAAAGGACCTAGATGGCGCAGAGTTCTTGTTGACTGGAGCAGGTGAGTTCAACCTGGGATGCAGTACTTTCTACAGCCATCCACCACTCCTCATCTTCATCATCAATTAACTCCTGCTTTAACATATATTTTATAAAACTAATATTCAGTGTTATACTGTTATGCTCATGTGGCCAATTAAGATAAATAAAAAGTCTTCAGCACATTCATCATGCTCTAGGACAAAGGCCTTCTCGTGACAAGTTTTGTTGGGGGGAAAAACACTCCATTTGGGTGGTGATTTTTCTCTTTACAAGAACCCCCTTTCATACACCTTGTAATCCTAATCTAAAATATCTTTTTTAAGTGACCAGAACCAAATCAACCAAATTATTGGGTTCCTTTCTTTACTATCCAAATTTCAATCTAACCAAAATACCCGACTTAACCAATTTGGATAACAACTAACGAGGGAGTCTTATGGCCATTGTAATGTAAATGGTATGGTTGAAAGAAATATTAAGATGTACTAACCCTAGTGCTTTGCTCTGTCTTTGTTTGCTTATTCTCCATATCCTCGACAACTCTAACGGCTTCTAGCCACCAAGAATCGTTGGCTTTGTCCTCAACAGTGTCTTCGTATTGTAAAAGATTTTGCCCCTTGTTATCATCAAGTTGATGTCTCAATTTATCATCCACTGGCTGTTCATCATCTAACAATCCATAGGAATCAATTACATTTGAAGGATTAGAGAACACATGAACTGGGATTTGTCGCGAGGGAGATCGGTAACCTGTTTCAATGAATAATAATGAATTAACTAACATGTTAGAGTGTCAAATGGGTCTGCAAGCACTTCGCTGTAAATATATTAACCTCTGCAGTCAGGATCATGACATTTCTGATAATACACTGCCATTCGTAGATCAATCACATATATCACTGGACCAATAAATCAACAAACGTATTAGTATGTTGCAATCAGATAATAGAGGAGACAACAAAATTAAAGATGAGGCACAACCTTACTTCTAAGTTCTAACAATAGAAACCAGAGAAACATCACCAATTTTGCTGAATTTGAAATCATAATCAAAATATAAGGAATCTCTACCTTAAAAGTAAAAAACTCATTCAAGAACGGAGATATTCAGACATGGCCATACAGCAGATAAAAATAAATAAACAAAAAGAAGCACATCCAGGGAAGCTACCATTATTGCTTTTATGCTGTCTGCCAATTTGCTCACAGTATCTATTTTTTGTCATGCTGTAGACCATCAGTCCAAATTCCGAGAAATAATACCAGCTATGAATATTTCCTATAATTGCAGCATAGTATCAACAAAATGAGTAGAATTATACCGAAATCTGAAGCTTGAAAACTTTTAGGAACAGCATGAAATCAAATACCTACAAGTTCAGATAAACTGATAAATGATAAATGAAAATAATAAAAAAACAATGGAGAATTTTCCCAAATGGGGTCTACAGGAAATTTGTCTCTAGATTTGAAAGAGCAGAGTCAACTAATCAAATCTCAAGTCAACAGTTGAGCTTGAGATTAAAGAGATCATAAAATGCATTTAGAAGTGGTGATAAGAAACCTCTAGTGAAAAACAAATAAGCAATTAAAAGTCACAAATTACCTATCCAAAAGATTTCAAGGGACATTCTTTTGCTCAGATATGCTACAGAACTGAAGTTTTATTGTGCCGTGAAAGCAAGAAAATTCATATATTATCTCTCTCTCTCTCTCTCTATGACTTTGGATAATATAGTATGTGCAAGTATCACTACTAGAATTCAAAACAGTAAATTCTATCACCTGGTATATTCCCGACAGAGGCAACAGATAGTATAAATTGGTCCAGAAATGGGAATGGTGACTTTCCCATGAAGTATGAAGTTGAAACATCACTTGTGCTTGTGCTTGTGCTAGTGCTAGTACCCAATGTAAATTGTGGACGAATTTGGCAGGAATTTCTAACATTACTGTTCTCCTGTCAAAGTCAAATAAGTATAATATTAAGGCATTAAGCACACAAAGTTTAAATTTCAAGGAAGCTACTCTAATATCCAATTATGATTATATGTATAGCAAAAGATTTTGTGATCAACAAATCAGTATTCAACACCAAGGTAAGAGTCTAGGTTATATATATGCTAAAACCTATTTTAGAAATCCAGACTTAGCACAATGACACTTTATACTCGAGTAAGAAAATAAAGTTTATAATGTCAGAAACCATGACTTTCAAATTCTGTGTAGTAAGTATCTTGCAACTAAAAATAAACAAAATATTTATAAATTTAAATCCCAAATCTACCTCTGTATCAAAATGCAAAGTTTTCACACAATCTAAGTCTGTTTTGCAGACCAGATACGCTTTGCAATCAGCATCCATATTGCAGATCAAGGAAGCCATGAACATGTCTTTTTCACCCTATCACTTAAAGAAATCAAAACAGAAAAATAACCATGATACAAAATTTGCACAAAATCAATAAAAGGCAGAATGAAGACATAAATACACTAGTTTGCTACTTTGCACATGATAATGCATATTTTTGGCTTTTGTTGTGTTGAATATGATCCTAATATTGTCTTAAATTGGAAACCTTAGGCAATAAACTGACAACAATACATTTTATAATCCTTTCTAGATGGTAAATAATTTTTTTTATAAACCCATTACCCATAGGATCTAAAAGAAGAATCAAATAATGCCCAATTCTTTTAGAGGAGCTTTATGTCCATATAATGGCTGTTGTGTTCCATTTTCTATGTTGCAAAGAGTAGTCTGCAAATACTGAAACTAGAAATTCCAATTTTCTTTTAGGAAAACCCTTTCTTGATAACACCTTTGATGGTATAATTTCAAATAGCAAATATTAGTAAGAAAAGTACCATACCAAGTCCTTGCACTTAAATCTCTTTGTTGGTAGAAGAACTGAACTTTTTCCTGCCTTTGAAGAAAGATGAAGACGGAAACAACGATTCCCGAGTATATACAGCAGTATCCACAAAAAGTTGGCTCGCAGATTCATTGCTGCTAGAATCTTTCATTACAAACAACTTTTCGAAACTTTTATCTTTCCCCCTTGCATTTAGAATTCTTGAGCATATCTGGTAATATGTCATCATAGAGTGACAACGGTTAATAGGTGATACTTAATACTTATACAAAAGAAACACCAGAGTGTTGTATAACTACAACAAATTTTCCTTTGTACCAGCTAATAATAACATTTCCATAAGAAGTAATTAACATTGAATCATTCATAATTACTGAATTCAACTTATTTATATCTTTATGTGCAAGTGTAACTGTGTATAGATATAGACAGAAAGAAATAAGCAAAATATATAGAATAGATAATCTGAATTTTATCTCTAGCTAAGGTGGAAAAAGATGAGTATACTATGACTTACTTCTGAAACAAATGCACCTGCGTGAGAGTTGTCCTTAAATGCAGTCTTCGGTATGCAAACTATTATATGACGAGAGGACTTATCTGCAAATGCAAATAATGAGATGATACATAACGTGAGAAAAATCAGAATTCATGTCATAGAAGAACAGCCCGTGTAAAATGTTTTTGGAATTAACAAATAAGTTATAATGAATAACAAAAGAAAAGAAAAATGTGCACATAGATGGAAGGCATAAGAATAATAATACTACAGAATCAAGAACTCATGTCATGTCATGTGTCAAAGTCAAACATTAAAAGGAAAGGCATGTATGCAAAAAACAAAGCTCATCAAAGATATGCACTACATATGTAACATGTAATAGATCTGAAGCAAAGCCATACCTTCAGTTGAAGAATCAAGTTCTACTATCCAATTGTGGTCTCCTTGGATTGCATATTTTTCATGCAAGGCTTCTAGAACCACTGATATCAAGAGATCAACCATTTCTTCTCCATTCTTTCCTGTGTTGACTTTCTTATTAAACTCCAAATCAAAATATAGGTGACATGGTAAACCCTGGCAGAAAAAAGAAACTTTAAGACTGGAAAAAAAAAAACATGAACACACACCTAGGTTACTCATGATGTAACTACAGCCTCATTTTGCTAGTTAAATCAGTGAACATAAAACACACAAGATTATTACCTCTTGAATGACTTCATAATGATGATGGAATTTGGGATTCATATTCTTGTACCTGAGAGTCATCAGCAACATGAATATATTGACAAAAGGATCCTTGTGATTACTGATTACTAATTAGTCACAAATAATGAATCATATGAAAAAGGAATATGAAAGAAACCTTTGCCAGAATTCTGTATATGTAGACACGAGGAACCTTCTTTGGCCCTTAAAGTGGTCTTGATAGCTGAAAACATGAACATCTTCTTGTCCTTTGGCAAACTTCATTGCTTCATCCTGCCTTGGGAATGTCATCCAAACTTCCTTCCTATTCAAACAAAAAGTGATTCAAGTCATATTCTGATACATAAAGTAAAAGAAGAAAAAAACAGATGGAAAGAGAAACCAGCATGCATCATCTGACAAACAACTACCTTATGTTCAATATCTTTTGCTGAGAGACATTGGGACATATCTCACGTAACAATCCCCATAACATACGGGTTGGCTTTTTGGGAGGGACACCACAAGGAGATCCATAAAATACGATTGGAGAGAACTGTTTCCCACGACCAATGCTTTGTGCTTTAGTTACTGCTGATTTAAGCTCCAATTGTATTGCAAAGTAATTTCATTTTGATGGAAAGATAGAGTATGAGCCAAGTTGAAACAATATGGTAGAAATACAGCATAATTTTAAAAACAGCATGAGTACAAGAGAAAGCAATGTACTGTACAAAAAAAAAAAAACGTTTCAGTTTTCATTTTGTATTTTAACTTTGTTTCTTGATTTCAAAAGTTTGTACAGTGAAGTGTAAAAACAAAAAACGAGAAAAAAATATAAAATTATTTTCACTCTTATACATAAATTTTAAAGACAGCAATATTACACAATTATGGTAAATCTGTTCAATTTTATAAAACTATCTTAAAATTCATGCAAACAGTGGGTTGTGATAAAACATATTGAACATTTTCTTAGACCAAACAATCACCATTTACGAATTAAAGCAGAAGATACATACATTCCATAACATTTTAACTAAAATTTTCCAAGAATAAGTTATGAGTAAGTAAATAATCAATTATTCCCCTAACAAGCCATAAAAAGGAGAGAGTGAATTTACTAATAGCAGAAATCACATTACTTTCTCAATAGAAGATTGAATGTTGGTTTTTCTGATGCGCGACAAGGGTGTTCTCAGTTCCTCTCCAGCCGAACCTGAACCTGGACCTGGAGATTCCGATGGAACCTCGTGATTTGAACTCCCCAGCTCCAATCTCCTTTTGCTTCGTTTTCTTTCCCTCGTAGCAGATTCTTCGGCAACAACAACACATTTCAATTTTTATTTTCGTTTTTAATTCCATACTCAACAATGAGGAATTTGAAGTTTATAGCTTCCTGGGGATTTGGGAGAGGAAAAAGAAAACAAGGAAAGGAAAGTGAAGGAACTTACTGGGAGGGGTTAAACCGCACTTGAAGCTTGCGAATAAACGATCGACGTCGCTCATGTTGCTGCTGCATGTTTCTCATATGTATCTTTCCATACGATAATTTTGTTTGAGGCATGATTGGACACTTCTCTAAGTGAGAATTTAAATCTTAATTTGTTACATTATTGAATTTGAAGATTAGTCCAAACTCAATTCATTCTAGATTTTTTTTTTTTTTAAGGGCAATTCATTTTAGTTATTAAATTATATAATGTCATGTATATAAATTTATTAAATTTTATCTATTTAAAAAGTTATACCTAAAATAATTTCTGAGCAGTTAAATAATATAAAAATCTTTACTAACAGTGTGAATTAAACTCTTTAAATTTATATGATTTTACACATTTATCATCATCCTCTTCAAAAAGGAAAAAAAAAAAATTAGGACAAATTCTTGAGGAGAAACAGGGGAGGTGACTTATTTGCTTATGGAGAAACGGGTGAAACATATGTAGGAGTTAAAAAGAAAACTCGAGATGCGTCTGAACTTCTCCGTTGTTGACGAGAACTTGAAACCCTTCTGGAGGACCCTGATGACACTCTTCTTGCATGTTGCAGTTTGATTCTGATACTGAAATAAGATATACAATCAATCAATAAATCAATAAGATACACATTTTAATGGGATCCATTGTGTCTATTATTGAGTTAAGAGTATTGAGAAACTGTACTCACTTTTGGTGGACATCAACATATTGATCAGTTTCATGCCATATATCTTCCTAGAATGATGAAAACAACTAAAGTATTAGCAATCTTACAACACTGGAACCAGAAGAAAAACAAACACTAGTTGAGTAATTCATCTTTATGTTAACAATAACATCATTGATAGTGAATATTAAATTACTAAGTTATCTTGTGATACAGTGAGGGATGTTCTTTTTGAAGATTTCAAGTTTCAACAACATAGTTATGTAGCTATAGAAATACCAAGTGGTCTAATTCAATTGGTTTAACACGGTGTGTGTTGTAAACCTTTTGGTACTGTGTTAATTTGTTTGATTTCTACAGATCAAAAGTGTAGCTATAAAAGTGAGTAACATTAACCTGAAGTAACTCTTCCATAACATCTTCCATTGTGATTACCGTTGCAAATTTGCTATCTAAGAAGCATTCAGCTCTTGGATCTCTCAATAAACAACTTATCTGGGCAAATTCCTAAATGCATCAAAAAAATTTCTTCAATGGCTCAAATGACTTCTTCAACAGATTATTATAGTCATTCGTATTTTGTCAACACCAGCTATGCCAGAGGATTTGAAGAATATAGTTTGAATGCATTCTTGATGTGGAAAGGTTCAGAACAAAAGTTCGAGAATAATGGTTTATCACTTCTAAAATGCATTGATCTCTCAAGCAATCACTTTTTAGGGGAAATTCCAATAGAAATAGAGAATTTATTTGGATTGGTTTCATTGAATCTATCAAGAAACCATTTGACCGGAAAAATTCCTTCAAATATTGGAAACTTAACTTCACTTGAATTTCTGGATTTGTCAAGAAATCAACTTGTTGGTTCAATTCCTTTGGGTCTTGCTCGAATTGATCAACTCTCCATGTTAGATTTGTCACATAACAATCTATCTGGAGAAATTCCAACCAGTACATAATTACATAGTTTTGATGCCTCGTGTTATGAAGATAATTTTGATCTCTGTGGACCGCCACTTAAGAAATTGTGTGTTGATGGGGAGGCAACACATGAAGCAATTGTTAAAGTTGATGAAGATGAATTGCTTTTGAATCGTGAATTTTACATCAGTATGGCAATTGGATTTGTTATAAGCTTTTGGGGAGTATTTGGTTCGATCGTAATAAAGCGTTCATGGAGACATGCTTATTTCAACTTCATAAGCAATTTATCAGACGGTATTTATGTCATGGCAGCAGTCAAACTTTTCAAGTGGCGCCACAGAGGATAGCTGGTAATAATGTCTTGCCCTTCGTATACGATGAATTGATGATTTTAATAAAACTATAGTAGATTATAAAACTTGAGTAGGTTATAAAACTTCTTTACACTAACATTTCTAATAAATAAATTAAAATATTTTTACATATTTTCTAATCGCAAATTAATGACTACATAGTACATATAAATAAGGTTTATTTTTTCTTGATATATATGTTTTTCCTCCTCGTAAGTTATTAAGTGTCAAATAGAGCATAAGTTTGAGATAGTTTTTCTATCTCATTTTCTACTTCTTTAGCTTTTAATCTTTTGTAATTTTTCAGGGATTTCAATTTTTTATGTATTCTGTTATTATTTCTATTTGGGGATAAATTTTGATGGATATTTTAATTTTTGGCAGAAAAATTCTGAATTCTAGGTGGCAGTTTGTTGATGAACATGATGTTATGTGGATCATGAAGTTCACGAAATCAAGTCGTATACTGCTTAATTAATTTGTTTTCATTCTTCAATCTATATATACTATACATAATTGAGATAAATTGGTGCATTTAAGTTTCTAAAAGTGGGGAAATGGGTTTGAGTTCTGATTCCTACAAGTGGAAATATGACGTATTCTTGAGCTTTAGAGGGGATGACACCAGGGTGAGTTTCACAAGCCATCTCTATGATGCTCTATGTCAAAAGGGAGTTCATACTTTCATAGACCACAAGGAGCTCAAGAGAGGAGAGAAGATTTCACCTTCACTTTTTAGAGCTATTGAACACTCAAGGATCTCAGTTGTCATATTATCTAAAACTTATGCTTCTTCTACTTCTTGCTTAGATGAACTCCTTAAGATCCTTCAGTGTAAGGATCAACTAGTTTTCCCTGTCTTTTATCACATAAATCCATCTCAGGTAAGAGAACAGCAGGGAAGCTTTGGCCAAACATGAAGACAAGTTCAGGGATGATCTGGACAAAGTGAAAAGATGGAGGGAAGCTCTATGTGAAGTAGCTACTTTGTCTGGCTGGCACATAGGAGATGGGTATGTATGTATGTATGTGTCAATCATTTTAAAGATTAGAACAAATTACAATAATATTTTTTGAGGGTTTTATGTAATTAGTGTAATGTTTCAAGGGGTATCAATGTAATATTTTGAAACATACACAAAGTGTTAGTATAATTATTTCAAATTTAAAGAGGTATTAGTATAGAAAAAAAAATGTAATTTGATAAAAGCTCATATCATTACATTTCTCAAACTCCATGTTTTTGTTTAGTATACATATATATTTAGATGACTCATGAAACATTTCTTGGCTACTCAATATACTTAGTAAACTTCAAACATTTATTGTCAACTAACAACATAAATGTATCAATAGGAAAGAAAAGAAAAAAGTACTTTAGCTTTAACACCATGTACTGTTTTCCTTGAAATTGTGTTAGGAAGGCTTTAACTTCAATGGAAAGCATATAGTTGCCACTTAAAATTAAACTCACTTAAGGTCAAGAGTATCATACGCAATAATAACAATAGACCTAAATTTAGATATCGAACCCAAAAGACTAATGATGATTTTCTCTAAGAAGTTTGAGAATTTAAACAAACTTTTTCTTATAATTCAAAACTTTTTCTTATAATTCAATTCAGTTGTTGAGAAATTTATAAAATAGAATGTTAAGTGATTGAGATAAAAGTGAAATAAATAAAAACTAGGAGTGTGCTTTTGTTAATAATTTGATTCCTCTTAACCCCTAATTTAAAACCCAATTCATGTTTTTAATTAGACAATTATTATGATCAAGAGAATTGTCCCTATTCCTACAACTCCAACTAATTAGGAGGTTTATTTATAAACTCAACTAGAGCGTAAATCTACAATTTATCGTTAATGATCATAAATAATAAACCAATTCAATTCAAGTTTAAGATGGTCATTTCTTAAATAGACATTTAGGAACACATAGTAGTTTAACTAACAAAATGAATTAAACCACAATCCCTAATTTAGAAGTTAGTTACTCATTTTCAGAAAGAGAACACAATATATATTATAAATTATAAGCAAAGTAGAAGGGAAGAGAGATTTACAAAAGAACACGATGATTCTTGATGTCCAACAGTTACATCTCGAAAAACATAGAAAAAGAGCGTAATGACTTCTCGGTCGTAAGTTTCTATTAATAAAAGAAAAGGTTAACACGGCCGTGCTACAACTCAACATGTCGTGTTATAAAATAACTGACTGGAACTGAGATCAACGACCGTGTTGATAGTTACCACGACCGTGGTGATAATAAAACTACAAAACTTCAGTTAGCATGGTCATGGTGTTGGCCGTGCTACACAATGACCACGGGCGTGTTGAATGTTAACACGGCCATGTTAAAGAATGAGCATCTAATTCTTCGTTTTTACCTCTTTTCAGTTCCTTTCCTTAATTCTCATATTCTTGCACACTTAGAACATATAAAGTAAAGTTTGTCAATACAAAAATGATTGAATTCAGTTGAAAACATGACAATAATCACCTTAGAATTAACACTAAAAAAGGGCTTATCAATAATCTACAAAAAAGGGAATAACTAGTAGAAGCACCTTACTTAGTCATTGATTGTCAGAAAAGTTCAAATGCATTCCTATATGTGATTTTCCAAGATACTTAGAAGTTCTTTGGCTTTATGAATGGCAAGCTCGAATCTAAGTTTGTCAAGAAAATTGTTGAAGAGATACTGAGTGAGCTGAAACGCACACCTTTCAATGTTGCTAAGCATCCTGTTGGACTGGATTCACCTGTGGAAGATATTAAAAAACTTTTGGAAACTGAATTAGATGATGTGCGATCTATAGGAATTTATGGAATTGGGGGAATAGGGAAAACTACTCTAGCTAAGGCTGTTTATAACCACATAGCTAATAAGTTTGAGGGTATTGCTTTCATTGCAAATGTTAGAGAAATTGCAAGTCAAAGATTTGGCATAGATCAACTACAAGAAACACTTCTTTCAGAGGTTTTGAACCATAGAGATTTTAAAGTAGGAAACAAAGATAGAGGAATTAATCTGATAAAAAAATAGGGTTTGCTGTAAAAAGGTTCTCATAGTTGTTGATGATGCTGATTCATTGGAGCAACTTGAATCTTTGGTTGGGGAATACAGTTGATTTGGATTAGGAAGTAGAATCATCATAACAACTAGAGATGAGCATTTGCTAATTTCTCACAATGTGGAAGCAGCCTACAGGGTCAAGGAATTAGGTCATGATCATGCTCCTGAACTCTTTAGTTGGTGTGCTTTCAAAAAACCATGTCCTCCAACAATTTATGAGGAACTGTCCTTCCACATATTAAACCATGCCAAGGGTCTGCCATTGGCACTTGAAGTTTTGGGGTCACACCTTTGTGGTAGAGACAAAGCAGAATGGATAAGTGCATTAGCTAAGCTTGAAAAAGTTCCAAATAAGCAGGTTTATGAAATACTTAAAATCAGTTTTGATGGATTGGAAGAGAATGAAAAGGCCATATTTCTGGATATTGCATGTTTCTTCAATGGAGAGGATAAACAGTATGTGAAAATGATACTAGACGGTTGTGACCTGCACTCAGATATTGGGATCAGAGTTTTAATGGATAAGTCTCCCATTGCTGTAGAGCTGAACAAGCTTTGGATGCATGAGTTGCTACATGAAATGGCTAAGGAAATTGTTCACCGTGAATCTCCCAAAGAACCTGGTAAACGTAGCAGACTCTGGTTTCATGAGGATGTTCTTCATGTATTGAACCAAAATATAGTATACTGACTATACTCTTCTCCTCGAACATATTTATTTCAATATCAAAGTTCAAAGTTTCATTTATTTACCTAACTATTCACTTTGTATCACTAGGGAACTAACAACATTGAAGGAATAAGGCTAGATCTACCTGAAGCAAATACGGTTGGCATAAGTGGAAAAGCATTGGCCAATATGAAAAGACTTAGACTTCTTATGATCAATAATGCACATATTTCAGATGACATTCAGTATTTATCTAATGAGCTAAGACTAATTGATTGGCCGAGGTACCCTTCTTCAACTCTACCACAAAACTTCCACCCAAAGAAGCTTGTTTCTTTAAATCTGAGCCATGGTCGCATAAAAAACTTGTGGAGGGGAGTTAAGGTAATAGAATTTTCTTTCAATTAGTGTAATGTTATTCCAAATGTCTTTCCTTTTTTACTTTACTAATGAGTAATGACTGATGTTGTTTGTCTAATTCCTCAGATATTCAAAGATTTGAAACTTGCATCCTTCAGGTGCTGTGAATACCTCACTGAAATTCCAGATTTCTCAATGGTTCCAAACTTTGAGAGTCTCAGCCTAGACCATTGTAAAATTTTAACAAAGGTGCATGAGTCTGTGGGATCTCTTGATAAGCTTGTTACTCTAAACTTCCTATTATGCTCCAATCTCAAGACTCTTCCAAAAAGTTTCAAGTTAAAGAGTCTTCGTATTCTTATCCTTACTGGCTGCTCAAAAGTTAGTAAGTTTCCTGAGATTGCAGAGAGAATGGTACATCTTGAAGAACTCCTTCTTCAAGGGACTGCCATAAAAGAAGTACCAGAGTCAATTGAATATCTTAATGGCTTGAAAGTGTTACTTTTAGATTCTTGCCAAAAGCTTGAGCGTCTCCCTAATAACCTCCATAATCTGCAATCCCTTACTGCACTTGGTCTCGCTGACTGCTGTAAGCTCAAGGAGCTTCCAAAACTTCCACTAAACACAGAATATATAAAAACAAGTAATTGCAGATCATTGGAGAAGTTCCCAACATTATGCAACTCATCAAATTTACCAAGGCTTTCTGATATGGTGTTGATTAACTGCAGTAAACTGATTAATAAACAGGTCCAGGACCACATAAGTAGTCTCCTATACAATGAGGTACATCCGTACATACTAAATGTTCTCACTCTTATCTCTCTCTTTGTTTCTCTGCTCCCAGAAAAAAAATAAAGGAACTAAAGTTAAATTTTTATGGTTTAAATTCAGGGATTTCTTGATGTTGTGGTTCCAGGGAGCAACGTCCCAGATTGGTTTGGTCATGAGAGTAGTAATGGTTCAATCTCTCTTGAGTTCTCTTCAAGTTTGTATGGCAAGCTGTTGGAGTTGTTTTTTGGTGCAGTTTTTGAGTTGGACAAAGGCGCTGTTACAACCGGTATGTTTTCGTGTGTATACGAAATCATGGTCAATGATCAAAAGATATTTGTGAGGGGAAAACATTTTGATTCATTGGACACAAGTCATGTGTGGCTGTGTAAGATTAATTTGGGTCGTTTGGTTTGGCCCCTCAACAGTGTCCATTATGGAAATCACTTTAAGATTTCGTTTGGGATATCTGAAATCTCTTCGAAGGTGAAAGTAAAAGCATCCCCCAAGAGTGCCTTCCATATTTCGTCCGAGAAACAAAAGTATCTGATTCATCATGAAGCAAGTTACCAAGTTTAAATGGTATAAAAACGTTAATTAATGTGGTTGTGTTACTTGTGTAGTATTCTGTTTCCACGGACATTGTTTTTCAGTGTTCAAATGTAAGTGATAATATTAATATATTTTCAGTAATCAAAATGATACTAGTAAGTTGTGTTTTTTTTTTTTTTTCAAACCAATTTGGATATTAAGCCAATGTAATGGAAATTATTACAGTCTGATACAAAAAAAAGTTACGGACATACATGTGAAGTGGGATACATCATAGTAGCACAGCACGAAAACTGGTCCACACAGGAGTGGGATATATCACAGGAGTATGTTTTAACTTTTAATATTAATATTTCAATCAAAAGAGATGGAACCAAAATTATGTTCCAAATCACGCTGTACAGCAAAAGACGAGTAACTCACTGTTTTTGTACTGAAAAAGTACTAAAGTAAGCAGTGGTGAACAGAAAAGGGGACCATGAATAATAATAATACACGTTTGAAATTTTATTTATTTATTTTGAAACCCATTTTAAAAACAAAAAATAAAATTTAAAGGATATATATAATATGATCCAAGTTGGTGAAATCATGGTAATTAAGAAAGGCATAGACACGTGAATTCATTCATAAACTCTACATAGCAAAGTGAGACTGTGTACACAAGATCAATCCGCCAAACTAAAGGGATACATACACATGTGAACCATGAATGGATTTAACTAGACTACACACTCTTTTAACATACTCTCCCTTATTATCTGAAATTTTACTAGAAACTACAAAATTATGTGATGATCTCTCTTGATGCTCCATGCTTTCATGCGATCAGCTGTTTGTTCCACCTGCATTCATATTCCTCATAAGTCACAAATTACACTAGATTTGGAAAAAAAAAAATTGGGTTCCAAAAATCAAAGAGGGTACCTCCTTGGACCAGTTGGTCTTCCAAATAATGACTAAGAGGACTAACATTTGAAGAACCCTGCCACACATGGTGCCTCCCCACAGACCCTAAGCCACAAAAACATTTAGGTGTGACAATTTTAAAGTAAAGACAATTTGACAAATTACTCTGAAA
Source organism: Amphicarpaea edgeworthii (assembly GCA_014843725.1). Lineage (NCBI taxonomy): Eukaryota > Viridiplantae > Streptophyta > Magnoliopsida > Fabales > Fabaceae > Amphicarpaea > Amphicarpaea edgeworthii. The sequence goes on from CM026325.1 coordinate 4,614,397, forward strand.
TTTATCTAAACATAAGCATAGCCTTTGACATTGAAGTAAAGAAACATTTCCCATAACAAGAAGATTGATTATTACCTTGACCCCTAAATGTTGATTGAAACCAAGGAAAATTCCAATTGGGAGTCCAACAATGTAATAGCATGCCAGGTTTATATAACCAACCATAACTTGCCATCCACTCCCAACAGCCACACCTAATGATAATAATAGAAGCACAATCAAGAGATGGGGACAATGTGATTACAAAATTAATGAACTTAATTTACAAGTTGTGAAAGCAAACAATCACCTGACATCACATAAGAAGCACTATTGATAACCATTGATACACCAAGAAGGTATGCTAAATCAGCAACAGCTCGTATCATATCCTCACTGTTGGTGAAGATCTTGCCAAACTGATCTTTACTCAAGAAAATGACAGTCATGAAAATAATCCCGAGGAGGAGAGACTGCAACATTGCCACACAGAAAGAGTATATGGCTGCTCTTGGATGCGAATTGCCAAGTGTATTGGAGACACGAATACTTGGAGGCCATAGAACCAATAATCAGTGCAGTAATTGGAAGAGTTACATGAAAAATATAGTTTGAAGTGTTTTCAAATAATTAAGAGGGCTAGTGTAGTGTAGGAGTAAAAAAAGCCGGAAAAGTTTATATATTTGCTCAAATTTTTTTAAGGGTGATTAGCATAATTTACATATTTTTTATACGGTCATTCACCTTATGGCAGCACTTATTCCAAGGAGCAGCATCGAGTGCCAACCCTGAACATTGAAGCTGAAAATACAAGAAAGAAAATATATGACTAATATGAGGAAAACCAAGAAATAAAAAGAGTTTAACTAACTGAATTCAGTGGAAAATGATAATCTTACCAAATAGAATAGGAACCAACATCAATGACAGGATTGTCTAGTAGACCAGCAAGGAGAATAATGCATGTACCAAACCATTGCTCTAAGCAACTCATGACAGATGATGCAAGGCTTAACTTGGCAAATGACCACAAATCCCTGAATGCCAACCATGAAAAACCAGTCCATTCTTCTTTGCACCAACCAATGGTATACACAACCAAAGCCACGGCATAAACCCACCCTATGATGTTATGTACCATTGCCAAGCCGGTTATACCCCAACCAAACACATTTATGAACATGTAAAGCAGACCATTTTGTATGATCAAAACCACAAGTGCTATGCACATAATAACCTTAACCTTGATCTGGGACTGAAGAAATGTCTGAAAGGGAAAAGCTATAGTACATGAAAACATGTAGGGAATTACTAGTACAGAATATCTTCCAGCAAGATCGGCTATTTCTTGGTCTTGGCCAATAAACTTCAAGATTGGTGTGGCGTATACATAAATAGGCAAGAGGATAATACAAGTGGCAGTGAGTATAATCCATGATCTTTGAACATAAACACAAGTTGATTGGATTTGCCCTGCTCCAAAAGCTTGGCCACAAAGTGTTACGAGTGCAGATGACATACCAAACTGCAATTTTGCACATGAATGTTAGATAAAGTAAACAACTTTCCCATCAGAATGTACAGTTACCTTTTTCTTGCTAGTGTTAATTGTCTTTTGGCCATAAAGAGACTTAAATTACTGATTAGAAATGAAAAGAGGAAATAAAAAACAACCTTTTGATGAATGAGAGAGGTGAGAATGTACTAACCATCAAGTAAAAATAGACGGAACTGATGACACCTTGGTAAACAGAGATAGAAGAGAGTTCAATGTCTCCAATATGGCCAGCATAGATGGAAGTTGAAGAGTATGTGAGAAACTGAAACAATGCAGAGAGTGCCATAGGGAATCCTATTCTCCATATCCTCACTGTTTCTGTCCACAACACAAATTTGACATCTATCAAGGTTTTCACTGGCAAGTAATCAGATTCTGTAGTGAACTTTTGGGTCACTAAAGGTGTCTCCATTTGCAGGAGTTCGAGTTCTTCTTCTCGGTTTCTGAGACTGAAATTTTGTTATAAACTTCCAATGCTACAAATAAGGGCACGGTTGCATTATTTAGCGATTTGTTGAGGCTTCTTAAAATGTAGTGGTAATTATCTTTCTTGTTTTTATTATAGGCATCAAAATCATTACGACAAAGTGGGGCATAAAAACTTGAATAAAATCGGTTATATTTCAAATAAGAATCATAGTTGGGAAATAATTGAGCGTAGTGGAGAGTCTTTTGCTACTCCACAAAAGTTGGATTGGCAGAGGCTTTGTATTGAAATATTAATTCACAATGAATACATAAATTAAGAATTGATAATAATAAAAAAAAAACAAGAATTTATTTAGTCAAAATTTTTTTAAAAAAATGCTTACAATATTTAGTCCATTGACATATAAGCACTGTTGTACATGCTTTTTATGTTTCGAGTGACAATGGAGAGTTTAATGAATCTAGTTGGTAATGTTGGCTTTACTTTGTTTATGAAACTTTTCAAACATTTAAGATGATACCTATTTAGCAAGCAAGTGAGCCTCAATTCAAATGATTGATTGGAGAGTTATTGATGATTATGTCTACGTATGCATATGCATAAGTAACTTGTAGTGTATAATTTAATGTAGTAATTTAACGTAAAGCCTTAAAGATTAAAGATTGATACGTAACTTGTACTTTATAATTTAAGGGAAACTTTAAGATTTTGTATTAAAGAATGTTGTCAAGTTTATTTATATGAATTATTCGAGTCTATTGGTTAAATTTTCTCACATTCAATCCCATATACACAACAATATGATAAAACAAAAATGCTATGAAAGAAAAAGAAGCAAATAAATAACTGTGGAGCATAGATTTTACACCCCACCATAAAATGTTGGCCACTCTTACATCCTGAAAGTGATTTCACTAAGCAACAATAAGTAAATTGAATCCAAGATGAAGGTATTGGAGTTGTTTGTTTATTGACACACAGTGACTGAGTCCATAAATTAACAACAATAACTATACAGGGCTGTCACGTCATTCGGACCCATATATAAATGGATTTAACTGCCTTTAACTACACTTTCTTTTAGGCTGATTCACCATTTTAGAATGTGTCTCTTTTAAAAGAAAAATTATCAACATGAATGAATTGTAAATTTCATTTTTTATCAAATGAATTTTGCATAATTTTATTAAAAATAAAATGCATTTTTGTTGAATCTTTTTTAGTTTTCAAATTTTCATATCGTGCAATTTAGTCTCAAACAACAATCGTACATACCATTGCTCTGAGTAAATCGTAACAGATGATGCAAGGCTTTATAATTCTCAGTTTCTAAGACTGAATTTTGTTGTAAACTTCCAACTATGAAAGCACATAGTTACAATATATGCTGTTATGTGAGTTTTCATTGTCACTTCAAACTTAACTATATTCTTGTTTTTTGTACTTAATAGCCTTTTGTTCATATCACTTTTCAAAATCATAACGACAAGAGTGGTGGGACAAGATTAAGAAAGCGAGAGATTCATTGAAGGCACTGGAATGAACCGAACATTTTTTTAATAAAAAACTACAACTGAAAAATTTTATAGTGACTTAGTGGATAATGTTTTCAGTTTTGTCCACAATTTTTATAGTGACTTAGTGGAATAAAAGTTGAATTGGCAGAGGATTTGTAATTATTTTGTCCACAGTTTTTTTTTAGTAATTAACAGTAGAAGATTTACAAAAATAAAATACAAAATTATAAAATATCCCAATTATCATTTTTTTTCAAAAATATCATTTCATCATCACCATTAACACCATGAAAACCGATCGTCAAAATGTACTGACCCAGCCCAATTCGTTAGTTTTAATCCACTTAACCCACCTTATTGGTGAGTTAGCCCAATCCTAACTCACTTTTTGGTGAATTATGAAAAATTAGTGCAAACCAATTCATTACGGATCGGTTGGTTAATCAGATTGTCCATCGGCTCAACTAAAACTAAAATCATTAAAAAAATATTTTTTTATTAAAAAATGTCAAATTTCAACGCAATCAATTAAAAAAAAAAATCAACCGAAATCATTACAAATTATTTAATTATCACAAAATAGATAAATAGTATTAAAAATACATTGTAAACATGATTTTATTTTTCTCATGTAACATTTTCTGTCACGTCTGAATGAAGGTTGTTAATGTTCCATATTCGCATGCGATGAGCCGTTTGCTCCACCTGCAATCATAATCAAATCATGATTTTAAAAAACAGAACAAATTACAGTAACATCATCAAAGTATTAATTAATCTACTCTTAATAAATAGTTTCTTCATTTAATTCCTTAATCAGTGTCCTATATACAGAGCATATCACTGCAAAAAATTGGAAACCTGTGCTGAAAAATAGCTGCTTATTAAAAAAAAAATGTTAGTAATGGGTTACCTCTTCGGTCCAGTTGGTCCTCCGAATTATCAGTAAGAGGACTAAAATCTGAAGAACACTGCCACACATTGTGCCTCCCCATAGACCCTAATGCACAAAATTAACCATTTAGGTGTAAATTTGAAGAATTAAAAAGGGAAATCATGATCAATAACTTGGAGAACAAATTAAACCATGATGTGCTTTTCCAAGAAAACTAATTAAAAATACAAATTAAGACAAATTGCAATGTAAATATTCTATATATAGGCTTCCTTAGACATTAATTAAAGTAAAACATTTCCCATAACAAGAAGGTTCTTACCTTGACCCCTAAATGTTGATTGAAACCAAGGAAAAATCCTATAGGGAGTCCAACAATGTAATAACATGCCAGGTTTATGTAACCAACCATAACTTGCCATCCACTTCCAATGGCCACACCTATGGAAATGACAAAAAAAAATATCAATATTGAATTAAAGTATAATAAGAACACTCACGAGATAAATAACATCTGTAATAAGAGTTTAATCATGATGTAACGTCAATCAATCAATTACAATCCATTTTATATTATACTTTGAGTATATCACTGTTAAACTTGTTAAACTCATGTAATAATAAAATGAAGGTTTTAAGTTGCAAGAGCAAACAATTATCACCTGACATGACCTGTGAAGCGCTATTGAGAACCATTGTTACGCCAAGAAGGTATGCTAAATCAGCAACAGCTTGTATCATATCTTCACTATTGGTAAAGATGGTGGCGATGTCTTCTTTAGTAAAGAAAATAACAGCCATGAAAAGAATACCAAGGAGGAGAGACTGCAACATTGTCACCCAGAATGTGTATTTGGTTGCTCTTGGCTGAGACATCCCAAGCGTATTGGAGATGCGAACACTAATATATATTTGGGGGGCGGCATAGAACAAATAATCAATGTAAGAATTGGAAGGAATTAGTACAAGAAAAAGTATATATAGGTTTAATTAAATATATATCATGTGTATTTAGATATATATCAGTAACCATAATGAGATGACGAGTAATATGGTCTATTTAGATGCATGTCACATGGTTAATGGTTTAAAGATCATTTTTTAAAACATTTAAAGTTTATAAAAATCAGAAAGTTTCCATTGACTTAAAACTATATATATATAAATATATATATATTTATATTGTTGTCATGTACTTTTTTTATTTCACAGTCACTCACCTTATGGCTGTACTTATTCCAAGGAGCAGGGTGAAGTGCCAACCCTGAATGCTGAAGCTAAAATTACACAAAAGCAAATAAATGAGGAAAACCAGTAAATATAATCAGAGTATGTTTGGATACCAATTAAAAAGTGTTTTTGAGAGTTTTTTTTTACTGATAATATAGAGTATTTTTCGAATTGAAAACTTTTAACCTTATATCCAAACATGATATTAACCAATCTAAACAGTTGCATGTGCAGATTAGTGGAAGTTGATAATCTTACCAAATAGAATAGGAACCAACAGAAATAACAGGATTGTCAAGTAGACCAGCAAGTAGCATAATGCATGTAATATACCATTGCTCTAAGCAACCCATTACAGAAGATTGAAGGCTTAACTTAGCAAATGACCACAAATCCCTAAATGCCATCCAAGAAAAACCACTCCATTCTTCTTTGCACCAACCAGTGGCATATACAACCAAAGCCACAGCATACAACCACCCTATAATGTTACTAACCATGGCCAAGCCGGTCATACCCCAACCAAACACATTTATGAATATGTGAAGCAGAACATTCTGTATAAGCAAAACCACAAATGCTATGCACATAATCACTTTAACCTTGCTCTGAGCCTGAAGAAATCTCAGGGTGGGAAAAACAATAGCAAAGGAAAACATGTGGGGAATTACTTGTGTAGAATATCTGCCAGCAAGATCAGCTATTCCTTCATCTTGGCCTAGCAACTTCAAGATTGGAGTGGCATATACATAAATAGGCAATAGGATTGTACAAGTGGCAGTAAGTATAATCCATGACTTTTGAACATAAACACAAGCTGATTGAATTTGTCCTGCCCCATAAGCTTGGCCACAAAGTGTTGCCAGTGCAGATGACATACCAAACTGCAATTTTGCACATGAGTGTTAGATAAGATAAAAAAAAAAATATTAATCAAGAATTGTGTGATGTATATGAGTTTAATGGTGATGCACTAAAAATGTAAAATAGTTGCATAAGGATTTTGATTGACTAAGTTGTTGTAAAATTATTTTGGATCGTGAGCCCACCATCATTAAACTCAATGTGTGTAAACTTGTAAACTTTTTCTAGTGTAATTGTCTTTTGACCATAAAGAGACTTAAATACTCATTAATGGATTTGGTAACTTCATTTTTCTGTGTCAAAAAAAATTATCAATAAAAGACATGAGATGAATGTGGTAACTTACCAGCAAGTGAAAATAGATGGAACTCAAGACACCTTGGCTAACAGAGATAGAAGAGAGTTGAATGTCTCCAAGATGACCAGCATATATGGAAGTTGAGGAGTTTGTGAGAACCTGGAATAGATGTGTCAATGCTGCTGGCAATGCTATTTTCCATATCTTCAATGTCTCTGTCCACAAAACAAACTTAACATCCTTCAAGCTTTTCACTGCCAAATAGTCTGCTTCTGAAGTACTACACTTTTGGACCACTAATGGGGTCTCCATTTGCACAAGTTCTTCCCAAAACACTCAAAATTGTTATAAACTTTCAACCATAGATCTAAGCACAAGGTTACATAATTATATATGCGTTTATATGAGACTTTGTTTTAATTTAAAAAATGTAACTATCTTTCCTTATTTACTTTATTTATTAGTTTTTGTTCACGTGCCCATATAATAATTCGTTAGGACATGTGGGGCACTGAAATTTGGCTCAGTTATTGTCATTCCTTCTTTACTTTATTTATTGCAAGTTCGTCCACAAAAGTTGGATTGGCAGCAGGTTTGTAATTATCATTATGTCCACAAAAAGTTTAGTAACAATAGAATATTTTTTAATAAGTATGGTAGTGGGACGGGGGCGGGGACAAGGAAGGGATTAACCTCTGCATCCCTCATTCCAAATCATTTTCATTCTCATCCCCATTCTCCGTCTGTATAACTTTTATTTCTTATAATAAATTAAATTGTTTCATTTATTTTATCAATAGAAATATTATTTAACAATTTTTTTATATATAAAGTTATTATACAATAAGTTAAAAATATTATTTTATAATAAATATAATTAAATTAATGTTTAATATAAATTTTTAAATTTATGATTTATGTAATAAATAGATAGATTATTTTAAAGTATTTATATAATTTACTATATTAATAGTGGGGATGGATATAGGTGTGGGTGCGAGTGCAAGTGCGGAGCGAAGATCATAATTTCCAACCCTAACCCTGTCCCCAACTTTCTTAAGCGAGAAAAATTCAAACCCACACCCATACCCGATTAATTCGGATTTTCTCCATCAAAATCAGGGTGGAGATGAAGATATCCCCACGAGTCCGAGTTCAATTGCCATGCCCTATTTTTTAATTCTTCAAAGTATCTCAAAATAGAGTGATTTTTTTTTAGGGAAAAAATGTATTTTCTATTAACTTAATATCAAATATTTAATTAATAGTTTGAAGCTAAAATAGGGAGATTAATAGTTCAATTAAGAAAAAAATGTATTGAAATGATCATTCACAATGGATATATATTGGATTAGAAAATTCTTAAGAGACACAAAAGAAAAAAACTTGGCATTAGGAAGCTGGTTTGTGTAAATTAATAGACTAAAGTAGCATGTAATTTAATTTTTTCTAATGAAAATAAATTGCAATTTACTCTTTCAAAAATCTACAGTGTGGTGTGGCAAGGAATCAGAAGAGACAATGACAACAAAAACTTTATCATAATGACTACCAATGAAAAGTCATTCCCATCCAAAACAAAATCATGACCCAAGACAAAATACCTTGAAAAAAAGCTTGTTTGCTTATTCATGGCTTTAATTATTAATTGACCCATCACAACACAAGTTGGGTGAATCCAACAAATATAAGGTTGGAAGTTAAATTTCAACAGAGCTAGAATTAAAGTTGTCACAACATTTCTCTTCTACCCGGTATCAGCATTGCATGGCTCTCTCTCATATAGTAACATTTTCTATGACATTCTTAATGCTCCATTTTCTCATGCGATGAGCTGTTTGTTCCACCAGCAGTTATATGTTAATACTTAATATTCCTCGTAAGTTACACTATTCACATGCTTATTGAAAAAGTCCTTTAAGGTTACCTCCTTGGACCAGTTGGTCTTCCAAATAATCGTAAAGAGGACTAAAATCTGAAGAATACTGCCGCACACTGTGCCTCCCCAGAGACCCTAGCTAAACCACAAAATTAACCTTTTAAGTATGAATTTTGAAGTAAAGAAAGAAAACGCATAATTGATAAGTACGTTGGAGATCAAATATACAAACACAAATTGCACTATAACTATTCAAAATATAGGTAGCATTTCACATTGAAGTAAAGAAAATTTTCCAATAACAAGAACATTATTACCTTCACCCCTAAATGTTGGTTGAAACCAAGGAAAACTCCAATAGGGAGTCCAACAATGTAATAACATGCCAGGTTTATATATAACCAACCATAACTTGTCATCCACTTCCAATGGCCACACCTCCAATGTCAAAAAAAAAAAGTTGAAAAATAGAATTACTGGTATAATATGTTACAAAAAGAATGTTTCAAGTTGCCAAAGAAAACAATCACCTGACATGACTTGTGAAGCACTGTTGAGAACAATTGTTACACCAAGAAGGTATGCTAAATCAGCAACAGCTTGTATCATATCCTCACTGTCGGTACAGATTTGGGCAAACTCTTCTTTACTAAAGAAAATGGCAGTCATGAAAAGAATACCAATTAAGGAGGAGAGGCTGGAACATTGTCACACAGAAGGAGTAGATGGCTGCTCTTGGATGCGACATGCCAAGCGTATTGGAGACACGAACACTTGCATTGCAGGGTATTGAACCAATACTCAATGTAAGAATCGAAACAAATACATGAAAAATACATGTCTATGTTTTTAGTTCCTATAAATAAATATGACAAATTTTGGTTTTAGTTTATGAAAACTCCTATAGTCACTCACCTTATGGCTGTACTTATTCCAAGGAGTAGCATGTCATCCGAAGCCTGAACATTGAAGCTTAAAATACAAAAGTAAGTCTATGAGGAATACCAAGAAATGTAAAGAGTTCTATTGAGTTCATTAAGTGGAGAATAAAAAGAGTTTAATGGTAATGTAACAACAGTGTAAAATAGTTTTATCCATCATAATTCACAACCTACCATTTAAATGACTTTTGAGATAATTTTATAAAGATAACTAACTTTATCATAAATAAAGAATTTTGATTGACCCACAATGAAAACTATTTGACAATGTCATTATATTTCCTTTTTTTCTCAAATGAAAATCATGGAAAAAGTTTGTATTATAACCAATCTAAACATCTACAGCAGATTATTTCATCTTACCAAATAGAATAGGAACCAACTTCAATGACAGGATTTTCTAGTAGACCAGCAAGAAGCATTATGCATGGAATATACCATTGCTCTAAGCAATTCATTACAGATGACTGAAGGCTAAACTTAGCAAAGGCCCCACAAATCCCTAAATGCCATCCAAGAAAATCCACTCCATTCTTCTTTGCACCAACCAATGGTATACACAACCAAAGCCACAGCATACACCCACCCCATGATATTAGTCACCATTGCCAAGCCGATTATACCACAACAGTACATTTATGAAGATGTAAAGCTAAAGCAGACCATTATGTATAAGCAAATCCACAAATGCTATGCACATAATAACTTTAACCTTGCTCTGGACCTGAAGAAATCTCTGTAGGGGAAAAGCTACAGCATAAGAAAACATATAGGGAATTACTATTATAGAATACCTGCCAGCAAGATCAGCTATTCCTTCATCTTGGCCAAGCAACTTTAAAGTTGGTGTGGTGTATACGTAAATAGGCGAGAGGACTATGCAAGTGGCAGTTAGTATAATCCATGACCTTTGAACATAAATACAAGTAGATTGGATTTGTCCTGCTCCAAAAGCTTGGCCACAAAGTGTTACCAGTGAAGATGACATACCAAACTGCAATTTTGCACCAGAATTATAGATAAGATAAAAAAAGAAAAAATGAATCAAAAAGTCACATATGGTAAAATAGCAATGATACAACAACAGTTATTGTTTCTTATATGGACTAAAAGACCACACTCAGCTGACTCCAGTAACCACTAACTACTGCCACTTACATCATGTCCAAATTTTTCATATGCTATAAACTTATTTCACTTACAAACATTATGTCTAAATTTGCACCTTGTTCTCAGCCTTCTCGATGATGAGTCTTTGAAAAGCATGCACCCTAGATTTCATATAATAATCTACATAATAAATTCCAAATTCTAAAATATTGAAATATTAATCTATGATGAAAACTTACATAGAAAAATATTAGAAAGGGAATAAGCGAGATAAGAATCGGAAAGGTGCACAACCCTACTGTACGTATGGGTTTTTTATTTTATTTAAATGCGATTATGCCAATATTTATATAGGAAATAACAAGATATTTGTACTATAGCATAGTCCAAGGCATACCAATGGACAATAGCTTTCAAACAAGAATTAATATAAAGGGATTCCCCCAAAACTCTATCTTGCGATACGTAAAAAAGTGAATATATTCTATGACTACTACTCGTGATTTAAAAATTAAGATAATAAAAAAAAAATGCTCAAGCTAGTTGCACAATTTGATAATCACTAAAGAGATCGAAGAGAGGATAAGAGGATACATTACACTTACTATGTGTATTGTTTCAAAATATCTCAGAAGTAGCTCACTGAAACAAGTAGTGATGCTTATCATAATTACTTGTTTTAGAAAGTTAAGTCAACAACATCTATCACTGAAAGGCCTATCTATAGAGTGAAAAGCCTAAACATTAAAAGGCCTACTGGCCAATAAACCTATAAGGCCCAGTGAGTTGAGCCCATCTCATATACCTCAATTTTAAAAAAATTTACTTGAGGCTAAGTTGAAGATTTTCTTGCCTAAACTGGCTCGTTAAGATTTTCCTACAAATTTGGATTTTCATGATTATATATGGTTATAACTCAGCTAAATCAAATGATCATTTAATTACTATTGTAACTTGGAATGAATCACTACAATCAACGATATTAGCAAAAGTATAAATTGTTGGGTTAATTGTGTGGCCCAATAAGAAGTTCCTTCGTTTGTGGGATTGTACTTTATCTTAAATAATATATAATGGCTATTAAAAGCTTTTTAGATGATAAAAATAAAAATAAAAGTAGCATGGGTCGACAATAATGACTTAGGGATATTTAACATTGCTTGACAGACATGTATTTATTCAATAACTTGTGAAACTGCAAATCTGAAGCGTGGCCTTTACACCATGCATAAGGCCAAACAAGGATATGCAAGAATCTTCTCAAATCCCACTAACTTTTCTCTTCTTCACAAAGTCAAATAAATTAGCTTTTTCAACATTAACAAAACCAAGAAGGCATTAACCTTTCAAGCTCTCTCCACTCCTTTTCATATTTGCGAAACAATTTCTCTCCTAACAGTAATTTTCTTTGGTCAGAAGCTTTCTTCTTTTGCTCTTCGCTATATAATTGGAAGACTCTTCCAGTAAACAACCTTTCTTTTATTAATGATTTCACCTTTCTAGTTAAATAACATTTGCTAAAGATAGCTATCTAAGAAACACTTCAATTATATATTAACAATAAAAAAAAAAAAAAATCAAGGAGATAATGCTTCTTGTATATATGTACGTATATATAAATGTTAAAGCGTGTACCTGGAACTTGTACTGTTCCAAATAATTATAATATGATGATAAGATGTTCTTTTATACGGAGCAATGAATAAATACAATAGAGTATAATATGATTCAAAATTAAATTGAAATACAATTCACTTTTTCGATTTCTTTAAAAAAAAAAAAACTTCTCGATGAATCAATTATGCCGTCGAGATTTTATATTAGTATTTTATTGGATTGCCAGTCAATATTGTTTTAACCTAGTACGTTTGGATTAATTAAGTTAGGTCTAAATTTGTACCAACCTATGTCTAGGTCTATCATCATTGTATATAACTTAAGAAACCAAATTAGGCTTTTCGAAAATGTATTTTCTGGGGCGTGTTTCACGGCCAAGTTGTTTTTAAAGGACCCAGCTTCCAATTTGATGTTAAAATAAAGTTGTTTTCGAAACTATTCATCAATTGTCGTTTTAATTCGTTTTTTTTTTCTTCTAAACTACAAATATCATGTGTGATAATTAATATTAATCAAACACTATTCATTTCAATTCGTATTCGATAAAGACCATGTATAGTTACTAGCTACTTCCAACAAATTATTGTATATATGGTGTCAAAATATGTGATCTCATCCAATATGTTATTTTTATTATTATTATTATAAGTTAAAAAGATTGAAAAGAACTACATAATAATCCTGATCATTACACGTAGAAGATAGAACTGTAATTTTCTATTGTAATTATTCAAGAGTTTTTAAGGATTCATCCTTTTCTGACTCCCACTCTCCTTTGAACTTTTTAGGTCAATAATATCCCATCTCACTCTAACTTCCACGCATGTCTATTCCCACCCAATGTTACAGTCATGAAATCAGCCCCACAAAAATAATTTTCATAAAAAAAATTGACAAGGAGTGTCATAAAATTTATAACTGAAAAACCGAAACAAAAATATTAAATGAAAACAAAAAGATTGAAATAATAATTTATTGAATATTTCACATGTTTGAGAAATGTTGATACAAAATTTATAGGATAAAGACTTGACATAAATTAAATACTCAATACTCAATAAGTACTTGATTTTATTTATTAATTTCGAAGCACACAATTATTAAACTAGAACTAGAAGCAGATATTTGACACCGGTCATGTACGAGCATTTGAAAAGAAGCACCAGTTGGACGTAGGGAATGTACCAACACATTTTCTTTTTCTATTTTGCATTATAATAATAGTACAATAATAATAATAATAATAATAATAAAAAAAAGAGTAAAATGATGATTGGATAGTCGTGAAACACGAGCCGTTGATGTTGCTGACCTTGGCAATCACAATCACATGCCGCCGTGCCGTTTTGAGAAAGAGCAGCGTGGCTTACGTGTGGTTGTGGTACCGCCAAAGAGCGTGGATTCCACTCGCCTTTGAAGGGCGCGTTTGGGTTCTCCGTGTCGGCGCCTAGAGTGATCCGCAGTGAGAACCGATAAACCCCGGTTGCCACCAACCATGGGGGCCACAGTGTGCGAAATGACGGTATTGTCCTTGTAACTAAACTCAGAGTGAGCTGTTTTCTGTTAGGCGATAACGCGATGGACACACGAACTGCGAGCCTAACTGACGACTCTTTCCGGATAATATAATGTCCCCAGCTAGAATCATGTTTGTTTTCTTTATCCTCATAAACAACACATATAATATAATACTTAATGTTTTATCAATTATTCATAAAAAAAAAAATATTTTATCAATTAAAAATAAATAAAAAAATTAAAATATATTTTTAATCTCACTGAAAATGTAAAGTAACGAGTCCTTATAAAATTTATAGCGATTTTTTCGATAATCTAAATATATCTAAATTATTATTTTTAAACTAAAATATGCATTAATCTCTATTATTTTTTTCCATGTGAAACTAAATTTGTTTTTTTTTTTTTTGTTAATAACTAAGTTTTAATGGTCTTTTGTCTAATAAAAACGTTAATTTCATATTAAAAACTCTTTTAAAGTTTAGTTACATTTAATATTTTAATTCATTGAACATTTAACTTATATGAATGATGAAGTATGATAAGGCTTCACTCAATTCATAAGTGGATGAATAATTTATTCTAAGTGAAAAATTTATGTTTGTATCTTGTGATCCTTCCAGTGATCTGTTATTGATCTTCTAATTTCTTCATGCTTTTACATTTAAGACTAAAGGCTTGTACCTTTCGACCCTTCTATTGATCAGTTTCCGATCTTTTAGCATTTTTATGCTTTCGCACTTAAAGTTGGAGGGCTAATACCTTTCAACCCTTCTACTTAATTCGTTATCGATCTTCTAGCCTCTTTGTATTTTTGCACTTAAGACTGAAGGGTTTGTATCTCCCAACCTTTCTACTAGTTAAATTTTAATCTTTTAGTTTCTTCATATTTTCGCACTTGAGACCGAAGGATTTGTACATCTAGACTCTTTTACCAATAGACCCTAAGCATATTGGCAATGAAATTGTTGATGTAAGTGGTAATAATATTTAGATAAAATATAAATTGAAAATTATACTTGGTTTTCTTTATACCATCCTATGTTTTAGTATTAATTTCAAGAGTGATATATGTATACATACGGTTTATAGATAAGTTAATGAGTACTATTGTTATTATTATATAGTGTGTACATCTAGTTTGATAATAATTTGGAAAGACCATACATAATTAACATAGGAGAAATACACTAATGGAGTATAATTTAAAGTTGGGCATCCCCAGGGAGTGGTGTGGGTCCCTGTCATGGGGGTTTCTTATGGCTGTATACCAATGCAAAAAGGTGTTAGGTAAATTTGGAATTTGGATTGTATATTTCAGGAAAGCATGAGAAGAACTATTTATAATTGGCAAAAGAATAATGAATGGAGGTGGTTGAGTTGGTTAGGCCAAGGTACAAGTGGCACATCACTTCTGCTTCTGCCACGTGGCGGATTCCTACGCCAAGATTCAATGTAAAATTAAATATAAAAAACATCCGTAAATTTGTTCAAATTAAAATTTGGGGTCGATATGATAGCAAGAGAGAATTCTCTTCGCATGAGTTTGTCTATTTTTAGTATTTGATGAAGTAGCATATTAGTTGCAACACTAAATTATGGTCAAAATAAAAAGAAAATTTGGCAATTTCTTGTATAATTAAAGTGATACGCCTTTGGCCCTAAATAATGCAAAATAACATGTTTTAAAATAATTTTATTAATTAGGTTTAATCTAAGTATTTAGTTTAATACATGTAGAATCGGTAGGATGTAAAGAAGGTGATTGAAAATAAAAATCTTCCTAAAAGTGATTAATCATATTATTCAATAAAAATTTATCATGTGAATATTTTATAATAATTAATGTCATCACTCATGTATAAAAAAAATCCTCACTGAACACAACACTTAATGTTTGTGTGAATTGGTGAAATTAGCCTATAAATAAATAAAAGATAAAGCAAAGTTAATTATAATCAAACGATGAAATGTATAATTATAAGAAGATTATGGGAAGTGTGTGTCAGTGTGTGGATAGTATAATTATTATTATTTTAAAAAAAAGTACATAAAAATATCTCTAAATTAAATAAAGGGGTAAGGGGCAGTTTGGATGGTTAAGTTGACAGCTAATTTTTTTATTAAATTTTTTACACGGTGCACGCAATCTACATGTGGATACTTCAATTCTTTGCGTTGCCATTATAATAATAGTTATGATATTTCCCAACCATATATTTTATCAAGGTAATTAAATGTCTAAAAGACTCTACCAACAAAAAAAAAATGTCTAAAAGGTTTTCTTTATTTATTTATGTTCGAAATTGTTCAGTCAAATGATTATCACAAAATTAATACAATCTATGGAAAGTTTTATATGTTCATTGTATATAGTGACTTCTGTTAATAGTTTTCATAGTGCATAATTGACCCAACTCTTCCAAACAGATGGTATTTTCATTTGATTCCCCAAAGTATTCTCATTTTTTTTATAAAAATAAAATAAAATAAAATTGTGGTTCAGGTATTGCCTAATGTATCTAGAAGGTAAGAAGTTGGAAAAAGTTTATGTATTTATGGTCAAACATATACTTGGACTGAAGACCAGTAATTCATGTTGTTTATGATACAAAGAAACTGAATTGAAATTGACAATTAAAAAATGATTATTTAACTATAATAACCAATTTGGACCGAAGACCAGTATTTCATGCGGTTTATGATAGAAAGAAAGTGAACTAAGATTGATAATAACTATTATTACGGATTATTAAACTATAACTAAATGAATGTTGGATTGTTTTTTAGGGGAAGAATGTGTCTCCATACGTATAGGGCAGTGACTTGGTCTTAAAGCTAAATGCATGGTGGACTGATACAAACTACGGATTCTCGCATCTCTATCTCTATCTCTATATACATTCATTACATATTGCTTTAAAAAGTTTGAAGATTAGGTTTTAAAGAAGAAAATATAATTAAGAGAATATGAAATATAAAGTTAGCTTACTGGTTTGGAATGATTGATTTAAGAACGATGGAAAGATGAGAAAATGAATAAGTGAAGTGTTTAAATCTTAAAGATACAAAATGAGAATGAATTTGACTTTATTAACTTTAATGATTAACAATATTAATAACTAATATTTATTGATAAAAAAATAGATAAAATGAAAATAATTTTTTTAATGAAAATTAGCTTCAATAATCAATGTATAAGAGTCCAACATTTTTTAAGAAAAATTATATTAAATAAGTTTTACTAATTTTAGTATGTGAAAAAGCTAATTTGATGTTTAATGATGCTTATCTTTTGGGCAGCACCTATAAATGTACTTTTTAATATGATATAACTTTGTGATTTGTGGTTCTAAGTTGGATGAAATGGCGAGAGTTGGTGAGTTATAAATAATGGTTAAATGAATGAAGGCCATGCATGTAGCAATTTTATGAATGTTGATCAACTTGTTGCCATCGCAGGAAATCCCTTCTGTCACGTACCCTCCTATTTATATAACCAAAAAGTTAGAATGATGTCATCAAAGCCAAGGAGACAACTAGATACTATTTTTTCAACTGACTTGTTAAAGGACTCAGATATTTTCTGGTCATCGATCGATCAAGTGTTTATTAAAAGTTAAAACAGGACATTTGAGAACTTTGAAACTATTTTCCTTGTGGTACTTTGAAAGTCAGTGAAAGAAATCAAGCTAGGGTTTAATTCTTCTTTCTTCTTTGTTTTACAACAGTCTTTTTTTTCACGAATATTCTCTTTTAGAATCAATATAAAAACTATATTTTTTTTTTCATTAGACTTATTATGCCTTAGAAACAATGGACGATCATGTGGCTGGAGCAATTTGCAAATTAGTGAAAATAATGTGTTTTATCAATTAGTTTGCGCTATGATACAAAAATGATGTGAAAAAAATATAGATTAATGTATTTCAGTGGGAAAGAAGGAAAATAATTTTTTTTTTGGCTATTTGGTTTTTTTTTAAATATCTTGATAAACCGTCTTTGTGTCAAGTTAGTGTCATTGTTACGTTATATATATATAATTATAAAGATGAAGAAAACTTAAAAAAAATAAAAATAAAAACAGCTTGTTTTATAGGAACCAGTACAATTTGCAGACATATCACATTTTGTGGTCACTAATTCACTGTTGTTGGACAAACACGGTCCAACTTGTACCTCTTCTTTGAATTTGCCAATTTCATACATACTGAACTAATGCAAGTAATAAATAAATAATATATACACATTTGATGCAATTTACCAACGGTTATTGTTCTTGCATCTATTCCAAAGATTTAAGTATTACTTTTTAATCATTCTTTACCAATACATGCAACAACTCGTCAAAATATTTATTTAATTAATTTTGGTTATATAAAAATATTATTTTAGGTAATACACAAACTGAATTGGTTGCTGATGAAAACTAAAAATCATTTATTATTAAAATATTAGTTTTATATAAATTATTTTTCTTTATTGTAACATTTATGTAATCTCACATTTTTCATGCATTTACGTCACAACACAATTTGGATTTTCTTGCATTTAACGCAAGAGAAAGAGAATAATAAGCAATTTTTTCTTTCATTTTTTTTTCCTCTCATGCATTTATTTAATCGGCATGTGTCGGGTGTACACAAAATTTGAACCATATGTGTAGCAAGGGCATAGCCTACGCAGGCATAGTGTACACAAATTTGAATAAATGGAAAGAAAAATCTACATGACTTTTTAAGTAGTCATAATAAATAACTACTCATTAACTTTTAATTTTGAGTATAATTATACAAATTAAATTTACAATATTTATTTGGAAGATAGAAGGTGATTGAATGGTCTTCAAAAAGTTATAGGAGAAGGAAGATGAAATCAAGTGTTTGAATATCTCTCATTAACACAAACTAATAAATTAATATTTATTGATAAAAAAAAATTACTTCATGTGTCTAATATTTAATGGTTTAAAACTTTTTTTTTAAAATTAATTTTATCCAAAACATCACTTTTTTTTTATCTTTTACGTGACAATTTTTTTTTTTAATAAAAAAAGTATAATTGGTTTTAACTAACATTCTTATAATTGATGGGTATTTCTGATTCCATTTATAATGAATACAGTAAAACTTAACAACTGAATTATTATATTTACTTTATAAAGTAACAAATTAATGAACATTTTTTTTAAGAAAGAAATTAAGAACATTTTTTGGTTTTATAAAATGGCTAATTTCTTCTTATTCTTATTGTTCTGTTGGAGTTGCTTGCTTAAGTAACTGTCCCGTCAGGTGGATCACTTCTGAATAAAGATCGATTCATTCCCACGAGTACAAGACATTATTAAAAGCGTGTTTCACGCGCCTGACACGCGCGTCCACACTGTCTCGCTCGAAACTGTTTCAGGCTTTTATCCTATTTGGTCCTGCTGTTTTCCAGTTCAAAAGCGCTTTTCAATTCAATGCCCTCTGCCTCTGCTGGATCTTTCTCTCTCCCTTTCATCTTCAATCATTTTTTTTTTCAAATAATAAAAATATATGAATTTCCTCTGTCTCAAAATAAATATTTTCACATATTATTTTACATAAATAAAAAATTAATAAATAGATGAATGAGAGTAATTGTTTTATAAAATTAATTAATATTAATATATTAAAAATTAAAACAACACTTAATAGGAGTATTAATGAAAAAAATATTATATTAAAAAAAATTAAATATAGTATTTATTTTAAAATTTGTAGAGACCAAAGAATATCATCAAATAAATGAATTAACTAGCATGAAATTATTATAATTTAATTTAAATAAATCAAGACTCATATTTTTACATTTTATTCATTCTATGTACATTCTACTTTTAGTTTTAAAAAAAAAGTTCTACTTACAATTTTTTTTTCTTTAGCAGTTTTAAAATAATGATTTTTTTTTTTAACTTCAAACTAAAAACTCAAACAAAACTTATTTAAAAACAACAATTTTTTTTATTTAACTTTTTTTTAAAAAATTACTTTTATTTTTTATTTTTAAGTTTTTTATAATGTTTGTGTTGCTTCTTGATAAATTATTATTTTATTTTTCTCTTTTTTCTTCCTTATTTATATATTTGTTACATTTGAATCAATCCATTTTTGAAAAGCAAATTTACATCACATTTATTTTTTATTTTCTAAGAAAATATATATATATATATATATATATATATATTTTTATCATGGGTGATTACAAAGTATAATATTGAATTATGAGTAGTTTTATTTTAAAAACAATTTCAGTGGTAAAAAAAACAAATATTTTATGAATTAAAAAAAAACTATTTTCAAACTCAAACTGATTTTTAAAATCAACAATTTTTTATTTAAAAGTTGAAACTAGCCCACTATATTTTTTAATTTTTTTTTTTTTTTATCTTTGTTGTATTCTATGAAAGTTAAAATCATTGATTTATTAGAAAATTCAATTTGTCATATTTTGTTGTTTCAAAACTTTTTTTTTTCATGTTTTTAGTTATATTTGTCATATTTTTTAAGTAATATATTTTTCTCTCACACACATACACATATATGTGTGTGATTCTTTTGTTGAAATTATAATTATTTGTTTAATTTGTATGATATATATTTGTTTTTTTAAAATTTATGTTATTTCTCTTATTATTTTTTCTTAATTACATATAATTATACTATCTTTTTTTTTCTATATTTATTTTATTTATATTTATTTTTTCTTTCTTAATAAATGAAATGTATATACAAATTAATGATAATTAATATAGTCTGTAATTTTTATTTTTTATTGTAATTGATGTTTTCAAGTGAGGAAGATAACGAAGATGAAGACATTCAATTATTAAGTTTGCAAATGTAGGCTAATAAATACAAATAAAATACTATTACAATAATATGATTTGTATATTATATTTTGTATTTATATATTTTTTTTAAACAAGACTCATTTATTTGTGAGAATGTAACAGGATAATGCGATAATATATATATATTTTTTTATTGTTTGCATCTTTTTTTTTTTATGTTTCTTGATTTAGATATTCTTTTTATTCTTTTTTGGATATTATTGTTATTAATTTAATTTTCTTATTAAATGTTTGACATTTTTTTTTATTGAGATAAGACTATATAAAATAGATGACAATAGAATTAAAATTTAGAAATTCAATCATTTTTTAATAATGCAAACAATTTTTAAATATTAGAGTCCTAATTTAAAAAATTAACAAAAAAATAGTAAGATAATTTTAAATTTTAAATTGGAAAAAATATGATAATTTTTAAATAATACGTTAAAATTTTAAATAAAAATAATAAAGTAACTAGATAATTTAAAATTTTTAAATAAAATAAATAATGTTTTCTTATAGATAATTTATTGAAGTGATTTAATTACATATAAAAAAATTATTTATAAATATTTTACATAAATATTAATAAATAATTATTAAAAATAATTTAAAAAATTATTTCAAACATACCAAAACAAAATTTAACATAATAAAATATAATAATACAATAGAAATACGGACACATAAACGTGATCAACGACATGTATTTATGCTTGTAAACATATAAAATATAGTTTATAAACACTTATTTTATTATTACTAGATTATATATATATATATATATATATATATATATAAAACCGTGTCCAGACTGTTTTCATATGAATAGTGAAAACGGCGTTAACTGTATATCGTTCTATATTTTAAAATTTTGCAGAAGTTTGTGTTTAATTTAATATGATTGCTTTTGTTTTGTGCGTTGGTTGCATCATGGCTTAAAAAAAAAAAAAAAGCTTCACATGATAATGATTTTATATTCTTATATAATAGTAGTAGTATTTGGTTATTTACTTTTATCACTTAGCCTATATTTTTTTGACACACTTAACTTATATATGTGATATATAGTCAAAAAAAATATATGTGATCTATAAGATAGAAAATAAAATTTGTTAAATACATCTTTATCATAATTTAAATTCACATATAATAAAAAACAATTAAATAAATATTTAATTAATCTATTTACTAAATGCATATTTATAACAGTTTATTTGGATAAAGATGCAAATAACTACCGTGACAAGTATGGAAAATTTCTTTCATTAAATTTGTCTTTGAAAGACATTAAGGCAATTTATTTAAGTTTGCAGTGAGAAAATGACAAAACATTAACTTACTTTTTATAAAATTGAGGTGTGTAAAAAGTTACAATAAAAATCATTAAGATATTACTGATAAAAACATTATTGTATTTAGTTATAAATTATAAAAAAATATAAAAAATATTATCAAAGTAATAAAGGATTATTTAGATTATAAAAGTAATTTTATTACCAAATTAACAATTTATTACTTTTATAAATTAACATTTTTATTAATTCATATATTATTATTGTGATCGACTCTATAGTTATTATTGTCTCTTTCACGGTTAATAAATTTTATTTTATTAATATACATTATTGTTGTCTACTTTATACAAATTTTTTATTTGTACATAAATTTTAATTTATCAATATGGCGTGACATTGTTAATAATATTTTTTTTATTCAGAAAAAAAGAACTTTATTTTTTAAATATGTGATATGTTCCTTTTACATATAAAAGTGATGTTTATAGAAAGATGTTAATTTCTTAATTGGATATCACTACTGGAGTTAAATATTTTTGTTAATTTCATAATTTTTGTTTGCAATATTTTGACAAATCATAAATTACTTAAAAATTACTATTAACTTTTATAATAATGATTTTAAAAACATCATGTAAAGCAGTATGGAATAACACGTTTCCACGTAAAATCAAATCAAATGTATAAATCTAACGGCACCAGCAAATTTCATATATATATATATATATATATATATATATAAATATTAAAAAAAAACATGAGTGATTGATTAACGCAATCTCCATCTTAACAACTAACGCTTTATCAGAGTTTTCAATTTACATTGATTCTGAGAAGTTTTCACAACAACAACGCAACGATGCCAAATCCGCACTTTATCCGTTCTCACACGCGCCCCATAGGTAGCGTGCTCGCATGCCTCATGCTCTGGATTGCCGAGAATTCAAGTTCGTTATTAAATAGTAATAACAACAAGAGCTGAGTGTGCGTTTCACCTCTTATGATAAAATAAAATCATCCCCGTCCATTCTTGCTGAATCTCGGAATCCAAAACAAATCAACGGTCCTATCTCCATGCGTACAAACTCTGATGCGAAACATTCCACTCTTGTTTTTTAAACCCCAAAAATTGGAATATTATAAATAAATATAAATATTATTCCATTATTTTTATTATTAAATTTTTTTAAAAAAAAACCATTGCCATTCCCCGTTATATTCACAGGAATCATTCCAACCCCCATAAGAAGCACAACAGCACATAACCAAAACACACACTCTCTCTTTCTCTTTCTTTTTTTTCTTCTCTGATGCGTTTCTACGAAAACACAACCTTTTAACTGTTTTTGTTTTCTTTTTTCTCTTGCTCCTTGTTTTCTTTGGCGAATCCTAGAATGTCATCGCCGGGGTTCACTGGCGGCGGTGGTGCGTCTGACTTTTTCGGTGGAGCGGGTGGTTTCGGAGGCAGATCCATTCCTGCGGCCACCATGAACAACCCCAACGCCGCAGCTTCCGCCACCAGCAACCTCCACCCTCTTTACCGAACCCAACAACAACAGAACCTCCCCGCAATGTTTATAGATCCTTCCTCGCAGATCGCCCAACAACGCCAAACACCAACCCTCATCGGTAAACGCACCCTAACTGAATTCCAAACCTTCAACCAAACCAACAACAACCCCAACCACATCCTCTCGAACCTCTTGCTTCGTTCCGTTAAGCCCCGAACCAGTTTTCCTCACAGTTCTATGGACTTTCCCGTTCCCGAATTGCAAAACCAAAACCTTTATGCCAACCCAACGCAGCGTTTTGGTGTTCCGTTACTTCACCAGCTCCGCCCTCAGCCCATTAATCTCCCCAACAACGGGGGGCCTTTACCCATGACAGGCCCAAATTTCGGTTACCGGAACTCCAATTTAGGTTTACCACAGAACCGGGTTCGTGTTTCTCTTCCTCTTCCGGTTCAGGTTCAGTCATCTGAACCGGAAAAGAAGATCATGGACAACCGGCTTCTTGAATTGGAGAAGCAGCTTCTGGAAGATAACGACGAAGAAGGAGAAGCCGATGCTGCGTCTGTGATAACCACCAGCGAGTGGTCCGAGACTTATCAGAATTTAATCAGTCCCGGTCCGGTTCCGAAACCGGTTTTGACGACGTCGCCGACTTCGTCCACGACGTCTTCCACATCATCTTCTTCCTCCGTGGCTTCTCCTGCTTCCGGATGCTCAAAGCAAACGCTCATGGAAGCCGCATCTGCAATTGTTGAAGGGAAACATGATGTTGCGACGGAGATCCTGAACCGGTTGAACGGTGCGAACCGGACTGATAGGTTAACGGATTGCATGGTTGCGGCTTTGAAATCTAGGATGAATCCGGCGGAACATCCGCCGCCGGTGAAGGAGCTTTTCAGCAAGGAGCACGCCGAGTCGACTCAGCTGCTTTTGGAAAACTCGGTGTGCTTCACGGTAGGGTTCACGGCGGCGAATCTCGCGATTCTGGAAGCAGCATTTGAGGAGAAATCGGAGAAGAGCAGGTTCTGCGTGGTGGATTTTGAGATTGGACAGGGAAAGCAATATTTGCTTCTCCTCAACGCGCTCTCGACGCGTGGACAGAACGTGACAGTGAAGATCGCGGCCGTGGCCGTGGCCGAGAACGGCGGCGAGGAGAGAGTGCGCGCCGTTGGAGACATGCTAAGTCTAGTCGCGGAGAGGCAGAGGATCGGGTTCGAGTTTAAAGTCATCGCAACTCAGAAAATCTCCGAGTTGACTCGCGAGTCGTTAGGATGCGACGCGGACGAGGTTCTCGTGGTGAACTTCGCTTTCATGTTGAACAAGATTCCCGACGAGAGCGTCTCCACGGAGAATCCGCGCGACGAGCTTCTTCGGCGCGTGAAGCGCCTCGCGCCGCGCGTGGTGACGGTCGTGGAGCAGGAGATGAACGCGAACACGGCGCCGTTTTTGGCGCGCGTGGCGGAAACGCTGTCGTATTACGGCGCGTTGTTGGAGTCCATTGAGGCCACCACCACGGTGGGGAGGGACAGTAACAATAACTCAGACCGAGTGAGACTCGAGGAGGGACTGAGCCGCAAATTACATAACTCGGTGGCGTGCGAAGGAGGAGATCGCGTGGAACGGTGTGAAGTGTTTGGAAAATGGCGCGCGCGTATGAGCATGGCGGGGTTCGAGTTAAAACCGCTGAGTCAAAGCATGGCCGAGTCAATAAAATCGCGACTCACATCTGCTAACAACCGAGTCATCTCGGGACTCACCGTTAAGGAAGAGAACGGCGGGATTTGCTTTGGTTGGATGGGAAGAACACTCGCAGTCGCATCTGCTTGGCGTTAACTTGGCTTGGCCCACCTTTTTTTCTCTTTTTTTTTTTTAATTTTATTTGGTTCGGAATATTATTATTATCATTATATATATATAATATATATCACATTGTTACTATATTTTAACGTTATCTAGGATAATGGAAAAGGCAAAGAGAAAATTATTATAAATATATGATAAAAGGATGAAAAGAAAATCTGAAGGAAAGTCCCAACCCTTACCCTCTCTTGGTTTCTACCAAACTAAAACTAATAAAGAAGTGTTTGGATTCCGAGAAGACTTATGTTATATTTATTGATTCTTCTATGTACGAGTTGATATGCTTTTTTTATTATTATTTTTTTTATTTTATGTTAATGATCTTCACTTTGGGTGTGTGAAAGGAGTTGGTTGCTGTTTGGTAGATAGCTGACTTGTGTGTAATACAATACAATGGATTGGTTTTGCCCTTACATTACCGACAAACGAGGGCTCCACTTATAGGCTGCAGTTTTGGGGGTTTAGTTGGACTTGGAACTTCCCTGATATCCAATTCTGCTTCTAAATATGTAAGGTTTTTTTCCAAAATATTAATAATGGTATTTTACACCAAGTGTTTTTTTTGTATATAAGCGATTTTCAGTGACACGATTGTTCGTTCTACAAGTTGTTTGTTTTGGAGTTCACGCTACAGATCGTGTGAGTCCCGAAATGGAAAATGGGGTAAAAATGATTCATAACGCGAAACATTTTGTACCATGTATTAAAGATTATGTTACTACCGGAAAAAGCACTGAGACTACGATGGATACCGGAAAATATAAAGGCTATGATAGATGCCAAATAAGCTATTAGGGTATTGGTTTTATATCAATTGAACATTTTTTAAAAAAAATTTGATAAACTGTTTCATAATTTCCTTGTATACTGAAGGTTTTTCAATTATTATACATTTAGTGTTACACATATAATTCTTGCATATTTAACCAAGCATAACTGTAAATATGGTTTGAGCTACATTGGATAGTTAAAAGGTATTGTGGTAGAGTACGTAGAGAGGGATTTGAAATTGAAATATGTTACAGCATGTTTGATAATTCATTTAGTGCGTTTGATTTGACGTTTCAAACTACTTGATCCACGTAAAATTAAATACTCTTTTATATAATTTTGATGTATTTATTGATTGGAATTCAACATGAAAATTTATCATATGTATGTATTTTAACAGCATCTCTAACATGTTATTAATCTTAAAAAAATTAGTCAAGAAGAACAAGATAAAGTCTCCTATACGACAGATTTTGTATGTTGGAATAATTATTTTTCTATGTTCTTATTACATGTTTGAGTATCCGTTCGTGGATCTTAAATCAGAGTTGCTCAACGCATCTAAATTCTAAAGTGTCTCTTTTGAATCAGTCTAAAAACGTGCATCATCACATGATGAACGAGAACTTAAACATGCACTTAGTGCATTTTCCTACCTTATACTAGCTGGGGAGTCTTTCTCTGCCCCTGAATTTTTTATAATACAAAAATTGAAACACCACTTTATATATAAAAACGTCACTTTATAAAAACACCTGTGGGGCTGGTAGTCCAAGTTTCGAGTATGTTAATTTAAATGTCTTCGAGTCTTTGTACTATTGTCAAAAAAAAAAAAAAACTTATTTTATATATATAAAAAAAACTAATCATTATCCTTTCATCGTTGGTTAAAAATTCTAGAAAAATGAGTAACAAATACAAAAGGTGAATTACTATTTATAGAAATCGTTTATTGCACTTGGTGGTGAACTGAACAATGTCTCAGCTACTTTGTGCTTGGTGTTCTTCACTAGTCGTGTTGGTTCTATATACCTTTTTGTCGTATTGAGCTAGCCTATATTCACACAATTGCTGTATCTAATTCACAATTTGTTTGTTTGTAGTATAAAACGATAAAGGTAATGAATTGTATAAATGCTTAATCAAAGGGAGAGAAAAAAAGAAGAAGAAAGGAAACAAAATTAAAATAAAATAAAATAAATGTCACGAGCTTATGTTTGCTGATTCTGTAATAGTGCAACGCTAAATTTGTTTCAATTCCATTGATTTCGCTAAGTAAATCACCGCAAAATTTCGAGTTGTCAATGCATGATGATAGAGGGAGATTTACCAAAATAGTACTCTTTTAAAAACAAATTATTATAAAGATAATGTTGTTTTGAAATATATCACCTAAGTAAATTTGTGTTTTTGCATGAAACATTCTTTTTTAATTTGTTGTCCTTTAACCCCAAGAAGTACATGTAACGGTTAAAATGATCGATTTTTTTACCATTTCAATGATATTTTTTTTTTATTATGGTATAAGAGGTAGTCCTGTTAGGGTACTATCGTATTGAATGAGGGTATCTTCCAATAAATAAATAAATTGAACTTTAATTCTCATCATGTTGTGAAGAACTAACTCTATAAGTACGTGATTTAAAAAAAAATAATTTAGAATACTATTTTAGTTATTTGATTTTAAAAATATATGATTTTAATAAATGTCCCGCAAGATGCCTTATTTATTTCTTTTCAATTTGCAAGTAAATGCTAAAAGTTTTTAATGCTTTAAATTCGGGCATATTTTACAGTTTGAGTAAATCAAAATAGTGTTTTACATCGCATGAGTCCCAAAGTCAAAACCACTCTCGAAACTAGCTAGAAGTTGTTTATGCTTTAAATTGGGGCATCATGCAATAAAAAATTTGGGGCATCATCTTCTCTTTTTATTTTATTTTCACAGTTTTTTTCTTTTCGGAAAATCTTATCGTGCCAATCTTATACCATATTCTCTTTTAAATTTTTTGTATTAATAAATTTTCCCTTTTAATTTTTTCTGACGTTATAACTATATTCTTATCATTTGACTAGAAATAATGAATGCACAGAAATCACAACTTTTTAGTACAGAGTACAGACAGGGAATTTTATTTATTACTTTTTATTAGTATTGAAAATTTATTTAACTTTAATCTAAATAGGAGAACACCAAAATGAAAATAAATTTTGGTTTATCATTTTTCGATTCTTGCGTGAGTGTACGGTTTACTTTTGAAGTGGAAATGCTCAAACGGGGTTCGGTTCTGTTGAAACTTCGAAGTCTTTCTTAATAAAAATGCATGGTTTCACAATTCAGACACATGAAAATTTATTAATTTTTAATGTTATAAAAGGAGGAAAATTTGTAGATCTTTCTAATCGTTTTTCAGGAATCATTTTTTTCTTGGACGTATCTTTTCAGAGGATTCTCAATCACGCATTATTAGTGTGGGTCTAAAGTTTAAACTTTGTTGAAATTTTAAAAACATATTTCTTCTGGATATGGGCCCAACTCTTTTAATTAACTGTTTAAACACTAAACAATTAACATCATATTAATATCATATAATATATTTTTTCCACTCTGTACTTTTTCACGTATATATAATTTAAAAATATTTTTCAAACCTAAAAAGAAAGGAAATATTTGATTTACACTGGGTATTGAATCTGTTATTATTTTAGTGGAATTATGGTAATAAAACACCAAGATTTCAGAAGAATTGGTAGTATATCATTTGTGAAAGACAAAACATTTATACAATTATTCTGAGAAGGACAATTAGGTTAAAGTGTAAATTAATTAAATTTCCCCTGCCAATTGTATCTTTAGGCAACATGACTATAAATGCAAAATGATGCTGCGGAAGTAATAGTGGGCATAAACAATAATAGCTAAAGGTAAACAATAAATATGAATAAACCTAAAATTGCGAGGGGAAAGCAAATATCACACAATAATAAAAGCTGAGAAAAGAGTGGCCAAGGAGCATAAATATGACATTAATTACAATAGTTAAATGCATTGATACGGTGGAGAAGAAAATTTGGGCACAGTGTGGTGGAGAATAAGATTCCTTTTGATTGAGATAATCACAAATTAATTAACTAAACTTATGATGGTAGTACTAGTATGGTAGGAACAATGAAGGAAAAAAAAAACAAAAAGAGTACGGTAAGGTGATAAACAATATTATTAAATTACAATCATTTATTTATTTATATGTGACCAGTCTATTAATATTTATAAAATTATATAAATAATAAATGATCATAGAAAGATAATATAAAATTATTTTATATTATTTTAAATAAAAAATATTAATAAATATTAATTTAACGTATAAGGATGAAACTTATCACAAGAATACATATTTATAAGTGTCCTATAAATGTTTATGCATCCCTAACTTCATAACTTACCCAAACCTATTCACTTAACGAAAAAAAAAACAAAAAAAAAACAAAAAAGAGAATGATGAGCAAAGAATGTTGGATTTGATGGGTTGAAATGATAATGAGCAGCATGTCACCCAAAAGCAGGGGAAGAAACCTACCTCTGTCACTGAAAAAGGGTGGATTTCGAAGTTCGATGGGGCAATAAAGTCAAAACCTTTATAAAGATCATCAAATTAAATAATAATAATAATGGAAAGAGTTTTACTACTGTTGACATGCCTTTGTTGGATTTCAAATGTTTTTCATTTTTACTTTAAAATTTCAATTTTTTATATGAAAAACATATTATTAAAATTAGATATTAAATAAGAAAATTATACTAAGACTAGAATTGAAAGTTATTTGTTAAGTTTAAACCTTACATAATCAATTTTCTACCAGAGGAGTCATTTTTTGGGTCATTTCTAGAGACTTTTGATTCTTATAGGAAGGGTTAATTCTAAATCTTTATGAAACATTTTGCCTTACGTTGTTCGGGACAAATATCAGAGTAATACAATCAAATATGTTGAATGTTTTGGTGAAAAAAATACATCATAAGATTGAGATATACTAAAGCTGTAAGAACTTTTTCCCCCCCGTTTTGATCATGATATGATGTAAAGTGATTTTTAGGCTCCTCGGAATTGAAAGACAAGCCATCAACAAAAATTGGAGGCTCATGAAGATTTTTCTATGTATAGTCTAAAGTTAAAGTAAAAAAAACATAGCAAAAATTTCATTACATATCGAATCTAAACTAATTTGATAGGCTTAACAATTTTTTTTATGACTAGAAATAGTGTTTTCTCTTAACCTATATTTTATCTTTATTTTGATTTGGTAACCTCACATCTTTTAGGTGTAAGATTAATTCTTGATATGGGATATGTTCTCCCAACAAAGCACTTTTTAATCTTGATAATGACACACAGTTTGAAACACTTACGGTAAGATATGTCTATGCAGCCTAGATGCATGCCTCTGCTGGACTCGAGGCAGAGTATGGTAATTAATCAAATCAATTAGAAATGTATTAGACATATTCATTACGATCGATCATCTAATTATTTAAACTGTTTTTCTATTTATTTTTTTATAAATAGAAGTGATGGAAAGCATGATGTATTACAGTAACAACAGCCACATAAACTGGCCGTGAGTTTTTTTTTTTTCATACCATTTTCCTGTCCCACAATGATCAATTTTGCATACAAAAGTATATGCATCTAATTAATATGACATGATATGATTAACAGATAATTTCATCCTTTAAGTATAAGATTAGGAATTTATTTCTTAGGTTCATGAATATGAATAAATAAGAAAATAATCTAGAACTCAGTGACACGACAGATTAATTCTTAGTGTTTGGTCAAGAGATATTTTAAGTTTATGGAACATAAAAATAGTTGATTACATCAGTTTTTTCAATTTTTATTTAATTAGATTGGTTTATATCACTCGTAGTTCTTAGTGTTTGGTTTTTTTAATTAGATTGGTTTATAAAAAATATTTTGAGTCTTAAGTCTTAACCTTGGTTAGCATCTAGCTTCATTTTATTTTTCCAAAAAAAAACTTAGACAATGTACGTGTCCACGTGGGCTTTCGTCCTATGACCTTTTAAAATTTTGGGCTTTTCAGCTATACGAGTACTCTTTACCCTAGCTATTGGTCCCACTAAACCAGAACCCAAACTCACGAGTTTGAAACTGTGCGTTTTGCCCCAAAACGACAGCGTTAGGCGACGCAATGGCTTATTATTGTTTTGTCATATGTTAATTCGCCTCCTCATTTTTCTTCGATAACATGTTTTTTATATTGTGCATGGGTGCAAATTTAGAATAAAACTTACGTAACGCAAATATAACTTTCTACTAGTGATGTTTTATGTGTCGTAACGGAATATCCTCGTGTTAATATATTAGTTAGTGATGAGGAATAAGTTACAGACTTATGTTTTTATATGACATTTGTCTGATTATGAATATTTCTAAAAGGGAGATTAGTGACACATTTATAGTTAACAATGCTAAACTTGGTAACAGTTAGCTGACTTAGCATAAGTCTGTTGGCAGATTCCAGTAGCCATCATGTCATGTGAACAGTTACTAGTTACTTTAATAAGTAAAATTTGTGATTTCATCATAACCGTGAACATATTCACTTTATGCATACTATTGTAGTTGTTCCTTAATGTCATTGTTTCTTGATAGCTCAACAAGAAATGTGAAAAATGTGACCTTGATGAAGCAAACTTTTATACCAGATTTATTTATTTTCGTCATTCTAATTTCAGATGAGATCACTGTGCTCATCAATTTCAGGAGAATTATGTTGGCAGTGCACATGAATGAATGGGGCTGCTTGCACTCTTTACTTTCTTTTCCCTTGGTCCAAACCTTGACATGGATCAAGGAGAAAGTATAGGCTGTGTAAATGCAAGTGAAAGTGAAAATTATAGGGTTCACGTTAGAATTTTTTGTAACTTGTACAATGAAATTAGATAGATACAAAATGACTAATCCGTTGAAATCAACATACACTTACTAAGTTGCATGATGCATATATAGATACTAATTAAGGTCTTGTTTGTTTACTGTTAACCAATAATAGTCTGTTTTCTAAATATTTGTTTGCCTCCTTAGCATGTTTTCATGTGAGAAAGGAATCAAACAGGCTGTTACTGTTTTATGCTCCTCAAATTTTAATCGATTTCAATTCCAATTTCATGTATTACATAGGTGTATGACAATCTGGTGTTGGTATTCCTGTAGAATGTAGTGTGCTAATTCATAATAATGTTTTGCAAGTTTTATTTTCTGTCAGGTGTTGTTCTACTACAATTGTGTCATGTTTGTTTTAATATTTTGAAAGGTTGATAGATGATCTCAAATTTCATGTTGATTTTGAATTTGATTACTGTTGTAAAATAACTGAAAACACACTCTAACCACAAATTTGGTATTTTGCTTAAGTAGCAAAAGACTTAACAATACGTCGAACATTATCAATCTCTCAAAATGTGTAAACAAATTTGGTATTTTTTTACACATTACTCTCAGGATAATGTGTAAAAAAAAAACTAAATATTATAATTTTTTATTATAAATTATAATATTTAACATTATCAATCTCTCAAAAAAACATTATTATCAATAATACATGTCTATTGTAGTAGTTTTTTTTATTTAAAAAAAAACCTCATCAAAACAAAACCTCATCTCGAGTCTCTCCTCTTTCTCCAAAGCCACAAATGTTGTCTCTGAGGCTAACCTCGTTCACCCACCTCTTCTCCCCGCCCTCGTCCGCCGCCATAGCCCGCTGCTCCCCGGCGATTCTGAGGCGGCGGAACCACCTCCGGTCACGGACACTTGCCGCGTCGTTCTCTGCGCAGAGCGCGGCGGCGGAGACCCAGGACCGAGTGGACAACTCGAAGAACCGAGTCACCGAGCAAGTCATCACGCCAAGGTCACAGGACTTCAACGCGTGGTACCTTGACATCATCGCCAATGCTGAGTTAGCTGATTACGGTCCGGTTCGCGGCACAATGGTCATTCGTCCCTACGGTTACGCCATTTGGGAAGCCATTCAGGTTCCTTCTCAGTTTCTCGCCACGTGTTCCATTTCTTTCCAAAATTTCACATTTATTTTATTTGCTGTTCGTGCAGGAGTATTTGAATGTGAAGTTCAAGGAGACTGGACATAGCAACATGTATTTTCCACAGGTAAAGGTTAACTAACTACTACTGCAGTTAATTGAAGTAATTTTAAGCGAAGAAAAAAAAAAAACTTAAAATTTAAGAGAAGTTAAATGAAAGAGCTTCTATAAAAGTTGAACTGCATGGGCTGATTTGAAGTCATGGAAGAAGCTTAATTCATTTTAGATTCTTATTTTTTCCTCCTATAGATACTTATTGAAAAGTTTATCCAGAGCCTTATGGAAGTGGCTTATGACTTTCTTTTAGAGTATTTCAATAGTCTAAATAAGTTCTGCATAAGCTCTTGCAAATTC
This sequence comes from Amphicarpaea edgeworthii, assembly GCA_014843725.1. Taxonomy (NCBI): domain Eukaryota; kingdom Viridiplantae; phylum Streptophyta; class Magnoliopsida; order Fabales; family Fabaceae; genus Amphicarpaea; species Amphicarpaea edgeworthii. Next base: position 4,648,006 of record CM026325.1, read on the forward strand.
TCCTTAATGATATATTTAGCTAAAATTTATGCAACTATTTCTATGGTAACATCAATAGTCGATAGAATGATTGTGAAGGGGTTTTAATGTTTCATACTATAGTGTGCCATTATATATGTAGTGTAAAAAAAAAGTGATGGTTGTCCAAAGTTAGATCTTGATAATGGGGTATATAAGATTATGACCAGTACATGAAATTATTGTATCTATCATTTGTTTGATGCCTCTTTTTTTAATATGTGCTGCAGTTTATCCCATACTCATTTATAGAGAAAGAAGCAAGTCATGTTGAGGGTTTTAGTCCCGAATTAGCACTAGTTACAATTGGGGGTGGAAAGGAACTTGAAGAGAAGCTCGTGGTATGTATGCTCTTCAGTTGTTTGTTACAACTGCTTTCATGTGTGTGTTTTTTTATGTTTGTTGTAATATATGAGATGAATTGAAGTGATGAATCATCTGTAATATTGATTGAAAAACTGTGACCTAAGGTTTTGTCTTTGATTTTTGCACTTGTTGAGGCTGTGGCAGGTTCGGCCTACAAGTGAAACCATTGTGAATCATATGTTTACTCAATGGATCCATAGCTACCGTGATCTTCCTCTCATGATTAATCAGGTAATGCTGCTGAGTTTATTTGTGAGAACTTGCTTAGTTGAATGACGGGACAACTTTGTCAACTTGCTTTCAGTGGGCAAATGTGACAAGATGGGAGATGCGCACTAAACCATTTGTGAGAACTCTTGAATTTCTTTGGCAAGAAGGACATACTGCTCATGCAACTCCAGAGGAGGCAGAAAAAGAGGTGCACATCTTTTCTGTCAAGATGATAAAATCTTTACTAGTATAATTGCATAATCTTAGTGACATTATTCTGTTCAACTGCAGGCTATACAGATGATTGACATCTATACCAAATTTGCCTATGAGCAAACTGCAATACCTGTTATTACAGGTCGAAAATCTAAAGTGGAAACATTTGCTGGTGCTTGTAAGACCTATACGATTGAGGCTATGATGGGTGACAAGAAAGCATTACAAGCAGGAACCAGTCACAACCTTGGGCAAAACTTCGCCCGTGCCTTTGGAACACAGGTCTGGTGCACTGTTTTTTTTTAAAATTATTAATATAATCCTTTCAATGAGGATGCCATTGTTCAAATGAGTGCTTGTGCAGTTCACAGATGAAAATGGGCTAAGGGAATATGTTTGGCAGACATCATGGGCTGTTAGTACACGTTTTGTTGGAGGCATCATCATGACACATGGAGATGATGCAGGCTTAATGCTTCCCCCAAAGATTGCACCGATACAGGTACATTTGGATGCTATTGGTGTCTAAACCTTGTGGTGTAGACACCGTTACTTAAATTTAGTTGTTGGAAGTTGGAACACTTTGCACCTTGGTTAGGCAAAGATGGTCAATAATGTAGTTTCCTACTTCTGCTGTAAACTTGCTTACAGAACATCCTGCAACACTTGATACAAAACCTGCTTCATCATAGTGATATACTGAGCTGCCTATTTTGGACATATTGTTGAAGTGTCATGTTTCAAGTACTTATTTATTTATTTATACATACATGTGATTTGATTCATATGTTAATATCTCATTGCTAATTTCCTTGCTCTGCTTACTGAATTTCATTAAGGGTATGTTCTGGTGGAGGAGTTTAGAGGGGGATGGGTGGGTAACTTTTTCATTTCTATATTGAAAGAATTACAGAATGTTTATAAAAATAGTTAGGGAGCTTAGAAGGTTACATGAAAAAGATTCTGTTCTACTCCAAATTCCAAACTTACATGCAGATACAAGATAATGTTCCATGCCTCTACTTTTTTATTGTAATTTAAATAAATTATAAGTTTTTCATTTGTGACAAAATCACGTGTTGCCTGGTTTAGGTGGTAATTGTACCCATTTGGAAGAAGGATGGTGAAAAAGAGGCAGTTCTAAATGCTGCATCATCTGTAAAAGACGTTCTTCAAAAATCTGGGATTAAAGTTAAACTTGATGACTCAGATCAAAGAACCCCTGGATGGAAATTCAATTTCTGGGAAATGAAGGTTTGGTGTTAAACTTGAATGGAAATTGGATTGCTGGGACCAAATACTGTGCATTGCTTTGGCTTATGCTGCAGGTTCTTATCCTGTTTTGAGTATCTGATTATATTTACATCGTTTACTTCTTCATATTTCAGGGAGTTCCTCTTAGAATTGAAATTGGTCCTCGTGATGTGACGAGTGGAAGTGTGGTGATATCCAGGAGAGATATCCCTGGGAAGCAAGGGAAAGTGTTTGGAATCTCTATGGAGCCTTCAAATTTGGAGGCTTATGTTAAAGACAAGTTGGATGAGATACAGTCATCTCTTTTAGAAAGGGCAATTGCATTTCGAGACAGGTTCATTCCTTTAATGCCACTTTAAGCCCGTGACACCTAAACATAACCTTGTCTAAGATGCTTTGAATTGGATTCTTCATAATATCCACTTTTATTTATTGATATTAGTCACTTTAATCATCTTTCCTGAATTGAAGAATGTTAATGGTAGCAACATGCATAATCTGAGGTCAAAACAATATTGTGCTTTGCTTGGATAATTTTCACTGAGAAAATTGTTTCCTATGCTTATTAATGTTTTATTTCTCCAAACTTCCAACAAATGGTTTCCATAAAATCCGAAATTATAGACTAATAATAGGTTAATGCAATAATCAAACTCAATGGCTTCTTGCTTTTTCCCTAAGTTATTAGGCTTCATTTTTTTATTTTACTCTTTTCATGTTATGCTTGCACATAACATATGTTCTTGGCCTCACTGACAAACAGGCAAATTGACATGCACGGTTTTTCTCTTGCAGTAATATTGTAGATGTGACCACATACGATGATCTTAAAGCTGCAATATCACAAGGCAAATGGGCAAGGGGCCCTTGGTCTGCAAGGTTGTTTTTCCTCCCATTTTTTGCGATTATTATGTTTTGATGTTGAAAATGTACCTTCCAACATGTATAGAGTATAGACTAGGAACATGATTAATTAACAACTCTAATGTCAAGCTTTACACAATGTCACAGTGATGAAGATGAGTTAAAAGTAAAAGAGGAAACAGGAGCAACTATTAGGTGCTTCCCTTTTGAACAGCCACAAGGGATTAAAAGATGCTTGATGACTGGCAATCCTGCTGAAGAAGTGGCTATTTTTGCCAAATCTTACTAACTCTGCAAGGTTGCTTATTCTTTAAAGTCCCGAATAATATGATCTGCAAAGCGGGTACTTGTACTTAATTTTTGTTTAAATTTTTACTTGCTTTTTTGAAAAGTCAATTTCTTGTTGTAACATAGGCAACTTAGTTTAAAAAGCACGTAATATATTGATTCAGAGCTTCAATTCTTACTTTCATATTTGGTTGTCATTGTTTAGAAAAACAATTAAGATGATTCTGTGGAGGGTAGAATTTAAAGGATTTATATTGTTTTGATGAAATCTCTGTAATTTATGAATGCTTTCTTATGGTTCAAGTAAACTTGTATGTTTTGATGCTTTCTAATACTATAATGTGATATATGGAAGAAAAGTAGGAAAGCATCCTCTACAAACATTGAACCAAAGAAATCAAGTGTTTCTTTAGCATAATGATTGGTCACTATATAGATTCCATATTTTCTTAAAATATATTCAAAATTGTGCTACAACCATGTTTCATGATAGCTACAGACCTTATTCTATGCCATGCTGGAAAACAGGAAAGATATATTACTAAAATAGGAATCTGTTTGGAACCCAGACTAAAAAAATAGAGGAAAAAAGAAAGAAAAGAAAGATTCAAGCCAAATTGTATGCTTAATCACTTCTTATTTTCCTAACGTCATATTTATTAAATGGAGATTAATAGCCTTTTTGTTTTTCCTTATAAAAAGCTATCTCTCATCCACCAAATAATTGACTAGTAAACGACCTGGTTCTTTTTTTCAAAAATTAGAAAGAAAAAAAAAAGAGCTTGTAATTGTATCTGTTTTCTTTTCCTTTTCAAACTATCCAAATCGTTCATCACTATTTTACTCCAAAACACATTTCGTTAAACAACTTACTCAACAAGGCTTGACATAATTTATTAAAGATTTTTTTTTCCTAAGTATCTTCGTGAAGCTTATTAATGTAATTTTAAAAAAAGCTTACGCAAAGTTTATAACTTATAAGCTATTTTTATAATTTCAAAAAACATTTTTAAAAGCTTTCCTTGTCAAAGAAAACATATTCTAAAAGGAAATGCTATAAGATGCATTAACATTTATGTACTCAACAATAAGTATGTACAATCATTTGCTTCAATGAGAATTTTTTTTTTTAGTAACTCATTAACTTATTAATCAACATACCTTTATTATTAATTATAAAAATATTATCTTTATTTAATTTCTTATTTAAAGGGATTTTAAAGAAAAAAAATCATTTTTCTTATTTTCATCTTCACAAAATAAAAAAAAAATCTAAAATTATTAATAAAAACATCAATTTGGAGAATTCCACCCTCACAATTTATTTACTCACATAAAATATTTTGATTCCTTTCCATTTAAAATTAAGATTCCACCTCAACTTCAAGCAGCCAAAAGATACACTATGTCAAGCAAAGCAGAAATTCAGATCTGACAGAAAATCTCCGGTTAAATTTCAGTTTGGAGAATTTCAGATGGATACTATGCTTCTGCCGTTACAATTCTGGCTTATGGCCTAAATTAAAACAAACAAAAAAAAAAGACTGAACTAAATATGTGAATTCCAATTTAATGAGGACAAACAATTGCACCACATTCATACATCAATGAATTATTCCTTGATTCTGCATATTATATACTTGCACAATTGACTCAAGAAATATTGTCACTTTGCTTCTGCTTCTTGGTCCTAGAACAAGAACTCTCCTCCTCTAAGGATTTCAATTTATTTTTTATAGCAGCGATTTTTGCACTGCGACTTGTTTGTCCCATGGCACCACCACCGCTGCCACTACCACTAGTGAGATGCATCTTGTGCCCTTCACTTGCTGCTTTTGTAGAGTTATTAGCTGTTTCCAACATGCACTTCTCACCAGCACGACGAACAACCAAAGGCCGGCCGCAAGCTAACCTCCCATGCATTTTCTCCTTGGCTAATTCTGCTTCCTGCATTCTCACTTTTAACAATGGAAATCAGAAATTGCTATAAAGTGAAGTAACTAATGTATGCAATCAACTTACCTCTTTTGTGCTGTATTGGATAAAAGCAAAACCACGTGGCTCCCCACGTTTTGGGCCGCGCGTGTGCCATAAGAAGTCCTCAGAAATTATCTTTCCATAGGGAGAAAACATTTTAAGCAAAGCAGCTCTGGAAAGTATTGAAAAGAAAAGGAGAGAATATGTCAGTAATATGTGCATGAAGGCACAGAACAAAAACAAAGTCTTGGTGGATAGTTAGCATTAGCAAATCTCACTCTGTAATTCTAAGATCAAGGTTACCAATGTAGAGTCTACTTTCACCCTTATCATCATTGGGATCCTGCATTATGCCATACATAAAATAAGTGCTAGAATACAATGACATGCAAAATATCAAAAAATTCAAACGACCAATTTTATTTTTAGGTACTATCATATACATATTAGTCAAGTAGATTATTCTAAGAATTCCAAAATTTGAATTTATTCCTGAATGTAATATCAATGGGATGGGATGATGGGATGTGCTATTTTGCTGCTGTATTTTAAGGAGGATATCTTCAGTCCCTTTTTGTAATTACTTTTATCAGATAAATAGATTTTCTTCTTTTATCTACATACTTACATCTGATTGAATTTCCCCTTACACACAAAAACATACAGTGATGCTTAGACAAGGAAAATCATATTGACAAGTCGAGAACAGTGCAAAACCTTGCCCCCTCAGACAAGTAATTATAAAATGAGACATTGCAAGAGATTAGACCAGACACTGAAGAGCAGAACGACAAAATTCGTAAAACTACACCAAATTAGTTGAAATAACAAATAAACAGAATATAATTAAGAGATTAGACCAGACACTGAACATACCATGATGGCAAAAAATACAAATGAGCTTCAACCAAAACTCTGAATCATAGAATGTACATCACCCTGCACATGACAATAAGGTAAATTCTTATTAGATGCTGAAGGGTACATAAATTAAACTTTTTGAAATAGCTAGACTGAAAGAAGCAATAAGATAAACTACTCTCAACTCTCAAAGTTTTATTAAATAACAATTACTTGCAACCCTCTACACTTTTAAAATTACCCAGGCGCACATAATTTAAATGGAATTTTCATCTACCCAAAAGCGAAAAATGAATAATTTTTAACGGAATTCATCCATGCTACAAAATCAAATTTGCAATTTCGCCAAATGGGTTCGTTATTTCAAGAGCAGAATAACACTCTAAATAAATAAATAAAAAAATAGAAGGAAAAAGCAAAACCTTGAAAAATCCACATTTAAATTACACAGAATGACTAACTATACGTTTATTCTCTCCATCCAGCAATTAACCATCAATTACATTATCCCCAAATTACCCATCTAATCTACCTTTTATTTTCTAATTCTTAGGTGCTAAAAGAATATTATGAAAGCAAAATAAGAAGATAAGGAGATGGTTACCGTTTTATAAAAATTGGGGTCTTCGATTGTAGCAAATAGAATGAAAGCAATAAATTAGGGTTTCACCCTCTCTCTCTATCTCGCTAAGATGCAGAAGAAGAACCGAAGAAGATACGAACAAGCTCTCGTGTTGCTTCACCGTTCGATAGGACCGGGCTTGATGAAATGGGCCCAGGCCCATGACCCAATATCTTGCTTACTCAGCATTTCATGGCCCAATAATTAGATTGGAGAAAACATTTTTAATTTAATATTCTCAGTTCTCAATACAAACGCAAGGAAATTATAAGTTTTTCCACTTAAGATCCTATAGAACCTACGTATCTAAAGAACACTATAAGTCTATAGCTTACAATTAAATTATTAGAGTACTACACATTAATTGAATGTACAATTGCACATTAATTGAATGTACATTTGCACATGCATGTTTTTATGCACATAAGGAGTAATTCTTAGCTGTGCTTTCATCATGCATATGTCATTATCCACAAGTAGGAGCTACATAAGTTTACAATTGTGGATTGCTTTAAGATTAGCTTTCTAATTGAATAAAATTATTAACCATATAAATACTTCTTATGAATTAAAAACAGTAACAAACATTCAACTAAGACTTAATTTAATTAAACACGTTATCAAATTTAGTTTTTATTCTTTAATTAATCTTAAATAGTCACACATGATAATATATTTATATTTTATATTATCTTAGATAATCTCGTGGATAGTTAAAAAAGAAGAAGAAGATAATCTCGTGGATAATGAATAAAAATAACATTAAATGCTTCATAAAATCTATCTCTATCGTGATGAACTAATTTAACAATTTTATGAAAAGAATAGTTGAGAACTATATACTATGATGCAATTTTTTCTCCCACTCTAATATGTGAAAAGCTAATGTACAGTAGTGGAAGGCAGCCAAACCGATTACTTGAAATCAAAATTCCTGTTAACTTTATTTTCAACGAATTAAAGAAGCCAACCAAACAAGACTCTGGGCCATTAATGATTGCTAAATAGATTAGAAGCAAATAAGCTCACCATACCACTTTCTGTTAATAAAAGCGATAATGAACTTTCCAGTACCATTTTAAAAATTTTCTTGGACTAATAACAGAAACATAAAGTGGGGATTAGTCTCCCGCAATGAATTTTAGTTTGACAAAAAGAAATGATCTCATTATTTTTAATTACAAATAAACTATGTGGTCGTTGCTCACATTCTCTTATAGTATTATATGTATTTTATTACCTCAGAAAGGACCTACTAAATCCAATGACCAGAAAACGAACCAAACTAAATCTAGTACAGTTGGCTCAAGCCAGCAGCATCTAGAGAAGACATATTTTATGTGACGCATCCGAAATGTTGCTTTTTGAACATAACCATTAAGAAAATGAAAATAGTGGCAACTCTTTGACTTGATGAGTGACCAAAATTGATGTACATTTAATTTATTGTCTCTCTTCTTTCCTTTTTAAGTCTTCACTGCAAATCTTTCACAGCTTCCACTTCTTCCATGTGAGCTTCAAACTCCACAAACAAAGACCACACATTCCTTCTTCCATGGAGACTCAAAAGCTTATTATACATTTCATTCTGTTTCTTCTTCTTTTCATTTCTTGTTCATCCTCTTTCACTCCCTTAGATAATTACCTTCTTGGCTGTGGATCACAGAACAATGCTTCTCTCTTCAACCGCATCTTCATGAGTGATTCCACCAACCAAGGCTCAATTTTTCTCTCTGCTGACAAATCCATTTCCCTCACAAACCAAAACCCTCCGCCAGATTTGCCTACTTTGTACCACACTGCAAGAGTTTTCCCCAGCACTGGAAGCTACAGGTTCAACATGAGGAAGAATGGTACTCACTTGGTTCGTTTTCATTTCTCACCTTTTAAGGCTCAAGGGTTTGATCTTAAATCTGCTAACTTTAGTGTCTTGGTTGATGGGAATTTGGTTCTGAGTCATTCCAAGCTAAGTAATGGCACAACACTGCTTAAAGAGTTTATTTTGAAGATAGAGTCAAATTTGCTTGAAATTGTGTTTAGACCTGAAGGTAATTCAGGTTTTGGCTTTGTGAATGCTGTGGAGGTGTTTACTGCTCCTGCTGATTTTGTTGTAGATTATGGAGCTAGGTTGGTTGGTCCTTTTGGTATGGTAGAGTACAAGAACCTTTCGTCTCAGGTTTTGGAAACTGTCCATAGGATTAATGTTGGGGGTGTGAAAGTTACTCCTTTTAACGACACCCTTTGGAGGACTTGGATTCCTGATGAGGAATTTCTGGCTTTGAAGGATGCTGCTAAGCCTGTGGTGACCACTCACACACCAAATTACCAGAAGGGATGTGCGACTCGAGAGATCGCGCCAGATAGTGTTTATATGACTGCTCAGCAAATGGATAAGGATCATGCCATTATAGCTTCACAGTTCAACATAACCTGGAATTTTCCGGTGGCGGCTCTGCGTGGTGTTCGACACTTGGTCCGGCTGCATTTCTGTGATATTGTTAGTCCTGCCCTTAATTTGCTCTACTTTGATGTGTATATAAATGGGTATTCTGCTTACAAGGATCTCGATTTGTCATCCCTTACAGTCCATGTGCTTGCGTCTCCAGTCTATGTGGATTTTGTTGTAGATTCTGATGATTCGGGTGTTATTCGAATAAGTGTTGGCCCTTCTGAACTGAGCAGTTCTATGAGGATGAATGCCATTTTGAACGGTGCAGAGATAATGAAGCTAGTGAATATTGTGGACTCACATGTTGTTGTTCCTAGGAAGAAGAGGCTGTGGGTGTTGGTGGGTTCAATTGTTGGAGGAATTGTTGTTTTGCTTTTAGTTATAGCTGCTTTGCTGCTTTCTCTCAAATGCAGGAAGAAGAAGAAGAAGAAGAAACCAAGGCAAAGGACAATGGAAAGTGTAGGATGGACGCCTTTACGCGTGTTTGGAGGGAGTTCACTTAGTAGACTCTCTGAAGGGACAGCTTTTCCCTCTCCTGGTTCATATGGTTATTTTGGCTTGAGAATCCCTTTTGCTGATATACAATCAGCAACAAAAAATTTTGATAGAAGTCTAATTATAGGGTCTGGTGGCTTTGGTATGGTTTACAAAGGGGTGCTCAAAGACAATGTGAAGGTTGCAGTCAAGAGAGGCATGCCTGGATCCAGACAAGGCCTCCCAGAATTCCAGACCGAGATAACAATTTTATCCAAAATTCGCCATCGTCACCTTGTTTCGCTGGTTGGATATTGTGAAGAAAATTCAGAAATGATACTTGTCTATGAGTATGTTGAAAAAGGTCCACTCAAAAAGCATCTATATGGCTCAGCAGCACATGCACCTTTGTCCTGGAAGCAGCGGCTTGAGATATGCATTGGTGCAGCCAGAGGTCTCCACTATCTACACACTGGTTTCGCGCAAGGAATCATCCACCGTGACATCAAATCGACCAACATTTTGCTTGATGAAAACTATGTGGCCAAGGTTGCTGATTTTGGTCTTTCAAGATCTGGACCTTGTCTCGATGAAACACATGTGAGTACTGGTGTGAAAGGAAGTTTTGGTTATCTTGATCCGGAGTATTTCCGAAGGCAGCAGCTTACAGATAAGTCAGATGTTTACTCATTTGGGGTTGTGCTTCTTGAGGTTCTTTGCGCCAGATCGGCTGTTGATCCACAACTTGATAGAGAACAGGTGAACTTAGCCGAATGGGCACTTGAATGGCAGAAAAAGGACATGCTGGAGCACATTATTGATCCCTATCTTGTTGGGAAGATAAAGAAAAGCTCGTTGAAGAAGTTTGGTGAAACAGCAGAGAAATGTTTGGCTGATTATGGTGTTGATAGGCCAACTATGGGTGCTGTATTGTGGAATTTGGAATATGCACTTCAGCTCCAAGAAAATGAACAAGAAATGGAGCCATATGATGATAGCAGTGCTCAGGAAGCAGTGAATGTGACAACTACAGTAATTCCTGGGAGTCTTTCTAGCAACATAAGAAGAGAGGGAGATAATGATCATGGTTATTCAGACATAAGTGCTACTGAAGTTTTTTCTCAAATAATGAACAGTGAAGGCAGATAGAGATAGAAATGCCCTGCAAATAGAGGATCCTCTTGCTGGTGTATAAAAAAGGTTCACATGAAAATTAAGGTATCAAGCTGTACCTGTGCTTTGATAGTTATTTTCTTTATAATTTTTCTTCTGTTAAAGAAAATTGCATCAAAACCAATATTAACATTTACATATGGAAGTGCAGTGACAGGCAAGCACATATAGTTTCTTACAGTGGCTTGGATAATCTTTATTTTCATGATAGTATAGCCTTATCCGTGTGTTATGTAACCGTTCTGTATTTATGAAATAGATGAATTGGTATAAATTGCATGTTTATAAGTTTCCTCCTATTATTAATTTTGATTTCTTCCCGTTTCTGCTTCAGTTGACAGATGAAGTTGATCTTAATGATGTTGCATGAAGTAAAACAGTTGTCATATCGTAGTTGCTTTAAAAATTCTGTTATTTACTTATTTTGGCCTGTGATGAATTCATTCATTCATTTGAGAAAATTAATAGTTTTCTTTAAAAAATTTAATGAGCAGCAAAGATGGATATTGTCAGGAATATACACTTTTTTGAAGCTGCATCATCTACATTTCAAGTGCTGCCGTGTCATTTCTCATTATTTTTTCCGAATGTTTGTCAAGCAAGAAGAATATATGAGAAGATCATTTACCATCTGTGAACATGTTCACATTTGGCATGTCAATCGAACTCATTCAACAACAGCCTATAATAATATCTCACTTAAAATATATGCAAAAATTCATTTTCAGGTAAAAGGGTCAAAGAATACTTATTCAATTCTAGATTTCTTAAAAGTGATTGGCCTGCCCCCATTTTTTATCACTCCACTACTTTACAGAAAGAGAAGGCTCCTTTCAGATAAGATTGGAATAGAATGATGCATAGAAGAATTTACACAAGCACACACACAAATGGCTACATGAATTACTACTATTACCCGCAATCATAGGTCCAACAAGTCCAACCTCTTAAAAAAACAAGATTCTTGATCAACAAGTAGGACCAAACCTACATGAACAAAATAAGGATGCTTAGGTAAGGTTTGGCTTCCACCATTTTGAGCATGTTTGATATTTGGATAAAAAAGTATGTTTGAGGAGGTAAAAATACTTTCGTCAAATAATCAAGATTTTTGTTTTTGGTTTTATCCTCTGGAATTACGTTGGAATGCTCCACAACGGTTTCTAATTTTAAACCAAACATACACTTTGCATTTTCAAGAGAGAAAAAAAAGGCTAATAAACTGCGCACCATCCTGCTAATTTTTTGCAATGTGGGGGCAATAGTAGTTTGTCCTCCCCTCCTCTTTCAGAGCTTCACTATCAAACAAAAACCTGTGAATGCTGTGGTCCACTTTGTCTATTGAGATTTGAGACACGCTTCTATGCTCCCTACTGCTTCTTAGAGCAATAAATTTATGTCTCTGGTGGAACCCTATGTTGTTCTAATAAACATGCAAATTAGATATCGTGGCTATGATAAAATAAAAAGGGGGCATATCACTGAAAGTCCTTGAAGAAAAAGTGATTTGTGTGACGTCTAAGGATGTGTTTAGTTCGACTATAGCGCATGTTTGGTTGCAGGTTACCAATTACTTGGACATGAGTCAATTTCTTAGCTTCTTCATTGTTTCACCCAATTGACGTGGTTTTAATGTACGCGTATTCGATGGGGAAACAAACACACGAATAATCTATAGTTACACTAGAATCCAATGTCATGTCATATTTTTTTTTATTTACAGAATTTAAATTTGAAACTTTTCATAAGAGAAACTAAACTCCTTCTTTGCAAAGAACAAGAACTGTTAATTAATCTACTTACTTTGTTTGGTAATTAGTTTATTTGTTTAGCTACTTACCCAACTGAAAAATCTGTTGAGCAAAATTTCATGTCCGTATTACATTGCATTCGTTTCAGAAAAAAAAAAAAAATTACATTGCATTCGTTGTTTTCTTGGAGACATACGTTATAAAGTTGCAATATAGCAACCTATAATTTACAGTAAGAAAAGAGTGTTTAGGACAAGGAAAGAGGTAACTATAAAAAAAATCTGGATACTCTGTAAAATTCGCTACCAAAAGAATTAAACATTGAAATAGGAATCATTACACTCTATTGATGAATTTAGCATCATTATGCAAAGAACATTATTGAAGGAACAGAGTATTCAATACATAACATTTCGAAAAGGGCTCAGCAGAATCGTTGTTGTTGTTGTCACTTGCAGTAAATTGGAAACATCCAAAATATCTATTTATTATAAATTTTAATTATATAAAATAAACATATATTTTGTACAGTGCATCGTTACCAAAAAATAATAATTACATACTAGTTCTTTATATATGGATCGAAATTCCGTACCGTGGATTTTTCACTTTGAATGTGCCGTTAGATTATGTCCAAAAATATTTATTATTTTTTATTAATATTTAATTAGTTAACTATCAAGACGTGTGTGTCAGAATAAAATAATGGTAAAATCAATCCAGATGATCCAAATCCCTTTGTATATATAAAAATTATAATTAGAAATTTAGAATAGATATGTTGAATAAAAGTGTTTTCAGTGATTTGTTTTTTGCAACGGAGTGTTTTTTAATTTTATTTTTAATCTATATCTTTATCAATATCTTTAATTTTAACTTAAATTTTAATATTTTTTAAAAATATTAATAATTGAAAATGACGTTGTAAGACAATATAAATCATTATCATAAATCTGAATTACAATTTCTATATTAAAAAAAATTATTATAATTTTTCATTACAATATAATTTCTATATTTAAAAATATTTATTTATTATAAATTTTAGATATATAAAATAAATATCATGTGCAATGCACTTGCTAAAATAAGCCAAGGTGGATGCGCAACCAACTTTATGGACAGTATTTGAGACAAAAGAATTGGTTCGAAATTGGTATCGGTGTGAATTTTTTTTTGGTGTAAAGGAGTTATTAATACTTAATACAAACAAATCATTTGTGTACAAGTAACACTGCTATGATAATACTACTGTGTTCTGTCAATTCTCCTATTCCCATTATACTCTTTCTCTGGCTTTTAGTTAACCACTGGTATGGTTCAAGAAAAACAAACAAATAATTCACCGTTTAAAAGAATAGAATCATAGGAAAGAATAGACAGATAAAGCCTAATCTTAAATTCCTTTAAAGTACTTATACAGCATATTCAACTATTCTCATAATTATTCATAATTCACTGACGCTGCACAATGAACAATAAAGAATAGTGAATTAAAGTAGTAATAAACATTTTTAATTATTGTTATTACATAGATTTATCATGATATCATTCCTTATTTGACGGAACGTAACTGTCTAATCATAAAACCAACTAACTTTATTCGAATTAAAGATTCAAAATTCATGCAGCAAACAGAAAAAAGAAAGGGCTATTTTGTCATTGTAACTTTGTTAGCAGCCTGTTTGTGTGACCGTTAATAATGACTTGCATGTCTCTATGTGGAGCCCACATTTCCTAACTCCCACTTATCTTATCATTAGCCAAACACAAACATGTCTCATAGTGGCAGCCAGCTGTAAAGACAATAGCAATTTCTTGTAGTTTTCACAACTCGAGAGGGGTAAAGAAGTCTTTCCACTTTCCTTTTTCTCTTTCTTTTCCATTCTTTTCAATTTTCTTTGTCCAAATTTCATTTTTCAGTATAGGTCTCTCTCTTACATAACACACACACTCTCTCTCTCTCTCTCCCTGTTTATGTTCCCTCCTTCTAGAATATAAATTCACGAGAGAAACACGAAGATCTTTCGATTCCGGAGAGGGGAAAAATTTGGATGGTGAAATTGAAGGGGTTTCCGGGATCCCGAGGTCGAATCTCGGTTCAATTTACGAAGAGAGAGAGAGGAACAACACCACCCGTTGTTCAATCTTGAAGCTGAATCGAATCGAATCGAATCATATCATACATAGAGAGAGAGAGAGACAGAGAGAGAAAGAAAGAGAGACCCAGATAGGTAAATAGCGTTTAGAGAGAGAAGTTGAAGTGGGGTTGTGTAAAGTTTGTGTCTTGGTTTGTTGTGGGTGAAAGGGAAAGATGACAGATGTGGTACTGCATATATATGATGTGACGAATAGTGGATCCGAGAAAACCAACAACACCATTGTTCAGATCAACAAGATCTTCAAGGATGGGATTGGTCTTGGTGGCATCTTCCACAGCGCCGTGCAGGTCTTGTTCCTCCCTTGAACTTTGTAGAAAAATCAATGTTTCTGTTTCTTGTTGTTTGAGGATTTCCACTGTTGATTGGATCTGGGTTCTTATGTTCTTGTTTTCTGGGGCATTTGATTTGGGGAGTGTAATTGTTCAATGTGTGACTCTACTGCTGTATTTGGAAATTTCATATATTTTACCTTGTTAATTTAGGGTTTTATACTTTCTTTAGTTTTTTTTGCGTGAACAAGTGTAATTGAGCAACTAACTTGGTGTCTAAGTGATTGTTAGTTATGTCAGTTATGATGAGAATTTTGATTTTTCTGGTATCAGTTGTGTAGCTAGATATAAAGATTCACTCATTATTCAGCATGTATGCTGTCGGATTGAGAAGATGGTAAATTGTATGTCAGAGATATCCTAGATGCTGCTTCTAGTTGTTTCTATCTTTATTGTATAATGAAGTGGGGTACCTTGGATAATTATGGCAGAGATTTGTTTGAGGTGGTTTTTTAGTCCTGTGGAGTGTGTGGTTGTAGCTGGCTAACTGCTCTGGTGTGAAGGAGTTATCATACTGAAATGAAGAGAGAAATTTGAGATATGGAAACTGGCTAGTAGAGGTGATGTATGATATGGCTTCAACTGATGTGATTGGGTGTACATGTGTTTCTGGGAAAAATTAGAATGGAAATCTGTTGCATCATTTGACGCTGAATTTAGAGGCCTATCTACACCCAGATAATTTACAATTTTACAATTTGTTCTAGCTAAGTAATTTGAATTACGCCAGAACAAATATGGTGATGAAGTCAGTTCATTTTTTTTTTCTCAAGGGAAGGAAAAGTGCAGTATCAAGATTTACAGCTTCGTTGATATTGTGGTCCTGCTTAAACAGAAACTGTCACCTTCATAATATTACTTTTTTGTTGTTTATCTGGTCATATTGTATGCTTGCATTTTTTGGCTCAATTTTTTTTCTTCCATTGACTCACCTCTGCTTCCTTGACATATGGTATGCCTGCTGTTTTATTTCGTGTTGACATATTAAGGTTGTTCTGCTGTAACAGGTTTTTGGAGATGATGAATGGTCATTTGGGTTCTGTGAGCAAGGTACTGGAGTTTTTAGTTGCCCTTCTGGAAAGAATCCAATGTACACATATCGTGAATGCATTGTTCTAGGGAAAACAAACTTTTCCATTTCCAAGGTTAATCAAATACTAAGAGAACTCAGTAGAGAGTGGCCAGGGAGTTCATATGATCTGCTGGCCAAAAACTGCAATCACTTTTGTGATGAATTCTGTGAAAGGCTTGTTGTACCAAAACTTCCAGGTAAAAACATAACTATATAACCATGTTACTATAATGTTGCTTTTATGATGTTCAATGTTATTTTTGTTTTTTTGCTCAGTAATGACATAGTGATATTTAGGGATGTATCATGTAAATTCTATGGTATGTGTAAGGCCCCTTGAGTTGGTTAGTCCAATCAAACTCAGTCATGGGCCTTCAGTTTGTAAGTCATATAGCAGAAGGAAAAAAATGGGGCTGGTGCAGGGGAGTGAAATGGGATATAGAAGTGGAAATTAGAGATCCCATTTGTATCTCCATTCAATTGGCTTTCTTACTAATTTTATATGGTAGAAAAAGAACATATCTTATTAGTTCAATATGCATCTTAATTTGAATATAGGGAGAGGAAGTCATGGATAGATATGCTTATACTTGAGGAATGAATGAACTTGGTAGTTTCAGAAGTACTTGCACTCAAAGTAGTTATTGGGTTTTAGGGTAGATAAGATAATTTGCTACTTCTCGTTTTAAATTTATATACCAAGTGAAGGAAGTTTAAGCATTGATCCATCTTGTGGATTATTGCTTCTGTACATTACTTTTCCACTTCCACTGTGTATTCTTACAGCTTCCATGACAGGTTGGGTTAATAGGTTTGCCAATGCTGGTGATACTGCTATGGAAGTGGCTGGAAATACAGCATTACGGGTAAGAAACAAATTTCAAAATCCACTAACTTATGGTCTAGTTAACTATTTTTCTTGAATTGTCTCACAATCTGGCAGTTCTTGTGCTTTTGGACTGAGCGCTTAAATTACTTAGTTATTAGTATTGGCATATTTTGAGAAGCTCTGGTTGCACTGATTATCATACCCTGGTCATTGCAGTTCCGGCAAGCTAAAACTGAGATTGTATCAGCAAGCAAAGTAGCATACCGGTTCCTCTTGGGAGTTACCAATAATGTTACTAACAATGTTAAAAATGGTCCGGAGACCCCTAACAATTCAAACAGAGGAGGGTCCCCTAGATTTCAAGCTTCTTGGTTGAAAAATGTGATTACTAATGGAGCAAAACCATCTACTAGTTCAGAAGCTGAGAATCAGAACGGAGTTATGCCTGTACCACCAATACGAGA
Source organism: Amphicarpaea edgeworthii (assembly GCA_014843725.1). Lineage (NCBI taxonomy): Eukaryota > Viridiplantae > Streptophyta > Magnoliopsida > Fabales > Fabaceae > Amphicarpaea > Amphicarpaea edgeworthii. Next base: position 4,665,385 of record CM026325.1, read on the forward strand.
AGATGGCAAGGCATTGCTACATAGTTCATCTTCACGTGATAGTTGAGGGAGTCTTTTGTCAAATCTTAGTTATGTTGTGTATTGTAATTTGTAAGTCACAAAAGGTAAAAACAGAATTTTACATGCTATTCATTTGTGTATCAAATGTAAAATTTTTCGTTTCATGTTCAACTCAAATCTTATTGGTGCCCCGTGAGACTATGTTCTTTGAAAGGTAATTGTTCTGTTTTTCTCTTTTCCTATCTGAATCTGACTTTGACCATAATAGATCCACACAGGCGTGTTCATGTTCAAGTAGGAGTGTTCATGTTTTGTCTCGGTCCACTAACCTGTCACGATTCCAAATATTGATGTTTTGAATTTATAAAGCGGATTTGAAGTATTTTGAAGAGCAGATTGGGTTATACTTCAGATCATTCTAATATGGTTTAAAGGAAAAGAATTTCAACAAAACAATATTCCCGAATAATATGCATCTTTTTCAGCAAAATAATATATGTCCAGTCTTATGGTATTACGATTAAACATACGAATGGCACTATTTATAGTGCGGCTTATCCTCAAGATAATGTAGACAACCCTAGCGTAGTGTCAAAAGTCAACGGTGTGAAACCTATAAGGCTATAACCCCCCGAAAGAAAAAGAAGTCATGAACAAAGGATGGTTATTGAATTAGTAACTGGGACAAAATGGGCTAACCCAGCCCCTTGGATTGGATCTGACCAATCAACCCGGTGAGTCTTGAAAATGTTGGCCCCTACGAGCCTTGAAGAGTTAAACGGATTTATCAACCCAATTTTTAAAAAAAAAAAATAATAAAAAAATATTCTTCTTAGAAAAAAAAATGATAACAATTAAATACATTTGTTTCCTACATCTCCAAGTCTCCAACTTGCTTCCAGAATGATCGATGGTAAAAAGCCCGTTCTGAAAAGGGGGTGTAGGAAGCAACAACCGAGATTGAAAATGAGTTTTCTGTACCAAGAAAACCGTTATAAAGCTCTGCCATCAGTCCATCACTTAGCATTAGCTATAGTTTTTGTTACTAACCTCTGAACTACTCTGCTAAAGTTTTCTGCATTTCACAATTCACAGCAAGTAATGGCCAATCTCATCTTGCTCAAGAAATAGAATACTCAACAAGTCTAAAAGCAAATGATATTCAACCCTTTTTAAAATTCAGAAGGGCATAAGCCTATATCAAACGGAACTATTCCCATTAATTATGAATTGAAATACCAATAAATGTTGAGCAAATCGGAATCCTCATTTTCCCTTAAATGCTCAAAGAAAATTTTTAAAAGCAAAGAAATTTCATCTTTTTTATCATGATTCTGGTCTCCAGTAAGAAAGGCATGAACTTGGCCTCTTACTTCAATCCAACTGCTACCAGGAATCCTCTTCATCCCTTTTTCCTTCATTTCAGTCCTCATGGTTGCCACGTCTGACCACTTACCTGCTGCAGAATGAGCATTTGACAACATCACATATGACGATACATCATCAGGATCCAAAGCCAAAATCTTTCTTGCTGCAAGCTCTCCCAACTTCATGTTATAGTGGATTTGACACCCCCCAAGCAGTGCCTTCCAAAATCCAAGCCCAGGGTCAAAAGGCACACTCTGAAGAAAATCCTCTGCTTCTGCAAACCGTCCAGAGCGAGCAAGCAAGTTAACCATACAAGCATAATGCTCAGACTTCAGCAAACCGGGGCTCTCAACCCTGGCCTGATTGAAATATGAGTAGCCCTCATCAACAAGACCAGCATGATTACAAGCCCAGAGTAACCCAAGAAGGGTAACATAATTGGGTTTATAGCCTTCAGAATCCATTCTTTTGAAGAAGTTTATTGCTTCAACACCTCTTCCATTCTGTGCATAACCACATATCATCGCATTCCATGAAACTATGTTCCTTTTAGAAAGCTTGTCAAACATTAGCAAGCTGTCTTCCATGCTTCCACACTTTGCATAAAAGCTAATAAGTGAATTACCAACAAACTGATCAACCTTGCCCAAAAACTTGATTGCACATGCATGAAAACTTTTCCCAATTCCAAGGGAAGCTATATTTGCAGCTGCACAAATCACACAAGGAAATGTAGATCCATTTGGGATAAACCCTTCTCTAAGCAAGCCAATAAAAAAATTCACAGCTTCTTCATTATGGCCCGTTTGGCTGCACCCACCAACCATCGCATTCCACGAGACAACATTCCTCTCGGGCATCTCATAGAAAACCTGCAAAGCATCTTCAAATCTGCCTCTCTTCAAATACCCACAAACTAGAGTTGTATAAGACACCACATTAGGATGTTGAGTATCTCCGAAAGCCTTCTGGGCAGCTTCTATAGTACTCAGCTTGAAATACAAATCAATAAGAGCACTACCAACAAATACATGATAACTAAGGCCAACCTTCATTGCACAAGCATGAAGCTGCCTCCCAAAGGCAACATTTCCAAGTGCAGTTGAGGAGTTAATCACAGTTCCAAATGTGAACTCGTTGGGTCTAATTATTGAGGCCAACATCTTGGAGAAAAGATAGATAGCATCTTCATGGCAGTGCCGCTTAATAAAGCCCTGAATTATGGTCGTTGCTGATGCAACGGTTAGGTCAGACATTTCTTCAAACATGTGGCAAGCAACATGGAAAGTGGTTGCATCCAAACTACATGGATTAATATCTGAGTGTGCAACCGAGGCTTCATGCTTAGTGGCATTGACATGATGGGCTTTAGTCATATAGCTACAAGAAACAACGTGGGGTGTAATCCACCTGTGAGCAACGCAGAGGCTAGAAACTATGTTTTTCATGTGAATCTTCATTCGATCGATGTTAGATTAAAATTTTCACATTAATGTTAATGTTGTTCTCTCACAAGTCACAACCTTTTGTTGTACCCCAGGAACTGTGTTGTATTTTTCTCAAATTGTAGTAGTAACTAAATAATGATAAACCCTCTTAATAAAAAAATGTTTTAAAGCCTCAAATTGTTGAATAGTATTAAAAGAACATTTTTTTTTTAGAATTAGAACATAATTTACCTTGCTATTAACTTACATAAGTGAGACTTCAATTTTATTTAAGTACAACAAAGGCTAATAAGTATTATTAAAGATACAGGCTAAAAAAATAAAAAATATTTACTATATTCAAAATATAAATATAAATATTTACTTTTATCTAAGACGATGCATTAAATGCTCTTTGGTTCTATAAGTATTTTTCCTCTTTAGGCAAAATCTTATGCTTGAATGGAAATTAATTCGACAATTGAAAAGTGTAAAGAAATCTCATGAAAGGACAAGCACTCATTTAAAAACTACCCACCTGTCTGAAACCATGCAGCACTCACTAAGAAATTTCTTTAGAAAGGAATAACCACTAAACGAAGCTACCAATGAACAGACTCAAATTCCCACATTAGTAAGAGTGGACCCTAATGCACAACTTTATCAAAACCAACAATTTGAACCAGTTAAGCCAACATGCGACAGGAACAAACAACTTTATTTAACACTTTAACGTGTCAATCCCTCCACTGTCCGCACATTAGCAAAGAGTTTATTAGGAGATATATAAGGTAGAAAAAAAAAAGTGAAGGAAGAAGAGGAAGGATACATAAAAATAAATAAATATATATATATATATATATATATATATATATATATAAAATTTATTTGCAATTGAAAATAGAGTTCAAAGGGTGGTGACCCTTCACCAAACAACAGCCTGTGAATTATCAAAAAAGAATTAGTAATTAACTAATTTGTTCTATTTTTTAAAAGTAAAATATCTTTTATTTCTTTCAATTTTTTATCCAAATTAGTGTTAGCTTATATATATATTAAAAAAAAAAAGACTAAAATATGTTTTTAGTCCCTATAAATATGATAATGTATGTTTTTAGTTCTTGCAAAATTTTTAATCTCATTTTCATCTCTATAAATTTGAAATGTATTGGTTTTTGATTTAAAGATAGGTTTGACTATCCCAATTTTAGCATCTTTCATTTTATTTTTTTTTGCACTCCCACTTTACTTTTTGCACCCCACATTTTTAATTTTTGTACCTCCAAATTTTTTAATTTTAATTTATTTTTAATTTTATTTTTAGTTTAAATAAGTTTTGGATTCCTATAAAATATTTCTTTTTTACTTTGGATCCCTATAACATTTTTAATATGTTTTGAATCCTTATAATATATATATATTTTTTGAGTTACTATCAATGACATGTATCATCTCAATTGTTTATATATAGTAAGATGTTGTCGCATCATTACTTAACTAACAATTGAAATGATGTCGCGTCATCAATAAGTATCCAAAACCAAAATAAAAAATTATAGGAACCCAAAAACATAAAAGTTTTATAGGGACTCAAAGTAAAATTTTTTTTTATAAGAATCCAAAACTTATTTAAGCTGTAACTTTTTTACTAGTTTGAGTGCTTTTTACTTTATTATTTGGGGTTATAGTAATTTCTTTCTACCAAAATTGAATAGACTAGGATATATTATCAAGATTTTTAAATTTATTTATATACCGTTTATTCCAAATGTAATAGGTATATAAACAAATTTAACAATCTTGATAATATATATTAGTCTATTTAATTTTGGCAAAAAAGAATTTATTATAGTCCCAAATAATAAAGTAAAGAGTTTTAGTTCCCTATAAAATACATCTTTTTTACTTTGATATGACACCATTTCAACATATATAAATAATTGAGATGATATTACGTCATTGGTAGGGATTCAAAACAAAAAAATATATATTATAAGGATCAAAACATATTAAAATTTTTAAAAAAGGATACAAAGTAAAAAAGAGGTATTTTATAGAGATTCAAAACTTATTTAAACAAAAAAAAATAGAAATTAAAAAAAAAATTGGAGGTGTAAAAAGCAAAGTGGGGGTGGGAATAAACAAAGTGGGAGTGTAAAAAATAAAATGAAAGATGCTGAAAAAAAAATTACATTAAATAGGTTCGGATAGTCAAACCTAAGTAAAAAATCAACATATTTTAAACTTATAAGAATGAAAAAGAGACTAATATATTATCATATTTATATTTACGGGGACTAAAAATATATTTTAATAAAAAAAACAAAATTAGTCATCCTTTTTAGATAACTAGTAAATGTCATCCCGTGTAAAACTTAAAATGCTGAAATAAGTCATGAAATGCACAAATTACAAGAAAGAACCAAAATCATCAATTTTAAAATACAAATAGTCAAATCAATTTTAACCAAAAATTCAGAAATCTAGAACACATTTTGATGGAGTTTTGAGGAGGGTCCATTATAAAATCGTCAATCCTCACTCAAAGTGATGACATAATCCATGAGGCAACCATGATAGTAGTACAAAAATTCTGAGGGGGTCCAGTAGCAGTTTTATATTATTAGAAATCAGCTCAAAAAGTCACTCAACACATGAAATTAGAAGAAGCCTCACATTAACATACAGTTAAAAGATGATCAATAATAAAACATGGTCACACTTGCAACATGTTACATGTTCAATCACAACTGAACCAGAAAGTGTTTGACATGGACAAGACTCATACTAATTATAGTTATAATAATATATATACACGCATATATATCTTCAATCAAAATAGCAAAAGACTTCATCCAGTCACCACCAACACAAACAGTTATACTTCTTCTATCGGTTCACCACTCAGCATGCCCCTTTAATTAAAACTTAAAAGAGAATCCTATCTTCTTCATCTGCCTCCTCTTCAGCAATCTGCAGTGATGAGACTGCTTGAGCTGCTATGAGATCAGCAGAGAACCCTGCAGGTCCCCATCCTGCTGCACCTTCATATAGTGGTTGTTCATGCACGTTCTTCTCAAAAGGCTCTTCTGATGTGAATGACCATTCACCATTTTCAGCAGCACCCCACTTGCAACCATATCTGTATGCATCAGAGACCCAACCCACTCTTTCAAAAGACCATCTGCCACCACCATCTAGATGAGGGAAGCAACCACTTTCTCCGCCCACGGAGATGCCTATACTTTGGTTGCAGTTCCAAGTCTTGCACCCACCGTTATCATCGATCACAACCTTACACGATTCGTCTGACGAGTCTTCGCCGAGTAGAACATGCAGAGCAACAGCCTCGGCTATAGCAGCACCCTCTTCGTCGAGCCTCTGCTGCTCTTCTTTCTTTTTCAGTTTCTTTTTCTCCAGTTCAGAAATAATGGCTGCAGAAGTCGCGAGCGCCTTTTCCAAGCGCCTCTTTTTCTTCTCAGCCTGCTTAAGACGATCCAACTCGTCTTTCACTTGCTTCTTCTTCGCCTTTCTCACATGTTGCACTTTATTACATGCCATGGTATCCATAGAATTTACTACACCTAACGTGACGTGTTCGAGAATTCCTTCAAGTGAATTTCTTTAGAGCTGTATACATTTTTTTTCTGTAATTCTTTTCCACTCTTTTTCCCTAATTGTAATGCTAAATATGTTCTAATTAGTTGAAGTATCAAGACTAATACTACTGATACGTTCCAAACCACTACACCCACTCAGGTCTGTAGGAGTACCTCATTTTGCGAACTATGCAATCCCAAACAGAAACAACAGGAGCCAGCATCAGAGAAAATTCATAAGCACTCATATGACTTGGCCTCATCCTTCCTAACTTTCCACAACCCTTGCACTTGCCCATCCTGAAAAAGCCAACAGATCTACAAGACTATTAATAAATCCGTGCGCTGCAACTACACTCTCGTTCGGGCACACCCTTCCCAACTGCAGAGTAAGCTACATAGAGCATGTGAATCATCAATATCTGAAAGCGCTCACAAAGACAAAGAGACACGACTCATTTACAAATAGAGAATGACAAGCAGCCCCAAACAAATAAACAACAGAACCCAGAAGGCCATAAAGAAAACATACAAATCAACAATTATATGAAAGAAAATGTCTCAAGCACAAATACAATTTCATTTTCACTATAAAATTAGACATCTGAAAACTAAGATTCTCAGAAAGATGTGAACACACAATCATGTGCACAGAAAGATATGGAGAAATTTATATGCTTGCACCAAAATTGGAACAAATAATTTTGAATTTTGAATTGTTAAACACGGTTGGACTAAAATCTTCAGCAACAAGGCATTTATATACATTTTATTTTAAGACTAACAATCATTTTATTGATTAAAAAACAAAAAATAAAACAGCAACATGACTTAATCAAGTTTAAGAGGAACTGAGGAACGAAAGGTAGTGGGAGGGATGAAAAATGTAACTCAATTTTATTAGACGATATTTTACATCTATATGCTACACGTTCCATTACATATTAGTCTTGAGTAAACAATAAACAAATGATTCAAAAGCCGGTAAACAGCAAACACTCTGTCCTTATCACATAAATAACAAATCAAACAGACATCCAGTGTCCACAGTGCTTCAACCAAACACGCACTTGATATTTTAGCCAATTCATTCTTGTTTCGCCATCAACCAATATCACACCCACCTAACAACCTAAATTTAACATGAAACACGTAACATTTGAACTAATACATAAACATTCTGGTTTTTCCTTTAATGACTTACGTAATTTATAAACAAGAATAATTATTGACCTGAACAAAAACACACTCCAAACCAAACTCGATGCCGATATCTTCACTGTGATTGATTTGCTGATTTTCCATAAAGGAGAAGAGCCCAATGCCCCATTTTATTTTTCCCATAATTCTATTTGCAACCAAACGAAAACTAACAAATCCATTACCCCTCTAGAGCAGATCCAGCCAGTTAAGAAGTAACACAACAATGAACTCAATTCAAGTAAAATTCACAAACACCCCATCAACAAAAACCACAAGATCTACTCAAAACACCCTACTTCTACAAAATAACCACTCGACCAAATAATTCAGACCCAGATCCAAAATCCAGGAAAATTCTCAATACCCACAATTCATCCAAAAAATAGAAGAAAATCCCACAATCAAAATCCCAAGAAAAAAACAATAAAAACGCAGACTTTTAGTCAGAAAACGATGAAACAAACCTGCGGGAATGGCATAGAGAGCAGAAGAGAGGTTGAACCTTATCAGAGACACAGTTGAAGAGTGAGAGATAAAGCTGAATAGGCAAAAGGGGGTGTTCCTGGTGATGATGGAATTGGTTGGATCTGAAGGAAACGTAGGTGGGCGAGGAAAGAAAGTGAAAAAGGTTTGTGCTTTAAGAAAGAGAAAACGGAGGAGAAAAGAGAGAAGGGAGAGAGAAACAATAAAATAACCGATTACACAAGAAAGGAAAGGAGGCGGTCGTGTGAAGGACGAATGAGAAGTGGACACGTGGAAATAATGCCGAAAGGGGACTCTAGATTATCTGACTTTTCTTATTGTGACACGTCAGGCTTGAGGATGAGTCGTGTCACAGGCACTTTGGACCACGTGGCGCTATCATGAACGATGTACAGTTTGATGTATCGTAGTCAAGTGTAGGTCCCTTCTCTATTGGACAAATCGTAAAACACTTTTTCTTATAGTAATAACTAGCAAAAATCAATTATAATCAATTGTAATAAATGTTAATGATGAATATTTGATTTTAATATTTATTAAATAATGTTTTAAAAAATTAAATATATGCTTATTTAAAAAAATTATTTTATAGATTTTTTATTTACATTATCTTAATGTTTTTTATTTGACTTAATATGTTAGTCATCAGTGATGAATATTAATTAAGATGACTAAAGTATAAAATATTTTTAATTAAGATATTTAAATTATTTTTAAGTGTGTAATGTAATTTTTTTAAAAATACGAGTGAAGCTTAAGCTTTTGATTATAATAATTTAATTAATTCAAGACAAATTTTAATTATTAATTTTTTTATTCATAAAAATTGAATATAATATCATAAAAATTTATATCAATTATAGATATTGTTTAATCAACGGACCTAAATCCATTTATGATTCAAGTTAATTACATCTTAAGTGCATAATCCCATAATTTTATATTAGGTTCATTGATAGATATTAAAGAAATCAAAATGAAACATATGATTAGAATGACATACAAGAGGAATAATAAGTTGTATTTTGTCACCAAAGAATAACATCTTAATAATAATCAATGATTACCTTTAAGAAGATTAAGAATGAAAATAAGAACAAATCATTCTCAAATGATAAGTCATGCTTAATCTTAATCAATATTTTTTTTAATATCATGGGCTTCATCCTATTAGTTAGAACTAATAAACAAACCTAAATCCAACATACTACTTAATTACATAGTTAAGAACTTAATTACAAGCCACAAACAACTGAAAAACTAAAGAAATGACCAAGTCAATTCTAGCATGCGGCACGAGTGCGTGCTAGGTTTACAAAAACTCCAATTTTTAACTTGAAAATTAGTATGACCGTGTTTATTAGTGAGTACAACTGTGTGTCATCTTTAAAACACTGTAAAATGCTTCGATACCTTCCTCTTTGATCATTACTTCACTAACTCTTTGATATTATTAGATAAATATCTATCAATATGTTAATCTATCCCTAACTAAACTTATCTAAAGAAATTTAAGAATAAATTTGTAGTAAATTTAATAATACTTTAATTTTTTAAACTAAATTTGTCAGGTTACTGATGTGAAATAAAATAAAATAAAAACTTACAATTTAGGTACTTAGTATATTTTTAAAAAGTGTAGAAACTTAAAATTAAAAATAAATAAATAAAGCAGAAAAAGAAAGAGCTAACCCCAAACCCCGAAGAATCAACGGATCAAAAAAGAAGAATCGACCTCCTCTCCTTCCATTTCTCACTTCAAGTGGTTACTCTCACTCACTCACTCAGCCACTGTACTGCTTCTTCTTCTTCTTCTTCTTCTTCCAATGCCACCTCTCCACCTTCTCCCCGGCACCACCACCCTCCCCAACCCCGCATTCTTCCTCCGCCCCAATTCCCCCATCCTTCCATTCAAAACCCTAACCCCCAAACGCAAACCCAAGCCCCCTCCTCCCCCCTCCGCCCTCCTCCAGTGGAATCGCAAGCCCGAGCTCTCCGGCTCCACCCCGCGCGTCGTCGTCATCACCTCCGGCAAGGGCGGCGTGGGCAAGACCACCACCACCGCCAACATCGGCCTCTCCCTCGCCCGCCTCGGCTTCTCTGTCGTCGCCATCGACGCCGACGTCGGCCTCCGCAACCTCGACCTCCTCCTCGGCCTCGAGAATCGCGTCAACTACACCGTCATCGAGGTCCTCAACGGCGACTGCCGCCTAGACCAAGCCCTAGTCCGCGACAAGCGCTGGTCCAACTTCGAACTCCTCTGCATCTCAAAACCGCGCTCCAAACTCCCCCTCGGATTCGGCGGCAAGGCCCTCACCTGGCTCGTTGACGCCCTCAAATCCCGCCCCAACGGCTCCCCCGACTTCATCCTCATCGACTGCCCCGCCGGCATCGACGCCGGCTTCATCACCGCGATCACGCCCGCCAACGAGGCCGTCCTGATCTCCACCCCTGACATCACCAGCCTCCGCGACGCCGACCGCGTCACCGGCCTCCTCGAATGCGACGGCATCCGCGACATCAAGATGGTAGTGAACCGGGTTCGAACCGATATGATCCGAGGGGAGGACATGATGTCCGTGCTGGACGTTCAAGAGATGCTGGGGCTGCCTTTGCTAGGGGTAATTCCTGAGGATACTGAGGTTATTCGAAGCACCAATAGAGGGTACCCTCTTGTGCTCAACAAACCTCCCACTTTGGCTGGCTTGGCCTTCGAACAAGCCGCGTGGAGGCTCGTGGAGCAAGATACCATGCAGGCCGTGGTCATGGAGGAACAACCTAAACGTGGCTTTTTCTCCTTTGGTGGGTAGTTTTTCTCCAAGGTTATGTTATGCATAATAGTGTGTATAGGTAGTTGGTTGGGTTAATTAGTGAAGGTTCTTTGTTTTTTGTCTAATTGATTGGTTCAGTAGAGTAAATTTGTTTTGTTAGTGTCTATAATGAACAGTGTTCGAGGTTTTTTTTTAATTCTGTTGATGGTTTAATGAGAGAGTTCTTTGTTGATGAGTTTTAATATGATAGTCAATGAATGAAAATGTACGTTGTCAAGTTGTTTATTCACTATAGAGGTTATGATGCTGTGTCTCTGATGGTTTCCCTTTGATTGCTGTGACTGTGTTCGCCGAGTGGTGGATCTTCTTCTTTTTGGGTTGGTTTAATTGCAACAAAATTTACTTACAGTTTCTATTTTTTGGCGATCTTTAATTCTAAGGTGTTTTTGGTATTGTTTTCTAATTGGAATGGAAGCTTCATCTCAATAAGTTGTGTTGAATTTTAATGTAAACCTTAGGATGGTTACTGAGGTGAAATACTAGGTTATAAAGCTTAGATGCAGCTTCTTAGGGGTTTTTAGTCCTATTCTTTAATTAGAGTTAGAGTTTTGCTTGGTAGTCTGTATTGAATCTATATGAAAACCTTTATTAGCATGATTGTCGATATGAGACTTTAATTCTCTTTGGAAAATAACATCAAAAGCATCTAAAGGCTGAATTTACATTTTGTCCAAATTATATAAATGGCAGGATAAACTTGCAAATAGTCTGTTTCAGCTGCAAGTGCTTGTTCTAGATGGAGGAGGGAACTTTATAAAGTGTGATTTTAAGTCCACTTTTGATAATTTCAGTCGCCATTGCTAGTACCTTTTTGACATTGGATTAATGTCTATTGTTTGGTGTTGACATCCTAAACGTAGGTATTTTCTACGTTTTTGGTGGGTAGGATTGTTTTTTTGTTTTTTGTGGTGTCTAAGGTTATGCATGGTGTCTATAGTTAGTTGGCTGGGTTAATTGATAAGAGTTGTATGTTCTTGTTTAATTGATCGGTTGAGTAGTGAGTAAATTGGTTTTGTTAGTGTCTGTAGCAGACAGTGTTCGACCTGTTGATGGTTTAATGAGAGAGTTCTGACTAATTTGTAGAGCAAGCTGTGGGTTTTGGAGAGGTGTTGGGATGTTGGTGATCTGCTGCAATGAACGATTCTTTTGCTTTGTTGATGAGTTAAGTTAGACTATAGTAATATATGAATAAAATGAACTTTGTTAACTTGTTTATAGAGGATATGCTGTGTCCTCGATGTTCCCTTATTTTGCTGTTCTTGTATTTGTTCATTCAGTGGTGATGATCTTCTTTTTGGGTTGGGTTAACTTGAATAAAACATGGATGTAATTTCTTAGGTGTGTTTGGTAATTGGTGTTGTTTTCTAAATCTGAATAGGTTATATTTTGGTAACATGTGTTGATTGTTGACATTGATGAAATTTTTTATTAGGATGAGTATCGTGTCGGGATATGGAAAAACAAAAATAAAAGTAATGTCTTAAATTTTGAAAAAGTAAATATTTTTTAAAATTTGAATAAACTAGTGTAATGTCTTGAAAATTTGAAAAATTAAAAAAAAATGAAATTTTTTTAAATATATAAAAACAAGAGTATTGTTTTCAAAATTTGAAAAAAAGAAGAAGCAAGAGTTATATCTTTTAATTTTGAAAAAAAAAGTTTTTGAAAAATATGAAAAAAGAATAATATTTTTAAAATTTTGAAAAAAATGAAATAGTAATGTCTTATACATTTGAAAAAAAAAAGAAAATTTCAAAATTTTAAAAAGTAAGGATAATGTCTTAAAAATTTATAAAGGAAGAGTAATGTCTTAAAAATTTAGAAAAATTAAAAAATAATAATATTTTGAAATTTTGAAAACAAATGTAAATTTTAAAAATATGAAAAATGAAGAGTAATGTTTTAAAAATTTAGAAATAAATGAAAACTAAAAAATTATGAAAAAATTAGAGTAATGCGTTGAAATTTTTTTTAAATTTTTTTTTAAAAAAATGTGAAAAATAAAAATAATAGTTTGAAAATTTTAGAAAAATGAAAAAAATTTAAAATTATGAAAAATACAATAGTAATGTTTTCGAAAATATGAAAAAAAAAATGCTATATTTTAAAATATAGAAAAACAAGAATGATGTTTTGACAATTTATAAAAAAAATGAAAAAAAAATGTCTTGAATTTGAAAAAAAAAAAAACTTAAAAAAATGAATATCTTCTAAAACATGAAAAAACAATCATCTTATCTTGAAAATTACTATAAGGTTTCGTGGTTTAAACTTTACATAGTTTAGGATTTTACATATATAATTTAGAGTTTCATAAAATGAAACTATTAATCATTTGGGATTTCTTTAAATGAAACTCTAAATTAGGATTTCACAAATATGATTTAGGGTTTCATAAAATGAAATTTTAAATCATTTGGGGTTTCATTAGATGAAATCCTAAATAATTTATGGTTTCACTAATGAAATCCTAAATCATTTAGGGTTTTACAAATATGATTTGAAATTTCATAAAATGAAACTTTAAATAATTTAGGGTTTCATGAGATGAAATCCTAAATCATTTATGGTTTTATTAATGAAGCCTTAAAACATTAAAAGTTTTATCCATCAAACCTTAAATCATTAGGGTTTTGGAAATATGATCCAGGATTTCATAAATAAAGCCTTAAATGTGTTTAGGTTTCACAAATATAATTTAGGATTTTGTAAAATGAATTCTTAAATCATTTAGTTTTTCATTTACGAAATCTTAAATGATTTAAAGTTTCATAAATTGGATGTAATATTTCATAAATGAAACCCTAAATGATTTAATGTTTCATGGTTGAAACACTAAATGATTTAGGGTTTCACAAATATGATTTAGGGTTTCATAAAACGAAATTGTAAATCATTTAGGGTTTCATTAGATGAAACCCTAAATCATTTAAAGTTTTACAAATATGATTTAGGGTTTCATAAAATGAAACTTTAAATCACTTATGGTTTTACTAGTGAAATTTAAAACATTAAAGGTTTTATCCCCAAACCCTAAATTATTAGGGTTTTGGAAATATGATCCAGGATTTCATAAATAAAACCTTAAATGTGTTTGGATTTCACAAATATAATTTAGGGTTTTGTAAAATGAATTCCTAAATTATTTAGGTTTTCATTTATGAAACCTTAAATAATTTAAAATTTCATAAATAGGATATAAAATTTCATAAATGAAATCCTAAATTATTTAAGGATTGATGTTTGAAACGCTAAATGATTTAAGATTTCATAAATATAATTTAGGGTTTCATAAAATGAAACTTTAAATGATTTAAAGTTTCATAAGTAGGATGTATCATTTCATAAATGAAACCCTAAATGATTTGAGGTTTCATGTTTGAAACGCTAAATGATTTTGGATTTCATAAAATGAAACTTTAAATCATCTAGTGTTTTATTAGATGAAACCTTAAATCATTTAAGGTATCATAAATATTATTTGGGGTTTCATAAAATGAAACTATAAATCATTTAGGATTTCATGAGATAAAACCTTAAATCATTTATGGTTTCACTAATGAAACCTTAAAACATTAAATATTTTATTCATGAAACCTAAATCATTAGGGTTTTGGAAATATGATCCAAGGTTTCATAAATAAAACCTTAAATGTGTTAGGGTGTCACAATTACAATTTAGGGTTTCATAAAATGAATTCCTAAATCATGTAGGGTTTCATTGATGAAACCTTAAATGATTTAAAGTTTCATAACTATAATTTAACATTTCATAAATGAAACCCTAAATAATTGAAGGTTTCATTGTTGGAATGCTAAATGATTTTGGGTTTCACAAATATGATTTAGGGTCTCATAAAATCATATAGGCTTTATTAAACGAAACCTTAAATCATTTTAGGTTTAACAAATATGATTTAGGATTTCATAAAATGAAACTTTAAATCATTAAGGGTTTTATTAGATGAAACATTAAATCACTTATGGTTTCACTAGTGAAACCTAAAAAAAATTAAAGGTTGTATCCATGAAACCCTAAATCAATAGGGTTTTGGAAATATGATCCAGGATTTCATAAAAAAAACCTTAAATGTGTTAGGGTTTCAAAAATATAATTTAGGGTTTCGTAAAATGAATTCCTAAATCATTTAGGGTTTCTTTGATTAAACCTTAAATAAATTAGGTTTTCATAAATAGGATTTAATAATTCATAATTGAAACCCTAAATGATTTAAGGTTTCATGGTTAAAACACTATATGATTTAAGGTTTCATTAGATGAAACCCTAAATCATTTAAGGTTTCACAAATATGATTTAGGATTTCATAAAATGAAACTTTAAATCATTTAGGGTTTTATTAGACAAAACCATAAATCATTTAGGGTTTCATGAGATGAAACCCCAAATCATTTAGGGTTTCATGAGATGGAACCTTAAATAATTAAATATTTTATCCATGAAACCCTAAATCATTAGAATTTTAGATATAGGATCCAGGGTTTCATAAAGAAATCCCTTAATTATTTATGAGTTAAAAAATTGGATTTAGTGTTTCGCCAATAAGATTTATGGTTTCACTTTTGGAGAGTCTAAATGATTAAAGGTTTAAGAAATACGATTTATGAATTCATACAATAAAATACTAAATCATTTTGGGTTTCACAAATAGGATAAAAAATTTCATAAATGAAACCCTAAATGATTTACAATTTGACAAATATAATTTGGGGTTTCACAAATGATTTATGGTTTTGTAAAATGAATTCCTAAATCATTTATTGTTTCATTTATGAAACCCTAGATGCTATTTGTGAAACCCTAATAATTGAGGGTTTCATTAAATGATACCCTAAATGATTGAAAATTTATTTTTATGAAACCCTAAATTATATTTGTGAAACCCTATATGATTTGCGGTTTCAAAAGTTGGATATTGGGTTTCATAGCATTAATTCCTAATTGATATATAGTTTCTTAGATAATACCCTATATTATTTTGAGTTTCATAAATGAAACCCTAAACCCTAAATGATTTAGGGTTTCATAAAGTTGAAATTATAAATTGTTTAGGGTTTGATTATATGAAAACCTAAATCATTTAGGGTTTCATTAGATGAAACCATAAATCATTTGGAGTTTCACCAATGAAATAGTAAATAATTAAAGGTTTTTCCACAAAACACTAAATCATTAGGTTTTTCCACATAATTAAAGGTTTCATAAATAAAATCCTAAATGATTTACAATTTCAAAAATTGGATTTAGGGTTTCGCAAATAAGATTTATGATTTCACTTTAGGAAAGTAAATGATTAAGGGTTTAACAAATACAATTTAGGAATTCATACAATTTAATCCTAAATCATATTTGGTTTCACAAATAGGATTTAGAATTTTGTAAATAAAACCCTAAATGATTTATAGTTTTACAAATATGATTTGAGGTTTCATAAATGAAACCTTAAATGTGTTTGGATTTCACAAATATGATTTAGGGTTTTGCAAAATGAATTCCTAAATTGTTTAGGGTTTCATATATAGAATTTAACATTTCATAAATGAAACCCTAAATGATTTAAAGTTTCATGGTTGAAACCCTAAATGATTTACGATTTCAAAAGTGGATATAAGGTTTCATAGCATGAATTCCTTATTGATTTAAGGTTTGATTGATAAACCCTACATTATTTAGGTCTTAATTTAGGGTTTCATTTATGAAACCCTTAACACTAAATCATTTAGGGTTTTAAAAATATGATTTAGAGTTTCATTAAAAGAAATTGTAAATCATTTAAGGTTTGACAAATATGATTTAGGGTTTTATAAAATGAAACTTTAAATCATTTAGGGTTTCATTGAATGAAACCTGAAATCATTTATGTTTCACTAATGAAACCTTAAATTATTAAAGGTTTTATCCATGAGACCTTAAATAATTATGATTTTAGAAATATGATCCAGGGTTTAATAAGTAAAACTCTAAATGATTTACGATTTCAAAAACTGGTTGTAGGGTTTTACCAATAGGATTTAGGGTTTCATTTTATGAAAGTCTAAATGATTAAAGGTTTCACAAATATGATTTAAGAATTTGTACAATGAAATCTTAAATTATTTCAGGTTTCACAAATAGGATCTAGAGTTTCATAAATGAAACCTTAAATAATTTATGGTTTCACAAATATGATTCGGGGTTTCATAAATAAAAACCTAAATATGTTAGGGTTTCACAAATATTATTTAGGGTTTTACTATATGAAACTCCAAATTATTTATGGTTTCATTGTTGAAACCATAAAGGAAATAAGGTGTCATAAATTGGATGTAATGTTTCATAAATGAAACCTTAAATGATTTAGGGTTTCATTCATAAAACCCTAAATCATTAAAGTTGTCGATCCTTACAAAGATGGAGAGAAGTGAGTCATTGGAGGAAGTGGAACTAACAAAAAAATCCTTTATGGGTTAGAGTTCATGATGTCCCTTTAAGGTTTCATCTTAAAAGGACCGTTGAGGCGATATGAGGGGTTCTTGGAGAGTTTATTGATTGGGATGATAAGGAGTAGAACCTCTTAGGGGGTGTCTTCCGCATTAGGATTTTGGTGGATGTTAGGAAACCCTTACATAGTAGGGTGTGTATCAAAATAGGAGACACGGAGGCAAGAAGAAGGAGGATTGAATATGGAAGGTTAAGTAATTTATGTTATATGTGTGGAAGGGTGGAGCATGTGATGAGGGAGTGTGAGGAGTGGGGTGACATATCTGATGAGGAAGACTTGGACTCTTTCCCTTTTGATCTCGACTTGCGGGGCCCTTAACTTAGATTAGACGTTAGAGGGGCGAACCATTTGGAGGTGAGATAGGGAGGAATCAATAAAACTAATAGAGTTATTAATGATGCCATCTCGACCATCGTGCCAACGTTGGAGGACAAAATGGGTGGGGTTGGTAAAGAAGGAGGGTCACACCCTTAAAAAACGATGAGGCTCTGGTGACATCTATTGCCCTATCCTTAGAGGACTTTTCTCTATTACAACTTGACCGATTGCCTATTGGGTCAGGCGACAAGGCACCCAATGTCCTTAAAGCCCACACCTTTAGAGAAATTAAAAGAGGGGTGTTGGATAAGTAGAATGAGAGTTGGAAGGAACACCCATTATGTAAGGAGGGGACTTTGAGACATGAAGAGGGATCGAGGGCTTTTGCCAAATAGAAGAAGTGGAATAGAGTAGCTCATGAGGGACATGATTCAAAGGAAAAATGGATAAACATGCATGGGGAGAAGCAAAATATGGGAGGCAAAGGTGGGGATGGCGATAGATATTGAGGAGGACCAACCTCTTAAAAAAAACCCAAGTTATGGGAGTGGTGTGATTTGTTGAGCAATCTTGTCAGGAGCCATGAGAGCCCTATCTTGGAACTATCATAGGCTTGGGAATCCACGGGTAATTAGAAGATCACCCAGAATGAAGTTCCCGATGTGGTTTTCTTCATGGAAACCAAGAAGAAGGCGATGAAGATTAATGGTTTCAAAGGAATGTGTTGTCTTACAAACTTATTTGTTGTTGAGTGTGAGGGGCTAGGAAAGCATAGAGCGAGGGAGCTTTTGCTCCTTTGGACGGAATCTATCGAGCTATAGGTGCATTCATATTCCCTTAATTACATTTATGTTTCTTACAATTTCAAGTCTCATTGGGGAAGGGTGTTTTGACCTTTTTTCTATGGTTTCCCTAATTCGAATAAGAATCATTTCTCTTGGGATATTCTTCAAAATTTAAGATCCCCTTTTGATGACCTTTGGTTATGCTTGTGGGATTTCAACCAAATACTGTCTTAGGAGGAGAAGATTGAAGGGGCCCAGCGAACCTTGGTTAGATGATGGATTTCTATGGAGTGCCATCCTACCTTGACCTATCAGACCTGGGGTACATGGGTATAGGTTCATGTGGTCAAACTAGGGAGAGACTTTAAATCCCAGATAAGGCTTAGACAGGGGGATCCCTTGTCCTCTTATATATTCATCTTGTGTGCATAGGTCTTCTCAACTCTCATCTCCAAATTTGTTGAGAGGAGCACAATCCATGGCATTAAGGTAAGTCATTATGGTACTCTCATCTCACATTTGTTTTTTGCAGATGATACCATTCTTTTTGCAAGAGCTATCAAGCAGGAAGCCAACCATATTTTAGAGATCATTCGTGTCTATGAAAAGGCATCGGGTCAGAGAATCAACCTCTTCAAGACAACTATCTCTTTTAGCCGAAATGTGCCCATAAATAGATCAAATGAGCTAGCAATGTTGATGAATATTAAGGCCGTGGTTCATCATGCTAGGTACTTAGGTTTACCAGCTCTTATTGGTAGATCAAAGATTTAAGTGTTTTGTTATTTTAAAGACTAGGTTTAGAAAAAGCTAAAGGAGTGGAATGAGAGATTCTTGTTTAGGGCATGTCATGAAACTCTCATAAAAGTTATGGTTCAGGCTATCCTGGCGTATGTTATGAGTGTGTTCAAACTACCGATGGGGCTCTATCATGATATTAAGCACATGATAACGAGGTTTTTCTAGGGAGGAAGCCTAGAGGGAAGGAAAATGCATTGGCTTAATTGTGATAATCTTTCAGTTGCGAAGGCAAATAGTGGGTTGGGTTTCTACAAGCTAAAATATTTCAACAATGTTTTGTTGGGTAAACAACTCCAGAGGTTGCTGATTAATGACAATTCCCTTGCCTCTAAAGTGCTAAAAGCTTGTTACTATCTAAACTTCTCCCCTCTCAAGTTGAAGAAAAATTTCAGATTCAGTTGCACTTGGTCTAGCATTTGTTCCTTGAGGGAGACAATCAGATATAGAGCCTAATGGTGTGTGGGCGATAGTAGGTCTGTGAAATTTTGGACGGATAGATGGATTCCTCAGATAAATTGGATGCCCAATTATGACCAAGGTGTTGTTAAGGTAGATGACCCGATTTTTGTTGTTGACTTGTTTTACCAACATTCGTAAGGTTGGGATATTCCAAAGATCCAACTATTTCCCCCTAAATATCTATGAGAGAATTCTTTCTATCCCCACTGAGTTCTCTACGTGCCTTGATAGGCTAAAGTGGAGACATGTTGAATCTGGTGTTTTCTCTATTAAATCTAAAAGACTTTTGGCAAGTGTATCAGATTTGTTAAGTAATACAATGGACAAAGTTTGAGAATCGTATCCATAGAGATTTGGTAGTATTAAACTATCACTCTAATATTATATCTAAGTGAATAATTAATTGATTTGATAATGATAAGGATAATATGCAAAACTAAAAAAATAAATATAAAATAAGAAAAAGATAAAGATATGATTGTAATTGCAAAAGATACAAATATGATTGAAATTTTAAAAGATAAAAGATAAGTTTTGTAATCAAAAGTAAAAAAAGTTGGGGTTGGTTTCATTAGATTTCCGATCAATGTAATTTTAGGGATTTTCTTTATTCATAATTCATACGTATTGTTTCCTAACATATAGTGATGTTTTAACCATGATGTCTCACATGAAAAAACCTAAGTTGCTTAACTCAACTCCTAATTCCTTTGCAAGTCAAGCTAAACCAAGAACGGAGTTTCATAAAAAGTCTAATAGGTGATACCCCATGTCTAGCAATAGAGTTTATGAGGAACCTCTTTTAGATCATAATTTAAAAGTATTTTTCAATAACAATTAAATCTATAACACATGCAATTATAGTAGGCCTAATTATAAAACAAGAATTAAGAGTAGAAAGAAGAACAAACAATAGAATAAATAGAATAAAAACTGAATAAATAATAAGAATGAATTACATGAAGAGTTGTCTAGTTCACCAAACTCCAACAATGAGAAAATTAGCTCCTCATAGACATGAGGAACCTAAAAATATAAAAGTGTTTGGAATTTGAGCTTCAGCCTTCAGAAGCGTAGAACTCCTTTTAAAAAACGTAGCATCCATGGTGTTTAACCAACTTTAAATAGGTGCATTCCTTTTTTCTGGGCCAACTGGAGAGCAAGTTAAAAAAGTGACATTGCTTTAAATTTGTTTCAATGTATTCATTCCTTACAAAAATAAGATAAAAAGTAATAAAATCCTAACAAGATAAAGATATGAAATTAAATCCTAATATTTGATTAAATCTTAATTAATCAAGGTAAAACAAATTATAAAATAATAGAAAAGTAAGATAATCATTATGAATTAAGAATAAATTATGAGTAACAACAACAATTATCACAAATTCAAATACTTTAGTATTTTACAAAGGGAAAGGTTGAGTGAGGCCATCTCTAGTGTCATTCATAGTGTTTTCTGGAAAAAAAGAAGAAGTTGTGGCTCATTAAAGCTATTTCGAAGTGCATCCAATTTTGTTTGAGGGTTTGTAAGAATATTTCGACCTATTATGGCAAATTTAAAGAGAAGCGACATTAGTGTCAATCTAATTTGCCCTAAATGTGGTCTTGTTGAGGAGGATATGGTTCATGCTTTGCTACTATGTGAGTATGTTAGACACATTGGGTTTGCCTCGAACTTGGGAGATTGCACCAATGAGTAGAATACCTTTTCCTTTTTGGCCTAGTTTGCTGAATGCATGAAGTAGGGAGATTCAAATTTTTTGGCTAGAATTTGTGAGATGATTTGGGTGATTTGGTTTAAAAGAAATCAATGGGTCTTCCACACAAAAAAAAAAAAAACTTTCCCTATTCAATGGTCTCTCTAGAAGGTTCTCTCTCTTCAGGCCCTGGTAGAAAACAACCTTACTACCCCCATGACTAGCTTCAGAATTTGGAGGAACTCCCCTCAAAGGACAATCAAAGCAAATTTTAATGCCTCTCCCCAACAGAATAAAGGCACAGACCTTGGGGTTTTATTTCGAGATCACAATGCACTAGTTCTGGCGACTGCTTCCACTTTGATTCCCACCTACTATGATCCTTTGGTAGCAGAAGCAATTGCCTTCAGATGGGGAATTCAAAAGGCTTCCACCTATGCTTTGCCCCCACCATCTATGAGTCAGATTGTCAAACCTTAGTGCATCGATGGAACCCAAAGAAGAGGACTAGTAGCAAATATTTGGAGTCAATTCTTGAGGACTATGCTCAGTTAGGTGCTCCAAGCCTAATCCAGCAGTGTGATTTTGTTTATAGATCAACTAATTCTTTAGCAATTTTTTTTGGCGCATTTCGCCTTTTCTTGTATAAATGGTTTCTAGATGGAGGATATTCCTTGATGGAGGATATTCCTTAACAGTTGGGAGTTTTAGTTGCCAAAGATGCATGGCTTTTAACCATTTTGCTATGAATGAGAAGTATCGAGATTAAAAAAATGAAAATTTTAAAAATAAGAAATAACAAGAGTAATATCTTGAAAGTGTTAAATAAAATGTATATTTAAAAAAAATATGAAAAAAAAAGAGTATATTAAAAAATTGAAAACAAATAAAAATATTAAAATATTAAAAAAAAAAATAATGTCTTTAAAATTCTAAAAATATGAATAAAAAAACTAAAAATAATATCTTGAAATTAAAAAAAATAAAAATAATGTCTTAAAATTTTGAAAAAAAATTAAAAATACGAAAAAATAATAATAATGTTTTAAATTTATTTTTTTAATATAAAAAAGGGAGGGTAATGTCTTCAAACTTCTAAAAGCAATGGATGCAATTTTTTTATTTAAAATATGAAATAGCCATTATAATGTCTTGAAAATTTGAAAGTATTGGATGTAAAAAAATAAAAATATAAAAATTTTAAAAATATAAAAAGAATGTCTTAAAAGTTTTAAAATATTAAAAAAAATAAAAATAATGTTTTGAAAATTTGATCCAAAAGTAATTAATGAAATTTTTTTTAAAAAAAAAAATGAAACTATATATTTTTAAATCAAGAGCAATATCTTAAAGGTTTTTAAAAATATAAAAAAATAAGGATAATATCTTAAATATTTGTATGCATTGAATGCAACAAAATTGAAAAAAAGAATAATTTCTTCAAAATTTTAAAATTTTGGATAGAATAAAAATGAAAATATAAAAAATCTAAAATAATGTTTTAAAAATTTGAAAATCATGATGAAAAAAAATAAAAAAAACAAAAATAATGATTCAATAATTTTAGTTAATTATTTAATTGAATAAGAATATACCGTTATTCTAATTATCTAAACAAATATACGTAAATTAATTAATATATAAATTAAAAACAAAAAATAAATGGATGAAAACGAATATATTGATGGCACGTAATGATACTTTTTTTTTATTATAATATATAACATAATATTTAATATTTAATGGATAATAAATAATAGATAATTGTTGATAAATTTCTTTTAGCTTTTCAACTGCCTTGACTTTTTTATTTATATATCAACACGTGTCAAATCATTTCCAAACATGCTCCCACAATATAAGAGGCAGTGCTTTAATTTCGATAATGCATGTACAAGGCCATAACCCAATATCCCCACTTTTCATGTGAGGAATAAACATAATTTTTTTATTGGACACTGGAAGAAGACTATAATAATCCTGTAGCTATTATTAAATATGGCTACCTCAAATTAACTACCAAAAACTAGCAATTGCAACCCTAACTACCAGTTATGGCTGGTATATGTTGTTGTCAACGTTGCAGCATATGGACAAACATCAATAACTAATCACTTATAGTTTGTGAATTAAACTATATAATATATTGTAATTAAACTATAATATATAGAAGCCACGTTATGGTACTTTGCTTTTTGTTGTTTTGTCTTTTTTATTAATTTAGCCTTGCAAATAAATATTGTTATTAGATGCTAGACTTTCTAGTAGCCTTTTTCTGTTTTTCTTTTTCTTATAATATAAATGTAGAAACAATTTTGGGAGATGGATGTATAAAAGAATAGCCCCATCGATCCCACAATTACTGTTCAAATCCATTCAATTATGATGGTTATAATAACTAATAAGAGTATCCTTGAGAAACAACTATTTCTCATAAAATATACATGTAAACATTATTCATTTTTAATTTTTTAAAAGTTATTTCTAATAAATTTTATAAAATAAATTTAAAAAAATTACTCCTAAAAAAAGGAAGTAATGTTACTTAAGTAAATATCATACTTCACAAACAATAAATATTTATTACTCCATAAAAACAAGTGTTTAACAAACATTATACTTCCTTTACATTAATATTTGACAAAGTAAATGCTCTTATGCTAATGGAAAGAAAACTAGCACGGATTATTCAAACTCTGCTTTTCCTTTCCTTTGGATAAGGTATATATAATTCTCTTGTTCTCAATATGAATTATCAATGACAATGATACACTTTAAAATTGTATTCTTACATTTTTTTAAGGATTTAAATATGATTTTCATACTTATAATATAATTTATTTTAATTTTACTATCTAAATTTCAGTTTTTTTACTTATATAAAAAAATCACTTTATTTTTCTTATTACATGATATTTTAATGTCATATTTGATTTTAATACCTCTGCAGTTATCAGTTGAAATTTATTAAGTAATGACGTGATAACCTCACTATGTTGTTAAAATAAAAGTATTGTATCATTCCTATATTTTAACCTTCGTAGAAGTTCTCATACAGTTTAAGATATTATCTAAGCCATTTCCTATGCGTTTCTCTAAATTTGATAGGTGTGAATTACAAGGGGAACACCGCCAAACAATTTAGGAAAAGTTGTAGTCTCAATCCATTTGTAACAATTGTTATTTTTTCTTCTTCTTTGTCAATTCATTTGTAATAATAGACCATTAATTGAAAAAGGTGAAGCGTATATGTTCCACTAATGTTGTTTTTCTTTATTGGAACAAAAGTAATTGGAGAAACCAAATGGGTACACGCTATATATAGCTTGCACGTTTCTTGGTTAGTACTTCGTACTCGAACAGAACCAAACAAAAAGATAAGTTGGGTTAGGTTTGTGTGAAAGTGGCCAAAAAGATATATAAATTAGTGTCACTTTAACCCTACCACCCTTGGAAACTTGGAATGACTTTGCATGTGATCGATTGAGTTTGACAATATTTTGTTTTATTTATAGCAATCAAGGTGTATGAGACGCACCCTCCTCAATTACTATATTTTTGTCTTTGAAAAATTCTATACCCATTTTGGAAAACTTTTATAAAAGGGTTCCCTCAAAAAAAAAAGTTTTAAATGGGTCGGTTATGTAATTAAAAAAAAAAAAAAAACAAACTGGGTCGGTTATCAAGTTATTAGGTTCCAACTAAAGGAATGGAAGACACAAATTTATGCAGGTCGATTTTAATAATTAATTTGTTTCAGTTTAAGCCAAATATGTCTAGGATAAGTTTAAAGAGTTTTCTTTCTAGTATATTTTATGTTATTTTTCAATCAAAATTTCGGTAACTTACTAATGTTTAATATAATCTTTCAATACAAATTATTAAAATAAAACTTCAATTTTTTCATTGATTCGTATAAAACTTCAATTTCAATTTCTATTTCTATATATGATAGAAAAAGAAATATATCACAAATTAATGTTAACATTTGTTATGTAGATGATTGAAACAAAATTTTAATTTCAATTAATAAATAAATTCAAAAGTGTTTAAAATAATAAAAAAAAACAATAAAACATTATTTACTATTCTTTTTTCTAATAGACTTCATAGTAATTGAAATTCATGAAATTGTTAGTTTAAGAATGTAACATACTTCCTTAAAAAAAAAGTGTAACATATTAAATAAAAAATAAAATCCAAAATTATATTATTTTTATCGATTAATATTAATTATTAATTTATTAAAAAAAATGTTAGCTAGCTGTGTGATTCAAATTCACACATATTGCTTCTCTTTTTACCATTAAAGGTAATCTTATAACTCCATCCAAAATATAAACAATTTTTTTCGGATAAATCAAGTTAACAATTCAATTAGTACACCTTTGTTAGCATGATGGTATTTAAACGATTAGTGGGTGCAAAACCTTTTTAGGGATTATGACGTTTTAAAGTGTAAACTCGATAGAGGACCCATTTTTTTTCTTCTAATTTCTTGCAGGTTAAACGGGGGAGTGTGACACATGGCTATAATCATGTGAGTGAGAATGTGACCTAATTATTCAGTGCTTCCCAAAATATTAAAATAAGATTAAAAACACGTAAATGGTGGGAGACATTGGGATTGAAACTAGCAGCACTAGGTAATGGCGTAGGGTCAAAGGCCAAGTGTCACCTGCACACGTACGAACGTGGCGCACGTGTCAATTTGTAGGGCTCCCTAAGTGTTGGACCTATCGTCTATTTTTGTGAGGGACAAACGACAACATGGAAAAAGTGAATTAAGGGATATGTTGTTAGAGACTATTGAGGAGGCATCGTGGATGCATACGACATCGTTATTATCTAATAGTGGAGTCCAAACCGTGTTGAATCATCACGTCCATCACAACGCAATGAAAAATGTCAATTATGCATATTTATTATTATTATTATCTAGGATGGAATAATAATAATAAAAAAAAACTTTTCTTTCGATATCTAGAAAACTTATCAATATTTATGCCTGAATGTTCAATTTAGGGATTTTATTATCCATATATAGTCTAAACTCCAATATGTACAGGAACACTGAGTTGAAAAAAATAAGTGAAACATTGATAGTGTATCACAATTTTGAACCTAGTAGTTGGCCCTAGAAGGCTAGAATCTTGGATATGGGATCCTTTATTTTTGACAATGGTTTGTCAAATTGACCTAGAGCTTCGTTTAAGATGTTATTGGACAACCAACATATTGAAATTTTAGATCATTTCATTGAGTGGTTTGTGAAAGTCAAATGGTGGGATCTAAAATTGATTTTTGGGACATATGATTTTAATTCTCATGCATGGTTGTACTTGTTTATTTCTAATTTATTAATTTTTAAAATAATTTTATAAAAATCAACCAACTTATTATAAAAGAAAGATTGTGATTGATTCATAACATAAAATTTATTATCATTTTTCTTTTTATGTGATTTTTTTTCCTTTTGCATATGATGTGTCTCTAATTCTAGAAAATCATAGCAAAACATTGCTTTCATTGCTTGGATAGAGAAATTATTTTGGGGCGGTTAATTACAGGTTATTTTGATCGAGACTAAACATATCTTGAATAGTCACTTTAATATATGAAGGACCTAGCTGATACTTCAAGAATTTTTAGACATTTAGGTTTATTATGATGGGCCGATCGGTGACATTCTTGTAGACGGTTAAATAGTTACATTGAAAAGGTTCTGAGATGATTTAATATACATTCTCATAATTCTGTGTCATGCCTATTTAGAAAGGTGGAAAACTCTTTAAATCTCAATGTCCTCAAATCGATAAAAAGATAATTAAAATGGATAATGTCACTCAACAGCCCATGTTATATATTGACAATTTGATGCATGCATATGGTCAGGTTTGTGCTTTACCCAATTCCTAATTAATAGTATTAGACATATAATAGCTTTTCTCAGCTCATTCCATTTTATGCAGACACAAACAGATTAAAATTTAACAATTTGGTACACGCCTTTTGAAACAATTAGATTGTATGACAAGAACGTATTAATGATACCCTTACAAGTTACAGTACATCCTTCCGTGACTAAAATTAAACTTTATTTTCCTAAAATTTTAGCAACTTATATATGTCTTATAGTATGATGTTAAGAATAAAAGTGTACGCGGTAGGGTGATGCAGTTAATGAATGGTCGACAAATTGAAATTGACAGTACTATAATAACGTCATATAAATTGGCACACAATTTGAGTAATGAACCACTTGGTTTTATAGTACCCTGAAGACTGGTTGGTTTTAGTTTTTGCATCCCAAAGCAGTAAGCACAAGGATTGTTACGAGGTGCAGCCACATCTCAGCTTTCAATCCTTTAATTTCTTCAAAGAACAGACAAAAATTGTTAGCCAAACGCCAGCCAGATACCTGTTGTTTTCCTTTGGATTTTCTACCCTTTTAGCTAGAACTGCATGCAAGTTGTGGAACCTAGCTAGGTTCGATGAATATTTAGTTGACTTAATTAACAAGGTGATGTTGTACTATAAATTAATTAAAGTATATTTTTATTTTTTTCTTTACTTAATTAACACAGTACCATGAAATTAGACACTATTAACTAAAGTCTATTTTTAACCAACATGTGGAAAAATATATGTTGAAAGGTGTTAGTTTTTCTTTTTTAATTTACTATTTTACTTATATGAAATATTTAACAATTTTGTTTGATAATTAATTTTTACTAAAAGACCTAATTGAATATCTTTCTTCCCAATCACATTTTTTTTACCCACTTTTAGTATATTTTAAAGAGTCCATTTTTATGTATTCTTTAACAAAAGTGTTTTTAGAAAAATTTCTTAATCTTTTATCTATTTCAATTTATTATTTTCATCTTTGTTTTTAAATTAATTCTTCAATAATTTTTTTAAAAGAGAATATGAACAACAGTTAAAAATAATTTATTTCTCAAAAAATTTAATTATTTAAAATAAACATTTATACTAACATATTATGAAGATGTTGCACCGGCCATCCAAAATATTTAGATTTACACGTTGATTTTGTGAAAAGGGCTTTCATGCGCGCCGATTCAATTACTGTAATAGCTAGCAAAGTCAAAAGATTTTTTTACTTTTTTTGAAGAAAAATGTCTAAAGATAAAACACTCTAAAATGAGAATACAATTGCAACGTGCATTGCATGGTAGCGTTGAACTTGAAAATGCTCTATTTTGCTTCCCTCGTTTCTTGGATTAATTTAATTGGCTTACGAAGGCGAGTCGTGAAGTTATAAAACAGTCAACTTACGAATATGATTACATAACAAAACTTAGTAACTTACTACAAATTTGACTACATACACTGACACAAATGCCACACTGACGCGGATCATTAAAATAAAAAGTCACATATAAATTTTGATCAATAATATATATATGAAATCATATAAAATAATAGGTCGACATGATGTTTTAAGACGGCAAACTATTTTTCATATTAGAATAATAAACATGCCGTATTCACAAAATATTGTTGATTAAGATTTTATACACTTTTGAATAATATTAATTATTCTTAATCATTAAATTTAAATAATTAATAGTGAGATGAAAGAGTCACTATTGATATAATTTATATTAAATATTTTTTTTAAAAAAATTTAACATATTAATTGCATTCCTGAGTTAAACGTAAGAGAATTTTCTTATCCTTTCCAAAATAGAAAATCAATGAATTAAAAAGTTTTTACAATTACTCTTCTAGCCTTAAAAGTTACTACTATGGCATTTATTTGACCCTACTCCCTAGTAAATTGTTGCTGTGGTAATGTTCACGAGGGTTTTTCATTTTGTTTTCATAGTGGTCCCACGTAAAAAAAAAAATAGTTCAGCATATAACTGAGAAAGTTGTGGTCTCTGTTCATCCCCTTTTAAAACCTCTTGAAACCTTTCCTCTTCACACAAACATCTCTCTCTCTTTCAGAGAGACACACACTGTTCCCAATTCTCAACATTTTCTAGTTCCACCACCATGGCGGTAGGAATCTCCGCCGCCATAACCATGAAGCCCATCCTTCGTTTCCACCAACCCCACCTCCACAAACCAATCCCAACAACAACACTCCCTTTCTCTCCCTTGAGAACTTTTCATCACTCCAGAACCCAAAAGTTGTCGACTTTCACCGTCTGTGTCCTCATGCAGGATCCGAAACAAGACACCCACTTGGAAATTGAGGCACAGGAACCACCCACTTCTCCACCTCAACAAGTTCTGTCGCCAAAGTTGGCTGCGAAATTGGCCAGAAAAGAGTCTGAGAGGTTCACTTACCTCATCGCTGCTGTCATGTCTAGCTTCGGCGTCACATCCATGGCAGTTTTCGCTGTTTATTGTAGATTCTCGTGGCAAATGGAGGTAGGTGCTGCCTTCAAATTGATTCTTTTTTTCTTTTCTCTTCTTATTTTTATGTGACCGATGTGGTTGGGGCTGTGATCATTGATATTGTGGAGAATAACAGACAAATGTGATGTGACCGATGTGGCCACAGTTGTGTCATGCATGATTGATTGGTGATTTGCATGTGAAGATATATACTATAATCTTATTATGAAATTGGTTTTGGTTGGTGTAGGGTGGAGAAGTGCCTTGGTCTGAAATGTTTGGCACATTTTCTCTATCAGTGGGAGCTGCTGTGAGTATTCCTTTTAATTGATTATTATGATTTTGATTCCAATTCTGATTTGAATGGTTTTTTTTTATTCAGAATTGGTTTAGTTCTTTGTGAATTTCGAGTGGTAAATTCATCTGGGTGTGTCTGATTTTCAGGTGGGTATGGAGTTTTGGGCTAGATGGGCTCATAGAGCCCTCTGGCATGCTTCCTTGTGGCACATGCATGAGGTATGCTTTCAATTGCTTCATCTTTCCTCTGAAATCTGAATCCTGTCTCTCATTGACTGTTTAATTCAATTTAATTATGTTTTTTTTTTCGTTAAAAATGTGTTCTGGTCGTCAATATTTGGTGAAATTTGTTGTTGAAACGTGTTCTATTTTTTCATCTTTCCTCTGAATCTTGTCTTTCCCTCACTGTTTAAGTCAATTTAATTATATATTTTCTGGTGAAAATTGAAACATGCCTGGTCCTCAAGTTTTGGTGAAATTTTTTCTCGGTCTTCATATTTTAAAAATAATAGTTTCGGGTTCCCTGTTTTTAAGGTATAAAGACTAAGATCAATTCTAATCTGAAAATGAGCACATTTATTATAAGAATTGTCCAACACCACAAAGTGTCAAAGTCCAAGACCCACAAGAAAAAAAAATGTTTGGTTTTGGTTAATCCTTTAGATGTCTCAGCAACCAATGACCAGAAACTATTGGATTTGGATCGGTGCAACACAGAAACAAACTAACAAATGCTTTAACTTCAATTTGCAGTCCCACCATCGACCAAGAGAAGGACCCTTCGAGCTTAACGATGTATTTGCAATAATCAACGCTGTCCCTGCCATCGCTCTCCTTTCCTATGGTTTCTTCAACAAGGGACTGGTCCCTGGCCTTTGCTTTGGAGCGGTGCGTGATTTCGAATTCTCAAAATCCAAATTACTAATCTTTTTGTTATACTACTTTCTCTTTAATTATAATAGTTTTACGGTGGGTGGTATAAGTTCTTATTACATTCGTATGTAATAATTTCATTACGTGTAAAATGAATCGTGAATATAATTCGTGTCTCTGACCTGACCGAGTGGGTTGAGAGACAACTAAAATCTATTACATCCGAAAAAAAAGAAAAAAGTTTCATTTGATTGGGAGTGAGATTCCCAATTAACGGTTTTATTGGCAACTCTGGCGGTGGAGGTGGAGGGTTACCAGTAAAATAATAATAATTATTACTACTTTAGACTTTAATTTAATGTTGTCATTGTTGATGATATTGATTGAACACTTTTACTAAAGATACCTTCAACTATGAACAGGGTCTTGGAATTACGGTCTTTGGGATGGCCTACATGTTTGTGCACGACGGATTGGTTCATAAGAGATTCCCGGTGGGCCCCATTGCCAACGTGCCCTATCTTAGAAGGGTGGCCTCTGCTCACCAAGTAATTTTCATTATCATCATTAGGATAACATTATATATGCAACAAAATTTATTTATTTATTAGAAAATGTTCTCACTTTCTAATGTATCTTTAACGTGCCACTAATTGAGCACTAATTCTGATACCCGTGATACTGTTATTGTCTTTATCTCAGCTTCACCATTCGGAAATATTCAATGGAGTGCCATATGGGCTGTTTTTGGGACCAAAGGTCAGTTGAATTTTTGTTTCTTTATAATTGAAATATATTTTTTTCTTATTAGATACATTTTTTTTAATTAATATTTAGTTGATTAGCTTAAACTTTTATTATTATTATTTTATTAATGTCACAACTCACAATTAATAATTGAATATGGCATGCAGGAAATTGAAGAGGTGGGAGGGCAAGAAGAGCTGGAGAAAGAGATAAGTAGGAGAGCAAGATCATACAAAATAGCGAATGAGAAAAGCTAATACAAATCAAGAGCTGTTTCGAAGAATTATCAATGTAAATCAGAAATATGAAATAAAATGGTCTAAAAATTTTGCTTGAATATTTATAATTTTTCTTACAGCAGCATATAATAAAAAGTCAGATATGAAATAAAAGTAAAATACAGAAGGTGGTGGTGTAACAAATAATTGGTGTCTTAAATTTTGTTTTTTGGCTTGGGAGAGAGAGTGAAAATGAGGTATTTAGTGGGATGGGGGCGTAGAGTACATTCCACTTAGTTATGTAGTTGGTTCGTCCCTATCTGTGGGGCATTGAGCTGTGTATGTCACTCAAGTGGGGTTTGGCACCATTAATTACAGATACCTGAAAGGGTAGGGTAAGGTTTTACTTGACTCAAACGTTGGCACACAATCTCAGTGTGGATAACAGTATCAGATTTTTTGTTTTTAATGCATAAATCGTAGACATTTGAGATTTAATTAAGATCCAATTCAAGGATTGCCCGGTGTCTAGTCTAGGCAAGTATTCTCACCCGTGAAAATATAAGGTTGAATTTGGTGGTGGATTTAAGACTCTAAATTTGTGGGGTAATTTATTTAAAAATAATAAATAATAAATATTATTACCATATATATGAAAATAATGACATAAATAATTGTTTTTTATTTGACAATGGATTTAATATATATATTTAGTGATGCAAAAAGTAAAAATTCAATATATTTAGTTGTAACTTACCCACCTTTAAGTGCATGTGTGTTCGCCACTGCATGTATCATTTTCATGGATATTCATATTGGATATTGTTATTTTTGTGAGTTTTGTTCTAGGTCTCCCATCTTTGTTTTCTTTTACTTTTTCTAATGAAACATAGTTAGAGATTCATTTCTAGACTGCAATTTCGGTTTAAAAAAAAATGTAATAACAATCTATTTAATGAAAAGTTTTTTATTTGATCTCTTTTGTATGAATTTTTTTTTTCAAACCAATGACAATTATAGTATCACTAATATGATTAATCTTTGGCTTAATGGAACGGATAATATTTGACTTAGCAAAAAAAAATAAAATGAAACATTTAAAAATGATAAAAAAAAGGAACATTTAAAGATAAAATTTCCCTACTATAATATTTTACTTAGCTTAGAATATCTCCAATGTTAAATCTTTAATTACCTTAATTTTTTTCATTCAATTTTAAGCAACTTAAATAATTTTCTCTCAAATGAGAATTTTTATTAACAAATTATTTAATTCATGAATATTTCATTTTTCACTCCTATATTTAATGCAAAGTTAAGGAATTTCTGAGTAAGAATTATTTATATAAATAACTTCATCCAATTTTAAACAACTCAATATTGTATGTGTCACACTAAAATAAGTCATTTTTCATGTTAAATGTAATTTTTCTTTTTGTTAAACAACTTCCATTATAGATATTCTTGTAAACAAATTTTTTAAAGATAATTTTTTCCTTCCGAGATACCTTGTTTATACTATTCAATTTTTTTTTTTTGTGACAAAATTTGTAATAGAATGTTTAGAAAAGAAAAAATATATGGTAGACCGTGGATTGTTTGATTGAAGACTTAGAATATTGGTTTTGATAGAGTTTATTTTTAACTTATAAACTTTTTAAGTAAAAGTTGATCAAATACTAATTACTAAAAATTAGAAATAATGGACTTTATAAAAAGCTGTTGAAAAAATTAATATTTTTTTATAAAAAAATATTAGTAATTAATTTGTTAGTTTTTATTAACGGGAAGTGAAATTCAAAAACTCTTCTTTTAATTATATTTTAATTTTAAATTAAAAATAAATAAATATTAACAAACAATTTTGTATAACCGATAAATTAATATTCCTTCCATATCTCTTTCTTTTGTGTGTATAGCCGTGAGATATTTAGAATTTTTATTTAACATCCAATTAAACCCTTACACATTTATGACTAGGAGAGGTATATATATATATATATAAAAAAGAATAGTTAAAAGGGTAAAACACGTGTTAAATAGGCTTGCTTAACCATACACACCAAGTTGCACAGTACTAAATAAAGCTCACTAAACTCTTGGGTTCACTTTGAGCTTGGGGAGTCTTCGACATCATGTGATCTCTAGCATAAATAGATAATTAAGAAAAATATATATTTAAATCAACAACAAAAGCAAATAGCTATCACACAGAAAAACAAAACACCCGAAGACATAACTATACCTAACACATGCATTTTTTCTCTCTCTCTCAAACTAGGTAGGACTACTACGAGGGACAAAGCTCTCCTTAGTATTAAATGTTTATTAATCAACACATAAATTCCTTTGTATATAGTTCCTTTCGTTAATCTTTTTTTTCATCAAAATAAAAAATCTTGTTCATTTTGGACGAAAGAATTAACCTTTTTGAATAATGTAACTTACAAATTATAATTATGCCGTGTCATGAGTTATGTTCTTGTTAGAGTCGTGCAGTACTCTAATAGCAGTGGCTGTAGGGGATGGAGTAAGTACCCTAATCTAACAGTAGACAACAACTTTTTGAAAAAAGTATTAACAATCAAGCAAAATTTCTGTAACTAACTAATTATTGTGACAGTTGTATGAATAACTGTTAAAATCTTCCAAGAAAGGGAAAAAAAAAAAGCCTTTAAAAAATGGCAAGACATCATGGCACATTCTCATGCACGTAGACATAGACGTTTTTTTTTTTTCCTGTAACTGCCATCCCATGTGACCATACTGTGGTTTTCCTAGCTAACACGTAACTGCATACTTTAATATTCCATAATGTAGCATTGAAAATCACCACAATCGTGAAATTCTCCTAATCTCTCCCAAGATATATGCATTAGTATTAATCTCTTTATATATATGACCCCTTTGTCTTCTATGTGTCACCAAAGAAATTAAACCGAAACAAAAAAACCTCAGTCACACTCAAACTATGAAGCCGTGTCCAAAACTCAGCAACTCCTATGTAATTATTTTTTGTTCTCTGTGTGTGTTCATTGAGCTTTTCTGATATGCAAACAATGCTTTGTTCTGTTTTTTCTTAGTATATTTCAGTGTTTTGATCATTGTGGTTTCTGTGTTTTTCATTTGCATATATTATTTTCCAAGGTTTTAAATAGCGGTTAACGTTGTTCTCTTGTGAATCCTATAAAATTGTTGGTAGTGATTGATCGTTGATGTGGCTGCAATTGCACTTATGGAAACCTGCAAAAGATACAAAATGTGGGACCCAAATTGAAATCGTGGACCACAATTTGAAGCCTTATTATAATTTGAGTTCAGGACAAGAAACTTGTCCTTTGTTGTGTTGTTTGACATAATAAAAAAACTCTTGATTTTCTTCTACAGGCTGTGGGGGTTTTCTGCACAGTTTTGTTATTGGGATTACAAGTAGTGAGGGTTGTTGAATGCAGAGTAGTAGCCAATAATGGATTGGACTGTTTCGAGTACTCTGCTATCAGCTGCCGAAAACACAGTGCAGTTTTGACTGATTTTGGTGGTGTTGGTGATGGAAAAACATCTAACACAAAGGCTTTTCAATATGCAATAAGCAATCTCAGCCATTATGCATCTGATGGTGGAGCTCTACTTTTTGTTCC
This sequence comes from Amphicarpaea edgeworthii, assembly GCA_014843725.1. NCBI lineage: Eukaryota > Viridiplantae > Streptophyta > Magnoliopsida > Fabales > Fabaceae > Amphicarpaea > Amphicarpaea edgeworthii. The sequence continues at coordinate 4,701,005 of CM026325.1, forward strand.
ACCAGGGAAATGGCTAACCGGAAGCTTCAATCTCACAAGCCGTTTCACACTTTTTCTCCACAACGAAGCTACCATTCTTGCATCTCAGGTATTTTAGTTATTCGTCCCCTCTTCCACTTTTTATAAATTATTAGAAAATTTAATGGTTTCATGTTATAGCATGTGGTCAAAATCATGTTATGTTTTATTTGAGATGTGACACAACTTAGAAAATTGTATTTTATGTATAAAGAAATACAGTATATAATACGATATGATCTCTTTTCGGCATGCCACATGTGCACCCTATTATTATAGTGTAAAAATACATTAATCAAAGATACGTAGCAGTTGTTTCTTATTAGAATTTGGTCACCTAATATCAGTCCCTAGCACTTCACCTTTTCGCCTAACTTCAATTTCTTGGCAGTTAGTTCAGCTGCATTTGACATCGTAATCTATTGCTTTTTTTCTGTTTCCTTTTTGTATTATTATTGAGTTTAAAATATAAAATTATTTTAAACTGCATCATTTTTTTCTTTTTTATTTATGTTGATGTTTATTGACCATGGACACACATTAACAGGATGAATCAGAGTGGCCCCAACTTCCTGTGCTACCATCATATGGCAGAGGAAGGGATGCTCCTGATGGAAGGTTTAGTAGTCTCATTTTTGGAACTAACCTCACTGATGTAGTAATCACTGGTAACTACTAGCCCAATCACTAAACAGCTATTAGAGGTTGTTAAGGTCATGTCTCATTGGAAATAATTTTTAAATCACCTTATGTTTTTTATTCATTAGGTTACAATGGGACAATTGATGGACAAGGGTCTTATTGGTGGGACAAGTTTCACAAGGGTGAATTGAAACTCACTAGGCCTTATATGATTGAGATTATGTTCTCTGATCACATCCAGATATCAAATCTCACTTTGATCAATTCTCCATCTTGGTTTGTCCATCCAATCTACAGCAGGTTTGACAAGGATTTTTTCATTTGGATTGATGGTTAATCTTAATGCACAATATTTTCTGTTGTTCTTATCGGCCTATTTTGCAGTGACATTATCATTCAATGGCTTACTATTCTTGCTCCAGTTGACTCTCCAAACACTGATGGAATAGATCCAGGTAATTTTATTATTAGAGAAATGCTAGCTAGGAACACACTCTTAAACACATTTCTTCTTATTAATTGAAATTGATTGAAAATCACAAAATTTGGTGGATCCTACATTCTATTTAATGACTTTTGTAATCATTACTTTTGAAGTCATTCTAAAGTGATTTCCAAATAATCATTATTCAACCTATCAAACTTAAACTCTAAAAAAGGTGTTTGTTTTCCCCATATTTGAACTTCTCATCTTAATTATGTGTTTTCAGTCAGAAGTAATGTACAAGCTTTCATAATGTTACAAATTTTCAATTATTACTATACACTAAAACTATATTGGTCCAAATTTTAACCACAGTCTTCCTCCTTTTTACAGATTCCTGTACTAACACTAGGATTGAAGATTGCTATATTGTCTCTGGTGATGATTGTATAGCAATAAAAAGTGGTTGGGATGAGTATGGAATCAAATTTGGAATGCCAAGCCAACACATCATAATCAGAAGGCTTGAATGTGTATCCCCAGACAGTGCTATGATTGCATTAGGCAGTGAAATGTCTGGTGGAATCGAAGATGTTAGAGCTGAAGATCTCACAGCAATCAACACTCAATCAGCAGTTAGAATCAAAACTGCAGTTGGCAGAGGAGCATATGTGAGAGACATATTTGTCAAAGGAATGAACTTAAACACAATGAAATATGTCTTTTGGATGACAGGCTCTTATAGCTCACACCCTGACACTGGTTTTGATCCCAAAGCACTTCCCAACATCACTGGAATAAACTACAGAGATGTCATTGCAGATAATGTCACATATTCAGCAAGGCTTGACGGAATTGCTAATGACCCTTTTACAGGAATTTGTATTTCTAATGTGACCATCCATAGTGGGGAAAAGAAATTACAATGGAATTGCACGGACGTTGAGGGGGTTACAAGCAATGTCTATCCTAAGCCTTGTGAATTGCTGCCACTGAAGGAAGAGAAAATTGAGTGTCCTTATCCAGATGACAAAGTTCCCATTGAAAGTGTTCAGCTGAGGACTTGTTCCTTTAAAAGGGTCTTATTCTTCTGATAGAATGAATGTATACGAAGTTTTAATAATATAGTAAACACTATTGTCATCCATATAGTAATTTTTTTAAAAATGAAATGAAATCAAAATTATAGAATAAATGGTCTACTTTTCTTATTACCAAAATGATTTTAGGATTGGTATATCCTGTAATCAATAATCACTAGCAATCTTCAGAGGATGAATAGTGGTCTACTTAAATCTGTGATTAGGAAGAATTTTTCTTCAGATCCTAGTACAACATTTGACTCTTGTGTTTTGCTTATTGATAAAGCTCAAGTAACTCATGAACTACATGAAAATATTGAAAATTTTCTGTCAATTTGGTGTGTGCCAATAGACTTTAGGAACAATATTGTTATTTTCTCACTTTCTGATGGCAATTGCTGCTGCTTATTCTTATATTCCTCTTGGTATCACCTAATTTTGCGGATTTTGTGGAGAGTAATTGTGTTCATAAGTCTCCATGGCAATTTGACGTTCCTTCAGTAAACGAGGAAGAGGGAATTAAAAACAGGTCTAAAGTTGGATTATTTCTAAACAAAGTTTAAATATGCTTTTCATCCGTAAAATATTGTTTTAGTCCCTATACTTAAATGTAAGGACTAAAAATGAATGAAACAAGGAAGAAATGAAGAAATAGTTGTTATTACCTCAAAAAGAAGTAAGTTGGTCTCAAGCATGCAAACCACATCTCCCATTTTGAGTCTAGGATTGATATCAGGATCTACACATCGTAAAGCAACCAAAGCAACCCGTTTAACTACCACAATGGAAGAAGGCATTTCAAGCAATTTTGGATCCACCACATTCTCAATCTTTCCATTGGAAATCATTGATTTGAACCAGTCCACTATATGAGCCTGAAATTTGGAGTCATGTTAAATTCATTCATTTTATCTGAAAGACATGTAAGCAGGAATGAAAACCAACAACAACTGATGAATCCAACATTGGTACTTGGTAGTGTTACCTGTGGCTGACTGTGGTATGAAGGAATCCTTCCTGATAAAATCTCCATGATAAGTAATCCAAAATCATAAATGTCATTACCCTCAGTTAAGGTACTACTGGAATGACAATCTGGAGCTTCATAACTGGAGCATGTGAAAATAAAAATTAATTTGAAAATTGATGAATAGTTATATCAGATGAAAATTTAATCTAAGTAGTAACTATGTACTGACACTATAAATGCTTTTTACATAATCATTTAATCACAATTTGTCTTGTATGGTAAATTTGTGTAAAAAATTTATACAGACAATGCATAGAAATTAAAATCATCAAATAATATGTGATAAGAAGAAATCTACTTACAATTTAGAAATATTTAATGAGGCTAAATAATTTGATAATTGTCAGGGGAAAAAAAACTGACCCCGATGCTTCCACTTCCAGTATAATGTGACTACATTCTGGTTTTTGAACCTTAACAAGGCCAAAATCAGATATTTTTGGATTCCATTGGTGGTCCAGCAAAATATTGCTAGATTTTATGCTGCCATGGAGAATCTTTGGTTTAACTCCCTCATGAAGGTATGCCAGTCTGCATAAGTACTTTGTCTTTAGAAAATATAAAAAATTTTGTTTTTTTGTAGATAAAGTTGTAATGTATATTTTTACATCTAATTCTCACCCTTTTGCTACACCATGGATAATCTTCATTCTTATTTCCCATGTTAGAGGGCTGATTAGTACAGGAAATTCATGAAGCCAGTGATGCAGACTTTCATTTTCCACATATTCAGATACTGACATCCTGAGAGAGGTGGCACATTAGTGTTAATTTTAAATACTTAACAATAGCTTCCATTTGGGATGCAAAAAGTTCCTCGGGTTGGGGACTATGAATCAGGTAGAAAATTCAAGCCATCATATACACATTTGCATCAAACTTAACACAGACATATTTTGTATCATTAGAGTGTGATTGAATGCGTAAAATGATTTCATAAATCAAACAAACTCATTTTTGTGTTTAGTAAATTGATAATTCCATAAATTTACCCAAGCAATATTGAATGCATACTGGAAAGTCAATTACAAACAGGATTAAATCATCATGTTAAAATCTCTTGTAAGTTGTTACCAAGAAATCATATTTGTCAATCACACAGCCTAATGAATTAGCATTTTTTTACATCAATATAAATTGGTAAACACTAGGAAATTGAATTGAACAGGAATTTAAGCAACAATATTCTATATAAGTACCTGTCACGGGCTAGCCTCTTCACTGCCACCAGTCTATGATTTGGCAACAAACCAAGATAAACAATCCCATTATCCCCACTTCCAATCACATTTTCTTTAGCCAATCCATTAGTAACACCCTCTATCTCCTTAAGGCTAAAGCAACACCCCTTACTAATACCAATACCATTAACTACAGAATCCAAACCTTTCAAATATCCATCTTTTATAATGCCATCAACCAACTGATCATGATTATGATCTTTTGACAACTTCTCAAAGTTCATCACATGTCCTGAGACATTCCATGATGCTGACAGTAACTTCTTGTCAAGGGAGGAAGTGCTAAAATCGCCACTGTGGTGCTTGCATGCTATTGATTTGGGTAAAGAAAAACGTGGTTTGTATGATTTTTTACTATGATAGAATATGAAGCAAAAGCATTGGATGACACATCTCACAAGAATGAGTAGCACTATTGAGGCTGCTAGTAGCAAAGCCCATAATGGGATGCCAAAGAATACCTTCATTTTAGTGATGATGTATTGAAAGGCATAGGAAGAGAGAGATTATGAGAGTGGTTTGAGTTTGACTTGGAACAACTCAGAAAATTGGAAATTGAAGCTACGTTAATTACTTTGTCAACAATGGGTTTTTGGCTCAGGGAAAATAGTAGATGAAGTTGCTTTGGTTTCAAGTTTTGAAATCTTAATCTCAAGTATTTCTAGTACTAAGTGCTAACTGACCCACGAGAATAGCGGAAACCATATATTCATGCATCCAAAATGTTGGACATTTTTATAACGACTGGATTAAGAAAGAAGAAGTAAAAAAGGACAAAGGCTTGTTCAAAGTTCAACTGAAAATAAAACATAGTTGTCAATAAAATTAAAATAAAATAAATATTTTAAACAAAAGGAAAATAAATATAAAAAAGATATATGAGATTAAGTAATACATGTTTGTTGTGAATAACTAACTATGTTACGATTATATTGCTTGTTGGTATGGAGTTTGTTCACTGTGCACTTAGTCTTATGCTTTGCTTACCATTAATTTCTACATGTTTACGTATATTTGCTATGATTGCTCACGTACTCCTATAACTAAATTTACCATGTTTATATGCTATATATCATGTAGCAACAGTCGTACAGTACCAAAATCATAGGATATGTTGATGTTGTTTGGTCAAGTTTTAGGGCTAGAGGAAAAGCGAGTAAATAAAATAAAAACACAGCAATTCAAATCTTTCATTGTTATTGAATCCTAATGAGAAAATGATTAAATATATCCAGAAAGGTTTCCAGCAAATGAACTCAAGCCATATCCAACATCACAATTTTAGGGAAAACAAGAAAAAGGTATAATGACATTAATTTATTCCATAAGATAAAGTCCTTCAACTATATAGTAATGTGGCTTGGGCTTGGTGGTGGTACATAAGGCTCAGGCAAGCAAAGATCTTCAATGATCCTTTCTTCAATTGGTTCATTTATAGGTGAAACCTTTATTTCATATAGCTTTGGCCACAGTTTCCCAGTCACTGCAAGCAAAGACATATGTTACATACTTACATATATAAACTTATTTGAATTGTAAATATGGATAGAGAGAAAGCAGAAACATGAACTTTCACAATTAGTTACTACAAAACCATGGTTTGGAACTTTTTAAACGGATATTCAAACACTTCCATTTTGACCCCTAGTAAGTATTATCATCAGATATCAATATCATGCCTAATAGTAATAGTTAAAAAAGATCGAAAAAGTCTCAATGGGTGAAATGGAAACAATATGATTGATTATTGAATCACAAATTTAAAATTGATAATTTAATTTTTAAGAAATTAGAAGACCGGAACTTACCAAAAATACGCTTCTGCTCACCATCCCATGCTATGCCATTCAAAATATTACTTTCCTAAAATATATATAAAAGATCAACACACGAGTGCAACAACAACTTTTAATGCCAGAAATATAAAACATTTGTTTTCAAAAAATTTAATATTTATGCATAGCTAATGTAAAATAATTTTACACATTTAATCAATTATAAATTATAATCCACTATTTTAATAATTTTTTAAATAAATTTATAAAAGTCAACAAACTTTTTATAAATGAAACTGATAATGTAAAATCATTTTATATTAATAGTACATTAACATTAAACTCTTTATGTATCATGTTTTTAGATTATGTAAAAACTTGAATGAAACTAATGATGTAAAATCATTCTTTATTAATAGTGCATTAACATTAAACTCTTTTATGTATCATGTTTTTAGATTATGTAAAAACTCAGCATGTATACACTAAATAATAGGGCAAAAATCTTGTATCTAGATATCATAAGGTTAAGGCTCCTTACACTAATCGCCCCTGCATCAACAAGTTCTTTCCTGCATATATGATAGATTAAATGTAACATTAATCAAAATGGACAAATATACTTATTAATTATAGTAAATACCCAATTTGTTCTTCAAAAGATTATTAATCAATGTAATCCTTGAATGATAATTTTTTGGCATCAAAGTAATCTAAAAAAGTCACCCCCGTTTACCATCAAGGACCAATTTGATGTTTGCTAATCTTTGAGAACCAACTTGGGATTTACTTCATTTATTATATCATTAACATATATACACAAAAAACATTACTTTAAATTTTGGAGGAGAATCCATCCAAGAACACTGCCATCATTGGGAGAGATTCTTACAATGCATTCTGTCTGCTCAAAGAAATATCAACCTCAATCAAAATTTAGCCAAACAGAGAACCTTGGACCAAAGATATCATGCAAAGTTATCCAAAATGCTTATAAGAGAAGAAAAAATTAAATAAGTTTTTTTAAAGTTAAAATTGACTTTTCACTGGCTAGAAGTGTTTCTAGGATGTTTACCCAAACAAGCCCATATAATTTTTTTTAACTAAAATCATAATTAAGCACAGAGGCATACCGGTAAAACATTTGCCCAAATTTCACCATTTATGTATTCCAATTCATTGAGATTGTGTACTTCATGACCATTATAGTAGACAACTTGTTTTGATACAGCTACATCAAATAGGGCAATGTAAATTCCAAGAAAATGCAAGGCAAACATAGATAAACTAAACAAATGTAATGTCAAAGTTTGAAAACTGAACACAAAAAGGTTTTGGAAAAAAAAGGTGAAAGGAAAGGAATGGAACTTCATTGGACAGACAAATTAACCTTCAAATGTTTGAGGATGAGTTTGAATCATTTGATACAATGTTGAACTGCCATCACTTCCAAACAAGACTTTTCCATCAGTTGCTAGACCCCAACCATCATTCATATCATGATTAAATGTTCCAATCTACAGAAATTGTAAAGGGTAAGATGTTTGAGATCTGGCTAGCTATGTTAACAGGCACTTTAATTTGGGGCATTCGATCACCTCACAATCATCACTGATGGCATCTCAGGAAAAAAAAGTATGAAACAACAGAAACAAAAATTGAACTTTTGATCAGATATATCAGCTGAAATCACTTATATTACAATGCAATTGAACTTTTAACTTCTAGCATATGAAAAGAGGTTGTTTCTGGATTCGAACCAAACCAACTGATCACCAAGACGCAACTTTACCTTAGGGCTTGGCCCTCTAGTTTCTAGTTTGAGATATTAATAAAATTAATATGAAAACATATAAGATTAGAGTTTAAACTCATGAGTTTACAGTATATTTATATAATTATGCATAATAGATTGCAAATCTACTATAGTTTGATTATGTTGTCACTTTCCTTTATAGAAACTCATTATATCAAATCAGTACGAATTACTCAAACCATGACAAAGACAAGGTTACACGAGTGAGAAGGTAAGCAACAAACTTGGCTGAAACTTTTTGGGTCATATATGAAACCATCTGTCCGCAACCAAGTTATTTGGAACAGTCTACATCAAGTGCAACGGATAAATGTATTAGAATAAATCCAAACATTAAATGTCAGAGTGAAAATAACTAAATGATTAATGTCTTATAATCCCTAGTGTTTAAGCCAAAAATAATACATTGTATCTGAATAGAATTAAGGCAAACATCCCTGCAACGAGTGTTTTAAACCCTTAATTTCAATACAATTCAATAGGTCTCAATTTCCAAGTGGTTTGTAGAAATTGTATAGTACTTTTATTTTGTGTTCTTATTGATTAAATAGAAGCTGTTTAGAAGGTAGAAGAAGGAAATGTCAAACAATTAAAGACTAAGTCCTGTCTTGCCTAAAATATGTGGACATTTTTCTCTTTCTTTTCCATGATTCCTTCTTCTCATACATTGGTAATATATAGAACCATTGTTTTAACTTTTTAAGTTTAGCAAGCAACAAAACAGAAAAACAAAATGCAACATAATTTGCCTTTCATACCTGTTATTGAGGAGAGTTAAACCTTCACCCCAAAAAGAATCATTCATCGTGTGAATAATCTCAACCTGCATGACAAATAATTACAAAGTTTACAATAAATTAAGGTTTAATTACTTTTGATATTCTTTCTTTTACAAATTCGCTATATTAGTTTACTAGTTTCTAATTCACAATTTTGGTTCCATACTTTTTAAAATTTTATAATTTTAATTCAATGGTTAAATTATAATGGTTGACTGTCAAATTTAATGTTGATTATTTTTATCATTTTAAAAATAAATTATTTTTTTTTACTAGTCACAATTTTTTTAATTTAAAATTTACTCATTTATTATATATATTTTTATTTTGTAATTAGTTTAAAATTAGATAATTAAATTTAATTAAGTTAATTTTTAGGTAAACTTTTTTTTAAATATCTCTTTTTTTACTAATCACAAAATTACTTTTTTAATTTAGAAGTTACTCAATATTTTTTGTGATTAGTAAAAAAAATTAAGTAATTAATTTAATTATTTAATTTCGTAATTATTAAAAAAATAGGTAAACTTTAAAAATTAAAAAATTTAATATTAAATTTGACTTTCAACTGTTTCAACTGTTGTAATTTAATAATTGAATCAAAATGTAAGATTTAAAAAATAATGAGACTAAAATTACAAATTAAAAATTAAGAGACCAAAATAAAAAATTTATAAAAATACAAGAAAAAAAATACAATTAAGTCAAATTTTATTAATGTCCTATAATCAATCAAACCTAATAAGCATGCCACGTTGGACAATAAAAAAATGATTTTATACTAATTGAAATGTCAAAGTTTCTTTAATCTATTACTATTATTACCATTATTTTGTTGTTATGTCAAAGGCACACTACACTTTTAAATCCAAATGAACTAAGTATTAGAACATGTATATCAGTACATGGAATGGAAGAGTTCAAGAAATGAGTTTGTTTATCTGTACCTTCCCAGTACGAAGAGCAACTTTACGGACAGATGACTGAAACAACAAATACTTGAAAGGTTAAATGCAATATTTCACATAAAAAACAATATTAATTGTATGTCTAGCTAGGTCATGGAATTGTAGGTAAAAACTAACCAAATGCATTTTAATCATTTCTAGAAATTATAATCTACTGAGATCAATTTTTTCAGGAATCATCCGGAGAAGAAAAATTTTAACCTTTACCAAATGTCCCAAGAGACTAATTAAGGCTTACAACTTAGTTGGAAGTTTATTTTAGCTTATAAAAATAAGATAGCTTACAAACTATCAACTTTTTTGTTTTTTCAATTTTATTCTCTTACTAATTTGTTTGAAATTTCTTCCTACTTTTGTTTTTCGATTTAAAAATATGTCACCCATTTTATCACTTTTATATTCACACGGAAATCAAATAGAAGTATTATGAAATTTAGAATTCTACTTTAACTTTTTTTATATATATATTAAATAATAATATTAAAAATATTTAAATCTTAAAAAATGTTTTTAAACATTTTAAGTAAAAGTAATAAATATTTATTATTCTATTATAATACAAAATAAAAATAAATTATTTTATTTTAAATTTTAAAATGACAAGTTATTAAAAGTAAATAAAAATATTGAAATATGTACAACATTATCCATTCCCAACCAATACTATCTATGACCATTATATCTCCTATCATGGTACAAACTACAAAGCTTTGTTTCTTCCGTGGAAACCCATGACTAGCAAGAAATAGAACAACCCTCAACTAAATTTTATAAACAAATTGAGGTAATTAAATGATGTCAAGTGACTGATTTAATATTCAATAGTACTACACAATTTCTCATCCCACTACAACTGTGAAAAGGAAAATTGTAAGGCAAAAAAACAGAGAAATTAAGAAAAATGCAATGTAGGAAAAGATGATGATGAATATTACCTCAGCATAAAGGCCAGTTGACTCAAATAAGGTGTCATTTCCATGATAAAGAAGGCCCTGAAATCAAAACAATAATGTGTCAACTTATTAACCATTAACTTTACTCTATCAAATTGAAGCTCCCAGGAGCCAGGAAGTGCATGTTGAGCTGACCTGGGTGAAGGCTTGTGGATCGTGAGGAAACTCGTTGACCACGGTGATGATCTCATAGGAAACCCCGCGTTGGATTAACGCATGGCATTTGTTCCACCAAATTAGGACCAAGACGACGGTGACCATCATGAGAAGCACGGAATAAGCCATGGGTGAGAGGGTTCAGAGAGAGAGAGCAAAGTGTTTTGACTATTTGGTGATCACTGATCATTATACATTTATACTCCAACTGTGCCATGGTGGGGACTGCAATGCATCACGAGACATTATTATATTCAAGATCCACACCATATTCAGTTATGTGGTCATGAACCACTCTTCTGCCTTTGTTTCCTTCTTTTTGGTGAGCCTTACCCACCCTGTCACTAAGCATAAAGATTTTTAACATTTTTTTGCTGGTAGATTTTAAATTAAGATATTATAATTTGTAGGTCAAGAATTTTCCTTTATAAAATTTTATTTTAAATTAAAATTAATTATTTAATAATATAATATTTATTTATGATTAAAGATTAAAATGATCATTAATACATAACATGATAAAAAAATACAAACATTCATATTAAAAAAAAAAAAATTGATAATTTAAATTGGTTAATTATTTTATATATATAGGAAGGATACTGTGAAACATCAAATCTCCCACGTTTATATCTTGCTTTCTTTCTCGATGAAAGATCTCTCTTAATAACCTCTACTACTTATCTAATTGCCTTTTCATGTATGTTGCTAAGAAACTCAAAACAACCTATTTATACATTTTATACTTAGTGCGAAAAACAAATAAAGGTGGATATATATGATGGGTATAATATCAATTAATAATTAATATTTCATAAAAAAAAATTAATAATTAATATGCCCTTCGGGACATCCGATTAGAAAAATAAAATAAAAATCTGATGACATTATTTAGTTATCCTAAACCCAATATAAGATAAAGTCTTTCAACCAGTGAGTTGCCTCTACCTCCTTCAAAGGCTCATATATACAAGCAAAGTTGCTCAATGATCCCTTCTTCAATTGGTTTCTTTATGGGTGAAACCTTGATTTCATACAGCTTTGGCCACAGTTTTCCGGTCACTGCAAGCAAAGACAGATATATATGCTACATAAACTTGTTTGAGTTGTAAATGGAAAACCAGAAAAAGCAAGAACATTAACTTTCACTTATTGATTCTTATTGGGGAATTTCTAGATGGAAAGCATCATACTCATACCACTCAATGATTAAAAGTATAAAATGTTAAATTTGATGGAGAGAATATTGTTATAAAAAATCTAACCAAACATAATATAAAAATATTTTTACAATCAAAATAATTTATCAATAAATAGATATATAATGTTAAGGTAAAGGGTAAAAATATTATTAATTTTAACACAAAAATTTGTTACAAATATTTAAACTCTTGTTATAAATAAAACTCGGGCAAAATTCACTTCTTTGGTGGATGAAATTTAACAATTTTTTAGTCAATAAATCAAGTGTGTATAAGTCAAGTAAATAAACATATTTTTATTGACAATTTAATAATTAGAATACCGAAACTTACCAAAAATACGACTCTGCTCACCATCCCATGCTATCCCATTCAAAACATCACTTGCCTAAAAGAAAATAAATAAATATATATATATATATATATATATATATATATATATATATATATATATAAAAGATCAACACATAAATGCAACAACAACTTCTAGTGACTATTTTGACTATTTGATCTCGAAAAAGGAATGATAGATGATACAGAGTTTAAAGCATTTTGTTTTTATATATCCCGTTTTTAAATTCTATAATGGATTGAATGATAGGGCCAAAACATTATCCCTAGACATGAAAAGGTTCAGGCTCCTTACACTAATCTCCCCAGCATCCACAAGTTCTTTCCTGCATATGATAGATTGAATGTAAATTTTTAAGCAACAAATGGACAAAGATACTTAAAAACTAATTCTGGCATATAATTATCTATTGATGACTTTTTATAGATTTTAAGAAAAAAACAGAAGTTAATTCATATTCATACTTGTTTACAATCAGAAAAATATCTTTTTTTTTTGTTAAAAGGAAATAATTGATTTTATGAAAAGCAATATGAAACAGCTTCTTATTATAATAAAATTTCTCATTTTTTTTTCAACTTCTGATATTTCGAAAATCTGTAAAAAACACAAAAAAGATTAAAAAAAATGTGATTGTTTTCTAAGAATAAGTAATTCTTTGGTTAAAAAACTTAAGCAAATGGACCTAAATCCCCAGTTTGGGCTTCAAAATCAATGTGGTCCTTGAATGATAATTTTCTGACATCAAAATAATCTAAAAGCTACTGTTTTATTAGCACAAAATTGTTGCCATGCGATGACTGAAAATCATTGATGTTTGCTAATCTTTGAGGACCAACTTGGGATTTACTTCATATATTATATCACTAACATACACAAAATCCCACCTTAAATTTTGGAGGAGAATCCATCCAAGAACACTGCCATCATTGGGAGAGATTCTTACAATGCAGTCAGTCTACACAAACAAATACCAACCTCAAACAAAATTCAGCCTAACATAGAATCCAGGGTCATACACATCATGCATCATGGCTATAATTAGAATTCAAGGGAGATATATATATTTTCTCTTAACTTAAATCATAATTGATCACACAGACATACCTGGAAAACATTTGCCCAAACTTCACCATTTATGTATTCCAACTCATTGAGATTATGTACTTGATGACCCTTGTAGTAAACAACATGTTTGGATACAGCTACAGCAAATAAGGCAACGTAAATTCCATGAAAATACAAGACAAACAGAGATAAAATAACACAGTATTGTCACGTTTGAAAACTGGACACAAATGGTTTGGGAAACTGGGTTTGCACATAAAAGGTGAAAGGAAAGGAGTGGAACTTCATTGGACAGACAAACCTTTAAGTTTTGGATCAAATTGATACAATGTTGAACTGCCATCACTTCCAAACAAGAGTTTTCCATCAGTTGCCAGACCCCAACCCTCTTTCATATCATGTTTAAATGTCCCTATCTACAGAAATTATAAAAATAATGTATTTGAGATCAGGCTAGCCATGCTATCATCCATCACTGAAAGCATCTCAGAAAAAAGTATGAAACAACCAAAACAAAATGGATGTCTGCAAAACCATTCCATATAAACAACACCACGGGGACCATCTATATTATAACACACTGCTGGGTTTGCATGTAAACAAGTTGAATGTTCATAAAAGCTTTTTATGCACATTCAACTTGTTTTAATGACACCAACCCTCCATGTTATAACATACAAATTCTACCAAGGAAATTTTTTAACCAGATATATTAGCTGAAATCGCTTATATTACCATGCAATCAAACTTTTAACTTCTAGCATCAATGTTTTTCAAATCATAGCTGCCAAGAAGCAAATTAGTTTAAGATATTAATAAAACTAAAAATTAAAATGAAAACTTGTAAGACTATACAGTAACTTGAGGAGAATGTATTTATATAATTATGCAGAAAAAAAAGACAAATTGCAAATCTCCTATAGTTTGATTATGCTGTCACTTTTCTTAATAGAATTAAGTTAGACAAGATTACTCAAAACCATGACAAGGACAAGATTACACAAGTGGGAAGGTAAGGCAACAAACTTTGCTTAAATTTTTTGGATCATATATGAAACCATCTTTCTGCAACCAAGTTAGTTGGAACAACCTACATAAAGTGCAATTGATAAACGTATTAGAATAAATCCAAACATCAAATGTCAGAGTGAAAATAACTTAATGATTAATCTCTTAATCACGAGTGTTTAAGCCAAACAGAGATCTGGATAGAATTAAATTAAACATCCCCTGCAACATCCAGAAGCAATGGAATAATATTGCAATTTGCAACACTGCAGGAAACAGTAGAGTCACTGAAGTTTTCATGTCTACCACAAATTCACAAATACTCAGTGTTTCTGGAAATTAAAGAATGTCGAGCAATTAGAGAAAAAGTCCTGTCTTTCTAAAAGAAACAGTAATAAATGATTATATTCACCCGGAAACAATTCTTAAATATGTGGACATTTTTCCCTTTCTTTCTTTTCCATCTCTTTATACATTGGCAACAGCACCATTGTCTAAGTTTAGTAAATAGTAAGCTACATAAAAGAAAAACAAAACGCAACATAATGTGCCTTTCACACCTATTATTGAGGAGAGATAAACCTTCACCAAATAAAGAATCATCCATCTTCTGAATATTCTCGACCTACATGTGGGACAAATAATTACAAAATTTACAATAACTTCAATAGTGTCAAATAGTCAATTAAACAAATTAAGCATGCTACATTATTATGGACAATAACATAAATATTTCTACACTAATTGAAAAGTCAAAGTTCCTTTATCATAAAGGCAAGTATCTATTAATATTACCATTATTTAGTTTGTCACAGGCACACTACACTTTTAAAACCATTGATTCGCAGTCATTGTCACCTACTCTTAAGCCAACTAAGGCATATCTTTGTATTCCTTTAATTAATTCGCCTGACCTCTAGTAACGTACCTTAGACACATAATTACCAATTTACCATGTAAATCCAAACCTACAGGTAAGTTACCAGAGTATGTCTTTATCCTTCTTTTTACTTGGCTGAACTCACTGTATCGCTTGTTCTCCACCAGTTGTTATTCATAAAAATATAGAGTAATTGGAAATTCAAATGAATTAATAATTAGAACAAGCACATGGAAGAGTTCAAGAAATGGCTCTATCTGTATTCTGTACCTTCCCAGTACAAAGATCAACTTTACGGATGGATGACTGAAACAACAAATAATTAAAAGGTTAAATGCAATATTTAAAAAAAAATAAAAATAATAATTGTATGTCTAGGAAAACAAAGATTAGAATGTAATTAGAAAAATTGTGGTTCATAGAATAAATTTTACAATAAATAAAATCTTGAAAGCACTTTCATAGACCAGTACACTTGTAATAATGTACTGATCTTATCCCAGACAGAGGATTTGACCTTAAGGAAGCTTTTGATTTCCAGTTTGGTTTATAAATAAGAAATACTACTATCAAATAAGTCGCTACTCTAGTAGGAGAATGAGTGGCTAAGAATAAGATTTACATTGAGCAAACATCCAGAGAGTCAAGACTCGAGTCCCTCAACAGCGAGAATTTTGTTTCTTCTGTGGAAACCCATGACCTGGTGGTCACAGGGTAGCAAACTATAGCAGTGCACCAAGAAAAACCCTCAACTAAATTTTATAATAATTTTTTAACACAAAATGAACAAATTGAGGTAAATGATGTCAAGTGTCTGATTTAATATTCAAGAATACACAATGTCTCATCTCACTACAACTGTGAAAAGGAAAAATCTAAGGCAAAAAGGTAATAAAAATCAGTTAAAAAAACAGAGAGAAAGAAACATGAAATGTTGGAAAAGATGAGAATCATTACCTCCCCATAAAGGCCAGTTGACTCAAATAAGGTGTCATTTCCATGATAAAGAAGGCCCTGAAATCAAAAACAAGAAACAAAGCCATGTTTCTCTCCATAAGTGACAAATCAATCAATGCCCAAATCAACATCTTGGCATTTCATTAATGAAAATGTGCTACTTATTTTAAGAGCATCCAAGAAAGTTTGACATCTAACACTGAATATAGTTTATTGCTTTTTTATCATTTCTTATCTTACTTTAGTGCACAAGCCAACAGTTTCATTCAAATTCAACTGCAAACCCACTGGACCTACAAGTAGCCCTTAAGGAACTTAAGCTTAAAATATCCCTTCAAGAGTCCTTGAACAGGCTGCATTTTCATAGAATAAATTCATGATTTTCACTAGATATTTAACCCAGAGTTTCTACTTTTCCATCAAATTTGTTACTTGTCTGAACTCAACAAATACCAAGCTTTCCTCATTGGATTTACACACCAAATGAGCTAGTCACCTGAGAAATAATTCTTTAAAAATAAAATACAAAAGAGAAAATTTTGGTCATGGTTTCTTGTATATCCTCTCACATGTTAACTCAGACCCAGGCTAACACTTTGAGCATAAAAAAATTGTGTGGAAAAAAGAGAGGCTAATAGCATTTAAAATCTTGACTAACTCATCATCAACCATCAAGTACATAGCACTGCATAAAAATTATCTGCTACTCTCTGGCACACCTCACTCTTCCAAAATAATAACATAACATCCAAAAAGAGATAAATAAATAAAATTAAAAGCATGAAAAATAGGTTATTAAAATAAACAGAATAATATAAAAAAAATTGCACAAAAAAAAAGAATAATATAAAAACAATAACTAAAATAAAATAAAACTCTATCGTTAACAAGAGGAAATAAATAAATATATAAATAATTATATTTATTTTTTTTGCTGACGATAAAATAATAAAATTTTATCTTAAATAAAAAGGGTATAAAAAGAAATTTAATAAATAATTTAAAAATAAAAATAAATAAAAAGTTAAAAGTTACTAATGTTTAAAAAAAAAACATTTTAAAATAGTGTCTCAAGAAAACACAAGTTATTAAAATAAGTTTGTTTCCCAATCAGTATTAAATTAATAAGGTTAAACATGTTTTCCAGCTCATAAGATGATTGATATTCAATTTGATCTCAATGTTTTGCTTTTGATTACGATAAGTAGGCATCAATAGACATTAATTGGTTTCAGAATTATCATAAAAATAATAATACATTAAAAAGAAATGCTTCAGAATGTGTTAACTTATTACTAATAAGTTGAATTCATCTCTCAAAAGTCAAAACTCAATAGCTACAAACACAAGTCGATGATCATCACTTTGACGAATCTGAATCTACATTGAGTCAAACAATTAGGAAAGAGGGAAGATTGACCTCGGTGAAGGCTTGTGGGTCGTGAGGGAAGGCGTTGACGACGGTGATCGTGTCGTAGGAAACCCTGCGTTGCAACTCGCGGCACCCGTTCGACGAAAGGACCGTGAGGGTGATGATGGAGACCACGAGAGAAGCGGAAGCTGCCATGGGAGAGAGAAATGTTCTCAAAATATTATTGCTGCAAGCTTCATTATATATAGCATTCATTGGCAAAATATTAAAATCATACGCATGGCAACTGAACCGAACCCGTGGATATTCCTATTTAGATCTTGATTTTGACAAGAAAAATGTGAGTTGATTGGGTATGAGTTTTATCCGTTTAAGAAAATTGGGGACGGGTTTGGAGTTGGAAATTGTGATCTCTACCCGCACCCACACCCGCACCCATCCTTACTATTAATATAATAAATTATATAAATGCCTTAGAATAATCTATCTATTTATTATATAAATTATAAGTTTAAAAATTTATATTAAACATTAATTTAATTATATTTATTATAAAATAATATTTTTAACTCATTATATAATAACTTTATATATAAAAAAAATTGTTAAATAATATCTCTATTGATAAAATAAATGAAACAATTTAATTTATTATGAGAAATAAAAGTATGTTATACAGGTTGTGATGATCATGTAAATCATTTTATGATTATCATGTGTACGAGAGACGAGGTGGGGTTGAAAAACTCGATTCCCGACGAAAACAAGAGTGAGTCAAATTTTCAAATCTCGATAAAGAATGAGGTGGGAGCAAAGATGATTTGGGATATCTGGGACGGGAGTTAGGGAGATTAATCCCGTCCCCGTCCTGCCCCGCCACGCCGGCTGCCATACCTACATCATTGTCTATATACTACCAAAAAACAAAAAACTTGAGTTAATTGAGAAAGGCGTGTAGCTCTGGTGAAGGGAACGTTTTTGTTTTTGTTTTCTTCTATTTTAAGGAATTGAGTCCCAGCCACCAGCCTTTTATAAATTTCAGTGCCTTGGAAGTGAAAAGAAATGGTAATGATGGAGAGAATCTGATCACCTTTCCCACGCTTTGATCACGTGTGACCATAATCGAATTTGCTAATCGTAGGGTTTAACTTAATTGGTGTTCTAAACCCTCTTAAAAATAATAAGTTCGTTTTCTATTGATAAAAAAAAAATATGAATTCTTTTTAGTTAGTCAGTTTTTTCTTTCAATCTTAATTTTTATTAAAATTTGGCATTATTAAAGAGTGTTTTAGATGTATTTTCTTTTCATCAACTTTAAAATTAAAAAAATGGAAAGAATAAATTGGAACACCTATCTTTATATTATCTATGTAGGCAATTTTATAAATTGAGATGAAAAGATAGACATTTTTTTTCTTGGAGCAGCTACTATGATTGTTAAGATGAATAAAAATGTTATTCAAAAAAAAAAAAAAACTGGATGTTAAACGAGTATGAAAATAAATCGAGCATTTAAGAATAATATCAATACACATTAAACATATATATATATATATATATATAAAGGCGAAGAACATCTAGAAAATACTTCATCAATCTATTGAACTTATTCATACTTTCATAGCCTTTCCTAAGGACGCCACCACTGTAAATACATAATACAATGTACTCAATATGCATCTACATAGCTCTATCTGGTGAATCAATATTCAGAACTTGTGATTGACACCTCAAATTGAACCACTAAAGCCTCCGAAGAATGATACTATAAAGGGTAGGACATAATAGATATGCCCAAACAATGAAAGAGGTAGCATTCTCCCAACTGAATATGTCTCTTCTCTTCAAAATGATCATGTCATAATACCATTCCCAAAACTCAGTTCAGCTGTGCATTCTCCCAAGTGGATTTCAAAAATTATAGCAGAAACAGAAAATATCAGTCATGTAAATTTGAAAGGGCCACGTAAGCAAAGCTTCTCAATGATCCCTTCTTCAATTGGTTTGTTTACAGGAGAAACCCTGATTTCATACAGCTTTGGCCACAGTTTTCCAGTCACTGAAAGCAAAACATATGTTACATAAACTTGTTCGAGTTGTAAATGGAAAAGGGGAAAAAGAAAGAACATTAACTTTATTTATTGATGCATACTAGGGAATTCATAGGTGGAAAGAAACAAAACATTTGGCCTACTAACTAGAATATCACTTTTGTATTGCCCCCGGTAAAATTAAATTAAAAATAACTAAAAATTTAAATGTATAATTATTTATTTTAATTTAATGGAGATATTTTCATAATAAAAATCCAATGAAACAAAATATAAGCATACGTATAATGAAAAAATAATTTATCTATAAATAGATACAAAATAAAGTGTAACTATTAATAATTATAACACAATTAATATAAAAAAAATCATTATTACAACTGAAATCCAAACACTAATAGTTGGATATTGCAGTACAATCACTTCCAATTTAACCCCTATTATCATCAGATGCCATGCCTAATAGTAAATTAGTAATAGTTTAAAATGAAAAATCACAGAGGAGAGCAATGGAAATAATATGCTTGAATAACAATTTTCAAATTCATAATTTAATAAATTAGAAGACTGGATCTTACCAAATATCCGCTTCTGCTCACCATCCCATGCTATCCCATTCAAAACATCAATACCCTAACATATAAAAGATCTAACCATAAGTGCAACAAATACTAATGACTATTTGATCTTGAAACGGGAATTAAAAAAGATGATGATTCACAGTTTAAAGCAGATTGTTTTTAACTTTTTATCCTGTTTTAAAACTGTAGCATGCTATAAAAATGAAACACACAAACCGAATATCAGGACAAAAATCTTGTCTCTAGATATCAAAAGGTTCAGGCTCCTTACAATATTCCCAGCTTCGATAAGTTCTTTCCTGAAAATGATAAATGAAATGTAACTTTAAGCAAAAAAGAACAAAGATACTTATTAGAGTAAACCCCTGACTTGCTCCTCAAAAGATTATTAATCAATGTATGTGGCCCTCTAATGATAACTTTTTGGCATCAAAATAATCCAAAAGTTACCATTTACTAGCACCAAATTGATGTCATGCAAGGAATGAAAATCAATGATCAATTTGGTGTCTGCTAATCTTTGAGAACCAACTTGTGATTTACTTCTCTTATTATATCATAAACATTAGCACTAAGTAGTTTTCATATTGAGAAGGAAAAAGAAGTCACACCTTAAATTTTGGAGGAGAATCCATCCAAGAACATTGCCATCATTGGGAGAGATTCTTACAATGCAGTCAGTCTACACAAACAAACATCAACCTCAAACAAAATCCGGCCTAACAAAGAGATATATTTCCTCCAACTAAAATCATAATAGATCACACAAAAACATACCGTAAAAACATTTGCCCAAACTTCACCATTTATGTATTCCAATTCATTGAGATTGTGTACTTGATGATCCTTATAGTAGACAACTTGTTTTGATAAAGCTACAGCAAAGAGGGCTATGTTAAGTTCCATGAAAATGTAAAGCAAACAAAAATTATTGTCATGTTTAAAAGCTGGACAGAAAAAGGTTTTGGAATGGGGTTTTGCACCTAAATGGTGAAAGGGAAGGAATAGAACTTCATTGGACAAACAAACCTTTAAACGTTTGAGGATCAATTTGATACAATGTTGAACTGCCATCACTTCCAAACAAGACTTTTCCATCAGTTGCCAGACCCCAACCATCTTTCATATCATGATTAAATGTTCCTATCTACAGATATTGAAAAAGTAAGCTGTTAGAGACCTGGCTAGCTATGTTTACAGGCACTTTGGGGCATTCACACACAGCACTAATAGCATCTCTGGAAAAATTATGAAACAACAAAAACAAGATTGATATCTGTAAAACCATTCCATGCAAACAATAACATGGGGACCAACTCTAGTATAACACTGCTTAGAATTACACCCAACCAGCTTATGTAAACATTCATTTTTTTAATGACGCCAACCTACCGAGTTATAACATATATTCTGTACCTCAGATAATTTTTAATCAGATAGTCACCCGAAATCACTTATATTATCATTAATCAAACTTTTAACTTCTAGCATCAATATTTAAAGATTTTCAGATTATAGCTGCCAAGAAGAAAATTAGTTCAAGATAATAAAATTAAAAATTAAAACGAAATGACCATGTAAGAATATATAGTATAAACTTTGAGGAAAATATACTTTTATAATTATGCAGAATAGAAATGAAAGATTGCAAATATCCTATAGTTTGATTATGCTGTCATTTTCCTTCAGAGTCTCGTTGAATCAAAACAGTAGGAATTATCCAAACCAGACAAAGACAGAAATTACACGAGGGGGAAGGTAAAGTAACAAACTTTGCTTAAATTTTTTGGGTTGTATATGAAACCAGCTTTCTGCAACCAAGTTACTTGGAACATCCTACAAAAAGTTCAATGGATAAAATAAAAGTATTAGACTAAATCGAAACATCAAATGCCAAAGTGAAAATAACTTAATGAATAATGTCTCAATCACGAGAATTTGAAGCCTAAAAGAATACATTATATATGGATAGAATTAAATTAAACATCCCCTACAACATCCAGAAGCAATAACAAAAAAATGCAATTCTCCAGAAATCAGAAAACTAGGTAGACTAAGAACTTAGTCTATGAAGTAAAATTTTTAAAAAAGAAGAAAGTAAAATGCAACATAATTTGCCTTTCACACCTATTATCGAGGAGAGTTAAACCTTCCCCAAATGAAGAACTATCCATCTTATGCACATCCTCAACCTGTATGTAGCACAAATAACAAATATACAAAATTTACAATAGTGACCAATACTATACAAAACATATAAACCTGCTACATTGATATGAACAATAACATATATATTTATATCCTAATTGATATGTTAAAGATCCATGCTTCATCAAAAAGGAATGTATCTATTATCACCACGATTTTGTTTATATCACCACTACAGTTTTTAAACCTTTGATCCACAGTCATGGAAGAGTTCGAGAAAAGGTCTGTATGTACCTTTCCAGTATGAAGAGCAACTTTACGGACAGATGACTGAAACAACAAAATGCTAATAAAAATCATTTTAGAAAACAGAGAAAGAAAACTGAAATGGAGGAAAAGATGAGTAATATTACCTTCCCATAAAGACCAGTTGACTCAAATAAGGTGTTATTTCTATCATAAACAAGGCCCTGAAATCAAAACAAGAGACAGCCATTTTTCTTCTCCATAAGTGACAAACCAAATAATGCCCAAATCAACATCATGCCTTTCATCAACAAAGCAAGCACACTTTAATAACCTCACAAACTCTCTCCCCTCAACATAAAGCTCAATATTCACAATTTCCAGGAAAACTACATGCTACTTATGCTAGATCATCCAAGAAAGTTCTTGTGCTCAACAGAGTTAAGTCTATCTTTTATATCATTTCTTATCTTCATTTGCAAAAGCCAAAAATTTCTGTCAAATTCAACTGGAAATCCACTATACTTACAGTTAGCCCTTTAATTTAAAATAAAATCATGCAATTTATTATTTTCCGTATCCTTAAGGCATTTTTCCAGAGGACTCGTATATAGTTCAGTCCTAGTGTGTTGCTTAGGTCACCAAAAGTGGGCATCTATACAGTTTAGTTTCATTAGAATTCTGATAGAATACAGAGTAACTTTTACACTGTAATCCAATGATAGATTGTCATGTATGATAAATATATGGAATTTCATAACAATTGCTTCAAAAATGAGTTCTAATTGATCAACAGTATAACAATTTTAACACAATCAGTGTATCAAAACTAAACTCATTAGTTGAAACTATCGAGTTCATCTCTAAAAGAACTAATTAGCAAAGATAAAATTCGCTCAAATTGTGCACTGACCTGGGTGAAGGCTTGCGGGTCGTGAGGAAACACGTTGACGACGGTGATCGTGTCATATGAAACCACGCGTTGGAACACGCGCCAATTGCTCGACGAAAGGACCAAGAGAGCAATGACGGAGACGACAAGAAGAGCGGAGAGAACTACGGAAGCCTTGGAGTAAGAACGAGGCTTGCGCCGCGGAGGAGGAACCGCGGCGGCCATGGGAGGGTTCTGTGGCTCACGGGGTCTCCGCTTCAGCGATTTGGTTCCCATGGAAGCAATGGTTTCTTCATGGAAGAGAGAACTAGAGAGTGAGAGGCAGCGCACGATAGCACGTGTTGTCGTGGCAGGTCAGCGATTGTGCTACTGCTAACATGCGCGATTCTGGGTTCGGGTTGCAGAAAAAATAAAACGTCAGTGACAGTTACTTGGGTGAATCGGGTAAGATTTTTGACATGTCACATGTTTAATTAGATCCCTTACATTATATATGACGTACCAATGTCTTTTTTTTTTCTCTCTCGAAACAACTAATTTTAATTACAGTTAAAAGAAAACTTACAAAAATACATTATATTGAATTTTTTAATATAAAATATTTATTCTATAATAAATTATATAACATCTCTAAAATCTGAATAACCTATTCCAAAACAAGATAAGATAATATGTATAATTAACTAAAGTATTTTTTTTTAAAAATAATTATTAGAAAAATCAATGAATATATTATATATAGTGATTTGTGATGGATGATAATATAAAAAAATCATATATATTTTTTAGTATAAAAATTATATTTATAGTATATTTTCTCTAAATATGAAGTTAATATTTTTTAAAAATAAGTTATTTATTTTGTTAGACGAACCAAAACAGACCCAAAATTTCTGGTTCTACCCGTTATAACCGTTATTGTTGTGGGCTTGTAGTTGTGCCAGCAATAGAGAGAGAGGGAACATTCTAGAGCGTAAAAACCCAACCATCTCCATGGAAAGTTCGCGATACCTTGCCACGAAACTCAAAAACCAAAACGACACCGTTCGTTCCCACGCGATTCAGAGAGTCGAGAGAGAGGTAGAAGAATCCAGAACAGAACGCATTGTTTCACACCACGCATTGCCTCTCCTCTTCTATATAAACCTCTTTCTTCTTTCTACCTTCAACAAGTTCAAGTCTCTTCTACAACTCGCTCTGTGCAAATCCCTCGCTCTCTTTTCTGCAATTCTTCTTTCTCGTTCGATCTCTGCGGTTAATTATCTTTTTGAGCTTCAATGGCGGATGCTGCTGAAACCTTCGCGTTCCAGGCTGAGATCAACCAGCTTCTGAGCCTCATCATCAACACCTTCTACAGCAACAAGGAGATTTTCCTGCGTGAAATCGTTAGCAACGCTTCTGATGTAAGCCTCACTCTTCCTACTCTCTGTTTTTTCTTATGATTCGAATCAAAATTCACCAGTTACATAGCTCATGAGACCAATCAATCAATCAATCACGTTTTCTGAATGGATGTGACATTGTTTGTACTATAGTTTGGTCACTTTTATTTGATTGATAAAGTATACGATTGACAAGAATTGAGGTTTTATTCTCATAATATAGTTGATAGTTGAACTTTGAATACGGAAGAACACAAAAATAGTATCCTTTTCTGCATTAGTTAAGATTGTCTCTAGAAATCACTGTACCAATATTCATTGAAAACAATTCAACGCGTTCTTCATTCTAACAGTGTGTGGAATTCTTTTTATTTGTCCCAATGTAGGCTTTGGATAAGATTCGATTCGAGAGTTTAACAGACAAGAGCAAGCTCGATGCTCAGCCAGAGCTCTTCATTCGTCTTGTGCCCGACAAGACTAACAAGACTCTTTCCATTATTGACAGCGGCATTGGAATGACCAAAGCAGGTAATTCTTTGTTACATTATGACCATGTGTTGAGTTTCGAATGTTGTTTTGGAAGGAACGTGTTTTATGTAATGTTGTGTTGTGTTTGTAGATTTGGTGAACAACTTGGGTACCATTGCAAGGTCCGGGACCAAGGAGTTCATGGAGGCATTGCAGGCCGGTGCTGATGTAAGCATGATTGGGCAGTTCGGTGTGGGGTTCTACTCTGCTTACCTTGTTGCGGAGAAGGTCATTGTTACCACCAAGCATAATGATGATGAACAGTACATTTGGGAGTCTCAGGCTGGTGGCTCTTTCACTGTTACAAGGGACACTGATGGCGAGCAACTTGGAAGGGGAACCAAGATCACCCTTTTCCTCAAGGAAGATCAGGTATAATCACTCTTGAATGATACACTCAATTTGTTGTTTTGTTTAGAAAATTGAATTCGTTATGTTGTTTTGTTGAGAAATTGTTTTTTGTTTGTATTGATATTGAATTTCTCACTTTGGATTGTGAACAGTTGGAGTACTTGGAGGAGAGGAGGATCAAGGATCTCGTGAAGAAGCACTCTGAATTCATTAGCTATCCTATTTACCTTTGGACTGAGAAGACCACCGAGAAAGAAATCAGCGACGATGAAGATGATGAGCCCAAGAAGGAGGAAGAAGGGGACATTGAAGATGTTGATGAGGATAAGGAGAAGGATTCCAAGAAAAAGAAGAAGATCAAGGAGGTTTCTCATGAGTGGGAACTCATCAACAAGCAGAAGCCAATTTGGCTGCGGAAGCCAGAAGAGATCACGAAGGATGAATACGCTGCTTTCTACAAGAGCCTCACCAATGACTGGGAAGAGCACTTGTCTGTGAAACATTTCTCTGTAGAGGGTCAGCTTGAGTTCAAGGCTATTCTCTTTGTCCCAAAGAGGGCACCCTTTGATTTGTTTGACACCAAGAAGAAGATGAACAACATCAAGCTTTATGTCAGGAGGGTGTTCATCATGGACAACTGCGAGGATCTCATTCCTGAGTACCTTGGATTTGTGAAAGGTGTTGTTGACTCCGATGACTTGCCCCTCAACATCTCTCGTGAGATGCTGCAGCAAAACAAGATCCTGAAGGTGATCAGGAAGAATATTGTGAAGAAGTGCATTGAGATGTTCAATGAAATTGCTGAGAACAAGGAAGATTATAACAAGTTCTATGATGCTTTTTCGAAGAATTTGAAGTTGGGTATCCATGAGGATAGCCAGAACAGGTCCAAGTTGGCTGATTTGCTCAGATACCACTCAACAAAGAGTGGAGACGAAATGACAAGCTTGAAGGACTATGTTACACGGATGAAGGAAGGTCAGAAGGACATTTATTACATCACTGGAGAGAGCAAGAAGGCAGTGGAGAACTCTCCCTTCTTGGAGAGACTCAAGAAGAAGGGCTATGAAGTTCTCTTCATGGTGGATGCAATTGATGAGTATGCAGTTGGGCAACTCAAGGAATATGATGGCAAGAAATTGGTTTCAGCTACAAAGGAAGGGTTGAAGTTGGATGATGAAACCGAGGAAGAGAAAAGGAGGAAAGAGGAGAAGAAGAAGTCATTTGAGGATCTCTGTAAGGTGATCAAGGAAATTCTGGGAGACAAAGTGGAGAAGGTTGTTGTCTCAGACAGAATTGTTGACTCCCCATGCTGTTTGGTGACTGGTGAGTATGGATGGACTGCAAACATGGAGAGGATCATGAAGGCTCAGGCTCTGAGAGACAGCAGCATGAGTGGCTACATGTCTAGCAAGAAAACCATGGAGATCAACCCTGACAATGGTATCATGGACGAGTTGAGGAAGAGGGCTGAAGCTGACAAGAATGATAAGTCTGTGAAGGACCTGGTGTTGCTTCTCTTTGAGACTGCCCTTTTGACTTCCGGATTCAGTCTTGATGATCCCAACACTTTTGCTTCGAGGATTCACAGGATGTTGAAGTTGGGTCTTAGCATTGATGAGGATGACAATGGTGGAGATGATGATGTTGATATGCCCCCACTGGAAGAGGACGGCGCTGAGGAGAGCAAGATGGAGGAAGTGGACTAAATGCCAAAGGTTTTTGGGTTAATGAATTGTGGTTTGTGTCTAATATAGTCTTTCTAATGGTGGTGGATGTAGAAGTCTTAGTTTTTTTTTTCTTCCTTTATTTGTATTTGTTTTTGGTTTTTAGTTTTGTGATGTGAAAACGTGTCTGTCTGTTGCATCTACTACCTATTTTGTCAGTAATTGCTCTGAATATACATCAATGAAAAAGCGCAAGTATTTTCTACCTCTGACGTTGCCTCTTACACCTTCCTTCTCAGGAATGTACAACTTATTGCAAATATAAATTCAATTCCTATGCATGCACCGAAATTATGCAATGACATCCATGTCAAAGCCAAAATCCATATTCGAGAGATGGTACAACAGAGTAAAATGAGTAGTGGTCATCACCAGAAGGGATTGCAGAAAGAGTTATTGAATGTATGTAGTGAAGAACATCAAGAAATGGGTAAGGATGCCCAAGAAAATCGGTAAAGTTGGATATCTATTAAATTCATTCCCTTCCTAATATGGATTTAAAGTAACTTTAATAAGGTGTCGACAGACCAGGAATATAGCAATATTCTTGCTTCCAAATATTTTATGTTTGGTTGAATTTAATACACAAATTTAGGTTACACAACTAGAATATGATATTCCTGCTTCCAAATATTTGAGGTTTGGTTAATTTAATTTAATACAATTAGGTTCTGTACAGACCTACACAGAACTAGGAATTAACTATACAATCTCAGATTATTATTTTCTTTTTAACAGATTGATTCATATATACACGATATCAACGAATGATGAAAATTAATGATTTGCATAGCTATGTATGATGACGAGCAACAGCAATAAAAACCTAGAGCAGGATAAAAACTAGCTGTGACTCGAACGTCTTCAGTTTGTTGCCTTTCCATGACCATCAGTATCTTTATCACATGGAAAATAGTAACACCCGGACTGCATCCCATTGGTGGAAACATGAAAAGCCATTTTCTGCCTCCATCCCATTAGCACTCTTCAACTGCTCATCGTGCATGGATCTATCCGCATTGATAGTTATTATCTCTCTCTGCTTCAACCTCATATGATGAAAGCACCTTTCTCTGCATGAGTTATGATGAAAATACATTAGTAAAGATGATGACCATGTATCAAGTTCCTTATTATTCTCTCTTTCCTCTTAAAGATTTAATTGGGATGTCTTTTCAGCCAATTAACTCCACAAGTCATACTAGTAACAAATTTTTAAAACACCAAAATAAACTAATATACCATCTGAACATACATTTTGTGAATGTGTCTGTTTGTTTTAAACAGTAATGATAGCAAACAAATGCATCCATCAAACAAAACATTGGAGTTAACACTAACTGCTATTGATAATTGTTTCTAAATTAAAATATTTTAAGAATAATTCTGTTTGTACTTATCTCTTTTGTTTCCTTCAATGAACGATAAAAGAAATACACTAATGGGAGAGAAGAAAAAAATATATAGGATAGAGGATAAGATGTCTTGCAACAGAAACCGTGAAAATCTTACTCCAAATGATATGGGCAGTAAAAAAAAAACAAAAAAAAAAAAAACAATTTACCAAAATAAACTCTTATGGTGCTTACACAGGGTAGGAAATTACTCAGCAGCATGACATACTAGATATATATAGCAACCTATTGATCGGTGCATGAATACTTACATGATCCTCAAAATCTGGGCTAGCTAAATTGATGGACAGGTTTCTCATTAACAGTAGCACCTAAAAACAGCAAAGGGCATACATTTGTAAGTACTTCTGAACAAGCATAAAGTCATTTATACAATTGTAGTAGACACAAGTCAATAATAAGTCAGGTTAAAATAAAGCTTTATTAAAGACCAATTTGCTAAGAAGCATCTATAACAGAATCCAATCTAGCTGAACAGAATAGCAAATATTGGGGTGGAAGAACCTAGACATACCGTCTCAACATCTATACGGTCCATCTTTTTTAATTTCTGCAGATGCTCAGTTGCATTTGGGTCAAATACACTGCCAATGAAGCCATATACCTGAGTAAAATCTGGAAGAACTGCAATTAAAAAAACATTAAACTGCTAGTTAAAAAATCAAGTCAATAATAAATATAAATAAAAGAATCAATATCAATAATAATATTAAAAGGAAACTTGCATGACAAGAAAAAAAAATGATTTTTTATAAGGAATTCTGGAAGTCTGGCTGTAAGTGGGTCAAAGTGGGAATTTGTAGAAAGCTACTCAAACAGCTTTCAAGACATAATGAATATGAGATGAAATGAGTCACAAAAATTACACTCTTGACTTTTTCATCTGTGAAGCAGATAAATTTTAAAAAGAAATGTCTTGGACACAGGATTCCATCAAATGTAATAAATAAATAAATTGAAGGTACCAAATGAGAAAATATCAGCAATAAAAAAAAAATCAGCATTATTTATAGAGTACCGTTGAATTCAAATAAAAGTTGACAGCTTATCATTTTCAGCATTTCAGTTATAGCACAGTAAAGTGAAAGTTTTGGTGCATAAGACAATCATACCAACATCCATGTCCAAGATTGAAAATTAACTTACTTCAACCCCAATAGTGTAGTTTTCTTATATACAACTAGCATAAAGTACACACTGAATATACATTATATGCCACTGTCAGTACAAACTATATTTATAACAACACTCCATAAACTTGCCATCAAAGAAAATCAACTTGAAACTATTAAGGAAAACCACTAAAACCTTGCCTCTCAATGGATGGATTTTAGTCCCTTGACCATTAGATTCACCAACTGGCCGCATTTTAGGAGTGCTTTCACCACTACTGCAAGGATTGTCCACTTTTGTCACTGCAATAAACATATAATGTTGCAAACACAAGAAAATAGTTAGTATCTTTTAATTTTTTTGGTAACAAGTATCTTCAATAAACTATGTCTACTTTTCATGAACAAAATTACAGGATTAATATAAGCAAAATTTAAGGTAAAGAAAATTGTAGCATTTAATACCAGGAGATAAATTGACAGTTTGCAAGGTGTTGTTTGACCAGGACGATGCCTCAGTGTTCATAATAGGAGTTTTAAGCATTGGTGGGGCATCATTCTTCAAGATAAATCCAGGTTCAAGCAAAGCAGATGAAGACTGAAAAGGTCCTGATACTTGTGAGAGTACAGGAGCTGCTAGATATCAATTATACATTATTAGTTATAATTTATAAATGCACTTAAATTGTCAAAAAAAAAAGAACTGGTGAAAGATTATGACCATTTTTGGAAGCTTTTTGAGGATATGGATGGGCAGCTTTTCTTTTAGGCCTGGGTGGCGGAAGATGTTCACTTGTCCCACTCTTCTGAACTTTTAGAAAGTATTTCTGTGCATGGCTACGTATCTACAAAGTCAGTAGAAATTATCATTAGTCCTTACACTAAATTACAGTATGTTTGGGTGAGGAATTGAAAGAGGTGTGGAAGAGAGAGAGGGGGGACTGAGGCGAGGAAGATTACAAAAACCATTCATGGATCTGCATCTAACAACTAAGCTTTTAGTATAGTCGGTTGGTCACATTTTTTCAGAGAATAACAAAGTATTATATAAATGATGGTTATAAACATTTAATAATATAAAGGACTAAAAATCAAATGGTTAAAATGGTGTATATACTAACCTAGAACTCCTAGATCACAAAGCGACAACAATGAGAGAAAGTACCCATAGTATTAATATCTAAGGCAAACAATTTGCTTGACAAGAGCTCTACAATAAAGTAGTAGAAAACACAATTACATCACATAAATTTTTTTTAAGCTTAATTGCAGTTTTGGTCCCCCTACTTTCTTAAATCTTCAGTTTTGGTCCCTAGTTTAAAATCCTCAATTTTATAACATCTCCTATTATTAGTTGTAATTATTATTTTATATATTTCACTTTTTATTTTATAAATCACTCCTTTTATTTTACTTGTGTTCAAAATACTAAATTCTTGTTGAGAATACAAGAAACAATAAATAAATATATGATAATAAATCAAATTTATGTGAAAAATTTATATATATAAATGTTTCGTAATAATTATCAATTAGATTATCGATTTAGTGGTTATTCTAACATTTGAAAACTAAAGAGAGATAGGTTCAAATCTTAACTTTGCCAAAATTCATTTTAACTTTTTATTTAAATTAACTAATTAAATCAATAAAAATTAACTAATTAAATCAAAGCCTAACTTAGGAATAAAAAAATGGACAGGGAGTCAACAAATCAGTTACTAGAGCAGGCAGCAGAGCACAATCTGCCAGTTTTTGACATTTCATTTCTTGCCATGGTTGTGTTGAATTCCCTCCCAAAAACATCAAAACAAAACAAAAATTAACAAGAAAATGAGAAATATCTAATGAATCAAATTGAGAAATATTAGAGATAACTCTGCACTTTAGCTTCAGGCAAAGAAATTTTTTTGTTCATTTAGAATTACCTGTATAACAGTCTTTGATCCAATAAATGCTTCAATCTTTTTCCAGTCACGGTCAAACCTGAAAACAGAAATGAAGGAACAAAACAATGTGAGGATAGTGGAAATGGCACCGCAAGATGATGAAAGGAGAGAACCAAACACAAGCTTTAATTTGAAACACCAAATTTCTTGTAAGGGAAAGGAATCGAGTCTGGACCTTTCAATGAAGCTCTCCACCATAATAAGGCAATGACTTACAACATTCTCAAGTTATTACCAAAATTTTAAATAAAAAGCATGATAATTTGAAGAGTATTTTGGTTAAAGAAAAATGCCCACATTTCCAAGGGTGTCTCTGTCTCTGAACCTTTAAATTTTTTGCTAGATATTTATGTTTATTGTTTCTCTCTAGTGCCC
Organism: Amphicarpaea edgeworthii; assembly: GCA_014843725.1. NCBI lineage: Eukaryota > Viridiplantae > Streptophyta > Magnoliopsida > Fabales > Fabaceae > Amphicarpaea > Amphicarpaea edgeworthii. The sequence continues at coordinate 4,733,485 of CM026325.1, forward strand.
TAACAGATGTTTCAACTTTCAAGGGAAGTTCTATTACCGAAAGGCAAAAAACTTACACAGGTTTGCATTTTTAGTCACTTTGGCTCACTAGTTCCTTCTCCTTTTATTTATTTATTTTTTTTTCATTTTAAGACTAGTTCTTACCTTCCAACTATGTATATTTCCTATTTCTACTCAATGTAATATTTTCTTCTACAAAAAGAGGGTAATAACATTTATACATAAACAAAAACAAAATACGGTGACTTTTTTCCTTAGTAAAAACGACAAACAAACATTTTATCACACCAAACACGCTCTCATAAAAAATCAAGCTTTACCCTACCCATTCACCATTTTCCATTCCAACACATTTACCCTCGTAAAAAAAACCCCAATTCCTCCCCAACCAAACTAATCCCCAAAACCCTAAATCCCCCACCCTCACACAATTCAGCTCATGCAACTCAGAAAACAGTCACCAAGCACTAGAATTTTACTAACCAAAGCTTCAACCGAACTCCTAACCTCAATCACTAAAATTTCAGAAGCTAACAAAAATTAAAAATTTTGAAAAGAAAAAAAAAAGGAGCGAACATTATTACAGTTGAATAGCTTCGAGGAACTTGTCGTGCTCGGGTTCGGTCCAGTTCTCGCGCGACTTGGTGATGGTGTAGGGCTTGCGGATCTTCTTGGAGGCATCCTCCGACGAGTTCACGGCAGCGGAGGCGGAGACGGCGGCAAAGGGAGGCATCCCCGAGAGAGCCATGCCACCACTGGGATCCAAGTAGAATCCCTCGGGCGGGTTCGGGTTGTTGGATACCATTGAAAGATTCTAGAGAGAGAATAAGAGACAGAGAGAAAGAGTTAAATTTAAATGCAGGGTTTGGTGTGTGGCGAAACGTATGACAAAATTTATGTAAGAACAAATGTTTGGTGTAAGATGCACTGGTGCGCACTTACACAATTTAATGCAACACTTTAAAATAAGAATTTAGTTTCTATTTACTATTTATTGTCAACATTAAAAATTTATATATATAATTTTTTTCTCGTGAAATATATATTTGTAGTATAAAAATTTTGCACTGTCATAAAAAAAAATTATAAGTTTTAAGATTGTTATTTAAATGAGTTTTATAATTAACAAAATTATAATTAAGTATCAGATAACTTTTTCTACATTAATAAATTATTTATATAATTATACTAATTGAAATATATTCAAATTTATATAATAATATATTTTTCAACATTTTTCCATATTAACCGCGTTGAACTTGGCTTCGTGTCGTAACAAATTTTCGTTAAGAAGCACAGACAAACACACGTACCAAAAGGAAACACAAAGTAGCAAACAAAAGACCCTTTTATTCTTTTCTATTATAGGGTGATCCGAACAATTCTGAGAGTTTTGAATGTCTTTTTCCAACATTATTGCATCATGCAAGCCTTTCTCCATTCCAACACTTGAGATGAGTAAAAATAGTACAGCAACAACGACATCCACCACCTGAGGAGAGGGATCATTGGAGAATCCGAAGCTGAACAACCCAAATGTACTCTTCTTCCAAGCAACGCATCATCACTTGGTTGATCCTAATCATGCTCGTTCTCTACATCCTTTACTCTTCCAATTTTCTTCTCTTAGCCAGGGGCAGAAACAAAGGTTGTTCCACCACCTCCAAGCATTTAGGAGAAGAAGTCGACACCCTCGAACAACAACAACAACTACTTGGGATAAATGGTAGTAACAACACATCCTCAACTACAACTAGAAATGCTGTTGTTGAAGAGGACACAACAATAAGAGAAGACAAAATCGAAAAGGAAAAAAAATACGACGACTACAACCAAGACGAAGAAGAAACAACCATTGATCAGTTGTCTCAGAGACAAGACACGAAGCTAGAGCACATTGTTTTTGGGATAGCGGCTTCGTCTAATTTGTGGGACATAAGAAAAGAATACATAAAGGTGTGGTGGAAGCCTAATCAGACAAGAGGGGTGGTGTGGTTAGATAGCAAAGTGAGGACTCAAGCACAAGAAGGGTTACCAGATATTCGAATCTCTGGTGACACCAGTAAATTCAAATACACCAACAAACAAGGCCAAAGATCCGCTTTGAGGATTTCAAGGGTGGTGACTGAGACATTGAAGCTTGGTTTGAAGGATGTGAGATGGTTCATGATGGGAGATGATGACACAATTTTTGTTGTGGATAATTTGGTTAGGATTCTCTCCAAGTATGATCACACGCAATTCTTCTATGTTGGGAGCTCTTCTGAGAGCCATGTTCAGAACATACATTTCTCCTATGCTATGGCTTATGGCGGAGGAGGATTCGCCATAAGCTACCCGTTAGCGCAGGAGCTCGCCAAAATGCAGGATCGCTGCATTCAACGCTACCCTGCTTTGTATGGAAGTGATGATAGAATGCAAGCTTGCATGGCTGAGCTTGGAGTTCCATTATCTAAGGATCCCGGCTTTCATCAGGTAATTAATTAATTCTAATCGGAAAATTGCGCACACAACATCTTTTAGAACTGTAGGCAAATGTTGTCCCAATAGGTGTTATGTGCTATTATTCGATCATAATGAGAATTTCACCCCAGTAAGATGCTTATTACTGAAGTGAAACTCAAATTCTAATTGAAGAATGGCACATATGTGCCTTTTAGAATTGTATGTAAGTTTTGTCCTAGATAATGACATCTTTATATTTATGATAAGTTATATAGATAGAGGCTTATGATTATCTGCTATTCTGTTGGTTCATTACCTTTAAATTCTTTGTTCTAAGATAGTTACAATGACCGGAGTGGTTTGTGATTTGATTATGTATTAGTATTTCTTAAAGGGAATTGAAATTTGCAAACATGTATATTTGTTGCTTTGATTATGCAGTATGATGTGTATGGGGACCTATTAGGGCTTCTGGGTGCACATCCAGTGACCCCACTAGTGACATTGCACCACATTGATGTGGTGCAACCAATATTCCCAATGATGGACAGGGTACAATCCTTGCAGCACCTAATGAAATCTGTTAAGAAGGACTCGGGCAGCATAATGCAGCAATCAATTTGCTATGACAAGAAGAGACATTGGTCAATCTCCATTTCATGGGGCTATGTGGTTCAAGTTTTGAGGGGAGTGTTATCCCCTAGAGAGTTGGAGATGCCAACGAGAACCTTTCTAAATTGGTACAAAAGAGCTGATTACACTGCATATTCATTCAACACAAGGCCTGTGACCAAAAACCCTTGTCAGAAAGCTTTCCTTTTCTATATGAACAGAACACGATATGATTCAGCTAGGAAGAAAGTTATTGGCACTTATTCTCGTTACAAATCTAGACCTCCTCGCTGCACATGGAAAATGGACTCACCAGAAAAAATTGATTCCATTATTGTTTCAAAACGACCAGATCCTCTTCGCTGGCAAAGGGTAATTAAGAATGTTTTCAATCTCACACCATGGCTTATTTAATAATAATAATAATAATAATGTATTTTACACTATCAATACACTTTATACTAATTTATCAACATTAAATGAAATGAATCTAAACATGATTGAATTTGTGTTTTTGCAGTCACCAAGGAGAGATTGTTGTAGAGTTCTACAATCACGAAGAAAGAAGAACTCAACTATGTATATATGGGTGGGCAAGTGTCAACAGGGAGAGATTAGTGAATTAAGTCTTTAAGGTAGAATAGAGATTCTAAACTCCATTTATTAACGGTATCTTAATTTTCTTAAATAAAAAATTATTAGTAATAGAATGTGTTAAGAAACTAATTGTTTTTAATTTAGAATTTTATTATACATTCAAATTTACTTTAGTGGTATTTAGATTCTTGGTTCGGATAATATTACTTGAATTTGGTACGTACTTCCAACATTGTTTTTTAAAATTTCTAACACTTGTTTAGTGTTACAGTTGGGGCAATGTATTCTATTTTTATTATTGCGTATTATCTTATGTTATTTATAGAACAGTTGACAACCTATTATATTTGATGCTATTATTAAAATAATAAAATAACATAAAATATAATATATTAGTTTAATTTTATTATGTGAAAGATAATTTGTTTTAATAATTTTGAATTTTTATATATTAAAAAACTGAGTGATCCATGGATTGGTTTGTTTGGTCCGCAGCCCCCTCAAGGGCTAGTCTAACAAAATTTCAGTCCACTATTAAATTAGATAACCCAACCCAAACAAAATAAAAATATTGATGTATGAACTCAATAAATCCAACAAAATAAAAAGTAAAAAAAAAATACTGTTTTTTTTTTTTGTGAAAAAAAAACGAACTACTGCTAATCCGTCACGTTCCAGTTGCGACCACCGCATTAAAAGATGAGATGAATTATAAATAATTGTGAGTGATTGTGACAACGACTCAGAAAATTGAGAGAATACAGATAGACCACGCTTCCTCAATGGACTTTTGCTACGTAATAATGAATAAACATTGAAGCGCCACTATCCATGTAATGAAAAAAAAAAATTGATATCAAATGCTATTTAACACTTAAAAAGAATGAGAAATAATTTGATACATGAGTGACATATATATAATATAGTATAAAGAGAAAAAAAAATAATAAGTATTGGTGAAGTGTTTGATATATAATTGGGTGTCATTGAATCTCTTTCTTTGAAGCCCCTGTAGGGCAGGGGTGGCCATAGTTTAGTTCAACTCAATTTTTCTTATATAATGAATAGAACAATAAGAACAGTTTTTAATAGCTAAACTGAAGTTTTAATCAGATAAAAACAATTTAGTTCAATAGTCAATGAAAGTTCAGTTAACCCTCAATACATATGTTACAAATGTTTGATAATCTTTTAGAAAGAGAATCAAAACAATTTTGAACTGAATTGTTTCTTTATAGTTAAGTTTTAGTTTAATTACAGTTTAGTTCAGTTCAAAATGGTTTGTTAAACACCCCTCACTGTAGTAGGTAACGACGGGAAATTTAAAATTTAAAGATGCCCCGCATGACACGGTTTCCACCGTGTGAAACTGTGAATTGTGTAAACCATAGTATTGACTTGATTCTAACGACTTGGTTTTATAAGTCTATAAATATTGCTCAATATCAGCCATACTTATTAGTTATTACAATTTCATAGGTTGTTATCTCTTTTTGCCTTCCTTAGCAATTGTCACACCAAACAAACACTTGTTGCTTAGCTCTGCTCAAAAGCAAGTTTTAAAAAGAATGAAGGTCAGAACTATACTCTCATGAAGCTAATCTCTTTCATAACATTTCCTCCCCTAAATTACACTGTTTTGTTTCGACTAGTTCCAGTATTTAACTATGATATGTAATGTAGAAGTAATTAATTGTTGGGGTCTTAATTAACAGCTATTTTTTTTTTTATTTGTCATGTAACAGAAAGTGGTGTTAAAGATGGACTTACATGATAATAGGATCAAGAAAAAAGCTATGAAGACAGCATCTGGCCTTTCAGGTTTATATATATATCAAAATTTTACCCTATTACAACTTTGCTTTTGTTTCAATACATATCATGCAGCATCAAGGAATCAACGATTTATTGAAAAAGTTGTAATTGTAATTGATTTTGCAGGGGTTGAATCAATTTCAGTTGACGTTAAAGAAATGAAATTGGTGTTATTGGGTGAGATTGATCCAGTGAGTGCAGTGTCAAAGCTACGAAAGTTGTGTCACACTGAATTAGTTTCAGTTGGACCAGCAAAAGAGGAGAAGAAGGACTCTGCAGAAGTGTCTGTGCCTGTTCCTCTCTACGAAGCTTATCCTCTTTACTATCATATGACACCACCACTCTACATGTATAGTTAAATTTACTACTTGGTTAGAACTTTTGAAGAGAATCTTATATAGTGGCTGTGTCATCTCATCTGCTAAAGTTTAGAATATTAGAAAGATTGGTAAAACCACTAAAAAGACACTAGCCATTTTTGTTGGTTTTATATTTCTATTTTTCGGGCATGGTCTATTAGATGGAAGACGATTGTGTGGGAAATAGTTGGAGGAGAGTTTTATCATTTTTAGTATTTACATTGAACCTATCCTGTTCGAACAATATTACTTCCCGCGGAGGATACCAGTGATTTAGGAAAAAAAGAAAAGAAAAAGACAATTGTACGTCCAAGGGGTACTGTAAATGTAAATCTGTAATAATAAGTGGTGTATGATTGGACTTTCTTTGTCATGTTGTAAAATGTTAACAAAATTTTCATGGGCTAAATTTACACGCTTCTTAATACACTTGAAATTTATATCGATTTATTACTAATATTATAATAATATAAAAAAATTATTTCACTTGAATAATATTATTATTAAAAATATATATTAATTGTCTTACTAGCCTATGAAGACTCTAGTACAAAGAATTGTCTAAGTCTTATAAAGAGTATTAAACATCATCACAATCTCGAATTTTATCATGATGAGTCAATTTTGTCGGGTAATTGAACATCAAGTAGACTTAAAATAATAAAAAGCTGAACATAACAAAAGTTGAATTAAAACAATAAGAGCAATAAAGATTAGTTGGTTATATGAGTTTGTTTATCTTAATTTTGTGCAATTAAAGAGACTTAGATTCTTTTACTATAAAAAATTCATTCCATTAATAATGTGATTGAGATGATTGTTTAATTTAATTTTACTAATCCTACCGCATTAATATTCACATGAAAGATGTTATAATATATTTGTAACTAAAAAATAACAAAAATAATGATTTTCTTGTGGAGTAGTTTTTATTCCTTAATAGAAAATAAAATAAATAATCATTTTGGTTTCAGATATATAAGTCAATTACCATTTAATTCCAAAAATAATCATTCAAAGAGAAAAATGTAATCAACTTTAGACTCAAATTAGTGGATATTTAATTTAGTGTTGTAGATTAATTTTAAATTCAAACAAATTTTTAACATGTTTGGTTCAGAAGAAAAATTCAAAATTAATTATATAATCGAAGTTGATTCTAAATTAAAATAACTAATAATAACTTATATTGTTAAGTTAAAAAATTCTCTCTAAACATTCCTATGAAACACACTCAAAGCTAATTCTTCTCTTGCTTTTGTTTTTTACAATGGAAAGTGGAACAAATCAGTCCACGTTTTATAGCGTGATTCATGTAATTGACTTAGTGTAGTCGCCATTGTGGGGCAATTAGTAGACGAACTTGTGGTAAACCAATTCCTAGATGTCATTGCCAGCCACCAAAACAATCTCCAAATTAAAAAATTTCCCAATTGCAATATCTGTCATTATTTATATTTTCGGATATAACCACGAAGCAAGATGTACGTTTTATCATTTTCCATATCGGACCCAGACTAAGAAAAAGGCTTTAATGAGGCTTTTTATGACTAATATGTGTTATTGCATCACTTTCCGTGAAGGAACCATTATGTTAGGTAGCGACGCAAAATTTAAAGATGACACGGTTTCTGTTTCTATGCCGCGTGAATTAATAGAGTTTTGAAGACTATACTATTTGAGTTGACTTGAGATTGAATTCACATGCATGCTATGCTACTATAAATATAGCTCAATCACAACTTCATTTGCATAATTAAAACCATAGGTAATAAGTTGTTACCTCTTTGCTTTCCTTTGCAATTGTCAAACAAAATAAGTGTTGCTTAGCTCTAAGTCTAACAAGCAAACTTTAGCAACAATGAAGGTCAGAACTCTACTCTCAATGCATGAATTCTATCAATTTCTTGTGTTTTCTCAAAGCTTTACTCTGTCTTGTTTCCTTTTCATGAAGTCTTTAATTATTAACAGCTCTTTCATATATTTGTTGTGTAACAGAAAGTAGTATTAAAGGTGGATTTACAAGATGATAGAATCAAGCGAAAAGCTATGAAGATAGCATCTGTACTTTCAGGTATATATCCAATTTTCACTCAACTACTACTACTACTACTACAACTTGCTTGAAATTAAACAAAATCCATATCCTGCAGCATCAGAGATTCATTGATTATTGATTTTATTTTGCAGGGATTGAATCAATTTCTGTTGACATTAAAGACATGAAATTAGTCTTGTTGGGAGAGATTGATCCAGTGAGTGCAGTGTCGAAGCTAAGAAAGTGTTGTCGCACTGAACTAGTTTCAGTTGGACCAGCAAAAGAGGAGAAGAAGGAAGAGAAGGTTGAGCCTGCAAAAGAACCTGTTCCTCTCAACCTCTATGATGCATATCCATTTTATTATCACATGCCACCACCACTGTATCTCTATAGTTAATTAGAGGTTTTCAATATCTTTGGAGTGTTATTTGTAGAGGGGTGTATCTTTTTTATACATTCAGACAACGAGTTTCAAATTCAATACACAGAACCTTCAGAGGTTGTGCTACTCTGTCTGCTTTTGCCAAACTGTTTGGTTACGTTTATCTCCTCACCATGTAGTTGACACATACTTGTTTGCTATAGCATCAAATCAACAAAACATTGTTTTTTATGAAATCAGAAGCTTGAGAAACCGAAATTGAAATAAAATAATAGTTGATAAAACAATTAAACCATAATAGTTTTTTAACTTAATCAAGACACGGACATCAAATGATTATATTTTGAAGTTAAGTTCAAAAACTTTATTTTATGGACCTATATGGCTTATAGATGCCTATTGCCTAAAAGGCCTTAAAAAATTAAAATAAAAAACTATTTAAGTTTTTTTTTTTCATTAAAGAAGATGTACATAAATATCAGATCCTAATACCTAATATAATACTTAAAATCTCATCAATACATGAGTATTAATTAAGAATAACTCTATTTAGATGATTTTTTTTTATAGAATTGATATAACATAAATGGAGGTTACGAATAAAACTATCTTAAGCAGTCAACCAGTGTATTATGATTAAACTCTATTTTTATTATCATGATACAAAAATGAATTACACTAATATTATTACATAGAGTGCAAATGAAAAGCCATGAAAATGTACATAACACAACTTCTCTTTGGACAACTTGGAAAGCTCATCTTTGTTCCTCTCCAGGCCTTGGAATTCTCTAGAAGTCATCATTCCATGCCAAGGAAGCCTACACTGAGCACAAAACAGCCTATGACAAGAGGGGCACTCAGCACTTCTCACAACTTCTCCACCATCATAAGCCAACAAAACAGAACAATCCTTAAAGGGACAGTAAGTCTTCACCGACCCAACAATCAGAGGCTCAAACATCACAGTTTCCCATCTAACAATAACCTCCCTTGGCAAAATGGCGCTCAAACACTCAGCTTCCAGTTCCACTTCGGGTTTGGACATGTCACCGTCAGAATGTTTTGGTGTATTTGAGTGGTCAGGTGTTAAGTCAAATAATATGAATGAAAACGAACATAGCCAAATAAGGACATAATTAGATATTAGTATATGAATTTCAAAATAAAATCTAATTGTCCAACAAAAAATAAAAAGAAAAAGAAAAGAATCCTTTTACAAAATAATTTTTACCTAAAAAATTCTTTTCCATCTGAAAACAAAACCAAACATGCACTGAATCAATCAACACAATCGGTTCAACGCAGTATCACTAACAGTTACGCAAACCTCAAGACTTAACTTTTCGGGATATAACCACGAAGCAAGATGTATAATCATTTTCCCGGACCCAAAAATAAGAAAAGCCTTCAATGATTACACTTATTATAAGATAATAATAATAGTAACAAGTACAATAGGTTTCTGCCGCGTGGGTTACTGTGTGAACAAACAAACAAAGTGTACTAAAGTTTTGAAATCCACAAGATGTATGTACTATCATTCATTTTTCCCTACCGGATATTAAAAAAAGAAGACTTTTTTAAAATGTTTGGTTGACTCACTTTCTAAGAAGGAAGTGTAGTAGGGTACTCAGAGGGTGCAAAATTTAAAGATAACACGGTTTCCTGTTCCTGCCCGCGTAAATTGCACTAAAGTTTTGAAGACCATACTATACTACTATATGTTGACATGGGTTGACTTGACGTGACTATTTCTCAGGCAACATGCTACTATAAATATTGCTCCATATCAACCATACTTATCACAACTTCATATATTTGCAGAATATAAAGCCATAGATTATTACCTCTTCGGCTTCCTTTGGAACTTTGACCAAACAATTGTTGCTTAGCTCTCACAACCACGCAGGTTTTAACAATAATGAAGGTCAGAATATATAATATACTCTGATGGGATGAAACATCAATGCATGAATTCCATCAATTTCTTGAGTTTTCTCACAGCTTTAGTTTACTCTGTATTGTCGTTTCCTTTCATGAAATAATTAATTGTTTAGGGTCTTAATTAACAGCTCTTTGATATTTGTTGTGTAACAGAAAGTGGTGTTGAAGATGGACTTACATGATGATAGAATCAAGAAAAAAGCTATGAAGACAGTATCTGGCCTTTCAGGTAAATCCAAATTTTCATTCTAGCTAGTACTATATACAACTTGCTTTCACTTCAAGAAACAAAATTCATATCACACAGCTTCAATAATTTTAATTGATTTTGCAGGGATTGAATCAATTTCAGTTGATGTCAAAGACATGAAATTGGTGTTATTGGGGGAGATTGATCCAGTGAGTGCAGTGTCAAAGCTACGAAAGTGGTGTCGCACTGAATTAGTTTCAGTTGGACCAGCAAAAGAGAAGAAGGACTCTGCAGAAGTGTCTGTGCCTGTTCCTCTCTACGAAGCCTATCCCCTTTATTATAATTATCATATGACACCACCACTCTATATGTATAGTTCAAATTACTAGGGGAATCTATATGCATAGTGGCTGTTTCACATCATCTGTGAAAGTTTAGAATATTAGAATATTCAATAAAAAGACATCAGATCAGAGTCATTTTTGTTGATTTTATTTATATTTTAATTTCGTGGTCTAGAAAATTGAAGACTATATTGTGTTGTGTGTGTCCAAGCGATGATATATAACATGCAGAACTGTAATTAGTGTGTATGATTAGACTTTGTTTGTAATTTTGTAAAATGTTGACAGAAAATTGATTAGTTAATTCCTAAGAGTAATAACTTAAAAATAGAGAATTCGATCTCCAAGTCTTATGAGGAATATTGAACACCCGATTCAAGCACAGGATTGGGCATTGCAGGGAGATCATCAAACATGGATAGAAATATAATTATCAAATATAAATAATGAATTCAGGTTTAATGTTAATTTTAGTTCATTAAATTTCATATTTTTTTATTTTGGTAAATAATATTTTAAAATTTTCATTTTTATACTTTAAACTATATTTTAGTTATATTTTTGTACATAATGTTTAATCACAAACATAAACAAAAGTAAATTAACAATTTTAAAATGTACCAAAATATGACTAAAACACAATTTAAAATATCAAAATATAACTAAAATATAATTTAAAGTATAAAAATAAAACTTTTAAAACATTATATACCTAAATATGACTAAAACATAGTTTAAAATACTAAAATGAAACTTTTAAAATATTATATATCTAAATATTACCTAAATATAACTAAAACATAGTTTAAAGTATTAAAATGAAAATTTTAAAACATTATTTACCAAAAAGTAAAATATATCAAATTTAATAGATTAAAAGTAACTTTTAAGTCATGAATATATAACGATTCAAGCTCATCCCAGTTAAGTGAGATCCTACGGCTAAGAGAACTTGTTAAATTTCAGCCATTGGATGCTACAGCTTTCTTCCCTTCAGTCACTACTATCAGTTCTACTTCTATGTGTATCCTGGAGCTCTGTCTTAAATTAACTAGTTATTTAATTTTTGAGAAAAAAAATATTTATTAATAATTTTACACTATCATTTAATTTAATTAATGTGTTATGTATAAAACATATAGGTCAAATTAACAAGACCAAAGAAAATGGTTAAACTAGTTATTTTTAATTGATATAATCATAAATTCAAATTTTAATTTAACATATCTTTAAATTTAAATATTGTAAGTGATGATCATATTTAATATCAGCATTTACAATCCAATGAGTGAATATATAATAAATAGAGTTAATAATAAATTAAAATATAAAATAAATTTAAAAATTAATCATTATTTCTTATAATTAAGCTCAAAAGAAAAATTTGATAAAAAAAATAAGTTAAAAAAAATATAATGTTTTTCTTATATATATAATAATCAAAGATAATACTAATATCTTACAAGTCATATTAAGGATGATCTATATATCTTTTTCGGGAATTAACAACGGAACAAGGACACAAAATTTATTGGGAACTGTAGGGTAGGCAAGGACACAAAATTTAAAGATGACACGATTTCCACCGAGAATTGTGTAAACAAACAAATTGTACTAAAATTTTTAAAGACTATAAGCAATATCACTTTACTTGACTTGACTAATAATGTCTAGTTGGGTACTTGGTAATAGAGGTTGAAATAATTTTGAGTAAATAAAGATAGGATTGTGATATATGGTTTAATAGATTTTGAATAGAAATTTTAAATTTAAGAGAGTATGAAGAATGGAGCGGAAAAAAATAATTTAAATAAGTTTTAGGTATTAAAAAATAATATTTTTTAGTTTGAGTTTATAAATTTTTCTTTTATATTGATTTAGCTTTCTAAATTTTTTTTAATTTTATTTTGAATTATGAATGATAACATAATATCACCTAAATGACATATTACTAATAAGAACTCAAAATAAAAAAAATAAAATTCAATTCCAAAGATTCAAAACAATGTAAATAAATTTTAAATACTCAAATAAAAAATAGATATTTTTTCATACCAAAACTTATTCAACCCGTATATATTTATTATCTTCTTATTTTAATTTTATTTACTACAGAATAACTATTATGGCTATAACTTTTTCTATTTTATTATTTCTATCTTTCTCTTTTTTCTTCTATAAATATCTCTCAATCCCAACTATAACTATTACATCTTCATTTTCAAAATAAAAGCCACCCCAGGTTACCTCTTGGTCTTCCTTTGCAATTGTCAGCAACCAATTCTTGCAATGAAGGTCAGAACTCAGAACTAGATTCTCATTTCTTCAACTAATGTCTTTTATTTCCTCTACTTAGTTTAGCTATTACTTCAACTAATCAATGCATGAATCTCATTTCTTGAGTTTTCTCTACACTGTTTTGTTTCTACTGGGCTTGCATACGTAGAAGTAATTAATTATTGTGGAGTCTTAACAGCTAGCTCTTTGGTTTGTTGTGTAGCAGAAAGTGGTGTTAAAAGTGGACTTACATGATGAAAGAATGAAGAAAAAAGCTATGAAGATAGCATCTGGCCTTTCAGGTATATATATATATATATATATATATATATATATGATCAAAACTACAACTTTTCTTTTGTTCTAAGAAATTAACAAAATCTATATATATCATTAAAATTGTTTTACAGGGGTTGAAGTAGTTTCTGTTGACATGAAAGACAAAAGAATGATCATATTGGGGGACATTGATCCAGTGAGTGTAGTGTCGAAGCTACGAAAGTGGTGTCATACTGAAATAGTTAGAGTTGGACCAGCAGAAGTGGACTTGAAGGTCAAGCCAGCTACTGCTGCAAAAGAGGACAAGATCAAGATTCATCGGTCACCAAAAGTAACGGTTCCTGATCTCAATCTGATCTCTGATGGCTATCCCCTTTATAATCAGATGCAACATGTTCCTCTCAAGCTCTCTGAATATTCCTATCCTCTTTATAATAATCAGATGATACCACCACACTATAGTGATCAACATTACTATGGTACGTACAAGTTTCGAAGAGGATCCTAATGGCTGTGCCATCTGCTAAATTTTAGAATATTTAGAAAGTTTGATAATCCTAATCTTTTTCTTTTTTTGGCATTGTTGGTATTTTATATGATTCACGAGGATCTGTTGGGATAAATTTTTCTAAATGTACTTTTGCAAAAAAAGTAAAAAAAAAAAAAAAACTAAAATTAACTTTGGCATTTTGTTTGGTTTTGCTTGTATTTTTCATGTTCTTGTAGATTGAAGACTATAGTACGTGTGACTAAAGGAGTAAATATTATGTACTGTAATTAGTGTGGTGTATGATTTGACTTTGTCATTTTGTTGGTTTTTTTTTTTTTTTTGTATTTTTCAAGATTGGAGACTAGTGTGTTCAAGGGAGTAACTAGTATGCTGTACTGCATGTATATTGGTGTGGTGTGTGTATATGACTACACCTTGTCATTTTGTAGACTGTAGACAAATTTGATGGGTGAGTAATAGCAACCAAGATTTGAGTGGAGAATTTTCCGTTCTTAATAATTCTTTCTATCATTGGAAAATTATGATTAATTATCTACAAATTATCCGTTTATGACAATTTATCTATATTATAATTTAAATTTAATTTCACTTCAATAATAAATTAATAATATTATTAGAAATGGATTGATCCAACTCAAGGAAGGTTTGAAAAAAGTTTTTAACAACCCTCAAGCTCTCAAGATTAGGCATTTGATGCATGGATTTTCCAGGAATAGATATTTGTAGGTGGATATCGATCGGCTAGGTATGATGCACCATGAAAAACAATGAAGGTAGAAATATGAAACTTTAAAAAACGAATTAACACAATAATAAAAGTGATATCTCTAAAAGAAAAATTAACGAAAAATGGCATAGATATTAACATAAATATAAAGTCTATATTATTATTAGATATTTAGATATTAAATTATAAATATTTTACTTATGTAATTCAATATTAACCTGTTCATATTTTTCTCTATAATCGATTTAGATGCTTATAATAACTTTTTCATGAAATCTTTACATCAGCTTGTACGTATCTTAAATTATAATAGACTAATCAGATGAAATGTATGGGTATAAGCCAAGCTTAATTTGTAGGACCTAGCAAGTTTTGCTTAGCCATACTTTGTTGTTGGTGTGTGAATCTTGCATACTGATTTGCTTATATATAGTCTCATCTCATCCTTCCCTCGTGAATGTTGTATCCCTTTGTTATGGCGTGAAGTAGTGGGTTAGCTTTTGCTCAAAGGAAAAAAGGTGAATAGAGAGGATAAGTATAAAATAACTAATTAACATAACTCTATATATGATGAATGGTTTCCTTTTATAGTTTTGAAATGTTTATATATAATTATAATATGGATAACATATATTTTATGATAATGTAGCTAAGGATTATGCTTTGAGATGACTTTAACTAAGTAAATGTAGAAAAAATATTAAAAAAAGTAAATGTTTATTATATTTAGAATATAAAAGTGCAATAATTATCTTCTTTTTAATAAGAAAAATATCCACTTTTCTTTTACCGAAGAAAATCACTTTCAATTACTAGTAATAAAGCTTAAAAAATGTTGACAAAACGGTATAATTTATAGAGTTTAAAGGTCGTGTAATTATTATTATTTTTTTTTGTTAAATGTTACTTTTGGTGTTTTATGTTTTAGTTTTTGTTGATATTTTAGAAATTTTAATTTTGTCCATTTCTAATATGAAATAATTATTTTGAAATAATGTTTATTTTTAATTTTAGTAATTTTGAAATATAAAAGTTATTTTATTATATTCACATATATGAAAATTGTGAAACTCAACTGACTTACGAATCAAAAAAGAGTTAATATAATCTCGTTTGAAAAAATGAGTTTCATGAATAATTAAAAAAATTAATATTATATTTTTTATTAATTCGATTATTAATTGGATACACTTTTCATGGAATTTACATTATATTATCATCTTTTTTTATTCAAACATTAGTTGGATTTCATAATTCTCATGTAAGTAAATTTAATGAAATATTTTTTACGTCTTGAATTAATAAAAAAAAAATGTTCAAAATCCCGTCACAAAATTGAAAATCATGTTTATTTTTAGTAGAATCATTTTTACTCATTTCTAAAATATAAATGATCAAATTGAGACTTTTAAAATATAAAAAATCAAATTGAACAAAAATTAAAATATAAAATAACAAAAGTGACATTTAATCTATATTTTTGTACTATTAATTAATCACATTTCTTCATTTTCATTTACATGAGTTTTAAATTAATATTATAAAAATAAAATTAATTATCTTATGATAAATAAAGATTTGTGATTGCTTTAGCGTGTCAAGTGTCAAATTAGTTTACATTATTTTCGATGTATGCCTTTAAACTCTAACTAACAATAATATGAAGTGTTTATGATAGTTGGCATGAGGATAACAGAAAGAAAACCATACTATATATGATAGAATTATTCGCCACTATAGGTTGATGCAGTCAGATTCAACAAAAGAGGTGAAGGAAAAAACCTGTACACATGGGGAAAGAGAAAAGTTTAAGTACGAATGTAGGACGGTAGGGTCTTCAGTGCTCAAAATTAGTTGATGACAAGAAGCAGACAGAGGCACGTTGTGTAGTGGGATTTTGAAATTAAATTATGGATTTGTATTTTCAGATTCTTTTACCTTTTTATATAAATATTTTATTTTCATTTATAGTTTTTATTTTAGAAATAATTATATTTCTTTATCCTTTTAGAAAAATTATTTGAATATTTTTTATTTTTCGTATTACTATTTTCCTTTTATCATCTATTATTTTAAGAGATATAAAAAATTGTATTTAGAAGATTTTATTTGTTTTTTTTTACAGTAAATAACGCGTACCCGAATTAATCGCAAGGTTTATGGTGGTTCAGCGAATACATAAATCATAAAAAAAAAAAAAAAGAAGCTTAAACATGTTTATTGTTTATGGTCCTGTAAGTTGAGTGAGTCTGAACTGAGTTGAATGTGGGAAGTTCCTTGATAAAAGGAAATACAGTGAATCTGTTTGATATACAATTTATATTTTAGAAGGATTTTTAAGAAAAAAAAAATTAAAAAAATAATAAAAATTATTTATTTATAAATTAAAATTATATTTTTAATAATTAATTATAAGTTTTATATTTTTTTAAATGAATTTATTTTAAAAAAATTATATTAATTAATTATTAAAAAATAATTTTAATTTTTTAAAAAAATAATTTTATTTTTTCTTCATATTTTATTTTTTCTTCTGTAAAATTAAATACTGTCACCTTCTAATATCTTCCTAGATGCATGTGGCAATCTGTATGTACACGTCACGACCAACCATGCACTATAAACAAATCTTCCAAAATTTTTCAAGTGAATCGCTATTAATCTATCTTTTCTATATATATATAACCACCAATTAATACGATGTGTGCATCATTTTCCAAATTGGACCCTATTAAAAATATTTAAAAGAGATTATACCACTAATCGTGATTTTGTCAAAGTTATTATGTCATAAATAATTACGAGGAAAAGTGAATCTCAGCTATAAACATTATTAATTGACTATTAAAAAAAATTTAATATTTTTTTCTTCTAAAATTTTTGAATACTATGTCCGATTGTCTAATATCTTCCCACGTACACGTGACAATCTATATGTACACATCACTGCCAACCATGCACTGTAAACAAATCTTCCAAATTTTTTCAAGTGGATAGCTATTAATCTATATATATATATATATATCATCAATTATCATTTTGTCAAAGTTATTTCGTCACACATAATTAATTACGAGGAAAGGTGGATCTAAACATTACTAATTGATTATTAAAAAACATAATTTTAACTTTTAAAAAAATTAATTTATTTTTTTATATTTTCTTCACGTAAAAATTTTGATTACTGTATCCAAATGTCTAATTTCTTCCAACATGCATGTGGCAATCTATATGTACACGTCACTATCAACCATGCACTATAAACAAATCTTCCAATTTTTTTCGAGTGGATCGTTATTAATATATCATTTTCTTATATATATAACCACCCATTAACACGATGTGTGCAATCATTTTCCAAATCGTTATTTTGTCAAAGTTATTACTCATAGATAATTATGATGAGAGTGGATTTTAGGTGTAAACATCATTTATTTTTATTTTATTTAATATAAGTATCATTAACTCTTAAGTCTTTTTAATGGTATAACTTTTTAAAAGTTATTTTTAATAAATTTTTAAAAGTTACTTCTTAAAAATAAGGAAAACAGTAATTTATAAAGCACCATGCTTCATAAATAACACACATGCATTATGTTTGCCTAACATTAATACTTGATAAACTACCATTGTAGATGCTTAATAAATATGTGAATATTAAAAGGTTTCGTAAAAAGACAAACTAGTCATTATGTTGCTTTTAATTTGTTTGTATTTTCATCATATCTAGAAGATTGAAGACTATGGTACGTACTCGATCAATGAGTAGTGCAAGTTGAAACATATATACAGATATGAGTTTGTAGGAGAGAATGAGAATCTGAGTTCATTTGTCACAGAGATTCATCTTTAGGAAAAATCAAGGATGAGAAGATTTAAGTGTTGATTAAACTTCAGACCAAGTATTAATTAATCTCATAGTCAGTTCAAAGAATTGAAGTCTGTAAGAATTTCTTTGGAGAAAAAAAAACCCTAATAACGTTAATTAAAAAAAGTAAAGAGATTGAAGATTAGAGTGTGTCCAAGGGATTATATATGCTAGTTTGGCATGCTGTAAATTAAATATAGACAAAAATTCGATGTGTTGTTCTCAAGTAATAACTACCAAGATTTGAGTGGAGAATGCTCTCTATCTTAATACTTCATTCCATCGTTCAAATATTAAAATTATTTATTACATTATTTCCTTTTCAAAGTGTACGTCTTTAAAGGTTTTTAAATAAAAATACTTTTCTTAGGTTAGAGTCTATCCATTCTCTTAATTAATGAATCTCACAAGTATATATTCTCGCAAAAGTCACATCATGTGTATTCCCCCCAAGCATAAGCTTTGGGCGTGAGGGGGTTAAAACACTATAAAGATCTACTAGTTTTACACTATAGACATTATTTTGTAGTAATTAGCCATGCATGTCGACAACGTGGTCATTGCAGCCACCAAAACATTGTCACCGTTATTTAATGTTTACCTTTACGGAATGTAAGCACATTTATCAGTTTCCCAATTAAATTAATTAACGGTTGAGCCAATGCATGAATATTACAATCATATATGATATTGTATTCTATTTGTAAGAATAAAAAAAAAATGTTTCCCAATTAAAACAGAGCCGTGCGTTAGTATTAGAAAAATGAAAAGTATTGAATGATTACACTCTTTAATTGATTCACTTTCTTAAAGGACAACTGTAGGGTAAGTAGAGGATGCAAAATTTAAAGATGACACAGTTTCCACTACAGCATGGGATATAAAGTTTAATTTGAAGAAGACCCATATACTATAAGATTTGACTTGAGTTCACTCCACTTGGCTATGTCTATCAATGTTTCTCACCATATGCTACTGTAAATATTGCTCAATCTCAGCTAAGAGGGGTGAAAGAAAAAGCACTTTACATTTCAGAGAGATGTGATCTACACTTAGCTAAATATGGAAAGAGCGGAAAAAAATCAAGAGATCGACAAGAAGAAGAAAAAAAAGATTACGCAATTATATAAAATCTCGTTGGCTCACTTTTTGTGAAGGAACTGTCGGGTATAGTCAGAGTCAGAGGATGCAAAGTTTAATGATTACAAATTTCCACCGCGTAAATAAATTGTGTAAAAAGCAAATTGGAGTATTAAAGTACTGTATGAGTGGAATTGGGTTGACTTGACTTGACTTGACTGTACCGTGTCTCACTTAGCACATGCTGCTATAAATATTGCTCTGTCTCGGCTATACTTATCGTCACAACTTCGCATTTCCAAAATAAAAGCCTCAGTTGGTTTTGCAATTGTCATTTCTCACCAAACAATTTTTGCTTAGCTCTCACAATAAACAAGCTTTAACAACAATATGAAGGTAATAATGAACTAGATATGAAACCAATCTCTTTTATAATTTCCCTCTCCTTCATCCCCTAATCAATGTTTCTAATTGATATATAGTTTAAGTTTCTCAGAACTTTACACTGGTTTTGTTTCCACTAGGTCTTGTATTTAGCTATTTCCTTTCATGTTTTAGATGTAAAAGTAATTGTTGGCTCTTAATTAATAGCTTAATTTTTTATTGATTTGTCGTGTTACAGAAAGTAGTGTTAAAGTTGGACTTGCATGGTGATAGAATCAAGCAAAAAGCTATGAAGACAGCATCTGGCCTTTCAGGTAATTAATTAAAGCAAAATAATCTCAAGGAATCAATGAATGATCAATGATTTATTAATAACAAAATTGGGTTTGTGATTAATTATTTTGCAGGGGTTGAATCAGTTTCTGTGGACATGAAAGAAATGAAAATGACAGTGTTGGGAGTTATTGATCCAGTGTGTGCAGTGTCGAAGCTACGAAAGTGTTGTCATACTGAAATAGTTTCAGTTGGACCAGCAAAAGAGGAGAATAAGGAGCCAGCACCAAAATTAGTGCCTCTTCCTCTAAAGCTCCATGAACCCTATCCCCTTTATTATCAGATGACACCCCAGTATAGTCAAAGTTACTGTGTCTCAAGTTACGAAGAGAATCCTAGTGGCTGTGTCATCTGCTAAATTTTAGATTGTTGGAAAGTTTGATAAAAGAAGACAAAGTAGTTATCATGTTGTTGCTTTTGTTTGTGTTTTGCATCGATCTACTAGATTGAAGACTATGGTGTGGTGTGTCCAAGGGAGTAAAATATGCTGTACATAGTGTGGTGTATGACAAGACTTTGTCATTTTGTAAAATGCATGTAGACAAAAATTTGAGCATAATGGATAAGCAAAATTAACTACCAAGATTTTTACTGGAAAATGTTTTCTTCTTGATATATATATATTTTCTTTCAATCATATTAAGAAGTATATGGATAATTAAGAAGTATTTTACTCAAATTATTCTTAATACTTATTTGGATAAAATACTTCTTAATTATTCTGGAAATTACTTTTTAAATGGAAATAGAATTAATTATTATCCAAATATGAATCATGGTTAATTCGATTACAATTATAAAAGGTAAAGTGTTGTTACTAAAATAATTTGTAATAATTAATTTGATTACTATTAAAATGTAACTCTTATCATCATTAAATAATTAAAAGCAAAAAAAAATAAAAAATAATGGATCAATTTAAGAATAAATATCAAATTGATCTTAGTCTCGATAGTTTTAAATTAATTTTATTTTATTAATAGAAATTGAACAAAATATTACAAGAT
Source organism: Amphicarpaea edgeworthii (assembly GCA_014843725.1). Lineage (NCBI taxonomy): Eukaryota > Viridiplantae > Streptophyta > Magnoliopsida > Fabales > Fabaceae > Amphicarpaea > Amphicarpaea edgeworthii. The sequence continues at coordinate 4,754,680 of CM026325.1, forward strand.
TTATAATATTTATACATCTTATTTAATCAACCAAGCTAAATCCATATATGTCTTTCGTACATTTGGTTAACTAGTAATCCCTATACTTTAAAAAGTAGAGGTGAAATTAATTATTATTTGGTCTTTGGTTGTTAGTGCATGTGTAGGAACTAAATTCATGTATTTTTAAGTATATTGACCAAATTGATTGATTCTAAAATGGATTTAAAATCAAGTTTAACTGAAACTATAGGGTAAGAAAAACATATTTTATCCTAAAAATAACAAAACAACTATTTCAAATTTCAGAGAAAAAAAAAAAATCAAAGTACTACAAGTGTGTGTAGTGTGTAGAAACTATAAGGAAGCGTTTATTGTCTGACCTTCGTGAGGATTAGGAATGTATTATGCGTTTATCATAGGCGTAGTATGGTCTGTCTGTAACTGCATGATTGAATGTTGTGCTGTGTTGTTGTTATTAATAAAGCTTTATTTTCCTATTAAAAAAACAAAAATAAAGATTAAAACCAAAATTACTTATTTTATCAGAACAAAAATGAACGATTTTTACTTTAAAAAAAATAATATTTTAAAAATCAAAATTAAAATCCACACGTGTTTACAAATAGTCAAATACTAAAAATATTTTATCCCATGAAAGTTATGTTACCATTCGTGGTCGCAAAGTGAGAGGTACTTGAACCGTTCCTTCCGGAGAACATTGATCGGGTCAAGGGCGAAAATACAACACGGTCTAGTACACTCTGACGCGGTTTTGAAGCGTGGACTTAGAAAGAATAAAAAAGGCACTATAAATGAAGCGACAAAAAAGAAACATCTGAAAAAAAATAATCAAGAGGTTGTTAGTTACTAGCTTTGGTTACGTTTAAGAATTGAATTTTACAGTACTTTTTAATTAGTAAATTTAATATGCTAATGTCTTCTTTATTGTTAAATTTCTTCATTTATGTATAAAAAATTATCTCTTCTTTCTTATTAAATTTATATTTTCATACACATTTTTAAATCTTTGAATCTCTTATATGGATACAAGTTTCAATTATCCGTTTGTTATTGTTTCCTTTTAATCAACTGAAGTATAAAATATTTTTTTAATCTTTAAAATATAATATATTTTTATTTTTAGTCTTTAATATTTTATTTTATTGATATTAGTTCTTAAAATATTTTTCTCTCTTACTTTTGATCCCTCATATGTATTAATATAACCTGTCTCAAATAGATAAAAAAATTTAACAAATACTTTTAAGTACTTAAAAACATATTTTGCAATTAATTGAACTATTCAAACAACAACCTTTTCGTGATTTCAAACATGCTTGTAATTAATGACATCGTTTGGTGTTGAAGAGGTGTGAAGTGTCAAAATGCTTTTCGAAAAATGCTAATTCTTACTACAATACAAAGGCTTCACTAGTCAACTGTGTTGTTCTAAGCTCTAACACAGTTTTTCTAACTTAATTACTGTCTTGAATTTGAACCATAGAATTGAGTTAATTAAATATACTCAATGATAAGATTTTAGTGTTTATAATGATCTATCTATATATGTTAATTACAATTTAAAAGGTATAAATAAAAATTATATATCTAAAATTAAAAAACAAAACTTAAAAAAATAAAAAAATAAAAATGATGCACATCATTTTAAAAAATAAAATAAAAATAAAAACTACTAAATTATTCTTACAAGAATGAATATATTTTCAATTTAATACAGAGATAATTTACAAAAGTTGTGACCACATAAGATTGATACTATCGATTTGGCAGAATGCAGATAGAGAGCTTCAAAGAAATTCAGGAGTCATGATTTGCTACGACACATCATTCTCGAAGCAATCCGTGATATTTCTTAGAAATTAACAAATCAAAAAGGGAAGACTTTATTATTACACTCCATGATGGCTTTTGGGGTCTAACACGGTTGTATAATGCTGACTAAGTGACCCAAGCAAAGACCACAACATTAGCCTTGACTTGTTGAATTTATCTTTTTCTAGCATTTCTCTTTAATTAGTAGTACTATATATATAAGTACCTTAGGTGTGCTTCAAGTTATAACAGTTCAACTAGAACATTAATCTCTTAAGTCTTATCTCTCTCTCAAACTTCTTCAGAATCCCCCTTTCCCAGTTCCCAACTTCATTTCAAATCAATATGAAGGTAAGAATTTGTACCCTCTCTCAAAGCTTTCTCTAAAATTTCATGGGTTTTGCTCTGTTTCCATCCTCAATTTGCAAACATGCATGATTTCAAAAATTTATGAGTTTTGCTCTCCTTAAGTACTGTTTGATACTCAAAATCTGAGATCAAGTTGTAGTTTTCAAGTTACAACCTTGGCTTGCTTAATTTTAACCTTTTATTTCTTTTCTTTTTTTTCCTTTTACTGTTCAAGTGATAATTGGTTTTTGGAATTTTCATGGTTAGAAATGATTATAACTAGAGATCCTAAAAGTTGTATAATTTGTTGTCTTGACAGAAAGTGGTGCTAAAGGTAGATATCCATGAAGACAAAATCAAGAAAAAGGCCATGCAGTCAGTATCTGGTATTTCAGGTATGGGATCTCATCATCCATTCATATTAGTCATGTTAATTATATATATATAATCAAGGGTACAAATTTAAAACCATATAGTATACAAAATTGAATCTATTTTTTTGGGGTGATTTTTTCTTCAGGGGTAGAGTCAGTATCAGTGGACATGAAGGACCAAAAAATGACTATAATTGGGGATGTTGATCCAGTTAAAGTGGTTGAGAAGCTTAGAAAATTCTGTCATGCTGAGATACTTTCAGTTGGACCAGCCAAAGAGGAGAAAAAGGAGGAACCAAAGAAAGAGGAGAAGAAGCCAGAAGCAAAGAAAGATCCAAAGGAGGAATATGCTGAACTTCTTAAGACATATGAAGCCTATTATAATCAGACTAGACAGCAGCAATACCCTTATTACTATTACAGAACTGTGGAAGAGAATCCTAATGGCTGTGTAATTTGCTAAGTATATTTATTGGAGTTTGATGGATATATAATAAATGAGATCAAGAAAAGAAGATGCTGGCTGGAGTTAGAAACTTAGGATTATGTTTCTTTTTGAATTTCCTATATATTCCTTCTTTTCTTTGTTAAGTTTTGGCATTTCCTCTTGTTTTAGCTCACAAAAGAAAAAGAAAAAAGTGGAGTTTGAAGCAGAAGAATATAGTATGTACATGTTTTGTGGTGTAATACTATACTATGCATGTATTCAAATTTCTGGCAGTGTTGCTTTAGAATTGAGAAGTGAGAAATTGATTTTATTAAATTCAGGTGTTCAATTCTTAGTCTGTGGTTGATATTGTTCCTTTTGAGAATTAGACATGGCAAGGGGGCAAAAAAGTTATTAAGATAAAATAAAGATTTTTGAAAAAAGGGCAAAATAAATAAAATTAAAAATTAAAAGGGAGGAGAAGGGGGGTTGCATAAGCATGTGGAATATGCGAGTAAGATAGAATGGCTGTATTGTTTGTTGTTTGGTTCATTAATCTGAATATAATAATTAATAAACCATTTTTTAATCTGAAAAATCGGGACAGAGGACCAACAAAGAGAATTCACAGTCTAATACAATCAAATAACAAAAACAGAGTACATATGGTTCCTCAGAAAAAAATGAAACCTGTCACAATACTCCTTGACAATGACAACTTAATCCCTCATTTAGGTTCAAATTCTAAGTTAATTAGGATGACAATAAATCTTGGGTAAGATGATTATGATAACACAGATTTTAGTGGTGGAAAAAGATTGGGACCTTGACTTACATTTTAGTGTTATATTGTTAAAAGCGACACACTAGAATTACTACGGGGCCTACAAGCTACGAGACAAGACAACAACGTCATTGATGCCGTTTATGTGCTTTTGTTATTTCTATTTAATGCATGTTTACGCCTAGGAAAAAGGAACCAAACTAGAAATAACAAGTGAACAACATACAGTATATCACAAGATTTTAGTGATCAAACTCGCATGCTTAAGAACCCCTGTTACTATCATGCTTCTATGTCTAGACGAGTAATAACAATTCCAGATTTAATATACTTTTTTTTAAATAGTTTTAACATACTTTTCTAATATACTTATTATGAAAAAAATGATGCGCTTAGACTAAATAGTATTAAACTTAATTTTTATTAGTTAAAATTTATTAAAAAGTTAGATTCCATGACATCAAAAAAAGGAAGTGCCATTTTTTCATATACGTAAAGGAAAGGAAAGACCTTTCCACTCGACACTGAAGCATGCTGAATATCCCACCATCACGATGGATTTTTTCGATCATGCCATCTAGCTGTATGATTGATGATAATGAATTAACCTAGTATAAAATAATTTTATAGTATCGAATCGATTTAATATTTTACTTATAATAAATTTATTAATTTTTATAAAATTATTTAATAAATCAATAAATTATGATTGAATAAAAATATAAAATTATTTTATTATCAGTAACATCATTCAACTCTAAGTATAAAGGTAGTAGTATTCATCTAAAACTCTTAAACATTAATAAAGTGATGGTGATTGGGTGTAAATATAAAATAGGTGACCATATATATATATATATATAAATAAAGTTTCTTCTCCTTTTTTGGGTAGAATTTAAAAAAAGTTTAAAGGTGCAAAGTGGTGACAAATGACTCTAACCAAAAAATAAAAGTGGTGAAAAGTAACTAATAATTAAGAAAAATATATAGCAAAGTGATTTCACACGTACACGTGTAAATATTATTTTTAAGACGATTACACTTGTGAAATTCTTGAGAGGGTTTATATTATATACTTCATCCTCAATGATATTTTTTTTTCCCACAATTCAAATATTTTCTTCCTGTAGACCAAGTTGGTGACTTGAGTAGTTGATCGAGCTCAAGCCATAGTTGTGAGTTGTGACAGTTGAAAGCTTCATGAAACCATGGATAGAATTCCACCGGCCACTGGTTGTTATTGACTATCTAAGTCTTCTTTCTTTTCAAAATTTAATCTCAGGTCTTTTAAAATTTTTATTTTTCTTTCAAAACTCCAAAATACTACTATACATGATTGTGAAGTACGTATCGTCTTTGATCATGTCATTTTAAATGTAATTTTCATTTCTTTTACACTCTATTGTTTACATCCATACATTATTATTTTTTTCCTTTTCATTAAATAATTTTTATATATTTTTATTTTATTTCTCTTTTTTTTTTTTCCATCTATTTTCCACCCAAAGAGTGTATATATATACTCTCCAAAGACTGTCCAACACTAATTTTCCTTAAATGCATATAACTAATCTTATCAGTTTTATTTAGTCCTTTTCATATAAATCAAAACGACTAACGTAATGTTCAAACGGACAAATCTTATGTAGAATAGATATTGTATAATATCACATTCAGGTTGATATATATAAAGTTGAATGTGATATATAGTAGTTTTTTTTTATACAAAAAAAATATATCTTAACAAAGTAGAATCTTCACTCTAACATTATTCAACGATCTCGCTTTTCCTATATTGTTTTAGCCATTATTTAACCTTTTATATTTTTAAAAAGTCATAATAATTAATTAATTTTAATTCTTTGTATATGTTACGTCGTTTTCATCTTCCTTTGAACAGCGAGCTTATGGTAATATTTTAATGTCTTTTACCCTCGAATTAATAATCGAAATATAAAATCCGAATGATTAGTTGGCACCTAGGGGTTGTTAGGGGCATCGAGATTAGCTAGGTTAATTTTTCCTGATTTAATATTATGAAGACAAAAACAACAGTAAATTACTCTATCGTAAACCTTTTTTTTTTTTTTTTTTTTTCTGTAAGTAGGAACAATTAAGTTATAATTATTATATATTAATTGTTAAAGTTTAGCTATTATTTCAACAGGACAACAGGTCCTGTCGATTAAAGATTTTGATGAGTCATTTAGGATAAAGTCATATATGCATGTCGTAGTAGCATCTTATCCGTCAATTTACATATAATTTAATACAAAAATATTTGATTTATGGGCATTTAAAAATATTCTGAACTGAATTGAAAATAACCCGGCCGCCACCACATCCATGCATGCCCAAATTATGTAATGAAAAATTCAAAAGAAACTGATGTTTGATGTTTTGGCCTTTTTCAGTTTTCATTTATGTAAAAGTTAGTTCATGCACTTAATTACCTAAATAATTTGTATTTAATTCCAAGAAATATGATATATCATTTATTTTTGGTTCTCGAACGAAAAAGACTACAACTATATCACTTAAGTAAATAAATTAAAAACGTATTAATTTTTTTTATAAAAATTAAAATCAAATATTCAAATAATATTAAAGATTTTCTTTTTTTACCTTATATGGCGTTTGATACGAAATAAATTTTGGTAAGACATGAACCTAATTGAAAATAATTTGTATTTTGAAAAAGGAATTATACAGTCTTTTTATATAATTTTTATATAATTAAAACCCATTTACATCATCTCAATTAAAAAATTATCCCATATTCTGTAGTTGCAGCTGAGCCTAGCTATTAGGCTTTTAGCTACGTGACGCTGTCAATGCACCTTGTTTTTTCTGTCTTTCTTTTTGTTTTCTGTCATCGCTGTAACACGTCACATTGAATTATTTTATTTTATTTTATTTTAAGATAGATTGCATGACCTCACAAAAAAGAAATAACAAGTAGCTTCATAATATAGACAATAGAAAATGTAGAATATCTACCATGAGTTTGTCAGATCATACCCTATAGCTTCATATAGACAACAGGAATTTTAGAATTTCTATGAATTCAACTAAATCAGAATATTCATAAGTGTAAGTATAAAGTCGGTGGGGGTGTCTAAAACTATTAAATATGAAAGGTGGTGTAAATAGATATAAAATAGGTGCTGGTAGTGGTACAATAATGGGTCTTTGAAAGTTCTTTTTTTGTTTTATTGATACAATAGAAATGCAGCTTAATTAAAGTGAGAAGTGGAGACACGCACGCAACTGTAATAATCAAGAAAGGTGATGCATATATAATTACATACTTTCTTTTAAGATGATTAAACTTTATCTGATAGAAGGAAGGATCGATGAATTGTTTATAGGATGTGATGGAAATTGATCAAATTAAAAACTTAATTGTAAATAAACAAAGCTGAATATTAACACGTTCGTTCGAGTAAAATTGAGTTTTGCACATCTAGTTGAATATTGTTGTCTAATCTTCGAAAATAATCACCCATTGGTGATATTTGGTTTTTTATTTCCACTTGTAATACTTTTACTGACAAGAGTGCCAATTCAACCTTCTCTTATCACTTTAAAAAAGCATTAAGTGACATTGTTTTGTCCCAAAACAGCTAGCACAATTATTTATTTATTTGAATTTTACCACAAGCTGAAATAAAATAATCTAAATTAATGTACAAATAGCATTTTTCTATTTGGTCTTTTGCATGGGTGAGGTTTGTCATGTTACACGAATATGGCCATAATTTTTTTTTTTTTCTCTCAGACTTCTTGTCTTGTGGATTGGACTTAATTTGCACTTCTAGGCCATACCATGCAAGTTTGATCCGGAACAATTATTCATACTTTTATTTTTTTACTTATCACTAATTGAAGAGTTTTAATTTTTAACTAATGAGATAGAATAATATTCAATATTTTGTAAACTACACTTTTAATCCTAAAAAAGGTGAAATCTCTAAAAGCAATAATCTTTCAAGCCACTGTTGCTTGGTCCCCTTGTCCTCAATATAATCTAATCTCACCTCTCTGATCATTTTCAACTTTTTTCTTTTCTTTTGAAAGACGACACTGCTTTCCAAGTGGAGTCTCAAATTTCTTGATGCCGTAATCTTATCAGCTTGAATCTTTTTCATATATATTTTCAATACCACAAACGAAATATATAGGTATCGTAATGCATCATACTAATGTGACGTACGTTGATATACATCAGCAGTTTTTCTTTTTAACTTTTTTAACATCGAAATTCAATTAATTTTATTTTTTTCTTCAAAAAACTTTTATATTTTTTGAATAGGGAATGCTTGATAAATGTAACACTGCTCCAAGTTATCATTCTCCTAATTTCATAACCAAGGTGCTATAGAAAACAATCACCAGTCGAAAGTACTGCAATATGCCTCAGCACATATATATAATATACTCTTGATCAATTTTGTATATATGCATTAAAGCACCAACATTGGACCACCTTCAATTTGCAAATAACTGCAACTTAAATGAATCAATTTCAATTTGCATTGAACCATACTCTGCTATTATATTTAACTTCCATTCACATCAGCAGGAATGCACAGGACACATCTGCTACAAAAATTCACCTGGGACTTCATAACGAAAATAACATGTCAATCCTTCTTTTCTAATTCCAGATTTCATGTCCTTCATATAACTTCTCACATACTGAACTGAACACCAGTAAAATAAACTGCAAGCAGAGACAGACCAAGCATGAGTAATAGGTTCTGTTATAAAATCAGAAATTGAACCTTTTGGCATTGGCTGGCAAATCAACATAATACAATCTCCACATCCATCTGATGAGAGTGTATCTCTTACAAGTTCTGGGTCTAGTAAACAAAACGTGTAACAACTCTGGTTTTATCATATTTCAATATCCTACAAAAATCTTACAAATATCGAATTACATTATTGCAAGGCAAGGTAGAACAACACTACTACAGTGTATTTTCACTTACAATAACAATTTTATTCTATACAGTGACAGCAACAAAACTTAAACCTAAGACTTGGTACAAACTATCCAAATCTTTCGCCACTTATAAAAATAATAATCACTTGGGTATGTATGTTGATGTATACAATCTAGTTTATGTCATACAACATTATAAACCCATTTGCAAAATGATCAACTTAAGCCAACAAATATAAAGTTGGTTAGATGATAGGAAAAAAAGTGAAGGAAGAAGGAAGGGAAATACGTCACAGGTTCAAATTTCTCCTAAACTATTCAATTAACATTTATCAATAAAAAATAAAAATAAAATTAAAATTAAGCTAACAAATTAGCTTGATTCCTCTTGTTCCTCCTGCCACATTTCTACCCAATTCTTCTGAACCTGTTCCACCCCAAGAAAAGAACCTTCCTTTTCTGCATCCAAACTAGTGGATAGTGCCCCATAGGCAATCCCAAGAGTGGAAGTTCCAAAAGTCAAGAACGTTGTCAAAAAGGGTAACCAGAGTGGTGCATCCCACACATGCTTTTCCTTAAGCTCCCCAAAAAGGTGCAAGAAGGCCAAACCCAACCCCATTGGTACCCCAACAGAGAACAAGATCCTACCTATTAGCCTGTACATAACTTCCCGTGGAAGCTCATCATCATCATCCTTATTGTTTTTTCCTCTCATGGATTTCTTATCCACTTCACTTGCAACTGTTTTTGGAGGCCCAGTGGAAGAAAAACCTTTGGCACTGGCACGTGGCTTTGATGTGCTGAAGGGGTGGTTGAGTTTTTGTGTAGGGTGATAGTGAAGTGGGAAGTTTGGTTTCCATGGAGAAAGTTTTGAGAGATTGAGAGTTGCGTTTGGTGCACAGATCAGAGTTTTCGTCATGGCTTCTGTTGATGTGTTTTTGGTTGTTCGTTGTGCTTGGAGTGAAGATATTTTATTAACGTTTGTGTATCTTTTATCTTATCCATAAAAGTAAACGGATGGTCGTGAACATCACGGTTCTATGTCAATATCGCCTCAGATATTTATTTGTTAAGTTAACAGTGAAAGATCTTCAGAGTTCAGACAGTGGTGGTAACATATTTAAAATAGTAATAATACTGATATTCATGAAATAGAATATAAAAGTAGGAAAGAAATAGAGTGTGTTTGAGATAAAAATATGTTTTACTGTTCATTTTTATGCATTTTCACTTCTGTTTTATCTCTACCAAACATATGATAAATAAATTTGCACCTTGGTTCTGTGTAATCGAGACGATTCTTATTCCTTAACGAAATGTTGCTGAACCTTGGATTGAGTCCCTGAACTCCTAGACCTGGTCATTGCATATGCTCTGTTTCATAATGTCCAACATGTTCAGGCCTTGGATACAACTTTGAGTTCCTCCCTTTTATGTTCTGCAGTCAGTCTTTAACATCTCTTCACCTTAAAGAAAACAACTATTGCTGTTTTACAATGGTAATTTATGACATGTAATGTGACATTGAATAAAGATATTTTAGCCGGATTACAAAAATATGTTACATCCATTAAGTACTCCTTTAATTATGTACATTAACCTCAAACATCATTATGTATGTAAAGGAGATATGCCCAGTCCTCCTGGAGTACTGATTCTCTATAATAAAATAGAACAATATTTTAAAGTAGTAAGAAGATTATTGTTCAATTTAAAACTTATACCATAAACTTTATCACACTACATTAGTGAAGACTAGTAGTACAAAAGAATTCATAGTAATACCATATAACGATATGAATACAGAATATGTTAATAGGGAATGTTGAGAAACAAGCTAATGCACTGCAAGTAACAACATTGGCTCGACACTAAATGATTGAGCAAAATGACAATACTATGCCCCCCAAGTTATATGTTCAAGATTTATTGCAGAAAATACTTGAATCCATTATATTTCCCATATGTCATGTTCTTCAAGAAAGTAAACTTTTTGTACTTTGTTTTTACAACCAAAAAAAATAGTTTTTATACTTTGTTAAAACCGCTAGGCCAGGTTGTACCGTTGTAGACAGAAGAATAAATAATACATATTACATAGTTTGACAATGTAAAGGACGGCTTTGCCGTTTTGGAAGCCTCTCTGCACTCACTCTCTCTTCCGTTTTCAAGTTCTTCGATCACAATACACACTGTAAAAGGAACTGATGGAAAAGGTGCCCAAACCCATAGTTTTCGAACCAGGCTCTGCAGTGGAAGTCAGCATCAACGGTACCGGCTTCGGAGGCACATGGTATTCTGGCACCATAGTCAGCCGAGTTGACTCCAACAGATTCTTAGTGCAGTACCATCATAACTTGGTTGTGAGAGCAGTTGTTAGTCTTCACCAGCTCCGACCACTTTCCCCGCCGGAGAGCTATCGGGAATTCAAGTCCGGTGACGAGGTGGACGTCTTCTGGGATCACCGCTGGTGGGCCGGCCATGTCACCAGAGATACAGGGAGAGATAACATTGTGTTTTTAACGGACTTGAAGGGGGTGATGGTTTTCCGGAAGGAGCGGCTCAGGACACATCGCCAGTGGATCAATCACAATTGGATTCCTCCGGTTAGCATCGCTCCAAGATAAAACAACTAATGTCCTCGCATATTAACAAATAGTCGATTTATATTGACAAAAAAGACTTACAAGTTATTAAAATATTTTATTTTATAATTTGTTTTAGGCTTCACCCAACGATGGCATGGACGACCGGATCAGTGAGCTTCCGGACAGCGTTCTGGTCCACATATTGAATCTTATGAATACAAAATATGCTGTTCAAACCTGTGTCTTGTCTAAACGATGGAAGCCGCTCTGCCAACGTCTCATTAATCTGACATACTCTCCTATTCCTGGACACCTAAAGGAAACCGGGGTTGAAAGGTTTAAGAAATTTGCAACCTGGGTTTTGTCAAGCCGAGATGACTCCTATTCTATACTTAATCTTACTCTTCACCTTTGTTGGACTGATCCTGAACTCCTAGATAAGGTCACTAAATATGCTTTGTTTCGTGATGTCCAGCAAGTGGCAATGGAGCTATATTCAGGCTTTAGACCTGACCTTGAGTCCCTCCCTTTAATGTTTTGCTCTCAGTGTTTGACATCTCTTAGGCTTTGCATTAATGGATTGAACTATCCCCGCATAATACTTCCAAAATCTATGCACTTGCCTGCACTGAAAAGCTTGCATCTTGATGGTTTTGATTTTACTGCAAGTAACAATGACTCTGCTGAGCCTTTTTCAAACTGTCACGTGCTGGATACATTAGTCCTTAGATTTTGTTCTTTGCATAATGATGCAAAGGTTCTCTGCATATCTAATTCTACCCTCTCCAGTTTAAAAATACTGGAAGGACAAACTCACCAAATCGTGCTTTCTACTCCAAATCTTAGTTCTTTTACTATCAAGGGTTCTAGTAGTCTCCAACTCATCTCCACATGCAATCTTTCTTTCCTTGGAGAAGTAAACATTGACGTGTCTTGGGATGGACGTTGGGCTGAGAAAAGTTCAGTCATAAGTTCAAACATCATAAAATGGCTGGAAGCGCTTGCCTATGTAAAGAAATTGTCAATTTCTTGCTATGCCTTTCAAATAATACTACATGTAAGTTACTTTAGTATGTTTTTCCTTCTTTATTTTTTTTTTTCTTAATGTTCATAGCATGTTTGCATTCATATGTCAGAAGTTTTGCCTGTTCTCAATCTTGAATTTCAAAATATCAGATTTAAATAAGTCTCCAATTCACTCCAATTGTGTAGGATTTCTCGAGTACCATTTCAATGAGACTTGGACCTCCAAGATTGGTCAGATTGGAGTCATTGAAAGTGATCAAGCTTCTCTCTTCCAACGTATCTGATGAGAAAGTAAACACAGTAGTGGAATACTTGATTCGGGACTCTCCAATGGCCAGAGTTGAAATCCTAGGGACTTATTATTTGTATTCAACAGCCAGATAAAACATTTGATTAATTGATATCCATGCTTAAATCCTAGCGGCTTATTATTTTTTATTTTATTTTATCATTTATGTACTTAGACAAACCATCCAATTTCTAATGTACAAAAGACAACAGCCAAAAACAATTGGGTATAACATATGTTTCTTTTATGTGAATGTTCTTGTTCATCGGACTAGTTGTTTAGAGACATTTATGTGTGTGGGAGAATCAGTCTAGGTAGGGACTCTGTTTTTGTCTCATCATATGGGTCAGTCATCTATTGCCAGGAATTACTTCTCAACATTTCGTGTTTGGTATAAGTTCCTTTATTTGGATCAGTATGTTTTGTCATTTCATGTTTGGTTTCTGTTCTCAAGTTCTTGTGATTCCCAATCAATTCAATTTTATATTTATAATCTTGCCGTTCGTGCTCCCTATGTATGTGAAAGGGTTAAGGGGGATTTTATTTTTGAGATATAAAAGATTTGATTTGACTGATGAACATCACATTGATTTCAAATAAATTTATTTGCCTTTTGTCTTTTGGTTTATACATTCAGCAAAAATGCTGGCTGTGTGTCCGTAGAACTGGAGAAGGGTCAAGCGCTTAACCAATATTATATTATGCTACAGAAGTATACAGCGGTGCACAATGAAAAATTATTTTACAACATCTATCAGTATACACATATCATTAAACTCTTACATATAGCTAATGGAAGGTTCGTTGTGTCTTTCGGAGATTCGGAGGAGATGATGTTTCCGAAGGAGCAGCTTAGAGAACACAGGCAGTGGATCAGTGACAATTCGGTTTCCTCGAACATGGACAGGATCAGTGAGTTGCCTGACACCTTTCTGCTTTATATAATGAATTTTATGGACACAAAAGATGCTGTTAAAACCTGTGTCTTGTCTAAACGATGGAAGAACCTTTGCAAAAGACTCGTTAAACTCACATTCTCTCCTAACATCTTTGAACTTGGGACGGTTGAAAGTGTTGACCTCTTAAAGGTACATGGGGTGGTTGAAAGTTTTAAAAAATTTGCATCTTGGATTTTGTCTTGCCGAGATGACTCTTATTCCCTGATTAATCTTACTATTAACCGTAGTTTGATTGAGCCTGAACTCCTAGATAGGATCATTAAATATGCTTTGTTTCATAATGTCCAGCACTTGACAATCGATATATATTCAGGCCTTACACCCAACTGAGTCCCTTCCTTTAATCTTTTGCTCTAAGTCTTTGACATATCTTCTGCTTTGGAATGGGTGTGACTCTTCTGATATAGTACTTCCAAAGTCTCTGCACATGCCTGCATTAAAAAGCTTGAATATTGGATGTGTCAAGTTTGCTGCAACAGATAATGACTATGCTGAGCCCTTTTCAAACTGTCCCGTTTTAGATTCTTTGATCATCATAGGCTGTTCTTTGCATAATGATGCACAAGTCCTCCGCTTATCTAATTCTACCCTTTCTAGATTGATATTTAGAGTACAAGCTTATCAAATTGTGCTTTCTACTCCAAATCTTGCTTCTTTTACTATTTTCAATGGTACTGTCAATCACCAACTCTTCTCCACATGCAATCTTTCTTTTCTTGGAGAGGTGGATATTGGCATGTATTTGGATGGAGGTTCAGATGAAGGTTGGGATGAGAAAAGTTCAACCATCATGAAATGGCTACACGTGCTTGCCAATGTAAAAGTTGACGCTTTCTCCTAGTGCCTTGAAAATAATACTACAAGTAAGTTATTAAATGTTCATAAAATGTTTGCATTCATATGTCAAAAAAGTTGCTTGTTCTCAATCTTATTTCGAAATAGCAATTTAATTGTCGTCAATTTACTCCAATTGTGTAGGAACTCTCAAATCCCATTTCAATGAGACCTAAACCTCCGAGTTTTGTTAGATTGGAGTCATTGAGAGTGAATAATGATTCATTTGCAAACATATCTGATGAGGAACTAAACCCACTATTAGAGTACTTGCTTCAAAACTCTCCAATGGACAAACTTGATATCATACGTGCTTAATGATATTATGCTTAATTCTTTGGGCAAAGAATTTTAAACAGTGTCCTGTTTTTGTCTATTGCTTACCTTTCTCCTTGTCCTAAGTACTTTTTTCTTACAGCATATGTAACCAGAAACTCGATTTCTTAATTTATCTATCGTTGGTCTTTTATGGCGGTTTCTTGTGTTAGGCTTTTGCCAATAAAATATAACAGTATTTATCATGCTATTTCACTCTCTAAAAATATAACTGTCAATACAAATTAGTATTTGACCTGTATTTCAGTAACTATGGATTTCTGGATGTTTTGTCAATAAACATCTTACATGGTAATCTATGATTGAATATGGTAATCTATGATTGAATGACAATGTAAAAAATCTTATTTGAATTAAATTCTATTGATATCTAGAAAATCAAAATCATGATGCTGGAACAAAAGTATCCACACATGACGTTTTGAAATCTTAATACATAATAAATAATGTTAGAAAATTCTTTAGCGATGACCAGAACCAGAAGCCCTCCTTGATGATCTTGATTGGGACCTTAGTGATTGCAGCAGGTTAATTCTAATGCTGAAAAATAAGAAAAATTGAAGCATGAAATTTGTTAATTGCTATCAATTATTTTTGGGGGAATCAGAAATGAACAATTGAAATTCAATGTAAATTCACTCACTTCTTTTGAACGTGAACATATTCATCAGTTTCATCCAGTATGTCTCCCTTGTAAATGAAAAAGAAATAGATAGCACTCAGCAATCATCATGGTCATGGAAATAGAAAACATGAGTACTGGTGGCGTCAATAATGGAAACACCTTAAGCTTGAGATTTCAAAAAAATAATGAAACATTTCACTGCTTGATTAGTTGGTAGTTAAAATATTTAAGATATTAAACCTTAATGATAATAACCATGTGGATCATGTGTGTTAATGTGTTATTATCACTAAAGGAAGGAAATGTTATCTGGTCTCACAAATAGGAATATGAAATATTCTACACTATAGACACAAAATTAGAAAAAAAAAATGAAGTTGTAGCATAAACCACCATGCTAACCTGTAACAGTTCCTCCATGACATCTTCCATTGTGATGATGCCAATAACCTCCTCATCTATAACATCTGGAAGAGACTCTATTTGTTCTTGTGGGAAATATTCGTTTTCTTGTTCCCACTGGCTGGATTCTTGACTTACTTCACTGTCTAGTTCCATGACATTTTTTAATGTTGGACTATGAAATTCTGCATCACTTGAGTTTAAACCGTATTCATGTACAGAACTTGCCTGACTTATTTCCAGGACAAAGGAAGAATCAGATTCTGCAAATTTCCCAGATTCACAAACATAAGTGTTTTAATCTCTTCCAGTAAACTATTTTTTTCTACTTTTGTTACGCAAATAATGCAGTTCATCTTAAATAAATTGTTATTTGATTTGATATGATCGATACCATGGCCAATTAAATTCTGTAAGATGTTACCTACAGAAACTTGAGCTGGGTTTGATATTTTATGAGTATTTATATTCAAAAAGGTAGGTGCCCCCATAGTGCTCTTTGTGTCTTTGTTGGATTTCAACACAACAGCCATATGGCTGTGACCCTTCTGGAATTGATTCAATATCTCATACAGTGGCCAACTTTCATAAACCCTGTTACACAATTATTAAATGAGCAATATCATGTAATTAGTATAGTAGTGATCACTGCATGAATGAAAATCACTGTCAATTTAGTTCTATTACCTTGGAATTTTCCTAATAATCAAATTCTTTATTGGGGTCTCATCTTCTGGGCGGCAGAATATCAAGTTTTTAACCTGTTCAAAAGAATTAATAGTAATACCATATGAATGCAAAATATTGATAAACAACTTTGAGAATGCAGAAGCTAATGTACAGTAACAACATTGTCTCAAATGTCAAATCGAAACTTTCTTAGAAAGTTGGTTTTAAAAAGTGAATATATCTCCTCTATGCAGTATTCAAGTGTCTTATATTTTAGACATTAACGGTATTAAAGTATATATCTGTGTTCGTATCATATCGGTGTCTGTGCTTCATAGACTGGCATGAGCATAAAAAACAATACTTGAATTCATTATATTTCCCATATGTGTGCTTTCTCAATTGCTTACCAATATGAGGCCAATAATATTTCCTGGGTATCCAGAATGTATTGGTATTCGACTGTGACCTATACTCATTATTTGTGTCATTGTATGCCTGATGACGAATGTGAACTGCATTATGAAAGATCCGGAGAAGAGTATTTGTATATAATATGACTTCAAAGTTAAGAGTTTTGACATATTACATGTCAAGTTTTGAATTTATATCAAGAGAAAAAGCTTCAGATATAGATGTCATTGCATCTTTAGCTGTTTTCTGAGTCAAATCCATAGCACCTGTGATTATAGAAGTTTCATGATGTGACAATTCTCCACCTTTCCCTGCCTGCATATGAACATTTTAATTAGCTATTAATTTCTCACTTGTGATCAAGTTAGTCCAGAGAGAATATATTTGGATGAAAATTACCTCATTTGCATGTAAGTCCACAAATGTCTTCAACTCTGACCTTCTCAGAAGAACTGAATGGTCTTTCCCTAGAGCCCAATCCAGAACCTGCCAAAATAGAAAGATACTTAAGAGATATTAATTAAATCTTCTCAAAAGATTCCTTTTACAGACAAATTACCTTATATTGATGTACTAATGAATTTTTCCTTGAGAAAATAATAATGTGTCAATTCTCTAATTCAATATTTTTTTTAGTTTTTCATTATGTGCATACAACCATGAGTAGCAGAATGAAGCACTAACACTGACACACACAAGATATAATTTACCTTACTAGCAGGATAGGTTATAGGGAAGAAGATCAGCAGAAGCAGTTGAACAAAGGGTGCCATTTTTGCTCCTAAAGTTAGTCCATATCGAGAGCACACAGCTTGAGGTAAAATCTAAAATGATAAATGTGATGTGAGTTAATTTAACAAAAAATGTGCTTTATTTTATCAAAACAAACACTACCTCTGCAAACACAGTCACCAAGGGTGCTGACACCAGAATAGTAAACCAAGCTGGGATGATTGTGTCCATAAAAATTGGCAATGCCTTGAACAAAAAGCAGTCAGAATCTAATCATCTTTAGTCAATGATGTTAACAAGAATCATTTACAGTACAATCATTTAACAGCTAAAATAATCCTATATATCTTATAAGTAGTGTGAGAGCATTTGCTTTATCAGCAATTGAAGTTAAAAGAGATTTCGTTTAAAGGGGCATAAGAAAGGAAAAACCATTTCTAAGCCTTGTATTAACTACTAACTTCACATGTGCTGTATACAACATACCTCCATGGCCAGTGATTTTCCTAGAAGAAGTGTACACAAGACAAAATGTCCATTCTTTACAAAAGGTTGAATCCTTTCTGCAGATAAAGTAAATAGTAATGCCAATTATGCTGTAGAGCATATATAAAACTGCATAGTAGCACTCCTCATACATGAGAAATGCTAAGAACACACTCTCTTACACACTATTTTGAATACACTAGCGACATTTAAGATGGTAAACCATAAACCTGCATTTTTTGTGTCTTTTGGACGACCGGCTTTAATGAGTACCTCAAGATCAACTTGATTGTAGGACAGTAGTCCTATAGCTAGGCCTGATGTAATGCCTGCCAGTGACACAAGAACCAGACATATAATCAGAAACATCCAAAAGCCAAGCTGACAACATGGGAATTCATTTTCTTCCATTGTGTGATTGGATGAAGTCTACTAATAATGTTGGGAAGTGTAGTGAAAATGTGTCCATATTTATTGAGTGGTTAAGTCAATGGCTTGACTTTTGAAGGGAAATTATGTGCATGAGTACTTTTTTGTGTAGAGACAACATGACAATGAGGAAGAAGATAGAAGATAGATACAAATAACATTCGGCCATAGAAACAATGAACATTCGGCTCTAGAAACAAATTAACATTCGGCTAAAAAATATGCTGTGGATTCTGAGAAAGGAATAGCATTTCAAATGGAATGAAGTAAAGCAATGCCACTCTTGAAATACAAAACTATATAATAAAAAAATAATTTATTAGCCTCAGCCCTTGAAAGATTTATTTCAAGTACTTAGTTTTTATTCAAAAAGAATTTTTTTTATTAAACTTTTGTATTTTGGATGCAATAAAAGCTTTTTATCTTTTTTTTTTTTTTTTTTTATACTTTTAGTAGCTTAAAAATAAATTATAAGGATTGATGTCTGCAGATGAAAATTATAATTTGATTGCTGGAATGGTTTTGTTTTGTTAAACTGAAGACAACAAAAATTGATTTGATTGCACGAATGCTTTATGTTTTAGTGAAAGAGTTAGAAGGAAAAGGTGAATCATGGTGGAGATATCATAGTCAAGAGTTGAATGAGAAATGAAAATGAGACAAGAATTTAGGGATTGAAAACGACATTCCATATACAAATAATGATGTCATGCAAATCTTCAATGTAAATTGTCAATGGTTAAACAATAATTTAAGTCCTCAATTTTATTGTTGGCCAGAGCGACAGATCCTTTGACTCGGCATTGAAGCAGTTGTCTTCCTAATTGACCAGAAAAAATAAAATTCCAATAATGATTATGAAATTTAATAAGAACCAATACAAAGTTTCTTATATGAAATTTGATTTTAATTAATAAAAAACATGGCTTAAAATACATGGTAGTTAGCTACGTTGGCTGATAACAAGGGACGGCCTAACGAAATTTGCTTAGTTTTCTCCTCAAATTACAATCTAAATGAATATTACTTTGTTCAATAGCTTTTTAGTTTCTTACTTACTCTTATTAAAATTTATTGGAAAGGTAGTGTTCACACCACGAATGCAACTACACATTATGAAATGCAAAATCAAACATTTCCCAACCACATATGGAGCAAGTAAATCTACAAGGTTTGACAGAATTGTATAAGATCTTACTGCGTTCATGTATGAAAAACAATTTATTTTGCATTTACGTATAAAAAATAATCTATTTAACGGGAGAATTTGTGGAGTGAGTTATCTTTACTATATTTTGAGCATGTATATCATTTGAGTCGGTTCAGGCCACCCTTTCTCAAGTGAAAATGATTTAGAAATGCAAAGCAAAACATTTGCTCTAAGTCCAATGCAACTGTTAAAGTAAATTATTGTGGTTGTGACGTGAGCTTGAAATCCCACAATAATAGACTAAAATTGGTGAAACAAAATCCAAAGCAAGCAGAACAAACTATTCTTCGTGGCATTTTACAGGATTGTAAATTTGTAATGTTATTTTCCACAATCTAAATAACTGGATGAATTTACAGTTTCTTGACACATTGATGCCTTTATCAAAGGATAAAGAAAAAGTGTCAAAAGAAAAAGAAAAAGGGCGAAGAACTAGCAGGTATATCTACAAGTCCTTTTGCTTTCTTCTGAGGGGCATTGCATAGTGGGACCAAAATTTTTTCTCTTTTGTGTGTATTCAAGGATTTAGTGAAAACTACACTTATGCATCATATTTGTTCATCTTTTGACTGGTGAGTATGTTTTTCAACAAATGTTGAACGAGCAGAATTAAATTAAACAGTGCACAACTTGTTGAGGTACATTCTTTTTTCTTCCAACCCTGTTTTTGCTAAATCTAATTTGCCAAATTCTAGATAAAGAATAACTTTATGAACTTTTAAACATTACATGTGACACCAAACCTGAATATCTACATCAACTTTATAATAGCCTTAGGCTAAGGGTGATGTTATTATATTACTCTTATATTCTTCATCAGAATTTCCCCCCAAGAAGCATCCATCACAGAACATCTTTTTTTTCTTCTTTTCATCCCCACAAGTTTCCCGCTCTTGAATACCCCCTCCAGGGCAGAAAACTAGCTACCATATATACGTACAAAGAACAAGACCATCACATCACTATTAAGGTTCCAAGTCCAACATGGGAAACTGCTTGTTGGGGGGCATGTCAGATCCTGAAACAGTGATCAAAGTCACAACATCTAATGGGGGCATCATGGAATTCTATGCTCCAATTACTGTGAGTTTTATTACTAGTGAGTTCCCGGGGCATGGCTTATTCCAAGGCCATGACCTATTTTGCAAACCACTTAGCCAATTTGATGAGTTGGTGGCAGGACAGTCATACCACTTGCTGCCACTTAACAACCAACTTGAACACTCTTCTGCCTCCGGCCACATCGGTGGTGGTGACAACAACCGCACCATTCGACAAGGCCATGTTCGATCTCATAGTGTTCCTACAACACCCTACCCTCCTCCATACAGAATGTCATTGGACTACCAACACCACCAAGGGATGAGGTTTCTCAACAAAACCTCCATAGAACCATTCTCTTGTAGGAAAAGCAGCGCTACTAGTATTAGTAAAATCAGCTCTAGTAGTAGTAGTAAAGCTAAAAGCAGCAGGTTCTGGAAAGTGAAGCTTGTGATAACTCCTCAACAGTTGGTGGAAATTTTGTCACAAGAGGCTAGAACCAAGGAGTTGATAGAGAGTGTTAGGATTGTAGCCAAATGTGGGGTTGCTGCAGGTGGCATTTTGCCTGCATCTGCTGCAACAAGCATGGTATCTGATCAGTGGAGCCTTTCCAGCAGTGGTAGGAGTGCTTGTGATTCCTCTAAGATTGATGCATTAGTGATTGACATTTAATACATTAGTACAATACTACAATGTATGAAAAAGATTAGCAACCTGGTTTAACTCTTTCTTCATTTCTGTTTCTACTCAGCTCCTTTTTTACTGTCATATAAGTTTCTTTGTTGATTTTGTAATTTTGTTTGCTTGTAAAAGTTCAGTTTAGACACATTCTGTCTTAATGTTGTATAATCTCAGTTTAGACTTTCTTTTATTGCCACATCCACTTACAAACATTTCCTATAAATTATAAACTTACTTCACTTCAATTATTTCCTATAAAATCCTAATTCAATACACTCCTAAGTCTAAAGTTATAAACATTAGGATTTTAATTTGTGTCCGTTTACGGGAATACAACAAATTCTTATCTATATTATAATCTTACCTCACTCACATTTTGAACATTAGGCCAGAAGTTAGCGCGGCCATTTTGCCACCATCCGAAAGTCTTGTATTAAGACATGGTGAATGAAAAAACGGAACTCCTTTGTCATATGCAGAACCATTGATCAATCTTTTTTTGCTGAATAAAAAAAAAAAAAAGATTGATCAATCTTTTTCTAACATATTTGAAGTGTTCTTTCAAAAAATAATTGTACGAAACAATCAAGAGAATAATGGAATTAGTTTGTTGGGCATATAAACTCCCCTAGATAACCATTACGTGCCGGAAGAGTATGCTACCTTCAATCAACATAAACTTTTGAGTCTTAATAGAACGAATTAAACTATTGGGAAACTCTTCAAGTCAGCGAACAAATCATACTATACAATATTAGTTTCTATTGGACAGCACTTTTATGTGTCAAATTATAATAAACTATTGAATATCCCTTAGAAATTTGTGTCAAATTTTAAAAAAATTGTATACACCTTTCAACTTAATTCTGTTCTGTCTGTTACTGAACTTTGCCTCTTAGAACTCTCCCAAGAGTTAGGAATTTAATTAATAATGATTTGGGACCTTTGATCCTAATGGTAGGGTACCCCACTTTTATATTCAACAAGTATGCAGGCATTGGCATCCTGCAGAGAGTTATATACTTGAGTTTTGCTTATGTTCTGCTTTGTTACATTGCATGCCATGTTGCAATTCTTGTCATTGATTTTTTATTTTGCTTCTCCCACCTATTCCTCCCATCCAAACTAAAAATGAGTTCATATTTTGAGGAAAAGGCACCTTGTTGTGGAACTCACTTTTGGATTTTAGTAAGCATGTGTTGGGCTTTTGTGTTATTTGCTGCTATTACATCAGGTCTTGCTCTAGGACTCTTGTCCTTCAGCCAAGTTGATCTTGAGGTTCTTGTTAAATCTGGCCAGCCTCAAATCCAGAAAAATGCAGGTGATTGCATTTTGTTTAGGGTAATTTTCTGCATTTAAGAGTACCATATGAGTGAAGAAAATAAAATTAGGATAAGGGTGTGATAGGATATGATTATAACATATCAAACCTTATATTTAGTCTCATAAATAAACATATAAAACAAATTAAGCCATTATATGACCTCATAAATAAAACCCATATTTGGGATACTACAAGATTGAGGAAAAAGTATAGAAAAATAATTTTTTAATTTCAGCTTGGTCTCAAGTACAACACAAACTTATATTTATCAGAAGACTGGTAAAATCAAATTTCATGTTGTTTAATGACCTCAAAGTGGGCAAAGATATAACAAAAAACACAATGTTATGAGTAGTCAGACGCTGTTATTGAAGAATAATTTTGGGGTATGAAACCATGAACTATTTCCTGTTTCATCTTATAAAGTGATGAAAACAATTTTATTTATCTGCAGCGAAGATTATGTCCATTGTAAAGAATGAGCATTTACTTTTATGCACCCTCCTCATAGCTAAATCAATGGCACTGGAGGTATGTTACACAGATCATTTCAAGAACTTTCATCTGATTTAAAGTAAATTTCTGAATACCAGAAGTATATCTATGTGACCATATATTACTCCAAATCCAAAGAGTTTTTTTATTCCTTTAATCATTTACTAAGTAAAAGTATATGTCCTTTTATGATCCAATAACCTGCCTATACACATTTTTGTCATGCTTATTTATGGTTGAACAGTGCTGACAGTACAATTTGTGTTATTCAAGGGAGTTTCTGTTTTTATGGAGAAAATGTTCCCAGAGTGGCTTGCTGTATTAATATCAGCTTCCCTTTTGTCTATCACTGCAGAGGTATAGCAAAATGAGCTTTACCATGAATGTATTTAATTACATGCATATATTTATGTCCTTTGTTTAGTTTCTCATCCAAGACTTTGATCTCAGATTATCCCACAAGCTTTGTGTTCTCGATATGGTTTAAGTGTTGGGGCAGCTTTGTCTCCATTTGTTCAAGTTCTTATGCTGGTTTTCTTCCCAATTGCATATCCACTTAGTAAGGTAATCCTATCTTTACTGAAACAAGAATTGTCTCACTCACTTGGCCATATTTTAGAAAGAGGCACAAAATTAAAACCTTCAATGAACTAAGCTCAGACAACCTTTGTTGAATTAGTGATATCATGCTTTTTCTTATGGTATATGACATCAAAATTAGGATGTGAATAAATGAAGATTTTTATTATGTAATCTATATTAGTAGGGACCATTGATAAGATAGTCAGACAATATAACAGATAAAGAGGATAAACCATAGACACTTAGCCTAAATGTTAGCTTTTAATATTTGAGAAAAAAAGGTGATGTATTGACAATAAAAAATAGTTTTACACTATCAGTCAATCAAAAGTAAAAAAGCTAATACAGTTGTGATTGACTAATACTGTAAAACTAGTGAATCACAATTAAACTCTTACTATTTTAGTTTTCTTTAATTTATATGTTGGCAAATACTGCTATGGTAGTTGTTGGATTGGCTTTTTGGCAAGGGGCATACTGCACTTTTAGGACGAGCAGAGCTGAAGACTCTAGTCCATTTACATGCCAATCAGGTTAGCTTTGTTTTATTGGCTCAGGAATTTAGGTAACATTTTGTTGTGATATACTCAAGTTCATTATTTATCAGGCAGGGAAAGGTGGAGGGTTGTCACTTCATGAAACTACAATAATTGCTGGAGCTTTGGACTTGACAGAGAAAACTGCTAAAGATGCTATGACACCTATAAGTGAAACATTTTCTGTTGACATAAACTCCAAACTTGACATGTATGTCCTCATCTCTATTTCTGATGTTTAAGAATAACTTTGCTGTTCCTAAACTTCATATTTTTCTTCTTTATAGTCATACAATGGGCTTAATAATGAGCAAAGGTCACAGCCGTATACCGGTCTACTCTGGAAAACAAACAAACATTGTTGGTATTATCTTGGTAATCAATCAATTCGACATGTTCTAGACTTCTAGTTATAGCAAATTTTATTTGGATCATTTCCCGAGGGCCTAGTTTTATTGAAACATGTAGACATTTTCTTCTGATATATATGCAAAATGCTTATCCAATATATGTACAGTCGTTTTAATGATAAAGAAGAGTATGTCACTTGAGAAGCCCTTCAAGTACTCTCACATTTATTTATCAAATGAAAAAATAGGAAGGCTTTGCTCAAGGTTTCTGAACTATAATCAAACCTTACTTCTTGGTGTATATAACAGAACTACCTATTCAACCTTGATTTAGGTCAAGAATTTAATCTTCTGTCGTCCTGAAGATGACACGCCAATTAAATACATGACTATCAGGAGAGTTCCTAGGTATGGAATTTATTTCCCTATTTTTGCTGATGATAGCTTAGGTTTGAATGGAACATATAAATTTATTATAGGTAGATGACAATGCTTATAATGATAAAGGTGAAGGCAAAGATGAAAAATAAAGAAAGAAAGTGAAAAAACAACATAACTTCTTAGCTACCATAATGCTCATATGTTCAGAATGTTCTACTAATTGATTAATCTCAGTAGTTTTCTATATTTAGCTTATGATGTTCCACTTTGGCTACCAGAGTTGGTGAAGATTGGCCACTATATGATATCCTGAATCAATTCAAGAATGGTCAAAGCCACATGGCTGTTGTCCTCAAATGTGCAGAGAAGATCAGAACTGCTGCAACTGATACAGAAGGCAAAACTCCAGGTCTGATTTTACACAAACGATTCACATTCAAAACCAGCTTTCATTTTTTGCAAAATTAAAGTTTTTAGGAGTTTTTTTGTTTTTTTTGGACCTTGCTAGATATAAAATCATTTGAGTTGTCACCTAATAGCATTAGCTTTTGGATAATTGGTTCTTGACATGACATTAAGGCATTTATACTTCCAATAAAATTTGGTGTGTGCATCTCCACCCTTTGAGCCTAAAGGAGTCTTGCATGAACAGCTTAAGCTTTTAGGAAAGTTAGTTCTTGCAAGCATCTAAAGGTGTAACTTGGACTTTATAGGACTTTGCTCTTCATTTGAACCGAGAGATTATACTCAAATCTCAACTGATGCATCAAATTGGCTGTCACAAGAGACAGAATATTACAGTGCAACACTGAAGAGTGTCATGCATCAAGAGGGTGTCTCGGATCTTCCACAAAGAAGATCAGAACAACCTGATGCAAGTTCATCTTTTGAGAATTTGGAGTCTCTTCCAACAGCGGATGAGGAAGTGATTGGGATAATCACAATGGAAGATGTTATGGAAGAGTTACTTCAGGTTAATGTTACTCACTTTGATGGCTACACTTTTTATTTGTAGAAATCGAACAAATCAACACAGACCAAAAGGTTTACAACACTTACACACCGTGCTCAACTAACTGAACTAGACCAACTTGTACTTCTATAACTACATGACTATGTTGTTGAAAGCTTCAAAAAGAACATCCCTCACTATATCAAAAGATAACTTAGTAATTTAATATTCACTATCAATGATGTTATTGTTAACATAAAGATGAATTACTCAACTAGTGTTTGTTTTTCTTCTGTTTCCAGTGTTGTAAGATTGCTAATACTTTAGTTGTTTTCATGATTCTAGGAAGATATATTGGATGAAACTGATCAATATGTTGATGTCCATCAAAAGTGAGTACAGTTTCTCAATACTCTTAACTCAATAATAGACACAATAGATCCCATTAAAATCTGTATCTTATTGATTGATTGTATATCTTGTTTCAGTATCAGAATCAAACTGCAACATGCAAGAAGAGTGTCATCAGGGTCCTCCAGAAGGGTTTCAAGTTCTCGTCAACAACGGAGAAGTTCAGACGCATCTCGAGTTTTCTTTTTAACTCCTACATATGTTTCACCCGTTTCTCCATAACCTCCCCTGTTTCTCCTCAAGAATTTGTCCTAATTTTTTTTTGAAGAGGATGATGATAAATGTGTAAAATCATATAAATTTAAAGAGTTTAATTTACACTGTTATTAAAGATTTTTATATTATTTAACTGGTCAGAAATTATTTTAGGTATAACTTTTTAAATAGACATTATAAAATTTAATAAATTTATATACATGACATTATATAATTTAATAACTAAAATGAATTGCCCTTCAAAAAAAAATAAAATTAAAATGAATTGAGTTTGAACTAATCTTCACTAATGTAACAAATTAAGATTCAAATTCTCACTTAGAGAAGTGTCCAATCATGCCTCAAACAAGATTATTGTATGCAAAGATACATATGAAAAACAAAAATAAAACATATAATTAATTAAATAATAATTTTGTATTGTCCAATTATTTTTGTTAATAGGATAATCATCGATTTATAAAAGGTAAATAATTTGTATATAATAAAACTTAATCCCTTTACACTTCATACTTAAGATTTAAGAATTATGTATCTTCTAATTATTTTTACATATCAAACTATCTATTTATTATCATTGAAAACTCTTATAACTTTTTATGTCAGAGATATAGTTTCATAGAATAATTATAAAAAAAAAATAAAGATACTATTTTCATCATTTAAATTAATTTATTATTTTATTACCACAAAGTCAAACAAATTTTACTCTAGTATATTCTTAGTCTTTCAGACACATAGACACATCTGACCAGATTAAAAAAATCTCTATGTTGTCATTGCATGATAGATGAGATTAAATTAGTCTTGTATAAATAAAAACGTAAATCCTCTTCATTATTAAAAGAAGAAATTCGGCCAACAACACTGACCCAGGTAGTACTACTTTTTGGGTTGGGCTAACATTGTAAAGGCCACATTTTACCAGGCCGAACCGGTCCATGTAAACCGAAACGGTCGGATCCGGTTCGGAAACCTCCATTTTCTTTTCTCCCCGAAATTCATATTCCCGCCGGAAAAGGAAAGTATGAAACTATAAATTCCCCAATCGGAAAATTAGATTAGAAGACGAAATGAAAAGGAAAATGCCATCATCATCAACCACAAGCAGCAACAACATGAGCGACGCCGATCGTTTATTCGCAAGCTTCAAGTGCGGTTTAACCCCTCCCAGTAAGTTCCTTCACTTTCCTTTCCTTGTTTTCTTTTTCCTCTCCCAAATCCCCAGGAAGCTATAAACTTCAAATTCTTCATTGTTGAGTATGGAATTAAAAACGAAAATAAAATAAAATTGAAATGTGTTGTTGTTGCCGAAGAATCTGCTACGAGGGGAAGAAAACGAAGCAAAAGGAGATTGGAGCAGGGGAGTTCAAATCACGAGGTTCCATCGGAATCTCCAGGTCCAGGTTCAGGTTCAGGTTCGGCTGGAGAGGAACTGAGAACACCCTTATCGCGCATCAGAAAAACCAACATTCAATCTTCTATCGAGAAAGTAATGTGATTTCTGCTATTAGTAAATTCACTCTCTCCTTTTTATGGCGTGTTAGGGGAATAATTGATTATTTACTTACTCATAACTTATTATTGGAAAATTTTAGTTAAAATGTTATGGAATGTATGTATCTTCTGCTTTAATTCGTAAATGGTGATTGTTTGGTCTAAGAAAATGTTCAATATGTTTAATCACAACCCATTGTTTGCATGAATTTTAAGATAGTTTTATAAAATTGAACAGATTTACCATAATTGTGTAATATTGCTGTCTTTAAAATTTATGTATAAGAGTGAAAATAATTTTCTATTTTTTTTTCCTCGTGTTTTGTTTTTACACTTCACTGTACAAACTTTTGAAATCAGGAAATAAAGTTAAAATACAAAATGAAAACTGAAACGTTTTTTTTTTTTTTTGTACAGTACATTGCTTTCTCTTGTACTCATGCTGTTTTTAAAATTATGCTGTATTTCTACCATATTGGTTCAACTTGGCTCATACTCTATCTTTGCATCAAAATGAAATTACTTTGCAATACAATTGCAGCTTAAATCAGCAGTAACCAAAGCACAAAGCATTGGTCGTGGGAAACAGTTCTCTCCAATCATATTTTATGGATCTCCTTGTGGTATCCCTCCCAAAAAGCCAACCTGTATGCTATGGCGATTGTTACGTGAGATATGTCCTGATGTCTCTCAGCAAAAGATATTGAACATAAGGTAATTGTTTGTCAGATGCTGCATGCTGGTTTCTCTTTCCATCTGTTTTTTTCTTCTTTTACTTTATGTATCAGAATATGACTTGAATCGCTTTGTGTTTGAATAGGAAGGAAGTTTGGATGACATTCCCAAGGCAGGATGAAGCAATGAAGTTTGCCAAAGGACAAGAAGATGTTCATGTTTTCAGCTATCAAGACCACTTTAAGGGCCAAAGAAGGTTCCTCGTGTCTACATATACAGAATTCTGGCAAAGGTTTCTTTCATATTCCTTCTTCATATGATTCATTATTTGTGACTAATTAGTAATCAGTAATCACAAGGATCCTTGTGTCAATATATTCATGTTGCTGATGACTCTCAGGTACAAGAATATGAATCCCAAATTCCGTCATCATTATGAAGTCATTCAAGAGGTAATAATCTTGTGTGTTTTATGTTCACTGATTTAACTAGCAAAATGAGGCTGTAGTTACATCATGAGTAACCTAGGTGTGTGTTCATGTTTTTTTTTTCCAGTCATAAAGTTTCTTTTTTCTGCCAGGGTTTACCATGTCACCTTTATTTTGATTTGGAGTTTAATAAGAAAGTCAACACAGGAAAGAATGGAGAAGAAATGGTTGATCTCTTGATATCAGTGGTTCTAGAAGCCTTGCATGAAAAATATGCAATCCAAGGAGACCACAATTGGATAGTAGAACTGGATTCTTCAACTGAAGGTATGGCTTTGCTTCAGATCTATTACATGTTACATATGTAGTGCATATCTTTGATGAGCTTTGTTTTTTGCATACATGCCTTTCCTTTTAATGTTTGACTTTGACACATGACATGACATGAGTTCTTGATCCTGTAGTATTATTATTCTTATGCCTTCCATCTATGTGCACATTTTTCTTTTCTTTTGTTATTCATTATAACTTATTTGTTAATTCCAAAAACATTTTACACTGGCTGTTCTTCTATGACATGAATTCTGATTTTTCTCACGTTATGTATCATCTCATTATTTGCATTTGCAGATAAGTTCTCTCGTCATATAATAGTTCGCATACCGAAGACTGCATTTAAGGACAACTCTCACGCAGGTGCATTTGTTTCAGAAGTAAGTCATAGTATACTCATCTTTTTCCACCTTAGCTAGAGATAAAATTCAGATTATCTATTCTATATATTTTGCTTATTTCTTTCTGTCTATATCTATACTCAGTTACACTTGCACGTAAAGATATAAATAAGTTGAATTCAGTAATTATGAATGATTCAATGTTAATTACTTCTTATGGAAATGTTATTATTAGCTGGTACAAAGGAAAATTTGTTGTAGTTATACAACACTCTGGTGTTTCTTTTGTATAAGTATTAAGTATCACCTATTAACCGTTGTCACTCTATGATGACATATTACCAGATATGCTCAAGAATTCTAAATGCAAGGGGGAAAGATAAAAGTTTCGAAAAGTTGTTTGTAATGAAAGATTCTAGCAGCAATGAATCTGCGAGCCAACTTTTTGTGGATACTGCTGTATATACTCGGAATCGTTGTTTCCGTCTTCATCTTTCTTCAAAGGCAGGAAAAAGTTCAGTTCTTCTACCAACAAAGAGATTTAAGTGCAAGGACTTGGTATGGTACTTTTCTTACTAATATTTGCTATTTGAAATTATACCATCAAAGGTGTTATCAAGAAAGGGTTTTCCTAAAAGAAAATTGGAATTTCTAGTTTCAGTATTTGCAGACTACTCTTTGCAACATAGAAAATGGAACACAACAGCCATTATATGGACATAAAGCTCCTCTAAAAGAATTGGGCATTATTTGATTCTTCTTTTAGATCCTATGGGTAATGGGTTTATAAAAAAAATTATTTACCATCTAGAAAGGATTATAAAATGTATTGTTGTCAGTTTATTGCCTAAGGTTTCCAATTTAAGACAATATTAGGATCATATTCAATGCAACAAAAGCCAAAAATATGCATTATCATGTGCAAAGTAGCAAACTAGTGTATTTATGTCTTCATTCTGCCTTTTATTGATTTTGTGCAAATTTTGTATCATGGTTATTTTTCTGTTTTGATTTCTTTAAGTGACAGGGTGAAAAAGACATGTTCATGGCTTCCTTGATCTGCAATATGGATGCTGATTGCAAAACGTATCTGGTCTGCAAAACAGACTTAGATTGTGTGAAAACTTTGCATTTTGATACAGAGGTAGATTTGGGATTTAAATTTATAAATATTTTGTTTATTTTTAGTTGCAAGATACTTACTACACAGAATTTGAAAGTCATGGTTTCTGACATTATAAACTTTATTTTCTTACTCGAGTATAAAGTGTCATCGTGCTAAGTCTGGATTTCTAAAATAGGTTTTAGCATATATATAACCTATACTCTTACCTTGGTGTTGAATACTGATTTGTTGATCACAAAATCTTTTGCTATACATATAATCATAATTGGATATTAGAGTAGCTTCCTTGAAATTTAAACTTTGTGTGCTTAATGCCTTAATATTATACTTATTTGACTGACAGGAGAACAGTAATGTTAGAAATTCCTGCCAAATTCCTCCACAATTTACATTGGGTACTAGCACTAGCACAAGCACAAGTGATGTTTCAACTTCATACTTCATGGGAAAGTCACCATTCCCATTTCTGGACCAATTTATACTATCTGTTGCCTCTGTCGGGAATATACCAGGTGATAGAATTTACTGTTTTGAATTCTAGTAGTGATACTTGCACATACTATATTATCCAAAGTCATAGAGAGAGAGAGAGATAATATATGAATTTTCTTGCTTTCACGGCATAATAAAACTTCAGTTCTGTAGCATATCTGAGCAAAAGAATGTCCCTTGAAATCTTTTGGATAGGTAATTTGTGACTTTTAATTGCTTATTTGTTTTTCACTAGAGGTTTCTTATCACCACTTCTAAATGCATTTTGTGATCTCTTTAATCTCAAGCTCAACTGTTGACTTGAGATTTGATTAGTTGACTCTGCTCTTTCAAATCTAGAGACAAATTTCCTGTAGACCCCATTTGGGAAAATTCTCCATTGTTTTTTATTATTTTCATTTATCATTTATTAGTTTATCTGAACTTGTAGGTATTTGATTTCATGCTGTTCCTAAAAGTTTTCAAGCTTCAGATTTCCGTATAATTCTACTCATTTTGTTGATACTATGCTGCAATTATAGGAAATATTCATAGCTGGTATTATTTCTCGGAATTTGGACTGATGGTCTACAGCATGACAAAAAATAGATACTGTGAGCGAATTGGCAGACAGCATAAAAGCAATAATGGTAGCTCCCCTGGATGTGCTTCTTTTTGTTTATTTATTTTTATCTGCTGTATGGCCATGTCTGAATATCTCCGTTCTTGAATGAGTTTTTTACTTTTAAGGTAGAGATTCCTTATATTTTGATTATGATTTCAAATTCAACAAAATTGGTGATGTTTCTCTGGTTTCTATTGTTAGAACTTAGAAGTAAGGTTGTGCCTCGTCTTTAATTTTGTTGACTCCTCTATTATCTGATTGCAACATACTAATACGTTTGTTGATTTATTGGTCCAGTGATATATGTGATTGATCTACGAATGGCAGTGTATTATCAGAAATGTCATGATCCTGACTGCAGAGGTTAATATATTTACAGTGAAGTGCTTGCAGACCCATTTCACACTCTAACATGTTAGTTAATTCATTATTATTCATTGAAACAGGTTACCGATCTCCCTCGCGACAAATCCCAGTTCATGTGTTCTCTAATCCTTCAAATGTAATTGATTCCTATGGATTGTTAGATGATGAACAACCAGTGGATGATAAATTCAGACATCAACTTGATGATAACAAGGGGCAAAATCTTTTACAATACGAAGACACTGTTGAGGACAAAGCCAACGATTCTTGGTGGCTAGAAGCCGTTAGAGTTGTCGAGGATATGGAGAATAAGCAAACAAAGACAGAGCTAAGCACTACGGTTAGTACATCTTAATATTTCTTTCAACCATACCATTTACATTACAATGGCCATAAGACTCCCCCCTCGTTAGTTGTTATCCAAATTGGTTAAGTCGGGTATTTTGGTTAGATTGAAATTTGGATAGTAAAGAAAGGAACCCAATAATTTGGTTGATTTGGTTCTGGTCACTTAAAAAAGATATTTTAGATTAGGATTACAAGGTGTATGAAAGGGGGTTCTTGTAAAGAGAAAAATCACCACCCAAATGGAGTGTTTTTCCCCCCAACAAAACTTGTCACGAGAAGGCCTTTGTCCTAGAGCATGATGAATGTGCTGAAGACTTTTTATTTATCTTAATTGGCCACATGAGCATAACAGTATAACACTGAATATTAGTTTTATAAAATATATGTTAAAGCAGGAGTTAATTGATGATGAAGATGGGGAGTGGTGGATGGCTGCTCCAGTCAACAAGAACTCTGCGCCATCTAGGTCCTTTGTGGGATCAACAAATACTTCAGATAACTAAAAAACCAGAGGATCCTGTGAATTCATTCTCTTAAAGGATAAGCAGAGAGGATTCAGTATTCACATCCACACACGAGCTGTTGGAGCTTCTGTAAGGCTTTTTTAACCTTATGCTATGTATAGATAAATAATCAAGTCGGTTTTTTTAGTAGGTTCTACCCATTTCTTGACTTTCTTAACCTTAGTTAAATAAAATTAGTGAACGTTTAAGTTTTTTATTTTATTTTTGGTCTTCTCTATCAACTTCATTCTCAACGTATTGTTTGGGAGATATTCTAGAAAGAATTTTGAAAATAATTGATCTACCACTGAGCGTATAACTTACCAGGGAATTCTTCTTTTGGTTTGAAATTTGAGTCAAGACCAAGAGAATGCAATTGTGTTAGAATTTAATTAAGTTTTATAATTTTATTGCGTCTGACCCAAATTTAAATAAGGTGAGTCAAATTTAAAAAGAAAGCTATCAATTGCATGTTAGGTAAATAAATATATCAAAATTTTCATGGATATCTTATTCCAAGAACTAAGATACATTTTTTTTTTTTTTTCTTCTCATTGGAGTAAGTTTATATAATATGGAGAGTTTCTTAGAAATAAGCTCCGTATATTCTATAGAATACAGTTGCAGGTTGCGTACAAATATTTTAATTTAAAAGGAAATATCAAATATAAAAATGTATTGCTTAACTATTTTACCTTGCTTAAATATGTGGGCCTTATAAAGACACTTAAAATAATAAAATTCAACTAGGTCACAATCCTAATTATTGAATCAAATTATGAGAAAGAAGAATCCTTAGCCATCCACTTTTAAAGAAAATAAATATAGAAGCCTTCCTTAAATCTCTCTCCAAATCCAACTGTGAGATGCCTTCTTGCCTCCAATAGTGACTGCATTTTTTTCACATCAACAACAAGCTGCCACCTAGAATTCAGAATTTTTCTGCCCAAAATTAAAATATCCCTCAAAATTTGTCCCCAAATATAAATAATAACAGAATAAATAAAAACTTGAAATTCCTGAAAAATTACAAAAGACTAAAAGCTAAAGAAGTAGAAAATGAGATAAAAAGAACTACCTCAAACTTATGCTCTATTTGACACTTAATAACTTTCGAGTGGAAAAAACATATATATCGAGAAAAAATAAACATTATTTGTATGTATTATGTAGTCATTAATTTGCAATCAGAAAATACGTAAAAGTATTTTAATTTGTTTATTAGAAATGTTAGTGTAAAGAAGTTTTATAACCTACTCAAGTTTTATAATCTACTATAGTCTTATTACAATCATCAATTCATCATATATGAAAGACAAGACATTATTACCAGCTATCCTCTGTGTTGAAAAGTTTGACTGCTGCCATGACATAAATAGCGTCGGATAAATTGCTTATGAAGTTGAAATAAGCATGTCTCCATGAACGCTTTATTAAGATCGAACCAAATACTCCCCAGAAGCTTATAACAAATCCAGTTGCCATACTGATGTAAAATTCACCATTCAAAAACAATTCTTCTTCATCAACTTTAACAATTGCTTCATGTGTTGCCTCCCCATCAATACACAATTCCTTAAGTGGCGGTCCACAGAGATCAAAATTATCTTCATAACATGAGGCATCAAAACTCTGCAATTGTGTGCCGGTTGGAATTTCTCCTGCTAGATTGTTATGTGATAAATCTAACATGGAGAGTCTATCAATTCGAGCCAGACTCAAAGGAATTGAACCAACAAGTTGATTTCTTGACAAATCAAGAAATTCAAGTGATGTTAACTTTCCAATATTTGAAGGAATTTTTCCGGTCAAATGGTTTCTTGATAGATTCAATGAAACCAATCCAAATAAATTCTCTATTTCTATTGGAATTTTCCCTGAAAAGTGATTGCTTGAGAGATCAATGCTTTTTAGAAGTGATAAACTATTATCCTCGAACTTTTGTTCTGAACCTTTCCACATCAAGA
Organism: Amphicarpaea edgeworthii; assembly: GCA_014843725.1. NCBI lineage: Eukaryota > Viridiplantae > Streptophyta > Magnoliopsida > Fabales > Fabaceae > Amphicarpaea > Amphicarpaea edgeworthii. The sequence continues at coordinate 4,790,027 of CM026325.1, forward strand.
ATGCATTCATCTCGTAAGAAGAATTACCTGTGGAATAGTTGGTGTTGACAAAATACGAATGACCTTGATAATATCTTGAAGTAGTAATTTGAGCCATTGAAGAAAAGTTTTGGATGCATTTAGGAATTTGCCCAGATAAGTTGTTTATTGAGAGATCCAAGAGCTGAATGCTTCTTAGATAGCAAATTTGCAACGGTAAACTTCCATTGAAGTAATTCCTTCCTAAACTTAAAATTTTCAAGTCTTGTAATTTGTTCCCAATCCAAGCAGGGAAAGATCCTGATAATCTATTTTCTGCCATATCTAGCATCACTAACTTTGTGCAATTCTTCAAGGAGGAAGGGATCCCATCTGTTAAGTTATTGTTTCTCAATAACAATACCCGAAGTTCAAGAAGTGATCCCATTGAAGTAGGAATCTTTCCTGAAAATTTGTTGTGACTCAAATTTAAATAAGCCAGTGACTTGAAATGGCTCCAACAATCTGGAATTTGTTCAGATAATTGATTATTTGAAAGGTCTAATTGGTATAAAGTTTCAACTATACCACTAGAACATAAAAATGAACGAGAATCCGAGAATTTATTGTTGGATACATCAAGATGCATTGAACTTCGTAGGAACGGTGGAATGGGGCCTTCAAATTGATTTGATCCAAGAGTTAGGTAGTCAAAATAATTCTCTACCGGAAAATTTGGAATCATACCTTTCAATTTGTTGTATGAAATATCCACCAGTTTCAATTTGTTGTATGAAATATCCTCCATAGGCTGTTGTGATGCTACTTTAGCCCAAAACCACTTTGGAACAAAGTCTGATATTTCAGCATTTGAAATGTCAATATAGCCATAGTCATTCTGTGTCTGCAACCATTTGGGAAATGTTGGACCTAGCTTGCAAGATCTCAATCTTATTCTGGACAACTGAAAAGGTGGTGCCCAATTTGGTGTAAATGCCAAGGTCAATGCATTATCAGATAAATCCAATGAGTCTAACATAGACATATTAGCCAAATGCGAGTCAGTGATCACACCTTTCAAAGAGTTTGAACTCAAATCTAGTCGTTCTAGGCGAGATGGAAATTGAACATCTTCAGAAATTGTTCCATTTAGCTTGTTACTACCAAGGAATAATATTTTCAAAGACTGGAACATTGAGAGGGTGTTGGGAATAGTGCCGCTGATTTGATTACTGCTCAGAGATAATTCTTGCAACGAGGATCTAGCATATTTGGATAAGTGATGGATTATCAGTGAAAGGTTTTCACTCAAATTGTTATTGGAAAGGTCCAACGAGCGCAAAAAACTAGCATTTTGAAATGATTTTGGAACTCCACCTTCTAAAGAGTTTGAGTTAATTGACAAAAACTCCAACTTAGACGGCAATCTGATGCCTTCAGTTATCTTTCCACTCAATTGATTTAGAGAAAGATCCAATCTTTTTAAAGATGAGAATACCGAAAGGTCAGGCAAAGAGCCAATGATTTGATTAGAGCTCAAATCCAACTCTTGTAGTGAGTATCTAACGCAACCGTTAGACAAATTATGAAGAATTGATGGAAGGTCTTCGGTCAAATCGTTTGTTTGCATGTATAAAGAATGTAAGGTGCATATATTCCTGAAGGATTTGAAATCTTCACCCTTGAGTCTATTATAGGAGAGGTCAAGGTGCTCAAGAGAATTCATTACCACGCTAAAATGATTTGACGTGGATCCCTCCAATAGGCTAGCACGAAGGTCAAGCTCAACAAGGTTGGAAGTGATGTTTGACAGCCAGGGGAATATCATTGATGACGTGAAGGTGTTCAAAGGAAGATGAAGGACGGAAAGGGAAGTAGAAAAGTTGAATTTAGAAGGCCTCTGTGAAAGGATAAAATGATCGGAAAGGCTACAACCATATAAACTTAGTTGGCTTAGTTTTGGTAGCTTGGAAATCATTTGCAGCCAGCTATGAGAACTGTTAAGATTAGGCATGTTGACTAAGTAAAGATGGGTTAAAGAAATGAGATTAGACAGCCACTGATCTCCATTGTCAATATTGAGAGCACTATCATATCCTCCAAGATAAAGCTCCTGCAAGTTTGAAAGGTTACCAAGTTGGGATGGTATATTTCCTTCAAAAGAATTATACCTGAGATCAAGATGTTGCAATTTGGAGAGATTTCCTAGTTGAGACGGTATATTTCCTTCAAAAGAATTTTCACTGAGATCAAGATGTTGCAACATGGAGAGGTTTCCAAGTTGACGAGGAATTGTACCCTCCAGAGAATTCCCAGCAAGATTTAAGTATTTCAAATGAGAAAGAGACCAAAACTGAGTTGGAATTTTTCCACGAAAAGAACATGACGACAGATCAAGGTATCTCAAGTTTGTGAGAGAACCAAGAAACTCTGGGATTCCTCTATTTGAAAAAGAATTCATACTGAGGTTCAAATGTTGTAATTGTTGCAACTCCATCAACGACTTGTGGATCTCTCCGCGGATACAACGTTGTTGGACACCATATGGATAATAACGCGGAGCATGAAGGTCGAGGCTTAGGACATGGCGAGTGAGGTTGCTGCAGCGAATCCCCTGCCATTGGCAACAATCAGCAGTAGTGGTCCAAGATGAGAGCATGCCATAGCGATCCACAAGGGAAGCCTTGAATCGGAGGAGTGCTTCCCTCTCCGTTTGGATGCACTGAGGAGCAGCATAAACAAGAAGCTGCATCGCCGTTAATACTATTATGCCTTTGAAACGAAGAAGTGGATTATTCATCATGACAACTCAGAAGGAGATATTGATGGTGGTGAGGCAATAGGCATATATATATATAAGATAACATAAGGTGGTCAGTCCACTCTCCAATGGTTGAACTCTCAACAGTCATTTTCCTACTTTTCTTTTTGTTTTCTTCTATCCACACCTAACTACCCACAAAGTCTCATCCAATTATACTTTTTATTCCTAAATTTTAATTATTTGTTAAATTCTATCCTCAATTTATTTGATCATCAAATTATTCAAAATATACCTCTCATTTTTTATGTTTTTAGGAAAATATGCTTAGTAAAAGAGAGAGATATATAGATGACAAAATCTGGTAAAATATGAACAAATTGAAAATTTTAAATAATTTGAGGATCTAATTAATTAAACTTTTTATAATTTGATGAACTTGGATAATTAATTAAAATTTGAGTAATAGTAGCCTTGAAGTGTGTTTATTAAGGTCACGATGGATCTTATAACTCCTTTAATTAGCTTATAAGTTTTTTTACCAATAAATTTGTTAGAGAAATTCTTAAAAATACTTATGGAAAATAAGCTATCTTTTAACCCATTAGATTTTTTTTATTCCCATTTTTATTATTATTGTTTTATTTAAAATCTTATTTTATCATTTTATTCAAATTAAAAAATCTTCATCTAATTTAACATTTTTATACACACACAAGACAAATAATTAAATTATTCTCTAAGATTATAAATTCATTGAATCATATTAACTTTACAATTATTTATTGAATTATTTTTATGTTTTTTTTAAAAAAATTATATGATCTAATTTAATTGCAATATTTGATTACAAAACAAAAGATAAAAGAAAAAAAATTATACATACTTAATTTATAGAAGGGAAACCTAACAAAAATAAATTAAATTTTAAGAGATTTTTACCCATGCAATTATATTTTTTATTTTTAGAAATTATAATTCATAACTGAAAGAAAATCATAATTATAAGATCTAATTTATATCATGCTTTGTAATTATGTAAGTGAGATACATATATTTCTAAATTCATTTTTTTTAAAGATAATTATCCAACTTTTTAAAATGATAAGTTATTAAAAGTAAATTTAAATATTAAATATGTCATCTAATATTTATTAACTAATTTATCAATTAATTTTATCAAACAATTTTAATTAAATAACTTATAAATTTTTAACTACCTTCCGTTTTTTCAGCTCGTAACATATAAACTTCCGATTCTTCTAAACTAATTTGACCAAAACATAGGATTAAGTAGGTGTAATATACTCAGGAAATTAAAGCTTATTTGAGAATATTGAATTCGATTTGTTTAAAATTATAATAAATATTTATAAAATAAGTAATTATTAAATAATTGATTATTTTATAAGTAAATAAAATTTACTTATTTAAATAAATAAAAAATAATTTATTTTAAACAAAAATAATTCATATCAAGACGACGTTTGGACCTAAAAGATCGAATGGAATGGAATGGAATTATACATAAACAAGTAAATCTTTTATAAATTTTAGGATATTTCTTTATTTAATTAATTTTAGAAAATTCCCGCATTCAAAAGAGAATAAACTGTTTAAAAACTTTACTTTTCATTTTTGTCTTGATTGAGAATTGGATAAATAATTAAGAAGAAAAAAAAAAAAATACGTCAGTGAAATGTTGATGAATATTTATTGAAGACTTGAGTAAAGAGTAAACTTTTTTTTATTTTAGATTAGAGTTTGTTTATAGAATTTGAAAATAAAAACTAAACATACTAAAAATATATATAATTATTTATTTTATTGAAATAAGTGATTATTTCACCAAATAACTAAACTAATCCATAAAACAGTTCTTTTTTAATATAAACCTCCATTGATCGTAAAGAAATTGATTTATTTTTTTGGAAGAATCAATATACGCCTTAATTTCTAAGGAATTACAAATATTGTTCATATTAATATACGAAGTATAGATATGAAGGCTAAAACATTATTAGCAGCTATTTTCTGTGGTGCCACTTGAAAAGTTTTATTAAGATTGAACAAATCCAATTGTCATTCTGATGTAAAATTCAGCAGCCAAAAACAATTCATCCTCATCAAGTTTAACGTTTGGTTCTTCTGCTGGCTCCACATCAATACACACTTTATTAATTCTCAAGTGGTGCTCCACAAATATCAACATTATCTTCGTAACTCTGTTATTGCGTGCCAACTCAAATAAACTTTGGATTTCTATTGGAATTTCTTCTGAAGTGATTGCTTGAGAGATCAATGCCTTTTAAAAGTACTGACCCAATATTTGTCAACATTTGTTTTGAACCTTTCCACGTCAAGATGCATCCAAATCGTACGACTGATTTGGGAAATGAATGAGAAAATTTTATAATGTAACTAACGTGCCCCCTTATATATATGACTTTGTTGGAACAAAACAAAGAAAGACTTGGAAAATTCTTGAGTCGTCGCATTACGTAAAAGAAAAATAAATGTGGAATTTTTTTATGAAGAGACGTGGTTGATCAATGATCATGTGTAGGAACAAAACAAAAAGACTTAGAATTATAAGATTCCCAGTCGTCGCATTACGTAAAAGAAAAAATAAATGTGGAGGTTTTTATGAAATGACATGGCCCCTTAAATGAAAAATACAAAACAAAAAGACTTGAAAAATACGCAATACGTAAACCAATAAACGACTAAACTTGATATTTCATACATCATGTCTAAAAACTTTTTGGCACCAATTATTTTTTAAATTAACAAAAAGCAAGTTCAGATTTAAAGGACAAACTATAAACAAAATGCTTAGAAAAAGCAAAATCAATTAGGTCACAATCCTAATTATTAAATCAAAATATAAGAAAGAAGATCCCTTAGCCATCCACCTTTAAAGAAAATAAATTTAGTAGCCTTTCTTATGTTTCTCTCCAAATCCAACTATGAGAGATGCCTTCTCACCTCCAAAAGTGTCTCTGTGCATATTTTTCACACCAATAATTAAACTGCCACCTAGAATTCAGTATTTTTCTGCCAAAAATCAAAATATCCATCAAAATTTGTCTCCCAATATAAATAATAACAGAATAAATAAAAAAATTGAATCCCTAGAAAATTACAAAAGGCTAAAAGCTAAAGAAAAGTAGAAATGAGATAGAATAACTACCTCAAAGTTAATGTGACGTTCCCCGTGGCGTGTCGTAGCAGCGCAGCGCATGTGACGGGCGTGGGATCAATAACGGAAAGTGTTTGATTTGAAGTTAGGTTATAAAACGAGACGACTAATAGCTCAAGACTTTGTTTTCTTTACAGGTTTGATGAACAGCTCTGGCTCCGGCAACGAACCACCAGATGACGGCGGCGGTCATCCCTTTCCTACTCCACCTCCACGACCATCCTTCCATGATATGTTCATGGGAGATAGACTCATTCCGGCACCCAGGCCTAGGGTGGATCTAATCCAACAGCCAATTGGCAAGAATTGAATATGAAGACGGTAATCCTCTCAAACCAATGGTTCATATCTCTGACAAGGTGTTCGATGGACTATGTGCTCCTTGGCAAGATGTATTAGTGGTGAAGCTTTTGGGCAAAAGTATAGGCTACTCTTTGATGCGGGATAAGCTACATAGACTATGGAAGCTAGTTGCGAGCTTTGAAATTATGGACATTGGCAATGGTTATTTCATGGTGAAGTTTGACAACGCAGGTGATCGCCAAAAAGTTATGGATGAAGGGCCCTGGATGTTATTTGATCATTACCTTACAGTACAACGTTGGTCTCCTTGAGTTTATCTCTCCATTTGCGAAGATTAAAAAAATGTTGGTGTGGATTCGCTTTCTGGGTCTCAACCTTATTTACTATGATGAAAGCATTTTGCTTACACTAGCAGCGACCATTGGAAAATCAGTTAAGGTGGACTCCAATACCAAAGACATAAGGCGAGGCAAGTTTGCACGAGTTTGCATTGAAATCGATCTTACTAAACCAGTTGTTGGGAAGGTCTAGTTGAAAGGTTTTTGGTACCGAGTGGAGTATGAAGGTCTCCATCGTATATGCTCCACATGTGGTTGTTACGGCCACTAAGAAGCAACTAGAATCTCCGTTGGAAACCCCACTATCAACCTCGCAAGGAACAGTGCCGCCAATTGCTCTGGCAACCACCGCAACAACAGTAGATACATCTCCAATTATTGAAATTAATGTCCCCATTAATTCAGGAGAGCAAGTGGAAACCGCAACAAAAATAACGAATGCCAATCATGATCCTATTCATGGTGATTGGCTTGTTGTGTAACGAAGGAAGAAACAGAATAACAATAATTCAAATTCAAAAAAGAAAGAGAATATGATGGCTCGAGATTTTATTCTTAAAAAGGATAAGAATAAATTCTCTCTCCCACAACAAAATCCAAATATTCGTGGCAAGAAAGAGAAAGTGGGAAATTTAAAAAGCAATCATGCAAATCAATCTAGTCACGTGGCCCCACCTACTCATAAAAGATCACGTTTAGATTTTTCTATCCCTATTGCACAATTAATTCAAAATGCTGCAAAGATCAACATGAATTCACGTGAGACAAATAAAAAGGTACTACCTCCAACTCATACTACTCCACCAGACCCCACATCAACGCCATCATCGTCCATGTTCAATATTCATGCGAATAATCATGTAAATCAAAATGAGGTTAACACCATGGTACCTGGTGTGCATGCTGATGCTATTGCATCGAACCTTAATATTGATATGGTTATGGTTGAAGATTCTCAAGGTAAGAAGGTGGCCAATGTGGCTCAAGAGTTAGTCCCTATAAGCCAAGCCATGCCAACGTAGGGCCATGGCTCAGGTTTCCTTCCTCTTTTCATTATGTTGTCATGAATTGTTTACAAGATATATCAATCATATCATGGAACATAAGAGGAGCGGTTGGCCGTTGTACGAAACAGCACGTCAAACATATGATTAAAACCCATAAACCTTCCCTTTTCTTCATCTACGAAACTCATGTTCAATTCCATAAGGTTGAAAATTTTTGGAAGTCATTGGGGTATGAGAAGGTATTTATTCAAGAGGTTAGAGGACATGTAGGAGGTATTTGGGTCTTGTCAGAAAGGCTGGATGTCAACTTTACTCTTCTACACTCCACGAATCAATGTATTACCTTCAGGCTAGAGAAGGCGAATAGTAGGTGGAACTGCTCTATGCTGTATGCCTCCCCTATTCCTACGGTGAGGGCTATTCTTTGGGACCACTTGATCGAGATTGGTAATGACATGGAAGGACCGTGGCTAGTCATTGGCGATTGGAATGAGATTACTCAACCATCGGAGGTCACAGGGGGAGTCTTCCACCAAGTTAGGGCCAATGCTCTTTACAACGTTCTCACCCAGTGTGGCCTTATTGATATGGAAACCACAGGGAGCTTCTTCACGTGGCGCAGGAATATTCAAGTAAGGGGGTTCATACAAAAAAAAACCTCGATAGGTGCGTGGCTAATGTTGAGTGGCGTCTTGCCTACCCTAATGCGTTGTTGGAAACTCTTCTCCCCCACAACTCGGACCACAATCCTTTCCTTCTTTCTTGTCGAAAAGCTGACTCTCGCATAAACCCTTCCTTTCATTTTCAAGCAGCTTGGCTTTCCCACCCGGAGTATGCAAATATTGTGACACAAGCATGGGGTCAAACTACCGGAGACACTTTCCATAAGCTTAATAAGGTTCGTGACAGCTCTATCACCTTTAACAAAGAGGTCTTTGGGAATATTTTTCAGGACAAAAAGAAGTTGGAAGTTCGTATCAAAGGAGTCCACCGAGAACTAGAGACTCGGGCTACTTCCGACTTGATTCAGTTCGAGAAAGCCTTGCAGGACCAGTACAACCAGATCCTTTTTCGCGAAGAAATGTTATGGTTCCAGAAGTCCTGTGAGAATTGGGTAAGATTTGGCAATAAAAATACCAAATTCTTTCATACTTAAACGGTTATCAGAAGATGCAAGAATAACATTTCTGGCATGTTTATCGATAATATTTGGTGCACTGATGCATCCCTTATTAAGAAGGAAGCTCAATCGTTCTGCCAAGGTCTCTTCCAATCTACTGCTAGATGTCTTCCCAATTGCTTACAGCTAGTGCATGTTCCTCGATTAGAGGATCATGTCTCCTCGGCCTAGCCGCCACGGGTCACGTTACGGGAAGTGAATGATGCCCTCTTTAGCATGAACCCTTACAAAGCCCCCGGGCTGATTTGATTTCAACCTATATTTTTCAGAACCTTTCGGCCACATATCAAGGATGATATTACACGCATGGTAGCTGAGATCTTTGCCACAACTGTTGTCCCATCCCAAATGACTAACACTTTGATAGTTCCCATTCCTAAGTCGGAGAATCCCACGTCCATCAGGGACTTCAGCCGATCAGTGTTTGTAATGTTCTATTCAAATTGGTCTCCAAGGTCCTAGTGAATTGCCTTCGGCCACACCTAGATTCTATCATTAGTCCCCTTCAAAGTAGTTTCATCCCCAAGAGGGGAACTTGTGATAATGCCATCATCGTCCAAGAGATTGTTCATAGTATGCATAAGAAGACTGGAAAGACTAGATATGTTATGTTCAAGATTGATTTTGAAAAAGCCTATGATAGGGTTGATTGGAGCTTCTTGAGATTGACTCTTTGGTTATGAACTGCACTACTACTACGTCCTTGTCCTTAAAATGGAATAATGAGAGATTGCCCTCTTTCTCGCCGAGACGTGGTCTTCGTCAGGGAGACCCAATGTCACCTTATCTCTTTCTGCTATGCATGGAGAAGCTAGCACTTCTCATTCAGGAGAAAGTGAGTAGTGGGGATTGGCAACCAGTTACGGTCTCCAGAGGTGGCCCTAAGATATCACATTTATTTTTTGCCGATGATTGCCTGTTGTTCACTAAGGCGTTAGCAAATCAAGTGCAGTTGGTCTAGGATGTTATTCGTCTATTTTGTCTTGCTTCTGGCTTGAAAGTCAATAGTCAGAAATCTAAGTTCTTCGTCTCTAAGAATGTTCCACGTAGCAAAATCCAGTAATTCGCCACTATATTAGAGTTCCAACACACTCATAATCTAGGCAGATACTTGGGGTTCCCTCTCTTGGTAGGTAGGACCACTAAGGCAGATTTTGCCTCCCTCACAGACCGTGTCAATAGCCGCATTGCAAGTTGGAAGGGCCAACTCCTTAGCCGTCTTGTGAGTAACTTTGGCTATGTCAGTTATATCTGCTGTCCCCTCCTACTCTATGCAAAACCTATGGATCCCGGAGGGAATTTGCAATAAAATTGACTCTAGGTTAAGGTGTTTCATCTGGGGAGGGAATCACAATCATTAGGTAGATTGGTTTACGATCTCTAAAACTTGTGCCAAAGGAGGTTTAGGCATTCGTCGATGTCGCCAAGCTAACATTTCCCTACTTGGCAAGCATGTGTGGGATCTTTTGCACGGCAAGGATAAGTTATGGGTTCGCTTACTATATGCGAAATATATTAGCCAAAAGAATATTCTTCACCTGAAGAATTCCACAAACAGCTCGTATGTTTGGTCCTCTATCATGAAAGCCTTATCTCATCTTAAACAAGGTTTCACGTTTAGGATTGGAGACGGGGATTGCTCCTTTTGGGTTGATCCTTAGTTAGAGAAGGGACTATTGTATGGCATGGTAGATGAGGTCCATGAAAGGGACATGCAATTACGCGTTAAGGATGTCTATTTTGATGGCTATTGGCACTTTGACGTCCTTACTACAACCTTGTCCCAAGACATTCGGAACACCCTTCCGTACTTGTTTCTTAATCCTTCTATGCCGGATATTATTAGGTGGAGTGCATCTAGCTCGGGAAGGTATGATACCAAGTCCGCCTATGCGTGGTTGAGCCGAGAGCATGCTTTTCATCTTACCTGTATTGAGTTCTGGTCGTGGGTGTGGAAGTCCAAGCTACCTGAGAATGTTAAACACTTTATTTGGCTCACCTATAGAGGGAGTCTTCCTACTAACTCTTTCCGCTTCATGCGGCATATTACTACTAATTCTTCTTGTTGCAGGTGTGGAGATGCCAATGAAACATGGATTCACATCCTTCGTGATTGTCCCTATGCATGTAAGGTGTAGCAATACATCCGGTTGCAGTATGGTCTTGATTTCTTCATTGATGATGCTGCATACTTGGCTCGAAGTAACATTCAAGGAAATTTTCAACTCTTATTCGGCATCACTTGCTTTGGATGATTTGGCGTGCGAGGAATGAGGTGGTTTTTAACGATATAGTTTGGCGGTGGTATATGCATAACCGAGATAAGTTCTCTTCTACATCTAGCCAAAGGGACAAGCTCGACCAGTTCGATCAGCTCATCCTCAATAGATAGGATACTGGTTAACTGGGAACCTCCTCCGCAAAACTACATCAAGATCAATACGGACGGTAGTTCCTTTAGCAATCCTGGCTTGTCAGGTTTTGGTGGCGTTCTACGAGATTTTGCAGGCAATTGGATCACGGGTTATATGGGCAATTGTGGTTTTACTTCAAACACCACCGCTGAGCTGTGTGCTATTTTCCATGGCATTAAACTTGCCCACACAAAAGGTTTCTCTAATGTTATTTGTGAGACGGATTCCACCACTTCTCTGAAATTCATCATTGAGGGGCTCGACGTTGTTCATCCTCATGCAGGTGTGGTTTCAGCCATTCGTGATTACATACAACTACCTTAGAATATTAGCTTCAAGCATACGCTTAGGCAAGGAAATAATGTGACAGATATTTTTGCTAAGTCAGGAGCCAAATCCTCCTCCCCGTTTATTTTATTAAATTCTTGTCCAGCTTCAGCTTCAAATTACTTAGTTGCTGATACCTCAAGCACTCTCTTTTGTAGGCCTTAGTACCATTTTTTTTAAAATTTCTTTATTCATAACAAAACTAATGCTCTATTTGATACTTAACTTACAAGGAGGAAAAAGATATTTCAAGTGTATTTGTATGTAGTTATTATTTTGCGAACATAAAATTGGTAAAAGTATTTTAACGTGGTTATTAGGAAATGTTAGTGTAAAGATTTCTTTTTTAAGGTAGAGCAAAGAAGTTTTATAACCTAGCTATAACTCCCGTCAAAAAAAAAAAAAACTAGCTATAACCTACTCAAGTTTATTACAACCATCTTTTATTAATTTATTTAACTAAATGCAAAATTAAAAAATATATTAATACTTATTCAACTCTTTCAATTTATTATATATATACTTTTTAGAAAAGAATTTATCAAAAGCTGATTATATCACGTGATCAACAAAATCACAAAAGATGATTTGTAGTCATTTTAAAAACATTTTGAGATAAGAAAGTATAAAATATATATATATATATATACATATATATATATATATATATTTTCAAGCATCCTCAATATACAACTCATTTAATATACATTCAGATTAGAATATATTGGAGATCTTTCCTTGAACATATACAACTTTCAATATACATTTTCAAGCATCCAATCTTTATTGAATATTGACTTAGAAATTAGAATTTTATAAGCAAGTTAATCTAGATTTTGGAAATGCAATATATAACTGCATATTCAAAGACATGTTCTAGTCTTCTTTTAAAGATAACCAGGGCTATAACTTGTTTCCAGTGTGGTTTAGTAATTGATTTTTTTTATTAACTGAGGCCCTAAAGACCGAAACACGAGAAAAAAAGGCTGTGTAATTGCAAACTAAAGTTTGTGACTGTTATTTATCATATAAAGGAAAATGAAGTATAGATATGAAGCCTAATTAAAACATTATTACCAGCTATCCTCTGTTGCGCCACTTGAAAAGTTTGACTGCTGCCATGACATAAATAGCGTCTGATAAATTGCTTATGAAGTTGAAATAAGCATGTCTCCATGAACGCTTTATCAAGATCGAACCAAATACTCCCCAGAAGCTTATAACAAATTCAGTTGCCATACAGATGTAAAATTCACCATTCAAAAACAATTCATCTTTATCAACTTTAACAATTGCTTCATGTGTTGCCTCCCCATCAATACACAATTCCTTAAGTGGCGGTCCACAGAGATCAAAATTATCTTCATAACATGAGGCATCAAAACTCTGCAATTGTGTGCCGGTTGGAATTTCTCCTGATAGATGATTATGTGACAAATCTAACTTGGGGAGTCGATCAATTTGAGCAAGACTCAAAGAAATTGAACCAACAAGTTGATTTCTGGACAAATCCAGAAATTCAAGTGACGTTAACTTTCCAATATTTGAAGGAATTTTTCAGGTCAAATGGTTTCTTGATAGATTCAATGAAACCAATCCAGATAAATTCTCTATTTCTATTGGAATTTCCCCTGAAAAGTGATTGCTTGAGAGATCAATGCTTTTTAAAAGTGATAAACTATTATTCTCGAACTTCTGTTCTGAACCTTTCCACATCAAGAATGCATTCAAACTATATTGTTCCCTTATGGTAAAGCTTGTGTTGACCAAATACCAATGACCTTGATAATCACTTGAAGTAGTCATTTGAGCCATTGAAGAAAAGTTTTTGATGCATTTAGGAACTTGCCCAGATAAGTTGTTTATTGAGAGATCCAAGAGCTGAATGCTTCTTAGATAGCAAATTTGCAACGGTAAACTTCCATTGAAGTAATTCCTTCCTAAACTTAAAATTTGCAAGTCTTGTAATTCGTTCCCAATCCAAGCAGGGAAAGATCCTGATAATCTATTTTCTGCCATATCTAGCATCACTAACTTTGTACAGTTCTTCAAGGAGGAAGGGATCCCATCTGTTAAGTTATTGTTTCTCAATAACAATACCCGAAGTTCAAGAAGTGATCCCATTGAAGTAGGAATCTTTCCTGAAAATTTGTTGACTCAAATTTAAATAAGCCAGTGACTTGAAATGGCTCCAACAATCCGGAATTTGTTCAGATAATTGATTATTTGAAAGGTCTAATTGGTATAAAGTTTCAACTATACCACTAGAACATAAAAACGAAAGAGAATCCGAGAATTTATTGTTGGATAGATCAAGATGCTTTGAAAGTCGTAGAAACGGTGTAATGGGGCCTTCAAATTGATTTGATCCAAAAGTTAGCTAGGAAAAATAATTCTTTGCCGGAAAATTTGGAATCATACCTTTCAATTTGTTGGATGAAATATCCATGGAAATAAACTTTTGAGATGCTACTTTGGCCCAAAACCACTTGGGAACAAAGTCTGATATTTCAGCATTTGAAATGTCAATATAGCTATAGGCATTCTGTGTCTGCAACCATTTGGGAAATGTTGGACCTAGCTTGCAAGATCTCAATCTTATATAAGCCAATTGAAAAGACGGGACCCAGTTTTGACTAAATTCCAGAGCCAATGAATTACCAGACAAATCCAATGAGTTTAACATAGACATATTAGCAAAATGCGAGTCAGTGATCACACCTTTCAAAGAGTTTGAACTCAAATCTAGTTGTTCTAGGCGAGATGGAAATCGAATATCTTCAGAGATTGTCCCATCTAGCTTGTAACTATCAAGGGATAATATTTTCAAAGACTGGAACATTGAGAGGGTGTTGGGAATAGTGCCGCTGATTTGATTCCTGCTCAGACGTAATTCTTGCAACCAGCACAAAATACTAGCATTTTGAAATGATTTTTGAACTCCACCGTTTAATTGATTTCCTGATAGATCCAATGTTTCCAACTTCAAAAACATTGAGAAGTCAGGCAATGTGTCATTGAATCTATTTTGAGCTAGATTCAGCTCTCGCAGTGAGTATCTAGAACACCCAGACAAGCGATTGAATATCACCCACAGTTCTTCACTCAAGCTGTTGTTAGAAAGATCCAATAACTCCAAAGTACATGTGCTCCCAAATGATTTTGGAACACCACCTTCTAAAGAGTTTGAGCTAATTGAGAAAAACTCCAACTCAGATGGCAATCTGATGCCTTCAGTTATCTTTCCACTCAATTGATTTCTAGAAAGATCCAATGTTTTTAAAGATGAGAATACCGAAAGGTCAGGCAAAGAGCCAATGATTTGGTTAGAACCTAAATCCAACTCTTGAAGTGAGTATCTAACACAACAGTTAGACAAATTATGAAGAGTTGATGGAAGGTCTCCAGTCAAATCGTTATCATACATGTATAAAGAATGTAAGGTGCATATATTCCTGAAGGATTTGAAATCTTCACCCTTGAGTCTATTATAGGAGAGGTCAAGGTGCTCAAGAGAATTCATTACCACGCTAAAATGATTTGACGTGGATCCCTCCAATAGGTTATGACTAAGGTGAAGCTCAACAAGGTTGGAAGTGATGTTCGACACCCAGGGGAATATCATTGATGACGTGAAGGTGTTCCAAGAAAGATCAAGGACGGAAAGGGAAGTAGAAAAGTTGAATTTAGAAGGCCTCTGTGAAAGGATAAAATGATCGGAAAGGCTACAAGAAATTAAACTTAGTTGTCTTAGTTTTGGTAGCTTGGAAATCATTTGTAGCCAACTATGAGAACTGTTAAGATTAGATATGGAATCTAAGGAAAGATGGGTTAAAGAAATGAGATTAGACAGCCACTGATCTCCATTGTCAATATTGAGAGCACTAGGATATCCTCCAAGATAAAGCTCCTGCAAGTTTGAAAGGTTCCCAAGTTGGGATGGTATATTTCCTTCAAAATAATTGTCACGGAGATCAAGATGATGCAACTTGGACATATTTCCTAGTTGAGACGGCATCTTTCCTTCAAAAGAATTGAACCTGAGATCAAGATGCTGCAACATGGAGAAACTTCCGAATTGAGACGGTATTCCTTCGAAAGAATTGCCACCGAGATCAAGATGCTGCAACATGGAGAGACTTCCAAGTTGAGACGGGATTGAACCCTCCAGAGAATTCCCAGCAAGATTTAAGTATTTCAAATGAGAAAGAGACCCAAACTGAGTTGGAATTTTTCCACCAACATAACATGATGAGAGATCAAGGTATCTCAAGTTTCTCAAAGAACCAAGAAACTCTGGGATTCCTCTATTTGAAAAAGAATTGAAACTGAGGTTCAAATACTGTAATTGTTGCAACTCCATCAACGACTTGTGGATCTCCCCGCTGATATAACGTCCCGAGACATGTTCAGGGTAATGATGTGGGAAAACATATTCATAATAATTAGGCTGAGCGTGAAGGTTGAGGCTTAGGACATGGTGAGTGAGGTGCTGCAGCAATCCCCTGCCATTGGCAACAATCAGCAGTAGTGGTCCAAGATGAGAGCATGCCATAAGGATCATGAAGGGAAGCCTTGAATTGTAGGAGTGCTTCCCTCTCCGTTTGGATGCACTGATGAGCAGCATAAACAAGAAGCTGCATCACCAAACACATCGTTAATATTATTATGCCTTTCAAACCAAGAACTCGATTCTTCATCATCACAACTCACAAGGACAAATAAGTGATTGATCAAATCCACTAAATTTTCCAATGAGATTGGTATAAGGGGTGAGTTTAGCAATGGCAGTAGCCACATGTATTTATTATGAAGGGAACATAGTTTTGTAATGCATGGTCCCACCCTGTTCTGCGATCGATAGTTATAGTCTTCTAACAAGTATCGTTTTCCATAAGGACTAGAGTAATATAAATAACCAAGAATTTCTATTATTTTAAACTATAATTAAAAGGAACAGAAACCACTAAAAACATAAACCAGTTGTGTGTAATAGGGGTTGATATTCTCAGTCAAGAACAATTGAAAATGCTTTTTGTAATGCAAAAGAATTGAAAATGCTTTCTGTAATGCAAAAATAAACCAGTAACAATAACAATAATAGGCAGCCGTAGTAATAGTTATAACAAATTATAAAATGATGCAGGGGATTTGAATTTCACCAAAGCTAACACTCTTGTGGCATGAACGTTCTGCATAAATTCCTTCTATATTTATCAATTAAAATCAGCCAACAAAACTATCCTCTGAGTCGATCCCTCGTACTCAAAAACTAAATTTCTTTTCTAAGGCTTTCACCTCTTAACAAAGAAACCAGCAATAAAAACAGTGACTATGTAGTTCGAACAAACCAAGTTTCGATCCCTTACACCCCCAATTTATTCTCTCACGTGATTACCAATAAACCAAGTTTCGATTCCTCGCACCCTTGGTTTATTGGACATCTGTTTTGTTTTCAGTTCAAGAAAATAATCCCTATTTTCCAACCAAGGTTACTATCCTAAAATCATGCTATAAGTGATCAGTTTACAACAAGCATTAAGCAAGGAAAAAGATGCTAACCCAAAATATAGAAAATGGAATTCATGCATTAAAAATATCAAAAATACAAATAGAGTGTAGCAGTGATTACATTCATCCTCTTATAGCAATGAAGAGCTTAGTTGCTCTGTTCCATGGATAGCAGCAACTTAGGTTCTGAGAATAGAGAATGGGGAGTGGATACAATGGTGGATGATTTCTAATGTTACAAATGGAGTTTCTTTTTTTAATTCTAAAATTACATAGGAAAACGCTTCTACTCAGCCCAATGCAACAGTGCTCTGTCCCATCATCCTCAAAAAGTAGAGAAAAATAATCTGCAACAAACTTCTTTTCAGAGCAGAAAAATGCACTGTTCCATTGTTAGTCGATTTTTGCTCTGAGCCAAATTCATAGTTCAAATTTTGGCTTCAAGCCAAAATCGTACTTGACTTTTAAACAATTGTTGACCCTCTGCTCACTCTTGGGGTAATGCACTCACAGATTCTCGATTTTCTCTCTTTTATCATCATTATCCTACAAAAAAGGTGAAAAGGGGTAAAAAAAAATCAAAAGTTCACTCAAGCTATCCATCAAAGGAAGATTTGATGAAATGACAGTAATCATAAGGTAAACAACTCTCTATTTAGTCCAAAGGATAGAAAACAAACCCACATTTTACTTATAAAATAAGTAAACTAGAAGTTTATCACAAAACAAAGAAAGACTTTGGAAAATACTCGAGTCATACGCATTAAGTAAAAGAAAAATGAATGTGGAATTTATTATGAAGTGACATGGCTGAAAAAAAAATGAAAATGAGTAGTTAGTACCTTGATTTAATCTCTACACTTTAAAAAAATACATTTTGTCTTTTAAATTATCAATTTGGTTTCTATGTTTATTTATTTTAATAAAAAAATGTTGACCCATTCAATGCATATGATTAAATATTTTTTTTTTGCTGAGGAAATTTTTTATTATGTTAATTTGTTAGCACTCAGAAGACAGGAGTGGTTTTCAAGCAACCGACCCAACCCAAGCAACAAAAAGGAAAACAATAAGTTTTCATGGAGAAGAAGTAGTCTAAGAAGGTTGTTAAGTAAAGGCAAAACAGGATGTGGGAATGACATTGTAAATTTAGGGTTGTCAAAGGAGAAGAAGGATCAGTGCGATTACGAGAGAAGTTGGAGTTGATTTGCTGCAGAATATGCACACTTATTTTGTGTTCAATGTTGCGAAACCATTAATAGCAATGGAGACTTTTGTTGCAGATACTGAAACCTTGAAGTTCATTCAATGAATACAAGAGGAATTGGAGTATGTCAATTAGTGATTTACAAAAGGCGCTCAAATAGTGGAATAAGGAAATGTTTGGGAATATCTTCATTCATAAGAAGAATCTCTTGAAACAACTAAATTTCATTAATAGTAGCATGCAATCTGGGTATAATAGGGTGTTAAAGGAGAAACAATGATCAATTGGTCTAATTATCAGGAGGTCCTGAGGCAAGAAGAGGTCTTGTGGTTTCAGCGCTCTAAAACAAAATGGTTATTGTTTGGGATCGGAATACACGTTATTTTCATGGAGTCATAACTAAAAAAAAAAAAAAAAAAAGGACAAATACTTATAAAGCAATTTAAGACTCAAATGGGAGTTGGATTGTGGGAGCGAAATCTCTTGAGAGATTAGTCACTAAGTATTTTTCTACCCTTTTTTATTGATGATTTGCCTTATGTATCTTTCCCATTTATAGGTGCATTCCCCAGTCTAGCAGTAGAGAAATTGAACATGTTTAGTATGGAGGTGTCAAATACGGAGATTAGAAGAGCCCTGTTTACAATGGGGAATTTCAAGGCTCCTAGAGAGGATGGCCTTTAGGCTATTTTCTACAAGAACCAATAGGAGGTAGTTGGTGAGTCTTTGTGCAGCTTCATCAAGGCTATCTTTGCTAACTTGAGTAAGGTGGCACGTCTCAATGATACACTTATAGCTTTGATCTCAAAAACAGAAGTGGAGATGAGTATGAAGCACTTTCGGCCAATTAGCTTATGTAATGTGTCATACAAGATTATCACTAAGATCCTATCTGCAAGGTTGTGAAAGGAGATGGAGGAGTTGATTGACCCTTGCCAGTGTAGTTTTATTCCAAATAGAAATTTTGAGGATAATATAATCATTGCGTAAGAAGTCATTCATTTTATGAAGAAGAAAAGAGGGCAGAATGAATGGATGGCAATTAAAGTTGATTTGGAGAAAGCTTATGACGGAATCAAATGGAATTTTGTCATTGATACTCTGAGTGATATTGAGTTGCCTGATGATTTTATTAACCTTGGGAGTTGGTGCATTTCTTCTCCTTCTTTTCAAGTGCTTGGGAATGGGGAAGCTCTTGAGAAATTTAAGTCAACAAGAGGAATGCATCAAGGCAACCCTATCTCTCCCTACCCATTTATGTTGTGTATCAAAAGACTTTTCCATCTAGTCAACAAGGCAGTGGAGCAAGGTAGATGGAAGCCCATCTAATTATCACGTGATGGACTAAAGTTATCTTATCTGGCCTTCGCAAATGACCTTCTTTTGTTTGCAAATGCCAGTGTAAGGCAAGTGGAGGTTCTAAAATCAATGTTTGATATATTATGTCAAAGTTTTGGCCAAAAGGTTAGTGAGGATAAAATCAATATTTTCTTTTTTGATAATGTGCCTTGGCAAAGGAGAAATCAAATTATGAACTACACATTCCCTTTCATCATAAACGAGTGTCAAAACAAAGGTATAAGTTTCTATTGGACAAAATTTGAAACACATCGTTTCATTTAAAATAATAAAAAAAAAACCTATCCTGTTTATGCACTCGTGACTCCTCCCCCCCCTTATTGTCTCATTCCATGTTGTTTTTCTTTAAGAATAGAGAACCCTACTCCCTCCTTCTCTTCATCTACATGCCACCTTCCCTCACTATCATCTCCAACTCATTCCTCATCTCACTCTTTCAATCCTTACCTCTACTGTGCAATTGAGAAATGATCCAATCTTATCTTTTGTAACAAATAAAATATATCTTCTAAGTTTTTGGGTAGGATCGCATAATTTGATTATAAAAAATGTGAATAAAATTAGAGCAAAAATAAGAATCATGTTCAAGATGATTTCAAATATAATTTTGTCAAGTTGAATCAGAAAAGCACCAATTCCATCTACATACTATCTCCTTGAAAAATATCAATCATCGTTAAGTTTTAGAAGGTTTTGGTTGAGCCTTAGACAACAACTTGACCATAGGAGATGTTGAAGTAGTCTTCCTCTTCAAATTTCCCCGAGTATAGTTGAGCACCATTTTTCAAAGTTTGAGACAAAGACGAGTTCATTAAGTAACTATAGCTGAGCACAAATATTCAACTCCATAAGCTACACTAAATTGTATTTGACGACTGGGCAAACTTTGGGTTTCCATGGTGCACTGAATTGATCCAATTAAGTCATGGGATTATAAAAGGCCCACTAATACATTAGTTTGTATTCGGGCTCTTCATGTTCATCTGTTCCTCATGTCTATAATTAATGCCTCTAGTTGTACTTGCAGTTTAAGATTAATCAACAACAAAAAAAATGATGAATACAAAAGCGTAGAAAAGTCAGGAGTCAAGACTAAGGAAGCAACTGGGGAAAAAATTACTTCCGACTAAAATAATGATTAAATGGGATCTGCATGGGATCTTTTACCCTGCCTTTCACTTTTATACACAATCATTCGCCAAAGGTATACAAGCCATACAAAATTCATGTAGGATAGGATGGCCTTTAGACGATTTTAGCATTCATTTTGATGTGTTTGCTTCATTTTCTGCTGCTTTGGGTGAATTCTTGGAAATAGTATATCGTTGAGTTGTCTCTCAGCACTGTACTCTGATGTGGCCTGCAAATGTAAATTTAATAAGTGCAAGTAATTGGGAATATACATAGGACTGTGTGTAGAAAAGAGTCAAGTGGTGTTTGTCAAGCTAAAAACAGTTGGAAGGCCCAAAAATGAAATACAATGGATCCATTTAAAAACTATATTATATTATTTCACGAGGTGGCAACTCCTTCCCCTCCCCAAACTAGCATGTACTATTCAGACAAGTTTTTCCACCTGGCTTGATTTTGTTAGTGTTTGGAGGTACAATATATAACAGAACTAATATAATAACATATGAAATATAAAGGTATTGAAATTTATAGTGATGTACCCTTTTCTTGAATGTAAATCTCAGTGATAGAATCTGAGTTCCAGAACATACTCTTAGATCAAACCCAAGGGAGTCTAGACAGATAAGTTGTGCCTCCTGCAATAAATTGCAATCAACATGATTATTGACTGTAACATATGTGAATGTGAATATGCATACGCTCGTCCACAAGCACTCTTAAGAAAATGAAACAGATGATAAGGTTTCCCAAATGGTTAGTCATCAAATTTTTTTTTTGAAGACTCATAGATGTCCTTAGTCACAGTTTCTCATTTATAAAGAGTGTGGTGTGCTACCACCATTTCTAAAAGAAATGCATAGACTTCATTTTCTTGTTGAATTGAATGAGAGAAATATCAAAGACTAACCCAAACATGCTAAAATTGTTTACAAAACCATTCATTGGTGACAAATGGCAAGGAAGAGTTAGAGAAAAGTGCCTAACAGAAGCACTCTAAAGAGATTATTCCAAGAGTTTATGTATTACCTCCACTTGAATACCCTTGCATCTCCAACACAGGGACTTAAGAGCTTCCAAGGTCTTTTCTCCATCAGCTTTCAAACGGGATATGATTTTGGAAGCAGAGTGTGCAATAACATCAGGTTGGGCATTCATGTAGTCTTCTAATTCAAGGGCAGTCTGCAAAGCACCAGAACAAATTTTTACTTCTCAACCAAAAAAGGTCTAAATAACATATACTTTATCTGTTTAGCATATCACAAAGCAACTTTCTTAGATTATGCATATTTAAACTTGGGATAGGCAATTTAGGTATTATTGCTTCCACTAAGCCAACAAATGGATTTCTGTTTTCCACTAAATAATGCAATCAAATTATCTGTCACTATTTGTTTAACAATTTTAAGTTTCTAACCTAACAAATTAAAGAAATTACAATTTCATAACTTAACACTACAGCACATGGGACAACAAACTCTGGTAGATATATCTTGATATTATCGAGGTCTTTTATCCATTCCATCAATTATATAGTTATTCTGCCAAGCAGTAACTAGAAAGTATAAGTACAAATTAATCATTTCTGATGAGACACCTCTTAGTACTGAAGTTGTTCTGGGAAAAAATACCACTTGTACCAAATTTCAGGTATTGATAAATTTCTGTAGAAATCATGTCATGAGTTTTGCTTTATTTTACCTTTTTCAATGAAATATCCATTATTACTTGGTTAAATTAGCAAATTGCAAGGTAACGAACCAGCATCAGTGAATACGAACAAGGTGCATCATCAATTGCACAAGTTCATTGTGGTTGTCTCTAAACATCACACATGAACACATACAAGTCACTGAACTTACAGGTTGTGCTTGTGCAGAAAACACTTGAATCCTAATCATCTCCAATTTGTAAAATGAAGTCTCACTAAAGGGGATAACACTATTTCCGTTGTTTTCCACCTGCTGTTCCACATTATCTCCAGAAGATCCTGAATTAAGCACATGACCATTAATCACACCAATATTTTCCCCTTTACTTTCTATGGGTTTACTTTTGTCAGTATCACTGGATTGATTGGCAGATAGATGCTTCTGTATTGTAGAATGTTCTTCAACAAAAACAGGTCTTATAACCCCTTGGATAGCCACACAAGCAGGAGCCTGCTCCATCCAATCAACAGGATCATCTGAAGCAATCTAGAACAGTAATAATATTAATAATGAAGTCAATTGATACCAATAAACCTAGGGAAATTTGCAATAGAAGGATTTAAGAATGAGGTCTCCTGAAGCCACAAATTAGGTCATCCCAAATGCATTCATATAATGAACATGTTGGCATTAATATCTACCTCAGCCAACTTTTTGGCAAAGTACATCGGATGAGAAGAACGCATAGTCTCCAACTTTGCCCAGTCTGCAAGTGTTTCATCGTCATCTTCTTGCTCATCATCATCTGAAAAAACAGCCACCCATTCCTGCAAACAATAACAAAAATAATGAATAATCTTTCATACTAATGATGTTTGTAGTTCAGAAATTAATATAAGCCTCAGAATGATATAAAAAAAAAGCAGACCGAATCATAATCTTCATTCTCATCCTCATCTTCGTCTTCATCTTCATCTTCATCCTCTGCATTGCTGTCATCTAAATCCTCAGTATCTTCATCATCAATTTCTTCAATCCCAAAGTCAATTTCAGAAGGACCAGATAAGTCCATGTCGGAGATCATTTCCATGGAATTAATACCGACAATGACTTGCTACAAGATACAGAACAGACAATCCATGAATCAAACATTATTACATCTCACAAGACACAAACTGCATGAAAGATGAAAAGTGAAAAGTGAAGCTTTCCTCTAAATAGATGTCTACATAAACTGCATGTCAGAAGACTTAAAAGTTAACTGATTGTAAGTATTTGAAAAGAAATTCCAGGGCATCATCTTAAAATGTTAGACATGGCCATACCACAACATTATTTTCTGAAGTTAGGGACTGCAAAATATCTTCACCATTCTTCACTTGAAAGTATATATCTGCAATGCTTATAGAATTTAATAAAGTGGAAGAAGCTTCCCAAGCACAAGAAAATTGATACATAATAAATTGCAATCATATAGCCTTCACTTACTTCCATGTTCATCATTCAAATAAGGCAAATCTGGCCAAATAATATTTTCATGAAATTCATCATCACTAATCAAACTTGAGAACAGCAGCGTTGCTTTGCTGTTAACCTAAAAATGATATACCACAATCATCATTAGCTAGCGTTTGTTGTTGTGATGATAAGAATAAATGCAACTGATAAGCTGCTTGATATAGTTCTTCCCTCAAGTTCAAAGTTTTCATTACATTAGTTGAGCCTGGGGATAAAGGATCCAAGGCTCTAAAACTTAAGATAACACGCAATTACTACCAAACAGTTTCTTCTACAATTAAAGAATTTAATATAACAGAATATTAAGATATTTTTGGCATTAACTTTCAAAGATGAATATAAATTCAGGCATAATGAGTTCAATGCTTATTACTAGAATGAGACTATAATTCTGTTAATAAAGTTCTATAACTTAAATAATTTTGTTAAAATAAACTTAGTGGATTATTTTGACTTACACTTGCCAAAGCCTAACAATTTTTTAATATTTTTCCATTACAAGAATTTCCAGATATTCTTCTGTAGGATTGCAAGAAACCTTGTCAACTTCTGCACTTTCCAATACGTTAAACAGACACAGGCTGCAGAAAGGAAAATTATGTAGCAGTTCTCTCTGAAAGTTGAATTAACACTTGGGTCCGAAAACAATGAATGATACCTCAAAAAAGATAATTTATTTTTATTTATCTGGTAATTAACTACACACCAAACTGTAAACCTTAAAATAAAATGATTTCTTCCTTAATTTTTAAATTTTATATACATTTTGGAAAACAAGTAATTCTAAACAAGAGAACAAAACACTTTTCTGAAATGAAATGGAGACACTGGATATTTGCTTTTACATCTATATTACCATCATTAGTTTCTTCATATAAGAACATTACAGGTTTTGGAACATAGGATATTCTCTAGCAATCATTTAATCCAAACAGTAAGCTCTTGTTTCTTCTGTTGTACAAATATAGCACTAAAATGAGAAAACCTAAATGTTTGCCAAATTTTATTTCCTCCTTCAGGGAAGTTACATCATTGATTAGCAAAATTATTACAGCTGAGTACCTCAACAATTGTTCTACTAGTTTCTGCTGTGGTTAGTCCAGCATCTTCACCATTCTCTGATGTTGACACAGCAACTTCTTCAAATGGATGATAGGATGGCTTCTCATTTTTCTTTACAGGATCCTGAGCTGAGCCCAGATGCTCTGATGATGCTCTAATTCTATTCTTTACAAGTTTGTTTCTTCTTGTGAATGGAGTGCCTGTGTATATTTTACTTCTTACCCTGTGGAATTATATTCATTCATTATATATTTTGTCTAACAATGTTTAGTATTTATAGACATGAAAGGTAGCCAAAAATTTCAAAATAAGCATTACATGTAAAACAAGACATTACAAAATTTACATTTTCTGAATTCATCAACATGCTTTGCCAATAGTCTGAGATTAAAGAAAAATATGTTTTGAAAGTATGCTATTTTATGGAACTGCATCTGACATACCAATCAGTTCTGTACAAACAAATCCAATAACAACAGTTTATCCATAAGAAATCATCTTGGACACAACTTTTAAAGTAGTTATTACAAAAGTAAACCATTTTCAAATATACAACAATCCATGATTGAATAATATTCCAATTAAATTCACTAGAGGTCTCCACAGTGTAAAACCGCAATTGCGGCCTCATTAGCAGCATTCTTCCACAATTATCCATAATCTTTGTAACCATAACACAATCAGTATCAGAACATAACTAATTTCCACAATTCCATTCCATAATCATCAAACACACCTCCTTACATTATAAATAATCACAAGAAGATACCAAAATCAACATACCAAGGCGCGTCAAATCCGCAGCTGCATGCGAGCCGGCACGACGCAACATATCGCACACCGTTCACGTCATCAGCGCTCCACATTGAACGGTTAGTATCTGCCAAAAGAGCAAGTCAATGAACAAATGCACAGTTCACAAACAACTACTACTGTCACTCCATTCGAACATATATAATAAAACACTGCAAAAAGCCGCCGTTTCTGTTGCTAAACAATCACTAGAACTTCTCACTACATCACATTCCACAAGTCGGAATCAAAGCTAAGCTGAGACAGCGAAAGTAATGGAAGAAAAAATAGAGAAGTGAGTTTAGAGAGAGTACTCGGTGGGGCGGCGGCGGAGCGAACGGCGGCGGCGGGGAATCTGACGGCGATGGGAGCCTCGATTATCATCATGGTGTATTATTGGTTGGTTTGGTAATTTTGGTTGGCAGAGAATAATATTATGAGAGACCCATAGTGCTTTGAAGTGGAAGAAAGAAGATGAGGCTTTGTTGTTTTGGATGGGCTGTGATGATTGGTCCCTTGATGATCGGGTACGGACAAAAACATCGTAAAGTTTCTACGCCTGGTCACGCCTCTTATTTTGACGGCTTTATCCTATATTCCTATTTGATTCCAATGTCTTGAGATATTTTGAATCCTAACGGTTCGGGTCAGGTAGGTCCGGTATACGTACAATGAAAAAATGACCCGATCCCGTAATCCGTTCCGCTTTGTTCGAATTTTTACAATTTCCCCGACCCGAGTACACGCACGTGATACCACAGCCACAGCCCTACCCTGCAGTGACAGAACGCCGTCGTTTCGCGTCGAGCGATTAAATATCCATCCCAAACTCCTTAGCGGTATTTCAAGTTCGTCTTTTTTGCTTACACCTGTTTCTTCCTCTGAAATGGTGGAAAAGGGTGAGAGTTCAAAACGCTGAGTTTCGAGTTCCACAACACTGGGCTCAACCGTTCTTAAGCCGTGGTGAGTTTTTTTTTTTTTTCTTAAATTCATTTTTCAGTGCAATTGTGCACTGTAATGATGACGGGTGAGTGGTTGTCGTTGAAGAATAATTTAGGTGACAACAAGGTGAAGAGTTTATGAGGTTTTTCATTGAATTTGTTTTTCCCTGTTAGCTTATTGATAGTCAATTTGATAACCCAGTGGCAGCTTATAAGGTGTAAAATCAGA
This sequence comes from Amphicarpaea edgeworthii, assembly GCA_014843725.1. Lineage (NCBI taxonomy): Eukaryota > Viridiplantae > Streptophyta > Magnoliopsida > Fabales > Fabaceae > Amphicarpaea > Amphicarpaea edgeworthii. Next base: position 4,816,919 of record CM026325.1, read on the forward strand.
TGTCGTAGTTCATAGAAAAACATGTTCCTAATGTGTAAATGATGCCGTGGGATGGATTTATAAAAAGTAAAAGAAAAAAAAGAAACCCCTTTTTAAATATATCTTTTGTTTGTTGTAAATTGTAATACATGAAAATGAAAATGTGACAATTTGGTTTTTTGAATCCCCTCGCTTCCTGGTAATTGTTTGTGTCCTCATGATGTTTTTTTGTCTTCTATTTTAGAGTTGTTCAAGTCCTCAAGATGCTTTCACTTACAGATTCTCCTTTACTTATTGCTAAAACGTTTCAAGCAATTACAATACCAACAAGTACACAAGGCACTGTGGTAAGATCCTTAGGTCTATGGGTATTAATTTATAGAAACCAAAATTTTCATATTGTAATACTTTTAATTTTAACATCAGATGTTTTTGCTCTGGGATTGAAACAGTTTGTGAACTTGTCTGAATTTCATTTTCTAATATTAGGTATGTGCTGCAAAAGGTCCAAGACCAAGATATCCCCGAGTTTGGAAGACCCATAAAAAAATTGGGACCATTTCCAAGGCTGCTAAGCTTGTCACGTCTGTAAGTTCTTCCTTATTGCATCTCCTCGTATTCATTCCAGTCATTGATTAACCTGATAATTTAAGCTTCATTTTTGTCTTCTCACTGTCACTGGGAAGTTGTGGCATTCTCACTTTATTCTGGAACTTCCCGACTGATTTTTTTTTTTGGATGTTTTGCATTTCTGGAAAAGTAATTTTTCAAATGTCTTATACAGATTAAGGAACTGTCAAATGTCAAAGAGGAAGTTTATGGAGCTCTTGATTCCTATGTTGCTTGGGAATTAGATTTCCCTTTAATTACAGTGAAAAAGGCACTTAAAACCCTTGAATTTGAACAAGAGTGGAAACGGGTAATACAGGTACTTAAAAAATAGTAATTAACACGCTATTTTTTAATGTTCTTTGTTCTGTATGCTTCTTGTCTTAATCTAAAGTTGCATTGACTCATTGCTTTGATATCTCTTAAGATAGATGTTCAGCCCAAATTTAGTGTTTTTGTTCTGATTTTATTTATCTATTATCGTTTCCCTGTTCTTCGGATGGCTTTTGTAGCTATACATTCCATCTGGGGATAGCCTATGAACTAACATCTGTTTATGCAAATTACACATGGCACTGTAGGTAACAAAATGGATGCTAAGCAAAGGTCAAGGAAAGACAATGGGAAGCTATTTTACATTACTTAATGCTTTAGTAGAGGATGAGCGTCTTGACGAAGCTGAAGAGCTTTGGACAAAGTTATTAATGCAGTACATGGAAAGTTTGCCTCGTAGATTTTTTGATAAAATGATCTCTATATACCATAAGAGGGGCATGCATGAAAAGATGTTTGAGGTATTATGATTTGCAACTCTATAATATATCAATTTAAAATATTTACTCAGTAACATTACTGAGTAGTAGTTGTCAACTTAACATGTCCCCATACTAATATGGCTAGATGACATACTTTGTACTTCAGACTTAACACATCATGGATATTCACTTCTTGATTTCTCCTGTAGATATTTGCAGACATGGAGGAGCTTTGTGTTAGACCCAACGTTGCTGTTGTCTCGATGATTGGGGATGCCTTCAAAGAGTTGGGTATGCTAGACAAATACCAAAAGTTACTTGCAAAATATCCACCACCACGATGGGAATATAGATACATCAGAGGAAAGCGTGTAAAAGTCAAATTGGAAGTTCAGTCTGGTCAGGTCAACAAATACATAGAAAGGCCTTGGAATGTTGAACAAAACTCATACTTAAACGAGAGTTATACAACTGAAGAGACCTTGGAGATAATTGATGATCAGCAGCAACTCAAACAGGATGGGGATGTTATATCAGCAGAACCAGAACAAATTTCAGACATAAACAAGAATTATAGATCTGAAGAGACTTCAGAGATAATGGATGATCAGCAACTTGGACAGGATGTGGATGTAATATCCATGGAACTTGAACAAATTTCAGATGATTCATATGACAGTATGGAACCTATTTTAGATGTATAATGGGAGAAAAATGATATAATATCTCTATTGGCAGTTATTGTTAATCAGAATTAGAATCATTATTCCCATGTCCATCTCCTACAAGTTGATAGGAGATAAGAGTGAAGGCACTCTGGGAATAGGACTAGGAAAACATGTTTCTAAAAATTTCATAAAATGTGAGATTGAGAATCTGGTGATGACCATTTCATGTTTGTTGGGGAATCTATCTTAAAATTTTCATGCAGAAAGAACACGAGTTTAATGAGATTTCTTACTAAATATATATATTAAAAGCATAATACATTTTAAGAAAACTTATCCTACTACAAATTTCATTGGCATAAGGCCACAAAATAGTAATAGGGGTATCAATATTGAATATTTAAAAGGTTATTAATTTTTTTTTAGGTCATAATGTCATTTTTTAATTTTTTTATTCATAAAAAAAAAAAAACTACTAATTTAGCATTTTTTTTTTATAGTTAAAAGTCATCAACGATGAGGGTAATGGTGATAAAAATTGTAATAACGGTGGTGGCAGTGAAGAATTGAAGATGACGGTACTGAGCTGGTGATGGTGCCGGCCGGTGTTGCAGATGGCAACAACTATGAAGAAACATGAATCTGTAAAATAATTTTTTTTCTTTTTTTTATTATTATTTTAAGCTAAAGAACCAAATATAGAGAATAAGAACAAAAAAAAAAGTTTATTGTTAGCGTGAGGTCTCGATCCTTTTGAATAACGCAGGAACTGACCAGTCTCCCTCCGTCACTCCTTCACCTAAAAAACCCCAAACCTTCACCCGTCGATGCCCGCTGCATGGCTCTGCCGTCAGAGCCTCACCGCCGTCGCCGCTACAACCACAACCACATCTCCACCTTCCTCCAATCAACCGCCTCCAACTTCGCCTCTCTCTTCAACCCCCCAAACCCTCCCTCACTGACGACGCTCCCGCACCCGCGCTCCTCCGTCTCCCTCCCTCTCTTCTTCGCGTCGCCGCTCTCCGCCCCCACCGCCGTAGACTCCTCCGCCCCCACCGCATCAGTGCCCGCCCGCCACGCCGCGAAATCGGTTCGCCTCGCGCGTCACGGCGCCAATGGGAAGGGCGGCGGCGGGCCCGCCTTCGTGGGGCAGGTGTTCAGCATGTGCGACCTCTCCGGAACGGGCCTCATGGCCGTTTCCACGCACTTCGACATCCCCTTCATTTCGCAAAGGTTCCTCACACTTCAATCCCCCAATGGATTATAATTGTAGTCTTTTTTTGTTTTAATTGGTTTAAGATGAAGAGAAAGTGATTGTTGTTTCCTGAAAGTAAGGGTTTAGGAGAAAAGGGATTTTTATTTCGTTTTCTGTTTTTAAATAACAACACGAGAAATATGAAAGTTCACACCATTTTGGGGTGGATTTGATTGGTTGAAAGGAAAGAAAAACAGTAGATAGAGAGAATAAGTGATAAATGTGATTAGTGATGTGTGATGAGAAAAGAAGAGAGCGTAGGAAGAAACTGAGGTAAAAATGAGATAGAAGAGATGGTGAATGCATGAATATATATTATCAGTGTACCAAACAGGGACATCTTGCTTAGGCTTCAAAGAAGCTTGGAAGTTTCTAATTATAAATAGGTGAACATTGGGAGGAAGTTACAGCTAAGATAAAAATACTTTGATTTAAATTGTTACTCATATAGAATATAGATTAAGCTTTTAGCAGCCTTATTTTTTTAATTTTTTTTTCTGAAAATGTGATTTTTCACCTATATTCTCTATCACCTGCAGAACCCCTGAGTGGCTGAAAAAAATGTTTGCAGCTATCACCAAGAGTGAGAGGAATGGCCCTGTATTTCGCTTTTTTATTGATCTTGGAGATGCAGGTTAGCCATATAAATGTTCTGCTTTTCTCTAGTCCTTATATGTGCTTTTAAGTTTTAGCTTTGCCAATCCATTTGTGTCTTATCATTTACTTCAAGGTTACTTTGATCAATATTCCTGTGTAGTCTTTTCTTTAAAATAAAACTTGATGACATGTATGTTTTTTATGGCATCTAAATATCAGTGTCCTTTAACTTATACCAAGGCTAACTAATTTTGCTGGCCTTTGAATGCTCATTAGCATTTTAAATAGAAAAGGACATTTCACTAGAGTGGAATAAGGAACCTAAAGGTAGGGGAGAATAAGATATCCTCCACAACTAAGAAGACTAGATACGACAAGGATAAGGGGAAGAAAAAAACTCAAGCATGCATCAAGGCGGCCCAATCTCTGCCTATCCGGAAAATAGAAACTAAAATTAAAGCTGCCATGTGCTGCACACCAAATAAAAGCCAAAAACAATAGCAAGTGGCAAAGGGGCACCTTAAAAAATGTTAGCATTTGTGATTTGTGTCCAATCAAGTGCATCAAAGTGTCTCATATAAGGCATGCTTGCCATAAAATCTCATCTTACTTATTTTTACCATTCTTTTGTAACAACCAAGAAAATCTGTTTCAAAGTGGAAGGACTAATAAACCCAGAGCATATGCCCCAGGAAACCCAAAAGGATTTTGCCAAACTAATAGCTACCTGCAATGCAAATTAACTGGCCTACTGTGTCTGATTGTGATCTGTACAGCATATATTTCCCCACTGATTAAGATATTCACTTGGGCATAGTATTTGTTTTGTGCTTTTATTCATATTCCAATTTGTCTGTGTTAGCTCCTTGCTTGTCCATGAATTTATTCTATTATCATCATTCATTTGGCTAATGCTAATATCTGATCAATTATTACTTTTCACCTATTACTAACCTATTTAATGGTATTAGTTTCATATGTCAAAAAGCTGAATATTCCCAGCGGTGTGGTGGGTGCCTGTCGTCTTGACCTAGCATACGAACATTTCAAGGTATTGCTGACATTTTCAATTGCTAATTTAAATGTAGTTGTGCTGATTTAAGTATGCTCATTGAAGATTCTGTGTGCTTTGATAATGATTTGGTTGTTTAGATAAAGTAATGCATGCAGATGGATGTCCCCAATTATGGAATTTGATATGTTCAATTGTTCATATTCTTTCTTACTTTTATATCTTTTGCTTAATTTATTTATAAATTGTACATTAAACACTATGCAGGAAAAACCTCACATGTTCCAGTTTGTTCCAAATGAGAAACAGGTATTATTAGCTTTTCATTGTTGCATATTATCTTCTAGTTTTATTTGACTGCCATCTGTATTTATAATTTATAATAAATACATCCCTACCAGGTCAAAGCAGCCAATAAACTGCTGAAGACAATATCAGAGCATGGTGACAAGAAAAAGGTTGATGGGGTGCCTGTGTTTAGTGCCCAGAACTTAGATATTGCAATAGCAACTACAGATGGTATCAAATGGTGGGTGTTGCTCATCTTCCTTGTTTCATGTGAATTATAGTTTTTTTCACAGAACATATTTATATTTTGTTGATTTGAAATTTAATATCAGTCAAATAATTATTTTGGATTTTCAATGGATGAGTATCTCTCTTTATTCCTTAGGGTAGGAATCTCTCTAATCTTGTTTCTGTTGCAATTTTATCGACAGTTTTAACTTTTACTATAATTTCTTTTGGATATTTTTGGTTGGCTATTTATCCTCAGTAGTAGTAAAAATATTTTCTACCAAAGCATGGAACTGAATATATTATGCTTACATTTTGCTCTTTGTTCAATCAGGTACACTCCCTACTTCTTTGATAAAAACATGCTTGATAATATTCTTGAAGAAGCTGTTGATCAACATTTCCATACCTTAATCCAAACTCGGCACATGCAGCGGCAGCGGGATGTGGTTGATGACAACTTAGCTGCAGAAGTGATTGAGGAAATGGGCGATAGTTTAGGGGAGCCTCCAGAGGTATGATCAATTTCAAGTTCATGAAAGATTAATGTGCTGTATCTTTCATTTCATTATTATATTTGTTTAAAAGGAATTGACTACAGAACTAGAGGTAATGAGGTATACATAACAATAATCTCTATTCTCTAGTCTTTTTTCTCTCAAAAAATTGGATAATTTATTGTTGATTTTTCCTGACAGGTTCAGGAATTGCTAGACGAAATGGGCCATCCCAGTATACCACTAAGTGTTATCTCAAAAGCTGCAGGGCTCCAGTTTCAGTATACTGTTGACAAAGTATTTCTGGGTAATAGGTGGTTGCGGAAAGCAACAGGCATACAACCAACATTTCCGTATATGGTTGACTCATTTGAGAGAAGGTATATTTTATGTTGTTTACAAGCCTTTGAAACTGAAATTTTCAACTCGTGGCATTTTCACCCCTGACCTTAGTTCAGTGGTTTCAAGCAAACCTTGCCCGAGAATAAAAATTATTTATACTAATTCATATAACATTGGTTGGATATGTAATTAATCAAGCATAGTTTGGTTTCCAGGTTTGTTGTACATAGGTTAAATAGGGATATTAGGAACTGTGTATCCATTATTAGATTAATATATATTCAATTGTTTGTGCTATGCATTGACAATTGGTTTTCATCTTATGCTTCTCTTTTTTCTCTCAACAACTTGAAGTCACTTTATCATTGCACCTGTGAAAATGTATAAATTTGATTCAGATTCCTTAAACTTATATCCTTGGTTTGTTAGGCTCCTCATCTAAATAGATTTTTGTGTCAACCACAAAGCATGACTCTTCTGTCACCATGTTAGTATATGTGAGTTGGAAGCTTTGTTTGTCAACTTGAATCAACTTTAAATGATCAGATTAATCTATAAATAAGCTCAAGCAACTGACTCTGCTTGATACTTAATATTTCAATTTTAATATAATATGGTGGGCAATATTGAACAGCACTTTTAAAGTTGGATGTCTTTGAGTAGGGTGTATTGTCTATAGAAATTCAATGATTTGTATTTTGTACATTGTGTTTGTAATCCTGCAGAAGTGAAGCTTCTTTTCGGAGACTGAGAGCTACAGAGTCAAACAGCTGCCTTGAGAACTCTAAAGTGGAAGATGGTAGAAAAAATTCTGAATGCATAGACTCTTCTAATTTCAGTTTGGATGGTAATACTGAAGCAATCAAACAACCTAGTCCAAGACTAAGTCTACCATTTGGTAATTGGTTTCATCACCTATGGCTGAAACAGTGCCGTGAAAGAGTAGGCTTGTCTAGAAAAGGTGTAAACAAGGAAGAAATGAAACCAACACCCTTTCTTCCAAAAATTACAATGGTTGGTCTCTCTACAGAGGAAGCAGGCCAAATGAGCAAAGCTAATTTAAAGAAGACAATGGACGATTTGACAAGAGAGTTGGAGAAGACAGAGCTAGATAGTATCAGTAAAGAGTGCAAAGTAGAAGATAGGGATCCATTATTTGTGGCAAATGTGGGTGATTACTATTCTAGTTTGGGAAAATCAGGATCTGGTCGCTGGATTAGAGGAGCCAACTAAAACCTTTTTGTCACAGAAATTTTCATTTGCAGGTTGTTGCAGATATTTTATTGGTCTCCAAATAAAATTCAGAATATTGGGTTGTCTATTGACACACGTTATATAGTGTTGGAGCTGGAAATAACCTCATTTGCGGTGTATACTGAAAGTGTATGGATCAAGCTTTAGATTATGTATGATCAATGTTGTAAATGATTATATATGTAATTCATCACTGATGCCCATTTTGATTTTGGTTTGGGAAGTTGAATAAACCTGGTACAGAATGATTAGTAACTATGTATAAACTTGATTCTGGGGAAAGAAAGTGTCATCACTCTTATCTGAAGTTAAGACCATAGAAGAAACTAGAAGAAAATCATATGCACGAATATCACTAAAATTTTAAGGTTTTGTTCACAATCTTAGAATTTAATGTCCACAATTTAGGTTTTATTCTCAATTTATGGTTTATGATCTATGGTGTTATTGTATAGGATTCAAGGTTGATGATTTAATGTTTAAGATTTAGGATTTCATAGTTTAATATTAAAGTTTATGATTCATTGTTTTAGAATTTTAGTGTTTAAGTATTCATGGTTTAAGATTTATTGTTATTGGTCTTTGTTTTAGTGTTTGTGGTTCAATGTTTAGGATTTAAAGCTTATAGTTAGGGTTAGGGTTTATAAGATATGGTTTTAAGTTTATGGTACATGATTCATTGTTTAAAGTTTATAATTTAGTATTTAAAGTTAAGATTTTAGTATTATAAGGTTTAGGTTTTAGGGTTAATGAGGTGGGGTTTAAGGTTTTAAAGTATATGATTCATGATTTTAGGGTTTATATTTTAAGATTTCATTGTTATAGTTTAGGGTTTAATATTATGGTTTTAGGATTTTAGGTTTGTAGTATATTTATTGTGTATAGTTTTAAGGTTTTAAAATATATAATTCACGATTTTAGAATTCAAGATTTAAGTTTAGGATTTAATTTAAGGATTCAAATTTTAGTATTCATGGTTTAGAGTTTCATGTTTTAGGTTTTAAAGTTTCAATGTTTAGGGTTTCATGGTTTAATATTTTGAGTTCATTATTTTAAGCTTTCATGACTTGGGTTTTATAGTTTTTTCCATGGTTTAAGGTTAGTGTTTAAGGTTTATGGTTTTAGGATTTAAAGTTTAAGGTTGTAGGGTTTCAAGTTTATGGTTCAATATTTTAAAAATTATTGTTTAAGGTCTAGAGGGTTTATGCTTTATGATTTAAGGGTTCATGTTGTATAGTATATGGTTTTATTAGTTAGGATTTATGGTTTTATATTTTAGAATTTTGTGTTTTATGGTTTAAGATTTAGGGTTACAAGTTTCATGGTTTAAGACTTTATGGTTTTATTATGATTAATGATTTCAAAGTTTATGATTTAGGGTTTCAATTCATAGTTTATGGTATAGGATTTCATTGTTTAAGACTTAGGTTTTAAGGTTTCATTTCATTGTTTAGGATTTAAGATTTCATTTAATGGTTTGGGATGTAAGCTTTCATTGTTTAGAATTTAGGGTTTCGTATCATGATTTATGATTTAGGATTTCATTATTAAAGGTTTCATTAATGAAATCCTAAAGTTCATTAATGAAACCATAAATTTTTAGGATTTAAGGCTTAATATTTCATGATTTAGAATTTATGTTTTAATTTTTTATGACTTACGGTTTCATTTAATGGTTTATGATTTAAGGTTTTATTCTTTAGGATTTATGATTTCATATCATGATTTATTATAAGGATTTAGGGTTTCATAAATTAAATCCTAAGGTTTTATGGATTCATTAAAGAAACCCTAAAGATTTAGTGTTTTATTATTTATGATTTTATTAATGAAACCCTAAATCATTAGGGTTTTATTAATGAATCCCTAACTCTTTAAGGTTTCATTAATGAAATCTTAAATCTTTAGGGTCTCATTATTTATGGATTTATTGATGAAACTTCAAATCCTTAAGTTTTAGGATTTATGATTTTGGATTTAAGGTTCATGATTTATGATTTAGGGTTTCCTTAAAATGTTTGGGATTTGGGGTTTTGTTGTTTCCTATTTAAGGTTTCATATCATAATTTATTATTTATGGTTTCATAAATTAAATCCTAAGGATATAAAGTTTCAAAAATAAAATCCTAAATATTTAAGGTTTCACTATTTTAACATTTCTTTAATGAAACCCCAAATCTTTTGGGTTTGATTGATAAAACCCTAAATCATTCATTTCATTAATGATATCTTAAATTTTTAGGATTTTATTTATGAAACTACAACTCCTTATGGTTTCAATTATGAAATTCTAAGGCTTTAAGGTTTCATTATTTAGGGTTTCATTAATTACACCCCAAATCTTTAGAGTTTTATTGATAAAACCATAAATCCATAGGATTTACTTTATGAAACCTTCCTTCCTTAAGGTTTCATATGAAACCTTAAGTTTAAATCATACATCATGATATTAAACCATAAATCCTAAATAATATAAACCTAAATCATAAACCATTAAATGAAATCATAAATAATACAAAAAACCATCAATTCCTAAATCATGAAATCCTAAATACTTAAGATTTAAGGTTTCGTCAATTAAACCCTAAATAATGAAACCATAAATCTTTAGAGTTTCATTTATATGAAACCCTAAATCCTTAAATTTTCATAAATGAAACCATAAGGAGTTGTGGTTTCATAAATGAATCCTAAAAAAATTTGGGTTTAATTAATGATTTCGGATTTCATTAATGAAATACTAAAATAATTAAACCTTAAATATGGGATTTCATTAGTGAAATACTAAGAATTTAGGGTTTCATTAATAAAACCTTAAATAAATAAAAAAAACCTTAAATATTTAGGGTTTCATTAATAAAATCCTAATTATTTAGGGTTTCATTAATCAAACCTTAAATATTTAAGATTTCATTTATGAAACCCTAAATCCTTAAGATTTAATTTATGATATGTTAAATCATAAACCATGTTATGAAACCTTAAATGCAAAATAATAAAACCCCAAGGATTTAGGGTTTCATAAAAAAAATCCTAAATAATTAAACCTTAAAGATTTAGAATTTCAATCATGAAACCCTAAGGATTTAAGGATTCATTAATGAAACCCTAAGTATTGAGGGTTTCATTAATAAAACCATAAATAAGAAAATACTAAATCTTTAAGGATTCATAAATGAAACCCTGAATAATGAAGCCCCAAATCATAAATCATGATTCGAAACCATAAAACCTAAAGAATAAAACCCTAAATCGTAAACGATTAAATGAAATCCTAAATAATAAAAAAATGAAACCATAAATCCTAAATCTTGAAATATTAAACCCTAAATCCTAAGAATTTAAGATTTCATCAATCAAACTTTAAATATTTAGGGTTTAATTAATGAAACCCTAAAAATTGAGTGTTTCATTATTTATTGTTTTATTAATGAAACCCTAAATGTTTAAGGTTTATTTAATTAATCCCTAAGTTTTAGGGTTTAATAAATGAAACCTTAAATCTTTATGATTTCATTGGTCAGGGATTTATTATTGAAACCCAATCCTTAGGGTTTATGGTTTATGGTTTAAGGCTTAGGATTTAGGATTCATGAGTTAGGATTTATGGTTTCATGATTTATGAGTTAAGGTTTCATTAAAAAGTTTGGGATTTAGGGTTTTTATTATTTCGTATTTAAGGTTTCATAAATTAAATCCTAATGATTTAAGGTTTCAAAAATGAAACCCTAATTATTTAAGGTTTCGTTAATGAAACCCTAAATAATTAAAGTTTCATTGTTTCACAAATGAAACCTTAAATCTTTAGGGTTTGATTGATAAAACCCTAAATCATTCATTTTATTAATAAAATCCTAAATTTTTAGGGCTTTATTTATGAAACCACAACTCCTTATGGTTTCAATTATGAAATTCTACAGCTTTAGGATTTCATTACTAATGAAACATTTCTAAGGATTTAATGTTTCATTAATGAAACTCTATATATTTAGGTTTTTATTATTTAGGGATTTTTTATGAAACCCTAAATCCATAGGGTTTAGGGTTCATGATTTAAGAACTATGGTTTCATGACTTAAGATTTAGGATTTCATTAAAATGTTTAAGATTTGGGGTTTTATTATTTCGTATTTAGGGTTTCATATCATCATTTATGATTTAGGATTTCATAATTAAATCCTAAAGATTTAAGGTTTCATAAATGAAACCCTAAATCCTTAAGATTTTATTAATGAAGTCCTAAACATTTAGTGTTTCACTAATGAAACCCTAAATCTTTAAAGTTTCACTATTTTAGCATTTCTTTAAAGAAACCTTTAATCATTCATTTCATTAATGAAATTCTAAATCATTAATTAAACCCAAAATTTTTAGGGTTTCATTTATGAAACCACAACTCCTTATGGTGTCATTTATGAAACCTTTAGGATTTCATTATTTAGGATTTCATTAATTAAACCACAAATCTTTAGAGTTTCATTGTTGAAACCCTAAATCCTTAGGATTTAAGATTTAAGATTTCATGATTATAGATTTATGGTTTCATTTTTTATGATTTAAGGTTTCATTTAACAGTTTATAATTTAAGGTTTTATTCTTTAGGATTTATGGTTTCATAAATTAAATCTTACAATTTTAGGGTTTTATTAAAGAAACTTTAAAGATTTAATTTTTCATTATTTATGATTTTATTAATAAAACCCTAAATCCTTAGGGTTTCATTATTTAAAGATTTATTTATGAAACCCTAAATCTTTAGCTTTTAGGGTTCATGGTTCATTATGATTTATGGTTTCATTAAATATTATGGAATTTGGGGTTTTATTGTTTCATATTTAGGTTTCATATCATGATTTATGATTTAAGGTTTCATAAATTAACTTTAATGAAACCATATATCCTTTGGATTTCATATATGCTTCCTTAAACTATGAAATGAAACCATGAAACCCTAACCTTAAATCCTAAATGAAACCTTAAACCCTAGATTATGAAACCCTAAATCCTAAATGAAACCATGAAACCCTAAACCTTACATCATGAATCATGAAACCCTAAATCATAAACCATAAAACCTTAAACCATGAAATGAAACACTAAATCATAAACCATAAAAACGTATAAATTCTAAATAATGAAACCATTAATTATAAATCATAAAACCTTAATTCATAAGCCATGAAACCTTAAATCTTAAATTATAAAATCATAAATCCTAAATCATGCAACCCAAAATTCTAAACCATAAAACCATAAACCATGCAACATGAAACCTTAAAATCTTAAAGAATAAATCTTAAACCCTAAACACTAAATCCTAAAACATTGAACATTAAAATTGTAAATCATAAAACCATAAACTTTAAATCATAAAACCATAAATCCTGAAGTCATAAACCATAAATCATTAACCCTGGACACCAACCATTAACAATGACAAAAACACTAAATCTTAAACCGTAAAAGCTTAAAACATTAAACCTTAAAATTGTGAATCTTAAACCATACATGATAAAATCTAAATCATGTAGATTTAAAACCTAAATATTAAACCTTAAACACTCAACCATGAATCATAAACCTAAAACCTTAAAACCATAACATATAAACTTTATAACATAAACCATGAAAACCCCAAATCGTAAAACCTTAAATCATGAAAAATAAGCCATAAGCCCTAGACCATAAAACCAAAATCATGGAACTCAAATCTTAAACCATGAACTCCGAACATAAAACACTAAATCTTAAATCATAAAATATTGAAATAATGAATTATAGACATTGAAACCTTAAATCTTAAACTATATATGAAACCCAAAATGATGAAATCATAGATCATAAATTATAATCCCTAAATTATAAAACCATGAATCATAAAATCCTAAATCGTGAACCATAAACTTTAAAATCATAAATCATGCATTGTGCATAAGTCCTTTAAGTTGTCAAACAAGATTCTTCACTTAACTAAGTGTCATTTTAGGCTTTAAACATATGTTAATATTATCACTTAAGTAAGATAACCTTTTGAATTTTAGACTAATGAGAATAACTAGTATATTTTGTCATACTTTTGTCGTACTTTTCTAACAAATTTTAAGTCAAATTGACATTATTTAATATAAATCATAAAAATTACTAACAATTATATATTATTTAATTTAGATTTTTTTACACTATTTTTAGATGAAATAAAATAATATTTTTTGCTTGTTTGAAAAAGATGTGAGAAAATATTTAATTGTTTACTTTAGACAAAATCGAATTAAAAAGTTCCTTCGTAAATATTATTAACAATCCAATATACGTGTGCCTACCTATTATTTGCTACAATAAGAATCTATTTAAACCAGATCCAATTGTATGAAGTATTCAAAATGTTCAAATAAAACAAATATATTACACATATATCCAAATAAAATACACATCCAACAACGTTACTGGTTGACTTGGAAAGTTTGAATGAAGGGCACATTAAAACATTGACAAATTCTAGTACATCTGTTATAGACTCACGTAGTCACGTCAATAGAGATAATTGGTTATATATTTATTTAATACACGAATAGAGACAATAGTTATGAGTACTGTCAGGTTTCTGACACCAACATGCAACAGCTTTGAGAAGACCACCTAGTGGTCCAAGCTTAAAATGGTTTGACATATAGAACTTTATATCATTCTCTATCCAACATAGGCAAAGAACATTAAACTAATATTCTTTAAATGAAAAATTAATAATGATTGGAATCCAATACGTTAGTATTTTAGTTAAATCATTAGCAAAATGGTTAGATACATGCACTAATATAGTAATATGATGGGGGAACGATCTTATTTTAAAGCTATTATTTTTTTTCTATTATCGTTCTTATTTTAAAGCAAAATGATTGAACGATCTTATTTCTTCTTTTTAACGCAGTTATTTTCTTCCATTTTCATCATCACTTTACAAAAATTGACTTACATTACCAATTAGGAATAAAACAGAAAACGCAATTGTTCCAATGCTAGCAAGTTTCAATGAAAAAAAATAGAACAAAAAATGAAAGATTAAAAAGATAATACATATATAGGCGCATATATATATATATATATATATAACAGCTTTTAATCAAGAAGCGAGAAAAAAATAATAATAACCATGGAATTAAAATTAAAAATAATAAACACATTAAATTAAAAGCTCAATTTTAAATGAATCACTATGAAATTTTATCCTCTCTCTTTCTCTTACCTAATGTTTTTTTTTTTTCATTTTTTCCCAACTGCACAAGCACATAAACAAAATAATAACATCATCACCATGAGATCTTATTCAAGAATTATCATCGTTATTATAACCACCACCACCACAATCAACATGGTCACCACCATTAACATGGTTATCACATGTTTGTCGACGATAGTAATAACAACAACAAAGACGACGATGACTATGATGATAGCAATGATGAAGGCCCTGCGACGACAAAAATAGTGATAGAAATTGAATATGTGTGTGAGAGAGATATGAAATTTGAAGGAAAAAAAACAAAATTTTAAACAAAAATGATAAAACAAGAGCAATATCTTTTAAAAAAATATGAATAAAAAAAGTAATATCTTAAAAAAAATTAAAAAAATAAAAATATGAAAAATCAACGATAATGTCTTAAAAAATTTTAAAATATTTAAATATGAGGAGTAATGTCATGGAAACTTGAAAAAAATGAAAAAATAGAAATAAAGTCTTGAAAATGAGAAAAAAAATTAAAATTATTAAAAAATATATGATAAAACAAGAGTAGTGTCTTGAATTTTTATTTCTATTTTTAAAAAAGAAAAGAAAAATAATAATATTATGAAAATTTTGAAAAAAAAAAGTAAAACAAATACGAAAATACAAGTGAAATGTCTTAAATAATTGAAAAAAAAAAATATATATATATATATATATATATATATATAAAAATAATAATAATGTCTTAAAATATTTTTAAAAAATAAAAATATGAAAAAACAAGAAGAATATGTTTGAAAAATATATGGAAAAAAATAACGTCTTAAAAAATTGAAAAAAAAATCAAAATTGATTTTTAAAAAAAAAACAAGAGTAATGTCTTAATTATTTGAAAAATATTTAAAAAAACAAAAATATATCTTGCAAATTTTAAAAAACTGAAAAAAAAATTAAAAATATAAAAATCATGAGTAATGTGTTGATTTTAAAAAATATGAAAAAATAATAGTAATGTTTTTTAAATTTGAAATAAAAGATATGAAAATACTTGAGTAATATTTTGAAAAAAAAATAATTATTAAAATTAGAAAACAAAATTGAAACTTTAAAAAATATGAAAAACAAGAGAAATGACTTGAAAATTATAAAAAAAAAAATGAAAAAAAACATAGTAATGTCTTGAATTATTTAAAAATATAAAAAAAACAAGTATAATATATCTTGAAAATTGAAAAAAAAATGGAAATTTTAAAACAAAAAATTAGAAAGAAAAAAAAAAAAACACAAGAGTATTGGCTTGCAAATTTAAAAAAAAATCAAAATATAGAAAAACAAGTATAATATCTTGAAAATTTGAAAAATATTTTTTTAAATATGAAAAATTAAGAGTAATGTATTGAAAATTTCTATAAAAAAATATTAAAAAAATAAAAAAAACAAGAATAATGTCTTGAATTTTTTTTTTTAAATTGTAAAAACAAAACATGTCTCGAAATTTTGTACTTTTATTGTAAAATTTTAAAATATATAAAAAAAATAAGAGTAATGTCTTGAAAGATTTTTAGAAATATGATATTACAAAGAGTAATGTTTTAAAAAAAATATGAAATAATAAGAATAAAGCCTTTAAATTTTGAAAAAAAAATTTAAAAATATGAAAACCTAAGATAAATATCTTGAAAAATTGAAAAAATAAAATATAAAAAAATAAGAGTAATGTTTTGAATATTTTAAACATATTAAAAAATAAGAGTAATGTCTTAAAATATTAAACAAAAGAAGAGAAATATCTTGAAAATTTGAAAAAAAAAATATAGATCTTAAAATATGAAAAAACAAGATTAATATCTTGAAAAATTGAAAAAAAAAAAAAAGAAGTAAAAATCCAAGTATCATATCTTGAAAAATGACAAAAAAAAAATTTTGAAAATATGAAAAAATAACATTAATGTTTTGAAAATTTTGAAAGAAAAAAATAATTTTAAAATTTGAAAAAACAATAATAATGTTCTGAATTTTTTTTAAAAAAATATTAAAAAATAAAAAATAAGAATAATATCTTGAAAATTTTTAAAAAATGATTTTTTTAAAAGTATATTTTTTAAAAAATATGAAAAAACATGAGTAATAAATTGAAAATTTTAAGCAAATATTGTAAAAAGAATAGTAATATCTTGAAAATATGATTTTGTAAAAAAAAAATTATATATATATAAAAAGATTAATGTCTTCAAAAATTCAAAAATATGAAAGGACAAAAGTAATGTCTTTAAAAATTGAAAAAAAAATGAAAAAACAAATGTAATAACTTAAATATTTAAAAAATATGAATAAACAAGAATATGTCAAATACATATTGACAGATTAAAAGGAGGTTGAATAGTAGGTAAGTCAATAAACTTGAACAGTTATTCAAAACAATATTCCTTTCCCAAAAGATATTGTTCCTTTGTTGATTCACGAGGTCTTTGGTAAATTGATGCTAAAATAGCATATATATCTAATTAGACAATATATTTTGAAAGTTTTCCCAAGAGAGTATTAAGATTAATAAATTAAAGCTTAAAAAGTAATGAAAATAAAACATTTGTTTTATTTTAATTCACTCAACCTAAGATAATTATCTTTTAATAAAGGATTTTACTATAATTAATCTAATTACAATCAAGGATTCTAACCTGACACTTATAATTTTACAAGTATTATTTATGTTATTTCTGACTAAGTGTTAATCTCTCCTTAAGATTATTCTTTTATCACTAACCAAACCAACTCTTGAATTTCTATTCAAAGAGTGGATATACAACATGTGAATCACTAATGACTTAGAAGAATCTAAGTGTATCGGTCTTTTTCACTCAACTCTTGTTTCCCTTCTCTTGTTTGTATGAGTTTGCTCTTAAGATGTTTAGTTAGTTGTTGTAAGCCTTGAGTAAGGAAGTTTCTATTTATAGGAGAGCTTCTCATATTTGAACGTTGAAAACTTTTCAATCTATTGTGAAACAATTGAGTGTTGAAGAAATTTTATGTGTTAGTTAGTTGAAAAGATTATGTTGTTGCTTTCACTACGTCTGTTATAGTTTTTCATAAGTCTACTCTGCTATACTTTTCTGATAAAAACTAAAAAGTGATTTGAGTTGTACCTATTTAAACTTCAACAACTTCAAGATAAACATACAGAATATACAAGGAATATATAAAAAGTTATACTTTCAAGATCTCCTCTCTTCTATTCATATGATAATAGATTAAATACACACATCAATTTAATTATTAAATAAGTACTTTGAACGCTAAATATTTCATTGAAAACATTTTTCACACGTATAAATATGAGATTGAGAAAATGATATTACCATTCATTTATAATGATTTTTGGTTCCGTAAAACTCTCATAATGAAAAAAATATCAAAATTATTATATTTGTTATCATCAAAATTAATCAAACGATTAAGGTTCAAACATCATCTATTATTCTAGTTCTAACAATGTTTTAAATTTTTTTTTTAAATAAGAAAAATTAAAAAATATCAAAAAAAAAAAAAAGAAGGGAAGGGGAATATTATGAAAATTTGATAAAAATAAATAAATTTAAAAATATGAAAAAACAATAGGAATGCTTTTAAAAATAGAAAAAGAAAAAAAAGTGAATGTATTGAAAATTTGAAAATAAAAATAAAAAAACAGAAGTAATATATTGAAAGAGTGAAAAAAAATTAAAAAGTTCAAAATATAAAAAAAAAAAACAAGTATAATATCTTGAAATTTTGAAGAAAAAAAATAAAAATTTTAAAAATACATGAAAACAAGAATAATGTCTTAAAATTTTTTTTAAAATATATAAAAAATAAGAATAATATCTTTAAATTTTTTTAAAAGATTTTTAAAAAATATGAAAATAAAAAAATAATGAAATTTGTAACGAGGTATTTTAAGATAATGAAACATCACAGTGCATCTGAAAACCACGTGGACAAAAATGCAAGTGATATCAGCGAAATATGTAAACGATTTTATCCTCCACTACTACTAAAACTTTTTCCTTACTTTATTTGAGTCAATAAGCTAAGAAGGAGTGAACAAAAGGCCACCATATACAATCACTTTTCAATTCCTTTACTACTGTAACTCAAGTGGGTTTCGTCACAAGAGGGAATGATGCTGAAAAAAAGTGAAAGAGCTCAAGGTTTTGTAGGCTATTCCATTGGCAAGCCAACCAAATTCAAATGGAATGAAGAACTATTCTTGAAATATCTCATTCTTCTACTAAAAAAAAAAATGAATTTGGACCCCTCCCACAATTAAGGACATGAAATTAATGGGTTTTCATCAGATATAGTGGTGGTCCCATATGTTTACACAACTCTTTTATACACCATTTAGCTTCCTTGAGGTACCAACTCTGCTTCATGTCCTTGTTATATTTTTTTAACCATTATCTTTATGGCTTTATCAATGAAGAACTTTTCTGCATGTCCCTTAAATCATATATATATATATAAAGTTTGATGATCAACTCCTCTCAAAATCATCAAAGATGCCATAAAAATTGTCAACCCATACTCCCAGAGTAGTGCTTTCTAGGGACACTACTCATACTGAGGAGGAATTTTGATTTTTTCTTTCCCAAAGAAATTAGGGTGAGGAAAAAATCTAACGATCGATTGGCATTTTTGAAACCCAAGTCGTCCACTTAACATGAAGAAAATCACGTTGGTTAGAAATATGAACTCCAAACATATAGGTTTGGATTAACGTTATGTAATAACTTTAGAGTTAGAGATTTATGTCATCCTAAAGCAAATATTAATTTGACGTGATGAGTTTTGTAGAACTTGAACCAACAACTGTTAATTATACAATCTTTCTTCCTTGAGTTAATTAAACTTTTGAATTGACTTATTAGATTCAATGCATTTTTACTTTAATAACACGACATTTATCTAAATCTAAATCTATTTTTTTTTATGAAATCCTTTTAAACTAATAAACACAAACTAATCATCAAAATTGTTATGATGCTATTATAAATTAATTCAGACATTTTGTTTTTTTGGGATGAAACACTAATATATTTTAGACTTGAGTACTTAATTTAGTTTCATATATATGCATACATATAGTTTTTGTTTATATAAGTCTCTATTTTTTTTTCTGGACTCTTTAAAATTTTGTAACCTTATATATGCACGCGTATCCCCTTTTAATTTGTTTCTGGAGGTATATTGTTCTTTCTATTACCTTTCCGGTTTCACGTCTTTATTCTATGCACGATGAATATTAAAATATTTATGAGAATGATTCTATTCTTTTGTTAAAAGTATACTTCAAACCACTTAACGTAGCATGATTCTTTCCCAGATCTAGCTTGATTTTCCTTTTGAAAACAGTATTAATTTTTTTTTCAACCAGAAAAAAGGTTGTTTGTATCTATCATAGTACGTTCAGTCATTGACAAACCATGCATATTGGTCTCAATACACAAATACTCTTTACAAATTCAAAGCAAGTTTCCATTTTATCCGCTAAGTTGCTAAAATAGAACTGTGTTTCATATGTTACAGAAAAAGAAAAAGAAGCATGACATTCTTTGCTTATAATGCTAGTTATCTAGTTTTTTTTAGTCCCGTAAAAAGAAGAAATGAAAGACAAAAAAAAAAAATTACTTGGAAGAAACAAAGAGATATCTCTGGCTAAAATATATTCCAGAGTGTCAATGACCTTCACTTTTATCATTTTAATTCTAATACTCTGCATCATAATTAGTTAAAAATTTCCGATGAACTAATTTATGAATGAACTAATTTATTAGTTTAAACGATAATTTTAAAAAAATTATCATGAATTAAATAAGTTAGAAGATTATTTTAAAAGTTAAAAACTCAATTTAAAAAAAAACTCTTATTTCTTAGCGTACAATTTTAAAGGGAATTCATGTTTGCATCAACTAGATGAAAGAAAATAACAAATCTTTAATAAACTTTTTTTTTTGTATCATAAAACACGAAACGCAGCATAGGGGGTAGAGACTAGAGTGTGCCCCAGTTTGGAGGGCAAGCCATGCAGAACAGAAACAAGGCACTGACACAGTGGACTGAGATTTTCGTTGGCTGACCAATTTTCGAAGCACGCTCCCCACTGGTCACTGCTATACGTTTCCTCGATTACGTGCTCTAGCCAATCAGAATACGAGTATGGTTCAGCCTCAGGCAACATGCGTGGCGTGGCAGTGGCAAACGCAACACAACAAATGCATCTAATCTAATCTAAGTAAGAAAGCATCGGAATCATCGTCTTACGTTGCTGCCACCTTAAAGGTTGGGTCCCCCTTTGACATTATACCAAAGTCAATCAAAAAGGCAACCAAAGTTCTTTTCTCCTTTTTTACTCACTGAAAATTAAAAACTCCTAAATCCAAGTGGGAAAAATTAAATGTACCAAAACAAAATACTATCACTTTCCTCATTTTATTTTTTTGTCCTGTTGATGAGTGTCTTAAAAAACTGAGTCAGTGCTCCACCACAACATCATTCTCTCTCTAACAAGTTTTTTGGTTCATCCAAAAAGTCAGCGCCATCCTTTGTGCCTCTATTTCACCCTCTGTCTCAGTCTCTACCAGTTGTCTCCATTGGGCAGAAGCAGAAGCACCAAACACAACTGAGATTTTTTCTGCAACAATTTCTTGATATACCCACAAACCAATTCTTCTCTCTAAAATGACTCATGAGGATTGGGATCTCTTTGCAATCGTTAGAAGTTGCAAAGTTGCTACCTATACTGCCACCACCACAAACACAGAAACCCCACCCACCACCACTCCTAGTAGATCCCCTAACACTAACGATGTGAGCCAAGAAAATGGTTCATTCTCTTTTCCCAATCTTGTGCAACCAACAACCAATGGGTTCCAAGAGCTTCACCAATTGCTAATAAACTTCAACCCCACCAGCACCATTACTAGCACTAGCACTATCACTAGTGGTCTTGGCATCAATCCCAATTCCACTTTTTCTGAAGTTGCAGGATTCATTGGACAACAGCAGATACAGCAAAGTCACCACCACCATCTCGTTCCTGCTCCCACAAATCACACCTCCATTGGAACACCCTCCACTACTCGTTTTGATAGATTCCAGCAACAGCAACCACAGCAAAACCAGCCACCCCTTCAAGCACCCCAAACATGTTCCATCCTTTCACCAACCACACAACCACAAGCACCCAGATCAAGAAAAAGGTAAATAACCACTTCATTTCTCATTTACAAACACACTTTAATCAATCGCATTACATTAACAAAAAAAAAACTCAAACTTTTTTCTCATACATAAAACCACTACATTTTACATCAATTTCCATTTTTTTTTTCTACAGAAAAAGCCAACAGAAGAAAATGGTGTGCCATGTAACCGCAGACAACCTCTCATCAGACACTTGGGCATGGCGAAAATATGGACAAAAACCCATCAAAGGCTCTCCATATCCAAGGTAAGAAAATATATATATATAAAACAAAACACATACATATGCAAAACATTCTCTCATAAGTCATCATCACCTTCTCAGTAACATATATATCCAGTTATCCATAACATGACACTTTGAATCTCATTCTCATCACAAGAAATTTGGATCCATATTGAACTAGTTTGTGACAGTTTAAAAACCGTTATTTTATAGGAACTATTACAGATGCAGTAGCTGCAAAGGCTGCGCCGCCAGAAAGCAAGTAGAACGAAGCACAACCGAACCCAACATGTTCATCGTGACCTACACCGGTGATCACAAACACGCCAAACCCATTCACCGGAACTCACTCGCCGGAAGCACCAGAACGAGACCATCATCGACCCGTTTACCCGAAACCCATGAATCCGTGTCTTGTGTAAAAAAAGAAAACGCATGCTCTTCAAATTCCGAGCTTTCTCCCATGTCGTTAAGATCCGACACGCTGGAAAACGAGGAAACGGTGGCCGCCGGCGAACCCGATTGCCCGGACACGGAAATTAACCCTGATGAAAGCGACGACGACGTTTTGATACCCAACACGGGTGCCATGTCGGATGCTGTTCTCTTTGGGGCTGACCAATGTTGAATGCGACGGCGTTTTGACACTGAAAACTGGTCAGAATATAACTCATGGGTCGACCCGCTCTGAAATAGACCCGTTTTCCAATCCGGTGTAGATTGTTCGGCCGCAATGCTCGCTGACCTTCTTCATGATTGTAATAGACTAATAGTTCTATTATTTTTTTAAAATATAAATATTATTTTAGTTTTTAATTATTATTTTTTGTAAATATGTATAAATATCCATGTTTATATTCTGCTTCTGTTATTAGTCCAGTCCCACGCCACGACCTTAACTGAGAGACGTCAGTTTTACTGTTGCATTTTTGTGAACCGTTGAGTCTTCTTGTTGCATCTCTGGGATTTCCTTCATCGTGGTCGCAGGACCGTTTGATTCTGGATATGCGACAGAAGCTGAGCTTACTTTACACCGAATTAAAGCCCACGCAATGAAGGTTCCACGCGAGACTTTCGAATCTGCCATCAAATATCTGTCTCCTAAACAAGTAAATTCATTATTAAAAATTTGAAATTCATTTTTTTATAAATGAATATAGTGTTCATAAAATAGTTTTTCACCTTAAGTGAATCATAACTCATGTAAAATAGTAATTTGTTAAGAGTCAACTGATAGTAATAATTCAAAATTTAAATTTAATGTCTATTACATATTAATTATTAATAATTTTTAAAATATCTATTACAAACTTGATAGTAGTAATTCATTTCTTATAATCTATCTATACCGAAGCAAGCAGTGATCCTACCTTCCTTAAAAAAAAGTTACCCTACAAAGAAACTATTTGTAAAAAAGATAAATTTTGTTCACTTATGCAGGAATTGCTATCTTGTTGACTATGTGAAAGTTTAAAATTTACAAATCATTATCAACATGGCAGCAAAGTACAGCGCTAAACCGTACCAAATTTAGTAGCATGCAATACAAAGTTTGAGGGATTGTAAGTTTTATTTTCAGATAATTGATACTGATAAGTAAAATATTTAATTTAATACCATATGTCTGTATCTATAACTTGTAATAGAGAACAAAAGCTACACATAGAAGAAAATGTAAGAATTATTTTATAATAAAAAAAACTTTGAAAATGAATGTGAAATCTTCACACAAATTTTGGAATACACAAGTGGGGTGTGTCAAGTTTGATTGTTGTGTGTGGACTGTATGTAAAGAAAGTTTCAAAATCTTCCTGGCTTCGGCTGTGATGCCTTTATCACGAGATAGAAACACAGATTTTTTTTATTTTTTATTTTTTGTTTTATGCATTTAATTTGTCTTGTACCCTACTAGTAGTTGGCACCCTGGTCAAACCTTTTTTATTCTTAGAAGGATGAGCTGGTCAACTATATTCTATTGTGTGTTTTCATTATTTCAATTATTGTGCAAATAAATAAATGTGGTCATTTAACGTGGGAAAAGAAAACATCTATATTCATGCATTTAGTATTGTTTTCGGCAAGTAGTATTTAATTGGGGCTGAGTGATACATGAGGGGGTGGTTGTTTAATGGTCATTGTATGATGTAAAATGGGTGATGCAAGTTGTTTAAATCCAAGACTTTTGCAATGTGGTCAAATTATCAAACTAGTTTAAAAGGGGAATCTGATTTAGGGCTGATATGGCGTTGGAGTTTGAAATGGTCTTAGAAGAGTCATGTTTTGGCAATTGAATTCAACTGTGCTGTTTCTTATTGGCATATTTTTAAAGAGAAAATATTGAAGGAATTTTTATAAGATATTTTGATCCACACATTAATATTTTCTAACCACATGATCGAGATCATTCATAAATGACTATCTTGTCAAACTATGATCGAACCATATGACAATTACAAACATATATAACTTATCACAAAAATAACTAAATGTGTAAGTTTTAAAAAACAGTTAAGATTCAGTAAATAAAAAAAAACAAATGGTGTTAGAGCGGAAATGAAATGTTACTGTCATGAATAGTTATTAGAACAAACCATGGAGAAATATTATTACATACAACAAGTTCCATAGTAAATTAAGAGAAATAAAGATATACAGCTAACTCATGAGTTTATCTTGTCACAGAAATGTTACTAAAAGATAAAACATTATAAATAGATCAACAATATCCTAAACTTGGATTTTCTATAAATACCTTGCAGATATTTTAATACCTAGCCGGTTGAAAATAAGATTAGGGTTTGTTTAGATAAATTTATCTAAAAAAATTAAGAAAAAAAATATAAAAATAAAATAAAATAAACTTTTTTTCATAAGATAAAATTAGTTTCTCCAATAATTAATTTATAAAAGTTGTATTATATCATTTTTTTTCTAAAAAATATGAGATTTTTATAAATTATTTATTGAATAAGAAAATTTTAACTTATAAATAAAATAATTTTATATTTTTTCTTCTAGAAATCCTCGTAGAAAATTTTACAAAACATGTCTTAATTTAATTTAAAATTAAAACATTATATAACAAATTGAGAATTAGGTGTATGCTCAAATTCATCTAAATTTTCGGGCAATCCACTGCAGGCCTAAACCCAACCTTGTCTATTGGGCCTACGCACTACAGGCCCAATCTAAGCTTTTCCATATCGAACCCACGTACATTTCTCCGAGACCGGGAACACAGCACCGTTGAGGGGAGACTCTTGGGGGAAGAGAGTGAGACAGCGAAGATGTTTCTGCGTGCGGTGGCGCGGCCGTTGATGGCGAGGGTGAAAGCGTCGACGGGGATCGCGGGGCTGGAGGTGGTGCCGAACGCGAGAGAGGTGCTGATTGGTCTCTACAGCAAGACGCTGAATGAGATCCAGAAGGTTCCAGTAGATGAAGGGTACCGCAAGGCTGTGGAGAGCTTCACCAACCACAGGCTCAGCGTCTGCAAAGAGGAGGAAGACTGGGAGAATATCGAGAAACGCCTCGGCTGCGGTCAGGTCGAGGAGCTCATCGAAGAGGCTCAGGACGAGCTCAAGCTCATTTCCCACATGATCGGTACTTTTTTTTTTTAATTCAATTTAAATGTTAAGTTTTTATGAATGTTGTGTTGCGTTGTTTGGTTTGGTTGATGATCCTGTGTGGCTTGTGAAATTAACTGATCTGGTTGTTGTGTAAATTGAGATACAACTTTTATCCACTCTATACTCTATCTATTATGTACAATAGTTATAAATTTCTGCACAATACCAAATTCATGGGTAATACTTAAATTCGTAATACATATGGTATCTATTTTATTATATAGGGTTCAAGCATTAGGTTTAGAGCTTCTTTTTTTTTGAAGTGTTGTGCAATTCTAGCTGAATGAAAAAAAGTTGACAGGAGAAAGAATCTTATAACTAAATTTGGTAGGGAGATAGTGACAAGTGGAATGTGGAAGGGAAATTCTTTTACCTTTCATTCAAGCTGATAATTTTTTTTCCTTGGAAAATGCATTAAGTTTCATTACAGTTTCTCTAAGGAATCATTTAGTTATTGATTGCAAAGGTTGGGTAAAATTGAATTAAGTAAAAACAATCCTCTGCAAGTTATAGTTTCATAAGCACATTTTGAAGTTTTATTACACACTGATTCCAATTTTCAATTGATTGTGTTGTTTACAGAGTGGATGATGGATCAAATTATTGTGTGGAACAAAATTGCATGTACATTTCATCTCCTGATATAATTGTCCCATTGAGTTTTTCACATTTGTAGTATTGGTAATGTGATAATTGACAGCCCATCATTTTGATACATCATCTGTTGTATATAAGATATCTTACTGCCTATTTTGTCTGGTCATGGTTGTTAATTGTGACTGTATTTAGTATATAATGAAGGACAGTCAATATTGATCTTGATGGTTCTGAATATATGCTCACTTGCTCAGAACAAACTGTCCTTTATTTGTCTTGCATTCTGCATTCTGCATTCTGCATTCACATTTCATACAAATGTTTTATAAAAGGCAATTGTTGAATGCATACCTTGGAATGTTTTAGCATCAATTGATTAGATAACATACATGCAATGCATAATTTGGAGTGCAGAGTGGGATCCTTGGGGCGTTCCAGATGATTACGAATGTGAGGTGGTTGAGAATGATGCACCAGTTCCCAAGCATGTTCCTCTCCACCGACCTCCTCCTCTCCCTACAGAATTTCACAAGACAATAGAGACACTTACATCTCAATCAGGAAAAGAGACTCCTGCTTCCAACTCTAGTGAATCTCTGGCAAAGGCATGATTTGCAATCACATTAGAGCTTTGGTTTCTTCTCAATTTGAGTATATTTTTCTTTTTTGTATTAAACTGTCTGCGTGAAGTAGTTTCAGACTCGAAGCAGTTTTTGTGGGGGAAAACCTGGCTCCTAAATAACATGAATAGTATGGAATAACAAGAATTTCTTGTTGCACTTTACAAGTACATATTATGCATGAAATGACTTAGTTCACGATTCCCTTTTTTAAAATAATAGACATATTTGCATAGTTTGGAAATTGAAGTGATCTCCTTATTATTTAAACATATGGGATCAAATTATTTTGTTCTAATTATGACAAAATGACGATGATAGATTCATTCTTATTGTGACTGTAATTTTCTAATTTCTTTGATTCTTAAAAAATGTTGAAACTTTCTTGAGGCAAAAAAAACTCAATAATGTCTTTGTCAAACGAAAGTTCTGGTCATGAGAAAGATGCAAGTAAATTATTGATATACATGGTAATTTATACTTCATTACAATCAGAACGCTAATAAAACTAGAGTCGTCTTGAAACAATCAAAACATGTTACAAGCATCCTAATTGACAATGATGAAATACAAAGCATCCTTAATTTCCAACTTATTGCATTGTCCAAGCATTAACAAGCTTAGGTACTGAAGTCATGCAAGACGGATGAGATCTTCAAGGGGCTGAAAAAAAGAAAGAAAAGAAAAACAGAACGTTAGTTCTCCAAAAGTGTAAATGAACCTGTTAAGCTTCGGCCACCTTTGATATTTTAGTAGTGAACAATGCTACCTTGACATAAATGTTGTTTGATAAATTGTTCAAGAAGTTGAAATAGGCATGTCGCTAAGAATGCTTGAATAAGATTGAGCCAAACACCACCCAAAAGTTTATAACAAATCCAAATGCCATACTGATGTAAAATCCACGACTTAAAAGTGAGTATTCTTCCTCATGAAGTTCAACATTTGGTTCTTGTGTTGGCCCTCCATCAACACACAATTTCTCAAGAGGTAGCCCACAAAGATCAAGATTATCCTCATAACTTAAGGCATTGAAACTCTGTAATTGTGTGCCAATTGGAATTTTTCCAGTTAAATGGTTATGTGACAAGTCTAACATGGTGAGTCGATCAATTTGTGTAAGACTAAGGAATTGAACCAAGTAGCTGGTTTCTAGACAAATCAAGAAATTCAAGTGATGCCAGGTTTCCAATATTTGAAGGAATTTTCCCTTTCAAATTGTTTCTCGATAAATTCAATGAAACCAAGTCAAGTAAATTCTCTATCTCCATTGGGATTTCTTCTGAAAAATGATTGCTTGACATATCAATGCTTTTTAAAAGTGATAAGCCATTATTCTTGAACATTTGTTCTGAACCTTTCCACATCAAGAATGCATTCAAAATATATGACCGCGTGCCTGAAAAACTACTAGCATTGACAAAATATGAATAATCTTGATAATCTCTTGAGAACGTCTTTTGAGCCATTGACGTAAAATTTTTTATGCATTTAGGAATTTGCCCAGACAAATTGTTTAGTGAGAGATCCAAGAGTTCAATGCTTCTTAGATAACAAATCTGTGGTTGTAAACTTCCATTGAAATGATTCCTTCCCAAACTTAAAAATTGCAACTCTTGTATTTTATCTCCAATCCAATCAGGGATAGGTCCTGATAACTTGTTTTCTGCCATATCTAGCATTACTAGCTTTGTGCAATTCCTCAAGGAGGAAGGGATCACATCGGTTAAGCTGTTGTTTCTCAATAGCAATGCTTGAAGATAAAGAAGCAATCCCATTGAAGTTGGAATTTTTCCTGAAAAATTGTTGTGACTCACATCTAAATAATTTAATGACTTGAAATGGCTCCAGCAATCCGGAATTTGTCCAGATAACTGATTATTTGAAATGTCTAACTGGTATAACTTTTCAGCTGTACTATTGGCACATAAAAATGAAAGAGAATCTGAGAAATTATTTTTGGATAAATCAAGAAATATGGAACCACGTAGAAATGGTGGAATAGAGCCTTCAAATTGATTTGATCTTAAGAGATATAGAACCAAAAATATTTTTTTGTGGAAAATTTGGAATTATGCCTCGTAGATTATTGTATGAAATATTCATTGTTGCCCATCCCTGTAATGCAAATTTAGCCCAAAACCAGTCTGGGACAACATCTGATATTGTTGCATTTGAAATGTCAATATCATAGAATTCATTTTGTGTCTGCAACCATTTGGGAAATGCTGGACCTAGCTTGCAAGATCTCAATCCTAAGTACCTCAACTGAAAAGGTGGGACCCAATTTTGGGTAAATTCCAAGGCCAATGAGTTGTCAGATAACTCCAATAAGTACAACTTAGACACATTAGCAAAATGGTAGTCAGTGAGCACACCTTTTAAGGAATTTGATTGCATATATAGTTTCTCTAGTTGAGGTGGAAATTGAATGTCTTTAAGAATATCTCCATTTAGCCTGTTTCCATGAAGATATAATTCTTTTAAAGATAAGAATACTGAGAGGTCAGGCAGTGTACCGTTGATTCGATTCATCCTTAGATCTAAATGTTTCAATGAATATCTAGCACATCCAGACAAGTGATGGATTATCATTGGAAGCTCTTCACTCAACTTCTTATAAGACATGTCCAATGAGCGTAAAGTGCATGTATTCCCAAATGATTTTGGAATTCCACCTTCTATTGTGTTTGAATTGATTGATAGAGACTCCAACTGAGATGGCAATTTGTTACCTTCTGGTATGTTAAGATTTAAGTGATTTTCTGAAAGATCTAATGTTTTCAAGGTGGAAAATATTGAAAGGTCGGGTAATGTACCATTGATTTTATTTCCTCTCAAGTTCAATCCTTGTAGCGAGTTTCTAGCACATCCAGACAAGTGATGGATTATCATTGGAAACGTTTCACTCAAACTATTATAAGACATGTCTAATGAGCGCAAAGAACATGCATTCCCAAATGATTTTGGAATTCCACCTTCTAAAGTGTTTGATCTGATTGACAGAGACTCCAACAGAGTTGGCAATTTGTTAGTCTCTGATATCTTTCCATTTAATTGATTTTCTGAAAGATCCAATGTTTCCAAGGTTGAAAATATTGAAAGGTTAGGCAATGTACCATTGATTTGATTGCCTCCCAAGATCAATTCTCTCAGCAAGTATTTAGCACACTCAGACAAGTGATGGATTATCACTGGAAGCTCTTTATTCAAATTGTTATTAGACATATCCAAAATTTTCAAAGCACATGCATTCCCAAATGATTTTGGAAATTCACCTTCCAAAGAGTTTGATTGGACTGACAGAGACTCCAAATGAGATGGTAATCCGATACCTTTAGATATCTTTCCACTTAATTGATTTCTATCGAGAACCAATGATTTTAGAGATGAGAATATCGAAAGGTCAGGTAAAGAGCCAATGATTTGATTATATGACAAATCTAATTCTTGTAACGAGTGTCTAACACAACCACTGGACAAATTATGAAGAATTGATGGAAGGTCATTAGTCAAATTATTTCCTTTCATGTATAAAGAATGTAAGGTGCATATATTCATGAATGATTTCAAATCCTCACCCTTGAATCTATTATTGGAGAGGTCAAGGTGCTCAAGCGAATTCATTATCACACCAAAATGATTTGACGTGAAACCTTCCAAGAGGTTATCACTAAGGTCAAGCTGGACAAGGTTGGAAGTAATGTTTGACACCCACTGGAATATCATTGGTGACATGAAGGTGTTGTAAGAAAGATCTAAGACGGAAAGGGAAGTAGAAAAGTTGAATTTAGAAGGCCTCTGTGAAAGGATAAAATGATCAGAAAGGCTACAAGCATATAAACTTAGTTGTCTTAGTTTTGGTAGCTTGGAAATCATTTGCAGCCAACTATGAGAACTGTTAAGATTAGATATGGACTCTAAGGAAAGATGGGTTAAAGAGATGAGATTAGACAGCCACTGATCTCCATTGTCAATTTTGAGAGCATATGACAGGCCTCCAAGATAAAGCTCCTGCAAGTTTGAAAGGTTCCCAAGCTGAGATGGTATCTTTCCTTCAAAAAGATTGTACCAGAGATCAAGATACTGCAACTTGGACAGATTTCCAAGTTGACTTGGAATTTTTCCGCCAAAAAAACATAATGAAAGAGCAAGGTATCCCAAGTTGCTGAAAGAACCAAGAAACTCTGGAATATGACTTTCCGTAAAATAATTCGAACTGAGGTTCAAATACTTTAGTTGTTGCAACTCTATCAGTGACTCGTGGATCTTACCACTCAAATAAGGTTTATCATCACTCCACAAATCGGTGCCGTGAAGGTCGAGCATTAGAATATGGCCAGTGAGGTTGTTGCAGCTAATCCCCTTCCATTGGCAACAGTTATCTGTGGTCCAAGACGAGAGCATGCCTGAGGGATCCACAAGGGAAGCCTTGAATTGGAGGAGTGCTTCCCTTTCCCTCTCTATGCGCATAATTTCCTGGTCACAAACAACCTGCTGGAACATCAAACACACTATGAATATTATGAGTCATGATCACAAAGGCAAAGTGATCGATCAAATCCACTCAATATGATCATTGTGGTAAGTTTAGCACACTGCCAACATCTCTTAAGTACAAAATGAAAAAGAAAGAGACTTTGTATTGTCAATTACACGAAACAAATCACGACTGTTTGAATATCGTAATAACTATATAAAATCGTTGGAAATAATAAAAAGCAATGAGTTTGAAACAACCTGCAACACCAAAAACACCATAGGTATTATGATTTTGAAAAGAACTGGATTCATCATTGACATTGTGGTGCTTATTATCACAAAGACAAACAAAGTGATCCACTCAATATTATAATTAGATTGGTGCTGATGAATTTAGTACTGCCAATAAGCCATATATACCAATACCCTATCCATAGACCAGGGATCAAAACTTGAAAAGAAGAAAAAGACAGACAGACGACTTTGATTTTGTTTTTTTTTTTTGGTGCAACTTTGATTTGTCAGCACAAAATTACTACAGTATTACTTACAACGGCTTTTCAATAATTGTTTTAAATTGGTGTCGATCTAAATAAATTATGTTCGGAAGAATAAAAAACAATGGGTAGCATAATGTTTTGTGAAATCTATCACAAAGGAGTTTTGTTTTTGTGACTATTATAAAATATAGAGATTGAAACAAAATCTAACAAAATTATTAATCATGACCATAAATCTATTAATCTTTTTTAGAGTTATTTTTTTCTCTTCGATTTTTTATCATTTAAAATTTTATATTGATATTTACTTTTGATTAAAAATTTATTGATATAAATGAATTTGATAATCATATTATTAAAACGGTTAAGGCTATTATCATTCAAAATAAAAATTAGTTTAAATTTTACGTGTAGAAATAATAAATATATTTTAAAAATTATTATTTATTAAAAGTTAAACATTTAAACAATTACTGAGAAGAGAAAGAAAGAAAATTAGTCCCCTTAAATCCTTAATTAGGTTTTTAAAATATTAATTGAGGAAATTTCTATGAAGTGACGTGGCCCCTTTAGAAAAGACTTTTTTTTTCTTTTTTTATAGAAAAGACTTCGTCATCGCATTATGTAAAACAGTAAATGTGGAAAATTTTATGAAGTGGCGTGGCTCCTTAATTCTTATACGACTTCGTAGGAACAAAACACAAAAAGACTTGGAAAATTCAGTCATCGCAATACATAAAACAATAAATTAAACGTGATATCATACATCATGTATAAAAAGTTAATTTTTTGCACCAATAATATTTTAATTTAATCAGACTGTAATAACAATTAATTAAAGACTTTTTTATACTATCGGTCATTCAAAAATGTTTTTAGCATCGAATCCATATTTGATTGTGCACTATATGCAGGAGAAGCCATGGGATTTACAGAATTTGAATAGAGATGTATTTTGAAGTAGTGGTCATAGTGGTTCTAGAGCTAGTCTTTTACGAAATGGCGTGGCTCCTTTAGAAAAGACTTTGTCATTGCATTATTTAGAACATTAAATGTCTGAGTTTTTTATAAAGTGGTGTGGCTCTTTATACGACTTTATATATAGGAACAAAACACAAAGACTTGGAAAATTCAGTCATCGCAATACATAAGAGATAAGACATGACTAAACTTGATATTTCACACATAATGTATAAAAAGTTAGTTACTTGCCCCAATAATAATTTAATTTAATCAGAATGTAATAATAATTTAATCCTTAATAATAATTATAGCATAGACTTCTTTAGCCATGCTACAACAATGCATAAACCACGATAAGAAGAAAAGGAAGAGAATGCAAAAGGAAGATGAAGAGCTTCAACTCTATTCAATAGAATGTAAAATGATAACTATAACAGATACAGATACAGATACAGAAGGAAAGATATAAAAGTAACAAGTAATAAGACTAAACTAGCCTTACATATAAGTGAAATAACAAAATACATATTACTTTTGTCAAATGCATGAAAGGCCATTGTGCATACTGGAAGAGCTTATTTTGGATCAAAAGATCTTGTCAAGCTAAGAAAATGGGAGGCCCTGGTTGAATTTTGTTGGTTGCAGATATGGCTAAGGTGCACTGTTGCTTTTGATTCTGGAATTGACTGCATCAGTTTCTTGTGCCTGACTTTCATTATTCTTTTCATTAGCTGGTCTTTTGGCAGCAATTTTGTTTTTAGTAATGTAATTAGAATTTGTCAAAAGTACTAACTTTTTTACACTCATGATGACAAAGATTAACATATTAGTTGATTTGTTACATAATGATCAAATATCATATGTGTGACTTTGTGTCTTCTACATAACAAGAGGGAGCAAGAAGTTACTATATGTTTTTGGGCATCCGAAACTTATAGGGGAGGAACTGAACTTTACTGTGACATTGGTACATGTATTTGCGTGTTTTTTACAAAAGGTTGGAAAACATTGCTACTGATCAGGTAGGAAAGCAAAGCAATAACGGGAATATTTGGATTTTCTATAACAAGTATGAATGTATGATGGTTGAGTTATGACATGGTGGTAAAGGAAATGACTTTGTATTGAAAATACGAAATTGGAACATTTGTAGATGAATTTAGTTAATTTTATGAACTGTCAAATTGATCCATAAGATCATAGGAAGGTATATGCTTTGAAGTTTGACTTTGAGCTACTATGGAAGCTTATTAAACTGACTTGACAAACCAAGTATGTGTTTAAATCGCATGTCATATTGTTGATCTTTGTTATATTTGTAAAAGTTTTGATGAACCTA
This sequence comes from Amphicarpaea edgeworthii, assembly GCA_014843725.1. Lineage (NCBI taxonomy): Eukaryota > Viridiplantae > Streptophyta > Magnoliopsida > Fabales > Fabaceae > Amphicarpaea > Amphicarpaea edgeworthii. Next base: position 4,851,223 of record CM026325.1, read on the forward strand.
TCAGGGATGTGAGTAGAAAATTTTAGGATGTTTAGTTTTTATTTTTTAAGGCTAGCTAGTTTGGGCCGATATCTAAAAAAACACAGCCCGGAAGGAATGCAGGGCAGGACAGATAGCTCTAGCAGGGAGGAAGAAAGAAAAACGAAACGAAAAGATCAAAACCATAGCGAAAAAGTTTTAAAAATAAATTAAAATTACATAAATTTGCATAATTTAAGCTCATCTAAAAAAAATAGTATTTTTTTAATGTATAAGTTGCTAATATAGTCCTACTAAAAAAATTAAAAGGTATGTATTAGTAATTTTAAAAATTGAAAGGTATGTGTTACTCCTGAAAAGATTGTGACTTTTTAAAAAAAAAATCAAAAACTTATTTGTTTTAATGTTGATACTTCGTGATAAGATTTAACAATTAATATTTGTTTTCCTCTGCATGAAAATAACCCTCCTACCACACACTAATTATACTGTAGATCAGTATTTTGCAAAATAATTATATTTTAGATCAATTTAGCTTGAGATTTCCCAGTGGTTGATTCTTGTCCAAACAAGAGATAATAATATTTTATGTTTTATCATCACATTATCTGGCATTTAGGAATGACAATATAAATCCAAATCCTAACATATTTGCAAAAATACTCATACAGATAAGATAATGACCCGCATATTTGAAAATGAGAATGAAATGAATATTTACCCGCAAAATCTCACGAAGATGAATGCGGATACATAATGTAGTACCACCCGCATCTTATGTATTGGCATTGTAACTCATGGCAATACATAAGAAAATATTATACAATCAATTATCTCCTTTTTCAAGTTTCAACATTGGTATATATATTACTTTTGCCAAAAGAAATAACAAAAGGAACGACCATCTTTGGCATGTCACGTATACCCAGCATCTCCTATTTCTTTTCTTTTTCATAAATTCTTTTCTTCTTCCCTTCTTCAGCCTTGTGATCAAGGGAAGAACCAAAACCCTTTATAAGCGTTGTCATCTTCTTTATGAAGAAAATGTAAACAGCAAATTCATGAGTTACTTTACTATCGATCCAGTTCATTTTCTATAGTTTGTTTGAATCTAGTAAATACAGATCAGTTGTGCCCTGGGTTTGGCAGTTGGTCATGGTATACTTAAATTATAATTATTCATACAATATATAAAATACTTTTCGGAGATATAAGGTTGGTGGGAGGAAGAGCAAGAAAAAAAGAAAAGAAAAATATATCTAGTGAATTTGAATCTCTCCATAATAACATAATAAATGACGTGACATTCATGAATGATATTACGGTGATAATATGATAGATGATGCTTATGATATGATGTTTTAGGAACGTGACAAAAGAAAAAGTTCAAAGTGTAAGAGATAATGAATTTAAAAATAAATAAAAAATCCTAACCTTAACTCTAACAACATTAGCCGATTCAAAAAAATATTCAACTCTAACAATAAATAAATGAAATTTATATGATAATGATTAAGGTTTGCCTCATGAATTCCGAATATGTTATTGGATTTGTAAATTTTTTATTTTATATAGATATAGATATAGATTAATTAAGGCTTTTAAATTTATATTTTATTGATGAAATAAATTATATTATATAATAGATAATAATTTGAAGTTTTAAATCTATGATCATATGGATATAAATTTAATTTTTTAGTTTATATTTTGAATTAAATTAGACTATATTCAGATTTCAAATAAATATTTATGATTTGGCATGTAATATTTATTTTAAATTTTAAAAATTAATTTACTTTGTAGCATTAGAAAGATATCACTTTGTCACGTAGACAAACCTTTTGTTGGATTTGTAAATTTTATTATAGATAGATATAGATTTTATTTTATAAAGATATAGATAAAACAAATTATAATATAATGATTTTTCTTTTCCGTAAAAAATACTAATATAATATAATAATGATATTGGGAAGACTTGAGAAAGTCTACTCCCTTCCCTTTCCTCGCATCCACTCTCTCTATATTAACAGTACCCATCTCATCTCTCTCATACGTACAGTTGAATCAATCATTCATTCTCTTCTCATTCTAAATCACTCTCATAGAGACCCTTCGTTTCCTCTCTCTCTCTCTCTAGAATCTTCTTCTTCTTCCTCTTTCTGTCTCTCACATGGCTTCCGATCTCGAAGCAAAAGCCAAAGAGGCCTTCGTCGAAGACCACTTCGAACTCGCCGTGGACCTTCTCTCTCAGGCTATTAATCTCGAACCCAACAAAGCCGAACTCTACGCCGACCGCGCCCAAGCCAACATCAAACTCAATAGCTTCACTGGTAACCCCTCCCTTCAAAAGTTTGTGTTTTTCGAATGCCCTTTTGCCTCTTCTGTATTAGTCATCGGGGTTTTTCTCACTACGGAGTCTGTGTTCAATTGGGTCATCTGGGAGGAATAGGGGAGTTTGACCAAGATGAAATTGGTTTTTTTATGTCTATTGATGTGTTGGCTTTTTTTTCTTTTTTTCTTTTTTAATTACCTGAAAAAAAAATGTCTTGAGAAATTTTTATCGTGTTATTTGGGATGATGTGCATCCATGGTTGCCTGCATACATGTGGTTGTGATGTTTTACTAATTACTAATTTTGGGAACTAAATTTTCATGCTTTTGTGTAGAGGCTGTTGCTGATGCTAGCAAAGCCATTGAATTGAATCCTTCTCTACCAAAAGCATATTTGCGGAAAGGGTAAGTACCACGTCACCTTGTCCTTTCCCTTTCTTAATCTTACATTTTTGGTAATTATCACTATTCACTGAGTTTTTTCTATACATATATAACAATGTAATGATAGGTATGATTTTTAATATAATTATTGTAAAGGTCAACAAACCTATTATATGTCAATTTGTGATTGCTTTTACACCGTCATTTTTGGGCAATTTTCTTTATATAATATCCTGAAATGTTGTTGCTTTTGCTAAGTGTTGCCAAAAGCAGCCACTTAGCTGCCTAGGCATTGAGGTGCGCCAGGGACAAGGAGGGAGGGTTGCATCATGCATGATATGCATGTAATGTGGCTGATTTAGCTGCATCATGCAAATTCGAAGGTCTTGCTCAATCAATTTTACTTTAAACACTTAATAGACAATGGTTATTTAATCCAATGGTGGCATTCCATTTTAATAAGGATAGTCCCCTATTACTAAGGAGAACAATAGGAAACAAAGGGGATATTCATGTTGTTTGTCTGTTGATACTGTCAGATAATTATTTTATGTTATGGTTAAATGTTAATGAGGATATATGTGGCTAAAGTTGATTGAAATTGCTATCTGTGCATCAACTGATCACTTCCTATTTTATATTTGGACATTAGATGTTCTCAATTCTTTATCCTGGTTCAACCGTGCTATCCTTGATTAATTTGTTGTTTGTTGTTTCAATTGCAGTGCTGCATGCATGAAGCTTGAGGAATATGAGACTGCAAAGGCTGCCCTGGAGGTGGGTGCATCATTGTCTCCAGACAACTCAAGGTTTGATACTTTGATCAAAGAATGTGATAAGCTCATTGCAGGTAAACTTTATTAATTATAGTGGTAAAATTCTTTTTTATTTGATGAGACTTATTTGTCTTTTGGATTTACTTTCATGTCTTTACTGTGGGAAGGGAAAATGTGAATTTATTCCATTTTTGGCTATGAAACTGACATGAGGTTGATGGACATATTGTGTTGAACAGAAGAATCTTATACCATACCTATACAGGAAAAGACCACAACACAGGATGTTACTCCAAAAGATGTTCAGCAGCAGGATGATCTTCTAGAGCAGCCAACAGTTGCAGTGACTAAACCTAAATATAGGTCAAACCTGCTTTTACTTATTGGTTGTGCATATTCATTCATTGCTAGCAATATTATTATATATATCAAGAGTTCTACTTCTGTTGTATTTATTGTGCATATCTTTTGGTATTTGTATATGTATGTGTTAAACATTGACTCTCCCAAATGGTATTAGATGAAGTTGAGTGGTAATGATCAAATTCTAAACCACTTGGTCAAGGTGGGTTCTCATACCAAGCCATGAACCAACACTCCTAAAACTCAAAGGTTAAGCTGATAGATGAAACATCAATTATTTTATATCTATCAATGAGCTTATAGAGATGATATTCCTACAGTTTTTTTTTGTAATTTTTTTTAGTATCTGGTTGGGATTTGGGAGAACTTGCAAATGAGGTTCTCTTTAGTCTGTATTGTTCCATGTTGTGTATTATTGGTTTGTTATTGCTTATGATGGTGTATTGTACATTTGAACTACATGTGCACTGAAAAAATTCTATTAAAGGAATATTCTCTGATGTTTTGAAAATAAAATTTATGCAGGCATGAATTCTACCAGAAACCTGATGAGGTGGTTGTAACTATATTTGCAAAGAAAATCCCAAAGGAAAGCATTACTGTCGACTTCGGTGAACAAATAGTATGGGTCACTTTATAAAAATATTTAGTCAATGCTTCTTATGCTTTGCTTATTTTACACTTCTATTCATTTTGGTGATTCTAATCTTACTCCCCTGTCCCTGTTTTTCTTTTGTAGCTAAGTGTTAGTATTAATGTACCTGGAGAAGATGCATATGTTTTTCAACCTCGCTTATTTGGAAAGGTATGAGTTAGAGTTTCTTGGCAGTATAATAAGCTTGGATCACTAAGACAAATGTATCTTACAATCTTATAGGCACATACTATAATTTTGATGGTGTTATAATGTGGATACTGGAGATAGTTAAATTTTTGTTATTTCATCTTTTTTTTTTTGCTTGTCTTAAGCTCCTGTATTGCCAAAGTTGCATTTATATGGTCTATCTTAGTGTTTTTTGTTATTCTGTTGCTTCTTTATGAGTGTATATTGTGTTGATCTTTGGGTTTTTTCAAATAGATTGTACCTTCCAATTGCCGATATGAAGTTTTGTCCACCAAAATTGAAATTCGCCTTGTGAAAGCAGAACCTATTCAGTGGACATCTCTAGAATTCACCAGTGGCATTGTTGTACCACAGAGGGTTAATGCTTCTTTAGGTAACTTAGATTTATCTGGATTATGGAGTTTCCCTCCCTCTGTTTCCTCCCTTTCTGTTTGGTGACTTAGGTAAAATGCTATATCAATGATTACATGAATTGACAGTGCTTTTTTATGTTGACATAAGTATTGGGTTTGTTGTGGTTTATCAACTGATTTGTGCTTACTGTTGGACCTTATTATTGGTGTATATATCAAATTATGTCCTTCCATTCATTTTTATCATGATTTACATGCGGGAATGCTTTATCCCTTTCCATAAATTTTGCAGCTACTGGAAGTCAAAGACCTTCTTACCCGTCCTCAAAACCAACAAGAGACTGGGACAAGATTGAAGCTCAAGTCAAGAAAGAGGTTTGTCCACTGTCTATGTAAAGCTTGTTTATTCTTTGCATTTTAGTGTGCAACTCTTGCTCCTAACATTCTTCCATTTCAGGAGAAAGATGAAAAACTTGATGGGGATGCTGCATTGAACAAATTTTTCCGTGAAATATATAAAGATGCAGATGAGGATACAAGAAGAGCAATGAAAAAGTCATTTGTAAGTTTTACACTTGTACCTTTCAGTCCTGGGTTAAAGTTGAAAATATTGTGAGTAAGTTCCAATGCTGCAAATCTAACAAAATGAAAGCAAAAGCAATGGTCCTGAACTCTTGATCCTTTTGCAAAATTACTTTTGTCTCCAAAATTTCTCTTGATCCTGAAAGCCAAACATGCACAATATATGCCTTGTTAATCACAACTATTATTTTGAGAATTCCAGCAAATTTTGTCTTCAGTGCATACTGCTGTATATACATTGCACCTGATATCTTTTCAAAAAAATTCTTGTATAGGTGGAGTCTAATGGGACAGTGCTGTCTACAAACTGGAAAGAAGTGGGATTAAAGAAAGTCGAGGGAAGTCCTCCTGATGGCATGGAGTTGAAGAAATGGGAATATTAAGGCGTTTTCTGGGATTAATGTTATATATAATATATATATTTGGTGTGAGATTAATACTTTTGGTGCTTTTTTGTTGGTTAGCTAACTGCTGAACTGAAGATACGTATTTTCTTTAATTTTTTTTGAATTTTCATCTTCATGAGGTGTCGTCTTCGCTAGGACCTGAATTCATGGTTGTGTTGAGGACAAGGCTGTTCTCTTCGGTGAATATAATGCTACTTTCTGTTTTACTATTGTTCCTCCTTGTTAAGCTCTTTTTTTGTTTTTTATAGCCCTTGTGAAGTTCTACTCTCTATTAATACGACAAGAAATCTTAACCCTAAGTATCTGAATAGGTGAGGAATTCAAATGTTCTCTTCAATAACCAAGATATTATTAATTACTTTTAGCCACAAATAAAACAGATATTGGAAAGCATAAGTTACAGAAATTTGGGAACCCAATTGTTTTGTTAAGATGAGTAATGCTAAATCCTCAGCTTTTGACTTTCTATTTATTTATTTTCCCATTTCTCTATAATTATTTGCCATTATCATTCACGTTCTTTTTGCTTTTTTATTATTTCACCAATTGATTAGTATTTACTATTTAGCAACTAAATCTCACTTAAGTACCAATGGTAAGAACAAATAGAAACATTGAAAAAAGATTTTTAAAAAAATCTCTATTTTAATTATTTTAAAGAAAGTCGATAAAATTCAAATGTTGACATCTCACTAAAAGATAAAACATTGTTTTGTTACCAATATTTTTTTGTAAAACAACGTCATTTTATTATTAACATGATAAATAGTTCAAACATAAAAAACATGGTAGTAAAATGTGAAAAAAAAATGGTGGTGAAATTTGTGGGAAAAACACTTGAATGGTAATATTTATGAAATAATAACTGTTGGCTGATAAGTGATAAAATGTACAATTAAGTAAAAAAATATATAACCCATTGCCTTGGGATTAGGAGGAGTGCTTGATGATATGCTTAATTATTCTAATATACACATTATTAGTTAAAAATTAATTAAAAATTAGAAGAGACTTATTAAATAAGAGGTAAGACTAAAAAAATGTTAAATGAATTGCAGTTAATATAATAAAAATATATTTAAAAGAAAGTGCTGTTACTTGTTAGTAACGTTTATATTTATATCAAGTATATTTATAATCCATCATTAAATGATTTGCGCTTGAAATTTATGTGATCGTGATGTACGTACACTTTGGAGTTGGTTGGTATGTCTCCGTCTTTTAATTTGTCTTTTTATAATTAAACACAGTTGTTTAGCTTAGCTCATCTTTTCTAATTTTCGAAGATTGTCAAACTAACTATAAACATTTGACAGCAAAAACTGCAATGTACACAACAGAATCCAAATTTCGCCTTTCTATATATTATTGGAATGAAACTGTCGACTTCATGGACTAATAATCTATTAGTTGTCAATGGTCAAACAAAATGACTCCGGCCATTGGCTGGAGATTTGATGTTTGACCTTGAGAATAAGGGAAACAAATATTGTTTTTTCTTTTCAAGGATTACATTCTTTCTCATGCTTAGAGGGTAAAACATCAGAAGAAGAAAAGAAAAAGGTTGCTGCATTGAACATAAAACATAAAATCATGGCCACGGAAGTGAACCATATGGATTTTTATGTTACAACATGCATGGACTTGCCCCCACGGGTGAATTCAGAGAAGTCATGGAGCACCACAAATAACATGCTTCCAGAAAATCCGTTGCCAATGTTGCAGATGCAGATGTGTCTCATCTTTCTTGCAACCTTTTTCGTGCATACCATTCTGGGTCGTCTAGGAATCCCCAGATTCACTTCCATGAGCGTGGTAAGTCCTTCTCTTCAACACATTTATTTATTATCGAGAAGTTCATCCAAAACACTAAGATGATATTAAAAAGAACATTACCACGTACTTCCTTGTGTTTATTATAAAATCATAGGCATTATAGAATTGCTAGCTCTAATGACATTGCATGCGATAACATGCATGTGCTTTTAATTGATTGTGTTTATAAATTCATAGGCAATTACTGGTGTAAGATTTCTCTTATGACATTGAATATGACATCATATTCCATTGTTGGTTACTATTTTGAATATTGACTAACATATGGTGATAGTGGGTATTTTGAGCAGGTTGGGTTAATCTTTGCAACTACCTTCAGTGAAAAATGGGCTCAGAAAAGTAGGAGCTTGTTCTTTTTTTACTCTCAGGCAAATCTGGGGTTGCTTGCAGTATTCGGCTACATGCTTTTCTTGTTCTACACTGGGGTCAAAACAGACATGAGTGTGGTCTTCAGGACTAGAAGGAGTGCCACAAGCATAGGGTCTATTGCCATAATGGCACCCTTTCTATGCAGCATGGCTGTTGTGCATTTTCACTCATCAAAATACCTAGACACTGGTCAGGCAACAAAACTTGGAGCTATCTCTGGCATGTTCTCCGTCACCCCTTTCCCAACCATTTGCACAGTTTTAACTGATCTCAAGCTCCTTAATTCGGAGTTGGGAAGATTGGCCCAATCCTCAGCTTTGGTCACTGAGTTGTTCAATGTGTTCTTGATAACAATCCTTACTTTCACTAAAATGATGTTTCAAGAACCATCAAGAGCTTGGTTTTCCCTCTCAGCTGTAGTTTTGTTTGTGTTAATGGTTGTCTTCATCATTCGCCCTGCAATGTTTTGGATCATAAGACAAACTCCAGAGGGTTCCCCAGTTAATGATCACTATGTCTATTGCATATTTATATTGGTTTTCTTAGCATCATATGCCACACATCGTCTAGGGTTTTTTGCTCTCTTTGGGCCTTTTGTGTTGGGCTTGGCCACCCCAGAAGGGCCTCCATTGGGCACTGCCATCATAAAAAAGATTGACACTTTTGTTAATTGGGTTCTGGTGCCTGCTTTTGTAACCACGTGTGCAATGAGGGTGGACCTCAGAGACTTATTGGATTGGAGAGAAAAGATTAGTGGTGGAGTTGATGACTTCATGGTGCAAACCCTGGTTATTATTGTAGTAACTTGCCTTGTCAAACTTGTTGCGTGCACGTTGATTCCTTTGTATAGCAACATGCCCTTGAATGACGCTGTGTCTCTTTCTCTGATCATGAATTGCAAAGGCGTAGTAGAAATGGCAGGATACTCTGTGGTCAAAGATGTCATGGTAAGCCTTCTATTTCATAGCTTCTTAATCAAGCTCATAAGTTTCACATAACAATGAATCAATTCTGGTGTATAAAACAAATCTTTAATAACTTCTTGAAAAATTACATTCACATCATCTAAACCTTGATCAGGTGACTTTCAATAACTTAAAAGAACCTTAATTAACAAATGTGAGGTTTTTGTTATAATAGGAAGGTTATATACAATGCTACGATTCTATATAGAGTTTAATTAAGATGTATTATTTTACCTAGTCGGAAAATCACGTTTGTCTTTTATAAAATTCTTAAAAGTCATACAACAAATGGGAGTGTTATAAACTTTCTGTTACTTTCTTTGACTCTGATTGCTTTTTTTGTAACGCAGGGCATGCCAGATAACGTGTTCTCACTGGTGATGTTGTGCGTGATAGTGAACGCGACAGCGATGCCAATGCTCCTCTCCTACCTCTACGACCCAATGAAGAAATACGCAGCAAACTACGCAAAGCGGAACATCTTCGACCTAAGAAGCAACGCGGAGCTTCGAGTCCTGATATGCATCCACAGACCCGACAACATTCCCCCAACCATAAACCTCCTCGAAGCCACGTTCCCGACCAAAGAGGACCCTCTCTGCGCCTACGTGCTGCAACTCATAGAGCTAATAGGCCGAGCCTCGCCACTCTTCATCTGCCACCAGCTCCAGAAGAAGACAAGAACCGACTCAAACAGCTCCATGGCGGAGAAGCTCATCGACGCGTTCCAGAACTTCGAGCAAGAGTTCAAGGGCGCGCTAGTGGTGAACACCTTCACGTCAATCTCGCCGGCAGAGAACATGTACGATGACATCTGCACCATGGCGCTGAACAAGTTCACTTCGCTCATAGTCTTACCTTTTCACAAAAAATGGTCTCCTGATGGAAACAGCATAGAGATAGAAGACGAGTCGTTACGAGAGTTGAACTTTCTCGTCATGGAGAGAGCACCGTGTTCGGTTGGAATACTAATTGAAAGAGCACAAATGACTCATATTTTCTCACCCGAGACTCCTTACACTGTTTGCTTGCTTTTCATCGGTGGAAAAGATGACAGAGAAGCGCTTTTCTTCGCGAAAAGAATGACTAAGAATCCTCACGTGAGGCTCACCGTGGTTAGGTTTATGGCTTCATGCAACAAGTTGAACGTGAAGGATTGGCAGGGGATGCTAGACACGGAGATTCTGAGTGGGATAAAGATGACGAAGAAGGTTGGTGAGGCTTACGTGAATTACATTGAGAAGAGTGTGAAAGATGGACCCGAAACGGCTTTGGTGATTAGGTCTTTGGTGAGTGAGTATGATTTGATAATTGTTGGGAGGCAAGTTGGGGTTGAAAAGCCTCAGACTTCAGGGTTGTTGCAGTGGAGTGAGTATCCTGAACTTGGGGTTTTGGGGGATTTGTTGGCTTCTACTGATGCTGCTGGAAAGGCTTCTGTGTTTATCATGCAGCAACAGAGAACAGCCAAGGATGCTTGATTTGAATTGGGTTTGCTTCTGTTGTTGGATTTTTGGTTTGGTTTGGTTTGGTTTGGTTTTAGGGTGTAGGAAATACTATGTTTTGTACAGGAGGTGTATAGCTAGGGATAACAAAGGAGTGAAAATTTGTGTTTTTAGTTGGATTTTAGGGATTCAATTCATTCTTTTTATATTTCCTATCTATGTTATGGTAATTTTATAGGACAGTTTCTGTCAAAAGAAAAAATAAATAAAAATCGACAAGTTACCCGAGATTGTAATTAAAGACATATATATGCTGTTATTTGTTATTTTTTTAGTATTATTATTTAAGTTAAACATAAAATAATTTATACATCCTAAAATAATTCAAACCGATTATGAACATGTTATACATTTTATATATATATATGAAAAATAATTTTGTATTGTTAGTTGGTTTACAAGTTCTAAAAGAAAGTTTTACTTCTTTTTATCATTTGTCGTCACAGTGCAAAATGTTCCGTAGGCAAAGCCCAATGCAATAGTTCGGAACTTGTACATAAGTTGTTGTTGTAAAGTATTGAAATATATAAATATTTTAAACGTAATGTTCACTAATCAAAAGGACTTCATGGCCCAATGGATAAGGCGCTGGTCTACGGAACCAGAGATTCTGGGTTCGATCCCCAGTGAAGTCGTTTTCAACATTTGTTTTTTCTTTTTTGCGTTTTCAATTTAAAAGTAACACTCCAAGATTAAATTAAAATATAAAATATTAGTATAATATTCCAGTGGCCCCTTAATGATAGTGAAAGAAAAACAAAAGATTTACAATTTGATTACACAAGTTTTGCTTAAAATTATACAGTATAAAATATATGAATTATGAATTATAAATTAATTTCTTACAAGATGTATGTGTTATTGGTGGTAATTTCAGACACGCACGCGTAGATGAGATTTTGATAGCTATAAATCATACATTAATAGTCATAGATTACAATGATCAGAATTTGAACATAATGGAAACCCAAAACCCATAAAAGAATCATTTCTTGATACACTTTTCAGCTGTTTCAAGAGTGGGAAAAACGTTGAAGATTCGAATGAAGTTGATGCTTCTTCAAACCCTGGTCTAAAGGCACATGACTTGCTTTGGCTTTGTGTAACTGCCGATGGAAACTACACACGCTTTAGAAAACCTCCCAAGAGTTTAATTGAGGCATGTTCTAAAGGGGATCAGAACAGCAATTCTCGAACATAGTTGAACAATTCAGAAGAAATCTTACTAATTTAATTCTTTTCATATTTTTTACTTAGATGTTTTTGTAATCATTGTATTTTTTTAGGAATATCGTTTTAATATTTTTTTTTATTGAACCTTGTTTCGTACATTGTTTTTTTTATTATTATTAAACTTTTCATTGTAGGAATCGAGTTATTTTAGTAAAGTAGTGCATATTAGGATTTAATTATAATTTTGACTTTTATTTAATTAGTCACAAATTTTCTTCCAAGTTCTTTATGTTATTTTTTTTTGTATTTTAAATAAACTATTTGATCCCATTAAATATTCAATTGATTGAATAGTATGCTGAGTATTATAAACAAACTTTATTCTAAAAAAGAAGACCTCTTCTCTTCTGCCAATATCATAAATTGAACATTGATATTGATATTCTATTAAACGGCTAAACCTATTAAGGAAAACACGGAAGCTAAACATAGAAAGGGAAAGAAGGAAGGTTATGAGAAAACAAATCCATATTAATTATGGTAATTATATCCTAAGATTTTATTCTATTAACAAGATTAATTACTCCCTCTGGTCCTTTTTATAAATAAGGCAGAATTTTAGAAAAAAAATTTATCTTTTAATATAAGGTATTTTATAATTCCTATAAGATTAATGTTTTCTTCTTTCCCCTGTTAAATATTATAAGTATTTGTGTTAAATAATGTTAATAGAATTTGAGAATATATTATTAATTTGAGATTAGTATTTTTTTTAACTGAATTAAATACTTTTCTTATGTGTAATTTTTTTCTAAACTTCCCTGTAATAAGGACCAGGGGAGTAGTTTTTATTGTCCTTTTAGTTTCTTTCCGGACTAAAGGTTGATTTGCTTTGTTTTATATATCTGTGAGTATCAATCAGTTAATTCTTCAACTCAGTTAATGCAAGAATAATGCAATTCTTTGGTAGGGGCTTTGAAATCAGTCCTCCAGCTCCTGCCACAACAGCTTCAGGAAACAATTGCCATATGATGTATGTGTTCAATAGGGGTGGTGTGTGCTTGCTCTATAGGGAGTGGAATCGCCCCTTGCAGCCAGAGAATGCTGATGATGACTGTAAGAGAGTGTTTGGTCTGGTTTTTGCTATGAAGTCATTAACTACCAAGATGGACCCCACTAGGTATTTTTATTTTTTTAATCTTTGGAAATCGAATTCAAGTAGAAGGATTTATAATAACTATAAGAATTCAACTAACTGAATTAGACTTGGTAATTATGTTTGAGGTCTATGGGAATTTGAATAAGTGCCTCAAATTGTTCTTCTTGCAATTTAATGTAAAGTTTAATTTTATTTCAGTGATTAGTTTTTGAATACAGGAAGTAATTAACTCATCTCCCTAAGAGTAATTTGAAGTTGCTTGTGCTCTTATTATATAATGAAAGGAATTTTCATCGAAATTTATGTTACAGTATGTTGCAAAAATTTTGATTTTGCTTGGCAAGTTATTTCTATATTTCTGGAGAAATAAATATTTGGCAGAAACAAGTAATTATTTCTTCAAAATAATTTATGCTTTGCATAATTATATATATCTGATTATGCTAATACGTCTATTGAATTACTAGCACAATAATGATCAACTAGTCATGGATTTTATATGATGGACATTGAAGGAATCAATATTTGTATGTTTGACTGCTAAGTTTAATTCATTGCACTCCAAATTGTTGTGCAGTGCTGAGAAAAGAAACCCTGCACGTATGCCTCAGTTACCTGGCCAAGGTTGCTCATTTCACAGTTTCCGCACCAATACATACAAACTTAATTTCATGGAAAGTCTTTCTGGAATAAAGGTCAGCTATAATAATAAAATTGGTGTTTTCCTTCCTTATATGTTGTTATTTTTAGACTTTAGTAGAGTACCTAATTATGGATGAAGTTGTACGTTGAGATATGATGAGACACTACCCTGATTCTATTTCCTTGTTTCCTTAGTTAATTAGCTTTGATCATAATATTAATAAGGATTGATTGAGACTTTGGGTTTATATAAATATAAGTGCACCGTTCATTCAACACTAAACAAAAAATCATCCCTTTCGTCTCAATAGAAGTCACTGCTGATTCTGAAGTTTAGTGTCCAAAACTCCAAATGTTTTGCACCGTGGTTTTTGCTCATTTCCCCATTGATAATTGTACCTGTTAATTAATGCTTGTTCTGTATTTTGTGTGTTATATATATTGATATTGATCCCATTTTTATCCGAAAAATATTAGGTTTATTGATTTCCATATGTATATAGAAGAAATGTAAAATTAGTTCATGATTTCCAATTGTACGTGTAACATGTTGTAAACAATCAATGCTTTAATTTGTGTACAAGATAATATCTCAGTGACTCATTTTATAATTGATGATGAACAGGAATCCTTAAATTATTTCTACAATTTATATGTGGAAAATGTTGTAAACAATCCACTTTACACACCTGAATCTTCTATTAGTTAACCAAATTTATAATATTTTCCTATCTCTGTCCTCTGAGTGAGTATGTGATTTCATATTTTCTTTCTTCAATTCACATTACTAGCTATAAATAAATAAATGTATAGTTCAAAAAAAAATTTGTACTTTGTTTAAATTGAATTCTATCACTGTTATTTTCTATGATTCATTTATATTATATATTGATTTAAGATAAACTGATACTGATTTACTATATATATTTATTTTTTTGTTAATTTTACTTCTTTTACCTGTATATGTTCAATGTTTTATGTTAATTTTCATAGGTTAATTTTTCTAATAGTAAAGAACTTTTTTTTATTTTACTAGATATCCATATAGGTGAGTTGTTCAGTACAATGTTGGACCAGTACGTGAGAGGCATTGCATGAAGCTGCGCCAGCTCATGGAAAAGTTTGCTGAAATCATTGAAATAGATGCTGCTGAACTGGAAAGAAGACTGTTAAATCTTAGTTAATGGAATATTCATGAATTGACCTAACTAACAGGTATGCTTTAATAATTTAAGGGAATAGGTGGAAAGTGAAAGGTGACACATGTCAGCTGAGGATAGTTTTGATTTAAAATTTTAATAAATTAATAAATATTAGTAAAAAAAATCTTTGTCACCACCTATTCTTAGGTCTACATACTTAAATTGTCCACCTATTTGATGGTACATAAACTTTTTAACTGATTATTATATATAAATTAGTAAATTAATATAATTGTACCTGACGATAATATATAATGTTGTGGCCCAAAAGTGTACACCTAGAATTCACCATATTTTTCTATTCGTTTTATTGTCTCTCATTCCTTCTAAGTTATAGCTTCACTTTTGTGGTACGAAATTATTCTCAAATCAACATAAAACATCAAAGACAGGGTCGGTTGTGTGCAACATTCCAATTTCCACCACCCCTACATGCAAATTAGTGGTCCAAAAATACTGTCATTTTGTTTTTTAACATATCCTAAAATTTGCCTGCAGCCACATCTAAGGGCTCTGTAAGGTTATTGTCTATGCATGGTACCATTTTTGTTAAAAAAGAAGTTACGGAACAAAAGTTTATGGTTCGTGGTACATATCCTTGACTTGAGAGAGAACATGATGGTGCAGCTCCATCACTCACTGTCTGTGTCATCATCATGTGTACTGTTGTCTCATCCCACTAGTCTAATCTAGAAGACTTCAACTTTGTATCTTGAATAACTATTTTATATAAGATTCTTTTTTAGGAATTATTTCTTAATTAAGAAGACTATTTTTAAAGATTTTTGTTAGCATTTTACCTCTTTCAAATTGTTACTAGTTGACTATAACTAATCAATCATATTTTATTTATTCGTAATCTCAAATAAAAAACGTGCATCACTTTGTGAAAAAAAAAAAAACATATGCATCACGTATTATTCTAATTTTAATCCACTTGCTTTAATTTATTTGGATATTTATTTTAATAATTTATTTACTCTTCTACTCTTACATTGTGAATGAGTTTTTATTCATGAAAGAGAACGATTCTAGAAAGCAATCAAATTATTCTCATCCGTACGTATTAAATCACGTGATT
Source organism: Amphicarpaea edgeworthii (assembly GCA_014843725.1). Lineage (NCBI taxonomy): Eukaryota > Viridiplantae > Streptophyta > Magnoliopsida > Fabales > Fabaceae > Amphicarpaea > Amphicarpaea edgeworthii. The sequence goes on from CM026325.1 coordinate 4,867,177, forward strand.
TTTACTACATTCAAAAAAATTATTTTATTTTCATTAAAATATTATTGTTTAAATTTAATTTCAATTCAAAATTGTTCTAAATTTAAAGTTTTAATATTCCATATCAAATTAAAGATATCTTAATCAACATATTGTTGATCCAAGAGGATAGTTATTTTGAGTCAGCAAAAAAACTAAGAGAATAGTTATTTTAATTAATTAATATAAAGAGGAGAGAAGATCATATTGCTTTTCGCATTCTTGCATTATAAGATTAAGAATGATCATTTTCGCTTCAATCGATCACCATAATAGATTAATAATTCATTCATATCTCATACGTATTTGATTGCAACTAATTTTTTTAAAAAAACATTGTTGAAATTCTTGATAAAAGTAATTAATTCTTTAAAATAAGATAATCACGTGTTATGTGTCATTTGTTGTGTACTCACGATGAGCACACGATAGAGTACATAATGTTATATATTTTCAAACGATGGAACCGTGACAGCAATACATAACTGAGGTGGTGCCCACGGCGCACTATTTAATTATTTTTATTTTATTTTATCTTATTTTATTTCCCTCTATTATTGCATCGGTTGAATTTGACTTGCCCACGATTAGCACCACAACCACGAGAAGTATAAGAGAAGTTGGTTTGGATGATAACATCCTTCATCACTAATTGATTATTACTTGCTAAGCATACATAATGTTTGGACTTTTTCTTTTTAATTACATGCACAAGTTTTGATTTTTTTTCTAACTAATTTTAATGGTGAAAAGTATAATCGACTTCTTGACGAGCGATAATTAATCTTTTGTTTATATAGTTATTTTTAATAAAATTATCACAAAATTACTTTTATTTAAGAAAATCGAATCTATTACTTATTGAATCAATCACTCACATAAGTTTTGATTTGATCATAGTATCATATGTTGCTGATTTTTTATTTTTTATTTTTTAGTTTGGTGACGATTACTTATCTAGTAGAGCAGTAATCAAGGTTAGCGTTTTATGACATGGTTACTGTGCTTGAAAGCTTCAATTATGGTTAATGATACTTTCAAGATTAGTCGAAGTTATAAATGTGAATCGGTCAACAGAGGCATTGTTATGTAGTAGTAGTTGACACGGTAGTGTACTATGCAAATCAAATGATTTTATGATGATTATCTGGGTTAGCAACTTAGCATATGCGTAGGGGCTACCAAGAAACATATTGAAAAATTTACAGGTGGGTAATTATGCTATGTACTTGCTTGCTAAATCACGCACGTGTTTATTTGCTTAAACAGTACGCATAGGGTGTCGGTCAATAGATCAATTGCTTTTAATTAATCTTAAAATTGTGGATGAAACTACCAATTAATCCGTTGGACTGATGTTTAAGAAAAAAAAATAGTTTAACCAATATGTAAAATGTGTAAATTGAAAAAAAAAATCATAAAATTGTTGGGTGAAATATTATAAGATTTGTTTTTTCTGCATAGATATAGAGTTGTTGGTACCAAAATTGTTTGTCAAACTTTCAGCTCCCAATTTCACCCAAATGATGTCAATAAGCAGAAAATTTAATATGCATGGTGATGGATTCACGATAAGATTAATATGTTATAATTTGTATATATTTAGTGATTAAATTTTTTATTTTCTAAGAGCCAATTTTGTCAGCCGCATCGAACCTTTTTGATGTTTGCAATTCCTTTTTGCTTTTAAAAAAACTGTAAAGGATTAGTTATAAGTTTAGAGACTATTTTTTTAATTTTAAGGACTAATATGATAATGAATGTCAAATTTAGAGTTAACTTATATAATAAGTGGTGAGAGAGAGAGATGGATACAAGAATTAAAGATAAAAATTTGAAAAAAATATATATTTAATGTAAAATTTATAAAAAAAAATAAAATAAAAAATAAGTACAAATTGTTAATTTCTTTTTTTAAAAAATTGAGTATAAAATCTGTAATAATGTAATATAAAAAAAAGTAAAATTTGTATGATTTTAAAAATTATAAATGAAAAATGTCTAATTAATTTGTTAAAAATAAAACTTATCAAAAATAAATAAAAGTGTAATGAAACCAAATATTTATTAACTACAAGATATAATTTATTAATAAAAAAAACTTAAATAAATACTAACTTAATTTTTTAATATTTATTTTTATCAATATTTTTTATTTTATATATATATATATATATATATATATATATATATTATAAGGGAAGAAGAGGGGCTGAAATACTTGCACACCCTTAAATCCGTCGTTGAGTGGTGCCCATTCTTAACTAAATTGAAGGATTTATGACTTTACCGTTTAAAATAGTTCTTACACGTGTTAGATCGTACAATTGTCAAGTACTATTCGAACATACCACTTAGTTATGTGCCAAATAAGGTGCTTTATTAAACACATGCTAATTTATTCACTACTAATTAAACTAAAATGACTTCTCAACCACAATATTTTGAATTCAAATATTGCAACTGTCACACATCGTCTTTGAGAAATAGAAAATAAAAAGGAAATGGATAAAAAAAACATGAGGCAATTTAGACAAATAAGATAAGAAAAAATATTTTTAATGGAATTATTAAATCCATTTAATATTTTTTTATTTAATATTTTTTTAGTTTAATGATAATATACTAGTGGTATAAAATATTGTAATTAAATAGTAAAACGATTTTACAATATGAGTGGTAAGGGAATAATTTTTTTTATCATTTTTTTATGTCCTCTTCGTCTATACAATAAAAGACAAAAATAATCTCATTACTAAAAAAAAAACACACGTGTTTGATTGATTTCCTTTCCTATTTTATATTTGTTTATTTGATAATATTTTTGAAAAAACATCACGTTTTTCTCGAGATACTGCTTTTGAAATAAAAAGATCCTAATTTTTTTTTTCAAATTATCTATATATTTAGTGTAATCTTACTTGTTATTAAGTTGGATTTTTATGAATAAAAAAAAATTAAAATCATAAGCAATGTTTTTAAATAAAAAAACTGAATGTCATCTTGATGTTTAATATTTATTTGATTTGATCATTTAAGCCTTAATTTAATTATTTATATTTCTAAAATAATCAAATTATCATTTTAAAATATAAGTTATTTTTTTATTTTTAGATGTAATTTTAAATTATTTTTTAATGAAAGAAATCAAGCATAATGAAAGTTAATAATAAAAAATAGTCTCATGATTAATTAAAAATAATTTAATATTAAATTTTTTTATTAATTTGATTGTTCATTTTATATATTTTTTATTTTATATGATTTTTATTAAATTTATTATTTTTTTAATTCAAAATTATATGATATCATTCATATGAAAATGAATTTAATAAAATAATTTTTATATATTTAATTTATTCAAATATTATTCAAATTCGTGTGATAAAATAAAAAATTATCTTTATTTTAAAAATAAATATTTTAACTATTTTAAAAATATAAAATAAACTGAAACTAACTTCTAAAACATAATAAATAAAAAATAAGAATTAAAACATAAATCACCAGAAGCAATTAAAAACAAATCTATCTATGTTTCAGTTAAAATAATTTAATGCTGTTGAAATAATTGCTTAAGATAACAATAAATTTGGGGGGAGGGGGTTGTTGCCAATCAAGCATATCCACAATTTGTCAGCGTTACGATGTGATGTGGAATATCTACGGTACTCATCTTGGAATAAATTATTTTAGAAATATATTTATCACATGTATTTAAACATTTATATTAATTAATTAATTAATTTATATTTATGCAATTTTCATCATCTTGTTATAACTATTTTTTTTTATTAGTTGTTATAACTAATTTTAGTACTCAGCAGTCAACATAGTTTTTGTACTTATCCGTTTTCTTAAAATAAGGAAATCCAATTAAATATAATTAAAAATATCAACAATAAAATCTCATTATTAATAAATAACTTTTTTGCATTAAAAAAATGATTGAAAATTTAATTTAGTCCTGTTTTCAATTTTGAATCATATCATGTTCCATAAATAAATATAAAATAAAAAAGTTATTCCCCTAAATTTTTTCCAGCTTAGATACTTGAAATTAAATTGTGGCGGCTACTGCACAACACGGAATCTGTTATTCTCTCTCTTCTCTCCAATCATTTTCTTTCATTTTTTTTACAGTCCAATAAATTAATAATTACATTTTCTTTTCCTAACTGTCTTCTTCTGAATTGCAGTAAAAAAAAAACTACTTCTTCTGAATGATTTATTTATTCAAATAAATGATCAATTTTGCTTTTGTAAGTGGTAACTCTTCTGTGGTCTTATTTTCCCTTGTTTTTTTTACTTGGTGACTTTATTATTATTGGCATCCCATGCCATCTTCGTCGACTATATAACTCTGATTGCTGTTAGTGCTGCGTTTGTTGGTGGCTAAGAATCTTCAACAAAATCAAAGGCAAAAGGAAGAAAAAAAACGACAAAAGCAAACAGAGGTCGCATTTTTTTGTTCCTGAGCTTGAAGCAACTGAACCCCGGTATGGCCATCAGATTCAATCCTTATTTTCAATATTTTTAAGCAGTTTTACTTGAATTTTTCTTCTTTTTTCTTTTTGGGTATATATGTTTAAATTTTTCTTGTATGGCTGTTTTGTCGTGTTTATTCTGTAAAGGTTGTGTTTTCATTGAAGTAACATGCTATTGAAGTATAAATAATTGAATTTCGAAGTGGGTGCACTGCAGATTCATATGTTGTAAAGCTTAATTTTTGATTTAGCAGCAATTCTGAATTGTTATTTGTAAGTAGCACTTTATCATTTTATCCCTTTGATGATATGCTTTTGCTTCTTGAAATGGGGTAGCCTCTCTCTGCTTGCCTTTTAGCATGTTTGTAACTAGAAAAGGGAGAAAAGATTACTATGTTGATGTTGGATTATGACCATTTTGTGTTGTGTTGTGCCTGATTAAAGTGGTGCTTTGTGAACTGAACATGTTTCGATTTTCTTGGGGTTTGGTTTGGATGTAGCGAGTTTGATCCTTTTTAATGGTTGATTTATTTTGTTTGCTTCCATGGAGCGCAGTCTTTCCCATTGCTGAAAGAGATGGTTGCCTTTGGGAAGAAGTTGAAAGACCGACAAATTCAAGAATGGCAAGGGTATGTTGTGTTGGGGGTTATAAATTTCTGAGTTTAATGTTAATCCTGCTCCTATTTTAATGGTACTTTAGGTTCATAAGTTTGATTTTTTTTGCTATAGATATTACATAAACTACAAACTTATGAAGAAACGAGTTAGGCAGTATGCTCAACAAATTCAACTTGGAACACTAGATCGGAGGCATGTTCTCAAGGATTTCTCACGAATGCTGGATAATCAGGTTTTTCTGTTTTCTTTGTTGAATGCTTAATTCTGCAATACTGAATGAGGGTTGAACCTTTCCATTACTTTTAATGCTCAAATTAGATTCTGGTTATACTTATATAGTTATATATATATGAATGTGATTAACCGAGTATAATGAACCATAACTGTTATCATAGAGTGTTTTTGTGGTGTGTTGCTGGGACTCTTGTATGTTACACATTTGTTTCAATCACTTCCATTTTGTTGCAATTCAGATTGAGAAGATTGTCCTTTTCCTGTTGGAGCAACAAGGGCTCTTGGCATGCCGGATATCAAAGCTTGGAGAGCAGCGTGATGCTCTTAAGGAGGAGCCTGAAATAAGCAAAATAATTGAATTACGAGAAGCCTATAGAGCATTGGGACAAGATCTTTTAAAGCTTCTCTTTTTTGTGGAGATCAATGCTATTGGTTTGCGTAAGATATTGAAGAAGTTTGATAAACGCTTTGGCTATAGATTCACAGATTACTATGTCAAAACTCGTGCAAATCATCCTTACTCCCAGCTGCAACAAGTGTTCAAGCATGTGGTAATATATTTTGTTCAAGCATGACTTTTACAGAATTAAATACATAACAGATGAATTCCCATGTAGTTGATAAAAAACTGGTATTTTATTTCAGAAAGAATAAGGAATTTCTCTCCACAGTATAGTATTGACTGACTGATATGGAATTTGCAGGGATTGGGAGCTGTTGTGGGAGCCTTATCTCGCAATCTTCATGATCTTCAGGATCGTCAAGGGAGCTACTTATCAATTTATGATCAGCCTACCCTTCCCCTCCAGGTCTCTTTAGCATTTACTTTGCTCCAGCATTCACTTTGTTTGTTATGGTTTTACCTATTGTTCTCAGGCATGCTGCTCGGTAGGTAGCACTGTAGCATGCTGCTGGGTAGCTAGCACTGTAGCAGAAAATGGCTGGTGGGGATTTTTCATCATGTATACTTGGTCTTGTATGCAGGATCCAGTCGTTGATTCAATAAATGCAGCTGTTGATAGGTTAACCAACTCAACAAACTTCCTTAACTTTTTGGGGCAGCATGCACTCATTATGCAAGACGAGTTGCTGAGCCCTACTGATGAACATGTTGATGATCAAAAATACCATTTTACCTCTCTTCTCCTGAACTTGGCAAACACATTTTTATATATGGTCAATACATATATTATTGTGCCAACAGCAGATGATTACTCTATGAGCCTAGGGGCTGCACCAACAGTTTGTGGGATTGTGATTGGGGCAATGGCTGTTGCACAAGTGTTTTCATCAGTGTATTTTAGTGCATGGTCAAATAAGTCATACTTTAGGCCTCTTATATTCAGTAGCATAGTTCTTTTTCTTGGCAATATCTTGTATGCATTGGCATATGATGCTAGTTCAATATGGATTCTCTTATTTGGTCGCCTTTTATGTGGGTAAGCAATCTTTCATTTCTTAATTCCTCCTGTCATTCATTACTTGATGAACATAAGTTATTGTATTGTTTAGATAAGATTAAATCTCTCACTCAATCTCACCACTAGGCTTATTGCCATTTTCAGTAATCCAGAGTAAGACACCTCGTATATTGAATCCATGGAAAAGCTAATCCTAATTGTAATTAAAAGAGAATATAAAATAGATTTTAAAAAATAGGAATCTTAATATACCATTATTTTCATGTTTTTCACAAATTATGTTCTATGTTTAAGTTGAAAAGTATATACAATGATTACCATCATGCTAAGAATATTATGAAGTACTAGTGTCATTAAGACCTTTTATGACTGACAAACACTTGATTATTATTATTTCAGATTTGGTTCTGCCAGAGCAGTTAACCGGCGTTATATCAGTGATTGTGTGCCGTTAAAAATCCGTATGCAAGCATCGGCAGGTTTTGTTAGTGCAAGTGCTCTTGGAATGGCTTGTGGTCCTGCATTAGCTGGCATACTGCAAACTAATTTTAAAATTTCCAAGCTTACATTTAATCAGAATACCTTGCCTGGGTGGGTTATGGCTGTTTCTTGGCTGATATATCTTGTATGGTGTTGGATCACTTTTAAGGAACCTTCTCGTGAAGCTGAAGAGGATCACACACAAAACCAATCAAATGATGGTACTGAACTTATATTGCATCAGCTTGTTACTTATTGTTTAAGACTTTATTTGATTCCTTAAGTTTTTGGCTTAAATTTTCTAAAAATCATGAATTTGTATATCACAATGATTATTAGTTTATTTTTAGAATCTTAAAAATTAATGAAAGTAGTCCATAAGTATAATAGATCCTATTCTTGTTCATCAAAAAGTGGGGAAAAAGTTGCTATACGAAAGAGTTTGCTCTTGGGACTTTTGGCAACAGCAATGTGATGGCTGCATGGATAAATTGATGTCATTGTCTTATGTCAAAAACTAAGCTTTAGAAAGGCCCTTTAGATCTTGGTCCTTTTTTATGGTTGCTCTTAGATTTTTCACTGGTTTTCCCACTTCACCTATTTATTGATATTCTACACGATGCACATCACAACTACTAAGCAAGTCAAATTGAGGAAATTAGCCTTAAAATCTTAAAAAGGTGTTAACCATTAATCTCTATATCAGCATATTTCTTTGGAATGCTACATCTAGTAACTCTGCTGCCAAAATATAATACTGTGCTAATATTTATATTTCTGGCTTCAATGACTGTCTATCAATCCAACCAATATTTAGAAAAATCATCTATGATTGTATTATTACTTGATGTCATAGTTACATGCATTTTCTTTTCATGAGTTTTATCATTCTGATGAGCGTCAATACAAGTAATAGAAAATGACACTTTTCCATCTTTTCAGAAGCAAACAATGCACTTGAAAAAGGCCTAAAACAACCATTGCTGATTAGTTCAGAGAATAAGGTAGATGAAGATGCTGACCAAGATTTTGATGATAGTGAAGAAGCTCCAGAGGATTCTCGCCAGCCAGTGAATTCAATTGTAATGGCATACAGACTCCTTACACCTTCTGTAAAGGTTTGTGAGCAACTTCCTGTCACCGCTATTCTATTGGATTTCTATAAATAAAAAACGACTTCATTAGATGATGTATAAGCTTTAACTTATTGTTAATGTTAAGATGGAAAACTAATTAAATTATTGATGTGAAAGTGACACACTGACACATGTATGTTCCTGTATGAGTATGAAAGACTAGTTATTTGTAAAAGAAATTATAAATGAGAAATTGAAGGAACTAAACTGCTAATTGCATTTTACTTATATAGTTTCTGATAGCTAAAAAACTTGTAAAATAGACTCATACGTGCCACTTGCCAGATAATTTAAGATCTCTTGTGATTATTTTTCTGATATTCTAATTCACCATGTTCCAGTGGAATGTGATGGTTAGATAAATAAAAGATATTGAGAAGTTAAACTATTTACCTGACAAAATTTTGTATAACATCTCCAGGTTCAGTTATTGATATATTTCATGCTCAAATATGTGATGGAGATTTTGCTATCGGAATCTAGTGTCATTACAACATACTACTTCAACTGGACAACAAGCACAGTTGCAGTTTTTCTTGCTTGCCTTGGCTTGACAGTTCTTCCTGTAAACATTGTTGTTGGAAGCTATATAAGCAACATGTTCCAGGACAGGTAATGTCTAATAAAACCCATACCATTTGATTGTGATCCATGATCAGTTTAATGCTTTAGCTTGATTTGCCGAAAGATATAGGATGATATATAATATATGCTGATATTTAATAAAATGAGAAGGAAAAAAATTTACAAGAACCATTTAACAGATTTTAGATCCTCACTCCCAGTCTTCTACAAGAACCATTTAGAGCCTTAAAGTTGTTGAAATATTTTCCATGTGCACCTGATTGATTACTTATTTTTAATCTGTTTTAGGCAAATTCTATTGGCATCAGAAATTATGGTTCTCATCGGCGTTGTACTGAGTTTCCAAGTAATCATTCCATATTCTGAGCCACAATACATCTGTTCGGGTCTCCTTTTATTTGTTTCTGCCGAAGTACTTGAAGGTAAGATCTTATTTTGCTTTACTATTTATGATTATGGACAGGATTGTATTGTAGAAATGCAAAGTAAGCAATGTGTTAAGATGTCCTACATTGGTTAGGAATATGACCATAATGAAGTTAGGCTATAATGTTTTGTCCCATTATGTGAAACCATGAAATTTCAGTAATAAAATCTGATAAAACATTTCTAACTTTTTAGCATCAGGAGCAGATGTGGTTGTTTTTCACTCATGATCTTTGTTTGATTAAACTCCCGAATGTCGTTGATGTTATTATATGATAATAATTATCTAAACGTGATTTTTGAATTACTACATATTTTGAACATCAGACTATCGTATATTTCTCCATTTCACTCTTTCATTCTTTTCTTTGAGCATTATATCACTTCTTTAGACAGATTCCACTTTTCTGTTGTTTTAAAAATTCAATGACGAGACATTTCATCATGGAACATGAAACAAGTTAGGCCATGTAAGGCTCATCTGTGCCACTTCTGTATCTGTCCAAGTAATGTATCAAGCTTCATGAGAATACTAATGGCTTAATTATAACTGCATAACCCAAGATCAGATGGTCATTTAGTCATTAGACTTGAACTTTTGATGCTAGTGGCATAAGGACACAATGTTATAGGACAGAGTGTTGTTGATTTGTATAAACTTCCTTTCACTTTCATCCAATATTGCAGGTGTCAACTTGTCACTGCTTTCGCGAGTAATGTCATCAAGGCTTTCTCGTGGAACCTACAACGGTGGACTTTTGTCTACGGAGGCCGGGACACTTGCTAGGGTGGTTGCTGATGCGACTATCACCCTTGCCGGGTACGTTCATCAGAGTATGCTCCTGAATGTGACCCTCCTTCCTTCACTCTTTATCTGCATAACCTCCATCCTTGCAACCTGTTTTACCTACAATTCTTTATATTGATTGTTACTGTCCCTGAGGCTTTGATTGAGATGAAAAGAGGTGAATGCTCTTTCACCAAAACCTCAGTTTCCTCACCAGTCACCACTTGGCCCCTGCATTCTTCCCTGCATTCAATATTTTTTTATCAATAAACTCTTCAATGGCTCCATAAAGTTTGAAAAGTAGCTAGGTTCATATGTAGGTAGTTCAAATGTCTATTTCTTTATGGTATGGGTTCCTCTTATTGTCTTTATCATTTTGCTGTAGAGATGGGTTACTTTGTTGTCTTTTTTATAATAGATCTCTGAACTCTGAATGAACGAAATGAAATGCGTATTATTGTTATTATCCCTTGGCGTGCCTTTTATTTTCACTCCGGTATATGGTGAAGCAGGGATGTAAATAAATTGAATTATTAGTTATATTAATTACTGGATCAAGTTAATTTATTTAGACAAATTAGTTAAGTTTGAATTTGTACTTGATTATATAAAAAGATTAAGCTTAATGCTTAATCTTAGAGGCTTGTTTAGGTGAAAATTACATTCATTCTCATTGAAATAAGAAGTAGAGTGTACTTTTTACAGGGAAAGTTTTCTAAACATAATTGTACTTTTTACAGGGAAAGAATTGTTTATATATAGGATATGAAGGAGGTAGTAATTTTTAAAATAGTTTTAAAGAAAAAGTTAAATTGAAAGATGGATGGTATGTGTAAAATTAATTTACGCGATATGAGTATATATGTACATTCCTTCAAAACTCTAGTACTAATGGAATAAAAGTAGAGAAACCTTATTCAATAGATATTTTGGTTTGGGATTAAAATCTGAAATTAAAGAAAGTTCATGAAATTGAATTTCGTTATAAATGGATTTATATGATTGATTACATGTTTAGATTTTTAATTTGATCCGTCTGATTCATCCAATGGAGAGGATCCAGATCCAGATCCAAATTGTGAACCTTGTATATAAATATTCCTCCTGGCTGGGGGAGACTAATTAAGCAAAAGCAATTATGGAAGAAGCAGTAGTGTTCTACCCAGCACCTCTGATAGGGCACTTAGTCTCCACCATAGAGCTATGCAGGTTCATCCTCACTCACAAACCATCCCTCTCCATCCACATCCTCATAACAATAGCACCCTACGACACATCCTCCACCTCCAACTACATCTCCACCGTCTCCACCATCCTCCCTTCAATTACTTTCCACACCCTCCCCACCTTCACTCCCCCACAAACCCTTCTCTCCACCGCACTCAACCACGAAACCCTCCTTTTCCACGTCCTCCACCACAACAACACCCACATCCACCAAACTCTCCTTTCCATCAACAAAACACACACCCTCCAAGCCATCATAGTAGACCTTCTCTGCTCCCAATCTCTTCCCATTATTGCTTCACAACTCAACCTCCCTGTTTATCTTTTCGCCGCTACAAGTGCTTCAATCCTCGCTGCTTTTCTTTATCAGCCCACACTCCATGAAACCTACGACAAGAGCTTCAAGGATCTGAAAAACACCTTCCTCAACATTCCCGGTGTCCCACCAATGCCAGCGCGGGACATGCCCAAACCTTTGCTTGAACGCAACGATGAAGCCTACAAAAACTTTCTGAGTTGTAGTCTTGTTGCACCCAAAGCTGCAGGTTTTATCGTCAACACATTCGAAGCTCTTGAACCAAGTTGCACCAAAGCAATTTCTGACGGTTTATGCTTACCCAATTCCCCAAACTCACCTCTTTATTGTTTGGGTCCTTTAGTAACCACCACTGATCAAAACCAAAACACTCGTGACCATGAATGTTTGAGGTGGCTGGACTTGCAACCTAGTAAGAGTGTCGTGTTTCTATGTTTTGGAAGTTTGGGTGTGTTTTCTAAAGAGCAACTAAGTGAAATCGCTATTGGGTTGGAGAAAAGTGGACAACGGTTTTTATGGGTATTGCGTAATCCCGTTAGCGACCAAAAGCATAACCTTGCTTTGGGAACACAAGAGGATCCTGATTTGGAAGTTTTGCTTCCAAAGGGTTTCTTGGAGAGGACCAAAGAGAAGGGCTTTGTGGTGAAAAACTGGGTGCCACAAGCGGCGGTGCTGAGCCATGAGTCGGTGGGTGGGTTTGTGAGTCACTGTGGGTGGAACTCGGTGCTTGAATCGGTGTGTGCTGGGGTGCCGTTGATTGCGTGGCCGCTTTACGCGGAGCAGAGGTTCAATAGGGTGGTGCTGGTGGAGGAAATGAAGGTTGCACTGTGGATGCATGAGTCTGCGTCTGGTTTTGTGGCGGCTATTGAGGTGGAGGAGCGAGTTAGGGAGTTGATGGAATCGGAGCGAGTTAGGAACCGAGTCATGGTTGTGAAGGATGAAGTCAAGGCTGCTACGAGGGTAGGTGGGTCTTCGCACGTGGCATTAGACAAACTTATCAACTCATGGAAAGTCTCAAAATTAAGTGAATGATTCAAATTGCAAATTGCTCGGTAATACTGTACTGGTATATTCCTTCCTCTTAATTAATTAATGTTGCAATCAATGTATCACCATAAGTTTTAAAATTAAGAATTTTGAGAGAGAAAAGAGTGAAGATAGAAAAATGAACGGTGGTATTTTAATACCCAATTTTTCTAAACACTTCTCAATCCTCTCTATTTTTTCACTTCCTATTATATCATCATATATCAAATCTACAAATTTTCAATTTTTTTTTCTTTATCTTACTAGATGTGGATTGATTGTATAACAAATATTTTTCTGAAAAAAATAAGATTTGTAATAAATGTTTCTATTATGTGTAGAAAAATAATAACTCTAGTTATTACTATAACATAAAAAGATTCATTTGTCAGACAACAAAGAAAGCACACTTGTACTTAACTTAGCCGTCATTTTTGTCGTTACATGCAAGTGCATGTTTCCATCTGCACAAAAAGTTACAGAACATTGTTTTCGATCTTTTTTTTTTTTTTTTCTTGTGCATGTTATAGATGCATGATTTCCTAAATAAATAATGGTAACATTATTTGAATCTAATGATTAAGCCTGAGTCTAATTATTAAGCCCGAGTCATCTAACGAAAACCTTCGAATTGGGCTTAAATAGCACAACTCAAAGGCTAATATATAGGGCAAAAATATTTAAAATTGGATGGAGCATATCATTCCAAAAAAATATTTATTTATTTTTGGTCAGCAAAACAAATAATATTATAAATGCATAGATTGTTTATACAGAAGGCTCTGAAAGTACCAATAGAAAAGTGGTTACAAAGAATTTATCCCACCACGTATCTACTACAACAAGAAAAAATTATTTTAGAGATTAATTTATTTTTATTTTTATTTTTTTATATTGATTTTTAAATTAATCCGATATTGATTTATAAACTAATTTTATAAGTAATTAAAATATTGATAATTAATTTGTTAAGACTCATTTACTTACTGATTTAAAAATTAATTTAATGATATTTTTTATAAAAATTATTTTAGTAACTAATTTAATGATATTAGTTATTATTATGACTAAAAATTTTAATTTTTAAATTAATATGAATTTTTTGTAATGAACATTTTTAGATAGTTCCACCAAAATGATGCATTATTAGAGTTCTCCTGTATGGGAGATGAAAAACTTGATTATGATAAACATCATACATGAACCTTTTATGTTAAATAAATTGCAAACAAAATAAATGATTATTTGAGAAAGAAACAATCGAGTTCTATGATCTGGGCACCATAACCTTTTTATAATAAGAGAAAAAGGGACATAGTTATTTTGATAATTTTTTTTCTTTTTATAGATATCTTGATAATTTAACTAAAATTATAACAATTTTATATTTTTACTTTACAACACTCTTACGATGCTAGTAAATTAACATAATAAAAAGTATCCTCAGCAAAAAAAACATAGAAACCAAATTGATCATTTAAAGGAAAGAATATATTTTTTAAAGTGTAGAGATTAAATCAAGGTGCTAACTGCTCATTTTCAATTTTTTTTTTCAATTTTTTAAAATAGTTATTACAAAAGTTAACAATTTTAACATGTAAAATAATTAAATTATTAGATGATACTAGTAGTTTTAAAAAAATAAATTATCATGCATTTTAGTTAAATTAAAAAATAATTGGTGCCAAACACTTTAGACATTATCGTTTATTTGTTTTTTGTTTGTTACTAGAGAGTCATTTAAGGACCATATCACTTTATAAAAAAAATCGACTGTTATGTTTATTGAAATGTGATGACTGGAATCTTAAAATTATAATTTCCAAGTCTTTTTTGTTTTGTTCCTACAAAAGTCATATGATCAGCCATGTCACTTCATGATAAATTCCACATTTATTTTTCTTTTACGTAATGCGATGACTCAAGTATTTTCCAAAGTCTTTCTTTGTTTTGTTAGAAGACTATAACTATCGGAGAATGGGGTGGGACCATGCATTACAAAACTATGTTCTGTTAATCGTAGGTCTATCTATCGAGGTCGTGTATAAATATATGTGGCTACTGCCATTGCTAAACTCACCCCTTATACCAATCTAATTAGAAAATTTAGTGGATTTCATCAATCTCTTTGTCCTTCTGAGTTGTCATGATGAAGAATCCACTTCTTCGTTTCAAAGGCATAATAGTATTAACGGCGATGCAGCTTCTTGTTTATGCTGCTCCTCAGTGCATCCAAACGGAGAGGGAAGCACTCCTACAATTCAAGGCTTCCCTTCGTGATCCTTATGGCATGCTCTCATCTTGGACCACTACTGCTGATTGTTGCCAATGGCAGGGGATTCGCTGCAGCAACCTCACTCGCCATGTCCTAAGCCTCGACCTTCACGCTGAGTATAACTATGAATATGATTTCCAATATCGTTACTCTGAACTTGCCGTACAGCGTTATATCAGCGGAGAGATCCACAAGTCGTTGATGGAGTTGCAACAATTACAACAATTACAGTATTTGAACCTCAGTTTCAATTCTTTTTCAAATAGAGGAATCCCAGAGTTTCTTGGTTCTCTCACAAACTTGAGATACCTTGATCTGTCGTCATGTTCTTTTCGTGGAAAAATTCCAACTCAGTTTTGGTCTCTTTCTCATTTGAAATACTTAAATCTTGCTTGGAATTCTCTGGAGGGTTTAATCCCTCGTCAACTTGGAAATCTCTCCATGTTGCAGCATCTTGATCTCCGTGGCAATTCTTTTGAAGGAAATATAGCGTCTCAATTAGAAAGTCTCTCCATGTTGCATCATCTTGATCTCAGTGAGAATTCTTTTGAAGGAAATATACCGTCTCAACTAGGAAATATGTCCAGGTTGCAGCATCTTGATCTCAGTGACAATTCTTTTGAAGGAAATATACCATCCCAACTTGGGAACCTTTCAAACTTGCAGGAGCTTTATCTTGGAGGATATCTACTATATCCTAGTGCTCTCAATATTGACAATGGAGATCAGTGGCTGTCTAATCTCATTTCTTTAACCCATCTTTCCTTAGAGTCCATATCTAATCTCAACAGTTCTCATAGTTGGCTGCAAATGATTTCCAAGCTACCAAAACTAAGACAACTGGTTTTATATGCTTGTAGCCTTTCCGATCATTTTATCCTTTCACAGAGGCCTTCTAAATTCAACTTTTCTACTTCTCTTTCCGTCCTTGATCTTTCCGAGAACACCTTCACGTCATCAATGATATTCCCCTGGCTGTCAAACATCACTTCCAACCTTGTTGAGCTTCACCTTACTTTTAACCAATTGGAGGGATCCACGTCAAATCATTTTAGCGTGGTAATGAATTCTCTTGAGCACCTTGACCTCTCCCATAATAGACTCAAGGGTGAAGATTTCAAATCCTTCAGGAATATATGCACCTTACATTCTTTATACATGGATGATAACGATTTGACGGGAGACCTTCCATCAATTCTTCATAATTTGTCTAACGGTTGCGTTAGATACTCACTACAAGAGTTGGATTTGAGCTCTAATCAAATCATTGGCTCTTTGCCGGACCTTTCGGTATTCTCATCTTTAAAAAGATTGGATCTTTCTGGAAATCAATTGAGTGGAAAGATAACTGAAGGCATCAGATTGCCGTCTGAGTTGAAGTTTTTCTCAATTAGCTATAACTCTTTAGAAGGTGGTGTTCCAAAATCATTTGGGAGCACATGTACTTTGAAGTCGTTGGATCTTTCTGAAAACAAGTTGAGTGAAGAACTATCGGTGATATTCAATCACTTGTCTGGGTGTTCTAGATACTCCCTGCGAAAGCTGAATCTAGGTTATAATAAATTTGATGGCCTTCTGTCTGACTTCTCAATGTTTTTGAAGTTGGAAACATTGGATCTATCAGGTAATCAATTAAACGGTGTTCCAAAATCACTTCAAAATGCTAGTATTTTGCGCTGGTTGGACCTATCGGATAACAATTTGAGTGAAAACCTTTCACTGATAATCCATCGCTTATCCAAATATGCTAGATCCTCGTTGCAAGAATTATATCTGAGCAGGAATCAAATCAGCGGCACTATTCCCAACACCCTCTCAATGTTCCAGTCTTTGAAATTATTATCCCTTTATAGTAACAAGCTAAATGGGACAATTTCTGAAGATGTTCAATTTCCATCTCGCCTAGAACGACTAGATTTAAGTTCAAACTCTTTGAAAGGTGTGATCACCGACTCGCATTTTGCTAATATGTCTATGTTAGACTCATTGGATTTATCTGATAATGCATTGACCTTGGCATTTACACCAAATTGGGCACCACCTTTTCAGTTGTCCAGAATAAGATTGAGATCTTGCAAGCTAGGTCCAACATTTCCCAAATGGTTGCAGACACAGAAGGTCTATGGCTACATTGACATTTCAAATGCGGAAATATCAGACTTTGTTCCAAAGTGGTTTTGGGCTAAAGTAGCATCTCAAGAGTATAGTTCCATGGATATTTCACACAACAAATTGAAAGGTATGATTCCAAATTTCCCGGTAAAGAATTATTTTTACTACCTAAATCTTGGATCAAATCAATTTGAAGGCCCCATTCCACCGTGTCTACGACAGTCAATCCGTCTTGATCTATCCAACAATAAATTCTCGGATTCTCTTTCATTTTTATGTTCTATTGGTATAGTTGAAACTTTATACCAATTAGACCTTTCAAATAATCAATTATCTGAACAAATTTCGGATTGTTGGAGCCATTTCAAGTCACTGGCTTATTTAAATTTGAGTCACAACAAATTTTCAGGAAAGATTCCTACTTCAATGGGATCACTTCTTGAACTTCAGGTATTGTTATTGAGAAACAATAACTTAACAGATGGGATCCCTTCCTCCTTGAAGAATTGCACAAAGTTAGTGATGCTAGATATGGCAGAAAATAGATTATCAGGATCTTTCCCTGCTTGGATTGGGAATAAATTACAAGAGTTGCAAATTTTAAGTTTAGGAAGGAATTACTTCAATGGAAGTTTACCGTTGCAAATTTGCTATCTAAGAAGCATTCAGCTCTTGGATCTCTCAATAAACAACTTATCTGGGCAAATTCCTAAATGCATCCAAAACTTTTCTTCAATGGCTCAAATTACCACTTCAAGATATTATCAAGGCCATCGGCATTTCTTCAACACAAGCAATAACAGAGCAATAAGAACTACAATTGAAGAATATAGTTTGAATGCATTCTTGATGTGGAAAGGTTCAGAACAAAAGTTCGAGGATAATGGTTTATCACTTCTAAAAAGCATTGATCTCTCAAGCAATCACTTTTCAGGGGGAATTCCAATAGAAATAGAGAATTTATTTGGATTGGTTTCATTGAATCTATCGAGAAACCATTTGACCGGAAAAATTCCTTCAAATATTGGAAAGTTAACATCACTTGAATTTCTTGATTTGTCAAGAAATCAACTTGTTGGTTCAATTCCTTCGAGTCTTGCTCGAATTGATCGACTCTCCATGTTAGATTTGTCACATAACAATCTATCAGGAGAAATTCCAACCGGCACACAATTGCAGAGTTTCAATGCTTCATGTTATGAAGATAATTTTGATCTATGTGGACCGCCACTGAAGGAATTGTGTATTGATGGGGAGGCAACACATGAAGCAATGGTTAAAGTTGATGAAGATGAATTGCTTTTGAATCGTGAATTTTACATCAGTATGGCAACTGGATTTGTTATAGGCTTCTGGGGAGTATTTGGTTCGATCTTAATAAAGCGTTCATGGAGACATGCTTATTTCAACTTCATAAGCAATTTATCCGACGCTATTTATGTCATGGCAGCAGTCAAACTTTTCAACACAGCTGGTAATAATGTCTTGTCTTTCATACGATGAATTGATGATTGTAATAAAACTATAGTAGATTATAAAACTTGAGTAGGTTATAAAACTTCTTTACACTAGCATTTCTAATAAACAAATTAAAATACTTTTACGTATTTTCTGATCGCAAATTAATGAATACACAGAACATACAAATAAAGTTTATTTTTTCTTTATATATCTTTTTCGTCCTCTTAAGTTATTAAATGTCAAATAGAGCATAAGTTTGAAGTAGTTTTTCTATGTCATTTTCTACTTGTTTAGCTTTTAGTCTTTTGTAACTTTCCAGGGTTTTCAATTTTTTATTTATTCTGTTATTATTTCTATTTGGGGACAAATTTTGATGGATATTTTAATTTTGGGCAGAAAAATTATGAATTCTAGGTGGCAGTTTGTTGATGTGAAAAAAATGCATAGTCACTTTTGAAGTCCAGAAGACATCTCCGACACTTGGATTTGGAGAGAGATTTAAGGAAGGCTTCTAGATTTATTTTCTTTAAAAGTGGATGGCTAATGGTTTTTCTTTCTCATATTTTGATTCAATAATTAGGATTGTGACCTAGTTGAATTTTATTTTTCCAAGCATTTAGTTTATAGTTTTGCCTTTAAATCTGAACTTGCTGTTTTGTATGAAATTGATGAATGTTCATAATATTGGGAAATGAAATGTTTGGTTATTTGCTTCTTATTTTTTGCCCATGGTCTTTGATTATGCAAAAATACAATACAATTGGTGTTTGATCTACGGATTTTGTTCTGCTTTTTTACCTTTTTTTTGTGGGTGGTCTGCTTTTTTACCTTAGCCTCATGATTTCATCATGGTCATTTACTTTATGCACGGCTCTTATTAACAAAAGCTGATTGAAATCCTTTCTATACTAATTTTTAGAGTCATTTATTTTGAACTCTCTTCCTTTGGCATAGTTTGACTAGATCTCCCCCTAGTCCTTACTTCAAATATTTAGTTTTCTTGGATTCTTAATTAGTAGCTCTTATATGTCATAGCATAACCTTAAGTTTCAAACATCATTACGTAGCTTGTTATTCCATCATCCTCTTAAAAATATAAATACTCTTTCAGGATTTCAAAATATTTCAGGTTAAAGATGAAATTGCCATAATATGCAATGCAAAGACAATTCACATGAATAATTGAGCCAAACTGTATAAGCAGTACAGTTGCACAATCAATTTACAAAATTCTACTGTCTGAAAATTCTGATCATATATAATACAACATAACTAAAATGTTTGGTGTAAAATATTCCTACTTCCTACAAAGCCATTGCATCTTCCAAAAACGTGCATGACAGAATATAAATCCCCTAATACAGGTGCTCATTTGTTTATAGAAAACCCAAACGAAAACTGATTGAGAACCCTGTCCTAAACATAATGCATGATGATCAACACATCCTTCAGAGAACAGATGTGTGTGCCACAACTTATGCTCTTCTGGGAATCATCAGATCACTGTCACATTTGGGATATAGTCAGACACTTGGACATGCATTAATTCGAGTTCAACATCTGTTGTGAAGAACTACACCCATTGTTGAAATGTATCATTGAGGAATTGGATGCTGACCAATCCATAATAAAATTAGCATTCCACCATCTAGAGGAAGTATGTGAGCTGTTGTTTCTTCCTTGAACCTCCTTCTCCATACAAATCATTCCATTGCTTCAACTCATTCATTACAGATCCTTCTGACGCAAAACTTGCAGCCACCTGCATTTAATCAGATATCTGTAAGTTCATGCATTGAACAGATGTAGTATTGAAGACATGCCCCTATTAAGTACTCCCTAGCCATTTCAATAAAAAAAACTCAGTTCACCATACCTGACTCTTAGCCTGTCTCATGTCTTCCATGTTTAAAGGCCTCAGGGTAATTTCTTGTTCTTCTTTATCTTTATTGTTTGAAGCATCTTCAGAGGTTTGGCCTTCTGCTTCTCTTTTCTTCTTTTCCTAAAATATGATGCAATTGACATTTAGTTAGATCTTCAGCTCACACCAAACTTTGCACGGATATAGATGTTAAACTTAAAATAGTAGAAGTTGTTTAATAACACTACCATGTCCTTCTTTCTCTCCTGCTGTATTAGCTCCCTAACAGGTCGATAAGCTGCAGTGATGTATAAATTCTGCTCACAGAAATTAACACCAACAGATTTTCACCAAAAAAAAAGTAAAAGCAGTAAATCACTACCAAAATTCACCTTAAGATCACTTCCAGTATATCCTTCTGTCATGATTCCCAGCTCTTTGAAGTCTAAGTTTTCATGTTTTTCTTTAGCCAAAAGAGTCTTCAAGATCATTTCCCTGTTCCCTCACACCCACCATTCCACCACCATGTTCCATCAACCACCATACTTGGATTCATCAACTTGACCCCACAATGTCCGATTTTAATTCAACATGATCCACCTTCATTTATCTAGCAATCCTTCATTAAAGAAGATAATATATTCTTAATACCAAGTCTATCATTGTGCTTGGAATAGCAACATTTATTCCAACTCACCCAATTCACTCTTTTACAACTATCATTACCACCTCCACAAAAATTTAGATTGAATACTGATTATCTTTCTAGCAACCTCCTTTGGTAATTTAAAGAAAGAAATGAAGAACCATGACAATGATGTCAATACTGAATTAATTAAGGCAAATTCTTCCACCAATAGATAATTTTCTATATATGTTTCAACCCCGCAAGTTTTTGTGAGAATTTTCTAACCATAGAATTCCAAAGTATCTTTCCCATAGGGTTAGTCACCGATGGACATTCCTAAATATACGAAAAGGAAAAAAATTAAGAATAATTCTATGAAACATTCACATTTTAGTATGTATTGGTACATTTTATTAGCTTCACAGATAAGAAGAAAACATGTCATTTAATGAGTTGTGTAAGCGTTAATGAATAAATTTTAAGTATTTATAATTAAGGCTTTATTTAATTTTTATTATTATTTGATTTGACACCCATCATATAATTTTATAAATTAAATACTTTACAATATTTTATATATTCTTGATAAATTTATATTTTTGATAATATGTTTTCTCTCCTCATTAAAAATTTCCCCGCATTTGTTTTTTTTTTCCCTCTCACCCTTCTTCTCTGGCTTTCTTTCTCCTGTTTTATTTTTTTATTTTTTATTTTTCTTTCATTTTTCTCAAATTCTCACTCTCACCCAGCTTTTCCCTCTCTCTCTCTCCCCTCCTAAACTTCATTTCACAACTTTTTCTTTTCTTTTAAATTTATATAATTACTTATTAAATTAAATATAATTAGATTAACTAAACTTATTTTTTATAAATCCTACAAGATAATGTTTACTTATGAATAGTATAAAATAAATTTATATAATTTCATATACAAATAACAAAATAACTTAAAACGTATTAAAAAAGTTAGTATTAAAATAACAAATTATTGAATCTTAGATATGAAGTTGTGTTAAATACTTGTAAAAATATATTTATCACCAATAATAGTTCTACCTAATTCAGAAAAGGTTGTCTATTGTGAATGATACTTATAACCATTGATGAAATAATTAGTTTAAAACTATTTTATAATTAAAATGTAAATTCAATCAATTATTTATAATTATTTATTATATAAATATTAATCAACAAAAAATTTCATATATGAAGATATTAAACATAAAATCAAAATAAAATTTCCTAATAAATATATGGCTTAAATAAGTTTTGGATCCATATAAAATATATCTTTTTTATTTTGGGTTCCTAAAATTTTTACTATGTTTTTGGTCCATATAATATATTATTTTTGGTTTTGGATCTTAATCGATAATATTACATCATTTTAACAGTTAGTTAAGTGATGACGTAATACTATCTCAACATATATTAATGGTTGAGATGATATCACGTCATCGATAAGTACCTAAAACAAAACAAAAATATTATAGGAACCCAAAACATAAAAAAAAATTTATAGGGACCCAAAGTAAAAAAAAAAATTGATATTTTATAGGGACTCAAAACTTATTTAAGCCTAAATATATTAACTAATTAATTAGATCTAAATAAATGCTTAGTATAAAATTTTCAACATGATAATATAAATATTATTCAAAAAAATATTTATTTATAAAATTATTTTTACATGGTTTCTAAGTAAAAATAATTTCATAGGATTTAAAAGTAATATAGATGAAAGGCTTAAATAAAGTTTTGGTTCCTAAAAAATATCAATTTTATAATTTGAGTCCCTAGAATTTTTTTGTGTTGTTATATGTCCCTAATTTTTTTTTTAATTTTTAAAATTTATTTAGGGACCCAAAACTTATTTAAATCTAAATGAACAAAGAGATTTTGTGTTATTATATAATATATCATGATAAATAGATTTGTCTTATAATAGATTTTGTGTTATTATATAATATATCATGATAAATAAACAATCTTAATTTATTTATGATATTATTGATGAAGTTATTTAAAATCATTTTGTCTTTAAAATATATTTAATATTTTAATTTTATAATTTTTATTACATATTTATGTATAAACATCAACATTAACCTTTAATACAAAAATTTCAACGTCATAATGTAATATATATATATATATTTATAATATTTTAAATAAATAAATTTAATATTTTAAATTCAGAAAATCTTAATTTAGTTATACAAAAAAAGAAAGAATAAAAATGTAAAAAGAAAGAGAAAAAAAAGAAGAAATATAAAATTAAATAAAATAACATAAAAGAAAAAAAATGAAAACGTAAAATGAAAAATGAAAAATGAAAAATTAAAAATTAAAAATGAAAAAGAAATATATTTTAAAAGAAAAAACTAAAAAAAAAAAAAGAAGAAGAAAAAATGAGCATAATAATGAATAAAAAAAACTTATTTTCTTATAAAATAGAAAGAATAGAAACAAATAAAAAAGCAGAGAAGAAAATAGTTAAAAAGAAAGAAAAAAAAAAGCGAAAGAAAGCCTAAGATGGAGAGAGATAACGAAAAAAAATGCAATCACTTTGAGAAAATAAAATTTGAAAAGAGGAAGAAGGGGCTAAAAGGAAAATCGAAAATACTAATATAATGTTTTTATAAATAAAAATAAGATTACTATGTAATTTTATAAAATAGTGTATATTAATGTAAAAATATATTCATTAAATGTTGTGCCATCATTCTATTTATCCGTCTGATAAATATACCGAAACCTATCAAAATATGAAAATACCGATGAATTGTTCAAAAATTAATTGAACCGTAAGGTCTCATATAGTTTACAATTAATGATACCTTAGTCAAAAGATGAAACAACTAATTCTAATCTTCCTTTACAACTGTGATGAAGAAAATTAGGTTAGAAACCATTAGGGATGGAGCTGTATAGGAGTTCATTGAAAATAAAACTTCCTTAATTAACTTTGGTCTAAGTTTACAAGATTGAGAAGGGATGACCATGTATCTAGATTTTATTTTTTATTTACTAAAATTGGAGTAGATTTAATGTAAAAATATTATTACCTTTGACCTTTATATAATAAACAAATGATAATGAGAGTTATAAGGTTGGTCTAGTGGTAGAAGAGAGAAGGATAAGAGAAATATCATAGCTTTGACTTCCATTAATTATTAAAAAATATGACAACTTTTAAATATATTAATTTTTAATTTTTTTTATATCTCTAATTTATTGTGAAGCCTATATTGAGATATCACTCATTTTTAAGTTTTAACAATATAACCCATAATCATTTGTAAAAAAAACATATATTCTTTAAATTATGAGTGTCATTGTTCTAATTACTACTAAACCAATTCATTCTATAGGTACTTGTAAGATAAAATTTAAATTTATTACAATATTAACTAAAAAATAACTATTTTTATTGGTCTTAAATATTTGTTAGATAATTAAAATCCTTCATCTAATGCATTCTAGAAGAGCATAAAATAAAAGAACAAAAACCTTTGAAAATGACATTTTTAGTTTTACATGTGCAATAACGCAATGAAACCATCCACACTTCCTTTAGGCATAATTGTTTCAGCAAGATATTCAGAAACATACAGGTTCCATTCTTCAACACCATAAACACGTAAACCATATGACTTTTGCATGGGGCAACTTGTTTATGACGGTGAGAGTGGTGGTGGTGGTGGTGGTTGCATGAGGCTGAATAGAGTGGTCATGGTTGAGGAGATGAAGGTGGCTTTGGCGTTGAAAGAGAACGAGGATGGTTTTGTTAGGGCTAGCGAGTTGGAGGAACGAGTTAGGGAGGCTATGGACTCGGTGAGAGGGAGAGGGAAAGAGGTTAGAGAGAGGGTTTTGCGTGCGAGAAATGATGCACTCAGCGATGGTTGCAATGTGGATTCAATGATGCATAGTCAAAGAGATTATTTTTCTTGTTTTCTTCGTAATTTAACTGTGTCAACGGTTTCACAGTTAGTGCTTCTCAAAGAGACTATTGTATACGAAATTGAAATTTAAAAACGTTGATTGGGTGATGGATGGACTAATGGCTTTTTTTTTCTCTCTTTTTATAAACACTTTACACACCACTTTGATTGGTTTCTATACACTTCGTCAAAATTGTTTTCAATATAGCACTTGATCACCACTACTATCAACACTAGTGTAGCATCAAGAAAAACTATTTTCACACAGTTTTTTCGAAAGTGATCACTAGTGTTTCGAAAAGCTAGAGTTATAAAAGACATTACTTAAAGAATTGTTTTATAACTTTTGATAAATATATGAGACTAAATCTTAACTGAACATAATGTTAAGGTTGTAAGCAATTAATGGAAAAGACTTAGTACAGTTTTATACCTGTTGTATGTGATGCCATCTAATTAGAATTAGAGTTTTATATTCGCAATATGCATAATTCTATAATGTAAACTTTTTTTTTATATATATATTATTGATGTCAAACTCTAATTTTAATTAAAGAGCAATACATATAATATCTATAGAATTGTATGTAAGTTTTTTTCGTAAGTAATTTAGACAAAAACATATGAGAAATGATTTGACTGAAAATGAAAAAAAAAAAAAAAAAAAAAGAGAGTAGAAGACGTGCATTTAGGGATATTTATATGGGCCTACATATCGATATTGAATTTAAATTGCACACAAAGTGTAAACTAATTTCAAATGAAAAATTATAATTATCTAAAATTAATCAACACTGTCAATATTATACGAATTCTCTTACATGCACAGACCTACATTATACTATATGGGCCGCAAACCCTATTGCCCAATTTCAATTTTTAAGGGGAAGAATTAGTATTCTTGCTATTTTCATGGTAATGACTTTTTTGATTGCTTTGTGATTGTTATGTTTGTTGGTTTGATGGTCATGAGGTAACAACCAGTTAAGGATATCATAAAAGTTCTGGTTTTAAAGTGTAATTTTTAGACATTTTTAATTATTGATTTTTTTTGTTTTATATTTTAAGAGCGATCGAACAATATATAACTGGATGCTATATCATCTCTGAATCGGAATTATTTGTAAGAGACATTGTGTACAAATCGTTGTTTGGACCATAAACAGCAGTCATTAATTAAAGGTAATTAGCTAGTGATGATGAATACTGCACTGCTTAATTGGTTTAATTTGTATTAGTTTGTTAACAGGAGTACTTGGTTTTAACAGAAAAGGCTAATCTCTCAGCAAATTCAATGAAGTTATAATATATGTAATTCTTATTGGTATTATTTTTATGAATATGGTGTCAGTTATGTACTGTTTTATTCTTATTCCCTTCAATACTGAGGACAAAACAAGAAAAAACAAAGCACTGCCAAAGACGACTAGACAGACGACAATTACTTGGGAGTCTCAAGAGGTATTAAAGGGATCTGAATAATAGTTCATCAACATAAAAATCGAAAAAGACACCCCCATAAAAGAAAATTGACAATTACATGCATCAGGTTTATACAATATACAAATATAACCAGCATGCATATAGATTGAAATTGAAATATCAACAACAATTTCCATCAATAGCTCCAACATATATAGGAAACCAGAACTCTATTGTAGATAGCCAATTCCATTGTCCTCTCGCCCAAGTTATTAATTATTAAGATGATAATCGTATCTAACAATCCAACCTCCACTGCTCCAATGCAACTTCATGCACTGCACAGCCTCAAGTGGCTCTTCAATAATTCTATCACTCTGATTCTCTCAATATTGGAAACAGCATTTCCTGTGCACATTGAAATTCTGATAATTATTTCTTTATTTAATACAGATAATATAAACTACATTCTTAAATAGACTATATATATTAAATTAAAATTCTGTCACATGTGTCAACTATATATAATTACACCAGCAAATCCATGTTGGAGTGGGTACCATTCCTCCCATTCCTATAAACTAAAAATAAATAAATAAATGTTACGTTATATGAATTATGAACCACATTCTCGTAATCTTGAACACGCCGCGTTCTAAAAGATCTTGTAAAGGTAGGGTAATCTTGATCAGTCGTTCTAGAAGCTCTTCTAAAAGGTAATCTTGATCACTCTAATAATTATGTAAAAGTATTTTAAAATCATTCTTATTAGGAGAAAAAAACCAAACCTGCCATCACATCAATACGTTTATCAGTCCCCACAGCTGTGAGAAGAAATCTTGCTATGACCACTAGACCACTACTTTCTTGACAAATAACAACAGTCAAGCAGTCATGCATTATCAATATATATTATATTTCATAGAATAAATTATACTTTTTCGAGATTGCTAGAAATATAAACAAAAACAACAGTAGGGTGGCTAGCTCACTGTCCATAAAAAGAGCTAGCATCTCTTCCTTGGAACTCCATTCAATATTATTCCATTTCTCAAACTCTCATCCTTTCTCAAACATGAAAGACAGCATTGTTCTATACCCTAATCTTGGTCGGGGCCACCTAGTCTCAATGGTGGAGCTAGGTAAACTCATTCTAACCCACCACCCTTCACTCTCCATAACAATCCTCCTCCTCACTCCTCCCACCACCACCACCACCGTCGCCTGCGACTCTAATGCTCGATACATCGCCACCGTCACTGCCACCACCCCCGCCATAACGTTCCACCGTGTCCCCCTCGCAGCACTCCCCTTCAACACTCCCTCCCTACCCCCTCACTTCCTCCCCCTCGAACTTACTCGCCACAGCACCCAAAACGTCGCCGTTGCACTCCAAACCCTCTCCAAAAGCTCAAACCTCAAAGCCATCGTCATGGACTTCATGAACTTCAACGACCCCAAAACCCTAACTCAAAATCTCAACAACAACAACAATGTCCCAATTTACTTCTACTACACTTCTGGCGCCTCCACTCTCGCTCTGCTTCTTCTTTACCCAACCATTCACCAAACCCTACTTACAGAAAAACACCTCAAAGACCACCCTTTGCAAATCCAAATTCCGGGATTACCCTCAACTATTACAACCGATGATTTTATAAATGACTGCCAAGACCTTTCGACTGATTATGCTTGTCAGGTCTTCATTCAGATAGCGGAAACCATGATGAGTGGTGCCGGGATTATAGTAAACACCTTTGAAGCCATTGAAGAAGAACCCATCAGAGCGTTAAGCGAGGATGCGACAATACATCCTCCTTTGTTTTGTGTCGGACCTGTGATTTCTGCACCGTATGGGGAAGAAGAGAAAGGGTGTCTGAGTTGGTTAAACTCGCAACCGAATCAAAGCGTCGTGTTGCTCTGTTTCGGAAGCATGGGAGTGTTCTCGAGGGCTCAGTTGAAGGAGATAGCTATTGGGTTGGAGAAGAGTGAGCAAAGGTTCTTGTGGGTCGTGAGGACCGAGTTGGCTGGTGATGATGATGACTCGGCGGAGGGACTGAGTCTGGACGAGTTGATGCCGAAAGGGTTTCTGCAGAGGACCAAGGAGAAGGGGCTGGTGGTGAAGGACTGGGCCCCACAGGCTCAGATACTGAGTCACGACTCGATGGGAGGGTTCGTGACTCACTGCGGGTGGAACTCGGTGTTGGAGGCGGTGTGTAAAGGGGTGCCAATGGTGACGTGGCCTTTGTACGCGGAGCAGAAGATGAATAGGGTGGTTTTGGTGAAGGAAATGAGAGTGGCTTTGGCGTTGAACGAGAACAAAGATGGTTTCGTGAGTGCAACTGAGTTGGGGGACCGAGTTAGGGAGCTCATGGAATCGGACAAAGGGAAAGAGATTCGTCAGAGGATTTTCAAGATGAAAATAAGCGCGGCAGAAGCAATGGCTGAAGGAGGAACTTCACGTGTTGCGCTGGATAAGTTGGCTAAGCTGTGGAAACAGAGTTGATTCATAATTTGACATTGACTTGTCGTCTAATAGTTATTTTATTTCTTCTTCTTTGTTGTTCTGTTTAGTACACTAGTTATCTTGTGAGAGAAATAATAGGAAACACATTTTTTAACGCATTACACTCTCACAACAGTTTATTGAAAATCACGTATTTTGATATCTTATTCAACGACTCTATCGTGATTTAGTAATCTTGTGTGTGGTTAGTAATCTCACAATTAAGATAAATTGAAATTCAGGTTTTAGAGTGTAATTTTTAGACTTTTTTAATTATTGATTTTTTGTTTTATATTTTAAGTGCGATCAAACTATCTCTGAAAAATATAAGGTTTTTCATCTGAATTATTTGTAAGACACATTTTGCATAAATAGTTGGTTGGGCCATAAACAACAGTCACTGATTAAAGGTAATTAGCTAGCGATGGAGACTACTGCACTGTTTGATTGGTTTAATTTGTATTTGTTAAAAGGAGTACTTGGTTTTAATAGAAAAGGCTAATCTCTCAGCAAATTCAATGAAGTTATAAAATATATATAATTATTATTGGTATTATTAATATGGATATGGTGTGAGTTATACTGTGTTATTCTTATTCCCTTCAATAATATTGAAGACAAAACAATAACAAAGAAAGCACTGCCAAAGACGACTAACTAGACGATAATTACTTTGGAGTCTCGAAGCAGTATTAAAGGGATCTGGATAAGAATAAATCGAATAAGACACCCCCATAAAATTAAGAAAATTGTCAACTACATGCATCAAGTTTATACAATATAAATATAATCAGCATATATGTAGTATAAAAATTGAAATTGAAATATCAGCAATAGCTCGACCATAGAAAACCAGAAATCTACTATAGATAGCTAATTCCGTTGTCCACTCACCCAAGTTATTAATTAAGATTATAATCGTATCTAACAATCCAACCTCCACTACTCTAATGCAAGCAATTTCCTGCATGTTAACTTCATGCGCTGCACAGCCTCAAGTGGTTCTTCAATAATTCTATCACTCTGAATGATTCTCTCGATATATATTGGTAACAGCATTTAATGTGCACACTGAAATTCTGATAATTATCTCTTTATCTAATACGGATAATATAAACTACTTTCTTAAATAAACTGACTAGAAATATTAATTAATATTAAGATAAAATATGCTTGGGAGTTTGATACCTGAAAAATATGAAAAGCATTAATTTGATTCTTATACAAATTTTTAAATTAATTTCATACCTATAAAAATAAAACATAATTTTGGAAAAAAATTTGTTCTCATAGTACTCTATAGTAACTCTCTTCAACATTATTCATTCAGTGAGATGATAATATGTGTTTGAATAATTGTAAGAATGATGTGTTGGATTATCGATCCATTAAAGGATATAAAAATAATTGAATAGTTTTTAATATATCATTGAAAAATATATTTTGTTTTTATAAGAAAAAAATTAATAACAATATTTTATATGAACGAAATTAATATTTTAAAGAGATTTCAAACATATTTTTACCTTTTATATCATGTACAATATTTCAAACCTCGGCAACATATTCTTTATTATTAAATACTATTTATTGAATTTTATTTAATAATAAAAATATAATAAAATGTCAATTAACACGTGGCTGTTATTTCTTTATTTTTAATGAATATCAAATTCAGAATTAGTCTCTTAAATCTATTTAGAATTTTAATTTCTTTCAATAAATATATCTTAAAATAAAATTCTGACCCCATATTTAAAAATATAATTATATATCAACTATTCTTTTTATCAACCTTACCACGAGGCCATGTTAGTGGGTACCGTTTCTCTCATTCCTAGAATAAAATACAATAATTTTTTTTTGAATGAATAAAAAAAGGGTGATGCTATGTAATATGAACCATATATGAATTATCTTGTTTCTGAATAAATCTTTCTGGATCTGAGGCTGTTGTCCATTCCTTCAGAAATAAAAAATAAAAAATCAAGTAATCTTGAAGCCGCTTCCTATAGAAGATCATTTAAAGATAATCTATCTGTCTTGACGAGTTTTTCTAGTAGAATATTTTTGAGAGAATAAATATGAAAAAAAAAAGTTTTCTATAAATTAAATTGATTTTTCTAATAATTAATTTAGAGTAATTCTTTAGTATCAATTTTCTTTTTATAAATTAATTATCGAAAAATTTTAACTTATAAAAAATATATTTTTTATATATTTTATTTTTCTAAAAATGTTCATGACTCGTTTGAGAAGCTCTTCTAAAAGGTAGTCTTGATCGCTCCCCAATAATTATATAAAATTATTTTAAAATAATTCTCATAAGGAAGAGACAAACCAAACCTGTCATCACGCATCCATACGTTTATCAGTTCCACAATGAGAAGAAATCGCGACATGAACAATACACCCATCACTATTTTAATTTCTTGACAAATGACAACAGTCAAGCAGTCAATGTATAGTCATTATCAATACATATCATATATATATATATATATAATGAAACTTTCCAAAACTAAGAAAAAAACAAATTAGTTTTTCCAACTAAACAATCTTTCAATATTTTTTTGAAAAGAAAACCACGGTGACGGGGTGTACAGTAGTCCGAAATAGAAAAAGCAAGGCTAGCAACGACATCCTTCTGGCTATTAGACCATCTTTATTAGAGATATTCATCGGAATATTAAGTTTTAAGATTTTTAAATTTTTAAGATTTTTTTATTAGAGAATAAAGTAAGATAAAATATTTTTTTTTATGTGTAAGATTGAATCTTTTACTGTATCCTTTTAAAATTAATCTTTCGTTAAGTAATTAATTTTTTTAATAATATAAAATATAAAATAATTAACTAAAATTATATTATTAAATAATTAATTTAATTTTAAAATAGATTTACAAGGAGATATACAAAATTATCATAAAATTTTCATAAGATTTAAAACACATTACTAGAACTAAAAAAACACCTTAAATTCCTAGTATTATTAGTGTGCACAAGTTTGGACTCAGAGTCCACTCTCAAAACCTCCGTACAGTCTTTTACTCCATGCTGTGTGCTGTTCGTTTATTATAAATCATTTTATACATAATTACACAAATCATGTTAGTCAATATAATTATTGTTAATGATTTTTTTTATTATTGTACTAATAAAATATAAATATTTAATAAAGAAAAATAAGAAAAAATAAACAATAAATGATTCTTAAAAATTTTAAAATGTCTTATAAAAAATAACTTTATAATAACTCATTTATCAACTTAATACTCGACAAAAAGCCATTCCCTCAGCCACATTTGGTTGAACGCACTGCCCCACAAAATGAGTGGCCGCTAGGCCTGCTACAACCTATAAGACCTTACCATCCTTAAATAATTATAGTATTCAAATAACTTTTTTTTAAAAAGATAACACTGATCTTGATTGATTTTATAATAGGAAAAAAGTCTAAGAGATAAAAATAATTATATAATTACTAAAATTAATAAAATATAATCTTCATATTACTTCTCCAACTAGATAGATTTACTGTTTATAGTATTAAATTATTAATTCGCGACAGCTAAATCCATATTCATACCGTTTTATAAATATTACAATAACAATTAAACTTAATGCCTAACATTGGTGTAATTACTACAACTACACTACAGTGTCGGGTAAAAATTATTAGGTAATTAAACCATGATATTATTTATATTTATAGTTCCGATTTCCGATTAATAATTACGCGACAAATAAGTTGCCATCTCCCATGGAATGAAACTCCATCCAAGTTCATCTCAAAAACTCATTCCCCAACCATGAAAGACATCATTGTTCTATACCCTAATCTTGGTAGGGGACACCTAGTCTCCATGGTGGAGCTAGGCAAGCTCATTCTAACTCACCACCCTTCACTCTCCATCACTATCCTTATC
Source organism: Amphicarpaea edgeworthii (assembly GCA_014843725.1). Lineage (NCBI taxonomy): Eukaryota > Viridiplantae > Streptophyta > Magnoliopsida > Fabales > Fabaceae > Amphicarpaea > Amphicarpaea edgeworthii. The sequence continues at coordinate 4,900,074 of CM026325.1, forward strand.
CTCACTCCTCCCTCCACCGCCATCACCACCACCACCACCGTCGCCAACGACTCTAATGCTCGATTCATCACCACCGTCACCGCCACCACCCCTGCCATCACGTTCCACAGTGTCCCCCTCGCCGAACTCCCCGTCAACACTCCCTACCTTCCCCCTGACCTCCTCTCCATCGAACTCACCCGCCACAGCACCCAAAACGTCGCCGTTGGACTCCAAACACTTTCCAAAGGCTCAAACCTCAAAGCCATCGTCATGGACTTCATGAACTTCAACGACCCCAAAATCCTCACTCAAAATCTCAACAACAACAATGTCCCAATTTACTTCTACTACACTTCCGGCGCCTCCACTCTCGCTCTGGTCCTTACTTACCCAACCATTCACCAAACCCTTATAGATAAAGACCACAAAGACTACCCTTTGCAAATCCAAATCCCGGGATCACCCTCTTCTGTTACAGTCGATGAACTTCTAGATGGCTGCGAAGACCCTTCCACTGATCATGCTTGTCAGCTCTTCGTTCAGATTGCGGAAACCATCATGGGTGGCGCCGGGATTATAGTTAACACCTTTCAAGCCATTGAAGAAGGACCCATCAGAGCGATAAACGAGGATGCGACAATACCATCACCACCTTTGTTTTGTGTCGGACCCCTCATTTCTGCACCGTGCGAGGAAGAAGACAAAGGGTGTCTGAGTTGGCTAAACTCGCAACCGAGTCAAAGCGTCGTGTTGCTGTGTTTCGGAAGTTTGGGAGTGTTCTCGAGGGCTCAGTTGAAGGAGATAGCTATTGGGTTGGAGATGAGCGACCAAAGGTTCTTGTGGGTCGTGAAGACCGAGTTGGCTGGTGCTGATGACTCGGCGGAGAAACTGAGTCTGGACGAGTTGATGCCGGAAGGATTTTTGGAGAGGACTATGAAAAAGGGGCTGGTGGTGAGGGACTGGGCCCCACAGGCTCAGTTACTGAGTCACGACTCGGTGGGAGGGTTCGTGACTCACTGCGGGTGGAACTCGGTGTTGGAGGCGGTGTGTGAAGGAGTGCCAATGGTGGCGTGGCCTCTTTACGCGGAGCAGAAGATGAATAGGGTGGTTTTGGTGAAGGAAATGAAGGTGGCTCTGGCGGTGAACGAGAACATAGATGGGTTCGTGAGTGCCACTGAGTTGGGGGACCGAGTTAGGGAACTCATGGAATCGGAAAAAGGAAAAGAGATTCGACAGAGGATTTTCAAGATGAAAATAAGCGCGGCGGAAGCAATGGCTGAAGGCGGAACCTCGCGTTTAGCGTTGGATAAGTTTGTTAACGGTGTGTTTGGAAAAAATTAAAAAACGTGAATTATGATATTTTGTATCCACGTCTGAAATGTATCAGTGCTATGAACTTAAGCAGAAGCAATAGTTAGTTTCTCATTTTCATTTTCTTATGCGGTAATTAGAGTAGTCTTGGATCTTATGCCATCGCAAGCAAGCAAATCCAAACCGCATGCACAAAGTTCTGAAAACAGAGTTGATTCACATAATTTGTTTCCTCTTCTGTTTGTATATGTTAGTTATTTTTGTTCCTTTTCTCTTCTATTTCTTTTTACTCTCATTTCCATATTTGTTATTGTTGTTACTATAAAATTACTATATTGTAGAAATAAGTGTTCCAGTTTCTCTTCTCTTCCCAAATAAAGTGCGCATTAAGACAATGAATAATTTATACACCAAATTTTGAATGTTGGAAATTGCGATAAAACTAAAAGTATATTGTATAAATAAGTTTCTCTGTATTTTCCTTCACTTTAAAAGAGTAAATTAAGACAATCGATCAATAATGTATAAGTTATATTGTTAACATTTAAATTTGTATGTAATTATTTAATGAAACAAAATAATGTGTCAAGCTTTTATTGAGTTAATATAATAATTAGAGGAGTAATAGTTAGTTGTTATTTTCAATTAGTTTGTATTTAGGTATATTTCTTGTATCTTTTTCTTTCTCCTTAATTTTTGTTGTATTTTCTTTTATGTTTCTTTCTCTTCTGGTATTGAATCACTCCATGTATAAGTTGGTCCTCTTTTCAAGAATATGGGTACAAACACCAATTTCATTCAATAAATGAGGTTTCCTTTTGTTACGTACTTCCTCCATCTCATTTTAATTGATGTTTTAAAATTTTAAAAAAATATTTCAAAATAAATGATATTTTCATTTTTTAAAGAGTATTAATTATTATCTTCTTAATTTATCTTTATAATAATTGTGTGTGCACGCATATAATGATTATGTGTGCAACTCTAATATACTTATAAAAAAAAGAATTATTTAAATAAAATTGATTCAAAATTATTATATTTATTATTTTTTTAATCTTTATATCAAAATTTTAAAATATAATTCAAATGGAACGGAAGGAATATATATTTGTACTATTTTGCTAGAGTTTTGTTTCCAATAACAACACGTACACAGAGAAAGAGAACAGGAGTACATAAATACTGGCGGAGATTCCAACAGATTGTGGGGTAGGACTTGGGAGTACTTAAATAAGGTACCCAAACTAATTCATTAATAAACTGCTCCCCACCTATAGTACTATACATTCCAATCGTTTTTTTTACAGAAAGAAGAATGACATTTTTTATTTTTCTGAATAATGTTAATTTTCTGAAAGCATTTTCCATTCAAGAATGACATTTATGTTTTCATTCCCATACTTTGAGCATATTTTTTACAGGCAAAATAATTTCATAAAAAGCACTATGAGTGCAAAAGTCATATCTCGAGGTCAGCATCTTCATTAGTCATTAAAGTCATTTATCATGTTTAAGTTTGCTTCAACTTTATATGTAGGTGATGTTTTTTTTTTTTTTTTCCGTGCAAAAGAAAAATATAGATATGAAACTTTGGGTTATTCTAAGAAATAGAAAAAACAATTAACATATTCCATCAATATTAGTATATAATAATTCGCTTTGGAGCAAAGTGTGTTACAATGTGTTATTGATTTTATACCATATATTCATTCAAGGGTGTCACAATGTATCACTCTAATTGTTTCTTTGTAGGGTATAATATAATATGATGTACAAGCGATCACATCTAGCAACACGGTAAAGAGTCAGCTGAAGATACGTGACCTAGAGTATGAGAAGGGTGTAATTTATTTTAGTTGTTTTAAATGAGATTTTTTTTTTACTTTTTTTATAATAAGTACTTATTAGACATAATTCTTAAAATGAAACAATTTTTTTTTATTGTTTTCCATGGACCCTATCATAAGCTTATTTGGTTATATTTTATTAATAACTTATTTATTATTATAAATATCTTATTGAAAATTAATTAATGTTTAAAAATTAAAAAAAAATTAGATTAATCTTATTATTTTAAAAAAATAAAAATATACACATAAATAAAATATATTTATTTTAAAAAATAAAATTCATTAATCTCACACAAATAATTAATTTAAATATTAAAAGTTACATAATAAAAACAATAATTAATTTAGCTGATCATATCCAAGACATTCCCAAATATGTTCTACTAAGTCCGCTTAAAGTTGATGATAACGTCTCTGATCACGAACTTCCCCTCTTTTCTGCAAGTATGGTTCAAGGGCTAAATGTGGACTAATATTTATGTTAGTTATCAAGACATCATTGTTAGAATGTTCATAATAGTGATCAAAATTATCATTATATGTGTGTCGTTCATTTTCAACAATCATGTTATGCAATATGATACATGCATATAATATATGCTTCATTGCATCCATATTCCAAGCACGTGCATGACCATGTACAATCGCGAATCGAAATTGAAGCACTTTGAATGCGCGCTCCACATCCTTTCTTGCTAGCTCTTGATATTGAACGAACAATTTTCTTTTATCACCTTGTGGCCTTGAGATGGTCTTCACAAGCGTCACCCATTATGAATAAATACCATCTGCTAGATAATATCTCATGTTATATTGAGTTTTATTCACTATAAATTGTGTTGTAAGGACCTCTCCCTCCATAATTGCGTTAAACACTAGAGATTTATTGAGCACGTTGATGTCGTTATTTGAACCTGAAACGCCAAAATATGCATGTCAAATCCATAAATCTTGTAAGGCCATAACTTCAAGCATGATTGTGGGTGGTGCATCACCACGACAAAATTGACCTCTCTAAGCTACTAGACAATTTTTCCATTCCCAATACATACAATCAATACTACCTAACATACCTGGAAAATCACGTTGCTCACCCATTTGTAGTAAGTATTAAATATCATTATTGTTGAATCTTCTTAAGTACTCAAATCGAAATATATTGTAGACATCCCCTGGCAAACTTATCCAAGCATTGTAATGTTGTGGTTTCTCCTATTTGAACATAATCATCGACATTATCAGCAGGTAATCCATATGCTAGTATGTGAATAGCAGCAGTACATTTCTGCAGCGAAAAAAGTCTCATCCTTCTGGTTGCATTAACTTTCGACTAAAAATATGGATCTTCAATGCCAAAGGCTTCTACAATGCAAAAGAAAACATTCATTTACATTCTAAATCTTCTTCTGAACTGTGCATCTGTGTATATTACATTGTTGGAGAAGTAGTCATTGAACAATCGTTGATGCCTTTCTTCACAATCTTTTTCGATGTGTGTTCGTCTTACGCCTTCTTCTCGCAGCAACTTATTGTTGTTGTTGTTGTCTTTCCATTACCAACCTTATGTAATGTTCTTCGTACTCATCATTTAACAAATCTTCGATGAGATCATCTTCAAGAGATGAATCAGTAGAATCCATCTTTAGCAACACTAGGATGGTGTATAAGTTACAATTTTATTCAACTTTGCCACAAAGTTGAGATGTGTAATGCAAATGTTACAACAATCTAATTATATATAGATGAAGTTTGTAGTAATCGAAATAATGGCTAGTTTTTTTATAACGGCTAGTTTTTTTTTTTTTATAACGACTAGTTTTATTCGATAAATAAAATAAAATAAAATAAAACATAATCAAAATAATTAGTAAATACTGAAGTCTATATTTTTCTATTATTTTCTTACATAACTTTTCATGAATTTGTAATTGAGCATCAGCAGTCATACTAGTAGTTTCCTTGTAGAGGATCTCTATCTCCCTCAATCTATTGTGTTCATCTCTAGAACGTACAAGGTCTTGTAATGTTTTTGCTTTGGTATTCAATACCTTTTCCATACGCATGAGATCAACATCGGAAGATTTTTCCTTACCTTTTGATTGTGCCTTCCTCTTTGTTGTTTTTATCCCAATTGGATGTTCCATTGTAACTGATGTTAGCTCGTAATTTGACTGCGTATTCGGATTAGAAGATTATGTGTAAGCTCCAGAAGCAAAAACCTTTGATCTCTTGCTAGAATCTTCAAATTGTGCCAACCATTTAGGTTGTTTCCTCACTATATGTCATACACTTTCTAATTTGAAACTTGTATTTTTATCTTAATAAATTAATGTGCATCTCCCATGATATCAAACTCAAAACTACTACTCTTCTTTCTTTGACAAGTTTGTTTGTAGCATACTGAAAATTTAGCACAATTTCCATTGATTTTTTGCTATCGATATTTTAATTGTAATATTTCTTTGGACTTCATATGCTAAATTATTGTAGTTTTCTATAATTTTTGACCAAAAAGTTATCTTTTTTTGGTTGGTTTCCACAATTGCATTCTTTGAAACATTCAACCATAAATTGACAAGAATTTCATCTTCCTTGCTAGAAAAATATGATTTTTGTTGTGATGCAGTTGCTTCTTCTTGTTATTGTTCTTCTTCTCCTTGTTTTTCATTGACTTGGGTGGAAAATAATGAAATTTCATATTCTTATACGAACTCGGATGGTGTGTCAACACCTCTTTCATTGCATTGGTTGGTACTAATACCCATTGAAGACCATTGATCCATGACATGATTAATTAGTGGTGACTGAAATATAGGGAATTGATAAGGATGAAATGAGAGTGTGACATAATAATGTCATATTAGCATTATTTTGTGGGTTAGATGAATTTGAAAAATTTTGAAAATTTAAATTGGTGGGAAGTAAAAAATTTAACATAAAATTAAACCATTGATTTATATTGAATGAATTTTGATTTGGATTCATGAAATAAAAAATATTCAAAGAAGTTGAAATTTTTTTTAGAATAAAAATAAAAGTTTGAAAATTTTTAATTATGTAAAAAATGTTAAAATATATCCCTATTTATGTAAAAAAAAAAAAAGTCATCTTCGGTTGAAAAAGTAATATAACGATAATATAACAGTAAAATAATTTTTTAATATTAAACAAGAGAGAATAACTTCAGAAGCAACATTGCTTGTTATATATGGTGCTTCCCAACACACCCGTTCTGGGTGGCCTAAGGTCAAATATAATTATAACATTGGGCCTGTATTATTTATTGTCTTATTTTGTCTTATTTCGAACTTACTTATAATTGGGATTGTAAGGTCAAATATAATTATAACATTGGGCTTGTATTATTTATTGTCTTATTTCGAACTTTAAACTAGTAGACTTTACTTCTTTAAGTTGAATTTGTTTTAACTTTTAAGGGCTTGTAAGATCAATTGTGGCCAATATATTTATTAGCCATCAAAGTCATTTATGAAATTTTAGTTTACTACGGAGTACAAGTTATGTATGTGATGCTGCTTCTGTTGTGCAAATGAAAAGTTACAAAATTTTGTGTTTTTTTTTCTTGCAAACAAATAAAAATCTATTATATTCGCTTTATATTTAGCTTTTAAAATAAAGTGTCAAGATGTGTGCCATTGGTTTTATTTTACACCTTATATTCAAGCATCATTTTCTGCGTAATCTAGTTAGTCAGTAATTGTTATGCCTTACAAAATATACCTCACTAAATTTGCATTTTAAAGCATGCATGTTCTTGACTTTTGTAATGCTGTTCTACCTGTCCCTATCTTACTTTGAGCATGATGTAGGATGTATCTCACTCCAATAATATGATCTACATAATTAAAAAAAATAACTTTTTTAATCAATAAAAAAGATTAATTTAAATATTCAATGTGCCATTTAAAAATATCATTTTAACGTTTTCATTTAATTTCTAAAAAGATAATTAATGATAATAGTAAATTTCATATCGATATTAATGAGAAATGTAATTTCCAACTACCTAATAGATCAATAATTAGGTCACACATGCCATTCAATTAATAAATGACATTGTAATCCTGGTGTATCACTAATATTTTTTTGCACGGTGCCATGGTCTCCATAAAAAGAGGTAGCAACTCCCATGCAATGAAACTCCATCTCAAAAACTCATTCCCAAACCATGAAAGACAGCATTATTGTTCTATACCCTAATCATGGTAGGGGCCACCTAGTCTCCATGGTGGAACTAGGCAAACTCATTCTAACCCACCACCCTTCACTCTCCATCACCATCCTCATCCTCACTCCTCTCACCACCACCCCTTCCAGCACCACCACCGTCGCCTGCGACTCTAATGCACGATACATCGCCACCATCACCACCACCACTCCTGCCATCACGTTCCATCGCGTCCCCTTCGCCACACTCCCCTTCAACACCCCTTCCCTCCACCCTCACCTCCTCGCCCACGAACTCACCCGCCTCAGCACCCAAAACGTCGCCGTTGCGCTCCAAACTCTTTCCAAAGGTTACAACCTCAAAGCCATCGTCATAGACTTCATGAACTTCAACGACCCCAAAGCCCTCACGGAAAATCTCCACAACAACGTCCCTATTTACTTCTACTACACTTCTTGCGCTTCCACTCTCTCTTTGTTCATTCGTTTCCCAGCCATTCACCAAACCGTTACTAAAAACAAGCTCAAGGACCAACCACTGCAAATTCATATCCCTGGATTACCCACAATCTCCACCGACGATTTTCCAAACGAGGCCAAAGACCCTTCCAGTCAAAGCTACCAGGCCTTACTTCAGCTAGCAGAAAACATGAGGGGTAGTTTTGGGATTATAATAAACACGTTTGAAGCGATTGAAGATAAACCCATCAGAGCGTTAAGAGAAGATGGGACGATTCCGCCTTTGTTTTGCATCGGACCTGTGATTTATGCGCCGTATGGGGAAGAAGAAAAAGGGTGTCTGAGTTGGTTAAACTCGCAACCGAGTCAAAGCGTCCTGTTTCTGTGTTTCGGAAGCATGGGAGTGTTCTCGAGGGCTCAGTTGAAGGAGATAGCTATTGGGTTGGAGATGAGTGAGCAAAGGTTCTTGTGGGTCGTGAGGACCGAGTTGGCTGGTGCTGGTGATGACTCGGCGGAGGAACTGAGTCTGAAGAAGTTGATGCCGCAAGGGTTTTTGGAGAGGACCAAGGAGAAGGGGCTGGTGGTGATGGACTGGGTCCCACAGGTTCAGATACTGAGTCACGACTCGGTGGGCGGGTTTGTGACTCACTGCGGGTGGAACTCGGTGTTGGAGGCGGTGTGTGAAGGGGTGCCAATGGTGGCGTGGCCTCTCTACGCGGAGCAGAAGATGAATAGGGTGGTCTTGGTGAAGGAAATGAAGATGGCTTTGGCTTTGAACGAGAACAAAGATGGGTTCGTGAATGCCACTGAGTTAGGGGACCGAGTTAGGGAACTCATGGAATCGGACAAAGGGAAAGAGATTCGACAGAGGATTTTGAAGGTGAAAATAAGTGCGGCGGAAGCAATGGCTGAAGGTGGAACCTCGCGTTTAGCGTTGGATAAGTTGGTTAACCGTGTGTTTGGAATAAATTAAAAAACGTAGATAAGATATTTATTTAAGTTATACTAATACTACTACATTATAGCAATTTCCTACGTTAAAAGTTATAGATGCGGATCGGAATAAAGGCTCGCTCACAAGCATGGGAAATTTTTTGGATTACTCTATTATGGTCTATGTGGAAGATGTGAAATAATATGTTTTTTAATGAAGGAATTTTATCTTTTGAAGGCCTGCATGGGAAGATAAGTGATTTTAACACACCGAAATTATGCTTAACAAATTTAGATGGATGGTTCTGATATGTAGGATGAGAAAAGGGAAGTAAAGTTGGCATTAACTTGGGAACGTTAGGAAGGGACATTTGTAACAGTTAAAACTGTGTAATCTGGATTGGTAACAGTGGGAGAATTGTATATTTGTAACAGCTGTGTAATCCGCAACCTTGGCCTACTCGTGGACGACAGTGTACTGAATAATTTGGAAATTGGAGAAACATGCAGATCTTGATGAGAAAGTATGTAGGGCCACTAAACCTAAACTTTAGGATGTAAGAGGGGTTACTGGGATATGAGAAAAAAAAAATGTTTAAATATTACCCCTCTTAATTATAATAAATTTACTTTGATGCATGGAAACTGGAAAGGTTGTTTAACTTTGGATTCACTAAAGCTACAGTGGTTTATTTTTGAACAAGTGGACTCAACTTGAATAATTACTACTTTTGAGTTTTGAGATAAAATAATGCAATGATTAGTTTGTCTTGAATTGTTTATTCTAAAGCCTATTGCTCCTGTTCTAGGGCATGGAACATGTCATGTTGTCAATCCCCAGTGCGTGTTGTCGGAACTAAATTAAGGTGTACGTGAACTTTTGTATGACTTCCTCAGATTGTTGGGCTTCATTTCCGGGTCAAGTGGTTCTAGCAATTTGGGCAATGGGATCCGTTACTACTATTTTTCAGTGCTATCCACAAACAAAACCAAACTGATCAATTTGTTGGAGTTGTATAATAAAATGGCTTATTTGTTTTAATTTGTTTGATCAAATAAGTATTTATTTTAATAAAATAAATAATTATATATTTTTATAGTTTGTTTTTTTAAATTATTTTTGTTTAAAATAAATAAATTTTTATTTATTTAAATAAATAAATCCAAATAATTAATTATTTGATAATTACTTATTTTAATTTTAATTTTAAACAAACTATAACTATATACTCATAAGTAAGTTTTGTAGGCCGACTTTCTTCCGTCAATTTGTCATACAAGTTGAATGAAGATCACTAGTTGAGTTCAATTAAGTTTGTAGTAATATAAATTAATTTTTTGTTTTATAAGTTAAAATTAATTTATATGTCTTTTTTTTAAAAATATATAACTTTTTTAAGAATTAAAATGCATAATTTATTTTTTTATGTGGTACACAAGGACGGATCCAGGAATGTAGATAGAGAGGGGCTAAAAATTTTTTTACAAAAAATTGACAATAAATTTTTTTTAAAAAAATATTTAATATAAAATTTATTAAAAAAAATAGAAAATAGATATAAAATTTGATAATTTTTTTAAAAATTGAAAATAAAATATACAATAATGTGATGTAAGAATAAAATAGTGAATAAAATTTATAAAATTTTAAAAAATTATAAATAAAAAGTGTCAAATTAATTTATTAAAAGTAAAACTTACCAAAAATAAATAAAAATATAATGAAACCAAATATTTATTAGTATAAAATTAAGATATCATCTACTAATAAAAAAAATTATTAACTTAAAAATTTATTTTTTTAATAATTTTTTATTAATATTTATTTTATTATATATATAAATAAATAAAAAAAGGGAAGGGGGAGGGGGGCTGAAGCCCTGCTTGCCCCCTAAAATCCGTCACTGGTGGTACATTATTTAATTTTAACTTAATATTATTGTTTTATTTATCTTCTTATAAATACATGTGAAGAATTTTATCTAAATCAACTTAATTATATAAGTCATTAACAACAAACTTAATTAAACGTGAACTTCTTTTGATCAGTACTTAAGCGTGAACTTGAACATGTGATTTACTATTAGAATACATTAGCAGCCCCTCATTAGCAGACATTATTTAAAGCATCTTAAGTCGTTAAACATAGAACAAACTTAAACTTAATTGAAGTGAACATGTGGTGGTCATATTATTACAATACTTCATTTAATTAGTGTGTTTGTTCCGTTTCTATTGTAGGACAATGTGCTGGTTGAGAAGCCAAGTAGTTAGGCATGGAGTGGTGTCATAAAATGATATTCATTATATATATATTATTCTTTATACATTTTAAACTTTATACATTATTCTACATTTTATATATGTGTTTTTATGTTAACTTAAAACAGTAACTTATTGTATTTTGATTTTAAAATAATGAATAAATGGAAAAGTAAAATATATTTAAAAATACGTGACAGATTTGATATACGTGCATGAGACAAATTAAGCTTACAAGGGTTGTCAATAGTTTCGGCTATGTCTGGTACAGCTGAGGAGCATTTTGAGCAACATATAATATGTGGTGGAAGTAGTAAATCAAATGCTGGGTGGAAATATGTGTGAACTGGCAGAACCAGATTGTTTTTCAAAGAAAATCTTATAAGAAGACAGAAATCACTGAACGGATTTTGTTCTATATGCTTTGGTATGGTTGAGAATTTATGATGAGGCTTAATTTTTGTCATCTTTTGATACATTGGACTGCAAACTTTAATTTTCAGCATGCATTTATATACGAGAAGTATCCAGCAACTTAGCAACTTAAGTAACTTAAGTAGAGAAGAGAAGACTATTTAATGTAAAATCTGAAATAATGTAATATAAGAGTAAAATAATAAAATAAAATTTATAAGATTTCACAAAATTATAGATGAAAAGTGTCAAATTAATTTATTATGAGTAAAACTTTAAAAAAAATAAGAATGTAATAAAATCAAATATGTAATAACTATAAAATTAATATATGATCTATTAATAAAATTTTTTTTTAATAAATATTAACTTTAAAAAAAAAAAATTTAATAATTTTTTTTATTAATATATTTTTTTTATATATATTAAAAGAAGGAAGAGGGAGGAAGGGCTGAAGCCCCTCTTGCCCCCCTAAATCCGTCTCTGATATATGATTGTTGTAACGCTGCATGTGTTGGTTTTATATTGGTACCAATTTCGGTGAGCATTGGCAGCTGGTTTAAAATACAAGGAAACAATAACAGGTGGGGACTTTGCTGTTGCATGCAGCAATTACATATTCAATATTTGCATACTATAATGTTAGATATGCCATAACCATTCTAATGTGAGATGAGCTGGCCCTGAATGCGTCGCTGTGAATGAAATTTGAATTGTCGACGTAGCTGGCTTCTATTACTTTTACTTTGTTCAAAATTAATAGTTATGAGGCTAATTATCGTCAAATTTGAAAACTCTTATATGAGTCGGATGAGCCTTTTATGGACTAAACGGAGGGGTTGAGTAGTCTCTTTAATTAAAAAACGACAAACTTATTAATTGAATTCAACTCGTGTTCTTGATTCAACTTGAATGACAAATTGACTTATGACAACCAATTTTGTTTTCGTGTTTCCATGCCTAAGTACTACTACTTGAGAAGCAACTAGCACCAGCTACCAATCACTAATTAAAGCCCGAGCCATTAATTAGTCTCACTTATCACATCTATAGTATTGACTCCTTCAAAGTTTTTCTTGTGTTCATATTATGTAGGCCTTACTTTGGGAAGATTCAAGATCATCTTATATATATGCTCCAAGTATCTTAGTTTTTAATTGACTTTTGTCGTACACACTTAATATGCTCCAAAGTAAATTATTTTAAAATTTAAAATATAAAATATGTTAAAAACAATTATTTTCCGTTTTTCACCACTCTCTTTTTATAACTATCCATGCCCATTCTTCCATTTTCAGCTTCGTATAATAATAATAATATATATAAAAACATGCACCCTTTTAAGATCGGATGGATGGAAGAATCAAGGTGAGGACGGTATTTCCCAAGAAGTTAACGACGTGGCCCACAGTCTCTAGAAACTTGCTCTGTTCACCGTTAATTTAACATGTACCTAATCTAAGATTTCAATTAAGGTTTAAGTACAAGTATAAAATGAACTACGTACAACGAGCCCTTCAAGCTAGTTCTAGACGTGAGGTTATTGTTCACGACTCTGCAGGCAGTTTTTTTTTCATGTGAAATTCATTGAATGGTAGCTGAAGAACAAGTGGTCACTTTCCAGTTTCCGGTTGATAAAACCATTATTGTTTTTATCACATTTACTATACTTAATTGGATTAGGTGACAGTCATCAACCTACTAAGGGGACAACACATTTGGATGATGATCCTTGCGTGCGAACTTGAGAACGGAACATTATTGTTTCTCTCATATCGGATAATTAAAATATACATGTTTTTCATTTTTCTTAAAATTTTCAAATTTAGTTTTAGGTTTTAAAAAATCTATCGCAGCAATGAACATGATCTGGCAAGTAACATTAGATTGAAGAGGGACAAAAAACATGATGCAGAAGGTTTGCCGTATGAATGTGAAAATGGCTATGAATTAATAGTGGGGACCAAAAATCACCGTGCACTTGCAGAAGCCGTCAAATAAGACGTTATTATATATTTATATGTCATTATTTTAAACTAACACTCCATAAGATTAAATCACAACCAAAAAACAACTAGTTTTCATTTGTCCCATATATAAGAAGAGAACCCGGCTCAATCTTATAAGAAAACAAATCGATATGTTCGTTTAAAAAAAAAAAAAAAAACCAAATCTATATGTTTATGGTGCATCTTCAATTACTGTGGTGGATGAACATAATGATCAATTTTACCGTGTTTTGGTTTCTTTTTTTACTATCTTTTGTCATAGTTTATTACGTTGCAGGCTTACCTGTTTGATTTTGATTTATGGTGTTTTTTTTTTTTCACCACAAACGGCCGATTCCCGTGACGCAAGTATCGCAGGAAAAAAAAATGTTTTCTTCTTCCATCAAGAACCTTTTGAAACATTATAACGCTAGAAATGAATGAGCCTAAATTAACCGTGTCCCAAAGATCCAAAGTTCACATGTATTATATTCAGTCATTAAACAAGAAAGGCACGCTAATCAAGGAATGGGTGATTTTTTATTTTTTTTATTTTTATGAAAGGAATGTCTCCAAACTCTAAATGAACATTACCCTAAACCATTCAAACATACATGCACTACATTCTTAATTAATTAGATCAATAGTTTCATTTTCATCTTTCTCATTAATCATAACAAGTTACTTTCTTAATTAATTTAAATATAATAATACGGAAAAACTCAGTTTCATATACATTCTTAGTGTAAAATTTGTACATATTAATGTTAGCATCTTGTGGTTAATTTATTATTCATTAAAAAAGTTTTATAGTATAGAATATAGATCATGATGCATTGTTGGATTTGTTGCAGATCTATTTCACTTAACAAAGAATCTAAATTGATTGTAAAAGAAATAAAATCTAAATTTGTATCATGTACCTGACATATCATTCATAACTAATATTGCGAACATTGATAATTGATAGTAATTTACAACAACCGATCTCGTGCTCATTCTTTATTGAAAAGGATATTCAACTTTTATGCAGAATCACATACTTTTTAAACTTAATAAATAGTAGTAGTGTTCTTAATTTCTCTGGATCAGTCTCTCTCACTCTCTAATTCTATACCTCTGCTAGTGCGCTCTCCATAATTCCACTAACCTATTCAAAGCCATGATTGAAGATCCACCTTTTGCCATTGCCTCGGTGGCACTAATTTTCATATTGAAAATCCTCTGTCTAATTTCCTTCCCCCTGTCCGAGTCCATGAGTTCCATGACTCGGTCACCCAACTCGGTGGAACTCACTGAGCCGTCTCTGTTCTGCTTCACGCCCAAACCCACCTTCATTTCCTCAACCAAAATAACCTTATTCAGCTTCTGCTCCGCGTAGAGAGGCCACGCCACCATTGGCACCCCTTCACAAACAGATTCCAACACCGAGTTCCACCCGCAGTGAGTCACGAACCCTCCCACTGAGTCATGATTCAGAATCGCCGCCTGTGGGGCCCAGTCCCTCACCACCATTCCCTTCCCCTTAGTCCTCTCTAAAAACCCTTCCGGCAGCAACTCATCCAAACTCGGTGGCTCCCCTGAGTCACCCTCTTCGAACTCGCTCCTCACAACCCACAAGAACCTTTGCTCACTCCTCTCCAACCCAACAGCAATCTCTCTCAACTGCTTCCTCGAGAACCTTCCCATGCTTCCGAAACTCAGAAACACGACGCTGTGACTCGGTTGCGAGTCGAGCCAACTCAGACACCCGTTATCATCGGCTCTACAAGGAGCAGAAGCAATGACGGGTCCAATGCAAAACACTTTTGGCGTGGTTCCTTCCATCAACCCTTCATTGAACGCTTCCACAACCCTCCCTTCCATGGCATCAAACGAGTTAACTATAACCCCGCAACTGTCCCTCATGCACGTGGCTATGTCAATAAAAATCTGGTAACCTTCGTTAGCACGATCCTGCATCTGCTCTGGCATGTCATCGGTGTGAATTTTCGGTAGCCCTGGAATGACGAGTTGCATGTTGAGGTCCTTGAAGGACTTGGTGGTGTTTTCGTGAATGATGACTTGGTGAAGGAAAACGGCGAGGGTGGAGGCGCCGGAAGTGTAGTAGAAGTAAGTGGGGATTTGAAGCGCGTTGGTGACACGTGCGGCGCTGTAGTTCAAGAAATCCAGGACTATGGCTCTGAGGTTAGAGGTTTGGGAAATGGAGTTGAGGATGCGGCGGAGGTGGTGGCCGGTAGCGCGGCAGAGCTCGAAGTTGAGGGCCATCGGAGGGAGGGCGGTGGGGATGGAGATCTGAGGGATGCGGTGGAAGGAGATGGCGGGGGTGGCGGCGGAGACGGCGGAGATATATTTAGCGGTGGCGTCGCAGGTGAAGGCGGTGGGGGAGGTGGGAGTGTCTTGGTTGGGGGGTGGGGTTAGAAAAAGAATGGTGATGGAAAGTGAAGGATGGTGGCTTATTATGAGTTTTCCTAGCTCCACCATTGAAACTAGGTGTCCTCTCCCCAAGGCTGAGTATAGAACTATGGAGTCCTTCATTGTCATGATGATTCAAAAGAAAGTCTCTTTTTTCTTTTCTTGCTCTTTCTTTTGAGTTCTTAGTGTGGAAAATAAGAGCTTGTAATTGCTCTATTTATGGACAACCTAAGGAGGACAAAGCAACGCAATATGTCGGCTGATTTAGTATTATTTTTTCGGGGAAATTATGTTTTATTAAAAAATAGTTTTAAGTTTAATTATCTTTTGTCTTTGTAGTTGCAATAATTTACTATTCTAATACGTTTACAACAGTACTTAGATCATAATCCTACAGTTACGTATTGAATAAATTTAAACTCTAAATTATTAGTATTAATTAATTTGGATAGTTTTACACAGTTAATTCACGTACTTCAATTATTATTTTTAAACAAAGTAAAAGTTACAAGGTCAGAAATAAAATAATATTTTATTGTTATACATGCCTATGCTTCTAGATGTTGAATATTATTTAATGGCTAATCTATTGGGTGTGTTTGCTAATGCTTGGAGCGGTGTGGTGTGATACGGTGATGTGTGGATCTGTCAGTATATGAACTCACATGTACTGATTTATTAAGAGGAATTTCATTGGAATCTTGAAAATTTTAATCATTTTTTATATGTTCATACTCATAATTAAATTCTGGCCTCAAAAAACAAGTATACTAAGATCAACTATCTTTAATGATAACCTATTTTGTGTAATTCAATTATAGAAGGATAATATATTCTCATAACTATGAAGAAGCACGTTTGATTATTCATTGACTTGAAGTTGTTATAACTGATGCGTAGCGTCAAGTGATATGTTCTACTATAGCTCAGACAAAAAAAAGCATTATGTTTATATTACTTTATCACAGCTTTTTTTCTATTTTTTCATCCTGAGTCACTATATTTATAATCATTTTATCTAATTCTATAGCACTAGCCACTAGGTTAATATTAACATAAATTATTTATTACAATTATACTTTTTTTTTCTGTTTAGCTCTTACTTTAGTTGTTAACATTCAGTGGCGAACAATATTTTTATCCAATTAAAAATGGAGTGTAGGTATAAGTGCTCTCTTAACATATTTCTTCTGATAAACTCTTTATGTTGATTAAAATTTAGTGAAAATTATAAAAAAAAATATAAGTAAAACTCATTAAATAAGAAATAAAACGTCGTATTATATATATATATATATATATATATATATATATATATTTATTTATTTATTTTTTTATAAAAACTTGTATTTTTAACAAGTTTTAATTAACAATAAAGAATGTATTTAAAAATGCTTGTTAAAGAATATTCTCAGCATTTCTCAGACGTTGATATTTTTCTATTTTAAAATGAACAAAAACTGTGAACTATCAAGAAATGTTTATTTTATGCTTATATATGGCTGTGTTTCTAGAAGATTGAATATTTAATAAATATATCACTCAAGTGTGTTTGCTTCGAGTGGTGTGCCATGTGATCTGTCTTTGAACTCATATATGTTCATTTAAATATAATTAACTTTGTAGAGCAACTGAGCAATGCAGAAAGAGTTACACAGGTTGGTTTGGATTTAAAAAATTCACAGAATTATACTTAATTATAGCAATATGAAGTAAATCATCAATATAAAAAAATTATTATATTTAATTATTTATATTTTATCTAAAAATTCATTTAATTTAAATAAAATAAGTGTAAAGTAGATAAAGTTAACAATAAAATAAAAATATAAAAAACATTTTACTTAAAAAAATAAATTTTGTTACTTATAAATAGGAGAAAAATAAAATAAAATTGTTATCTTATATACAGGAGCAGAGTAGTATTAATTAAATTTAATTCTTTAGCCGAAGGCATTGTTACTCAAGTTATAAAGTCCGATAGAACCATTACTATCAACAAATTCTTCTTGAATATTTAATTTAAACTTAAATTTAAAATCATAACTTAAATCGAAACAAAAGATGAAATATATAAGAATAGAATAATTATAATATCCTAAATTAATATATAATTTCCCTAATTATTAAAATATATAGAATAGTATCCTAATTTTCTTTTTAAAATAAAAGATAAATATTTTTTTGTTAATTAAAATAAGAATAGAATAAGAATAATATCATAAATTAATATATAAATTCCTTTAATTAATAATTTTTATCTAAGGAATAATGCATGCATATTATACAATACATCAAGTATAAAATAAACGCGCTGTAGAAAAAAGTATATAATAAACGTAAAACTTAAGTTACTTCTTTTTCAATGTAAATTACCTGTAATAATTCAAAATAAATATATAATCTAGAAAATTATAATGGTCATCTCACATAGTCACATACCTTAATTTAGTTACTTTTTCTTCAATCTAAGAAATTTTTCGCCCAAAAGTTAGGAACTAATATATATATATATATTATGAAGTCTTTAATCTCAGTTTTTTTCTTTTTCTTTCTGTCTGTCCTGGTATGAAAAATTCTTAACAAATTGAATTAATATATTCTATTACTATACAAGTATATATATAGTCTTTGTAGACTAGTTTCCCATGTGTAATTTTTTTTTGTTACTTTTTACTTAGTTATATATTTGTCCTGATGTATTCGCATTGGTGTTTGTTTTGTTTATATTTCTTTATTTCTTGTGATATTGTATGTTCTAATTAACAATGTTGGGCTATTAGCTCCACCGTGATGACAGTGGGGAGGAATCAATGCATGCACCTGTTTTTGGTGGTCCTGTTTGTCTTCAACTGGAAATTAATAACTACTGCATTGCTTACTTTGGTAGACTCACAAATATTATCTCTTTTTTTTTTTTTATTCTCCACAATATTATCTCTAAAGCTTGTTTATAATGCTTCATTAACCTCATTGATGCAACAAATCTGTTAATTCACTTGGACTCATCTGATGTGTGATCTGTCATTATTTGAACCCATATGTGTTGATTTTAATATTGACTTCTTCACTTTGTATAGCTCAACTACGTACCTATAGAAAAGCATGTTCAGGGTTGGTTCAATTCTCATTGATTTCACACTAATATCAAATTCTAATTAATTTAATTAGCAAAAGAAAAATGATTTCATATTAGTCCGGTTGGTAAGGAATGAATTCATTATTTTTCTTTGTAAGGAATGAATTCAGATGTAAATTTGATTAACCGTTATATGAGAATCTTGTTAGTAAGTAGCATCTAAATACTTCTAAAAACGTTAATTGAGTATTGAGATCCGCTTTGAACTCTTGAGAGTCAGTCTACTTAAATTTTTTACAAAAAAATCAAATTAATTTAATATGATATTTTATAATTTTAATGGATAAAAAATAAGGATAGTAACTAATTAAAAGCATATTTGATGGGAGTGTTTAGTGACTTGTTTAAGTTCTTTCTAAGTTTCTATAAGCAATTAGTGTAAAATTATACCATAGATATAACATTATATTATAAATTGACTAATGTAATTAAGTTAAACACTCATTCTAACAACTTTAAAATTGAAATTAATTTCTTTTTCTTTTGATAAAACGTTTAAGTTTATGTAACATGGTAAGAATCATGAAAATAATATTAATAACAACTCATATAAGTAACATAATATATGCTCTAAGTTATTTTTAGTATTAATTATTCTTTAACCAATATTAGAGTTTGATTATTTTTTGTAGAGATATATAAAAAAAAAAAGAGTTATTTACCATCAATAGTGTGAATTAAATTCATTGGAGCTATATATCGGGAAAAAAAGAAGAAGAGAAGAATTAAATTAAGTAATTCGTTATAGAAAAATAAGACATCTGGGTCTTAATTATGTTAGGTAAGGTTATTTATTCTCATCGTTTGCTCTAAAAAGTTGTGCTTTGTGATTTTTCTATCACTTTTTTTATAACTTTAAAATTAGACACGTTTCTTATCTAATAAGTCTTCCATTATAATACTATCAAAACTAAAACATCCCTCTTCTTATTGCATCAAAATTCAACTTTTGTTTATGAGAACTTCTCAATTTCATTAATTTCAACAAGCTAGCTAGTTAGCTGGAACAACAAGAGAAGATTTTACGTAAAATAATTGAAACTCATGTGTCCTATTTTTCTGTTTTTTCCCCCCCCCCCCCTAGATTTGAGACTCAGGCTCTTATATTTTTCTGCTACGTACAATTTTTTTTTTTTAAGGAACGTACAAATTACTTTGTTTCCTTTTTGTTTATATTTTTGTACTAGCAAATATAAATATACTGGGGGTGTTGCATTATTGAAGCCTAAAAATATGGGTCAACGCACGCTTCTTAATTGAATCATGCCATTATTTTGTATGTAATTTCATAACAAAGTTATCATATGCACTGCATTTGTCCTTGTGCTCCTGCACGGTTCTTAATATTTTAACCCATGCATTATGCCTAAATTAGTGCCTATTGATTGTCACCAACTAGTTGCTTGTATTAAGAACTATTCGTTAAACGACATTATGAATTGCTTAGGCCCTATTAGTCAGTGAATTTGATGGTAATGAAAATAAAATTCTTTTTTTAACATTACCAGAGAACTACATAGGTTTGAGTTGGACAGCGACATTCCTCTTAAAAATCATAACGCGGGGTGAAAAGACATCAACGAGCCCTAATGTAAGTGTAAGACATCGTTAGGTCAAAGAAACTTCAACGAACCTATTCTGATGAAGTCGCATAGAAAAATCGTCTCTCTCCCTGTTCCAATGAAATCACACAGAGAAACTTAACCAAATCAATCACATAAAATTGTCCTTTCTCAATGAAATGGAGCTTCGGAGTGACAGTATTGGTCAAGAGATGTCGTTTGGCCAGAAAAAAAAAATTAACAATTTAAACCGTGATTGAAAATCAGACAGAAAAAACAACTTTAAACTGTTTTAAAAAATAATAGGATGAAATTGCATATTTTAAAATAGTTGGACGAATTAAATATTTTTTTAAAAATAGTGGGACCAAATTAGTAATAAACCTTTTTTTTAAGCTTTACCATTTTTTAATTACACACAAGTTAGCAACTTTTTTTAACCCAAAACCCAAATTAGCAACTCTTTTAAATATCACACCAACTCTCTTAATGTTTAAAAATATTAAACTAATATCTCCATCTCTCTTTGAAAACATCATACTAACACTCTTTCTGATGTCGATAGAAAGTTGCGTTAGTTTTGATAAACGAATTTCACTTTTTTTCTTCTTGTTTTTTTTTTTTTTGAAGAAAACGAATTTCACTTTGAATTCATATATATCACGTCGATTTTGAAATTGTTGTGGAAATATCTTTCACGTCGGCCTAATTCACATCGATTCGAAACCGAATGCAAGTAGTTAGGCAGGGAAAGGTCATAAAATGATATTTATTGGCTATCAATTTGCCATACTAATTAATGTGAAGGGCGGCGAACATATATACATATTATTGTAATTTATAATAGGACAGCGACTTAATTGTTCAGTTCACGTTTAAGTTTGTTGGATGTTTAACGACTTCAGTTGCTTCAAATAATGTCTGAATCGATCGGTTGAACATGCACTATTGAAAATTAAATGAAGGGCTGCGAATGTTTTTATATAATATAGGAAAACCGAATGTTCAGTTCACGTACGTTCTTTTTCAGTAAAATTCTTCACGAGAATTTACGAAAAGAGAAATAAAGCAATAAAATAAATTAAACTTTAAGATAAAATTAATTATGTTTTTTTTACGTTATATATATATATATATATTAAGATGTATAAATTAAATTTTACTTTATTAATAAAAAATGAATTTTAACTTATAAAACAAAATTTTGTTTATCTTTTATATCCGTATGTTCTTCAAAATTATTATTTTAAAAATCATCTAAACTAGCCACTCAAAAGTCAAAAGCATCACACAACTGGTTGAGCGAATTAATATTATCATCTTGTTTATAAGTAATATAAGTAATAATTGATTTATTTTAATAGTCATGCCCAAAGTTTAAAAACTTTGACAACAACCCCCTTTATATTTTTCTCTAGCTAGCTACAAAAGCAACTTTCTAATGTGAATGATATGATATGTTTGGTTTAAAGAAAAAAGTGAAGAGAAAAAAAACATAAAAAAAAAGAGTGAAGTGGGAAGAAGGATTACAATTTGTCACATGTTTACATATTTCTACGATCAATCATTCCACTTTTCACCATTTCAAATAAATTGGAAAGGAAAAATTTATAAATATACCGTATATACTTTAAATTTAGGATGTATGAATGAAAGGAAGAAATTATATAAAAAAAAAAAGAATAAAAATGAGACAACAGAAAAATTAAAGTATATTGATGAATAGTAAAATCAAAACATTAATGATGAAAGATATAGCCATTAATGATGAAACATACGGGTCCAAGTAACACGAAGCATGTAGTATATTTCGTGGTTCCCTCGTAGTTTCTAGATTATTTATTTATTTATATATTTTAAAATTAAAATATAACAGCAGACATATAATCCAATACACTTGCAGCACGCTGCTCCACATGCTGCCAAAAAGTGGGCAAAGAGACACTTCCTTTGAATTAGGAGAGAAAAAGAAGAAAAGACTTCCTACTCTCGCTAGTCTCCATGCTGGTGGAACTAGGCAAACAAATACTAAATATTATATGCATCTTTAAAAAAAAAAAAAAAAAAGAGGATAAAAAAACAGAATTGCATCACCGTTGCTAAATCCTACACCAAATTCCTTGTACTAAAATAAATTTAAGACGAGGTGTGAAACTACGAGAGCAAATTGATAAACCACTATATGTTGCAAAACAAAATTAGAATTAGCAAAAGCTGATGTATCAAGTAACAGGAGATAGATCTTAACCGTTTAATAATATAATAATAAACCTAATTAAGAGTTCTTATAATTAAACTGGTCCACCTGCTTACACCACCTAATTAACTTGACTACGATATCATGGCCCTAAATAATTCAGGGTATATATATATATATATACCTTCAGTTTAGTGTTTTTTTTTTAAAACTTAAATAAACGCATGTGTGTTGAAAATTGAACCAGCGACAGAACACTTTTCATGACGTGTGGGTCCAAACAGCGACAGATCACAGATTTACAGTACTGTCACACCACACCATTCTAAACGAAGACCCTTAGCATGCCATGTGGCATGTGGGTTTACTCTTCTAGAAGGACATGCATATCATTTATGGCTTATAGTTTTTAGTTTATTTAAAATAATAATAAATAATAAACCAGCCGACATATAATCCAAGACACTTTTAGCAGTCTGGATGGCAATAAATAGAGCAAGAAACAATTCTCTTCCCCAAGACAATCTTCCTTAAAATTAGGAGAGAAGAGAAAAACAAAGACTTTCTCTTGAATCACCATGACCATGAAAGACTCAATAGTTCTATACTCAGCTTTGGGAAGGGGGCACCTAGTTTCAATGGTGGAGCTAGGAAAACTCATACTAAGCCACCACCCTTCACTTTCCATTACTATTCTTTTTCTAACCGCACCTCCCAACCAAGACACTCCCACCTCCCCCACCGCTTTCACCAACGACGCCACCTCCAAATACATCTCCGCCGTCTCTGCAGCCATGCCTTCCATCTCCTTCCGCCGCATCCCTCAGATCTCCATCCCCACCGTCCTCCCTCCGATGGCCCTCAACTTCGAGCTCTGCCGCGCCACCGGCCATCACCTCCGCCGCATCCTCAACTCCATCTCCCAAACCTCAAACCTCAGAGCCATAGTCCTAGATTTCTTGAACTACAGCGCCGCACGTGTCACCAACGCGCTCCAAATCCCCACTTACTTCTACTACACTTCCGGCGCCTCCACCGTCGCCACACTCTTTAAGCAAATTATCATTCACGAAAACAACAAGTCCCTCAAGGACCTCAACATGCAGCTAACGATTCCTGGCTTACCGAAAATTCACCCCGATGACTTCCCAGATCTGTCGAAGGACCGTGAAAACGAAGGTTACCAGGTTTTTATTGACATAGCCACGTGCATGAGGGACAGTTATGGGGTTATAGTAAACACCTTTGACGCCATTGAAAGTAGGGTTATAAAAGCGTTCAGCGAAGGGTTGATGGAAGGAACCACGCCACCGTTGTATTGCATTGGACCCGTGGTTTCTGCTCCTTGTAGTGGCGATGATAACGGGTGCTTGAGATGGCTCGATTCACAACCAAGTCACAGCGTTGTGTTTCTGAGTTTCGGAAGCATGGGAAGGTTTTCTAGGGCTCAGTTGAGAGAGATTGCTGCTGGGTTGGAGAGGAGTGAGCAAAGGTTCTTGTGGGTTGTGAGGAGCGAGTTCGAAGAGGGTGACTTGGGGGAGCCACCGAGTTTGGACGAGTTATTACCAGAAGGGTTTTTAGAGAGGACCAAGGAGAAGGGTTTGGTGGTGAGGGACTGGGCCCCACAGGCGGCGATTCTGAGTCATGACTCGGTGGGAGGGTTCGTGACTCACTGCGGGTGGAACTCTGTGTTGGAGGCGGTGTGTGAAGGGGTGCCGATGGTGGCGTGGCCTCTCTACGCGGAGCAGAAGCTGAATAAGGTTATTTTGGTTGAGGAAATGAAGTTGGGTTTGGCGGTGAAGCAGAACAAAGAAGGTTCAGTGAGTTCCACCGAGTTGGGTGACCGAGTTAAGGAGCTTATGGACTCAGACAGAGGTAAAGAGATAAGACAAAGGATCTTTAATATGAAAATCAATGCCACCCAAGCAATGTCTGAAGATGGATCTTCTGTAGTTGCTTTGAATCGGTTGGTAGAAATATGGAGGGAACACTAATTAATTATTATTGTGATGTTAATGCTGCTACTGTACGCATTATTTATTCAGTATAGAATAGTGTGAGGGAATAATTAAGTTTACAAAAGTGTGATTCAGTATCATAATTCAGAACCGAATTTCTTTCTCAATAAAGAATGAGCAGAAGTTAATTTGGTGTAATTTACTGTATCAATTTTCTCAAGATTAATAATGAATGATGTCTTAGTAAGTAGTTATTACGTACGTGGTCCAAATTTAGATTCTCTGTGAACTAAAATGATCTACAACATGTTAAACTTTTTCAAATGCAAAATAAATTAATCACAACATGCTAATAATTGGAGTCAAATTGTCTCCATTTGCATGTTATATAGTGCTATTTACAATAAATTTTATACTTTTCAAGTTTGGCAACCAATAGTGTTTTATTGAAGTGTGTTTTTGTTTTGGTCGTGGTTGGTCCTTGTCATTTTCTGTTATCCCTCGTGAGGCCAATAATACTGACTATAGATTAATGTAGATGGAAATAATTAAGCCTCCAGTTTTCGTTTAGGAATCCTTAGGCTACGATTCTTCACAAAAAAAAAAAAAAAACTGTGTTTTTGTTATTATTATATTTAAATTAAATAAGAAATTAACGAACATTAATAAGAAAAATGTTAGTAATCGAGGATGAACGCAACTAAGTGCACCTTGGTTATGAAATATGAAGTCTAACAAGTTGTTAGAGTTTGTAGTTAGCCTAAAAGGGCATTGAAATGAATCTTTAGTGCAACAGATTTTTAGATCGGTATAAGAACACCGATTTAAGATCGGATATTCCTCAACCGATTTAAGCGTACTTTTGATCAAGCAAACTTTGAAATGCCACTTTTGCATGTAGTGTCGACTTTTGGCCGTTGCTTTTTTTTTTTTTTTTTTTTTTTGTAATTTCCTTTAGAATTCTATTTTTAAATCATTAATGAATAAAGTGTAAAAATGTTTCAAAAATTCTTATGTAGATATTGTTTATTTTGAAATGCATGTGAATTTTGCCGTTAACTTTTAGGCCACCTATGAGCTTGTAATGGAGTGCATGCAATATGGCATTATTTTATGCCTACTTGAGAACCCCATATGCATTCTTGAAATTTAGTTCAACGCGTTGTCTCGTCTTTAGATTTGATGACACTTTAATAATAATAGCCCTATATAATATCTACTTCATCATAGTATTTTTATTTTTAATATAAATGAAAAATGTATTTTAGTGTAATCTTTTTATCTTTATGTTCGTAATAAAAAAAAGTAAAAAGGAAAACGACGTATGTTGATAATGATATGCACAATATGAAGTACTTTAATATATTATTAATTCTTAATAGACTCCGTGGCAACTAGTGAAAATTAAAGAAAACTAAACTTTGTTGCAGATTAATGTTGATTTGTTTTTATTGACATGCATGTTTGAATTAAAGTCGAAATCATTTCAAAAATATCTTTAATTTTAAAGTAACAATATTTTTTTTTTATGTTTTAGAATTCACAAATATATTTTATAATTTTAAAACAAACATACCCTTAATCATTTTAGGATCTACATTTGTTTTTAGAAAGGTAGCATAACTACATACATACTATAAAAATTAGGTGATTTTCAAGCCTTTTAAAGTCAAAATATATAATGTTATTTGGCTTGTAGATACATATCTAACATGTCATTTTCATTAAACATGAAAGTATATGTAGATTAATTATATATGTTTATATATAAAAATTAATTAATTAATTATGTTTTAGTAAACTAAAGCATATGAGAGGCGTCAGCAATAATAGCATAAAAATATATTATAGGAAAAATAGATTTATTTGGAGAAGTATTAATTAACGAATTTTAAAATAAATTTTTCAGATTGCAAATTCATTTAACTAAATAAAACAAATTCAATTCAATGATTAAATTAATGAAAGTTAAAATTCATAAAAAAAAATACTAAAAGAAAATCAAGTGTATGAATCAACAAAATGAAGCAAAAATGAATAATTAAACACGTATTATCAATCAATAGCACGCGTGAATTGAGAAGGCCAACAATGAAGAGATGCCAGCATGATGTATCAGCACAGGTGCATGGGACGGATTTAATATAAGTACTGATAGATGCTGCCTTATTAATTGTATTTCTACTTTGGAAAATCCAATGGAATCAATGGTTTAATATTATTGTTGGAAATGGTTAAGTTAATTTAGATCCACCACTACAAATTCATTGGGCCCAGAACAGTAATAGTGAATTTATGTCATGATCGAACTGTAATGGCAGCATTGTAGATAATATTTTTAATTATATGATAAATGCAATAACAGTATCGTGCCGAAGTGAGTCAGTAACGCATTTGTAGATAAATTTCTAAACCATGCAAATATCTTGATTTCGAATTCTCAAACTTGTTTTAAAAATACAGACAAATGCAATGCAACTTGTTACAATTCCTCCTCATCTCACATTCACACATATATACATATGTATGAAAGTATATAAAATCCAATAACATGAGAAGATAAATATTGCAACTTGCTACAATTCGGCTCCAAGAAGTATCTTTCTGAACCATGAAGACAAATTCATGGCCGATTAATCAAATACCTCTATTTGTACATATCACATAGCACAAGTATTATACATGACCCACTCCTCACTCTATTTTTCTTTTTAATTATTTATTTATTTGTCATCAAATGTCAAATCTATATATAATTTCTCTCTCAATTCCCTATTACTCTCTTCCTTCCACATGGACATTACAAAATTAACTTTTTCCTTGTTGACAATACTTACTATGTCAAGCATGATGCATGGGTTAAGTTAAAATATACTGTATTTGGTTTTGATTGATTGTATGGGTTAAAATATAAAGAACCACATGTAGAAGCACATGCAACGACAAATATGCAGCTGATAATTACAAAATAATGGCACAATTCAATTACCAGACGTAGACTCATATTCTGAGACTACAATGATGCCAATATATATAATGTGATAAAAATATAATAAAAGGGAGAATATATAAAAATAAAATCCTTGACATACTATTCAGGAGTGATACCGCTGGTGCACCATATATTATTTAATTTATTACATACTATTCTCCATATATATGTATAAAAATATTTATCAGTTGTCTACTATTTTAATCTTTACATTCCATGTAATAAATATTTGTTTAATATAATTAATTTTTTAATAAATATTATTTTTAAATATAAATTATATTTTAGATTTATAATGAAAATGAAAATTATATATTATATATTATTTTAGAAATAGAGATAATTATAAAGCATTAAGTTGAAAAGGATAGACAATGGAGAATGTCAAATTAATACACATATAAATGTGGTAACATATAGCCAAGGAAACGTAACCTACACGAAGTGCTACTTATTTTCATGTCATAACTGAGGACATCAAATATATGGGCCTGACTCTAAAGTCAGCTAATTTCCTAAGAATTAAAAAAAAAAAGTCAGCTTCCCTGTAATTTTGTTAAGCTAGCATTTCAATTGCACGAGAGAATTTGAATAAAGAAATTTCCTGAACAACTATATATTCCCCTTGTTATTACAATTGGATGTAATATAAGCTTTTGTCTTCTGATCAAATATAATCCACCCTTTCTGTCGTAATAAAAGAAAAAAAGACATAAGTTGATATAGTAAATTTAGTTTTAAATTATTATGAAATTTTAACAAGCTTGAATTAAGCAGAATTTTATTACTCTTTTTATCAAGCATTTAAATCCATTTAATTCAAAGGGAATTAATATTAATACACATGATGCAGTTCAAATAATGTCAATCATATATCACACCATTAATCCAAGTGGACACAGATTAAAGTGATATAGCCATTAAATATTTAATCTTCTAGAAACACATGCACAAGTATACTAAATAAACTAAACACAACTTAAAATCTTCTAATAGATTTTTAATTTTCATCACAAATATACTAAATGAATCATGGTAATATTTTTGACAAATGGCAAAAAAAAATCGTCTATTTTTTTTTAGGCAACATATTATCTAGTTATATTACCAAACAATAGTGAATCAAGCATATACAATATCTCTGCCGATCGAACTTCTGGGAATGACAACACATATACTAATATAAATAGCAGACCTTAAGGTTTCGATTCTTTAAAAAATCAAAAAGAAAAAACTTAACAGCTGAACGAGTAATCCAACAGTAAGTGTACAAATCCACAACATCCAGAATCCCACTTGGTTCAATTGAAATAAGTATATACAGTTTATACATAGTACAAAGCTACAATTCCTGAAAATCTTAATATTAATTGTATATTTGCACATATTATAGTTGGCCCATAGGGCTCAGAACAGTCGTAGTGAATTGATGTCATATACTGCAAGTACAATGACAGCATTAATAATAGATAATTTTTTAAACCATGCTATCGATCGAATTCTCAATTTCTTTTTAAAAATACAGACAAATGCAATGAAACTTGTTGCAATTCCTCATCTGAGTCATCTCAATGATATAGAAAGGACGAACAATAATACAAAACAGAAAATTAGTTTTGCATGCAGCAAAAACCAGTAAAAAATTCATGTTAAGGTAAGTGTTTTCTCACAGTAATTAAAGAAATAACATGCAAAGGTAAAATTATATGCTGCTGCTGCATGATAACCTAGAATATATAGAAACATTAGATCCAAAGCAATCAATCATAACCATACGGGAATAATATTAAAGCAGATAAGCATTATAAATGGAAGAGTTTATATTCTTCTTACACACACCATGTTGCAGACAACACATATGACATAACAATAACACAAGTGTGTTGAAATATAGCCTTGATTTTGGACTATATTTATCTAAACATAGCTTAATATCTAAAAACATCTTTAGTTAAAAGTTTAGAAGCATGTTTTAGAGGTTCTTTAAGATCATAATTTTAGAGTAGAATGTAAAATTATCTAGAATGTATGGGTATGTTTGTAACTATGAAGAAATATTTAGAGACTTATTTCCTTCTCTTCATTGATGATTTTTCAAGAAAAAAATGGGTGTAGTTTTTGAAACATAAATCGGAGGTGTTTGAAAATTTCAAAAAGTTTAAAGCCCTTGTTGAGAAAGAAAGTGATTTTAAGATTAAAGTCATGAGATTTGATTGTGAAGGAGAGTTTACATCAAATGAATTCCACAAGTATTGTGAAGATCATGGAATTCGATGGTCCTTAACGGTGTCAAGATCTCCCCAACAAAATGAAATGGCAGAAAGGAAGAATAGAACAATCTTAAACATAGCAAGAAGAGCAAGATGAGCATTCTCAAAAGCAAGAGACTTCCAAAGAAATTTTGGACAGAAATAGTAACTTGTGCAGTTTACCTTTTCAACCGGTCTCTAACAAAAAGTGTATTGGAAAAAATGCCACAAGAAACATGGAGTGAAAGTAAGCTTTAGATTTCTCATCTAAGAGTTTTTGGAAACATTGTTGTCCATGTGCATATATCGAATGAGAAAAGAAGCAAGTTGGATGACAAAAGCAAGAAATACATCTTCATTGGTTATGACTCAAATTTAAATGACTACAAACTATACAATCCTAATACAGGGAAAATAATCATTAGTCGATATGTCGTTTTTAACAAAGAAGGAGAATAGGATTGGGGGCAATATAATGAAAACTATAACGTCCTTCCATGTCTTAAAGAAGATGACATAAATCAATCAAGAATAGAGCCAACAAGAGATGATCCTATTACTGTACCAGCTTCACCAATTACAACTTTTCAAGAAGATAAAAGCTCAAGTGAAAGAGTTCCACACTTCAAGAGCTTTCAAGAACTTTATGAGGTAACTGAAAATCAAGATGATCTTACTTTATTTTGCCTATTTTCTAATTGTGAGCCCATGAACTTCCAAGAAGCTGTAGAAAACAAGAATTGGAAAAATGCTATGGATGAAGACATCAAGGTGATCAATAAGAACAATACATGAGAGCTAGTTTCACTTCCAAAAGGGCACAAGGCAATTGGTGTGAAGTAGGTGTACAAAGCCAAGAAGAATGCTAAAGGAGAAGTCAAAAGATATAAGACAATATTAGTGGCAAAATGCTATAGTCAAAGAGTTGGTATCGACTATGATAAGGTATTTGCTCTTGTTACTCAACTAGAAATTGTTAAACTAATTATTTCCTTAGCAACTTAAAATAATTGGAAGATACATCAAATGGACGTGAAATCTACCTTTCTTAATGGGGTCCTTGAAGAAGAAGTATACATGGAGCAACCTCAAAGGTATGAAGTTAAGGAAAAAGAAGACAAGGTTTTAAAGTTAAAAAAGGAACTCTATGGGTTAAAGCAAGCTTCAACAGCTTGGAATGCTCAAATTGACAAGTACCTACATGAGAGACACTTCATCAAGTGTCCATATGAGCATGCACTCCACATCAAAGTCCAAAATAATGATGTTTTGATTGTGTACTTGTATGTAAATAACTTGATCTTTATAGGTAGCAATCCAAGCATGTTCAATAAGTTTAAAAAATAGATGTTGAAAGAGTTTGAGATGATTGACATTGGTCTCATGTCCTACTACCTCGGCATTGAAGTGAAGCAAGAAGACAAAAGCATCTTCATCACTCAAGAAGGTTATGCTATAGAGGTGATTAAGAAGTTCAAGATAGATGACTCTAATCCGATTGACACACCAATGGAATGTGGAAACAAGCTATCAAAGCATGAGGAAGGAGAAAGAGTAGATCCAACACTCTTTAAAAGCTTGGTTGATAGTTTACAGTATTTAACTTGCACAAGACCTAATATTCTCTATGTGGTTAGAGTTGTTAGTCGTTACATGGAGAATCCAATAACCACTCATTTGAAGGCAGTAAAGAGAATTCTTCGATACATTAAAGGTACAGTAAATTTTGGCTTGTACTATTCCATTTTTTATGATTATAAGCTTGTTGGATGTAATGATAGTGATTGCAATAGAGATGTGGATGATTGCAAGAGCACAACTGACTTTGTGTTCTACAAGGAAGACACTGTATTCACATGGATGTTAAAGAAGCAATCGAATGTTACTTTTTCTACATGTAAAGTATGTAATTGCTACCTCTTGTGTTTACCATGCTATTTGGTTACAAAATCTACTTAAGGAGTTAGGTTTGCCACAAGAAGAGTTGACCAAGATTTATGTGGATAACAAGTCAGCAATAGCTTTGCTAAGAATCCAGTTTTCCATTACCAAAGTAAGCACATTGATACACATTGCTGCCACTATGTTAGAGAACGCATCACGAGAAAGAATGTGCATTTGGAGTACGTGAAGACT
This sequence comes from Amphicarpaea edgeworthii, assembly GCA_014843725.1. Classification (NCBI taxonomy): domain Eukaryota; kingdom Viridiplantae; phylum Streptophyta; class Magnoliopsida; order Fabales; family Fabaceae; genus Amphicarpaea; species Amphicarpaea edgeworthii. The sequence continues at coordinate 4,932,112 of CM026325.1, forward strand.
CATGATCAAGTAGCTAATATTTTCACCATGCCACTTAAGAAAGAAGACTTCACAAGATTGAGAAGTTTGATTAGAGTAACAAAATCAAGTTTAAGAGGGGGTGTTGAAATATAGACTTGATTTTGTGTCATATTTGTCTAAACATAACCCAATATCTAGAAACATTTTTAACTAAAAGTCTAGAAGCATGTTCTAGAAGGTTATTTTAGATGATAATTCTAGAGTAAAATGTAGAATTATCTAGAATATGTGAGTATGTTTGTAACTATGAAGAAACTTTTTAGAGACTTATTTATAATCACATTAGATTAATCATGTGTTGGCAAAATCTTAACTACTAGTATGGGAGGAATTACTAATATAAATAGGGGTGATATTTTAGAGTTTATAAGACACATCATCAAACAAAAATAAAAAATGTTATCTTATATAAATAATCCATTCTTTCATATTTCTAAAGCTTTTATTTTCAATATTCTTTCATCGATAAAATTACATTCCAACAAAGTGTATATTATACATACGCACTCCTCAAACAAAATAATAATTGTCGACTGGGTTATTAAATTTGCAGACTTACCTTTTTATCTCATTTTCACTCCATCTTCTCTCCTTATCTCTTAATCTTTTTATCATTAAAATCAAACTATTTGCCATATCTATAATTTTTCTCGCTTATTATTATTTTTTCCTTTCTATCACACTCTTCCTTTCACCCATGCATCTCAACGTTCATGATGCATTAGTTAAAGTATTATAAACCGTGCAAATAATGGTATCAGAATAATGGCACGGTTCAATTACGAGACGTTGAACATATTCTGAGACTTTGGTGGATGCCAACACCCGTAATATAAACATATTGTACCCAAATTTCTAATAAATAAATACTTTTAAATATATAACTTATATTTTACATTTATAAATAATTTAAATTATAATATAATATTTTTTATTATTAACAATATTAAAAAATTAAAAAATTAATTTTAAAAATAGAAATAAAAGATAATTAAATTAAAAAGGATATAGACGATAAGAAATATCAAGTGCTCAGAATAAATACTCGTAACATATAGCCAAGGAAACGTAAACCTACACGAGTTGCGACTTATTTTCAGAGACTGCAAACATATGGCTTTAAAAGTCAGCTTCCCTCTTATTTGGACATTGTTTACTTAAGCTAGCGTTTGCGTTTCAGTTGTTCCATGAGAGAATTTGAATAGAGAAATTTCCCTACAAATATTTAATATTCTCCTTGTTCTAATAATCGGATGCACTGACTTTTGTTTTGTCTACTGATCAAACATATATAATTCAACCTTTCAGTCGTAAAAAAAGAAGAAGAAATAAGACAAAAAAATTGATGTAATCAATTTAATTTAAATTATTATGAAAATTTAGCAAGCTTGAATTGGGTTGAATTTTATAGCATTGTAAGAAGCATTTAAAGCCAACTAATGCAAAGTGATTTAATATTAATACATGAGTTGAAATAATGACAAATCAGATCACAGATCACGTCAATCGTAGTGAACACAGTATATAGCCATTAAATGTTAATCTTCTAGAAGAGCATGGATGTATAACTAAGCTTATAGATTTTTAATTTTCATCACAAGTGTACTATCTAATCTATATTAACCTTTCTATATAGCAACTTTAAATAAATTTGATACTATTTTAATTTATAGTTTAATTTGTAATTTAGATTACATTATAATTTCTGAGGAGGTTTAATATCTAGATAATTTTTAAGTTTAGATTTGTAATTTTATCAAATATGGATTGTTCTTTAAAAAAAATGAATCATTAGAAAAAGTCCCGTAAGAATTTGCTTCATTCTAATTTTTGGCCAACAAATAAATTTATATATACTAAAAGCAAAACTCAATAACAACACCAAAGTTTTAAATTTTAAAAAGATAGAATTCGTCATAGTAAACCCAAGACTTTTTTATTCATGCATCAACTTTTCCTATACTTCACTTTCAAACAGCTTTGTTTGTACATTATTTCCTATCATGTCCTCTGTCATGTAGTCATACTCATCAATTTCTCTCTTTTTTTAATTTTGTTTTATCTTTCTTACTTTTACTTGTAAACCTCAAGTTTAGGTGCATGTTGATTGTTTTTCAGAAATCAATACATGTGGGGGTTGACAGACGACTTTTCAGTACATGTGGGTTTAAATAGCAACGCATCACATATCACGATAACACACTTGACTCGAGTGAATGAATAGCCATCGAATAATATTCAACTTCTAGAAGAGCACAGCCAGCAGCCATGTATACGTAAAACATTACATTACAGTCTACAGTACACTTATTTATCCCATGTAGTTTTAGAATATACAGTACTCTAGTACCAGCCGACATATAATCCAACACACTTCATTACGTACCCAACTCTGGCAATAAATAAAGCAACAAACACGTACACTTTCCCACCAGCACACAGAGAGCAAGAAAAAAACCAAAGACTTTCTCTTGAATCACCATGACCATGAAAGACTCGATAGTTCTATACTCAGCTTTGGGAAGAGGGCACCTAGTTTCAATGGTTGAGCTTGGAAAACTCATTCTAAGCCACCACCCTTCACTTTCCATTACTATTCTTTTTCTAACCGCACCCCCCAACCAAGACACTCCCACCTCCCCCACCGCTTTCACCAACGACGCCACCTCCAAATACATCACCGCCGTCTCCGCCGCCACCCCTTCCATCACCTTCCGCCGCATCCCTCAGATCTCCATCCCTACCGCCCTCCCTCCCATGGCCCTCAACTTCGAGCTCTGCCGCACCACCACCCACCACCTCCGCCGCATGCTCAGCTCCATCTCCCAAACCTCAAACCTCAAAGCGATAGTTCTAGACTTCATGAACTACAGCGCCGCACGTGTCACCAGCGCGCTTCAAATCCCCAGTTACTTCTACTACACTTCCGGCGCCTCCACCCTCGCGGTTCTCCTTTATCAAACCGTGTTTCATGAAAAGTACACAAAGTCCCTCAAGGACCTCAACACGCACATCGTAATCCCAGGGCTACCGAGAATTCACACCGATGACCTTCCAGACGGGGCGAAGGATCGTGAAAACCCATGTTACGGTGTTTTTCTTGACATAGTCACATGCATGAGGGGTAGTTCCGGGATTATAGTAAACTCATTTGAAGCCGTCGAAGAGAGGGTTGTAGAAGCGTTCAATGAAGGGTTGATGGAAGGAACCACGCCGGAAGTTTTTTGCATTGGACCCGTTATTTCTTCTGCTCCTTGTAGAGCCGATGATAGCGGGTGTTTAAGTTGGCTCGACTCACAACCGAGCCAGAGTGTTGTGTTTTTGAGCTTCGGAAGCATGGGGAGGTTTTCTAGGGTTCAGTTAAGGGAGATTGCTGTTGGGTTGGTGAAGAGTGACCAAAGGTTCTTGTGGGTTGTGAGGAGCGAGTTCGAAGAGGGTGGTGACTCGGCGGAGCCGCCAAGTCTGGACGAGTTGTTGCCGGAGGGGTTTTTGGAGAGGACGAATGGGAAAGGTTTGGTGGTGAGGGACTGGGCCCCACAGGCGGCGATTCTGAGTCATGACTCGGTGGGAGGGTTCGTGACTCACTGCGGGTGGAACTCGGTGTTGGAGGCGATTTGTGAAGGGGTTCCAATGGTGGCGTGGCCTTTGTACGCGGAGCAGAAGCTGAATGAGGTGATTTTGGTGGAGGAAATGAAGTTGGGGTTGGCGGTGAAGCAGAGCAAAGACGGGTTAGTGAGTTCGACCGAGTTGGGTGACAGAGTCAAGGAGCTCATGGACTCGGATAGGGGAAAAGAGATTAGACAGAGGATATTCCAAATGAAAATTAATGCCACCGAAGCAATGGCAGAAGGTGGTTCTTCTGTAGTTGCATTGAATAGGTTGGCAGAAACATGGAGTAGTACTTGCAATTGAGAGAATGATAGTATACTGTAATAGAAACATACGTGCATGTGATTCAGTATAAAACTGAATTTCTTTCTCAATAAAGAATGAACGGGATTTAAGTTGTTGTAAATTATCAATGTTCTTATTTAGATATACTATATACTTATTTATTTTACATTTCTCTTTTCTTCTTGTTAATCACTTCTCTATTTCTTACTCGTGAGGTCTACAACATATACCAGAAAATTAAATGTCCACCACACTTTTTCCTTTCCTTAATTGTTGTTGTTAAATATAAGAATGGAACTTAATTAGGTGTTGTATATATATATAAATTTGGAACAAGTTCAGAAGAACACGGCACGGCACCATTGTGTACGAGTAAACTCACACGTTAGAAATTAATTTGAAGAGTCATATCAAATTAAACATGTCCATGTACGTATTAAAGTACATTTTAGATATCTATTTCGTTTAATTAGGGAAGAGTTTGATTTTTGGACAACCAAACACACCTTATAAACATCCCAAAAATCAGGCTCGACTTATATTTTCCGTCTAATTAATAATGTTTCATAACCGGTGCCTGAGGGAAGACTAAAACATTTTGTATATCTTAATTGGTTGCGTTTGATCAATAATGCACATTTTGACAAAATTCCAATTCGAATCCATAAAATTCACGTAAAACCGAATTTGATGATTTAATTTTCTTCCACCAATAATGTACGTCAATCTTCTCTGACATGAATTAAACTGATAGTTACTTCTGCTATATAGTTCAACTTGCATCATGGGTCCGTTTGTGGTCAAATTAAACAACATAAATCAAACAGGTAATTAAGTCTAGCAGTCTGCAAGGTAATAAAACTACATCGCGAAAGTTAAAAAAGATATATTTTTAAAAAGCACAACATAATATATAATTTTAATAATTTATTTTCTTCTAACAATATATGGATGTACCATCAACATTCCTACATTAGTTGTATTTCATTATTGGATTTGAATTCGTACAGTTTTGTTGATTAATTTATGTTCTTGAGTGTATGTGCTGCCTAAATTTTATGTATGAGTTAAAGTATTCGTTATATTCCTTTTAGTAATATTTGATTCATTAAAAATATATTTTGATCCACACTTCAAATTATGAGTGAGATAAGCTCAATCTTTGCCCTTTAAATTCTAATTATTTTGCAGGTCAGTGTGATTCACGGAAAGTTTACTTTCAAGTGAAAAATAATTTATTTATTTATATATGGTAAATTATATGTTGGTTAGATGTTATTATATTTTCATACTGTATTTTTTATTTATTTATAATATTTTAGCTTCTATTAGTTTTTTTTTAGCTTTTATAGTTTTTTAAAATATTTTATTTAGGTTTTGCATGTGGGCACAGACCATCCATTATAGAGGTTCATTAATGTCGCGAGCCAATAAACTTAATTCATTTAATTACGAATTTATGAGACCAAGTCTATGCAAATTGCAAACCAAACAATTTGCGTATACCTAGCCTTAAAGAGTTAATGTATTGAGAAGGTTAAATTGAGATATAAAGTTAATTAGAGTAATACTTTTTAAATTGTGTATTTTAATTATAATTTTTTTACCATTCAGAAATTCTAATTTATAAAATAAATAGTGTATATATAGTGATGTACTAATACTAGTATTTGATAAATTAATTAACCTCACATACTTGCATTAAACCAACAATTTGTAAACTCAATTTTCCCCTAGCTAGTTATTGTTCGTTGACACTTTATCCAACATCTAGCTTTAATTATACTAGTGTCATTAATGACACTAGCTTTAATTATACGTATTTCACAGGAAAGTATTGAAGTGATCCTTGGGAGCTTGGTGATGAAATAAAATAATTTTTTATTTAGAATATGATGCACATACAATAATTTATATAATATTATTTTTTGTATTATTTTTTTTCACCATCTATCTATCATTTATTACATTTAAAATTTAATTTTTTCTTTAATTTGATTGTACACTTTATTGTACAAGAAACATTTATCTTTATTTATTATGTAATAGTATCATTATTTAGATAAAAATAATTAACAATTAATGGAGAACAATATACATTAATTTAGAATTTACTTATTATTTTTTTGGCGGAAGAATTTACTTATTATAATCAACACAAATTTATTTATTTATTATTTTGAAAATAAATATTAGACACCTTAAAAAAAAATGTAATTATTAATTTAATTTAAATTATTATTTATATTGACATATTGTTCTAGCCTCCTTGCTAGGAATCGCAGAATATAAATTCAAAACTGATGGGGTTACAACCGTTTAAATCGGCTGCTTCAATTATGCTACTGGGGACCCGTTTTCTGTGGTGCGAAGTCGAGCTATACAAAGTAAAGTAAGTCATTTAGTATCATAAAAGTCAATACATTATACACATTGGGTCCATAAATAATGACACAACCAATCACATTGATTACGCCACTTCAAGGGAACATAAAATCATGTAGGCATTATTTATTCAATCTTCTAGAATCATGCACAGACACATATTTACAAGCATCAAATAAACATTTCTTAATCCCCTCTACTGATTAATAGTAAAAAAGTACTCCAGTAATATCATAAATGATAAGTACTTCTACACTGTCATGAAAGAAAGAAGTAAAAAATAAAAATAAAAATTGAGATGATCATATATCTATTACTGCAACTTATTAATCTTTATCTTTATATTATATATAGTTGAGTACTTGAGTTTTTTTAATTTATAAAAAAATAATAAAATTCAGTTATATAAAATGTCACATAATTAACTATATAGTAACATCATAAATACGTACGTGACAGTATCAGAAGATATAATAATTTTTTTAGGCAGATTGCTAGTTACTACTTCCCACATCGACGATAAATTTATCTAGGAACATTTCGCTCCACACGTACACCATTCCTCCCAATAATTGACTTTGAATCACCATGACCATGACCAAGAAGTCTCGGAAAGACCATGCAAGAACCACAAATACAAGAAGGGAAAATCGAGTAAACTCCAATTGAAATACTATAATAATAGTAGTATCAATTAACATCGAATATTATAATATTCTTTTACTTTTTTCAAGACACTAAAACATGCATGCAGAGACAAGGATATATATAACAAGGTCCTAAAAGACATAAAATAAAGAAATCACGAGTGTAAGTGAAGGGCACGGGTTCAAGCTGGCTCTGATTCACAATTTAACACGTACATAAACGTAATCATCGAATTATTACATCCACAACTTAACCAATCTTTGGGACGCAACAAGTGAGGACCCTCCCTCTGCTATCGCTTTCATTGCATCTATCTTCATCTCGAAAACCCTCTGTCTAATCTCTTTTCCCTTCATCGAGTCCATCAGTTCCCTGACTCGTTCCCCCAACTCGGTCCCACTCACGAACCCATCTTTGTCCTCATTCACCGCCAAAGCCACCTTCATGTCATGCACCATAATCACCCTGTTCAGCCTCTGCTCCGCGTAGAGAGGCCACGCCGCCATGGGTACCCCTTCACACACCGCCTCCAACACCGAGTTCCACCCGCAGTGAGTCACGAACCCTCCCACCGAGTCATGACTCAGTATCTGAACCTGCGGGGCCCAGTTCCTCACCACCATCCCCCTCCCCTTGGTCCTCTCCACAAACCCCTCCGGCAACAACTCGTCCAGACTCGGTTCCACCGAGTCAGCACCCTCCAACTCGCTCCGCAAAACCCACAGAAACCTCTGGTCACTCATCTCCAACCCAACAGCAATCTCCTTCACCTGAGCCCTAGAGAACCTCCCGAGGCTACCGAAACTCAGCAACACGACGCTCTGACTCGGCTGCGAGTCGAGCCAACTCAGACACCCGTTCACGTCCTTCTCCCCGCACGTGGCGGAAATCACAGGCCCTATGCAGAACACGTGCGGGCTAGTCCCTTCGGGCAAACACAAACCCTCGCTCAACGCTCTGATAACACTCCCTTCAATTGCGTCACACGTGTTAACAATAATTCCGTCGCTGTCCCTCATGCTCGTTGCTATCTCAAGGAAGAGTTTATAACTCTGATTCTCGCGGTCGTGCACTTCTTTCGGTAAATCTAAGAGGTTAATTTTCGGTAACCCTGGGATGGTTAAATGCGTGTTGAGGTCTTTGATGGATTGTGTTGTGGTTTGGTGAATGATTGGGAGTTGGAGAAAGGTTGCCAGGGAGGAAGCGCCGGAAGTGTAGTAGAAGAAAGTGGGGATGTTGAGTTCGTTAGTGACTTGTTTGGCGAAGAAGTTCATGAAATCTAGAACTACGGCTTTTAGGGTTAGGGTTTTGGAGAGGGAAGTGATGACGTGGGGGAGGTGGTGGTTGGTGGCGCGGGAAAGTTCCACGGAGAGAATGTGGGCCGGGAGGGTGGTGGGGACCGAGGAGGGAGGGAGGTGGTGGAATGTGATAGAGGGTGCGGCGGCGGTGACGGCAGCGATGTATTGTGAGGTTGTGGAGTCGCAACCCTTTGGTGTGGCGGGGGTGTGGTTGGGTGGGGTGAGGAGGAGGATTGTGATGGAGAGTGAAGGGTGGTGGGTTAGTATGAGTTTTCCTAGCTCAACCATTGAGACTAGGTGGCCCCTTCCCAATGCAGGGTATAGAACTATGGAGTCCTTCATTGTTTGAATGAATGAATGGTTTCTTGGAATCAAGAAATGAAAAATGTTTTGTTGTGACTTGTGAGATTGAGAGTAAGAAGGTGCCCCTATTTATTAAGGACAGGGTGCATGCAACATTAGAGAGAAAGATTCTTGGACATTTGATTATGATTAATGCATGGCACATTTCCCAATTAATTTCAGCTGTACGTCCTTCTTTCGATTTAAGCTGTTTATATATATTAAAAAAAAAAAAAAAACTCCTCCTATATCAATATGTTTGTGAATGCTAGATTAAAATTAGAAAAAAGAAAAGAAGCTATTTTGTGACATTTTGAGTGTCAGTGTTGGATTATTATGAAACATGTAAAGTATTTATTTCATATTTAAGATTGCATTTCGAAAATTACAATTGCTCCGTTCCTTACTCTGCGTGTGGAAAACGTAGGTGTGAAAGTGATGACAGGAAACGGTTAGGCAGTTGACCGTGTGAAAAACGTCCTCAATTAATTCAATGCCCATTTCTAACGTTTTTGGATATTACAAGTTCTCAGAAGGTCAACTTACATGATTCCTATTTGCCAAAAAGAACTAATCTGGGATAAGTGGGAGAATCATAAATGCTCATTTATAATATGTTAAAAGTATGAAATTAATTCTTTTAACTTTTCTAAATTTTTTGTTTTGGTCCGTAAATTTTTTAAATATAGATCTTATTTTTTTAACTTTTATCCTATTTGAAGTTTTGGTTATTTTGACTTGTTTCCTTACGTCTTGTTAAGTGTTTTTTTTTTTTTTTTTTTAAGTATGTTTTAAAATCTTTAGTTGATACCTAGTTATTTTAATAGTGTGATGCGATTTTTTTTTCAGGTTTCTCAAATTCTTAATTTTCTAAATCCTTTCCTCTTCGATAATCTCAACCACGAGTCCCAATACTAACAAGACTGACCCTACGAGACCTACCACACAAGCTCCACCATAATCTCAAGCCACCCTCCAAGCATCTATCACAACCATCTTTCTCTGCACCACCTCACGCCATTATCCTTTATGTCACACATTGTCCCCATGTCATCATCCTCCTTCATCGCCACGTCATCGTCCTCCTCCGTTGTTGCAACAACCTATCAAACTCTTTCCCTTTTGACTTGTCAAAGCTCTCCTCCATTAGAAGCTTTATGGTGGAAGGTCATATGCTTCCACTTCGACTTTCTCCCCTCTTGGTATCATCCAACCTCTAATTCTAAACTAGACCCCCTCTCCCATTTTTACACCACTAACAACCACAACAAATCTCAAATCCCCAACTTCAACCCTAAACATGAAGATGTAGTAGGAGTCTTCAATGATGGCTTTGAAACGTTTTCATTTTCGATGGAGGTCGTAAATCTGGCCATAAAGGTCTTAATGGAAGTGAATGACAACTTAATTGGAATTTCAATTAAATTTAAGGGTAAGGTTAGGGTTATTGGGGCTATTCAAATTCTAGATCTGATTTTTTTGAATTTTTTTTGAATTTGTGATTAATCTTGATTTGATGTGGGCTTGTGGCTATTGATATTTTTTCCTTTATTGGTTGATTCACAATATTGCAAAGTTACCGTGTATAAATTCATTAGTTTTTATTTAGGAGTATTCGTAGGGATTAATTTAATTGTAAGGATTTGTTTTGTGATTCTAATTATCCCTTATATTGATTTTAATTTTGATTTCAGATTTGTTTTTAATTTCAATTTGGTGTTTTATTTGTGATAATTGCTTTATAGATATAGTTCTTTGAACACAATTTGTAACGATTATCTTTATTTTCCTTGTTGATAGCTTTATTTGAACTCATTTGTTTAGTTTTTTTTAGAGTTTTATAGTCAACTAATATTAGATAATGGATCACTAGGAATTAGGAAAAGTTATGTGTTTTGCAGGTGAATTTCAACAATTTTTTAGCTAGATTGGAGGTGCAACCATTTTTGAGAGTTCGCTTAGCGCGATTTTGTGCTTAATGAGAGAGAGAACCTGGATGAATACAAGGAAATCTGTGAGACCTGTTAAACTTGAAGACTAGAGAGCAAATGTTGAAGATTGAGGAGTCACTAAGCTTAATTTGAGGCTAAGCGAATTTCTTCCTTTATTTGAAGAACTCGCTAAGTGTGGTTTCTTGCTTAGTGCGATATCCAATTCTCGCTAAGCACAATTTGACATTTAGCAAGAATTCACTTATGCAAAAAAGACAAATGCAAGATTCGCTGCTCTTAAGCGGAAGGGACCCAATTAGGTTAGATTATTCATCATTACAGAGCTTAGGGATTGCTGTGCCATCACTATTCCATTCCATCTTTCATTTTACTTCTCCTTTTCCATTACTCATGTACCCATTCTCCATGAATTCCTTTTCCACCTTCATGTATAGCTAAACTCCTTTAGTTAGGGTTTGAGGAAGTTATTTGAATCTCGTGTAAACTTCTTCTGAGTTTATACAAGTTTGAACTTCGAATTTATTGTTTTATCTTCTTCTTTTAATGTTTTCTTGGGTGTGGCCTACCTTTGATTGTTGTTTGGGTGTATTAATTGCTGGGAAGCTTTTCTATACCTAGAAATGAAAATAGTAATTAATGATGCTTATGCCTAGGGATAGGATAAGCGTCATTAGCCATTTTTCTAATCTTTCAATCAAGTAGTTTCATCAATTGAATCAAGGGATTGGTGAATTGATGAAGTCACTTAGGCTCTCTCTATCTAAGGAATTATGGTTAAAGTAATGTAATAGATTTATGGTAAATTCATGAATTTATCTTGTATAATTTCTTGATTTGTTTATATGAGAGGATGATTAGGCGAAATCAAACTCTAGTTGCTTCGTATCATTGAATCTATGTTTCTGCATTTGCTTACATTTTAGTTTTATTGTTATTCAAGTAATTTTTATGCATTCTTTGTTTATTAATACATTTTGCATAATTAAATACATTACGTGAGTTCATGTGTTTGATATTTAGTTTTTTACCATTTTATTTACTTTTGATTTTTGGTATGCTTGCCTAAAACTTATCAATTTGTTTTGTTTCTGGGTTTGATCAGGGAAGTTTAAGTATTTTGTGTGAATTTTTATTAGGTTATTGCATTTTGTAGTGGCTAAGAGTTGTCACAAATTATTAATTTTTTTTTAAAAACACTCAATTCATGTAATTGTTGACAATTTTTTAATTATCAAAAAAACATAATAAATAAAATAATAATTAAAATAATATGATGGAAGGAATCATAACCAAACAAAATGAAAGTTAATGGATCAAAATTGATGTTTAAAAAGTTAAGTGACTAATTTTATATTAAACTTTATAATATTAAAATACGAAAGGAGAAATGAAAATTAAGCTTGACCATTTAACTAGTGCAGTAATTTATTGAGAAAGTGATATGCTATGTAAATATAACCACCATTCTATTGCTGACAAAAATAAAACCCACTATTCCATTACCTATTTATGTGTTATTGCTGCCACTGATTTTATAACCACCATTCCATTTTGTAATTACTTCATGTTTGAGGTACAGTGGGGCTCAATTTCTGTGTTTCATTTACACAGATTTGTATGAGTTTTGGTATTACAGTAGTGACATTAATATATCAACACTTTTTCCGAACAAAAATAAACAAGTAAATATAATATAAATATGAATTTAAGTATATATAATTTAAAATTAAATTAAAAAAGAGCTGTGGATACCGACATAGTAAATATATTATATAATGCGCAAAACTGAAAACATGCGCTGTATTCTTAATCTAAAGAATTACTTTCTCTAAAAAAAAAAATCATATTATGTTCATTTTTCTTATAAGACTTCCTATTAATCCATATAAATTACTTTAATCTCACTTCTCCTTTTCTCTTTGCATTGCATATCACATTCATCATTTTATCTTTTTCTTTTTCTTTTTTTCTTTTAGTTTCTCTTCTGCGTACACCCCAAAATTAATGCGGTGAACGTGTACAAATTCTTTTCTCATCAAACATATAGATACAGTGTGACAAAGAAAACAAAAACTGTTTTAACGATATTATTGAAATTCATCACATAGTACCACATGTACAATTCAAGTTAATATTTGGTCTTCCAGACACTAAAAGTCAAAGGAGAAAAAGACACTCTAGTGGGAAAACCCATCTCCCAGAATAGACAAATTAAACCCATAATCCAGCACTCACCAGTATTATATATATACATAAATATAGAAACAAAAACCATAAATAAAAACAGCAAGGAAGTTGGAAAAAAATGAGATGAACAACCATTGTGGGTCACATAAATTTGCGTCCTTCCCCTACTCACAGGTTACTATTATTATTCATTGAATCATTGGTCATGGGTCGGTCGGCTCTGCTAAGCTTTTCTAAAAATAAAAAATATGAAAAAAAAAATAAAATGATTTTTTTATAGACTATTAAATTTGATTTCTATAATAATTAATTTTTAAACTTCTCTCGCATAATTTCTCTCTAAAAAAAAATCTAAAATTTCTCTCTAAAAAAAAATCTAAAACTTTTACAAATTTCTTTTCTTTTTTTTAAAAGTATATGCTTCTAGAAATTCTTACCGGTCCATGCCCTATATAGTCAAATGGCTAGTTAAGCTATTACACATGCCATTAAACCACCCCCCTGCCACCATTTAATCACCACAATATTTAGTGGACAAAACAAATGCAATAAATTAATTAATGATATACATAAAAACAGTAAAAGCTTATAGTAAAACTAGATTGATTTTAACTTCTCAAGTGTAAGTGTATGTTTGGCAGACTCGAAGAAAAGAAAATATAAATTGCTTCTACATCAAATCATCAGAAAATTTCTGAGAAAACGATAGGCCCATTGTGAATGTTTACAGGAGAATGGAAAGAGGGTCCAGAGAAATAGAAATGGGCCTAAGGATGTAGGCCTGTGAGTAGGGTGTGAGATGGGAAGAAAACATGTTAGGAAATGTATGGGAGATGAAAAACTTGATTTGATTATGATAAACATCATACATGAACCTTTTATGTTAAATAAATCGCAAACAAAATAAATGATTATTTGAGAAAGAAACAATCGAGTTCTATGATCTGGGCACCATAACCTTTTTATAATAAGAGAAAAAGGGACATAGTTATCTTGATAATTTAACTAAAATTATAACAATTTTATATTTTTACTTTACAACACTCTTACGATGCTAGTAAATTAACATAATAAAAAGTATCCTCAGCAAAAAAAATAAAAACATAATAAAAAAATTTAATCATGTGTTTTGAATGGGTCAACATTTTGTTGATTAAAATAAATAAACATAGAAACCAAATTGATCATTTAAAGGAAAGAATATATTTTTTAAAGTGTAGAGATTAAATCAAGGTGCTAACTGCTCATTTTCATTTTTTTTCTATTTTTTAAAATAGTTATTACAAAAGTTAACAATTTTAACATGTAAAATAATTAAATTATTAGATGATACTAGTAGTTTTAAAAAAGTAAATTATCATGCATTTTAGTTAAATTAAAAAATAATCGGTGCCAAACACTTTAGACATTATCGTTTATTTGTTTTTTGTTTGTTACTAGAGAGTCATTTAAGGACCATATCACTTTATAAAAAAAATCGACTGTTATGTTTATTGAAATGTAATGACTGGAATCTTAAAATTATAATTTCTAAGTCTTTTTTGTTTTGTTCCTACAAAAGTCATACATATAAGTGGCCATGATCAGCCATGTCACTTCATGATAAATTCCACATTTATTTTTCTTTTACGTTATGCGATGACTCAAGTATTTTCCAAAGTCTTTCTTTGTTTTGTTAGAAGACTATAACTATCGGAGAATGGGGTGGGACCATGCATTACAAAACTATGTTCTGTTAATCGTAGGTCTATCTATCGAGGTCGTGTATAAATATATGTGGCTACTGCCATTGCTAAACTCACCCCTTATACCAATCTAATTAGAAAATTTAGTGGATTTGATCAATCTCTTTGTCCTTCTGAGTTGTCATGATGAAGAATCCAGTTCTTTGTTTGAAAGGCATAATAATATTAACGGTGTGTTTGGTGATGCAGCTTCTTGTTTATGCTGCTCATCAGTGCATCCAAACGGAGAGGGAAGCACTCCTCCAATTCAAGGCTTCCCTTGTGGATCGCTATGGCATGTTCTCATCTTGGACCACTACTGCTGATTGTTGCCAATGGCAGGGGATTCGCTGCAGCAACCTCACTCGCCATGTCCTAAGCCTCGACCTTCACGCTGAGTATAGCTATGAATATCGTTACACTGTCTCGCAACGTTATATCAGCGGAGAGATCCACAAGTCGTTGATGGAGTTGCAACAATTACAGTATTTGAACCTCAGTTTCAATTCTTTTTCAAATAGAGGAATCCCAGAGTTTCTTGGTTCTCTCACAAACTTGAGATACCTTGATCTGTCGTCATGTTCTTTTCGTGGAAAAATTCCAACTCAGTTTTGGTCTCTTTCTCATTTGAAATACTTAAATCTTGCTGTGAATTCTCTGGAGGGTTCAATCCCTCGTCAACTTGGAAATCTCTCCATGTTGCAACATCTTGATCTCCGTTACAATTATTTTGAAGGAAATATACCGTCTCAACTTGGAAGTCTCTTCATGTTGCAGCATCTTGATCTCCGTGGCAATTCTTTGGAAGGAAATATACCGTCTCAATTAGAAAGTCTCTCCATGTTGCATCATCTTGATCTCAGTCAGAATTCTTTTGAAGGAAATATACCGTCTCAACTAGGAAATATGTCCAAGTTGCAGTATCTTGATCTCAGGTATAATTATTTTGAAGGAAATATACCATCCCAACTTGGGAACCTTTCAAACTTGCAGGAGCTTTATCTTGGAGGATATGTTCCTGGTGCTCTCAATATTGGCAATGGAGATCAGTGGCTGTCTAATCTCATTTCTTTAACCCATAGCTGGCTGCAAATGATTTCCAAGCTACCAAAACTAAGCCAACTAAGTTTATCTTCTTGTAGCCTTTCCGATCATTTTATCCTTTCACAGAGGCCTTCTAAATTCAACTTTTCTACTTCCCTTTCCGTCCTTGATCTTTCTTGGAACACCTTCACGTCATCAATGATATTCCCCTGGCTGTCAAACATCACTTCCAACCTTGTTGAGCTTCACCTTAGTGATAACCTATTGGAAGGATCCACGTCAAATCATTTTAGCGTGGTAATGAATTCTCTTGAGCACCTTGACCTCTCCTATAATAGACTCAAGGGTGAAGATTTAAAATCCTTCAAGAATATATGCACCTTACATTCTTTATACATGTCTGGAAACGATTTGACTGGAGACCTTCCATCAATTCTTCATAATTTGTCTAACGGTTGCGTTAGATACTCACTACAAGAGTTGGATTTGAGCTTTAATCAAATCATTGGCTCTTTGCCCGACCTTTCTGTATTCTCATCTTTAAAAACATTGGATCTTTCTGGAAATCAATTGAGTGGAAAGATAACTGAAGGCATCAGATTGCCGTCTGAGTTGAAGTTTTTGTCAATTAGATCAAACTCTTTAGAAGGTGGTGTTCCAAAATCATTTGGGAGCACATGTACTTTGGAGTCATTGGATCTTTCTAATAACAGCTTGAGTGAAGAACTATCGGTGATATTCAATCACTTGTCTGGGTGTTCTAGATACTCACTGCGAGAGCTGAATCTAGCTCAAAATAGATTTGATGGCGTTCTGTCTGACTTCTCAATATTTTTGAAGTTGAAAAAATTGGATCTATCAGGAAATCAATTGAAGGGTGGAGTTCCAAAATCATTTCAACATGCTAGTTTTTTGCGCTCGTTGGACCTATCCAATAACAGTTTGAGTGAAAACCTTCCAATGATAATCCATCACTTATTCAGACATGTTAGATACTCATTGCAAAAGCTAGATTTGAGCATGAATCAAATTAATGGTACTCTGCCCAATACCCTCTCAATGTTCCCATCTTTAAAAATATTATATCTGAGCATGAATCAAATCAGCGGCACTATTCCCAACACCCTCTCAATGTTCCAGTCTTTGAAAATATTATCCCTTTATAGTAACAAGCTAAATGGGACAATTTCTGAAGATGTTCAATTTCCATCTCGCCTAGAACAACTAGATTTGGGATCAAACTCTTTGAAAGGCGTGATCACTGACTCGCATTTTGCTAATATGTCTACGTTAGTCTCATTGGATTTATCTGATAATGCATTGACCTTGGCATTTACACCAAATTGGGCACCACCCTTTCAGTTGTCCACCATAGCATTGAGCTCTTGCAAGCTAGGTCCAACATTTCCCAAATGGTTGCAGACACAGAATGCCTATCGCCATATTGACATTTCAAATGCTGAAATATCAGGCTTTGTTCCAAAGTGGTTTTGGGCTAAAGTAGCATCTCAAGAGTATATTTTCATGGATATTTCACACAACAAATTGAAAGGTATGATTCCAAATTTCCCGGTAAAGAATTATTTTTACTACCTAACTCTTGGATCAAATCAATTTGAAGGCCCCATTCCACCGTTTCTACGAAGTTCAACGCATCTTGATGTATCCAACAATAAATTCTCGGATTCTCGTTCATTTTTATGTTCTAGTGGTATAGTTGAAACTTTATACAAATTAGACCTTTCAAATAATCAATTATCTGAACAAATTCCGGATTGTTGGAGCCATTTCAAGTCACTGGCTTATTTAAATTTGAGTCACAACAAATTTTCAGGAAAGATTCCTACTTCAATGGGATCACTTCTTGAACTTCAGGTATTGTTATTGAGAAACAATAACTTAACAGATGGGATCCCTTCCTCCTTGAAGAATTGCACAAAGTTAGTGATGCTAGATATGGCAGAAAATAGATTATCAGGATCTTTCCCTGCTTGGATTGGGAACAAATTACAAGACTTGCAAATTTTAAGTTTAGGAAGGAATTACTTCAATGGAAGTTTACCGTTGCAAATTTGCTATCTAAGAAGCATTCAGCTCTTGGATCTCTCAATAAACAACTTATCTGGGCAAATTCCTAAATGCATCCAAAACTTTTCTTCAATGGCTCAAATTACCACTTCAAGATATTATCAAGGTCATTCGTATTTTGTCAACACCAGCTATTCCATAGGTAATTATTCTTACGAGATGAATGCATTCTTGATGTGGAAAGGTTCAGAACAAAAGTTCGAGGATAATAGTTTATCACTTCTAAAAAGCATTGATCTCTCAAGCAATCACTTTTCAAGGAAAATTCCAATAGAAATAGAGAATTTATTTGGATTAGTTTCATTGAATCTATCAAGAAACCATTTGACCGGAAAAATTCCTTCAAATATTGGAAACTTAACTTCACTTGAATTTCTGGATTTGTCAAGAAATCAACTTGTTGGTTCAATTCCTTTGAGTATTGCCCGAATTGATAGACTCTCCATGTTAGATTTGTCACATAACAATCTATCAGGAGAAATTCCAACCAGCACACAATTGCAGAGTTTTGATGCCTCATGTTATGAAGATAATTTTGATCTCTGTGGACCGCCACTTCCGAAATTGTGTATTGATGGGGAGGCAACACATGAAGCAATTGTTAAAGTTGATGAAGAAGAATTGTTTTTGAATGGTGAATTTTACATCAGTATGGCAACTGGATTTGTTATAAGCTTCTGGGGAGTATTTGGTTCGATCTTAATAAAGCGTTCATGGAGACATGCTTATTTCAACTTCATAAGCAATTTATCCGACGCTATTTATGTCATGGCAGCAGTCAAACTTTTCAACACAAAGGATAGCTGGTAAGAATGTCTTGTCTTTCATATACGATGAATTGATGATTGTAATAAAAATTGAGTAGGTTATAAAACTTCTTTACACTAACATTTCTAATAAACAAATAAAAATACTTTTATGTATTTTCTGATCGCAAATTAATGAATACACAGAACATACAAATAAAGTTTATTTTTTCTTTATATATCTTTTTCGTCCTCTTAAGTTATTAAGTGTCAAATAGAGCATAAGTTTGAAGTAGCTTTTCTATCTCATTTTCTACTTGTTTAGCTTTTAGTCTTTTGTAACTTTCCAGGGTGTCAATTTTTTATTTATTCTGTTATTATTTCTATTTGGGGACAAATTTTGATGGATATTTTAATTTTGGGCAGAAAAATTATGAATTCTAGATGGCAGTTTGTTGATGTGAAAAAAATGCATAGTCACTTTTGAAGTCCAGAAGACATCTCCGACACTTGGATTTGGAGAGAGATTTAAGGAAGGCTTCTATATTTATTTTCTTTAAAAGTGGATGGCTAAGGATTCTTCTTTCTCATAATTTGATTCAATAATTAGGATTGTGACCTAGTTTAATTTTATTATTTTAAGTGTCTTTATAAGGCCCACATATTTAAGCAACGGTAAAATAGTTAAGCAATACATTTTTATATTTGCTATTTCTTTTTAAATTAAAATATTTGTACGCAACTTGCAACTGTATTCTATAGAATATACGGAGCTTATTTCTAAGAAACTCTCCATATTATATAAACTTACTCCAATGAGAAGAAAAAAAAGAAAAAGAAAATGTATCTTAGTTCTTGGAATAAGATATCCATGAAAATTTTGATATATTTATTTACCTAACATGCAATTGATAGCTTTCTTTTTAAATTTGACTCACCTTATTCAAATTTGGGTCAGACGCAATAAAATTATAAAACTTAATTAAATTCTAACACAATTGCATTCTCTTGGTCTTAGACTCAAATTTCAAACCAAAAGAACAATTCCCTGGTAAGTTAAGTTATACGCTCAGTGGTAGATCAATTATTTTCAAAATTCTTTCTAGAATATCTCCCAAACAATACGTTGAGAATGAAGTTGATAGAGAAGACCAAAAATAAAATAAAAAACTTAAATTTTATTTAACTAAGGTTAAGAAAGTCAAGAAATGGGTAGAACCTGCTAAAAAACCGACTTGATTATTTATCTATACATAAAAAAGCCTTACAGAGAAGCTCCAACAGCTCGTGTGTGGATGTGAATACTGAATCCTCTCTGCTTATCCTTTAAGAGAATGGATTCACAGGATCCTCTGGTTTTTTAGATGGCGCAGAGTTCTTGTTGACTGGAGCAGGCATCCACCACTCCTCATCTTCATCATCAATTAACTCCTGCTTTAACATATATTTTATAAAACTAATATTCAGTGTTATACTGTTATGCTCATGTGGCCAATTAAGATAAATAAAAAGTCTTCAGCACATTCATCATGCTCTAGGACAAAGGCCTTCTCGTGACAAGTTTTGTTGGGGGGGAAAACACTCCATTTGGGTGGTGATTTTTCTCTTTACACAAGAACCCCCTTTCATACACCTTGTAATCCTAATCTAAAATATCTTTTTTAAGTGACCAGAACCAAATCAACCAAATTATTGGGTTCCTTTCTTTACTATCCAAATTTCAATCTAACCAAAATACCCGACTTAACCAATTTGGATAACAACTAACGAGGGAGTCTTATGGCCATTGTAATGTAAATGGTATGGTTGAAAGAAATATTAAGATGTACTAACCGTAGTGCTTAGCTCTGTCTTTGTTTGCTTATTCTCCCTATCCTCGACAACTCTAACGGCTTCTAGCCACCAAGAATCGTTGGCTTTGTCCTCAACAGTGCCTTCGTATTGTAAAAGATTTTGCCCCTTGTTATCATCAAGTTGATGTCTCAATTTATCATCCATTGGCTGTTCATCATCTAACAATCCATAGGAATCAATTACATTTGAAGGATTAGAGAACACATGAACTGGGATTTGTCGCGAGGGAGATCAGTAACCTGTTTCAATGAATAATAATGAATTAACTAACATGTTAGAGTGTGAAATGGGTCTGCAAGCACTTCACTGTAAATATATTAACCTCTGCAGTCAGGATCATGACATTTCTGATAATACACTGCCATTCGTAGATCAATCACATATATCACTGGACCAATAAATCAACAAACGTATTAGTATGTTGCAATCAGATAATAGAGGAGACAACAAAATTAAAGACGAGGCACAACCTTACTTCTAAGTTCTAACAATAGAAACCAGAGAAACATCACCAATTTTGCTGAATTTGAAATCATAATCAAAATATAAGGAATCTCTACCTTAAAAGTAAAAAACTCATTCAAGAATGGAGATATTCAGACATGGCCATACAGCAGATAAAAATAAATAAACAAAAAGAAGCACATCCAGGGGAGCTACCATTATTGCTTTTATGCTGTCTGCCAATTCGCTCACAGTATCTATTTTTTGTCATGCTGTAGACCATCAGTCCAAATTCCGAGAAATAATACCAGCTATGAATATTTCCTATAATTGCAGCATAGTATCAACAAAATGAGTAGAATTATACCGAAATCTGAAGCTTGAAAACTTTTAGGAACAGCATGAAATCAAATACCTACAAGTTCAGATAAACTGATAAATGATAAATGAAAATAATAAAAAACAATGGAGAATTTTCCCAAATGGGATCTACAGGAAATTTGTCTCTAGATTTGAAAGAGCAGAGTCAACTAATCAAATCTCAAGTCAACAGTTGAGCTTGAGATTAAAGAGATCACAAAATGCATTTAGAAGTGGTGATAAGAAACCTCTAGTGAAAAACAAATAAGCAATTAAAAGTCACAAATTACCTATCCAAAAGATTTCAAGGGACATTCTTTTGCTCAGATATGCTACAGAACTGAAGTTTTATTGTGCTGTGAAAGCAAGAAAATTCATATATTATCTCTCTCTCTCTCTCTCTCTCTCTCTCTCTCTCTATGACTTTGGATAATATAGTATGTGCAAGTATCACTACTAGAATTCAAAACAGTAAATTCTATCACCTGGTATATTCCCGCCAGAGGCAACAGATAGTATAAATTGGTCCAGAAATGGGAATGGTGACTTTCCCATGAAGTATGAAGTTGAAACTTGTGCTTGTGCTAGTGCTAGTGCTAGTACCTAATGTAAATTGTGGAGGAATTTGGCAGGAATTTCTAACATTACTGTTCTCCTGCAAAGTCAAATAAGTATAATATTAAGGCATTAAGCACACAAAGTTTAAATTTCAAGGAAGCTACTCTAATATCCAATTATGATTATATGTATAGCAAAAGATTTTGTGATCAACAAATCAGTATTCAACACCAAGCTAAGAGTCTAGGTTATATATATGCTAAAACCTATTTTAGAAATCCAGACTTAGCACGATAACACTTTATACTCGAGTAAAAAAATAAAGTTTATAATGTCAGAAACCATGACTTTCAAATTCTGTGTAGTAAGTATCTTGCAACTAAAAATAAACAAAATATTTATAAATTTAAATCCCAAATCTACCTCTGTATCAAAATGCAAAGTTTTCACACAATCTAAGTCTGTCTTGCAGACCAGATACGTTTTGCAATCAGCATCCATATTGCAGATCAAGGAAGCGATGAACATGTCTTTTTCACCCTGTCACTTAAAGAAATCAAAACAGAAAAATAACCATGATACAAAATTTGCACAAAATCAATAAAAGGCAGAATGAAGACATAAATACACTAGTTTGCTACTTTGCACATGATAATGCATATTTTTGGCTTTTGTTGCGTTGAATATGATCCTAATATTGTCTTAAATTGGAAACCTTAGGCAATAAACTGACAACAATACATTTTATAATCCTTTCTAGATGGTAAATAATTTTTTTTATAAACCCATTACCCATAGGATCTAAAAGAAGAATCAAATAATGCCCAATTCTTTTAGAGGAGCTTTATGTCCATATAATGGCTGTTGTGTTCCATTTTCTATGTTGCAAAGAGTAGTCTGCAAATACTGAAACTAGAAATTCCAATTTTCTTTTAGGAAAACCCTTTCTTGATAACACCTTTGATGGTATAATTTCAAATAGCAAATATTAGTAAGAAAAGTACCATACCAAGTCCTTGCACTTAAATCTCTTTGTTGGTAGAAGAACTGAACTTTTTCCTGCCTTTGAAGAAAGATGAAGACGGAAACAACGATTCCGAGTATATACAGCAGTATCCACAAAAAGTTGGCTCGCAGATTCATTGCTGCTAGAATCTTTCATTACAGACAACTTTTCGAAACTTTTATCTTTCCCCCTTGCATTTAGAATTCTTGAGCATATCTGGTAATATGTCATCATAGAGTGACAACGGTTAATAGGTGATACTTAATACTTATACAAAAGAAACACCAGAGTGTTGTATAACTACAACAAATTTTCCTTTGTACCAGCTAATAATAACATTTCCATAAGAAGTAATTAACATTGAATCATTCATAATTACTGAATTCAACTTATTTATATCTTTACGTGCAAGTGTAACTGTGTATAGATATAGACAGAAAGAAATAAGCAAAATATATAGAATAGATAATCTGAATTTTATCTCTAGCTAAGGTGGAAAAAGATGAGTATACTATGACTTACTTCTGAAACAAATGCACCTGCGTGAGAGTTGTCCTTAAATGCAGTCTTCGGTATGCGAACTATATGACGAGAGAACTTATCTGCAAATGCAAATAATGAGATGATACATAACGTGAGAAAAATCAGAATTCATGTCATAGAAGAACAGCCAGTGTAAAATGTTTTTGGAATTAACAAATAAGTTATAATGAATAACAAAAGAAAAGAAAAATGTGCACATAGATGGAAGGCATAAGAATAATAATACTACAGAATCAAGAACTCATGTCATGTCATGTGTCAAAGTCAAACATTAAAAGGAAAGGCATGTATGCAAAAAACAAAGCTCATCAAAGATATGCGCTACATATGTAACATGTAATAGATCTGAAGCAAAGCCATACCTTCAGTTGAAGAATCAAGTTCTACTATCCAATTGTGGTCTCCTTGGATTGCATATTTTTCATGCAAGGCTTCTAGAACCACTGATATCAAGAGATCAACCATTTCTTCTCCATTCTTTCCTGTGTTGACTTTCTTATTAAACTCCAAATCAAAATAAAGGTGACATGGTAAACCCTGGCAGAAAAAAGAAACTTTAAGACTGGAAAAAAAAAACATGAACACACACCTAGGTTACTCATGATGTAACTACAGCCTCATTTTGCTAGTTAAATCAGTGAACATAAAACACACAAGATTATTACCTCTTGAATGACTTCATAATGATGACGGAATTTGGGATTCAATTCTTGTACCTGAGAGTCATCAGCAACATGAATATATTGACACAAGGATCCTTGTGATTACTGATTACTAATTAGTCACAAATAATGAATCATATGAAGAAGGAATATGAAAGAAACCTTTGCCAGAATTCTGTATATGTAGACACGAGGAACCTTCTTTGGCCCTTAAAGTGGTCTTGATAGCTGAAAACATGAACATCTTCTTGTCCTTTGGCAAACTTCATTGCTTCATCCTGCCTTGGGAATGTCATCCAAACTTCCTTCCTATTCAAACACAAAGCGGTTCAAGTCATATTCTGATACATAAAGTAAAAGAAGAAAAAAACAGATGGAAAGAGAAACCAGCATGCAGCATCTGACAAACAATTACCTTATGTTCAATATCTTTTGCTGAGAGACATCGGGACATATCTCACGTAACAATTGCCATAGCATACGGGTTGGCTTTTTGGGAGGGATACCACAAGGAGATCCATAAAATACGATTGGAGAGAACTGTTTCCCATGACCAATGCTTTGTGCTTTGGTTACCGCTGATTTAAGCTGCAATTGTATTGCAAAGTAATTTCATTTTGATGCAAAGATAGAGTATGAGCCAAGTTGAACCAATATGGTAGAAATGCAGCATAATTTTAAAAACAGCATGAGTACAAGAGAAAGCAATGTACTGTACAAAAAAAAAAAAACGTTTCAGTTTTCATTTTGTATTTTAACTTTGTTTCTTGATTTCAAAAGTTTGTACAGTGAAGTGTAAAAACAAAAAACGAGGAAAAAAAATAGAAAATTATTTTCACTCTTATACATAAATTTTAAAGACAGCAATATTACACAATTATGGTAAACCTGTTCAATTTTATAAAACTATCTTAAAATTCATGCAAACAATGGGTTGTGATTAAACATATTGAACATTTTCTTAGACCAAACAATCACCATTTACGAATTAAAGCAGAAGATACATACATTCCATAACATTTTAACTAAAATTTTCCAATAATAAGTTATGAGTAAGTAAATAATCAATTATTCCCCTAACACGCCATAAAAAGGAGAGAGTGAATTTACTAATAGCAGAAATCACATTACTTTCTCAATAGAAGATTGAATGTTGGTTTTTCTGATGCGCAATAAGGGTGTTCTCACTTCCTCTCCAGCCGAACCTGAACCTGGACCTGGAGATTCCGATGGAACCTCGTGATTTGAACTCCCCTGCTCCAATCTCCTTTTGCTTCGTTTTCTTCCCCTCGTAGCAGATTCTTCGGCAACAACAACACATTTCAATTTTACTTTATTTTCGTTTTTAATTCCATACTCAACAATGAAGAATTTGAAGTTTATAGCTTCCTGGGGATTTGGGAGAGGAAAAAGAAAACAAGGAAAGGAAAGTGAAGGAAATTACTGGGAGGGGTTAAACCGCACTTGAAGCTTGCGAATAAACGATCGGCGTCGCTCATGTTGTTGCTGCTTGTGGTTGATGATGATGGCATTTTCCTTTTCATTTCGTCTTCTAATCTAATTTTCCGATTGGGGAATT
This sequence comes from Amphicarpaea edgeworthii, assembly GCA_014843725.1. NCBI lineage: Eukaryota > Viridiplantae > Streptophyta > Magnoliopsida > Fabales > Fabaceae > Amphicarpaea > Amphicarpaea edgeworthii. The sequence continues at coordinate 4,957,447 of CM026325.1, forward strand.
TATAGTTTCATACTTTCCTTTTCCGGCGGGAATATGAATTTCGGGAAGAAAAGAAAATGGAGGTTTCCGAACCGGATCCGACTGTTTCGGTTTACATGGACCGGTTCGGCCTGGTAAAATGTGGCCTTTACAATGTTAGCCCAACCCAAAAAGTAGTACTACCTGGGTCAGTGTTGTTGGCCGAATTTCTTCTTTTAATAATGAAGAGAATTTACGTTTTTATTTATACAAGACTAATTTAATCTCATCTATCATGCAATGACAACATAGAGATTTTTTTAATCTGGTCAGATGTGTCTATGTGTCTGAAAGACTATATACAAGAGTAAAATTTGTTTGACTCTGTAGTAATAAAATAACAAATTAATTTAAAAGATGAAAATAAGATGTTTATTTTTTTTATAATTATTCTATAGGATTATTATAATTATTCTATGAAATTATCTCATGCGTTGAAAGTGATTAGAGTCTTCAATGATAATAAATAGATAATTTGATATGTGAAAATAACAAGGAAATACATAATCCTTGAGTCTTAAACGTGAAGTGTAAAGAGATTAAATTTTATTATGTATAAATGATTCACCTTTTATAAATCGATGATTATCTCATCAACGAACATAATTGAACAATATAAAATTATTATTTAATTAATTATATGTTTTATTTTTGTTTCTCATATGTATCTTTCCATACAATAATCTTGAGAATTTGAAACTTAATTTGTTACATTACTGAAGATTATTACAAACTCAATTTATTTTAGTTATTAAATTATATAATGTCATGTATATAAATTTATTAAATTTTATAATATCTATTTAAAAAGTTATACCTAAAATAATTTCTGACCAGTTAAATAATATAAAAATCTTTAATAACAGTGTAAATTAAACTCTTTAAATTTATATGATTTTACACATTTATCATCATCCTCTTCAAAAAAAAAAAAAAATTAGGACAAATTCTTGAGGAGAAACGGGTGAAACATATGTAGGAGTTAAAAAGAAAACTCGAGATGCGTCTGAACTTCTCCGTTGTTGACGAGAACTTGAAACCCTTCTGGAGGACCCTGATGACACTCTTCTTGCATGTTGCAGTTTGATTCTGATACTGAAACAAGATATACAATCAATCAATAAGATACAGATTTTAATGGGATCTATTGTGTCTATTATTGAGTTAAGAGTATTGAGAAACTGTACTCACTTTTGATGGACATCAACATATTGATCAGTTTCATCCAATATATCTTCCTAGAATCATGAAAACAACTAAAGTATTAGCAATCTTACAACACTGGAAACAGAAGAAAAACAAAACACTAGTTGAGTAATTCATCTTTATGTTAACAATAACATCATTGATAGTGAATATTAAATTACTAAGTTATCTTTTGATATAGTGAGGGATGTTCTTTTTGAAGCTTTCAACAACATAGTCATGTAGCTATAGAAGTACAAGGTGGTCTAGTTCAGTTAATTGAGCACGGTGTGTGAGTGTTGTAAACCTTTTAATGTGTATTGATTTGTTCGATTTCTACAAATAAAAAGTGTAGCTATAAAAGTGAGAAACATTAACCTAAAGTAACTCTTCCATAACATCTTCCATTGTGATTATCCCAATCACTTCCTCATCCGCTGTTGGAAGAGACTCCAAATTCTCAAAAGATGAACTTGCATCAGGTTGTTCTGATCTTCTTTGTGGAAGATCCGAGACACCCTCTTGATGCATGACACTCTTCAGTGTTGCACTGTAATATTCTGTCTCTTGTGACAGCCAATTTGATGCATCAATTGAGATTTGAGTATAATCTCTCGGTTCAAATGAAGAGCAAAGTTCTATAAAGTCCAAGTTACACCTTTAGATGCTTGCAAGAACTAACTTTCCTTAAAGCTTAAGCTGTTCATGCAAGACTCCTTTAGGCTCAAGGGGTGGAGATGCACATACCAAATTTTATTGGAAGTATAAATGCCTTAATATCATGTCAAGAACCAATTATCCAAAAGCTAATGCTATTAGGTGACAACTCATAAATGATTTTATATCTAGCAAGGTCCAAAAAAAACAAAAAAACTCCTAAAAACTTTAATTTTGCAAAAAATGAAAGCTGGTTTTGAATGTGAATCGTTTGTGTAAAATCAGACCTGGAGTTTTGCCTTCTGTATCAGTTGCAGCAGTTCTGATCTTCTCTGCACATTTGAGGACAACAACCATGTGGCTTTGACCATTCTTGAATTGATTCAGGATATCATATAGTGGCCAATCTTCACCAACTCTGGTAGCCAAAGTGGAACATCATAAGCTAAATATAGAAAACTACTGAGATTAATCAATTAGTAGAACATTCTGAACATATGAGCATTATGGTAGCTAAGAAGTTATGTTGTTTTTTCACTTTCTTTCTTTATTTTTCATCTTTGCCTTCACCTTTATCATTATAAGCATTGTCATCTACCTATAATAAATTTATATGTTCCATTCAAAGCTAAGCTATCATCAGCAAAAATAGGGAAATAAATTCCATACCTAGGAACTCTCCTGATAGTCATGTATTTAATTGGCGTGTCATCTTCAGGACGACAGAAGATTAAATTCTTGACCTAAATCAAGGTTGAATAGGTAGTTCTGTTATATACACCAAGAAGTAAGGTTTGATTATAGTTCAGAAACCTTGAGCAAAGCCTTCCTATTTTTTCATTTGATAAATAAATGTGAGAGTACTTGAAGGGCTTCTCAAGTGGCATACTCTTCTTTATCATTAAAACGACTGTACATATATTGGATAAGCATTTTGCATATATATCAGAAGAAAATGTCTACATGTTTCAATAAAACTAGGCCCTCGGGAAATGATCCAAATAAAATTTGCTATAACTAGAAGTCTAGAACATGTCGAATTGATTGATTACCAAGATAATACCAACAATGTTTGTTTGTTTTCCAGAGTAGACCGGTATACGGCTGTGACCTTTGCTCATTATTAAGCCCATTGTATGCCTATAAAGAAGAAAAATGAAGTTTAGGAACAGCAAAGTTATTCTTAAACATCAGAAATAGAGATGAGGACATACATGTCAAGTTTGGAGTTTATGTCAACAGAAAATGTTTCACTTATAGGTGTCATAGCATCTTTAGCAGTTTTCTCTGTCAAGTCCAAAGCTCCAGCAATTATTGTAGTTTCATGAAGTGACAACCCTCCACCTTTCCCTGCCTGATAAATAATGAACTTGAGTATATCACAACAAAATGTTACCTAAATCCCTGAGCCAATAAAACAAAGCTAACCTGATTGGCATGTAAATGGACTAGAGTCTTCAGCTCTGCTCGTCCTAAAAGTGCAGTATGCCCCTTGCCAAAAAGCCAATCCAACAACTACCATAGCAGTATTTGCCAACATATAAATTAAAGAAAACTAAAATATTAAGAGTTTAATTGTGATTCACTAGTTTTATAGTATTAGTCAATCACAACTGTATTAGCTTTTTTACTTTTGATTGATTGATAGTGTAAAACTATTTTTTACTGTCAATACATCACCTTTTTTTCTCAAATATTAAAAGCTAACATTTAGGCTAAGTGTCTATGGTTTATCCTCTTTATCTGTTATATTGTCTGACTATCTTATCAATGGTCCCTACTAATATAGATTACATAATAAAAATCTTCATTTATTCACATCCTAATTTTGATGTCATATACCATAAGAAAAAGCATGATATCACTAATTCAACAAAGGTTGTCTGAGCTTAGTTCATTGAAGGTTTTAATTTTGTGCCTCTTTCTAAAATATGGCCAAGTGAGTGAGACAATTCTTGTTTCATTAAAGATAGGATTACCTTACTAAGTGGATATGCAATTGGGAAGAAAACCAGCATAAGAACTTGAACAAATGGAGACAAAGTTGCCCCAACACTTAAACCATATCGAGAACACAAAGCTTGTGGGATAATCTGAGATCAAAGTCTTGGATGAGAAACTAAACAAAGGACATAAATGTATGCATGTAATTAAATACATTCATGGTAAAGCTCATTTTGCTATACCTCTGCAGTGATAGACAAAAGGGAAGCTGATATTAATACAGCAAGCCACTCTGGGAACATTTTCTCCATAAAAACAGAAACTCCCTTGAATAACACAAATTGTACTGTCAGCACTGTTCAACCATAAATAAGCATGACAAAAATGTGTATAGGCAGGTTATTGGATCATAAAAGGACATATACTTTTACTTAGTAAATGATTAAAGGAATAAAAAAACTCTTTGGATTTGGAGTAATATATGGTCACATAGATATACTTCTGGTATTCAGAAATTTACTTTAAATCAGATGAAAGTTCTTGAAATGATCTGTGTAACATACCTCCAGTGCCATTGATTTAGCTATGAGGAGGGTGCATAAAAGTAAATGCTCATTCTTTACAATGGACATAATCTTCGCTGCAGATAAATAAAATTGTTTTCATCACTTTATAAGATGAAACAGGAAATAGTTCATGGTTTCATACCCCAAAATTATTCTAGATACTCACTGCGAGAGCTGAATCTAGCTCAAAATAGATTTGATGGCGTTCTGTCTGACTTCTCAATATTTTTGAAGTTGAAAAAATTGGATCTATCAGGAAATCAATTGAAGGGTGGAGTTCCAAAATCATTTCAACATGCTAGTTTTTTGCGCTCGTTGGACCTATCCAATAACAGTTTGAGTGAAAACCTTCCAATGATAATCCATCACTTATTCAGACATGTTAGATACTCGTTGCAAGAATTAGATCTGAGCAGGAATCAAATTAATGGTACTCTGCCCAATACCCTCTCAATGTTCCCATCTTTAAAAATATTATACCTTCATAGTAACAAGCTAAATGCGACAATTTCTGAAGATATTCGATTTCCATCTCGCCTGGAACGACTATATTTGAGTTCAAACTCTTTGAAAGGTGTGATCACAGACTCACATTTTGCTGAAATGTCTACGTTAGACTCATTGGATTTATCTGATAATGCATTGACCTTGGCATTTACACCAAATTGGACACCACCCTTTCAGTTGTCCCGCATAGCATTGAGATCTTGCAAGCTAGGTCCAACATTTCCCAAATGGTTGCAGACACAGAATGCCTATCGCTATATTGACATTTCAAATGCGGAAATATCAGACTTTGTTCCAAAGTGGTTTTGGGCTAAAGTAGCATCTCAAGAGCATAGTGTCATGAATATTTCACACAACAAATTGAAAGGTATGATTCCAAATTTCCCGGTAAAGAATTATTTTTACTACCTAACTCTTGGATCAAATCAATTTGAAGGCCCCATTCCACCGTGTCTACGACAGTCAATCCGTCTTGATCTATCCAACAATAAATTCTTGGATTCTCTTTCGTTTTTATGTTCTAGTGGTATAGTTGAAACTTTATACCAATTAGACATTTCAAATAATCAATTATCTGAACAAATTCCGGATTGTTGGAGCCATTTCAAGTCACTGGCTTATTTAAATTTGAGTCACAACAAATTTTCAGGAAAGATTCCTACTTCAATGGGATCACTTCTTGAACTTCAGGTATTGTTATTGAGAAACAATAACTTAACAGATGCGATCCCTTCCTCCTTGAAGAATTGCACAGAGTTAGTGATGCTAGATATGGCAGAAAATAGATTATCAGGATCTTTCCCCTGCTTGGATTGGGAACAAATTACAAGACTTGCAAATTTTAAGTTTAGGAAGGAATTACTTCAATGGAAGTTTACCGTTGCAAATTTGCTATCTAAGAAGCATTCAGCTCTTGGATCTCTCAATAAACAACTTATCTGGGCAAATTCCTAAATGCATCCAAAACTTTTCTTCAATGGCTCAAATTACTACTTCAAGATATTTTCAAGGTCATTCGTATTTTGTCAACACCAAGTATTCCATAGGTTATTATTCTTACGAGATGAATGCATTCTTGATGTGGAAAGGTTCAGAACAAATGTTCCGGAACAATAGGTTATCACTTTTGAAAAGCATTGATCTCTCAAGCAATCACTTTTCAGGAAAAATTCCAATAGAAATAGAGAATTTATTTGGATTGGTTTCATTGAATCTATCAAGAAACCATTTGACCGGAAAAATTCCTTCAAATATTGGAAACTTAACATCACTTGAATTTCTTGATTTGTCCAGAAATCAACTTGTTGGTTCAATTCCTTTGAGTCTTACTCGAATTGATCGACTTTCCATGTTAGATTTGTCACATAACAATCTATCAGGAGAAATTCCAACCGGCACACAATTGCAGAGTTTTGATGCCTCATGTTATGAAGATAATTTTGATCTCTGTGGACCGCCACTTCAGGAATTGTGTATTGATGGGGAGGCAACACATGAAGCAATTGTTAAAGTTGATGAAGAAGAATTGTTTTTGAATGGTGAATTTTACATCAGTATGGCAACTGGATTTGTTATAAGCTTCTGGGGAGTATTTGGTTCGATCTTAATAAAGCGTTCATGGAGACATGCTTATTTCAACTTCATAAGCAATTTATCAGACGCTATTTATGTCATGGCAGCAGTCAAACTTTTCAAGTGGCGCAACAGAGGATAGCTGCTAATAATGTTTTAATTAGAATTCATATCTATAGTTCATTTTTCTTATACGATAAATAGCAGTCACAAACTTTTAGTTTACAATTAGACGGCCTTTTTTCTCGTGTTTCTTTTAGGCCCTCAGTTAATAAAAAAATCAATTACTAAACCACACTGGAAACAAGTTATAGCCTGGTTATCTTTTTAAAAGAAGACTGAACATATGTCTTTGAACATGCAGTTATATATTGCATTTCCAAAATCTAGATTAACTTCTATAAAATTCTAATTTGTAAGTCAATATTCAATAAAGATTGGATGCTTGAAAATGAATATTGAATGACTTGTACGTACATATATATTCGAGGAAAGATCTCCAATATAAATTTTTTATACTTTCTTATCTCAATGTTTTTAAAATGACTACAAATCATCTTTTGTGATTTTGTTGATCACGTAATATAATCAGTTTGTGATCAATTCTTTTCTAAAAAGTATATATATAATAAATTGAAAGAGTTGAATTAGTATTAACTTCAATGTATTGGAGTTTTACACGTGGATCTATGTATTTTAATATAATTTTTAATTTTTCATTTAGATAAATAAATAAATAAAGGATGGTTGTAATAAACTTGAGTAGGTTATAGCTAGGTTATAAAACTTCTTTACACTATCTTTAAAAAAAAAAAAAAATTCTTTACACTAACATTTCTTAAACACGTTAAAATACTTTTATCAATTTTATGATCGCAATTTTTCTCGAAATATCTTTTTCCTCCTTGTTAGTTAAGTATCAAATAGAGTATATGTTTGGGATAGTTTTTCTATCTCATTTTCTACTTTTCTTTAGCTTTTAGCCTTTTGTAATTTTTAGGGATTTAAATTTTTTATTTATTTTGTTATTATTTATATTTGGAGACAAATTTTGATGCATATTTTGATTTTTGGCAGAAAAATTCTGAATTCTAGGTGGCAGCTTAATTATTGGTGTGAAAAAATGCAGAGACACCTTTGGAGGTGAGAAAAAGGCATCTCTCACAGTTGGATTTGGAGAGAGACTTAAGAAAGGCTACTAGATTTATTTTCTTTAAAAGTGGGATGGCTAAGGGATCTTCTTTCTTATATTTTGATTTAATAATTAGGATTGTGACCTAGTTGATTTTGCTTTTTCTAAGCATTTTGTTTATAGTTTGTGCTTTAAATCTTAACTTGCCGTTTTGTATGAAGTTGATGAATGTTCATAATATTGGAAAATGAGATGTTTGGTTTCATGTAGATTGTTTTTTTTTTTTTTAATTAAATGTGCAGTCTGGAGAGTTTCAAGAAAAAATTAGAATAATTCTTAGGAATTTCAATAAAAAAAATTCTTATGTTATTTATAAAGTAAAAAGAAAATTCAAATAAAACGTACAAGAACTAAGTTAAAACTCACTGAAGGAAAATAAATAACAAATTATGTACGTGGATTGACAGATATGGAGATTTTTATATTATCAATTAATTAAAAATGTTATTTTAAGTATAATTTTAAAAGTAATTATTATAAAAGTTAATCATTTTATCATATACATTAATCCATCATTAGATGATAGTTTAAAAGAAACTACATTATATTTTTGTTAAAAAGTTTTTAGACATGATGTATGAAATATCAAGTTTAGTCGTTTATTGGTTTTACATATTGCGTATTTTTCAAGTCTTTTTGTTTTGTTTTTTTTTCATTTAAGGGGCCATGTCACTTTATAAAAATTTCCACATTTATTGTTTAACGTAATGCGATGGCTGGAATCTTGTAATTCTAGGTCTTTTTGTTTTGTTCCTACAAAGTCATATAAGGTCCCATGATCATTGATTAACCATGTCTCTTCATAAAAAATTCCACATTTATTTTTCTTTGACGCAATGCGACGACTCAAGAATTTTCCTAGTTTTTCTTTGTTTTGTTCCAACAAAGTCATATATATAAGGGGCCACATTACTTTATAAAATTTTCTACATCTATTGACCTCGGCATTTACCCAAAATTGAGATCTTGCAAGCTAGGTTCATCATTTCCCAAATCAGTCGTACGATTTGGATGCATCCTTGACGTGGAAAGGTTCAAAACAAATGTTCACAAATATTGGGTTATTACTTTTAAAAGGCATTGATCTCTCAAGCAATCACTTCAGAAGAAATTCCAATAGACATCGAAAGTTTATTTGAGTGGGTTACATTAATTGAATTTATCAAGAAACACAATTTGAAAGGAAAAATTCCTACAAATATTGGAATACTAACATCACTTGAATTTCTTGATTTATTGTTGGTTCAATTCCTTTGAGTCCTACTCAAATTCATCGACTCTCCATGTTAGATTTGTCACATAACCATCTATCTGGAGAAATTCTAATTGGCAATAATTACAGAGTTTCGATGCATGAGTTACGAAGATAATGTTGATATTTGTGGACCACCACTTGAGAATTAAAGTGTGTATTCGTGGGGAGCTAGGACAAGAACCAAATGTTAAACTTGATGAGGATGAATTGTTTTTGGCTGCTGAATTTTACATCAGAATGACAATTGGATTTGTTCAATTTTAATAAGGTGTTCTTGAAGTTCACAATACGCTATATATTTATTGTTGTGGCAGCAGTAAAACTTTTCAAGTGGCACCACAGAGAATAGCTGCTAATAATGTTTTAGCCTTCATATCTTTACTTCATTTTCCTTCGTATACACAACAGCAGTGAAAGAGTTTAATTAGGTATTAACTTCAATGCATTTAAACTCATGAGGCCAAAAATAATTGCCGTTAAATTTTTATTTTTTTTTCTTGTAGTGAAGAGACGTATTAGTGCCTCGTAAGGCAAAAATTCCACCCGGAATCTTACTAGAATTGCAAATGGTATAACTATGTTAAGGCTTAATTATGTTTTAGATGTTATTCCATAAAATATTAATATGAACAATATTTGTAATTCCTTAGAGATTAAGGTGTATATTGATTATTCCAAAAAAAAAAAAAATGTTAGCCATCGATTTCTTTACGGTCAAGGGAGGTTTATATAAAAAAAGAGCCGTTTTATATTTTCTCAAATAAGCTTCAAAAAAATCTGTAACCTAACTCATTTAATTAAAAGTATTTAATATTTAAATACTTGAATTTATTTCTAATAATTTATCATCTTAAAAATTTGAATAATAATTTTTAAAATAGATGAATTTAGAAATATATGTATCTCAGTTACGTAATTACGAAGCATGATATAAATTAGATCTTCTGATTATGATCATTCAATTATAAATTATAATTTCTAAAGAAAAATCTCTTAAAATTTAATCTATTTTTGTTAGGTTTTGCTTCTATAAATTAAGTAGGTATAATTTTGATTTTTTTTTTCTTCTTTTATTTTTGTTTTGTAATCAAACATTTAAAAAAAAACACAAAAATAATTTAGTAAATATTTATAAAGTTAATATGATTTAATGAGTTTCTAATCTTAAAGAATAGTTTAATTGTTTGTCTCGTATGTATATAAAAATATTAAATTAGATGAAATATTTTTTAATTTAAATAAAATAATAAAATAAGATTTTAAATAAAACAATAAGAATAAAAATGCGAATAAAAAAAAACTAATAGGTTAAAAGCTAGTTTATTTTTAATAAATTACTTCAAAAATAAGTGTATCTACCAAACAAATTTATTTTAGTTAAAGAAACTTATAAGCTAATTAAATGAGTTTATAAGTTTTTTCATGACCTTAACAAACACACTTCTAGGCTTATTTGCACTATTACTCAAATTATAATTAACTATCTAGTTTGATCATCAAATTATAAAAAGTTTGGGATCCTTAAATTATTAAAAATTTTCAATTTGGTCATATTTTGCCATTTATATCTCTCTTTTACTAAATATATTCTCCTAAAAACATTAAAAAAAATAGAGATATATTTAATAACAATAGTTGTAAATAGAAAAAAATGATTAAAGTGATGTATTTTGAATAATTTGATGATCAAATTAAATTTTTTTATAAGTTGAGGATAGAATTTAACAAATAATTAAAATTTAGGAATAAAAAGTATAATTGGATGAGACTTTGTGGGTAGTTAGGTGTGGATAGAAGAAAAGAAAAAGAAAAGTAGGAAAATGACTGTTGAGAGTTCAACCATTGGAGAGTGGACTGACCACCTTATGTTATCTTATATATATGCCTATTGCCTCACCACCATCAATATCTCATCCTTCTGAGTTGTCATGATGAATAATCCACTTCTGAGTTTCAAAGGCATAATAGTATTAACGGCGATGCAGCTTCTTGTTTATGCTGCTCCTCAGTGCATCCTAACGGAGAGGGAAGCACTCCTACAATTCAAGGCTTCCCTTCGTGATCCTTATGGCATGCTCTCATCTTGGACCACTACTGCTGATTGCTGCCAATGGCAGGGGATTCGCTGCAGCAACCTCACTCGCCATGTCCTAAGCCTCGACCTTCACGCTGAGTATAACTATGAATATGATTTCCAATATCGTTACTCTGAACTTGTCGTACAGCGTTATATCAGCGGAGAGATCCACAAGTCGTTGATGGAGTTGCAACAATTACAACAATTACAGTATTTGAACCTCAGTTTCAATTCTTTTTCAAATAGAGGAATCCCAGAGTTTCTTGGTTCTCTCACAAACTTGAGATACCTTGATCTGTCGTCATGTTCTTTTGGTGGAAAAATTCCAACTCAGTTTTGGTCTCTTTCTCATTTGAAATACTTAAATCTTGCTTGGAATTATCTGGAGGGTTCAATCCCTCGTCAACTTGGAAATCTCTCCATGTTGCAACATCTTGATCTCAGTGGCAATTCTTTTGAAGCAAATATACCGTCTCAACTCGTAAGTCTCTCCATGTTGCAGCATCTTGATCTCGGCTTCAATTCTTTTGAAGGAAATATACCGTCTCAACTAGGAAATCTCTCCAAGTTGCAACATCTTGGTCTCCGTGGCAATTATTTTGAAGGAAATATACCATCCCAACTTGGTAACCTTTCAAACTTGCAGGAGCTTTATCTTGGAGGATATCTATATCCTAGTGCTCTCAATATTGACAATGGAGATCAGTGGCTGTCTAATCTCATTTCTTTAACCCATCTTTACTTAGTCAACATGCCTAATCTTAACAGTTCTCATAGCTGGCTGCAAATGATTTCCAAGCTACCAAAACTAAGCCAACTAAGTTTATCTTCTTGTAGCCTTTCCGATCATTTTATCCTTTCACAGAGGCCTTCTAAATTCAACTTTTCTACTTCCCTTTCCGTCCTTCATCTTTCCAAGAACACCTTCACGTCATCAATGATATTCCCCTGGCTGTCAAACATCACTTCCAACCTTGTTGAGCTTCACCTTACTTTTAACCAATTGGAGGGATCCACGTCAAATCATTTTAGCGTGGTAATGAATTCTCTTGAGCACCTTGACCTCTCCTATAATAGACTCAAAGGTGAAGATTTAAAATCCTTCAAGAATATATGCACCTTACATTCTTTATACATGCATGGTAACCATTTGACGGGAGACCTTCCATCAATTCTTCATAATTTGTCTAACGGTTGCGTTAGATACTCACTTCAAGAGTTGGATTTAGGCTCTAATCAAATCATTGGCTCTTTGCCTGACCTTTCGGTATTCTCATCTTTAAAAACATTGGATCTTTTTGGAAATCAATTGAGTGGAAAGATAACGGAAGGCATCAGATTGCCGTCTGAGTTGAAGTTTTTGTCAATTGGATCAAACTCTCTAGAAGGTGGTGTTCCAAAATCATTTGGGAGCACATGTACTTTGGAGTCATTGGATCTTTCTAATAACAGCTTGAGTGAAGAACTATCGGTGATATTCAATCACTTGTCTGGGTGTTCTAGATACTCACTGCGAGAGCTGAATCTAGCTCAAAATAGATTCAATGACACGTTGCCTGACTTCTCAATGTTTTTGAAGTTGGAAACATTGGATCTATCAGGAAATCAATTAAACGGTGGAGTTCCAAAATCATTTCAAAATGCTAGTATTTTGCGCTGGTTGGACCTATCCAATAACAATTTGAGTGGAAACCTTTTACTGATAATCCATCGCTTATCCAAATATGCTAGATCCTCGTTGCAAGAATTATATCTGAGCATGAATCAAATCAGCGGCACTATTCCCAACACCCTCTCAATGTTCCAGTCTTTGAAAATATTATCCCTTTATGGTAACAAGCTAAATGGGACAATTTCTGAAGATGTCCAATTTCCATCTCGCCTAGAACAACTAGATTTGAGATCAAACTCTTTGAAAGGTGTGATCACCGACTCGCATTTTGCTAATATGTCTACTCTACACTCATTGGATTTATCTGATAATGCATTGACCTTGGCATTTACACCAAATTGGGCACCACCTTTTCAGTTGTCCACCATAGCATTGAGATCTTGCAAGCTAGGTCCAACATTTCCCAAATGGTTGCAGACACAGAATGCCTATAGCCATATTGACATTTCAAATGCTGAAATATCAGGCTTTGTTCCAAAGTGGTTTTGGGCTAAAGTAGCATCTCAAGACTATATTTCCATGGATATTTCACACAACAAATTGAAAGGTATGATTCCAAATTTCCCGGTAAAGAATTATTTTGACTACCTAACTCTTACTCTTGGATCAAATCAATTTGAAGGCCCCATTCCACCGTGTCTACGAGAGTCAATCCATCTTGATCTATCCAACAATAAATTCTCGGATTCTCTTTCGTTTTTATGTTCTAGTGGTACAGTTGAAACTTTACACCGATTAGACCTTTCAAATAATCAATTATCTGAACAAATTCCGGATTGTTGGAGCCATTTCAAGTCACTGGCTTATTTAAATTTGAGTCACAACAAATTTTCAGGAAAGATTCCTACTTCAATGGGATCACTTCTTGAACTTCAGGTATTGTTATTGAGAAACAATAACTTAAAAGATGGGATCCCTTCCTCCTTGAAGAATTGCACAAAGTTAGTGATGCTAGATATGGCAGAAAATAGATTATCAGGATCTTTCCCTGCTTGGATTGGGAACAAATTACAAGACTTGCAAATTTTAAGTTTAGGAAGGAATTACTTCAATGGAAGTTTACCATTGCAAATTTGCTATCTAAGAAGCATTCAGCTCTTGGATCTCTCAATAAACAACTTATCTGGGCAAATTCCTAAATGCATCCAAAACTTTTCTTCAATGGCTCAAATTACCACTTCAAGATATTATCAAGGTCATTCGTATTTTGTCAGCACCAACCATTCCAAAGCTTATTATTCTTACGAGATGAATGCATTCTTGATGTGGAAAGGTTCAGAACAAAAGTTCGAGGATAATAGTTTATCACTTCTAAAAAGCATTGATCTCTCAAGCAATCACTTTTCAGGGGAAATTCCAATAGAAATAGAGAATTTATTTGGATTGGTTTCATTGAATCTATCGAGAAACCATTTGACTGGAAAAATTCCTTCAAATATTGGAAAGTTAACATCACTTGAATTTCTTGATTTGTCAAGAAATCAACTTGTTGGTTCAATTCCTTTGAGTCTTGCTCGAATTGATCGACTTTCCATGTTAGATTTGTCACATAACAATCTATCAGGAGAAATTCCAACGGGCACACAATTGCAGAGTTTCAATGCCTCATGTTATGAAGATAATTTTGATCTCTGTGGACCGCCACTTACGGAATTGTGTATTGATGGGGAGGCAACACATGAAGCAATTGTTAAAGTTGATAAAGATGAATTGTTTTTGAATGGTGAATTTTACATCAGTATGGCAACTGGATTTGTTATAAGCTTCTGGGGAGTATTTGGTTTGATCTTAATAAAGCGTTCATGGAGACATGCTTATTTCAACTTCATAAGCAATTTATCCGACGCTATTTATGTCATGGCAGCAGTCAAACTTTTCAACACAGAGGATAGCTGGTAATAATGTCTTGTCTTTCATATATGATGAATTGATGATTGTAATAAAACTATAGTAGATTATAAAACTTGAGTAGGTTATAAAATTTCTTTACACTAACATTTCTAATAAACAAATTAAAATACTTATTTTCTGATCGCAAATTAATGAATACACAGAACATACAAATAAAGTTTATTTTTTCTTTATATATCTTTTTCGTCCTCTTAAGTTATTAAATGTCAAATAGAGCATAAGTTTGAAGTAGTTTTTCTATCTCATTTTCTACTTGTTTAGCTTTTAGTCTTTTGTAACTTTCCAAGGTTTTCAATTTTTTATTTATTCTGTTATTATTTCTATTTGGGGACAAATTGTGATGGATGTTTTAATTTTGGGCAGAAAAATTATGAATTCTAGGTGGCAGTTTGTTGGTGAAAAAAATGCATAGTCACTTTTGAAGTCCAGAAGACATCTCCGACACTTGGATTTGGAGAGAGATTTAAGGAAGGCTTCTAGATTTATTTTCTTTAAAAGTGGATGGCTAATGGTTTTTCTTTCTCATATTTTGATTCAATAATTAGGATTGTGACCTAGTTGAATTTTATTTTTCCAAGCATTTAGTTTATAGTTTTGCCTTTAAATTTGAACTTGCTGTTTTGTATGAAATTGATGAATGTTCATAATATTGGGAAATGAAATGTTTGGTTATTTGCTTCTTATTTTTTGCCCATGGTCTTTGATTATGCAAAAATACAATAAAATTGGTGTTTGATCTACGGATTTTGTTCTGCTTTTTTACCTTTTTTTTTTGTGGGTGGTCTGCTTTTTTACCTTAGCCTCATGATTTCATCATGGTCATTTACTTTATGCACGGCTCTTATTAACAAAAGGTGATTGAAATCCTTTCTATACTAATTTTTAGAGTCATTTATTTTGAACTCTCTTCCTTTGGCATAGTTTGACTAGATCTCCCCCTAGTCCTTCAAATATTTAGTTTTCTTGGATTCTTAATTAGTAGCTCTTATATGTCATAGCATAACCTTAAGTTTCAAACATCATTACGTAGCTTGTTATTCCATGATCCTCTTAAAAATATAAATACTCTTTCAGGATTTCAAAATATTTCAGGTTAAAGATGAAATTACCATATATGCAATGCAAAGACAATTCACATGAATAATTGAGCCAAACTGTATAAGCAGTACAGTTGCACAATCAATTTACAAAATTCTACTGTCTGAAAATTCTGATCATATATAATACAACATAACTAAAATGTTTGGTGTAAAATATTCCTACTTCCTACAAAGCCATTGCATCTTCCAAAAACGTGCATGACAGAATATAAATCCCCTAATACAGGTGCTCATTTGTTTATAGAAAACCCAAACGAAAACTGATTGAGAACCCTGTCCTAAACATAATGCATGATGATCAACACATCCTTCAGAGAACAGATGTGTGTGCCACAACTTATGCTCTTCTGGAAATCATCAGATCACTGTCACATTTGGGATATAGTCAGACACTTGGACATGCATTAATTCGAGTTCAACATCTGTTGTGAAGAACTACACCCATTGTTGAAATGTATCATTGAGGAATATGGATGATGACCAATCCATAATAAAATTAGCATTCCACCATCTAGAGGAAGTAAGTGAGCTGTTGTTTCTTCCTTGAACCTCCTTCTCCATACAAATCATTCCATTGCTTCAACTCATTCATTACAGATCCTTCTGACGCAAAACTTGCAGCCACCTGCATTTAATCAGATATCTGTAAGTTCATGCATTGAACAGATGTAGTATTGAAGAGATGCCCCTATTAAGTACTCCCTAGCCATTTCAATAAAAAAAATTCAGTTCACCATACCTGACTCTTAGCCTGTCTCATGTCTTCCATGTTTAAAGGCCTCAGGGTAATTTCTTGTTCTTCTTTATCTTTATTGTTTGAAGCATCTTCAGAGGTTTGGCCTTCTGCTTCTCTTTTCTTCTTTTCCTAAAATATGATGCAATTGACATTTAGTTAGATCTTCAGCTCATACCAAACTTTGCACGAATATAGATGTTAAACTTAAAATCGTAGAAGTTGTTTAATAACACTACCATGTCTTTCTTTCTCTCCTGCTGTATTAGCTCCCTAACAGGTCGATAAGCCGCAGTGATGCACAAATTCTGCTCACAGAAATTAACACCAACAGATTTTCACCAAAAAAAAAGTAAAAGCAGTAAATCACTACCAAAATTCACCTTAAGATCACTTCCAGTATATCCTTCTGTCATGATTCCCAGCTCTTTGAAGTCTAAGTTTTCATGTTTTTCTTTAGCCAAAAGAGTCTTCAAGATCATTTCCCTGTTCTCAGCAGATGGAAGACCAACCAAGATCCTGCTCAACAATAAAAAGGCAAAAAGAGTTATGATTCACAAGTTACAATAGATATTATAAATTTATAATTGAACTGAAAAGTATTGAATATTGATAATACACAGCTGAAAACCACAATTGATTTTATTGTATCTATAAAAGACATCTGACAGACTCAATTTGTGAACAATTCAAACGCAAAAGAGGAAGGAAATGTTGCTAAAAGAGTTGAGACAAGTTACAGAAAGATCTGTCTTCTAAGGGGAGCCATATGGTATTGTTAGCTACATAGAGAATAAGAATGGAAACCTCAAAAGGAAATTGATGAAATGACCACATGTTATGATTTTTCTTGTTTTCTTATGGTCACACATTTGCTCATCATGATGAAGAAAATGCAGTCTTTGTTCTGATGGAAAAGATGTTGTGGCTGAATAGAAGCACACATGATCATGCAAACAACAACAGAAAAGTGTGATCCTACTCCTACCTGCGCTCAAACCGTCTTATGATAGCTTCATCAAGGTCAAATGGCCTGTTGGTTGCAGCAAGAACCAAAATTCGCTCATTAGGTCCTGTTAATAGCCCATCCCAGTGTGTCATGAATTCATTTTTAATCTTCCTCATGGCCTCATGCTCTCCTACTCTAGTCCTCTGTCCAAGCATGCTGTCAACCTCGTCAACAAAGATAATTGTTGGGGCAACCTTAGCTGCCAGTGTGAACAGAGCTCGGACGTTCTTTTCATCCTCTCCAAACCATTTTGATGTGATGGTGGACATTGAGACATTAATGAAACTTGCACCAGCTTCATTTGCAATGGCCTTTGCTAACATTGTTTTCCCAGTACCAGGAGGCCCAAAAAGCAATATACCTCTACATGGTTTCAGAAGCCCACCTTTGAAGAGATCTGGCCTTCTAAGGGGAAGCATTACCAACTCTTGAAGTGATTCTTTGGTCTCATCTAATGCACCAATATCTGCAAAAGTAACTCCTATCTCATTTGCAGGGATAACCTCTGGTCTTATGCGCTTCTCAAACTCATTGTCAGGAACTTCCTACAAGCAAGCAAATAGTATATAGTAATTGGTAACAGAAATAGGGGGGAGTAAAATAAAATAGTCATGCAAAAGATAATAAGATTAGAATTTTGATCACCGCTTCAGCTAGATGGCTAGTAAAATGTTGATCAACTGTCCATGTTGAAACAAGAAGCTATCTAAGCCGATTGAAGTATGTATAAGGATCCTATTCATTTATTGTTTCTCTATTCCATTACTATATGGGCAGGATTTGATTAGGTAAGAACTAAGAAGTATTATACTGTCTTAGGTGCTAAGAAAATTGATCTTACTGCTTTTGCAGGTGTGGGATTTTCGCCATCTTTCTTTGTTACTGGGATGGATTTCTCTGTCTCGCTCTTGTTTTCAGATGCTATGTTGTCACACTTCACTTCACTCTTTGCACCCGTAATATCTTCTCCAGCATTTTCCTAATGTCACAGAAAACACATCAATAAATAAAAACTGAATATATATTATGATAGGCACTCTTCTTCATTATTCTTTTTTTCCTATCCTTTTTCGCTATTGCAGTGCTGATATATTTATGTAAACATACCTTGTTAGATTCATTAGTCTTCAGATTCCCACTACTCTTGCCTTCCTGGAACAGACTCAATCCATGGGACAAACTGTTCACATCCAAGATCAGTAACTAGAAAATCTTGTCATGTAATTAATTGCTTACATAGTCATTGGACAAGATATTTACCTATTGGCTGATATGACTAGCTTTCCATTTCGGTATTCTGGATCCGTGGTTTTCATTAAATGGTAAGATATTGCAGATACTACAATTTCTTCAATATACTTGCTGAGTAAGATAGTGTCTGCATGGCAGATTGAGTTCAAGTCAACACAGTCAATGTCATTTTCTGCTAGTACTTCAGCAATGTGGTTTCTGTTATCTTGGAACTGAATATCTTTCATGTCCTCTTCCAGTTGGCCTTTCCAACTTCCAAGATGAGTTTCATCTTCCAGAGCTTTGTCCTTAATGTTGTAGGGGAATACCGCAGTGAGCCTTTCATCAACTTCTTTGCAATCATCTTCTGAATCTAATATCTGGGAACCAAGTATCAACACCGAGCCTGATAGTTTCTTTATCATTTTTTGTAGTAAATTATATAACCTTGGTGATTGGAGAATGAGCTTCTCAACATCCCTGATGTACAAAATGATGGAACTAGTTTCTGTGATAGAAACCAAAAGCTGCAAAAATTACAATGATCTTGTTATTAGTGTACAAGTTAGTTGTTACCAACATCGTTAGACACATTTTAAATACGAACTTGTAAAATAAGTTTTAAGTAATTAAATCACCTTGTAAAGTGACTGCACAAAGAGCTTTTCATCAAAACACAAGCTACCTGTGCGCTTTAAAGGAGCTGAAAACATAATTCAAAGAAGCAAGCAAAATGTTGGAGGAGAACATTGATAATTCATGCATTAGTGACAACAAGACAAGGCATCAAGCATTTAGCTGCATGACATTTACCGCTGTTTAAACAGGAAGAAATTCAAAAGACTATTTTCCTCGTAGAGTTTGTAGAATAATCATAAATTCATAATATGGATTTCCATGTATCAGATTAGCTCTTGTTAAGACTAGTTCAAAACTTCTATAAACGTCCTTAGAAATAGTATCTACACACTTCATCTTTACAGATGAACTAACAGATTGACCAGTTGGTTTACTATTTAAAGCAGTACATTGAAAAGAATCTTACAGGGTACACAACAGAATTAAAAGTAGATGTTCAAATTAATCTTTGAGTTGGATTAGCAACCCGTACTTTCTTAATAAGGTAACCTATAGTTCTAAAGTATAACCTGGAAATGCTGGACCACATTGGGAAGAAGTGCTACTTATATCAGATGCAGCAGAGCCATTCCTCCTAAGCTTTGGAGGATTGGAACTTTCAGCAGCACTGATTTGTTGACGCAGAATTCCTTCAAAAGAAATTATCAATCAAAATCAATGAAGTAATAGTCCTATATATTAAGTTAGCAACATATAGATAAAGGTCAATACAGATATCAATCAATACAAATTCTAGAAAAATGAGAAGAGATAATGTGGAGTCTTCACAACCATTTGTAATGTCAAACTATGATCACTGCCTGTGATACTAACATTAAAAACAAAACCTATTACCAGCTGTCAAAGCAATACACGCATTATAAAATCTTCAACTACCAAACTCTATAACAGGTGATTATAGAATAAAAAATTTTATGCTTTAAAATCTCCTTTAGTACCTCTTGTTTCTCCTGTTGAAGAAAGCATTGAAAAGGAACCAAACAAACCAGACATTCGCTCCAAAGTCGCCTCAGATATTGACCTTTTGAGAGACTATGTAAACAGAAGCAAATAAGTCATGAAAATATCACTATGAACAAACAATTACATGATTTCATTGTTCTTTTTTAAAGTAAATATGAAATGAAACTATTAAGTTGCAATTTCATCATGGCAAGAAGGACATAGAATGGAGCAGAGTAAACTTACTGGTTCTTTTCTAGAACATCCAAATTTGTTCTGCAACTGTACAAGGGAAAACATAAAAGGTAAGAATATATGTACATGATCAGATAAAGCAAATAAAATGAAACATGAAAAATTACCTTCACAGAGAAGTCAGTAATATCTAACAACAGCAACTTTGAGTCAAAGTTATGTGCTAAAGCTTTGGCAAGCGTTTGCTGGTAAAGTTCTTCAAAATTAATAAGTAAATAATGGTATTAGTAAAATCAACTTGAAATTTAAAAAGGTTTCTGCACAACAAGGTTAATTTCTTGCTTAGTATACCTGCTGGACCAGATAGCAAAATAGCTCTGCTTGCTGGTGAGAGGTTCCTGGTGTGCTTGGAAAATTGAAGATGTTTTAAATGAACATTTGCGGCACTTGTCAACAAAACTCGAGTTCTTTCACTGCCATTTGTCACATTATATGCATGCATAAGATATAGTACCATCAGGAAAAGAAAAGAAAAAATAATTGCTAATGACTTCTGAATGAATAAGGGAAAAAGGTAGTAATAATACATCAAATTCCTCCTTGTTTAGATCAAATCCATCTGTGACAAGACATGAGCTCCACATATAGAGATCCACGCTCAATATAAACAATATCTAGGAAACAATACTTTTATAAAACTTACTTTTTCCTTAATAGAAAACTCATTTAGAAACTAGAACATGATGGCTGATTTAACGTAGCGTGTAATTGTTGGACTATAAAATCAAAAGGCGAGAAGCTAGAATTTGAATTCAATTAAATCCAAGGTGCACAATTAACTATAGAAAGAATTTATTTTCAATCTTGCAGTAGTTAGCAATCAATACCATATTCCTATATCTAAAAACTCCTTAATAGTAGTTATATACCAACATACAGAACCATGATGAACAAGAGAATATAAGATCAGAAAAAAATATGGAAGAACTCAAAATGCAACAATTTACTTTTCAAAACCAACGAAAAGGGAAATCTAAGAAAGTTTGGGGATAACAAAGAAGAAAAGGTGAACTCAGCAACAAACAATCAAATAAAATCTCGAAGATATAAGATGATCAAACCCATCACAGAAGCCCCATGGAAAGCATCAAACTTATATCTACCAGAATATTAATAGCAGATTGCCAAGTAATTTACAAGTCAAACTGATAGAGATCCATGCCTAAAACACCTTTGACACTATTAATAAATTCAAATATACCATGTCTAAATGTCATTCTGCAGGGTCAAAATGGTAAAAATAAAAAAAGACATCAATAACACCATGTTTGAGTCATATTATACTGCAATGAAATCTCAAAATCACCTTAAGTAATAAGGAAAGTCCTCAAATGTAACCTTGCTGTTCCTTCCTTCAACCACCAGAGCCTTGAGCTCCTGAACAATCTGCTCCACAGAAAGCTCATCGGAATCACGATTCCCGCCAACCCATTTCTGCCCTGAGCTCAACCCAAGCCCCACACCCAACCCAACCCCAACACTCAATGCTGACAGCAGAACATGCTTCTGTTCCATCACGGCCCTGAATCCAAGCTTGGTCCTTTAAGACCCCAGAAGCGATTTTTCACCAAATGGTATCAGGATTGTCAAGCAAAGTATGATTCCGTGAAATGGGTACCCCGGAGAGTGTGGATGACAAGAACAACAACAAAAATAACTGAACTACCTCTGTAAAATGAGGCTCCGAAGACAACGCTGGTCTAAACTAAAGTGTTTTGACAAGGCAATGACTCTCTCCTGTGTGAGTGTCCCTCCACAATGCCTATATATAGCATGCCTATAGCATGCCATAACTAATGGACGTTAAAACTTAAAAGACATTACTTGCCATGAACCCAATTTTCAAAAAAATAAGAAAAAAGAAATAAAATTTAAAAAGTTATGATTTTTACTTTTCCATGCTTCTTTTTTGGCATAGTGATGAGTGGTGTGGTGCTATTGCTATAGGCTAACACCAAATCTGGGTTCTCTCTCTCTTTGAGATTAGTCTGACCTGTTTTTGTTTTTTTTTTTTTTAATTTTTTTTTAAATTATTTGTCCACTTGGAAACCTTTTTTTAAAAGGTATTTTTAATGTATCATAGCTTTGGCTAATAATTTTTTTTTGTATATTGTTGCCCCTTGATGTTTGCTTGGTGCAGTGTCATTTTGGTTTTTTCTTAATAAATAAATGTAAAGGTAATGAAACGGTATGGTTGGTGCCTGGCTTATTTGTTTTTCTATAAAGCATGTTAAAGTAAGGACCATTGATGAAGTTTTTAAAAAATAATAATAATAAATTGGTACATACCTATTCCTTTCATGGGACATTCTATTCAATATATCTGTCTATATCTATATTCAGTATATATAATGTAAATAATGAGATATAAGTTTTCACATCAATCTCTTCATTTTTTTGTCATTTTAATACAATTGTTTATATTTCATCAATCTTATGATTTTATAATTTCTTTTGATCACATTCTTATTCATCATATTTTTATTTCATTGTTTTGAAATTTATTACACGTCATTCTGTTTCATTTTATTTTTATTTAAGTTTTCTTAAATTTATTATATTTGTTTTATTTATAAATCTTAATCCATATTCATCATATTCATTATTGATCTAGTGTGAATTTGAATTGTAAAAAATAAAAGAATACGATGAAATGGTGTTAATATAGTGTATTTTTTTTAGTTAAAAAAAAAATAAACTCCAAAAATATAGTGTTGACAAAGGAATAAATGAACAACTTATAAAATAAAATAAAATAAAATTCAAAAATCAAAAATCAAATGTCACACAAAAAGCTCCATGGATATCATTTAAAGTTCAATGCATGAACCTATATTTAAAATAATTGAAATCATTTATTCAATTTATATTTCTTTCTCGATTCATACTTTTAAAATATACCTAAATTTAAAAGACTCATATAATATCAATTTATCCAATAAATTAAAAATATCAATTTTTTCAATACCTCCACATATATTGCAACGGTTGATTTCTTAAAGTTCCAATGTTTCAACTATTCAATTGTTTTTACCTAACATAAGAAATTTTAAAAAAAATCATAACAAATAATACATATAATCATTTAACCATGAAATAGTCATTTTTACTTAAAATTATTGTCAACAAAATTAATTACTCATCTATTAATATAATATTTTGAATTTAATTTTTCAACTATTTGACTTAGATAATTTAAATAAAAAATTAAGCAAAATTAATATTTGAATTTAACTCTCTTTAATTTTTAAATATTAGCATAACCACTAAGTCAATGATATAATCAATAATTATTATGAAACATTTACCTATATAAATATTTCACATAAATTTTATTTATTATCATATATTTATTTATTATTTATTGTGTTTTCAATCAGAATTTAATATTTTGAATAAAAATAAAATAAATAGAGTGATTTATAAAATAAAAAGTAAAATATATAAAAAAAAATTACAATTAATAATCAAAGATGTTAAAATATAAAAGAAGAATAAATTAAATAATTTTTAATTATATTAAAAATTAATTAAATAAAAAATTACCATTAAGCCTAAATATTAAGATGTGATAAGTTCATTAATTGTATATTTTTATATCACAAATTATTTTGTAATATAATCATTATTTAAAATAAATATTTGTTATGACTTTTTATTAAAGAAATTAAATTGACACTAATAAAAAATAAATCATTTTTATAATGATGATTGCTTTAAAAATCCCACGTAAAATTATTTTTATATGATTCATTCGCAACGTAAGATTTTACAAGTTAAAATTCATTTCGAAGAACGTCATCTCTACTTATTAATAGACTCAGCATTTTTGGGCACCACGAAAAGAAACTCGTAAACATGCAATTGTCGTTCCTGTTGCAAAAGTCTATGCACGGTACGAGAGGTCATGTCATTTTATAATCTTAGACGTGTATTTGATTTGGATTTTAAAAGATTATTTTTATATAAAAAAATCTTAATAAATTTTTAAGATGGTATAAGAATATAAAAAAAAAATTTAAAGATTTTTGTAATTAGAATTTCAGTGAATTTAGAGCATAAGTTGTGTATTAGTGGTCTAATCGAATCGATTCAATCATCAATAAAGGGTTCAAACCTTGTCACACTCAAGTAGAAGTATGTTAAGTACTTTGTCATTAGGCTAAAGACAATTTATTATCATATTTTTACCAAATATTATATTTATATTTATATTATATATGCATATGAATCAAATTAGTATTAACATAAATTCAATTCATGATTTGAACTTGAATCTACAACAATAACACAAAATCACTTTTTTTTTTGTTAAATGATTTGAACCTTCAACCTTAACCTATAACAACAACACAAATAATCTTTAAGTCGTGATGATTATTGATGATTTTATGCATTTTGAGGGTTAATTATATGAACTAATCTTGAAAATATGAAAAATGAATGGGAGTTTCACAAGTTGTACATTTAGCCATATTAGCAGAAATGATAATTATTTAACAGATAAATTTGTAAAGTTTGATTTTTCTTTAAACTTAGATGGTATATTTTTCAATCATTCACTTCTTTTTTTAATATTGTGGCAAAGAAAATGTTCATAAATGATACTATGTTGAATTCTATATAATTCATTTCTTAAATTTGGGATTTTTGTCCAAACTCATTTATGCAACACAAAACCACTATCACTGATATAAAGTTAATTAACTTATATAATTTCAATAAATATAATATTTAGAGTAAATTACAACAATAATTCATAAGGTTTGCTTCAATTACATGTGTATCCCTTTCTTTTTTTATCCCTACACAAAATCTTCTAACTTTTGGTATCTCATTACACTTATCCATAAACAGAGTTAACTCTATCAACTTTTTATATTATGTGACTAACACATGCTTTTATAAAAAAAAAATTATCAAAAATGTCTTTATCTTATTTTTTTAAATATAGGGGATGCGTTTGTAATGTATTAAAAAGTTCAAGGGATACATGTAATGATTTTAAAAGTTAAAAAAATACATATGTAATATATTTAAAATTAACGGATATATGTGTAATGTATTTAAAATTCAAAGGATATATATGTAATGAATTTAAAATATTAAAAGATACATGAATGATAAGTTTAAAAAGTTAAATTTTGCGTCATTGTAGAGTTTTATTAAACCCATTTTCTTTATCATTGGAAGTCCCGGAGGAATTCATTTTTTACACGTTTTTGTTTTTCCTATAAGCTAAACGAATGTAATAAATTTAAATTTTTTAAGTATTTTGAGGAAGGGATTATAATGTATAAAATTATTGTTATTTTTATTATACTCTCTTCTTATATATTAATTAATTAAGTTAACTTGCCACGAAGACAAGAGTAAACTTAGTTAAGATTTTATGTTAGCTTAGATAAATAATTTTCTATTACAGTCTTAAAAACAGGCTTGGCAGTTAGCACAATACAGAAATTGGTATAGTCCTCGTTTTAATCCTAAAATGTGCTTTATTTATTATAATTATTTAAATAAGTTAAAAAATAATAATTAGATAGTAAATAATATATTTGGAGAAATTAAGTATTTTTTCTTATTCATTAAAACAAAAACTCAAAAGTTGTTCGTCAATCTCAATAAAGTGAAATAGTGAATATCCTTCTCCTACATTTTAGAATTTGCTACTTAGATAAACGTTAGATTTACAATCTTAATTTAAAAATTCCCCACTAAATATTATAGAGCACAACTTTACCAAATGTGGATCTGTGTCATTATTTTGATGTTAATTAACCACAAAATCTCGATTTCTGAACCTGTTGATAAGATTATCTAATGAGTAATAACTAATAATGCATTTCAAATAAAATGTGTTTCCTTCCTTCATCACTGTAATTTCTCATGTGCATTGGTACTGACAAAGTGGTATAGATAAGCCATGCCAGATCCCACTTAACGCACGCTTTGAACCTTAATGCTAGATGTACTGATTTGTGCTCAAGGAAAATGATTGTGTTGATCGATGAGAGCTTTATATATATATATATAACAAAATTAAATGTGTTGTAATTTGTTGAAGTTAAATAGTATGATACTTATGATGACAAATTGAATTAGAGTCAGTTTTCTTAATAGTGTTCCTTTTAAAATTGAAAATAAAGATACTCAAGTAAAAATTTCAATATTCAAAGCTAGCAATTGTGATGAACATAATCATTTAGTGTAGGGTTGCTTAATATAGACTATATATATACTTTAAGACTAGTGAAAGGTTGATCGATATATTAACAACATTTTTAATGTTTTTTTTTATTCATAGGTAACACCCGTCTTGAAAATAATATTCATGAAGCTGTCTTTCTGCTGCTCTTTGCAATATTAATTGCACGGCTTAATTCTCAAGTCATGATGTCCAAAAAATGTTAAATAATAAATTTATTTGAATTAAATACTATTAAATTAAAACAAATGTTAAAAATAAAAGTACTAAACAATAACAATATTATTATTAAATAACGACAAAATCATGTATCTAAAAAGAAGAAAAAGCAGACATTGTTAAGGAAAAAACGTTTTTATTATCATTTGTTAATGATAAAAATTATTTGCACATTCCATTCATCCTTACATCAGACAAATCAAGACTTGTGGATTCCATTTCCGGCGTCTTCGAGAATTAAAATTAAAATTTCACTTCATTAATCTACACTTTTAGCATTGATATTAAAATTTAAGGAGTGATTGAAATAAAAAATTAATTTTAATTAAAATGGTACTGTAAAAACACACACACACACACAAAATAAAAAAATAACACTTAACTTTTGTCCTTTACCAACGTGAATAAATATTTGGATTCTTTGGTGGTGTAACACACGTCAAAGGCAAAACCTCAACAAAAATTATATCTTCGTAAGTCAATGCCTATTATTGTTTTAAATTAAGAAAGACTTCAAGTTCATTCCCACTATATCACACACTTTCATACCATAATGTTTAAAATAATATATATTTTTTGCACAGATGTTTAAAATAATATTGTCTACATGGACATGCACATTTTGTTAACACATAGATGGTATTTGTTGTTTAAAAAATATATCTAAGTTTAAGTTATATAATTTTATAGTATAACTAATAGCTGCCTCATCAATATTTATTAATACAACCGGTCCCTTTAAATTTCCTTTTCAGGTCAACCTTGTGATGCAATTTAAAGCTATTTAATTATATAGATTGAGCCAAATACTCTTTATTTTATAATTGTAGCTAATTATTACTTCCCAAACATTGTATATATAAATAACATTAGTAGAATATTTCATAAATTAAATTATTACTACAACTCACAGCTTTACGTAGGATGGTCCATGCACTACATAGTGAAGCAGAGGAATAGTTAAAAAGTACAGAGGCCAAGCCGAAATTTCCAAAATATGATTTATAAAAGTACTTTCGGTCATTGCTGCTTTTATAATGCACATGGGGAAGAAGCCAAAACAAAGTGTCTTTTTCTTTCACGTTCGATGTATTTTAAATTATCAGTGTAGTGTTTGTGCTATAAATTATATATTGCAATGCTAATTTTTAATTTAATTTATTCAAAATGAAAACTAAACTTAATTATGGTCCTACTCTTAAAACTTATGCACATTTTTTTTATATTATAAATTAGAGAGTTGGACTCTCATGCTTTACTCTTTTAATTATACATTTTTAATATTTTTTCTTTTTTCTTTTTCAAGTGTGCATTTCACACAATACACTCATGATTGGCTAAAAAAAACATTTGTCTCAACCATATGCAAATTATCTTCATTTTATCTCTATTTGTATATTTGATCTTCTTAATTATATATCTCTTTCCATCTATACTTTCTTATATCTCTATCTCTAAATTGAATTTTTATCGTTTTTTTTTTTAAAATTATTAATATACATTAAAAAAAATTTAATCACAATTTTTTAATTGTTTATTGTAAATTCAAATTATATTTATATTTTCAAAAATATATATTTATTATTAATTTTAATTACTACCACCACTCCCTCTGATCCTATATATAAATAATATGAGACAAATTATAATATCAATGAAAATAATGATTATATCTAATTATTTCATCAATTTAAGTTTTATTCCAAATATAATCTTTAATTTAAATTGAGTGGTTGTATAGCTGATAAAATCAATGATAAAGTAAAAGTAAAAAAAAAATTACTAAAAAAAGTAAAAATTGTTACTTATAATTAGTACCAAAAGAAAAATAAAAGTATTGGTTATATATAATCAGGACTAATATAATACAATTTCCAATTTCTGTAATGTATTGAGAAATTTATTTTAAAAAAATAATAAATTAAAATTTAATTCATAGATAAAAAATGTAATATATTATCATATCATTAAGTTTTATTACAAAAGAATGTAAATTGAATTTTTTTAACTTATAAAAGATTTAATTAAGTGTGATATTTAAAAAATTTATAACTTAATAAAAAAAAGTACTTAACAATGTTATTTAAGATTATTATAAAGTGTGATATTTAAAAAATTTATAACTTAATAAAAAAAAAGTACTTAACAATGTTATTTAAGATTATTATAGACATAAATGATATACTTATTATCATAGTTTATGAATCAAATTAAAATTAACACAAATGAACAAATTTTGATAATAAAATTAATATTTCACATTTTATATATATATATATATATATGTAAAAAATAAATTTTAATTTATAATATTTTTTTCAAAACGAAACTATTTATGGATTACACTTTTAAAAAGAAATTGAGTATTTATCATTTTAATTATTTGTTAGTAAACTCCCTCTTTGTCAGTATGTTGTGTATGTGGTACGTGGATACAGCGAAGTGACAGTGCGTGCCACCACAAAAGCAGCCAAAGGCGGCTATAGGGAGATGGGGGCCATTCGTTAGGCTCAATTTCTTCGCAACTAACCAAATGCCAAACTTCTAGGTGGATAGATAGATTATTGGATCTTGTAGTAAGAAATCCGGAAAAAAAAATATGTTCCCAAGATAAATTCACGCCATTATTAGGATTATATATGAGGAGGTATCGTTTATTTTGATACTTATTAATTTTTACGATTTTTTTTCTAAAATGTTGTTTATATGATGTTCTCAATAATATATTTTGATGAGTTAAGGGAAGAGATGTTTTGACTATAGAGTATCATAAATTCACAGGTACAGTGAGAGTTACCTTATTTAAGATATTGTACTCAATCACCTTTATAATTTTATAATTTAAAAGTTATTTACGTGCGTGATGACTATCACAATTTCTTACCAAAGATGCTTAATAGATTAAAAAAAAAATTATATATAAAGTCTCTTTGATCAGGACTCTCCTAACTTGAGATTATTTACATACTCAAACAATATAGATAGATTGATTTCACGTATCAACCAAACAAATGAAAATTAATTATTCAGGATAAATATATAACTTTATCAGGGATATGACTAATATATTTAATTCAGTGTCTGATTTATAATTAATGATTCAGTTTAATCTTTAAGTTTATTTTTAAATTTTGATATGATCACTAAATTATTTAAGATATATTAGTATAATATTTTTTTTTTATCAAATATATTTCCTTACAAATATAAAAATATAGAGGTATTAATAAAAAAAGAATATAAATAATAAAAATTGATGAAAAATTATTATATTAATGCCTTTTAAATAATTTAAAGACAAAATTTAAAAATTTAGAGACTAAATTAAACAATTAATTGTAACATTAGGTGTAAATTGAGTGACAAGCCATAGTTTATTTCATAAAATCTTTCTTTTGTTGTTTCATTTATTTGTTTTAGCTGAAAATATAACATGCAAATTAATATCATTTTTAGTATTTCAAATAAAATATGTTTGATTATGTTTTAAAATTCTTGGAAATATTTTTTAAAAATCAATATATTTGTTCAACTTCTAGCTGTATAAACTTCTAGCTATATATCATATTAATCATTTTTGTTAACATAGTCATACTTTATTTTTCAAATACATTTAATATATCAACTATTTAACTACCAATTTATAAAGATTCATTACTCTAATTTGTTTTGCATCTTAATTAGTGTGACAGAATATTCTCTCTAGCTATCATTCGCAAAGATACATCTAACAATTAATGTTGGAATTACATTGGTAAATTTGATGGGAAGTAATCACAATCTATTATCATCACTTTCAGAATAAGGAAAGTGCAATACATGCACATCAGTGCTCACGTATAAGTAATCAAAATTGTTCTATTCAATTTTTGAAATATGACTGAATCCTCCTTTTCTCTTTTTTAGGTTTTCAATTAGGTTTTTTTTTTCCTTTTTGCTTTCCCCTTATCCCTTTCCAGTTTCCACCCTCCCTTTAGACCAGTAAATTAAGCTTTACTTAGCGAAGCAGAAAAGGGGTGTGAAGCAAAACAGAAACAAACAAATTAAACATATAAGATAGTGCTTTTTGATACATAACGTGGGAAATATTCGTGTATCTTAATTAGCAAGAGAGGAAGAGATGGCATTAATGCATTAGTCAAAAAAAGGAGATGAAATGATCACTAAAGCCTAGGGGAAAAAAGTTACAGAGAGAATTTGTCTAATTATCATATAAATAATTATCATAAAGCATATGAGGTCTATATCATCCCCAGCAAATTTTCCGTTAAAGGAAATTATCATGACTACAAGTCTACAAGGATATCTCTTCCGTATAAATTAAAGGTTGATTAAATATGTTCTTTCTACAAGGAATCTCATTTAAAGATATAACCTAATTAAAGGGTAATATAATAGTATTTTTAAAAATTTGAATATCCTTCACATATATTCTTATTAACTATACATGTACTCGTTCCTATAGGATGTTTAAGGTTTTGACACAAATATTAAGGAATGTAATTAATTAAATTTTAAAGAAAAAATAAGTAATTTATTAATATATCATTTATCTTTTAATTAATTATTAAATTTACTCTTATTTATTCCCACTAAGTATTAATTAAGGATAGTCTTAAAAAAACATAATTAATATAGCATGGGTTTTGTAAAACGATATATATTTTAGAAAAAAAAATCTTTAAAAGGTCATATATTTTGAAACAGATGAAATATATTATAGTATCATATCATATAATTTGATAAATGTGTGCAATTTATATATGAAAATATCATTAAATGTTTTGCATATTCATATTAAGATTTTAAAAAGTACACCAAAAACAGTGATTATATTACGCTTCCCTCCTCGTCCTATTTTGCCCCTTAGTATATAATTCATGTCTCTAAACACTTGGTATAAGTTCCCATAACTGCAAGTTGCATTCATTTTATAGTTGCTATTCCACCCCACTAATAAAGATTGATTCATATATGGCCTAAGACTGAAGCACGATAGTGACTCCAAAGTGAAATCAGTAATATGGTATCAGCTACACGAGTCATTATCTATGACAAGATTTTGAATAATGTGTGGCCTCCGTGTGGACGACAATAATATACTTAATAGTAATATTGTTTACAATCCAGAAAAAAGAAGAAGTAATATTATATATTTACACATATATTTTCCTTCATATATCTTATGACAATTTAATCCTCGATCATCTTATTCTTTATTTTTTTTCCTTTCTCATTTCCCCCTCTACCTGCAAACTTATATCCTTAGTTTATTTTATTTTATACAAACTATTGTGGTTAATTATATATATTTATAACTACATTTTCCATGCGACAAATAAATATACATTGTGGCGATCGAAAGAGACCAGACCAATTCCTATTCTCAAATAATTAAATTTTTCAGTGTTTTAAAAACTTATGTTGTAAAATATATATAAGCTATGTGCTTGAAGGCGAAGTAAACTTTAATTTTCAGTCAGAGAAAGGGAAAGGGAAATGCTTATCAGCTTTTAATTTGCACATATGCAAGAAACACACGTAACCTCATATTTAAAATTAAATTATGTAGTAGGGACGATTTGCAGCATGAAAAAGCACATGTAGAATTAAAATATATAGACGTTATTTTCTGTAAGTCATTTACTAGGGACGATATGTATTGTGATAATATAATTAAAAATGTAATGAAAATTTCATAAATAAATAAACAAATATGTTTGACATTATAAAGATATACTAGCAACTATATAAAAAGATCACTCGTGGGTTTAGAATATACCATGGCTCTTGACTAGAACCACTAATGTTGTCTTTGTGTTTCTACTTTCCGAGCTATAGCTTGTTTAATTTTTCTTTTTAAAAAGAAGCTTTTGGAGTGATGCGAGCTTTTTCCATGGTAAAGTAAGTGTATAGCAGTGATGAAAAAATAGTAGTGGCGCATTGCGTGTAACCCACAAATCAAAACGTTAACAAAATATTAAGAACCAAAGCATGTGATGCTGAGTTGGAAAAAGGGACTAAAGGCCAAAAGAAGATGGCAATGATACCCAAGGAATCTTCAAATATTTATTTAGTTTTTAACACAAGAATGAAGGGAAGAAAAAAAAATGAAAATTAATTCTCATATACAAAGATTCAAGTATTATATGCTCTTTTGATAACTTGATAAGAGCTCTCACTGCTCAAAATTCTAAGATCTAAGAACTTTTTTCTTCATCGATCAGCTTGTACCCTATAGCATATTTTTTAGGAAGTCCAAAAGTCACAACTTTAGAGCCATTTGGAATGCCTTTACAATATGGACCCAACAAAAATCCTCGATTGTAGCATTAGGGCACTGCATAGACCCCCACCCACCCATCAATATATTTTAGTATATGTGAGCAAAGAGAAAGTTGGAAGAAGATAAAAAAGAATGAGAAGAATATATGATTATATATCTTTCAATAAATTAACTGCATAACAAATTAATAGTGATGGGAAACAATGTTTTGTTCTGTGTTACCAAAGCAAAGCAGCTTGTTTGCCAACATTTGTTTGAACAATTAATAGTGGACGTGAAACTTTTTCGATCTTTATTAGGTCACGGTTGTGTCAAGAATAGGAACGAGCATTGTCCCACTTTATTCAGGCTTGTCCTAACTGCTAATTGCCAAATAGTTAATCATTTGTCATTCGTTTATGCAAAAGATCATTTAATTTTATGGCTTAACTTCAATTGGATTTTGGACCAATAATTTAGATAACACGGACAAACCTATTACTTTTAATATGTAACCACAAACAATAATATATATATCTTTTTTTTAAAGACTATATAATGAATTATTATTAATAGGACAAAAAAAAAAAAAAACAGTACAGGACCAATATATGTATCTTAATTTGACATGTGTTTCAATTAAGACTATATTTAAAATCCAATAATTATTTGTGTTATTTAATTACTCTTATATTTGTGTGGAGCATATATGAAATTTGAGGAGATTGTTGGCATCAACTCCACCAATTGATCAAGCATGTGTTTTTACATGACAATCCAATTAGGAAATTTATGTAAGACACTTAAAGCCTTAATCATAGAGGTGCAAAAGCTAAAAGAAGCAAAAAGGTTCTTTCAAAAATTAACCATATAAGTGCAAGCTAAAAAAGATTTACCTAAACTAGAGTCCAATCCAATAATAATCTCATATTAGCAATTCTCAAAACTGTTTTCCATACCAAATCCTTGAACACAATCCTTCCTACGTACGCATATGCACGTGTTTACTAGCTAGTGTGGTTGTCTTTTTATTACTATTGCAGTTTATATTATTTAAAGCCATTAAATGATCCTATTCAAACTTTATTTTTAAAATATTTGTAAGCTTTTTGTGTTTCGGTATTTTTTTTTTTATCAGTGTGTTTCGGTATATATATGTTGCCAACAAGACTTTTGTAAAATAGGATAAGGCATATAAATGGTTACCGGCCAAAAAAACAAGGCATATATGTACTGAGTAATGCGAGTGAAGTCGAAGGATCACCACGACAGTACTCCCTAATTTGACTAGCTAGGACTCATTTTTCAAATATTAAATAGTATTATTGTTGCACAAAATTTAGTGCACGTAAGTTTCACAAAATATTAAAAATAAAAAGTGATTGAATTCTTTTTCTGTGTGTAAAATACCATATATACTCCTATATATTATTTAGCATTTGGGAAACTTTTCTGCTAAAAATCTTTACCCAACACCTATCATATCATGCATGAAATAAAACCAGAAAACAAAGGCAGAGGCGACAAAGAGTGTAAAACCTAACATACCTACCTAATTGGCAGTAAGAGAAATTAAGAAAAAAACAAACAAAGCCAGATTGGTCCAGTTACATGTAGCCGACTGGCTTTGTTTATACTTTATATGCAAGTGGGTGCCACCTTTTTCATCTCCATTATTTCTTATTTTGCTCCCTTGCATGCAAGTTGCAATTGTGGCAAGTGACACATTATTGGAATAGTTTTTATATATACAATCATGTAACATGTATAAAATATTCAAACTTATATTCAGTCTTTTCTTAGAAAATGTTTTGATTTTCACTCGATATATTTATATCTTTCTAGCCACTCGTTTTAGCCAAATTTATGGTAGTATATAGTTGACTCAAAATTAAAATGTATAAAGTACATATATAGGGTAATTAATTATTGGATCACACATTTCCTTGTAAAACTTCATTTATATATTTATTTATTTTAATCTTTAGGGTTTTTTTTTGTCCATATTTAATCTCTCATTTAATTATTTTTTTTGACAGTCTCTCTCACTTAATTATCGTCCATTATCAATATAAGTCATTGGGAGGAAATAAAAATGAGAAGAAAACGAAACAAAAAAAATTTAACCTTCCATGAACTATTATTAATTATGAAAAAATAAATAAGAGTAAAAATGAGGTTTTTTTTTTTAATTAGGACTAAAATTTAAAAATTAAAATTACACAAGAACTAAAAACACATTTTCATAATGTTCTACAACTTGTTATATTTTTCGTTAAACGTGATTAAGGTCTGTATATTTAAAAAAAAAAAAAGATTTTGGTTCTCAAACCTTAAAAACCATATGGATTTAGTTCATTCTCAGAATTCATCATTTTTTAAAGTTAGAACTTAGAAGAGACTAAATCAACATGTTTTTTTTTTTTTTTAAAGTTTGATAATCAAATTTTATATGAAAATACATAGACTTAACCACATTGATTAACAAATGTAAGAATTAAAAACACATTTTCCTATAATTTCTTTTATAAGTTCAAAGTCTAAATTATGATCATACATATACATTAAGAAAATTGTGAATATAAAAAACGTTGAGTTGAAGAGTGAAAATGAGTAGAGTAGGTCAGAAGTCAGGCACGGCAGACACGGCATGGACTACCATTTCACTTTGGCCATAAAAGCAATGATAGTATTTGTGGACTAAAGTTTAAAGCAGCTTCTTCCATGCTACAAAGTTATTTGCCTATCATTCTCCAATCAATTTTTGTTTTTTCCTTTTCGGCTTGGAAAATGACTTCGTTGCCCTAACAATTCAACTTCATCATCATCATCATCAGTAAAATTAAACTCATTTCATTAATTTGTGGGTATGTCGTTTTCAGAGTGAACAAGACTCCATCACGCTGCATCAATTACATCCATCTATATATACTTTTCACAAACCTAATTAAAATGCTGGTTTTGATTAAGACTTAAGTGAAATTTAATGTCTTCGATGTACTTGTGTGGATTAGTTAATATAATATACAGTGTTTGGTAAGATAGGTTAATGACTTCGATGTCTTTATACATAGTAACTTTAACGGTTGAGACTACTTTCTTTGTGATATTAGCAATACTTGATTATGCTTACAAATTACAAAAGAGATATACGTTGTAATCTAAAGTAAGTTGCCTACCATCCAATTGATGTTCATTAAATCTGACCATTAATTAAACCAAACACAATTACTTCAAGTTTTACCGGAAATCATCTTATTTCATAAATTTATACTGATAAATATTAATTGTTTGATTCTATATATATACAATCTTGTGAGTCCTATTAATGTAGATTGTACTATTTTCTTATTTTCTTCTAATTGTGGATTAAAAATTAGCATCATGCGGGCAAAGCTTAGTTAAATTATTTATGGAGAACTCTTTACACCTTTTTGTAATGTAAGCATCTTCTATATATACTTTTATTATTGCTTGAACTAATTATTATAAAACGTAACCTGAAAAAAAACACAACTTTGTTTTCCTCTCACATTAAGTGTCGTCCCCTCAAAGTATTTTCTTTTGGAATGAATACATCGGGACAAACCGTCCAAACCTGAAGAAAACTAACTACCTTGGAATGGAAGTAAACAACCAAATCCCACAAAAGTAAATTAATTATTGATCGATATTCAAGTCCTTTTGTTTTTAACTTTTAAAGTCCTTTTTGTTGGCCAGATACTCAACGTCCTTTTAGCTTGATTATTCATGAATTCTGTCGGTGTCTATCAAAATAAAATAAAAAATGCTAATTTAATATCTACCATACAAATTTTTGTAATTCATTTTTTATTTAATGAGTATCACTTATAATTTTAATAAATTTTAATCAATAATATTTTTTTTTATTAAAAAAGATATGTTAGCAAACGTACGTGATTACTAATATTCATATATATAAGTTATATCACATCCTTCATTGGTAAGAATAGTCTCAATGTACAGACTGGCATGCAGTTGTGAAAGAAAAGTTCCACAAACAGTGAAAAGGGTATGCTACGTGCTAGTGATTGTTTAATTCATGATGGTGAATTTTTCTTTTCTCTCAAAATATATTTCAATTGCAAATTAATTAATGTGATTGTCCATATGTTGAATTTACGTGCCTTCCATGTCACAAAAGAATTAGGGGTCTATGATTGTAACATCACAAAGATGTTCCATAGGATGTTCGATCAAAACTAGCCAATAGTTAACGTCCAATTACTAACCAAGAAATGGAAAAACACGAGTGATGGTTTAGATTGTTTTACGCACACCCTATGCAGAAAAATAACAAACAAAAACAAGATAAAAGAAAATAATGGGAAACTCAACTCATTAATTTCTCCCACCTTATATTCACATACGAGCTTCTCCTGCTGCGTTTCTTGCTTCATGAAAAGGAAAATAGCTTGACACATGCCACCCTAACAACTTCATAATCATCATAAACTATTTGGGCCTCACACTATGGGCTTTTCCCATAACACACGTACCCTCATCCTATGGGCACGGTTCATAACACACACGTGGTTTTACTTTCTGCACTCCTTTTTTTACTGCACCTCCAAAAAGATTCCAATGGGCAAAGATACCCCTCTTCAGGCACCCTAATCCAGAATGTCATTCTGAAAGTGAACATACTAAAAAAAAAAACAGATTTTTAAATTATTTATCCCTATTTCGCAATAATTATTCCCAAATATTTTTAGAGTACAAGGTACTACAAGAAGCCCCAACAAAACAGTTATTCGGAATCAATACCAAAAAGTTGTTTGACCGGTTTAAGATTTTACATTTTGGGCGCAGCATGTTGTTCTATGAACGTACATTCACGACACTTAGTATCTAACAATATTTATTCTTCAAGATCCCAGAAATTTAGATACATTGTACTTGTTGTGTACCACACGCCGACGCATATTTGATTATTTACAGATCATCATCAAACAGATAGAAAGAGGCGTGTCACAAATTACAACTACAACTTTTAGCATATTATTGCTCACAAAATTTACTGCAAATTTAATGGCACATCTTATTGTTTTAGCTGTAAGTGGGGACTGCTCTCCTACTTTCCTGTGCCAGCGTTGGTGGCATAGTTTACACCACGCGTTTGGCTTATTATTCAGGTTCTCCATTGTGCTATCATAGCAAACCCTATTATATTCCTTGGCTGTCGGAATTTGACCCTATGAATAATTTTGGTTCGATCACATACCCATGAGTATATGACAATAAAACCGGAAATATGTACAAATTTAATATTTGTTTTTTGAAATTCATCCAAAAATTTGTTCGTTGGAAATTTCATTTAAATATTGGTGTTATTTTAAATGTTATAACTAATTCAAATATAATATAATCATTGGTTCATAATGTTAGTTGATTTTGGTATTCAATTTGTATTGTAATCTGTCTTGTCATGAATTTTTCATTTGTTTTTTATTCACCGAACTACTATCATTTATCACTACATTACGCGCTAACCTATTATTGGTTTTCAAACGTTGAATCATCATGCAAAACGTGGAAGTATTGGTGATTAATTTAGGGGTGTTTGCGGTGCGGTGCGGTCTGATTCAATTTTGAATAAAAAATGGTCCGAACCAAACTAAAAATAAAATTGTGATTTGGTTTGGTTTGATTTTAACATAACATTAAATCCAAATCAATTTTTTTGCATATTGATTTGGTTCGATTTTGTAGTTTTTTTTAATCTATTATTATAGTTTAATTTTTTTTTAATTAAACTCACATAATTATTTTTTTATTAAATTTTGATTTACATATTTTAATTTAAAAAATATTATTTTTACTTTTATTTAGCATTATTATAAAATGATATTATCCATTTTTTTTTTAACATAATAATAAATTATGTTTCACTTTATATTTAATTTAATGTTATTTAGTAATATCAATATATCGTTTTGTAATATATGAAAGTATGTGTCATAATATATTATAAATTTATTATTAAAAAAATATATATTATAAAATATTATGATCATAAAAAATTAAAATATTGTTAATTAAATAATATTAAATATCTAAAAGTAAATCAATATAATTATAGAATATGGTTTGATTCGGCTTAGTTCAATTTTTTATAATAAAATTCAAAAATCGAATTAAGCCGTAAAAAATATGTAATTTTAAAGATTTTTAGTCCATACAATTTTTCAGTTTAATCGATTTTTAATTTTTTTTTTGATAATTTCATGATTTAATTCAATTTAGTTCGATTTATGAATATCTCAAATTAATTTGCCGTGTATTATTTATTCATTTGTTTTCTTCTCGTCGTTGACTCTGTGATCTCTTAGAAGCTCTCATCACCTTAATTAACGCATATATAACTACTTTTTATGTAAAAATCATTGAGTGGTTGCCACTTATATACTATACTGACTGCAGATTAACTATTTTATTTCTCGTAAGTGGTGACAGATTGTAATATAGCGCCTCCTTTTAACCAACAATTTTTTTGTACTCATGCAGTACTCAAACCAGATTTCTTGATAGATTTTACCCTAATACGTTTTCAACATTGATACTCCTCGATATATAACGCATGTTCACCACTTCTAATTGGATGTCTAATTAAAAAATTAATATTTTTTTAGCTTGAATACTTGAGACATCTTTTATACAATTCAAATTGGGATCAACTTGTTTGGAATTGTTGTAACTTAACTAGTAGTTTTCAGTTTAGCTCACAAAAAGTGAGTTGGTGTGACATATATATATATATATATATATCTTCCGTGCTAAACATGTCTTCCTTTATAGATAAAATACCTGAGGTTCAAACTTGAAATCCCTCCATTGAAATTTAGCAACAGTTGTAGCCGTGTCTTTGCTGTACTGATAAGGACTGAATGTGAAAATCGAAACCGTGCTAATCACTTTGACTTTGGCTCCTGGTGCTTACTTCACAAACTCAATCTTTTTGTTATGCTTGCTGCTAATACATGTTACCATAAAATCCAAATGCACCACCGTATTCAATTGTAAGCCAACCACTCAATATTTTTTTTTCATATATCTTGTCAAATACAGTTGTTCATCAAGAAAATAACAAAGACACTTTATTAATGATTTGGAGTCATTTCCTAGTTTTTGATTACCATGTTTTATTGATATTAAGTATTCAACTAGCTTAGTCAATAACTAATATTCGTCAAGGATACTGCTTGGCCTCTTTTGGTAGAGTATGTTGTTCTAACCATGCTTTTTATTTATTTATTTACCAGGTTTGAATTCAAAACTTTATTTAAGAGAATTGAATCCACTGTATCACTCAGCCCAATATGATTTGTATATTGTTGGTAGTCATTTTGTAGTTCATGTCTTCTTATCTTTCCTACAATATTTTATGCTGTTTTGTTCTCTTCCTAGGATGGTCTTTTTCAAACAAATAAGTAGCTGTTATTATAAAAAAAATGAGGACCTTTCATGGTTACGGCTGCAAAGTACACATGGCCTACGGTAGCCTTAGACCATGTATAATCATCTTCCTAATCCTATGACTTTAAGCCACATCTTTGTCCATCATCATTTTTTTAAGCACACGGTGCATTTTCTCTGGTGAATTCTAATTTTGTTCCTATCTAAATTCTCTCTTTTCGACTCATCAACTCACAAGGAGGTTGTCCAAGATTTCTAGTAGCCCTGTGGCAGAGAAGAGAAAAGGTAAAGGTTATGATTCTTATTCATTTTTCTAATAATTCTTGTGTTTTGTTCCCCAGCACAATGAACTTCTCCATTATAGTTACACTGATCCAAACTTGAAGTCTGCAATGTGTTCAGTGTTGAATTTTTTTGAGGTTGCATTAGCCTTTGATGTCTTTTCTTCAGAGACTGATCTGATTTTCATGTCACCATTATTCAACAATGACATCATAATATGGAATATTGATCCATGGCCAATAGGAACTGGATTGAATTAATAGCTGGGGGGTGTTGCATTTGTGGTTTCATCCAAAATAGATTAATATAAACAGTGTTTTGGAGATGATGCAAGGGACTGAAATTTAACATCTCTGAAGTCATTATCCTATAATGCTTGCTGTTACTCATCAACTCTCTCTTGTCCATTTTTTGTGGGGATGGAAAAAAGACACTTCCCTGTTTTATTAATTTAGCAGACAAGAACCTTTCATGAAGAGGGAAGGCTTCTCAATTAGAAAAAAAAAGAAAAAGATATTCCCATATTCACTGATTTTGACTTTAGTAATGAATGCCCTTTGGATTTTCTGTACATATAAGGAACATAGTTTCTATGAAAAAAAAGTAATCTGTGAACTAAGTGGATGAATGTGATCATCCTATTTACATGTACAAGATTGTCTTTGTGACTTTGTGTCTATAATGAGAGCAAGATATAATTGATAGCCGATGCATAATTCTTTGTCAACCCACCACATCTTTTTGTTCACTGTCTAATTTGAATTTTTCCTTCTCTACTTGTTTCTACATCTATGCTTACTTGTGAGATCCTCTGAATTAGTGTCAAACCTACAAGTTATAAATTTCATTTGATCTTATCTGACATTACTTTTCATGAATAGGTACTAAGGGAGTCTAACGTACCTTTTTCTCAGGTCTACTAGCATGGAAAGCAGCATAAACATTGAAATTGCAGAACAAGGTTCTCCTGAAGTTCCATCACTTATTAGGTATATATCATCAAGTGAAGTTGCTGGCTTTGATACTTCTGACTCTCAATTTCCCAGCCCATCTGCCAAAGTAAGACTCCTTTTTAGTACTTCACCAGCAAAATTGAATACTACAAAGCCAATTTCTAAAGTTTGAGTTTCTTTTAAAATTCTTAGTAATCTACAATATACCTTTATTATGTTTATTATTGAAGAGATTTGTAAAATCCAAGTGTTCCCATTCTTTGCAATAGGGAAGTGAAGCAATCTCATCAGGAACACAACATGATGAAACTGTAATCATCAATCATGAAAGGAAGTATTCTATCAGCATGCCACTTTCTTCTGAAGAAGTTCAGTTTCAACCACTGGACACCAAAACAGATAATATTCCCATTTCCTCTTCTCAATCAGGAGCTGCTATCTCTAACCATCCACAGGCATCAAAATGTTATTCTCAACCAATGCCAAAAGGCCATGTGCAGCCCCAAGAGGCAGATAATGGAGTCAAAATAGAAAACCATCCTGGCATCAAAGCATTCAAGGACAAGAGGTTTGACTCTTTTAAAACATGGTCTGGGACACTTGAGAGACAATTAACAATTCTACGTGGAAAGTCACCTAGAGCAGCTGCTGCACCAGATGGTAACAACAACTCCAGGAGCACTGATAGGCCTTTACCTGTGGATCGGTATTTTGATGCATTGGAAGGTCCAGAGTTAGAAACTCTCAGGGTATGTGATTACCTTCTTCTATTAATTTAAATCCAGTTGTGTTGTGTGATACATAGCTAAAATAATCCATAACATATATCATGCAATTTTTGGTACTAAAAAATCTCTTTTTGATTACTGTCTCGTGTCTTAATCTTAAATGAAACTCATTTTATGATGCAAGTATATTTATTTAGACACAAGTAAAAACCATTTTGAGCCATGACATCCAGGAATACAGGCACATAGAATTGAGGAGTGAGAGTGACACTTTCTGAGACACTCTTTTAGAAACTCTTCATATAGATTTCATATATCATTTAATGATTCACTTACTTTATTTTTAACTGATTCCAATTAAAATTTGATGATTTTTAATAAATTTTAACCAATCTTCGATAGAGTCACCAAAAAGAGTGTCACTATATTTCATTTGCATCAAACTCAACAACATCATAATTTACTAATTGAACATCCTAATTCTATTGAATTTTTCTTTCTTTTCCACACAATTTCCTAACTTTGGTTGTTTGTGCATATTGAAGATTATAACATATTTTGTTTTCCTACTCCAACAGGCTTCAGAAGAGACAGTGCTTCCAAAGGACAGTCAATGGCCATTTCTTCTTCGGTTTCCTATTTCATCTTTTGGTATTTGCCTTGGAGTTAGCAGCCAAGCAATTCTCTGGAAAGCACTAGCCACATCTCCTTCCACTCAATTTCTCCACATAAGCCTCAAAGTCAACTTAATCTTATGGTTCATATCCATTGCTCTCACTATAACAGTTTTCACCATCTATCTTCTGAAATTCATTCTCTACTTTGAAGCAGTTCGTCGTGAGTACTACCATCCAATCCGTGTTAACTTCTTCTTTGCACCATGGATAGCACTCTTGTTCATGGCTCTTGGAGTTCCACCATCAGTTACCAAAGACTTGCACCATGTTCTTTGGTACATTCTAATGATACCAATATTGTGTCTTGAACTTAAAATCTATGGACAGTGGATGTCTGGGGGCCAGAGGAGGCTCTCAAAGGTGGCTAATCCTACAAACCATTTATCAATTGTTGGAAACTTTGTAGGGGCCTTACTTGGGGCCTCTATGGGCCTCAAAGAAGGGCCCATTTTCTTCTTTGCTATTGGGCTGGCCCACTACATAGTCATGTTTGTGACTCTCTACCAGAGACTTCCTACAAATGAGACCCTCCCAAAAGAGCTACATCCTGTGTTCTTTCTGTTTGTT
The DNA here is from genome assembly GCA_014843725.1 of Amphicarpaea edgeworthii. NCBI lineage: Eukaryota > Viridiplantae > Streptophyta > Magnoliopsida > Fabales > Fabaceae > Amphicarpaea > Amphicarpaea edgeworthii. The sequence continues at coordinate 5,001,247 of CM026325.1, forward strand.
GCAGCACCTAGTGTTGCTTCCATGGCTTGGGCTAACATTCAGGGTTCTTTTGATTATGGATCTAGGATTTCCTATTTCATTGGCCTCTTCCTTTATTTCTCATTGGTAAGTTATTTTTATCTTTTTTCACCTTTGTATATTGAAATTGGAATGATTTTAAGCAGGCTTTGAATACAAGTTTAGTTTGACATTTTGTCAGCATAAAGATTTTTACAGTGTTAATCAATTAGACATCATTCAAGATATGATTTTTAAAGTAATTATTACAAAAGTCAACAATTTTTAATTATATAACAAGTCTTGACTAGATGATATTGTAAATTGCTTGGTATAATTAGTACTAATCTCAGTAGAAATCAGTGTTATTAGCCTTTTCAAATATTCATAATCATTGTTGTTTAGTTTTTATATATATTCTTAAACAAGGCCTTGTATAAATTTCACATAACACTTAACAGATTTCTGATATCAAAATTACTTAGTAGTTTCACATGTTTTGCAGGCTGTTCGGATCAACTTTTTCAGAGGATTCACGTATGTTACATCTCCTGCTTCTCTTATATTGTTCATTTTATACTAATGAATTTTTCTGACAATTTTTTTTTTGGGATGTTGTTCTTCAGATTTTCTCTTGCATGGTGGGCCTATACTTTTCCAATGACTGGTGCAGCAGTTGCAACAGTAAGATACTCAAATGTGGTCACAAATTCAGTGACCAAGACACTGTGTGTGATACTGAGTCTCATCTCCACACTCATAGTAATAGCACTGCTTGTATCAACTATATTGCATGCCTTTGTCTTCAAAAACCTCTTGCCCAATGACCTTGCCATTGCCATAAGTTACAGAAAGAGAAGGCCACAGAAGAATTGGCTAGGTCTTAGATACAGGAGCCATGATTCCAAAGAGATTGAAAATTACTTGAAATTTGTGAACTCGGAGAAGATTGATTTAGAAGCTTCTACCCCACTACCAAATGGCACAGAGGATTCACCATCTATCTAAGAATATTTGTTATTAACTTAGTATAGTAATGTGTCCTTCGAAAGACAGAAAATATTAGTAATGAGTTGCTTGCCTAATAATCTTCATTAGTCACACATGTGAGGAACATCAGTAGGAGTTTGATTGTTCCAGTGACCATGTATAGTAGAATATGAAGGTTTGTGTAGGAAAAGCAGTTTTTTATTTTTTGTACAAACAGTTTTCACCTTTATATTTTGTGAAATGAGTGAGTTGTTTTACTATCTATGAGTAAATATTCAGAATCATTGAGGCAAATGAAATGAATTGCAGAGGATGGTCTTTACATACCCAGTTAGCACAAATGTGGTGTCTTCTGTACCAAAAATGCTTTCACTGCAGTCTGCATATATAGGATGATAGAAGTATATTTTCTCACCTAAACTATTGACTTCTATAATTATTATTTTAAAAAATTACACCTAAACTATATTGACTCTTCTATTTCAAGTCGAACAGTTATCCAAAGTCTCGTGGATCCAAAAAATGTAGTTAGGAAATGAAACCTTGAAATGAATTAGAGGGACACTACAATGGGGAATTGAATACTGACTCTCAAGCTTATGAAATTCTTTGCTGAAGCTTCTAACAGTGTCAATGTTATGTACAAACCACGAGGATGCCATGAAAGGAGTTTCTTGTGAGGCTTACATGATAATGTTGTTACTCATAATTGATTCTTAATTCTTTTCTTGTTTTTCTCTTATTTAACACTTTGTTTGATTTTGATTAGTTTGGAGTTAATTTCATATTTTTAGTTGTTAGGATTTTATTACTTTTTATGTTATTTTGTAGGGAATGAATACATGAAAGTAGAAATAGTAGCACTGGTCACTTTCCCAACTTGTTCAATGAGTTATGGGGTGCTTAGCGAACAAGTGGCTTTATTGTGAAGAGTTGGAAGAATGGAGGAATTCACTCAGCAAGCAAATGCCTTTGTTACATGATATGAAAAATTGAAGAAATTTGCTCAGCAAGCAAGCGAGTTGGGCTTCACACAGTTGGCTCAAAATAGAGGATTGCACTTATTTAAATCTCCTTAGACACATAGGCTGGAACTCAAGGTGCAATCATGATTAAATGTTTCATTCTTCCAAATTTCAAACACTTTTATATTTTGATTTTAGGTTCTATTTTTATGAGGAGCTAATTTTTTCATTATTGGAGTTTCGTGAACTACACGACTCTTCATGTAATTTATTCTTATATCTATTCAGTTTTTATTTCATTGTTTGTTCTTCTTTCTACTTTTAATTCTTACTTTATAGTTATACTTACTATAATTGCATGTTTTATATATTTAATCGTTAATGGAAAATACTTTTAAACTACGAATTGAAAGATGTTCTTAATAGACTCTATTACTAGACATAAAGTAACGTCTATTAACCTTCTTCATCAAGTGGTTTAGTTTGAAGAATTAGGAGTAAGCAACTTATACTTTTTCATGTGAGACATCATTAAGAAAATATGTATAATTGCATTGATCAAATCTTTTATTTTTTCCATTACAATCATATCTTTATATTATCTTATCAAATAAATTAATTATTCATTTAGATATAATATTGCATTGATAGTTTAAACCCAATAAATCTATTATGTATAAGTTGCACTCAAATACTAGCTTACCGGAATAGGTGATTTATTAATATGGATAATAAGATCTCATAACATAACATGTTAGATTTCAAATTAAAACCAACTAGATATGAACCCATGCATTGAATATTTAAGTGAAATACTTAAATTAAAAATGATTAAAAAGTATTTTAAAATATATTATTTTACTGTACAAAAAAACTTATATTTTATAGTTAATGTGTTAACTTTAAATATGATTTCTTTAAACTATGCAATGTAATTCTTTTATTTATTTAATCTTGTGTGTACTTACGGTCTTAAACAAGATAGTATTTAGGAAGCGTTAATTGAATGTATATTTTTAGCCATGAAATGTAAGTTCAGGAAAAATAAAAGGCACGGATTAAATGTGATAAACAGGACTCAATTGTAAGTGATCAAACTTTTATAAAATGTTTTGCGATAGCATCTTTCCAAAAATTTATGATTTTATTAATGAAACCTTAAATATTTAGGGTTTCATAAATGAAAACATAATTATTTAGAGTTTTGATTTTATGATTTTATTAATGAATCATAAATATTTATGGTTTAAATTTTACATTTTATTTATAAAATCCAAAATATTTACGGTTTTCATTTAAGACTTCATTCATGAATGAGACCTTAAATATTTTATGTTTCACTTATAAAACCTTAAATATTTATGATGAAATTTAGGATTTCCTTAATAAAATCCTAAATCTTTAGATTTTGAATTTATGGTTGTATTTATGAAATCCTAAATATTTAGGGTTTCATTAATGTTTTTGTATTTTTGGTTTCATAAAGGAAAACCTAATTATTTAGGATTTTATTTATGAAACCCTAAATATATAGGGTTTAATTTAAGGTTTCATTAATGAAATCCTAAATATTTAAAATTTTATTGTTGAAATGCTAAATATTTAGGTTTCAATTTGGAGTAAAATATTGGGTTGCATTAATGAAACCACAAATAAATAAGATTTCATTCATGAAATCTTAAATATTTAGGGTTTTAATTTATTATTTCAATTATGAAGTCCTAAATATTTAGGGATTCAATTTAAAGTTTTTTTTTATGAACCCCTAAATATTTATGGTGAAATTTAAGGTTTCATTATTAAACCATAAATAATTAGAGTTTCTTTTATATGAGCTTGAATATTTAAGATTTTACTTATGATACCCTAAATATTTAGGATGAAATTTAAGGTTTTATTTATGAAATTCTAAATGACTAGGTTTTTATTTATGAATATTTAAATATGTAAGGTTTCAATTTATGATTTCATTAATGGTTTAGGGTTTTAATTTGGGAATTCATTTATGAAGTCCTAAACATTTAAGGTGAAATTTAGAGTTTCATATTTGAAAACATAATTATTTAGGATTATGATTTATGATTTCATTTATAGAATCCTAAATACTTAATGTTTCAAAAATCACTAAACTGATATGTATAAACTAATGTGTATTTGGCTTCGCTCTAAAAATTTATATTATATATAGATTGACATTAATAAAAATTGTCTAAGATATATAATGAAACCCTAAATTATAAAATATGAAACTTTAAATCCTAAAACATAAAATCATAACCCATGCAACACAAAAACGTAAAACCTTACATTATAAACCATAAACCCTGAAACTATAAACCATAAAACCCTAAACAAAAAATCATTCATAAAATCTTAAATTAAAACCTCTTAACACAAACTCTTAACCATGAAAAAATAATAAACCTTAAACCCTTAAAACAATGAACCAAAACAATAAACCATGAAACTTTAAACATTAAAACCTTAAACCCTAAATATGAAAAATAATAAAAATATCTTAAAAATTTAACAGCATTGAATGCAAATAAAAATTTTAAAAAAATGAAAATTTTAAAATATGAAAAAAAAAAACAAGAATAATGTCTTAGAAAAGTAAAAGAATTGGATGAAAAAAAAAATGAAAATATCGACATTTTAAAAATATGAAAAATCAAGAATAATGATTTGAAAATTAGACTTATTTTTTAATATTTTTATTTGCTTTCAAATTTTCAAGACATTACTCTTGTTTTTTCATATTTTTTAATTTTCATATTTTTTTCTTCAAATTTTCAACATGTTACTACTGTTTTTTCATATTTAAAAAAATAATAATTTTTTTTCTAATTTTCAAGATATTAATAAAGGTAAACAAAAGAAATAGACATTAGGATAAACATACAAAATTTATATCAACTTAAGTTAAGAATAAGAGAGGAGAGTTTTAGATAAAAAAAAATTTAAAATGTATGTTATGAAATGCAAAGATAATAACAAAGATGTTATTACCAGAATTTAAAATAGACATTGTCATTGCATTAAATTAATAAAATAAGAGTTTTCTCATAAGAGAGATGAAGAAGCTTACAATCTATGGTGTAAGAAATTGATGAGTGAAATAATAATAAAAAAAAATAACATGACAACTAGGCAAATTTGATAATACGTCAAAAATCATTAAACTGATGTGTATAAAATAATATGTATTTTGCTTCGCACTAAGAATTTATTTATATTATATATAGATTCACGTTAAGAAAAATTGTCTAAGAAATATAAGTTGTACCCAAGACTTAAGGACACTATAGGAGACTTCCTAACCATTCAAACTCTCAGGACACTCCTAGAGACTCTGACGCTGAAGTCAGTTCGGGAAGGAAAAGAGAAAATTATGAGTGTTAGTTGCATACCAGCATAATAAGTCCCTCTGTTTTTTTTTCTTCTTCTAGGATTGTTGGAGGGGAAAGATTCTACCGTAAGTTCGTTTTTGGCATCGGTTTGGAGGAGTTCCATGGTCTTGGGAACAGTTTTCTATTTAGTTGGGAAAATGTGAGTTGGTGACATCTTCATTAATTTAGTGCTAAACATGTCTTCCGTGTTATAGATAGAAATCCTGAGGTTCAAATCTGAAACCCCTCCAATTCAAATTTTGCAACAATTGAAGCCGTGTATTTGCTGTACTCATGATAAGATTAAGGATCGAATGTGAAAAAAATCGAAATCGTGCTAATCCTTTGACTTTGTCTGCTGCAGCTGCTTACTTCAAACTTGCTCAATCTTTTAATATGCTAATAGCTCATACCATAAAATCCACGTTTTCATTATTTAAACATCTATACTCTATAGTTTCCATCTTATGTTTATATCAATTTAAAATCTCCATTCCGTTAACTTTTGGCCTCATTTCTTGTCCACTTGTTTTGGTTTGGGGAGAGAATATCACCCTACTCTTTTGTTTTCTAGTAATTTTATGATTTACATTCAAGGACTTGTTTGTAGTTTACGGGAAAATTATCTAGTGCCAAAATCCTGTGGTCGTTAAAAGAACTTCAACTCTTGTCTTTTCACGATAAGTCCCAACGACAATTTTGTCAGTTCACATAAATTTTACCCCAAAACACAGCTGTATTAAGTGCATTACAATGAGAGTGTTAGATATCTGGTCAAACACACGTTGTTCATCCAGAAAATAGCTAGCTATAGTGTAATTTATTAATGATTTGAAGTCATTTCAAAGTTAATATCTTCTTGCATGTCCTACAATATCATATTTTATGCTTCTTTTCCCTCATCCTTGGTCGGATGCGTCATTTTCAATCAAATAAGTAGCTATGATTTTAAAAATTGAGGACCTTTGAAGTACACACTTGGCCTACCATAGCCTTAAACCATATATAATCATCTTCCCAACCCTATGGAGTTGAAGCCACATCTTGGTCCACCGTCATTTGTTTTAAGCATGTGGTGCATTTTCTCTCGTGATTTATAATTTTGTTCATATTCAAATTCAAATCTTTTTGTTCATATTCAAATTTTATCTTTTTGTTCATCAACTAACAAAAGGACGTTGTACGTCCAAAGCTTTTTACAACCAGTCCTCTGGCAGATAAGAGAAAAGGCTTTAAGGTTATGACTCTTGTTCCTTTTTTTTTTCCTTTTAATTTTTGTGTTTCCTTTCCTAGCACAATGAACTTCTCCATTATCCAGCTATGTATTATGTGCATATATAGTTATAGTAGTACAAACTTGAAGTCTGCAATGTGTTTAGTGTTGAAATTTTTTGAGGTTGCATTAGCCTTTGATTTCTTTTCTTCAATTTAATGTCACCATAATTGAATAATGGCCTGGATCCATGGCCAAGAGGAATTGAATTGAATTAATAGCTGGGAGTGTTGCATTTATGGCTTCATCCAAAATAGATTAATGTTAACAGTGTTTCCAAGAAGATGGAAGGGACTGAAATTTGACATCTCTGCAGTCAATTATCCTATAATGCTTACTGTTCCTCATCCACTCTCCCTAGTCCATTTTATGTGGGTATGGAAAAAAAGGACCTTTCCCTCTTTTATTAACACTACAAGAAAAGAAGGACTTTTCATGAAGAGGGAAGGCTTCTCATTTAGAAAAAAAGATCTTGCATATTTACTAATTTTGACTGTCTGCATAATTCTTTTTGAACTAAGTAATTTTGACTTTGGATTTGCTATCAGGAAAATAGTTTCTATGAAAAAAATAAGTAATTTGTGAACTAAGTGGATGAATGTGATGAGTTACATAGGGAGTCTAACACACCTTACTCAGGTCTAGCATGGAAAACAAATTAAAGTCTGAAATTGCAGAACAAGGCTCCCCTGAAGTTCCATCACTCATTAAGTATATATCATCAACTGAAATTGATGGCTTTGATACTTTTGACTCACAATTTCCCAGCCCATCTGCCAAAGTAAGACTCTTTTTCAGTACTTCACATTTTAATTTATGGCTTGTAGGATTTAGAGTACCTATAACATTTAAATTCTTAGTAACTCACAATATACATTTTCTATGTATATATTTTAAGAGATTAGTAAAATCAAACTGTTCCCATGTTTGCAATAGGGAAGTGAAGCAACCACACCTGAAAGACAACATGATGAATCTGAAGTCATCCATCACCAAAGGAAGTTATCTATTTCTATCAGCATGCCACTTTGTGCTGAAGAAGCTCAGCTTCAACCACTTGACACCATTACAGATGGTATTCCCATTTCCTCTTCTCAATCAGGAGCTACTAGCTCTAGCCATCCACCGCCATCGAAATGTTACTCTCAACCAATGCCAGAAGGCCATGATGAGCACCAAGAGGCAGATAATGGAGTCAAAACAAACAATCATCCTGGCATTAAAGCATTCAAGGACAAGAGGTTTGACTCTTTCAAAACATGGTCTGGGAGTCTGAACAGAAAACTATCAATTCTACGAAGAAAGCGACCTAGAGAAAATCCACAAGATGGTAACAACAACTCCAGGAACACTGATAAGCCTCTACCTGTTCATCGGTATTACGATGCATTGGAAGGTCCAGAATTAGAAACTCTCAGGGTGTGTGCATACCTTCTTCTATCAATTCAAATTTCATGCAATGTGAACTAACAAGCCTTTGGTAGACATGTTTCAATTGCATCAAACACAACAACACCATAATTTACTAATTAGACATCCTAATTCAATTGACTTTTGTTTTTCTCTTCACCATAATTTCTTAGTATGGATGCTTTTACCTATTGAAGATTATCACTTATAGGATAAATGACCATTTTGGTCTCTAAATTTGTAAAAGAACAAAAATTCTGATTTAGTTTCTGAAGTGTATAAATGACAAATTGGTCGATGAACTTTACAACTAAATGTTAGAATGGTTCTCGAAAAATACAATTTAATATCAAATTGGTCTTGAACATTACAATTTAATGACAAAGTGATCTTTTTACACATTTCAGGGGCTAAATCATGAACTAAATCAAAATTTTAATTCTTTTGAAGATTAAATATCCACAGGTTTACACATTCATGGAAAACCAAAATGGTCTTTACCATGATTGATAACAATTGATTTTTCTACTCCAACAGGCTTCAGAAGAGACAGTGCTTCCACAAGACAGGCAATGGCCATTTCTTCTTCGATTTCCTATATCATCTTTTGGTATATGCCTTGGAGTTGGCAGCCAAGCAATTCTATGGAAAGCAATTGCCACATCTCCTTCCACCAAATTTCTTAACATAAGCCTCAAAGTCAACTTAATCTTCTGGTTCATATCAGTTGCACTTACAGCCACAGTTTTCACCATCTACCTTCTCAAAATCATTCTCTACTTTGAAGCAGTTCGTCGTGAGTACTACCATCCAGTCCGTGTTAACTTCTTCTTTGCACCATGGATAGCTCTCTTGTTCTTGGCTCATGGTGTTCCACCATCAGTGGCTAAAGACTTGGACCATTTTCTTTGGTATATTCTAATGACACCAATATTGTGTCTTGAACTCAAAATCTATGGACAGTGGATGTCTGGGGGATCAAGGAGGCTCTCAAAGATGGCCAATCCTTCAAACTATTTATCAATTATTGGAAACTTTGTGGGGGCAATGCTTGGGGCTTCTATGGGCCTCAAAGAAGGGCCCATTTTCTTCTTTGCTGTTGGGCTGGCCCACTACATAGTCTTGTTTATAACTCTCTACCAGAGGCTTCCAACAAATGAGACCCTCCCAAAAGAGCTGCATCCTGTGTTTTTTATGTTTATTGCACCACCTAGTGTTGCTTCCGTGGCATGGGCCAATATTCAGGGTTCTTTTGATTATGGATCACGGATTGCCTTCTTCATAGGCCTCTTCCTTTATTTCTCATTGGTATGCTTTCTTGTTCTTTTTTTTTTTCCACCCTTCTATATTTGAAATAGAAATGATTGTATAAACTGGGTCGGTTTTATAATCATTCTTTTGTGAACTGATTTAGAATCGATTGGTTTCAAATTGGTTTTAAAGAACCAGGTTTCGAACTGATTCTAAACAAATTTTTCAAGCAAATCGATTTCAAAAAATTAGTTTGGTCAATTGAACTGCTTTTTATTAAAAAAAATAGTTTAACTTTTTCTCCTAATCAATTTGGATGAAAATCAGTTTGGTTCCGGTTCTAATAACAATCAGTTTGGTCCAAATCGTTTTTCTTTTTTACATCACTTCGGAAGAAGTTTAGCTCGATTAATTGAGCATAGGTGTGTGAGTTGCTATTATTATCCATAATCATATATAGTTGTTTAACTTTCAACCTGTATACATTCTTAAACAAGGCTTGTATAATTTTCACATGCAACACTTAATAGATTTCTAATATCAAAATTACGTACTTAGTTTCATATATGTTTTTGCAGGCTGTCCGGATTAATTTTTTCAGAGGATTCACGTATGTTACATCTCCTGTTTCTCTTATATTGTTTACTTTACTTTATTGAATTCTACTATAGTATTTTCTGTGAAAAAATATTTGGATGTTATTATGCAGATTCTCCATTGCATGGTGGGCCTATACATTTCCAATGGCTAGTGCAGCAGCTGCAACCTTAAGATACTCAAATGAGGTCACAAATGTAGTTACAAAGACGCTGAGTGTTATTCTGAGTCTCATCTCCACACTCATAGTGGCAGCAATGCTTGTATCAACTATATTGCATGCCTTTGTCTTCAAAGACCTCTTCCCCAATGACCATGCCATTGCCATAAGCCATAGAAAGAGAAGGCCACATAAAAAAAATTTAGGGCTTGGATACAGGAGCCATAACTCCATAGAGATTGAAAAATACTTGAAGTTTGTTAATTCGGATAAAATTGATGATTTAGAAGCTTCTCCCCCACTACCAAATGATTCACAATCTGTCTGAGGACATTTGTTACTGTAGTAACTAGTAAGATACATATCTTATTGACACAATATATCAATGTTAACATTATATATTTGTAGGAGAATAAAGGGGTCAAGGATTAACATTGTACATAGTTAAATCATATAATTATATAAAGAAGTATATATAAAGCTACAAAATATATCTAAAGATAAATAATATCATTAAGTAAGAAGGAAACATTTTTTTTAGAGGGTAAGAAGAAAAATAATCATTTAAAAAATGTATTTTTTTTTAAAATGCATTTTAATTACAATTAAATTTTAAAAAATGGTTGAATTCTCTTTTTCTGAAAGAAAAATCTCCAACTTCCTAATGGATCGTCTACTCCCCGGTCTTCACAACAATAATTGATTTCAGAGCTGATAAAAATCAATGAAATTAATCGAACAAACCCTCATGGCTGGTCTCCATCAACCTTTAACAATGTTTCATATATGTGATTTTGCATGAAGATATATACATATAGATTTGGACAATTAATCTTAAAGTATCAGTTATTGTAATAATGATCAAACAATTTGGATACAATATGAACTCCGTTTTCCCAATGTGTAGAAATCAAACACTATTTCAGATATATTTTGCTTCATTACATTTACATGCTACAGGCAAAGTAATTCAAAATCTTGTCGTGACATACTTGTCTCAAGTACAAGGGAAAATGAAGATTCATCGGCAAAACTGGATGGAAAGGGGAAAAGGGTCCATGCCTCCATGCTTGTATTTTCGATCATTGGCACCAAAAAGAAAGGAGTATCGTTGTCATGTTAGTACGTAGGCCCATGCATCATGTCAATGAAAAAGTTTTATGTTATATCAGCAAAATGGAACATCACACTAGCTCACAGTAGTGATGATTAAAACCCGTTGTGGATATTTATTTATTATTATCACGTGTCTCGACTTTTGACCTAAGACTGAGACCTAGCTATATATATTTTTCTAGTTTCAACGTCGTTTCCTTCTTGATCCTATCGAACATATCCGACCAATGCTAGCAGCCGAAAAAAGAGCAAGAAATGGTAATCACATCACATGAAAAAAGAAAGGCTTCCAAATCAAGCAAGAGGTAATGTTTACCAAAGGGGTGGCAGATTAATTGATTCCAAATTCATGCGCACACAACCTTCCAAGCAATAGGGATAGGGCAAACTTGAAGGGACGAAGGGTTATACGAACTTTTAGTTGTTCATTCGTTTTCTTTTCTCCCACCAATTAGCTAGCTAGGATGATATATACGAAACGATGCAAATTGTACTTCAAATGCAAAAAACTTGGCTGGCCAACGATGATTCCGACTAATAATGGTGTGATACATGAATAATCAAATCGATGTATAAGAGAAATCTAGCTATTCTTAAGAAGCTCTTGTCTAAGATGTTTAACCAAAACTGTAAAAGTTTGTTTCATGCACGTTAAGATCTTATAATAATAGATTATAATTAATAGAGAATGAAATATCTTAACATGTACCATATATAATTAAAAGTCAAAGAGGTAAGTCCTGCTTTTCTTCAAGCTTTTACAATTTAGGAGTTAGATCTCCATTGTTTATAGTAATAAAAATGGTTGAATTATATATATTGTTTTATTTTTTTAAAAAACTCCAAATTAGTAATGGTGGTCTAGTACGGTCGTTTCAACGAGTCCATGTCAAATTAAGCTGGTGATAAAATATCAATGAAATCGAACGCGATAGATCATTCATGATTGGTCTCCATCGACGTTTTAACAATAATGTTGGATATGATATTGTTGCATCAGTATATTTGAAATCAGTTCGTGTAACATTGAACAAATAATTTGGATACAATTAATGAACTCCATTTTCCCAACGTGTAGAAATTAAAGATTTCACTCACATTTGGCTTTATTACTACATGCTATAGCCAAATGTATGAACTTAAATGAGAAATCCAAGCAAAAATGTTGTCGTAATATACTTGTCAAAGCTCAAGGGAAATATATTGAAGATTCATCGGCAAAACTGGAACAAGAGAGGGAAGGGTCCATGCCTCCGTGAGTGCATGCATGGCTTCATATTCAATCAGTGCCACCAAAAAATGAAAGGAGTATCGTTATCATCAGGCCCATGTCAATGAAAAAAGTTTAATATGTTTACGTGAATATGTTAGCAATTTAACCATGACAACAAAAAGAAATGGAACATCAAAGTAGCAAAACCCGTTCCAGATATATATATTAATATATTATCAAGTTTTTATTGGTCTAAAACCTAGCTGGCTTGCTAGTGTCAACGTACTTTTTTAAACTATTGAACTTCAGACTAATGCTATTAGCTGAAAAGGGTGTAAGAAGTGGAAAGGTAACCACTGGCAAAAGAAACCCTACAAAATATATCAATTATATATCTCACCCACATGCACATCATGCAAGCACAATCTTCCAAGTAAAAGGTAAACTAGAGAAGGACGTACGTATGAGGTTAATGAACTTGTTCTAGTCCATTAGCTTTCAATACTCCGATCCCACCAATTATGATGATATATACGAATTGAAACCATGCAATTGTTCAAAATGCAAAAAACGTGGCTATAGCCATGTCTCTTTCTGAGAAGCTGGTATAAATTTAATATAAGAGTAGATCGATATTTCTCCAACCTAAAATAATGGAATGGATGAGGTAAAAAAAAAGTGACTGATGTAATATGTATTTTCCTTTAATTAACATGGCTGTGAAATTTATCAGGAGGCGAATTGGGTTCCAGAAGGCTGAATTCTAACAAACATTGTGCTCTTTTGACGTACCTAGATTTGATCAAGCTTGGTAAAATCCTCAGTCCAGATTTAAATAGCTAGGAGAAATTAAAATGGGTGAAAACATATAACATTAATAGTAAATGAGTGCATTATAATCTCACGATGTTTTTTTTTTTCTGAGAACAATATAAATCTCATGATAATCGAGTGGCCCTGATGCATATTTAATAAAATCTTGCATTCGACTTGACCTATATATTACATATATAGAATATCTTGAATTTGAATCCTAAGAATGAAAAAAATAAAATATAAGAGGAAACTTAATTTGCCCTATTGACATATAGGATATACCTATAATTAGATAGATTTGAATTAGTCCATGGCATGAAGTGTGTGACTATACTAATAATTAAGGGCTCAGAGCAAAAACAACTTCAGCTATACTCTTTGTATTTACATATATGTTATATATTGTTGGCTTATGAATATCTAGATATTTCTGATATTTCGGGCAATTCCTCCGACAACGTACAGGCATATGTAACCAGATAGATTTCCGTCCCCTAGATATTTTTCTCCCAGCCTATAATTAACCTTAAAAGCATAATCCATACTTGTTGCAATTGCCATTTGATTTTTTAACAAGAGTCTATTTCAATTAGTTGGGCATCTTCTTGTTTTTTTCTTAGTGCAAGCAAAACCAAGTATTATTAGAATTAAAAAAGGCCACGATGTGTGACCCTAAACAGATTACATCAAAAGACTAGTAAAACTAAAAAAGTTCTAAAAAAACCATCTGCAAAAAGTCCATATATAGGACTACTACTCCAATTAGAAATACCAACACCACTTGTAAAAGGAGACTCTTGTATCTACTCCAATCAGTGCAGCAGAGTGAAGAGATCGATATCAGGTATCTATTCCTGTGTATATATCCAAATGCACTAACAAGTAACATGTCATAGTTGTTGTAAATCTTTTGATACTTCAATTCAATTCTTACAAATAAAAAAATAGCAATTCCAAGTATCCCTATACAAACTTCTCCTCGCAAAGAAATGCAGTTCAATTTATGGCTATAAGGAACTATCTAGTATATATGGCGAATATAAGAAAAATCGTCTTTATAATGGTCAAGATATGGTTCTCTTCCCCTAACTTGTCAGCTAAACACATGCTATCCGTGACATATTTTGTTTCGGTCACGATTATTAATTTAGCTATGTTTTTCCTCTACCAATACTTAAAGATAAGCCACACGAGTAGTCCAAAAATGGTGAACGATTTGAATAATGAAATTTTAAGTAGCTCAGAAAACTCTATCATTATACATATAGCATAAGATTTTAGGGCTGTTTACTTGTGTGTGTTTTCTTTCTATTTTTACTTTTCAATTACAAAATTGTAAACTTCGTTTTGGTCTGTTTACTGTTTTCAAATTAAATATTTGTACAGAAAATATATAAGCAATAAGTTGTAGAGTAATGTTTATGTGATTAATTGCATGCATGGAAATTGAGTATATATACGTACAATTTGTTAGGCTTTTGTTATCCACTTTTGTCTACTTTCAATGAAAAACGTTGTTTAGCTATTAGACAAGATTCACGAATCTTCAAAGAAAGAAAAAAGACACAATAAAATACAACAATTACTTTAGAGGAAGGGGCAGCAATTAACCATCATATTCCTAATATTATGTTCAGTAGCATCTTTATGCCACAAGAAACGTAGTCTGTCAGCATCAATCTGAAGTGGTGTCGGCTCCATGTCTCAAAGTTGGGTTTGAGTTCATTATTACATAATTTTTACCTACTAATCATCATGCCTATACAATGAAAATGATCCTTATCTACATTCTCTTACTCTTAGGCATAAATTCTTATATTTATGTTGTTACAATGCTGTGTTGTTTGCAAAATTGAGCCCCATGTCTCTCACGTTTTTGGACATTCATCATTAAAAGTCTTACAATAGCCTTGACTCAGTTCAAACTTTCTAGGTGATTATAACCCTAGTACATCACATACTGATCAAAAGTCTACTGTAAAAGTGAAACAAGAGTTATTTTTTATTAATTAATTAATCTTTCTGATTAATTATTGAACTTTTGCTCATTCATTTTATCCTAAATGTAGGGCAAAAAGAAAACATGCATTTTATTCATTTATTTTTTCTAAAGCTCATGATAGATTGTTGAAAGAGAAAAGATAATGAGAAGGATTGACGTAAGGATTAAACATTATTCACTCACACAAAAATTTATGGATTTATTTAATAAGAAATTTTATATTTTTCACTGTATATAAAAAAAAATTTGAATTAGAAATCGTCATAATATTACAAATAAAATTAGCCTTTTTGATAAAAATAAAATAAAATAAGGAAGTGAGAAAGGGGAGTGTATTATTGTAATAGATAAAACTTGTACACTTATAATACATGTTTTACGGTTTAAATTGCTGGTTTATATACAGAAGCTAAATATTGTAACTAGTTGCATTGCATTAATTAATTGGAGAATCTATGGCATTTAGATATAGTGAAAGATGCAGCTATGATATAGCTAAGAGCCATATATAGTGGAAGGATCAATATCATGAACATGCATCATGTGTAAGGCTCTGGTCCCCCACAGCCTAAGCTGATGTAGAAACAAAGTGATAATGGTACTGTTGTGCTTTCCTCACCGCAAAGTATAAAATCCAATGAGGAAGACAAAAAGAAGTAGAAAGAAACAGAGAAAACAGAGTTATCAAGACATTGGCATTTCTCCTAGCACATCTTGTCCATGTCCCCTTCTCACCCCTGTTGGCATGTGATGAACTTGTAGCTCTTAGCCAAAATCCCTCACCACTATCAATGGCTAACATTGGCCCAGCAAAAAACCTTTGGGTTAGATTCCCATTTGGCAATGACTCTCACACTTGAGCCTTCAAGACCCATCACTTGTTGTTGGGCCCATAACTTTTGGGACCATTTTGTGTGTGTTTTTATCATGTCTTTTCACCAATGGATGAACCTTGCCTTTAAGGTGAAGTTAAACCAAAAGGGATGCCTACAACTTAGACCTTTCCAATGGGATCAGCTTGTAGAATACTAAAGTGGCATTCACATTCACATTACCACATATACTACTAGTACTAGATAACCTTTTTGACTGTGGAGCTAAGCTACTTCTATCTAAGTCATGAACAATGATTTTTTATTCTTTTAACAGTTTCAGTTTTAGATTTCAAAGAGGCAGCATCTTCCTTTTATGCAGACAAGTTTAAGTTAGACACTGACATGTTGATGTGGCTGTGGAAGTTGCCTGTCTTTTGGGGTTCCCTAGCATTTTCCATTATGATTGTCATTTCTAATAATGACTCTCATTGTTAGAAGCATAATTGCTGGTTACATCTCAGCATTAGGTAGTAGTAGTAGTAACTAATACTTGTATGGTGCTCCCAACCCATAAGAATGCCTTGTACTTGATCTATATGGCAGTATGCTACTAACTTTCAGAGGACAAAGTATTGTACCAACTACTTTGTAACCTCCATTCATCTCTCTCATCAATCATCATAGGAAAAAATTGATAATGGTTGTGATTTTACTTTCGATAATAATTTAAAATTGATTATAAATTAAAGTATTTTAAATAATTTTTATGTTGAATTCAAAAATATATAAAGAAATTAATTATACTGAGAATCAATTATATTTACGTTCATATTCAATACACAAAGTGAATAATTATGAACTTAGAACATCTTTCTACTAATTTTTTTGTACTAAACATTGATTTTAAAAAATATAAAAATATTAAATAATTTATTTTTCATCAAATACTTTCTTTATATAAAGTAAAAAGAAGATTTGTCAAAAATATATTATGCTTGAAAGTATGACAAATACCTTTGGGAAGTCTCACGTTAGATTGAAATAAACCAATTGAATAATATCATACAAATTTGAGTGAGATTTTTTTTTTTAAATTATACATAAATCGTTTTGCAATTAATGTTAATTTATTTTGTAGTGTATAAACAGCAATCCATATACAAGATTTTGAATTGGATGTATTATCAAATTGAGTTAGGTAGTTTGTTGGATCGACATCTCCCCCATTGATATGATAGCATTACTCAAAGTGATGATGCTTCCGAGACAGAGTAACTGTAAATAATTTGGGCACAAGAAACTGATACTTTGTCAATTCACAAACCTTGGTGTAGTGTGAGTGATGATAAATGCATGAGGTGGGGTCCACCATATGGTCCATATACAAGAGAATCACTCGCAATGAGGCATAACATGATGGATGAGACGTGGCCCTCAAGAGATAAAAATAGGTTCAAAATCAAAACTTAGCTCGAAACACGAGTATATACTTTATCTTTCAAATACCTCAACACTTTTTTTTTGCAAATTTCATGCATCAAACGGAATTAAATTTTACCTTTTTCTTCTTACAAAAGCTTTGTCATGGTTCCATGTTTTATGTTTTCCAATGCTAGCTAGCTAGCTACTTTTAATTTTAAAAAGCACAATTCAAAACAAAACAATATGAACTGGCGCGCAAAACCTAATACATCCAAAGAGAAACATTTTCCAGATTAGGGATTATGTTCATCATGTAGTACTTTTAGTTTTGTATAATTCAAGTGTCACTATCTACTCAAATTGTAATTTTTTACTAATACAATATGCTTTCTTGAAACCTTAGATGATTGCTCGTTTATACACAAGAAAACATTAACTTAAATCCCAAGCCAACGCAATAAACCTAACCTAGCACTAGCTAAGGATAAGTCTAAAGGGAACACGTTTAGGGACTCATGGCCTTTCCTTCTCATTATTTTTCGAAAATATATGTAAACTCTAGTTTTTATATAAAATAAATTATATAATAACTATCTATCTCTAGTTGTAAATTTTTAAAATATCATGAGTCTCATGTAAACTCTAGATTTTCTATAATAACTATCTATTTATCTCTATTTCATTTTCTCTACTCTCTTTTTTAATTAAATAATTTTTTTCTAAAATTATTATCATCAAACAAATATTTTTGTGAGAATAATATTTTCACTGGAATATTTATGAATACGCGATTCTTGAAAAAAAAATTTCATATCTTAAAAGTTAAAACAAACATTCACATGATTGTAAAACATGAATTTCATGTGATCCGAGCACAAATTACAAAATTTAAGAGTAAAGTAATTTTTCATGTCTAATCACATAAAAATCTCTCTCATAATCCATAGAAAAATAATATAAGTTAATAAGTCACAGATTTCAAGTATATTTTATAATTTTTTTACTCAACCTTTTTTTACAAACTTTAACTTGAATGTCAAAGTTTCTGTAAATACATTACTAGAGTTTGACTTTTGCAAATTAGAAAAGATTATGTTCAAATATTCCTCTCATTTTAGACCGTTGTTGATAAAAAAAAAATCAACATCTCTTTCGGTAGCAATTCGAATCTTGGTTCATTAGTTTGTGTAAAACTAATCCACAACTCATGTATATATCTAACAAATTAAAGCTTTTAATTTGATAGACAAATAACAATTGCGGATATATATATATATATATATATATATATATATATATATATATATAAAACACTCATTTCTCCATCATTAGATTTATTATGAATTTGTGCTAAAAGTGTCCACATACAATTCAATGGCTCCGCACATTTGTCGTTAGATTTTGTCTCCTTAAGTGTCGTTTCTTCATCATTACCTTGAAATTTGCATGAGTCACAAGCCTGTCAAGCTTGCAGAGAATTTTTCAAACTCCTCACTTTCTTAAATCACTTCTCTCTCTTTCCATGGATTTTCTTACCTTCTGTTCACAGCCACCACACACAAGAAACCAAGAAGAGAGAGACAGAGAGAGAAAGAGAAAAAAATCAAAAACCCTCTTTCAAGGCAGGACATAGATCGTGTTTATGGAATAGACAAATACTAACATAGGAGATAAGATAAGATATACGATATATACCTAGTTATCAGAATCATAATATATACATAATTGTTTTGTAGCAAACATTTATGATTCCAAAATCAGTTGAGGGTGAACTTTACTAAAATAGGAGGCAGATTCTCATTTTTAGTAGAAGTGTTCCATCCCATATCTAATTAGATGAACAAACAAAATTGTACTATATTTTTCTTTTCTTTTCTTTTCTTTTTTTTCAGAATTTGATCATAAAGCTTGAATAATGCTTGACCAACCACATCTTTATTTCCTATTAACATCCCTTTATCATTCAAGCAGAGGATAATGGAACAGAGGAGTGGCTCATGGTGATTTAGCCTTGATCTTCTCTTTCCTCTTTCATTTTTGATCTCCAAATGAAACCCTTTTGCAGCATCCTTAATTCATTCTTTCTGCAATAAATAAAGTGTCAATGTCCAAGTTAGTTCCACAAAAATTGTACAAAATGTTATCAAGGTAACACAACATCAAGGTTTTAAAAAATGATACATGGCCGCGATTTTTTACTCATTGAGACTGTAATTGCAACTACATTTGTCTGCAATTTCTCGCAATGTCAAAGATCGTGACGAAATCACCGGTATGACCATCATTTAAAACCTTGTACACAACATATGCTTAGAACATGTTTAAATAGGCTAAAGTATTTTTGACAGCTTCTCTGCTAAAAAAATGTTTTATATTGTAAAGAGACTCAAAACCATTTCTAACTTATATCCCAGCAGACTCATAATTGATATACACAATGAACTTGTACATACCAATGGATCTTTTGCAATGGAGAACTGCTTCATAAATTGAGCTTTCAGAATCACAGGACTTGCGCCAGTCATCAGCAGAATAAGCTACACTAATCCTTGGAGATGTTTCAGAATAGTATCCCCTATTCTTTGCTGACTCAGTTCTCTTAACAGAAGAAGATTCAGATTTTGAGCCTGATTTGCCACCCCTCAATCTTCTACACAAGGGCCTCAAGAAGTTGAGATACTTCAGAAATATTCTCCTTGACAATGTTCTGCACCTTTTCAATGAAGGGCATCTAGAATGATCACCATTAGGAACCACACTTTTTGGCACATGTGATGAAGAAGATAGGCTTGGATTGACATCTGAGTCCTCAAAAGCTTCCATCTTCAGTGACTCAACAAAAAGGGGCATGAGGTAGCCATTGGAAAAAAGCTCATCAGCATCAACAAGAGTGAGAGGGGACTGTGAAATTGGGAAGTCAAATTTGAAATCTTGGGAGTTTCTAAAGAATCTTTTAGAAGGTGTCATTCTTGGATCCATTTCAATGAAGGAAGCTTCATCAGAAGCATCAAGGGAAGTTCTGAGGGAGCCATCAAGGCTTTCTAGTGATGGCTTCAGGTTCACTAGCCAACTGTAGGAGAAGCTTTCAATAGAAAGAGGATGAGAAGTTTCCATGGCTTCTATTTTGAAGGTGTGGAAGGAAAAATTCTTGAAACAATTGACAATTTGGACAGTGTAAAGTAAAAGCCTTTAAGCCTCTTCTCTTACTTATGCAGCATATCTTCTAACTTGTGTGTGTATATATATACCTTAATATATCATATCTCTCTCTCCAACAATTGAGTATATGGCTGTCTGGCAAGAGACAATGAAATTTAATAATTGGAATTGGGAAAAGAAAAAAAGAAACAGAAATGTGAGGCCCACTAGACCCATAATGTCTTGTTGCATCAGTAGTTAACCTCACCCTTTCTTTTTAATCATTTGCTGCTTTAAAAAATTTACAAAGGGAGTTGGACGGTTATGTTTCTAGAACTTAGGATTAATTTATTATCATATCAAATTATATATTTAGATGTGGCACATTAAGAGGTTCATGAATCATGCATGTTATTCAGATGTGGCACATTAAGCAGAACTAACTAGTAGTCTTTGTGGTTTAGAATGTGTAGCAGTAGCAGTAGCAGCCCTAAATTAAAGCTTTTTGGTTGAGTAAAATCAAAAGTAAGCAAATTAAGGCAAAAGGGAATCTTTTGTAACCACACATATTGAATAAGGAAAGAATAATTAGTTCAAATTCTCCCAAGTTGTGTCACAAACCAATTCGGTGAAACAGTATAGGGACCATGTTAGTTTGATTTTGCCAATTGTGCACTGTTTGGTTGTTGTCTTATTGTGTAGTGTTTATTTATAGTTGGATGCATGGATATGACCATAGAGATTATTGGAAGGGTGATTTCATCACAATTGGATGATCACATTCACATTCACATCCCAACTGCTGCAACATAAGGTTGAGCACAAGTGATAAAATATCCCATGGTAGTACCATATTCATTATACGTGCATGTAACCTAAAGGACATTGATATGCCATATTCTATTGGACCATTATTATATGGATGAGATATTCTAGACAAAATAATTGTTTCATGGAAGAAGCAAAAAAAAAAAAAAAGCGGTGTTCCGTATGTCTACAACTACACTTAATATTAGTTGTTTCATGCAATTTTTTATACGCCAGATTAGAGTCTTAATCAAGACACGACACTTAATATATCTAGAAATTATGTTATAAGTAAGCACTAACGTCAAAATATTCCGTAGGCAAATCTATGCCTAGTGGGGCAAAATGTCTCCAAACTATAAAGCAGAGCATTCAATTCAAAGAAAAAGTTTTCATTTATTAAGTAAGGCTCCGTTTGTGTCACACACGAAACATGGTTTGGTGAACGTTAAGAATATAAAAATTGACTCCCGCTAAACACATCCTGTAAATTGTGTGAATAGTTTATTTGAAAAATTATCTATTATTATGAAATTGGTACAGTAGCAAAGAATTTAAATTATAAGAATAGTGAAACGGTGATGACTACAATAGAGAAGAATAAGGAAAATTTTACAACATTGATAGTAGAAACAAAAAAAAAAAGAGTGAACATTCATTTTAGCGTCGATTTAATTTAAATTTTCACGCAGGCATACATTTTAGCGTCAATTTGATTTAAATTTTTGTGCAGCATCTTCAATGCATTCTAAGATAAGGTTTTACACAGGAAAATCAACCATATTCTTAAAATCCATACAACGAAAGATGATTTTTATGACACTTTCCTTAATTGAAGAAGTAAATCAATGTCAATTTTATTTGGGAGAATAAATTAATTTTACATGTATATTTGGGGGTAAAAAATTTATTATCTCAAAGATTTTCAAACTTGAGAATTTAACCCTTCAACCGATTAATGCTATTAAGGGCGAGAATTAAATTAATTACTTGTTTGTTTAATCCCTACATAAAAATCTTCCGTATAATTTTTCCAAATAAAATCATACAAATAAGAATTAGAAACCAAATTGCAAAACTCTATAGTACTTACAACTTACAGCATAAAAACAAATGTAAACAAGACAACGGGCATGTTATCATATATCATCCATCCTCAAGGCATGCGCAGAAATGGATAATTTACACGGTACCATTACCAATGTCCAATAGAGTACTAGAGACACACGTAGCTGTATTGTTGTCCTTGAATCAGTTCAACAGAAAATCTGTAATATGAACTAAAAAAAAGAAATATATCATGATTTTCATGGTAAGGAAATTTCAGGCCTTTTCATCCACTACAAGCCATGTGTGGTGCTGCATACAAATCTTCTCTAGTGTATAAAACATTGATTATGAAAACTGTGTCCTTTTCCTCAAGAAATGAACTAATTACATTTTATAACCAATTTTCCCAAAATACTACCAAATAACTGTCTTAAGCAAGTTATCAAAAATTTGATTTTCTAATTTATGGAGGTAAGAATATCTATTAAAAGATATCGATCTCTTAAATGAATCTTATTGTCTAAAAAATATAATCGATAACTCTCAACAATAAAATACCCGAAATAAAAAATATTTCAATTTCTTAAAAAATTTAAAATAGGAGCAGACAAGGGTCCCATAGGATGTCGGATAAAGAGGTAGCCATCAAGAAAGGCTTTTGGGACAAAAGCCACTAAGCAAGGATTACAAGAGTGACTTGAAACCAATTGGTCCCCTTTCTCATGTCCCCATTGAAGACAATTGAGTATTGGCTGCTAAATCCATCACTCATTAATGCAGTCTAATTCTGAAAAGACGTTACACCCTTCATGCAAGTACAAAGGAACCTAAGTACGACACAAAATTTAACTGCAAGAATATATAGTATATAGTTAGGGATAAACTTCAAATGGAGAATAACAGAATCAAACCAGCTAGCACACCTTGAACTGTTTTGTCAACGAGTCTCCCACTCTCTGGGGCCAGCAAGAAAAAAATGCAATGACATTAATTCACTATATTATATGGTTTTGTACTGCATAAATGAAGCCACAAATTTTGGTTTCAGAAATATCCTTAACCGTTTATAGCACACCACTTGTTTTTTTTCTTGTTTTTTTAAAAATTATGTCAATCATAGGTGTTTAAAAATTTCCAATCAAACTAGCTTGAGTGAGAGTTTGCTAGGAAATTTCATGTGACACTCTAAAATGTACAAATTATGAATGTTGTTTTCATACTGTACCATTCCTGCTAACATTTTTGGAAATATTACCCTGATGCCAGAAATAGGTATATTGACAAAAGTGATGCAACCAGATCTTTTTGCCTTCCTGTTATTGATTGGTTCAGTGGTGGGGAAATGGAATTTTTTAATTTTCTTGGAAAATGAAGAGTAAGCTTTTATCAAGAAATTGTGGTTGAGAAGGCAGAGATGATGCCAGCATGAAAAGAAAACAGTCAAGTATTATTATTATTTCATAAGATCTAGAAAAAACAATAGCATTTAATATGTATGCAACAACATTGGTGGCAACAGGTTCCTAGACCATATGAAGACAGATCCATCACCATGAGAAATACAAAAGGTAGCATCCTCTGCATCATAGAATGTGTCAAGGAAAAAAAGCTGCTAAGCTTAACTAACAAGGCACAGAACAGACACAAGTACTTAGTTAAAGGGGGAAGGAAACATAAAAATATAAAGATTGTTATCACTAGGCATCATTTTAGGGAATTCAATTAGGTTTTGAATTTGGAATTATTTCATTTCACACATCTGCCACGTCTAGTAAGATTAGGAAAACAAAATCCAATATTGTTATCCTCAAGCAATAGATCAGAGAGGCAGTTACCTGGAAGACAATCCGATTAGTCAATCATGAATGAAGGAGTTAAAATACATTTTGTTTAATAGGAAAAAACAGCTGCTTTCTTAGGTTTTCAGCTTGGACCCAATTTAGCTCCAGCCTATTTTCAAGTCACTAGAACTTAACATTTCAAAGGTGCTTGAGGTCTGCAATTACATATTTTCTCTCTGAGGATCGCTAGTTGGGGTGCTCAAAATAATCAATTATGAAAAAAATAACTATAACTAATTATATAAAAGTGATTATAAAACTATAACTAGTTTTATATTTATAGTTATTTCAAATAACTTGTTTTTATTTAAAAAACAAAATTATAATTATTTTCTAATAATTTATTTGTCAAATACTCACACAATAAAATAACTAGTTATAATCAATTATTTATCTCAATTATTTATCTATCTGGTTTTATAAGTTGTTTTATAACTAGTTATTTTAATTTATAACTAGTTTTACAAAATTAATTATAGTTATAATAACTATTTTTAAACTAGTTATTCTTAATTATGATTATTAAAATAATCAAATTTTGAGCACTCCTAATTGCTAGTTACACTCTCTGTAACTCTCTTCCAGTTAAGTTAAATAAAGAATATCCGTAAATGATATTTGGAATCCAGCTCAAAATTGGTGATTTCATTAAATTTAGATCATGCATGGAGAGAAGGTCTAAAATAAAATGTTACAGAGAGTATTGCTAGCATCATTTCTCTTTTCTCTTTTGTTACTCTCAAGTCCTGCTGCAGTGCTCTACTAGAGAGAAAGGCATTAAGTAAAAATATAACACTTTTCCAAGGCTATCACAGTGATGATGCAAGGGATGGGGACATTGGGGAGAATTTGACAGTTACACTAATCAGTCTCCTGCCAATAAGGGATATGGTATTATTCTGTTTCCTGTTATAAGTTGTATACATTATGACATTAGGAATAGAAATCTGTCTATTCATGGTATATTATTATTTGCTTTCCTGATTTGGATTGTTTAAATTAGGAAATAGAAGTATTCTGTCTTAAGAACTATAAATGCATGCGTCTTTAGCGGCGGTGAATGAAGCTGTATTATTTATGGATGAACAGCAGAATGAATGGATGATCAGAGACATAAATTCTGACATCTCCAACTGCTATAGATCCAGATACAGCTATGAGGCATGATTGCAAGTTGACTGTCACACAGGACCAACAATAGCTTACATAAAATTGCTGTGTAAATAAATAAAGATAGCTCAGCTTCCAAGAGTCTAGAATGACTTTAGAAGCATGTTTCTTAAGTAATAGGTGATCACTAATCATGCTGTATTCTTATTAGAGAAGTGTTAGGAACACTCTCTCTGATTGTCTCTTTCAGAGACTCTTCATGTGATTTGTTGAAATTTGTTAGAAAGAGAGTATTTAAGGGAGCATCGCCAGCCCTCCTCTTGTTATTAATATGAATTCTCATACATCATGTCAACTTTAAACTATATGACAGTTTCTTTAATTTTTAAGCTACCATTCTCTGGGTCCTCTTTGACTTCATGTCAAGTGGGAGATTCTGTATCTTGATGTACAGTCTTGGCTACAATCTAGAAAAATCAGTTACAGAGATGTTTGCTTCTCTAAATCTTTGCATGTGTGATGAGAAATCTGTTTTCTGAATCAAATTCGACAAGGGTAGGAACTAATTCCTTCCAACCAGAGGATGATTCTTGAGTTTATGAACAACATGTTTCCTCCAACTCTCATACATACACTCACACGACTACATCCTTAGGTCCATTTTCATTTCCCTGCACCCTCTTTCCTTTCCTCCTATATAAAAACCTTCATAATGGGCCTATCAGTGTTTGAGAGAGTGAAATGTGGGTTTGACATTTATTTGACAGTGTCTTACCTCACCATATCAAGTAGGCTGCATAATTTCTGAATATTTAAATAATTTCTGAATATTTAAATCCAGTTCTACAGTGAAGTGAATTACAACAATTAGCCTTACTATTAAATCTATTTATCTAAATGTCACAACTAACCAAAGTTGACGAATGACATAAAACAAATTTATTCTTGACTCCAAAATCTAACCATAGATTCCATGGATAGTTGTATTTAATTCTAAATGATAAGAAAGGTATACTTTACTTGAACAATTATTTTTGCTATTCAAGGTTCCACACCAAGAACTGTATCAGTGACCTGGAGCATAAATAAACTATAATTTCACTATTCCTGAAGCTCCCTTAGGTATATTCAACATAACATAGTATAGAGACAAACAGCAAATTGACTCAACTTATGAAATGCTTGATATTTTAGCTATTTTAATTCCATAAAACAAAACCTAGCCACTTCACTAAAAGTCCACAACATGGTTCTACTGATTTCTACCAACTACTCGTTGAGCAAGGAGAAAACTTCTGGCCGAAATGCCCGGATGCTATTAGCCTATCAGGTTTACTGATGACATGTAGAATCTAAGATAGGAGATTGATGCTTTGACTGAATTTCAAATTTTTTTCTAGTCTCTAATTCTTGAACATCATACATAGAATTTGGGATTAAAACCTAACTCAAACCTGTAAAACGAACTTGTAAGGGAAAATTACAATTTTTTTTTATGCTTTAGAAATGAAAAAACAACTAAAGAATCAGAAAATTAACTATGACAAAGAACAGAGATGCCGAAAGCATCCTTTGCAACGTGCTCAATCAGGAAATTAAATTGATTATAATTCATTAAAATTTAATGAATTAAAACATACATATTTAAAAATTTAATTGACCAAAATGAATAGAAAACATATAAGTTTTTTAAAGTTTTCCCTCAAATGAACCAACATGATTAAAATATCAAAGTATATTAAAAACATAATTTAAAATATTATAAATCAAAATAAAAAATAAAAAATTTAATGAATTAAAAGTCATATCAAGTGAATCACAAACTATTAAATTCAAAATATTATTAAGAATATTAATGAAAAACAATATTTTTTTTTATCGTAGATTTGTAAAAAAATAAATTTTGGTCTGTCAAACAACCATGAGACCATCTTAGATAGTAGAAACTATCTGAGAACGATCCTCTACAGCCCAAGATAGAACCCCTCCAGCGAGAGACACATCAGGTCGTTAATCACGCTCTGATCACACCGTCATGATTCATCCACCAGACATAGGTTCCTATCTCCTTAGAACTCAAGACATACATATGTACGAGCCTATAGAACAGATTCTGTTCAAGTAAGGTCGTAATGACAAAACAATATTATAATAACAAAAAGTTAAAATAATATATATGATTAGATTAGTTTTTTTTTTCTTTTAACACATTTGGAATTACAATGGATTTATTTATTTTTCTTTCGACATGAAATTTGAAATTACAAATGATAGGATTTATTTTAACACAACATTTGGAATTACAAGATAACATAAATGATTATCAATGAACAAGAAATATTTGTTTTATTTTATTTCTCCTTTAATCCAATCTCCATCAACGCTCTTCCCAATCATCTTTGGGCCTCTTTTTATTCAACCAAACCAAGCATAATTTAGCACATGCTAATGCCGTGAATCAAAGTATTTTCGGTTTGCAGGTGGAAGAACTTCAAATTGAGGTAGCATGACGGTTGATATATAAACATGGAAGGAATCGCTTCTTGAAGCTAAGTTTGAATTTGATCACCAACAATCCAAACACACACTTAAGTTGTTAACGAGCGTGCTAGGTGCATGTGTTTGTTGTTATGCATCCAGACTTTCAACACCCGTTTCAGTGCAAAACTCCTTCACGTGATACTCTTTTGAATCCTCCAACCTAATTCGCTTGTTAATTGTTCCTGCAAACATAACCAATTTACAGCATACATAGAGATTAAAATTGGCATGTTTAAGTTATGAGAGTAATCATCATTTACATGTATATACTTGTAAAAAATTAAATAAATATAATAAAATAGATAAGATTTCTCATTTGTTTATATAATTAATAATCATCTTTGTATAAATAAATTTCAATTCATCATTTTAAAGATATATAGTTGTTCATCTATATGATCACTAAAAACTGTAGTTAATATAAATTAATCAATTAGCAAAAAGATGGAAAAAAAATAAACATATATACAAACTAGTAAAGGTTACAAATCTGATTATTTTGAGAAAAAAAAATAAATATATATATATATATATATAATAACTTTGATACTTCCTTGATTTGATTTTGATCCAGATCCATATCGATCATTCTCTTCCAACAATATCTTCATTTTCATATTCACTTTCATATTTGTCTACGATGCTGCTGGCCCTTTGTCCAGGCATAACACATTCAAGCATAACTCAAAATATTTTGTTTTTGGTGAAAATTAAATAACCTCTTGGTTGAAAAGGTTCTATGAAATCAGGCTATATATAGATGCAAGCTAGGACTTCGGTAGGAGGAAAAAATGGATTAACATGAATTAAAGAGATGAAACACTTTCATGTTACTTTTGCCAAAATAGCTTTAAAATTAGATGAACTTACAAAATAAATTCTATAAAACATTTAAGACACAACTAATATCAGACTTTTTTAATTAAATTAAAGCTAGCATTTATTAAATGTATTTAATAAATCATAAATGCATTTAAAGCTACCATTATATATGTTGAGAAACTATCTTTGCGTTAATAATTTCATTTATTAATTCATAAATGTATTTATTATTTTCTCTAATTAAATGGGTGCATTAATTAATTTATTTATTATTTTGTCTAATGTAGTAAATATTAAAGATTTTACTCATTAAAAAATGTATTTGGACAAAAAAAAATTAATTAATGTATTCCTAAAATGACTACATTTTATATATAAGTAACCATTGCTTAAAAATTATTATTATAAATAATATTTTTTTAATTATTACAAGATTCCATAAAATTAAATTAAGCACTCTCTTTAGTAATATTGTCATTGGAGTGGATTTTTAGAAAAAATATTTAAATTTACGTAGAACTACAAGATCCACAAAACTAAAATAAGCAATCGAGAAAAGCAACTTAACATTGTAAATGTTCTTATAATATTAATTAACTAATATATTATTTTTAAGAAACTAAATATCACTCCTTACAAGCTTTCTTCTTCCAAGAAATAAATAATATATATATATATATATTGGGGTTTGCTAATATGCACATACCCATTTTTCAAAGTGCATTAGCAATGTTCAACAAAACTTTTGAACAAAAAAGTTATAAATCTTTTATTTAAATCAACACAGATTAAAAGATATTTGTGTAATTTACTAGAAAAATTAAATATGCGCAATTATGATAACGGTCATAACAGGAGAGGTGGCGGCGACGGTGGTACTAATTTTGTAAAGTGATGACTACAACAGTGATCAAGTTGGTCCGCTCTTGACGGTAATAGTGACGATAATTTTATAAATTTAATTTTTAATTGATGAATTTTTTAGAAATATTTTTGTTATCTTAAAATGAATTTGAATTTTAAAATATTTAATGTTAATTTTTCTAATAAATAGAACATATGAAGACACATCCATCACCATGCTGAGAAATATAATGGGTAGCATCCTCTGCATCATAAATGTGTCAAGGAAAAAGAGCTGCTAAGCTTAACTAACAAGGCACAGAACACACAGGTACTTAGTTAAAGGGGGAAGGAAACATTAAAATATAAGGATTGTTACCACTTGCCATCATTTTAGGGAATTCAATTAGGTTTTGAATATTGAATTATTTCATTTCACACATCTGTCAGGTCTAGTAAGATTAGGAAAAGAAAAATCCTATATTGTTATCCTCAAGCAATAG
Organism: Amphicarpaea edgeworthii; assembly: GCA_014843725.1. Taxonomy (NCBI): domain Eukaryota; kingdom Viridiplantae; phylum Streptophyta; class Magnoliopsida; order Fabales; family Fabaceae; genus Amphicarpaea; species Amphicarpaea edgeworthii. The sequence goes on from CM026325.1 coordinate 5,031,318, forward strand.
ATCAGAGGCAGTTATCTGGAAGCCAATCCTGTTAGTCAATCATGAATGAAGGAGGAAAAATACAATTTGTGTAATAGGAAAAAACAGTTCCTTTCTGAGGTTTTCAGCTTAAAACTTAACATTTCAATCTATTTTCAACTCACTAGAACTTAAGATTTCAATGGTGCTTGAAGTCTGCAATTACATATTTTCTCTTTTATTACTCAAGTCCTGCTGCAGTCCTACTGGACAGAAATGCATCACCAATAATCGTTGTTCTAAGTGATAATCGACTCGACCCCAAGTTATGAGGTTCGAGGCTTGTGGATAAAAAAAAGTGGTTGGATTCCGCTAGTGGTCAAATAGGTTCCTCATGGAAATTAGTTAAGTTCCTGACAGACATTAGTTAGTGAAGCCGAATACTTTGTAACAATAATATGGTTAAAAAAAAAAAAAAAAGGCATTAAGTAAAAATATAACACTTTTCTAAGGCTATCACAGCGATGCAAGGGATGGGGACATTGGGGAGAATTTGACAGTTAGACAAATAAGACTCCTGTCAATAAGGGATTATGTTATTATTCTGTTTCCCGCTATAAGTTGTATGCATTAGGAATAGAAATCTGTCTATTCATTGTATGTTATTATTTGCTTTCCTGATTTAGATTGTTTAAATTAGGAAATAGAATTATTTTGGCTTAAGAACTATAAATGCATGTGTCTTTAATGGTGTGAATCAAGCTGTATTATTTATGGATGAACAGCAGAATGAATACGATGATCAGAGACAGAAATTCTGACATCATCAACTTCTATAGATCCAGATAATAGAACATTCAAGTGACAGCTATGAGGCATGACTGCAGGTTGACTGTCACACAGGACCAACAATAGCTTACATAAAATAGCTGTGTAAATAAAGATGGATCAGCTTCCAAGAGTTTAGAATGACATTAGATATATATGAAGCATGTTTCTTAAGTAATAGGTGATCACTGATCATGCTGGAATTCTCATACATCATGTCAACTTTAGACTATATGATAAAGTTTCTTTAATTTTTAAGCTTCCATTCTTTGGGTCCTCTTCTACTTCATGTCAAGTGGGAGATTGTGTATCTTGATGTACAATGTTGACTACAATCTAGCAAATTCTGTTATTGAGATGGTTCCTTCTCTAAATCTTTGCATGTGTGTCATGAGAAATCTGTTTTCTGAATCAAATTCAACAGGGTAGGAGCTAACTCCTTCCAACCAGAGGATAATTTGAGTTAATGGCTTAATGATCAACATGTTTCCTCCAACTCTCATAGATACACCCACACGCTTACATTCTTGGTCCCATTTTCATTTCCCTGCACCCTCTTTCTTTTCCTCCTATATTAAAACCTTCATAATGGGCCTATCAGTATTTGAGAGTGAAATGTGGGTTTGACACTTATTTGACAGTGTCTTAACTCACCACATCAAGTAGGCTGCATAATTTTTGAATATTTAAATCCAGATCCACAGTCAAGGGATTTACAACAATTAGCCTTACTATTTAATCTATTTATCTGAATGTCACAACTAACCAAAGTTGATGAGTGACAAAAAACAAATTTATTCCTGACACCAAAATCTAATCATAGATTCCATGGATAGCTGTATATAATTCTAAATGATAAAAAGGGTATACTCTACCCGAACAATTATTTTTGTTATCCAAGGTTCCACACCAAGAACTGTATCAGTGACCTGGAGCATAAATAAACTATAATTTCACTACTTCTGAGGCTACCTAAAGGATTTAGGTATATTCAACATCGCATAGTATAAAGACAAATACTGTAGCAAATTGACTCAATTTATGAAATGCTTGATATTTTAGCCATTTTTATTCCCTAAAACAAAACCTAGCCACTTCACTAAAAGTCCACAACATGGTTCTACTGATTTTTACCAACTACTCATTGAGCAAGGAGAAAGCTTCTGGCCAAAAGCTCTTAGACTATCAGGTTTACTGATGACATGTAGAACGTAAGATGGGGATTGATGCCTTGACTGAATTTCCAATTTTGTTGTAGTCTCCAATTCTTGAACATTATATTAAAACCCAACTCAACTCTACAAAACCAAAACCGACCTGTAATGTAAGAACTACCCAAGCCTTATAAACACTACTTAGGCCATATCTCTATTATTATTTACATGTCCAACAATCCACCATTAAACACTGAAATTAACTTTCTGCATTTTATTGTAGAGTCTAAAAAGATAAAAAAAAAAAAAAAAATGCAAGGGGGAGGGGGTGGTAAATTTTCACCTCTCTTAATTTTGACATGAGTTTTCAAACATAAAGTATAGAAACTGATACTAAAAAGAACTAAGTATCCAAAATGTAAGGAAACAATGAGTACAGTATTAAGAAAATAGAGAATCAAATCAACGCATGATAAGCCCAGCAGACTGAAAAGGAATTGATGTCCACATCTGATAAAAAGCCTAATGAGGGGTAATCACTAGTCAACAATCATCAATTGCTTCAACCTCAATGATGGAAACCCCTCAGAGTTTCTGCAACAATAAGACTCAATGGTCTTTACGCATATGACAAGCAATGCTTCATTGACACAAGTGGCATAGACACAACAGCATTCTCCACCCACTGAACAGAATGCATGATTTAAGGCTTAATTTGAGAGCCTGAGTGACAATCACAGATTCAGAGACAGAAAGTAAGGATCATTAGGACATGGACTTGTATTTGATCATTAAAAAAAGCAACTTCCCACTCCACAACATGTCCACCTCCTTCAAAATAAAATGAAAAAACTTAGAATCCAAAACTTTAGGACAAAGACAACAGGGGAAAAAACGTTTTCTGCTAAATCTCTTTTTCACGGGATGAAATCATGGAAAGGGATGAGAATAAAAAAGTAAACATATGTATAAAATCATATAAAAGCACCCACAAACAACTACAAGAGATAAAGCATAGTGGGTTGAATTCGTTGGTATTCAATTTTATTGAATAATCCAATAGCCTTTGCCTCTATCATGCATCTCATCAACAAGCTCCATAACATAAAAAATTTTCTCAGATTTGCACAATCCATCAATGAGAGAATTGTAAGTGATTACTGTGTTATTTGGAATCATAGACAAAATCACGATGTATAAATAGTAAAGCCGGTGGATAACTTCACGTTGAATCACTATTCAACTGCTATTTCCCTTTCTGAACAATTGATCAAGATGTTCAGAGTAACAATGTTTAGAAAGGGAAGTAGCAGTTGGGCAGCGCTTCAACTTCACAAGGGATCTTAAAGATCTTGTTATACTGGATAGATGCTCCTCTATGGTTACACTCAAGTTAACCCTAGATATAGATGTTAAAATGGACCGGGCACGTGAAATGGGCCTGGTTCGCCTTGACCGTTATTGATGAATCAGTCCAAGGCTCATCCTTTGATGAGTCTTAAAAAAATAGACTGGACGCAAGCTTTTCATGGATTGGTGGCTTAAGCAGGTCGACACACCAGCCCATCTAACATTAAAAAAATTTTAAAAATAATTTATTAAAATAAAATAAATCATCATAATCATTTTTTTTAAGAAAAATAAATTTCAACAAAAACTATTACAAATTATTCTACCATAATTATTTCATGATTAAAAAATAAATAAATACAAATAGTTTAAGTAATCTAGTCCAAGGAAAAAAAAATAACAATTCTAATAATTTTTCATGGATTTATAAGTCAGTCTATGGTGAACCAAATCGTAGTAGAATGAATTCATTTTTGGAACTGGTCGAAAATATCTTTTTTTTTTTATCCAACCCATACAAAACTTGTGGTGGATTGGACTACAAGTTTTAACAAGTCTAAGTGCATACCTAAAAAGGTAGGTATCTATATGAGATTAGACTTAAAAATCATATTGGATTACAACTTGTTATAAGTGTCATTTTAGTATTGTTATATAAACTAAGAAAAGTGACTAAAAGAATGAAAGAGTATAACAATTTTAGGAAATTAACCTTTTTTTTAAGGAAATGAAGCAACACTATAATAACATTTTAAAAATATTAGAGAAAATGGATTATATGCTCACTGTGAATAACAATTTTATATTTTTGGTAAATCACTTAAGTTTAATGTCACTTTTAATTCATTAAAATTTTTATTATTATTATTATTTTAGTTCATAATATTTTAAAAATATTATTTTGATATTTTATATTATATTTATGACATATTTTTGTCTATTTTGGTAAAAATGTTTAAAAAAATCAATTTAATTTGTATTTTGATTATTCTTTCAATTGATTTGATAGTTTCTGAATAATTTACAATATATCCTAAATTAATTTTATTTTAAAATGTATATAAATTAAGAGTTGTAATTGTTTAATAGTATAAAATTTTGTGTCAAAATTTAATAAACCAAAATGTATAAAAAAAGAAAACATATAAGTTTTTTTTGTTAACGTTTTTACTCAAATAGATTAATATGTGACAAAAAAATAAATTAAAATATCAAATGTAAAAAAAAAAACATAATTTAAAATACTAAAATAATATTTTTAAAATATCATGATAAAAAAATATTTTACTTAATAAGTTACAAGTGATATTAAGTCGATCACAAACTATAAAATTCAAAATATTATTAAGAATATAAATGAAAAAACAATATTAAAATATAAAAAATTAAAATAACAAATATGAATAGATTTTTTTATTTCTTTTATGACAACATTTGAAATTATAATGATAGGATTTTGTTTTTTCTTTTAACACTGACATTTTGAAAATACAAAGATAACAAGTGATACAAATCATTATCAATGAATAATAAATATTTGTTTTGTTTTGTTTTTCCTTTAATCTAATCTCGATCAGCACTCTTTCCAATCTTCCGTGGACTTCTTTTTTATACCACCTGACCAAACATAATTTATCAAATGTTGATGCACTTAGTGGGTGTTTGAATTGAAAGTAGAAGAATTGAAAATTGAGAGGTAGCATGATATTCAACAACAAAAATAAGGAGTCAGTTTTTGGAACTTCATGCGACACTCTTTTGAATTCTCCAACCTAATTTGATTGTTGGTTTTTTAAGGAAAGAATTAAAGTGACATTAAATTTACACTTCCAGGACCTAAGTGTGTGTGGTAAATAATTTTTTAGAAGCTTATAATTTTTTTTAATACATTACTTCAAATTGTATTTTTTTTAAATGAGTTATTTGTAGCTTTCTATATTTACTCTTCTTTTTTTAAAAAAATATCTATTAATTTTCCATTTTAACATTTTTAAAATATTTACTCATTTTATCACAACCCCACACGGTTAATATAAACATCAATAAATATTTCATGCGTGATAAATGTGATAAAATGCTAGTGTTAAAATTATTTTGATTGTTAATGCATAAAGTTGTTACTCATTAAAAATTGTATTTGAAAAAAAAATTCTTAAAATGTCTACATATTATAAAAGAATTATGGATTAACTTAATCATTAATTATTAAATGTATTTGGACAAATTTTTTTTAATAAATGTATTCCTAAAATGACTATATTTTATGAAAGAAATTATGGATTAATATAATGATCATTGAATAAATGTATTTGGACAGAAAAAAGATCAATAAATGTATTCTTAAATGTCTACATTTTATAAAAAAAAATTATGAATTAATTTAATGATCAATTAATGAATATATTTGAATAAATAAATAAATTCCTAAAATGTCTACATTTTATGAAAGAATTGATAGATTAAGTTAATAATTAGTTAGTTAATGTATCTGGCAAAAAAACATCAACAATATGTTCCTAAAATGTCTACATTTTATAAAAAAAAATAAAAATTTATAAATTAATTTAATGATTTATTAATGAATGTATTTGGAAAAAAAAAATGTATTCATAGTCTACATTTTATAAAAGAATTTATGGATTGATTTAATGATTAACTAATGAATGCATTTGGACATAAAAAATCAATAAATGTATTCCTAAAATTTCTATATTTATAAAAGAGTTAATGAAATAATTTAATCATTATTTAATAAATGCATTTCGACAAACAAATCAATAAATGTATTCCTAAAATGTCTACATTTATAAAATAAATTATGGATAAAAAATTTTAACTATATATTTTTTAAAAGGTAACTAATTTTAACACTTATATTATTTTTCTTTAATTTATATATAAAATACTTCAAACATTTTTACTACACATACAATGCCTCACACAAAACAAGGATAGACAATCAAGAGTCCTAAAAACTGGACTATTACAATATATACTAAATTTTAGTTAATATATTTATATATACTAATTTAATGATATTGTCCTTTATTAATTTGAGATTACATTTTTTCTAATAGAAAAGCTAAATATAATTATTTTAGAAATTGAGTTTTTTTTATCAGGTTAGAATTTGAGATTTAGGTACTCTTTTTAAATACTAATAGATAGATCACACAAAAATTATACAATAATCAATATTTTTGCAAATTAACTAATTAAGTCCGAAGTCATATTTTCGGGTATTGCACTATATTCAATTTATATACCTAATACAATTTATTGTGTAGGTTTACCAATTAATATTAATAATAATATAGAACTATATGCCAATTACAAAATGGTATGACATATGTTTTGGGCACCTTTGATTTTTAGAACTATATAATAAGACAAATCATAACAGAATTATTTAAGCATCAACTTTTATAAAAAGTTATATAAAGTAGTGAGATAGGAGGAGATGAGATACAGTCATACAAGTACTTCTCTCTCAGTGACAGAGCCACGTACAATGTTAGGGGCCGGGGCTTGACCCCGAATTTTTGTGTTTTTTTTTTTTTTAATATATATGATATTTTAAAATTATAAATTTTAATTTATTTTAATTTTTTTTTAAAGAAATTTAAAAATTTATTTATAAAAGTAATAATATTTAAGAATATTTTATTTTATATATTAATAAAATATTTAATTATCTTTTTCACAATTAATATAAGAGTTTTATATACAAGTTCTTATATACAGGTTTTTTTTTTTTAGTAAATAGGTGAAGGAATATAAGAGTTTTATGAAATTAATTTTATTATTAATACTTTTAGATTGAAATGATACAGTACAACAACAATATTCTTAAGAATATTATTAGGATATATAATAAAATAAAAATTAATAATACATTAAAAAGCTAAAATGATACATATTTTAGGCTTTATTTTTTCTTCTAACACAATACTTATTGTGAAACAAATGAATTACAAGATAACATAAAATAGATGCAAATCACTATCAATCATCATATAAATGTTTACTATGCAATTCTCCTTTTAATCCTTTCCATTACAATCTCCAATATTAACCATCTTTTCACCTCTCTCTTTATGATTAATTGTCAAACTGGTGGTGAGATCCACATCATCAAATGTGTGTCTTTTGGCTTATCACTTTTCTGTGATGAAGCTTTTCCTTTCTCCAGCCAGAGGTATCTCCTCCTTTTAGCTTGTTTGCTTATAAAGAGATAGAATCCATATGGATAAAGTCCATTTGAGCACTCTAATGCACTCAATCATCAGCCCTATCTTCTTTTGTTGTTTGTTGTTCCTATAAATATAACATGATTAAAATTTACATATATATTTTAAGAGAATAAATCATCATTTACATATATATACTTATGAAAATTTAAATAAATATTGAAAATAAAACATACAAGTTTTGTAATCTGTTTATATAGTTTTTAACAATCTTTGCATAAATAAACTTCAACCAGTTCTTTTAAAAAGAACTATTCATATAAATCGCTAAAAACTGTGATGATCTATAAAAAAAACAGTAAAAAAATGTTTTTTAGTTTAATATATAAGTATAAACTTCATAACAGAAAGATATATAAGAAAAATAATTATATATAAAAACTAGAAAAAAAAAGTTTATTTTAGATTAAAAACTAGTAAAAGTTTTGAATCTGAATAACTAGAAAACAAATACTCATGTAAAATACCTTTGGTACTTCCTTAATTTGATTTTGAGATCAATATCATCACTCTCACAACAATATTTTCATCTTCATCTTCGTCTTTGTCTATGCTGTCAGCCCTTTGGCCAAGCTCTAAATATTCAATCATAGCTCGCACAGTATTATCTTCACTTTGGTGAAAATTGGATAACTTGGTTGAAACATTCTCTGAGTCTACTCTATATATAGAGGCATGCTGACATGGAGCTGAGTAGGCAGAAGAATATGGATTATCGTGAATTAAAGTTTTTTACTATTTTCCTTTTTTGCATGAATATTTTTATGAAGTTAGAAATAGAAAATAATTAATTATAAATTAAACTAAAACTTAAAATAAAATTAGCTATGTTAGATACATTATTTGAGCTAATTTCTTTTTTTTTTTACTAGTTGAAAAACTCACTTAATTCCACGCAGTATAAAATAATTTTATACTTTGTTATTAAACTAATGCATCGTCTTTTTTCTGTTCTTATTATTAGTATTTGGTAAATGTTATTTTTAACAGCTGTATGTAGCGTTTTTTTGAGACACTAGTAAGTAATGTTTTTTTAACATTAGCTTATTATATTCTTCCTTTATCCTTAAAATATTTATTAATTGTTTTGTTTACTATTCAAATAAGAGAGGATTTCATTATATTTCTTTTCTTGCACTCATAAGGTAGGATTTTAATATTTTTATCTTTCTTTTAAATATTAAGATAGATTTTCTTATTTTTGTTGTTGTATTGATTGCAATATTGATAAGGATAGGTAATAAGATTATTTTGTTTTGTTTTTATTATTGCTTTTTGTATATTTTGATGTTATACAGATTTTTTATACACGAAAAAAAAAAATAACAAGACAAGATAAACAAGAAACTAGATACATGAAAGAGTTGCCAAACTTATAGCATCGCCTAAACAAATCAGCACCGAAGGTAGGCAAGATAACAAAATCTTCAATTCTTTCAGAGATGTTGCATATTTTGGCTAATAATCAGCACATTGGTTTATACAGTTAACTATTATATATACTATTTACAATATTTATTTTAAGCTTAAATAACCTTTTGATCTGTCTTAAAAAAACCTTTTTGATATCTATAAAGTATAAATTAAAATGTTTTTAATTTTAGTCTTTTATAGATTTTTTATTATTTTAGTCTTTTATAATGATGTAACAACAATGTTAACAACCTATTGACTCATCACATCATTAAGAAATTTGACAAAATAATCACGTCTATCTAAATGATTTTAAAAAAAATTCATCAACTAATATGATACCGTTAACTATGTTAAATAAATGTTTACATTCCTATTCAAGTAAAATATGTTTTTAGTTTGTATGTTTAATTTTTTAGTCTTTAAAATTTGTTTTTTTTTTAGTTTTTTAAATGTGTCAAATATTATTTTTAGTTCTTTTATCTAAATTATCAAATAAGATATATATATATTTTATAATTTTTTTAATTTTTTACCACCATAATTTAACTTTGATGTTAAAAAATTGTTATGGAATAAAAAATTTATATACACAAATTATTTGATAATTTTTGACTTAATGACTAAAAATAATATTTATTATATTTGAAAAATTAAAAATATAATTTTTAATTTGAATGACTAAAATAAATAAAAATATTATATTTTAAGTATTAAAAATATATTTAAAAGAAAAAAATGCACACTCCTTGAGAGATGCAAATATTTTACTACTCTCCATTCTTATGTTAAAGGGTAGAATAGATTACATTTTTTTTCCTAAGAGAGATGCAAACATTACATTGTTTTAGTCTATTTAACTTAGCACCACCAAACATTATTCTTATAAGAATTTAAAATGTTTTTATAAATTAATTTATAAAAAATATTAAAATAATAAATTTTTAATATGTGTGGATATAGATAGATAGTGCGAGAGAGAGATTTATATCTATATCTTTTCTTTTTTTTTTTGCTGAATTATATCTCTATCTTATTTATTAATTAAATTGATTATATACAATAAATATAATGTTTAATGATAGGGGTTGGTACACACTGGTTTTTTTTAGTACATTAGCTGTGTCAAAATTTTTGGACAAAAAATTATGAATTTTTTATATAAATCAACATAAATTAAAAGGATATTTGTATAATTTATTAGAAAAATTAGACAATCAACATTAAATATTTTAAAATTAAAATTAAAATTTAAGATAATCAAAATATTTAAAAATGATTCATCAAACTATTTAAAATTAAAATTTAAGATAACTAAAATATCTAAAAAGATTTTCCATCACTACCATCACTACCACTGATATCGCTAAGACCTTTGTCGTCATCAAGACTACCATCACTACTGGTAATGCTAAGATTGCGTCATTGCTAAGGTTACCATTATAGCCATCTCCTTAATCATTATTGTCATTACCATCATGATTACCAGTAGCATGATTGCTATCACTCCCTTGTCATGACCATCGTCGCAACTGTCACCACTACTATCGACGGTGGTGGTGACGGTTATGACGACGTTTATAACAGGAGAGGTGGTGTTGACAATGATGATCAAGCCAATAATTTTGGTGATTTTATAGATTTAATTTTTAATTGGTAATCTTTTAAAGATAATTTTGTTATCTTAAATTTGAATTTAAATTTTAAAATATTTAATGCTAATATTTTTAATAAATTATACAAATATTTTTTTAATTTATATTGATTTAAATAAAAGATCGATCATTTTTTATAAAAAAAAATTGGTGCACGTTACTAACCGACTCATGTTGAAAACCAGGTGTTTATTAACAAACCCCTTATTAAAATTAATAATATACTATATTTAATATATGTAAATAATAATTGATAACCATACCAGTTTATTTATATATTTATACGAAAACTATAATAATAACATCAATAAAATATTACCTTAATATATACTTGTATTTAAATTTATTTTACTTATACACATATATTATTTGTGATTATTTTAAAATATGTATTTTACTTCTGTTTGTTTAGGAAATGTATTTTACTTATATATTTCAATATTGCGTCATGAGGATTAGAGGTATCTATTTATTGGGAGATCTTTTGTTTGATTTTAATTATATATAAAATTCTCTTTGGATCAATCACATTCACACAACTTTAGTGAGATCAGTGTCCAATCCAAGTTTAAGGATACTTGTAATTTTTGACTTAGAAAAAAAATAAAAAAATACCGCCTTTATGCTATTAATGCTTATTAAATAATTTAGTCATTAAAATTGTATTTGGTAAAAAAAAAAGAATATTCCTACATTTTATATTAAATAATAGGTTAATTTTATCATTAATGAAAATGATATAAAAGCTATCATTTATATGATTTTAAAGGTTTACGGTATTTTTAAAGTATATTTTTTAAAACTTAAAATAAGAAAAATAAGAAAGATTTTTATATAAATTTTAAAATAATAAATCTATTTTTATAAGTATAATTAAAATATTTAGATTTTATTTTAGATAATTTATAAATAAAAAAAAAAAAAGAAATCGTTTGGCAGTGATGTGGACATGACGGTGATGATAATGATAATAGTGATGATAGTGACAATGACAAAAATAACAATAACGATAAAGGTGATTAATTTTTTTAAATTATATTTACAAAATATTAAAATTATAAATTAAAAAAAATACATGTATCATAATATTGATATATTCATGAAAGTATTAAATAGAAAATGCAATATAGAAAACTTTTTTCTTCAAAAAAAAATATGATCTTAAATTATCAGTATATTAGTTTTAGTTTGTTATTAAATCTATAACAATAGCTAAAAAAGGATATTATTATTGTTAGTGACCGTTTTTTCATCTTTATTTTTATTAGATAATTTTTTAAAAATAATATTGAATTCTTTTTATTTAGTATTTTTATCAAAAGATAAAATAAAAAAAATAAAAATAAACACGTTGGACAACGAACGAACACATTTATTTTTCTTTTTTAATTTAAATTACTTAACTATCAAGCTAATTAATTTATATTTTAAAAATAATTATATTTTTAAAATTATAATTAACCATTAGCTTTAATTAAATTCGTACAACGAACGAACACGTTTAATTTTTATTTTTTGAAAGGTCGTACAGGTACAACAAACACGTTGGACAAAGTTCAAACCACAGCAGTGTTCCTTGTGTTTCGATACGAACGAGGTCCATCCCAAGTTGCCCAACCTTATTTTCTCAGAACATCCGCCAAACATAGCGGCGATTTCTCCAACTTCCATTTCCCCCTCACCTTCTTCTTCTTATACGCCTGACACTCTCTCCATCTTCTTGTTCCACCCTCATTCCTCTCTCTTTCTAACTATGTCTCAGGTCGTGGCCTCACGATCCACTCAAAGCACCACCCCTTTGTGCCCCACTTCTCGATCTGCACGTGACAGGGCCCAAAACCTGTTAAAGTCTCCATCTTTTGCTTCCAAGGTGTTCCCTTCTTCCCAATGGAACAATAACAAACACTCCCAACTCAGCCTCAGAAGCCTTCAGATCAGTGCAAGGAAATCTGCCCCTTCTGAAGTCATCCCCGTGTCACCCGAAGATGATCCAAAGGTTCGTGCTTTTTTGCATTGGTTGAGTTTTCTGGGGATAATTGTTGTGACCCTTTTTGTGTTGTGGTTGTTTAGATTGAGGAGCATTTGCAGCATTTACGTGGGGTGCAGCCATTTGGTGAGAGTTCTGTTGGGATGTGGTCTAAACCCACGTTTAGGCGCAAGACGAAGATTGTGTGCACCATTGGACCTTCTACTGATACGAAGGAAATGATTTGGAAGCTGGCTGAGGCTGGCATGAATGTTGCTCGCTTGAATATGTCTCATGGGGACCATGGTTCTCATCAGAAAGTTATTGACTTGGTTAAGGAGTATAATGCTTCTCATGGGGACAATGTGATTGCAATCATGCTTGACACCAAGGTTGGTTAGTTCTTCACTCAAACATTTTGTGTTTTTTTGGACAGGGCTATGTTGTTCGTGTACATTTGCTTTGTCACAATTTTGTATTGGACATAAAAAAGTGGATAGTTTCCTCGATAATGATTTAATGGAATGCTGCTGTTGATGGCATTTGTCAAGTTACTGTTATTGTATGAATCGTGCTTGGATTTTTCTTTCAAAATTGGCGAGCAGAAGGTGTACCTGCTAAATTAAAATTTGACTTTTATCTACTTTGATTCAAGGTTTTAAAATTGTGGTTGCATTTCACCATGATCCTTGATATTGCAGGAAGTTGTGGACAAATACAGTCGATGCAACAGCATCTGTGGTTGAACTGATCACAAAAACCTTGACATTTGCTGAAATCATAGTCATGGACCGTTTTTTAAAACCTTACTTGTACTTTCCTAGAAGTAGATAGTCTGGTCAATAATTTTGTGTGTGGTATACTATATGCAAGATGAGACAAATCTTGGAGGGTGCCGCAATGATTTATCATTTTGTTGTTCCACCCTCCATGATGATTGTGACTGCTGATGTTACTGTTCCTCTTCTTGACTATGTTTTTAGGTGAAAAGAAGTTTGATTTATTCATGGTTATATTATTAGATATGGCAGGTATGAGTGGTTTTTATTTTAAGTCTCTCCTGTAACTAAGCTTCTAGATGAAAATATGAAATTCCTATATAGCATGACTGATTGATACAATGTTCCCTAACTTCCCTTGTTGGTGATTTTAATTAGATTTTTGTTTTACTAGTTTAATGCGGCATGATGTGTGGTTTATTATAGGAGAGGGCATGCAAGGCAAGTGTGAGGGTTTACTTTTATTAACAATTAACAATGGTTCCTCTCTGCTCTCTTTTTTTGGTATATAATATTATAACCTAAAATGTTGGTGTCTTATTCAGTGATTCAATAGCTGACAAATTTGGTATCAATAGGCAGTTATTGATATTTATTTTACTTTTGTTTCTGTTCTTGGAATCATAATTAAATGTTCAAGAGGTAGTGGTTCGACTCATTATGCTACACATTGCGATAGTTTAATTTGGAAGCTTGTGCCAATACTTTCCGAGTTTCTGTTGTCTAAATCCTATTTAATGGTGACTCATTAAATTAGGAATACCCAGATGGCTTCACTGTTGTGGTATGGAGTGCCACCGTGGTGGGCTACCATTCTGCTTTGAGCCTTGTTTGTTTCAACCTCACTGGTAACCCACCTACATCCATTGGATTGTGCTGTTAACTACTTTGATTCAAAATTAACTTTGGATCAATTAAAAGGTAGATATTATCAGTGTTATGCTTCAGCCAAATGCTCCAAATAATAGCATAGATTGCAGATTTCCATTGAAAGTTAACCTCTTTACTTATACAGTTATACCAGAGTCCCCAAAGCTAATCAGCTGACAGTATTATACTGTTGAAGGATCAAGGGCAGTGGCAGTGGCAGTCCTTATTCCATATGTTTAGAATATTAGCATTTGATCAACTACAATTAAATTGTCTAGCTAGTGATTAGGCTTTATATATTAATTACTGATTATCAGGCTGTTGGCTTCTAACTAGTCCCTTTTTCTCTCAATTGATTGTATTCAAGCTGTAAATATGAGTGCATGTCCAATTTTATTAAATTTGAGAATAATTGATTTTCCTTTTCAAAAACCCTCAGTAAAGTTTTGGTTATATGCTGTTTCAAACAGAAAATAAGCTAATATGAACATCCACAAGATCTAATTTGCAGCATATACACAATTCCAACCAAACAATCTTCTTTCCAAGTAGAGTATTTGATTCTGTGTTATCTAATTTTATTTTCTTTGTTCTCAGGGTCCTGAAGTTAGGAGTGGGGATTTGCCACAACCAATTACATTATTGCCTGGGCAGGAATTCACTTTTACTATTCAGAGAGGTGTTGGAACTGCAGATTGTGTTAGTGTGAACTATGATGATTTTGTCACTGATGTGGAAAAGGGGGACATGCTTCTTGTTGATGGTATGGTTATCAACTGATCAATTAAAATGTTCAAATTCCATAAAATTTTTGTAATGCTCATGGAAAAAACTGCCAGAATATGTAAAAAAAAAAAAAAAAACTTCACTTGTCTTTTGTTCTGTGAAAAGGTAATGTTGCTTACTCTTTGATGTGTGATGTAGGTGGTATGATGTCTATGGTTGTCAAGTCTAAGACAGACCATTCTGTGAAATGTGAAGTTGTTGATGGAGGAGAGCTCAAGTCAAGGCGACATTTGAATGTTAGAGGAAAAAGTGCAACGCTGCCTTCAATCACTGGTCAGAATACAGATTATATGTTCTAGACTCTAGTGTCTATCTATCTCTTTGTTTGCCTCTAGTTGTGTGGGAGGGTAGTTGCTGGGGATTGATGTTATGGTGGTTTCCTATGGACATAATATTCACATTGATTTGTTGCAGAGAAGGATTGGGATGATATCAAGTTTGGAGTGGATAACAAAGTTGACTTCTATGCTGTTTCCTTTGTTAAGGATGCTGAAGTTGTTCATGAGCTGAAGAATTATTTGAAGAGTAAATATCTAAAAAAAATTAAAAACACTTTTTAAAATTTACCTGATTAATTGGCTGCATATTTAGATTATAACCATGATAAATTTCCTATTCGATACTGCAGGCAATGGTGCTGATATACATGTCATCGTAAAAATTGAAAGTGCAGACTCTATACCAAATTTGCATTCAATTATCACTGCATCTGATGGGGTGCTTATCTAATCCTTGCTATTTCTTTAATCTTAGTGGTTATGACTTGTAGAGTTTGTGGAGTATTTCTGTACTGATTGCTGATGCTGACCCATCTATTTCTACGTTTTTGTTTAGGCTATGGTTGCCAGAGGAGATCTTGGTGCTGAGCTTCCTATTGAGGAGGTTCCACTTTTGCAGGTAGACTCCCTTATTGGTATCAATTATGCTGCTAGACGGATTCCAAATTGAGCTCATCTTAACATTTGAAATGCCCATCAATGCAGGAAGAGATAATCAACTTGTGTCGTAGCATGGGAAAGGCAGTTATTGTGGCAACAAATATGCTAGAAAGCATGATTGTTCACCCAACTCCAACCAGAGCAGAGGTGTCGGATATAGCCATTGCTGTTCGAGAAGGTTCTGATGGAATAATGTTGTCTGGAGAAACAGCTCACGGAAAGTAAGTAAATAAATACTTCTTCTGCCCCCAAAGTGTCCAATAACATTTTTAAGGTTTATACAGAAGCAGGGGTATGGATTGATACTTGATACTGTGAAAATAATGCAATTGCTTTAAGTTTTTGTTATTAAGCCAAAAAGAATTATTAAATTTATTATACTGCAGGTTCCCACTAAAAGCTGTGAAAGTAATGCACACAGTAGCATTGCGGACAGAAGCCACTATACAAGGTGGTCAAATGCCACCTAACATTGGTCAAGTGCTCAAGGTTTTAAGTCAATCTTTTTGTTGTCATGTTGACATTTTATTGAATCCTTTGCACTTCCTCATTTAATTGTCAGATCTGAAATTTGTATCATTCTTTTTTTGGTTCAATGTAGAACCACATGAGTGAGATGTTTGCATACCATGCAACCATGATGTCTAACACCCTTGGAACCTCAACTGTTGTCTTCACTAGAACGGGTTTCATGGCTATCCTTCTGAGCCACTATCGTCCTTCTGGCACAATATTTGCTTTTACAGATGAGTGAGTTCTTTTTGTCCCCTTATTGATAAAAATACTAATACTTTTTTTTTAAAGAAACTTATGGATATTTGATTTTTTCCCCTTGTTTGACACTTGTTTGAAAGTTAACTAAGATTTTCAATTTCTTGGTTGAATGTCTGCACACAGTAACATACAAATTGCATGATTGGTCACCTTATGAAATGTTCTGATTTTTAGAGTCCTCTAGGATTTGCAGATAATGAATTTGATGAATCAGCTTCTCTAAATGAATCACTATTCACTACTGTTCCATTTTTGAGAAGCCGTTAGAAGTAACAGTTACCTATGTATCTCAAAAAATGAGAATCACTTTGCTTGTATCTGCTTGTATGCATTGACAGATTTATTATCTAATACCTAATTTTTCTGGTCATGCAGGAAGAGGGTACAGCAGAGATTGGCTTTGTATCAAGGAGTATGTCCCGTATACATGGAATTCTGCGACGATTCTGAAGCAACTTTCAGAAGAGCCTTGGATTTGCTGCAGGTAACATTTGGAGGATGTGCACAATGATTTACAGTGTGTTTATTTTATGTAATTCTCGCTTTTCAACAAACATTCAATGCCAAGCCTTTCTTCCAGTGGATTGGCATTGAACACTGTCCATCGACATTCCAAACACATCCGAGTTTGGTTTAAAGTTGGAAATGCCATGTGTTTGTTCCAATGTAAATTTAACGGATAAAACAAAATGAAAGCAAAAACAAAGATCCTGATCCTTTGGCAAAAGTACTTTTGCCTCAAACATGTTTTTCTAATTGAAAACCAAACGTACAAACTTTAGTTGTTTTGGATACAAATTACTTCTACCAAGTAACATGATAAATGGTGGTTTGAACTGATTTGCATGGTTTTTCCGTGCCTATGCAGAAGCAAGGAATGGTGAAGGAAGGAGAAGAAGTAGCACTTGTACAAAGTGGTAGGCAACCCATATGGAGGTTCCAATCTACACACAACATCCAGGTTAGGAAAGTGTAAACCAAAACAACATTGGAGAGTGGCCACGAATAATGTTTCAAGAAGACACACTACGTCTAGCTTCACTAGAGCATCATCTTATTATATTGCCCCTTGGTTGATGCCATTTTTTTTTTTTCTTTTTTTTGGCTTGTTTAGGTTCCATATTCTCTTCTAAATATTATTGGCATTATTTTTTTTCCTCTGTAATTTTGTCATGTTACTAAATGTTATTGAAATTTTGGTTAAGAAATTGAAATCAGAAATAGGTTTTCAGCATCGTGGGTTTGAATTCAAAAGCATTCTCTTTGCTTATACAAGAGTTTAAGACTTAACCGTTTATTTCAATAAACTTAACCGTCATGCTTATTGAATTAAGTTAGAAGTGTTTTAATATGACGAACTCTAAATCCAATAAGAAAAATGATGATCTACTTACTTATTTTAAACTTCAATGTTATTCAATCATAATTTTCAATGTTATTCAATCATAATTCTCAAGTTATGCTAAGATAATTAAATTTTATTAAAAGTTATTAAACTCATAAAATAAATTCAGTGTTAATCAAGTTGCGTAACTTTTTTTGTAAAAAAAATATGGATGAAAACTTAATATGCAAAGAGTTTTTTTTTTCTCCCTAAAAAAAGTTTCTCTTTTTTTAAGAATATTTGTTCAAGACTGGTAACCCTTAAAAAAAGAAAATGTAAGTAAAAATATGATCAATATAAAATTATATAAAAAGTTTCATGTGAAATTTCTATCATAACATATATTTATATTGTGTGACATATAATCACTAATAAGTATTTTTTATATAGTTTATACATTCATGAGATAAAAATGTTCATGAATGCAATTATTTATCTTACAATAATTTATATATATTTTTATAATATATATTTACTAATTATTTATATAAAGTTTTCTCTCTTTGCACGTACCAAGAAAAAATAATAGATATATTAAAAAATTTGGATGAAAACATAATATTGTGAAGACATTATTTTATTTTCTCAGATTTTTTTTAAAGATTCATATGGCTAAAAATAAAATGTATGTAAAAATTTATGATCATTACAAATTTATATAAAAATTTCATGTGAAATTTCTATCAAATCGTGGATCTATAATAATTTACATGGTAATATATAGTTTTTAATATTAAAACAATTTAAATATAAAGATACGTTGAAGTTTTAGATATAAAATATTGGATTAGATTTAAACTCATTGTATAAAAGAAGAGATTTACATTCTCAAAAAAGATGAATATCAACTTCAGTACATGATCAGGTAAAACTATAAAAGTATCGAAAGAAAGAAAAGATTTATTCAAAATAAAACTATTATAACAATGAAATAAAAAAGATTAAAATAAGTTTAGTTTACATGGAGAAGATACAAACAAATGCATAAACTAATTTGGATTTTTTGTCATATAATTAATTAATCTAATTTAATTAGTTAAAGAAAAATTGAATTTTAGATAAAACTTTATTATACGTTTCACATGCTAGCTACTTTTATATATAGCATTTCATCGATATTCTTATGATATATGTTTTTTTTTTTTCATTTATCCAACCGATGTAATAAAGTTATACTGTATATATATAAATATAGCGAAATAGAACCTTTATTTATAGCGAAATCTAGTACATGCATACGTCGTACCTACTTATTCCATACACTGATACAAACAAGAGTGCCTAATGGCTATGCCTACTAGAGGCTACAACATTGAGGTATGTACGGATCATGCATGCACGGTTCTTCACTTCGATGATGCAGAACGCAGACCGTGGAAACCTTTGGATGCAAAGCCATCATCACCCTCACACACACATTTACAAACTTTTGGGACGCTGTCTTTTATCTGAGCAGTATAGTTATTAGTTAGATCAAAATACCTGTCATAAACCATAACCCCACCATAGTTTGAAGCTTTTCTTGCAACTGATAGAACATCAGAAGTAAGAGCTTCTGGGGGTATATATCCCGGTATGTCTTTGGTGTCCATGCCCACGAGGCCCAAGAATATTAAGCTGTTGGGAATACTTTTGGTCCATTCGTCCCATTCATTCAAAAGATTGGTAGGGTTTCCGTCTGAGTAAATGCAAGGGTTCTGATAGAAGAACTCGACCCTTAAGTAGTCGAACTCGCCGGTCTTGATTGCATCGTCCAGGTAATCGGGGATCTCCCGGTTACACTGTGGCGACGTGGACAAGTAAATTTTATTGGCGTCTGTGGACAATGCTTTAATGGCCCGAACAACTTCGGACCATTTAAGGTTTTGTCCGTCAGCAATGTCTATACCATTCAAGGAGACATTCCCAATCGTCAGGTTGGCCACTGAGGAAGTTATCCAGGAGGTACTTGGTGAGGTTTTCTGCCGCGTCCTCCGATTTAGCCATGGCGGGGGTGGAGCGGCGGTTTGTGGTTTTTAGGGTTAGGGTTGGAGCTGGCCTGGCTTGGCCAATGGAAAGGAACACTTTGATTTTCTTTTCTTGGCAAAACTTTATTTCTGGCTCTAGGTTGGAGCAAGGGAACGGAGGGGTGGTGCCACAATGGTTTGCCAAGTTGAGGCTTGGGGTTTCGCCATCATCGTACACGGTGAGGCTTTCGAGGATGACTATGTTGTAGTTGCCGGTCTCACATGCACTCCTTAAGGTGCCCTCGTTTTGATCAGAGGATGATTTCTGGCCCCAGTAAACAGAAATGTTTCCGGCGCCAACGCAATCAGATGATGCGTTGGCTCCTACGATTACAAGGGCCAAGAGGAGCAACAACAATGTTGAAGGTTGTTTTGGGGTAGCCATGGTTGGTTATGGGTAGTGGTATTCTGGTTTAGTTCGATGGGATGAAGTTTAGGGCAAGAGAATACCCTTTTCTTATTCAAAGAATTTTTAAATAGTGGAGCTAGGGCTACATAATTGGCTTGGAATATTGTCCATTTGCCGATGGAAATTAATTATGTTTTTGCTACACGTGTTTCTTATGTTGAGTTTTTTTATTGCGCTTAGCTAGCTCTCGTTAATAAATTATAAATTAAAATTAGTTCTTCTTGATTGAGGTGAAATTTTTTTCATGCATGACCAAAGACAACTCCATATTATTAATACAGTACAAAATAAAATTATATTTGGACACGTATTCATTATTTTTAATACAAAAAACAATTATATTTGAACACATTTTTATTTTAACTATCCATCAATATTTTTTTAGTTTTTCTTATCTCTTACCTTCTATCATACTATATAATTTATTATACTTATATTTATTCTTCGTTTTTCCTACATGTTTTAAATTCGAACTTAGTTGGACAAATATTAATTATTAGTTTATTAGGAGTTTAAACTTATGGATTTTTTTTTTCCTTTTACAATCAAATCAACTTTATATAAATTATTTCGGATTTAGTTAGTTAAAAGGCATTCTAGGGTACAGTGCTATACCCGAAGCTCCACATGCACCACATTCTAGAGTTTGAAAGATGGAAGGATGTATACGGCGTTCTATCACATGGTGTGTCTCGAGTCACCGAAACTCATGCATTTTCAAAGGGATTTGAGAGGGAAATGGTTTGTTGGCGATCGGGATTTTTTCGTCATATAGAAAGCCCGTTAGAGGATAGGATTTGTTACAGATATAAGGCATTATACGATCACACGTGATCATTTTTTATCAAATCTCTATAGAAAAATTTGATTGACAATTTTTAGCGAAATATCCTCCTCCCAATTTTCCATACGCAATCGCGGAACAAGATAATGATTAATAAACTAACGATCCTACCAATACATATGCTAGACTTTTTTTTTTTTTTAATAAAAAGTAAAAACTAAGCGATAACATGCACCCAGCAGGCAACGTACTTTGAACTTTTCTAATAGAAACTTTATCTACAATACAGATGCTGAAAAAACAAGCTAGGGAAACATGAGGGAAACCATGTGTTTTTAAATATATATCATGAAAAACGCATGGTTGTTGTACGTTTTAACTTTTAACAATGGGTGATGATGTGGCACTCACTCTTGTTTAGTTAGCTCGATACGACCTTTAATTTAGGGTAAGTGAAGCGACCAATTATAGTGGAGCTTGGACATAAACTACTACTTGGAATGAAGTTTTGCTACACGAAGTTGAAAGTTCTTTTGGTTACATTAAGTTGAAACTTTTATGAATTGAAAATATATATATCTACAATGTTAATGTTAGTTGTTAGATTTTTTTGTTTTGTTTTGTTATGGGAGAGTTTTAAATCCACGATCTATTAGATTGATGATATCAAACGAGGAGCATCTTTGTGCAATTTCTCTTCTGATTTCCGTCGCCCAGAATAGCGAGCTGCACCACCAGTCCCAACTCACTCCTATACCGGTAAGATCGTGTTCATCCTCTGCTTCGCGTAGAGCAACCATATGTGCAATATAAGGAACACGGTTTGCATTTTGCAAGCACTGGTGTTTTGGAGAATGGAAAGAGAAAGAGTTAAGGAATAAACGTCTCAAAAGATGTAAGAAGAAAATTTCAGTCTCACATGATCACTTAAAAAAATGAATCAATATCAATTATTGGATTTAAATAAAACAAAAGATTTAGAATGTGGAGTAACTTAAAAGACTTAATTTTTGTTCGTGGTAAAATTCAAACACGATATCATCATAATACTCATACATTATGGTATCATACAACTGAAGTAGACCCTTTTATCTTTATTGAGTTACTTATAGAGTAATTAAGTAAATCCATTCTTCTCATATATATGATTGAATGATGGATCCCGAGATGAAAAGAATTTTCCTGTACGTGGAAACTACGTTAACACTTCACCACAAGAAGAAATCAGGTCTCGTGTACCGGTGACAAAAGATAAAACGTATATAACTACGTAGAAAAATAATTATATAAACTTATCTAAGGTCAACCCTAAAAAGAAGCATATAAAAGTCAAATTATAGATACGTCTCAATCAACGACTCGTAAACTATAAAAAAAACAAGAACCTCTCTCAATCAAAATGTACTATTACTATTAGCTGAGTAAAAAGCTTTTTCCATATATACACCATTAACATTAAGATTGTGTTAATTTTGAAAACTTTTTACTTTTTAATCTTTTATGTCTTTTCTAGACCACTACTTTTATATACTCTTATTGAATTTAATGAAAAACTTTATATTAATCAGTATATTGTAAAGTGGATATGTCACACGTAAATATTTTATAATTAATTTAAATGACTTATCAAATAAACTTTTTCTTTGTTATTAAATATTTTAATAATAATATACACGCTATGATTTTAATAGTTATATAACAATTAGATGATAAACGCTAATAGAAAAAATAAATACAGGAAATTTTCTAGAAGAAGCGCGGAATTTTCAGACCACAGTAAGGTTGAAAATGACACTTCTCAATGAACTTTTTTATTATTAATATCCTTACATTAATATATCATATATGTAACTTGTAAGTCACGTATTACAATAAACATAAGCAGCGTTTACATTCATTAATACATAGTAACATTAATACCAATTACAAGTGGTGATTATTAATTATGTATATAATTGAATGACATATATAGTTTTGTCTATAAGTAATTAAACACTTCCAATAATAGCATCACTGTAACCAGTTTGGACATCATTGAATCTATCCCATAACATGACACCACCATAGTTTGAAGACTGCTGAATCAGAGGAAGAATCTGAGAGGTTAACACATCAGAAGGAACAAAGCCACCACTTGGAGCAGCAGCTTCAGAAGCAGGAAGCCCCATGAAGACTTGAGAAGCAGGCACTGTACTGGTCCACTGGCTCCATGAATTGATCAAATCGTTGGTGTTTCCACTGGAGTATTGGCATGAAGGGTTGTTGTAGAACTGAACCCACACATAGTCAAAGAGCCCTGTTTGGATTGCACCATCCAAGTGTGCATCAGGGATTATGCACTGTGGTGCTGCTGACAAGTACACCTTCCTTTGCGAAGTACTTAAGCTGTGGAGTGCCCTTGCTAGGTCATCATAATGGTCACTCCCTCCAGACTCAATGTCAAAGTCAATGCCATCCAAGATAACATTACCTAATGGCCCTGATCCTGATCAATTACCAGACAGAAAAAAATTAGTATTCATTTAATGCTATAGACAAAGAGATAGAAGAATGAAAAATACACACTATATATATTATAGATAATATGAATTTAAAGGTGATGCATTATAATCATAACCCTTCATTATTTACATGACTTTTAAAATTATAGACTGTTATATCTAAAGAAAATAAATTGTGAAGATGAAACTTCTCTTATAATTGCTTTTGATGTGATTTATAGCTCTTGGTTATTCTTACCAGTTTGGCCTCCAAGGAAATTTTCCCAGAGGTAGTTTGCAAGTTGTGTGGCATCATCGGGCAAGTTGAGGGAGTAGCCTCCGGCGCCGCCTCCAAGGGAGAGAAACACTTTGATGCCAAGGTCTTGGCAAGTTTGGATGTCACTGCTCAAGCCGGTGCAGCCACCGTTGTTGGGGTCGCAATGGCCTGCAAGGTTAAGTTGTGGGGTTTGGCCGTTGCCAAAAGTGGACAAGAAGGCTATGTTCACATATTGGTAGTTTCCGGTGTTGCATGCTTCTGCTAAGGTGCCTTCTCCTCCGTTTTGGCCCCAGTACACTGCAATGCCTCCAGCGTGGGAATGGTTGATTAATAAGAGGGAAAGGAACAAGAGGACTGAGGCTTTGTTTAGGATTTCCATGTTTTGGTTTGCTTTAAGATAGATGAGACATCATATAATATGGGACCTATTTATAAGTGTTGGAGGCGTGTTAATATAAATGTTGGAGCAAGAAAAGTCTATGAACCAAACGTGTCTTATGGGATATCAGGATTGTATGTAGAATTTTTCATGAATTTATTTAGGAGTTTAACTTTAATATAATTTTAGTGTATATAATTTTTAACATACTATTTCTAATGTATAGTTTTTAACATATTATTATTATCGATTAAAATTTGTTAAAAAATTATGACATAATGAGTAAGACTTTTTATTAAGTAAATAGTTAAAACTTACAAAAATTTATGATTTCTAATTATATCAAACAACAATATAGATATAGCTTATGAAAACGTCTGATTGAAAAATAACTCTTAAAAATATTATATACTATTATTTAAGATAATTATTTTAATTTATACATAGAAATTAGATTTATATAACTTAATTTGTAAGAAACTCTTTGTATCTTGTAGCGTATCACCCTGTTAACTAAATAAAAAAGCATTATCCTGTTAAGCACGACGGGACTAGAAACCTCAAACATGCATGACTATAACGTTAAATACTTAAATTATGTTCTCTCATTATCTCATACTATAGTTGGTCAAGTTAGGTGGAATAAATGGTGCCTTACCCAGTTGTAAAGGTTTTTGATTTTTGAAAGTGAAGTATGGTCTTAGGTTCTAACTTCTAATTAGCCTATCAATGTTGAAGTTGACGCGTAATATATCTAGAAAACGACCCAGTCATCCAATTCCCATTATCATCTCTGCTGGTACTTGTAATGTCTGTAGTTACAATTTTCGAAAGTTGAACGTGTCTACGGTTGCATTCTAGAGTTAGAGTGCAGCATTTTCAACAGTTTCTTTTTCTTAATCAGGTTGGTTAGAGTTTTTTTTTATATAGATTAAAACATGTTTAATTTATATAAATTTAAATTAAACCATTCTTATTCATTACCGTGTTTATAAATTTTTATGAATAGATTTTTTATGAAATGGTGTTTTTTTTAATGTAAAATTTATTAAAGTTGAGGTTATTAATTAAGGAATAGTCTTAATGGAGGCGTTTAAGTGATAATAGATTTTATATGTGAATAACAAAACAAAAAATAATTAAAATTAAAAATAATAACGTATCAAATTAAAATTAAAATTTTAAGTATATCATTATGAAATTCTATCCCCTTCTCTTAGTTATTTTTTTTTTCCAACAACACAACAAGTATAGAGATAAAATAATCACAATTGAATCTCCGTTTAATTTTCTTTCACAATTGCAAATATGATTATAACCACTAACATAATCACCATAATCGTTTTTGTCATCGCGAGCCATGGTTATCGTCACCATCAATGACGATGGCCCCGACAATGTTGATTGTGATGGTGATAGTTATAGTAATGATGAAAACTCTTGAATAAAATTTAATGCACTTAAAATTAGGATCTCATGGTGAGTGTGGTTATTATTTTTGCCTATGTGCTGCTAGGAAAAAATGTAAAAATAAAAATAAAAATTAACTCAGAGTGGGAGGAGTAGGATCTCATAATGATGTACTTAAAATTAAGATTTTAATATAATGTATTTATTATTTTTAATTTTAATTTAAGGATTATTATTATTTATTCTTATTATTCTCATTTAAAGGGTTCTCACTTGAAACACATTTTAATATAATGTATTTATTATTTTTAATTTTAATTTAAGAATTATTATTATTTATCCTTATTATTCTCATCTCATTTAAAGGGTTCTCACTTGAAAACGCTCACTAATCTTAATTAGTCTACTATTTGTAAGAGTATAATAAGAAAAAAAAAAAAATGCACGATTACATCCTAGAATTTTTAAAACTTTTGAAACAAATGAGTTAAAATGCTAAAACTACAAAAGATTAAAAATGGAGAGAGTATTTGTTTAATTAAAAAAAAAAGGATAAATAAACTTTACAATAATAATGTAAACTTATGGAGGAAATAAAAACATTTTTTTTAAATATTTGTTATTTTCTATTAAAATAATACTTCGAAAAAAAAATTAAGGCCGAGACAGTCTACTAATAAAGCAAAATCATACAGTATCAATCAGTGAAAAAAAACAAAAAGCTAAATCAATAAAAGGACGACTTTGATTAAGATGCCAGGTTGGCCACATAAACTTTTAATCAGAAAAAAAAGCACTCCAAAATAATTTAAATTTAAATTAAAAATTTATGGTATAATCTCTTATTTAATAAAAGCTTAATTGAGAAATTTATTTAAATGCACTCAAATATTTATTTATAGACTTTTAAAGAAAAAATAAAAATTTATTAGAATACATAACAACGAAAAAAATAAAAATTCAAATACTCAAATTAAAAAATAATATTTTTTAAGTAGTCAAAACTTATTTAAACCTTATTTATATATATAAAACCTTAATTTACCATTACTTTATATTATTAGACGACAAGTTTTATTGTGGTATAATAAGTTATTCGTTATTAATTTTATTTGTAAAATCCCTCCTTTCAACTCAAGTTCTTATTCTTTCAAATGTACAAAAAATGAAGAAATAAATGTTTTTGAAGTTGTAAAAAATTACAGTTTGCTTCAGCCTGAAGTTAGTAACTTCACCAATAATCACCACAAGAGCATATACCATCCTTAAAATGGTGGAACCTATTGGTGTCCCTGATGACAATTTCATGTTGAACAATCTTGGAGATAAGCTTGGAAGCAATATGACAATCTCCACAAATACGTAGGTTTTTGGTGATTCTGATTGGAGATTCAACAATATTCAAAATAGCAAACACAATAGCTCACTCCTCACTGTGAACAGCTAGATGGCATTCTTTATCCTCCTCCTCCACATCATGAAGAGCAGAATCAGTCTCAGG
Organism: Amphicarpaea edgeworthii; assembly: GCA_014843725.1. Lineage (NCBI taxonomy): Eukaryota > Viridiplantae > Streptophyta > Magnoliopsida > Fabales > Fabaceae > Amphicarpaea > Amphicarpaea edgeworthii. The sequence continues at coordinate 5,058,669 of CM026325.1, forward strand.
GACATAACCTAACTCTTTCATTTTCCCCACCAACACATTTAACCCTTCATATATCTCCTTTGATTGTGGGTGGTGTGTGTCACCTGCAAGAAAGGTGTGGACCTGGTTATTCAGCTCAACATTGCTGATTCCGGGCATTTTCTGAATTCTTCGTCTCTTCATTAATGACCAAATAGCTGTTTTTTCTGTCCATCTACCAGCCTTTGCATAAATGTTGGATAACAACACATAGTAGCCTGATTCCTCAAGAGACAATTGAAGTAGTTTGTCAGCAGCTGAAATCACAATGTCCATGTTGGAGTACACCTGGCACGAGCTAAGCAGTGCCTCCCAAACTCTTTCATTAGGCTCCATTGGCATCTGTTTGATGAAATTATAGGCGTTGTCCACTCGTCCAGATCGTCCTAAAAGATCCACCAAACAAGTGTAGTGTTTAATTGTTGGTGTTATTTTGTAGTCATCTGTCATTTGCTTAAAGTAAAACTTCCCTTCATTGAGTAACCCCGAATGGCTACAAGCTGAGAGGATTGCGAGAAAGGCAATAGAATCTGGACTTTGACCTGAATTTTGGATTTCAGTGAAGAGTGCCACAGCGTTATAGGCTTTTCCAGTCATACCATAGGCAGATATCAATGAAGTCCATGATGCAATATCACGAAACTTCATTTTGTCAATACTCTTTTTGCATCTTCTAGACATCCACACCTAGCATACATATCTATCAGTGAATTTTCCAGAATAATATCTGGACATAGCTTCTTCCTGTCAACATATTCATGAATCCTCCTTCCTAACAACAAAGCTGAAAGATCCACATGCTTGAAGAACACTAGCACAAGCGAATGCATCTGGTTCCACTTCACATTTCTCCATTTGTAAATATAGATCTACAGCTTTTCCAGGCATTGAGTTTTTCATATATACACTTATCATGATATTCCATGAGACCAAACTTTTCTTCTCCAAATTCATGAACATATCCTCAACATACAAAACATTTTCTGATGAAGTGTTAGTTGCGGCTGGCAGGAGACTAGCCATTGTACATGCATCTGGCTGCTGCCTCACACCATCCATTTCTCAGCAAATCTCCAATGCATCATCAAACCACATATTCTGTGCATGGGACAGCAACCATTGAGTTCCATGAAACAACGTTCTTGCTCAGCATTTCATCAAGAACACGCCGTGCCTCAGGCAAGCAACCACACTTCCCATACAAAGCAATGAGACCATTCCCAACAAACAAAATCAAATCAAGCCCAACCTTAAACACAGCTCCATGAAGCTGCAACCCAGTCCTCAAATTGTCAGAGCAAGAGCAAGCCTTCAAGACACAAGGGTGTGTATAATGATCAGGGCTAAAACCACAATCAATCATATCCCTGAAAACAAGCAATGCATCATCGTACAAATGGTTATTCATATAGCTTCTGATCATGACATTATAGAAAATAACATTCCTCTCAGGAATTTCATCAAACACCTTGTGTGCCAACCTGGGTTCTCCACAGGTTGCATAAGCCTTCATGAGTTTGATCCCCAGAGATGGGTTTTCGTGAAAACTGAAATTAAAAACCTTGGAATGCACATTTTTCAAGGTTTTGATATCTGGGTATTGGTCTAACACTCTGCAAAAGCTCCAAAACAAGAACTGGGTTTTGTGGGGACTTTCGAATTGAAGAAACCAAAGCTTGTAACTTGGGAAATTGGTTAGTAAGAGGATGAAGAGATTTCATGAATTTGAAACGGTTACTTTGGTTAAGTTTGAGACATGACATTGTTAACCAAAACCTTGATATTTTACACCGTTTCCCTGCTGTTGTTGTACAAAGAGTAAGATTGAGTGTGAAATCAAAATTAGACAAAAAAATCCACAGATAGAGGGTAAAAGAACAAGTATTTGTTGTGTTGTTTACGACTTTACGCTACATAATTATAATTCTGCTCCAAAGTTCCCTCAAATAAAAAAAATCTGCTCCGAAGCACTTTGTTAATTTGTGTTTTGTTTTTTTTTAAACTTGTGTCAACCTTGAATTAACATGTTTGCTGTGAGAAACAGCAACACATGAAAATGTGAAAACAAACAAAGTACAAAACATCCATTACAGCTACATCTTACGAGTTAGAGAAAAGAGGGAAAATGGCATTCCTTTCTATGATGATCAAGGTTTGGATCTCTTAAGGAATTACTTAATGCTACTTCAGATTCCGTGAGCCTATTCTGTCATATATCACAAAGTATGTTTCAAGTTAATTCTTAATCAAAATAAATATTAACTTATTTCTAATTTCTTTTTATAAAAATTAAAAGTTGTTGAAAATTTAACTTTTTTGAAAATGAGTAACATAGACTCATTTTCAGGCAAAGTTCCAAGACTACAGATATGGCAGCATAGACTCATTTTCAGGCAAAGTTCCAATACAACAGATATGGCAGAAAAATTTAGAATCTCAGGGCAGTTACAAGCAGAGTTCTATGACATAAAAATTAGGAGTCACATGGCAGCAAGAATAAGGCTCTACGACAGCAAATTCAGACTTCCATAATAGTAATAAATCAAGGCTGGAACAGAAGCAAGAAATTAACATTCATAGCAGTAAAATTTAAGACATGAAAATTACATTTTATATCAGTAAAATTAGCACATGAGGCAGTATCAAGATTGCACTTTATATCAGAAAATTTAAAACATGAAACAGCATCAAAACTACATTCTATATTAGTAAATTTCAATGTCAAAACAGCAGATAAATTAGCATTTCATATCAGAAAAATTCAAGCTACAATATCATTAAGAAATCACATACATCCAAATAAAAATTATTCGACTACGTTCATGATTAACATACCATTCCCTAAGTCATGATTTACTATCTCTTTCAATTTCTATCATGCATTTAAGACTATTGTTTGTTATAATTATGATATCTATAAATATACCAGCTCAATTAAGTTGATTCTTTTCTCATTTTAAAGTTAAGAATACTATATACAACTCCTATGTTTATCTCAAGACCGAGTTTGAAAGTATGAGCAAAGTGAAACTTTTACCAATTAGTGACAGCTTGACCTTTACTTACTAGTTTGATCATATCTAGAGTTTTACATAATATCTTTGAGCGAATCCAAGGTCATTAATCTGTAAACATCCATATCTACAACTTTCATGCAGACTACATTTTCGAATTCAGACCCTAAGAGTGAGTTTATAGGTAAAACAGATTCAGAACCAAAAAGAAACAGTCCATAAAATTCCAAACTGCAAAGCACGGTGTTTGGACAAAGATTTTCCTTTCTTACAACAACATAGACTCAATTTCAGGCAAAGTTCCAAGACAGCAGATATGGCAGAAAAATTTAGAATCTCAGGGCAGTTAAGAGTAGAGTTCTATAACATAAAAATTAGGAGTCTCATGGCAGCAAGAATAAGGCTCTATGACAGCAAATTCAAACTTCCATAACAGTAATAAGTCAAGGCTGGAGCAGCAGCAGGAAATTAACATTCATAGCAGTAAAATTTAAGACATGAAACAACAGCAAAATGGCATTTTATATCAGTAAAATTAGCACATAAGGCAGCAGCAAGATTGGACTTTATATCAGAAAATTTAAAACATAAAACAGCAGCAAAACTACATTCTATATCAGTAAAATTCAATGCCAAAACAGTAGCCAAATTAGCATTTCAGAAACTTCTAAACAGCAAACACCATCAAGCCGACCAGCCGTACCACATCAACTAAACACAACATCCCCTCGCCCCAACTCTGATTAAGCCATACGCCAAGCAGAAGCCATATATAAAGAAAAAACACAAACAGGTACACAACAATTTAAATCAACTATTTGGGGGAAACGAAAACAGAGCAAGCTTGATAACCAAATGCGGAGGCTCTCCTCTACTCCACTACTCCACACTAGCTATGCTACACCTCATAGGAAACCACAAACACCCAAACACTTCCAATTTCAGCATCTCAAACCCTAACCTAGAGCTTTTCTCACGAAATACCTCTAGGTTGCTCTAGGGAAAGGAAGAGATGAAACTTTAGGCACTATGGCTTAGAGGAACTCACCGAGTCAAGGGGAAGGGACGGGTCCTTGTATTTGCCAAGAGTGTTGATCTTCACCACTGAGAGAAGAGGGAACACAAAGGATTTGGACGAGGCGCGGCGGCGTGGGCAGAGGCGTGGCGCGGTGGAGTAGCAGGATGTGAACGAACCAGGCACGATGACGGTGGAAAAAAGGGCTTTGTAACTGTTGCGGGAGTAGAAGCTGTGAGTGAGTGAGTTTTTCTTACTCTAATAAAAAAGGTTTTCAGGTTTTGTTGAAATGATTTTTAGTTAACTGTGTGTGAAAAAATAATCTTAAAAAAAACTATTAGTGTCTTTACTTAAATATGGCTAATAATTCTTAAAAAAAAAAGAGGCTAATTTCAAGATAGTTGTCAGGTTGAATATATATCTATCAAGCATCATTATTCAAGATGAAATACAAAACCTTCAAATTTTAGATATTAATAGTCTTGGCTTAAACAGAAAATTAAATAAACTTACAAATATATTATACAACAAAAGACTATCAAAACAATACAGTGATATTGCAAATTACTTCAAAATATGCTTTGTCTGATTTTACATTGTAAACTTTAATGCTACAAATTCCACACTTCCAGGCAGCAATCCATGGTGCTTTCATCCAGATTAGAATCTTGAAGCTAATCTGCCACAAACTGCAACATTCAGATTAAAGACATTAGTGATGGAAAAAAACTAGAGAGCAAATTTTAGTGATAAACTAAAAGAAACTAATATCTAGTTACCATTTACCATTTTGTTCTTTTAATTACAAACTAAAATTAGAGACCAAATAGTGTACAAAGAAGTATATAACTGTGAGCATTTTTTAAGAGGTTTAAACATTAGAGAAGTCATTTGAAAACCAGAAAACAGAATAGTCCATCTATAATTTCTATACAAAAAAAAATCCTGATGAGTAACTACCACTAGTAAGGCACGAACTAAACAAAGGAGTGGGATATATACTCAATCTTTAAATAGATGAAAGCCAATATGTGCGTGTGGGAGACACATATAAGAGATAATGAAGTAAAACAGTGTACCTCTTGGAATTAGCATTAGCAAGCAGATTCTAAAAATTAGATTCACGCCAACATGCATATTTTTTAGACAAGACATTCCTCTTTTCAATATCAAATTGAGTAGTTGATTTCTTTAATTGAGGAAGAGAAATAAAACTATGAAGTAAAAAAAAAAGTTGTTAAAATTATGTACCTGCTAGTCTTTAAGACACCTATGACATTTTGCTACCTTCAATTCAACCGTTACCAATATAGAGTCTATCAGCATGTTCAAGAACCTCAGGTAAGCAATTCTCCATGGTTGCCAAAGTAGCATTGACCCCAATAAGCCCCAGAAACCAGTGAAGAATCCTAACCCCAAGCTCATGTATAATGCTTCATAGAAAACCGAGTTGTCTTCTTTACCAGAAAGTGTTGCAGGTCCTTGAGGCTTTCCAGTTGTTTCATCTCCAGGACAGCTTTTGTTAAGTTGTTGACCACAAAGATCAAGATTTCCTTCAAAACTAGACGCATCAAAGTTTTGCAAATGTCCTTCCCATGGGATTCTTCCACTGAGATCATTGTTTGATAAGTTTAAGTAGCCAAGACCATCAATTTTGGAAAGAGTAGAAGGAATTCTGCCAGACAAATGATTTCTTGATAAGTCAAGAAAGTCTAGCTGATTCAGATTCCCAATCTCAGAAGGAATTTCTCCATTCAAGTTGTTTCTTGCTAAATTCAAAGAAACTAATCCAAGTAAATACCCAACTTCTTTCGGTATTTCACCTGTTAAATCATTGCTTGAGAGATCAATGCTCTTTAGAAGATTCTCAGGATTCAAAAACACAAATTCTTGACCTTTCCATGTCAATAGCACGTTAGTGTCATAAATATTAGCGTACAACTCCTCAGTTGAAATTTTCCTTTTCCTTACAAGTTCCCTTGGGATTACACTTCTGTCTTTCATTGCAGTAAAATTTCTCAGACATGTTGGAATTCCTCCTGACAAGTTATTCCTGGAGAGGTCCAAGACTTGAATTTGGCTCAAATAGCAGAGACGTCCGGGAACACTACCAAAGAAGCGATTTACACGCAAGCTCAAGATTTTCAATTGTGGAAGACTTTCTCCAATCCATGAGGGTATTGGACCAGACAACAAATTTTCACTCACATCTAATATATTTAAACTAGAGCATTTCTTCAATGTGAGTGGTAGTTCTTCAATTAAATTGTTGTTTCGTAGGACCAAAGCTTTCAAAGTAACAAGGGTACCCATGGACTGTGGAATCTTCCCTGACAATTTATTGTTTCTTAGATCAAGGTATTCAAGTGAACTTAGATTTTCCCAGCAGTCGGGCAGCTGTCCCATTATTTGATTATTTGATAAATCCAAAGTACGCATGATTTTGGTTGCTCTAATTCCACACAAGAATGTATTTAAATCTGAAATCTTATTTTTGGAAAGATCCAACGTGTCAGCTTCCGACAAAAAAATAGGAATTCCACCTTCAAATTGATTTGAATTTAGAATTATAACAATTGTAGCATCATTAGTAAGCTTGATTGGTAAATTCGGAATTGTACCTTTGAGACTGTTGCAAGACATATTCACCTCACTTATAAACTGTAACTTAATCCAAAACCACTCTGGTACAAAGTCATCAATCCCAGCATCAGAAATATCTAGAAACTGCAAGTAATTTTGAGTTGAAAAGGTGGAACCCAAGTAGTACCTACCTTTAGAGACAACGAGTTGTCAGTTAAGTCCAACTCCATCAATTTGGACAAATTTGTGAGATGTGATTCAGTGATATCACCCTCCAAGTGATTTCCGTCTAGGTGAAGATACTGCAACACATGTAGCAACCCAATGCTTTTAGGTATTTTTCCAGCTAACTGATTATTGGAAAGATCTAATATTCTCAAAGATGTAAAAGTTGGAAGATTAGGTGGTGTGCCAGTAATTCGGTTGTAAGATAAATCCCGAGTCTGAAATGCGTGTCTGTTGCAACGTGAAGATTTTTGAATGTAGCTAGAAATTTCCCCACTCAAGTTGTTATTGTTAAGCTATAATTCTGCAATGTGCATATATTTCCAAGGAAAGCTGGAATCTGGCCTTGCAGTTTGTTAGAGCCAAGGTCAAGAACTTCAAGAAAGTTCGTAACTCTCCCTAATCCAACTGGAATGGGACCTTCTAACAAGTTTTCATCAAGGTAAAGGCTATGAAGATTGGTGGTGAAGTTCAAAATCCAGTGAAATATAGCTGATGACAATTGATTGGAGGAGAGATCAAGGGTGACAAGAGAATATGAGGAATTTTTAATAGAATCAGATGGCACAGCAAAACTTCTATCAGTAAGACCACAATTTCCTAGATGAAGTTCTCGTAATTTGGAGTTGAAGTACAAATTTCCTGGAAACGTTAAATGTGTCAGATTATTAGCAGAGAGATCGAGCTCTTGGAGATTAAGGGTATAGTTGAGCAATAATTGAAATGTTGATGATGTCAGCATATTATCAGAGAGATCAAGGATGGAAAGAGAAGTGGAAAGGTTGGAATGAGAATGAAACAAAGTCGAAATATTATCATCTGAAAGACTACACTTAACTAGCCTCAACTCTCTTAGGTTTGGAATAAGCTCACTGATCATCTGTAGCCAGTGAAGGTGGGAACCAAGATCATAAAACCTCAAGTTAAGAGTTGTTAATGAAGAGAGAGAAGATAGCCAGTTTGCATTGTTAATCTTAAGATCAAAATTGCCACGAAGCATAAGAGTATGCAAGATAGGAAGATTCCTGAAAGATCAAGATACCTCAACTGTGAGAGATTTCCTAGTTGATAAGGGATTTCTCCATTGATATCATAATTGCCACTCAGATCAAGATAGTGTAAACTTGTCAGCTTCCCGAGTCGAGAAGGGATTGCTCCATCAAGAGAATTTTGTTTAAGATCAAGATACTCCAACTTTGAGAGATTTCCGAGTTGAGAAGGAATTCCGCCAGCAAAAACCATAAATGATAGATTGAGATATCTTAAGTTTTTGAAGTAGCCCATGTGTTCTGGTATTTGACTGCCACTGAAATTATTATAACTGAGATCCAAATATTCCATATGTTGCAACTCTAACAATGAGCTAGTAATACAGATGTCACCTGAAAAATAATGCATATCTGAACCGTGAAGATCAAGCATTTGTATGTGACCTGTTTCATTGTTGCATACAATGCCTTTCCATCTGCAACAATCTCTGTTATTGTCATTGTCACTCCATGTAGAAAGCTTGCCAAACTCATCTATGAGGCCTTGTTTGAAGTTGAGGAGTGCTTCTCTCTCCCTCTCCATGCATTTCACATGATGTGAGCTCTCTGATGGCGAGTCGAATCCAAGAATAGATACTTTGGTATGCGAAAAGCACACTAACACTGCAAACAAGATTTGCAGAAAGTAACTGCCCATTACAATTTTCCTGATATGAAATTTCTGCTATGTTGTGAACTTTGATAAGAGTAGATGAACAAACACTACGAATAATTTGTGATGAATTGGAAACTCGGCAACAAGGTTTGAGTAGATGCAATAATTGTAGATAAGACTTAATTTCTACGTCCTCTGCCTTTATTGACGGCTCCAAGTCAAGCATGCAAGAAAGTTTCAAAGGTAGAATTATTTAAGAGAAAGGAAAACGAAAGGAAACTCCTTAAGCCACAAAATGAGATAATGGATATAAAGATGAAAATAAAAATTATTTAATATTTATCAATACTTCATTTTATAAAATGTTTAAATTCTTATAAAATTACCATTTTAATGCATTGAAAAATATGATAAAAACCTAAACAACTATAAAACCGACGGAGGAGAACTCCCAGACCTCAGCTTATCATTTATGAGACAAGAATTAAGAGAGTGAGGAGGATATACTAAAACTAAGAATATTAAATTGATTAAAAGCATCAATATTTAACAACATAATGTTTTATAAACATTATTTTTATAAAACTAACGTTTGAAAGAGGTTGCATTCATCGCGTTCATGATTTTGGATTTGCCTACTCTATTTCGATTGCTTTTGTACGTAATTAGTATTATTGGTCCCAAGGAAATTAGTTGTGGAAAAAGTGGGTCTTCACTGCATTCTTTTTCCACACTTGGGGCGGCTTGACTTGACCAATAACATCAGCCAATTGCTACGAAGTTTCAAAAATATCAACCAAATACAGAGATAAATGCTATAACATAAAATAAAAATAAAAAACAACTAATAGGCATTAGCCTTTGATAGCAGCATTTGTCATTTTTGTATGTTTGGGTGTAGAAAATGAACAAAGCCTGTAAAGATAAGTTTTTACAATATTTTATGTTTAATTGCATTAGAAAAGTATAGAGAGAAAAACAAAAATTCTGTAACAAACTGTTACAGAATCCCTATATAGATAAGAGGATAATCACTAACAGCTGTCAGTTATAACTTATAACTGTCATAACAGTGACAGTTGTAACAAACTCACTATATATAAGAGAAAGATAAGAGAAAATCATGTATATAATAACACTTCAAAATTACACTTCTGGTTTTTCCAAATATCACAATTGTGTGATTTTAATTGTATTCTCCTTTTACAATCAAAACCCTATTTTAAACGAAAAACTGTCCTCGTTTCATGAGAAATATAAAGGTTTACCTGCTTTTTATAATTTGTCATATAATTTTCAAGGTTTCAATCACCAAGGAGCCCCCTCCATGTAATACTGAACATTATCCAAAATTAGGCCTATTTGTTTCATACACTTCTGTTTGTTGGACTCTTCAACACCATTTCTTACTTCTAACCGTAAAAGTTCAGTATGAAATAATTCTGCGGTTCATCTCTTATTAGGAAAACATAAAATAAAGGAAACCAAATTATATAATAATAATAATAATTTTTGTTATGCTTGAACATTTCTTATCGAATTTCGTAAATCAATTAACAAGCATCTTAGATTAACCAGGAGGAAGCCCCTTAACTCTGCCATTACGAAAAGCATCTCCTCACATTCTTCTAGAAAGTTGGGCCTTTTGTTCTTTAAATACATGAATTTACACATTCCCATAATTGTGCAGTGTGATGCTACTAAGTACTAACACAAGAACTTGTATGGTAGTTTAATTTCTGCACCCAAAAAGTATCAATGTTGCTAAGGGGAAACAAGGGTAACATTTTCTTTAGTCCTTTCTTTAGAAAGCATGCTGACATGAAAATGAAAGATTCAAATATGAATTGACTAACTATTTCCAACAAGGAATTAAGCCATTGTTGTATATTTGACAGAAAGAAAATGGACTATGGTCCTCCAAGTACAGCATTCTCAATGTCTTCTCTGCTCAAAGCATAACTAAACCTCCTCTCCACATCTTTTTCAAGATTCCCAGGTCCACTCTTCAAATACCTGCACCAATTAAAACTCTTCACTTCAATGTTTAGAGGGAGAGAATAAAATCCCACTTTTTTATGTCAACTATTGACATTAACTTGCTAGGTAAACTTCATTATGTGCCATTACAATGGTATTACTAAACAGCTTTCTAATTTCATTACTTTAGTTGCTCATTTCTTCTTCAAAATGCCCATTATAACTCTCCTAATCTCCTCCCTTTTAATCAAAGAGAAACCTCTTATCTTTTGAAATTTTGAAAGCAATACATATTGTCCATTCTAGAAAAGAACATGATTCATTACAATGGTGCCTGATTTCCTTTACATTCATTGAGAATAGCATTGAAATTTTAACAATGGCTATATTACTACTTTTTGCCAGATAACATCGTTTAGCTTGCCAACTGTTTTCAGTCCTTTTCCAGATGTACATAATGGACAGCTACTTAAGTTTTATTTTTAAATTAAAAACAAAAAAGAAAGAAAAGGATGTCACAGTTTTTTTTTATCACCATTGTTACTGCTATACATATTGTTCCTAGATTTCTCTGTTTTTCACTACATTGACACATTATAATCAAATGGAAGATAAATAACAAAAGGGAGGAAAAATAAAACAAATTTCATGTTTGATTCAATCTACTAGTGTAAATATCACTAGGAAGCCCCCTCATTTAAAAAGCTAACATGCCAAAATTAATAAAACATAATATTGATAATAATTTAAGCAACTGATCAAGTTTGAACCATTCTACAGTATTTTTGACTTTCAGCAGACTTTCTCATTCTTATTTTTCTTGTTTCTTTTTATCCTTTCCTTCTTTCATATCACATATCCACATTTTTTCTCTTATTTCTTTCTATCTCTCTTCCATACAAGTTACACCTATCCACTCAATCAATATTGGAGTGAACATTCACCATTTTCCTAAATTTAATCTAGGACGTGTATGTGCAAGGGAACAACAACAACAATGTATGTGAAATTGTATTTTGACCATGTATTAGCACGCTTATCATATTACCACTTGGACAAATATTCAATACACACAATCACAAAGCAAATGTCACTTAAAAAAAATCAATAAAAGTCAGACAAATCCTTCAAAAAAGGACTCTACGTTCTCTTCCATCTCCTTTCCACTCAGAGGCTATGTTTGGTTTTCAGTAAGTTCAAAAATTACAATAAAAAAAAAAAAAACAACTCTTGTTTGGTTTTCAGTTGGATCCGTTTATAAACTGAATTTTGCCTTGAAATTCAGTTTGACATGAAAGATACACGAATGTTGTTTTCACAAAATGAAGTTCATTCAAACTAAAGTGTGTATGTATTCAGATATCAGCTGGGATAGCTCAGAAGTATTTTCACTAAAAAGAATCTTTTTTCTTCACTTTTTGTTATGGAATTCAAGAATGTGCATTGAAATTCCTAAAAGTACATTCCCAACTTTTATCCACAGGTAGCCTAATAAGCAATTTGTTTTTCTCCCTAACTTTCTCATTATACTTTAGTTATGATGTCTAGCACTTTTCCTCATCTCCTCCACCCCTAAATCATTAAAATTCAATAAGATTCCAACTAGAACATCGCACTTTCACAATCCGTTTAGCAATTCACACACACCTTCATCCCCCACATAAACTCAAACACCTGGACCCGACAACCTTAAAAACAGTGAAACAACAACAACTAGAGGGAGGGAGAATGAAGGAAAAAGAGATAGCCACCTTATGTAGAGATCAGTGAGATCGAGGGAGAGGTGGGCGTGCCAATCGGGGTTGTGAACGAGCCAGAGGGCTCTGTCCTCTCTGCTCTGGGAGAACCCCAGGCTCCGGAGCCAGGCCTCAATGCAGGGGAGGCTGTGGGAGTAGAGAGGCTTTGACTTCTCCGGAAGCTTCTGCAGCCACTCGTCCTCTTCTGGGGGCAGGGCCTCCTCCTCTGCCTCTGCGCCCTCCTCCGAGGACTTGCAGAGAACCCGCCGGGGAAGGAATGGTGGGCTTTGAACTCGTAGATGATGAGGAAAGGTGAGGGCTTTGGGGAAAAGGGTGTGGGAAAGTGGGAGCTTTTGTGAGGATAAGGAGGTTGAGTGGGAGAGATTGGAGTTTGGGAAGGTTGAGGATGGAACTGTGGACATGGACATGGACATGTCTTGGTGCTGTTGTTGTCTGGTTTTTCTTTAATTGTAAAGATGGGAATTGGAAGATAAATGAGAAGGAACAAGTGAATGAAGACACACAGTGGTGATGAAGTGAAGCAGGAAATAATAACTATGTTATCCTCCTGCTGGCTGCTGCTGTTGCACAATTGTAAAGAGTTTCGGTTCCGGGTGTTTCTTGTCTGTTATTTGTCGTAATGAATTTTTATTGTCAGCTGCACGTGCCCTGCACGGGGCATACTTCAGACTCAAACCACTTTCACATTTTTACTCGTCGTTACTTGAGTTGAGTAGTTGACTGTTGAGGCTGTCAGAGGAGTATTATTTTGATATTTGCATAAAAGAGGAATGCTAATTTGTAACTGAATTTACACTCATAAATCATGATATACTGTAATTGAAATATTCATGTTAGAGTCATAAATTAATTGAAAAAAGTATAAAACCTTTTATAAGCATGAAGTTGATGTAAAAAACTAAAATTTATAACATTTTGAAAAACTTTTTTTTCTTGAACAAAAGCTTTAGAAAAGACTTGGGACATATTTAGGTAAATTTATATAAAAAAATACTTAGGAGAAAAAATAATATAAAAATTAGTTTATGTATAAGTTAAGTTAAATTTAGTTTATAAAAAAACTTATTGATTTCTTTTTTAAAGGTGTTTTTTTTTTAATAAGTTTATTAAAATAGAGCCTATAATTAAAGTTGTGAAAAGGATAAAGTAAGAAATGAAAACAGCAGATTTTTATACACCATCAAGATTTTTACTACCACAAACACTCAGAAGAATTCTTTAACCCACGCATCTTTGAACTCAATAGACTACAGGCCATGATTGGAGCATTAATTGCAAGAGCTATCATATTCATACTAATGTCACCAATTATGAAGCAGAGACTGCAACATCTCTTAATTCTCTTCCTTGTTCAGTCTCAAGACATAATACCAGTTCGAGCTTAGGAAAGACTAAAGAGTCTTCACTCTTGACCTTTCAAAATCAGGTCACTTGGCTGTGCCTGTTCAATGTTCATGTTGGTCTCTCGGCAGAAGTAACATTCACAAGCTTGTCAGAACCAGCAGTCTGCTTGTGAGCATTGACAAGGTTCTGGAATTATTTGCTCGAGCTCAATAGATGATGATAAGGAGCAGCTTCAAGGATTTCCGCATCTGACATTAACTATACATAAAAAAAAATTATTGAATTAGCAAGTCCAAGATGGAATAGTGTCATCAAATGTAATTGAAAAACAATAATTCACTTCTCAATTAGCCACATTAACATGAGTTTTGTATCACAAGAAACAGAGAAAAAAAGATGGAAAATGATATATCATTTCCCTAAGATGAATGAAATTACCATAACAGAATCAAATGCTGGGAGGAAGTCAACTTGATGAGTTACAACTTACAAGTAAGACAATTTTCCCTTTTAAGTCCTTCCATAATGTATTCCTGACAAGTTTCAAAGTCATCTTTTAAGTAAAGAATGACACTGAAAATATAAATGCAGTATGTGAAAAAAGGAAGATGTCATTACATTAAAGAAATTTGCGGCAGTGTGTGCATCAACAGCACTGAATAGATCAGAGCACGTGCGAGCTGAATTCTCTGTTTCTGACCTCCACTTAGGTTAACTCCTCTCTCACCTATTTCAGTTAGGTCAAAACTGGGAAACAACTCCAGGTCTTTCACTAGTGAAGATCTATGAAGTGTTTCTTGATATCTTTCAGCATCCAAATAAGATCCAAACAAAATATTTTATCGTATAGTACCTGTTTGTATCCATGCTGTTTGAGAAACATCAGCAAATTTCCCATACACTTCAATCTGTAATTCAGAAAAGAGAATCATCAGACATATTTTGGCTATAATGAATGAAAGGAAAAAAAATATCCCTCCCTATAGTAAGTTGAATTTATGTGTTAAATACAATTGATTGTTGACTACAAAGCAGGAATTGCATCAAGTTATGACTGATTGGAGTACCACATGATTTGGGGTTTGTTTGAAATATCATAAATTTGATTTTTTAATTGTAAAAATGAAATTAACTTCTTCAGTTTCTTTAGTTACCGAATGATTGAGCTCCACAACTACGTATTCTTATCATTTTGGTTCATTGGGCTTGCTTTGATTATCCGGAAGTGTTTTGTATTTATTTTCTTTTAATGGCATTTGAGGTGGCGGTGTAGGGGGAGTTGAGGTTGGACTGCCAACTTAATTTTGGATATCTTTTCTCAACTCCTCTTCACACCCTCCTTTTCTTTAAAAAAATAAAAATAATTTTTTAGTTTGTTATATAACTTCATTTAATTACTAAAGATTTTATTTTGATGCTTTTTTTGAATTTTATGTTAAAAGTGTTTATGCTAACTTAACATTCAAATTTTAAAATAATTAATTTAAATAATGATAATTTTAATCCATCTTTTTATCTTTATTTTATTTTAAAAATTAAAAAGCTATCCGAAAAAATCAACGGAAAAAAATCTCCTTCACATATGTGTGCCTATTCCCAACGAAAACCTGTCTATCCCCAACAGAAACAAAAACAACGGAATTATCTGATTTTTTTCTTATCATTCTTGGTCAACGTTCCTGGACATTCTATAATAAATTAAATAATATTAAAAATAACATCACATTGTTATTTATCGGTCAACATAAACAAACATAAAAAATATTCAAAAAGAAAAAAAGGAAAAAAAAACTAAAATTATAAATAAATAAAAAATTGAAATATGCTTTTAAAATCTCTCTCTCCCTCTCCCACTCCCCCTTCCACTCCTCTCTCCAAATCATATAATATTTATTTGATTTAATTATAATTTTGTTTTTCTTGCTATCTTAAATCTATGATTTTGGTTTCTTTAATTTTAAAATGATAATTTTAATTTTTCTAATTTAAAAAAGTAATAAATTTGATTCCATTGATTAATAAAATTATTGAGTTAATTAAAAATTATTATAAAAATTGTATTAATTTTTACACAAAGAAAAAATAAAAAAAAAATCATTTTTAACATAAAAAAACTATTAATTATCAACCATAAAAAAATTAATTTTAATATTTAAAAATAATAAAAATTAAAAAAAATCATTTTTAACCTCTTTGAATAATTAATATTTTTTTAATAAATTTATAATTAATTTAACAACTTAATAATTCTATTGATTATAATTATTAATTAATAATTAACTTGGAAATCAAAATTATTAATTTTTAAAATTAAAGAGATAAAAATTATAATTTAACTTATTTATTTTTTATAATACATGTTGTGCTGCAAAGTCACCAAAATTATCAAAGTCACAGTCTAGGGATGGATTTCCGGTGGCAAGCACGGCTTTAGCCCTCCTCCTCCTTTATATACACGAATGGGAGAGAGGCCTGGCTTCTCTATAATTTTCATTTTAAATAAAATAATAATAAAAAAAAATTATGGATAATTATAACAAAAATTTATTAAATAAATAAAATTGTCTATAAAAATGTAGTAATTAATGGATGGTAATAAAAAATGTGATATTTCCTTTATACAATAAATAAATAAATAAATAAAAAATATATATATATATATATATATATAAAATAAAAATATTAATAAAGAAAAAATTATTAAAAAATAAATTTTTAAGTTAGTATTTTTTTTTTATTTTTTTTTATTAATAGACCATATCTTAATTTTATACATATAATTAATAATCAATATTTGATTTAATTCATTGATAAATTTTACTTTTAACAAATTAATTTAATATTTTTTAAAATCTTGTAAATTTTACTTTATCATTTTATCCTTATATCATATAATTACACATTTTATTCTCAATCTTTTTTAAAAATTGATAAAATTTTTATCTATTTTTTTTATTTTATAAATTTTACATTAAATATTTTTTTTCTCAATTTTTTTAAAAAAAGTTTGACCCCCTTCCAGTTACCTAAACTTCTCGATACATCACGGACAAAGAGTCATCGTCAATAGTACATGTTGCATCTCAAAATACATAATACATACAAATTGCATCTCAAAATACATACAAATGGTAATGACGGAGATCACCTTGCAAACTCGAACTTTAAGCCAATCCAGACAAGAAATATTAAATGAGTACTCAAACTCCCTAAGGTTTCGTTGTGGACGCTTCTCTCAGTGGTAATGGGCTAATGGCCGGCATCACTATAAATATGTTGCCCTGTTTGGTCAAATTTCATAAAACACTACTCTAGTTCCCATCAACACAATGAAGCATAAAGCTTATATTATTTTGATGGGGTTGCAGTTAACTTCAATTGGAATCAAGTATGAAGGCTCAAACAACAATCCTTTTCAACATTCAAGTCCAAGCACTTTGCTTTTCCTCACGGCTGCATGCTGCCATGTTCTTGCATCCACAGCTGAAATGAATTTGCCAACCACCGTTTTCATATTCCACGTTTCTGGGATTGTTGGATGTCAAGCACTAATGTGGATTCTCGTGGCCGAGTTTTTATGGTGGTACATCATCAACGTGCTTCTTTTACTAGTGTCGTCATTCTGCTTCAATTACAAGGATGTTGTTGAGATCATACGTGGCAGTGGCACACGTGCTGACATGCCAAATTCGGAAGCACAGGAACCTCAGATGTAAGACTAAGACTAATAATATATACGTGACCTGCAAGGGTGCAGCATGTTTAAGTTGAGTTTCGGCAGAAGACACTTTCTTTTGTTTTGATATGTTGTTCTGTCTGTCTAGTAAGTTCTTTTTACATTTATTATTATTGCATAGTTAGATTGCTATCTTGCATGAAGTAGAAAGCCATCCCTTTGTTGCCTTTGTTCACTTTATAATAAAATACTCAATGTTTGTAAGAAATATCGAAATTTCTTATTTGTTAACATTACAGATTCATGAAAAATCTATGACATTTCACTTCCACTCATAAATTTTACATTTTGATCCATTTGATATCCAAAAACTGCTCGGCTATAGGGTAGTTCTGGATCTAAATGTTGGCTAGTTTAGTGTGCTATCTGCATGGGGGTGGTGAAGAGAGTGCTCCAATTGGTACGAAAAAAATTCTCAATTTTTTGGGGTTTTCCTGCACTTGAAAAAAGAAGTAGAAAAAGGAATAAAAATAGTGATAATTTGATAACTGGGAAGTACACTAGTTAAACTTAGTATTGGATATTGGGTATGATAACCCTGTTCATGTAGCGGCTATTCATGGATCTGCTGATGTAGGTAGAACAGTGCTTGTGCAAGTTCTATACAGAACTGTTTTTAATCAACTTTAGATAGTAAATTTTCTTGCTATTGTTAGGTAAAATTCAATTCTGAGTGGATAGTATTAGGGAAAACATATTGCGTAGGGCAATAGTTAGTTAGTTACAAAGGAATCCCTAGAGTAAAAAAATAGACTTCTCCAAAACAGGATTCTTTTGGTTCCTGATGATGATGTTAAATTTACAGCAGTTATTACTGATTAGTAAAAAAAACCTGCTAAGTGAGATGCTTAAAGGAATTGAACTAAACAGAGTTTATGTGGCATAAACTTGTATCTAGCACTTTTCTAGCACTGCTGAATTTCATTTATTTGAGATTCACTGGACACACAGATTAACATCAGTATCAAAACTAACCCCAAAACTGTGTGCTTAGCTTCAGGATCACCACTCACTGTTTTTTCTGTCAAATTGTCTGCCCTAAAAGTTGCACAACATATCACTACCACTCTCTGCTTCTTGGATTGCATGAAACTGAACTTTTATGGGTTTACTTAATTAAAAGATAGTCATTAATTAGTTAGTTACAGAAATAAAATAGTTAGTTAAGTTTTGTTAATTGAGGAATTAAGCAAGTTGCCTAATTATAACAACTGCAAGGGAGTTTAAGAGACAGATATCTAGTCCCTTGTGAGAATCGGAGCCTTTGGGCATTGGGAAGTACAAACCCTTGAAGTTCTACAAGTTAGGCACTGTATTCAATAGAGAATTTTCTGATTTTTCATATAAGATATCGGGTTCCTATCATCCTTCCATATTGGGCAGGAATTTTAGTGATGGTAATGGTTGACTCATGATTATTCCACAATAAAATATCTTTATTTCAATTTATCCAAATTTAGTTCTATTTTTTCTTATCCAAATAGCTTAATTTGCTGTTGAGACATCTTCTGCTTCTGCATAGAATTAAGTTAAGAGTCCCTTCTTATTTTTGTTTATCATATTAATTACCAACACTTTGTTTCTACATGGATCATGTATAATGCCTGGCTTGTTGTGAAAAATGCAGAGTTTTGTTTTTCAAGTATTTAACTCACAAGTTTGACTGATTCTTCTTCCAGGTACTACAAGAATGTCAATGCTTAATTTTGCACCTGTGGAAGGCTCAACTATGATCTTCTTCCTTTACTTTGACATCAAGTATTCTACATTACCTATGGTCACTTTGAATTTCACTAGTTGTTTGCATGAGAAGTAATTTTGCAACTTGAACTTGTTGTCCTTGCTGGTTTTCTTTGTTTTGCAGACCTTCTCCACATCCTAGGGATTGCAGGCTCTGTGCTTCTTCTCTCCAGCTCTATACCGGCAGAACTTTTCAGAATGGCATATCTTGCAGTACGAAAAGGGGGTCACTTGGCATTCTTCTAACATTGTTATGATTTTCACTATCTCTTTCTTCTTTAATTCCTTTTTCTCTAAGTATCATCCTTCCTGCTTTGTTGCTACATTGCTTGGTCTGTTATAAAGTAAGTCCATGACAACTCTTAATAATTTTGCAGCAGAAATCACAGTATCCAAGCAGTTCTTATATCCTACGATACAAATGAAGCAAGAGAAACTACAATGTCCTCTGTCTCTAGCACTATTTTTGGATTCTCAAAGCTTCAAAAAATAGCTTCAATAGTTTTAACTAAGAGCAAGCCTTTAAAATTCCAAAAACTGAGAACCAAATAATTTATACTCTCCTGAAAGAACTTTTGGGATGACTTTCGCAGAAACATGTGGAACAGTCACATTAATTAAATTCAGTGCATGAAAGACCTCCAGGTGTTCATGTTGCAAAACCTTTTCTTCTTTACATTCATCAACAGTGCTAAAAAAAACACTTGATTCCATTGCCAAAGCACTGCAACTTTTCTTCTCTGACAGAAATTACAATCACAGTTGCAGCACCAAAATTACAATTCACCATGGCTCTCGAGGACTGTGACGAGGATTTCCACTTCCTTATGCAACTTCAGCACCACAATGCCACTGGATGCATGGACACCAGAAATCTGGAGTTTAAAATGAATACAACCTGATTTATTTAGTATTTTCCATGCTCTTAGTTATGGGGAAAATCTGTTGAACTTGAATTCGTGATGCAGAAAGCAGAGCAAACTATTTAGTCAAGGAATGTCTTTATGACTTTAGTTTATTTCTTGTGTTACAGTCATGCATTTTATTTTGATGTACTTTACTCTTCTTCCTTGTCCTGTGAAAGCTGGATCTGGTAGCATTTTCAATGTCGAATCAGACTTCATGTTTGGGTAATGAACCAAAGTGTGGTTAATGTTGTCATTGTTTTTGGACAGGATTGAAGTTGAATTTCGACATCATCCATGTTTATCTAAAGAAAATTATTAATTGAAGTGCCAGATTAGTCTTAACTGTTTTCCACTTCTCTATTTCTTGTCATATTTACAGATCAACTAGGCTAGACTAGAGGTTCATAACTGGAAGGTGCAGGAAGTAGTTGTTAGAGGTTCACAAGTTACATCCCACTTGTTAGGAAGCACTTGTAAGTATGCATAAATTAAAGATGAAATTGCAAATAGCAATTGTCTTTCATTTTCATTCAGCTTACCAAGCCAAAATGGGCTATGTCTGGATCACTTCGAAGTTCAAGCTGGACCGGAGAATTACTTGTATCCTCTTTTCCTCTTGCACCTCCACAATAATAACGGAAGGATAAATTTATTTTTCACTTAATAGGAGTAACAATAATCACATATCAATATCAATATCGCTGACACACCATTTGGTGTTTCCTCATTGGTTTTATCTTGTCAAGTTGCAATATTAAATTTTGTGCAAAATATGTTTTAAGAATAGGAAGTATTAAATATTTTTGTTTTAGTTCTTAATGTTTTATTTAATTGATTTTAGTTTTTAAAGTTTTTTTTTTTTTTTTGTTGTTTTTGATTCCACCTTCAATTAATTTTATTATTGAATGATATATTTTTAATACATGTCACATGTTCTATTAATGAAGTGATATGTATCACTAAAAAAAATATTATTTTTTTAATATTTTAAAAAATTAATACCAATTATCTCATCAATTAAATGATATATGATATTAAAAAAAATTATTTTTCTAAAAAAAATAATTTATATATCACTTTATTAATGAGAGGTGACATCCATCAATATATTCAATAATTTAAGAATAAAAATTTATAATTTATAAATAGTATAGTAACGACTAAAAATCGTCTACTATATTAACTATATGCACAAAAAAATTCAAAAAACGAAAGTGTTGTTTTGTCACTTTTGTAGTAGATTTTAGCTATATATTTTAAAATTCTTAATCGTGTCAATTGTAATTTAACGAAATGATTACATTGAATCATTTTTAAGAACATAGAATTAAATTGAATTTTTTAAAAATCAAATTAAAAATAAAGTATATTTATCCAAGAATATATATTAGTAGTATATAAGTAGAATAATTTTCCTAAAAAAAAAAAGGTTTAATGTAAAGTTACATTTAAGTTTTACATTTTTTTTCATTTTGTTATATAATATTTTAAAATTTTATTTGGATATTTTAAGCTATGTTATAATTATATTTTAGTATATAATATTTTAAAATTTTCATTTTGATATTTTAATATATATCTTTATCACATTTAAGTATATTTTGTATTAAAATATAACTAAAATATAATTCAAATATTAAAATAAAACTTTTAAATTATTATGTATTAAAATATGAATAAAATATTACGTAAAGTATAAAATTAAAATTTTTAAAATATTATATATCAAAACCTAAAAAAATATGTAATTTAATGAACTAAAAGTCAAGTTAAGAAAAAAAAAGTGTAAAATTAATTAATGCAACTCAGCTCTCGCAATGTCCGTGTATTTTTTATTTTTTTTCCAACTCTTCACTGTAGTCTTCACTGTTCTTACTACAAACTCTTGTTTTCATCCCCACTCCAATTTCAACGACAATACAAAAAGAAGGAAAATGATTGACACCCTAGTTTGCTTTTTCCAACACAGACAAACAACTACAACTTTCTGATTGATTTTACTAAGGAATAAAATCGCGTCTTTGCTTTAAGTTAAAGTAGTAAGTAATCAAACCAAACACGTGCGTTGGCGTTCAACTTTTCCCCTTCATCATCGTTTTTTTCTTCTTCTTCTACTACTACTCTATACCATTGAGTTTTCGGTGCTTCCTCATGATTAATGTAAGCGAAATTATATTCTGATAGTAAGAGTTTTCATAAATGTAAGAATCTGTAAATTAGCATTTTCCTATTAGAATTATTGTTCATTACACATGCAGGACTTATACTCCAGTGGCAGTGTTAATTCAATTCAAAATTAAAGCAACGTACATTGTTAGGTTCTTCCAGATATTTAACCCAAAAATATCAATATATGCACGTTTGAGACGTGCATAACAAATACGCATTTAATTGATACTACTATTCATTCATGAAAATTAATGAGACGGACAATTCTATGTAGCCAATAATACTAATGCTGTGTCTGTACCTGTACCAGTGAAATGAATTAATTAGTTAGGTACAATTTCAAGGTTAAATTCAAATGACAATAAATGAAAGTTTTTCTAATAGTATATTTTTTCCATCATATATATGTAATAGAGCTTTAAATAAAAACTCACATATTACTGTATCATTTAATTAAAGAACTTAAAGTAAAGAAACTCATAAATTTATTCTACTTTTATTTTTTATATAAAATGTTAAATGCCCACCCCATTTTAGGTGGATTCGGGTATAGAAAAAATAATAATAAACTTTTTTTTGTTATTGCATAAAGTTTACGTGAGTTAAGTATCCTGGAGCTCAATGTTATTACATAAACTTGCATAAATATTTATAATCACTCAATATTTTTATATCGAAGTGGAATTCAAACTTATTAGTTATATTTTTAGGTAGTGTTTGTTACAGTTTATTTTATTTTATTTCTTAAAAAGAGAAAACAGATTTAATAAGTTTTTCATACAAATACTTACAAAATAAGTAACTTATATTTTATGAAGAAATAATT
Source organism: Amphicarpaea edgeworthii (assembly GCA_014843725.1). Classification (NCBI taxonomy): domain Eukaryota; kingdom Viridiplantae; phylum Streptophyta; class Magnoliopsida; order Fabales; family Fabaceae; genus Amphicarpaea; species Amphicarpaea edgeworthii. Next base: position 5,081,628 of record CM026325.1, read on the forward strand.
AGAAAATAAATTTTTATAAAAAAAAAATTAACTCAATGAGCTTAAATCAAACTTAAATGAAGTTTTTTTCTTGAAATATTTCTTCGAATCCTGCGAACTTAGGTTTGAATCTCTCTGTAGAATTTTTTTTTTCATACAAGATTAATTATTTTTACTAGATTTTTTTTTCTTTTAATTTTTCTACCTCTTTTGATTAATCATTATATACAATATTATTTGAATTTTTTTTCTAAATTATGTGCATTTATTATATACTATTTTCATATTATTATCATTAAATTTTATTTTATTAATTAATTTATGACATTTTAAAATTATTTTTTAAGTATTTGTACTTCAATATTTTTATTTATTATTAAAATATTTTTTCAAAATTAAATTATTTTACATAGTATTTTTTTATGAATATGTTTTTTAACTTGAAAAAATAATTAATTTTAAATAAAAATTTAAAAATATTTACCCAACAACTTTTAACTTAAAAAGTTTCTTTTAAACTAAAAAAAAAAATATAGACAAAATATTTCTACTTATTATTTTTTAAGTTCTTTTTTTCTAACTTAAAAATAGTTTTTAAGTTAAAAAAAAAAAAAAAAGAGTCAAACGTTAACATAGCCTTATGAAATGTGAGTCGATCGGATCTGTACCTAGCTATTAGATTAAATTTTGTTAGCTAAGATAATAATGAACAGGATATGCATGTGATGTGATGTGATGAAAAAGATCTGATAAAGAGAATATTGAAAAAAAAATAATTAAGGTAAAAAGTTGTAATTAAGTGTATGGAATGTATGATTGATATGTTCTTTTGAGAGATATTTTCCATGATTATTCATATCTCCACTTGAATGCACGACTTAATTGGTAGTAATCATGAAAATGTGGCGACAAACTTCCACAAAACTCAAGACAAATATATATTCTATGGCAATACAGAACAGAATCATATGATATCCTATTCCTATTCCTTCCTCCATATGCAATACTACAACAGCTATGATACAAAATGTCAGATAGCCGTAAAACATTAGGTTTAAGATCGGTGCATTCCACGAGTTTTTTCATATTATAGTATATTTTAAATATTCATGTTTATTATTTTTAAATATGTGCATATAAATATAATTAAGATTTTGTAAAATATTAGTGGTATGGCAGATGCATTGCATTAAAATTGATGTTATCTTCGAAATTGAAATTTGTTACGAGTTAGTAAAAATTAAAATAAATATAAAATTTTCTGAAAATTTATTTATTAATTGATGATATAATTCTGAAAATTATTTTAAATTATAAAATATATTTTTTTTGGGTGAACTTGAATTATAAATAGTGTGAATTATATTAAACAGAGAAAATGTTAATTATTTTAAAGATGTTAAAAACCTGAAGGGTTGAAACAATAATACAAGGGTCACTACCTTTAATAGGATGGAAGTGATTCATTTAAAGGGAGGTCTATCTGATTTTTATCATGTTTGAAACTATTGACAAAAAAAAATGTTAAATTTAATGGTGTAATATTTTTGAAATTTAGAGTCGATTAATCTCATTAAGGGCTAAGTTGTCAGTTTTTTAATCAAATAAAAAGGTGCATCTATCCCTGCCTCTAACAGTGAAATTCTCCTTAAAGAATGAACTGTTCATTAAATCTTTCAAAATACAGTTTGCTTTATATAGTAGTGTAGTAAAAATCTAATGTAATATTTCTCTTTTGTCTATGTAATTAATTTTTCTCTATTTTTTTATCAAATTAATTTGTCTCTCAAAGGTGTTAACAGTGCATAATTATTATGATAATCTACTTTTTGATCATTCTATTATGATAGTCTACTAAAAAAGAATTACTATTACTATATTGAATAAAAATGAATTATTATACCACAGCGAAACAAGTTTGAGTCATTATCGGCAGTTATTTAGTGTTTGGACATATTTTTGTTTGTTATATAATTATGAATAGATATTTTCCATGATACATTGTACATGATTCCTTTAAACAAAGTCGTATTATGGATAGAAAAAATGTGACACCAAGTAAAGAATTTCACTAAGAAGGTGGCAAAAAAAAAAATTATTTATGAATGAATGTCTTTCTCTTGTTTTTTTTCTTCATATCCCCTAAAAAAACTATAACTTCCCTTTCTTTTTGTCATTTCTCACACTTACTAAGATACTTTTTCCTTTCTATGTAAATAAAACTTCTCATTGATATAGACATGAATACGGAATGAGAAATGAATTCATCATCTCTAATAGCTTCTTCTCTCAATTTTCCATCTTTGATTACTTTCAAGTCATTGAGTTTTATTTTCATTTCACCATCACTAACAATCAATTTGTTTTTAAATAATAGAATGATAAAATGAAAATGTGAGGAAGAAGCTGTAAGTCATGCAAAGTTTAATGCGCGAGACTACGTGAGCAATGACAGCATATATCCATCGTCCCACAGTTTCCTCGCACGTACGTAGCGGCAAACATTATCTTTTCTTCTTCTTCTTTTCTCAACTTTTCACTCTTCCACAACCCCACAACGTTGTCTTTCAAGTTTCAACAACAAGAAAACAATAATTGACACCCAAGTTTGTTTTTAGTACTAACACAGTACTACTCAAATAAGCTTTTACTATGTTGATCATTCATTCACTTGGCTTTCGTCTTAAACTGCTGTAGTTTTCTCTTGATTATCATTTTTTATTAATGAGTAGGTATAAGTTACGTCAGAGTAACTTGTTTAGACTTAGATTTCATTCTCGCCATCAATTTTTTTATCAATCTTTTATAGAAAATAAATTGTGAAGATTAAATTTCCCATTGTTATTAGTTATTACATGTTTGTTCCATTCTAGTAATTAGTTTTCAATGTTGCACTTGTTTTATTTTACTATTCTGTTTATTAATTAGACTTAAATAATCTTATGAATTACTAGAATAATTTTAATTTTGTTTTTGAGTTCTTATGCATTATATCATCTAAATTGTTAATTAAATGATTACATAATATTATCTTATAACTCAACTATTAAAATGATTTCATATCATCAATCAAGATTCAAAATAAAATATAATTTTTTTTAGGATTCATAACTACCTAAAATTAATATTTCAATTATTCAAACTAAAACAAATAAGTATTTTTTAATCTATCAAAACTTATTTAAGATTATAATTAGTTGTTTTTTCAACTAGTGACCAGGTAGAATCCAAGAATATCAACTGATTAAGGGGCTTTTGTACTTTTATTATTCACACGCCTCTCTTACATGTTTGTCTTCTTATTGCTGTCCTACTGTTACCGATGGTCTATTCTTTATGGACCAAATTTTTTTTTTTTGGTGTCATTGGTTCAGTGTATGGAATACCTTCGAGTGATACAGCTGCAGAAACCAATTATTGTTCCATACATGGGCAGATCCTTATCCTTCAGAATTTATTTGTTGCTTTACAGAGGCAAAAAGTTGTTGAAACTTGAAACATTTGTTGCAATATTTTAAAGTTTTGCCGCTGCCCCCTCCCATAGCCATAGGGGGTGCTTATGAAACTTTGCTAATGATTTGTTTACTGATTTTATATTTAATTATTAAACACATGGTCGTTTAAATAGTCAAACTTAATTTTGAGAAAAAAATAATATATTTTAAACTTATAAAGATGAAAAATAGATTTTTTTTTATAGAAATTAAAACTATACATTATCATGTAATAAAAACATATTTTAACATTCTTACAACTTAATTCATTTGACTAATCTTTACGGACAAAATTAAAAGACTGTTTTTAGTGTGATATCTTGTCTCAACTTTATTTTTCTATCTACAAAACTCCAACACTAACATGAGACCTAATTTAAGATATCCGACTGTAATACAACTTAGACCAATACGATGTTGTATCAATATTCTTACTTATTATTGATTTTAAAAGTAAAAAGTAAAAACAACAGAAAATGAACACAAAATGTCTCCTTAAACCAAATTAGTTTTACGTGTTATGGAAAGGTTGAAATTAATTAATTATTTGGTTCAGTTTATTTTTAAGATATTCCACTTAAAATCAGCTTTTCTTTTTCAGCTGTACTTTACTTCTGTTCCGAGTCAGATTTTGTTTTTCTGTGTTACTATATACTTTAGATATTTTTTTCTCTTAAAATCTCATCTTCGCCGTGATTATTGATAATTGCTCATGAGGTATATGCTAATTTATTCACTAGCATCTACGTCTATGTAGCTAGTAATAATTTAATCTTTTAGGAAATTTAGCACTTATCACGATATCAAAACTTTTGTGTTTAAGAGGCTAAATGTTTGCTACTTGCCACTTTCATTCTTGAGTTTGAATTTTTACACAAGGTTTCACAGTTCAAGTTCAAAAAGGTTCTACTTCTTGTATATATAAGTGAGTTGCAGCAACAATCTTCTAACTAGTTACTCAAGCTTTTGTTATAGTTGGTCTTATTCTACTTATTGAGTTATTGAGACCCTTTTTTAGGTTCAATGTTTTTAAAATTTTTTTTAAGGACAATGTTTAATTCATAAGGACATAATTTTATTGTTCTTCATGTCAGAGTTTGAGCAGCAAAGAGAACTTACAATGATGGAGGATTTTTGGAGCATGTTTTGCGTAGAATCTGATTGTCCTGCAGGGACTGGAGGAAAGCCACCTTTCTGTTATTATTTCAAGTTTTTGAAAGATCCTTCTACATGCACCAACCAGTTCTTGATCATTTGCTTTGATGTGCTACTACTGATCATTCTGGCATTCATTTTGATCCAGAACTCTTTATTCAGACGACGATTTTACGGTCAGTTTCGGGTGGAAAGATATTCAAACTTGCAGTTAATTTCTGCCATAACCAATGGCTCTCTGGGGTTGTTGCATTTGTGCTTAGGAATTTGGATTTTAGAGGAGAAGTTAAGGAAGAGTCACACTCTTTTTCCTCTTCATTGGTGGTTGCTAGAACTTTTTCAGGGATTCAGATGGTTGTTAGTAGGCTTAAGTGTAAGTCTTCAGTTGAAACAACTTCCAAGATCATGGTTGTGGTTGTTTTCTCTTCTTACATTATTTGTTTCAACTATTTTCTGTGTTTTATCAATGTCCTATGCAATAAGTAGCAGAGAATTTTCCTTGAAGGAAGCTTTAGATGTTCTGTCTTTTCCAGGGTCAGTTTTACTACTCTTGTGCACTTATAAAGTGTATAAATGTGAAGACACTGGTGGAGAAATTGATGAAGGCCTTTATGACCCTTTAAATGGACACTTCAATGGAATTGATCCTGATAACTATGTAACCCCATTTGCCAAAGCTGGATTCTTTAGTAGGATGTCGTTTTGGTGGTTGAATCCATTGATGAAAAGGGGCCAAGAGAAAACACTTCAGAATGAGGATATCCCAAAGTTGCGAGAATCAGATCGAGCAAAAAGTTGCTATTTGTCATTTTTAGAACAATTGAACAGAGAAAAGGGAAAAGAATCACTATCACAATCATCAGTTTTGTGGACTATAGTTTTGTGCCACAGGAGAGAGATTTTGATGACTGGAATGTTTGCATTGCTCAAGATACTCACCTTGTCTACTGGCCCTGTACTTCTGAATGCATTTATATTGGTTTCTGAGGGTAATGAAAGTTTCAAATATGAGGGTTATGTATTGGTCATATCACTTTTCATTATAAAGATCATAGAGTCCCTATCACAAAGGCAGTGGTATTTCCGCAGTAGGCTTGTTGGGATGAAAGTTAAGGCACTACTTACTGCAGCTATTTATAAAAAACTATTGAGGTTATCCAGTGCAGCTAGATTGACACACTCTGGTGGTGAGATAATGAATTATGTGACTGTGGATGCTTATAGAATTGGAGAATTCCCATATTGGTTTCACCAGTTGTGGACAACAAGCCTCCAAATATGTATTGCATTGGTAATACTTATTAATGCTATTGGGGTAGCAACAATTGCCTCATTGGTGGTGATAGTTCTCACTGTTCTGTGCAATGCTCCACTAGCAAAGTTGCAGCATAAGTTTCAGAGCGAACTCATGGTGGCACAAGATGAGAGATTGAAGGCCAGTACTGAGGCTCTTACGAATATGAAAGTCCTGAAGCTGTATGCATGGGAAACCCATTTTAAAAATGCAATAGAAAGACTAAGAAATGTGGAACTGAAATTGTTAGGTGCAGTGCAATTGAGAAAGGCATACGACATCTTTCTATTTTGGACCTCACCTATTTTGGTCTCTGCTGCTTCTTTTGGAACATGTTACTTCTTAAATATTCCTCTGCATGCAAATAATCTTTTCACATTTGTGGCAACTATACGCCTTGTGCAGGAGCCAATTACAGCCATCCCAGATGTTATCGGGGTGGTCATTCAAGCAAAAGTGGCATTTGCCCGGATTGTTAAATTCCTTGAGGCACCTGAATTGCAAAGTAAAAATTTCAGGAATAGAAATTTTGATGACAGTGTTAAAGGCCCAATTTCAATCAAATCTGCTGACTTTTCATGGGAAGGTAATGTATCAAAGTCAACACTGAGGAACATAAACTTGGAGATCAGACAAGGTCAAAAGTTGGCTATTTGTGGAGAAGTTGGCTCAGGAAAATCAACCATCTTAGCTACAATTCTTGGAGAAGTTCCTATGACAAAGGGAACTGTAAGCTTTTATTCCTTTTATGCTCATAGAGTTCACTTCTAAATTTTGTGGTACTTTGCTTTATTATGTTGATGACATTTCTACTTCATAGTCAATACTTATATTTTAGCACATAAATTCAACATACTGCAGTCAATTTTTCATGTCTGTAATAATAATAAATGTTTAATTCTCTCTTTTGAATTACAGATTGAAGTTTATGGAAAGTTTGCATATGTTTCTCAAACAGCATGGATACAGACTGGTACTATACGGGAAAATATTTTGTTTGGATCTGATTTAGATGCTCATAGATATCAAGAAACACTTCGTAGATCTTCACTACTGAAGGACCTGGAGCTGTTTCCCCATAGAGATCTCTCTGAAATAGGTGAGAGGGGAGTTAACTTGAGTGGAGGTCAGAAGCAGCGAATTCAACTTGCACGCGCACTTTATCAGAATGCTGATGTATATCTCTTGGATGATCCATTCAGTGCTGTTGATGCACATACTGCCACAAATTTGTTTAATGTAATGGCAATTTCCTTTTCTCACATACTACAATTTGCGTTTCTTGTGTCATTCTTTACTAAAACATGGCTTTGAAACTTGGCAGGAATACATTATGGATGGTCTTAAAGAGAAAACTGTTTTACTTGTAACTCATCAAGTTGACTTTCTACCAGCGTTTGATTCTGTTTTGGTAATTCATTATTCTCAGGACAAATGGTTATGCCATTGTTCTTCTTTTCTCTGTTTCATGCATATCACTAGTGATTGTAATTTGTAAATTAGTAATGAATTGGAAGTTCTGATTTGGTTTTAGTAATCATTAGGCTCCAATCCATATCCTTCTCATTTGTCTTGTGTCTACTTATCGGCTGAATTTCTTTCTTTCTTCTTTCACAGTTGATGTCAAATGGGGAAATCCTAGAAGCTGCTTCTTATCATCATTTGTTGTCCTCAAGCAAAGAATTCCAAGATCTTGTTGATGCTCACAAGAAAACTGCTGGTTCTGACAGGCCTATGAATGTTACTTCTTCCAAGAGACATTCAACATCTTCTATAGAGATTACACAAGCTTTCAAGGAGAAGCAGTTAAAAGCAACAAATGGAAATAAGTTAATAAAGGAAGAAGAGAGAGAGATAGGAGACACAGGGTTGAAGCCTTACATGCAGTATTTGAATCAGACACAAGGCTATATATACTTCTTTGTGGCTTCTCTTTGTCACCTCTTGTTTGTCATTTGCCAGATATTGCAAAACTCATGGATGGCTGCTAATGTGGACAACTCCAAAGTCAGCACATTGCGGTTGATCGTAGTTTACTTCTTGATTGGGGTTGTTTCCGCAATTTTCTTGTTGATCAGAACTCTATTTATTGTTGCCTTGGGTATTCAATCATCAACAAATTTATTTTTAAAGTTAATGAACTCCCTTTTTCGTGCTCCGATGTCCTTCTATGACTCTACACCATTGGGAAGGATACTTAGTAGGGTAAGTATATTAAACAATTTCTTTCCTTGCAATGAATTGTAATGTATGTAATAGTATTTTGATAGTCATTTCCTTTGTAGGTCTCATCAGATCTAAGCATTATGGATCTTGATATCCCATTTATCATCGCTTTCACTGTGGGAGGTACTACAAACTTCTATTCTAATCTTGCAGTTTTAGCAATTATCACTTGGCAAATCTTGCTTGTCTCTCTACCAATGGTTTACATTGCAATACGCTTGCAGGTAATGAACAAATTCTTCTTTGAAAAGTATTGTGATACTAAAATGGTGTCTTCTATTTTTATTAGCATTGAAAATTCAACAATTTTTAGTATAATATGAAATATCCATGGTTGGAAAGTAAAAAAGGTATTTCTTTTTTGAAACTAGAGATACTATTTTTCTGCTGCAAAAGAAGTAATGCGCATGAATGGCACAACAAAATCCTTTGTAGCTAATCATGTAGCTGAAACTACTGCTGGAGTTGTGACAATAAGAGCCTTTGAAGAAGAAGATCGTTTCTTTGAGAAGAATCTTGATCTAATTGACATCAATGCTAGTCCTTCCTTCCATAGTTTTGCCTCAAATGAGTGGCTGATCCAAAGACTAGAAATAATTAGTGCAGTACTACTTTCCTCCACAGCACTATGCATGGTTATGCTTCCACCTGGGACATTCAGCTCTGGTGAGACTTTGGTCATTGTTACATGTGAAATGTCATGGTTTTGAGCATTACAATACACTTCAAATTATTTTCTTTTATCCTCAAACATTAGAAATATCTCTCTTGATGCAAGTTTCTTAATTTTAATATCTTTTGTTTTAGGATTCATTGGCATGGCTCTCTCTTATGGCCTTTCACTAAATGCTCAGCTAGTATTTTCAATTCAAAGTCAATGCAATCTTGCAAATTACATAATCTCTGTAGAGAGGCTAAATCAATATATGCATCTACCAAGTGAGGCAGAAGAAGTAATAGAAGGAAATCGTCCTCCTTCAAGTTGGCCAGTTGCTGGTAAAGTAGAGCTAAATGACTTGAAGGTAATTGGTAGTGGTATTTATTCAAAATGTGAATCATAATGTTCTGAAAAAATGGTCATTGAAATGAACTGGATGTATAATTTGCTTGTTTGTACCGAGACAGATACGATACAGGCCCGATGGACCACTTATACTCCATGGAATCACATGCACATTCAAAGCAGGGCACAAGATTGGAATTGTTGGCAGGACAGGCAGTGGGAAATCTACTCTTATCAGTGCTTTATTTCGTCTAGTGGAGCCGGCTGGCGGAAAAATTGTAATTGATGGCATAGACATATCTTCTATCGGCCTTCATGATTTGAGGTCACGTTTTGGTGTTATACCTCAGGATCCTACCCTTTTTAATGGGACTGTTAGATATAATTTGGACCCTTTATCTCAACACTCTGATCACGAGATATGGGAGGTAAAACAAACTACATTCTGTTTTTCTTTGCTTAACATTGCAAATCTAGCCTAAATTTTGCTCAATGTATGAAGGTTCTTGGGAAGTGTCAGTTGCGAGAATCTGTCCAAGAGAAACAAGATGGCCTAAACTCCTCAGGTACACTTACAACATTGTGGTAACCAAGATTTTAAATTGTTGTTGTGGTTGCGGCTTTGTTGGGATCCTTGACGTTGTGGGAAATTGTGGATAAATGCAGCTGATGCAGCAACAATTGCAATTGCAAACTATTTTATAAAACTGTGATGGTAACTATGTCACAAGTACTTCTTTCCTAGATGTTAATAACTTGTAACAAATTGTTATGCAGTTGTTGAAGATGGATCAAACTGGAGCATGGGACAAAGGCAATTATTTTGTTTGGGGCGTGCACTTTTAAGGAGAAGTAGGATATTGGTGCTGGATGAAGCAACTGCATCAATTGACAATGCAACTGATTTGATTCTGCAGAAAACCATTAGGACTAAGTTTGAAGATTGCACAGTTATCACAGTAGCACACAGGATACCAACTGTGATGGATTGCACTATGGTTCTTTCAATCAGCGATGGTAAATTGCATAGACAACCCCTTTATCTCATGCAATAAACGCTTTTGAGACTAATTATACCAATTCATAACTCTATTTCCATTTTCTTATGTTGACGTTCTTTCCTAACTAGAATTCTAGAATTGATGCAAAGTAGTGGAGTTCATATGTTCCAAACTAGAATTCTACCCATAATACATAGGCATGTTGTTTGGAAGAGGGTTTAGTTGCATTTACCAGTTAAAGGTTGATATAATAAACAATAAGGTAGTTGATTTAGTGATAACTTGTAAAATAAGGGGTACTTGGTTTCCACACTTGAATGCTTATTAGAATAAATGTGAAGAATATTTTTTTTTTTATCATTTTACTTGTTTTCTTCAGGAAAATTGGTGGAGTATGATGACCCAACAAGCTTGATGAAGAAAGAAGGATCGCTATTCAAGCAGCTTGTTAGGGAGTACTGGTCTCATTTTCAATCTGCAGAATCACAATGATAATGCAAAAATGTTTTTTGTTTTTAAAGACAACATTGTTGTCTATGTTTCTTTGGTATTGGCAATAAGTCAATAAAATGTGATAAGATGCAGGATGTTAGAGGGTTGGAAAGGAGTTGGAGGAATAAAAAGAAACGGTGCAGGAGTATTTGAATGAGTTGGATTCAGGTTATATATACGAGCTACATTGGGAGATTTTGTCTTCGAATTAGTTGAGTCAAGTCCTTTATAATGAATCTGGTTTATATATGTTCATAAGACTGAGGAGATTCAGATTGTAATATGCTATTTTGTACATGTGTGATGTAAGTATCAAATATTGAGTTGAAGCAAGCATTCCAGAGCGACTAAGACAACACAAACTTTTAAATAGCATATTTATTTAAAATAGAACCACAACAACACAAACTTCCAAAAAAGCCGTGACAAATTCAAATTCAGAACCTTGACAAAAAGTTATTTGTCACTCTCTAGTTGTTCATATACTGTGTACATATTTAAAAAAATGAATAACAGTCATAATCTATGATACATCATGATCCAGACAACCATTACTTTCTGTTTTTAACTCTGTCTTAATTTGTCAGTAGATCATCAACCTGTCACGATCCTCTGACCATTCCGTGAAAACATTCTGTTTTAAAATTAATTTTTTTATTGAATAACAATAGCAATTAAAAATGTATAAATATAAGTTTAATTTTCAATATTCTCGGTTTCTTTACTGTATATATTCTCAGTGTTAAGATTTTTATACTCTCAAACAAATAAAAATCAATTTAAGTATGATTTTTAAACTAATTAAAGAAATTCAACGATCTTGTTATACATGAAATATATGCTTGGGTAATGTTACATAATTTATTAAAAAAAAATATATTTTTATAAAATTATTAATTCTAATTTGTTTTTTCAAGTTTATTGAGCTATTTTCAAGAATTCTATTTATTTTTGGAACTGGAAAGGAAAACATGCTTGTTTCAATTTCTTTATCTCATCATGGTAACTTCTGAATTGATTTGTATAATATTATATGAAATTTCTTTCAACCTAATTACCTAATACTACTTTTTTTTTTTTAGAGAAATCAACCTAATACAGTAATACTGCTATTATAGGTAAGTACTGTAAATCAGATACAGTCAAATTTATTTTTGGACAGCAACAATGTGGTCATTATGGTTGCTGAGGAATAAAATCATTGAGTCTAATGGTAATATATATTTACACGTCTATGAATCACAATACTTCATTTATTTTATTTCAGTAGACTTTTATAAAATTATCTTAAAATTATCTATTAAACCGGTAAATTGAAATTGACTGATGTAAAATTATTTTATACTATTAGTTTATCTCCGTTAAATTCAAAATGATTTTCAACAAAGATACTATCCACAGCGCATTTTGGAATCTGTCAATTTCAGGGCTTGGTCTTGGATTAAAGCTAAAAGGGTGGATTTTATGGCAACTTTTTATGATTGGCTGACAGAACATAACCAACAGGATCTATAAACCAGTCTCGGTGAGGTTGATAACAGAGGATACCTAATGACTTGGTGCTTGATTAGAAATTGTTGGCAAGTGCACCAAGTCGTATCAAGTAATAAAATGGACAAGTCCAAGTATCGTTTTTCACAAGGACTAGAACAACATAAATAACCAAGTATTTCTAATATTTTAAACTATAATTAAAGGAACAGAAAAGCAGTAAAAACATGAACCAGTTGTGTGTAATAGAGATTGATGTTCTCAACCAAGAACAGGATTAAAAATGCTATTTGTAATGCAGAATTAAACCAGTAACAGTAGCAATAATAAGCAGCACTAGTAATAATTATAACAGATTATAAAATGATGTTGTAAGAGGATTTGAATTTCATTAAAGCTAACACTCTTGTGGCATAAGCGTTCTGCATAAATTCTTTCTATATTTATCAGTTAAAATCAGCCAACTACTCTATTCTTTGTATCGATTCCTCGTACTCAAAAAAACTAAGTTTCTTTCCTAAGGCTTTCAGCTCTTAACAAAGGCTCTCACTTCTTAAGAAAGAAACCAGCACTAAAAATAGTGGCTATGTGATTCGAACAAACCAAGTTTTGATCCCTCGCACCCTTGGTTTATTCTCTCATGTGATTACCAATAAACCAATTTTCGATTCCTCATACCCCCAATTTATTGGACATCTATTTTCAGTTCAAGAAAATAATTCCCGTTTTTCAACCAAGGTTACTATCTTAAAATCATGCTATAAGTGATCAGTTTACAGTAAGCATTAAGCAAGGAAAAAGATGTTAACCCAAAATATAGAAAGTGAAATTCATGCATTAAAAATATCAAAGATACAAATAGAATGTAGCAGTGGTTACATTCATCCCTTTACAACAATAAAGAGTTTAGCTGCTCTGTTCCATGGATAACAGCAATTTTAAGTTATGAGGATAGAGAATGGGGGGTGGATACAATGGTGGATGATTTCTAATGTTACAATGGAGTTTCTTTTTTTTAATCTTAAAATTACATAGGAAAACGCTTCTACTCAGTCCAATGCAATAGTGTTTTGTCCCATCATCCTCAAAAAGCAGAGAAAAATAATCTGCAGCACTAGACTTCTTTTCAGAGTAGAAAAAAGGCACTGTTCTATTGTTAGTCGATTTTGGCTCCGAGCCAAATTCATAGTTCAAATTTTGGCTTCAAGTCAAAATTGTACTTGATTTTTAAATAGTTGTTGACTCTCTGCTCATTCTTGGGGTAGTGCACTCACAAATTCCTCGATTCTCTCTCTTTTATCATCATTATCTTGCAAAAAAGGTGAAAAGGGGTAAAAGAAAACCAAAAGCTCACTTAAGCTGTCCATCAAAGGAAGATTTGATGAAATGACAACAATCATGAGGTAAACAACTCTCTATTTAGTCCAAAGGATAGAAAACAGACCCATATTTTACTTATAAGATAAGTAAACTAGTAGTTTATCACTTGGGAAGCAACACACTCAAATGGAAACATTCTCATTGGTTTTCTGAAACTGGTGTTGGGGCATTTCTTGTGCTACAACCTACTGGTTTATTATAAATTACAATTACAATGTCAACCTCATAATTCACGATTATATATATAAACCTTCTTCATTAGTAAGGACATGAGTCACATGACACCCCTTCTAAGACAAAATCTTTCAATGTAGCTCATATATATACACCTCGAATCCACCACATTCAAATACTCTTGCACAGTTTCTTTTTCAATGTTCCTCCAATCGCAATTTGACAAACTTATTTAGCATCTTATCCAACTTTATTGACTTTGCATCGGTTTGGGTAAACTTTTCTATCAGAACTTGTAGGAGAACAAATATGAAGAAAAAATGTGGGACTTCTACAAATGAGCTATAAGAGAAGTGAATTTTAACTTATGGAGAAGCTTATTTCATTATTCTTTGTAAAAGTTTTCTAGAGAAATTTATCCAAACAGACCCTAATTTATTACTAATATACCAAACCAAGATAGATAACAATGTGATTCACTGTGATTCTGCAGATTGGAAATGAGACCAATATTCCTCCACAAGCTGTTTGAATAGCGATCCTTCTTTCTTCATCAGGTTCAATGGATCATCATACTCGACCAATATTCCTGTCAATAAAAGTGTTACTTTCTTTTAAGAAACCAAGTAAATGATAAAAAAAATACTCTTCGCCACTACTGCAATAAAAATTCAAGTGTAAAAATAAAATACCCTATATTTTACAAGTTATCACTAAATCATCTACCTTGAGTTATTATTTAACATATTACCCTTTAACCAGGTGAGTGCATTTAAATCATCTCCCAAACAAGTGACAACATGTCTATGTATGGCGTGTCTCAAGTAAAACCAACTGGTATGGCCGTATGGGTAGAATTATAGTTAGGAAATATGAAATCCACTATTTACACTTTTAAATTGTAACATAAGAAAATGGAAATAAGAGTTATGAATTAGTCTGAAAAGAGGTTGTCAATATGAAATTTACCATCGCTGATTGAAAGAACCATAGTGCAATCCATCACGGTTGGTATCCTGTGTGCTACTGTGATCACTGTACAATCTGCAAACTCAGTTCTAATGGTTTTCTGCAGAATCAAGTCAGTTGCATTGTCAATTGATGCAGTTGCTTCATCCAGCACCAATATCCTACTTCTCCGTAAAAGCACACGCCCCAAACAAAATAATTGCCTTTGTCCCATGCTCCAGTTTGATCCTTCTTCAACAACTGTGTAACAATTTGTTACTAGTTATTACAACTAGGAAAGAAGCACTTGTGACATAACTACCATATAGTGATGAAAGTGTACCTGAGGAGTTTAGGCCATTTTGTTTCTCTTGGACAGCTTCTCGCAACCGACACTTCCCAAGAACCTTCAAATTGAGCAACAATTATGCTACATTTGCAATGCAAAACAAAGATAATAAAGTAGAACGTAGTTGTTTTACCTCCCATATTGCTTGATCAGAGTATTGAGATAAAGGGTCCAAATTATATCTAACAGTCCCATTAAAAAGGGTAGGATCCTGAGGTATAACACCAAAACGTGACCTCAAATCATGAATGCCAATAAAAGATATGTCTATGCCATCAACTACTATTTTTCCACCAGCCGGCTCCACAAGACGAAATAAAGCGCCTATAAGAGTGGACTTCCCACTGCCTGTCCTGCCAACAATTCCAATCTTGTGCCCTGCTTTGAATGTGCATGTGATTCCATGGAGTACAAGTGGTCCATCAGGCCTATATCTTATCTGTCTTGGTATAAACAAGCAAATTATCCATTTCATTTCAATGACTATTTTTATGAACATCATGGTTCACATTTCAATGACAGTGAGTTGTTATGCAATGACAGTGTGTAAAACTATTTTACACTGTTAGTACATCACCATGAAACTCTTCAAGTAAATACTAATTACCTGCAAGTCATTTAGTTCTACTTTACCAGCAACTGGCCAATTTGCAGGAGGACGATTTCCTTCTATTACTTCTTCTGCCTCACTTGGTATATGCATATATTGATTTAGCCTCTCTACAGATATTATGAAATTTTCTAGACTGCATTGATTTTGAATTAAAAATACTAAGGAACCGTTTAGTGTAAAGCCATAAGAGAGGGCCATGCCAATAAATCCTGGAAAAAAAATACTGAAATTAAGAAACTTGCATCAAGAGAGATAATGCTACTTTTTGAGGATAAAAAGCATATAATTTGAAGATAATTGTATACTCAAAGACATGAAGTTTCACATGTAACAATGACCAAAGTCTCACCAGAGCTGAATGTCCCTGGTGGAAGCATAATCATGCATAGTGCTGCAGAGGAAAGAAGTACTGCACTAACTAATTCTAATCTTTGGATCAGCCACTCATTTGAGACAAAACCATGGAAGAAAGGACTAGCATTGATGTCAATTAGATCAAGATTCTTCTCAAAGAAACGATCCTCTTCTGCAAAGGCTCGTATTGTCGCAACCCCAGCAGTAGTTTCAGCTATATGATTAGCTACAAAGGATTTTGTTGTGCCATTCATGCGCATCACTTCTTTTGCAGTGGAAAAATAGTATCTCTAGTTTCAAAAAAGAAAAATACCTTACATTTACTCCCCAACCATGGATAGTTTGAATTCTATTAAGAAATAATTAAGAAGTTCATACAAGATTCAAGCTCATGGATAATGAGCATGATTTAGTTAAATTTGATGGTTTTCTCAATGCTAATCAAAATAGAAGATACCATTTCAGTATCACAATATTTACAAAGAAGAATTTGTTCATTACCCGCAAGCGAACTGCAACATAAACCATCGGTATGGAGACAACCAAGACTTGCCAAGAAACAATTGCTAGAACTGTGAGATCAGAATAGAAGTATGTAGCGCCTGACACAGTGTAACTGAGGCTAGCAGGTATATCAAGATCCACAATGCTTAGATCTGATGAGACCTAGACAAGGAAATGATAATCAAAATACTATTACTTGCATTACAATTCATAGCTTGGGAAGAAATTGTTTAGTATACTTACTCTACTAAGTATCCTTCCCAATGGTGTAGAGTCATAAAAAAACATTGGTGCACGAAAAAGTGAGTTCATTAACTGAAAATATAAATATGTTGATGACTGAATGCCCATGGAAACTACAATCAGAGTTCTAGCCAACAAGAAAATTGTAGAAATAGCCCCAATGAAGAAGTAAACTATAATCAATCGCAATGTGCTGACTTGGAAATTGTCAACATTAGCAGCCATCCATGAGTTTTGCAATATCTGGCAAATTATAAACATGAGTTGACTGAGAGAAGACACAAAGAAGTATATGTAGCCTTTTGTCTGATTCAAATACTGCATGTAAGGCTTCAACCCTGTGTCTCCTATCTCTCTCTCTTCTTCCTTTATTAACTGATTCCCATTTGTGGCTTTGAACTTCTCCACAAAAGCCTCTGTAATCTCTCTAGCAGAAGTTGAGTGTCTCTGGGTAGAAGTAGCATTCATAGGCTTGTCAGAACCAGAAGTTTCCTTGTGAGCATTAACAAGATCTTCGAATGCTTGGCTTGAGGACAACAAATGATGATAAGGAGCAGCTTCTAGGATTTCTCCATTTGACATCAACTGTGAAAGAAGCAAAAAAGAACTTCAGTCTATATATAGAATCACTAGTTATATGCAAGAAACAGAGAAAAGAAGAACAATGGCATAAACATTGTCCTGAGATTAATGAATTACCAAAACAGAATCAAACGCAGGTAGAAAGTCAACTTGATGAGTTACAAGTAAAACAGTTTTCTCTTTTAGACCATCCATGATGTATTCCTGCCAAGTTTCAAAGCCATGTTTGAGTGAAGAATGACACAAGAAACAAAAATGTAGTATAAGAGGAAAGGAAGATGCCATTACTTTAAACAAATTTGTGGCAGTATGTGCATCAACAGCACTGAATGGATCATCCAAGAGATATACATCAGCATTCTGATAAAGTGCACGTGCAAGTTGAATTCGCTGCTTCTGACCTCCACTCATGTTAACTCCTCTCTCACCTATTTCAGTGAGGTCTCCATGGGGAAACAGCTCCAGGTCCTTCAGTAGGGAAGATCTACGAAGTGTTTCTTGATATCTATGAACATCAAAATCAGATCCAAACAAAATATTTTCCTGTATAGTACCTTTCTGAATCCATGCTGTTTGAGAAACATATGCAAACTTTCCATAAACTTCAATCTGTAATTCAATAGAGGGAATTAAACACCTATTAATATTACAGCTAAAATGAAGGACAGGAAAAAGTACTCACTATAGTAAGCTGAATTCATGTGCTAAATACAATATACCTATTGACTATAAAGTAGAAATGTCATCAACATTATAACCACTTAGAGTACCCCAAGATATAGTAGTGTGTTCTATTAGCATAAATTTATGAGCATAAAAGGAATAAAAGCTTACAGTTCCTTTTGTCATAGGAACCTCTCCAAGAATTGTAGCTAAGAGGGTTGATTTGCCTGAGCCAACTTCTCCACAAATAGCCAACTTTTGACCTTGTTTGATCTCCAAGTTTATGTTCCTCAGTGTTGAATTTGATACATTACCTTCCCATGAACAGTCAGCAGATTTGATTGTGATTGAGCCTCTAGTATTATCATCAAAACACCTATTCCTGAAATTTGCACTATGCAATTCAGATGCCTCAAGGAATTTAACAATCCGGGCCAATGCCACTTTTGCTTGAATGAACACCCCAACAACATCTGGGATGGCTGTAATAGGTTCTTGCACAAGGTGTAAAGTTGCCACAAAAGTGAAAACATTATTTGAATGTAAAGGAATTTTCAACAAATAACATGCCCCAAAAGAAGCTGCAGAGACCAAAACAGGTGAGGTCCAAAATAGAAAGATGTTGTATGCCTTTCTCAATTGCACTGCACCTAACAAACTTAGCTCCAAATTTCTTAGTATTTCTATGGAGTTTTTAAAATGAGTTTCCCATGCATATAGCTTCAGGACTTTCATATTCACAAGAGCCTCAGAAATGGCCTTCAGTCTCTCATCTTGTGCCACCATGAGTTTGCTCTGAAACTTATGCTGCAACTTTGCTACTGGAGTATTGCACAGCACAGTGAGAACTATCACCACCAATGAGGCAATTGTTGCTAGGCCAATAGCACGAAAAAGTATCACTAATGCAATACAGATTTGGAGGCTTGTTGTCCACGTCTGGTGAAACCAAAATGGGAATTCTCCAATTCTATAAGCATCTACAGTCACATAATTCATTACCTCACCACCAGAGTGATTCAATTTAGCTGAACTAGATAACCTCAATAGTTTTTTATAAATGGATGCAGTAAGTACTGACCTAATTTTCATCCCAACAAGCCTGGTGCGGAAATACCACTGCCTTTGTGATAGGGACTCTACGATCTTTATGATGAAAAGTGATATGACCAATACATAACCCTCATATTTGAAACTTTCGTTACCCTCAGAAACCAACATAAAAGCATTCAGAAGTACAGGACCAGTAGATAAGGTAAGTACCTTGAGCAATGCAAACAATCCTGACATCAAAATCTCTCTCTTGTGACACAAAATTAAAGTCCACAAAACTGATGACTGTGAAAATTTCCCTTTTTCATTTTGTCTGTTGAGTTGTTCTACAAACGACAAATAGCAACTTTCTGCTCGATCTGACTCTCTTAACTTTGGAATATCCTCATCCTGAAGTGTTTTCTCTTGGCCTCTTTTCATCAAAGGATTTAACCACCAAAAAGACAACCTACTAAATAGTCCGGCTTTGGCAAATGGGGTAACATAGTTACTAGGATCAACTTCAGTAAAGTGGCCATTTAAAGGGTCATAAAAGCCTTCATCAATTTTTCTCTCAGTATCTTCACATTCATACACTTTATAAGTGCACAATAGTAGTAAAACAGCCCCTGGAAAAGACAGAACATCTAAAGCTGCCTTGGAGGACAATTCTCTGCTACTAATTACATAAGACATGGATAAAACACATAAAATAGTGGAAACAAATAATGTAAGCAGTGAAAACAACCATAACCATGATCTTGGAAGTTGTTTCGGCTGAAGACTTACACTTAAACCTACCAACAAGCATCTAAATCCTTGAAAAAGTTCTTGCAACAACCAATTAAGAGGTAAAAGAGTGTGGATCTTCCTTAACTCCTCCTCTAAAACCCAAATGCCTAAGCACAAATGCACCAACCCGAGAGAGCCATTGGTAATGGCAGAAGTCAGCTGCAAGTTTGAATATCTTTCCACCTGAAGCGGATTCCGAAATGGTCTGAAGAAAGACCTCTGGATCAAAATGAATGCCAGCATGATCAGTAGTAACACATCAAAGCAAATGATCAAGAGCTGGTTAATGCATGTCCAAGGATCTTTCAAAAAGTTGAAATCATGACAAAGAGGCTTTCCTCCGGTCCCAGGACTATCACGATCCCCACAAAACATGCTCCAAAAAGCCTCCATCATTGTAGGTTCTCTTTGCTGCTCAAACTCTGAAATGAATGACAGTAAAATTGTCCTATAAGTTCAATAATAAATTGAACACAAAAAAGAGGTCATCAATAAGCAGATTAAGCAAGAGCAATTAGAAGAGTTCATATATTATATTGAATGATATCCCGAAAAACATTTGTTCCATTCAGAAGAGAGTAAGAGCATTTAGAAGAGACAGATGTAAAAGAAGAGTGTGAATTAAAAAAGTACCAAGACCTTTTCATATTGTTGAAATTCTACCGGGACACAAACATTTATATTTCATAGTGTTAGAATGTGATTGGGTGGAGCAAAAAAAAAAAGAATCACAAAGATATATATTTTTTTTTATTTATGAACTACATATATCAATCTGCTTATTTATGAACTACATATAACAGCAGTTTAACAGGAACCTCAATGAATGAATGAATGATGGGTGGGTGGATGTGGGAACACTACTGTGAATGCCAACTCACTAGTTTTTGTGCCTTTACCACAAGACGTGGTTTTCTCTCGCCACAGTAAAAGCGAAAGGTTGTCGTCTGTGTTACTTAAAACATATACTTGGGTGTCAATTAGTAGTTTTCTTCTTCTTTCTCTAGTCATTGGACAACAACGTTGTGGGGTGTGAAAAGGAGAGCTTCTAGACAAGAAGTATACTGATACAATATATATGTACTAGAAGTCTCGAAGAGTTTTATTTTATTTTATTTTTATTCTATCCTTTTAACCTTACAAAAACACACTTCACATCTTACATCTGATCTAATCACACTTTCTTGACTTATTGTTATAGAAAAGAAAGATAGAAACAAATATTGGCATTAAAAACATAGCAATATGTATATGCCAGCAATGCATCAATGTGATTCTGCAGACTGAAAGTGAGAGTAATATTCATTGACAAGCTGCCTGAATAGTGATCCTTCTTTCTTCATCAAGCACACTGGTTCATCATATTCCGCCAAATTCCCTGTTAATACAATATCCTTTAATTTCTTTGAAGTAAACATGTAAATGATAAAAATACTCTTCAACTACTTGTTATTTTTATTATTATTATTAAGTTTGAAAATCAAGTAGCCCATATTTTACAGCTTTTCATTTTTTTGTGCCATGGATGTGCATATGTTGAATCAATTACCCCATTGTTTATCATATTAATTACCCACATTTGATTGTATGATAAATCTAAAATGGCCAAGTTTGCAGTGGGGCTTTGGTCACACAAGAATGAAAACAGATCCCAAAGTTTATTATGAGTGAGCTTTAGCTCCGAAGCTTGTAACAAAAAAGATGGAACTTTGCCCTTAAACTGATTTGAATTCAGAAGTATAGACGGTCTGTTTAGAAGCTTCGATGATATATTAGGGATTGGACCAATGAGATTATTGTAAGACATATTCAACATTCTCATATTTTGCAAGTTGTTCCAAAACCATTCTGGTACAGAATCATTGAACCCATTATTAGAAATATCAAGTTTGTATAAAGAACTTTGAGTCTGGAGCCATCTAGGAAAAGTTGGGCCCAATTTGCAGGATCCTACTCTCAAGAGTACTAATTGGAATGGGGGAACCCAACTAGGGACGAATTTCAGAGAAAGCGAGTTCTCTGATAGGTACAAGGATTCTAGTTTGGAAAAATTGGAAAGATGGGATTCAGTGACGTCACCCTCCAAAGAATTCCTTGCCAAGGAAAGATACTCCAACTCCGGTAGCAATCCAATGCTTTTAGGGAGCATGCCAGTAATCCTGTTATCAGATAAGTCCAACCTCTTAAATGCGTGTCTGTTGCACCATGATGAATTTTGAAAGAGGCTAGAAATTTCCCCATTCAACTTGTTATTTGAGAGGTCTAAGCTCTTCAATGTGCACATGATTATTTTTCTTTTTGTATAGAAATTATAAGTGGCGTGTTCTGTTTAGGTAAAATACCTGGTTTTAAAATGACTTCTCAGATGTTTAAACCTCTTACAAATGCTTACAGTTATATACTTTCTTTTGTACTTTAATGACTAGCTAGATTTTGAGTTTTATTTTATTTACCACTAATTTGATTTCTAATTTTCCATCACCTTTTATGTCTGTAATCTGACTTGTGGTACAAAATTTGCAGTTTAAGGCAAATTGGATTCGAATTTCTAATCTGGGATGAAAGCATCTTTGATTGCTGGAACTGGAAGTGTAGGATATATAGTATTGAAGTTCACAATGTAAACTATGACCAAAGAGAAATCATGTTTTGAAGTAATGGCTTGCGAAATCTCTATTTCAAGAGACTGGTTGATTTGATAGTCTTTATTGTATAATGTATCAGTTGTTTTTTTATTTCATTTTTATGTCATGCCTATTGATATCTAAAATGTGAAGGTTCTGCTTCTGCATTCGATTTTATAAAATGTTGGTTGATCCTATTTTCATATGTCTGCATCCATTGAGGTTCAACAAAATCACTGTTTTCATATGCATATTGATACGCTCTGCCAAAATCCCCAAATAAAGCATTTCCATTTGACATTTGTTCCCTCTATTGAGGCTTTCCAAGAATACATTTATTTGAAATACAGAGAAAAGGATTTTCATGTGACCATTAAGAATCAACTAGAAACATAATAGAAATATGGTTTAAATATGTTTTAGGTCCCTAGTATATATGCAAATTTTGCTTTTGTTCCCTAATAATTTTTTCTTTCTTGGTTGCTCCCTAATATTTGAAAAGTTTTGTTACAGGTCCCTCTGCCAGTTAAACTACCACAATTTTTTTAATTGATTCTACAGTTTTTAGCCAAATACTGACAGTTTACAAACTGTCACAAATCATTTTTTTTAATATTTAATGGATTCATCATCATTCAAAGGACCTAAAACAATTTTCAGCTGACCAATAAACTTATCAATTTGTATTATGGATCAGTGGACTTCAGCATTTTTAGAGTTTTATGGTCTAGAGTATACATTTTAATTAATTAGATATTAAGATAAGATTCTTCCCCCAGTTTCTGTAGTCTACATACAGAGTTATTTTCCCTCATGAAAACCAGAATATTTTCTCTCCACTTTGATATCTGATTATATTAAATAGTATACTAACATATATTAGATAGCAAATCAGAAATGCAGGTCGTTCTTATTCAGCTACACAAAGAAACGAAGGTCATTTAAAAAAAAAGTAAAAACTCCAGAATTTCTTATAATAAATTGACATTCATTCTCTGATTTTGGAACAAAGAGGCAACAAATAATATTGGCATCCATCTAACTGAACTTGTATATCATTTGGTGGAACACATGGAAAGTCAGCAAGAGATTTTGTCTTGCATAAGAACTTTTAAAAGTCATTCTACTATGATCTGGAGCAATTTCAATTGTAGAGGAGTGGGAATTGGTGTCAATAATGATAATGCCGCTACAGCTATTTTTGGATTGGTGGAAGGGTTTGGAATAGATGAAAAATATGTTCCCTGTTTGGTTTACAAAAATGAAGATGGAAGAGGATTGGACATGATGGGAAATTATGTTCCCTGTGTTCTGTAGTCAGAGTGATTTTCACTCAACTTTGATATCTGATTATGTTTAATGGTATACAAAAATATTAGATAGCAAATTAGCAACATTGGTTGTTCTTATTCAGCTACACAGAAAAGATGGTCATTTTCTAAAAAGTAAAAATTTCAGAATCTCTAGTCATAAACTGTCATTCATTCTTGAGAAACCTCCACTTCTGAGAGGGTTGAAATACAAATAATGAATAGTTCATTCTATCAAAGCATTGGAAGAATTTTGTACACGCACGCATACTTAATTAATATTTGGATATTCATGCAATATGAACGGATAAATTCATGCAGTAAACAGAGTATTCTAGAATCATTGTGGCACGCAATCCTAAAGTTCCAGCACCAGGAATAGGCAAAAATCACTTTATTGTAACGATTATAACATTCCAGAACCTAGAACCTACTTCTGTATACGCCACAGTAGTAGTAGCACCTTTTTCCATAACAATTAATTCTTTCTCTGCTGAAATAATCTGCATTGAAATCCCAAGCAAAAACAACATAAATGAAGAAATAAAAAGAACAAAATACGAACTCAGCCAGTGGAAACAGAAACTTGATGAGTTTCCCTCTGATTCAACTCATTTCTCCTAACATACTCTTGCAAAATCGTAAGCCTCGCTGTCTCAAAAGCAAAATACCCAACGCGAAAAATCACGCACTATGCAGCACCCTGGGGCAGATGCCACGTGTCATCCCCACCCACCCCTCCTCCTTCAAAATCTGCTTCACGGTGGCCGAAATGCCGTACATAACCGCAGCAACCTTATTCACCCCTTCGCCGCGAACCTGCGTCATCAAGCGCGTCTTCACAACATCCAATGGCGTCGTAAGCGACGCCGAAATCGCACCAACGAGGGCCCCACACAGGAGACTCTGAACCGGTTACAAGTGGGTCTTATCAGTCTTTTTCATAACCGCAGCCTTCAAATAATCGAAAGAAGAGTAACTCAAAACCCCAGCGGGTAGGTTTCTGAACTAACACTTGCATTCGCTGCGTGATGAGCTCTTTCGGGACCATGATTGCCGACGACATGATGTTCCCCATTGCGCCGGCGGTGGGAGGGATTAACACTTCGGGGAAAGATTTGAGCTCGATTTTCCGAACTCGCAGGTTCGTAAGTAGATGGCGGAGGAGGCGGTGGAGCCGACGACCACGGCGGATACGCTGTAGAAGCCGAGGATGCTGTCGGACTGGAACGTCTTGACGACCGCGTGAGGGTGTTTTTGTAAAGCTTGGCAGCGCCTTTGGTCTGCATCTTGGTCTTGACGGCGTCGGGGGGGGAGGAGGCAGACGTAGGTGAAGGTACCGGTGAGGCCACCTGCGGCAGCGCCGATGAGGGCGCGATTGAGGACGGAGAGGGTTTTTAGGAGAGATTGGTGGTTGGGCTTTGGGCCTGGGTTAGGAATGGGCTGGGCCCAATTGGAGGTGGAGGCGAAGGGGAGAGTGTTGGAGGAGAATTGAGTGAGGAGGGGAGGGAAATCGGTGAAGCTTGATTGAGATTTCGTAGACTGAAAGAGATTGTGACTTTGTGAGGTGAGGAAATGGGATAGGAGATGATCCACAACGTCGTTTTGCAACACTTCGCCTTTTTATTTTTTTCTAAATTTTATAGAATATTTTGGTTCATTTCTCAAATATGTGACAAACTAACACAATGATGTAAATATACGTGTAGGCCATTGGTTAATTAGCAGCAAATGAGTATCGTGTGTTCTGAGATCTTTACGTGTACAAACATCAAAATGCTTTAGAGTTGTTAGATGTAAGAACTAGTAGAGGAAGCATTCTTGAAGATAAAGTATAAAATTATCACACTTTGGATCTCACAATTCTAAGTACTTGAATTCAAAAAGAACAACATTGCAAATATATTACACAATACAATACAATCAAATCATATCTGGAAACAAGATTTTGCAATTCATTACTTAAATACAAAATATTGTAAACTATGATGCTAAATAAATATCTTGCAACAAACGAAGCTTCCATCCCAGGATCAGAAGTGTGTTGCACAACTGCAACAAACTGCAATTTGTTTTGTACAACCATTAATGTGCTGCGGAATAAAAAAAAAAAGGAAGGAATAAAAAAACAAGCATTAATGTGGGGGATTACAAGATGTGAAGACACAAAAATGATACATACTTAATGACATCACTCAGTAACATAAGTGAACTAGACACCATACTTCAACCCAAAACCTTAAGGCTCAGGTTTATGGGTCTTTCCTTCACTTATATAGTGTTCAACTCTTCCATTCCTATCCGATGTGGGACTTCACCTTCACACTTGTACTCAACAATCCCCATGTCAGATAAGTTACAAGCATCTTTCTTCCATCATAAGTAACTGATATTTACTTATAAATTAAAATCAATCATATACTTATATTATATGACAATTGATTACAAAGACTGTATCAAAGCATGCACCTGAATAAAATATGTTAAATGATTTGAAACAAAACATTACTCCGTCGATGAATTGTTAACCAAAAGATAAAGCATGAATTTGAAAAATAGAAGCTAAACATACCTTTTTTGCCTTGGAGGCAGCAGCAACACTTTGCCTTGGAAGCTAAACATACATATATGTAGCCTGTCAATCTGTTCAGCAACCTCATGTAAGCAATTCTCCAACGATGACAAAGTAGTATTGGCCCTAATAAGCCCCAAAATCCACTGAAGAATCCAATTCCCAAGCTCATGTATAATCCCTCATAGAAAACAGAATCATCACCATTGAGTGTTTGTTCCTTAGGCCTCACTGGTGTCTGATTTCCATCTCCAGGACAACTTTTGTTAAGTTGTTCACCACATAGATCAATGTTTCCTTCAAAACTTGAGGCTTCAAAGGTCTGAAAATGTCTTCCTGATGGGATTCTTCCAGAAAGAGAGTTGTGTGACAGGTCTATTTTGCCTAGACCATCAATCTCAGAAAGAGATGAAGGAATTTGGCCAGTGAAATGATTTCTTGGCAAGTCAAGGAAATCTAGTGAACTTAAATTTCCAATCTCAGATGGAATTTCACCACTCAGATTGTTTCTTGATAAATTCAAAGAAACTAACCCAACCAAATATCCAACCTCTTTTGGTATTTCACCTGTTAAATTATTAATTGAAAGATCAATGCTTTTAAGCTCATACTCTGGATCCTTGAACCCCTGTTCCACACCTTTCCACATCCATGTTACCTCAAACCTATAATTGGGTTCCGGTTCCACACCTTTCCACATCCATGTTACTGCAAACATAACTCCCAAGTAAGTTCCATTGTACACACGATGCATAATATCACTTCTGTTGATGCTCTTTTCAGACATTGCAGTAAAATTCTTTAAGCACGTTGGAATTTCTTTTGATAGCTTATTCCTTGAAAGATCCAACAATTGAATGTGCTTCAAACAGCAAAGATGATTAGGAAGATTTCCAGAGAAGTGATTCCCTCGCATGTTCAGGATTATCAGTTGCTGCATACTTTCTCCAATCCATGATGGTATTCGACCAGATAACATATTTTCACCCACATCCAGCATAATTAAATTGCTGCAATCCTTCAAAGTAGAAGGTAATTCGCCCACTAGATTATTGTTTCGTAAAACCAATGCTTTCAAATTAACAAGGGTGTTCATGGACATTGGAATCTTCCCAGACAAGTCATTGTGGCTTAAATCGAGAATCATTAACTTATCTACAGATTTCCAATAATCTGGAAGTTGTCCCTTTATTTGATTGTAAGATAAATCTAAAATGACCAAGTTTGAAGCTGCACTTTGATCACACAATAATGAAAACAAATCCGAAAAATTATTACGAGGGAGCTTTAGCTCCGAAGCTTGTAGCAAAAATGAAGGAACTTTGCCCTTAAATTGATTAGAATTTAGAATTATAGACGGCCTATTGCGAAGCTTCAGTGGTAAATTCGGAATTGAACCTGTGAGATTGTTGTGTGACATATTCAAATTTCGCACATTTTGCAAGTTCTTCCAAAACCATTCTGGCACTGAATCATTAAGCCTGCTGTCGGAAATATCCAGATAAGTTAAGGAACGTTGATTCCGGAGCCAACTAGGAAAACTTGGACCCACTTTGCAAGATCCCAGTGTCAAGGATTCTAATTGGAAAGGAGGAACCCAACTAGGGACAAATTTTAGAGACAACGAGTTCCCTGATAAGTCTAGGTATTCTAATTTGGACAAATTAGAAAGATGCGATTCAGTGACATCACCCACCAAAGAATTCCATGCCAAAGAAAGATCCTCCAACTCGGATAGCAACCCAATGCTTTTGGGTAGCATGCCAGTAATGTTGTTATAAGACAAAGACAAACTCTTAATGTATCTGGCGCACCATGAAGAATTTTGCATGAAGCTAGAAATTTCCCCATTCAACTTGTTACTTGAGAGGGATAACCACTGCAATGTGCACATGTTCCCAAAGGAAGATGGAATCTCACCTTGCAGTTTGTTATCACTGAGGTCAAGATCTTCAAGAGACTTCATTACTTTCCCAAATGCATCTGGAATGGGACCTTCTAACATGTTATTACGAAGGTAAAGGGTACGAAGACTAGTGGTAGAGTTAAATAGCCAGTAAAATACAGTTGATGACTTCAACAGATTGTAGGAAAGATCAAGGGAAACAAGAGAAGATGAAGAATTCATAATGGAAGTAGATGAAATATGAAAACTTCCATCCATAAGACTACAATTTTGCAAATGAAGATTTTGAAGTTTTGAACTGAAGTTGAAACTACCTTGAAAGACTGATGATGTCATATTATTATAAGACAGGTCAAGGATCACAAGAGAAGGAAAGCTTCGGTGGAGAGGAGATGACAAAGCAATGTTATTTTGAGAAAGAAAAGCTGCTGAAGATTCAGGCTAAAGTTTGACAACAGTTGAAATGTTGAGGGTGTCAGCATATTAGAAGAAAGATCAAGGATGCTAAGAGAAGTGAAAAAGTTGGACCCTGAATAGAACAGAGACTGAATATTGCTATCTGAAAGAGAACAATCAACTAACCTGAACTCTCTTAATTTTGGAATAAGCTTACTGATTGCATGTAGCCAGCAATGAGAGGAGGCTAGATTTTGTAGAGAACTCAGCTTAAGATTTGTTAAGGAATAGAGATTAGACAACCACTCTGCATCCATAGATTTGACATCAAAATTGCCACCGAGTCCAAGAGTGTGCAACATAGGAAGATTCCCAACCTGGAAAGAGATATTCATTGAAATGTAGATCCAATTACTGTAAACGTGTAAGCTTTCCAAGTTGATAAGGGAGTTCCCCATCGAGATCATTGAAACGTAGATCCAGATACTGTAAACGTGTAAGCTTTCCAAGTTCAGAAGGAATGCTCCCACCAAATAGACAATCAGAAAGATTGAGGTATCTTAAGTTGGTGAACGAGCCCATGTGTTCTGGGATGTGACTCCCTTCAAAATAATTATAGCTGAGATCCAAGTGTTGAATATATTGCAAGGCAATCAATGAAATGATATTGAAATTTGCAGTGCCTATCAAATGTTGTAAATACTGACCACGGAGATGGAGCATGTGAACATGACCTGTTCCATTGTTGCATTGAACGCCTTTCCATTTGCAACAATCTTTGTTATTCTCATCACCACTCCATGTAGAAAGCATGCCAGAGTCATCTATGAGGCTTTGTTTGAAGTTGAGGAGTGCTTGTCTCTCGCTCTCAATGCACTTGATTTGTTCTGCACTAATGTTGAATTGAAGCAATAAAAGCAGCAAAAGTGCATAAAACAGTTTGAGAGAATAAAAAGTCATTATATATTTTGGGCTGATATGAAATAACAAGACAGGTGATCAGTTTTCTCGCCTACAACAGGATTTATATAGAGCTCAAGGCATCACTGAATCATTCAAAGAGTTGTTAATTCTCGTTCACTTATCAAAGATAACAAAACAAAGGAATTTAAAAAAACATATTTTTTAAAATTAAAAAACGAAGACTCCACATACGAGGTTTATATATTTTAATTTCCTTTATTACCCTCAGGTAATTTGCAATTTAGACTTGTTTTTCTTAATTATATGCTTTATTATACTAGTATTTATTCATATTTCTTATAAGCTGTGATTTTATTTTACTTTTTTCTTTAAATAGGGCACTGCTACTTGTGAAAAAAAACTAATATATTCTTACCATTATTCATGAAACAAAAAATAGAATTTATACTTAAAATATTTTTCAATGATTAGATAATTGTGTGAAAGTAAATTTAATGTGTTATTTAAAATAAAAACATTTCCCCTTTTTTTCAAAGCTAAAATATTGTATTGGTCACTGATATTTATCCCAATTTTACATTTGTTCACTAAAAAAATTTTGCTTGTGGTTGGTTTCTAATATATATTAAAATATTTGTTTTTAATCAATCTTTGATATTTTATTTTAATATCTGGTAAATTAAAAAATTTTGTTTTGAATCCATGATATATACAGATAATTTATTAATCATTTCTATCAAAAAAATTTCAAAGGATCTAAAAAAAAATGAACAAAACTATTAGGAAACAAAAATAAATATTTTAATATATTTAGACCAACCACAAAATTTTGATATATTGAGACCAATCACATTTTTATTATTAAGGAACAAATAAAAAATTAAATATTTTAACATTTATTCAACGAAATATGATTTTTTTTTTTTTTTTTGCATGTCCTGACCAAATTAAATGCTCTGACTTACTAGGAATTTTAAGTCTTTGTACGTGTCCCGTAAATTGAAATAAGTCTTGATTAAATTACACTAACTATCTTAATTGGAAAAGTCTACATAGAATTTGTATCATATGTCATTTTGCTAAAGCCGTGAAACATAAGTTTAATTTGTCTTTATATAAAATTTCTGCAAAGACTAACAATTTCAAAGTTTATGCAATTGTTTCGCTTTTCAATACTGATGTGATCGATTATGTGCTTAATTTTCTAACCCATTACAAGAGTTAGAAAGCATAGAAGACAATAATCACGTCTATTTCTTTATTGGAATAAAGAATCACGGATATATGAAACTCACTGAGTTAAAAGATTAATTCATCTTATTATGCATAGCTAAGATTTATTAACAATTTTTTTTTCAATGCTTTGAAATCTTATACCACCACAAAAACCCTATAGATTCAACAATTATATAATAAATTATAATATATTTAAATGAACTAATATACTTCGATAAATGGGATTTTTTAAAATTATAAGTAAATCATTATATTTTTTGTTATTAATATATAATGCCAAATCATGCTATGGAGTTACTATAGTAGGCTCAGTTTTGCTTGACATAATTAATACACCTATTTTTTAATTAGATACTTACTATCACAATTATAGAAAATAATTAAATAATATTTTCATGGCATTCTTTTTTGGGAGAATTTTTGGATCATTTCCTTTAAATAATAAAAGTAGGGATGACAATATAAACCCCCAAATCCTACGGGTATCCGTAAAAATATCCATACATAAGTAGGGTAATAATCCGCATAATGGGGATGGGGATGAGGCGGATATTTACTTGCAAAATAGGTACGAGTATGGATACTATACTACCTATCACACCCTGCCTCGCACCTTATATATATACATATTAATTAATATAATTATAATTTTATTATTTAAATTATTCAATTAAAATTATTTAATTATCTATTTATTATTTTAATTATTCTTTTTATATGTTAATTTTAATATTCTATCATGTTTTAATTTCTACTTATATTAGTGGTTTAAAGCAATATAAAAACTATAGAGATATTGATTTAGATGATGAAGTCAAAATATTATATCTAGTTTTGTTTTATTTTTAATTATTAATATATAATTATAAACTAATTAGTTTAAAAAATATATTAATTTTTCCCATTTAATTAGAGTTTTTGTTTAGATTAAAACATTTATAATCTTTATGTTAGATGATTATTTTTGTAATGTGATTTATTTATAACCTAAGTTTTGATAAATCAATGTTTGTTTTATTTTAATATTATATATGATTTTTTTTATGATTTCAATTTTATATATATGGAAAATATGGATCACACATGCGGGTATGGGTATATAGGTATACTGAGGTATGAGAATAGGAATTAAAATTAATACCCGCATGAGTATAGGACCAAAGACAAGTACTTTTTTTAAATGCGGATACGGAGACAGTATAGTATCCTACTAATTTTCATCCCAAAATAAAGAATACATGAAAAAAATGACAACTGCATGCTTGTTAAAATTCTCTAAAATAACATTATGAATACTCTAAAATAATTATACAATATTCAACTTCAAGAAAATATTTATATACTTATGAGAAAACATTTTTATTTTCTTGAAGAAAAAAAATCTTTTTAATAAAGATGAAATAGTTTAATTTTAAAATTTTTATTTAAAAAATTATTATAAATATTTTTCAATTAGGTACTTACTATCAACATTATATCAACATAATTAAAATAGTATTTTCATTGCATCCTTTATTTATTTATTACTAAATATTACTATTTTAATTTTAAGAAAATTTAAAAATATTTATTAACTTTTTTTCACTGAATTCTGAAATTCAAAAATTAAAAAAAAATATTAATTTTAAAATTGAAAACATATAACCTTAATATTTTTTTTTTATTTAATCGTGATTATCATAATTGTTATTCATCAAAATATGATTAATAGGAGTTATTATATTGGACAAAATCATTTTGATGATTTTTTTTTTTAATCGAGTAAATCATTTTGATGTAAAAGCATTCAGAGGGAAACGTATAACATATATAGACTAGTTTAAGTAATAAATGATTGGTTTTATTTATTACAATAGTGAAAATAAATAAATCGTTATTATTATTTATTAGAAACTCATAATGTTATTTAAATGTAATTAAAGTGGATAGTTAATTCCTTTTTAAAATTTATTTTTTATTTTCAATAATTTATAAAATTTCTATTACAGTTTTCACTTTTCAACTTTTAAGTATATATTTAAAAAATTTAGAAAACATTTTTATTTTCAGAGAGCACCAGCTTAATTCTTAGCTTGCAGCAAAAAAGATGGAACTTTACCATTTGAATTCAAAAATATAGATGGTGTATTCGGAAGCTTCAATGGCATCTTGAAGATTATTGCGAGACATATTCAGCACTTGAATATTTAGCAAGTTGTTCCAAAACCATTCTGGTACGGAACCATTAAGCCCATTGTCAGAAATATCTAAAGTGGTTAAGGAACTTTGACTTTGGAGCCAATTAGGAAAACTTGGACCTGGCTTGCAAGATGCTATACTCAAGAACCATATTTGAAAAGGAGGAACCCAGCTAGGGTCAAATTTCAGAGACAATGAGTTGTATGACAAATAGAAGGCTCGTAATTTTGAAAAAATTAGAAAGATGCGATTCCGTGACAACACCCTCCAAAGAATTTCCTTCCAAAATCAACGTCACCGACTCAGATAGCAATCCAATGCTTTTAGGTATCATGCCAGTGAGCCGGTTATAAGATAAATCCAGTTTCCAAAATATGTGTCTTTTGCACCATAAAGAATTTTCAATGAAGGTAGAAATTTCCCAACATGGAAAGGGATTTTCTGGAGCATGAGTAGATGACCAGTTCCATTGTTGCATTGAACGCCTTTCCATTTGCAACAGTCTTTGCTATTCTCATCATCACTCCATGTAGACAGCATGTCATAGTCATCTTTGACGCCTTCTTTGAAATTGAGGAGTGCTTGTCTCTCCCTCTCAATGCACTTTATTTGTTCTGCACTACTGTTGAATCCAAGAATAGATCCTGCAGCATGCAATAAAAGCAGCACAAGCAGTTTGGGAAAGTAACTAGTCATTATATTTTTGGCTGATATGAAATGAAATAACTAAGAGTGAAACAAAGATCAGATTTCTCTTATTTGTAAAGTATGAAATGATCGAGCCTACGACAAGATTTATATAGAGCTGAAGGCATGTCTAAATGACAAGAAAATTGAGTGCACTTACCCAATGTAAAAAGAGAAAATTGTGGGACAATTAATGTGGCAGTTGTGGGTTGCATATTGCAATCATAGAGGGATGAGAGTGGTAGAAAAACAGATCAAGGAAGAGAAATTCTATTTCTTTACTAAAATTTAATTCTATTATGATACCATCAGTGAGAAATAAGTCTAGAAGTATACTAAACTTACACACATGAAAGCAAGAAAAGGGGAAGAAGATATTCAAAACACTACGTACTTAATAATTAAATGCATGGAAGATGCGAGAGCTCAAAGTACAATAAAGGAAAGATAAAATGAGTTTAGAGGTTTTTTTTTAATAAAATGTAAAGAAAAAATGAAATTAATTTTTTTAGAAATTAAAATTATTTTTTTTTAATAATAATTAATAGAAGTCCTTCTATATACTTTATTATTAATATGTGTGATTTTTACAAATTAATTATTAAAAAAAATAATTTTAATTTTTAAAAAAATTAATTTTATTATTTTTTTCTTTTAAAATTCTTTCTAAAATAGTATATACAAATAAAAATAATATACTAACACTATATCTAAAATAGTTTTTTTTTATAGTTCCAATCAATTAATATCCTTTATTAATATCCTTTATTTATCATAAATTAGTTAATTTTTATAAAACTTTTTTTAAAATTCTAATTTTTAAGAAGCATTTTCTACTAGCAGAGAACTTAGGATCAGAATAGTGACATATAACCCTCTTATCCTTCTTCATCATTTTCTTCCCACTCTTCCAAGTTCCAATTAAGTACATGTACATAGTGACGTTAGAGTACAACTTCTAAATCTTTCTAGAATTGATATCATGTGTTGACAAAAGTCTACGTAGAATGTGTATCCTATGTCATTTTGATAAAGCACGTGAAACATAAAATTTAATTTGTCTTCATATAACAAAATCTCTACAAAGACTAACAATTTTCAAAGTCTATGCAATTGTTTCGCTTTTCAAATTTTATGTTCTAACCCATTAAAAGAGTTTGTTTTTTTTTTTCACAGCCCCATTAAAAGAGTTAGAAAACAACAATCATTTTTACCTTAGGTTTCTGTACTTAAAAATCATTCATTTTAGTCTCTACACATACCAATTTTTATTCTCTTTTAGTCCATATACATAAAATTTTCAATCCATTTAAATCTCTACTATCTAAACTCATAGGGACTAAAAAGAGATTATTTTTAAATATAGGGACTAGAACATAAATTTTGTGTAATTACATGAACCAAATGAGTAATTAAACCATGCATAATACCACTAAAAAAAAAGATAAGTAGGAAGATAATGAAGCTTTGATTGAGTTTAAACATAGTACAGTTTTGCACAAAATCAAGTTTAAGCAATGCGCATTATATTAGGACAAGTTTATTATCAATTTATCATTGTTGGTATGACAAATTCTAATGCATAGTTATATTATTGTCCTGCATTGCTTTAATTTTATGTTTCAGAGATTCCAATGTGGTGGAGCCAAATTTTCAGGTAAAGTGGCAGTGGGTGTATATATAATATTGTGTGGTATGAAAAGAAAATTAAGAGAGAACACAGTAAAAGCCAAATTTGTCAGACTGGTGAATTGTAACTAACCAATGTCTATCACACTTTCAGATCTTCATTCCTCACACGTCTCTAATCCTTTTATTCCTATTTATTATTCCAACCATCATGAATCATATTCAAATGTTTTACAGTCAAAGAGGTTTAATTTGTGAGGTACAAATGCATGGGAAGGAAAAAGAATGCATGATTGCTAGTACTTGTTAGCAAGGAAGTAAGTAGCAAATAATAATATCATATCCAAGATTTTAAGTTGAAGTCGTGGCCATGAATGGAAATTGGAAGGCATCGAAATCAAGTACTAGGATGTTTATAAAACTAGTGCATTTGATATTGCATTAATTTTAATTTTAGACTGCAATTTCAAAACCTTGATAATATCCTATGCCAAAATTGATAAAAGAAAAAAAAAATTATGTTTTTTCTTCTCTTTCCACACCATACAATATATTTTGCATCCACTACCACTTATCTGAAAATTTGGCTCCACCACAATTCAGTGGAATCTCTGAAACATAAAAGCAATGCAGAACAATAATATAACTGTGCATTTGAATTTGTCAAGCTAAAAAACTTTTCGTAATGATGCTCATGATTTAAACTTGATTTTGTGAAAGCTGTACATATAGACATATAGGGGGGAATGATATGATGTGAACATAAAGATAAGTCAAAGTTACAACTTGACTAAATCAATATGAAAGCATATTCATCATCTCTTCCAGTCCCAAACCCATTTTGCCCCACCATAATATTTAATTAGAATGCATATTCAAGATTTAAGAAGGAATAATCATTTTTTTTTAGAATTTATAGTTGATGAACTGAAATATACACGTCGAGACAATCATATATTTTAATTTATATAACTTTTAGAATAATTTTATAAATATTAATAGATTTATTAAGAATTGTAATTTATTTTATACTATAAAACTATTGTAAGTAAATACATGTTTTTAAACTTTTTTTTATCCAAATTAAATTGTTGACAATGACAAAGAAAGACTCACAAACAAATAAGACAATAGGCAAAGGTAGGCAACTAGGTGTTCCTTTAAAGTGTACTAACAGCAAACAAAAGTAGTGTTCATGTTAGGAATGTTGCAATCACGCCAAGTTTGGCCCATATCAAAACAAAGTTCAGTCTCTCTCCTTAGAAAAAGGAAGTTGAGGAGGCAAGGTGGGTGATGCAAAGCCAAAGACCAAAGTAGCTTACATGGAAGAAAACACTTTTCTTTTTGGTACGTGTAATGCATGTATGATGAAAATTGTACCTACAAAGTTACTTTGTTTAAGAGGGCTAGCTAGCTTATGTCTATTGCACAAGAAAATCTACTATTTGGTTTTGTTAGTGTGTGTAAATTTGGCCCAGCATATATATGTGGTCACATGCATTATGTAATAATTCAGAACAGAAAAAGCAAAAAGGAAAAGGCATAAAAGTGACTCACGAGCCTGCACTTAGATATATTCCCTACACTTATATCCTTAATTCATAACCTTTATTCAAATATATTTTTTGGTATTTCTTCAAGTTAACGTATCTTGAAAGGCATATCCACACCATTACCATATTGAAAGGAAGCATGATATAAATGTTATTTTATGCATATATATAAGAGGCAGTTGCCATTTTTCTCCTAATTTTAATTATATAGTGTAGGAAATCATCCGTGCTTCTCATATTCATTGATTTGGGATATATACAAAATACAAATTATAATTTAGGTTGTTGTTACAATTAACAAGCTATTATTTAGGCTAACTTTTAGGCAACTAATGCTACAAGATATTATCAAAATAATTACAAATTATTTTAGATAATAATATCTATAATATCTATCATATAGCTATATTTTATTTTAAATTTGAATTAAAAAAAACAGTTGGGAACAGCATCCCCTAATTCATAGAAATCAATTAATAGTGATTTTTTTTCTTACAAAACTGTACGTAGGTCTACTAAGAAAATGACAACTATTCTTTTGCTACCATAAAATTAAACGCTAACTATTCTAAAACTCGTGCTCTACGTAGGTAGAGAGCTCCAGGAGTTGTTTTGTTTTGTGTGATTCTGTTAAATCTAGTGGGGACCTTTCATTTTGCTTCACAATTTTGGCATCTTGTTCACAAATATTTTGACTCTGTAACCATCTTTCCTCTCTATCTCTCTTTCTTTTTCTCTCTGTTTAATCTAATTCTTTTACATCGTTGAAAGCTTTGATCTTCTTGAATCTAAATTTTGCTCACTTTTTCACCAAATCAACAAAAATCGGCTTTGAAGGAGATATTCCCTATTGCTGTAGTTGTGTAATTAATGGTCGCATTTTCTACCACTAACTCCTTAGCCTATGGTATTAATTTAATCTTATTTATTTGAAGAATTTAATTAATGTCTACCCTTAAAGTAAATACTATAAAAGAACATGGGGACTAGTACTTGAAGTAACGAGCCACCAATAAACGTGTATTCATACTTTTGTCAAGTTGGCACAAACGTGTATTCCATCAAAATCTGTATGAGTTGTTGAAGGAAATTTTCAATAGATTTTCTGAAAAGTTGTACCTTACAATTCATGAGGACGTAACTTTGACTTAGTAGTTACTAGTTAGTACCTTGTGGAAGGCCATGGTGTGATGGTAGACAGTGTTATTTGTATCTAATCCATAAAAATGATGTCGTCTAAGTGACAACAATGTTTTGTTGGATTCTACAATTAGATTTGTGTATTGTGGTACATACATAGTAGTACATACACTCATGCATGAGTTCACAATTTGTACTGCGAATGAATGAGATACACATAACTTGTTGAACTACACTATGAAAAACCTTAAAGCTTATTGCCGAAAGGTTGGTGGAGGACTCTTTGGGTAGTTTTGGAGATTGGTAGATGGGTGATTTTACATAGAAACTAGGCTTAACTTGCTTGTGGTGAGTTAATACTGATGTAGGTAGGAATTAAGGATTTATAAGATCCACTTCTTTTTATCATTCAAAATATTAAAAACTAACACTAACTCTTGATAAAAACAAAAGAAATTTGCATGTCATTAGCTATTAGGTATTAGAAATAGTGGTAGGACAAGAATCTCTTAAACAACACATCTGAAGACTGCATGTTTAGTCAGAGAGTCTGTTTGTCTGCACATTAATGAAAAATCACATATAAAATTAATGAAATAACCATGAAGATGCTAGATTAGAATAGATTCAATAAAAAAAAATTGATAAATACTAAAGAATATGTCTCAAATCATTTTCTAAGAATAAGTAATAAATTTGAACAAAATAAATAAATTAATAAGTAATATTTAAAGATAAAAAAAAAACTATTTATGTATGTCTGTCACTACCAATACTCACCTCTTGTAGTTGTATAACACACCTGCAAAATCATTCCTTATTGATAAATTCTTTTAAATGTATTATTTTAAATTTGATATATTAATTTAATAGAAAAGCCTTTATAATAAGTTCATATATTTGAATTTATTTTTCCAAATAATAAAACTCGGGATTTTTTTTGTCATTTTGTCATTTATTACAACCTTAGCCAAACATCAACATAAAGCTACCTGCTCTGTCCCCTCCAGATTACGAAAACATCCTCATCATTCCTACGTGTCTCCTTCCCAAACATGAAAATCCTTTTATAAAATTCAAAATTATGTCACTTTTTATTTAATCAGCTAATAGTTTTAAAAGAAAAAGTCAGAGTTGTGTTTTAGAGAATGTTATCTGATTTCTTTTCAACTACAAATTTTCCGTATAATTTTTTTTTCTAGTATTGTTAAACAAACAAATAAAATTATTATTATTATTATTTTTATTTTTATCTGAAAATTCCCCATCACAAAAGTAAGCATGACTTTATCACCAAAAGAAAAATAGATTAAAAAAAAGACCAAGTACTTGCCACAAGGAATACTTTAATTTACCATTTTTGATAAATATTAATAAGTGTGAATTTATTAAAACTTATAAACATGTATTTTAAATTCATAAATACAAAATTCTGTATAAGTATATATTTGATAACATTTAGTATGTTGAGGGAAATAATTGTTTTCTTTAATTTCTCAATTTTTTTTAAATGAATACTTTTACAAAAAAACAAACAAATTGAAACTAAAAATATTAATAAAAGTTAACCCAAAAATATGTTTTGATTTATGTAGAAAAGTTTTAACCCAACCGCAGCCTGCAGAATTGCAGATTCACAAATCACAAGTGTAATATATTACAAAAGAAATGAAATAAAATTTATTCTAAATTATTTATTTAATTATTTTAATAATTTTCCGTCTTTCTTAATCTTTGACTAGGTGTACTTTTACATCCTCCGATTCTCTCTCTCTCTCTCTTCACCTTTCACTGTTTTTTTTTTCTCTCTCTCTCCTCTGTCTCCCCGCCGGAGCCAACATTCGTCGCCGGAGTTTCCTTTCGGAAACTGCTCTTCCGCCGCGAGCCACCGCGACCCTTTCGAGAGCCCTGTTCAACAAGCTCGAAAGTCTGGTTTTTTCCCGGTTCGAGAAAACCGGTTTGGTCTTTGACTTGGAAACCGTGAGTGGAGTTGAAGGGATTTTGGGTTCTGCAAAGAGGTGCGGATCCGGGAAGGTTCTAGAGAGAGAATACAAAGTGGTTTTTTTTTTTAGAGAGAGAGGTTTTGGTTTGATGTGAGGGTGAATGGTTGTGGAAAGAATAAGAGGTTGGAGTTTTCGATGATGACCGGAGCTCCGGCGAGTGATCGGAGAGGGTGGTGGCGCGTCGGTGAATCTCTCACATGGAATGGCAGATCTTGCTAGCTCCGGGAATGCCAACCGTGACATTGAACAAGTACGTTCTTTCTTTCTTCTCTCTCTATGTATATTGGAAGTTGTGAGTTTGGTGTGGAAGTTGCAATTTTTTTCCCACAAGTTTTGATTGCTTGTTTCAGTTTGTGTTCTAATGTGAGAAATGGTTTAATGTTTTTTTTTTTGTTTAAATTCCTTTGTGGTTGTTAAGAGCTTCTTCAATGGAAGTTACTTACGAGGTTCTTCAATTTGAGAACCAGTTCTTATGTAGTTTCACCCTTGGAGTAATTGATGTGGTAGTTTTTCTTATATATACAACTGTTCTTAACAGTTCTTAAGAATTGCGAAACAATTGTAGAACCTATTTGAAGTTCTTAAGAATTACACTGTTGGAGAGAAAACTTGTTGAAGTTCTTAAGAATTACACTGTTGGAGAGAAAACTTGTTGAAGTTCTTAAATCTCTAGTGGCATTATAGACTATAGAGTCCATCAGAAGTGAGTTAAGTAACTCCACCTTGATTGCACCTATGGAGAGGCTTGAGGTTATGAATTATGATCATAGGTGAGCGTGTTTCTTTTCTTTGTTTGGGGTGACACGTGGGAAATTAGAGGGAGATGAGAGATAAACTTGTGTATTGTAGTTGTTTATTGAAAGTTTCATCTTGTGAATAAGTAGTGTTATTTTCGACCCTTGTAGAGTTTTGTTGATTAAACGGGTCAATGCTCTGTGGAATGGGGAATATGGAAAATGGAGAGATGCTTGCATGCATGTTTGTGTTTGAATGGAAGGGTAACTTGTTTTTGAATTATTAACAGATAAGTCAGTGGATGCCTTTTGAGTTTAGGGTTTAGTCCCTTTAAGGTTTAGGATTTAAAATATATGTTTATAAATTTTAAATACTGCTGTGTCTGTTTGATCTTTACTGCTGTTTATATTGTAACTTTTCATTTGCAGGCATTGATTGCTTTGAAAAAGGGTGCTCAACTTCTTAAATATGGTCGTAAAGGAAAGCCCAAGTTTTGTCCATTTAGACTTTCCAATGTAAGTTAAATGAAAGCCTTTTCAAGAGTTTTTGTGGATTCTCTAAACCCTTTGATGAGGTGTTGTGTTGTTTGGTTCTTTATTGGGATTGAATTTTCGACACACTGCGTGCTTTGATTCCATTTTGCAGTACGGAGTGCCCATTAAATTGTAATCTCTAACTAACTTTCATGTGTTGACTGTAATGTATAGCCTGCTCCTAAACTTTTTATACCTATTTTCTGTAACTTTTTAATGCGTAGGAAATAGATGATTACACCTTGATGTATTTTACTTTTACTTACATGCCAGCGTAGTTCAAATTGGTACTTTCCTTAGTTCAAATTGGCAATTCTCTGGGTTTGCTGCATTATTGTGGCACATTTCAGGCCAATTTGTATACCCAAATTTTTATGATTTTTCATAGTTTTTTTTAATATCCAGGCTGAATTTTCTTATGTTAGAAAATTGTGCTACTGCTATCAAGTAATGGTAGTGTAGCTTTATCGCTTGACAAACATACTTCTTATTTTGTGTATGCCTTTAAGGTTGTATTTATAAATTCTAATAAAAATGCATCTTTTCTGTTCTTCCTTGATAGCAGACTATAAAGTTGAACGTTTATATTTAGTAGGCTTGAAATTTTACACTCTTTTGAGTTATTTCTATGTATACACATTAAATATCTGTAACCTGCAGGATGAATCATCCTTAATCTGGATTACAAGTAGTGGAGAAAGAAATCTGAAGCTATCTTCTGTCTCTAGAATTATTCCTGGACAAAGAACTGTGAGATTTCTCCCCTTAAATCTAATTGCATACAATACCATGGCATTCTTTGTTATTAATAAAGCAATTTAAAAATTTAGTTTCACAAACTTACTCGTATCTGTTCTTGTTTTCTTTGCCTTAATCTTTTGACAGGCTGTTTTCCAACGTTACTTGCGCCCTGAGAAGGACTATTTGTCTTTCTCACTTATTTACAGTAACGGAAAGCGATCTCTTGATTTGGTTAGTGGCAAAATTATGCAATTTCATGCATCACTAAAGCATTATTTGTTTTCATTTTCTGTATTTTCATTATTATAATAATTTCTGTGTACTGTTATTCAGATTTGCAAAGATAAAGTTGAGGCAGAAGGGTGGATTGCTGGCCTCAAAGCACTGATATCTTCTGGTCAAGGTGGTCGGTCCAAAATTGATGGATGGAGTGATGGGGGCCTCATTCTTGATGTAAATATACTAACTTGTCATTTTTGTAGTTAAATGCATTTTGGTCGCATTATGTTTCTTGTAAGTTGTACTACTTCTATAAGCTGGAAATAGATCTTAGTCTCGGGTTAATAGTCATTGCATCATTTCCTAAGCAATAGTTGTTGTTCTATGTTTGGTGCACTTTAAAAATGGAACAGTATTACACATGAGGTTAAGAAGTGGTACATTTTGGTTCTACTAAAAATGGTAGTACCAAGAACAAAATAAAACAGAATCATTTCATTTTGTTCTGTTTTTTTAATTCTTTTCTGTCTGCACACCAAAATGCTGCGATAGAGTGTATATTTTGAACAAATCAAAATGGACAGAACTTATTTGCTTCATTAAGAGTGATTATTTGTTGTTTCCTCTAAGGAAAGCTGGTCTCTATTTTCTCACATAGCAGCTTAACCTGAAAGGATATAAACTGTAGTTTCTTTTCTTTTCTTTTTTATTTTTTTTATCTGAAAGATATTGTCACTCACCCATGCTCTGCTTCAGTTGTTATTTGGTGTAACTGATTGTGCTGATTAACCTACTCTACTTTTTCTATGTGTATTTTTTGTGAAAAGATGAACTGATTT
This sequence comes from Amphicarpaea edgeworthii, assembly GCA_014843725.1. Classification (NCBI taxonomy): domain Eukaryota; kingdom Viridiplantae; phylum Streptophyta; class Magnoliopsida; order Fabales; family Fabaceae; genus Amphicarpaea; species Amphicarpaea edgeworthii. The sequence goes on from CM026325.1 coordinate 5,124,622, forward strand.
TATACAAGTTTTCCTAATTCCTCCACCTTTGCTGTTACCTTTATGCTTCTATAGCTACTGATGAAATACATGATAAGTTGCTTATAATTCTCTGTGGCTCAAATAATATCAGGATAGCAGAGACTTAATATCAAATAGTCCAAGTGAAAGTTCTGCTAGCACGTCACGAGGCATCAGTTCTCCTGACATTCCTGCTACTCTTCCAAAAACTTCACCAACGTCCTTTCGGCCTGACAATACAATTTCTGAAAGGTCACATGCACCACCGGACCCAACAAACATGCAAGTGAAAGGATCTGCTTCAGATGTATTTCGTGTCAGTGTTTCGAGTGCCCCCAGTACATCTAGTCATGGATCTGCACCTGATGACTATGATGCTCTGGGGGATGTATACATATGGGGAGAGATTATCTGTGAAAATGTTAAAGTTGGTGCTGATAAAAATGTAAATTGTTTCAGCCCAAGGGCAGATGTACTTCTCCCCAGACCACTGGAATCCAATGTAGTTTTAGATGTACATCATATAGCATGTGGTGTTAGACATGCTTCTCTAGTCACTAGGCAAGGTGAAGTTTTTACATGGGGCGAAGAATCAGGAGGACGCCTTGGCCATGGTGTTGGGAAGAATGTGGTTCAACCTCGTCTACTTGAAGCATTGACTTCTACAACCGTTGATTTTGTTGCCTGTGGGGAGTTCCATTCCTGTGCTGTTACAATGGCTGGGGAACTATATACCTGGGGTGATGGTACTCATAATGCTGGGCTTCTTGGTCATGGCAGTAATGTTAGTCATTGGATACCGAAGAGAATTGCTGGTCCATTAGAGGGACTTCAAATTGCATTTGTTGCTTGTGGTCCATGGCACACGGCCTTGATAACTTCAACAGGGCAGCTGTTTACATTTGGTGATGGAACATTTGGTGTTTTGGGCCATGGAGATAGGGAAAATGTTTCATATCCTAGAGAAGTGGAATCCTTATTGGGATTGAGAACAATAGCTGTTGCTTGTGGAGTGTGGCATACTGCAGCTGTTGTAGAGGTTATTGCAACACACTCCGGTACAAGCATATCATCAGGTAAATTGTTTACTTGGGGTGATGGAGACAAAAATCGCCTTGGGCATGGGGACAAAGAGGCACGTCTTAAACCAACTTGTGTGCCTGCACTTATTGATTACAATTTTCATAAAATTGCTTGTGGGCACAGTTTAACAGCAGGCCTGACAACATCTGGACGTGTTTTCATTATGGGAAGTACTGTTTATGGTCAGCTTGGGAATCCTCAATCTGATGGAAAGGTTCCATGCTTGGTTGGAGACAAGATTGCTGGGGAATTTGTTGAAGAAATTGCATGTGGTGCATATCATGTGGCCGTATTAACATCCAAAAATGAAGTTTATACTTGGGGGAAAGGTGCAAATGGGAGATTAGGTCATGGAGATATTGAAGATCGTAAAACACCGGTTTTGGTTGAAGCATTGAAGGATAGACATGTGAAATATATTGCATGTGGTTCAAACTACTCTGCTGCCATATGCCTTCATAAGTGGGTATCTGGTGCTGAGCAGTCTCAGTGCTCTACTTGTAGACAGGCATTTGGCTTCACTAGAAAGAGGCACAATTGTTATAATTGTGGACTCGTCCACTGCCATTCGTGCAGTTCAAGGAAAGCATTAAGAGCAGCACACGCTCCTAATCCTGGCAAGCCATACCGTGTGTGTGATTCTTGTTATGCAAAATTGAACAAGGTTGCCGAAGCTAGCAATAGTAATAGAAGGAATGCCTTGCCTCGTCTGTCAGGTGAGAACAAGGATAGGCTAGACAAGTCTGACCTAAGATTGTCCAAGGCAGTTATTCCTTCTAACATGGATTTGATTAAGCAGTTAGATAGTAAGGCAGCCAAGCAAGGAAAGAAAGGTGATACATTCTCACTGGTTCGCCCCTCACAACCACCTTCTTTGCTACAGCTGAAAGATGTTGTCTTGTCCACTGCTCTTGATCTGAGACGAACAGTTCCAAAACCGGTAGTTGCACCATCAGGAGTAAGTTCCAGATCTGTGTCCCCTTTCTCTAGAAGACCAAGCCCCCCTCGTTCAGCTACACCTATTCCTACAACTTCTGGACTTTCCTTCTCGAAAAGTGTTGCTGATAGTTTGAAGAAAACAAATGAACTTTTAAATCAAGAAGTGCAGAAGTTGCATGCCCAGGTGCATTTTGCCATCCTTCTCTCATGTAAATCAAATGGTAGAAGTTTTCTTTTAAAAAGTTTTCTCCATTTTAATTTTCTCTGACCATTTTTGAGTCTGACAAATGAATCTTACAAAATAAATTTAATGTCACCTTGCAAAATGACACTCACTTTGCTCCAACTGTCAGAAAAGTTAATGTCACATAGATATAAATATATGTTGTTTCTTTCAACTTTTTATTGTATCAAGACAAGTCTAATTATAGATATCATTAGGTTGAGAGCCTGAGACAGAGATGTGAACTGCAAGAATTAGAGCTTCAAAGGTCAGCAAAAAAGACTCAAGAAGCTATGGCACTGGCTGCTGAGGAATCTGCTAAATGTAAAGCTGCAAAAGAAGTTATTAAGTCACTCACAGCACAGGTTTTTTTCTTGTTAATTTACTTCTCTTGGAGCTAGATGTCTTTGAAATGGTTTAGTTTCATGTGGTGCTTTATTGTTTGTAACTTGGTTTTGAATTTTCTGCATTGCATAAAATGGACATCCAGATGAAATCATGAAGCCATCTATCTAATTGAAGTTTATTTTTTATAAAATTTCTTAACTGTAACAATGTGATTTAAGTATTGATTTTCATTTTCAATTTTGTTTGTTGTGCTTTTGGTTTAACTGTATATTAAAAATTAAATTATTTTATCCGTTGGGACATGTACACACTGGTTTGAGTCTCACTGCATACTGTTTACCCTTGTCCTTTTCAGGACAAATTACCCTACATTTTCTTTATACTTCTGTGTTTTCATACATAGACTGATTTCTCATTAACATTGTTTCAGTTCAAAGATCTGGCTGAGAAACTTCCTCCTGGAGTTTATGATGCTGAGAACATTAGACCAGCTTATCTACCAAATGGTCTTGAGCCAAATGGCATCCACCATCCAGATTCAAATGGGGAGCAGCAGCACTCCAGAGCAGAGTCAATCAGTGGCTCTAGTTTGGCCTCCATGAAACTTGAATCCACTCTACTGAATAAAACTGCGTGGAATTTGCCAGGAACTTATGGAACTAATCTTCACCAGCAAATGCGGAGCCCCATTTCCTCTAACGGGACCAACAATTATCCAGATGTTAAATTGTCAAATGGCGGTGGTGTAATTCAGGCAAGCAGCGGTAGCATGTCAGATACTGCTGATGGTAGGGATTCTGGGAATTTCCACGATGACGAGAGTGGTTCGAAATCGAGGAATGCTGCACCATCTGCTAGTAGTAATCAAGTTGAGGCAGAATGGATTGAACAGTATGAACCTGGTGTCTACATAACACTCGTGGCACTGCATGATGGAACGAGAGATCTGAAGCGAGTGCGCTTCAGGTAATAAAAAATCCTCCACATGACCAGTTTATCTGTATCTGGTTCTAGTTCTACTTGCATATTTAGCTGCTACACTTAAAAATATGAACTTTTAACTATGCTCTTCATCTTTACATGACTTAGTCTTTAACTCGGCCTCTTACATGATTGTTATTGCTTAAAACTGAGATGTTTAGATTTTCTTGGAATCGTTGTTTTCATATGTACTCACTTTGATGGTAAATGTAATTGCAGCCGAAGGAGATTTGGAGAGCACCAAGCAGAAACGTGGTGGTCAGAGAACCGGGACAAGGTATATGAAAAATACAACGTTCGAAGCACAGACAAGTCTGCCAGCCAAGCGGCACGTAGTTCTGAAGGTGCAGGTTCGCCAATTTCCCAAACTTAGGAGTAGGGAGAGGGAAGTCCTCCATTAACACAATTTGTCACACTGAGCAACACTGTAGGGAAGCAAGAATGCATATGAAGAATCCTTGTTTGTTGGTGGTTCTTATTATGTCTATCCTTATTCTCTTTTCAATCTTCTTTTTTCCTCTTTCTCTCTTAAATTAATTATTGACTTCCATTTAATTTGGGCAGATGCCCTTTACATGTTGTAGTTTAGTGTATATAAAATCATCAGTTCTGATCATTTTGGCCAAGGAACCACCCTTACCCATTTAACCTTTCCATTTTCTTTGACTGTTCATTCTCTTTTGTTTCCATCACACCTTTGTACATGGTGATAGTTGTTATATCATTCATTCGTTTTTTTTTTTTTACAAAGAAACTTGACTTGGTGTTGAATAGTTGGTTGATCATTCCCACCCATTCTTAAAAAAATATAATAAAAAATAAAAAATATTATGAGAAGTTACATAATGGGAGTTTAGATAATTTGTGTTGCCATAGTTGCAAATTATATAGAATTGTGTGCAAACATTAGTATTTATAATAAAATATTTTGCAGTTTGTCATGTTTGTACTCGTTGGTGTATGATATAAAAATTTAATGAGACGTTTTTCAAATAATTCTAATTAAGATAGTTTCAAATATAATGTAATTACCTTAGTAAAATAAGAGTTTAGTTTCCGTATAGTTGAAGTGTAAAATATTTACACTATCAACCAATTAGAAATTCTAATAAATATATTTTTTCAATAAATTTACTATACACAACAAAAAATAATAAACTTACTATACATAATGATTTATAATTAAATAATAATGTAAAAAATCTTTAAATAATTTGAATTATTTACTGCAAATAATTTGAATTGGGTATCACTGTTAACTTAATTCCATAAAATGAGTCATATGTCTCTGCCAAAAAATAAATATACTATTTCATATTTCATATATGGATACATGCATAACTCTTCTTGGCCACCGCAATCAATAATAGTAATGCTACATGTCCACCCAATTAAACAGTTTCATGACCCCTAAATTTCAATGAAAGGTTAAAAAAAAACAGTGGAATCTGAACAATAAGGACACTACTAGTATATGCTTAACCAAACCCACGTGAAACTTGAAAAATTTGCCTCCCTCAAATCACTAAATGTTTAATATTAATTAACCACCATTGACTTGGGGTTTTTATCTTTGAAAATGACTATATATTAGTAATGGTCTCAGATGGTCACATGGGTTTGAAATCAAGACATGACATAAGACAGCTTAACCACCCAACATAGTTACATCATTTTCAGGAGCCAATTAGTTTCAACCGTTTTTCAACTCTTTGCAAATTACTACAATGCATGTCCCCACTATATATCCCTCAAAAAATAATCCAAAACGACTACCAGAACCAGCCAGTTACTTGTGACCAATTTGGAACACTTCTTATATTTGGAGTATATAAGGAAATGGGAACTATAGTAGACAGGAACTTAGGCATAAATTATTGGGGAAACAATGTAGAGATAGACACAAAAATAAAAAAATATAGAATACATATGGAAAAGAATTTGTGTTACATTTTAAAAGTAGATACATAAATATAGAGGATGGAAACATATAGAAGAAAGATAATTAGAGGAAAAAAAAAGTAAAATATTGAGTTGTTTAATTCAAAAGAAATGGGTAAAAATTATAGTGAAAATAATTTATTTATTTTTATCAAAATTGTATATCTGTGATACCAGCAGAAAAGCAAAAGCTGTCATTATTATTTTTTTAAATAAAATAATTAATGATCACTTATTTTATAAATATTTATTATAATTTTAAATAAAAAGTTACGAAGTAACGTAATGATAACGAGTTGAATAAAATAACAACATAAGAACTAGGAAGGTGCAAACTGCAAGCTAGGTAGGGAAGCTAAAATAACTTAGGTCTTCATTCAGACATTGATTTTCTACTTAGAGATGATTAAAGTGGTCACTTTTGAGTTTGACAACACCTACTGTATCTTTTATTAGATTTTGAACTTCAAGATGTAACACAATTTTTTGGTCTTTGACTAGGAAACGATGGTACAATTTGAGAAAAACACATTGCTGGAAGGACTCATGTCATGACCTCAGCGACTACGGTTAATTTTTTACATTAGTTATGATAAACAAGTATAAGAAAATTTATGGTTAACGCCAGCCTGCAAATTAATAAAGAATTGTGAATTTTAGTTTTTTTTAATTATTTTATAAAACTAAGTACTATTTTTAAAAAATTGTGAATTTTTTTATTATATGTTTTAAGAATATATTAAACTCGTCCAATTATACATTTTAAACTTCTATATAGTAAATCCAAGTCTTCATTTTTAAATGTGAAGACATTCTTATTACTATAGCAGTTTTCTTTATTGTTTTTAGAGGAACATTTTCTTTATACTATTCTTCACTTGTATTTACCAACAAAAAAAAGTTTAATGAAACATATAGATTTTCTACTATTGTAATTTCGTGAATTCGACCCTTTTTTTTCCTACAAATTTAATCTCTCCATTATTTTAATTATGTAAGTTTAATTTATTAATTAACTAAACATTTAATATTTAATAGAAATATTGACATGACATTTTATTCTCCTACTATGTTAACCCATGCTGACGTAACACTTTAATTATCACCAGGTCTACATTCCTAATAGATAATTATAAAGTTAATTAATAAATAGATCAAAATTACATAATTATATTAGTGCGAAATTAACAAATTAAAATAAAATATGAGAAGCAAATTTAGAAAAAAAAAATGTCATAAGACTAAAAGTGCACAAAAATCTTATCATCAAGTTGCAAATTAATAACCGAAGCATAATTGAAGATAGTTATGACGACGAACAATCACGTGGAATTTGCCTCCGGCTTCTCTTTCATTTCATGTACAAGAAGAACTATAATATCATCTTAAATGAAGCTACAAAGTACATCATGACTTGAACACACTTCAAGTTTTTCTATTAACACAAGTATATATGAACTTTAAACCAGTACTCCTCCACACACATGGTGAGTGCAGAACACAATCTAGGATGGATACATACATACATACACACACACACACACACACACACACACATATATATATATATATATCCTTTAAGCATTTTTCTAAAGTATGCAAAAGCAAGGGACCGGAAAAGTAGTACACGCGATGTTAAAGGATAACTAGCTAATTAAGAAGACCATATACATTAATTACTCATAATACATATCAGTGGGAGAAAGGAGTAATAATGAGAGATAATTAATAATTAACCAACCCTCTATGGTTGTTTACCCCTTGAGTTTTGTAATTGGATGCTGTTGTGCTGCTTAGAAGGCCCTGAAGGTGGCAATGGCATTGCTTTTGGCAAGAAGCCTAAGAAATTGTGATGCAAACCTTCAGACTTTGGCTTTGTTTTGAAAACTTGAGTGTGTCTAGAGCCATAACTAGCACCAACCAAGTATAACATCAGCAAAAACAGCAACATTAGAAATACATGAAGATGTTTTCTACCCATTATTTCACCAAATTAACCAAATACTAAAAGAAGAGAGGAGGAAGTGTGAAAGAAAGAGATAGAGGGGGTGGTGGTTGTTAAACAGGAAAAACAGAAAATGTGTTCAGAGCAAGTAGAGAATTTTGAATGGAGCAAAGACAATCAATAAATGTGAACATTAAAGAATATGGAGTGTATTATGAAGTGCCAAGAGTGGCTTGTTTATGAAACGGAAATGTGGTACCGGCAATGAAGGACTATAGTGTGTGCGGAATAAATGCAAGATCATGTGATATAAGATTTGGATATATGTTAGGAATTAATCATATTTGTGCTAAGCTTTTGGTGGCTTGTGGCATTAAATGAGACAACATAAAGCAATAATACTTTTATCCAATTAAGTAGAGACTATGAAAGCCTTTTAAGAGACCTAGAACGGGTCATTAGGGACTGTGTTCTAAAGCCACACATAATAAAAGTAGTAACAACACAACAGCAAAAAGGGCATTCTGAAATTTAAAAAAAATAAAAACAACTTTAGAAATATTACTATATCTCAATATGGTACATATATAGTACTTAATTGCTCTGAAAAAATAGTATTTTAAACATAAAGATTCACATAAGATTTAACTGTTGAGATTGTTCCTCTGTCTGACTCACAGATAAAGTGTGTATGTGTTGTATTATGAGAGGAAAAAGTGGAGAGTGTCGCCTGGTTAGGTGAGTTTGTGGGCCTGCTTGGAAAATAATGGCTGAGAAATGAACTGAAAATCTGAAACTGTTGCGCCAAGTCTCACTGCAACATGGAAATGTTTCCCTCATAAATAACTTCTCTCTCTTTTCTCTTGCCAAACATAATTATTCAATAAAAAATGCTTTAAGACTAGGTGAAATACTCAAGCTTACCAAGGAGGTTTAGGCTGTTTTCGCATTGCACCGAATGACAACTAGAACAGAAAATGAATGAAATGAAAAATAAATAATGTGAAATTCATAGTTTTACATTATATCTTAATTTAAGCTTTCATCTTTACTTTAATACATTTTTCTTCTACCTAACCAAATGAAACTTTAATTCAATTAATTGAATCAAGTGTATGAATGTCATAAATTTTTTAATGACATGTTTGATTCCTCAATTTCTATAAATAAAAAAAATATTTTTATGAATTAATTTGTTAAGAAAGATAATTATAAGTGTTGGTCTAAATGATATGGAAAAAAATAGTGTATATACTTGGAAAGTAACCCATCCTTATGAGTTAGATTTTAGGTTAAGCCAGGGAGTTCGGATTTAAATTCTAATACCTATTAAAGTCTAATCTAATAGTTGTTGTTGAGTCTATCAAATTACTTATTATTAGGTTATATTAAACTACATTTAATCGTTTAGTCTTATAAATTTCATACTCAGGATGTTTGGTCCTCGATGATAACAAATATTTCAAACATCTTATATTAACTACTAATATAACAAAATAACTTATACGAACTAGCTTTTAAGATTGAGTTATTAGATATGACAAATTCTAAAAGTAAGGTAAACACTTCCCTCCTGTGAGGCTTGGCACAGTAGTACATGTAAAACACTAAAACTTATTGCAAATTGAAAGCTCCCCACCCTGCTATAGCCTACACACATAGGGGAATTGATGAATGAGGCGTGTACTGCATGAGTGGATAGGCCAAAGAGTTGGTTTCCCTTGACATAATAACTGAGTGTGGGACCATGAAATGCAGCCAAACAAGATAAAGACACATAATGTTGGACCCACGTGCTCTATGTGTATAGAGACAGATATGATTCATGATATGAGAGGCTGGATTTTGTTGTTCTAAAACTGATCACCCTCTGGGTTTTCAATAGAGGGAAAATCTCAATGCAATGTTCATAATTCATGCAAGAGTGGAAACTAAGTTGAACTAAAAGGTGAAACATTGATTTGATGTCGCCACAACTTGACAAGTGTAACTGTAAATTTCATTATATTATTACCAGAATAGCTGTTTTAAGAAAAAAAAATTAGCAGATTATGGCCACTCTTGTATATATAGAAGTCCTTTCATTGCACCCTTAATTCAATAACATTAGCACCAAAAATTTGAACAATTTTAATTTGCACCTAAGATGGTGATATATACCCAAGAGTTCATAATTGAAGAGAAAAATATCACATGAATGGATTGGTGCCTAATCACCTTTGTTTCTTGTGCCTTAAAGAAGTAGTATTCTATTGAACATGAATGTAATGAACTATTTTCCTATTGTAGAGAGAGAAGCACATAAGAAGAAACACAGTCCCACATTGATAAAGGTTTGTGACGTGAAATTGAGTAATGCTAGAAGATATGCGTTCAGTGTGTTTGGCTTATGAATTTCTAAATTACTACTACGTGCAAAGTAGTTGAATTTGATTTGTTTCCATTCTCTCTGCTTTGTTGCTTACACATATGAGTAAAGAAACAGAATCAAGTACATTGAATATCTAGCTGTATTTTCATTATCTTTTTGTTTTTGGCAAAGAAAAAGGAATCGAGGCCTTTTCTAGCATATGATTCCTTTTCATGCTTTTGACTAAAATTATAGTAATATTCTAGTTGTCCTTTCAGCTCTTTCTGAATGCCTCACTAGTCACTATTAGTGTTTCTAACCGAAAAGACCCTCTTTCAGCCCAATGGCTTTGTAATAACTTTTTTTGGACTCATCAAGAACAAGTAAAGGCCTTTGCTTCCTACACCCATTTTTTGTTTTCTGCACTCCCAAATTTTAATATCCCCTGCTTACCCTTCTCTTCATTTACACATGCAGTCAAGCCACCATTATTGTTGCATTACTGCAAATAGTGCCTTTCATCACTGTGACCTAGGCCTTGTGTTGCCACGACTAGGGCATCATAATGTTTTCATATAGGCACAAAGCCCATGGTCCATAAAATAACAAGCAACAATTAACAAGATCCCAGAGAGACCAGAATTGTTAATCATCACAAAAAGTGCTTCATGCCTTAACCATTTTACAAATATTTCTGTCTTCCAAATTTCAATTACAATCGTTTCTTAGACTGTGGTATAAAAAATCTGTTTTACACAGTTATGACTATTCAACTCATTAAATTTGCCAAACATTTTTGCAACCTCCAAATTTCAAAATATAACAAGTGTCTCAAATTTAAATTTATGTGCATTCAAGTTAGCCTGTGTTTAGATATATACATTGTACACCATATACATAGTCAGATTTTTCTTTATTTTCATTTGTACCAAGCATACATTATCATGATAACCCATTAAATGTTTTTATGTCAATCTAATGATCCTGTCATCTGCATCATACTCGTCAGTGATACGGGTACGGGGTCTCATGTGCTCATGCAGTGTAATGGCTTAATCTAATATAAAGAAAGGTGCTTGGAAGTTGGAAATTTTGCTTGCAGTCAAAATTCATCACCTCTACTCTACACAGTACAAAAGCAAATTAAATGGTCTTCAATAATCAATATAGCATAGTACTCACCAGAAAAGTCTATGGTAGCCCAGACAGTGCAATAAATCAAAAGGGAATCTCTCATATTTTAATATTCAACCCTTATTTATTTCATGCATTAACTAGTTTATTCATGTTCAAAGTTAAAAGTTCAAACTTCTTTTAAGCAATTAAATTTTAATCTGTTTCGTTTTTTTTTCATGCATTAACTATTCCTTCGTTTTGAAGGCTATTTGCATATTTGGATATCCATCATCTAGTCGACTAGGATGCACGTCATATTAAAGCTTTCTCTTGTTATTTTTGCATTATGAAAGTTTAACCAAACTCATGTGGAAGAGGTTTTTTTATACTGTATTTCCTTACTTATACATTATTCTTGTACTCAATACATGCAATAATATATTCCTTTCACTCATAAGAAAATATTAGTTATAATTATTTTTTATAAAATACATACAAATTTAAATTTTATTTACTCAGTCGTATATTTGGTCGACTTTGCCTCCTTTAAATCAAAATTCTGGATTCGTACCTAATTTTCAACATTTGGGTTTTTTCTTCAGTGTCTCAATATGTACTTTGACTAATTAACTTATTTTGATAACTATAAAAGTCAAGCTTAGTAAGTCTATGACAAAAAGAAATTTTGGAATACGTGGGTTTTTCTCCAGTTTTAGCCCGTGTCTCAATATATACTTTGACTAACGTAATTTTTTAATTGAAAAAGACTTGTTTAATAAATCCATGACAGTATGTTTGAATTATTTTATTTTGATTTTGATGGATGACACTTGTATTTTAAGTACATAATTAAGAGAACAAAAGTTTTTTTTTAAAGTATTATTAATACAACCCACCATAATTTTTAATGTATTCCAATATAGTTTCTAATGAAAAAAAAATTAACTATTAATTTCTTAAGCACTGGTTTTAGGAGTAGTAAATAGGACTCTAAAATGAAATTCAACCTATTGGAGTATAAAGGTTTTTCATCATCATGTTCTGGATATCTGTATATTTGAAATTTTGACCCATTTATACATTTAATTTATGAAGACCATTAATTATTAAAGAACCAGAAGAGCATTAGTTCATAATCTGACTTCATATGGCCACAACATATTTATTTGCCTGACCCATTGGACCACCATTTAATTCTGTCTCTGAATGGAATGGGGTCACTCATTAAAACAATGTTTCACATCAATTTTTTTTTAAAATTAAATTTAATTAACTTATTATCATTTTAAAGTTTTATAGATGCACAACATAATACTGCATTACTGCTAGGCTTATTATATAGTAGTACTGTATTTTATACATCTAATTTACATTTTTTTTTACATAAACAAAGTCATATATATATTTCCATAACACTAGAAACTTCATTTTAATACAGTTGGGAACATGATGAATATGCAGATGCCCTTGCTAAAGGGTGACCATATATCTATCTATACATTGACTTGCCAATTAATACATTCAACTTTAAAGTTTGTATTTAAACAAATTTTAAAGCAATCTTCTGCATTCATCGACTCATCAAGAATTGTCTGAAACATTACATTATCCGCCCCCAAACCAATAATCCACTGAAGTACGTTTAAAGCAAAGCAACTATTTTCCCTTAACTGGAAATTAATGTTCAACCAGATTTAGCAAACAAGAATTTCCCCTTTCTCATCCCTTAGGCACTTACCATATGGTTAGAAATCTCATATATATTCTCAGCCCACTGAAATTCTTTAAAATATAAATTGTATTTTCTTGGTAATGTTTGGTACAGAAATTGTAAATCGTTTAACACGTGAGTTGAAATATTAACTATACTTGAAGGTTCCACTTTCTATTTTCTAGTAAATATGATATCGTATGCTATATATGGACGGCTTTAGAGGTTAGTACTTTATACATTTTTTTTATTCTATTTTCCTTCATAATTATTGGTATCTTATAATATTATAGTATAGTAGTACTATGCATGCTGATGTTATCGATCCAACGGTTAAATATATTATCCTCTCAATTTATTTTCCAAGTATAAAATAAATAAAACAGAAACGTTAATTTCAATTCAGCTGTGCTTGACTCATCATTTGAATTTGTCAAACAAAGGTAGGTGAAGTTATCGAGTCAGGAGAGTAGTTGAGGTTTAATTTTGAGTAAGTAAATTGTTTGTAGAAAACTTGCTTGTGATTATAGTCAGTTAATTACCACAAATTAATTTACCGAGTGTTTAGAACTTGTAGTAGAAGAAAGAAGAAAACAAGGGTCGTCAATGGTCAAACTTTTATGAAATTCCATAAAGTTTGTGAATTCATTAATTGACAACAGTTTTTAAGGCTGGTATTCCGGAACTAATTAACATCACTCCCATGCATGAACGTGTCTGTTCTCGATCGTATAGCCAAATTTGCCATTCAGATTTCAGCTGTTTTACACTAATCATGAATGAAACATAAGCCTTTTTCTAAGTGGTGTTTTTCTTTGTTGTTTGTTGAATTTTTTTAAGGTAATGAAGCATAAGCCTTAATGTTCACATGATAATGATAGTAAAAAACTAAATAAAAAGGGTTTTAGGAATAAATTATCTAATAACATGTAATAAGGAATAGAAATAAAAGGCAATCATTGTTAATTATTTTAATTTTGTTAACGAAAACAGGATACAGCCTCCGTTTCCTCTTATTTGCATGATGATGGGTCAAACAAAGAAAGACGTCGTTTTCCTCTTGAATACAGCCTTTCCCCTCTGTCATATTTTTTTCTGTTAAGAGTCCCATTGTCATTACAAACAAAGTTTGACCGAAGACCCACACACCCGTTTAAATGGTGAGTGGTGACCACACAGTGTGTATACTCTTTTTTCTCTTCTAACTTGTAACTTCTAACGCTCCCTCTCTGAGAAGGAACAATGGCAAAGGTAAGGGATCAGAAGCTATACGTCACCGTTCCGAATCTCTTTCGCTGCCCAATCTCCATGGACGTTATGCGCTCCCCCGTAAGCCTCTGCACCGGCGTCACATACGATCGCGCCAGCATTCAGCGCTGGCTCGACACAGGACACGACACGTGTCCCGCTACCATGCAGGTTCTTCCCTCCAAAGACTTCATTCCCAATCTCACGCTTCATCGTCTCATCCGCCTCTGGCTACTCTCCGCCGAACCTCCCTCGCCGGAGCCCCGTCCCTCCGCCGACCACCTCCATCCACTCCTCCGCAAAATCCACACCCCCGACGAAGACCTCGCCGCAACGCTCTCCAAAATCGCCGAATTCGCCAAAATCTCCGGCGAGAATCGCCGGTTGCTATCCACCTTCCCTGGTTTTGACTCCTCCCTAGTCCGCGCACTCGCCGGAAGCAATTCACTGCTTGACGCGGCTCAAAACGCGATCTATCTTCTCGATTTGGTTTTCCGGCTGAACGGAAATTCAGAAAAGATCCGGAAGCTGATTCTCGATGCTCGCGAGCAGTGCTTTGACTCGATGATGTTTGTTCTGAGAAACGGATCTCTGAAATCGAAAATTGAAACGGTTAGTTTTTTGGAGTTTCTCGCGCACGATTTCCAGTCTTCGAAATCCATCACGGAGACGCGAGAATTGTTGCCGTTGGTCGCGAGTTTTTTAAAGGACGGCGGAGAGGAGTTAAAAGATGCCGTTTTGTCGTTACTCTGCGTCGTTTCGGTGACACACTCGGCGAAGGTGGAACTCGTTAGCTCTGGAATCGTCGAGGTGGTTACGAAATTGTTGCGAGAGTGTTCGGCGGCCACGGCGGAGAGGTGCCTGAGGATGCTGGCGGTGTTGGCGACGTGCGCGGAGGGAAGAGCGGCGATGGCAGCGGAGACTTCTTGCGCGGCGGCGGTGGTGGAGAGAATGGCGAAGGCATCGAAGGCTGCGGCGAAGGACGCCGTGGCGGTGCTGTGGAGCTTGTGCTGTTTGTGCGGCGGGAATGTGAAGGTGCGAGATGACGTGGCAAAGCGAAACGGTGTCGTTGTGATTTTGTTGATTATGCAGAGGGGGTGGGAGGAGCACGTGAGGAGCATGTGCGTGGATTTGATTAAGGTTTTGAAGGGTTTGTGTAAGAACGGGTTGGGGTTGGATTTAGGATGCTATGACACCAAAACCACTCATATCAAACCTTGCTAATGTTGTAACATTGATAAAGTTGAACCAACTTTTTTTTTGTTTCGTGAATAGTTGAACCATCTTTTTAGCATGCAACAAGAGAATGTTTCATGTTGTTATTGTTCTTTTCGGTCTTTTCTTTTTATTGGAAGGAAAGAGAGAAATGGAGAAAAATGTATATTGGTAGAGAGAATAATATTTTTGATATCAGTATTTTCTTCTTTGGTTTCTTAAAGTTGGATATAGATTAAAGAGCAAGTTCTTGCAAATCAACAAGCTAGGTCATGGTGATTAGTTTTTATGACCTAAAACACTTTTGTGTGTTGGTCTTTACGACCTAAAACCTTATATGCACTAATTTGCAAAGTAAGAAGAGGTTTTGAACTTTTGGGTTTTGAAGAAAAAAGGTTCTTTGGATTCGTTCAAGCAGAAAAAGGGTTCTATAGTTTTCACTTTTCAGAACTTTATTACATGACTGGAGAAAAAACCGTGCATTTTAACTTGCAGTGATGGCGACGAGTTAATGCTAAAGCAGTTGCCCTCTGAAACGATGCATTGTGCAGTTAACTTTATATTTTCACATATAAAATCGGATGGAAATGGATAAAATCTAGGTAGGTATATTATATATACCTGTTTGCTGTTTCCATGCATGTGCATCATAATTGTTCTGTGCAAATTCAAGAGAATGATTATGTAGGATTGCGGGTAGAAGAGCGCAACGGTCAAGTTCCCCAATGTTGGGGCTACTTTTTTGTTAAGATTATTTAACTCAATTTTCCAACTCTTATTCAAATACTATACATTCTTTGTTTGGTTCTATATTAAGGATTTTTAATTTGTTCTTAATCTTAGTATTGATACGACGTTAAAAGTAAAGATTAATCTTCGTCAAAAATATTATTTTTGAATTTTTTGGTTATGGAACATAAGTCAGTGTTACTTATTCTAGTTATTAGTTTTATATCAAGGAAATGATTAAATGTATTCCATTTATTCTTGAAAAGAAATATTATGTATCCAAGATTAATTTTAAGTCAAAATAATTTTAGATAAATTTTATATTATACTTTGTGTCTTGTATGAATATTAAGTTTGCAATCTATCATTTTTCATATTTTATATTTTTTAACATATTTTTCAAGTATTTTAAATTTAATATAAATAGATATTAGTAAAAGTATGTAAGATATAATATTCATAAAAGTAAGTCAAATATCAATATTTGAAACTTAGGATTTCATGATTGTAAGTTTCAAGATCTATGATTTCATGACTTAAGGTTTAAGGTTATGGTTCATTGTTTCAAAATTTTATTATTTAGGATTTATTATTTTGAGTTCATTGTTTAAGGTTTGAGGTACATGAAGCATAGATAATTTATGATTTAAGGTTTATAATGCAGTGTTTACAATTTAAGGTTTTATGATTTATGATTTCATAAATTAGGATTCATAGTTTATAGTTTAAAGGTTTTTATGGTTTAAAGTTTAATATTTTTTATTCACATTCCATAATTTTTGGTTTTATTGCCTATGTTTCATGGTTCATTGTTTAACATTTTACGATTTAAGATTTTACTATTTATGATTTAAGGTTTATTTGTTATGGTTATAAGGTTTTATATTTATAATTCGTGGTTTAAGTTTCATGATTGAGTATTTAGTGTTTAATGTTTAGGTTGTAGGTCTGTTTACATGATTAAGATGTATTTATCTTGCATCGTTTAGAGTTTTATATATGATTTTGGATTTACAATGGTTTAGAGTTTTATATAAGATTTTGGATTTACAATAATAAGGTATAATGCTTATTATTTAGGCTCTAAGGTTTATGATTTAGAACTTTAAGATTTTAAGTTTCAATATTTGTTTCATGCTTTAGATTTTAAAGTTGCATAAGTTAAGTTATAAGGTTTAAAGTTTCATTATTTAGTATTTTGGATTCATTGTTTTAAAATTTAAGGTTTAATATTTTGATTCATAGTTAAAAGTTAAGGGTTTATAGCTTCATAATTTATATTTTAAGATTTAAGATTTAAATATTTAGAATTTCATGTTTATTGTTTCAAGATTTATGCTTTATTGTTTTTAGTTCATTGTTAAAAGTTTATCACCAGGGATTTAGGGTTTTATGACATGGGTTTAGAGTTTATGTTAAGTCCTATAAAAAAAAAAAAACTAAACACTGTTTTTAATTCGAGTTTTATAAGTAAGATGGAGGGAATACTATGTGTCCATCTTTGTAGATTAAGTTATTAATTAAAGGATGAAACCCTGTCCGTAAAAAAAAAAAAAAGATCAAACTCTCCACCAATTAAAATAAAACACATGGCATACAGGACACTTATAATAATAAGATGAATAAATTACACATTAGAACTCCTTTTCTATTCCTATATGACCTATACTATTCTTTTTAATGTTTACAAAGTGTACACTGATACTCTCTTATATGCTAATGCGATATGCACGCTCCTCTCTTGTGGTTATTGTCTAGTTTTCGGCGTCTTAACTTTTCTTTCAAAATAACTTTCATTAAATATGAGATGCAGCAAAAAAATGATATATTATTTTGAAGTATCGTACGTAGACATGACAATCATTCAAGTCATAAAGAATTTAAATAAAATAATGTAGTTCTCATCCCATCCCTACATTAGATACTTTGACAGCCAAGGTAGATCTTTGCAATCTCTCAGCGCAAAGGCGACATCATCACTGCCAAAAGGTAAAATGAAACCACTCAAATCGATGGAACCGACTTTTATGTAGGTGGTAAATGTAGAATAAATAAGAATTTTGTTTCTGTGGAATCAGCTTTAGAAATGATATGGGCTTTGAGAACTAACCTCGGGAAATTAAGCTGCAATTTTTGCAACTTGTGCTTGGCACCTGCTTCACATAAAATAATCCTGCATTCACCTAGCCTACAGCTGCAGGGATAAAAACATCTCCGATTCAATAGGACATTATTATCATGGATCACACACTTGAGTTCTAGAGCCAAATCATCTCAGACCGTGAAGAAAAGAAAAGAAAACAATAGAAGGAAGCCTTACCCAACTTGCAGGAGAGTATCATATGCAGGAATCTCTTCTCTGTTGCTGGTACAGAAGCATGAAACCCTCATTGCTAACTGCATTGTAAAGTAAAACCTTACGTAAGGACGGCAATATAATTTTCATAAATATATATTTGGGGGAGGGGATAGCATGGCAGAGCATAGCATCGGTGAAAGGATAGGATAAACCTTTATTTTCTTACAGATTTATAAGACTTTTGATTTTCTCAAATCAAAATTAAAGTTTTACTTTGGTAATCTATATGTTAATCTTTAACACAAACCTTTATTTCATGGATTACCGAGACAAAACTCTAATTTTAATAAGAGAATAACACAAGAAGCACCCATGGAGCTGTATCTGAGTTTTGTTCAAAAGATATTGGTTAACCAAGATAGTGATCAAATCAGCTTCTAACTATTAGTGTAAAACGTAAATATCAGGATAAAAAAAACCTCCAAGACACCTAGAGATTTTATAACTTGGTCAAATATGCATGGCATGCATAAAAACACTTAAATGTAATGTTTTTCAAGTGAAAAACTGAGGACTGAGGTTGTGAAGTCTATGGATGATCTGTATGCAAATCGAGAACAAAATAAAAGGAAGAACCTTCAGGAGCTGACCTTTTCAAAAGTGGTTTCCCCCATTCCTGTATTATAAAGTTCGTGCACCATTGCTGTCAGGAAAATTTTGCTAACTCTGGAACAGCTTTTCATCATCTTCAAAAAGAAAGAATGGTTAAATATTAGACCAGGATAAAATGTCAGCATTTTTCTTGAAGATAAACGAATGTATAAAAGTTGTTTGAGATTGTATCAAATCATTAAGTTCATGCATTTTGCAAAAAAAATCTGGCTTATATATAAAGGGCAATGATAACATTGATTTCTTATTTTACTCATTTACTGTATCCTATAACGATTGGTCCTAAAAGTTATCAGTCAAGTATGACGAACTAAAACAACATTCACATTGTTTCAATGATAACTCTAACCCACGACCATATAAAACAGAATAAGTCTTCGTTCATGTTATAATTCTTTAATTTAAGAAATAGATCATGTTTGCACTATTTGTTAAAGTGCATATCCAAGTTACACCAGCAACATTTGTACTAAATATTTGAATGTACTTAAATCACAGCTAGCTTATATGTCTCAAGACTTTGTTCATTGTCTAAGCCATATAGCATCATCTACTATTCAGTGAAAAAAAATGGTACTTCAAGCATCAAGAAATAAATCAGCAAATTGCAAATTTCAACTCACTTGAATATGAGGTGCTTGGAACATTTCTTGAATGGCTACTTCAACATCTGCCATTCCAATAAGTCCCTTTCCTAGAGAGCATACGCAATTGAATTAGTGGGCCAAAGCACCGCCTCAAAAGTCAGAAGTAAGGAGTTCATGAATACAATTGATGATCGTAGTTTAGAGTTAATAAGATGTAATTCAATTAAAATATATAGGACATGCTTGTATAAGTAAACATTTTGTGATCCCCCCCTTTCTACTGTGATGACATGTAAAATATACAAGATATGCTCGTATACCTGCAATAACATGATCGGGATTAGAAATTAGCTTCTTCATACGATAATCTGCTATTTCAGCTGCACGTCTGCATATCTCCAAAGCACGCCGTGCATCTCCAGAGATTGCTGCAACCTGAATAATCAAACACCATTTAGATGCAAACCAATGAGCTATAACACCAAAACAAGTGTCCATTGTATATGAAAGACCAGAGGAAATCAATCTTCACAATGTCATACTCAGAGTTAGAGACTAACCTTTCTGGAAGCAAATTCTATAGCTTGCTTTTCAAATACATCAATCCCCTTGAGGCGACTCGTAATGATTTCTTCAAGCTGTTGATAATTATATGGGCCAAAGCAAAGCCGCTGTATGCCCATTCGGCTTGATATACGAGGAAGTAACTTCTCTGGAAGATCCATAGTATTTGCTATCCCTGAATTGGTTACATTAGTACTGAAGAATAAGTTTTTGCAATGCACAAAGGCATCTAGTGATAATCATATGGATTCTTGTTTTCCCACTATTTTAAATTACTTCTGCAAACTGGGGGAGATCATAATACTGAAAAAATAATTGAATAGTGAATTATCTTACCTATGACAATTAGCTTGGAATGTGGCTTAGTAGGCCAGTCAAGAATATTGTACAGAACCTGTGAAAAAAGAAAAGTTCTTCACAATGTGATTACATGTTTTAAAGAATGCAACCTAGACATGTCTCCTGTTGTAGGATTTGTAGATTACCGACTGGTTTCTGGTTACCAGAAGATCAAGCTCATCAATAAGCAAAATACATGGCCGGTCAGCCTCATCTCTGGTTTTCTTTCCTTCTACAAATCTCTCGTTTAGCAAGTGGAGAGCCTTTTTCCACCCGACCCTGTGTCCATTTAGTGCCTCATATATAACCTGAAAGAATATCAAAACTATAAGAAAATGACTTCGGAATATGTATGTTATACACTTATACTAACTACGCTAAAAATACTATATACTTCATGAACTTTACCTTATAAATATTCTCTGGTGATGCCAATTTCAGGCCATTAATCTCCACAAAAGAGTATGGTTTGATGCTCCCTGCATCAACTTCTGACTTCAAACTTCTCATTACTGATAGTACACTCATTGTCTGCAGTTACACATGGATAAAAGGACTAAGAAGCAAGACTTGTTTCATGATAGCTATGTTAAAGCCTTATTAGATAGACACATGGATAAAAGGAATAAGAAGCAAGACTTGTTCCATGATAGCTAAGTTAAGGCCTCATTGGATAGTAGACTAAAGAAACAATATCGAAGATCAAACTAGGATACCTTGCCAGTTCCTGGAACACCATGAATGTAGAGGCAACGCCCCAGACATTGATCATCAGAAATAGAACCTTTGATGAATGTAGTTATCTCCTCCATTTCTCTAAATAAAAGCATGCTTTGATTATTAACTTCAGAGAGATATAAAAAATATTTACAATCATGTTCAAACTTCAACAACATACTTATTTCTACAAGGTAAAGATTTAGGCAGTGACACTATCAACAGGGTAGCCTTTGCTCTCTCAAGATCAGTCTGTTTGTGAGACCTTACATGCTGTGGAATTCTTTTTGTGCCTATCTTCTGAAGTCCAAAGAACTGCCCCTTGTGCAGATTCTGTATAATTTACACATTTATTTTCTGTAGGAAATCATAAATACCAAAAAAGAAAATGGTTACAAAGTGAACAATAATATCCATACTGCAGCTAAGGGATGGTTTGTTGATGGTTGAGATTGCACTTTTTTAATATTTTCTTCTTCATATTCAACATCTTCATCTGTATCAGAGTCTGATTCCTTGTCAACATTCCAGTCTTCGTCACTATCAGTCTCTTCATTCTACCATACAAGAATAAACTCATCAATGCTGGCATTGTTAAATGGTCAACTCCTTTCTTTAATAAGAAGGATCCTGCTAACATTCTAAAATGATTACCTCTGTTTCATTGACAATATCAGCAAGAAGTTTGAAACTGTGCCAATGGATGTCATACTCATATTCACATAAGAAAACATCATCTCCCTCATTGCTAGCCTTAGCATATTCTTTGGGGATCATGACAGAGCAATGTCTAAGGACAGATTCCATCTGCAGTAAATATGGGAGCAACATGATAAAGTGAAGGAGGATATAGAAATATTAAAAATAGCCATGAAAGTACCGATAGTTATGTTAACTTTTACGAGATAGCTTTTTACTGCGTCCAATAATGTAGGCATTAGCTGCATCAACTGTTTCATTATTTTAACATCCCAATTCTCCTTTATTTGATATCTAATTATAGTGGACATAAATGATAAACATGTTTCCTGGAGCATGATGATGAAATTTAATAGTTCAACTTCTTTTCTGGCTACTAAAATTAACATGGGTGAGGGATTGCACATTATGTTCTTAACGGCTTAGCAGGAAAATAGAACTTCCATTTCTGGTGATAAAAAACAATTCAAACAACCCTGGGGTGTAAAGGTTTGATAAGATTCAAAAAGGCAAACATGATTGTAGATAAAGTCAAACTAATCAATAAATGAAGCATCTATCACAATAAGCAATCAGTCTTTATTATCAATGGATATAATCTAGTAAATTCAAGTACAGTTCTATTATCTTTTGGTACATCTAGATTGCTTTAGTTTTCTTTTCCAAAATAAGAACTAGACTTGAATTGAGTATGGAAAAGAAGACTCAAGCCATCCAGATGTACCCAAAGATTTCAAGGTTACCACAAAAAATATGCTAGATTCAATTTATCAAATAAGCTTGTTAGATAGGAAGTTCAACCAGAAAAAAACTTCACACACGTTAGCATTTTATGCAACAACAACCAAAAAGTTAACACACCCAGTACCTCAATGTCAGCAAAATCATTAGTTCGATATAGCTCCCTTTTAAGGTTATGAGGTTGCCGCCCAACAGAAGTCTCTTCTGGGATTGTATACCAGCGCACCCGACACCAATAATTGCCATCTACCTCTTTCCATATGCTACTCACATGCCCAATGGACACCAACACAATTAGTTATTGAACAAAAGAAAACGCAGTGCAAGTGTATTTCATTCGATTCAACAACAAAAGACATTCACATGCCATTGTTAGATTTCAACTTAAAACCGTTGTGGAACTTCCTAACATCCATACCTTTCAATGCGAGCAGCCCACAAATCACTGGAAAGAAGCTTCTCCCTCATAGTCCTGACTAGTTTCTTACCCTTGGGAGGTGTTGGTAACTGAACTTCCTTACCCATCTTACGAGCCTCGCAGAACACACAGATCCAATCCCCTTCGGGAACGTCCTTCAATGGCGGCCTCAAGCAATTCAAATGAAACCCGCCCAAACAATCGTCACACTCAATCATGACAACGTCGTCGTTTGAGGAAAAACACATCCTACACTCCTCCACTTCGGGATCTTTGTCGTCATCGGAGCTAGCGTCTTCTCTCCTCTTAACATAAACAGCATCCCCCAATTCAAACTCACCTCCATCATACACCACTTTTTTATAATACACACGCCTCCTCTCAAGCAATTTCCCCCTTTTAGCTCTGGTAGCAACACCTACTTCCCCCTCCCTCTTCCTCTTCCTCTTGGATTTCTTTTCCGATGAAGTCGCCGGTGTTACCGGAGCAAAGGAAACTTCTTCAATTGAACCCTCCCCATTCTTATTATTATTATTATTATTCTTCGTTTTTTTAGCTGAAATGTTACTGGTCCTGACTTTGTCTTCACCGGAATCCTCCTCGACGTAATCAATGGATCGTCGCGTCCTCCTCCGATTAGGAGTAGTGACCGAGATTTCGTGAGGTGTGTGGGGAGCATCGAAGTGGAGGGACTTGGCACGCGTGGATCTGCGTAAATGTTGAGTTTGTGGAGTGTCGTCGGGGGTTACAGCGGGATTGGATTGGGATCGGAGCTTGGGTTTGGAGGGAGTTTGAAAGGATTTGGAAGGAGTTGCAGCCATTGCAGCTAGGGTTTGGAGTGAGTGAGTGAGTGAGTGAGCAACAACAACGACGGTGCTTACAGAGATGAAAATTGGCGCCAAAATCAAAGGGTACATTTGGAAAAGAAAAGCTTTTTATTTTAAAAGATAAAAGATTATTATTAAAATTAAATGAATATTTCATTATTAAAAAAATTGCAGTTGTGTTGTGTGTACCAGTAGTCCGAGACAGAGCAGAGCGAGTTTCCAACACCAACAGCAGCAGCAACCCGAAAACACCACCTTGGGTTAGGGTTTCTGCAATTCCCCAATCTCGATCTTCCCAAAACTAGGATTTCTTCTCACCATGACGGACGGCTACTGGAACCGGCAACAGGCGCTTCTGCCTCATTCCGGCATGCTCAAACGACCGCGTTCCGACTACGGTTCGTTCTCTCTCTCTCTCTCTGGATTTCCTACATGCTTTTTGTTTCGTGCAATTTGCCTACTTTCTCTTTCGTTGTTTGTGGAAGTTTGTAAATTTCGATTTTTTCATTATAAATTCTTTGTTGTTGGTGCTAGCAATTTGATTGGGCGTTAAACGATGCCATTTTGCTTGCTCGTTCTCGCTCGCTTCTTTGGGCTGCGTTTTGAGTGGGGTGTTTGTTAAATGGGTGTGTTATGAACTTATCATCGTGCTGTTCTTCTGATCGATCAATTTTTATTCAGTCGAATTTTACAAGGTTTTGTTGATTTAGAAAAACAAGGGCGTTTTGGACTTTAGGCATTGCATAGGCTTTTATATTTGGTGTGTAAATTCCATTTAGGTATGGGGTACCATTTGGATTTCAGTTTTTTAAGATATTGGGCTATTAAATTTAAAATAAGTGATTATTTCATAAGCAGATAAAATTGGTTTTCTATAAATAAGTTAAAAACTGTTTATTTTATTTACATGCTGCAGCTTCATTTACCTGACATGTCTGAAGAGAATTTGCTTCCAATGGATTTATTGGTTAAACTTAAGGGAACTGATTATTTGGACTTGCAAGGTTATGGATTGATGTTAGGCTTGTTAGATTTTATGATCTTAATAACTACATTGATATTGGGCTTTATTGATTGGCCATGTCTGTCTGACATCTACATATGTGGCCGTATTCAATTTCCTGGTGTTTTCAAGGTTTTATGGGTTGAATATAATGTGATGGTTGATTAATTTTTCTACATCATATATATCTTAATTTTTTTGCCTTTTCAAATATTAGCAATGCAAAGAATAATGTGGAGTATCAGAGATTTGTGCTTTAAGAAAAGAGGCATAATTATAAGCTAAATTAGTAGGACGAACTAGGAATCTAGATGATGTTGCAGGGTTACGAGCTTATTCTTGTTTCTATGCTTTTGAGATTTTAGTGATTAAGTTCTTATTAGACATAGTTTCCATAAAATAAAATTGAAAGTTATTATGAGTATTATTTGCATTTCTAAGCTGTAATTTTCAGTTAGATGCAGCAATGACTCAGTGATAGCAACAATAAGAAATTCTGCTCCTGGAATTCTATGTTGCCTTTCCAGTGTTTCTGTTTTATTGTGGCTTCACTGGCTTGTATTTATTTTTCTTCTTGATTGTCTACCTCATGTTGTTTAGGTCTTGTTAGCTTTAGTTAGGTCATCAGAGTGTGGTTAATATCTTTATAGTGAACCTTAGTTACATGGAGATTGGAGACCAAAAATTGATTATATGGGTATCCCAAATGGTGATGAGATGATCACTCAGTCTATTTGGTTTCTGAACATTGTTTTTGTTTTCTATTGTAATTTTAATTTCCTATCAATAGATTTTACTTTTAAATTTCATTATTTCAGAAACAATGGTTGGGATAAATTTATTGTAATTACAAAGTTGCCACTGCATTTTCAACTAACAATTTCCTGTTTTGAAAGGAAAAATTATTTGTTATTGTTTATGTAATTCCAACTAAACACATTTCAATAAAAAAAGAAAATACATGAACCAAGCACACCCTTAATCTCCTGTTCTTTAAAAGTATTTTGCTATTGTTTATGGAAATGAAAATTTTTATGAAGCTGGAAAGTACTAATAACTCTACCAGTATTATGCATTTTTGTTAAATCTGTTATTATTTTATTTTTACATTGCAGATATGCCTGCTTCCGGTCTGTCTTTCAGGTAATGAGATGCATAATTATATTGCTCATGATGATGACCGTACTAGCCACCGAATGCTAAAGGACACAAAAACAATTGGATCTTCGTATGACCGCTACCTTCAGAGTGGGGTAACACTTCATCTTGTTATGTCTTAAATATTTCACTGTTGGTTATTTTTGGCACTTACACTACTCTTTACTGTTTGTTTTGAGCACTTTCATTTAAATGCTTGTTTCTGAGAACATGTATCCTGTTTATTTTTGCAGCAACTTTCTTCATTCACGTCTGGGGAAGCCAGTACAGTTGGTGGTCTTGGGTTGTCTAGGGGCGGTGGTGGAATATCAGGCCATTCACTAGCTGATCCTGCTGGCATGAGGCATCATGGGGGTGGTGGTCCAGATATAGCACCAAATGGACGGGGTGTTAATTATGGTGGTCAGCTACTAGTAGATGCAGTTTCCAGACCTGGACCTGAGACAGTACCTCTACCTCCAGATGCTTCAAGTACTTTATACGTTGAAGGTCTCCCTTCTGATAGCACCAGACGGGAAGTAGCTCATATCCTTTTCATTTTGATGCAATGCTTAGGATTTTCCTCTTGTTTTTCATCTAATTCTGAGTTTCATTGATTTTAGTTCAGTTATTCATATTCCTTAACATTACCTTAGATATTTTCCGCCCTTTTGTTGGGTATAGAGAAGTTAGACGTGTGAGCAAAGAATCCAAACATGTAAGTGTACTGTTTGTAACAGATGCCTGCTTGTCCTCTTTTGGTTATTTAGTTGACTGGTCAAAAGTTCCTGTGTTCTCTTTATTATGCTGAAACACTTTTTCATTGCAGCGTGGTGGAGATCCTCTAATCCTTTGTTTTGTGGACTTTGCAAATCCAGCTTGTGCAGCAACTGCTATGAGTGCCTTGCAAGGTATCATTTATAGTTACCTGCTGGTATAAGGAAATTAATTCTGTTTTGGTTTTGTAATTACATAATTGCACCACTTTAAAATGAGGTAAAATGTTGATAGTTGTTATGAAATAGAGAATGCTTTCAGGCAGCATTTGATGTGCAAATAGAACCGAATGGGAACATTCTGTTCTATTCTCATTTGTTCCATCCCCTTTTAGTGAAACCAAAATGTATCACTTTTTGACCTCATCCTGTCTGGTTTATATCTAAAATGCATGCATTTTAGTGGAACTGAATTCAAACTCATTTCTTGTTCTGTTTATTTTCAAAATGCACCAATGACAACCCATGTTATATTTTATCCTGTTCTTTCACACCTATCAAACACTACCTTGGTGTGTTTGCCTCCTTTGTACTAATGACTTGCTGGGAGTATTACTATATTTGTGTTCCCAATGATAAAACTGCTGGAATATCTATAAATTATCTCATAATATTTCTGTTGTATGAATATTTTAGAGTTATTAGATGATCTCTCGGGAGTAGTTTTTATATTTCATTACAATTCATGATTTGTTTTCATATTTAATAAGGATTTAGAATTGAGTATTGAGATGCTAAAATGGTGAAAGTCATCAAGGGTTATTTGTGATAGCAAAGTAGCTACCAAACTTAGAGGCAAGTTGAATTGTATTGCATATGCCCATTTATATTTGTAGTGAATGGTGGTTCTTATAGGGACAAGAAAAAGGTGACAGTACAAAAAAATGTGAATGCTGAGATGCATGTGTCCAAAAAAAGGATAAGATATGAAATGATTGTATATGAGGATGCATTAGTGTAGCATTGATTTAGAAAAGGATGAAAAAAAAAGGGTTTAGTTTGGACATGTACAAAGGCCACTACTAGTAGCACTGGTGAAAGAGAGCAGGTTGAATAGTTTTTAGTAGTGTGAAAAGAGGGACAAGGAGACCAAGAAGTATATTAGGGGAAGTTGTTAAGAGTAATCTCATGTCTAGCGATCTATGTAGCCAATCTCACTTAGTGGTATAAAGCTTTTTGTTGATATGGTTGTGATTAAAGGAAATTTAAGTTCTGTAAGAATACTAAATAAGTGATTAGACAAGAACCAAAATCAAGGGTTCAATAAACTAGAATGCAGTATGTGTATGCTTATTGTGGTAGGCTGTGCTCAAAGCTAACAGTTTCTTATATTTGACATTTTCACATATTTAAGGATCCAAACTTCCTGGTGTTTACTGACATTGCTGTTGGTGGTGGTGCACAGGTTATAAAGTTGATGAACTCAATCCTGAGTCTAGTCACTTGCGGCTTCAGTTTTCTCGGTTTCCTGGTCCAAGAAGTGGACCTGCTCTTCGCGGTAAAAGATGATCTGGTTCACATAAGCCGTCTAGCTTTTATGCTTATCAGAATGTCGTGGTTCTTTATACCATCGTTCTGGGGGCGATACACCATATGCAACACAATCCTTATTAGAGCCCTTGAAATGCGTTAAGTTATTAACAGGCCAAGATCAAAGTACAATTTCAATTAGCAAAAAACTAACAAATGAGGATTTTTATTACATGTATTCAATTACTCTGCTGTATCATTATTTGCTAAATTTAGTATATTCATCCAGTGTCTGATTTATGGTAGCGTTTACTTTGTGCGGCCCCAACAACTATTTATTACTATTTTTATTATTATTCAATATTATCATACATTCCTAGGCACGTTCAATGCGATTTCTGTGAGAGGAAGCTTTGGTGGTTAACTGCGTTGAATACCAAATCAAACAGCCATAATTTGCTAGTTTAGACAACAGAACACATCCAGGGTTATTTTTTTTAACTTATGTTAAAGGTGTTTGGTGTATATACGTTTCTTAAAAACTCTTATCTGCATTCCTGTGTCTCAAGAGATGGGAAAACTCAAACACATAATATAGGGTTTTAGGTTTGACAAATAGAGTAATGTGTTTTAGTCATTAAAAAAATTATTTTTGATCTTTCATTTATAGAAATATGTTATGTAGTTTTGGTTTTCATAAATTAGAGAAAAAAAAGAACGATATTTTTGTTTGTGAAAAAACTGATTATATAAGTTATATTTAAAAAATGAGACAACTGATCAGATCTTTTAGAAATTAAAAACAGGTATTTTTAATATTTATATAAATTAAGAACATATTTAACCTTTTTTAAAAGCATAAACACTTAGAAGTTGGTTTAAAAGCATATATTTTTAGTATATAATATATTTTATTATTTGTAGTTAAGAAGTCATTTTCTAAGAAATCTACTTTTTAACTAATAGCTCTAGCAAATGTTGAAAGCTGGATACATCATGGAACGGATGAAGGATTCATTTGTCAAGTTTGCATTATTTTTATTATTATTTATTGTTAAGAAGTCAGTTTCCTATATTCTTCACACAAAAAAAGTCAGTTTCTTAGAAATAATGAAATACGCCTTCTACCTATTATTTTTAGCATGTTTTTAAAACTGAATTCATCATGGAACCGATGAAGGGTTCATTAGTTTAATTGAAATTAAACATATATTTTTAGTATATAATATTTGAAGCAACAAAAAAATAATAAAAAATTAAATTGAGTGAAATTTTAAATTAATAAAAAAAGGTTACAGACTTAAATCCAATAAATATAAACTACATAACTAATTTTTTTTTTACAATATAAACTACATAACTATTAAAAATAGAAGAAATAAGTTTTGACTTGAATGCAATTTAAAACTGCCATAGTTATATAGAGTTTATCAGTGACAATGACAACGGGAAAACGTGTAGATTCCAAGAGGAAGAAGACCCGAGTTTGGCCTTTTGTTTTTTTTTAGACGGGGCTACACGTTTGATCCTTCAAGATGATGAACTTTCATTCTTTTGTGTAAGAGTAAGTTTATTATATATTTTTCTTTTTCTTTTCCAAAATGTAAGGGCAAAGCTTGAACTAGTCTTGCATTATATATTGGCCGTGCCGGTTCTTTAGGGTTTGCATCCCGTTCTACTTCAGATGCCAGTTTTCAAACTAGTAATTATCTACTGGTTGAATTGGTCCATTCAGTCAATTTTTCTCAACACTGATTTTTATTCTGTTTATTTGATTCTATTTTGTTTATATATATACTTCGATAATTTGTTTTCTTTTTTTTGTGAGTGATATTTTAATTAAGTTTATCACATTATATATTTAGAAAATGAAGTTGAACCAAACCTAAATTTACCTGCTCTAATATGAACACATTAATTTAGTCGTCAATATTATTTTTTGAAAGCACGAGGCCGGCGGCTTGCTTTGTCTCTTTTGGCCAACACTTTTACTTTATCTGGTAATTACCTTTCTTAATCTGGGTAATTAAATATTGGTTTATCGATTTAATCTCGTACAGCTTGCTTTCCCATGGTGTTTCAAAAAGCAACAGTTTAACGGAATTAAATATTTAATATTATCCACTGATTGAATCAGACTTATTGGTACTTCATTATTGCAGTAATACCGTATTTTTAAGAATATCAATATGTACTGTGCTGTACTACTATTTGGTTTAGAACCACACTTTTCGAGGAAGAAAATTCTATTCGAGTTTAGAATAATATTCACACAACACGCTAGGTTAATGAATTCTTTCAACAAGAGTCTTTTTCATTAACTGCATGTATTTATTGTGGATTTAGATGGGTTTGTAATTTTGAGGCAAAAAATTCTTTGAATTAGAATTTTGGGAGCAAGGAAAATATATATTATATGGGTACATTACTTGTCTTTCAAACAATCAAGTTCACATTGACTTAAACTTTGTTAGACGATTTATCATGGGGGACATGATAAGTGCAGGTAGCAACAGTAAAAGATTATGGGAATATAAATAATGACTTTATTTTTTATGCATTGTAAGTTAAAATATTTACACATAATTGGAAATTGTGGAAAATATGACTTTTAAAATGATTATTATAAAATATTTTACATACTAATTATTGCATGCGTAACTATTTATTAATAAATATTTCTGAAAGTGAAATCATTATTATATATTGGTGTTAAAATTGCTTTGACAAACGCATTCTTTTTATGTATGTGTTATTCTCATAACACTATTCAAATTAGAAAGGGAGATGTTATGATTATCAAAAAAGACAATTGAAATAATGGAAAGTTTCAAGTCCCATTGGCTAAACTTTGTATTGTGATGGCTTAATCAAACTCTCTTTGGTGTCATTTTTGTAGTAGGTGGTTGACTTTTCTTTTCTTTTTCTTTTCTTTCTTTACTACATTAATATAAGCATATTTTAAGTTCTTTTTCACACGAATTAAAAAAAAAAACTAAAAAATGAAAGAAACTTTCTATATACACTAGCCTATATTGTTCTAGCCTTAGCCACAACTAAAGATATGATCATGGTTCATTCTTATTTGTTGAAGCAATTAGCGTGTGGGGTCCTTAGTTGTCGTAATGCTATTATCATTTTCCCTAAGGTTTTGTAGGGATTCCTCCAACCTCCCCCAAACAAGATAAAAAGTTGGATAATATATATTGCAAGAGACAAACATGCATGGAATTAGCAAAATGTATGTACCCGGTAATTAATATGTGGCTATTACGCATTCAATAATGAAGGAAATGTACTCCTTTTCACTTCGTTATCATTATATATATAAGTAAATGCACACAATTTTACACTCACTATTGGACAAGTGAGTGGACAATGGAAAAGCCATAAGTCTAGGTGAATCCTCTTTGTTTCACACTAAAAACCCTTTTCCTTTCTTTTTGCATGGCACACCGTCAAAAGTTTGTGCCGAATAATATGATTGATATATTATCTTACATTCTAACTTTAAAAAAAAAAAAAAAAAACATTATCTTTAAACAAGAGAGTTGCGTGTGCAAACAAATTTGGCTAAAACTAACCACTAAGAGTAGTCATATATGCTTTCTATTTGTAGTTTTGCAATTATCTCACCAAGAGTACAATTTAGTTAACAACAAGACATATATAATTTCGTGGTAGGATATCAACTTAATTATTATTATTATTAAAATCATATGTACCATTACTCACTTTCATTAAAGAAACACATAATGTTTCCGTATCTTTAACATTATTATAGAATTGGTTTTCTTATCTGAATTATAGTCCTTGCATATTTCTATCAATAATTTGAGTGTCTATTTATAAAAAGAAAATAAAATTGAGCTCTATATTACTGAAACATATTGTGATTGGAGGACAATTTGATCAATTTCAATGTATAGGTACATTGATATTTGGAAGCATTTACAGTCACACCATTAAAGTAGAATTTTAGCATAACTTAAAACAATTCGAGTGTCTGAATTATTTGTAAAATTGAGCAATATATTACAGAAATAAATTGTGATATTGGGGGGTCAATTTAAGCAATTTGAATGTTTCCATGCATTGATTCATTTAGGATAACTGAAAGCAAAAATCCTTGGATATTTCTGGGAGGGATATGAAGAATATGAATAGAACAAGAACAAGAACAAGGGCAAAGACAAAGACAAAGACTTTACAAATTTGTACAGTGGTCCACAAATTAAACCTATGCCACACTTCACAATAACTCACAAAGGAAGGAAAAGTCAGCCTTCAACCTAGATGTACCTTTCACAATTAAGACTTTTGGAACTGTGTTTGGCAACTGTCCCAATTCGTTCGAAGCCTTAAAAAAGAATCCAAACACACTAAGGCTAGATAAAACCGGAGGCTATGTAATATAATAAATTAAACTACTTTGACTGTGTGGTTTTACGGTATATGTTTGGTGGATGCCAGCATATATGTTATTATTTATACTAAACTAAATCCATTTTAATCAAATTAAGAGAATCAGATTCTGTTCATGATTGAGCTGTACATGCCTAGAATATGAAAGAGTCTTATGTTATCATTTCTTTGAAGGTAACCTAGCTAGCTATATATAGGTAAAATAATGGATTGACCTTAAAAAATTTTATGGAGTGCTACAAGGATAATAATTAAAAAAATAACAAGTAGATTTTTATTTAAGATCACATTAAATATGCATTTAAAATTATAAAAAAAAATTATTAAAAAAGTCTTTCTTTTTTTATAGATTTTCTTACTTTTTTTTTTAATTGATGTTTGTTAGTTAGCACTTGTCAAATTATAAGATAAGAGTTGTTGTATATGTTTATTATTTCACAATAAGCAAAATTAGATACATGAGGCATACTTTTGATATTATTTTTTAATTGAAATTACGGTTGTATTTTGATAACATGTACAATGAAAGTCAACATAAGTTATCAAAATGAAACTCAAATTGTAATTAAAAAAAATTACAGATGTTAACAATTATAATTTGAAGGCTCTCATCATCTTGGTCCTTCTTATGTGTCATTTTGACCTGCAACAGGTTATAGCAACAAAAATGTTAAATATGTGATTGTAGTGCATATGCATGTCATGTTTGATTTCAATTCCTTTTTTAATCATACTTAATTACCTGATGTTCATAATACACCATATATCTATTTTGTCCTGTATATATAGGATCTTGGATCAGTAGATCTAAGTCTTGATTTCCTCTTGTTAATTTTATTAAATAAGAAGTCATTCATCCATTCTTTTAAAAAATTATATCATCTGGATGATTGATAATGTAACAATTACAAAAAAAAAAAGACCTTAATAATTAGTAATTTTATATTTAATAATGGTCAATTATCAAATTTTCTCTGATTGGTGACTAGATGTTACACGTAATTTCGAAGTTGGTAGCTTAGTATGTTGTCCAGCTATATGTTATAAGAAAATTTCAAAAGACAATTTGTTATTTAATTTGAAAATATTGCAAGGATAAAGACATCTAAATACCTACACACTTTGGCTAACTAGAAGTTGGAAAAATTATTGTATGTTTTTCAAAGTATTTCTTTCTATGTTCTAGAAGTAATTGTATATTTTCTATTATTCTACATGCCATACATATGCTATGATTAGATTTTTCTAATCAGATTATAAATTTCTCTATAACCACTAATAAAAAAAATTCAGTAATAAAATAAAATAAATAAATTAAGTTTTCATATAAATTAAAATCAATTTATGTAGTTAATTTTTATAAAAATTCTTTTCATTTAATCTCGATATGTTTAATTCATTATCCAAAAAAAAAAAAACTAATTAATATATAAAAGTTGATTTTAATTTTTTTTTAAAAGTTGATTTTAGCTTATGGTAAAAGCTTAATGTATTTCATCTTCTTTGCCTCCCATAAAGGTTTATGGAAAAAATTGTTTGTCTTATATATAAAAAAAAATTGTAGTTATTATTGATGCCTTCATACGAACGTCATTTATAAAATTGATCTGCTCCATGTGAACATTACCTAGGATACTGTCTAGCTCCATCCATGCATTAACTTTGTGATATAGTGCATGCCCAAGCCAAAGACCTACTAGTTACACCCTTCCCAGACATCACCATCATTGCATGGTCCAATTATTTCACATGCTATCTACCCTACCAATTTAATTATAATTTATTATTTTTATGATTTTTAAAATAATTTTATAAAATTTATAATATTCATATTATAAATGATAAATTATAATCGAATAACACGATTAAAACTAATTTACATAATCAACTAAACATAACATTTTTTTTCTTCTTTCTTACATTTTTAATTCATTATATTTATTTAATTATTAACAACAAGCAACACAAGATACAAAATGTTTAATATGAATCTATGATGGTCTTAACCAGCCAAGTTCCGGTGAAGTACTTAATTTAGACTTAAATATTAATTTAAGTCAGAGTGATGTGTCTTCCGTGATGAGACATGATAAGAAGTTTATGAGATAAGTATCTTGATTATTTGATGTGTTTGTGATTAAAGAATTGTGTTTATAATTCAAAGTTTCACATCCATATGAGGTTTGATACATTGGACTCTACATAGTGAAAATATAATTGGATATGGTAACATTGAGTTTTGATTTATTTACATTTTAGCCACTCTCATATAATGATCAATGATCAAGTTTTATAAATATCACTTAACATGGTTACATGTTATTAGCACATTGGAATATAAAATCCACAAAAAAATACTGGGTTTCCCCAAAGAATTAGTCAATAGTCAACAACGATTTTGACGGATTTCAGCCCCGTAAGCAATGCAAGCATTAAATTAAGAAGTAAATAAAATGTCTATAATGTCTATTAATACCTTGAAAATTCAACTAACTAAATTGGTGAAGTTTGAATTAGGGTATATTGCATTTTTCTTATATCTAGATAACATTTAATAAAAGTTTTGAATTAAGGGGCTAGTTCTTAAAGATCAATCGGCTCATGTATACACAATGTGCTTGCTATCGAGCTAGCATTTCCTTCCTCATATTTTTCTTTAAAAATTCTGTACATGTTAATTTATTAAAAAATACAATTGCATTTGGATATTAAATTGTTAGGAAATGGACCTGTATATGAAAGTAAAAGTATGCTTAAATATTCAATTTTGAAATGGAACAAATCTCAAAACCTTCTCGGAAATTTCCTAATAATTATGCAGTAATGTATGTCGTTCTCACTTATTTACTGGTCACTTTCTTGGCTACATCTACCCCCAAAAGCACGAAAAGAATATTGAAGTAGTTCTGTAATCTCAAACATCATTGTCACCATTGACATGGTGGTCAATGCAAATTATACTATTACTTAAAAATAATTCTAAGCCTTCTTACAATATCTTCTTTTTAACCTTTGTATGTATTAGATAAAAAAATATTATATGTTTTTTTATATATATTTAAGATATTAAATTTATATTAATTTTTAAATAATTGAGTTTTTTTTTTAAAAGTATAATAGATAAAAAGAAAAATTATATAGAATATTAAAGGATATGACATAATTAATCTTACTTTAATATTGTTTAACTTTTGTGTATGTCATTTAATTTTCCCCTCTTTTCATTCCTTCAAAAAGCAAAGCACACAAAGTAAATTAAAGAAATTTTCTTTTTTACTTATATTTATTTTCTTCTTATTTCTATCAATCATTAACAATACATTCTTTTTCACTACAATTTTTTTTATTTATTTCACTTCTAATCTAAACAAAACATAAATGAGAAGTAAAACCCATAAACTTTTATGATTCTTCATGAATTTTAACCAATAATAAAAAAAAAAGTTAAAAAGAATATGTTAAAAATGTGTCACAAATAGAAGAGTACGTCACACTATTTATATTAAACGTTGCTAATGTTTTCTATTCAACACAAAATAGAAGGAATATATACAAATACTACAATAATACAATGTAATTTGTCCAAGATTTTCACGTGTGGATGTAAAATTAAACTGGAAGAAAGTCTCAGTACTCTAATAATTGAGAAAGTACTCTCCGTGTCTCAGGTATATATGGGAAAAGTGGGCATGCGTCACTGATAATTAACAGTCAAAAAACGATGGGGCATGCCATGGTTGGACCTCAAACCTAAACACTTTATTTCCATTCAAATGCTCACGTTAACGTGACGATCAATTATAAAGGTTTTTTTTTTTTTTTACTTCATGAGGAGTCTTGTCTACTCACTAACGCAACATGGCATGATATAGTAACGTGTGAACTGTGAAATACTATATCTCTAGAAAAAGAGAAAATTGAGAGAGAAAAAACGATAATTCATTTTTAAATTATAATATATTTTAATTTATACCATAAGAATAGATAAATTTATGAGTTAAGTAGAAATATATAGTTTTTGACGTCAAATTTCACTACGTACGTGGATAGGAAAAGACTAGGGCCATGCTCAAAGGTTTTTTTCTTTTTCTTTTGCCTAGTGATTTTTTTTTATTATTTCACATTTTTTAAAGTTATCTTTTATTTTAGAGTAGAAATCGTAGGTTCGTTAGGTGCCTATTGACTTTTTTTGTAGATTAGACTAGGTTTTGGGATATCCTGGAGGCTGAAACAAAAGTTATATGCTTGCCAAACCTTTTTACCTACTGAACAACGACAAGACATAACTAAATCTAACCCATCGACATGACCCTAATCTACTGATCGAATAGGGACAAAACATAAACTTTCATTTTTTTTTATAACCCATAAGCTTAATTTCATTATATTATTAACTACTAACTTTTGGAGAATGAAAGAATTAATCTTTTTTTTATAAAATATTTCGTATTATTTTATACTTGATTTAGTTAAGTAGAATAGCTAAGTAGAACATTTCTTAACCAAATTGCCAGCCTGACATACTCCTATTTCCAACATGTGAACCTTTCAATAATTATTTTCGTGTTATTAATTGATACCAATTGTAGAACCATGCCTGTCAAGTACAACCAAATATAAGTATATTTCACTTAAAAAAAATTAAAATTGAAAAAAGAAATATCGAGAAAATTAAAACATGTCAATGTGTGTGTATGTAAATATAGACAATAATGCGCAGGATCGATGCCAAATAATTGTTTATTGCATTTCCAAATATTTGTGGCATAAGTGCTCCACATGTCAGTAAATTTGTTTGTTAGATTATTTGACAAAAAAAAAAAAAAACATAATGGTTAGATTTGATATACATATCACAGAGTCAACTATGTACAAAATCTACTCAATTAATTCCTTGTTCTATTTATATTTTATAAATAGGTGTATACATATAAAATATATAATTTCCCATATCATATGCATGAACGTGCTCCACATGTTGTAAATTTCTTCCCTGGAGGAATTATTAAGAAACAGAATGATGGAAATATTAAATAATGTTGTAGCTCACATGTCAGGGTAAATGTAGCTGCAGCATTTAATTAGTGGGAAGACAGAGACAATTTTAATTTGAAGAGAATTTCTTAGACCTACCCTACCTAATTCATTCCACAGTTTATAGGATGTACTTTAGAGTTTAGACAGTAAAATGCTCGACAAGCAAAAAAGGTCGTAATAAAAGGAACTATAGAGGCTCTACTCTTTGTCTTTATCTGCAAAACCATGCAGTATGTAATATTCGTTTTAATTAGCCTCCACGATCTGTCAATAGAAGGTGAAAAAGATAATTTCATAATGGCAGCCATATAAGGTCCCAGGGAATCACTAACTAGAAGAGATGAAATGACATAAAAGGGCACCATTAAGAGGGCTTTAAATGCTTGCCAGCTATAGAATAAAAAACGAAGATAGATGGGACAAATTATTATTACATCAATTAATACACAATAATAATTTGAGGAAGACTATGTGTTTATATATATTTATTTTAATTGGTTGGTGTCACTTATTATAAGGAAAATAAGGGCAGTGTCAACATTTCCAGACAATTAATTAGTTATTTTATTTTCTCCATCTATAATTATTAATTTCCATAGCTAGCTGTCTTTATCAAATCCAAATCCGCGTTCTACAACCAACTTGGTCGCATTTGTCCAAAACACTCAATATCAAGATTTTCAAATAGTTTTCACATTGTTTAATTAAGAGGAGAATTGTAGTACGAGATGAAATAATCTAAGTCCACCTACCAAGATAAAATAGTTTGGATAAATGGGTAAAAAAAGAAGTTATATAAGAGCAACACTACCTCTCCTAATGGCAGTACCAAAACCCAAGATGGGGTCTCCAATGGCCTCTCTAATTCTTACTATTGCATTGACCATAATCTCTTTCACCTTCCCAGCTCAAACAACAGCAGACAACTACCTCTACTCATCTCCACCACCACCAAAACACTCTCCTCCTCCTCCGTATTACTATCACTCTCCACCGCCACCAAAGCACTCTCCCCCACCTCCATATTACTATCACTCTCCACCCCCACCAAAGCATTCGCCTCCTCCTCCGTACTACTACCACTCTCCACCTCCACCAAAGCATTCACCTCCTCCTCCTTATTACTATCACTCTCCACCCCCACCAAAGCACTCACCACCACCACCATACTATTACCACTCTCCACCACCGCCAAAACACTCACCACCTCCTCCTTATTACTACCACTCTCCACCACCGCCAAAGCATTCACCCCCTCCTCCTTATTATTACCACTCTCCACCCCCACCAAAGCACTCACCACCTCCACCATACTACTACCACTCACCACCACCACCAAAGCATTCACCTCCTCCACCATACTACTACCATTCTCCACCCCCACCGAAACACTCACCTCCACCACCATATTACTATCACTCTCCACCCCCACCAAAGCACTCACCACCTCCTCCATACTACTACCACTCTCCACCACCACCCAAACACTCACCTCCACCACCATACTACTACCACTCTCCACCCCCACCAAAGCACTCACCTCCACCACCATATTACTATCATTCTCCACCACCACCTAAGCACTCACCTCCTCCTCCTTATAAGTACTCATCTCCTCCACCACCACCATACAAATACCTATCACCACCACCCCCAGTCTACAAGTACAAGTCTCCACCACCACCAGTCTACAAGTACAAGTCACCTCCACCACCATACAAATACCCATCTCCTCCTCCTCCACCATACAAGTACCCATCACCACCACCACCAGTGTACAAATACAAGTCACCTCCACCCCCAGTTTACAAATACAAATCTCCCCCTCCTCCCTATAAGTACCCATCTCCTCCACCACCACCATACAAATACCCATCTCCACCACCACCAGTGTACAAATACAAGTCACCTCCACCACCAGTTTACAAATACAAGTCTCCACCACCACCATACAAATACCCATCTCCCCCACCACCACCATACAAGTACCCATCACCACCACCCCCAGTGTACAAATACAAGTCTCCACCACCACCAGTTTACAAATACAAATCTCCACCACCACCAGTTTATAAATACAAGTCTCCACCACCACCAGTTTACAAGTATAAGTCTCCTCCTCCTCCTGTTCATTCACCACCTCCACCACACTACATCTACGCATCCCCTCCTCCTCCATATCACTACTAGATAGTGGTTTTTCGTGGTAAGCTTCTTCACAAAGCCTACATTATCACAATAATTATTTTATATGTACCAACTTACGTTTAACTACTCTCTCTACATGCACTCACATGCAACTCATTAAGTTTGCAAAAATAAAAAAATAAAAAATTGTAAGTCATTGGGTAACTAGCTACTTGGCCTATGTTGACAGTCTAGAAAGTAAACTAAAATGAGAAGTGTGATGTGAACATTCTTATTTTCTTCGATCGATTGAAGAAAACGTACTGTTGTGTTATCTACTTTTGATTTTTAGAAATTTTCAGATTTTAAAAGGATTTTTGTTGTTGATAGAAAAGGTTTGTGGTTGATATAATTTTCATTTCAATTATAAAGTAATCATATGACGTTTTCAACTTCCTTTTCCTTTTCCTTTTTATTGAAGTTTTGAGAAGCATATGACCATTATTTTGTTTCTTCAAATTAAGCATCTTCTTTTAAGTCTATTTTTACAATTATTGGAAGATCTTAAACTTTTATATGTTTCCAACCTTTGATTGTAACTAACTTTTTCAAGGGTATAATACCATAATACCATAATATCATATATAATTATTTTTATTTTTTAGATACATCTAAATCTTTTAATTATGTGGGTTCTGATATTTAGACCTCCATATATAAATTACAAACACACTATTAATATTATTCATTTTTTTGTGTCTCTCTTTTTGACAAACTACATCAAAAGGTGTATATATCTAAGGGTGTGTAATAATAAAATTCCTTTTGTATACACATATTTTAAAATTAAAGGAGAAAACTTTAGTTGTAAAAAAAAAATCTTCATAACCTAAATAACAACATTTTAGCCTGTATAAATATTTAAGAGAAAATTATTTTCTCATTTATTAATATTTTTGAGGGAATAGCTAATTGATGAAAGGGATTGATAGACTGTTATTCTAACCATGTGCGCGTACTTTTGTAGGTTATTTATGAAGAATATAAGCCAATAAAGAACGTTGTTGATAGTAGGAAGAAGCACTTTGCAATTGCACTGAGAAAACAATGGAAGCAAAGTTTCCGCGCATTTTGTCACACAAGAAGAAATTAAGTGTGAATCCTTTTCTTCTTCGTTTGTATTGTTTATGAATTATTATTAATATTGTGTTTTTAGACAGTTGTATTGCACTGCTTTGGATTGTATCATTGAATTTCTTCACATGAATGCATTTTGGTTTGCAACCTGCTGCACCTGCAAGGGGTTGTGAAGCCAATTTAATAATAAATAAAAACAAATGCTGTCTCTCTTGTTCTTTGTATATTTCATTGAGAAATTCTACAATACTTATTGTGTATCTTCAATTTCAATAATAACAATTTGATTTAATAATAATAATTAAATAATACTTTGTTTTTAATCCAACTTCTAATATAATTATGTAATTTACGTATTATGTTTTTTTAGCAGATTAAATATTAAATAAAGTTATCATTTTTTAATGAATATATAAACCTCTCATATATATTTCAATTTGGCCACGTTTAAAATTCATCCATTTAAAATTTGTGGACACAAATCAAGAGTTGGACTGATTAGAAACAAGATAGTTAATGATGTACGGACATGTATCACGTCATTGACATATTTGTCGGTATTACATATGCAATTCTTTAAGGATAAGAAAATGGTTATCTAAAAAAAAAAATTGAGTATTATTTGAATACTATTGCAAAGAAAAATATTATATATTATATATATATAAGAGAAAAAAATGTTACTCACTTATTTTATATAATCATTTAACAAAAAAAAAAACATTATTTATAATAATCTTCAAATCATATTAT
Source organism: Amphicarpaea edgeworthii (assembly GCA_014843725.1). Lineage (NCBI taxonomy): Eukaryota > Viridiplantae > Streptophyta > Magnoliopsida > Fabales > Fabaceae > Amphicarpaea > Amphicarpaea edgeworthii. The sequence goes on from CM026325.1 coordinate 5,166,179, forward strand.
TTATTTGTTCAACAAAAACATGTTCATGTTGTATATTTATCAACCAAATCGTGTTTCTGTGAACAAAGATATTTTTGAAAAAGTGAAATTTAGAGCACATGTGATATGGTCATCCATTTTTTCTAGCGTTTTTTTTTTTTTTTTGTTTGTTATAAGATCGCAGCCAATAAAAAGTGCATTTTTATTCATTTACTCCCCCTCCCCCATCATTTCTACTATCATTCCCCCCCTTTTTTACACCAAGAATATTTCTGATAGTCGAAGATCTTTTTAAAATACAGAGATTATCAATCTGTTCTTTTTCCATCAAATCCATTTTTTCTCCTCCTAACATTATTCAAAAGTATAGAAACCAATATTTCTTGCAAAAAATGTACAAGATTAATTATTATAATGTGAAACATCCAAGAAATCTCTAATACTAAGATTTGTTAGGCCGAATTGATAACGAACAATAAAATATGGAATAAAAGAAAAAAATTTATTATATAGTTTGTACTAACCACTGATGTGACTCTAGAAGGCACATATACAGCTAACTTTGAGAATTTTGTACTAACTAGTAACTACATGATACTGATGTTACTCTAGAAAGCACATAAAGCCTCAAAGTGTATTGATATATATATCAAGAAGAATTAACCCATTGAATGTATTTTTCCCCCTACTTCCTATTTGTGCTCTAACTCTCTGCAAGTCAAATTAATTAATTTTCAGCATTGATTCATCAAATAGTTTGCAGTTAAGAGTTAAACATACATGTTAATTAGAATAAAAAGCACTTTCAACTTTCATATATATATATATATATATATATATATATATATATATATATATATATATAATTAAATTTTTTGGCAAATAACTCTTAGTCAGTATATATCTTTTTGTTGATTTTCTAGAAACCACATTCCTAACAATGGTGGATATATAGCTCTGACTCCACCTTCTCCCATTGCGAAAGGTTAGTGATGTGAGGCAGTTAGCTTCTTTTATTGAAACAAATATTAAATTTTCAAATATTATATATATATATATATATATATATATATATTATATAATATTACTTGGAAAAGTCAATGTGAACAATCTAAAGAGTAATATGTATATTTTCTTCTACTTGGAATTGGTTTCACATACAAAGCCGTAGACAAGTCTAAATATATGTATAGTCTTCTTTTACTTGGAAAAGTTTATGCAAGTAACATATTTTAAAGTGTTTTTTTAGTTCTTTAATTTGCATGCTACCTTGGGAACAAGGCACGTAGACAGCTCAGATTTCAACTTATTATTTATTATATATTATATAAGTAGTATAGTTGGACCTGCAGGAATAGAACCTCTGAAAATAACGAAAAAGCTTATTAAACATAACAAGATATATGGGCATGCTATGATATAGGTTTAGGTTTACAATGGCTGCTTTCAGTTAACCTTGCCATTGAATAACGCAGTAGGTATATATTGACTATTTTCTCTTCTCTTTCATGTTTAATTAATTTATTATTATTTGTCGCCTATTAATTAATTTAAATGTATAAGAATATTATAATACAAATAGGTTCAAGACAAGGGACAGATTGAGACCACTTACCTGTCGAAGCTTCTCGGAATAATCTCCCTCTTAATTTGTTCACAATTTCTGTACATATTTTCTTAATTTCTTTTTGCTTACTATATTATTTACATAAAAAATTGTTTGAATTGAAAAAAAAAAAAAAAAAAACAGTCCGGAGAACCGTAAGTGCCATCAATTCATTAATGAATGCATCTAAATCTTATAGATTATCTTATCCCTTTTTTATCTTCTCATTCCTGTATATATATGCAACCAAAAACAGAGGGGAAAAAAAAGCAGCTAAAAGTAATTTGATTTTTTTTAAAAAGCTTTGGAATCATGTCTTTCAGATCATACAAAGTACTAATAGCTTTTACTTTATTTAGATGATTTTTCTTGATCATAGACACAAATAAATTAAATTTTATTATATTATACAGTGTGTATTTATTTGTAAATTGTGCAGTACATTGTCTGACTTTATTTTCATATTTCTCCTGTTTTTCTGATACATATATTTTGATATTACTCTACAGTGAGTGTTAATGAGTACGTAAATTGTGCCGTCGCCACAAGTTCCAAATTGTGTCCATAGTCCATACAAGACTCTCAAAAAAATGTGTCCGTGCTATGATTACTATCGATTTTTTTTTTTATAACTCAAACAATAGTGTTTATACATTTTAGGAGGAATTTTTTTTCTCGAATAAGAAATATGATCATAATTAAATTTAACTTACAATGTAAATTCTATTAATTTACTAATATTTCAAATTGTCAGACTGATCATTGAAGCAACGAAACACGAATATTTATGACTAGTCTTTAGTTTTATATAATTATTAAATAATAAATTAAGCAATTACTACTGAACACATGAATTAACTAGTATAGAAAAATTGTTCCAGCGGAGGATAATTGTAATTTTTTTATTATAAAAATAACATACTAATAAAATAATGTAGCATTAATTCATAAAGGAGGAATACATGAATGAAATCTTCTCAAGTTCAGATGTGTTGAACTTTGAATACTAACTTCTAAGAGGTATATTACATCGGTTATTATTTAAACTGATGTAATTGTGATAATATTAAACTAGTCTTGGGACTTAACAACGTGAGCTCCAATTAATTGAAAATGACAAGATTGTAATTTTGTTTTATCAATTAAAGAGTTAAAGTAATCACTAATCTAATCGTCTAATCTAATGGTTAACAATGGTAAATCATTTATATTTATATAATTTTTTCACATAAATTTTATTTATTATTTTATAAATCACTTTATTTTACTTTTATTTAAAATACTACATTCTTATTGAAAATACAAGAAATAATAAATAAATAAATATATAATAATAAATAAAATCTATGTGAAAGATTTTTATATATATATATATATAAATGTTTTACTATTATTATTAATTAGACAATTGATTTATTGATTACTTTGATATTAAATTAACATAAGATGAACAAAATTATAGATTTTAAAATAGAATGACCAAAATTGTAAATTTAAGGAAGTAAGGGAATCAAAACTCCAATTAAACCAATAATTCACGAATCAATCATTTATAAAATTAAGTCACCTAAACACTAACGTATTTTTTATTTTTTTTTTATAATCCAAACAATTTCATGGATAGTGATTATAGTACAAGATATGCCAAATCAACAACCATAAATACAGAAAATAAAGATTCGTACATAAACCAACCTAAATCCCATAAACATGCACTAACATATATTACCCTCAGTATATTAATAAATTGATATATAATATTTATTAAAAAAAACTTATCAAGTGACAAAGTAATTTACATATAATTTTTTTTAAAAATCATCACTAAAACATCAATAATACAAATATTAACGACAAATATTATCATTAATGACAAAATTATTATCACTAGCTAATGTTTTAATTTCTTATTTGAGTTTTTCTTTTTTAAGGAATGAATTCGAGTTCTAAATATATATTTTTTGTCTTGTTATCCATAATTAATATTTATATTGATTTATTCAGCATGATACCTTAATTAACCTAAATACAAAAAGAATTATCTTCCTTCTGAAAGCCATCATCTTGATTGTCCTTAAATGATGTATATAATTAATCATTTGTGTGCCTCATATTGAGAAACGTGTTACACTTTGACAAATTATAAACGAATTCAATGTTGGACTAACTTATATGATTAGTATTTCAATGACTTGCGGTGTTCAATATTTGAAAATTTCAGAAACTAATTAAAGTGAATCAAGTTAATTTTCTTTATACGTACGTACGTAACAAGATTAATTACACTCCATTTATATTTCAAAATAATCAACCATATTTTCTCTCTCTTTACATATAATTTGTCTCCCATCTGTATCTTCTAGTTAATTTATTCTGCCATCACTTTCCGACTTCCCCCAATTTATGAACCAAGCAACGTCAAATTTACTAGTACTTTAAAAACCTATAAATTAAGCAAAAAAAGTTCAAGGTTATATAATATATAGATTACTCTTATCTTTCTCTTGGAAATCCTATAAATGCTTAATCATGCAACGCCATGCAATATATATATTGAACTATGATAATGTGCTCCTCAGTGATGAGTATTTTTTGTGCTCAACGATTTAATAAATTTTCATTTTGCGAACAAGTGAGCAATGCCATAGTTAGGGGCAACAATATACGCAGTTTTCAAAGTTTGGTATGAATTGCAAGCGCGAATAAACGGGCAAAGTGACACAAATTAAAAATTATTTTTATCAAAGACTATTATGATTTTGAATATTTGAGTCATAAAAATATTGCTCATAGAGTACAAACCTAAAATAGTTAAATAAGGTCGGTGTTTTTTTTCTACAGAGAACATAAGGTAATGTAATGTCAACATTGGATACTTTTCTCCTGCTGAATTAGATTGCAGTCTTCGATCTAAAATCTACATTGGTCCAAACACGAAATATAACCATTGTACATTTTTCTTTACTTAAATTTTCACACAATTTATATCTTTATTTTCCTTTCCTAGGGTACGTGCAAGGACAAAATGTATCATAACGACTTTTAATGTAATAACACGTACACGCACAACATCTATACCTAACCATGGTTTATAATGTTATTTAGCACATCGATCTGTCATTCTTCTCTCTCTATGGGTGTGAAGAGGTCAAGTTGCTTCAGCAATAATCCTCGGTAAAGTTATTTATTTAGTATATAGAGAGACAGGAGGGATAGTTTTAATAATTCAATTATTAAATATTTTAATATTAAACAATGATGTAATTTTTTTTTGCTGGCTAAACAATGATGTAGTTAATATAATTGTAATTATTTATATATGTACTTATAATTTTTTTTGGATAAATTTCTCATTAAACACATATTGGAGAAAAAAAAAGAATATAAAATAAATTAAACATTTTTCCTAAATTAAAATTAACTTATATAAACATTTGTAGTAATTAATTTTAATTTACAGAAGAAATTAAATTTATTGTTTACCTTACATATAATTCATTTTAGTTATATATTTTACTCCTCTGTATATATTTATATTGAGAAATTAAGTGAATATCTAAACATGATTTTAATATTCAATTTGTATTGAAATGAAATTAACTTGATCACGATCCTCTCTGCATGCATTTCCAAATTAATTAACATGGCAAAATATTTTATAGATTTCAGAATTTTCAACAGGGTAAAGTTGAATTGATCAAATCAGATCACTCCTTTGAATTAAGATGATTCATCAGTCGGTGTAATTAACTTGCAAGTTAATTGGTAAAAAAATAAAACTATATAAAGGGGGGACTAGCATTGCTAATAGCACAAATTAACAAAACCCTAGAGAGAAAAATGGGGTCTCAAATGGCCTCTCTTACTCTCACTACTCTTGTGTTGGCAATACTCTCTCTAAGCTTGCCAACTCAAACCTCAGCTGACAATCATCATGACTATTCATCTCCTCCACCACCAGAGAAGAAACCCTACAAATACCCTTCTCCTCCACCACCAGTTTACAAGTACAAGTCACCACCTCCACCCTACAAATACTCATCTCCACCACCACCCCCTAAGAAGTACCCTTCACCACCACCACCAGTGTACAAATACAAGTCACCACCACCCCCAGTTTACAAATACAAGTCACCGCCACCACCACCTAAGAAGCCCTACAAATACTCATCTCCTCCACCACCAGTTTACAAGTACAAGTCACCTCCACCACCACCTAAGAAGCCCTACAAATACTCATCTCCTCCACCACCAGTTTACAAGTACAAGTCACCCCCTCCTCCATACAAGTATCCTTCTCCTCCACCTCCACCATACAAGTACCCATCTCCACCACCCCCGGTGTACTACTACAAGTCACCTCCACCACCACCTAAGAAACAATACAAGTATCCATCACCACCCCCACCACACTATGTCTATGCATCACCACCTCCCCCATACCACTACTAGATAGTGATTTAGTATAGCACCCCATGGTAAGCTTCAGTTAAAATCTGTGTTATTTCAATCAAGGTTTTAATTTGGAATTACGTAAACTTCTATAATTTTAATCTGAGAAGAGACTTAATTACTCCTCGTTCTAACCATTTATTTTCTTATATATACTGTCATAAAAATTAGTCAGAAACTACAATTTACGATGAAACATTTACGAGCACGCGTGTGGTATTTCAGGATCTGAAGAACATGAGCAAATAAAGAAGATGGATGGATGGATGGAACTTGGAAGAAGCGCCATATACAGTTTATATACAGTGAAGAGTGGAACGCGTTTGGTGAAAGTAGTGTTAATTTGGTTTCACTTTATTTTTTATTTTGTTTTTTTTATATATTCAATGTTTTAAGGTACTGTTCAGATCTGATCCATGTGTTGTTACTCCAGTTATTATACTACATAATAAATAAAATCCCTGATTTTTTCAGTACATTGAAGTTTCCATTTTCTGTATATATTTCACTATATTTAGTAGTACCTAACAAGTGTTTGACATGCAAGAAACGCCAACACGTACGTGAAAGGAAAATGACACGCCTCTGTTTTTTTTTTTTAACATTTCTTTTTGTTAATAAACGGGGTGACCATGATAAATTAATAATGTAAACGAAATCATAGTTGATTATCAACACATTATACACTACTTATTTAATATTATTACAGTATAGAGTTAAGAAAGAAGACAATGTAAGCATATCTACATAAAAAATTATGAAACAGAAAATGAGTCCAACAAAAGTACAAATCCCGCAAAGTGTTAAACTACAATACTTTAGATCCTTACTGCGATCTAATTAAATTGTGTGCTGGGAGGAAGCAACTAACTCATTAACTGAAAAAAAAAAAAGTATTATAGAGAAAGAAAGTGAGGGTGATCGAAACTGAGAAATAATGAGGAGTGAATCCCCGTGACTGAGGAAGTGCAAAGCAAGAGGATTGATGTCAGTAAAACACAAGAGTTGTCATAGAAGAGAAGATTAAAATTCAGAAGCAAAATAATTATATATATTTATAAAAAAAAAAAGTATACCAACATAACACAAGGAGTGCAAATATATAGTAGTTGGCAACCAAATGAAATAGATAAAGAAAAAATTATAGTCTGACTTAATGTACTCACAAGATTGACACCTTAAAGCAGCCCAACTTAGGTTAGAAAAGAAAAAAAGAAGCCACACTCCTTTCCAAAATGAAAACTGTAATTGAACCATGCAGACTTCACACCTCAGTTTTCAAACTTTGTTAGTTGCAACTTGCAAGTGAATATAGACGCAAAATGACACAAATTTTGAATAGTACTCAGGAAGACTTTTGGTGTTTGAACTTTGCTCACAAAACGTACAAAAGTTAAATAGTTAAATAAGGTTGGTGTCTTTTTTTCTGGTTCTAGAAAAAAAAAAAAAAAAGGTAATGTGTCAACATTACCAGCTGAGTGGCTACTCTGCAGCTCAATTAGAATGCAGAGTCTCTGATTCAAAGTCTACATTGATTGCCAAACACACGAAATATAATCTCTGTAAATTTGTCTTCACCTCAAATTTTATATTTATTCTATATCTTTCTTGTTGTTTTTCTGCCAAACAAGAACAAAACTTTCATACAATATTCTAAATACTTTTTGAATTATTTTTGAATCAACATTACTCCCTCCTTTTCAAAATATATTATTACTTAATTGTTGGTCTGCTAAGAACATTCTATAACAATCCTTAATTTTGTTCAGAAAAAAAAAACTTATTTCTTTTTTATATTCTAAATCTTACAGTTATCTTATACTTTTCTTTTTTTTTTTCTTTCTCATCATATTTCCTTTCTTGTCCCCTCTCTTCCATATCAAAGTGTACATCCTCACGGGGTATAGAAAAAAAAATCTTGTTCATTTTAGGATGCATATTCATGTATGTGATGTAATTAATGTCAAAATTAGTTACATGTTATGACAAACTAATGATATATGCGTGTGTGTACGTGTATTTTTAGGAAGATCTGAAGAACATGTTCAATAAAGGAGATGGATGGATTGAAGAAACACCATAAAGTTTATCCAGTGAAGACTGGAATGAGTTATGTGGTGTTAATTTGGTTTTGCTTTTTTTTTTTTTTTTTTTGTATTTTTAGATTCAAAGTTTTAAGGCTCTTCAGTTCTGAACTTTCCATCTAAGATATATATATATATATATATATATATATATATATATATATATTTCAGTATACCCGCCATGAGATTTTTGACATACAAGAAACGCGAACGAGAAAGGAAGATCGATGACGTGTATCTTTTTATTTAAACATTATTATTTTTATATTAAATACTAAATACGACCAATAAACAGTGTGTACTAATAAACTGATAATATACATTATTTGATTAACGTACAAAATCATAGTTGATTATTATTAATACATTATTCACTACTTATTTACACGGTGGGCATTCAACAATATAACAAATATAATTATATTTAGTAAAACTAGCTTATAAATTATAATTAAAAGTTGAAAGATTAAAAATTTATAAGTTAACTGATATATTTACGAAAAAATTATTAATCGCAATTGAATCTACAAAAGGACTAATTCTTGCAATTTAGATTTGAGTTTAACTCAAATAAAAAAAAAATCAATTAACCTTTTTATATGTTCAGAGACCATTATTACACTTAAATTCTTTTTCATCAAATATATTTTTTTCTATCATATAAAATCATCAAATTATAACGTAAATCTATTTTTATTATCTCATTTTGCTAAATAAAAGTATTTAAAAAGTAGAATAAAATCCGAAATTTTATTTTCCTAATTTCTAAAATGAAACTTGATATTACTGTAAAGAATTATTGAATGATATAAACATTTTTTGGTAGGCAGAGGGACTTTAAATGATTCAAAGGACTTTAATAATGATTCAAAGGACTTTAAATGAAAGTAGGTAATTTAGCAAAAGAATAATTCGTGGTTTTACAACTTCTGCGGCAGGAGTCACAATCTTTTCTTGCTAGTTGCTACATTATTTATTTTAATATAATAATTAAGGAAGACACAACTCAGGTAACTAAAGTAAATAACTAACTAAACGTACAATTCATCCTTTTTAATTTATTTTTATTTTGTCCAACTTAATCAATTGGAGATCTCCAACACTACAACTTGTAAAAAAAAAAAAAAACTCCAACATTGTAATTGATGTCTCAAAGGCAGTACAATTCAATGATCCACGTGTACATGCACGTACATGTATTAATTTGTAACTTACTTTATTGTAAGAGTTTTGTATTGTTCTGTATGGCTTGTCTTGACAGGCTTGGAAGTTCTTCAAGTCGATGACTTTTTTGACAAGCAACTCCAAGTTGATGAATATAATTAAGCTGAGAGTTGATGTTTTAATTTTGATTTATACTATTATAATTTCTAACTATTTGTCGGTATAATTTTGTTTGCATTAATAGTATATATATATATATATATATAATTAAATTTATTCAGAATTTTTTATAAGGTAAATCTAAATAAGTCCTAATTAATTTTTTAATACTCAAATAATGTAAATATTTCCATCCCATCATTTCTTTTATCAATTTTAATCGCATCATATTATTTTTTTTTTTGAAGGGAGCACATCATATTATTAATCATATCAATTACTTACATCTTTTATAATTAAAAGTTTATTTTTGTTATGATAACATTGATATAGAGTATTTACTAACGATATTGATGACTAATTTTTACTAAATGTAATGGACTGATTTATCTTTAGGGATGATGTTTTTTTATTTATGAATCTAGTATCACTCTACACAACCACATCTTGGTTGTACTACACTAAGGATATGATAGATTTTTCAATTTGAATACATCATCAAATCACTGTACACCTTCCAATACGATTAATTAATTAATTAATGAGTCGGTGTTAAGGTGGAGAAAGAAAGTATATAAAGGGGGCACTAGCTACCCTAATACCATAACCAAAATCCCTTCTGAAGTAGGGATCGAAAATGGGGTCTCTAATGGCCTATGCTACTTTCAGTCTTGTGTTGGCAATAGTTTCTCTAAGCTTGCCATCTGAAACCTCAGCTGACAAGTACACATACTCATCTCCTCCACCACCAGTTTACAAGTACAAGTCACCACCACCACCATATAAGTATCCATCTCCACCACCACCACCCTATAAGTACCCTTCTCCACCACCACCAGTTTACAAATACAAGTCACCACCACCACCATATAAGTATCCATCTCCACCTCCACCACCCTATAAGTACCCTTCACCACCACCACCAGTTTACAAATACAAGTCACCACCCCCACCTTACAAGTACCCTTCTCCTCCACCTCCACCCTATAAATATCCATCACCACCACCACCAGTTTACAAATACAAGTCACCTCCTCCACCCTACAAGTACCCTTCTCCACCACCACCACCATACAAATACCCATCACCACCACCACCAGTTTACAAGTACAAATCACCTCCTCCACCCTATAAGTACCCTTCTCCTCCACCACCACCCTACAAGTACCCTTCTCCACCACCCCCAGCTTACTACTACAAGTCACCTCCACCACCACCACCTAAGAAACCATACAAGTATTCATCTCCACCACCCCCTTACCACTACTAAATTGTTATTTAGTAGACCATCTCATGGTAATAAGATTCATCTATATATATAAAACTGTATATATATCTCGACCATTTTAATTAATTAGGATGCATTTTATATATACAAAGTGAAAACTTCCCATGTTACATGTTATATATAACAAACTATTAATATACGTGCACTCGTACGTGCTTTTTCAGGATCTGAAGAACGTGTGCAAATAAAGGAGATTCATATGGACATGGAAGAAGCTAGTGGCACCATACATTTATACAAGTGAAGAGAGTGGAACGTGTCTTATGAAACTAGTGTTAATTTGGTTCACTTTTTTTTAGTATTTTATGAAGTTTTAAGGCACTGTTATTCAGATCTGATCCATATATGTACTTGTTGTCCTGCATGCATTGTGGTTTCGTATAACTGCTGGCCATGAAGGGGTTTGTTATGCCAAGTTATGTTATATAATAAATCATAAATAAATACCCTGAATTTATCACTTTGAACTTCCATTTAAAATAATAAATTGTATATATGTCTGTATGAGAAAGGCTAATGGCTAGGAAATAGGTTTCCTAAAATTGATGCACAAATTAAAGGATGTAGAGTCTGACATGCATGCAAGAAACGCGAACGTGGACATATAGAGGACACTTATAAAAAAAAAAAGAGTGCATTATTTACAGTTAACTTCTTCCAACTAATTTGACTTGTTAATTTAAAAGTTTGATTAAAAAAAAAAAACACTAACTTATAATAATTTTTTAAACACTCTGGTGTTTTAATTTATAAATTTCTAATTTAGAAATTACCTTAATAATTAAAAGTACAAGCACTCTCGTTCTTAACACTCGTTCAGTCTCATCAATTATCATTTCTTTGTCAAATAAAATCATCAAAATTATAATATTGATCTATTTATTTAATAAAAAATTAAAAGTAGAATAAAATATAAAAAAATGTTATTCTAATTTTTAAGATGATGCATTGTTTGAGATAAATTAAAATATGGAAAGTAATGATATTTAAAACTATATATAATTTGGTAAAAAAAGAAGAAGTATATATATTGTAGTAATAAATTTAGTTTTTTTTAGAGAAGTTACTAAATTTAGTTTACGACTAAGTAATGATATTTTAAAATTTTCAAGACTAATTTGATGGCAGGTTAATTTTTTAATAATTAAAAGACCATTCGATAACAATATAAAATTTGAAAAAAAAATTGATTACTAATTTTTTTAAATAATTAACTTTAAATAATCAAATTAATTTTTTTCCTTGAATAAGTAAAACTTAATATATATTTACAAAATATACATATATAGTATTATCGAATGATATAAACACTCGTTATAAGTGCATGAATGGGTATAAAGTATAAACAGTGGATGTAGATATGAATATTCCACTTTTACGTCATAGTCGATTTGTATTGCTTTTTGGTAGGCAGAAGGCGAAAATTAAGCAAAGCCGTGTTATTAATGGTTTAAATAACTCTAAATGCAAGTAGGTAATTTTGCATAAGAATAATTCGTGATTTTGCTGAGACTTGGCGTTTCAATGAATTAGTCATATCTAGAATCTAGATTCAACTTCAATCTACGTTATTTTGTAGAGAAATTTTAGTCCATTTTTTTCTTGTACTCTTTTTTTAACGTTTTCTACTTTTCTTTATAACAGATTGAAATTTATTACTTTTTATTTTTATTTTTTCAATTTTTATAATATACTTAACATCCTATTTCTTTTTAAAAATTTGAGGAACTAAAATTATCTTTTCAAATTTTGAAGACCAAAACCCAATTCATCTCAAATTTCAAGAACTAAAAAACACAAACAAACTCCCGCCCCCCCAATTCAATTATTTATCTTATTTTCTTTCTCTTCTCTTCTCTTTTCCGTAGTTCCCAGCGTATCCTCTTATTATTATTTTATTTTATTTATTTGTAAGTTAGATGCTTGACTCGTAGTATTGGTAAGAAAGTTCAGGATAATTTAAAACATTTGTCATTTATTTGATTATTTCTATCTTTCCTTTTCGTGGATCCCTCTTCTTTGACAAATGCAGAGGTGAGATACTAATGAAATAAATAAATAATTGACACAAGGAAATTTAATAATTTTCTGTATGAATCATGTTTCCTTAATAATTAAAGGTTGATTATATATGTATTATTAGACAGAAGTATTTGGGAGCAAAAGACCATTGAAATTAATCATAAGTGTATTATTATTCATCAATCATCATTGTCAAGTGTCAACAGTAGCTATCAATATGACTGAAACCTAATTTTCTATGAATGACACAATTAATATGACTAACAAAGTCTAAGATTAATTATTTGATTTAACGAACCAAATTGTGAATGAATTGTGTCCTAATATTACGCGTAAAGTTTCTATTTTTCTCTCTATAAAAGTATTTAGGAGTAGGAAAAGGTGTTCATTTTTCTTCTCGAAATTCAAGTGTAAACAAACTATGGCTGAAACAATGTCCTTGACTTATGATTTGATTTGAATTTAGAGTAATTTTTGGATAGCCAGGCACCGATATACTATATATATATTTTTTAAAATCAACTACCGAAATACTCTGTAAGTAATGCAATGTATATATTATAGTATATTGCTAAGAGTCCTATTATATATGTAAAAAAAGATGTGAAGCACGTTTCTTTAAATTCGTTGCAGAAACTGTGATGAATTCATTGAATTGGTTTTAGTTCTGTCACTTGGTGTTGACAACAAGGGAGAATATCCTTGCCTCCCAATAATTTATAATTAAAAATATTTAATTTTAAATGATTAAGAGTTTTGGTATAAGCTGTAAAAAAAGAGTTTTGGTATAAAAAAAAAATGAAACGTTCATAAATTAATGTTAATTTAGATCTCCAAATAGATTCTTGCACTGTAACTGATCTCACATAAGTAGTAGAATTCCAAGATCCAAAGGAACAAGGTATGTATATGAAACTATACTTTATTGTAATTTTGTATTGTTCTGTATGGCTATGACAGGTTTGGAAGTTCTTCAAGTCCAACTTTTGCATATATATAATATTATATGTGTATAATTATATTTAGTAGAGCATACATCTATAATCTTTGTCTAAAAAACACAACAAAATTTTACTAGAAATTGCTTTCTTGGACAATTCTTTTAATTGGAAAACAGGAAGATCAGCGAGGGATGTAATATTATCTGTTAAAACACCTACAATTATCACTTTGTAGTTTTTTTTTTTCAGAAAAAAAATTATTTTCCTCGATCAAGACTCATGAGTACGTAGTCTTTCATCTATTCTTATTTTTCATGTAATTTAATTTCTTTCCGCCTCCGAACAAGAGCATTATGAGCAATAATAATAATATAAGAATAAGATCCAGTAAATGTCATACTTTGCGTCATGCAGTTATATATTAGGTGACCAGTATTCCAATGCATATTGAAGGTTCTTATATATGTCAAGGATATTTCTTAATCAATTAATGAAATGGATGTTATATATTGACCGCCACATAAGGTAGAAATTAAGCGCTAGTTTTTATTGGATCCAGAAATTCATACAATATTGTTATTCATATTAGTGTGAGTTTTTATGCAATAATCAATATAAATAGATAATGAAAATATCATTTTTTATAACTATCTTTTATCTTCATTTTTAGATACAATTTTATCCATAATAAATTAAAAAAATTATACAAATTTTTATATTAATATTGTCCTTTGAATAAAATCAAAATTCTGAATTAAAAAAATGTATAAATTTTGTAACAACACATAACATAATGGATTCATGGCATATTCTCCATCGATAAAAGGAAAATTAAAAAAAATAACTATTCTCCACTAGTCACACTATCTACATGGGTAGGAAGTTACACAATCGCACTACTATTAGACACAAAAGTATTGTACTCCTGGTTTTCCCTTTCATCTTCAATTTTTTTTTTGTTGTCTTCTCTTTCCTCCTATATATAATATAATAGCTTAAATACAGTTTATAGATATCTCAAATTTGTAGAAAGCTCAAATTCTTTTATCTCATTATTTTTGTTTACTTGACATTCTCTCATCAACTTATGTGATTTTCATTTTTGTAATTAGTGTATTCTTCATAAATAACTCTTATTTTTACCGTGTGTGTTATTATCATTAATGTATTATTTTCATTAGACTTTATAATTTACAAATCCAACTCTCTTTCACTGCAACATGTGTATTGTTGAGAGGATGTATGTGCACAGAAAAGTAACTGGAATGAAAATATAAAATTGAAACATAAATATTAAATTGAAACAAAGTAACGACACACTTCATAAATAAACAAACACATGCTGGTGTAACCACAAATGAATTTATTTACACCACTATGCTTTAATGATGTATCATGCAATCACATAATTAAGAGAACTTTCACAAATGTGAAATGTGGATTTTCAATGACACTCCCATTTTGCTGATCTCGTCTGATAACCACGGAATAAAGTTTGTAAGTGTGCACATGGCAGAATCATAGACTTCAAATTAGTTGTTTCTATATTCAACCATTTTGTTTTCTTACTTTTAATGTTTTGATCTATCTCATAACTTTCGTGTGATCACTTTCATTTTTGAAACATCTTTTACAATTTTAGAATAATGTTTGACACCCTGTCCAGGACATTTCCAGATTCTTCTAATGATGTATCATTTTTTCCAAAGTATTCATATACATTATCTTAAGATTGAAGAGGATGTTTAAACATTTTTGCAGGGGTGATTCTAATGATTAAAATAAAGAAAATTGGATCTATATCAATTGAAAATCATGTTTGAAGAGGTGACCCTACATTAGTATTTAACATTTAAGGTTTTAAGGTTTATGGTTTATGAATTTACGATTTAGAGTTTTTAGTTTCAATGTTTTAAGATTTAATGTTTAGGGTTTATGGTTTATACTTTAAGCTTTAAGGGTTTCGTGTTGCATTGTTTAAACTTTCATGGTTTCATTTCATGATTTATAATTTAGGGTTTTATTCAAAGATTTACAATTTAGGGTTTCTTAAGGATTTCAGGATTAATAGTTTAGGATTTACAATTTCATTTCATGGTTTAGGATTTAGAGATTTATAAATGAAACCCTATATTAAGATTCAAAAGTTCATTCACGAAACCCTACATTCTAAGGGTTTTATTTACAAAACCTTAGGATTTCATCTATAAAATCCCAAATTCTTTGAGTTTCATTTATTAAACTCCATATCCTTAGAGTTTCATTCTCAATCCTTAGGATTTCATGAACAAAACCCTAAATCTTAAACTCTAAAACCCAAGGATTTTAGGATTCAAAAATATGAAAAAAATTAAAACTTATGAAAAACCAAGAGTAATTTATTGAAAATTTTTAAAAAATGAAAATTTTACAAATATGAATAAACAAGAGTATTATCTTGAAAATAAAAAAATATGAAAAAAAAAACAAGAGAAGTGTCTTGAAAATTATATTTTTTTTAAAAATTGAAAAATAAGAGAAATTTCTTAAAAATTTGAAAAGAAAATTAAAATTTTAAAAATATGAAAAAATAAGAATAATGTTTATAAAATTTATGAAAAAAATGATTTAAAAAAAATGAAAAAACAAGAGTAATGCCTTAAAAATTTGAAAAAAATGAAAATTTGAAAGAAAATAAAAAAAAAGTATTGTTTTTTATTTAGAAAAAAACAAGAGAAGTGTTTCATGGATGTAATCCTAAGGATTTAAGGTTTATGATTTCATGGATGAAACCTTGAGTATTAAGTTTTTAGTGTTTCGTAGATGTAATCTTAAGGATTTAGGGTTTCATGAAAGTAACCTTAAAGATTTAGGATTTCATGGATAAAATCATAAAGATCTATGGTGCCATGGATGAAACCCTAAGAATTTACTGTTTTGTGGATATCACTTTAGAAATTTAAGGTTTTATGGATTCAACCTTATGCATTTAGGGTTTTGTAGATAAAACCCTAGGATTTAGGGTTTAAGGATTTATAGATGAAACCTTAAGCATTTAGGATTTAGTTGATAAAAGCCTAGTGATTTAAGGTTTCGTGCATGCAAGCCTAAGTATTTAGGGTTTCATGGATGCAACTCTAAATATTTAAGGTTTCATGAATGCACCCTTGAGTATTTGGGATTCGTGGATGTCACCCTAAGAATTTAGATTTCGTGGGTGTAAACCTAAAGATTTAGGATTTTGTGAATGCAGTCTTAAGGTTTTAGGGTTTAGGGTTTAGGGTTTAAGGTTTAGTGGATGAAAGCTTAAGGATTTAGTATTTCATGCATGTAAGCCAAAGGATTTAGGATTTCGTGGATGCAATACTAATGATTTAGGATTTCTTTGATACAACCCTAATTATTTAGGGTTCTATATATTAATAAAAAAATCTACTAATATATTACTTATTACATATTACATATTAATAAATCTAATAATATTTGTTTTTATGTAATCTAATTCAATATATATATATATATATATATATATATATATATATATATATATATACTAATTAAAATGATTTTTCATTAATTGTTATTACTTAAGCAAATTATACTTGGTATATTAGTATAAAACTCCATTTATCTATTTATATAAATAATAATAATAATAATAATTATTATTATTAATATTATATTTTAAACATATTCATATATTATATATAGTTTAATTATTTTAACTTGTAATTTTTTTTATCTTCTTGATTGTGAGACTATTCATGAGTCATGTTTAATTAATATTATGATAGTAAAATTAAAAACACTTTTATAACTTAAAACAAAAATTCAACATGAGTTATAATATGTGAAAAATTTAGCAATAATATTTTTAAAGAACTAAGATATGTATTTTTATTTTGTATTGTTTTAATGTTACTTTAAACTAATTTTTTTAAAATTTTTTATTTATTAAAATTTTAATTATTAAAATAATAAAAAAAATCTAGTCCCCCCTATGTGGGTTTTTTGGATCTATCATTGCTTAAGTATTTGAGATTTCGTGGATGCAACCCTATGAATTTAGGGTTTTAAGCATGAAACCTTTACTAATGTGTTAAAAACTTTAAAAATATGAAAATTTTAAGAATGTGGAAAAACAAGAGTATAATCTTGAAAATTACAAAAAAATATGAAAAAAAATAAGAGAAGTGTCTTGAAAATTCAATTTTAAAAAAATGAAAAATATAATAGTAATGTCTTAAAATTTTGGAAAATAAAATGAAAAATTTTTAAATATGAAAATATAAGAGTAATGTCTATAAAATTTATGAAAAAAATGATTTTAAGAAAATGAAAAACCAAGAGTAATGTGTTGAAAATTTTAAAAAAATTGAAAATTTTAAGAATATGAAAAAAACAAGTGTTGAAAAATAAAAAATTGAAAATTTTAAAAAACATAAAAAATTAAAAAAAAATATGGAAAAAAAATAAGAGAAGTGTCTTGAAAATTTGATTTTTTTTTAAAAAAATGATAAAATAAGAGTAATGTCTTAAAAATTGGAAGAAAAATGAAAATTTTAAAAATATGACAAGAAAAAAGAATAATGTTTAGAAAATTTGTAATAATAATAAAATGATTTAAAAAAATGAAAAAACAAGAATATTGTCTTGAAAATTTGAAAAAAAAAAATCAAGAGGATTAATGTCTTAAAAATTTGTAAAACATGAAAATATAAAAAGAATGAAAATAATTAAAAATAAAGAAGGAGTGTTTGATGGATGGAACCCTAAGGATTTAAAATTTCGTAAATAAAACCTTAAGGATTTAGGGTTTAGGGTTTCCCTAGAAGAAACCCTATGAAATTAGGGTTTTGTGCATTAAATCCTAAGGATTTAATGTTTTGTGGAACTAAACCTAAGGATTTATGGTTTGATGGATAAAATCATAGAGATGTATGGTTGCGTGGATGAAACCCTAACAATTTAGGGTTTCGTGGATGCAACCTTAAGAATTTAAGGTTTCATGGATTCAACCTTATGGATTTAGGGTTTTGGGTTTTATGGATGAAAACCTAAGGATTTAAGATTTAGTTGATAAAAGCTTAAGAATTTAGGGTTTTGTGCATGTATGTTTAATGATTTAGGGTTTCATGGATGTAACACTAAGGATTTAGGGTTTCATAGATGTAACCCTAAGTATTTGGGGGTTTATGGATGCAACCTTAAGAATTTAGGGTTTCCTAGATGCAATTCTAAGGATTTAGGGTTTTGCTAATGTAACCTAAAGGATTTAAGGTTAATGGTTTAAGGTTTATAGGATGAAATTGTGAGTATTTAGGGTTTGATGGATGCAACCCTAAGGATTTAAGGTGCATGTAAGCCTAAAGATTTAGGATTTTATGGGTGTAATATTAAAGATTTAGAGTTTGATGGATGCAATTGTGAGTATTTAGGGTTTGATGGATGCAATTGTGAGTATTTAGGGTTTGATGGATGCAACCCTAAGGATTTAAGGTTTTGTGGATGCAAACCTAAAGATTTAGGATTTCGTAGATGAACCCTTAAGGATTTTAGGATTTCGTTGATACAACCTTAAGAATTTAGGGTTTCGTGTATGAAACCTTTAAGATATAGGGTTTAGGGTTTAATTGATGAAATTCTAAGGAATGTTTCTTGCTTGTAAGCTAAAGGATTTAGGGTTTCATGGATGCAATACTAATGATTTAGGATTTCTTTTATGCAATCCTAATAATTTAGGATTTCATGGACACAACCCCGAGTATTTTGGATTTTGTGGATGCAACCCTAAGTATTTAAGATTTAATGGATGCAATCTTAATAATTTAAGCTTTTGTGGATGCAACCCTACAGATTTAGGGTTTTATGTATGCAACCTTAAGGATTTTAAGATTTCGTAGATACATCCTTAAGGATTTAGGGTGGTTTTGTGGATGAAACCTTTAGGATTTGAAGTTCCGTTGATGCAACCTAAAGGATCTATGGTTTCGTGAATAAAACTTTAAATCCTAATATAGGTTTCATTTATGAAAACTTAAAACCAAAATGATAAAACGAAACCCTATCTGAAACGATGAAATGAAACTTGGAATTTTAAACCACGAAACCCTAAATCTTATACCATGGAGAGAAATCCTAAATCATAAACCATGAAATCAAAACTCAAATCCTAAATCATAAACCATGGAATGCAACACGAAACCTAAAATCCTTAAATATTTAACTCTAAAACTATAAATTTTAAATTGTAAAGCATAAACCATAAACGATATATTATAATATAAACCTTAAATAGATGAAACCATAAATATTTAGGATATCATAAATGAAATGCTAATTTTTTAAGGTTTCTTTAATAAAAACATAAATTGAAACCGTAAATATTTAGGGTTTTATTAATAAATACAAAAATTGAAACCCCAATTAAAACCATAAATGAAACCCTAATTTCAGTAATGAAACCCTGATTATTTAGGGTTTTATTAATGAAAACATAAATAATTATTTGGGATTTCAATTTAGAGTTTTATTAACAAAACCCTAAATATTAGGGTTTCATTTATAAAATCCTAAATATTAGGGTTTCATTTATGCAACCTTAAATATTTAGGATTTTAATTTATGGTTTATTAATGAAACTCTAAATAGTTAAGATATTAGTTTATGATTTTAATAATGAAACCTTAAATATTTAAGGTTTCAATTTGAATTTTATTAATGAAATCCTAAATAATTAGAATTTCATTAGTGATATCTTAAGTATTTAGGATTTCACTTTAGGGTTTCATTTGTAAAACTCTAAATATTTGTAGTTTCAATTTAGGGATTCATTTATGAAATCCTTAATATTTAGTTTTTCAATTTAATGATTCATTTATGAAGTCAAAATGAAACCTTAAATCGAAACTATAAATATTTAGAGTTTCACAAATGAAACCGTAAAGTGAAACTTTAAATATTTAAGGTTTCAATTTATAGGTTTATTAATGAAACCTTAAATAATTAGAATTTTATTTGTGATATCTTATATGTGTAGGGTTTCATTTGTGAAACCCTAAACATTTATGGTTTCATTTTAGGGATTCAGTTATGAAACCCTAAATATTTAGAGTTTCAATTTATGATTTAATTTATGAAACTCTAAATATTAAGAGTTTCAATTTAAGGTCTCATTGCTGAAACCATAAATATTTGTGTTCTATTAATGAAACACTAAATAACAAAGGTTTCATTTATGAAATACTAAAAAGTTAGAGTTTTATTAATGAAAAACTAAATAAGTAGGATTTCATAAACAAAACTCTAATTATTTAGGGTTTCACTTTAGGGTTTCTTTAATAAAACCCTTAATAACTAGTGTTTCAATTAAAAGATTTATTTATGAAACCCTAAATATTTAGGGTTTCAATTTATGATTTTATTAATGAAACATTAAATAATTAAAGTTTCATTTATGAAACCTTAAATTTTTAGGGTTTGAATTTAGACTTTATTTATGAAATCCTAAATATTTAAAGTTTCAATTTTGAGTTTTATTAATGGAACCCTAAATAATGAGAATTTCATTTGTGATATCTTACATATTTAGGGTTTCATTTGTGAAACCCTAAATATTTATGGTTTCATTTTAAGGATTCACTTTTTAAACCTTAAATATTTAATGTTTCAATTTATGATTTAATTTATGAAAGCCTAAATATTAAGAGTTTCAATGTAGGGCTTCATTGATGAAACCATAAATATTTATGTTCTATTAATGAAACAGTAACTAATAAAGTTTCATTTATTAAACACTAAAAAGTCTAAAAACAGTAACTAATAAAGTTTCATTTATGTTCTATTAATGAAACCCTAAATAAGCAAGGTTTTACTAAGCAAAACTCTAATTATTTAGGGTTTCACTTTAGTGTTATTTAATGATACCCTAAATAATTCGGGTTTCAATTTAGGACTTTATTTATGAAATCATAAATATTTCATATTTCAATTTAGGATTTTACTAATGAAATCCTAAATAATTAGGGTTTCAATTATGATATCCTAAATATTTAGGAGTTCAATTTAGGATTTCATTAATGAATTCCTAAATAATTATGATGAAACCCTAATGAATTAGGATTTTATTTATGAAACCACAAATATTTATGGTTTCAATTTATGGTTTTATTAATGAAATCATAAATATTTTGGGTTTTATTAATTAAACCCTAAATAATTATGATTTCATAAATGAAAATTAATAAGTATGAAAGTTAATAAAAGTAAGAAAATTGATAAAATATGAAAAAAAAACAAGAGAATTGTCTTGAAAATATGGATTTTTACTTAGTAATTTGAAAAGAAAATGAAAATATACAAAAATAAGAGTAATTTCTAGAAAATTTGGAAAAATATGAATATTTCCAAAAAAAAAAAAAGGATTGATATTTTCATGGGTGAAACCCTAAGGATTTAGGGTTTAAGGTTTTATTGATGAACCCTTAAGTTTTTTGGATTGAGTGGATGAAACCTTAAGGAATTATGATTTCTTGCATCAAATCCTAAGGATTTAATATTTCGTGAATGTAACCTTAAGGATTTAGGGTTTTGTGGAAGTAATCCTAAGGATTTAGGGTTTCATGGTCAAAACCATAAGGAAGTATGGTTCCGTGGATGAAATCCTAAGAATTTAATGTTTTGTTAATGCAACCTTTTGAATTTAAGGTTTCTTGGATTCAACCTTATGGATTTAGAGTTTTGTGGATAAAACCCTAAGGATTTAGGGTTTACGATTTTGTGGATGAAATCTTAAGAATTTAGGATTTAGTTGATGAAAACTTAAGGATTTATGGTTTCACGTATGCAAGCCTAAGGATTTAAGGTTTCATGAATTGAACACTAAGGATTTAAGATTTCATGGATCCAAACTTAATGATTTAGGGTTTTGTGAATGCAACCCTAAGGATTGAGGGTTTTGTGTATGCAACTTTAAGGATTTAAGGTTTTGTGGCTGAAACCCTTAGATTTAGGGTTTCATTGATGCAACCTAAGTGATATAGGGTTTAGCGTTTAGGGTTTAGTGGATGAAGGCTTAAAGATTTAATGTTTTGTGCATGTAAGCTTAAGAATTTAGGGTTTCTTTGATGCAACCCTAATGATTTAGGATTTTGTAGATGACACCTTGAGTATTTGAGGTGTTAGGGATGTAACCCTTATGATTTAAGTTTTTGTGGATGTAAACTTAAAGATTTAGGGTTTCGTGAATGTAACCCTAAGGATTTTACAATTTTGTTGATACAAACCTAAGGATTAAGGGTTTCGTGAATGAAACCCTTAGGATTTAGGGTTTCATTGATACAACTCTAAGGATTTAGGGTTTCGTGAATGAAACATTAAATCTTAATATAAGTTTCAATTATTGAAGCTTAAATCCAAAAGGATGAAGTGAAACCCTAAATCATAAACCATAAAAGCCTAACATATATCCTAAATGAAACCCTAAGTGCTAAACCGTAAAATGAAACCTTGAATTATGAACCATGAAACCTTAAATCCTAAACCATAGAATGAAACTTAAATCCTAAACCATAAAACCATAAACAATAAAACACAAAACCTAAAATCCTTAAATATTTAACTCAAAAACTATAAATTTTAAATTGTAAGGCAGAATCCATAAACCTATATCGTAATGTAAACCCCAAATCCTTATGATTGCACCCATAAAATCCTATATCTTTAGGGTTGCATCCACCAAACCATAAATTCTTAATGTTACATTCATAAAATCCTATATCCTTAGGGTTACGTCTACGAATCCCTAAATCCTTAGGGTTATATCCATGAAACCTCAAATACTTATGGTTGCATCTATAAAACCCTAAATCATTAGGGTTGCATCGTAGAAACCATAAATCCTAATACTTACATGCATGAAACATTAAATCTTCAGGCTTTCATCTAGTAAATCCTAAATTATTAGAGTTTCATCCATAAAACTCTAAACCTTAAATCATTAGGGTTTTATTTACGAAACCCTAAATATTTAGATTTACAACCATAAAACATTAAATTCTTAGGAATGCATCCATAAAACCCTAAATTCTTAGGGTTTTGTTTATTAAAACCTAAAGCCTTAGGGTTTCATCCATGAAACGTTAAATCCTTAGGGTTTTATCCACGAAACCTTACATGCTTAGGGTTTTATTCACGAAATGTCAAATCCTTAGGGTTGCATTCATGAAACCTTAAATTTTTATGATTACATCCACGAAACCCTAAATCCTTAGGATTGCATCCAAAACTCCTAAATCCTTTTGATTTTATGCACGAAACCTTAAACTCTTAGGATTTAATCCACTTAATCTTAAATCCTTAGGGTTTCATCCACAAAACCCTAAACCATAAATCCTTATAGTTTTATCCACTAAATCATAAATCCTTAGGGTTGAATTCAAGAAATGCAAAATCCTTAGGATTGCATCCACGAAATACTAAATCCTTAAGGATGCATCTATGAAACCCTACATCCTTAGAATTTTACCCACGAAATCTTAAATCCTTAGTGCATTCACGAAACCTTAAATCCTTAAGGTTGCATTGATGAAATCCCAAATCTTTTGGATTTTATACACAAAACCCTAAACTCTTTGATTTAATCCACTTAATCTTAAATCCATAGGGTTTCATTCACGGAACCTTAAACCCTAATTCCTTAGAGTTTTATCCATGAAATCCTAAATCTTTACTATTGCATCCTTGAAACCTTAAATCCTTGAGGTTGTATTCATGAAACCCTAAATTCGTTGGAATTTATGTACGAAACCCTAAATTCTTAGGATTTAATTCATGAAACCCTAAACCCTAAATTATTAGGATTTTGTCCATAAAATCTTAAACCTTTAGAGTTGCATCCACAAAACCCTAAATCTTTAGTGTTTCATCAAAGAAATCCTAAATTCGTAGGGTTTCATCCATGAAAGCCTAAATTCATAAGGTTTCATTCACAAAACCTTAAATCTTAAGGGTTTCATCCACGAAAACCTAAATTCATAGGATTTCATTTACATAACCTTAAATCATTTGGGTTTCATTTACAAAACCTTAAATACTTAGTTTTTTATTTACAAAACCTTACATCCTTAGGTTTTCATTTACGATATCCTAAATCTTTAGGGTTTTATTTACAAAATCTTAAATCCTTAAAGTTTCATTTACGACACTATGATTCCTTAAACTTTAATTTACAAAACTCTTACTTGAACCATGAAATCATAAATGAAACCTTAAGGTTTTAGATTTTTATAAATGAAAACTTACATTTGTATTTAGTGTGTATAGTTGTAGGGTTTTAAGGTGTATGATTTTAATATTTAGAGTTTTAGGGTTTAATGTTTTAGTATTTAGTGTGTAGGGTCTAGGGTTTATGCTTTAAAAATCATAAATTCAAATAAAAAAAACTATTAAACTCACTTGAAACCCCAAAATAAAAATAAAAGCATTGATAAAAAGATCATAAATTCAAATAACAAGAATATTAAAATCAATTAAAATCACATGTTGGTATATGATTCATAGAAATATAATTAATATATTTTCTTTGCCCCATTATTTTTCTTATCACACTTACTACAAATAATAAAATATTAACATTATTCTATTTTATTTCATTATGAAAAAAGAAATTTTGTAAAAAGCTTCTAAAAGATATTAATAATTCCAACTATCAAATAGAATGTTAACTACACTTTAATCTTGAATATGTCATTGTTAATTATGTGGAAAGCTTTCATGAACTAGCAAAAAATGTATATCACTAATATGACAAGTCAAGAAAGTAGAAATCCAAAACGTATGAACAAATTTTAATACCAATTTAATAGTTTAATAACTAGTTAAAAACATTCATTAACTTGGAAAATAATGTCCGGAACATCAATTTTTTAGGGTGTGTTTTAAGGTGATGAGAAAATGTTTGGAGATTAAATGAAAGTATGAAATTGAATAATAAAATGACAACTAACCAATTAAATTGATGTGTCAAAATTCAGTAAACTGACATAACAACATATAACTTTCTATATTAGGATTTATATTATATACAGATCGATAGATATTGCTTCAACGTAAAAGACTAACAAATTACAATAATAACTTATATGACATAATTCATTATTTAAATAATTTACTCATTTGTCCATTCAATTTTCCTAGTGAATGCTAGGATTAAGGACATATTTGTCCATTCACTTTTCCTAGGAGGTGCAGGAAGCAATCGCCGTATCTTAATGACCGAACAACACGCAACAAATCTACCACAGTATCAGTTTCGGGTCCTTTGACATAACAGTTTGCTACTTCAGTCTGATTCCGATAATCACAAGCACAATTTCTACAGCCCAATATATTCCATTGAAGCCCAACACATATTTCCAATAATCACAAGCATCATGATAAGAAAAAAAAAAAGAAAAAGATAAGTAACGTCATTGTTCAAAGATGCTTTTTCTTTCTTTCTTTCCTTTTTGTCATCAGAGATTCTGTTTCTAAAATGCCAAATTTGACAACCAAATGTACTAACGTGATCACCTATCAGAAATAGACTGGTGTAGCCAATTTCAGATAAACGTGATTGGAACATTCTAATGACCGAAAGGTTATCCACAGAAACTATTTTATTCTGATAAACCAACGCAAAAAAATGTAAACTAGGGTCAAATGCTCAATTTTGAATACAGATGGAAGCTTAGGGAAGATAAAAATATTCACAAACTTATGTCCTTATCATGAAAGTAGGAAGGATAAATGTACACAATCTTATCTCCACAGGCAAATAAACTGTTTCTAAGATTCAAACCTACCTCCAGGTTACAAAACAGAAACATTATCATTGTGCAACAAAACAATGTTTCTTCTCAAGATACGTAAAAAGAATATAATTTCAAAAAGAACTTGGGAGCTTCTGACTGAAAAGATGCCTTGGAGCATTTCTCATGGTCTGTAATCAGTGGTTCACTAAACTCATACAATGAAATTCCTAAGATATTTTTTTTTCGCAGACTTCTGGTTAAAAGCTACTACATAACAATTTCGCCCTACTTTTTTCCAAACAACAAAAAGTTCTACAGAAACTCCATATAAAGTTGTATAATCATCAGTTTCCTTCTCTGTATTTAGAAAAAAAAAGAAAAAAAGATGCCCTTTCATAGGGTTCTTTAGTTCAATTAGTCATAGGTGAGGCATCTTGATTCTCTCCCTTTTCTGATAGGAAATATCATTATGATTATCCAGTACAGTGTATACAGATCTAATGAACTTTAATTTCATTAGAAGAAAACATACAAATTCTATTAAAAAAATAAGGGTATAAATCATCAAATATAGAATTTTCTTTGTAATATTCACCATTCAATGTGTTTATAAGTTATAACAGTACATATGATATCACTAATGGTAGAGCAAAGAAAGATACATAGTTTTAAATCTTTGAATCCATGGTTGGATATACTTTGCTTACAAAATAAACCCCTAAAGTTGGAAAGATGAAAGGTGTAATCCGCACCCCAATCCCTAGATGTGAAATAAATAGCAAATAAGCATCAAGCCTTGGAGGCTGGATTTGTCAGGGAGGTGCTCCTGAGAAATGAGTAGCTCTACTAGTAAGTAATAACCTTCCACTTCCAGCTTATGTTCCTAATGCCATTCTGCTCCCTTGGCCTCCACCAGGAACCATAGCTGCACTAGTATATGGGTAACTAGCCATTATACAGCTATGGTTCCAAGATGGTGACAGTGATCTAACTGGGAAACTTGTTTGCTATCACAAAATCAGTGACCAAGAGAAAGCAGCTTGCTCCATGTAAGTTAAAGTTCCCACCAACAAGCTCAGTGAGACTGAGGTCAGATCTTCTAAGAATTCATAGGAAATCTTAGTTCAACCCCATAAATAAGTTTGGAGGTGGAGGACCCTACATAACTTAGCAATCATCAAGTTACTGCACCACCTAACCACTTTTATTCTATAATATGGAATTATTAAGAATTATCTTCCTTTTAGGTTGTAAACATAGAAAAGTAAATGATATTTATGATTAGGCTGTAGCTCACTGAGATACTAATATCCATGGATTTAAAAGTAAAACAGAATAAGAAACAAAAATTGAATGGAATACACATGTTTATAACTTTAGATATTACATAGAAACAAACAGCTGTTTTCTTCGGTTAGCTCTAGACATATTTCTCGGTGATTCCTAAAGAAAATAATGGAACAAGACTAAAATACTATCAAATATTTAAATACCAAATAGCTATATTTCAAAGTCAAACCACACTTTATCAGTGCAAAATATAGAGGGAAACACAAACACAAAACACAACAAAACAAAACAAATGATGACTTGACTTCTCTCTAATCAGATGCTACTTGTTAGAGCAAGAATAGTCCAGCTCTTTCTTTTGGGTGGGGGGGCTGGGGAGAGGGAGGGAGATGCTCCAATTGTCCTCTCTCTATGCCCAATCTCTGGTTCCCTGCATCCTGGTAGGTGCATGGCTGTACACTCCTAGTCTATCTTCTTTAAAATTTTAAAGAGAAAGAAGATATCTGTTCCTGAACATTTGCAGGCATTTTGGATTTTAGGTAGTAACTACATATTTTCCAGATATTCTTTCAGCCAAAGACACAGATAACAAACATAGGAGTGTTACACATTCAAATTTAAATATTTAGATATGAATTTGAGGAAAGAAGGAAAGAAGCAGAAATAAGGAAAGGGCCACACAATGAAGAAAAAAAATCATTGCATAACAGTAACACATCATAAGACATGTTCAAGACACAGTTCAAGGCACAATATCTTATGTCTAGTCCTATAAATGAGCTATTACTGTGGGCAATCATTTTTCCTTTTGTATTTGTATAATTGTATTTGTAAATGTGAAAAACTAAAGTGAGCCATAAATTTCCTACAGTAATCATGCTTTCAATTTGAAAGAAGCTATGTAAAGTTGTAAACTAATTCCATAGTAGGGCTTGCAAATAACTTCCATTGGCAGTGCAAAACATGGGGTTGAAAGGGCGATAGAAAGGCTGATCTTTTATTTCTTCCATTATTGAGTCATTCTAACCAAGAATGAACCTGTGATTATGACTCACATCAAAGGTTATCCTATTCTGAATCCTATATGAAACGACAAAGCAAATCTGCAATTATCTTGAAGAAAATGAGCTCAACTGCTCATTCAAATCAAACTAAAGTCATTTGATTACCACACACAAAATTGCTAACTTCTTAAAATCTACATAAAATTAGGCTTACATGTTCAAGCCATAAAAACACTTCCTCTTACAACAAGTCACATTGTCTCTTCCACAACTACCTGTACCAGAGTGCCATCCCATCAACACTTCCCTGCAGAAACCAACAGAAAAATCCAATGCCCTTAAAGTGATAAGAACTACAAAGACCCTTAAAGCATTCCTTTATTATCCCCTTACATATTAAAAGTAGCTCATTAGATGGACTAGGTGCCATTCTGTCCCAGAGTTTCAACTTTCAACTCATCACAAGATCATTAGTTCATTACCAATACATTTCTATGAAAGAAAAATCTAAGATTTAGGAACAAAACAACAATAATAACGGAAAATTCATAAATAGCAAGACTCCAGAAACACAAGATTCCAAATATCAGTTAAAAATTGCATTGAGAAGAAACTAATGGTACAATACAATTACAACAACATATTTCATAATTGTGCTCCTCTTAACAGAAAAAAAAAAACACAAACAATAATAATTCAACACAGCATTACCCATTCCCAGCCATAAACCCTGAAATCCTCAGGGGACCGCATTGAGCCTCCCTTCGAACACGAACCCGCGATAGAGGCCGTCACCATTCCCGGGCAGGTTATCGATCCAGCGCCACTCCTCGTCCCCATTGGCGGCGTGGCGGTCCCAGAGCGCCAGTTTCCCGATCCTCTTGGCGGAGAAGCAGACCCTGTCGCCACTGCCGAAGACCTTGAACTTGGTGGACTCGCGGAAGGCGCGGAACATCTCGGGGGGCATGCGGGCGGCCTCGTCCCACTCGAGGGAGTCGAGGTCGAGGCGGAGGACGAGAATGGTGGAGCAGGGGGCGTTTAGGGCGAAGGAGGATTTGAGTCCGCCGACCATGAGGATGCGGTTGCCGTGGCCGCGGACGAGGCGTGGCCGCTTCAGGATGTCGAAGACGTCCCCCCACTCGTGCCGGTCGAGGCGCGTCCACGACGGAGGAGGCGTAGCTGTCGCGGGATTTGTCGTGGTTTGGATTGTGCAGGAGAAGAGTTTCCACTGGTTGCGCCAGGGGGAGCCGACGTCGCAGAGGGCGAAGGCAGAGTCGTTGATTAGAAGAGGGGAGCGGGGTTTGGAGGGGAGATTGGAGGAGAATTTGAGCCAGGTGGTGGTGTTGCGGTGGCAGTAGAGGGCGGCGAGTTCGGTGAGGACCATCACGCGGTGGTCGGAATCCACAAGTACCGCGCCGTGGCGGGACCAGGCGGAGCCGAGGTGGGGGAGGACGCGGAAAGTGCGGGTAAGAGGGTTGCAGCAGATGAGAGATTTGGTGATGGTTGTGGTTGAGGGGTTGGGGTTGGGGTTGGGATTGGGATTATTGTTAATGGGCTTGGGTTGGGCCCAGAGGTAGAGGAGGCCGAGGGAAGAGGCGACAGGGAGAGGGGAGTGGAAGGGGAGGAAGTCGAGGGGGAAGTGGAGCCAGGCGTTGTTGTCGGGGTCGAAGAGGGAGAGGGAAGTGTGTTGGGAAGGAGGAGGGGTGTGGTGGTGGTGGTGGTTGTGGCGGTTGCGGAGGGCGAGGAGGTGGAGGTGGAGGGGAGGGTGTTGGGTGGAGAGGAGGTGGAGGAAGGATGGTGTGGAGAGGAGGTGGAGGAAAAATTTGGAGAGGGAGCGGCAGAGGATGATTTGACGGAGGGGGAGGGAGGAGAAGATCTGGTGGAGGCTGTCGTGTGGGAGACGGTAGATCGGGGGCTCCTCCTCCATTCCAACTCTTTGCTTTGCTTTTACAAGGTTAGTTATTGAAACTCATCACAAACTTGCTTTAAGCTTCTTCTTGCTTCCTGCTGGATATCCATGTATCTCATCTCACCTCACTTTCCTACACTCCTGCCAATTTTTTACCTAACAATTATTCAACACAACTTACTCACTTCATTACTGCTTTTAATTCAATTATTTTAAGGAATATCTTATCTTAGTAAACATTTTCACGACTGTAATTATTTGAGCTTTATAGATACATGCTGAGCTGAATTTTTTATATAGTCCACTGATTAAAAATTATTTTTATATATTTTCTAAAATAACTATTATAAAAAAAATTAACGGAAGAAGTCCTACTAATAAACTAACAAAAGTAAAACATTCGTTTAGTACATTGATGCAAAACTATTTCGTACTGTTTTATTTTTAAAAAAATGATTACATTAAATACTTAGATTGAGAATTTTTTTTCTCCATAACAAGACTGCATATTTAATGTAATACTCTAATTGTGATTTATTATATAACCAATCACTAATAAGTAGAGAGAATATTGCAAATCTGCAATAAGGTTTTCTTGACTTTCACTGCAAACTTAGTCTCCATCGGCTTGATGAGAAGAGTCAATCAGAATGGGTGTTCTTATCTTCACCCAATATTAACAATGTACTGTACGTTATTTTAACCCTCTAGGTAATTTAATTTCTTAGGGTGGCTCGTTTTATTACGTAGTTTGAAGTAAGATGAGCTGTAAAATTATTGAATTGAAAATAAAATACAATAAGTAGTTAATGCGGATAGACTTATTTAACTCGCAAATAAAGGTCATTGATTCACGAACTGTTTACTTTTTTGACTTTTTAATTTTTGGATGACTGAATAAGTCGGAAAAATTAAAAGTTGCTCCACTAAAAAGATATTTTGTTTTTTATTCATATATAATTGAATTTAATTATTTGTATTTGTGTGTCTAAAGTTTTATTAACCTTCTAAAAAGAATAGAACATTTATTTTAAATATGTTTTACTAAATATTTGCGAATTATCCGAGCTAAGTTTGAAAACAAAAGAAAAATAAATTTTATTTTGATAGATAAAAACAAAATTTCATTGCCACCCATATAGACACACACTGGTTGATATTTGCCTAGTTGGGATGTTTAACACAATTCATATTTAGTAGTGCCAACATTCAAAAGACCAAAAATCTTGGTGAGCTGTGAAACCGTGTTATTAACTTCAGACCATGTAAGATCTTTTTCACTCCTTCTGTTTGCAGCAATTTGTCTGTGTTCCTCTTGCAATACATCACCATTCATGAAGCTATATTTTACAATCTTCAATATTTACTCTCTATTGATCCAGAACAGTTAAATTTTCATCAAAAAAATTGTTGAGCCATGTAAGAGCAGCAGTTGTGGTATCATGTCATGGCCTGCAACCAGCAGAGTTAATTAATATATTTTCCCTCAACTGTTTATCTTTTTCTCCATTTACTCTGCTGTGTTTCATATCTAATTCTAAGAAATCCTGTTTGAAATATTGGCCACTTTGCCTCTGCGATATTATAGAATCAAACATCTCATACATAATATATAGAAGAGCCTGCACACATGCATATCATTTTATTAGAGGAAAGGAGAAATTAGTTATCCTCATAATTGAATCAGTGAACCTAGCCTATTTAGTGGTGCGTCATCATGTGTGGCTAGTTATGTATTACTTTGTTACCCTGTAACCTTGGTACTGCGATGAAAATTCTGTCTCTGGAAGTTTAAAAGGCAATGAAGCAAATAGGAAGAAATAATCTTAAACCTTGACCAAACTTTTTCCTGTTCCTCCTCAGAAGGCTCTAAACTCATGAACGTATGTCCAATCACTTATAAACTGTGATATTGAAAATTTCAAATACTGACCTAGCATGGAATAAGATGTATAACCGAATATGAAATTTTGCTTGTTTGAAAACTTAGTTAAACTCAACTGTGCCTATGATAGAAAACTCAATTGAGTTTTCAATTCCCATGGCATTCCTTTAGTTTGCCCTTATGCGTACTACATTGATAGATGAAACTGAAATAGGTTCCTTGAACGAAATGAGACAACCACATACTGGCATACTGCTAACACACAATATTCTAGACCGATACATAACATTTTTAAAAATATACAACAACACCTATTGATATATAATCAATACAAGAATATGTATTACATAAAACAAATTACAAGGTCGAGACAAACTAAATACATCACACTCTTCTACTCAAATAAGAAAAAAAAGTACAACACAATCATATTACAACTAGGTGATAAGGTTCTTGCTCTTAAGTTTTGTTTTCCAAGAAGGAAGAATTGAATTTGAGCAGGAAGGTATGCAACAAGACGTTGTCCAGTCATGCCGCATATCAACTAATTCATTCTGGTACCATTTTCATCAGCTCTCATCCTTGTCTTCCTTTTGACCTTTTTATTCAGTTAACTTCCAATCATTCTCAATGGCCATTCAGGCTTACCTATTAACATTGCACAACATCCCAAGCCCATTCCAACTACCATTCCACATCCATATCCTATAGCCACTGGTTTCCAACCAAATCCAAATCCCTGTTCTCCCCAGAAGGTTTGTGAAGGTGGAGAATGTTGCTCAGGGTAGCTGCATTTTTTTGTCAATGGGAGTCCACATAGCTCCGAGTTTCCCTCATAGGAATCATTAGAAAAAGTATTGAACTGTTTTCCTTGAGGTATTTCTCCCTGAAGATGGTTATTGGAAAGAATCAGAACTTCAAGAAAGTTTAAATTGGTTAACTTTGTTGGAATCCCACCAGTGAACATATTTGAGGAGAGATCCAATGATTCCAAGTTTGTCAAATTTCCCAGGGATTGGGGAATAGGACCACTAAGTCTGTTATGGGAAAGGTTGAGCGCTCTGAGTAAATGAAGCTCTCCAATGACATCTGGAATATCTCCTTCAAATCCGTTTTGTGATAAATCTATGCTCACAAAGTCTCTTCTAATTTTTCCATTGTCATGATGATTGCTTTTATTGTTATTGTCACAGAAGCGGTGTAAAATGTACCATTCATGATATTATTATGTATGTATTCACCCAAAACATCATCTTGAATAACATGCTTCATGGCTCTAAATTTTTTTATGTAGGATTTGGGTATTGAACCGTTGAAGTTGTTGGAAGAAATGTCAAAAATAACTAAACTGGAAAATCCATGCTTGGTCTTTAAACTAGCAATGGAACCGTGCAATTTGTTGGCTCGAAGAACCAATACTTCCAAATTTGGTAGACTTTGAAGTCAGTGGGGAAAGGTATCCTCTATTTGATTGTTGCCAAGATCTAAAGCCTCCAGAGAAATGCAATTGGACAAAGATTCCGGCAAAGGACCTTCTAATTGATTGCCGTTGAGATACAGATTAGTGATCCAGCTGTTCTTGGAAAAGGTACTTGGCAAAGTGCCATAAAGGTTGTTCATTTGTAGATCCAAAACAGAAAAGGATGATGAGTTAGCAAGGCACGGTGGAAACATGCCTGTCAACTTGTTGTGAGACAGCTTGAGAATTCTAATTGAAGTTGCATTGCAAATTGCGGAAGAGATGCCACCAGTGAATGAGTTAAAACTAAGATCAAGGATTCTGAGTTTGTGGTTCCTTGAAAACCGGTCCAATGATTGCGTCAATAGATTTTGAGAGAGGTCCAAATAATCTAATGAGCTCATTTCATGTAACCAACTGGGCACTTTTCCACTAAGTTTGTTATTGGACAGATAGAGACGTACCAAATTTGGGATTTTTCGTGATAGTTTCTGAAATTCAGTTAAACCCATAGAAGATAAGTCCAAATACGCTAAGCTTGAGAAACTATAGTTGACATTGGAACTGAAATTTAGGGATAACTGATTATTCTGCGAAAGGAAAAGACCTTTCAAATTTTGAAGCTGGGAGAAGAGTGGAAAGTGGACAGATCCACTTAAGTTGTTTGATGATAGATCTAAGAAAGTAAGGTTTACATGGCTGAAAATTGATTCTGGAATATTGGACTGTAGCTTGTTGTAGAACAAATCTAACCTCTCCAAGGAATATGATGAGATTGCACTTAAAAGCCCTGTGAATTGATTTTTTGATAGATCTAAGACCACTAAAAATGGCAAAGATAAACACCATGAAGGAATTGTCCCATTCAGCATGTTGCCATCTAAAAATAACTCAATTAGGTTTGAAAACCCCGTTATGTTGCTGGGTAGAGGGCCCCCCAATTTATTAGCAGAACATCGCAAGTAAAAAAGTTGGGTTAAGCCAAACAATGAAGATGGGATTTGTCCTCCTAAATTGTTACCCCCAAGATAGAGGGCATTCAAATTGGTTAGCCCGGCAAACACATCTGGGATTTGACCACTAAATTTATTATATGAAAGATCCAAATAAATGAGATGTTGAAGATTTGAAAGTGTTGATGGCAGCACACCCTCTATATTGTTATCATCCAAAAGCAATTCTTGAAAACTGTTTGACGGAGGAAAAACATTTGGGATTTGACCACTGAGACGGTTAGCTGCGAGATTTAGAAAAGTTAGACGTGGAAGGGTTAAGAGTGAGGATGGGATTAAACCATTGAGAAAGTTAGATGAGAGGTCCAGGGAGGTGAGATGTGTGAGGTTAGAGAGTGAGGATGGGAGTGAACCATTGAGAAAGTTAAATGAGAGGTCCAGGGAAGTGAGATGTGAAGCCGTGCTACAACTCACTTCTGAAAGCTGGCCTTGAAGGTCCCAATTGTCT
Source organism: Amphicarpaea edgeworthii (assembly GCA_014843725.1). Lineage (NCBI taxonomy): Eukaryota > Viridiplantae > Streptophyta > Magnoliopsida > Fabales > Fabaceae > Amphicarpaea > Amphicarpaea edgeworthii. The sequence continues at coordinate 5,201,652 of CM026325.1, forward strand.
GAAAGATATAGTTGTTGCAAATTTGGTAAACAGAGAATGTCATTTGTGAAGTTTTCTCTTAGCGAAGTCCATCGAAGACTAAGAGTAACCAAAGAGGAAGATAAATTGAGTGTCCTGATTGAAATTGAAGACATATTGTTGCCAGTCAAATCAAGCTCCCTTAAAAGTGTTGCATTTTGGAGCAGCCTTTTCCAAGTGTCTTCTTTCCACTGTAACTGATAATTATAAGAGAGATCAAGTGAGGCTAATTTGGAAAGGTGGGAGATTTGGGAAGGAATTTCACCTTCAAAGTTAAAACCAGACAAGTTGAGGTGTGTGAGGCTCACAAACCCACCAAAGAGAGATGACATTTGAGAATGATGGAAAAAATTGAAAGCAAGGTTGAGTGATTTGAGATGAGAAAGATGGAAAAGCGTACTGTTTGGATGGATTTTGCCTTGAAGCCCGCTACAGGCGAGGTCGAGTCCAATCACATGACCGGAGACGGAGTCGCAAGTGACTCCAGGCCAAGAGCAGCAATCTGTCTCATTTTCCCATGCTGCGGTCTTTGAATAACTAGGATCACAATAATAATCATAATTAGTAATATTAATAGTGAAGGAGTTCTTGAATTGAAGCAAGGCAAAGCTGTCAATGGGGTGGCATAAGGAATAGGAGGATGAAATATGAAAAAGAAACAAATGCACACACAGAACCAAACACAGCATCAATGATTCCAATATTCTAACTCGTGTAAAGTGTTTTACGTGGACTTCCTACAAGGGAAGATATGCATGAAAGGTAAGGAACCAAAGATGAATATTTATAGCCAAATTAAAAACAAGATATGCAATTTGTGGCTAAATTATTAAGCTTTCATAACTTTATGACTCATTCAACAGCCCATCCTTCACGTAAAAAGAACATCCATTTTCTAACCCTTTCATCACGCTATATGAAGGCTGCCCCCACTATTCCAAATAAAATTGACTTGACTTAGAACTCATTTTCTGCAAACATGATTTATTTGATTTTTCTACTTCATATCTTTATTTTACTTCTGTTTTTTTTTCTTCCTAATTGCCAATTAGAACTGGAATAACATGACAGAGCGCGTTTTCTAAACCTTGAGCAGATGAGAATCATCAGTTTTAGCAAGTAGTTGAGTGGAATTAAATATTGAGTAAGTTAATAACCTTTTCTTTTACATAATATAACTTATAATATTAATATCATCATTTCAAATAACAGACTCTTGGAATAATATCAACCCTTGAGAAATAAAAGGCCAAAATGAATATTTTCAGGGCTTCAACAACCCATTCCCCACGCAAACATTCAATCTCTAACCCTTTTACAACGCCACAAAGGTTGTCCTCAGTACTATTGCTATTTCAATTGTCATTTCATTTTCTAATCTTTCAAAATGCCACCGAAGGTGTTGTTCTCAGTATTACCATTTCATTTTCTATCCCTTCCATAACGCTACCAACTTTGTCCTCAGTATTGTCATTTCAATTGTATTGCCTTGAACCTTCACCAGACAACTCTAAATCACATAAATAAATTTGATATTATCATCTTTTTAATCTCCACTTACCTATCACATTAATTTCTAATACATACTTTACAAGATTCTAAAATAATATATTAAATCAAATAATAAAAGATAGTGAATCATTTGATTCATTTTGTTTTTACTTTTCTTAGTATGGTTTTCAAATAATAACGTAGGACTTGACTTTTGAAATAGCAAACAATATTCAACAAGACCACACATCCTTGATGTTGCAGTCGCAAAACAATGTGTATTGTATGTCTGAATGCCGATTGTCTATGCAACTTTCAGTTTCATATACCAATTAATTTTCAGAATTTTTATGCTTTTACAGTCTATTAAACTATATAATGACAAATGACTAATATTGATAAGTAGATAACGAAGGGAGGGAAACAGAATCAACATGAATTTGTCAATTTGAAAATGATCTTAATTATTTGTAGTTGCTTTACGTACTAGCATTACCTACATACTGAAAAAGGAATGCGAATTATTCATTGAGGATTAGTTTTCCTCGCAGGTAATAATAAAGCATGTCATACGGTAACAATAAAGAGACAATGATTCTGTTCATATACAAGATTTTTCTTAATTTCTATATCTTCTTCTATTTTTGTTTGTAGTTTCTGGAGGAATCATCTTATAGTGCCTCTACTATGATAGGATACTTGTTCTTTGGCATCCTTACAAGTGTCGGTTGGACAGAATTGTCTTTCTCCAGAGGTCTCCACCTGTAGCAAAAAAAAATTGTTACATGCAATGGAATATGAGTAAATAGTTTTTGCACTGATAGTGCATTGAGTTTTGAAGTGCTAATTGATTACAAATTTTCTTATATGATAATTTTGTTGACTTTTATAATAATTAACTTATAAGTCATACTTTTATGATTTTTGACTGGTTGACAAGTGCATAGTGATTAAACTAATGAAGTATTTAGTTTGAACAAGGAAAATGAATATGGAAGAGAACAAGGCTGAAATAAACAGAAAAACTGGAATAAATGTTGTTTTGGAAAGTCAGTGATTGTGTGATTGTCAATTTTCTTGGTGCAATATGATTATCTTCGTTATTCAGAATCTGTTCTAATCTTACTTGTATCTGTTGACAAGGTGATGGATGAAGACACAAATTTCAATCTTGGCAAGGTTCATTCCAGGACACATACGTGGTCCATTACCAAATCCAAGAAAACTGAAAGGCCTCAAGGTTTCCTGCAATTGAATGAAAATATCAATCTTGGGGTCCTTAGAAATAGAAACGAATGTTAAAGTCTCTTTTTAGGAAGAAACTAACATCAAATCTAGAAGGATCAAACTTTTCAGGATCTGAGAAAACTTCTGGGTCATGGTGTATAGAGACAACATCTAGGTTGATGGACCAACCTTTCTTAATTTTGTAACCTGCAAAATTTAACATCAACTTTGAATCTCATTCAATAAGAACACACACAAACACACATTACATAGGCATATTTGGCCATTTTGTATTTCCATACCATCAAGTTCAAAATCCTGGGATGCCTTTCTTGAATACCAAGGTAGTATTGTGGCTCTTCGAAGAGTTTCACTGATCACCTGAAATTTGAATAATCAATAATCTTGGTGACCTGTGAAAACTTGAAGTTACTAATTAACAACTTAAACATTGATTCTCACTTTGGCTGTGTAAGGCATGTTATTAACTTCAGACCATGTAAGATCTGTTCCACTCTTTCTGTTTTCAACAATTTGTCTGTGTTCCTCCTGCAAAAAAAAAAAAAAAAAAACATCATCGCTCATGAAGCTACATTTTAAAAGCTTCAAACATCAAAAGGAGAAGACTATAGGGTCTTCAATACTTACTCTCAATTTTTCCAAAACCATTGGATTTTCACCAAGAAATTTGATGAGCCATGTAAGAGCAGCAGTTGTGGTATCATGGCCTGCAACCAGCAGAGTTAGTATATTATCCTTCAATTGTTGATCTGTGAGTTTATTTTGATCTTCTTCTCCATCTTCTTTGCTGTGTTTCATAACTAAGGATCCTAAGAAATCCTGTTGAAAGTCTTGGCCACTTCTCCTCCGCGAAATTGTAGAATCCAACATCTCATACATCCTATCTCGAGCCTGCACGCATTCATAGCATTGCATCAGAGGAAAACAGATTTCACTGATCTTCAAAATTGAATCAGCACACCTATTTAGTGTGTGGCTAGTTATGCATGACTCTGTTACCTTAATACCACGTTGAAAAGCTGTCCCTGGAAGTTTAAATGGCAATGAGGCAAATGAAGAAGAAATAATCTTAAAATTTGACCTAAACTTCTCTTGTTCCTCCCCAGAAGGCTCTAAACTCATGATCATATGTCCAATCACTTTTAGAGTAAACTGTAATGTTAACAATTTCAAGTACTTAGAATGGATTGAAATGTATATGAGCAATTAAAAAAAATTCTTTGATAACTTGGTGGCACTCAACTGTAGAAGCCTCCTCAAGAACCAGAATTTTCCTTCCTTCCCATTGATCTAATGTTTCAATTGCCTGAGTATTGATAAAATGGAAATATTTTTTCAGGCCATCAATTGACAAAGGTTCACCAATCAGCCTTCTTAGCCTTTTGTGTGCCTCTCCGGTGGTTTGCAGCAAACTGGTGGGGCCCAGAACTTGCTGGCCTGTGTAAAACAGATTCAAACTCACAATACCATCTTTTCCAGTTAACAATATCTTACTTGCTTCTCTCCCAGTCATGAAGACAGTGAACCTCCCCAGGACAAAGCTCTTGAAAACCTTTCCATATCTGTGAGAAAATAATAGTTACCAATGAAAAAGAAAAAGAAAAAATCCTAGGAATTCTTCAGCACCTAGCATGTAATTATGAATTTAATTGAAATGCATATTACCACAATATAAACGTGTTTTACATTGTCATTTAATCACGGATTGGTATATACTTGAAATTTGTTGACTTGCGCTATTGTTACTTTAAAAGTTATATTTAAGATGATTTCTAAATTAGTTGACAGTACTACTGATCATATTTTTCATTTTTTTTTATATTAATTTGTTACCTCTTTTGCCTCGTGTTCATGAAGCTAAAGATTCCAGAGGGACTTGAAAAGTCAGAGAGGAATGAGAAACTCTCTCCCACAATTGGCCAACCAAGGCTTCCAGGGATGCCTTCCATTGCTTTAGGAGAACGAGTTAGATACAACAAGTAGATAACTGATAAGACTAACAAGGAAAGGATCAATAAGAGAAGCAAATTTATCAGCTCCATTCTTTCTTACACAGCCAGCACCAAATAGCACTAGTAGTTAATTAACCAAGGAAATGTGTACTATATAAGCTGCAATTAGTGCTTAAGACATTTGTGATAGATTTAAGACTTGACACGAAAAGATGTTTATATTTATATCATACTATTGTAATCAATTAGACTGCAGGCCAGTGTTACTTTGAAAAGGTGACGACATGCATTGTGAACATTTTGAAGCGGTAAATCCAACATTTTTCATTGGTAGAATCTCAGGGCTTTCTTTGTTGTTCTTGTTGATGATGTTATGATGTTGACAGCTAGATTGACACAATTAGTCCATTTAGAGATTTAGTATTTTGTAACAAACAAAATATGAATTTGCCGTCCTTGGACTATCCATCTGTTTTTTGCATTATAATAATAAGAAATGAAGACTTTAGACTCCTCTGCTCATAATTCTAGTTTGCCAATATTATATAAGTTGCGGCCTCTAAATTCTAATAAAACAGTTCAAATTAAGGAAAACCTGACCCCCCCTGTTCTTCAGTTGTCTTGTTCTTTTTTCTTTTCTTTTTAACAAATTAATAAGTACTAGGATTCCACATTCACAAAAACTTGATCCCAAAAGTTCTAGATGTTAATCTATGCTTAGTTGAAAAAGTTTGTACAAGATTAAGATCAAGATGGCCGTCGTGGATTCTATAATTGGTGATCTTTTCGAGAATCCTACCACATTACGTAGCATATACTATAATCGAATACTCCAAAGATAAAATAATCTTAAAAATCAATGTAAACATTCTCATCTTGCTAGATGGTTAAAATTCGAAAAGTTTTGAACTCACAATCTTAAAATTCAAGAAGATGCTTTCTATAGCCAACTATTTAACTCCAGAAGCTAATTATTAAACTTTATTCACTACTATCTATCAGTTACTTATGCTGATTGAAAGGCTTCTCAGAAGAAGTCATGCCAACTTGTGGCTGGGGTGCAGACTGCAGAATTAGTCAACCATTTTATGGCTCATTTCTTCCCTAAGGCACTGCAATTCTTTCTCCATTGCCTCTTCGGTTCTGCAATCAGATAGTGTAGCCATGTTCATATTCATGATTTAAATTTGAAACAAGCAAATGAAAAATCTTCAACTTAACAATTTTAAAGTCCATGATAAACTGTTGGATAATAAACTTAACTCATAGAATGAAGGGAGATGAATGCTCACATTTTATTGAATAATAATCTGTTTAAATAGAGATTTTTGTAACTGAAAGAAATCATAAAAACAATAACTGACTTCCTAAACAATAGCCACTAACATAACAGCTACTAAGTAACAAGAAAATAAAATAAACAGTCCTAAAGATTTGGTCAAACAGAAAACAAATTAATAGGCAACTACTGATACACACGTTCAACACTCCTCCTTGTATCAGTGGTTGGCAAGTCCAAGTTTCTCTCTCAGTAACTCAAATCTGCTTCTTGGAAGAGCTTTGGTGAAGATATCGACAGCTGGTCTTCAGTCTTGCAAGTACTTCAAGCACACTGCACCGTCCCTCTGTACATCTCTAAGAAAAAATAATTTGATGCTAAAATGCTTTGTTTTTCCATGAAAAACTGGATTTTTAGAGATGGCTATGGCTGCTTGGTTGTCCACCATTACTTCAGTAGTTGTATCTTGCTCCAAGTGCAAATCAGTTAGCATTTTCCTTAGCCATAAGGCTTGATTAACGATTCTTTGTAGCTGCTATAAATTCTGCTTCAGCGGTTGACTGTGCGACAATTTCTTATTTTTTAGAACACCAAGAGAACATTCCTAATCCAAAACTAAAACAGTAGCCTGAGGTGCTTTTCATGTCATCTAAAGGCCCTGCCCAATCACTATCAGAATAGCCTTGCAACTTGAAATCTTGTGATTGACTGAACTTCATTCCATAATTTAAAGTCTCCTTGACATACCTCAACACTCTTTTTGCTACTTTAAAATGAGATTCTTTAGCACAATTCATGAATCTTGAAAGTACACTTACAGCATACAAGATATCTGGTCTTGTTGCTGTGAGATACATTAAGCAACCAATTAAGCTTCTGTAGAGTGCTTCTTCCACTTGTTCTGAACCATCATCCTTGCATAACTTCTCCTTTTGACACATAGGAGTGTTTATGCCTTTACAGTTCTCCATGTTGAATTTCTTCAAGATTCTCTGACAAATGAAGATATCACCTTCATTCTGCTTAACCTCCATACCAAGGAAATAGGACATTTCTCCTAAGTCTGTCATCTCAAAGACTTGCATCATATCATCCTTGAACTGCTGAATAAGTTCAACATTGCTGCCAGTGACTAAGAGATCATCAACATACAAAGAGATCAAAATGAAGTTAGCTTGATCACCTTTGATGTATAAAGTGGATTCACTAAGACTTTTAACAAAGCCTAGTTTTGATAAGTACTCATCAATCCTGCTGTACTAGGCTCTTGGGGCTTGTTTCAAACCATACAAAGCCTTCTTTAAAAGATAGACTTTGTCCTCATGTCCTTTCACAAGGAAACCTTCAGGTTGCTCAACATAGATTTCTTCCTCCAGAAATCCATTTAAGAAAGCTGACTTGACATCAAGTTGACAGATTTTCCATCCCTTCTGTGCTGCAATAGCTAGCAACATCCTAATGGTATCTTGCCTTGCAACCGGAGCAAAAGTATCAAAGAAATCTATTCCAAAAATTTGAGCATACCCCTTTACTACTAACCTTGCTTTATGTTTGTTGATTGAGCCATCTGCATTTAGCTTTGTTCTAAACACCCACTTCACACCTATGACCTTTCTGTGTTCAAGCCTTTCAACAAGTTTCCAAGTCTGATTTTTATCAATCATGACAAGCTTCTCCTGCATTGCAGCACTCCATTTTGGATCCTCCTTTGCATCCCAATATCCTGTAGGTTCTAGAACTGCTACATTGCATCTTTCATAAATATCTGAGAGCAATCTGGTGCCTCTCACAGGTGCATCATCAATTAACTCATCTTGATTTTGCAAAGGGTCAGCTATCGGCATCTTTTCAGTATCATTCCAGCTTCATTTCTCATTCTCCATGAAGTACACATCCCTATTTATCAGAATTTTCCTTATGTGAGGTTGGAAAACTCTATAAGCTTTAGATACTGAACTATATCCCACAAAGATACCAGGTTCAACTTTCTTGTCTAGCTTGTCTCTCTTAATCTGTGGCACATAAGTAAAACACAAGCATCCAAATACTTTAAAATTTTTCAAGGAAGGTTTATGACCATACCAAGTCTCAAAAGGAGTCTTCCCCGTTTACTGCTTTGGTGGGAAGTCGATTTAGCAAGAATACTGTAGTGTTTGCAGCTTCTGCCCAATATTCCTTAGGTAACCCTTTCTCATGAAGCATACATCTGACCATTTCCATTATCGTCCGATTCTTTCTTTCACTAACTCCATTTTGTTGAGGGGTATAAGGAGCTGTTAATCGATGCTCAATGCCTGCTTCCTCACAAAACATGGTGAATTGTGCTGAAGTGTACTCCTTACCGTTGTCAAACCTCAAAGCTTAAATCATGCAACCACTTTGCTTTTCAATCCACTACTTAAATCTCCAAAATACACCTGCAACCTCTGACTTAGACTTGAGAAAGTAAATCCAACACATTCTGGTGAAATCATCTATAAAGATGATGTAATATTTACTCTCTTTAAGCGAAGCAGTCCTTTGAGGTCCGGCCAAATTTGTGTGAATCAACTACAGCTTCTCTGTTGCTCTCCAAGTTGATTGTTTGAAAGGTAATCTTGCTTGCTTGCCATATTGACATGCTTCACAGCTTGGTAATTTAGAATCTAAGTGAGGTAAGCCATGAACCAACTCCTTTTGTTGCATATTCAGCACAGCTGCATGATGAAAATGGCCTAACCTTTTGTACCAAGCCTCTGTACTGTTTACCGTAGCTGGATAGGCTGCTTGCTCCTCCTTCAGTGGGTCAAATGAGAAACTTTTGCCTCTCATTTTAATACTGAAAATTTCCTTGTCATTGACATCTTTTAATCAAACGTGTTTATTTTCAAAGATGACTTTAAACCCCTTCTCAACCAATTGTCCCACACTTAGCAAGTTTTGATCAATCTCAGGTACATACAAAACATCATAAATTAATTTTGTACCTGTGCAACTTTCAATGGCTATAGTTCCCTTTCCTGCAACAGTGATAAGATCACCATTTCCGATTCTAACTTTTGATACCTGTGATCTGTCCAACTCTCTGAAAAGCTCTTGATCGTGGGTCATGTGGTTGGTACAACCACTATCCACTAGCCAACATTCACTTGAGCTACTGCTTGTAAAACAAGTTGCCACAAACAATTGCTCTTCCTCTTGTTGATCTGCAACTTGAGCCTCATTCTTGTGTTGAAGATTGCTTTTGCAAATTCTCACATAATGCCCCAACTTTTTGCACTTTTCACACTTAACATCGGGTCTTCTCCAACATTTGAAAGGAGGATGACCCATTCTGCCACAGTGCTTGCAAGGCAGAAATTCTTTGTTAGCCACTGCTTCTTGTGTGTTGAAATTCTTCTTCTTGTATTTCTTCCACTTGTTTTTCTCTCCTTGATTAATTTGCAATTTAGCTTGCAATGCTCCTTCCACAGAACCATCAGCCCTCATTCTTCTTCTTTGCTCTTGGGCTTACAAAGCATTTACAAGTTCTGCCAAGGTAAGTTTTGACAGATCCTTAGTATTCTCCAAGGATGTAATAGTAGCCTCAAATCTTTCAGGAACGGTCACTAGTATTTTTTCAACTATTCTTGAATCAGAAAATTCAGAACCAAGCAATCTTACTTTGTTGGCAATGCTAAGAAGCTTGTTAGTATACTCTTTAATTGTTTCGGACTCCTTCATTTTCTGCATCTCAAATTCTCTAACCAGATTCAGGGCTTGCATTCCCTTAATCCTTTCATCTCCTTCGTATTCATTCTTGAGGAAACTCCAAATTTCACATGCTAATTTGATGGTCATTATTCTAGTGAAAATTTCTTTTGAGACAGCAGCAAACAAAGAAGCTCTTGCCTTTGACTTTCTTATTTTTCTTTGCTTTTGATTTTTTATCTAAGCCATTGTTGGATTGGTTGGTAAAGGAAGAACTTCGTAGTCTTCCTCAACAGCTTCCCAGAGATCATTTGCCTCTAGATGTGCCTCCATTCTTGCTGCCCATATTTGATAATTATCACCATCAAACATAGGTGGTGCTAGTGTTGTGTACGGTGTTTCAGAATCCATCTATTTGATGAATTGAAGCAAGGTGTTTTGGCTTTTTGTGGTGGGTATCACTCGGTTCACTCACAGGTCCCTCTTAAGAAGAAGGCTCTTGATACCAATTTGTTGGATAATAAACGTAACTCACAAAATGAAGGGAGATGAATGCTCACATTTTATTGAATAATAATATGTTTAAATAGAGATTTTTGTAACTGAAAGAAATCATAAAAATAATAACTGACTTCCTAAACAATAGCCACTAACATAACAGCTATTAAATAACAAGAAAATAAAATAAACAGTCCTAAAGATTTGGTCAAACAGCTAACAGAAAATAAATTAATAGGCAACTCTGCTGATACACACGTTCAACAAACTATCCAATTTTGTTTTGGGTTCCTAATAATTTTTGTGGTATTGGATCCTAATATATTACAACTTTTTATTAGAGTGTATGTAATCAGTTAAGTGATGACATGACACCACTTAACGACTAATATATACTAAGAAGATTTGTTCGCAAGGTGTCACATCATCACTTGGCTAAGGAAAAAAACCAAAAACAAAAATTGGTCAACTATCATGTGCCTAAAACTTATTCAAGCCATATTTTGTTGTTTTGAAAAATATGCATCAGGACTCCCCAATTCTTCCATGCATACATAGATTAGGAAAAGTGGTAAAATTGACATACACCAAGATTCATGAGATGATGTTCATACAACAAACAAGTGTAATGCTTGAACCTTATTGAAACGAATTGATTGACAAAGGGGATCAGCACGTTCAATTTTTCAAGGCACAAATAAATTTGAAATGATACATACCTTCTGTGAGATCTGTTTCTTGCCTCAGGGCCTCTACATGCATTTTCTCCTCCTTCCTCTCCGCTGCCAAAACTGCAAGCAATCTCTGCATCACATGAGATATTGATAAGTTTGCTGACTTTTTTCTTCTTTCCCTTTTTATGCATGCATAAATAGTTGAACTTAACATAGAGTAATGCTACATATATAGTCAGAATAGTTTGATTGAATTCATATTAAATATATTCATATTAAACCGGTTCGATTGGCCGTATCGATCCAGATTTTAAAATCCTAACTATTTATATGGACTAAAAATATATTTTAATTAAAAGAAAATAAAAAATTAATATAATAATGAATTATAAGAAATTAAGATATAGAAAATTGTAAATTAATATAAATGAGAAACTCAATAAATAAATAATATTCATTTACCCCTCTCAGATAGTGAGTAATATAAATGTAAATGAGTAATTTACTCTCTGTACATTAAATGATGGTCTTTTGTTATTAAATAAATTGTATTCAATTGATTAAAATATCTTATACAAGATCGAGATAAAAAGAGAACAGAGAAGGATATTAATCATTCCTTTGTAATTAGAGAAATTGTATTGATAAAAAAAAAATTATACTAAAAGTCATAAATAAAAAAAAATAGATATAATTATGACAATTGATGTGATAAAAAAAAACGTAAAAAATAATTATATGAAAAAATTGTATGAGTTTATAAAATGAATGAAGAATGTATATTATAACAATTATTGGTTTCTATTTTTGTATGATCATGTGTTGTCAAAATAGTAGAATAACAAAACAAATTAGTAAGTTGACCTATCAATTCATTAAAAAATGATGAGATAAGAAAGTATTCTTCACCCGTCAATCTATATAGATTAAGTTATCTAACTTTTAAAATTTTATCTTAATATATTATATTTATAATTATTTAATTAAAAGTATGAATAGATAATAAATAAATGACCTAAAGATTAAAGTGATATATGAATAATGAATCAAATAATAATATAATAAAAAATATTTTAAAAAATAAATATATTAATAATTTTTATTGTAAAAAAAATAATTAATTAATTAAAATCAACTAAAAGTAAAGACAGTTAACAAATAAATTATTTTATATTTATTATTTAATATTTGTTGTTGTTATAATAATTTAAAATTAAATAATTAAAAATAAAAAAATATATAAATATAATTTTTTTTAAAAAAAATCAAATTAAAAAAAAAATTAAAGTTGACCGACCAAACCTGTCAACCCACCTGAAATAGACTGACTCTTTTAATCCACGCCGATCATAGTCGATCCGTACGCTACCATTTTAAGCGGGTTGGCCCGTTACCCTGTTGAGTAGGTTAAGGAATTTTACCTCTGCCTCTGTCTCCATTCCCAAGTTTCCGCCTTCTCTCCACTCTCAGTCTCAGCCCCCCATTTGCATTTGTTGAGGATGCTGTTTTCCGATTCAATCGCATGCTCCTTATGCGTCCCACCCCTCCCAAAAGTGCGTGCTCCTTATGTGTAGGTGATAACATTAGCGGGTTGACCTCTGTCATGCTGTTTTCCGATTCAATCTCTTATGTTTGGGGGTCTTATTGATGAGATGCATGATGGAGGTCAACCTGCTGATGTTATCACCTACACTTCTGGTTTATGCAAAAACGGTCATCTTGACAAGGCAATTGGAATGCTCAACAAAATGAAAGATCAGAGAATTGAACCAGATGTGAACACATTCATTTGCTTCTTGATGGACTATGCAAAGGTAAAAGACTTAAGGGCTATAGTCTAAATGTCCATACAAACACTGTCATGATCAATGGGCTTTGTAAGGAGGGTTTTCTTGATGAGGCTTTAACCTTGCAGTCAAAAATGGAAGCCAATGGTTGCATGGCTGATGCTGTAAGTTTTGAAATAATGATTCGTGCTTTGTTTGAAAAACATGAGAATGATGAGGCTGATAAACATCTTCAGGAAATGATTGCTAGAGGCCTATTGTAAGAATAGCTCTAATACTTTTTAGGTACTGATTAGATTATTCTATTTACCCTTGATTACAGTATGTATATTTCTGGTGGTCTTTTTGCAGAAAGGGAAGTATTAATAACACAAGCATTTTTTTTTCTTCATTTGAATTGTCTTAGGTGTGTTAAAGTTGCGTATATTTTCCTTGAGGTCATTGCTGCACAATGAATTGGGACTTTTTCTTTCGTAGTTTAGAGGATACTTCTTGAGGATGCTAAAGCTGATATCCTAACACATTCCACATTCAACCAACCCAAATGTTATTGCCTACACTTCCTTAATAGATGATGGACTGTGTAAAAACGGTTTATCTTGACAAGGCAGTTGCACTATTCATGAAATTAAAAGATCAGAGAATTCAACCAAATGTGTACACATACACAATACTTCTTGATGTTCTGTGTAAAGGTGGAAGACTTGCACACGAGTTTTTTCAAGAATAAAAGGTTATTATTTAGATGTTTGTGCATATAATCTTATGATAAAGAGAGCTTGTTTGATGAAGCATTTGCCTTGCTATTAAAAATGGAAGACAATGGTTGCATTGCATCCTAGTGCTGTAACTTTTGAAATAATTAGCTGTGCACTCTTTGAAAGAGATGAGAATGATGAGGCTGAAAAACTAGGACTTTAAATAATTTTGAATTTTGATGACAACCAATCAATATTTATTTATTTTGGTAGTTTCTGATACTGTGCATTGAGCTCACTGTCATTGATTCTTAGTAGAAACTGTGAGTGGCTAAAGAAATCGATGATGGTTGACCAGTGACCACCATAGATAGTAAGCTAATATCTCAATCCATGCTCGCTCGCATTAGAATTAATTCTTAATGTGATACTGATTTCTTTCCACACAGTTTGGTTACTTTTATTTTTTTTACCAGTTTACAGTTTGGTTACTTAATTCTTTTGATATCAGCTAATAGAATAGTACAGCAAAATTAGAAAAGTAATGTCACACCCGAACCAATGTTGTGGGTTTCTCTCCCATCTTCCTGATGAATGGAGGCAGAAGTTCATCTAGATTATTATTATACATGTCACAGATTGTATTCCTATTCCACCCATGGAAATGATAATTGATTAATGTTTCAGCACTTGTATCAATTGCATTTGTTCCTCAGCATCCCATAAATCATGAAAGTACATGTGTAGTCAGTTTAATGGTGATATACTAGAAGTTGAAAGTGTAAAATAATTTTACATTATTAGTCAATTAGAGTCTTATATTTTGATGACTTTGAGATACATTTACAAAAGCCAACTGAATTTTACATAAATGAAATGTGATTTTATATAAATGGAAAGTTATAATTGATTGACATTGTAAAACTATTTACATGATTAATGTATCATCATTAAACTCTAATCAAATATGCATCAATTGTATGGATTGGGTACAAGGAAAGAGTCATAGGGCACTTTGGTGGAAGGTTTGGTTTGCTAGTATATGGAACATTTGGCAGCAGCTGAATGATATTATTTTCAATGATGTGCGATTCTGTATGAACAATGCAATGGAGTTGGTGATGTTAAACATCATGGAAATGGAATAAAGCTAGGCTAAAAGAGTTTCAATATTCGTATTATGAGTGGTCTACTAACTTGAGCACTATACTGAGATCGAATGGATGAAGTTGCAGTAGTAAGGTACTTGGTAAGGGGGAAATCAAATCTGCAGCATTATGCAGTATTTTTTTGGGAGGTATTTTGAGCTGTAATGTTAACCTTGATTAATCTTGGTTGATTGTTATTTGTAATGTTCGCTGGTATTGGCATGCAGAGTTTTGTTTTTATTTTTTCCTATCCGGTGGGCTTTCTAAAATGTTATCCACTTATCCTTTGTTATTTCTTCCCCTGGTTTTTTTTTTTTTCCACTTCTTTTTTTATTAAGCTTTTTCAACTTCTTTTATTTAATTGCTAATTAGTAAAATGTTGAAAAATGAGTGAATAAATATTATATATATCCCCAGTTAAGTATTTATTATTTTATTGTGTGTTTTGACATGTATAACTACGCGTGGAGATAAAAATTGCTAATTTATTACTTACTAGTCATTTATATATTACTCAGTAAAAAAATAAAAAAATAATGATTTATATATTAGTTGTAAATTATTAAATTTTCCTAAATAATGTTTTATTTCTTTAAAAACATTACTGAAAAACAATCTATAACAACTTAAATATTTTATCATTGGTAATTAAAATTAAATTTTCTAAAATTTATAGTATATATTATTGGAAAATCATCATTAAAATAAAATTTCATTAACTAAATTATTTTTTACATTTTCAAATTTGTATTTTGAAGCATTCTACTTATACGTTTTTTTATTAACATTAGAATAATTTATAAAAATAAAATTCATTTTACCCAATGTTCTATTTTATGGGGATATTTTTGCATTTGAAGAGATAAACAATTTTAAATTAAACTAAAGTTTACAACAACAAAACCAAATAACTCTTAACTTAAAATGAGATTTTAAGTTTAAAAAAAAAAGTTAAATTTGGCAAACACTCTTTACTTTTTTTTTTTTTAAGTACTTAATATTAACTTTAACTTAAAAGTCACTTTAAGTTTTAAAAAAAAAAACTAGGTCAATCACACAAATACACAGGAAATAACAAAGGAAATGATAAATATATTTTTTTTTACGAAGGAATGAAAAAATAAAAAATAAAAGGAAAGCAAGAAATTTTGCACTGAATTTGGAGAATCTAGATAGGAAAAGCAAAGGTGAAGTAAGTTAGAAAAATAAAATATAGGTTTAAATAATAAGTTTGTGTGCTCGTTGATTTGGAGTTGTTTCGGCAAATAATTAAATCACTTTATAGGAGTTTTACATTTTTTTTTCTATCTGTCGAAATAAAAAAATATTCGTTTCCCTGAAAATTGATTTTTATTGATAATATATAAAATCAATGATGACATTTTTTATTTGAGTCGTAGAATCCTAACTAAGAATCAATGTCGGGTATGTTATCATGAACCCTTATATCAGTATCACCCAATGCAAAGGCATACCTAGAAGATGCTTCCCATAGCCTGCTACTAAGTTCACCATCAATATATTTCAACATCTTTTCATTCACCCCAAAACACTATAAATTAAAACATAAATTTCAAAGTTTGTTGTGCTTCAAATCAAGCAAGAACTGCAGAAAGAAAGTACCACACATAATCAAGGCCATGTCCATATAAATTAAGGCCTATGACAAATTTTATAAAAAATAAAAATGTGAAATATAAATTTTTAATTTTTAAATTAATCTTCTTCTAGTTTTTTGAACTTCAAAATCATATATGAATGCTTAATAATCCAATGATTCTAATGTTTTAAAATGAAAAAAGTACAATAAATTTTATAAACATAAATATTATAAAATAAATAAAAGAAAATAATAAAATGATCAAATCTTAAGAATTCAGAGAATTACACGTTAAGATAATTTTTTTTATTATAATTCGATATCAACTATTCATTTGACAATCCAGTAATTCACATCAACTTCAAAATCTTGAAAAAACAATAGAAAGATGATGAGGAGAAAGGAGAGAAAAAAAGGATCAAGAGGAGAATACAAATTAGCCTCGGATGAAGTTACTATAGCAGAGTTACAAATTAGCCATGGATGAAGTTACAAATTACCACAATTAGACAACACTTCTAAAGCAAGCGCTGTCTAAGAATCATAATTAAACACAGACGCTGTTTAAGGTACTTATGCGGTTAAGAACCATTTTTGTAGTACTAGTAGGGGTATAGAGCAAAACTTGACAGAACCTCAAGAAGTGTCAATTTGATTTACTCATTGTTGTATAATGCCTCAACTATAATAGGATACTTTTTCTTTGGCATCCTTACAACTGTTGGTTGAACAGAATTTTCTTCCTCCAGAGTCCTCCACCTGTAACAAAAATATGAGTAATACGCATTGTAAATGATTTTTAAACTATCATTCAATCACAAATTTTCACATATAATAAATTTATTAACTTTTATAATAATTATCAAAAGTTATATATGTAATGATTCTAATTGGTT
Organism: Amphicarpaea edgeworthii; assembly: GCA_014843725.1. NCBI lineage: Eukaryota > Viridiplantae > Streptophyta > Magnoliopsida > Fabales > Fabaceae > Amphicarpaea > Amphicarpaea edgeworthii. The sequence continues at coordinate 5,218,610 of CM026325.1, forward strand.
GGTAGTGTAGGAAATTTTACACAAACTAAACTCAAGTAATATTTTAGTTTAAACAAGAAAAAGAATATGCAAGAAAGCAAGGCTGAAATAAATAGAATAAATATTGCTTTAGGCTTTGGAAAATGCAGGAAAAAAATATTTTTTATTTAAGCTATTGTGTGATTATCCTTTTTTTGGGTGCAATGTTATTCTTTCCATTATTGAGAATCTGTTCTCATCTTACTTGTATCTGTTGATAAGATGATGGATGAAGACACTGATTTCAAGCTTGGCAAGGTTCATCCCAGGACACATACGTGGTCCACTACCAAACCCAAGAAAGCTGAAAGGCCTCAAGGGTTCCTGCAATTGAATTTGAATGAAAATATCAATTTTGGGATCCTTAGAAACTGAAATGATTATATTAGAGTCTCTTGTCAGGAATGAAGGAACTTGCATCAAATCTAGAGGGATCAAACTTTTCAGGATCTGGAAAAACTTCTGGGTCATGGTGTATGGAAACAACATCTAAGTTGATGGACCAACCTTTCCTAATTTTATAACCTGCAAAGTTTATTAACATCAACATTGAGTCTAATTCAAAAAACAACAGTTTCAATAGAAACTCATTATATAGGCATATTTGGCCATATTGTATTGCCATACCATCAATTTCAAAATCCTGGGATGCCTTTCTTGAATACCAAGGTAGTATTGTGGCTCTTCGAAGAGTTTCACTAATCACCTGAAATTTTAAATGACCAAAAATCTTGGTGAACTGTGAAAACATGAAGTTACTAATTGACAAACTAAAACACTGATTCTCACTTTGGCTGTGTAAGGCATGTTATTAACTTCGGACCATGTAAGATCTGTTTCACTCTTTCTGTTTTCAACAATTTGTCTGTGTTCCTCCTGCAAAACATCATCATTCATGAAGCTACATTATACGATTTTCAACAACAGAAAGGAGAAAGACTATAGTGACTCTAATACTCACTCTCAACTGTTCCAAAACAATTGGATTTTCCTCAAGAAATTTGATGAGCCATGTAAGAGCAGCAGTTGTGGTATCATGGCCTGCAACCAACAGAGTTAGTATATTATCTTTCAATTGTTGATCTGTGAGTTTATTTTGATCTTCTTCTCCGTCTTCTTTTCTGTGTTTCATAACTAAGGATCCTAAGAAATCCTGATGAAAGTCTTGGCCACTTCTCCTCCGTGAAATTGTAGAATCCAACATCTCATACATTCTATCCCGAGCCTGCATACATTCATAGCATTGCATCAGAGGAAAAGAGAATTCAGTGATCTTCAAAGTTGAATCAGTGCACCTATTTAGTGTGTGGCTAGTTATGCATGATTTTGTTACCTTGATACCGTGATGGAAAGCTGTCCCCGGAAGTTTTAATGGAAATGAGGAAAATGAGGAAGAAATTATCTTAAAATTTGACCTAAACTTTTCCTGTTCCTCCCCAGAAGGGTCCAAACTCATGATCATATGTCCAATAACTTTTAGAGTAAACTGTGACATTCAAAAATTAAAATACTTAGTATGGAATATAAGATGTATAACCAAATATGGAATTTTTCTTGTTTGATAACATAGTGGCACTCAACTGTAGAAGCCTCCTCAAGAACCATGACTTTTCTTCCTTCCCATTGATCTAATGATTCAATTGCCTGAGTATTGATAAAATGGAAATATTTTTTCAGGCCATCAATTGATAAAGGTTCACCAATTAGTCTTCTTAGCCTTTTGTGTGCCTCTCCAGTGGTTTGCAGCAAACTGGTGGGGCCCAGAACTTGCTGGCCTGTGTAAAACAGATTCAAACTCACAATACCATCTTTTCCAGTTAACAATATTTTACTTGCTTCTCTCCCAGTCATGAAGACAGTGAACCTCCCCAGGATGAAGGTCTTGAAAACCTTTCCATATCTGTGAGAAAACAAAAGTGATCAAAGAATACTAAAATTCTTGGAATTCCTTGGCACCTTACATATGGTGTAAGATCTTTTATACTGTCATCCAATCACAGTTGTCACATAATTGAAAATTTCTAATTGGTTGACCGTATAAATATCTTCATATATAGTAGTAAGTAGTGTATTAAAATTAAACTCATTTTTTTAAAATTTGATGTTAATTTATTACTTTTTTTGCCTCTTGCTCATGAAGCTAGATATTCCAGAGGGACTTGAAAAGTCAGAGAGGAATGAGAAACTCTCTCCCACAATAGGCCAACCAAGACTGCCAGGGATTCCTTCCAATGCTTTAGAAGAACGTGTTCGATTCAACAAGAAGAGAACTGATAACACTAACAAGGAAAGGATCAATGAGAAGAGCAAGTGGATCAGCTCCATTCCCACAGCAGCAAAAAGCAGTAGTAGTAGTTAATCAAATAAAATGCTTTCTAGTTCCTATATTGTAGCAAATGTTTAAATAAAAATAACATGTATTGTCAATTAAACTGAAGGCCAATGCTACTTTGAAAAGGCAACAACATGTATTGCAAACAATTTGAAGCAGTAAATCCAAAAAAAAAATCATTGGTAGAATCTCAGGGCATTCTTTGTTCTTGTGAGGGTGTTGTGATGTTGATTGCTAGGTTGACACAAGAAGTCCATTTAGACATTTAGTATTTTGAAACAAACATAATATATATCGATTTGCTGTCTTTGCATGCGCTACCTATTGTCTGGCATGAAGTGCATAGCGATCTGCTTTTTGGATTATTTTAGCAATAAGTTGCGGCCTCACGTTCTCGCTCAAAAGGTTCAGAATTTCTTCTGAAATTCTCAAAATAAATACTATTTCCCATAAGCCCGATTAATTGTTTCCATTCATTTTGATATTTTGGAATGTTTCAGCAAACAACTAAATCAATCTATGCATTTTATATATTTTATTTTCCTAAAAATGGTTTCTTTTTTTTAGAAAAACGGAACAGAGATATTGGACGCTCTTTATATGTATTGAACTCTTGACAGAAAAAAAAAAAAAAAAAAAAACACTGTAAAACAGAACCACCAAACAGACATATAATAAGAAAAGAGGAGCTAGCAAAATAGCTCTAATGTATTTCAGATGCTCACGCACAAATCTGAACTGTTGTAGCAAATGTTTAAATAAAAATAAAATCTAAGAAGTCTTTGATTATTGAAAACAAACTTAAGAACACACATCATCATTAACGACCGAATCAGCCACGCTTGCGGTTGTTTTTCTTCTTGGAAGGCCCACTCTTCTTGCTGCTGCTGCTGTTGTTGTGTCCAAGATTGAAAGGTTGATGAGACATGCCAACCGCTGGGTGCTGCTGTCGTGCACGTTGCTCCACAAGCTGGATCAACGAATCAGCAAATGCAGGGAAACGGGCACGAAGAGCGTCACAGTTAGCTCTTTTTCTTTCCTTAGCGAGCTCCAATTCTTTCAACATCATCTCAATGAATTCTGCAATCACATAGTGTATGTATCTAATGTAACCATGTTTATTGATATTCATGTGTCAAATTTCAAGCAATAGCAATGTACATGTTTTTCAAATATGCATTAGGATTATTATACAATTACTCCATGCAACAAATAAGTGTAATGATTGATTGAATCTTATTTATCTATGTATGTATCTAATCAAATGTGAAATGGCGCATACCATCTTGAGCCTGTTCCGTTCGCTCCAGAGCCTCGATTTCCAGGGTAAGGTCCTTACAATATTGTTCCATACGTTCCTCCTTCTCTTTAAGCATTATTAACTTCTTCCACTGATCTTCTTCCGTAAGTGTTTCCTCTCCCTGCAGAATCATACGAGACATTGATAAATTTGCTTCCGTTTTCGATTTTATTTAATTTGCTCATTATGCATAATGCATGCGTGCAAAATTGAATTTAACTAAAATACTAACTAAACAGAGTGATTAACTTTCCTTTAGTGCTATGCTATGGTATTACTTAAGAACATCATTGTCTCATTGTTTTTACTATCAGAAGAAATTCATAAGACATGAGGATAAAATATCCTATTACATAAATAAATAAATAAATAAAATGTTATACTTATGTTTTCACACACATACTCGCATTATGTCGCATACATATATATCAAGCAAAATGCTACTAATGTAGATTTCCCAAACAGACTCTCTATTTTTTAATTAAGGAAATGGACCCAAATATATACCGTTTTGCTGAAACATCCCTTGAGATTTATGAAAATGTACACAAACATGTTTTCTTTCCCATGGAACCAATAAAAACGGAAATTAAGGAAATGACATATATACCTGAAACACGAACTGCGGAGCTGAGAGGTTAGTTACTTCAGTCTCAAGCCTCGAGAACTTGTTCTCCATCTCACCGCTGAAACGAATCATGCAAAATAAAAAATAAAAAAAAGACAGCGTGGAAAGGTTAATAGGAACAAATACTGGTATTTTCTGACATAAAATCGGGTAGCCGTTTAGAAAACGGGTGGGGTCAGGTTTTTTTTAAGGTATCGAAGTATTGGGTCCCATTTGGTACTTTTTATAAGATCTAATAAATCAAGATTAATAAAAAAAAAATTAAAATAGTTAGTGGAATTTGAATTGTCCGATATATAAAAAAAAAACATTTGAATTGTCTTGAATTTACTGGTTTTATAAAAATTACCCTTATCATTAATGATACATATTTTTATTTTTTAAAATATTTTTGTTAATTTTAATTAATTTTCATCATTAATAGATACTAATGTACTTTTTATAGGCTATGCATGTGAACAATCAAAGTAAACTCCCGAAACGCTCCTTATATATGACAAAGATACGCTCCTAGAGTGTTTAAGAATTAAGACATTAATTATTTATTATTGAACTAAAAAATATGGCTCATAGAAGATATTTTTTTCTAAAAAAATAATTAATTCAAGAGATCTTCTAAATTGATTGGTAAAAAGGACTAACCAGGGTTTGTTGAAAAAGTAAGAATATGTCGACAAGCTTCGATGGTGTCTTAGGATGGATGTTCCTGTCAATTTTGCTCGCTTATCATATTCATCTAAATCGAAATCCATTGAAATGACGTTGGGAGTAACGAAAGATGGGAGCGAGAGTGGTGAAAAGGAGTTGGAGATATCAAAGTTTAGAAAAAAGAAGAGTTAGAAAAAGATCGCAAATGTGATTCATTCTCTAACATTTTTTCTCTATCCATCGTCTAAAAAATGAAAATAAAAGTGAAAGGAAAGCTAGTTAACAAAGTGAAAAAGAACAGTTACTTAAAGTAGTTAAAGTGCGATTTTCTATATAATTTTAACATTAAATGTAATAAAAAAATAAAAATAATTTTGAAAAAATCATTATTAAGACAGAATATGATTAGATAAAGACAAAAAGATAGAGGAGAAAGAGGAGAACAAAGTGACAAGATGATAAATAGACACAATACAAGTACAAATCATTAATTTAGTGTAAGACTAATCCAATATTGAGTAAGCTCTAAAGTAAAATTTAAAAAGAAATAAATTAATGAGATAATTATATAATTGGTCTTTTTTGACAATATAGGTAGATTTTTTTGTTATTGAGACTTTTTATGCTTTAGAAAAATTAATAACAAATATTTTTTTTAGGCCAAAAGCACGGATTTTAGTTATTTTACCTTTAGATTGGTATTGATTTAGTGATGAAAAAAATAATAATATTTTAGATTTTGCTTTATGCATCCCATAATGCTCCTTTCACAAAACTATTATCACCCTATAATTTTCATGATTAGTACCTATGACACTTAAATAATTATTATGAAGTGTTCTCACAATGGGTTAATTTAGTATTTTGAAATTGACCATCATGCTACTCACATAGTAATAGTTTTAACATATTATTGTTATTCAGATTGATAATAATATTTGACTATAAAAATTATGTTATATTATTTAATGAATCTTGCATAATTAAACAACTCGTTTATTCTAAAACTATGTTTGGATTAGCTTTTTGTTTGACTTTTTTTTTCCTTGAGAAACTAGGTAAAACAAATTTATGTAAAAGTTCTAAAAAAAATATATATGTAACTTATTTAACTAGTACAAAAATCAAAATTAAGTAACTTATTGAAAAGCTGCCTAGAGGAGCTTATTTACAGCTTAAGTGGAGCTTTTACTTTTGAGACACTTTTCGAAACCTGCCGGGCACAAAGTTTCGTCTTTTCCTTTCTTTGTTTTTGTTTCAAATGTTGCGATAAATGTGGTGCTCAACGACGGGGGATGCAACTTTTTTTTTGTTTTGCTACTAGTAATGAAAAATAATGTTATGAAGAAAAAAAACCAGTTATTAGTTTATTAGTAGTAGAGGCAAAAGACACTCTGTCTCATTGTATCTTCTTGTTTTTTTAAATAAAAAATAAAATTAACATTGAGTAGTTTTTTTTAAAATAGTAATAATAATATAATTATTATAGGGGTAAAATAAATAAAAATAAATGTTTTTAAACAAATTAAATTCTTTTACCAACCAACTTGTATGATTTTTAAGTTGAAAAAAAATTAAAAATTAACAAACAACTTTTACCTTTTATTTTAAATTCTTATTTTTAAATTTAAATTAAAAATAAATGTTAACTCAAATAGAAGTTAGGTCAAACATAATACCCTAAGGATGTTAGTATATCATAAAATAAATAATATAATAACTAATATGAGTTTGTTTAAAATTCCAAAAAAAAGTATTTATAAAATAAATAATTTTCAAATAAGTAGAAAGTATTTTTTAAAATAAATAAAAAAAACTATTTATTTTAAACCAAAATAATTTAAACAAAGAAACTAAAAAACAAAAAAACAAAAATTTAATAAAATAAGAGTTTGTATCATGAAATAAGTTTAAAGAAATAATAGTGTATAATATTACAAAAGTTAAAGGATCATCTTTTACTCCATTTATGTTAACCATGATTGCATACGTTGAAAGGGGTACTTGGAAAGGGACAATTCTTTGTTTGGATGGCATACCATCCCTGAAAAATCTGCACATACAAACGCGTAGTAAGAGATTTGTGTAATAAGAGCAAAGTGCAACAGTAATTTTCCGGAAACCACCTCTCTGTTTTATAAATTTACACAAACATCCTTCGAGAAAGGAAGTTTATGAAAATTTACACATACATCGTCTTGGTTTTCTTTTCCATGTAACAAAAACAAATGCATAATCGAAATAAGAGTAACAAAATAGCTATAATGTTTTCAGATTTTCAAACATCTGAACAGCCATAGGAAGCGCTTAAATAAAAAGTAACATGTCTTCGATGCGCAAAACAAACAAGAAATTCTGATAAACCAAAATGACTTTTAGCGGCCCAATAATTTCACTTGCGCAAATAGCGACATGCATAACTCAGATTTGTTGCTGCCCTACGGAGCCGCACTTCTTCCTTCAATGCCTCATTCAGTTCTGCAAACGAATAGTGTAGCCATGTTAATTGTTAATTGATATGATCATGTGTTAAAAATAAAGTAAATGAAAAATCTCTTCAACTTATTTATCTATCCAATCAGATATAAAATGACGCTTACCATCTTGAAGCCGACTTTCTTCCTCCATAGCCTCACAAAGCATTGTGAGATCCGTACAGTCTTCAGTCAAATGTATATTCTCTGTCTGCATGCAAAATTTAATTTATAAGTAAAACACTAAGACTAGTGTAATGCTACATGGTAAGTGGGGTAAGTTTTTTTTTTTTAAATATAATATTTATTTTCATATATATGGCAATAAAATACAAAATACAATAAAATATTCAACCAAATAAAATATAAAAGCATAAAAACAAAAGTAAAAAATTGATACCAAGGAAATTGAATATTTCATTAAACATTTAAACGAAATTGAATTAATCAGGGGGAAATCTGGCCAAAAGCATGCACCATTTAATCAATGAGATATTTCTCTCTCGCACACACAAGAATTTCCAAAAACAGCCTATCTATTTGATAAAATTTACATAAACATCCCTTGAGATTTATGAAAATTTACACAATCATCCTCGTTGTTTCTTTCCAATGGAACCAATAAAAATAAAAGGGAAATGACGTACCTGGAGAATGGTATTCTGTGCAGAGAGGTTGATTGCTTCATCCTTGAGCATCTGGTATTTTGTCTCCAACTCACTTGTGAAACGAATCATGCAAACACAACATTCAAAAACCAAACCAACATCAGTGCATCAATCCAAACACAACATTAATTAATTAGTGTACGGTGTACCTACAAGCATTGAACTTGTCCTAATTTTTTTTTCTTTCTGAAAACTATTTATAATATTAATAATGAGACTTTCTTTTATTCTTTTTTAAAAATATTTTAATAGGTTTTAATCCTTTAAATTTCTTTCATCATTAATATATATATTGTCTTAATTCTATTAAGCAAAAAAAAAAAATTTTGATTTAATTTTTATTGGCTATGCATGCAAGAATAGTGAAAGTAAGGTCCTAAAAAATGCTCTCTATATAAGACAAATTACACTCCCAAAGAGTCTAGTCATTAATGTATTTAATTTACTGTTTATTGAATTAAAAACTATTTACTAATAATTAATGGAGACAACCTTCTGGATTAATCGGTAAAGACAGAACTAACCTAAACTCATTGAAGAAGTAAGAGTCTGCCGACAAGCTTCGTGGGTGATTTGGGATGGGTGTTCCTATCGATTCCATTAGATCGTCAGATCTGTCTAAATCAATAACCATTGGAACAATGTCAGTAGTATCGAGAGATGGAAGCGAGGATTGCACAAAGGGGTCAAAGAAGTTGAGGTCATCAAAGTCCACAGCTAAACAAAGATAGGAGTCAGAGTAAGATCGTTGGTGATGGGATCCATTCTCTGACATTTTCTTTAGGTCAATTGTTGTCAAAACGTCTCTTTTGCACTCAGTGAAAGGGAAAGTAGTGAAAATGAAAAGGTAGGGTTTCTTATATTCTCCTAAAGTAGTCAATGGACCAAACAGTTATCTTTAAACTTTTAATATTAAATGTAAAAATATATAAAAATAAAACAAACTTTATAAAGAGCCTTTGACCATATTTGTAAACTTTAAAGTTTGTTGACTATCTTTTTGTAACTTATCAAATTGATGGACTTTTTAATTGTATATAAAGATGACAATATAGACTCAAATTCTATGGGCACCTACAATAATATCTAAATGTGGGTCGGGTAACAACTCGCACATTGAAGATGGAGATGTGATGAGTATTTATCCACAAAAACTCATAGGGATGAGTGCGGGTATGGGTATTATAATACCCATCTCGTCCATCCCCACACCTTTTATATATATATATATATATATATATATATATATATTAATATAATTATAATTTTATTATTTAAATTATTCAATTAAAATTATATAATTATCTATTTGTTATTTTAATTATTTTTTTATATGCTAATTTTGATATTTTGTTATGTTTTAATTTCTGTTTATATTAGTGAATCAAAGCAATATAAAAAATATAAAAACTAAGGACATAAGCGTTTATAAAATATAGAAAAATTGATTCAGATTATAAAACCAAAATATTATATTTATTTGTGTTTTATTTTTAATTTTTAATATATAATTATAAATTAATTAGTTTTAATATATTAGTTTTCCCTGTCTAATTAGAGTTTTTTTTTTTTTTTATGATTTTCAATTTTTTATATATGAAAAGTGCGAATCGTAGGTACGGGTATGGATATATAGGTACTCATAGAATATGAGGATTAAAAATGCTATTCGCACAAGTATAGGACGAAAGATGATTATTTTTTTCAAATTTTTTCAAATATGAGTATGGGAATGGATACTATAATACCATATCCATACCCTACTTATTATCATCCATAAATTTGTATGTATTTATCCGCACTGGCCGATACAAGACCCATGCAGTGGGGGCAAAATATTTATAAAAATAATAATAATATTATTATCATATTTATAAAAATAATTAATAATACACTAAAGTAAAATATATTTTATTCTTATAAAAAATTTTAAGTTTGATTTTAGTCTCTCAAAAGAATGTTTATTTTTTACACCATTTTTTATCCTCAAAATATTATATAAATCATTTTTCATTTATTTATAAAGCATTATCTAAATATTATTTAGGAAAAAAGTGATGTACTTCAAAATTAGGGTACTAAAAACGAACGATATATTTTTTAGTGAAACTAAAACTAAACTTTAATTTTTTTTAGAAGAACAAAAAATATATTTTATTTTCTAAAAGAAAATTAAATGTCCAACCGATTAAATGTAAAAAGAACAAAACATATGAAAAAACTTAAGATCAATAAAAAAAAAAAGAAAAAGTTGATAACAACTAAAATTTAAAATTAATGGAGTCAAATTATAAAAATAAGGGGCAGAAAAACAACAACACAAGATATATCATTATGTTTTTCACAAAGTGAGGGGTGAAATGTACGTAGACCGGGTTCCTTCATTGTATAAAGATCAAATCTAATATTTATCATTGTTATTAGAACTGAACTAGACCGATTGGTTCAATCAGTTGAATCGGAACCAATATCTTATTCGTCCCAAATATCTAATTGTATAAAAATCTAATCCGGCACTTACAGCTACAAGAAAATTCTATTACCTCCCATTTATCAATTGAACATAATGTGTTAAAATATGTTTTAATGGTGGAAAATATGGATAGAAACAAAAAGACATAAAGAAAAGAATGTTAATGCACATAGTTCATATATTCAGTGAAAGAAGACAATGTAATATTTAGGGAAAGAAAACAGGTGTAGTGAGGTACTTATTTAATAAATTTAATTTTCCAAATTAGGGGTTAAAACGATGGTGTCTTTTAAATCCTTGTCATCAATTAAGGTTGTTTGGTAATAAAAAAACACTTTTACCTACTGTACATGTCCTAGTTTAATAATTAAATCAATTTAAAGCATTTTATATATTGAAAATCTTAAAAATCAATGTTGACATTCTCATCATGCTAGATGGTTAAAAAATGAAAAGTTTTGATCTAATAATCTTTGAAAGCAAGGCATACCGAGTAGATGCTTTCTTTTCCAAAGTCTAAGATAGTATATAGCTGGCTATTAATTCCAGAAGCTAATTAATTGATAAGATTCATTCACCATCTATAGTATTATTATAATTAACTATGTTAACTTCATTCACCCAAGGGCTATATAACACATACATTTCAAACGCTGTGCTTCTAACCTAGAACTGCAGGAAATACACAACGGTTCTCTATCCTAGAACTACAGAAGATCAGAAACAGCAACACATAAACTAAGGACACTGAACTGCACAACATACCCTTCACAAGTCTCACCAGTTATACATACATATGTGCATAAGATGTTACTCGTGATGAATATTGCATGTAACCAATCATTTACTGCTACTGCTATTTTATTATGAGTTACTTCTGCTGCGGATTGAAGTCCATGAAATTAGGGTGGTTCTGTCCAGAGGGTTGAGGAGGAGGCATGCCAGCCTGTGGGTGGTGTTGTGTCTGCTGTGGTGGAGAATTAGACAACTGTTGCATGGCTAACTGGGAAGCCAACTGGTTGAATATCCCACCGAAAGAAGGGTTACCAGCAATCGCACCCAAACGAGTACTTTGTGCCCTAAGGCGCTGCAGTTCCTCCTTCAATGCCTCATTGAGATCTGCAATCACATAGTGTAGCCATGTTGATTGATATGATCATGTGTTAAATTGGAAACAAGCAAATGAAAAATCTGCAGCTTAACTGGTTCTTGAATGCATTTTGTTGTTTTGAAAAACATGCATTAGGATTCCCCAATTCTTTTGTGCATAGCTTAGGAAAGGGGTGAAAGTTACACATGAAGATTCATGAGATAATGTTCATGCAACAAAGTGTAATGATTGGACCTTATTTATTTGTCCAATTCAACATGAAATGACTGATAAAGGGGGGCAGCACATGTCCACTTTTTAAGGAATAAACAAATGTGAAATGATGCATACCTTCTCTAAGCTGTGCTTCTTGCTCCAAAGCCTCTAAACGCAGTTTGAGCTCCTTATTCTCTGTAGTCAAATCTGTAGTGTCTCTCTGCATCATATGAGATATTGATAAATTTGCTGCTTTTTTCTTATTTCCCTTATTATGCATGCATACAAAATTGAATTTAACTATATAGCATAGGGTGCAGGCCTAGATGATATTTATATGTGAAAAAAATGAGATTACTGCATCAAACTGTAGTACAAGAAGTCAGGAAACATCAACACTACCATTCCCACAAACAAAAACTACAACAATGAAGCCTTATCTAACTGGGGTAGGCTCAATGGATCAGTTGATGCTTGGGGCAGTATCAAATACCAAATTTTCATAACCTAGCACAGGCACAATGGAAAAGTTGAACCAAAGAAAAGGAGGTTAACTAGGTTAAGTTTGCTAACTTCCTAAAAAAACCCTCTTCTTTTATCCTGGCTAATGTTTGGCAAAGACAGAACAAATTGGCAGAGCACAGAAGCAATTTACTTGTTCAGAACAAAAGCGCTTCAGTCACATAGAAAGAAGAGATGACGTTTAATGATAGTAGCAGATGACAAAACTAAAGATATAGGATGCAACAAGGTAGTTTGATTCTATAACCATGCATAGCCCATCCCACCCTTAACTGGTGAAAAATGCCTTTTCATCTACAATCATAATCTGATATAAGCCTACAAGGCTACAACTGTATTCAGTAAATATATTCTTCAAGATTTGGATACAAAGATAATATGTTCTCTATTTGATTCAGAGCACTTAATAGACCCAGATGCTGTGTGATTCTATTACTATTATTTATTAGCATCCATACTTGCATAGACATATTTTCATTACAATCCTTTTATCCTTTTTTCTAATTGCTATGCATATGTTTGATTACCACATACCACCAAAGTCTTCTTACTTTCAACTTACCATGTTTGTCGTGAAATCAGTTACATAAACACGCGCAGACTATAGATAAATAAACAGGGCTAAAAGGCATCAAACTATACATGGTATCACAAGACTATATTCAAACCTTTGAATATCATTCTCAATTCGATAAAAAAAAACCCAGCATTGAATTATCAGTTATGACTTCTCATTTGACTGGAATGGAACCTATGCATCAAGAGTCATTTCATGCTTATCTTATCATAATCAAAATGAAGTCTCTAATGTGTTGTGATATAGCAGCCACAGGTTTAATGGTTCACAAATCACAAGTTCATCTGATAAAACACTAATTTTTTGCCTAAATATAAATATAAAAAAATGCGACTAGTTTCAGATGACATTTGAAGATACATATCAAGCAATGTCTATCCAGTGTTGAGGTCTATTCCCTGGTTATTTGGTTTTGGTCCTTATCAGATAAGATATTTGTGTAATAAGAGCAAAATGCAACAGTAAGTTACCACAAACTGCCTCTCTGTTTTTCAAATTTACACAAACATCCCTTGAGGATGAAAGTTTATGAAAATTCACATAAACATCCTCTTCATTTGTTCAGATGAGGATGGTACAATTTTCAAAAGGGGCCTTTACTGTAGGGTATGGGAATTTAATCAATTTTTTTGCCAAACCAATGACAATTTTATAGACATAGTCATATAGCAGAAAATGTTAGGAAACACTTTGCATTTAAAGAAAGGGCCCTTGATAATGTGTGGGATCCATAAACTGTTGTGAGCCTGTGACCACACAACTCAAAATCAAAATCAGCATAATAAAGTAAAGCTACATCATAGTTAGTGAGTGTGTTGGGGAGCTCCATCAAACACTGACAAGAACAAGTTACCAAATTCATGTATACTCTCTCATCTTCAAAAGCTAGGACTTATAAATGCAAAAGGAAAAGGAAAAGGAAAGGACATGCATACCTGAAGCATTGTAAGCTGTGCTGAAAGGTTAGTTGCTTCAGTCTGAAGAGTCTGCACCTTCCTCTCCAACTCACTTGTGTAACGAATCTTCCTCTCCTTAGATCTTGCAGCAGATTGCCTGTTAGCAAGAATCCTGCAAACACAACAACATCAGTGCACCAAACCAATCCAAACACTCCTTAATACAATTTTTCTTATTTTCAGCAGAAACAACCTATTTCAAATTACAAATTACAAAAAAAAAAAGAATAACACCAAAAAAAAAACCTCAATCTAATTCATTACAAGACCAGTTCCAATTAATTAAAATCTTGCAAACACACAATATCAGTGCATCCAGCCCAAGATATCTCTACAATTCTTGACCTTTAAGCCAACTATGAGACTATTTTTCGGTTCAGGACTTAGACACACTTAAAACTCTTTGGCGTCCCAATAATAATAATAAAGCTTCATATAATTTGCAATCATATTATTTTCAGCAGAAACATTCAAACAACTTATTTAAAATTATCCATTGCAAATTAACAAAAAATTATATAACATCAAGTTAATGCCAAGAACAATTTAAATTGATCACTATTAAGTAATTTCTTTTAAGAAGAAAAAAAAACCTCTTAGCTCTCTTGGGATCCATAAGAGCAAGCTCAGCAAGTTTATCAGGAGCCATAGCTTTCTTCACACCATCCATCATCGAGTCCGCCTCAAACGACGTCGTCGCTGACGACCCGTCCATCGAGTTGCTGTGCCGGTGATGCCCAGCCCTCCGCTCGCCGCCTCCGCCACCGCCTTTACCGGCGCCTCTCTCGTCGCCGACGCCGGCTACGAACCCGAGCCCGTCGAAGAAGTCCGAGTCCACCGACAGGCTCCTCAGGTGCCCTCCGCCAGTGGCCCTCGGCCGTCCACCGGACTCGTCGGAGTCGACTGCCATCGGAACGACGCCGGCGGGGAGCGGCGACGGCAGCGGGAGCGGCGACGGGAGGCAGGAGATATCGAGGTCGGAGGGGTCGAAGAGGAGGAGGTCGTCGAAGTTGGCGGCGAAGCGGAAGGAGGTGTCGGAGTGGGAGCGGCGGTGGTGGGACCCACGCTCCGGCATCCGGTCCAGGTCCACCGTCGCCGGCGGCAGCTTTCCGTTGAACTTCGGGTCCATCCGAGAAAAAAAAAAAAAAAAAGCTTTATTTTTCTTTTTGGAAATGGTTTATTTGTTCTCTGGTGTGGTGATGAATGATGATGCTAAAGTAAAAAAGAGAGAGAGTTGTTAAGTTGGTTCAGGTGGTTGGTTGAGTTGTGGTTGTGTGTTGTGTTTAGCTGAAGAACGAAACGAACAAGTGGAAGCAGACAAGGAAATTGACTTTAGTGAACAAAAAGTAGAGAGAAGTTGTATTTAGCCAATGGTCTAAAAGAGAATCATTAGTGTTGGGATTAGAGATATGTGACGGCAATCTCCATTGGCTATCTCACTCAAGACTTGACACCATTTTCACTTTCGTTTTCGACTTTAATTAATTAATTAATGCAAAAAAGTACTACTCTCGAATGGTAGATTAGTGTATTTTTCTTTTAATTAATAATAAAAAGTAATATTACTACTACCCTCTTTATGCCATTTTATTTGGCATTTAAAGTTTTGTCAAAGGAGGCAAGAGATATTTATGAGTAATTAATACTTTAGACGTTATAAAAAGATTACTTGAAAAATGCTTGTTAAAAAAAGTTCAAAACAATAATTCTTTATCTTTCTCCCAAGAATCTCAGCTAGTCGAGGAGTGGTTTTCCGTTTAATTTTAATATTAAATATAAAAAATGAGAAATATAAATAAAACATTTTTTTAATGTAAAACAAGCTTAACGGCTATGAATAAAAAAAATATAAATGAATAAAGAAAAACTAACTTAACGGCTGATTTTTTTTTTTTATGATTTTTTTTAAGAAAAAAGTTGTTTAAAGGATATGCGTCCATTTGGTCAATGACATCACTCATCAAGTATCTTTCTTTAAAACATAAAACAAAATTAATTACTACCATACGTATACATAGCATCACTTGTTTATTTTCTAGTTGTAACATTAAATCGGACTATTTGGTGGTAATAGGGGTGGTAAAGTGGCCCGGGGTATGGCAGGTAGGCATTCCAGCCTGACGGTCAATTCGATGGGTTAATATGTCAATATTGATAATTTTTAAATTTATTTTATAATTTTCTTATTTCATATTTAATAAATTTATTAGTTAGGATTAGAATCTTTATATTCAGAAAAAAAAATATAATTTATGTGGTTAAAGATTTAAAGTTGAATTCTTATTATTTTTGATTGATTGAAGATAAATAAATTTATTATTGTTATATTTTATTTTATGAAAATGATGAATCTATTGTATTAATATTGTAAGTAGTATGGAATTAAAAAGTATAAGAAGTTAAAAAATTTGTTATTCAAGTATAAATTAATTTATTATTTAATTTTATAATTTAGTTAATAGGTTAATTTTTAAAAAAATGGTGAAATGAATTAGGGCCTTTAGTTTACCTTTATCACTCAATCCAACTTGATCTATTTTTTATGAGTCATAGATAGGACAGACTTAAACAGACTCGAGTTGTCGATTTTGTCATCCTAGATGGTAAATTCTTGCAAGTAGTTTCTTTCCTAATTCATAATATAAACATTTAATCACCTCTCATTTGGTTGTTGGTATTGAAATTAAGTAATGTTACAAGCAATTGTTTTAAGTTTTAACTCTAAGATAGAAAATATAAAGAGAAAAAGAGAAGAAAAAAAAACTTAATATCAAAACTAGTATAATATATTTGCAATGCATTGTTTTTCTATACTTTTGGAATATCTTTTCAATTTTTTAAGGATACTAACATGTTTTTGGAATAGTTTTTTTGAAAATATGTTAATATCCTTCTCGAAAGACTATTATGGATGCCTGTCATTTTTCAAAAAGACTGTTCTAGAAGGATATTAACATGTGTTTTGAAAATGTTGTTCTAGAAGTATTATGGATTTGAAATTTTGAATAGGTGTGCATTTTACTTATTGTCTTCCTTTTTATTTCTTTGTTGCGCAGAGGTGCTGATAGTGGTGGTGGGTGTTGATTTTGCGTGAAGCAGTGGTGTTGGGGAGATAGGGCGTGGTGGTGTTGGGTGGCTATGGGAGAGGGATATTTTGGTCTATTGGGAGGTGCAAGAAGCAAAATATCAATTCCCATTCCATTGTAGAACTGTATATATGACTTGTGGAATTTTTTTTTTAATATCACAATTGAGAGTTTTGGGGGTGTTTTCATTTGATTTGGAAACCAAAAGCGGCCCAAATGGTTCAACGGGCCTTGACAAAGTTGTGGTGTGTATCAAAAACAGCGTAGTCAATTGAAAATATTTTTCTTTTGTCTAAATTGAAAATTTCAATGTAGAGTAGAGAATATAAACTAAAAAGCACATGGATGGTTGGAAATTTTTTTTTTGAAGGGAAGACCTTTCCCCGCTCCTACCTTTATTACCGGTCAATTGTAGTTTATAAATTATTTCGTGGCTAGCAAACACATAGATGATAGATCCAAACAAAAGAATGGCAAGATAATAACCAAATAGTGCAATATTATGCTTCAAAATAATGCAATATGCTTTGATGACGTTCATAAATCACGTCACTTTGCGAGGTTGACCAACATGTATTAGTAAGAGATCGAAGTATAAACGATGAACATTAACAGCGTGATGAGAAAAAAAAAATTTATAAAGCAAGAAATAAGTTATAAAAATTAAAAAGTGCTTTGAAAGCATGTGGTACGATGTAACATTAATAGTTAATAAACACAGCATATAAATTTTCTATATTTCTTGAACGCGCTTCACTGTCTTCCTCGACTAAATACAAAGTTCTGAAATAACCTCTTGATTAGATATTGATTTCTTTGCTCCAGTTGCCCTTATATTATATAGTGTGAAAAGGAAAAACCTTAATCTTTCATTTTGTACACACATGTTGCATTATACGTAATTTTTTTTTTTAAATAACAATTTAGAAGACCGAAACAGTGTTTCAGTATTATATAAATATTAATGCAAAAATACTCATATTTTCCATGGGTAAATTGGCAATGAAAAAAAAATTCACTGCCCTTTCTTTGCTGTTTCCTCTCACAGCTTATATATATATGGAACTGAAATCCAAAATGAGAAAAAAGTATAAGGGATAACATATTAACATGGCTAGGGTTCATAGTCTAAAGTATATTATTATTATTCTATCTTTTACTTGTTCAATTGCACTTAATTTCTTGTTAGTTAGCATGTTCATACACAACAGATCATGGAAGAAAAAATGGATGCAAGAAGCTATGGAAGAAGCTGAAGCTGTTTCATCGATCTCTTGCTCTGGCCATGGAAAGGCTTTCTTGGATGGTTTACTTATTCATGGCAAGCCTGTTTGTGAATGCAACATGTGCTATGGAGGAAGTGATTGCTCAGAGCTTCTACCAGATTGCATGGTTGATGCAGATAGGTATTAATCTTTCGACCTGTTTCAATATTATATAAGTCTATCATATTATTTAGAGAAGCTAACCAGCGAGTTTGTTAATTAAGTTTATTTGTTAAAAAATATTTTTTTTATAGATAAATTAAGCAATTTTTTTTGTTGTGTTTTTTAAACTATTTTTGTTTAAAAAATAATTAATTTCCTGCTTATGAAAATATCACTTTTTAAAAAAGTACTTATTTTAGAAACATTTTTTTAAATTTTTTTAAAATTAACCCAATATGAATGGCTCTGGTAGTTTTAAAAACAGTCTATGGCCATTCATATATAGGTTTGAAAAGGTTTTGCAAGTGAGGTGTGAAGAGACGTAGTTGTGATATTTAATAAGTTTTTATCATGTTACATATTTTATTTTCAGTCAGAGCTTTTTTGCGCACCTCAGTTATCAAAACGCCTTCATTTGTGAGTGTCATTCGAGTTTTTTGCTCAACAATGTTAATACTCAATAGTCAATAGTGATATTTTAAACTTCTTCTTTTGCCAACTTCTGTACGTACTGTTTCTATTTTGAGATGGTGAAAAACTCAAAATGCTTTCCTATATATATCTAAATTGTAAGCAAAAACGATGGCTAATTAAGTGAACCTCTATCTCTCGATGGCTAAGCAAAAACTAAAAATGTTCAATAATTTTTCATATATTATTTAGTATTTACAAAATAGTGAATCTATTAATTTTATGAAACAATCAGAAACCGAATTTTTTATTCACATTTATGTTATTATATAACTTCAATTCTTGAAAATGGGATAATCGATCTTTATATAACTTAATTTTCTTCTCATGCAGCCACTAATTTCTGCTGACAAAGAAAAAACTATGTAATCTATTTTTTGTATTTTATTTTTATAATAAAAACCAAATTAACTTCTAATTATTACTATTGTATATGATCCTAATTGCAGTGGAGATCCCACTTTTCTGGAGCTGTTTTGGATGAAGAATGCAGCTAGCAGTGCAATATTGGTTGCAGGGTGGCATCGCATGAGCTATGAATTCAGTGATGGCTCTCTCATCTCAGAAGAGTTGAAGGCACACATTCGAAATGTCCATGCTAGTGTTGGAAATGCTATAACAGATGGAAAATACATTATATTCGGAGCAGGTGCCACTCATCTTCTTAATGCTGCAGTCCATGCCCTTTCTTCAAATGCTTCATCTTCACCCACAAAAGTTGTAGCTTCAATCCCATATTACCCGGTAATTTTAAAACCAAGACCAATTTAATTACATCTCTTTGAAGAATTACAAACTTTCTAACTCATTTTTTTTTATATTGTTAAATTAAGTTTATTGGAACTTTTGAAAGAGACTCATTAAAAATGTGAATTTGGTCTAATTCAAGCTCAAAAAATAATTCATGAGATGGAGATTGTCCTTCATTTATAAAATCTTCAACATGTCTCCGATTGACATTTTGAGTATGAAATTTCCAGAACTGAACCGATAAACCTAACAAACTACATTAGGAGGTTCTAATATCATCTTAAAATTTATTTTAAACTTAATACAATTTCAAAAATTTATTCATGAAAATAAGAGTTTTTATATTACTTGTATACATTATTTTAGTTATATATCATTAATCAAGTTAAATATCAACAACACATTATTTAATTAAGAAGTGACACTTATATTGTTTTGTAAGTCTTAACAAATCTTAACTACTAATACAAGAAAAAAATGTATTAGCTAGAGATCAATGCTTCTTCATCATCTAAACTCAATTTTGTGCCTTCGTGACATGCTAGGTTTATAAAGAGCAAACTGAATTTTTCAATTCTGAAGATTATGAGTTCAAAGGGGACACATCAATGTGGAAGAATGATACTTCAAACTCGAGCTTTATTGAGTTGGTGACTTCTCCAAACAATCCAGACGGGCATATGAAGAAGGCAGTTCTTGATGATGAAGGCCAAATTGTGAAGACAATTCATGACCTTGCATACTACTGGCCTCATTTCACACCTATCCTAGCACCTGCAGATGAAGATTTAATGATATTTACACTCTCTAAGTTAACTGGCCATGCTGGAAGCCGATTTGGGTAAGTTACAGTTTAATTGTACTAGCTATATATATAAAACTGTTTAAATAGCATTATGATTTATGTTAAGTGACTTTATATTATATATTAAGATTGCACGTCCAAAATTAACTAACCCAAAGAAGAGTTATATGAGTTTGTTTAAATTTATTTGATAAGATAAAAATTTATTTTATTAAAATAAGTATTTATCTGTTTTCTTTATATTTATTTGAAATGTTTATGATTAAAATAAAATAATTTTTATTTATTTAAATAAACAAATTTTATTTGTTTATGAATCATAATTAAAAAAGTGCATGAAGAAGAAAGAGGGATAGGTCGAAAAAAAAGTCCAAAAAAGAGAAATTAATTGGAATTCAATAATGAATTGATAAACAATCATAACCATTTATTAATGATAAATTAAGTTACTGTTTTCTTATAACTCATGCAAACAATAAATAAATTAAATGATAATGTAAAATTTAATTACATTTTGTGTATTTCAGGAACACTCTTTGTAAAGAAAACTTCTAAAAGCATTTATGCATTGATTTATGTAGGTGGGCAATAATAAAGGATGAAGCTGTTTACAAAAGAATGCTAACATACATGGACTTCAGTACCTATGGTGTTTCTAGAGAGACTCAACTAAGAGTGCTGAAGCTTTTAAAGGTAGCCCTCAATGGAAATGGAAGGGCAATGTATGAATTCGGATACAACACAATGAATAACCGATGGACTAGATTGAGCAAAGTCTTGTCCCAATCACAAAGATTTTCTACTCAAAAATTAAAACCTCAATATTGTTCATTTTCACAGCAAATTAGACCACCTTCTCCAGGTAATTAATTTCCTGTCTAGATCAATGTATAATAGAGAACATCCATAAAAAAAAACAAATAATTAACGCAAGGTAAATATATACAATTAACTAATGATGAAATTGAGGACCACTTTAAACCCTAATAAACACACGGTATAAAACATGGGAAAACAAAATTATGAATAAAAAAAGCACATAAATTTAAAGTGGTTTTGCAAAATTTTGTTCATCAACAAATTAAATGACGTGCAAGATATATATATATATATATATATATATATATATATATATATATATATATATTCGATCTAATGATTTTTTTTATTAGTTTATTAATTTTATTAAAAATATTAGTGTGAAAGATTTGAATCCTCCCATTTTTCCTTTCAATCTATTGGCTTAAACATACAAAGCTAACATTTTCTTAATTATCATTATACTAACAAATTCATATATTGATGATACTGCAGCTTTTGCGTGGTTGAAGTGTGAAACATCAATATTAAAAGATCGTTCTTGTTATGAAGTTCTCAAAGAAGTTAACATTACTGGGCGAGAAGGTAGTTTATTTGGTGCTGATAACCGCTATGTGCGTCTTAGCTTGGTTAGGAGTGAAGATGATTTCGATTTATTGCTAAGGCAAATCAAAAAGCTAGTTTCTTCCGTGGAAATCAATGATAAAAGTGTGGCTACTACTACAACTTCTTCAACTGCTTTAAGGCAAAACAACGAGATTACACTACTAATGATGATGTTGCCTAGTGTGAATGTTGTGATGAACATATCATTGGATTTGAGAATGGAATTAGAGACTTTGAACTCCAATATGTTTCGTATACAAAGTGGATTGTACACTACTATTTGATCGTTCTTCTAATTGTAAAAATTAATTAATTAATTTGTAGAGAGTTGTACGATATATATAATGATGTTTGCTACATAATACTTACTTGTTACTCATTTTTCATCAACCTTGTTTCTCAGTTTTTCCCCTTCTCTTAAGAGTTAATTATTCAAGTTGTTGTCTTTAAAGTTTAGGCAATAAACAATATCAGTTCCTCAGACATTAATTATTAATTATATCTCTCATTATTATTAATATATTTTTCTTTTAAAAACATCCTTTTTTCAAAAACTATTTTGTAAAATGAGTTAAAATTGTAGCACATTTTAGAAAGTACTTCCGAAAGTGTTAGCATTTTAACACTCCAAAAGACAAAAAAAAGTACTTTAATTTTAATAATTGTTACAAGAAATTAATTACTAAAAGTGACATGATCTTAATTCTCCATAGACTGGAAGCATATATTTTTTCAAACTATAGAATTTTTTTTTTTATATAGAGATTAAAATTAAAATTCTGAAATATTTTAAGAAATAAAAAATATTTCATAAAAAAATAGCTCGTATCCAAGCTTTTTTGTTTTTTTTTATAACTCCAACTTTGAATTTCAATATTTATTGTCCTCCTACAATAATAATAATCCATATATAATTTAAACAGTTTCCTTTACCATTTTTTTAAAACAGTTCCATTATTCAAACATCAAAACTAGTTAATACTTAATACCACATTTACTTTTGTTACCCCCACAATAATTTCTATTTTTACTTATTTAAAAAAAAAATTAATACACGAATTTCAAAATTCCCCCAAAATTAACAAAAGCACACCAAAATTTATTTCCAATTTTCCTAACCCAAAACGACACCCAGTCACAACCCCAAACGCAAGCAAGACCAATTTACATGAATCAGAACTCGTAGTATAAATTCGATTGGCGGTGTTAACCCCTAATTTCTTCATCTCTGCGTATGAAAAATCGCATTGATTTTAATCATTGCACTATCGAACATCTCCATAACTTTCATTCCCAAACCCCACTCTTTTCTCTGTTGTTGCGGACTGCTGAGGAGGTAGAAGAGAAAAAGGGGGTGAACCAAATTTGAGGTAGAAAATTCCCGTTTATTGTTTTCGTTATTTGATTTTTCATTTATGATTCACGCCTATTTCTATTTCACAGTGATGGGATTAGGCTTTCATTGGATTTTGTGCATAACCTTCTTTGCAAAATGCTTAGCCATATTTTATTGTATCCTATTTTATGTTATATGCAGTGGGCATCAAAGTTGGCATAGCAGAAGTAGAATCAACTCTAGTTTCATATCCTTAATATATTTAGTGGTTTCTGTGCTTGGTGTAAGGTACTGGGCTTGACTGCATAATATTCTCTGCATGTGTGAGCTATAGCATCAGGTGTGTTTTTGTGTGTTGGGAACATTTATGTGCGGTTTCTGTGCATTGCCAAGTTACTTAATTTTTTTAAAGTTGAGACTAGATATTGGTCTCTTTCAAGTCCCGTCTTGATGGATACCATCACGAACTTCTGTACAATTTGTTGCAATTGCAAATCTCTTGTTTTTTTTTGAGGTAATGGAAGATTATTGATTCGACAATATTTTGGGTGTTGAGGTTTCAGCACAAAGTTTGTTCCTTTTGTCAATTGTTTTCCTATACGCCACACTTCTCGTCCAAGCAACAGGAACATGGATGCACAAGCCAAGAAAAAAGCATTGTTTCGTGCTAAATTGAATGCCCAGAAGAAGGAAAAGCGCATAGAATCTCCCCTTGTGAGGTTGGTACTTGGGGCACATCATGTACTTTTTCATTTCACAAACATCGTTTTACTTGGCCCTTCACAATATGCCTCTTCCTGGATCAGCATGAAATTAAACATTATCAACATGATTTATTTGCGTTATGTTTTGTTTAAAATGAAATTTTTCCCTTTTTATTTGGATACAATTATATCTGTTATTATTTTGACTGTTTCTGCCTTTATGTGCATATACATTCAGGTATAATGAATTTGATCAACCTGTTTGCCGGGTTTGTGATGTTGTTCTAAAGTCTGAGTCTTTATGGGATGCACACCAAGTTTCTCGTAAGCATCGTGAGGTGATGATATTTACAATTTTGTTCTTGTTATGTATATGTGCATAGTAGTCAATAGCATGCTATAGTGAAGTAGTAGAGCATAGCAGCCTTGAGATGCTATTGGATTCATATAGCAGAGCAGTTTTCAACAGCAGCCAAAAGAAGCTTTTTGCATGCTATAGTGGCATAACCATACTCTAGGCTTTAAGTTTAAAAAATCCATTTTACCCCTAACATAATGTTGTTTAGGCCTTTGGGGCTTTTTTGGGTATAATTGTGATGCTTTAGAAACATGATTAGATTTGAAATTTCCCTGATCATTCACACAAAAAGTTACCTCTGATTTGACATCTGTTACCAAATTTATTTATTTTTCCTGGAAAGTTACTTCTGTTTTGATCTCATTCCATTCTTTTTACAAACTTCCCAGTTTACGTTCCACTAATTTTTATCTAAAGTGTTATGTTCTGTTTTTTACATCATCTTTCATTTTTTAACTCTATTACTATGTTGTTATTGATCCTAGATTGTTTGGAAATTGTCTTTTTATTTAACATAAATTCCTTTAATTTTGTCTTTTATTGTTTTTGAGTATTTATATTGGCAGTATAAATTATTTAATTTATATTATAATATTTTAAGTAGCGATCATCCTGTTTCTCGATATCTTGCTATAGTGTTCTTTGAGCTGGCTGCTATCTGGGATCATGTGTTTAAATATTTAGACATCTCTCAATGGTATTTTTTCTTTTTAGTCAGAATTTGCTCACTCATTTAGATGGTCTTATTTTAATAAGTTCTTGGAGTCTTGTTAACGTTTGTTTCCCTTTGTATTTCACATCCTCTTGTTCCCATCCCTACTCCAAAATGAGCTTACCTTAATAGCTATGAATACTTTGGGCAGGCAATAAGTAATCTGAAAGCTAATGCAGCTGGATTAAATCAGCATAACAATGCAAAGCCTGTTGCTGATATCAACTTTCCCAAGGCTAAACCAGAACATTCTTTGGAATCACAATCCAAACCACCAAAAGGTTCACGAGTAGTTTCTAAACTTCAATCATCATCTGTGCTTCCACCAGGGTTTTTTGATGATAGTGATTCAGCAAAAACATCTGGTAAGAATTTGGTTTAGAAAATGAACAACATATTTATACTCTTGTACATTTAAATATATGGAGTTGCAATTACATACCACAACTGATAATTGCTTGTATACACGTATTTTGTATGTGAATATATAATGCGCAACTTGTCCATTTAATATATACAATTATAATGCATTTAATTTTTAGAGTAAGATTCCTTTCTTGTTTTTGTGCATTCCGCATCTTTTGTAGCTTGTTTGAATGATAGACAATTTTCTGAACTGGTGTCTCTTTTTTGGGGTGTCATTCACAATCTTCATTTGTCTTCTTCAGACACAAGGATTTGGTCCCTTGCATCTGGGGTGTTTTTGTGCAAATCCTTTTTCCAATTTTGAACTTATTTGTTATATAAAACTTTCTATCTTTGGGTACTTTTTAGTGTATTCAGCCAAAAAAATTATTTTGATAAATAGTAAAAACCATGGAATTTCAGAATTTATTATAGCAGTGGATAAAACAAGGTTATTTAGGTCTAGGAAGTGGTAACATTATCCTCTTCTTTCATTATTTGTACTGGGTATATCGAGTTCGCACACCTTGGGATTTCTTGTTGCTACATGTTTGATGATAACATTGGTTGTTTGCAACACTTAATATTAACTTACCTTTTGTTTCATTGACATATTTGCTTCCAGAACAATTAGTGGACTCTGATTTAGATAGAAAAGCTGGGGTTTCTGCTAAAAGTCAGGTGTTAAACTTGGAGAAGGAGAAAGGTCATTTTCATGACAATAATGCTGCAAAGTCAAATGTTAGCCAAGGCACAACGGAGAGTAGGCAGACATCGGTCAAGGCTACTGATACAGAGATTCAGCAAGTAAAGGGGGCTCTGCCTGAAGGATTTTTTGACAATAAGGAAGCTGATTTGCGTGCTCGTGGCATAAAGCTTGTTAAGCCAGATGTCAAGTAGGTTCCCACTTCCCACTTTATGTTGTTGGTTACTACTACATTTAACTGTCACAAATTTGATTTTTGTATGGAAGTAAAGAGAACTGAAATATTCTGATTATCATGGCAGAAAAATATTGCCCATATTTAATAAAAAAGAGAACAGTGGAAAATTCAATTAGTTATGGAAGATTTATATATTAGTTAAATAGATTGGAACATAAACTGATATTGTATGCTTTAAACTCCTCTTAGAGACGAGTACAAGGAATTTGAGAAGTTGATTCAAGAAGACTTGCGGGAGGTTGACGACCGGTTGGAAGAAGAAGAGGTGATGATCATTATTTTCTTTCTGCTATATATATTTCAGCATTACTCTCTAACCCTTGAGATGTGCATGCACTATAATTTGCTACATGATCAAATGTTTGTCATTATGAGCAGATTGATGCAGCCGAACTGATAGAAGAAGAGGAAGGTGTAGAGCAAAAGTAGGTTCAGCTGTCTTCAATATTTTTTGTTCTCTTTTCATGTGTTCTGTTCTCCCATGTGTACTAAAAACTCCCCCTCCCTTGATATCTGTTTATACAGAATCCTCAACGAGAAAGTGGAAATGTTGAAGAAGAGGAGATTCGAGCTAAAAGCTGCTAATGCTGCAAAGCGTGGTAAATCATCTGAGGTTGTAGCCAAGGAGTCTACACATGAAGAGGCATCCAGTGATGATGAAAGTGAAGAGAATTTTGCTGTGGACTGGAGAGCACAACACTTGTGATTTGTCAATCCTTTGCGACTAATTTCTTCTTCTATTTCTTGAATTCCATTACTGGAATATAATATTTACACTCATATCAGATTTTGTATGTACAATTTTACATATCATCCTCTTGTCTATGTTATCTATTATTTGATTATTTCTTCTCCTTAGAGCTTTTCGGTGGTTACTCCTTGTTACCGAGTCTAAACTCCTTACTTGAGTCGGGCAAGGCAACCATTTATAACAAAATTCTAATAAGTATTTAACACATGTAAATATTCAAGATTCAAACTTGAGACCTTTGGTTGAACAATCTTATGTCAGTTAATTCTAATTCACATGTTTGGTGGTATGAACATATAGGAAAAAAAAAAGTTGTTTATTACAAAATCAAGTATTTTATTATATAAATAATGCAAATGTCATCTCATTAAAAAAAAGCACACAAATTATTTGATGCATGCTTTATAAAGTAAAATAAAATATATTTAATGCTTTCATATCATGTGTCCATAGACTACTGAAAGTCCTATTTATAAATAGGTAAAAGAATAATGTATTTTAGGGTAAAGTATATTTTCTGTTCAAAATATCTCAATTCAATTTCAGTTTTGATAAAATTTTAATAAGTTTTTTTCTTTAAATTTTAATAAAAATATATGTTTTTAAGTCCTTGAAGGATGAAATGGAACCACTTTTGGTAAAACATAAAGGCTATTTTTTTTTTTTTATAGGGACTAAGATTAAATTTTGAAATATTTTTAAGGAGAAAAAAATATTTTAATAATATGAAGTTTTCTATTGTGCATCCATGAGGACACACCACTCCTTTATAGATAATTATTCTTGTAAACTACGATAAATATATTTATTTAATTTTATTATTGTGAATATGTTTTACTTTGAAATTATCGAAATAAAAATAAACTTATGAGAGAATCACAAGATATATATATATATATATATATTTTATCAATTTTATTATATATATATATATATATATATATTAAATATTTTAATAATTTGATATATGTTTAAATAAATTATAAAAATTCCTTTTATCACCATGATTAGTAATTCCTCTAAATGGTGGGATTATACCAAGATTGAACTCTCACAAATAGTCCAGATAGAGCTTAATCTCGATTGATATTTAAGTTTACCCAAGGATTGCCTTTATCATTGAAATAATCACAAGCTTCTAATCATCTTCATAATTACCATTATCAAATACGATTAAAACATGCCCCGCCGTGTGGGAATAAGCTAAGATCGAACAAAACTCTTCTCAAAATAGATATACACTGAAAAATAATGAGCTCTAGATCGAATATATCTTATCCATTGGTTAATTGTTAGTGCAAAATGACAATGAAATCATATAGCAATTAATTAATTTCAGTATATTTTGCATGTTGATCATTATTCAGGTTTAGATCTTTCTCCTAGGTAAAGATATTTTAATTGATCAGTATATTTCTATTGACACGTGGATATTTACTAGAAAATAGCTAAATACTTACTGATACATTAAAAAGAAATACTATTTTATACGTTCTTTTTATTAATTATGTTTCCTTTTAATGCATGATAATCTTCCATATATTAAGATTTTGCACTCTAGGGCCTTTTTGCATGCTCAAACCTGACATTGTAATTTGTATAAGAGCTAACGACCTAACTGAAACTAATTACTATATGCAACTATATATATGTTACTATATAGTAGTATATTTTTAGTGTGTGATATTGGACACGAATTCGAGTTAACCACGCTACATGTTTATGGATGTCATTATAGTATATTAGAACCACTTTTACTACTTTATATTATTGTGCTTTAATAATGAGACAAAAGTATGTGACCCTCTCGATCATGACCTCATCCATGAAGCAAGTTGGTAACCAAAATAATGGAAGTATGTTGGAATGCAAAAACAAAACCATTGAAAACTCTCTGTATCTGTTTCTGATTGAAGGAGATATTGCACGTTGGTGGTGTTCGTGTGGGATGCACACTCCCTTCCATTATTTTAATTATCTAATATTTTCTACTCTTGCTTTTTCTCACACCATTCAGTGCTTTCCTCTTCAGCAATCCACTAAGCTTCTCTTTCTTTTCTTTTTCAATCTTCTCTTATTTATCAACTCAAATTTGGTTATGTTGTTGCATATGGGGAATTAAAATAAACCGGGAATTCAAAATCTCAAAGTATGAATAGCAATTGGACTTTTTTTTCACATTATTAAAAGAATACAAATTTTGTGAATATAAATAGAAAGAAATATTTACATTTTATGAATATTTTTTTTTTATCATTCAATCAAATATTATTATATTAATAAGAGAAAAGTTTGACTATCCGTCTATGCCAATAATTTCTATAATGTAAGTTCTAACTTTTATTAATATATGTGAATTTGGATGACTATAAATTTCTTGTCTCACGTTCTGTAACTGTTCTCTCCCTCTCTCCCACAGTTCCACTCCTTACCACACACACACACACACTCGTATAATGCATGAAAATATTATTAGTTAAATTTAAGAACAGATATGATATTGTACAACAGTTGAATTAAATCATTAATAATTATTTTCAGTGCTTCAATTCTCGGTTTACAATAGAATATCTTCAAATTTCAAAGTTAATTTGCTATATATTGTTGACAAGTGCTAGCTCTGGCATTGGTGTCACTTTGTCTTCGATGCTCTTCCTAGTGTTTTGATATCCTAATTTGGTGATTATCTCTCTTCTTCTGTTATACATTTTGGTTTTCTTTTAGGTATTTTACTTGCTCAAATCTTGCCGTGGAAGCCTTGTCTTCCTTCTTTTCCTTGCTCTTCGTTTTACAGTTTTAAAAAATAATTTGATCAAATGTCTTTTGTATATATGTGATTATATATATGGTTGGTTACATATATGAAAAGGTTCCTTATTAATTTTTTAAAATATACACACTATCAAAGTGGGATTAAGGAGGTGTGGTACAAGAGAGAAACTTCAATATTTATTTGGAAGAAAAACTTAATACACCCTGGTCTCAATCGAGATGATTGAAATCGGTCACATGCATCGATTTGAACTAAAGTTACATATCATAGAACTGTTTTACAGAAAACATGACCTAGGCACATAGTTAATTAACAGTCTTAAAGAAAATAAGATATTATTTCTTTTATTCCCTCTTTAGTTTTGTTAGAGTTATGGCACCCTTTTCAGGACTAGTGTCGGCAATATACCTGTATTTTGTATCCATTACATGGTTAATTGAGAGGAAAAGTGAATATCTTCAACGGTACTTTTTGTTTTTACTTTGGGGTCTCTAATAACTAATAATCATTTCAATAAACATTTTCATTAAAAAAAACTTAATTTTGAATTTTTTTTATTGTATCATTTATTTATATGTTCTTGAATTGAGAGTGCCGGCTTGATTGTGCGATCAATGAGTCTAGTGAAAGTTGACGAAGCTAGCCCAGAGTGTTACACAATATCCATATATCTACCTAGCTATTAAAGGTGAAGTGCATGTTGTGGTTTTGTTACATTAAACTTGTCTATCTCTTACATTTAAAATACGTTATCGATCAGAATTTATACTATACTTCTTTTAATTCCTTTTATTATAGTTACATTAATTGTCACACCTTAAGCACTTCTGACTTATGTAACTGCTAGCTTAATCTTTTACACATGGGGATATAGAAAATACAGGAGAAGGGGACACTTTGCCTAAAAAATATATGAACATTCTGGTTGGAGTCGGGTTAAAAAAATTGCCTGGTTTTATATATAGCCTTGAGTGCTTTTTTTTTTCCTTTTAATTTGAATATTGTAAGTTTATAGTTTAGGCTAGAGTTATATATATATATATATATATATATGAACTGTACGTGAAAGATCTGGAGAACACTATCACTATGTCCAATCTTGCTATTTATGTCACTTTCACTCATGTTCTCGCCACTATTTTGGAGAAAGTATATATAACTTTATTTTCCTTTTTACAGGCTCATTCTTTTTCGTGGAATTCAATAATCCATATCTAAAGAAGAGTTATATGTTAAATGCATAAAACCCAATAATTCATAGACCACTTACCTGTTCATATATATAGTAGCTTGACGAGGAGAATCTTAATAGTTAATAATGGTTGATAGTACCAGAGTAAAAAAAGACCAAACTCTATCTGATAAAAGTATGAATATTATTTAGTGTAAACATAATAATTACATGTTAGTTATAATTATATTGCTTATATTTTATTTTCTTACTATATTCAATTTCAACGAAACATTAGTAATTAAGTACTGACTTTTACTGTTCTAAAACTGCATAACTTCTATAATGCAGGTTAATATATGTAGTTTTATTATTGGATTTGATATGAAAATTTACGTTTCGAGTTATACAGCTGTTTGATTTATAGCCGGAACTCTACGCAAATATGGACTAATGCAGTTGGTGTGTGGGATCCAAAACTTAACAAAAATTCGTAACAGTGGTTCCCTAGGCCTAATGTTTTTTTTATTCTGGACAGGGACCATGTTTTTCATTAATTAAATAAATTGTTCTCCATTTATAAACGTAACGAAACTTTATACTAAATGTGTCAATCTTACAAGCTACCTAAGCCTAATTATAACAATGTAGTTACTGAAATTGCAATTTCAAATTAGTTCCAAAAGAGAAAAAAAAAAAAAAAAGAATTTGCAACTAAAAAAGTATCTTCTTAGTAGAAGTCAAAAGCATCGTCTAAAAAAGTTTACTGATACATATGTGTAGTGCTGTGGTTTGGTGTCACAGTATTCTATTTCAACATTGTATGTAGTCACTATCAAATATCAAATGACTAAGGTGGACCTTATCTCATAATTATCAGTACTCTATTTCTATATTAGTGGGTGTTTCATTTCAGGTAATGCAGTTTGAATCATATTGTTACCATGAACACATGTAGAATATAATATAATTTCGTAATTTGAAACTCTAAATGGACTAGCTACTTTCTTAAATTTTACGAAATCATAATGCTTGGTTTGAAAAACATTTGTTAACGCAATGAATAGTATAATTGGTAGTAACATAATGATGGTGAAACCACATGGATATGATATAGAGCTCCACACAATTCACACTCTCAAATAGCCAAACTGCAATTGAAAAGCCATCACATAGCTCAAACATCACGTATATATCTATAGTTATCTATAGTTTTGATCATCAAACTCTTTATTTTACTTTAGTTTTAAAATTGCAACTAAGAATAACAGTTAATTTAAGTTACTCTAATAAAATAAGCATGGTCTGTAACTTGCATGTTAGACTCCCAAATTTATGTGCTTTTATGGTTTTGAGTTATCAACCGACCCACCACCCACGTATCCCACGAGGAACAAACGCGGCTATCATCAGTTTATAATATATATATATATATATATTATAAACTCAGAGTCATATGAATTTCCAATGTTTCAAAATGCAACACGAAATTCTCTGTGCTTTGCAACCGAAGGAACAAGAAATATGCCTGAAAATAATATACTTTTGCCCCTTATTTTATCATGGAAATTAGAAAACTGTTGCATAAGGGTTAATAACACCTTTGTCGACCTTGCTTGAGTCACGCCATATTTATGATTCATGTCATGAGGTATATAACCCTTTTAGATCACTTATTTAGGGATAAAGTAGATGATGTATGGTATTCTCTATTCTTGTTTAATCATTCCAATTATAATATATATACAAGGACACATGTGCATGCATGTGCTTACCAAAAACTTCATCTCATCAGTTTCTAACCTTTCTTTTCTCACCACAATAAATCTTATCTTTATTTCATTTGCGTCTGGGATTCAATGATATACTATTGGTTGGTGAAGCTTTTTATCTGATCAACAGTCTCCTCACATTTGTGTTACGGAAACTTTATAAAAGAGGTGATCTTTTTTTTTTATGTGACATTACATTACATTAATAAATACATTTTTTTCAGCCACTTGATTATAAATTTTGTGTACTGCTGGATTTGCTGTTGTTAAGATCGGTTAATTAATTTTGCTTAAGTGGGTGTCACTGGTCTCAAACAACTTTGTAAGCAGTATTAATTCTTTTTCCAACTCAGATACTTTTGATTCAGAAAAAATGACGTTACATCAGTTCTGCTGCAAGATTTAATTGATTTCCTCAAAATTTCGAGACTTCTAAGGATTGCTTTATTCTGTTTTGGTTTGTTAATTGTTTCCTCATACAAGTTACATACTTCAATATAGAGTGATAAAGTATAGATTGTTCATGTAAAGTGCAACCAAAACAACTCATAATAAGGAGAAAGCCTCAATTATTTGCGTAACCAAAAAGCTTACAAGTTACAACACAAGTTACAGTAAATATATATAATACCCCAAAGTATAATTACTAATTAGTAGTCCCACACATCCTTTTCCTATATTTGAGTAAAACTTTCCTCTTCAATTATTCTACCTTTTTAATATTAATGCAATCTTTAATAAGTGGGACAAAATTTATTATACTTTAAAACCCAATACATGGTTTTTCTACAGCATTTGATAAATATAATATCTTTTGTCTTTTAACTATAGTGGGCATGCCCCACTTTTGCCTCCAACCATAGACGATTTTCATCCATAAATACCCTTGTTATTAGCGTGTGTCCTCCACACTTTCTCCACACACCCTCTTCTTCATCTTCATCATCCTCTGTTGATTATCTTTTTTTTCTTTCTTTCTAGATTAATTACTAGCTCAATATCTTTCTCATCATGTCAAAAAATGAAACATCCTTCAACCTTAACCAAGCCAAATCTGTTCTTTCAACCAATGACCTTGAGCAGCAGCAGCAACAAGCAGCAACAGCTCTAGAGATTGAATCTGATGAGGACAACTTTGACTACTCAAAAAGATCTCAATGGCTCCGTGCTGCTGTTTTAGGAGCCAATGATGGGTTGGTCTCAACAGCATCACTGATGATGGGTGTTGGAGCGGTGAGGCATGACATCAAGGCCATGATCCTATCAGGGTTTGCAGGGTTGGTGGCAGGAGCATGCAGCATGGCCATAGGGGAGTTTGTCTCTGTTTACTCACAACTAGACATTGAGGTTGCTCAAAGGAAGAGAGAGAAGGAAAGGGGACAAAGTAGAGGAGAAGAAGATGAAAATGGAGAGAGTTTGCCAAACCCTTTGCAAGCTGCTGCAGCATCAGCTTTGGCCTTTTCTGTTGGTGCAATGGTGCCATTGCTTGCAGCTTCGTTTATAAAGGAGTATGAGGTTAGGGTTGGTGTGATTGTGGCTGCTGTGACCATTGCTTTGGTTGTGTTTGGTTGGTTAGGTGCTGTGTTGGGTAAGGCTCCAGTTTTGAGGTCTGCTTTCAGGGTCTTGTTTGGAGGTTGGATGGCCATGGCCATCACTTTTGGGCTAACCAAGTTGATTGGATCAAGTGCACTCTAGTTTATATACATATGTAATTAATTAAGGTTTGCTTTTCATGTATGTCATTATAGTTAATTATATATGCAGCTATATATATAGACTCTCTTTTCATTTTGTAACTTATTCATGTATGGCCCTCATTGTTTTTTACTAAAAAAAATGATGAGATGAGACATGGGTTGAAGAATGTTGTTTAAGGTAATTAGCACAAAAATATGGTATGGTATTTCAAAACCCTTTGTAGCTAGCATGCAGTTCTCTTTATGTATGATGACTGATAAAAGTTTGGAATTTTTCATTTGATTCAGAGGGTGGTGGAGATATATATATCATATTTGAATCAGTGAGCCATGGTTGTTAGTTGATATATAGAAAAAACATAGATGATCTTGTTAATAACCTCTCAAATTAAATAATGTAACATGATGTGCAACTTTTTTTTTAAATTTTTTTGGATGCGATTTCAATGGAGGCTATTTAATGTTGGAAAAAGCATTCTAAGTGTCATTATTTGATTTAAATATATTGCACAAAAACAAGGATATAAGAAATTTGAACCTTTTCCACTCAGAGTTATGAAATTGTATTGATCACCTTTTGAAGAGGAAAAGAATGATGGTCATGCCAGTTTCTAGCAACGAAAAAGAATTCATAGGAAAAAAGCAAAAGATTATGAGATTACCACACAAAGATCGTCAACATAGGAAAAGGTCTCACTATAACCAACATATAGAACACTAGAGCCATATCATGTATATCTAAAATACATGTTTGATGTCTACGCCTCAATTAATAGTTGTCAAAATGAGCCATGATATGTGAGTTCATATATATACTCATCTTCGAGTTATGATTTTGTTGGGTTAAACATTATTTAATGAGATTTTTTTAGATATCATTCAACTTGTTGTTAGGTGGGACAGATCATCCCGTGGTAAACCGAGTCAATCTACAACAACAGTTTTATTTTTTCTTTTGTTATTTTTACATTTTTCAGATTTTATTTATTTAGTAAACAATTAACTTATTAGTTAACCCACCAAGTTAATGGGTTGAGTCAGGTTGGCATCCCTACTTTGAACATGTTGATTTTCTTACTTCATAAATTAAGTTGGATGTTGCGCTGTTCAAATATAAATAAATTAATTAAGTCGGATGTAACAAAAAAGTTGGATGTTGCTTTTGGGTTTGTTTTGGTTAGTACTTAAGTTTTTTCTTTCTTTCTTTCTTTGTGTGTGTGTATATGTGTGTTGGGACTTGGGAGAGTTTGTTAATTAAATGATAGGCGTTAAGTTTAGACAAGGGAT
Source organism: Amphicarpaea edgeworthii (assembly GCA_014843725.1). Classification (NCBI taxonomy): domain Eukaryota; kingdom Viridiplantae; phylum Streptophyta; class Magnoliopsida; order Fabales; family Fabaceae; genus Amphicarpaea; species Amphicarpaea edgeworthii. Next base: position 5,254,386 of record CM026325.1, read on the forward strand.
CATGTATATTTTAGATTTTAACTACCGTTCGTTAATTAATTTTGTAGCAATCGTCTCATAGTTTTCTATTTCCTTTCTTCTAATCCTAAAAGAAAAAAAAGAAAAGAAAAAAAGAACCCATGGCAAGTTTTTTTCTTTTTATTTTTTTAACAGGAATGCATGCCAAGTTATAAAAGAAGAAAGAGCTAAGGATTTTATTGCAAAGCATATACACAATTATTTATGTGGTGATGGGCCAATTTCCTTCTTATTTTTTAGATTCCTTTCCTATTTTTAAAAGAAGAGAACATAATTAATTTCCCAACTCCTAAATTTTATGTATCAAACAAACAAGAAAAAGAGAACAAAATCGCATGAATTTTTTGTTTGTACTTTTCTTTGGGAACTCATGACATTACTTTACGTGATTCCTTGATGATTTTCCAGCTGAACAAACACGTACGTCTTTTCCTTGGAAGTTATAAAAGACAAATATAGCTTTATTCTATGTCCAAATTAAATTTCATTTGTACGAAATTTGAAACTACCAACTTCTATACACAACCATTTGGCATGCATGGGATGATGGGACAATAACTATTTTTTGTACTCAAACTAATTAATTAACAATGTCGTCCTCCACCACGACATTGATTTGAACATCATGAAAAGAAAAAAAAGATAGTCAATTATTGTTTGGAAGGAAAGTAATAAAAACCCTAATTAATAAAAACCTATGTTCACTCTTAATTACTTGCACAGGTATGGGAATAAAGTTTATGACCTTATTAATTCATCCCTCTTTACTTCGATATGCTTTACTTCAAATAATACTGGCTCCAAACGTTTGGTCTTGTGATGTGAACAAACTTTTTTGAGGGAGTAATTCTCAAGTGCAAAAAAGAAATTGACACACAATACAATAATCCTTATATAATTTAAGTATTTCATAATTTAAACATCAAATAATTAATGCCATTTATTATTATAAACTCCCTGTTCCATAATAATTATACATCTTAGATTTTTTTTAACAAAACAATAAAAACTAATAAATGGATGAAAAAGAATAATTTAAAAAATAACCTTATCATTATTAATTAATATTTAGATTTTTATTCTCATCATTAATATTATAAGAGATATTAGTGAGAAAAAGTCATTCATATTATATTGAAAAGTTAAAATAACAATTATTTGAGTTTATTTTTTTATTTTTACACAAAAATTATTATGAGACGAAAGGAGTACTTATCTTTTTTGTTTTAATCTTCAAATTTCAAAAACCCTCAAAATTGAGAAAAAAAAAAGTCAAAAGTTATTTCCAAAAACATCTCCCGGTCAAAACGAACCAGTAACATTTAATTCACAATTTTTATTTAATTCATGATAATAACTTCTACAAAATATTTATATCATGATAATATGATTTATAACATTCCTACGACAATGGTATTATATTTATGTTGGGATGATTTATATTTTATTTATTTATTCAATAGATAAATTTATGAGTCATTCAATATATATATATATATATATATATATATATATATATATATTTATAAAAAACATTAGGGAACACAATTTTTCAATACGCTGTTTTAACTTTTAACACATTTTCTCACCAATTAAAATTTATTAAAAATTCATAAATCTTTGTGACTTTCACATCTTATTTAATAAACTTTTTTCATAATTTTATAACCTAATGAAGTTTAAGTTTTAAACTCATAAGGTGTGTGTTTAGTATGTGTTTGATAGCCCAACCAATTCAATTATTTTTGGTAGTGTGGGTTGAGTTAGGTTAGCCCATTTTCACATCTCTAATAACCCTTCCTTAAGTCATATTTTTTTAAACCATTCACGCAGTTCTGTCCTATTTGATTTTTGTCGAATAAAGTTATGGGATATGAAGTGGGCACATAATAAAAGTGGATTTAGCTCTAGTTTCCATATCCTCAGTGTACTAGCCATGAGTATTGACTATATAAAGTTCAGACTATAGATTGTATGTGAAAAAAATTATGTACGATTTTTTGTAGCATTGTGAAGTGATTTAAAAATTATATGAAGTTTTTTTTTACATAATAAAAAAAATTATATAAAGTTGGGACTAGAGAATGTTTCTCTCAATTTAATTAGTCTTGATGGACAATTTGTTGTTTGTTTAATGGTTAGGGTTTGATTTAAAAATTCCATAGTCATGTTTGGCTTCATTCCTGCCCTAGCCCTATTGTGGTTTGACTTTTGAGTAACTATTGTGATATAAATGCTTAGGTTAGTATTTACTACTGTATTATTTTATTTTATTCATTATTTATTTTTTGTTAATTGTTAGAGTAGTATTTACTTCTGTCAAAAAAGAGAGTAGTACTTACTGAAGACAATAGTTGGAGGTGATGGCAAGCAAGAGATTATTAGGGGCATAAGCCTATCCGGGATAGCAGGGATGCTGACAGTGGGTTGTAGCATGCCATGCCCATAAAGGAGTTTGTGGATTTCTATTCGGAGCTGGGACTGGGAGATACCAATAAAGACAAACCAAGTTTGCCAAATCCTTTACAAGCAACAGCAGCCGCAGCTTCAGCCTTTTGTGTTGGTGCAATGATGCCATTGCTTACAGCTGCAGTTGCAGTTTAAATGTCCTCTATAAGAGATTATAAGGTGGGGCTTGGAGTGGTTGCATTTGGTTTGTTCTGAGCAGTGTTGAGTAAGGCTCGTGTTTTAATTGAAAGCTAAAGGTAGCTTAAACTTATAAGTTAACTCTTTAATTAAAGTGTTCGATTAATTGAAAAATGAAATAAAATGATATATTTAATATTTTAAATATTTGAATTTATTTTTAATAATTCATCATCTTAAAAATTTGATAATAATTTTAAAAAAAATATGAACTAATGTATATATGTCTCACTTACATGATTCCAAAACAAATCATATCTTCTAATTATAATTTTCTTTCTTATGGATTATAATTTCTAATAAAAAAATATAACTTCATGATCAAAAAGTCTTAAAATTTAATATCTTTTTTTTTTAGGTTTCACGATTATATAATTAAGTAGGTATAATTTTTTTTTTTATCTTTTGTTTTATAATTAAATCATACAATGAATTGAATTACATCATGTAATTTTTTTAAAAATAAAAAATAAAAAATTTAATAAATAACTGTCAAGTTAATATTGTATGATATGCATATGATAGATTTTTTAAATTAAATAAAAAAATAAAATAAGATTTTAAACAAAATAATAAAAATAAAAAAAAAAGAACTAATAACTTAAAATTAGTTTATTTTTCATACACTACATCAAATCGCTTATAAAAATAAGTTATTTAAAGTAGCTTATAAAAAATAAATTATTAAAATAAATGTATCTACCAAACAAATTATGCGCTCTAATGGATCAAATGAGCTTATAAACTAGTCAAAAAGTTTATATGTTTGTTTGTGACCTTATCAAACATAATTTAATTGTAAAGTTTCTTTTTTTTGGACAAATACTTAAAATTTATGGTTCATTTTGGACATGCAATTAATTCTTTCTAATGTGTTTCGGTTAAATTGATATTGTGGTTTGGAGACATCTCCCCATTAAGTAGAAATCATCAATACCTCATTCTCCATCAAAAGTTTTTATCTTATGGCAAGATCAAGAATTTGTAGTTCTAGACACTAATCCACAATCAAGAATTTTCAATCGACATTGCTCCAAGTGATATTACTGACCTAACTGCCATGTGTTGCCTCTATTCCAAGAATCATAGACTGGTAGACTAGAATGTAAATTAAAGATCCATTTTTTCAACTGACTCACCATCAAAAACAGGAATTTCTTATTTGAATGTGATAGGCTACTAGGCACTAGCAGGTATCATTATTCAAGATGGAAAGCAAATTTTTACATTTCAGATATTAATAGTTTTGGCTTTAAAATAAAATAAAATTACAAATAGATTATACAGTAAAAGAAAATTACATAAATAAGTTTGTTACATATTGTACACATGCCGCAATCCATGATTTATTTTTTAAGCTAATACGCCATAAGCTGCAAATTTGTGCCACAATTCAGATTACAGACGCTAATGGTGACGGAGAAAAATTAAAGACCAGACTATAGTGATAAACTAAGTGATACTGAAAATCTAGATAGCAATTAGAATACAAAAAAAAAAAGTATATATCTGTAAGCATTATTTAAGAGGTTTATTCATTAGAAAAGTCATTTGAAAAGAGGAAAATTTGTCAAAACATAACAGATCATCTATAATTGCTATACAACAAGAAAAAAAAATCATTTCGTGGAGAGTAACTCAATGTTTGGTTGGACACAATATTTTTTAAGGACTTCTAAAATAGAAAAATGGGAAGAAAAAATAAAATTAAAAATATATATAAAAGTAAAATTTTTTTGAATGAACATAATTTTATTAGAAGTAAAAATTTTCTTTTCCCATGATAAATAATATATAAAAGTCTCATGTCTTTTAAATGAATTCATTTTTGAATGAGTTTCTACTTATTGACTATAAGAAAATACAATTTTAACTTTTATATAAATTAATTTTTTTTTTTTTTATATTTTATTCTTCTAAAACAACTTGTACTAATTTACTATTGCAAAAAGATAATTTTAACTTCTAACTAATTTTATTATTTTTTCTTCATATTCTCATCTCGTATAAATTTTACCGTATCTAAACAAATTCTAAATTAATAACTTCAGCCAATTAAGCCAATTAGACTCATGCCAAGGTGTACATTAATTTTAGAAAAATGCATTCTCCCGTCAAAAGAAGTTATTGATTTATTTAACAAAAGCAGAGAAATAAACATTATGAAGTTCTGAAAAATAAGTCTTTAGAATAAAGTACCTGCTAGCCTTTGAGCCACCTATGGAACTATGCCACTTTCAATTCAACCATTAAAAGTATATATTCTGTCAGTGTTCAAGAACCTCAGGTAAGCATATCTCCATGGTTGCCAAAGTAGTATTGATCCTATTAAGTTCCAAAAGCCTGTGAAGAATCCTAACCCCAAGCTCATGCATAATGCTTTATAGAAAACTGAATTCTCATTTTCACCCTGCATTGCAAGTTCTTGAGGCTTCACAAGTGTCATCTCTCCAGGACAACTTTTGTTAAGTTGTTCACCACATAGATCAATATTTCCTTCAAAACTAGAGGCTTCATAGGTCTGAAAATGTCTTCCCAATGGGATTCTTCCAGAAAGAGAGTTGTGTGACAAGTTTAACTTTCCTAGACCATCAATTTGAGAAAGAGAAGAAGGAATTCTCCCAGAGAAATGATTTATTGAAAAGTCAAGGGAATCTAGTGAGGCTAAATTTCCAATCACATAAGGAATTTCTCCACTCAAATTGTTTCTTGATAAATTCAAAGACACTAACCCAAGCAAATATCCAATCTCTTTTGGAATTTCACCAGTTAACTTGTTACAAGAGAGATCAATGCTCTTAAGAATCTCTGTTTAGGGTTTAGGGATTCATGAACCTCTGTTCCACACCTTTCCACATCCATGTGATGTAAAGCTTATAATAACCAACACTGAAATAACCATAAATATCATGGTAAGAAGCATTGTACCAATATATACGGGATAGCAGGGATGCTGACAGTGGGTTGTAACATGCCATGTCCATAAGGGAGTTTGTGGATTTCTATTCGGAGTTGGGACTGGGAGATACCAATAAAGAGAAACTAAGTTTGCCAAACCCTTTACAAGCAACAGCAGCTGCAGCTTCAGCCTTGTTGTGTTGGTGCAATGGTGTCATTGCTTGCAGCTGCAGTTGCAGTTGAAATGTCCTCTATGAGAGATTATAAGATGGGACTTGGAGTGGTTGTATTTGGTTTGTTCTGGGCAGTGTTGAGTAAGGCTCGTGTTTTAATTGAAAGCTAAAGGTAGTTTAATCTTATAAGTTAGCTGATTGAAAGTGTTTGATAAGATTAACTGACAAATGATGTCAGGGACGTATATGGCCTGGCTGACTGGCTCCCTGATTCTTTGTAAAAAAATTTATATATATAATATATTAATTAAAAAAAATATAAAATCTTAAAATTATTAAATTATATTTTTATAAATAAAATTTAATAATAGATATTATTAGTGTTAAAAAAAAAGATATAATATTAGTTTTATATAATTAAATAGTAAAGATTTTAAATATTAATAATAATTTTATCTTATAAATTTTTTTTTTATTTATCTTTATATTTTAAATAATAAATTATATTTTTATAATTTTTTATTCAATAGATAAGATTTTATAATATTATCTTATATATTAAAAAAATTGATAATTTTTTTTTACTTTAAATAAATATTGTATTATCATTATATTTGTTTTCAATAAAAAATCACTTTTGGTGTTGTTGACTTGTTGTTTGATAATGTTACTCAATTGTTACTGACATAGGTAAAGACACAAAACAACATAAGGGTACATATATAATATACTAATTTTATATTATTTTATTGAATTTATTTATTATTCAACTTCTTTGTTATAAATTATTAGAAAAAATATCCAAAAAATTGTTAGTTCAAAACTTCAAATACTATTATATATTTAAATGTAATTATAATACTAATAAAGTTTGTTTATTATCTTTATTTTTTAATTAGTTTACGCATATTGTTATTGTTGTAGATTTGTATTGTATTAATATGTGTTGTGTTCATAAAAAAAATATATTAATTTAATTATTTATATAAGTAAAAAAAAATTCTTATTTTTTTTAATGAAGAAACAACCTATAATTTTTTTTTGTTTAAAGCAGGATTTTTAAAATTGAATATCGAAACGATCAAGACACTGAATCAATGGGTCACTGATTAAACTGTATGACTCAGTCCTTACTAGAAAAAATTAAAAAGAATACATCACAAATTAATATAATTTCACAAATTTATTCTTTAAATTTAAATTCAAATTCATTGATATAAAAAAGTTTTAAATAAAAAATAATATAAAAACTATTCAACATTTAATAATAGTAAATATGAATAATAAAATTATAATAAGAATAAAAAATACTATGTATTTATGTTTACTTATATGCATGGGATATTACACTATTATAATATTTAATATTCAAATATAAATAAAGATTATATATTATATATATTATTTGTAATAACACAATTAATTAAGTATTGTATTCTAGTGGTTAATTAACACTAGTTTCACTTTTCATGTTTGGGTTTGTTCTTGCCTCCATTGATTTTGCATTTTTTAATTAAAGTCTAATATTTTCATGTGCAGTGAGTAGAACTAGTTCAATTAGTTGGGTCAATTGGTTCAATTGGTCGGATCAACTGGTTCGACTGACTGGATCAATCAGATTGATTGCGTAACCGATTGTATGTGTGACCCAACTCGAACCGACCACTTATTCACGTCGAACCAGTCCAACCAGGTTGGTCCAAGTTTTAAAACCCTGGTTTAAAGAGTTGGCCACCCTACGATTAATTCCTGGTTCCATCCATGAATGACATTGAAAAATATATTTAATATTTTAAATATTTAAATTTATTTTTAATAATTTATGATCTTAAAAATTTGAATAATAATTTTTTTTTTAAATATGGCTTAGATGTATACATGCCTCGCTTACATAATTACAAAACAATCATATCTTGTAATTATAATTTTATGGATTATAATTTCTAATAAAAAAAATATAACTCCGCGAGTAAAAAGTCTTAAAATTTAATATTTTGTTGAGGTTTTGCGGTATACATTAAGTATGTATAATTTTGATTTTTTTTTTTTTATCTTTTGTTTTATAGTCAAATCATGCACTGAATTGAATTACATCATATAATTTTAAAAAAAAACATAAAAGTAATTTAGTAAATAATGGTAAAGTTAATATGATTAAGTGAATTTCTAAACCTTAAAGAATAATATAACAATAACAACAAATATTTGAGTGTCAGCTTGTAAAAATGCTAAATTAGATGATAGATTTTTTTAATTAAATAAAAAGATAAAATTGAATTTTAAACAAAATAGTGAAAATAAAAAAGAACTAATAACTTAAAAGTTAGATTATTTTCCATCAGCTACTTTCTAAGTCACCTATCAAGTTATTTGAGGTAACTTATAAAAAATAATTGCATCTACCAAACAAATTGCACACTCTAAATTTTGGCCAAATGACCTTATAAACTAGTCAAAGAGTTTATATACTTCTTCATGAACTTACCAGACACAATCTAATTGTAAAGTTTTTTTTGTTTTTTTGGCAAATAAGTTAAAATTTATGGTTCATTTTGGACATGCAATTAATTCTTTCTGTGTTTGGGTTAAATTGACACTGCGTTTTGGAGACATCTCCCTCATTAAGTAGAAATCATCAATACTTCATTCTCCATCAAAAGTTTCTATCACTTTTGTGGCAAGATCAAGAATTTGTAGTTCTTAACACTAATCCACAATCAAGAATTTTCAATCAAAATTACTCCAAGTGATATTAGTGACTTTCCATGCGTTGTCTATGTTCCAAAATCATAGACTGGTAGACTATAATGTAAAGATCCATTTTTTCAACTCACTCTCCAGTCTCCATCAAAAACAGGAATTTCTTATTTGAATGTGGCAGGTTACTAGAAGGCATCATTATTCAAGATGGAAAGCATTTTTTTACATTTCAGATATTAATAGTTTTGACTTTAAAATAAAATTACAAATAGATTATACAGTAAAAGACAATTACATAAATAAGTTTGTTACATATTGTACACATCCCGCAATCCATGATTCCTTTATTCCAGATAATTTTTTTGAAGTTAATACGCCGTAAGCTGCAAATTTGTGCCGCAATTCAGATTACAGACGTTAATGGTGACACAGAAAAATTACAAACCAGACTATAGTGATAAACTAAGTTATACTGAAAATCTAGATAGCAATTAGAATGCAAAAAGAGTATATAACTGTAAGCATTTTTTAAGAGGTTTGTTCATTAGAAAAGTCATTTGAAAAGAGGAAAATTTGTCAAAACATAACACCATCTATAATTGATTTACAACAAGAAAAAAAAATCATTTCGTGGAGAGTAACTCAATGTTTGAGTGATATAATGAAGTAAAGAAGCTTTGGGCTATGCAGAAGATAAAATATTATGGAAGTAATTCTAGAAAAATAAAATATGAAAAAAAAAATTAACTTAAAAGTTAAAATTATCTTATCCAATAGATAATTTATAGAAGTCTTGTGTATTTATAGAAAAAATTATATGAGAGATCTTATATTAATTAATTATTAGATAAGATAATTTTAATTTTTACATAAGTTAATTTCATATTTTGTTTTCCTGTAAGTTCTTTTAGAATAATATATCCAAAAACTCTAAACAAGCTCTAAATTACTAACTTCAACCAATTAGATTCATGCCAAGGTGTACGTTAATTTTAGAAAAATGCATTCTCCCTTTCCACATCAAAAGAAGTTATTGATTTATGTAACTGAAGCAGAGAAATAAACATTATCAAGTTCTGAAAAATAAGTCTTTAGAATAAAGTACCTGCTAGCCTTTGAGCCACCCATGGAACTTTGCCACGTTCAATTCAACCATTAAAAGTATATACTCTGTCAGTGTTCAAGAACCTCAGGTAAGCATTTCTCCATGGTTTCCAAAGTAGTATTGATCCTATTAAGCTCCAAAAGCCTGTGAAGAATCCTAACCCCAAGCTCATGTATAATGCTCCATAGAAAACTGAATTGTCATCGTCACCCTGCAATGCAGGTTCTTGAGGCTTGACAGTTGTCATCTCTCCAGGACAACTTTTGTTAAGTTGTTCACCACATAGATCAATATTTCCTTCAAAACTAGAGGCTTCATAGGTCTGAAAATGTCTTCCCAATGGGATTCTTCCAGAAAGAGAGTTGTGTGACAAGTTTAACCATCCTAGACCATCAATTTGAGAAAGAGAAGAAGGAATTCTCCCAGAGAAATGATTTATTGATAAGTCAAGGGAATCTAGTGAGGTTAAATTTCCAATCACACAAGGAATTTCTCCACTCAAATTGTTTCTTGATAAATTCAAAGACACTAACCCAAGCAAATATCCAATCTCTTTTGGAATTTCACCTGTTAACTTGTTGCATGAGAGATCAATGCTCTTAAGAATAAGTTCAGGATTCATGAACCCCTGTTCCACACCTTTCCACATCCATGTGATGTAAAGCGTATAATAACCAACACTGAAACCACCATAAATATCATAGTAAGAACTATTGTACCAATATATACGACTTTGAGTTTCACTTCTGTTTATGCTCTTTTCAGACATTGCAGTAAAACTCTTTAAGCATGTTGGAATCCCTTTTGACAACTTATTCCTCGAAAGATCTAACAGTTGAATATGCCTTAAAAGACAGAGTTGAATAGGAAGATTTCCAGAAAATTGATTCCCTCGCATGCTCAAAATTATCAATTGCTGCATACTTTCTCCAATCCAGGATGGTATTGGACCAGATAACCTATTTTCACCCACATCCAGCATAAATAAATTCCTGCAATTCTCCCAAGTTGAAGGCAATTCACCCGTTAAACTATTGTTTCGTAAAACCAAGGCTTCCAATTTAACTAGGGTGCCCATGGAGATAGGAATCTTCCCTGACAATTTATTGTTGCTTAAATCAAGAAACAGTAACTGGTCTACAGATTTCCAACAGTCAGGAAGTTGTTTCATTTGATTGTTTGATAAATCTAAAGTGGCCAAGTTTGCAGCTGTGCTCTGGTCGCATAAGAACGACGACAAATCTGAAAATTTATTTTGAGAGAGCAACAAATTCGAAGCTTTTAGCAAAAATGACGGAAGCTTGCCCTCAAATTGATTTGAATTCATAATTATAGATAATCCATGAGGAAGCTTCAATGGTATATTAGGAATAGCACCAGTGAGATAATTGTGAGACATATTCAACATTACCATAGTTTGCAACTTGTTCCAAAACCATTCGGGTATGGAACCATTAAGCCCATTATTTGATATATCCAGATTGTGTAAGGAACTTTGAGACTGGAGCCAACTAGGAAAACTCGGACCTAGTTTGCAAGATGCTAGGTACATGTGTCTTAATTGAAAGGGAGGAACCCAACTAGAGACAAAATTTAGAGACAGCGAGGTGTATGATAAGGATAAGTACCATAATTTGGAAAAATTAGAAAGATGAGTTTCAGTGACATCACCCTCTAAAGAATTCCCCCGAAAGGATAACCACCTCAACTCTGATAGCAACCTGATGCTTTCAGGTATCTTGCCAGTAATTTGGTTATCAGATAAATCCAAAGTCTGAAATATGTGTCTGTTGCACCATGAGGAATTTTGAATGAAGTTAGAAATTTCCCCATTCAACTTGTTTCCTGAGAGGTATAAGCTCTGCAATCTGCACATGTTCCCAAAGAAAGATGGAATCTTGCCTTGTAGTCTGTTGTAGTAGAGATAAAGAAATTCAAGAGAGTTCATTGCTTCACCAAATCCATCTGGAATGGGATCTTCTAACAAGTTAATACCAAGGGAAAGGGAATGAAGTTTGGAGGTGAAGTTAAAAATCCAATGAAATATAGCAGATGATTTCAACAAGTTGGAGTCGAGATCAAGGTAGAGCAGAGAAGATGAAACATTCATTGTGGACAAGGGAAAACTTCTATCTGTAAGACTGCAGTTTTGTAAATAAAGCTCTAGAAGTTTGGAGCCAAAATTAAAATAACCTTGAAATACTGATGATGTTAGATTATTATAAGATATGTCCAGAATCTTAAGAGAAGGAAAACTAGGATAAAGAGAAGATAGCAAAGTGATGTTATTATGAGAAAGATAAAGCTCCTGAAGATTAAGGCTAAAATTGGACAAGAATTGAAATGTTGAGGATGTTAGCATATTAGAAGAAAGATCAAGGACGGTGAGAGAAGTGGAAAAGCTAGAATTAGAGTAAAACAAAGATTTGATATCAGCATCTGAAAGAGAACAATCATCCAGCTTCAACTCTCTTAAGTTTGGAATATGTTTACTGATAGCTTGTAGCCACTGAGGAGAGGAGCGAAGATTTTGCAATGAAGTGAACTGAAGATTTGTTAAGGAAGAGATATTAGACAACCACTCTGCATCCTTAAGTTTTATATCAAAATTGCCTTGTAGCCGAAGCGTGTGCAACATTGGGAGATTTTCAATTTGAAATGGGATTGCTCCAGAAAGAGTGTTTCCTCTAAGATCAAGATATTGAAGCTGTTTGAGATTCCCAAGTTGAAAAGGGATATCTCCAGAAAGATAGTTATATCCTCCAAGATCAAGATATTGTAAGTGTGTGAGATTCCCAAGCTGAAAGGGAATTTCCCCCCAAAGGTCATTTCTCCCGAGGTCTAGATAACGTAGTTGTGAAAGACTTCCAAGTTTAGAAGGAATCCTCCCACCAAAATCGGAAAACGAGAGATTGAGGTATCTTAAGTTGGTGAAGGAGCTGATGAGTTCTGGAATGTGACTCCATAGAAAGAAATTATTGCTGAGATCGAGATGTTGAAGATTATGCAAGTGAATCAATGAAGTGAGATTGACTTCACCTGTCAAATAATTTGTATCTGGACAGCGAAGATCAAGAACCTGTACGTGACCAGTTTGATTGTTGCATTGAATGCCTTTCCATTTGCAGCAATCTGAATTATTGTCATCATGGTTCCTCCATGTAGACAGCATGCCAGAGTCATCTAGGAGGCCTTGTGTGAAGTTGAGGAGTGCTTGTCTCTCACTCTCAATGCACTTACGTGAGCCGTTGAATCCCACGGTGAGCCCTGATGCATGCAATAAAAGCAGGAGCAGAGCATCAAATATTAGTATCAGGAAATAAAGACTCATTATAATAACTTTGCTGCTAAGAAATAATGCCAGAGATAATTATGAAAGGTTTTTTCTCTTTCTCTTGTCAAGTTTACAAAGCTCGATCACATGATTTATAGTGACCATTGTAAAATTATTAATAATGAATGATAAAGATGAAACATTTACTGAGTCTGAAGTTCTTCCAGATCATAGACCACGGTCATGCAAGATCGATCCAGAGATAAAACAAAATCTTTAGATTTACTAACTAATTAACAAAAGAACAAATTGTTATTAATATTTATAAAGTAAATAAAACCTCGTATGCTGATAAAAATGTTATACATGTTAATAAAAATATTTTAAAATTTGCTTTAGATATTACTTAAAATTTGCATGTTACGGAGGGCGGGAGAGGACTACGACGTGCCGATTCAAAACATCTATTTAATGGATTGTTTTTTTCTCTCTCAAGAATGGCGTGACCAAGATGCTTAATCCAAACTAATTCTAATCCATTTTAGGGGTTGGAAAATTAAGTACATCATCAATCACATCAAATAAAGAAAAATGGAACAAGAACAAAAAGACTTTGATCAGTCATCTGAGTCCAATCCATTTTATGGATTAGAAAACTAAGCACACCAATCACATGAAATGAAACTAATCCAAAGACTTGGTTCTTAGTCCAGTCATTTTTTTTATAGATTGGAAAATTAGCACACCAATCACATAAAAATTATAAATAAAAATGAAGCTTGTCCAAAAACCTTAAATTAATTATTGACCTTTTCAGAATAATCCATTTTATGAGTTAGAAAATTAAGCACACCAGTCATATCAAAAGAGAAAAAAAAAAAAAAAAAACGAAACTATTCGAAAGAACTTGAGTTATAATGGTCTTCCCATTCTAATTCATTTGATGGATTAGAAAGTAATATAGCACACCAGATTTTTTTAAAAAAAACAAAAGGAAAAATGAAACTAATATATAGATAATGGTCTTCCTATTCTAATCCATTCTGTGAATAAGATAATGCATGATGGTATAAAATTTTGTTATCTGAACAGTGCATTATCTTTATTCTCATCCAATTTGCAATCTTGTTTTTTAAGAATTGATTAGCATGATAAAATATTAAATTATATCATTGTGACTAATATTTTATGCTCTATATAATTAAAAATTGTAATATTTATTCCATATATAAATCTGAAAAACTATTAAAACTACAATTACACAAATTTATCATACTTGTGATATACGTAAGAACAAGTCTCAAATAATTATTTAATTATAAAATCATATTTTGTAGATGAAAACATTAGGATAATTTTCTCAGATATGTCTGAGACTTCTAACAAAAATTACAAGAACATCTTATCTTGTTGAACCTTGTTTGAGACATGTTAGTCTATAATTAAACTGGAAGCTGAACCTTGTTGCATTCAACTCAATAAAAACGTAATATCAAATTTTGTGCTTCATTAGTTGGTCCCGTTACAGTATCAAACCGAATGGATGAACTACTCTGGTTGAATGGATGATATAACTTACTCTGATGATTCTGATACTGACACATGAAAAATTCATCAGAACACTAGCAATTTCATTAATCGACTCCCAAACTTGTTACTCTTTTGGTTTTAAAAGCCATTTTCTAAAATAATTCCACGCTTCTCAACAATCGATTTCACATATAAATTTTACTAAGCTATCAAAATTCTTTTCAAAACAAGTGTTCTGAAATTGAAAACAAAAAAACTATTTTTTTTTCTGAAAACAATAAACAAACTATACCTAAATTGACAGATAATGGTAGCAAACCGCAATTGCTCCATTTTATGAGATCTATTGGAAAGATCAGGAATATATTAACATTAATGTAGAATGAATGCCAATGCTTCAAATATTATGCATGCAGACCTTGCTTATGGTATTGGTCTCTTTCATTAGCATTATTGAACTAACAAGGATGCAGCTGGTAGAGTGAAGAAAGTACACATTATTATTTGATTTTTCCAATTCAAAAGTCAAACACAATGAATTATTTACAATTACAACAATTTTGAAAGCAACAACAAATTTCACATTTACAAATAGCTTCCCAAGACTGAATGAGTTGCAAGAACTCATTCCACAAAATGAAGCCTCTGTGTGCTGTGAAGTTGCTCAAGCTTGCAAAAGTTTGATATTTTTTTCTTGTGAAATTGATGAAACCCTTCTAAACCACCCTATCTTCTCTCTGAACTTGTGCATCAAAAGCTTGGAAAATTTCAAATTCCCTTATAATACATCAGCTCTCACCTGCGCTTAGGGACAGCAGCAAACACTTTTTAGAATCTTCAAGCATTTGATAAACTATCTTATTAAATCAAGTCAGTCTCTCTGAATTCAACTGATCAACTAACTATTTCCACAACTGAAAAGTAATCACCATCTCTGAGTAATGAAATAATTATCTATAGTTGAGAGGCATGGATCAAATATCAAGCAACTCATACATGCTGAAATAAAATATTTGTCAAGAAATCGATTACAAAGTGTTGGTGGAAGCAAAAGAAAATAAGTGGAAATGGATTGGAAAAACTGGTGTGGTTTGGGAATCATATCTCTGTCCATGGGAACACGCAGCAGGATGGTTTTACACTCAGAGTAAAACTTGCCACAAAATTAATTTTGACTATATAAAAATGATACATAAAAATTGACGAAAAGTGATATATGTTGCAATTTGGTATGGAGCATTTTTTTTTTCTGAAAAAAGAATAGAAAAATTATATTGAATTTCCATTAGAATAACCTCTGTTTTGGTATATATATGGTATGCTGGAAGCATCTGTCTTTGGTTATGTTATGTCTATTTGATGATTTGTTGTACTTAAATACATCAGTGTTCACAGTTGTATGTCCAATTCAGTTACTTGTTTATTAGCTGAGATGTCTTTATATTTTGTCATTAGTGCCCACTGAATCATGGTTTTGTCATTTGCTGATATGGGAGATGTTTATTGAAGCTTTGCCATATTCGTACAAATTTCGCTGCGAGGTTTGTGATTTGCGTTTTGGAAGTTGCTGCGTGCACTTACATTTACTTGGTATATGTTGGGGCTGTACTCTGAGAATAAAAAGCCTTTAGTGTGAGCCACTTTGGGGATTAGATAGGGAATGGACCTTTTGGTACTACTTTAAGGCTATGTGCTTATGGTTTTGTGATTATGTATTAAATTTTGTCTTTTTGTTATTTTATTTATGTAATTGTTGATTCGTTTGAGTGCTTCTATGCTCGACTGTTATTAATGCAATCTTTGATTTAAAAAAAATATTTTTAACGTTATAAAATAATTATTTATATATCAAGAGGAAGACATTAAGACAAAAAAAAAAAAAAAATCATTATCCCTGACCTGAATTTTGCCTAATTAGATTTTTTTCTCTCTCTCAAAAATAGGGTGACATGGATAGGTTTATATTGACCAAGATGAACCACTCAAAACTTCTAATCCATTTTAGGGGTTAGAAAATGAAGTACATCAATCACATCAAAATTGAAAAATGGTAACAAGAACAAGTCCAGAGATTTTAAGTCATCGAGTCCAATCCATTTTATGGATTAGAAAATTAAGCACACCAATCACATTAACGCTGTATTTGTTATAAGCAGGGTCCACGGAGAGAATAAAAATTCAAGAGAGAAATAAAAGGAAGATGTTTGTAACGGGAGAGATGCAGAAGAAATAATTTTAATTTTGGATAAAATATAATAATGGTTTTTTAACTTTTTATTTATTTATTTTAAATTAGTCTCCTAACTTTTAAATTTTTTAAAATGGTTTCTAACATATTTAATTCAAGATTCAGCGGAAAAGAAAAACTTATTTAATTCAAGACATCCTAGTCATTTTAAAAAACTTATCAATTTCAATTTTTTATCATGATTTTGAAGCTTATTTTATTGATTCAATATTATGAAATTTCTCCTTATTAATTAAATTCATTTATATTAAAATTATAAAAATAAATTAATGTTCTATACAAAAAAACATCGTATAAATAGTAAAAATTAAAAGTGAGTCTCATGACTAATAAAAAAGAAAAGTGATATTAGATTTTTTAATTATTAATGTAACTCACTTTTTATGCATTTTTCACTTTTTTTTTATGCTCCTTTCCGGTTTAATTTGAATATTAATTAATTTTCATAGTTTTCTTATAAATAATATAATGAGACGCATTTTACGTCTTTAATTAATGAAAAAAGGTTTAAAATCATGTTCAAAAATTGAAAAACGGTTAAGTTTTTTTACATGACTAATTTGTCATGAATTAAATAATCTAGGGGATCATTTTAGAATTTTTAAAAGTTATAAGATCAATTTAGAATAAAAAAAAAGTTAATGGACATTCTCATATTTTCACCTTTAATTTTCACTCTTTTCCCTATCTCCTCATCATCTTTTACTATTTTTCTTTAGCCAAATACATCTACCTATAATTTTATTTTATTTTACCTATTTTCACTCTTTTGATTTTATTTCCATCTACTTTATTTCTCTCCTCTAAACATCTACCCCGTTTGAATTGATAATATGCTTTGAAGGACCTGCCTAGTAAAGGGAAGTGGGTAGTCCATTGCTACAATAAGAACACTAAAGAGTCCATTATCCATTCTGTTTTCTGGATCTTCACTTGAGACCACTAAAGCTTCAGCATATTCATAACCATCTTGTACTAGAGTTGCATTTCCAGAATTTTTGAATCCTTCAAAGCTGCCACTATCTTTCTTCCTATAAGGACAAAACTTTTTTGTATGACCTTCCTTCTTGTAGTGATAACATCTAATGTTGAATGCAGTTCCTCCACCATTCTTTTGATTTGTTGGTTTTGGTTGCTTCTTTTCAAATTTACTATCTTTCTTGTAGTTCTTTCCCCTTGCAGTTAACCCTTCACCATGTGTTGTAGGCTTATTTTCCTTTCTCTCATTCAATTCTTTTGAATTCAAAGCAACCTAAACTTCATCAAAAGAGACAAAATCTCTTCCAAACAACAAAGTTTCTTTAAAGTGAGTGACTCTTAGGTAAAGAACATAACAGTAATAAGGCTTGATCCTCATCCTCTATAGTAACATCGATATTTTCTAAATCTAAAATCAATTTTTTAAACACATATAATTGCTCTCCAATAGGTTTATCATCATGCATTTTAAAAGAGTAAAGGGACTATTTTAGATAAAGGCAATTTATAAGAGACTTAGTCATATACAGACTATCCAATTTTGACCATACCCTAGCTACAATGGTTTCCTTAGAGACTTATCTAAGCACTTTGTCCCCAAGAATGAGAATGATCATATTGTGTGTCTTCTACATCAGTGTTTTCATTTCTCCTTCAGCCATCTTCTTTTCAACTTTGGCTTCTCCATCAAATGCATCAACCAGACCTTGCTGAACGAGCAAAGCCCTCATCTTCATTTGCCACAATCCAAAATCATTTTGCCCAGTCAAATTCTCTACCTCATACTTAGCCGAGCCCATGGCTTCAGGGGATGATCCACGCTCACTACACCAATTTGTTGTGCTAAGAACTAATGACACTTACTCACAAGTGTATCACTTAGAAGAGGTAAAAGAAAAACAAATGTAGAATAGAAAAGAAAAGCAAGAACATGGAATGAAACTGTGATTCAAGAAAGAGCAAGGTGCTCTCTATCTCCTCAAAAACTCTTATTCATTCAATTAGAATTTCTCAATACACAAGTGATTTTACAATGTAGTAACCTAATTATAAACTGACTTTCTTAACAGCTGTAACAAAACAAACTGTTTTAACTGAAAAGTAGTTATAATAGAAAAACAAAAAACTGACAATTTAGTTGTTGCATTGAATCAATAACCAATAGCCAAAAATAGATCGAATTTTTTGATTTGCAAGCCTAGTTCATCATGAAGAAAGGATGGGAAGAGGAACTGATTTTTGGAGTGCGCTTAGCGAGCTCATTGTTATGGAGGCTGACACTTCGATGGTCTAGAGCTAAGTAAGCAAGCATGCTAAGTGCATGAAGCCTATGAGAAGACAAGCATCAAGGCGCTTAGCGAGCCCTACTCAATAAGAGAATATATCCCTTTGTCTGCGAGCTCTAGAATTCGCTTAGCGTGCTGTGCGTTAAGCAAGCAACCTAATATGGGGCTGAAGAATTTGAAGAGTTGTGTAGCGCGCTTGTCACTAAGAGAGCTGTCACTTATTGGGAAAAGGACAAAGTGAAGATTCTCTATATAAAAGCTTTAATGAGCCTGGGGTTTAGTGCGAAACTATTCCATTGCCTATCCTCTCTTCTTCCCCACCTCTTCTCTTCAACTTTGTAATTCATTTTCTTTGCTTCTCATGTCTACGAAAGGCTAGTTTCTTGTGTTGAGGAATTGAGAAACCAAGTTGCTCACATTAAACTCTTTTCTTACATATTCAATGATTAAGTGTTATTATCTTTCGCTTCTTTAATTGTGTTGTATAATGTGGTCTATTGTACATGCATGTGGGTTAGGGTTTAAATGTCATTGAGAAATGCTTTTGAATCTAAGATGAAGAAAGTTTTTTAATGGAGTGTTTTTCTATACATTAGCCCTTATTAAGACCTCTAAGCTTTACTAGATCACCCAAGAACTCATTAAGACATTAGAAGTGAGGTTGAATAGTTTAGACTTGATTTAATAGGAAATCACATTTTAAGCACACTTAGATCAAGGTGATACTAAATTATATTGTTGACTGGAGAAAACTTTTATCTATTTCATGGAATGCACGTCTTGTTGAATTCAATACTAGGACTTCTCTTTTATATTACTTGCATGATTTGTTACGTTCAATTTGTTAATAGGGACATACAGCAGATCAAAGCATAATTGCACCACGAATGACAACTAGTATGCCCCAAAAGGGAAATGGTTAAGGCAATGACAAGACCTGGAAAATATTAACATTAGCAATTGATAAATCGAAGATGCAGATCATCATCTGTAGAAAAGAGTGATCACGTTCCAGGGTTGATGGGGTGGTGATATATTTAATAATCAATTTCCCCTAGTGAGAACCCTAGCACAACAAATTTAGTAGCATTAGAATCACAGCAATTCAGAAGCAACAAATTTCAAACTTACATACCAACCCCCGAAGAGTACTAAAACTCTCTAATTGATGATAAGTGTACAATCAACTAGCTAGATTTTACAAGTTGGCTTGACATCAACATGGCTTTTCCTTCTAATCTTTTGAATGACATGACAAAATTGAAGAGAATGTAAAAAGATACATTACTCCAGCATATTATGAAACGGCTATGCACATATTGGAGAAAATTTGGATATTTGATCCCTCCATTTATGTGCCATGAAGAACATCAAAGTAAAACATGAAAAATTCATCTCTTCTTTCTTTTGGCATAGCTTAAGTACATTCTAATTAACAACTAGATTCATGCCAATATGTACATTTCTTTTTAGAAATACACTCTCCCTTTTCATATCAAAACAGGTTGCTGATTTATTTAACTGAAGCACAATGGCAGCAAAAAATAATTGCTCCATCAGTAACAAACATCTCTCAACAAGACTGATCAAGAGAAAATGGATAATGAAATGGCAAGATAAGGAATATGAATACCAGAACTTTTAAATCATGCACACAGCTTATAGTGGTCCTTGTCATTACTCATTAACATTGATCAAACAAGGTTCAGGTAGTGTATGTCATGATAATTTACATTACTTGATTTTTTTTTCCAATTCAGAAGGTAAGGTTGCCGAACAATTTGTTATTACAACAATTTCAAAAGCAACAACAGATTTCATGTTTACATATAGCTCACCAAGACCGAATCTTTTAAAATGACTTGCAAGAACTCACTGCATGCAATGAAGCCTTCACTGTGAAGGTGCTCAAGCTTGTGAAAGTTTGACATTTGTCTCTGAGAACTTGATGGAACTTCTCCAAACCGCCACCTCCTCTCTGAACATATGTATTAAAAACTTTGCAATTTTCTAACTCAGCTATCAGTTTTTACGTCTGACATCAAGACTCAAGTGTGTTCCGTGAGAGTGAGAGGCAAGTCCATAGTTTCCTGCAACATAACATTCCGTGAAAGGCAAAAATTCAAATATGTTTACAGTAGGAGTAAAACATGCCACAAAATTAATTTATTCATTTAAGAATAAAATTAGGAAATTTCATAAGGTAGATATAAAAAGTGATACATAACAATATACAAGAAGCGAAATACGCTGTAATTTGTTATGAAGCAACTTATTGGAAAAAAGAAAAGAAAAAATATATCAAATCTCCATTAGAAAACATTTAGCTAACCCTTATTAATTCTTTACAAAATGCCCTCAATTTTATTTTATTAATTTATGTTATCAATTTGGTATTTTGTCTCCCATGTATATATTGTATACATCTGAATTGCATGTACCAAATCCGGAGAGTAAGCAGAGGATTAAACCCAGACATCAACACATCCAAATTTCAGTTGAATTATAAGCATTGTTTCCCATCATAAGTAAATTTTATTTACTTATAAATCAAACACATTTATACGTCAACTACTTATGGAGATATCTAAAAATAGTACTTCAGGCAAAGCGCATGGATAAAACATGCTGCATGACTTGATCCAAATAACTATCTAATAAATGAATTCTTAAACAAAATCTAACCTTTCAGCCCGTGCATGATTGATGAGCAATTCATCAAAGGCATACAACTGTCAGTGTAAGCTGTGATGCTCAAACCCTCACCTGGATGAAGCCTCCGAGCCATTTCTTAAAGTGTAACTTGGACGCTGCCCTTTTCCATGAAGACAACAAATATGGGGTTGCTTGTTGCATCATGAACTCTGCAGGGCAGTACACAGAAGCAAAGACACATTGATTCTATTGGAAACCAGCACCAAATGTAGCAGAAGCTCAAGCCATTCAAGTTGCAATCAACTGGGTCATTGACCTCCAACTTCAAAATGTCATATTTGAAACTGATTGCAGGGCAACTGTGAATAGTATCAACAACAATAACTTCAAAATCTCCGAAGTGGGTAGTATTCAATTTGTAAGTAGACAAGTCAATTTAAGAATAAAGATCCACCTTTGAAATATAAGAAGCAATTCTAGATTTATGTAATTAATGTAGTAGATAAACTATGAACATGACAAAATAGAGGCTACGACGTACCTGCTAGCCTAGCTTTAAGCCACTTGCGGAACTTTAGCACATTCACTATAGCCGTTACTCAGGTTGTCAATCTGTTCAAGAACCTCAGATAAGCAGTTCTCCAAGGTTGCCAAATTAGTGTTGGCCCTATTAAGCCCCAAAAGCCTGTAAAGTATCCGATCCCCAAGCTCATGTATAATGCTTCGTAGAAGACAGAATCATCACCATGGACGTCTGCAGGTTCTTTAGGCTTCACTGTTGTATGATCTCCATCTCCGAAACAACTTTTGTTAAGCTGTTCACCACAAAGATCAATATTTCCTTCAAAACTAGAAGCATCAAAGGTCTGCAAATGTCTTCCTAATGGGATTCTTCCAGAAAGAGAGTTGTTTGACAGGTCCAATTTTCCTAGAAAATCAATTTGATTAAGAGAAGAAGGAATTCTCCCAGAGAAATGATTTCTTGACAAGTCAAGGGATTCAAGTGAACTTAAATTTCCAATCTCAGAAGGAATTTCTCCACTCAAATTGTTTCTTGATAAATTCAAAGACACTAAACCAAACAAATATATAATCTCAAATGGAATTTCACCTGCTAAAGTGTTACATGAGAGATCAATACTCTTAAGACTGAATTCAGGACTCGTGAACTCCTGTTCCACACCTTTCCACATCCATGTTATGTAAATCGTGTAATAACCAACACTCTGTAAACCATTAATTTCATAGTAAGAACTATTTTGCCAATATATACGACTTTGAGTTTCACTTCTGTTAATGCTCTTTTCTGCCATTGCAGTTAAACTCTTTAAACATGTTGGAATCCCTTTTGACAACTTATTCCTCGAAAGATCTAACAGCTGAATATGCCTTAACAGACAGAGTTGAATAGGAAGATTTCCGAAGAATTGATTCCCTCACATGCCCAAAATTATCAATTTCTGCATACTTTCTCCAATCCAAGATGGTACTGGACCAGACAACATATTTTCACCCACATCCAGCATAATTAAATTCCTCCAATTCGCCCAAGTTATAGGCAATTCACCCATTAAACTATTGTTTCTTAGAACCAAGGCGTCCAGATTAACAAGAGTGCCCATGGAGATAGGAATTCTCCCTGAAAATTTATTGTTGCTTAAATCAAGAAACATTAACTGGTCTACAGATTTCCAACAATCAGGAAGTTGTCCCTTTATTTGATTATTTGATAAATCTAAAGTGGCCAAGTTGGCAACTGTGCCCTGGTCACATAAGAACGAAGACAAATCTGAAAATTTATTTTGAGAGAGCAACAACTCTGAAGCTTGTAGCAAAAATGACGGAAGCTTGCCATTAAATTGATTTGAATTCAGAATTATAGTTGGACCTTCAAGAAGTTTCCATGGAATATTAGGAATAGCACCAGTTAGATAATTGTGAGACATATTCAACATTCCCATACTTTGCAAGTTGTTCCAAAACCATTCTGGTACAGAATCATTAAGCCCATTGTCAGATATATCCAGAATCCACAATGAACTTTGAGTCTGGAGCCAACTAGGAAAACTCGGACCTAGCTTGCAAGATGCTATAGTCAAGTAATTTAACCGAAAAGGAGGAACCCAATTTGAGACAAAATTTAGAGACAGCGAGTTGTATGATAAGGATAACTTATCTAATTTGGAAAAATTAGAAAGATGAGATTCAGTGACATCACCCTCTAAAGAGTTCCCATCCAATGATAACTCCACCAACTCAGATAGTAATCTGATGCTTTCAGGTATCTTGCCAGTAATTTGGTTGAGAGATAAATCCAAAGTCCGAAATATGTGTTTGTTGCACCATGAGGAATTTTGAATGAAGTTAGAAATTTCCCCATTCAACTTGTTTTCTGAGAGGTATAAGTTCTGCAATCTGCACATGTTCCCAAAGAAAGATGGAATCTTTCCTTGTAGTTTGTTTTCAGATAGATCAAGAAATTCAAGAGAGTTCATTACTTTTCCAAATCCAGCTGGGATGGGACCTTCGAACAAGTTTTGAAGAAGATTGGTGGTGAAGTTAGAAAGCCAGTCAAACATAGCAGATGATTTCAACAAGTTAATGGAGAGATCAAGGTAGAGAAGAGAAGATGAAGAATTCATTGTGGAAGCAGACGAAACAAGAAAACTTCTGTCTGTAAGACTGCAGTTTTGTAAATGAACCTCTAGAAGTTGGGAGCGAAAATTAAAATTACCTTGAAATACTGATGATGTTAGATTGTTATAAGAGAGATCAAGGATCTTAAGAGAAGGAAAATCTGGACAGAGAGGAGATGACAAAGCAATGTTATTTTTAGAAAGGGAAAGCTCCTGAAGATTAAGGCTAAAATTAGACAAGAATTGAAATGTTGAGGATGTTAGCATATTAGAAGAAAGATCAAGGACGGTAAGAGAAGTGGAAATGCTGGAATGAGCATAAAACAAAGATTTGATATCGGCATCTGAAAGAGAACAATCAACCAGCTTCAACTGTCTTAAGTTTGGAATATGTTTACTTATAGCCTGTAGCCACTGATGAGAGTAGCTAAGATTATGTAATGAACTCAACTCAAGATTTGTAATGAAATAGAGATTAGACAACCACTCTGCATCCTTAGTTTCTATATAAAAAATTCCTTGTAGCCAAAGAGTGTGCAGCATAGGAAGATTCTGATTGCGGAAAGGGATTGCTCCAGAAAGAGTGTTAGTTGCAAGATTAAGAAACTGTAGCTGTTTGAGATTCCCAATTTGAAATGGGATTTCTCCTGAAAGATAGTTGTCTCCAAGATCAAGATATTGTAGCTGTGTGAGATTCCCAAGCTGAAAGGGAATTGCCCCCAAAAGATAATTACTACCGAGGTCAAGATAGCGTAGCTGTGAAAGATATCCAAGTTTAGAAGGAATCATCCCACCAAATGCAGAATAGGAGAGATTGAGATATCTTAAGTTGGTGAAGGAGCCGACGAGTTCTGGAATGTGACTCCGTAGAAAATAATTATTGCTGAGATCGAGATATTGAATACGATGCAAGGGAATCAATGAAGTGAGATTAACTTCACCTGTCAAATAATTTGTATCTGCACAGCGAAGATCAACTACCTGGACGTGACCAGTTTGATTGTTGCATTGAATGCCTTTCCATTTGCAGCAATCTGTATTATTGTCATCATGGCTCCTCCATGTAGACAGCATGCCAGACTCATCTATGAGGCCATGTATGAAGTTGAGCAGTGCTTCTCTCTCCCTCTCTCTGCACTTTGCTTCAACACCTTTAGTAAACCCTGAGGCATGCAATAAAAGCAGGAGCAGAGCATAAAATAGTATCAGAAAATAACCACTCATTATAATTTTGCTCATAAGAAATATTATTATTCTTAACTAAGAGGGAGATAATGCCAATGCGTGGGAATTATGATATGTTTCACTTGTGATTTGTGAAGTACTTGAAAACAAGATGGCAACATTTATAGTGATAATTCTATGGTCGACTGTGGGTTCTCAGTTCGCATTCCCTACTCAAAGATTAATGACATTCACATTCTTAGTTCAATTCCAATTTGGAAAATCAACATTTTCTCAGAAGAATGAATCTGAATAGCATTAAATTTAAACTGCTGCACAATCCATATTCACAACTTTCCATTCCATTTATTACCTCTGCCCCCAAAATTCAAGATCACGTGTGGGGGCACCACGAGAAAAACGTACCACACGTCCTATTCTCGGGAGGGAAGATCACCGCATAAACCAACTTACAAATATTGACAACTAATCTCCATCAAACATGGCTGCTGTTTTTTAGTGACATCTCCTCTCCCAACTACATTTTGTCCATGTGCACCTGAGACTGAATCAAGTATCATATTAGTTTGATTGTGTCATCATCCCTCCATGTAGATACTACGTTGTTGTTGTTTTTTTTTTTTTTGTCTTAGTAAAAAACCAAGGGATTTCCCAATTCCCGGATCAGAGGCGAAATACTTTCTCATGATTTAAATATAAACAAACTAACTAATTCTCTTTCACCCGATTAATAAAGTTGGCTAAAATTATTTAATTTTAATAATCACATTTAAAAACTAATTCTTTTTCTTAAAATGTCTTGTATTGGAACTTGTTATTAATAATAAAAAGTAGTCATTAGAACTAGAATTACAATCAATTGAAGGTATTTTGGGATGATATCATTAAATTAAATAGATCAGATAAAGCCATTTTTTTCTTATAGAAACAATTAGCTCATTAATTGAAGGTGCATACTGAGAAGACTCGGGTTTAATTACTTCAGTGTCCTTCCCAGAAGATTCATTTGTACTAGCAGCAGAGGAACTGAAACTCTCAATTTTGTGAGCCTGGTCTTTGAAGTGGAGTGTTTCACCCCTTGAATTTACTTGACTCCATTTTATGGGTTTGAAAATTAAGCACGCCGGACACTTGAAAAGAGGAAATATGAACTAGTCGCAATACTTTACTATTCCTCATAGTAGTGTGAAAAACAAAACTAACAATTTGACTATGACAAGAGTTATAAAGTTGACTTGATGGTTGAAGGGAGAAGGGGGAAGCGGTCAGTGTGTTCAATTCTCTCACACTGACTTCATGATTTGGGTTGCTTTGAATAGCCTTAATTATGGTTAGTTGGATTTTGAAATTTAGGCTTCAAAAAAATCAAGCTTAATTGACCGCTCTTAAGATTTAGGTGTGAAAAAAATCGGGCCAAATTAGTCCAACTTGACTAACCATTTTATTTACTTTTTTTTTTTTTGTAAACCTATCTATATTTTTTTAGGATTTTGTATATTAATTAAACATGTTATTTCTTTTGTATAATTAATTCCGATGATTAGATTATTGGATTGGTTTATATTGACTTGACAATTATGATCTCCAAACTTTTAATCCATTCTATGGGTTAGATAATTAATTAAGCACACCAAAGAGAGACGTATAAAAAGAAAAAAGTTGCAATTGCAATATAAAGATGCCAAATATTTTACTTTTATCAGGCTTTCATGATTTTCAAGAGACTTCTCTATATGAAATTTCCTTCATTGAGTGGATTCATAGAAAAATTGTTAAACTAATTAAGTATATCATTTTGTACAGTTTGATACTCTGATAGGTTGACAACCATAATTTGAGACACATTTCATGGGTATTCTCTCTCTCGGATACTATTCTGCATGACTGCATCTTCTTCTCTCAATTTCGTTCTATGCTCATCACTTTCTTAGCTGTAATTTCCTTCTAGTCTATAATATGGAAGCTGAACCTTGTTGCTATTCAATTCATTAGTTGGCTTGGGACAGACTGATGATATGCTACGAAGGACCTGCTTGTATAGAATCCTGATGCTGATCGATACTTATACATGACAAATTCATCAGGACTGATATATTCAAATTGTAGCATGAATGCCAGCACTTTTAAATCATGCATGCAGACCTTGCTTATGGTCTCTGTCATTATTAACACTAGATATAGACCCGCGTAGAGTGATTTTATAAATAAATGTATATTATATAATTTGAAAATAGCAAGTAACGATCAGCACACTAGCAAAGGACACTTCGTTGGTGCTTCGTTGTTGCAATAAGGACTAAGGACTTCTACACTTCTCACTTATTGGTCCTAAAATCCATTTTCTAAAATAACTTCACTCTGCTCAACATCAACCAACTTCTCATATAAATTTTACTAAGTTTTGTAAATTGTTTCCGAAACATGTTTTAAAAATCAAACAACAGAAATGACTGGAAGATATTTTTCCATTCTCTTCTTCAAATGTTTTGTTCAAGTGTTCTGATGAAGTTTTAGAAATGAGAAATGTGCTCTTGGACAAACATTTTCAAATGTAATAGGACAAACAAATTTTACAACACAAAAAACTATTTCTGACACTAATCCACAATCAAGAATTTTCAATCAAAATTACTCCAAGTGATATTAGTGACTTTCCATGTGTGGTCTCTGTTCCAAAATCATAGACTGGTAGACTATAATGTAAAGATCCATTTTTTCAATTCACTCTCCATCAAAAACAGGAATTTCTTATTTGAATGTGGCAGGTTACTAGCAGGCATCATTTTTCAAGATGGAAAGCAATTTTTTACATTTCAGATATTAATAGTTGACTTTAAAATAAAATAAAATTACAAATAGATTATACAGTAAAAGACAATTACATAAATAAGTTTGTTACATATTGTGCACATCCCGCAATCCATGATTCCTTTATTTCAGATCATTTTTTGAAGGTAATACGCCATCAGCTGCAAATTTGTGTCACAATTCAGATTACAGATGTTAATGGTGACGGAGAAAAATTACAGACCAGACTATAGTGATAAACTAAGTGATACTGAAAATCTAGATAGCAATTAGAATGCAAAAAAGTATAAAACTGTAAGCATTTTTTAAGAGGTTTATTCATTAGAAAAGAGGAAAATTTGTCAAAACATAACACACCATCTATAATTGCTTTACAACAAGAAAAACAAAATCATTTCGTGGAGAGTAACTCAATGTTTGAGTGATATAATGAAGTAAAGAAGCACTTTTGGACTATGCGGAAGATAAAATATTGTTTGGACACACTACTTTAGAAACTTCTAAAAGAATAAAATATGAAAAAAGAAATGAAATTAACTTCTTTAAAAGTTAAAATTATCTTCTCCAATAGTTAATTTGTTGAAGTTCCATATCATTTTAGAAAAAGTTATATGGGAAATCTTATGCTAATTGGCTATTGGATAAGATAATTTTAACTTCTAGATAAACTTATTTTATTTTTTCTTCCTATTTTCTTTTCTTACAAGTCATTTTAGAGTAATGTGTCAAACAAGTTATAAATTACTAACTTCAACCAATTAGATTCATGCCAAGGTGTACATTAAATTTAGAAAAAATGCATTCTCCCTTTCCACATCAAAAGAAGTTATTGATTTATTTAATTGAAGCAGAGAATAAAAATTATGAAATAAGTCTTTAGAATAAAGTACCTGCTAGCCTTTGAGCCACCTATGGAACTTTGCCACGTTCAATTCAACCATTTAAAGTATATACTCTGTCACAGTGTTCAAGAACCTCAGGTAAGCATTTCTCCATGGTTTCCAAAGTAGTATTGATCCTATTAAGCTCCAAATGCCTGTGAAGAATCCTAACCCCAAGCCCATGTATAATGCTCCATAGAAAACTGAATTGTCATCGTGACCCTGCATTGCAGGTTCTTGAGGCTTGACAGTTGTCATCTCTCCAGGACAACTTTTGTTAAGTTGTTCACCACATAGATCAATATTTCCTTCAAAACTAGAGGCTTCATAGGTCTGAAAATGTCTTCCCAATGGGATTCTTCCAGAAAGAGAGTTGTGTGACAAGTTTAACTTTCCTAGACCATCAATTTGAGAAAGAGAAGAGGGAATTCTCCCAGAGAAATGATTTCTTGATAAGTCAAGGGAATCTAGTGAGGTTAAATTTCCAATCACATAAGGAATTTCTCCACTCAAATTGTTTCTTGATAAATTCAAAGACACTAACCCAAGCAAATATCCAATCTCTTTTGGAATTTCACCTGTTAACTTGTTGCATGAGAGATCAATGCTCTTAAGAATAAGTTCAGGATTCATGAACCCCTGTTCCACACCTTTCCACATCCATGTGATGTAAAGCGTATAATAACCAACACTGAAATCACCATAAATATCGTAGTAAGAACTATTGTACCAATATATACGACTTTGAGTTTCACTTCTGTTTATGCTCTTTTCAGACATTGCAGTAAAACTCTTTAAGCATGTTGGAATCCCTTTTGACAACTTATTCCTCGAAAGATCTAACAGTTGAATATGCCTTAAAAGACAGAGTTGAATAGGAAGATTTCCAGAAAATTGATTCCCTCGCATGCTCAAAATTATCAATTGCTGCATACTTTCTCCAATCCAGGATGGTATTGGACCAGACAACCTGTTTT
Organism: Amphicarpaea edgeworthii; assembly: GCA_014843725.1. Lineage (NCBI taxonomy): Eukaryota > Viridiplantae > Streptophyta > Magnoliopsida > Fabales > Fabaceae > Amphicarpaea > Amphicarpaea edgeworthii. The sequence continues at coordinate 5,284,384 of CM026325.1, forward strand.
CACCCACATCCAGCATAAATAAATTCCTGCAATTCTCCCAAGTTGAAGGCAATTCACCCGTTAAACTATTGTTTCGTAAAACCAAGGCTTCCAATTTAACTAGGGTGCCCATGGAGATAGGAATCTTCCCTGACAATTTATTGTTGCTTAAATCAAGAAACAGTAACTGGTCTACAGATTTCCAACAGTCAGGAAGTTGTTTCATTTGATTGTTTGATAAATCTAAAGTAGCCAAGTTTGCAGCTGTGCTCTGGTCGCATAAGAACGAAGACAAATCTGAAAATTTATTTTGAGAGAGCAACAACTCCGAAGCTTTTAGCAAAAATGACGGAAGCTGGCCCTCAAACTGATTTGAATTCAGAGATATAGATGGTCCACCAAGAAGCTTCAATGGTATATCAGGAATGGCACCAGATAGATTATTGTGAGACATATTCAACATTCCCATAGTTTGCAACTTGTTCCAAAACCATTCGGGTATGGAACCATTAAGCCCATTATTTGATATATCCAGATAGTATAAGGAACTTTGAGACTGGAGCCAACTAGGAAAACTCGGACCTAGCTTGCAAGATGCTAGGTACATGTAGCTTAATTGAAAGGGAGGACAGCGAGGTGTATGATAAGTCTAACACTTCTAATTTGGAAAAATTAGAAAGATGAGTTTCAGTGACATCACCCTCTAAAGAATTCCCCTGAAAGGATAACCGCCTCAACTCTGATAGCAACCTGATGCTTTCAGGTATCTTGCCAGTAATTTGGTTATGAGATAAATCCAAAGCCCAAAATATGTGTCTGTTGCACCATGAGGAATTTTGAATGAAGTTAGAAATTTCCCCATTCAACTTGTTTTCTGAGAGGTCTAAGCTCTGCAATCTGCACATGTTCCCAAAGAAAGATGGAATCTTGCCTTGTAGTCTGTTGTAGTAGAGATAAAGAAATTCAAGAGAGTTCATTGCTTCACCAAATCCATCTGGAATGGGACCTTCTATCAAGTTTCTACCAAGGGAAAGGGAATGAAGTTTGGAGGTGAAGTTAAAAATCCAATGAAATATAGCAGATGATTTCAACAAGTTGGAGTAGAGATCAAGGTAGAGCAGAGAAGATGAAACATTCATTGTGGACAAGGGAAAACTTCTATCTGTAAGACTGCAGTTTCGTAGATGAAGATCTAGAAGTTTGGAGCCAAAATTAAAATAACCTTGAAATACTGATGATGTTAGATTATTATAAGATATGTCCAGAATCTTAAGAGAAGGAAAACTAGGATAAAGAGAAGATAACAAAGTGATGTTATTATGAGAAAGATAAAGCTCCTGAAGATTACGGCTAAAATTGGACAAGAATTGAAATGTTGAGGATGTTAGCATATTAGAAGAAAGATCAAGGACGGTGAGAGAAGTGGAAAAGCTGGAATTAGAGTAAAACAAAGATTTGATATCAGCATCTGAAAGAGAACAATCATCCAGCTTCAACTCTCTTAAGTTTGGAATATGTTTACTGATAGCTTGTAGCCACTGAGGAGAGGAGTGAAGATTTTGCAATGAAGTGAACTGAAGATTTGTTAAGGAAGAGATATTAGACAACCACTCTGCATCCTTAAGTTTTATATCAAAATTGCCTTGTAGGCGAAGCGTGTGCAACATTGGGAGATTTTCAATTTGAAATGGGATTGCTCCAGAAAGAGTGTTTCCTCTAAGATCAAGATATTTAAGCTGTTTGAGATTCCCTATTTGAAAAGGGATATCTCCAGAAAGATAGTTAAATCCTCCAAGATCAAGATATTGTAAGTGTGTGAGATTCCCAAGCTGAAAGGGAATTGCCCCCCAAAGGTCATTTCTCCCGAGGTCTAGATAACGTAGTTGTGAAAGATTTCCAAGTTTAGAAGGAATCCTCCCACCAAATACGGAAAACGAGAGATTGAGGTATCTTAAGTTGGTGAAGGAGCTGATGAGTTCTGGAATGTGACTCCATAGAAAGAAATTATTGCTGAGATCGAGATGTTGAAGATTATGCAAGTGAATCAATGAAGTGAGATTGACTTCACCTGTCAAATAATTTGTATCTGGACAGCGAAGATCAAGAACCTGTACGTGACCAGTTTGATTGTTGCATTGAATGCCTTTCCATTTGCAGCAATCTGAATTATTGTCATCATGGTTCCTCCATGTAGACAGCATGCCAGAGTCATCTAGGAGGCCTTGTGTGAAGTTGAGGAGTGCTTGTCTCTCACTCTCAATGCACTTACGTGAGCCGTTGAATCCCACGGTGAGCCCTGATGCATGCAATAAAAGCAGGAGCAGAGCATCAAATATTAGTATCAGGAAATAAAGACTCATTATAATAACTTTGCTGCTAAGAAATAATGCCAGAGATAATTATGAAAGGTTTTTTCTCTTTCTCTTGTCAAGTTTACAAAGCTCGATCACATGATTTATAGTGACCATTGTACGACTGAGTGGATTTTGTAAAATTATTAATAATGAATGATAAACATGAAACATTACTGCTCTTTTACGATAATATATGTAATGAGAAGTCATTAAATGAAAAAGTTGAATTTACCAAAATTTCTGAGCATAAAGATTAAAAAAGTAAATTAAAAGTTAAAATATGTTTTAGGTACGGTGAATTTTGTTGTTCCATTTCTATCAGTTGTGAAAATAAAATGTTCTATTCATATAAATAAAAGAAATGGAATTTAACAAAATCTGTTTCAATTTGAAAGCTTTTATAGTCGACATCAACGGCAATTTACACAATATGAACTTGGAAAATGTGTCATAACCAAAGGAAAAAAAAAGACGTCTCTGTACCGAGAGAGAGAAAAATGAAAATAAACTGTCCTAATTCGCTTTCTCTAATTCATATTCATTTGTACTACTTTTTTTCCTTTTACCAATAAGGGATTGTGTTCATTTTCCCCTCTTGTGTCCCATTTTGCATCATTATTGAAAAAGTAACAATATAATTGAGACTTCATGTGCTCACGCGGTTAGCTAACTAGACAAATCTTAGTGATCTATCTTATCTAATAGGATGCTTTTGTTTTATTTTCCACCGGAGTTTCCTTCACGTCCTTTCTTACTTTTTTGTCATTATTTTTTATAATGAAGAATAACCAAGGCATTATCTCATTCTCTCATTTTAGACGTGTTTGGTGACAATTAAAGGTTCTACTAAATTTGTTAATGCTGATATAGTCATCCATTACTTTCCTGTCAAAATCAAAACACATCCATATAGTTATTGCAGTCAGAAATACAATATTTCTATCTTAGATATTTTGTCAAACTACTTTGGAGCAACATTGCTACAAGAGAAACATCTCTTAATCATGAATTTAAAACTAGATATGTGGATATGATCGTGACTCACAACTTCATTATTTTTTTATTATAAGAACCCCTTGCATTGTTGTATTATATTATTTGATAAATCTTAAGTGGCAAATTTGCAACTGTGCTTTGGTCACAGAAGAATGAAAACAAATCTGAATTTATCTTCAAAGGGAAACAGAGCTTTAAATTTTCTTTACTCGGCTCTCAAATTCATGTCCATGCTCCAGTTAGTTTCTGAGGAAAATTTTATTCATTCTAAGCACAAAATGATCTATCTAGCTGACCATTTCAATTCAGTTCAGACTAATTGTATAGTTTATTGGTTAAGAGGTTAAAATTTATGGTTCATTTTGATACACTGTTTCTACTTGTACGTTAAACCCATTCTCATTGGTGGCCATTATGGACATGCGATTAATTCTTTCTAATGTGTTTCGGTTAAATTGATATTGTGGTTTGGAGACATCTCCCTCAAGGTAGAGAAGATGAAGAATTCATTGTGGAAGCAGACGAAACAATAAAACTTCTATCTGTAAGACTGCAGTTCTCTAGATGAAGCTCTAGAAGTTTAGAGCCAAAATTAAAATTACCTTGGAATACTGATGATGTTAGATTGTTATAAGAGAGGTCAAGGATCTTAAGAGAAGGAAAATCTGGACAGAGAGGAGATGACAAAGCAATGTTATTTTGAGAAAGATAAAGCTCCTGGAGAATAAGGCTAAAATTGTACAAGGATTGAATTGTTGAAGATGTTAGCATATTAGAAGAAAGATCAAGGACGGCAAGAGAAGTGGAAAAGGTGGAATGAGAATAAAACAAAGATTTGATATCAGCATCTGAAAGAAAACAATCAACTAGCTTCAAGATTTTCCAATGAAGTCAACTCAAGATTTGTTAAGGAATAGAGATTAGACAACCACTCTGCATCCTTAGCTTTGATATCAAAATTCCCTTGTAGCCAAAGAGTGCGCAACATAGGAAGATTCCCTTTCCGGAAAGGGATTGCTCCAGAAAGAGTGTTACTTCCTCCAAGATCAAGATATTGTAGCTGTCTGAGATTCCCAAGCTGAAAGGGAATTGCCCCCCAAAGATAATTACTACCGAGGTCTAGAAACCGTAGCTGTAAAAGATTTCCAAGTTTAGAAGGAATCTTCCCACCAAATACGTTAAGTTGGTGAAGGAGCCAATGACTTATGGGATTTGACTCAATTGAAATAAATTATAGCTGAGATCGAGATGTTGGATTATGCAAGTGAATCAATGAAATGAGTTTGACTGCACCTTTCAAATAATGCGTATCTGAACCACGAAGATCAAGCATTTGTGCGTGACCAGTTTGATTGTTGCATTGAATGCCTTTCCATTTGCAGCAATCTGAATTATTGTCATCAAGGTTCCTCCACGTAGACAGCATGTCAGACTCATCTATGAGGCCTTGTATGTCGTTGAGGAGTGCATGTCTCTCCTTCTCAACGCACTTAGCTTCACCACTTTTATTACGTGAGCCGTTGAATCCCACAGTAAACCCTGATGCATGCGTTAAAAGCAGGAGCAGAGCATAAAATGGTATGAGAAAATAATGACTCATTTTAATTTTGCTGATAAGAAATAATCTTATTCTTAACTGTAAGCAAGATAATGCCAATGCGAGTGAGAATTATGATCCGATTCACTTGCGGAGTATAAAAACAAGATGGTAACATTTATAGTGATAATTCTACGGTCGACTACGCAAAGATTAATGAAAATGTTTATCACATACTCATATGATTAACATTTTCTCAGAATGAATCTTTAAGAGCATTAAATTAGAACGGTTGCTATTTGTATTACATCTTATGTCGGCACCACGAGAAAAACGTACCACTCACATCACATCTTGTATGAAGTTGAGTTGTCTCTCCTCTCTCTGCACTTGCTTCAACACTTTTATTACGTGAGTAGTTGAATCCCAGAGTAAAACCCTGACGCATGCAATAAAAGCAGAGCATAACATAACATTGTGAGAAAATAAAGACTCATCTATATATAATATAAATCCTCGTAAGGACCATGTGGCCTATAAAGCAAATGATTCAATTGTCATAGGCCTATTATTTAGGAAATTATTAATATTTCAGGTATTAATTTTTTTTTATTAAACAAATCCTAAATATTAATGATATAGAATCTAATTGTGTGTGGGAGTGAAAAGACTCCCCATTAATTATAATTTCAATATTTTGTCCGTGGGTAGCATTGGAGTAAAAAATGCAAGTAATAAACAAAGTCATATATGACAACATGCAACAAATTTGTCTATGTATCATTTCATTTTATTTTTTTTTACTCATTAATTTCTTTTTTTTTTCCCTCAATAATATCTTAAATTCCTACTACTCTATAGCTTTCCACTTCCATTTAATGCACAATAACATCTTTTCTACTATCTTTACATTTCATAACATACATATTATTAAATTGCTGATCTAAAACTTACATCTCTTATCCTTCACTCAATTAATCTAAAAGTTGTATGTTTATATCTGATGTCTCTCACTTTCTCTTACTCTTTTGTTTACCTTCATTAATATATTGAAAACTAGAAAAAAAAATATTTTTTTAAAATATGAAAAAACAAAAGTAATTGTCTTGAAAATTTGAAAACAATAAATAAAAATATTAAAAAACAAGTCTAATTTCCAACTCATTACTCTTGATTTTTCATATTTTTAAAATTTTGATATTTCCATTTTTTTCATCAAATTCTTTCACTTTTCTAAGACATTACTCTTGCTTTTTGCATATTTTAAGATATTTCTATTGTTTTTCATTAGGATTTAAGGTTTCAATGATTAAGATTTCATGATTTATTGCTTCAATTCATTGTTTTAAGCTTTAAGGATTTAAGGTTTAGTGTTTTTTTCATAATTAAAGGTTTGTGTTTAGAGATTTTGATTTAAGATTTTATGAATTATGGTTTTATGATTTCATGTTTAGGATTTTAGGGTTTATGGTTTATGCTGTAAGATTTTACGTTTTTATGTTGTATGGGTTATGATTTCATGTTTTAGAATTTAAGGTTTCATGTTTTATAATTTAAGATTTCATGGTTTAAAATTTAAGGTTTCATGGTTTAAAATTTAGGATTTAGGGCTCCATGGTTTATTATTTGAGGTTTCATAGTTTAAGATTTAAGATTTAGGATTTAGGATTTTATAGTTTATGACTTATGATATAGGGTTTTAGTGTATGATTTAGGATTTCCTTTCATGGTTTAGGATTTAAGGCTTCATTAAGATGTATTGTCTCATTTCATGATTTAAAGTTTAGGGTTTCATAGTTTAGGATTTAGTATTTCATTTCATAGTTTAGGTTTGAATTTTTCATGGTTTAGGATTTAGAATTTTATTTCATGGTTAAGGATTTAAGGAAACTATAAATGAAACCCTAAATATGTAGGATTCAAAATCCTAAATACTTAGATTTTCATTAATGAAACCTTAAAATTCCACCTTAAATATTTAGCATTATATAAATAAAAAAATAAATTAAAACCTTCAATATTTAAAGTTTCATAAATAAAATCATAAATTAAAACCTTCAATATTAAGGGTTTCATTAACAAAACCCTAAATATCATCCTAAATATTTAGGGTTTCATAAAACCTTCAATATTTATGGTTTCATAAATACAACTTTAAATATTCGGTGTTTCATAAATGAAATCCTAAATTAAAAAAATTAAATATTTATGATTTCATAAATAAAATAATAAATTGAAACCATAAATGTTTAGGATTTCATAAATAAAATCATAAATCAAAACATTAAATATTTGAGGTTTCTTCAATGAAAACCTCCTTATTTAATATTTCATAAATGAAACTCTAAATTGAAATCCTAACAATATATGATATCATAAATGAAAACATAAATCAAAACCGTAAATATTTACGATTTCATAAATGAAATCCTATTTACCCTAAATCGAAACCTTAAATATTTAGCGTTTCAATAATAAAACCCTAAATATTTTAGATTTTATTAAAGAAATCCTAAATTTCACAATAAGTATTTATGGTTTCAAAAATAATAAATATCTTGGGTTTCATAATTGAAACAATACATCAAAATCCTAAATATTTAGGGTTTCATTAATGAAACACTAAATTGAAACCCTAAATATTTAGGGTTTCATAAATAAAATCCTAAATTGAAAACCTAAATATTTAAGGTTACATTATGAAACCATAAATATTTAGGGTTTTATAAATCATAATCCGAAATAATTATGTTTTCGTTTATGAAACCTAAATTTCACCATAAATATAAAGGATTGCATAAATGAAATTTCTAATTGAAACCATAAATCTTCAACCACTAATGAAAATCTAAATTTCAACATAAATTGAAACCTTACATATTTAGATGGCCATAAATAAAACCCTAATTTAAAAACCTAATTATTTAGGATTTTATAAATGAAGTCCTAAATTTCCTTATAAATATTTAAGGTTTCTAAAGTGAAATCTTAAATATCTAGGGATATATAAATGAAACCCTAAATTTCAACCTAAATATTTAGGGTTTCATAAATAAAACCTTAAATTGAAACCCTAAATATTTAAGGTTTCATAATTGAAACAATAAATCAAAATATTAAATATTTAGGCTTTCATAAATGAAATCTTATTTATTTAGGGTTTCAGTAATGAAATTATAAATTTCACCCTAAATTAAAACTTAAATATTCAAGGTTTCAATAATAAACTTTAAATATTTAGGACTTCATTAATAAAACCAAAAATTAAACCTTATATATTTAGGGTTTCCTAAATAAAACCCTAAACATTTGAGGTTTCATAATGAAACCATAAATACATAGGGTTTGATAAAGGAACTCATAAATCAAAACCCTAAATAATTATATGTTCATATATGAAACCTTAAAATGAAACAACAAATCTAAAAGAATTTATGAAATCTTAAATATTTAGAGTCTCATAAATAAAACCATAAACTCAAAACTTAAATATTTACGATTTCATCAATGAAACCATAAATTTCACCATAAATATTTATGATTTTATAAGTGAAATCTTAAATATTTATGGTCTCTTAACTTAAACCTTCAATGGAAACCCCACATCTGTAGGGTTTCATAAATAAAATCCTAAATTTCACCATAAATATTTAGAATTTCATAAATAAAACCTTAAATTGAAACTCTAAATATTTAGGGTTTCATAATTGAAATAGTAAATTGAAACCTTAAATATTTAGGATTTCATAAATGAAACCTTATTTAATTAGAGTTTCATTAATTTCACCATAAATTAAAACCTAAATATTTAGGGTTTCAATAATAAAAACATTAAACATTTAGAATTTCAATCATAAAATTTTAAATATTTAGGGTTTCATTCATGAAATCCTAAATTACCCTTAAACTCTATATATTTAGGGTTTCATAAATAAAACTCTAAATATTTAAGGTTTCATAAATGAAACCTCAAATACTTTTGGTTTGATAAACATAACCATAAATCAAAACCCTAAATAATTACATTTTCATTTAGCAAACCCTAAATGGAAACTCTAAATCCAAAAGCATTAAAGAAATCCTAAATATTTAGGATTACATAAATAAAACCATAACCACAAAATATGAGTATTTATGATTTCATAAATGAAACTCTCAATGAAAACCCTAAATATTTAAGAATTTATAAATCAAACCATAAATATATGAGGTTTAACTTAGGCTTTCATAAATGAAATCATAAATCAAAATACTAAATAATTATGTTTTCATTTATGAAACCTTAAATTTCACTAAAAATATTTAGAATTTTATTAATGGAATCATAATTTGAAACCGTAAATCTTAAACCATCAATGAAATCCTAAATTAAAACCTAAATATTTTGGTTTCGATCAGAAAACTTTAAATATATAGGGTTTCATTAATAAAACCATATATACTTAGGGTTTGACAAAGGAAACCATAAATCAAAACCGCAAAAAATTATATTATCATTTACAAAACTCAAAAATAAAACCCTAAATTCAAAAACATTAATGAAACATTAAATATTTAGGCTTTTATGAAATAAAACCATAAATTCAAAATTTAAATATTTAGAATTTCATAAATGAAACCATAAAATTTAACCTTAATAATTTAGAATTTTATTAATAAATCTTTAAATTAAAAACCTAAATATTTAGTATATCATAAATGAAACCCTCAAATCCACCTTAAATATTTAGAATTTTATAAATGAAATCAAAAATCAAAATCCTAAAATCATAAATATTTAGGGTTACATAATTGAAACCTTAAATATTTAGGGTTTCGTAAATGAAATCTTATTTATTTTTGGTTTTATTAATAAATTCCTAAATTATAACCTAAATGTTTAGGGTTACAAGAATAAAAATTTAAATATTTAGGGTTTCATTAATGAAATCCCAAATTAAACCCTATACATTTAGGGTTTCATAAATAAAACTTTAAATATTTGAGGTTTTATAAATGAAATCTTAAATACTTAAAGTTTGATGAATGAAACCCTAAATCGAACCCTTAAATAATTATTTTTTTATTTATGATACCATAATTCGAAACCCTAAATTCAAAATCATTAATGCAACCCTAAATATTTAAGTTTTCATAAATAAAACCATAAACAAAACATTTAAACATTTAGGACTTCATTAATAAAACCATAAATGGAAACCCTAAATATTTAAACATAAATATTTGAGGTTTCATAATGAAACCCTAAATACTAAGGGTTACGTAAATGAAACCATAAATCAAAACCATTAATAATTATTTTTTCTATTATGAAATCCTAAATATTCGGGATTTTATTAATAAAATCCTAAATTAAAAACCTACATAATTAGAATTTCATAAATGAAATCCTTAATTTCGCCCTATCTATTTAGCATTTTATAAAGGAAATCATAAATCAAAACCTTAAATAATTATGTTTTCATTTATTGAACCTTAAATTTCACCAAAAATATTTAGAATTTCATAAATAAAATAACCAATTGAAACTCTAAATCTTAAACCATCAATGAAATCCTATATTTCAACCTAAATTAAAACCTAAATATTTATGATTTCATTACTAAAACTTTAAATATTTAGGGTTTCATTAATAAAACCTTAAATTAATGTCTATATAGTAAAGGTTTCATTAATAAAACTCTAAATATTTGAGGTTGTATAAATGAAACCCTAAATACTTAAGGTTTCATAAATGAAATTCTAATTACTTAGGGTTTGATAAAGGAAACCGTAAATCAAAACCCTAAATAATTATATTTTAATTTACGACACCCTAAAATGAAACCTCAAATCCAAAAGCATTAATGAAATGCTACATATTTAGGGTTTCATAAATAAAATCATAATTTCAAAATCAAAATATTTAGAATTTCATAAATTAAACCCTAAATTTCAGCATAAATATTTAATATTTTGCAATTAAAATCTTAAATATTTAAGGTTTCATAAATTAAATCCTAAATATATAGAGTTTCATAAATAAAATATTAAATTTCACCATAAATATTTAGGATTTCATAAATAAAACCTTAAATTGAAACCTTAAATATTTAAGGTTTCATAATTGAAACTATGAATCACAATCCTAAATATTTTAAGTTTTCGTAAGTGAAATCTTATTTATTTAGGTTTCATTAATGAATTCCTAAATAAAACCTAAATACGTAGGATTTCAAGAATAAAACTTTAAATATTTAGGGTTTATTAATGAAATCTTAAATTAAACCTTATATATTTAAAGTTTCATAAATAAAACTCTAAATATTTAAGGTTTCATAAATGAAACCCTAAATACTTAGGGTTTGATGAATGAAACTATAAATCAAAACCCTAAATAATTATATTATCATTTATGAAACCCTAAATCCAAAAGCATTAATAAAATCGTAAATATTTAGAGTTTCATAAATAAAGTCATAAACACAAAATATAAATATTTAAGATTTTATAAATGAAATCATAAATGAAAACCCTAAATATTTAATGTTTCACAAATGAAAACATAAATATTTGAGATTTTCTAATGAATTCCTAAATACTTAAGGTTTTATAAATGAAACCATAAATCAAAACCCTTAATAATTATGTTTCCATTTATGAAACTCTAAATATTTAAAGTTTTATTAATAAAATCCTAAATTGAAAACCTAAATGTTTTTTATTTTATAAATAAAACTCTCAATTTCACCTTAAATATTTAGGGTTTTATAAATGAAATCATAAATCAAAACCTTAAATAATATGTTTTCAATTATAAAACCTTAAATTTCACCAAAAATATTTTGAATTTCATAAATGAATCACAAATTAAAACCCTAAATTTAAACCCTACATGTTTAGAATATGAAAAGCATTAAATTAAAACAGTTGCACGATCTTTCCCTTTATGTTGAATTACCTATGTTGTGCCTCCAAAATTCAAGACAGTTGTGTCATCACGGCACCACGAGAAAAACGTACCACTCACATCCTATTCTATGGGAGGGAGGGACAATTACCACGTAAACTAACTTATGAAATATCTTCTAATTTATCATGGACCAAAATTTATTTAAACATTTTTTATTGGATAAATGGTCAATTTTGTTCTTGAAATTGCGATGCATTTACCAATTCATTATGAATAATTAAAATTTAATTCTTAAATATGTAAAAAGTGTTATATATTAATCTTGTCGTCAAGTTTTATATGTTATATCTAATATTTACGCTTATGTTGCATCTTGGAATTAATTTGGTAACAAAAGAAGATTATTTAGATTGTTGATTTACGAAATTAATTTGGCAACAAAAGAATATTATTTAGATTATTGACTCACAAAATATGTAAATAAGTAAGTTCAAAACTTAGAAAATTTACATCTTATTGACAAATAAGTCATTGAACAATGTCACTTAATATCATTATAGATCTTGAATGATATACTTAATGTCAATATAATCTATGAATCAAAATAAAATCGGTAAAAACGTTAACTTAATGAACAGAACATGACAGAAAAGACTAATATGTCACAAGACTAAACCGCTTGATAAAATTAAATTATGTTCAATAGCTAAATACTCCATCCAGACCATATAAACTAATTTACAAGGGATTAAGAAAGTTAGTTAATAATTTAATTCAAATAATCACATTTAAAAAATAACTTTCCTAAAATACCCTTCATTAAACATGATATCAAGATTATCCTCTAACCATATGATAAATGAGTGACATACCGCAGATCAAAGCATAATTGCACCACGAAAGACAACTAGTATGCCCCAAAAGGAAAATGGTTAAGGCAATGACAAGACCTGGAAAATATTAACATTATACGGACCCTGTTTTATGATGATTGTCATTAGCAATTGATAAATCGAAGATGCAAATCATCATCTATAGAAAAGAGTGATCATGTTCCAGGGTTGATGGGGTGATGATATAATTAATATTCAATTTCCCCTACTGAGAACCTGAGCACAACAAATTTAGTATTAGCGTCACAACAATTCAGAAGCAACAAATTTCAAACTTACATACCAACCCCCGTAGAGAACCAAATCTCTCTAATTGATGACAAGTGTACATTCAACTAGATTTTACAAGTTGCCTTGACATTAAAGTATAACAACATAGCTCTTGCTTGTAATCTTTTGAATGACATAACAAAATTGAAGAGAATGTTAAAAGATACATTACTCCAGCAGATTATGAAACGGCTATTGCACATATTGGAGAAAAATTGGATATTTGATCCCCCCCATTTATGTGCCATGAAGAACATCAAAGTAAAACACGAAAAATTCATCTCTTCTTTCTTTTGGCATAGCTTGGCTACATCTACAACACGACAACACCGTCTATATATCTCAGACTATACTAGGAGGATCCCCTGACCAGCTGCAGACAGCACGGGGCCAGCGCGTCCTTATGCAGTCTACCAAAGGTGCATGCTGAGAAGGCTCAGGTTTAACTACTTCAGTGTCCTTTCCAGAAGATTCATTTGCACTAGCAGAGGAAACTGTCACATCTGCCATAAATTCCTCAGGTGTCCACCTTGGGGGGACTGAAACTCTCAATTTTGTGAGCCTAGGTCTTTGAAGTGGAGTTTCACCCCTTGAATTTACTTGACTACCATTCAGATCTGATTTAGCAATCCCATTAAAATGGTATAGATCAAAGACTTTTTTCCCCATCAATCCTGATGAATCCTTCAAACCTCCTGAGCTCTTGTCTAGATCCAAAATGACCTGCCAAAACTCACTCCATACGATGAAGCCAGCACTGCAAAGGTGTTCAAGCTTCTCTTGTGGAAGTTTGATATTTGTTTCTCTGAGAACTTGATGGACCCCTTCCACACTAATGAAACCACCACCTCCACTCTGGTCTTGAGCATCAAAAGCTTTGCGAATCTGTGATTCCCTTTGTTCCAACTCATTCTCATTTTGAACACTGGTGTCGAGAGCAAACAGTACTGTGTAATGGGATTCACTGCCAACAACCCATATAGGCCACTTTGGGCATTTCAAATACTGACCAACCTTACAGAAACTCAGGGATTCTAGCAACGTGAGAAATCCAACTTCCACATACTGGGATATACCTTTTAGAAACATTCCTCCACCTAAATCCATCCTCCCATCAAAGACATTAGGAACGGCCTGCCCACAGAGCAGCAAGTTTACAATTTCCTGCAACACAATATCCATCATGTATCCACTAGCAGATTTCAAAATGTGAAGCACTTAAAAGGATAGCAACATTTTTAAATTCTGTTAGTATATACCTGAGAAGCATGCCCAAAAGGAGCAGTAACCAGAGGTTGGCTGGGATCATCCCTGTCTGTTTGAACCAAGTCCTATAGATGAACACAAGGTATTCCGAGCATTAACATGAGTCCATTGTATAAAAAATAACAAATAATGCAAATGAACCTGAATCAAATAAATCAATAAAGAAAGAATGGAAGATCTCAGAATCTCAGTGTTGCAATTTCCAATTATCTAGGTACAGATTCTATATTCATCTTGGTGGAAATTTGATTTTCATTTATTCTAGACTACATTTTTCATTTATTCTACTAGGGCTATGACAATTCTAAGGTATCGAAGGTGTACTTATATGTTTTTATTTGTGGTCATGATGAGATGTGGATAGTGATTATGATCTTCGATACAAAAAAAAATGGTGATATTTTATATGCATGTAGTATGGTGTTTTAAATTGAGACACTATAGCAGTGTAACAGTGCAGCCCCTGCCTACTACAGGGGCTGCTGTAGCAGAGAGATGTAGTGTAGCGGCCATAGCAGACTAAACAGCAGGCTGAATAACAGCTGTAGTGGGTGCTATAGCAACGCTGTTTGATTCCAAAAAAATCCTGAGTAGAGACAATAGGGCTAACTTTGGGATTTTAATTTCCAAAACTGAAATCTGTAGATGTAATAATAATGAAAATGATAAAGATGACTTGGATTTAGAAGATTATGATGATTGATAATTCCTATCTAGGAAACCTGTATTTGACTTTTGGTGGTATTTACTTGTAGGATTTGTTTAAGACACCTATGACATTTTATTGTTAATAATGAATGTCATAAATTGAGTAACTTTTATCATTTTTGAGAATTTGTAAGTATGTATTACACATAATATAAAGTATACATAAAATTTCAAAATAGCGGTTACCCTACTATATGCTATCTTGCTGTAACATTTTTGGAGTTGGCTGTTATGCACCACTATCCGGGATTTAAAACATTCTCTAGTATATATGTTTGAATATGATTTCATTATGCCATTTAGCCCAACCCAACCCAACACAATGAAAGTGTTAAAACCCTAAAACACACATGAAGTTAGCAAGCTATAACTACAAACTTCATTGAATACACCCAAGGTGTAGCTTGCTAACTTAAAAACAAGTGGCTGCAAGTTGTGTGTGTGTGTGTGTGCAAGCATGAAGCATGCACACCCGTGTGTGTCCACAATGGCTTTTTTCCATAACTCACCACACCATCTGCCATATAATATGGCAGACTTTGGACTCATCGCCAGGGCCGACCCAAGGGTAGAGCAAATGAAGTCCATGCCTTAGGCCCCCAAATAAAAAGTATTGGTTATTAGTTTTTCTAAAGTAAAAAGGCTTCATATTGACAAAAAAGTACATGTATGTTGACCAAAAAAGCCTATTATATAATTATCTTCTTTAAAGTAAATTATTTCTTTTAAATTTTTCTTAGGCCTCAGCTCAACATTGGGTCAGCCCTGCTCCTCACCATGATCTACCATCCTCAATTAACACTATTGTGAGATCTTAAATTGTTTTTAAATTATTTTATTTTAGAAAATAAAATATGTAAATTATATTTAATTTTCAACACATGAAATAAAAGAACACTCCTAAAATGAGTAAAATTTAAATTTAGTATAAATTCAGAGTTTTTAATTTTTAATGTGTAACTAAGTTTTTAAATTTTTAACTAAAACAATATATTGACAAAATATTTCTTGGTTTAATTATTAAAATACTATATAATATATATTGACATAAATGAATCCTGTTTAAATAAATTTGTTTTTATCTTCTAAAAATATTATTGAACAGGAATATGGAAGTTTTTAAATATTAAATTTATTTAATTAATGTTACATATAATGAAATATTTTAAATCATCTTTGAAATTAATTTTATTAATTAAAATAAAATTTGACATTTTTTAAATTAAAAATTTTTAATGTATATATTTTAATACTGTGTATTTTAATTATCATTAAAATCAATTTACGTTGATTAAATTAGTTCTACACAATTGTCACCAAAACTTAAATTTGCATAATATTTTTTTTATCAATATATTCTTCTATTGAGTAAAATTAGTTTTATATAAATTTCATTTTTTTACCAACATATTTTTAACTTATAAGGAGCTTTAAAACTAAAAAATAATGAAAATTACCAGACCACTACTTTGTTTTAAAAACTCTTATTTTGAGCAAAATAATAATAATAATAATAATAACAATAACAATAACAATAACAATAACAATAACAATAACAATAAATAAATAAAGTTGCACTGATGATATTCATAAACCATACTTTAAATAGGAGCAATTAGAATTTGGGTCCTCTAAAGTAAACCTTTACCTAAGAGGTAAAAGTTAGAAACCTCAAACCATTAATTAGAAAATCAACAGTTAATATGCCTCATTGTTTTCCTGATAAAGTAAATTACTCACTTTAAAGTTGCCAAATTTGAGCAACTATAAAGTAATCACACTATAATTTAGTCAGTCAGCTGATTAGATTTTTTGTTTGGTACAAAACATCTGGTGACATTCTAATATTCAGTGAAAAGAAATTCAAACCTACACATATTCAGTCAAAAACATAATTCATATTTTGTACGTAGTATCAAGAAGGCCTAACATATTTTAATAAAATAGGAAAGAACTAGAGAAAAACGAAAGATGCCCAAGCATCTCATACTTTAAAAGACAGTGCACTCCCGAGGCTGACATTTGCAATTAGAAAACATACCAGTCCCCGAGAAAGTAAAGCAGAGATCAGGAAAAGCAATGCTCCCATACGACTTTGGAATAAGGGAATCACTGCTTCTAGTCTTTTCATTGCACTTGCTTGTGATGTGTATGTTTCAACTCTAAGAACTTTTTGCAGATCCAAGGCCGATTCAATCGTAAGACCTTCAAGTGCTTTTGTAATAACCTAATAATTGGACAAGACTCAAGTAGATAAGAATATCAATGCTGAACCAAAGAAGAATGCAATAGCATGATTAAAATTTCAATTCCATATATCACCAACAAGATGTTGCACGAATCACCAGTATCTATAAAGCATTCAAGCTACCTCATCCTTTGAAATTTCTTCAGAATGCTGAATGTCATTCCCTAAAATGTTCAATGTTGCAATCACAGCCCTTTCGTTATTTCCACACATAAATAATATTTCACCCATGCTTCTTACAAGAGCACTGCCAAAAAAATATCAAAAATTATTAATAAAAATAAATCATGGCAAAAGCATGTTTGCAACCATGAAAGAATATACCTGCCAACATTAAAGAGCTAAACACAATGGACATGATTCAAAAATAGAGCTTTAGCAAATACATTTTGTCAAACTGGTGGATTTAAAGAGAAAGACATTGATTAATAAAACAGGTCCTGTTTTGTTGAGGTTTCGAATCAGTTAAAACATAAAAGAGTAGATCCTACTTCCACCTGTCAAACAAATAATTACTCCCTTGAATGAAATATGAAATGCAATTGATTAACAAAGGAGCTGAAAAACATATTGACAATGATGTTAGCAGACAGATAAAACTATTGGAAATAATGATATTAATGTACTTAGGAAATAGTATGTTCCATTATCACATTTAGTACTCATAGGTATTAGTGTCTGTTGAGTCTCAATTAAGTTTATCTCTGTAAATACGGATGATATTCAGAACCTATTTACTACATATTTGGTTGAATAATAAAGCATTCTCATTCTCTCAATTCTCTCTAAATTATTCCATTCTATCTTCCTCTAAATCTCCCCCCTCTAAATTCAACAAAAACACTTAATTTAGGTCAAAATTAGGTCACGTACACAGAAAGGGCATCCAGTTTAATAAAAGCACAATAATAGTGCATCTGCAATCAATATCTGTATTCATGATTAACAAGAAAGGAATCAGAATGATGAAAGTGGAAGAAATTGACAGGATTAAGCACAAATCACAAGAACTGGAACACTATCATAATGTATTTACCCAGCTAAACACAAATGACTGGTCAGGAAAAAGTTAATCACCTTACTTTTACACCTTCAGTGAGTAAGGAAAAATTATTTGATGGACCAGATTGACTTTTTAACAATGTGCTCTGACCATAGTTCAGTGGCATGCTTGATACATCTTTCAACTCATCACAAAAGAAAAGAATGTATTTGAGCACAAATGCCTGCAATGTTAAAGGAAAAAACACAAGCGACATCAACAAAAAGCAAAGATATGTTTGTAGAACCTATACAGAGTAATATAGAAGAATAAATGAATGGAAAGAAAAACAATGACAAATGTACACGTCTCAATAATGCTGAAACACAAATAAACATACTACAAACTATTATTTCATTCATTGGATCAATATATTCAACATTACTGGACTGGCAAAGTTCAAAACAGTGAATGAGTAAAGCAAACATAATAGAACGCGTCTACTACTGTAGGGAAGTCAAATAAATGAATTGGATAAATAAAACATTGGATGTCCAAACATAATTCAAGAGTGACACAAAGCATTCTACTAGTTCAAAAGCACAGCTTAAAAATGGGACCATTACTTGTATAGCTGCCAAAACACCACATGGCCCACCTTCATGCTGCACTAGACCCATGGATGTTTCTGGATCAGAGCTAAACCTACAGTAAATTTTTTATAGTAGTATTAGCAACAAAAAGGAAGTTTATAAACCTATTAGAATTTAGAAGCATAAGCAAAAAATAATCCAAAACCCTTCTAGAAAAGGATGACAAGAGTAAAAACATAACATGCAAATGAAAAGTTGAAGATAGACGTGTGTATGATTTTAGAAGTATCAATTGTTGGAGAATAAAACTATTTTATCAATCATACTCCATAGAATTCATACATCTGACCTAACCTTTCCCAAACTCCAAATGGTAGGAGTCTCATGCCCTAAGCCACACCTTTTATTTTATAAATCATGCTCCACAAGATGCACATAACTAGTTTTCCTTCTCTACCAATTTCCTGTCTCAGCTCCTTAAAGTTAACTAAGTTGTTTTTCACTCAACTTCAGACTTCAGAGATAGACGACAAAGAATAGATGTTCAGGAATCAGTAGGCTCCAATAATAAGCGACATTTTAATTTGAAGTATAATCACTAAAAGAACCTAAGGATTAAGAAAGTTTTCTGTAAATAGAAAAGAATAGCCATCAATCATGCAAAAAAGTATAAAAGAAGTTTGGATTCTGATTCATAGGATTTGAATTTCCAGTGTCATAGCATTTCAATTGAATCCAATAAATAATAACAAAATGGAAGAAAAAGCACGCACCAAAAACAAAAAAAAACAAATGAGAGAACAATCACATTCACAACATAACCCAAAGCAATCAAAAACTGAAAATACCTTATTCCCTGATTGCTCCACTGCACAAGTATCCCCTTTGATACCTCACTTCCAAACACCACATCAAACAACTCATTCGCTGCTTCAACAGAAAGTTCAAGACTCATCACGCTCTCCTCCTTTTCTCTCCTCCCAACCTCGCCACCAAGGTTTCCGGCCACCACCGACCCCATCCGCTTCTCGGCAGCCGCGGCCATGAGCTCCCGCTGCAGCCGCCGGCTTTTGGCCTCCGGCGACTCCGGAACGCCACCCCCTTCGACGGCGTCTCGCGGCTTGCTCCGCTTCGGCTCCGGCGGCGAGCACTGCATGCTCATCCGAATCGCCATTTGCAAATCCTCGTCTTCGCGATCCGCCATTCCAACGAAACTATGAAATCCCCAACTCAACGAGAAACCCTAGCCAGCGAAACCGAAACCGAATCGGAATTTAAAGCCCCGGGGAGGGGAGGGGCAATTGTGGAAGGTGCCGGTGGCCAATGGCGGAGAGAGAGTGAGCGAAACGGTGTCGTTTAGGGAGAATCCGCGGTGGTGCCTTTTGTAGAACGGATTCGTGGTGAATTGACTGTGAGAACCCTCAGTTGAAACTTGAAAGTTGGACTGTGTGCAGTAGCGAAGAAGGTGAGGGTATTTTCGGGAACTTAGTGTTGTGTGTTCTGATTGTGCAGATTTTGTGTCTCGCGCTACCGGAGATGCTGTTTTTTCTTCAATGCAGAGGAAATCGTTTCTCTTTTCCGTTTATGGGAAATTAAAATAAGTTTACCAAGTTTTGATTACTGTCTTGAATTAATGATCAAAAAAAATTACTGTCTTGAATTCCTACGTAACAGCCAAATTTGAGTTGGATTTTTTTTTATATCTTTTTTCATTTTTAATTTAGTAACGTTGAATTTTGTTTTTATAAGAAAGAAATTGATTATTTTTGCTTATACTCAAGTAAGAGATAACCTTATTTTTTATTCATCTCAAATAAAAAAAATATGATTATTTTTAAAATATCTTTGATTGAAATTTGTATATAATACTTGTTGTAAAATTTGTTAATTAGTGAGATTTATTTAGTAAAGGGAATAAGTGTAACTCTTAGTTGAAAAAGTGAATCAATATAAAATTCTTTGTACAATATTCTTATCCTTGGTTTCCTTTTCTATCACATTTTCCATAGGACGCTTCAAACTTAATTTTTATCTTGCAAAAAGTTGTCAAAATACACATATATACAATTCAATCCCTTTCTGCTGTGTACTTTGTTAATTTCAATAACCAAACTTGAACTTAAACTAGTGTAGTTAACAATCTATGTTGGCTAAATATGTTAGACTTCCTACCTTCGTAAACCTATTCTAGTCTCTAGACCAATAAAACAAACAATAATGGACTCTAGCAAAAAAACACTACAATTTGATTGAAGTGGTATTTATAGTAGAAACACCATTAACCCAAAATGGAACCCAATGTGTCTCCAAGTGTGTTGTTTAATCAAAACCCAACTTTTATGCTTAACTATGTTGTAGAACAAACCTTGTATAAATGGATCCCAATGTATAAAATGTGTCAAACCAATTTACCAAAAATTGAATTGTGCAACCTATAACATAGTGTAAACCTTAACCAATGTCTTAGAAAACCCACATAGGTCAAATATGCCATACCAATAAATACCTGTTAGAAGTCAAGTTTCAACTCACTCCAGCATAAAGAGATGAATCTCAAATAAGTGAAACTAGAATATTAGATTTGATGGTAAAATTTGAGAATGGACCTCTCCATTTCTGTTTTCCTCCATTTTCCCCATTTTCTTCTTTTGATAAGCTTTTGAAAACTTAAATGAAATGAGATAATACAACCTTATGAAGAGTGATGTTTATTTTTTCAAAAACCTTATGAAATGGAAGAAATAGAGGAAAAGGAAATGGAAATGGAGAGAATCCTAATCCTAAAAACCAAACCAAAATACCTCAAAAAAATCAAACTAGATAAGCATTAGACCATTAGGTAAAACAATGGTAATCAGTTATTATCCAAGTTTGCAAGCTAAAAAACTAGGCAGTGATCCTTAAACTAATATTTCAATTTAACGAGAGAAACAAACTTGAAATTAAAGTTAATTAGTGTCGAACCCGTGTCATATATAACTTAAGGCTTAATTATTAAAATATTCAAATTAATCTCTTAATTGTTTAAATCACAATAGTTATACTTTTTTTTGTCAAATTATAACGGTCATTGTTAAAATGAAAATTGTGATGTTTAAATTTGGAAATAGTGATGATTTTTAACTAACACTATCGTACTCAAAACCCTAATGTCCATACCCACCCGTAAATCAACGGAAATGGGAACTCTACCCTTGCTCTAGTGATCCCGATTGCATTTATCATAGACCCATGACATCAACCTCCACAATAATCACCCCAAAAACCTAAAACCATGCAACAGTGGTGCAGTTACCATTTCCATGAACACCAACCATTTACCCTAAATGTGAGAGAAAGGTGTTCAAAATGTCAAAACAAAAACAATAAGTTAGAATGCAAATTATGTTGTAAAAGTACATGTTTAAGGTTACGACTTAAGTAATCTGGAAGCAATTATCTACGATATGCATATTTCTACATCATGGAAAGTCTACTGGATACCAATTATCTACGGGGACTGAAAACTAGATGGCCATCTAGAACTTGAGACTACCAAGCAAAATTAAAATCTTCCTTTGGAGGTTAGCTAGAGAATGTTTACCAACCAGAGAATGATCATCCACAAGGGAGTCGACTGCCTCATCACTTACTCTCACTGCAGTTTGGGTATTGAGAACGATTGGCACGTATTTCTCGGGTGCGGTTAGGTGCAACAAGTCTGGATAGAAGCGACTTTATAGTTTATAGGGGAAACTGCAGTATGCTTTAGTGAACATGGATGATATGACCAACTTAGTTTTCTATGTTCTAGAAAATTTCACAGGTCCTGAAATTACCAAATTCATTACGGTACTGTGGTGTTTGTGGAGAAGAAGGAATGGGAAACCATGGGAGGGAACACAGAAGCCCGTCAAACTTTCGCTACAGCATGCTACACAACATGTGGAAGACTAGATTGTTGCACATAAACGTAACAACAATTCCGCTCGTCCAATTCAACATCATGCATGGGCAAACCTACACCTGGCTTCATGAAGTGCAACTTGCATGCGGCTATCTTTTCCAAAGAAAACAAATTTGGTGTTGCAGCTTGTATAGGAATTCCAGAGGTCAATTTGTAGCTACGAAGACCTCATGGTTTAATGGAAATCCATCATCACTAGAAGCAGAAACGAGAATCATTTTTTTTTTATTCATAAAAATCAAACACAATATTATAAATGATTTACAGTTTTAAAGTACTTATGCACCTTAATAACAACATCCATTGTGCTACTATTATTTGGATTTCAAAACTTCACAGCTCTCAAAATTATTTTTGAAATGGATAGCATCAACCAAAAGAAATTCCAAAACACTTATGATGGTTTTATGTGAAAGGATTATGAAACAAAATTAACAAATCTTTTCAATTGTAATATTCAGTTTATAATTAGACAAAGCAATCAAGTTATTTATTGTTGCAAGAGTATCTAGATCTTTTGTTTGTCAACACACTTTTCATGCTCTTGTAACAAATTTCTCAATTGTAACATTCGGCTTGTATTGACTCTATTATTCATAGTTATTTAAGATAAGTTTGTTTACCTTATAAAAAAATACAATTCCTAAATGATACAAATTTGTTCTAAGGCATCATGTTTTACCATACTTGAATCAAAACAATATTCTTATGATGTATGACAGAATGTTTGAGAAATTAGTTTTTATCAAAATATCCTTAGTTATTTATACTTTTGTTATTTTCTGTTGTTAATAGACAATAAGTATTATAAATAATTAACGTAAGTTGTAACTTGTAACCAAAAAATTAATAAGATAATTAAGGTCATTTTTTCTCTTGTGAGAATTAAAGAATATAACTAACATACATTAGTTAATTAAGTGAAAAGTAATCAGACAAAACGAATGAGATGACAAACTTTAATAATTTTAAGAATATTTTTTAAATAGTAAAAAATATTAATAAATTTAATACTTCTATTATTTACATTAACTAACTTTAAACAAGAGTGAATTAATTAAAAATGTATCATATATATATAAAAGGATTAGAAGTAGTATTATAGTATAAAAAAATTTATACTACTATACAAAAAAAAAAAATTATTTTAAAATTATTTTATGACTCTATGGAACTAAAAAAAAAATTTAATATATTACTATAGTTTATTATATTTTATATTTACTGTAATAAATACAATAATCTACACAACATAAAAAATATTTTTTTTTTTACAGAAAGAAAGTTATATCATTTCATTAAAAATCAAGACAATGATACACCGAGCAATGTCATGAAAATAATGCGGCCCAGCAACAACCGAGACGCTTTTATAAAGTTTGCAAACAACTTGATTTATTTGTCTATAAATTAAAAAAATTCAGGATTGAACTCTTGCATAAAATGAGCTGTTGATTACAGGATCTAACGATAAGGCTGAACTCAGAATGTGTACCGTGTCCGTGACTCATCTTGATGCTGTCAAATAGTTGTTTGCAATCCAATTAGGTGCATAAATATTATATAGTTAATAGTATTAAATGAACTACTAAATGAGTAGGATTATCAGTATTAATAGTTCTTTAAATGTTATTATCTCTAATTTTATTATAAATAATACCTATAGTGTATTTTTATGCTTATAATAAGTAAGGAGTAATTTATTAGTCCTGTCCTTGCTCATATTAATTTGATTTGATAGTAATATATTTTACGAGGAATTGATTAAATTGCATCAGTAATAATTCTTTTTTTGACACACATCAATAATAATTCTAAGAGTTACTTTTCATTCTTTATTTTATTTTTTTTTGTAACTTGCTTGATCGCTGCTCATATTTTATTATTTGTATCATTCAAAGAAGAATCTCCCAATCCCTTAATGTCAACTTTAGCTCGAGAAGCGAGATCGAAGTGCAATGCACAGTACAGTAGCGTGGAACGAGAGAACAGAGTAGGAAAATCGTTATCCGCCGCAACAGCCACGAAGATGATCTTTAACTATTGGCACGCCACGTGTCATAACTGCCACGAGATAGCCCCATCCCTTCATCCTTCTCCTTCTCCTTCTCCATCCCAAACCTCGAACTCAGCACCCCCAACCCAACCTAGTGGAACCACTGGTCAGTAGTGGTCCCTCCCCACTCCATCATTATTATTTTATTCTTCTTAATATAATAATTAATATGCACGCACATATTCATATAATATGAGTAGTTATCATTGATTTGTTGATCCGTTCGTTGGTTCAGGTGAGAGGATTGAAGAAGAAAGGAATTAAGAAATAAGAAATGGACCACAGCGCGGATGCACATCGCACGGACTTGATGACCATAACTCGGTTCGTGCTGAACGAGCAATCGAAGCACCCCGAGTCACGCGGCGATTTCACCATCTTGCTCAGCAACATTGTTCTCGGTTGCAAGTTCGTTTGTTCCGCTGTTAACAAGGTACTGCAAATATAATCATGAAAATGAATATCAATAAATAAATAAAATAACGAAAATTCATTTGTTATACGCAGGCTGGTCTTGCTAAACTTATTGGACTCGCTGGAGAGACCAACGTTCAGGTAATCAACTGCTTCTTCATCATAATTAATAAATCTATTTATTATTATTTGTTGTAGCTAATTTGGCCGTATTTGTGAATGTGAATTTTATTTATTTATTTTGTTCAATTTGTGTTTGGAATGAAGGGTGAAGAACAGAAGAAGCTGGATGTTCTTTCCAATGAGGTTTTCATTAAGGCTCTCGTCAGCAGTGGCCGAACCGTAAGTCATTCTGCAATTCTTTTTTTTTTTTTTATTATTATTATTATATATTTGTATCTCAGGTAAAAATGTGTTTGAGGTCTCAATTTTCTATCAAAATTGATTGGTCTTTAGCTAGCTCTTGTGCTTTAAAATGATGGTTTTTAATCCTTGTATTTTTCTATAATTACTGAATTATATCCCTCTTTATGGAACGCATGTACTAAAGAGATGAAATTTGGGAGTCATAAAGATGATTTGGTGGTTGAGTGGAGGGGTATAATGGTTGAAGTGATAAGGAGATCATGGATTCGAATTTCACCGTACCTTTTTCCTAAAAAAAAAAAAAAAAAAGATGAAATTTAACATCTACAGAATACAAGAAAGTGGAATTCATTGGTTTTAAAGTATAGGGAATAAAACTAATTTTGATTGAAAATTGATGGAACTAAAATTCATTTTACTCTTTTATTTTTTTTTAATTATTTAATTTGGCTGTGTTTAGATGAACTGAGGCTTTTGGTAATGTTGGTGTTGTCTTTGAACAGTGCATCTTGGTTTCTGAAGAAGACGAAGAAGCTATAATTGTGGAGCCTTCTAAGCGTGGAAAGTTGTTCATTCTCTCTGTTGCCTAGTACTCTTAATTTAATTTGTGTTCTGTTCTGTGAGGTTTTAAATTACAGTTGCAACAACTGTCACATGTTGTTAGGCAATTGTGACATGCAATTTACAATCCTCATGTGACAGTGTCTGCAATTTAAAATCTTACGGAATTTTTTTTGCTCTGATTCGTTGATTCTGATTAGTTTGTCTGCATTTTTTGTTTTTTTAATTACTGGGTAGGTACTGTGTTTGCTTTGACCCGTTGGATGGCTCATCTAACATTGATTGTGGGGTTTCCATTGGCACAGTATGATCCCTCTTTCATTATTCTTGCAATTATAATTAGAGTTTAATGCCCATGAATGGAGGTTATGATCACGACGGTGAAAAACTTAGATGCAATCTCATTATGTTTTCAGTATTGTTCTCCAGTTAAAATTAGAATTTCAACTAATTTAAAAAATACTACCAAAATCATCTGAAGAACTTCATATAAGTTTTGTCCACCATCACAACAACACAAATAACAACAATAATACTAGTAATATTATTATGCTTTCCATGGAAATTATCTGCTGCCTGAGTTATGTACAGAATGATTAATATTCCAGACTAACTGGATATTCTGTGTGTTCCCCAATTGAATATGTTGTAGATTTTTGGGATTTATGCATTGAAAGATGTCCATGAACCAACCATAGCAGATGTCCTGCTTCCTGGGAAGAAAATGGTGGCAGCTGGTTATTGTATGTATGGAAGCTCTTGCACGGTATGAGAAACCTATATAATTTTTTAATGCATAGAATTCAGATGTCATGCCAGTATTTGTTGGGTGCACCTGTTTTTATATTTTTTTCTTCATTTTCTGTTAAATATGTTATTCATCTTTTGGATAAAATGTTATCATAGTGATATGAATTTTTGTTTTCACTCTTTTTTGGGGGGGAAAAGAATGATTTTCATGCTTTATATTTTCTGGTATATCCGGGGATTGTTGCCTTCATTCTAAACTTACAATGCTTAATTACTCGATTACAATTTGAAATCTAATGGATTTGCAGCTAGTAATAACCACTGGAGCTGGTGTTAATGGTTTCACCCTTGACCCATCCCTTGGTGAGTTCATCCTAACTCACCCTGACATTAAGGTATTACTCTTCTTCTTCTCACTTGTGGGTTACAATTATAAATTATTCTTCTCTGTGGAAATGCTTGCCTGGCTGCTCAGATCTTATGAAACTTGGCATCTCCTTGATTTTCTATTTGTTTGAACTGAGTCTGATGCAAGTTACTCCTCATGACAGCTTAATCACTGTCCTTCTTTAGAATCAAATGTTGTACAATATTAACTATTTAGATTGGCAATTTGGCATTCTAAAAAACTGGAAAAAAAAAAAAGTAAGAAAAAAGATGATTGACATGATCTGTTCTTCAATAATAGCCATGTAGGACACAAGTTTATTCTTTTTCTTCTGTTTTATTTTCCCTGAAAAGAGTTTCCCATGTAAAGTGTAAACCTTCAGAATTATGAATTATGTCCCACAAAGTATCCTTAGAAATCCATGATTTTTTATCATCACACCAGTTTTTGTTGACTACTTAAGCTCTATTCTCTATGGATATTTACTTAATTTAAGGCAGAGAAAGTTAGTGTATTAATTCTTAGAGTATAAATACACGTATATCCAAGCCATCTGTGGGTTGCTTGAGGTAAGTATTAATCATTTGATGTATGATTCTCTGTGCAGATCCCAAAGAAAGGTAAGATTTATTCAGTGAATGAAGGAAATGCCAAAAACTGGGATGGTCCTACTGCCACGTATGTTTGAATTCAGTAACGTTATATTGTTTTCAGGCACTGAAGTCCAAATATTGCTAATCTTGTAATTCGTTTTTCATTTCTGTTCAGTTACGTTGAAAAATGCAAGTTTCCCGAAGATGGTTCATCGCCAAAGTCTCTAAGATATATTGGAAGGTATCATTAGATTCTCAACCCTTGAAGCAGTCTAATTTACTCAATGCCCTTGTTTTACTATCTCAAATAAAATAAAATAAAGTTGATAACTCGGGTGTCTGAAAGTGAAGAATGTGATGGATCAATAGTCATTTATGCGTAGAACTACATATTATTTTCTCATGCTCTGGAAATAATCAACTAAGAGTTTGTTAATGGCTGTTTTAATGAGTTTAACATTGCTTCTCATTATCCTCATGAATTACTGCACTTGAATGTGGCCACATAAATCTCAACTTTTTTTTTTCTTCCGATTTATGACATTTCTATACATTAACAGCATGGTAGCTGATGTTCATCGTACATTGCTTTATGGAGGCATCTTTTTGTACCCTGCTGACAAAAAAAGTCCAAATGGAAAACTTCGGTATGTCATGTTCAACCTCTTTTCATCTATTTATTGACTTTAGGCCTGAAGAACATATCCAAGCTTGACAAAATAACTTCGAAAAATAATTGGTGGCTTAATTTAACTGTTTTGTGTAGTGTCCTGTATGAAGTCTTCCCAATGTCATTCTTGATGGAACAGGCAGGAGGACAGGCTTTCACCGGCAAGGAGCGGGTAATTTACATTAAGTTTAACTTTTACACACTATTACTGAAGATTTTTGTTTTGTCAACCGATTAAAATTCATCTTAGATATTTATGACTTTTTAAGTAGCTATTGTAAATTCTCTAAAAAAAAGTAATTATTGTAAAAGTCTTTATGATACATGACAATCTATGATTAAATAACCGTGTACAAAAAAACGTTTATACTATCAGACTATCAGTGCATTTTAGTTAAATGACCCTGCCAATTTTTCTTTTCACTTGCATGCTCTCTTGCAAATAGAAATATGGCTATGTAGTTTTCAAAAGCATCATTTGCCAATGAATTGACAAATCTTCTGTCTTCAGGCACTTGATTTAGTTCCAACGAAGTTGCACGAGCGATCTCCCGTATTCCTTGGTAGCTATGATGATGTTGAGGAAATCAAAGCTCTTTATGCTGCTGCTGAGGGTAAACAAGAATGAAATTGTTTGAAAGCTTCCTTGTATCTTTCGCTACTTACAAGTTACAAGCACTTGTTTTCCAATTGTTTCTAGCAGATGCTTATAAGAAAACTAGCTATCTGGTAATGTACATGTTAATAAAATTGGTTGATGTGACTGTCATGGTTATAAAATTTATTTAGATGGAATATTTAGATTAAAGTATCAACTTAACAAACATGTTGCTGAAGAAGGATGACTGCTTACTTTCCCTCAAGATGCATGTCAAAGTTACTACACCGTCATTTATACACATTTTCATTACCTTCATTTCAAACAATGACAATAAAACAGACATTTCAAAACGCTTGGTATCTTATTTTTCCATGTCCTTATTTTCCCATACCCCGAGGTTAAGAATGTAATAATGTATAAACAAGCAAAGTTATTCACCCAAAAACAAGAAAGTCTTAAGTTATTATAGGGATATATATGCTCATCTTGTGTTTCACAACTTCCTAAATTTTAAAGTATTTTGTAGGATGTGAGATTTAAGATTGAATGAATAAAAAATTGAAATTATTTTGAGTAAAATGAAATTTTTTGAATGGTAAATTTTGAATTAATAAATTAAAACAATGTAACCAACTTAATTTGTGAAAGCATCAAGTTAAAAAAAAAAAAAAAAAGATAAAGAAAAGGGGGAGTGTAGGAATTTTAAAAAGAAAATTTATAAAACGATCAAATTTGCTTAATTGACTTGAAAAGTCAAAATTGCAATGTTTAAACTAAATAACTAAAAATATAGTCAAATCTATGGATTAAAATTGTATGTGAGGATAAAATATACAAGAAAATAAGTGAATTTAAAGAAAAAACTTGGTAAGTAGCATGTAACTAGTAGTTACCTGTTTCAAGAGAATTTTATACCTAAGAAATCAAACAATTTCTTTCACATATGAACTCAGTGAAACCTTTACTTTTGTCTCCAAAAAATGTTAATATTAACACCTTAAGTCACATTTTTTTTATTTTTAAACTAAAATAAATGACAATTTTTTACTTTCATGGACAAATAAAGAGACATCAAATCAGGAATTATGGCCTACACTTTGTATGGAGCCACTAATATTAATGTCAGCTTCACACTGCAGCAAAAATCCTTGTTTATGGGCATGCCATGATTCTCTCGTGCTATAATAAAGATAATTGAAAAACTGTCTTGTATTAAGAGAAATATCTAGCACACAGGGCCAATTGAGTAACTAACCTAATCATATGAAATGAGATCACTACTTTGAGTTATACAATTTCATAAAAGGTGCACTTGTTATTAAAATGATCACATAGTTCATCAGTCCAGTCATGCAGTCCTCAATGGCGGCGAAACCAGAATCACCCCATCTCCCCTAACAAACAGGAAAGGCATTGTCCTCTTTGTAGTCTGCAATGAAAAGGAAAACAAAAGATCAACCAAGGAAAAGTATCTTCAAAACCAATGAAGCCAGAATTTGCCTTTTGTTAGCATTCAAGTTTTGACATAATAAGGCCAATAGTGACATTTGAAAAAATTCCCAGAAGTGTCTAGCTTTACCATATACATTACTCACTGATAAGCACTTTATTTGGTCCATAGTTATTTTCACTTCATTCAAACAATGTTTCTCCTTAACATTTAACTTATAAACTATAACCATCTCTTCTTAAACAGAATCAGGTAATCATGGATGCTGCCCCTCAACACTGAGTATTAACATAAATAATCTAGAATTATTCAAATTTCCCATCAATTATTCAGTCAAACCATTTAGCTTGGCCAAAAAAGAACATATATGTATTTCTCGTTTTTTGCTGAACACGACTTACCCTCACAATTTCTTCATATGTCTCATCATCGATTTCCACAGTGGTAACAACTTCTTCAACATCACCAAGAATCATATTAAGATGTTGATCATAAGCCTGCAAATCCAAATTGACATTTTGGTACAAAATCAGAAAAAGAAACGCACGTATCAAGCTAACTAAAATTTAACGATCAAAATAATCAACAAGGGCCTGCTTACAAGAAGGGGAGAGAAAGGAAATGAAAGGAAGCACTGACAATAAATCTAAAAGAATCTCCCCTTACAATTTTTTACTTAGGCAACCTAAATATTATTAGACTGAAATTGTTAAGCATGTCATAAATTTATGCATCCTTCGTTTTCAGTTTTCATGCTGAAAGTTTATCTCATCAGTCATCATCACCCATTTTCACAACAAACTGAAATCGTAAACCTATGTAGCTAAGATATTTCTCATAGTTATACTTCCAACAAATGAACAAGAATGATCAATGACAACGACATTTAGCTTATAAAATCATTATGAACTCAGGTAAATTAAAAAGGAATCCTTCAGTAAATTTAATTACAAGCTCGTGACAATCTTATAGAAATTCAAGAACAGTAAATAGGAACCAATGAACAAAAAAACACCACCCCACCCATGCAAAATGCACCAGATCATTGTCCAAGTTAAGAACTAAAACACTCTTTACAAAACAAAACATATAATTATTTCAATTCATTTTTCTCAGATAACCAGTGAAATTCCTTCCAGAAAAAAACAAATTAAAAACCTTAAAAGAGTTCATATTACACTAATCCAATCTTCAACATCTACCATAAACTACTTAGCCTACTAACAATTAAACAAATGTTAAAAACTAACAACCCATACTTATCATTCCTCATCCCAAACCTGTTCAAAACACAAATTTTCATTCAGCAACAAACAACACTTCCTTCCAAAAACCAAAATTTGGAACCACAAAGGTTCATTTAAATCCCCACAGCCAAGTAGCAAAACAACCCATTATTCTCACAGACAGTATATCATTAGGGCATTCAAAAAGACACAAACTTGCGAACAATCGCAACGAACCCAGATTTCAATTACCTTTAAAACGGTAAATTTTCCATCACGGAACCGTTTTTAAGGGTTGTCGCAAAAGGGGTTGTGCGAAAGTTGAAAGCAGCAGAGAAATTCATAAAAAGGTTGGAAGAATTACGTGAAGTTTGCCGCGAAGTTCTCGGTCAGAACGGAGTTTGACGTAGATACGCTCGTCGAGGCTGAGCCTAATGAGATCCAAAGGCTCCTTCACCGCGCTCTCTTCCTCTGAAGCCATCAATCACTCACTATTATTCACTTCACTGCTTCTTGTTAACCCCTTTCTCTCTGTTGGAGCTATTTCAAGTTTTTTTCCTTCTTCAGTCAATTTTTTCTTGCGCCTTCTTGGTTCTGTAGGCTCAATTTTGTATTTTGAAGTTTTGTTGGATCTTGGGCCGACCCTAGACCCACTCTTTAGAGCCCATATCAACTAGCAGAATAATCTGTTTTGGATAAAGTTATAATCTATAACTTTTTTATATTATTATATTTTCAGTATATTTATTAATTATTTTCAAATTTAATATACATATATGTTAGTAGAAGTAAGTAATAAAATATATAAAAATAAGTCAAACATTAGTATTTAGGATTTCAAGTTTACAAGTTTATAATTTTATAGTTAATGATTTAGGGGTTTAAGATTTCAATGTTCATGATTTAATGATGTAAGATTTATATTGTTTCATTGGTTTATAGTTTAGGATTTTATGATTTAGAGTTTCATATTTTGTTTTTTATTTAACATTTATATATTATGGTTTTAATTGTTTAGATTAAGGGTTTATGATTTGTAATTTTGTGTTTATGGTTTATATTTTTAGTGTTTAGGATTCATAGTTTTACAATTCAATATTTTAGAGTTTAAGGCCTGTAGTTCAATATTTTAATGTTTAAGGTTTCAAGGTTTTGTAGTTTAGGAGTTCATGTTTTAGAATTTAGGATTCATTATCTTTAGGTTTAGAGTTTGGAATTCAATATTTTGTGTTCTTTGTCAATGACTTTGATGTTTAGTGTTTAGGAGATTTAGGTTTTATTGCTTATAGTTTTGGGATAGGATTTAAAAGTTGATGAATTATAGTTTGGGTTCAAGGTTTTAAAATTTAAGGATGCATTTCTTTTTTAAATTTTCAAGAAATTATTCCTTTTTTTTTTCATATTTTTAGGTTTTTTTTTTTAAATATCAAAACTGACTCTTTTTTTTCATATTTCTCAAAATTTCAATATATTATTACTTTCTATACCCAAAATACCCTTATAAACATATATTATAACTATAAATCATACTCATTCAATCTCATTGTTCTCTAAAGTTTCCTAATCAATTTTTCCCCTCCCATTATTTTCTCAATTGAAGGTATTAAAATTTTACCTTCACGTCAATTCATTATATTAACTTTCATTTGTCTAAAAAACATAAGGCACTTTAAGTCTTTTCCAATTCTAGAACACAAGTCATGTTGTTTAACCGTCATTCCAAAAAGTAATTTTTGAAATTGTGTTTTAGATTTTGTATCACAGAAAATACTTTAAAAACACAATAATTCCAAAAAAACAATTTCTAGAATACTATTCAAAATTTTGCATTCGAGAAAGTACTTTTTAGAATGCAAAATTCTAAAAATTATTTCCTCTGTTCTCTATTATAAACAACAAAAATCACTTTTCACACATTAAGAAAATTACTTGAGTACATTAAATTACAAATATTCTTTCTAAATTTCCCTTGAAAAAAGTGTTCGGTTCTTAAAAAATCTTTGGAACTTATTTACAAAAAGGATATCATAGGAAGAGTACCATCAAATAAAGCAAAAAGGTTAACTTTTGCTTATATTTGAAAACAAAAAATGTATACTTTTGTTGCTTATAAATTATAATAGAGAACAG
The DNA here is from genome assembly GCA_014843725.1 of Amphicarpaea edgeworthii. NCBI lineage: Eukaryota > Viridiplantae > Streptophyta > Magnoliopsida > Fabales > Fabaceae > Amphicarpaea > Amphicarpaea edgeworthii. Next base: position 5,318,253 of record CM026325.1, read on the forward strand.
AGGGGGTACTTTTCAGATTTTCTTGACAAAAAATAGCAAATCAGTGTATCAAATTTAATTTGACAGTACGTTAAATAATGTTACCCGGGATAAGCATGCAAAAGTACCCACCTAAACTCCATGAACCCACTACAAGCCTAAACATAATTAAGCAATACAAAATGCTTTAAGACCGAAGCTCAATTCCTCAACTAGATTTCAATGCTAAACAACGTGTGTCTCATCATTATGGATTACTGCATGGAATCATTCTCATCAAAACGACACTTCCTCTATATTTATGTGAAAATGGAAACTGCATATGGAATTAATAACCAGATGCACATGGAAGCCTTAATACATCATATCATTCATGCCGTTGACAACCATCTTCTCCAAGTCTTCCTGGGACAACAACGTTTTCTTGCCAGTGCCACCAGTTTTATCATATGGCTGGGCCATTTTCCTGAGGAACTGCATTCAACAGATAAGAAAAGTGTCATTGCAATCACACTATCAGATATTGTATAAAAGATCATTAAATCAAGTGCACAAGAAGGCCTAGGGTCTTAATTGCTACTTTCAAACTCCAGCTATTGGAAATTGTGCACAATCATACTTCAGATAAAATAAAAGCATAATTTATCAGAAGGGAAATAACCAACAGAAAAAGAGGATAGAAAAAAAATGCAACACAAACCAAAAACATGATGCCCTAGCATCCATGAGATTCCAGTATAATGTAGTGTAGGCAACTGACTACAGAAGCTTTAAACCAGAATTAAAAGGACAGACCTCACGTGCTATATGCAAAGCCATGTCTGTGCTCAAGTTCAGGTGGGCATCATGCAAATGAGAGAGTATCCAACTAGGCAATTTTGAGCGTTTGTCATGACGGCTATACCTGCAAGTGCAAAAGTTATAACCAACAATGTATTTACTGTCAAAACTCTGTCAAAGAGAAAAAGTAGAAGCCAAAACCATAAATGAAACAGTGAAGTAGAATAGGTCATTAATTCATGCAGACTTTCAAAGTTAAAATTGGTTATTTCCTATATTATGTATAGAATTTGAGATTATAATTATTGATATTTACAGACATTTACGATTTTTTGCTGATTACATCTGTTGGTTACATTGGTTTTTAAAACTGAACATGTCATGGCCCTGAACAAAAATATTTCTTTCTTTGCATAACTAACTGGATTCTAAAGTTTGTCAAGGTGCTTTAGGTTTGTCATTCATTATTGGAGATAGGTAATAACTTCCAATCCATTTCAGGACAAATTCCATAAAGTTACAAGAGAGTGCATTGTGCTTTGTGCTTTTGAATCAGAACAAGAAACTAGCAAGTTGTAAACTTTCGGAGGCTCATCAATATAAGGCAATTGCTTAATTTACTGTGTTTATGAAAGCAAAAGGACTTAAGCTTACGAACCTTTTGTCTGCAAAAATCATCATTCCATAATCAGCCTTTGAACGGATTACACGACCAACACACTGAGCAGCTTGTCTCTGCTTAGGCAGAAATGTTTTTCACTAAGTTAAGGAATCAGATGATCAAAATATGAGAGCAGTAATTGTGAGAGAGAGTCAAACCAATGCATCAAAAGTCAGAAAATCTCCTTCCTTAATTTGAAAAGTATCCCGTAGATATTCCAGGCGTGCAAGCAAAATCCTGAATTTAATACTTAATAAGTTCTGCAACTCACAATTTAACCTCCACAATTTTGAAAAGAAAAGAGAAAGAAATATAATAGTTGTAAATCATTCTTATTCAGAAATTCAGTCAAATGAAACTCACTTGCTTAATGTGTATTGAAAAGGAACACCAAACATGATTACTAGTCGGCCATAATGTCGATCAAAATCTATACCTTCAGCAACCTTTCCCCTGCAAACAAGTAGATATATTCTTAGGCTCATATGAACCTAATTGATAGGTAAAGTAGTAAGCAAAGATAGCAACTAATAGCCCAATTAGTAAATGATAAAAAAAAAAGTCCTCTTTTACAACCCAACCAGTTTATTTGCATTTGTGAACGTGTTTTTGGAGCAACAACCCCATGATACAACACTTCAGAGCAACAATCCAGCATTCAACTCTGGAGCATTTTCTGATAGGTGCATGATTTACAGGGGAGGCAAAAGGGCGTTGGAGCACGATTTTGAAAATATTGGTTGGTGCTATATTGCTATGTGTGCCATTTAATATATTACCAAAGAAAGTACGCATTCCCCTTTTAGTTTTAAAGAGAGTGCAATTTAATTAATGTCTTATCATGAAAAAGCCCAGGAAGATATCAGGATATGTTTCTGTAATCTTACCTAGCAACAGAAAAAAAGATGGCACCTCTTCCACAATCACAAGCCTTGCGGTAGTTATCAAGAGCCAATGTAGTCTCTACCACATCTTGAGTCTCAATAAAGACAAGTTTATGTTGCATTATTTCCTGTGAAAAAAGATGCTATTAGCACACAACCAAACTATATTAACAGATACTACTGTTCTAGTAGTAAATGGACCGGATATCAAAGAATTTAACTAGTCTCCTCACCTTTAAAATTCCATTTTCATTCCACGTATTAACTATCCCATCCATATACGAGTAACTAACAAAGAAACAGACAATCCCATCCGGAACAACTGAAGCCATTTCCAATAAAAGCCTTCCATAATTCCTTACTACACCCAGATCACTTCTCATATCAAATTTCGTACTGACTGGGAGCTGATCACTGAAAGAAGAAGCCTATTAAAAGTTAAAAAGAAAACAAAAGGGGGAAGTAAAAGTAGTGTCTTCCAAGAAAAACAGAGGTTTAAAATGTAATGCATTAACAAGGTCTGTTTTAAAATACAGAGAAGCAATTAGCAAATGGTGGGAATACCTGCCACGGGTAAGCACCATAGGGCATATGCAATCTCTTGTTAAGGACATAGTAAAACTTCGACTGACAACAGGATTGAAATTCAGAAGACGAGGGTACAGATCTATTGGGCTTAGTGTGCCAGATGTAATCACAACAGACTGAAACCGCTCAAAAACTGGCTTGATGGCAAGGGAAGCATCATGGCAACAAAGCTGAAATGTTATTATTTAAAAAAAAAAAAAAAAGGAGTTAAGTGTACTAGATACACGCAGGAAATAAATAAATGTTGGATAAATTTTAAGGTTAAAACAGCAATAGAGTAAATAAAAATCAAAACAACAATGCTAACCTGTAATACAGGATCAGGAATATGTGGCATTCGCTCATCAAAAGGTTCAATTATAATAGAAAAACCACGAGCATATGTTCCCACAAGCGTGGCAAAATCACATATAGTTTGGACATGAAGGAACTCGTCAGTGTCTGTAATTTCCAATGTCATCATCAATGAATGAAGGCGGTCATAACAGAACTTAAGTGTTTTTTGGTCAATTCCAGCGTGGTTAAGAATAGAGACAGCAAAGCTAACAGGACTCTCCTTCTCCACATTCTCAGTGTCCAAGCGCCCTTCAAGGTATTGAACTAATCTAAGTAAAACATGAATAAAATGCTCAGCCCGGCGAATATTTCCAGGTACAGCCTCCTTTAGTATATCATCAGGCAAGGCTGGATTTGCAAGCCAGCCATCAGTAGCTATGTAAAGAAATGAAGTTGTAGTTAGTGATGACCAGGGATAACATTTAATAAAATAAAAACAAAAGTGACATCCTACATACCAGGCAGGTCTCCTCTTAGTGCCAAACCTTCGACAAGCCTGTTGTATTCAGCACGGAGTCTACCTGCATCAGTGGCCTTGAACCTTCCTACCAGTTCAAATTCCGATAGTTAAGAGAATCTGAATCAAATTTCAGCTATGGGTGCAAATGGAAAACAAAGCAATAATGGCACTATTGCAATGGGAAAAGGGCAGGAATTCCAGGTGCCCCTATGTAAAGTTTGACCCTTTATAATTCTTCCTTTTGTGAATCAACCTAACCAATGTATAGAAAAATAATATGCATACTACAGAAGTTGCCAAATTCACCAGAATCCTTAAATTCTTTTAATTTATTCTCCCATTCTTCCCTGATTAAGGTGTCATAGTGAAAAAACTAGCACCATACAAAAGGATAAAGCTAGAAACAGCACATACTTGTCAATTTCCTGACGCATCCTACTGAGGTTTCTTCTAGCACCTTCAACAGTCTGCCTCCTGACACTCACACTAAGCGCTTCAATACAGACATTATCAATATTATGAGCTTCATCAAACACAACAACCGACTCCTTCTGCATTTCCTTAGATATTATGCCAGCCACCTTTGGATCAAGCAAATACTGATAGCTATATACCACCACGTTGGCAAACTGCACCATATGCCGTGCCAAATAGTAGGGACACCACCCCTTCTCCTTCCCATATGTTCTCAGGTCCTAACATAACAGACACATTCAGTTTCAAACATTTCAGAAATTCATTAAAATCCAAAACCAAAACCATACAGTACATCTAAAAAAAACAAAAACAACGAAACTCAATCAACCACCCGCAGACTAGGAGATATAAGAAAAAAACACCAGTCACCAGCATACTCTGAACATTTTAGAATTGGTGAACATCCAAAACCTTAAAATTCAATATTTCAATAAAGCGTAAAATCAAAACACTCCAAGAGAATGGAAGAACATCCGAAACTTACAAAAGTTGATCTTTTTCTTTTAATCAACCATGCTATACATAACAAAATCAAACATTTCAAATAGGGAACATCCAAAACCGATCAAAACCAAATTCCTCTTCATCAATGCTAGGAATTTGAAACAATTCACAGTCAAGTAACTAAAATCCAAACCCAATCAAAACCAAAAAACTCCAACCTGCAAGGTGTAGACCCCGGGAGGCAGAACAGCGGACGACCCGGCCCTCTCATACTGCTCAAAGAAGTCACACTTCGGCGCGGCGGGGTTCTCGGCGGCCAGCGCCCGGACCCAGGAGGCGGTGAGCTTGCGGCATCCAGCGTCGACGGAGTCGCGATTCTCGGCGGCGAGGACCCGCTGATTGACGCAGAGATTCTTCCGAGAGGAGAGGCCGAGGGCGAGGATCTTGGCGGCGGGGCCGAGGTGGCGGAGCTGATATTCGTGTAGGAGGCGGAGCTCGGAGAGGGTCTTCTCCATCTCGTGGACGGTGCGGGTGCAGTAGAGGAGCTTGAGAGGAGAATTGGGCTTCGAAAGGACGTAGCTTGTGATGAGAGAGAGGAGTGCGATGGTTTTGCCTGTGCCGGTTGGCATTTCAAGGAGGCAGTGGCCCTTGGCGTCGAGGGCGCGCTTCAGCTCCACCATGTAGGAGTATTGCTCCGGGTAGATGTTGTCGTAGGGGAAGTACACGGTTATGTCTTCTATGTCGAACTTCATTGTCGAATGAATGGTGGATGTGAGAGCGAGAGAGTGAGAGAGGAGAGGGTTAGGGTTGTTTTATGGATTGGGCATGAACTCTGAAGAAGAAGAAGATCTTCTGAAGGAGAAGAAGAAGGTTTTAGGGTTTTATGTTATAAAAAAAATGACATGGCTTTATCTTAAAATTCATAAATAATGTTGTCATATAAAAAAATTAAAAAAAATACAGAGCCAAAAATGAAAAAGACGCAAATTTACGAGACTAAAAATGAACTTTCTCCCAAAAAAAAAAATTTAACAAAATCAATTATAGAGACTACCAATAAAAAAAATTCTTCAATTTAAAAAATAAAAATATATTTAAACAACAATTAACAAATAATATGTTGATAAACTAGTCAATCGATTATAAAGTAAAAAATAATTCATCAATAGGCTGACAAATTAATCTAGTTGAGTAAACAAATTAATCATGTGGTGTTCTTTTTCATGACATTTGAATTCAAAAGTATCATGTATGCATAAGAACGTTGGGATTAACAAAGAAGAGACTAGAGTTATGAAAGATACGAAACATATCTACTTTTGCAATGTGGTTTAGAAAATACTCTCAAATATACTTGCTAACATATCAAAGTAAGTAATTAGTTAATGTGTGTATGTATGAGGACGATATGTCTCTGTATCTGGTAGGTCTATCACTAACAATGCTTTAGTGACCTCAAAAGTTTGCATTATATGAAATGTACGAGGAGGGGAAAGATACGAGAGGTGGCTATCAAGATAGATATCAACAAAGCTTTTGACAGGATTGATTGAAGGCACATACAAGCTTGGTTTCCACGAAAAAATTGTCAGTTGGATTATGCTTTGTGTTCCATAAAGTTCTTATTCAATGTGAATGAAGATGTGGTAAGCAAGTTATTTCAAAGAGAGGCTTAAAACAAGGAGACTCTCTGTCTCTTTATCTTTTGATCTTGTGTGTAAAGTTTGACTACGTTCATTGGCGACTCGGAAATAATGAGAGATAGATTTACACGGAATAAAGATTTGCAAAGAAGCACATCAAATCTCTCACTTATTGTTTGCAAATGATAGCTTCTTATTTTTCAGAGCCCAGGAACAACAAGCAATCGCGGTAAGTCAAATTCTTGAAGATTATGCAAATGCTCCAGGTCAATTAATTAATATGCAGAAATCTGAAGTTACTTTCAATCGGAACATCAATACAACTACAAGGGATATGATGCTTACGGTCTTGGGGAGAGAGAAGAAAATGGTGGCGGCAAGTACTTATGCTTCCCACCATCGTTGGTAGACACAAAAAAATCTATTTTTAGTTTCATAACAAAATATGTGTGGCAAGGATTAATTCTTGGAGAGGAAGGGCACTCTCAATGATTGGCAGAAAAGTTTTTATTGTGTCTTGCAAGCCATTTCAACCTATTGCATGAGCTTCTTTCAAAATCCACAGACTTTGGGAGACGGAGATTCAAAAAATGATGATTTCATATTGTAGGCTCTAACCGAAGGGAAGGGGGAGAGGTATAAACTGGTTGAGGTGAGACAAAATGTGTTCATTGAAGGATAATGGTGGGAAGGGTATCCTTAATATTTTCGCCTTTAATTTGGCTATGCCATGAAAAAGGGTTGGAAATTTATTTCTACACCCGATGCCATGTCAATATGTATCTTCAATATAATGGACTAAATTTGATGCATAATTCATTTGTCATATTTTTTACCTATTTAAATATTAATTTTAAGTTATTATGTTTCGTAACGAATTTTTCAGCCCATTAAGTTTTTAAAGACGAAATTGCTTATTTCTTTTAAAAACTTCTTTAGTTCTATGAATCTGAATTTGGTGTAAACTTATAACTCAGGACACACCTAATATTTTTCCAAATAGTACAAACAAAGATTTTCGGAAGCAGTAAGCAGTACTTTTACGACAAGTGTACGAAGTATTTTGCTTTTTCAAATCTTGAAATCATTCATGTACTGAACTATCATGCATGCCAGAGAATTAACAGAACAACGTACGTTAGCTTTAGCTTCTTAGGAGCTTCATTTAGTTTTGTATTCTTATATTATGAACATTTGTTTATTCTTTTTTTATAGTAAAAAACTGAGACAGAAAATTTCCAAGTTAAATTTGTACAAAGATAGATTCCATGTAAATTGCCCCAAAATGATTTTTTTTTATAATGAAAATGATGTATTTATTAATGAATGAATATTATGTCTAACTTTTTTTTTTAAGTTAAATATTATGTCTAAGTTTATAAACAAGAGTTCGTATAAATTTAAGTATCTATGGTGCTAGGGTTTTGAAAAGTCAATTGATCAAAAGCTAAAAATTGGATTGGCCCAAAATGATGACTTACAAGGCCTCATTGCATCAGTCAGTCAGTAGTAGGAGTTTCTATTCACACTTTATCAGTTGCTATTCACACTCCATCAGTTGCTATATTTTCGTGATGCATCTCGATGAAATACACAACATTTTCTGTTCAATGTTTGTGTCCAATATTGACTTCAAAATGCATGTGTAATCCATCATATTCATGTGATTTCTGCCGTAAATATGCACATTTGCTTCTCTGGGATATTTGCTCAATCATTTTTCTTATTTATTTTCCTATGATTCCATCTTCAACAAGCATGTTCTCACTATCGTACTTAAAAATTTATTTAACCTAAACAATTAGAAAAGTCAAAAGTACAAGTCATCAAAGCATGTAATTTTTATTTTTTTTGTAATATAGAACTCCCAGGTGGTGTCCTTTTACTCTTCTAAATGTTACCTTAAACTTTTCTTATACTCCAAAAATCGAATTCATATGGTTTAGGCTAATGAATATACCCACATATATTAATGTCCACCGAATTGTTCTCTTTTTCCCAAAATTGGAATTTTGAACCTTTTCCAATTTCCATAGCTGATATTGAATGTCACAGACGCCAGATAATTGGAATCAATGAGCCCCAGATGTGGACATTATTGAACACACCATCACTACCATAGTTATCAAAGTGTGTGAAACAGTGAATAAAAGAAACCCAAGACATAAAAAAATACAAAAGGACACACTCACACACAGCAATGACGGCACTAAAGTTAGACGTGGCTCAACAATAGTGATTCCCTTTGATGCTTTTTATCATTCATTTCAACTTTCAACCTTTAATTTTTTGGTTTCTTTTTTTGGTTTTATCCTCTATGAGCTCAAGATTTTAACAACTTTTCATCCCTATCCAGTATTCTTGTTTGACTTTGATATTGATGGTTTATTTTTCCTCTATGGTCCATTTTGAATGAAGATAAATAAGATTTAGAAACTAATAATAGAGAGATTAAGTTTATATATGAAAATAACGTAGTGTCCATGGCATCGCGCATATCAAGCTTATCCATTTGAATCTTGCATCATAGAGATGGATATGAGTGAAAATTATAATAAAGATAAGGAGGGGTGGCGATTTTTTTTTTTTTTTTTTATATAAAAAAATGTCATTTAATTAATTAAACGGAAAATGGAAAGGCCAAGAAGTGGACGTGAGAGAAACGTGTTATTTTGTAACGTAGTAATCTCCCTTTCTTCCCCTTACCTTAAGTTGTAGGTGATGGGCTTATGGGCCCTCCACTCTTCCTTGCCCAATATGGGCTTTTTTCGAGTGCTTTCTTTCATAGGGCCCACATCGTGGCCCTTTTACTGTCGCACTCATTGTTTTAAATGTGGTTCTTGTTGACCAAAAAAAATGTGGTTCTCTTAGAATCTTTAATAGGGTTGGCAGATGAAAAAGAAAAGGAAATAAATATCTTGATTAGGGTTAACACTTGCATATTGGCAGTGGCCTACATAGCGTTGGTGATTGTGGTTGCTATGGTTTATATATTAATTACCCATAAATGATAATAATGCTAAAATTATCCTTGGGATTGCTAAGGTTTTTGTTTATTACCATATGGTGTTCGCACATGCTTCCATGTCCCAATAATAATGAATCTACGGTAGTACAAACTACAAAGACTTGAAAGGAATTTTTTTTTACGGTAGTAGCTTACAAATGAGAGAGGTTACAACTTATAACTTATAAGCTTGTGCTATTATTAAAGACCAGATCTTTTGCACATGGTTATGATTGCTTGTAATTTACTCTCCACTAACATTTTTCTAAATTTGTTTACTCCGTAGTACAAGCTTTAAACTAGATATTATATGCCAAACTAAGCTTTCTTAAAGGCATGATATGATGAAGAAAAAGGAATTGAGAGAAAAGAGGTTGAACGCTCCACTGAGGCACTGAAGAAGCTTCTATACAAAACAATGCCATCAACTTTTGAAAAAAATTAAAAAGATGGGTAACGTATTTTGCTTAATGTAGCGGCTCAAAATCCTTGTAGGATGAGTGAATCATATATCATTGCAAAGCTTATTATAATGGAAAGGGAAAGAAGCAAGCAAGTGTCAATTTTATTTTGAGAAAAAGTTAAGAATAATTGTAGCATATTGCTTTAAATTCACCGCGACTTGTTGCTCCAACTTGCCACAATGATTTGATCATTGAAAAACAAAAACAGAAAAATCTAAATTTCATTAGTTAGGAAGTTCACTAGTTCAACACCCCTTTAGTGATGAAACCTAATTTCCCTATTCCTAGTTTTATTGGGATTGTAGTGTGTGTCATTTGGGAGATTTTTAACTTCCTCAAATCTTACACTAGCATTCATCAATTCCTCAAATCTTATATTAACATCCATCAAACAAACAAAAATAATGATAAAAAAAAACTTAAATAATTACAGAGATTTCAGGAAGTAGTGTTATAACTTGCTCTTGAGATAACTAATTAATTAAGTTGGAGAAGAATATAAAGAACTAGAAAAAGAAGGGTAAGGGGTAAGATAAGAAAAATGGGGAGGGGGGGACAAAAAAAAGAATCAACTTGGTGGATTGCTTAGCTGGTGACAGAAAAATGTGAGGGGTTAATCCACATGGTAGACAGAAGATGTAAGTGTACATTCACATCACATGCAAGCCCCATGTGAAGTAAACCTTTTGTCTACATGTAAAACTTTTTTTTTCCCTCTCATATGGGTCCTGTAAATATAAAGTCAGCCAGATCCAAAATTAATTGTTACGTATTTAATGATTCCATATGCATATGTTATACTTATATGTATATGCCCTTTTATTTATAAAAATTAAAAAAAAAAAACTTTTTTTAAAAAAAAATTCTTCATCGGTCTAATTAAGCAAAGCAATCACATAAATGACAACCACTCCCCCTTTTATTTTTCCTATTTTCAGGAACTTCCTTTGTCTGCAGGGTCGCTTTGCAGTGCCATTTTTTTTGTACTTTTAAGGAAATTTTATTGCTAGAAACAAAACATGAGGTGGGTTTGTTCCTTTTTTTTTCCCCCTCATATATCCTATACCCTCTAGCTAGTGATTTAATATATATATTTTTTACCTTGCGGTAGTTTTTGTTCTTCTATCTATATGAAAGACAAGGTTATAGACTGTAATCAATGAATGAAAAGTTACAATTAATAGATTCAACCTCCACTACGTATTCTATAGTTATATTATTCCGTTTCAATTTCATATATGTATTTGATTGAAATTTGCAATATGCAAGTTGCAGCCCCCATTTGTGTACCTTCGTTTAATTAATATCAATCTTTTTGTTTGTATAAAATGATGATATACATGCGTACGCCCGTATAAAGTATATATTTTTTCACACAAATACTTACATATATTTTACTTTCGAATGTGAAAGATACTTATGTATATTTTATATTTGAATACTTATCTGCATGTTATTTACTTAAAATATTTTATTGCAACTGTTATTTTCTTATTCATGTAGGTAGGTACAAAATGTTTTCTTTACCTCGTAAGGAACAAATTACTTATACATCTATATATTCTCTTATCTCAATGTTCAACACTATTCAAACTAAAATTAGGTCTAGTTATTAGATTGTTAATATGCAATAACTGGAGCTAGCACTTTTTTGTTTCTCAGTATAACTGGTGCACTTTAAGCATGATTGTATATGTCTGTTAAAATTAAGCATGACTCTCTACTCATAAAAAAAATTAAGCATATATAACTATCTATTTTTTAGAGCACTTATAGTACATTTTATTATTTGATTCAACTGTGGTTTAACCACAGCTGAACTTTTAAATTCTAAACCAGAATTTGAGTTTGTTCCAGTTTTAAAAACATTGTTCATTTGTTTGAAACAGCTGAACCCTTCTTTGCCGATGGTCTCTAGAACCTTGTCAATTGATTGGATTTTGTCTATTCTTTTCTTCTAATAATCTCTTTGTTTCTTAAGTACTATGCAAGTTGGTTAAAAATAAATAAATTATATGCATGTTGGTTATGTACTCTTTTTTTTTCAATGCTTATGGGACTCATGAATATATGCTTTGACACATATAATGTGGTACTCATCTAGTCCCTTCAAAATTGTTTTTTTTTTTTCATAAAAATAAGTTTCTGGAATAAGCTGTCAAAGCTATTGCATTATATATCACAGCATGCTGCTTGAGATTATGCATAATTGCATACCCTAGCTCCTCAACCCATATAATAATAAAATATACAAATACAAATTTTATAGAAGGAATTAATTAATTGATTTCCCACAAAACAGTCAAATGTGTAATTGATTTTTCTTACATATAAGAATTGAAGTGGATACTAGAAAATTTACTAGATTCATATATCATATTTAACATTTGAATTAAAACATCTTGTACATATTAGACAAGTCACTACTCAGATAGGTGAGACCATATAACTCTCACATCCATAGTTAGGACTCAAGTCTGTAACTCTCATAATTTTTATGAGAGAGCTCGACAAATACTCTTTGATAACTGTCATCAGTTATATATACCTAAAAACATCAAAATAATAATATGTTGTCTTTCATGCATCTAAACATTCGTCTAATATTATTATTTACTTATGGAATCGGGATATCATATTGCAGATATTTCTATCACGCTCAATCATCCAAGATCAAACTCAATTAAAAAAAGAAGACAAAGAGACAAAAAAATTCAGACTTACCTAATTCAATAACAACATCTCTCTTATTATAAGATAAGATGTATATGAAAAATAAAAAATACAATGCAAGTGAGAGAAAGTTGGGAGAAGTGAGAAAATTACAGTTGTGGTATCTGTTAGGCTGTAAAATACCACCAAAACAGTGGACATGGCTAGTGGGTAAGGCATCTTCTCTCTCTCCCTCTACAGCTAGGTTGAGAAGATCTACAAGGCATATGTCCTATCCAGCGAAGCAAAATAAGACACATAAATAAAAACTAGTAAAATAATTTTTTTCATGTTTTGTAAGACAAGCAATGTGCCTTAAGCAAGTTACTGTTGGAAAATAAATTAAACAATTATTTGAAAAGAAGAAAAAAGATACGGCAAATGCTATGATGAGATACCCACTATTTTTGGTACATGAGCTCCTCTCTCTTTTTATTCACAACAACTAATATATATTCAATGAACAGAGGAGAAGAGATAAGAAGCTATAAAAAATATATTAGCTTGAGACATGCATGTGTGATTGTGTCTTGATTAAAACAATTTCAAGGAATATTAAATTGGGATGAGGGACTTTTATAGAAAACAGTATGCAGACTTACTATAATTGGAATTCCGTTTCACATTATATGCCTAACTTTATGAACTGATTAAAGTATAAATGATTTCAATGTCATTTTCGATTAAATCATGAAATTATAATTTAATATCAAGAAAATAAGTTAGGTACTACAGTATAAAGTAGTTATGTACTAATCTGTTGAATTTTACGTCAATTATATATTGTGAAAATTCTATCAATAATAATTTTTTTATTGATCAACAGTTTTTTTTTTTTATACTGACAATATATAACTATTAAATTCAGTAATTATTGTTCAACTTATTTGAATTATATTAAAATACCTTAATTAAAGAAAATATAGTTATAGTATATTTTTTTAGTGCAGTTATAAAATATATTTATTCATTAGGAATTTTTTAATCTTATTACCTCTCTGGTGGTCCTTGTGTGCAAACTCACATGATTGATGGAGTAGAGTAATACCTACGTTTTATATGTATGTATGTATGTATGTAAGAAACGATTTCTCTTAGACAATTACACTTATGTATCGTGATCTGATGAGTCAATTAAAGAATAGCCGTAATTTTTGACCTAGAAAAAAAAATATTGTTACATTATTTTTTTTACATTATTTTTGAATTACAGTAAAAACATGCAATATGATTTACGTTGTTCAAAAATCAAAATACTAACATGAAAAGATGGGGGACACACCAGTTCACCAAAATACCCACATACCCACTTCATTAACTAAGGGTTAATGTGATCGAGATAAAAAAAATTTCATTATAAATTTCTTGACATGACAAAATCAATGAATACTCTAGGTAGGTTTATTTTCAGTTTTTGAAAATAATTTTTAGTGTTTAAAAATTATAAAACTTATTTAGTTAATTAATTTTAAAAATCTATTTTGTATTTTAATTTTTTAAACCAAAATAATTTTTATGTATTTTTTTTTTATAAAATTTCAGGTCATTTATTTCAAAGATAAAATATAACATATTAATAATAATTTTTTATTACAAAAAAAAAGAAAAAAAATTATAAACAAGTCTTATATATTTTATTTTATATTTTTTTTTATATAAGTGTCGTATCTTTTTCACATATAAATTTTATATCTTTTAATTTATTTATCTTTTAATAATAATTTTTAAATATCAAATTAATTTTTTTTAAAATTATTCTAAAAAATAATTTTTAAAAACAAAACTAGAAAGCTTCAATTACATGGCTATTAAAAAAAAATACGACGTCATTAGCCATTGCTTTGATTATATTCATCTTCTTGCAAGTTTGTTTTGACAAAAATACCCTTTCCGCGCGTCCTCGGTAAAATTGATTTGTACAATTTGTACTACACTTAACAATGATGTTATAGCCGGTATTCAACTTACAAAAAAGCTAATAAGGCTTGATTATTCTGTGCATTAAATGGCATATTGATTGAATGGCCCCCCATATCCTTCCATTTGTATGCGTTCTTCAATTCCCACTTGTATTGTTTTTTGGACTCAATTATTGACTTACCGACTTCATATATGGTGGGGAAAATAAATTAAAATAACTAAAAGTAAAAGTAAAGACCTTTTCTTCTCTTTCTCAATTTACCATTTTCCCAATTATTCTTTACCTTAAATATTTTATTTTTCATTTTTATTATTATTTTATAATAGAGTGAGTATAATGACCATGTATTGACTGTATAATCAATTTTACATAATCGGTGAATTATAAATTATCATTAGCATGATTTTTAAATTAATTATCATAAAAATTAATAAATTTAACATACTTAAAAATTCATCACGATATTTTTTGCGAAAATAAATATGAAATGTTGCACATGAATGTTTATACCACATTCAATAAAGAGAAAGAGACGAAGTGTGATGAGAGAAAGAAAAATCTGAAAAAGCCTCAGGAATTTTAGTGTGATTATTATTTAATGAATATGATATTTATACATCATAATAGAAAGACGCATGAAATCCATCCTAAGATATAATTCATCGAAATTTGTATGTTTTTTAAAATATCATAAGACTTTTTATAAACTAAAAGTATGGGTCAAAATTTAAGGAGGAAATATTACTTCAAGTTTTGAAAAATAACTGTAACAAAATAGGTTGATATATTATACAAATTAAAAAAAATCCAAAATTGAACAATATTTTATGAAGATAACAAGTCATTTTCAATAGCATGCAAGTGCCACGAGCCGTAGGTAGGAGGGGGTTTGGAATTTAAAAATTTAAAGAGAAACGTAATCTTTGCATTACTTGGCATAGAGCTGACGCCATTCTTCAACCATGGAGTAGTAAGTATTACGTCTCTTTCTATACACACACACACACACCCAGGGGGAGGGGTTTAAATTAAACTTTTAATAAAATAAACTATATTAAAGTACTATTTCCAATTAAAAAATCATATAACTGATGAATTATTTTTGAAAATTATATTAAAATGTGTATAATTTATTGAAAGCATTCGAATTTAGACTAAACAATTTAATCACTCTTACGGCAATGAAATTTAATTCAATATATATGGAGGGGTGATAAGTAGAGAGTAGATGGTTCTTAATTAATGGTTCATGATCTTAAATCTATGCAGTCAATATGCATCGTAATTCGTAACTTTGTAAGATCAAGATTGATTAATTAAACCTTAAATTTTAGGTCAAAAAGTATTACGTGCAATGAACGGTCAATTTTTTATATATAAATAAAGTTTTAACAATATATGAGTAAATATCATATTATATTAATATATTTGTTTTAAAAAAAAATTATGGTAACAAAATAAGTTTGACTCATTAGACCGCTATATTTAACTCGATTTTTTTAAGCAAGTTGGACTAAGAATATTTAAATCATTAATCTATTTGGTTTAAGTTTCTGTTTCATTTTGCTATAAAAGTATTATTGTATTTAACACTCGAGATTTAAAGTTAGAAGATACTATAATAGAAAGAGATATATATAGATGTCTCTTTAACCTTTTTTTGTTATTGTTGTTAGTATTGGAAACAAGATAATTAGAAGAGTTGCAATGATGCAATTAAATACTATTAGGCGGATGAGTGAAAATAAGATTATCTGCCAAGAGCTTGAAAGGTGAAACTATATATATATATATATATATTATATAATTTATGTTTAATTTATAGTAGGACCCTAATACTTTAATTTAAAATCATTTAATAATTCACTGATATAAATACTATCTATATAAAATTATTAATGATATAATGGTTAATGTAACTTTTAAATTTATTTAATGAAATAATCATCTATTTTAATAAATTAAATTTGTGTTTTTAGTATATTTGTCTAAATTATTTCTCATTAAAATAAGTTATTTTTTATTTATTTAAAAAAGTATATTTTATCTACTTATAAAATAATCACTTATTTTATAAATATTTATTATAATTTTGAATAAATTAAACTATTATTACATTGACAAAATTTTATAATAATTCAAAGAGAAAAAAGATGAACATTTGCATTCATTTATGATAAATAAATTAATTTTTATAAAATTATTTTAAAATTTATTAAAATAATAATTAAGATTAATCGATAATATACAACTATTTTACATGTTAATGAATTAGCCTATTGGATTGGACTGTAATTTAAAATTGTGTAATTTTCATAAAATTTGACGCTGACTGTTTTGGTTTTGCCCCATGATTTAGGTTTAGCAATCCAATAATTCTCCTTGGATGGTGGAACTCATGCAGTGACTGCCATCGAAGTTTTTATGCCATTTATAATGGTAGGTTACAAATCCAACAGGTTTGCCCACTATTAACTTCTGTTCATAAATGGCTTGGCCTAGCTAATAACATCACCTGCATCAATCTAGTTTTTTTGCTACATTTTTCTTCTACATGCATATCAATCTACTTCTAGAGTCTAATGCTTCAGACTTAATCTTTTTTAAATCACTTTTATTTGAAAAAAAAATACTTTAAAAGTTCTTAGTGTGTTTTTTGTGAGTACATTTCTTTTTAAAATATTTTTTTTTTAAATAATATTATTTGCTGGATTGGATTTAAAGCTATCATAAGTGATAAAACGGTTAAGTGTTGTCCAAAGAGTGGTCCGATGAACATATTAAGGGCTATGGGGACAATTGTTCCCGCAAGATTTATTTTTTTTATACTTAAAGATATTTAATAACCGCTTTTTGTCCCCATAAAAAAAATGTTATGTAGGATGATTTTTAAAAAATGAATGAAAAGAAAAATATCAGAGAAAAGAGAAAAAAAATTATACTAACTTTATCATTTTATTCTTTGAATTTTTACCGTTTTCGCTCCTCAAATACACAAAGTGAGTCACTAACACAAACACACATCTTGACAAAATCCCAAAGAGAGAGAAAAAGAAGAAGGAAAATCACCACTGATTGATGTTATTCCTCAGATATTTTTTTTATTGTTCGAAATGTTCTTAATCATTAGACGATAAAAAAAAAAAAAAATCATACTTCTTCCCGTCTCTCGGTTATAAGAAAAAAAAAGTACTTTTACATTTATTGAGAAAATTAGTTAAGTATATTTTAATTAATTGTATCAATATCATTTAAAAGTAACTATTCTCTTATACTCTTCACTTAAACTTGAAATTAAAAAAAAAAAAAACATTACTATTTGTTACGAATTTCACCACGAATTATATCGGCATTTACACTTGACAGAATCCAAGGCACGGTAAAATTGGAAAAAAAAAAACAACCAATCAGTTTGTTTCATATATGTTTTACGAAAATACTTTTGTCCTACTTAGCATTTGCCTATTAAAAATATAAAAGAGTTACTAAAAACACAACCTCAATTAAATGAATGCATGTAAGGATAATATCATTTATTAAAGTAAAACTAATTGAGATTATATTTAAGATAAAAAAAAACTTGTTTTTTTTTTTTTTGCTTACATTCAAACCCGGAGAAAATATAATATTTTAAAATATGAAAATACATAGAGGTAAATTATAATTTGTAAAATGTTACGTAGTTTGGATTTTTTTTTATCTTGAGATTATGAATTTTGTAAAAGTTTATGTTTTTCTTTTGTCAAAATATTATAAACTATTTTCTTGTTCCATTAAATAAAAAAATCTGAATACGCCACTAATCCAAAGCCAGTATTACAATTAACAACCTAGGAGCAAAGTTACAATAATACACATGGGTTCAACAAAACTTACTTTGATCTGTAAGTAAAAAAAATGTGCTATACTCTAAAATAGACAAATAGTATCTCAAAATATAATTGGGGTTAGTGTCTTAGTGATAGGCAATGCAACTTATCCTAAGTATATGTAGTAAATGTCAACGATATCATTATGTATTACTATATAATACCGTCGTATCAAAATTATTAGTAACTTAAAGTGTAGGAGTGTCAAGCTATAATTACCCAACCTATTTCCACTTTAACTAAATTGTAAGGAATTTATTAGTGTAAAAAATGAAAAGTTATGATTAATTGATAGTGAATTTTTTTTTATACTTACAAAGCATTACTATTAAACTTAACTGCAATACCAAATCCTTATCCATATAACTCAAATATTAGTCCTTAAATTAAAAAAAGTTTATCACAATCTCTATAAAAAAAAAAAAAGTTTATCCCAATCAAAATGAAGACTCGAATCAGTCAAAGTCAACTTAAAAAATCTCAAATCCCAACAATATTTAACATTGCTTTTATAACATTAAATAATAAGTAGATAATTCATAAATATCTTTTATTAAGAAAATATGTAGAAAATCTATTTTTAAAATTTACCACTCCTTCTTTTAAGATACATACTAAATTACATCTTACTAAGAAACTATATTTGATGATTTTTAAATTAATACCACTTGCACTTTTTGTCATTATTCAAAAATTGAGTTTAAAAGCATATATGTAGACAAAATAGTCACATGATGATTTTTATTTTTTTATCAGTAAATGTTAATCACGTGATGAAAGTTAATTCGACCCGTTGTTAATTTTTTGCTTCATGATAATCACAAGAATTATGTTAAAATTCTGAAAATTTTCCAAATAAGTAATATGTTATTTCACTATAAATGGTTGACCGTAATTTTAAAATAGAAGCATTTTTTTCCTTATCTTTTATTGACAAATTAGGCCATGAATTAATGTCTACATATCATTCCTTCAACAAGTTTTTTCTTTAAATTTTCATTATAACAGGAGTATTTTAAACTTCGCTTTTTGTCAATTAAGTACAATTTGTCTAAATTGTGATGGTCACCATCATGCGTAGGACCCATAGGCCACATGTAGAGTACCACACAGTACACGATTTCTAACTTTA
This sequence comes from Amphicarpaea edgeworthii, assembly GCA_014843725.1. NCBI lineage: Eukaryota > Viridiplantae > Streptophyta > Magnoliopsida > Fabales > Fabaceae > Amphicarpaea > Amphicarpaea edgeworthii. The sequence goes on from CM026325.1 coordinate 5,337,610, forward strand.
ATTTATAAATAAAAAAAATTCTCATACCCTTTTGAGATGTATATATTATATGGCCGGGATAAAATTAAATTAAATACAATGAAAAAGAAACAAAAATAAAATGAGTGGAAAATCGGAATCAGGGGCATTTTAGGCATCAGATGCACAATTTGGTACTGTGAAAACAAAATAAAGAAATATAAATGAAAGTCTTAAATACAAGGGACAGGCTCACATCATACTGACCCGTTAATCTAAATAAAAACACATCATAGATTAACTTCAATGATTAAAGGTCAATGCAAGAACCATGTTCATGTCCTTTTTGGTCATTTCAGCCTCAATGTGCCCAACTGCTACTGAAATCCAAAACCCCAAAAATATCATCACCAAAGATAAAGCATGTAAAGACTAAAAAGATTAATCTTTTACCTTCACACTCAGGAAAGAAAAAAATAAAAATAAAAATAAATAAACACAATAAAAAAAAAAAGAAGAAAAAGAAAAAGCTGACCTAAATGACTCGGCCTTTATCTAAATTTAGCTGCACAGACAAAACCCAAGTTATTATGTCCATCGTCTCTTTGTGCACCTGCTCAAAACACTCTGCAGCAGTTAATCAATGTTTATTTTTCTTCGTGTATAATAAAACAACAAATAATAAATACCTGTATATATCTTTCTGTGCCACTTTATTATTATTATTATTACAGTGAGAGGAAACCCAGGTGCATGAATTTAGTAGTTTACTTTCCCCCAGATGATGCCTTTATTAAAAAAAAAAACCTTTAAAAACAATAAAACATAAAGATATACGATTCCACCTTGAATATAAATAAAGTCAGTGTAATAATCCTTACATTATTAATCAATTAAGTTATAATTAAATTATTTTATAGTATTTTTTTTATATATTATTAACCAATTCAAAATTATAATATATATACCTTTTAAAATAATGATCATTATAAAGTCAAACAAATTTAATGTCTACTATTAAAATTTTGTAATGGAATAATAATGTATTTTTTTCTAATAATAATATTATTTTATATGCAATGTACTCATTTAATAATTGAAAAATCAGTAAAATTGCTATATATTGACTATGTATATACATGATAAGATTTAACTATTGACTATGTAAAAATCATTTACACTAAGAATACATTCAATATTTGTTTATAAAAAAAATACAAAGGTCAAAAAAGAAAAACCTTTATATTAATTATTTTGACATGTATAATAAATAAGTAAAGGAAAAAAACAAAAGAAATTCTTGAGATTAGTATTACCAGGAGGCAGATCCCACCCAAATAAATAAATAAATTCACCAAACATACACACGTTCATACACACACACATCTGTGATAAAAACCCATCAAAGAATTCACCACCCTTTTTCTTCTCCCCCAGATATTTTTTTTTTTCCCTCCTCTGTAATTGCAAAGGTTCTGTGCTGTTTTTGTAGAGAGAGAGTTAGTAGATAGAGACCACAGAACCAAAATAATAAAAAAGGAAATAAGAGAAAGAGAGGGTGAGAGATTAAGAGTCCTATGCTGGGGGACTCAGCAGTGTTGGGAACAGGAGGAGGAGGAGCCTCTGGTGATGATGCAGTGGCAGCACCACCTGCTGCTGCATCAGGAGGAGCTCATGACGGCGGTGGTGGTGTCAACGGTGGCGGATCAAATTCAGGGGAAGATAGAGTTGAGGAGGGTGACAAGAGCTTTGGTGGGAACAGGTGGCCGAGGCAAGAGACTCTAGCTTTGTTGAAAATACGCTCGGATATGGACGTGGCTTTTAGAGATGCAACTGTTAAGGGTCCCTTGTGGGAAGAGGTTTCTAGGTGAGTCATTCATTCATTCAATTTTATTTTATTTTAAATTTGAGATTTTTATTGTTTTTTTTTTTTCACTTTAATTGAGTACTATACCAGTTTGAGTTGTTGGTGAATTACTTGGAGATCTGAGAACTCTCAATTCTTGCTCAAGTTTTGTTCTTTCATCTCTTCGGAATGTGTTTCACTTCAATTCCATGTCAATTTCCTTCTCACTCTCTCTCTCTCTCTTGCTTTTGAGTCTTTTGCTCTTTCATTTGGATTTGTTTAATTTCCTTAATTTTTTGTCCCTTTTTTTCTTCAATAAAGTTTTATAGTTGAAATGATTATATATGAGAATATGTAATTTAGAGTTGGATATATATGTGATGTGGTTTTCTGACATTCATTTTGATGTATACATGGTACCGTGTGTTTTCCAAATAAGTTACCAAGTTGAATTGGGTATTCAAAAGCAACATTTTCTTCCTCCCTTATTTCAGTTACCCACTAAGAGTGGGAATGAATGAAGGTAGATTGCACAATCTTCTCACTTTGGGTTCATGTGTTTTCCATGGGAAGCATTTTCCGTTTCATCACCGATTCATTGAATTTGCATATTAATTAATTAAAACCTTAACTCTCCTCATTTAATTTTCCTCATTTTAAGGTCTTTAGTTACATCCTTAATTTCCCCCTCATTTCCGTTCATGGGTACTTGAAATCTGAGATTGTATTTTTGGTTTTTTCTCTATTATCTTATGCTTCCATTGCCACCTATGTCATGAGTTTGATTTGATGAGATAAGATAAACCCATATTAATAATAAAGTTTTTTTTTTTTTTTTTTGACTTTGTCTTCTTTTGGGGGTTATTATTATCAGAAAACTGGCAGAGCATGGCTACCACAGAAATGCCAAGAAGTGCAAAGAGAAATTCGAGAACGTTTACAAGTACCACAAGAGAACCAAAGAAGGTCGTAGTGGGAAATCAGAAGGCAAAACTTATCGCTTCTTTGATCAATTACAAGCCCTTGAAAACCACCCTTCAATTCATGCTATAAGTATCCAATCTCCAACACCAACACTTTCAAAGCCACCACCACCATTACCATTACCAGCAACACCTGTGTCAATAGTGGTAACAACTACTACTATTCCTACTACTACACCATCATCAACAATGCCACTTCCTCAAACCACAACAGTTCCTAATAACACCACCACTGTTCCATCCACAACTACTACACTCCCTTTGCCTCAAGCCAGCATTCTCAACATAACACCACCTTCAACATACTTTCCTACACAAACACCAAACCCTACTACCACCACCACCAACAACATTATCACCCCGCCTTCCTTCCCAAACTTCCCGACCGATCTCTTGTCGAATTCGAGTTCTTCGTCGACATCCTCGGAGGAAACAACGACGATGGAGGGAGGCGGAGCAATGAGGCGCAACAAGAGGAAGAGGAAGTGGAAGGACTTCTTTGAGAGGCTGATGAAGGAGGTGATAGAGAAGCAGGAGGAGCTGCAAAGGAGGTTCCTGGAGGCCATAGAGAAGAGAGAGCAAGAGCGTGTGGTGAGGGAAGAAGCGTGGAGAATGCAAGAGATGCAAAGGATCAACAGGGAAAGAGAGATTCTAGCACAAGAGAGGTCCATTGCTGCTGCAAAAGATGCTGCTGTTATGGCATTTTTGCAAAAGATAGCCGAACATCAGCAACAAGAAATCAACCTTGACCCAGCATTGAACAATGTTAACAGCATCACTGTTGCTCCAACACCAACACCACAACAAACACAAATAACAGCAACAGTTCCTGAGGCCCCACAACAAGTTCAGGCTTTGGTCCCACAACCACAACCACAGCCACAGCAGCAGCAGCAACAACAAATAGTGGTGAGTAGTGTTGTGGAAATCAATAAAGCTGATAATAATAACGGTGAGAATTTGATGATGGGAGGAGCGAGCTCTTCAAGGTGGCCAAAAGTGGAAGTACAAGCACTGATAAACCTGAGGACAAACCTGGAAACAAAGTACCAGGAGAATGGACCAAAAGGGCCATTGTGGGAGGAGATCTCAGCGTTGATGAGGAAAATGGGGTACAACCGGAATGCCAAAAGGTGCAAAGAGAAGTGGGAGAACATCAACAAGTACTTCAAGAAAGTCAAGGAAAGCAACAAGAAGAGGCCTCAAGATTCCAAGACTTGTCCCTATTTTCACCAGCTGGAGGCTCTATACAAGGAGAAGAACAAGGGGGAGGGGCAATTGATGAAGCCGGAGAGCATGATGGCGCCACTCATGGTGCAGCCTGAGCAGCAATGGCCTCCTCAGACCCACGTGGTGCCGCCAGAAGTGACCATGGAAGACGCCCAGGATGACCCCATGGACCAGCTGCACCACGAGGACGATGAGGAGGAAGAGGATGACAAGGATATCGGAGATGAAGACGAGGACGAAGACTATGAAGGAGGCGGTAATTATGAGATTGTAGCAAGCAAACCAGCCTCAGCTGAAGCTGCTACTACCGGTGGAGAGTGAGAGGAACAAATATTAACCGAAAAGTGCATCAATTGGAGTATGGTGGGACAAAGAGGGTGCACGGGTTGCCGGAAAATGGTGATGGTCGCGGTGATGGTGATGAGTCTGTGTTGAAGATTTTGAAAATGCTCGTACTTCAGAATGACACATGGGTATAGGGGTTAGCCTGTAGGGTGGGGGAATCTGGGTTGGAAGTACTTGGTACCATAGCAGCATATAGTCAGTAAGATTATATGTTTTTTTGTTTTCAAAAAAAGAAATAGTTAAATTATTTTTTTGAGCTAAATAAATAAGTTGATGAGGGAGAGGGGGGAGGTTTATAAGACAGAAAAAAAAAAGTTCAGACCTGAGAGATGAGGTTCAACATAAAATGAATAAGCAAGAAACCTTGATTAATGTTATTCTACTAGCTAGGTTTTTTGTATTAAATTTTCATGTTCATGTTGATGTAAATGGGAGAAACTATTAATTGGGGGGGTTTGTCTTTAATTTTGTTTCTTTTCCTCTTCAATTTTCCTTATCAATTTTGTTACTCTTCAAATGTTGTCATTGATTTTTGTTTCTTTTCCTTTTGATGAATTAATTTGTTTATTTTTCTTTTAAATATTCTTCCACCTCCTCTCTACAAACTCATTACCAATTCGTCAAAACGTACTAGCTAGGGGGAGAGAAGAGAATGTTGGTTGAGTAATATTATGAGATTGCAAAAAGAAAATGGAAATGAAGTAAAATTATAATGCAAGGAAATAAGGAAAAGAGAGGTTAATAGTGGAAAAATGAATGGAGGAGATTAAAAAAGAATAAGAAAAGAGGCTTAAATTGTAGGGACAGTGACCGAAGCCTTTGTGTTGTAACAGGGCCCTTCACGTAGCAGAAAATGCCAGCATCACACATGGAGTCATAAACCCTTGAAGAAGGAGGGTCCACTAGCTGAGAGGAATCTTTTGAGGCGTGTGTGAAATTGAGCCTAAAACACTGCACACGGTAACTGTATTGTTTGCAGTGAACACAAAGATATGTGCTTCTCTTCATGAGTGTCAGTACTAAAAAAGCAATATTTGAAGTTGGTTCATGCATCCTTCAACAACATATTAGGTTAATTATGCTAATCACGTTTTTGAAACAACAACAAAAAAATATTGTTACTTGTTAAAAGAATAATAAGAGTTGTGGACCTCTATATATAAAAATTAAGAAAAGAATAAGAGCTGATTAATTATATATGGTAATTTGGCTACAGTTTGCATCACCAGAAAAACAGAAGGTCCAGAAAAGAGGTATATATAGAAGTAATGGAGTGCAGAGATTTTATATATTATGCTTTTGGTATATTTTATATGTACATATATCTGAGAGATGCTATACATGCAAGAGAGGAATTTTTAATTGGAATAGTACAGGTATGGGGGTATCCAATTCTGCTCCTTATTTTTGCTGGTTTAATTTTCTAAAGTTTTATTTTATTTTATTTCATGGAGTTTTACAGTGGCCAATGCAAATTATTACTACCTTCCATTACATGTGCCACTACTAACTATAGACAAATTCATTTTGTTAGAGGTTATACAATGATTGGTCGGTATATATCCGGTTCTATCTATTCAATTTTTTAATTTGTTTCTTCTTCCTTGTGTGTTTATTTATATATATATATAAAGCTTTCTCATATGTATTCTATATATCTATCTATATATTTTGTTTTGAACTGTCAAAATCAATGTAGTATAATTAATGCAAATTATTAAACCCTGCATTACTAAAAGTAAGTTTAAAAAAAAAACAGTATATTACGTTAATTTAGATTGTACATATTTTAATTTCAGAAACAAAGTTTAAAATAAGGATCCGATAAATGAAAATTGTTATCTTAACTAAAACATCTCAAAATATAACTTTTTTAGAATGATTTTATGGAAAGGTACTTTAATAATACAACTTTTTAAATATATCTATGATTTTTAACTTCTAAGAAAAATGTTAGAACAATTTTTTAGTTTTTTTTTTCAAAAGTTGACAAAATTATAATATTTTTTTGAAACATATATTTTAATTAAATATTTACTTTTTCTTTTAAACAAATTCAAACAAGTGGACCCTAGATTACTAATGCAAATCTTGATTGCATTTCTACTGCTAGTATTATATTAATTAAATTTGTAAGTTCTTGTTGCTATTTTTCAGTGTGTGTGAGTGTCATGAATTTTGATAATCTCTTTTGATTCTTATGAATTAAAAAAAAAAAAAAAAAAACTCAAAACACGCCTATTAAATATATGATCTCAAAATAGTAAAGAAGAACCCTCACATACCAACAAGAATTGAGTGTAAGAGAAGAAGTTAGTCTCTGCCATGTATGTCTTAAACTGCATACCAAAACTAAGTTGAAATAATACTCCATAACAAATGCATGAGTTCAACAATTAATCATCAAGAGAGAAAAAATATATATACACAGAAAACATGTCACGTTTTAAGCAAAATTAAGTACAAATCTGTAGATAGACAAGATAATAATAATAATAATAATAAAATTTAATTTGATTTGATGAAAGAAGAGTGATATATATATATATATATATATATATATATATATATATATCCAAATATATGATCTACATTGAGTTGTGGGGTGGGGTGCCCTACAAATTTGTCTATTGTGATGGAAAATGGTGCCTATTTGCGCGTTAAAGGATGTGCCCCACAACAAATTGATTGCAATGCCATGCATTTACCACGCATGCAGCTACGGATATATAGGAATAAATATTCTGTTACACAGCTACAGTTTAGAGTTTTGAGAGACATAAACGCACCCTTTTGATGCTGTTGCATTGCAGTGCCCTCCCTGTTTCATAGAGACACATGCACGCAGAAAGTCTAAGGATCCTATTCCTCTCTTGGAGCGACCCAACAAATAATAATTGATTTGATTTGATGTTACTATTGTTTAAGATCGATATTCAATTTTCTACATTAATCACTGGCTTCCCAAATTCATCTGCTCTGGACTCTCAGAATCATCAGACTAGGGAAACCGGTGCAATTAATTCTAGTCCTAAACCTACAATACATGCTACTTAAATACTAGTCAAACATTTAAATCATACAGTGATTTTTAACAATCTTCTAGTCCAGAGGATATTAACAACTCGTTATTGCTGGTTCTAGTAATACTGGATTCAAGATATTGAATTTGAGTTTGGTGATTAAATGAAAAAAAAAAAAAGACTTTACTAAAAGTAGTGATCAGTTAAATATTTTTTCAAAAAAACTAGTAATTGGCAAAGTCAATTAACATACTGTATCCATAGTATTATAGTGAAAAATGTGCACCAGACAATTTTTTCTAAAATAATTAACTTAATTATATACTCAAAACTAGTTATTAAATTGAAATGATTGTGTCAGTATGTATTCAATACTCCGTATTATTTTTCTAAACATTTTGAAAACTATAAGAGTCATAAATATGTAGACCAAGTTATAAATGTGTCATCGACTACGACGAGTACATATTTTCTCTGCTCCTCATCTCTAGATTCTACTGAATTGAAGGTCAGAATCATGCATTCTAATTAATTAAGCAAAAGTCTCCATTACTGTTCTTTTGGATGAGAAGACCTCAATCCATTGTTGACCCTCAGAATATCTTCTTGATGTGAGGCACGTGATCGCTACACCATTTATGACACTTTTTATTTTAATTTCTTCTTCTTCTTCTGCAATTTTTTACATACCATAGGTTTTATTTTTATTTTCTTTATAAAAAAAAAAAAAAAGATGTTAGATCGAATATCCTATTTTAATTGCCGACCGAACAGTAATATATATGATATTTTGATTGCTAGCAATTTATCACTCTGCATGTCTCTGGACGCTTGTCCCAGACACGCAGTGAACAACAAAAGTTTGAATCACTAAAAAATAACTACTATAAAATAATACAAATATTAAAGTACGATATGGGTTACCCTAGAAAAAGAAGTATTTTAGATTAGTATTGAGGGAAAAGGGATATTTTCAATTAAAGAATCGATCAGAGAATAGCTTTAATGAAACCTAAAGTCATCGTGACAAAAGACAATACTTAATTTGGGAAATTTATCAAAATAAAATATATATACTCTAAAATATAAAATGTTTTATGCTCACAATGATATGTATATTTATTAAACTTTATTATTAATATTAGAGATGATATATAATCATTTTCAAATTAAATTAACACTCAAAAAAATATTCACAGTGATTTATTTTATTTAATTATTCACACAACGAGTTTGAATATGAATATGGATAATTATAAAATTTTAAAAGTATGAATATAATATTATATTATCAATCTCGCTTTATACTTTTTTTTTAGTCAAACTTCCTTTATTGTTGTACTTAAATATATATTTATCTGACTACATATTTATTACATTTTGGTTGAGAAATTATTAGCCTAGCCTTGAAACATGAAGTATTTCAAAGAATTTTGAACACCTTTAATAAGAGATTTTAAGGCATTTTTTCTTTGGCACGGAAGGTACTTAATTTAACAACATTACTCCAAAAAGCCATTAATAATTTGATTTAAAATTAAGTGTCTTAAAAACCATTATCAATTTGATTTAAAATTGTTTTATTGAATGTACAGATGTACTCATACAGAATTGTATTCAGAAAAAAAAAAAAAAAACTCGAGAGAATTATTTCAGTTAAATAACTAGTATGCATGGTTGTTTCGAGTAGATATTACTCCAATAAAAAACAATAAGAATAAAATCCATCCGGGCGAAGATGTAATATATATCCATATAATCACATTTATTTTTATAATAATTCTTCTCTTATATATTAATTCAAAGTATATTATTTATATTTCAACTGTTTTTGCATTAAAAAATTTGATTGATGCAAAAACTTATTAAGTGATCAAACCCATATAGATGGACCTATTTCTTTTTATTTATATATCTCCTTTCAGTCATCTTACTTTAATAGATGGAATAAAATTATTATTATTATTATTATTATTATTATTATTATTGAAGCATACAATCTCATTCACATAGCCAATAAAATCAACATAAAAAAAATCTACAAATTAATTAATATCAAAAGCAGGTAACTAAGGTAATTTTCACTGATAGACAGTGAATCTATGTATTATGGAAAGTACGTAGAACAAAATCTAGAAGGTTATTGGGTGGAGATACAACATGTTAACGAGTAGGTAAACATGCAAGAAATGAGATCATAATTTTATGTTGATGATCGATCGTTGTTACAACAGAAACTAGCTAGCAGCTAATTATCACTGTAGTACTATCACCTCTTCAATTGGTTGTGCATGTGAATCTAACTTAAATCTTTTCACTGACACTTACTCTCTGGAGAGCGGAATTATGTTACTGCAACTTCACTATGTTCTCCATTCCGCATCGATCTAAACCCATGACAACACTGAGCAGATTTCGTAATTATATATATATATATATATATATATATATATATAGTTATAAAATATTATAAATTTTAAAAATTATATTATACTATTTTTTTTTCATACCACCGTTATTCTTCCATTCAAATTAAAGCCATGGTCATTTTAAAGTATTTTTTATTTTGGATTTATAAAGTATTTTTTATTTTATTTTTGGTATATTGATGATATAAAATTATTTCAACGTTAATATATGTTGAGATGGTGTCACATTATTATTTAATTAATAATTAAAATAATGTTACTTGATAAGTAAAAATTCAAAATAAAATAAAATAAAATTATAAATAAGATTAAAGTAAAAAAAATTATAAAAACCAAAACTTATTTAAATAATATAATTAATAAATAAAAGGGTTGGTTCCTCTTTATTGATGATGTTTTATATGATTTGTTTGTAACGTAATGATTGATTGGTGTTGAGAGATGCATATGCGCGCGGTAAAGGGTTGGACCAAATGAAAGTTCTGTGTCATCTGAAAAAGTGGGTGCGATTCAAGCAGAGCAGAACAACAGAATATTGATGTTGTCGATTTATGCTATGGTCCATGCCATGGTCATTGGTCATCGACCCATGCTAAAATTTAGCTTTTTCAACTTCAAATTAAGAGCCTTTCTTTTATAATAATTTATATTTATAATAATATATCATGAAAATGAAACTATCTTATAATTACACTCACACAAAATGGGAGCAAAGAAACATCTCATAGATATTCAGTGTTATCCGATTGCTGTCCACCGACTTTGGTTTTAATTTCCATTTTTTTATAATCAAATCTGTGCACGTCAAAAATCAAACAAAATTTATGTTTTTATCCAATAATTTTCTTGTATAATATATAAAACATGACTTATTTACAAAAATTCTACTATGTAATCCATACTTATAATACTAACATCTCTTTAAAATATGAACATACGTTTTCAACAGTTATATTAATGCAAAATCTTTAAAATTTGAAGTATATATGTATATCGAATGGAAATTTTAAATTAAAATTTAAATCTTTACAGTTTTTTATCCATAAAAAAAATAATACCAAAAAAATTATAACACTTAAAAAGGATCTTGCTGAAATAATTGAGATATGAGTCCTTATTAAATTCTCACTGTTTATCAATTAATTACATAATTCAAGATTTTAAAATCTATTATAAATAATTGAAACTTAAATTTGTCCTTATCCACAAACGTTAGGTACATAACCAGCTGTAGTCGCATTATCATCTTGATACATGAACATAAATTAATTTATGATGTAATAACTGAGATATTAAACAGTACTATTAAAGTTTGAAACACTGAATTTGGACTAAACTAACAATTTTGCTCATTACTTTGTCTGGGACTGTAAATTGCTTCATTACTTTGAATCCACGAGAATTAATATTAAATATGATAAATTATTTTTGGACTAGATACATTATACATCTCTTCCCTACAGGTTAAAGTTTACTGAAAATTGGTTACAAAACTAAAATAAAAAATGAAGATAATAAGCAGAATCCTGTGTGAAAAGAAGATATACTATAACCCTATGAAATTAATGTCACTTCCAATATAACCCTTATTGTTTTCTTGTTTTGTCAATTAATTTTTATTTTATATTTCAATTTTCATGTACGTACATTGGGCTCGGTATAATTACTTATCCAATTAATTACTCCAAGCTAGGACCAGGGAAGAAGCTCATCCTCAAGGACAATTCTGAAAAGCTTCTGTTTTTATATACTTTTTCTTCACTTTGCTCGACTTGAAAGTTTATGCGGTTGTTTTCGTATTTTTTTATGTTAATTTGTAACTAGTTTTATGGTAATTCAGTAATATTTATTTAGATTCAATTTAGTTCTGAGTTGTTAATGCATCTTAAAGGTGGATAAAAGCCTAGTTAATTGGTTGGTGTAGTATCACATCTGCATTATGAAGATTTTAAGATTTATTTGAAGCACTCTAAAAATAAATAAACTATTTGAAGCACTACGTTATAAATGCCAAGTTATGCATAATCATTATACGAATATAAGGTTGGAGTACTCTCACTTATAGGTTATAGCTAGCTTTTTTTAGTTAATATAGTAAAGTCTAAAAATGTAAAACTTTGTTTTCTTTATAAAATAAAACTAATTATTAACATGTTAATTTTTGTAAGCCAGTTAAATTCAAATCGGTCATTCAAGATGTTGTTTTAACTTTGAACAAATGATTTCCTTTGTGACAATTTTGTAGTATATCTATTTTTCATTCTTTTCCATATATATATATATGAAAAAATGGATATTATTGTGAAATCCAACTAATTTTATTATACTTAATGTTATTATTTCTAAAATATTATTCATTTAAATTTTATTTTCAATGCTTCATTTTTATATATAATATAAGTTCTATTGAAATGTATTTTAAAGATAACTTTATTTTTTACTTGAGATTAATTAATTAAACGATGTAAACTAACTTTTTTAATTAATTAATGTAAAAATATGTATTTTTCCTTAAATATGAGTACAAAAATGGATTACAATTTAACCGATTGTAAGTACTAATAATCATCTTCTTTCGTATGTTCCTTGATTTCCTGGTATGGTACCACTGATACCTTTAATGAATACTATCTCTTTTCTTTGACCGAAAAAAAAAAAAACATCTTCTCTTCCTTTCCTGTTTGACTTGATTTTTCCTTATGTATGTAGTTTGGTTTTTTTCAAGTGTGGGAATCTTTAATGAAGGTTGATGTGGAATTTAATTTATCATAATTCATAAGCACGCGTCTATCATCAGATAATAAAATTAGTGTCTCTACATAAACTTCGTTTTTGAATTCAAGTTATGGGTTTAATCACCTTTTAGGAAAAGGTCAATCAACACACTTGACATGCATGTTGCCACTTGGTATGCATCAGAGATTGAAAAGGATGTGTACCACTAAACTATGATTAAGGAATTGATTAACTTTTAATGAGTTAGTTATTATAGATTTAAACTATCAATTCTTGAAAGCATGTGGAAGCTTTTCTATTCAACAATTAAAGGAAAATTGACCAAAAACGATGACAAATAAGCACACGCATGCTTTGAGTTTGACATAAATACATATATTACACTTTGATAATTTTATAAAAATTAAACGAATTATCATAAATAAACTTACATGATTAATGTATCATAAATAAGGACTTTGAATATATGATGGAAAGAAAATGTAATATTATCATGTTGTGAATAAAATAAGTTTACACGATTAATTAATATATCATTATTAAATTCTAATACATTTATATTGCTATATATTGTTATATGTCCAGACAATTTTTATGTATAGTGTTGTGAATTACATATTATCATGTATAAAAAGAGAAAAATATAACGATGATCTCCTTACGAAACAAGAGATACTATATTATTGTTGGATAATTTTTATAAAATTATTTTAAAAATTATATAAATAAAGAGATATAATTGTTCGACAATATAAAAGATTGATTTGTTTAAATTTATTTGATAAAATAATTAATTATTTTAATAAAATATATAATTATTTGTATTTTTAGTATATTTATCTAAATTATTTTTTTAAATAAATTATTTTTTATTTATTTAAAGAAACAAACCATATTTATATGCTTATTTTATAAATGTTTATTATAATTTTAAACAATCTTCACCAAAAATATGCTACCACGTGTTCCATCATTATTCTCATTTAATTACTGTTATTAAGTAATATCTTTCAAAGTTAGAAGATATGATATTGCCAAGTAATTAATAGGTTTAGGTGAAATAAATAATAAAATAGAATATGAAGACTTTAGCTAAGGAGATGGGGGTAATTAAATTAATGAATACTTTGGGGTACAACAGTGGGTTATTAGATGAGAAAAAAGACGCATTATGCTGTTGCTTGTTATGATTTTTTTTTTATCAGCAAATGCAAAAGGAAACCTCATAATATAAATTAAAGAAATAGGGAGATATTAGAGGTACCCAATATCATAAATTTACATCATTCCCCACCCCAATAATAAAACAAAAGCTATGTTGCAGCACAAAACCCTGGTTATTGCCAGCATAACAATAACCAATCTCAACATATAAAAAACTGAACCCCAATTAAAACCTGTCAAAAAACAAATCCCACACCCCGCTGAATCCCAAGATATACATGTATCTCCAATGTAATGAATCAATTCCTGAACCCACCAAGACTATACATATTACCTACATCACCGGTGATCCAAACCATATGCAGCAAATCAATCCTTAAACTCCAAGAATGGGTATGATTAATTGTTAAGTTGTTTTTAACTAATCATTTAATCCAAGTTAACTAATATTAGTTTAACAGTTTTTTTTTTTCATTTTGTTGGACACATCTTGGGATCCAACTTTATTTATGAATAAAGTTACCTTTTTGCCTCTAAAAGAATAAAAATTAATTGGGTTTCTTCCATGTTCTTTGCGGGTAAATCTTCTTTCATGTTTAAGAGATCAGGGGGAAAAAAAAACACCAATTGATGTAAGTGGGTTTTGATGTATGGTTGAATTTTCAGTCCAATTTGTCACTGGTCAGCGTCTATCCATCCTCAGTAGACAACATCATATGATATGTGTGTAACAGCCCCCTCCAAAATTGTTGGATTCATATTTTAATAAGATTTTTTTTTTGCTCTCTTTTAATAAGGGTAAAAAAGAGAAAGTATTTACTGTCATAATCATAAGAAAATATATAAAAAAAAAAAATCATGAAAAGCATAATTTAACTCACGTTTTTTTTTTTTTTTTATCGTACATTCTTTTTGTATGGTAGATAAAATAACAACGTTACCATCTTATGTCAATTATGAATGCAGCTGACTTCACCAATTCTCATTCTTTTGGCTTAGCTTATAGATCTTGAAATAGGTTGGTTTCTTTTATAATTAGTATCATACTCGATATAGTTATGTAGTCACTTGTATTCGTTACTCACTAATTAACTTGGCATAAATATAATTAAAATTATTATTTCAAGAATTCAACGATTCATAAAGATGGTTCCCATCTCTTATTTTGATATTAATTAAACTTATGAAAAATATATAATGAAATTTTATATGGTAAACTAACTAATTATTGGTTAATGGTTATGGTGATGCATTTTAATTATTTTTAAATAAAATTCCAGGGAAGAAATATTTGACACGGTTTAGAATAATTTATAGCATTTTTCTATAAGCCAATACCTGTATGGTTAGTTACAACAAAACTCAAGTCAATATTTTTGCTAAGAAAGGTAAACCTTTTAATTATTTGGTAGCTACTAGCTAGCTTTACTTATACTACTCTCTCTCTCTCTCTCTCTCTCTCTCTCTCTCTCTATATATATATATATATATATATATATATATATATATATGGATTAGTTAAGGTGGGTGAAATAATGGCCCAAAACATACAAATAAACCAATATAAAATTTCATCAATTGATTTATGGATTTCTAAATCTATTGAATAAGAAACTAATGTGGCTTATAATACATAACAGTCATTGTTTCAAGTGAGAATTGAACTCTAAATCTTTTTGTTATAACATCTTATACTACTACATCAATATTTTTGGTCACAATATTTTTTACTATAGGATGGTATTCAATGTTTTGAACTTCCCCATCGGTAATTCAATAATAAACTTATTGATCTAGCTAGAGAACTCCAATATACTACATAATTGCTATGTTCAAAAGTCAACACAGATGAGAGCATATAAATATTGTAATAAGATGGCATTATTTTGTGAAAATACAGAATTCCTAACGGTGGACCCATATTAGATGGTGGCTCTTGTAAAATTGTCATTTTGTGACTACTGGAGACTTGGATAGCCAGGAAGAAGAGGTAATATATATTTGCATAAATTTGGTGTCCCACCACTTATTGGTTTCACATGTTGTATTTTTATTATATTTTACTTTTTATTATTATCGTTAAAATATTTCACATATTATTGGTTTTTACTATTATCTGTTACTGTAGCATTTTCACTTATTATTTTCTTATTAAACTACACTTCAACAACAATTAGATTTAGACCATTAAATTGTTGTTAGCTATTATTTATCATTTTTTAAACAAATTGCATGTCATATGAGATTCATTATTTTGACTAGTGAATTCGATGTGGCATGCCATGTGGGGACAAACCCATTTTTAAACAAAGTAAAAAATATATGTGATACCAAAATAGATGTATAATTTGACTAGCAACTTAACGTTGATAGTCATGTGGCATGGAACGTGCAAGTCAAACTAACTAATTTCACGTTAACTGCGTAAATGATTTATAGAATTAACTAATTTGATTAAAGAGTTTGACTTTAACTGCTTACAAAATATGAATCTCACTACTATGACTAATGTGTACATTAATATACTTAATTGTACAATATATTTTGAAACAAACAATTTTTAATATTATCTTAATTGTACATTTTACCGTACAACTATTATTGTTTTGTGAGTTCTATCATTCATGTTTTATCATGCATTTTACTATCATATTTTTTAATTTTATGCATTTTATTATTATGTTAGGAAAAAAACCTATGTCGCTCTGCAAAAATTGATAACCAACAAGTCGTTTTTTAAGGACACTTATTAGTTTGGTAAGTTAACTCTCAGCCTATTACTATCATACTATGTACAACTGCATACTCTGAAATTGGTAACATATTACATAGGACGTGGTAATTAAACATGGTATGTTTTGTTTTTCAGCATAATTTAAGTTAATTAGATTTTTTTTTGTTAATTTTTTATATAGAAAAATATTAGTTGTTCGTTGTTAACAGGGAACTCGAACCACGATGTATTGCACCATTTTTTCCTTTCTTAACACCGAAATAACCTTATCACCCCTCTATGTATAAAATAAAAAAAAGTAAATATATTCTCAATTATTGAAAGTAGCATGTGAGGTCAATGGTGGATAATTAGCCAAGTTTTCCCTTGTCATGTAACAAACTCTAATTAAGTATAACAGTGAATATGTTAGGGCTCCCATTTCCACCACACAAAGGAAAAGGAAAATTACAAGACTAGCTTCAATGCATGCATGTGACATTAATTATTTTTATGTAGTACTCTGGATTAATTTCTCTCCTTTGTCGTTACAATTTATATTTTACCAATAATTCATGAATAATGCTAGCTCATTCCACTTAAAAATCTCACAATATTTTAAAATAAGACAAGGAATGTAATAAAAAGAGATAAAAAAAAATAGCAGTATACAAATGTTTGTAAGATTTGTTTTCTTTTTTAAAATAACATTATTGATAATTTATTATTATCAGTCACAAACACATTGTACACCCCCACTATAGGTGCTTTGCTGGACCATGTGGCTTTTTTTTGGAGTTAAATCTATGAATCTAGTTCATGGCGGCAGAAATATGACCCACTACCCCAATCATCAACTTTTATGGTACCCCCCATATGCTCTGAAAGAAAAAAGTCTCACTTCAGATAGGGTATGTTATATGCAGCCACAGAAGTGCCCATGCTTTTAGATAGGTCATGAATCATGATTAAAGAATTGAATTTTCTTTCTGGCGCAGGTGTTTGTGCCATGCCTTTATTGTCAACAATCTATGGCAATTTTTATTTTTTTCAAATTTTGAGAGTAACATGTTACAACCCCATAAGAAAAATAAATAATATTGAATGATGACTATACTATACTATACTCAACAATTGTTTTCTTAAGAAATTATAATCACAGTTTGAAAAAAAAATGATGAAATTAAAAATAAAATAAAATAAAGGACTATTTTTTGTTCCTTCCGAAGTAAGTAAAGTAAATTCAACACATACACTTAAATTTTTCCTGATTCAGAAAAACTCCTTATCTTGTCTACTTTAACGGTGTCCACTGAAGCATGTTTAATTATTTGTCGCAATCTCGCACGTGTTTGCTCCTTCATCATCTTCCACACTATCTCCATCTTCTTCCTGATCAATGTTGTTATCATCATCACCATTTTCTTCTTCTTTTTCTTGATGATACTCTTCACTTGCATTATTCTCCTTCCCTATACCCTCTTCCAACAATGATTCATGAGGTGGAGGTCTCCATTGTTGCTCCGGTTGCACCATCAACGGCTCCATCATCATCATCTCATTCGGCTTCAGGTTCTGGAATGTTAACATGCCAAATTTGCTCTTTTCTTTGTATAGAGCTTCAAGCTCGTGGAAATATGGACATGTCTTGCTATCTTCACGCCTCTCTTTGTTTCCTTCCCTCACTTTCTTGAAATACTTGTTTATGTTCTCCCACTTCTCCTTGCACCTCTTCGCACTACGGTTGTAACCAAGCCTCTGCATTGCAATTGATATATCTTCCCACAACGGAGCTTTTGGTCCATTCTCTAGATACTTTGTTTCAAGACCCGTCCTTATCCTTATCAATGCATGAACCTCAGCCTTTGGCCACCGCGAAGAATAAGAAGAACTCATCGGAGAAGTAGTAGTAACACTGTGACTATTATTCATTTTCTTATTGTTTGGCATTGATAAAGGAGGTTGCGATCGAGGCATTGTTTGTTTTTGTTGTAGTTGTGGTGGCTCTACTTCAACTTGTTGTGTGGGGTTTTGGTGATCGCCATACATTTTTTGCAATAATGCAATGACTGCAGCATCTTTGGCTGCAGCTGATGATCTCTCTTGAACGAGAATTTCATGTTCTCTATTGATTCTTGACATTTCTTGCATCCTCCAATTGTCTTGTTGTGCAACCCTTTCTCTCTCTCTTTGGTCCATGGCTTCTAAGAACTTCTTTTGCATTTCCTCTTGCTTCATGAGGACCTTCCTAGTGAGTCTTTTGAAGTAGTCCTTCCATTTTCTCTTCCTTCTGTATCTCTCTTCTAAGTCCTCATCGGATGCTGTGGAGGATGAGGTGGAGGTTGTGGTGGTTGAGAATGGAGTGGCGTTCATGTTTGGCAAAGAATGTGGAACATTATTGTTGTTGTTGGTTTGTGGAGGAGGTGAAATGAGAGTAGGGTTTGTGGAAGGAAAAGGTGTGACATAAGAAATAACTTGGTTGTTACCATGATGAACATTTGGTCTTGTTGGCAATGTCAACGTGTTTGTTGTTGTTGTTGTAGTAGGTTGTGGTCTTGGCGGGTGAGAGATTGGGAATTGGTTCTCGAGGGCTTGTAATTGATCAAAGAATTTATAGGTTTTTCCATGCGATTTGCCACTTTTGTTCTCTTTGGTTCTCTTGTTGTACTTGTACACATTCTCAAACTTTTCCTTGCACTTCTTTGCGCTTCGTTCATATCCAAGCCCTCCCAGTTTCCTGCGTGGGAAGATTTATGTATAAAATTAGAGATATAGAAAGAGAGAGAGAGAGAGAGAGAGATCAAGTTTTGACATTATCCAATAGAAAATGAGTTGAGGAAAAAAACTATAAATAAAAATGAGCTAATTATGCTTTCACATAAGTAAGGGTAAAATCCCAGACAACGAAATGTACTTGCCTTGATGTGCAGTACTAAATTAACAACAGAAGAGATGGTTTCATATACCCAAAAGAGTTAACAAATAAGACAAAAAAAAAAAAACTAAATAAAGGAATCGATGAAAGGCAACAAAGAAGAGAGGCTTAGAAATCAACAGAAAACTGGAAAACTCGCAGATGATTCATTTCAAACACGGGTCCATTTTATATATGCCTTTTTTACAAAGTGGTGACACTTAGATATAAAAATTTGAGTTAATTAATAAGAAGTTCTTATTGAATATTTATTATCTTAGAGACTACTGGAATAAGATTCGCCGATTTCAAAAGTTGATGGTGCATGTGATTAAAAAAATAACTCTTAACGGCTCGAATATACATGAAGGAAAATGATTTTTAATTTGCCATAACTGGAAATTGAAAACCAATTCATAGATCTCCATGCACGATCTAGAAATAGCTTATAGCTTGAAAGTCTTCATATATACTTTCTAAGATATGAAGTGACTCCAAAAAGCAAAAAAAATAAAAAGAGATGATGAATTGAGAGATTAGATGTATATATGTTGAAATTGAATTATATAAATATAAATAATATTTATATTTATATACCTTGAAACTTCTTCCCAAAGTGGACCTTTAAGACTTGAATCTCGAAAAACTGCATCCATATCCGACCTTATCTTCAAGAGAGCCAAAGTTTCTTGGCGGGGCCACCGGTTCCCTCCAAAGTTCATCTTATTAGC
Organism: Amphicarpaea edgeworthii; assembly: GCA_014843725.1. Taxonomy (NCBI): domain Eukaryota; kingdom Viridiplantae; phylum Streptophyta; class Magnoliopsida; order Fabales; family Fabaceae; genus Amphicarpaea; species Amphicarpaea edgeworthii. The sequence continues at coordinate 5,357,682 of CM026325.1, forward strand.
TTCATTTCCTTCACCTGAATTCGCATCCATGTCCATCCCGGTCATCATCTCATCACCACCACCGTTGTCGTTGTCACTGTTATCGTCATGTGCTGCTTCTTCCGACGGCACCACTGCCGTCACCGCCATCTCGGGCTCAGTATGGGAGGAGATCTCCAACACACTTGATGAGCCTCCTAGCTGCATATAGCTATTCTAGAGATGTTGTGTCCCTGTGCAATTACAGCTAGAGCAGAAAAAAAAATGAATAATAGAAGACAAGGTGAATACTATATAAGGGTTTTTATGGGCATGGAGTGCTTTAGGTTATTATTTATTTATTGGGTGGAGTTTAATTTCGTCTACTTCATCATAGAAAAACAAAAAATGAAAGAGAGAGAAAATAGACTTTTTAATGAAGCTTAAGCAACTTTCATTCCGTGTGCTGTAAATTATTGTTGTTTATTTTATTTTGATTTTATTATGAGTTTAATTTATATACACCCTATGCACCAAAAAAATTTATATACACCCTATAATATATAACCACTTTCATTAAATGTATATGTAGAAATATTTTACATTTTCAGACAATATAATAAATAAATTAAACTCTTTCATTATTTTATTTTTTTACGAGAAACTCTTACATTATTAGAGTTTGGAATCTTCACCTTTTTTTTCAAGTTGAGTTGGGGAAAAATAAGACAGAAAGTCGCTTTGGTTCTCGTATCTGTGTGTCTCACGTAACTGCTGGAAAAAGAAAAATGAAAGCAATAAAATATAAACTATAATATATCCCATTAAAGGAAAAACAATGACAAGTAAAAAAATAATAGAAAAATATGGAAAATATATATTTTTTAATTTATGCAATAAATAATTTAGGAAAAAAAATAACAGTTGTAGCGGGAACAGGCCACAGATGCGACGATGGAGATAATAACTTGTGGCCCATTTTTGTAGGTCAGCTTTTGCGTTTGGGGAGTTTTGGATTTCAGTGGCCGTTTTCGCAAATGGCGAATAAGGAAATTACTAATTTGACCCTAAGTAAGATGGATATCATCATTGACCTCTGATAAATCGTGATACTCATACCGTTAGAAACTTTTCCCATATATGTGAACGTAGAAAAAAGTAGACTAATAATTCCATTTTTTTTATTATATTATTAGTGTGAAGTATTTATTAATTAACTCTGTCAAACTAACCATATGATGTTGACTGGTTTAGAATATACAAAAATTGTGATTCATAATTTCTTAGAATATAATCTGAAAAAAAAAATCCCTTTACTTTTGATAATAAATTGAAGGAAATTTAGGTGATCATGCGACCACGTGGGCAGGTGTAGAACACCACGGTTTGACAAAGTTTAGTTTGAAGCTTGGTTAAGAAAAAATAACAATTTTAACCTAATTTGTTGATAATGATGAATTAATGGTATTTTGGTTAGATATAGGTCACTATGTAAAGGCAAAGTCTATTTATGAAATGGAAGTAACCGGTGACAAATTCAGTTATATTCGACCTAACATAATAAATAGAATGAATATTTTGATGGCTAACAACCTTCTAACACTTTATGATCACCAATTATTTGAATTTTTATTAGGGACCATTTGCAATAGTGTGGGTAATGAAGTGACTTGCCGATGAATAATATACTAGTACTACTTAACATAGAGTTATTGAGCCAGTTTTTCTGTTTTGTTTCTCATTGTAAATTAATAAATAATTTTCCAATTATATGTGAAAGAGGAGAAACTGATAAAGTTGGCTTCCATTTTTCTTATTTTGTACTCTGAATTCAAGAATTCCATTAATTTGTAGTGACCCCACAACGTGCTTCAACGTGCTGGACTTTATCAACCAATAATATTGAATATGGCCTTTACCAGAGAAAAAAGATCAATACAACATGGCTTTGAAATTTTTTAGCCAAGTTTAATTTATAGATTAATTTTTTGTTTAAGTTTACATAATTCACATCATCTAATTTTATTACTGGTATTATTATTATTATTTTTTTTTATCCTTTGGGTCCCTTTTATTTGCATCAATAATGACCCCAGGTGAATGTTTACTACTATTTCTCATTTGAACTGAAACCTAAGAGAATATTTTGTAATTATCTATTCTGACAAGAAAGGAGTTAGGTTAATTAATTTTTTAGGGGAATAATATTAAATCTGCATTGAAAACATTGCAAAACTTTCAAATATTGTTAAAAGATTGTTTTCAGTCATGAAGAGAGTTCGATATGGCTGGCTCCCTCCAGTTTCATTTGCTCGATCCTCTTTTTATATAAGAAAATGACAAAATAATAAATACAGTTTTCTTTTAATGTCTTTTTTTTAATATTATTTATTAATTAAAATTAGTTTTATTTGTTATGGACAATGACCCTATTCGACCCACTTATACTCCAGTCACTTCGTGCCTAGTTGCTTGAGGCTTTTAAGACTCTTATGAACAATGTATGACCCAGTTAGCCCACTAATACTCTCGTTTGACCCATCAAAGATTGATCGAGGCCAACACAAATTAAAAACTACTACATGTTTTTTTTTTTTTTTTTCATTTCAATTTTACTTTATCTGTCACATTTTGAGTCATCGTTTCGACGATTCACACCCTATAGTACGTACTTACACAGTGACATTTCACTCAAACTTCTTAATCTTCTTAGGAATGCCGGGTGAATGAATATGAGGACTCCAACACAAATCCATAAAAAGAGGAAATCTAGACCATAGACCATAGATGTGTGTCAAGTAATCCTAAAGAGGGAATCCCAAATTATTCTTCCTTCTCCACCAAATACCCGGGACTCATTAGTAAGACAAATATGGCAAAAATCACGAGTAGCACTAGCACCCCAAGGGACTCATGCACTGTAGTATATATAGGACTTGAGTATAAGATCAACATTTTTTTCATACACTCCAATGGTAAGGGACCTTGCAAGGTTTAGTAGCTAAGTTAGAGTCTCTTGAAAGATTTGTACAAACACTTAAATTTCGATGATTTGCACAATAAAAAATTGTATTAAAGATCAATATAAACTACCACAATCAAACTTTAATCCTGATTGGAAATAATATATGCCAAAATATGACTTACATTTAAAGTTATCCATATGAAAAATGTATAAAAAGTCAAAATCAATAATGATAATAATAAAGATAATCCACAGTTAAGCTAATATTTAGTTTTTACGTTAGTTTGAATCTCATGATTTATTTCTAAAGATACAACGATTATTTAAAAAAAATATATATAAATTTTTATTGATTTCAAATGATGTGGGATTCTTTAACATATATACTCCATAATAAATACTAAAAAAGTAAGAATGTGGTCTTGATTTTCACGATATGTGTTAGTATTAAGTTCAATGTATCTAAAGTATTGTCTATTTTAGTGTTGGTCAAAGTCTCATAAATTTATTCTTAAAAGACATTTTGAAGGATAAAGAAACAAAATGTTTATAAACTTTTGTTAACTTCTATTATTAAGACATATGAGATTTTTTTGGCTCACTAGAACAATAGGTTAAATTTCGATTCTACACATATTATCTGTTTGGATATAAGGTTATAAATATTTTTGACGTCTTTTTTTATTGAAAATATAATACATTTTTTCAATAAAGAAACTCTTAAAAGTCCTTATAAACCACAACTAAACAGGCTTATTTAAATTTAATCGAACTACTTATATAGAATTGGAATGCATGTGAGGTGCAATTATATGATACATGTCAAACTCTATTGTCATCCCTAACAATCCCGGTATAGGGTTTGCCAAGAATATTCTGAAAAGAAACATGGGATGTGACACCACTTAGGGTGCACCTTTATATCACACCCATGACAAATGACTTGGGATATAGTATAATTTTGACCTTGGTTCCACAATGGGGTAAACTTGGCCCAACGTGGTTAAGCTTTTTGTTGGGTTCTCGTTGTTAGGTTCGGAACAATATCCATGTAGTATATATGGAATGAAATACTAAATAATTGCTAGTAATAGGAAAAAAAATTGAAGTGAAAAGGCCATCAAGTTTTCTGTTCGAGTATTTAGCCAATTTAGGTGTCTCCCAATGATCTTGATTGCTGGTTTGTTCCAAATGGAGCAAACATTTGGATAACATATTATTATTTATTAATTGATAGTAAGTAATTAATCTTGTAAAGCTTGTCAATCAATTAAAAGCATTTGGAGACACATTCATTTGCATTATCACCCAATAATAGTAGTATATGACAATTGTGATTTGATGATTACTTTCTACATGCCAATTTTATAAAATTTATTATAAAATATTTTAAAGCTTTTTAATTACGAAATCATTTCTGACAATCTCTGATTAGATAAATAATGTTTTTTAGCCACTGTTTAATTTTTCTTCTATTAAGTTTTTTTTTTTAGATTTTTCTTTTACGGGTTTCTAGCATCATATATAGATGAGATAAATATATTTCAGTAAAAAAAAAATCATAGATGAGATAATACAGCACTTTGCTTTAATCTTCGATCTAGTTTAAAAGCGAGATTAATTAAATTCCAGTTCTTTAATTAATTACTATGTACTGACTGATAATTTTTTAGTTGGATGGCGATTATTTTGTTTTGACTAAATGACACACAAAGTACCAAATGTGTTATTTGGCCATCAGTTTCATAGGTAGTTGGATGGCTAATTAATACCATCAGTTAAGCGAATTCTATCATTTAGCTATAATTGATGCTATAAAAATCTTCTCCATAATTAATATTAAAATGTTCGTGTATGAAGTTGAAAATTTTCCACGTTATGATTTTAAGAATAAGAAGGGTGACTGAGCAGGACAACATAGAATGAAGCCAGCAATTCAGAAAAAAAGTCAGTTTAAACTTTAAACAAATCTGGTCACACCCACTTATAAACTTTAAACTCGTATATAATTCAAATATGTCTACTTGTAACTTTTAGAGAACACACAAACCCTGTATCATTTATTAATTTGCACTTCAATTGCATGCTTGGGCTGATTTTTATTTTTTTTTTTCATTTGTAAGACAACCATAATTAGCACCTCTTTTGCTGGTTTTGGTCTGTTATAATTAAATCAATATTATCTTTTGCCTTAAGAAAAAAACATGCTTGTGCAAATGTCAAAGATTTTTTTTTTTTTTTTTTACAGATGAAAGATATTTTTATTATAAAAAACAATCATATTCAAATTAGACAATACCATTATAAACAACAAAGTTTTCTATTTGACTATATATCTAGCTAAAATTTAAATTTAAAACTTCTCTTTCAACTATATCAATTTGATGTTAGTTAAATTATAAGGCTCAATTCTTTTACGATATTTGATTATATTGTATTACTGAAAAAAAAAAGATAATTATCATTCGATTTAAAGTTTGTTTGGATATAAGTTATAAGTATTTTTCAATGTTTATCTACTAGAAATATAAAATATATTTTAATAGAGAAGCGATAAAAGATACTTATAATTTTGTATCTAAACCATCTCTTGATTACATAATTTTTTAAGAAACTCTTCTTTCTTTTCTTTGGCATGTTGGCACTACCTTGAGTAAAAAATCACAGAATTAAGGGTCACATTCATATATAGCTAGTGGTGGAATTGAATGTTTATGGGTGGATGATGGGCAGCTTGAAACAATGATAAAAAGGTTGAAGGGACCATACGTCAATGTTACTTACACTGTGCTTGGTTACCATTTGAAGGGAAGCCACGGATAGATAGGACCCATCCACATGATGAGGGCTATATTGTGGTGATGTGCCTCTTGTAGCTGTCATATACCCAAATTGCATCTCTATTTCTAGATGCAGTTTTCAACACCCCATGTGTTATGTGCCATACCACGTTAAGTATGCACTTATATTCATATTCACTCGCGGATATACGATAATTTCATGCTTTTCTTTACATAATATATGGCAAAAGAGAAAATGACACTTACCATCTTGGCATCATTAGCTTTATTTTGAGTTTTGACATGAAATAAAGTGATTATATAATATCTTTTTCTTTCTTTTAATATAAAGAGTAAAATGTTCCTAAGGTAAAATTATTTTACACAATCGGTTAATCATAATTTATCGTTGTAATGATTTTTGTAATAATTTTATAAAAGTCAACTGTCTTACTATAAATGTAGGGTTGTAATTGAAAGTGATGTATAAATCTTTTTCTCTAATATAAATAGGTTTTAATGAAAAAAAGTTTGCACTTATAATAATAATATGGTTAAGAAAAATATTTTCCCGGCCCTTCTAAAGTCTAAACCGATTTAATCTAATTTTACAAACGTGTGGTGTAGGTGCATACATTCAAATAGACAAATAAACCCGAATAATTCCGAGATTAAAAAAACTCGAGTTTAACTAATAAGTACTCAAGTTAGATGGGATTAGGGTAAGAAAATGCATCCCATTTAGGTTATATTTGGTTTTTCATTTGGGGTTGCTTCAAACTCACTTTGGATATAATATACTCAGATTAAAAAGTAAATTCAATTTTTTCATAAGTTTGGTTATTCTCAAAAGTATAGTTGAACATTAAAAATTTATTTTAAAATGCAGTTAATTTTGTGAATGTAAGACTTGAGTTGCTTGACAGAAGCTAGCATATGCATAAGCCATCCATTCTGCATTCTGGCTTGACAGGGATGAGGCTCAATATGAAAGGGTCTAAATAAAAATTGGGTTTTAGTTTCTGCACCTCCACAATGTTTCCTGCACCTCCCAAGTTAGTGTGTTCTGGGGGTGCATGATGTAATTTGGAGGTGCAGGAAGTAGAGGGTATTGCTTTTGGGATAAGAGATTACTTTTTTTTTTAAGGTGGATAAGAGATTACTGGGATATTGCTTTCAGCACCCTTTTACGGAATATATTTTTTTACCTTCTAAATTTGCCATTCCAGAAGCCAAAATCTGCAACTATTCCGGAATGTAATTTTATATTTTGAATTGGTCATTCCGAAAGCTAAAAAAGAGATACAGAAAGCATTTTAGAAGTGCCAGAAACAACAACCAGGTTGTGGACATCATTATCCAATAATATATTGTGGGCCATGTTAAGGGCTTTTCTATTCCACCCATTGTTTTGCTAACTTCATCCCCGATTTTTCCTTTTTTTTTTTTAACAAAACTACCCTAACAGAAGTGTGCCTCCATTGTTATAAGGGTGTGACTTGGCAACACAACAGAAATATAACCTAATTAAAAAAAATCATTCTTGGGATTAAAAATATATATTTTTTAATAATAAAGAACTTACTGTGTGCCGGAATTTCTCATAATTTAATCCATTATAATTATAATTCCAACACAGAGCCATCAAATATCTAGTGAGTGGCCTAAAATCAAAACTCCAAGAGATCCAAACGACTTTCTTGTAAAATCTAAATATCACTCATATGGTTCGTTTTAAAGAGGCATCTCATGCAGCTTTCGAAAAAGCTCCTGCCAAATATTGCATGTTTCATTTCATCAGAGATCTGGAATTCTCCACTGGGATCTCTTAATTAGAAAGACTACACCGTACGTTTTATAAAGCTGCTGCTAGAATTCAACCTTTTGAACGAAAAGTCCAAAAATATAGATTATCATGAATTGCATGACTTTGGTTTTGGATAAAAAAAAATGATCAATTTTAATTTAATTAATTGTTAAATTAGATGGTGTTTTACCAACCCGTAGTGAAAAATATATGGTTGGAAGAAGGGAGAATCTACTGATCAGAAGGATGAGTTGGATTTTTTAACGAAGATTAATCATTAAATAGTTGGATTTATATTGAAATTTTATGAAAATTAAATTAAAAATAAACTAATGTTGTATATCAAATTGATTAATTTACACAAATATGTTGTGGTATGATATGGCCTATGGGGTCTTGGAAGGATGGTTATTGGGACCGTGGATTTGAAGATGGCAATGACCTCTTTTTGTTTTGGAAGATCTTTTGCATCATGAAAGGGACAAGTGGAAGTGAAAAGGAGATAGTTCATGTGTATTTTACAAGTTATCTATTTTTTGTTTTTCTTCTTTAACATAATATCTATTATCTACTCGTCAATATTTATACTTTATATATTAAGCTTTTCGTTTGTTTTGCCTGTTAGAGTAGAGTACATATTACACTAATTGTTCATGAGTTTTTTGAAATTGTACAAATATTATATTGGTCCTTCAAGCTCTATCTAAACCACCTTTTGTTTCTCTATAATGACTTATCTAAACTATATTTGGAGGAACAATAAGTGGTGTCTTTCAAAATTGGAGGGATCGAAAAAAAATTAAAGGGACTAAAATCGAATTTTACATATTTTAAAAGGAACAAAAACATTTTAGCCTATATATTATTTAACAAATCATTGATATGATTTGAGATCTATTATTTGGACATTGTGACTGTTCAAACAAAAAATAAATGTTTTTAAACTCATCATATAGACATCGTTTGTCTCAAAACGAAGGTGGAAATTGTTGTATTCTCACTGGTTGGTATTTGAATCCAGTGTGTTTCATTAAGCATATATACTTCATAGCGTGGATAATTATCTTTTGTATATGGGTTAGAACACTTCTAGCTAGTAGCTAGTGCTCTTAATAATGTTTTTTTTTTTTTTTGTTTATTGAAAGTTTTGGTTCAAATGTAGGACCATTAAAAAAACCGAAATATATATGTGATCATAGAAACTTGTTTTTCCTTGGTCTGTAGTGGCTTTCTCTTTGTTGGTTGTAAACTTTTTCTTTCTGTGTACATGCATGCCAGAACAGAAGGTGCCCACTAAAGGAGCAAAATTATAAGCACATGCACAATTAGTTGTTTCGGTCAGATCCATGGAATCTTTATGTGAATGACTTTCTCCAAAAATCTTGCATAGTTGCATACGATACATCGCATCTATGTATCTATATATGCTAATAATCATCATCATTTCCCTGACTTAGATGTTGTTGCCATTTCAATGTTAAAGCCCTTTTTCCATATTACTATATATATAAAGCACTCAATTAATTCGAATAATAATCGTAGTTAATGTTATAAATTAAGAAGTACTAGTTGATGATATTCATCAAATTAAATAACATAATATATAAACATGAATAACCAGCAGCGCCAATATATATCCAGTGAAGAACATAAATAAATCATAGCATTTTTTTGTTCAAATAAATAGGAAATATACAAAAGTGAAAAGATTCAAAAGTCTCCAAGACTTGTGTTCTAAAGCTTTTCTCCTAGCAAAGATAACTCCTTATATGAGTCCTTTTTGCAAGCTTGTGTTCAAGAATAGTGCTTCTAGCTTCTAACAACTAATTACAAAGGCTAAGCATTTTGAGACCATGAGAAGGAGAAGAAAAATAAAAAATGAGATATAAAAAATACAAGAGGATAATTTTGTAGCCCAACCAAAAGAGAGGAAAAGAAGAAAGCTTACTTAACTTGTAGAAGATGAAGAGAAACCAAGATTTGAAGTAGCACAATGATGGAGAATGGAAGGTTTTTTTTTTTTTTTTTTGCCTTAAAGCTCCAAAGTGTGGTTGAAGAAATAAAATGGCATTTTCTTATAGCAATTAATAGTGGTACGCCAAAGCAAGTGAGAAAATAGAGAAAGAGTTTGGAGTTGTTTTAATGAACAAAAATGTGATTATTTTTGGAGTGCATGAAACCTTATCCTAAGACTTATGTGTATGGACGCGCGTGTACTGAGAGAGAGATTTTTATGGTCATTGGATCAATTTATGAACTATTAGGACAAAAAAAAAAAAACTTATGTGATTTTTTTAAGTGATCACATTATCATTAAATAATTTAAAAAAGAAATTGTAGAAGAATGATCTAGACTATACAATATATGCATAGATTATAAATTTATGATTAACAATATATATTTATATAAACACCTAATATAAATTTACAATATATTATCATATTATATTAAATTTTGTGTATGTGAGATTAAAATTTGATCTTGAATTAATTTTTAATCTCAATTATATATTTTTTTAATGTTAATTTAAGGATAAAAATTATTTATTCTCTCATCAGAGCAATTATTTTATATTCATTCATTCATTCAAAATTCTAATCAACCAAGCGAAATATGGTCATTGAACTACTCAATATTGTTTTTTTCAAAATACGAATCAAACAAACAAAATAGAATCTTTCAACAAGTCATTATACTATACAATCTTAATTACAAAATGTACTATCGAATATCGATATCTATTATCTAACTTGAACACCACAAAATATCATTTTCTCAGAATAAAATTAAGCACGTGCTATTATTGCAATGCTGTAGCATAATAGTGTTTGCGCATATCTATTTGTATGATCACCAAAGACCTCTCTACCACTATATTTTCCATGGAAATGACTATTAAGATTGATCCGTATATAGCATAATCACTATTAAGAACTTTTTCTCTTGTTTTGGTACTGTCATTCAAATGGGGACCACTTAACACAAGTGTTTGTGTGTGCTGGAGTTTTTTGTCTACTAAAACCGGGTCAACTAGTCCACTTCACCAAGTAGGTCAATAACTTGAATTGGAAAAATTCTTGACCCTCTAAATACTAAATACTAATTTAATTATAATAAATATCTGGTTCTTTGAAGCGTTTTAAGAAAAAAAAAAAAAGTGTAAATGCCAGGGATAAATATAAATTAATTAGTTTACACCATATGTAAATTAACTAATCCATCTTTGCCCAAATTAAGCACATAACAGCTAATTGAGTTCAAGTAAATTATACCAGAGAGCTAGAGTGACATCGGCATCGACGTATACCACTAAGAAAAAGTCAAATAATGACCATATTAGAAACCAAGAAAAAAGTTCTGTAAATATAACATGAGAAAGATTCCTTAGCAAATAGATTAAATTTGGAAAAGGGAAAATAGATTTTGTTACAGTGACAAAATATTGGGTGGCTAATTTACAATGTCTTCATGAGCTGTTTGACTTTAATTAGGATAATGCTTCATTTATACAACCCGTTTTTATAATTATTTCTCTCTACCAATCTATTATATCAACTATTATTTGTTTCTCTTATCTTTCTCTTTCTAACGTAAATTGTAAAAGTTGTTAAGAAAAAGTTATGCATTATTCTTGAGTAAAGTTGATTCAAGTGATAATAGACTCGAGTCTTTTAAACAAAATTAAGACTTTAGATTTGAATCTAATAAAAAAAACCTAGTTGAAATGAAGAATCCCACCATAACTCTACAAGCGGTAGGTTTTCCGAAAAAATACAATGCTCAATGAAACATGATTCCTAGATGGAACAAGATTTAGCCATGAACTAGTTAAAGTGACACCAAGTTCTTTAGATTGAGGACATCAATTTCAGTGAAGCAGTTTTACCTAGCAATATAATGCAGAAGTCTTTTTCATTAGAAAAAGGAAATGAAGAAACAAAGAAAAACATGTACTACATGTATACATAAATTGTTAACTCTCGAAAGTTAAAGCATCGTGATATATATATGAATTGAAGTGACGGAATATAGGAAAACAGGTGGATGGAAGTGGATCGATCGACGAGGACATTGTCCAAACATTATTATTGAACTGATCGAAGCACACATGTTTAAAATGTGTGATGATCAAAGAATATTGGACATGGATCGATCGAAGTGGTTGTTTTGTTTTGCTGTCACCATAACACATAATTTGAGCACGAGATAAATAGTTCCTCTTTCGCCAGACAGCTTTCTTTCCATCTAAATATATACACCCTTCAGTGCGCGGATGGACAAATTAGGGCAATGTGTTCGTGGTGGACCCCACATCCCCAAGCATCAAGAATGGCCTTCCATCACAACAGAATAACTTTGCTTTATATTAGATATTATATGTAATGTATCTCTATATACTTAATAATTAGAGCATGTTTGGGATCTTACATTCTCAGTTGTTTTTATGTAATTTAAGTTGTTTGAAAAAAGAACTTAGCTTGTATGAGAACTTAGCTTAAATTTGGAAAAAAATATTATTTTTTTAAAAAATAAATTGTTTTAACAAAGTTGAAAATTTATACCTTATTATTATTTTTTAAAAAATTATTTTTTGTTTCAACTATTTTTATACTCTTTTATTATATAATTTTCTTTTACATTCAAATGAAATTAATTATGTTCAAATCTCTTAGTTTGTCTAAGTGATAGAATTTTTTATTTTTTTTATGGAGCATAAAATGTTTTACAATAGTATATATACAACATTGAAGTATATATGTTTATCATAATGACAGTAAATATAGTTCTAGAAAATTAAATAATTTCAACATTGTTTTCATTAAGCTCAAATCATTTCATTGAGGAATGGTTATAATGGATTATTCTCCCTTATCTGATTACTATGTCACGTCTGTACATAGTTTTGTCAATGATATTTAAACACTTTTATTTTTATTTATATATCTTCCTCTTCTTATCACATTACATCATCATGAATTCATAATATCTATTGAGTGTTCAAAAATGTTATTCCTAATTTGCCAATGAACCTGTACATTGGATGAGGAAAAACAAAAAAACAATGGTTGTTTGATGAGGGCCATATGGTTGATCAACCACTAAAACGATGTACCTCAAAACACGGTAAATCCCAGTGTCCAAATCAATTTTTCTAGACAATCATACGTGCACCACTCTTGATGGCTTTCCGCCACTCAGTATAAAGGTGTCTTGCTTTCATGTTCTGATCATCATATGATGAGAAAATTTCCAAATTAAAACTCCATATTTTAAAATACCAACAAAAAGGGCTAGGTGAGTTACTCTCAAATCTTATTTAACTTGTTATGTTGTTACTGAAAATGTCTCCCAGATGGACAGTGTGTTGATAACAAAGATGGTGCAAACATGAGAAAGAAACTAAAGACTTGATTCGAAAGATGAACCGTTATTATATATCATGGAACTACAGAAACTGCCAATACTAGTTTTTTTAGACAGAAGAAATTTATTATGTTAAATTTCTTGCAAGGAAAGTATGAAGATGTGGTTGATAAAATATACTTTGAAGTTTGACCCATTTCAATATATGTGCAGCGGTAGTATTTTTAATAGAGAGGTATAATAGTAATTTACTCTATATTTACATGTTTGTTTTTTTTTTTTTACTTGTTATCATAGAGTCAATAAATTTATCGCATGCATTATGGTTGAACACAGTGTAAAATCCGTATTATACAGTTAGTGTATAACCTATTTTGTCTTTTAATTAATATAATTTTTAAATATATGATTTTCTTATTTGTTTTCAATCTTTCTTCCACTCATTTAAATAAATAAACAAATAATTCCATGTTTTCTTTATTATTTCTATTCATTCAAATAATACAAGTTTTACATTTTTTTTCACACTATTTCACTTATTCAAACAGCAATCATTTTCGCTTCTCTTTCAGGGAGCTAGCGTATCACTGTTTGGTACATGAGCTCTGCTAACAAAAGATAGAGCAGACTGACCCCAAAAACTTAAAAAATGATTTTTTGATTCATAGGTCATGCACATTTTCTTTTATAGAATCATATTCTTGAGATAATACTATTCCACGTGAATCCCTTTTCTGTCTAAGTGTCTAACATTTTTTAATTCTTCGATGGAGATTTTTTTCCATTGCTAAATTCGAAGTAAGGGTTTTCCTAAAGTGAGGACTGCACTTGAATTGAAACTTTATGCAGCTTATTTATTTTCAAACCATTTTTTAGTATAATTTTTTTACTTGATTTTGACCAACGTTTTACTGCTTCAACTTCTAATTAAGTTGTCTAAGTCAGTTACTTGACCAATCCAATTCAACTAGCACGTGTGAGGGGGATATTCTCCGGATTTTAATAATTGCTTTTGAGAAATGGTATTTATACATCAAATGTTTACAAGTGAAATATGAATATAAATGCTTAAATAAAATAAAATAAAAAATAATGATGTAAAAAGTATTGTATAAACTAATAATATAAATATTAATATAAGAAAAAAATGGTAATATACTCACTCACGATTTGTAAAATAATTTAACTGTTCTTTCATGATAAATAAGTTGTATTTTGTAAAAAAAAAAAAAAAAAAAGTTAAAAATGGGATTGGGGATTATGATTGATGTATGAGCATTAAGCTCATCATATAATTCAATATTTTTTCAACCAAACATAATTATAATTTTAGATTTTATTCTCTAAATATATTATAGTGTGTGTCCTTTATTTATATATATGAATGAAAATCGAAAAGAAAACTGGTCGAGTTTGAGTGCATATCGACTCAACTATCATATAATAGACAATAGTGCCAAAATTGATGGGATGGGTTTGTCCTTGCGAAGGACAGTAATGCAACTCCTAGTGGCATGCGATGCGGTGCGGTGCGGGTCAGGAAAACAAACCGAATTCGCTGCTTGGATTCATTGGCCTAGTTTGTGTTAGACATCACCATTCTATTTTAAATGGTCCCACGTAACTTCCACAACATCAAATATTCTAGTTACATCGTGTTCGTTTTTTTTTTCTTGACCCAGTAGTTACATCGTGTTTGTGACTTCGTGTGTGTAGTGAGAAAAATAATGGATGATCTTTTGAGTTTTTTTTTTTTCTTTTAATCATGACATATAGAAAGTAGTCACGGATTTTATCATGATTAATCTTAGTAAATATCATCGAAAAATTTTATCATCTTTAATGAGATTTTTTCATTTCTATCTTGATTTTTTCGATATACAATATTCGAATTTGAAATCTCAACTATTTATTAATTCTTTTGACGCTACTTTGTGTATGGAGTTTTATTTTTATGTACTGTAGATGGAAAAAAAAACTGTTAAATATTCAAAAACTATTTGGTAGTTGAAATTAATGGCAGATGTTTCAGTTTCTGAATGAAAAAGATTACGAGGTTGTTTCTTTTAGATTATTTTATGAAAATGTCACTATTTGTTACATTCTAGGAATTACATTTTGAAAAAGCTTATGCAGTCCTGCATTGTTGAAAATCATTAAGTTCAATATAAGAAATTGACTCCTCAAAGGAGATTGTTACGAAAGCTCATAATTTTTTGCAATTTAAAAAGAAAATCATAAAGTAAAATAAAAAAGAGTTTTAACCTTAACTTTATAAAGCAAAAAAGTTCACTAAAATATAAAAACTTTCTAACTTGAACTATTCTGGAACAGTTGATTCCTTACAACAATAAAGCCTATTTAAGGATAAGATTTTCTCCCTAATTAACATGGCTTTGTTCACGCTTTAAGCTCAAATAACATGTGTTTGAGGAAAAAAACAGATTATCAAAGTGCCATAATAGCGAATGATTGGTTTCATAAACATCACTTTGTGCCATGGTGGTTGCAAAAAAGCTTCCTCTTAATTCTGCAAATAGTAAACACAACAGTAACCTTGTTGCTTCCTTTGCTATGCAAAGGTACAATAATAATAATCTTAGCATGCGCCAGTGAGCCTTTGCCCTTCTACTGAAAACGATGCTAGTGCCTAGTGATTTAACTTTTCAAATGTATGGGCCTAATTCGTGCCACTTTGATGTCAAAATTAATATATATAAAGTACCAAGCCATTATAATAAAGAAAAGCATAAAGCCAAACATGCCATATTGACTCAAAAAATCTCTATATATTGAACAAGTTTCCTTGTTAGGGGGCCATATTCATTCATCAGAGTTAAAATAAAAAAAATATGAAGAGTTTTTTGTTGGGGTGTGTGGCCAGTGTGGAGAAAAATAGACCCTATGTTGCAATGTTGTTTATTCAGGTTGTGTATGCTGGAATGGCCTTGTTGTCCAAAGCTGCAATTTCCAAAGGAATGAGCCCTTATGTGTTTGTTGTTTATAGACAAGCCTTTGCATCAGTTGCTCTATCTCCATTTGCTTTCTTTGACAGGTTCTTAATTAAAAGAGTTTTTATATTTTACACTTTGATTACACTCACCCCTCTTCTTAATCCTTACCATAAGTATGGTTAAAAAATATTATTTTGTTTTGTTAATTTTGCAGCAAGCAATCAGCTCCTTTGTCATGCAACTTGTTGTGCAAATTATTTCTAGTTTCCCTTGTTGGGTATGATATGTCTCTTTCCTGACCCATTGTCAATTCAAAAGATTTAAGTTTGAAATTCTAAATTGGATATACTCCTAGATTGACAGTGACATGATATCCTAAGCTTTTTTATTTTTTTTATGTATAGGTTAACCGCGAGTTCAAATCTTTATTGTGTTTCAATTAATTATACCACTGCAACATTTGCAGCAGCCGCCACAAACACTGTGCCTGCCATCACTTTCATCATGGCTCTTTTAATTGGGTAAAATTAAAAACAACCATCCTATATTTTGATGATCATAGGGAAAACTGAAACTGGATTTGGAAATAATTTTCAGGGTGGAAAGCATTTCAATAAAACGTGTGCATGGATTGGCCAAGATTTTGGGCTCTATTCTAAGCCTTTCTGGGGCAATTACATTTGCTTTGGTCAAAGGACCTCCCCTGAGTTTTATGAAATGGTATCAACAAAATCAGAACCATAGTTCTCACCCTTTAACAATGGTTCACTCCAAAGGTGATACTATTAGAGGCTCTCTCATGATGCTCTCAGCAAACACTGCATGGTCCTTGTGGCTTATCTTGCAGGTACATATTATTATTACAATAAAGTACAAGATTTATGATATGATTTTTTATTTATTTTCAAGCTATTATTATAATATCATTCTTGCATGTACTTTTTTAAAACATTTTTTTCCTCTTTTGATCACACGTCTTGATATCTCTCTTACTAATTATAGAAATAGTTGTGCAAAAAGATGTAGAAACAGAATTTCTCTTTATTCTTTTTAACATAAGCATTTTCTCTTTATTTTTTCAGGGATTTGTTGTGAAGCAGTACCCTGCAAAATTTCGACTCACTGTTATACAATGCTTGTTCAGCTTCATGCAATCTACTGTTGTGGCTGTTGCAGTAGAGAGGAATAATCCTTCAGCATGGAAGCTTGGATGGGATATTCATCTCCTTTCTGTGGCTTACTGTGTGCGTTTATAATCTAACGTTTACATGCATAATATAGTACTACACAGCATTACAAATATTAAAATGTTTTGAAATTATATAAAATCCTAGTGATTAATTAGTGAATAGGTATATAATAAAGGTCAAAAAGTTGTAAAATATGCCCCTGCAGATGAAAAGCTTTTATCTAAGGAAAAACAATACCATGTTTGACATCAACTACTTTGTCCTCTTATATAGGCACATATAGGAAAAGATTTTGATGTTTTTGAAAAGTTATGTTTCTCCACATCTTTGAGGATTCTCGTATACCTTTAGAAAAAGAGAGGTACAGAGTAAAAGTGAGAGAAATTGATTAATATAATTAATAATATCATGAGAACAGAAGAAGAAAATATAAAAAACATAAATTAAATTGAAAGTGAATATAATTAAAAAAAATATTAGTTGATGTATGGGGATGTTTAGATGAATTTCTATATAAACCCCTTGTGTGATACTGTTTCTTCAACATTAATAGGAAAATTTAATTGTTTTTGTTTTGATGCACCACACACCTAAACACTAGCTTAGTTTTTTTTTTTTTTTCTTTTTCTCTTATATGTTCTTAAAGAGAAGTTATCGAATCATACCTAACATTTTATGCGAATATAAACAAAAAGATGTAGAAAATAACAATGTAAAAGCATCACAAATCGGATTATAATAACACTTGGTCAACGAAAGTTTGATGTGCTAAAAGAATTGAAAACTTTGTGCTCTTTTGCGTACGATAAAGAAGTTGTGTTTCTTTATAGAAATTTACTTGTTTTTGGAGTCTTGATATCCCCAAGGAACCAAGAAAATTGGTATTGATATTTTCGCATAGACCATGATAATCATAGAGTTTTTGACTGCTCTAACTTTATTCCCCTTGATGAATTTCCAAGTGCTCCATTTTTAAAAGAAAATAGAGCGTAGTGGTTGCATTTCTCTTATAAGGGATAGGGGAATGTCACATTCAAATCACAACCATAGTATTTATAATCATGTTATAGTCAAATTAGACATCATGACCAGAAAATGTTGCCCCCATCACATCGTATGAGAATACCATTGACGTATAAGATTTAAATGGACCACATTTGGTTGCAAACCCATTCCTATTTTAGCTTACAAGTTATAATCAAATTCTTGGTCATTAGGAAAGATAGAACCAATTCTATCACTTTATATTATTATTGGTTTAAAGTTAGGTAAATTTGATTTTAATAAAGTTATTTCTAAATTTTATTAGAAATTGAGATATATGTTGTGTAAGTTTATATTTAAATTATATTTTTTTATTAATATAAAAAGTTTAAAGGACATTGACATAGTGTAATAAAATTTTGGATAAATTAATTGATTTTTATATAATTATCTAGTCTATCATCTTTAAACTTTAATATGAAAGTCATTTTCTAACATTAAAATGAATTAAGACAAAAACAATGAGATAATTACGATATGAATTAGACATAACAGTGTGTTGTTGGCAGGGTGTAATTGTAACAGGCATTTGTTACTGGCTGCAAGTCTGCACAATAGAGACGAAAGGTCCAGTTTTCACAGCAATGTTCACCCCTCTGGCTCTTATAATCACAGCAATAATCTCAGCACTTTTGTGGAAAGAAACACTTTACTTGGGAAGGTTCAAATTCTACTCTATATATCAATCTCAAAACACAACCACAAAATGTAAAATAAATTAACTAATATATTCACCACTTTTCTAAAATGTAAACGACTTATAAAAAAATGATTTAAAGTATATTATTAAGAAAATAACGAGGCTAATTAATTGTTTTTGTTTTTGTTTTAATTAATTAATTATGGCATGCAGTGTTGGTGGTACTATTTTACTAGTGGTTGGACTCTACAGTGTTCTGTGGGGGAAGAGCAAGGAAAGTGTAAAAGGAGAAACCCTAGAAGCTGAACAAACTAAAGAGGAAACCAGATTGGAATGCATTGTACAACATTGATTGATTAGACTCTAATTCTACAACAAAGATTGGTGTGTGATCGCACTTAAAATGTTGTCCTAGCTAGCAAGTTGAAACGTCTTTTTCCTATGCATCTTTGTATTATAAATATGTGTATATCTTGTTATCTTTTTGTACTATTTACTTTTCTTAAAGAATATTCGTAAATATCTTATTAGTACTATGAGATTAGAAACATTCCTGATGCATCTGAATTACTAAAAGACTCGTTCCTTGCAACTGAAATTACACATGCAAGCCTCATCCTATTGAGATTTATTCAAATTACAATTTACAACCATACTTCACTCGGCTAACTGATATCAAAAGTTTTGCATCAGTTTAATTACAGACTTGTACCAACTGAGCTAATGAAAAGGAAAATATATCATATTTTTTCATTATCCTAGTATATGTTCTTCAAACATTATTGAACAATTTTCATGTTACTTGTTGATGCTAACTTTTGGACTAAAAATTGTAACCCAAAGTTTAGATTAACTTAAGTTTGCAAACTGAGTTTAAATATAAGATATTTCATTTCTCAAGGCAGTACTATTGGACAGAAAAACAGAGCAACCAAAGCTTTGTAAGCTCGTCAAGTACCACAAGATGAACTTGCTCACAATCAATTCGTCAACATGATGACACTTGATTACTATGAGATATACAAACAATAATATAAATTATTAAATTAAGATTAATAGATAAATATACATAATTTTTTCAAGTGATTATAATCAGTAATTAGTAATTAACTTGTAATCTTAATCATATATAATTGAAAGGCCCAAATTTATATTTAATGGGAATTGTTATATATTTTTTAGTCCTATAGCCATATATAGATGATTTATGTGATCATTTAAAAATGTTATGTGCCTTTTTTCTATAAGAAAAAAGTCACATTACTAATATATTTTAATCTTGATAATTGATATATATTTGTGATGAATGAAACATGAAAGATAGATAGTACAAAATTGGCATACCATGTGTTAACATAGATGATTACATCACGAGAACATTTTCAACATAGTTGTTATATCAAGATAGAAGATAGAAAACTCTGGTACTCTATAATCGTATAGTTATAGCAAAATACTATAATCTTGGCGTTGGCTAAGTGCAAAATTATAGCAACCTAAAGTTATAGCATCTCTTTTATTTAACCTTTTTTTTTTCCTAGTTAATGTAAGACTAATTATGTAAGTGTCTGGCTTCATCCTGAACAAAACTTTGATGTAATATAATAATATTATGAGGGAACAGTATGATAACGACACGTGGGGGTGGCTAAGGATATATAACTTTAATTAATTAATTTGCAGTTAATGGAGCGACATATGTTGTTTTGACATGGAAATGTTATATTTGTTGACGTTCGCGTATCAGATTAAATATACACGTTAGGTCGACTACTATAAAAAGACTATCACGAAGAATTATATATTAATCCTAACTTTTAAATATACATTATTACGCTGTAAAAAAAAAAGTACTATGCATTATTACCAAAAAAATGTTAGAATGTGATTAAAGGCATATATCAACTATCAAGTGAGTAGTTGTTTCAATTTAACTTATAATTTCAAATACGTATTAAGAATGTAGTTGTATTAAATATTAAGAAGAAAAGTTTTCCAATCATAATGATTTTATCTAATTGGAATAAGATTAGGCTAAGTGAAAGGTACTTGTAGTTTAAAAAAGAAGTTACATATGAAAAAATTTAATGATATCCTTTTTTTATAAGAGATTAAAATAAAAGGTATACCATTACAAAAGATAAAAAGAAAAACATAATAAGTCCACCAAATGATTGATTCGAAAGATATTATGTTCATTCCTCATTGTTAAGATTTCAAATATAAGTATTGTGATGCGAATAAAAAATGTGTTTAAGAAAAAAAAATCTACTAAAATTATTCAGTCAAATTTGACGATAGAAATTAATTATTATTAAAGTTGATAAACATTTTGCACAAATATTATGGAAAAAAAGAACTCATCAAACTTTTAACCTTTACATATATATATATTTAGGTGATTACGAGATAATATTAAAAAATTGGTTGATGATGAGAATGTTACTTTATTTTGAAAAGATATATGAAATAGTTTGAAGAAATTATATGTTAAATTTAATAGGTTGTTTTTGGTTGCATTGGACCAAAATTATAAAGTTGCAAAGGCCAAAACTTGGATGGATACATATTGAGTTTGGAGCTTAAATTGGAGAATAAACTTATTTATATGAAAATATCAACTAAAGAATAATATGATGCTAGCTTTGAGTAATACATCTATAGAGGGGGTTAAGTACAATTGGAGCTGAGGTAAGGAGAATGATGACATTTATATTTTGAAGAAGGCATATGAGATATTGTCTGAAGTGAATTTATTATAGACATCAAAGTTCTTTAAATAAATATGGAATAATAGGATGCATTTGAAAGTTAGTGCTCTAATTTGGATATTAACATTGGATTGGCGGCCAACAAGAATGAAGTTTAGAAGAAGAGAAATTCAATTACCTAATAATGATAATAATGATGTATTCTGTTCATTATATATAGAGAAAAATGAAACCGTAAATCATTTATTCTTCACATGTAAAGTTACATCAATTCTATGGTACAATTGTATATTTTAGACACAAGTCATTAGCTTGACACTACGGTAGTTGATTCATTTTGGTATGTACAAAATTAGTTACAAAGGAAAAAGTTAAGTTCATTTGGTGAAATATATAATTTTATTTAATGACCAACCATTTAACTTGAATACAACAAATGAATCGATCTATCTTGAATCTTAAAAATGAAATAGAATGCATATAAAATATTTTCATTTCTTGTTTCACAATTGATCTAATAATTTCAATCTTGTAGTAGGTGATAGACGTTGATCCTATTAGGACTAATCTAATAATTTCAATCTTGTAGTAGGTGATAGACGTTGATCCTATTAGGACTAGGTACTTATATATGTATAACTTTACATGTGGCTAATATCCAATGTTTTTTGTTAGTTACTTATATATGTATAACTTTATATGTGGCTAATATCCAATATTTTTTGTTAGTTGAATATATCATAATGATATTTGTATTTTGGTTAAGTGCTATTTGGTTATAGCTGTAACTAAATAATTTTTAACCTGTTTTTTTATATGGATTCAGGTACCCTTTTAATATAATCTCTCATTTGGCTAATTAAAAAAAAAAACATATATTTCGGTGCATTCTATTTTTGTATATTTATAAGTTTCCATATATGGTTTGCTTAGAAAATGTTAACTTCCTTATTCTTTTTGTTATTGTTCCTTTAGTTTAACCCAACCCGCAACTTATTAATTTTGAAACTAGCAAAACAAATTAAAATTAAATCAAACTAAGTCGCGTCAAATTAATTGGACCAAAATGCTTTTCACCTTGATTTTATAAATCCAACTTGCATTTAATTAATTAATCAATCAAAGTTAAATTTATCCTCTCACCTTAACCTATGCGACATCCCGTTATTAAGTGAACCTTTGCATGTAGCCTGCAGCCACTTACACCAAATCAAAAAAAGAGGTGCAATATTTTTGTAATAGTTTTTTTCAAGAATAATCTTAACCTCTCACAACGTTTTTTACTAGTCATTTGTACTTATTACCAAATAAGTCTTTAATACCTTTAAATAAATAAATTTAAATTTTTGAAAGCGCGTCCTTATCGTAACTTCCCTGCATCACACCGCGCTGTATCCCCACCTCCACTTCCACTAACACACCGTTACTATGGGTAACTTAATTTGGACTTTAGAGTCGGATACCACTAAAGAAAGGTCAACCGTCAAGGGGTTAAACCGTAACTTCACTTCCACAGAAAAAAAAAAACGTCTCCACCAAGTAGGTGCTAACTTTAATTAACATATTTAATATTTAATTCAATTCAATTTTAAAATCCCCCATTGGGTAATTAATAACTAATTAAGCAGCTTTTATGACTATGTTATCCATAACAATTAATAATATAATTAATTATTAACTATTAATAGTAGTAGTAGTTTGTTTCTTGGTGGGATTTAATAAATGCAGTGAGTGCGTGTCTTCCGGAGTCAGAGGTTGTGTCACAGACACGGAAAAAGGAAAGAGAAAACACAGAGAAACAAAACATTGCTTCTTAGAACTTGATGGTGAGTTTCTTCTGCTTCTGCTTCTTCTCTGATCTTCATTTTTCTGCTTTTTGAATGCTAAATTTCTAGTCTTTTGCAATTTTCGCTACTTTTTTGTTATTGTAGTCCTTGTTGTTTGCTCTTTTTTCCCTTTGTTTTTTCCATTTTTTTTTTCTTAACTGTGATTGGAGTGTTGACCCAGAATTTTCTTGGTCTAGTTAGCCGTTTCTCAAGTTTTCTCTTCTGGGTTCTCTTATTAGCTTCTGAAAGTTTCCATTTTTTGTTTTTCTAGTCTGAGTTTTTTGTGGAATTTTCATTTGGGTTTAATTTGGTATCTTTTGTGAGTTTTTTTTTTCCATGACTTATCAATTTTGCAGTTATTATTACTTTTTTTTTTTCCTATACAGATCTCTTGTTATTAGGATGGGCAGAAAGCCTTATTTCTAACTGGAGGTTTGGTAATTGAGGTTTGTTATGTGAACTACTACTATCTAATGTCTTGCTTTCTGATTTGTGTGGTTGTGGTTGCTCCTGTGCGTGTGAGAGACATTCTAAGAGGTTCAGGATTTTTTCTTTATCTGTTTTAAACATAAATAGTTATGTTGGGCTTATTACTTTATGACTACTGATGCTTTAGTTTCACTTTTGACTTCTTTTTTCTTTAGTTTTTTTATCCCTTTGTGGTGGAAAGGTAGGTTGGTTGATAGAAGCATAAATTTTTTGTAAGATACTAAGATTCTGATTAGAATTTGTTGCACTCTTAAGAAATTAGATTTAGGTGGTTCAACTGTTTGAGTCTTGGAGATAATGTTTTAAAATATGATTCTGACAAAGGTCTGAAATTTAAGGCCGCTTTAGCCTTTAGGTTCATGTGAGGGTTTCTTTTATGAGAATCTCTCTCTTTTGTGTTTTCTTCCTTTTACCTCTTTGTGCTTTTCCCTATCTATGTTCAGATACTTTTATTTCTTAATAACTAAGCATTGAAACTGGATTTAAATTAAAGTTTTGTTGATTTGCAGATCTTTGCACTGCTAATAGTTGTGAATTGTGACATCTGACTAGTGTTGATTAGTGGAACGTTGTCCATTGAGTGGTGTTAGTCACATTATTAAACTCTTGGGCTGTCAGTGTATTGTAGCAAATGTCCTTCCGCAGTATTGTTCGTGATGTAAGGGATGGATTTGGAAGCTTATCAAGGCGGAGTTTTGATGTAAGGCTTCCTGGTGGGAGCAAATCAAATAGTTCCGTCCATGAGGCACACGAAGGCCCGGCAGTTGTACAGAACAGCCGGTGGGCTAGCCTTCCACCTGAGCTTCTTCGTGATGTTGTTAAAAGATTGGAAGAAAGTGAGAGTACATGGCCTGCTCGTAAGCATGTGGTTTCTTGTGCTGCTGTGTGCAAGTCCTGGAGAGAAATGTGCAAAGAAATTGTTACAGGTCCTGAGTTCTGTGGGAAGATTACTTTCCCTGTCTCCCTGAAGCAGGTGAGATTTTTGTTATCTTCCATCACCGGTTCATGTATGAGAGATATAAGTTTTGTACAAGAGTGCATGATCATAATTTGATTTTTGATTTTTGATTTTTTATCAATGCTTGCTTTACATTTTACAGCCTGGTTCAAGGGATGGAACCATCCAGTGTTTCATCAAGAGAGACAAATCTAATCTGACATACCACCTATTCCTTTGTCTTAGTCCTGGTAAGCTCAGGTTTTTTACTTTTTTTTTACACCCACATATATGAGTCTGTTTGATTGCCTTTTTTGTGGTTGGTTCGAATTTATATATTATGTAGTTTATTAACTGACAGCATGTAATGTGGTCTGATTTACTTATTTCCATAATGACCTGATCTGACTTATCATTCAATGTGGAAGATTTGGTAGCATATGCCATATGACCTTCATTTCTTTTCGGAAAAATGGAGGGCTCAATGGTATTGTCTTGTGCTTGAAAACTTTATTCTCATTCAAGATTTGTGAACCAACCAAATCTGTTTTTCAATCTAAGTTTAGCTCATCCTGCAAACTTTGGTGACTTCATTCTTGAGTACAGGATCACTAGATTATTAGTTTATTAATATAGATGTTGATGAATGCAAATCTTCTAAAAATATATGATTTTGTGCCACTACAAACTAGATCTTGCTAAGGTTTTCCTTTTCATAATGGGAATTATTTATTCTGTTTCATCTAAACTCAAATATTGTTTGCACAATTGAGCTACCTAGTGATTGTTTTCTACACTTGACGATGGCCAAGTTCTTTGCTATGGCCTACTTCTGTATTTATTGTGTTCATTTATTAAAATTCGATGGGATTGGGAGTTTAAGTGGTTAAACCACTTCTTACTTCCTGCTTACAAGCTGTTTTATCTTCCTTTTCAACTACATTAAAACAATAGTAAGTGCTTACATGCTGATTAAGATGCATACTCCTTTGTTTGGAAATGATTTGGTTGTGGATGCTTGAGTCAGCTTTGTGCAGCTGAGGTTAACTGGAAACCATGAATCATGAGCAACTAGTTTTGCTCCTTTATAATCCTATCCTACTTCAACAACACATAAATTACTTTCTTGTTCCTTCTAATTTTAGTGAATTGATTTAATTATTTACTATGTTGACTACTAAAACAACACAGTTCTACTGTTTGAACCTGACAAATTACATTGCTGTTACCTTCTATAGCCTATAAATGTACATTGAGATGTTTTTGGACTCAGTTGTCTTGTCTCTGGGACATGTTTTGAATTCATAACTGTTCATGCAGCATTGCTTGTTGAAAATGGAAAGTTTCTTCTTTCTGCAAAACGGACCAGAAGAACGACATGCACAGAGTATATTATATCAATGGATGCAGATAACATATCAAGATCTAGTAGCACTTACATTGGAAAACTGAGGTAAATTCTATTTGGATTCTAGTTTCTCACAGTGTGCATATTGTGATCAATCATGGTTTTGCTAATATCTGTTTTGAATGATGTGGAGAACTTATTGTTTTAACATTTTTTTTTCCTGAAAAGTTTATTCTTGTTGATTTAAGTTACTAGAACTATGTAGCAGCATATAACTTTAACAAAGTTTGGTATGTCAGGTAAACAGTATTATTTTCTAAGGCCTCTTGACCGCATTTATGATCTATAATTACTGTAATTGAAAGTTTCTCTTCTTCTATTGTCACTTTGAAACATATCAAATATTTTCAAGTTTGTATTAATGCACTTGGGTTTTTTCTTTTCAAATTATTATAATTTGCATCCATGTGTCTGCTTTTTACTTTTCTGGATACGTTTATGATTTGTAATTTGTAATACCATTGATTTCCTTTATTAACTTAACATTCAAGAAGTCACTGTTTCTGTATTTTTCTGGCAATATAAACTTATACTGTGTTAATCTCCCCTCGTTTCAGGTCAAATTTTCTCGGCACCAAGTTTATAATTTATGATACACAGCCTCCCTATAACAATGCTCAGCTGTCTCCTCCAGGCCGAAGCCGTAGGTTTTATTCAAAAAAGGTGTCTCCAAAGGTCCCTAGTGGCAGCTACAACATTTCCCAGATCACCTATGAGTTGAATGTCCTCGGCACTAGGGGTCCGCGCAGAATGAACTGCACCATGCACTCAATCCCTATGTCATCCCTTGAGCCTGGTGGCTCTGTCCCAGGCCAGCCAGAGCTCCTTCCCCGCTCACTTGAAGATTCCTTCCGGAGCATATCCTTCGCTAGATCAATCGACAACTCAACCGAGTTTAGCAGCTCCAGGTTCTCGGACATATTTGTGGGGGGCAACAACGAAGAGGAGCAGGGAAAGGACAGGCCTTTAGTTCTCAAGAACAAAGCGCCAAGGTGGCATGAGCAGCTGCAGTGTTGGTGCCTCAACTTTAAAGGAAGGGTGACTGTCGCCTCTGTCAAGAATTTCCAGCTGATTGCTGCGACGCAGCCACCTGCAGCCAGTGCTCCTATGCCATCATCATCTCAGCCAGCGCAATCTGATCATGACAAGATTATTCTTCAGTTTGGCAAGGTTGGCAAGGATATATTTACTATGGACTATAGATATCCCCTATCTGCATTTCAGGCTTTTGCCATTTGCTTGACTAGTTTTGACACAAAACTGGCTTGTGAATAGTCACAATGAGAGGTATGATATAAAAACAATAGAATTCTATCTCCATTTATGTATTAACTGGGTGGTGAAGCTGCATGGAGTCATTGCACACCACATAGTTTAAACTGTAAAGGACAGACAGAACAACCAGCCTCTGTAATTTTTCTGTTTTATTCCTTTTCTCTTTTCTCCTCTTATGTTAGTCTGCAACAAACTATCTGTCAAACATATGTGTTGCTTCCAATGGTAGGCTCTCCTGATGAACCAAAAAAAACACTTTAGTATGTTTTGATGCTTCATTATTTTAATTCATGATTATAAATTTGTCTTTAAGATGCAAACAAGCATCAGTTATTTATAAATTCATAACTTGCATGGTGAAAATTGGATTAGATAATTCAAATTAAATTCGATGAGTTGGATTATAATGTATAGATTTAAAAAAAAAAAACTATTTATGCTTCACCATTCTTTGTATAGTTAGAATCCAGCAGAAGCTCCCCAGAATCTCACTAGATCCTGCTTCATAAATTGCACGTATTAATAATATATAGTAATGGATTATAACGTGTTGAATTCAACAATGCTTTGTGCTGTCAAATTCATGAATAATTTGACTTTGTACTAAAAAGACTAGTAATGACAACTGATAGCTATTCGCTTATTTGTAAGAAACTTGTCATCCATTTTTGTTTGAGGGTCTTGTCACGAGAATTTTTCATTGCTAAATGTGCTCTCACTGTAGCTGTAGAAATATTAGTGGGAACCAACACACAATAGCAATGGGGTGAGAAAAAGGAATAGGATCCAAGGGATGGATAAAATGAATGACAATGGCATTCTTTTTTCAGTACAACTCAAGTTACAGTTACAGGTCGCAAAAAGAGCCACTCCTTTGTGATAATCAACAGAACTCCATTTACTAGTTTCTTTCTCCTTTTAATTTATTCATTTCCTTTGGTCAACATCAGTTTCTCCTTTATAATTTATATTATATATTATAATATTTCCTAACGTAAAATTAGGGTAATACTATATATGTTCCATGAACTTCACTTCACTACCTTTGTTCACGTTGTAATTGCAAGAGAATTTTTTTTTTTTTTGTCTACAACTTAAAAGGGAACCTAAAAAAGAAAAGAAGCAATGAAAAAGCAACTACAATCTCAAATGCTGGATTCCCATTGCATGAAAAAGCAAAAGAGGATTCAAACAAGCAAATAATATGTGCCAAAATAACAAATACTAACATTATCAAAATAAAATTGAGCATTAGAACTTGTTAAAGGTTGTCAATATTTGAAGACAATTGAATAAACAGAGAATCGTGGGATCCCTGTAGAATTGTCTGAATAAGAAAAGAACAGTGAAAGTTACCATACAAAACTAGTGTGTTTGTGGAGTGTGTGGAATTGGGACCATTAATTACTTCACAGATATTTAATGGTTGGGAACTTGGGATCGCTTTCGGTCACGAGACCATAAAGGTTGTCGAGATTTTCCCAACATAATAAGGCTAATCCAAATACTATACAACACAGGAAGAGGTTCACGCAAAGCACATATATAGACAGATAAAAAGACAAACTTAACTAATCAGAATCTTAAGACATACTGTAACATAAGTTATCCAATTGGAATGGATATTGCTGGTTCCAATCTTCTAATCAATAGTCATGGAAAATCTTCTTATGCTTCTCCTTGGTGCATAGATTTTGTTTTTCATTCTTATATTCCAAAAATTACAGACTAATCACTCTATTTAAGAGACTGAAATTGGTTTTATTTTTTGCCAGTAAAGAGATGAAAACAATTTGCAAACTCTGGTGAAGACTGAAGAGTAATCCTCCCCAATTATCCAAAATCAGTGATAAATAAAGATGAAGAATATAAGGAAAGAACACATACTAGAGAGCCAGAAAGGGCATGGAATTTAACACATTAAAAGCTAGACTACACTAATATAGTATAATACAATTGATAATTAATTACAGGTTGCAGTGACCTAATTATATATACCTACAACTACAATATGATTTATTTATTTGTTGTGAAATTAACATATATTGGAGTGGCAGATAGATCAAGGTATAGTTGATCCATGACATGACAGACTTACGAGAAGTGAGCACTGCTTAGTTCCAACCATATGAAATGAGTGAGTACTCATGTCATGGTGCTTGGTGGTGGTGGTGGTGCTTCTTATTGCACTTGAAGATTTTGATGTCTGGTGGCATGGTTTTGAAGAAGAAGAAGAAGAAGAAGAAGGGCCTCCTCCCCCAAGAGTTTGATGATGAAGTATGTTGTGGTTTACAAGGGAGTGGAGTTACAGCTAGAGGGGTCAAGGAGAAAAAGCATAAGCACCCGTTTCTTCCCTCCATCTCTCTCTCACTCTAATGTGAATGCTCTTGCATCATATAAAAATATTTTCTTTCTAATTTCTGGCAATTAGTCTGCTCATCTATCAGTCACAATTTTTTTTTGTCACAGATTTCGAACTTAGAAAGTTAAAACTTTAATTAAAAAATTTAAATTCATTACCATTCAAACCAGTTTCGAACGCAAAAAATAATTTACCTTATTTGTTTTTTTCTCGAGATAGATAAAGTTTACTTCTCAATCTATTTATCAGAATTTAATTATTACCGTCCCTAGTAAATAAATAAATGAATTGCACTCTAAGAAAATTAAACACGTCCGTAACAATCCCATGGATTAGTCGGAAGTGATTTTCATATTTTAGATCTATTTTTAATAAATTAATAACTAAAAATGATTACACCAAAAAAAAAAACTAAAAATGATACTAGTAAGAATTTGTAATGAACACGGTTCTTGGACACGTGCTTTGCACTTCCAGACGTTTAAATTTAAAGTACTACTTACTTGGCGTGTAACATGGGAAACATTCATGACTTACTTTTTTTTTGTTTTAATATTTTTTTTTTCAGAAAGCAAGTATCTTTAATAGTTGAATAGATATCCCGGAAATATATTTTCTTTTTCTTAACAAAGTTTTTAAAGAGTACTAGATGAGTCTAATTCGGTTAATTAAACTGAACTCGTAATATAAGTGTTATAGATTTTTAGTATTAAGTTTAATTTCTACTAATAAACAATAAAGCCAACTATCTATCAACATTTTTTTAATGTTATAGCCTTTCTTGGTAGTTGGTACTGCTTGTTAGTGCCTAGTAAAACACTACTACTAGTTTGTTTAGAAAAGTAAACAAAACAAACAAAACGCATTTTTTTTAAAAGAATGCTAGAGTAAGCCATAGAATCTTTTTACAATGTGATAAAGCGTTTGGTCCAATAAACGATGAGTGGTGCAAAGTTCATATTTATTAACAAAATCATTAATATATTTCTTTGGTTTTTTATTTTCTTATTATAAAATATCACATCATTTATTATATATTTTTTACTCTTTTTTTCTTCCTATTTAAGTGTCTTACACTATAACATTTCTGGTGGGATAACTTTGGTAAGGAAGTACACCCTTTCTCTTTTTTTTTTCCTTACTAATTACTACTGGACAGGCCCAAAGATAAAAGCCCACGCTAGCAAAACAGAGGTCCCAATCAGCAAATTCCATTAGTTTACATTTCCATTTCCACTAGCATGCTCACTCAGTTGCTTTACATTTGAACCAAACCACGAATCCACGATCATTTGCCTAATGCAGTTTCTTGTCCCATCGTTGCATTCGAATCCCTAACCCTATTTTCCTTTCTGTATTCCCAATTTCACTTTTTATTTTTTATGCTCATCTACTTATCTCTTCTTCTTTGTGTTTATACTTGTTTTCTGATTGTTACATAGCTTCAGTAGTTTTAATTTTTTTTTTTTTTTGAAGTTGCTTATTGCATCATCGTCAATATCTTCGTTATTCCTTGCTGTAGTTATGGTTTCTCTTTCTTTTGACAAAATCTTTACTCTGAAATTAAGGTTCAATAGTGATAATTGTAGCTAATTGCTCGTTTTGTTGCCCAATGATGTACAAATAGACTGTTGAACAACGGCTACACGGTTTCGTTCATAACTTAATCTGCATCTCTCTCTCTCTCTCTCTCTCTCTCTCTCTCTCTGTTTATCTATCTATCTATCTATATCTTCTTCTTTGCATGTGTGTGTGAGCAATACTAGCTAGTTTTTCTCATCTGGAAGGTGCATGATGGTTTGTGAATGAAACCAGTGGCAAAAGCCGTAGATGATTTTGTATTAAGCTATGAGATCTGAGGGCTTTTGAATTCTTTACTTTAATTTTTCTTTTTGTTTCGTGTTTATTTGTTTATTGTTGTTGGCTGTGTTGATTTTTTTTTTTTTTAGTGAATGGGTGATACATGCACTGGAGCCTGAGTAGTTTTAACTGCACTTTTGATGGAAATGCACACTGTCTAGAAGACTATGACTGATAGTGATACCCACAAGATAGAAAAAGAGGGAGTGGATCTTAAATTCATTGGTTCCCATTTTATATTGTGCTATTCCCTTCAAATCCCAATGTGTTGTTCTTGGCTGTTGATTGAAAATCTCTAATTTTCTCACTTTCTTCTATCCGCTGGTGCTGCCTTTTAAACTTTTTTGTTTCACTTTGTTGTTGTCTTTTATAAATGTTTTTTTGGGAATTGTTTTCTGATTGATATGGAACTAATGGGCTTTCTTGTCTTAATTAGTCTTTGGTGTGGTTTCTTTTAATATCTGTTCTGTACTGAAACTTTATGTCCTTTGTGTGATATAATGCTCTCAGATTCATTAATGTGTCTTTTTATTCAGGAGATCATTTATGTGTAGTATAGTATAGCCCGTGTTCACAACTTTGCTGTAAAGCTGCAGATGATTTTATTCGTATTTACTAAGAGATCTCTGCATTTATTTTTTGCAAAGAATTGAGCGTGATTGTTTTACTCTCATTTCTCACCTCATTATATTTCTACTAGCAGCATTGTGAGGGTGTTTTTTATATGGATTGATGCTCTGAGAAGCTTGAAATTTGCTCTAAGTATGTACTCTATGAATGTTTAATAATAACTAATTTACTGATTTGGAAAAAAAATATCAGGGCTTTCTGTATATTGTTCTAACAGAACATAAACAGTTTTTGCTCAAAGAATTATAAATAGGAAAAATTGCAGTAAGTTGTCCTCTGTTCTATCTGTTGCTGCCCAATGATGGATAAATAGACTATTTCAGTGGCCACCTGGTCTTTTTGTTTATAACCGGACTTGTGCCATTGCTTCTCACCTCAGTGTCTCTCTCTCTCTCTCTCTGTGTGTGTGTGTGTGTGTGTATTCTTGGCTTTTGTTGTTGTTGTTGTTGTTGTGGTGGTGGTGGTGGTGGTGCAAGAAAGGCTGTAAATGAAACCAGTGTCAGTCGGCCGCCGCCAATTTGATATGTATTATGAGATCTGAGAGCTTAGCAAATTTTCTTCTGGCAGTATAAATTGATTCACTGCTTAGTTCAACTACTTGCAAAAAAGTTGAAAATGTGGATGTTCAATGTTTTACGATGATTTCACGCCTCATTATATTTCTACCAGCGATAACAATGTGAATGGTTATCATAGTTTCCATTTTGAAAAGTGTTGGCATCACATTCCTAAATGTGCTAATCTCATTTTCTATTTGATATTTAACGTGTGCTTAGCAATTGAAAGTTTCGTCTGATGTTTTTATGTAAACTTTTGACAGTTTCATGCTACTCTACCATTTTACTTATAACTTGTTGATATCAGATTATGCTGGATTAGATAACGACTGCGGATGGTTATAATCTTGTG
Source organism: Amphicarpaea edgeworthii (assembly GCA_014843725.1). Lineage (NCBI taxonomy): Eukaryota > Viridiplantae > Streptophyta > Magnoliopsida > Fabales > Fabaceae > Amphicarpaea > Amphicarpaea edgeworthii. Next base: position 5,390,792 of record CM026325.1, read on the forward strand.
CAGTACTTCCCGGCCCGGAAAATTATCGCCTATTTTTCATTGATTCCAGGAATTACGTGAAAGCTTTTCAGCCCAAAGGATATATTTTTATTCAGTGTAATATTTTGACTTCTGTTAGCAAATGTCGGTACTTTGGAAAAATATAAATAAAATATACATTGATCATCGCATTTGGTGTTGATTGTGGCTTGTGTGAATTTAGCTCTCTTTAATTTTGGAATAATTCTATGTCTTGTAGTCTTTCTAACTTGTTAAAGGAATTATCCGTTTTTGTATAAAACAAAGGGGATAATCTGTTTTATTAAACAACTTTTAGAAAAATTGTTTCGTTAAAATGAGACTATTTTTCAACTTTCTTACGTCTTCCTCGCATTTAAACTTTGGAGCTATCGACTCTCACGTCTTCCTCGTATTTAATCAGCGTATCGAAGGTTTTTTTTTGGTTAATAGACAATGAACGTTTTTTAATGAGATAAATAATGAACGTTAAGATAGTTATTACAAATTAGCTTATACATATAAAATACATTTTATTTTCTTATTTTTTCTCTTATAAATATTTTTGAAAAAGTTTATCTTAATCTATTTCTAATGTTTTTTTTTTAAAAAAAAGTCAACAACTACTTGAAAAAGGCCCTTTTGTTCAATTTAAACAGCTAAAACCGTTCCGTCAAAAAAAAAACCTGTTACAACCGCACATGTGATACAGTTTTTATTTTTTAATTATTTTTCCTCTCTCTTTTACCAGAATTTTTTAAAATACAAAGAAGTGAAAGAAAATAACTACTAGAGCGGCCCAAAGATGAAAGCCCATCGATAAATTCATAGTTTTCCACTGAACAACTTATAAATGCTCGCTCACATCTCACACACCAAACCCTAAGTCCATTTCTTCTTTGTTCCACTCACTATCAACAAACAACATCCCTGTTTTCCCTTCAGTGTTCCCATTCACTCCTTTATTTATTTTCTTTATGCTTAATCTGTTTACCTTTTCTTCTACGTTTTGAATCTTGTTTTCTGTTGCTGTGGAATTTCATTTTTTTTTTGGTGTGTTTTGCATCTTTCTTTTGACGGTTGCGCGATTTCTGAATGTTTACCCCTTTCTGTGTGTGGTGTTCTCAGAAACTTACATTTTCCTCTTGTTTACTTGGTTCTGTTCGATTTAATTTTATTTTTTAACTTCTATTCAAGTGGATCTTATATTTCAAAGTAATTTTCCTCTGGAAATATTGTTTAGTATTGATAATTGAAGCAAATTACTCGTTGTTATTTTGCCCAATGATGCACAACTATATTGTTGAGTAGCTGCACGGTCTCGTTCATAACCCGATTTGTATCTCTCTCTCTCTCTCTTTACTTGTGTGTGTGTGTGTGCGCGTGTTTGTGTTGTGTGTGTGTGTGTGTATGTGTATGTGTGAAGGATGCGAGAAGGTTATGAATGAAACCAGTGACAAAAAGCTGCATATGATTTTGTAAGCTATGAGATCTGAGGGCTTTGTATTTTGTTATCTTTACATTCCTTTTTCAATAATTTATTTTCTATTGTGTTGATTTGTTTATTGTTGCTTGTTGGCTCTGCTGATTTTTTTCATGATTAGTGGAATGATGATATGCACTGGGCTCTGAGCAGTTTTAACTGCGCTTTTGAACGAAATGCACAGCCTAGAAAGCTTTGTCTGACTACCCACAATATAAAAGAGGGTCTGATTGGTAAATTCATCAGTTCCCCCATTGCATATAGTTTCGTTCCGGTCAAACCCTAATTTGTTAGTTTTATATACTGGTTCTGCCATTTTATTTTATTTTTACTGTTTAGTTTTATTTTTCTGTGTATTGTTTTCTGATTGATATGTGAAAGTAAAGGGTTTTCTTCTAGTGTCCCCTGTCTTCCAGATGTATTTGTTTATGAATGAGCTCTTTTAAGTATTAACCCTACTTACTATTTTAAATTGATTTATCACAATCATGACTGCGGAAAAAAATTAATCTGAAAATAAGCGTTGATAATTATAGTTGGGGCAAATTGTCTGTAATCTTGCCCAATGATGTACAAATAGACTATTGAATGGCTTCATGGTTTTGTTCATAACTTGATATGCATCTTGCTTTCTCTCTCTCTCTCTCTGTTTGCAATTGTGGTTGCTCTTCTAAGTGTTGTGTTGTGTCCTTTGTTGGAAAGGTGCATGAAGGCTGTGAATAATCAGTGTTAAAATGCCATAGATGATTTTATATTAAGCTATGAGATCTGAGGGCGTTGGATTTTTTGTCGTTTATTTTGTTTCATACAGCTGCCTTAAAAAACTTGGATTGTGACTGTGTTGTTTGTGTGGAGGCTCTTGTATGCATTTTCCCCTTGTTTTCATCTCCCAAGTTTTTTACTGGTTTTGTTACTCTGAAAATAAAGTTCAGTGGTGATTATTGAAGCAACTGCTGATTATTTTGCCCAATGATGCAGAAATAGGTTGTTGAGCAGCTACTCAGTACCTTTCATATCCCGAAGTGCACCTGTCTTTCTCTCTCTCTCTATTTCTATATATATGCGTATGATGTGTGTGTATGTGTGATGTGAAGCAATGCTAGAAACACTCTGATCTGGAAGGTGCACCAAGGGTTACGAATGAAACTTGTTAGAAAAGCTGTAGATGATTTTGTTAAGTTATGAGATCTGAGGGCTTCAATAAATAATTTAAAGACAAGCAACATAGAGAATACATATCTCTCTTTAAATTATACACTGTAATATGTTTATTTATTCTTATTTGTTGGCTATGCTAATTATATTTTTCATAAGCTGATGATGATGCAAGCATTGATATGAACATTTTTAACTGCACTATTGATCGATTGCCAATCTGCAATTATGCCCAATGATGTATAAAGGAACTTTTGAATGGCTTCATGGCTTTGTTCATGACCTGATTTGCATATCTCTCTCTTTCTTATACTACTATTACTACTACTACTACTACTTCTTCTTCTTTTCCACTTCACCATCCCTTTCTTCCTCTCTCTCACTTCCTTTGGTTGTGATTATTGGAAATATGCAAGAAGGCTGTGAACGGAACCAGTGTTAAAAGCTGTAGATGATCGTGTATTAAGCTATGAGATCTGAGGGCTTTGGTTATTTTCTTGTTTATTGTGATTCTAATAGCTAGCTTAAAAGAGTTTTAATGTGAATACATATTTTTCTTAATTGTTTGGTGAAGACTTTATTGTGATCTTATCCCAGTGATTTCTTAATTAAATTTTTTCTCCCTTTTTCTCTAATGCGGCACCAGGCTCTGTGATAGTTTAATAGGTTGTTTGCTTTTCTTTTGTGGATTAGGCTCTAAAGGTATACCAAAGCTTTTTCTTCATAGGTGTGACTTTTTTCCCTCAATACTATAATTTCTGTTCATATCAGATCTTTTTAACTTGAATGATTGAAGTTTGACCTACAGTTCGGTTAACGGTGCATGCTACTATATTATTCTGTCAATATCAGATTATGCTGTTGGAGTGCAGATGGTGGTAACCCTTTGCTGTCATTACTGGCCTAGCAAGTCATCGCCTTTTTTTTTCCATTGATTCTAGGAAATATGTGAAAGCCTTTGAGATATTCAGTGTAATAATACTCTGGGTTAAACTTTGGAGAAAAATATTAATTTGTTTATTTATTTACTCATTTTGTTTTTGTATTTTCCTGCTTTATTAATCATTATTGTGATTGTGGGAAGCAACGATGGAGTTGTTGTGTAATAACACCCTTAGATTCTTCGATTCTATATGTGATCTTTTTATCTGAGTATATAACATTCACTTTAGCACACCAATATCCTACGAGACGCCGGAATCAGAATTATACTTATTTTTGCCCTGTGTTTCTGCCTTGAAGGATAATATAAAAAAGGCTATAGTTAATTTTGAAGTTTTGATCTTTATATTCAATGTAATTATTATTTTTTATTTCTAATTTGTCAGGAGTTAATTTAAATAAAAAATTTAATGAATTTTGGTATGTTTAAGATTTGAACTTATTCTCTTTCATTTTTAAATGTTAACATAAATGTAAGTTAATGATTTAATCAATAATAATTATAAAAAATTTATATATATAATTATTTTATATAAAATTTATTTATTATCATATATTTATTTATTATTTTTTGTATTTTTAATAAAAATTTAGTATTTTAAATAAAAAATAAAATAAATGTTGTGATTTATAAAATAAAAAGTAAAATATAAAAAAATTACAATTAATAATCAAATATATTAAAATACAAATGAAAAATAAATTAAATAATTTTTAATAATATTAAAAATTAATTAAAAAAAATATAAATTTTTAATAATGTTAAAATAGAATTAATTATTGATTAATTGATTTATATAATCGATTTATATTGAAAAAAATTAAAAATATTTGTTATATATAAATTTTAAATTATATATTAAATTATTGTTAAGAACACAAAAAATAATAAATAAATATATAATAATAAATAAATTTTATATAAAATATTTATATATATAAATGTTTATTGATTAAATTATTAGTTTAGTGGTTATGTTAATATTTACCTTATACTATTCTAATTTTTCAACACTAAATTTGAATTTTCATATTTTCAAAGTTAATTTATTGACTTTTCACACTTTTAAGAACTAAAATATATATTTATCTTTAAAGAAAAACAAATAGTAGTTAGATATATACTTCCAAATTTTTTATATTTTTAAAACACTACATAAATATTACTATAATGATTCCAAATTTATTCATAAAATAAAAAAAAAGTCTTAACACTCAAAATATTTTTTTTATCCATATATTTGGATAAAGTAAAAAATCACATGTTCTAAACTTTTTATCCTTAATTTGTTATTTCCGTAATTTAGATGTAGATTTTGGTTTCAAACGTATGACAACAAAAAAAAAACAGCCGAAACCAAAGTGGTAGCAATTAGACTAGCAGTGAAGGCAAGAAGGAAAAGCGGCGTCTGAAGTTGGGAGATGTTGGAGGCGAAGTGTCTGAAGAAAGCAGTGGTTCCTTCCACTCTGATTGAGGACCCTTCCCCTGGAAGCCTTCAGTGCACACGCCTTGCTCTCCGTGTCTGTACCCTTCTGTTTCTTTTTCTCTCATTCATTACTTTTTCTGTGCTTCTTAATCACTTTAATAACATATTCTCAGGTTAGCGAGGACCGAAGTTCCTCTTCTGTCTACATAGCCTCTGGTCCCCACATTCATAAGCTCCACGTATGCATACTTATACTTCTTCCTTTTTCTACTCACTCAGAGTCTGCAATGGTCTCATGTTCAAACCATTAGTATTTAGTTGCGTTCAATATTCAGAGAGTTTTGTTGCCCACAATGGTCTCATTCGACCAGGATTATCTTCAATGAAAGATACTTGTGATCTTATTCTATGAAAATTAGCTTATGCAAAAACCAGTTTATAGAAGTTCTCCCATTTAGCTTCTTCAAAAGCTAATTTGAACTTATCTAGAAGCTTATCCAAACAGACTTTAGTCAAATTGGTTGTGCTGATGTAAAACACAAAATATCACTTTGCTGGTTTGTTTTGCGTTTTCAATTTCATTGGCCACTTTTAGTTCTACAAATGGTCGTTTTACTTAACTATGGTTTATACTACTCTGTAGGTTGCTCTGGGAGACTCTTCAGTCAGCGAAGGAAAAGATAGCCTATTGATACCTGAACACACTGAGGTATATATAATCTTGTAAAGAAAATCTACATGCCTTATCTTTGCTTATGTTGTTTACTTACTTATCAATTTAGTTAGTCTGCATATTATGTTCTCTTGTAGGTTATTGCCTCTTCGTTACTCAACCGATGCCCTCATCGATCAGAAATTCAGAGTATTGCACTTGCTGAGGTGGAGAGTATGTGATTTTTGCACCATGAGCATTCCTTTCATATTTTGTTTTGCCACAATGCGCCTTCCATCAAAATTTGCAATGGATATAGCAATTCTATATTTTAACATGCTGTGTTTTTAGGCTGTGACCATGTAATGTTGGGAAGTGTGGATTCATATGGTCATCTCATTGTGTCTAAACTAGATGCGTCTGGTGAAGGTACTTTTCTTTCTCTTTTTACCTTAACTATTCTGGCTTTCCTTGAGTTGAGAATTAAATTTAACTTGAAATTGAATTAAGCTTTTAACTGTTATCACTGAGTCACTGACTTAGTTTAGTTGGACGCATTTCTTCTAATTTGTAGATGTTGACAGGCTAACATATTCTGCATTGCCTCATGATAATGGAATTGGGGAAGGAAGTTGGTCAGGACTCTGCTTTTGCCCAAATCAATGGTCTATGGTAAGCACTTTTGTACCATTAATGGTGGTTCCATTTCCATCTGCAGAATAATTTTTAGAAAAATCTTAAAAGTACTTTTTCAACTCCAAAAAAGGGAAGTTTTACAGTTAGAGAACTATATAGACACCTAGATTTTTTTTATTTTTTTGCTTTACTGTGGTTTAAATCTCTTGATAATGCTCTGTTGATATTATTAAATAAGCAGTGTAAATCCTACTTTTGAATTTTTTGTCCTATTGTCATAAGAAAATCAATAGCACAGGAATATAAGCTGTGGCAGTGACCAGAACTTTAATTTGACAAGCTTGCTAAAAAAATCAGTAGATTGGTTGCTGTTTTGCTAATTGTGTTGTGTTGTTCCTTTATCCAGACAGCTGTTGCCCGTAGCTTTTGCAAATCCATTGATATTTATGATCAAGACATCCACATTCGCTCATTACGACCGTAAGTGTTTTTATTCTGTTTTGATGTTTAATTCTGTGTAATATTGATGACATGCGCCTCTAAAACATTTGATACAGACTTAAGAAGAGACCAGTAAAAGATTTAGGAAAGGCTTCTCTGAATTGCTTGAGTTTGTATACTCAGCAATCATCCTTGCTATGTATATGCTTAAAATAATAAATGTATTTTACATTAAGAACAATAGTAAAAAAGTTGAACTATTTCCTATGATATACTACTCACTGTCATCATTTTCAACACTCCCCCACAAGTTGGAGCATATAAGCCATATTCACCAAGCTTGCAATGAAAATATTGACTCCAGATTCCTCTTTGGACTTTCTGAACTAACAGATTCAGTGACAAGATAGAAAGAGTTTTCTCAAACAAAATGGTAATCTATTTCAAGATGGCAGTCTTGATTTTGAAAGCTATGCCTCAAAAGCAAAAGGAATACTGTCTGACAAATGTTTTTATCTGTTCACATTTCTTTTTGAGCATTTCTCTAAGTTAATTTGTCCTTTCAGGCTTTGGTACCCTACTTCGTTAAACTTCTTGCAAAATGTAGTTAATGGAAATCAAAGTTCTACCTTAGCTATTACAGAAGGAAGCCAGGTAAAATTTGTTGACTAATGGTTTCTTCAATGTTTTGGTGTTATGTTATGTTCACGCATTAGACACATATTTGTAGTTTTGTATATAATTTAGAGCATCACCTGTTAATATAACTGCAGCTGACAATGTGGGACTTGAGAATGAAAGAAAATGGTGGTTGTATACATCGGATTTGTGGCATCCCTGGCGATATCTTTTATGCTGTTTGCGGTTCTTCCAATGGTTATGTTGCTGTGGGTGGAGCTGATCGTACTGTGACTATTTATGATCCTCGCAGGTTAGCTGCTGTTTTGATTTCAGAACAAAACTAATAGAAATTTGGCATGTCATTATATTCTGTGACTGTGTCTGTAACATTTAACCAACGTAAATATTGTATAGAAGCTATAACAACTATTCCTTTTTTATATAGATGGACAGCAGTGTCTAGATGGGTGCACTGTTCAAAATACGAGGTCAGTTTAACAAAGTACTTTGCCTCAATCTCTCAGTAATTTTGTTTACCACTTCTGAAGAATGTTTCTTAAAGAAATTGTAATATCGTAGCCGTAGGCATGATTTTGCAGTGTTTTTTTTTTTTTATAAATGTTTATGTAGCTATTTGATTTACTAAACTAATATGATTCTTAAAAGGAATCTCATGGTGGATAATATTCCTAAGAATTTGGTATTTAACAACCAAACTCGATAGCTTCGTGTGATTTATATAGCTGACCTCACTTAGTGGGATAAGACTATTGTTTTTTGTGTGTTACTTGCTGTACTATTGCTGCCATAGATTACTCTAATTGATTTCGTTAGTACTGCAGATAACAGGACTGGCTTTCTCAACAATTGACCCTGACTGTATCTATGTTCAAGGGGTTGATTATGAGGTAATTTTGTCATCTTTTAACCAATGTATATTATTACTACTATTGTCAATCAAGATAGCATGGCATAAGAAAATGAAGGATAAGAGCAAAATGAAAGGGTAATTTTGCATTTGGATACAATATTTTTATGTACTCCAACTGGTTTAGTATGGATTTTATCACTGGGCTTCAGACATGTCTCTTCCATGCAAAAATGAAAGTGTTAACATTTAGTGTATCAAATGTATTTGATTACTTGGTGCAGAAATGACATAGCTTCTCTTTAAACTGAATTTCTACAACTCACCATAGTGAGCGTATTCTGAATGAATTTTGTTAATGTGTGTCCTTTAGGGAACATGCTAAGGAATATGAAAAAATAGAAATTACTATGGAAAGTACAAGCATTTAATACCTTCAGAGAAAAAAAAACATTTAGTACCTTCTTTGAGTAATTAAGATGTGTAATGAATGCTATTTTTATTCCTTAACAAAACCCCTTTTTGGATTATATTTTTAGTTCATACCCATGCAGATGCTCATAATGCTCTTCAATTTGGAGTAACCAATGCAGGTCTTTTGTGGACAATGGAAAGAGAGCAACAAGATATTTTCATTTAGAGGAGACTCAAATTGGCTTGGCTTTAGTAAGGTTTGTATATAGCCTGTTTATAATTTGTCACTTGATTCCACTGTGGTATCTAACTGAAATATAAAAGTTCCTTTGGGATCTGATTTCACATAATATTTCAAATTATTTTAACACTCTTTTCCATGTGTGTGAAATTTACTCTATTTGGGTAAGCTTCTCCAAAAGCATTGCTGTGAAGAGAAAGTAAAAAATGAAATGAGCTTTTACATAAGCTGAAATTAGCTTATGTATTAGATAATTTCTCGAAACTCTCTCATGTAGAGAATGCATAAGTTAATTTCAGGCTTATGGAGAAACTTATTTCATTTCTTCTTCTTACTTTCTCCTCCTAGAAGTGCTTTTGAAGAAGCTTATTCAAACAAACCTTTAGTTGAGTTTCACCTTTGTAGTTCTGCCAAGCACAAAAATAATGTAGGCTAGATTCTGGTTTCTTCTTATGGAGCTTTCTATCTATCTTATCTTTAAACACTTATTGGCTTTTACTTATGTGAGATATTGCTTCTAATATTATTGTATGTTACTACATTTCAGTGCTCCGACAAAGATGTTTTGGCTGGATGGTGTGATTCAGGCAGCATATTTATAGCTGATGTTGCAAGTGAAATTGATAAAGTGGTGTCTGTCCAGTAATTTTCCCATCTTTGTAAAAAAAAAAAAATTGTCACCTAAATGTACGTATGTAACCACGGCTGAGTTTGAAGGGAAAAAGAAAAATGATGGATTTAGTGTGATTAAACTTCACTTCATATGCAGAACATGTTTTATAATGCATTTCTAACCACAGAATGTGACTTGAGAATACGTACGGAATGCATTATTTTTGTGCACTGTAATTGATTTTGTGATGTTCATTTTAAGTTCCCATTTTGACAAATTAAATTATGTATGTGGTTTACAAAGAAGGCCATTATTGTGTTATATGGCATAAAACATGAGCATATGATCATTCAATGAGCAGATAGTACTTTTAAGATTCTTAGCTTTTCTTAGCTTTCTCTTGTAATATGTTTGTACTTGTGTTAAACTTTTAGTATCTTGTCATACCTTTATATCATGATGATGTTGATAAAAATGTTACCGCGTATCATGGAGTTTCTCTCTCTAAATATATCTTTCTTGTCTCCCATGCTTTGATTTCTTAGGAAAAGATAGCTTAAATTATTTTGGACTTGCCATGGTCGGTGAGATTCCATATTTTAGGCTTTCTTTTCACTGTTCTATGCTATTTTTTCCTTTATGACCATTATTATACACGAGCTAACATATGGTACCAGAGAACTCGTCACAATGCAAAAATATGAGAAAGGGTCATATACACAACTTTATGAGATTGTTTTGAGATTCAAATTCATGACCAACGCTGTGTTTGGATTGAAGTTTTCCATGTCCCAAACCTCACGCTATTTAATTCAATGCACAAAATCTAAAAGTTGCAAAATTGAAACTATGTTTTGTGATGGGATGCAACACGCATTTCAAAGTGTCGTTTTGTGATAAGTTAGGATTTGTAACTTTCATTTAAAAGCTGATTTGAAGGGCTTTGAATGCCAAAACAAATATGCTATGAAACTTTCAGAAAACACTTTTACAATATGTTCTATTTGATTACCAAAATTCAACTTTATGGTTATGCTAGGATTCATTCCCCATGTTATTACACTCGAGCTAAGCTACAAAAATTTAAGAGCATGAGTTAAAAAGGTTGATTGCTTGGAATGAATGACCAATTACAGACTTAATCGTTTAATTAAAAAATAATAATAATAAAGTGCTTACAATCAGTTTTAAGCATTTGACCTCAAAGTCAACTATGACCTACTTAATCACTAAGACATATTAATTATTGAGAACTAATTTGTATAAATCATGCTAGGGTTCTTCCTTGAGCCAACTGATCTTATTAAAAATTCACTCAATTTTTATGGCGATCTTCTAGGTTTATCAAACCTTATTGTTTGTGGTGCCTATTTGATTTTTTGTCTTTCACATTTTCTTGTTACTTGTTCGTTTTTGCGTTTCCGAATTGTGCCTTCAATTTGTTATTTTCTCAGGTTTGTTCTACCCGTGTTTCTTATCCGTTTTCAGTGTTTCTTGTCCCTAAATTGCAATTCAAAGTGTCATCTTTTTCCTTGATTTGGAATCGCTTAAATCCAAGTTTTATAGACCGAGATACGATCAAAATTTAAAACTTGTTCTGGATTATTTTTTGTGTGCAAATTTCATCTTAGAAGATCCAATTTGAACTAAACATGTGATTTTTCCATTGAATTCTCCTAGCAATGCTTGTGTGTGGTGTGGTCCCAAGTTGAGGGGTTCAACGCCGGGAATCTCTGAAAAGTGAGGGTCAAGGAGCTTGGTGCCATAAGGATGATAAAATTGAACCATGCTCTCTTGTTGGGGAACTATAGGTATGACTAGGTACTCTATAATCTATTGGTTGTTCTTTGTATGGGACAAGCAAGAAAGAAGGGTCTTAGTATTATTATTTAGGGAAAGCACCTAACCAACTACCTATTAAAAACTCTACACTATAGGGTATAGGCTAGTATAAAATATCACCTTATCCATGCACCGCCCCACTTTATCTTATGGCCAAGAAAGTGCATTAAATAAAGAGTTATGAAGCTAACATCTGAGTTACCATACCACCGACTTTAACTATTTCGGATTTTAGTCTGATGATGCTGTTTGAAGGCTTATATGTTATTTCCCTCCATCTTCCTTATTTAGGTGCTTGTAGTTGTACAGCTACTATATCCAAATCTAACAAGGGATGTTTAGTTTTACGCTTTGTCCCACCCAAATGCTAAATTATACAAACTTGGGATAAAAATAAAATAAAATAATAGAGCTTCAAATTGTTATGCTTTAATTGTATACACTAAATACCATAACATTTCAAAAGAGTTTAAAAGTGTTTCACTAATGTAAATGAGTTTTACTCTTAAGGTCATAATATTCTATTTATATAACTTTTTAAATAGTTTTATAAAAGTCAATTTTCTTATATAAATAAATTATTGTATTTGTGTTTTCAACAATTAAAACAAATGCATTTTAAACTGTATTTTTTTTTTATATAAAAATAAAAACAAAAAACCGTCAACCAAACTTTACCTTAGTTTCTCAAAATTGGTGTGATTAGAGAAGGATCACGCAATTGCATTTGATGATGAGGACAGCATTGTCTTTGCAAATAGACATTGTTGGACTGAGCTAAGTAAAAGTTTGACCTCCTCTACACATGGGAAACAATTCCAATTCCAAAAACAATTATTGCCCAATATATTGAAATGTTTAAATATAATTTTTATTAACGGTATATTTGAAATTCAACATGGATACTATTTTTTATCCTCTGCAAAATGATCGTGTCATAGGCACAGATGCACACGTAATAATAAGTTACATATATATAGTTTATTCTCAGCTTAAGTTATTTTGTTTACAAATTTGCACAAAAAATTGAAAAATACTCAATATACATACACTTTGTCTTTTATTTTCATTTCATTTTTCTTATCTCTTTCTTTTTCTTCATCACGTCATTGTTTCTTTTATTTTTCTCTCTATTTCTTTTTCCAACTCATGCACCCAAAAATGGAGTGCATACTTATGATTGATCTAAAACTTGAGGTATTCCTCTGAACTACGTATGTGGATAAAGATGTGAGAGTATATCATACGGTTGACACGGACACCGTACCATAAAATAATTGATTTAAAATGTTCATACCAAAACGTTTGATGGTTAATCAAATCTACATCACATCTATGCCTGTGCTTAAGTTGAAGGATAATGTTTGATGGTCGATCATCAATATCTAATTACTATTACATACGTAATCATTCATGTTATCAAACAACTCAAGTTTTCAACTAATTCAATTTTTGGGTAGCCAAAATCAATTTTTTTTAAATAGTTTAATTGTTAAGTGTAATGCATTTATAAATTTAATTGCTAAGAGATAATAAATTATAATCTAGTAGTTGAATGTATAAAAAAATGTGATATATTAATTAGTAAATTTAGTTTGTGATGTTTAATGTTTATACTGATTTTACTTTGATTTATAAATGATTAATGTAAGTGTAACATTGAGGGTTTATCAATAATATTAAATAATATTGTTCATGGATTTATTTATTAATAATTTATAAAATTTTCAAACATCAATTTACTTAGTTATAATTTTCGTGAATAAACAATTCAAATAATTATATTTCGTATGACAAATTGATACCAAAATTAAATATAAATAATAATTTACCTCAACAAAATTAATATATCACACTTAAAAAAAATGAATTTTAATTTATTATTTTTCTTCAACGAATTTTCCATACGTTCCACTACTTTCAAGAACAAATTTGATTTTTATTTTTTTTTATCATTTAAGCCATCAAATAACAATAAAAGAGAACATGTGGGAATTAGTGTATAAAGTCAAAACTCAGGTGCCAGCCATAAGCCAGTGAATCAAATTTGTCATATATCCTTGAGAATGTAGTAACCTTTTAAATTATTTTTTTTTATAACTTATTTGTATTTGAATTTAATAGCTATTACTATTCACTTGTAGTTTAGTACTGTACTAAACTACTCTGACTATTCTAAATATTCAAATACTAATATTTAAGAAAAATGGCACATATACTAAGAACCTAGTTTATCATTTTCATAACTGGGGAAGAGCAATCCAACGCACGTGTAGGTGTAATTGTTTAATAATCTCAATGTTGATTTTCTTACTAAGCAAAGGAGAATAAAACAAAGATGTCTTTTCTGAATAATTTTTTTAGTTTAGATTCTCTTCTACTTCTAGAATTTATTTCTCCATCTAATAATTGTATTTGTGGGGTTGTATAATATTGTCCATTTTATATCTATTTCTATACATATATAGCTAGTTTTTTTTAGTTATCTTTTTACTTTCTCCAGCATAAATGATTATGATGATAAGATGCCAATCATCGTCCGTTAAAGCATGAAGCTGTACAAGTCTGAGTCTCTTTTGATGATTATATAAATTCAATGAAAAATCATAAAAAAATGAAATATCTGTGGTCTCTAGTTTTCATTTTCTTGAGGTATATATGCTACTGATCAATTATTTATATCCTTCTTAAATATGGAAATAGGTGGTTTAATTACACGGTGTGTTTGAGCTTGGAATACCCATAGTGATAGAATTCGGTTCAACTGGGACAATTGGATTGGCAAACCGGTTAACTAATTGATCTGAATTGATGATTATTTATACATCGTGTTTTTTTCAACGCCACACAAAACATCGTTTTTAAGATATAATAATAATAATTTATAATTATTGCATAAAACTAAAACATCTTTTCTTAACAATTAGTATCGGAAGGGGACAAATAGCTTAATGGAGAAATAAATTTGTGGATCACATCTGATTTTAAAGGATCTAGATAAAAGCCAATTGTAGTGCAAATGCAATAAATTGGAATTATAAAATGCTGAAAATATATAAATTAGAAAAAAGCTTAACATATTACAAAAAGGTTTAGCTGACAAAGCAATTACCATATCCATGACATGAGTTCCAAACTTATTTTTTATTCAAAAATTAAAATAAATAATACAAAAAGAAACTTCTTGATTTAACACAACCATCTTGGCATCAAAACAAAAGTAAGATGATGACATGAAGTATTTAAAGTAACGCTAAACAATTATCAAAATCTTACCCTAAATAAATCCAAATATTATTTACTATTTTTTATGCGTACTATGTTCGTATTGAAAAGTGTATAATCCACCCAAAAATTGGTCGTGCATTAAGAGATGTATTAATTCAAACAGTTTTGTTTGGGAAGCTACTTTTAAGTTTTTAACAGAAATATTAATATTAACTACAAGTTCCATTATCCAATGATATGAAGATATTAATTAAATAATTAAATTTTTAAATATCATTAATTTAATTTTCATATTCACAAAATGTGCTTCATATGGACATTAATAAAATCTTTATTGTTAAATTTTAATGTTCATAAAAAGTGCTTCACATGTACATTTAATTTTTCAATAACATAATTTATTACTCTTAACATAAAACTATCACACATTTAAACTTTTTTTCTTCCATAGTGCTATACTCTATCTTACATTCTCCTCTAACTAGCTCTTTTTTGTGAATGTTTAAAATTAATTAAAAATTACTGATCTTGATGAAGTTCACAGTGATTATTTTATGATCTAGTTATGAAATTCACCAAAATAATAATTTTTAATAGATTTAATCAATTATAGAAATGTGGCCAGCAATAATACAAAAAGCATTCATTAATATTGACTCTATTTTGTTTATTACACGTAAGAAAATGGTTTGCAACACAAAATGCATTTATTATTAATCCCAAATCTCAATAATACAAATAAGACAAGTGTCTCATCACATAACATGACCTTTGTGAAGCATCATCAAGGAATAAGAACAACACACGTCATCGTCATTTTGTTTTAATGTATTCTTTCCTTTTTTCTAGAAACCCAGAATACAACGAGAGAGACTGAGTCGTCCTTGACACGCGCCAACGTAGAGTGTGTGTGACTGAGTCATACTACCCACTACTCCAACGTGCCACGTGGTGAGCCATGCACCCAAGTTCCCCAACTTCTCAACACGAAGCCCCATTTTGCCACCATCACGTGAGACAACAACACAACTACACTAGTGCCCCTCTCAGATTCACTAATCAAATCAACGCCTCACACTTCATCAACATGTTTTATTTTTTGTATACAAATAAAATAATTATGTGTTAATTACTATAAATATCATTCTTCTATTAACGTCTCGTTGGTTTCTCAAGTTCAAATTAATCTTTAACAAGAGTGATAAATCATAATATAATAATGCTCGTGAAAAGAAATTGAGAATATAAGTGGAAAGAAAATAACACTGGATTATTGACCAAGAAGCGTTACGGCGTTACCTAATGATGGTGTGTGGGTCATATCCTTTTTTTTTTTCATTAAATAAATGAATGCGATTTTTGAACCGCGCATTTATGGAGTAAAGAATCTTATCGGACCATTTCTTTTTTAAATTGAATCAATTGGTTACAAAAAAAAATTTGAATCAATTTACACCAAGAATTTGTTTTTTTTTTCGCTGACGACACCAAGAATTTGTTTCGTAATCACGGAATCACCTGCGTAACATTTCAGCCGTTTTTTTTTTTTTTTTTTTTTTTCTGACGGATTATCAAACTTAACTTAAAAACGTGCATATCAAATAATAATCTCTTTCATCATTTTAGGTCATCAATATACAATGGTTGTAAAAATAATGGTAAAATATTTTTTTTATCTTTAAAGTATTATTAAACATTATTGAGTATAATTTTTAATATTTTATTTTATTGATGTTAATTTTTAAAATACTTTTTTTTTATTTTTATTCTATGGTTAATAAAGGATTTATATTTGATAGAGATTAAATGTGTCATTAATTAACTGATAAATGATATTATTTTTTGTTAATATCACGTATTAGTTAATTAATAAGATATATAACTTCTGCCAGAGTTAATTACTCATTCTTTATATAAAAAATAAAAAAAAATTATATTGACTAATACTATCTATAATGATAAATACTTTTATTATTAATCTATATTTGTATTTAGTTTAAAAAAAATACCTACAAAAGCGTAGATAATCTTATACATGAAATTGCAAGATTATAATATGGAAATTATGTCTATATTGTTTAAAAAATCAGTTAAAATATTTTTCTTCATATTTTTAAAACCTTAGAATGTGCCTTTAATATAAAAGTCTTTTATACTTTCATTTAATCACATAATAATTTTTTTCTGAATAATCACAGAATATTATATATATTAATTACAATTTTTTTAATTACATCCTTACTTGTAACTAATTTTTAATTATTTTACGTATTTACCATAATAAATGACAAAAAAAATTCAAATAATAAATAAAATGCATGATAAAAAGTTAGACAACAATTTTACTAAAAGAAATATATTTTTTTATAATACTATTTTTTATATATTAATCTTAAATTACACATAAAAAGAAAATGATGTACTAATATTTAGCAGAAATAAGCTAGTTTAATAAATACATGGTCTTGGTCTTAAAATAAAATTATTAAGCTCCTAGAAAGTTGAATTTGCAAGGTGTTTGATCACTTTGGAGTTTGGAGGATGTTGAATTGAACCAATCAATCCCTCCGAATATTGTAGCACTTGCCCCCACCGTGTTCCAAAACGTGTGAATGTGCGTCTCGAAGCTTTCCATACACACAAACACAACCTTAATTTTCACTAAGCACCGAGGATCAAAGTTAACTGATTTTTTTTTAAGGATAAGTTAACTGATTTTTCACTTCCCGCTATGGAAATAACTGTTTTCTTTTCTGATTTTTTTTTAGGCAATCTTATTTTTTTTAGGAAGTAACTGTTATTTTTTTTTTCTTAATTATGGAAATAACTGTTAACTCAAATACTATTATATTGTAGGACCAAAGAACAAATATTATTATATTATATTTTTTTATTTTTCCTTCAAAAAATTATATTTTATTTTAAGCTTTTTCCGTTTTTTTTTCATTTTCCAACAACCCTACAACGCGGTCCAAATTCCAATAATCCCCAGTATATAACCCTCGCTTCAGAGTTCCAATCCTCACCAATCCTCCCATTTTCTCTCTTCTTTCCTTCACACTCTTTGTCTCATTCCTCTCCCAAGTTTCTAACTTTTTCTCACATTCTCAACCCACTCTCCAGATTCCTAAGTGGGTCCCAACCCAATTCGGATTTCGCTTCTGGGTTTCCCCAATTCGCAGCTCTGCACTTTCCCCTTTGAAGTGAAAAATTTCCGTTCCTGGGAAGTTCAATTCCAAATTCAGTTAATGGGTCTCTAACACAAGTTTCCAAATTGGAGAGAAAGTTCGAAACTTTTAAGTTCAATTTTGAGTTTTCACAACTGGGTCTGTGATCTTGTGTGGGTGAGCAAGGTCTTTTAAAAAAACTGTCCTTGATCGCGTTTTTGGAGTTACTGCAACTGCAATTGTGGCTGGCTGCTGCATCGGCTGTATTTGCTTACAATTTCCCTCAATATCAAGGATCGTGACGAAACCACAACTACAACTGTGCAATTTAAAACCTTGTGTGTGAGAGAATGCGTACTACAGCAGAATTTCAAGGTGGTTCTGTTCTGAATCTTCGTGGGGTTCAGGTTCACTCCATGGAGGGTTCAAGCATGGATCAAGAGCTTGATTTGTTTCAGAAACATGTCACGGAGCGGTTCCTGGAGCTATCTTCTGTTGAAAGTGGCGAATTGCTCTCTCTTTCATGGGTCAGGAAGCTTCTGGATTCGTTCCTATGCTGCCAAGAGGAGTTCAGAGTGATTCTCCACAACCACAGGGCTCAGGTGATGAAGCACCCTCCTCTGGATCGCATGGTGGGTGAGTTTTTCGAACGGAGCGTGAAGGCACTTGATGTGTGCAACGCAATCCGTGATGGGGTTGAGCAGATTAGGCAGTGGCAGAAGCTGTTGGAGATTGTTCTCTGTGCTTTGGATCACAAGAGGAGCATTGGTGAGGGCCAATTTCGCCGTGCCAAGAAGGCGCTCGTTGATTTGGCCATTGGAATGCTTGATGATAAGGACTCCAACTCCAGCGGTTCTATAGCACATAGGAACAGGTCATTTGGTAGAAACAATGCGTCTTCAAAGGATCATCACCACAATTATTCCTTTGGTCATTTTAGGTCACTCTCTTGGAGTGTGTCAAGGAATTGGTCTGCTGCTAGGCAGCTTCAAGCACTTTGGAACAACTTGTCCCCTCCCAAGGCTAATGATATTGTTGCCACCAATGGCCTGGCATTGCCTATTTATACAATGAATTGTGTTCTGGTGTTTGTGATGTGGGCCCTTGTGGCGGCGATTCCCTGCCAGGACCGTGGCCTGGGGCTCCATTTCTCAGTGCCAAGGCAGTTTTCGTGGGCGGCTCCGGTGGTGGCACTGCACGAGCAGATCGTGGAGGAATCCAAGAAGAGGGAGAGGAAGAACACCTGTGGCTTGCTGAAGGAGATTCGCCAGATTGAGAAGTGTGCTAGGGTGATCAATGATTTGGCTGATTCTGTGCAGTTTCCATTGAGTGAGGAGAAAGGGGAGGAGGTTAGGCAGAGAGTCCAAGATGTTTCGAAGGTTTGTGAAGCCTTGAAAGATGGATTGGACCCTCTAGAACGCCAAGTGAGGGAGGTTTTCCATAGAATTGTGCGCGGCCGAACCGACGGGCTTGACTCTCATGGTAGAGTGTAAAAAATAAAAAAAAACAAAAAAAAACTATTGTTTGTTTGTTGATGCTTAACATTTCCATTTGAGATCATAGCTTGATTTTGCTTTCTATTAGATAAGTGAAATTTCTGAATGACTAAAAGATGACTAGGAGGATAACCATGGAGTGATAAGAGGATATGGTGATTTGAATTGAGGATCATGATATTAGTATGGTATGTATAAAGGGGTGGATTCTTGTATCTTTTTTTTTTTTAACTGAAAAAAATGTATCTATGAACCAAAAAAATGTAGAGTTTAGGATATTTGAAGTAGACCTTTGTGGTCTATGTTTTTCTTCTCTTTTTTGTGTTGTCATGTGGCTTATTGCATAATCAGTTTTCTCAGTGTTTTGCTGCATCCTCATTGTAGTTGATTCTGATCGTGAGTTTGTGTAATTCAATACATTTTCCTTATGTGGCTCCTGTACTTGCAAACTTGTGGTTGCTTCCATTGCAGCCACTGCCTTCAGTTCAGATTGCAATCATTGTGGCAATGCCTTTTTTTTAAATTATTGTAATTATATAACCCCAAACAGTTTTTACATGAAATCTGTGCTCTATCCATAAGTTTTTATTTAAGGAATGTATTGAATTCGAGTAATGTAAATGTAAAATGAGGCGTTAGAGTTTGTTCCCTCAAATTGAATCTACTTGATTTGAGCTTCTCAGTTGTTATAACATGTCTATCTATCCACTTTTGTTTAGAAGATTCAAATTTGTTGCAGTCAGCAAATTTCATGTACTCACATAGTTAGTGAATCAGAAATATTGGGTTAAAGATAAGATGATTCCAATTTCCAATTTGTTTTAGCCAATCGGATCATCTAACAATTCTGATTCCCTGCAGCGAATCCAGATATAGTTTTAGATCTTCCAATTTCAATAGCCCAGAAAACAACAACCAAGCATACAAAATGCAGGTAAACACAAAAAATTAGATGAGAAACAAAGAGCTTATAGTGGCAAAGACAGAGAAAATGAAAGGTGTTGTGGCTTAATGCTGTCCGATTAACAAATATTCTAATATGAGCTGTGTTGTTACTGTTATCAATAACAATAATCACTCTGCAATTGGTATGCGATGCAGATATACACTATTATAAATGTAATATTACAACTGCATCAGATGATGTTATCTTCAATTTGGAACAAAGCTTGCAAATCAACACAATTTGAGCTGAGAAAATATGTTCAAATAAGGATTCTTAACATAAATGTGCTTCGTCAAAATCAATTGCTAAAAAAATATAAATCCCAGAAGCCAATTTACTAACAAAAAATTCGCGTATTTATTTGTCTTATTTGGACCTTTGTTATGATTCGGTATTTTATAATTAGATGTGACTGGAAACTGGAACTGATCAGTGGTAGAGATGAATCTGTCACGAGACTGAGTTCGATGAATCTGTTATGAGATTGAGTTTCCAGTCAAAGCTAATAAAAGTGCTTTGACATTGACTTGGTCAAGCTGGCATCATCTAGAATTGAATTTCTTTGCTAAATAATACTAGTAGATGAGATGACATTATTTCTTGGATCTGGTCAAGCTTTGACTTATTCATCACAAGTCAATATATTCTTTTGTTGCGCTATTGGGATTTGTCCTCTTCTTCAGGTAACGTAAAATCACAATTCTTGTTCTGCCAAATGTTGTGCCCTCTGCTCTCCACAATTTGTCTAAAAATATGATTTTTTTTGTTTTTGTTTAAGGTAATATATTATATGTGAACACAATCGAACCCCATAGATTTGTCCTAAAAAGTGATTTAATAAGGTTAACAACTCAGGAATAAAAATATGGTGTTTGTTGATTGAAAAAAGTAAAAAGGAAAGGAGAAAATGTAAAAAATAAGATTAGTTTTCTTTGCGAGATGACTCAGATGACATTAGTTATTGGATCTGGTCAATGCATGACTTCTTCACCAAGTCAATACTACTCAATAGTACTATAATCTACTTTTCAGGTAACATCATAATTGTTCTGCCAAATATTGCGGTGGTCTCTACAATTTTCAGCAGTAATTAATGTCCTAAAACTGATAAAATAAAATGTTCAATAAATCACACCGCGAATAAAATTATATTTATAACATTTAAAGAGTTTAATATTTAAAATGCCACTAATTTTACCATACATAATAACAATTTATTATTAAATGATAGTGTAATGTATTTTTTTTCATACTGTCAATATATTTTAATTAAAGTTTAATAGTAGTAGATTTTGAAATGCATGATGTTAGATGACATATCAATTAATTTTAAAAATGCTCACGTAGCTCCATCAGATGGTGTCACATGGCAATGCCACGCCATTTTTGTGGTATCTCAACTTTTATTTAATACTAACTTTAATAATTCTTAATCTTATACATCAATGATATTTTTAATAATTCTCGCCTTTGTCATTATTGCATTGAAAACCTATATTAAAGTACATTTCATTAGGAACATCTTAGCATTTAAAAAAGAAGAAGTTAGCATTTAAAAAAAAAAAGTGTTTTTGAAGAATTTCTCTGTTCAAAATATTCATCTTCTTCGAACAAAAAAATCCTCTTAAAAACACTTCTAGATTTGCTAACATGTTACTACTATGAGAGGACATGTCCACACCTGCCACAGTACCTTTCTATATCAACAAGCTGTGTCTGAGAAATTTGACATATGTTTTGCATTTTATTTCACGTTACCGTGGCAGCTTATAAGCTAATGCATGCCCATATGGTGAAGTAGTCACAATATTCTTCCGTACGTGTTCATGCTTCCATTTCCAACTTCAAGCATGTCGGAATCTAATGTCCAAAGAACAATGGCATATATCAGGGTCTAGTGTTGGAATTTGTTGTACTTGCAATGTTTTGAACTTCAATGGCATGCAATAACAATGGATGATCTCTCATTCCTTCAAATTAACACGAAACAAGATGTAGAATCAACAATATGGAATATGGAACAATAAATTCCAGCAAAGTACAGTTTTTTCTTTTAAAAGAAAAATTTAAAGGAAGATATTGATGGCAGTAATAGAAGAGCCTAATTATCACTAATATGGTTAAAAAAAAATAATGTTAACAGAAAATTGATTTATATATAATATAAGAGTTTAATGTTCATACACCTTCAATATAAATGAAGGGTTATGATTGATTCACGATATAAAACTTCGATGTATACCATTTTTCTCATAATATAATAGTTGTGACATATTTTATGGTATTGATAAATCAAATTTGTAAAAAATTCAAATTCTTCTATGTTATTTTTTGTTTACTTGACATTTTCTCATCAACTCTTCGACTAATTTCATTTTTAATAATAAAGTATTATTATAGTTTCATTATCATATTCTACTATTTGAGTTAATATGATAATGTCCTTAATTAAAATTAGAGTTTTGTTATCATTATAAAAATAATGATAATGAGAAACAAGTTTCTTATAATTTTAATCTAAATTATTCTTGATCATATGATTATTGTAAATAGGATATCAATAATCCGGATAGATTAATATATGTGTAATGGTCTTTATTGGATAAAGATTAATAATTCTCATTTATTAAATTGCATATATAGATAATTCACATGTGGATGTAATTATTGAACTAACTCAGTTGAGAATTCTTAATATAATTATTTGTTATATTTTAATCTCAGACACCTAATGTCTTAGGGCATTAGTTTAATGAACATTGGATATGATTAAATACTTGTATAATTAATGACTAATCAAGAAGGAATCCATCAACTCTAGGTAATGAGTTTGAGCTCTATGATATAATTAAGACCTTGGTCAGGACAATTGAATGGAAGAAAAAAAGAGTTTCTTAAGTCATTCATTGATTAAATATAATAATATGTTAACTGATTAGAGTTGGACAATAATACCATATTCTATAGTTAACCTTGAGCTATAAATGATGGAAGGAATATTATATTATTCTTCTATTGGTTCTTGGGGTAAAATATATTACTTCTTCATACTATCTGGATGTTAAGGAGTGTTACTAGACGCCTACCTTGATTAATAAATTAATTATGATTAATTCACTACCGGCTTGTTATTGAACCTACGGGATCACATAAAAATAAGTATTCCAATCTTTGCAAGTATTTTATTTGATAATTAAATTAGAGAATTTAATCAAATAAATATTTTAATGGAATATTATTATATTTTTCTACTAGCACAGAAAGTATATATAATATAAATATAAATAAAGCAAAATAATTTGAATTTATTGGAAACATTGAACTTAGTCCAGTTTGTTTCAAATATATTATTTTCAAATATGTTTGAAAATAATATCAAAGATATGATCAAATCAAATTGATTCTGTGAATATGATTTAATGATCCTTATTTAAAGGAACATTAGGTTATTCCAGAAGAGAGATTTCCCTATTAGTTTTGTTTTATCATTTCACTCATCAAAGGGTTGATGACGGCAGAGGTTGGTCTCAATGTGGATACACATAGAGTCTTCACACAATTGAAGAAAGATTTTAAGCCCTCAAGAATGCATATCTAGTACACAATTCTTGTATATTCCCTTCTTTTATTATTATAATATATTTTGAATGCAAAATAAATCTTGTTATTTTGCTGCAAGTATTATGAACACTTCCTTTTAAATGCTATAATTGTTGTGGGCATTTCTCCATAACCAACATTTAGTAGCTTTTTTTTTTTTTTTTGGCTTGTTTAGTATGAATGTACGACCAAACTATTAGGCTCATATTAGTTCTTTATTGGGTTTTGACATTATGTCCTCCCAATTGTTCAAAACTATTCATGTATCTTTTATTTTTATATTAATGCACTCAATTCAGTTGAGGGAGGGTATCTTGTTATGGTTTGCCAACCTAGTTGGGATTCTCTAACTTCCTATCTTCCCTTGAACTCCATTTTAGGTAAAAAAAAAAAAGTGTGGAAAGGTTTAGAAATTGCATAATTATATGCAAGCTCCAACCTTTACAAAAATTCATTTAGAGAAATCATTGGTTACATGTGTAAAATAATCTTCTTACATGTTATCATCAAGTATGTCATGTTAATTATTTTAATACGAAAGATTGTTAGCGTATGGATAATAGAAGACAACATTAACCTATAAAATGATGAGGCTAAAAGAGACATGTTAAAAGATTGTCTCACACTTAGTGTAATTAAGAATATGATTATATTTAAGCCACTCATTGAGGCATTGTAAATCCATAATAGAATTCACATTCAAGTTCCAAGTTCTTTCATTTCTCCTAACATTAAGAATAACGAACGGAAGCATCTAAATTATAAAGAAGAGACCATATGAATATATAAAGGTAATCCTTTTCACATTTTTAATGGTTAGAATATTACCTCATAAATGTCTCTCATTTCTTAATAATAATAGGTAAACTCATAATTAGCAAGTAATCTTCTTACCTTCAAAACTATGGCCTCATAAATCAGATCTTACAAATGGGCAAGAAAATGAAAATAAGCATGCCTACAATGCAAATTTTGTTGAAGAAAATAACACTACAAACCCCTAACACACGAAAAATTTAATATTCTCAGGAAACAATGTCTTCCAAATCAAACTCCAAGACTTGGTTGGATGAATATATTGAGCTTCAAAAAACTATTTGTACCCTTTCTTTGCTATTTAAATACATTACATACATATCAAACTCATTAGTGTCTTGCATGCACATCTCAGTGGTGATTCCATAATTATATAAAAATGTTTCAAAAGAAGCTAATATAACAATTGTTTAGTCACATATTATAATAGAAAACATTGATGAATATTAAACTCACTTGAAATCCTAAAATAAAAAAAATGTTGATAAAGATGCCATAAATTCAAATATCAAGAATATTAAAATCAATTAAAATGACATGCTAGTACATGATTGATAGAAACATAATTACAAATAATAAAATACTAACCTTGTTATATTTTCTTTTATTATCAAGAAAGATATTTTGTAAAAAGATTCTAAAAGATATTAATTATTTCAGCTAACAAATAGAATGTTAACTATACTTTACTCTTGAATATGTCATTGTTAATTATGTGAGAAGCTTCCATGAACTACCAAAAAATGCATTTCAATGATATGAAAAATCAAGAAAGTAGAAACAAAAAACATATAAACAAATTTTAATGTCAATTTAATAGTTTAGTAACTGATTAAAGACATTCATTAGCTCAGAGAATGATGGCTGAAACATAATTTTTCTAGGGTGTGTTTTAAGGTGATGAATGAATGTTTGGAGATTGAGTGAAAGTATAAGATTAAACTATGAAATAACACCTAACCAATTAAATTGATGTGTCAAAAATCAGTAAACTGATGTGGTGGCATATGGATTTAAGGTTTCATAAATGAAACCTTACATTATGATTCATGATTTAGAGTTTTAAGGTTTATAGTTCATGATTTAAAATTTATAGTTTTAGATATTTAGTATTTAAGGTCTATGGTTTATGCTTTAATATTTTGGGGGTTCATGTTGCATTGTTTGTGGTTTTATGGTTTAGGATTTAAGGTTTCATGATTTAAGATTTATGATTTCATTCCATGATTTAGGTTTTAGGGTTTCTTTTAGATTAAGGTTTCATGATTTATAATTCAAGGTTTAATTTGATGTTTTAGGATTTAAGGTTTCATTTAGGATTTATGGTTAGACATTCATGATTTATGATTTAGAGTTTCATTTCAAGCCTTAGGATTTAGGGTTTTATAATGAAACCTACATTAGGATTTAAAGCTTCATTCATGAAATCCAAAATCCTTAGGGTTTTATCAACGAAACCCCAAACTCTTAAGGTTTCATCCAGGAACCTAAAATCCTTAGAGTTTCATTAACGAAACCCAAAATTCAAAAGGTTGCATAAACGAAACCTTTAATCCTTAGGATTACATCAACGAAACCCTATATCCTTATGGTGGGTTCCACAAAACCTTAAATCCTTAGGGTTGCATCCACGAAACCCTAAATCTTTAAGTTTGCATCCAGAAACCCTAAATCCTTAGTGTTTGATCCATGAAACCTTAAATCATTAGGATTGCATCCATAAAACCCTAAATCATTAGGATTGCATCCACAAAACCCTAAATCCATCAGGTTGCATCCACAAAGCCTTAAATCCATAGGGTTGCATCTACGAAACCTTAAACATTTAGGGTTGCATCCACAAAACCTTAAAACTTTAGTGTAGCATTAATGAAACCCTAAATCTTTAGGATTGTATTAATGAAATCTTAAATCCTAAGGCTTTCAACCATGATTAATGTGTGAAAAAAATTTAACAAATGAAAATTTTAAGAATATGAAAAAATAAGACTATTATCTTGAAATTTTAAAAAAATGAAAAATTTTAAGAATAAAAAAATTAAAAGAATATGAGAAAAAACAAGAAAAGTGTCTTGAAATTATGATTTTTTTTAAAAAGGAAAAAATATGAGTAATATCTTAAAATTTGAAAATAAAATTAAAATTGGAGAAATATTAAAAAATAAGAGTTATGTTTAGAAAATTTATGAAAAAAATGTTTTAAATAAAATAAAGGAAAAACTAAGACTAATGTCTTGAAAATTTGAAAAATATGAAAATATATATAACAAAAAAAAATTGAAAAAATGAAAATTTAAATATCAAAACAAAAAGTAAAAATAAGGATTTAGTATTCTGTGGATGCAACCTTAAAAATTTAGGATTTTGTAGATAAAACATTAAGGATTTAAGGTTTCATGGATGCAACTTTACGTATTTAGTATTTCAAGAATACAGCCCAAATATTTAAGTGTTCATCGATGTAAACTTAAGGATTTAGGATTTTGTGGATTTAACTATAAAGATTTTATGGTTTTGTTGATGCAACCTTAAGGATTTAGAGTTTCATGAATAAAACCTTTAGGATTTAGGGTTTCGTGGATGCAACCTTAAGTATTTAGGGTTTCGTGGATGCAACCCTAAGGATTTAAGGTTTTATAGATGCAACCCTAAGAATATAGGATTTTGTGGATGCAATCCTAAACATTGTAGGGTTTTGTTGATGGAACCTTAAGAATTTTATGGTTTCATTTATGCAACCCTAAGGATTTAAGGTTTTGTGAATAAAACCTTTAGGACTTAGGGTTTTGTTGATGCAACATAAAAGATTTAGGGTTTTATTGGTGCAACCCTAAGAATTGAAGGTGTCGTGGATCCAGCCTTTAGTATTTGGGGTTTCGTGGATGTAACCCTAAGGATTTAAGATTTTGTGGATGCAATCCTAATGATTGTAGGGTTTTGATGATGAAACCCTGGATTTATGGTTTCATGGATGAAACCCTTAGAATTTTGGTTTTGTGGATGAAACCCTGGATTTATTTGGTTTAATGATTGTAAGATTTAAGGTTTCATTAATGCAACCCTAAGGATTTCTTGTTGCGTTGATGCAATCCTAAGTATTTGGGGTTTCGTGGATGCAATCTTAAGAATTTAGAGTTTTTTGGATGCAACCCTAAGGATTTTAGAGTTTTGTTAGTGTAATCTTAAGGATTTAGGGTTTTATTGATGATACCCTAAGGATTTAGTGTTTTATGGATATAACCTTAAGTATTTAGGGTTTCGTGAATAAAACCCCAATTAGGATGAAAGCCTAATGATTTAGTATTTTGTGCATGTAAGCCTAAGTATTTATGCTCTCATGGTTGCAACATTAAGAATTTAGGGTTTTGTTAATGCAACCTTATTGATTTAGGGTTTCGTGGACGCAACCCTAATTATTAAGGGTTTTGTGGATGCATCCTTGAAGATTTAAGGTTTCTTATATTAGCATTTAAAGTTTCATCCATGCAACCCTAAACCAAAATTATTAAGGTTTTATTCACGAAACTATAAATCCTTAGGATACATCCACAAAACATTAAACCCTTAAGGTTACATCCATGAAACCCTACATGCTTAAGGTTGCATTCAAGAAACTCTTAATCCTTAGAGTTCCATCCATGAAACCCTAAATCATTATAGTTTCATCCATAAAACTCTTAATCATTTGGAATACATCCACGAAACGCTAAATCTATAAGGTTGTATCAACGAAGTCCTACATTCTTAGGGTTTTATGCACAAAATCCTAAATCACAAGGCTTAATCCATGAAACCCCAAATCCTTAAGGTTACATCTACAAAAACCTAAATCCTTAGTGTTACATTCACGAAACCCTAAATCCTTAATATGGAGCTTGCAGGATAACAAATACTCAACGCAAGAAGAAGATTGTTTTTTTGCTACCATAACTGAGGACTACATAAAATGTGCTAACTTATATGAAGATCAAGTATTAGAACACTATTTTTTTTTTTTACATATAATATTTTGTGGTCAGTAAATTGATTCATCTCAACAGATGAGATTTGGTATAAGTGTAAATGAATCCTATCTCAACTTATATATGTAAATAATAATTTATTTATAATTTATATTAAAACTTATAAAAGCATAAAAATAAAATCAATGTGATTTTATAATATTTTACACAACTAATATATCTTTTTTTTTTTTACGCATATCCTTTTTATCTTTTATTTTTATTTATTCTTATTTTCGTTATTCTATTTCATTTAGTTTTTTTCTCTCCCAATTTCTTTTGAGTTCAAAAGTGATCAATAATGTGAATTTCAGCACACTTTGAGTATATCAGTTACTACTGCAAGCAAAACAGGCACACTGCTTAAGATTTTCTTCATAGCAAAAATGGAAAACTAGATTTAATGAACACATATTTGTTTACCCTTTTCTAGTTCTTCTATGCCGAATAAAAAGAAATATTCCAGAAGCAACAAGAGCTGATCCGGCTATGATCATAGATACAAACAGTTTCTTTGATAGTTTTTGGTCCTTCTTCTTCCCTTCAGTGGCTTCCTCTTCACATTCTTTTTGCTCCTCTAACAATTCAGAGTCTTCCACATCGGCTTTGTCTAATTGCTCATAGACCTTTTCTTCTTCAATTTCATGTGTTTCATGGCTTTCTTCCTGATCTTTATTTATGCATTTTTGATCTTCAGGGGACTCTGGCTGTAGTGTTTTTCTTTGTTCAACCTCTTCGTCTGTTTCATCTTTGGTTGATTCTTGACCACTTATTTCAGAGTCCTTGTCTGAATCTAGAGATTCTTCGTCACAGCTAGCACCTATCTTATCCTTTCCTTCAACTTTAAATGGTTGAGTGGAAGATGAGCTTGAAAGCTTTGATGGTTCAACTGCTTCATCAACAGCTACTTCTGATGTTGTAGTACCCTCTATGGAATGAATGTATTCTTTTCCTTCTTGCATATGCACTAAACTCTCAGCCTTTGAGTCATGCTCCTTTATACCATGCTTTTCTAATTCACACGGCTCTTTGCTCCGCATTTCTATAGATGGAGATGGCAGTTTATTTACTTGTAGCTCATCAATCTCACTTTTTGCTTTTGAATGTGTAGCCGTAGCTCGTGCAAGTTCCTCTTCTTCTCTAGAAGTGGTTGCCTCTGGTGCATGAATGTGTCTTTTTCCCTTCTTTTTTTGTTGTACTTCCTCTATCTTTGGAATTTTGTAGTCCTTTCTTGGTAATGATAATTCATGAGGTTCTTTAGCCTTTTCAAACACTGGAGTTATTTCCCTTATTTTAGGCTTCTTTTCTTCGGTAGTTTGAGTTGTTTTTCCCAACTCTCTTTTGAGTGGTAGCTTGGAAGCCTCTTTAGCTTCTTCATTCTTTGCAACCTTTGGTCTTTCCCTTTTAATCTCATGAACTAATTTTGCTTTGTGTTCTCCTTTTAGCATCCCTTCGTTTTCTTCTGCAGCCTTTGTTTGATATTCCTTCTTATCCACCTTTTCAACATCACTTTTTATTTTTTCTTCCTGTATCCTGGGCTTTTCATCATTAACATTTATGGCAACATCTCTTTGCCCATGTTGTTGATCACTGTCAACAATTTTATCCTTATGCCCTTCAGTTTCCTTTTGCATTGTCTCCATGTCTTTTTGTCCTTTGGCAAACTCATCTTTTATTGTGATTGGTTCTCCTTTCTTTAGATGTTTTTCTAGAGGAATTTCTGGCTTCAAAGTTTTCCCCTGTTTTGATTCTTCATCCATCATTTCATTTAAATTCTTCATATCTTTAGTAGGATCACCCTTCTGTGATTCAATGGATGTTTTTGCTTTGCCACCTTCCTTTACTATTTGCATAGGAAACTTTCTTCTTGCTGTACTTGCCTCATATCTTCCTTTACTTGTTCCTTCTTGCAAATATTGTTGATCTTTTCTCACAGCTATATCTTTCTTCAAACCTTCTTTTGCTTGAACTTGTATCTTTTCATATTTCTCTCCTTTTACTTTCTTCACAAATTGTTCAATTTCAGCACCCCTTTCTTTGACATCTGTTTTCTTTTCCTCACTTCTTTGCTTGACTAACTCTTTTTTGGCCACTTTCGCTTCATCCATCTTGACAAGCTCCTTAACTTTTGCATTGTCTTCTTTGACATCATTTATTTCCCCTATCTCTAGAAACTTTGGTCTTTTGCTTCCATCAAATACACCTACATCAACATTCTCTTTCCCACTTACTTGGTCACTTGACTTGAGTTTCGGCTTTCTAATTTCTTTCTCAATTCTTTTCTCAATTTCATCTTCATCAAAAGTCTCATTTGGTTCAATCTGCATCTTCATGGATCCTTCTCCTTTCAATTTCACAATAACATATTCATTTTTATCCATCTTATTTTGGGCAGTTGCTTTCATCACTTGCTTGGGAAGCTTTGCTTCGAAAGTCCCCAATAATTCAAATACTACTTTGACCATATTTTCTGGTACATATGGTCCACATCTGGACTTTTTTTCAATGTTGGACTCCTCAGCTTCCTTTTGTAAGATTTCTGTTGCTGCATTTTTTTGAATAACCCTGTCTACTTCTTTAGTCTTCTTAGGCTTTTCTCCTTTAACCTTTTCCTTTAAACTTTCTATTTCAACCATTGCTTCTTTGGTCATATCTTTTTGTTCTTCCATGTTTGCAACTTCATGTCCTCTACTTCCATCTTTCCCTTTTACCAGCTTTGGCAACTCTTCAGTTGGTACTTCAAATTTTGCTTTAACAATTTTCCCAAGTACATCTTGTTGATCACTATCCTTAGTTCCATTCTTAATCTTTTCAATTTCCTCTTGCATTGTGTTTTTTGTCATGTCTTTCTTTGCTTCCACATGTGTCCTTTCGAGTTCTTCACTTTCACCCTTATCCACAAAGTAATCAATTTCTTTGCCTTTTCTTTTGATCCTTGCGTCATTGACATATTCACTTTCTTGCCTTGTTTCATTTGTTAAGTCTTTCTTTACTTCCATATGAATCCTTTTGGGTTTTTTACCTTCATCCTGATCAACAAAACATTCAATCTCTTTGGCTTTTCTTTTAACTGTTGCTTCTTTGAAATCTTTACTTTCTTGCATTGTCTCTGTTGTTAAGTCCTTCTTTGCTTCCATAAGCATCCTGTTGGGTTCTTCACCTTCTCCCTCATCCAAAAAATGGTCAATCTCCTTGCCTTCTCTTTCGACCATTGCTTCTTTGACATCTTCACTTTCTTGTATTGTCTCTGTTTTCACCTCCTTATTTGCTTTCATATGCATTCTTTTGGGTTCTTTACTTTCACTCTCATCTGCAAAATATCCAGTCTCTTTGTCTTTCCTTTTGATCATTGCTTCTTTGACTTCTTCACTTTCTTGCATTAACACTTTTGTTAAGTCCTTCTTTGGTTCAACACCGTCGTCCAAAAAAGAGTCCATCACTTCTTTGCCTTTTCTAGAGACCACTGCTTGTTTCACATCTTCACTTTCTTGCGTTATGTCTGCTGTTAAGTCCTTCTTTGCTTCCATATGCATCATTTTGGGCTGTTCACCATTATCCACAAAATATTCAGTCTCTTTTCCTTTTGTTTTGACCATTAATTCTTTGTTTTTTTCACTTTCTTGCATTGCCACATTTTTTGAATCTTTCTTTGCTTCCATATGCATTCCTTTGGATTCTTTACTTTCACATTTATCCACAAAATCTTCAATCTCCTTGTCTCTTCTTTTGACCACTACTTCTTTGACATCTCCAGTTTGATGCATTGTCTCTGTTGTTGGGTCCTTCTTTGCTTTCATATGCACCATTTTGGGTTCTTCACCTTCACCCTTATCCAGAAAATACTCAATCTCTTTTCCTTTCCTTTTGTCCAAGGTTTCTTTGACATCTTCACATTCTTGCATTGTCTCTTTTGCCAAGTCCTTCTTTGTTTCCACCATCCTTTGGTGTTCTTCTCCTTCACCCTTACCAGCAAAACCTTCAATCTCTATGCCTTCTCTTTTTACCATTGCTTCTCTGACATCTTCCCTTTCTTGCATTGTTTCTTTTTTTAAGTCCTTATTTGTTTCCAAGTGCATCTTGCTGGGTTCTTCCCCTTCACCCCTATCTACAAGATTTTCAATTTTTTTGTCTTTTCTTTTGACCATTACTTCTGTGACATCTTCAGTTTCTTGTATTGACTTTGTTGTTAAGCCCTTCTCTGCTTCCATAACCATTCTTTTGGGTTCTTCACCTTTGCCATCATCCAAAAAATAGTCAATCTCTTTGCCTTTTCTTTTGACCTTTGCTTGTTTGACCTTTTCAGTATCCTTATTGGCTTCAACAACCATCCTTTCAGATTCCCCTTCATCCATATTCTCCTCTATGCTTCCAATTTTCTCCTTTTGGCTTGTACTACCAATGTTGCTAGGAATATGATCTACATTTTTTGGCACATTCGTAGTTTCCATCAGCTCCATGCTTGTTTCTTTAAGTCTTTCCTCAGTTTCAGGCTTAAGCTCTCCAAATTGTTTGTGTTTTGACTCTCCCTTGGTAGATACATTAGCCTCAACAAGCATCTCTCCTGAGTTCTCTCTCTGTATCTTCTCAGCAGTACTTTTATCTCCCCCCATTTGTTCAATAACTGACTCTTTAGATACTCTCTGGCTTGTATCTCCAATGTTCTGTGTAACATTTGCACTTGTCTCCATTGCTTTGTATCCTGTTTTCCTCGTGTTTTCTCCATCTCTATCCTCAATTCCTGACTTGGATTCTTTTCTTTCTTTCTGGATCACCTCTCCAATTATGTTTCCATTGGCATCATCAATCATCTTTTCAGTTACCACTTTCTCCTCCTTCTCTACAAAATCTCCACTGTCCTCCATTTCTTGAACTTTAAACTCTTCAATCATACCTTCACCTACACTTTTCTCCTTTTCTGTTGTTTTCACTGCTTCATATGTTGTATTTCCTACCTCTTCTTCTCTCATGCCTTTTACCCCTCCATCCTCAATCCTTAACTCAGATTCTTCTATATCCTTTTGGCTTGTATCTCCAATTTTATGTGAGGTGCCTCCACCAACATTTTGCTCTAGTTCTGATATCTTCATCACTTCATATCCTTCCACTCCACCCTTCTCTCCAGAACTTTCTCCATTTCCCAACTTAGATTCTTCTACTTCTTTTTGTATTTTCTCCTTAATTATTTCCCTATTGGAATCATCAATCATTTTGTTAGATACTCCTCCTTCATTCTTCTCCGTAAAACTTTCACTGTCCTCCATTGCCTGAACTTCAGACTCTTTAGATCCTCTTTGGCTTGTCTCTCCAACACCACTATTTTCACTTTTCTCTAGTTCTGATTCTTCCTTGATCTCCTCAATCCTATCCCCACAAATTCCTTTAACCAATTTTGGCATGAAAATATTCAATGTTTGTTCCTCCTCATCATGCTTTGCTTTGATCCCATCCAATTTCACCCCATCAGGAATTTTGAAAACCTTATTGAACCCTGCAACATCAACCTCTTTCCTATGCATTAACCATCCCATCATCAAAATATTCTGAACAGGCTTCTCTCCGCTAATTGATATCTTACTACCATCTTCACTAATCTTGATGTTAATGTTATTCCTCTTATAACCTGTGTTTGCATAGATACTTACCATGATACATTACACAAAGGATAAAAGACAAAAGAAAAAAACAAAGCAGCTAAACAAGTCTAATATGGACGGCAAAGCTATCCTAGTGTTGTTCCTAATTTTTCGAGTTCTGGTTATGCAACTACATTAAATACTCATAAATAATACTTGTGATCTCTATTGAAAGAATAAATCAATTATGTAAACATGATTGGTAATGAAAACTGACCTTTAAGATGAGCAGTGAGGATGAACATGGTGTTTGTTTCTTTAGATTGAAAGACAGGTCCTGCTTTTGCTAATCGATACTCAGAGATGGAAGCAATGTCATCTCTAGTTTTAGTGATTTTGAGTCCCAATTCCAGGTCCATCTATGTTGCTGCTATAATAATTTTCTTAACAGAAGAAGGATTAAAAAAATGTGGTGCAAGATGTTAAAATAAACAAATAAAAATGTAGAATTTTTAAATGAGTAGTTTCATCATAATTGTGGTGCAAGATGTTAAAATAAACAGATGTTTGAGGCCCCTACTGTTGTTTCATCATAATTGTGCAGTTTCAAGTTTCAACAAATGGGAAAAACTATTTATTCTTTTCTTTCACTTGTGGGTTCCAAAGATGAGGGATTGAGGATGCTTATACGGTTTGTGTTGTTCTTTCTTTGGAGAGAAGCTAGCACTACTTTTCCTTTTAAAGATATAAAAACCTTGTAACACAACAAGTTTTTAAGGTCTCTTGATTAAAGTCAAAACTTTGATGAATAAGTGAGTGAAAGCTTCATCATAGCATTTACGAGAGCACCCCACTCATGAGTACACCAATCTCCATGATCATTTGTTAGTTCCACCACACTTATTAGGTAGCCACCTATTAAACCAAAAGGATAATTATTGATTGATCATTCCCAACTATTCACATTATATTTCTATTAGAAATGTCCTAAGTTGCACAAATACCTTGCCAAAAATTGCTACCATGTTGTGATATTTGTCTACAAAAACTTTATTCATTCCCATACATCTGTGTTTCTCTCTAACAATTCTTGACCGTAAGGAAGGGCATCTTGTAAAGGCAAGATTAGCTTCCATCATTTCCTCTATCCCTAGCCTCCCTTACTTTTTGGAGAACAAATAACATCCCATGACATGTCATAGAGGACTATGAAGTTAGAAGGAGAACTTAAATTAAAGTCAAATCTTAGAATAAGAATTTATGTAACTTAGGTTTTTGTTGAACTTTTTTATTTTAATCTATTTTTTGTTGGTTTAGTTAGACCTTGTAAGTGGGTCATTAGTTGGTGTAAATAGAACTCTTAAATATCAATGTTTAAAGATTTTAGTGTTATATCTATCCATTTTATGCTTCGATTTGCTTTTATTTTGAATTTTCCATTGCTTTTTAATCGTGTGGATATTATTAATCTGATGATGCATGTAAAAAAAATATCTACAACAAACCATCTATATAAACAGCTGACCGTACGTAACCTTCGTCTTATCAAATTATCATTGCTTTTTAAAGGAGGAAGGTTAATAATTTATAGTGCTTTAAAATTTCAACTATTCATTAATATCCATGTTGCCCCAGCCCATTGAATCACAACTTTATCCACCACTTGGGGCATATGGTAATGTTACTAGTGATTTTGCAACAATTTACCAATATCATACGTTTACCAATCATATTTCTTATCAACACCTTTCATGTATAATAGCCCCTTTCAATAATTTAAACTTTTTTACACCCTTTCAAACTAAATAGTAAATAATCATTCTTAGTGCTTCTTGAAATTTGTTTTACTTAATAATAAAACTGAAGATTACTTAAAAAAATAAAACTGAAGATATATAATGCCAATTTAAAAAATAATTTGATAATTTAATTAACAATAAATTAAGGAAATTCAATAAATGACATATTTGACATGCTAATTAATAATTTGATAACTTAATTAATAATTTTCCAACGACATTTGACCAGTTTAATTAACATATTTTAAGAAAATTAATCAGTTGTGTTTGCCAAATATTTAGAGAATTTTTTTAATTAAAAATAATCATTTCCTAGAGCTAATTTGAGCTATTCTAGATAAGCATAGTGAATCTCTCACATTTATTTTATTCAATTAATCTTCTCTTATTTTATTAGCAAATTACGATATCTACCGTAAAACTTCCTTTCAAACTCGATCGAGCAAAATCATCTTGAGATTGGGTTCTGGACAAAGAAAAGGCAAAAACACTCATCAACTTAAGTCTCAACCTCAAGTCCTGAACTCAAGTTTATGAACTTTAATTATGTCCAAAGCTTCACAACGAACATTAATTCTACGTACATGTAACTGACGAACCACGCACGTTGATAAGACTTGCCGTTGATGCAAGTTCTTTTATTTTCTTTTTTATTTGTCTTTCATATCTTGTATTTTATTGATATTGTAAAACTCTATATAATAGTGTTTAACTAAGAAAACAAACAAAGGAAAACTCTTGCATATTGTGCCTTAATTTCAGGAATAAGGATAAGAGTTTGAAATAAATAAACATATTTCTAATTATCATCGATCAACGGTAGTTAAGATCAAGACATGCACTTTTAAATTTAAAGATCAATTTGAGAATCATTCCTTTTAGATGAGGACATGGTTGAAGGATCAACTGAGTATATACTTAAGTGAAATCTCAATCATCGAATTTAGAATTATAATCACAAATTAACTGACATGACAATTATTCTACCTTCAGTACTCCAACTTCTCTATAAGTGTTTTCTTTAGTAGCAAGCATAGGACCCCATATATAGTTTGACAACTAAATCCCTTTCTTTAGCATAATCATTTGATTGAGAACTGAGAAGGAGATCATTTTGTTTGCAATCAACTAATTAATTAAAATAGATGAATTTTTCAACTGACATTAATCACTTTCGCGGCATGCTTGCACATAACGAAAGATTTGCACAACACATGATAAGGATTAATTAATTTTATTTTCAATAAGGTCCATTATTCACTTACTATTACAAAAGGAGTATAACTTATTGGGTCTCAACACATACCTTGCATAAAAGAAATGATGAAGATCGATCAAGATATTAATACAATCTCAAATTACTTTGCAATCTTATTATTAATATAGCAACCATAGCATACATTATATATAACTAAACACTCTCCAAGCTGGCTCAGAAGTTATTCAAAGACACACAATAGAGATATACACACGCATGGTGATATATACTACTTCTGAGCTTGAATATTATATTATATATATTTGATCAGCCAAAGAGATGGTGATGCTTCTTTCCATGAGCTTCCTCATCTTCTTTCTTAGATTCTTTTTTCTCATGGTGTTCATGGAGGACAAAACCACCAGCACCAACAGCAGCTGCTGCTGCAATCTCCTCTTCTACCTTGTGCTTGTGACCATGTTCTGGATCTTTCTTTGCCTCATGCTTCTCATGCTGTGTCATCAAATTAACAATTATTAACTTGCACCAAAAGGGGATCAATTTTGTTTGCAATAAACATAAGTTCTTTTCTCTTTATTTGTCCAAGTTTCAGTGATGATGATGCATGTGGAAGGTATATATATTTTCCTTGATTATAAAGTGTATGAACTTCTTTTATCTATTTTGGTATAGCTTACATATTTTAAAGTTGGGGATTATCACACAAGAATAATATATAAATTTAATTCAAATTAAGATAAACGATCATGAGAAAATTATATTATTGATCAAGGAATAAGATATATAATTAATTACCAAGGCATAAGCACCAGCAGCGGCAGCACCTAGTTCTCCAAGGTGTTCAAGATGCTTGTGGTGCTTCTCTTCCTTTTTATGATCAACTTCGCCAGCAACATCATTGTCCTTGTGGTGGTGGAAGTGGTGGTGGTGCTTTTCCTCAGCCATATATGATGATTGAAGTAATTAGATATCAATACAAAAATATATAATTAAGGAAATAGGTTTGAGGTGTGATGGATGGGTGAGTTGGGAAGCTTAGGTTATCTATTTATAATATATTGATGATCACGTTAACCTTGTGTGACTGGTTGGTTAAGTTCACCTTTCTTGGTAGGCCATAAAAAATGATTTTATGGAAGATTTATAATTCTAACTTTCCCTAAATATCTATCTATATATCTTGTAGCTTTGGACTAACAGTAATTGTGCAAAACTCCCTCAATTAACTTCAGCATTATTATGGGGCCACTGGTTTGTGTGGGTATGGGTAACTTTTTTGTACTATCTTTAATAACAATTGATGTAAAATTAAAACAGTGAAAAATGAAAACGCAGGCACAGTATGCTTCCAAGCTAGGCTTCTTTTTTCCTTGTTTGTTTCCTGCCTTAATTACCATTACCAATAATGGTTATAGCAAAGCTAAGCATATTTTGTTCAGTGCTGCTCCATACATACCTACCCCGGTTAAACTTAAAGTAGTGTTAAATCAGTTTTTAAAAAGGCAAAAAGCAACACGTGTGAATATGTTGACAAAATATTAGCTGTTGATTAACATCTAAAAATAGAAATGAAGCCATTATAAAGAGCCCAAAGCCCCAAACTCAGTAAAAAGGTAAAAGAACCAAGTCACACTCTCTGCCCGAGTAGGAGCTGATATGAATTGAAAATGGATACCGAAAAAAATAATGAGAAGTTAACTACATAACTCAGGTGGAGAGATGGGAAATAGATCGACAGGAGCAACTGATGACGGCTTCTTCCCAGGAGGGTCTTTGTATGTAGATGAATTAATCATTCAAAACAATCACATTTTTAAGTTCTTCACGTGGTTATAGGATATTCACAATTATTGCCCTAGTTCTAATCATTACTCACTAACTTCCACAGTGTATTGGCCGGATATTATACTACTATTATTAAGGACGTGTTAAGTAAAAGTCTTGAATACGATTTTGGCATTTTATTTTATTTTTTATAACTCATAATTTTGGTATATATTTAAAAATAGATAAATTAGGTGTGGTTACAAACCCTCGTCACATGTTGAGGTGTGGTTACTTGCATAGTTTCACTTAATGCCCTGTGTTTCAATTTTCAATTGAAAATTTGATTGGAAGAAGACAACTATGTTAATTTTATTATTAAAGTTGTAAAATAAGTTATAAAAAAGATAAAGATAATTTTTTTTCACTTATTACTTTCACTAAAACTAAAAGAAGTAATACATTTATATAGTCTTAATTGAGGTTGATAAATAAATATTATTTATCTATGTGTCAATATCTTATTATTTATCTTAAAATTATAATATAAAAAAAATACTTAACTTCATCCAATGAAATCTTTGGACCATTTTTTCTTGTTCTTTTTTCTTATACAATGTAAATTTGGACAAATCGTTTCCAAAGTTCAACTAAATAATGACCATTTTCTACAATATTCACGAAAACATCCAAATTGCCCGTTTATTATGATTCTTTGCTTTAAATTCTCTATTAAATAAAAAATAGAATGAAAAAAATCCAAAATGCCTTACTAAATAATTGTCAGCATCATGTCAATTATCTAATATAATGTTCCTTATACACTTCATTTTACCGCTTATGATGCTGCAAATAATTCGCACATCAATCTCTTCTCCAATGCACTCCCAAAACTTTATCATCGAATCAAGCTTCTGCCACTAATAGCAGACCCCTCCCAATTCCCAATGAAAAAAAATCATCAACTTCTTGATATTTTATCCATAGTAAGGTACCAAGCTAAAAGAATAAAAAAAAAAAAAATCCAAAAATCATGTTAACATCGGGATCTTTCACAAGATTTCATGCAAGATCTATCAAGACCCTTCATGAGAATATAATACAAAATTCTTTTCACGTTCCAGAACATTTTGAACATGACAAACCAAATGTGAATGGGGACCATAACAAATACTAGCCAATAATCCTCCATAAGCTAAGCAATGTACACCAAGCTGAAAAATGCATGCTGCTGCATGATCAGCGTTGGTTTGTTCATCACAAATAGAGACACTATATTCAGATTTATGGGTGTTACACATGTCAGTTTTGTTAACACAAACCTCAACACTTACTGTACTGGAACTTTTGGTAGACATTAGCCAGCTGAAATTGATAGGATCTTTACATGATCTCAAAAAATTGCAGTCATAGATAAGGAAACACCAAACTTTCTGTGTAATATTTGATACACTATGAAGAAATTCCTGTGATACATTCTCAAAATCTGCACTTTTAATTTGACCATTCGATATACAGGCTTTAATGTTATCCATTGATGAACACTTTGACCATTTGAATTTCATGGTAGAAGCAAGGTTTGGAATAACCAGGCCCAATTTAACACGCATATTCCATCCAGAACTTCTGCTTAGAGATAACAAAGATTCACCAGCTCCTGTCCAAAAATTTGCAGCAGATGCAATCAGTGAGGATTCAGAACTGAAGAGGTGATGAGTTGCACCTGCAAGTAACAAAGAATATGCAGCACTGATCCTGCTCATGTCAAAAGCTTTTAACTCATTTATGTCCATTTCAGAATCTACAGACAATAAATCACTAGCACAAACTCTGTATGCCGAAGCCAGTGTTGTGTACGCTTTTAAAGAGAGGTGATGTAGGGGATGCAGCATGAATTTAGATTCTGATTTTCCTTCAATGCCTTCTAACTGCTCATTTAGACCTTGTGTGAGTATCTTCTCAAGCTTCTCACAACATGAATCTGGATCACCAACAGAAAGATACTCTGATATGGCATCATCAATGCACTCTGTCAATCTTCTATCAGCCATGTCTTTGAGGAACTTGGAATATGAACCAGTTGAATCACAAGTGAAAGCAGAAATTTCCTAAGAAAATAAATTGACCATGATGTCAGACTGTCCAATAATACTATCAGTTAGTTGTTACACTTCCCTAATGTTTTGCAATAGGAATATTTTATTAGAAAAATGCATATTATGACTAGGCCAATAAAACCCTTAGTTGGGTGACTTGCACAAAAAATGTTTGGGAAAGACTGACCTAACTAATAGAATATAAAAAACTTACTTGCAATGAATTATCAACGTATGAAAAGGGCAGAGCACTACATCGTTTGCAACAACAAATAAACCTATACTTTGACCATAGCTCCGACTGTCTCATTGCCTAGGAAAGAAAAATACAAATTGAGATCAGTAGAACAAGTAGCTCAATAACCGACTAAGAAACTTGATTCATGTCAACAGATGATACAACTTACAGTGTGTTTGTATCATCT
The DNA here is from genome assembly GCA_014843725.1 of Amphicarpaea edgeworthii. Taxonomy (NCBI): domain Eukaryota; kingdom Viridiplantae; phylum Streptophyta; class Magnoliopsida; order Fabales; family Fabaceae; genus Amphicarpaea; species Amphicarpaea edgeworthii. The sequence continues at coordinate 5,432,254 of CM026325.1, forward strand.
AATAATTCGGAATACATGATACGTATCCAACAAGTATCCGATTCGGCTTGTTTCTCAATTGAAAAAGAAAGTCATAATAGTAATAATAATTAGAAGCATGTACCTTAGGCTGCAAGAGATCCGTATAAGCAACAGTGACCTCTTCTCCCTTTTTGATTTTCTTAATACTCCTCACAACCAATTTTGGACCATAATAACCCAGCTCCCCTACATTTTGAACCATGCATAAAAATCGCCCTAATTAAATCTCTATTATTCAGAAACTAAGCATATAGAACACTGAATTAACAAAAAAATGAACACCTTTTGCAAATTCACTACTGCTGGCACTAAACCCGCTATTATCCATCTGCAAAACACGATTCTCGTCTCAACAATTAACAACAGAAGCAACAAAAAAAAAAGTATAAAATCTCATAACGAAGTAGAAGTAGAAAGAGTACTTCACTTGTAAATGTGGAGCAATGCGAAGTTCGGCTTCCTCGGAATGCGGAGAAGAAGAAGAAAGGAGGAAACGGTAGCAGGCGTTGGGGGAACAACTGTGGTTGATCCACGAGAAGGTGTGGTCGAAAACCGCGATTCCGAGTGCGCGCCCTCCGTTATCGTGCACCTCCACGGCATTCGTTAGCACAGCGCAGAGCGCGATTGTAGCTTCCTCCAAAACGGTGTCATCGTTCGGGACGCCGCGCTGCTTCGCGATCGCTTTGGCCATGGCGCCGGCACCGACGCTGATTCTTTCCGTAACGTCGTCATCAGGGAGAGAGGAGTTTTGTTGAGAGGTGAGGATGTGGCGGTTGGAGAGGAGGCCGGCGATGCGGGAGGAGGCGGAGGGGCGGTGGGAGCGGAGGAGGCGGAGGGCGGCCCGGAGGTCGGAGGAGGTAGCGGAGGGAGGGAGGTGGCGCTCGGCGGAGGAGTGGTGGAGAGAGGAAAGTGCGGCGGAGCAGGTGAGGGAGCAATAGAAAAGTGAATTGGGATTGGGATTGCGAATGGGAAGAGGAGAGAAGCAAGATGAACAGTGAGAGTGGAGACAGAAAGTGTGAAGAGAGAAAGAGAGAGGAGTGAGCGTTGGTGTTATGTCTCTTCCAATCTCTATCTCTTCCATGCTTCTCATCTCCATCTCCAACTTCAACTTTCGTAGACAGAAAAGAGAGAAAGAGGAGAAAACATGTGGGAAGGGTTTAGAGGGCAAAAATAGAGCTGTATATAGTAATTGCCAGAAAAATTCTGAGGCAAGGAACCAACTTGTAGGCCCAATGTAGCAGTCCAGTAACTCTACTTCTTTCAAATTTTTATTTTATTGAGAATAAAAATTCATTAAATTTATAGGGAAACTAGAAAAATGGGATGTCGCAAAAAGTTATTTTATTATAACTATTTTGAATAAAATAACGTAATAAAATGTTAATCGTTTTAATTTGATAAAAGAAAATAATTTTACCAACAATAAAAATAAAATAATAAAGTGAATAAATTTATTAGTTTAATACATTTTTTCTCTCGTATTTTTTTTTATGAATCTCTTTTAATTTTTTCAACTTGAGGATTGTTACATTTTATAAATTCTACAAAAAAAATAATCTTTAATTTTAAAATTTAATCTTTAACTAAATGATAAAAATAAAATTTTTTTCTTATGTATCTTTACAATGAAATTTATGTGAGTAATAAAAACAATTAAATCACCTCGAGGCTCGAACCCCATTAATAGATGAAAGTTAGAATAGATCAAAACATATATACGTTGGTTATTTTAATTAATCAAATAAAATAATCAAATGAACAAAGAATATTTAGATTCATAGAACAATTCTGATTAAAACACAGTGAAAATTATAATGATTAAGAATCGTTAGTTCAATGATCTTCCTCAACAAAATCTTTTTATTTCTTATGGAACCTTTGTTTTTCTCTTCAAACGGGGAAAAGAGAATCTGTTTCTTGATTGGGTATATTGGGAACCATAATCATGCTTTATGATTTTTAATCCATTAGAGTTCTCATTATGTCCTAATGGATAAAATTAGTAATCCACTAATTAATTCCACATTATTTTCTTTTGGTAATCTAGGGGCTCTCTAAATTACATCACTTAAATTGAGTCCCTCTAAATGTAAATAACTAACATAAATATTATAAATTAATATTTAATCCATATTAATTAATTAAAAATAAATAAATTCCTAACAATCTTCCACTTGAAATTCATATTAATCTTAGACATTTATATTACAAAGTTCTTTAGGTGCGCAAGACTCCCCTTTAACAATCTAGTACATCTCATATAACAACAAGGAATTATTACGATTTTCGTCACAAACTCAACATAATTAAGCCACAATGATTACCGTTGTTACTTATACTTGATGACATAGATCAAATATGGATAAGTAATATGAAAATAACATGTTATGTGATCTAAATCATGTTTATTTTTAATTAGTCCAAACTTTATTATTTATAAAAATCAATTCAAATGTAACAAAAATCGCATATAAAATATAACACAAGTTTATAATAAAATGATAAGTATCGACTTTATTTCTGCAAAAAATCCAAATAACAAAATGTTTGCAAACCATAATATATAGAACATAACCAAATTCTCATTAAACTAAGGTACTATCAGAAATTACACCTATATGAGTAATGTACTCATGAAAAACTTTAAGTACCAAGCCTTTAGTAAGTGGATCAACTAGTATGGAATGAGTCCATATATGTTTTATAGAAATTTGTATTTTCTGAATTCTTTATTTAATAACCAAATACTTTATGTCAATAAACTTTGACTTGATTGAATTCTTTAGATTATAAGACTGTTAAGATATTGTTCCAATAAACACCCAATGGCTTCTTAATGTTGGCAACAACAAGCAAGCCAATGACAATAATTTAGTAGTCATTAATTCTAGTATGATCTCTCACAGTAAAATATTAACTTCACCAACATGGTGAAATATGAATCCTAATGTGGAGTAATTGCTATTAAGACATCCCGCAAAATCAAAGTCAAAATACATACTAATCTCTAAACTTCTAAACTTTCAATATGAAAACATTTAGTTTCTTGTTTTCTTCAAATAATGCATCATGCGCTTTATTACTTTCTAGTGTGCATACCAAAATTACTCATATATCACCTTAGGACTGTCACTAAAAATTATTTCAAGACAATAAAAATAAACTTAAGCATATATGATAAATTACAATATAACTATTTTGCAACAATAAACCATGTGATGCTAGTAGGATGTCATAAACATATAATACCAAAATAATAAATTTACTCTCATTGAACTTTTAGTATACACAATCATCAACGAAATTTACCTCAACACCATAAAAGGTAATCTTGATGAATTTTGTAATACCATAAACAAGAGACTTGTATAAAGGCACAAATGGATTTCTTTAGTTTGCATACCATAAACTTTGAATTACCTTAAATAAAGTTTTCTGGTTTCACCGTATAAATTGTTTCATCAATGTTTTCATTTAGAAACGTAATCTTTATATCCATCTATACAAAATCATCAAAATGATCTACAGTCTCATTATAGTCCCAAGAGAGTCTTTCTAAGAAACCAAAAAGAAAGTCTCTTTGTGATCAATGTCTTCCTTTTTATAAAACTTTTAACTACAAGATAAACTTTATATATCTCAATACTGTCCATCAAATCCTTTTCGGCTATAGATATGTATCTACAACTTATGGGTAACACTTTCAGACAATTTGACAATATCCCAAATGTCATATTCAACCATTGATTTTATTACATCATTTATGACATCAATCCACTTGAGAATTAGAGCACAACATGACTTTACTAAAGTCGATTATACTTCTCAGTCAACCAAATGTTATATTCATGTTCTTGAAGAAATATAGCATAATCATATGAATTTACATTTTTTTTCTTTAATGGAGATCTTCTTAATGACATTTCTTGGGGCTATTGAGTTTGAACTTTAGGTGATACTTGAGGAGGAATCTCAATGTTGTCTTGTCCTTGAATGATGTTAAGAATAACATCATTATTTAATTACTAAATTTGTTTCTTGAACAATGGTAAGTACAAAGACTCATCAATTGTCAATAACAGGTTATTCTTTAAAGACGACATTCTTTATGTTTCCTTCCCCTCCAAACTCAATGTCCTCAAGGAGTCTTGCATTCCCGTCTCAAACAGGATCTTAAAGTGGGATAGTAAAACTTATGCATGCAAGAGCTTTAAATTTAACAAAAAAAAATAGTAACTAATGATCTTTAAATCCAACTTACCTTCAGCAATTTAAGAGATATTGTTTCAATTGGACATCCCCAAATTTGCATATGCCTAATGCTCGAATTTCCCCAGCTCACACCTATAAGGATTATTAGTGACTACTTTAATTGATACCCTAAAAGGATATAAATTGCATTCTTTAATATCTTTCCTCAAAGTGACTTTGGTAGAGAAGAATCAAACTTCTTACCATATTGTTACAAGTCTAGTTTCATCATTTTGTAACTTTGTTTATACTAGGTTTGCCTAACATTATATATTGTAGAACAATTTCACAATTATTAAAGAAAACACATGGGGAATTCCAGACATTGCACCTTATGTCATATCTATCATAGTATTCCTCACAGTTAGATTTGACAACCTTAATTTTCTTTCCTATTTGAAGTTCAACTTCAGCTTTGAAAGACTAAATGTCTAAAGGTCAAACCTTCTCATAATTTAAATAAAGAGTAATCATCTATGAACATAATAAAATACATTTATTCATTCCATGAATCCATAAGGAATAAAACACAAGTATATGTATGTATTAGTTTTAAGATATCCTTAGCTCTTTCGACACCTAAATTTCATTTTGTTTGTTTATTTTCTCTTTATATACTTAATGTAGACTATAAAGTCCAATCAATATAAAGGGACTAAGAATTTCATCTAACAAAAGCCTATAAATTCTCTATTAAGAGATATGACTTAAGCGCTTATGTTATAAAGTGAAGAAATTCTTATTTAATTTTAAGTTTTGTACCACCAAAAGTTGTTTGAAATAGAAACACTCAATATCCATAAAAGAACTCAAAACTTACTACATTTGATTCATAAGAGAGACTAACTTTATTATTTCTAATTGAACAAGAATAATTGAATTTTTTCCAAATTAGAAATAAAACCTGCTTTAATAAACAATTCAATATATGTCTCAACCAAATTCAAATGAAACTGAGTCTTTCAAAGCAACCTAAAAGTTCTTATAACTTCAATTGCAACTTTATGTCATCACCCACATAGATGAATCTTTCATCATCACTTGGCATATGACTCCATAGGTAGCATTGTATAGACATGCTTGTTTGAGTAGTAGAACTAAAATCTAGCCACTAGTATCCTTCGGTACAAAACTAAATTAACTTTAAAACAAACAAAAAAAATGAGAAGTTTACCATTCTTTACACACTAAATAGTGTACTTAAGAAATTTTTACATTATATGTCTCATCTTACAAAAGTAACAAGGAAATTTCTTATCTTGTTCTTCTGTTTCTACTCTACATGAAAAAAAAAAAAACTTTATGCAATATCCTTAACTCTCAACTAACTCCTTTCAAATCTAAATTTTCTACATATAACTTTGAAATTCAAATAATGAGTAATTTAAACCGTAGTAGTAGCAGCAACAACAATTAAAGAAGAGAACAATAAACATATAATGCACAATTAATCTTTATGGTAAATTTCAAAACCTAAACAAGATACCTAGTGCACCATTAATCCTCAATCTTTGGATTGAAAAGACTAATTACAAGTAGTATTCTCAACACATTGATCAAACATTGGTGATAAGTCCTGTCAAACAAAGGTTGTCTTTTGACACTTCATTGCTCACATGGAAAACTTATATGATGATTACTCCGATCAAATAATGATTGTCTTTTAACATTTCATTATTCACATGAAAATAACACACTATTTATAATTACCACACATTTATCATTGCAAACATATAATTATTCTGCCAAATTGTATCTTCCTTTGGACCAAGCATAATTCACATGAATAATTTCATGTAACATCTGTGTAAATTCAACCAAATTAACTTACACAACAGAGGTTACTTTAGCAACATGTTTTTTTAATCAATTTAACCAAAATTACAAGACAATTTAATATCATAAATTGGAGGTCTTAAAATAACACAACTTTCACATATAAGTTATATAAAAATATATATAACAGAACGTGTAAATATTTTACATAATAGACTCATAACAAGATACCCAGCATAACATTAATTCCTACTCTTTGGATAGAAAAATTAATTTGTAGATGGTACTTTCTACACAATGATCAAATATTAACTATCAGCTTTATCAAATAATAGTCTTTCTTTGAACCGATTATTATTTACATGAAAATTACTTTATAATTGTCACATATTTATTATTACAGGTATGTTATTATTCGGCCAAATTATTTCATACAAATATTTGTGTAATTTTAATCAAATTAGGTTACACAATAGAAATTACTTTGATAATATATTGTCTTAACCAACTTAATCAAAAATTACCAAACATATAAATAAATAAGTAAAGTCCATAAAATTTACACCCAAACTGATAGTAACAATTATATGAAAATAATCATCACAAATTCATAAACAATAAATAAATTACCAATCTTAATCTGTGCAAAAAAAAAAAACAAAAAATTCCAAAGGCACGAGTAAGGGTGTACTGGACACGCACAATTCTTACAAATCAATATGCACATTAGTCACGAGGAAGGGATGTCAAAGTGGGCTTAAGCCCATCGAGCCGGCCCGCTAACCTGTGAAAAATGATGGGCCAGGGTGGAGATACCACCCCGCTTGGCCCATCACACCTTTGGCTCATGGCCTATGCGAGCCAACTCGCGGCTTGTCAAAAAACCTAATAGAGCCTATTTTCTCACCTTTGCCCAAACGAAAAACCCCAAAATAAGAATAGAGATCTGTCGTCGTTCTCCTTCTCCGCCACGACCTTGCCACCTAGCCACCATGCAATCGTCACAACCTCTCCATTTTCCTCGTGCGTGCCCATCTCCCTCGCCATCTTCTGCGCGCACACACTCTGTTGTTGATTGTCCTTGCGCACAATGATGCCGCCACCAAGCTACGCAACCTCGCCATTGACCTCTCCATCTTCCTCACGCGCGATGATACTGCCACCAAGTCGCGCGACCTCACTAGGACCCCACAACCTCGCCTCACTCATACGACGCTTGTCCCCTCGCTTACGCAACACTCGTTGCCTCATAATCTAAGATCTACTTCTCCCTCAAGCTCTCTCTCCCATGCCGATCTCCTCTCTCTCTCTCTGGTCTCCCTCTCCCTCGCTAGTCTTCTCCTCACTAGCTTACTGCCACAACCATTTTGGTATGCTTTGTATCTAATTATTCTTGCCTTTAACTGTGTGTTTTATTTATGCCATGCTTGTTTGTGCACAGCTAATAGGTTTTCATGTGAAATTGATTGAAGCCTTTGGTATGCTCTATATCTGATTATTCCTTCCTTTAACTGCGTGCTCTGCCTTTGGTATTGAGATTCCATGTTGGGATTGAAATTGGCCAAATTTTGTAAATGAAGGAGATGTTTACTTTAGTTTACTTAGTGATTTTAATTTTCAAATTTTGTTGTGTATGCTTTGCTTATGTTAGATTGAACTTTTGAATTTTGATTTTGAAAGTTTGTTTTCTTTAATGTTTGAACAGGATTTTTAAATTGAAATAGATGAGTCAATTAGTAAACTCCCTTATAATGTTGTTTTGAGTGATGATAATTCTGAACATAAGAATGAGGATAAGGATATTGAAAATGAGAGAGATGATTGATAATCACGTTATTTACGTAAATATTGCATCATATTTTGTAGCGATTATCTAATGTTCTTAGGATTTTTAGTTTAGTTTGAATTCATTTTATATAGATTTGTATAGTTTTGTTAATTCTAACCATAGGAAGCTATTTTGGGAAAGATATATTCAAATTCATGTTTTTCAGGCCTATGTTCAACAATAAAGGAAGACAAAGAATTGAAACATCTCACGCTTAGTGCCACCGTTCGCTAAATACACCTATCGCTGAGCGCCACCTACCGCTAAGCGAGGAAAGCAGCCTATAAAGCGTTCAGCACAAGGTTGCACTAAGCGAACGTTTATCTCGAATTGAAGAGTCGCTAAGTGCAACTAAACGCTTAGCAAAAGCCATGTATATGAGATGAAGATCTAAAGAATCGCGGACTTACGCTCAACGGAGATTCGCACTAAGCGAAAGTTCACTTATAATATATAAGTTTCACTTTGTAATAAGGAAAGGATCTGGAATTTTATAGGATTGAGCTGCTTCTTCCACCCCCTGTTCTTCCCTTCCATTTTTCTAAGTTTCTCATGACAATGAGAGGCTAATCCATTTATGTTGAGGATTTGAAACTAGGTGTTAACATGTAAACATTTTCTTTCATATTTATTCATTGAGTATTCAATTTAAAATCCATTACTCTATTTTATCGCTTGTTATAGGATTTGGTCCGTCATATATGCATGCTGTGGAGTTTGATTGTCATAGACATATGGTTTTGAATTTGGAATTGAGAATAAGAAAGAGTATATCACTAGACATAAGGTAAACTCCATCCTTTCTCTATTTTTATTATATGTTATATGATTGGCTTGTTATATATGCATGTTACGAGCATATGTTTTCGAACTCAGAATTGAGAATGGATTCTAATGAAATGTATTTCTAGACATAAGATAGATTTCATTAGCTTCGTAAAGATCTTCAAGCTTCACCAAATCACTCAACTAAACTTACCGAAACATTGAGAGTGAGGTTGGGTAGTTTACGCTTGATTTGATGAGACATCACGTTTGGAGCACTTCTAGATTAAAGTTAATCTGAATTATTGCTTTGAATAGACAATATATTTTGTATGTTTACATGGAAGCAAACCGGTTGAACCAAAGCCTTAACATATCCATCATCATCGTTCCACATTTACGCATTCCAACTGTTCAATCCTTGTTCTGAATCAAGTTCCTGATCTTGTGATTTATCTTTATAGTGTTTGGCTTATTTTCTATTGTTATTCATGTTTTGCAAAACAAACCAATGCTAAAACCAAACTAATGTTTAGGAACTGATAATCTTACTAATAGTCAATATGGACAATTCCCTATGGATTCGATACTAGGATCTTCCCTTTTAAACTACTTATGCGATATTTGGTACGCTTGCCAAAATATTTCATCAATGATCATGATGTTGAATCTATTGAAGTTAAAAATAAAAAGAGCAAATCTTTAACATCAGAATGTTCGAAATTCTTCACTAAAATTGGTGTGTAAGGATGGAAAAGAAAGAGCAAAGGTAATGCATGTAACAAAAATATGTAATTGGTGGTAAAAAATATAAAACTTCTCATTTAAAACGCCATATTGAGAAATGTGACAAAATCAAAACTGAAGATGTAGGTTAATTGATATTAGACATGCAAGGAAAGTTAAAGACAAGAAAGATAGATCAAATGGTATCACGTAAGTTATGTGCTAATCTAGTTCTTAGACGTGGTTTGCCCTACAAATTCATTGAGTACCCGGAGCTTAGGGCTTGGATTGCTTATTTGAATCCTGATTCTATTCCAATTTCTAAAAATATATCTAAGAGTGATATAGGGAGATTGCATGCAAAAGAAAAGATCATACTTAAAGGAGTGTTAGCTAACATTCCTAGTAAAATTTACTTAACGACTTATTTATGGACTTCTTGTAATACTGAGGGTTACATCACTTTAACTACTCATTATGTTTATCTAAATTGGAAGTTGAATACCAAGATTCTTAACTTTCTTCATATGCCTCCTCCTTACACTGGTTTTGAGTTGTCTAGGAAGATTAATGATTTTTTACATGATTGGGGAATAAGAAAAAACTTTTTTCTATCACTTTAGATAATGCTTATATCAATGATGTTTTGCAAAAAAAACTTTAAAAAGTCAACTTGTGCTACAAAGTGGGTTGGTATGTGATAGTGAATTCTTTCTTGTGCGTTGTTATGCTCATATTTTAAATTTAATTGTTCAAGAAGGATTAAAGGTACTTATTAATGCTTTGGATCAAATTAGGGATAACATAAAATATGTCAAAGGTTCGAAGAGTAGAATGATAAAGTTTAACAATTGTTTTCAAACCTTCAGTGACATTGATTTGTCAAGTGGGTTATGTTTAGATGTGCCTATAAGATGGAACTTAACTTACCTTATGCTTTAAAGTGCTATTAAATATCGACGTGTTTTTGCAAGCTTGCATTTGGTTGATGAAAATTATATGTACAAGATAAATGAGATAGAGCGAAAAAGATTTGTAAATTCTTGATGTCATTTTATGATATTACAACCTTAATCTTTGCCACATCTTATCCTACTTCCAACTTGTATTTTGTACAAGTTTGGAAAATTCAATGTCTTTTAATAGAAAGTTTACAAGATGAAGATAATGTTGTAAAAGATATGGCTAAAATAATGATAGAGAAATTTGATAAGTATTGGGATAAGTGTGCTTGTATTTGGTGTTAAGATGAAGTTGGAAATATTAGGTTATTGTTTTGAAAATATTGATCCACTTACTTGGGAAATAAAATTGCAAAAAATAAAGGATAAATTGTACATACTTTTCTCTCAATATTCTAACAAAGGTGAAACATCAAACATTCAAAAGCGTAAACATGTTTGTGATTTCTCATATGCTTCCAAACCTAGCCTCTTTAATGTAAGTTACTTACTTTGTTTTAATTCAATTTTTTTTATTTTTTTTTTCATGTTGTATAATTCTAACCTTTTCTTTTTCTTATTATATTAGGAATTAAAATTACATAAGCTTCAAGTTGCTAATAAAATGGAATGAACTCAACTTGATACATATCTAGACGAACCAACATTGGATTTGGATTTTACAAAGCAATTGGATGTGCTACAATAGTGGAAGATGAATAACCAATGTTTTTCAGATCTTTCTTTAATGACTCGAGATTTGCTAAGCATTTTTATTATTACAATTGCATTTAAGTCTACTTTTAGCATTAGTTCTCGAATTCTCAACAAGTATAGAAACCATCTTTTACTTGAAAATATGGAAGCAATTATTTGTACTTTAAGTTGGAAGCATAGATTTTATTATGGTACTTCATTTTATCTAACTATAATTAAATTGTTATTTTTAAAACTATTTATGTATTCTAACTTTAAATTGTTATTTTTTTTTCAATTTAATGTGACGTAGAAGATGAATTGGAGCTGGAAGGTGATAAAGATGGACAAGTGGAGGGGAGTTCTTCCAAGGCTAGATCTAATACGCCTGAAATCATAACTGATAAATGATTTGTAGTTTTTCCAAAACATTCATTTTGTTAATGTTTACTTGTTTTGTAATAAACTAAATTTACATTTTAAGACTTCTTTTAGAATTGAATGTTTACTTGTTTTCCAAGACAAAATTTGTATGAACTAAGTTTATGTTTTAAGACTTCGTTTGGAATTGAATATTTATTAACTTTATGTTTTTAAAGATATGGATTATGTGAATTTAAGGTTATGTTTGCATATAAACTTTCTAATTTTGTTATGTCTGCAATTGTCTGGGTTTTGGTTATTTGTAATCAAATATTTGTTTTTGTAAATAAGCTTGGCATAAGAGAAAGTGGGAAACAAAAATATATCTTAATAGTTCCATTATATCTCATTTGTTACACATATTGTAATATTGTTAATTAAATATGAATTAATCCAACTTAATTTTTTAATATAACATTTGTTTGATTGTTGTACATTAGTTTTAGTCTCTATTTTTTTATTTCTGAAGTTCACGAACGCATATCAAAACCATCAACAAGTTAGCAATATAAAGAAACAACATTGTGTTTGTGAGATCAGTATAATGTTTGCAATTTACAATCATCTTAAGTCCAATGCCTAAATTAAATTACACCAATAAAAGATAACAACATTACACAAACAAAATATTCATATAATAATTTATTTTATTTTTTTAAATCCAAATTTGGTAGGTCAAGGCATCCAACCTGTGTCGATCAAATCGGTCCGAGCCATTTTTGACTGACCGGGCCCAAACAAGACGAGCCAGCGTGCTTTACCATGGTTACAAGGAATTGCAATGGCAAGCATCAACGATGTGATCACTATTCACATCACGCACAACAATTGATGAATTCATAAAATGCACAAGACAATTGTTAAAATAAGGCAAAATAACAAAAAATTACAATAGGCATGCGTGCGTGCAAAGAAATGACGCATCCAAATAAAACAAAATAAATACTGTAGGTGTTCAAAAATTTCAATGTATGTACACAATTACAATTGGTGGTGAAGGGAGGTTCCAATTGATAGAAAAAAACCTGTAACTCCTTAAAAAAAGAAATAAAAAAAAGGAAGAAATAACGATAATTTGATTATTTGTCGTGAGTAATTAACTCTGACACGTTCACTGAAACCTTTTTGTAACGAATTATTTATTAAGAAAAATAAATAAATTTATTTATATATATATATATATATATATATATATATATATATATTGCAATTGCTTATATTAATGGGCGATAATTGAACCCGCGCGTGGTGGTAATTGCAATTGCTGCAAAAGACAAATTGAAACGCAAAGTGCCGTGCAAATGCAAAATTCCAAGCATTTCCAAAGTGCATTGTGTGCAAATGCAAAAGGAAAAGGAAAAAAAAATGGGCAATACACTCACAGTTCCAGCAAATTGAAACGCATTAGAAATCAAAATGGTAATTTTTTTTTAATAAAAAATCACACCCAATAATTTTTTTTCAAAATTAAATTAGGATTCATAAAATTAAAAAAGGGATTTAGATAAAAATTTATACTTTAATTTCAATAATCTAACGATAATGAAAGCTCTTATACTACTTTTTGATTATTTTAATTAACCAAATAAAACAATCGAAGAACACATTACGTCAGATTATTAGAGAAGATATTCTTAAAAATATATGAATCCATAAAACAATTTTAATTAAGACATAACAGAAACTATAATGATAAAAAATCATTAACCAAATCTCCTTATTTTTTAAAGGACTTTTGTTTTTCTTAAGAGAAATATGTTTCTAATTTAATATATTGGAGACTATAATCATGTTTTATATTTTTAATTTATTAGAGTTTTCATTATATCCTAATAAATAAATACGATAATTCATTAATTAATTTTATATTATTTTTTATAGTAGTTCAAAGACTCTCTAAAATAAGTAAATTCCTAATAAGTAAATTTCTAATAAGTATTGAAGGGCAACACCAACAAGACACTACAGTACTACTTAATAATACGGTAGTGTCTTTATCTAGTTTTGTGTTTATTACCTCATTTATGATAAAGTGATGTCTAGTTCATCTTTCATGAAGGCGAGCTTATTTCTTCTAATTTAACTAAATTAATTCTTAACTAAATCATCGAGTAATTATATGACAAGTAAAATTTAAACAACCGCATGAACCCAAACATATATACGGAGAAATAAAGGATGCAATGGATAAATAACTAGTAGTATATTAGAACTTCATGGAGCACAAGATGCACCAATGAAAATAACTAGTAATACATAAGAGAACAAGGAATCAACTCATCCCACAAGCCGCACATAAATATATTTATATATATATATATATAAATAAGTGGTTGATACAAGTGGTTATTAGATTTATTTTTAAATAAGATTTTAAATTTAAAACTTATAAATTAAACGTAGTTCAGAATGAAAAATCCACTAAAAGCACGGTAGCAGGGGCGTTGGAACTGGTCAGACAGATTCCGACCAAAACACGATAGCAGGCGTTAGAACAACTTTGGTGGAAAACCGCAATTCCGAAGAGGCGCGTGGCGGCGCGTAGGAATATTTTAAACCGTCTCTTTGAGATTTTTCTCAGCTAACGTTCACAACTAATAACATATATCAGTGACGAACCACTTAAAGCTTGAAAATAAACAATGGAAAATCCAAAGGTGTTGGACTCAACAGCACAACAAAAATAGATTCACATAATTGAAATATAAACCGACCAAAGCAAGATCTGAAGGAGTCCAGAAAACAAAAGATGTTCACATAACCAAAAGTTACAGTTTGCTGCAGCAGCAGAATGAAAGGTACTTGTTGGGCACTACAACAACATCAGTCTTCTAGCACTGTTAGTACTGCATTAAATAACGCACGACGTTAGAAAATAGTCAAATAATTAATCAAAGGATTGTTCTTCCCACATCACCTTAGCTTGCAGATGTTTTAAAAAAGGAAACGAATCATCGATCACTGATCTCAAAAAGTCCTTAAATAAAAGAGTTTAATAAATGTAGCTCCCTTTCTCCACGAAAAGAAATCTAAATTAAAGAAAAAGAAAGCACGCACGCACCTTGGTGATGAAGTTGTTGAGTGCAGTTTCATCGGTTAAGAATAGGAAAGAGGATGACGTTCGGCTGTAGTACCAACTTTTTCTTTTTGTGGTGGTGGTGATGGATCACTATACCCTAAAGGAGGTCTAGGATCGTCTCTGACGCGGTTGCGCCGCGTGGAAGAGGAAGAACAGGGGGCGGCGTCTTTTTGTGGTGATGGATCACTATACCCTAAAGGTGGTCTAGGATCGTCTCTGACGCGGTTGCGCCCCGTGGAAGAGGAAGAACCAGGGGCGGCGTGGGGGTTTGAGTGGGCGGAGGAGCTCATTTGGAGAATGTTGGGATCTGCTAGGTGCAAATGTTTGATTACAAAACAGAGCTAAGCCAGCTGCTATATAGACAAAGGTGTCCAAAATAACCAACTATTTAAAAAAAAAAAAACTATAACTAATAATAACTAGTTATATTAAAGTAGTTATAAATCCAACCCAAAAAGTTGACACAGTGGTGTAAGGTCTCACTGTATTCACAGGGGTGGGAGCGATCTAGGTCCCGACGAATGGGATTAGTCTTCCGACCCAATGCATGGAGGACCACACCCGCACCTGCAGGGCTACCCGTGCATGCATCCAACGGTCCAAGTTCATTCTTTCCCTACACAAAACAAACCCCTTCTTAGCGTTTGATTTCAATCCTAAACATAAAAACAAACCAATATACTGTGTTGATTTCGTGATATTCAACATTGTGCATAGCTACTAGCTAGGCAAATATTCAGGTCCATATATTACATTTAATCTGCAACCTCTTTAATTTATTTTTTTAATATTAGATTTCTATAACTATATAAATATCACTTTCTATTGCCACCAATATTTGTAACATTGGTTGGGGGATGCAAAGACCATAAATGAGATAGATGATAAGCGAGTTGTATGACAAGAATGCTAACATGAATTTATGATTCAATTCAATCCCACTCAATATTATCTTAGTTGAAGGTGAAGTCCCACATCGAATAAAAATGGAAGAGTTGAACACCATATAAATGAGAAAAAAATCCATAAACCTGAGTCTTAAAATTTTAGATTGAAGTGTGGTGTTTAATTTTAACCCCTCATATGCACAATAATTGGTAAGAGAGACTCACACTTATGCTTGAGTTAATACACACTGCCCCAACATTAATTATAAATGCATCAGTGTTTGAACAGAACATGCGAGTAGTTTGATAAAAAAATAAAAACAAATACCTTAGCGGACAAAGATAATTTGTCACCTACCTACTATTACAAGCGCGCACACACATTTTATTTTATTTTCAACGGGGGTGGGACCAGTGCCACCGTCAGTGTTTGTGCATGAAGTTGGCTTCTGGTCTCATGGTTTGGGTTTCGACACATACTTCAGGCATGTTTGAATATGTTCGTCCAATTCATCCTAGCGTGCAGATGCACATGAGAGAACATAAATGTCAAATAATTGTGATTTTCCTTATTATTTATTGTATATATCTAGCTAGAACAAATGTTTCTGATATCTTGGACATTATATCTGCTGTGAGTTAAATTTTTTTACCGAATAAAATCATGATTTGCCAACTAGCTAGTGTTAAATATACATCAAAACGGGGTGGAACTACTTGAGGCTTTGGGGCCATTGGCCTCTGAAAATTTTGTAACTTTATTTTATTTATATATTAATAGTAAAATAATTAAGATAAAAATATATATATTAAATTTTAATTATAAAGATATTTAATTTTTATTTATATTTTTTTATCAAATATTTTATTCTGAAATATATTTATGGTAAATTTGTTGCTTTTTTAAAATAAATATTTCATTTCTTTTTTATAATATTTATTATGGAGAAAAATATATTTTTTTCTATTTAGATAATATATTTAAATATAATTTATTTCTTTTTTTAAGAATATCCCTCTTTTATAAATTTGTTATGGTATTTTATAAGTTATAAATAAATACATTAATTATCTATTTCACAGCAAAAATAAAAGAATGCATGAGGAAATATTGAGGCTGGAAAGTCTTTGTGGAGAGAGAAGGAAAGAAAAAGTGTTGTGTGAGAGAGAGAGAAACAAAGGTTAAAGCGAGATTGTAACACAGTGGATTGTAAGTACCACACTACCCATTATATTGGGAATTGCATGGATGTAATCACCTAGTACTTCGTGCTTCGTGGAAGGAAGCTCCGAGCAAACAAGATCTGAAGCCTTCCTGTGATTTGGTGTTGATATATATATATATATATATATGCTGTTGATTCTTTTTTCAAAATGTAATCATTATATATATATACAATTAATACCTACTTTCATATATGGCAATATATAGTCATTATTATATAAGTTATGTCTATTCTATCTTTCATCAAAATGGGGTTATTTAATTAATTTTATATATATGATGATTTCTACGTTACCTATGTTAAAAGAGATGGAGAAGATGGGTGAAATTGAAATTGGACGAAGAAGCTGATTAAAATAATGAAAAATACATCTTTGTCCCCATGTTGCGTCTTAGCGTCTAGATCGACGTGAATAAAGGTCGACTAGGACTGTGCTGATGCCTTTGCAACCTAAAATAATTGTGGATTTTTTTTTTGTCTATAATTAGTGATTACTAATGTTCATTAAACATGTTCATGAGAGTAATATTTTTTTAGCATGTTATTCTTGAGAGTTTTTTTTATTTACTAATACGGTAAAATCACCATTTTTGGGAATTTATCGTACCATTACAGCATTAATTGTATGGTATTTATTCAAGAAAAAATTATACTTTTTTTTTTTATAAAGATATTAATTAATTAAAGCCGATCAACCCACAGATGAGGAAGGACTTAGTAAGCCATGAAATGTTTTGAAAAGTTGAAAATAAATGTAGATCTCAAGATTCCCGATATAGGTAAAAGGATTTGAAAATCATTATAGCATTTCCAAAGTATAACAAGGCTTAGCTCAAGACTCCACTATACTCTTCATATTTTCTTTGGTATTGCTACCGCATGAAATTCATGATGATATTACCAGGAACATCGTTATCATAATATATTTTTGCTTCTCATAACTTTTTATTTTTTAAGGAATTAACCTTTTTTTTTATTCATTGGTAAAAAAAACAAAACAAAACACTACATTGCATTATTTTTTAGAATTATTCTTGAGAGTTTGATTCTAAAAAATAATGCAATGTACCATTCCCCTCTTCTTACCATCAACATTTGGTTAGTGTTTTGTTTTGTTTTTTACCAATGAATAAAAAAAAAGGTTAATTCCTTAAAAAATAAAAAGTTATGAGAAGCAAAAATATATTATGATAACGATGTTCCTGGTAATATCATCATGACTTTCATGCGGTAGCAATACCAAAGAAAATATGAAGAGTATAGTGGGGTCTTGAGCTAAGCCTTGTTATACTTTGGAAATGCTATAATGATTTTCAAATCCTTTTACCTATATCGGGAATCTTGAGATCTACATTTATTTTCAACTTTCCAAAGCATTTCATGGCTTACTAAGTCCTTCCTCATCTGTGGGTTGATTGGCTTTAATTAATTAATATCTTTATTAAAAAAAAAAGTATAATTTTTTCTTGAATAAATACCATACAATTAATGCTGTAATGGTACGATAAATTCCCAAAAATGGTGATTTTACCGTATTAGTAAATAATTTGTAACCATTTCTCTCTCGGTTCGTTTGGGAAAGTAATGGCACCTCTGGTGCTACTCAAGCATATATAATATATCTTTGTTTTGCTGGCCAAAAACAAAGTATGTGTCATGTGCAAATATAAGAAAATTAATTAAGATCAAATATTTGGATTTAAAGTTCTTTTAATTTGTTCGCATTTTCAGTTAATATATTAAAAAAATAAGAAAAAATAAATTAAAGAAACTAAAACTTCAAAAGCAAAAACTTGGAAATATATAAACAATAGAAAATCCAAAAGATACAGACTTGGTGGACTCAACAACAGCAATAAAAATGGAAAGATATATAAATTGACCAAATGTTTGTAAATAAACAAAAACATACATAACAAAAAGTTAAACTATGCAGCAGAATATAAGACTCCATTTGAAATAATATACTACTCCATCATCAACTCACTATCTGCAGTCTTCTATGCGTCGAATGTGAAGAACTTAGGAACATAAATTTCCTGAGCATTAAATTGGCCATAACGTTAGAAATGAAAGGAATATAGTATATATAATATACCATAGCAATAGTGAATATGTTCCATAGTAGTAACATGTAGTAGTTATAAAAAAATTAAATTTTTTATTTAGAACACAAAATGAGGCCTAGGCAGTTGCCTTGCCTGCATCCCTGACCAGGGAAGGAGCCAGAAATGGTCTCTTGGGGCAAATTTGGTTTTAAAAAAAAAAATATATATATATATATATATATATAAGGGGGACAAGTCACACTCCTCAAACGTACCTCCGCCCCTGTCCCTGTCCCTGACCCTGACCCCGACCCCATCAATGTATAGTACTACAAAAGGGAATTATAAAAGGTGGTGCCAAAAAAAAAAAAATGAACCTATCCCTGACCCATTAATGTATAGTACTACAAAAGAGGATTCTAAAAGGTGGCGGCAAAAAAAGGGAAATAAAAATGAACGATCAACTAAGTTCTTCAGCAAAAAGAAATTAAAGAGAGAGAATTCCCATATTATATATAAAAAAAAAAAGGGGGCAAGTATTAAGTAAGTACCTGCAATGGACGTAGGGTGTTGTAAAGTAAGTAAACAGAGACATTGAAGGGTACGAGGTTGGGAAGATAAATCAGATATTCGCTATTTGGGTGGGTTAGAATAAGAAAGAGGATGATGGGTTGTTACATTATTCTTATCTAACCAAGCTTGATTCACTCAGAGAACCAAGAACAAATTGCAATGCGAGAGAAGAAATTGTGAAAACAATGAAAGAAACTGTAATAGAATGAAAGAAAAAATGATACAAATATTACTTGCCTTGTGATGGAAGTTGAATACATTATTTATGGTTAGTTACAAGGATAATTAACTTGATTAACTAACCAAAGCACAATTAACCTAAACTAATTAGTCAACACTATCAACAATTGGTTGTGATGATTGTTTCTTTTTAAAGTCGTTGTATCCTAAATATTTTCCAATTTCAACTTTGCTGTGTTCTCAAGTACTAGAGGATGCCTCTCCTCCTAATCTTCTTTTATTCAAATCGAAGTATACTAAACTTTCTACCAGGTTCTCTATCGATTTTTTGCTGCTCATTTTGATGAGGGGTGGTGAGAACTAGCCATGACAAAGTGGGTTGGGCCGCCTCATTTGGGTCCGGCTCGCCATTGGCTCGCCAAAAATGGGTTGGGTTGGAGTGACACATCATGGCCGGCGCGGGCTGAACATCCTGACCCGCCCCACCAGCAAGTAAGCTGGCAAGTTGGCCCGTCAAATTTGAAATTTTTTTTAAAAAAAAATTAAAAATTAAAAAAAATTATTATATGAATATTTTGTTTGTTTTATGTTATTATTTTTTTATTAATGTAGTTTAATTTAAACATTGTACTTAATATGATTGTAAATTGCAAACATTATAATGATCTCACAAACACAATGTTGTTCATTTATATTGTTAACTTGTTGATGGTTTTGATATGCATTCGTGAACCTCAGAAATAAAAAAAAAATAGACTAAAACTAATGTACAACAAGTAAATTTTATATTAAAAAATTAAGTTGGATTAATTCATACTTAATTAACAATATTACAATATACGTCACAAATGAAATATAATGAAACTATTAAAATATATTTTTGTTTCTCACTTTCTCTTATGTTAATATTTTTGTAGCACAAAAAATATTATTCTGAAATTTATAAGAATTAAAAAATTTAATTAGTTAAACTTATTTATAAAAATAAATATTTAATTATAAATAACCAATTTAATTAGCTAAGGATCTTTGTTTCTATTTTTGGGTTTTTGGTTTGAGCAAAGGTGAGAAAATAGGCTCTATTAGGGTTTTTGGCACGCCGCGGGCCAAAGGCGTGGTAGCCTAGGCGAGTTGGTATCTCCACCCCGACCCACCATTTTCATGGGCTAACGAGCCAGTTCGACAAGCCTAAGCCCACTTTGATATCCCTAGTGAGAACTGAGAACAAATAAAGCAAGTGATGAAGGGTATTTTTAGTGGGAAAGTATTCAAAGATTTTGAGGTGTTTTTTTTTTTGTCATCGAAGTGTTATAGAACATCAAGATCTCTTAAGTTACAATGTGTAACTATCTCAATTATTTTATTTTAAAATAAAATTAATTATTTAAAAATATAATAGTTAATTATAAAAAAATTAATATAAAAAAAATAATATAATATTTATTTATGATTAAAGATTAAACCGATAATTAATACATAACATCAATAAAAAAATATATTGACATTAAAAAAAATTAATAATTAATACATAACATAAATAGGTAAAAAAATGTAAATTCATAATTATAATTAATAAATTAACTAAAAAAATATTAATTATTAAAAGTTATGTTTTTAATATTAAAAATATTTTTGTAATGATTAATAATTAACGTTTTTATAATTTTAAAAATGATTTATTTTTTATTTTTTAGTTATTTTTTCTTCTTGTAAAAAAATGATTATAGTTTTTTTTAATAATTTTAATTAATTTTTAATTAAATCAATAAATATATTAATTATAATTATTAGTTAATTTATTAGAGACCAAAGTTACTACTATTAAAATTAAAGTGACCAAAATTAACAATTTAAATTTGGAGACCAAAATCATAAATTTAGAAATTAAAAAGAAGAAAATTACCATTAAGTTTTTTAAAGGTTTTTAGTGAAAGATTAAAGCCTACACTAATTATGGATTTTTTTTTTTTTACTAGAGTTATAAACCTATGCAGTCAATTGTTATAAACCTATATTTTGGGTGGAGATTTTTATTGTGGAATTTCTAAGTTTCACTGCTTTCAAGTATTTTATTTTATTTATATATAAAGACAGGTTTTAAACTTTTCTAACTTGACAATTTATTTTGTCTCGTTATAATTTGATTTACATGTATAAGAACTTTTCACTTTTGCAAAGCTCTAGATAATTTAATTTAAAATACTCATAACGTGAATAAATAATTTTCATTATCAAAATCAAATTAACTTAACATAGTTTAAGGATTTACAATTCAAATATCTATTGTAAATCTAAATACAACTTAAAATTTATAACAATCAAGAAGTAATTTTGTACTAAACATTAAAAATCAAAATACAAAAACAAAGGGTTGGAAAATTCTAAAGCAAACTTTGGTTGTTTTCACTTAGTCCTTCTAGGACCCTTAGTGCTACCTACAAAATTCAAAAGATGTTATATAAATATAATAAATTGGCATGTACAAAAGTTCCCTCCAAATGCAACAATGTACCAAAAAGTTAAAATAAGAACCACTGCCGGAGATTAAAAAAAAATGAATCATTTAACATTGAAGGGTAATTTCGATTACAAGTCTATTTCTTAGGAACGAAATATTTCAGGTTCAATACTTACAAATGGAGGAGGAGCTCTGATTCTGAATAAAATGTGATAGTTCAGCGTCAAACCTACCGCTCTACTTGAAAGATCAAGACAACATGATATAATCAATGGACCGAGATACTTCATTATAATAGGGGTGAAAAAAAATACCTGTTTGGACCAAATCGGTTTGAAAAATAAAACTCGATCTTTTTTTTGTGAAAATTAGTTGAATTAACCGAATTGCTTGAAACCGATAAAAAAAAAAAAAAAAAAAAAAAGCTCAAATCCGATTTAAACATTTAAAAATCAGTTCGGAAAAATGGTTTTTCTTATCGAACCGATTTAACCCCGTTTGAAATCGGTCGGTTTGAGTTTTTGTTTTTTAAACCAATTTTTGCACAAACACACCTTATAATAACGCTAAAAAATTTATGTAAAGTAATAATCTGAAAATAAAATAAAATATAGTAATGATGATGGTTTTAGCGATGGTGGTCGTAACAGCAGTAATGAGGACAACGACCATGATGATGGTAATGACGATGATCCTAACAGCAGCAATAACAGGTAACTATATTGTGATAACCGTGGTTATATTAATGATGACAATTCTCAAGTAAGATTTCTTCTTAAGTAAGATCTCATGGTAGGATATGTACTAAAAATTGAAAATTGAAATTTTAATCTAATACGTTTATTATTTTTAATTTTAATTCAATGGTTATTATTGTTTGTTCTCATTTAACGACTACTCTTAACAGTTGTGGTGGTAACAACAACGGGAACGACGACCATGATAATGGTGGTGACAATGGCCCTCGTGAAGACAAAAATGACTATGGTAATCATGTTAGTGGTGGTAACCATATTTACAATTGTGAAAGGAAATTGAATTAAAAATTCAATTGTGATTGTTTTGTTTTTGTGCTTGTGTTGTTTGAAAAAAAAAAATACAGAAAAATAAAATAAAAATTAACTAGAAGGAGGAATAGGATTTTATGGTAATGTACTTAAAATTGAGGCTTTAAGTTGATACATTTATAATTTATAATTTTAATATTTTGTAAATATAACTTAAAAAAATATTGGACTAATTGATAAAATTTGAAACTTCTATTTTAATTTTAAAAAATCACCACCGCCATCACCACTACTGTCACCGTCATCATTGTCATCGCCACCATCACCATTGTCGCCACCACTACCACCGTCACCACCGCTACCACCACCATCGCTATCGCCGTCATCGCCGCCACCACTGCCACTGTTGTCACCACCACTTATCTTCATTGTTATTTCAGGTATTATTTATTCTAAAAATGTTATCACATATTTTTCTATCCACAATGGGATGTGATAGTGGATGGCGATGGTTATGGAGGAAAAATGAGAAAAAGAAGGAGGAGGTTGTCACTAAGAATGGAATGTGATGCCTATGGGACTTAAAAATGCTTCATCAAAATTTCAAAACATAATGAACTCAATCATAAATCCTTATGTAGACTTTGCTTTAGTCTATTTAAATGATGTGTTAATCTACTCCTCTTCGGTGGAACAACACGTAAAAAACTTAAATACCTTTAAAAATATAATTAAAGCAAATGGAATTGTGTTATCTGAAAAGAAAATGAAAATAGTTCAAACTAAGATAAAATTTCTAGGGTATGAAATAAATCAAGACATAATAACTCCAATGGCTAGAAGCATTGAGTTTGCTAGTAAATTTTCAAATGAAATAAGAAATAAAACTCAATTACAAAGGTTCTTAGGATGCCTAAATTATGTAGCTAATTTCATTCTCCATATTAGAATTATTTGTAAACCTTTATTTAATAGGCTTAAGAAAAACCCCAGGACCCCTGAATTGACTAAAATAGTTATCAAGGTAAAATCTCTAGTAAAAATCCTTTCTTGTCTAAGAATATCCCAACCAGATGCCTTTATGATAGTCAAAATCAATACCTCAGAGGTTAGATTCAAATGAATCCTTAAACAAAAATACCCCCAATCTAAAGAATAAATAATTCGTTTTCATTTGGGGGCATAAAGTGAAACCCAGATTAAATATAGTACTGTAAAAAAGAAAATTTTATCTATAATACTATGTATCACAAAATTTCAAAGTGACTTAGTCAATAAATAATTTTTATTAAGGATAGACTGTAAGTCTGCAAAAGAAATTTTGGAAAAAGATGTTCAAAACATTGTTTCAAAACAAATATTTGCTAAATGACAAAGTCTTTTATCTTGTTTCAATTTCAAAGTTGAATTTATAAAAGGAAAACATAATTATATCCTTGATTTTCTAACAAGAGAATTTTTACAGGGTTAGACCCTCAAACATGAGGCCTTTGGCCCCTTCGTCTGCTCTATCCCTTGATGATTTGGTCCCTTCCTTCTCCAAGATGGCAACCAATAAATCCTTAAATAACCTAAGAGTCCTTCCTAAATCCCTAAATGCTCCTTCCTCTTCCAATAGGTTTTCCCCATTAATTCCTCCTTAGAAAAACCAAATTATTGATAATTCTCAAAAAATCGAAATTCATAAACCTTTAGATCAACACATAAAAGAGTCATGTCAAAGAATAATTTCCATAAAGCCTGAATTTGATCAAATGACACCTACAAATATTCTGGTTGAATTCTCTCCTAAAGGATGGGGATGGATGTTAAAAGACCAAGATCTAAAGAAGAACAAAAGGTTTTATCAACTTATCTTATTAGATACTGGATCCGCTGAAATAACTCCAGAAAAAGACAAAAGGGATTCTTTTGTCATTAATTATTCAAAATTAAAAATCTTAAAGGTTCTCACCTTGACGGATTGGAACCAAAACCCAATTATTGAAAAGAGGTTTTCTCAACCTTTTGACCTTCCTACCTTTAATTATTTTGATTATCAAGAAGCATGGCTCAAGATCCTTCTTGAACCTAACCCTCGCCACTCTTGGTACATTATCTTTAAATATGCCCTTCCAGTCAAAATTTCGACTTGGTTCCAAGACTGGTTTCTACTTGTAAGGCCTGTAAAAGCCATTCTACCTACCAAAGTAGTCTCAATATATGAAAACTATAAAAAGTTAACTTGAAAAATTAATTAGTTCTTGCTCAATAATGGGGGTGAGTTGGTTGATGTAGCATCTTTATGAATTCCACCAACATAATTCAACTCTTTATCCAAAGGCTTTATGCCGTAGGGTAAAAGTTTTTTTGGTGGAAGAAATTCAAAGTTAAATTTTTGGAAGATAAGTTTTCTCATTGAAAGACTGGAAAATCATTCCTTCCCCCTACTCCTGAAAAGAAAGCACTCCAGCATCTTGCAATGTCTTTACAACTAGCAGGAAAATCCAAAGAAGAGAAAAAGCAACACCTTTTGACGGCCTTATCTTCTCTAGACTCGGATGAAAAGTAGGATGCCTTAAAAAAAGAAATCCAATGCAGTAATTCGCATTTGAATAATGAGGATGACTGCTTCGGAATTCAAGAAATTGCAGACTTAAACCAGCCGTGACTAGGATATAAGACAACATTAAAAATAATTGATGAAGAAACTCCTGGCAAAATAATAAGGGCAATGGACATAGTAACTACAACAATTGATCATCTTGGCAATACTATCATATATACCAAGAAAATACCAATTCGGCTACCCAATCAGAGGCAACTGGCAAACTTTTCCATCAAAGGTCTACTTTAAAAGAAATAATAGGGTCCACAGCGTTACTTCTATCTTCACAAAACAACAAAGGCAGCGCTTAGATAAATGCTTTTGAATTATAGATTGAAATCCGTCTAAGAAATCCATATCCGAATTGGATTTCAATAAATTGTAATTTATAATTTTGGCATCCACCTATAGTTGTCATACTATAAATAGGTGAGTTGAAGAGTTAAGAGATATAGCTCTCCTGAGCCTTAAACTCTCTTCTCTCTCTCTACCCTATTGTAATCCTTAAAAGCTCTTTCTCTTGTAAGTCTGTTTCTTTCAATAAATGCTTTGTCAATACCAATAAACTGCTTAAATAACTGTTATTTTTTATTTGTTACCCTTATCTTCTGTCATATCTGGTATCAGAGCCAGAAATTAAAAAAAAAAGTTTTTATTATATTATATTAAGTATGCTATGTGGATACGGCTTAAACTGATCGTTCACATTTAAAAAGGTAGGACATCTTAAATTATGTAACAACGTTGAAGTCCTTTCATTGAAAAGTTTAATATCTCCAATAAAATTTTGAATTATTGCTACAATTAGAATTTCTACCATTACAAGTATAGCCCTATCTCCTTTTCTCTTAACAGCCGTAGAAATATATATTTTCTGTTCAGGGGTTAGGTAGTTGTCCCACCAACCCTTGAAAATTCTTGTAAAACCAGCTATTATTAATTTTATAGTTTGTTCCTCAGTATTTTTTATCCTATAAGCTGAGGTGGCCATTGTCATTGCATTGATTTTTCGTAGAATTTGATGGTCAGTTATACTATCAATATTCCACTCAATGATGCCCAATCCATCAAAGGCTGAAGAAGTATCAAATTCTCATTCTTTAAATTGAATGTCTGGGAGAGTTGGCCTTTGATAGAAATTTCTAGTTGTTGGCGCTGGGGTAAAGCGTTTTACTTAGTTTTTTCCTTTTAACTTTAAAATTTTATCTGAAGGGGGTATTAATTCATGTTCATCTTCTTTTAATATAGTTAGAATCTTATCTTCTGTTAAAGGTATCATAGTTTTATTTTCTTGTGTGATCTTCTTAGGTTTTTTAGTTAAAGTATTAATTTTAGATAATTTTAGCTGATCTAATTTTCTATTTATCTCTTCTAAAGTTAAGTCGATTTCTTTTCCTATTTTTAATTCTTTAAGTTTAGCTTCTGAAAATTTAAATGGTTTGATTAATGAGTGCTCTAATTTTAAGTAGATGTTATACCCTTATAAGAGCTTTTATCAAATCAATTAATTAATAATTAAACTACATGAATTAGTGTGAATAACATAAAATATAAATATAGACTATAGTGGTATATATATGTCAATCATACTTCAATGGACTAATATGTTTATAATATTTTTGTTGGCGAAAAGGGCCAAGGCCCAGACAAAGAACTTATTAAAAAATCCGAGGGAAAGAAACAACGGTTACATATATGCAATCACCTATGCAGTCAAAAACAACAAGATCATGATTTGGCCATCTCAAGCTTTCATGAATGTTTTGTCACTTGTTTTATGTTTATGTTAACTTCCGTACTACAAATTAATATTTCTAATCAACGATGAAAATATTATTATTTTTAGGAAATGAATATTTAATATTAAAAATTGACATTATTAGTTACCTATTATCATGGACGGATTTTAGGGGGGCGGGCTTCAGCCCTCCTCCTACCCTTTTATATATATATATAAAATAAAATAAATATTAATAAAAAAATTATTAAAAAAATATTTTTTTAAATTAATAATTTTTTTATATTAGTAGATGATATCTTAATTTTATATCTAATAAATATTTGGTTTCATTATATTTTTATTTATTTTTGATACGTTTTATTTTTAATAAATTAATTTGACACTTTTTATTTACAATTTTTTAAAATCTTATAAATTTTACTCTATTATTTTACTCTTACATCACATAATTATAGATTTTATTCTTAATTTTTAAAAAAAATTGTCAAATTTTATATCCATTTTTTGTTTTTTTTAATAAATTTTATATTAAATATATTTTTTTTAAAATTTTATTGTCAATTTTTTGTAAAAAAAATTCTAGTCCCTCCCTACTTAGATTCTTGGATCCGCCCGATTATGGTCTTCAATGCATTTTTAACTTGAATTCGAAAGAAAAAAAAATCTATTTTAAATTTTTTAACCAGTGTTCTTAGTATAATTGTTAGCATGGTTCATTATTTAGACTAATTCAACGTTTTATGTTGTGGTTCATTGTATGAAAACGCACGTCCCAACTTATAACATACTAGCCGTCAAGTGATTCATCAAAATGTAGATAACGAATGATCCATTAGAAGCAATAAAAAATAGTTGTTTTTATGGTAAAAATTATATTGAAAAGAAAAATCATATTTACAAGTGAGTTTCATTGGAAGTATCTACTGTGAGTTGATGGAACGTGGATG
This sequence comes from Amphicarpaea edgeworthii, assembly GCA_014843725.1. Classification (NCBI taxonomy): domain Eukaryota; kingdom Viridiplantae; phylum Streptophyta; class Magnoliopsida; order Fabales; family Fabaceae; genus Amphicarpaea; species Amphicarpaea edgeworthii. The sequence goes on from CM026325.1 coordinate 5,460,414, forward strand.
GTGTAACTTGATTTCACATATATAACATCAATTAGTAACATGATATATTTGGATACACATTTAAGAATCAAGATCATGTCCCGGTGGGTACTCATGTTAAAAAGAAAAAAAAATTGTCTCCATATGAACGTCGGTTTGACCGTTTGAGATCCATTGTCAATATTAATTCATAACCACATACTATGCTGCATGATAACATAGACCAGCGGCATCTCGAAATAAAAGCTCTGAGAATTTCACATGAAAGGGATCGATTGGATACAATAATTCATACTTCATACCTGAAACACGTTAAGCTACACCAAGTTGATTTCTTATTGCTAGTTTCGATAGCTATAATTAATTAAAGGAATGTTCTTCCCACATCACCTTAGCTTGCAGATATTTTTAAAAAGGAAAGGAATCACATCGATCCCTGATCTCAAAAAGTCCTTAAATAAAAAAGTTTAATAGATATTCTAGCGAAAAGAAAGCTTGTGCATAGCTACTAGCTAGGCAAATATTCAGGTCCATATATTACATTTAATCTGCAACCTCTTTAACTTATTTTTTTAATATTAGATTTCTATAACTATATAAATATCACTTTCTATTGCCACCAATATTTGTAACATTGGTTGGGGGATGCAAAGACCATAAATGAGATAGATGATAAGCGGGTTGTATGACAGGAATGCTAACATGTCAACTAGTAGCATGCTTATTATAAAAAATAATATTAATTATATGAAAATAACATTTATCTTATAAATAAGGTTAAGAAAACACGCATTAATATTTAAATAAATTTGTAATTACATTTCAACTCTTTTAATACAAATAATTTAAAAAATATATATTAACTGTAATTAACATTTTTATAAATGTATGTTACATTAAATAAAGTATTAATATTATAAATTTAAGATAATAAAAAATTTATTTATAATTAACCATTATACTTTTTTAGTTAAAAAGTTATGAAAGAACTTAATTAACCAGTTTTATCATCCATAAAGAAATCCAGTTTTATCAAAGTTATCAATTGCACTATAACTGAATATTAATATTAAACAAACTTTATTTATAACATTTTAAGCTTTAATTTTGGACTGAGCATTTAAAATAAAAGAATTTCATTTATAAAATAAAATATACTCTCACCTAATCAGTAACTATTGTAGTTATTAATTGTAGTCTACAAATTTTCCAAACATTAAAATATTTAATTGAATGATTATATATATAAAAGATATTTACCCTATGAATACATTTCATTTAAACTCTTATTGAAATTAAATTTATTTATTTCCATAAAATAAAAATACATTGACAATATCTATTTTATATATATACTATATAATTTTTTTTAATGAATATATACTATATAATATATATGCACGTGCGCAAAGCGGCATGTGGTGATAACTTAAGAAAAAACAAAAGTGTTCTCTGTGTCATAGGTGGGCCCAGAGCTTCACCAAAATAAAATAATAGATGGGCCCAAATTCTGCTATAATGGGATATGTCTTACACATTCGTAACACAATCTTTTTTTTCTTTTTGAGGTAAGACAACATGGCTAACGTGATAATATTTGGTTTACGTCGTTTTCTAAAATTATTTTTTAAAGCTTGACGAATTGGACATGTATAAGTACTATTGAAAAAAAAATTACTATTACAAATTACAGTTACAGCTATTTGAGTAAAACATTGGAGTATTCACGTATTGCTTTGTTTCAATTTCAAAGGAGAATAATATTTTTTTTTTACATTAGCCTTTGAATATAAAAAAATAAATGTATATCATTATTTTAATTCATGATAATTGAATATAAGTTTTGATTAATTCATCTAAAAAAAATCTTTGACTTTCATCTCTCCAATATTAAAAATCATTATTTTTTTTTATCTATGTATAATGAGTGAATTTTGGCTTTCGTCCTTATAAAAAAATATACAATTTTCCCCCCCAAAATATGAATTGTTTTTTTTACCCTCTATATATTTTTATTTGAAAATAGATAAATATTAAAAATATTCATTACAAAAGTGAGGTTGTATTGGACCATGTAAATCAAAACTAACGAGAGTGAAGTGAGCCTATTGAAAGTTGTTTCATTCTGAGTGCAGTGAGTTTAAACAACAAATGCACGACGCACGTTTTGAAGCCAAAAATAAAAACAAGGAAAGGGGGCATGGTACATGACGTGACAATAACTTTATGAAACAACAAATCACTCATGCGTCAAACAAATTAAGACTTGTTCGGATCTAAAGGCCATGACGCCCGCAATCCACAATCTACTCAACTAAAAATTAAAAAAGTCTTTCTCACAATCCAATCAAATTTATGGAAGCAGAATCAGGCACACCAATAGATTGCTTGTACTGGGACATGACACAGTCACATGAACCTGATGAACCATAAATTTCCTCAACATTATAAATTGGCGATGGCATTAGAAATAGCAGTAACTTTTCCTACTTTTGAGTAATATTCACAAAAATGAACCAACGTCTACTTCAAATAAAATAAGTACTAACATTTGTGACATGAATTATCATCCTTTAAGATTTGAATTTTTCACAACATGTTAGCGAATTTGATTGCAGAAGATAAAAAAGAAAAAAAAAAAAGCAAGACACATACAATAATCTAGTAAAGAAGGAAAAACATGGATCCCAATAAATAGTTATGGTCAAACTCTAAAAAGTGGGGCTAAAAGAATAAAGATTAATAATCTATCAAGATTGAAAGGTGTAAAAACTAGTACCTTGGAGTAGTTATTGAGTTTGCCACCGCCGCCGCCTTAAAAATGAATTGAAATAAAAGATAGTATATAAAAAAAGTCCCATATGGAAGAGAGGGAGAGAGAAACAAACAACATATATAACTAACGTGAAGAGAGAAATGGAGATGGAAAATGAGGAAGAAGGTGCATTGTATTTCCGTCTTAAAGAAACAAGATTAAAATATTAAGAATATACATATATTATATATAACATCACAATAAAATTATCGAGTTTATCAATTTTATAATTTTGTTTCATGTCATGTGCTAACTTGTGGCACATAATTCAATTTCTCCGTTGTTGTCACTTGTCATATTATGAAGTGTGAAAGCAACTATAGCCATGCTGGAATTCGTTTGTTTTCCTTTTTGTTTTTTTTTTTTTTTTTTTGTTCTACTTTTTACTCAATTAAAGAATAGAGGAAGAACCAAGTTAATTGACCATGGAGAAAGAGAGGATGCACATAGCACAAATCAAGCAATTGGGAAATTAACGCTATGAATATCATTTGATTTTACTACCCCAACACTCACTCTTTCTCAATGTCCAACGCTACCAAGATTTGTGATTTTGTGAAATTTTAGAGAAGGTTGTTGTTGAGTGTGGAAATTGGGGAAAGGGGTGGGAAGAGATGGCTAATATGGGGGGAAAAAATAGGAAGTAAAATTATTTTTCGTTTGCATGCAGATTTCAAAGACAAAAATGAAGCATAAATTCTAGGACCTAGGTTGGTAAAAAGTAAAAAGTAAAAACCAACCAATGACATTATGATTTTGGGCTAAAAGTTTTCGGTTAGCTTAGTAGGAAAGAGAATGCGCATGATGCAAAGAAGGCCATTACTTTTGTCATCACCTTTTTTTAAATCAAGATAATGATACGAAATTTTTATTGATTTTTTATTAATCTTTGTTGAAGACTAAGTTAAATAATCATTCAAACCAACGAATTATTAGATTTTGTTTTTTTTCCGGCGCCTCCTTCAACTTTTAAGTACTCGTCCTTAACGGTCATTCTCGTAAAAATCAGTTTCCAAAGCGTCAATTTCAAAAACGGATCAGAAAAGGAAAGAAGTAGTTATGAAACTTTTTACGTTGTAACGGAAGATGAAAGTGACCAAAATAAAACTTCCGTAAACATAAAAGAATCAAAATGAAAATTTTGAAATTTAATCTGCCAGATATAAAAATAAAAACATATCAAAAGTGAGATCTATCCATTTTAAAATTCTAAAATTAAACGAAACACCATTATTTTAACAAAAAATAAAAAAATGAAACATTCAAAAAATCAAAATAAAAACTTTTAAAACTTAAAAGTATAAAAAAATACAAGAATATTATAACATATAAGACCAAAATTTTCTTCACAAGGATACGAGAGGTCTGGTGTACTCAAAAAAAAAAAAACAAATTTTCTTCACAATACAAGACTGAAGTCAAACTAGTGAAGCATATATGACCATTGACCAAAAAATGCTTTTAAGAAAACAACATAGAAAATCAATTCCGTGGGATACAAGAAATCCCGTGGTACTGTACTGGCTTTGTGCTTCTAGCCACCCTTTCTCCACATAAAACTTCTCAACTCAATCTCAGATCATCCAAGACAAAGAAAAGGAGAGTAAAAAATAAAACAAAAAGAGAAAGTAAAAGATCGTAGATAATCTGTGTGAAAGATATTACATGACACTGTCTAATGGAAGACAATTGAGAGGCATTTGTCATAGATCTACTACTAAGAAAGTTACTACTAGATATTAATTATATACATCCACTAGACTAAATTGATGGTATTATAACAGGAAAACACTCACAATGATTACTAATAACTAATGTAATCCATTCAGTAGTCATTAATTTTGTAAATTCACTTACCAAATTTATGGCTTAGAATACCTATGGTCATCAACTTTTAAAATAAAATTTCAATTATATCGTAAACATTTAGATTTTTTTAAAATGGTAAAGTTAAATAATTACATTAATTTGTAATTAAAACGAAATTTTAACTCCAAGAAGATATCACTTTAAAAACTTAATAATTTCCAATATATTGGTGTGGATTAGTTTCTTACTTTTTAGTCAAAATTTGTGATTAATTATTAGTTATTGAAATAAAAAATGAACAGTTAGTTACTTTTCTTTTTCTATATATGCTACATTATAAAATAAAATAAAAAAATCACTTCACTATCCTTATTGATTTTTTCTCTCATTTCTTTGTTTTTCTTATTGACTTTTCAAGACTTAGAAGTTAAAGTGAATTATTGGATTATTATAATAAAAAATATCAAAATGTAGTTTTCAATTGTCAGGTTCTACCGTTTTATTGTTTTCTTTTATTTATTTTATAATATCCATATTTATAAATTTGATTGTGTTCTTTTCATTTTAAAACATTAGAATGGTTGGATTATTAAACATTGACAACTATTTTGCAATAAAGATTTAGAAGATTAATTTAAAATTTAAAAATTTATATTTCACTGTTCTTTTTTATAAAATTTGGCTTCAGCCCTTAATTTACCTGCACACGGCCCCGTAAAACAAGCAGCAAAAAAAGATTGTGCTACCACTACATTATTTAATAAAGCAAAAGTAGCTCACAAGGTTAAAAAGATTGAGAAGATGGGTAAAGTTGAAATTGGACGAGGAATCTGAATAAAATCATGAAGAATACAATCTTTGTCCACATGTTGTGTATTAGCGTCTAGATCGACGTGCATAATGATATCAATGGTTTTTATTCTTGCACTTTCTGTCGTCATGGTCGAATGAGACTGCTGATGCCTTTGCAACCTAAAATGATTGTCGATTTTTTTTTTCTACAATTAGTGATTACTAATATTCATTAAACATGTTCATGAGAGTAATATTTTTTAGCATGTTATTCTTGAGAGTTTGATTCTAAAAAGTAATGCAATGACATACGATGCCCTTCTTCTAACCATCTACATTTGGTTAGTGTTTTGTTTTGTTTTTTACCAATGAATAAAAGAAAAAGGTTAATTCCTTAAAAAATAAAAAAAATTTACGTTTATGATAACGTTGATCGGCTTTCATTACTTATTATCTTTATAAAAAAAAGTATAATTATTTTCTTGAATAAATACCATACAAGTAATGCTGTAATGGTATGATAAATTCCCAAAAATGGTGGTTTTACCGTATTAGTATAAATAATTTGTAACCATTTCTCTCTCGGTTCGTTTGGGAAAGTAATGGCACCTCTGGTGCAGGTGCTGCTCAAGCATATATAATATATCTTTCTTTTGCTGACCAAAAACAAAGTATGTGTCAGATGCAAATATAAGAAAAATAATTAAGATCAAATATTTGGATTTAAAGTTCTTTTAATTTGTTCGCATTTTCAGTTAATATATTAAAAAAATAAATTAAAGAAACTACATTAAACTTCAAAAGCAAAAGCTTGGAAATATATAAACAATAGAAAATCCAAAGGATACAGGCTTGGTGGACTCAACAACAGCAATAAAAATTGACCAAATGTTTGGAAATAAACAAAAACATACATAACAAAAAGTTACATTATGCAGCAGAATATAAGACTCCATTTGAAATAATATAGTACTCCATCATCAACTAACTATCTGCAGTCTTCTATGCGTCGAATGTGAGGAACTTGGGAACATAAATTTCCTGAGCATTAAATTGGCCATAACGTTAGCAATGAAAGGAATATAGTATATATAATATACCATAACAATAGTGAATGTTACATAGTAGTAATTAATTGGGCATAAAAAAATAGTAGTAATTAATTTGCAAATAGTAATTCCTATGAAGTACCGAAGTATACAAAGGTAATATGCTTCGGTGCACATGTTCAAAAAGTACTTTAAAAATTATTAATTTAATTTATTTTTACAAGTAATTTGATTATTTTTAAATTTAAAATTTCAATTATCCACCTAAATTTTCGGAAGAAAAGTGTGTAAAAAACACAATTAAATGAGTGAGTCAATAATTTGTTGAAAATAGCACTGAACCACGCACGCACATGTCTTTTTAAAATTTATGAAAGTGATTTAAGAGATAATATTTGTGGATGCTCTTATTTCCATGTTTGAGTATACACTTTTGTCATAACCATACTTTAGTGCACTTTTGACCATGACACCAATCCACACACCCACGTACTATATAAATTTTAAGAAATCAATTATATATCAAATTACACTAAAGAATTGTCATAATTTATTTTTAAAGTTATTGTATTTGTAATTGCACTTTTCTGTTCAATTTTTTAAAAATAAATTATTCTTCAGGATTGTTGACTATTATTTTTCTAAAAACAATTTAATAACATAATTTATTCAAATTTAATAGATTTTTAAAATGTAATTAATCTCTCTCTTCCTTCGAAAATCAAATCCCATTATTCCCACCTCCTCGCCAAACCCTATTTCACATCTCTTGATTCCATCATCCCTTCCCTGGGATGGGGAGAGAATTATATATAGTGCATGTGACTATGCAACAAAGTATGAATAAGTATAGAAGATTTAAAAATAATGAAGGCATCATGCATGCGGGATCCCTGACCCCATTAGTATATAGTACTACAAAAGGATTCTAATAGGTGGCGGCAAAATAGAGAAATAAGAATGAATGATCAACTAAGTTCTTCAGCGAAAAGAAATTAAAGAGCAAGAACTCTCATATTATATATATAAAAAAAGGGTAAGTATTAAGTAAGTACCCGCAGTGTTGATTTCTGAACAAGTTATATGAATGGCAGTGGACGTAGGGTGTTGTAAAGTAAGTAAACAGAGACATTGAAGGGTATCTGGGTAGGAAGATAGATCAGATATTCGCTATTTGGGTGGGTTAGAATACGAAAGAGGATGATGGGTTGTTGTATTATTCCTATCAACAATTGGTCTTGACGATGGTTTCTTTCCAAACTCGCTGTACCCTAAACATTTTCCAATTTCGATTTTGCTATGTTCTCGCGTACTGGAGTCTGCCTTCACTCCTGATCTTCCTTTCTTTAAATGGGAGTACCCTAGACTTTCTGCCAGGTTCTCTTTCGATTTTTTGCTGCTCATTTCGAGAAGGAATAATGCGAGATCACTGCAAGTGCTAGCTTCACTATATATAGACACAAAATCAAAATAACGCGAGATCCGTGGCGTGTGAGGGGAGGCTTAATGCAACCTTATTTTTTTGTATCAGATTCGCACTTGTCATTGCTAAGTTATAAAGTACATATATACCATGATAATTTACATTACCTTTTACTTTAACATTGCACATTTTTTTCTCTTCTGCTGCATCATGTCCAGTATCATTAATTAACACTAACAAGTAACCAAAAAAATATATACTACATGTGAACTAATGACTTTATTAGGATGATTTTAGGACGCGCGGAGGGAGTAAAATTATACTACTATCTCATTAACATTTATTACCAAAGAAAATTCTACATCGTAATTATTCATATTCTCTTATCACAGTAAGAGAGAGAAAAAATTATGATTCAAAAAAAAAATGATCAAAATATTTTAAGAAAAAATAATTAATGGTAAAGAGAAAAAGAGATAAAAAAAAAAAAAACTCTTATAATTAGGAAAAAGAAAAAGATTGAGCATTGCTCTATAGCAACGAGTCCACGATACTCTCTCTCTCTTAGAAAAAGATTAAAGTTAATATTCTACAACTTTCATAGTAGGAAACAAATTACTAATCATCGTACTATTCTATTTTTAGAAACATTGATGTAGATGGGCACGGATTCAAGGACAAATAAGGCTTGATTCCCTTCTCTCTTCCTTTTAATATATATATATATATATATATATAATATTTAATATCAATAATTGATAATAAATATTTGATTTAATTATATTTTTATTTGATTTATTTATTTTTTATATGTTTTATTTTTAATAAATTAATTTGATATTTTTAATTTTTAAAATTTTATTCTATTATTTTATTCTTACATCATTTAATTACAGATTTTATTTTTATTTTTATTTTTAAAAATTGATAAATTTTATATTCATTTTTTACATTTTTTAAAAAAAATTTACATTAAATATTTTTTTTTCAAAATTTTAACTTCAGTGGACGTAGATAACAAAACAGAGAGTAGCAAATTAAACACCACCATGGTGATTATTAAGTCAGTGTTGTTAAGCTTCATGTTCCCACCGCCACCTTCTCTGGTGGTTTTGGGGTTGACAGTGATAAGCTTCATGACACTAGTTAATGCTTTTTATTGACATTAGAAGGAAGCATTTGAACTATTCAAAGTTTTGCAATGTTAATGATAATCCCACTACTGCACAAAAACAGATCAAGTTGTCAAGTAAAAGTGGCATGCTTTTGCTCTACACTCCTGCTTTTCTTGCTGGCCTTGCTTCCTTCTTGATCTTTCGTTTTCTTTTTTTAGGGAACTTTGACGGGTTAAGGCTACAGCTGGTAAATTCAAATGGATTAAGCTCTAAATTGGTTGATTTTTGTTTTTTATTATTGAAATGAAAAGCAGAACAAAAATCTTTCGGTACAAAGTTATTCACAAAATACTATCAACATATAAAATAAAAAAAACAAGATAAATTAAATATAAACTAACAATATTGTTGGATATTTAGATTGACTAAATAAAATAACCAAATGAAAAGCAGATCGTATTACGTCAAATTATTGAAAAAGAGAGATTTAAAAATACCTGACTCAATAGAGATTATGATTGATACACACAGCGGAAGCCTTTTGTTTATCAATAACTAATGGTTGATTGATCTTCCTCAACCAAATCTCCTTTTCTCCTTATGGGACTTTCGTTTTCTCTTAGATGGGGAAAGGAGAAAACCGTTTTCTGATTTGATATATTGGGGACCATCAATGTGCTTTATATTTTTAACCCATTAGAGTTCTCATTATGCCCCAATGAGTAAAACTGGAAATTCACTTATTAATTTCATCTTATTTTCTATTGGCAGTCTAAGAACTCTCTAAATTAAATCACTTAAATTGAGCCATCTAAATATGAATAACTACTATAAATGCTAAAATTAATATTTAGTCCATATTAATTAATTAGGAATAAATAAATTTTTAACAATCTCCCACTTGGACTTCATATTAATCTTAGACATTTATATCACAGTTCTTTAGGCGCGCAACTGTACGTTATTCATTTTAGACTCCCCTTTAACAATCTGGTCCATCTCATATAAGAACAAGGAATTACTGCGGTTTTCGTCACAAACTCAACGTGATTAAGTCCCAATGATCACCATTGTTACTTATATTTGATGACATAGATTAAATATGGATAAGTGATATGAAAATAACATGTCATGTGATCTTAATCATGTTTATTTTCAATTAGTCCAAACTTTATTCTTTATAGAGATCAATCCAAATGCAATAAAATCACATATAAAACATAACATAAATTCATAATAAGATGATAAACATCAACTTTATTTCTGTAGAAAATCCAAACAATAAAATGTTTGAGAAATATAAAATATAGAACATAACTAAGACTCCCACTAAACTTAGGTACTATCAGGAATTATACCCATATGAGCAGTGTGCTCATGAAAGACTTTAGGTACCAGACCTTTAGTAAGTGGATCAGCTAGCATGGAATGAGTCCCTATATGTTCTATGCAAATTTGTTTGTTCTGAATTCTTTCCTTAACAACCAAAAACTTAATGTCAATGAATTTTAACTTGGTTGCACTCCTATTACTGTTGGAGTAATGAATTGCTGAGTTATTGTCACAGTAAATTTTCAATGATCTTTCAATGTGATCGACCACTCTTAGACTAGTGACAAGGTTTTGCAGCCACATTCCGTGATTAGATGCCTCAAAACAAGCAACAAACTCTACAGCCATAGTTGAATGAGTTATCAAAGTCTGTTTAACGGACTTCCAAGAGATAGCTCCCCCAGCTAACATAAATATGTATCCAGATGTGGAGCGTTTACTATCTTGACATCCAGCAAAATCAGAGTCTGAGTATCCAATGATATCTAGATGATCAGACTTCGATAGGTAAGCATGTATCCTTTTGTTCTCTTTAAGTAACGCATTACACGTTTTGCTGCTTTCCAGTGTTGTATTCCAGGATTACTCAAGTATCTACCCAAGACTCCCACAACAAACGATATGTCGGGACGAGTACAAACTTGAGTATACATTAAACTTCCCACTGCTAATGAGTAGGGAATCTTTTGCATCTTAGTTCTTTCAAGGTCATTGCTAGGACATTGTTTGAGACTAAATTTGTCTCATTTAGCTATAGGGGTGTCCCTTGAATTACTATCTTTCATGCCGAATCTTTCTAGAACCTTATCGATATAATTCTCTTATGACAGCCTTAGGATGCCTTGAGAGCGATCTCTTAGTATCTTGATGCCTAGCACAAAGGCGGCTTCCCCAAGATCTTTCATTTCGAAATTTTCCGTTAGAAATCTCTTGGTCTCATGTAAGAAGCCTATATCGTTGCTAGCAAGCAGTATATCATCGACATATAATACCAGAAATATATATTTACTCCCACTGAACTTATGATATATACAATCATCAACCACATTTACCTCAAAATCATATGAGGTAATGACTTGATGGAATTTATAATACCATTAACGGGAAGCTTGTTTGAGACCATAGATGGATTTCTTTAGTTTGCACACCATAGACTTTTGGTCACCAGACATAGTTTTCTGGTTGTACCATATAGATTGTTTCTTCAATGTTACCATTTAGAAACGCAGTCTTCACATCCATCTGATGTAACTCTAAATCAAAATGAGTTACTAGTGTCATTATTATCCTAAAAGAATCCTTTGAAGATACTAGAGAAAAGGTTTCTTTATAGTCAATGCCTTCTTTTTGAGTAAAGCCTTTAGCAACTAGACGAGCCTTATATCTCTCGATATTACCCTTTGAATCCTTCTTGGTTTTAAATATCCATTTACAACCAATGGATTTCACACCTTTAAGTAATTCAACAAGATCCCAAACGTCATTGTCTTGCATAAACTTCATCTCATCCTTCATGGCATCGATCCATTTTTTAGAGTTAGAACTGTGCATAACTTGACAGAAATTGATTGGATCCTCCTTTGTTAAACCAACACCATCCTCATGTTCTTGAAGAAAGATAATGTAATCATCTGGGATTGCACTTCTCCTCTCTCTAATGAATCTTCTTAATGACACTTCTTGAGGTTGTTGAGGTTGCTCTATAGGTATTGGAAGGAGAACCTCATTGTTGTCTTGTTCTAAAATAATGTTATCAACAACAGTTTGAACATTGTTTTCTATTACTGGAGTGATGTTCTGAACAGTAATAGGTATGAGGACTTGATCACTGTCAATGACAGGTTCTTCCTCAAAGACAACATTCCTTATGTTCTCCTCCTTCCTAAACTCAATATCCTCAAGAAATCTCGCATTTCCCATTTTGAAAAATGATTTTGAAGTGGGATTGTAAAACTTATAGCCCCAAGAGTGTTCAGCATAGCCAACAAAGTAGCAGCTAACTGTTCTTGCGTCCAATTTTCTTTCATGTGGCTTATAAGGCCGTGCCTCAGTTGGACAACCCCAAATGTGCAAGTGCTTGATGCTTGGTTTTTTGTCAATCCAAAGTTTATAAGGGGTTTTATTAACTGTTTTACTTAGCACTCTATTAAGGATGTAAACTACAGTCTTTAATGTTTCTCCCCAAAGGGACTCTGGCAAAGATGAATGACTAATCATACTCCTTACCATATCCTTAAGAGTCCAGTTTCTTCGTTCTGCTACACCATTCATGCTAGGTTTGCTTGGCATAGTGTATTGCGGAACAATTCCACACTCTTTGAGAAAAAAGTGCAAAAGGCCTTGGACATTGTTCTCCTGATCCGTCATATCTGCCATAGTATTCACCACCACAGTCAGATTTGACAACTTTAATTTTCTTTCCAAGTTGAAGTTCAACCTCAGCTTTGAAAGCCTTAAAAACGTCTAGGGATTGAGACTTCTCATGTATTAAATATAGGTAACCGTATCTAGAAAAGTCATCTATGAACGTAATAAAATATTTTTGTCCATTCCAAGATGCTAAAGGGAATGGACCACAAATATCAGTATGTATTAGTTCTAAGACGTCTTTAACTCTTTCGGCACCTGATTTCCTTATGTTTGTTCGTTTTCCCTTTATGCATTCAATACAGACATCAAAGTCTAATAAATCCAATGGATTAAGAATTTTATCCGACACAAGTCTCTGAATTCTCTGTTTAGAAATATGGCCTAAACGCTTGTGTCATAAAACGGCTGAATTCTCAATTAATTTTCGTTTTGTACCACGTGTTGTTTGCAGTATTTCAATATAGGAACCAACAACATCAAGTATGTAAAGATTATCAATTAAATAACCGAAACCAACAATATTTGAATTTTGGTAGAGACTAACTTTATTATTTCCAAATGAATAAGAAAATCCAAATTTGTCCAAACTAGAAATAAAAATCAAATTCCGCTTAAAAGACAGTACAACAAATGTCTCAAACAAATCCAAATAAAATCCACTTTTTAACTATAATCTGAAAGTTCCAATAGCCTCTACTACAACCTTTTGTCCATCGCCCACAAAGATGAATCTTTCATCATCACTTGGCGATCGACTCCACAAGCAACCCTTTCTTTACACGCCAAGCGGCATACTTGGGACACTTTTTCTTCATGTGTCCCAACTTCTTACAGAAGTAACAGGTAAATTCTTCAACTTTCTTTGATTTCTTCTGCTGAGAAGACCCTTCTGCAGCATCCTTAGCATTTTTTCTCTTTTTATTGTGAGAGATCAAAGTCAAATGAGCACTTTCAGTCCTATCCCTCCGCAACCTTTCTTCCTCTTGCCCACATTGAGATATAAGCTCATTTAAGGACCATTTGTCCTTTTGAGTGTTATAACTCACTTTGAATTGTCCAAAGTGTGGAGGAAGTGAGATCAAAACCAAGTGCACAAGGAGGTCTTCACCAAGCTCTAACTTTAGTGCCTTAAGTTTTGATGCAAGATTGAACATTTCTATAATGTACTCTCTGACATTTCCTTTGTCCTTATACCTCATGGAGATGAGTTTAGCCAAAAGGCTACTCGTTTCCACCTTTTCATTCTAGGCAAAGTATTGTTCAATTTCCGCAAGAAAATTCCTTGCACTTTAACCCTCAACAATAGATCCCCGAAACGCCTCTAGTATAGAGCGCTTCATGATCATAAGACACATTCGGTTGGACCTCTCCCATTTCTCAATTTTTGCCTCATTAGAGACTTCCGAAGTGGAAATGGGTGGTTCCTCCTTCAGTGCTAGATCCAAATCCATACAATCGAGAACAATTTCTACAGTTTCCTTCTAGACCTTAAAATTCGTCCCATTCAACATTGGGATAGAGTTTACTTGAGCAGAAACATTCACAGCAGTGGCAACTAAAATAGAGAACAAAATTAAATCAATAAACATGATTATAAATTACCAAATAGTCCATATATATAAAAAAAATTATATATATAAAACAAAACATGCAAATATTTCACACAATGGACTCGTAACAAGATATCCAGCACAACATTAATTCCTAGTCTTTGGACAAAAAAAATTAATTTGTAAACGGTATTCTCTACGCAATAATCAAATATTAACAATCAGTTTTATCAAATAATAGCCTTTCTTTGGACCGACTATTATTCACATAAAAAAAAATTACTTTATGATTGTTACATACTTATCATCACAAGTATGTTATTATTTGGCCAAATTGTGTCTTCTTTTGGGCCCGAGCACAATTCGCATAAATAATCTCATACAAACATCTATGTAATTTTAATCAAATCAGTTTACACAATAGGGATTAATTTGGTAATGTATTGTTTCAACCAACTTAATTAAAAATTACTAGACATAAAAAAATAAGAAAAGTTCATAAAATTTGCACCCAAACTAAGCAATGCAATGCGCATTTCAAAAAAGAACAATAAACAATTTACCAATTTTAATATGTGTACAAAAGATTAAAATGCAACACGAAAATAAACACGTATGTGCAATGCACAAATAAGTTTGTGATGTGTTTCATAAGCAAAATAAAAGATGCACACTAAAAAGCATAAAGGTGCACTATACACGTATAATTAAAAATAATAATAATAACAGTGCGTTTAGGTATATTCTTAAAAGCAAATATGATATCATACAATTTCAGAAACTTGTACAGTACCACACCCAATTCTTTAATCAACATCTAAAAACATGGAGAAAAGGCAAGGGTAGATCCAAAACGTGGCAAAAAATAACAGGGGTGTTTATAAATTGAACCAAACCATCAAACCAGTAAAAAAATTGAAAACTGATTAAATTGAAAAACAAAAATAGCATGAACCAAAAATCTTTAAAATCTTATATATTTTACGATTTGATTTAATTTTTGAATCTTGTTATAAAAACTGAACTAAATTACATACTATAATTATATTAATTTAATTTTAAATATTTAATATTATCTAACTAATAATATTTTAATTTTTTTATGATCATAATATGTAATTTATAGTATACTTTTTTTTATAATAAATTTGTAATATATAATACATATTTTACTTCTATATCTCACAGAAATGAGAAGATATATTGATATTATTAAATAACATTCAAGTGAAATGATAATGTTACATAAAAGTAAAAATAGTATTTTCTTTTTAACTAAAATATGTAAATCAAAATTTAATAAAAAAAATAATAATATAACATTATAACTATGTAAATTTAATTAAAAATTTTAAATTATAATAATAGATTAAAAAAAATTATCAAATCAAATTGAATTGTTAAAAATTAGTTTGATTTAATTCGAATTTAATGTTACGTTTAAACCAAACTACAAATTTATTTCAGATTTAATTAAAATGACTTTTTACACAAAAATTCAACTAAACCACACTCATCCCTAATTATACCAAGAGCTGAGCATGCTATGCTCATGCTCCTTCTATTTGTTATGAACCAGCATTAATCAATTATTTATAATAAAAATTTTGAATTATTAAATATATTAAGGATGAGTTTGAAATAGTTAAAAAGTTTATATTATTTTAATAATCCTTTATATGTATAATTAATTATAATTATAATTAATTTTTTTATAAATTTATTGAAAAGTAGTTTAAAAATAATTAATTTTATTTAGATAAAAAAAAATTTACATGATAAAAAAATATAAAAATAACCGAAGGCAAAAATAAATTGTTACGAATAATCATAAGCTTTTACAGTTTAAATGGCTTTATCCCAAAACAAGCTTTACAGAAACTATTAATTTAATCATGACACTTGACTAGTTAATAGAGTTGTAACTAGACTTTTATTTTGGGTGGCATATAATGGATTTGGCCACTCATCCAATATCCATCTGAGAGATTTCTACACTAATCCAATGTGGTCCTAAAATTTGTGCTCACACTGCTATTTGCATATTCTCACACTGTTCTACTCATTTCCATATTTTTCTGACAAAAATTGAGTAAAAATAGACTATTTGTTGTCGTAAAGTACACACAATTTTAGTATTTCTATATATGATAGAACATGTTATTATTGTATATATGCTATGAATTAGTTTCACGTGATTAGGAATGCTTGCTGAACTATTAATGTTATTATTGTGTTCTAAATTTTCGTTAGCCTTTATTTAAATTAAAACTGAATCTCTTTTCTGCAATAAATAAATTAACAATTCTTTTACCCGTTTTTCAGTGTTTTGTTGTTTTATACTACTATATCGTTGGATTTGGCTCAACTTTCACTTGCAGTACTAGTACTTGAGTTGAAATAATGAAGAAGAGGGAAATAGAAAAGATGTAAGAAAAAATCATTCAGAGAACTAAGTAATCAAATTGGTGGGTTGGACAAAAAGTCAAAAACATGTTTGTTTGTCTTTACCCCAGTAGTCTTGCTCTTGCATGCCTTCAGCTCCCGCAAGTACATATATAATGAGTATTGAAGGGCAACGGCAACAAAGAAGACACTACAGTACTACTGTAGTGTCTTTATCTAGTTTTGTGTTTGTTACCCCATTTATGATAAAGTGACGTCTAGTTCATCTTTCACGAAGGCTAGCTTATTTCTTCTAATTTAACTAAATCATCGGCTAATTATATGACAAGTAAAATTTAAACAACCGCATGAACCCAAACATATATACGGAGAAATAAAGGATGCAATGCATAATATGGTAATTGTACAATTTTAGTTTCTCATGTCAATTTGATTAAATTTTTTTTATAGGCCAAAGTAATAGTAGTAGTATATTAGAACTCCATGGAACACAAGATGCACCCAATGAAAGTAACTGGTAATACATAAGAGAACAACGAACCAACTCATCCCGCACGCCGCACCCCAACTAATTTTAGTTTCTCATGCTTTAATTGTATTAATTTGGTGCTTCAAGTTTAAGAAATATACATTAATTAATTTAGATTTCAACTACGTTAGTAATCTACTTATTATTGAATAAAATATCACGAAGATAATTAAAAAAATAATCTTAAAATAATTATAAAAAGATAAAGATATTATTTTATCTTTGAGATTAATTTGTTGTTTTATATATAATAAAGATAATATCTTTATCTTTAAATCTCTTATATAACAAGGTTTGATCATAGAATCAAACAGATTTCAATCTCACATACTCCAATTAGTCTTTCTATCATTCCAAAATTTTTTAAACAAAATATTAACATCCACCCGTGAGACTTGATGATAAACTTCGATCCTATATCACGTATCTAAAAATTAAGGAGAAGTGAAAGTTGAAAATGATAAGATATGGTTATTAAAAATATTAACATGTTATTAAAAGTTTGATTTTTTTAAGTGAAAAAGCTTGATTTAAATATCCACGAATTAGTCATAAGAAGAAAATAATAATAATATTTTTATAATAAATGTAATATAAAAAATAGTATAACATATAGATAACAATTTTTAAGATGGTTAATATAATCAACTTCTATTACGGGGTCATAAAAGTTAATAAATCTTTTGGTGCATTATTCATCAAATGAATGATTAATTCAATCAATAAAAAAAATATTGTATTTGTTGATTTGATATTCAATCAATTTAATTTAAAAATACTGTTCAATAATATAATTTATTTTTGTAATAAATTCGTTATTAAAATATTGAAACAACTATTTAAAAAAATTATACTC
The DNA here is from genome assembly GCA_014843725.1 of Amphicarpaea edgeworthii. NCBI lineage: Eukaryota > Viridiplantae > Streptophyta > Magnoliopsida > Fabales > Fabaceae > Amphicarpaea > Amphicarpaea edgeworthii. The sequence goes on from CM026325.1 coordinate 5,478,439, forward strand.
ATTTATATTATTATTGACTTATTTAAAATAATTTATGATGTGACATTAAATTTATAAATAATACCCAGAAGTAAGAAAGTGACTTTTTTTAAGATAGAATTATTTCTTAAAGTTTTATGTTATATGCTAATTTATAAGTCCTATTTTTTTTTTCCTTCTTTTGTTTATAATTTTTAAAATTTGATCTTTACTTTCAAATAAATAAAAAATATTTGTTGTTAAGAAGTAATTTTTGTGAAGAGAAAAATTGAAAAAATGAGTAAGGTTATTAGAGGTTACTTAAAATGCAAGGTTAAAAAAATATGATGATGTGAAATTATTTTTTATAAAAATATATTTATTTATTATTATTTTTATTTAGTTTCAAATTAAAAAAAATCAAAATAATATATCATAATCAGAATTCTATTTGAAAATAATATCATGAGAATTAAGTTTAAAATATAATTTTGAATGAATTTATAATTTACGTAATATTAAGTGTTTGGAATTTTTTTTTATTAATACATTCAATCATTATAATAATATACTATTATTTTGATGCTGATGCAATTTTATTAATTAATTTAATTGTTGTATAAAAATTTATATATTTTCTTATTATATTTTTTTAAGGAGATTTTTTAATATTTTTTTATGATTAAGACCAAGGTTTAATTTTTTATATAAAAAAAAATATACAATTCAATTAGTGATTTTATATCTCTTAACTGTGAATATTTAGAACTCTTACAAATATTTTTCTAAAATTTAATTTTTTTTTTAGGAATGTTATAAATACTATAGGTTAAATTAATAATTTAAAACTTATTTATTAAATTATTTATACTAATCCTAAATGTCTTTTTAAAATTCAAACATCAAATATGTTATGAGCGTATTTTCTTGATTAGAAATAAATTTTAATTTGTATCTATTTAAATAATTATTTTATTGGTATTCATTTAAATTAAAAAATAATAAATATAAAATATTTTTAATTAAAAATTAATTATTATTATTTTTTAAAATAAAAATATATCAAATTTATTATTTATATTCATAATTTTATATTTATTTATTATATATATTATATTTAAAATCTTAAAATAAAAATAACTAAAGAAATATTCCATCCAAAACCAAAACAAAAAAACAAAAAACTAGTAAAACATAAATCACATGTTGTACACTGTGTATTTAATTTGCATGTCAGTTGGAATCTTAGTGTGGGGGATAAAAAAAATTGTATATGTTATTCTTTTTAAGATTTTTTTTCCTTTTTTTCCTGTAACAGAAAATATATTTATACATAAAATAATAAATGTAATTATTTTTAAAGACAATAAAAAAATATTTATTGAGAATAAAACATGTTAAAAATATACTTAATATTTATTATCTATCAAATCATATTTTATAAATAAAAATTATTATTATTTTTTAATTTAAATCCAAATGAAAAAAAAATATTGTATTAAAATCAACCAATTTTAAAATAAAGAGAGAAAAATAAATCACTACATCACAAAAGTTGTTACTGCATTCTAAAATGAGACAATTGTGCAAAATATACTTTTTTTGCTGATATATTTTTTAATCAGCAAAAAATATATTATAATTTTAGGCCATATAAATAGAACATAAATAAGTCCAAAACACTACCATGTGCCTCTGCAAATCAAACTTTACAGCCACTCCCATCACGCCTATTAAAAAAGTTTTCTACAAATAAAAAATTAAAACTCCCGGGAATAGTGGAAGGAAGCATAAGAAATCATTTCTTTCTTTTCGCGGAATCCACGCAATCACACATATAGGGATCAACGATCACCTCTCTTGTTTATCCTTTTCGATAAATGAGCCAATGACTTTAGGACACGCGGAGGGAGTAAAATTATACTACTATCTCATTAACATTTATTACCAAAGAAAATTCTACATCGTAATTATCAAATAATTAATGTGACTTTATCTTCTTTTTTTTTTTAAGAAAGATGCGATGTTATCTAGCAATATCATATATATCAAGATAAAAATAGTTAAATGGAATGTTACACGAAAAATGGTACTCTGTCATTTATTATATAACGAGACATAATTAATCAAATTGCGTTTTTTTAGTCTTTTTAACAAAATAGTTAATTTAAGTTGTTATTGGTAAAAGTAATATTTTTTTAAAATTTACCTTTAATATTATTATAATTAATAATATTTTAAGAAAAAAAATTAATGGTAATAAGAAAAAATAATTAATGGTAAAGAGAAAAAGAAAAAAAACTCTTATAATTAGGAAAAAGAAAAAGATCTTTTTTGGCCAAGAAAAAGTTTTTTAACATACCTACTAATTATTTTCCTTTCCTGCATCCAAAACACCAAATAAGAAAAAGTGTTTTTTTTTTTTAAGAAATCCCTAATAGTAATTGATATTCCTGCTCACAAAATTAAATAAAATCTAAAAGATTAATGTAGTAGTGTAAAGTCTTACTGTTTTTATAAAAGTGAAAATGATTTATTTAACAGGAGGATTCGTGTTTGATTTTTATTGTGTGTAAAATTTTAAAGAGATTAATCTTTGACCTAATAGGTAAAGAAACCTGTAATTAATGTAAAAAAAAAAAATCTAACAAAACCAAGTTAAGCTTGGTGACGAAACAAATGTATAACATGAGGATAATTGCCTCCAATTAATAACAGGTCACACTCTCATAACATATCCAAATGCGGACACATATAGGAGAGAAAAAATCCCAACAGCAACCAGGCTACACTACTTCTTGGACCTCTTTTATATCCAAAAAGGTAAAGGAAAAAATTCTAACTTTCTAAAGAGAAGATATGCATAATAATGCATATATGATAAACCAATTTACCAACCCCATAGTCCCATACCATATATGCTGAGTAAGTTTTATTCCTAGGATCCAACCGAGACAGTAACATCCTAATTTACTGATTTTACTAATTTTCTAAATCCAAAAGACAATACACCATAGAAAGTACTACTAGACAGGCCAAGAAATTACATCTAGTTTGTTTAAAATTAAAATAAATAATTATCTAATAATTTATTATTTTATAAATATTTTTTTTAAAATAAATATAAATTTACTTATTTTAAGTTAAAATAATTGAGCAAACACTATACATAAATAAATATTTATTTTATTAAAATAAATATTTATCTCATTAAATAAGTTTAAACAATCAATTTATTGTCCGTTACTAATTTTTCTTTTCGAATACTTATACTTTTTAAGATTTACTTTTTATACTCTTATTTTTCTTCTTACACTTCAAATTTATTTTATAAATTATTAGTGACATTATTAATGTAACATTTTTTCTATCACGTCATTACTTAATCACGTACAGTAAAACAAAAATTTTAAAATCCAAAAGTATGAAAATGAAAAAAATTATGTTAAGTAATAATTTGAAAATAATATATTTTACGGATAAGAAAAAAATATTTAAACATTTTTTTATTAAAAAAAAAGATCGATAACTCTAGCGTACACTTTCTTGGGGTTTTCAACTGTTGGATCAAGTAGTCCCTATTTCGATTTGCATTCACAAATCCATTTTGAATTAATTTAATTTTGTAAAATTAATTTGATTAAAATTGATTTAAAAGTAATGTGATTTTTGTTTAAATGTTTTAGTATAAAGTATAAAATATAAAATTTTAATTCAATACAAAATCTACTCAAAACTTATTGCAATTGAAAAGTAATTTAATTCACAAAAATCAATTATAAATTTTATTTAAATGCGAAATCAAACGTTTAACTCATCAAAATATTTGAATCATTAGGATCAAATCAATAAATTAACAATTAAACTACGTGAACTCGTGTAAATAATATAAAATATAAATATATTATAATCATTATATTTAAAAAAAATAATGATAAAAACACTTTTACTTGATGATACACTAAACAGTTATCAAATCCTAATTTCAATTCTTGGTAGTGTCGTTTTTATGGCTCCTTGCATGAAGTTGATATTACTATTTCTGTTGGCTAGACTAGACTATAGTGGTGTATGTATATTTATATGTTTTTGTTGGCGAAAAGGGCCAAGGCCCAGACAAAGAGCTTATTAAAAAACCCGAGGGAAAGAAACAACGGTTGCATATGTTTATATTATTATTTCAATGTTTGTATTTTGTGTTTTTGGTGAAAAGGCCAAGGCCCAGACAAAGAACTTATTAAAAACCCCGAGGGAAAGAAACAACGGTTACATATATGCAAGCACCTATGCAGTCAAAAACAACAAGATCATGATTTGGCCATCTCAAGCTTTCGGGTATGTTTGTGACTTGCTTTATGGTTATGTTAACTTCCGTACTACAAATATTTCTAATCAACGATGGAAATATTATTATTTTTAGGAAAGTAGGCAAATAAGGATTAAGGAGTGTATATATAAATATGTAGGTTGGTATAAGAGATACCATGGTAAAGGTAGATACACAAGTGATTCGACTGTAAAAAAACATAGAAGCTAGAACCAACAAAACAACAAAATAATCAACCATGAGATCACAAAAGAAAAAATTACCCAGTCACAATTTCATATATAAAAAATAACCTTGATAATATAATACACAAATATAAATTAAAAGTACAGAGATAGAGAGAAGTGTCAATCCAGATAAGAAAATTTAAAATTTTATAACCAAGTTCACAATACCTACCACTAAAAATTAAAAATTGACATGATTACGTATTTATTATGATTTTCAATGCATTTTTAACATGAATTCGAATGAAAAAAAAATTAATCCATTAATTTTTTTTAACTAGTGTTCTTGGAATAATTGTTAGCATGACCCATTATTTAGACTAATTCAACGTTTTATGTTGTAATTCATTGTATAAAAACGTAGTTCAAAAATACACGTTCCAACTTATAATATGTCAGCCTTCAAGTGATTCACAAAAATGTAGATCACCAAATATTTTAACCGTGGGATCCATTAGAAGCAATATAGAGTTGTTTTTATTGTAAAGATTATTGCATAAAGTTTCTTATATTGCAAAAAAAAAAAATACCAAACCGAGTTTCATTTGAAAGTAACTATCGTGAGTTCCTGGAACGTGTGGATGGTGTAACTTGACTTCACATATATAATCAATTAGTAAAATGATATATTTGGATACACATTTAAGAATCAAGATCATGTCCCGATTGGTGTTCTTGTCAATAAGGAAAAAATTGTCTCCATATGAATGTCGATTTGACCGTTTGAGATTCATTGTCAATATTAATTCATAACCACACACTATGCTGCGTGAGATCGTAATCTCGAAATAAAAGCTCTAAGAATTTAACATCAAAGTGATCGATTGGATGCAATAGTTCATACTTCATACCTGAAACGCGTTAAGTCTACACCAAGTTGATTTCTCATTGTTAGTTTCGATAGCTATTTTTAGATAGGAACACCCCAACACGGAAACAGCACTTAAGATGATATTATGTTACTCTTTGAAATAATACGAGAAAAACTAAAATAGTCTATCTGTGTTTAACACTTTAAAAAATTTAAATGTATTTTCATTTTTAAACAATAAATTTCTAAGAAATGTTTTTATTAGCACTAAATCAACTAAATTTTTTTAATTAAATATTTATTTTTAGTTTTATTTTAATTCTTTGAATTAGTATTTCTTAAATTTATTTTAATTTTTAATTTAAAATTAACTCTTGCCGCGTAACATTAAATATTTAAAGGTGTTTTTCGCTACAAAAAGCAGATTAAAGATTTCTTAAAATAAAATAAATTTTATAACTTTAATAAATCACAATTTAACTTTTAACTCACTAGCTAGATCTACAAAGATAATGTTGTAATTTTAATATTATATTTTAAATATCTTCTCCTGTACGTATAGCAAAATACTTAGAAACAAAACCATTCACTTTAATTAATTTTTTTATAATTTTTCTTAAAACTTTAAAAACGCCTTGCAAAATTCCATGTTTGGAATATGCAACTGTTCACCTATTCGTTCCGTGACGCATTTGAGTTTTCCGTTCGAGGACTTTCCCATGTGCATACGTGGACCCCTCACCATAATAATTATCTTTACCAAAACGCAAAACCTGTGGCTATATAACTGCGCCATCATCTTCAAGCTTTTTCCATAACAGTGCATAATAGCATAAACCCTCTTCACGATGGTGCTGTCTGCGTTGTTCAGCTTCATCTTCCCAGCACCAGTTTCTTCTCTGGTGGTTTCGGGCATGACGGTGATAAGCCTCGTGTCGCTGGCGAATGCTGGCTTGTCCGAGATTAGAGGGAAGCATTTGAACTATTCAAAGTTCTGGAATGTTAATAATCCCACTGCACTAAAACAGATCAAGTTGTCGAGTAAGAGTGGTATGCTTTTGCTCTACACTCCTGCTTTTCTTGCTGGCCTTGCCTCCTTCTGGATCTTTCCTCATGAAGGCCTTAGATCCACCCTCCTTCAATTTGCTCTTACTCTGCATTTCTTCAAGAGGCTCTTTGAAGTAAGTTTCACTTTCTGATTTAATTCTCAAACTGCTACAGCATTGAGCTATTTAGCCTGAAACCTAATGAGATTGTATGGAACAAATAGTTACTTGATTAGGTTATGATGAAATGAATAAGCTAAGAAATTTTTTGGCTTGGTGGTTAAGAAGGGAGGGTTTAAGGGTGAGCGTTTCCAATCCCTCTACCTAACATTTCTAACAAAACTAATAAAAAAAGAGAGAATTTTTTGGCATGAAGCTGTTTGTTAGAATATATTTAGCATATATTTTTTTTATTATTTGTATATATCTTTATTTAGCTAAACAATATTTGTTACCATATATTCAGCCATTAGTTAGTTAATTTGTAGCCTATCTTGTATATATTACTCTGATTTGTAATGCAATAGACATGGCATCAATTTCCTTCATGGTATCACAGACGGTTTCAATCCTATCTCTTGAACCCTAGCCGTTCATCTCCTTCTTCTTCCTCCATTCTTCTTCTCACTCTCAAACATGGCAGAAAGCACCAAATTTCACCCTGCCCTCACTATCACCAATGTGAAATCTCTTGTTCCTGTCACATTAGATAATGAGCAGGCTCTGTATCACTCCTAGGCTGCCTTGTTTACCAATCTTACTCGGGTTCATGATCTCTACGATCATATTGTCCCACCCACAGAGGAACCTGCCAGAGCAGCATACCTTGCTGCAAAAACAGCCGATCCTGTCATGTGGAAACGTCTTGATGCTACGATTCTCCAGTGGATATATGGCACCATTTCCTCTGACCTTCTCCTTGCTATCCTACGACGTGATGACACAGCCGATGGAGCATGGACACGGCTCCAAGCTTTATTTCAGGACAATAAGGCTTCGCGAGCAACCCTCCTCAAAGAAGACTTCACTGGTGCCGTTTTCGAGGAACACCATACCATCGACACCTACTACAATTACCTTCAATCTCTTGCAGACCGGCCATGCATTTGTTGATGCCCCAAGTGTCAAATGGGCGGCTTGTGTTACGTCTCATAGGTTCCTTGCCGAGGCGTACGGTGGGTACGGTTGATTTCATCCAAAATCAAGAGTCCCTACCTTCTTTCGAAAGTCGTCGATCACGGTTGAAAATGGCGTAACGCACCATCAAAGCACGTGTCGCACGTGAATCCGGGACTGCGGTGGATGACCATGGTTGCAAAGAACTAGCAATGACTCCTCCTCCTCTGCTCCTAAACACAACAACAAGAACAACAAAGGGCGCAACAACAACAAAAATAAGGGGAAAGGAAAAGCGTCCGGTCGGCAAGGTGGGGCGGTAGTGGTCGATCCGGTCGGTGGCGACCCACGTCCTCAAGCTCGGTCTCAATGGCCACAGTGGCAGCCAAATTGGGGAGGGTGGACCATTCCACCATGTCCTTTCCTTGCCTATTCTTGGCAGCCATGACCCAATTACACGGCCCAACGACCACCTACTGGGCCTGGCGTGCTTGGGCCCAAACCTCAAGCCTTCAATGTTATGACTCCATCTACTGCTAGTTACACGCCAACTAATATTGAGGCCGCTATGCATGCTCTATCTTTCTCTCAACCTGATGGAAACTACTACATGGATACCGACACCACATCTCACATGACGGCGGATGCAGGTATTCTCTTGTCTTATTCCAATTCAAGCACTAAAAATCATAACATTGTTGTTGGTAGTGGTCATTTAATTCAGGTTGTCGGTCACGGTAGCACTAATTTACTCCCACCTCATCCTCCCTTTGTTCTTCAAAGTGTGTTACATGCTCCCAAACTCATTAAAAATCTGATCTCTGTTCGTAAATTTACCACTGACAATATGATTTCTATTTCTTTTGACCCTTTTGGTTTTTCGGTCAATGATTTACAGACGGGGACCAGACTAATGAGATGTAATAGCGTTGGGGACTTATATCCACTCTTCTCAAATTCTCAAGCCACATCACCCAAACATTCAGCTTTTACTACTATGTCTCATGATATTTGGCATAATCGCTTAGGTCATCCTGGCGATACTATTATCAATTCTCTTCGTAGTAATAAATTTATTGAATGTAATAAGGCTTGTATGACTTTTTTCTCATCTTGTCCTCTTGGAAAACATGCTAAACTTTCTTTTTATGATTCTTTATCATACACTTTTCTACCGTTTGATATTATTCATAGTGATCTTTGGACTTCTCCAAACGCCACTCTTCTTAGGCAATCAGTTATTATGTTCTTTTTCTTGATGACTATAGCAAATTTCTTTGGACTTTTCCTATTGCAAAGAAATCACAGGTAAAACAATTATTCATATCTTTCCATGCTTTAGTCAAAACTCAATTTGAACGTAATATAAAATCTTTTCAATGTGACAATGACACGGAATATATTAATGGCACTCTTGAACAGTTCTTTGATCATCATGGCTTAGTCTTTCATCTTTCTTGTCCTCACACATCGTCCCAAAATGGTAAAGCCGAAAGACACATAAAATCCATCAATAATATCATTCGGACCATTCTAGCTCATGCTTCTATGCCACCGTCCTTTTGGCATCATGCTCAATCTATGGCGACATATCTTCTTAATATCCTTCTTTCTAAGGTCTTAGATTATTTATCACCCACACAAATCCTTTATCAAAGTAACCCTTCTTACTCGGATTTGCGTGTTTTTGGTTTATGTTTTCCATTGTTTCCCTCCACTACTATAAACAAATTACAGGAACGGTCTTCCCTCTTGTGCCTATCTTGGTCCTAGGCTCCAAACCATCGTGGCTCAAAATGCTATGATATGTCTAGTGGAAAAATAATAATTTGTCGTCATGTGCGTTTTGTTGAAACCGAATTTCCTTTTTCAAAATTCCACAAAACCACTCCTACAAATTATGATTTTCTCGAGTGATAATATTGATCCATCAATCATGCATATTATTTCTCGAATTTAGCACCACAAAATCCACAACTGACCCAACTTCTCATGCCGCTCGGTCTCTCCCCACTCCTCATGTAGCACCAACGCCGCAGCAGCACCCTCCAACTTCTTCTCCTATCTTGGCCTCGCCCATCTCACGTGGCCTAGTCCCGACCTCCAAGACCACACTCCTCTCCTAGGCCCAATAACCCCATGTTGCACCGCATGACACAACTCGTTCTATGAGTGGCATTCATAAGCCAAATCCTAAGTACTCTACCAATTGTCACGCGACCACCACTAAGGACATTTCTCCTATTCCAAAAAAATCCCCGTTAGTGCACTCCGTGACCCAAATTGGAATCGTGCAATGTTAGATGAATTTCTTGCTTTAATTGATAATAAGACTTGGGTATTAGTGCCTAGGCCACTTAGGATGTGAATGTTATTCGTTCTATGTGGATTTTGCGCCATAAATATAAATCGATGGTTCTTTTGAGCGTTATAAGGCTCGTCTTGTAGGAAATGGAAAAACACAAGAGCAAGGTGTTGATTGTGATGAGACGTTTAGCCCCGTGGTTAAACTCGCTACCATAAGAGCAGCTCTCTCGATTCTTTGTCTCTAAATCTTGGCCTATCCATCATATGGATGTCAAGAATGCTTTTTTACATGGTCATCTTAATGAAACAGTTTATATGTATCAGCCCATGGGTTTTCGAGACAAAAATCATCCAAATCATGTCTGCCTCTTAAAGAAATCTTTATATGGTTTGAAACAGGCTCCTCGCGCTTGGTATCAAAAAAGTTTGCTTTGATTTTGTTACTACCATTGGGTTCTCTCTCACGGTAAGTCGGATCACTCTTTATTTATTTACAAGAATGGTTCGACACTTCGCTTATATTCTGTTGTATGTGGATGACATTATACTTACGGCTTCATCCGATCGTCTTCGTAAGTATTTTATGACTCTTTTGGGTTCCGAGTTTGCTATGAAGGACTTAGGCCCCCGAGTTTCTTTCTCGGGTATTATGTTACTCGTCATGCCCATGGTCTATTTTTTATCTCGAAACAATATGTTGCAAAAATTATTGAACGTGCTTGGCATGTCTAAGCTGCAGTTCATGTCCTACTCCCGTTGACACTAAGTCCAAGCTTAGTGCCACCGCGATGCTCCTTTTAACAATCCAACCAAATACCGCAGTCTTGGGGGACTCTTCAATATCTTACTTTCACTCTACTTGATATATATCTTTGCCAAGTCAAGCAGATTTATCTTCATATGCATGCTCAGACAAATGAGCATGAGTGCTCTTAAGCGTATCATACGCTACCTTCAGTGGTACTTTATCCCATGGTTTGCATTTGTACAAATCCACCATTGATAGACTAATCTTTTATATCTGAGATCTTGATTGGGGTGGGTGTCCGACACTCGTCGTTCCACTTCCGGGTATTGTGTTTTCCTCGGAGATAATCCGATATCTTGGTCTTCCAAACGATGACCTACTCTCTCCCGCAGCAGCGGTGCAGAGGCGGAATACGGGGGTGTGGCTAATGTTGTTTCGATTCTCTTTGGATCGAAACACGCTTCTAGAGTTGCATTGTCCCATTCAAAAGGCTACTCTAGTTTACTGTGACAATGTGAGTGCGATATACTTATTCGGCAATCCTGTTCAACATCAACACACCAAACACATTGAGATGGATATTCACTTCGTTCGTGAGAAAGTGGCTCGTGGCGAAGTCCGTGTGCTTCATGTGCTGTCTCGTTACCAAATTGCTGATATTTTCACAAAAGGGCTTCCGCGCGTTCTATTTAATGATTTCAGGGACAGTCTAAGCATACGAGAGCCTCCCGCTTCAACTGAGGAGGAGTGTTAGAATATATTTAGCATATATTCTGTTATTATTTGTATATATCTTTATTTAGCTAGACAATATTTGTGACCATATATTCAGCCATTAGTTAGCTAATTTGTAGCCTATCTTGGCGTTTGTATCTTATATATATTACTCTGATTTGTAATGCAATAGACACGGCATCAATTTCCTTCACTGTTTTTTTTTTTGTAATAATTTTTCACTTTAGGTTTCTAAAATCCATCTTGATATTTTGTTAGGATGCTGGATTGTTGAATTTAGCAAGGTTTTAAATATTGATCTGCTGCAACATTAAGGTTTTTTGGGGGTATCAGTCGCATTATTTGTCTGTTGTTTTTTCACAATAACAAATATTGCGATGAAACTGTAACAGGGTTTTACCATATACTTGATTTTTTATATTGAAATCATGGTTGTGGACAGTTTTTTAAAGCCTTGCCAAAGAATAACGTCTAATTGTTTGATTGGAAATGGACGGTGGGCTTTTTTTGTTTTCTCAATTCTCAGCGTTGGAAGAGTTTTGCATTTTTGGTTTTTGTACCTGGGGTTATGATTTTATTGCTTCTCTATGATTGCGTTCCGGAGTTGGAGGGTACACAAATGTGAATGAAGTTTTCAGTCAACTGTGTAGCCTCTGGTTGTTCACAAGATTTTGGAATAAATGGGATTATGTGGAAGAAATTATATGCCTGGCTTATGATGCAAATGGGTTTTAAACTATGGTTTTCGATCATGTTGTGGAGTCAGCTGCTACATTTTCATGATGCAATCTGTAATTTGAATCTAAATGACTAATTTTTAGGAGAAAATTGGAATTGGAATTGGAATTAAAATTACGTGTTTTCTTTTCCTTCCTACTTTTCTACCTTAATTTCTCATTTATTTTTAGTATCAATCTTGCTGCTTTTGTTAGGGAACTTTTGAAATCAGTACCCCTGTTACAAGGTTTATATCAAACACTTGATAACAAAGAATTGCAGCTGTATTTTGATTGGGAATGACATGATTGACAGATAACCGTGGCCCTTAAGCATATAGTTTGAGGTTTGATCTCCAAGCTAATGTGCTTAGAATAACATTTGTTGAATGACATCAGTTTCTTAAACTGATCTCAGTTACTCGAGAGATTAGTCCCTAGCTCCAGGAAGAGAGGGATACCCTAAGTTTTAAAAAAAAAATACTAAGCAAACCATAGTGTTTAATTCTTGTTCATTTGTTGTTTTCCACCTGACGTTAAGAATGTTGTTTTTACTTTGATGTGTAGGTTCTGTTTATTCACAAATATAGTGGCTCCATGCTTCTTGATTCAGCAATCCCCATCACTCTGAGTTATTTCCTATCAACTGTAACTATGGTCTATGCTCAGCACTTAACACAAGGGCTTCCAGAACCACCAATCAATCTGTTGTATCCTGGCATTGGGATGTTTGTGGTGGGAATCATTGGCAATTTCTACCACCACTACCTTCTATCCAACTTGAGGGGAAAGGGTGAAAAGGAGTACAAGATTCCAAAGGGTGGCATGTTTGAGCTTGTGATTTGCCCCCACTACCTCTTTGAGATTATTGAGTTTTTTGGGTTCTCCTTCATTTCTCAGACTCTATATGCATTCTCTTTCACTCTAGGCACTACTTTGTACTTGCTAGGTAGGAGTTACTCAACTAGGAAGTGGTATCTTTCTAAGTTTGAAGATTTCCCTAAGCATGTTAAGACTATCATCCCGTTTGTCTACTAGAAATGTTGGTGTGTGCTAGATTGTGCCTTTTGGAACTGCATCTTATTAATCAATTATTGTATCTGTGGTTGATTATTTGTTGTGAAGCTACTGAAAAAAAGAGAGATAAAAAAAAGCAACTAATTTTATTAATGTTATTTTGTGGCCTTTCAAAGACTGCAGCTTAATTTTCATCTTTGCACTGTCAACCATTTCAAAAAAACATATCTCCAAATACTTAAAGCTGGCTATATACAAACGAAGTAAAGGAAATTTAGGCTCCAAAAGCCTATGCTCATGCTCCGTCTATTGGTTGTGAACCAGCATTAATCAATTATTATATGATTATATGTATAATCAATTATAATCCTAATTAGTTTTTTTTTTTTAAAGTTTGTTGAAAGGTGATTTAAAAATAATTAATTTCGTTTGGATAAAAAAAAAAGAAGCCTTTACATGATAAAAAAAAAAGTATAAAAATATCTGAAAGTGAAAATAATTTGTTAGAAAAATAATCATAAGCTTTTACCGTTTAAATTCTAAAAAACAGCTTAAATGGCTTTATCCCAAAACAAGCTTTATAGAAACTATTAATTTAATCATGACACTTATACTAGTTAATAGAGTTGTAACTAGACTTTTATTTTGGGTGGCATATAATGGATTGGGCCACTCATCCAATATCCATTGAGAGATTTCTACACTAATCCATTGTGGTCCTAAAATTTGTGCTCACACTGCTATTTGCATGTTCTCACACTGCTATAATGGTTTGGTACTTTTTTTTTTTTTCTCTCTAAATAAATAAACCAAAGATCCTACAACTTTCATAGTAAGAAACAAAGTAATAATCATCTTACTATTTGAAAACGAAGCTACGAAGCCAAGCAATACAACGATTCTGTTTTTAGAAACATTGATGTAGATAACAAAACACCGACCCATCCCCCGCACCTTATCACGTATCTTATTTTATTTTTTCTTTCTCTATCTCATTACTCTGACTTTAGTCACGTGTCCATTAATAAAAATCACAGCGGACGTGAATCACAGTGTCACACTTCAATTATTACAGCAGAATATGTGATTATATAAGTGCATCACTGTCATACATTTTCTTTAGAGCTATGTCCAATAATTGAAACAGAGGCCAAAACAGAGAGAGAAGCAAATTAAACACCACCATGGTGATTATTAAGTCAGTGTTGTTGAGCTTCATGTTCCCACCGCCACCTTCTCTGGTGGTTTCGGGATTGACAGTGATAAGCTTCATGATACTGGCTAATGCTTTTTATTCAGAAATTAGAGGGAAGCATTTAAACTATTCAAAGTTTTGGAATGTTAATAATAATCCCACTACTGCACAAAAACAGATCAAGTTGTCAAGTAAAAGTGGCATGCTTTTGCTCTACACTCCTGCTTTTCTTGCTGGCCTTGCTTCCTTCTTGATCTTTCCTCATGAAAGTATCAGATTCACCATCCTTCGTTCTGCTGTTACTCTGCACTACTTCAAGAGGGTCTTTGAGGTAGCACTTAGGCTTATTGGAATTTGGAATATAATTAATGGGGTTTTATGGAAGAAATAATTAAGTTTTATTATTAATGTATGTATTCACTTCCTCAGTTTCTATTTCATTTTTTTTGTTATATTTTCTTTCTATAGCTCCTCTTCTTTACTTATAATATCACTTTTCACATAGATCATTTTCTCAATCTACTTTTTTTCATTTTTGCCTATCTTTGACTTTTTGTTCCAATCAATCCACCATATTTTGGGTGGGGTGGACTTCTAGAAGTATTTTGCGACAATTAATTGATTGATTAAGTTATGATGAAATGAATACTAGTAGAAATTTTAGTACAAAAGTGTTCCTTTTTTTAGTTTAGGTTTGCAATCATTTTTAAAGATCATGGCATGTAGATTAGCTGATGTAAAGTTGTTATAGTTAATTACTAATCTTGAGTTTGGATCTTGAATAAAATTGTTTTCAAACATTGGTTAAAAGATACATGTGACCTATACTAAAAAATTTAAATCATGGTTTGATGATACTACGTTGTTTTTTCAACAATAAAACAACCGGTGTCATATTCATGTTCTTTTATTGGATTTCATCTCAATTAAGAACGTTCTTAATGTGTGTAGGTTCTGTTTATTCACAAATATAGTGGAGGCATGACACTTGATTCAGCAATCCCCATCACCCTGAGTTATTTCCTCTCAGCTGTAACCATGGTCTATTCTCAACACCTAACAAAAGAGCTTCCAGAACCACCAATCAATCTGTTCTACCCTGGCATTGTGTTGTTTCTTGTGGGAATCATTGGAAACTTCTACCACCACTACCTTCTGTCAAAATTGAGGGGAAAGGGTGAAAAGGAGTACAAGATTCCAAAGGGTGGCATGTTTGAGCTTGTGATTTGCCCCCACTACCTGTTTGAGATTACTGTGTTTTATGGAATATTCTTCATTTCTCAGACACTGTATTCATTCTCTTTTGCTGTTGGCACTACTTTGTACTTGATGGGTAGGAGTTACTCAACTAGGAAATGGTATCTTTCTAAGTTTGAAGATTTCCCTAACCATGTTAAGGCTGTCATCCCATTTGTTTTCTAAATATGTTGTAATGAACATCTCATTTTACTTGAGTTATAATAAGTGTGCCACTTGTACGTGTCTATTAGTGGAATTGGAACTCTCCAACATCAATGTTTGGATGATTTAATAATGTTTTATTTTTATTTTTACTTTGGTTGATTATTTGTAGTTCAGCTACGGAAGAAAGAGGAATCAAAAGTCCTTAATTTTATTAAATGTCATTTGGGAACTTGAAAATTTTCATGTGGACACAATGAAACCTCTTCTGCATTCATTGTCTATGTCTTATGACTCTATGAACTAATATCTTAATCTCTTAGAGTCATTTTAGATTCTATTTCTATTATTAGAGCAAGATAAATTTAACTTTATTTAATTTAATTTAATAGCTTCAGTCTTGCTTTCCATAATGAGATGAAGTAGATGATGAATATTTTCAAGTCCCTTATAAAAGGTGCATAAGATGATTATTACTTAATTAATTTCTTCAGCAGTCTGCATGATATTAAAAAGCCTTCTATCATTCTTCTCTCTTCTATTATGGGGAAATGATAATTGAACTATTGATATGGTTTTGCTTAAGAAGGAAAAGGTTGAGAGATGAAAGCAACCCCTTTTAGCAAAATCCGTAATAAACAAAGAGAAGACATGAGGTTCGGAAATAAGAATGAGAAAAGATACGGAACAGATCTAGTGATATTTAATATTATTATAAAATGACACGAATCAATTATTTACGGTGACCGAAACAAATGTCTTAATATAAAATTTGTAAGGCAATATTTAATATTTATTTAGAGTGACTCTAAAATCTGTGGATACGGACATAATTCTTTTAATTGGATATATCTTCTTCTATTTCTGTTTTTATATTTTTATTCGTTTTGTATGTTCGAAAGCGATGCTACAAGCACGACTCACGTGTTTTGACTCTGAGAGAAAAAAAAAAAGTAGTCTTCAATCTTCATCAACTTTCATCAACTGAGCATAATTCTACTACTGTACTATGAATAAAGGTAAAAATTATAAAATATTTTTTTTATATCATCTGAATATCTCAAAATTTGGCTTTATTCCAGTAAAATTATAATATGATTTTAGCTTTATATTTTTAATGAAAATTTTGTTTTTTAATTTTTAAAGAGACTAAAACAATATCAGTTTTAATAAATATAAAACTAAAAAAATATTAATTCATTCAAACCCATCAACTCAATCTCATCTAATCCCACTAAAAGAAGTAGATTAAACTAGTTTAACAAGTCACGTAACATTAAATTACATCATATGAAATTTAATGATTGGGTATTTAACCATATGAGGAAGCCAATATATGAAATTAAAATTCGGGCCTTAAATCAGGTTACTCTTAATTTAATTTGATGGGAAGCCAATTTAAAATGAATTGTGATGTTGAGTTCTAACAGAGCTACTGCATGCAATAAATATATATTGGTTCCTGTTCCATGAAACATGCAGAATTGTGAGTTATTTATTTTATAGTGTTGACTTACGCTCAAAGGTGAAAATACAAAAGAAAAAAAAATTAAGAAAAATTAATTTTTTTTAGATGACAATTTAAACTTCTAGTAAAATTAATTTATTTTTTTTTCATATTTTTTTTTAAAAATCCTTGAATAATGTGTCTAAATAGACATAAGTTAAAATACTCAACAAGAGAATTTTGTTGTTCATACTGATCTTAAATCTTAATACAAAATTAATACTTTCTATAAAGGATATGATATCATACAAAGAAATACTAAGAGAACATGATCATTCGTTTAAGGTAGGAATGTCATTATAGTAACCCAATTCTTCTCATAACATGTTTTCAACTCGTAACTTATCTCACAAGATAGAATTTAAACCTCCTATACATACAGCTTTGAGGAGTGGGAAGGGTAACTTCAATATTACTAGTTTACTATTACTCTATTAGTCAAACCCTCATGAAAGATACTTTGACTGAAATTAATGGAATATTAAGCTAAACACTGCTACCATTACGGAAAAAAAAATGGAAAGCTCTATAAACTATAATTATGCAATGAATAAAAGAAAAAAAGAATAAAAGCAAAAAACCCCAAAAAAATACTATACACTCCCACAAGGTAAAGTGCATAACTTTGCTAGTTGGAGAAAAAACCACTGCATAGGATTTGCATGGTCCTCCACCACTGGAGATGGAGTTGGTACTGGTAGCTGAGGAGGTAGATGGCGGTGAAATGCATCAACTGCAGCAGTAACACCATCTTCATCCTCGATCAACTTTGCGCTTTCCATTGCTCGTGTTTTTACCTGAAGATTTTGTATCTGATTACTACAAAAACTTTGAAAAGCACAAGTATCTGATTACTATAAGTGTTTATTTAGAAGTTTATCCAAATAAGGTCATAGTGTATGTCACCATCAATAAACTTTGTCACCTAAATTATCATGAAGTTCCAATAGTATATCAGAAGAGGAAGGACATTAATTGAACAAGCACATTAAAGGGGGCAAGGAGTTCATTTAATTTGTTAATGAATTTTTCCATATTTAAATTCAAAGCCTATTCACATGTTTTGGGATTAGGAGGGATGCATGTTGCATAGAATTGGAAATTACCTCTGCCTGGAGCATGAATTCTATGGCATTTGATAAATTCTCAAGACTGAGCTGAGATATTGGAATTGGAGCTGGTCCAAGCCCTTTCTGATATATTCTATCTCCCCAAAAGAACTGATCTCCAAAGAATGGAACAATGGTTGTTGGACACTGCAAGTTATGGTATTGACATTAGGAAAAAGGAAGAATGAGAAAAAGAAAGTAAATACTATTTTTTTTTTATAATGACCAGTGATGCAATTAAAAGAAAACCCAGAGACATCAATACGGATCCTTGGATTAATGGAAAGAAATATGTTTCTTATGAAACTAATAAACTGAACATTACCCCAGCCTTTAGTCCTGTAGCTGTTGTTCCAGCACCACCATGATGCACCTGCATATTTATGTGCCAAAATATGTAAGTGCATATTCCACACCACCCTCACTTTCCCCTTCTTTCTCTTAACTCTCTGTGGGAAGAATTGTTGACACCTAAATGGGGTCTCACTATTAAGAAAGAATTATAGCCAAAGGACTAAAGTATAAATCAAAAGGAAAATCCCTCTAGGACGCTCTATAGCATTTTCTTCGTCTTTTTCAAAATAACCCACAAGAAAATATAAATTAGAGCTCACCAAAGCAGAACATTGGGGAAACAACCAGTCGTGGGGGCATTCCTCGAGCATGAAAACATTGTCAGGAACATCTGCCACTGCATAATGGCAAACATAATACAAGTGAACGAAATTTATAAACAATGATTTTTTGGAATAAGGAAGATTTGACAGGTATGTCTTGGATGTACACAAGAGGAAACACTATCATAGTATTGAACATAATTGACAGAACACCAAACCAACAAGAAAACTTAAGAAATTTATAAACAATGATTATTTGGAATAAAGGAAACAAAATGGTGACAATGAAATTGCAGGAAAATACTTACAGATCCCTAGATTTCCCCAGCCCCTGTCAATAATTCCCCGTTGTCCTGTATCCCTTAGTGCCTCCATTATAACATCAGTAGTTCTTTTAGGATCATCAAGAGGCTAAAAATGTGAAACACAATATTTTCATTAGAGGACTCTGAAATTTCATTCTTCAAATTTGATATTGGTAGAAAAAATGTTGAGTTTTCTAGCATATACCTGAAACTGTTATTTGTGACAAGATAAATAATTAGATTGATTCTATTGCATAAATGCAAAGAGCTCCATATCAATATGCCAAGTCAGAATATAGTACACACATCATATCCAAATTTGGCAGGTCATGAATTTTGAGAATTTTGAATATTTTTACCTAGATTCCATTTTTTAACAGGTCTTAAGATGGTAAAGAGAAATTAAACTTGTACTACAATATATACATGCAACAGACATAGACACTTGTTGCAAAATTAGCACATGCAAGGTCTTGAAGGCAAACATAACCTATAATTTTTTCATGCAAATCTCGTCCATTGCTTTATTTTCTTTGAAGAAAGATTTGACCTCCCAAGAAAATAGCATTAAAATCCTATGAGTGGTTGTAATGTTCTTAATATCCAAAACACAAAAGATCTAAATATATATAAATAAATAAATAATACCCAAATTCTTCATATAAAATGAATCATTTCAAGTGAAATTATCATACCATGCTCCCAAACCCAAAATATAAAGGTTTTGGTCCTTTTTGAATCCATCGAACAAAATCTTCCTGTGGTTGATACTTTGATCCAAGGTTCAAAAAACAATAACCAACAACATCAACTAAAGGGCCCCAGTCTGCAAATTATTTAAATTCCATTAGTGCTGGTAACACACTTAGACAGAAAGTAAAACACTTCTACTAAGCCTTTCAAGACAAAGTATACTCTTGATTGTAACAACTAATGAATTTATCTCACACTTCAATAACTTTAATGAAAAAAAAAGATTATTCATTTAAAAAATACTAAAGGACAAAGTCATAAGGTTATGCTACTGTGTTACATCCTTGTCCATACCACTTGGTTTTGGAACAACATGAGGACTCCACATATAGCCAGTTGGTAAATGAGATATTGATCCATTGTACATAGTGAAGTATGCAATAGGAGCAAGCTTCAATTTACTTTTCCTGAAGTCATTGATAATTCCTCGTATCCCCCACCATATCAGTAGATCCACAATTATATATGACAGCTGGATGCAGCAAGGACATAAATTCACAAAACTAATCGAATACAGATAGCAGAAAATAGTTTCAGAAAAGGACATACCCAATAACCAGCACTTTGAGGAACACGTGCTAAAGGGTGTGAGAACTCATATGTTGGCCTGCCTATTGAAAAAAAAAATGTAACAAGCTACCTCTAATAGAATTTAGAAATAACGGTAAAAAGAGGATATAATATTAAAAAATACTGTATTAACTTTCTACTCAGAGGTTATAAAGAATTTAAACTCACGTCCAAGGCATTGTGAAGAAGATGTGAAGGGGCACCCCAAGGGCTTCAGCAACATGTGTATGTCCTGAAAGCCAGAACATAAGATTAATTCTATCTATTTTATTCCAAAAATCCCACACCAGACCAATTTACAAAAGAAAATGGTGAAATAAACATACAAGCATGCTCTTTTAAAATGAAGAGAATCTTTTCTACGGGGTAAAAAGGTTGTGCAATTCAATAACTCTTGTGAATTTGAGAAATGAAGTTTAGAAAACAATAGCATCATTCTTCATGCTTTTAAAATGAATTCCCCTCAATTTCAGAATTTAATCTTAGCAGTCATTTTTAAGGCTCCAAGCATCCAAGCACAGGGTCCACACTAAAAACATTGTGTTAATATAAATTGGAGTACAATACATAAGTGAAGGATATTAGAAAAAGAAAAAAGAAAAAAAAGAAAAGCAGACCAACTATATGTTGACTTTCACATTTACCCCATTTCCCTTTTCTCCAAGTTATTATCAACACTACTCTATTGTTTTTCACTAACATGCATTACATTATGAAGCATGAGAAGATATAACAGCAATAACTTTCCTGCTTTAGTTCATAATTTATCAGTCAGTGTTTGGTGCAAGACTGTCACTTGAACGATTCTAATTTTTATTTATTTTATATCTTAGCTAAGCTCATGATCAAATGAAATAATCTCATAATTTCTAACCACTCATGCATACACAATGCAATAATCTTATAATTTCTAACCACTCACCACACGCAGTAGGATTGGAAATAATAGCCTGAGCTCTAAAAGGTACACCAGTTTCCAAATCAGGTGCTATGCATGCTGGAAGAAGAGAATCAATAATAACCTTCAGCTGCTTCCTTTGGATAGATATTTCAGTTGGACCAGATGGGATTATACCTTTATTCCTCGCCATATCTATTACAGAAATAACTCAATTAGCATATGGCATATGCTTTCTAAATACCAAATTGGACGAATGAACCAAAGATAAGGATCAAGGAGCTAAAAAAGAAAGTCTAAGCATGTTAAGAACAAAGCATAAGAATTATTAGATATTAATGGCAGTATTAAAAAGGAACCTCTTACATCCTGCCAAAGCTCGAGGATCACCACCCAATGGATAGAAATCGACACCAGCAGACTTTACAAATGTGTCAAAATCAGCATGAGTTGCCAACCTAACACGATGACCATACTCCTGCAGAAAGCGTGAAATCAGGAAAACTAATGATTTTGATATAGAATTCATTAACAGTGTTGGGAAATAGTGATTTTGAATTCTCTCAAATAAGATCTGTAGTACAAATCATGATTTTATATGTAGAAAAAATTAACTCACAGCAAATGTAATGTCAAGATATCAGAAACATTTGTTCTAAATACAATTAATAATAACAAAAATCACAATTATTTGACATTTCTGTTCTTTTGTGCACCAGGATAAATTGGATGGAAATGTTCAAACATGCCTGAAGTTTTTTTGCAATGGCCAGGAAAGGTTGTACATCACCTCTAGTTCCAACCACAAGCATGACAATTTGTAAACAGGGAGCTGATTTTTTTGATTCAGAAATAAGAGTTCCATTCATTGTTGATTCTTCAAAAGATTGGAACTTCAACAATTCTGACACAAGAGGTGCATCTTTTTCTAGATCAACTTCAGCAGTACCGTCATTTTGTATCTTCACTAGGTTAAACAGCTTTTGCCGAGAAACAATATATAAGTGTTGTGGCCAATCAGAAGAATTTGGGCAACTCTAATGCATAAATCACAAGCACAGAAATGTCAAGAAGAAAGCTACAAAGGCATGTAACGTAAAGGCTTCAGACATACACAAACTCTTAATGCTTTGACTTGGGCAGGAAAGGAGAACAGAATGAACACATTATACATTTACAGAAGAGAAGCTATTAAGTATTAATATGAAGAGATAATATTTAACTAAATTTTAAATATTTGGGTACTTAGCCCCTGGAGAGACAGCATCTTACCCGATAAAAAGCGAGAGAAATATAAAATTGAGATTCAAATCCTAAATTGCCATGTTAATTTTTTTATAGTGAATTATAATTTGTATTGAATTGTAAGATCCAGAGAAAATAAAATGTAAAAATAGCAATTGTACAGAATTGTATCTTTGAAACAATACTAAACAGAACATACAAACAGCCATTAAAATATGAGTATAACTTACTCAAATTTGAAGGAAATGCACATGCATGTACTAAGAAAACACAATGTACAAGATATAACACGTGTGTCTAGTGTCTACCTTTTCACACTCTGACAGCCTATCCAATATCAGGTCTTGCCTTGGAGAATAACATTTCTCCATTGTTGATCTAGAAAATATAATCTCATGGTCAGCAACAAGCAGGCTCCTCTCAGGTCCAACAGGCTTTGGGATGAAATGGTCCAATCCTTCAAGAGCAAATTTCAACATTATAAAACATCAAATTAATATTTCAAAAGAACCAAGAAACAATAGTTACAAGGCCAACAGCATATACAACCAACACAGCATATAACAATAATCAAGTCTTATTCCACTAGGAGGGTCAGCTACATGAATCAGTCAATGCCATTAAGATATAGAAAAACTTTTTGTGTTGTGACATCGGAATCTACCTTAAATTTATAGAGCTTGTCAAACATACCTTGGCAAAAAAAAAAAAATAGTTAAGCTGAAAACAACCTAAGAGGCTGACATGGACTGAAAACACTTTTGTTACCTACTTTGCAATAATTCTAATGCCTATTTCACAGTCATCAACTGCCTAATAGGAGTTACAAAACACTAATAGTAATAAAAGAACCTTTGCCCAAGATCTAATGAGCACTAACCTACTCCAGATGTAGAATTAACCTCTGATGATTTCTGCTCTGAATTTTCCCTCCAGTCCTCTTCCTTCTCAGAAGAAGTTGATTCAAGCTCATCTTGGGATATGTTGTCAAGGATCACCAACTCATCATTGCCCATTTGACTAAGATCTTTCTTTCGTTTGCAATCAAAACCTTCTAATGATTCCTTGGAGTTCGGAAAAATATTCAATCCCATTACTGACCATCCCAGAATCTGTATTTTCAAATTCTCAGTAACTCTTTAATTAGGCCAAACTCATAAGTCATACACAACAAACAAACCCCACAAACCAAATCTGTAGCACCCTCTGAACACATCACATAAATAAAAGAAGAAAAAAAGTAGCTATCAAATCCTGCTAAGCTCAGAAAGACTTGAACCAGTTTCTCCTTTTAGTCTTCATAAACACATGGGAAGTGGGCCTCAGAATACCAAAAACATCACTATAATTGAAAGCTTTTGCAAAGACCATACTTGGCCAGCTAGCACGACCCACCAGTCATTTAAGAACAAATAAAGTTTAGTACTCATAAAGTTCAAATCTTTTTGGAACTCTAACTGGGCCCAGTTGAAGTATGAAACCACAATTCACGCTGAGCACAAGAACAAGCTCAAGCTTTCCAAAACAAGAGTAATGGAAAGTGCCCAGAAAAAGCTTCACAGCTCAAAAAGGGAATGGCAACCCAGAAATTGAAACACCAAGGAACCACAGTCACCTTGCTCACCCTTCACACCAATTGTGCCATTGCCACAGCTTCAATTCCAATGGAAAATTAGAATAATAAAATAGAAAAAAAAATTAAAAATAAAGATTGAGAAGGTAATATAATAATAAATATTAATGGTTTTGAGGTGGTAGTTGTGTGAGAGAAGGAAGTTACTTATTTGGCTCAGGTCTGACACATAACAACTAAATTGGATTACGAAATACCATGGAATCCAAGCACGAGTTGTCATTTTGTGAAAGTGACCTGTTTATATTAGCGTAGGAAAAAAATACAGTATCTCAGAAGAAAAAGGAAAACAATGGAAGCAAATATTTTTAAGTTATTACATATTAAGCATACTGAATGATATTCAAACCATAAAATAAAGAGATTGAGTGCAAAAAAATACCTTCTATGACTCGCTTTTCTATTAATTAAAATTTAGGCTTAAGTTTTTTTTTTTTTTTTTTGTCCCCATTAGAGTTTTTTGTCAACTATTTTTCCTTTGCATCAATTTGGCCAAATTTTGAATTAGGCTCTCACATTGATTGGACCACTAAGTCTTCATGCTGAATAGCTAGAGACCATACAGAGAGGATTCTTATTTCACATAAAGCCCAATTAATTAATGGTGTTTGGAATCCATTCTAAGTTCTAAAAGTTATGGCACAAAAATCCTAAACTTGAATCATTTACAAGTTTACAACACTTTCTTCTCTCACCACAAATTCATTGAAATGTTGTTAAATAATTGTGAAGATTCTTTTTTTTTCTTATAAATGAGAGGATGAATGGTGTATGATGCATGTTACGTCCTCAAGATGAATCTGGATCATTGGCTAGCATATTGACTAATTAGCCAAATTGAGTCAACATTCTCTATAGAGGGGTCCAAAAAACTAGACATGTTCTCCTAATTCCCATACACTACTTGACTCATATGCTAACTCAATTGTCGAAATACTATCTTTATAGATAACCTGAAACTTCGCTCATTCATTTGACTTATATCATACACCAAGTTATGAAACACCATTATAATTAGGCTTACGTTGAATTCTTAACGTAAGTTACTATAATTAGGATATGCGGAAAAAAAAAAACTTGAAAATGACCTTAGATGCAGATAGTCAAATCATAACATTAATTTATCATATGTCTTTATCAATGATAGTTTTCGGCCATTTTTTTTCTTCTGTGGCCCGGAGGTGCAACTAATTTAATAGACACACAATATGATCAATGATGAAAACAGGGAAGAAAGAAATTAAAAAAAAAAAAGTGTTAATGATGAGGTAAGTTTTTGGATGTGTTCCCAAACTGAGATAACACATAACATACGTTTGTTGTTCTTATCCAAGAAGCTTCGACACATTAGACGGTTACACGTACCTAATGCAAGTATCATATATCATATTCAACATTGACACGGTTAACCCACCATGACTCAGCGACGTACAAATAAGAAGCTAAGTAATTTTATTCAGTTTTGATAAGTTGACAAAATTCATATGAAAACAAATTAATTCTCCCTATATATACCCCACTAATGTAAAAATAAATCTTAACCACACTGTACAAGATTCATACGCTTTCTGTACACGTTTTTGACATTCCCTCAATAACCAAACACCTTGCTCGGTTAATTGCCACGAGGCACAAGTACACATGCTCTTTAAGTTCTTCCACTTGTTTCCTAAACCCATCATCACTTTTCTTAATCTCCTTCACTATCTGCAAAGAACATAATTTATTATTATCATTCTTCTTGTCCAAAAAGAATTGCACCATTGCCCTTTTGTGTTCAATTTCATCATAAACCCGAGACACAAGCCTACTCATTGTCTCAAAGTCTTTATTTATTATATAAGTTCCCTTGGCTGCTATGTCAAGCTGGTCACAAACATTACTAAGAAACCTTCTTCTTGAAAACCTCAAGTGTTGATTAAGACTCTTACATGGAAAGTTGAGAATTTTGATATCCACAGAGTCATATGTTGCAACACAAATTTCTGATGCTTTCTTCAAACATGTAATTAGGTTAACTTTCCTTATTCCCACCTTTTTTCTCATTGATTTTAAACCATGCAACACTGATGAGTTCTCGTCACTAATGAGCTTGAAGTCATGATTGTTAAGGCTTGAAAAAGGGTTAGTTGAGAAGATGAATGAGTTGAGCTCAAAACTTATTACTTTGAATTTTTCTAAAGAGACATCGCTCTCGCTGTCGTTGTCATACATGATACCTAGAGCTCTTTCAATGAATTGGTGGTTACACTGGACTTGGTTGATGCATTGGAGAAGATGGCTGCAAATGAATGAAGCCTCAGCACTGATGTCAAAGTAACTTAGCATGAGATTCTTTAGTTCTGGTGTCTTTGTTGAGAGGAATGTTGTGTCAATAACGGAATGTATAGTTTCTTGGCATGGTTCAAGTAGGGTTATTTCTGAAATTTTATTGTGGTTTGTGAGTAATTGAGCTTTGTCAAAGAAATCAACGTAGGATTTTGTCCTTAGAGCCTTGTGGTACTCCTCATGCACGTTTATAACACTTTTTGGGGCATCTCTAGGTTGCTTCCAATCTGAAATTAACAAGAAATGTTATTTATCAATCATATATATGTCAAATACATGAGGGCTAGCTTATGCCATAAATTTGATCATAAAATTTATTGGAACAAGTTGAAAAGGAGTTTATTTTATTTAATAAGTTGTTATATCGAGAAGCTTATTGATTAAATAAATGCTAATTAATTAAGTTATTTTTTTGGACAAGCAATTGATTGAAAGATCTAAATAAATAATGTAGTGCACAAGAAGTTAGTTCAAACAACATAAATAATGTTTTATTTTGACAGAGCAAATTAACTTACAAAAATCACAGAGCTAGCTCCTCATGAAGTCTAGGGCCGAGGAATGGTAGACAGAAAGAAACTCGAAGCTTGTCAAGTTAAAATGACATAGTTTTTACATTCAATAATTTAGGAGTATAGGGGGAAAAACTCAGTCATATATATATTGAGAAACGGTGCCAAGCTTTTCCGTTTAACCTCTCAAATTGTGCTGTATTTATTTACTTTTGAAAACTCACTCATCACGGTTTCAGAGAGCGTATTGATTAAGAAATCAAAATAGTTTAATTTGATCCTGAAAAAGTTGCTGTAATAGCAAGGAATTTACAGGTTGTCTACAACTATTAATCATATATATATTAGACCATAACAGTTTCCTTAAGTAAACCAGAAAAAGAGTTAGATAATAAATCTTTTCAAAGCTTTTTCATATTGTTCTCCTTTGCATTGAAATTGAAAAGAGACAAGATAGGTTAATTAAGCGAAAGATTGGTTTTGAAAAATGATAGCTTTATCCTGAGATGTTGCAAGGAATATTATAGTTTTATTATTTAGTGGATATATTAGTCAAATGAAAAGCTGAAGTTATAATAAGAACATACCTTGCCTGGCCTTACTAGATGATAGCATAGCTGCAGGTTGATCTTTCGAACTAACTTGATATGTTGAAATTTAAGGCTAAAACTGAAGCTAATAATAATTATATGAACAATAAATTAAACTCCATCGTTTCTCAATCACACTAATTAGGGCCTGCATATGATCTATAGTTTCATGATCACCTCAATCAATCTTTCCTTAAGCCCTTTATAACAAAGAATAATTAATGAACGATCCATCAAGAGAGTATATACTACAATAAACTTTATTGGTGTGTATTCTGTTGAAGTTGATATAAGTTTGCTTATAAAGCCTCTTCGGGGTTGTTACGTACAATAATTCAAGTTTCTTTCAGATTTTTATAACCATTAATTCTAATATCTTCTAGAGACATACAGATATAATGGTTACTTTTCCAAATTGTTTGCAACCTTTAATGCTGAAAAAAATGGTGATTCCTATTCTCCTCAAAACTTTTTTCTCATATTTAAATTTATTTTAATATTTATGTATATATTGTCCTTAATTATTCTAGTTACATAAACTTGCAAGCATACACCACTACCAACCTACAAGTATATATATATATATATATATATTAATGAAGGAACGTAATATAAAATATCTTAGTTAACTATACCCCTATATTTTCTTAATTTGAAGTTAATAAAATCATTATGTTTGTATCATGAGTGTATCAATCGTGTTTATATTTTAGTAAAAGTCTTAGATCCGAGTTTAGTAGATAAAAAATGAAATTAACTAAAATCTGAAAACTACATTAAAAGTGATTTATCAAGTTTGGTAACAAAAATTAGTCATGACAAAATTCATAGATACTTTCTGGAAACACTTAACGTACACTGTATATTAATGAGTTATCCTCTTGATTAATTGTTGCATGGTCGATCTTTATTTATTGCAAACTTTCCTAAATTAATCAATATTTGTACAGGTGTTATACTCTTGTATTAACGATCTATTAATTGTCTTATTAGTTATTATCATGATATCATGCAATCATATGTTGTTGGCCGCATAACGTATACAAAACTTTGAGAAAACAAAGGAATGAAATTGTTGGACGAAATCGGTCCACCAAAATGCTACGTCGCATGAAGTTTGGATACTTTCATCATGCGTTAAAGTTTCTCCTATAGTGAGGAGTACAAACATATTCTTAACTCATTAATTCTTTCTAATTATCTTTATTATTATTGATAATAAATAAAATTTATTAAATAAATAAATAAATAAAATAATTTTATAAATTAAATATTGTGATGACTAATGGAATAAAACTAAATAAATAAGTGCATGACAAAAACATTTTTGGTCATTAGAAAAATCCACCAAAAAGTTTGTTTGGTTTTTTAATAATGTTGCTATATATAAAAACAGAAAGAACCACGTACAAGCACAGTGAAGGTGGGTCCTCCAAGCATGCATTGAAGCAACCCCTTATATGGAGGGTAACTAGTCCTATACACAAGATACTCAACCTAGCTAGTCAAATGCATGTGATCGAAGAAGATGATTCCTTAAAGAGACTCCTTAAGGGTTGAGGGGACAAATTAAACACACACTCATGCACATCCATATATACACCAAAAGAATAACTAAAGAGAATAAAATTAATAAATTATATGCGTATGCGTATGCGTGGAGAGTTAACGTTAGGTCAGTGATAAAGGGTTTTTAGGCACAAATATACGAATACGATTCAATTCACATGCCTAATGTGTTTCATCTCTACATACACATCTCTTTTGCTTTTGCTGCTTCTCTATTTGTAACGTGCTACGTTTTTTTTTTTATGGATTAGGACGGCAATAACTTTAATATAAATTAGGATATAAATTGGTCTTGTTAATTTGCTAACCTGAAGGATTAATTATAGCCTTTAAATCTTAATTAATGGCCTAAAGGCGTTTATTACTAGGACTACTATGACATGTTGTTATATTAGGCTTGCAGGTTTCAACTTTCAACTTTCAACTTCTCGCTGAATTAATCCCACTGGAGTATACAGAATGAAGGTATTATACGTTGATCTTCACAAAATGACACATGTAAAAGATTTCTTACCCTATCAATTTTTAAATTTCAAATCAAACATTCAATTTTTTTTATGTATAAAAATAAGATATTATTAAAAAATTTGCAATATTTTTACATCATATTTAACTAACTTAACAATACTCTCTTAATATCAAGCATTAAATTTGTTTTTTTCATTTATATTTGTATGGATCATTTTTTCGATAGAACAATCATTATTCAAATAAATACCGAAGACAAAGAAGTAAAAGTCAACAACTTGAATAAAATTAACTTTAGTTTCTTTGCGCTTAAGGTTGAGGGGCTATATATCGTCCGATTATTTTATCAATCGAACGATTACTGATTTATTTATTATCGAACGAGATCCTAACTATTCATTGCTCGAAAGATAGTATCATGAAAATAATTCAGATAATAATTTTATAGAATAATTGTAAAAAAATAAAGATATTATCTTTATTTTTAAGATTAATTTATTATGTTATGTACGATAATAATAATATTTTTATATATGAATAAAAAAATAAAAATAAAATTACATTCTATACAAAAATGACTTGACCACAGGGTCAAGCATGTTATATAGAAAAAAAAAAGAATGATTTCATATTATAGGGAAAAATGAATCCATGTTTTACAATAACTAAAAAGTAAAATAAAATTTTATTCAATTTATAGGAAAAAAAATAAAACAATGATTTCAAATTTTAATTAATGTAAAATGAATTTGTTTTTTTTAGGGAATGAATTCTTTTTTTAGATAAACCAAAATCAAAATTCATATTTTTATAGAGACTAAAAAATATTTAATTTTATTTATATAGATAAAATGTGTCAATTAATTTTATAATATATATTTATTAATTATGCTATTTTTATCATTAATTTTATAATTATTTCCTTTCATCGCGCACACACTATTTAATTTTTAAAAATGGCATGTAGAAAAAATCTTAAAGATATTAATATTTATAATTAAAAGTACTTAAAAGGTTAACTTAATGAGATGAAAGAGAATATAACTTCTTATATTTCTCAATCTTCTCTAAAAAAATCTCATCGCCGAAGAAAAAAGATTTTTAAATAGAAAAATTAAAAGTACTTAAATCAATAAATTGACTGCCAGCTAATAATCACAATTTTCACAACACTTACGATTTTAGAATAATAATCCTAATCATCATATTTCGGTCGACCCCACTTCTTTTAAGTCCTCCTTAGTCCTATCATGCAGCAGCTTCTTATTTTTTCATTTTTTAAACTTATTTTTTCATGACAGATTTTTCAGAAATAAAATCAAATTTAATTAATTTAAGTTATATGTTTTTAATATTTATATAAATTTCGAGATGGAATTTTGTCTAAAAAACATCCTGGTAAAAAATCTGCTCCATCATATTGTAAATAGTAATGTTTGTAAATTAAATAAATCACTTTATATGAAAAATTACTTATAATCTTAAATAAAAAAATCATCTGTCACTCGTTGAGGAAAATAAACACCTTATAGAGTTATAGTATGTAGAATAATATTAAACACCTATTCAAACTCTTCACCAACCAAAGCCAAACATTTCTGACAAGAATAATGATTTATCAAGACTTTTATATTTTCCTATTATCTTATTGTAAAAAATATTTATCCATGCTCTAAAAAAAATAAAAAAAATTAGCATACATATTGCATATTAAATATTGCATAAGATACCTACACCTCTATAGTGTACATCATACATTTCAACAACACTTACTTTTTTTTTTTTTTCTATATCCAATTATAAGTCCTGTTATAATCATATATTTTTCCTTCTGCAAATTTAAAAGTCTGCTTCCCAACTAATATGCTTTCACCACCCAAACAATTTGTTTATATATCCATTTTATTTTTGTTCTTCTGTTCCTTAATTTCGCCGAGGGAGAGAGAGACAGAAAAGTGTACCCCCAGAGACATATATAACATAAAAGCTGCAAAGCCTCCATAACAATTCTCTACCAAATTTTCCTTCAGAAAAAAGCATCATATTAATGATAATGTCCTTTCCCATTTTCTTCTTCACTCTTCTACCTCTACTATTCCACTCTTCTCATTGCACTACCATTCTACTTGATGGATCTTCAGAGTGGAACAACCCCACAGTTCACATTGGAGATTCCATCAGTGAGTACTACTACATACTACTACTTAGTAATAACCATTTTTTAACACTATGGTATCTAACATTACTCTGTTTTTTCCCGTCTCAGTTTTCAACCACAAGCAACACTACAACACCTACATTTTCAAGAACCAGAAAGCCTTTGATCTCTGCAATTTCACACAAGCAACTCTTCTAACCAACCCCAACACTGCCTCCTACACGGTAAGACTAAGGCACTTCAAAAACTTTTCATCTGGGTGCTTTGTAAGTGCTTTCAAAGCCATTGATTTCGCAGAAAAAAATATTAAAAATATGAAGTGTTTATAACTTATACCCATCTCTCATATAAAGTTATAAACTTTTATTATGAGAATTGTCAAGCAGAAAAATTAGAAACCACCAAAAACCTAAATTAAACTACTACATGTAAGTTTACCTAATCTTGTTCATCCTATGTGGTAATACTTAATAAAGAAAGTAATTAAAAAACATATATATCTAATATCTTAAAATATAAATATTTTGTCATTGTTTTCTTATTTAACAGTGGCATCCATCACGGCCTGGTTTCTTCTACTTTAGCTTCAATGATGGGTCTCTGAAAGCATGCCAAGGTTCTGAGAAGCTAGCCATTGAGGTCATGACTTCAGCATTAGCAGCAGCAGCCACACCACATGGTTCAGCAATGCCTCCAATACTCTCTGGTGAAGTGTCACCATCTCCTCAATTTCCATGGCATTATAAATATAATAATCCTCTGCATGCAGCTTCACCAAGTCCTTCACCTTCAGAAAGTGTGACACCATATAAAAGTAGCAGCAGCAGCATGCCGTTTATTAGAAGTAACCCTGCAGTTCCTCTTCCCACTGAAGAAGCTGACTCTGCTGCTTCTATTCACCCTCTTCCCACTTCTGGTGGCCATGAGCTACAGGTTTCTCCCTCACACACACATTTTTTTAACACATTCATTTTCATATGATGCTCTCGTCCATTTATTTGATGAAATCCATGTTTCCATCTGAGGGTTATTTGATTAAGTTTTTCGAAGAGAGAAAAAAGTATAAAAAAAAAATTATATTAAATTAAAATTAACTTATTTAATAACTAATTTATATATGTTAGTATACTTGCCCAATAATGTCCTTTTTTATCAAGGAAGATGACAAATGTGTTAATTATTATAAAAACTAAAAGTATAATAGTTATAATGGCATTCACTTTTGATCCTCCCAGACTACTATCTATCTGTGTTCACATTTTGGTTGGTCACTGATTACTGATTGGGGTGTCATATTCTATTGTGGGTGGCTGCAGGTAATGATGATTGGATCATTTGGACTTTTAATAGTAACAGCTGTGCACACCATTACTTTACCTCTTTTATAAGATGGTGAATAGTTAGCTTTAAGACATGCATGATTGATTGTACCTTGTACTATTAAGTAGCATTAAGACATTATTATACCTTGTATTCGTTGCTACCACTTTTTGTTGTTCGGATTTGGAGCACAATTGATGACCACATTTGCTACCTTAATACCCCAAATCCATTTCACCATATATCACTTTCTGTGTTCACGGTACATTTTGGGGTCCCCAACAAACACCTATTAATTCATCGTGTGTTCATCCAGCTTAGCCTAGTTGACCAATGCATGCTGCAATAAAGCCACATGGTGGTGGTGGGGGAGATATGAGGTGTGCATAGTTTCAACTGCACCACTTGGTCATTGACAAATAAATTCTAGGTTAGTGTATAAAAAATGTGAGTTTATGCTTGTCACTTTAAAGAAAGATTGGACCAATCTAAGAAGCATATTCTTCGTATATAGTATATGTCTATATTTTTTTTTAATTATTTGATCACTTCTTGTTGTTGAAGAAAAGGGAATGAAACTGTTTATTAAAAAAAAACGGTTAGAACTGATAAACCAAAGGAGGTTATCTCATAATTTATCTATGTTGGCAACGGCAATATACATCTAAAATCATATTATATGCGTATTTTCTCCATTCATCTAGAGGATAGATTAAGCTTTTGATTAATAAGTCAATTCTCCAAATTATTTAATACTTAGATCTGCTTAGCTAGGTAAACACCTCTGTATTAATTAATTCCTTCCCCTGGTTAAAAACTCACCAGATATCATATGTAGCTTATTATATACTAAGAAATTGGATATGGAGATACACGTACCGCGAAGAATGAAACACCCCCCCACGCATCAAAATCATATTATATGCGTACTTTAATTAAGCCTTATATTAATCAATGTTCATTGAATTGATCATTAATTCTCGCATGAATTTCCAACTAAAACTTAAAAGAGTACTTTAATTTCCACCCACGGGCCACGACAGACATTAATGCTTTTATAAATATGTAGCTTACGTCCTGTACAAAAGCAGTTTGCATTCAATCTCCACTCTTAAGATCACAATTTGCATTCAATACTCAATTAATGATGGCTGAAGAAAACCACCAGCATCACCTCTTTCACCATCACAAGGATGAAAAACAGCTAGTTGATGAAACTGCACCGATCCACTCCGAGACCACATTTGAGGTTGTTGACTACAAAAAAGAAGAGAAACACCACAAGCATCTCGAGCACCTTGGTAAAATGGGAGTGGCTACCGCTGGTGCTTATGCTTTGGTAAATTACTAGTTTATAATTATTTTATAACGTTTGTATATCATCATTTTCCTTCTAAGTTTTTTAATTGTTTGAGTAATTTATATTGCCACTTTGGAGCTTTTATTAAACTTCATCCAATACTTTTCTTTTTATTTAGGTTTAATTGTACTTAGTTCTTCGTATTCGAATTAGTTAGTCAATTTATTCTTCCAGAGAGTTATAAAAAATTTCAATTTGTTCTTTAAATTTTATTGTTAGATATGACAAAAATTTTAAAAAAAAAAAGATGGAATTTTTGTTTAATTTTAATTATATGGCTACAGCATGAGAAGCACGAGGCTCAAAAAGATCCAGAGCATGGCCATAGGCAGATAGAGGAGGAGATTGCCGCAGCAGCTGCGGTTGGAGCTGGTGGATTTGCCTTCCATGAGCATCATGAGAAGAAAGAAGCAAAGAAAGAATATGAAGACACTCATGAAAAGAAGCACCACCATTTCTTCGGTTGAATAAAGTAATTGAAAATGGCTTAAGTGCATCCTAATTATTATTATTATTGTAATGATAAGTGCTTTATTTATCAGCAAAATAAAATAAGATCAAAGGCCCGGGTGTAAGGGTAATCCTAGCCGGCCCAAGATGCAAATACCAACTTCTAAATATACTTGTGGTCTTGGGGCATGAAATAAAAGGACTATAAGTCTATAACATTAGTAACAAAAACACAAAAGGACTATATCATTAGAAATTTAGAATTATTGCAGAACGAAGAATATCAGTCTCTTTAATAATATTTTATTTTTAACATGTTTTATTATTAGCTAATATTTATAAAAAAAATCTAATGTGGCAATCTTTGTTTTCTTTTTTGTCTCTATTCTCTCTTTTTCAGTTGCCAAAAAAGATTGAACTTTATTTTATACTTTATTAAATATGTTGTTAATGAACTAACATAAGAGTGGCTGTAGTTTAGTGGTAAGAATTCCACGTTGTGGCCGTGGAGACCTGGGCTCGAATCCCAGCAGCCACACTCTTTTTATTAGCTTTTGGGCTTTGTCACTCTTTTTTTTTTTTTCCGAAACGCTTCTGGCATTCTTTATTCATTAGAGTCCGTTTGTTCTTCATGCCCGTTTAGCATATCACATGAATTATTATTCAGATGAATCAAAATTAAGTTCTCATAATTACTATTAAGATGAATCCAGTCTAAGACAGAAATTAAATTCTACTGTACAGCCAAACATAAGTATTCTCCGATCAGGTCGTAGCTCTCGATGAAGTCAGAAACATCATGTATGTAAATATATCGTATCTGATTTAAGGCTAATTCTTCGATCATACATAGCATTGATGAAATGTATGTTGATTACATTAATTGACAAAATCATTTATTCGTTACTGATTGATTATCAGTTAATAAGTGATTAGAACTTGGTATGCTATCATAATTAAGATGTAGGGCGATACAAATTAAAAAAACAGATCGTCTCATCACTCAACTAATTGGTGTTATGACGGCTCAGGAGACATAAAGTTTATGACCATCCGACACGCAATAAGGGAGGGGTCATTCGCATTCAACCCGAGGTATAGCAATAAGTAAAATGTAAATTTTATAGCAAAATAAAAGGACATATTGCACAAAAAAAAAAAAAAAACTGTACCTTCCTTGGCTTACGGCAAAACTCAAAGTGGAACCAAGCCCCGGAGTTAAAAAATTTGAGCGGTTCGGTAATTTGAAGTTGGCGCGCTTTATTGATGACGACATACGAGAAACTGGCGCGGCACACGAGAAGTACGAAACTGCAACGCGTTTGAGACACTCGTCATATAGTCCTACCGACAATGCAAAAACTAGAGAAGACGAGATAAAGCAAAACACGCAGTTTCACGACGCTAAATAAAACGAATGTCGCGCTTTTGCTGTCCCGAAAACAACATCCAACAGGAACTGCTCGTCCTGTGTGTCAACAATTTCACACGTGTCTCAATCACCACCACCACCACCATATGCATCAAACTTCATAATGCCAATGTCACCCTCTTACATTACTACTAAAAAAAAAACACATCATCATATTTTTTTTTATATTAAGAAATTAATGTCGCATTATTTCTTTATTTTATTTAAATTTATTTAATTTAATATTTCATAATTGAAGAGTCATGAATACTTTTACTTCTAATTTTGTAACTTTTTGTTATAAGAAAAATCTATGACTTGGTGTAAATTTAAAGCATTTAATTTAAAATATTTATAAATTTATTTTGTTCGTGCACTAGTTATCATATTTATGAGATATTTCGCTTTCGACCGACGGAAATAGTGGACTCTCTTCCCAAGCTGTCACCCACTAATGTGGGCCATGGTTATATAAACTTTCTGCTTATCTTCATAATTGAAGATGGGACCCACAAGCTTACGTGTCTAGTCTTTTCAGTTTACCTCGTAGGAGAGGGGGACCCGGAGGCTTACGTGTCTGTCTTTAGCACACGTGGCAAAGTGTCTGATTATTGTTGTTGACGAATCATTAATCATATGTAGTATTATTCACACACTGCCAATAATCATACTGTAATATAAGTATTGCTCATCGATTCACTGTTTAAGCATACTAGATAAGTGACGTAACGCAGTAAGAAGATAAAATATAGTGGGGGCCACATAAGCTGCCTAGCCTAGAGAATGTGGGTCCTGAATTTTACGTCATTACAATAATAATAATTTGCTATAAAAAAAAAAAAATGTTGAGTACAGTACTTTGTGATTTTTTAAGAAGTACTAGTACTACTACCTTACCATATGACAATTTTATTATAATTGCTTGACAAATATCATCATAATATAAGAAGGTTTTATGGGATTGAATTAAGACTTAAATTAAAGTTCTAATATATTGTGATTTATTTTTCATTTGACATGATACAGGATGATCTTGATTCTTGACACTAACTCTAACCACTCTAATGAACTTTATTGGAGTTTATTTTAGTAATTATTATTGAACTAATTAACATGTCACGGATTAGTCATTATCAAATTATTAGTACGTGTTCAATTTTATAAACTTTGTTATGTTATGTTTAACAAATGATTAAAATAAAATATATAAATAGATGAGTAGTTATTATGTTTTCGATAAATTAGATTTTAGAGTGTTGAATTAGACTTAAATAAAATTCTAGAGATTTCATAAAAGAAAAAAAACATTAGGATGTGGATCCTTTCTGCCGCGCATCTCTCTCCCACTCTTTCCCATCTCTTCTATTTCCTTTTCATTTTTCTTTATTTGCTATAGATCTTTTTGTTTTTTTCTTTCATATATTTTTATTTTATTCTATCGTGTTGAACAAGTTGAACTGCAAAGAGAATCCAAATTGATATTATTCACATGTGTTTTTTTTTTTAAAGGTTATTCACACGAGCTTATAGATTTGGCAGTCGTGTAATATTAAGGATGTATGTTTTGATAAGTTTTTCAAAAGAATTTATAATTAAGTAAAAAAAAACTACAACCTAAAATTAACTTTTTATTAGTTAATTTGTAAAAAATTTCTTATTTAATCTAAAATCATTTCATTCTATTCTTTTCTACTCTACCAAACCAACCCACCCGTGGAAAAAAAGATTGATTACTGTGGGAATGATTATCCATCTTGGTTGCGACGGCAGGGGTAATCAATTGTTTGCTTTGACCTTTTAGGTAGGAACATTGAGCATCCAATGCATCGCAGCAACTATTAAAATTTAAAACAATTGTTGGTTAAATTACTAAAGGACACAATTAAATCTCCATTTACACTGAGAGAATGTTTACACAATATTACACTCATAAAATATAGGGGAAAATGATCAATAGTGTGATAAGCACATTGAATTTCCCTCTCATCATTTTTATCATAAATAAAAGAACAAACTTTAATTTAAGTGTGAAAATGATTATTATATATTTTATACTCATTATTCATTAATTGTAACATGATAGTAATTTATAAAGGAGAGTTTCATGCAAGCACTTGTTTTTTAATGACATAGTTGTTCCTATTTTTTTAAGTGGTCAATCATAGGATAATCTTTAATGTGAACTTCAAACAACCCACTATGTTAATTGTTACATCTCTTTTTTTAAAGATTATCTATCATTTGACATTTTGACTATATGTATTACAAAGGATTACAGTCAATTCACCCAGGAAATGCACCTATTGCCTAGTTACCTATCAGTGGCAACTCTAGTATCATAATAATCTAAACTTAATTCCTTGTATAAAGCTCAAGTTAGATTAGTCATGAGTTACATTAATTAACCTATTCTTCACACTTTTACAATTATTAATCCATTTTGAGACTTTTGCTTCTTTAATTATCAGTTCATTATGTGTTGCTTTTCAAATAATGGTTACACACATGCATGTAGCATATGATAAAAACAAAAAACTTTTTTGCTACAAAGAAATGGCTTCTTTTTGTTTGTAATAGGCGAGTGCATTAAAGAAGGGATCATTGACTCGTTGACTGAGACCACTGGCCTTAGTGGTTTTGCTAGCTGATTTACAAAATTACTGTGCAGGCAAGACATTACTCTTTAATTCTCCGGTTTAAAAATTTTCTCATAAAGGTATTTTTAGTTTGATAAAAAAAAATTATGGAAATTGATATAATCAATATTTTTACAGTCGTATGCTTCAGCTTAAATGAGCAATGAAATGGGACAAAAGAAAGTACAATCCTAGTATCCAACAAAATGTCCTCCAAATTTGTAGAGGTCTAGGAAAAAAAAAAAACAATATTTAAGAGGAAAAGGAGTGTGCATGCACTAGTCTAGTACGTTGTTAATTTCTTAGTTTTCATATCTCAGAAAGTGACAATCCTATCCTAACTTCGATGATGTTAATAATGGTGGTCCAATAAAGCTTATTCTCCAAATTTCACGTTAAGAGATCGGAATCATACAATAAACCCACTCTGTTTAACCAATTGTCATGCATAATACTGATAATAGTAATTTCAAGAATCAAGACAATTGTCATTTTATTCAACTTTTCCATCTGACACTTTTTTTCTGTCTCTCTCTTTGTTTTTTTCTTTCTACATGACCCACTATTCTTTCCTTTCAACATTTTCATTTTCACCCCCACAAGTCTAAAATGTGTAGCTCCATTACATTAAAAAAATAAAGTTATGTCATTTTACACAATCATGAAAAAATTTACATAATTGATTAAAACTTACAAAGTTGTGAAAAAGGTTATAACATTAATTTATTTAAACTTATAAAATTGCAGGAAAAAGATAACACACGATTCTTTTTATATGGAATGCTAAATGAAGTCCTAATTATTATTATTATTACAAACATATCAATTAGTAGTTGAATACAACAGTCCAAAATTCTAGCTGGTAGAAGGTCCACTTTAAGCAACAATAAATACACCAAATTAAAATCCTAGCCATCAAAAATGAAATTTAATGAAAACAATGTAGGGCTAAAAAATGAGACTTGATTGGTGTAAAAGATTTATATAATTTTTTTTCTTCTTCTTCTTAGGAGATCTGTGACAATAATGTGTCTGATCCGTTTGTATTCAATAAATTAATGGATGGTAACAGCCTGCTGAAGCATAAAAGAAGGAATCAAAATTGGTCCACTCTTTCTTTAATTTTCTAGAAGTGAGGAATCCCTCCAAAGAAAGAAAGCACAAACATGTGATGCATCAAGGTACACATGCAATTGAAAATATCAAGGAAAATTCTTCTTCTTCCTTTTGCAAATACTTCTCTTCTATGTTTCTCTGTAACACTACTATAATAATTCTTTGTTTTTGTGTTTTTGTGTGTGTGTGTGTGTGAGTACTATAGGGCAGAGGGTGTGAAGTCATTAAATGTCTTCTATATATGAAAAGGGTGTATATTATTTGGTATAATGAAATTGATTTTGTTGTTATAGTGGCATTTCATCAGAATTGCTTCAGTTGTTGCTGATCTCTATTTGAGTCCAACAAGTTGGGTTCATAATGAGACATATACCAAATACTTCTAAAAAATTATTAGTTTGTCCATTTCATTAAAAAAAGAAAAGGATAATACAAAATGCCCTTGTTGTTTGTATCCATTGCTCCATCCCTTTCACATGCCTGAACAGGTTTAAAATAAGAGGAAATAATAAGCAGATTTTGTTTTTAACACGTTCATTTGAACGTGTTTTTTTTTTTTTAATATTAACTGAATTTTATTAGAAAAACATAATTTTTTTTGTGAATCTCACCATTTATTTAATGAGTCACACTTATAATTTTATATTTTTGAATAAATTTTAATCATTTTTAATAAAGTGGGGGGGGGGGGGGGTAAACTTATTTAAAAGAATAAAAATTTGTCAACGCTTATTCTTTCTTAATTCATAGAACTCAAACCAATCAAACTCCTTATTATTACACCAACCGGTTTGATGAATACCGAATAGTACAACATTACAACATATATCATATTTCTTTCTTTCCTTTTACTGCCACGAACAACATATTTTCAAGGTCCTTGAAATTTACAACCCACACAGTAAAATAATTAATTAGAATGTCCACACTCCACAGCAATAATTAATCCCAATATTTATATGTTCAAGTCATAAAAATATTAAAGTCGTACAGATTATTATATTTAAAAGGGTTAGCTTGGAATAAATAATGAAATGAATAAGATCTTTTTGTGATCAGCATGGATATTATATATAAGCCAGCTTAATTAATGTTATAATCTTATTGTTGCAACGCATCTTATAATTAAAGGAATGCATAATAAATAAATAAATATTGCAGATAATGTTGTTCTAACAGCTTATATTGGTGTGCGAATTTGGACCAGAGGAAACTGTCGGCAGCAGTAGGTGCATATATCACAAAGATTCAAAATAGTGGACTATATTTTTCTACGCTGCTGCTTTACTTCATTTATTTATTTAGTTTAATTAAAGGCCACAGCCACAACCACAACAACAACAACTACAACTAGTTTTATTTTTTTTTATAAGTAATAACTATACTATATGTATATAATTAATGTTATGATTTAATCTGACAGGATATGTTGGCTGTTTGTCTTTTAACTTTTAAGCCTCTTTTTTTCTTTATTTTTCTTCTTCCAATTTTCCTTGGTTTCTCATTTTTATCATGACGATTTTATGAATGCAATTCCCGAATCAAAGCAATGCGATGCAATGCATTATTATGGAATCTTTGGGTTGCGAAACTCATGTTCAATTTCCGCAATTGTTATAGACAATTACCCAACGTAATACGAGAGGAGTTGAATATTCACATTCTGGTTTTTTTTTAATTATTATTGAGCCATTAAATTAAAATGAATATATATATTTTTTCTAGTTCCTTACGTAGGAACTACAAGGAATACCGTTTTAATAATGATAATAATAATAATTAATGGGCGTATCATGAATATCCTATTCAAGTCATTTTAATCTCGACGAAGTTTGCGCTATAGATAATAGCAAAAGGGAAATTTTAAGGTTGTTGTATATTTAATATTTAATTTAATGCATCTTTCATATACTCGATGCTCGTATTATACGCGGTCAAGAAATAATTGAAATATCGAACAAAATAGTAGGAGTATAAAAGTACGTAAACCTAGAAACTTATTTAATGCCCGTGAGCTTAATTAGTAGTAGTATTTGCTTTTATTAACATCAACCTTTATGGCTGATTTTATGCATTAATCATTTTATTAATTAATTATGTTCTTATATTTTTAATTATTTTATTCTCTCAATTTTTTTCCTCAAATTTCCCAACTCAGCACCAATAAATAATAATACGGTTTATCTTCTTTCTCAATAATGGAACTCCTTAATAAATGAGGAAAAATGAATTCCTTGGGCTAATAGGCAATAACTAAGGAAGAAATAACAAAATAGAAAAGAATTAATGGATCTCTTTATCAGGTAGTTTTCCTACTAGTCTAATTCCTTTAGCTATGATGTGAT
This sequence comes from Amphicarpaea edgeworthii, assembly GCA_014843725.1. NCBI lineage: Eukaryota > Viridiplantae > Streptophyta > Magnoliopsida > Fabales > Fabaceae > Amphicarpaea > Amphicarpaea edgeworthii. The sequence goes on from CM026325.1 coordinate 5,520,943, forward strand.
GGAATTGCCAACATATCCGAAAAATACTAATAGCTAATTATATTTCGGGAACAAAACATCAACTTTTAATGCAACTTTCTTCTTCAATATGTACAATCATCCATGAAGATAAAGTGGACATTCTAATATATTAAGAAAATGATGCTCAGGGTTTTGGCATTTTAAACTCTTGTTTCTATTTTTGACATGGCCAGATCTTGTTTTTCAAAATCTATAGGTTTTCAAAACTCATTGCCATTACTGCAATTAAGTAGTTACGTGTAGATTCTAAAATAATCTACTTTCTAATATTATGGCAATACTATCTTTTTGGCCTTAAAAAAAGTATTTTTTGGCTACTTTAAAATTGTTTTGGATTAGAATTTTCTAGGGTTTAGAATTGTCCATGCAAAGCATCAAAATGTCCCCTCTTAATATTAGATTGAGTGTATATTATATAACAACTCTTTTAATTACGATAAGACTTAATCATATTTTATCTTTATGGTTTCCAAATATAAGATATGATTAGATTTAACCATGTGAAATAATGAACTCATTCCAATGGGAAAAAAAAAAATACACAATCTCTTAATAATATCAACCAAACTAACAAAAAACTAAAACATAAATTTTGTAACAAGTGGATTTAATCCAATAAAGATGGAAAGATACATCATCCCTAATCTCAAATTTCGAATATAATAACAAGATTACAAAAAGATACTACAACTTAAAGTTCTTAACTATTAGGTTTAGCCTAATAAAGACCACAGGGTACATAAATATTTGGTAACTAACAAATGAATAACAGTACTATAATCACCCCATCAATAAAAAAACTTAGTACTATAATCATCATGCATCCTCGTGAGCCATGACTAGCTCGAGCTTTACCATTTTCAGTGCAACTTCAAACGAAGAAAAAAAAAACACTACAAAAGTAAATTTAAAAATAGACTCGAGAGAAGATATTTTGGCTGTTTCACTTTCAACAGTCACGAGAATTTACTCTTTTTTTGAAAATGATATTGATAGTATTATGCGCCAGCACTGTTCAAAATTCATAATTTCATGTAATAGTTTAATTCAATGTATCGCGAGATTTTGTACTTCTCATGGGCCTCTCGCACGAACCTCACGTGACTTTACTTCGTCCGCTCCTCCGTTTTGGCTTGCAAGAAATGTCAGTGGCTTTTTTTTTTTTCTGACGTCATTTATTAATGTTAATTTCTCAATCTCACATCACTTTCATTTGTTTTAAACTTTAGTGGGCCAAATTAATATGACAATATCTATTGATAAATATTTTCATAATTTTAATAATTAATATGCTAAATTATATTTTATCCTACAAATAATAATACTTTTTTTTACTAAATTACTTTATATTTATCTTACTATTATTATATCTTTATTTCTGAATGAGATATAAAAGATAATTAATTTTAATTGAGTAATTAAAATTTTTTGACTCAAAATATGTTATTAAATATATTATTTGGATAGGATATTCAAAATAAATTAAAATATATTTATTTTAAAATAATATTTTAATTAATTAAAAATAATAAATTTAAAATATTTTTAAAAAATTAAGAATTTAAAATTCAGATACCTCCCTCCCTTCTCTAGCTCTCCCCTCCCTTCCATTTCTACTTTGCTACTAGGCATATTAGAATTCAAAAAAATATTCTCTCCGCGTTCTCTTGTATGTTTATGAAAGTATTATTTTAAAAATTTATCAATTATGTAACATTTTTAAAAATATTTTTAGATATTATTTTTTAAGTTTACAAATTATGTAATATTAATTTTAGAAGGAAATTTAATTTTTAATAATTCAAAAAAATCATTTATAAAATAAGAAAATCAATGTTTAATAATTTAAATGCCTAAAATCACTAAAATGCTTCATCCAAACATATTATTAGTTTATTTTAAATAATTTTGTAATTTATATGTGGATTAACATTTATTTTATCAATCATTTAAAATTTTAAGATTGAGTTTAGTGAATGAAAAAAAAATGATTAAAAGTGAAGTTTTTTTTTTATGAGAATTAATCATTAACAAAATATATGGATATATAGATATTCGTACGTTATGTAATTTCATATGTTAATATGCTGAATTACCTTGCCATAAAAAATATGTGTGAATTAGCTTTCATTCTTCCATTATAATAATGACTTTTGAAATATAAAATATCAAATTTGGATAATATACATATTCTTCCATTTTAACTGCATTCAATAATTTAAATTGTTTATCGGAAGTTATTTCCATAAAATTATAAACCAGATGCGCACTCACTTACACATTACATCCAGCTAACAACACTTAATAATTCATAGACAAAAAACAAAAACATTACTTTACAGTTTAATATAACCTATAGTACCAGAGTGTATTATTAGTTTATTAGGAAAAACAATTATGGATCCAACAACTACTACAATACTAGTATACTACTACAACTACACATTGCACAGACAGACACATATACATACACGTACATTGTCTCATCTCTGTCTCATCTCTCTTCTCTTCTCCGTTGAATTTTCCAAACCCGTGCTTTGCCTAGATTCTCTTTCCTCTTTCTTCCGCACTCTCACATTTTCTTGTCACTTTATTATTCTACCCTTTTATAATGTGTTTGCTGATAATGCTTCAAGGTTGTGCCTTTCACAAATGAGAAAAGAGTGGTAGCAGCCTGGCACCACCACCACCCCATCTGTTGCAAAAACCCGGTTGCTCAAGAAAAGAATCATTTCATTCACTATACTCTCCAAAGGAAACACCTTTATTTGGTTTCACTCTTAGTTTAAAAGCCTTTTTCTGTTTTTTGCTTCTTTGTTTCGCTATGTGCATGGAAGAGGCTTAAGATTGGGGGTCGTATTTGGTAATTTTAAGAAGATTGAGTTGTTGAAGAGTGAGTTAAGGTTTCAATGGACACCAACGGGAGACTAGTTGCAGGGTCTCATAACAGGAATGAGTTTGTTCTTATCAATGCTGATGAGACTGCAAGAGTGAGTGGTGTCTCTATCTTTCTGATTTCTCAATTCCTCTGAAGATTTTGAAACTGTATAGCCTTCAAAAAAAATAGTGTCTCTTTTCTGACCTTTGTCCTTATTCTTCAACTCATCTCACATAGCCACGTGAAGAGTTTGAAGAAGAAGATACCCCATTGGGGGCTCTTTTTCCTTCTTGGATTTCCATGCTGAATTTCTGACCCAATTGGGTTCTCTTACTTGCATTTTGAGTCTTTCATTTCATTCCTATGGCCACTTGGCTCCTTAGATGAGTTTTTCTTTTCATGATTTTTGAAAATACCTTCTTTTGAGCACAATGAGAGCTTCAAGCTGAAATAATTGAGCTAGTTCTATCTGTCTCTTGGGGGTGGGGAGTTCTATTTTTGCTTTTGTGTTAATTGTGGAAAATTTCCCAATCCAAACTCTCTTCAGTTTCTCTCCAGCTTCTGGGTGAAATAAAAAGAAAGAAAAAAAAAGACTTTTTCCCTTACTTACCTTCGAAAAATTGAGTTCATTCAACTAGATCCTTTTTCTGTTCTCTCTGTGTTTCTTGTTCTTTTTTCCTTTTATGGCCTTGATTTATGAATTGAAGCTTTTGGATTTATTGCATGAAAGTTATAAACTCTGATACTGCATATTTAAAGTAACAAAACTAATGTGCACCTATTTGCACAAAAAAGTGGCCATTCCATCCAATTTTCATGATCTGGTCAAGTTTACATTATCACTGTTATTTGCAGGTGACTGCTGTCACAGAATTAATTGGTCAAAATTGTCAGATCTGCGGGGATGAGTTGGAGGTTACTGTGAATGGGGAGCCATTTGTTGCTTGCAACGAATGTGCATTCCCTGTATGCAGACCTTGCTATGAGTATGAAAGAAGAGAGGGTAACCAAGTTTGCCCTCAGTGTAAAACCAGATATAAGCGCATCAAAGGTGAAGAAGCTTCAACCAATTTTTCCTTTGATCTCTTTCTTTGTGTTTGTGTTTATGTTTCTTTTTCACCTGTGTGTGTGTTTGTGTTTTTTTTTTTGGCTGAATTGTGTTTGTGTTTCTTTTCCTCCTTGGTTCCCTTTGTTATATTGAGGAATGCTAACAAAATAATTTTTTTTAAGTACTCTTCATTATTCACTGAAATTTATTAAAAATTACATAACTTTGTGGGTCCTACTTATTTAATGAGTTTCACTCGTGATTGAATAGTTATCAATAATTTTTAAACAATAGTAGGGAGAGTGAATTGTTAGCATTCCTCTTGTATTATTGACATAATCTGTTGATAGATTTGGCTAACACTGTATCTGATTTCAGGTAGTCCTAGAGTTGAGGGTGATGAAGAAGAGGATGATACTGATGATTTGGAAAGTGAGTTTGATATTGGAAGCGTGTTCTCTGCACGCCTTAACTATGGTTCACAGGTGAATGGTTCAGTGATCCACACACCATCAGAGTTTGATGCAGCTTCTGTGGCTTCTGAGATCCCTCTCCTGACATATGGTCATGACGAGGTTAGATGATTTTCAGCACTTGTTGTGGCTGGCTGTTCTGCTGTTTTTGGCCTGTTTGACTGATGATGGTTTTGTCAATTATTAAGGATGTTGGCATTTCTGCTGATAAACATGCTCTTATTCTTCCTCCATTCACGGCTCGAGGGAAACGGATTCATCCAATGCCTTTTCCTGATTCATCTGTGCCTGGTAAAGTAATTTTATTGGACAAAACATGGTTGCAATTATTAAAGTGCTTTTGATACTGTTCTTTAATCACAATTAGAATTTCACCTTGTTATTCAATGCCTTCTATTATATAAATTACTACTTTTAATTGGAGAGTAGTACTGTACTAAAAGTACTTAACTGGACCTAGCTATTGTCCAATTATATTGTCTTGGTTTGCATGTGCATTGTTTAGACTGTGCTGCTTCTAGTTGGTCCTGTTTTCAGTGTCCTTATTTAATGTGACAATTATTGATGGTGATGCAGTTCAACCAAGACCTATGGATCCTAAAAAGGATATTGCAGTTTATGGATATGGAAGTGTTGCATGGAAGGAACGGATGGATGATTGGAAGAAAAAACAAAGTGAAAAACTTCAGGTGGTTAGACATGAAGGGGGTAAAGATAGTGATGAGATGGATGATCCTGACTTACCAAAGTAGGTGATATTGTTTAATTCTTTCTTATCATTTGTTCATTGAAAGTTAAACATAAAAATTTCTAGATTTTATTTTGTGGTTCTCATTTGTCAACTGAATTGCTAAGTTTTTTCAACTTGTTTAAAGCCAAAATTAGCTGCTTCAATCAGAGAGCATGTCTAACTTATTTTGGCTCTTACAAAAAACTAAATGTTAAGCTGAAAATGATAGCAAGATTACTTAATAATAAGAAAAATATGATTATTTATAATTTTTGCATTTAATTGATTTTCTAAATTTAATAATAAAATTTATGTAAATATGATTAAGAAAATGTGATTTAATTAATTAATATTACTAAATCAATATTCCTCACTCAAATTCTCTTAACAAAAACTCCGGCAACCTAGTTACTATCAACAATAAGATGAAAATTTAATTTTTATTTTAAAAAATAATATTTTATCAATTGAGATTTCTTTATTGATTTTGTAATTAATTAAGGTTAATTTAATCTCTAATTTATCTTTCTTTTACTAAAGATCATCTAACAATTTTCCATTTGAAATATTATTTTCTACTGTTTACATATTAGTCTCTACCTTAAACTTATCTGTAAATCATCATTATTTTCTTTCTTATGTAAACTTAATTTTTTTTCTATAATTTATTGTTATTATAATTTTTTCTAATTTGTTTGGTATAAGTATTCCTTAAAATCCTAAAATCACATTTTTATGAAATTTCTTTTTTATATATTTTTTTTAAATTTCAATTTTTTTTTACTTTTTAAAATTTATTTGTACTTACTAAGCATTTCATCACCAACAATCCAACATTAGTATATTTTTGTTGTAATTTTTTTCTCTCCTATCTAGGTTTGGCTGCGAGCTGTATAAGGTTATATATTAATTTTTTCTACTTTAATTTGGCATCTAAGTTTACCAATATCATGATCTCTTGTACTCACCACTAAGCCATCAATTGTAACTTTCTCATACCAATAATCAACCGAACAATCATCAATCTATGATAAACAAATAAGATTTTCCAAGCATAACATCTTCATATTAAAATTTACACAATAATTTTTGTCTACAATCCAAGCCATCAATTGTATCTTGTCTTGCTCACAAGAGAGAGGTTCCAAATTCCTCCTTTTGTTGATCTTGACAAGTGGTGAAAGAGAAGAAAAGATGATAGAGCAAGAACTTTAGGAAATTTTTCTAAGTGACTTCACAAATATAACGAGAAAATTTTATGTTGCAAATGAGTGTCTAGGTCAATTGTCCTGAAAGAGTGAAAAAAATGAGCACAACTTGAACTTCCATTCCACCATATAAAAATGTGTAATAATTGTTTAATCCACTGGGTAACTAATTTTATTTTATCTATTTTGTGGATAACAACAAAATTTTATTTCCTCCCCTATCTGCCAATTTTTTTCCCTGTCTAGAAATTGCACAGCAACTGAAATGCACCACTTGCAGTCATACTACTACTGTCTTGCTATATTTATTTACTATTTCCTTTTTTGTTTAATTTATGATTATCTAATCTGAATTCCTGTTAACAGAATGGATGAAGGAAGACAGCCACTTTGGAGAAAGTTGCCAATTCGTTCAAGCAGGATAAATCCATACAGAATCATAATAGTACTTCGGATTGCCATTCTTGGCCTCTTTTTTCATTATAGAATCCTCCATCCGGTCAATGATGCATATGCATTGTGGCTTACATCAGTAATATGTGAAATCTGGTTTGCTGTGTCATGGATTTTTGATCAGTTCCCAAAATGGAGCCCAATTCTAAGAGAAACCTACCTTGATCGTTTATCTCTAAGGTATTTATCTTTCTCTGCCTATCCTTATATGTGTGTGCGTGTTACATAGGACATTATTCATTAATGCTTTACAATTTCACAGGTATGAGAAAGAAGGAAAGCCATCTCAGTTAGCTGATATAGATGTGTTTGTTAGTACGGTGGATCCTATGAAGGAACCTCCACTCATTACTGCAAACACAGTTCTGTCTATTCTTGCTGTGGATTATCCAGTGGACAAGGTTGCGTGCTATGTCTCAGATGATGGCGCTGCCATGCTTACATTTGAAGCACTCTCTGAGACTTCTGAGTTTGCAAGGAAATGGGTTCCATTCTGCAAGAAGTTCAGCATTGAACCACGGGCGCCAGAATGGTATTTTGCACAGAAGGTTGACTACTTGAAGGATAAAGTGGATGCAGCATTTATAAGAGAGCGTCGTGTCATCAAGGTTTGAAATTGTTCCTATCATGTCCTTTTCAGACTAAAAGGAAAAGCAATAAACTTCAAACTTCAATTTTTTCATGAAATATGACTAACTGAAAAGCATAGTTTATACCAAAGGAAAGTTGAGTTTTTTGCAGCAGCTTCCCTTTAATTATGATCAAGTTTTACTTTAGGACAAAACTTAGATGTAGTTGCTTAGGTGTTTTTGGTGGTTTTCTCCTATCAAAACTGGAGTTTCACCTCAGTAATTCACCTAACAAAGATTTGCATTAAAGATCAATATAGATTTATGAGGTGGAATTTCAATTTTGATTGAAGAAAAACATTAAAAACACCTAAAGAATTGTATCTAAGTTTTGTCCTTTACATTACTGCTATCTATCATCTTTCATTTTATTTGGCTTCAACCAATAAGAGGTTGCATTTGGTGTTCTCAATTGTGTTGATGCAGAGGGAGTATGAAGAGTTCAAAGTGAGGATTAATGCATTGGTGGCTTTGGCACAAAAGGTTCCTGAGGATGGTTGGACAATGCAGGATGGTACTCCATGGCCTGGGAACAATGTCAGAGATCATCCTGGAATGATACAAGTGAGTACCATTTTATGATGCAATCTTGGTCTTCTATGTAGATTGAAAATGCTTTGTCAACATGGTATGTTTGTATGAGTTCAAGTGTTCAACTGTGATGCTATTCTACAGGTTTTCCTTGGTCAAAATGGTGTTCGTGACATTGAAGGAAATGAATTACCTCGTCTTGTCTATGTGTCTCGTGAGAAAAGACCCGGATATGATCACCACAAAAAAGCTGGAGCTATGAATGCTTTGGTAGAGTGTTCTTCTCACAATAAAACTGAAAACTTTCTCAGTTTTTTCTGTCTCCATTTTCCTTACCATTTTTCTAATGTTTTGTTGGTTGATTGTGAAGGTGAGAGTCTCGGCAATAGTCACCAATGCTCCTTATGTGCTGAATGTTGATTGTGATCACTACATAAATAACAGTAAGGCCCTTCGTGAAGCCATGTGCTTCATGATGGATCCTACATCAGGGAAAAAAATATGCTATGTACAGTTTCCTCAAAGATTTGATGGGATTGATCGTAATGATAGATACTCAAATCGCAATGTTGTATTCTTTGATGTAAGTAAGAATTTGCTATGGTTGTTTATATACATATACCTCGCTGTTTGCTTTGGAGGTAAAGCTAATATTTGTTTCAACATGTATAGATCAATATGAAAGGTTTAGATGGCATCCAAGGACCAATATATGTGGGAACTGGGTGTGTCTTCAGGAGGCAGGCATTTTATGGATATGATGCCCCTACTTCGAAGAAAGCACCAAGGAAGACATGTAACTGTTGGCCTAAATGGTGCTGCTGTCTGTGTGCTGGATCTAGGAAGAAAAAGATTAAATCAAAGTCAAGTGTGAAAAAGATAAAGAATAAGGATGATTTAAAGCGTATGCATTCACTAGAAAATATTGAAGAGGGAATTGAAGGTATGAAGTGTCTCAAATTGGCCATGTATTTCATTTGGAAACATTCAAATGTATTCTAAGACTCTAAATAGTCCTTTGAGATGCATTTGGTTGAACTTTGATCTACTATTATAATGTACTTATGTGCATACTTTTCCAGTCTTTGCTTGCTTATGAAACTTGATAGTTTTTTAATGGAATTTTGTATTCCTCTTGAAACCTCAATCACAGGAATTGACAATGAGAAGTCAACACTAATGTCTCAACAAAAGTTTGAGAAGAAGTTTGGGCAATCATCTGTTTTCATAGCTTCAACACTGTTGGAAGATGGGGGTATTCCAAAAGCAGCAAGTTCTGCAACACTCTTGAAAGAGGCCATCCATGTAATTAGTTGTGGTTATGAAGATAAGACAGAATGGGGGAAAGAGGTACGCTATGTATTTCCAATTTAAGGCCTTGAAGCTCTTTCAAGCTATGGTGTACATGTATTTAGACCTCTGCTACATTTTTCTTTCAGGTTGGGTGGATATATGGCTCAGTTACAGAAGATATTTTAACAGGTTTCAAGATGCATTGTCATGGTTGGAGATCTGTATACTGCATGCCAAAAAGGTCTGCTTTTAAGGGTTCAGCTCCTATAAATCTCTCGGATCGTCTGCATCAAGTTCTTCGGTGGGCACTTGGATCTGTCGAAATCTTTTTCAGTAGGCATTGTCCTGTATGGTATGGATATGGCGGTGGCTTGAAATCCCTGGAAAGATTCTCTTACATAAACTCAGTAGTTTATCCTCTGACTTCAATTCCCTTAATCGCCTACTGCACATTACCAGCTGTCTGTCTGCTCACCGGGAAGTTCATTGTCCCTGAGGTAGGATTAAGATTAATTTTTTTACTTTTAATAACAATTCTCAAACTGAGTTCAAGTTACATACAAGGAATACATAAAAACACAGGAGCAATTCTTGCATAAGTACAATGCCTATAGGGACAACCAATCAAAAAGCTAAAGATGTATTAAACTCATAATATAGCTATAGTTATGTTTTCTATAACTTTTGATTAGTGGTACTTTGCTCACACAAAATTCAACAATTTCTCTAAACAATAAACATAGAATGTGATGTGCACTATATGGCGCGCAAAACTAATGCTTGATTTTCTTGTTCTCAGATAAGTAACTATGCCAGTATAATTTTCATGGCACTCTTCATATCTATAGCTGCAACTGGCATCCTGGAAATGCAGTGGGGAGGTGTTGGTATACATGACTGGTGGAGGAATGAGCAGTTCTGGGTCATTGGTGGTGCCTCCTCACACCTCTTTGCTCTCTTTCAGGGTTTGCTAAAAGTTCTGGCAGGAGTCAACACAAACTTCACTGTCACATCCAAAGCAGCAGATGATGGAGACTATGCTGAACTCTACATCTTCAAGTGGACATCCTTGTTGATCCCTCCTTTGACCCTACTAATCATGAACATCATTGGAGTCATTGTTGGTGTTTCAGATGCTATAAACAATGGCTATGACTCATGGGGTCCTTTGTTTGGGAAGCTGTTTTTTGCCCTTTGGGTCATTGTCCACCTTTACCCTTTCCTCAAGGGAGTCATGGGAAAACAGGAAGGTGTTCCTACCATCATCTTGGTCTGGGCTATTCTTCTGTCTTCAATCTTAACACTGCTTTGGGTGAGAATCAACCCTTTCTTGGCCAAAAATGATGTGGTCTTGGAAATTTGTGGATTGAATTGTGACTAAAGGTAACATAAAATGGATAGGGCATGGTTTGATGATGTTTTTACACATATAATTAAGGTCTGCTGCAACATGCATAAATTTTTGGTCAAAGACACATAATACACCACCCCGTTGCTGAGAGCTGCCAGTGCAAAAAATGTTATTTGTGGAGGGTGTTTTGTAGATACAACATGTGTTTTGAGAGCTTTCATTATTCTTTTTTTTTTTTTTTTATACATGTGCATTATCTAAATCGGTCTAAAAGCACAGGTGAGATGTAATTTATAACTTCTTTCTGAATAAGGCATCTTGTATTTGTAATCATAAGTGTTCCCATGTGTTTGAGATCCCCTATAAGAAGTTGGGATTTATGGTTGGTTTTGATACTGTTGCACCAAGTGAATAAAATGTCTACAGTCCTGTATAGTATCTTCAAATCCATAGTATCTTGAAAATATGCAAAACTAAGTGTAGATTTGTGCATTTTTCTGGTCTTAAAAGTTTTCTGCCAATTTTTGTATTTCAATTTATGTGGCTTAATTTTATTTTTTATTTTTTTGTCAAATTTTGCATTTCCCCTTATAGTACATGAATGTATTAAAAGAAGAGTTATAAAGGGTTTATCCTAGTTCATATTAAAGATTAAAGGTTTAATTAATCATTTATTCCCTTTACATGTACTGACACACAAAAACTCTACGTTTTAGTCCCTGTAAGAGCAAAAATCTTAAAAAGATAAAAGCAACCTCAAAATATCAGGGCCAAACAGCTCTCACACATGATCTTAGAAACATTTTAAAGGACTAATTTCTTTTTTCACATTTAAGAACTAAATCATAGAGTTTATATTTGTAAAGACTAAAACAATAAGTTAATACATGTATAAGGAACAAATGATTAATTAAACGGAGATTAAAACAGATGAATAAAATATCTTATATGACTATGACAACTCAAGTAAAATGCTAAATTGGTAACCACGAAATTGATTGGGTAGTTTAAGTGTCGACATCATAGTTTGTGCTGATGGGACAGGCTTAGAAACTATGACCGTTCACTCATTCAGACTTCCAAGACTTTTTGTACCTGCTAAATTAACAAATTTAATTTAATGTCTTCACTTTATTTTCTTGTCTGTGAAAAACAGCTGCAAAAGTATATCACGAGAACTGATTTTAGAAGCATAAAATATCTCCAATCTCGTGAAAGCTGAATATTGGGCCACTGTTTGCAAACTCTGCCAAGTAAATAACTCAATAAGGTAGTACTGTCACTGAATAACATGGCCTTTGTTGTTGTACCTGTGCAAAACAAAACATTAACTCCTCTTCTGAAGGTGTTAACTGTTAAAATAAGACAGAATGTCTGGTGTATTTTGTATAAAAGAATTAAAACAAGGATACAAGGTTTAAGACACGGCATATTTTAGTTTTACAGAGAGAGTGAAAATAAAAAGGAACCAAAATAGAATAAAATATTTCATTTTGGTTTCACTAAAATAATAATAATTTACAGTTGGCAGTTTGTAAATCTTGGTTTTACTGACTAATATAGTTTGAAGAATAAAAAACCAGAGTCTATCAGTTATCAGTTGGCCATGTTCTCCTTCTCGGTATGCCTTGATGATTTCTCTTTCTCTTTCTTCCTCCACTTGTTTAGATTTTAGAACCTATTAATGTTTAAGACTTGTCATTTGAGCTTTTAATTAGTTTGGCTAATAAGTGCATAAACGTACGTAAAACGTTGGAGATACATCCAAATGGACTCAATAAAGAGATTATATAAAATTTAATAATATAATTCACATTCTCACTGATAGATCGCATACATATTTAACTAAATAACATAAAATTCACAAGTCATTTCTTGTTCTTCCAACGTTTTTTTTCTCACTTTCCGGGGACAAAGTTTGTGGCATAAGCCCAGGCATTGTTGTTGACTGGATCAGCGAGGTGGTCAGCAAGGTTCTCCAAAGGTCCCTTTCCGGTCACAATGGCTTGAACAAAGAATCCAAACACGGAGAACATGGCCAACCTACCATTCTTGAGCTCTTTAACCTTCAACTCGGCGAAAGCCTCTGGGTCGTCAGCAAGGCCCAATGGGTCAAAGCTTCCACCTGGGTAGATTGGGTCAGTCACCTCACCGAGAGGCCCACCGGCAATACGGTAACCCTCAACGGCACCCATCAAGACAACTTGGGAGGCCCAGATGGCAAGGATGCTTTGTGCATGGACCAGGCTTGGGTTGCCCAAGTAGTCAAGCCCACCCTCACTGAATATCTGAGACCCAGCCTTGAACCACACGGCCTCACCAAACTTAACACCGTTGCGGGACAAGAGTTCGGGGAAAACAATGCCCAAGGCTCCCAACATGGCCCATCTGGAGTGGATGACTTCGAGTTCACGATTTTTAGCAAAAGTCTCTGGGTCAGCAGAAAGCCCAGCAGTGTCCCAACCATAGTCACCGGGGAATTCACCAGTGAGGTAAGATGGAGCCTCACCAGAGAGTGGGCCCAAGTACTTGACACGGTCTGGGCCGTACCATGGGCTTCCTGAGGAAGTCTTGGTGGCAGTTTTCCTCATGCTAACCCTTCCGACCCCAAGGTCAGGGGTTGAAGGGGAAAGCTTGATGGCTTGGCCAGCCAATGATGATGAAGAGAGAGCCATTGTTGAAGCAGCCATTGTAAATTCAGTTAAACAATGAAATGCTTTTGTAACTGAAAAAAGTGAAGAGAATTGCTAGTGGTGATGCCTATATTTGTTGAGCACAATATATATAGCTCAAAGAAGAGAGGGTTACCTATCTTCACGAGATCTGTATCTGAATTTCTATTGGTTTGGAGAATCCATTTTGTTCGCTTATTGCTTATGAATTTTTGTTTTCCTTCCCTTACCAAGATAGATTGAATATCTCAAAAAAATATCACTAAGTACCTATTTTGTCCAGTTAGAACTTGCCACGTTTGATTTTGGATAGGCTATGTGTAATAAATAGATGCATGAAGTGGGACACTTACGTAAAATTATCAAGTCTTACCGAGGAGGGAGGACCATAGTGCATTAATTGGTGACGTGGCTAGTTGATTTAAATAGGTAATCATAATTAAAATTAATAATGTCACGGTTTTGTATCCACGTAAATTGTGGTGGGTGTCTGTAGAAAGAAACAAATGGGTGTGGACTGTGTCTGTGATCAAAGACAAAACATTTGTTTCAAGAGTTTCATATTGATAGTTAAATATATATTATTAATTAACTAAATCGCATGAGTTTGAGCTCTCTCCTTTGTCTTCGCAGTGTCTTGATGTAGAAAGAATAAGTGACTCCAACAGTAGTATTAAGTTTGAACTGTCAAACAGTACTCGATTAGCGATTTAGTTAGAAGTAGTTCGGTTTCTAAAACTTAAGTGTACAACAGTTCTATTCAGCTTTTATTAAAACAAAAATCAGTTATTTTATACCAATTCAGTGTAGGTTCGGTTCAATTCAATTTTTTCGGCAGTGAATGATACTAATGTTCTTTAAATAATAATCATTAAGTCAATTAAGTCATATGGTACTAATTTATTTGAACTATTCCCAACAATTATCTCTAGAGATATTTGAAAACAAACATGACTAAGTATAAGGTAATCATGTTTTCACTAAACTCAAATGACTTTGATTTATATTTATATTTCCAGTGCTAACAAATATATATAATAACATTCCACTCAAATATTTATATAATTATCGAATAAATTATCTAGCTAATTGATCTTTTCCCTGCTGGAGCCATGGGAAGAAGCCAACATTAATTCCTCCTGTTTCTGAGTACTGAATTAGCTTGTTCCATAGGTCCCCAACTGTCCATCCCTGCGAAGAAATCCAACAAGTAACCTGCCACAACAACATCAACCAATGTTCCTAGTAGGCTAGTAGGAAATCTATCTTCAGAGAAAAATGAGTGTGAATTCATGCACTTGGCTAAAGGAAGATAATTGATTCATCCACACAGCATTACAACTTTTTATCCATATAAATTGAATACAGTAATATCAAAGGATTTACAATTTTCACACACCCTATTCAATCAAACTGAGCTACATCTCTTTAGTAATCTCGTTCAATCTGAAATGCTGAAGGTAAATATCACATTGAATAGTACAGATACGTGATATTGTATGATCATTAATTAAGGGGGGTGATCCATATTTAAATGTGAAATAAGAAAAGACAAATGACACTTTCTAATTATGCAGATCCATATTCAGTATCAAATTACCTCGCCTAGATTGTGGAATGCTTCCAAGCCAAATATGCAGAATGCTATGAAAGGTCTTTGAGCCTGTAAGGTCATCAACCACAATAACTCAAAGGTAAGTAAGCAGTATTACAGAGTCTAGTAACACATTTGTTATGTTGAATAAATACAAGTTTTTTTTATTTTTTATTATTCAGATAACTACACAATGATAACTATTAACTACCACATAACTACCACTCCTCTTCCAAGGTTTTTTGTGACCGCACCGTGCTTTGAGTTGACTCGCTACAAGAGAACGAATTTTGTTGCTGCTGAAACTCAGACATTCTCTGAAGAGTGATTAAAACCCTTTAACTTTCTTTCTTTTCCAAGTTACGTCCTCACGGAATTAAAACCCTTTAACTTACTAGTTATTTTGGTATTTGAATGGAGTTTGAATTGAGTTTAAATTTCAGCTTTTATCAAAATTCACATGTAAAAGGCATTTAAGTCTTTTTTTAATAAGATTTTATTTTAATTACCTTGTGTATTAATTATTATTATTATTTTTTATTAAAATGAGTATGAATTATTTATTTTTCTTTTTTATTATGATGGGAAAAGATGAGTATGTTTTAAAAAAATTAACATTATAATTACATGATCCGGTGGCTTTCACACTTTTTCCATGATCTTGATCGCTACTTCATTTCTCAACGCTCTCTGCCTGGACTCGGTGCAGTTGGCCTCACTTGCCTCCGTGAATTGGTCAGTTATCAATCTCTTCTAGTTGTCATGATCTTATCCATGACTATGTGCTGAAGGGCAATACTATAATAAATATAAATGTGATACCAATAATTTATTCTAGATGAACCCTTTTTTAATTACAGGTTTATATGGAGGTACGAGCCAATGGTCGGAAAGCTGTGATTACACTTGTAAGTGTATCATTTCATATGTATGATATACTTTGTTGCTCATGATGACTTCTATAATAACCGTGTTTCATGTTACAGATTGATAAAGAATGTGAGGGTGAACAAATTGAGAGGTCGTTGTTGAAAAATGTTCTTGGTATATTTGTTGAGATTGGTATGGATGGAATGGATCAGTATGAACAGGTTTTGAATTACATATGCTTGAGGATACTGCTGATTACTACAAAAGTAAGGCTACAAACTGGATTGAGATTGACTCCTGCCCAGATTATATGCTTAAGGCAAGTCAGAATATATTGTGCCTTGACAGTTGGATTGCATTTAGTTAGTTGATTAGTTCATATGCTAATAACTTTTCCCTGTTATTGCACAGGCTGAGAAATGCTTGAGAAGGGAGAGAGATAGAGTGTCTCATTAATATTTTTTTGGATAATTAGAAATGCACAGTTTTTCTTCCTGTTTTGTGTGATTGTTATTCTCATTCTTCAAAACCTTTTGTGAAAATTCTATTTATTCTTTTAAATTTTGTGTTTGTTCTTTTCATGCATTCATCAAATTCTATTTGTTGTGTTTTGCACTCCTGTTTCTCTCCGAAGTCTGAACAGTGGACTCTAAACTTTTTTTTTCTTCTTCCAGCCATGACTCTTCTTTCTCTTTCTTTTTTATTTTCCCAAAAACTCATGAGTTGGGTTCTTTTGGTCTTTATTTGAGATATCTTCTCTACTGTGCCTTTTATTATATTCTTTTGTTTTATGTTATATTTTCTTCTTTTATTTTTTTTCCATATACATACAGTGTTTATGAAATAATACAATTGGTATAAAATAAATATTTAAATTTTTTACTGGATTTAGTGATATTATTATTATATTATCATTTACCATACTTTTTCATTAAAATATATTTTTATATTTTTGGTAGGATCTTATGATCCTTGTTATGATCCTCTATGTTTTATTTGCAAACCTCCTCCCAATCTTAAGTAGGATCTTGATCTTGATAACATTAGTGTTTATGTATTGTTTTCACTTTCTTTTACCACTGTGCTCAGATAGGTCATAGGTAACCTTGTGTAGTCCTTTGTTGTTGTACTTTTTTGTCTTTTATATTACTTGACTCTTGTTATTAACTTTTGTATTTAGCTTAAAATTCTGACTCTTAATTATTAATTATGTTTTTTTTTTATTTTTTTATTTGAGGATATATATATATATATATATATATATGTATGCAGTATAAATTCTATAAATTTCATAATAGTGGTCATCTTGGTATCTGCCATCCTTCTCTAGCAGTTTTGGGGTTGGCCATGCTACCCAGGATTGATTGGTTTTGTGATGCTATCCTCCATCCTTTCATGTGCATTGTGTTGGTCTTTATGTAGTTTTACATTGGAATCCCTCCCTTCATGTGCATTGCCTCTGCATTTGATTCATGTACAAGCATTATCCTTTCTCATGTATTGCATTAGTCTTTTTGTATTATTACATTTGAGATTCCCTCCCCCCTTTATGTGTACTTACCCCTGCATTTTTTATGCATAAGCATTATCCTATCCACACATATTGCGTTGGTTTTTTTGAGTATTACATTGAGATTCCTCCCTTTAGTTATATTCTATTTATTGTGTGTCTCCTTTCCATGTTCTGAGTTCTTAATGAAGTTTTCATTATGTTCTTTGTTAAAGAATGTAATATTTCAGTGAAATGAATTTTTTACAATTCTTTGATTTGCTTATGTCTGCAGCTGTAAGTAGATTAAGAGTTCTCTTTCTTAAAGTTTATAAGTAGGCCTTTACAATTACATTTTTACTGTAGTTGAAAATTAACCGATTTTCTCTTTTCAAGTTCCTTCAGCTTTATGATTCTTTATGGACTAACTCTTCCATTTATTGTGATCCAGAACAGAGCAGATACAAATGAGTTTGAAAAGAGGGGGTGGAAGACCTGTAACTGTTTCTAACAATGATATGTCTAAAGGAAAGAACATATCCGATTCTCAGCCAAAAATTGAGCAGTTGATGCAGGCAGTGTCTGATACGTAGAAGAGGTACTTCAGTAATTTCAGTTGGGGAAACATTTGGAAAATGGAAAGGTCTGAAAGAAGAAGAAATAGACAGGGAGATAGTTTGGCCTCCAATGGTTATCATTCAGAATACACAACTTGAACAAGATGAAAATGATAAGGTATAGCTAGTAGTGTCATATTTAATATCTTGTTTGCTTGTATTTATGGAGCATAACATTTACAATTTTCGAATAACATCACTGGTTTTTATGTTAACTTTGGATTTTGTTCTTTGTATTCAGTGGATAGGTATGGGTAATCAAGAACTTCTTGATTATTTTAGCACATATGCTGCTGTGAGAGCATGACTTGCTTGAACTATAACTTTCAGGTGGTAGACTTGACATTGGTTAGGGATAATCAGATGAAATTTGAGGAGTATCTTTGTGATAACTCACATGTAAATCTTGGAATTGACGTGACAGTAACAGTGCTTACCACAGGATTTTGGCCTAGTTATAAGTCTTTTGATCTCAACCTTCCTTCAAAGATGGTAAGAATATCTTGCGGACGAGGGTTGTTTAAGTTTCTGTTATTGTGATTTTTTTTTGGGGAAGAAGACAAAGATTTATTAATACTGCTCTATTGTGATTTTTTTTGTTTCAAATTAGGTGCTCGGAAGTTTTTAAGGGCTTCTATGAAACAAGGACAAAACATAGAAAACTTACATGGATATACTCACTCGGAACATGCCACGTCATTGGCAAGTTTGAAATAAAAAACATTGAACTAGCTGTGCCAACTATCCGGTAAAGTGTCTTTCACCCATCACCATACCTCTTTTATGTTGAAATGTGTGCCATTGTTTAAGATGTATGATTTCGTGCTGCTGGTTTGATAAATGTCTCTTTTACTTTAGAGGCTACTTCCTTACTACTGATATTCAACAATGCTGATAGGTTGAGCTATTTAGAGATTATGACTCAGCTGATAAAATGAGAAGGATGAAGGTTTGTGCTTAATTGTAGCCATACTTTTGATCTTTTGTTGTATTAGATCATTATATATGGAAGCTTTGTTAGTTGGGTTGCATCCTTATCTCCCCATTAAGATACTAATAACTTTGGCATTTGTTGATGATATAGATTACTTTACCACCAACCGATGAAAGGACAAAGATTGGCTATATGGGTCATCAACAACTAGTTTTGGAATGTGTTGAGCAGTTGGGCCAATTGTTCAAGGTATGAAATGCGAGAACTTTGTTTATTATTGTTAGTGTGAAAGTTGTTCTCCTTAATTTGAAATTAATGAAGGTCTTCAAAATCTTTTGTGAAAATTCTATTTATTCTTTCAAATTTTGTGTTTGTTATTTTCATTTATCAAAATTTTTATGAAATTTGCATTTATTTATTTTTTTATATTTTTTGTTGTGTATGAAAAAAACTTTTACGAAAATTATATTTTTTCATTTATATTTTGTGATTGTTCTTTGTGTTTGTTATTTTCATTTTTGTGAAATTTACATTTTTTTTAATATTTGTTGTTTGTATAAAATTTTTTTTATGAAAATTATATTCTTTCATTTAGATCTTGTGATTGTTTTTGTGTTTATTATTTTCATTTATCAAAAATTTATGTGAAATTTGCATTTTCTTAATATTTGTTGTTTTGTATAAAAAAACTTTTATGAAAATTATTTTCTTTCGTTTAGATCTCTTTTGATTGTTTTTTTATTTGCTATTTTTCTTCATCAAAACTTTTTGTAATAGTTTTTCTCTTGAATAAGTTTTTTTTATGAAAATTATTTTTTTTATTTAGATCTTGTGTGATTTTTTTTTTTTAGTATTTGTTGTTTGTATAAAAAAAACTTTTGTGAAATTACAATCTTTCATTTAGATATTGTGAATGGTGAATTGTGATGGTCTTGTTTGTTATTTTCAATTATCAAATTTTTTTGTGAAATTTGCATTTAATTTTTTTTAATATTTGTTGTTTTGTATTAAAATTTTTTTTTATGAAAATGATTTACTTTCATGTAGATCTTCTTTCTTTGATATTTTTTTTTGTTATTTTTCTTCCTCAAAACATTTTGTGATAGTTTTTCTCTTGAATAAAACAACTTTTATAATTTTTTTTTTCATTTGGATCTTGTCTGTTTTTTTTTTGTTGTTATTATTTTCATTAGACAAAACTTTTTGTGAAATTTACATTTATTTTTTTAAATATTTGTTGTTTTATATTAAAATTTTTTTTATGAAAATTATTTTCTTTCATGTAGTTTTTCATTGATTGTTTTTGTGTTTGTTCTTTTCTTCATCAACACTTTTTGTGATAGTTTTTCTCTTGAATGAAAATTATTTTTTTTTAATTTAGTTCTTGTGTGATTTTTTTTGTGTTTGTTATTTTCATTCAACCAAACTTTTTGTGAAATTTGTATTCATTTTGCGATTGTTTTTCTCTTGTATAAATTTTTTTTTATGAAAATTATATTCTTTCATATAAATATTGTGTGATTGTTTTTGTGTTTGTTATTTTCATTCATAAAATTTTTTGGGAAATTTGCATTTATATTTTTAATATTTTTTGTTGTGTATGAAAATTTTTTTTATGAAAATTATATTCTTTCATTTTGATCTTGTTATTTTTTTTGAAATTTGCTTTTTATTTTAATATTTGTTGTTTGTATAAAAAAAACTTTTGTGAAATTACATTCTTTCGTTTAGATATTGTGAATTGTGATGGTCTTTTGTGTTTGTTATTTTCAATTATCAATTTTTTTTTTGTGAAATTTGCATTAACTTATTTTAATATTTGCTTTCACGTAGATCTTCTTTGATGGTTTTTTTGTTTGTTATTTTTCTTCATAAAAAAATTTGTAATAGTTTTTGTCTTCAATAAAAAAAGCTTTTATGAAAATTATTATTTTTTATTTAGATCTTGTGTGATTTTTCTGTTTTTGCTATTTTTATTCAACAAAACTTTTTGTGAAATTTATATTTATTTTTTAAAATATTTGTTGTGTTGTATTAAAAAAACTTTTATGAAAATTATTTTCTTTCATGTAGTTCTTCATTGATTGTTTTTGTGGTTGTTATTTTTCTTCATCAAAATTTTTTATGATAGTTTTTCTCTTGAATAAATTTTTTTTTATAAAAATTATATTTTTTTTGATTTAGATTTTGTGTGTTTATTATTTTCATTCAACCAAATTTTTTGTGAAATTTGTATTCATTTTGTGATTGTTTTTCTCTTGTGTAAATTTTTTTTATGAAAATTATATTCTTTCATATAAGATATTGTGTGATTGTTTGTGTTTGTTGTTTTCATTCATCAAATTTTTTGGAAAATTTGCATTTATTTTTTTTAATATTTTTAGTTGTGTATGAAATTTTTTTTATGAAAATTATATTCTTTCATTTTAATCTTGTGTTTGCCTTTGTGTTTGTTATTTTCATTTATTAAATTTTTTTTGTGAAATTTGCTTTTTTTTTTTTAATATTTATTGTTTGTATAAAAAAAAAACTGTGAAATTACATTCTTTCGTTCAGGTCTCGTGAATTGTGACTGTGTTTGTTATTTTTAATTATCATTTTTTTTTTGTAAAATTTGCATTTAATTTTTTTAATATTTGTTGTTTTGTATTAAATTAACTTTTATGGAAATGATTTACTTTCATGTAGATCTTTGATGGTTTTTTTGTTTGTTATTTTTTTTCATCAAAACTTTTATAAAAATTATTTTTCTTATTTAGATCTTCTTTTATTGTTTTTGTGATAGTTTTTCTCATGAATAAAAAAACTTTTTTGAGATCTTATGTGATTTTTTTTGTTTTTGTTTTTTCATTATCAAAATTTTTTGTGAAATTTGTATTTTATCATTTAGATTTTGTGTGATTGTTTTTGTGTTTGTTATTTTCATTTATTAAAATATTTTGTGAAATTTGCATTTTTTTTAATATTTGTTGTTTTGTATAAAAAAAAATACTTTGATGAAAATTATTTTCTTTTATTTAGATTTTCTTTTATTGTTTTTGTGATAGTTTTTTTCATGAATAAAAAAACTTTTTTAAATGTGTGATTTTTTTTATGTTTGTTATTTTCATTCAATAAAATTTGTTTTTCTCTTGTATATAAAAGACTTTCTATGAAAATTACATTCTTAAATTTAGACGGTGTGTGATTGTTTTTGCGTTCATTAATTTCACTCATCAAAATTTTTGTGAAATTTTCATTGATTTTTTTTAATATTTTTTTGTTGTGTATGAAAAAGACTTTTATAAAAATTATATTCTTTTATTTTGTTTTTGGGATTGTTTTTGTGTGTTATTTTCATTTATCAAATTTTTTTTTGTGAAATTTGCTTCTTTTTTTTTTAATATATATTGTTTGTTTAAAAAAACTTTTATGAAAATTATATTTTTTTATTTATTAATATTTGTTGTTTTGTATTAAAATATAAAAAAACTTTTATGAAAATTTGCATTTTTATTAATATTTGTTGTTTTGTATTAATTTTTTTTTATGAAAATTATATTCTTTCATTTAGATCTTCTTTGATTGTTTTTATGTTTGTTATTTTGCTTCATCAAAACTTTTTCTTATAATTTTTCTCTTGAAGGGAAAAATATTA
Organism: Amphicarpaea edgeworthii; assembly: GCA_014843725.1. Lineage (NCBI taxonomy): Eukaryota > Viridiplantae > Streptophyta > Magnoliopsida > Fabales > Fabaceae > Amphicarpaea > Amphicarpaea edgeworthii. The sequence goes on from CM026325.1 coordinate 5,543,371, forward strand.
TGGAATTTATTTTTTCATTTAGATATTTTGCAAATTTTTTTGTGTTTTTTATTTTTATTCAACAAAAAATTTTGTGAAATTTGTATTCTTTCTTTTAGATATTGTAGGTTTGTTATTTTTATTTAATAAAATTTTTTGTTAAATTTGTATTCATTTTGTGATTGTTTTTCTATTGTAGAAAAAAAACTTTTATGAAAATTATGTTCTTTCATATGTGATTATTATTCTCATTCAACAAACTTTTTATGAAATTTGTATTCGTTTTGTGATAGTTATTTTTTTTATATAAAAAACTTTTTATGAAAATTATATTTTGTATTTTGGGACAATTATATTTATTCTTTTAAATTTTTTGTGTTGGTTTGTTCTTTCAAGAAAACCCTTTGTGAAAATTTTATCCATTCAACAAAACCTTTTGTCACAATTATATTTATTTATTTTTTGTGCTATTATGATTTTTTTTGTAAAAGCTATTCAATTAAGCTATTTTTGTCAATGGAAAATAACTCCATGAAGAGTTATAGTTAGAGGAAGTTTAGGAGAAGAGGGAAGAGGGTTAAAAAAAGGAGGTCATGGAGTTGATTTTAATTCACAAAAATGACTCAATCTAATTGTTTTTACATGTAAAATTTGAGGACAAAATTAAGCATGAAAAATAAACAAAATGAATATTTGGAAATAAGTCAAATTATATTCTTTTATTTAAATCTTTTGTGTGTGTTCTTTTAATTCATTATTTTTTTTGGTGAAATAAATATAGTTTTATAGTTGTTCTCTTGAATAAAAAAATCTTTTATGAATTTTTTTTTATTTAGATCTTTTGTGATTTTTTTGTGTTTGTTATTTTCATCTAACAAAAATTTTTGTGAAATTTGTATTCTTTTTCATATAAATTATATTTTTTCATTTAGATATCGTGTGATTTTGTTTTGTTTGATATTTTCATTCAACAAGTGAAATTTGTAATCAATTTGTGATAGTTGTTCTTGTGTCTTTCATTTGGATCTTGTTTGATTATTATTCTTTCATGAAAATCTTCTGTGAAAAGTATAATTATTTTGTGTTTCTTCTTTTCATTCATCAATTGTTTTTTAGTGAAATTTGTTTTCATTTTTATAAATCTTGTGTGATAGTTGTTCTCTTGTATAATAAAATTTTTTATAAAAATTATATTCTTTCATTTAAATGTTGTGTGATTGTTTTTGTGCTTGTTATATTCTTTCATTTAAATAATCTTTGATTATTTTTGTGTATGTTATTTTGCTTCATCAAAACTTTTATAAAATTATATTATTTCATTTAGATCTTGTGTGTTTGTTATTCTAATTTAGATTTTGTGTGATTGTTTTTGTTTGTTATTTTTAGTCAACAAAAAGGTTTGTGAAATTTGTAATCATTTTGTGATTTTTTTCTCTTATAAAAAAATCTTCTAAGAAAATTATATATTCTTTTATTTAAATCTTGTGTAATTATCATTCATCATTAAAGAAAACTTTTTGTGAAACTTATATTCATTTTGTAATAGTTATTGTCTTTGTATAAAAAAAACTTTTATGAAAATTATATTCTTTCATTTGGATCTTGAATGATTATTATATTCATTCATGAAAATCTTTTTTGAAAATTATATTTATTCTTTTAAATATTTTGAGTTTGTTGTTTTTATTCATTAATTTTTTTTGAAATTTGTATTCATTCTTATAAATCTTTTGTGATATTTGTTCTCTGGTATAAAAAAACCTATATGAAAATTATATTTCTTTATTTAAATCTTGTGTGATTGTTTGTGTTTATTATTTTAATTAAAAATATTTTATGAAAATTATATTTTTTCATTTAGATCTTGAAATTTTTTATATTTATTATTTTCATTCAACAAATTAGAACTTCTGTGATTTTTTTTTTGTATTTGTTATTTTCTTTTAATAAAACTTTTTGTGAAATTTATATTTATTTTGTGATTGTTTTTTCATGGTAGAAATTTTTTTTTTATGAAAATTATGTTATTTCATTTAGATATTGTGTGATTGTTTTTTTGTTTTGTTATTTTCATTTATCAAAACATTTTTTTGAAATTTTTTTGTTTTTTTGTAAAAAAAAAACTTTTATGTTTGTGTTTGTTATTTTTTTTTATCAAAATTTTTTTGTGATAGTTTTTCTCTTGAATAATTTTTTTTTTTATAAAAATTATATTTTTTCATTTAGATCTTCTTTAATTGTTTTTTTTAAATGTTTTTGAAATTTGCATTTTTTTAATATTTATTGTTTTGTATTATATAAACTTTTATGAAAATTATGATTTTTTGTTTAGATTTTGTGTGATTTTTTTTTGTATTTTTTATTTTCATTTAAGAAAACTTTATGTGAAATTTGTATTCTTTCTTTTATATCATGGTTGATTTTTTTATTTGTTATTTTCATTCATCAAAGAAAAAATATCTTCTTCGATAAATAATTTTTTCGAACCTAATCTTTTTAAAAAAGTGCGTGGAGTACTTTTGTGCTTACAAGTCAAAGTTTTTATACAAAAAAGTCGAAGTATATATCTTATTTGATATAAACTCTTTTTTTTTTTAGGATCCATTGTAATAATGATAAAAATTTCTACATATCCACAAAAACCGATCAATAATATCAAAATCAGATAAATTGGCCCAAAATAATACGAGAATGCTATTATTTTCAATTTCAATTTCAAATTATATTTTATTTTAAGTTCTGAAAAATCCTATTGTCTTTAAAATATTAAAACTAAAATATAATTTTCGTCAACCTATTTTTTAAAATTCGAGATTATATATAAATAGATATAAGTTGCAATTTAGATTTATAAATTTCTTGTTCACCATATATCATTGCTTAAATTACTAACATAACTCTCTAAGTATCACCCATTAATTTTTAAATACAAAACATTATTCCACGTAGTTGATGGTTAGTAACGTAATCAATAAAATAGAAAATAGAATAAAGGAGTTACCACTTACCACCACGTGCTGTGCCGTAGCGGGGTCATTGGTGATCCACGTGTAAAGCCACCGACCATTATTATCCATATTCAAATTCAAATCGGATAATGCTGTTACCTTAAGGATCTCAATCTGAAATTCAAATTTGTGTGCACCAAAATCAAACGGAGTATAGTGTTTAAATTACGTACCAGATTCACCACATTATTACATGCGAAATTACAAAAGTATCGAAAATTTGGAAACTCTCCAATTATAAATACTAAAAGTAGCGGGAAACTCCTCATTTTAATTTTTCAGACACCAACCGACCAAGTTCCTTACTTTTCTCTTTTGTGTGATTTTCAAAGGTTTTGAATTGAATTTGCGCACGTTGCTGTTTTGTTTTGACGGGGTAGTCTTGTTTTTTTGTTCAAATCTGAAAGAGTGATGGATATGGATTTTCACAGCATGAAAAGGAAGAGACTGCAGGCTTTGTGCAAGAAGCATGGCATCCCTGCAAATTTGAAGAACAAGGAAATGGCAGACAGACTCTCCTTCATTTTCAAGGTTCGAATCAATATACCCTTTTCTTCAAGTAGTTTTTTTTTTTTTGACAAATCATTGCTTTCGGTGTTGTTATTAGAGTTTTGTCAAAAAAAAAAAATTTAAAATTTTAATTGGAGAATAGTCTAAGTTTTGTCTATTTTTTTTCCTTGGAAATGCATCAGGTTTGGGCAGAATAACAGAGCAAGTAAAGTATTATTAGCATAGAAAAAATGCGTTTCGAAATATCAAAATATTATTTTATCCTTAATATTTTGTTTTACTCTAAGAAAAAATTTATTAGGAGGAAAATGTAAAATTGAGATATATATCATGCACCTAAAACATATTTTAGGACTTTGATTATTAGTATTATTTAGTTAGATGTCGGTCTGTGTAATTTGCTTTTGTTTTGCGCATAGGAAAAGGAAATAGAAGATCCTGTAGGTTTCGGTAATGCTGGAACAAAGAAAGACATAAATGTGGAAATGATTGATTTGGTGATTCCTAGCTCGGGTTTAGAGGAAAGGAGTGTTATTATTTCTGCCAAGAATTTGAAAGGTTCGGAGATTGAAAGGTTGGATTTTGAAATGAATTTGTCCCCAGAAATAACAAGGGGAGATTTTGGAATTTGTGGGGTTGAGGAAGACATGAAAAGTGGACTCAATGAGGAGCAAGTTGTTAATAGTCAGGGAGGTTTGGATTCAGCACCTGTTGTGGTTGCTTTAGAGGAATTTAACAACCCTTTGGTGGAGGGAGAAGTTGAGAAGTTGGGTGATGAAAATAAGCTTCTTGAAGATGTTTGTGAAAATCAAAAGGGAAGAGATGAAGCTGCAGAACAAGGTTGCCTCAATAGCCCTCAAGGATCAAACATGAAAGATGTGAATATTTTACATGTTTCTCATGAGCAATCTGTTTACCCTATGGTGGAAGAAGATGAAGCTGTGGAACAAGGTGACCACAGTAGCCCTCTGGGATCAAACATGAAAGATGTAAATGTTGTACATGTTTCTCATGAGGAATCTGTTTACCCTATGGTGGAAGAAGATGAAGTTGTAGAACAAGGTAGCCTCAATAGCCCTCAAGGATCAAACATGAAAGAGGTGAATGTTTTACATGTTTCTCAAAAGGAATCTGGTCATCCTGTGATTGAAGAAGAGGAAGTTGCAGAACAAGGTGACCACAGTAGCCCTCTGAGATCAAACATGAAAGATGTAAATGTTGTACTTGAGGAATCAGCTTACCCTATGGTGGAAGAGGATGAAGCTGTAGAACAAGGTGATCACAATAGCTCTCTCAGATCAATCATGAAAGATGTAAATGTTGTACATGTTTCTCATGAGGAATCTGTTTACCATATGATGGAAGAAGATGAAGCTGCAGAACAAGGTGACCACAGTAGCCCTCTGGGATCAAACATGAAAGATGTAAATGTTGACCCTATGGTGGAGGATGATGAAGCTGCAAAACAAGGCAACCATGATAGCCTACAAGCATCAAGCATGAATGAGGTGAATGCTTTACATGTTTCTCAAGAGGAATCTGGTCATCATGTGGTGGAAGAAAATGAAGCTGCAGAGCAAGGCGACAACCATTGCACTCAAGGATCAAACATGAAAGTTATGACTGTTTTCCGTGTTTCTCATGAGGATGTTTACCCTATGGTGGAGGATGATGAAGCTGTGGAACAAGGCAACCACAATAGCCCTCAAGCATCAAACATAAAAGATGTGAATGTTTTACATGTTTCTCCAGAGGAATCTGGTTACCCTATGGAGGAAAAAAATGAAGCTGTAGAGCAAGGCAACAACCATAGTACTCAAGGATCAAACATGAAAGACATGAATGTTTTACATGTTTCTCAGGAGGAATCTGGTTATCTTATGGTGGAAGAAGTTCAGAAATCTGATGATAATCTTTATAGTGGCAGTGTCTGCAATCTCATATCTGAAGTTGATGCTAAGGATACTGATGGAAAGACAAATTTAACTGCTGAAGGTATAAATAAATATTCAGTTGGCACACCAGATCAATTTCAGAGAACTTATCCAGAAAATGAAGTCAAGTCTAGTGGTCTTAATATTCATCAAGGTATAGTGCAGTTTTTGTTTTCAAATATATTGGTTATGCTTATGAATCATATTTTTTTTATAGTTGGCTTTCTTAAACATTTGTCTGCACGTACAGATACTTGTGAAAGGGAGTCGAAAATGCCACAAAAGACAGGTCCCATTGCAGATCCAGGGGAATGTGTTGGATTTCCTCCCAATAACATTGAAACTTCAGCTATTAAAGGCTTTCAGGCTGAAACATATTTTGATCCGAGTACACTTGGAGATGTTGAAGGAACTTGTAACATGAAAGAAAGAACACAAAGTGTCAAGATGGAGGGAGTTGAACATTTTATAGATGAGTTTCACTCATCTACTTTTAATGATTCGCATGGGACACCTGTTCAGTTTCTGTCAAGTGATGCATCAAATGTGAAGTCTGATCTTCATGAAATGGTTGTTTCAGGTATAGTGATTTTTTTCCCTAAACCTTTATTGATAGTAATAGGTCATAAAATTCTCACTTGATTTCAAAGAATAAGTTTATGTTCTTTCTAACTAACCTTGATGTTCTAGACATTGTGGTTGGAAATCCAGATATGTCGCATGCAACATCTAGTGTAATGGACTTGAACAATGAGGATCTTGTACCGGTTTCTTCAGTGGAAGTTGGTGATAATTCGTCAAAGGAAGAAGTTGAGAAGTCAGGTCTGCTTGCTGATTCAGAGGAATGCATTGGATTTATTCCCAATAACCTTGAGCCTTCAGCAGCTAAAGGCTTTCAGGCTGAAACATATTTTGATTCAAGTACACTTGGAGATGTTGTGGGAACCTGCAACATGGAACAAAGCATGCAAAGTAACCAGATGGAGAAAGAATATAGTCAGGAAGTTTTGATTATGACAAATGAATTGGAGAGATCTATGGAGGAGAGTGATCCAATGGATGGGGAAGTTACAAGGTTGTTTGACAACTCTGATGATCATTATGATGCTGGGAGAACTGAAGCAGAAGACAAAAGTCAACACTATATAAAGAGTGACATGGATAGCGTTGAAAAATATTTGCTAAATGATTTTCAGTCTATTGAAGATGCTGTTGGACAAAATTCAAATGAGAAACTAGATGAGTATGCTCCAACTGTTCCCCAATTTGTTGAAGTGAAGTCATGCACTTTTAACCTTCAACAAGTTTCTGCCTCAGGTAAATTATAAGTTTTGGTTAAAGCAGTGCAATGTCTATTTAATACTTTACCTATGCAAAGTGACATTTTATATATAGGATAAGGTTAATATTTTTTTTTTAATCTTGATTTCCAGACACTGTTTCTGGAGATGAAGGTAATTTTCAAGAGAAGTTGGAAACACCAACAAAGTGTACACTGATTCCACGTTCAGAGGACAGCATCATTTTTTATCCTAATCTTGAATCATCAATGATGAAAGAGTTGATTGCAAAGAGTATGCCTGTGAAACGTGCAAGGGATGTACTTGGAGGAGCTAGTGACATGAAAGAGAACATTAAAATTGCAAAAAAGGAGCAAGTTGGCAAGGTCATATCAAGGAGTGCATTTCCTAAGAGAAAACCTTTACAAGATCTTCAACAAAACTGAACTCCACAGCCCGTGAAGTCTTGGTTTCTATCTGCAGTTTAGTGAATGACAGTTTCAATAATTTGATGGTTACATATTTAACTCGATGACCAACATGCTTTACGGTATCTATTATGAGAGAATACATTTCTAGTTTATGATAACTGTTGTGCCAAGTGTATTATTTTATGCTTGAATAGCTTTTCTTTCCTGTAGCCCTTTATCTTACATTGGATTGAAATTGTTACATGGCACAAGTTGAATCATGTCATATTGAAATGCACATGACTATTGACCAGTAACGTAGATTAGAAATGACATGATCTTTCATCTACAAAAAAATCTCATAATTTTGTTCTATATCTTGATTTCCAGTTTGGTATATACACCTAAACCTTCGTCATTAAACAGTTTTACAGATGTTCTATAGTTTCAGACTTCACTGTAGTATAAAATGTTCATATACATGTTCATTAAGTGATCAGTTAAGTGCTGTTATTTTATAACAGGAAATTTCATGGTATTAGAAAGCTGTTTTTTTTTTTAAAAAAAATTGGTAGGAATGAAACTAAGGTATGAGGAGTTTACAACAACTCAAAACACTGTTCAACCTACTGACTACTGAGCTAGACTTTCTGCTTTGGAAAGCTGGTTTATATGTACTAAAAATGTGTGTAAGAGATGGTTTTATATATCTACCTTGTATGCAGTAGAAAAAAACCGTATCCACTTCGTAATAAATTAATAATGACAGTTCCAATGGAAATGGTTTTTGATAAATGATCATTATTTGTAGGATCTAAATATTTTTCTTTTTTAAAGGTACAGAGGTATCAAAACTCCTTTGAATATTTTTTTTTTTTGCTTTATGATAATATGAGTTATACGAAAAGAGTTTGAGAGAAAACTTGAAAATATTGCTTTCCCAATTCACATTTCATTTGTCCGTGATAATATGCTGTTTCTCCAGATGAAATTACTATGAATCACAAGCTGACCACTACTGAGATGAAGATTTCTTAAATATTACTTGATTCTTCTTAATATTATTCCTCAAACTCATAAATCTATATTTGAATTATTTAAATTTTATTACTATTCATTGTACTTATTTTCCTTGCTATACATTGCAAACTGTGGCATTATATGAAAATTAAATTCATCTGTCACGAACGAGACAGTGGAGCAATTTCCCTACAGACGATTTCATTTTCATGTGGTAATTACCAATGCATATATTGATATTATTAATTATCACCACTGCAACAAATGCACAATGGTCCCGCTTCTGTAACGGTTTAAATTTTTACCAGTGTCTGAATTAAGATATATCTATACATTGCACATAGCCTATCCAAAATCACACATGGCAATTTCTTAGTGGATAAAATAGGTATTTAATGATATTTTTTCAGATACTTGATCTGTTTTGTTGGTAAGGGAAGGAAATCAAACGATTAAAAATCGACTAGTGTCTAACTGATAGGAGAAGAAGCAAGTGGACAAAATGGATGCTCCAAACCAATAAGAATTCAGATATAGATCACATAAAGATAAGGACCCTTTTCTTCTTTAAGCTATATATAGTGTGCTCAACAAATGTATGTATCAACAATAACCATTCTCTTCACCTTTCAGTTACAAAAGCATTTCATTTTTTAACTGAATTTACAATGGCTGCTTCAACAATGGCTCTCTCTTCATCATCATTGGCTGGCCAAGCCATCAAGCTTTCCCCCTCAACCCCTGATCTTGGGGTTGGAAGGGTTAGCATGAGGAAAACTTCCCCCAAGACTTCCTCAGGAAGCCCATGGTACGGCCCAGACCGTGTCAAGTACTTGGGCCCACTCTCCGGTGAGGCTCCATCCTACCTCACTGGTGAATTCCCAGGTGACTATGGTTGGGACACTGCTGGGCTTTCTGCTGACCCAGAGACTTTTGCCAAAAACCGTGAACTCGAAGTCATCCACTCCAGATGGGCCATGTTGGGAGCCTTGGGCATTGTTTTCCCCGAACTCTTGTCCCGCAACGGTGTCAAGTTTGGTGAGGCCGTGTGGTTTAAGGCTGGGTCTCAAATATTCAGTGAAGGTGGGCTTGACTACTTGGGTAACCCAAGCCTGGTCCATGCACAAAGCATCCTTGCCATCTGGGCCTCCCAAGTTGTCTTGATGGGTGCCGTTGAGGGTTACCGTATTGCCGGTGGGCCTCTCGGTGAGGTGACTGACCCAATCTACCCAGGTGGAAGCTTTGACCCATTGGGCCTTGCTGACGACCCAGAGGCTTTCGCCGAGTTGAAGGTTAAAGAGCTCAAGAATGGTAGGTTAGCTATGTTCTCTGTTTTCGGATTCTTTGTTCAAGCCATTGTGACTGGAAAGGGACCTTTGGAGAACCTTGCTGATCACCTTGCTGACCCAGTGAACAACAATGCCTGGGCCTATGCCACAAACTTTGTCCCCGGAAAGTGAGCTTAGCAAACATCAATGAAACAAAGAGAGACACAATGACTTGAAAATTAGAGCAAGAGTTTCATATTATTGGATGTATCCCTTTTAAGAAGAATGTGAATTATATATATCTTCTTGGTGCATTTAGATCTTTCTTTAATTTCGTATTGTTTATGCACTTTATTTATATCAGTACTTATACAGGTAGAGCTGCAATTTCAAGCATCATATACAAATTAATGGCATTAATCGGACGAACACCGTGAGGATCATTATATATAGCTTGCAACGTATGTAGCCACATTCCGTACTCAAGTCTTGTGATAGTAATAAGGTTAGCACTACTTGGTTGTGCTATCAACAAGAAAACCAAAACCTAACCCATCAAATCCTAACCCTACCGTGTCCTAAATGATTTCACACAAATATATCAGTGTTTCCCTTTGCTACATTAACAGAAGACTACAAGCAAAGAACGCAATAAGTGAAATGAAACTAACAGGATAAGACCTTACGAATAAAGTCTCAAAAAACCTCACAACAAAACCTTAATTAGCTTTCTTTACTAGAGTACTGCAATATGTTTAAACCCTATTCGATATAAAACTTTGTAGAAGTGAAGTGATTTTCAAATTTGAAAAATAACTGAAAATCAAACCAAGGAATATAATCAAATAACTAGTACGGTATATTTGAAGCTTGAGATTGAGTTTATTTTCTTAAGATTATAATTAGCAGTTTTACTGTTTAAACGTGTGTGGTAAATGTAACACAAGAACCACAATTATAGTCGATCTAGGATTCGTGCAGACTTAAAAACCTTACAAACATTGACGTTATGAGCGTAATTATGGTTAGGGAATGCTTTTCAAAACATTGATTAGAAAACAGAATTGTGCTGTCCCGGCACTTGTTAGGTTTGTTTTTTTCTCAGCAACTTGTTAGTTATTTACTATGATTGTTTACAAAACAATCAAACTGCAGGTAAATTAAATTAAGTCTTCATGAGACAGAGGGACAATTGTCTGTGGACTCTGGAGTACATGCTCCCAAATCAAGTATTTCAGCAAATGCTTGTCTTTTTTCACAATCAATAAATAAGGGTAAGGATTTTTGAATAATTCAATTTTTCATACACCTGATCAACCCTCTTTATTTCTTTCTACGTCTTTCTTCTTATGATCATATTACTTGGCATACTTATATTTTTTTTTTTCTCTTTATTTCTCTTTCATTTGGTGTTAAACTATATTTTGGTTTTGCGTGTTCAAAAATAATTTTTACATAATTTTTACAAGTGTAAATAGAGCAATGTTTCTCCTTTCATTTGGATACAGAAGATAGAAAGTTTCTAATGTCTTTTTTTTTAAAGTGTAAATAGAGCAATTTTTGATTGTGTAAATAGTCCAAAAATCATTTAGACACAAAAGCTTGCTTTCTGATACTGTCGAAGTGTCTCAACTTTGCATTGTTTAAAGATACTACTGATTTTAAGATGTCATAAACTACTGATGATTTTATTCACTTATATAAACAAAGATATTATATTCCCATTTCTTATGCTTCTTAAAAAGGAATCTAAAACACACAGATTATAAATTACAACTACCTCACCCCCTCTGGAATTTCCAACAGGCCATGGTCTAAGGCTATAGATTGCACATTTATATAAGCATAAATAGAACTCTTAAAACAATTCTTTTCTTTTTGGTTTATATAGACAGTGCCACAAAAAATTGGATATGACTCTGCCATTTAAAGCTTACCTATTTAAATCAACTACCAATGGAACCAATGCAGTAATGCACTATTGCCCCTCCTCTGTAAAACTCACAATGTTACCTAGGTGTACCACACTTTGTCTTTGTACATCTATTTACTTATTTCATACATCCTATCCCAAAAATCCTACATGGCAACGTCTAAGACGCATTTAATGATATGTTTGTAGATATCTGATCCGTGTTGCTAAGGGAAGGAAAACAACCTGTCCAAAAGAGTTCGAAAAGTATTGATAGAAGAAGCATGTGGACATTATTTAACGATGCTACAAACCAATAGAAATTGAAATATAAATCTCATAAGATATCAAGATAAGAACCCCTTCTCTCCTTGAAGCTATAAATATGCTCGTCTAGCCTACCCCAAATACAAGCAGCATTTTTAACCATTCTCTTCACTTTTCAGTTACAAAGCATTTCATTGTTTTACTTAATCTACAATGGCTGCTTCAACAATGGCTCTCTCTTCATCATCATTGGCTGGCCAAGCCATCAAGCTTGCCCCCTCCACCCCTGACCTTGGAATTGGAAGAGTTTCAATGAGGAAAACGGCTTCCAAGTCTGTTTCCTCATGAAGCCCATGGTACGGCCCAGACCGTGTTAAGTACTTGGGCCCATTGTCGGGTGAGTCCCCATCCTACCTCACTGGTGAATTCCCCGGTGACTATGGTTGGGACACTGCCGGACTTTCTGCTGATCCAGAGACTTTTGCCAAAAACCGTGAACTCGAAGTCATCCACTCCAGATGGGCCATGTTGGGAGCCTTGGGCATTGTTTTCCCCGAACTCTTGTCCCGCAACGGTGTCAAGTTTGGTGAGGCCGTGTGGTTTAAGGCTGGGTCTCAAATATTCAGTGAAGGTGGGCTTGACTACTTGGGCAACCCAAGCCTAGTCCATGCACAAAGCATCCTTGCCATATGGGCCTCCCAAGTTATCTTGATGGGTGCCGTTGAGGGTTACCGTATTGCCGGTGGGCCTCTCGGTGAGGTGACTGACCCAATCTACCCAGGTGGCAGCTTCGACCCACTGGGCCTTGCTGAAGACCCAGAGGCTTTCGCTGAGTTGAAGGTGAAAGAACTCAAGAATGGTAGGTTGGCTATGTTCTCCGTGTTTGGTTTCTTTGTTCAAGCCATTGTGACCGGAAAAGGACCTTTGGAGAACCTTGCTGATCACCTGGCTGACCCAGTGAACAACAACGCCTGGGCTTATGCCACAAACTTTGTTCCCGGAAAGTGAGCTAATTAGCAAACAACGAAAGAAAGAGAGACACAATGACTTGAAAATTAGAGTGAGAGTTTCATATTATTGGATGTATCCCTTTAAGAAGAATGTGAATTATATATGTCCTTTTGGTGCATTTAGATCTTTCTTTAATTTTGTATTGTTTATGCACTTTATTTATATCAGCACATATGGTAGAGTTTCACCATAAAAAAGAAAGAGCACATATGGTACAGCTGCAATATCAATGATCATATACATATTAATGGCATTATTTATAAATTGGATGAACATTGTGAGGATCATTATATATATCTTGCAACGTATGTAGCCACATTCTGAACACAAGTCTGGTGATAGTAATAAGGTCAACATTAATTTTTAATTTAATGTAAGTAGATACTAGTAAAAGTAAGTCATAGTTTGTGAATTGTCAATATTTAAAGCTTAGGATTTATGATTTTATGATTTAAGTTTTAAGGTTCAAAAATTCATTTTTTAGGAATTAAGGTTATAGTTCATTGTTTAAGTGTTTTAGGTTTATAGTTTATGGTCCATGATTTTAGGTGTATATTATGAATTATTTAGGGCCAAAGGTTCACGGTTTAGGGTTTTAAGACTTATGGTTTCAAAATTTAAGATTTATGATCTAGGGTTATGGGTTGTTTGATTTATGGTTTTATACTTTATGATTTCAATGTCTATAATTCATTGTTTTAGGGTTTTTGGTCTAGGATTTAGTGTTTTTGGGTTGTGGTTTATGGTTCATGATTTAGGGTTCAAGATTTTTGATTTTATGGTCTAGGATTTAAGGTTTATGATCCATGACATAGGGTTTTATGAATTAAAGGTTCATTGTTTAAGGTTTAAGGTTTTTAGGGTTTTAGGTTTATAGTTCATGGTTGAATTTTAAGGTTTTAAGTTTACATAGTTCTGGGTTAAGGGTTCATTGTGTATGGTTTAAGATTCACAATTTTAAGGCTTAATGTTTATTGTTTATGGTTCAATGCTTTAGGATTTTAGAATTTCGAGTTTCAATGTATATTGTTTCATGGTTTAGGGTTTCATGGATTTATTAATTTAAGGTTTTAGGGTTTAAGGTTTATTATTTATGGTTCATGGTTAATGCTTTAGGTTCTAAGTAAGGTTTCAATGCCTATGGTTTCATGTTCATTTTTTCAAGGTCCAGGATTTAGGATTTAATGTTTTAGTTCATGGTTAAGGGTTGTGGTCTAGGTTCATGATTCATGGATTTGGGGCTTAAGGGTTTTATGGTATTGGATTAAGGTTTGTGATTTAGAGTTTATATTTTATGCCTCATGGTTTAAGGTTTTAACATTTATGATTTTATGGTTTAAAGAATAGGGTTTAAGGTTTATGGTTTGTGGTTTATGATTCATGGTTTTAAGGTATAAGGCTCATGCTTTAAGGTTTATGAGGTTTCATCATTTATGGTTTAAGGTTTATATGTTATGGGTTTAAATTTTTAGGGTTTAGGGTTTAAGGTTTAGTCTTTTTCATGATTAAGGGTTGGTGTTTAATGTTTATGATTTATGATTTTATGGTTTATGATTGCAAGATTTAGGGTTTCATAATTTAAAGTTTAGGGTTTAAGGTTCATGGTATATGGTATATGGTTTATGTTTTTAAGGTTTAGAATTTTAGGGTTCAATATTTTAAGATTTAGTGTTTAAGGTCTAGGATTTATGCTTTAAGATTTTAGGATTTCATGTTGCATGGTTTATAGTTTTATGGATTAGGTTTAAGGGTTTTGTGATCAAGATTTATGATTTAGGGTTTCATGGTTTATGATTTAGGGTTTCATGCTTCATGATTTAGGGTTTCATTTAGGATTTAAGGTTTCATGCTATAGGATTTTTGGCTTCATTTAAGATTTAGGATTTTATTTAGGATTTAGGGTTTCATTTAGGATTTAATGAAAACCTAAGGATTTAGGGTTTCGTAATTGAAATCATAAGAATTTTGGGTTTCGTAAATGAAACTCTTAGAATTAAGGGTTTCATAAATAAAATCCTATGGATTTAAGGTTTTATACATCATACCTTAAGGATTTTGGGTTTCATAAATGAAACCCTAAAGATTTGGGATTTCGTAAATGATTTATGAAACACTAAAATCTTTCTAGTTTGATTTATGAAACCTTAAATCCTAAATGAAACCCTAAATTCTAATTAAGAGTTTCTTACATGAAACCCAAAATCCTAAATGAAACTCTAATTCATAAACATTGAAATCATAAGTTCTAAACAATGGGATGAAACCCTAAATTATTAACCATGAAACCATAAATCATGAATCCTTAAATCTTAAACAAAACCCTACATTCATAGGGTTTCATGATATAAGATTTCATAATTTAAACCTTAAATTAGGATTTAAAGTTTCATTTACAAAACCCTAAATCCTAATTTAGGATTTCATAAGTCTAACCATAAATCCTAAACCATGAAACTCTAAACTCAAATGAAACCTAAAATCCTAATTTAGGCTTTCGTAAATGAATCCCTAAACTTTAAGGAATTAAAGTTTTCTAAATGAAACCATACGAATTTAGGGTTTTGTAATTGAAACCATAAGTATTTGGTATTTCGTAAATGAAACCTTAAGAATTTATGATTTTGTAATTGAAACTCTAAGGATTTGAGGTTTCATAAATGAAACCCTAAGAAGTTAGGGTTTCATAAATGAAACTCTATGAATTAAGGGTTTCATAATTGAACCATAATAATTTGGGATTTCGTAAATCAAACCCTAAGGATTTGGGGTTTTGTAAATCAAATTGTAAATATTTGGGGTTTCATAAATGAAATCCTAAATATTTGGAGTTTTAAAAATGAAACCCTAAGGAAACCTAAATCATAATTTAGGGTTTCCTAAATCAAACCCAACATCCTAATTTATGATTTCAAAGATGAAACCTTAAATCATGAATGAAACCTTATCTCATGAATGAAACACTAAATTTTAAATGAAACATTAAATGCTTAGAGTTTCATTTATGAAACCTTAAATCCTAAATGAAACCTTAAATTCTAATTAAGGATTTCATAAATGAAATCCTAAATCATAAACTATGAAATATTAAATCCTAAATGAAAGTATAATTCTTGAACAATGAACTCCTAAATCCTAAACCATGGAATGAAACCCTAAATTATTAACCATGAAACCCTAAACTCTAAATGAAACCATAAATCATAAATCCCCAAATCCTTAAGGTTTCATAATTGAAACTTAAAATTAGGATTTAGAGTTTCATTTACAAAACCTTAAATGGTTAGGGTTCATTTATGAAATACTAAATCATAAATGAAACCCTAAATTGGAATTTAGATTTTCATAAAAGAGACCTTAAATCATAATTTACGATTTCATAAGTATAACCATAAATCCTAAACCATGAAACCCTAAACCCTAAGGATATAAGATTTTCTAAATGAACCACTAAGGATTTAAGATTTTGTAAATGAAACCTTAAGGATTTAAGGTTTCTTAAAAGAAACCTTAAAAATTTAGAGTTTCATAAATGAAACTCTATGAGTTTAGGGTTTCATAATTGAACCTTAAGGATTTGGAGTTTCATAAATAAAACCCTATGAATTTGGGGTTTTGTATATCAAACCCTAAATATTTGAAGTCTCATAAATGAAACCTTAAGGATTTAAGGTTTTATCAATGAAACCTTGAGGAAACCTTAATCTTAATTTAGGGTTTCCTAAATCAAATTGTAAATCATAATTTAAGATTTCAAAGATGAAACCTTAAATTATGAATGAAACCCTAAGGATTTAGGGTTTCATAAATAAAACCATAAATCATGTATAAAACCCTAAATCCTAAATGAAACACTAAATTCTTAGAATTTCATTTATAAAACCTTAAATCCCCAATGAAACCTTAAATAATAATTAAGGCTTCCATTAATTAAACTCTAGGATTTCATAAATGATACCCTAACTATTAAACCATGAAACCCTAAATCATAAATGAAACCATAAATAATGAAATCCTAAATCTTAAACCATGGAATGAAACCCTAAATTATTAACCATGAAACCTTAAACTCTAAATGAAACCATAAATCGTGAATCCCAAAATCCTAGAAAAACCCTAAATCCTTAAGGTTTCATTCTTGATATAAGGTTTCATAATTGAAACCATAAATTTTGATTTAAAGTTTCATTTACAAAACCCTAAATTTTTATGGTTACACTTATGAAATCCTAAATTAGGATTCATGGCTTCATTTATGAAATCTTAAATTAAAATTTAGAGTTTCATTTAGGATTTAGGGTTTTAGAAATGAAACCCTAAGGAAACCTAAATCATAATTAAAATTTCAAAGATGAAACCTTAAATCATAAATGAAACCCTAAGGATTTAAGGTTTCATAAATAAAACCTTAAACCCTAGATGAAACACTAAATCCTTAGAGTTTCATTTATGAAACTTTAAATCTTAAATTCTAATTAAGGGTTTCTATATACTAATTTAGGATTTCATAAATGAAACCATAAATCTTAAACAATGAAATCCTAAATCCTAAACCAAGATGAAACCCTAAATTATTAACCATGAAAACCTAAACTTTAAATCAAACCATAAATTATGAATCCTTAAATCATAAACAAAACCTTAAATCCTTAGGATTTTGTTTATGAATGTAGTATTTTGTTTATGAAACCCTAAATCCTAAATGAAACCCTAAATTTCAATTTAAGGTTTCATAAATGAAATCATAAATCCTAAACCATGAAACCCTAATCTAAAATGAAACCAAAATCTTATCTTAGGCTTTTGTAAATGAATCCCTAATCCTTAAGAATTTAAAGTTTGGTAGATAAAACCCTAAGGATTTAGGGTTTCAAAATTGAAAACCTAAGGATTTGGGATTTTGTAAATTAAACCCAAAGATTTTAAGGTTTTGTAATTGAAACCCTACAAATTTACTGTATCATAAATCCAACCCTAATGTTTTAAGGTTTCATAAATCAAACCTTAAAGATTTACGGTTTTGTAAATCAAACCCTAATGTTTTGGGGTTTCATAAATCAAACCCTAAGGATTTTAGGTTTCAAAAATGAACATTAAGGAACCTTAAATCATAATTTAGGGTTTTTTGAATCAAACCCTAAATCTTAATTTAAGATTACATAGATGAAACCTTAAATCATGAATCAAACTCTACGGATTTATGGTTTCAAAAATAAAACCCTAAATTATGAATGAAACCCTAAGTCCTAAACGATACACTAAATCCTTAGAGTTTCATTTATGAAAATTAAATCATAGATGAAACCTTAAGGATTTAAGGTTTTTTAAATGAAACCTAGAGGATTTAAGGTTTTCTAATGAAACCCTGACAAGTTAGGAATTCGTAATTGAAACCTTGGGATTTGGGGTTTTGTAAATGAAACCTTAATAATTTATGGTTTCGTAAATGAAACTCTATGAATTTGGGGTTTCGTAATTGAACCTTAAGAATTTGGGGTTTCGTAAATAAAACCTTACGGATTTGAGGTTTTGTAAATTAAACTCTAAGGATTTTGGGTTTTGTAAACAAACCCTAAAGATTTTGGATTTCATGAATAAAACCCCAAAGATTTAGAGTTTAAGAAATGAAACCTAACGAAATATTTTGACAAGCGTACCAAATGTCGCACAAGTAGTAAAAGGGAAGATCCTAGTATCAATTCCACAAGGAATTATTCGTATTGACTATTAGTAAAGTAATCAATTCCTAAACACTAATTTGGTTTTAAAAGTTGTTTGTGTTGTAGAGCATAAGTAACAATAGAAAATAAACTAAACACTAACAAATAACACTAAAGATAAATAATAAAACGATAATGTTGATTCAGGACGATGATCGAACAGTTGGCGTGCTTGAGTGTGAAATTGTAATGAAGGATATGTTGAGGATTTGGTTCAACCGATTTGCTTCCCATGTAAACTTAAAAAAATATATTCTCCATTCAAAGCAATATTTCAAATTTAACTTCGATCTAAAAGTGCTTAAAACGTGATGTCTCATTAAATCAAGCCTAAACTGCTCAACCTTACTTCCGATGTCTCGGTAAGTTTAGTTGAGTGGTTTGGTGAAGTTTAGAGATCTTACTAAAGCTAATGGAGTCTATCCTATGTTTAGAAATACACTCCATTAGAGTCCAAACTTAGTTCCAAGTTTAAAAGCATTTGTCAATGACATTTAAACTCTAAAACATGCATATATAATTGATCAAATCATATAACAAGAGTAAAGATAGAGAAATGAACTTTAGACTAAATATTTCAATGAATAGATATGAAGAAAAGCGTATGTACCTAGTTTCAAGTCCTCAACACTAATGGACTAGCCTCTCATTGTCATGAGAAGCTTTAAAAAGGTTACAAAAGGGGAGAGAAGAACAGGGGATGAAGAAGCAACTCTATTATATTAAAGTTTGAATGTCTTAGAAAAAATTACAAGTGCAACTTATATACTATAAGTGGACCTTCACTTAGTGCGCCATTCCGCTAAGCGCAGGTTGGCGATTCTGTAGATCTTCATCTCAGATACAGGGCTTTCGCTAAGCAAGCATGTCAGCTAAGCGCAGATTCAATTCGAAAGAACATTTCGCTATGTGAGTCTATCTGTTAAGTGAATCTTCAAATCGAAAGAACAGTTCGCTTAGCGCTGCATAAACCACTAGTCTGACACAACGCGATGTTACGCTCAGCGCTATATGCGTTTAGCAAGATGTGGCGCTAAGCGCTATTTGCCTTTATTCTTTATATTCTTTCCTTATTGTTGAACCTAGGCCTACAAACATAAATTTGAGTATATTTCTCACAAAATAGCTTCCTATGGTTAGAATTAGCAAAACTATATAAATCAATATTAAATGAATTCAAACTAAGCTAGAAATCTTGAGAACATTGAATAATCACTACAAAATATAATGCAATATTTACGTATATAAAACGATTATCAAAACTCTAAGAAAACCTAAATCTTAATTTAGGGTTTCCTAAATCAAACCCTACAACATAATTTAAGATTTTATAGATAAAATTTTAAATCATGAATGAAACCCTAAGAATTTAGGGTTTCATAAATAAAACCCTAAATCATAAATGAAACATTAAATCCTTATAGTTTCATTTATGAAACTTGAAATCATAAATGAAACACTAAATTATAATTAAGGGTTTCATTAATGAAACCCTAAATATTAATTTAAGATTTCATAAATGAACCTTAAGTCATAAACCATAAAATCCTAAATCCTAAATGAAACCATGAACAATGAAATCATAAACCATAAACCATGGAATAAAGCCATAAATTATTAATCATGAAACCCTAAACTCTAAATGAAACCATAAGTCATGAATCTTTAGGGTTTGGTAGATTAAACCCTAAGGATTTGGGATTTTGTAATTGAAACCCTAAGAATTTTGGGTTTTGTAAATGAATCTCTATGAATCTAGGGTTTTTTAATTGAACCCTAGGGATTTAGGGTTTCATAAATCCAACCTTAATGCTTTGATGTTTCATAAATCAAACCTTAATGTTTTTAGATTCTATAAATCAAACCTTGAAAATTTAAGGTTTCATAAATCAAACCCTAAGGATTTAGGATTTCAAAAATGAAACACTAAGGAATCTTAAATAATAATTTAAGGTTTCCTAAATTAAACCTTAAATCCTAATTTAAGATTTCAAAGATGAAACCTTAAATCATGAATGAAACTCTAAGGATTTATGGTTTCATAAATAAAACCTGAATTATGAATGAAACCTTAAATCCTAAATAAAACAGTAAATCATTAGAGTTTCCTTTATGAAACCTTAGATCCTAAATGAAATTCTAAATTCTAATTAAGGGCTTCATAATTGAAACTATAAATAATAATTTAAGATTTCATAAGTGAAACCTTATATCTTAAATCATGAAAAATTAAATCCTAAATGAAATCATAATTCCTAAATAATGAAATTATAAATCTTAAACCATGGAATGAAACCCTAAATTATTAACCATGAAACCACAAATGATGGATCCCGAAATCCTAACAAAACACTAAATCCGTAAGGTTTCATTCGTGATATAGGGTTTCATAATTGAAATCATAAATTTTGATTTAGAGTTTCATTTATAAAACCATAAATTTAGTACGGATAAAAAAACTATAAATCCGTAGGGTTTCATTTATGAAATCATAATAATAAATAAAACCCTAAATTCTATTTCAAGGTTTCATAAATGAAACCCTAAATCCTAATTTAAGATTTCATAAGTGAAACCCTAAATCTTAAATTATGAAACCTTAATCACAAATGAAACCAAAAATCCTAATTTAAGTTTTCATAAATGAATCCTTAGACACCAAGGATTAAGGTTTGGTAGAAGAAACTTTAAGGATTTAAGGTTTCATAATTGAAATCCTAAGGATTTGGATTTTGTAAATTAAACCTTGAGAATTTAGGGTTTCAAAAATGAAACTTTATGAATTTGGGGTTTCGTAATTGAACTCTAAGGATTTGGGTTTTCATAAATGAAATCCTATGAATTTAGGGTTTCATAAATCCAACCCTAAGGATTTGGGGTTTCGAAAATAAAACCCTAAGGGTTTAACGTTTCAGAAATCAAACCTTAAGAATTTGGGGTTTCAAAAATGAAACCATAAGGAGCCCTAAATTATAGTTTAGGATTGCTTAAATCAAACCATGAATCCTAATTTAAGATTTCATAGATGAAACCTTAAATAATGAATGAAAATCTAAAGATTTAAGGTTGCATAAATAAAACCCTAAATTATGAATGAAATCTTAAATCCTAAACAAAACACTAAATCCTTAGATTTTCATTTATGGAACCTTAAATCCTAAATGAAACCTTAAATTTTGATTAAGGGTTTCATAATTGAAACCCTAAATACTAATTTAGGACTTCATAAATGAAACTCTAAATATTAAACCATCTTAAATCCTAAATGAAACCATAATTCCTAAAAAGTGAAATCTTAAATCCTAAATCATGGAATGAAAGCCTAAATTATTAACGAGAAAACCTTGAACTTTAAATGAAATCATAACTCATGAATCCTTAAATCCTTAGGGTTTCATTCTTGATATAGCTTTCATAATTGAAACCTTAAATTAAGATTTAGAGTTTCTTTTGAAAAAACCTAAATCCTTAAGGTTTCGTTTATGAAACCGTAAATCATAAATGAAACCTTAAATTCTAATTCAATGTTTCATAAATGAAACCCTAAATCATAATTTAAGATCTCATAAGTGTAATCATAAATTCTAAACCATGAAACTCTAAACTTAAATAAAACCTAAAATCCTACTCTAGGCTTTCGTAAATGAAATCTTAAATCCTAAACAATGCAATCTTGAATCATAAACCATGAAATCCTAAATCTTAAACCATGGAATGAAACCCTAAATCTTAAATCATGAAGCCATACACCCTAAATCTTAACCATAAAACCTTAAATTTTAAACCATAAAATCATAAATCATGTAACACAAAACCATAAAATCTTAAAGCGTAAACCCTAGACCTTAAACATTGAATTGTAAAATATTGAACTCTAAAACTTTAAACTTTAAAACCATAAACCATAAACCTTAAAACCCCAAGATTTAAATCATAAATTCCTAAATCCTAAAACCAAAAACCATAAAATCATTAATCATAAACCTTAGACACCAACTATTAACCATGAAAAAACATTAAACCTTAAATCATAAAAGCTTAAAACAATGAACCATAAACACTAAATCATGAAACATTATACATTGAAATTGTAATTCTAAATCTTAAAACTCTAAACCATTAATATTGAAACTCAGATCCATAAACCATAAACCACAAACCTTGAACCTTAAAACGTGAATCTTAAACCTTAAAACTCTAATGAATGCACGATAAATATACCATAAACCTACAACCCTAAAACTATAACCTATAAACCTTAAATCATAAATGATAAAACCTTAAAACCATGAACCATACACTATAAACCATAAACCTCAAACAATAAACCTTTAAACCTAAAACATAAGACACTAAAATATTAAACTTAAATACTAAATTATAAACCTTAAACAATGAACGATGCACCATAAATCTATAACCATAACTTATAAGCCCTAAATCATAAACCCTAACCATAAACCAGAAATCATGGACCCTAAACATTGATCCAAACCCTAAACCGTGAACACTAAAATTGAAAACCTTAAAACAATGAGGCATAAGCCCTAAATATTAAACCATGGAATCTTAAACCTTAAATCTTGAATCCTCAACCCTAAATCTTAAACAATAACACCTTAAACCTTAAAACCTAAATGAAACCTTAAATTCTGATTAAGGGTTTCATTAAATATTAATTTAGGATTTCATAAATAAAACCCTAAATCTTAAACCACCCTAAATCCTAAATGAAACCATAATTCTTAAAAAAAATGAAATCTTAAATCTTAAATCATAGAATGAAAACCTAAATTATTAACCATGAAACCCTAAACTCTAAATGAAATCATAAATCATGAATCCATAAATCCTAACAAAACCTTAAATTAGGGTTTCATTTGTGATATAGGGTTTCATAATTGAAACCCCAATTTAGGATTTAGAGATTCATTTGCAAAACCCTAAATCCTTAGAGTTTTGTTTATGAAACCTTAAATCACAAATGAAATCCCAAATCCTAATTTAAGATTTCATAAGTATAATCCTAAATCTTAAACCATAAAACCTTAAACTCAAATGAGACCCTAAATCCTAAACAATGAAATTCTGAATCATAAACCATAATACCTTAAATCTTACACCATGAAGCCATAAACCCTAAATCTTAACCATGAAACCTTAAATCTTAAACTATAAAACCAAAAACCATACAACACGAAACCATAAAATATTAAAGCATAAACCCTATACCCTAAACACTGAATTTTAAAATATTGATCTCTAAAATCATAAACCTTAAAACCCTAAGATTTAAATCATAAATTCCTAAGTCCTAAAACCAAAAACCATAAAATCATAAATCATATACCCTTGACACCAACTCTTAACCATGAAAAAACACTAAACTTTAAACCCTAAAGCTTAAACAATGAACCCTAAATCATGAAACATTATACATTGAAACTGAAATTTTAAATCATGAAACCCTAAATCATTAATACTAAAACTCATATCCATAAACTTTAAACCAAAAACCTTGAATCTTAAAACTATAATTAATGCATGATAAATATACCATAAACCTACAACCCTAAAACCATAACTTATAAACCTTAAATCATAAATGATAAAACCATGAACCATACACTATAAACCATGAACCCTAAACAATAAACCTTTAAACCTAAACCATATGACATTAAAATCTTAACCTTAAATACTAAATTATAAACCTTAAACAATGAACCATGTACCATAAATCTATAACCATAACTTATAAGTCTTAAATCATAAACTATAAATCATAAGCCTTGGACCTCAAACATTGAACCAAACCCTAAACCATGAACGCGAAACTTGAAAACCTTAAAACAATGAAGCACAAACCTTAAAAATTAAACCATGAAATCTTAAACCTTAAATCTTTAACTATAACACCTTAAACATTAAACTATGAATAAAACCTTAAATTGTGAACACTAAATCCTAAGACCATGAACTAAACCGTAAGACTATAATGATCTTCATGTTTATGATTTTCTTCGAGTCTCTTATATAATTCTCTAGTAATTTGATTAAATATAATAATTTATTTATATGAACTTAAAAATAAAATAAAAATCATTAAATTTAGAGAAAAAAATATATATATATATATATATACATACATATTATAAAGAAATATTCTATCAAAGTTTATAATTGATTACAATAATATATAAAATCAAAATTTTAAGAATGAATAATTTAATTTTATTGATTAATTAATCAATATATATATAGGGCATTTCAAGTGAGAGGGCATGTTTATTATGAGAGATGAGAAGTTTAAATAACAGTCATTGATTAAATCTTAATGGTCTAAATATAATTTTGAATTAAAATTAAACGTAATATTCACCTTATACAATCATATCTTTTTTAATTATTGTGCATTTATTGTCCTATCACCATAACCAGTGCCACCACCGTCATTTTTGACGCCACCACCACCACTACCACCACCATCATGGTCGTTGTCCCCATTGTTGTCGCCACACCATCGTAATGGTAGTGGTGGCAGCAATAACAGGGACGACAATCATAATGGTGGTCCTGTTGGTGGTGGTGGTTATGATGATAGCAGTGCTACCATCACCACAACCACCACCACCACCACTAACAGGGCCACCGTCATCGTCACTATCATAATCACTACTACCACCAACAGAATCACTGTCAAGGCCACCATCATGGTCGTCGTCCCCGTTGTTGTCGCCACCACCACCATCGATGGTGGTGACGGCAACAACAAGGACAACGACCATGATGGTAGTGGTGATGATGGCGGGCAATTGTGTGTAAATGCACAATAATTATACTGGATTCTTTGTTCAGGCCATTGTGACCGGAAAGGGACCTTTGGAGAACCTTGCTGATCACCTGGCTGACCCAGTGAACAACAATGCCTGGGCCTATGCCACAAACTTTGTCCCCGGAAAATGAACACATATTGGTATTTGGTGAAATAAATATACTGGATGTATGTTTTTAAGATGAATGTGAATTATATATCTTTTCGGTGCATTTAGATCATTCTTTAGTTTTGTATTGTTTATATCGTTAGATTGGTAGAGCTGCAATGTCAACAAAGAGAGAACTTAACCCATCAATTCCCAACACTTATCGTGTGCTAAATGATAGTAGACAAATAGATCAACGTTTCCCTTTGCTCCATTAATACTAGACGACTACAAACAAAGACCAGGAAGTAAAATGAAACTAATTAAAAGAGTAAGACCTAATTACGAAACAGATAGTCTCAAAAGACCTCAAAACAAAACCTTAATTAGCTTTCTTGATTAGAGTACTGCAATATCTTTAAACCCTATTCCATAGAAAAAATTTGCAGAACTGATTGAAAAATAACTGTAAATCAAATCAAGGAATGTAACCAAATACTTAGCATGATAGCATTTTTTTGTTTTCCATATATAATCTTCCTTCGGGACATTGTGAGACTAGTTTCTTTTGCTAGACCTAACCTCTGTTGATTTACCAATTACCTAGCATGTTTTAAGCTTGAGCTAAATGAGCTGTAGCACAGAATGGGTTTCTTTTTTAACTTCAAATTTGATTGAAAGAAAAAGCTGTTAGTTTTATTATTTAAATGTATTTGATAATTTGTTTCGACAATTTGTGTGATTAATAAATTGTTCAACTCTTTCTGAAAATTTGGCTTGAGAATAATAGTCCTACCAAGTTTAGAATTAATTTCAAATCCTATATAAAATTTAGAAAGTGAGAACTGGTCAAGCCTTAAATTTGATTTCACTCCTATTTAATGGGACCTTAGTTCTTTGTTTTCAGTTAAACATTACCTAGTTTTCTTAAAATTTGACAAATCAATCCTAAAACAATCTTAGATGAAGAATTAAGCACCTCTTTGCAATGGTGTAAAAATCATTGAATTTTTTTAAGTTAGAAGACTTGTCTATTTGTAAATTGATTCGCGTTTAATCTGAGTTATGAGAAAAAAACACACCACCTACTTTGATTTACTTATTGTGCAGTCTTCTTACAGTTCTTGATATTGTGAAAAATTATAGACAAATGCAACTGATAAGACCACAGTTAAGGTGGATCTAGCAATTGTGAAGACCTAAAAATCTTAACCATGTGATTATGGTTGTAGACTGCATTTAAAAACACTTCGAAAAACACAATTGTGCTGTCAAGTTCCAAGCACATACTTGTTCAGTTATTTACTGTGGTTGGTTATAAACAATGTCATTACAGAAAAATTAAATTGAGCTTTCAGAAAACAGAGGGACAATTTTCTATGGAGTATATATATGCTCCCAAATCACAAGTTCGTCCATGTATATATGAAAGAGCATTTGGAAGAGGCTATTTCTTTAGATAAATTTTAGTAACTCAAGGGATTAATATTCTCTAACATTCAGATTTTTAGATATATACAATAGACTACAGATTTTTTTTATTCAATAATCTGGATATGAAAATGTTACTGTAATTTGATGCTTACCAACATAAATCAACTACATAGCAATGGGACCATGACCAACAAGCACTATGGTCCCTCTGATGTAAAACTCAACAATTTTACCCAAGTGTCCCACTCTGTTCATCTATTTATTCATTTCATACAACCTATACAAAAATCCTGCATGCCATTTTCTTATTGGGTAGAAGATATGTTTATAGATATCTGATCTGTTGGTCAGCAAAATACATAATTCAAAACTGATAAGTGGTAGGAGAAGAAACAAGTGGACATACAATATATGATACTCCGAATCCAAACCAATAGAAATTGAAATATAGATCTCATAAGATATTCAGATAATACCCCTTTTCTCTTGTAAGCTATATATAGTGCTTGTCTAGCCTACCCCAAATACAAGCAGCATTGTTAACCATTCTCTTCACCTTTCAGTTACAAAAGCATTTCATTGTTTAACTTAATTTACAATGGCTGCTTCAATAATGGCTCTATCTTCATCATCATTGGCTGGCCAAGCCATCAAACTTTCCCCCTCAACCCCTGATCTTGGGGTTGGAAGGGTTAGCATGAGGAAAACTGCCCCTAAGACTTCCACAGGAAGCCCATGGTACGGCCCAGACCGTGTCAAGTACTTGGGCCCACTCTCCGGTGAGGCTCCATCCTACCTCACTGGTGAATTCCCAGGTGACTATGGTTGGGACACTGCTGGGCTTTCTGCTGACCCAGAGACTTTTGCCAAAAACCGTGAACTCGAAGTCATCCACTCCAGATGGGCCATGTTGGGAGCCTTGGGCATTGTTTTCCCCGAACTCTTGTCCCGCAACGGTGTCAAGTTCGGCGAGGCCGTGTGGTTCAAGGCTGGGTCTCAGATATTCAGTGAGGGTGGGCTTGACTACTTGGGGAACCCAAGCCTGGTCCATGCACAAAGCATCCTTGCCATCTGGGCCTCCCAAGTTGTCTTGATGGGTGCCGTTGAGGGCTACCGTATTGCCGGTGGGCCTCTTGGTGAGGTGACTGACCCAATATACCCAGGTGGCAGCTTTGACCCGTTGGGCCTTGCTGACGACCCAGAGGCTTTCGCCGAGTTGAAGGTTAAAGAGCTCAAGAACGGTAGGTTGGCCATGTTCTCCGTTTTCGGATTCTTTGTTCAGGCCATTGTGACCGGAAAGGGACCCTTGGAAAACCTGGCTGACCACCTCGCCGACCCAGTGAACAACAATGCTTGGGCCTATGCTACAAACTTTGTTCCCGGAAAGTGAGCAAAACAACAGTGACAAATAATGAGAAATTTGGTTACTAGCGTATATATTGGAGTTAGAATTTCTTGTTATATGGTGAAATATATATTGGATTGTATGTCTCTGTAAAGAATGAGAATTTTATATCTTTTCGGTACATTTAGATTGATCTTTAATTTTGTATTGTTTATGCACTTTATTTACCAAGCTAAGTAAGGAGTGATTTATACAATATTCGAATCTGCCTCTGCATAAAATGTGAAAGATACTATGATTAGATTGATTGAGAGGAGTGTGGCTCATATCTAGGAGCTGCAATATCAGCAAAGAGAGCATCATACATCAATTAAAAGCATTATTAACTGAATGAACAGTGTGAGTAGATGTGTAGCTTGCAACATACGTAACTACATTCCTTACAATTATTTGCTTGATATACCAATATGTTCAATACTCAATATTGCTGATGTTGCCAGCAGCAACTCAAGAAAACCACACCCTTTAACAAATGATTAATTGCACATCAACAAATATTGCCCTTTGCCCCCACTAACATTGAAAACAAGATTAGAAGCAAATAACAGTAATAAGTAAAGTGAAACAAGCATGTACAAGATTGAAAAATCTATTATAATTGATGTAAAATTGGAAAATGACAGAAAATTACACGAATGACTGTAATGAGCAAATAACTAGCATCTTTTAAGCTTCAGTTAAATGAGCTCTTCCGGAGATCCAGAAAATTTTATATTATAAATTAGATATAAATGTTATCAAAGTAAATCATTTCTTAAAACAAAAAATTAAAATGATAATAGAAATTTAAATAGATTAAAGAGTGATGCTAATTGCTAAGATGAGTCTCATAAAGATTTTCTACAAATTCAGTTGAGATAATCATTAAATATATGATGAGATCTATTTAAATTTATAATTTTTAATAAATTTGAATTAAGAGAAAGTATGCTAAAGAGAATCTTTTGTGAGACTTATCATATCATTACTTTATATTAAATGCATATTCAAAACTTAAACTTGAGACATTAAGTTAAAGCAATCACACTAGTTGATTCACGTGTGTATTGTGTGAGAAGTTAAAACTTAATATAGTGGAATGATTTGTAAAATTAGTTGAGAGAAAAACATTCAAACAAATGTGATCAAGAATTGTCTTTATTACTTTATTAATGGTTATGGATAATGAACTGGTTGTGCCAAACACAACAACAGACCCTATAATTAGACAGCATAAAGCCTCATTTGGAGAGTGATTATTATTTTTGTTTTCAAGATACTATTGATTTTGAGACACCAGTACCATAGACTGATTTTTTTGTTCATTTTTTTTAGATGCAACAGGCAGACAAAAATCACTTTATTCCCATTTCTTATGCTTCTTAAAAGTGAATTTCAAATACATGGAAACACAAATTACAAATTACAAATCCTTCTCTGGGATTTCAATCTCATCACGGATTCAGACTAATTTGCACATGAATAAAATCATAAACTAAACACTAAAAAACAAATGTTTTGTATCCATAGAAACGCCACAAATTATCTGGATAAGAAACTGTTACAGTGCAGTATGGTTCCTCATCTGTAAAACACATTTTTACCAAAAGTGTTGTCCCACTTTGCTCATCTATTTATTTCATACAACCTATCCAAAATTCCCACATGGCAATGTCTTATTTGGTAGAAGATATATTTAATGATACGTTTGTAGATATCTGAGCTTTGTTGGCAACAGAAGCAAATCAAACCATTCAAAACCGAAAAGCGGTAAGAGAAGAAACTAGTGAACATAAACGATACTCCAAATACAAACCAATAGAAATGGAAATATAGATCTCATAAGATATTAAGATAAGAACCCCTTCTCTCCCTAAAGCTATAAATAGTACTCGTCTAGCCTACCCCAAATACAAGCAGCATTGTTAACCATTCTCTTCACTTTTCAGTTACAAAGCATTTCATTATTTTACTTAATCTACAATGGCTGCTTCAACAATGGCTCTCTCTTCATCATCATTGGCAGGCCAAGCTATCAAGCTTGCCCCCTCCACCCCTGACCTTGGTGTTGGAAGGGTTAGCATGAGGAAAACAGCCTCCAAGACTGTATCCTCAGGAAGCCCATGGTACGGCCCAGACCGTGTCAAGTACTTGGGCCCATTCTCCGGTGAGGCTCCGTCTTACCTCACTGGTGAATTCCCAGGTGACTATGGTTGGGACACCGCTGGGCTTTCTGCTGACCCAGAGACTTTTGCCAAAAACCGTGAACTCGAAGTCATCCACTCCAGGTGGGCCATGTTGGGAGCCTTGGGCATTGTTTTCCCCGAACTCTTGTCCCGCAACGGTGTCAAGTTCGGCGAGGCCGTGTGGTTCAAGGCCGGGTCACAGATATTCAGTGAGGGTGGACTTGACTACTTGGGCAACCCAAGCCTGGTCCATGCACAAAGCATCCTTGCCATCTGGGCCTCCCAAGTTGTCTTGATGGGTGCCGTTGAGGGTTACCGTATTGCCGGTGGTCCTCTAGGTGAGGTGACTGACCCAATCTACCCAGGTGGCAGCTTTGACCCATTGGGCCTTGCTGAAGACCCAGAGGCTTTTGCTGAGTTGAAGGTTAAAGAGCTCAAGAACGGTAGGTTGGCCATGTTCTCTGTGTTTGGTTTCTTTGTTCAAGCCATTGTGACCGGAAAGGGACCTTTGGAAAACCTTGCTGATCACCTCGCTGACCCAGTCAACAACAATGCTTGGGCCTATGCCACAAACTTTGTCCCCGGAAAGTGAGGAAAATAAAATAAAATTGAAACAATGAACATCATGATATTATTTACCGAAATATATATTGGTTGTGTGCCTTTGCAAAGATTGTGAATTATATATCTTTTTGGATCGTTTTGATTGATCATTCTTCAAGTTTGTATCGTTTATGCACTTTATTCACCAATCTAATTAATAATCACTGAATGCATAATAATCATTGAAGCATCTCCACAACATTTAGCAAATTGATAACATAAGACAAATAGCTTAGAAAGCATTCAAATATAATTTAGTAGCAAAGGATAGTCTAAAGTTCAAGTTAGCAAAAACCTATGCAGAAGATCCGAAATAGTTTGTTGTTTGTGCTGCCAGTTTTTGAACTTCCAACAAACTCTGGAAAAGTCATGAACCAAAACTGTACAACCATGATCTTCATATATATAAAAAATTATATTAACTCCACATTACAGTAAATTTAGTCTGCAAAATAAACGAATTTGAATATAAGTTTGAGTAAACAAAATTATATGCAGGTGATAGTGGGCAAGTAACTCATTGATATCTTGTGATGCATAAGAGATGTTGTGGATTAAAGTATGTGTTTGGTTTAACGTTTTAGATTTACATGTATCTTTTAATTTTATATCAAATGACGAAAAAAAGATCCGAGTTACTTATTGTAGCATTTGACATGCAAGAAGTCTACATATCTAAAAAGTGAACAGAGGACAACCATATAGACTACTTTCCAGTGCACCTTGAAAAAATATACCATTATCAAATCAAAACCTAAATTTGATCACAAGTTTAATCAAATACTGAATGTGTGCACTAACAATAATGAGTAATGACCAAAATGTTTATAGAATGTGGTTAAGTTTAGGAGTTGAGTGAGATTCAGCATTAACTTATAGCTGTAGTTATATTTCAGATAGTGAAAATTGATTAAGATTTACTTTGACAGAAGAGAGAACGAAAGACAGGACAGAGTGATGAGTGCCACAGAATAGAGAAAAATTGGTTATTTGGATGAGAAAAGAAAAGGGGAGGAATAAAGAAGAGGGTTAGACCCACAAAAACAAAATCTATCTTGATGAAGAAAGATTTCTTGAAAGTTGTAATCTTCTTTTTAATTATTTTCAACAAAAAATAATTAAATTATGTACTATTACATTATGTAAAATCGAAAGCTTCTTTATATCAAAATATTTTTTTTCTTCTCCTATCTAACCAAAAAGTGAAAATATTTAAGATTTCTTACTCTCGTACTTCTCTTCTTTTTGTATCAACTCAAACAACATCAAAATTTGGTAATATTTTTACTCGATCTTCCTTCTTTCATTTGGTGTATGTTTGCTGCATCAAAAAAAATAAAAATTCGGTGTATGTTTGAATGGTTTTAAAGGAAAGGAAAGAGTGAAATTTTCATTTGCAATATTTGTTCTCTTTGATCCACGAGTCAATTTGGTAAAGGAGTGAACTAGTGTAGCCTCAACATTGGCAAGTTTGAATCTGAGGATGCTCCACCAACCATTCATCCACCATTTGGTGAAAGAATGGTTATGTCTTGGCTCCATGAGGGACATCCATATTCCATAGCCCTAGCTCACAACATGGTGATTCATTAGGTCATGTGCTCACTACTACGCTTGAGATCATGATTTCCAAGCCTTTTATTTTTCATGTTTGCATTGAAGTTTTAATTTCAAAAATAACAATCCAAACAATTATATAAAATGAAAAGAACTAAGACAACTTAATTTCCTTAAATCTCAAATTAAAATACTACTAAAGTGGCAACGCCGACAAAAAATAATCCTGCGTCAAACTGCCCAAAAATTTCTGGGTTCATACTAATGAACCCTATGACAGTTCAACCAATTATAGTCATTGTTGTCATTGAAAAACAATACCACCTACAACTATTATAGTGGAAGAGAAGACCAAGAAAGACTTCAAAGCAGACAACAAAACATCTTGCTATATATATATTCTGGCAAGCATGTGATAAGCCTCTAAACATTTCAATCAGCTTCTTTACCACTGTTCTGAGATTCACTTTGAGCAACTTCTTCCAGTAACTATATTCTCAACTGCTATGAGAGTAGTACTTCTGATAAACATATCTTTTTTTATGTTGTCCATATAACATAATCCAACAATTGATTTCCATGAAATCCACACATCGGCAAAACTCCATTGGGATTACACTTTGGATTCCCAAAATTCATTCAACAATTAGCCTATCCCATCCACAACTTCAAAACTTTATCCTTACCACCAGAGGCTACCTTCTCTCCATCCGGACTCCAATCGACAGAAAAAACCTTTAACACAAAAAAAAATAGGCCTAGGTCAGGACTAGAGCTAAAAAGTATTTAAAAAAAAACTACTCAAGCAGTTAACATGTGAATAGACATACTTCATCAGAATGGCCTGGAAGATCTTGCTTCAACTTACGAGTTCGAATATCCCAAACCTTGAAAACCAAACATATTGAAAAGGCAAAGTTCAAGTTTTGCAAATGAAAATTTATGTATTCTGGTGTACAAACCAAACTAAAAATGTTTGTGATATGTATCCCTACTTGAGAGTAAAGGAAAATTACGCTTACCTTAAGTGTTGAATCTTTGCTGCCACTTAAAAGAAGTCTACTGTCTGCAGACCAGCTGTACAGTAAAACCCAATACACAGTTGATAACAGTTATAAATGAAATATCTTTAGCTTCAAGTTTTAAGTAAGATGGAATCACTTATGTGGTACCTGATCTGGTAAACAGGCCCAACATGGCCACGGAAGGCAGCAACAAATTTCCCTGTGGTGCCATTCCATAACTTCACAGACTTATCAAAAGATGCACTGGCCACCCATTGCCCATCAGGTGAAAAATAGACATGGTTCACAAGCTGTCAGCAAACCAAGTTTAACTTAATCATAACTTAAAAGATGGAATGTGCATACAAACAAAGTCATAACTTGATTTTGCAATTATATCTGAATAACAATAAAACCAATTTCAACCAGCAATGAATACTTAAAATCATATTGGCTTATTCTCATTAACAATTTAACTACTTTAAATGTAAAGAAAAATAATCAGAAAAAAAAAGTTGTACCTGCTGATGACCTGTCATGCGAGTTTTGGGGTGCTTGTTGATGAAAGGTTCCCAAAGGAACATAGTAAAATCATCAGATCCAGAGACCAATCTTTCAGGGGCATTGCTTCTCATTGCTTGATACCTTTCAAGAGCAACCTACATTCATCAGCAGCATGAACTGGTAAAAGTTAAAACCTGAGAAAATTGGATTGAAAGTACTCTACTAATAATTATGAACGCAAAATGGACAACTAAAAGGAGAAATGATTCAAATGAATCTAGAGATAAATTAGCTTATCCCAAAGTTCCAAAATATTAATTAACAGACATAAGAAAAAATGTAATATAAAAGAACAAAATGCATCCTTCTAAACTAAAAACCATGCAAATCACTTTATGGAAGGTTCAAACTTAAAAGTATACAGAACTACAAATTTAAAAAACAATACATTAGTTATTAAAATTCTTAATTAGAAAGAATAATGTCAAAGTAACCTCTAGTAACATTTTTATAACAATCAAACCTAATTCCATTACATGGAGTTGGATACAAGAATAAAACAATGTCATGGAGCTCTATCAATGAAAATACTGTTTTGGGATAAACAATAATATGTATGTTAGCTCTTAATCTTTATTTTATTGATTCAATACAAAAGTTGCATGTAGAACTAATGCAACCCACCCAGTCCAAACCACAGGGTTTGACATGGTCACATGAATTGTGATCCAATTCAACAGACCTGCACAGTGTGAGTTTGGGCTTATCAATCTGACCAGCCAAGGCAAGCCAGGTCTAGTAACGAATAACTATTTTTAAAAGGGCAAACAATACCATTAAACAAAATAACAGTTACCTTCTTCATTTCCTCTGGAGATGAATACTGTTTTCCAGTATGATCAAAAGCTCCAGTGCGAAGAACATACTCGGTGCTCAATGCCAAAGAATTAACCCAATGCCCATGTCCCTAAAATTAACACCAAAATATTTTTATTAAAAAAAAGAGTATTGGAAAGTAAAGAATAAAAAAGTCATCATCATATCCATCTATACCAGAATTGTTCTTGTTATTTCATGAGACTTTCTTTTTTCATAAACAAAGAAATTCATTTAGACTAGAGAAAATATTACAAGGAGAATGGAGGATACAGAATCCTCCTAAACAAAAGAACAAAACAGAAAACAACCAAGAAAAAAGAAATTCAAAGGAACAAAATACAAAATTACCCAATTGCTCGACATGGATAAAAAAACTCCAACATAATTTCTTATTAAAATTTCAGGAAAAGAAAAGAAGGAATTCCACAAAAAAACATTAATTTATTGAAATAAAATTAAAAGAAAAAAATTGCATATGCAACATGGATGAACAAGTTTGGTCACCATAACTGGAGAATCAAACTTTTAAAAGATGTATCCACACATAATTGTATAAAAAAATTACACTAACATTCTAACAATGAATCAAAATAAAACACCAAGTAAAATTCTTCAAGATTGAAATAGTAAAATACCAATTGCTAGCTACATCTGATAAGCATAACAGCAACATGACAGATATTATCAAATAACTCAAATGAAGAAAAAGTTGACACCAGGTGAGAAACAGGAGTCATGCATAACAAAACCATGTTTAAAAAAAATGCAGATAAAAAGTTCAACTGCAAAGGGGTGAGGCTCACCTTCAGTTCACGGATTAGCTTCCCTTGTGTGGTTTCCCAGACTTTGATTGTGCAATCCTGTGAGCTGTAATAAAAGAACATAGTTAGGCTCCAAGCAGTAAACAGAATTACAGAATGATAATTAAGACAATAATTTATTTAAGAAAAGGGGGCAACCCCTGTGCATAACATCAGTTGAATTAAAGGATTGCAAAATAGATCTCTTGCATGTGTTCAAATCATAAAATGAAAATTTAACCTAAATGAGATTCTATTTCCAACCGGGGTGTGCAGGAATATGCAATATAACAATAAGAATTAGTACAAACGAAAACTCAGACTAAACTTCACATAAACTGGTAGGAAAGAGGGGGAGAATACCCAGTATAAATCACGCCATCTCCACCCCATTTTACACACGTTACTGCAAGTGTGTGACCACTAAGACACATAACACATTTCTTTAAAGAAACATCCCATACACGAGCATCCCCATCTTTGCTGGCACTTACAAAGCGACGGCATGGAGCACTCAGGTGGACTGGTTCCCAAGAGAGACCAGTAATCCATTTCTTGTGGCCCTACATTTTTTATAATAACACAAAACTCTTCAATTAACATCCGTTATCAAAGTAAATACTCAACAAACCAAAATCATAGTTCCACTATGTAACCGAAAATAAATAAATAACAATTGATCTAAAACATCTCCACAATAAAGCTTAATGTTCTTTATTTATTTTGGGAGTGGGGTAGGGAGAGGAGGGAAGTTCAATCAGTATTAACATATTAACCAGAGTTGTCTAATTCTTATAACTAAATAAGTGCAGCCACTGCTCCATTGCCACTACCGTTTTTCAGTCTTTACATCACCACCACAATTGATAATTCAGTGTTCAGAGCTTCAAGTTTCTTTGTTTTTAAATCTTTGTTTGAATTTCTAATGTTGGAACTTGGAAGTTTGGCATGACCTCAATAAACTTTAATGTAAAAAAAGTTAAGAGGAAAAACCGAAACAAGTGTTATAAAAGAAATTGGTATTCAAGGTTAAAGATCTTACAGTTAGTGGATTGCCTAATGACTTTCCAGTTTGTGGGTCCCAACAAATAAGTTCTCCAGTCTTGCTCCCACTTACAAGATACTTTCCATCGGGTGACCATGCAATACAAAGGACCCAGTTCTTGTGTCCTGCATAAAATGTAAACAGCTATAATGCTATATATGGCTCATTAAAGTTGCAAAAACATCACGAAACTATAGAAACTGATATTAATTTAAGGAACGATGGGGAATAGCTCGTTACAGCAGAGATAGACCTCTGCAATTCCCAATACCAAATCCTTATGCTGTAATTTCCTGCCTACAGATTCCCTATCCTTTCTTCTTATTTTCTCATTACTTCACAACAAAAATCCCACCTCCCACTATTCCTTGCCAGCTCAGCATTTGGTTATGCCCCAGATTTAATAGAATCAACATTCCCTTTATATCCCATTTTTTCTCCTTACCCACATGTATTGATTCTCTACTTCTCATTCCCTTCCTTGTAACATACTACAGGGTAATAACAGATTTAACCTACACAATCTATCAAGAGTTTTTTTTCTAGCAATGCAATCACAAGCATAACCAACTTCCAACATTTCTAACTTCTTTTGCACAAGTTAAATTGATCATTTTTATTCTTGTACTGAGAGAAGGACAACTAAACATCAATTAATTGTTTCTTGATTTAATTAGCAGATACCGGATCAACTAATCATCGTTACATGTCAAACCTGTGCCAGTGTACAATGGTGTCTGAGTCGTCAAATCCCAAAATCGAACAGTGGTGTCACCAGAACCACTTGCCAGTTGTCGCCCATCAGGACTAAAGGCAACACTGAGTACAGCTTCACCATGACCTACAAAATGCAAACAATCCCAACAACATGAATTCCAGAGAATATGACAATAACCCAAATTCACACTAAATCTTCAACAGCCATACCGCATTGATGTTTTTTACTATTTAGCATACATAATCTTTTTTTAGGATAAAAATCCTAAATACAACATTGTGCCACTATATGAATGGAAAAACACAATTCATCATGTCTTACCAGAAATAGTTGCCGAACAGCGATTCACAGGACGAATCCGGAAAATAGCTTGAGGTTGACAAACTATAGGCAATGCCTTCTCCACCGAGACTGAAATAAGGAACATCAGTATAAGTATGTATTTTCTTCTGCTCAATTCTTTTAAAAAACAAGCACTTATTTCTAAAAAATAGTTGAACCAAATGTGCATTAAGTCAAGCAAATATGTGAATTAAATCAATCAATTAAGAAAAAAGAAAAACAACTAATTCATTGTAAGTTGTGACCAAACATGACTAGCCTTTGTTTTTCTGCAAGTATGTTTCAAGTGGCACAAGGAGCTCCTCATCTGATATATAGAAAGCATATGGCAATTTCTCCTCCTAAAATGAGAGCATAGATAATCACTGAATGTTATAGTAAAAATAAAAATAAAAATGTAAAATAAAATTTGGGAATAGGAGAAAGGGGTTTAGTTACATTGTTTAGAAGCTTATTAACAATCTGGTTGAGGTGTTGCGGACCAGCATTCTGAGGTAGGTACATAGAAGCACCCAAAGGAGCTCCATCCGGGTCTGTCAAAAGGCACAACACGTTGTTGACCATCTCCCTGTTCTCCATCATAGTCTCTGTCGCAGTCTCCATTTTTCAATTAGGATTTTTCCTTTTCTCCTAGGGTTGAGATTCTCTTTTGTGGGTGGTGCTTCTCACTCTCCAAGTCACAGTTCTGTTTCGTTGCAGTGCTGAAACTAAACATAGTGAAATGAGCTCACATTGGCACAAACTCTATCCCCACACAAAAGATAAATTCAAGCAATCTGATATAGATATGTCTCTATAGTTGTCCTCATTTTAAGTTTTAGTCCCTACACACTACACACGCATTATCTCATATAGGGACTAAAACTCAAAATGGGAACAACTATGGAAACAAAGTGAATAGTTTAACCTTCATTTTTTCAGTAAATTTACTACTTGTCTTAAATGAAATCACGTTGGCATAACACTAAACTAGAGAAAGATGTTAGAAACGCATTTTCGACTAATTGAACACATCATGACGAAATTATTTGTGGGTCTCACGTCATAATTAATGATTTAGTTTTGAACCAGTTAGATAGTGCGTGTTTAAAGGAGTGTGTTTCATAACACTCCTCTGCTAAACTATTCCCAAGAAATAACAAAAACACGCAATGAAAAGTGTCATTTGAGAAGGCCTTACATTGAACGAGAGGGTGAGCGGCGTTCGGAGTATGTGAGAGGCGTCGCCTGAGTATTTGAGAGGCGAGAGTTTGTTAGAGTCTTTAGGAATTAGGTTTAGGGTTTGTGAGAGTCTACCTCGGCCGTGAACTGCGAGAGTGCGGCGGGGCTGAGTGAGAGAGTGTGCCCTCTGAGTTGGAAGAACCAATTTGTTTTTCTAGGTTTGCTTTGAGGAATAACAGTAATGATTAAATATGTTTTGGTAGGCTAGTGTGGGTGAGTAGAGAAAGTCTCCCACTGTGGGAGATCTCATCTTTATCGTCAGATAATGTTAAATTTTTAATCTAAGGCTGAGATTTTTTCTTTTATTTGGAGTTTGCGTGGAGGGGTGATGAAAGAAAAAAGAAGATTGAAGGAGAAAATATGAAAAAGTGGGAAAATAAAACAAAAATCCACGAGGGTATGTTTGATTTCAGTTTTTAAAAATTGAAATCAAACAGATTCTAAGTATTTTAGATGTTATATGATATTTAATGATCCTTATATTTTTATGTTCTCGATTAATAACCATATATTGATTATCAATTTGATAATTCCCCAATTATTCCCCTTAAGATAATGTGGTGTGCTCGCCTAAAAATATTAAAGCTTGAACTTGAAAGTAAAAAGGGATAATAAAAAGATGAGTAGGTTGATCACATAAGATGTAATTAAGATGATGACGAGCGTAAAATATTCACAATATATACAACTTTAAATATGATCAAATTGTTTGATTTTAAATTCAATTAGTTTATTGTAAATGTTTAAATACAATGTAACTTTTCGAACAAGACATTTTTAATTGTTCAATTGAAAGACACGTTATATGAGAAATACATAGATTGTATAACTGTTGATACATAACTGACTTTTAATGGTCATGGCGTTTCATAGAATATTGAAACCCTAAACGACAACATTAATATCTATTATAACTTAAAAAGAAATAAATCGACGATTCTTTTAAAAAAAAAAATTGTTTGAGGCATAATTAAAGTCTCATGATTAAATCAATCATATGTATACTTTCAAATATTATTATCGTTTTATTATTTAAGAGAACAATTTGACCAACCATTACTATTTCAGAAAATAACTTGATAATTGACTCAATAAATATTTTGTCTTATATAATCCATATGTTAAAATATTACTATGAATTAACTTAGGAATATTTTTCTTTTTTATTTGTCTAACAGAACTAATTTAACCATTTATTATAATTTTAGAGACTACATTAATTGATAATATACAATTTCATAAATTATGTTGTTATTTTATTAATTTTATCTATAAATCTGACCAACCATTTTTCAAGAAATAACTGATGATTTACTGAATAAGTATTTGTTTGATCTTTCATTATAATTTTAGAGACTAAATTAACTGATACCATGCAATTTCAAATGTAGTTTTTCTATTTTATTAGTTTCAGAGATTAATTTGACGGAATTATTATAATTTCAAGAAATAAATTGATAGTAATTGACATATTTTGTCTTATGAAATGGTAATCCAAATATTAACATTTTCTTATTTAAATTAAAAAATTTATAGAAAATAATTGAGAAATTAAGAGAATTAAAAGAATATTTTTTCAGCCAGTTCCTATGTTTTGGGCTTAAAAATGATTGCATACATAGGGCAAGAAATCTACGACACCATTAGCACTTCCTCTAGTTAACTTTCTTCTCTCTCTTTCTCTTCTCTCTCTCTCACTCACTCTTTCGAGGCAAGTTCTCTTTCTTTCTCTCTCTATCTGGTTCTGAGTGTTATCTTCTCATTTTGTACGATTTGCAGTGTGTGCCTACGTGACGTGATCTTGATGAACCCCTTGTGCTCTTTTTTTTTTTTTTTTGATTCGGGGATGCCCTTTTGACGCGTGGCACTTTATTCATGAATTGGGTATCTGATTTTTTCAAGAGTTCGATTGAGCAGGAATAAAGTTGAAATTTTTACGCAATTTGCACTTGGTTTCAGAAAGCCCCAGAATTCATCCATTTGAATCTTGATTTGCTGTGAATTGGGTTTTGAAAAATTGGAATGGATGAATATTTTGTAGCCAATTTTTTTTTTTGGGGGGGCGGGGGGGGGGGGGGGGCGGGGACAGTATTTTTGAGTTGCTGAGTGAGCGTATTGTTAGTTGCATATTTGAATTGTAATGAAAACAATAGATGCAGAGCTATTGGTATGTTCTTTATTTTAATTTTTGTTATTTGTGTTTTGTCTAGGTAATTTGCAATGGCTGAGCCTTCCAAAGTCATTCACGTTCGAAATGTGGGGCATGAAATATCTGAAGTAAATTATTTCTCCCTTTCTTACTCTTTTCTGCTCTATGTTGTACTTGTTTTTGTTATATGATCGTGTCATGGCTTTACCATGGCTCACTTGCAATAGCTTTAGCTCTGTCATGGCCAGAATGCTAGTTTCTGTGGAATTTACTCGTGTGGGAAAGAAAGTGACATTTTTAGCCCTTTTTGTTATCAGTTTCACACTCTATTTCTTTTATTGTTTTTTTTTTTTTATTGTAACAGTTTCTGTTATCTCTACTTTGGAACTCTAGATGTAAAAACCATTCCTTGATAACTGGGCCTTCTATCTTATGTAGTGTAGTGGGTATATAAAACAAAGTTGGACAGTATTAACTAAAAAATTGCTTGTTTTATAAAACATTAATGACTGTGATTATAAAAGGAAGCTGCAAGATCATGTCAGTGAAGAAAATTCTGCCAAACACATTTACTTAATTGTTAAAGCTTTGCATGGTTTGTTTCAAAAACTGTTTTAGGTTATTTTGAGAGTTGCCTCTGCCCTCTATATTTCTTCTGTCCTTCAGAGATTCAAAGCATAAAGACATGTAGATTCTTTTGGGCCACTCTGATTTATGTTCTATCAAATGGAAGAAGTTTGTTTGAGAGGGAATGGAACAGTTGAAAGAGTACAGAATATGCAGACATAGAAATCATGAGACAAATGAAATCAATGCAAATATTCAATATAACACCCCTACCAAAAGAAGGAATGAAACTCCTGAAGATAGGAGTTGGTTAGGCACTCTTTAAGACATTTTTTCCAAGATGCTTTAAAAAATTATGACACTAGTCTGCTAAACCAATCCCCTGAAACAAATCTACAAATTTCTTTAAATTCCAATGATAAGCTTAGTATTATCTAAATATTCCAGCAAAACCTATCAGCAGGGAAATGTAAAAGCAAATGCACATTGGTTTCAGAAATTGTGTAAATAATGTTCTGATATGAAGTGTCTTCTATGGGATTGGAATCTACTAGTACTGATCTGTTGAGTACTACAGTCCAAATAAAACAGTAACCTTATGAGAGGGCTTTGGATGTCAGGTCAAGGAAAAAGAAAAAAAGTTGATTTGAGAGTAGGTGATAAATGAAAGAAGGATTTACGACACTACACACCATAATACCAGTCTGGAGTAAAATACAAGGGTGTTTGTTACTGTGTATTTATGACAAGGAAAGTGTAAGGCAACATTTTCTTAAATTGTTTATTTCGAGTATAGTCAGTTGGTCACCATATTTCATGAGGCATAAAGTAATTGAATGCAAACAATCAATACTGCTATGCATAATTGTCAATACGGTCGTTGCGGTGCGGAACGACCGACCTCTAAAGTGGGATAGCGAGATGATCACTATTCTAATGATTTTATAGATGTTCAATAATTAACAATATATATAAAAATAACATGAACATTCATGCACTAATCATCATTACTAATAAAAATAACATTGTACTTAAAACCAAACATAGTACTTAAACAAAACATAGAGTAGAAAGTCAAGGAAACAAAGGGTTTAAAGCCTTAATCCCTATAAAGCTAAAGGCTAAAGTAACTAAAATAAAAGACAAGACATTAAATTTCAAATAGACAAATGCAAGTTTCTAAATTCTAATCAGAATAACAAGAGAAGAAAAAGAAAAGAAAAGAGAGAAGAAACAAACAGTTGGAAACTGGGAATTGGGAAAGAGAATGAAGGTTGCCAGAGGAGAATAAAGGTTGCTGGAGCAGAACAAAGCTGCTGGAAAATGAAGGTCACCGGCACTAGAGGATGCAGGTCGCGTGGGGATCGCGAGTTCGCTCCTAGGGCAATCATGTGTTTTGTTCTCAAGAGCTTCTGAGAAGCTAAAAACCTAAACTGAAACAAAGTAAAAGTCCAAAATAACCCTCACTAATGATCCAAAAATGAGGGCATTTCTGGGTTTTTCGTTGAATTTGTGGTGGCCACGACACTGCTCCCTGATCTGTGATTGTGCTGCCCTGCTACACCGCAATAGAGGGGGTTGTTGCAGCTACTCCGCCGCTATAGTGGCCGCTATGACCGCTGTTGACACATAGCTGCTATGTTACTCCCTTATTTCCTGGAGTCGGGGAGACAATTGAGTTATATTGGAATGGAATGTATGTCTGCTGACGTTGAAACAAATCCATTTGATTATATGGGAGAAATCAATAATTTTCTGTTGTCACAATTATTTGAAATTCTTTCCCACTTTCAGCTTTGATTTTTCAATTTTCTTCAGTGATTTATAAATCATAACTGATTTGGTTGCAGAATGATTTGCTCCAACTATTTCAGCCTTTTGGAGTAATAACAAAGCTTGTGATGTTGCGTGCCAAAAATCAGGTTTCTTCATACTTTCAAATTATTTCATGTTTTAGATTCTTATATTTCAAGGCTGAACCATTTCATCATTTTCTTTTATTTGTATAATCTATTGCTCTTGCAGGCACTTATTCAAATGCAAGATGTTCCTTCTGCAGTTAATGCTTTACAATTTTATGCAAATGTCCAGCCAAGCATAAGGTATAAATAGATTATTTCTTTTCTCTTTTAAAATCTTTATGTGATTGCCTTGAATACTACTATCTCTAGTCTTGATTATAAGAAACATAACCCAGTTTCAAATGCATAGTTGTCAATCCTGGATAGTGGCACGGAGTAGCCTACCCCCCGGAAATGGGATAGCAAGACAGTGGATAGCGAGACAACCACTATTCTAATATTTTTCACACACACACATGCTAAAAAATAGTCAAAATTGATAATCTATTCATAATTAAAATAAAAACTCAGTACATAAACAAAACATACAAGTAGCTGCTGCTGGATAGTAAGGAAAAAAAAGAAAAAATAAATTTGATAATGGGTGAAAGAAAAACAGGAAAACAGAGAAAAAAAAAGGAGCATGGAAGAGGAAGGAAAAAGAATACCGAGCACAGAAACAAAAAAGAAACCTGCAAGAGTGGAAGAGAAGGGGGTCTCTGGAAAAGAGAAGGTGGTTTCCGTAATACAGAGTGGGTCGCTGGAGGAAAAGATGAGAGCTTGGTGAGGTTGCTTGTGCACATTGGAGGAGAAGAATGAAGGGTTGAGTATTTTTTTTTCTTGAAAGCTGATACATGAAAATTCCCCAAAATTCTTCCACTAATTATTACTTACTTCTTAGTAAGGGTATTTTGGGGATCTCAAAATTTTTTTGACGGATCTTAAAACAACTTTGACAAATTCGAAAATATTTCAACGTAGTGCTCAAGAAGTGCCTGCTCCATCATGATTTCATCAACTCCACTACTTTGGGATAGCAGCTGCAACTGCCACACCGCTAAACTAAGACACTACGACCTTCTTGTGGTTGCACCGCTTGGTGCAATAGCAATGCTATTGACAACTATTTTCAAATGTATTATTTGGTAATTTCCTTTTATTATGAAGTCTATTAATGAGACATTGACTCATTTCCCACCAAAGTGGACACATTTAGGTATGGCAATGGGGTGAGGCGGGGGCGAGATTAGCCTCCCCAACCCCCACCCCCGACATCCCAAATCATCTCCGCCCCCACCCTCATTCTCCGTTAGGACTTAAAAATTTGACCCACCCCCGTCCCCATTGAGGGATCGGGTTTCCCAACCCCATCCCGTCCCTGATACACATGACAGTTCCAA
The DNA here is from genome assembly GCA_014843725.1 of Amphicarpaea edgeworthii. Lineage (NCBI taxonomy): Eukaryota > Viridiplantae > Streptophyta > Magnoliopsida > Fabales > Fabaceae > Amphicarpaea > Amphicarpaea edgeworthii. Next base: position 5,588,244 of record CM026325.1, read on the forward strand.
ATCATAAAAAAAATTACATGCTCGTCGCGTGACACCCTCGTATAACACACTTCTATTTCTCATAATAAACCAAATTGTTTCATTTATTTTATCAATAGAAATTTGTTTCATAATAAACAATCAATATTGTGTCAATCAAGCAAAACACACAAAAAAAAAACATTGAGTACTAAGTACCAAAATATAATAAAAACTAAACAAGTTCTAATTTCCAAATTCCAATCTAGCAAAATACGTCACAGCTTATATATAGTTATTATACAATGAGTTAAAAATATTATTTTATAATAAATATAATTAAATTAATGTTTAATATAAAATTTTTAAACTTATGATTTATGTCATAAATAGATAGATTACTCTAAGATATTTATATAATTTACTATATCAACAGCGGGGACGGGAGTGGGTGCAGGTGCGGGGTGGGGATCACAATTCCCAACCCCAACCCTATCCCCACTTTCTTAGGCGGGGATAACCCAAACTTGCACCTGTATCCGGTCAACTCGGTTTTTCCTGTCAAAATCGGGGTGGGGATGAGGGTATCCCCACGGGTGCGGGTTCAATTGCCATGCCTAGACACATTCATTGGGCTATTAGCAATATAAGCATGGTAGTCAAAGTGTCAAACATGAGATTCTACCCTAACTCAAAAAGGGGTTGTAAAAACGTAACTCAAAATGTAGTTTTTACAAGACTTAGAAAATTAAAATATATGCATAAAAATTCTTATATATATATATATATATATATACACTGTTGAATATCAGAATTAATATTCTAATTCTATTCATAATTGCAGTTTATCTAAACATAATCTCTTATTTAGAGGAAACAAAATATTTTATTTATGTACCATTAATGTAGTTGACCTATATAGACATGCACCCCGTGTACTCTCACAAACGGTTTTACCCTCAATTATCCATCTTTTCTCCTATTTTAACACGGTATCATAGCGTAATAGTGGGATAAAAGAAAATTGTAATTGTGCCCTGCTGGGGACCTACTATCCCCAATGAACCTTTTTGTGTTGACCTTCTTCTGCTTCCTTTTTCTGGTGACCCTTTCTTCTTCCACACATTTTCCAACAATCTTTTCAATTTTTTGGTGTCCTTTCTTGCATGTTTTTCAGCCTCCACATTCTACTTGCCAGTCATTTCCAACAAAGAATATTTCGGTCACCAATCCTGCTGCCGTCCTTTCCCAGCCACCGCCTTTTGATCATGGTGAAGAATTTCTGGTTGCCCATCCTATTGCTGTCCTTTTTCGGCATGCTTCTTGGTGACTTTTATGTGCTCTACTGGTTGCATGTTTCTGCCATGGCTATCTTTGACAATGGCTATTTAGGACAATTTTCTCTCTTTCAAGTTTCAATAATTTTGGATTCCACTATTAGTTTGAAGTTTCCAAATGTTGGTTTTAAGAAAGTAAGAACTTATTTTCTTATTCCAGCTCTCTCTTTCTAGCAATATTTCCCGACTTCACCAAGATCCTTGAGTTGTCTTTCAGACACTTTTTTTTGTGGAACTCAAATTGTTTTATATTTTAGTTTTATTAGTTGGGAAATTTTATTGTAATAAGCTGAAAGCTGCTTCATCTTGAGGGGGATGTTGAAAATCAGAATTACTATTTTGATTCTATTTATAATTGCAATTTATAGGAACATAATTTCTGATTTAGAGGAAACAAAATATCCGCTATTTATGTACCATTAGTAGTTAACATATATAAACATGCACCCATTGTGTACTCTGAACACACGGTTTTACCCTTAATTATCCCTTTGTTTCTCCTAATGCTGTGTGCTTCGTAATGTTTTTTTTTTTTTTTTTACTGTGGGTAACTAATAGGTTTAGCTGTTTAGGGGATTGGGTTTTTTTATGGGCTTAGGGTTAATAAGCCCAAAACAAACAATAAACACACCAAAACTGGTCCCAAAAGAAAACCAGCAGAACACGATTCAGCATTCCTGCACAGCGGCGAGTCGGAGTCATGAGCACAGGGAGACCTAGAAGAAACCTAAGAACGTACGTTTCTCGTGCAAGTGCTTGCACGCGTTTCTAGCTACCTGAATATAAGTCACACATTGATATTATTAATTAAATCTAACTAATTCAACTATTTATATTGGTTTTGATGAATTAGGTTTTTGTTTCTTATATATAGGACCAAAGGTAGTGTTTTGATAACTTGATCTAGGATGCCTTGTTTAGAGATTTGTAAAGGGCTATTAATTCATGTTGATGTTAAGAAATCATTGTTCTTTACATAGTTATCTTATTGTTTCATTCTAGGGGGAGAAATGTTTATGTCCAGTTTTCCTCACATCAAGAACTAACTACAATGGATCAAAATCAAGCACGAGAAGATGAGGTTGGTATTTTTTGTGATTTTTTCTTTAAATGGAAAAATATTTGCCTCAACTTGTTTGTTGTGGTAAAAACAGAAGATTGTCCAGCCCTTTTTCTTTAAGCATTTGTATTCTTTATTTTTTATGTGATGTTTTCTCCCCTATATTATTTATATTGTTCTTAGACTTCCATTGCAATAAGTTTAGTGTTAAATTCTTTTGTTCTGTAGTTTTCTTTCTCTTTATCACAAACTTCTCTATTTATTCTCCTTTCTCTCTCTCTCTTCTCTTTCTCTATGCTGTCTGCTGTCGGCAACTCTCTGGATGCACAGCCAAATCGAATTCTCTTAGTTACAGTTCATCACATGCTGTATCCTATAACAGCGGATGTGCTACATCAAGTGTTTTCTCCCCATGGATTTGTGGAAAAGATTGTAACATTTCAGAAGTCAGCTGGTCAGATTCTCTCAGATTTCTTCATCTCTCTTTCTTTTTCTATTAATTTTTTTTTTGTCTTAGGGGCCTAACTGGGTGAATTGAGGATATATTTGGTTCATGTAATAATTTATTTTGAAATATATAAATCTTTTTTTTTTGTAGATAAATAGGAAAATGAGTTCTTTGATATTAATGAAATTATATTTCTGAATTTTTATGGAAGAAGGCGATCTTTATATTTGATTTGTGCATGTTTCATGCATGTATTACTTGTTTCATCCTGTGTTTAAAAATCTGTGTAGGCTTTCAGGCTCTCATCCAGTATCAAACCCGTCAAAGTGCTGTTACTGCCAGAAGTACTCTTCAGGTTGCTTTACATTTACATGGAGCTTTTGGCGTTACTTGGCTTGTTGATTCTGATACTATTTTTCTGATATGATGATTGTAACTCTGGCAATTTCTAGGGACGCAATATTTATGATGGTTGTTGTCAGCTGGACATTCAGTTCTCAAAGTAGGTTAAATTTATCTCAGAAATCTCGTCCTATAGTAGTTTCTGGGTTTTAGAGACTTATGTTATGCTTCTATGCTGGTGATCAATCTTGTATCCCACATCTATCTGTCTTTGCCTTTTATTTATTTATTTATTTTTGGCTGGACATTAATTCATGTTTATTGCAGCCTTGATGAACTACAAGTGAACTACAATAATGATCGTTCAAGGTGACTCAGTTGGTTCTTTATTTATTTATTCATTTTTTAAACTTAATCTCTATTATAACATTGTAATCATTGTTACTGAGTTTATTCCTCATGTTCCACAGGGACTTCACAAATCCTAATCTGCCTACAGAGCAGAAAGGTCGACCTTCACAAGTATGTTCTGTATGTATTTATGAATCAAATCTTCTTGTTGACCTTTGTCAAGTTAGTTCTAATACTTTTTCACTTCATCCTTTGTCTCCTATGAAATAGCCTGGATATGGTGATGCTGGAGGCATGTATTCTGGAGCCAGGGCAGGTGCTAAATATTTTAATTTGCTTTGGTTGGTTTGCTTTGTTTATTTTTGTGTATAACTAATATTTGTCATTTTCTTTTTACAGGTGGATTCTCACCGGTGGGTGTTTTTCAAGCCAAGTTGAAGTCTCATTTGCGATTATTGATACACAGTTGAATATATGAGGAAGTTATTAACTAACTATCAATCTGCATTTTATGAAAAGTAGCATGATAAAATATAAATGTCTAGTGGATTAGTAGTTGACTTCTCTTCATTTACTTTTATTATATACATTTTTTAAATCTGAATACTTGGGTTGGCATGATTGTACCCAAGCAATTGGGAATTTGAGTTTGCTGATCTTCAGCAAAATAATTTCTTCATGGGACTTTATATATTTTCCTTAATCTTTTTCCAAAATGGTTTCATTGGAAAAAGACAGGAATTTGTTGGGCTTGACAGTCATTATAGTATTATCCTATTGCTATGACTTTTTGGTTTATTAGTTGACTGTAGACATGCGTGTAAATGAATTTTTCTCAATTACATTTAATGCATGTTTGGCTTAGCTTAATTGTTTGGAAAAAAAAAAGCTTTTATTTAAGCTTTCTCATTAGATTTTGATTATAAGCCATACCAAACACAAAATATGCTAAATCAATCTTGTATATTAATTTGTTTTGAATTTTAGATGGCCAATGCTGCAGCAATTACAGCTGCCTTTGGGGGAGGTTTGCCTCCTGGCATAACTGGAACAAATGAAAGGTGTACAATTCTTGTCGCAAATCTCAATCCTGATGTAAGTACATTTCCTTGATATTTCTGCCTTTTTCTAGAAAGTTCTCTCCATTTTTTTAAATATATTTGGCTTGAATTTTTTTTCTCCCAGAGAATAGATGAGGATAAAATGTTCAACTTGTTCTCCATTTATGGGAACATTGTCAGAATTAAACTTCTCCGAAACAAGCCAGATCATGCACTTATCCAGATGGGGGATGGATTCCAAGCTGAATTGGCAGTACACTTTCTGAAGGTTTGTTTCTTGTACACCTTAATGCCTTATAACTAGATCTTATGATATCACTACAATATTTCCAAATTCTGATGCCTTTTCCCTGTCTAAATGTTAAAGTTTCCATTTGGTATTAGACTGGCATCATTCAGTTTGAGAGGGTGTTCTTTCTGCTGATTCCAGTTCATAGAACACTTTTTATATTCTCTCTTTTCATTACCTTTGAAATCCTGTTCTTTGTCTATCCTTATAGTAAAGAAATTATGTCATTTCTGCTGTGGAAAAACTGTTTCACTTTGTTCACTGCCCCTTCCCTCTTGCCTGACAAGTGACAATGCTTCCAGTCTGTGGCAGCGGGGCAGCTCAACATTTATAGTAAACCATTTTGGTTTTTACCTGAATATTAATCATAACATTTGTTCTTCTGTTAATGATAAATGTACTTTAAAGCTTATCTTCTTCCAAGTATTCACAACCTAAAGTAAAATGGAACTCATCACCATATATATTTAGTAGTGGATTTATTTTCTTGTTGCCTTTGTATGTTGTATGTAACAAGACTGAAATTGAAAGATCTATTTTATAATGAGATACTATTTTTTGTCTGTTTATTATAAAGACATTGTACTGTTAAACAATGTTTGCTCCTTCTGATTCTACTGGTGTTGTTTGGCATGCAATATTGATTCGTTTGAATGATTGGAAATGATCCATATTTTTTAGATGGTAGCATGAAGCATGCCGTTGATAAAGATAATGGTTGTAATATCTTAATTAGCTGATATCATTTAATACAAAATTTGAATCAGTTAAACTGTATTTTTTTATGGTTGTGCTGCCCCATTGACGTGCACATTACACTGAATTAATGATGGATCCTTTAGTCATCTACAAAGCATTATTTATACTTATTTGATATATTTATTCTACATATGTTTTCATTGTGGCCTGCAAATTAATCATTATGTATTTTTTTCTGCTCTAGTTTTGAGTCGATCACTTAAACCTTGTCAATTTGAAATATAGGGAGCCATGTTGTTTGGGAAGCGATTGGAGGTCAACTATTCAAAGCATGCAAACATAACCCAAGGTGCTGATACACATGAGTACGTCAATTCAAATCTCAATCGATTCAATCGTAATGCTGCTAAGAACTATCGGTATTGCTGCTCACCAACAAAAATGATCCACTTGTCCACTCTCCCGCAAGACATAACCGAGGAGGAGATTGTAAGCCTTTTGGAGGAGCATGGAACCATTGTCAACAGCAAGGTCTTTGAGATGAATGGAAAAAAACAGTCACTTGTTCAGTTTGAGACTGAGGAGCAGGCTACTGAAGCCCTTGTGTGCAAGCATGCAAGTCCACTTTCTGGGTCGGTTGTTCGCATCTCCTTTTCCCAGTTGCAGAATATATGAGCAGACTTTTGATAAGGGCTGAAGGGAAGAAACAGTTTTATGGTTGCTACTTGCTAAGCTTATTAGGGACAAGGAATTCTGAATTTGGGAAGGATAATTTTTTATGCAGATAATGTCACCTTCATTGTCATTGTAATGGTCTCTTTGCTTGCTAATTTACTGATAAAACCTGCTCTACTTTCTTTTTTCTCTTTGAATCATTTATCTTCTCATCTCCTTTGCCTCTACTAGATGTTTAGGTTTCTGACATAATGTTGTGCGGCAAACTTTATTATTGCAGATGGATGTAGTCTTGCAGAGTAGAATAGAAAAGGGGGAGGGAAGTTACTACTTTCTTCAGATTGAGGGATTGCCTTATGGTTTTTATAATGATTGTTGTATATGTTCTGTAATTCAGGCAAAGTAGAACTTTTTGTTGTATTCTCAATCCATTTCAATCCTTTTTGCTACATTTTTTGTTTTGGTTTATTTGTTCCTATCTGTACTTTGTTGCAGCTACATGTTTCTCTCATCCTTTTCTTTCATCTCCTACTATTTCCCCCCTTTCTTTCTTCTACCTTGCATGCTCATGGATTGAGAACATGTTTCATTATTTCTTCTCCTTGAGATTCCCATCTTTTCCTCTCCATAAACAATCACTTATACCTTCTAAGTAAGAATGGAAAATAGGGCACTAAATAAATAAAAGGGACCTTGTATGAGTCTATGCATGATATGCACGAGGTTTTACATTTTTTTTAATATTTACATGCAATCCTGAATTGCTCCTATTTTCAAAAATAGAATAAAGAAACGTAATTCCGCAACCATTGCATTGGTGAATGGAGACTTTGAATCCCTTAAATAAGTTTAGAATGAGTTTTGTAGATTAAAAAACGTGACCAAAGAATGACATTGTCCATCATCTATACACAGATTTTATTTTTTGTTCTGTTGTACAAATGTAACCCGACCAGATCATAAATATGAAACATTTTCAAATGAAATCCAACGTTGTTTTTTCTGGTAAAATGGATGCATTCCGTTTATCACATCCGTTTATGCTCAGCGCCGACAGCTACAACCACAACCCCTCTTCTCTCTTCTGCACCCTTCGTTCCCTCTCCACGAATCCTCGCAGCACTTGCAGGCGGTTCAAGGTGGAGGCCACCGCCGGCAGCAGCAGCGAGAAGAAGAATAACGAGCCCTTCGACGCGGCGGCATTCGAGGCGGAGCGGCTGGTCCTCGACGCGGAGGCCCGGCAAGCCATGGCGGAGGCCGCGGACCCGAAGGCTTGGAAATGGGTAATCCGAAAGAGAATATGGGATATGATGGAAGCTCGCAACTTCGCCAACAACCCCCGACCCGTTCACCACCGCATTCCCAATTTCGTTGGCGCTTCTCTTGCCGCTGAAAAGGTACCTACTTTATAAAGAGTAAATATTCTATGCATTCACGGTGTTACACTGTCAATCATAAATTGTTATGTACAAGAGTTTAATGGCTATTGCCAAACCATTAGAAGAGAGAAGAGTATTAATGACAACGATATTTTTGCAAAAAAAGTTATAATTTAAGACAACTTTATAAACTAAATTAACTACTTTTCTTAATCTTGATGAATTAGGTAATTGAGTCTTATAAATAGGAAAGAGTAGTAGTTAGTATGACTTCTAAGTTCTAAGATAGTTGTCGTAAAATTCAGCAAACTTACCACACATGATGATGATTTGTTATAAGGATGGCACACATGACAGTGTAAAGCTGCTTTACACACACGTAAGTGTAACTGTTGTTTAGAAAATAAACGTGCTTATAGGGGACCCCGTGTAGGATAACATGAAATGGATGAGATATAGTTTGATTTGATTTGATGTAGCTGCATTAAGAAAGTGCGTGAACTAGAAAAAAGTAAGATATATTCACTCTGGATTTGAAACAGGTTACTTGAATTGTTTGATGTGGGTTTTGGCAGATGAGGGAGCTAGGTGTGTTTCAGGTTGCACAATGTGTAAAGGTTAATCCAGACTCTCCTCAGAAACAAGTCAGGTTTCTCACTCTTTCAGGTCAGATACTTCATTTGGGGTTTGTTTTGTGTGTGGTGCTTGGGGGGGAATGTTATTTATGAACAAGTTGTGTGATTGGTGCCTTGTTGATTCTGTAGCAAATTTTCATAGTTTGAAACTTGTAGTATTATAGATAAGTGAAAAATAGCAAGAGTAAAAAGGTTTTAAAAATATATATGCTCATAATAATAAGTGGAAGAATAATGCTCACCTTTACAGTCATACACAACTGTCACTGTGTACACCAAAAATAAATGCTATTATCAACTGTGGCTCAGTTAAGGTATCTATGACCATGATGGTCTTTTACTGAACTTATGCACCCTACAGCAATGAATAAGATTTAAGTTGTCTAACATTTTATTGTTCCAGGATTGCTCCATCTATCTTTTTTTTTTTTGGAAGTATTATATTTAAGTTTATTAAGTTCGATATATCTGCCTTTTGGTGATTGTTAGGACCTGCTGCAATTGCACTTGATTTACCTTACTATTTTGATAAGAGTATGAGACTAATTTGTTACAGTCCCTTTATGATCTAACCTGAGCATGATGAGAATAATATTAAGAAATTTAACCGGCTAAAGGAGAATTTATGATCAATTTTAAAAAACTATAACTAATAAAATAAGACTTTAAGAATTTAATTAATTCAAGACTTGTGGTTCTTTTATTCTTCTCCTCTGGGTGTCTTCTGACTGGATCTTCAATATATTGCAGATGGCAAGAAGTTGTTGACTCCTCAACCTCGGCTGAGAACAGGTTTCTTCTCTGTACTTGATTCCAATATGTTAACTTTGGATACCATCAAGGAAGCCTGCACTTCTGTTGGGGTTGCCAAACATGGACGACCAATTGGGTTAGATGAAAAGATAAAGGTAGATCTTATTGTTATTGGATCTGTTGCTGTTGACCCAAGGACAGGTGCTCGATTGGGAAAGGGAGAGGTAAAGTTACATCTCTTTTACTTCTTGCATGGCCATGTTTAATCTTTGTTTACTTATCCACGAAAAGGCTAGAACTATAACATTAGATTTATATTTCTTGGGAATCTTTATAATCCAGGCTTTAAATTTTTTTTTGACTTTGTTTAGATAACATACAATTTCTTCCCAATGAAATATAGCTCATGGAGTCTAGTTTCAAGGCCCCCGATGAAACAAATATAAGATTCCCTACTTTTCTCTTACATTGTATGAGTGAACCTTGATGCAGTGGTAAGCTTGCTGCCTTGTGACCTAGCGATCATGGATTCAAATCCTAGAGACAGCCTCTCAGCATATGAGGGTGGAGCTCTGTATATCTTCCCTCCCGAGACCTCACTAGTTGGGAGTCTCATGTGTTGGGTTGACATTGTATACCAATAGTAATGTATAAAATAGTTAATTTAGCAGATGAGTAAACATTTAATCTATTAATAATGGATAATGGAATTTGAACTTGATTGTTCCTTCAACTAAGAGGATTGAAGTGCAGGGATTTGCAGAACTTGAATATGGTATGCTGAGGTACATGGGAGCCATCAATGATTCAACACCAGTTGTTACCTCTGGTAGTTTTGGTTTCTAACCTGCCTTTACCACTTTTGTTAGCCATTTCCTTTAAAAGTTTCTCTTGAACGTTTTGAAAACACAATTTCACCAGCTAGAGTAACTTAATGTATATACATACTTATTTCATGTTTCAATTTTCAAACATGTGTATGACACAACTTGTTTATGGATGCTTGATATTATTTCTGTTTTCACATACGATTATCTAGCCTCTATATGATATAAAAGGTTTATTTGGGTTGAACATATCTCGATTGCAAACGATCCTTTTGTTGGTTTTATGAAGTGACAGTGGAGCAGGGGAAGCACCTGAAAGTAAAATAATTTCCTTGCACTAATACTGATATGCTAACTGAATTTAATGCAATATGTTCCCCAGTCAGTCCCTCCATACCATATTGTAATGTGCAGTTATATTCATTATCTGTTTATTCTTGCCATTTGTAAATTTTGCAATTTGTCTTCTTTTGGTATATAACATATTGAGAACTACCCTTGCAGTGCATGACTGCCAATTGGTGGACGATATTCCAATTGACAAGCTGTTAATCCATGATGTACCAGTGGATATCATTTGTACTCCGACACAGGTCATTTTCACAAATACATCTATCCCAAAGCCTCAAGGTTGGTTAAACAATGCTACCTATCTGACTTCACATTTTCTTATTACCCTTTAATCTGTAAATCATTGAGATATCCTTGCAAAGACGTAATTTGTGTACAAGTAACCTTGAATGCTGTAGCTTCAGTTTTTCTTTACCTTGTTGGTTGTTCATAACTAGTGATATTTGTTAAAAAAACTAACCAACATCTTATCTCTGTTGCAGGAATTTATTGGGACAAGTTGTCTCCTGAGAAGCTGGGACAAATTCGTATACTAAGGGAGCTCAAGAAGAGGATTGAGCAAGAGACTGGACAGAAGCTTCCTACTGGTCCATCGGAGAAATTACCCCCAACTGCTCAACGAAGTAGAAGGGGTTGATTATGTGCATGTAAGTTTTGATGGATTTGTATACATCTTACATATGTTTGGCGTTTTATGTACAGAGAAAACTAACTGATTATTTAAAATTGTTTACCTGTATATAGTCTTGACGTTTTAGCAATAAGGCTATAAAAATACCAATTCTTAAGAAATCCATTCAGGCAATAAAAATGTTTTACAAAACATATTCTAAATACCAGAACCAAATTCAACAGTACAATAAAATTCTAAATAAAAAGTTTTAAACAATTATTACGTTTTGAAAACAAGTGTCTTAAAAACTAATACAGAAATAGGTAAGAAAAATGTTTTCTCATTTTCATTTTTTCCGCTGTATGAATAGTGAGTTCTCTCCTAAACTCTTGTCACCATGTCCCATCGTGATTACATTACACAGTGCCTCTTTTACTTTGAACTCCCTAATATTTTCTTCTCACATATTTACAATACTGCTATTAATTAAAAAACCTGTTTCCTGTGTTTTCACTTGTTTCTGTTTGATTATCAATACTTTCCGGCATGTTGGGTTTTTAATTCTAAAACAAAAATGGAGTGAATTGTTTTGGAAATCATTTACTATAAAAAAATGCTACTCAAACAAGTTTTCATTTTTAGAAAATAGAGAACAGTTTTCAGAATCAGTAATTAAATAGACTCTTAGTTATTGTATTTGCTTTCAAATTAGTGACAAATATTTTTTTTATTAGTTATGTATTTCTTCCTATAAAGTTGGTTGGACATTTCACTAATGCTTTTGGAATATTTTCAATGAAAGAATATGGAGAGTAATAGAGTATGATGTTCATATCTTTCTACTCTTAAGTGCTTAACTTCAGAATCTCAGTATGTAGAAGTCAATATGTTTGAAGCCAAAATCCAAATTGTCATTTTTGTTCAATCATCAATTTTAATAAGGGAAATATTTTAGGTTTTAATAATCTAACTTCCCCCTCCCTCTTCCCAAGGTAGGTGCTCCCTAAAGATTAGTGCCACCTATATAAAATCATTATTCATCATAAAATAAACTAGGAATAGTTATATACATAAATTTTCCTTTTCTGCTGTTTTGGTTAATATGACTGGTTGTTAGTTGTTAGTGTCGAATGTAATTATTGTTGCGTGGTTAATGACAATCCTTATATGTTCCTTTCTTGAGCATCTTTCAGTCCAATTATTTCATGTGTAACCGTGGCCAAAAATGCAAGACTTGCTTTTCTTTCTTAATTTTTTTGGTGTATGAGAATGATGGGTCATGAGTAGAAGGATGTAGCTTTTTTTCAGAAGTCAAATGTGGAGAGTTATATACAATGAATTACAGATTTCCTTGGTCCCCATGAAAGGTACATTTCATTCCTGCTACTATTTTTTTTCTTGTCAGCTTGTTTTCTTTTCCTTCATTTGAATTTTCTGTCGCTTTATTTTACTTTTTGTGTTTAGATCTTTTTCTTAAAACTGAAGTCATAGGATGAGTTCTAAAGTTTTGAAGCTTTGATAATGATAGGAAAGAAGTACCACGTAATGGTTCGTTTGTCCACTCCAAACCGACTGTGGAATATCATCGGGTGTATTTTGGATTTCTTTTAAGATCTTATTGCCAAAGTCAAACGTGATGTGGATACTAACACGTGAATCAATTAAAAAATTTCATATTGTGAGTTCAAGAGATAGAATGTCAAGTCTTTTTCAAATGTTATTGTCCAATGTGTTCCAGTTGTACAATGAAAATGTATTGGTATCATTGTGGTAGCAAATCAATCATGCTTTTGAAGCGTAAGTGTGGAATAAAGTAGAAAGACACTACTTAAATGTATAGTAGTCAAAATCTATCGTCTGAGGTATCCAAGGAACTTTGACATTTGAGGCATATAAGAGTTGAGTTTGAAAAGGTACTGCACTGCTTCACAAACTATAAATGTTACCTAATAGGTTTAGTTTTCATTCCTTCATTTTACTTCTACAGACCTCATTGTTATAAATATTATATTAGTTTTACACTTGTACATGGTGCATGTAGCTTGTGCATGGGATCAGTTAGTGGATTTAGTTGGTTTGACAAAATCTACTTGGTGGAATCCAACTTTGAAAATGTCTGACAAATAATCATTTTTCAATTGGCCAAATGCACAAGCTACTTTATGCATTATCCTTTTCCTATGGAAATTCCGAGTTGTTAGTAGTTATTCTACAGGGAACAATACTATTCACACAGCACTTGCATTCACCATTATGCTGAAATGTACAACTAGCTTAATCTAAATTCAAGTGGCCCCATCACATTACTATTATACGCAGATGTAAGTCATGTATACACTGTACAATTGGGAGTGCTAAAGTTGTCACTTATCAAAGTAGGTTTGTTTCTCTACTTGAATTATGGTTGTATTTAATTTCTATCCAGAATAAATGTTGAGTGCTAGGAGGATCAATGATTCTACCCTGCCATGTTTTGCTTATGTTCAAAATAAATACAATTTTGCCTATGCAGCAGTCAGCTAAATTATTTTTTTGATCACACATTTTGTGCATAAATTTATAGTTCTGCAGTGAGTTCAAAAGCTAGACAAGTGATAATTTACTATCCCATTGTTTTCTACATACCCAAGTGATAATCTCTAGGCAAAGCAAATCTTATGGCATGTATTGATCACCTTTACAAGGAGTAAGAAACATTGTGTTAGAAATTATATTCACTACAGGTCAGTGAAGAGATATGAATCATATGATATGACATTTGAAATGAGCAATTTGATACACTAGGAAGACAATTTTGTGGTGTGGGTTGAAATGATGTGATCATATAATAATCAAATATCACATTATTAAAAGAATGGTCTAAGTTGTTTAGTTTACTGTGGTGTTTGTTGAACCGGATAAAAAGGTCTGGGAAGATAAAACGTGAAAACGCCGAAAAGGACAAATTGCAATACTTTCTACCCAATGGCTATAGTTGACTGTGATTCATGATGTTGAAGTGTTCAATTTAATCTTTTGCAGTACTTTGGTTTATTATTTTGATTGCTACTTGTTAATTGTCCTATTTGTTTTGTATTCTGGTTCTAAAGTTTGTGGATACCCCACCACTATTATGTCGTTATTTAAGGCCCAAGTTGAACTAGTTGCATTTTTCATCCCTTTTGGTTGTGTTAAAATCTTTATCTTGTGTTAGGGGTTTAAGCTCCAATGAATCTGTCACCAGATGGTAATAAAATATTAATAAATTTAAAGTCAACTTAGGGTCCAATACATTTTTTTTTTTTAACAAAAGACTTGTTAGAACTGATTAGAAGAGCATATTAACAGGGAGAATTGAGGAAGAACTTAAGATTGATCTACATTTATGAGTAGATAAATAATTGGATACCACAAAGCCTAATCTTAGTGTATCTAATTTCATGATTTTTCGGGGAATTTATCTCATTAATGCAAGTGATTTTAAAAACATTAAAATATCTACAAAACTAAAATAACAGATAAGCCTTAGAAGTTAAAAGGGGTTAAGTTTGGTTTTACAAAACATGAGGTAGAAAATTTATTGTTTTCAATTATCTTTTTATTTCTTCTTTTCATTCAAATTTATCTTCTTTCATTGAGAAAATTTGAAATCTTATTCATGATAGCTTGTTTTCTTTTTCCTAGAGTTTCTTTGGTGGTTATGGAGTGGATAAGATTTTCTCTTTTTTCTTCTAACTTCCTATACACTATCTAAATTTTTTTTTTAAAATATGAAAAACAAGACTAACGTTTGAAAATTGAAAATATTGAAAATTTTCAAAAATATTAAAAAATAAAAGTAAAGTCTTCAAATCGAAAAGTATATGAATTTTTTTAAAATATGCAAAAAGAAGAGTAAAGTCATGAAAACATTAAAAAAAATTAAAAATTTGAAAAAAGAAGAGGAATGTTTTGGAAATTTGAAGAAAAAAAAGCATAATACTTGAAAATTTGAAAAATAAAAATAAAACTTGGAAAAATAATAAAAATCAAGAGGATTGTCTTGAAATGTATAAAAAATTAAAATTTTTAAATATGAAAAAATAAAGGTAATGTGTTGATTTTTTTTAAAAGTGGATTTTTTAAAAAATATATTAAAAATAAGAGGAATGTTTTGAAAAACTAAAAATAAATTAAAATTTTAAAAATATGAAAAAATAAGAATAATGTCTTGAAAATCTGAAAAAATTATTTTTTTAAAAAATATAATAAAAAACAAGAGAAATGTTTTGAAATTTTGAAAAAATAAATGAATCCTTAAATAATTTAAGGTTTGAAAAATAAAATCCAAAATTCGAAATGATTTGGGGTTTCAAATGAAATTCAAATTAATAGAGTTTTACAAATGAAACCTCAATAATTTATGGTTTCACAAATAAAATCATTAATAATTTGTGTTTCAATCTAGGGTGAGTTCTAAAATTGCATTAATTAAACCCTAAATAATTAGGAATTCATTAAAAAAATCTTAAATTTAGGGTTTCATTGAAGAAACCCTAAAACTTACCTTAAATTGAAACCCTAAATATTTAAGGTTTCATAAATAAAATTTTAGATATTTATGAAACCCTAAAGTAAAAACATAAATATTTAAGGTTTCATTGATTGAATCTTAAATTTTATCCTAAATTGAAATCCTAAATATTTATAGTTTAAAAAATAACACCCTAAATATTTAAGATTTCATAAATGAAATATTAGATTGAAACCCTAAATTGAAACTCAATATTTAAGGTTTCATAAAGAAACCAATAAATATTTAAGGTTTGGGTAAACGAAACTCTAAAATGCAACCATAAAAAAATTAAGGTTTCATAAACGAAAGATTAATTATTTAGGGTTTTATTAATGACAAACTAATTTAAAACCATAAATAATTAAATTTTCATTAATAACAGTTTAAATTGAAACCCTAAATAATTGGAGTTTCATAAATAACACCGTTAATTGAAACCTTACCTATGTAAGTTTTCTTTAATGAAACCTTAAATTGAAAACATAAATATTTAACGTTTCATTGATTAAATATTAAATTTCATTCTAAATTAAAATACTGAATATTTAGGGTTTCATAAATTTAACATTAAATTCAAACCCTAAATTTTTAGGATTTCATTAATGGAAACCAAAAAATTCAATATTTCATGATGAACCTTTAAATTGAATCCTAAAATAGTTAAGGTTACAATAATTAAATCTTAAATTTCATCCTAAAGTGAAACCCTAAATATTTAATGTTTTATAAATTAAATATTAAATCGAAATCTTAAATATTTATAGTTTCATTAATCAAACCTTAATTATTTAAGGAATTAAGGTTTCATTAATGAAACTGTAAATTAAAATCCTAAATATTTAAGGTTGGATAAATAACCCCCTAAATATTAAGGATTTCATTAATGATAGCTCAAATTAAAACACTAAAGAATTATGATTTTAAATAAAATCCTAAATTTAAACCATAAATATTTAAAGTTTCATAAATAAAGCACCTAAATGAAACCATCAATAACTTGTTTTTCATAACTGAACCACTAAATTAAAATTCTAATTATTTAGGGTTTCATTAATGAAACATTAAAACTCACCATAAATTAAAACTCTGAATGGTTAAGGTTTCATAAATAAAATCATAAATATTTAGGGTTTTATTTATAAAACCCTAAATTATAGGGTTTCATTATTAGAACCATAAATTGGAATCTAAAATATTTAGGGTTTCGTAAAGAAACCCCTAAATATTTTAAGTTTTAATAGTTGAAACTCTAAATTGCAACCATCAATAGGATTTCAAAAACAAAACCTCAATTATTTAAGGTTTCATTAATGCATCCTAAATTGATACCATAAATAATTAAAGTTTCATTAATAACAACCTAAATTCAAACCCTCACTAATTATAGTTTCATAAATAAAACCATAATTTTAAACCCTAAATATTTATAGATTCATAAATAAAATATTTAATTGAAATCATTAATAATAATTGAAACCTTAATATTTAAGATTTCTTCAATGAAACCTTAAATTTAGGGTTTCAATAAAGAAACCCTAGAAGTCACCTTAAATTGAAATCATGTATATTTAAGGTTTTGTAAATAAATTCCTAAATATTTGGAGTTTCATAAATGAAATCCTAAATTCAAAACATAAATATTTAATGTCTCATTGATTAAATCTTATATTTCATCCTAAATTGAAAACTCTAAATATTTAGGGTTTAATGCATAATACCCCAAATATTCACGGTTCATAAATAAAATATTAAATTGAAATCTTAATTATCTAAGATTTTATTATTGGAACCATAAAGTGAAACCCAAAAAATTTAAGGTTTCACAAATAAATTCCTAAATATTTAAGGTTTTGATAAATGAAGTTATAATATTAAAAGTTTCATAAATGAAACTTTTAATTGAAAACATAAATATTTAGGTTTCATTGATTAAATTCTAAATTTTATCATAAATAAAACCTTCAATATTTAGGAGTGCATGAATAAAACATTAAATTAAAATTTTAAATATTTAGGGTTTCATAAATGAAACATGAAATTGAAACCTTAAATATTTATGGATACAATTTAGGGTTTCGTTTATCAAAATCCTAAATATTTAGGGGTTTCTTTATAAAACCCTAAATATTTTGGGTTTTAATTTATATTTTCATTAATGAAACCTTAAATAATTAGAGTTTCGATTTAATGTTTTATTTATGAAAATCTAAATATTTAAGGTTTTGATTTAATGTTTCATTTATGAACTCTTAAATATTTATGATTTTATTTATGATGAAATTTAGAATTTAATCAATGAAACCTATATATTTATGTTTTCAATTAAGGGTTTCATTTATGAAACTTTTAATATTTATGATATTTTTTACAAAATTTTAAATATTGAGGGTTTCAATTTAGGGTTGCATTAATTAAACCCTAAATAATTAGTGTTTTGATTAAGGTTTTGTTTATGAAATCTAAATATTTAGGGTTTTATTTATGAAACCTTAATTATTTAAGATTTTAATTTAGACTGTCATTAATAAAACCTTAAATAATTGAGGTTTTGCTTATGAAACCCTAAATATTTTGCATTACAATAATTAAATCATAAATGAAACCCTAAATTGGAACCACAAATATATAGGGTTACTTTATTAAATCTTAAATTTCATTATAAATTGAAACACTAAATATTTAGGATTTCATAAATAAAACCCTAATATATAAGGTTTCATAAATGAAACATTAAATTGAAACCCTAATTATTTAAGATTTCATTACAAAAACTCAAAATTGTAATCCTAAATATTTAGGATTTTGATAAATGAAACCTTAAATATTTAAGGTTACATAAACAAAACATCAATTATTTAGGATTTCATTAATGAAATCCTAAATTTCACCATAAATTTAAATACTAAATATTTAAGGTTTTATTTATAAAACCATCAATATTTGTAGTTTTCTAAAAGAAACCCTAAATATTTTTTGTGGTTTCACTAATAAAACACCAAATTTTATCCTAAATATTGAAAGTTTAATAAATGAAACCATAAATAGAAATTCATTAGTATTTAGGTTTTTATAGATGAAACCCTAAATTGAAACCTTAAATATTTAGGTTTCATAAATAAAACCATAAATTAAAATCATAAATATTTTGGGTTTAACTAATAAAATCCTAAATTGAAACCTTAAATATTTAGGGATTCATAAATAAAACTCAAAATATTCAGTGTTTCATAAATAAAACCCAAATATTTAAGGTTTTAT
This sequence comes from Amphicarpaea edgeworthii, assembly GCA_014843725.1. NCBI lineage: Eukaryota > Viridiplantae > Streptophyta > Magnoliopsida > Fabales > Fabaceae > Amphicarpaea > Amphicarpaea edgeworthii. The sequence goes on from CM026325.1 coordinate 5,606,814, forward strand.
TATTTTAACCCTAAATTTCACCCTAAAATTTTAAGGTTTAATAAATGAAATAATAAGCAACTTCTTGAATATTTTAATAAATTTGAAAAAAAAAGATCAATAATTTTAAATTTTGAAAAACATAAAAATTTAAAATATGAAAAAAGAAACAAGTGTAATATATAAAAAAAAAATGAAAAACTTAAAATAGCATAAAAACAAGAGTATGAAAAATAAGAATAATGTCTTGAAAATTTGAAAAAAAAAATTAATGATATAAACAAACCAGAGTAGTGCCTTGAAAATTTTGAATGAAATTGATTTTTTTAAAAATATATGATAAACCAAGAGGAATTTCTTGAAATTTAAAAAATATTAAAAAGAAGAATACTGTCTTCAAAAATTTGAAAAAAAATAAAAATAAAATAAAAAATATTTAAAAATAAGAGAAACGTCATAAAAATATGAAAAAACATGAGAATTAAAAAAAAACAAGAATAATATTTTGAAAAATAAAAATATAAAAAAAGAATATCTTGTAAATTTGAACAAAAATATAAATTTGTAAAAAACATGAAAAAACATAATGACTTCAAACTTTTAAAAAAAAATTAGAAAATAAGATAAATCTGAATTTGAATAATAATTATGTAGCTTATCATTTATGTGTATTATGTTATTACAATTAGTATTAAATATTTATAAAAATTTCAGTTATATATAATAATTAAGTTATACGTATCATATCATTTAAGTAATCAAATATTTATAAACATATTTAATTAATAATAATATTTAATAATTATGATTAAAATGTGAGTTATAAAAAATAAAAAAAATATTATATAATTATCATTAATGATAAGCAACATAAAAAATATTTTTAATTTTGTCAAAACTATAATGTTATACCATTTGTATTGGGTGACTAATTAAATTGAAAAGTCATTTAATTAATATCTCTATATTATTAATTTGTAATTAACAGGGACCAAATGTAAAATTTAATCCTTTATTAGAGACCAAACATATAAGCCTAAAAATATTATGCTTTTAAAAATTGTACAATTTTCATATTTTTTATTTTAAATTTTTTGGAAAAAAAATAATATGTAATATCAATATAAATTTAATTTACTAATCAAACTTTATCAAATTAAATTTTTGCCCAAAAGTTCTTTTTTTAAGATTCTACTATAATTTTTTTGGCCAATTTTTTATTTAACAAAAGTTCTTTTTTTAAGATTCTACTATAATTTTTTTGGCCAATTTTTTATTTAACAAAAGTTCTTTTTATAACTTTAAATTAAAAGACAAAAATTAGGATACAAAAAATAAAATGACATAAATTACAAGAATTAAAAATATATTTAAACCAATTCTAAATTCCTAAATTTTGAAGTAAATATTTTACATGTATTTTATTTCATAACCTAATGTGATATTTATTAGTTTATTTATTTTAATTTCTATGAAATATATTATATATATTTACACAAAAACCGCCCAACTCGTGGATTAAAATCGAGTTTGACTTAATTTTATCACAAACCCTCCTAATAAATATATGACAATCAATTTTGTAGCATGCACGTTGTATCCCGCTCCACAATGTGAACGAGAATAAAAGTTGGTAAAGAAAAGGCAACATCAAACATACTCGTGGGTTAGAAGATATCCAAGAATCCAACCAATATTTGAAAGTAGTTGTGGAAAAGAAAAAGCATAAATACAAGACATTAAATTTGAGAGACAATACGACTAACGACAAGTAACAATGTTTGTCCTATGTTCTGTATTATCATCTAGAATAAATAGCTAACTAACTAACACTTGATTAATTAGTAGCTTTTAGACTTCTTCTTTTTTGTTCCTTTTATTTTCCACTTAATTATTATTTACATAGATTTGTTTCAAACTTTATCTCTTCTCAGGCTTTAACTCGAATATTTTTGCTTCCAAACTCCTTCAATACTATCACGAGTGCAAAATATGGCAATAATTTATCTCTGATATTTGCAGAATGTGGAAAGAGGATGACGCAAATGTCTCATTTGTAGGGCTATATTAAAAATATTTGTGGTCCTGTTCAAAGTTTTGAATCGATCTTTCTCCAGGCCGGACCATCTTATCTGAAACCAAAACTCGAGAGAATTCAAATCTCACTTTTGCATTAAAAAAACAAAATTCATAACAATGGTACAATAAAAAAAATAGTAAAAGCAATGCCACTTTGGTATCATATATAAGCATATATACTATGATTGGTATCTATGATCTATCTTTGCATTGATACATGTGGTCCTATTACGTACAATTACCATTTTGTTAATGCACTACATGCACGTGTGTCGGTGTGTGAATATAAATTATTAGAAAGTACAAAGTACTCCAACGTTGAAGTCAAGGATAGTGTAGACAGTGAAAATATATATACGTATATTAATAATACTAATTAACGACAAGTCGACAACATTATAGGGGAACTGATTATTTATTTTTAAAAATTTGGAAAAAAACAATTAAAGATGGATATACAATTTGAATCAAAATATATATACATGTCTAAAATCTTGTCGAATATTTTCTTTTGGTTTTTTAGGGCCTAGAAAAAGGTTTGCTGGATGCGCTGTATCTACTCATACTCCACGTTTAACTATCTTTGCAATATTCCATATAGAACGTAAGATTTTTTTTTTAACTTATAGTGAAGAATGTTTAAAAAATATATGTTAAAGAATAGTATATATTTTCTTAATAAAAATTACTGCTATAATTTTGAAAAAGACATATCCTTCTTTTCTGAAAAAAAAAATGACAGATTTATAATTCCAAACAGACGCATCGTTCGCACGCCTCTAAAACACAACAAAACAAAACAAAGGTCTGAATTTCCAAGAATTTGCACGCTCTAATCCCGAGGATTGTGGAGACAGTAATACACGACAGTTTCTTTTTATTATTAAAAAAATAATAAATTTTGTTCCCGACAAGCTTTTTAAAAAACATTGATTAGAAAAATTATATAACAAAAACCAATTGTCAATATATTCTTAAATAAAAAATATTTTTAATTCTTTGATTATTACCCTAATAAAAACTATACGCTCCGTTACCTTTTTTTTTTTTTTTTGTCACGTTCTAGCCGATTTTTTGGACTTGAAACTCCGTCATGCGATATTAGTGGATCAAGTTCATCTCGCGGAAACATTAATATATATATCCCAGTTCAATAGATTTACTATTTTTTAAAATAAAAAAATAATTGCCCAAAACATTGAGTTAATTAATCTTTGCTTTAAGAGAGAGTTTTCAGACCAACTTTTTCCTTCTTAACGTACGAGGTTGATTTTTTAACTACAATTTTGTTTGATATTTGTCACTTACTAATGCTCACACTCCTAGCTAGCCGATTTTATGGACTTGGAACTTCATTATGAGATTAAAAGTGGATTAAGTTCATTTAATTTAGATGAACATGAAATTAATTATAGTATGTTCTTGGACTGATCTAGGACCTAGGGAGACAAATACCTTAGGCCTAGCATATCATGAATCATGAATGACAATGATAGTTAATAAGGGGAACTCATCCAACCTAATTATTATACAGATTATATATGATTCTAGAAAAGGAAAGGTTTTCTAGACTGTAGAAAAAGAGTACTGGGCCTAAAGGCTTATGGATGACGAGGCTATATATTCACAAAAAAAAAAAAAGAAGTAATTTATTCTTCCATTTGTTTATTATTATGAAAAAGTATTCTAGATTTGGGAAGAGACTATATATTGTGTGGAATATCAAAGCATAAAAGTTTAATGAAATCAGCTTATTATCCAATAATTTTCTCCTTCAAACATAAAAAGAATAATTTTAAAACCTATTATTATTATTAATCTTCTTATCTTTTGTATGGTAAGTAATTAAGTATTAAATATATTTTATATTTCCAAGACACTGTCCAAAATAAATATTCAAATTTATAATATAAGAATCAATTGTTTTATTTTTACTTTTTTCACTACACATTGCAAAAAAATTAAAAAACAAAAGTTTTTTGTTATTATTTTTTATTAAGAAAACAATTTTCTTAGACACATTTCACTTAATATCAAAACCGTTAGTTGAGTTGGATTTGAATTAATCTAACCATGTATATTTTGTTGAACTAATTTGGGTTGGATCTTTTGGTACATAATTTATATGGTAGAGAATAAACTGTGAAAATACAAAATCAGAAAAAAGAGGGAAATTATACACGTGCGTTCATTTTGAGTGTGAAACGTGACAAAAAGTATCATATGTTGCCAAAATGAAAAGAAAAGAAAAGAACCTAAACCTCTCAAGGCTCCAATATCATAATCACACGAATCAATCAACTTTATGAGTGAAGAAGTTCTAATATATATTAATATCAAGCTTGGTCTTTGTGCGAAGCAGCTTTTGCATAATTAACTCACCATGGTCCACCTCCTTAGAAGAATAACAGTATTAACCTAACCTTCAATCATATCAAACCTTGATCTCTTTCCAAATATCACCACGTACGTGTGCATATTTCCACATTGTCATCATTCATTTCTACATTTTAGTTGCTAATTGAAAAATATATTTACTAGCTTGAAACTCAAAGCAAATTATATATTAATCCCACCGTTTTCTTTTTCCTTTTTTTAAACGATTTTAATTTGTTGATACTACTACTTATTCGGTGTATGTTTGATTTAACGTTAATTGATTTATAAATGATTATTCAATCAAAATATTTAAAATGTATATCGGTTCAATATAATATTAAATTAAATGAAACTTTCATCTTTATTTGATTTCAATTTATATTGTTTTTCACTTTTAAAATCATGAGATGAAATTTATTTTAACATTAAGTGAACTAAATTATATATGAGTTTGTTTGTTTGTATTATATTATAAGCACATGTTTAGTTGAGTTTTTATTTTTTTAAATCATTACCTAGGTTTTTTCTTATATAAAAAAAACACTTTTAAAAGTCAGTAAAAACAAATAAATTAAACCAAACATATTATACCAAGCAGACCCTTTTAATTGTAAGACCGATGATAAAGAGATTTCGGTGTTCTAAAATCTAAAACAAATATACTGTACATTGCTTTCAATCACAAATATCATTATAATTTATAAGAGAAACACACACACACACACACATTAAAAATCAAACTCAACATCAACTCATATCAATCAGTGCATTGCAATTATTATGAGTTAGACAATATATACCATGCAATTATTCAGTATATTGAAATTCACTTTGGTTTTACGAGAATATAGAATGTGTTGGCTAAAGAGGATCGAAGGAAGAGAATGTTTCTTTTTGGAAATTAAAGTGGTACTACACAACGGCCAATACTTCAGTTGATAGGATTAGAGGGTATCCCAAAGATTTTCTAATTATTCTCAATAAGACCTTCAAGCGTGACTTCAGTACAGGAAGCCAAAAGCACACTTGCATGGCATTTAATTTGTTCTCGCGTGCTTCAGTGCACACTCACGTACCACAGCTTTCCATCACTGAAAAACAATTATTGTTTATTTATTTTTCATGGTTGATTAATTGAATTAATATATCTTATATATGTGTGTTTCTCTCACAAATTATAATCATTAGATTGACTACTTGCATTGTCATTTCACTCATTTGAGGGCATATATTGTGTGACATGTACATTCTCTACTGTTTCTTTTGTTTTTATATGCTTAATAATGGAGAGAATAATATTTTAGATTTAAAGGAAGTTTAAAATGTACTTGATCGGAACAAAAGAGAACTTTGGTACTACATATCTTTCAATGGGACATTTTTACAACTTCAGATGATCCGTTCTGGATTTGGGGAATTAAATTGGAAAGGAAAATAACGATATATGCAACCCTAATTTGCTAGTGGATGTTGATAGGGAATGTCAACACGATAACACTAAAAGTCAGTCTGAAAAAGTTTAGAGAAAAAAATTAAATAATAAAACTAATTTTATAATTTATCTCATAAGCCTTTAGTCTAATGAAGCTTCTCATAAAAATATTCCTCATTATATATATAAAAAAAATAATTAAAGAATAACTATCCCTTTGTGAAAATCGATTTAGGTAATATCCCTCTAATCCTCTTATGGTTTTACACTTTTTTAAGTTATCCCATAACTTGTTTTTTGTGTTACTAAACTTGCCCGTAGTTTGAATTCTGGTAAAAATTGCCAAAGTCTTTAATTTTGCTATTTTGGTTACAATTTCAAGTTTATTATATATATATATATATATATATATATATATATATATATATATATATGTATGTATGTATGTATGTATGTATGTCCAAATTTCAATTTATCATGTAAACAATTTTTATTTTCAAATAATAAAATATTTTTTTTATCATTTTATATTATTTTGATAAAAAAAATAGTTAATTTGATAAAACCCTTGGTTAAAATTGAAAATTGTTATCATAATAAAGATTATGATAAATGAGAAACAAATCTCTTGTAATTTTAATCTAAAGTGTTCTTGATCAATATATGTATAATAGTATTCATTTGATGAATATTAATAGATCTCATTTATTAATTTACACATATATAGATGATGTACATAGGGATGTAATCATTAAACATTGAAATTTTTTTAATGGTTAATATTACCTTAATTTATCAATAGAAAAAGAAGAAATATGACATTTCCTTTTATTTGAAATTATCATAGTAATTAACAAGTCATTTCTTATATTTTAATTCCGGACACCTAATGCTCTGGAGCACTAGTTGAATAGATATTGGATATAATTAAATACTAGTAAAATTAATGATTATTCAAGAAAGAATCCATCAACTCTAGATAATATGTTTGAGCTCTATAAATTAAGACATTGGCCAGGACAATTGAATGAATGAAAAAATGAGTATCTTAGAGTCATTCACTGAATAAATTTATTGATTAACATGATTGAATTTGACAGTAATACCATATTCTAAAGTTAATCTAAAGTTGTAAATGATGGAAGGAAATATTATATATTAATCTTCTAGTGGTTCTTGAAAGTAACAACAAATTATTTCATACTATCTAGACGTTGAGGAGTGTTGCTAGATGCCTACGTTGGTTAGTAAAATTAAATTGATTAAATTTACCTGCAATTTAGTATTGAACTTATAGGGTCACACACAAATGAGTGTGTTAATCTTTACTAGAGAATGTATAATAATATTTTATGAGCAATAAAAAAATGATGAGAGAGAATATATTATTTTCTATTAATAAGTTTGAATTTGAATATGTTCAAATTTGAAATTTCTTATTAAAAGAATATATATTGTTTCTGTTAATAAGTTTGAAAATTAAATTCAAAATTTGAAATATTTTATTAAGAAAATATATTATTTTCTTTTAATAAGTTTAAATTAATTTGAATATGTTCATGAGACGAGTTATGTGATAGCACTAGTATTCCTATAAATAAGAGATCTTCCATATTTAAGAGTTTTGAAGTATTATTGAAAAATATTTGTATTTCAAAGACGATAACATTTCGACTGCATGTGTTTTAAACATCAGAATTAACTAACATTATTAACACTTAATTTTCACTTTTGCCAGTAATAAGATTAGTGAGCCATGAGAGCTAGAACGTACTATTGAGTGTTGACCCTACATACTATTGCTTCCCTCTTAACAAGGCTAAGAATTAGATGATTGTCAATCCATCATAGATATTAAAATTGACCAATCATCAAACAATATTTCCATCAGGTTCTTTCAATTCATAGCAACAATCTTCATGGCTTTGGACCACATACCACTAATAGATCCTGTATGGTCAGGGGAACCTAAACCGCAGATGGATTTTCATTCATCCATGTAAAAGTGGGTTCAATAGATTTTGCCATGAAAATCAGAGAGAAACTTGTTCATGCAATATGAAAGCCTAGGTCGGATCCTATATCAAGAAAATGTCCTAGATTCATCTAATAGAATAACTAACTATCTATTTATGGTTGTTGGCTAGTCATAGTTTGTTGAGATTGATTTTGGTGAATTTTTTTTTTTCTGAGCTAGTTAATTAATATATTGATTTTGAGTTGACACTCAAATTTTTCAACCAATATTTTTATGCTCTAAGTAATATGTAAAATATTATCCTATACAGTGCAATTTTAAAATTTTAAAATAAATTATAATATATGTTTTTTTTAGTTAATTAATATTTTTTTCTCGAGAAGTTTATTGGAGTTGCTTTTACACGTTACAACTTTTCTTATTTGAAATAGTTGAAAAACTTAAGATTATTTTAATAATCAATTATAATTAAAATCATTTTTTTATACGTTTGTTAAAAAAGTGATTGGAAAATAGTTAATTTTTGTTTGGATTCAATAAAAAAAAATAGATTTTACATAATAAAAGAGTGTAAAAACTAAAAACAACTAAAAAAAAAAGTTATTAAAAAATAATCCTAAACTATAAATTTTTAATTTGATCAAAACTACTTATAATAAAAAAAAAGTTTAAATTATGTTTTCTCGTATACAATTTAAGACACTAATTAAAGCATGAAATAATGTATCAACTCATTTGTCTAATCAGCACCTCCCTCCAATCCAAATACAAAACTCGATCTACCACATTCTCTCGTGTAAAACACACCAAATAATAATTCCGTAAGTACACATTGCATTACCATACTTGTAAATTGTAATGGGTATTATATATCAACCTCCCCATCATTCATAAAAAGAAAATTAGTAACTAATTAACTAAATCACTTAAACGCGCTTTCTTGTTATACTGTCCTGTAATCAGTGTTTCCTTTTCATATTATTAATTTCATCGGCAACTTCTCAGAAATTGGGTGTTTCGCACGCGTCCACGTTTTGGTCCCATAAGTTCGAATTCCAATCAGTAAATATAATGTAAAGTATGTATCAATATTCAATTCAATTGGTTGTGGGGTCTACCCTATTGATCTTGCTATGCCTATGGGTCCCTTCTAGATCTGATCATTGAACCTGACCTCATTCTCTCTCTTTTCAAGCCACCAAAGCTACAAACTAATAACCCCATTCCCATTGTATATAATCATCTTTCCGGATTTTATTTTGGGTGCACCTTATTTTTCCGTGGAATATTTGGTGGTGACTAATCTGATATGAGTGAGGTCCCATATATGTGTACTTATCCATGTCATTCATTTACTTTTCTCTTTGTTAATGAGTCGCACTCATAACTCCACGTGAGTGTATATATATATAGCTTTCTCATTAGATTGAAAGAGAGCATGTTAAGTTATCCGTAATGCAAGTAGTTAAAAAGAAAGGGGGCGGTGTTTACTTTGATTAATCATCCTAATCTTAAACTCAAAAGAATTATGAAAGTCTTGAAAATAAAAAGAAACAGAGGATATATACGTGTCTTCTTCAGAAATTAATTAAAAGATGTCATGTATAGAATTCGTACCTTGATGTTATTGTTACATACGCCAAAACAAGATATTGTTATTGCTGCATGTATTTTAATTAATAATGTTTATGTATATTAGCACTGTTGTTAAAATTAAACTACCAGAGGATTGTAAAACACAAGCTGATTTAACTTTGTCGACATAAATTTAATATACGAAATATTAAATTTATAGTAATTTAATTCAACTGGTTATATATATTAATGATTTCAACCAACTTTTCTTTCTGGATTTTTTACGACGAAGTTTAATTGGATAAAATAATTTAACTATTACTAGTAATTTGATTTTAAAACTGAATCATATATTTTCTATATAAAGTCTTGAATTCAACTGTTATGTATAAAAAATAATGTGGTTAAAAGAAAAGGAAAAATAAAATAAAATAATGGTTATCATGATTAAGTCTATGAAATGTCTAAATTGGGTTAGTCTTTTTATTCAAACAACAATTCCTACAATTACAATTCCTTGTCGGAAGGGACGGATCCAAGAACTTAAATAGGGAGGGGTTAAATTTTTTTTTTATAAAAATTGAAGATAAATTTTAAAAAAAATAAAAATTTAATGTAAAATTTATATAAAAAAAGAAGATAAAAAATTGGTATTAAATTTGTCAATTTTTAAAAAATTGAGAGTAAAATCTACAATCATATAATATAAGAGTAAAATAATAGAATAAAATTTATAAAATTTTAAAAAATTATAGATAAAAAGTGTCAAATTAATTTATTAAGAATAAAATTTACAAAAAATAAATAAAAAAATATAATGAAACTAAATATTTAATAGGTATAAAATTAAAATATGATTTATTAATAAAAAAAATTTAAATAAATATTAACTTAAAAATTTATTTTTTAATAATTTTTTATTTTATTTTATATATATATATATATTAACAAAGGAAAGGGGAGGAGGGGGCTGAAGCCCGCTTGCCCCCCCTAAAATCTGTCACTGCTTGCAGGAGCAGTCACTTTGATTGTTTAGGTCAAGTCATAATAATTATTATGAAAGATTAACATGGGATTAACTAATTAAATTCAACTACTTTATCACGCATACAATGAATATCTTTTAATTAATATTTTTAAAACACTATATAGTTTAAAATTTTAATATAATCATAATCATGAATCTCCTTTAGTCATAATAAAATAATTTATAAGTAATTAAAATATTTTTTATTTAATAATAATAATGTATTAAAATTAAACTAAAAAATAAAAAAATATATAAATAAAACGTGTTTATGACACATGTTTAAGAAATGACTGCTAATAATTAATAATGTAAAAAAAGTCTGGTGACAAGCCTGAATGAATGAATTGAAGCCAAAATATGTTAATCCACGTGTAATCATTAATTCAGTATTATATTATAGGGGTGTTGATGTAGAATCCATCATCATGAAATTGAAAATGCAACATTTCGTTCTAAACTAAAAAAACGCCAGACTCGGTCAGAAAAGAACAATTGTGTCACACTTGTTCAATTCAAGGACTAAATATGAAACTTATAGTTTAATCTTAATGTTTTTCTCATTACATGAAAAATTATACGAAAATATATACCGATTTATTTTTATACACGATGTGACTCTAGTATACATTTTTGCTAAATGACTGTAATACTTACATTATAAGTATTTCGAGAAGGAAAAGATCGACATTAACAAGCGTTCTTATAATATTAATGAAAATAATTAATAACAAAATATATTACAAGAAGACGATTATTATTTGAAAAAAAAAAATTTAATATTATTTCAAGAAACTACAATGTTATTAGAATATTTTAATTAATGTTCTTTAAAATTCTTATTAAAAAAAAGACATGACAAAAATAAAAACGTGTTTGAATCAGAAAGTAACTTAAAATCTTAAAGTATTAGTAATACCAAATCAAAGTGACGTTACATTCCATATATCGAAAATCAAAATGCATGTTTCACGTATGAGAAAAAAAAAAAAAAAAAAGGTAGTTGGCCCTCCTTCGAACTTGGAAGGACAGCGCAAATCGGAAGGTCAATTGAAAAATAAAATCACGTATAAAAATATGATTGGTTAAATGGATTTTTCATTTAAATTGTATTACTTTTAAAACGGAATAGATCTAAACCTATTTATTTAATTTCAATTATAACTTCAAAGTTCAAACTATATATGATATTATACATTACACAAGACGGAGAATGAATGAATGATTTCAACCGCGGGCTCGTGATAAACATGAGTTTTGTTGAACCTAAAAGGGAAGTAGTAACATAAAAGATAAAACGAAGACATGAAAATGAAAATGAAACTGTGGGACCAAAAGAGAGCACAATGAACACGCGTCGATCGACCAATGATGGTTGTTCGGCAAATACAATGGTTTTGAAAGGTCAGGCAGGGATTGACTTGTTTAATTACTTATCAATCTACAGAGACAGAAGGATAGGAATGAAAGAGTAGTGTTTTGGATTTGGTAGTTATACCCAATGTTTTGCACCCTTCAATTTTGTGTAGAATTTGTTCTGCTACTTCTCTGTCATACAGCTTCTTCACTCAACAATTTTTGAAGTGAAAACTGAAAAGGACACAAACTCTTCATAACTTTCTTGTTATTATTCAAAGACAAGTTGACAACAATCTTATGAAAATAATCTTTATTGGAATTGAGTTCAATTATTTAGATAATTATATTTTATCCATAATGGGAAAATTCATTGGATTTAAATCATCAATTACATTTTTTAAGTCTCATTTGATGTTTTATCAATAAAAATTTGATACGTATTTAAAAATTATTATTTTATTTTATTATATATTCTTAATAATACTCTTAATTTAAATAATATGTCAGATTCTTATAAATGATACATAAAGACCATTTGATAATTTAAATTCATTCATTAAATCTTTTTAGTTTTTTTTAAGGCAAATATTTTAAATTAGCCATTAGACATTGTGCAATGAAATAAAGATTATAGAACAAAACCATCTTCACATACTAAATGTTTGGCTATGCAAATATTGTTAATTAACCAGCATTAAATTGGAAATAGAGTGGAGTAAATTCAAACTTTAGAAATTAAATTAAAAATAAAGCAAATAATTAAAATTCATTCAAAAATTAAATTATAAAGACTTTCGTGTTACCAATAAAAAAATATAAAATTTAATTAATTATATAAAAATTTATAATTAAATATTAATTTAACAATTCTTTTCGTCCTCAACATAGTAAAAATAAAAAAACAAGCATAAATTAACATAGATTTTTCTCATGTTTATACATGACTGACATAGTGACATCAATGGTAGTAACCGGAAAGGGGAAGGTATGATTACTTTTTATGTGGACCCCATCTCTCCGTATTCATCTCCGTATCACGTATTTGCGAACTAGCCAGCCACACGTGTAACGTTTCTTCTGTCACTCAAATCCACGTTGACATCTTAATTCTTAACCTTTCTTTTCTTTTCTTTTCTTTTCTAACTGTTGCCTATTCAATTTGTCACTGTCATACGCCCTTCTTTTTTTTTTTCTTTTTTTTTCAATTACAATAATTTAAATCAGAGATCTATTTACCAGGACAGATCAAAGGAGTTCAAAATAAATAAAACTATTATATACTGTTAAATCATTTTTAATTGTAATAATTTATGTATTATTTTATAATAATAAAAATTTACGGTTCTCACTTTCACGTTTGAAAAAACATTCATATGCAAAAAGAAACTAACACTTCATTTTTAAAACGAAGTTATCATTTGGTACGTTTTCTGTTAATGCAACTACGAAGAGGATTATTAAATTAATTGCATCTTCCGTGAAATGATCAATATGGAAAGAATCTGATTATGGATGGCGAGAAGTGACGACCCAGTAAACCTGTTGACCTTATTTAACCGACTTTGATGTTTTAATAAATATTTCGACCAAAAAGTATCAAATAAGTATACTTTTTTTAATTAGAGATCAGGTGTCCAAATTAATCATATTCACGAAAAGTGACGGTTGATAACCTAATTTTTCTTACACACAAAAATTAAATACAAATTCTTTTTTTTTTTTAAAATAAAGTGTGAATGCAACAAAATCCTACGTAAGTTTATCAATTTGGATTAGTATTAAATAAGTATGCATCAATATAAAAAAGAAAATTAAAGGGTACAATAAATCTTCCAACAAATTTGAAGAATTCAAAATCAGTTTACAAGGTATGGGTCCTGTTTGATTGTTCTGTTCATGATGATGAGCACAAAGCCAAACTCTTGTTTAGTTGTCTTCTGAATAGCATAGAACCGTGTTTTGACCATACAACAATGGTATTAATTCACCATTCAATTTTTTTTACCACTTTTGGAAACAATAGAAAAAAGCCAATATATATTCCTATAGCCCCATTGATAATATTCTGAAATAAAAATCAAATTGTCTCCTTCTATCTTTCTAGCAATGTGCTGTATGGATAAATACCAAAATTCACTTATCAATATAAATATTTATTTATAGACACATATGCAAGTTGCATTTATGCACTGTACCAATTTACAACCCTCGACTTATGCCCTCAATTGGTTACAGCCTATGCCCTAGTCCAGAAAAATCACCAACTTGTGCAGGCTTTAACATAATAAAAGTAACAATATCTTTTCAATTGTTCAAATATGTCTCCTATTTTATGCTTACAAGAATATAGAATATTATTTATTCTTTCATTTTATGTTTGTTTTTTAGGTATAGTCAAGGACTAATTATTTCTAATATTAATCTGAATATACAAACAATTTAACAAGTTAATTCTCACAATGATTCAGTGCCCAACTTATAAACAAAATGTTTTTGACTGTTTATGGTGATAGAGTTCAATTCAAACACATGTTCTTCTCTGTTTCTCTTTCCATCTCTAGAAATGACACCGACAAAAGCTAAGGTTATGCAAAAAATAAAAAGACTGCAGCAAGGTGTTAACTAGTTAGCTACATTTCGCACTTTTCTATTTATTTGTCAGTCAAAGCCAGATTTAGGTGTGACCGTGTGTGAACATGAATACCAAACTCTCTGCGGCGCTAGACCGCATACATATTTAATTATTCACTTTTTATTGTGTATTTCCCACAATACCAAAATTATTTCTCCTTTTATATATATATATTTCAGAAAACCAAAAACAATTTGTGCACATAGAAAATTAAATTAATAAAAAAAAAATCATAAAGGTTGTAGAGGGGTGTGTGCGTTCACGCGCATGGTAGAAGCTAGAGCATACAGATACAGAACAGGGCATAGGATATGTATATCATATAACTTATATTATAGTATAGTATGCACTATTTTAAAAGTGGCTGGCTATTCTTAATTCCGCATGTTTAAATTTTGTAACTCTTTTGCACCCCTTTATTATATAACCGTTTCATTCTCAGTAGTATCTCAAAGGGTGTCCAGAGAAGGAGTCACACGATAAATTTTGGTTTTGGATCTTGGTAATTTAATTTTGGTCCCAAAATAGTAAGAAAAAAAACCTAGTTTATAGTTTTCATGTCCTTAACGGTGGCGCACCAAAGGGGGTCAGGTGAGTTTTTCCGGTTCACGGAAAATCATGACGACGGTGACAGCAACTACGGCGGTGATGGTGAATATAGCTATGGACATGATGATGGTAGTGAAGGTGGCGTTGGTTCATTAGGGTTGAATTTTAACCAAGTGATGCAACAAGGCGAGGTCACATTGCAAGGTGGTTCTTTGGCTTCAGGGTACAGCAGGGGTGAGCCAGAGTTGAGAGAAATGGTTTCAGCTTTGACACACGTGGTTTCATCAGGGTCTAGCCAGAGTAGCACTGAATGGATCCACCAAAGTGGTTTTCCTATGATGTCTGGTCTTGGACATGCATCTTCTCTTTCACGTTTGTCTTCTTTTTCTTCTTCTCCTTCTCCTTCTCCTGGTCCCTCTTGGGTTGGCCACAAAAGAGGCAGAGAAGAAGAAGAGAGTAGCTCTTCACATAACTTGATGCAACAACAACAACAAAGAGCTCCAAGACTCTTCAGAAACATTGGTGACTTCATGTCTCCTTCTCAAGGAGATTCATCATCAGGTGCAATTACTACACCATAATACTTCATCAAATTAACCATAAAACATGTTTTTCATACATAAAATCACCACAATCACAATCCACACATCATTTCCTTCCATCCTCATCTCATGTTTAACATCTAAAACAACAAATAAGGTGTATATCCATCATTATTGCATTATCTTAAACTTTTTTATCCAATTTATTTTATCTTTTCGAAACAAACCAACTTGTTGAGTAAAACATGCAGCATCATTGATTTGTGTTAAGTATTCATTATCAAGTATCCATCCTTCTTTTCATTGAATCTCCTTTCCCTGCCACCTAGTGCAGGGGAACATGATACTTGAATCTTATATTGCATGCATAAAACACTTCATTTTTTTTAAACCAACAAATTTTCATTTTCCAAAACCATATTATCACAAAGAATAACTTAATAAACTGAACATGGTCATTACTCATTAGTCATTAGTTACACACATCACATACCAAAATTGGCTACAAAATAGTGCTACAACTACAACTACACCACCATGGTTCATAATTAAGCCATTCATTACACAATGGTATTCTCTACACTAGTGCAACTATTTTGTGTGTTTTATCTTTTTATTTTTACTTCAACCAGTGACAGAAGAAGCCCCCACCTCCACAACTACCAGTGTAACCACCGCAGCCGCAGTTGCGGCCACAGCGGTTACTGATGCCCCACCTGGGGAAAGGAGGAGAAAGTACAGGGGAGTGAGGCAGAGGCCGTGGGGGAAATGGGCAGCTGAAATCCGTGATCCACACAAAGCAGCAAGAGTGTGGCTTGGGACATTTGACACAGAAGAAGCAGCAGCAAGAGCTTATGATGAAGCTGCATTGAGGTTCAGAGGCAACAGAGCAAAGCTAAACTTCCCTGAGAATGTAAGAGCAGTTCCACCCATTCAACCTTTTCAATCCACCACTAGGCTAACCGCTTCTGATTCCACCACCTCTCAATACCAGCCACTCACCGCAACGGCTCCGAGCTTCACTCAACAGCCACAGATTCAGGGCTCCTCTGACTTTATCAGAGACTATTTGCAATACTCTCAGCTTCTACAGAGTGATTTCCAACAGCAACAACAACAACAACAACAACAAAATTCTAGTTTGCTTCAACAATTGTACTTTAATGCACACTTGGCTTCACTTCAATCACCTTCATTTTCTTCTTCTGTGTCACCAACACCATTCCCATTATTCTCAACCTCTGCTCAGCTTTCCTCTGCTTCTTTCCCCCTGTTTTCAAGTCAACAAATAGGCTATTTCCCGCCACCGGAAACCCGCCCTCCCCCCACCGGCATGCCGGAGTTTCCTCCGTCAACATGGTCCGATACCAGTGGCCAGCCACCACCTTCTGCTTAATACAATGTTTCAGTCTCCTTCATATTTTCCTTTTTTCTTTCTTTCACACTTATTTCTTTTTTTAAGGGTAAAACTTAAGGTATAGTTTTTTAAATATTTTTGGTACTATTCTTAAATTAGAGTTTCACTTCAGTTAATTTTAATTTATGTTGATATGCGATACAAACTTTTATTATATGTGAATTATGAGGTGAAACTCGAATTTGATAAAAGAATAGTACCAAAAACATGTAACTAACTTTATTTAAGTTTTGTACCTATTTTTAAACGATGGTAAATTCTCTGAACATGTAGTTTCGGAGTTAACTATTGTTTTGTTCCTATTCATGTAAAGTAGATTATTATTTGAAAACAGAATAGGTTGGAGTGATTGAAGGTTTTATGAGGGATGAGAAAGAGTGGCAGGTAAAGACAATGCATGCATTTAGGTTTTGGGGTTAGTTTTATTTCCAATTTCTCAATGGATTTGATGTTAACATTCTCTAAGTTATTATCCATGGAAAGACGTAGAAACCCATAGCTTTTACATACCTTCTGTCTGCTATCTACTATACAGCCACAGATTTGATCAAAATTAATGTTCGTATACTTTAGCTTTTTTTAATAATATATATTTTTTGGAGATTTAGTCATCATCATGATTCTTTGTCTTTTGTGCTCATTTATTCCAATCTTAATGTGCAAGAGTAATGTATAAGATTATACTATTACTCATGAGCTCATCTCACATTAAACATTTGCTTGGTACAGAAAAAAACGATCAAAGAAAGAAAATTTAAAATTTGAATTAAAGAGAAAAGGGAAAAGAAAGAAAAATTTTCTTCTTATCTAAATAGAACATAAAATAACTTTTTTTCTAGAATAAAATAAGCATGGAACTATTCACAGATTTTACCCAATCTTATAAAAAATTATTTACTTTTCTTTCTTTTTTCACCTCACTTGCTTTACATCCTTTCAACGGTTTTTATGCTTTTTGTGTAGTGTAACTATAACTATTCACTTAGAGATTTTGATGATAAACCTTTATGAAACGAAATAAGTAAATTCAAATTATGCAACTATATTTATTTTTCCTCATATAATTTTAATGAATTACTACCAAATACTATGTGTTAAATTTTCTTGTTTAAATAAAACTATGTACGGATTTTTCATAACCTATGTACTCATTATTATTTAGACCAGATGCAGGCTAATGTTGAATGAAGTAGTATTAAGTATGTGCATGTCCCTGTCATTCATTACACATCTTCAACATCTAAAGGCACGAAAATTCTACCTTTATTTAAAGCCAAGAAAATTCTGCAATTGGCTTGATGACCATCTACTTCAGTTTGAATTTTAGAAAATATTATTTTTCAAGAAAATTTTGATTATAATGTATTTTAATTATAAAATGAGTTAATTCAATAAACAGTAAAATGTTAAAATGTTTCCGAGTAGTGATTAGTGAGTTAAGACTTCAAAATGAACTCTACCTAAAGTTTTAAAAACTCACATGCTAATTTCCTAAAATTGTTATAATTCTAATGTAAAAACATCGATTAAACATGGATCAATTGACGTGAAACTGTTATAGTTTAATAAGTGAGTGCTGAATATAAAGTCATGTTAAATAACTTTACAATTCATATTCAAAGTATCTTGTTCGGTTCGAATATAATTATTTTTTGCGGAAAATATTCATGATGTAGAAAAAAAAATCTAATTGTAACGTTGATCTCCTAATTATATTTTCAGTCAATGAAGAAAATAAAATAAAGGCAAAGCTCAGGACAACTAGAATAATGGGTAATTAATAAGTCTACGCAATATAATGAATGTAACGTTCACTTGTTTGTGCTTTAAGTTGAGAGTGGATCAGTCAAATCATGTGATCCTAGGATTGAGAAGGGGAAGTTTTTAATATCAACTTGTTCAAAGATAGCTTTGAATGGCAATTGCTCATATGTTTCAAGGTTTTCTTTTGAACTGATCAAATGTGCACCAACTTTTCAGTGCAGAGACTTGTTTGACAAATGTTATGGATCAGTATATACAAAAATAAACAGTGACTTGGAGATTTGGAGTAATAAAGTTATGGCTTTAAGATTGATTATAAACTACACTATGCATTTGAATCAAATTTAAAAATTAGCCACTTTAATTGAATTAGTTAGGCGGCTTAGCAGAATGCCACAAATTAAACTCCGTTATTTATTGTAATAATTTACAAATGAGCCAGATAAAATTATTAACGGTTTATTTAAACTTATTTTGTAAAATAATTACTTATTTTAATAAAATAAATAATTATTTATATTTTTAATATAAAATAAGTTATTTTTTATTTATTTAAAAAAATAAATTTTATCTACTTATAAAATAATTATTTATTTAAAAATCACTTATTTTATAAATACTTATTATAATTTTAAATAAACTTTTCTCATATTCAATCAATAAGTCTTTGGGTTATTTTCTACAAATTTAAGCACATAATTTATCTCCAATATGCATTTTATAATATACATCCCATCATTGGTTTAGATTTACTGAGAAGTATAAAATTCAGAGAGGAGCTCGCTATGTAAAAAACAATAATTATAAAATGCATTGTTAACCTTTCTCTTTCTAATAAATTAATCCTATAGCAAGTTGTACAAGAATAGAGAAATGAAAAGAAAAAATAAAGATGAGAATTGAATACTATAATTATCCACATCTTTCTTAATTAATGATAAAAGAAAAAAATGTAATGATTATCCACTTATCAAACTCACATCACCGTAAGACGTGATTTTTTTCCAATTTAAAGCTTGGACAAAATGATTTTGATATCATAATAAAAAAGTTAATTTACTCATCAAATTAAAAAAATAATAAACAGCTTATATTTACTGAGTTAAGAGTCTCTTCCTTATCTACGTGCTACATTAAACTTAGCAATACTTGAACACCAATTTAGATATTATGTTTATGAGGTGGCAAGACCCACCCCAAGAATGTTTCGAGCAACAACAATATTTATCACAATTTTAGTGTGAATGTTATTAAAGGTACTTTAGCCGATTGGGTTTTCACAATTGATTTTGAAAAAGAAAGGGGAATAAGGTAAATGTTTTATTTTTAAATCAAGTGAGTTCTACAATATATTAAAAAAAAAAAAAAAAAAAAACGAAAGTGCTCTTCTTTTTCTTCTTTCTTTCAACCATCACCTCCAAGCATGTTCTAAAAGTTTGCAATAAGATCACAGCCAAAAATAAAATAAAAAGACCTAATTAATTTACAAAGATTTAATTGTACAGACATAGCTGATCGGGGTCTTCTAGATCCTAATAAAAATTACAGTTGTTGATATTAGACCATTACACTAACTTTCTCCTGAATTGCTTTGTAGAATACATATAGTGGCTTCTTAATTATATTATGTATTTTTTTTCTAATAGGAAAATAAGATAGAAAAAGAACTATTTTTGGACCACACAATTATCAATGTTCTGACACCATATTATAAACAAACAATTCTAAATAATACAACTCTTAGATAAGAACACACTATATATTATAAGAACACAACATCTTATGTCGCCAACATAACATTATTATTTTTATATTTAAGTCAGATAAATTATCATAGACGGTAAAAAAAAATTAATTATTTAACGTAGGTATATATTTTTCATATATAGTTCAACGAAGGCTGCCTTTAATTAATTCAGATATTAAACGTGCAAAATAATTTGTATATAATTTGTTCAACCATTATTTTCATTTTGTTCATATTATGCATGCCAAGCATATGTTGTTCCGGGTGCATAGTTGGACCCCACTTGCCTTTGGATTATATTTTAATTAAAACATTGTTTACATCTTAGACCTGATATAGATATTATATATAATAATGTAAATTAATAAAGCAAGGCCAGTGGAACGAAAATCCATATAATTTTTTTTTTGTCATTTCTTAAGATCTAAACATAATTGACTGAGGAAAAGAATTAGGATTAGGTACAAAAGCATCTAGTCTTGTTAATTAATAATTATTCTTTGAACTTCATATTCTATATGCAGGTTACTCGTAGAAAAATGAAAATCGGTAAAAGAACAAAGTGATGAAAGAAAAATGCACTAGAATTGTGTTGAGTAATTGACTTGATTAACTGCTTGTTGTAGTCCCAAAAATTCTGATGTGACATATTGATGAAAAAAATGTGTTAATTTTCGTATTTGAACTTGGTGCATTGACATTACCTTTTCAATTTGAATCAGTTAACATAAAGTATAATATTCTTTAGGCTAATCACAATTAAACACATTTATTTGTACAAAATTGATTGATTTAGCAAAAAATTAAAGACAACAAAAAAAATTATTAAATGTAAATTCAACTTCTGTTTTGCTTTGTGCTTCTTTTCATATTTATCTATTATGAATTATGGATTGAAACATAGCAATAACACTAATCATAACGGGATTACGTGAGATTAAGGTTCACGTCTCGCCCAAATCTACCAAACATCACTTTCAGTAATTCTTCTTCTCCAACGTCACTCTCTTGGAAAATCACATAAAGTATATTAAAATAAAAATTCTTCTTTTCTTTTTGTCCATATTCCCTTATTTTATGTATTAGTAGTAATTCCTAAGCACACAAATAACATTTGATTTTAATATTTTATTGAATTCCTTAAAGTTGACGTAAGAAACACGTGGCGTGATAGATAACGTGGTCCTACTTAAACTTTGGCAATTACAGAGAGAGTAACGTAAAGAACAAAGTTGATTTTTTTTTTTTAACAGAACAAAGTTGAATTAATTCAATTCGGAATATTCAGTATATACTTATTTATTAAAAAGACGGGGAAATATATTTTTAAAAAATGTTACAACGACAACGTGTTCGTCAATATTGGGATTCACACACATAGAAAATAAAGACATGGCACGTGTGCAGCTTAGAGTCTACGACATTAATTCGACACGTGGGGTATATATTATGCAATACCTAACATCTTGAAGATTATTAAAATTAAGATCTTGTAATAAAAAAGTCCTAAAATTTGGAAGAGTTTAAATGAATTGATAATGTATGATAATTTTATATTCTAGTAAAATACAATTCTTTTTCATATAAATTTTAAAATAATTTTATAAAATTAATTAATTTATTGTAATTAAAAAGTTGTAATTCACTAATACTATAAAATTATGATACAACGGTAAGTTAAACTTAATCAGATAGCATATGCTTCAAGGTAAGACCGTTGAATAGAATGGGTCAGGTGACTAGAAAATGAACTTCAACAAATAATTAAAAATAAACTTATGGGCCAAACAAATTGGTCCATTTTAATTAACATCACTATAATTAGAAAAGGTCCACATTATAAATTGAGTTCAAAACCTTTTAAGTTATGGAATGTTTGATCTCTCCCATCAAGCCAAGACTCGTTGGTGGGAGTGACATCAATTTGATTTGAATATAATAAATTAACGAACCTGTTGAACTATTTTGATTCAAAATGTCAAAAGTATTCGAGAATCAAAATATTATAATCTACCAAGGATTATTGAGGTTTTAATTAAAGCTCTTAGAATCACTAAAGTAAAGATTTTGCTTTTATATTTACATGGCACAAATTTAATAAACTTGACAATTTTATAAAATAAAACCCATAGAACCATATGATAACAATTATAATAAAAAGTTGCTTCTATAAAGTGAGAAAAGTTTCACCTGTGAAGTGGAAGAGCCACTTGCTTTGCTGCTTTCAGAGTTTGGGTTGAAAGGGTGATTGGTAGTTTACCTACCATTTTTGAAAAAAAAAAAAACACATGAATATAATGTTTGATTTAAAGTTAAGAATATTGGGTATGAATTTAAATTTAACGAATAAAAATGAAATAAAAATAAGAATTTTTATTTATTAATAAAATTATTTTTGCCTTAAAATTATTTTTACTTTAAAACAAAACATGCACTAAGTTTTTTTTTTAATATATATGGCACATACGTTTTCTTTTTAATATATATGGCACATACGTTTTCTTTTGTTTCTTTCTTTCTTTCTTTTTATTCTTGAATGGACATTAACGTGAAGTCATAATCACAATTCATAAATCTTAGGTGTGTTGATAACTCTCTGAAAATTAGTTCCAATGAAATAAAATAAAATAAACGTGTAAGGATAAGCAGGGGCATGCATTGGTGGATGCGAGACGATGACATCAGCGTTATAATAATTTGTAAATGATATGGATTGGTTTGTTTTGTGATTCCCATCAGAGAGAATACTAATAGTGATTTTTTGGATGATGTATTTGTCACCTGTGCATATAAAATTTGAGCTTTTTATTGTTTTTTTTTTATAATAAACTTTATGTTGTAAATGTTTAGTGCTTCGTATTGCATTTGTACCTATGCTACTAATATATATATATTTTATAAATAAAAGATTAGATGAATTAGGTCCTAAAACTCATATTACCATTTAAAAACTCATTTGAAATAAAATTTAATCAACATTTAATACTCAAAATAAAGTTTACTATGTTTTATATTTTTCAATTATTTTCTTGTAAACTTAGAACATTTACAGATACAACAAATTATTTTTGTTACTTCTTCCTATGTGACTCACACATATACATCATTTATTTTTATTCTAACCAACCCAAACATCATTAATCCTTAAATCTTTTCAATAGTGCAACTTTTCAAAAGTTGATTCTAATAAATTTTAAAACAAACTTAAATTATTATTATTTTGAGAAGAATCATTATAATTTTTTAATAATTTATTTTTACAAACTAGAAATATTTAAAAAAATATTTTTGCACAATAAAAAAAATATACACATAACTAAAATATATTTATTTAAAATAATAAAATATATTTAATCTCACATAAATAAAAATATATACATAACTAAAATATATTTATTTACAATAGTAAGATTTCTATCACGACTAATTTTTTTTTACAAATATTACATATTTAAAAATAAAATAAAACATAATCAAAATAATTAATTTAAATATTACATAATTAAAAACTAATACATGATAATAATTATATAATTAAAACCTATGTAATTATATAATTGAAATATCCCGAATTGATAAAGATGAAATGGAAGTGTAGTATATTGAAAATTTGCAACATTGAATGAAAACAAATAAAAGAAGTTAAGAAATTTTTAGAGTGAAAATGAAAGAAATTTGAAAATTTCTAGTTATGTAAAAAATTATTGAAATGTACCCTATTTATATAAAAAAAAAAGTTAAACAACTAGTAAATATTTTAGTTCAACTAAAACTAACTGTAGCAATGATTTTCATAATAATAATAAAAAAAAAGTTAAACGACTAGTAAATATTTTAATTCAATTAATTATAGCAACAATTTTCATAATAATAATAATAAAAAAATAGTTCAAAATGGCTTAAATTTTTTTTTTATTAAAGAATGAAACATAATATATTTTTTTATTATTTTTATGAAAAAAAAAAAAGGAAGCAACGGTTACTTGACATAAGCAACAATATTTATTATCCCACAAAAATGTATGCTTGACAAACATCATATTTTTCTCATAATAATGCTTAACAAACAACCCATTGTGATGCTCTTAACAGCAATTATTTTATAATTGAACTCTTGATATTTGAAATACCATTAACTTCTTGTATACTGGGCCTCACATGAATACAAATTACAAATAGATTGTAGATAGTATAAAAATACCATAATTTTCTTTATTGTTTGAGAGAGAGAGAAAGAGAAAAGAAAAACAATTTTTTATGACCTGAAAAAAATACTCTAAATTTGACATACAATAAAAAAACAAATGATATCTTTTTTATAATTTTTGAAAAGTTTAATAATTTTTCAACATTAAAAAGTATTAAACATGTCAAGAAAAAATAATAGGTAAAACATTTTTTTAATTGATATAAAAACATTTTCATACAATTCACTCATTTCTTGTAATTTTTTTTTCTACGCGTTTAAATAAGTGAAGAAAACCACTTTTAAAAAAAAAATAAAAATTCCAAATAACACATCTTTTCATTTTAATCACTTCATTTTTTCCCTTCATATTCATTTTTTTTTCTAGTTATTTAACACCTAATTCAAACAGAAAATTACTGTAATAAAAAATGAAGCATTTTTTTTTTTTATGAATAAAGAAATTAAAAATGAAGCATTTTTATAGACAAGCAGATCATCACCAAAACACAACAAAGATGATGAAAACACATGGCATTTAGTGTAACTGCATTTGATGAACTGAAAGTGAAAGATACCTAAATTTGACACCAATCAAGTATGGAAAACGTGCAACTGTGTTTTATTTTACCACATTACTATCATTGCCTACCACATTCTAATTTCAATCATGTTAAAAACAATAATGTAACTTCATTTTATAGTAGCATTTATTTGTAGTCAATCCCAAACTCATTTACAATTTTCATAATACTAAAATTTTTAGTTCAAAAACTTTTTGATTACACAAGGTTAATAAAATGGAGAAAATCTAAGATCTCAACCAGGTGTACCAGTACTACCCTCACTCTTGCCTTGTTGTAAAGTCTCTAGACATTCCTTGGCTCGATGAACTTTGGACTGGAGGTAGAAACTCCCATTCTTGGCATTGTTCTCAAACAAATTGTCATATTTCTGCATGGCAAGAAAAATTTAGAAGTGCTAAATTTGAAAACAAATGGTAATATACTCACAACAAAGATGATGTACTAACCTTGATAATCTCCTCCCAGGGAGTTTCCTCGGTGACACCGAGAATCTGTCGAGCCTCTTGCTCCGTCATTGCCTTGCTAGCTCTGCGGATAGTATTTTGTATTGTCTCTTGTGCAACACCATTTTTTGAGGCATCTGGAATAACATAACATAATGTTAAGAAAATGAGAAGATCTAGAGCTGCTGCATTGTTGTGTCCGTGTGTACAGAGATAGAGAAAAAATTGGCCAAGACATTGTGAGAGACAAGAAAAAGGAATTGACAAATTAAGTGTATCAGAGTAAAAAGAAAAAGGTATTTGACAAAGACCACGGAATTAAGGAGAAAATAGAGGAACTATTTTGGTAGAACTTTTTCTGTTAAGTATCAAATGATATATTGGGATATTTGGAGACCTAAGCTGTTCAAAAAACGATGTTGCATATTATCAGACTTCAACAACATGAGGAAATAGCTTACAGCTTGCTATTCTCATTAATCAAAATCTAAAGAAAAAAAAATGTCTGATGAATGAAAGAAAGGCGACTTCCAGCTCTTCATAACAAAGGAAATATAAAAAAAAAAAAATGCCAACAGATAAAGGAACTGAGTTGATAAGTCACGCCATGAAGTATTGAAGTGATAAAACAGATGCTAAGGAAAGCAACTAGTGTCTCAAAACTCAGTTTGGATACTCCCTAGATGACTAACTACTAAGTTGATCCATCAGCTGGAAATGCTCAGAGAGTATACCATAGTAGAAAGTCAGACCTTACAATATCTATAGATTTAAGAAAGCCTATAATAAAGTCCCCCATAAATTTTTGCAACATATTCAAATGAACATGGATATGTTTAAGGCAATGGAAAATCTTCGGACATGTGAAGGTGAGTGTGACAAAGGATTGCAACATGTGGGGCACACATTAGTTTGTAGCCAACGCACAATACATTGTTGATGAAAGATATGATCACATGGCATTGAGTAGCATTACGTACTGGCATCCAACTCCTTCTTTGGAATCTGAGCAACAAGAGATCCCTTTATAGTTAGAAATGACACTCTTAGATACTGGGTTCTTACAGTGAAGGAAGAGGGTCATTTCTAACTGTATATGTCTCCAATGACATATGAATGGCTTCCTTAGATGCCAGATCATATTAAAACATGGCATGGCATGGACTCTTCCATCATTGCAAGTCAGCTAATATCAAAGAAGGTCATTTCTAACCATATAGGGATCTTGGTGCTGAGATTCCAAAGGAGGAGTTGGATGTCAAAAGTGAATGCTACTCAATGCCATGTGATCATGTCTTTCATCAACAATGTATTGTTCATTGGCTAAAAACCAATCATGTGTGTCCCATGTGTTGCACTCCTTTGTTACACTTACACCTCCACATGTTCGAAGATTTTCCATTGCCTAAAACATATCCATGTTTATTTGAATATATGCTACATGCATGTTGCAAAAAAATTACAGTAGATATATTATGAGGGACTTTATTATAGAGATTGACTGCCATTTTGTTCAAGAGAAGTTGCTGCCAAGGAGATTAGTACTGAAGTCTGAATTCATTAGTACCAATGATCCACTTGCAGATATCCTAATCAAGTCTTTGAGAGGGCAACAAATTCAGTTTATATGTTCCAAACTTGGAGAATACAATTTCTATGCTCCTGCTTGAGGGGGAGTGTTAGATTAATTCATATTTTGTCTTAGTATATCTTATAAAAGGTTGATTTTTCCTTTTTTCTCTGTTGTAACTTTCTGTCATAGGGATTCACAGCCTGTAGTCTCTCTTTTCTCCTATTGTACTTCAGATTTGACATTTATATATGAGTACAAATTTGAAGCCGAGTGAAGATTTGAATTAGTCAAGTTCTTTATGAATCTAATCCCTTTTCTCAAGTGGCTTGTCAAACAACCCTATAGAGAACAACTGTAATGATCTAGAAGTTGACTATGAAGCATGTTAACCCTTTCATCAGCTCTTGTCAAAATTTGCTATTCAACTCTGAGAAACTGGGATTTCATTCAACACTATCTGAACAAGAGGGCATCACTTACTATAGGTATGAAAATTAATTGCCTGCAGAACTTCATTCAAAACTTTCCTTTGTAATAATTTCAACTTGTCAACTTTATTACCCCAAGAAGCCCATGAAATCCCCTGCAACCCCTTAACAAAAGAAAACCAAAAACCATAGCTCCTACAATTTGTTAAAATATGTAGAAACTGAATATCTGGCAATCAAGTGATAAAATCACTGTGGTGTTGGAAAATAATTCAAGCAACATTTGCCCATGGTCCAAAGAAACAAACGATAATAAATAAACCAAACACTGAGAAATCAGAGAAATGAATAGTAAATTAGAATGAAATTATGTTTGTCAAACAATCACAAATTTCTATTCAGAATCGCAAATTTGAAAGGCTTACTAGTAAGCGCTTGACGATATGCCTGAATAACTGCTCTTGCCAAGATTCCTCCACCCATCACAATCAAGTTTGCAAGAATCTTAGCGGCCTGCATAAACAATTTCAGTTAAAATTTTGCAAGAGAATGACCATTCCAGAAAATTTGTCATACAGGGACCATTTACAGATACTAGATTAACCCCCTCCCCCCCTCTTCAAAGATCACCTCAATCAATACCTCTCTCTTTCACTTTTCTTCTTCTCCCTTATGATACATACATAAAAAAAAGTTACCCCTAATCTATGTCTTGAAACCACGACACCCCCAACAAACTGAGCTATGCAACACAGAAATGACAACGTATTTATAAAACATGATTTTTTTTTTCAAACACCCTCTTACAAACCACATACCTGCAAAGAACCCATCTAAAAATCCTACCTCTAAATCCCACGAGACAGAGAGAAAAATCAAAGGGGAGATTTTTCAATTCCCTTTAAGCACAGAATCTAAACAGCAGAAAACACACAAATTTCCATTTCCCTAGAAACCCAGCTAGCAAAATTGATAGAAGAAACAACAAAGAGACAGAGGAAGGTACCATAGCTATAGAATCGGCAGAATGAACTCCTTTTACAATCCACAAGCTTGAATTTTCTTCTTCTCTGTGATTGAGAAAATATAGGGCTACGGGACCCAAATTTGAGTTAAAAAGAGGTGACTTGATCTGTGGGTTTTAAAGACGAAGAGAAGATCAATTTTTTGCTACAACAAAAGCTGCGTGGGGAAAGATGGTGGCAACGGCGGAAGCTAGGGTTCCAATTTGGGAATTTTTTAGAGCTATTTTCTCCGCCTCAAACACAGTATGATGTTTAGAAAATTCTGGAACTTGTACAATTACTAAACTAGACATGATTAATAATAAAGTTAATGTTAAATTAAAAAGTTGGCCTTGGGCCTTCACATTGGTTCTCTTTTTCTCTTTCTGTATATGAAATAAAGTTTCTCTAACATTTGTTAAGTTTGGGATTAACTATGTTTTAGTTTTTAAACTTTTTTTTTAATTCGATTTTTAGTTTCTAATTTTTTGCTTGGTCAATAATATTGTGTATCTTTGTCATTAAATATGAACTTTTATTTTTACAGCAACAAAATCAGATTCTATGTCCATATTGCCATTTTATATTGGAATCTTTTCTTAATCCATCCTAACCATTTTAATCTACTTTTACACGCAAAGTATATGACTAATAAATTGCATGTTAAAAAATGTCGTTGATGAATTTTCCTTGCTTAAGTAAACAAGTTAACCACCTTCAAAAAAAAAAAAGTAAAGAAGTTTATGCTTTCAATTACCATTAAAATAAATAAATTGAAATAATTAAACAATAAAACACTTAGTTGAACTAAATAGTAGAATCAAGATACACATGATTTATTAACTTGTCTCCCTCCACTTTGACATACACTACTGCTACTAATAATATTGTAGACACAAAACAAAACACCCCCACAACTCCCTTGATCTCCTCTATCTATCATGCATCATGCAAATAAAATTAAACAATCACTTAATTTATATATTGGTGTGTAAATTAAACTCTTTTAAGGATAAGTGTATCATACGCAGTAGTAATCAGTGGACCTAAGTTCAGATATTGAACCCAAAGGATTGAGGGTAATTTTCTTTGAGAAGTTTGAGAATTTAAACATAATTTTTCTTATAATTCAATTTGATTGTTGAGAAATGCATAAAATAAAATATTAACTGAGATAAAAGTGAAATAATTAGAAATTAGGATTGTGGTTTCATTAATAACTTGATTCCTTTGAACCCCCAATTTAAAACCCAATTCATGTTAATCACTAACTTGATTTTAATTAAACAATTATTATGATCAAGAGAATTGTCCTTATTCTTAAAACGCAACCCCAATTGATCATAGGAAGTTTTTCACTTTAAAAAAACGTTAAGAATAGTTAATTAGTCAGAAGAATAGAAATTGAGAATGATCTTACAAAATTCTTAAACTTAACTAGAGCGTAAATCTACGATTTATCGTTAATGATCATAAGTAATAAACCATTCAATTCAAGTTTAAGATGGCTATTCCTTAAACAAGCATTAAGGAACATGTAATAGTTTAATCAACAGAATGAATTAGAGAATTGGGGATTCAGATTCATCAATCATTAACTATATCACAATCCTTAATTAAGAAATTAACTACTCATGATCAGAAGGAGAACACAATATATATATATATATATATATATATATATATATATATATATATATATATATATATTTATAAATTGTAAGCAAAATAGAAGGAAAGAGAGATTTACACGAAAATAAAGATGATCCTTGATATCAAGCAGCAATTACTAGTCCAAAGAAAAATAGAAAAAGAATGTCATGTCTGGTTATCCCATGTTTCTATTAATAAAAGAAAAGCCTACCACAACAGTGTTACAATTCAGCACAGTCGTGCTATAAAATAATTGACTAGAAATAGAATCAACACAGTCATGGTGATCATAGAATTATGAAATTTCAGCTAGCATGATCGTGGTGTTGGCCATGTCACAGGATGACCACGGTCGTGTTGAATGTTAATACGGCCGTGTTAAAGAATGAGTATTTAATCCCTTGTTTTGACTTCTTTTTTACTCCTTCCTTAATTTTCAAATTCTTGCATACTTAGAGCATAAAGTGAAGTTTGTCAATATAAGAAAACATAACAATAATCACCTTAGAATTAACACCAAAAAATGACTTATCATACATCATCAGGAAGCTTGTTGGTGGCTAGAAATGCAAGTTTGCTAATCAACAAGATGTCCTTATTTAGAGCTGAAATAGAAGGATTAATAATGTTTTCTGCCGCCAAGGTTGTGCCACACTTTGTAGGTCCATCACCAGCCACTTTGGCATCATAGTTTGCACTTACACCATCCACATTCAATTCATCCAATGAACTTTTGAATGATTCAACCACACCATCATAGAGGAAAGTTGCACATAGTTTAATGGCTGGTGAAGGGTTTGTTTTCATCACTTCTTTTAGGTAATTTTGGTCATTTGTCCCCTCTTTAACTCCGAGTTCAAGGATGAACCGGGAGAGCTCAACATAGTCTTTAGCTCCTACAATTCGAACATCGGCTTTTTGAGAACTTCAAGGCACTTATCCTTGTCCTCCTTAGCCTCATCGCATAGAGATTCATACAAGCTTGTGCCTAATGTTGACAAAGGAGCATGAGAAATGGTTACGAGGATCAAGGAAAAGGTCATGAACAACGAAAAAGAAGGTGTTGAGGAATTCATTTTTGTTGTTGTGAGGAGAAATAGATGGTGAATTCAAGGATCTTTGGTCTTGTGGAGAGGATGTGTTGTTATGTTAATATGGGACCATTTATAGTCAGTCGAAAAATTGTAATCCAGCTAGGATAATGAGTGCATTTTTACCTTATATAATATGAATTAGAAAATAAATAAAAGAGTCTAAGGTGATACATGAAAAAAAGATAAAATAGTTTTATATAATTAGACAATCTTAATTTTTTATTTATAATAAATTTATTGATTTTTATATAAAATTATCTTAAAAATTATATATATAAACAGTAAATTGTGATACAATAAATTAAAAATTGTACAAACTCATAAATATAAATGAAAATTTACATTACCATTAAACTTATAAGAGTAGTGCACTAATTAATTCAATCATTGGTTGAGTTAATTTTGTCCTAATATTTCATTATTTTAATCCTTAAAATTGAGATTATTCATCAAAGATATATAACTATTACACCATAAATTAGTTTGGATAACATTTTTGCACAAATATATTTAACTATACGCATTTTTTTAGAAAATCTTTACTCAAATTTTAAAGAGAGGAGAATTCATCTTATTTCATAAATAAGAGATATTACAGAAAAAATGGTGATAGAGAGATATTTACAAAATTTTCTAATATGACTTTTCATTTATATTTGAATGGTCCTGCTTCCCGTCCCAGATGACTTAATTGGTAAAATCTTTTTCATTTAACATCCCTATCTGACATTGTTTAAACTTTAAACTATGGATTTTGTCTCTATCGGTGTATTCAAATACCATAAACTATGGATTTTGTCTCTATCTTTTGATTGGAACTCTTTATTATAATCGGTATAGAATGTCTTCACATGAAACTCATGAGGAGATAGACTTAGGAGAGGTGACTTACAAAAAGCATGGAACTTTATCAATTAATTTTTCTACTGCTTCATTGGATGATAATGACTTAAAATCTTTTATCTTTTTTTAAGCCATCCAAACCATTTTAATATACCTTTACATAACGCATACATTATATGCTGATGAATTTTCCTTGGTGAAGCAAAGAGGCTAATGCTTTCAATTGCCATTAAAAAAAAAAATTAAATAAGCAACTGAAATAGGTAAATAACAAAATATTCAATTAAATTTAATAGTAGAATCAATACACACATTATTTCATTCATTAAATACATGGTTTGATTAAGTTGCCTCCCTCCACACGTTGGACACTAACATTGGAAACCCAAAACACCCCACTATTCCCTTCTCATCTGGCTGTCATATCATACAACGTAGCAAAAAGAAATCCACGATCTCTGAACTAGTAGATTCGGGATACCTATGCATGGTTTCTGACCTAATGGGTTGGAAAACACCGAGGTCTTTAATTCTGGAAAAAACAGTTTAAGAATCATCCTCGGGAAGGTCGTTGGTGGCTAGAAATGCAAGTTTGCTGAGCAACAAGATGTCCTTATTTAGAGCTGAAACAGAAGGGTTTATGATCTTAGCATCTCCCAAGGCTCTGTCACAAGTTGTAGGTCCATCACCAGCCGCTTTGGCATCATAATTTGCAGTTAGGCTATCCTCTTTCATTTCAGCCAAAGAACTTTTGAATGATCCAATCACACCATCATAGAGGGTGGTTGCACATTGTTTAATGGCCGGGGAATGATCGTTCTTCATCACTCCCTTTAGGAAAATTTGGGCCTCTATCGCCCTTTTTAGCCCAAGTTTAAGGATCAACTTGCTAATCACAACATTGTCTTTAGCCCCAACAATTCCAGGTTCCGCTTTGAGAATATCGAGGCATTTGGCCCTGTCCGGGCCAACCTGGTTGCATAGAGATTCATACAAGCTTGTGCCTAATGTTGGCAAAGGAGCATTAGAAATAATGAGGATCAAGGAAAGGGTCATGCACAACGAAAGAGAAAGTGTTGACGAGTTCATTTCTGTTGCTGTGGAAAAAAAGATGGTGAATTCAAGGTTCCTTGGGTCTTGTGGAGAGGATGTGTTGTTAAATACTATGAGGGTTATTTATAGTCATTAAAAGAAGAAATTGTTGTAATTTAAGATAGTGAATGTAATTTTAGTAATGTTTGATTGGTCTAGGAGGTGGGGGCGGGTATCACGTCTTTGCTATATTTGTTGTGAATTTATTTCAATTTTTAGCATCCAATTGTTAAGGATAAGAAAAGCATTTTTCAGTGTTTGTTATTTATTTTTAGGTGTGAAAAAATTTGATTGTATCCCCACGAAGACGTAACCCTTTTATTAAGGGGTGATATATTAGCCATCTTTTATCAATAGCAAAGAGAGAAAATTTCACAATTGAAATACTAATTATTTAAAGTAAGTACACTAATTCCCCCCCTCCCATCTTGTAGTGCAATGGTGCTAACTTGACGTAGACCCATAAAATTTTAGACAAATAAATATAGCATGGCTTCTAATTTTAGGTGATTTGTGTGTACCTGTACCCACCAAAAAGGTATTTGTGACCAACATTATTTAATGATTGATTATAATGACATTCTTCTTCACTTCTTTTTTGTTTAGCTAATGATACAATGGGGACCATGGTAATGTCCTCGGTCAATGCCAATGTGTAGTAGTAGTAGTATATCAATAGAGGGTATCATGATGAGTGTTGTATGGTATGAATCATTGGAGATCATTGAGAGTGTGAGTGTGTGACTCTCTGATCCTAATTAATTCATTATCCTCTCACCGTACATTACCTTTATAGAGTAGAGATAGGGGTATCATTAGTACTTATAATTGGATGACTATACACATGTAGACTTCTATATGGTCCACCAAGTCAATCATCTACCTTAGTGACTTTACTTGTTTTGCAAGTGCAATTTTAATAGCAAAATGCATGTAACTAAGGTGGCAATTAGGGATCTAGTTATTGTTAGAGTAATTCTAGAAGTGATAATTATTGATTACAATCATTAAATCTCAAAAAAGAAAAATAAATGATGAAGATAAAGATTTACTCTTGGATTAGTGAAGTCCCTTATTGATCACATATTAGCCATGGTCATTTGTTTGAACAATTAAGTCATATATCATTTTTTTGAACAATTAAGTCATAATGTGATGCATTTTACCATTAATAAAGGGTTTCTAAGAATTTTTTTTTAACAACATGCATTGGTATTTAATTAAGAAGTAGTGAGTTAACTTGTGTGTGACATTATATATATATATATATTTTATACAGGAGCAGATACGAAAATTATATTTATGGTTTTGTGGGAAGGGAATAAGGGTTAAGGGATAGCAGCTTTTTGGGGTCATTAAGACGTGTTGCTATGCGCGACCCAAATAAGTGTCAATGTTTTGGGGTCTGCCATATAGGTGTGCAAAGGAGGGGACTTAGATTTGGAAAACAGGGAAATCAACTATGAAAAAAAAAATTATGTAAAAATAAATAAATAAATTATATATAACATATTTATAAATTGATCTAAAAGGTTAATTATATTAATAATTTATTAAAATGCGAAATATTTTTCTTACATATCACGAAAATCATCTATGATTATATTGACAAATGTAGTTTTAGCTTAAAAATGTATATTAATTGCCTTTTTTTAACCAATAACATTGTTAAAAAAAAAGTGTAATATATTAATTGTAAAATTAGAAATATCTTTATTATATACGATTATGTTTTTTAACTTTTATCTTTTGTTGAAGATGTTAACTCGTGGCTATAACATCTTGTGTCGACGTGCAATTTGAGAAATAAAACAACTTATTTACTTGCCAGATAAATAAAATTTGACAATTGAAGTTTTAGTTCAAGAAAAAAATAATTATAATAACAAAATTAATCAAATATAATATTTAGATAAAATTTATTTACAAAATAAAATAAAATTATTATTGATTTTATAATTTAAAAAGTTAGTTAAAAATTAATTTTATAATAATTAAAATTTGATACTTTATAATATTAAAAAAAAGATAATATCGTAATTTTATAATTTAGAAAAAATCAAAAAAATAAAAACAATTATATAATAACTAAAGTTAATAAAATATTAATATAATCTTTGTATAAGATTTCTATTAAAAAAAAGATAAAATTACTATTAATTTTATCATTTAAAAAAATTAAATATAAAATTGATTCTATAATAATTAAAATTTAATATTTAAATAAGATTTTCTAAAAAAAATTATGAATATATTGATTTGATAATCTAGAGAACAAATAATTTTAAAAAAACAAATTATATAATATTAATAAAATCTTAGAATTCTACCTAAGCAAAAAAAAAATACCAAATGCTAAGTGCACTACCAAATTGTTAAATACATTCTTCTAATTAGTAAATACACCTTTTTAACTATATGGTAAAAAAAAAATTAAAAAAAGTCAAAGGGACCATGGCCCCCAATGGACAACTAGGGATGATAATGGATAGAGTATGAGTAGGGTACTATAGTTCCCGTCCCTACTTGCGTTTAAAAAAAGTACCATCCCCAACCCCATTCTCGTGTAGGTAACAACTTTGATCCCCATCCCTATACCCTCTGAGTACCTGTATACCCATACCCGTACTCGCGATCTGCATTTTACTTATATATAAGATTGAAAATCATTAAAAACATCCATGTATAATATTAAAAACCAGCAAACATTGATCCATTCAAACATAAGTCATAAATAAATAACATTACGAAAATAATTATCCAACATAAAGATTACAAATTGTTCAAATCTTAATAAAAACTCAAATTAAACTTTTAAAGTTCTAATTAAACTTAAACATTAAAGTGGTATGATATTCTCCAATACTTGTAAAAAAATATATTTAAACTAATTAGTTTATAATTATATATTATAAATTAAAAAATAAAACACATAAATATAATATTTTAACCTCATCTTTTGAATCGACTTTTCTATATCTTTACAAACGCATATCTCCCAAGTCTATATATTGTTTTGGTCCACTAATATCAATAAAAACTACAACATGACAAGAAAACCAAGATTAGCATATATAATATAATAATTAAAACTATAATTGAATAATTAAAATAATAAAATGTTACCTTGTTGCTTATGTTTCAACCAACTTTGTGCACACATAAGTGCCTCCAAAGTAAACTCATGAAGCCTAGAATGATGAGGACTCAACAATCTACCTCCCATGCTAAAAGCAAATTCTGATGCAACATTTGAAATTGGGATTGTCAAAATATCCTTAGCAATTTTTTGCATAATTGGATATTTGATCCCATTTGTTTTCCACCAACCAAGAATATCAAAAGTAGCACTCTTAGGCAAAACACTCTTTTCCAAATAGAGATCTAGTTCAGTCTTTTTTTGTATCTTAATTGTTTCATTCACAAATGAATCATAATCACTAAGAAAATTGGTAACATTGAAATTATCAAAGTTGGAGTTATTAGCATTTGCATGTGAAGTTGAATATTCCATTGTTCCTTTAGTCTTAGCTTGATAGTCGTCAAACAATTAGTAACACAATTTCTTGATATTCTAAATTTCAATTGATGATGAACTTCCATAAAACTTAGGAAAAAAGTACTTCAACAACTTCAATTTGTATCTTGGATCTAAGACAATAGCAATCCCCATAATTCCATGAATAACAAACCAATATTTTTCAAATTTGATAACCATTTTTGAAACCATAGTTCTAATAGTCACAATTGGACAATTTTTCCATTGATGCAAAGAGAGCTTAATTTCATATATCAAAGGGAAGAATATATTGGTAGTTGGATATAGTGTCCCAGAAAACATTTTAGTTACACGATTAAAAACTTCCAACCTACTACAAATCTCTCTTGCAATTTCCCACTCATCTAATAAAGGAAAACAGGTATATAATTGCTCTTTTGTTTTCAAACGATTAAAAACATCTTTGTAAGCCAATGCAACAACAAGCATACGATAAGTAGAATTCCATCTAGTTTTGCAATCAAGAATGAGTTTCTTTGTGATGGGAACTTTGATGAGACGTGCAGTTTCCTTAAAGGTTTGTTCTCTTTTAAGTGTAGTTGTCCAAAATGCAACACTATTTCTAACCTTCTCTATGCCTTCTCCAAGAACACTCAACTCATCTTAAGCAACTAAATTCAGAATATGTGCACAACACCTCATGTGAAACAATTGACCATCAAGTATAAGAGAAGAACAATCAATTTGATTTAACAAAAATCCAACAAGAGCATCATTAGTGCTGCAATTATCTAAGGTAATAGTGGACAACTTCAAATCAATATTCTATTCCATAATGCACTGATACAATATCGTAAAAAGAACTTCAACAGTATGTGGATATGGTACATACACAAACCTATCATGTAAAATAATAAATTAAATAACAATGCAATGCAAAATGTCATTTATAATTGAAATTTAAAAATAATAATTAAATTTATACCTTAAAATGCGACTTTGCATTTCCCAATTATCATCAATGAAATGACCAATGATGGCCATATATCCTTTCTTTTGATTGCTAGCTGTCTACATGTCTATAGTTAAAACAATTCTACTTCCAATGCTTTCTAAATGTCTCATGACATTCACTTTTTCATACTCATATATCTTCATAATATCACTCTTTAGTGTGTTCCGACTTGGAAGCTTAAATAAAGGTTGAAGACCTTTAGAATATATTATAAGTCCTAAATGTTCTACCATTGAAAGTGGATACTCATGAACTATGACCATGTAAGTAAGGTCTTTTTCTTGACTGCTCTGGATCAAAACAATAGTTACTCATAAAAGTACTTGACTCATCTACCTTCTTTTGTTCTCTCAA
Organism: Amphicarpaea edgeworthii; assembly: GCA_014843725.1. NCBI lineage: Eukaryota > Viridiplantae > Streptophyta > Magnoliopsida > Fabales > Fabaceae > Amphicarpaea > Amphicarpaea edgeworthii. The sequence goes on from CM026325.1 coordinate 5,645,044, forward strand.
CAAAAGTACTTGTCTGATATCCCTATATAGTTTTCTTTTACAAGTCCTCAAGTGTTTATGCAAATGATTTGTTTCATCTGATTTCTTGCCTGTTAAAAGCTTTTTGCAATATGACACTCTACCTTCCCTTCACTATTGACCTTTTTTTTCTCGAAGTGATTCCAAACAATAGATGTTTTCCTTCTTTTGCCATCTTCAATTACTTTAGTATCACCTTCACCTACATCTACATGTTAGAATCAAGACATTTGATGATGTCTAACCCCTAATACCTTGATAGGTTTTGATGATAAAAAATGTGATAATATTTGATAACTAATGATTTCAGATTAAGTGATTTTAGGAAATAAAGTAAGAACAGACAATGGTATAATCACTTTGACTCTTACTTTCGTCTTAATTGTCTGATAACTGATAATGATTAAGTTGCGCATTATAATTGCTTATAAATAGACTAAAATAAGCTCTTAACGGATTATGCAAAGTCTTAAGGCCAGACGATGTTTGATGCTAGACCAGACGATGTTTGAAGCTGAGCCAGATGATGTCTAAGGTTAGAACAGACCATGTCTTTTAATTCAGAATGTGTTTGTTAAGCCAAACGCTGAATGTGTCTGTGCACGAACAAATCATACTTAATCAAGATTAGACTATGTTTGTTAAGCCAGACTTTGTCTGTGCAGGAATAGAACGTAATCTGTCATATGTGCTGTATAATTAATTCTTTACTCAAATAAAGACACTGCTACAACAGAAAGAAAGAGAGACTTTCTTTGACATTACTTTCTTTGATTCCTCATATTGCTTCTATGTTTCGCATTATGTGAAGGTGTAGGTACAACTAAAAGAACCAATCAGCATTGGGATGCACACTAATGCTGATGTACACTTTTAGCTAAAAGACAACTGTAACAGAGACAAAAACCTGCTTTTGTCACATCAAGCACAATCGAAGTTATTTCAACACTCTACTATGTGAGACAACGAAAAGAAGTCTTTTTCAACGTTCAAATTCATGAAGCTCACTTTATAAGGAAGCCTCCATGAAACGAGAAGATGAATGAACAAGAACAGAATAACAAAAATCAATCTAAACAACAAGAGAAATCCCTCTAAGACAAGGTCTTGAAAACGAGTTGAGAGAAAAAGAATATCCATCATTTACAAAGATTCAACATTTGATTATATCTTCTCTTTGAGTTATCTGAATCTTATACACATTTGTATAGAAAGCCATGGCTTAGTAATAAAAGAATACTTGGAAAATATAATCTCAGGGGAGATTCATACTTGTAAACAAAAGTGATTTAGAATACTTGTAGTCAGGAATGACAAAGAGAATACTTGTAGCTAGAAGTGGTAGTGAAGAATACTTATTTTGTAATCAGTTGATTATAGTGGAACCCTTTAATAGTTGTTAAAGGAGAACTGAACGTAGCTTAGGTTGAGTGAACTAGTATAAAAACAAGCTCTTATCTATAAAATATTTAAAAGATCCTAACCCTTATAATTATTATATATATATATATATATATATACATATATATATATATATCAACAGGACCACTGTCACCATCACCATCATAATCACCGCCAACACCAACAAGACCACTATCAGGGCCACCATCACTACCATCATGGTCATTGTCCCTATTGTTGCCGCTACCACCACCCAACGGTGGTGGTGGCAGCAATAATGGGGACAACGACCATGATTGTGGTGGTGATAGTGGCCCTGTTGGTGGTGGCGATAGTGGTCATGGTGATGGGAGCAACTGTGTGTAAATGTGCAATAATTAGAAGAGTGTTATGATTGTATATGATGAAAATCATATTTAATTTTAATTCAAAATTATATTTGCATCATTAAGATTTAATTAATGACTGTTATTTAAACTTCTTATCTCTCATAATAAATATGTCCTCTCACTTTATACGCTATATATATATATATATATATATATATATATATATATATATATATATATTATTTTTTTTTTTTTTTTTAATTCAAATCTCATTTAACAATAAAATATTTGAAAGGTGTGGGGCAGGTACTATGAGATTTTGCAGGTAAAGACCCATTCCCATCTCCATCCCCAATATTCAGGTATGGGTATTTTTGTGGGTGTTCAAGTCTGAATCCATATTGTCATCCTTATGGACAACTTAGGTCCGCCTAGCTGTGTAGTTGAAAAAACAAATTGGGCAAAAAAATATTTATACTCACGCTGAATAGAAAATTATAAAGATTTTTTCAAAATCTATACAAACCATTGAGATTAAGAATAATCAAAATTTGTGAGAACACATTGAGAAATTCTATGATTCTTTTAATAAATTTAAATAAATAATAATATTTTTTTGCTAAAATTATAGCAAAAAATGCTTAAATACTTTTTTGAAAAAATTCACAGGAAAATCATAAAATTCACAGAGGAAATCGGCATAAAAAAATTACAAGAAAAATTTGTATTTCAAGTCATATTATACATCGTATAAGCTTTTCTATTTCAGGGTGAGGATATAAAAGTAGTAGAGAATAGATTTGAGAAATACAATAAAAAATAATAATGACACAGTCAACTACCAAAACAGGTTAGGATTCAAGTCTGTCACAAAACTTTAAGTTGCTAAATCTTCCTGGCGATAAACAATTAAGAGTAAGGATTAAAGAAAGAGAGAAAACAATCTACTTATTTCCTTAATTTTCTTCCATTGTCCATCTATAGTAAAAAGTGATCCATTTTTTTGACCTTTGGAGTCATGAGTCCAATTTATATTTATATGCACTTTTAATTTGGTGGATATGTACCTTACGATCCACAATCAACTAAAAATTAGATTAAATTGGAATTTTGTTCCTAAGTTTTCTAAATCTATGATTTTGGTTTCTTTATTTCTAAATTGATAATTTTAGTTTTTTTAATTTTAAAATTTAAAAAGTTAGGTCTCTTAATTAATTATTAATTAATAATTATGATTAATAAGATTATTAAGTTAATTATAAATTTTCAAAAATAAAAAATTGATTATAAATTAACTAAAAATTATTAATTATTTAAAGAGATTAAAATATTTTTTTATTACTTTTTTAATGATAAGTAATTAACAATTTTTTAATGTTAATTCATTTTTTAATTATTTTATTAAATATTTCATACCATAGATTTTTCAGCCACCGAATTATGTTCGGTGACTAAACAAAAAATAAATGTTTAGCGATTGCAAAAGTATCGATCACTATTTATATATTAGTGATCAAATTTTGATAAGTAGCATGAGAAAATAAAAATCAGTTACCAATTCAGTTACTACACACTTCGTTCGTTCATACTTACAAAATAATGACATTATGTTATACTTACCTATTATATTTATTTGGACAAAGGTTTTTAAAGTTATAAAACCCACAAAATTAATATAATTCTTACAAAGTAAACTTGTTTCAGCTATCACAATTCACATTTTTGTTGGGTTTGTGGGTGACTCTCATTCTACTTATTTTTCTGTGCGTCCACCCTCCTTTTGTGTTGAATGCAGATTCTATATTCTGATTCTTATAGTCGTACTTATTGGTTAGATTGAAGTTTTAAATGAAACTAATTAGTTAATAACTGAACTCACATAAGGTACTATATTTTCTTCTAAGCTAAGGTTGTGGTTGGATTTGAGAAAACCAAACTTTTCAAACCGTTGTGCTAATACAACCAATCTTAAAAACAATTATATATATTAGGACGAATTGAATTGTTAATGTTTGTGAACTATATGTAAGATATCATGTACACTTTTATATGGACTATTCAGGCAATTCATGCTCTGGACTAGAGGTCATAGGGGTAATTTTCTAGTTGTCTATTGTCCTTTTACAACAGTATAATGGTTCTATTTTAATTCTGAGCTTCTTCAATACAATCTCATTGGTTAATCACTTTTCCAATGATTGAATAAAGACAAAAGACAATATTTAGATAAGCTTTTCCAAAAAAAAAAAAAAAAAATTTTAAGTAGGAAGCAAACACTAATATTCTCCCTATCCAATTTCATCCAAATTCTAACCATAAATCTTTTAGTTAAGAAGCAGATACCGTTATCATTTATATTAAATGTGGTTGGTTGCATGAATTAATTTTATCTTATGAGAAAATTTTATTTTATATTTTCTTTTTCAAATTCTAAAAATAAGGATTGAATCTTAAATTTGGTTAAGAGATTAAAGTTGTATCATCAACTTTTCTTTTCATAATTAGGATAAAATTATTTTAATTTTTGTATTTGCTCCTTAATGATAATGTTGGTTAAATATTCCATACCATAACAAAATTATTTAATTTTGATGTTTTCTAAATAAATATCAACACAAATTATTTTAAAATATTTAACGTAGGTCATCTTTTAATTTCTTAGAGAAACACTTCAAACAAATCTTTTAATATATTAGGAAGCAACTAAAAAAAATTGATCAGAGAGTGAATACAAAATTGGGTATATATCATGCACCTAAAATATATTTTAATTACATTTAATTTTAGAAACATATATTAATGTGTTGTCATATATTAAACCGTAAAAGTTACAGCGCCACAAAGCATATTATAAGGCAGGGCACAATCATAGCTAAACTTTTCTGATTTTAACCTTTGAGAGGTGAAATAGGACTTTTGTCCCTTCCCTTGCTATCCTACCTTTTAATATTGACAAAACAAAACAAAAACACACAGATTCAAATTCCTTTAGTTTCTGGTTTTTGGGAGTGACATCATACATATATATAACTACATGCGTTATAAATAAGTACACAGTACCATACATATGTTTTAATTAGTGACAACACTGTTAATTTCATGGATTGAGAATTTGTACTTTATGGGTTCCTGCCATATATATTGCTACATAAAATCTGAGTCTAGAGAGAAGCTGAAGTAAGAGAACATGAAGCCTGTACTACTATCAACAAAAGTTGTTCTTCTAATAGCAATATTCATAGTTATATGCTACTTTTCACCATCTCTTATTAGAGGTATATATAATTTATTTATTTATTTTTCCTTGATTTTGTTCCTTACATGCATAGTGCATTAACCACAACTTTATGCTAGTGTGAAGTTATATATATATATGAAGAAACTTTCTTGACTACTTTTTTTGTGTGATTAAGGCTTCTCTTATTAATTTTCTTCTATAGCCTATGCAAGAAGGACAGAGTACCCTTTTGGAATTCATGCTACTCGTGATCATCTTGGTGAAGAAAATGTTGTTAATGCAGAGAAAGAAGAGAAGCTTATTAAAGATGATGAGGGAGATCAGATGGACTATACAGCACCTAGAAGAAAACCACCGATTCATAACTAGTGTACATTTTGTCAAATTTATTTAATGAGCATGTGCATTTTCTGTTGGTTTTTGTGATTATTAGCGTCATGCATGGGTCGAGTACTCTTTTTTAATTTTGATTTGTGAAAGCAACGTTTTATGTATAGTAGAGGAGTATGTGTTCAAGAGTACTCTTAGGTTTGTGGTATTTGGGCAATACTTGCCATAATACACGTTAATTTTGTTGCAGAAATGTTGCTTTCAATTTATTTATTTTTTTAACAAAATCATGTATCTTTTATGAGAAGTAATCGTATTCGAGCCAATAGGACTTTGACAAAAATATTCTTTCCAATATATATTATTGCTTAATAAAAACTCAAGCTTTAAATCATTAATTAAGTTCAAACAAATTCGTGTCAATTTATCTGTGTTCTCAAAAGTTACTTTGTGAAAATTAGACAGAAAAAAAGCCTAAAAAAATCAAAATAATTGCTAAATTACACATATATTTAGCAATTATACATGCCAACACTCAACATACCGATATAAGACTACTGCATATGAAATAATAATAATAATAGTTTACAATTTTTTTATGACAATTTAATAAATATAACATTTTATTCACTAGATTCAAATTTTGAAAAATTAGAGTATTTTAATTAAAGTTAGTTTTTTTATGTTACCACGTAACCATAAAGTATCATGTAATTTTTAAAACTCGCCCTAACTAGATGTTTGTTAGATCTCATCCATATCATTTTTTTTTTCATGTATCACGTAAATTTTATTTTACTAGTATTACTTTCCATCTCAAAGATGCACATGGCATCGTTTTTTTCTGGTATGCGACAAAGATATTTTTTTAATTAACAATAAAAGACTAATTAATCATTTTAGAGGTATAAAATAATCGAAATTAGTTTTGTCACTATCCCTTAAAACTCATATTTCGAACAGAGATAATCTTTAAAGACGATATAATGCCAATTTTCTAATAATTATAATGTATAGTGAAAATCTATTATTGAAATTACACAGAAATTATAACTAGTAATCAGAACATTAAGTTAATTAATAATAATAGGACACCTAGTTAACCAACTCCCTATTGCCGAAAAATAAAAAAACGAAATAATTCCTTATAATATTCAGATTTGGGTGCTTCAAAATGCACTCCACGGGCTAAACGACCTCATATAGCACACTGGTTTTTTGTTTTAAAACAATCTAAAACAAACATCATCTCTGTCATAATTGATTTATCGTTATCAACGGGTTCAACACTGTAATATCAAGTTACTTATATTGAAAGTTTGTACATTTCCATTTTGATAAGTACAAGTAATTAATTAGTGTCACTAATGACTGTTGTTTCAATATTACCGTGAGCTGTATATCCTAAACTACCTTTTCTAAGTCCATAGTAATTCTGGTGTAAAAAAAAAATTGTCCATAGCATTAGATCATATAACCAATTTATACTTGTGCGTTTCCATAACGTTTTTTTTTTTAAAAATTAAGTATAAATAAATCTTTCTTAAATATTTTTAATTATTATTTTCATTCTACTGTCTTTTTAATTTTTTCAATTTCATTCCACTATCATTAAAAATTTGATTTGGTTCAGCCATTCGATTTCTGACAATTTTAATTTATTTAGTTATAATTTTTAATTTAAAATAAATTAATATAGTAATGGACTAACGGTTTATTTAATTGTAATTAATTTAGCGGTGGTTAAAAATAGTCTATTTGTAAATCAAATTTAGTTTAAAAAAGAGAGATTGCTTTGTGAAGTCGCAAACTCAAGCACATATTGAACCCTAAATGTCAAACATAAGATTTAAACTATTTTAACCATATTCACTATAATAATTTATGATCAAAATATAAATTATTATATTCTAAGTTATAGAGATAAAAATAAATTCCCTAAAATGTGTTAGAAGCAGAGTTGGATGATGTGATAGACTTCAACACCCAAGTAAATAATTAAGAACATAGAAATCCTAAAATAAAGAGAGCAAACAGAAACAGGAAAAGAATAAACAAAGTTCATTTATAACTTAATTTGATGCGATAATTAAAAAAAATACAAAATATTTATGTGTGTGTGTGTAAGAAAAATGATAAAAAGTAATTAGGAAAAAGAAAATACTCACGATAATGGTAAGTAACCACTTTGTACCTTTGTACTGATCTGATCATTTTTCGCAAGTGTGTATAAGCATAACAACCACATGGGTCGCACCGGGCTCTGATCAGTGATCACTCACTCCGTCCCTCCCTCTCGCAACGCAGCACGCAACACACGCACACCTCTCTCTCTCTTTCTCACTAATTGGGAATCCTAGCCATTGCCCTAAAATAATTTTATCATCAAGAAGTTAGTTAGTTAGACAGGTGAACCGCGAACCAGTATGTCACCTCCGGTACGTACTCCTTATTTAGTATAAATTCGTTCATCTCGATCTGTTTTCTTTATTCTGTTCAATTTCCTCTGCTTGGAGTAGAGAGTAGGTATTCTCAGCTTCCTCTCTGTTCTCTCTGGCTATGTTCATGCATGCACGCATTTTTTTTTATTTTTTATCCACGCTTCATTCATGCAATGCACGCTTCTTGTTACTACTGTTATCGAATTTTTTTAATTTATCTTTGTTATTCTTGATAAATGTGATTATGTGTGTCAGAATCGAAGAATCGGTATTTAGTATAAATTTGTACACCTCGATCTGTTTTCTTTATTCTTGTTCAATTTCCTCTGCTTGGAGTAGAGAGTAGGTGTTCTCAGCTTCCTCTCTGTCCTCTCTAGCTATGTTCATGCATGCACGCATCTTTTTTCTTTTTTTTTTCTCCACGCTTCATTCATGCAATGCACGCTTCTTGTTACCACTGTTGTATCGATTTTTTTTTAATCTATCTTTGCTATTCTTGATAAATGTGATTATGTGTGTCACGAAGAATCGGTGGTACGTAATTTAGTATAAATTTGTACACCTTGATCTGTTTTCTTTATTCTTGTTCAACTCACTTCGCGGTATTCTCAATATCCTCTCTCTTAGTTGGTGCATAATTCTTTGTTTAATCTGTGTTGTGAAATGAGATTTAGAGAATTGAAGTGTTTTGAATAATCTTCTCATTACTCATTGAATTATAAAAGTAGCATTTATACAAAATAATACAGAGTTACTAAGTAATCAACTGAATAACTAATATAACCACCCATCAGTAAGTAAAGTAATCAAGTAACCAACTACTAACTACCATAATCACCTATCACAGAATTAACTAACCAATTACAGAAAAATTGAATCTACATAAACTAGCTAGCTAAGACTATCTAGGCTATAGACCATTACACAACAATCTTCACCTTGGTCTATCTTCAATCATAGAACAAACATTTAGCAAATTTAAACAATGCTTGAACTTTGCAAATGGTAAAGCCTTTGTAAACATATTTGCAGCATTCTTTGTTGTTGATATTTTCTAAATTACAACAGATCCGCCTTTGATTACCTCTCTAATGAAGTGAAACTTGATGTCAATGTGCTTGGTTCTATCATGGTGAACTTGATTCTTAGTTAGGCAAACAACACTTTGGCTGTCACAATGTATGATCGTGGCTTCAAGCTTCATTTTAGGTATTAGTTTAACAACTAACCCTCTTAACCATAGTACTTCCTTAATAGCTTCACCTGCATCTATATACTCTGCCTTTGTAGTGGATAGAGCCACCACAGCCTGCAAGTTAGCCTTCCAACTGACTGTGCTTCCAAAAACCTTGAAAACATAACAAGTTGTAGACTTTCTAGTGTCAATGTTTCCTGCAAAGTCTGAGTCCACATATTCCTCAATGGTAGGAACTTCACCTTGATTTGCATATAGTAAACCAATTTTAGAACTCCCACATAGATACCTAAGGATCCATTTTGCAGCCTCCTAATGAACCTTTCCAGGATTTGCCATAAACCTACTAACAACACTTAAAGAAAATGACAAATCAAGTTTGCAGCATACAAAGACCTTTTGGGGGATTATTTAAGTCCATATAGAGACCTTTTGAGCAGGCACACCTTACTTTCATTTCCAGGACTAATGAAACCAGTTGGTTGTCTCATATATATCTTTTCCTCTAATTCCCCATGTAGAAATGTTGTCTTGACGTCCATCTATTCCAATTCCATGTCATAGTGTGCAACTATAGCAAGAAGGATCTTGATGGAGCTATGCTTGACCACAAGAGAGAAGATTTCAGTGAAATCAACACTTTCTCTTTGTGTGAAGCCTCTAGGCACAAGCCTTGCTTTGAATCTAGCATCTTCTACTTCTTTTATACCTTCTTTCCTCTTGAATAACCACTTGCAGCTAACAATGGACTGTCCTTTTAGGCAATCAACAAGGAACCAAGTTTGATTTTGATTTAGAAAGTTCATTTCTTCCTCCATTGCAGCAATCCATCTAGTCTTCTCTTTGCTGTTTATGGCCTCTTCATAGGTCTGAGGTTCACCATGCTCTTCAATCTCCTTTCCAGCTATAAAAGCAAAAGAGATTAGGTCAGCATGACCATACCTTATAGGGGCTTTAGTTATCCTCCTCTCCCTATCTCTTGCAAGACACCAATCTTCTTTCTGCTCCTGAACAATATTTCTGTCTATGCCTACACCTTTACTTTCATCTGCATCAACAGTAGGACCATGTTGACTGGCTGCAATTTCTTCAGCCTTCACCTCTGCCTGCATGTTTTTCCTTTCAATGGGTTTTAATAACTCAGTTAGGTTTGCCATTTGCAGCTCATTAAAGACTACATCTCTGCTGATTATGAACTTCTTGAATCTAGGTTCTAAGCACTAGAGTTTGTAACCCTTGACTCTTGTAGGATAGCCTATGAATGCACATTTCAGAGCCCTTGGCCCTAACTTATCTTGCTTAAGATGGGCATAGGCAATGCATCCAAATGTCTTCAGCTCACTATAGTTGGTCTTTTTCCACTCTAAGCCTCTTGAGGAGTTCTGAAACCGAGAGCTATTGAGGGGCTTCTGTTGATACAATAAACAGCCGTGCTTACTGCCTCAGCCCAAAATGTTTTTGGTAACCTAGCATGATTCAACATGCATCTTACCCACTCCAAGATGGTTCTATTAAACCTTTCCACCAACCCATTTTGCTGAGGAGTGCCCCTCACAGTTAGATGCCTAATTATCCCATTCTTTTTGCATAGATCTTTGAACTTGTCATCACAAAATTCAAGTCCATTATCTGTTCTAAGTTTCTTTAGTTTCTTTCCAGTTTAGGTTTCAATTAAAACTTTTCATTCTTTAAAAACTTTGATAGCTTCATTCTTGTGCTTAAGAAAATAAACCCAAATCTTTTATGAGTGATCATTAACGAGTGGGAGAAATACCTTGCTCCTCCATGTGATTCAGTCCTAGTTGATCCCTATAAGTTTGCATGGACATAGTCAAAGGGTTCCTTGCTGGTGTGGTTGCTGGTTGAAAACCTCAGCCTTTTTACTTTTCCAAGGACATAATGCTCGCAGAATTATAAGGGTTCAATTTTGCATTGACTAAAAGCACCTTGTTTGGTCAACTCTTCCATTCCCCTTTGGCTTATGTGGGCCAACCTATGATGCCAAAGTCTCGTGCTGTCTTCAATTGCAATATTTGCAGAGTGAGTCACCACTGTTTGGCCAATCAGAGAATACAACCTATTTCTTCTTACTCCCTTCATGATTAGTTGGCCTCTTTGGAAGATATCAAGACTACCATGATTGCATTTGTAGTCATATCCTTCTTTGTCTAGAGTTCCAAGGGAAATAAGATTTCTTTTTAGTTCTAACACATGTCTTACATCCCTCAAGACCCTCTCTTTACCATTATGCATTCTGAACCTTAAAGTTCCTATGCCAATGACCTTGCAAGGTTTGTTGTTGCCCAAGAGAACAATGCCTCCATCTATCTGCTTGTAACCTTCAAACCATCCCTTATTGAGACATGTGGAATGAACACCTTGAATCAAGAATCCACTCCTTTTGAGAGTCTTCATCCGATACAACAAGTGCTTCAACACTTTCATAGCCATTTTGTGCCTCAGCTACATCAGCATTATGCCTCCATTCATTGAACCTAGATTTATTAGGACAATCATTTTTGAAATGCCCTTCTTTATCACAAATGAAACACTTTCTTTTCTTGTTCTTGGCTTTTGGCTTTGAATTCTTCTTGTTCTTCCACTCTTTCTTTTCAGATTTGTTACTGGTGTACAGACCCTCAACAATTTCTTCTTTCTTGATTTCTCTTTCTTTCTAGCTTTCTTTTGAGTTAAGTGCTGCCTTCACTTTCTTCATAGATAGAGTAACTTTTCCATATATCATGGTGTCAACAAAGTGCTCATATCTTTTGGGTAAGGAGCTCAGCAAGATGATGGCTTGATCTTCATCTTCTATCTTCACATCGATGCTCTTAAGATCCAGTATAATTCTGTTGAAATCATTAAGATGCTTCTTTAAGGGCTTCTCTTCATCCATCTACAGTGCATATAAGTGTTTCTTTAGGTACAATTTGTTTGCTAAGGTCTTCTTCAAGTAGATCCCTTCAAGCTTCTTCCAAACACTTGTTGCAGATCTCTCATCAACAACTTCCCTCAGAACTTCATCTCCAAGGCATAGAAGAATCGCACTGTGAGCCTTCTTCAATATCTCTGCACGTTTCTTCTCCTCCACCTTCATGATGTCCTCTTTTGAAAGGGCAACATCTAATCCTTGATGAACCAGCAGCGCGTTCATCTTCAATCTCCACAGGCTGAAGTCTTTTATTCTTCCTCCAAATTTCTCTATCTCCATTCGTGCCATAATCATGATTTTGGTTAGGTCCAAGAATCTCAACCTTGCTCTTAATACCACTTGTTGTGAAATGAGATTCAGAGAATTGAAGTGTTTTGAATAATCTTCTCATTGCTCACTGAATTATAAAAGTAGCATTTATACAAAATGATACTAACAGAGTTACTCAGTAACCAACTGAATAACTAATATAACCACCTATCAGTAAGTAACCAAGTAACCAACCGCTAACTACCATGACCACCCATCACATAATTAACTAACCAATTATAGAAAAACTGAATCTGCGTAAACTAGCTAGCTAAGACTATCTAGGCTAAATTGATTATATATAAATTGAGTATAGACCATTACACAACAATCTGCAATTGCAATTATTGACCTATGTGAATATGTGATTACATCCCTGCAGCTATGGAAAATATGGCGAGTAAGATCAAAGTTGAAGCCATAGGTGATAACAGTTTTTAGTAGTAGCTTATAGTTCTGGTTTCTGATGTATATCCTGTTTCTGATGTAAGTAGTGTATCTGGTCTTCGATAACAGTTCTTTGATAGTAATAGTAGTTCTGGTTTCTGATGTATGTTCTGTTTCGATTTTTTGGGCTTTGGAGGGTTTACTGAGTGGATGGGGGTCACTGTGAGTGTAGGGAGGGTGCAGGGATTATGATGGTAGCTTTTAGGTAGCACACTAAGCTTTTTGTGTATGACTAGGTGGCAACTAGTGTATCTGGGCTTCCGATGTAATATTGTTGTCTCTTATTACACAGTTGACAAGATTGATGAGGAGTCTAATGATCAAGAAAAAGGATCCAGGTGCAAGGGAAATGTACCAGAAATGTTTGTAATTTTTTTCTAAAAAGAAGAAGACACTTAAACATTATTATGTTTATTATATATATATATGTATGTATGTATATATTTTTTTTTTTGTAGGTACAAAATTTTGATTCCTCAGTTTCAGAGTTTGATTTCATCCTTCCTGGGGAAAGAGGATAAGAAAATGCTGCTTTCTGTGCTTTCTGAGTAAGTATCTTGGGGTTACTGAAGTGTAACTATTTTAATTAACATTGTTTTATTTTAGTTAATAATCTGTTTTTTTGTGTAATTTTTTTAGAAAACTCTTCCGGGAAAGTGTACTTCAAATCCATGAAGTAATACCGGAATTGTTGGACGCAAGACCCGTCACGGTTTTCAGAAGATATATCGGCGGCAATGCATATACTAAGGGAAATATTGATGTTGAGATCAGTTTTAATTACACTGATGTTAAGAACGGTGAATTCCAATTTCAGGGTGAAGATGTTATGAAGTATTTCAAAGACAATTTAGAGGAATACTTTTATCATGCTCAGGTAGTTTAGTATTTTTTAGGGAGTATTTATACTAAATATTATAATTTTATAATAAATATTATTTTATTTTACAGGATATTCCAATCAAACCTTTGGTGCTGTCGTCGGAATTGCCACCGCCTATTCATCTTAATGTTCCACGCCAATCAAGGGCAACTTCTCTATATTCTCCTGAGGACCCTCTTGCTCCACAGTTTTGTTCTGTGAAGTCCTTTTTGGATCATCCCAATGCAGCAAGATACAAGAAAATGCAGGAAGACGATTCGGCTAGAAAATCAGTTTGAACATATGGTAGCAAGTCCTTTCTGTGAAGTCCCTTATTGATCTCATATTAGCCATGATCGTTTTTTTTTTTTTATCCGTCCATGATCATTTGTGTTTGAACACATATATCTGAACAATTAAGTCAACATTTTACCATATTAATAAAGGGTTTTTAACACCATTTTTTTAGCAACCTGCATTGGTATTTAATTAAGGAGTAATGAGTTAACTTGTGTGTGTGACATTTTATTTTTGCCTAGTTAAAATGTTAAAAAAAGTTGAACTTAATTTCCCCTTTTTTCTTTTTTGTCGTTATATGATTTATATTCATCTAGAAATTACGAATATATCTCGTAAGAAAGCTCTTAAGCGTGAATTTATCTCGTAAGAATATGATTAAGTTCATATTGGTGTTGTGCAATGTTTTAGGCATAATTCCCTAGTCTTATGCTTAAATGAGGAAAAAAGCTTAAACTCTAAAAGGATGAGGACTAGTCCTAATCTAAGGACAATCTGCATTAGGAACAATTATCTAGGGGAGAAGTGAGAACAATGATTCACTATATTATAAACAACAATTCATTTCTCTGAAACTAACATGGTACAATAATTGACTGATAATTTTATTCCTTAAAAACATAATCAAGAGTTCAATCATTAGATCTATGTGTATGAAAAAATATATGTGGAGAGTGATCAATCTCTTATTTCAATACCTCAAGAGATTAATCTTTAATTTTCAGCCAAGAAATATATCATATTCATCTAAGAAAAGAAAAAATCATTTCTCTAAATCCAACCTCTATTGATTGCCAAACAATTCATCATGCAAATCTTGCAAAATAAAATTGCAATTTCTTTTATATGTTTCAATTTCATCATGTGATAATATATTCCCAATTTTAAATATTTTTTTACCTAAGAAAACTAAAAAACAAAATCTTAACTAGAAATTAAGTTCTACCTCCATCTTGACTAGAGAGAAATGGAATATAGAATTTCCAATACAAAATGAAAAATAGAAGAAATCCTTTCTTTCTCGTAGAAGCACACAACTTAAAACCAAAAACCTTCAAACTTTACAAAGTCATTGATAGAGTGTATTTTAGCATAGTCTAGAGTTGCATTTAACATAGTTTAAACATGTTTTATATCTCATTTTGACAATTTTAATTGAGTTTTGTGAGATTGGGTCATTTTGGACCCAAGTGTCAAAAATTACTATTTGTCATGTTTTATTGATGCTTTTGACACTGTCCCTTGTGTAGATAATAACTTTTGACATAGGTCTCTGATTTTGATTATTCTTGTCTTGTTTGAAAGATAAGGAAGAGATCTACAATTTCGTGTCTCACAAGGATTGGCTAATTTGGATGTTTAAGGGGTCAAATTTTGGATTCAATGTTACAATCCTGCATTTGTAATAATTCTGCGTTTTAATTTGTAACCAAGAACCATTTAGTAATTGTAATTGGTCAAGGTAGATTTTATTTAGTTGGTTCAGACCTTGTGGGGGGACTACTATTTTGGCTTTTAGTTTTAAGTTTTTCCCCTTTTGCAAGACAACATTACACAACACAACACTACATTTAATAAAAATTACACCTTTGCTCTCTTCTCTTCTTTTCCCTTTCTCCTTCATCAATTTCGTGCAGCCCCTTGCACCCACCATGAGGATCTTCATAAAGGATTAAATTCTTTTTGCAACCCAAAAATCATGTGCTTATGGGTAAATTTGAGTCTCTTTATTCTCAATTTTGAATTTTGTTCATGAAAACCCTTTTCCCCCTTATTTTAATTTTCAATTTCCTTATTTAATGTATGATAATGATTAGATTAGGGAATTGGAATTTGAATTTGGGTCAATTACAATCGATTGATTGTGATTTAATACAATACATGCTTGAATTTGGGAAAACTAGGAATGCGACAGTAATCCAGATTTTTTCAAATGAATGTAAGGTGATTGCCTTAAATTTCGACTTATCCTTGTTGGAACTGTGATTATTTCTCCATAAGCATAGGTTCTTAAGTTGTATTTCTTTGATTCTATTTTCGTTTATTGATTAGAAAGTTGTATTATTGCCTTAATTTCTGAAAATCACACAAAATCCCCCCTATTTTGAATTGAATGAAAGGTGTTTGATAAATTGTATCTTTGAGAAAATGACCTGAGTTAACCCTATATTGCAAAATTTATTGGGGAACTTAGTTGCTTTTGATGGCGTATTTGACGCACTCCGTCAAAACTAACGCTGTTGTCGGGGATATAATTTATCAGTTCCTTATTTCAATTCTTGTAATTAGTTTTATTTTTTTTTATTCCATTTCAATTTTTGCATTTGTATTTTTAGCCTTATGCAATTTGGTATGCTTTAATTTTGTGCAATTGTGCCATTCAGTTTCAATAGAAGCTTATTGAATCTCTCCCCATACTCATACAAAGTCTCTCGAGAAAGTTGTTTAATGTCACTAATGTCTTTTCTGATTGTCCCGGTTCTAGAGACAAAGGAAAGAATTTCTTTTGTGCAATTGTGCCATTCAGTTTCAATTTACACATTTTTGTTTCAACTTGCATTCCTTTTCCATCTTTAATACCTAGATAACCAACCCCCCACATCTCAGAAAGAACCCCCAAGTTTTTGGCGCACCTCCTTCGATGCAAAGTAGTTTCTGCTTTCAGTCACAGTTTAATCCTTTCAAATTAACAAATATTTTTTTTAATTCTTCAGTCTAGACTGCGTTAACAGAGGAAAGGTATCAAAGGATATTACGATTAATGACGGTTCAAAATCGCCAAAAAATGTAAATCTATTAGACATAGATAGGGTGTCCAATTGATGAACAACTTGGCGCATCTCTAGTTAATTCTCTTTTCTTTATATAAGCCAAATTGGAAGCATTTCCAAGAAAATAAAAAAGTATTAGAAATTTAAGGTCTGTTGCATCTATGTTTAATTCTCTTTTCTTTATATAAGTAAAGTAATGATTCACAGTAATATATCTATAACTTAAACAGGGGATAATCTAGGAGTGAATACTAAAAAAGAAAATTCTGAATAAATAATTAAGCATGGATATGAGTTTAAGCACTTGTAATATGAACTTTGAGCATTGGAGAGTTCTGAAGCACGTAGTCCACTATTATTTTAAAATCTTTCTTTGAACACACGTCTCTTTCCACTCTCAATGTCTCCAATCTAGCAAAGCGTGGGGGTTCAGGTATCGATGAACTGGATTTCAAGACATCCTACAGTATATACAAATTAAAGGAGACATTTCAAAATTCGATCAAGATTATATTGAGTACTAATATAAAATTAGAAAAACAAAGAGGCAAAATTTGATTAAAGTAACTTACATGTAGTATCCTTTCGACGCTACCCGTTCTCAGTGTCAATGTCTTTACATTGGCAAAAACTTGCAGCCATCTTAAAACAGTTGAACCTGCCGCCAAATTGCAGTCAATATCTACCTCTCTAAGAAAAGAAAGATTACAAGTGGTGGAGAACTGAATCTGACTACTGTATCTTTTGACCGTGCAAGAATTAAGAGTCGGAGTAGAAAGCACAACAAAAACAATTCTGTCGTCGAAACATACATAATCATGTTCCAATGTCAAAGTGGAGAGGGTGGAATTAGATATACAAAAGGCTGGTGCAGCCTTAGGAAAATGAATAGCACTGAGGCACAGATCATGTAACACGTGACAATTTGAAAAAAGCTCAGCAGAGTGGTTGTGAGTTGGTGTAAGATGAAAACCCTGTAGATAGAGGGTTTTTAACGCAGGCATATGCAGAGATTGCGGAAGTCTTATCTTGGAAGTGTTCAACCCAAAGCAAAGCTTAAGAGATGTCAACGAGCGGGAGCAGAAGATTAGAGGGAGGGATTCAAAGTCAAAGTTGCGTCTATGACGTGG
Organism: Amphicarpaea edgeworthii; assembly: GCA_014843725.1. Classification (NCBI taxonomy): domain Eukaryota; kingdom Viridiplantae; phylum Streptophyta; class Magnoliopsida; order Fabales; family Fabaceae; genus Amphicarpaea; species Amphicarpaea edgeworthii. The sequence goes on from CM026325.1 coordinate 5,662,744, forward strand.
AATTGGACATATTGTTAAGCCCCGGAGATTGTGAAAAAGAGCATGTGGTATGATTCTGTCCAGGACTTGGGACTCAATACCAATGTTGATAGTAAGGTTAAGGTTAAGTAGAGAATGTGAGTGATCTCGAACAGAGAGGACCCAAGATGTAAACTTGTCGAAATTGTCAATGGCACCAGGAACTGGGAAGCAGCAGTCAAAGGTGAGAGCAGTGAGACATTTGCAAAGGTTTTTCCATCTTTTAGATAGGACGCAGGTTTGGACAGCATGTTTTGTTTCCATAAAACTCATTACGTGAAGCAGGACACTATCATGCAATTTGCTGATCCTGTCTTCTCCGTCGCTGCTTGGGGAAACCCAATTGGGAAGGGCCGGAGGAGCTATCTTGAGTGGCTGGAGCTGGTGAAGGCCGAAACACATTCTAAACAGCTTCTGGTGGATTTTGCCAGTGTCGTCGTCTTCAGCTAAGTGACTGAACTCGACCAAGAAAATCTTAGATTCGAAGCAGCTGATGATGGTGCCGGCAATCTTGAAGAAGTAATCGAAGCGGTCATCATCCTCCACGCTCACTGTCACCGCTGAGCCCGGTTGAAAATAGCCTGTTTCGCTTCCGGGAACCATCACCACTTACTGCTTTCAAACCCAAGACCAGTATTGTACTATTTTGTAACTGCCCTTGAATATGAAGATTATCAATTATACCATCTTATCAAATATAAACTCTATCTCAATTGATTGATTTCATATATAAATTGTTTTAAACTTCTTATAAATATATTTTATTCATACCAATAAAAAAAAATAAAACATCACCAACTTAGATTATATAAGATAAGATGTTCAGTGTATAATCTAAGATATAACATGTGAGTTTATCATAATATTTTTTTTTTTTTGAAATTATCACAATACTCACATATATCTTAAATTAAATATTAAATATTGAATATTTAATTTTTTTTTTTAAGGAAATCTAATTTTAATATTTTCTTTTAAGAGGATTTCAATTTTTTTAAGAAAAAATGAGCTAATAATTACTCATGTCCTTGCTCATGGGATATAATATTAAAAAAATAAATGAATAATATTTAATATGGTTACCTTTAGTTGATACTTGATAAAATTTTATTAAATTTAATACATGTATCATCATCACAATGATGTTATTATTAGTTAAGTTTGAACAAGTATTTACACTAATAATCAATTTATTTATTCATGTCACACCATCTTATTATTCTAAATATAAATAAATAAATAAAACTATAATAATACGCATATGATAATGGACCTCCTCCTAGCCATCCATTAGTTTCAGTAATACAATAAAATAATTATTTTTTTAAAAAAAATAGTGCCTAGATTTAAAACTACAGAAATTTAAAGTGTTTTTACAATTTAGGAATCCGTTCCGAATATCACTCAATATAAATTTTTGTCATTTAAGTTTAATCCAAACCATATGAAAATCTTCCAATGTCATCCTATCATTAAAGAGCTACAAGAAAAATATAAAGGATAAACTAAAATTTTTATATTTTTTTTATTGATATCTCAATAGAGGACCAACATTATGTTATATAATAATCCTAATGAATGAAAATCATACTTCATCTTGTAGTGCAATGGTGCTAACTTGATATAGACGCATAAAATTTTAGACAAATAAATATAGTATGACTTCAAATTTTAGGTGATTTGTGTGTACCTGTACCCACCAAAAAGGTATTTGTGACTTGTAAGTTACTCACCAACATTATCTAATGATTAATTATAATGACATTCTTCTTCACTTCTTTTTTGTTTAGCTAGTGATACAATGGTAATGCCCTTGGTCAATGCCAATGTATAGTAGTAGTATATCAATAGAGGGTATCATGATGAGTGTTGTATGGTATGAGTCATCGGAGATCATTGAGAGTGTGAGTGAGTGGCTCTCTGATCCTAATTAATTCATTATCCTCTGACCCTACATTATCTTCATAGAGTAGAGATAGGGGTATCATTAGTACTTATAATTGGATGACTATACACATGTAGACTTCTATATGGTCCACCAAGTCAATCATCTACCTTAGTGACTTTACTTGTTTTGCAAGTGCAATTTTAATAGCAAAATGCATGTCACTAAGGTGGTAATTACGGATCTAGTTATTGCTAGAGTAATTCTAGAAGTGATAATTATTTATTACGATCATTAAATTAAAAAAAAATGACGAAGATAAAGATTTACTCTTGGATTTGTGAATAAATACTTCTCTAATATATGTGTTTGTGGATTATTTTGAAGTGGGTATGTGAATTATGATCTCCACAAATTCTATGCTATTAGTGAATTACTTCTTAAGTATAGAGTGACAAATCGTTAGTCTTTAAGGAATGATTTTTTTTTTTTTAATTCTTTCAATTTCACCACCATTTTATTTAATCCAAATGTTTGATGCAACTGTTTAGTGATGGTGAATTGCCAATTTTTTAAGTAGAGAGTTGGGTATATTTTATCCACAAATTTGGTCTCGTGCATATGTAACCTCCTAATTTTTATTTTCTAATTATATAAATATAATAATAATTATTATTATTATTATTATTATTATTAAAAAATATTATATTTGTATTGATTTTAATTAAATAAATAATTTAAGAATATGTTTTGAGTCTAAAAGTGAGAGAAATGATTTTTAATAAGTAAAAAGAATTTTAGGAACTAAATTAGGTGTTGAACTTTGCTTCCTAAATCCATCTTTCCTTCAAAAACTATCAAAATGATTTTAAAATGTAGTATTCTCTCTCTTCCTTTTCTGCTCTCATTGGAAATTGTATCGTTATCTAAATCATGAATAGATGAGCGAAACAAAAATCGCAAAGAACGTTGCTTATACTTTTGTCATAGAACTACATTTTTTGAAGTAAGAGGGAGTGATATTATCTTACTCATGGGTATGATTATGATTAGTGATAGAGAAATTAATCCTAAACCCCAATTGATTATGTATTTTTTAAGTCTAACCTATATGTTATCATTTAAATTCAATTGAAGTTTCATGTGTGAAATGTCTTATCATTATTCCTTGATTCATGTATATATAAATATAAAATATTAATTTATATTAATAATTGATAATTTGATTGAATGCATAAGTATGTTGTGTCTCTAAGTATAATTATGAGTATTATGATACATTTGACCTAAGTAAAGTGTTTGTGATCAAGAGACCAATAATGTACGTGTGAGTGTTAAAATAAATAAAAATAAGTTAAATAAAATCATAAATATATATGTGAATCATGTCTCAATATAATATTTATGTATTTTTAAAATATGTTTATGGATTTAGGAATGTTATCTTATGTGAATCTTTTTTAAGGTTATACTATCACATTGATTAGAATTTCCATGTGATAAACTTGACGCGGTGTACTCCTGTGTTAGTTTCTATTGAAATTCATTAGATGCAGTTTTATATGGACTATGCATGCAATTCATGCTCTGGACTAGAGGTCACAAGGGCAATTTTCTCGTTGTCTATTGTCCTTTTGTAACAGTGTAATGGCTCTATTTTAATTCTGAACTTCTTCGATACAAGCTCACTCGCTTATCACTTTTTCAATGATTGAATAAAGACAAAAGACAATATTTAGATAAGCTTTTCCAAAAAAAAAAAAAATTAAGTCAGAAGCAAACACTAATAATATTCAAACCATAAACTTTTTGTTTAAGTAGCAGAGTCCGTTATCATTTATGTTAATTGTTGTTAGTTATATAAACTAATCTTAACTTTAGAGAAAATTTTATTTTATATTTTTCTTCTCAAATTCTCAAAATAAGGATTGAATCTTAAATTTTGGTTAAGAGATTCAAAGTTGTATCATTAACTTTTCTTTTCATAATTAGGATAAAATATATTTTACCTCTACCATATGTGTTAATTTTTGTATTTGCTTCTTAATGATATGTTTGTTAAATATTTAAGCGTGCGTTTGTCAAATTTATTTTTATCTTATAAGTTATTTTTAAGTAAAAGTTGAATTAAATATCAATTAGTAAAAATTTCTTAAAATAAAAGTTATTTATTTTTAATGAAGAAAAATTAAAAATAAACAACTTTATAATAACAAATTTTGAAATAATTATTACTTTTTTATCGAAAAATATTAATAATTAATTTATTAATTTTAGTTAGTAAGGAGAGTCGAACTCAAAATCTCTCCATCTAATTATATTTTAACTTTTAAGTTAATATATATATAAAAATAAACAAACAAACAACTTGTTACTTCTTTTTTTCAAATTCTTATTTTAAAATAGTAACCATCTTATTTTAAAATATCATCTAACTCATCATAGAAACACCTCAAACAAATCTTTTAATATATTAGGAAGCAACAAAAAAAAAAAAAATCGATTAGAGAGCCAATACAAAGTTGGGTATATATCATTCACCTAAAATATATATATTTTGCCTTATAATTATTACATTTAATTTTAGAAACATATATTAATATGTTTTCACATATTAAATTACCTCGTTAGTTATGAATAGCTTATTTTCATATTTTTCTTTGAATCTAAGTAAGACTTTTGAAATAATTAGTATTTTTTTTATCAGAAAATATTAATATTAATGATTAGTTTGTTAATTTTTATTAGTAGGGGAGTCAAACTCAAGATTTCTCAATTTGATTATATTTTTAACTTTAAGGAATTTTAAGTTAAAAAAAAATATTAACAAATAATTTTTTACTTATTTTTTTAATTTCTTATTTTTAATTTTTATTTAAAAATAACTTATAAATTAAAAATGAGTTGAGTTAAACGAAATTTAAACTGTAAAAGTTACAGCACCACAAAGCATATTATAAAGCAGGGCACAGTCAAAGCTAAACTTTTCTGATTTTAACCTTTGAGAGGTGAAATCGGACTTTTGCCCCTTCCCTTGCTATCCTACCTTTTAATATTGACAAAACAAAACAAAAACACAGATTCAAATTCCTTTAATTTCTGGTTTTTGGGAGTGACATCATACATATATGTAACTACATGCGTTATAAATCTCATGTATGCTATAAATACGTACACAGTACCATACATATGTTTTAATTAGTGACAACACTGTTAATTTCATGGATTGAGAATTTGTACTTTATGGGTTCCTGCCATATATATTGCTACGTAAAATCTGAGTCTAGAGAGAAGCTGAAGTAAGAGAACATGAAGCCTGAACCACTATCAACAAAAGTTGTTCTTCTAATAGCAATATTCATAGTTATATGCTACTTTTCACCATCTCTTATTGGAGGTATATATAATTTATTTATTTAATTTTCCTTGATTTTGTTCCTTACATGCATAATGCATTAACCACAACTTTATGCTAGTGTGAAGTTATATATATATATATATATATATGTGAAGAAAACTTTCTTTACTACTTTTTTTGTGTGATTAAGGCTTCTCTTATTAATTTTCTTCTATAGCCTATGCAAGAAGGACAGAGTACCCTTTTGGAATTCATGCAAGAAAAATATTTAATAAAATTAAATTTACGTATTACTTTAATTATTTTTATATTTTATATGTTTAATATAATTAACCTAATTTAAATTTGAATTTGTAATTATTATTAAATTTATTATAGAAATGTTATCATTATTATTGTTATTATCAAATTTATAATGAGAAAAGATGATGGTAAGAACGGAGTAGAATTTTTTTTATATTTTAATACGAGGAGGGATAAGTTATACTAATAATTTTAAGATGGTTAGAATTGTTATGCTTTATATTAGTTATTCATTTTTCAAGATTTAATGATTAAAATGGAGTGTAACCTGAGGATGGAAAATGAATATATAGATAACAAGTGGAGAGCTAATGAAATTTAATGTTATAATTAATTATTAGAATGGGCAATTACGGCTTTTACATGGTGAGTGAACTCAATTTTAACGTAGATTTAAATATATTTTTAGTCTATAATAAGTATATTTTTAATCATCTAAATAAACAATTATTTTTTTTAATCCTTCCAATACTTTTTTAAATTATTCAGTCTAGACGGCGTTAATAGAGGAAAGGTATCAAAGGATATTAGCGGTTCAAAATCATCAAAAAATGTAAATCTATTAGACAAAGTTAGGGTGTCCAAGTGATGAACAACATGGCACAGTGCAATAATTTTTTTTAACCATTCAATATATTTGTTTTAATCAAAGGGTAGTTTTTTTTTTTGTTTTTTTATCTTATTTCTTTATTTTTTTTATTTATAGATGTAGTGGTTCTGAGATCGGTTGCAATGCAAATGCCTTCTAACTTAAAGATTAAAACAAATTAATTTATTAATTAATCATCATAACTTTTTTTACATAAGGAAAGGATTCCTCTAGAACAGGAGAAGCCAAAGTGAGCCTTCATAACACAAAGGGCCAAAAGTTATAGTAAGCCAAATTGGAAGCATTCGGAAGAAAATTAAAAAAGTGTTAGAAATTCGAGAAATTTAAGATCTGTTGCATCTCTGTTTAATTCTCTTTTCTTTATATAAGTAAAGTAATAATTCACTGTAATATATCTAGGAGTGAATACTAAAAAAGAAAATTCTGAATAAATAATTAAGCATGGATATGAGTTTAAGCACTTGTAACATGAACTTTGAGCATTGGAGAGTTCTGAAGCAAGTAGTCCAGTATTATTTTGAAAATCTTCTTTGAACACACATCTCTTTCCACTCTCAATGTCTCCAATCTAACAAAGCGTGGGGGTTCAGCTCTCCATGAACAGGATTTCAAGACATCCTACACAGTATATACAAATTAAAGGAGACATGTCAAATTTCGATCAAGATTATATTGAGTATTAATATAAAATTAGAAAAACAAAGAGGCAAAATTTGATTAAAGTAACTTACATGTAGTATCCTTCTGAAGGTATCCTTTCTCAGTGTCAATGTCTTTACATTGGCAAAAGCTTGCAGCCATCTTAAAACAGTTGAACCTGTAGCCCAATTGGTGTCAATATCTACTTCTCTAAGAAAAGAAAGATTGCACGTGGTGGAGAACTCAATCTTACTACTGTATGTTTTGACCGTGCAAGAATTAAGAGTCGGAGTAGAAAGCACAACAAAAACAATTCTGTCTTCGAAACATAAATAATCACGTTCCAATGTCAAAGTGGAGAGGGTGGAATTAGATATACAAAAGGCTGGTGGAGCCTTAGGAAAATAAATAGTACTGAGGCACAGATCATGTAACACGTGACAATTTGAAAAAAGCTCAGCATAATGGTTGTGAGTTGGTGTAAGATAGAAACCCTCTAGATAGAGGGTTTTTAAAGCGGGCATATGCAGAGATTCCGGAAGTCTTATCTTGGGAGTGTCCCACTGAAAGCAAAGCTTAAGAGATGTCAACGAACGAGAGCAGAAGATTAGAGGGAGGGACTCAAAGTCAAAGTTGCGTCTATATCGTTGAATTGGACATATTGTTAAGCCCTGAAGATTGTGAAAAAGAGCATGTTGTATGATTCTGTCCAGGGCTTGGGACTCAATACCACTGTCGATAGCAAGGTTAAGGTTAAGTAGAAAATGTGAGTGATCTCGAACAGAGAGGACCCAAGATGTAAACTTGTCAAAATTTTCAATGGCACCAGGAACTGGGAAGCAGCAGTCAAAGGTGAGAGCAGTGAGACATTTGCAAAGGTTTTTCCATCGTTTAGATAGGACGCAGGTTTGGACAGCTTGTTTTGTTTCCATAAAACTCATTACGTGAAGCAGGACACTATCATGCAAGTCGCTGATCCTGTCTTTTCCGTCGGTGCTTGGGGAAACCCAATTGGGAAGGGCCGGAGGAGCTATCTTGAGTGGCTGGAGCTGGTGAAGCCCAGAACATAATCTAAACAACTCCTGGTCGTCGTCGTAGTCATCGTAGCCGATGCCGCAGTCGTAGTCGTCGACCTCGTCGTAGTCGTCGACATCGTCGACCTCGTCGTAGTCGTCGAACTCATCGACGTCGTCCTCGTCCTCGATCTCGTCGAACTCATCAACGTTGTCCTCGTCCTCGACCTCGTCGAACCCATCGACGTTGTCCTCGTACTCGCCATTATCCTCCTCGTCCACGTCCTCGTCGGATGAGTGACTGAACTCGATCAAGAAATCCTGATTGTGGTCATCATCCTCCAAGTTGACTACCACTGCTGAGCCCGATTGAAAGTAGTCTGAATCAGTTTCGCTTTCGAGAGCCATCATCACTTCCTGCTTTTAGGTTTTAGGGTTTACCACTTTAAAACCCAAGACCTGTATTGTACTATTTTATAACTGCGCTAGAATAAGAAGATTATCAATTATGTCATCTTATCAAATACAAACTCTATCTCGATTGAGTTCAGATATAAATTATTTTAATCTTCTTATAAATTCTGTCAAAAAAAATCTTCTTATAAATATATTTTATTTATACCAATAAAAAAAAATCACCAACTAAATTTAGATTAAATGTTCAGTATATAATTTAAAATATAATATGTAAGTTCATCATAATTTTTTTTTTCGAAATTATATGATACACACATATATCTTAAATTATATATTGAGCATTTAATTTTATTTTTAAAACTTTATTTCTTTCAAATTGATTTGATCTTAATTTTAATTTGATTTGAGTATATATCAAATCATTCTTCTTTTATATTTTTACATGTATACTTCATTTCTTAATCAATTATCTCTTTCGATATATCTTTTCATATTTGCTTTTAAGCGGAATTTCAATTTTAAGAAAAATGAACTAATAACTCATGTCCTTGCTCATGGGATATAATATTAAAAAAATAAATGACTAATATTTAATATGGTTACCTTTCGTTGATACTTGATAAAATTTTATTAAATTTAATGCAGAAAATGCATCATCATCATCACAATGATGTTATTATTAGTTAAGGTTGAGCAAGTATTTACATTAATAATCAATGAATACTATTTATTCACGTCACAACATTTGATTATTCTAAATATAAATAATAATAAAAAACTATAATAAATATGCATTGATAATGAACTCCCTCATAGCCATTCATTAGTTTTAGTGATACAATAAAATAATTATTTAAAAAAAAAATAGTGCCTAGATTTAACACTATAGAAATTTAAAGTGTTTTTACACTTTAGGGAATCCGTTCCGAATATCACTCAATATAATTTTTTTTGTCATTTAAGTTTAATCCAAACCATATGAAAATCTTCCAATGGTCATCCTATCATTATTTGATAGACACAAGATAGCTATGCTACTTCTATTCTTATCAATCTACCATTAAAGAGCTACAAGAAAAAAATTTAAGGATAAACTAAAAATTTGATATTTTTTTTTCATTGATATTTCAATAGTGAACCAACATTATATTATATAATAATCCTAATGAAAAAAATCATACATCATCCAGTAATTTAAAAAATAAATCTAATAATATAAAAGGATAATGTCAAAATTATATAATATTCAAACTACCTAATGAATGATCTGAACATTTCAATTAACTAGTTATATTATTCACAGTTCCTTTATTGGAATGGCCAATGTAAGGTGTTGAATATAAGGGTGTTCACAGGTTGGATTGGATTAAATTTGCATAAATTCTTTATTTAATTCGATTAATTTTTAGTGAGTTAAGTTGGATTAGATTTGTGTGATTTTATTTTCAAATATAACTCAATCCAATCATGAATGGGTTGGGTTGTATTGGGTTATTGAGTCAATAATGTATTTTTTTAAAATTAAAATTAAAATTTAAAAAAAAATCATAATAGATTTTCAGATTTTGTTTAAAAAATCATCAAGTTAGTAATTTATTTTTTAAAAAATCCTCGTTAAATTACAAACAATAACAAGAATTAATACATGCAAATTATGTTAAGATAAACCATATTGATTTAACTTTCTAAAGATTGTAGAAAAAATTACCAAATAAAATCTAATAAAAAGATTACTTTTGCTTACTATGGTGTTTTAAAAGTTGTTTGTCATGTAACAAACAATAATGGAGGGTGACGCACAGCGGAAGACGATACAGCGAAGGGTAAGAGCAGTGGAGGGTTGTGCGGAGAATTGCAGTGATGCACGGATGGCCACAGTGATACAACAGCGGAGAGAGATAATGACTTACAGTGATACAACAATAGAAGGCAAGGCGACAATGACTTGCGATGATGCAACAATGAAAGGTGACAATAACTCGCACAAAGAATGTTTCTATTTTGAGGATTTTTTGAAAATGAGGAGGTTAGAGGGATATATAAAGGGTGAAAGTGTTTAGTGAGTAAGAGTATACTTTTTGTTTTGTTATCATTATCATTATTATTATTATATGTAGTTCGGGTTGGGTTGGATTGGACGGGTTACGGGTTTATATAACAGAACTCGTTACCTAACCTATAAGTCATCAGATTGAGATTGGGTTGAGTTGGATTTGACCCAAACACTCTATCAACTTGTTCAAACTGGATTGGGTCGGGTTGGATTCGTGGATTACTTGTACCATGAACACCCCTAGCTAAGCCTAATTAGAATGCTGGACATTTAATTTTTTTTTAAATTATATATTGATTATTTCATTTTTTTAATTATCATGTCACAATTTGATTTGTGACATTTTTATATATTTGTGACTACAAAAAAACTGTCACAAATTATAAATCTCTTATTCTTGTTTAGTATTTTTTTGAGAAGAACTAAAAAAAATATTTTTTGATTAAGAAAAACTAAAAAAAAAATTATTTGGAAGACCAAAAAAAAATATAACTCATATTTAAAGAACTAAAAACATATTTAAGCCTAAAAAGTATTCATAATATTTTTAAAAGTTTAAATTTTAAGAAATCATTTAGAATAATTATCACTCCAGTTTGAAATTTTCTTTTTAAGCCTTTTGAATCATTTCCAAATGGGCAAACTTAAAAAAAAAGTTAGCAATTAAATTTTAAATATGTATGTTAGATAAAACTATACAAATATCATGTGTTGTTTTTCTTAACAAATTTACATATAGATATGAATATAAAAAGAAAATTTAAATTTACACTTGTAATAGAAAGTCCTCGTTAATTAAACTAAGCAAAAAGATAATAAATAAGAAAAAAACAATTAATTTTCTAACTTACAAATATATTTCATACCTACTTACTTTTATATATACAAAAATAAAGACGATAAAGATGATTTAACGTTTAATTATAAATGAATACAAAGGCAAAAAAAAAAAAAAGTATAAAGGATAAAGATAAAGATTAGTGGTTTAATTATAAATGATAAAGATAAAGATAAGGATTAACAATTTAATCATAAATGAGTATAAAAGATAGAGAAAAATAAAGCTAAAGTTTGGAATAACTCAGCATTTAGTTATTTACTGAAGATTAGAATAATGTATTTCAAAACAAATAAAAAATTATATTATTAAATCTCCTTTCTAAAATTTAGAATAATTTATGCAATACAATGATTTCTAAGTGAGTTTGATAACAAAGATTATCAATAGTAAAGAGAGAAATTTTTATAATTGAAATACTAATTATTTAAAGTGGGTATACTAATTTTCCCCCACACAGATCTTGTAGTGCAATGGTGCTAACTTGATGTAGACCCATAAAATTTTAGACAAATAAATATAGTATGACTTCAAATTTTAGGTGATTTGTGTGTACCTGTACCCACAAAAAAGTTATTTGTGACTTGTAAGTTACTCACCAACATTATCTAATCAATTATAATGACATTCTTCTTCACTTCTTTTTTGTTTAGCTAGTGATACAATGGTAATGCCCTTGGTCAATGCCAATGTGTAGTAGTAGTATATCAAGAGAGGGTACCATGATGAGCGTTGTATGGTATGAGTCATTGGAGATCATTGAGAGTGAGTGTGTGACTCTCTTATCCTAATTAATTCATTATCCTCTGACCCTGACCCTACATTATCTTCATAGAGCAGAGATAGGGGTATCATTAGTATTTATAATTGGATGACTATACACATTTAGACTTCTATTTGGTCCACCAAGTCAATCATCTACCTTAGTGACTTTACTTGTTTTGCAAGTGCAATTTTAATAGCAAAACGCATGTAACTAAGGTGGTAATTACGGATCTAGTAATTGTTAGAGTAATTCTAGAAGTGATAATTATTTATTACAATCATTAAATTAAAAAAAATGATGAAGATAAAGATTTACTCTTGGATTTGTGAATAAATACTTCTTTAATATATGTGTTTGTGGATTATTTTGAAGTGGGTATGTGAATTATGATCTCCACAAATTCTATGTTATTAGTGAATTATTCAGGAGTACAGAAGTACAGAGTGACAAATGATTTTTTATTTGCGTTAATCTTTAAGGAATGAAAGTTTTTTTTTTTTTAATTCCATAAATTTCACCACCATTTAATTTAATCCAAATGTTTGATGTAACTGTTAGTGAATGGTCAATTTTTTAAGTAGAGTTAGGTATACTTTATCCACAAATTTAGTCTGGTGCATCAACATCAAAGTTTCCACAAACAACGAAAAACAAATTTAAAAGATATATATGATAGCGATAGTCAATATTTCCATACATAAATGAACTCTCATAGTTAGTCTCTTAGACCTTTTTTATGCTTGATGGCTGGTCTCATATTTTCTAATTTTGAGATTAAATTAAAATTTTATATTCTATACCAAACACCATTTTTCTTTTATCTTGGTATCCACACACACCAAGAATACTTACATTTCATTCACTACGTGAAAAAATGTTGATGAATTAATCGTTGCCTAGTTAAAATGTTAAAAAAATGTTGTACTGTGTGATGACTAATTTTGTAAACAATTTTTTATGTATAGACAAAAGTGTATTATTTTTTTATTTATTTAAGCAAAACACAATTTATATGTATATATAACATGCAAATAAGATACTAAAGATATCCAAAATATATGATAGTTTAAAGAAACAATTGGTTGTGACTTAGAAGAACTTTTAGGAACTTCTCTATTGAAAAAAATACATTATATTTCCAGTAGAGAAACTGCCAAAAATCCTTGTATCCAAACAGGCTAATAATCATACCCTATAATAAGCATGTTATTTTATTACAAATAAAACACTAGTGATAGTAAAGCAAACTATAACCCGTGGCAACTGAAGCAAATGATCAAAAAATAAATACAACTGAAAAGCTTTATCCCAAAACTAAATTTTATAAACAAAACTCACTCAATATTCCCTTTCCACTAGTAATATATACCATACTACCCTTGTACCTACAAAAGTTGTACAAAAAAAAATTCAGCAATTATTATCCCAATTATACTTTCCTTGAAGTCATCCAAAAAAATTTTCATTCACATCTATGAGTAAAATAGCATTTATCAATTATATCCTCTTTATTGAATTTTAACCTCGAAAAGATGATTACAAATATTCTACAATATCCATACAACCCAAAACCTCTAATGCAAACAGCTAGATTAATTTTCCATTGCACAATAGACTCCACAAATGATCAAGTTGAACTTAATTTCTCTTTTTTTCTTTTTTATCGTTATATGATTTATATTCATCTAGAAATCATGAATTTATCTCGTAAGAAAGCTCTTAAGCATGAATTTATCCCGTAAGAATATGATTAAGTTCATATTGGTGTTGTACAATGTTTTAGGCATAATTCCCTCGTCTTATGTTTAAATGAGGAAAATTAGAATTCATTAAAGTTAAAACTCAAAGGATGAGGACTAGTCCTAATCCAAGGACAATCTTCATTAGAAACAATTATCTAAGGGAGAAGTGAGAACAATGATTTACTGACATTATAAACAACAATTCATTTATCATTAGATAAATGAATATAGTTAGAGTTCAATCATTAGATCTTCGTGTATGAAAAAATATATGTTGAGAATGACCAATCTCTTAAATAGATTTCAATACCTCAAGAGATTAATCTTTAATTTTCAGTCTAGAAATATATTATATTCATCTAAAAAAAAGAAAACCATTTCTCTAAATCCAACCTCTATTGATTATTGATTAGTTGTAATGATTGACCAAACAAAATTCATTATACAAATCTTGCAAAATAAAATTACAATTTCTTTTATATGTTTCAATTTCATCATGTGACAATATATTCCCAATTTTAAATAATTTTTTACCAAGTAAAAAAAAAAATCTTAACTAGAAATTAAGTTCTGCCTCCATCTTGACTAGAGAGAAATGGAATATAGAATTTCCAATACAAAATGAAAAATAGAAGAAATCCTTTCTTTCTCGTAGAAGCACACGACTTAAAACCAAAAACCTTCAAACCTTACAAAGTCACCAACATAAGAACAACACATATCATTGTATCAAAGTAGCATGGATATAACCATTAAGCGGTAATACCTAAATCACAGTACCCAGATAAATATTTTAGCATCACAACTGTTTATTTACACAAATAATAAAGCCACATAAAGATGCAATGCACATATTGGATTGTAGGAAGAAAAAAAAATTGACAAAAAAAAAGAGAAAAAAAGATTACACACATTTCTATTCTTTCCAAAAGAGCTAAGCTTACCACAAAAAAGATCAAAAGTTTTTGTACTTAATGCCTCAATCAATTCAATTCCCATTCCTATAATCTGATCAAACACCATTTCCTTTTCCATCTAATACCTAAATAACCAACCCCCCCATATCTCAGAAAGAACCCCCAAGTTTTTGGCGCACCTCCTTCGATGCAACGTAGTTTCTGCTTTCAGTTATAGTTGAATTGGCAAGGACCTCAGACGAAATTTCCCAGCTTTCATTTCTTCCCTCACTTGAGTGCCTTGCTTCGGATCGAATTGTTGGGGCCCGGCGATCTGAACCCAAAACTGAATCAACTTCAGATGTATTATGGAGAGGTCCATTGCTCCCTCTGCTGCGGATGTCGTCCTCGTCAATTTCTTCAATATTCCGACGCTGTGATATCTTTAACAGGTCTTCACCGATATCAAGATCATCTTCAACTTTAGAACGAGTATCTCCAATCAGATCTTGCTCAGGTTCCCGGGGAATGACCAGAGAGGGTGGCCTTAGGACCTCCTCTTGAACAAAAGCTCGGAAATTGTTCTTTGAAGGCTTCACTTTTGTACAAAATACTTCCAGGAAATTGTTTAAACAACCCCGGTTGTAAACATTGAGCCTGTTATCGGCTCTGTACCGGAAGTTTTCATAGGTAGTCTGCAAAATAAGTTATAATCAACCAGGTGATGAAGATATCCTTTAAACACAAAAGGCTCTTAGAATCGAAGTTATAAATTTTGGTCTTTCAAGTTTGGATATGTGTATATTAAACAAGGGTTTCTATAAAATTTGGCCTTTCAAATTTCAAGACACCACCCAAAAACAACTACTTGGGATGATTTTCTTCTCACATCTTGGTACAAATAAGTCAAGCTTACACTATCAATGGAGGTGTTGGATTCTAAAATTACCTTCTCAAAATTTCCTTCCTTTCCATTGCCTATTTTTTGGCTTCCTTCAAGAACAACCATTGAGTTTTTTAATGTCCAGTTTTACTTCACCATTTTGTGCACATCCACCTAACATGAAGTCATGAACTAGATTTTGTATACATAAGGATCCTGGTGGATTTAGAAGATTAAAATTTTTTAGAGAGTGATTTCAAATTAATTTCACCAAGGAGAATTCTATTAATGCTTTTTTATTCATGCAGTAACCAGTTACTCCTCAAGTATAGTGAACAATGAGATAGGCAAGATCTTATATTCAGAAATGTAAAAGATATCAACTGACCTGATTTGTGCCAATAAGGTACAAATGAAAGCCAGTTAGTCCACCGACAAACCACAAAGAGACGAAACAGTATGCCATTAATATAACTGATGCAGGGGATTCTTTCATTGCCTTCCAAACTGTCCCGTTATAATGATCCATTAGAACCTTGATGTAAAAAGCTGAGATGGAAAACACATAGATACATAGAATAGTTGCCGAAGAAACAAACAGAAAGAAGTAACGGTAGTTCCTCTGCAAATTGGAAAGGCCATAAACAAATAAATAAATTACAAGAAATCAAACTCATAAACAAGCCAAAAACATCAACATGAACCAAGCAGTTATCATTATGTCAACATGGTGAATGCTACTACCATACCAGCCCAATACATTGGCCCACCCAAGGGCAATGGTGATCAAAACGTTCAACACAATTGTTGCAAATGGAGCAATGCGAACAACGAGGAGGACGATACAGCATACAAGTGTCACAATACTTCACCCTCACAGAATGGCCATTGACCATTACTTCTTTTGTTCGAGGGAACTGAAGGCTTGGAGTTTGGCGTCCCCCAATATCAACAGAAACTGAAGAGTCATAACGGAACTCTTCCTCTGGTGGATGTAAATTCCTTGGAATAATGCCCGGATCGCGTGAGGAAGTAAGAAAGAGAAGAATCAACACCTATAAACATAAATATTATGATTATATTGCATCAAGGCCATGGAATCACAAACAATAAAAGAAACTCAATATCTTAGCAAGGAGTATTCCCTAAGAATGATGGTTAAATGAAAGAAATTGTGATCACCAAAACAACTAATGACCTTGGCAACAAAGAGAAGGTAACAAAGATAGAATACCATCTAATTTTAATTAGCAAACATAATAAATCATTGTTGACACAATTTCTTTTAAAAATTCTTTCAACACATGATGTTCTCAACAAATAATTGTCTACTTACGGGACGAAGTATAATAATGGGAGATATGAATGGAGAACAAAGAGGAATATTTAGATGAGACAGTAGTAACCAAGTTCTGTATAAAGAAATAACCGATTTTAAATGTGGAACATGGGACATACAAAATAACAAGCCTCAGGTAAGCAAAAGTATAAAAGCATCAAATGACAAAGAACAGAAAAACTATTAACTTACATATATATTAAAGAGAACTGCCATCACCAAAATAGCATATCCTGCACTATATGAAGAAAATTCATGCCGCAGATGCCTTGCTACAAATACACAGAAGACAACAACTGGAACAATGATCAGCAACAAGGTGACAAGCAGTGACTTAGCATCCGGTCCAAACATCAACCTTCCTCCAAATAGGAATTTCTGCATAAGATTTCAAGAAAAGTTTGAAGTGATATAAGGTTGTAATTGTATAACAGAAAATAGTTAGTTAAATAATAACACTACAAAAATTAGCCAGTAGCATGAAAAAAAAAATAGTAAATGCTACATTTCAGAAGGAAAACTTTACTACTTTGTATTGGAAAAAAAACCCATGGCCAAGACTCGAATCCTAAGATGATATCACAAACTAACCTAGATCCATTGTGGGGTTACCTACCATATTATCCACACTCCAAGCCTAATAGTGTTGAGCGTGAAGGATTGTATACAAAAAAACCCAAGTCCCACATCAACTAGAGATTGTGCATGAATAGTTTATAAAAATGGAGGACAACACTCATCCTATGAGCTAGTTTTTGGGGCTGAGTTAGGCCAACACCACATTCTAAGATTCCCATACAATTTTTTGTTGAAATTAATTTGATTTCCCTAATTAAATAAGGAAACATAATAAAATTGGAAACAATGTCTAAGATTGATTACACAATTAAAAAATCAATTTTCCACAATATATTTTAAAGATATTTTCTAGGTATTCAAACAATTTTTAACAAAAGCTAAGAAATATTAATTCTTTTCCATTTACCATTCTTAAGAGGGAATTTTTGTTATTTCCTTCATAAAAGAATTTACAGCTATTAATTAACTTCCATTCTATGAATCAAACACAATTTCATACACACGTTCAAATTCTGCACACTAATAATGGGACAGACTATCTCAATACTACTGTGGGAGATTATCTTTGAAAAAGTATGGCTATTCACCAAAATCCTCCACACCCTCCAAATGCAAAAGTAGACACCTAGAAGTTGCTTGTTGCTTAATGTTTACTGCAACCATGCCCAAAATGTTTTGGTGACATGCAATTCTGACATCTACCTATCTCATCAATAGAATATCGAGCTGAGTGCTTTTTTTAATAATCATAACAGCTCTCAGAAAATTTCAGCAATTTTTCCTACCTCTCACCATAGTTCTGGTCTCTCTCTCAGTAATCAGTATTTGGCTGTACCTCCTTTACACACATTCATCCCATTATCAAAGCAAATTAGACCCTAGAGTTCTTGAATGTGTTTTCATTAGCTATTCTACTCCAACGATACAAGTGCTATGATCCATCCACAAAGAGAATATTTGTTAGCCTCGATGTTACTCTTTGAAAATATACTTCCAAAACCTCTCTCGTGAAGGGGAAAATTTGGGTAAAGCTATGTATTTGGACTTTGATCAATCTTTCTTAATGAACCTATAGCCAAACATTGAATCTGTCACAAATACTCACTGTTCTATACACTGGACCTGTCACACCATCTTATTTCAATATGCTATTTTACAGAAGGCAACTCAAACTCTGGGGCGTGTAGAAATATATAAAATGATATGGAGATAGTAGTTTATTCAAGGAAGCCAATACCAAGATCCCACCTGAAGCACTGAGAAAGTTGAAATTAGTAATATGTTCAAGATCTCCACCTGATTTTGGTAAGTTGAAGTCACTGGATATCAATTTACCCATTTCTCTAAAAGAAAAATTGGTCATCTCCTCTCCATCCTCTATTAAAAGTTTTCTCCTATAAGGCTCAGTCTACAGGATTTTTGTACTTTACCTTTAAGGTTGATAGTGCAGAAACTCCAAAGTATTAGGAGTAGTTTTACTATCTTGTATTATGTACAGCTGTCTACAGCTTCACTAGTTCAGTTAGTCTAACCACTGTTGTTAGGTGGTTAGAACTTCAGTTAGTTAAGTTAGTTTTCAGTTACTCTATAAATAGAGTAACTCACCTCTGTAATAACTGTCTCTGTTCATTAATAAAAATGAGAGACAGAATTTCCCTCCAATCTCTGAATTCTAAAATGGTATCACAGAGCTAGTTTCAATTCTAGGTCTTTTTTTAGCTTCCGCTACTTTTCCAATCATCTTAATTGATGGCTATTCCAATCAACAAAGACTGTTCACGAGGTCTTGGAGGTTCCTAAATGCAGAGAGGCATTAGTGAAAGAAATGAGGGCTTTGGGTAAACAAAACAAAAAAATTGGGTGTTGACAGATTTACCTATAGGGAAGAGCCTTGTTGGCTGCAAATGGCCTTTCACTTTGAATCCCAATGCATAATATTTCATTTTTCTACTTTTTTTTTTAATAGAAAACATTGAAAGGTATGGCCACTGAACTTTCTGCCTTGTATGCTACCCTAATACACATGTGTTGCCTTCACTCCAAAGGTTGACACTTTTCTCTTTATTACACTTTATTTTTCATTTTTTGTTGCTTATTTGATTTAGTGCACGGATTTTCTATGTAAAGTAGGAATAATTTTTCAATTGAAATGGGACACTAATGATTTGTTCAATGGCAATGTTCCATCAATGTATGTATAATTCCACCAATGACTTGGTTGTAAAATAAGTTATTACTTTATCATAGACTAGAGTTTATGATAGTTATATTTTATTATAGTTATATTTTTATTATCATTAAATTATTTTTTTATTATTATTATTATTGTAAATATACTTTTCTATTAAACAAATTTCCTATTGTAAATTATTTTTTATACATTACTAGTTTTAAATAAAACTAAAGCTTTTATTTTTATTTTTTTTACCAAACAACTTTTATCTTAAAAGAAACATTTAAGCTAAAAAAATGAAAATTACCAAACAAGTTTTACTTTTTATTTTAAGTTCTTATTTTGAACTTTTACTTTAAAGTAGCTTTTAAGCCAACAAAAAGCTGGGCCAAGCATACCTTAGAGAAATATCTTACCCGTTTGTAAATTCTAATGACTTGTAGACACGTTCATAAACCTCTTGGAGGTCCTTATCTCAAAGCTTAGGGCATGTGACACAACTTGAGGAGGGCCGAAACATCTTAGATCAACTCAAAATATCTTGTGTATACTATAGAATCAATTATTCCTCGAATTAAGCATCAATCATAAGGCTTGTTTCCTTATATGATAGGAATATATTCAAAGAATAGTGCTAAAACTGAAATAAATAGAGCCTAGTGTGGTATGTTTAGGTGCACAATTCAACATAATCTCTTCAGCATCAAAGTACATGTCACTGATTAAGTGGGCTAAGGATAAACTAAACTAACATTCCACAATGGTAGAAGACTTCTCACTGAATAAATGTCTAGGAGAGGGTTGTTGTACACAACCTTACCCTTGCATATGCAAAGAGGTTAGTTCTAGATTTAAACACATGACCAACTGATCACTAAGGCACAACTTTACCTCTACGCTACAGCTCACCTTCCAAGGATGGAAACATAAATTACTTTCATAGGATGGCTTCCAAAAGCCAAAGAAAGCATTTGGTTTGGGAGACTGTACTTGAAAGAGGAAATTTAGTTAGTGACAAATGACAATACTAAATTGAAAAAAATACAAGATTTTGTAAGACTCGATTTACAAAAAAAGAACAATTTTGATCCTTCATAAAGAATTTATATTTGAATAGTTTAATCTAATTTCTGCATGAAAGGACATTTCCATAGAATCACCTTATGAGGAGAACAACAGGAAGATCTGGATATGGATCAATATTGTCTCCAGTTGATGTTGGGTCAAGCCTATTTATCTCAGCTTCTTCGTACTCAAGCCTGATGGACTACTCTCGGATTAGTATTGGGTCAAGTCCAATACCTACTTCAATAGATCAGAGTCCCACTGACCAGACCCAAGCAGTTGACACATGTTTTGGCGTCCTACTTGGGCCAATATCCACCTGCCGCCCAATGATTATAAGCTACCATATCCTGCTAGTTTTAACCATATCTCACCTAATCATCTTATATGATCGCATCGCAATTATGTATCTAATCATATATCATCATATCTTATTCCCAAAAATTGAGGAGATAAGATATGATAAGATCATCTCTTAGGAACTGCTACATAAGCCATACTAGAACTAGAAGTAAGGCAGATTACACACATTCATGCTCTGACAAGGCAACCTCAAACCTAGAGGAAATCTATACTGGAACAAATATAAAGCCCGAGCACAAAAAACTTTATAATTGCTTTCTTCCAAAATTGTTGGGACATTATAAAAGAGGATCTCAAGAAGATCTTCAGAAAATTCTTTAAAGATAGTAAGGTTAGGAGAAGATTGACTTCTATCATCAATACTTTGGTTCTTGAAAGGATTAAGTTTAAAAAGGTTAAGAGTTTTCTGACTATTAGTATGGCCTCCTTTGTTAACAAGATTTTGACAAAGGATTGAGTAAGGTTTTGGAAGATACCATTTCTCAGATGAAATCAGGTTTTGGATGCAGCTGTTAGCACCCAAGTAGATTTTTCTCTCTTCAACCCACTTTCAGGCAACAAAAACAGCATTAGAAATCAAAACCCATCATCATGAACAAGAAAAAAAGGGGGGGGACAATCTCTCATTTTCCTAAGAGACAAAGCAACTTGACAAGCTCAACCAATCGCTTCGACCTAACAAAGAGACACAATCCTGAAGTATTGCTTGGCAGTTCACACATTTCACCCCTGCTACAAAAAGACAAAACCAGCTGCAGCCGGCCAAGACCAGTAATTACTCCACCAACTCTACACACACACACACAACCTAAATTCTGAAACCACACTCCCAAGTTCAATTTTTCAACCTTCAAGCGACCAACACAAGCACCGGCAGCATCAGAAATTCAAAACACAAAACTACTAACCCCTTTAAAAATTAAATAACCAAAAATCAAACTTCCCCCAGCTCACAAAAACAAATCAGGCACACACATACCCGTTTAACACATCAACATTAAAAGCTATATTCATAAACAACTAGCAGAAAAAATAAATAAACAAAAATTAAAGGGGTAAGATAAGAACATTACATTACTTCCTTTCCATGCTTCATAAATGCGCTTGGGTGCCATTAAGAAGAAGAAGCAGAAGAAGAAGCTCTGCTGCAGCAACAACAACTCCTCCTTCTTATTATAACAGCAACTCTTTCCAAACCCAAAACATGCAAGTTCTTCTTCTCATCTTACCAAAGCGTTCAACCACTCCCGAACGACCCCACCACTGAATGGTACTTCGATTCAGCGATTGAAGGGTCAAAATCTGAGGCTTCCACGATTTGGGTCTCGCGCGTGAAGAGAGAAACAAAAGGGGTGTGTGGTGTGATTCGAAGACGGCGATTTTCGGGTTCGGAAAATTGCAAAGGTTTGGTTTTGGGGGAAATAAAAACGAGGGGATAATAAAAATAAATAATAAATATGATTTTTTTTTTTTTTTTTAGAAAAACACTGTTGAAGAAGGAAGAAAGAGACACGGGTGTGGTGTTGTTGTTGTTGTGAACAGAACGAAAACCCCTTCTTCGCCAGTGAATGTGAAATCTCTGAAATTTTTCACCACCTGAAGTAAGGAAGAAGCGTTACTCATTTTCATGACTTTTAATATTTTTTACCATCTTTTTTCTTGGGTGCTGTTTCGCCATTTATTACTATTAATTGACTTTTATTTTTATGGTATGTATAGGTTAAGAATTTCACATGGTTAAATAAATTAATGAGGAGTGTTAGTACAATATATGGGTATTCTTTCTAGCGATTAAATTTATTAAAAATTACAGTATGATATGTTCGTTCAATGAAAAACATGACTAGCAGAAATTGTGAATTTTTAGTATAATGTATAGCAAAAAGTGTGTTCATAGTACGTTACTTGGTCTTATAAGAAAATAAAATCAAGTTAAATAAGAAAGTTATTTAGTAGTAATATTTAATTGCACCAATTTCAATTACATAGTTATTTAATCACTTATCTTTCATTAAAACTTGAAATTAAGAATAAGAAATTATTGAAAATAAAATTCCAATTAAATAGAGGATATTTTAATTGGAATTTTATTTTCAACTAAATTTATACATTACTTATGAAATTAGATGATATTTACTATAATAAATATGGCATTTTCTCTCTCTTATGTTTGAAATATGAGAGAGTAGTGTGCTAGATAGATAGTATGTTGTTAGTATTTCTTCTTTTAACTTCATTTTTAGTTGGCAACATATACGCATAATTTATGGAAAAATATTTAAGTTCAACTATGCAAAATACATGTTTAAGGAGGGGGTGAGGATTGAGCTTCTTTTTAAGTATAGCTAAATCAAGGATTAGTTTCATAACTAATTATTTTTTAATTTAAAGAAATGGTGAGGAATTTTAAATATGATTAAACTTAATTAGAATAAATCAATTAAATTATACACTGTCAATATAAAGCAAGTTTATACTACTATATGATCAGTTCATCATAAATTACTATGTATGATAAATTTATAATTTCTTATAGTAATTATTTTAAAACAATTATACGTACAATTAGTTAATTACTTTTGATTAGTGTAAACCTTGATTCAAATTCTGTCTTATAGAGAGAACTCACTCTTAAGCTAAACTCATGCAGTTGCTATATGTGTAGTAAGATTTTACATTTTTTACTGTTATTATTCATCATTATTATTTTAGTATTATTGTTGTTATTATTAGAACCCGTTTAGGAGCGTTTGGGACCCACCCTGAAGTGGCATCATGACAAACGGTTGTGAAAGAGATAGTCCAATTTTTTCTCTCTCCATCATATCATTCACTCACTTCGTCTTTCAAAACTAAAGAGTAAAGACAGAAGAAGAAGAAGAAGAAGAGAGAGAGAGAGAGAGAGAGAGAAACTGAAAATGGTGAAATGAATAGAAAAAAAAAAATAATAATAGAAAAATGGTGAAGTAACAGAAATAGTACTGCCAACCTGGCCATTTGGTCTATTGCTTTTGGCACTTCCTGCTTTGCTTTACCTTTCAAAGAAGCTTTCTTTCAGTTTCATTTTAGTTCTCCGTAATTTTCGTAATCTTTTTTTTTTTATTGGATTTTATGTAAGATAATAATAATAATAATAAATACATAAAAAAAAATATATAAATTAAAAAAATTAAATCAAAATTCATGACTAATTAAAAAAATTTTAAAAAATCATTTTATTATTTTATTAACGTAAAAATATTTATTAATTTTAGTTTTCATGTTATAAAAATATTTATTCTTAATAAATAAAAATAAAAATAAATAAAATGAGAGATCATTACCCCTCGTTTTCATGCTAATTTTGAGGAGTGGGATTTTTTTCATGGACGTCTCAAAACAAAATCCTATATAATATATACATGAATAAAGCCACGACGCAAGAGGAAAAACAGGGTAAAACTTTCTGCACCTCCCATCCTTTTCCGAAAAGTCCATTCCAGAATGTAAGTCATTTGGAAGGTGTAGGAAGTAATTTTTGAATTGCCGAAAAAACAAATATCATAGTAAAAGGAGGAGTAGTAAGGCCTGGCTGAAAGTGGGTCAATCTAAAGTCCATATATATGGCTTTGCTATTCCAACCTTTATTTATGCTGTTCTCACCCTTTAGTTTGTTTGGCATTTCCTATTTTTGAAAATACCTCTTAACAATATTAAAATGCAACTAAATACATTTTTAATTATTATAGACAATAATTAATTTTGATGATACAATATAATACCTTGAAGCAAATGTAAAAATAGTTTTTTTTTTTCATAAAATTGATGTTGAATGCCATTATTTGAACTGATTCATAAACACGCGTTTAGTTTATTGGCAAACCCCTTTCCCATACAGTATGTCAATTTCATCTTTGTCTTTAACTTCAAACATACTCCTACAGTATTAGATATTCAACCAATGGGACAGAAGGTATCAAATAATATCAATGACACGTCCAGATACAAACTAATTGTTTTAAATGTGTGGATTGTAATTTTATAACTTTTTTGAAAAAAAAAATATATAGCCAAATACTTAAATAATGAGAAATTAAATGTAGATTTCTACCGACCGTGCTATCTTAATTGTAAATTTTCCATCTGCTTCACGTACGAGAATGCATAAAAAATTGTCATCGTCTGAATGCTGACTAAATAGCATGTATTTACATGTTCGAGAAAGCGTGGGCATTGATAAAGACTTTTTAAAAGCCTAATATGGAAGAAATTTTAAAATGAAGATACTATTCCACACTGTGGGTGTACAACTCTCTATCATAACTTTTTTTTAAAATATTTTTTGTGCCTAAATAATAGAGCATATATTATCTTGTATTTTAGTTTTAACTACTTTAAAAATTATTTATTAGTTTTTAACTTTAACTTTATTAAAAGTCAGTTATCTAAAACTTTTAGCTTTACTTTTATACAATTATTTATATTAATAATTAAAATAAAATCACTTTATCATCTCACTGGACTAAAAGTTAATTCCATTAATTAGTAATACTTTAATTATCATTGATTTAAAAAAATTTCATTATCAAAAATATGAAAATTTTCTAAATAAATTATATCATCAACTTGTAAGCAAGTGAGTGAGCACAATGTGCTTAATTGTTGGGTGAACCTCTCTAATTTATCAATAGTTACCATATGAATTAACAAAAAAAATTTAAAACTCGGAGTATAATATCTTACTGACAGACACCATCTTCAAGACTGTATGGCATCTAAATCTAAAGTAATAGAATAATTAAGGGCAAATCTCAGTGAGATGTGTTCGCCACATGGCCTTTTTCCCATTTTATTTATTGCAATAAATCGTATCACATTGTAGCATATAAGATGATAAATATGCCACATTTTATTTCCTACGCAAATATATAACTAAACTGAACGTTAAAAAACTATAATATCATTAGACAAAATGGCTCAGTATATCCCAGTTAGCCTTGCAAAGTCTGCCATCCAGATTCGGTTTGGATAAAGTCACTGAGTATCAATTGAAGTTAATTCGTATATGCTTACCTTAATAAAACTTAGAACTTTATTAACCGATGTTTTCTTTATTTATTGAATTAACCATTGTTTTTAGAATACTTTTTTTTATTCTTTACGTTAGAGGTATATTTTTTATTCATTTTTACGTTTACCTTAAAGTACTCAATTGCAATATTATTCTCCCCTAAAATTTAGTATGCGTAAACCATTATTAATTAATTAGGTATAACCAAAACTGTCACTTCATTGGTGACTTTAACTTTATACCTTCTGGCTTCGTCTTTTTATAATGTCTATTTTATTTTTCCTTCCACATGGCACATGCTATGTACTTGTGAAACAAATTTTTATTATTATTCACATTCACACCGCTGTTGGATTTTGAAATCTTGATTAACCGTAGTTCCAAATCTCAAAAATAGCCTGCGCCACGTTTTAAATATTATTAATTACCACGTGGGTGGGAAGCACCCTCGAAGTACCTTGATCAATCTATATAAATAACTCTTGAAGTTTTTGCTAATCTCAAGTCACACACTCATTACTCATAGCAAATTAATATTCAAACATGGCTAGGGTTAGTGCTTTGTTTCATTCTTTTCTCTTGATTTCTTCCTTTGTATTGGCTTCTCAAGTCAATGTTGTCTCCTCTGGGAAACTTGTCCCGGGACTATCATGGAACTACTATTTGCTCACATGTCCCAAGCTTGAGAGGATTGTAAGGAAGCATCTTGAGAATGTCTTCCAGAAGGACAGTGGAGTAGCTCCGGCCATACTTCGACTCTTCTTCCATGACTGCTTTCCTAATGTAAGACTACTCAACGCAAATCTCAAATTCTAACTTTCATTTTAACAATCATGTAAATGGTGGATTAATCGTAATTTACTATTAAATTTTGAATATATTTGATATTGATGATTTGGATTGATCAAATTAACAGGGATGCGATGCGTCTATATTGTTGAATGGAGATGGAGACGAGAAGCAACACCGTGCTAACTTTGGTTTAAGGCAAGAGGCCATTGACGCCATTGAAAACCTTCGAGTTCTTATTTACAAGCAGTGTCTTCCACTTGTCTCGTGCGCAGACATCCTTGTTATCGCAGCACGTGAAGCTGTTCGCCAAGTAATTAATCATTTTCATTCATTATCTATTATCTAATGTCTTCTACGTACCATTGATATTTATTCCTTTAGATTATATTTTTAGTGAACTAAATTCATTTTGTTAGGGTCAACTGATGATCATTATTTCTTTTTTATAATTTGAGACGACTCATCACGTCACAATTCTTAAAATCAACATCAAAGACTAAAAATCATGATTTCTAATGAGAAAAACTTACAAAGTCTTTCATCAGTTAAATATAGTGTCAAAATAATGTACTCCTTTGTCCCTGTTCATAAGACATAATTTTAATTATTTTTTTTATATATTTTTGTAAGATTTTATTTCAATTGTCTTTATATTAATTATTTTTATGAGTTATGAGGTTAAAAAAAAATTGAATAATCTTTGATGTTCTCTTTTGGTTACTTCTCTGTACTTTGAATAGTTAGGAGGCCCCGACATCGACGTGCCACTGGGAAGAAAAGACAGCCTAGCACCCAACGCAACAGCACCGGACAATCTCCCAGCACCGTTCTTCCGAACCGACGAGCTTCTCAAAGGCTTCGGAAACAGAGGTTTCGACGCCACAGACGTGGTCGCACTCTCAGGCGCACACACCTACGGGCGCGCCCACTGCGCCTCACTGGCGAACAGGACCATCGAAACGGACCCACCAATCGACCCGAACTTCAACAACCAGCTGGTGGCCACGTGTCCCAACGCGGAGTCACCCAACACTGTGAACTTGGACGTTCGAACCCCTGTGAAGTTCGACAACATGTATTACATCAACCTCCTGAACCGCCAGGGGGTGTTCACCTCGGACCAGGACATAGCGAGCAATCCCAAGACGAAGGAAATTGTGAACAAGTTCGCTTCGGATCAGAAACTGTTTTTTGAGAAGTTTGAGGATGCTTTTGTGAAGGTGAGCCAGCTTGATGTCATAACGGATTGGAGGGGGAAGGGTGAGATTCGTGATAAGTGCTTTGTTGCTAATAAGAGGAAATCTTCGGTGGCGTCTGTGGTGGAACAAGTCGTGGAATTGGCCCAGGAGATATAATGTTGATGCTAATGGATTTGTAATAAGTGTTTTTGATGTTTACTTTTATTTTTCCTTGTTGTCTTGTTTGTTGGGTTTTGATTGGTTTAAAGCAAACAAAGAAACATGTGTGAGAATAATTGATAAAAATGTTGTGTCATATATCTAGCTTATTGCATGCGACTTGAGTGTTTGTGGCTTGGTATGGATCTGTTTTAAAAGGGAAAAAAAATCAGTTATAATGTACATAACAAAGAAAGCGTCTTCCCTCAAAAAAAAAATGAAAAAGAAAAAGAAAGCGTCTTCAGTTAATTAGTGTAATTTGAAAGCACAGATAAATACTTAAACAAATTTGTTTAACAATAAACTATTAAAAGAAAATATTAACTCGAGCAAGATGAGTATAGAACAGAAAATTATATGACCGAGCGGACAGTGGATAGTTACTATTTATGATCTCACCATTCCGTTCCCATTCCGTTCACTTGTCACATAGAGAAATTTGATGTTTTTCTTGTTATTACTATACTACTAGTAGGGGTTTTCAGTGGATGAAACGAATAAATTTCAATCTCTTTCGTATTTACACACTCAATATTAGATGATAAGTATATTATTGGGATAGTCAACCGACTAAGCAAAAAAACTTCAATCTCTTTATATTTATGCATTCAAGACTATAGGACAAGTGTGTTATCCAGGTTGTCAAAGAAATTTAGAGCTTTTCGTATTTACATACTTAAAGGCTAAATAACAAGTATATTATCGGAGTTGCTAGTGGATCAGATAACTAATGATATCTCTATCTAATCGATTGTCATGCAATCCTATACTTAACTCTAATGTATAATTCCGACAAGTTACTTATGACCTTATATCATGTCATAACACTTCTTTAAAATTCTTAAACCCGTAAACACGACTTAATTTCGAAAGAGTTATGTTGTTGATATTAAATATTTATTGTCTTTGCTTTTGATTAATCTTCGTATAAAATCAATTAATTAATTTTTTTCTTGGATGTTTTAAATTTATAATATAAATAAATTTCATATGGTTATTCAAATATTTTAAGTCCACTACCAATTTTAAGTCAATACTAAACATATTAAAAATCATACAAAAATATAATCAGCTTGTTATTTGATGGGAGAAGGAGCCATCACATGCCAAACACGTATAAAGAGATATTTTTGTCAAAGCTTCAAACTTATCCATTGTGAAAGTATTCACTATTCAACAATGCATAGCTATTTTTGGGAATTTCCTCGTTGATTTGTCTATCTTCCCGCTCGCGCAACACAAGAGATACAAGTCGCTTTTTTTTTTTTTTTTTTTTTTTCTGAATGATACAACTTGCTTTTAAAAACAAGAGTTTAACAAACATGTCGTGCGTCGGTGGGGTTAATATTATAAAAATAAATAAACTTAAGATATTAAAAATCTCACATCAACTACTGATATGATCACATTAAAGCATATAACATGGTTATAAAAACAATCAAAGTACATAAATAAGAAACAATAGTTACCTTACATGCTAATTTTGTTGGATTAAATTAAACAATGGTATCAAAACCCATTTCAGCTTTTTTATTATTATTTTATTTTAAGGAAAACCCATCTCAGCTATTGCTGACTGACCTATTAGACCACACGCTATTACATAAAAACATATAGTACAATTTCAAAACTTTCTAAACGTGTATTTTAATTAGTTAAATATTTCATCCATTTTTTATTATTATTAGAGATGAACAAAATTATTATATATGTTTGATAAGTTTCATGTACAAAATAAAATTGATGCTAAGTTGGAACGGAAAAATTTATTTATTTAAATGAGATAAAAAAAGTTAAAAGATTTAAGTGTGATGGTTTTTATTAATATTTAATAGAAAGTATAAAAAAAAATAGGCACATATATGAATTTTTAACTTTTTTAATGAAAATTAAAAGATAAATTGCATGTATGTATGTATGTTAATATAGACAGGATTGTAGTAATACATTTTTCTAGCTAGTGCACTTTTTTAACATAATTTTTTTATTGGATTAATTTATTAAAGATTATAGAATTACGCGTAAGGATTTATAAACAGAGACTTAAACTTACATAATTTTATATACTTTGAATAAAATTTAAATGATAATAATATCTATTTAAAAAAAAATTAGATATAATATTGTTAATCTTTCTCAACTATGGATTGCTAGTATTTTGTTTGTTATGGCATCGGTTATTGTGCGAAACTATATTAATGGAATTGAGGTAATAAATTATTAGTTTTTATCTCATTGGTAATTGTGTGATATTATATATATTGGTCTTAAACATGACAAATTAACATATGGGCTGCTTTATGGTTTATTCAAAAAATAAACGTGAGGGGCATTCAGTCACGAATTGAAGCCTCTCCCTTCATCTATAAATAATCACTATAGTTGGTATCTAAAAAATCACTCTCAACTCAAGGAAATAATAAAAAGAAATTAACAATGGCTAGGGTTCCTTCTCTGTACTCTTTGTTCTTCATATCTTCCTTTATTCTTGCTTCCCTCTTCCATGAGGCACAAGCTCTGCCTCCACTTGTGCCAGGATTATCATTTTCTTTCTATTCCAAAACATGTCCCAAGCTTGAAGCCATTGTGAGAAACCATCTTCAGAAAGTGCTCCAGAAGGACAATGGCCAAGCACCTGGCTTACTCCGAATATTCTTTCATGATTGCTTTGTCACTGTAAGTGTAAATAATCACTATATATGGTTTCAAGCTCCGCCCAAACTTCCTTATTCCTTAACTAGTATTTGACCGGTCTTTCATCCTTAACTATTTTTTTGTTTGTTTTTTAATCATTGTCATGTTTTTGTTTTTTAAATGATGATGTGATGACAAGTATTCACGATAAATAAATTTAAAGTAAAAATTGGCATAGGTTATGTTGTTTAGGAAAAATGTTAAAAACACTCTTGAACAAATTCTTTTAGATACACTATTTTTAATAGATTGAAATTTATAAAAAGATTTAAAAAATGAGTGGTCTCTAGATTGGCCTTATATTTTATTTAATTTTTAATAAATTTTGACCAATCAAATAAAATAAGTTAAAAAGAGTTTGTTTAAGAATAAGAAAATATCTTATGTTTAATCACCATGACTTTGGTGTACTCTAGGGATGCGATGGGTCGTTGCTGTTGGATGCGAAACCAGGTGTAGGCGAAAGGGATCAACGGGCAAACATAGGCATAAGGGAAGAGGCATTGAAGACCATTGATGACATACGAGGTCTTGCCCACAAGGAGTGTGGAAAAATTGTCTCTTGTTCCGACATCACTGCCTTAGCTGCCCGTGATGCCGTTTTTCTTGTAATTATTCATTTCTTCCTTATCCTTAAGTACTTAATTATTTTTTTCTTCTTTTAGGTAGAGAGAGAGTTAGAGTATTCTTGGTTCATGATGTCTAACTAAGGAGGGTCTGTTTAGTACTCATGATACAATTAAAACATACGGTGAGTAAGTGATTAATAAGAATAAAATAGGATATACCTCATATACTTGATAAACTTTTATCAGATTCC
This sequence comes from Amphicarpaea edgeworthii, assembly GCA_014843725.1. NCBI lineage: Eukaryota > Viridiplantae > Streptophyta > Magnoliopsida > Fabales > Fabaceae > Amphicarpaea > Amphicarpaea edgeworthii. The sequence continues at coordinate 5,694,437 of CM026325.1, forward strand.
GTTTTTGATACATACCATATATAACAAAATGACATACACCTTGGCATTTTATTATTTGTTAAGAAATTAATAGTTGCTATTTTTTTTTATTATTAATTTAGTTTGTTTCAGATCTGTGAGTTGAGGTATAAATATTAAAAAAGCCATTAAAAAAATATTTATTACACCAGAAATATAAAAAAAAATACGTTTATTTCTCTTTTCAATATTTTTTCACTATTATATATATATGTTTACAAAATTTATTTTTGAAAAACATCTGAATTTTCTTTTAAATAATAATTTATTTATATAAATAAATTAAATCAAGAAATTAAATTGTATTTTTCAAGGCAACGGAACATTGTATTTTTCAAGATAATAAAAAATATGTTTATCTTTAAATTTGAGTGTTCATAATGTTGGTCTTGATTAAGACTAATCTCATTAATTAACTCTTTGTAATCAACTGACCTTTCTATATTATTTTACATGTACTTCCCAACATAATAAAGCTATTGTTTTTTTTTTTGGACAGCATAATAAAGCTATTATTCCCTTAAAAAAAAGAAGCTATTGTTGGTTTCCATGTGTGACATAAGTTAAACTAAACTTGTTAACTATAGTGTTACACTATTTCTTAGTGTTCTCTTGTATATGACCCTTTGTTAGTGTTCTCTTATATATGACCCTTTGTTGTTGTTTGAATTTTGCAAAGTCTGGAGGTCCTGATTTTCCACTACCACTAGGAAGAAGGGATAGCTTAACCTTCAACGCAACTGCCACAAGTAGTCTTCCAAGTCCTCTAATGAACACAGAACAAAACATCAATGCCTTCGCAGCCAAAAAAGCGTTCGACGTCACAGATGTGGTAGCATTTTCAGGCGCACACACATTTGGGCGTGCCCACTGCAGCACATTCTTTAATAGGCTCTCCCCAATGGACCCTAACATGGACAAAACCCTAGCAAAACAGCTCCAGTCCACGTGTCCCAACAGCAACTCGCCCAACACGGCCAACCTGGACATTCGAACCCCGACGGTGTTTGACAACAAGTACTACATTGATGTCATGAACCGCCAGGTTTTGTTTACTTCCGACCAGGACTTGCTCAATGATCAGAGGACTAAGGGCCTGGTGAATTCCTTTGCCACTGATCAGAACCTGTTCTTTGACAAGTTTGTTAATGCCATGTTCAAGTTGAGCCAACTAGGTGTTCTTACTGGGAACCAAGGTGAAATTCGTGCCAAGTGCAATGTGATTAATAACAAGAAGCAATCTTTTGGGTTGGAGTCGGTGGTGGAAGAGGTCACAGAAGAATTCATTGAGTAGCTCTAAATTGATAATGGTGTGTTTGGTTTAATGTTAAGCCAAACGGACATACATTTTAATATATGTTCTGTGAGACATAGGAATTTGAATCTTTGGACCAAACATGCATGGAGGCTTTTAGGTTGTTACTTATTATGGAGCTATCCACATATGTTATGCATGCTCTTAATTACTTTTAGTTTTTTCTGAAATGTTTCTTGAGATGTAGAAGTTCTAATTAGTTTGTCATTTTTAACCTCTTGTTTAGTGAATGACTATGTGTAATAAAAACCTCAAAGTGTGAATTTAAATGTTTATGCAGGACAACTTCTCTTAATCTTGTCAATTTTATTTTATTAGTATGGAATAGCTGGCCTCCAAAGACATAAATTTCAAATACATGTTATTTATGTGAGATGTAGGAATAATTCGTATATTCAGACCAACATGAATCAAGTCTTTTAGGTTGTTACTTATTAGTTAGCTATATCCATATATGTTTTGCATGCTCTTAATTATTACTTTTAGATATTTATCTCTGAGATTTTTTTTTTCCAAAAACCATCATTCAATTCCAAGCCTTTTGAAAAGCATGAAACGAGGGATACGTTCTGTACGAGATCTTCTTATGTTGTTCCTTTACCATTCATAAAAAAAAATAAAGAATTGTCTTGTGGTTTAAGAAATAATAGCATGAAACAAGTGGTCCTTAATCATAAGAAATAAAGATTTCTCTACTTATAAAAAATAAAGATTTCTCTTCTTATGTTTTTTTTTTTTAATTTAAAGAAAAAATTACTTAGTAAATATATAAGTTTAAAATATTATATAGATATTTATAATTATGTATTTTGATATAAAAAATAAACTGAACATTTTTTTTAGTGAAGACTATCAATTATCAATGTTAATTTGAATTTCACATACCACTAATAACTATTAATTTATAATAAAATAATTATATCCTATTAATTATGTTATGAAAAATTATCAAATTAAATTATTTTTTGTTACTCACCTTGTTATTTTTTAAAATAATAGTAGATAATAATTATTGAAGAAGATTTTGTTATGAATTTGTTAAAATGTAAGAAAATATAAAGTTGAATTGTTAAAATGATTATTATTAAAAGAATAAATTTGAGTGAATACAATGGATCTATATAATAGTTCTGCCCCTAACCCCAATATAATCAACATAGTAAACAATTCTCATTTTGCATCTGAAGTATAAGGATAATTAAATATAAAAAATAAATCAACATAGTAATTATATTATTTTAAATAAATCAATTAAAATTAATTAAAACAAAAGATGCGAAAGAAAGAGTGGTAGATGCGTAATTCAAATAAATCTAAGGGTGTTACTGTATTCTGCTAAAAAAAAAAAACAAAGGCGAAGTGTTGCAAAACGACGATGTTGTGGATCATCTCCTCTTGCGTTTAGTGCACATCCCCATTTCCTGACCTCAGAATATCTTTCAGCCTAAAAAATGGAGGGCAGAGTTTCATCATCTCTCGGCCTCCCTTCTCCAAAACCCAACGAAATCTCAATCTCAACCCTCACCGATTTCCCTTCCCTCCTCACTCAATTCTCCTCCAACACTCTCCCCTTTGCCTCCACCTCCAAATGGGCCAAGCCCACACCCAACCCCGGCCCAAAGCCCAACCACCAATCCCTTCTCAAAACCCTCTCCGTCCTTGACCGCGCCCTCATTGGCGCCGCCGCAGGCGGCCTTGCCGGCGCCTTCACCTACGTCTGCCTCCTCCCCCTCGACGCCGTCAAGACCAAGATGCAGACCAAAGGCGCCGCCAAGCTTTACAAAAACACCCTCGACGCGGTCGTCAAGACGTTCCAGTCGGACGGCATCCTCGGCTTCTACAGCGGAGTCTCCGCCGTGGTCGTCGGCTCCACCGCCTCCTCCGCCGTTTACTTCGGAACCTGCGAGTTTGGAAAATCGTTTCTTTCAAAACTTAAATCTTTCCCCGACGTGTTAATCCCTCCCACAGCCGGCGCAATGGGGAACATCATGTCGTCGGCAATCATGGTCCCAAAAGAGCTCATCACGCAGCGAATGCAAGCTGGTGCGAAAGGACGCTCATGGGAAGTGTTAGTTCACATTCTCCAAAACGACGGCATAATGGGTCTCTACGCTGGCTATTCCGCTACGTTACTCAGAAACCTACCCGCTGGGGTTTTGAGTTACTCTTCTTTCGAGTATTTGAAAGCTGCGGTTATGAAGAAGACTGCCAAGACTCATTTGGAACCGATTCAGAGTGTTCTGTGTGGGGCCCTCGCGGGTGCGATTTCTGCGTCGCTTACGACACCGTTGGATGTTGTGAAGACGCGCTTGATGACGCAGGTTCGCGGCGAAGGGGTGAATAAGGTTGCTGCGGTTATGTACGACGGCGTTTCGGCCACCGTGAAACAGATTTTAAAGGAGGAGGGGTGGGTGGGGCTAACACGTGGCATGGGCCCCAGAGTGCTGCATAGTGCATGTTTTTCGGCATTGGGGTACTTTGCTTTTGAGACGGCGAGGCTTACGATTTTGCGAGAGTATGTTAGGAAAAAAGAGTTGAGTCAGAGGGAAACTCATCAAGTTTCTGTTTCCACTGGCTGAGTTCGTATTTTTGGTTCTTTTTATTTCTTAATTTATGTTGTTTTTTGCTTGGGATTTCAATGTAGATTATTTCAGCAGAGAAAGAACTAATTGTTATGGAAAATGTGTTACTACTAGTGTGACGTATAGAGATTTTGTTATAATCGTTACAATAAAGTGATTTTTGCCTATTCCTGGTCTTGATGCTGGAACTTTAGGATTGCTTGCCACAGTGATCCTAGAATACTCTGTTTCTAATATTTGTTTAGAATGAGCTGCATGAATTTATCCAGGCATATTGCATGAATATCCAAATATTATCAAGTATGCGTGCGTGTACAAAATTCTTCCAATGTTTTGATAGAATGAAGTATTCATTATTTGTATTTCAACCCTCTGAGAAGTGGAGATTTCTCAAGAATGAATGACGGTTTATGACCAGAGATTCTGAAATTTTTACTTTTTAGAAAATGACCATCTTTTCTTTGTGTAGCTGAATAAGAACAACCCAATGTTGCAAATTTGCTATCTAATATGTTTGTATACCATTAAACATAATCAGATATCAAAATTGGGGGAAAATACTCTGGATTTTTAGCGGGAAAGAAAATCACTCTGTAGACTACATAACACAGTGAACATATGTTCCCATCATGTCCAATCCTTTTCCATCTTCATTTTTGTAAACCAAACATGTACCATTTTTCATCTATTCCAATCCCTTCCACCAATCCAAAAATAGCTGTAGCGGCATGATCATTATTGACACCAATTCCCACTCCTCTACAATTGAAATTGCTCCAAATCATAGTAGAATGACTTTTAAAAATTCTTATGCAAGACAAAAACTCTTGCTGACTTTCCATGTGTTCCACCAAATGATATACAAGTTCAGTTAGATGGGTGTCAATATTATTTGTTGCCTCTTTGTTCCAAAATCAGAGAATGAATGTCAATTTATTACAAGAAATTCTGGAGTTTTTACTTTTTTTTTTTTAAATGACCTTCGTATCTTTGTGTAGCTGAATAAAAATAACCTGCATTTCTGATTTGCTATCTAATATGTTAGTATACTATTTAATATAATCAGATATCAAAGTGGAGAGAAAATATTCTGGTTTTCATGAGGGAAAATCACTCTGTAAGTCTGTATGTAGACTACAGAACATGGGGGAAGAATCTTATCTTAATATCTAATTAATTAAAATGCATACTCTAAACCATGAATCTCTAAAAATGCTGAAGTCCACTTATCCATAATACAAATTGATAGTTTATTGGTATTAGGGAGCAAAAGAATTTTTTTTTATTAGGGAACAAAAGCAAAATTTGGGTATATACTAGGTACTTCACATATTTAAACCATATTTCTAGTTGATTCTTAATGGTCGCATGAAAATCCTTTTCTCTGTATTTCAAATAAATGTATTCTTGGAAAGCCTCAATAGAGGGAACAAATGGCAAATGGAAATGCTATGATTTGGGATTTTGGTAGAGCGTATGCAATATGCATATGAAAACAGTGATTTTGTTGAATCTCAATGGATGCAGACATATGAAAATAGGATCAACCAACATTTTTTAAAATGGAATGCAGAAGCAGAACCTTCACATTTTAGATATCAATAGGCATGACATAAAAATGAAAAAAAAAAACAACTGATACATTATAAAAGGTGATGGAAAATTAGGCTTTCATCCCAGATTAGAAATTCGAATCCAATTTGCCTTAAACTGAAAATTTTGTACCACAAGTCAGATTACTGACATAAAAGGTGATGGAAAATTAGAAATCAAATTAGTGGTAAATAAAATAAAACTCAAAATCTAGCTAGTCATTAAAGTACAAAAGAAAGTATATAACTGTAAGCATTTGTAAGAGGTTTAAACATCTGAGAAGTCATTTTTAAACCAGGTATTTTACCTAAACAGAACACGCCACTTATAATTTCTATACAAAAAGAAAAATAATCAGTTTTTAATCTGGGTGAAACCGTGAAATAATAGCTACCATTAGTAAAGGCATGAACAAAAGAAATAGGAGAATTGGATATATTCAATGTATAAATTGATTAAAGCCAATATGTACATGTGAGAGAGATACATAAAGAGATATAACCAAGTAAAACACTACATTTTTTTTTGATACTTCAGAAATATTCCAGAAAGACTAGCTCGAACGGATAAATTTAGTGCCAAGAGCATCAGCTATCAGAAGGGAATGCACTTGGGTCATAGGCATGTTATGCAAAACAAAGATACCATATTATGCAAAACACTACTTCTTTGAGCTAGCAATAGAAAGGCTATATAATTAAAAAAAGTAAATTCTAACAATTTAATTCATGCCAAGATGTACATTTTTGTTTATAAAAAGCATTCTCCCTTTTTCATTTCAAACGGAGTTATCAATGATTTATTAAAATAATAAAGGAAATAAATACTACAAAGTTTAAAGGCACAAGTTATAGTTATTAGAAATACGTACTTGCTGGCCTTTGAGCCACCTATGGCACTTGCCTAGTATAGGGTCTTCAACTTATATGGTCTGTCAATTTGTTCAGAAATCTCAGGTAAGCAATTCTCCATGGTTGCCAAAGTATAGTAAGCCCCAAAAGCCTGTGAAGAATCCTAGCCCCATGCTCATGTATAACGCTTCATAGAAAACTGAATTATCATCTTCACTGTGAACTGCTGGTCCTTGAGTCTTTGCTATTGGCTTGTCTCCATGACAGCTTTTGTTAAGTTGTTGACCACAAAGACCATGATTTCCTTCAAAACTAGAGGCATCAAAGGTTTGCAACTGTCTTCCCCAAGGGATTCTTCCAATCAGATCATTGTTTGATAAGTCTAATACTGCAAGTCGATCAATTTTTGAAAGAGTAGAAGGAATTTTGCCAGAGAAATGATTTCTTGATAAATCAAGAAATTCTAGGGAACCTAAATTCCCGATCTCGGAAGGTATTAAACCATTTAAGTTGTTTCTGGATAAATTCAAAGAAACTAATCCAAGTAAATATCCAACCTCTTTTGGTATTTCACCTGTTAAATCATTACTTGAGAGATTAATGCTCTTTAAAAAATACTCACGATTCCAAAACTCATAATCCCTACCTTTCCACATAAATGACACGTTGGAGTTCAAAGAGTAGATAATACTTCTATATGGTATTGTATCACTCCATGCAGGTAATTTTATCATACGTGCTTCCACTATTTCCATTTCCATCATTGCAGTAAAATTAGTCAGACATGTTGGAATTCCTCCGGACAAGTTATTCCTAGAAAGATCCAAGAGATGAATTTTCTTCAAATAACAGATATGAACAGGAAAACTTCCTGAAAAACTATTTACTCTCACGCTCAAGATTTCCAATTGCTGTAGACTTTCTCCAATCCATGAGGGTATTGGACCAGACAACAAATTTTCACTCACATCTAATACATCTAAATACGTGCAGTTCTCCAATGTGAACGGGAGGTCTCCAGTTAAACTGTTGTTTCGCAAGACCAAAGTTTGCAAAGAAACAAGAGTACCCATGGACTGTGGAATCTTCCCTGACAATTTATTATTTCTTAGATCAAGAAATTCTAATGAGTACTTTAGATGTTCCCAACAGTCGGGTAACTGTCCTATTATTTGATGATTTGACAAATCCAAACTGCTCATGTTTGTAAGTGAGTTTTTTTCACATAAGAATGTATTGAAATTGGAAATCTTGTTTTTGGAAAGGTCCAATGTTGTAAGCTTGCGATAAAAAAACAGGAATTCCACCTTCAAGTTTATTTGAATTTAGAATTATATTACTAAAAATGGGCATGCTTGATTGGTAAATTTGGAATTGTAACTTTGAGACGGTTGTAAGACATATTCAGCTGACGTATAGACCGTAACTTGTGCCAAAACCATTCTGGTACGAAGTCATCAATCCCAGCGTCAGAAATATCTGGAAACCTTAAGCTACTTTGAGTCCGGAGCCAACTTGGAAAACTACGACCTAACTTGCACGAAGCTAGTCCCAAACTGAATAGTTGGAAAGGTGGAACCCAGTTAGAACCAAACTTTAGAGACAATGAGTTGTAATGTTGTATCTTTAAGTCCAAGTCCTTCAATTTCGACAAATTTGTGATGAGATGCGTAGCAACCCAATGCTTTCTGGTATTTCTCTGGTTAACCGATTATTAGAAAGATCTAATCTCCTCAAAGATGTAAAATTTGAAAGGTTAGGTAGTGTGCCAGTTATCTAAATTATGAGATAAATCAAGAGCTTGAAATACATGTCTTTTGCACCATGAAGAATTTTGAATGAATCTAGAAATGTCCCCACTCAGGTTGTTAAAAAAACAGGTGTAACCACTGCAATGTGCATATGTTCCCAAGGGAAGCTGGAATCTCGCCTTGTAGTTTGTTATATTGAAGGTCAAGAACTTGAAGAGAATTCATTGCTTCCCCAAATCCATTTGGAATGGGACCTTCTAAAAAGTTGTCATAAAGAGAAAGTCTATGAAGATTGGGGGTGAAGTTGAAAATCCAGTGAAATACAGTCGATGATTTTAATAGTTTCATGGAGAGATCAAGGATGACCAGAGATGATGAAGAATTTTGAATGGAAGCAGATGGCACAAGAAAGCTTTCATCAGTAAGGCTGCAATCTTCCAGGTGAAATTCTCGTAGTTTGGAGCTGAAGTTGAAATTTCCTTGAATTATTGATGATGACAGATTATTATAAGAGAGATCAAGGATCACAAGAGAAGGAAAATTTGGATATTGATGAGGGGGAGACAAAAGAATATTATTATAATTATGAGAAAGATAAAGCTCTTGGAGATTATGGATACTGTTGAACAACAATTGGAATGTTGATGACGTCAACATATTCTCAGAGAGATCAAGGATGGAAAGAGATATGGAGAGGTTAGAATTAGAAGGATGAAACATTTTGATCTGAAAGACTACAATTAATTAGCCTCAACTCTATTAAGTTTGGAATAAGCTCATTAATCAGTTGTAGCCAATGACGAGAGGAGTTAAAATTAGGCGGCAGTGAATCCAGGCGAAGAGTTGATAATGATGAGAGAGAAGATAGCCACTTTGCGTTGATAATTGTAGGATCAAAATAACCTCCAAGTCCAAGAGTGTGCAACAAAGGAAGATTCCCGGCCTGAAAAGGGATTGCTCCCGAAAGTGAAGTATACCCTCCAAGACCAAGATACCTCAATTATGAGAGATTTTGAAACTGATAAGGGATTTCCCCATACATATCATAATTGTCACTTAGATCTAGATATTGCAAACTTGTAAGCTTCCCTTGTTGAGAAGGGATTGCTCCATCAAGATAATTCTCTTTAAGATCAAGATACTCCAGCTTTGACAGATTTCCCAGTTCATAAGGAAACCTCCCATCAAATCTCGAGAATGATAGATTGAGATATCTCAAGTTTTTGAAGAAGCCCATGTGTTTTGGGATTTGACTGCCAAGGAAATCATTTTTATTGAGATCCAAATATTCCATATTTTGCAACTCAAACAACGAAGTGATATTGAGTGCATAACTTGTCAAATATTTGCCACCTTGTCCACCACGAAGATGAAGGATGTGTACCAGTTTCATTGTTGCATTCAATGCCTCTCTATTTGCAGCAATCTCTGTCCTTCCACGTTGACAGCACGCCAGAGTCATCTCGGAGGCCATGTTTGAAGTTGAGGAGTGCTTGTCTCTCACTCTCAATGCATTTCACATTCACATGTGATGGAGAATTGAATCCAAGAATGAAGGATAGTTGGGTTATATGTAAAAACCAAACCAACGTTGCAAACAATAATTTGAGAAAGCACGTGGCCATTACAAATTTTCGAGATATGAAATTTGAAGAAAGAAGAATAATGGCTAAGAACTGTGACTTGCGATGTATTGGAAACAGAGAGCAGCAGGATTTAAGTAGTTACTACAGCTTAATGGTCTTCCTTCACTATTCCGAGTCAAGCATGGAAGAAAGTTTCGAGGACAGAAATAATTATTCAAATTAAAGTAAATCACGCGCCAAAATGAGATAATGGGTATAAATTAAAGAAGAAAAATAGAGACATAGTTACCTCTTTATCATATATTTTGTGCTTTTAAATTGTTTTTTAATGTTGTAATTCATAGCATATCTTTGGCTACTGATCTTATATAAAAAAGAAGTCTGCACCTGCAGTTAGCTTGATGTCAATAACTGTAATTGAATTAAAATTTTTATGATAATATTTTTGAGGTCAATAACCACGCCAAGCAAGCTAGAAAACCTAGAAGTTAAGGAGCCATATATACATATAAATGTTCAAAATATCGACAACCTTTTTATTTGTGACCATTCATCGGCCTGTCATATGACATTTTAGTTTGATGAGAACACATATATTAACCTGCATGCGCGCAGGTCACATCGATCAACACCAATGCATATTGCATGGGTTAGAAAATCCTTAATTAAATTCCAATTAAATCTTCTATTCTAACCCTTAAAATATGCGGGTTAGGAAATCAAGCTTCTTCTTCAATCACATCAGTTGTGGAAAAACTGTCTTCACCGTATTGGGTACGTTGACTGATTCATCATCTAATCCCTATCAAGCTTCAAAAATATCAATCAAATTCAAATATATATATATGCATTCAATGTTGTACCTATATTTGTAAAATTGAACCGATAAGGAGAGAAGTATCTGTCTTCACAATATAGCATATAAGACAGAATTTTACACTGTTAATAATGGCATAACGAGTTCTCGATTAAAACAAAAGCTCTCAACACCTAAACTAACAATCGTGTACTTTAGAATAAAAAACCTGCAGGTGGATGCTAGGAGAATTTTAATAGCATCAGAGCAAAGGCAAAACCAAATCAGAGTTTTAGGACACAAACTAAACAGGATCTAGCAATCATAGAAGTTACTCAGTGTCAGTCAATTTTTTTTTTTTAAACTTCATATGAAAATATCATTTTTTGTATTCTCATCAACCTGAGTTTTAAAACTTCATATGAAAATATCTGTTTTTTAAAACTTCGTATGAAAATATCTTTTAAATCAGAGTTTTAGGACACAAACTACACAGGATCTAGACATTAACAGACAATCATTTGTTTTAGAAGTAAAAAATCAGAATGCAGGGGAGACTGAATATGATACAGCTTCTAAGAACACATGAGGAAGCAATTTGCAATTTCACACAAATTTAGACAGCTAAATAGTATTTATTATAATTTCAAAAACAAATATGGTCAGAAGATCAGCATGTCCTCACTGATACAAACACAATGGATGGTACAAAAGATGAAACACGATTGCTATTCACCTTCCGCAGCAATAATGGGAACAAAATCTTGTGCACAATGCAAATTGGTATTAATGACTGCTACAATTTTCTAATCTGCAGCTTATAAAAAAGCTTTGGAGGATGATATTGCTGTTCGGGATTGTAATTTCTTTTTACTGATTTAGTACCTTTTTGTGTTGAGAATTTCTTCCTCCCAATAATATGCAAAAGTTTACATTGTATTAACAAAACTTGTCCTTGCTTCCATGTTCTTTGATCAATCACTATTTTAGTTCTTTTTTTTAATAACAAGTTTGATTGTTGAAAATTTGGCAATTCTTATTTTAATCTATGATAACATATTATGTAGAGCAATTTCGTTCCATCACGCTGGCTAATTTAATCTATCACAATTCTTTATCCGTACATATTGCATGAATGTCCAGATATTTTTAAGAATTCTTTCAATGCTTTGATTGAATGAACTATTCATTATTTGTATTTCAACCCTCAGAAGTGGAGGTTTCTGAAGAATGAATGACAGTTCTTGACTAGAGATTCTGAAATTTTTACTTTTAGGAAATGACCATCTTTTCTTGTGTAGCTGAATAAGAACAACCAATGTTGCTAATTTGCTATCTAATATGTTTGTATACCATTAAACATAATCAGATATCAAAGTTGAGAGAAAATACACTACAGCTAATTTTCAGTTTTCAATTTAGGTAGGCTTTGTAATATTTTGTTTGAATATTATGATGTATGTGTCTATAGAATCTTCTGATGCTACTTGGATAGAATGAAGTCATGAACTATTCATTGTCTATAGTTCGGCCCTATAAAAGTGGAGTTTTCTCGAGAATGACACATACTAGAAATGACCTTCGTTTCTTTGTGTAGTTGAATAAGAACGACCTGCATTTCTATTTGCTATCTAATATGTTAGTATACTATTTAATATAACCAGATATCAAAGTGGAGAGAAAATACTCTGGTTTTCATGAGGGAAAATCACTCTGTATGTAGACTACAGAACATTGGGGAAGAATCTTAGCTTAATATCAAAATCCATACTCTAAACCTTCAAACTCTAAAAATAATGATTTTTTTCTCGGGTTGCGGGTGCATGTCGGGTAGAATTGTTTTTACTTTTATTCTGAATGAGAACTACATTAACTTATAGCAATTCTTGATACCAATTCCTGATCTTCTGCTTCCTCTACAATTGAAATTACTCCAAGTTTCATTAGAATGGCTTCTAAAAATTCTTATGCAAGACAAAAGCTCTTTTTGACCTTCCATGTGTTACATTTAATGACATGCAAGTCCAGTTAGATAGAATATGGTGTCAATTAATTTGTTCCCTTCTTTGTTCCAAAATCATAGGCCTCATAGTATTCTTAATGTAACGATCCATTTTTTCAACTCATTTTCTTAATGTGTTAATTGGAATCAACCCGTTTTTTTTAGAGTTGCTTTCTCCCACTGACTTGGCTAGCCTCTGTTATAGCTATACGTTTATGGGTCTTGTGGTGTCACCATTGTAATAATTTTTGTCGTTGCATGGTAGCAGATGGTTCTTATTACATTGCTGCCATTGTACACACAAAAAAAAGGAGGATTCTTATTTCAACTATATATAGGAGCAACAATTACAGACTTACCCCAATGCGAGATTATATATACAATACAATTCTGTTATGTGAGACAGTTCTGCAATTCTGTTTTGGGATTTTGGCAGAGCATATGCAATATGCATTTGAAAACAGTGATTATGTTGATTCTCAATGGATAGACATATGAAAAATAGGAATAAATAACATTATTTGTATGTATCACACTATTGCTGATATGCACAAATTTCAGTAGTGAGTTTGAAGGTGGCAGGCATTATTATGCAATGCAAAACTTTCACATTTGAAATATCAATAGTCTTGACTTAAAAATATAATAAAATTACAAATTACAAATACATTATACAATAAAAGACGATAAAATCACAGTGATTTTGCAAGTCGTTATTTCAAAATATGATTTGTCTTTTGTCATATTGTAAACTTCAACAGTACTATATTTATCACACTTCCAGCAATCCATGATGCTTGCGTTCCAGATTAGAATTTTGAAGCTAATCCACCCTAAAACTGCAAATTTTGTACCACAATTCAGATAACAAGCATTAATGATTATAAGATAGGTGAGTTGGTCAGGGGAAGGAGAGGTTGTGGATTCGACTCTCTCCCACTAACAAACTAATAGATTAACTACTAACATTCAATAAAAAAGGAAAAAAAATGATGATGGAGAAAAATTAGAGACTGAATTTTAGGGATAAACTAAACTAAACTAAAAAATCTAGCTATCCATTATAAATATAAGCATTTTTAAGAGGTTTAATCATTTCTTGAGAAGTAATTACAATTAGTAAAGGCACGAAAAAAAACAAACAAGAGAATCAGATATGCACAATGTTTAAATTGTTGTAAGCCAATATGTGCGTGTGGCAGTGGCAGAGACATGAACTTAAGAAATATAATGAAGTAAAGCTGTATTACTTGGAGTAAGCATTAAATCATTATTAAATATTAAGGATAAAGTATTAAATAAGTAATTTCAAACAACTAGATTCATGCTAAAATGTAAAAAAAAAGAAGGAAAGTATCCATTTCCACTCTCCAAAAAAGTTTTTAAAGTACTTAACTCTGGCAGGAGAAATAAACACTATGAAGTTCAAAAGAGAAGTCATTAGAATTATGTACCTTCTAGCCTTTGAGCCACCTATGTCACTTTGCCAACTTCACATTAACCATCACAGATATATAGTCTGTGAGTCTGCTCAAGAACCTCAGGTAAGCAATTCTCCATGGTTTCCAAAGTAGTATTGGCCCTAATAAGCCCCAAAAGCCTGCAAAGAATCCTACCCCCAAGCTCATGTACAATGCTTCATAGAAATCTGAATTGTCATCTTCACCACGAATTGTTGGTCCTTGTGGTTTTGATATTGTCTTGTCTCCAGGACAGCTTTTGTTAAGTTGTTCACCACAAAGACCAATATTTCCTACAAAACTAGAGGCATCAAAGGTTTGCAACTGTCTTCCCCAAGGGATTTTTCCAATCAGATCATTGTTAGATAAGTCTAACATGCCAAGACGATCAATTTTGGAAAGAGTAGAAGGAATTTCACTAGAAAAATGATTTCTTGATAAGTCAAGAAATTCTAGGGAACCTAAATTCTCGATCTCAGAAGGAATTTCTCCATTTAGCTTGTTTCTGGATAAATTCAAAGAAACTAATCCAAGTAAATATCCAATCTCTTTTGGTGCTTCACCTGTTAAATAATTACTTGAGAAATCAATGCTCTTTGGAAAAATCTGAGGATTCCAAAATTCATAATCCTGACCTTTCCACATGAAAAATACGTTAGGGTTAAAAGTGTAGTTAATCATTAAATATGATATTGATCGTTCCATTGCAGTAAAATTCCTCAGACATGTTGGAATTTCACCGGACAAGTTATTCCTTGAAAGATCCAAGAGAAGAATTTCCTTCAAATAACAGAGATGAACAGGGGAAACTTCCTGAAAAACTATTTACTCTCAAGCTCAAGATTTCCAATTGTAGTAGACTTTCTCCAATCCATGAGGGTATTGGACCAGACAACAAATTTTCACTCACATCTAATACATCCAAATGCGTGCAGTTCTTCAGCGTGAATGGTAGGTCTCCAATTAAACTGTTGTTTCGCAAGACCAAAGATTCCAATTTAAGAGTACCCATTGACTTGGGAATCATCCCTGACAAATTGTTGTTTCTTACAAGAAATGCTAATGAATTTAGATGTTTCCAGCAGTCGGGCAGCTGTCCTATTATTTGATTATTTGACAAATCCAAACTGTACATGGTTGTAGTTGCATTTTTTTCACATAAGAAAGTATTGAAATTGGAAATCTTGTTTTTGGAAAGGTCCAACATGTAAGCTTGCGATAAAAAAGCAGGAATTCCACCTTCAAGTTTATTTGAATTTAGCATTATATCACTAAAATCGGTAAGCTTGATTGATAAATTTGGAATTGTACCTTTGAGACCGTTGTAAGACATATTCAGATGACTTATAGACTGTAAGTTGTGCCAAAACCATTCTGGTATGAAGTCATCAATCCCAGCATCAGACATATCAAGAAAGAATAAGTGACTTTGAGTCCAGAGCCAACTTAGAAAACTAGGACCCAGCTTGCACGAAGCTAGTCCCAAACTGTATAGTTGGAAAGGTGGAACCCAACTAACTATTCTACTTAAAAAAAAAAAAAAAAACTAACTATGATATTCTTTACCAATGGATCAACCACCATTCTTTTTTCAGAGTTGCTTTTTACCACTGGCATGGCCAGCCTCAGTTATAGTTATATACTTTTATGGGTCTTGCAGTGTCATTATTGTTATAATTTTGTCTTTATCATGGTAGCAGAGGGTTCTTATTACAACTCTATTGGTATGCACAAATTTCAGTAGTGAGTTTGAGGGTGGCAGGCATTATTATGGAATGCAAAACTTTCACATTTAAAATATCAATAGTCTTGGCTGAAAAACTAAATAACATTACAAATAAATTATTATACAATGAAAGACTATAAATCACCAAGCTTCTTGAAACAGTGATTTTGCAAGTCCCTATTTCAAAATATGATTTGTCTTTTGTCATATTTTACTTGGTAAACTTAACAATACTACTCACACTTCCAGCAATCTATGATGCCTTCATTCCAGATTAGAACTTTGAAGCTAATCCACCATAAACTGCAAATATCGTGCCACAATTTAGACAACAGACATTAATGGTGATTAAGAAAAAATAGAGACTGAATTTTTTAGATAAAGTAAACGAAACTAAAAAATCTAGCTATCCATTAGAGTACAAAAAGGTATAAATGTCAGCATTTGTAAGAGGTTTAATAATTTCTTGAGAAGAAATTACAATTAGTATAGGGACGAAATAAACAAACAGGAGAATAATACATAATGTTTAAATTGGTGCAAGCTAATATGTGCTTGTGACAGTAACAGAGACGTGTAAGTAAGAGATACAATGAGGTAAAGCTGTATTAAATGGAGTAAACATTATGTCATTAACAATAGTATCAAGGATAAAGAATTAAATAATTAATTTCAAACAACTAGATTCATGCTGATACATTTTTTAATTTTATTTAGAGAAAAGACATTATCCCTTTCCATCTCTAAATAAGTTTTTAACGTATTTGTTATTTAACTCTGGCAGAGAGAAATAAACACTATGAAGTTCAAAAGAGAAGTCATTAGAATTATGTATCTTCTAGCCTTTGAGC
This sequence comes from Amphicarpaea edgeworthii, assembly GCA_014843725.1. Taxonomy (NCBI): domain Eukaryota; kingdom Viridiplantae; phylum Streptophyta; class Magnoliopsida; order Fabales; family Fabaceae; genus Amphicarpaea; species Amphicarpaea edgeworthii. Next base: position 5,710,968 of record CM026325.1, read on the forward strand.
CTATTATTGACTAACTAGATAGGTTAATAAGTAGTTAGTTTTTTACTATTCGTTAACTCACCAAGTTAGTTTACTGTTATCCTTCTAAATCATGTATATACACCAACTTTTCTACCACTGTAACTAATTCCTTCCGTAGTGAAATCAGATTCACATTCTATTGTTTTCTGTTGTTTCTTCTCTTTCCCTCTTTTTCTCTTATCTGAATTCATCATCTCCCATGGAGGCTGAATGTTTCATTACCTATGGCTCTTTTCCAACTTCACATTAACCATCACAAATATATAGTCGGTGAGTCTGCTCAAGAACCTCAGGTAAGCAATTCTCCATGGTTTCCAAAGTAGTATTGGCCCTAATGATCCCCAAAAGCCTGCAAAGAACCCCATCCCCAAGCTCATGTATAATGCTTCATAGAAATCTGAATCATCATCTTCACCATGAATTGCTGGTCCTTGAGGCTTTGATATTGTCTTGTCTCCAGGGCAGCTTTTGTAAAGTTGTTCACCACAAAGACCAATGTTTCCTTCAAAACTAGTGGCATCAAAGGTTTGCAACTGTCTTCCCCAAGGGATTCTTCCAATCCGATCATTGTTTGATAAGTCCAACACTGTAAGACGATCAATTTTGGAAAGAGTAGAAGGAATTTCACCAGAAAAATGATTTCTTGATAAGTCAAGAAATTCTAGCTAGGAAACATAAATTCCCGATCATAGAAGGAATTTCTCCATGTAAGTTGTTTCTGGATAAATTCAAAGAAAGTAACCCATGTAAATATCCAACATCTTTTGGTATTTAACCTGTTAAATCATTACTTGAAAGATCAATGCTGATTAGACGATTCTGAGGATTCCGAAATTCATAATCCTTACCTTTCCACAGGAAAAACACGTCAGGGTCAAAAGAGTAGCTTATATAATCTATGTGATATTGTTAGATTCAACATTGCAGTAAAATTCCCCAGACATGTTGGAATTCCTCCAGATAAGTTATTTCTTGAAAGATCAAGAGTTGAAAATTCCTCAAATAACAGAGATGAACCGGAACACTTCCACAGAAGCGATTTACTCTCAAGCTCAAGATTAACAAGTTTTCTAGGCTCTCTCCAATCCATGAGGGTATTGGACCAGACAACATATTTTCACTCACATCTAATATAACCAAATCAGTGCAGTTCTTCAATGTGAATGGTAGGTCTCTAGTTAAAGTGTTGTTTCACAAGACCAAACCATTTAAATAAACAAGAGTACCTATGGACTCTGGAATCTTCCCTGTCAATTTATTATTGCTTAGATCAATTGAAAATAATGAATCTGTCCTGTTATTTGATTGTTTTGACAAATCCAAATGATGCATTTTTATAGTTGTGTTTTTTCCGCATAAGAAGGCGTTGAAATCGGAAATCTTGTTTTTGGAAAGGTCCAATGTTTTAGCTTGTGATAAAAAAGCAGGAATTCTACCTTCAAGTTGATTTGAATTTAGAATTATACTATGGTCTGAAAGACTACAACCAACTAGTCTCAAACTCTCTTAACTTTGGAATAAGCTCACTAATTAATTGTAGCCAGAGACGAGAGGAGTTAAGATTAGGCAGTGAATCCACGGCAAGAATTGTTAATGAAGGGAGAGAAGATAGCCACCTTGCATTGTTAATTTTAAGATCCAAATTGCGAGCAAGTCCAATTGTGTGCAACAAAGGAAGATTCCCAGCCTGAAAAGGGATTTCTCCAGAAAGTGAAGTTCTTCTAAGATCAAGATACCTCAACTGTGAGAGATTGTGAAACTGATAAGGGATTTCTCCATACATACCATAATTGCCACTTAGATCAAGATATCATAAACTTGTAAGCTTGTTTAGTTAAGAAGGGATTGCTCCATACATATCATAATTGCCACTTAGATCAAGATATTCCAGCTTTGAGAGATTTCCCAGTTCACAGGGAATCCCCCCACCAAATCTCGAAAATGATAGATTGAGATATCTCAAATTTCTGAAAAAAGCCCATGTGTTCCGGGATTTGACTACCTTGGAAATGATTTTTACTGAGATCCAAATACTCCATATTTTGCAACTCAAACAATGAAGTGATGTTGATTGCACGGGCTGTCAAATATTTTCTACATTCTCCACGAAGATGAAACATGAGTACATGACCAGTTTCATTGTTGCATTCAACGCCTCTCCATTTGCAGCAATTTCTGTCCTTCCATGTAGACAGCATGCCATAGTAATCTTTGATGATATGTTTGAAGTTGAGGAGTGCTTGTCTCTCCCTCTCAATGCATTCCACTTTCACATGTGGTGGAGAGTTGAATCGAAGAATGGATAGTTCGGTGTGTAAAAGGCACACCAACGTTGCAAACAATATTTTGAGAAAGTAACTGCCCATTAAGATTTTGAAGAAACAACAATAATGGCTAAGAAAGTGAGTGGCATGTATTGAAAACAGAGCAGCAAGATATAAGTAGTTACTACTTACTACTATGCTGAGAACATCTACAATGGGTTGTTTGTCAAGCATTCAGTTGTTTGTCAAACATTGGTGTGGAGAAGTGTGATACTTACCAAACACTTGTCTTTCTAGGATAATAAATATTTGTTACTTATGAAGCATAATGCTCACTAAAGTAACATTGTTTTTTTTTTTTTGCATAAAAATAATAAAAAACATATTATATTTTTTCTTTAATAATTTTTTTTACACAACCAGGCAAACTTGTTAAATTTTTTTTATACTAATTGTTGAAAGTTTTATAATTTTTTACACTAGTTGTGTTTTTAGGTTATATTTTTTTAAAGCCGTTGAACTATTTTTTTTTTATTATAAAAGTTGTTGCTAACTTTTTTTTTATATATATAAATAGAATACATTTCAATAATTTTTTTACACAACTAGAAATTTTAAAATTTCTCTCACTTTCAGCTTCTTTCATTTGTTTTCATTCAATGGATCCAAATTAAAATCCATTCAATGTGAATCCGTGGTTTAATGGTATGTTAAATTTTCAACCTCCCACAAATCCAAATTTTTAAAATTCTTTAGATTCATCAAACCCACAAAATAATTCCAATATGATAAATTATCAATATGCTACCCCCCATTTCATCCTTATCAATTTGGGATGTTTCAATCATCACCAATTAATCCTGTCATGGATCAAGGGTCTTCAATGGATACTAGTAGTGACCAATGTAATGAAAGAGGAGTTGACACACCATTTGAGTTTGTGTTAGAATCTGAAATTTTCCAAGTCAATGAAGAACATGAAGAAGTACTCGAAACACAACAAAAATCATATTTCTTTGTTAAGAAAAATGAAATTCTCATTGACTCATGGTTGAATGTTTCGAAAAATGCAATTGTGAGAACCAATAAAAAAAAGGCAACTTTTTGGTAAAAAATTACAGAAAACTACAATAATTCTTGTAAGTAACATATGAAGCCAAAAGAAACATCACAGTTAAGATATCGATGACAAATGATCAATGAAAATTGTGCTAAATTTTCAGCATGCTACAAACAAGCTTGTCAAAGAAAGAAGAGTAGTAGTTTTAAGTTTGACATCATGAGTGATGCACATCAAATTTATTTGCAAGATAAATCACTTCAAATTAGAAAGTATATGGTACATAGTAAGGAAACAACCTAAACGGTTAGTACAATTTGAAGAATCTAGCAAGAAATCAAAGACTTCTGCTTTTGGACTTTACACATCCTCTTCTAATCTAGATATGCACTCAAATTACGAGTCATCATCAGCTATTATGGAATGTCCAATTGGGACAAAAACAACAAAGAGTAAGGCACAATCAAAAGGTAAGGAAAAATCTTCTGATGTTGATCTCACACGTATGAAAGAGGTTTTGAGTACCAAAGCAAAAGCTTACAAGACATTGATCTCACACGTATGGAAGAGGTTTTGAAGACCAAAGCAAAAGTATTACATGACATTGCACGTTTCAAAGATGAACGCAATAGATTAAGGGAGATAGAGATCCTCTACAAAAAAAATAGTGATATAACTGATATTCAATTACAAATTCATGAGATGTTATGTAAGAAAATAATAGAAGAATATGAATTTTAGATAATTACGTAGGTTTTAATTATATAATTGTTATCATGTATTAGTTTTTAATTATGGAATATTTATTAATTATTTTGATTATGTTTTATTTTATTTTATTTTTAATTATGTAATATTTGTAAAAAAATTAGTTGTTGTAAAAAAATTAGTCGTTGTAGAAATCTAGCTGTTATAAATAAATATATTTTACTTATGTATATATTTTTATTTACGTGAGATTAAATATATTTTATCATTTTAAATAAATATATTTCAGTTATGTGTATATTTTTTTTATTGCACCCAAAAATATTTTACATATTTCTAGTTTACAAAAATAAATTATTAAAAAATTATAATGATTCTTTTAAAAAAATAATAATTTAAGTTTGTTTTTAAAATTTATTAGAAACAACTTTTAAAATAATATTTTATTGGAGAAATTTAAAAATTAATGATGGTGGTTAAAGGTTAAATGAATTATATATACACGTAACTTAAATTAGTTACGCCCGATTAGATGGCTAAGCCCTGGTCTTCGTTCACTATTCCACAAGCATGCAAAAAAGTTAAACTAGAAATAATGATCCAAATGAAAAGAAAGTTAATGCGAATAAAAAAGAAGAAAACGACACGCATAATTACTTTAGAGAGTAAATTACGTGAGTTTTGTATCTACCTGTAATTATCCAACACTTCAGATTAATTTTCATATTTAAAAATTTAAAACTCTAAATACAAAAAAATTAAACACCATATTCCTGCTCAGAGTAGTAATTCCCAAAATGAATAAAAAATCGTTTATGAATAAAAGAAAAAAATAAAAAGAGGAGTTCTAGGTCCCTAGCAAACTATCATTTATAAACTCTTCCATTAGTTTAAATTGATTGAAAATCATCTATTTTGATGGAAATAAATTAAATTAAAAAATAAAATCATTAAAATAAATTAAATTAAAAAATAAAATCATTAAATAATATGTAAAATTCATCAAAATTAATAATTTTTCATAAATTTTAACAAATCAAAGTAGAGTTTATTTGTAAATTTATAGAGACTAAAAACTAATATCAAGATAAAAAAAAATATTTATATATTAGAAATCCAAAATTTTTTTTTATTAACAACCTAAAATAAAACTCACTAGTTTATCATATGAACCTAAAACATATGTTAAACTAATTAACTATTAATATTAATAGTTTTAAAAGATAGATCGCTGAATCCTTTGCACCAGTTTCATTTTCCTCACACCTGATTGAACAGCTTAATTAATTTAATTTCTACGTACCCCACAAAGATCACAAAGCATGTTACATTACATAAAAGCAAGATAGGTAGCAAAACCGAAGAGTTAAGGACAGAGAATTCCACTATCAACAAAACATGTACTATACTAACAACCACTTTAATTGTTTAATTCCAAGTCTTCCAACCTTAAAACTCGGTTAGAAAATGAAGAGCAAGAGCACGTCAATCACATAAATAAAGGAAAAATAAAAATCGTGTCCACTCCACCAAATCTTTATAATTAATTACAAAACTATCTAGAATCGACAACGTTCGGTGCGGTCTCAGTATAATTAAAATTAAAATTATTGAAAGACAAACCGATTAAAATTATGGAAAGAAAAAATTGTATAGTCCATTTAAACCACTTCGCAATGGCTAATGAAATTGATCTTTCATTAATTTGATTCTTAAATTATAATAATTGCACATTATATTAAAATAAATAAGGAGGCCATGTCCCCAATTATACATGTAGGTCTGACATTGACAATCTTTATATATTACACATACTTTCTTAATTAATTATTTGAAAAACATTACACTGTTTGTTTTTGTTTGAATATTGTCTACGTTAAAAAAAATGAGTATTTATATAATTTAATGAAAAAGTAAAGATAGTTAGAGTAATTTACAAAAGACTATTTTTAATTCTCGAGAAGTGCAAGTGCAAAGACTTGGAATTGCTAGAGTGCACATAGCATTTAGGTAAAGACAAATCAATTTTGCATTTCCTGTATTTTAGCAAACAAATAACGCATTATATCTCTTTGAATAAAAGGGGGAATATTTTTATTGAGATATCTAAAAATGCACTCCTCTTAGCTTATCCTATATGATTTCCAATTAAACATTTCCTCTTTTAATATCAATTAACTAGTACTTATTAGACATTCATTAGCAAGAGCCTTTTTTTTTTTTTTTTTCGATAACTAGCAAGAGCCTTCTTTGTTTTCTATATCGTGTGCTGCTTAATTAAAGTGACAAACACAAATAAGTAGTAGAGCCTGATGAACCTGTAATCAGTATGTGAAATAATTTAATTTTACACAATTATATATAATTATTGAAAAATGTTCCGAGTATAAATTTTATTTTTTGTTTCATGAAGAATGGTAAGATTATATATATAAATAGGTGTATTTTTCAAAAGCGTGTCTTATTTAAAGGAAAAAAAAATCAAATCACAACTTATAAGAAATATGAATAAATACTAGTATAATAAAGCATATAATTAAGAAAAACAAGTCTAAATTGCAAATCACCTAAGGGTAATAAAGAAAATTAAAAATATATAAACCTCGTATATGGAGTCTTCGTTTTTTAATTTTAGAAATAGTTTTTTTTTTTTTTTTTGAAATTCCTTGTTTTGTTATCTTTGATAAGTGAACGAGAATTAACAACTCTGTGATTCAGTAATGCCTTCAGCTCTATATAAATCATGTTGTAGGCGAGAAAACTGATCACAGTTCCTGATCACCTGTCTTGTTATTTCATATCACCCGAAAATATATAATGACTTGTTATTCTCTCAAACTGTTTTATGCACTTTTGCTGCTTTTATTGCTTGAATTCAACAATAGTGCAGAACAAATCAAGTGCATTGAGAGGGAGAGACAAGCACTCCTCAACTTCAAACAAAGCCTCATAGATCACTCTGGCATGCTGTCTACATGGAATGATGATGAGAATAACAAAGACTGTTGCAAATGGAAATGCATTCAATGCAACAATGGAACTGGTCATGTACTCATGCTACATCTTCGTGGTCAGTATCCACAATATTTGAAAGGCCGTGCAAATATCACTTCATTGATAGCCTTGCAATATATTGAACACTTGGATGTCAGCTATAGTGATTTTCGAGGGAGTCACATCCCAGAGCACATGGGCTCGTTCACCAACTTAAGATATCTCGATCTGTCTTTTTGTCTATTAGGTGGGAGCGTTCCTTCTAAACTTGGAAAGTTTATAGTATCTGGGTCTAAGTATTAATTATCTCGATGGGGAACTCCCTTATCAACTTGGAAATCTCTCACAACTGAGGTATCTTTAGTGAAAATTCATTTTCTGGAGCAATTCCTTTCCATGTTGGGAATCTTCCAATGTTGCACACTCTTGGACTCGGTGGCAATATTGATGTCAAATCTATGGATGCAGAGTGGTTGTCTAATCTCTATTCCTTAACAAATCTTAAGCTGAGTTCTCTACACAATCTTGCCTCCTCGCATCAGTGGCTACATGCAATCAGTAAGCTTATTCCAAACTTAAGAGAGTTGAGGTTAGTTGATTGTTCTCTTTCAGATAGCAATATTCAGTCTCTGTTCTATTCAGGTTCCAACTTTTTCACTTCTCTTACCATCCTTGATCTTTCTTCTAATATGCTAACATCCTCAACATTTCAACTGTTGTCAAACTTTAGCCTCAATCTTCAGGAGCTTTATCTTCGTGGTAATAACATTGTTTACTCATCTCCTCTCCACCCAAGCTTTCCTTCTCTTGTGATCCTTGACCTGTCTTATAATAATATGACATCATTAGTCTTTCATGGTGATTTCAACTTCGGCTCAAAACTTCAAATTCTTCATTTGCAAAATTGTAGTCTTATGGATGTAAGTTTCTTTATGTCATCTACTTCCGTCATGAATTCTTCATCTGCTCTTGTTTTCCTTGATCTATCTTCAAATCTGTTGAAGTCATCAACTGTATTTTATTGGCTATTTAACTCTACCACTAGTCTTCGTACCCTTTACCTATATAATAACATGTTAGAAGGTGCCATTCCAGATGGATTTGGTAAAGTAATGAACTCTCTTGAAGTTATTTACCTCTCTTGCAAGGTGAGATTCCATCTTTCTTTGGGAACATGTGCACATTGCAGAGGTTATACCTTTCAAATAACAAGTTGAATGGGGAAATTTCTAGCCTCTTTCAAAATTCATCATGGTGCAACAGACACGTATTTAAGAGTTTGTACTTATCTTAGAACAGGATTACTAGCATGCTCCCTAAAAGCATTGGATTGCTATCGGAGTTGGAGGATCTTTCCTTGGAAGGGAATTCTTTAGAGGGTGACGTCACTGAATCCCATCTTTCTAATTTTTCCAAACTAGAATCCTTGCACCTATCAGAGAACTCACTTTCTCTGAAATTCGTCCCTAGTTAGGTTCCCCCATTCTAATTAGCATTCTTAAGATTAGGATCCTACAAATGTGAAAACATAAAGCCACTTTCTATAACTTTTATGGCAAAGGTTAAAAAGACTTAAGTTAAAATTTAAACTTTATGTGCTAGGTTGGTAAAATGTGACTTAAGGGTAGAAAATTTGACATTGCATTTAATGCATCCTTCCATCACATATTGCATTCCAAAACCAAGAGTTAGGCACATAAGTGTTCTAAGTGAGTGTTTCTCCTATTATAAGAGAGAGTGTGTAATTGTTCTCTCCTTATATTTAGAGAGAAGTTGTAAGTTCTCTTCCACTTAGTAAAAATATTTTTCTAGTCTTGCCTGTGATTTTTCCCTTATTCGTTGAGGATTTTTCACGTTAAATATTGTATGTCAATTCCTATATTTCTCATCTCTATTTAAGTTGCGAATTATTATTTTTCACTTTGGTACCTAACAGTGGTATCAGAGCTATTGGTTGTTGATATTATTCCGCTGTAATAACATGCTGGTATGCTGGAATAGTGTCGGAGAAAATTCTTAATATGCTCTGTGACTGCGGTATAGTCTTATCTGTCACATTAGAAAAGAATTATTCTTATTACTGGATATATAGTGCGTAGTGTAAAAGTGCATATCTAAGAAAGTTCTGGCTAAGGAAAGACTTGGTACTTAAGTGTGTCCATTGGTGACCCACCTCTCTTTCCTGGGAACTTGCCTGGTGTACTAGTTCACGGTCTACGGTCACTATTCCAGTAGGCGATACTATTCACGATTGAAGTTGTGTAAATCGGTTCTCTTTAGTGTGAAACCATGGCAGCAAAATACGAGATAGAGAAATTTAGTGGGAGTAAATTCTCTCTTTGGAAATTGAAGATAAAAGCAATTTTGAGGAAGGATAATTGCCTAGATGCAATTGAAGGTAGGCCTGTAGATGTCACTGATGAAAAGTGGAAAGAAATGGACGAAAATGTTATTGCCAATTTACACTTAGCAATGACAGACTCGGTTTTGTCCAGTGTTGTGGAGAAGAAGACCGTAAAGGAGGTTTGGGATACCCTCAACAAATTGTACGAGGTTAAATTATTTCACATAAAAATATTCTTGAAGAGGAAACTCTACACTCTTCGAATGAGTGAGTTCACTTCGGTGACAGACCACATCAACAATCTGAATACTTTGTTTGCTCAGCTTTCTGTATTAGAATTCAACATAGAAGAGAATAAGCGAGCGAAACTTCTACTTCAGAGTTTACTAGATTCGTATGATCAACTCATCATCAACATAACGAATAAAAATATTATTGGTCGTTTAACCTTTCATGATGTTGCCGGAGCTATTCTTGAAGAAGAATCCAGACGAAAGAATAAGGTGGACAAGATGGAAAATTCTAAGCAAGTAGAGGCTTTAACGATGACGAGAGGTAGATCAACGGAACGTGGCTCTAGTGAGAGTCATAATCATGGTAGATCAAAGTCTTGAAGAAAGAAGAACCTTAAATGCTACAATTGTGGCATAAAAGGGCACTTGAAAAAGGATTGTTGACACAAGAAGAGTGGAGGAAATAATTTTGAAGCATCAACCTCTCAAGGTTGTGTTGCAAGTACCTCAGATGATGCGGAAGTTATGTATAATGAAGCAACAATTAGTTCTAAAGGCGAGAGACAGCTCCATGATTGTTGGATATTGGATTTAGGTGCAATCTGACACATGACTCCACGTCAAGAATGGTTTTGCACTTATGAGCCTATCTCGGGAGGATCCGTGTTCATGGGAAATGATCATGCCTTGGAAATTGCTAGAGTTGGTACTATCCAATTAAAAATGTATGATGGTACTGTACGCAAGGTTCAAGAGGTACGACATGTGAAAGGTTTAAAGAAGAATTTATTGTGTGTTGGACAATTGGATGACCTCGGGTGCAAGATCCATTTTGAAGGTGGAATCTTAAAGGTAGTGAAAGGCAATCTTGTAGTGATGAAAGCCAAGAAGATCACGGCTAATCTATACATTCTTTTGGGAGATACGTTGCAAGAAGCAAATGCATCAGTTGCAACAACAAGTCAAGAAGAAGCAACGATGATATGGCATTGTAGACTAGGTTACATGTCAGAGCAAGGCCTAAAAGTTCTTGTGGAACATAATCTCTTACCTGGGCTCAAAACGGTTAATTTATCGTTTTACGAGCACTGCGTGATGAGTAAGCAACATAGATTGAAGTTTGCTAAAGTAACTACATAGTAGACTTGATCCATTCAGATGTGTGGGAATCGCCAAAAGTATCCCTGGGAGGAGCAAAGTATTTTGTATCTTTCATTGATGATTATTCTAGGAGATTGTGGGTGTACTTGATCAAGAAGAAGTCAGATGTGTTTTTAGTATTCAAGGAATTCAAAGCACGAGTAGAGCTTGAAACTGGAAAAAGAATTAAGTGCTTAAGGATAGACAATGGAGGAGAATATGTAGATGGTGAATTTTTGGCATTTTGCAAACAAGAGGATATTTTAAGACAATTCACAGTTCCACATACACATCAACAAAATGGTGTGGCAGAGCGAATGAATAGAACTCTCCTAGATAAAACAAGAGCTATGTTGAGAACAACAGGGATGGCCAAATCTTTTTGGGCTGAAGCAGTTAAAAACGTTTGTTTCTTGATAAATCAATCACCGTCGACATCAATTGGTTTGAAGACTCCAATGAAATTGTGGAAAGGAAAACCAACAAATTATTCTTCCTTACATATATTTGGATGTCCTGTGTATGTAATGTACAACTCCCAAGAAAGAACGAAGCTGGATCCAAAATCCAGGAAATGTATATTCTTGGGCTATGCTGACAATATTAAGGGGTATCGTTTGTGGGATCCTACTGCCCACAAGGTTGTTGTTAGCAGGGATGTAGTTTTTAGAGAAAAAAGAACTGTAGAGTCAACAGAAAAATGACAACACTAAGAAAGATACTATTATGGTGGAAATGGAGAAGAAGTCAAGAGATGATAATGACTCTTCTGAAGCTGAACAAGAACATAAAGAAGAAGAACCAAATGAAGCCAATGGTGGACAGGTACTTCGACGATCAACACGACCGAAGTTTACACTAGCTCGGTTCTTAGACTATGTCATGGTAGTTCATGATGCGTACTGTCTCTTATCTAAAGAAAGGGAACCATTAACTTTTCAAGAGACTGTGAGTGGTTTAAATGCTTCTCTGTGGATGACAGCAATGCATGAAGAAATGGAAGCCTTGCATAGAAATAAGACATGGACACTTGTTGAACTTCCACAAGGTCGAAAAGCCATTGGGAGCAAATGGGTCTTTAAAATCAAACGAGATGGCAACGATCAAGTGGAGCGATATCGTGCAAGATTGGTGGTTAAAGGGTATGCGCAAAAAGAAGGCATTGATTTCAATGAAATATTCTCTCCTGTTGTTAGATTGGCTACAATCAGAGTTGTTCTAGCTATGTGTGCTGCATTTGATTTACATCTTGAGCAACTTGATGTAAAGACTGCTTTTCTCCATGGAGAACTTGAAGAGGAGATATATATGCTCCAACCGGAAGGCTTTAAAGAATAAGGAAAAGAAAACTTGGTTTGTAGGTTGACCAAATCTCTGTACGGTCTAAAGCAGGCGCCAAGGTGTTGGTACAAGAGATTTGATTCCTTCATAATTAGCCTTGGTTACAACAGACTGAGTTTAGACCATTGTACATACTACAATAGGTTTGATGATAATGATTTCATCATTTTGTTGTTGTATGTGGATGACATGTTGGTGGTAGGCCCTAACAAAGATCGCATCCAAGAGTTAAAGGCACAATTGGCTAGGGAGTTTGATATGAAGGACTTGGGACCCGCAAACAAGATTTTAGGGATGCAAATTCACCGAGACAAAAAAGATAGGAAGCTTTGGCTTTCTCAGAAGAATTACTTACTGAAAGTCTTATGATGCTTTAACATGCAAGACTGTAAGCCAATTTCTACCCCACTTCCTATCAATTGTAAGTTATCCTCAAGTATGAGTCCCAACAATGAAGCAGAGAGGATGGAAATGTCTCGAGTATCGTATGCATCAGCGATAGGAAGCCTTATGTATGTCATGATATGCACTAAACTAGACATTGCACAAGCAGTGGGAGCAATTAGTAGGTTCATGGAAGATCCAGGCAGAGAGCACTGGAATGTTGTTAAGAAGATCCTTCGGTACATCAAAGGAACCTCAAAAGTTGCATTATGTTTTGAAGGATCAAAATATATTGTCAAGGGTTATGTTGATTCAGATTTTGCGAGTGATTTTGATAAGAGAAAATCTACTACTGGCTATGTGTTTACTCTTGCAAAAGGGGCAATTAGCTGGTTGTCCAAATTACAAACTGTTGTAACTTTGTCTACTATGGAAGTAGAGTACATGGCAGCTACCCAGGCATGCAAGGAGACTATTTGGTTACAAAGGCTATTGGGGGAACTTGGGCACAATCAACAAAAGATTACTGTGTATTGTGATAGTCAAAGTGCCTTGCACATTGCAAGAAATCCAGCCTTTCATTCAAGGACAAAGCACATAGGAGTTCAATATCATTTTGTCAGAGAAGTAGTGGAAGAAGGAAGCATAGATATGCAAAAGATTCACACTAAAGATAACCTAGCAGATGTCATGACCAAGCCAATCAATGCAAACAAGTTTGCATGGTGTCGATCCTCATTTGGCCTATTAGAAACGTAAGCAACAAGGAAATGGCAAAATAAAGAGATGATTTATGATAGCATACAAAAGTAGCTTTAAGTGGGAGATTGTGAAAACATAAAGTCACTTTCTATGACTTTTATGGCAAAGGTTAAAAAGGCTGAAGTTAAAATTCAAACTTTATGTGCTAGGTTGGTAAAATGTGACTTAAGGGTAAAAAATTTGACATTGCATTTAATGCATTGGTTCAAAACTTTGGCTATAAATAGCACACTCCTTCCATCACATATTGCATTCCAAAACCAAGAGCTAGGTACATAAGTGTTCTAAGTGAGTGTTTCTCCTATTATAAGAGAGAGTGTGTAATTGTTCTCTCCTTATATTTAGAGAGAGGTTGTAAGTTTTCTTCCATTTAGTAAAAATATTTCTCTAGTTTTGCCTGTGGTTTTTCCCTTATTCGTTGAGGATTTTCCACGTTAAATATTGTGTGTCAATTCTTATATTTCTCATCTCTATTTTAGTTGCAAGTTATTATTTTTCACTTTGGTACCTAATAGCAAATTGAGCCCAACTTTTCCCAGATGGCTCCGGACTCAAAGTTCTTTATACGAACTTGATATTTCTAATAATGGGTTCAATGATTCCGTATCAGAATGGTTTTGGAACAACTTGCAAAATATGGGAATGTTGGATATGTCTTACAATAATCTCATTGGTCCAATTCCTAATATATCATCAAAGCTTCTAAACAGACCGTCTATACTTCTCAATTCAAATCAGTTTGAGGGTAAAGTTCCTTCATTTTTCCTACAAGCTTCAGTGTTGATACTCTCTGAAAATAAATTCTCAAAATTGTTTTCATTCTTACGTGACCAAAGGACAGTTGCAAATTTGGCCACTTTAGATTTATCACACAATCAAATAAAGGGACAGCTCCCAGATTGTTGGAAATCGGTAGAGCCATTACTGTTTCTTGATTTAAACAACAATAAATTGTCGGGAAAGATCCCTGTGTCCATGGGCACCCTTGTTAAGTTGGAAGCCTTGGTTTTAGGAAACAATAGTTTAGGGGAGAATTGCCATCAACTTTGAAGAATTGCAGCAATTTAATTATGTTGGATGTGGGTGAAAATAGGCTGTCTGGTCCAATACCGTCATGGATTGGAGAAAGTATGCAGAAACTGATAATCTTGAGCATGCGAGGGAATCACTTCTCAGGAAACCTTCCTATTCAACTCTGTTATTTGAAGCATATTCAATTGCTGGATCTGTCTAGGAATAACTTATCAAAAGGAATTCCTACATGCTTACAGAATATTACTGCAATGTCTGAAAAAAGCATTAACAAAAGTGAAACTGAAAGTGGTATATATTGGCTGAATAATACTTACTTTGAAATTTATGGTATTTTCAGCTTTGGTCACCGAAAGGCATTTTCACAGAAAAAAATTCTTTTAAAATCCTAAATAATTCAAATGTAATACACCCTAAAGGAGAAAGACAACTTTACATTATTTCCATGTTCGAACAGGAATGAGAGCTATACGCTACTGCTACCGAAGAACAGTTAGTGTTATCACCTATGGCAAGATATATTGAAATTCGCTTAGAAACAAATATGAAAAGATATATCAAAAGAGATAAGTGATTAAGAAATGAAGTATACATGTAAAGATAAAAGAAGAATGTTTTGATATAATATGTTTAGACTTTCTTGAGATATACACTCAAATCAAATTAAAATTAAGATTAAGATGAAATATATTTAAAAGAAATAAAGTTTTAAAATTAAAATTAGATGCTCAATATATAATTTAAGATATATGACACGCAGCTCCATCATAGTTTCCAAAAAAAATTATTATGATGAACTCACATATCATATCTTAAATTAGTATGAATAAAATATATTTATAAGAAGTTTAAAACGATTTATATCTCTACTAAATCAATTGACATAGAGTTTATGGTTGATTAGTGGCAATAGAACGTGAAAAAAAAAATTAAAATGATTTAACGAAATTTTTTGATAAGATAATAAACAATAGATATAAATTACACCACCACGTGCAATCTTTCTTTTCTTAGAGAAGTAGATATTGACAGCAATTGGGCGACAGGTTCAACTGTTTTAAGATGGCTGCAAGTTTTTGCCAATGTAAAGACATTGACTCTGAGAAAGGATACCGTCGGAAGGATACTACATGTAAGTTACTTTAATCAAATTTTGCCTCTTTGTTTTTCTAATTTTATATTAGTACTCAATATAATCTTGATCGAATTTTGAAATGTCTCCTTTAATTTGTATATACTGTGTAGGATGTCTTGAAATCCAGTTCATTGAGAGTGGAAAGAGATGTGTGTTCAAAGAAGGATGTCAAAATAATACTGCACTACTTGCTTCAGAACTCTCCAATGCCCAAACTTTATATTACAACAACTGCTTAAACTCATGTCCATGCTTTATTATTTATTCAGATATTTTTTTTTAGTATTCACTCCTAGATTCTCTCTTGTTTAAGTTATAGATATATTACAGTGAAAAAAAAAATTAAATTCAGAAATTGCCAAAGTTGGGAACAATATGTCATAAATATAAGTCTTTTATTCTTTTGTTCTTGAGAAGGATGGTTAACTAGTAATATTTTCTCTTTTTAATTAAGAATGAAGCTGGGTTACTTTGGGACACAGAGACCATAAAATTCCACTCCTTTAATTTTAATGAATTATTACTTTACTTATATCAAGAAAAGAGAATTAAACGGAGATGCAACAGACTTTAAATTTCTCGAATTTCTTTTTCATCTTTTTTTTTGTTAAATAAATAATACTTTTTTAGTTTCTTCCGAATGCTTCCAATTTGACTTACTATAAGACTATAACTTGTGGCCCTTTGTGTTATGAAGGCTCACTTTGGCTCCTCGTGTTCTCGAGAAAGCCTTTCCTAATGTCAAAAAATTATGATAATCAATTAATAAATTAATTTGTTTTAATCTTTAAGTTAGAAGGCATTGGCATTGCAACCGATCACAGAACCATTACCTACTTCTATAAATAATTATTCTTGAGGTAATCTCAATTGACACTCAAGGCAAACAAAGACATGGCTAAACCTAATTCTTGTCCTTCTTTTAGTTCTTTGTTCTTTATTTCTTCCATTCTATTTACTTCATACTTCCTTGCCTATAAGGCACAAGTAGTGAACAATGGACTTTCATATTCTTTCTATTCCCAAAGCTGTCCCAAGCT
The DNA here is from genome assembly GCA_014843725.1 of Amphicarpaea edgeworthii. Lineage (NCBI taxonomy): Eukaryota > Viridiplantae > Streptophyta > Magnoliopsida > Fabales > Fabaceae > Amphicarpaea > Amphicarpaea edgeworthii. The sequence continues at coordinate 5,727,426 of CM026325.1, forward strand.
TGAAACCATTGTGAGAAACCATCTTCAGAAGGAGTTCACACAAGCTAATTGGCAAGCTGCAGCCTTTCTCGTCGTTTTCTTCCATGATTGTTTTGTTCAGGTAATCAATCAACCTATAAATTAGGCTTTTCACGTAATTTTCAATTAGATTTAAAGTGTGTAGTAGTTGGATAAAACAATGATGCATGCATGAGTGATTAATATGAATAGGGATGTGATGGTTCGTTGCTGCTGGATGGGAATCCAGGTGAAAGGGATCATCCACTTAACCGCGGCATAGGCCATAAGGTTTTGCGGACCATTGATGAGCTAAGAGATGTTGTTCACAAGGAATGCGGAAGGATTGTTTCTTGTGCAGATATCACTGTCTTGGCCGCTCGCGATGCTGTTTACCTCGTAATTAATCTAATCTCATTGATTCACTAAAAGTGTAAAATAGTTTTATATGACTTTGATGATATATATAATTTTTAACAGTCTGGAGGCCCTGATTTTGCTGTGCCACTTGGAAGACGAGATAGTCTAAACTTCAGTTTCGAAGAAGCAAATAACCTCCCATTACCCTACAACATCACTAGTGTGACACTCAAGACATTTGCATCCAAAAACCTAGATGTCACAAACGTGGTTGCTTTAGCAGGTGCACACACACTTGGTCGTGCCCATTGTCACACATTCTACAACAGGCTTTCTCCTCTAGACCCCAACATGGACAAAACCTTAGCCGAAATCCTCAACTCAACTTGCCCAAGTACACACTCACGTAACACTGTCAACTTGGACATAAGAACCCCCAAAGTGTTTGATAACAAATACTACATTAACTTAATGAATCGTCAGGGTTTGTTCACCTCTGACCAAGACTTGTTCACGGATGAGAGGACAAAAGGGTTGGTGGAGGCCTTTGCACTCGATCAGACCTTGTTCTTTGAGAAATTTGTGGATGGATTTATAAGGATGAGTCAATTGGATGTGTTGACGGGAAATCAAGGTGAAGTTCGTGCGAAATGCAATGTCGTAAATAATAAGAAATCTATAGTGACATCTACTAATGGAGATGATGAGATGGTACAATTTTAGGCAACGAGACTAAAAAGAGTTTACAATTCAGCAAAAAAATAAAACTAAGGACTTGCTCAATGATCAAAGGACCAAGGGCTTGGTGAATTCCTTCGTCATTGACCAGAACCTGTTCTTTGGCAAGTTTGTTAATGCCATGTTCAAGTTGAGCCAACTGGGTGTTCTTGCTGGGAACCAAGGTAAAATTGGTGCCAAGTGCAATGCGATTAATAACAAGAAGCAATCTCCTGGGTTGGAATCTCTAGGGGGAAGAGGTCATAGAATAATTCATTGACCAGTTCTAAACTGACAAGGGTGTTTGGTTTAACATTAAGCTAACTAGACACAAATTTCAAATACATGTTTTGTGAAAGGTAGGAATTCGTATATTCGAACCAAACATGCACCAAGTCTTTTATGTTGTTACTTACTATGGAGCTATATGCACGTATGCTTTGCATGCTCTTAATTATTACTTTTATATATTTATCTCTGAGATCTTTTTCCAAAAACCATCATTCCAAGCCTTCTGAAAAGCATGAAACAAGGGACACGTTCTGGACTAGATCTTCTTATGTTGTTCCTTTACCATTCATAAAAAAATAAAATAAAGAATTGTCTTGTGGTTTAAGAAACAATAGCATGAAACAAGTGGTCCTCCGTCACAAAAAATAAAGATTTCTCTACTTATAAAAAACTAAAGAAAAATTTCACAAGAGCTTTAGTTCCCTCACCTAGGATCATTCATGAACAATTAAGAAAAAGAGAAATAAAATAAATATTAATTAAAAATAATTTATAAGAAAAATAGGATTTTAAGCTCAGATTTATTTAATTTGTATTCTAGTAGTAAATCATATCTCAAATTTTATACATAAAATTAATAACAAATATTTTTATTACCTTTATTATTTATTATAAAATATTTATAAAATGTGAAAATTAAAAATTAAAATAATTATGTAAAAAAATAAATTTAATCCTCTTTCCTACGTTCCTGGATTCGTCATTGAATGCAAGTTGCTGAAATCACTAAAAAAAAAAGTTGTTAGAAATCATTTATTAATGATAAAATGCATCACATTATGACTTAGTTGTTCATAAAAATGATATATGACTTAATTGTTGAAACAAATGACGATGGCTTAAGAATTGAAATATAATATGTGATTAATAAATTATGTGATAACAGTTTTTAGTAGTAGCTTATATTTTGATTTCTGATGTATAGTCTGTTTCGATTCTTTGTTTAATGTGTAATTGTAATTATTGACCTATGTGAATATGTGATTACATATATCCAACGACGGAAAATATGACGAGTACAGTGAACCCATAGATACAATGGGTAAACCTAAAACGTTTCATGGCTTGGTTTAATGTTTGTGGTCAACCCGTAGATACAATGGGCAAACCTAAAATTGTAATTTTTGTTCTTATTATTTTTTATCTCTTTTGATTCTCATTGTCTAAGATTGTCTACATCCAAATCCTTGAAAAATGCTAAAAAAAAAACTAAAATTGACAGTGAAAAATCTCAAAAAAAAAAAAAATAGTAGATAGTATAGCTTGTAGCAATTTTAAAGGGTTACTAAAAGAGTTTACAAGAATTAGTTTATTTTTCCTAAAAAAAAAAAAAAAAAACGGTTATAGAAACGCAAAAGTATGAATTGGTCATATGATCTAATTAATTACTATGGACAATTTTTTTTTTACACCCGAATTACTATGGACTTAGAAAAGGTAGTTTAAGATATAGCTCACGGTATTATTGAAACAACAGTCATTAGTGACAGTAATTAAGTACTTGTACTTATCAAAATGGAAATGTACAAACTTTCAATATAAGTAATTTGATGATATTACAGTGTTGAACCCGTTGATAACGATAAATCAATCATAACATAGATGATGTTTGTTTTAAATTGTTTTAAAACAAAAACCAGTGTGCTATATGAGGTTGTTTAGCCCGTGGAGTGCATTTTGAAGCACCCAAATCTGAATATTATAAGGAGTTATTTTGTTTTTTTTTTTTCGGCAACAGGGAGTTGGTTAACTTGGTGTCCTTTTTTTATTATCAATTAACTTAATGTTCTGATTACTAGTTATAATTTCTGTGTAATTTCAATAATCGATTATCGCTATACATTATAATTATTAGAAAATTGGCATTATATCGTCTTTAAAGATTATCTCTGTTCAAACTATGAGTTTTAAGGGATAGTGACAAAACTTATTTCGATTATTTTATACCTCTAAAATGATTAATGGGTCTTTTATTGTTAATTAAAAAAATATCTTTGTCGCATACCAGAAAAAACGATGCCATGTGCATCTTTGAGATGGAAAGTAAAATTAGTAAAATAAAAATTACATGATACATAAAAAAAAAATTAAAAGGTGATATGGATGGGATCTAACAAACATCTAGTTAGGGTGAGTTTTAAAAATTACATTATACTTTATGGTTACGTGGTAACATAAAAAACTAACTTTAATTAAAATACTCTAATTTTTCAAAATTTGAATCTAGTGAATAAAATGTTATATTTATTAAATTGTCATAAAAAAATTGTAAACTATTATTATTATTATTTCATATGCAGTAGTCTTATATCGGTATGTTGAGTGTTGGCATGTATAATTGCTAAATATATGTGTAATTTAGCAATTATTTTGATTTTTTTAGGCTTTTTTCTGTCTAATTTTCACAAAGTAACTTTTGAGAACACAGATAAATTGACACGAATTTGTTTGAACTTAATTAATGATTTAAAGCTTGAGTTTTTATTAAGCAATAATATATATTGGAAAGAATATTTTTGTCAAAGTCCTATTGGCTCGAATACGATTACTTCTCATAAAAGATACATGATTTTGTTAAAAAAATAAATAAATTGAAAGCAACATTTCTGCAACAAAATTAACGTGTATTATGGCAAGTATTGCCCAAATACCACAAACCTAAGAGTACTCTTGAACACATACTCCTCTACTATACATAAAACGTTGCTTTCACAAATCAAAATTAAAAAAGAGTACTCGACCCATGCATGACGCTAATAATCACAAAAACCAACAGAAAATGCACATGCTCATTAAATAAATTTGACAAAATGTACACTAGTTATGAATCGGTGGTTTTCTTCTAGGTGCTGTATAGTCCATCTGATCTCCCTCATCATCTTTAATAAGCTTCTCTTCTTTCTCTGCATTAACAACATTTTCTTCACCAAGATGATCACGAGTAGCATGAATTCCAAAAGGGTACTCTGTCCTTCTTGCATAGGCTATAGAAGAAAATTAATAAGAGAAGCCTTAATCACACAAAAAAAGTAGTCAAGAAAGTTTCTTCATATATATATATAACTTCACACTAGCATAAAGTTGTGGTTAATGCATTATGCATGTAAGGAACAAAATCAAGGAAAAATAAATAAATAAATTATATATACCTCTAATAAGAGATGGTGAAAAGTAGCATATAACTATGAATATTGCTATTAGAAGAACAACTTTTGTTGATAGTAGTACAGGCTTCATGTTCTCTTACTTCAGCTTCTCTCTAGACTCAGATTTTATGTAGCAATATATATGGCAGGAACCCATAAAGTACAAATTCTCAATCCATGAAATTAACAGTGTTGTCACTAATTAAAACATATGTATGGTACTGTGTACTTATTTATAACGCATGTAGTTATATATATGTATGATGTCACTCCCAAAAACCAGAAACTAAAGGAATTTGAATCTGTGTGTTTTTGTTTTGTTTTGTCAATATTAAAAGGTAGGATAGCAAGGGAAGGGACAAAAGTCCTATTTCACCTCTCAAAGGTTAAAATCAGAAAAGTTTAGCTATGATTGTGTCCTGCCTTATAATATGCTTTGTGGCGCTGTAACTTTTACGGTTTAATACATGACAACACATTAATATATGTTTCTAAAATTAAATGTAATTAAAATATATTTTAGGTGCATGATATATACCCAATTTTGTATTCACTCTCTGATCAATTTTTTTTAGTTGCTTCCTAATATATTAAAAGATTTGTTTTAGATGTTTTTCTAATAAGTTAATATATTGTTTCTAATAATCTCCGTCGTCAACCAGCGATTACCACTTAACAAACGACTTATTGATATTTTATCCTAATTATGAAAAGAAAAGTAGATGATACAACTCGAATTTCTTAACCAAAATTTAAGATTCAATCCTTATTTTGAGAATTTGAGAAAGAAAATATAAAATAAAATTTAGGTTAAAATTAATTTATATAACTAACCACAATTAACATAAATGATAACTACCTATACTCCTTAACCAAAAGGTTTATGGTTCAATCTTCATAAAGTAGGAAGAATACTAGTGTTTGCTTCTTACTTAAATTTTGTTTTTTTTGGAAAAGCTTATCTAAATATTGCCTTTTGTCTTTATTCAATCATTGAAAAAGTCATAAGCGAATGAGCTTGTATTGAAGAAGCTCAGAATTAAAATAGAACCATTACACTGTTACAAAAGGACAATAGATAGCGAGAAAATTACCCGTATGACCTCTAGTCCAGAGCATGAATTGCATGCATAGTCCATATAAAACTGCATCTGATCGATATCTTATATATAGTCCACAAACATTAACAATTCAATTCAATTCATCCTAATATATATAATCGTTTTTAAGTTTGGTTGTGTTAGCACAACGATTTGGATAAGTTACGTTTTCTCAAATCCAACCACATATCACAACCTTGGCTTAGAAGAAAATATAGTACATTCTCTGATTTCAGTTATTATAATTAGTTGCATTTAAAACTTCTAATCCAACCAATAAGTATGACTATAAGGATCAGAATCTACCTTCAACACAAAATGAGGGTTGGATTCACAGAAAAATAAATAGAATGAGAGTCACTCACAAACCCAACAAAGATGTGAATTGTGATAGCTGAAACATGTTTACTTTGTAAGGCTTGGATTTTGTGGGTTTTGCAGCTTTAAAAACCTTTGTCCAAATAAACATAATACGTAAGTTTCAGAGAATGTCACCATTTTGTACATCTGATTTGAGATGATTCGTAATGTTTGATCTACCAAACAAAACTTCCTATAAAGGTGTCAGGCCAATGGCTAAACTTTAGATAAACTACACATCTAAATCCATTCACACATCTTCCCAAATCAGAGTGTTCAAAGTTTCAATAAGGATATAAAAATTTCAAATTTGTTCAATCAAAGGCGCCACCACTTGCTTATACATTTGTTTTAAATGCTGAAATAACTTTTGGATCATAAAACTAAGAAATAGTTAAGAAACAACGACATGAAAATAACACCTTGATGAAATGATCATGAAGCATAACATAATGACGAAACTACAGTTTCATGGATCTGCCTATTACTTTTTCATGGTTTATTATAGGAATTCATAAATCATAATTCACAACACAAAATGAGTGAAAGTATCAGAATATATTTTACATCCAAATTATTGTTAATCATATTCTCTTGCTCACTGAACTAGGGAGTGAAAGTAGAGTCTCTGTATACACAACCACCTGGAATCCATTTGGAAGATTGCAATAGGATAGATGCTTTTGAGGCTTGTCCCTTGTTATTACATTTCACTTGGCATTCATTAGGTTGTTATCATTTGCTCCCCACAAGGACTCACTATCCTTGCTTTCCCAAAACAAACAATCAATCACACAATCTTATCAACCAATCATACAAATACAATCAACCCCAACAGTGGGTGCCCAGAGTTCACAATCCCTAGGTCTTAAATGTCAATTATAAAAAATGCATGATTCACTAGTTAATTACATATCAACATCACATAATACCCAATAACAAGAGGTATTTTCCTTTTAAGGTAGAACATCCTCTCCTACTTGCATTTCTAACAATTTATGTCATATTCATCAACTAATTCAAACGGAAAATGCTACTACAAGAATTATTTGACATACTTATAAAACTCATAATATCATAAAATTTGGCACAGATACTCTCCATTACTTTTATTTTGAATCATAAATTTTTCAATTGAAAATTATAAGTATAAATATTTTATTTAATTTAAAAAGTGTTTCTGGACCAACTCAAGAATCCTAAATAAAAATAGTCCTTTTTACAAATCTTTGCACAAGGAGATCCCCATAGGTCTCATGTAACACATATATATTTATCATAATTTTAAAACATTCATAAGGCTCCTTTTTGAATTAAATAATCCTTAACACTCAACAACATGATTCAAACAAAATAACCATTTATAATTATGAAAACCTTCAAGAAAATTCAGGGAAAAATATAACATACCATATATCACAAATAATACTTATTTTAAATTTATCATAATTTTACATGCACAAAATATAATTTTAATCATTCAAAAACCCTACAGAGTGACTAAACTCAGTTTTACTAATTAATTCTTGGAAAAATATCTAAAGGCTTTCTAAAATCCCAAATAAAATCATGGACATTGCCAATGATTTATGAAACAACTTGATGTTTCTAAATTTCTTCAAAAGTGCCTCTAAATAATTTCCAAGGATGAAACAGCCCCAAACTCAACTATTTTATAAATCAAAGATTTGCCTTTTAAAAATAGTTCCTTAACTCCAAAAATTCTGAAATTTTTACCATAGCATCTAGAAATATCCTAGAGTACCCATATGGTCTCTCAACACTACAACAAAGCACAAAAAAATTTTAAAAAATGAAAATACAGTTTCAGCCCTATATATCGAAATGACCATTTTTCATCCAAAACAAGTATTTCAAAGCAATTTCATCACCAAATCAGTTTAATAAGCTCAATGAAACAGTGAAAATCAACAAGAAGGCATGGTTTAAGGTTAGAATAGAATAACTCCTCCATACCTTAATTTATAAAGTTTCAAATGCACAAAAATGGAGCTTAGATTGAAACTTGTGTTCTCCTCTACCACATATTAGAATTTAAACGGTGGATTTGAGCTAATGAGCTCAGAAAATTAGAGAGAATGGCAGAGGTTTTAGAGAGAAGATGGAGAGCTTTAAGAATAAGGCACCAAAAAGGAATGTTTTTTTTTTTAACCAAGACTTACTTTTCTCTTTCCCTCCACATAAGGTAAAAATTCATATTATAGAAGTGCAGCTGGGCGAGCAGCTAGGGCTGGCACTCCCTCAAATTCGTGCACAACTCCCTTAGGAAAAATAGGTTGGGCCAATTAAAGCCCAATAGCTTTAGGGTTAGGTTTTTGGGTTCGGGTTGGGCTTTTTTTCGTATTTTTTCGTCATCTGTGTTTCAAAATTCCCAAAATTAACCTTCTACTTAAAAATCATCCTAATTAAATTTTCTATGCTTTAAAATTATTAAAATACCATTTCCAAATGAAAAAACGATTAAAATTACATTACAAGCCATTTTTACGGAAATCGCGAAAATGGTTTGATCAAAATCAAAATTCAATTTTTATAAACAAAAACACAAATAAAGCATACAATCAACATTAGAATTGTAATTATGATCCTCCGATAACATTAAAATGTTAATTACGCACATAGACAAATAAAAATTACTAAATACACTCCCCTCTACCATTAGCAATTTAGTGTAAATTTTCAGGTATTACATTAATATCATTCATGAGGTAGTTTGAATATTATATAATTTTGGCATTATCCTTTTATATTATTAAATTTATTTTTTTAATTACTAGATGATGTATGATTTTCATTCATTAGAATTATTATATAATATAATGTTGGTCCTATACTGAGATATCAATTAAAAAAAAATCAAAATTTTAGTTTATCCTTTATATTTTTCTTGTAGATCTTTAATGATAGGATGACCATTGGAAGATTTTCATATGGTTTGGATTAAACTTAAATGACAAAAAAATTTATATTGAGTGATATTCGAAACGGATTCTCTAAATTGTAAAAACACTTTAAATTTCTGTATAGTGTTAAATCTAGGCACTATTTTTTTTAAATAATTATTTTATTGTATTACTGAAACTAATGGATGGCTAGGAGGGGGTCCATTATCATATGCATATTATTATAGTTTTATTTTATTTATTTATATTTAGAATAATAAGATGGTGTGACATGAATAAATAATATCCATTAATTATTAGTGTAAATACTTGTTCAAGCTTAACTAATAATAACATTTGTGATGATGATGCATTTTATATATTAAATTTAATAAAATTTTATCAAGTATCAAAGGTAATCATATTAAATATTATTCATTTATTTTTTAATATTATATCCCATGAGCAAGGACATGAGTAATTTATTAACTCATTTTTTCTTAAAAAAATTGAAATCCTCTTAAAAGAAAATATTAAAATTAGATTTCCTTAAAAAAAAATAAAAAATAAAAATTCAATATTTAATATTTAATTTAAGATATATGTGAGTATCGTGATAATTTTTTTTTAAAAAAATATTATGATAAACTCACATGTTATATCTTAGATTATATACTGAACATCTTATCTTATCTAATCTGAGTTGGTGATGATTTTTTTTTTTTTTATTGGTATGAATAAAATATATTTATAAGAAGTTTAAAACAATTTATATCTGAAATCAATCAATTGAGATAGAGTTTATATTTGATAAGATGATATAATTGATAATCTTCATATTCAAGCGCAGTTACAAAATAGTACAATACCGGTCTTGGGTTTGAAAGCAGAAAGTGGTGATGACTCCCGAAAGCGAAACTGATTCAGGCTACTTTCAACCGGGCTCAGCGGTGATAGTGAGCGTGGAGGATGATGACCGCTTCGATTACTTCTTCAAGATTAACGGCACCATCATCAGCTGCTTCGAATCTAAGATTTTCTTGGTCGAGTTCAGTCACTTAGCTGAAGACGACGACACTGGCAAAATCCACCAGAAGCTGTTTAGAATGTGTTTCGGCCTTCACCAGCTCCAGCCACTCAAGATGGCTCCTCCGACCCTTCCCAACTGGGTTTCCCCAAGCAGCGACGGAGAAGACAGGATCAGCAAATTGCATGATAGTGTCCTGCTTCACGTAATGAGTTTTATGGAAACAAAACAAGCTGTCCAAACCTGCGTCCTATCTAAACGATGGAAAAACCTTTGCAAATGTCTCACTGCTCTCACCTTTGACTGCTGCTTCCCAGTTCCTGGTGCCCTTGAAAATTTCGACAAGTTTACATCTTGGGTCCTCTCTGTTCGAGATCACTCACATTCTCTACTTAACCTTAACCTTACTATCGACATTGGTATTGAGTCCCAAGTCCTGGACAGAATCATACAACATGCTCTTTTTCACAATCTCCAGGGCTTAACAATATGTCCAATTCCACGTCATAGACGCAACTTTGACTTTGAGTCCCTCCCTCTAATCTTCTGCTCCCGCTCGTTGACATCTCTTAAGCTTTGCTTTGAGTTGAACACTTCCAAGATAAGACTTCCGGAATCTCTGCATATGCCCGCGTTAAAAACCCTCTATCTACAGGGTTTCCATCTTACACCAACTCACAACCACTCTGCTGAGCTTTTTTCAAATTGTCACGTGTTACATGATCTGTGCCTCCGTGATATTTATTTTCCTAAGACTGCACCAGCCTTTTGTATATCTAATCCCACCCTCTCCACTTTGACATTAGAAGATGATTATTTATGTTTCGACGACAGAATTGTTTTTGTTGTGCTTTCTACTCCGACTCTTAGTTCTTGCACGGTCAAAACATACAGTAGTAAGATTGAGTTCTCCACCACGTGCAATCTTTCTTTTCTTAGAGAAGTAGATATTGACACCAATTGGGCTACAGGTTCAACTGTTTTAAGATGGCTGCAAGTTTTTGCCAATGTAAAGACATTGACACTGAGAACGGGTAGCGTCGAAAGGATACTACATGTAAGTTACTTTAATCAAATTTTGCCTCTTTGTTTTTCTAATTTTATATTAGTACTCAATATAATCTTGATCGAATTTTGAAATGTCTCCTTTAATTTGTATATACTGTGTAGGATGTCTTGAAATCCAGTTCATCGATACCTGAACCCCCACGCTTTGTTAGATTGGAGACATTGAGAGTGGAAAGAGATGTGTGTTCAAAGAAGGATTTCAAAATAATACTGGACTACTTGCTTCAGAACTCTCCAATGTTCAAAGTTCATATTACAAGTGCTTAAACTCATATCCATGCTTAATTATTTATTCAGAATTTTCTTTTTTAGTATTCACTCCTAGATTATCCCCTGTTTAAGTTATAGATATATTACAGTGAATCATTACTTTACTTATATAAAGAAAAGAGAATTAAACATAGATGCAACAGACCTTAAATTTCTAGAATTTCTAATACTTTTTTATTTTCTTGGGAATGCTTCCAATTTGGCTTATATAAAGAAAATAGAATTAACCAGAGATGCGCCAAGTTGTTCATCAATTGGACACCCTATCTATGTCTAATAGATTTACATTTTTTTGGCGATTTTGAACCGTCATTAATCGTAATATCCTTTGATACCTTTCCTCTATTAACGCCATTTAGACTGAAGAATTTAGAAAAATATTTTTTAATTTGGAAGGATTAAAAAAAATAACTTTTTATTTAGATGATTAAAAATATATTTATTATATATTTGAGAAATTAAAAATATATTTAAACTTGAGTTAAAATTGAATTCACTCACCATACAAAAAAGTCATAATTGCCCTTCTAGTAATTATAACATTAAATTTTATTTGCTTTCTACTTATTGTCTATATATTTATTTTCCATCCTCATGTTATACTCCATTTTAATTAATAGATCTTGAAAAATGAATAATAACATAAATTATAACAATCTTAAAATTATCCGTGTAACTTATCTCTCCTCATGTTAAAATATAAAAAGAAAATACAAATTCTACTATGTTCTTAACATAGTCTTTTCTCATTATAAATCCAATGATAACAATAATAATGATAAAATTTCTATAATAAATTTAATAATAATTATAAATTCAAATTTAAATTAGGTTAATTATATTAATCATATAAAATATCAAAATAATTAAAGTAATACGTAAATTTAATTTTATTAAATATTTTTCTTGCATGAATTCCAAAAGGGTACTCTGTCCTTACACGACTTCTTGCATAGGCTATAGAAGAAAATTAATAAGAGAAGCCTTAATCACACCAAAAAAAGTAGTCAAGAAAGTTTTCTTCATATATATATAACTTCACACTAGCATAAAGTTGTGGTTAATGCAGTATGCATGTAAGGAACAAAATCAAGGAAAAATAAATAAATAAATTATATATACCTCCAATAAGAGATGGTGTAAAGTAGCATATAACAATGAATATTGCTATTAGAAGAACAACTTTTGTTGATAGTAGTACAGGCTTCATGTTCTCTTACTTCAGCTGCTGCTAGCTTCTCTCTAGACTCAAATTTTATGTAGCAATATATGACAACATATTAATATATGTATCTAAAATTAAATGTAATAATTATAAGCCAAAATATATTTTAGGTGAATGATATATACCCAACTTTGTATTGGCTCCCTAATCATTTTTTTTTTAGTTGCTTCCTAATATATTAAAAGATTTGTTTGAAGTGTTTCTCTAATGAGTTAAATGATATTTTGAAATAAGATGGTTACTAAATATTTAACAACATATCATTAAAAAGAAAATACAAAAATTAAGACATATAGGGATGTAAAACATATTTTATCCTAATTATGGAAAGAAAAGTTAATGATACAACTTGAATCTCTTAACCAAAATTTAAGATTTAATCCTTATTTTGAGAATTTGAGAAGGAAAATATAAAATAAAATTTTCTCTTAAAGTTAAAATTAGTTTATGTAACTAACAACAATTAACATAAATGATAACTCTGCTACTTAACCAAAAGGTTTATGGATTGAATATTATTAGTGTTTGCTTCTGACTTAAAATTTTTTTTTGGAAAAGCTTATCTAAATATTGCCTTTTGTCTTTATTCAATCATTGAAAAAGTGATAAGCGAATGAGCTTGTATTGAAGAAGCTCAGAATTAAAATAGAACCATTACACTGTTGCAAAAGAACAATAGACAACGAGACAAAATTATCCGTATGACCTCTAGCCCAGAGCATGAATTACATGCATAGTCCATATAAAACTGCATCTGATCGGATATCTTATATATAGTCCACAAACATTAACAATTCAATTCGTCCTACTATATATCAGCACAACGGTTTGGATAAGTTTCGTTTTCTCAAATCCAACCACAAGTCACAACCTTAGCTTAGAAGAAAATATAGTACATTCTGTGAGTTCAGTTACTAACTAATTAGTTGCATTTAAAACTTCAAATCCAACCAATAAGTACTACTATAAGAATCAGAATCTGCCTTCGACACAAAATGAGGGTTGGATTCACAGAAAAATAAGTAGAATGAGAATCACTCACAAACCCAACAAAGATGTGAATTGTGATAGCTGAAACATGTTTACTTTGTAAGGCTTGGATTTTGTGGGTTTTGCAGCTTTAAAAACCTTTGTCCAAATAAACATAATAGGTAAGTTTCAGAGAATGTCACCATTTTGTACATCTGATTTGAGATGATTCGTAATGTTTGATCTACCAAACAAAACTTCCTATAAAGGTGTCAGGCCAATGGCTAAACTTTAGATAAACTACACATCTAAATCCATTCATACATCTTCCCAAATCAGAGTGTTCAAAGTTTCAATAAGGTTATAAAAATTTCACATTTGTTCAATCAAAGGCGCCACCACTTGCTTATACATTTGTTTTAAATGCTGAAATAACTTTTGGATCATAAAACTAAGAAATAGTTAAGAAACAATGACATGAAAATAACACCTTGATGAAATGATCATGAAGCATAACATAATGACGAAACTACAGTTTCATGGATCTACCTATTACTTTTTCATGGTTTATTATAGGAATTCATAAATCATAATCATAATTCACATGAAAGTATCAGAATATATTTTACATCCAAATTATTGTTAATCATATTCTCTTGCTTACTGTGAACTAGGGAGTGAAAGTAGAGTCTCTGTATGCACAGCCACCTGGCATCCATTTGTACGATTGCAATAGGATCGATGCTCTTGCGGCTGTCCCTTATTATTACATTTCACCAATCCAGTTTTGCCAGTTTTCCCATCAACATCACCATTTTTTGTAGAGCAAATTAGGGAGAAATATCGATTAGGAATGTCACTAACAGATACTACAATAATTTTAGTCCAAGATTTCCACCAAATCAAACACAACAATAACATGTATTGATAGGTCGCAACGAAGAGTGAACCAATGAAGAGCATCATTCAAGAGCGACCCGACTCTGACGTCATTATACTGGTTAATGTAAGACAAATGAATACCTTCAATTTCTTTCCACACATTAGCTCTGAATGAGTAAAACTCGACGCGGGTTGCGTAATCATCTGAGCTTGGTTTGTTGGAAGCTTGAACCACCAAGTAGTCATCAGTTGATGGATCATATCCAAAACCATAGAGAAATGTGAGAAACGTGACATCCATGTTGGAAGGTACTTGTTTGTGAACACCTGTGGTTGGATTCCACAGATGAAGACTTTGACAATAGTGCAAAAGTACAAACCCCCGACATGAACCTAGGATTCGAAGATAATAAGGTTTGGGGGGCAAGAAGTTGAGCTTCAATGCATAAGAAGCAGAATCATCGTGAAGGGATGCATTGAAGTCTATGGACCTGAATTCACGAGCACGTGGCGCCAAGAACATAAGTCTCTCGGTGCGTGCAGCAGCTAGTTCAAAATGTGACATTGCAAAGTGAGGATCAGAGATAAGAGAGAGCCATAACTTGCACAAACATTTCAAACGGACAAGAGATTTCAATGGCAACCTTAACAAGATTTGAATTATCAATTCTTGTGGTAGAAACACACTCCTTACTCCTCTGCATTTGTTTCTTTTCATTGTTGGTTGCTTGATTTACTCTGCAATCTGCAGCATATATATACATATGGGGCGATGACAATTGTTCATTTGTTCCTTCTCTAGTACTCGATTCTTCAGTGTTGAGTACTCTTCCTGTCTTGTCTTGACTCGTACATAAAAAATAATTGTTGAATAAATGGTCTATTCCATTTGAATAAACTGTTGAGTGTTGAGTATATACTCTCTCTTTTAAGAAGTTCTTAAATTGTTTTATTTTTTTTGGTCGGCCAAGTGATTCTTAAATTAATGAAACTATTTAAACAATTTTTTTAAATATTGAATATCCATAATTTTTATTTTCACCAAATATATCCATCATTTTAATCACTAAGTTTAAAGAGTTTTTTAATATTTGAAAAAACTTTAGTATAATTTTTGAAGCTTCTAAGACTACTTAATACTAATAGTTTCTTTTCTCGATCTATTTTAGAAATTATTAGAGAAGTTTTCGATCTAGAGTTGGATGAACTTTTCTTATTTTCCTTTTGTGGACGTCTAATACCACTTTATATTACTATGCTGGAATTTTAAACTTTTACATAGTATTTAATTTTTTTTTTGCGGAAGTCAAATAAATTCACAAGTAACAATCACCAAAAGTCTTAAAGATCTATATAAGGTTTAATAATCAAGGATTAAAATAAATACTTAGATTCATGTCAGTTTTGTATTTAAGCGTTTTTAAGTTTTTTATGGAGTTTAATTTCTCTTTAGATAAGAAGAAATAAGTATGAGTTGTTCTCAGTGATCCGATGAATTAGTGACCATAATCTTTTTATACTGTGCTAACCTAATAAGAATTGTATTATTTTCTAATAAATCAACACTGATATTTTCTCATTTAAATTCATATCATTTTATCTTATAGTATAACGAAATTCTTTAATTTGACCACATAAAAGAATGCTATATATGCAGCAGTAAATGGACATATACGTATTCCTAATATATGGCTTATGCTTATACTTTTAGTATCCTTATATAAATAATATTTTTATCATCCTTATACTTTTACCCTAGTGAAAATACCAAAGTCATACTACATATGCAGTAAATAAACACATACAAATTTTTGGTTTATATTACTTTAATTTCATACATAAAATTAGAGGCGCCCATGGCCTAATGGATAAGGCGCTTGACTTCTAATCAAGCGATTGTGGGTTCGAGTCCCACTGGGCGTGTTTTTTAAATTTTTTCTTTTTTTTTTTTCCTTTTTTTTGTACTTTTCGTTTTTTTCCTTATTACTTTTAATTTTTTTTTTCCTCATTACTTTTAATTTTTTTTAATATTTGTACATCATGCTAGTCGTGTTTGTGTTTAAATACTTTTAAATTATTTACGTCCATTTATAAAATCTGATAAATGAAGTTTCTTTTAAGTCAAAGGTGTTTAAATTTTTACTTTTCATTTTTTCCTTTTTCACTTTTAATTAATTTTTTTTCTTATTTTTAATATCTGTACATCATGCTAGTCGTGATTGTGTTTAAATACTTTTAAATTATTTACGTTCATTTATAAAATTTGATAAATGAAATTTCTTTTAAGTCAAAAAGTGTTTAAATTTAAACTCTTGTCTCAAAATTTCATACAATAGTTTAAAGTCTTACAACAGTGAGATATATCTTTGATTTGTATAAATTAATCAAAATAAGTATCTAAAATACTTAAATAAAAAAATATAATATACTTTTTATTGAATTATTTTGTATATTTTTCCTTTTTCAAATGTATATAAATTAATTAATTTATACCTTTCATTTTTCCCCTTTTTACTTTTAATTAATTTTTCTTCCTTTTTTCCCTCTTATTTTTAATATTTGTACATCATGCTAATCGTGTTTGTGTTTAAATACTTTCAAATTATTTACGTCCATTTATAAAATCTGATAAATGAAATTTTTTTAAAGTCAAGAGTGTTTAAATTTAGACTCTCATCTCAAAATTTCATACAATAGTTTAAAGTCTTACAACAATGAGATATATCTTTGATTTGTATAAATTAATCAAAATAAGTATCTAAAATACTTAAATAAAAAAAATAGAATATACTTTTTTATTGAATTATTTTGTATATTTTTCCTTTTCAAATGTATATAAATTAATTAATTTATACTTTTCATTTTTTCCCTTTTTACTTTTAATTAATTTTTTCCTTTTTTTTTCTTATTTTTAATATTTGTACATCATGCTAGTCCTGTTTGTGTTTAAATACTTTTAAATTACGTTCATTTAAAAAAATATGATAAATGAAATTTCTTTTAATTCAAAAGTGTTTAAATTTAGACTCTCAGTCTCAAAATTTCATACAATAGTTTAAAGTCTTACAACAATGAGATATATCTTTAATTTGTGTAAATTAATCAAAATAAGTATCTAAAATACTTAAATAAAAAAATAGAATATACTTTTTTATTGAATTATTTTGTATATTTTTTATTTTCAAATGTATATAAATTAATAATTTATCATATCTTTGCTAGATTTTTATTGGATAAAATTGTGGGAAAAAGAACTTAATTTGAAATGCAAGTAACTAAAATTTAAAAAAAAAAAAAAAAACATAAAGTTACTAATAATATATTTAAATAATTTTTATCAATAACATTTCAATAAGCGCCCATGGCCTAATGGATAAGGCGTTTGACTTCTAATCAAGCGATTGTGGGTTCGAGTCCCACTGGGCGTGATTTTTTTTCCTTTTTTTTTTTTTTGAACATTTTAACATCGGTCTAAAAATAACCGATGTAATTAAACCAATTGGATTAAAGGAATAATTATAACAGTAAAGTAGGATTAAAAAAATATATGTAGACTAAACCTCATATTTCCTTATACACCTTTTATATAATTATGTTCATTATTTACATAATGTTTCATTCATTTCTCCCCTTATATAATACAATGATTATAATATCGTTAAGAAATCAATTACTATAAGATATGATTGCAGTGTGCAATAATAGAAGGAAGACTTTATATGCATGCTTGAACAGGAGTAGAACAAGAAATAAATGCGTTTGATAAAATAAAAAATTATTGATTAACCGGTTGATTACAAGAATAATGTTTTATCCCTTGGGCTAGAGAAACTAAGTATGGGTGTTTCTAATTTTGTATACATCGAAAAAAAAATCAAATTTTATAAATACATAGTTCTTTCAAATATAAACATAAAAAAAAAAATTATATCACTTCGTCAATTTTATTAGTTTATAACTTAGAACAGTGTTCGGGAAAGTACATTTAAAAAAAAAATGTTATTAAAACGTTACAAATTATTAAAATAAGTTTTTTATTCAAAATAGACCGATGAAAATAAATTAGTTAGGTGCTAAATAGAAATTTTAAATACCTAGTATTGGTTAGACAAAAAAGCTTGGTTATTTATTCAAGATTCCGTGAACAAGAGGCAATTTTATTTTTGCGCGTTATATGTTGCATTATGCTGTCTGGCTTTGCCGTGATAAAACAATATCCCAGGTTCAACCCCTTTATCGAGCACCGACCAGCTTTTATCAAAAGCAAAACCAGGTTAATTATAATATATATAGTTGCATGGTTGCTTTCTGCATGAAAAAAATATTCACACTTTAGGAGAAGTGTTCTCATTGGCCTCACTTGTAATCAATGGAGACCCACAATTATAAACAACTGTAACATTAACTCAAAATATATATGATCTTCCTTCTTTCAAATTTTTCAAAGATGTGTTATATATCTTTTGTAATCCACACCTATAGGCTATGGTTATAAACTTTAGTAAATTATCAAATTAGTAGTCTTTAAGATTATAATCATCATTTTTTGTTCTCCACAAAAAAAATCATCATTTTAGTTTCCAAAATTACGAAAGAGAAATTATATAATCCTAATCGATTTATTGATCAATTTATTTCACTTGTGTTAAAGGGGTCGATTAATTAATTTAATCTCTAACTTTAACAACAATTATTCATTTTGATCATAACTTTAGTCAAATTAGTCCCTAACTTCATTATGCATCAATTAGTTCCCGTGGTCAGGAACAAATCAACAGATATTATTTATGTCAATGATTAAATTGATTACTAGTACAGATTGTAAGGACTAAATTAATTATATGAAAAATGCCAAAGTCTGAGACTAAGTTTATTTTTATATAATAATAATAATAATAATCCTATCCTTCTTGCTTTACTTTTGCTTTTAGGAGGTCTTCTTCAATCTGAATGATAACATGAAGTGTGAAAATGTATTAACTTTTGAGAAAAAAAGATTAAAAAAGTTAATTACATGAAAAATAATAGAATTAACTCCTTGGGAAGAATAGCTATAAATAACAACTCTTTTTTTTTTTTTTTTGGCTGAATAAATAACAAGTCTTCTAGTACAAACATATGAATTAACTTCTTGTGACTATTGAATAACACGCGCACATGAGAATGGAATAAAAAAGCAAAATGCCATGATGGTTAATTACATATCTTTCAATAGATCCATGATGGTTGACAAGAACCAGCATGGTCCCTTATTTTGAGAATCTCTTTGCCAAAAAAGGCTAGCAAGCTTTCCCTAGTTTTCGAATTTGTTTGGACTGTAAATTCATAAGATAAAAGCATGAGGCAAAGAGAACAATGCTCGCAATTCAATAACAAAATAATGTCTACTATATATAACTTTTAAAATAATTATTCTAAAATTTGTGATTTGTAACTTTTAAAATTGATAATACAACCCCTCACACTATTATTCAATTATATATTGTTATGTATAGTAAATTAGTTATTTTTATAATATTTACTTTAAAAATTATAGTAGATTAATAGCATAAGAAATGGTAGATTAACAATGCTTAGGATATATATATATTCTCTATTTTATAAAATTTTCAAGTTTGAAAGGATTATGAATAGACGAAATCGACCAACCCATTATAGACACTAAACATTTTGCAGTCTACAGAAATAGGATAACTAAAGGTGTTATTAGGCCAGTTGCACTTGGTACTCTTGGTGCAGTACATGTGGGTCCACATGTCTTTAAGGTTTAATCTCATGTGTAGAGACGTACGAATTCCCCCTTTTTTTTTCCAAAGGTATTTATTATATTAAATTCTATTACGGAAAGTTGGATTTGAACAAGATCTAGATATGTAAAAGTAGAACAAGGAAAGGATTTGTGATATCCATTCATCAAACATTTCAGAAGGAATGTAGAGAGCACAGTTGGTATTTGTCCCAATTTTAAAACTGAAAAATGCTATCAATTTGGTTAATCATATACAGCAGATCATAAATTCATAGGGTAATTTCTGCCATAAGATCTGAAAGCAGAGGGATCAAGTTAATCTTTTCATTGTCTGCATGAAAACACTGAGCCACCAAGTTTGACATAAAATGGAAACCGACTCCGTTTTGCTTGAAAACAAACTAAATGTACTTCTAATAGAACTTGCAAGTTGCAAATAGCCATTAATTTATGTACCAACATAGGTTTACATTAACAATATTATATCCCTCCCCTTCCTTCAGCATGTAGTTAGATGTTCAATTTTTAGATCTACACATAAAAATATATTCGTTAAGACAGATTAACTCATCAAATGAATCACAAAATTTCTAATATAGTTTTAAACCGCGATCATAATTACAATTATAATCGAATCAACTATATTTTCTTACTAAGTAGGATCCCATTACACTACCATGTGAATTCAATCAAATTGTTTGATGACTAGTAGATGGTGGCAATGGCATACCCTTTCCCTACAAATTAAAAGGTCCCACCACCAGCACCATGACTCCATTAAATGGACCCTGATGCCTCCCACAACCCTGAATAGCAGCTGTCCAACATCACACTCACACATGGGTGCCACCACACTCAATCATCATCATCATCCTCACAACAACCCCATTTATTAATACATACAAACATTTCCTGTTTCATGCAGTGTTATTGAAACTAACACCAAATAAACCAATGGAGAAAAACAACTCAGTCCCTAAATACTCATGCTCCTACTCCGAATTTGGGTTCACTGAACGATCAAACTCTTACAATTTCAACGGGCCAACCCAGAAGGGAACTGGGTTTTGTGCTGCAAATGATCCAGAGCTTAAGAGGAAGAAGAGAATCAAGTCATATAACGTGTTCACTGTTGAGGGCAAGCTTAAGACAAGTGTTAGAAACGGATTCAAGTGGATCAAGAACAAGTTTGGTGGTGACATTCACAATGGTGTATGAACAATCAAAGTAGTACTTTGAAGTTTTAAGGTATGAAATTAAAGGGAGAGAAAACAAAAATTTCCTTTGTAAAAGAAAAAATGGAATGAATGTTTTTTTTTTCTTGTTGTATTTATCTTCAAAGTTTTACATGAGTGTAAGATTAAGATATGTCTTCTTCAATCATAATGTTATTAATTAAGGGTTTTTCTTGGATGGTCTATGTATAAAAGCAAATTAACTAGCATGATGTATTGTATCAACCAAGCAAAGAGTTCAGTTAGTCTGTATCTAAGAATTGAGTAATTTAGTACTGAATTTTTTATGTCTTTCGTTCTTTTTGTTTAGGATATGATTTATGTTCTTCGTTCTAGCTAGTAAGGTTTGAGATGATTAATGTTTTCTAGTTAATTAACTTGAATTTTAACAATTGACGATTCTTTCATCTAAGCAGTTGAGACTTCTCTAAACAAAGTTTTATTTCACTATGAGGTCGATCAACTAT
Source organism: Amphicarpaea edgeworthii (assembly GCA_014843725.1). Taxonomy (NCBI): domain Eukaryota; kingdom Viridiplantae; phylum Streptophyta; class Magnoliopsida; order Fabales; family Fabaceae; genus Amphicarpaea; species Amphicarpaea edgeworthii. The sequence goes on from CM026325.1 coordinate 5,749,192, forward strand.
ATGTATCAGATGACGTCATTCGGTATGGTTAAAAATTAAAGTACCATAAATATTATTTAGCTTGAGATATCCCTTGAAGATTTCTTTCAACATCCTTTTTAGTTTTCATTTTTTTTTCTTTTTACAAAACTAACTTGACTCCTCTACCTTAATTAACAAGCTTTCTATCATATTTTTCTCAATGGGTGCTACACTAATATTTTCTTGTATATAGTCATTTTGTATTCTATCATTTCTAGTATGATCATACATCTATTTTAACATTCTCAGTTTTGCTACTCTCACGTTTTTTTCCTTTAAATTCAATATTAGCTTGATAAAAACAACTAAGTTTGGCTCATTCAGAAATTAACTATAAAACCGTCTTTTTACCTTAAATTTGGCTCATATCTAACCCAGGAGTTGTTTTAGGTTCCATGAGACAAGTCCAAATCAATATAATTTTTTTTTATCAGTAAATATTTTACATATAAAGATCACCGTAAACATGAACTTTAAATGATTATTAAAAAAATGTCGATAATATTATAATACACGGTAATTTATAACTAAATTAAACAACAAAATATAAATATATAAATTATACTGTTCATACATTGTAATTAAATTCTAAATTTTTGTATTCATTAATATTTTGTTTAATTAATTTAAATATTGGTTCACGATTACATAGTCAAAGTATATTGTTCTCGAGTGAGGACAGTTTTCTCTTTCTCTCCCGTCCCTTTCTACGTGTATATCTTTATATTCTTTTAACATATATTTATTCTTTGAATATCCATTCCAGATTAACATGGTCAAAATTTACTGTTTCTCACGCTCACTTTATATATGTATGTGCGTGGTATCATGGGTATTTTTTAATCACTAAGAAGACTAATTCTTTTCAAGTGACAGATCATCAAAGTTATAAGTATAACTTCTCTTAACAAAACGTTTTCCCTATAGTATACATAACCAAAAACTAAATTTTAATAATCATAAAGTTAGTGGTTAAAAATGAAAAAATATATCAAATATACTTGCATGACAGCATGAGATAGTTCATTAGATTTATATATATATAAATTGTAGTTTTTTCCATCAAAGATAGGAGAATAACACGTGAAAAGCTTGCTTCAACTTCCATTCCACATGTCTGTTAGAAGATACCTCTTGTTGATTTTATATAAATAAAATATTTTTCAAAAGAAAAGGAAATATATTATACAAGGAACCTCATTCCTCTCTCTCTATATATATAGTTAAGTGTGACAAGGGATCAAATGAAATGTGTAAGGGATAAAAAAAAAAAAAAGTTAAGTGTGACAAAATTCAAATACTGATATCATCCTAATGTTGACAATAAACTGATAATAACAATATTCTTATCTTTATCTCAACAACATCCTAAAATTTTAAAACATAATTACAAATCCTTAAAAATAAAATTACCCATTTTCAAACTACAATATTTAGACATATTTTCAACACAGTTTTCGACTGGTACAACAAAGACCACTTTTTTCCAGAACAAGAGCTACACAGGTCCTTAAGAAAATAGCTGTATAGTTATTAATTATTTTATGACAATCTTACATATTTCAATCTGTTATCAAATGTCTTAACTATAAAATTGTAATGCTCTTGAAAATTTTCAATCTCCAGCGAGTCCAGCATGATGGTAAAGGAAAATCACATTCTTGAGATGTCATCAATGTGAAGAGAAAGAAAGCTTGTTCGGTATAAATGAATTACAGAACAAATTACTCAACATTGTTTACACCAAGGATGGAAACAAGAAAGTATATATTGGCAGTATTCATATGATGTATTCATAACTCATTCCAAATCTACTATTCCAAAATTCGATAGAAGGATCTTTACTTGATCAACAAAGTCTGAACCTGTTGCATACTCTGTTAGCAGCCCTACAGCAAAACCAAACATTGCCCATCTGTGGAAATGAAATTACTGATATTAGTAACTCAAAATACAGCAGAAGAGCTTGTGTAACATTGCAGATTCAATTTAAGTGCGTCAGGTATTCAATAAATAGAATGACAATTATTAAACACAAATAACTGAGAAGATGATGCTTTGAAATCTGAGCTACTTAGATTTCAACTAAATGACATGGATGCAGATAAAACAATGTTATTGGACATAAGAAGCTACTATAATGCATAAAACTTCATGCTACCATTACATTGTGATAGAAACCTTTCACAATGTCATTGGACACAGCTCCGTCTTATCAATTGTGAGTTTGTGACTCTCCACAGAGCCATGTTGAACGAAAAGTTAATAACAAAATTGTAAAATTTCAGCATCTGAATATGTAAATGTTACTGTTTTCATTGCAAACAACAGTGAAGCTTTTGCAGAACAAAAAATTGGGTATCCTGAATCCTGACTTAGGCCCCAATTTTTGGTTATCCTAAATTGGGTATCCTGAATTAGGCCAATTGGGTATTCTCAAACTCAAAGCTTCACTAAAAGAATCCAACTTTTGCCAATTGAATTAGGTCAAGATAAAAGAAAGTAAAAAAAAAAATGAAAATTGATTAGTAATGCCCCTTGAAGTTGAGGGAGAAACTCAGAAAAGTACACAAATCAATAAAAAGGTAGCAATCAACCAATTGTATACCATGATAAAGAAAAATGCAATTAACATAAACCCCACATAAAGAATAGCTCCAATTAACAAAAAAAGCTATTACCTTCCATTGCTAATCTCATTTTTCCCAATGAAACCAAAGAAAGGACCCTGATTTGCATCTTCAAGCTTCTTCTGTTTGAAGTATTCCTGCAACTCCTTGGCCTTTTGCCTCTGAAACTCCAATGTAATGACACTCTTATCATCTCCAACAACAGTAGCTGCTGGCTTCTGAGGGGGTGAAGGGGATGGTGGAGACTGAGAAGGAAGCGTTGGCTTCTGAAGCTGAGGGGCACTTGATGCTGATGATGATGGTTCCCTTATTGAGGGTGCCACTGGCCTTCTTATAGGCCCTTCAGCCTGAGAATTCCTTATGGTGACACAGTGAGGCTTGGAAGAAGAGAACCTCACATGAGAATAGGAGGATGAAGTTGATGAAGTGCAAGAGGAACATGCTGGGATTTTGATGCATGGGAATGAAGATGCCATAGACATTTTTTGTTTTGTTTTTTCTTTCTCCTGATGCTAACTAACTATGCTGCTCAGTTTTTTTTATTATTTTATTTTAGTTTTATTCTGCTGCTTTAGTTTAGCCTCTCGTATTGGTTTGGACTTTGTGGTATCTTATCAAAATCAGAGAACATATGTGTGGATAAGGTATGACCATGTTTCCACCAGAAAGTGGCTCAAAGTTCAGTTGAGTTGTAAGTGTCTTAACCACTGAAAGCTGACCAAGAAAGAATGTCGTTTTTTACTTCATCCACCACTAAATATACAATTGGATCCCAAAGTTATTAAAGCAAAATGTTAATATTAAAACACTAGTGTAATAACCGTGTCTTTTACGGGATTTAAGTTATAGTTTATATTTTAAATTATTTTTAAATTTTATATATAAGTATATACGCATTTACATATTTAAGAGATTTATTAACATAGTTAACAATATTCATTTATATATTATATATTATATTATTTGATTTATATAAAAAAATTGTTTCTAAAAATATTATCTTTATAAATATGTTTGCATTTGTATGTAATTTAGATTAGATTTAGATATATACAAAATTTGTTAAAAAAAAAAAGATATATACAAGATTTTAAAAATAAAAGTTCATAATAAAAATGTTATACTTTATAATTATTGTTTTTTAAAATGATTTTATTATAAAAAAAAATTACTAATATGGGTAAATAACAAATACTATATAGAAAAATTTTATAACTTCATACCTAATGTTCGCAAGTGCAATGAAATAAGCTTGTAACATATTAAAACATGTTTGTAACTGAATGTACATAAGTGTAAAATTTGGATGCAAGCGCAATTTAGATAATAGACTTAGCAAAACGGGTTAAGTGTGTAACAAAATATAATGCACATGTTTGTAATATATAATTGATAATTGATTACGCGCATACACAGAGTGAGAAATAGAGAAAAAGAGAGATTTACTAATGTATACCATCTGAGTTTTTAAAATATATTTTACCAAGTTACACTTAGATGTATTTTAAGAAAATTGAAATTTTAACTTATTAAAATAATCTTTCTAAAATATAAGTATATATTAGCAATATATTATTACAAATGTATTACTGCATATATTAGAGATCATAACTACAGCATAATGCAAACTAAAAACGAGGAAAACAATCGCCTATAAGAAATCAGTTGTCATAGTTTAGCACATGAATATGTTTGCCATCAATAAAGAAAAACAGGACAAAACATGAAAATGTTTCTTTACAAAATATTACATCTGTATTTTTTTCTTCTGGATAACGCTAGAGCATAAAACTAGAACTACGTTTAAGCTATATATAAAAAAAATTAAGAACCTAGAAAAGCATGAATCAAAAGCCAAAGAATTCACAGGACTAAGGTTATACAAAAATTGATGAAAAACAGAGGAACAAAATTGAAGGCCACAGCAAGCATTTTTATAGACACAAATGATCGCTCAAGCAAGAGATGGTGTATAAATCTCCACTAGACTGAAAAATATCTGCTCCTTTTCCTCAAGCTGAGTGATGGAATATGTTAGCAATCATAAATGGGTCTGTGTCAGCTTTTGGAATGCCAATTTACATAATAGCACAGGAACGAGTTTTGTGTTTCCCATTGTCAAATTCATCTCCCGACCCATCCACTTCGCTGCAATTGAAAGACAATCACGATCTCAAATAATAAGTAGGCAACAAAACAAGACAAGGAAAAATATAAATACATCTCATCCATATAGAATAATATGAAGTTTTGCAACATCATATATAAAACTAATGGTTGTCAACTAGTTCAAAGAGAAGTTAGACTGTTAAAGGGGTTTACTTAGGGGAAGAGGAATATATAACAGAAAACTGTACACAGGGAAGGCATCTTTTAAGGGGGAAGGATTAGAATACCGAGCAGATGCTCTGATGTAAAGGAGAGAGCCTTTGGAGAAGGTTAACTTCTTGCATCTGCATTCAATAATAACAGAAGCCTTTTCAATCCTTTTTTCTTTTTCTCTACTCTCAAGATAAGGCAAGGATAATGTAGTGCTGATAAAGCTTGAGCAATCTTCATGGCACAAGCCGGTTTTGTGAAGTTGAGTTAGGTCTTAAGCCCGGATTCTAAAACTTATCAAATGAAGCATATTATCACTTAATTAACCAGGCAGTGATTACCCAAAAATGTATTACCTGGATAACTTTATACTGAGTTGTAAATTTGAAAACCACTAACCAAACAGCATTTTAATATTAATCCTACTGATTATAGAAAACCTAAAAGATGAAAGGCCACTGGACATAGAGGTGGTTGGAAATTTCCAAAGAGAACCCAAAGAAACCTATATCAATTTGAGCATTGAGTGGCACTATGCCCTATGGAAATTGGAAATACAAATATAAACACCATAACTCCATAAGAAACATTCAATGAAAGACTTCCTTGTCCCTATACTGCTATTGACCTTTTATTGCAGCTAAGAGAAGTCCATATACCAATGTTCAATGGAGAAATCCTTCAAAATGTTGAAGTGAGTGAGTAGAGAGCACATGGAGAGGAAAGGGGTATCCAATTTACCACAAGATGAGAATTAACAAATAGAAGAATAAGCAAATCTGAGTCTTGAGCACAATCAAATTATTCATTAAACAGATTGAGAAATAATGTAGCTGTATTTAATCATCTGAACCAAGGTTGTCGATTATGCTTGTTCAAATTTCAAACTAGTTTCAGGAACAGTGTCTGTTGGACCTGATTGCATTTGGAAAGAACAAAACATAAAGCTTCTTACAGTTCAGAATATGTTCCTGCAAGGTGAAGCCATATATATGCCAGCTCTAATCCCGAATTCAACTCACTTTTCCTCACAAAAATGCAAACCATTTTCATTCAAAGACCCAAGTCAAATTTCTAAATGTTTCTCAGACCTTTGGTAACAATAACTATCAGATACTTAGATTAGTAAGAATAAAAGAAAGGAGAAGAGAAGGCTGTACAAGCAATAAGCATATGCCTTTAATTATCAATCACACAAAATAAAGTACCAGGAGTTCCTAGTGATACAATCTGACCCATGAGACAAGAACTTTCAAATTTACAATTTGATCACACAGAAAGAAAACTGATAAAGAACACAAAAACAGCAAAAATATCTGCACTATGTAAATATTTTCCAAAATAATAATCAATAGAGAAAATAAAAATTCAAATACCTGGGCTCATATTCCCGTACTTCAAGAAGCTCACTACCACAAGCATCTGTCCACTGCACATTCCTTCTCTCTGTTTGACCAGGAGCATCATTCCCCTTTCTACCTGATGCCTCATGTTCAGCACCAGCCTCAACAAGAGCTGGTTTTTTGTTTACTTGCCTTTTTAAGCTACTTTTAAGTGCAACCTTTCTACTATCATCATTTACATTAGCAGAAGGATACTTGCCCTTGTTGGAAACCAGTGTCCCTGAAGAGTCATCATGATGTTTGGCACGGCCCACTTTAGTGCCAAGTCCTGCAGAGGTGCGACCAAAGCAAACAAAGGAAGTGCACCCGCAGGAGACACAGTTCTTTCTGGAAGCCAGCTGGAGCTCGTGGTCAGATTCTTGGCCTACCAACTGGAACTGGTTCCACGGCAAAACTCTCATGGGTTTATCGTCACTCCTCTGACCCAAGAGGAGAAGGGTCAGACCCTTACTATACCCTGAAGCTGAAGAAGAGAAGAATCCTCCCCCTTCTACTGTCAATAACATCAGGTCGGCTCATCGGTGCACCAGAAAACTATTTCAATATATGGCCTTTCACCAAAAATTAATTATTTATCAGCATGATCATGTCAATTTTTATCTAGCTATTTTGTACACCATTTTTTTGTAAAGTATTTTCCATTCCACTTATTCACTCAATTATTAAGAGATAGAATATGCTCAGTGTTGAATAGATTCAATGTTTGCATGACAACAAAGACACATCACAGTGAAGATGAATGCTTGGAATACACTAAGACAAAAACAAACACAGTACCAAACCACTTTAAGGCTTCCCCATGTTTCTTAATGCTCCAATAATGTGTTAAAACTGTTGTACAAAGTCTCAAACAGCTACTACAGTGCCACAAGGAATCAAGCTGTAATTGGCCAAAACTATGAGAACTGTTCGAAATCATAGTTCTAGAAGAAATACCTTTTTTTTATGATATTTCAAACAATTCCTGTTGTTGATTCGTCACAAATGAGAAAAAAATAACAACAACAAACAACAACAATAAGAAGAATATCCTAGCTTACTGTCCACACCCAAAACACATTTTAGCATGTAATTCTCTCTCTCTCTCTCTCTCTCTCTCTCTCCATCTCTCACACACAAAATCCCAATTTCACAAAAAAATAAATAAATAACGAGAAACAGGTAAATTTGTATAATATTTTTTTCGATGGAGACACAGGTATTCTTTGTGAAAGTAATTATGCTCGAACTGGATAAAACAACTATGAGTGATTAAAACAACTCTTTACGTCAAAATATTTAGTATAATTGCGTATTCATAACTCGTATTAATTAAGCAGAATGAATTAAAAAAAACAACTCAGCTTGGTGGTAACTGGTAGCTAAATAATAATAATAATTGAGAGAACAAGTCAGATTCAACAGTGTCGGTTCTAAGATGAAAATCAAGGAAGAAGCGAATCGGCAGTACCAAAACGGTGTCGGAGAATCGGCGACGGAGATCACCGGCGGCGGCGAATTGAATCGGCCGATTGCCACGTCGGAACAATAAAAACTCGGCGAGGAATTGAGCTAGTGAAGGAGAGGGGAATGAATGAATAAAAAAGAAGGTATATTTCTCATTTTCTATTTTAAATTTTATTATTTTATTAGGTTCGGATTATTTTAAAGGCAGATAGTGACAGTGACACAAAAATTCATCATGCTATCTGTGGGGTCCAATAAATGTAGGTGAGAAGCCGCAAGGGAATGTTTATTTATGTCATCATAGATCTTTATTTTTCTTTTAAAAAAAGACATCGCTCCCAATGGGCCTCAAAGAGATAGGCCCAACTAAGAACAATTCTAGAATGACTTCATTAGTAGTATTATTACTCTTTCCGTTCTAAAAATAAGTATTAACTAAGAGTAGTCTTAAAAAAAAAGTATTTAATACAATATTGATTTTTTAAAACAACATATTTTATTCGAGGTTAATAAGGATTTCGTGGAAGTACGGGACCTTCGAGAGGATCGACGTTGCAATGTCCTTTGTGAGACTTGGGATTAGCATTGCACTCCAAATTGCAAGAAAATTATGAGATCCGAATGAAATCCTAATATGAGGGAAAGATGTGTAGTTGTTGATAATGTTTTTGCTTACGCAATTGCTTCTGAAGTTATCAATGATGTTGAGTCTAAACCTCAAACTACAAAAGAATATCCAAGAATATTCACAATGAAGTGATTGGTCAAAATGAAAAAGAAATAAAATAAAACACAGGCTTAGCTGGGTTTATTATCTTAGAACAAAGTATTAGGACAAATAGTCAAAAACTCAAAATACTTGAAGATGTCAAATCCATTATCCATTATATACTACAAATGAATCTTTATCCATTGTGTATTAAAAGAAAATAAAAATATACAAAAAAACAACTTTTTTTCTCTCTAAGTAACAACCTCAGAAAAATCTTTGAATACACAAACACTACAAGCAAAGGAGAAAGAGAGAGCAAAGGAAAGCAAAGCAGGCATCGAAAAAGAAGACTGAGCTGTAAATTGCCATATAGAGAAAATCTGCAGAAGAACAGATTTACATACGAAACTTCAGATAGAATTAACCCCAACATTGAAAGTCTTTTGGGTGGGTGAAGGGGCGAGGGGTAAAACAATTTAAGGTACAAAATAAAATGCTTTAAAGCTAATCAATAGAAAACTTTACAAAAACCACTTAAGACCCCAAACCAATCACTCGGTTGACATAAGCATAGTAAAAGGTTAACAGAATTGGTTCCATCCTCCTGTCGTTTCTTGCAGGATCCAATGAGCAAACCCAGATACAGTATTCCGAAGGTTGTTGTTGGTTTCTTTTGTAGCTGTTGCAGAAGGCTGGTGAGAGTTAAGAATTCCCAATTAATAAAGCCAATACAGGACTAGTCTGCATGCATATCCATGGCAGAATCATTGGAGCTCACTCCATTTGAATCCCTGCTTTGCTGATGAACAAAGCCGGGTTCAGTGTTCCGGTTTCCATTCCCCATGGAGAGACCATTGGTGTAGCATCCACCCTCACCAATTTGATAGTGTTGAAGGCTTCGACGTACCGGACTTGACAGAGCATTCGAAAACACAGAATTCTTTGATTGATTTTCACACTGCTCTGAGCGGAGTCCTTGTGCGGCTATTGTTTGACCAGAAGATGCTGAAGTGACCAGAAAACTAGGGACATGCATTGCTGGTTGTGACTGCTGCTGTTGCAATGGTGCTCTAGGTGACATGGATGGTTCTTCTCCACAATAATCCAGCTCATTCTGCAAGAGGAATGAACTTTCATAAACTTTACAACCAAAAACAAGAAAAATCAATAAATTTGAAGAATTAAGCATTCACGAATGGCACATTAATCATGATCCTATAAATGTTGAACAAGGCAAAAAAAAAAAAAACAACTTATCAATCACCAGTCCCAACTCCCAAGGCAATTGTACCTTCTAAAGCCTACAACAACAAAAGTCTTATCCTACAAGACAAGTTCGGCTATATGGATTGCACGACACCATCGGGCTCAGTTAAAGACTAAATCCCCAAGGATATTATCCAGCATGAAATCACTCATAACAATTTCTTCCCATTATCCTTCTTGATTTCCCTCTCCCATTTTCACAAGTCAAAAAACCATGCAATCTTTACCATCCTCAGTGGTCTTCTTTGCAGTTTACACATAGACAAACTACCTTAATTAATTTTCTGTCATCATTTCGTCAATCAGTGTCATCCTTGTAAACAATCATTTTGCAGTTGTCCTTTCTAGTGTGGACACACATCCATCTTAATATTCTAATTTCTACTACCCCAACCTTATTCTCGTGTCCCTTTAAAGTTCAATGTTCACTACCATAGAGTATAGTTTCTTTCCCTGTGCTGTAAAATAACTCACTCCTTGTCCTAGATGGGCTATAGTCTTACTTTATGAAATTATGAAGCCTTTTGTAAGGCTTGGTTCAGACAGCTCAAGAATTGACAACCTAAAGCCCAATCCCAATCAGCAGAAGCACACACCAATGATACTATAGTATATGCAAAAGGAAGAAATGTCAAACCAACCTGAATGTAGTTAAGTACATCAACTGTTCCAACCCTTGATCCTCCTTCTTGTTGTCTCCAAATCCACTGATAAAGTTTTTCCTGAAATCAGAACATCCCACAGCGAAAATATAAACACATAGTCAAAACCCCAAACACAAGAGCAAAGCCAATACTAGATACACAGCTAACTATGCTACAGCTAAAACTCTGAAAAAAGTTTTGATTCACAACAACTCAACAAGGAAAAAAAATATTACGATAGCTACTTGCAACTATACACAACAAATCAAGCTACATAAAAGTTGAAAGAAAATCCATGAACTAGAATTAAGGTCAATAAGGAAGTCAAAACAAACCCCAACATGGAATAAAAAAATATTACTTTGAAAAAGGGGGAAAAAAAGGAGAGAGAACCAGTACTCAACAAAAAGAAAAAAAAAAAAAAGCAATAGATGCTAGGATAACAGAATTTGACAAATGCAAACATGCCAGAAGGAACTACTACTAGTTCAAGTAATCACCACTAAAGCTGTGTAACTAAACATTACTCTCTAACAATAAACTCTGATTCAACCGCGACATTTTCAAATTCCCCACAGAACCCAATCTGCAAAAAAAAAAAAAAAAAACACATATTTTCCATCCAAATCCAATCTACCCTAACACAAAATTGAGCACAAACACACTCCAACAAAAACAAAACACATTTCAATTAAAAATCCACAAAAAAGAAAAATACAACGTTTTTTAATTAGCCTTACATTCAACCAACACCGCCACAACACAAAGCCACCAATCTAAATTCCCAAACACCAAACAAACAAAAATCCCAAATAAAAAAAAAAAAACAGAATCGAATCCAAATCCCACTTTTCCAACAAATAAATAAATAAATAAAAATTCTTTTTTTTTTTTGCCCAAACGGCAACAAAGAAACAAAAGAGAAAAGGGGGGGCAGGTTTATTACGAGGGCGTGTCGTTCCCCGGCGTTGAAGGAGAGCTTCTGGTGGTTCATGGCGTGGGTGTAGAGCTGCGAGAGGGAATTGGCGGCGGTGCAGAATGAGGCGTAGAGGGTTCGATCCACCTCGTCGAGGCTGGTGACGCTGGACTTACGCTTCTTCGCCATCGGGGTTGGAGTTGGGTTCGGCGAGATCGAGGATTTGGTTGGGTTGGGTTGTGTTGGGTGTTAGCGGTGGCAGAGAAAAAGGGGGCGTTTGGTTTGGGTGCGGTTTTATAACAATAATTATGAATATGATTATGATGATGGAGTAAAAGAGAAGGAGGAGGAGAGGGACGCAGGGTAAGTATGGAAGGCATGAGAACCAGGTTATAATTGCTTCAACGGGGATGTAATGCAATGGAACTTGCTCGCTCGTGTTGTTCCAAAAGTGGTGGATGGATGCTATTGGTTCGGCCCGCACCCAAAAGCCCTTTATGTAGGGTCCGATCAGTGTAATGTCAATTTTTGCTTCAGCTTTTTATTACTGTTTTTTTTTCTTAATTCCATTTTTTACCTCAATTTTTTTAGTTTTTGAAAAAATTTACCCTCAACATTATCCATTAATAAACATAAAAATTAGGGATAAAATTTATAAAAAAAAATTAAAATTTGTTTTAAAAAAAATATAAATTAAGTATAAAATTTGTCAAAAAAAAGTTAAAGATAAAATTTGATAAATTAGTTTATTCGAGATAAATTTACCAAAAATTAAAAAAAATGGGATAAAAAATGTAATTAAGTAATTTGTAAATTTTTATGAAATCTTTCTTTTTCATCAAATTTTTTTTTATTCTTAAAGTTTAAATGTAAGAACTTATTTGAGGAAATTAAAAAGAACTAGTTATTGATTTCTTAAAAATTATTTATAAATCACATTTGACGATCTTATGATAAAAGACCAAAAAATGACAGATAAACTTTATAAAGGGATACGGATTTTGATAATAATCTTTTGTCATAAATTTTTATTCCTTAATTATATTGGTATCTATTATAAGTTTTAACCGCAAAAATACAATAATTTAGTCTCTCGGTCTAAATTTCATTAGAAATTTTGCTTACTTGACTAACAAATTACAAGTAATTTATATGTCAACCCGTCTTGATTTTGCATTATTACTAATACCCCACATGTGTGTTTTCCTTTTAATCATTTTGACAATGTATTGGAGAATAGTGTTTGGGCAGAGGAATAAAAATAAGTTTTTTTTTTCAAATTACAATATTAGAAAGATTAATTTTAAATATAAACGACAAAAACAAACTTATTATAAATTGAAATATGTTTTTATTTATAAATGTATGATATCACTCATGTTACGCTTTTATATATCTTGTATATTTATAAAACTATCATATAAACTAAACTTATTTATGAAAAAAACATATTGTTAAAGGTAGTTTTTAACAACTAGTTGAACCGTATATGAAAAACCTAATTTTGGGAGCTCTGAATATTCTTCTTTTTTTGGCTGAGGTGACTGTTGGAGTTTGGAAGAGATACCATTAATTTTCAATATTCTTCTTCTTCATCTCTTCACCAAATTTAGTCATTCCAATGAATACGAGTGACTAATTTTGTCACAGTTGGGGTTGGAATTATTAATATATGTTTGTTTTCTTGATCTATTCATTTTTATGCTTTTCATTTTATGTGTGACCTGATCTTCCATACTCAAATTTGGATGGTGTTGTCATTGGAAAATGCTTCTTTAACCTTGACCTAAGGTGGAGGAACATTGAGACTCAATCTAAGGATATTGGTTGGTCTCTTAGCTTAGTTTTCTTAAAAAAAACTTCTTCTTTTTTTAATGAAAAACCTTTTTGTTAATTAGTGCAAACTTACTTTAAGCAAGCTATAAAAAATTAAGATTTAACATTGGGATTTAGCATCTTACCACTAAGGAATTAAGATTTGAGTGATATTATTTATGATTTCATGATTAATTATAGATTACAAACTAATATTAAATTGATGTTTCAGAACAAGAAATCTAATTGCATTAGTTGAGTAAGGTGTATAAATATTATAATATAATGTTAGATTTCATTGGATAAAAAAAAAAAATTAATGTTAGGAGACTTAAATTAAACTTGACTAAGAGTTTAGTAAATACACAACTACTTATTTTTACTGACTAATGATAACAACTAACCATATATAGCTGCTATAATTAATCTTCTTTTTAGATCAAATATGATTTTCAAAAGCTTAAAACTATAAAAGTAATTATTTTTAACGAAGGAAAACTCAAAAAATAAAAAAGAACTTTCACAACAATATATAATTTAAAAGAAACAAAAGAGAAGTTCAACAAACCAAACACTTTTATACATTATATGGAGTCACACATGCATGTAATTGAACACAATACTTAACTAGAAAGAAGAGCATGCCTAGTAGTTAAACTGGTACAACAATTTGATTACAACTTTTAAACAACAACATACAACTTCACTTGATTACATCGATTAGCTAAATTTTCTGCTACATAGAAACTAATTAAAACTTAACCAAGAAAACGAAACTAAATTTTCGTTACTATGACACATTAACACCTAAACGATCACATAAATATATCATATTATGGTTGATCTGATCCTGCTGCATTTCATCATTTCCTTTAATAGTTGTGCCCTGATCCATCGCGCCCCGACTGATCCCATGGTAAGTCTCGTTCTTTTACTGAAACTGCTGCAAATTAAGGAACAAATTATATATAGATACTTCAGATTTGTGATTAAATTCAGAATGTTGCCATAATTATAATGTATTAATAGAGAAATTATTACATGGTGCTGTGTATCTATACTGTCAACTAATTTTCACGTGACATATAATTGAGTTTTTCAATTTAAAAAGAGGAATTAAAACACTCAATTATATGTCATGTGAAATTGTTCTGGACCCAAATTACAAAATTAATTTATTGTATTAATGATGATGTTTTGAACTGTCATTTCACTTATTAATTTGTAGATCCCACCATATTATTTTGGAAATCTCATATATCTGACTTACCTTGAATATCTCGAAAAGAAGCTAAGCCATGGATTATAAGGACAACTTACACTTTTCCAGTTCTGTTTGGACGCTATATATATTTTTCTTATTAATTTCAGCAAGATAAAAAGATATAAAGGATTAGTTAAGAAAAATCTTATGACTGAGACATTAAAAAGCAACGTACTAGGACAAAATCCATGAAAATAGGAAAAGAGATATATATTGAGCTTACGAGAATTCGATGCCTCAGGCTGAGGCTGTGCTTGAGTCTTATCGGTCCACGAAAGAAGACGCTTTGCCATTTTGCCAAAGTTCAGTGAAAGAAGAATTTCAAAACATGAAACCATTTTGTAAGATTATTGATTGTTCTATATGCTTTGTACCTTTAGATTTGGCTGTCTATTGTTTAAGAAGTGTGTGTGTATTTATAGTGTTGATAAGTCTCAATTTTTCGTTCAGTCAAACTTCGATCCTGTCCCTTTCTTGCCCTAGTCAACTTGATTTGTATATCGTTTATGATAATAATATGAATATGAAGAATGATGCTACTTGCATTCCGACTACGTACGTCCAATCATATATATCTGGTCGTTTTTTTTGCTACAAACTTATCTTTTGCTTTTCAATGCTGCTTTGTTCTACAAAAACTTAAAAAATAATTAGAATAAAACTTAAATGAGGGGAACTTGAGAGTGGGGAACAATTCGTCCATTACAAGAGCTAGTGATATATGATATATTCTTTTTAATTGTCTTTTATCTATATTTCTATTTATATATTGCTATATTTATGCTTTACTTTTGATCAATGACATTTACTCTCGTGTGAATGAAACAATTATATAATTACTTCCCCTAATAGATCCTAAAAATGTGAAAGGAGAATATATGCCTTTTGACTATTTGTATATTTTGTGTTTGTTGACAGTCTTATACAAGTATATACAAAGATTAATGTGAATGAGAAATACGTGCTTTCTACTTAATTAGTTTATTTTATGTTTGTTGAAAGATTTTAAGAAATTAATTGCAAGTAAATTGATTATTCTTGGAATTTTATATTAACAAAGAATTACATTAAGTAATTTTTTTAATACGAAGTCACATCTATGAAATAAGTTAATTTTTTTAATATGAAGTTACATCTATGAAATAAGTTTAATGGTGATGTAATAATCAATCACATCTTTAATTTATATTAAATCAAATAATTTTTATAAAATTATTTTATATTAATACTGTATCATGTTAAATTTTTATGAGATTATTTGTGTTAAGCTTTTTTTTTTTTTTTAACATACGATGGAGCAAATTGCCCGATGTATATGTGAACTTATACTTGGCTATATATGTACACTGACATACGTTAACTACAATAGTGGCTCTTTGTTCTACTTTCTACCTATAAATTTATTATTTGCAACTGGTTTTTTTTTTTATATATATACGGGAGATTAAATTAAATGATGAACTGACTTTGATTTTGTTGGTCTTGCTCAAAAGAAAAAGTCCTCGTTGATTAATTTGCTGAATATATATATACCATGCATGCATGATTTTCAAATTACGATTAGTAATTAACTCGTCTGAATTTACATGCTGCAGTCGTTATTTGACATGCAACTTGAATTCTTGCTTCTTGGTACAAACAATTGAACTGTGGCATTTCTCGTTGACCAGCTTGTATAATTTGGCACATTTAAAATTTGAAAAAAATCATATTTTATTTTATTATTTTAAAGACATAGGCGTTATTATTTCATTGTCAACTTTTTTGCCATCAGTTAATTAGTTAACTAATTATATAAAGCATAATCAAACTCCAATTTAATGATTAATTTATAATTAATATCATTTAACACAATTCAACTATTCAATGTGACACTTTGAAGTAATTAATTTAATACCATAATTTTAAAAAAAAAATACTCAAGAATGAGCACTTTTAAAATTACTGACAGATCGAATTAATAATTATAAAATATTTTAAAGTGACGGCGTCAATTCCAATTAGATGAAAATAACATGATTATAGTGTTTTTTTTTTAAAATTAAAAACTTCGATTGAAGTTTTATAAATAATTAAGGAACTAGTTATATAATTAAACCTAAAAAATAAAATCAGACGTACTAAATAATTATTTAGTAAAACGAATATAAGAATATATTAAAAAAAAGTAAATTTAAATAGTTTTGACATGCATTTTATGCAGAGCAATTGTTTTTCTCATCTTAATCGCAATTGATCAGCTGGAAAGTTTTTTTCATCTGAAAATTTGATAGAAAAAGCATGGGCCACACTAAAAATTGGAGCCACAATTAAGACAACATAGTTGCAACTTGCATGAATATTAAAATTTGTTTTGAAGCATATTCTTGATTTTTTTTTTTTTTTGCTGGCTGACATATTCTTTTATTGTGGGACACGCTTACTATGAGAAAAACTCTTGTGCATATAGATTAGTTTCTTACGAGAGAAATATCAACATTTTTTTTTTTTTTGCTGGTGGGACTATACTCCGATCTCTATCTCTAATCTTTTTGTAAATGGCATAATAACTTTTCATTCTTACAGGTTTAGTTAGCTCCCTTTTTTTTTGTTGTCCTATAAGGGATTTTGGTTGTTGTCCCCCCAAATTTTTTGTATCCTTTTTGATTCAATGGACTTGGTCTATTATGTGCTGTGCTTGGCTGGTTGCTTTGGTGTCAACCTCGTTGGAATGGTTGCAATCTTTATCCTCAATAGCATAACCCTTTTGATTTAAAAAAAATATTTTTGATTACGGCCAGATTATAAGGTAAAGATATCACTTAGACAGTTTTTTAAAATAATTATTTAACGCGCCAAAACACATCTATGAGAACAATATCTTACAACTTATTCTAGTGTATTTCTTTAATTAATATGTTCTATAATAAATTGATAGATTTTTTTTCTTGATATAACTAGTATTTATCTCCTTATAAAAAACTAATATTTATCAAAATTGACCATTTCTAATAAATGTCAACCAAACCAACCCAAGTGAAGGAGTATCAAAATAGATAATAAAAAAATGTCAATTTTTTTTAAAACATAACTTATATTATATTTTTTTTCTAATAATAATTTATATTATATTCATTTATAAATTTCTTTGTTTGTTCTGTGGGAGCCAAAAACTTCATGATGTGTGATATATCCATCCATCAACAAATAGATCCAATCCTTTCTATAACACTCTATCATAGGGTTAAAATAATTTCATTCGACATCCATCAATTGTCATCCAATGATGAGTGATGAGAGAACCTAGATCTCAATATGAAAAAAAAAAAAAAAAAAACAGAAACACATATTCTTGGTTCCTTTTATGAACCTTGGGTGTAGAGCGCGTGTCACTCGTACTGAAAAAAAAGTGAGAAACACAACACCAACCTCAAACAAACCTCAGACATAACCGAAAAACACACTTCTCTTCTTCTTCCATTCTCTCACGCTATCAGCATCAACACAGTGTCACATCCCTATACGGTGAGTTTCTCTTTCTTCTCACAATTACTCTTTTCTTTGCATCATGTTCACAATCACATCCCCCCTCCCCATCAAAAGGGTCACGCAAAGCTGCGATTTTTTTTCCCACCCGATTCTTGAACTGAATGAATCTTAAAAGCTTGCCATTTCACGCTGAATCCGAAGATTTTTTTTTTTTTTTTTGTGAATACGAAGTTGTCCCTTCCCTGATTTCTTTTCTCTCTCAACTAGTTTTCAATGCTGCATTTCTGGATCTGAGACCCCTCCCTGGATCTGTTTGTAGTTGGTGTGAATAATATAATATATAATATATGCTGATCTTCTCTCTCTTTTGTGAATTGAGATGAAAATTGCGCTGCATTGTGAAATCTTCTTATGGGTATTCGATTGGAGTTCAATTTTATTTGGAGTGGTGATGGATGATGTGATTGCACCCAACCCTGATCAATGAATTTAGTCTTTTATTATATGCATCCATCACTTAGTAAATCAAAATCAGAATTTGAATTGACAATTTTTATTCAAATAGGTTGTACTGTGTTCAAATTGGGTTTGTTAAATCTATGTTCTCACAGATCTGGTGCTAATTTTGAATGACTAGGTTTTCTTATGAGGGGTTGAATTGAAAGCCATACACTGGACAAGGCTTAAATGATATGGTGTGATTTTGGCAATGGCAGTTATCCTTCATGTTGTTCTTTTAGATTTTAGTCTTTAAGTTGGCCAATAGATGATATAGTTGTTTCTAGATTGCAAATCATATTGGTGTTTTTGTGAATAGTCCCATGACCTAAAGAAGGATGCAATTTACTGCGTATGGATTAGAAAATGGAGGTGTGATGTTACATGAATGTCCCCAAAGGTGACTAGTTGGAGTCACAGAGGAATGTACCACTCTGATACTATGTTGAAAGAGAGAAAAAATAGATTCAAGGGATGATGAAACCGTGTGTATGGACTGCACAACGTAGTCTGTTTTATATAAGCTTATTGCATTTAATATAGTTAACTATAGATATTTTATTCCCATATACTGATATACATGATACGATATGCATATAAAAATCTGATTCTAATGAGATATCCTTTTTTTTTTTTTGGTAAATAATGAGATATCCCTATAATTACAATATCCTAATTAAACAAGGAGACAAATCATAAAATGTAAAAGAAGAATAAATCCTGAAAAATCATCTAGGATACTCTAAAATATCTTAATATCATCAGATATTTGTCATATTTCTAACAATTGCCATAACTCACAAGATGATTCTTGGTTGTTTTCTTTTAATTTAATTTAGATCTGAAAATTTTATCACCTTCCACTTTTCCAGGCTTCTTTACTTGCTAGATGAATTGATTGGCATATGTTATTAATTAATTAATGTAGATAGAGTGCTAGGGAGTTTAGTTAGGAAACATCAGTCAGTGGTGGTAGAATGTGACTGTTTTATACTTCTATTAATTTAATTTAGGTCTGAAAATTTCACTACCTTTCACTTTTCCAGGCTTCTTTATTTGCTAGATGAATTGATTGGCATTGTTATTTTAATGTGGATAGAGTGCTATGGAGTTTAGTTAGGAAACACCAGTGGTGAAGTTGTGAGAAGCAGAAAGAACATGGCTCCGGCTAGCAAGGCTGAGAAAAAGGCTTCTGTAGATGCAGCTGCATGGATGTTCAATGTTGTTACATCTGTTGGAATTATCATTGTAAACAAGGCTTTGATGGCCACTTATGGCTTCAGTTTTGGTAAATTCCCTATTTAATTTCTTAACAACATTTCGGATATTTGTGTACTTAGTCTTTTCCCAGGTAGTATATGATCATGCTCTGATGTTAATATGATTTGTCTATTACTGCTTGCAGCCACAACATTAACAGGCATGCACTTTGCTACCACAACTTTGATGACAGTTGTACTAAGGATGCTGGGATATGTCCAGCCTTCTCATTTACCCTGGCCAGATCTTCTAAAATTTGTTCTTGTTGCTAACTTCTCTATTGTTGGAATGAATGTTAGTCTAATGTGGAACTCAGTTGGGTTCTATCAAGTGAGTTGGGCTGAGCTTTATCTATTGGTTCATTCATTAATGCCTTCAGAAGTTATATTCACTTTTTTATGTTTTAACCATTGGCAGATTGCAAAGTTAAGTATGATCCCTGTATCATGCCTATTGGAAGTTGTTCTTGACAAGATTCGGTATTCAAGAGACACAAAACTGAGCATAAGTGTTGTTCTTTTGGGTGTTGGTGTTTGCACTGTTACTGATGTGAGTGTTAATGGAAAAGGATTCATTGCTGCCTTTATAGCAGTATGGAGCACTTCTATGCAACAATATGTATGTACGACTTTCCTCTATACGCCATGGATTGGCTTTCAAATTTAAGTGGCGCACTAAACTGACAAATAGATTTAAAAACACGAGCACATGCTTGCACAACTTATTTTGGCCTGCTGTTTCGTCTTGTGCATTAGTTACTGTTTTAATTGAAATTTTATCTTGTTAGTTTGTACCTGGTACTCATGGATTTTCAAATCTTTTACCTGCAGTATGTTCATTACCTTCAACGGAAGTATTCTCTAAGTTCTTTCAACCTTTTGGGTCACACAGCACCTGCACAGGCTGCATCACTACTGTTAGTAGGACCTTTTCTAGATTATTGGTTGACAACCAAAAGAGTTGACAGATATGATTACAACACTACCTCGTTGGTAAGTTTGGATAATGGAAAAATATTAATGTTGTTAAATTAAATTTTATTAGGGACTATATCCTTTGTTCTCTTGGTGAAAATGAGTATATGCATATGTAGATTTACATTACATGTATAATATAGTAGATGGCTTGATATGTTAAATCAATATTGATTTGATATTTTGACCTGCAAATGTATCCACATACACTGTGCATGCATATGACATATATGATTTTGGTTTGCATTTGCATGCTTATCTCTAATCTCTGTATAGATGACTTATATTGAGACATTTATCTTTCCTTTAGATATGTAATCAACTTAGCTATGTGCCTGGGCTGTTCCAATATTCTTTTCTTTTTACATTGATTCTATGATGCTACAACTTTGTTTAGAACTTTATTCTCAAAATAAAAATTACTTTTGGAAATTCTTAAGATTTGATCTATATGCTGCAGGGCGTCTTAAAGACTTTTTATTCGTAGTAATTACATCACAAACAAAGCTTTGTCCTACTAGTTGTGTTGGCTATGTGGATCAAACAAAACCATTGTGTTTTGTCAAAAACCAATTTTTCAAAGAGATAATTTAGATCTAAATCCATATTGTTGGTTTCACTTGGAGTTTTTCTTGGTCGTCCTCTACCTCTAATTATTGGGCTATAATCCATTTGAGCACTCTTCTAACTGGGTCTTCCATTGTCTTCTCAGTTCTCACCTGTTTAAACCTTCTTAGGCATGATTCTACCATTTTTTCGTAAATATATTCATTCTTTATCTTATATTTTTTTTTTTTTGTATTACTACTTATCTATCACAGCATGTTTATCTATGCAAAATTCTGCTTTGGCACCCTTTGGCCTTTGACAGTTTAACATATATGATAAGACTTTCATAGAAAGGTCAATCAGATTTTCATCAGTAGTTTATAAGTATGAGGGGGAAAATAACAAAATTTAATGCTTCATGACAAAATTGAAACACAAATGAGTCCGAATTGAAGAACCTAGTTTAGCTGTAGACTCATAAGTATCTACTGCTCTCGATCAAAATGTAGATAAACATGATGAATCATGAGAACTCATATATATGACCTTGTGTTACTTTTTGCTGTTTTATGTTGGTTGATATTTTTTTAACACTTTCACTGAGTCTTGGTTTTGGCAGATATTCATATTCCTGTCATGCACTATTGCAGTTGGTACCAACCTTAGCCAATTTATCTGCATTGGCAGATTCACTGCTGTTTCTTTTCAAGTACTAGGACATATGAAGACAATTCTTGTTTTAATCATGGGATTCTTTTTCTTTGGGAAAGAGGGTCTCAGTCTCCAAGTGGTTTTTGGAATGATCATAGCCGTGGTTGGAATGATTTGGTATGGCAATGCCTCATCCAAGCCTGGTGGAAAGGAGCGCTGGAGTCACACTCTTCCTACAAACAAAACAGAAACAAAATAGAGTTTAGCAGCAGCATTCACTAATTCTTGTTGTTTTTAAACCAAAGTTGAGCATACAAAGTTAGCTGATTCTAGGAAAGTGTTTTAAATTATTTCAAATTAAACCTCATTGGTTATTATTATTATTTTCAACCACATTTTGTAATTCATAAAATTTGATTTCTTTGGATTCTTAGGGCCATTGGATAATTTCCTTAGGTCTAGGTTCCCGGCAAAAAATTTCATCTCTGGAATGATTAGATGAATATATTTATATTCTTTGACTCAATTGTTTGAAGCCTGTAACAGTGTGCAGTTGAGATTGATTCATTGATTCATGTGTGAAGCACATTAAGGCATGTGATGATATGGTTTAGGATTCATTCATGTATGTGATACATCTTTGATAAGGAAGATTTTAGGTGACTGAATTTTTAAAAGTCAAATTGGTCATTGAAATTGGTTTATGATTTATGGTTAAGGTTCATTGGTTATGGTTAAGAGTTTAATGTTAATATTTTAATGTTATAGGGTTTATGGTTTATGGTTTTAGAGTGTAAAATTCATGACTTTAGGGTTTAGAGTTCATTGTCTAGGGTTCATGATGTTAGTGTTCAATATTTATGGTTATGTGTCACAATGTTTAAGGTTTTATTGTTCATGATTTAAAGTTTAAGTCTTAATGTTTATGATTCATGGTTTACGGTTCATGTAAGGGTTTAGTGTGTGTTTTGTTCATGATTTAGGGTTCAAGGTCCATAGTTTAGAGTTTAGGATCTAAGGTTTAGGGTTTTAGAACTCATGATTTTGTAGTTTAGGCTTTAGTATAGGTTTGGTTTTATGGTTTCATATTTATGGTTTAGGATCTATGGTTTAATGTTTAAGATTTATGGTTTAGTGTTTAAGGTCCACCTTTTTAGGCTTTAGAATTATAGTTTTGGAGTTTAGTGTTAAATCATAAACCATAAACAATAAACGATGAACTCTACTCTTAAAATTCTAACACTAAACTCCAAAACTCTAAACTCTGGTTCATGAGTTGATGGTTAAGGCCATGTTTTATGTTTAAGATTTTATGATTTATGGTTTAGTGTTCATTGTTTTTAGGTTTCAATGTTTATGATTCAGTGTTTAAGATCTAGTGATTATTGTTTATGATTTTAAGATTGATGATTTAAGGTTTAGGGTCTATCTTTTAAGTTTTAGGGTTACATGGTATAAAAGGTTTATGATTTAGTGTTGAAGGTTTATACTTTAGGATTTGAAGGTTTTGTGGTGTATGGTTTAGGATTTTATGATTTAGGATTTCATGTTTTATTTTAGGACTTAATATTTAAGGTTTCATTCATGTTTATGATATGTGGTTTCATTATTTTGGAGTTCATTTATAAAATTCTAAATATTTACGACTTTCATTACTGATTTAAGATTTCATGATTTATGATTAGGGTTTCATTTCATGATTTAAGATTTAGGGTTTCTTGATGTATGATTTAGAATATTATCCATAAAATCTTAAATATTCATGGTTTTAATTTAAGGTTTTATTCATGAGATCCTAAATATTTAGGATGGGTTTCAATTTAAGATTTTATTTATGAAACCTTAAATATAAGATTTCAAAGTTGGGATTTTATTAATGAAACTATAAATGTTTAGGGTTTTGGTTTATAATTTCATTTATAAAATTCAAATTATTTAGGGGGAAATTTAGGGTTTCATTAATGAAATCTTAAATATTTAGGAATTCACTTACGAAATCTTAAATTTTCAAGGTTTTGATCGAGGGTTTCATGAAATCATAAATATTTATGATTTAAAAGTTAGGGTTATATTAAAGAAAATGAAATTGTAAATATTTAGGGTTTCAAAAATAGAGTTTTATTAATGAAAATGAAATCTTGAATGAACACCCATAAATATTTGGGGTTTTGATTTATTATTTCATTAATGGATCCCTAAATATTTAAGGTTTCATTAATGAAACCTAAAAATTTGAGGGTTTCAAGTTAGGGTATCAATGTTAGGTTTTTAGGAAAGAAAATTTAACGTTACATTGAATACTCAGGGTTTCGATTTATGATTTTATTTATAAAATCCAAAATATTTAACGTAAAATTTAAAGTTTCAATGATGAAATCATAAAAATTTAAGGTTTCGATTTATGGTTTAATTATTGAAACCCTAAATAATTAGGGTTTAAATTTAGGGGTTCATTTATGAAACCTTAAATATTTAGAGTTTCATAGTTCAACCTTTATTAATGAAAATGAAATCATAAATATTTAGGGTTTTGATTTGGGATTTCATATATAAAATTCAAAATATTAAGGGTGAAATTTATGGTTTCATTAATGAAATAATAAATATTTAGGGTTTTAATTGATAATTTTATCTGTGAAACTCTAAATATTATGGGTGAACTTTAGAGTTTCATTAATGAAATACTATATATTTAGGTTTTTAATTTAGGGTGAAATTTAAGGTTTCATTTATGAAAAATTAAATATTTAGGATTTCAATTTAATATTTCATTTATGAAACCCTAAATATAAGGTTTCAAAGTTAGGATTTTATTAATGAAACCTTAAATAATTAGGGTTTCGATTTATGATTTCATATATAAAATTCAATTTTTTTGGGGGTCAAATTTAGGATTTCATTAATAAAAACTCGTAAATATTTAAGGTTTGAATTTATAATTTCATTAATAAAATCCTAAATATTTTAGGCTGAATTTTGGATTTCATTAATGAAACTCTAAATATTTAATAATTAATATATGAAACCTTAAATTTTGTGGGTTTCAATTTTGGGTTTCATTTATGAAACCTTAAATATTTATGATTTCAAAGTTAGGTTTTTATTAATGAAAATTAATCCCTAATTACTTAGGGTTTCACTTTATGATTTTATTTATAAAATCTAAAATTTTTAGTGTGAAATTTAAAGTTTTGTTGATAAAACCATAAATATTTAAGGTTTCAATTTATGGTTTAATTAGTGAAACCTTAAATATTTAGGGTTTCAATTTAGGTTGGAATGAAGAGTTTCATTAATGAAACCCTAAATATTTAAGAACTCATTTACAAAACTCTAAACATTTAGGATTTCAATTTAGGATGAAACCTAAAATATTTATGGTTTCATAGTTAAGACTATATTAATGAAAATGAAACCATAAATATTTAGGGTTTTGGATTTAAGATTTCATTTATAATATGCAAAATTTTTAAAATGAAATTTAGGGTTTCATTAATGAAAACCCTTAAATATTTAATGTTTCGAGTAATGATTTCATAAATGAAACATTAAATATTTAGAGTTGAGTTTAGGGTTTCATTTGTGAAATCCTAAATATTTAATAATTCATTGATGAAACCTTAAATTTTGAGGGTTTCAATTTAGGGTTTCATGAATTAAACCTTAAATATTTGGGGTTTTAGGGTTAGGGATTTATTAATGAAAATTAACGCTAAATACATAGGCTTTGAATTTATGATTTAATTTATAAAATCCAAAATATTTAGCATGAAATTTAAAGTTTCATTGATGAAATCATAAATTTTTAAGGTTTCAATTTATGGTTTAATTAGTGAAACCCTTAATATTTAGGGTTTCAATTTAGGGTGAAATTAAGGGTTTTATTAGTGAAACTATCAATATTTAGGAATTCATTTACGAAACACTAAACATTTAGGGTTTTAATTTAGGGGTTCATTTATGAAACCTTAAATATAATATTTCAAAGTTAGGATTTTATTATTGAAACCCTAAATATTCAAGGTATTGATTTATGATTACATTTATAAAATCCAATATTTCTAGGGTAAAATTTAGGGTTTCATGAAACCTTAAATTTGGAGGGATTCAATTTTGGGTTTCAATTCATAATTTTATTTGTAAAATACAAAATATTTAAGGTTAAAGTTTCATAGATGAATCCATAAATATTTAAGGTTTCGATTTACGGTTTAATTAGTGAAACCTTAAATATGTCGAATTTCAATTTAAGATGAAAGTAAGGGTTTTATTAATGAAATCCTAAATATTTAGGAATTCATTCATGAAACCCTAAACATTTAGGGTTTCAGTTTAGAGGTTCATTTATAAACCCTAAATATTTAGGTTTTCAAATTTAAGGCTTTATTAATGAAAATGAAACCATAAATATTTAGGTTTCGATTTATGATTTCATTTATAAAATCCAATTTTTGGGGATGAAATTTAGGGTTTGATTAATAAAAACCCCTAAAAATTTAGGGTTTAGATTTATGATTTCATTAATGAAACCTTTAACATTTAGGGTTGAATTTTGGGTTTCATTAATGAAACCCTTTATGAAATCCTAAATTTTGTGGGTTGCAACTAAATGAAACCCTTTATGAAACCCTAAATTTTGTGGGTTGCAACTAAATGAAACCCTAAATTTATAGGTTGCAAAGTTATAATTTTATTAATGAAATACTTAGGATTTTAATTTATGATTTTATTTATAAAATCCAAAATATTCAATGTGAAAATTAAAGCTTCATTGATGAAAGCATAAATATTTAAAGTTTCGATTTGTGATTTATTTAGTAAAACCCTAAATATGTAGGGTTTCAAGGTTAGGGCTTGATCAATGAAAATGAAACTATAAATATTTAGGATTTTGATTTATTATTTCATTTATAAAATCCAAAATATTCATGGTGAAATTTAGTGTTTCATTAATGAAACACTAAATATTTAGGGTTTTGATTTGTGGTTTCATTCATGAAACTCTAAATATTAAGTATGGGATTTAGAGTTTCATTAAGGAAACCCCAAATATTAAGGGTTTCAATTTAGGGTGAAAATTAATGAAACCTTAAATATTTATGAATTCATTTATCAAACCTTAAATATTTAGGGTTTCAATTTAAAGTTTCATTTATGAAACCTATTTATATAAGGTTTAAATTGTAGGATTTTATTATTGAAATCCTACCTATTTAGGAGTTTATTAATGAAATCTTAAATATTGATTTATGATTTAATTTACAAAATCCAATTTTTTTAGGGTGAAATTTAAGGTTTCATTAATGAAAAGCCTTAAATGTTTAAGGTTTCGATTTATTATTTCATTAATGAAATCCTAAAGGGTTGGATCAAGGGTTTCAATAATGATACCTTAAATATTTAATAATTCATTTATGAAACCTTAAATTTTGAAGGTTTCAAAGTTAAGTTTTTATTAATGAAAATTAAACCCTAAATACTTAGGGTTTCAATTTATGATTTTCATTATAGAATCCAAAATATTTAGTGTGAAATTTTAAGTTGTCTTGATGAAATCATAAATATCTAAGGTTTCAATTTATGGTTTAATTAATGAAATCCTAAATATTTAGTATTTCAATTTAGAAAGGAATTAAAGGTTTCATTAATAAAATCCTAAATATTGAGGGTTTCAAAGTTAGGACTTTATTAATGAAAATGAAACCATAAATATTTAAGGTTCCAATTTATGATTTCATTTATACAATAAAAAATATTAAGGGTGCAATTTAGGGTTTCATTAATGAAACACTAAATATTTACAGTTTTAATTTATGATTTCATTCTTAAAACTCTAAATATTGAGGGTGGGATTTAGAATTTTATTAAGGAAATCATAAATATTTAAGGTTTCAATTTAGGGTGAAATTTATGGTTTCATTAATAAAACCTTAAATATTTAGGTATTCATTTAACAAACCTTAAATTTGTAGAGTTTCAATTTAATATTTTATTTATAAAAGCCTAAATATAAGGTTTCAAAGTTAGGATTTTATTATTGAAACCCTAAATATTTTAGGGTGTTGATTTATGATTTTATTTATAATTCAAATTTTTTGTGGTGAATGTTATAGTTTCATTAATGAAAACCCCTAAATATTGAGGGTTTTGATTTATGATTTCATTAATGAAACCTTAAATTTTTAGGGTTCAATTTTGGGTTTCATTAATAAAACCTAAAATATTTAATAACTCATTTATGAAACCCTAAATTTTAAGGGTTTCAATTTAAGGTTTCAAAGTTAGGTTTTTATTAATGAAAGTTAAACCCTAAATACTTAGGGTTTCAATTTATGATTTTATTTATGAAATCCAAAATATTTAGCGTGAAATTTAAAGTTTCACTGATGAAATGATGAATATTTAAGGTTTCAATTTATGATTTAATTAGTGAAACCCTAAATATTTATGGTTTCAATTTAGGGTCCAATTAAGAGTTTCATTAATGAGACCTTAAATATTTAGGAATTCATTTATGAAGTCTTAAACATTTAGGGTTTCAATTTAGGGGTTCATTTATGAAACCCTAAATATTTAGGGTTTCAAAGTTATGGCTTTATTATTGAAAATGAAAGCATAAATATTTAGGGTTTCAATATATGATTTTATTTATAAAATGCAAAATATTAAAGTTGAAATTAGGGTTTTGATTTATGGTTTCATTCATGAAATTATAAATATTTAGGGTTTTGATTTATGATTTCATTCATGAAACTTTAAATATTGAGGATGGGATTTAGAATTTCATTAATGAAATCCTAGATATTTAGGGTATCAATTTAGGGTGAAATTTTGGATTTCATTAATGAAACCTTAAAATATTAAATAATTCATTTATGAAATCTTAAATATTTAAGGTTTCAATTTAATGTTTCATTTATGAAACTCTTAATATAAGTTTTCAAAGTTAGGATTTTATTAATGAAATCCTTCATATTTAGTTTCGTTTTATGATTTCATTTATAAAATCTAGTATTTTCAGGTTGAAATTTAGTGTTTCATTAATGAAAAACCTAAATATTTAAGGTTTTGATTTATGATTTCATTTATGAAACCTTAAATTTTTAAGTTTTCAATTGAAAATTTCAATTATGAAACTCTAAATATTTAGAATTTTAAAGTTAGAGTTTTAATGAAAATAAAACCTTATATATTTAGGTTTCAAAGTTAGGATTTTATTAATAAAAATGAAACCCTTTTAATTTATGATTTCATTTATAAAATCTAAAATATAATTTCATTAATGAAACCTTAGATATTTAGGATTTCATTAATAAAACCTTAAATATTTAAAATTTTGATTTATGATTTCATTTATAAAATCTTAAATATTTAAAATTTTAATTTTTAAATTCTAAATTTTTATGAATTCATTTATAAAATCTTAAATATTTAAAATTTCAACTATTAATTTCATATAAAAAAACTCAAATATTTAGAATTTCATAAAACTAGAACCCTAAATCCTAAGTTATAAACCCATAAATCATAAAACTTAAAACCTTAAATCCTATGCCTTAAAACCATAAATCCTAAATTGAACCCTAAATCATAAAACTCATAAACCTTAACAATGAACCCCAAACAATAAATACTTAACTTTGAAATAATAAATCCCAGAATCTTAATATCATAAACCTTAAATGACTTTTGTTGAATACACAATAATTTACTTAATTAGAACAATATGTAAGTAAAACTGAATAAACGATTAAAAAGTGGTGATTAATTCAATTGATATAATATATTGGTAGTTTGGTAGTTTAATCCATCTAATATTAACCCTTGAGAATAGATTAACACAAGTCATTTTCAAATAAGTAGAAAGCTAATAACATGGTGACACAGTCACCGTGTTTTTTTCTCTTAAACATTCTGCTTGATTTCGTTTTCTTCTGAATCTGATGTACTTTGCCTTTCACAATTTGAGTTTCAATATAATATAGTCTTGTATCACTTTTCTGGTCCGTATCAAATACTAACATGTATCGCAACAAGCAAATAAAAAGGAAAATGGAAATCATCACAGCACTAAACAAGTAACAACCAAAACAAATTTTATGGAAACATGTCCATCATAATTCAAAATTTGCTTCCCTAACAATATCTATTTCTCAAAGCAAAAATATAAAAGCTCAACGCTTCTTAGAGACACCAACAGTTTTACCCCTGCGACCAGTAGTCTTGGTATGCTGGCCACGAACACGAAGACCCCAGTAGTGCCTCAAACCTCGGTGATTTCTGCATAATAATAATAATACAAGATGTTAGTGTTATTACCTAATATGCACATATATTGAAAAATTGCGGGAAAATGAAATGGTTGTCTATTGACATTTTCTAAACGAACTTCTCATGGTAAAACTAGTCATGTACAAAAACAAGAACACCAAAATAATGTCCACCCTCAACCGGTTATTACAATTTACAACAGCCACATAATTTATCAATCAATGCACAAATTACATTTGGAACTGTCTGAACATCCTTAACTAGTATGTAGTAATTTACACAATTGGGAAACAGAAAATATAAGGATTATTTTACATCGACACAGGTCCATACCATATGACAACATGAATAACCAATCAAATGTATGTGAGTAACAGGGTCTTCCAAGACTTTGAGACTTTAAAATACTCTATCCAAGATCACCATTTGCATTTTCAATAATCATATTGATTGACAGTACAGATGTTATTACTAATGCCTATTAACAATCAGCAAACTGCTTTAAATACTTTCTTTACAGAATAAACTTGTGTGCAAGTCCTACACCAACTAAATATTGCATTTAACATCAAAGCATGAATACGAAAATGAATCACCTGATTTTCTTCAACCGCTCCAAATCATCCCTCAACTTCATATCCAGTGCATTCGACACCACCTGAGAATACTTCCCATCCTTGTAGTCCTTCTTCCTATTCAAAAACCAATCCGGGATCTTGAATTGCCGAGGGTTGGCAACCACAGTCATAAGATTATCCAACTCAGCAGCAGTCAATTCACCAGCTCTGAAAACAAAACAACCAAAATTCATCCATAAATAAAACTCATTTAAAAAAAAATCATCAAATCACAAAATTAAAGTTTTGGCGTTGTTCACTGATCAGAATGTACTTTTGGCGTTGTTCACTGATCGCGAGGTGCAGGATACCAGGCCGAGAAACCCGGGCAACCACACCCACCAAAAGCACTTAAAGAGTTGCATCTAACCTTTTGTTAAAAGAAAAAAAAAACAACTATATGACACAACCCCGTGCCATGTCAACAACTTAATGACCTGAATAGAGAAAAACAAAAAAACAAAGGTTGTTTCATGAAAGCGAACCTCTTGTTCATGTCGACATCGGATTTTTTGCAGCAAATGTTAGCGAATCGCCTGCCAATACCTTTGATAGAGGTGAGAGCGAACATTATCTTCTGCTTCCCATCTACGTTGGTGTTCAGCACACGCAGAATGTGCTGGAATTCCTCGTTCGCCACCAGAGCCTGTAATCAACACCATGCCAAAGGTGAAAAGCAGAGCCAAAAAATCACAATTTGAAATTGCCAAAAGATAAAAACGCATCCTCTGAAGAATGCTTGTTTAGCAAAATCAATGTAGAGCCATTGGAATCGTACCATTTATTTTTTTCACGGAGGTGGATGATGATCGCCGATGAAGCTCTGGTCCTCAGTCGATTGGAGATTTGGGATTTAGGGTTTCCGCGTTCTGTACTCTTGGTGTTGTGTTCCTCACTCTCTAATTTATTCACTAGGGTTTTCATGCAGAGGAAGACAAGTGGAATGACGATTTTGTCCCTTAAGGAAGCGCCCCACATTTAAAAAAAAACATTTTTTATTATTTATTTCTTAACCAATGTCTTAAAAGAAAAAAAAAAAAAAGAGAGTAAATTATACAAACTTTATGGAAAATTTAAAATTAATCAAACTTAAAATCCATTTTTTTACAGCACTTAAAAATCTATTTATGTATTTTGGATATTTCATTTGTATCCTTTTCATATCACACTGTCACTCTCTCTTCCAAAAAAGCATTACCATCGATGAAATTTGAGCTAGGTTTAGGGTTGCCAAAGAAAGAGGGAAATTGCATAATTTTGTTCGAAGGTTGGCTTTTACATTTTACAATAATAGGTAGATAGATAGGTAAAGAATATATTTAATAATTATGTGAAAATGTAAAGATGACTTAAAAATGATTTACTGTGCATGTACGCTTATGAATACATGATCCCATGCAGTTTGGAAAATAACTGCAGAAGATGTAGTTACATCTTTCACCATGTATTTTGTTTGATTATATTTTTCTATCAATATTACGTTTAAGTAAATACAATAATGGGTGAGATTCATGCAGTTGAAACACCACTTTACTGATATTGATGTATAGGTATTTGGTGTCATCTACTCATCTGCATGTTAATTTATATATTAATTTCCTCGCTAGCTTTAATAACAAAATTTGTGTGGAAAAGTCCCTCACAGAGTGATTGATTTCTACTTCCATTAATGGGGTTGCTTGGAAATAAGAATGCCTCACAAGCCCACACATAATTGGATAATATTCATTCCCCTAACTATATCGCAATCAAGAGACCAAAAATACTATCCACAATTAACATGTGCATGCAGAGGACTTCTGATTGAGCGTCAAGTCAAAGTCAACCATTCATTATTTAAAGGACGAAGTCTCGAATTTAGGTATTTGATGAAATGCATTTTTCAGATATAATACTAAAACGAACAAAGTTTAATACTTTCCAACGCAACTTCATAGCCACTATTAGAAAGTTGAATTGACTATTACTTAGAAGATATTGTGTTATAAACCTTTCACGGAGTACATTATTTACTTTTGCAAAATTCCCACTTTGCCAATGCCTTTGATCTTGGTCTTGTCACAAAAAAAAAATGACAGTTCCTCCATCCTTTTCATCAATACCGAGAATTTTGCCCCCTCAGTCATATATCTTGCATTTAAGAATCAATTCATTGGAAAACAATGAAAGTATACATCATAAATAGAAATGTATGAAATAAGTACAATATACATATGCAAGACTTTAAACACACCACCTAGCGGTGGAAGTTGGAGTAAATACATGAACAAGAGTTAGATCCTCATGACGCCATGGTGTAAGACCCTGTTCTGATCCCAAGAGAATGACCTATGTATCGTATTTGATTTACACTGTGAAGAATTTCTTGTGAGATTAGTCTCTCACCCAATGGATTAATGGACAACCTTTATTTCTGAACTAGACAAAAATAAAACAAGGAAACACCCATGTTTATATATCAGTGCATCCCAGAGGGACTGATATCTACTTTTCCATTAATGGGGTTGCACCGAAATAATTAAAAAACTCATTCCCATGATCACATTGCTTGAGACCAAAAGTTCAATACTACACAATTAAGATGCTTAACTTCATGCAGAGGGCTTTGGAATAGGTTATGCATTCAATGGTGGTTGATGAAATGTATTTTTCAGATTTAATACATGAAAAGGAACAGGGTTAATACTTTCCATTCAGATAAATAAATGACTACTTCAGTCAAATTTGTTTTTGAAAAGTGACTAAGAACCAAGAGCATAGACATTAAGCCGTACAATTTTATCAATATAAATCCTATCATCCACTTTTCATACTCACAAGTCACAAGAAAGGAGAAAACTTTATCATAATTCCATCTTTACAATGAGAACTTGTTTTCCAAAAATATTTAATGTACTGTTACTGCTTTTAGTGCATACCTCAGGATCCACTCTGGGATTCAACTGGCCAAGTAAAGTTGCAGAAGTAAAGTGCATAGAGAGGGAAAGACAAGCACTTCTCAAGTTCAAGCAAGGCCTCTTAGATGACTGTGGCATGCTGTCTACATGGAGGGAGGATGAGAACAATGGAGATTGCTGCAAATGGAAAAGAATTCAATGCAACAATGAAACAGGTCACATACAGATGCTTGATCTTCATGGTCACAATGCAAAGTATTTGATAGGGGCAATCAATATCTCTATATTGATTGACTTAAAAAATATGGAATATTTGGACCTCAGTTGGAATTACTTACTTTACAGTCACATTCCAAAACTCATAGGCTCCTTCACCAAGTTAAAGTATCTTAACCTCTCCAATTCTGAAGTTAGTGGGAGTATTCCTTGTGAATTGGGAAATCTCTCAAAGCTGGAGTATCTCAATCTTAACCATAATCATCTCTTTGGAGCAATTCCTTCTCAACTGGGGAAGCTTACACATTTACGATACTTGGATGTAAGTTACAATGATTACATTGATGGTGAAATCCCTTATCAACTTGGAAATCTCTCACAATTGAGGTATGTTGATCTTGGAGGAAATTTACTTTCTGGATCAATCCCTTTTCAGTTTGGGAATCTTCCTATGTTGCATACTCTTAGGCTTGGCAGCAATTTTGATGTCAACAATAATGATGCAGAGTGGTTGTCTAATCTCTATTGCTTGACAAATCTTGAGTTGACATCGTTACAGAATCTTGGATCTTCTCATCACTGGCTACAATCTATTAGTAAGATTATTCCAAACTTACAGGTACTGAGACTAGTTGATTGCAATCTTTTAGATAATGATATTCAATTGTTGTTTGATTCACATTCTAACTTTTCAGCTTCCCTTACCATCCTAGATCTCTCAAATAACATGCTGACTTCATCAGCATTTAGATTTTTGTTCAACTCTAGTCTTAATCTTCGGGAGCTTTATCTTCCATATAATAATTTTGTTGTGTCCTCTCCTCTCTACCCAAACTTCCCTTCTCTTGTGATCCTTGACCTCTCTTACAATAGTATGTCATCATCAATATTTCAAGGTAATTTCCTCTTCAGCTCCAAACTTGAAAAGCTTATTCTACTGAACTGTAGTCTTGTGGATGAGAGTTTCCTTGTGTCATCTGCTGCTTCCAAGGCAAACTCTTCATCTTCTCTTGTATCTCTTGATCTCACCTTTAATCTGCTAAAATCACAAGCCATATTTCATTGGATGTTTAACTTCACCACCAATCTTCACATCCTTGTTCTTCTTGGTAACTTGGTAGAAGGTCCTATACCAGATGGATTGGAGAAAGTAACTTGGTAGAAGGTCATATTTGATTAAATAAATATTTATTTTAATAAAATAAGTAATTATCTGTTTCTATAATGTATTTATCTAAACTGTTTCTGTTTAAAATAAATAATTTTAATACTAACGATCAAAGTGACTAAGTGATGGTTGTCATTGATGTATAAGGTGAAGAGTAGTTGAAGTTATTGATTTACATCTAATATTAAAAAGAAAGTTAGAAAGATACTTAACTACAGAGTAAGAAGCTTAAATGAGATGTTAAAAGCTCATATTTCAGCTTTTATATTTACAAGATAGATAAATAGGTAAAGAATATAATTAAGAATTATTTGAAAATGTAGAGATGACTTAAAATGATTTGCGTAGAAACTGTGCATGTTTATGAATACAGATCCCTTGTAGTTGGTAGAATAACTGCAGAAGATGAAGTAATATCTTTCACCATGCATTTTGTTTGATTATATTTTTCTATATCAATACTTTGTTTAACTAGAAATACACTAATGGGTGAGATTCATGCAGTTGAAATAACTCTTCACTGATATTGATATATATATATAGGTATTTGGTGTCATCTGCATGCTAATACTTATATATCAATTTCTCGGCTTGCTTTAATAGCAAAATTTGTGAGTGGAAAAGTCAATCACAGAGTGATTGATTTCTACTTTCATTAATGGGGTTGCTTGGAAATAAGAATGCCTCCCAAACCTACACACAGTTGGATAAAATTTATTCCCTTGATCATATCCCAAGAGACAAAAAGTCCAATACTAGTTCTACACAATTAAGGACCTGTGACTAAATCATGCATTCAAGGGTAAGAGTCTCCACATTGGGTGGTTGGTGAAATGCATTTTTCAGATTTAATGCTTTAAATATAACAGGATTGAGTACTTTGAACAAAGAACGCAAGAAGATAGATATTTTTCATGGACTCAGAACAATGAAATTTTTTATCAGAAACTCAACAAAATTTGGTATTTATTGGGATCTAAAAGTTATTTAATTTAAGCCTTGAACTTATTACTATAAATTTCTCTGCTAGCTTTAATTACAGAATCTGTTAGCTAGCTGAAAAATCCAGCCCAGGGTGATTGATTTCTACTTCTATTAATGGGGTTTGCTTGGAAATAGTAATGCCTCACAAACTCACACAGAATCAGATAAAATTCATTCCCCTAACCATATCACAGTTTAGGGACAAAAAATACTATACACAATTAACACGTGCAAGCAGAGGACTTCTGACTAAGTGTCAAATCAAAGTCAACCATTCAATGGGTGAAGTCTCGAATATGGGTGGCTGATGAAATACATTTTTAGTCAGATATAATACTTGAAAACGAACAAAGTTTAATACTTTCCAACGCAAGTCTTACATGAATAAGAACACGAAATATGAATAAATTATTACTATAGTTAAATTTGTTTAACCAAAATATTAGACACGAATGTTAATATACTAGTTAATAACTTAATATAAACATTTTTATTTAAAGACCCACATAACAGAATGTAACCGGAGATGTTTTTTTTTCTAATTAACAACTCCATAACCTTTCTCGGGGTAGACATTATTTACTTTTACAAAATCCCACACTGCCAATTCCTTTGATCTTGGTCATGTTGTTACAGAAAATAAATGGCAGTTCCTTCATCCTTTCATTCATATTGAGAAATATGCCTCCTCGGTCGTATGTCTTGAGCAGTCACTATTTAAGCAAGTAATGCCTTAGGTAGCCAAATTTTGTTGGGTTCTATAGAGTTGGCTAGTTCCTTCTTAGGAACCATCTTCTTGTAGTAACAATATATATGAGATCTTATGTCCACTTTTATCACAGCAAAGAACATCTTTCTTGCCATGTTTTTGGTTGGAACAAAGAAATTATGCATAGATTTTTGCTTATTATATTTTGGAGTGATTATGAACACATTTATGATCAATCTCCAATAAAGACAATATCTTTTTTTTGCTATTGGAACATTGTTGATAATGCTTTTACAACTTCTATTCAGATTGCAACTTCTTATACAGTTTATAATCATATACAACTTCTGATGTCGCTACACTTTGATCTTCTAAAAGCGTGTAATGCAGTTTGAATGCTTTTAAAGGTTGTTCTCCATATGCTACTGGAAGGAGCAAACTTCTCATTCTGGGCTTATGGACACTTGCATAAAGTGGAATGATGTTTCTTGAAATTTGTTGATGCTTTAAGTATTATGATAAATTATTAATACCAAAACTTTAAGTGAATATGACATTTCCTATTCTTTTAGTACATTCTTAACGCCATTTATTTAATTTCAGATTATGTGACATGATTTATGTAATTTAAAAACAGAAAATCTCCATGTTTATATATCAGTCCATCCCAGAGTGATTGATTTATACTTCCATTTAATGAGATTGAACCGAAATAGTTAACAGATAAAATCCCCTTGCAAGAGACCAAAAGTCCAATACTACACAGTTAAGATGA
The DNA here is from genome assembly GCA_014843725.1 of Amphicarpaea edgeworthii. NCBI lineage: Eukaryota > Viridiplantae > Streptophyta > Magnoliopsida > Fabales > Fabaceae > Amphicarpaea > Amphicarpaea edgeworthii. The sequence continues at coordinate 5,786,665 of CM026325.1, forward strand.
AACGAACCGTTTCATTTTTTTATTATTATTATTATATTATAAAACAAAAACAACTTTCTCTCTCTCCCACCTCTTCTTTTCTTTTTCGTCAACCTTTACCCCCCAGCCCTCTGTTCCATTTCTTTCTCTTTTTCTCCCATCCTCTCCCCCCTTTCTCTTTTTCTTTTCACCTATTTTGCTCTCCATCATTTTCAAAGCCTCTACTCTTCACTTTTCACCGTCACCTTGAAGCATTCCAAAGGTGGAGCACATGATTTGAGCATGAAGAGATAATAATCACCTCTTTAAATTTCTCTGCATATGTGCTTTTCATGATAAATTTCCGTAACCCATTGGAGTAGATAAGTATACTTATGGCAGAGATTAGTAATGGGCCTTGTAGGGGATTAGAAATGTGATTTTTATGGTTATTGTTGTTCTCTTAAAACCTAGGCATGTTAACTTAGAGATCTTTGTCTAATAAGTAATTCTTTTATATTTTTCATGTTTAGATTTTCTGGCAAATACTATGTTGCTCCTTTTGACGGCATTGGAAATCATTGATTCGGGTCCTCTTCTTGTTTGTGACCTTGTTTGTGAGTAGCTACTTTAATATAAGTCTCCTTGTGATTTTGGTTCCCATATTTGAGGAAGAAGAATAAGTATACTAAGTATGTATTTTATCTTACTATATTTGATTTTTGAGAAAGTAAGTTCTTGTCAGGAGTTTGTGATTAGTCATTGTCCGTTTGTTACAATGAAAAGATAATAAGAGATAATGTAGCTTATGAGTTAAATACTAGATATATAGATAACTTCTGTTTAGTGCAATGAAGAGATAATGTAGCATAGTTACCACAACGAAGAGAAAATGAGAAAATATGGTCTATGTGCATATAGTAAATTGAATGTTAGTATAAATGTCAATTATGCTTGTGTATGATGCATAATTATATTTATGATGAGTTATTAAGTGAATAAATGTTATTCTTCAAATGTGAATTGTTATTTTTTTTTTACTTTAAATCATTTAAATTCTTTGGATGAAAAATTCTTACAATGGTTGTTTCTTTTTTTTGTTCACTTTGTAGCTCTCGCTAAGTCCTTGTGACTTATCCTATTTGTAGCGAGTTTCCTGTGATTGGCTGATTCATCTAGGAATTGTTCGTCTTTTTGGTAGGTCTCCATTGTCCATAATAAAGAGTATGTTTTGATAACTCCAGAATGATGCAGCTGTGGTTATAGAGATAGACTTAGGATCAGAGTTTAGTTGTTAGTGAATCTTTTTTTTTTGAGTTATATGGGGGTTCTCTTGCTTTGTATGTAAGTGATGCATTTGTCATGTTATGAGAAACTTTGTATATTTTGTAAATGATTCATATGGTGATATGAACTGTTTGTTGGGTCTGATTATATATATTTATATATATGAAATTCACATGTGAGATTCTTATATGTTTGTCTTATTTTTAGGAGAGGTTCTGCCAGATTTTTGGTAGCCTTTTTATATTTATTCTAATTTATGCTTTAATGAAATTTTGTTGTCAGGCTAGCCATGCTAAGGAAAGGGTAGCCTGTGCGCCGGTCATAACCCTAGAGTGGGTTGTGACATAAGATGTGTAACTTCATGCAGAGGATTTTTGACTAGGTCATGTATTCAATGGTTGTTGATGAAATGCATTTTTCAGATTTAATACATGAAAAGGAAAAGGGTTATTACTTTCCAACTGAAAAGATAAATAAATGACTACTTTAGTCAAATTTGTTTTTGAAAAGTGACTAAGAAAAGAACCAAGAGCTTAGCCATTCAGCTGTACAATTTTATCAATATAAATCCTACCATTGAGTTTTCATACTCACAACAAGTCACAAGAAAAGAGAAAGGCTTGGTCAAAATCTCATCGTTACAATGAGAACTTATTTTACCAAAATATTTTTTGTACTGTTACTGCTTTTATTGCATACCACAAGATCCACTCAGGGAACCAACAGGCCACGTGAAGTTGCTGAAGTAAAGTGCATAGAGAGGGAAAAACAAGCACTCCTCAAGTTCAAGGAAGGCATCTTTTATGACAATGACATGATGTCTGCATGGACGGATGATGAGAACAATCGAGATTGCTGCAAATGGGAAAGAGTTAAATGCAACAATGAAACAGGTCATGTACAGATGCTTGATCTTCATGGTCACGGGGAAATATTTGTTTGGGGCAAATAATATCTCTTCATTGATTGACTTGCAAAATATGGAATATTTGGACCTCAGTTGGAGTTATTTTATTAAAGCTCAGATTCCAAAACTCATAGGTTCCTTCACCAAGTTAAGGTATCTCAACCTCTCCAATTCTGAAGTTTTTGGGAGTATTCCTTGTGAATTGGGAAATCTCTCAAAGCTGGAGTATCTCAATCTTAACCATAATAATCTCTTTGGAGCAATTCCTTCTCAACTGGGGAAGCTTTCACGTTTACAATACTTGGATCTAAGTTACAATTATGATATTGATGGTGAAATACCTTATCAACTTGGAAACCTCTCAAAATTGAGGTATCTTGATCTTGATGGAAATTTACTTTCTGGAGCAATCCCTTTTCAGAATGGGAATCTTCCTATGTTGCACACTCTTAGGCTTAATGGCTATTTTGATGTCAAAACTAATGGTGCAGAGTGGTTGTCTAATCTCTACTCCTTGACAATTCTTGAGTTGATATCACTACAGAATCTTGGATCTTCTCATCACTGGCTACAAACTATTAGTAAGATTATTCCAAATTTGCAAGAATTAAAACTAGTTGATTGCAATCTTGTGGATAATGATATTCAACTTTTGTTTGATTCTCATTCTAACATATCCACTTCCCTTACCATGCTAGATTTCTCAAACAACATGCTGACTTCAGCAGCATTTAGATTTTTGTTCAACTCTAGTCTTAATCTTCGGGAGCTTTATCTTCCATATAATAATTTTGTTGTGTCCTCTCCTCTCTACCCAAACTTCCCGTCTCTTGTGATCCTTGACCTCTCTTACAATAGTATGTCATCATCAATATTTCAAGGAAATTTCCTCTTCAGCTCCAAACTTGAAAAGCTTATTCTACTGAACTGTAGTCTTACGGATGAGAGTTTCCCTGTGTTATCTGCTGCTTCCAAGGCAAACTCTTCATCTTCTCTTGTCTCTCTTGATCTCACCTTTAATCTTCTAAAATCACAAGCCATATTTCATTGGATGTTTAACTTCACCACCAATCTTCACATCCTCAGCCTTCTTGATAACATGGTAGAAGGTTCTATACCAGATGGATTGGGGAAAGTAATGAATTCTCTTCAAGTACTTGACCTTTCTTCTAACAATCTACAGGGTGAGATTTCAACTTTCTTTGGGAACGTGTGCACATTGCAGGAATTGTACCTTGATAATAACAACTTGAGTGGAGAGATTTCCAGCTTCATTCAAAATGGCTCATGGTGCAATAGACACATTTTCCATAGTTTGGATTTATCTAATAACCAGATTTCTGGCAATCTACCTGAAGGCATCAGATTGCTATCTGAGTTGAAAGCTTTGATCTTGAAGGGTAATTCTTTGGAGGGTGACATCACTGAAGCTCATCTTTCAAATTTTTCCAAATTAGAAACCTTATATACCTATCATACAACTCTGTATCTCTAAAATTTGTCCCTAGCTGGGTTCCTCCATTCCAATTACTAGAACTGGGACTAGCATCCTGCAAGTTAGGTTCAAGGTTTCCTAGTTGGCTCCAGAATCAAACTATCTTAGGATTGCTGGATATTTCTGATGCCAGGCTTAATGACACTGTACCAGATTGGTTTTGGAGCAACAACTTTCAATATATGGACTTGGTGAATATGTCTCACAACAATCTTGTAGGTGTGATTCCGAATAAACCCTTCTATCTTCCTACTGGACCTACTTTGCTGCTAAATTCAAATCAATTTGAGGGTAGCCTTCCGTCTTTTTTGCAACAAGCTTCAAAGCTAATTCTCTTTGAAAATAAATTTTCAGATTTGTTTTCATTCTTTTGTGACACAAGCATGAATGCAGGCTTGGGAACTTTAGATTTATCGAACAACCATATAAATGGACAATTGCCAGATTGTTGGAAATCTCTAAAGTCAATATTGTTTCTTGATTTGAGCAATAATAATTTGTCAGGAAACATTCCACTGTCTATCGGCACCCTTGTCCAATTGGAAGCTTTGGTTTTAAGAAACAATAGTCTAATGGGTGAACTACCTTCCACCTTGAAGAATTGCAACAGTTTAATGCTGTTGGATGTGGGTGAAATTTTTTTTATCAGGTCCTATACCATCATGGATTGGAGATAGCATGCAGCAATTGATAATCTTGAGCATGAAAGGTAATCACTTCTCTGGTGATCTTCCTATTCATCTCTGTTATTTAAGGCATATTCAATTGTTGGACCTTTCAAGGAATAACCTATCAAAAGGAATTCCAACATGCTTAACAAATTTTACAGCATTGTATGAAAAGAGAATTAACTCAAGTGAAATCCAAGCTCGTATATATTGGTACAATATGACTTACGTACTTATTTATGGTCATCTCAATTTTCATGGTTATACACTAAACATAGTGTTCAGGTGGAAAGGTGTGGAATGAGTTCAACAATCCAGAGGCAAGACTTACGAGCATTGATATCTCAAGTAATAGTTTAACCAGTGAAATACCAAAAGAGATTGGATATTTGCTTGGATTAGTTTCATTGAATTTATCAAGAAACAATGAGTGGAGAAATTCCTTCTGAGATTGGGAATTTGAATTCACTAGACTTTCTTGATTTGTCAAGAAATCATTTCTCTGGCAAAATTCCTTCATCTCTTTCCAAGATTGATTGTCTCGCTGTGTTAGACTTGTCAAACAACTCTCTCTGGAAGAATCCCTGATGGAAGACAGTTTCAGACCTTTGATGCCTCTAGTTTTGAAGGAAATCCTGATCTCTGTGGAACACCACTCAATAAAAGTTGTCCTGAGGACGAGACACCAATACAGCCTCAAGAATCAACAAAGCATGAAACATATGATAATTCAGTTTTCTACAAAGGATTGTACATGAGCATGGGCCTAGGATTCTTCACAGGCTTTTGGGGCTTACTAGGGCCAATACTTATTTGGAGACCTTGGAGAAATGCCTACCTGAGGTTCTTGGACAGATTGACAAATTATATGTACTAATTGGTTGCAGTGAATGTTGCAAAGTGTCACCCATGGCTGAAAAGCTAGTAGGTATGTAATTCTAAATTCTAATAACTACTTTATTTGAAGTTCATCAAGTTTAATTCTCTGTTTAAGTTACATAAATCTTATATGGAAAGGCAGGATGACTTTTTGTTGTTGGCTTAATTGCACTTCTGGTTTATCAGGTATCATAATTGTGCTCAGTTCCATGTCAGAAAATCTGGTAATTATTTAATGAAAGACAGATTAAGGGCTAAAATCGCACAATTGCGATCCTGATAGACTAAAAGCACAAATAAACCTTTTGTTTTTTTTCGATGCTCATGTTGGTATGAACAAAAGAACAAGGAGAATCATGAAGGTAAAGGATTTAGAGTATGCGTTTAAATGTTTAATTTAGATTAGAAGATGTCAAGTTATTAAATGACTTTTCTAGTGTTTAGACCTCTTAAGAGTGCATGCTTACAGTTAAATGGTTATTTCTTTTTGAAAATCAGTTAAATACATTTTAGTACGCCAATGTTTAGTTATTTTTTCAATTTAGAACAGTTGATCAGTAAAATTCTGCCTCTACTTATAACCATAATTTTTGCAGCTTATTGCAGATCAGCTACACACTTGTGATGTGGGATGAAAGCCTTATGCGTTGTTGAAAGTGAAATATATGTGCTATTGAAGTTTACAAGACATGACACTTCATTCGAGTAAAAAAACTGATTTGCAAAATCACTCTTTTTTTTAATAGTCTTTTACTCTATGACCTATCTGTAATGTTGTGTTATTTTCCTTTATAAGCAATGACTATTAATATGTAATAATGTGAAGGTTTTACACTCCGTGTTGAAGATGTTCCTTTTTAATTAGGGCTGCATTCAAAACGACTTGTTGTCACCTTGTTTTCAGAGTGATATTTTATTTGGAATTTTTTTATCTGATTATGTTTTGAAATCTTGATGGGTGTTTTGGGTTAGATGATGGGGAAGTAATTTGGTGATGACTTGTTTGTGGAGAAATTCATGGGAACAAGTACACTTTAGAGTTTAGCTGTTACAAGAATGGGTGAAAATATTATGGTGTTTTTGAGTGGTAATTTTGATATTATTCTGTTCTTAGGGAACTTTAAAAAGAAAGAAGACTGTTAAAATTATGTTAACAGTAGAGTCATGACTCATTAACAAGCTTAAAAACAGTAGGACATGAATTGGTAAGAGAATAGCAATTTTTAGTTTGTGACTCTTACTATTTACTAATAATAAACTCTCATCCTGTTTGTTTGCAGTGAAAGTTTTGAAAATGAGTGGAATAGAGGGTAAAACGAATTGGAATTCATACTTTTACAATCTACTTTATCAAAATTTTAATCTCAACTCTCTTTCATTTCATTTAAATCTATTCTACCAAACATACTATAACAAAAACTAGCAGAATGAGAAGGTTTACTTATTTGCAAACCATTTAAGTTCCTAAACATAAATTACATCAAGCTTTCTACAAATCTTGAGATGAACTTTGTCACAGACTAAGATGGTTACACGCTGTTGCATTTCATTTCAGATAGAAATAGCGAAGCCTAAATCCTTCGAAGCTGTGTTAAGATATTCAATAGACAAACCATTTGAAAGCCGGCTCTGAGCTTCCCATGTCAAGCATTTCTCTACATCAGCTCGCCAATCAGTAACATTCAAATTGAAGTACTGATCATGGATGCCATTCTTTTGCAGTGGCTTAGGACTCGGTCTAATTGAACTAGTATGCAAAATGTCACGAAGAACTGAAGTGCTCAGAGCGCGAACATGTGCACTTGGAAGAGAAAGGCATCTGATTATAGCTGGTAGGCGACACTGCATGTGTATATGCACAAGGATATTGGTCAACAATTCTATTTTAACTACAGAGCATGCACATAAAAATTTACATTAAAGAAATCAATTTTAACTTATTTATTTCATTTTTTTTTTATATTTTTTTCTCCTAGAAATTCTTCTAGAAAAGTTTACCCAATCAGGCCTTAGTATAGGCCCCAGCTCAAACGAGGAAAGTTTGTTTACCTTTAACAGGTTTGAAAGCCCATCTGCCACTGCAAGTCCAGATTCTCCCAACTCAATCACCGGTTGAACCGCTTTAGCCATTGCTTCCAATAGCTGGCCAGTTTTACAAAAAATTGAAATACAAACATCAGAAAAGATTAAGGATAAACCTGAAAGCATATGAAATATCAAGTCCTTTCTGTAAACCCATCATCATAAATAACACTAGTAAGTAAATTTTAAAAGAAACATTACTGTCTTTAATTTTCACAAAGTCATTATTGCCATGTGGTCATGAATTGAAGACAGATTTCTGGTTGAAAGAAATTGAAACTTTGAAAGTGCATAGATAAATGTTTGAATGTTACCTTCAGCTGTGGTAAAGTGCAAGCTTCTCCATCCACCAGCATTCCGTCTGTGGCTCGTAGTAGTAAATCTGATGCACTTGCCACGATTACTAATGATTCTAAACTATCATGGTTTCTCAATAGTTCAGTTATCAATTTTACAATCCGCTGATTGATTCTCCACATCTTCTGACTTAGATTGTCATCTTTGGCAATCCATGGCTGCAATTCCTTCTCAGCCTGACAAACAACAAATCTAGGGATGAAAAAATGAAATATTTTAAAAAAACAAAACTCAAAAAAAGGAAGCAGATTTGGACCATTGGTTATATGTTTCATGGGTAACAAATGTGGTAATTCAAAATTTTAGTAGTCTGTCCCAAAAATACTAACAATCCTGGCTAAGCAAAACAGCTTTCCTAGTCCATATATCCAGAGTCATTATTTATGCAACCATTTCATTAAAAGACAAAAACAGACCTGAAGAACAATTGCCATAGCTGCTTTCATAGGCGATGCGGATACAACCTTGCATAATGCATCAACAACCTACATCACATTAAATCACATAATGATTAATAATGAACCTTTTCATCTTCTGTAAACTGGAATTTCATTTTTCAGAATACAGAAACATTTCTCTCAAATCCTCTCAAAACCTAATACTTTTACATCTGTCTTGTGGACTAAAGATACACCTCTTCTGGAGGCAGTATTGCAATACTCTTATGAATTCAAATTATCATTAGTCTCCATTTTCACCAGTAGCTCTGAAAACCTAATGTCTATGATTAACAAGAACTTGTTGTGTATAGATTAAAAAAATTGTTTGCCATTTAAAATAGCAAAGAGGATATTTTAGTTGCAGAAGTATAATATATGTAATAGTACCTGTCTCCACCCCTGTTGAGCAGAAGTGCTTTCTGCACAAGGTTGAGTCTCAGGAGATCCAATCAACTTCTGCCATAATAACGATACTACAGAGAAACATAACTGTTGCTTCTCTGCAAGCCTGGATCTCAGAAAAATCTGGGCACTGCAATTGAATCCTATATGCCTGTCCATAGTCAGGAAGTTGGCTAGATCAGAAGCATCAAATGGGAGGAGACTTGTGGCACCTTTTCCAAAGGTACTTCCTGATCCTGATGCTTCATTTGAATGCGAAGTTCTCTCGCAATTTATACGGAATTCTGAGGGGTACGAATCCTCAGAAGTTGAAATAGATGTCTGTCCAGGGTCAAGGCGGCTATTATTAGTTTCACACTGTTTTTGTCTCTTACTACTATCATCACAGGGATCTTTACAAATAGGGGTATGAATTAAGGTTGCTCCCAATGGCTCTGCCTTGTTAACTATGGATGCAACAGCTTTCCTGTGAATATCTATGAGAGTGTACAATGAAGAAGCCCTAGAGTGAATTTCATCATCCCATTTGCAACGCATCAGAATAGACAGAGCACGCATGCAAGCTTTCGACCGTCTGAATAGTTCAGAAATATGTGCAGCAACCATAGCAGCTGCAACTATTTCATTTGAGCTGTAACTCCATGAGGTACCAACAGAAGATGGCTTCAACGAAAACAGCGCCTCTAGAATCGCTAAAATTCTGTGAGTGTGGCGTGTTGCCGAATCTATGCCATTCTGCAATGCATCATGGGAAGATCCATCTATTTTGACAGGCTTAACTATATTTTGTACATTGTTGGGGACTGAGGGATTTTTGCCTTGTGAGATCTTAGGGAACAGCTGAAGCTCACAGGCAAGAGCATAAACAGAAGCCAGAACATAAGAATCAAATGCTGCTACAGGACCTTGCTTCTTCATTTTCTTATTTTTGGTTTCTTTCTGGCTTTCTGATACTGCTTGTAAATCCTCAAAGATTTCCTCTGCCAAATAATTTCCTTCACCTCTTGGTTTCTTGCTTCCATTGAATTGGACCTCATGACTAACACAAACCGTTAAGACAACGAATAGTAGGCGCGAAGCGAGCTCAACAGATGCACATGATTCTAAGAAAAGCGAATGCACCATGGTACGAAGTTCCGCCACAGCAAGGTTTTTGGAGGCAGACCCCACACAATAGTATCTTGTTTTTCTTTTGTGACCACTGATGGACTCAACTGCTGGAAATGTCCTCTGAAGAATAGCTTCCACTGTAGCAACAAATATTTTCATGAGACACGCTTCAGATGGACTTCCACGAGGAAGATACTCCAGAACCTTGAGTAGGGGTATGTACAAATTCCATGAGAGTATGGGAGGTTGAAGTGGTGTTGCAACAACAATCTCTGGAAGATCAACAGCTGAGGAATTTAATGGAATTAAGCCATAAGCAGCTTCCCAAATGGTACAAATTCTCCACTCAACCTCTGGACCATAAGCACATAGCATTGAGGCAATGCCTTGGGCCGTAGCTTCAATAGTGGCTTCAGCTGCAGCATCTTCAATCTGATCGACAAATATATATTATAGATCTTCAGCATGCATAAAGAATCAGCTCTACTCTACAGTACCTTACAAAATTAGAAAAAAGAAAATGAGGTAACTTGCACAGAGTGAGTAACCGAACCTGCTTTCTGTGGGAAGAATTGTATCCACCCAAAGGTTCATGTTGAACTTCGAATCCATCAACTTGCCTTAATGGAGGGAAAAGTAAAGCAGGCTGAGAAAGTATCCGGAAAAGCAATGCAGCTGCAGCATCAGCGGCTACACCAGATCTCATGGACATTGCAGTCCCTATGGCACGCAAGAAATGGAAATGTATCCAATTTCTTGGAAGCTGTATTAACATTTAGAGAGAATGTAAATAAACCGAATCAGTCAAATTGAGTTCAAGCTTTCACAAAGTTTATGCACATGAAAACATCAAAAAATGCATATTGAAAACATCCAATACTTTCTACTTCAGCTGATTTCTTAACTAGTTCCCTGGTTAGAATTTGCATAAGAGGAGTGCTAGGGACAGTCTCTCAGATACTATCTTCCATAGACTCTTCCTGTGATTGGTTAAAATTTACTAGAAATCACCAATTTTGATGGATCTCACATCATTTAATGATTCTATTTCCTAATTTAACTGATTTCAACAAAAAATAAATCAATAAATTTCAATCAATCACAATGAGAGTCTATGAAAGAGAGTGTCACTAATACTCCTCATTTGCATAAACATTGCACAGCTTACCTTTATTCCAGAAGCATAATCTTCAGCAGCTCGAAGAAGCTCTACAAGCTGCACAGCAGCATCAAGTGCATCCGGAGCCCATGATGGGGGTGCTTCTAAAAGTCCAAGAAGTAGTCTTTGAGTTGCACTAGGAGTTGCAATGGCATAATATCTAGATAATTTGGATATATAAATTTGCTCAGGCCAATGCATTCCAGGAACAACAAAATAATAACTAGAAAGGTATTGACTATTGAGTTCAGAATAATAACCTGTGAAATAAACGTGCATACGGTTCTAGAGCTGGTAACCCAGCAACGAGATGCTCATCGAAAGCTGTTGTTGGAGGAGGAAGTAGGAGTGCAGGGACAGCAGCTGCTGTTAAAGTAGCAGTCTCATAACGAGCAACTTCGTCATCACAAACACTTAATATAACACCAGCACCATTAGCAACTGCCCATCTTGGAGTTGCCGGCACGAGTTGAGGATGCTTCCCCGAACCACACGCAGAAACTAAGGAAAAAACAAACTCAGTTAAGAAAAGATTATTATAAAAAATTGTCTTTCCAGAATCAAAATGATTAATGCCCTTTTATACTGCTGTACAATGGAAAATTAGAAATGAAGGAGTCAAATTGCTACATGTGTACTCTTTGAATTTAGACTTAGGACCCGACTCAACCTCACAAAATCACCTAATAAGGTGAGGATTGACCAAGCCTTATAAGGACTACATTGATCATACATGTAGTCAATGTGGAATCTCACTTCTCAACACACTCAACACCAAGACTTGATATTTGGAGCGTGGACAAATGCACTTGGCCTAATAATAACATCCCTTCATGCCTAGGAATAGAAATAGAGTTTAATAGTGATGCACTGATTTTACATTGTCCAACAATCACAATCCTTTGTTTGTTTGCATGACTTTTAATATAATTTTATAAAAATCATCAGACTAGATAGGGAGAAGTCAAATTTTATTTTAGATTTCATGGATCAATTATAAAAAAAACAATGTTCAGTATTCAGTAAAAAGAAATGGAAAACTGCAAAATATTCAAATATCACATTAACAGAAGTACAGAGTCAGAAAAGTCGAGTTTGATTATGTAGAAGAACCTACCAATAGTTGGTGGCTTGAGTTCTCCTGCAGCATATTTACCCACAACACCACTGCACCTGTTAATACATGACAGTTTCCATCAATCTGAATTGAAAGAATCAAAACAATTTGTAGGCATAATGAAAAATACTCACCACCGAAAATAGTCACTTCTAATGCCTAAAGGTGCAGCTCGTAGTATATCAGTAATCCAAGGGGACAAGGGTCTTATAGGTTTCTTCTCCTGCTGCATCAAAGAATTATGGCCAGACTCTCTATCTACAGAATCATTAGCCGCGGTTGCATGACTTCCACCACTACTGCTTCCTTCTGCTTCACAATTTTGCCTTTCCATTTTGTATATGGGGCGATTGTAATGAGTTAAAATACGCAAAATTTCACCACATGCCATAGCCCATTGTTCTGAATATTCATTCTGTAAAATTAGACAGAGTAAATGAATTAAAAGGTTGGCATGAAACATCTTTGTGGATACTAAAGCTGCATAAATGATGTTAGAAACTAAAAGTCAAACTATTTCATTTAAGTGATAATTTGTGTTTGCATTTCATTTGACTAGAAACTTATTTTATAGGAATTTGATTTGAATTATGTACAAAAAAGAATCAAATCAAAAAATAAGCCAAGGGATTATACCTCATTTTTTGGGCAGACTAAAGAAATGAAAGAAGCAAATGGAGGACTAGTCTTATCATAGTCCAGCGTACCATCAATAATACATGAAATAATTGGAAGCACAACTGCATGCCCGTGCTCTGGGTGATGAAGAACAAGTACCGCTGCATGTACATGTGAATGAATAAATACGCATAACTTATTGTTGAGTGAATCATAATTGAAACTAATACTAAGTAAAGCATAAACACATACCCAAAACATCATCAAAGAGGAGCATTTCTTTTGATGGATAATGGTTGCGGATCAACTGTCAAAGCAACACAGACTAGTAAGTATATATGTTTGATAAAAACTACTGGATTTCATAAGTCAAAGCACAACTTTTTTTTATTGAATCTATGAAAATAAATGTATTTCTATTTCCACTTTTTGAGTTTATCTGTAAATAATAGTTGCATTATCATACCTCAGCAATATCCTCAGAAAATTGTTCTGATGTAAATTGGCCAATGTATTCAACATACGCAGCAATTTGATCCTAATAAAAATAAGAAATATGTCATAATTAACATAAAAGTGCTTACATGTAGGCTTGGAAACATCTGTTTTCAGTTACAAAGGACTAAACTGCTGCTTTCTGACTAGTATGATATATAAAGACTGAAATGGAAATAGCTATCAAACATTCATTATTCATTATCTTAAGGGACAGAGCATTGGGACAACTTGCTATAATACTATTATTTGAGAAAATAAATGGTGCTATATTAAATTCGATATATATAGTTTTAAATTCACAATTTTTAAATTCCATGTTTCATTATAGTTTTAAGAACTAAACTAAGTTTTCAAAAAAAAAAAAAACACTAAACTAAAACTCTAACAGCTATAATGAATCATTGTAGCTATAGCACCCTATACTAACCCTATACTAAACTACTTTGATTTTAAAAGTTAACCTCCTTTCTTTGGTCATTTTATTCCATTATAAATGGTAAACATGAAAACATTAATTATTAACATCATACAAAAATATCACAACATTATAAATAAAATTAATATATATTACATTGATATACATAAATAAACAAATATTTATTAAGCAGTGTACAAATAATAATCATCTTTTTTTTCTCAATCATATTAAAAAGATTAATATTTAAATAATTTATATGGTAAAGATATTTTTTAGAATTATTGAAAACGTGCATTGTAAAATAAATAGACTTTAAATAATCCCTATATTTTAATTTTAAATGCTACTCAAATGATTTGTTTAGAGTACGTGAGAATAAAGGGAAAATAGTGATCATGACTTGTGAAGCAAAGTAACTTATTCAAATTATAATTGGTGCAAAATAAAAATAAAAATGAAAACAGGATGTGGATATTATCATTCATGTAACTTGACTCCGAATTTTCTGAATAATAATTTATTTGACATGTCATCGAGATAGTTCATGCTAAAATTGTCAAAATTAACAAGGTCAATCAGGCTTTTTAAAATAGAGACCCTAAACGAATTGGGCCAATTTGAGCCAACTTGGTAGGCCTAATGGGTCAGGCCAAGCCCGTAAAATAACATATATGAATCAACTTAATATAAAAATAACATTTAATTTTATTTAACTTTGAAAATGATAATATAATTATAAAAAATATTTGTTTGAGCTATAACAATGATATTTTATCTATAAAATAGGATTTTCCAAAACTTAAATTGAAATATAATTTATTTTGAAATTTAACGATAATAACATTCATAATAACAACAAATAATACAATTTCCTTCAAATTAAAAAAATAATAGTAATTTCTATAATTAAAAAAATGCATAACTATTACTATTAGAAGATGGATTAAGTTAAGCTAAAAATAACTTCATCTTGATCCTTTGTTTTCTCTTAACTAGTTTTAATGAGTAACTTATAAACTATTTTTTTTCCAAAAGGAGGGAAACTAATATATACAATGAAGTTACTCAGGTTAAAATACTACTTATTATTTATTATTAGCATGGTAAGTACCTTTCTTTGTTGATGATCTAGTGGGGGAGGCCAGAATAGTGATGAAAACTGAAGACGATCCATCCACCTTTCAGCGGAAGCAGTAGCAGCCATTGAAGCTTCTTCTTCTTCTAATATGAAAACCAACAACCCAAATCCAGCCAAAACCGGCTACCAGTCAAGAATTAATATATCGTAATTCAACATTCCCTGTTTACCATGCCCACATTTTTTTTACTTCATGAGTATCCATCATTCATATTTCAAATAACAAATTAACACTCAATAAAACTATGTCCAGTGAAATCACATATCAATGAAACTGAAGGTGATTTCTTAGTTTCTCTACACTACAGAACCAGAAGGGAAAAGAAAATAAACAAAAATCGATTGCTTATATAAAGAAAACAGAGCAGATATGAAATAAAAACAATAACAATGATGAGATTGCGATTTTCTACTAGAAACATTCAATTTTCTTCATGACCAAACATTTTTTTCAACTAATCTTCAAAAACTAGTTTCCATTAGATTCACTACAGATTAAAAAATAGAGAGCCAGAGCAAAACATATGAATCCAGTTGAGTAATCAACACAGATGCACCAACAACGAGATACGTGCAGAGTAAAAAAAAATTAAAAATGAAAACCAGGACCAAAATATCTAATAACAACTTAGATTCACCAGAGTAAAAATTCAGAAAAAAAGAGAGAGAAAGAAACAATCAAATCCACTTCAATAATCGACACAATTACACCATCACCAACAACAAAATTCGAAAACGAGTGTAATCAGGAAGAAAAAAATGTAGCGGAACTCCAAAAACTATTCTATGAATGAAACAGAGCATGAACAATGAGATTAAGATTTTCTCGTAGAAAGATTCAATTTTCAACAGTTGAATTAATCTTCAAAAACTGGATTTCCAGAAAGAAAAAATATATATCTAACAACAAACTGAGATTCACCACACAGTAAAAAAAATCAGAAAGAAACAATCAAATAATCAACACAATTACAACAAAACTCGAATACAAGATACAATCACACGAAAATGAAGCACGAAACCGCATAACAATAATTAAAAATTATAAATAAACACTGTGTGTATGTATTATGTATATATGTATGTACCTGACGAGTTGTGTGTACGGGAGCTGATGAAAAAAAGGTAGTCTGATTTAGAATGAGATTTTCGTGTTGATTTTTGCGCCTTTGTTATTATGTAAATAAAAGTAACGATAAGATTTCATGAAAGAAAGAAGAGAAATTAGTGGTTGGTTATGGTGGTGACAGAGATGAAGAGAAAGGAAGCCAAGAGAAGCGAAGATCTTTAGTAGAGTTCACAGAAGTTGTGTGCCTGCGTGGCAAGATATTTTCCTCTCGCTTCTTACACGTCATTATTGTCAATCATACATTCATGTACATACTAACATACATACCCCATGAGTTTATTAATTTATTTCAAGTCTTACTATAAAGTAATAAGCTTTTAATTAAATAAATTAATTGCTGAAGTCAAACTTATATAATAAAGAGAAAACCGACCCTATAAAAGAAATTATAACAGACTATACTATAGTGGGAATCATAAAATTGTATAATACTAAGGTAAACCCTAACTTGTTCGTGCATGTACACAATTGTGAATAATCTGGTTTACCGATACATCAGTTTGCAATACAGGCTTTGTTAGTAAATAAAGGTTTTGGTTCCTCCGTATTTCCTTATAAAGATAATATATAGAATTTGACATAATTAATATATCATATTTTTTATATATTTTAAAAAAATGAATAATCTTTATGATTCAATTTTACTTAAGTTATTTTAATTATGAAGAGATTAATTTTCTTAAGCATTACACAAAAGATTTAAATAAAAATAATTTTAAAGTTTAAACAATTAAAAAATACTACATATTGTTTAATTAGGTATTTTCCACTCTAAACTGGTGGAGGGAAAAGCAAACAGCTTCCACTTATAGAAGCCAGAATAATTAACGTAGTGGAATCCGAGCATGTTGCGTTAGAGAGAAAGAAGGTGGAGAACCAATCATGTGTTGACACGTGTGAATCTGCGTGGTTGGGAAGGCTGAGAAAATATCTGGTGTTAAAGCTCCCCCACGCAAGATATTTTCTCTCGCATTACACTCTGTCGAGTCGGTGACACGTGGCCCAATCACAGGACAGCATAAGATATTATTATTACTACTCCATGGCATTCCATTTTCTCACATGCTGCATGACCATGCAACATGCTCCCATGCATCATACATCAAGTTGTTCTACTTTATCTTTTTGTTTTTAGGATGTTGTTCTACGTTATCTTTTGTTATACACCTTCACTAATAATTCATATTTATGTTGTGTAATTAAATTTATAATAATTATACGATAATTAAATTTAATAAAATAAATAAAATGTATTTTAAATTTATGATAAATAATTTATTTTGTAATACAAGGTTATTTTTAGATTTTTTTTAATATTAAATTTTAATTTAGAAAGAGATAATAGGTTAAGAAAATTATAAAAAAAATTCAATGGACAAGATAAACGCTTATTTTATATAACTAAAATTTACAGTAAATAAACACACTTTTGAATATATAAATTATATTATAATTAAAATTTATAATAATTTTTTTTGAAATGTATATTATATTTTAGATTTATATGTTAATATTTTCAAACTACCCTTTAAAAGGATGGTGAATTGGTGATATATATTGTCATTTAAATTATCTAGACTGATTTGTCAAAATTAATTTTCTAGGTTTTGAATTGTTAAAAAAATATTAATTATTGTAAAAGTACGTTTTTTTTTTCTTTTAAAAAGCCACAAATGAGTTTCTTAAGATCTTGATTCATTATTTTGTTAAAAAAAATCTTGATTCATTAAGAATTGGGGTGTGTGTATATGTAGTAAACTACAGACAACACTACATCTAAACTTAATTATTTTCTTTATTAAAAATATTTTGTTATGTTCTCTTCTTTCACTTTCTTCAATAAATCAAAACTACGTACCAATACCATTAAATTTCAAGTCCACTTGAAAGCATAATACTAAAATCTCTTGTCAAATTAGAACAAAGTTAGCTGTTAGCAGCTAATTACTAAACAAACCCAGTGGAGAATATATGTGTAAAGCAATGGCATCTTAAGAAATTTCTAGAGACATAATAAAGGAGTGATTCCATTGACCCTAGCAAGAATTTTGACTATCGAGAAGAACAAACAAGCTAGTTAATTAGGACGCCACGCGGTCACTTAAAATAAACACAATTGGAAAGCATGTCAATTCTAACAACATTTGACATCATGAAGAAACAAAGTAGTAGCAGTAGTAACTCGCAGGATTTCACTACACAAAATAAAATACTTAAAGAACTAGCAACGATTGCATTGTGTCGTATTAGGAGCCTTACACCTGTAATGATTGAGATTTATGGTGCATTATTGGGGCCACCGGGTCGGCCAATGATATGTTATTATAAAAAATTTGGACGGCTCATAAAGTTAGAATAACCTTAGATGTTTATGTTTGACTTGATGTCCATTAACAAAAGTTCCATAGCTAATCACTTTTGCTTCAATCTTTGTATGTTTTTCAGTTTGCTTCTTTTTCTTTCAATTGGATAAATCCCACCTTCCAAGTAAAGCGAGTAAAATAAAGAAGTCACTGGTATTAAATAATATATTTCAAAAAATACTAAACATGCACTCAATTAGCCCATAATAAATAATCGTGGAGGTAAAGTTTCATTGTGTTAATATATTAAGAAATAATCAGTTTAATGAGTTGAAAAAACTAATAATCTCTGACCCAATAACAACAAAACATGCACTTTCATGTGTAACTAGTGTAAAAGAAATAGATGAAAAATAAAACAAGTAGATAGAAGAATTTATAATTAATCTTCCTTACATGAAAGTAAACTTTCACCAACTTGATAATTTATAGTATTTACTTATTACATACAAGCTTTTGCATTCTAAATTAGTTCATTTAGGCACAACTTTTTAAAAGCCCAAAATCCTACTCCAAGGCACAGTGCATGACGCACATGCTTAGTGTTTCGCTCTTTTTTCTTTGTAAAAAAAAATATTTTTTAAAATTGGACACAATTTTGGAAACTACTAAAGTTTATTTTTTGGGGCTTGAATTTAAATATTGATTTTACATTTAGATTTACTGAATCAAAATGTTTTTCAAAGTAGAGATTTTGCATTAACCGAGAGCTAAGCTAGTCTTCAACCTAATTTATAGGTGTTATGGACTTTGTTTTGCTGGCTTTTGCACACATTGTGCTTAAGATAATAATTCTCTTTTTATATAATGAAATATTTTTCCTTGCCTATATTAAAAAAAAAAAAAAACTCTGGGTGCTCTAAGAATCTACCATCTATATCATGCGTTTCATTTGATCCTCTGCTCTTATATTCATATTATATTCTTTCAATACAGTTTGGATGCTTAATTCTTTTGATAACAACGTACATTAAGGGTAATGCTACTTTTTGCTTGAGATTCTCAGGTCAGATTAACTAAAGCACACAGAAAGTGCCACACAAAACATCATTGCAACTTCATTATTATTTCCTGTTTTCATCTAAGATTTTGTTAATTTGGTGTATGAGATTATTGCTCGGATTAATGGGCTGTAATTAAACAACCTAGTATATTATGATTAAACTCTTTTTACAATGGATCGTGCCACCAACAGCTTTTGGACTAGAGTAGGCTATAACTTTTCGATCAACGAACTTTTCAAGTTAACAATTGAATAATACAATAAAATAACATTGCTTGATCACAACTAAAATTAATCACATAACATACACATTTATTCCCAACTAATTAAATTGGGTTGAACTTGGGCATTAATTTTCAAATATTTGAAAATTAATGAAATGGTCCAATAGTACTCTTCATTTCACGTTCTTCAATAGGTTGCATTCCAATTCCTTAGCAGCAAGATTTTTGAGCTTTTTTATAAGTATTTCAAAATCGTCTTGGCTTTTAATGAGACTGAGACGCATGTAACGTTCATCTGCACCAAACATACTTCCTTTACGACCAATGATGCCTTCAGCTTTAAGGGTTTCATAGCAATTCATGTCTTCTTGTCCCTCACACTTCAACCAAGCGTAAGCTGTGAAAAATTCGAAGCCAAATTTTTATGTGATCAAGGGAGAAAGCTTATTTAAACTTTTAAAATAGTTTTATATAGATATAATTAACTTATTATAAATGAATGATTGTTATTAAATAATAGTGTAATAGTGTAAAAATACATAATCTTTAAACTCTAAGAACAAATATAGTATTTATAAACACGTGTGGTCAGAAATTGACATTTATTTACCTGGTGTAGGATCTCTGACCCTTTTGAAGAAGGTGCAGTATTGTGGAGACAATTTCTGTAGAGAAAACCGTTTTGATTGAGATATGATTTGGTTCAACCTTATCCAACGATCTCTCATGGTTGAATATGTAAATTGGAATATTTCTTTTCCATCTCCTTCAACAACCACGTCCAAAAGCTTTAAAGCTCTCAGCTGAACGTCACGAGAAACTCCTAGGGCGTTCAGTCTCAAATATGTCAACATCTTTTCATATACTTTCTCATCCTTTACTATTGCCCATCTGTTACAAAATCACAATATATAGAATTGTGATTAAATGACAAATTAGCGCATTACCGTTAAACTCACAGGTTTTCAATTCAGTTATAATTCATTAGTTTGATGAATGTTTCATAGTAACACATCTCACCCAAATCTACTTCCAGCATGGCCTGTGAGTTTGGACATTGTAAAGACCATGAAATCATCATCAGCTAGTGAAGGAATAGCAGTGAAATGTGGCCAATAATAGGCTCGATCGTGAACGGTTTTCACATTATGGCCTTTGAGAACTCCTTTGTTCAACTTTCCATCTGGATTGTTTGGTGAAGTCACAAACTCTATAAATCTAGAGTTGCTATTCGTGTGGTTCTTCCACAAGGATGTGTCTCCTTCATAACTAAAATCCCTAGAATTGAAAAATTCCGTTTGTTGTTTATAAAGCTGTGGCAAAGAAAGTTTAACACAATTATATTTATGTCATCTATCATCAAAAATTTAATTAGATATATAGTTTCTTTTTAAGTGTTGCTATTAAGTAACTAAGATAATAAGTTGGTTTATTTAAATTTATTTGATGAAATAAATATTTATTTTAATAAAAAAAAATTATTTATTTATATAATATGTTTTTCTAAATTATTTTTATTTAAAATAAGTATATGTTTATTCATTAAAAGAAACACATATGTCTAAACATTTATTTTAATTTTAAATAAATTGATGCAATATAAAAGAAAAAAGATTATACACTTATCCTGTCATACTTCACAATTTACTATAAACATGCTAAATTTGATAAAACTAATTTAAAAGTAATTGAAACAATCATTTATAATGAGATAATAATACTCACAATGCATCTTTATTAAACTTAACATAAATTATAAAGATAAGAAGTATACATATTAATGAAGGGCTCACCGGGTAATATGGTGCTGTGACTACCACTTTTGCTGGAGACAATGAAGAGTTAGAAGACAAGGCATAAACGGCGGCACTGAGGAGTTGCGTTGCGCCACTTCCGAATATGATGTACTTTCCTTCAGTAATTGCATTCCCAACGGTTGCATGAACCTTTTGGATGTAATTAACGAGTAGTTGCGAGATGAATGATCTATCACTGTAAGTATAACCCATTCTGTGCCATCCTGATACTAAAACCGCACTGCTTGCTGCATGTTGCATCCAAAATGGCTCCACAAAATATGGATCCCCACTGCAGTAAACAAATTCAGTCTATTTTATTAATTAAAAATAATTAATTTAATGCTAATGTTATAATTGTGATTAAAATACATGGTAAACTATTTTACATTAATCTTTCTAAATATATACATATATAGATTCATCTAATTAATATACTAACTTCTCTCAGATATTATTATTTATATAATATTAATATCGGTGACCAAAACTAATATTGATGAACCGAGGTGATTTAAATTGCTGGTTATAATAATTGCCATGATTTATTTATTTCTTTTTCGCGGAGAATACTGACCCGTGCAAAAGCATGGTAAGTAATCCAATTTAATAAATAAAAAATAAAAAAGAGAGAAAATAATAAATAAAAACAACTAACATGTTAACACGTGTTTGGAAATTCTGGATAGTTTTTATAAAGATATTAATATTTATTCCAGAGAAATGTACACATTATTTATAAAAAAAAATAAAAATTATATGACAACGAGATTCTAACTTTATTGATTTTATAAGTTGCAACTTGCTGGCGTGCCTATGGCCACAAAAAACTAGTGCAATGTTAAGACCATCTGACCATGGTTAGTAGAATGAATATAATAATCAATAAGAAGGGTTAGTTTACCCATCAGCGTCGGCATCACAGTGAGATAAGAAGATGGAGCAGTCAGAACCAGCATAGCATGAATTGCATTCACAAAGAGGCTCATCATTATTAATATTCATGCCTTTAAGAGCAAGACCATCTAAATAGGCTCTTCCATGTCCTGAGCATGGTATTGCTGCCACTGCCTCAGCTTCTTCTGCAGCTCTACTGCTCCAAGTACTGGACTCACATTCTCCCTTACAAAGAATCATCAATAATATTGCTAAATACAATATTGGACTAGTACTTGTTCTTTTGGCCATTCTAGTCTCTTTTCTTCATGAAATCTTCAAGCAATATAGATTTCTTGGTTGAACTCGGATATTTCTGAAATGATCTAAGTGGCATCATGTCCATGAATTTAGATACATAGTACAGACAAATTAAGGTCTGAACATAGTAAATTTTCAAAACTAAGGATAAATTAAGAGAATAATTAGAAGCTAGCTCCCTTATTTATGAGCAGATAATACTCAACAGATCAATTGGATTGTGTTACAATTATAAGCCACAACAAACATAACAATATTGAAATCTCATTAATTGAAAAGCTTTTTATAGCTCAGGAGATAGATATGCAGTACCTTATCTGCTGCTTTCTTCTTAAGCCAAAAAATCAAACGGTGTTAAAAATAGTAGTCTTCGAATGAGTTGATATATACAGTTCTACAATCTCTATCTGTCATCAACTTCACCACACAAGTGGGATATTATTGAGCAACACAAAGGAGTACTTCTTAAGTCTTAAAATTAAGATACTGAAAGTGTAATAATTTTTTTTTCTTCATTGGACAACTTTTTGTGTGTACCCGATATGTTCACATGATTCTGACAGATTTTTTTTTTAAATAAAAATAAAAATATAATAGATGATATGACTAGAAATTTCATTTTTATTTTATTTTATCATATATAACATGTTTATATATCGTTTTCAACTACAACCGCCGTGCGTGCACTGTGCTTCACCGATTATTTAATAAAATATTAACATGTTTGATATATCGTTTTCAACTACAACCCCCGTGCGTGCACTGTGCTTCACCGATTATTTAATAAAAAAATATTTTATATTGAATATTCACCTTTAAATTAAATTTCAATAATTTTTTAAGAAATCCAAGGACTCAACACGAAATAGTACCAAATGATAATAATATAACATATTAAATTGTCAATAATTAAATTGTAAATCTTTTATATAATGTAACATATTTATATTATCTACAAATATAATAATAAGAAATATTTAATTCTTAAATAATTACAATAAAATAAAAATAGAAAAAAATGTTTGATTACTAATGCAATTATTTATGTCTTTTGCAATAACAATAAACAATTATAAAGATTATTTTTAAAAAAGAAAATAAATTAGACTTAAATATTTATCTAAAATGAGAATATTTAATTATCTTCATACTAGAATATACAAAAAAAAATGTTTATTTAAAATAATAAATAAAAATATTTTTATAATAAATATTATAAATAATAATTAAAATATTTTATCAAAATATATAAATAAACAAAGTTAAAAAATAGTACACTGATAATATAAGATAATTTTACATTATCGAATAATCATAACTCTCAATATAAATTTTAAAATAATTTTATAAAAATCATTTAACTTATTATAAATGGAGGACTATGATTATCTAACAATATAAAAATATTATTTTATACTATCATTATACTCAAATCAAGAAGAATAAATAGAATAATAAAACTTAAATATATTTATACAACTAATATTTCAAATATATACAATATTTTTTTATAGATATAATATAAGTAATTAATTTATTTGTTTTAATTTTTAATTTTAAATGATATATATTTTTTAAAAAAATTGCAAAAGTTCCGGGGGCATGCCCCCTCAACTACACACGTAGTTACGCCCCTGCATATATGAGTATGACAATCAATTAAGTTCCTCTCCATGTTGTTGCATCAAAGTTGATCTTTCATGAATGAACCAAACATAGAGCTAGAGATAGAATATCACTTTGTAAGGGAGAAAATATTGCTCTGAGGAGAAATATAATCAATCATCAATAAGGCTCTAGTGTTGACTATAGGTATATTCCTAACAAGTTTGGTTCATTTATAACTATGGATTCCATTCATTAATTGGATCCTTAATTATAGCATTATTAATTAGAACATAAATAAAGCATCATATGTGTGGGAACATACACATTTTGGTAAACTCTTCAAACACAATGAAGGAGTTGAAGAAAATATTAGGCATTTGACTGTTTGACTTAATTGCATTGTCTTTGTATTTTTCTCGTTGATTCTTTTCTTGTTAATTTTATCCGTGTGAGATGTTTGATCACCATATTACATAATTCTAGATGCTCAGGAAAAAAAAACTTTTCAATTCTTTTCGATTTTGATTTCTTTCTTTATTTTCTTTTGAAGTTCTACCATGCCTCTTTGTTAGTAGAACACCACTTTCTAGTATCAGGGCTTAGCCCTTGATGGCTATTTGACCCAATTGCATTGCCTGTATTTTTATTTGAATTTTTCTCTTGTTTATTTTCTTATTAATCTTATCTATGTGAGATGTTTGATCACCATTTTACATAATTCTAGATGCTTAGGGAAGAATTTACGGTTGAACCTAATAATTGTAACTATAAGAAAATGGCTTAAGCTTTAAATAATGAGAGTAAATTTAATCTTTTGAAGAACAACAATTGAATAATACACAATAAAGAACAATCTTGATTACAACTAAAATTAATCACACAATGGATTTGATCATACACGTTTATTCCCAACTAATTATTGTGTTGAGCTTGGGCATTAATTTTCAAATATTTGAAAATTAATGAAATGGCCCAATAGTACTCTTCATTTCATGTCCTTCAATAGGTTGCATTCCAATTCCTTAGCAACAAGACTTTTGAGCTTTTTTATAAGTATTTCAAAATCGTCTTGGCTTTTAATGAGACTGAGACGCATGTAACGTTCATCTGCACTAAACATACTTCCTTTACGACCAATGATGCCTTCAGCTTTAAGGGTTTCATAGCAATTCGAGTCTTGCTGTCTCTCACACTTTAGCCAAGCGTATGCTATGAAGAAATCCAAACCAATATTTTATGTAAAATATTAGACACTAGACCGCAATTAATTAATTCTTCATGAAATTGATGAAATAAACGGCATAAGCCTCAATCAAAATTAAAAATGGTTAAGAACAAATGTACTAGTATTTATAAACATAAAAAAAAAATGATAAACCCTAAAAATATGATCAGAAGTTAATTGACAATTAATATTTACCTGGTGAAGGATCTCTGACCCTCTTGAAGAAGGTGCAGTATTGTGGAGACAGTTTCTGTAGAGAAACCCGTTTTGATTGAGATATGATTTGGTTCAACCTTATCCAACGATCTCTCATGGTTGAATATGCAAATTGGAATATTTCTTTTCCATCTCCTTCGACAACCACGTCCAAAAGCTTTAAAACTCTCAGCTGAACGTCACGGGAAACTCCTACGTTGTTCAATTCCAGATACGTCAACATCTTCTGATATATTGCCTCGTCCTTTATTATTCCCCATCTGTTACAAAATCATAATATATAATACTTAATAGAGTTTAATTATACTCACTTTAATTATTAGAGAAAATTGATTATGTACTAGATCGAGTAAACTATTTCACAAAGGACAGTCTCACTATATCACCATTAAACTCATAAGTTTTCAAATAAGTTATAATTTATTAGTTTGATGAAAGTTTCATAGTAACTTATCTCACCCAAATCTACTCCCAGCATGGCCAGTGAGTTTGGACATTGTAAAGAGCATGAGATCATCATCAGCTGGTGAAGGAATAGCAGTGAAATGTGGCCAATAATAAACTCGATCGTGAATGGTTTTCACATTATGGCCTTTGAGAACTCCTTTGTTCAACTTTCCATCTGGATTGTTTGGTGAAGTTACAAACTCTATAAATCTAGCAGAGTTGCTATCTGTCTTGTTCTTCCACAGGGATGTGTCTCCTTCGTAACTAAAATCCCTAGAATTGAAAAATTCCGTTTGTTGTCTATAACGCTGTGGCAACGAAAGTTTAACATAATTTATGTCATCTATCTAATATAACTTCATAAACTAAACATAACATCAAAAACTTAGATATATATAGTTTCTTAAGTGTTGCTATTTTGTAGCTTACATGATAATATAAATAAAAAAATAAAAAAAGAAATGAAGCAGTTATAGTATCATCTAATCATAATTCATCATTTGAAAATCAAACAATTATTTATGATTGAATGTCGACAGTACTCTCAGTGCATCACTATTATAGAAGACTCACCGGGTAATATGGGACTGTGGCAACCACTTTTGCTGGAGACAATGAAGAGTTGGAAGATAAGGCATAAACAGCAGCACTGAGGAGTTGCGTTGCACCATTTCCGAATATGATGTACTTTCCTTCAGTAATTGCATTCCCAACGGTTGCATGAACTTTTTGGATGTACTTAACGAGTAGTTGTGAGATGTATGATCCATCACTGTAAGTATAACCCATTCTGTGCCACCCTGATACTAAAACTGCACTGTTTACTGCATGCTGCATCCAAAATGGCTCCAAAAAATATGGATCCCCACTGCAGTAAACAAATTCAGTCAATTTTATTAATAAAAAATAATGAATTTAATGGCGAATCGGTGATGCATGATCCGTGTATGTAAAATTATCTTAATACAAAGGTGGAATGTGTGAGTAAACTATATGAAAAAGTATGTAAAATTATGGTTATACTAAACTTCTAATCACATTCTTAAAGTATAAGGTTAAATTTAACATTGGTAACCAAAGGTGACATCTAAATGGTTGGTTATAATAATGAGAATAAAGGGAATACATTGGTAGGTTTTACACTATTCTTATTCTCTATAATATAACTAGCAGTACAGTACAGATCATCTTAATAAAACAATTAGATTTAGAATTGACCGTACTCTTAACTCAATTTAATAAATAAAAAATATAATTAGGAAGAAATGATTGATTTTATAAGTTGCAACTTGCAAAGCAAGTTGTGGTGGTGCCTATGACCACAAAAAACTAGTGCAATGTTAAGACCATGGTTAGTAGAATGAATATAATAATGCGAAGAGGTTAGTTTACCCATCAGCGTTGGCAGCACAATCATGAGATAAGAAGATGGAGCAGTCAGAACCAGCATAGCATGAATTGCATTCACAAAGAGGCTCATCATTATTAATATTCATGCCTTTAAGAGCAAGACCATCTAAGTAAGCTCTTCCATGTCCTGAACATGGTATTGCTGCCACTGCCACAGCTTCTTCTGCAGCTCTTGTGCTCCATGTGGCTTCACATTCTCCCATACAAATTACAAACATGTAATTTGAGGCACACAACACAGTCATCAATAATATTGCTAAATGCAATATTGGAGTACTACTTGTTCTTTTGGCCATTCTAGTCTTTGTAGTGAAATCTTCAAGCAATATAGATTTCTTGGTTGCACTTGGAGATTTCTGAAATGAATTAGTAGCATCATGTCCATGAATTTAGATAGATATATAGTACAGACAAAGGTTTGAAACATAAAAAAATTTCAAAACTTAGGATAATTAAATTAAATTAAGACTGAATATATATAACTAGAATTTGGGTAATAATTGGAAGCTAGACCCACTTATTTATGAGCAGAGAATAATAAACAGAATTGGATTGGGTCACAATAAATAAGCCACAACAAGCATATTATAACATTGAAAAGCTTTTAGCTCACCTCAAGAGAAGAAATACCAGGCTTACAGAGAACCGAACCGAATGGTGCT
This sequence comes from Amphicarpaea edgeworthii, assembly GCA_014843725.1. Classification (NCBI taxonomy): domain Eukaryota; kingdom Viridiplantae; phylum Streptophyta; class Magnoliopsida; order Fabales; family Fabaceae; genus Amphicarpaea; species Amphicarpaea edgeworthii. Next base: position 5,814,478 of record CM026325.1, read on the forward strand.
GTCTGAGTCTGCTAGTATTAATGAGTGCAGTCTAAGAAGGAGTACTATACTTCTTAAATAGAAGTGCTTCTAAAAATTACTATCAATTAAGATGATCTGTCCTACTAGAAAAATATATTTAATAAACAACTTAAATAACAAAAAGGTCTAATATTATTTTTTTTGCAAGTTGGTAACTGAGGCTTGTGATTTATATATTCCAAAATGGTTGTCAGAGAGTATCTCTTGACATCACTTAGACACTTACAATACTCTAGTTAATGGTGATAAGTCAGTTGAAAGAAGCTATATATAAATTGGTTAATTAAATAGATAATGGCTTTGGAAAATGTCGACCCAAATGTCCGTACCTATATTTAGTGTATTGATTGATGCATTATGTAAGGAAAGAAAGGTAAAAAATTGTTAGTTGTGATGGCTAAATTAAAGAAGGTGTGATTGTTGTTACTTTACAAATACTTTTATGGATGGGTATTGCTTAGTTGATGAAGTGAAAAATGTAAAACATATTCTACAGTACTATGTATGGTTCAATGGGGAGTAAGCAGCTCCTGATGTTCAAAGCTACAATAATATCATGAAGTAATTAATTACTTATTGATGGACTGTGTAAAGGTGGAAGAATGTAAAATAATTTTTTCAACATTTTTTTGGTTAAAGGCTATTATATACTGCCATGATCAGTCTATTATTTACAGTACTCTTGATTATTGATTAGGAGTGATCTCAATGTCTTGTATTAAGAGTTACATATCCTCTTAGGAATGTCGATCCCATGCACCTTTTGATTAGTGTTGTTAGAATGAATTCTGGAAAGGGTAAGCTAACTTTAGTTTACTGAACCATAATGAGCAATGTTTTACTACTTCTATATCATATTTTTTTTAATTAATAATTTCAGAAAGTTTTATTATTTAGGTACATAATTATTTTAATAATTAATAAAACACCGATTGTTATTCCTTTAGAACAAGATTTTGAAAATATACATGTTTTGAAAACGTTGGTTTATAAGGGCTACAATGTTGACCTGATCCATACATAATTAAAGCGTTAGAATAAGAAAACGTAAGGAATTGAATAAAACTACAATTATACATGAAACATTTTATTTGGATATATATTCAATTAGACTTAATTAAGCAAGAAAACAAATAAAATGACATATTTTGACTATTAAAAAAAACAAATCACAAACGCAACAAAGACTGTGATTTCCTTTAACGCTGGGGATAGCTAAGCATGACAAACTTCTGATTAAGCAGTTGAATCTTCGTAGTTCTTCAATTACAATACTTGTTGACGAAGGAATGTAATTATTTTTCATGCCTACAATTCAAAGCAAAACCAATAGTATTGTAAATTATTATTATTTAAGTCATGGTTTTATAGGCTAGCTGTATCTAGAATTATATATTCTTGAATTTTGACTAGGAATTAATTTTCCATGTTACGGTCTACATCCATGTGCAGATATTTATACCTCAACCACGTGAATTGTTTAATATTATGTCTTGGAATTTTATCGAATAATCAATCAATGGGATGAATACTCCCCCTCTCGTATTTTATATTATTAATGTGAAAGTGAATATTATGTCCTTTCGTAAGTCACGTGCAAAATTTTCAGCACAGGAAACGTACACTTAATAAACTCTAGCTAGCTATATCCTTAATTTTGAAAAGTCGTTATGGTCAAACCTACGTATAAGTCTATAATTATAAATGCATGGCCATTGGCCTCTTCATTTCAGAAATCTCAAAGTGCAACTGAGAATAATATTTGCTTGAATATTAGTGATATTTCATCATAAGAGAGAATAATGAGCAAAAAAACAAGTCCAATGAATTTGGCATTCATTTTAATGTTATTGTGTGCCTCAAATTACATGTTTGTAATTTGTAGGGGAGAAGAATGGAAGCCAAGTTGGAGCAGTGGAGCTGCAGAAGAAGCTGAGGCAGTGGCAGCAATATCATGTTCAGGACATGGAAGAGCTTACTTAGATGGTTTAATTCTTGAAGGGCATGAACCTGTCTGTGAGTGCAATCCATGCTATTCTGGATCTGATTGCTCCAAGTTGTCATCTGATTGTGCTGCCGAAGCCGGAAGGTAAACCCTAGCTTCGAATGAATTCAATCACACCCCAAATAAGTTGATCCAATTTTATAAAATTAATTTAAAAAACACACAAATGAAACAACGTAAAATTATAGATAACAGTATAAAATTATTTAAACTCGTGAGTATATACAAATACTTTTTTTTAAACTAATGGGTATATACGTATACACCAACAAGAGAAATGTAATTATAGATTAAACTTATCCACATACATATTTAAATCACATACAAAAAGTAGCATACAAGAAACAAAATATATATTTTTTGTAAATAATATTTATTGAATTTTTTGGCGTTGTATAAAATTGATTGAATGTGTATATTATTAATTGCAGTGGGGACCCATATTTTTTGGAGCCATTTTGGATGAAACATGCAGCAAGTAGTGCAATTTTAGTATCAGGATGGCACAGAATGGGTTATTCCTATAGTGATGGATCATACATCTCAGAACTACTTGTTGAGTATATCCAAAAACTTCATACCAGCGTTGGGAATGCAGTCACTGAAGGAAAGTACATCGTATTTGGAAGTGGCTCAACTCAACTTCTCAATGCTGCTGTTTATGCCTTGTCTCCAAACTCTTCAGTAGCGTCTCCAGCAAAAGTTGTAGCCACAGCACCATATTATCCAGTGAGTTCCATTAATTAATAATTATTTTGACAAAAAAATATATGTAATTTTATTTGTTGTTGTGCTATATATTCTTGTGGTTCTCTAATTAAAATTGAAATTTTACTTCGATAATCTAAAGAAAAATAGTGATATATTATTAAAATAGTTTTATATTTTCTATCTATTTCAATTCTCCATTTGTAAGAAGAATGACACAAAAGATACACAAGAAGTGAAATTATATATTTTGTACTATATATAAATTTATTTATATCTGATTTATGAAATTAATTTGTAGATGTAGATGATATAAATTATATATGATGAACTTTTTGTTGCAGGTGTATAGAACACAGACACAATTTTTCAATTCTAGGGATTTTAGTTATGAAGGAGACACATCCTCGTGGATAAACAAGACAGATAGAAACTCTACATTTATTGAGTTTGTGACATCACCAAACAATCCAGATGGAAAGTTGACTAAGGAAGTTCTTCAAGCTGGTTCTAATGTAAAATCCATTGTTGATCGAGCCTATTATTGGCCACATTTCACTGCTATTCCTTCATCAGCTGATGATGATCTTATGGTGTTTACAATTTCCAAGCTCACAGGCCATGCTGGGAGTAGATTTGGGTGAGATATGTTACTGTGAAACTTTCATCATCAAGCAAATTAATTAAAGAGAATCTACATATTTCCTTAGGGTAAAACTTTAAGATCAAAACTTATTTCTCACAAACTAAATAACTTGTTAATAGAGTGAATGTAAGAATTTCATATCAAAATCAAACTGTAGTTTATCAAGGAATGATGTATTATTTGAATAAACTTCTTTAAAAAGACTTTTATAAGAGAAAAAAATATAAAAATAAATAAATAAATAAACTTCTTTGTAAAAAATATGTAGGACTTTTATAAATAATTATTTGAAAAGTCAATTTTAATGTATTAAGAAGTTCATTTTAAATTTTCTTCTTTTAGAAGTATTTTTAGAAAAGCTTAAACAAGTCCTAAGTAATTAACCACTTAATTATTGATGTCTTCTATTTTGATATTTTATTGTAACAGATGGGCAATCGTAAAGGATAAGGCAGTATATGAAAAGATGTTGACATATATGAATATGAACACCATGGGAGTTTCCCGTGAGGCTCAGCTTAGAGCTTTAAAGCTTTTGAACGTGGCTCTTCAAGGAGATGGAAAAGAAATATTCCAATTTGCATATTCAACCATGAGAGATCGTTGGACGAGGTTGAAGGAAGTCATAGCTAAAACCAAACGCTTTTCACTACAGAAAATTTCTTCCCAATACTGCACCTATTTCAAGAGGGAAAGAGACGCTTCCCCAGGTATACATTCATTTATTAGGTTCTATTTGGATGAACTTATCTATAAAAAAATTTATGAAAAAAAATATGAAGTTCCTTAATCCTCTCGTTTAATTTTGATTATGTCTTGAGGAAATGCTAACGTGCTTTTAGAACATTGATTAAGTTACCGTTTGGTCCAGTTTATTTTTAACTTATAAGTAATTTTTAAGTAGAAGTTGGGACAAATACCAATATGTAAAAGTTCCTTAAAATAAAAATTATTTATTTTTAATGAAAAAAAATTAAAAATAAGGAGTTTTATAATAACTCACCAAAAATTACTTTATTTTCATATTTTCTTTTCGAATTTTAGTAATGTAAATTTTTGAAATAATTAATATTTTTTTATTAAAAAATATTAATGATTAGTTTGTTAATTTTTATTAGAGGACAATCGAATCTTAAACCTTTCAATCTGATTATATTTTCACTTTAAGCAGTTTTTAAGTTAAAAAAATAAATGAATATTAATAAACAATTTTTTACTTATTTTTTTAAGTTCTTATTTTAACTTTTAACTAAAAATAACTTATAAATTAAAAATAAGCTACGTCAAACAGAATCTTAAAATAACTTATTTTCAATTTATAACTACTTAACTTTTACTTAAAAATAATAGTGTGTCAAACGAAATCTAAGAAATTCAAACTAGAAAATTTTCTTTTAAGTAACTTAAATTTATGTTGTCTATGATGTTTTTTTGCATTAGAGCTTTGGTTATAAAGACCTAATACATGAAGTGCATAAAAAATTCATTTTGTCCTTACATAACAGTTTGGTTTCAATTTCCTCACAGCTTACGCTTGGTTGAAGTGTGAGAGAGAACAAGACAAGAATTGCTATGAAATTCTTGAAGCTGCTGGCATCAATGGCCGTGAAGGAAGTCTCTACAGTGCCGATAATCGTTACATGCGTCTCAGTCTTATTAGGAGCCAAGATGATTTCGAGATACTCATAAACAAGCTCAATATTCTTGTTTCTAAGGAATAGGCCAAAATAAAGTTATCAATCTATATCCAGTGTCTTGTTATCTATATAATTGCGTACATAATTGTAAAACTTTCTGAAATCAGATGTATCATTGTTGTTTCTTGTATGAAAATAATATTGTTTCTTGTGTATTAAATCAATGTTAAATGTATTGCTCTTAATGTAAAAACGTGATATAGAATGAATAAAGCATTGCTTTCAGTATTAAATAAGTACGTGTGCATCCAACCTTGTGGGTGTTTTATGTTTTTTTATATGCGAGTAAGCTATTCCCTCTACGTATAGAATTGAGTTAATTATGATCCAATACTGGAAATACTAACTGAAGCACAAATCTTATCCATAGTTGTTTGCTTTAAAAACAAAAACAAAAAAATTGTAAGGACAAATATTTTGCAAGGACAAAAACCAAAAATAAATAAATTTACAAGGATAAAAAATAATAATAAAAAACGCTAAATTATTAGGATTAAAAATATATTTTACATAAATTATATTAATTATTAATATTATGAGTACGTTGCTATCAAACTTTGATGTTTGAGAAGTGCAAACTTTCTCTCTCTCTCTCTCTCATATATCATCCTGGAGTCAGCAGATAAACTTAGAGATTATTCAAATCCTTAAATTTATTTGATAGTTATTAATGTTACTAGTATTTTAACTCATGTAGATATATAGGGTAAATAATTTTAATACACAATGATTTAATTATATAAATTAAAATAATTTTATTATATTCTCTTAAATTAATATAAAAATTAGTTTATTTAATTTAAACTTAAAGAAAATGGTATATTTATAACAATAACATTTTGAAGACAATAGGATTTATTAGAATATAAAATAAAAGATTTAATTTGGAATTGGAGATAGTAACATACTCATAATATTAATAATTAATATAATTTATGTAAAAATATATTTTTAATCCTAATAATTTAGCGTTTTTTATTATTATTTTTTATCCTTGTAAATTTTTTGTTTTTTTGGTTTTTATCCTTGCAAAATATTTGTCCTTACAATTTTTTTGTTTTTGTTTTTAAAGCAAACAACTATGGATAAGATTTGTGCTTCAGTTAGTATTTCCAGTATTGGATCATAATTAACTCAATTCTATACGTAGAGGGAATAGCTTACTCGCATATAAAAAAACATAAAACACCCACAAGGTTGGATGCACACGTACTTATTTAATACTGAAAGCAATGCTTTATTCATTCTATATCACGTTTTTACATTAAGAGCAATACATTTAACATTGATTTAATACACAAGAAACAATATTATTCTCATACAAGAAACAACAATGATACATCTGATTTCAGAAAGTTTTATAATTATGTACGCAATTATACAGATAACAAGACATTGGATATAGATTGATAACTTTATTTTGGCCTATTCCGAAATAAGAATATTATGAGTATGTTACATAAAAATACACTTTTCATATACTAGTTCGTCACTTTATTTATATATATATATATATATATATATATATATGAATGACATTTCCTTAGTGAGTAAAAGTTGAATATCAAACTTTGATGTTTGAATTTGACAATTAAATATATATAATCTTCATTTGAAAATATCTATGAGGGCTTATAGTGAATTGTAAAAGGTGTTAATTAAAATTTTGAATATTAGATACTAACATCTAGTGATATTTAAGTCAAATATATACACCAGAAGAGTTTCTTCAATTTTCTCTGTTTGATTTTAAATCGTACATAACATTGGTAGCTAGCTAACCCAACGCATCATCATCACTAATATAGTAGTTTTCCTCATGAAGCCCATGCAGCGTAACCTGCTAAGAATACCCTAATAGATCCATCGATCACCTTCCTCTCTTTTCTCTCTTTTCCAAAACACAATAACAAAAACAAACAAAAAAAATGTAACTATAATCGTATCCTCTCCCCACAACATTTGACGTTGTTGCATGCCTCCACCTCATGGCTCTCCATGCACGCCGCTGCGACACTGGTCTCGGCACCATCCCTCCGCTCTCCCCCACCATCTCCATTCCCCCTCTCCAGCTCCCTCCCGACTCCCACCACCGTGATCCCTTCCCGGATCCCTTCCCTCAATCCATCTTTGAGCCCCCAAAACGCCCCGGCGGAGCCGCTGCTGTCCACAACCGCCGCGATTCGCTCCCCGGCCAATCCTTCCTTCCCCTCTCGCCGCCCTCCGACACCCAACATTCCCGCCGCGACTCCTACCCTGGCCCCTTCCCTTCCCCCTCCTCGTACACCGAACCTGACTCCGGCCTCCTTACTTCCACCTCATCACCCTCCGTCAACCACTATTATCATCGTGTTTGTGGTCAAACCAGCAAACGCAGGTTACCGTAACACAAAACTATCTCATTCAACTTTTATAAGATTAAATCTTTTATTTAACTTTTCCAAAAACTAATGTGCATGAAGAATTTTGATTATTTCCTTTTGTGACAGTAATTATTAATGATTAAAATGGTGCAAGGTTTTAAATTGTGATTATGATCGCAATTTCATTGTATTTCTTGGTATAGCAAGAAATTGCAGACAAATACGACTGATGCAGTCAGAATTGTGATTGCAGACACCTCAAAAACATTGACGTTGCAGTCGCAATTGTAGTTTGCGACTGATTTTTAAAACCTTGTGAAAGGATGATACAATGCATTTATAGCAAGCTATGATATAAAACTGTACCTAACAACCTGATACCTAACTCCTATTCTGTTACAGATTATGTCTTTACGACCAGGACAGTGGCCTGACGTGGCCATTTCGCGAGCTCGAAGGTCTCGACCATGGTGACATAAGGGAAACGGCCTATGAAATCTTCTTCACAGCGTGCCGGTCCTCTCCGGGGTTCGGCGGCCGGAGCCCGATCACGTTTTATTCTAAGCACGATGGGGGTGCCGACGGGATGAGGAGTCCGCAGGTGACGCAGACGAGTAGGGTAAAGCGACAGCTTGGCCTGAGGATGCTGAGAAGCACCTTGTCTCAGAGGATAATGGTGTCGGCGCCGGCTTCCCCGGTCACTGAGAAAAGCCCTCAGTCTCGGGCCGTGCCGCGGAGGTCCGTGACGATGGCGGAAGTCATGAGGCTGCAGATGGGGGTGCCGGAGCAGAGCGATAACCGGCTGAGGAAAACACTCGTCAGGACGCTTGTTGGCCAAGTAAGACAACATGTGCAACCATTTTTCTTGTCTTATATAAGGAGGATAAGTTTTTTTATTTGAATTTCTTAAATTTAATTCAAATGCATTCACTGCTATTTGATTATTATTATTATTATTATTATCGTCTTATATGATAAGATTTTTAACTTTTGTAATACTAAAAGTCATACTTGGGAATGAAGTTTTGATCTTTTGTGCTTGAAAACGTTTGTGTTTGTTTCTTTCGGGTGGAGTTCTCAATGTTGTTTTAGGCCTTTTTTCTGTAATGCTTTTAGTTTTTGCAGAATGGTATTTGGCGTAATCGTCAATGCCTAGTGTGATGACAAATATATACTTGGGATGAGACGGCAATGGAATCCTTATTTTCAGTTAGTTGAAGAAGTTATTGGTTAATCTCTGATACGAGTGTTTTGTTTCAAGCCAACATTCTATTTTTTTTTAATTGATTTTAGTTACAACTCTGAGCTACTTGACATTAAATGGCTGGATATATATATATATATTTGAAGTGTTGGAAACTTATTTAATTTGATCGTATGTATAAGGAAATGACATTGCCTGAGAGAAGTTCTGGATCTAGAAATAGAGAATAATTTATGCCTTTAGTGTTTGAAAGTGCTTAAAATTGGCATCTTGGTGCTCTAATAAAGTATCTAGACCCTATTTTTCATGCATAAATGGAAAAAATGGAGTTATCGGAGTGGATAGCTAAAATATATTAAGGATTTGTTTGCATACAAATTAGGCGTGTGTTTGCGAACTTTTCTATTGAAAATATATAATATTTTCTAATAAATAAACTCTTAAAATCATTTCTAATTTGATATCCAAACGGGTCTATGAAAACAATAATCTATTTTGTCACACAAAATGTTAGATTAAGTAAACAATAAATTTATTTTGTTAATTAAAATGTGCCGATTCTTGCTACACTAGTGAAAACTGAAAAGTTCTTACAATTTCTGTTCCCTCTTGATTATTTCTAAACACTTGAATTGCAGCTTGGAAGGCAAGCAGAAACTATCATTCTCCCTCTGGAACTCCTTCGCCACCTAAAGCCTTCAGAGTTCAATGCTTATCACGAGTACCATTTGTGGCAAAAGAGGCAGCTCAAGGTCCTTGAAGCAGGTCTTCTTTTGCACCCTTCAATCCCAATAGAAAAGACCAACACATTTGCCATGAACCTCAAGGAAATCATGCGTAGCGCAGAGTTCAAACCACTAGACACCGGCAAAAACTCGGACACCATGAGAACCTTCAGCAACTCAGTGATTTCCTTGTCAATGAGAAGCCCTGATGACATTCCCACAAATGTTTGCCACTGGGCTAATGGCTACCCTGTGAACATCCACCTCTACATTTCCCTCCTCCAGTCCATTTTCGATCTAAGGGACGAGACATCGGTGCTCGATGAGGTTGATGAGCAACTTGATCTAATAAAGAAAACATGGTCAACACTGGGGATCAATAGGCCAATCCACAACGTGTGCTTCACATGGGTGTTGTTTCAGCAGTATGTAGAAACTGGTCAGATAGAACCTGATCTTCTTAGTGCCTCACATGCCATGTTGAATGAGGTGGCAAATGATTCTAAGAAAGAAAAGGAGTCCTTGTATGTTCAGATATTGAAATCTGTCCTCAGTTCATTGCAGGAGTGGGGAGATAAGAAGTTGCTTAACTACCATGAGAATTTTCAGGGAGGTGAGATTGAACAAATTGACAACCTTCTTCCTGTGGTGTTGTTAGCATCCAAGATTTTGGGATGTGTTGCAAATTCTGATGAAGAAGGGCAAGAGAAAGGAGATAAAACTAAAGTGGATTCCTCTGAGGAAAGGATTGGTGATTACATCCGCTCTTCCTTGAAAAATGCTTTTGAAAAGGTAGGTACTAGTTAAGAAACTATCCTAAAGGTTGATATGTTGGAAGAATGCATGTAACATGGTTTTTAGTTCTTATATCTAGGAAGAAAAACATGCATTTTTAGTTGCTTGCCAAGGACTAAAAACTTTTGAATTTTTTAAGGAATAACGGTTATTGTATTTGAACAGATCGAACACATATTTAAGCCTAATTGATATTTAATCCGTAATGGTATCAAACTTATGGTATTTTCTGCTTTTTAATTTAAAAGTAAAAATAAAATATCATAATGTCTTTGTTTTCTAATGATTGTAGATGATGCAAGCAGTAAATGCCAAATCTGCTGAATCTGAAACAAACACAGAAATAGGTGAAGTGATGCTTCAGTTAGCTCAGGAGACTGAAAGTTTGGCATTGAAGGAGAGACAAGATTATAGTCCAATATTGAAGAAATGGAACACAATAGCTGCTGCAGTAGCTTCATTGACACTGAACAATTGCTATGGACATGTGCTAAAGCAGTATTTAGGTGAAATGACCACGTCGATAACAGATGATGTACTTTTAGTACTGCAGAGGGCCAAAATTCTAGAAGATGTTTTGGTTCAATTGGTAGTTGAAGACTCTGCTGATTGTGAGGATGGTGGCAAAACAGTAGTGAGAGAGATGGTTCCTTTTGAAGTTGAGTCAACCATAATGATCCGTATTAGACAATGGATAGATGAATCACTGGACAAAGGAAGAGAGTGTTTGCAGAGAGCAAAAGAATCTGAAGTAAGTTTTAGCCTCTTTTACAAAATATAACTGGAGGGAGAAAACAATATATATATTGTACATTGAGAAAATTATACAGCATGTTTTGTTTTTGAAGATAGTTTTTGTGCATTGTTTTCTTCTTTTTTATTTCAGGCATGGAATCCAAAGTCTAAATCAGAGCCGTGTGCAAAATCAGTGGTAGAGCTGATGAATTTGGCCAAGAAGATTGTGCAAGAATTCTTCCAAATTCCAATACCAATAACTGAAGTTTTAGTTCAAGAACTTTCAGATGGATTATCTAAAATCTTCCGGGAGTATGCAATGTTTGTTGCATCATGTGGTATGCACTCTTAAAGCTAACTTTGTTTACCCTAGAATGCTCCAAATACTTGTTAGACTTATGGTTACTTGCATTCTAGGAAGCAGCAAAGGTTGTAGCATTCTGATTTGTTATGTTTTGATCTAAATTTTCTCAGGTTTAAAAGAGAACTACATTCCCTCTCTTCCACCACTGACCAGGTGCAACAGGAATTCAAAGTTCCACAAGCTGTGGAAGATAGCTAGCCCCTGCGCTGTTAGCTGTGAAGATCCACACATATATGGAATATATGAAGCTAACCATCCTCACTCATGCACTAGCCGTGGAACGCAGCGCCTCTACATTCGTCTCAACACCTTACACTACCTCTTTTCTCATATCCCCTCACTAGACAAAACACTCTCACTGACCCCAGGAATCGTGCCTTCAAATCGTCACAGTTCCACAAGCAGCCACAAGACTCAGAGCAACAGCACTTCGTACTTTGAAACAACCAACACCGCGATCCTAGCAGCCTGCCAGTATGTCTCAGAAGTTGCTTCCTTCCGTCTCACGTTCTTTGACACAAACCATTTCTTCTACGACAGCCTCTACGCTGGCGATGTGGCCAACGCTAGGATTAGCAATTTGTTGACAGTTCTCAAGCATAACATCAAACTAATGATAGCAATCCTGACAGAAAGAGCTCAAGCACTGGCAGTGAAGGAAGTTATGAATGCCTCCTTCAATGCATTCCTCACGGTTTTGCTTGCTGGTGGAACCACCAGGGTCTTCAATGAATCTGACCATGTAAGTATACAAGAGGATTTTGAAAGTTTGAAGCAGCTATTCGGCAGTTTTGGAGAAGAGTTGATAGCAGAAAATGTGTTGGAGAAAGAGGCTGAGGTAGTGGAGGGAGTGATAGCACTAATGGGAATGAGCACTGAACAATTGATGGAAAACTTATGTACCTTATCAAATGAGACAAGTGGAATAGGAGTCATTGGTAATGGTCAGAAGTTGCCAATGCCACCAACTACAGGAAAGTGGAATAGATCAGACCCCAACACAATATTGAGGGTATTGTGCTATAGAAACGATCGAACCGCAAGTAATTTCTTAAAAAGGACATTCCACATAGCAAAGAGGAGATGACAACAAAGAGGCACATCAATAAACTTTTTGAAAAACAATGTGGCTGCATGATTCCTTCTTGATAACTAGGATGAAGGAGTGTTTTGGAGAGGGGGATGAAGATTGTATCAAAAAGAACCGAAGTTGTGGAATGTACAATGGAGAACATATATATCAGTTCAGGAATGATGAACTGTCTTTGCTTTCATCTCAAGGCATGTTCAACATTCAACTGATTCAAGAAACTATTGCAGATCTTCTGAATTGCATTTCTGTTAAAAGGGAGACGGAAAGAAGCACAACTTTGTCATGTAATTCGGTATCGTTGCATTTAGTTCAGGAGTAGCTTGTAGCTAGGATGCTGCCACCAGTTATATTAATCTACGGGGTGCAGAAAACAAAATTGCTTGTAACTAAAACCGAAAAATTGCAGGTAATGGAAGGACTTTTCTTGGTTAAAGGAAGAGAATGGCTTTTTGAAAATCTATTCTCACAATAGGTAATGCACATAAGTTACTCGATCGGTGAAATTTGATGATGCCGAAACAGTTTTCAAACACTTAACAAATGATAAGGGCATAAGGCTTGTAAATCATTATATATTAGCTGAGTCCCTACACTCAGATTTTTCTTTGAATAATTTATACATTATGTAAAAGGAATACCAATTTTGATAACTGCGTTTTACTCTCCACATTTTTGTGGACAATTTTGTCCTATAATTATATTATTATCATAATATCCTTTTAACATCTGTTTTTTTTTTTTTTTTAATTATTCACTACTCTTATTATTTACTCTTTTTTTATTATTTAAAATTAAAAATATAGAGAGCACCAATTCTCTCTGCCACTAGTTCAAATAATGTTCTTTGCTTTTGACTTTATTATCTTGTTACATATAAAACAAGTAAAACCATTGATAATTGTAAACTGAAAGGAGACTTATAATCATACATGAGCTGCTGTGACTGATAACATAGTATGGTTTGTCCATAACCAACTATTACCGTCCCTAGATTGCCAAAACTGAAACACATTGTCTAGTAGTTTTCAACAAAAATAAAATTACCAGGACTTGAATAACCTTCCATTTCAGACGTTTGTGTATTTAACTAGTTTTATTAGGATAATCAACTTGCGTAACACGCTAATCTCAAAAGCATAAATCATTGTATAGAGAAAACATAATGGTCACACATTTATTTTTTAGTTAAAGAAGAATCAACCACAAAGTATTTGTAGGGAGAGGTTAGTCCCTTAAATAAATTTTGGTAGCATGAGAGATTAATCTGACTTTCGAACAGAATATCCTAGGCACACAAAACAAAAAAAAATGCATTTTTATTTTTATTATGTCAACAATTCCTCTAACTGTTTCAAAGGATTCCCCATGTTTATTACAACCAAACTGCAAAAAAGAGTTATTGTACAACATGTAATTGGCCGTTCATGTAAGTTATATGCATCACCAAGAAAGAAACTATAGTAACTACATAATAAAGGTGCCCAATTAAATGTGACAGTAACACTTTCTTCTCTTTCTCATATCTCAATGTATATAAAGATGGATTTTCAAGAAAACCATAATAAACTGAAGCATTTTCTTCCTTCTGTTCAAATTAATTATATCATATAGTCTAGACTCTAGACTAAATTTGTCAAACATGGAGAAACACACTTTTGGGACATTGATGGTCATGTTTTTGGCATGCCAAGCTGCTACATGTCTACAGATCCACTCCAAACAAGGCATTACACATAAGTACTTCTGGCATGGCTTTGAGTTACCACCAGAACCTAAAGAAGGGTATTACGGGGATTTGCAGCATTGCATCCACGTGCTGACAGATGCATGTGGTCAAGAGATGATTGATTACATATTCTATGCCAGAACAGATTTGAGAAGTGAATGCTGTCATCAATTGGTGAAAATGAGCAGACATTGCAATGAGAAACTGTCAGATACATTTTCTCAAATTAAGAAATTTTCAAGATGGAAGGGACACATATTTGATAGGAGTACTGAAGCTTATAAGAAGTGTCTAATGAAATAAAGCAATTAAGATTTTAATAAGGGTAGCATGAGATCGAGTAGTTAAATCAAATTTTAGTAGTTGTTTTTCTCCTTTTTATTGAAATTACACAAAAATTCTGCTAGAAATAGAAATATATTATATAGCAATGCTGAAATTGAATTTGGAATCCATGTTGACATCGTTTCTTGTTTCTATAATTGAAAGATGTGTGGCAAAAATCTATATTATTGACAAGTGAAATCAAGATTCACAAGTATGTGTTACACCTACTCTTAGACTGTTCAATATTTTTTACTATTACATAATTTTATCAGCAATGACCTGAAGGAAAACATCAGCAACTCTAAAACCTAAGATAACTCAGATGATGCAAACAAATATGCTTTAGCTTTTAACTCTTCCTTTTCTGCAAAAAAGAGCAGGGCAATAAACAGCAAAAAACAGAATCCAGTTATACTTTCCATACTCAGGAGTAAATACTAAATAGTGTCAACTATAAAAGTTAAATAATTTCAAATAAGATGTCTCTTTGCACTGTAGAATCCTTCAAGCCCCTTATTTGTACACAACTTTCGTGCATTCGTGCTTGTTACTTTCGTATTGAATCGCATGGCTCTTATTCTCATGACAGCAATTGGAAACAACTCTCATTTGATGTAATTGCTATATCGCAACCTCAATTGCGACAAATGTTAAGGGTTTTATGAACTATGATGCGTCTAAATATACACTAGAAGGGTTTATTACTCATCACTCACCAGTAATCCTTTCAAGAGCATTCACCATTTTCAAAATGGTGGAACCTATTGCGATCTCTAACCATGATTTTTCGCCTAGTAATATTTGCTATGAGCTCGATCATGGCGTGGCAATCATCACGTATCCTTAAGTTTTTTCCAACTCTTAAGTGTTGTGTAAGCTTCAGTTTAGATTAGTCCATAGCATATTGCAAGTCTCTCACTATGTACAGCCAAAGCCAATTCCTTTTGTTCATCATCATATCATATCAAATAGTTTAACTACTGTAACTTTTTGTAGATTCTTTTCCTCTCAGGGTGTCAAATAGTTTAATACGAGACTTTGATTTCTCCCTTTTGGTTTTATAAAAAAGGAGACTTTGATTTCTCCTTCTAGGCGACTTGTGCACTGTGACGGCCAAGAACAACTCTCCTAACTAGAAAGGAAAAAAAATGTCAAATCTCTTGTTACAAGTATTTTATTACGTTTGATTTACATAGCAGACCAAGACAAATGAAGCTCTTATTAAGGGCATAAGAATTTGCTGCAAAAGAATCCACGGTCACAATGAGAATCACACCTTTTAGAGGGAAATGGAAATATTCGTTGCTTCTCCAATGCATCAAGCAATTCCCCTTCTTGGAACACAACTTGGATTCATCTACAAATATTATATATTGTTATGGTAATTTACACAAATATTCATTATGATTACCTGTACTTGCATGATAGACATAGTTTATGCATTCATTGAATTATTCTCACGTGGTTCTATCTAGAAAAAAGACACTTACAAAATACTATTGTTGTCAATGCACAATCACTTACTCCTACATTTACAATACTAATGTTGTCAAAATGTCAATAGAGGGCTAGCACTGTATAAGGAGAGTTGAAAGTGTTAAAAGTGATCTCACAAAATAGTAGTTAACAATTGATATTACATATACAAAATGTTTCAATTTTTGAATAATGACCAGATTGAACATACAGTCTGAATCAAGGTTAGCAAAAGTAGCACAATTGCAGCAGTGGTAGATGCTATCTTCCAAGGAGTATTGAAGTATTCATGTATAAAGATTGCCTTATATTTGTTCCGAGGGTTTTCATAGAAACCATTCAATTGATCGCATAATAAGCGATATTCAGAGTTAATGTGTGGCAGGGTAACATTTGAGCAGAGATTATTAACCATTGTAGACACTGCATCATCATCACCCAACAAGTTGGTAATAATTTTCTTGTGAACTAATATGCTCACATCCTTCCCTGTGTTGATCAGAAAATCAAGAATCTTTATGTACTCAGTAATGTAAGGTGAAGAAGGATGGTGGTATTGCTCAAATGCAACTATGTTCCTGATAAATATTTCAGTTGAGCTATGTACCTTAAAGCAAGGCACTGTCAACACACCCTTATGAAATTTCAGGTCAAGTAAGCATTTACTTGAACTAACCTTAAAAGCCAAACCAGCTTCCAATAACTGGCTTGCACTATATAGATGTTCAACTATATTAACTCTTCTTTGTGGTAGTCCACGATCAAACGATGATGGTAGCATAAAAGTCCTTAGCAGATCAGTAAAGTGTAGCACGCAAACATTTTCAGGCCGTATGTTTTGTTGATTGTGAGGTTTAAAATAGTTGAAAGCAATATCAAGAAAAGAGGGGAAATCAGCATCAGCAGTGGCATGAGGAGCAATTGCTAGGTTGTACAGGCCCTCAAGAACAAAGAAAGGAAGCTGATTTTCAAGTAGTATCAAGTCAAGCGCAACATCATTAGCCAACCATGGTTTTAAGAATAAAGGGTCTCTCTTGATCCAATCTTGGAAACTATAATATCTAAGGAAATGCTCAATAATGAAGCAAGTATCAATTAGAACCATCCTTGAGAAATCATCACTATTGTGTTGAATTGGCTCTGCATAACACCGCCTAATCCTCGTTTCCCATTCTTTAAGTTTGGAAACACATTCCTCAACACTTAGCTGAGTCCCATTGATGAAGCTCTTGAGATACTGCAGTTTGAGGTCTTCCATTGGTTGAAGTATTTTGTCACCACCAGGTCGAAATGGGGTGTGAATGTGGCCAATGGAAACCACTCGAGGTGCATAGGCTTGTTGATTTAGTTGGCGAATTTTGTGGGGTACTCTGTAGATGCATTGTTCATAGACTATAGACTCTTCAGGAAGCTCCACCCCTTCTAGCATCACTGTCACATTTCTCACTAGACCATTGTGTTGGTTTATGTTTTCATAAGAACTATTTGTTCCCATCATTTCCCTAATCTTTAAGTGCTTCTTGACTCTCTTGTAAGGAAAGTAACCTGAAAGATGCACCAAGCACAACTCTTATCTCAAACAAAGTTTCACTTGTAACAAGATTCTGCTGCTGGTTTAAACTTATATCTCAAACACATTGGATCCAAAAATCTAGTACTTATCCTTGTTAGATTAGATTCTATCTTAAAACCAATTGAACATTAAGTGATATACATAAGTTGCAGACTAGAAATTGAGTTGAGACTATTGTTATTTAAAATCATTATCAAAATCTACAAAGCTACTTGTGTAGTGAAGTCATTGAAATAAGATGGGAACCAAAATGATCAAAATCCATCATGTTAAATATGGAAAAATAGAGAAATAAGAGAATTGGATCAAGAAAGAAGAAGGAACCTGATGATCAAGTTGGTATAGGAATAAAATACAGCAAGAAAATTGAATCTTCAATTTGCATACAGCATTTCCCTGTTTCAGTCTATGACCATGTTTCCATCTTTTTTTTCAACTTCGGAAAGGGAGGGGTGGGCTTTATATTTTTATAACAACACGTGCATAGGATGCTCCGTATTTTATATTTACTCCTATTGTATATTCGTGTAAGTGTGTAAGACCTTCTTTGAATACAAGTTAGAAATAATTCTGAGATAGTATCATTTGTCACTCTTTTTTGGTAGAGATCTGTTGTCACTCTATTGTCTTTCTAGTTATTTAAGATGTAAAATTTATGAAAAGGGAAGTCACGTGTAAAATCCATTCTTGTTTACAATTATTTCATGGCCATTAAATGATTGCCGTAAATTAAAACTTTTTTTTATATAGTTTTCAGCCACATGACCGATGATTATATATATATATATATATATATCATCACTTCTTAGTTATTTCATTGAAAATTTTATTCAAATACGACCTATATATTTTAAGGATAACAATAAAATAAAATATGACAAATGAATTTTGTTTTAATCTTATTTGTTATTTATTATATTTATTTTAGTCATTTATCTTTTAAAAAAATTATTATTTTTATTTATATTTTAAAAATGATTCAAAATAGTTATTTTATTAATATAAATTTAAGATTTTTTATATTGCTTTATGTTGTAGTATTGTTGATGATCTTATATATCAAAATAAAACTAAAATTTATAGATATACAGGATGAGTAATTCTTTATTTTTATTTTTTTATAAGTCAAATGATATATTGATAACGAGTGAAAAAAACTCAAAATCGAAAGCAATGAAAACAAATATACAAAAATACATTTACCTCATTCGAACTTTTACGTTGAACAAATATATAACAATAGATATACAAAAATAAATAAAATAAAGGAATAAATAAATTATTCGGCCAATAAAATATTAGTAACTAGAAGGTAAAGTAATACTAGTTCCTTAAAATATAGTGTTTCAACAAACGTTATAAGATATTAAAAAAAAATATCAAACACTTACTATTAATGATAAAAAAAAATTCTCAGCTAGTGAAAAAAAAAACTAGCTAAAAATACTTTCCAAACATATTCTAATTTGATATTGTACTCAATTTTCAAATATGTTTAACCTATTTAAAAATCCATAAATTCAAGCAAAGACTGTCCCAACTAAGTAACTAACTAGAGTAAATTCTTTGATCACAATAGCACCGCCACCTCCCATGAGACAATCGATGAAGTTGTACTTGTCAATGCGATTAAACCAATTAAGACTGCGTACTTCACTAACTTGATCCGGCTCATTTCCTACAAATTAATTAAAAGATTGATTTTCATTCTGCTGCGTGATTAAAATTTATTAATTTTAATTAAAATCAATCAAATTAAAAAATATATAATGAATAAATAATATGTGAGTGATTAAAATTTGTAATTCTTAATGAATTTCAACCCGTCAATCAGATAAATAACTTCTAAAAGAGACATTAAAATTGAATTGAGGTAGATAAATTAAACTATAGTACCTTTTGTTAGTAAAAAGACTGTTGAAGCCACTGATGGTAGGGCTGTTTTTGTAGGAAGGAGCATCTGTGAGCTGCTTCATAGCCACAGTGCTGCCAGGTGCCAATGGCATATCACATGCAACTTTGGATTCCTTGTTTGAATATATGTCCGGTAGCGATGGCATATCACATGCAGCTTTCAATTTAGTATCATCCGGTCCTGATAATTAGTAATTATTAATTAATTACTTAGTAACATGTGCTTATTAGAGTGTTATAATCTTCAATAATATCGTGTTCGACTCTTACTTATAAAGCTAGATTATCTTATTAGAGTTTGGCACATACCTTGCATAATCTCGAAAAATAACCTCACTAGAAAACCCAAATCATTTTTGAACTGGGAAACTGAAGCGTTAGCGGTTTCACGTGTTTTCTTACTTCTGTAAATAGGAGGGGATCCACTTCTTTTTATACATTCTTTTAGATATTCCAATTGAATGAGAGAAAATTTCCTTGCTTCCATGGCCAGTTCTACAAGGAAAATTAAAAGCAATAGGGTCAACATTTCTGATAAAGATGACCCTTGATTAATTCAATGCACCAGAATAAATTATAAAGAGAATATTTTAGCACAGACTTTAATTACTAATTCTTTCACTCGGTATTATGGAGTTAAGAACCGATTCCATTTCTAATCTATGCAGCGCAATTCAAAATCTCGAATGCCATATTAATTTAAAGCAAAATATTAAATTAAATATAATCATTCAGTAATTAATACGAGAAATTTGTCGTTTTCCTACATAACCAAGATCAATTTAATTAGTTCTCAATAGTCACTAGATGATTAATATTACTTTAGGGTGATTCCTTTGTCTGAGGATGCTCCGATCCTATACTCGTAGCCATGAGAATTCAAGTATCATTTTAAACTAGGAAATGAAAACTAGAAAAAAAAAAAAAAAAAAAAGCAAATCAAAGTTATCCTAAAATTTTCACTATTAATTATTTTTATAAGAAAACTAAATGACCGTAAAAATCAACATTTGACTATCACATATATAGTCTTTATGGCAAATGAGTTTGACAATACACACCTTGTTTAATTTCGGAAAACAGCTCAGTGATCATGTTAAGAGGGTTGTTTGGGATGGAACCATGTTTCCGGAGGTGTATGCTGATATGTTGCGCACCAAGAGTTCTGAAATTTGTATTTGAAAACATTGTCGCTAACAATGGTGGAACCTTTTCTGCTTCAGATTCTACAATATATCTTTAATATTTTAAAGGAAGCACCATTTTCTCATATTTACAACTCTAATTCAAACAAGTAAAGCCACCATGCATAACCATAAGCCCAAAACAAAAATTTAAGAAATGACCAGTTATCCTAATTAATCTAACAATTCCAAATTATAATATATTAATTGTCTGATTTTATCATATTTGCATTGAACTCCCCGTAAAGCAATAATTTTTATTTTAATGATATGCTAATTCGAGGCAACTATACTTTAACAAAATATAATATGAAATATACTTTAAACCATATACGAAGGTAAATTAATATGATATGTGAAGAGAACATACGCAGATCAAAATGAATTGGCAAATTATCACCAAGGCTTTGGGTATTCATGGTGGCCAAAGTGGGAAGTTTCAACTTGGCAATCCTAAACTGCGTTTGCTTCGTGGTGGTGTCTTCCATTGTTGACTTCCGCGAGAGAGTTTGTTTACCCTTCCGGTGCTGATTTCCTCCACGACATTTATTTATATATATTATGTTATTGTTATACAGTGAAGTGAATTGTTTATATTTAAATAATTGGTCTTCGATCTGTGTTCACACCAAGGTGTGAAAAGAAACCTCAACAACTCTAGTTCTATAATAAACTACTTGTAATATATTATTTGTTTTTATTCTTTATTAATTGGTTGAATTCATGTGTAAATTAACCATTAAATAATGTGTCTTACTTCTTCTTCTTTTTTAATATTCTTGCCATTTGTTTTATCTGTTTTTAAAGTTATAATAAGGCTTAATTCCCATTAAAAAAAAATTAAGGCTTAATTATTTTTTTATTACCTAAATTATTTAAAATGACTTAATTTGGTTTCTAATTTTTTTAACGCTAACTAGGTCTTTATTTTTTTTTTTAAATAATATTTAAATTAAGTTTTTTTCCGTCCAATTAAAAAAAAGGTTTAAATATTATTTTCAATTAACTATGTCTTTTGTCTGGGTGGCTGCGTTAAGGTTCGCACTCGCCTGTGGGTGCCTTGGCTTATAAAATAAAAACAATTAATATCAAATTGAATTGACTATTTATTCTTTGTTTATGATTACTCAGTGTTTGATTTATTCATTTATCTATGTGATTGAAACCCGTCGGTGATAACAATTGGAAACAACTCTCATTTGATATTGCCATATTGCCACCTCAATATTGACAAATATGTTCTGGGATGTTAGAATTATGCGTCTATATTCTATATCTATAATATACAATATATACTAAAAGTGTTTATTACTCACCAGTAATTCTTACAAGAACATTCACCATTTTCAAAATGGTGGAACCTATTGCGATCTCTAACCACAATTTTTCGCCTAGTAATCTTTGCTATGAGCTTGATCATTGCGTGGCAATCATCACATATCCTTAAGTTTTTCCCAATTCTAAGTGTTGTGTAAGCTTCAGTTGAGATTAGTCCATAGCATATTGCAAGTCTCTCACTATGTACAGCCAAAGCCAATTCCTTTTGTTCATCATCAATATCATGTAAAGCCACCTCAGTTGCTGGTGAATAACCTTCCAACTTTGTCAAATAATTTAATTCTTCTAACTTCATGTAGATCCTTTTCCTCTCAGGGTGTCTAAGGTCTCCTGAAAGAAACTCATGAATTGCATTATTGACTTCAATTGAACTACAACCTGGTTCCTTTATGATTCCTCCCTTCTCCATCTTTTCTCTAATTTCTGCAGCATAGTTCCATCTTCCCAAAGAAGCATAGAAATTTGATAGCATGATGAAGGATCCAGAATCTATACTAGAGTGTTCACTCAAAAGTTTTGCAACCTTTTCTCCTATCTCTATGTTCCTATGGATTTTACAAGCACTTAATAAAGAACAAAGCATTTTATCATCAGCTTCCACTCCCATCCTCCCAATGAAGTCAAGGGCCTCTTCAAGCCTACCTACCCTACCAAGAATGTCAACCATGCAGCCATAGTGTCCTACCTCCGGTTCAATCCCATGAACCCTTTCCATTGATTGAAATATCTCACAACCCAAATCCACCAACCCTCCATGGCTGCAAGCATTCAAAACCCCAACAAATGTTATTCCATTTGGCCTAATCCTCTCCTTAAGCATTTCCCTAAACAACTCCACAGCTTCAATGCTCTTCCCATGCAAAGCCAATCCCCCAATCATGGAATTATACGTTGACACATCTTTCACTCTCACCCCATCAAACAGCGCTTGCGCCTCATCAATGTCACCACACCTCGAATACATGTTGATCAATGCACCAGCAACGAACCAGTTAACCTCAACACTGCACTTGCGCATGTATGCGTGAATCCATCGCCCAAGCTCCAAAGCACCCAACTGAGAACACGCAGACAATACACAAACAAAGGTAACCTCATTAGGCTCCACACCCTTCACCTGCATCTCCCTAAACACCTCCAAACCCCTATTGAACTCCCCATTCCTCACCAAACCATCGATCACCATCGTCCAACACACCGTGTCCCGAGTCCCCATCTCTTCGAACACCCCAACCGCCTCCTCAACCATCCCACAATCGAAACACGAACCCATCATGACGGTACACGCAACGACATCTCGTTCAGGCATTCCATCGAACACCTTCCTCGCATCCTCCAACACCCCACACTTCCCATACAACTCAACCAACTTCAACGCAATGGACCTATCCAAACCCAACCCAGATTTCAAAATAAGCCCATGAACCTCTTTTCCACTTCCCAAAGCGCGTTGAAGCACGCAGGCTTTCAACACCGCAGTGACAGCATAGTTATCAGCCAAAACAAGGTTACCAACCATTTGGCAAAACAAGTTGATGGCATCAGTGTAAGAGCCTAATGATACAAACCCATCAATGAGGGAAGTGTAAAGGTACACATTTGGGTTCTGGGTGCAGTGGAAGAGTTTGATGGCATGGTCAATGGAGTCATTCAGCTTGCAATATACGCGAAGAAGCTCAAAGGCTACAAAAGGGTCTTGTGAAGTTCTAGTTTTTATGGCGTGGCCGTGTACTGATTGAACGTGTTTTGGGTCCTTGCGGTTCTTGTGGAGGAGTGAGATAATCGCTTTACGAAAGTTGGGATCTTTGGAGTTAGAAGTAGAATATGGATTTGATAAGTAGTGTTGTAAGTTTGAGGTTACTGTCGGAACTGTGGAAATAATCATTTCATGGATTGGACAAGATCCTGTTCTTCCCTGTTTGGTTATGGTCTTGTTAATAAGCATACGTTATCTATGTTAAAATAAAAAATATATTATATATCATAAATATTCTCTACTAGGAGTAAAACACACATGTCACGCGTATTAAAAAAACTATTTAAGTGTATTAAATTTTAAATATTTTTTGTTTGTTTATAACATAGAACAAATAGTGTATTGAATAATAATATTGTTAAATTTAGTCATATTTTAATTTATTAAATGCAATAAATAATTCTATTAATTATTTGTATAAATATAAATATTATATTTTTATTTTTATTAATTAATTTTTTCTATACTAGATTTTTATTTAATAATAAATTTGTAACATATATAAATTCATAAAATAACAGGTATATTTATTGAGCATAAGTTACTTTAGTTAAATATATAAATATTATATTAAATGATATTGTTAAAATTATCCACAGTAATATTTGCTACACTTTTTTTATATTCATCAGCTAAATTTTAATTTTTATTCTTTTAAAGATCAATTTGTCTATGCTCAAACTTTCTGAGAAAGAAAAATAAGAGATATAATAAATGATGGGAGAGATTTTTTATTTTTTTTCTGAATAACGATGTGAGAGATATGCAGACAGCTAAAAATGTTATACATTTTCATTAATTAATTGCTAAGTTTAATAAATGAATGAAATTTGTTTATCGTGAAATTATTTATTTATTTTAATATTTTCTAAATACGTTTTTTTTTTATAAGTAGAATCGAATTTGGTACCAAATAATTAATATTCTATATGCGTTTGATTTGCTGTCAAAATTGATAAAACTGAAACATGCTTACAAAACAAAACAAAAAACCCAAATTGAAAAGACTCAAATTGATATGTTTCACGGTTTCCTCTTACTTTCACTCATTTCTAGGAAAATTGTAAAATGGAATTTTAAGTAAAAGAATGAAGATAAAATTAAAAATAAAAACAAAAGTTAATAGCTTAAGAATTAGCTTATTTTCTATATATTAATTCAACTAGTTTATCAAAATAATATATTTAGAATAACCTATGAAAAATAAATTACTAAAATAAATTTGTGTAAATTTTGTCAAAATAACTTATAATAACTATAATAAATTATGTAAGAGATATAAATGATATATAATAATTAAATTATGTGAGAGAGAGATATGGGACATAATAAATTATGTGAGAGATATGGAGACAAAAAAAAAAAAAATGTAATACATTTTTCTTATTTTTTCTATAAACCAATCTCTCTTCAGCCAAACCACACTTGCCAATTATAGATACTCCCCATCTCAACCCACAACAGCCAAAGCTCTCGTCAAAATGGAGTCACCCCAAACCTCTCTATCCCCTCTTACAATTGCACTCCTTTCCCTAAGTTGAGTCTTATTACCACAACCTTTCTTATTATTAATTAAAAAAATATGTATAAAATAAAGTTTGTGGACAAAAATAAAACTACACACATCTTTCAGTTTTGTTTTTTTTTTAACTGCATAGGATCCATATCCTTTCCCTAATCCCTCCGCTATTGTAGCATGTATAAATTCATAAAATGACCTGTATATTTAATGAAAAAAAAGTTATTTTCATTAAATATAATAAATATTATATTAAATGATATCATTAAAACCATCTACATTTAATTGTTTAGGATAATGTATGTTTTTGTCCAAACTTTTTCAAATTTTTGATGTCTAAACTTTTTGAAGATCGGTTTTAATTCTCAAATTTTTATTTTCTCATAATTTTAGTCATTTTCTTCTAAGTTTAATTATATGTCTATTTTTTTTTGTTTGCTGGTTTTAATTAACTTGTTGTCATATGTATATTTTAAAAAAAATTAATCTTTTTTTAAGGAAATTGGATAATTGGAAAAATTAGAAAAATAAATATTTAAAAAATAAGAAAAATAATTTTAAAAAAATGTACAAATGTCACAAGGTTAATTAAAGCAAGCAAAAAAAATTAAACAATTAAAATTAATGACAAAATAAAAATCTAAGAATTAAAATCGGTATTCAAAAAGTCTAAGGATAAAAATTAAAAATTAAAAAAGTTGGAGTACAAAATATACGATCATTTATAATGATAATGTGAGAGATAGGGAGACAAAAAAAAAAAATTATAATTGATTTTAATTAATTGTTGAGTTTAACTAATGAATTTGATTTTGGTGAATTTATTTTAATATTTTCCAAATACGCGTTTGATTTGACCAAAATTGATAAAAATTGAAATTGGTGTCTTAGAAGGTTCATGGCATGTAGTAGGTGGCCACTGGCCAGGTGCTGTTGTGATTTAGTTTGAGCGTCCTACTGAGGATGTTTTAAATAATGATGATTTTAAGTCATTATTATTTTAAATTAACTTTTAAAAAATTTAAAACATCCATTGCATTAAACGTTTTTTTAGTGGAAAACCTTGGATTGTTCAATACTATTAAACTATTTTACACGTTACTGTATCGCCTTTTCTTTTTTCTTTTTTTTAAACTCTTATATTAAACACATCTCATTAATAACTTTGGAGTAAAAAACAAAATCTCATTAATACTTCTTATTTTTATTTCTTTCTTTTTTTCCTAACGTATCGTATTATTTATTATATTTCTTTTTCTTGTCAATTTTGAACCATGGGTAAAGTAAACTGTAGATGTTCAAAATATATTAAGAAATTTTCATGTTAGCATTACTCATGAGTGTATTACAGGGTGTGTGTTGACAACAGTCCTCAATCCATATATATAGATATACTGGGCATCTGAATCCAAATCCTGCCAACAGCTACCAAAATGGAGTCAGCCCAAAAAACCCCTCTATCCCCTTTGACAATTGCACTCCTTTCCCTGATCCCTCTCTTGATTTTCCTCTTCCAGCGCTCCAAAGCCAAGCAAGAATCCAAAGAAGCACCAACAATTCCTGGAGCATGACCCATCCTCGGCCACCTCCCCCTCCTAGGCCGCTCCCCAGCCACCCACCACGTCCTCGGCGCCATCGCCGACGACCACGGCCCCCTCTTCACCATCAAGCTAGGCTCGGTAAAAGCCCTAGTCATCAACAACTGGGAAACCGCTAAAGAATGCTTCACCACAAACGATGTCGCCGTTTCAGACCGCCCCTACGTTGTCGCCATGGAACACATGACCTACAATGTCGCCATGTTGGGTATGTATCAATTTAATCATGTGTTCCTTCTAACTTAATTAATTTCGTCCAATAAGTTTTTTTTTTTTCTTTCTAGGGTTTGCACCCTATGGCCCCTTCTGGCGCGACATGCGCAAGAACATAGCCTCCGCCTTCCTCTCCGACCATCGCATCGACACTCTCTCCACCGTGCGTATCTCGGAGGTGAGGACTTCGGCGAAGGAGCTTTATGACAAGTGGACGAAGCGTGGCAGGGACGGTGACAACAAGAGTGATTTTCTGGTTGTGGATATGAAGGAGTGGCTGAAGGAACTGTCGTTCAACGTGGTGCTTAGGATGGTTGCCGGGAAGAGGTTCTTCGGAAACACGGCGGCGGTTGACGAGGGCGAAGCGCAGCGGTATCTGAAGGCGTTGAGGGAGTACATGCGGCTGTTTGGGGTGTTCGCGGTGGCGGACGCGGCTCCGTGGTTGAGGTGGCTGGATTTTAAGCTAGAGAAGGCTATGAAGGAGAATTTCAAGGAATTGGATAGTGTGGTGACGGATTGGTTGTAAGAGCACAAGAAGAGTGATGAGAATAGTGGTGACTTCATAGATGTGATGCTGTCGATGATCGGTGGAACCACCATTCATGGCTTTGATGCTGATACTGTCATCAAAGCCACGGCCATGGTACGTTTTCCTTACTCACTTTTCTCCATATATTATGCTACTGTATTTATTAAACTCTTTAATCTTTTATCGGGAATCAGACACTAATTTAATATTTTATCCGTTCCATTTAAGTAATTTGTGATTTTTTATTTTTTGCCTCATTTTATTTCATGACAAAAAGAATGTGACATGTAATTAAAAATAAGCATTTTTATATTTTATTTTAAATATATTCTTTTTAATATCATTAATTTAGATAATGTATTTTTTTATTATTATTAATGTGACATAAAGTGAGGTCGATGACCTGTTATCTTGATCCACCTAATAGTTTTTGAGTAAGATTAGAATTTATGATTCATTTATTGGTTAATTAATATAAAATTTATCTTTAATACTAATTAATATGCAATAAAGCATTAAAATATAAAAAATATATTAATTAATGAAAACAATTAGGTTATATGTTTTATAAAATAAAAAATGATAATATTAAGAATATAAGTGTAACTCTAAATATTTTTTTAATATTAAGATTAAATAAAATAAATAAAGAATGAAAATATTTTTTTTAAATACCGATTATCCACATTAGTTTTAGATCAATTTGATTCATTCTTACTGATTTTTAAATAAGCTGATCTTTGGAAATTAATAGACTGATTAGTTACTATACCGATTCACAATGGGAATTATCTTTGTGGTTTCTCAATTCAATGTTTTAAAAGGCAAATGATGAGGGTGTCCATAAAATCTCAATTTGAGCCATTTTGTAACCGTGAGTGTCTAACACACCCTTTAATATATTATATTTTCAATATACTTTATTATATGAATAAATATATTTCTAATGCTACCTACATTTTGAGAGAAAAAAAAAGAGAAGAAAGGAAAATATAAATATGATAGGTGATATAATTAAATAAAAGGAAAAAGATAAAAAAAAATGTTTAATAGATGTGTTAAAATTGGATGTTAAAATACCAGAACTCTTCTTTCAAGTTAATTAGTGAGCCTTATTAGTTTAAAAATATAAAACATTAAATAGCGGGGTTATTCTAGTTTAATAAAAAAAATTAAATTCCAATCCTAAACATGCAGGTGTGTTAAATATTTGGAGGTAACCGTGCATAGTTTTCCTGCCTATCTCGAACAGGATGGCTTAATTCCATGTCTAAATTGGATAAATTTATAAACAATATTTATGAACTCAATTTGAATGCAGGCAATGATTCTGGGAGGAACAGACACTAGCTCTGCTGCCAACATATGGACACTGTTTGCTATTGAATAATCCACACATTGGAAAAAGTGATGGAAGAAACACACACATTGGGAAAGAGAGGCTTGTAACCGAGTCAGATGTAAGCAAGTTACTATAACTTCAAGCAGCTCTTAAGGAGTCACTAAGGCTGTATCCACCTACTCCTATTTTGCACCTCGTGAGTTCAGAGAAGATTGCAAGGTTGGAGAGTACCATGTGAAGAAAGGAACTAGACTAATCACAAACTTGTCGAAGATCCAAACAGACCCTAGCATCTGGCCAGAGCCCTTGGAGTTCAAGCCAGAAAGGTTCCTCACTACCCACAAAGACATTGATGTTAAGGGAAAACATTCTGAGCTCATTCCTTTTGGGAGTGGTAGGAGGATATGTCCTGGAATTTCATTTGGTCTTAGAACATCACTTTTGGTTTTGGCAAACTTTCTTCACTGCTTTAAAGTCTCAAAAATATCAACTGAGCCTATAGATATGACTGCTAAGGTGGAAATAACCAATGTCAAAGTTACCCCACTTGAAGTTCTCATCAAACCTCGTTTGTCTCCTAGTCTTTATGAAAACTTGTGATCATCACATTAGGGTCCATGCATGTGTAATCCATCATGGTCCTCATTATCATCAATAAGAAATAATAAGACATTCCTTTGCTTCTAAAAAAAAAAAAAAAAAAAAAAGGACACAACCCTTTGTTATTGCTGGCGAATGAAATCCTTAATTAGGACATATGCTTAATAATTAATATCGAGTTATCTTATTAGAAGCTTATAGTCATAATCTATTGTCTGATTTATTGTTTGGAAAAAGGATAAAATTGGGAAGGGAAGGAGGGTAACTTAATAAATATGAGAATTTTATGAGCACCAAAATATATATAGCTTTATGTATATTTTTTATATAAAAAAAATTTAATAACTTTTACCGTAAAAAAATCAAAATTGAAAAATGTTTAATGAGTAAAACATAGATCTCTAATAATTTTATTCCTTTTATTTTAAATAAATAACATTATTTGTTTATATTCGGTACCTAAAATAAAATTTATTAATTTATACATAAGATACTAAAAAAAAATATTAATGATAAAAAAAAATATTTTGATAAATGAGAACCCAATTTATTTTTTCTTTTATTAGCCATCAAATATAAAATTAAGATATATATCACCATAAAACCATATTTTAACCACAAATTTATTAACCAAGTTTGCAAAATTAGCCAAATCTTATTAACCCTATTATCTTAGCTTTCATATGCAATGTATTTGAACTAGAAGCTAGTGACATCAAAATACAAGTTTAATGAAGATTATTTCTAGTTTCATTAGGAGACGGGAAGTCAGAATTTAACTGGCAAAGAATAATATTAAGCAGGTCTGGAAAAACTGAAATCAAAGCTCAAATATATTGCTGCATATAATATTAGATGATTGGTAATGTGTAACTACGTAATGTGTAACTACAAGTGAAGGAAGAACCAAAGGAGGAACAGATCCTGAATTCCTCTTCTTTCGCTAACAAAAAAAATAATAACAAATTAACAATTAACATTTAGAGGATAACAACTAACAAGGCAAACGTGCAGGCCGAGGTCCACAGATCCGAAGAGTATCCAAATACGAGGTAAAACAGACATTGGATTTGAATCTGTGCTTGCAGATTTCCTCAACCCTCATGTAGTTTTCCTCAGCCAAACCAAAACCATAGACCCTTGTTTCAGTAGCGAAAACAAGTAGATCACCATTCATAACAGTGAAGCCAGTTATCTTAGGATCTTTCTCTCTCAAACCCATCCCTTTCGTTCTCACCTTGAGGATTCTCAACCAGACACAATCCTTCAAGATCCAAACAGTGAAAACACACTTTCTCAGCCTCACCAAGCAGATTGAGGAAGATTGAGCCGTGGAAGAAGCCTTTCCCCAAATGAAAATGCTCATGTCACAGCTTGGATCATGAGAGCCTCTTCTGGCATCTCTTGGCACCCTCAACATCGTCGAGGCGCCGCTTTCAAGATTGTAGGACATCACATAGGGCCTAAAGAAAGAGCTTTTTTTAGTCACATAAGGAGAGCAATCCGAGATGAAGTGGATTGCTCCGTTGCAAAAGACAGGCATGTTGAACTTCAGGTTCCTGCCTCCTGCAAAGAAGCTCTTTTCTATTTCTTTCCATGAACCTTCGTTGGGATTGTAAAACTTGCATGGATAGTTCGACGACCAATCTTTCGGCTCCTCAAAGTGGAAAAGAGTGTAATCATCGTGACGGGATAACAACACCAATATGGGATCGGGGCCGCTTTTATCGCGGCCTCGTTCGGATGGGGGAGGAATGCGAACCCACGACTTTGTGATCGGGTTACAAACGAAGAGGAGTTCAAACGGTGTTGTAAGGTTACAAAGAACCAACCCTTTGATAGAAGCCATGATTCTTGTCGAAGAGTTTGACAAGAGTCTCAAAACATCCCCGGACGCGCCCGAGGATGGTTGCTTTCCAGGTAAAGGGTGCAGCTCGACCACGGATTCCTCGTTGTAGTGTGTTTCTGGTTGAAGGAAGAAGCATGTGTCGTCGTTATTCAATGAGTTCTGCGATTGCTTCAATGCAAAGTAGGGTTCTTCAAGAAGGTTGGACACGGACTTGCTTGTGCATTTGAACCTGTGAATGGCTTTGGCTGGTAAACGAGAAAAGATTTCAAATAACTCGTCTGAGCTGAGAGTCATGGCTGCTGTAACATGTGTTGAGTTTAGAGTGAAATAACAGAAAGAAAGAGAGACTTGGGGAACAAGGACGAAGAAAAGGTTTTATTATCGTAAAAATATCTAATACAATCCGATTTTATATTTGAATTAAAACCCTCATCTTTAATGATATTATGGCTTTGAAAATTCCTAGACAAATTATCATCATAATTAACTTTTTCTTTTGTGATATTAAAAAAGATAAACATATTAAAAATTAATTTTTAAAAAAGATTATGTGATTGAAATATCTAATATCTTATCTTATTATCATCCAAATCTTTTATTTTATCTCCTTGTTAGTTTATCTTTACAGGTGAATAGGTCATCAAAAGGTATGCCTAGGTGATCTATCTAGTCTTACTGCAAGCCTTTCCCCAAAAGGGTAAATTGTTTTTTTTTAATTATTAACTTCCCTGTATTATTGTGATAAATAGATTTTTTATGATTATTTATAATAAAAAAAAAACATAAGCTGAATTTTGTTTAGGAACATCAAAAGATTTAATTTCTTGGAACATCAATTTTTATCTCAAAATTAGCAATACAGCGATATAAACCCTTTAAAAAGAAAAGCAAAAATAGATGAAAAGATAAAGATTGAGACAATATATGAAAATTGGAAAGCATCAAAATTTAAGTGAATAAATGTAAATATAACTTACATAAAAAATTACAAGCTACATGAATCTACCTATTAATCGACAAGCTAAAAAGGAATGGAAAAAATATATTTTTGAATAAATATTGAGGGAAAAAAATGAAATGAAAAAAAAAAAATCTGAAAGCATATCACACTTGGTTTATTTATTTGATACCACATACTTTGTGTGCTCTGCAACGCATGCAATCAACTTATAAATGAATAAAGACTGAATCAAAAGCTTGTATGTTATAAGCTCATAATGTTGTGTTTTGGAACTTTTTGTGCTATACAATGTCAGGTTCTAGCAATCAAGCTTTCCCATGAATAATGTTATGCTTTCAAGGTTTTATTTGTTTCATCATTATCTCTCAAACTTGAACCACTTCCAGTTAGCATAAAGTGCTTCTTCATTTTCAAAAGGGAGGACATTGTTTTGGAGACTTTCTGGTAGTTCAAAGATAAAAGCAGGAGGTAGCTTTTCCCTGTATTTCTTTGCCATCATATCAGCCTCCAGAAATACTCTCTTTTGGCAGAAAAGAAACAAGCATATCTCAAGATCAATCTTACTCATACCAAAGAACTTAAATAATAATAAATAAATAAAACGTAAATAGTATATGCCCTGATAGTGTAAAGATTTTTTATACCGTCATCCAATCTGAAACTGCTATATAAGTTTATTGATTTTTATAATAATTATCTTAAAAGTCATATTGACATAATTTCAAATTAGTTGACAGTAAAAAAAATTATACTACTAGTGCATAGAAAAATAAACTCTAAAATAAATACCTCTTTATTTGATAGAAATAGGCCAGGTTCACTTTCAAGGTCTGCGATGCTGCATGCCATGAAGACAAATTAGCAGCAATGTATACAACTTAATCTTCTTAAACACAACTTTTGAGATAAAGAAAGGGCTGAACAAAACATGCTACTAGAAAGGAACAAGCAAAGTTGAGTGTACTTGAACTCACTGTACTCACTTAAAATTAAAATACCAAATGCAATTGGAAAACAGCAATGGCTTTAACAGAAAAGGGTAGGACTTAGGATTTTCATTAGATTGGAAGTTTTGTTCTGATTCATTAATCAACTCCAAATAAACAGTAACAAACCGAGTGCACCTGTTCGTTGTTTTGGGGTTAACCCCCCATCCCTTCAGCAAAAGAAAATAAAAGAGTGCACCCAACAATTACAGAAGCCAGAAATCCATTACCTTAAAGAAATTTTATCATGAGAGACTGACTTCACGACCAGAACTTTAACCTTCTCATCAACAGAAAGTATGTCACTGATGGAAGTATTAATTCGGGCTCGAGTGATGTTTGAAACATGTAGCAATCCACTGAAGGTACCCAACAGATTAATTTTAAATGTCAGGTTATGCACATACAGTTTGGTGATCTCAACGGTTTTAACTCAATGAATTAAATGTCAGGTTATATATATACAAAAATATGCAAATCTTAAAGATGTTAACAAAGAGAAAAGGATGAGAAAATAAAGTTCTTAACAGCAAAAAGAAAATGCATAGGTATGTGCATGAGTATATAAAATTGTGATCTTAGATCAATGCACCTTATATTTGTTAAATTCATGTACTCACCATAAGGGAATGACAGAATATGCTGGCATAGAAAAAATGAAAACACTTAACACTCAATTTAATACTTTTATGACAATGCTCAACTCAATTCAACAGTTCTGAATACTGTTGCAGCAAGAAACAGAGTGGCAATCTACCAAATGGTTTAATAGCAATAATGAACAATTTAATCTCATTAGAGTTGATGCAGATCTACACAATTCCATCTATTTTTAATTGAAGGTGATTCACAAGTATGTCTTACCTACGGAAAGCACTCATGTAATGTTATTGTGCATGAATTATCTAGTTTCATTTCTATCTTTTCTGTAAGCCATATGTAGAATCAATGTGCATTAACATTTATTTTCTTCACAAGTGGCAACATCAAAGCAGGGAAATTGGAAGCATGCAAGCATCTAAACGATACTCTAAGATGGAATTGTTCCCTGGGAAATAAGAACAGCACCTACGTGAATCTGTTGAATAACATTATGCCTTACCAAACAGCGAAATAAATGCATGGAGAGTTAACTATCTATATTTGAGATATCACTCACCTTCTATTCGTTTCTCCTATCCTTATTTGGGCTCCATAAGGAAGGATCTTTCTTACGCTCCCTTCAAGAAGTGTTCCTTCTCGAAGATTTAGCTTTTCCTGCAACATATCAATTACACAGCAGGGATTTCAAAAGACAAAAAGGAGAAAACAAAACCAAAAACTCCAACACTGACTATTGAAACCAGGCAACAAGCAAGGAAATAGACAGATTTGAGTACTGACCCAAGCTTCCCTCTCACTAAGTATCAAACTGTTTTCAGCTTCATCTACTTCAATAACTTGAACATGCATACGGCGTCCAATCTACATCATTATTATCAAATGGTTGAAAGTAGTGAGGACTAAGAACTAAGTACAGAAGAGAAAACTGAAGACAAACCACAAATGGTGAGGGAAACTTCAAATGTGTTCAACATTGTTATATGCTGATCCACTCAATAGTAGATAATACAATAATAGACTATCAGAATTCAGAAGAAGGTCATAAGTAAATTAGCTGTCCCAAAATAAGATTTTATTGTATATTATTTTTTTTCTGTCAGGGAGGAAAATTATAGGGATGGAACTCACATTTTCTTTCAAATCAGTAAAGCTATTTACTCTTTTCATAAGCTCAGCTCTGGGTAGGAAAGCTCGCAAACCCTGCATATCCAAATTGAAGAAGAGATAATTATTTACTCAAATGATGCACAAACATGATTATTCAGGTCAATGGCACAGACCTCAATCCTTGTCAGCAGTCCCTTAGTATTCCACTCAGTGATTCTAACTTCTATAGGTTCACCAAGCTGGTTTATCTGCCCAAAACATTAAAAGCATAAGATTTAAATATCATCAGCAAGAGAAGAGATTAATTGACTTTGTAGGTTTTAAAATTGATTAAAGCAACAATCTGGCTTAAGATCACTGCTTTTGAATTCGTTATCACATATATTTCCTTACTGAGTATAACTATAGTTATTAGTGATGTAACATTCACTTACCTTATCAATATATGATAGTACTTTCCAACCTAGGAATCATGAACATCTCAGAACGCTTGCCATACCAATGCCAGATACACATAGCCTACATCCTTTAATTTTTTACTTATTTTTTGAACTTGTGTGCTAAATGATAGTAGTATTTTGTTGTGTTCACAACAAAAAAAATGTTGACTATTGAAACATTGATGTTTTTATTGTAATGTAAGATTTGTGTTTTTATGTTAGCTTAAACACCATTATTTTTTTGTGTTGTATCCTAACCATGTTGTGTGCCAAAAAATTTCAAATTTGCAGTTTATTTTTGTTGGTGTCAATGTTACACTCATGTCTTGTGTCCTATCCATGCTTCCTAAGTTTCTAACTAAGTAGTCATAAGAACCTAGCATTTGCATCCCATTCCCAAAATTACACATAAAAGTTACCAAATCTAATATACTAAACACAAGGGAATGAAAGGAAGACAAGAACCTGCCTCAGCCGATGCCATGCAATCCGGCGAAAGAGCCTCCTGGTGGAAAGCAAAGGCCTGCCAGCAAGTGTCCTGCCCAGAACCTCAGCAAACAAAACAGTCCCTATCTCTACAACAGTTCCCCCAGGCACTGGCATCCCATTTATTGCATCATCATTCTTCGGAATCCCCATCTTCCCCGGAACCGCAAAACCCTCTTCAGCATTGTTCACATCACACAACAAGTGCTCCATTTCTTTACTATACAAGGGAAGCACCTCCTTTATCAACATTGTCCCTGGTAACTCTGACCCTACATTCACATTCAGCTTGTTCTCATTGCCTGAAACAACAACACCAACCACAAAATCCCCAGGCTTGGGCTCATAAAACTCAGCACAAACCTTCTCAGCTTCTCCACTCCCATCACCCACATCACCCCTTTCCTTAAAACCTTCCAAAGCCTCACCATCTTCTTCCTCCTCCACCACCACAGAATCACTACTTCCTTTGAAAAACTTCAAAAAGGGTGCCAAAACATCATCTTCAGTGGGACCATTCTCTGAGTGCACATCAATTTCAGAAAAGGTCTCGTTTTTAATGGGAACGAGCGCAGGCTTGTCCAGCAACTCGAGCGTTTCAAGCTCTTGAATTCTATCATCAACCACAAATTCCCCATTCCTGGAGCAAAATGGAACATGGGCAGCACCCAAAATTGCAAATTTATTTGTAAAGGGGCAAAATTTTTGGGGAGTTGGAGATGGGAGTTTCACATGTGGTTTGTTTCTCAGAGTGTTGCTGACGTGATTAAGAGGTAATGAACACTTGGGAAAATAAAGGGACTTACATGGACAAAGAATCAATGTCATCTCCGAAAATCCTGAGAGAGACACAGTTTGAGCTTTGAAGTTTTGTTCAGTTCTCAGTTTCGTGCCACTTTGGTCTATCCTCTTTATCTTCACCTTTTCCTTCAGTTTGGTTCAGTTCATTAATAATCTCAATAATTTGAGACTCTCTGCATTTTG
Source organism: Amphicarpaea edgeworthii (assembly GCA_014843725.1). NCBI lineage: Eukaryota > Viridiplantae > Streptophyta > Magnoliopsida > Fabales > Fabaceae > Amphicarpaea > Amphicarpaea edgeworthii. Next base: position 5,851,345 of record CM026325.1, read on the forward strand.
GGTACCAATGTCACCAACAGTGTCTCGTTGGTTTTTTTTTGGGGGTGGTGGTGGTGGTGGTGGTGAATGTCTCAAGGGATAACTGTCCTTAAAGTTAATGATAATTGTAGTACTTGATTATGGAAAATTATGCTAATCTACCTTCGTTTGATCTTTCGTTAGATAATAAGTAGGTTTAATGGCACTTTTTATCTTCTTTTTTTTGTTTTATTTTTATAAATTTTATTTTAATAAATTAATTTGGTGTATTTTATTTTAAAAATTATATATAAATAATTAACTTTTTTATATTAGTGAAAACTGAAAAGGAATTAAAAATAATTAATTTTCTTATAATAAACAACTTAATTTATTATATTACTTACGGTAGAAGAATACCATTTTAATTAGATATGAACTTATTTATTGATAAGAGAAATGAAAAAAGAAAAATCACAATGTTTTTTTTATGGAAAAAAAGAAAAAGAAAAATCACAATGTTAAGAAGTTCTCATAGACAAATTAAATTACTAGACAATGTTCCTTTCTTAAAGTTAAGAAGTTTTGATAGACAATGTTCTATCTAATAATTTATGATCATTTCATAAATTTAATTCGTCTATGAGAACTTCTTAACATTTTTTTATTTACATGAAAAAATCTAAATAAAAAAATTATTTTTAACTAAAAAAATCATAAATTATTCATTAGAATACCAATAAGTCGTTTTTTTTTTCTTAAACTGTATTTGTCAATATTATATATTTTATTACATTTACATGAACAAGAGTTACCAAAAAAAAAAAGTTAAAAATAAATAAATTATATAAATCTTTACCATGTTGACGTAAGAAAACCAATTATATATATCATATTATATACATATTCACAATGATAAATGTTTTTTTTTCTTTTTATTTCACTACTTGTACATTTTCCATTAATTACATATGTAATGATAGGGTGTTAAGTTTGTGCCTGTTTCTATTAATTATACACTTGTTGGTAATTAAATTGAAAATCAGACATGGTGCTTTGACACATAGCACACCAAAGCCGCGTGCCTCGACACGTTGAGGCAGATAGAGAGAAAAGATGCCTCCTAGCTCCTCCCACTGTGTTGTTATATAATACTACTTACAAGCCAACAATTTCTTCAGAAAAATAGAGGAACTTTCAATTCATATGGTTCAGGCTCTTTCCCAAGAATTCTCATATATATGCTCGAACCATATATATAAAGCAAAGAAGATAAACTTAGCTTCCATGTGTCTCTTTACATCATATATAATTTGAAGGCTTCACAGTTCACAGTTCACACCACACCAGAAGAAATAAGATATATATATACACCTCTACTCTCATCTTTTAATATATCATCATCATCTCAAGCTAAACAGGTACTATATATGGTTCTTCATTCCCTCCTTTTTTTCTTTTTTCTTTATTATCATCATTCATCATCGACCATTGATATATATGCTTAGTATTCTTTTCCGTGTTAATTAATTAGTGATTTGATCAATGTTTGTTAAAATCTAATTATATATTTATGGTCAAGAGAATAGACTGCATTTTGAAAATCATGAGGACAACAACTTTGGGTGAGATTAATGGAGAAAAAATGTAACTAGACATAGTGTTTTTTTTTTCTTTTTCTTTAGAGAGTAGTAGAATAATAGCTTAGAATAGATTAATCATGCATGCTTAAGCATTGTGCAGCAATAGAATTAATTGTTTTTTAATTAAGTTATCTCTATTCAATATTTTTTTTGGTACGTACAATCTTTATTTAATTTTTGGTAAATAAAGTTGAATTACGAGCTTTCAACTTACTTGCTAGAGAAGGGAAAAGGATCGAGAAGATGGATTGAGGAGAGAAAAAGAAAGGAAATGAGTTCTTTTCTTTTCTTTCATAAACGATAAAAATATTTTTATTTGTATGTACCACTTCTTTTTCTTTATTTTGAGTACTATGTCATATATATATATATATATATATATATATATATATATATATATATGACATATATATATATATATATATATAACTTTATATATATATATAAAGTTAACTTCTTTTTTTTCCACTTTAAATATAATTATACAAGAGAAAAGAAAATTTTTACTTTTTAATATATTATTTTTTTTCTTTTTTATTTAAATAACTTAAAAAAATTATCATATTTTTTTGTTTTTGTTTTTACTTTTTTTTCGTCAACTAAACATATCCTAAAAGGAAAAAAAGAAAAGAAAAAGATGCTCATCATAGTTGATCCTAACACAATAGTACTATATTTCACAGCAAAGTTTGAGTATTGCGTACTAATAAAGTAGTGAACGAAGTTTCCTTTATGACTCATCAACAACCAATATAGGCAAATGAATTGAATCACTTTTGCTCGTAATAACTCACGCTTAAGATTAAAAGATTTATTAATTTTACGGAATATATAATTTAAAAGATTTAATATTATTAAAATTCGACATAATAATGGTCGAGCTAACCCTAACAGACTGTTGTTTTAGTACATTAGTTTTCAATAATAGTTAAAAAGTTAGAAATTTTATTACATTAAATTTTAGATTTCAAATTTATTATCATTATTGTGAAGAAAGAAAAACTCTTTTTGTAGGGAAAAGAAAAACTAATTAGAGAATACTGCTAATTGCTAAGGAATCAATAACAATTTTGTTTTTACTAAAACATACTATAGTATTAAAAATACACTGAAAATTATTAAAAAAATGTATAATAATTTTTATTTAATCATAAATATATTGGTATCCAATCGGTGGAGCGGCTGAGAAGTCAACTTTTCTATTACTACTCGTCTTTGTTTGGTACATTATTAAATATTAAATATTCGTCTTATACAGAATTTTAAATTTATATTAAGCTACCGTCCTAATAAATGCATTTTCTCCTTCACACCAAACGAGGACCAGGACCATGACCATATCTTGAATTGTTCCTCTCATAAACAAGTCATATGTATCTAAATATTAGATGTTAGATCTTTATCAACTTTTTGGTCCATATCGATCCTAAAAATGATGTCTTTTATATGAAACAAAAATTAGTTAATATTACTATGTTAGCAGCCCCTTGCACAAAATCTCACCCACACACCCCACATGAACATGCAATATTTTCTCTGCTATGTACACATTTTTAAACAACTTTTTGGGAAAATTAATATAAATCAATTGATTCTTTTGCAAACTTACTCTCTTTTTTATTTATCATAAAAAGGGAAAAGTTGAAAAGGAAGAAGATGCTTAATTAACATGAAAGAAAGAGTGATGGGATGTTGGAAAATTCTATGGATGTGACAAAGGAAGGAAACATATGTACTATAAGTTCTTCTTCCACTTCACATGATGCATGTGCTGTTGCGACAAAGAAATAAAGGAAACTAACACTATCAACTTTGTTATTGCATGCGTATTCATCATTACAATATTCCAACAAGAAACCATTAATTCTGTGAATGAATGATTATCTTTATATGTATGTGATCATGCATGCATATGGTTGTGAGTTGTTGGCTAGCTTGAAACCTCCATTAAGAGGGTCCCACGTTGCATGTGATGTATATAATTTTAATTAAATAATCTAATTCTAAAGTATGACGTATAGGATCATACAAACTTAAGTTTATATGATAACATAGTAATGTGAATTTGAATCATATATGTACGTTCATCTTATTTTGATTATATATATATAGCTCAATGAAGAGATTCACATATATAAAATATTATGAATAATAAATGAAATATAGATAAAGTATTTAATTGTAATTTTATACAAAATAATCACACTAATAAATTAGTTATTTAATATCAATCATATATTGTTTATAGTATTAAATATAAAACATGGCTTTGGGTTCATGTTTTCCTCCGCATAATGTTCTTAATGTTTCTTTCTTTTTTCTTACTATTTATTTTTTAACTCTAGGGGAGCTGGATTCCTTCAATTATGCTGTTCATCATTAATTAAAGACAGCAAAGCTATATTATTTGAAATTAAACTACACCACTTTCTCTGATCACTCATTTAATTAAATTTTAATTCAATAGTTTACTTTTTTTCAATTATTTTTTTAAAGAACTTTTTTCAAATATTAGTCTTTATTTTGCATGAATGTTTATATATATATATATTGATCTGTTTACACGAATGGTTGGTGTCTACTGTTATTTTTATTTATTAAAAAATGATCTAAATCAAAACTCAAATATATAGTACAGTAAATAGTATATATCTTGCCCCGTATATGTTTTCAATTTACTTAATACTATTATTAACAAATATATGAATCTCAGTTCGTAGTTTTAATTTTGTGTGTTTATATTTGTTTAGCTTTAAACATGGTTTTTGTGGCAATGATTGCGTAGAACAAACATTCACATAATTAATCACATGCATCCATCTCTGATGGTAATTTAATTCAGGGTGCCACCTTTTTGTGTTTAATCATGCATGGTTTGAATCGATTCTATGCTTTGTCGGCAATTATATGTTTGTCAAAATTTTAGATATGAAGAACGAATGAATAGGACACTAAAGACAGATTTAATTATGCTGATATATACTATATATAATTATCATCAAACTTTTCTGCATTATTTTATTATTATGAGCATATAGCCTTTTTAATTGCAAATATCACCATTTATATGTTATGTGCGAGTACTTCAGATAAAAATAGGACTCAGTTACATTTTATTTGGAATATCGATGAAAATCATAATGTATTTGAGCAAAAAACATAAGCTAAAATATAAAAAAATATCATCATCTAGTATTACAACTTGCTTAATAAAGAAACCTTAAAAGTTGTTGATTTAAATTTCAAAATAAATTAATCAATGATTGTGTAAGAAAAGTTAATGAACATAAAAGGAAAGAATATTTTGTTAAACAATATATTTTACGTACAAATTAAACTAAAGTGAGAGCGATATATAACCCTAATTATGAAAAAATGGAATTAGCCTTTACAAATTATATATTGTATTTTTTTTTTCCCAAATCGACAGATTTAATACTGTCATTTATATTTGGTAAAAAAAAGTACTATCATTTATACATATGATTGCACATACCTTTTTCATATGCAATAATATATATTCATATGCACAACTAGTACTACACATTTATATTTTATGTTAATCCGTTTTTTCAAACTTATTTCATGATATAAATATTTATTTTAATAAAATATAATTTTTAATTTTTAAAATTTATTTATCTAAATTACTTTTATTTAAAAAAACAATTATTTATTTATTTAAATAAATAAATCTTATATATTTATAAACTAATCACTTATTTTATAAACATTTTTTTTTTAACTTTAAACAAACTCACCCCATGTTTTGTGATTATTAATACACAAAAGTGAAGAAAAATGCTAATAATATCTTCTATTGACACATTTTTAATTATTGATATTAAAATTTATTAGAAATTGCAATTTTGTAGGTCTCATGTTTTATTTATTGGCCCCCTCCTCGATTTTTTTGTAGTTTTAATCAATTTTAATGTGTAATAAAGCATGTTGCAAATCCTTCTAAAAAAATGATAATATTGTAATATACATATTGAGTGAAAATGACCATGTATATATACAAACACATTCCAAAAACAGAACGATAATAAGAGGAAAAACTAAAGTAATGTGCAATGTCCATCAGGGTTTGAGTGTGTTGGATCATTCATGTATCCCCAAAAAACAGCTTAATTATTATAATGCTCTTCAATTAATAATAAAAATAGTGTATTAGATTTAGAGTACGTGACCCTCTTTTTTGGCTGATGTGATAATCAACAACAGTGACTCAACTCCAACTTTTTCCAAGCTTTGCTCAATTCCGCATTGCAATTCTTCTCTGCAAGCCGTGTGGTCCATGAGTTAGCGTGTACATGTCTTATTATTAACTAAATTCATGTTTACTACTTCTCCTAGCTATGGAATTATAATTTTATTCTCTAATGCTTCCTCAATTTGCCTCATCTCCTTCACAGATATACTTTTGTTTAACCAATTGGATTATTATAACAAAATAATGCATTGTTAATTCATTCCTTCTTGTCCTTTACACCTATAAACTATGTTACTATTTGACCTTTTGTTTAATTTAGCTTGCCTTATAAACAGTGTTTATTGATTTGACATAGACATAGCATTTTACAACATAGTTAATTGTTATTTTAAAAAGTTGATAGTTATGTATATCCTTTAGAATAGCAACCAATAGTAGTGAGCTTAGGTGCTACTTGCATCCATGATCATAATCACTCTTTCATTCTTGTTAATATATATTCTAATTGCTTTTGTTTTCTAATTAGAGTGATGTTAAAAAGTTGGGTTCAACCAAAACCGTCCACATCCCCATTCTTTGTTTGCTTCTTGTATTGTAATAATCCCCTCTTAAGTTTGTTGGGTTTTGATGTATCTGAGTGTGCTACGACATAGAGTAACTTTAGAATTGGTAAAAGTGAATGCCAACAAAAATTAGAGACTAAATAATTAAAACAACAGTTATTTATTTTACTGTATGGTCTATAGTGGTCTAGTTAAAATTAAAATTTATGATTGCTTGTGTATCCACATACAATGATACTAACTTCATAGCATTTATTACTACAATATATACTATGACTCAATTCCCTGAATACTCCGCCCGGTCAATTAAGTTCCATTTCAATTAAACTTCATTAATTTCTTTAGTTAAAATCAAAATTTATGATTGCTGGTGTATGTCCACTATCAACCTACAATGATGCTAACTACATAGTATTTGTTACCACAATATGTGACTCAATTCCCTGAACCCTCTCCCCAGTCAAGTTCAACTTCACTATAGTATGTAAGTATATAGGTTTAACAGTGAAGTAGTGTACTTGTAAATAATTTTACAATATGGATTAAACATAATTAAGTGATTGTTTGACTTTTAATATATTTTTATAAAAGTTAATAAATTTATCATAAATAATAAATTATAATTGATTGATAATATAAAATTATTTTACAATATTAATGTAATATTAGTGTATTACCATTAATTAAACTCTTAAGTATATATTATGATTCCATTTTGTGTACCATGATGTATCCAAACATCTTTTCCTAGATAAACTTTATTCATGTTCATCCATTGCTACACATGCTACAAAAGAAGAAAAAATAAAATAAAGGTTTAATTACTTTTTGGGCTTTTGATATATATAAATACAACAACTTTCTCCTTTTGACACTATAGTTTAAAACATCTTATTTGGTTCTTATAATTGTATTTCTTTTAACACTTTTGATCTTGTTGTATAAGAAAATCTTTATTAGGAGATTCTTAAGAAAGTTCTTAATTTAAGAATCCCATTTTTTGGTTCATTTTTCATAATGAAGAAATTTGGTTCCAGCATTAAAGATAAAATTACTTAACATAGTTACATCTAGATCCTTTGAAATTGATACAGAATTGTAAATGATAGTGACTATACTATAGGGACTAAAGAATAATTAAGCCAAAAATAAATTAAAACCATGTACAAAATAAAAAAAAGACATGTACTAAAGCAAGTATTATCATTCCAAATAGACTGCGAAAAATACACACATCAGTATTGAAAAAGACAAAGAAAACAAATTCTATAAAGCGTAATAGTAGAATGATGAATTTTGAATAATCTAACCGTCCATCATGACCATGGGTTATCGATGGACCACTAGTTCCCGTCATATAAAAACATGTCAAATGTTGTTTTTTTTTTTTTTTTTGTCAAACATTGTTGATAACCATGCTTTTGGTTTTGGAGCTAAAAATTGTGTCAAACACTCAAACCCCATTACTTTATTTATTAATACTAATTAGTTATAGTTCTAAAAATGTAAACTTTCTCTCAACCTTAACCTAAAAATTCTCTAATTAACTCAATTAAATTGCACAGTCAAAGCCCCAGAATCTTTCAGCAGAAAAAAGAGCACATCTTTTTTCAGCTCCAACTGCAATTCTTTTGTTGCCTAACTGTTGTGTATTGAGCAACTCAACATTCTTCTCTCTCTTACCCATCTTCAATTTTCCAACTCTTGTTAGTTATATTCTGGTACCCATTTTCAACAGTGATGAAGCATCATCATCATCATCATCATATTCATAGGTCATCACACCACCAACAGGTACTGTTTTTTTTTTTTTCTCTCTCTCTCTCTCTTTCTCCCTCTGTGATGGTTTGGTTTCTTTGTTTGTGTGTGGTGGTTGTGGTTGTTGTTGGTGTTGTGGGGTTTTGTTGATTTTGTGAAACTGAGGCAAATTGCAGAGAAGTTGGGCTGAAATATGTTGTTTCGGTTGGTCCTGCATACAGTTCTTCTGGGCAAAGGTGGTCATGCGCAAGTGGCTTAACATGGGGAGCTATGAGTCTGATTACAGTGCTGACCTTGATGATGATGATGATAATGATTCTGAAAGTGGTTCAGACAATGAAGGTGAGTTTCTACAAAGAGTGAATTTTGATCTTATTTTGAATGTGTGTGCTTTTGTTTCTGAATTTTGGGGAAGTGGGGTTACTTAGATTTTGTTAATTTTGATTAGAATTGGGAAAGTTGAGCATTGGGGTCAATTGGGTGGGTGTGTTAATTGTGAATGTGAAGTGATCTAAAAACAAACTCTGAATTGGGGGGTTGTTTCTGGGTGTTTTGGGCTGTATTTGATTATATCTTGTCTTTTGGCTGTTGGAGTCTCACTTTGTGTTTGGTGTGCTATGTAGAGTGGGGAAGACGGTCGCGGTTTGCGGAAAACAGATGTGATGAAGATGATGAAGCTTCATCTGAATCAAAAGGTGACTTTTTGTGTATGCGAGGCTCTTATTTACCAGCTGTGAATTGCAAAGTTTAATTCATTTTCACTAACACTTTCTAGACTGGCATAGCTGCATAGTAAGGATTTTGAGTGGTGTGCGAACTAATAAGTAAGAATGGTACATCTCTATAGTCCTAAAGCTAGGATTTGTTGATGCTTTCTTGTCACTTTGGATGAAATCATAAAACCTCCTGTAGTAGGCTGCACTTGGAAATTGTTTGATTTCCTACATTTTATAGAATTATGTCACTGAAAGTAGGTGTACTAAATTGTAAGTATGTAATGCAGAAAAATTAACATGGTTGCTAAATAGTGCAAAATCATATTGTTCAATGTTATGTAATGTAAATTTTAAACCTTCATAGCATTATCCCTGTCATGGAGACTTTCTTCTTTTCTGAAAGCAATTGATCACAAAACAAAATCTTAGCATGCTGCAGAAATCAATAGCTCCATGAAAATCCAGTTCTAACTTATAATTTTAGTAGACTCTGATTTTTCATCTCTTCTGTGAATGTTTAGTATGTTGCTTTAATCTATTGTCCGTGTAGTATCCTAAATTTATATTGAATCACAGAATTTCTTCCAAAGTTAAGGAGGCAAAAGTCATCAACTTATAGATCTCAGTATATAAACAAAAAGGAGCTGAGGTGAGACACTATTCTCATGTTTATTTAGTAAGCAATAGTGCACAATAGTTGCAATTGTTTTAAAGTGTGAAAAGGACAGTGTATTTGGCATTATTGCCAAACCCACTCATATCTTAATATGGATTCTGGTGTATATTTGCCTCCTAGGGTATGTGTTGGGACGTGGAATGTTGGAGGAAAACTTCCACCTGACGACCTTGATATTGAGGATTGGCTTGGTGTCAACGAACCAGCTGACATCTATGTCCTCGGGTATGTTCTTCACCAATTGTTACTTAAAATACTTCTCGAAGTACATAATAATTAATGTCACATCAAATACTGTTATTTGTTCATCATGTTAAGCTGGACTTGGAATATTTATGAATGAATTTTTGGTAATTGTCATAAGTTTCTTTTTTCTCCACTTCTGATAGTGTATATGTAATACATCTGATGCCGTTTTGTAATTACTTTTAGCCTATTTTTTCTACTATAATTGCTTCTATTTCATGCTTTCAAGACTCATCCCATTTGTTTGACCAAAACAATGCTTGACACTTGCAGACTTCAAGAGATTGTACCCTTGAACCCTGTTAACATTTTTGGTGCTGAAGATACTCGTCCTGTTCCGAAATGGGAGAATATTATCCGAGAAACACTGAATAGAGTTCGACCTGAAATGCCTAAGATAAAATCCTTTAGTGACCCTCCATCTCCATCAAAATTTAAGCCATCGGAGGATGTCTCTGATATAGAAGAAGAAATATTATTTGAAAGTGATAGTGACATTGGTGAGGAAGTCCATCCTTTGGATGAAGAAAACTATATTTTTGATGGAAGTACTGATGGAACATTCATGGGTGAAACTGTGAATACAAGTTTATCAGCTTCTGATGCTGCTGATGTTGCAAACTCTTGTTTGCCAGTTAAAGCTGATTTACGTAGACAGTTTTCTTTTCCAAAGATGTTTGATAGGCAACAAAGTTGGTCAGAGAACATGGACACATCATTTGCCCAACAGTCCACTAAACTAACCCGAATGCTTAGTGGGTCTGAAAGGATTGGTTTGAGCTGGCCGGAGCGTCCACTACATCTGCTATCTCAGCGAGTTTTGGATAGACCATCTTCTTTTCAATCACTCAAATCATTTAAATCATCTAAGTCGTTCAAAACATATAACTCTTTCAAGTCAATTATGGATGAAATGCCAGGGATAGTAAGTCTTCCTGAAATTGACCTTGAAGCTTTGATAAAGAGAAAAAGAAGATCATCATATGTAAGGATTGTGAGCAAGCAAATGGTTGGGATTTTCATCACCATTTGGGTTCGTAGGGGATTGCGCAAACATATCCAGAATTTAAAGGTTTCAAGTGTTGGAGTTGGTGTTATGGGCTATATTGGTAACAAGGTCCTTGCCCTTTCTTCAAATAATTTTTTTTCCACTGCTTAAAATTGTATTTTTTTTTTGTCATTATATTGTACTATTATTGTGACAATTCATCTTTATTTTATCTTTTATTATCATACTATTTCCAGCAGTATCCTAATGATAGTAGGTTTTTATATATTTGTTTTGTTTGCTTATCTATCAAGGACTCAAATACTCTAGATCTGTTTCACAGTTCCTCATAAGCTCAAGCTTTTTGCATGTTATTTTGCCTTTATTCTTCTCCCTTTCATTGCCTGCTGATCTTGTTATCATCTTACTTGTTCTCTTGTTCAGTATAATTTTTATCCTATAATTCATAACAGATCAATGACCACCTTCATGTTTTTTGCTCAAAATATTTTATTTTCTCTGAATCATGCATAAAATCTATCTCCACTTTATCTTTTAAATAATCATATTGTGATCAAAATTCTGGAAAAGGGGAAAATAGCCCCCTCCAAACCTAAATAGCTTCAGTTGAAGGATTTATTTTGATTTATCTAAATGAATATAAATTGCTTACTAGTTAATCCTTCAATTTTTAAAGTCTTAAAAGATTTTTTTATGATGATTATACTGATCTTTTAGTTCATGGTGGTGTTTTGAATTATATTGATTGTACATTTGTACTATTGGTGATATTTAATATCATGTAGAGTGATCATCTGATCAATATTGCATTAGATTATAAATCTGTTTCAATTTTCCAGGGATCAATATCTGTCAGCATGTCCATACATCAGACGCTGTTTTGTTTCATATGTACCCACCTTACGTCAGGTGAAAAGGAAGGAGACGAACTTAAAAGAAATGCTGATGTTCTTGAAATACTTCGTAGAACCCATTTTCATTCACTCTCTTATATTGGACTTCCCAAAAAAATCCTTGATCATGAGTGAGTGCAATCTTTAATATACCATTACAAACTAAATTGTTATTTTACTTCGTTATTTGAACTGTTGTACATTTTTCCACATTGTATGGCATGCCATTCACATAAGAGACATACACTCATAACTGTAAAATTGTTACTAAACACATAACTGACGTATAACCTTTAAGGGAGGGTTCTCCTAGTGTTTTGGTCCTTATCAAACAATTCATGTTTCATTCACTTGGTTGGAGCATTTTTAGCTTCGGTTTCTGTTTAGTCACTGTAATTTTTGTCTTTAAATGTTCTGTGGTTTACATAATTACTTAATCAATTCAATTAATATGCAGAAAAATAATTTGGTTGGGTGATCTGAATTATCGTATTAACTTATCAAACATGGAAACAAAAGCTCTTGTCTCAAAAAAGCAGTGGTCAAAATTGGTTGAGAAAGACCAGGTACTACAGCAACTCCTACATTTTGTATTTTGTGCTCAAGAACATTCTTTTGGAGTCCAATTAATAAGGTCAAATCTGATGTTCTCTAACCTGATTGGGTTGAAGCCGACTTAAGAGGGTTTATAATTTTGTAAAAAATGTTTCTGCGAAAAGATATTTTGATCCCTTGATCTTTTGGGTAATCGTAAAAATATTTTGCTAGCTGTGCTGCCATTCAAATGTTATTCTCGTTTCATTTCATTCCAAAATAAATTAACAAGTCACTAATACTTCTAGGAAAGGGATTACTTGAATTATAATTTTAGACAATGCCTCACTTTCTATTTTCCTTCTACTATTTAAGCTAACACATAAGAATTCTGTAACTAATCACTAATCACAACTAAAACTTTGCTCTGGATCCTATCAAATTATCTGTCATTTTAATAAATTAAATTGACATCATATTATCACAGCTCATGCGAGAACTCAAGAACGGTGTGTTTGGAGGATGGTCAGAAGGCGTGTTAAACTTTCCACCAACTTATAAGTATGAGGTTAATTCAGATAAGTACTATGGCGAGGATACCAAGGTTGGAAAGCGGTCACCAGCATGGTATGCTTCTATTCTGAGATTCTGCTTCCATGTTTGCTAATCCTTATTCATTCTAAGATAATAAGGAGTGGCTTTTAACTATTTAACTATTTGCCAATCATAAGTTATAAACAAACATCTGCACAGGTACTTGGAGACTTATGATACAGGGTTATTCAAAATGTTTTGACTTCATTATGTCCTTAAACCTGATTTTATGGTTTATGAACTAGTGGTATCTGATACATACCATTCCATTGATGAATTCCATGTGTCTGTAATCACCTTTTCAGGTGTGATCGAATTCTTTCATATGGCAAGGGACTGAGATTATTGAGTTACAGAAGGGCAGAGCTCAAACTGTCCGATCACAGACCTGTGACTGCCACATACAAGGTTGAGGTCGAGGCGTTCTCTCCTAGGAAGCTACAGCGAGCCCTAACTTTCACTGATGCAGAGGTCGAAAATGAACAAGTCATAGCAAATTTAAGTAATTGGAATTTAGCTGCTTAACTGGACCGGTGAGTTGCTTCTTATATCATCATATGAATTATTTGCACCTCACTCATGTTGAGAATCATAACCCTTGCAAAAAGCAACATCTGGTAGACTATAATGAATTATCAAGAGAGAATGCCTTGGCCATAATAATATCATTAGTTAATACCTGTTGCTTCTCTGATTTGCTTTGGCCATCAGCTATATTCTCCATCACTTTTTTAGGGTTTGGGAACTTTTGGAACTACTAGTCCATGCTGGTTACTCTGAGGTTGGACACCTCTGAAATCTTGTTCCTGAGGTGAATATCCTATTCTACTTTCTGGTGCAGGGATACATCATGAGTTGTAAAGGAGATTAACTTGCAGAATTTCAGGGAGCACCAGTGATTGCTGCTACAACTTCTAACACTCACATTGCCACTACTAGAATTAGATTCATTCATTTTTTTTCTTCAATATTTTTTTTTTACTGGAATGTTTGTAATATGATTTTGTTTCTTACCAACAAAATTTAGAGCTAGTTTGTACATTATATGATTGAGGTGTGCATCACTGCATTGTATGTAAGATCATTAAGTTGAAGAGCTGCGTATATGTTCATAAAATAAACAAGGGCATACTGTCTACAATGGTTTAGCCGGTCCAAGTCTCTGTCTCCTGCTTTTGTCTTAATTTTCATTCAAAGACGCAATAAGATATAGCTTTGCTATTTTTTTTTTTATTAGTAGCTTTGCTATAACTTAAATGCTATGCTACACATCATGGAAGAGGAATACATTTAAACTCTGAAGAACTTTGTTGCTCATAGTTGTTTTATTTGACTTAAACAAAATTGTATATTATGTAGGATAACTATGATCTATAAAAAAGATGTTGAAATAAAACTCAGAGATCCTAATAATAAGACATAATTTTTGTAAAAAAGAAGATATAATTAAACCATGAACAAAATAAATTAGTTAGAAATTTCAATATTTTATCAAGTTGTTTTTATTCAAGTATTTTACACAAGGAAAAGAGAACATTTTTTTACTATGTGGAACGTTTCTTTAAACAAATTTTAAAAATTGATCCAACCTACTTTCATATTTGTCACTTGTGTGTCTAGCATTTATTCAATTATGATTCATAACCACCTAATAGAAATTACAAGAGTTGATTCATTCTCAATTACAAAATGATAACATCCTCTGTCTGGTACAAGCAAGAAATAAAAAGTCTATATTGTAATGGAAAAAGAGACACATTACAAAGCAATGGACATACTAAAATATAATTAAGCTAAAAAAAATAAATTTTATATTTATGATGTAATAAATATATATTTTTTAAAACTTTAATTTAACATAATCTAAAAACTTAAAAGTCAAAACGCATAAAATTATTATTCAAGAAATAACGTATGGAAAAAAATAGTGGTGGAAATCCCTGCCACGTCGTTGGTTGCCTCTAAATTCTTCTTAAACCTACGACGCACGTGAGCTTCGCTTCGGTACACGTCAACTTAAAATCCATAACTTCATAGCTTAAGCAAATGAAGAGTGGAACATTGCAGGTGCAACTTCAACTTCACTTCTCTGTTGTAGCACTCGCCATGTTCCTTCTCAAGGTTCACTTATTCTTTATCTATCGCTTAGTTCTACTTTGGTTCCTCTGTGTTTTTGTTGCTTTTAACCTTCAAAACTTTTTTTTTTGTTTCAATTTCAACAGACATGGAGACAAACGGCTTTTGGTGTTTTTGGGTACCTAAATTTCACCAAAGCTGGCTTCCTGTGAGTTCCTTATGTCATTTCTTTTTCTCTTATTGATATTATTATTATGATGATGTAATGGTTGTAGTTCTAAGTAACTCTTGTTATTAATGAGTGTGTGGCTTGGCTCAACAACATTGATTCTGCAGATACAGATAATTGCAAATAACGCCAAGTTTTTTTTTTTTTCTTTTCTCTTTCACGAGTAAATGGGTTTTATTTGTTTGATTAATTTATCAGTGATCAGTTTTTAATATTGAAGTAATCAATTTGGACTTGAATTGTGATAATTTTGTTTAGGGTAAAATCTGTTTCAGGTCTCTCAAGATTTGATTAGAATTGATTTTAGTTCCTACATTTTAAAATTGATGGTTTTGGTCATCGAATTTCTAAAATGTGATGGATTTCGTCTATGATACTATACTTTTATTTTTGACTTAATAAGGGACAAAATCCACCCCACATTTAAAAAATGAGGACCAAAAGCACCATTTTTACAATGTAGGGACTAAAACCAAATTTGATTAAATCTTGATGGACTTAAAACATATTAGGGTCTGCTTGGATAAACTTCTTTAGAAAAACTTTTAAGAGAAAAAAATATGAAGAAAAAATGAAATGAGCTTCTCCATGGTTTTCTTAACTGATGTATGAATCAAAATTTTTGTAGTGATCATTCTAAGAATTTCAAACCAGAGGACATGGAAATGCAAATACCAGGGAAGAATTGCATTGTTACTGGAGCTAATTCTGGAATTGGCTATGCAACTGCTGAGGGTCTTGCAAAGCGGTTTTCATCTTTCTCCTATGTTGGTTTTTGGAATTTTTTATTTTTAAGTTTGAAATTACATATTATGATTAACTATTTTCACCAGTGGTGCATCTGTCTATCTTGTATGTCGTAATAAGGAGAGAGGAGAGGCTGCAATTTCTGATATTCAAACTAAAACTGGCAATCAGAATGTATATTTGGAGGTATTACTCTTCTTTTCTTGTTTTTCAATTCACAATTTTGTGGATAAGCTGAAAGCCTTTGGAAACTATAATTGCCCCTTACAATTTGATATGACTAGCTAATATATCTTGCAGATTTGTGACCTTTCTTCTGTCAATGAGATCAAGTCATTCACTTCCAGGTTTTCTAAAAAGAATGTGCCAGTTCATGTGTTGGTAAATTTTCATTGTATTTCAACACTATATAATACTTTCCAACATGGTTGTAACTGCTGGTAGCTTTACTGTGCAAACTTCACGGGATATCTGTGGAGTGTGGATTGCTGATGGGAACTGTTTCATTTCAAGATATTACAATTTAAAACTTCTATTATATCTTGTTCAATAAAAAATATAACCATAGACATGGTAATTATATTTGTTAGCCACTTTATGCACTTGAGTTCAATCTAATGTGAACATAATTCTTGAATCAAGGTTAACAATGCTGGCACACTTGAGCAAAATCGAGTTACCACGTCAGAAGGGTGAGTCATTTTTGTTTCATATAGAAATCAAACATTTGCAAATTCTATCTATAACTTGAGTTGATCTGTGCCTTTTAATGTAATGTGTCATAGTCCAGGTTTGAGTTGAGCTTTGCTGTAAATGTGTTAGGCACTTATGCCATGACAGAATTGATGGTACCATTACTGGACAAATCTTCCCCTGATGCACGTGTCATTACAGTTTCTTCCGGTGGAATGTATACTGCCCCTTTGACCAAAGATCTACAGGTAACTGAGTTATGATGTTGTCAGCTTACTCAGTCATATATAGGATTTTGACAATTTATTCGGTTGTCTGTATCCAGTATTCAGAGAGCAACTTTAATGGGCTTGAACAGTATGCTCGAAACAAGCGTGTTCAGGTTAGTTAATTACTCTAATACTCTATATTAGGGTACATTAGTTTTTCTTGTTTTACAATGAACTTTAAATTGTGGCAAAGTACCTGATCTGGTCTAAAGTATATATTAGGAACAATAGATTTTAGTGGGAGAGCCTGCAACTGAAATTATTACTATTTGTTTCTTAAAACTATTGATTGCTTTCTTAATAGAGGTCAGTTTTGGGTTTAGAGTTTGGTAGGGAAAGTTCAGGTCTCTCAAGTAGGTTATGGTTAGAATCTACTATTCTGCTTCTGTATCTTGCTCTTCTTCCTCTTCATTGGTGTTAGAACTGGATCAAAAATAGAAGAAAGATTGAATCTTATTACTGAAAAATGAGCAAAAATGCAGTTCTGTACCCAGGGAAGGTGCAGACTGGTCTCCTACAACGCCACAGTCATTTTGACAAGCATTCTAGAGTAGGATGCTTTAGTCAAAGAGGAAAAGTAGTGTCTTTCTGCTGATATGCACAGATGATAAGCTTATCAAGACTTGGAATGCCCAATGGGAAGATATAGATTGAATTTTCCTTGGAGTTCCGTAGTGAATTGAGGAATGAATGATGCCAAGAAGGGTAAAAACTCCAATTTGGAGATGTAGAAACATTGAGATTTGGGTTGATTTTGTTAAAACTTGACAAAAAGGAATTGCAGAAAGATGTTCAGAAAATATAATTTGTGGCAAGCAGTCAATGATTTACCTTATTTCCCCAGTTTTCTAGTCTCATGGAGTCATGGTTTTAGGGCAACATTTGTTTTATTTATCAGAACATCAGAAGGATTGGTAAACATGTCAAATTGATTGCAAGGAATGGAAAATGTTTAAGATTGTACTTGTTATCAATGGAAACATTACAGTCTTGTGCTACAATCAGTGAATCTAGTTCTTATTTTTCAAAATATTGTTTCTATGCAAAAGGTAAAAAGTTCAGCTTTATCTAAATAAATGGGTATACTTGTGATTTATGTAGTTTAAATTTGATCTACTTTCAACATAATACTGTCTGTCTACATAGTAAGTGTAAGTGCCACACTCACATCATTATACTGGAAAAATAGTCACATCTACCAAGGTTCTTCATTTGCTTAAAAAGCTTTTAACAATTTTCATAACTTGTGATTTCATACGGCTTACTTGTTTGTAGTGGAAAAAAATTATATTCCAGTGGACCATAATCATCAATTCCTTACTGCATAACTCTCTCTCTATATATCTATATGAACAGAAAACAGGCAGTAGTAGTACTATTTTTATAATCCTTATTTACTGGATAGAGTCTAGTCTTGGAGGCATTTAAAAGAGACTAGTTGAGAGGTGTATTTTTATTTTTTTTGTGTGTGCCTATATTCATGTAACATTATGATACATCTGACATGTCAGGTCGCACTAACAGAAAAGTGGGCCGAAAGTTACAAGAACAAAGGGATAGGATTTTACTCAATGCACCCAGGTTGGGCTGAGACTCCTGGGGTTGCAAAGAGTATGCCAAGCTTCTCTACATTGTAAGTATTATTTGTCCTTACATTATCCATAGGATATATTGATTATGATTTATCAGTTTAATGAAAATGCACTAACACTGTAACATTGTCGATCAATCACAACCCATCATTTGTATGACTTTTAAAATAATTTTTAAAAATCAACTGACTAACCATAAATGAAGAGTTATGACTTATAATTGAATAAAAAGTTATGATTGAATGACATTGCAAAACTATTTTAAATTATCGGTGCTTCAGCATTAAATTCATTGATTATTACTATAAAATATTGGAGATAAAAATCATTCACAGACAGAGTTTACTTTGACATAGTACAAAGCATCTAATAATATTTTATAATGACAACTTCCCCTGATAACATTGAAATATATATATTTTTTAAATTAAGCAAAATCATACATGCACAAGGCTGGAATTTGATTCTTGATACCCCTATTCTAAATTATTAAATAAAATTACAGATCATTTTAAGTCCAAATAGTTAGCATCTACTAGCTCAAATTTGAAGTATAATTTTTCCTTGAAATAATTCATGGTCAACAAAGAAAAAAAAGTTGGCACCATTGGAATAATTATATATTGATTCAATTATTTACAGGCTTTCGGGGAAGCTTAGAACAAGTGAAGAAGGTGCAGACACAGTTATCTGGTTGACATTACAACCAAAGGAGAAACTGGTATCAGGTGCATTTTATTTTGATAGAGCCGAAGCCCCGAAGCACCTTGCATTTGCGGCTACCAGTGGTTCTCATGCTATGATTGACTCTGTTGTTGATAGTCTTAATTCCATGGCTTCTCCTTTTTCCTATTAGTGTACTTTTACACTGACATTAAAATAACATTTCTAAAGTTAATACAATAATGTATATATTGTTTTCAGTAATCATCTATGCCCTACTCTTCCAATCAAACCAAACATTTGAGATGTGCTAACTTTTTATGACTGAGTAGAAATAGTTATGCATTAACTTTTAACTGAAGCTGTATTCTTGGATAGGTGAGTGAGGCTATTTAGTAGTATTTAATTTGGGATGAATTCCAGTTTTTACCCAACATTCCTTTTACCTTATTTGAGAAAAAAACAGAAAAAAAAGTGATGAATTGTGTGTTTTTCTTTTTGAATAATAATGAAAACAGTGTAATAAAAGAGTTTTTTTTTTTTTTTTGATACGTGTAATAAAAGAGTTTATTTTGATAGTAAATATTTGTATAATGTTAATCAATTTGTTGCCTGATTTAATTTTGTTTTGGTAATAGTTAAAATTTTGGTCTGGGTCAGAGGCTACGGTCGTTTTTCATTGTAAAGGTCGTTAAATAAAAGATTAATTTCATTCGTTCGATATATGACCATAGTTGGTAAAAAAAAAATCTTATATACAGGAGAACATGAGTTCTCTTGTTAAATTATTTTTAGTAATAATTGATTAAAATATTATTATATTTTAGAAATTTGAAAAAAAAAAAACAGAAAAAATATCAAAACAAATACAATATGATAGATTATATTCTGTGGTTAAATCCAAAAAGTAAAAAAAACTCATAGTAAATGAGATTCTTACCTATAAAAAGATATTTTGGATTGAATTAGTTAATTGTGTTTATGTTATGTTTGAATACATTGCTTAAAAAAAAAAACTTCTAGTAGAAGAAAATAAGGAAGAAAAAAAGAAATGAAATTAATTTATGTAGAAGTTAAAATTGTCTTCTTCAATAGTCAATTAGTAGAAATTCTTCTATATAATTTTTTTTAAAATATTTATGAATTTTATAAATTTGTTATTGAATAAGATAATTATTAATTTCATTTTTTTTTCATATTTTTTTTTTTAAAATTCAAAATAGTGTATGAAAAATGACCCTTATAAATGATAAACTTGATATGCAACTCAACAATAATTAGGTTAGTTAAAATGAATCAAAATCGAACTAATAACTTAACCCAAATTAAATTGGATTTATAAGTTAATCCGTTGTCATTTATACCCCACTATTTATTAAACAAATAAACAAAGCTTATTAACAACAAAATATCTTGTTTGCATTGGCACATGGCCACATGCACAACACTAACAATCTGAACATAACATCAAGTTCACGAGCGTGTTTGGTTTGCAGATAAAAGAGTTTTAAACTGAAATAACACGACATTCAATGCAAAAGCAAGGACGTGTATGTTTAATTTTAAAACAAAAAGAATTTTCGAAACAAAAGTCATTTTACAAAAGATTAAGATACTTGTTTCTACTTTCATTTTACTTTATAACTTTATATTAAAACGTGCACATAATGTTTCTAACTTTAAACCAAAAGAATTTGTCCACCGAGAATCCAAACATGAACTTATTTGTCAACAACCATTCTTTCTTTAAAGGACAATATATAGTAGTTCCACGTTCATCTTTGTCATGAGTCACCTTGCTAAGTTAAAGTACCGTACCATCATGTGTTTCAAGGGCAACTCTTAACAAAGCAACTGCCATTAAGTTGTTATCAATAATCAATAATTTTATATAATTTCTCACCTTTTTCTAAAACATCATATCATCGTTTTAAGTGATTCTACTAAAGTTTATAACAGGAGGGATTAGTAACATAACTGTTGTAATAAATCGTCTATTGCAAAATGACAAGACATCAACAACTAGGAATTTCACTTTCATTCCTAACTTATCCCAAAAGGAGGGATTACTAACATAACTGTTGTGAAAATTGCCAAAACACACATTTTTAGTTATATATTATTTACAGATTTTGTGCATCATATCATGCCTTTCTACATATTATTCAATACATACCAAGCTGAACTATGCTAAATACATAGGAAGCATCCATATCAATGGTTCACATCATTGGCAATTCCATCTTGGGAAATGATAGTTGGTGAGTCCAACAATGTATGCTTCTTAAACCAGTATTGCTCAAACCTCTGCCTTGCATACTCCTTGTAGTCAAAGTCAATTGTATTGACACGACTCTGCAAAACACAAATGTATTTATCTTAAAATGTAAGAACGAAAAACATGTAAGTTTTTTAGAGACTAAAAAATCAAATTTCGAGATATTTGAGAGATAAAAAAACATATTTTATCCAAAAAAGAAAAAGAAAAAGGATACCGAAATAAGTCCCCACAAGCCCCAAAACAGATGGTTTGCAAGAGTGTATTTTTCTGCAAGATTCACTAACTGCTCCACTTCACTATTGCTTGGTTTCCTACCTGTGCACAAGTTTCAAATTAAATTTGGTAAACGTTTATAAAATTCAGAAGCACCGTCTTTGCAGATATGACTTTAGTTTATCTAACATGATTGAAAGCTTTAATGAGAGCTATCTTTGGTCAATGAAACAATTCTTAAAATTACATTAACCAAGTTGAAGAGATAAGGGGGGCTTTGCATCGTGCCTACCCTGAAGATTGCATTAGCAAATTAGATAAATCATCCACTATATTACAAGTTACAGAAATGCACGCAAGCTCCACACAGCAAGGACAGGCTGGTTAAAGGTTAATAATGTAAACTGTGTTACAATTCTTACTCGAGAAAACATGTTTTTCCCTATCATGCTTCAAGTGTTTAATAATGTAAATATTTTTACATTGTTGAATAATAAGAAATTTTCATTTATTCTAGATATGACTTTTAAAATAGTTTTTACAGAAGTCAACAATTTTCAATTATATGACAGTCCATGATTGGATGACAGTTAGAAAAAACTTTACACTGTCAGGATATTTCAATTAAAATCGAAGTACAGAAACTAAAAAATATAAGCTGGAGTGAATTGTAGAGCAAGTTTATTCTTTCAGCTGAGAATAGATCAATAGCAGTTACCTAAATCCAGATCTCTGCCAATAATATGTATTTTCAGTGGAATGTTGGAGTAAAATTTTAGTGGACTAACCTTCAGAACTCAAATAATTATAAACAAACCTTTGGCGCTCCTCCATATCTGTTGAACAAATTGTCATATCAGTAGAGTGATCTCAATACAATAATAAGCATAAAAGGTAGGGAAGCAAAATAAGCATTGTTAATTTACCAGGATATTTACTGTAGTCAAGAACATGAGGTTCGTCACTATGGTAATTTGCCACCATTTCACAGAAATGATTTGCCAGATCATATGCAATAGGATTGTAACTGGCATATTCATAGTCCTATATCATAGAAAAACAAAAACAATGAGAATGAAAAAAATAAGTTTAATGTAAAAGATATAACTGATGAAATATGAAAAGATCCTATAAAAGTGGTAGTATCTATCATCCTCCTAACATTGACATGGTATTAAGTTCATAATTCTTATATTGATGAACCACTTTTCAAGCTTAGAAACTTCACTGTTGGAAACTTGGAAAAAAGAAGGCCATAAATAATACCAGATCCTAATGATTGATTTGAACAATTGATTCAGAATTCCATTTAAAGAAGACAAAACTAGATTGTAAAAGTTTAACAATATAAAGAGATAAAAATTACCCATCTCAACTTTGAATATAAATTAAATTAAGAAAATAAAAAGAGGAACTAGAGGATTTTGTTGCTTTTCCATACAAATTGAAAAAAGAACAGCAAAAAGGCCAGAAATATAGAATATGTAACTAAAATGTAGCAACATAACTTACAATTAAAGTGATTGTTCTTGTATCTTCATCTATCATTATGTTACCATATTGTAGATCATTATGACAAAAACCAATCTCTTGATGTCCTTGAGATAACAATTCCGAAAGCATATTTATTTCAGCATCTAGATTGTCCAGGCCAAAATTCTTGGTTTCTTTTGGGGAGCACAAACTTTTGGCATGACTAACCCATTTCCTGGTAGAACATGAAGAGCATATATAATTCTGTACGGCAACAAAAAAGATTTTGAAGATTAGCCTGAGCCTGATTTATTATTATTATTATTATATTACCTCATTCTCTGCCAAAGCTGAGCTTTCTTTGCACCAGGCATATGAAGATTGTGAAACTCCCTCATCTTAGATGCTATCAAAGCAGATATTTCAGGGTCACGGAGGTCCACTGCTGAGAGTGTCTAAAAATAAAAAATAAAAATAGGAAAAGAAAAAACATGTTACACACAATTATCATAGTCTGCCAAATTCACCATCATGGCTTTCATATGACTTCTTAAATTGATTTTAATCCACAGGGTAGTATAAAGAAATGGATTAAAGGTTTTTGAATTCTATCAGATTACTTGCTAACATGATAACATATGTTATGAGAGAAATATACACAAAATTATTGTAGGACCCTTCACAAACCATTATTTGTGGGGTCCAGAAATTTGTACTTTTGTGCCATTTTCACTTACAATATGATACTGTAATGGTAATCTACAGAGAAACACTATTGTTTATCTTTAGGTTATTATGATGCCAAAATTATGCAGATTCTAATCTACAAGATATGCTAACCTTCCATTCGCCTAAAGATAAATGGAATAAAATAGAAAAGTGCAGAGCCATGACCAAAGAGGCAAAGAAAAATCTTTAGAATAAAATAATAAAGAGAAATAGAAAAGGAAGAAATAAGTGACTTTAGATCAAACATCTATTCTCCTTATCACAAAAACATCAATTTGAGTCTAATCATTGCAGCCACTTTTATACTATAATATTATGTAGAAAATGTATTTATCTGCAAAGCCCATGGTATTGATGTAAGAATTATCAAGTAAATCCTCATTTCAGTTTTTGACAATATAAATATCGTTTACTTTAACGTTAGAAAACTCTTATTACTGCTTACTGTAGTTCTTTTTTATTATATTTTTTTTACTACATTAAGGGTAAAATATTATGGAGTTTTACAAAGTCACTAAAGTGGAGGGTTTTGTAAAGTCAAAAATAAAGTAATTGGTGCTAATAATCTCAAGGAGAGTTTATTTTAGAATTAATTAATTGGAAGAAGGAAACACAATTAGATAACCCCAAATAAAGGCAACTACTTGATTGCATAAATTACACATATGCACTTACTTAATGGTCATCCGACTCAAATAGAGATAGGAAAAGGACAAAATAAGTACCTCTCAAAATAACTTTTTTTATCCTTTTATTATTCATGATTTGATTTTTTATTAGTTCTTTATTGACATAGTAAGACATATCATTTAGGAGTGGAATTCGGAGCAGAAAGAATGGGAAAGCAGCACCTTAGAGCACTCAATTTTTCGTTGACTCAATGCCATTCAGTGTAATAAGCTAAAGATGCTTCTTATTTAGTCTAAAGAACTAAAAGGGAAATGCTAACACCCTCCACTCGTCCAAAGGAAAAGAGAATACAACAGAAAAGCAAACAGCCAAGGCCAAAGAAAAACTTTGTGAATAGAATAATAAAGCAAAATGGAAAAAGAGAAGTGACTTTAAATTAAGCATATGTTCTCCAAATCACAGTAATCGTCAATTCAAATGTAATCATTGCAGTCACTTTCATGTTATAATAATACAACTAAAGTTAGTTTTATGCAAACACTTGATAATAAAGCTGAAATTAAAGAGTAAATCATTATTTTAGTTTTTTATATAGTCATATAGTAAGTTTAACGAGTTTAATCTCAATATACTGCTGGTGTAAAAAAATTTACACTCCAACCAAACAGAAATAACCGTTAGTATGATTTTGAGGTAATTATTGATAGAAACAACAAACTTGTTATTGTTAGTGATTGGATGACAGTTCAAAAATCATTTATAGTGTAAAAAAATTATAAAAACTGACTAAAAAATATTTGGTTCTTATAATGTTAGGAATTAAAATAGAGATTTACCATAAAATTAACTAAACAGAAGAAGGAAATATTAGAAGATAATGACATACTCTGGCATGAATGAACTCCTCAACTCTGCCAGTGGTGAACCTCCCAAGAAGGCGTGGACCCTGTCCATGCTTTGACATGCACTCAAAGGTTTGGATTTCATCAACCCTGTTGAAGAAAACCTCAACACCTTCACCATATAATCGAACAAGAACCCTTCTTTGATGACCATCACTTCTGGTTGGCCAATTTACCTCAAAAACCTGATTGGTCATTGCCCCCTTTAGAGGTTTTACCTGCACAGAGTTCACATCATCTATTACATCCCCCAAATCTGCAGCCACTGCTGCAAGAACTTCCAATATCTCTTCATGGCCTGCACTTCCTTTCAACAAATCAATTGCCTTTATGGCCATCCTTGATCAAAGATCAGCTAAAACAAGAGCTCTGCTTGTCAAGAAAAAGAGGGGAGATTAAAACAGGGTTAAGTTCTTCCAAGTTCCATCCCTTGCAATAAAATAAACACAAGAGAAAGCAGAAAACGTTGATGACCCAATTGTGAGAAAACATTATATTTGATGATCCTTTGTCAAAGTTAACTTCTTTTGGTAAAAATTATATTGAACTGGGGATTTCAAAATCCATCTATGTTCTTCCATCCCACTGAAACAAACACATGCAGACAGTAGAAAATCTATTTTTTGTTTTTTTTTATCGACAAATGTTAGTTTGTTAGAAATGCCCATGGAAGGGATTCGAACTTGTGAGCTATCTATTCCCTTCTCCCTTCACCTATTTTTCCAACCACCCAACCACCTTATATCTTCGATAATAGAAAACCTTGATGACCTAATCGCTGAAAACATCATAATCTATGATCCAGATTGAAAGATTAAAGCAAACAAATGGAGAAAGTTCATTTTTTTCAGTAAAAAATTATTGAATAAGGGATTTAAAAAACTCACCTAAGAAACAGAGTAGTCAGAGAAAGTTGACTGGTAGAAACGCGTAGAACACATTAAAAAAAGACTTAACAACCCTTCCGCAGAAAAAAAAAGAAGAAAAATATAGAAAAAAATCACAATCCTTTCAGAGCTGTGATAGAATTTGGATTACAGAATCTTACCAGGTATGCAGAGAAGTTCAGAGCTTCCAAACAGGGCAAACTGTGGCAGGGGAAGTTAGATGCAGTAATCAAAGCTGAAACATGCATACAGAGAAAAGGAATCCACAAACTCAGAAATCGAAAACTGATTCAGAATAAGAAGAAACAAAAACTCAGAAATGATGATTCGGTAACTCACCTATGAGCAGATAAGGTTGCAGAAGAAAATCAAAGCCAAATAAAGAGAAAACAACCTATGCATAAAAAAAAAACAAAAAATAGACAAAATCCTCAAAACCCAATAGCAAAAGGACCAAAACAATTAATAAACCAAAACAAGTACTAACCAAGAGAAAAAGTAGAAATTTGAGATTTGGGAACAGACCTAGAAGTAGCAGAGGAAGTCAGAGTTGTGATAATACCGACACGGATGATCTTTATATTGTGACGAAGTGAAAAATGGAAAATGGTGTGAAACCAAACAAAAGCTTTTTGCAAAATGAGGAAGGAACCTTTTGCCAATATAACACCAACAAATATTTAGGATCCAACAACAACAAGACTTGTTTAATGATATCACTGAAACACGATGTTCTTATTATATAATAATACTATATACACAGAGATGATGCAATTTAATAGAGCAAATAAAAGAAAAAAAAATATTCTTCCTTGTTTTTGATTTGCTGTGATGATGAGGATCATGAATTAATTTTTTTTATGGGTTTATTATTTTTGTTTTTTTGGATTCTTTATATTTTGGACGGTGATAACTGATCTCGTGGCTTTGGCCAATGATATCTGATCACGTGGACAGAATCACGGAGAAATGAATCTTGTTTCAGATTCTAATGGCTGTGCCATATCATGATTACAATGAGTAACCTGATGTATTTTCAAGGACGATGCATGACGTGTCATTCAGGATCAACCTTTCACTTTCACTGTATTATTATTATTATTATTTATTATTATTATTGTTAGGTAATCGTTTACAATTATTTTAGCCTCTAGATTTTTATGTAAAATTAAGAATTGAGATTCATAACAAATACTGTAAATATTCTACCATATAAAACCTATATTAAATAATTTTTTTTAAATACATAAGTTATGTTTTGAGTTCTTAATATTGTTTTTAACTAATAATAACAATTTCTTATGAAAAAGTTATTGAAATTTATTTTTGAGATAAGGATAAGAAAATGTATATATAGATCCAAAGAGAAAGATAGTTAAGAAAATTAAATATATCTTTTAAGAAAATATAAATACAGAAGAGGATAATTTGAAATGATTTAATTGTTTTCTAAATATACATATGATTTTTTTATCCGAAATCATAAATTAATTTCGATACCGATATGACTATCAGTGATTAAAAAAAATCATAAAAAAAATCAAATACAAATTTTCTATTAAATAATTAATTTAATGTTAATGTAGTGGGATTCTACCTTACTCGTCAATCCTATGGTTTAAATGGACATGTGGTTTATAAAATAGATTCACAATTCCATGTAATAATTGTCTCTTAAAGGTTTTTAATAAAGCTAAAATTAATAAAATATTCCTTAACATGAGTAATTTCTCAAGAAAACTAAAGGAATTACAAAAAGTTATTGGTTCTCAAAATAATAAAAAGATAAAATTTAAATAAAATCTCATGGTTATTAGTTGGCTAGCTAAATGAGTTTTTTTGGTGCCACCCCATTTTTTTTTTATTTGTAACAAATCCTGAACCTAGTTTCGATATTTTTTTTTTTTGCTGAATGTAACCTAGTTTCGATATAGTATATTCTTTTAACAACTATTTTTTTTTTTTTTCATTTTCTTTTACAAAGTCCTTTGAAGTGAAAGTTTTTTTATTCATTGTAGAGGACTAGCACACCAACTCTCGACAGAAGAAGTTCAACTACACCACCACACCATACCACACTCTCCCTCTTCCCCTGAGTTCAGTAAAATACCAAAACCACAAAAATCAAAATGCTAACAAATCCTTAAACACCAACTACACTATCTAGCTAGTTAGTTATTAAGAATTGCAAAGCACAAGACATTATATAAATAGTAGTTAATCATATAATGTTTCAAACATATCCCTTTCTCTGATTAATTTCTCTTTGCCATGGCTCGGCCACTTGTAATGATCCACACTCTACCAAGCACTTATTCACATATTGGCTTCACTGTCATGAGCCTAATGGTGTGTGCCATTGCTTTGCTTATGTGTGCTTCTCATTCGCGCAAATGGCGGCAGTGGATGTCTTGCTATGCCTTTGGAGAAGAAGAACCTGTCATAGAATTCAACAACCAAGATGTCATGATGAGGACTTGTGATGATGATCAGCAACAACAACAAGATGGTTCACTTTGGCAGAAGAACATACTAATGGGTGGGAAGTGCCAGCTCCCTGATTTCTCTGGTGTCATAATATATGATTCTGATGGCAATGTTGTGAACCTTGCTAAAACTTCTCCTCCATTACTAACATGGAAATAAGGATTTCAGGAAAGGAACCCCACAAGCCTTTTTCATTCGTGGAAGTAGAAGTTTTATAGAATTTTACTAGAGTGTCAAAGAGAGCCTCACTAGCATTTCTCTTTTCTAAATGACATGATATAATCTCTCAGTTTCAGTGTTGCATATATAAGACTCCTTGTTAAACCAAAGTCATACAATGGCATTATGAACATTGGAGTGTCTCATTTGTTTCTATAAATTAAACCCTTGTAATGTTTAATAGATTTTGAGTCTTTAGATTTTATAAAAGAAACAAGGATTTAAGTTTGAAAGGACCATTTTTAACAAATTCCATTCTGAGATAGTGCTTCTTTGGCTAAACCATGTCTTTTACTAATTTACTACTAATACATTAATAAAGTGCAGCTAGCCAAGCTTTTGCATAATGACTCTAGCATTGACTTATCAAGTAGAAAACCCAATGAGATTAAATCCCCAAAACCCATCTTTAGAAAATAATAGTAGAAATAAAAAAGACCAGAAGGATAATAATGTCATTTACCACTAAGTACAATTAATCAAGTGCAAGCCAGCTTTTGAATATTGTAGTCCACAAATGGTGTTGACTCCAGCGTCGACTTATCTATTTGAAGGACTCGGTTTAGCAATGAATATTTTATATAAAGCAGAAAGCGTCACAATCTGAAGCAGAGGGTTATAATTTTCAAAAGCTTAAGAGTGGATCGGTGCATGTTCAAGTGAATTCCAGAAGATTAATCCTTAACAACTTCACTATCAGGTTCCTTTTCTTCTCCTCCTCTTTGCTCTGTTATTTTTCGATTGCTGTCAAGAATATCTGACGTTGTTTTCCAAATGACATTCATTTTTTATATTTATTGCATGTAATTTTTTAAATTTATTGCATCGTACATCAATGTAATATGTTAAACATGTTGTTGGATTAATGATCCTTATTATATGTTCGGCTAAACTTCTCCAAAGACTTCTTCTAGACAAGAAAATAAGAACAAAAAACAAATCAATTTTTGCACAAGTTAAAATTAAATAATATATGGACCTCATTTCATATTTTTTTGGAAAAGCTATATGAAAATAATTTTATAAATTACCTAATATATAACTTAATTTTAATTTATGAAAAAATTTATTTTCTTATTTTTTTCTTCAGAAAATTCTTCTAGAAAAATTAATTCAAAGAGACTCTTAATCCAACTTAGTTTCATGTTCCTAATCAGTAACCGTTACCCTTCTAGAATGGGAAATATTAAGGAAATGGAGGGAGTTTCATCAATGCTTCCAGAATATTCGAGGATCGAAAGCTCAAATAGTCCGGAGAGTGAAGATCAAGCCCAACATTTGGAGACACAATTGACGAAGATGCTTCAAGAAGTGGATCCAGAAATTGTACAACTCAATGATAAATGCATTTATAGAGTACCAGACAAATTCCGCAATGTTAATCCAAAAGCCTACACTCCTCGGGTTGTCTCCATTGGCCCGTTTCACAATCCACGGTATTCTAATGGGGGGGGACAATTTGAAACTAATGGAAGAACTAAAACTGATATATCTTGAGAAATTTCTAAATAGAAACAAGCAGTTAGGTATGAGGAGTTTATTTCTCGGACTTATTGAGAAGGAAAAGCAGATACGAGGTTATTATGCAGAGCTTATTCATTATAGAAGTAACGATTTCTTAATGATGATTCTAGTTGATGCTTGTTTTATAATTGAGCATTTTCTTAGAACGCATACAGGCTTGATTTTTACTGAGAGAAACATTTTATCTGAGCCATGGCTGTATGATGATATTTTTGATGACTTGTGTCTGCTCGAAAATCAACTTCCTTTGTTCGTTCTTGAAGACATATTCAACTCTGTTGTCGCTATTAACGATGTTGCGCCTGTCTCCTTTATTGGTATTACTTTCAACTATTTTCAAAGCTACAACAAGTGTATCCTAGACCCTGCCCGAATTGATTGTCCAAAACATTTCACTGATCTTCTGAGAACTTTTATGCATCCATGTAATACAATTCCTTTTGAAAGTCTAAAATCAGGTTTTAAGAATAAACTTGTACCAAGTGCAAGCCAACTATCAGAGGTTGGTATGATGTTCAAGTTCAGTTTAAGTCAGTGCATGTTTGACATAAAATATGATCATCCTAAGGGTGTTTTGGAAATTCCTCGCTTAGTTATACAAGACCGGACGGAGACAGAGTTGAGGAATATACTGGCATTGGAGCAGTGTCACTACCTAGATTCACCCAACCTTACTCAGTACTTATTCATCCTCAATTGTCTTATCAACACTGACAAAGATGTTAACATACTAATTGATAATAAAATTCTTATCAATTGGTTGGGTGACGCCAATGCCGTGGCTAAAATGTTTAACAGTCTCTGCTCAAATGCTAGCATGCCACGTATGAGTACAGAGTATCGTTCTATCTGTGATAACTTGGTAAAATTCCATGAAAACCCTCGCAACAAGGACAAGGCTATATTTTATCGTGAGTACTTCAACACTCCATGGAAAAAAGCATCTACCTCTGCTGCTGTTATACTACTTTTGCTCACTCTCATTCAGACTATATGCTCCGTCATCTCCTTGATTTGAAGGTACCAAATTATAATACAATTAATATCATAATCACTTTATTGCATATTTTCTTGTAAGACTTTTTTCACCATCGATTAGTAACTTTCTTACCAGCTCTTGAGATGGGTGTAGATTTTCATAGAACTGTCAATAGTACTCACTTTTATGAGCATTTTTTATCAAAAAAAAAATATCATTATTCTCACATCTTCTTATGGAAAGGTGTTCATATTTTCTTTTTCAGTTCCAAGAATAAGCCATTCAAACGAGTTTTAAGAGAAGCTTACAATTGGACACAAGTGAGTTTTCCTACCTACACTCTGATTATTCAGAAGGCAATAATTGATTATTTGTTGAGTTTTGGAAGTTGATGCTCTATTTGCCCCAAATTACTATTATTTCCTGATGAGCTTTTGAGGATTCTAAACCATTCTTGGATTATGAATAATATGATCATTACATTAATAGCTTAGGGTTTGAGATAGGAAAATGTGATGTTGTATTGGAAGTAGGAAAAAAAAATTATACAGTAGAATATAAATCCTAAAATGGTGAAACCTATATAACCCTATTCTGAGATTCGGATCTTTTGCTTCACCGAGAGAGTTTTGGAAGGTCTCTGTGTTGTGAATGACATGATCTCTTATTAATAGCCTATTTTGATCGTGTGAAAAAACTTGGAAGAATTGATTATGTTGAAAAAGCATTGCCATTATGTATTGAACATGACTAAGTGTGTCTTCCAAAGTATTAATAAATTCCATGTATGATAGGGTAATTAATACATTGGATCTAATAAAAATGTTTCATTAAGAAGTTTTGGAGATCACGATTTAATTTTTCTTTTTTCAGGTGATGTTTCAGTTGATAACCCTCAAGGCTTGTGCTATATATATCATCTGAAGAAGGTCATGGAAGTCCCTCAGTTGTATTGTTATATAAAACTTTTAAGTATTATGTTTGATGTCCTACTTTGGAACATAAAATTTATGACTTTTTCTTTCTTTTTTTTTTTGCTGATTTCTTTGTATGACTTTTCTTTTATAACATTTGTGATTTTTCAAACATAGAGTAAGGAATTATTATAGTAATTCTTATTTCATTTTTTTAATTAATACTAACAACCCGGAGCCTAGTTCAATTGATTAGGATGATGATCACATATATTTAGAGGTCCTAGCTAGGTTCAAGTTGTGTAGAAACAACTTTTAGTGTACCAAGAAAATGATTATGCACACTGAATTCGCTTCTTTATGAAATATATATTTTAACGATACAATAGATAGAAATTATCTCTCATCCAAAGTCTTGGCCATAAGATTATTTATCTCATCATACACGTGATTCCAAAGATAACACTCTTGTTGTTTTGCTAAACCAAGAAAATTAATATACCTATTATTAGTTTCTTACTATAGAAATAAATCTTATATATTGTGTATTGTGTCTCACTTCACACGCCTTTCCTTCACGATTTTCTTTCTAATATTTTTGCATAGCCGTACGTCTTCTTCCTGATCTGCTTATTTCAGTATCAAAATACATTTTGTCATGGATGCAGTGTCTCCATTTTTACTGAACAATATTACCGTAATACCTTTGAACTTCCTTTAATACCTGGTTCATCTGGCCTTAACTCAGCCATTGAAAGCTTATATATAGGTGAAATTTCTTACTTGCAACGACAACCACTTCAATGATTCAACTTGATACAATAACATTTACTTTGACTCTATTTAAGGATGGGGTGTTGAATAATTTGAGTCCATTCAAGAATATCTTCAGTTAGCACAGTTGCACTGGTAATTAGCAATAATTAAAACCAATTGTGACAGCTAGAACATGTCATTTACTAATATTTTAATAAAGTGCAAGTCAACTTTTGAATATCGACCTTAAACGGTGTTGACTCTAGCATTGGTGACTTATTCCATTCGAAGGACTTGGATTAGCATGAATGAAAATTCTATGAAGCAACGTTCCCCAGCAATAAAACGTTTTAAAGTAACAGTTTAAACAACGTGTGCTAACTAGATCTTTGTATGTAATGTAATTATATATCCAAATTTTGGTATACCCTAGCTATAACTTTTAAAAATTATTACATCTCATGTCTGTCATATTATATATATTTGAGTGGCACATGCATGCATGTAAAGGTGCAATTATAGTTATATATACTAAGCCAATTGTTTGACAATTGGTTCATACATTAATCCATAAGGGACAGTAATTAATATCATTCACTAAATAAATTAATAAAAGTGCAAGGCACAGCTTTCGAATACGTACTGTATTGTGGTGTTGACTTTTTGTAGAACAGCTGGTTTAGTTTGATGAAGACTAGTATTATATAAAGCAGCAGAAGCAGCATTATTCTGGCAGAAAAATGATGAGATCAATGAGAAGCAGTTGCTGAGTGGTACCCAGAATATATAGCTGGTGGGTTCGGGTACTATTATAGGAAAAAGGACTTCCAAATCAGTTGTAGAACACTTTCAAAGATTAATCTTAAGATGAATTTCTGAAAATTAATCTTATATTTCTCAACAATTTGACCATCTGCAACAGGTTCCTCTCCTCCTTTCTGCTCTATTAGTTAGTTTTTATCTTTCTGATTCCGGTTCATACAAAAATGAGTTCAATGGTGATACATTTTAGGGTTCACTTCTTCTTCTGCTTTTTTTTTTTGTGGTGTATCTGTTTGTGCTTTAGTTTCAAATGCATTATTCCCGATCTTGGAACTATATTTTATTGTTTGCTTCATTTTGTTCAAGGAACCAAAATAATTTCTTTTGCCTGCATGCATGTTTTTGTTTCATTTGTTTTAGTCAATATTGTTACTCTTATTAAAACAAGGACCAGTACTACAAAGCTACCTTAAGTGATAGAAAAATATTTGAAAACATCTTCAATTATTAGTGTTTGACCATCGGAATAAAAATTAAAATTGGCTGATAAATTATTTTTTATATTTTTTATTTTAATAAAAATCATTATTTTATTTGTTTTAACCTAACAGTGATACTCTATTAACCTTAAATTTGCGACCCCAGGGCCCGACCCCAGATTTGGAGCGGAATTCCAATTGACGAAATAGTTGTACTTTTATTTAATAAAAAAAATTATAAATATATAAATAAATAACTAAAAGTTATATTATTGGATAAAATTTACTACAATTAATATTTTCGTTTGAAACAGGTGGCAGATAATAATAATAAAAATATTAGTGGAGAAAAAAATTATGATATTCTTATAGAAGAAAAATATTACACGTTTTTATGAAATACACAATTTTATGGAAAAAAAAATCTAAAATACTTAAGCTTCTTTTTAAGGAAAATACTTAAAGTTGTAATTTGTCATCCACACATTTTCATATTTTAAAAATATTTTATAATTTTTTCTTCGTCAATAGTCAATATTATAAAAAAATAGAAAAGTAAAGTGATAAATTTAAATTAGTACTTTTATTCTCTCTTTTATCTCTAATAACTTTTAACATTCATTTAAAAACAAAAGATTGATGAAGAGAACAACACCAATTTTTTCATGGAGAGAAAAATAAAAATTATTAAATATATTCAAATAAAAATAATTAGTTCATATTTTTTTAGTTAATTCTTTTCTATACTAATACATTACATAATTATTGTTGCAAAAAAAAAAAAAAACACTACATAATTATTCTGTATGCTTTTTCATAACTGTGATATACCTTAGTGGAGATCATCTACATAAATTAAAATAAACTTATTATCTTTTTATATAAATAATCCTTTAATATAAATGGTTGGATATGAATGAAGACCCACTTAAAAAAACTAAGTGATCTCTCTTAGATATATCCAGTAACTTTTAAAATCTATTAATTACATTCAATATTTCTGTCATGTTTTATTTGATCTTGTTTATTCCATAACTAGCTAGGGAAATCATAAAGAAATTTATTAATATTAAACTTGATCTGACTATCATGTTGCCATGTTGGTTATGAATGTTGATCTAGAATTTCCGAGCTACAGAGTTTTAACCAAATGGAAGGCAATCAAGTGATTCACCGCATGAACAACAAAGTTTGGAAACAAAATTAACCAACATGCTTCAAAATGTGAAACCTCCAGATATGCAATGCATTTATAGAGTACCACCACCGCTTCGTGAAACTAATCCGAAAGCCTACACACCTCGAATTGTTTCAATTGGTCCTTTTCACAAGAAAGACACCAATTTGGAATCAATGGAAGAGTTTAAACTGAAATATCTCAAGGCATTTCTAAATCGATTCCAGCCGCTATCTATGGGAACCTTTGTCACACTACTTAAATCGTGGGAAGAAAAAATTCGAAGTTGTTATGCAGAACCTATTAAATACAACAGCGATGATTTCTTAAATATGATTTTAATTGACGCTTGCTTCATAATTGAGCTTTTTTTGAGAGATCATGGATTCACAGATTGGGAGGGAAAGGCCCCGGTGTTGCCAAAACAACGGATGCAAATGGATATTATTCTAGACTTGATAGTACTAGAAAATCAGCTTCCTTTACAACCAGCTCACAGGTATGAGTCAGGAAATATTTCCCACATTTCTTAAGATTTCTATCTACTATTTTAGGCACATATCTTCTGGAACTGTGTCTCCCAGAGTGAGCCCAAATCACTTCACGGATCTTTTAAGATCTTCTTTAATATCATCATCAAATCTTCATCTTAGAACACCAGAAGAATGCAATGAAATTAAGCACCTGTGCAGTGCAAGCCAACTATGGGAGGCAGGTCTTAAATTCAAGGCAAGTTCAGATGATAGTATACTTGACTTGGCCTATTCTGATGAGGGTGTGTTGACAATGCCAATCTTCAATATACATGACAGCACAGAAATGTTCTTTAGGAATATATTGGCATTTGAAGGATGTCACATTCTAGATGAAAACATCATTGCTCAATACATGAAGATTCTAGACTTTCTTATCAATACTGAAAAAGATGTCAACATTCTAGCTGATAAGAAAATCATTGTCAATTGGATGGGTGATGCTAATGAAGTGGCTACAATGGTTAACAGTTTGTGCTCAAATGTTGCGATGCCAGAATTCAATCCAAACTATTTCTCTGTCTGCAATAGCTTAAATAAATTCTATGAAAGCCCTCTCAACAAGTACAAGGCTATCTTCATACATGACTACTTCAACACTCCTTGGAAAATAGCATCTACTATTGCTGCATTGTGCTACTTTTGCTTACCTTTATTCAGACTATATGTTCAATTATCTCACTGTTTTAATTAAGATAAGAAATAATGATATATATAATACTTAATTTATTATTATTAAGGAACGAGCTTCACAACTGATAAATTTTGTTTTGTTATATGTACAGGTAGTTAAATAGAAAAGTCAGTTGCGAGAAGAAGGAATTTGATGATTGTATTTGTATGTCTTTGTTGTATAAGGAAACCTTTGTAAGCTGACTTACTTTCTTGTTGCTTTTTTTCCATCAAGTAATAAAGATTCTACCAGTTTTCTATTCTTTTTGTTTTGGTTCATAACATTAATTTTTGGTCACTTGGTAAATTTCTTACAAGCAGTTAGATAACTGTAGATAATTTTTAAATTGTAAATAAAATTGACTTTTATTATAATCATTCAAATAGTTTAACATTATTTTCTTCCTATCACACAAAAAATGAAATAATATTAAATTATTCAGGTTTATCTTGTCATTCGTGATTTTAACCAATGTGTAACAAGTAAATAATCAAATATATATTTTCTTTAATGATTCAATATTCTGTAAATTAAAGATTATTTCCTAATTTATTCAATTTTAAAGTATTAAAACAATGATTATAATAATTTAAAATATTATAATCATTGTTTTATAAAACTTTTATGTTTGATGTCCAACTTTGGAACAAAAATTTGTATGACTTGTTTTTAAATAACATCAACTTCGGAACATAAAATTTGTAGTGTGGATGTTTGAACGATTCAACTTAATTAGAACCAATTGTAACAGTTGGAACATATAAATTTCATTAAATTAATCCGTAAAGGACAATGCCATTTTTTACTAATACGTTAATAAAGTGCAGGCCAGCTTTTGAATATTGTCCATATACCGTGTTGACTCTAGCATCGACGACTTATTCAATTTGAAGGACTCGGTTTAGCATCAATGAAAATTATACGAATCATCATTCCAGCAAAACGAGAATAATATGAAGCAGTGGGTTAATTATAATTTCAAAATCTTAAGAAGAGTGGATCGAGATGTGCATGCTTAAGTGATTTGCTGAAAGATAAATCTGTAATTAATTAACAACTTCCACTACTATATATCAGGTTCCCTCTCCTCTCATTTCCTCTATTATTTTCAATTGCTTACAATAATATTTCACGATCTTGTTCAAATGACATTAATTTTATGTTTTTATTTGGAGTTTAACATTATATATGTTTTCCCCTAAACGTCTAACATATGCTATAATTTTTAAAATCTACTGCATCGTGTGTCAATGTTGTATACTACATTCATGTCCATTAGTGCATACACCTCTTCAGATTTGTGCTAAACCTGTTATTGGATTAAATGATACTTGATCCAAATTAACTTTATGTTGTTGATCTATAACTGTCACCATGTCAAGGGAATAATAGAGGGACAACCAGATAGTTCACAAAGTCAAGCCCAGTATTTGGAGACAGCGTTGACCAAGATGCTTCCAAATGTGGTTCTACAAATCTCTGAATTCAATGACCAATGCATTTATAAAGTACCATGAAAATTTCGCGACAGTAATCCAAAAGCTTATACTCTTCAAGTTGTTTCCATTGGCCCGTTTCACAAACCGTGTGGTTCTAACGGAGAGAACAACCTTTGAAGCGAATGGAAGAACTCAAACTGGAATATCTTCAGAGATTTCTAAATCGAAACAAGCAGGTAAGCATGAAGGGTTTCTTATTGAGAAGGAAACACGAATTCGAAGTTGTTATGCAGAGACTATTAATTTCAACAGCAATGATTTCTTAACTACGATTCTAGTTGATGCTTGTTTTATAATTGAACATTTTCTAAGAGTGTATACAGGCTTGGCTTCAATTGAAATATTAGATCCCTTATCAAAATCATGGTTGGTAAATGATGTTTTTCATGACTTGACACTACTTGAAAACCAACTTCCTTTCTACGTTCTTGAAGACATATTCAACTTTGCTAATTTTGGCATGAGAATTGAATTTCCCTTTAAGAATGTTGAATACATGGACGATTTCATTGGCCCTATTAGAGATATTGAGTCTCTCTCATTTCTTAGTATTACGTTTCACTATTTTAGAAAGTACAACTATATTGACATAAGAGAAAACACAATTGATAGTCCAAAACACTTCACTAATCTTCTAAGAACTTTTATGCAACCATCAAAATTTCATCATGAAAATCTGAAAGTAGGTTATATGGTTAAACATCTACCAAGCGCAAGTCAACTATCAAAGGCAGGTCTGGTATTCAAGGCTAGTTCTAGCAAATGTTTGTTTGAGTTAAAATATCTTCCTAGTAAGGGTGCAATGGAAATGCCATGCTTGACTATTGAAGATAGAACAGAGACATTGTTCAGGAATATACTGGCATTGGAGCAATGTCACTACATACTTTCACCCAACGTTACTCAGTACTTGTTCTTACTGAATTTCCTTATCAACACTGAAAAAGATGTGAACATACTAGTTGATAAGGAAGTTATAGTCAATTGGATGGGTGATGCCAATGCTGTGGTTAAAATGCTTAACAGTCTTTGCTCAAATGTTATCGTGTCATATATGAGTAAAGAGTATTGTTCTCTATATGATGACTTGATTAAATTCCATGAAAACCCTCGCAACAAGTACAAGGCTATCTTTTATCATGAGTACTTCAACACTCAATGGAAAAGCGCTTCCACAACTGCTGCAGTTCTATTACTTTTGTTTACTTTAATTCAGGCTATTTGTTCAGTCATGTCATTGTTTTGAAGGTAAGAAATTATATATGATACACTAAATCCTAATCACTTTGTTGTAATATTTCTTGTAAAACCTTTTGATTGATTAGCAATTAGTTACTTTCTCACTAGCTCTTGATAGGTGTAAATATTGTTGTTTGAATAAAGTGCAGCTAGCCAAGCTTTTGCATAATGACTCTTGCATTGACTTATCAAGTGGAAAACCCAATCAGATTAAATCCCCAAAACCCATCTATAGAAAATAATAGTAGAAATAAAAAAGACCAGAAGGGCAATAATGTCATTTACCACTAAGTACAATTAATCAAGTGCAAGCCAGCTGTTGAATATTGTAGTCCACAAATGGTGTTGACTCCAGCGTCGACTTATCCCATTTGAAGGACTCGGTTTACCAATGACTATTATATAAAGCAGAAAGCGTCACAATCTGAAGCAGAGGGTTATAATTTTCAAAAGCTTAAGAGTAGATCGGTGCACGTTTAAGTGAATTCTAGAAGATTAATCCTTAACAACTTCACTATCAGGTTCCTTTTCTCCTCCTCCTCTATGCTCTGTTATTTTTGGATTGCTATCAAGAATATCTGACGTTGTTTTCCAAATGACATTCATTTTTTTATATTTATTGCATGTAATTTTTTAAATTTATTGCATCGTACATCAATGTCATATGTTAAACCTGTTGTAATTGGATTAATGATCTTATTATTATAAAACTTCTCCAAAGACTTCTGGATAAGACAAGAAAATAAGAACAAAAAATAAATCAATTTTTACATTAAATAATAATGAATAAATTGTAGATATATTTGACGAGATTTGTTTGAATTATACATGTATTCTTCTTTTTTTTATCCCTAAATAAAATCTGATAACTTTTTTAACTTTTATTTTATATGATTAATACATGACTTTTATAATTTATTTATTTTTAACATAAAAGGTGTACGTATAATGTATTAAAAAGTTAGGGTGCATAATTACATGTGATGATTTTAAAAATTAAAGAGATACATGTGTTGACACATTTAAAAGTTAAGGTACATATGTGATGTACCTAAAAATTAAGGAATACATATATGATGAGTTTAAAAGGTGAAGAGATACATGAGTAATGAGTTTAAAATATTAGAAGATACATGTGTGTGAGAATGTTAAAAACATCATTTCCATAATTTTACATCTTTATCCCATTTATCAAATAACTATTAATTGATATGTAAGAACTTTTAAATATCAACAAATACATTACACGCATCCCTTGAAATAACTTAAAAAATGGTGGAAATGATGTTTTTAATATTCTTGTGCATATATTTTTTTATTTTTTAAACTCATCACTCATGTATTTCTTAATTTTTTAAACTCACATTAACTTCTAAATGTATTATCTCTTTAACTTTTAATATTATCACATATATCTAGGACTTTTTTAATACATTACACGTGCAATCACCTATGTTTATAAAAAAAAAGATAAGAGTATTTTTTTGAAGAAAAATATTATAAAATTCATGTATTAATCATATAACATAAAAAATTAAAAATTAAAAGATTTAATTTCGTTTACAATGAAGAGATACAAATGTAAAAAGATCTCAAAAATTAAAAAATTTATGTAAGAATAAAAAAAAAGGGTAAATCTCAAGAAATATTAACATAATAATTTGCTCTCATTAAAATCAATTGTGACAGCTGGGAACGGATCAATTTCACTCAATTAGCTTAGTCCGCGACAATGTCATTTACTTAAACATTAATAAAGTGTTGCCATGATTTTGGATATTGACTCTATCCTTGACTTATCTGGTTTCAAAATGAAAACAATCTGAAGCAGTGGTTTTTCAAAATGTTAAAAGTGAATGGTTGAATATTAATCCTTAACACCATCAAGTAGATCGAAGTATCGAACCATTGTCTTCATCATCCCACTCGGCCAATATTTAAAATTTATTTGTAATAGAAATATTAGAATTGCAAGGAAATTAAGTTTTCACATAATAACTAGACTCTTGAAACCCTGTTATTTATTGCAAACATTTGACTCGCTGAACTTTTGTTGTGAACAATTAATTTTAATATGCATTCTTAAATACAAACTATAGATAGTATACTCAAGTGTGTTCGGTAAGAACACAAATGATTTTATAAGTTCTTTGACTAATTTATAAGTTTATTTGAACAAAATAAACTTGTTTAATATATAAATTAATTTTGATAGCTTATTTTTATAACCTATTTGAAGTAGTTTATGAAAAATAAGTTAACTTTTAAGTTATTTTTTTTATTCTTAGTTTTATCCCATTATTTTATTTGAAATTCTATTTTATCATCTTATCTAATTTTAAAAAATTATTTAATTTAATATTTTTACGAATACCTAATATTAAGTACGATAATTTTTTTTATTGTCATAATTACACGTTACTTAAGAAACTTTTTTTTAAAAATAATATTATTAATAATGTATTTATTTGTTCAAAGAAAATATCATTTAAATAATATATTATTAATACTAATGCATTTAAATGTTTTGGGTAATCCGTAGGTCAATTGGACAATGTCATTTTAATAAAGTGTGTAAGCCATTTATTTTGAACAGTACCGTTCGTTTATACATGGTGTTATGCAGTAGCTGAATTGCTGAAGAGAGGATCTGTGTGCCTGTGCTTGCTGAAGATTTATCCTCAGCAATATTTTGACCATATATCAGGTTCCTTCTCCTCCTTTTTGCTCTGTTTAGTTTTTATTATCTTTTCTTATTCCAATTCCACACATGCAATAATATTTTACCATCTTTTTCACATCTTTTTTCTATAACTTCATTATATTAGCTTGGTTGCTTTACAGTCCCGACACTTTGTTTTAATAAAAGTAACAAAAATCATAATAGGAAGTATTTAGTTTCCTGAACAAAATGAAGCAAACAATAAAATCTTGTTCCAAGATTAGGGATAAATCATTTGAAACTAAAGGAGAAACAGACACTTGGAAAATATTAATTTGATGATATCCTTTAGACATTATTATATCAGATCGATGCATGTTTCTCGTCACAATCTTTAATATTTTTGACAACTACATGAATTTTACATTTTTCGTTATTTAAATATATATTCCAAAGTTGAAAGTCACATTAATTATATAAATAAAATCATTTATAATAGATTAAGATTTTGAAGGTATGTCACTAACAGTATAATATACTTATATACTATGAGATAATTACAGTTTTTTTAACTATGATAAGTCAATTAAATTTTATAAAAATCATAAAATTTAAAAATTATTATTATTTTGATATGTGGTCGTTCATTACTTTTAAAATCATAGTTTAAATAATTTTTTTAAAATTTAATAGATTTATTTTTTTATATTTTTTAAATTCGGGATGCCATTACAATTTTGAAACCATTTCCAACAATAGCAGGTCCATACGTGTCTCTTCTAAAATTTAACCAAAATTTTTTAGATTAAAATTAAAAATGAGAAAAATTGGGATGCACATAGTAGGATCTGTGTAATAATTGGGTAGATAAAATTATTTAAATAGATTATGAAAATTTAGAATAGAGTAACAAAAATTAATAGACAAATGTAGAAAAATAAAGATTAAAAAAAAGAAAATTGAATTTTGGAATTTAATCAAAAACTTATGTGGAAAATGACGTTCAAATCAATTGAAGAAATAGTTGAGATTTAAGTTAACCAAACTAACATGGAATCGTTAATTTTTTTATTTAAATAGACTTTATTATCATTAACTCATATATTTATTTAAATTTTAATCTTTTAAGTAAAAAGAACTAAGTTCGATGGATATGTCTATTTTTTTTTATTTAATATTTCTGAGTCACATCAATGTACAATTCAAAAACATATAGCTCTAATTTTTCCACTTCTAACTAACTTTCTAAGTTAATTTTATCAAAACAGAGTGATTAAACACATTAAAAATTGATATATTTATTACGGGATACCATGATATATATGATATGAATGAAACATATCACATATATGATTTCATAATTTGTTTGACATGTGAGTACTTAGACAAATAGATAAGATAGCATTATTTCAGGTATTCTTTT
Organism: Amphicarpaea edgeworthii; assembly: GCA_014843725.1. Lineage (NCBI taxonomy): Eukaryota > Viridiplantae > Streptophyta > Magnoliopsida > Fabales > Fabaceae > Amphicarpaea > Amphicarpaea edgeworthii. The sequence continues at coordinate 5,894,861 of CM026325.1, forward strand.
TTATACAATAATCACATTAATGTTTGAATCTTTTTTTTTTTATTATCTAATGCATACTATTATTTAAGTCCTGGCCACTAGATCAACTCCAGTGCCCTTTACTAAAAATATTAAGGCAAGTAAAACGTAACCAAATTTTGGAGGAACTAAAATACAAAAAAATAAATGAAAATAAATAAATAAATATATATATATATATAGACAAAAATAAATTAAATATTTTTTTATTAAATTGTACTCCAAGCTAATAATTTGCTATAACTTTCTTCAAAGTGGTGACTTTACGTACAATTTAAGCACTTCACTTCGTATTTGAAAACATATTCAATTATTCGTGTTTCATCATCGGAATAAAAAATAAAATTGACCGAAAAATTATTTTTATATTTTTTAAAATTTATTTTAATAACGACCATTATTTATTTGTTTCAGCGATACTCTATTAGAAATGACAATATGAACCCAGACCTTACAGGCACTCGCAAGAATACCCATACGCGGATAGGGTAATAACCTGCATATTTGGGAATGGAGCGAGTATTTATCCGCAAAATCTCACGGGGATGGGTGCGGGTACAGGTAATGTAGTACCCATCCCGCCCCGCCCCGCATGTATATACATATTAATTAATATATTATAATTTTATTATTTAAATGATTTAATTAAAATTATTTAATTATCTATTTATTATTTTAATTATTCTTTTTATATGTTAATTTTGATATTCTATTATGATTTAATTTTTATTTGTATTAGTAGTTCAAAACAATATAGAAATTATGGAAATAAGCATTTGCAAAATATGGAGAAATTAATTCGGATGATGAAGTTAAAATATTATATCTATTTGTGTTTTATTTTTAATATATAATTATAAACTAATTAATTTTAAAAATATATTAGTTTTTCCCGTTTAATTAGAGTTTTTGTTTAGATTTATGTTGAATGATTATTTTTGTAATGTTATTTATTTATATAAATCAATATTCGTTTGATTTTAATATTATATAAGGGTGTATTGGATTATAATTTTAAAAGACTTTTTTGGCATAAAAAAGTCTTGAAGATTTTTAAGATTTTGTAGGAAACTAAAAAATGTTAAAAAATTTTTAAGAAGACTATTGTGATTAAGATTTTATAATTTGGATTTAGAATATAGGATTTGAAAGAATTTCACATATTTATAAGATAAGATTTGAAAAGATTTTATGAATTTCTAGAAAAATATATATATATATATTCAAAACTAGTAAACACAAGCCAACAAGAATGCGCTTGAAAATATTATTGAACACAGACTAATCATAAATTATCATAAGTTGAACCATCTCACCTATTAATTACATGAAGTCAAAATCAAAGTTATAAACTATTAATGCATTTTGAGGTATATTTTTCACAAATTTTTATAAAGTAATAGTGAAAAATAATAATAAAATATTAGTAAAAAATATAAAATGTTTCATTTAACTCATAAAATCAATAATATCATCAAAATATAAACCAAATAATTCAACAAAAAATACATGATGATCAAAACATTAATCATTTGTCTAACTTGAAGAATATCCAAAGTTGTCTATATTTTATAGCATCTCAAACATTGCTTTTGTTTCCTATGTTAAATTGTATATTTTTTCAAAATTGATTGCAATAGTTTAGAAAAGTTTTTTAAAACTTTAACTTGATTATTTGTTGGGTTTGGTATTTATATAATCAACTAAAAAGTCTATAAAATCTTTATAATTTTAAATAATAGATGACTTTTTTTTGCGTTATTTAAAATCTCAATCGAATACCACAAGATTTCGTTGCCCTCTGAAAAAAATCTTGATAATCTTGATTGAATACCATCAGATTACTTTTTATCATTTTACAATCTTGATTGAATACCCAAGACATTTTTACAAAAAAAAAAAAAAAGTCATTCAAATCTTAAACAATCCTAATCCAATACATCCCCTAAGTTTTTTTTTTTTATAATTTTTAATTTTATATATATGAAAAGTGCGGGTCGCGGGTCGCGGGTGCAGGTACCAGAGGGTATATGGATGGGGATTGAAATTGTTACCCGCACGGGTATGAAACCGGGGACGAGTACTTTTTTCAAACAATGGGTATGGGTATGGAGACCCCTACTCATTGCCATCCCATACTCTATTAACCTTAAATTTGTGAGGTGGGCCCCACTACAGATTTGGAGCGGAATTCCAATTGACCAAATAATTGTACTTTTATTTAATAAAAAAGTTATAAATATAAAAATAAATAACTAAAAGTTATATTATTGGATAAAATTGACTACCGTTAATATTCTCGTTTGAAACAGGTGGAAGATAATAATAAAATTATTAGTGGAGGAAAAAAATTATGATATTCTTATAGAAAAAAATATATTACACGTTTTTATGAAATACACAATTTTATGGGAAAAAAAAATCTAAAATACTTAGGGGTGTATTGGATTATGATTGTTTAGAATTTTAATGACTTTTTTTTTTTTTTTTAGTAAAAATGTCTAGAGATATTCAATTAAGATTTTTTTTTTATAGGATAACAAAATCTTATGGTATTTAATTGAGATTCAACAAAATTTGATGGTATTCTTTAAGACTTTTTTATGCCAATTTTTTTTAAAAATCTTAATTCAATATATCTTCTAAGTTTTTTTTTTTTTTTTTTAGGAAAATACTTAAAGTTTGTCATCCACAAATTTTCATATTTTAAAAATATTTTATAATTTTTTCTTCGTCAATAGTCAATATTATAAAAAAAAAATATAAAAGTAAAGTGATAAATTTAAATTAGTACTTTGATATTTATTCTCTCTTTTATCTCTAATAAATTTTAACATTCATTTAAAAAACAAAAGATTGATGATGAAAACAACACCATTTTTTTTATGGAGAGAAAAATAAAAATTATTAAATATATTCAAATAAAAATAATTAGTTCATAATTTTTTTTATTAATATATGTTTTCATACTTATAAATATTGAAAAGTTCAGTTTTAATCCTTACAAAAAATTTTGTTCATCTGCTTTTTGTCTCAATATTTTTGTAATATGTTATTTTTTATTTAAAACTTGGTTTAGATAACTTAACTTATCTTTGATACATTTTTATTTTTACACTTCACATCTTTACTTTATTTCTTACACTCTCACTTAATAGAAATACGATAAAAAAAAAAAATCAAATACATAGATTTTCCTTTCAAAACCTAAAAGTAACTCATTACAAAAATGTTGTAACGAATAGTATAAGAAAATTTTTCTAGGGACTAAAAACTTAACTTTCCAATATTTATAATTAAGAAAAACATATATTAACCTATTTTTTTCATTGTTTGGAACATTGGTCGACATCTTTCTTTTTTAGTTAATTCTTTTCTATACTAATACATGACATAATTATTGTTGCAAAATAAAATATACAACATAATTATTCTGTATGTTTTTTCATAGTGATATACCCAAATGGAGATCACTGTCACTCTATTTTGATCCATGTCCCACCACTAGACACATAAATTAAAATAAACATGTTATCATATTATCTTTTTATATTCCAGTATATTGATGAAGAAAAACTTGAGGATAGGGGATCTCCCTTGTGTATACCCTGTAATTTTTAAAATCTATTAATTACATTCAATATTTCTGTCATGTTTTATTTGATTAGTATTTTAATGATATATTTACCTCTTGATTATTCCATAACTAGCTAGGGAAATCATAAATAAATTTATTAATATTAAACTTCATCTGACTATCATGTTGCCATGTTGGTTACCAATGTTGATCTAGAATCTCCGAGCTACAGAGTTTTAACCAAATGGAAGGACAATCAAGTGATTCACCGCATGAACAACAAAGTTTGGAAACAAAATTAACCAACATGCTTCAAAATGTGAAACCTCCAGATATGCATGGATTCGATATGCAATGCATTTATAGAGCACCACCACGGATTCGTGAAACTAATTCGAAAGCCTACACACCTCGAATTGTTTCAATTGGTCCTTTTCACAAAAAAGACACCAATTTGGAATCAATGGAAGAGTTTAAACTGAAATATCTCAAGGCATTTCTAAATCGATTCCAGCCGCTATCTATGGGAACCTTTGTCACACTACTTAAATCGTGGGAAGAAAAAATTCGAAGTTGTTATGCAGAACCTATTCAGTACAACAGCGATGATTTCTTAAAGATGATTTTAGTTGACGCTTGCTTCATAATTGAGCTTTTTTTGAGATTTCATGGATTCAGAGATTGGGAGGGAGAGCACCCTGTGTTGCCAAAACAACGGATGCAGATAGATATTATGGCGGACTTGATAGTACTAGAAAATCAGCTTCCTTTCTTTGTTCTTGAACACCTTTACAACCAGTTCACAGGTATGAGTCAGGAATTTCCCTCATTTCTTAAGATTTCTATCGACTATTTTAAGTGCATATCTTTTGGAACTGTGTCTCCCACAGAGTCCCCAAATCACTTCACGGATCTTTTAAGATCTTTAATATCATCATCAAATTCTCATCTTAGAACACCAGAACAATGCAAAGTAATTAACCACCTGTGCAGTGCAAGCCAACTATGGGAGGCAGGTCTTAAATTTAAGTCCAGCCCAAATCAAAATGAAAGCTTAATTAACTTGACCTATTCTGATGAGGGTGTGTTGACAATGCCAAGCTTGAATATACATGACGGAACAGAAATGCTCTTGAGGAATATATTGGCATTTGAAGAATGTCACAATCCAGATGAAAAAATCATTACTCAATACATGACGATTCTAGACTTTCTCATCAATACTGAAAAAGATGTCAACATTCTAGTTGATAAGAAAATCATTGTCAATTGGATGGGTGATGCTAATGAAGTGGCTACAATGGTTAACAGTTTGTGCTCAAATATTGCGATGCCATATTTGAATCCACAGTATGTCTCTGTCTGCAATAGCTTAAATAAATTCTATAAAAGCCCTCGCAACAAGTACAAGGCTATCTTCTTACATGAATACTTCAACACTCCTTGGAAAATAGCATCTACTATTGCTGCATTTGTGCTACTTTTGCTTACCTTCATTCAGACTATATGTTCAATTATCTCACTGTTTTAATTAAGGTAAGAAATAATGGTATATATAATACTTAATTTATTATTGTTAAGGAACGAGCTTCACAACTGATCAATTTTGTTTTGTTAAATGTACAGGTAGTTAAATAGAAAAGTAAGTTGCGAGAAGAAGGAATTTGATGATTGTATTTGTGTGTCTTTGTTGTATAAGGAATCCTTTGTAAGCTGACTTTCTTGTTGCTTTTCTTTCCATCAAGCAATAAAGATTCTACCAGTTTTCTATTCTTTTTTGTTTTGGTTCATAACATTAATTTTTGGTCACTGGGTAAATTTCTTACAAGCCTTTAGATAACTGTAGATAATTTTTAAATTGTAAATAAAATTCACTTTTATTATAATCATTCAAATAGTTTAACATTATTTTCTTCATATCACACAAAAAATTAAATAATATTAAGTTGTTTAGGACTACCACTTCATTTGTAGTTCTAACCAATAATATGTGACACCTATATATAATCAAATATATGTTTTCTTGGTGATTCAATATTCTCTAAATTAAAGATTATTTCTTAATTCAATCAATTTTAAAATATTATACTAACTGTGTGTCATGGACGTCACTCTAGTTGCATTGTTTTATAAAATTTGTATGACTTTTTTTAAAATAACATCAACTTCGGAACATAAAATTTGTAGTGTGGATGTTTGAACGATTCAACTTAATTAGAACCAATTATGACAGTTTGAACATATCAATTTCATTAAATTAATCCGTAAAGGACAAGGCCATTTTTTGACTAATACGTTAATAAAGTGCAAGCCAGCTTTTGAATATTGTCCATATACGGTGTTGACTCTAGCATCGACAACTTATTAATTCAATTTGAAGGACTCGGTTTAGCATCAATGAAAATTATACGAATCATCATTCCAGCAAAACGAGAATAATATGAAGCAGTGGGTTAATTATAATTTCAAAATCTTAAGAAGAGTGGATCGAGATGTGCATGCTTAAGTGATTTGCTGAAAGATAAATCTGTAATTAATTAACAGTTTCCACTATATATCAGGTTCCCTCTCCTCTCATTTCCTCTATTATTTTCAATTGCTTACAGTAATATTTCACGATCTTGTTCAAATGACATTAATTTTATGTTTCTATTTGGAGTTTAACATTATATATGTTTTCCCCTAAACGTAGCATATGCTATAATTTTTAAAATCTACTGCATCGTGTGTCAATGTTGTATACTACATTCATGTCCATTTAGTGCATACACCTCTTCAGATTTGTGCTAAACCTGCTATTGGACTAAATGATACTTGATCGAAATTAACTTCATGTTGTTGATCTATAACTGTCGCCATGTCAAGGGAATAATGGAGGGACAACCAGATAGTTCACAAAGTCAAGCCCAGTATTTGGAGACAGAGTTGACCAAGATGCTTCCAAATGTGGTTCAACTTTGCTAAGCTTGGCATGAGAATTGAATTTCCCTTTAGGAATGTTGAATACATGGATGATTTCATTGGCCCTATTAGAGATATTGAGTCTCTCTCATTTCTTGGTATTACTTTTCACTATTTTAGAAAGTACAACTATATTGACATAAGAGAAAACACAATCGATAGTCCAAAACACTTCACTGATCTTTTAAGAACTTTTATGCAACCATCAAAAATTCATCATGAAAATCTGAAAGTAGGTTATATGGTTAAACATCTACCGAGCGCAAGTCAACTATCAGAGGCAGGTCTGGTATTCAAGGCTAGTTCTAGCAAATGTTTGTTTGAGTTAAAATATCATCAGAGTAAGGGTGCAATGGAAATGCCATGCTTGACTATTGAAGATAGAACAGAGACACTGTTTAGGAATATACTGGCATTAGAGCAATGTCACTACATACTTTCACCCAACGTTACTCAGTACTTGTTCTTACTGAATTTCCTTATCAACACTGAAAAAGATGTGAACATACTAGTTGATAAGAAAGTTATAGTCAATTGGATGGGTGATGCCAATGCTGTGGTTAAAATGCTTAACAGTCTTTGCTCAAATGTTATCGTGTCATATATGAGTAAAGAGTATTGTTCTCTATATGATGACTTGATTAAATTCCATGAAAACCCTCGCAACAAGTACAGGGCTATCTTTTATCATGAGTACTTCAACACTCCATGGAAAAAAGCTTCTACAACTGCTGCAGTTCTGTTACTTTTGTTTACTTTAATTCAGGCTATATGTTCAGTCATGTCATTGTTTTGAAGGTAAGAAATTATATATGATACACTAAATCCTAATCACTTTGTTGTAATATTTCTGGTAAGACTTTTTGATGGATTAGCAATTAGTTACTTTCTCACTAGCTCTTGATAGGTGTACATATTGTTGTTTCAACTGATGGAGATGGTTTTGCAACAAAGAAGAGAGAAAGAGGAGAAAATACTCCTAACATTCCTCTTGAAATAATAGCTTAACTTAAGTCCTATTTTGTTTTTCACAAAATAAAGAGGAAAGAACAAAGAGGAGAAAAAGATGAGAACAATAATAAAATTAGAAGAGAACTTTAGAGGATTTTGTGCTTGCGGTATGTGTTTTATTTTTACCTTTCTCTTAGGTTCAATGGCGACTATAAGTTTCTTCTTGTGTCACAAAGCATTTTCATCGACAAACTTGAAAATGATCCAACCCTTCACATACAACATTTGCAAAATACGTGAAGTGTAGTCCCTGTTAGAGCCTATACAATAGTTGTGGTTGCTTTAGAATAACAGATTTAGATGGGTGTTATCAAATGTATTGAACCCTTTTTCAAGTTATGCTTACTTTGAAATTTGGTGAGAAATCAAATTTAATTCAACTGATTAATTTATTCAAAAGAAAGTGAAAATATTAAAGAATTTTGATATGAAGTGAAAAAAGAAAGAGCATCAGAACCTAAAGAAGAAGTGGAGAACATGTAAAGAAGGAGGGTACGAGAAAAGGGAATTAGACTCAAGGAGAAATAAAGAATATAGAGAGAGGGTAGAGAAGTGATAAAAAGGAACAGAAAACTCAGATTAAAATAGAAAAATAAGTTTATTTTACTCTGCTTTAAAGTTCTAATTAAGTTTTCTTTGACCCTGTGACTACACACTGAATATGTTGTACCTTTATTTATTTATTTATGCTAGCTGGCATTATTGTGTTCCTTCACTGTTTTTCTTAAGGTATTAGCTTGATTGAATTTTCTATATTTGAATTCATGTTTAGAACTTCCGTTTAAAAATCACTTAGAATTTTATCATGTCTGTCCACTTGGCTTGAAACACACACCATTTCCCTTTGTTGGGCATGTCAACAATACTGTTATATATAGAGAGAGAGAAAGAAAGAGGGGATCAAATTATATCTATGAAAGAATTACTTCTTATTTTTACCTTTTATTTTCTTTTAATGTAAGGGACAAAGATGAGTCACTTATTATTCAAAGCTCCCGATTGGCCCAATTTATTAATAGCTTAAAAAAATTATTTATTAATATTTTTTTTAACTTAAAACTCCTTAATATTAAAATATAATGATATTAAGTTCGACTTTTTCATTAACAAAAATTAAAAAATTAATTATTAATATTTTTTAATAAAAAAATATTAATTATTTTAAATGTTGACTTTAATAACATTTGAAGAGAGAAAGGAAAACAAGTTCGTATAAGTGACTATGGGTAGTTTGTTATAAAATTTCTTATTTTTAATTTTTTTTCATTAAAATTAAATAACTTTTATTTTAAAAAATTATTACATGTTTATCCCAACTTTTATTTAAAAGTAACTTATAAATTAAAAATAACTACTTCCCAAACGAGCCAATATAATTTGATCTTGATAATGTTATTTCAAAAGTAATTCTAAAACTCTAAAAGAATATTCCTCTCTATCATTATTCTTCATCGATCTTCTCTAAATACATAGACCCTGTTATTCCCCTTTCTCAAATATTGCAAACACCCTTACACTAGCCACATCACCAAATGTACCAAAAAGTTATTTCAAGTCATTGGATAACATGGTTTAAAGTTTTGTCATATCTACTACTAAGTTTTGGATAAATATATAAAGATAATAATATAATAGATGACATCAATTTCAAGATTTACATTTTGCCAACTTCAAAATCATGGATTAGGGATGTTATTGTCCCATGAATGTTGTGATGAATACATGGTCAAATTTGTAGCAATCTTTTTGTTAGTATAAATATGAAGATGATTGATTAGAGGAATGTGCGAAACTAAAATTGTAGTATTGATGATTTACTTTATGAACTTTGTGCTTACATGCTTAATGCTCCAAGTATGGAATTCTCCTTAATGTTGTGATGAATATATGGTCAAATCTGTAGCATTGCTTTTGTTAACATAAATATGGAGATGATTGATTTGAGGAATGCATTCAAAGTATGGTTTAGAAATTAAAGAATTGTAGTATGATGATTTCACTTTATGAATTATGTACTTAAATACTTAATACCCTAATTGACCCTAGAAAGATCTCTTATCTATCTCTATGAAATCTGTACTTCTATGTATCCATATAGCAAAGAACTACGTTTCTTTTGTACTAATAAAGATTGGTGTAATATTTTTCTTTTGTACTAATAGAGATTGGTGTAATATTAAAGTCTTGATGTGATTGAGGAGGATTTTTTTTTCCATTTTACATTGAATGTTTATTCACAAGTGCAAGTTTTCTAATTAAATATGGCTTATTTGTAGCTTCATCAACGGTAGCCAGAATATAGTTACAATTTTTTATTAAAGAGTTTTTTCTCAATTTATATAGCACTTTGTCGGTTTGTCCTCTGTGGAATCATAAACTATAGGTCATATTTATATTCATGGCCCTTCGCTTTGCCTATATAATAATAGATATCATTTTAAAATTACACAGTTAATTGATTGAATTATTTTATGCAAGTATTTCTTGACTAATCGAGAAAAGGTAAAATCTTATTTGATTGAGTTGGCAAATAGCAGCAATCCTTGTGAAATATTTATTTGTTGTTTATGACTAATCTTTGTTAAATAAATTGGTTGATGACCATTGGTAGAATCTTTTATCTTTACTATGTTTTCTTTTTTTCATACAAGATTTGACTTTAAAATTTTGATTAAAGATTCCGACTCCAAATTCACTCAAATTAGTATGACATCAGTTCTTGAGGGTAATGTTTTTTTTTCATGACTGCATTGATAAGATATATGCAAGAAATGATAAAGAAACGTAACTAATGATTTGTTCTCTGTCTGTTATCCCTCATTTTCTATCTTCAAAGCCAAAGTCTCCATCTTTGTGCTTTCTCTTTGATAGGGTCACATGCCCAAAGCCTCTGCACTCATCAGATGTGGTTCATGTTGCTCCAGAAGCGTTGGATTCTTCACCTAATCCCTCTAACGCCACCACCTTTCAATTTTATGTGTTTTGTTGTATCTTCATTGGGAGTGTGTACTACTAATTCAACAATCAGCTTGTGTGTTATTATGTGTGAAGTCTTTAATTAGGTTAGTTAGTAGTCAGTACACATATTTCACAAAAAAGTTCATTATATATATTGGCTGTGTTTGAGGCCTAAGAAGGATGACAAGAACATAATATTTTGGAACATATTTTATTATATAGTTGGTTATTCAACCATTGTCTTAGCCATATTTAACATCTTGAAAGGTTTTGACATCTTCAACAGTCAGCATATATGAAACAATACTTATGTGGGCATAATCATAGCCTTGGCTATAATTGCTTTTGCTATTGGAGCTCATAACTTAGATTTGGCTGTCCAACAAGAAGAAGGTCAAGAACCTCGAGAACGTTCAAATCGTTATTGCTTTGTAACTACTTATTACTAGATAAGGACCCATGCGTTGCTTGGTCTTATAAATAAATATATATTATATAATTTGAAAATATTATATTTTTTTAAATGTATAAAATTATTATTTTATAAAATATATTAATTTGTATGTGAAAAAAAATTAAGAAGATAGTTTGTTTATTCCTTGAGAAATAATTTTGATTTTATTATTTTTATTAAAATATATCAATAATATTTAAAATAAAATTTAAATGTATATAACCACATACTCTCCCATTATCTGTTTGAGTTGAAGAAGAAAAATATCAAAGAAGTCAAAGGGACAAATTATAAAATAAGAAGAAAATTATTTTCATCACCATATAATTTCTCTCAAAGGTAATCCTACACTACAAAATAATCTTTTTATGATAATGTAATGTTTGCTTTTTAGAACACAAATTACAAATCATATATTTTTGTCCTATATGGTGCATTCAACCTATTTCAACTCTTTCCAAAATTATTTTTTACTAATGAGTAACAAAAGAAGAGAATCATATGAATAAAAAAACTATTATTCTTGACCAATCAGTGTTCATATAAATATTATGGTCAAATATCAATTATTCTTTTACATTTATTTGGATAAAAAATTATTCTTTTTTATATCAATTTGTATTGTATACTATAATTTATTATATATATAACTATATGTATAAGATGTTGTAAAGAAAAAAAATAGTGAGTATAAGTTATGCGGAGCATAATTTTTTTCTATTAAAACTTCATATCAATTTTAGTTTTTAATTTAAGCAATTTCTTTATAATTTGTCCTGTTCATTATTTTTGCTTACTCATTATAATTATACATAATTATTTAAATGTGTACTAAATCAGCTCTTATACATGTATATTTAAAATGTTATCAATTCAATTTCCACTAAATTTATTTAAAAAAATTTCCAATACCTACATTTTTAGCCTATGATTAAATATTTTTTTATTATAATATACCTATTAATTAAATTCAATTTATAATTATTATGCATTAATTATAATTTTTAATAATGTTATCATGTTTCAAGTTCCTACAAAATGTATTCACCAAAAAAATATTATTTTTTTAAATATGAGTTACTAACAAAATTCTAATGCAATTATTATATTTCATAATGTCAAATTATCTCCATTGATTTATGTTATTAAAATATTTAAAACAGTTGTAATTTCATTATCATTCTATTAAAAAAATAATTATCATTAATATTATATCTTTGATACCCAAAAGCCACGACCACAAATAATACTTATAATCCAATTAACCATAAAAGAGTAATTTTTACTTAAAATTATTGTCCACAAAATCAATTACTCATCCATTAGTTTAATATTATTGAGTTATAAATAAATTATATAGTTGTCTTTTTTTTAATATGATAAAATAATATAATTTTAACATAAAAGTCCAAATAAATTATATATATTTTAATTTTATTTCAAATATTATTGATATATTTTAATAAAAATAATAAAATCAAAATTGCTCCATGAATAAAGAAACTATCTTAATTTTTTTCACATACAAATTAATATATTTTATAAAATAATAATTTTATATATTTTTAAAAAATTCTAATATTTTTAAATTATATAATATATATTTATTTATAAAAACGCACCATCAGAATGTATTTCTAAAACTGATCTTGTATCCTTTATTATTATTGTTATTATGCAGCACCTATTAATTATAATAGCAATGATTTCTCAAAGATGATTTTAGTTGACGCTTGCTTCATAATTGAGCTTTTCTTGAGATGCCATGGGTACACATATTGGTGGGGAAAGGACCCTTCGTTGCCAAAACAATGGATACAATACGAAATTAGGAAGGACTTGATACTACTAGAAACTGTGTTTCCAACAGAGTGCCCAAAACACTTCACCGATCTTTTAAGATCTTCTCTAATATCTTCATCAAAACTTCATCTTAGAGAATTACCAGAAGAATGCCAAGGAATTAAACATGTATACAGTGCAAGCCAACTATGGGAGGCAGGTCTTAAATTCAAGTTCAGTTCAAATCCAAATGAAGACTCAATTGACTTGACCTATTCTGATGATGGTGTGTTGACAATGCCAATCTTCAAGATACATGATACAGAAATGTTCTTAAAGAATATTGTGGCATTTGAAGAATGTTACATTCCAGATGAAGCCATCATTACTCAATACCTAATCATTCTAGACTTTCTTATCAAAACTGAAAAAGATGTCAACATTCTAGTTGATAGCAAAATTATTTTGTCAATTGGATAGGTGATGCTAATGCAGTGGCTACAATGGTTAAGAGTTTATGCTCAAATGTTCCGATGTCATATTTCAATCCACAGTATGTCTCTGTCTGCAATAGCTTAAATAAATTCTATGAAAGCCTTGGCAACAAGTACAAGGCTATCTTCATACATGAATACTTCAACACTCCTTATTGCTGCATTTGTGCTACTTTTGCTCACCTTCATTCAGACTATATGTTCAATCATCTCACTGTTTAATTATGGTAAGAAATTATGATATATGTCAATACTTAATTAAGGAGTTGGGTCAGTTGTAGAAAGAATGCATTTGATGATTGTATTTGAGTGTCTGTATTTTGTAATTAAAGGGATTTTCTACCTTGTTGCTTTTCTTTCATCAAATAATTCTACCAGTTTAATTTCTATTCTTTCTACTTTGATTCGTAACATCAAGTATCATTTAACAAAAATAAATGTTTGGGTTTAATGTAACAGTCAAATAATTTATCTTGCTAGTAGAATTTCATTTTGATAATCAGATGAAAATATTTTCATTGACAAATCTCATTTTTATTATTGTGATTATCTTACCTACAATAAAAAAAAATCGAATATAAAATTCCTCATTAAATAAATCATATTCCCTACAAATTAGTTTTATACGGTGGAATTAAGACAGTATTATATTGTATTCTAATTACATCTCATATCTGTCATGTTATATATATTTGAGTGACACGCACATGCATGCACGTGAAAGTGCTATTATAGTTATAACTAAGCAAATTATTTGACAATTGGTACATACATTAATCGAAAATTTCAAGAAGGTAGTATATTCTATTCTAATTACATCTCATTTCTGTCATATTATATATATTTTAGTGGCACGCACATGCATGCTTGTGAAGCTGCAATTATAGTTATATATACTAAGCCAATTGTTTGATAATTGGTTCATACATTAATCCGTAACGGACAGTTATAATATCATTAACTAAATAAATTAATAAAGTGCAAGACACAGCTTTGAATACTTACTGTATGGTATGAAGATTAGTATTATATAAAGCCACAGGTAGCAGCATTATTCCGACAGAAAAATTATGAGATCAATAAAAAGCAGCTGCTGAGTGGTGCCCAGAATATATAGCCAGTGGGTTGGTGCACTATTATAAAAAAGGGCTTTCATATCGGTTTTAGTGTTGATTCTAGAGCACTTTCGAAGATTAATCTTAAGGTAAATTTCTGAAGATTAGTCTTATATTCCTCAACAATTTGACCATCTGCAGTAGCATGTTCCTTCTCCTCCTTTTTGCTCTATTGACTATTAGTTAGTTTTTATCTTTCTGATTCAGACAAAAATATATGACTTTGTTCAAGGAGCCAAAATTATTGTCTGCATGCATGTTTTTGTTTCGTTTGTTTTATCCAATTGTTACTCTTATTAATGCAAGGATCAGGAATACAAAGCTACCTTAAGTGATAGAAAAATATTTGAAAAAATCTTCAATTATCATTGTTTGTTCGTCGGAATAAAAAAACATTGGCTGATAAATTATTTTTTAATTTATTTTAATAACAATTAATAATTTTATTTGTTTTAACCTAACGGTGTGATATATATATATATATATTTTAAAGACCAAACTGTGATATTCTATTAACCTTAAATTTGCGACCCCCACAGATTTGGAGCAGATATTCCTATGGTTAAAGAATAGTATTTCATATTTTTTGTTTCAAATTACACACAATATCTTTATTCTACAATGTAAGAGAGGTATGAATATAATATATAAAGAAGGGTCAGTAAAAAAAAAGCATTTTCAAGTGGTGAGAAAGTTAGTGTAAAATAGAAAAAAAAATTAGTTGAAAATTAATTTTAAATTGAAAAATTATATGATGGTTTGGATAAAAATAATATATTTATATGATATTTTTATACAATTTTTTATTTTATTTTATAAATAAAAATATACTTTGATTTCATTTTTAATTTCATGAATTATAATGAAAAGATAATAAATTAAATGTTTCAAATATTATAGTATTTAAAATAAACAATGCAATATAAAGAATTTGTAGGAGGATTAGTGAAAACAAACACATAAATAATTAAATCTCGTTTAATTTAAAAAGATTAGTATAAAAAAATTTAATATATGTTTTAAGAATAAAAAGTTGAATAAATATAAAAAAAAAAAGTAAAAGATAGAAGTTAGTGTTAAAAAAAAAAACAATGTTACTTGACATTTAAAAAAACACTAAAAATTCCCGGAAAATCGGAAAAGAAAAAAAAAAAAACTTGTTAATCGAAGCCTCAAACAAGCTGATCAAACATAGCCAAAATTGCAAGTATGGTCTCCGTAATTTTATAAATTCTCAATTTTGATTTCTTTTTAAATTTAATAGTGACATTTGGCTCTTGATTTTAAAAATTTTGGATTTTGATTTCTTTCTTCAAATTGTAACAGTCACCAGACTCACCAGAATATATTGCAAATATTAAGAAATGTGGGGAGCTTCATCCATGCTTCCAGAATATTCAGAATATATTGGAAATATTAAGGAAATGGAAGGAGCTTCATACATGCTTCCAGAATATTCAGAATATATTAGAAAGATTAAGGAAATGGAAGAAGCTTCATCCATGCTTCCAGAATATTCAGAATATATTGGAAATATTAAGGAAATGGAAGAAGCTTCATCCATGCTTCCAGAATATTCAGAATATACTGGAAATATTAAGGAAATGCAGGGAGCTTCATCGCTTCCAGAATATTCGGAGGTCGCAAGCTCAAATGATTCAGTGAGTCGAGCAATTTGTATGGAGACACAATTGATGAAGAAGCTTCAAGAAGTGGATCCAGAAATTGTAGAACTCAATGAGAAATGCATTTATAGAGTACCAGACAAATTCCGCAATGTTAATCCAAAAGCCTACACTCCTTGGGTTGTCTCCATTGGCCCGTTTCACAATCCACTGTGTTCTGATGGAGGGGACAATTTGAAACTAATGGAAAAACGAAAACTGATATATCTTGAAAAATTTCTAAATAGAAACCAGAAGTTGAGTACGAGGGGTTTATTTATCGGACTTATTGAGAAGGAAAAGCAGATACGAGGCTATTATGCAGAGCCTATTCGTTATAGCAGTAACGATTTCTTAATGATGATTCTTGTTGATGCTTGTTTTATAATTGAGCATTTTCTTAGAGTATATACAGGCTTGGATATAACTGAAAGAAACGCTTTATCTAAGACATTGTTGTCCGAAGATATTTATCATGACTTGAAGCTGTTTGAAAATCAAGTTCCTTATTTCGTTCTTGAAGACATATTCAACTCCGCTCACCCTGGTATGACTGTTGAATTTCCCTTTAAGGATAATAAAGACAGAGATTTCTACGGCGTTGGCTCTATTACCGATGTTGAGTCTCTCTCCTTTATTGCTATTACTTACCACTATTTTGAAAATGACAACTATTATAAGATAGATCATTCCAAAATTGGTCATCCAAATCATTTCACTCATCTTCTGAGAAAGTTTTGGAATCCAAACTCAATTCCTCGTGAAAGTTTAACATCACATTGTCGGGAAAAAGTTATACCAAGTGCAAGCCAACTATCAGAGGTTGGTATGATATTCAAGGTCAGTTCAGGTCAAGGCTTGTTAGACATAAAATATGATGATCGTAAGGGTGTTTTGGAACTTTCTCACATGTTTATAAAAGACCGGACGGAGATAGAGTTGAGGAATATGCTGGCATTAGAGCAATGTAACAACCTATATTCACCCAACTTTACTCAGTACTTATTCATCCTAGATTGTCTTATCAACACTGCCAACGATGTCAACATACTTATTGATAATAAAATTATTACCAATAGACTGGGTGATGCCGAAGCTGTGGCTAAAATGTTTAACAGTCTTTGCTCAAATGTTAGCCTGCCACATATGAGTAAAGAGTACTGTTCTATGTTGGGTAACTTGAATAAATTCCATGAAGACCCTCGCAACAAGCACAAGGCTATATTTTATCGTGAGTACTTCAACACTCCATGGAAAAAAGCATCTACATCTGGTGCTGTTATACTACTTTTGCTCACTCTCATTCAGACTATATGCTCCGTCATCTCCTTGTCTTGAAGGTACCAAATTATAATACAATTAATATCATAATCACTTTATTGCAAATTTTCTTGTAAGACTTTTTTCACCATCGATTAGTAACTTTCTTACCAGCTCTTGAGATGGGTGTAGATTTTCATAGAACTGTCAATAGTACTCACTTTTATGAGCATTTTTTTTTCAAAAAAAAAAATAATTATTCTCACATCTTATGGAAAGGTGTTCATATTTTCTTTTTCAGTTCCAAGAATAAGCCATTCAAACGAGTTTTAAGAGAAGCTTACAATTGGACACAAGTGAGTTTGGGAAGTTGATGCTCTATATATTTGCCTCAAATTACTATTATTTGCTGATGAGCTTTTGAGGATTTTAAACCTTTCTTGGAGAGTGAATAATATGATTATTACATTAATAGCTTAGGGCTTGACATAGGAAAATGTGAAGTTGTATTGGAAGTAGGAAAAAAAGAGAACTTAATTACTGTTATGATTCAGAGTGAATTAAGAACAAGAATAGAGATGAGAAGAAATTGGTAAATCTTATTGAATGAATAAGAAATTACAGCTTATATACAACACAATAGCATTTTCCAGCTAATTAACAACATAACTAACTTAGCTGTCAAATAACTAACTAACTAACAGAAAAGCAACAATAATAGGCCAATTCTCAACATTCTCCATCTTGGCCTGATATATGCAAATGCAAGTATATAGCACCTATCCTAGATTTACAACATTAAGCAATCTAAGACAGTAACTAAACTTTTCAGAGGGTAATGCTTTGGTGAGCATATCAACAACATTTTCCTCTGTCCCAACTTTCTGAATGATGACAGATGCTTCTTTCACAACATCTCTAATGAAATGAAATTTAATATCAACATGTTTAGTCCTATCATGGTGTACTTGATTTTTAGTCATCTTCTCAGGAATTAATTCAGAAACCAATCCCCTTAACCACAAGGCCTCCTTTACTCCTTCACAGGCTGCAATGTACTCTACTTCGGTGGTAGATAGAGCAACCATTGACTGCAGAGTTGCTTTCCAGCTAACAACATTACCAAAACACTTTGAAAACATAGCATGTAGTGGATTTCCTAGTATCAATGCTACCTATATAATCTGATTCATCATAGCCTTCAATCCTTAGAGCTCCAATTTGATTGACATACTTCAATCCCACACTAGTAGTGCCTGCAATGTATCCTAGCACCCATTTAACAGCTTCTTGATGGTGTTTTCCAGGGTTAGACATAACCTGCTAATGACACTCATTACAAAGGATAGATCAAGTCTGCAGCATACCATAGTATGCATGATTCTGCCAACTGCACTTGTATATGGTACTTTTTGCATGTAGGAATTTTCTTCCTCTGACTTTAGCTCTTGTGCCTTAGACAACTTGAAGTGTTGTTCTAAAGGTGTGATGACTGATTTGGTTTCAGTCATTACGAATCTCCCTAAGATTCTCTTAAGATAATCCTCTCGAGATAGGTACAGCTCATTCTTATCTCTCTTTCTAGTGATCTCAATTCCAAGAATTTTCTTAGCCTTGCCTAAATCTTTCATTTCGAATTCAAGGCTCAACATCTACTTCAATCTGGTTACAGCAGCCATGTCTTCACTTGCCAACAACATATCAACATATAGGAGAATAAAAATTGGTTTCTCATCACCATGACACTTCAAGTAAACACAACAGTCATATATGCTTCTTGAGAAACCAACTTTAATCATCAAATCATCAAATCTCCTCTACCATATTCTAGGTGATTGCTTAAGATCATATAAGGATTTATTTAGCAAAAACACCTTATGTTCTTCTCCATGACTGATAAAACCACTTGGTTGACTCATAAAAATGGTTTCATCCAAACTTCCATGGAGGAATGCTATTTTGACATCCATTTGCTCTAATTTCATATTGAAGTGTGCTACCAGAGCTAGTAACACTCTAATTGAGCTGTGTTTGACAATTGAAGAGAAAATATCTTTAAAATTACACCCTCTTTTTGTGTGAATTCTTTTACAACCAATCTGGCCTTGAACCTAGCATTCTTAACCCCTGAAATCCCTTCATTCCTCTTAAAGATCCATTTGCATCCAACTATGAACTTTCCCTCATGTTTATCCACTAGTGACCGGGTCTTGTTCTTATATAGGGAAGCCATTTCTTCCTCCATAGCTTTCAACCATTCCAACCTATTAGAACTCTTCATAGCTTCATCATAGGAATTGGGGTCAGTCTGATCTTCAACTTCTCTTCCAACTGTGAACACATAAGAAATCAAATCTGCATGTCCATACCTCTTTGGTGCTTTAGGGACTCTCCTCTCTCTGTCTCTTGCCAAGCAATAGTCCTGAATATACCTTGAATTGGTTTGTTCAAGTTCTGGTTCAGGTTCATGAATTTTAATACGACATTCAGGTTCCTTCTTCATTGTAGATTCTCCTAATTCCCCCTACTGTGAACTCCCAAGCTTCACCTGAGCCCTTGTACCAATTGGCTAAACCAATTGTACCATTTCCTGCTCCTTGAACACAATAGCCCTGCTCATAATGCACTTTTTATACCTAGCTTCAAGGCACCATAGCCTATATCCTTTCACTCCCTCTGGATAGCCTAAGAAAATACATTTCAGGGCCTTTGGTTCTATCTTATCTTACCTTAAATGAGCATAAGATATGCATCCAAATGCCTTCAACTAGTTGTAGTCAACCTTTTCTCCATTCCATACTTCTGGAGGTGTTTTGAATCCTAATGCAGTGGAAAGGCTTCTGCCCAGAACACCCTTAGCAGCCCTGCATGGTTCAGCATACACCTCACCATCTCAAGGATTGTTTTGTTGAACTGCTCTACAAGCCCATTCTGTTGAGGAGTCCATCTAACAATCTTGTGCCTTGCTATGCCATGCTCTTTGCAGAATTGGTTGAACCTTTTTCCATAAAATTCAAGCCCATTATCTGTTCTTAGTTTCTTCACAGTTTTTCTAGTTTGGTTTTCAACAAGAGTCTTCCACTCAACAAACACCTTAAATGCCTCATTCTTATGCCTCAAAAAGAACAACAAAACCTTTTTGGAAAAGTCATCAACCAAGGATAGAAAATACCTAGCTCCTCCATACGATGCTATATTTGATGGCCCCCAAAAATTTTCATGAATATAGTCAAGTGGACCTCTACTGGTGTGAACACATATAGGGAACTTCAATCTCTTTGTCTTTCCTATGATGCAATGTTCACAGAATTGCAAAGGTTAAGTTGCTTCTCCCCAAAAGCACCTTGCTTATTTAGCTTTTCAATTCCCCTTTGGCTAATGTGTGCTAATCTATGATGCCACATTTCAATGCAATCACTAGATGCAACATTTGCAGAATCTGCAAGCACTGTTTGCCCAACCAAGGAGTATAGACCATTCTTCCTAACCCCCTTCATGACTTATCTTTACCCTTTCCACACCATGAGACTGCCCTGATCACACTTATAACACAAGCCATCCTTATCCAATGTTCCAAGAGAGATTAAATTTCTCTTTAATTCAAGAACATGACTAACATTCTCCAACACTCTATCCACTCTATGAAACATCCTCAATCTGGTTGATCCAATCCCAATCACCTTACAAGCTTTGTTGTTTCCCAGCAACACAACACCTCCATCATTCAGCTTGTAGGATTCGAACCAGTTTTCAATTAGGACACATATGAAAAGAACAACCTAAGTTCAAGATCCATTCTTTTTTCTAAATCTTAATCTAAAGTAGCCAAAGCTACAACACTACTATATCCATCTTGAGCAATAGTAGTATGAGCATTATTCTTGTGCCATTCACTGAATTTTGCTTTGCTTGGACAATCCTTCTTGAAGTGTCCCTCCTTGTCACAAATATAGCACTTCATATTGTTCTTGTTCTTGGTCTTTGACTTTGAAAACTTCTTGTTCTTGAAGTCCTTCTTGTCCTTTTTCCTACTACCATAGAGACCTTCAGTTACCTCTTCTTTTCTTGTATCACTACCTTTGTGGATCTCCTTTGAGTTCAGTGCTGCTTTAACCTCATCCATGGACAAAGTTATTTTTCCATAGAGCATAGTATCAACAAAATGCTCATACCTTGCAAGCAATGAACTCAGTAGAATAATGGCTTGATCTTCACCGTGAATCTTCACATTGATGCTTTTGAGATCCAAGATAATCCTGTTGAAGTTATCAAGATGCTTCTTCAAAGGTTTATCTTCCTCCATCTGCAAGGCATACAATCATTTCTTCAAGTATAGTCAATTTGCTAAAGATCTCTCCAAGTACAAGGCTTCCAATTTCTCCTAAATTGCAACTGCGGACTTCTCCTTTGCCACTTCTCAAAGAACTTCATCTCCTAAGCTCAAAAAGATCACACTATATGCCTTCTTGGTTACATCTGTATTCTCTTCAACCTTTAGGATATCTTCATTTGATAATGCAGCATCGAGACCCTGGTAAGTCAACAAAGCATTCATTTGACTCTCCAAAGAGTGAAGTCATCTAATCCTCCCATGAATTTTTCAATCTCCATCTTTGCCATAGCCATTCTCCTCACTGTTCTTTCCCTTTCTCTCAACCTTGCTACTAATATCACTTGTTTTGATGCAGAGTGAATTAAGAACAAGAATAGAGATGAGAAGAAATTGGTAAATCTTATTGAATGAATCAGCAAATTATAGCTTATATACAACACAATAGCATTTGACAGGTAATTAACAACATAACTAACTTAACTGTCAAATAACTAACAAACAGAAAGCTAACAGAAAGCTAGATATAGTAATAATAGGCCAATTCTCAACAATTTCACGGTAGATTATAAATCCTAAAATGGTGAAACCTATATAACCCTCTTCTGAGATTCGGGTCTTTTACTTCACCAAGAAAGTTTTGGAAGGATTGTGTGCTGTGAATGACATGATCGATCTCTTATTAATAATCATTTAAGTACATTTGCCTATCACAAGAATTGATTGTGTTGAAAAAGTATTGTCATTATGTATTGAACATGACTAAATGTGTCATCCTAAGTATTATTATATTCCATGTATGATAGGTACTTAATACCTGGATCTAATAAAAAATTGTTCATTTTTCAGAATCACGACTTGATTTTTCATTTTTCAGGTAATGATTCAGTTGATCACCCTCAAGCCCTCTACTATTTATATCATCTGAAGAAGGTCATGGAAGTCACTCTATTTGTAATATTGTTCTATATAACTTTCAAGTATTATGTTTGATGTCCTACTTTGGAACATAAAATTTGTATGACTTTTTCTAAATGTTTCTTTTATAACATTTGTGATTTTTCAAACACAGTAAGTAATACTAACGACCCCCCCGAGTCTAGCTCAATCGATTAGGATGGATGACATATAGAGGTGCACACAGCGCACTGAATTCACTAATTTATATTACTTATATCCATATATCAAACACTTTTAATCAGCCATTCAAAGTTTATAGGATTAGGTGGAATTTCTTACTTGCAACGACAACCAATGTGGATGTTTGAATGATTCAACTTGATATATACAATAACGCTGTTTAAGGATGATGTGTTGAATACTAATTTGTATTGGATTTGAGCCAATTCAAACAGTTGCACTGCTAGCAATAATTAGAACCAACTGTGATGTCATTTACTAATACATTAATAAAGTGCAAGCCAGCTTTTGAATATTGTCCATAAACGGTGTTGACTCTTGCACCCACGACTTATTCCATTTGAAGGACTTGGTTTAGCATCAAATGAAAATTATATAAAGCTTCATTCCGGAAAAATGAGAATAATCTAAGAGTGGATCGAGATGTGCATGTTTAAGTGATTTTCGGAAAGATTAATTCTTGATTCACAGCTCTGTTTTTGTTAATTGCTTAAAAGAATATTTCACGATCTTGTTCTAATGACATTAATTTTATACTTATATTTGGAGTTTAACATTATATATGTTTTCCCCTAAACGTATAACATATGCTATGATTTTTAAAATCCACTGCATCTTGTGTCAATGTCATATGCCATATTCATGTCCAGTAGTGCTGAACCTGCTATTGGATTAAATGATACTTGATCCAAATTAACTTCATGTTGTTGATCTATAACTGTCACCATGTCAAGGGAATAATGGAGGGACAACCAAATAGTTCAGAAAGTCAAGTCTGGTGTTGTGACAAATCGTCTTCGATGTTGAGAATTTACACTAAAAAGAATCTCTCTTATGAGAAAAAAGAAAATAACTACAAAGAAAAATTCTTTATGAATTCTTAATCTCTCACACAATTGACTTTCCTCTTGTTTCTTGTTGGGATGAGTTTATACAAAGTATAATAATAGTTTTATACTAGGATGTGAGCAACATGTACTCTAACTTATATGTATGGTTTCTGTTAAATTACTCATAATAAAACATGCTATTATATTCCAGGCACATATTTAACACCCGGTATTTAGAGACAAAGTTGACCAAGATGATTCCAAATGTAGTTCTACAAATCTCTTAATTCAATGAACAATGCATTTATAAAGTACCACGAAAATTTCACGAAGGTAATCCAAAAGCTTACACTCCTCAAGTTATTTCCATTGGCCCGTTTCACGAACCGTGTGGTTCTAACGGAGAGAACAACACTTTGAAGCCAATGGAAGAACTCAAACTGGAATATCTTCGGAGATTTCTAAATCAAAACAAGCGGGTAAGCATGAAGGATTTCTTTCAAAGACTTATTGAGAAGGAAACGTGAATTCGAAGTTGTTATGCAGAGACTATTAATTTCGACAGCAATGATTTCTTAACTATGATTCTAGTTGATGCTTGTTTTATAATTGAGCATTTTCTAAGAGTCTATACAGGCTTGGCTTCGATTGAAATATTAGATCCCTTATCAAAATCATGGTTGGTAAATGATGTTTTTCATGACTTGACACTACTTGAAAACCAGCTTCCTTTTTTCGTTCTTGAAGACATATTCAACTTTGTTAAGCTTGGCATGAGAATTGAATTTCCCTTTAGGAATGTTGAATACATGGACGATTAGAGGCACGAGCGTGAGTCAAATTCATCATGGAATTTCACTTTGCAACCATCAAAAATTCATCATGCAAAATCTGAAAGTAGGTTATATGGTTAAACATCTTCCGAGCGCGAGTCAACTATTAGAGGCACGCAGGTCTGGTATTCAAGGCTTGTTCTAGCAAATGTTTGTTTGAGTTAAAATATCATCATAGTAAGGAATATACTGGCGTTAGAGCAATGTCACTACATACTTTCACCCAACGTTACTCAATACTTGTTCTTACTGAATTTCCTTATCAACACTGAAAAAGATGTGTGAACATACCAGTTGATAAGAAAGTTATAGTCAATTGGATGGGTGATGCCAATGCTGTGGTTAAAATGTTTAACAGTCTTTGCTCAGATGTTATCGTGTCATATATGAGTGAAGAGTATTGTTCTCTATATGATGACTTGATTAAATTCCATGAAAACCCTCGCAACAAGTACAAGGCTATCTTTTATCATGAGTACTTCAACACTCCATGGAAAAAAGCTTCTACAACTGCCGCAGTTCTATTACTTTTGTTTACTTTAATTCAGGCAATATGTTCAGTTATGTCATTTTCTTTGAAAAGGTAAGAAATTATATATGATACACTAAATCAGTAAATCCTAATCACTTTGTTGTAATATTTCTTGTAAGACTTTTTGATGGATTAGCAATTAGGTACTTTCTCACTAGCTCTTTATAGGTGTAGATATTATTGTGTCAACTGGTGGTGATAATTATACAACAAAGAAGAGAGAAGGCACAAATCTCCAAAGCATGAGTAAACATTAAGCTTTTGGTTCGATTATTTGGTATGTAAGTTTTTAACCAATGACATGACACTAAATCTCAACAATCTATTTATGATTATATGATACAGGTTTAATCATGTCACTCGTATAAAAAGAGTCCTCTTACAAGATCTGCTTCTCTGCATTTTCAAAAATGAATTCAATTGATATACTAAAATATAACAGATTTATATGGGTGGTATCAAATTCATATTATTCTTTTTCAAATTTTGCTTTTGCTATTACGAAAATGGGGAGAGTTGGAAATTTGATTAGGAATCAAAGCTAGTTGACTAATTTATTCAAAAGAAAGTGAAACTAAAGAATTTTGATATGAAGCGAAAAAGAAGCGAGCATAAGAACTCGAGAGAAGAAGTGGAGAACACGTAAAGAAGGGAGGGTACGTAGAAGAAAAGGAGGCACGAGAGAAGGGAAGTAGACTCCGGGAGAAGAAAAGAACACACTATACTGAGAGAAGGCAGAGAAGTGATAAAAAGAACAGAAAACTCAGAAGAAAAGAATACACTATACCAAGAGATTGTTTGTTATACTCTGCTTTCAAGTTCTAATTAAGTAAGTTTTCTTTGACCCTGTGACTACACAATGTGAATATGTTGTACGTTTATTTATTTATTTATGCTAGCTGGCATTATTGTGTTCCTTCACTGTTTTACTTAAGGTATTAGCTTGATTGAATTTGCTATATTTAAATTTATGTTTAGAACTTCCGTTTAAAAATCTCTTAGAATTTTATCATGTCTATCCACTTGGCCTGAAACACACACCATTTCCCTTTGTTTGGCATGTCAACAATACTATTATATATAGAGAGAGAAAGAAAGAGGGGATCAAATTATATCCATGAAAGAATTATTTCTTATTTTTTACCTTTTATTTTCTTTTAATGTAAGGGACAAAGATGAGTCACTTGTTATTCTAAATATAATTTGATCTTGATAATTTTATTTCAAAAGTAATTCTAAAACTCTAAAAGAATGTTACTCTCTATCATTATTATTCATTGATCTTCTCTAAATTTAACGATAGTTATATATGTAACTTGTTAACGTAATCATTCTAAAACTAAATGTGTTGTATGCTATTTATTTTTTAATATATATTAATTTCTTTTCTTTTTTTAATTCATATAGATAGATTTCACATTATATTTAATAATTTTATTATTATTTTATTTTAAAGTTTTTTAAAAAAATTAATCAATTGGAGAGAGTGGTTGAAGAAGTTTGTTTCAAAATGTATTTCTAACACTTCTTGAATCCTTTATTATTATTATTGTTATTGCTTTTTGGTTCGGTAACTAAGAAAAATTTAACGAAATTTATCAATAATACACTTGATCTAACTTCATGCTACAGAATTTTAACTAAATGGTAGAACAATCAAGTGATTCAGTGCGTGGAGAACAATGTTTGGAGACAAAACTAATCAACATGCTTCAAAATGTTGAACCTCCAGAAATGCAAGAACTCAATATGCAATGCATTTACAGAGTACCACGAGAAGTTCGTGAAACTAACCCAAAAGCCTACACACCTCAAATTGTTTCCATTGGCCCTTTTCACAAGGAAGACAACAATTTGGAGTCAATGGAAGAGCTTAAACTGAAATATCTCAAGGCATTTCTAAATCGAACCCAGCTACCTATGGGACATTTTGTTCTTATATAGGGAAGCCATTTCTTCCTCCATAGCTTTCAACCATTCCAACCTATTAGAACTCTTCATAGCTTCATCATAGGAATTGGGGTCAGTCTGATCTTCAACTTCTCTTCCAACTGTGAACACATAAGAAATCAAATATGCATGTCCATACCTCTTTGGTGCTTTAGGGACTCTCCTCTCTCTGTCTCTTGCCAAGCAATAGTCCTGAATATACCTTGAATTGGTTTGTTCAGGTTCTGGTTCGGGTTCATGAATGTTAATAGGACATTCAGGTTCCTTCTTCACCGTAGGCTCTCCTAATTCCCCCTACTGTGAACTCCCAAGCTTTACCTGAGCCCTTATACCAATTGGCTAAACCAATTGTACCATTTCCTGCTCCTTGAACACAATAGCCATGCTCATAATGCACTTTTTATACCTAGGTTCAAGGCACCATAGCCTATATCCTTTCACTCCCTCTGGATAGCCTAAGAAAATGCATTTAAGGGACTTTGGTTCTATCTTATCTCACCTTAAATAAGCATAAGATATGCATCCAAATGCCTTCAACTAGTTGTAGTCAACCTTTTCTCCATTCCATACTTCTGGAGGTGTTTTGAATCATAATGCAGTGGAAAGGCTTCTGCCCAAAACACCTTTAGCAGCCTTGCATGGTTCAACATACACCTCACCCTCTCAAGGATTGTTCTGTTGAACTTCTCTACAAGCCCATTCTGTTGAGGAGTCCATCTAACAATCTTGTACCTTGTTATGCCATGCTCTTTGCAGAATTGGTTGAACCTTTTTCCATAAAATTCAAACCCATTATCTGTTCTTAGTTTCTTCACAGTTTTTCTAGTTTGGTTTTCAACAAGAGTCTTCCACTCAACAAACACCTTAAATGCCTCATTTTTGTGCCTCAAAAAGAACAACAAAACCTTTTTGGAAAAGTCATCAACCAAGGATAGAAAATACCTAGCTCCTCCATACGATGCTATATTTGATGGCCCCCAAAAATTTGCATGAATACAGTCAAGTGGACCTCTACTGGTGTGAACATTTATAGGGAACTTCAATCTCTTTGTCTTTCCCATGATGCAATGTTCACAGAATTGCAAAGGTTAAGTTGCTTCTCCCCAAAAGCACCTTGCTTATTTAGCTTTTCAATTCCCCTTTGGCTAATGTGTTCTAATCTGTGATGCCACATTTCAGTGCAATCACTAGATGCAACATTTGCAGAATCTGCAAGCACTGTTTGCTCAACCAAGGAGTAGAGACCATTCTTTCTAACCCCCTTCATGACTTATCTTTACCCTTTTCACACCATGAGACTGCCCTGATCACACTTATAACACAAGCCATCCTTATCCAATGTTCCAAGAGAGATTAAATTTCTCTTTAATTCAAGAATATGACTAACATTCTCCAACACTCTATCCACTCCATCAAACATCCTCAATCTGGTTGATCCAATCCCAATCACCTTACAAGCTTTGTTGTTTCCCAGCAACACAACACCTCCATCATTCAGCTTGTAGGATTTGAACCAGTTTTCAATTAGGACACATGAAAAGAACAACCTGAGTCCAAGATCCATTCTTTTTTCTAAATCTTAATCTAAAGTAGCCAAAGCTACAACACTACTATATCCATCTTGAGCAACAGTAGTATGAGCATTATTCTTGTGCCATTCACTGAATTTTGCTTTGCTTGGACAATCCTTCTTGAAGTGTTCCTCCTTGTCACAGATATAGCACTTCATATTGTTCTTGTTCTTGGTCTTTGACTTTGAAAACTTCTTGTTCTTGAAGTCCTTCTTGTCCTTTTTCCTACTACCGTAGAGACCTTCAGCTACCTCTTCTTTTCTTGTATCACTACCTTTGTCGATCTCCTTTGAGTTCAGTGCTGCTTTAATCTCATCCATGGACAAAGTTATTTTTCCATAGAGCATAGTATCAACAAAATGCTCATACCTTGCAAGCAATGAACTCGGTAGAATAATGGGCTTGATCTTCATTGTGAATCTTCACACCAATGCTTTTGAGATCCAAGATAATCCTGTTGAAGTCATCAAGATACTTCTTCAAAGGTTTATCTTCCTCCATCTGCAAGGCATACAATCATTTCTTCAGGTATAGTCGATTTGCTAAAGATCTCTCCAAGTACAAGGCTTCCAATTTCTCCTAAATTGCAACTGCTGACTTCTCCTTTGCCACTTCTCAAAGAACTTCATCTCCTAAGCTCAGAAAGATCACGTTATATGCCTTCTTGGTTACATTTGTGCTCTTCTTCTCTTCAACCTTTAGGATATCTTCATTTGATAATGCAGCATCGAGACCCTAGTGAGTCAACAAAGCATTCATTTGACTCTCCAAAGAGTGAAGTCATCTAATCCTCCCATGAATTTTTCAATCTCCATCTTTGCCATAGCCATTCTCCTCACTGTTCTTTCCCTTTCTCTCAACCTTGCTACTAATATCACTTGTTTTGATGCAGAGTGAATTAAGAACAAGAATAGAGATGAGAAGAAATTGGTAAATCTTATTGAATGAATCAGCAAATTATAGCTTATATACAACACAATAGCATTTGACAGGTAATTAACAACATAACTAACTTAACTGTCAAATAACTAACAAACAGAAAGCTAGATATAGTAATAATAGGCCAATTCTCAACAATTACATTCACGGTAGATTATAAATCCTAAAATGGTGAAACCTATATAACCCTCTTCTGAGATGCGGGTCTTTTACTTCACCAAGAAAGTTTTGGAAGGATTGTGTGCTGTGAATGACATGATCGATCTCTTATTAATAATCATGTAAGTACAGTTGCCCATCACAAGAATTGATTGTGTTGAAAAAGCATTGTCATTATGTATTGAACATGACTAAATGTGTCATCCTAAGTATTATTAAATTCCATGTATGATAGGTAATTAATACCTGGATCTAATAAAAAATTGTTCATTTTTCAGAATCACGATTTGATTTTTCATTTTTCAGGTAATGATTCAGTTGATCACCCTCAAGCCCTCTACTATTTATATCATCTGAAGAAGGTCATGGAAGTCACTCTATTTGTAATATTGTTCTATATAACTTTCAAGTATTATGTTTGATGTCCTACTTTGGAACATAAAATTTGTATGACTTTTTTTAAATGTTTCTTTTATAACATTTGTGATTTTTCAAAAACATAGAATAAGTAATTATTAATTTATTATAGTATACACATAAATTTGATTTATCAATTATAATCCATACAAGTAAGAGTCTCAACTCGCAATTAGAGTCAGTTTAGACTTCAAAAAATAATTTCCAAACAGAAACAAATCTTTTTGGCCCAATCCATTTAATTTGGTGGATTAATTAAACATAGTCCAGGTTAGTTCGATGAGTCTTGGATTGGCCTAAAAATTAATATTAAAAATTAAATATATAACATATCATATTATATTATATTAATGATTCAATATTAAAAACAAATGGCATGATTGATAATTATATAATTGATAAATTTGTTATAAAAAGTTAATAGGTTAATGTGAAAACATTGTATGAATATAATCATACTTAAGTTCATGTTAAAATGATTTTTTTTTTTTGTGTTTTATAATATACATGAATGATATATATACAATTAAAATATTTTATAATATATGTAACAATTATATATACATTTAAATTCAATCACTTAAAAAAATACAAAAAAATATGTTAAAATATTTTATAATATATATGAATGTTATAAATATAATATAATACATGTTATAAAGTTTTATATATACGATTATATGTATAATATTAGAATGTTTTAATGGTATATATATTGATACAGTTTCTCTTCACACGTATTATATCATTAACGAGAAATTACATAAAATTTAATTAAAATATATAATAAAAAATGTTTTTATATAAAGGAAGAGGTTTACTTTGTAGTCAAAAAACTTTCACCAATAATTTTTTATTTTAAATTATAAATTTATCTTTTAAATTATTATTTTTTTCATTTTTTTTTTAACTTTTTTTATTATTAATTATTTTTAATTTTTAAAATAATCCATTTTCATCCAAAAATCTGATATAGAATCTGGCTGTACTTAAGAAATTAATGCCCACAAAAATTGGACCGACCCACTTTATCTACTTGGTCTCGTAGACAAGACCGACCCGTCCAACAAACGTGACGTGTATGTATTGTATAATGACCATGACAGTAAGCATTGCATATTGCAGTATTAATTTCCAACACAAAAAAATACACGTCCACTTCACCTTAACTATATGTACTTTAGTGATCCAATATCACCCTTAAAAGTTAAAATGACTTTCCAGTCAGGAGAGAAAAAAAAATTAATATATGTTCCAAGAATAAAAATTGAATAAATATAAAAAGATAAAAGTTAGTGTTTTTTTTTTTTTAAATGTTACTTACATTTCAAAAGAACACTATAAATTCCTGGAAAATCTGAAAAAAAAAAACTTTAATTGAAGCTCAAACAAGCTGAATTATCTGGCCAAACATAACCTAAATTGCAAATAATTATGGTTTCCTTAATTTTATAAATTCTCAATTTTGGTTTCTTGAAATTTAATTGTGACATTTGGCTCTTGATTTTAACATTTTTGGATTTTAATTTCTTACTTCAAATTGTGACATAATTATTAATCCCTGAAACCAACTTCCATTGCGTTAGCTTTGGTATTTCTTCTGTGTTTATTTGACGGTGGTTGTCAGTAGTATTGTTATTTAGCTTTGGTAACGGATTTTAGTTTTGGAGGCAGCACGGCTTCAGCCCCATCCCCTTCCCTTATATATATATATATATAATAAAAAACATTAAAAAAATAAATTTTTAAGTTAATATTTATTTAAATTTTTTTATTAGTAAATAATATTTTAATTTTATATTTAATAAATATTTGATTTCATTATATTTTTATTTATTTTTAACAAATTAATTTGACATTTTATCTACAAATTTTACTCTATTATTACATGCAAATTTTATTCTCAATTTTTAAAAATTATTGAGAAATTTTATACCCATTTTTTTTTATAAACTTTATATGAAATACTTTTTTTTTCCAAAATTTTATCTTTAATTTTTTTAAAAAAATTATAACCCCCCTGCCTAAATTTCTGTCCCTGGTTGTGAGTAATATTGTTATTTATTGTCTACATTGATGGAACTTAATTTTCTTTCATGAGCATTAATTCAAGGGAAAAAAGTATTAAAAAGAAAAGTGTTTTTTTAGTATAAGCTTAAAATTTGATACAAACTTCTCCAGTCTTGATAGTAATTAAGATAATTTGTCTTCAGCAAAAAAAAAAAAAAGAAAGAAAGAAAGATAAATTTATGACAAGATCAAGTAGTTGAAAATTAAGATTCAGGAGAGGTAACACTTTTCTTTAACAAAATGTACATTGCTTGGCTAGTGGGTGTCCAACTTTGATAATTTTTGCACTCTAGGATTGAGTTGTTGTCAAACTACTTATGGATCGATCATTAGTAGGTAGTTTTGTTCCTTTTACGTTGAGAGCTGCTCCATTTTATTTAACTCTTTATGTTGATAAAATTAATTCATTATTAAACATAAAAAGAAATTCATTAAAACTAAAATCACATAGGAATGACATCATCATAAGATATAATCAAAGAAAGTAGTTAAACTTGATTATATTTAAGCTCATTTTGTTATTGCTTGTAAAGAATAGTTTATAAAGGCTCAGAGGTTAGAGGTTAAAAATAATGTAAAATCATTTTAATCCATCAAAATACGAATAATTTATATTATAATTTTATAAAATTTAGTTAATTTATCATAAAATATAGAGAAATATGATTTATCCGTCATAACCCAAATAATGATATGTTTATATCATCATCAAATTTTCATCTTAGAATACCAGAAGAATGCAATGAAATTAAGCACCTGTGCAGTGCAAGCCAAACATGGGAGGCAGGTCTTAAATTCAAGTCCAGTCCAAATCAAAATGAAAGCTTAATTTAATTAACTTGACCTATTCTGATGAGGGTGTGTTGACAACGCCAAGCTTGAATATACATGACAGAACAGAAATGCTCTTGAGGAATATATTGCCATTTGAAGAATGTCACATTCCAGATGAAAAAATCATTACTCAATACATGACGATTCTAGACTTTCTTATCAATACTGAAAAAGATGTCAACATTCTAGTTGATAAGAAAATCATTGTCAATTGGATGGGTGATGCTAATGAAGTGGCTAAAATAGTTAACAGTTTGTGCTCAAATGTTGCGATGCCATATTTCAATCCACAGTATGTCTCTGTCTGCAATAGCTTAAATAAATTCTATAAAAGCCCTGGCAACAAGTACAAGGCTATCTTCTTACATGAATACTTCAACACTCCTTGGAAAAATAGCATCTACTATTGCTGCATTTGTGCTACTTGTGCTCACCTTCATTCAGACTATATGTTCAATCATCTCACTATTTCAAGGTAAGAAATGCACGATATATATATATACATAACTTATTGTTAGGGACGAACGAGCTTCACAACTGATCAAATTAGTTTTGTTATATATATGTGCAGATAGTTAAGGAGGAAACAGGGGAAGAAGCCATTTGATATATGATTGTATTAATTTGAGTGTCTCTGTTGTATAAGGAAACCTTCGTAAGGTGATCGATTCACAACCTTGTCATTAAATAATTAAGATTTCAGCAACTTTCAATTCTATTTACTTTGGTTCCTAATATTAACCACTTATTATAACTAGTAATACTTTTTGGGCACTAGTAATATTCTTACAAGCTCTTGGATAGTTAGATATTTTTAAAATTGTGAATACTATTCACTTTACTAGATCATAACTCAAATGCTATTCACTTTAACGATTCTAACCGTGATGTTTCCAGCGTTTTCTTTTTCCCTATCGAATACCATTAACACTCCAAGTTCTACCTTGCAAATTTTTAATGAACGCCAATTTGAATGTTTACTCCCAAAATAACACCCATTAGAAGAAAAAAAAAAGCTTATTAGAAGATGATGTGCCAATGGTTGACTTTGATATTTTTTTTATGATGTGTTGAAAGATAGGCTTTTATTGGATTATGATGTTTTGTCTCAATAGTTTGTGTGTGTGCATGGAGGTCTTTTTCTTGAAAGGCTCTTTAATATTAGATATGTTTTTTTTTTTTTTTTTTCATATCAGATGTTCTATTGACTTTGCAATCTTAAGCTCATATATACTTCCGTCAACAACTTCTATGTTTTTTCATATTAGATGTTCTATTGACTATAATCTTATGTGATCAAATTAACTAGTAATATAGTTTATAAGTGAAGAAAAACCATCTTACATGCTGATTTTTTAGAAGTTGAACCCAAACCCAAATTTTAAGGTCTATTATTACCGAACTGGAGGATAAGGATTTTTACGATGACTAATTTTTCTCTTCTAAAAATGAGGGAGGTAAACCAAAGCTGTAATTTTTAAGGGATTAAAATGTTTTTACAGCATTATTTTGAACATTTAAAAAAGTAGATTTTTTTTTTTCTTTCAAAAAGTGAATATATAAAAAAACAAATATAATTGAATAACTACTTGTATTTTTATCTAATAAAAATGTAATAAATATATGAATAAATAACTAAAACGTTAAAATTATTGGACAATATTTACCATAGTTAATATTCTCGTTTTGGAACATTGATCAATATTTTTTTTTTCTATGCCAACATTACATTTATTTTGTAAGTTTTATCGAAATTGTGGTATACCCTATAACTTTTAACATTTATTACATGTCTGTCATATTATATTTGATGAGTCATTATAATTGGCACATGCATGTGACAGGTGCAATTATAGTTATACTAAGACAATTGTTAGACAATTGGTTCATACATTAATCCTTAACGGAGAATAATACATCATTCACATATTAAATAAAGTACAAGTCAGCTTTCGAATACTGTCCATACATGATGTTGTTGGCATTGAAGAACTGGTTTAGCTTGAAGGAATTTTATATAAAGCAGCTGGTTAAGCATGTTATTCTTGCAAAATGAGATCAATTATAAGTAGTTGCTGAGTTGCGGAAGATTAATCCTATATATTCCTCAACAATTTGACCATCAGGTTTCTTCTCCTCCTTTTTGCTCTATTAATTTAATTTTTATCTTTTCTTATTCCAAATCCACACAAGGATCTTTTTCGCATCTTTTTTTCTATATAACTTCATTAGTTATAATAAATCATTTGAAACTAAAGGAGAAGCAGACACTTTCAAAAAAAAATTTGTGTGTCTATCCTAATTTTGGTATGCCCTATAATTTTTAAAATCTATATTACCTTCCATTTATGTATTTAATAAAAAAATAAATAAAATAATATCTTTGAAAATACCAAACACAATCATTTTTATTATATGTTTGTCTATAATAACTAGGTACATATTAAAAAAAAAAAAATTTAATATTATACTTGATCTGACTATATATCATGTTTGTCATCAATGTCAATGTATCAATCTTCAAGCTACAAAATTTTAACAAAATGGAAGGACAAACAAGTGATTCACCGAGTGAACAACGATGTTTGGAGACAAAGTTATCCAACATGCTTCAAAATGTGGAACCTCCAGAAATGCTAAAACTCAATATGCAATGCATTTACAGAGTACCACGAGAAGTTCGTGAAACTAATCCAAAAGCCTACACACCCCAAATTGTTTCCATTGGCCCTTTTCACAAGGAAGACAACAATTTGGAGTCAATGGAAGAGCTTAAACTGAAATATCTCAAGGCATTTCTAAATCGAACCCAGATACCTATGGGACATTTTGTTGACCTTCTTAAAGAGTCGGAAGAAAATATTCGAAGTTGTTATGCAGCGGCTGTTAAATATAACAGCGATGATTTCTTAGAGATGATTTTAGTTGACGCTTGCTTCATAATTGAGCTTTTTCTTAGATTTCATGGATTCATATATTGGGGGGGAAAGGACCCTTTGTTGCTAAAAGAATGGATGCGATCCACAATTACGGACGACTTGATACTACTAGAAAATCAACTTCCTTTCTTTGTTCTTGAAAACCTATACAACCTCACCAATGCAATGCAATGGCTACAATGGTTAACAATTTGCTCAATTATGAAGCAAGTGATGTGTGAATATATGACTTCGCTTTACCCATTGTACAACCTCACCGGTACAATGTTGTATAAGACTTCGCTTTATCGTCCTTCCTTTCTTTAAATCTGATGTGTGAATATATGACTTTCGCTTTATCGTTTATAAGAATTTATATTATATATTGATAGATAGGATGGGTGATGCTAATGCAATGGCTACAATGGTTAACAATTTGCTCAAATGTTATGACGCCACTTTTCAATTCACATTACTTCTCTATCTGCAAAAGCTTAAATAATTTCTATGAAAACCCTCTCAACAACGTACAAGGCTATCTTCATACACGAGTACTTCAACACTCCTGGAAAATAGCATCTACTCTTGCTGCAGTTCTGCTACTTTTGCTGTCTCAGTTAGTCAGTTGTATAAGAAACCTTTGTAATATGATGATTTACTATTACTACCTGTTTTTCTTTTCTTTCATCAAATAATAAAGATTGTAGCAGTTTTCTATTCTGTCTACTTTGTTCCTACTATTAACTACTTTGTTGCAATATAACTAGTAATACATTTTGGTCACCAAGTAATTTTCTTACAAGCTCTTAGATAATTGTAGATATATTTAAAATTGTGAATACTATTCACTTTACTAGAATAACTCAACTACTTAATCATTATTGGAGGAAAGGAACCTCACATGCCTTTTTCATTTGCAGAAGAACTATGGTAGAGTTCAATGATCTGGGCAACTTTATTTTTCTTAATGATATCATGTAATCTCTCAGTTTTAGCAGTGAGAATAGATACATTGTTGCATAAAACTCCAAACAAAAAGTACAAAAAACCAAAGCCAAAATGAATGGTTGTAATGAGTGTCTGTATTTTGTAATTAAAGTGATTTTCTACCTTGTTGCTTTTCTTTCATCAAATAATAAAGATTCTAGCACTTTAATTTCTATTCTTTCTACTTTGATTCGTAACATCAACTATCATTTAACAAAAATAAATGTTTGGGTTTAAAAAAATATCATCAAATAATTTTGGTCCAGTCCTGTAAATGTTTTTATTTATTTATTTTGATCCGTACAGTATAATGTTCTTGGTCCTCATACTAAAAACAGAAATCACTGTATTTAAAAGACTTAAAAGGAAGGAACTAAAATCTTATCTAAGGCAGTTTTTATCCATTAAATTATCTAATACAATCTTATCTATAATCTCACTCATAAAAAACCATTGAATTGTTTTATTATTTTTAGTTTTTTACTACAGAAGAAAAAATCTTATCTAATATAAAAGTGAGAGTCATTAATTTACTTCTTACACGGTACAATCTGACCCACAATCCACTTCACAAAACCGATTCGTTATTATTTGATGAAGAATTTTCCTCCCTAAACCCGATAACATTGAGTAGAATTCGTAGATTTGGTGACACTGACCATTTTACCTGTTTGTTTCTTCTCTGAAGAAGCTTTTCTGAAGCTACTTGGACCAGAAGATTTTTCAGATTTTGAAACGTTAGTCCCTTTCTTCATAGATTTGACATTAACATTTCTCATTCAATTAATATAGAGGGTTCTAGTTACATTATCTTTTATAAACTCTTCATTACTAATTTATTATATTATATGTGAATCGTGGAACACATGATTCTCAACCCGTACAAAT
Organism: Amphicarpaea edgeworthii; assembly: GCA_014843725.1. Taxonomy (NCBI): domain Eukaryota; kingdom Viridiplantae; phylum Streptophyta; class Magnoliopsida; order Fabales; family Fabaceae; genus Amphicarpaea; species Amphicarpaea edgeworthii. The sequence goes on from CM026325.1 coordinate 5,932,553, forward strand.
AGTACGTAGCAGCTACCCACAATAATTAAAATCAATTGTGACAGCTGGAAATGGATCAATTTCATTAAATTAGCTAGTCCGCAAACGGCAGTGTCATTTACTTAAACATTAATAAAGTGTTGCCATGTTTTTGGATATTGACTCTATCATTGACTTATCTGGTTTCAAAATGAAAACAATCTGAAGCAGTGGTTTCAAAATGTTAAAAGTGATGAATAGTTGAATATTAATCCTTAACACCATCAAGTAGATCGAAGTATCGAACCATAGTCTCCATCATCCCACCCGACCAATATTTAAAATTTATTTGTAATAGAAATATTAGAATTGCAAGGAAATTAAGTTTTCACATAATAACTAGACTCTTGAAACCCTATTATTTATTGCAAACATTTGACTGTCTGAACTTTCAAAACTTTTGTTGTGAACAATTAATTTTAATTTGCATCCTTAAATAGAAACTATAGATTTATATGATTCCGATGGCAATGTTGTGAAACCTGCTAAAACTTTTCGTCCATTACTCACTTGGAAATAAGGATTTGAGGAAAGGAACCCCACAAGCCTTTTTCATAAGCAAAACTATTCTAGAGTTTTATAAAAGTGTAAGAGTCTCGCCAACATTTCTATGTTCTTAATGGTCTGAATTAATCTCTCAGTTTCAACACTGTTGCAACATAATTCAAGCTCATATGTGCACGTGAGAAGCTGAATAAAAGTCAGAGAAAATTAACTACTTTGTTGGAAGACTTTGTCAAAAGTCTGTTGCTGGTTTTTTGGCTATTTGTTAGGAGCAAATTTGAGTTTCTATTTTTAAGTTATTTTTAGCACCATCAACGTAGGATTGTTAGACATGGTTAGTGGAGATTATTAGCCAAGTTTTAGTATTTAAACATTGTATTGTTCAACATTTTAATTAAGAAGAAAGTTTAGCTCTCATTATTCTGTCATCCAGTTTTGTGATCTTCTTCCTCTGAAATCTAACATTTGGTATCAGAGCTAACTAATTATCCGGGTTCATATCCAGGAAATTTGTTGAGTGAGAAGAGAGAGCACTTAAACACAAGGGTAAACACGGGTTAAAGAGTGAAAAGGTTGTTCATAATGCAGAACAACAGATCTGGAATCGCCACTTCACAATTGCCTATCTTTAAAGGCATAAATTATTAGTTTTGGAGCTTGAAAATGAAAACATTATTCAAGTCTCAAGAACTGTGGGGTTTTGTTGAAGATGGATTTGAAGATGCTCAACCTCCAGAACCTGATAAGCAATTGAGAGAGAAGAGAAAGAAAGATTCCAAGGCATTGTTTATGATACAACAAGCCTTGAATGATAAAATCTTTCCCAGAATTGCCTCAGCAACCACATCCAAGATGGAGTGGGATACTCTAAAGCAAGAGTATCTAGGTGACAAGAAGGTGATTACAGTGAGGCTGCAATCACTAAGGAGAGAGTTTGAAACAGCTCTAATGACAGACAAAGAATCTGTCCAAGAATACTTGTCACGTGTATCCACTATGGTACAACAAATGCGATCATATGGAGAAACAATGACCAATGAGCATGTGGTTGAAAAAGTTCTAAGAAGTCTCACAAGCAAATATGATCATGTTGTAGCGGCTATTGAACAGTCAAAGGACATGACAGATTACACCTTTGATGAACTCATGGGATCCTTGCAAGCTCATGAGAAGAGGCTCAATAGAAATGGTGAGAAGAAGGAAGAGAAGGCATTCCATGTGAAAGGAGAATCCTCAAACAAGGAAAAGACAGGGCAATTCAGTGGAAGAGGTAGAGGAAGAGTTGGCTCAAGAGGAAGGGGTCGTGGAAGAGGACAAAATAAGGAAGGAAAAGAGCAATCATATAAAGGTCCACTCAGATGTTACTATTGCAAGAAGCCAGGCCACAAAGAAGCTAGCTGCTGGAAGAAGGAGGAGGATGAACAAAAGGGTGATCAAAAGTCCAATTTTGTGGAGAATGAGCAAAAGTTGTTCTTAGCACAAAGTGCAACTGGCAATGATGTAGGAGGTGGCGTGTGGTATATTGACAGTGGGTGCTCCAACCATATGTCAAGTGCCAAGTCTATGTTCAGAGAACTGAATAAATCTTTAAAGAGCAAGGTGAGGCTTGGAGATGGAAAGCAACTTGAAGTGGAAGGAAGAGGCACGATTGCAATCAAAACTGAGCAAGGAAACACTAAGCTCTTATATGATGTGCAGTATGTGACAAATTTGGCTCACAATTTGTTGAGTGTGGGTCAATTACTCAATTCTGGATATTCAATACTGTTTGAGAATGATTTATGTTTGATCTGTGATAAGAAATCTAAAGAAGTTGTAGTAAAGATTGTTATGGGGAGAAACAAAATGTTCCCTTTTGATTTATCTGGCAATGTGAGCAAAGCACTGACAGTTAAAGGAGATGATGATGCCAAGCTGTGGCATCTGAGGTATGGTCATTTGAATGTGCAGGGACTAAAGCTTCTAAGTTCCAAAGACATGGTGCAAGGGCTGCCTAAAATTGGTGAGCTTAAGTTGTGTGAAGGATGCTTATATGGAAAGTAGTCAAAAGGATCATTTCCTAGTGGCAGAGCTTGGAGAGCAAGTGAAAGTTTGGAGCTGCTGCATGCTGATCTCTGTGGACCAATGCAGACAGTTTCTCTTGGTGGAAGTAAGTATTTCTTGCTCATAACTGATGACTACAGTAGAATGAGTTGGGTCTACTTTCTAAAGGCTAAGTTTGAAGCCTTTGAAAACTTAAGATTTTAAAGGCTATGGTTGAGAAACAATCTGGTTTATGTGTGAAAGCCTTAAGAACAGATCGTGGTGGTGAATTTTTATCAATTGGCTGCACCATATACTCCAGAGCAAAATAGAGTAGCTAAGAGAAAGAACAGGACTGTTGTAGAGATGGCAAGAAGCATGCTCAAAGCTAGAGGTGTACCAAACAACTTCTGGTGTGAAGTCTGTAGCTACTACAGTGTACATCCTCAATGTCTCTCCTACAAAGGCAGTCATGAACATGACACCATTTGAAGCATGGAGAGGAAAAAAACCATCTGTAAGTCATTTAAGAGTTTTCGGTTGTACAGCTTATGCTTTGGTTGATTTGAGATCTAAACTAGATGATAAATCTGTGAAATGTGTATTCATTGGCTATGTTGCTCAATCCAAGGCATATAGACTGTATAACCCTCTTACTGGCAAGATTATGGTCAGTAGGAACGTTGTGTTTGATGAGAATGCAGGTTGGAATTAGGAGTAAAGAGAAAGTTGTGACAGTATTCAGCAGAAAATAGTTGGGACTAATAGTTCAGGGGAGGACTCAATTGTGCCAACAAATAATTAGCAGTCTCCAAGTCCTCCTACAACACCATCATCTTCAAATCACAGCTCATCATCTTCTTCAAGTCCTTCATCATCAAGTTCATCGAATGATTCTGCACCAAGAAGATACAGGACTCTTGCTGACTTGTATGCAAACTGCAACTTTGCACTGATGGCAGCAAATCCAACCAATTTTGATGAAGCTAAAGATGAAGTTGAATGGCAAGATGCAATGAAGGAGGAAATCAAGTCCATTCAAAAGAATGAGACTTGGAAATTGGTTGATCTTCCTGAAGGGAAGAATGTTATTGGACTTAAGTGGGTATTCAAAACTAAGTTCAATACAGATGGGAGTATTCAGAAGCACAAAGCCAGGTTGGTGGCAAAAGGGTATGCACAGCCAAGAAGGAATTGATTTTGAGGAGACATTCTCACCAGTGGCAAGATTTGAAACTGTGAGAGTGGTATTAGCTTTGGCTACTCAATGGAAATTGGATGTGTTTCAGCTGGATGTAAAATCTACATTTCTCAATGGAGACTTATAAGAAGAAGTTTTTGTTGAGCAACCACTCAGCTTTGTCAAAGATGGTGAAGAAGGCAAGGTTTACAAGCTGCAAAAGGCACTTTATGGACTGAAACAGGCTCCAAGAGCCTGGTACACTAAGATTGACTCATTCTTTCTTCAAAATCAGTTTGAGAGAAGTAAGAATGAGCCAACTCTCTATGTGAAAAAGGAAGGCTTGAATGGATTCATTGTTGTCTGTCTTTATGTCGACGACATCATCTACTTTAACTCCTCTCAGAAGCTACTAAATGAGTTCAAAGCATCAATGATGGAGCAATTTGAGATGACAGACTTGGGACTGCTTTAATATTTCTTGGGTCTAGAAGTAAAGCAAGGAGAAGATGGAATATTTCTGTGCCAGAGGAAGTATGCAATGGATCTGCTGAAGAAATTTTCAATGGAAAAATGTGAAACTGTCAAAACTCCTATGAATCTTAATGAGAAGTTGCAAAAGGAGGATGGCACAAGAAAAGCTGATGAAAAGCTGTTCAGAAGTCTTGTAGGAGGTCTGAATTATCTCACTCACACACGTCCTAACATTGCTCATAGTGTAAGTGTGATATCCAGATACATGCACTCTCCAACAAAGCAACAACTAGGTGCAGCAAAAAGGATTCTGAAGTATGTTGTAGGATCAACTCGTTTTGGAATCTTGTATGAACAAGTTAGTGAGTTCAAGTTAGTTGGCTACACAGACAGTGACTGGGCAGGCAGTTTGGATGACAGGAAAAGTACATCAGGGTCAGTTTTCAGTTTTGGCTCAGGAGCTATCACTTGGAGCTCAAAGAAGTAAGATATTGTGGCTCTGTCGTCATCTAAAGCAGAATATGTAGCTGCTGGTGCAGCAGCAAGACAAGCTGTTTGGCTTAGAAAGTTGTTGAAAGATTTATGTTGTGAGCAGGAAGGAGCAACTGAGATATGGTGTGATAACAGGTCTGCGATTGCTATGACAAGAAACCTAGCGTTATCAAAATTGATGTTTGGTGTGATAGCAATCACGCAAAAACCAAGCATATTGAAGTTCAGCATCACTTCATAAGGAAGCTTGTGTCAGAGGAAATAATCACTCTAAGATTCTGCAGCACAATTGTCCAAAATGTAGATCTGTTTACCAAGGCTTTAGCTCAAGCCAAACATCAGTTCTTTATGGAGAAAATTGGTATGTATGAGTTTGAATTAAGGGAAGGTGTTGCAACATAATTCAAGCTCATATGTGCACGTGAGAAGCTAAATAAAAGTTAGAGAAAATTAACTACTTTGTTGGAAGACTTTGTCAAAAGTCTGTTGCTGATTTTTTAGCTATTTATTAGGAGAAAATTTGAGTTTTTGTTTTTAAGTTATTTTTAGCACCACTAACGTAGGATTGTTAGACGTGGTTAGTGGAGATTATTAGCCAAGTTTTAGTATTTAAACATTGTATTGTTCAGCATTTTAATTAAGAAGAAAGTTTAACTCTCTCTCATTATCATCCAGTTTTGTAATCTTCTTCCTCTGAAATCTAACAAACAGTGATAATAGATTATTGCATATACAAGACGTACTCCTTGTTAAACCAAAGCCATACAGTGGCAATATGAACTTTGGAGTGTCTCATTTGTTTCCATATATAAATGAAACCCTTATAATGTTTAATTAATTAATAGATTCAGTACTCTGTCTTTAGATTTTGTAAAAGAAAACATGGATCTTAAGTTTGAAAGAACCTTTTTAACAAATTGATTTCTCGGATAATGCCCGGCTAAACCATGGAAATTAACATTCATACTACGAAAAGAAAAAACAAAACTTTGGCACTGATCTTTTTATTTCTTTACTTATTCTAATGAAAAAACTTTTCTCAAAGCTGCTTTCTTTCTTTTCCTTGTGAAGCTTTATCCATTTTCCCCACTCGGTGACTTTGTCCTTGTAATAGTCACATTTGCATAGACCAACATACAATTGTAAGTTGTGTGTATGAAAGTCTTAATCACTCAATTAACATGATTCATCAAACTTAATGCGTGTCAGAAAAATCTCAATATCACTAAAACAACAAGCTTTTTGAGATTATAATACCTAATTACACACTCATGCTAAACTTGACATTAGTTGGATTAAGAAGTGATACAGAATCCAATTTAATTTTATGTTACTCATCTATAACAATTACCGCACCAAGCTTTAGGTAAATGGAAGAATAACCAAGTACTCTACAAAAGTTTGAAGACATATATTGACCAAGATATGCTTCGAAGATGAGTGGGTTCAACAAGAAGAATTGGATAGGCAATATTAATGGATTTATAAAATTGTTTGATAATATTAGCTTTATATTAGTTAAGAATAGTTTAATATTTTATCTATTTATAAATAGATATCTTTTATATTTGATTATTTAGACTTTATTTTTTATTTATCTAATGAAACCTGACCCTCTTTCTTCATCTCTCATGTCTATTAACAAAAATTAAGTACCACAAAAGTTTTGCTTAGTTGATCCGAAAGCCTTTACTCCAAAAGTTTTCATTGGCCCATTTCACAAACCATGGGAATATCTTTGAAACCAATAGACAGCGGCTGGCCTAGTTATTACTGATGGCCAATGTGGCAGTTGGAACAGATCAATTTCATTAAATTGGCTGACCTAGTTATTACTGAGGGCCAAATGTGGCAGTTGGTACAGATCAATTTCATTAAATGGACAAATTTGTAAAGGAAAACGTGCTTGTATGTGTTCGTATTAAAGTTTGTGAATAGTAAATTTAATTCTATATTTTAAATTTAAGTTTGAATTTTTTATTTTTTTTATAAAAAAAATATGTTAATAAAATGAATTTGGTTTAGAAATTCATTCAAAAGAAATTTTACTTTATAATTCTAATATAAATATATGAATCAAAAGTATTTTTATTTCAAAAACATAAAATTATTACTTCTTATTCAAATTTGAATTTGCTTCATACATATATTTTTAAAATAATTTTTACAATATTCAAATATCTTGTCAAAATAAGTTTGAAGTTCCAATCATACGTTTGGATACCGGTTATCTAAATATACCAAATGTTATTTATTATTATGAGTTTGTATGGATAAATTTATTAGAAACAAATTTAAAAAAAGAAAAAAGAAAAAAATGAGTTTAATTAAGTTGTAAACTTCTCTCGTTAAAATTAGTTTTTGCCTTAGGTAGTTTGTAGAACCCTCTGTAGTTTCTCTAAAAGATTAGAGAATTTTTATAAATTAGCTAATTTGAAACAAAAATAATTTTATTTTTTCTTTTTAACTTCTCCAAAAAGATTGTGTATGGAGAAACTTATCCCCAAAACAAATCTAAATACAGATACATTAATATGGTGCAAACCAGTTTTTGAATATTATCCCATTTGATTGGTTGGCATGAATGGATATTATATATATATAAAGCAGTAAACGCCATTCTGGAAAAATGAGAACAATCTGAACTCTGAAGCAGAGTGGAGCGGTGGGTGTTCAAGTGAATTGCTGAAGACTATCAGGTTCTTTCTCCTCCTCTTTGCTATATTATTTTTCGTTTGCTTACAAGAATATTTGACTTTGTTTTATAAATGACTTTAAAATTTTCTATATGTTTTGCTCTAATTACATAACATTTAAAAAAGCAGTCAATAGATTTTTCTTTTCTTTCAAAAGGTGATGAATATATATATAAAAAAAAAAGAGTAATTACTTGTATTTTTATTTAATGAAAATGTAATAAATTTATGGATAAATAACTAAAACGTTAAAATGATTGGACAATATATATTTACAATAGTTAATATTCTGGTTTTGGAACATTGATCAATATGACAGGTACAATTATAGTTTTTTTGTTTTTTTTTTTGTAAAAAGATGTACAATTATAGTTATACTAAGGCAATTGGTTCATATATACATTAATCCGTAACGGCCGTATATGATGATGTTATTGACTTTGAAGAACTGAGTGTTTAGCTTGAAAGAAATAATATTATATAAAGCAGTTGGTTAAGCATATTATTCCATCAATAATAAGAAGCAGTTGCTGAGTTGCGGTAGACTGGGGCTGTGCTTGTGAAGGCATGAATTGCTGAACATCGATCGATTAATCATATCAACAATTTGACCATCAACACATCAGGTTCCTTCTCCTCTTCTCTGCTCTATTAATATGAGAACATCATGGTCGTCGTGACAGTAGCGACAACAATGAAAATAATGATTATGTCGATGGTAGTGACGGTAGTCATAATGATGGTGGTAACTCTTGACGACCATTATAGTCATCATTGTCAGGATTATCATCCCCGTCACCATTATAATTGTCATCCACATTGTTACCGTCATTACCACTGTCAATGACCATGATGGTGACAGTATCCTAACAATGAAAAGAACGACAACAGTAATCATATTGATGGTGGTGATTATTTATGTTGTTTCATCAATAATTTAATAAAAAGAAAAAACATAATTGAAAGGAAAGAGAAGAATCTCATAATAATACAAGAATTATTATTATTTATTCTCAATATTTTAATATAAAAGGTGTTCACACTTACTATATATGTTTTTCAAAGTTGGAGTTCCAAAATGATTGATATGAAAGTATAGGGACTCGAATCAAATTTGTTGCCGTAAATGATGTGACCACGATAATACACCAACAATAATTAAAATCAATTGTGACAGCTGGGGAACGGATCAATTTCATTCAATTAGCTAGTCCGCAAAGGAAAATGTCATTTACTTAAACATTAATAAAGTGCTGTCATGTTTTTGGATATTGACTCTATCATTGACTTATCTGGTTTCAAAATGAAAACAATCTGAAGCAGTGGTTTCAAAATGTTAAAAGTGATGAATAGTTGAATATTAATCCTTAACACCATCAAGTAGATCGAAGTATCGAACCATAGTCTCCATCATCCCACCCGGCCAATATTTAAAATTTATTTGTAATAGAAATATTAGATTTGCAAGGAAATTAAGTTTTCACATAATAACTAGACTCTTGAAACCCTGTGAACAATTAATTTTAATTTGCATTCTTAAATACAAACTATAGATAGTATACTGTGTTTGGTAAGATCACAACTGATTTTATAAGTTCTTTGATTAATTAAAAAAATATACACATGTATTAACAATAAAAAAAATTTAATTTTAAAAAAGAATAATTAATCCATGTGTATATTTTTAATTTTCTTTTAGTTTTCTTATTTTATTTTTTAAAACAATAAAAATTCAATTAAAAAAAATTGAAAATATTAAAATAACAAAATATGGATGAAAATGACTAAATCCTGTAAAATCAAACTTAAAAAAATCTAAGAAGCAAAAAGTAAACAACTAAAAAAATTGAATGATCAACTGTATACTTTATCCAAGAAAAAATTAAATTAATATTAATTAAAAATATTTTTTTTTTTTCATATTAATATAAAAGATAGGAGGAAGGGCTAATGCCCATGCCTCCTAAACTACATTTGTTAATATGTCACTTTTTTTTTTTGTTAAATTTTAATTTATAATATTTGTGTGCAATTACACTTTCAATAATCATGTGACTATTTAGCCCATTTTGAACGGTGGTCATACATATTTACACATGGTGTTGTTTTGTATAATAGTGAATTGAATTAATCTGCTGAAGCATGCATGCAGTACGTAGCTGAATTGCTGAAGAGATACAGGATCTTTGCTTGCTAATTGAAGATTTATCCTCAACAGGTTCCTTCTCCTCCTTTTTGCTCTATTAATTTAACTTTTATCTTTTCTTATTCCAATTCCACACAATGATCTTTTTCGCATCTTTTTTTTCTATATAACTTCATTAGTTTCAATAGATCATTTGAAACTAAAGTAGAAGCAGACACTTTCAAAATTTGTTTTGTGTTTATCCTAATTTTGGTATACCCTATAATTTTTAAAATCTATATTAGCTCCCATTTAATGTCTCTGTCATATTACAATGAGGATTAATGCTATATCCTTCTACAAATCTTCCTATAATTTCTAAAATCTATATTATCTCTCATTCATGTATTCAATACAAAATAAATAAAATAATATATTGAAAATATCAAACACAATCATTTTTATTATATGTTTGTTTAGGGGTGGCAAAGCGGGTCAATCCGCTCAAAACAAGGTGGGACGGGTTGGGGGTGGTCGGCGTGGGCCAAACGGGCCAATCCGTTTTACAATAAAACGAGTTGGTCCACCAACTTTTAACTCTTTGTTTTCCAAAAAAAATAAAAAATTTATTTTTATATAATTATTTTATTTTCAATTATTATAACAACAAGATAAATTAGATAGTAAATAGAGTTTTTTTTTAAGAATTATGTGACTTTTCGATATTTACTTCATTTTAATTATTAATTTTTTCTTTTTACAATAAAGAATATTAATCCGTTTATTTTTTTAAACGATTTTTTACCATGTTATTATTTAATTTATTATTCATGCATAATGATTTGTTTAGTATCTATTGACACTCTTAATTAAATAATTTTTTTTTATAAAATCTTAATTAAATAATTAAAAATAAAAAATAAGTAAACTCATAATCTCATAAATTTATGTCTTAAATTACAATAACAAATTACAAATTAGTCTTAAAGCAGTGATATTTTTACACCCCACCAATACCTCTTTTTTTTCTATCTCTCTCTTCATATTCCATCATATCACTTATCATTTCTATACTTCTCTTCTTCTTTTTTTCTTTCATTAGATGTCAATTAACATTTGGGTGTAAAAATATTTTTTATTCTTAATCTTAATTACAAATACTAAAATATATAAAAAAAAAAAAAAGGCAGGTTGGTAGGCCAATCCATTGGTGGGTTGGGACAGGGTGGGTTGTGGTGGGTTGACGGGTTGGGAACACTCCCCCGCCCTGCCTGTTTTTGACGGGTCGACGGGTTGACCCGTGAGTCACAACCGATTTTGTCATCCCTATATTTGTTTATAATAACTAGATAAATCTTACAAAATTTATTTAATATTATACTTGATCTGACTATATATCATGTTTGTCATCAATGTCAATGTATCAATCTTCAAGCTACAAAATTTTAACAAAATGGAAGGACAAACAAGTGATTCACCGAGTGAACAACGATGTTTGGAGACAAAGTTATCCAACATGCTTCAAAATGTGGAACCTCCAGAAATGCTAAAACTCAATATGCAATGCATTTACAGAGTACCACGAGAAGTTCGTGAAACTAATCCAAAAGCCTACACACCCCAAATTGTTTCCATTGGCCCTTTTCACAAGGAAGACAACAATTTGGAGTCAATGGAAGAGCTTAAACTGAAATATCTCAAGGCATTTCTAAATCGAACCCAGATACCTATGGGACATTTTGTTGACCTTCTTAAAGAGTCGGAAGAAAATATTCGAAGTTGTTATGCAGCGGCTGTTAAATATAACAGCGATGATTTCTTAGAGATGATTTTAGTTGACGCTTGCTTCATAATTGAGCTTTTTCTTAGATTTCATAAACTCTCAGAATGGCAGAAAAAGGACCCTTTGTTGCTAAAAGGATGGATGCTATCCGCAATTTCGGAGGACTTGGTACTACTAGAAAATCAACTTCCTTTCTTTGTTCTTGAAAACCTATACAAGGACACCGATATGAATCGGGAATTTCCCTTTCTTAAGATTTCTATCCACTATTTTGAGAGCATATTTTTTGGAACTGTGTCTGAAAGCGAGAGCCCAAAGCACTTCACCGATCTTTTAAGATCTTCTGTAATATCGTCATCAGGACTTCATGTTCGAGCACCAGAAGAATGCAACAGTATTAAGCACCTGTACAGTGCAAGCCAACTAGTGGAGGCAGGTCTTAAATTCAAGGTCAGTTCAGAAAAATGCTTACTTAACTTGACTTATTCTGATGAGGGTGTGTTGACAATGCCAACCTTGGGTATAGGGGATGAGACAGAAATGTACTTGAGAAATATAGTGGCATTTGAATATTGTCACCTTCAAGGTAAAGAAGACATCATTCGACAATACCAAAAGATTCTAGATTTTCTTATCAACACCGAAAAAGATGTGAATGTACTAATTGATCAAAAAATTGTTGTCAATGGGATGGGTGATGCTAATAAAGTAGCTACAATGGTTAATAATCTGGACTTAAATCTTACGGTGCCATATTTCAATTCATACTACTTCTCTGTCTGCAAAAGCTTAAATGAATTCTATGAAAATCCTCGCAACAAGTACAAGGCTATCTTCGTTCATGAATACTTCAACACTCCTTGGAAAATAGCATCTACTACTGCTGCATCTGTGCTACTTTTGCTCACCTTCCTTCAGACTATATGTTCATTCATCTCACTGTTTATTTAAGGTAAGAAATTATGGTACATACCAATACCTAACTACTGTTAGGAAATGAGTAACAACTGATCAAATTAGTTTTGTTATATAGGTGCAGGTAGTTCAGGAGTTGAGTCGTTAACATGGAAGTCAGTTGGTGGAAGAAGGCATTTGATGTTTGTATTTGATTGTCTATTTTTTTTTTTCGTAGTTAAAAGTGATTTTCTATCTCGTTGCTTTTCTTTCATCAAATAATAATAAAGATTCTGGCAGTTTTATTTCTATTATTTTTACTTTGACCTTAGTTACATTAACTAAGATGATTTGTACGTGTCTGTTTTGTGTAAGGTGATTTGCTACCTTGTTGCTTTACTTTCATCAAATAATAAAGATTCTAGCAGTTTAATTTCTACTTTGGTTCGCACATTAACTATCATTTGACAAAAATAAACATCAAATAATTTTGGTTTAGTCCTGTAAATGTTTTTTTTTTATTATTATTTTGATCCATACAATATAATGTTCTTGGTCACTTATATTTAGTTCCTGCGGTGGCAATAGATACTAAAAACAGAAATCATTATATTTCTAAGAGAAGTAAAGGCAGGAACTAAAATCTTATATAATGCATTTTTATCCATTAAATTGTCTAGTGCAATCTTATCTATAATCTCTCCCATGAAAAACCATTGAATTATTATACTATTTTTAATTCAGAAGAAAAAATCCTATCTAATACAATGTGCGAGCCATTAATTTACTTCTTACACGGTACAATCTGACCCACAATCCACTTCACAAAACCGATTCGTTATTATTTGATGAAGAATTTTTCCCCCTAAACCCCACAACATTGAGTTTAGAATTCGTAGATTTGGTGGCACTGACCATTTTACTTGTTTTTTTCTTCTCTGAAGAAGCTTTTCTGAAGGTGCTTGGACTAGTAGATTTTTCAGATTTTGAAACGTTAATCCCTTTCTTCATAGATTTGACGGGTGACCCTTTACCAGATTTCATACCAGCTGACCCATTATTCTTCCCAGAACTGGCACGACTACCAAATTTTCCCTTTACTTTTGAAACTTTAACCAATCTTTTACTCTCTCCCTTCTGCTCAGAGATATGATTTTGGGTCCTTGCAATGTCCCTTCGGACACTTTCTTTAGTTATAGCCTCCAAACTCTCATTCTTCCTTAATGCTTCCTCTATTTTGCTGGCCAAGTCCATGTCCTTTTTAGCAACTAAACTTGTTACCTTCCCTGCAAGTGATATATAAGAGCATTTTAGTTCTTCCTAATAAAACTACAAATTTGTAAATGGCAATGTCCAACATAGAACTGTAAGCTAAAATGATCCTTTTGTTTGTTTTTTTTTCTCTTCGCTGGTACATAATTGAGATCTTTCATACTGCCATTAGAAATGATGCGTGCAGCAGATACTTACATCAAAGAGACAGTAATCCATTTTGTTATCTTAAAATTTATAAGCAATATCAAGGTGGCCATAATTTGAGCAAAAGTTTGGTTGCAAAGTGTATAATTGTTTATGCAACAACATTGATTGCAGCTTCAAGCTTGAAGAAAGAACTACAACTTGAAGAAAGAGCAGGATTATCAATTTGATTAACCAATAAACATGATACGAGAATTTGTTACCTTTTGCACCCATACGAGCAGTTCTACCTGTGCGATGAAGGTAGTCAATCTAAAAAAGAAAGGGAAAGGAATACTTTGTAACCAATTATTATAAATAAATAAATAAGGTAGAAAGAAGGAAGAGGTGCTGTGACCATATAGGCTACTAAATATATTAGTAGATATGATGCTCACAGAGTTCAAGGGGAAGTCAAACATGACAACATGATCTACATCCATGTCTAGACCCCTAGCAGCCAAGTCTGTGCAAACCAATGTAGGACAATCATCACCATCACTCTTAAACTTTCTGAGATTTTCAACCCTGGATTCAAAAGAAAAGCAATACAAATAAGTGGGCATAACAGAACACAGATTACCAGAGCAGCACTGGCTCAATTGGCATCATAGACTCAAAAGCTGCCATATGCAATTTTAATGTATATAAAATCCATTTCCTGTCAGTGAGATCTCCATTGATTAGCCCACTCTTCCTCCATTTTCTTTGTTCATTAATTCTTCACATATGAGTATGACATAATTACAAACACCTTCCTGTGTAAACTTTAAACACCACTTTTTGTGAATTAGTATTCACTCTTACGAGTAAGCATGAGATAAAAATCCCAACTTAGTACATTACCTTTGCTCTGCTGGTACCTCCCCATGGTAGTTCACAGTAGAAACCTGATTTTCACCAAGAAAATGATCCACGGCACGACTTGAATCCAATGTATTACAGAAAACCATCACCTTGTTCCCTTTTGCTAGGCTTGGCTCTAGTACCTACCATCACATGAACACAAAACACAATGAAAATCCAGTGAATCACGAAAACATCCAAGCCAACCAGTACACTGATAGTGACAGGCACATGTTGAAGAAGCTGTCAAAGTTAGCCAACTTGGCTCACTTGGATTGACCCACCATGGGTTAGCTAAAAAGTGAGCCAACCCAACTGGCTCACTTTTTGGTTGGCCAAGAAATACCAATCTAGCTTAAGCTACCACACATTGGTGAGTTATACAGGTTGACTCACAAAATTAAAAAATATAGAGAAATTAAAAAAAAAAATACCAAAACAATTAACAAAAACAGAAAACACAATTCCAGTAATACAAAGTTACAACAATGTAATACAAGTCTTGGAAATTCAAACTTAAAAAATGAAACATAATTAGCATTTTTTACAGTCAGTCAATACCATAGATCCTAACACAGTCTATAAATGCCAAACATTGGTAGACATATATATAAAGACAAATGCCAAAATACAGGAGTATACCTGAAGTAATGCTTCAAGCTTGTTCTCAGAACCTGAAAGTTTCATAAAATCATGACGAGCAGAGGAAATCTTTTTATGCAATGTTGACGTGCGCAAATGAACAATGCCTTGAAACTCCTCATCAATCAGCATTTGCACAGCCTGCAAAACTCAAAGAAGTCAAAACTGGAAGTTCATTGTCAAAATTAATCATGAAAAATGTGTTATAATAATAATAATAAACAAAAAAAAAAAATAAGGACTGTCCAGAGTTCAGAAAAGTGAAAAAGGACCACTGCACTACCACATTTATATTTAAGGGCTCACATTTTATGAATAATTTTCTAAACTATTAAATATTTACTTTGCATGTAGCCAACAAGATTATGGTGCATACACACCTTTGTCATGGTTGCAGTTACCAATATAGTCTGAAAACCCAGACCATCAGATTTTAAAGCACGATTTTTTAATGGACCCAGAAATTTGCGTATATCAGGACCAAAGCCCCGATCAAACATTGTATCTGCCTCATCCAATACCTGCAAAGCAAAGACCACAACAATAAGTGAAGCTTGCAGCTTGTTGTTGCCTATTAAAAACTGTCGATTGCGAGATACTCACCAAGTATCTGATGTCACCATATACCATATTTCCCTCCTCAATATGTTGAAGAACCCTGCCAGGGGTACCAACTACCATATCAATGGGGTTATTAAGCGAATCCTCCTGAGGCCTAAGCCGGCCACCACCACTTACCATGGTACACCTGAATCGTGCATGATGGCTTATCAATTTTGCAACTCGAAAAACCTATAAAGCCCGTTCATGTTCATGTTAATGTGTGTAATCCACCATAGTAGAAGGGATCTCTAAAACACGAGTAAAATGCATTTTACCTGCTCAGATAACTCCCTTGTAGGACACAACACAACAGCTCGCGGACGCCTAGGCTTCAACAGTATTCCATTCAATTGTTCGTCCCGTCTTAGCAGCTACAGGTACAGCAACAAATTAACAGTATTTCATGTTTGGTACAAGTTTTGAAAAAAAAAAAAAACATTCCCACTTATTTTTCATTCTTGACTCCCAAGAATAAAAAATATTTGCTTTACTTCTTACTCCCATAGTGAAAGGTGTTGAATGTATCTTAAATTCTCATGGAAATAAAAGTTACTTCCTACTATAACTACTCATCCTTACTTCATTCTTCTACATTTCTTCTTCTAGTTTTATTTTTTTTTATTTAATTATTAAATGTCGACCAAAGAATAATATTCCAAAACATAATATTCCTGAAAATGCAATGTTAATGTTGTACCTTGAAAACAAGCTCCTGCAAGTTTAAAAAAACTATTTAGAAAAAAAAAACATGTAGTATCTAGAAGCATTGGAAGTGTCTGATCCGTTACGTATATGAAGTGGACAAGTTAAGTAACTATCTTAAACTTTCTTAGTTCACAATTCATAAGAAGGACAAAAATGAAAGAAAAAAAAAAAAAATTTGAAAAAGCACCTGAGCAAGGGGAAGCAAGTAAGCGAGGGTTTTGCCAGAGCCAGTGTGCGACCCCAAAACAACACTCTTCTCTTCCAAAACGGCGGGGATGCCAATGCCCTGTATTTCAGTAGGAACTTCAATTCCAATTTCCCTAACCGCTCCCATGACCTCCTCGCTCACTCCAAGCTCCTCGAAGCTCTCAACCGCTTTCTTCTTCTCTTTTTCGGCCTCCGCGGCGGCGGCGGCGGCGGCGGCATTTTTCGCCTTCTTTCTCGGTTCGGGGGCGGCTCTCGTAGCATCCCGGAGGTGTCGGGAGCGGAGCCTGTCGAGGAGAAGCGAGTGCTTCGCGTCGGCGGTTTCCGGCGCGGCGGCAGCGACGGAGCAGAGGGGGCGGAAGAGAGGGAGGGGTCTGGGGAGTGGGACGCGCCTAGTGAAGCGAGAGAAGCGCGTGAGGGAAGAGGAGGAAGAGAGGGAGAGGGTGAAGAGGGTTCTTCCTGTAGCTCCCGCCATGGATGGTGGGGGGTTTGGGAGGTTTAGGTTGAGATAACAGAGTGGGGCTTTTAAAAGCAGCATTGGTGTAGTACGTTTTTGAAGGATCAATATTGGTTTTGCAAGCCAAACAAAGCCTCGGATATTTTAAATATTTAAATATTTAAAATTTATACTTATAAACTTGGGTATATAGAAATAGATATAGCAAATTAATTTAACGAGTATTTTTTATGTAATTAAAAATCAGAATAAATAAATATTGTTTAATATAAATTATACTATAATAAGAATATTTTAAATATATATATATATATATATATTTTTTATATTTATAATAGATAACTTAATTTTTTAAATTGTAATTTTAATTTTTTAAATTATTAACCGTTTCTTAAAATTCGATTTATAAATAGAAATAGGAGTGGGTAGAATGAAAGGAATAAGTACTTAAAAAAATGTACAAATAAAAAGACGGTGGTGTGAAATGTATTTCTTAAAATGAAAAAAATATATATTTTTAAAAAAATCATCTGATTGAGATAGTGAGAAGAATGATAGCTTCAAACTTCAAGTCATCTCAACTCAATCCAAAGTCAAATATTTATTTTTAAAATACTTATATTAATATTATTTATTGTTTAACAAAAATAAAGATAATATCTTATATAACATGATATTATTTATCTTAAAATATGTTATCAAATATTCTTTAATTACAGTATATTTATTTAATTTTACGAGCTAATTGTACATAATGTAAAATTAGGTTGACCTTGTCTTTGCACATATTTTAGATATTGATCGAGTGGGGTTTATGTTAAAAAAAATGACTCAAAATTTTGGATCGAGGAAAACCCGTCTTAATTCATCTTACGAACACCCTTTCAGACCCGATTTAAGCACCGAAATACTTTTTTCCTTCTTATTTATCAATTTTATAACGGTTGGAAAAGAAAATTAAAGGTAGTGTCCTTCAATTTAACAGATTCAGCGGAAAAAAAAAAAGTGTCCTTTTAACAACAAACCCAACTGCACCAATTGCACCTCACATGACCACCAACGAAATGTGCAAAATAACCATAATTTTAACGGAAAAAATTATCTAAAAAAAACTGAATTATTAAAGTAGTAGATAGTAGATATATGATATGATCTGTCTTCAACGAAGCCGAAGCAGTGACTCTGGTTCCAATCGAGTCTTTCTTTTCTTTTATATCTCTGGCTCTAGAGGGCGAGACAGGAATTGAGCACCTTGAAATGTAGCTGGTTAGAACTTAGAACCATAGCTTCCCTTCTCAACATTTATAATCAAACATTGGAGCAGATACAAATGTAAAGTGTTACATACTTGAACATGAATGTAACCAAGATTATGCTTGATGATTGTGAATAATCAAATAGTACTCAATAGCTAGCTGTTGTATTTATTCTTCTTTACCCCTCTCTCTCTCTCTCTCCCATCCTTTCCTCAAACAAATACCTTCCATTATCCCATGCATCACTCAATGTGTTTGGTTAAAGTGAGAGGGAAAATAAGAGACCAAGATACTTCCTCTCTCCCATTTTTACATTCCCTTCAATAAATTATTTATTTGCCTTCCTTTTCCCTTCCCTTACAAACCAAACGAGGAGTCTCTCCCCTTAGGACAAAAGACAGTGCATATCACAAAACTAAAGACAAAAGAGTGCAAAATAATTGAGCCTTGGAATAGCAACAAATTGGGGAAATATAATAAAAATTGCACTGTACTCAAGAAACTGGAATATTTGGAACTCGCTGGTGCAGCAAATGTGCATTCTATATTCTAAGTGAAGCTGACTTCAACAAATGAGAAACCGAAAATATGAGATGTTGGATGTCATAACCTTCAAACACAAATTCCACTCCCAACCTATTCACAACCCATAAATCAATGAATTACAATTTCTGAAGAGATCACATCAGTAACCCAAACACTAAGGCTTTATAAACAGTCTACAACCGCAATTGCAGCCCTAACATAAAGGTTTTTGGGATCTCCATGACTGCCATTGGGACCTCAATTGTAATTGCATCAGCTACATTTGTTCATTATTCTCCGCAATATAAAAAAATTGCAATGAAACTGTGACCGCTATTTAAAACCTTGACTAGTGAAAATGATTAAAAAAATCAATTAAAAATCACATTAACCATATCTAATAAACCAAGACAAGAAACTCATCAAAATGCAAAAAAAGACCATAAAGCTCTTGCAAAGCAAAGATAAGCTTGCCAAAGGCAATTGAGCATGTAAATCTCAACATTTGATTTCACTTAAACCAACTGAGTCTCTAACAAAACTTATTTCAACATCTCACATTCATCAGCTTCTTGAGCAGTACCATATACCTATCTTGATCCGGAGTAAGTTTTCCGGTTCCTCCTGGTGTGTGCATTTGTATGAGTCCTCTGTCCACGGCATGGCAAGTTATCCACATGCCTAATCCCTCGGTAGCACTGAATGCCCACCAACCTTCCCACATCTCTCTCAACACATTTTTTCTGAAAAAAAACAGACAACTCACAAACACACATTACATATACATAATGAAACAAACAAGCCAATTTAAAATAAACTAAGGACATGTTTGGGTAAGCTTCTCGAGAAACATTTCCAGAGAAGAAAATACAAAGAAAAAATGAAATGAGCTGCTCCATATACTAAAATTGGTTCCTCCAATAGCTAATTTATAGAAGCTATCTCATATAGTTTCTCTGAAAGATGTGAAATTTTACAAATTAGCTAATGCAGAAGTTAATTTTAACTAATAGAGAAACTTATTTCATTTATTTTCTTATTTTCTTCCCCTAAAGCTCCTAAAACACGATAAGCTTACCCAAACAGACCCTAAACCTATTTCATAAGTTAAAATCAAATTATACACATCACATAACTTCTCTAAAGACTAAGATGCTTGCAGAAGTTGATTTTAACTTACAAACGAAGATCTATTCATTTTGCATTTTTATTTTATCATTCTACAAGTACTTATGGAGAAGTTAATCAAAACAAGAGGAAAAGTACCAAATCGTTTCCTATAAGGTACTTGGAGAGCAATTCGCGAATGGAATAGAGTTCTCTCTTGCTGAGATCCTTGACGAATTTGTTCTCGACGCCGAGCTCGCAGACGATGTGCTGCGCCTTGGAACGCCCTATTCCGTGGAGGTGCTGAAGAGCGTACACCAGACGCTTGTTGTCGGGGATCTCACCTCCTATGCCGCCTCCGATGTTTATGTTCTGCACGCGCACACCGCGAAGCTGCAAAAACAGGAAAATTGAAAGATAAAAGGTGAAGCTCTAGAATGTTCCAGAAAGCCCTAGGCGATGGTGAATTGAGTAGAGGGAGAATTTACCGATAGGTTTTGGCGGAGGCGGAGAGCGACGTCGGAAAGGATTCGCGCGGAACCAAACATGGTGGAGTTGGAGGATTTGCAGATGCGAGTTGCGAGCAATGTTAAGGAGAGACTATGGAGTCTGAGTAGGTTTTCCAACTCTGCGCTTTGTTCTTTTTGGATGCTGTATTGGTGATGCCTCTGGGAACTGGGAAGTGGGAGAGGAAGCACCAAAATTTTAAGAATTAATTAATTATTTTTAAAAAAATAGAATTTATGTATTTTTTAAATGTTTTTTTTTTTGTTTGGAATCAAAATAAGATTAGTTTAAGTTTATAATATTTTAATTTTCTTGCCTTTCAATACATATATACACAAATATTACTTATTGAATTTTTTCTTATATTTTTTTCTTATTGAAAACATTATGTAATATTTTCTTGGCTTAATTTTTTTATTAACTTTTTAAAATTTTAATTTTCCTAGATTAATTACTTTTTAAATTTTTCATCTTAAATTTCAACTATGTATATTTTTAAATTATCTTTTTAAATTTGGGTTTTTCCTCCATAATTCTAAACCATTTATTTTTCGATTGATTGATTTGATTAAATACACGTATTTGTCCTATCATTTCAGATATTTTTCAATTTATATTTTTAATTTTTTCTTTAATTAAAAAAAAATCCTCAACCAGATAAGTCTCAACAAAACTATAGTGTGGGTCTGAGAATTATCAACGATGAATTTACACACTCATGCATACCAACGATGGTCATTCTCCTCGGTTCTCTTTTACTTGTCCTGAAAGGTCTTATCTAGTTGGTTCCACACCTTCCCAACCAAAACTGCTTCCAGTTCCAGTTTATGTCCTTGTGTTATTTCATTATCAAGTAACAATCATTGTCCCAAACATCAACTTCTAGAGGGGGTGGTGAATGGTGATGATCAGCTTTAGTCCCTGCAGCTGCAGTATTGCAGGCTGCTATAATTATTGAGTGCAATTGTTTGTTTTGTGCTCAATCTGGAGTATCCCTCCCTTGTGCTTTTGTTATTTCTCCAACAAATCTTATGCTTTTGCAGAAGGGTGACTTGCCCTCAATGGATAAATACAGTTTATCTTAAGTCTAGATTTAGGCACTAGAAAACAAACAATTACAAAGTGGAAAATAGACATCAACAAAAAAAAGAATCTGAGTTACTCTTGCATCAAAAAATTAGTGTGGAGTAGCTCTTCCAATAGAAACATAAATTCCAAACCCATGTCAGTCTTTGTGATGTATTTACAGCTAAATGTCAAGGACAAAATCATCAATCATATTATATAATGTCACATACTCACAATCTCACATATCCAATTCACTGGCCATATTGTTCTCTTCAAGAATCTCACTAGGCTTTTCAAGCCAACTAAAACCAGGCTGCTTATGAACATTTCTTTCTTTCATCACACTCCTTACATTCCCAACCTCTTCCCATTCACCATCAGTGGCATAGATATTTGACAGTGTAACAAAGCTACCAGGTCCTTTTAACTTCATTCTCATTATTTCATCTGCCATCATTTTAGCCATATCTATTCTTCCATGGACTTTGCACCCATGTAGAAAAGCTCCAGCCATTGACTCTGTGACTTGCATTGGCAAGCCTTTGAAAAACTCATATGCTTCTACCGTCCTTCCTGAACGACACAAGAGATCAACAACACAAGCATAATGCTGCATGCTTGCCTCAATCCCATAACATTCTTTCATTGATGAGAAGATCTCTAAGCCTTGCTGCACTGAACCACTATGGCTGCATGCTGAAAGAACACATGTAAGAGTAACTTCATTTGGCCTCAGTCCTTCTTCCTGCATTTTTTTAAACAGCGCCAAGGCAGAATCAACCATGCCACACTTCCCATAGCAATCGATCATTGCATTCCATGATGCAACGTTCTTACATGGAATCTTGTCAAATACAATTTGAGCATCTTGCAAACTCCCACACTTCGAATACATGTCAATAAGAGCACTAGCAATGAAAACATTCGCATCAAACCCCTTCCGGCATATAAATCCATGGATTTCTCTTCCCCATTTAACATAACCTGCTGATCCACATGCTGGAAGCAGCGCAACAACAGTCACTTGATTCGGCTGAATCCTTGAAAGCATCATCTCCCGAAACATTTTAAACGCTTCCCTGACTTGATGATTTTGTACAAACCCAGAAATCAACCCATTCCATGCAACTACATCAGGAACAACACCTTCGCTTTTCATCCTCTCAAAGAAAGCAAAAGCTTTGGTGCCATTACTTGACCGAGCATACGCAGCAATAATAACATTCCATGTGAAATCATTTGGCTCCAATCCTTCCAACCTCATCTTCTCAAACAGCATCAACGCTTGCTCAATCTCCCCCGCATTACAAAACCCACAAATCATTGATGTCCACGAGGCAACATCTCTCTCACGCATTCCATCAAACACGCGACGAGCATAAGAAATGCCCCCACATTTACCATACATGTCTATGAGAGCATTGGCAATGGAGACACCATCTTGAAAACCCATCTCACAAACCATTGCATGAACCTGTCTCCCCATGTTCACATCCATCAAGCCAACACAAGCTTTAAGAACAATGGAAAAGGTGAAACTGTTGCCCATGTGGCCAACCTCACGCATCAAACGAAAGTACAACAACGCATCATCGAAATGGCCATTGTAAGCCAACCCCAAAACCATCCAATTGAATGCAAAAACATTTGGGTGTTCAATTTTTTGAAACAAAAGCTTTGCTGATTTCAGATCAGCACAGCCAGCATACATTCCAACAAGCTTTGAATTAAGAGACAAAATGTTCATGTTTGTTCCGCTAGTGAGTAACGTGGCATGGACCTGCATGCCGGGTCTCAAGGCCTTTGCTTTGAGGCATTTTTGTAGGCACGAGGCAAATTCGTATCGGGACCATCTCAATTGTAAAGAAAATGGCACAGTTTTCATTTTTTCCTATGATGCTAGTGTAGTGTGCCAACTGAACTGGGGTTAGAAATGTTAGTTAGACAACTTTTGAAATTTATCTGGAAAGTGTTATACATTCTGGAGAAGGGTATTTTTACTTCTTAGGGGAAAACATAAAATACAAAATTGAAAAAG
Source organism: Amphicarpaea edgeworthii (assembly GCA_014843725.1). Taxonomy (NCBI): domain Eukaryota; kingdom Viridiplantae; phylum Streptophyta; class Magnoliopsida; order Fabales; family Fabaceae; genus Amphicarpaea; species Amphicarpaea edgeworthii. Next base: position 5,956,157 of record CM026325.1, read on the forward strand.
AGATGTAAGATTAACAAATTACGGGAGTATATTTAATAATTGCTTCTATTACACTTGGGGTTTGATGAGATTTAGGACATGTTCAAATACATGCTAGAAGTTGTTTGGAGAGTTTAAAATATAAAACATTTTTTATTAAAAAAACTATCAAAATCACTAATAATCTTGTATCCAATCAAACAAGTTATTAGTCCAACAATAATCGCAATATGGCATAGCACTGCAGCAGCAGCAGCAGTTTAGTTATAAAGTTAAATTTTAATTGAAAAATCCTAAGAAAAACAGGCCCATTAGCTCAGTTGGTTAGAGCGTCGTGCTAATAACGCGAAGGTCGCAGGTTCGAGACCTGCATGGGCCATTTTTTCTTGAACTTACATTGCAATGTGTATTTTATTTTCTCTTTTCTTCTTTTTCTTTTTTAAATGCTCTTACATTAGATGGCACTTTACTGATGCATTATCTTAACTGGTTTATTAGGTTTTCATTTAAGAGCAGTAACAATTAATTATTACCTGTTACTCATCCCTTCCTTCCACTAACATTGCTGTCATTGGGGCCTTTGATGATGATATAACTATTAGAAGGGCAGTTACAACTTTTGCATGTTGAGTGAACTCAATTTTAATGTATACAAGAAAAAAATGGAATAAAAAGTTAACAAAGCAAAAAAATTTGCTTCAAGTTTACATTGTCGTATCATGAAAAATTTAATAAGATATATTAAATTAATACCAATGATAATTAATTATGAACTTCTTTTATTCCAAATCTACTATTTTATTAGTAAATTACCATAACGGTTGGTTCATTGATTAAGTGATTTATAGTTCAAATCCTCACATGAATATGGAATAGAATAGATTAAAAGAAAAATACTCACACATTGCTGGTATCTAACTAAGATTAATCAAAGACTATTTTATTAATAAAAATATAAAGGGATACCTGACCACAATATGCAATGCAACAATAGTAACAATATAAAGGCTGCAGCTTGCCAATTAGCTTGTGTGAACTCCTCCTGAAGATGGTTTCCCACGATGGTTTCAAGCTTGGGACAGCTTTGGGAATAGAAAGAATATGAAAGTCCATTGTTCACTACTTGTGCCTCATAGGCAAGAAGTATGAAGTAAATAGAATGGAAGAAATAAAGAACAAATACTAAAAGAAGGACAAGAATTAGATTTAGCCATGTCTTTGTTTGTCTTGAGTGTCAATTGGGATTACCTCAAGAATAATTATTTATATTAGTAGGTAATGGTTCTGAGATCGGTTGCAATGTCAATGCCTTCTAACTTAAAGATTAAAACAAATTAATTAATTAATTAATTATCATATTTTTTTGACATAAGAAAGGCTTCCTCGAGAACACGAGAAGTCAAAGCGAGCCTTCATAACACAAAGCCAAAAGTTATAGTAAGCCAAATTGGAAGTATTCTGAAGAAAATAAAAAAGTATTATAGATGAAAAAGGAATTCGATAAATTAGAGGAGTGGAATTTTATGGTCTCTGTGTGCCAAAGCAACCAGCTTCATTCTTAATTAAAAAGAAAAAATATTACTAATTAACCATCCTTCTCAAGAAGGAAAGAATAAAATTAAAGATCTGTATTTATGACATATTGTTCCCAACTTTGCCAATTTCTGAATTTACATTTTTTTCACTGTAATATATGTATAACTTAAACAATGAAAAATATGGAGAATCTAGGATTGAATACTAAAAGAAAATAGCTGAATAAATAATAAAGCATAGGCATGAGTTTAAGCACTTGTTGTAATATAAAGTTTGGGCATTGGAGAGTTCTGAAGCAAGTAGTCTAGTATTATTTTGACATCATCCTTCTTTGAAAACACATCTCTTTCCACTCTCAATGTCTCCAATCTAACAAAGCGTGGGGGTTCAGGTCTCACTGAACTGTATTCCAAGACATCCTACACAGTATATACAAATTAAAGGAGACATTTCAAAATTCGATCAAGATTATATTGAGTATTAAAAACAAAGAGGCAAAACTTGATTAAAGCAACTTACATGTATTATCCTTCTGACGGTATCCTTTCTCAGTGTCAATGTCTTTACATTGGCAAAAGCTTGCAGCCATCTTAAAACAGTTGAACATGTCGCCCAAAAGGTGTCAATATCTACTTCTCTAAGAAAAGAAAGATTGCACGTGGTGGAGAACTCAATCTGACTAGTGTATCTTTTGACCGTGCAAGAACTAAGAGTCGGAGTAGAAAGCACAACAAAGTCAATTCTGTCGTCGAAATATAAATAATCATGTTCCAATGTCAAAGTGGAGAGGGTGGGATTAGATATACAAAAGGCTGGTGCAGTCTTAGGAAAATAAATATCACAGAGCCACAGATCATGTAACACGTGACAATTTGAAAAAAGCTCAGCAGAGTGGTTGTGAGTTGGTGTAAGATGGAAACCCTGTAGATAGAGGGTTTTTAACGCGGGCATATGCAAAGATTCCGGAAGTCTTATCTTGTTGGAAGTGTTCAACTCAAAGCAAAGCTTAAGAGATGTCAACAAGCGGGAGCAGAAGATTAGAGGGAGGGACTCAAAGTCAAAGTTGCGTCTATAACATGAAATTGGACATATTGTTAAGCCCTGGAGATTGTGAAAAAGAGCATGTTGTATGATTCTGTCCAGGACTTGGGACTCAATACCAATGTCGATAGTAAGGTTAAGGTTAAGTAGAGAATGTGAGTGATCTCGAACAGAGAGGACCCAAGATGTAAACTTGTCGAAATTTTCAAGGGCACCAGGAACTGGGAAGCAGCAGTCAAAGGTGAGAGCAGTGAGACATTTGCAAAGGTTTTTCCATCGTTTAGATAGGACGCAGGTTTGGACAGCTTGTTTTGTTTCCATAAAACTCATTACGTGAAGCAGGACACTATCATGCAATTGACTGATCCTGTCTTCTCCGTCGCTGCTTGGGGAAACCCAATTGGAAAGGGTCGGAGGAGCTATCTTGAGTGGTCGCCCAGAATAAAATCTAAACAGATTCTGGGCGTAGTGGTCCTCGTCGTCCTCGTAGACCTCGTCGAAGTAGTCGTCGACCTCGTCGACGTCATTCTCGTCCTCATCGACGTCGTCGTCGTCGAAAAAGTGACTGAACTCGACCAAGAAATCCTCGTCGTTGTCGTCATCCTCCAAGTTGACTACCACTGCTGAGCCCGGTTGAAAGTAGGCTTAATCAGCTTCGCTTTCGGGAGCCATCATCACTTCCTGCTTTTAGGTTTTAGGGTTTACCACTTTAAAACCCAAGACCTGTATTGTACTATTTTATAACTGGCTTGAATAAGAAGATTATCAATTATATCACCTTATAAATATAAAGTCTATCTGAATTGATATAAATTGTTTTAAATTTCTTATAAATATATTTTATTTATACCCATAAAAAAAATTATTATCAATTAAAATTAGATTAGATGTTCAGTATATAATCTAAGATATAAATGTGAGTTCAACATAATTTTTTTTTTTGAAATTATCATGATACACACATATATCTTAAATTATATATTGAGCATTTAATTTTATTTTTAAAACTTTATTTTTTTCAGATGTATTTGATCTTAATTTTAATTTGATTTGAGTATATATCAAATCATTTTCTTTTATCTGTTTACATGTATACTTTATTTCTTAATCAATTATCTCTTTCAATATATCTTTTCATATTTTCTTTTAAGCGAATTTCAATTTTTTTAAGATAAATGAGCTAATAACTCATGTCCTTGCTCGTGGGATATAATATTAAAAAAATAAATGAATAATATTTAATATGGTTACCTTTAGTTGATACTTGATAAAAAAAAAATATTAAATTTAATGCATAGAATGCATCATCATCATCACAATGATGTTATTATTAGTTAAGGTTGAGCAAGTATTTACACTAATAATCAATTAATACTATTTATTCACGTCACAACATTTTATTATTCTAAATATAAAAAAAAAAAAAAAAACTATAATAAATATGCATTGATAATGGACTCCCTCATAGCCATCCATTAGTTTTAGTGATACAATAAAGTAATTATTTTTAAAAAAATAGTTCCTAGATTTAACACTACAGAAGTTTAAAGTGTTTTTACACTTTAGGGAATCCGTTCCGAATATCACTCAATATAAATTTTTTTGTCATTTAAGTTTAATCCAAACCATATGAAAATCTTCCAATATTCATCCTATCATTATTTGATAGACACAAGATAGCTATGCTACTTCTATTCTTATCAATCTACCATTAAAGAGCTACAAGAAAAATTTAAAGGATAAACTAAAAATTTGATTTTTTTTTTTAATTGATATCTCAATAGAGGACCAACATTATATTATATAATAATCCTAATGAATGAAAATCATACATCATCCAGTAATTTAAAAAATAAATTTAATAATATAAAAGGATAATGCCAAAATTATATAATATTCAAACTACCTAATGAATGATCTGAACATTTCAATTAACTAGTTATATTATTCACAATCAGTTCCTTTATTTTAATTGCCAATGTAAGGTGCTGAGCCTAATTAGAATGCTGAACATTTAATTTTGTTTTAAACTTTAATTGTTTATTGAAAGGTCACAAATATGTGGCCTATTAGCTCAATTGGTTAGAGCGTTGTGCTAATAACGCGAAGGTCTGCATGGGCCATTTTATGTTAGCTAATGTGATATGAAGAGAGAAAATAGATGTGTTTAAAGTAACAAAGTGTTCAATTATCATTAATCTTCTCACAAATAATTAAAAAAAAAAATCCCAGTATTTGGTGGTACTTCAGCGTTGCAAGATCATGATAATAAGTTGACAATCAACTCACCGGTTGCTTGCTATAAAAGAAAGATCATAAAACCTATTTTGACTTTTCTTTTGTTACGTGCAACGGTGCAAGAGAAATTGTAGATCAAGATGTTACTGTTGTTTCAAAAGGGAATCCATGGCCTCTGCCACTTTTTTCCTAAGAGAGTGAAGAGACTCAGTGAAATGAAACACTTCTGTTTGTTCCATTTCTAGAGACATTGCAGAAATATTTCCTGCATGATCACACTCAAGATGCTTTACAACGGGTGATTGTTCACCCAAAACCTGCCATATGAAAAAGATAAGTCAGAAACATATGCAAGAGTCCAAATACTAATACAATTTTAACATAGTTGGTTATCATAATACCTCAGCTATTGTTGAAATCGCCAAAACAGTTTGCAATCTTTTGACAGAAGATTTTGATTCATGATCTTGTAATGGCCTGAGAATTTTATGGATTTCGGGACCAAGGCCACTACCAAGCATACAATCTGCCTCATCCAACACCTACTCAAGAAACATGATTAAGATTAGTGTAATCAATCTTAGGAACTCCAAGGAAGTGGTAACCGAGAGCATCTACATAAGATTCTCACACTAAAATATGGTAAGTGAATAATAACTAACCAAGTATCTTATTTCAGCAGGGACAACACTTCCCTCTTCAATGAATTGAAGAATCTCACTAGGAGTTCCAATCATGAGGCCAATTGAGGCATGTGAAGGCTCGTTATCTGATGAACGAACATCCTTTGTAGACTTCAATTCTGCATTATGGATGATATATTTTGCAGCATTAAAGCACTGCAATGCCAATCAAATTTGCAAGGCTCAAAATCAATTCATAAATTCCAGACGGCACTACACAGACAAGATGATGATAGTAAATAATAGTAGGGATTGAATCACCTGTGCAGCTTTCTCCTCTGTAGCACAAAGCACGATAGCTCGTGGATGCTTTGAATTCAAACCAGGCAACTCTCTGTCCCGTCGTAGCAGCTGCACAAGTTGAGAGATTTAATCTACCTTTTCTGAAGGAAATAATAATCAAAGGAACAGAACTGTAAAAGTAGATAACATAACAGTTCTCATCGCTTGTGTTGATGTGATGAAAATCAGGATAAGTATGTAACTAACCTTATAAAAACTAAAATATTCAATCTTATTTTCTAATTTTATTTCACCTTTGCTCTGTTTCAGACAGAACAATATTAGGACAATCAAGGTGCAATAGTTTTCTAGGTTTTGACTCCTTCCACAATCTTCTACCTTTCCAAACAAGGTAACATGACTTTCACTCCTAATCTTCTTTCCCCCCAAATTTTCACTTCATCTATTTACCAATTTTAACATATAAGTGAATGTAAAAAAAATAAATGAACAAACAATCATGCTAATATTGTACTTTCAGTTAGGTTCCAACAAGTGCCACCCATTTGTAATCTAAAGCTGAAATAAGAAACAATCAAAGACAAGAGATATTTTACAATTAAATTTAATACAATGATTCTAAGAAAAAACTAATTTAATCATAATAACTTAATAAGTGACTTTGGAAATTTCTTTTGAGTGAAATACTAATGTTATCAATCAACCAATGCTATATAACAGAGTTCCAGTAGATCAAACCAACAATAAACAGAATAAATTCAGGATTTGGTGCAGAGAAACTTTCCATGCAATAAACAGTAATTAGAAACCCAATTCCCGGTTTTTCTATCAAACCGAAACCCATACGGCCATACCAATACCAAATAAATAACATAACCTTAGATCATAGACTTATCCACCAAGAGAAATACCAAATAAAAATAAACAATACCAATTAAATACAAATAAATATATATAAACTACAAAATTTAAAGCAAGCTTGCCCCCAAATTCCACTATCGTGTATCAACCCATCTAAGGGAAGCTGTGGCTATTGCTAAGGCTCAAAAGTCAAAACCTTGGAAGGGAAAGGGGCAGAATTAAACTAACCTGAACAAGGGGCAACAAGAATGCCAAGGTCCTGTCAGGTTCAGATGGTGAACTCAACAACACACTCTTCCCTTCCAAAACAGCAGGAATAGCCACACACTGTATCTCACTTGGAGCAAACTCACCAATCCCCTCAATGACCTCAACAAGCTCTTCACACACACCCAACTCCTTGAAACTTGCAACAACCAGGGTGGGGTCATTCTCATTCTGAACACCCTTTTGAACCACCTCCGTATCAGTATCAAGATCTGAACTTAATGGCATTGAAGTTGAACGCGCTTGTGGGGTACTACCCTTTGAGTGTTTTGGTGACCCTTTGAGTTTCCTTTGCTTGAACTGTTCGAAAATCAGTGAGTCCCTTTGGGACTTGGATGGTGAAGTCTTAGGTTCTTCTATAGGAGGGGTTACAGAGGTTGAGAATGTGATGCTACTTTGAAATAAAGAAGTGGGTGGTACTGATTTTGCTAAAGGCTTGTGCTTTAGAGTAAAAGAGAGGCTAAGAAGCTCTCTGACTCTTCTTCTCATGGCTTCTCTTTTTTCTTCTTTTTTATTTTATTTTATTTTTCTCTTCAGAGAAGGAAAAGAGGAAAAGGAATTTGGGGTTTTGCGGCTGCCGAGGCGGTCAACAACGTTGGAACTTTTGAATTTTGATCGATATGTTTTTGTGTCGCTGCCGTGAGTAGAAATTTAGGCTTAGCTTTGTAAGAAAAAAAAAAGGCTCAAGCTTTATTTTTTAAAGTAATTTATTTATGAATTAATTATTTTTCATCTTGTGAAATTGTTTTTTAAATTATATTTTAATTTTATCAATTTAGTATTTAATAAATTATTTTAATAGTAGATAGTAATCAACAAATAGAAATACGATGTGGTAAGTGGTATGATATTATGGAATTTATGTAACTTTAATTTTTCTCCAAAAAAATCTCTGGTGGAAGCAAATAAATAATACTAGGCTTTTATAAAATATACAACCTCATGATTAAAAAAAAAAAAACCCTAAGCTTTTACAAATTTAAAAGAAAAAAATGTTTTATAATTTTTTTATGTTTTATAATTTTCTAAAATTCTTAAAAGAAAATAATTTTATGAAGACAACACTTATTTTTATATGGGAGCTATTCTTATCGAGTTCATGTAGGTTTGAGCTTGTCCTATGATCTCCAAGTCAGTCGTTCAATTCTATGTATTCTCTAGCGCTTGTCCTCTTGAAATGTTACTTACCTATAAAATATTGTCTCGAATATTCATTCACCCACACTAAAGGAAATTCACAAAATGTGTGAGCTTACGTATAAAACAAATAATATATTTTTTAAATGCACTAAAATAGGATAAAACAAACTACATATTAAACTGACAATATAAGAAGACATGCAAACCATTCTAATATGTTACACATGGTTTCTTTTTATGTTTAAATGTTGTTGCTTAAAAAAAAAGTGTTGTTGCTTCACATTCACATGAGAAATAAAAAATGATGAAATAATAATAATAATAATATATTATTATTATTATTTCCATAAATGAAGAAAACAAGATTAAAATCTACATTATTATTATTTTTAGTAAGATCTACATTATTATTCATACTAAAGTGTAGTTTATTTATATATTGATAGATAGATTCTTCAATTAGATTACTGTTTTACGATCTACACTCATTGATAGATTTTTCTTTCAGGGAAATCTCATTTGTAGATAATGAATGAACCATGTGATTTAATTAATAAATATATTGATGATCTAATTTAATGGGGAAATGGGGTAGCCAAGGGCCAAGGACATAGAGGCAAGTGCGGACCCATAACAAAAGAAATTATTTAATTAATTATGTATAAAATATTCATAAATTGATTTAAAATGTTAATTATATTAATAATACATCAAAATACGTCAAAAATATTAGAATGCAGAACATCTTTTTTGCATATGAAAATCGTTTATAATTAAATTTATACTAAAATTTTCAACCATTTTTTTTTTTAATGTACATTAACAAACATACAAAAATTCATTTTTTATCTTGTTATGAAGTAAAGTCAAATTTAAAATATAAAAATTAGAAATACATTTGTTTTATATGGTGATGTCTTTTAACATTTGTCTCTTGTCGATTATAGTAACTCGTGACTATGACAATATTATACGATGTGCAATTTGAGAAAAAAAAAACCTCTTTTATTTGCAAGACAAATAAAATTTGACAATTATAATTTTAGATCAAGAAATAGCTAATTATATATAATAAAAAAATTAATCAAATATAATATTTAGATAAGATTTATTTATAAAATAAAATAATATTACTATTGATTTTATAATTTAAAAAATAAGTTAAAATTTGATACTATAATAACTAAAATTTGATACTTTATGGCTTTAAAAAGAAATAACAAGATGATTTTATAATTTAGAAAAAAATAAAAAACTATATAACTAAAGTTAATAAAATATTAATATAAATTTCATATTAGATTTTTATATAAAAAAAATTACTATTAATTTTATCATTTTAAAAAATTAAAGATAAAATTGATTGTATTGATAATTAAAATTTAATATTTTAATAATTTTTTCTAAAAAAATAAGAATGATATTAATTTGATAATTTAGAGAAAAATAATTTTAAAAAAATGATATAATATTAATAATAAATATAGTCAAATATAATATTTATATAAGATATTTTATAAAATTAAAAGCATAATAATAAAATAATAAATATTAGAATTCTAAAGCATAATTGAAAAAAAACAATTAATGCATTACAAAATTACTAAATATACTTTTTAAATTACTAAATACACTTTTTAAATTATTAAATGTATCTTTCAATGTATTGTGAAATTACTAAATACACCCCTAAATTACCTAATACATCCCCTTTAAACATATGATAAAAAAATTTCAAAAAAGTCAAGGGCCATGCCCTCTCAAGAACCAACGTAGGTTCATCCCTGCATGGAGGAGAGGGGAAGAATTTTCTATTATTATTAATATGACTACGACGTTCTCCTGTCATATTAGTGACGGATCGTGGAATCCAGCAAAGGAGAAGTTGGGTTTTTTTTTATTTTTTATATTTTAATTATTCTAAGAGAAAAAAAAGAAACTAAGTGAGTGTAAAATAATTTTAAGTAAATCATAATATTTTATTATGATAAGTAAATTAATTTTTAAAAAATTATTAAAATAATAAATTGTGATTAATTATATTATATTAATAACGTAGTAACATTAAATTCTTATAATAAATAATAAATTTTATAAAATTAATTTTACTCGTAAAATAAAAATGATTTTAATTAATTTCCAATGGTATAAGATAAAAACACATACTGTATCTTAATTTCTTTGAAAATATTATTGTTAAAAAAATTTATATATTATAACTCTAACTAAATTTTTGTTTATTTTTAGCATCACAAACACAATATCAATTAAATATGATTCACAACAATTATCTCAAAATCAATAAGAGAAACATATTTATCAGTTATAATAATTATTAAAACTTATAACAATTATATATAATATATCAATATATTTAAAATATAAGAAATGATCATGGAGTGTAATTCTGAGTTACTTTTACGGTTGGTTGATGTAACTTGTGAAGGAAACCGTGAGCCAAACACATGAATCCGTCTCATCCCACTTACATTAATTTTTTTCAATTTAAGCACCTAAACCTAACTCTCCTTCCCAAACCCAAACCTCCTTGAACTGAGAAGACTCGTTAATTGCTCAATATCAAACGACTCCTTACTATTATTTGTAAGCCTCGTCTAATTAATTTCAATACTTCCCTTGTGGTTTCTGAATTCAAATTTCACTTAGTTAATTAATGAATGTTGTTACGTATATATACACTCATATTATTGAGTATTAACTGATGCGTTGATGGAAGACTATTTTATTTTTAACTGTTTAGCTATGGTTCAGTTCAGACTTCAGAAGAAAGCAGGAGTACTGGTATACTACATTGTAATTTTGATCCTCAAACAGGTCTGGAAATTTTAGTTATATATATTCAGTCTTTATCTAAGTTTTGAAAATTTATTTTATGTTGTTCAAACCTTTATCTGTATCTAAATTCATGGACATGAGCTACTCCATTTCAGAAATCTCGAAGTGCAAAAACCAAGAAAAATACTACAAAGACTAGAATTATGGCGAAAAGAACTAATCGATTAATGTATTTAGCATTCATTATTATTGTGTTGTGTGCCTCAAGCATGTTTGTTTGTATGGGAGATCAATGGGAACCAAGTTGGAGCACAAGAGCTGCTGAAGAAGCTGAGGCTGTAGGCTGTATGGGAGATTAGGGCATGGAAGAGCCTACTTAGATGGTCTTATTCTTAAAGGGCATGAGCATTTACATGTTTGTGACTGCAATGCATGCTATGCTGGATCTGATTGCTCCAACTTTTTATCTGATTGTGCTGCTGATGCTCAAAGGTAATGCTTGTTCGGGGTGGTATGTTATTTTTAATTTTAGTTTTAAGTTTCAAGTTTATTCTTATTTTAAATTTTTAAAAAGTTGTTGCAAATTGGAAACAAATATATTCAAAAAAAAAAAAATTAAAAATAAATAAAATATACTTAAATAAAGATTATCGCATTGATGATGGTAAAGTAATGATGTAAACAATAATAATAATAATGTGGTGAAAACAACAACGACATTGATGGTAGAATGATGGTTATGATAATAATGATGATTGAATGGTGGTGACAACCACAACAATAGTAGTAATGGTGGTGATGAAGGCAATGATGTGGTGGTGATAATGTTGGTGATAACAATGGTGTGGTAATAGTGACAATAACAACGATGACTAGCAATAATGGTGTGTGGTGGTGGCGATGGAGGCATTAACAAGGTGAAGGTGGGACAACGACAATGATGTGATGGTAACAATGATAAGGTGAAAGTGGTGATGATATGAAAATATAATTTTTAAAATTAAAAATTAAATTCACAAAATTTTTTTTATTATTTTAAAAATAATGTCAAACTATTTTGATATTAACTTAAAAATTAATTCAAATTATTTTTTATCAAACACATGTTGTTTTAAAATTATATTTAAAAATCATAAATTGAAAATTGATTAATAACCTATCTAAATTAACCTTTCTCATTATCAAATTCAACCCTTTATTTTGAGGAACCATTTTGACCTTACTAGCTAACATATCTGTTTCGATATATATAATAAAATAGCATAGCATGCAATAATAAATTATACACACTTTTATATCATTTTGATCACATTGAATTTTGATTTTTGGTCGATAAAATAAATTTATTGAATATACAGTGGGGACGCATATTTTTTGGAGCCATTTTGGATGCGACATGCAGCAAGTAGCGCGATTTTAGTATCAGGGTGGCACAGAATGGGTTATACTTAAAGTGATGGATCATACATCTCACAACTACTCGTTAAGTACATCCAAAAAGTTCATACCATCGTTGGAAATGCAACCACCGAAGGAAGATACTTCATATTTGGAAGTGGCTCAACACAACTCTTCAATGCTGCTGTTTATGCCTTGTCGCGCAACTCTTCAGTGTCTCCAGCAAAAGTGGTAGCCACCACCCCATATTTCCCAGTGAGCTAGCTCTATTAATATACAAAACTTAGATGCAATTAATTTTTCAGGTGATTTTAATATTGTTGCCAAATTAAATTGAATTATATATGTGAGTTGAAACTTCAATTTAATTAGTAGAATAACAACACCTAAGGAACTATACTCGTATATATGTACATTTATTTATATTTTGTTTAATTATGAAATTAGTATATATATATATATATATATATGTAGATGACATAAATGAATATGTTTAAACTTTTTGCCACAGCTCTATAGAACACAAACGCAACTCTTCAATTCTAGGGATTTTAGTTATGAAGGAGACACATCCCTGTGGAAGAACAACACAAATAGCAGCTCTAGATTTATAGAGTTTGTGACTTCACCAAACAATCCAGATGGAAAGTTGAACAAAGGAGTTCTCAAAGGCCATAATGTGAAAACCATTCACGATCGAGCCTATTATTGGCCACATTTCACTGCTATTCCTTCACCAGCTGATGATGATCTCATGCTCTTTACAATGTCCAAACTCACTGGCCATGCTGGGAGTAGATTTGGGTGAGATATGTTACTATGAAACATTCATCAAACTAATGAATTATAACTGAATTGAAAACTTGTGAGTTTAAAGGAAATGCACTAATTTGTCATTTAATCAAAATTCTATATACTGTGATTTTGTAACAGATGGGCAATAGTAAAGGATGAGAAAGTATATGAAAAGATGTTGACATATTTGAAACTGAACACCCTAGGAGTTTCTCGTGACGTTCAGCTGAGAGCTTTAAAGTTTTTGGACGTGGTTGTTGAAGGAGATGGAAAAGAAATATTCCAATTTGCATATTCAACCATGAGAGATCGTTGGATTAGGTTGAACCAAATCATATCTCAATCAAAACGGTTTTCTCTACAGAAACTGTCTCCCCAATACTGCACCTTCTTCAATAGGGTCAGAGATCCTTCACCAGGTAATTATAAACATCATTTTCTGATTAAAAAATTGGTTTTCATGATTTTTTTTTATGTATATATTCATTCTTAATTAACCCTTTTTTATTTTGATGATCTCTTACACCATTTATTTCATGAATAGTTAATTACAAATTTCAATTTAATTTCTCCTTTCCAATAAAAAGTAAGAGTAATGTTATTTCAATGTTACTTATTTTTAAACATTCTATTAATATTTTTTATTACTTTCTATCTCTCTTTTTTTATTATATCGTATCACTCAATTTAATTCTCTCATTAAATTATAAAATAACATGAGGTGTTTAAAAAATATTTTTCAAAAAGTAATTAATGATGCGTAAATTATATTAAGTGAAAATTTATTTTTTCTATTTCAGCGTACGCTTGGTTAAAGTGTGAGAGAGAAGAAGAGAATAATTGCTATGAAATCCTTGAAGCTGCTGGAATCATTGGCAGTGAAGGAAGTATCTATAGTGCAGATAATCGTTACCTGCGTCTGAGTCTCGTTAAGAGCCAAGATGATTTTGAGATACTAATAAATAAGCTCAAAAGTCTTGTTGCTAAGGAATGAAAACCCAATAACCCATTAGGGTTGGCCTAATTCTAAGGTTTTGATGAGTAGTTTGTATAGGAATGGGAATCCAAATAAAGTTCACAATCACTGTCATTATAAAAAAAAAAAAAAAAAAACTAGTACATGTTGGGGGAAATTTCGGTAAGAATCGAAGAAGGTATGCCAAATGCTTATAGAACAAAGGCCGATCGATGGCATATTTCGAGAAAATAGTTGTGTAGTGTTAAATATGACCAGATAAGTTTGTTGAATTGTTATTATTGAAATACATGAAATAATAAAGATCACTGAGCTATTTGATTAATTTTCAAATATTTGAAAATCAATGTCTAGGCTCACATGTGTTCCCAATTGTTTTTTCTTGACGATGTTCTTATGTTTACAAAGGACAAATGTCCTCAAGCTAGGATCATCTAATTTTTGTTCGGAGATTATAGCCAAAGTGCGGGATTGAAGGTGAACATGACTAAATCCAAATCTTTTTTTTCTCTAAACGTGAATGTAACTCTTAGCAAAAACTAGAAAAATAATTTGATATTAGCATTATTAATTTTTAACTTTTTATTTTCTAATTTATAAGATTCATTTTTCTTATGAATTTCAGTTTATGTCACTTCTTAGTTTGAAGAAATTTCATAATTTTTACGTCTTTAAGTTAATAAAAAATGATCAATTTTATTTTCTTTTTCTCATCACATTACTCATTAGGTCTTCTATTTTATTTTATTTTTTTTCTTTCTATTCCTGCCTTTCAAAAGTTTAAAAAATTAGGCGTCAAAAATAAAATCCCCCAAATTTCCCTCACATCTTCAGCACAGAAGAGAGATTCCCTTCTTCGCATCCAATGTCGACGCTCTTCATTGCCCTCCAATGCTGTCAATGCTCCATCATGCAGGCACTCTCTCTCTCTCTTCTTTCTCTCTCATACTCTGTTGCATTCTAATCTCATCCATTCGCCATTGTATTCAGGTGAAGCAGAAGAAGAAGAGCAGCAACAAATGGAACTGCGCGGTCTGCAACCAGAAGCAATCGGTTCGCAGAGTCTTCGCCCAGGGTTTCATTGCCAAGGACCTTCGCAAGTTCGTCCAGGACTTCAACATGTCCCGCAAATCCTTCGACGACGGAGAATTTCCCCTCGCCGGAACCCTAGATCCGCCGCTTCCCGCCACGGAACACGGCGACGTCAACCACAAAAAGAAGCGGGACGATTGGTCCGCGTACCTCGACCAGGAGGATTATCACACCTTCAAGGAACAACAATCAGATCATGATGGTTAGAAATTTTAAACTGAATTTCTTAACATTAATCTTTATTTTAAATTTATGTAGTTTTAGGCCTAAAAAATTTATAAAAATTCAAATATGAATAAAGTTTAGTATTAGAGTTCCATGGTTATTGGTTAGCATAAAATAATTCTATCACTGAGAAGTTAAAAAAAAAACTTATTATACACACGCTGATTTGTGATTGGATCATAGTACTCTGTAAAACTATTTTATACGGTTATTTAGGTGAATTAACTAGGTTTTAATTCGTTGTGGTATGGTGTTTTTGTCTTGATTTTGATGGTATGAATTGAGCAGGAGATGATTTTGAGCCGCTGGTTGTGACTGAGTTACAGAAAGGTATGTTCAAGAAACGCAGAGTGGTAGAAGATTCTACTGCAGGAAGTGACAAGCTTTTCAAAAAGCCAATTTTCACTAACTCTCAAGGTGCATATTCCTTCATGCTACATGCCTTTTCTTTATACTGTATTTCAATTTCAATTTGTTTTGATGGTTCACAGTTCATTCACATTTCACAGCATGGAAAAAATAACAGATTTTATGTATGTACTGTAGTTTGTTGAAGAGCATTGATATTATGTCATTTATGTGGATTCACATTGATGCAGAGGAGCCAATGGTAGATCAACCAAGAGTTACAACTTCATTGACTGAAAGAAATCCAAAGAGAAATAATTACACGACACAAGATATTCCGAGGACTCAAAAATCTAAACCAACAAGCAGCAATGCAGCCTCCAAATGGAACGATTACTTAACTGAGGACAATGAAAATCAAAATCTAGAACTTGGATGGAAGAAAAGCTTTAATTTGGAGGACCATTCAGGTGCAAGGAACAAAAGTGTCTTAGAGTTAGAGGCCATGACTTGTGAAATAGTAGAAGATGATATTCACCCAGATTTCATGTGAATTGTATTATATTATGGATCGTTGTGCGGCATGTTTATCAGAAAGGAGACTAAGATTAACAGATGAACATAAACAGTACCTTGTATATAAAATTTCTCAACCTTTTCTGTTTAAAATTGTCTTAATTAAAAATAAAAAAAAATGTTTTCAAAACATACTTAATAGCCACTCCGTTTAGCATGAATATTTGGCCACAAGTTTTTCTGGAAGCTCCGTTGGTGTTTATGCTGAAAAGATTGATTTGTCGTGGAAACCTAAGTTGCGACTTGGAAAAACCTTAGTCTAGTATTATTAAAATCGGATTGGCTATCAACCTAGACAAGTTATTAAATTAGTAGATCACTGGTTTAACTAATAGATCACTTATGTCCAGATTGGTGCTTACTAAACTTATGTTAGCTGATGTTTTAGCTGTGTTTTTTTTTTTTTTCTAGTGTAATCTTTTTCGTTATTTTTGTTCAATATAAAAAAAAAACATAATTTTACATTAAAGATATAATACAAAAATTATTTTTGTCATTTATAAAGCAACTGTGTACGCTTATGTGGTTACAATTTAGCCATTAAGCATTAGACATGGAAAGATGGGATTTCGGTAGCATGCCAAAATATAAAAGGTAAGATATCCAGACGAGTAACAAACTCTTTTTTTTTCCTATCTATAATCTAATCTCCTTAATTATTTCTGTCAAAAAAAAAAAACCTCCTTAATTATTTGAAAACATTACTGTGTTTTCCTGTAAGGCATATTGTTGAAAAAACAGAGTTTGTGCACTTCCACAAAATCTCAGAAAATGTAAATGTAATTTACTCTGTTACTTTTATTCTGTTCCGTAGTAGTAACTAGAAAGCAACCAGTATACCAAATTATATTTTCTACCAAATGAATTTAAGAAACATCATACAATTTTTTTACAGTATCATACTAATTTTATTAATTATAATAAAATTCTAAACATTACATAAGAAATGAGGTTTACAAAAAAAAAAGAAAATCTAAATCTTTGAAGGCCATAATATTGTTGTGATAACATAAGTTACCCGATTAAAGACTCACAAGAAAAGGATCGCCATTAAATAATTAGTATTGATTTACCATTCAATAAAAACACGATTTATCTTATTTTCATCTGATCACATTATTAATCTAAATTTTGAAATCATCAATGTTTTTTTTTTTTATCTTTCAAAATTTTACTACCACTAAAGCATGATAACTTGAAAATAAAGTTTACAATTATACTTTTACCAACCAAATTGCCAAATTAAAAGGAAATAGAGTTATAAAGTTTACCATCAATATAAAATCTAAACATGAATTCAATCAATTCACATGAATTCTATAACAAATAAAAACTTAACAATTGTAAAAAAAAAAAGAAAGAAAATCAACTATAAAACTGGGATTGCACTTGAAACATTAACGAAAAAAAAAGTTAGAATGAACGCAAAGCGGTCATTCAAAAGCTTCTTGCACTTGCGTTATGTTTTTGGCACTAGAAAACACGTTTTCACGTTGGATGGGAAATCAACGGACATACAAACATACATAGCTTGGTATTCTAAACTCATACACGTACTTGGTTTGAAATGTCTACCAATATCTGAATTCATATAATGTAGGTCTAAACAAACAATATTGTGAATCCAATCCAAATTAAAATAAATCCACAGAAGACTGAAATAAAAGCTGTATTGAAACCCATGGTGAGGAAAAAATCCTCATAAAAATGCAGATGCATAAAGCCCCAAAACAATGGGTGCATGGGCCTCAATGAGTCGAAGCTCATGTGAGATTACATCATTCATTCAATGACAATGAGCCTTCAGCAGGTTGATCACCAACTTTAGAACCTGATGCCGCTTCACTAAGAAGTTTCATTGCCTCAGACACCTTTGTTTTCATTTCCTCAGGAGACTCAATCAAATGGATTACCTCTGCCTGATCCATTTCCAGCAACATTCCGGTCACCTTTGCAGTCTGATCACTTGGCGTAAGTGCTTCCACCAGTGGATATAGATGGTCACCCAACATCTGTTAGTTTTAACCCAACAAATACAACGTAAGATTACAAAGTTCAATGAATTTAGAGGCCTTTTGGGCAATGCAAACTTTTACGTACCCGACGCTGGTTTTCTGGGGTAGCAGATGACAAAGCTGAGGCAAGTGTGTTAGGACGCTGATTATCAACGGGAGCTGTAGAGATTCCTGAACCATAATCCATGCCATTTCGACCATTTCCCATGTATCTAAACTGATTAGAGTTATGACGCATCTGTTTCAAAGTTTCAAATTTATAAATGTGTGAAATAACGTTAATGTTATTTATAGTAAAAGAATACAGCTTAGCTTAACTTAGATTTAAGTAATACTTACATTGTTCGGAAGCAGGTGTTGGTATGGAAAACCTTGTTGCTCCATATGGTATTGGTATGGCTCCATATGGTATGGCATAAGGTAATTCGGAGCAACATTAGGATACATGCCTTGGAAGGGTTGCTGCTGTTGGAAGCCATATCCATATCCTGTTGGCTGAGGTGATACACCTTGACCAAAATACAGCTGTTGAGGGGCAAATATGGGTGTTCCCATATGATATCCAGACATTCCTGCTGGCAAATGTCTAATTAGACCTCTCACCATCTGAGAAAACTGACTCTACAAACAACCCAATTTGCAACACAGTTAGTACATAAACTAACATGTAACCATGTATATCCACAGTGAGACAAAAGATAGATGAGTCACCTGCAACAAAGCCTTCCTCTCTTCTCTACGCTGGGCCACAGCTACATACAAAGGTTTGCGTCCAATCATCTTTCCGTTCATTTCATTCAACTGGAATGACATAACAAACAATAGCTCAATGTGTAAAACAAAGACAAGTATACTTAACCAAGAGTACTTTTTTGAATAGAACAAGTAAAAGACTAACCGCTCTACTTGCATCCTCAGGAGTAGAAAAGGCAACAAAACCATAGCCCTTGCTTTGCCCATTTGATCCAACCATCAACTGGATAAGAAAAACAAAAAATCTATCATTTATTAGAATAAACAACTGAAGGAAAATGTTATTATTCCAAACTCATAAAAAGACAAATGAACAAACAAAGAGAAAATTTCAATATACCTTGCAAGATGTTATTGTTCCAAACTCAGAAAATAGCTCAATCAGTTTCTCATCGTTGACATTGTCATCAAGGTTTTTAACGTACAAATTAGCACGTTTCTCGTACCTACGTATTCTTTCATTTTCAAACATGGCTGTCAACTCAGCCACTCTTTCTGCTTTTTTCTGAGCCCTTCCTACATATAAAACCATTTCACCATCGACTGTGGTTCCATTTAAGCTTGAAACAGCAGTAGCAGCTGAATCTGGACTTTCGAAATTCACAAAACCAAAGCATCTAGACTTCCCATCTGTGTCTTTCATTACAACAGCACTAGTTATTGTACCATAGGTGCTGAAGAGCTGCCTAAGGTCTTCATCGGTAAATGTTTCAGAAAAGTTTTTCACATACACATTGGTGAATCTTGATGATGATCCATAGTCTGCTTGACCCCTTTCCTGACGCCTAATAAAGAGTCCAACATAGATCTTTTTATCATTTATCAACATGCCATTCAACTTGTTGATAGCATTTTGGGCAGACTCATCGTTGTCAAACTGCACAAATCCATACCCTTTCGAATGGCCATGGTCATCAACTGCTACCTTGCACGAGAGCACAGATCCAAAGGCAGCAAAAGTTTCATGCAATGTCTTGTTATCAATTGATGCGTCCAGGTTCTTCACAAAAACATTTGCATGTCCGCTTCTCCGAATGCTAGGATCTCGGTTAGAAAACATAATACGAATGGATCTTCCATTCAGAGGAGTAAAATTTAGCTGTTCTATGGCATTAACAGCTGCAATATAAAACACTGAAATTAGATGACCAAATAGATAATAACTAATAAATGAATGTAAATATAACAATAACATTATTTTCTTTCCAAAACTAACAACTTTTTCATCGGTTCAATATAACTCAAGCATTATTTGTTGTAAGACTATAAAAATATTCCTTCAGGGTCAAAGTGAGAAAGATTCAACTTAGCTTCTCTAAACTAAAACTTCTTCAAAACTCAGATCAGTGAAAAAAAATGCAATACATTAAATCATGAGAAACTCACATTAAAAATTTAGATCATTCCAAAAACTATGATTTGCACGAAAAGTTTTCTCATTATTTATTATTATTATTATTATTATTATCTCCGACACATCCAACAAGGATCAAACATGAAAGACATAGAACTGAGAAAAAAAAAAAATTAAAGACAGGAATATTTTAATTGAAGAGAGAGAAATGCTACAATTAATTAAAGAGAGAGAAAGTAAAACACCAACAAATTGCCACCACTATATCCGTGGAAACAAAATTCACTAAAAATATTCACATGATATTTTTCTTCTTTTCTTCAATTAAAAAAATTCATTCAGCAACGCATTTAAAAAAACACCAAACACAACCCAAACAGAAGACATAGATCAAAACAATCAAATGCAAGATTCACTAAAATAGAAGAATAATCAGTTATGCTAATAATAATATTTTGTAGGGGCTGAGCCCCTATTGTAAAAAAAAATAAAATCAGTTATACAAATAATAAAATAAAAATAATTAATTGAGGCCCTAATGATATCTTCATTTCCTTTATTCAATTTTTTTTTATAAAAAAAAATCCAACACGCAATTAGAAAACACAATAAAAGCATATATGAAAAATTTATTTCATTCACAATAAATAATGAAATCCCTAATTCCAATAAAAAACAATCACTTTTTGACACATAAAAATATTTTTTTTAATACTAAACAAACCTTCATGAACGTCGGAAAGGTTGACATAAGCATATCCAAGAGAGCATCCTTTGATTTGGTCCCTGCAAACCCTAACTGAAATCACTTGAGCCACTTGACTGAATAGTTCAAACAGTTGTGTCTCATTCACGTATCTATCGAGATCACCAACATATAAAGATGCATTCTCAAATTGTCCATCATTTAATGCTCTTGCTCGAATTGCTGCCATTGGACTGAAATCGCCGCTATTATTTTTTCTGCGAAAATTTAATCCTTTTTGAAACACTCAAACAATAAATATATATAAAAAAAAAACAGATTTTTAATTCAATCAAACCAACAATGAAGGGTCAAACAATGAGTTAGAACACAGGAACAAAAAAAAATACAAGGATTATGATTAGGGAATACCAAAAAGGAATTGGGGATTTTTTTGGGTTAATTTTGAGTAATTTTTTGGTTAAATAGTTCCCTTGCAAGGGAATAAGGACCGCTGCCGAGGGGAGTGATTCTGTGTTTTGATTTCTGCGTTGGTGTGAGAGTGCGACGCTACGGACATGGGGTTTATATACTGTCTTGAAATGTGTCATTTTGCTGCGTCGAATCGCTGCGTTTTGGAGAATCACATGGGTCCCTGAGGAATGAAAAGAAGCCACGTGACATTATGACACAGGTTTTTGTCTTCTCTCTTTCATAACTCCCGCAAGTTGACGTTGACGTTTGTAGCATTTTTCACATTATATTAAATGACTGCATTTAATTTTTAAAAAATAATAAATAACTGCATTGAATTTTAAAAAACAATAAATGACTGCATTGAATTTAAAAAAATAAAAATAACTGCATTTAATTTTTAAATTAATAATAAGTGACTGCATTTAATGGTCAGAATAGTGGACCCTGGACGGGAGAAGATTCCGTGCAGTTTAAAATACATAATATGTCTTCAGTTATACAATCTAACCATTAACTTTTTTCAAAAAATTATTTTATAATAAAATTATTTTAATTCAATGGTTAGGATTTTCTTTGAGTGATAATGTGATTACAGGGAATCCATTATCACTGTGGGTCTTTGTTTTGACGTCATTCTATGAGATAGAAACATGACACGTCAGATTTACATGCGACCAATCAAAGACTTATGGATGATAAAATAAAACTAAAAAAGAACCAACATATAACATTAGAGAAAAAGGGTCCACCAAGAGGGTGTTTTTGTAATTTCATTTCTTTGTCTGTTTCTTACCATTACACCTGTTAAAATGTTAGGCCAGGCCAATCTAACTCATTTTTTTTTACCGAGTTTTAAAGAATTTGGTTAGATTAATGAGTTAAATATATCAATTTATCAACCATTTAAAATTTAAAAAATAAATAAATTTAAAAATATTATATATATTTTTTTATTCGAAACACATTTAATTAAAAAAAAAATCTAAAATACAAATCAATTACTAAATATGATAGTAAAATAGTTCAAATCTTAAAAAAAATACAAGTTAAATAATATTGAAGTCTAAAATTTTTAAATCTTAAATAATATTACAAAATACTGAAAAAAAAAATTTAATTCCTCAAGCCCTAAATCACATTAGAGTCTTTAGTATGACTATTTCTTCTCTTTCAATATTTTATTTTGTCTTCTTTACAATAAAAAAAAATAAAATTCATCTTCCTTGTCGGATTCGCATGTCATAAGTGGATTTAGTCCAATTTTTAAACTCACAAGAAAATTAATATTTTTTCTTATCCGATCCGGACTCATGGTGGCTGGACCAACACGTCCAAACACGTTTTGGCAGTTGTACTCGCAAGGTTTTCGTGGACTTTGCACATTGTTTTAGTTTATGAGAAGTCCTAGAAATACGCTTATTCTAATGTATTAAAATCTATTAAATATAAAATTAGGAGAGATAACATTAAATATAATGGTTGAACTCACAAAATTTTATTAATTTATAAATTTCAACCAATTGAATACGTTAGACAGTATGTTATTAATATTTCAATTAATTTATAAATACTATTAATATTAGGGACATAAGGTTCAAGTTTGAATGTTTAATTAACTATTTCTATGTTTAATCAACCCGGGTATATTTGAAAAAATGTTTCACTTTATTTTAAAATAATATGAGAAGGTGGAAGGCAAGAGTTGAACTTAAGTCTTCAAAATCAAATAACTATAGATTAACCAACTAAACTATAATATTTAGTTAATAAACATATTACAAATTATATATATAATGTATAATTTGCATTATGTATGTATGAATATCCTTGTAATCATATAAAAATTTATTTATTTTGTTTCAATTGATAAGTTAATATTATTTTATCTTAAAATAATGTTAATATTATTTTAGCTTGATAAATATGTAACATGTAATATTAATTTAGTTTCTTATTCATAATAAAAATAGTATTAAAAATAAAATTTTATTTGTGGAACCATTAAAATGAATATGTAAACTATGAATATAATATAAGTAAATATAATTTTATTATTCATATTTGTTATTATTAAATGTTAATGATTAATTTCTATCTTTCTATATAAAAAAAATTGTATCTATTTTTTTTGGTTTAAAATTTTATTATATCAATAAATTTGAAGTTAGAAAATGAATTTGTGAAATTATATTAATCTATGATATGATTATTTTTTACTTCTGTCTAAGGGAAAGTATAAAATATATTTTTTTTAATACAAATTGAATTAATCAGTAATTTATTGGTTTAATAATTGTCTCAGTAATTGAATATTTTGATTGATTTGATTACTTGTTGAAATTTTAAAACTATGATTATAATTACTAAATTGCTTTTTTTTTTTTCTAAACTGTTTCTACCTGCATGGTTGTGTTATGAGATAGTGCTAAGTCATACCTTTTTGAAACATGTATAAATTTGAAGAATATCGGGATTTGAGATATTGGCAATAAGTCATACTCTAATATAAAACTCTTATGAAAATGAGAATAAACAATAAAAATGTTTAAATATTAGTCCTAATTTGTGTGTTTTAATCTTTTAAATTAAAAGTTATATTTTTAATTTTTTAAATATGATAAATATTATTTTATACCAAATTATCAAATAAAATATATAAATTTTATAATTTGTAATAATTTTTATCCGTCCAAATAAATTATGACAATAAAAATAAAAACTGATCACAGATTATACATACCATCGATATAATTTATTTAAAAATTTATATAAAATAACTAAAAATAATATTTATCACTTTTAAATAATTAAAAATCGTAAAGGCTAAACACCTATAGCTAAAAACTTAGAAAGGTGATGAGTTTTATTACTTGTGGTATCCTTGAGAATCAAATCAACTCACGTGGATAGGTTGTTATACCCCTTGAGAAGTAAGGAAATTTCACATGAATAGACCATTTACCATTATGTCTTGCGTGAATAGTGTACTCAACCAGACATCTTGATATACAGTATATACCTTTGAAAGAGTAGCTAGTGACTAACAGAATAATCCATGCTTGGTATGAGTTTCAGTGTATGATATAATGAACCGTTTAATCATGTTGTGACATACTAACATTCTAATGTATGTGCAGCTTGAGTATTCTTCTCATATGATTTTACTAGCGATCTGTGTACTTTGTTCATATGCTTTGTTATTCGATGTTTGAAATTATTCTTGTACACTCGTCATTAGGATAGACACGTTAACGATCATGGTCATTGTGCTATTCCTAGTCAGTGTCTGGCATTGGATAAAGTCTATTGGTCTGTTATGTTTTTGTTTGAACATTTTTCTCAATTCTTGTACGTAACTGTTTTGGAAAGGAACCTAGTTCCTTTAACTAGCTAATAATAATGTAAAAAAAGAAAATGGTTTTGGGGCAAATTCATTGACAAGTAGCTATAACTATGATAGGTCAAATCAAAGAGGATTTAGAAGGTGTTTACAAAAATAGGGGAAAAAAATGGGAAAGGCAAGGAGAACTTGCCATATTGACGCTAGTGGGCAGTGTGAATATTAATAGATTTTAAGCTTGGATAGAAAATTCTTTCATTGTGGAGTGAGTAGGGACTCAAGGAAATGAAATAGTAAAAAATATATATCTTATTGGAAAGGAAAATTTTTTGGTGGAGGCTTCTTGTCATCTATCCTTTTAGGAATGAATCGATGGGAATAGTACTTAAAATGTGTCTGGAAAGAGTTTCATGTGAATATATATATATTTTTTCAAATCTTGAATCAAACATGAATATTATATACCCATTTTCTTAAATTGCTTGTACAAAATAAATCTTCAATCAATAATGTGTGTATGTTATAAATTGATAAAATCTGAGTATAGATTAACCATTAGTCTTTTTTCAATTGATATACACAAATTATAAATACCTTGTATGTTTTTCCCATACAAATATTCCATACCTTTATAAGACATGATATATATTTTTTTTAAAATAAGTCTTTTTTCATAAGATTTTATTCCAATTGTCTTGTGCATTAATTATTATATTTTTCTTTATTAAAATGCTTCGATTTATTTTAAATCATAATTGAATGTATTTTAATTTGTGTATTTTTAATTTCCGTTTTATAAAAATGGAAAAGAAGATTTTTGGAAGATATTGTACTTAAAGATAAATTTAATATTACTACTTAAATTTAATCAATTTTCTTAATAAACGCAAATTACTCCACGTCTTATAACTAGGAACGGGTGGAATTCTGTAAAAAAGAAAAGAAACGGGTGAAATATTTTTATATTTATTTTAATTGCAATTTAGGAAAATATAAACGCAATTTTTATTCTCATTTCAAATAATTTTAAGGAGTGTTTTCAATAAAGTTTAAACACATAAATTAAATCGCTAACATTCTGCTATTAATATAACATATGGTTCACCAAACTAAAAAAATAAAAAGCATTCTTATGGGACATCTAAATTTGACAATAGTTAATTATTTTAATTTTCGAAACAATGTTGCAGTAAATCAATTTAACATTCTATCATACAAATGCAACATTTTCATGTTTGTCCTAGCTTCTATATATAAAGAGGACTACAATATCAAAATGGTGACAACAAAATAAACACAAGTAAGTTACTCGTAAGCATACTAAAATGGGGGGTAAATCACTGAGACAAAAAAGAATATGAAGAATTTGAGCCACGACATTAGAGGAATTCATAATATAATTCAATATTCCTATATCAGCATGCACATCCACCTGCTTGTTCATTCTCTAGAGAAACTTCTGGAACATCTTGAAAATATCTGCAATGTATAATGAAATATTTACATCAAGACAGTTAAGCAACAATCTTTTTGGAGCCTATTTGAGTAAGCCATATAATTTCTAATGCCACAAGTTTATATGTTTCATGAGATATCAAACTTTTAAAAACCAGTAATGTTGGGGATAGGAATAATTTTAAAAAATATGTAAAGAATTTATAAATAGAGGGTCTACACAATCAACCACAGTCAATTTTAGTAAAAACTTGTTTATAATGAATTGCTTCAATTCTGTAGTGAGATGCAAGACAACAACAACAGCATGTGTCATGCAATGCAAGATAAGGGAAATATTTACTAGTTACAAGTTACAACACTTTAGTTGCATATTTCAATAGTGTCATAAGCCTTTTTTTTTTTAATTGTGTTGGATTTTATTTATAGGGATTTTTCTGTTTAATTTGCAAGAGGATTGGTAGGCTTTGCCATGACTAACTTAAGTATACTCTGCGTGATATCTCTTCACCTAAATTCAATAATATATAGTATCTAGTTGGTAATTAAATTCAAAGGAAAATGTCTTAGTAAAGAAGAGAAATGCAACTCAAACTCTTTTAAATACTCTCGATTAGTTAAAGTTTAATTATGGAGACTCATTAATA
Organism: Amphicarpaea edgeworthii; assembly: GCA_014843725.1. Taxonomy (NCBI): domain Eukaryota; kingdom Viridiplantae; phylum Streptophyta; class Magnoliopsida; order Fabales; family Fabaceae; genus Amphicarpaea; species Amphicarpaea edgeworthii. The sequence goes on from CM026325.1 coordinate 5,983,077, forward strand.
ATGATGATTTACAGTAAATTTTAATCATTTACTGAGAGAGTATTTAAAAGAAAGTCTGTGAGAAAGTCTTGCTAGCAGTCATGGTTAAGAATCATATATCTATATGTTATTGAATAATGTGTGTGTAAAACAAAAGCAAATCTTACATATCTTGGTCATGCTCATTCGCTAGAGCAGTCTTAGCAATACATATGAATGCCTCATCAACATTGTAGTCCTCTTTTGCTGATGTCTCATAGTAGGGAATATTCCCTTTTGAAGTACACCACTCCTTTGTTTTCTTATCAGAAACCTGCATGCATATATATGAAATAGTTAATTAATTAGACCTTATAATTTATTGCAGGAGATGAGAAAAAATTTGTAAGTGCAAATAGCATTTGCATACCACTCTACTATTCCCACCGTCAATATCAATCTTGTTTCCAAGCAATACAAATGGAAATGTCTTTAGATCAGAAGGGTTTGCCTATGTCACAAGAAATAAATTATCACAATCAAAGTTTTACCTTCACTTGGAAAGGAAAAGGGAAAGTTGTGTGATACTTTAACAAGGAACAAGGATGTTTGTAAAGATGCCAAAGAATCAAAAGTGGAGAGTGACAACTAAAGCTAGGAAACTATACATTTTAATTTACCCAAAGTGTCAAATAAATATCTCAACAAAATGTTGAATAAGATGATCAAAGGCTAAGAACAAAGGCAACAACATTATTACATAGCCATATATTCTTAATAGAAAAGAGCTATTATGAATTATTGTAATTAATTATAACTGCAATTAGTATTGCTATGAAGCTCTGGATCAAGACTAAGACTAACCCTACACATTAAGAAATGAAGTTCTCCATTGTTGCAACCTCTAATATTCAATCAAATTACACTTGGAATCAGCTTGTCCCATAAGCCTCAAAAGCACAAAAAGGAAATTGTTACTCAATACTTAAAGTATATGTTTTACAACTTAACATTTAAAAGAGTGTAATAAGTTTGAAAGCAATTACATAAATCATTGAAAGTAACAAAGTTGAGAACCTGTTTGAGAAACTCCTCATGCCAGTTGTCAAGGGTATCAAAGGACTTCATCACATTAACATCATACACTAAAACACAACAATCTGCACCTCTATAAAATGCAACTCCAAGACTTTGAAACCTCTCTTGCCCCGCAGTGTCCCATATCTACCAATCAGATATCAGATTCATATATACAAACAATCAAAACACACACAATAACTTCAAAAACACAACTAAAGAAAAAAAAAAAAAGAACACTGAAATACCAGTTAACTATATATAAAACCCACTTGCAGAGTGACGAGTTTCTCATCAATTTGGAGTTCCTTGGTGACGAAATCGGCACCAATTGTAGCTTTATACTGCTGACTAAACTTCTTATGCACATATCTATACAAGTAGTTAATGATCTACACATGCAAATCCTAACAAAGGGAATAAATAAATAAAGCTAAAAAATTGCCTTAATTAAATTGATCCCAAACAAATAACTAGAACTTTTTTTTTTTATCTTCCTTTAAAGACAATCTTGTCTCTAACATTATCTAACATTAAATATAAACACCTCTTTCAATAGAGATATGAACCCTCATTAGTAGTAATAAATATAACTTTTAACAAAAGAATTAAAATTTCACGGTAGAACATAGCATTAATGCATTCAATGGTACAAAGCAAGAGAATATATACTACAACATCAAGAGCATATTTAATAGCAAAAATTACCACGAATTCAAGTGTATATGTTGGTAGGATAAGAGATAATGGTAGGGGGCCACTTTTACCAATTCCCCAAATAAAAATTTCAAAGGGTTCATAGTCTAATTTATGTGACACCAAGAAACCGAAATGAAAAGCATACACCAAATCAAACATTAACAAAAGTACAACAAAAAAAAACAGAAAAAGAAAAATGATATTAGGAGGTGATGGATACTGATTCATCAAGGAGGTCTTTCCAACCCTATAAAAAGAAGAAAAAAAATGAAATATTGAGAGATGAGAAATGTAAAAGTGTTTTGATGAATAAAAGAGAAATTAATCCCAATGTGCATACCCACTATCGCCGAGAACGATAACCTTAAGCAAAGTTCTTCTGCGCATTGACATGCCTCTTGCTATTATGAATTATAATTATTACAAAGGATGGAAGGTGAATCACCTTTTTTCTTTTGATTTATTTCTGTCTTGGTTGGGTAATTGGTTTGTGGATAAGCCTATCTTTTGGTTTTGATTTGAGAGAGAGGAATTGATGAAAAAAAAGAGGTCAATTTTGATCACTTTCAATAATAAATTATATCAATAATAATCATCTTAAAATGAAAATTACATTACTTTTAAGTTTCTAAAAAAAGAAAAAAAGAAAAAAATATAATGAGTAAAAGTAAGATGCAAATATTGTTAATAATGTTTACTAGACATAAAACTTAATAACAAAAATACAATTGATTAAATAAATTATAGAACAAAACTATGGAAAATAAATAAGTCAAACACATTATAGAACAAAATTATGAATAATAACTAAGTCAAGAAATATTATATTACAGCAACATATTTAATAAATGTTTTACATTCATGATAAGTGATTAATTTTTGTAACATTTTTTGTTGTAAAATATTTTGACAGTACAATTTAACACAACTTTAAGAGTAGTGGTGTAATTTAGGCTTATTGTTATCCCAAATCTTCCACGAAACTTAAATCCGCCGCAAGCGCAGGCGCAAGCAACAAAACATATATAACTCCGTCTCCAGTCCACCCTTCTTCTTCAGATCCACAACCCCAGCGAGCGAGCGAGCCGGCACCGAGGAAGAAGATGGAGGACGAGAAGACGCCCCTGGTTGGAGAAATCGAGGAGGTGGGCGCGACTACTGAGGACGACGGTGGTGACGTCAACCCCCGCACGAGCGAGCGTGAGAAGCCTGTGCGGACCAAGGTCCCGGAGGTGGAGATCCACCTCTACCGGCAGGGGAAGGGTCCCGTGGCGGTCTTCAAATCGCCGCTGGGAGGCTGGGAGCAGGATCAGCTCGAGGTCAGAGACATCCTCGAGAACCACTCCATGAAGTCAGTCTTCGCGTTTAATCCCACCGCAGGCGGCCGCGGCGTTCCGGTGCGCTTCAGCCCCAGGAATGGGAGGTCGGTTCTCACGTATAGGGATGGTGCTGTTGTTTACCTCGATGGAGAGCCCAAGGTAGGTTTTTACTTTCTTAAAGTTAGTGTATTTTGCTTCAGGGTAAAAAATAATTCAGTTTAGTTTTTTTTATGTGTTGATTGTTTTTTATTTTGTAATCTAAGTAGTTGTTGTTTTTGGTACTGGGAGTGATTGAATGCGTGAGAAGCTTTATGGAATGCGTGGAAGAGAGAAAGAAAACAGGGAAGAATGAAATATTGAGTTTTTTGGGGAAAAAATCTCTGTGTTCTCTCTTCAATTTAAATTTTACTTGTTTTCTCTGTCGATTTGTTTTTTCCTGTTTCAACTTTCAAACACATACTAAGGGGGTTGGATTGGAGTTAGTAGAAGGAGTTAGTTTTCCACAGCACGACTCAAGCTACGGTTTGTTGCTGAGGGAGTGTGCTCTTGTTTAGTGTCTCACTGAACTTTGGAATGGAACTGGATTGGATTGCTTAAGAAGGAAAATACTTGAGGAAACCGAAAAATGTAGCATCAATGTTTTGGCAGAATGGGTTTTAGGATGATAGGATCTGAATGAAGAGGTGAATTTGAGATTTTGTGTGCCTATTGCCTAATAAAGATTATGGAGAGCAAGGAAATTTATTGGTTAGGAACTAAGAAAGAAAGAAAGAAAGAAAGAAAAGGAAACTTGATGGTTTAAGTTAAATTGCTTTTTGTAATAGGAAGAAAAGAATGTGTGGTCTAGTTTAGTGAAGCTAAAAGGCGTTAGTGTATAAATTAGGGAGGAGAATATTCTATCTAGGTGTTAATTTTGAATCCCTTTAATACGTTATGGATAAGTACAAAGCAGACAATTAATATGCGAGTATTATGTGGTTCTTGAGGCTTGAGAATTACATCACTTAATGTTGTGTCAGAGTAAAGAGAAGAATGTTGAAGCTTTGTATTGTAATTGTTGAGTGATTGCAAGGCCTTATTACTATTACCGGAGGCATCACTGATCAATAGTTTATATTAGTTACCCAGGAATGCTTCTGTATTAATCTGAGAGCTGAAAATTGTTTCATTTTTGAGAGGTAATGGTGTCAAAATGGTTCTTGTATACTATGCTTGTTCATAGTTGATTAAAGATGCTTTTATATTAGCTTCATATACACTGGTCATCTAGAGGATTTGGTGAAGCATAACCATCTCTGGAACCAATCAAACTAATTAACTAAATGTTTCTAAAAGTTATTTCTTAATGGGAGTAGAGGAAGGAACAAGTATTCAGTAAATTCTTCTAATTGAAAATACAACAGGGAAAATATTGGGCTTTTCCCAGATCCTATTATTTTTTAGATTTTGGGAGGGGATCAAGAATGCAAGGCTGTTTAGAGGTGTGCTTTGTAAACTAAGATGATGTGTAATTGGCTTGAAATTGTTTGAATTTTTAATAAGCACCTCTTATCCAGTTATCCTAACACCTGCTATGGGATGGTTCCATTCTCTACGTGGGAGAGTGATCTACTACCAGTTATGCTGGGTATCCCATAGTTGAGATTTGAGAATCCATGATGGGGAATGTGCATACAAAAGACACAACAACAATAATTTACTGTCCAAGAATAATGCAGTTTACAAAGTATCCTCTGAAGTTTGTTTGGTCTTTGTAGGGGGTGTTCTACATCACTGATAAAGTATTTTACATCATTTATATTGTGCATTTTCTTTTACAGAGTGATGTATCATGTATACAATACAATTATACATTTCTACACTATTTTTTTAATTTGAAATACTCCCCAATATGATCACCGTTGCCATGTTGTTAAAGATCTATGTGATACAAAAATGCAGTTCATGTAATCCTAATACAAACATGTATATGTAGTTCATGTAATATTTTCATTTGCTGAAACTTTTCTTTTGCAGGACTCGCTAGTGAAACCAGTGACCAGGATCTTGGTTGGGGTTGCTTTAATAACCTTAATGATAACACTAGTTTCGAGGGAGACTCCAGACTGGTTGAGGAAATTAAATTTCTCTGGTGTGAACTTCCCTCCATGGATCTTGGCTTGTGTAGTTATTGTCTTCACCCGCATGAGGAAGAGAACTAAAGATTTTCTGAAGAAGCGTGGCTGGTGAATGAACTTGTGTTGATGCTTCTGTGGTAGGGTTTTATGCATTTCTCTACACACTTTCAAGAATTTGTTCAAACTGACATAATTTTGTTGATTAGTTATATCGTCATAAATATTATAGGTTAATAATAAGCGATGCCACATTTGATGATACATAGATGTTTATTGTTCAGCGAATATAGGCTTATCTATCTACATAGATGATACATTTATCCTTCTTTAACTTTTGTTGCTGCTCAAATATATGTGATCACTGATTGGAGTGGAAAGAAATAGTTTTATATCATGCCCATTGGGAATCTTCTGAGATAGCTAGTATTTTTTTTTTTCTTTTTCGTTTTCTAATCTTCATGGACTAGTTCACAAGTGTTACTATTAGGTAACAATTTATAATCATCATGAAGTATTGATGTTCATATAGTTATTACTTACCAAATGAAAATTTTCACTCACCTCCTCCCTCCCTAATCAAGTTAATTTTTTGTTGTATTGCTAATTATTTCGAAGAATAAAGATCCATGGACACCCAATGTTAGTATACACCTTGAGAGAGAAAGGGAGAAAAGAGAAAAATGCAAATATGATAGGTGATATGATTAGATAGGAGAGATAAAAAAAAAAAAAGGTGTTTAGTAGGTGAATAATAAAATGAGGTGTTGAAATATTAGAATTCTATTTCGAATGTGTTCTTCATTTCATTATTGCAAGTGACTAGATGCTTAAGGGTAGCATAGGAAGGTAATTTCTTTTAGAAAAAAGTGAAAATTGATAAGATGATAAGATAAATGTTATAGAACTGAGCTAATCCTATCGATAGGATCAACTTACTAAATTGACAAATTATTGGTTGAATCATCGAGTTTGAACAATGTGAATTATTAGATGTAGTATTAAATTTATGAATTTATATTCATTATATATATATATATATATATATATATATATATATATATTACGTGGTTGCAATTTGCACTAGCAAATTGGTTTCGTACCTCAAGTGATGTTAAATCTTTTTATAAAAAATTAAAAACTGAACCGCTTCGTACTTGACGTATTAACAAGAGGATTAATTATTATTACTTCACCATAGAGATTCTCAATTATGAATCACATCATTCACCTGTTAATTAAATTTAATTGGTATGAACTCGCCTATGAGACAAGCAAGTCGGTTATTATTAAGAAATATGTTTAAATATCATTGATTTAGTTTTAAAAATAATTTATTTGAATTATGAAATATAAATTCAATTATTAAAACAAATTTCTTAGTCTTTTACATTATGTTACACCGAAACAATATTTAATCTCTATGTAATATAATTAATTTAAGCCTATGAATATTTTTTTTTTATAGAGATTTTATATCTTTCGATAATATGAATAACAAATTTAAAGAAGAAATGATTTCATAAAACTTAAAAACACAAAAATTTACCCTTAATGTCATTTTGTTAAGTGATTTTTTACATGACTTGTGGAACATTTTGTTCACTTTATTCATTTTTCAAAGAAGTGTGAAAAGGTTCAGAAAAGTGTATAATAATATGCAAGCTCTAACTTTTACAAAAATTCATTTGAATAAATCATTAGTTACATGTTGTGTAAAACAATTTTCTTACATGCTATCATCAAGTAACCTATAGAATTGATGATGTTAAAAAAAACATGTTTGAAGATTGTCTCACGTTTTGTGCAATTAAGAATATGATTATATTTAAGCCAATAAGTCATTCATTGAGGCATTATAAATCTATAACAAAATTCACATTGAAGTCTTAGGCTCTTTCATTTCTCCTAACATTAAGAATAACAAATGGACGCATCTAAATTAAAAAGGAGAGACCATATAAACATATAAAGGTAATCATTTTCACATTTTTAATGGCTAGAATAACACCTCATAATGTTTCTCATTTCTTAATAGTTAATAGGTAAACTCATAATTAGCAAGTAATATTCTTATCTTCAAAACTATGGCCTCATAAATTAGATCTTACAAGTGGGTAAGAAAATGAAAATAAGTACGCCTATAATGCAAATTCTGTTGAAGAAAATAAAACTACAAACCCCCTAAAATCCTACTGCAAATTCAACTCCAATTCCCATATAATGTTCCAAAGCAATTTCTATCATCATGTCCAATAGAAGAACTCACTGATAACTCTTTATTTCTAGTGCAATTATTTGTTATAGGAGTCACAAAACTTTAAAATTGGGTGCTTGTGAGGATTCTGTCCAACAAGTTCTTGAATGATTGATTCGAAAAACTAAGGAATGATAAATCAAATATGTTTTGAGGAAGTAACTAATTATTGAAATTTTTATAATTAGTTGTTGTATGTCTCCTACATTTAAAATATAATAATCATATATGAATAACTGAATCAAATATTTGTCTTAATCAAATACTTTGTTGTTATCAAGAGATGTCTAATTATTTTTCTTAACATTTGTCATTATTCAAAGTGTTGGTCTATAAAAATAAAAGAAAATGACAATAATTCTTTAAGAATTTGAATTTAGACTATATAGTGAAAAATGACATAAAACATGATCAAATTCAAAGTATAAAAAAGAAAGAAAGTCAGATAGGATTTGAAATAAAAATGAGTTGACTTATATTTGATGCTAACAATGAATTTCATAATCTTTTGCTTGACAATTGAAGCAACATATGCTCCACATCCTTGTGTGATTTTATGGTATCTATCCAATGAGAAAAAAAAAGTTGTATATGATAGAATTGATTAAATTTTTGTTTTCAAGTGGAGTTTTGTTTCTTATTGTGATAGGATGACATGTATTTTTCAATAAAAATTATAAAAAAAAATGCATTTTTCAACTGCTAATCTTAAGATTTTAGGGTCTCGTGTTGCATTGTTTAAGCCTTCATGGTTTAAAATTTAGGGTTTTATTCCAAGATTTATGATTTAGGATTTCTTCAAGATTTGAGGTTTCATGATTTAGGATTTATGGTTTTATAAATAAAATATATTAATATTTAAGGGTTTATTCATAAAATCCTAAATCCTTAGGGTTTTATTTATGAAACCCAAAATCGTTAAATCCTTAGGATTTTATTTACGAAACCTCAAATTTTTAAGGTTTCATTTATAAAACCTTAAATACTTAGAGTTTTATTTACAAAACCCTAAATTCTTTAAGTTTCTTTATGAAATCCCTTATCTTTAGGGTTTCATTCACAATTCTTGAGATTTAATGAATGAAACCCTAAATCATAATCTCTAAAACCCTAAATGAAACCATAGGATTTAAGGCTTTAAAAATATGAAAAAAAATTAAAACTTATGAAAAACCATGAGTATTGTGTTGAAGTTTTTTTTAAAAATGAAAATTTTAAGAATTTGAATAAGCAAGAGTATTATTGTGAAAACTTTTTAAAAATGAAAAATTTTAAATAAATATGAAAAATTAAAAAGTATGAAAAAACAAGGGTAATATCTTGAAATTTTGATTTAAAAAAAATGAAAAAAATAAGAGTAATATCTTGAAAATTTATGATTTTTTTAAAAAAAAATGAATTTTTTTTTTATAAAAAAACAAGAGTATTAATGTCTTGAAAATTTCAAAAAAATGAAAATTTAAAAAGTAAAGAAAAAATTAAAAATAAAGATTAGGTGTTTCATGGATGCAAAGTCAAGGATTTAAGGTTTTATGAATCAAATCCTAATGATTTAGTGTTTTATGGATGTATCCCTAAACATTTAGGTTTCGTGGAAGTAACCCAATGAATTTAGGATTTCGTGAATAAAACCATAAGGATGTAGTGTTTCGTGGATGAAACCCTTATGATTTTTTTTTCATAGATGCAACATTAATAATTTAAGGTTTCGTGTATTCAAGTTTATGAATTTAAGGTTTTGTGTATAAATCTTAAGAATTTAGGATTTAGTTGATGAAAACCTAATGATATAGGGTTTCGTGCATGCAAGTATAAGGATTTAGGATTTCATGAATGCAACACCAAGTATTTAGGGTTTTATGGAAGCAACCTTAATGATTTATGGTTTCGTGGATGCAACACTAAGTATTGGGGGTTTTGTGGATGTAACTCTAAAGATTTATGATTTCATGGATGTAACACTAAGTATTTAAGATTTCGTGGATGTAACTCTAAGCATTCAAGGTTTCGTTGATGCAATCTTAAGGATTTAGGGTTTCTTAGATGAAACCCTTAGGATTTAGGGTTTCGTTGATGTAACCCCAAGGATTTAAGGTTTTTTTTTATGCAACCTTAAGGATTTAGGATTTCGTGGATGTAACCCTAATTATTGTGGGTTTTGTAGATACAACTCTAAGGATTTAAGGTTTCGTAGATGAAACCCTTAGGATTTAGGGTTTGATGGATGTAACTTTAAGGATTTCAGGGTTTTATTGATGCAACTCTAAGGAATTTGGGTTTCGTGGATGAAATTCTTAAGATTTAAGGTTTCATTGATGTAACCATTTAGGGTTTTGTGAAAGTTAAGATCTGTTGATTTGTTGTTTGTAGATTCGGTGAAAGTTGAGATCAAAGAATACTAGCTCAATTCTAGAGCTCCTCCATTTTTTTGTCTTTAAAGAAAAATCAAAATCGTTCCCGCTATTATACCCTGCAATTAGTATACAATATCGTTATGGTATGCATTACAAATGGCATGCATAACTTTAAGTCTAAGCATAGAAAAGTAGCAAAATATATGGTATATTGATAAGGATTACATTACAGGTTCTCTGGTTTATGCTTCTTCCAGACAAATTCATATGATCTGCCTCCTCCATTATCCAATCTCCACAGAAACAAAATCGAAAAAGAGCAATTTATGATTTGAACCATCTCAATCGTAATATATATATGATTCAATGTCACATAATTTACTTTTTTTATCTAGCTTTTTATGCATCTTTTTGCTTCAACATGTATTTCTTTTTGACCTTGCTGCATCTACAGAGCAGTATTCTCAGAATCTTCTGTCACACATTGTGCTTGTCTGAATTGACCATATTATTAATTCATCTAAGTTGGTCTTATTAGGAAAAAAAGAAAACACAAATCAAAGAACCTGCCGAGGCGGGGGATCAAATAACACTTTCAAGACCAAGAATTTGACTACACAAAAATACTGTGTTTATATATTATAAACTATATTTGGAAATTCATTTATATATGTGCGCATATTTATTTAAAACTGAAAATTGTTGTTGGGGTGGGGGGGACAAGGATGAAGTATCTTCAGCTAGTGTAAGCTCCAGTGAAAAAGGGGCATCTGAGAAGAAAACAAACAGAAGTAGCATGTGTAGAGAAGTTTCAAGTTCTCTACAACAAGGATAGTAATGTTGTTGTGCATGCATGTGTATGCATTTGATTCAAGTTGTAGATTTGGAATAAAGAGATAAAAAAAAAAAAAAAAAAAGCTAGTATTGCTGATGATCACCCATATTATTATTATTATTATTATTAGTAAGTGCCATTCTCTGTTGCATGTTCCTGTTTGCTGAAACAAAATGAATTGTCCAACCATCCATTGGCCTTTGCTCTTTCAACATAGATTGCAAACTGGTTCTTAGCATCAGGGACATCCAAGGCCAAGTCATCAAGAGATTCTGCAACCCTTCCAAAACCCTTCACCATTTGATTCGTGGTTATTAGTCCTGATTCAAAGCACTCCTTGAGCAGATCCCACAACCTCTCATTCTTCTTTTCAATGGTTCTCACCAAAGCCTTCTTAACAACCTCATGATGGAAAAATGGCATTCCTAACTCCTTCATGCAGCGAAATGCCTCCCTTATGTCGCCTCCGGACTCATACTCCTCTAAAAGCTTACCAATCATGTCCTTGACATCCTCAAATGCCCATCCAGGCCGGCTGCTCCCGCCACCACCCCAACACCTCAAGATTCGCTCCCCGGCCAGTCTAGCCTGTAGCAACGATTTTGTCATTTGAAGCACTTTGCTCCCTATTGAGCCTGGCCCTAAACACTGTGTTCCAATCTCTTCAAGGTGTTGTGGGGCTAGGACTTCATCCACTACAGCTCTAGCTAGAAACATTGCAAGATCCTCAACAACTACAGGATTGTCCAGAGCTGTGTCATCTGCTGACTCTATCAACATCATAAAACCACTCACAACATCATCATTCGGGAAGCACAAAGACGAAAGCAACACAGAAGCCATTTCCTTCTCCCTATTCTTCCTATCCATTGCCAGAGTTATAAGTTTTTTGACAAAGATTGAATTGAGTGAAGCACAGTTCTTGCTGTTTGCTTGTTCTAGGCAGCCATTTACCTCCAATATATCACCTGATAAGAAGTACTCTTGGATTATGGACTGAGTCTTTACCTTGAAACTTTTTGCAGCACTGTCTTCTATTGTGTTCTTTTCAGGCTCCGCTGAGAGTGATTTCAAAGAGGAAACACATAACCAACCCTCTGATGCTGCTTTAGACATCAGTTGCTGCAGAATTTCACGTGCATTTGGTATGTCAAGTGATAAGTCATCAATCGTGTCAATCAACCGATTGAACCCTTTAGACATTTGGCTAGAGTTGATGAAACCTTCTTCAGCTGCCTCCTTCAACAGGTCTAACAGTGGGGATTCTGCTTGACGTCTCTCCATTGCCATTATAAGAGCCCGTTTCACTATTTCATGATGGAAGAAAGGAACTTTCAAATCCTTGATGCATCTGAAGGCTTCGTTCTTGTCACCACTTACAACATACTCCTTCAAAAAAGTGTTTATCTTAGCTTTAACATCATCAACTGTGGTACTCTTACTACCTCCCCAGCATCTCTCTATGATTTCTGCATGAAGAGGGGCTGCTAGATAGCTTTTCTCAGTTTTTTTCAAGACCTCAACACCTTTTGAATCTTCGGGCAAGTAGGCCATCTGTTTCTTCAGAAATGCAGGGGGGAGAATGTCATCAACCACGGCTCGAGCTATGAAAAGCGCTAGAACTTCAATCGTGTCCGGTATATCTACAATCAAGTCATCTGCTGATTCAACTAATTTGCTGAAGCCTTTGTAAACTTGTGCAGGATCAATTATGTCAGCATAAAGCGAAGATAACAGAATAGCAGCCATTTCTTTTTCTTTGTCATGTCTGTCCATGGACATAGAGACAAGTTTTTTGACAAAATAGTAGCCATACCGTGGTTTTCCCAATTCTTTAACTTCATTCATTGTTGCAACAACATCATCAGTGGCAAAGTATTCCTCCACTATTATTGTAGCTTTTTTCTTGTAGTTCTCAAGATCCATGGTCGGTTTCTTTTCATTTGAATTGTCTAATTCCTACAAAACCATAGATGCTCTTTCCATGTAATGTAATAATAGTTACTATTATGATAAGATACTGATAAAATTTTATCTCCCTACCTCAGTGCTGTCATAGTTTGGATCATTAGGATCAAGAAGGTTTGTGTCATCCGTATCAAGCAATCCACCCCAGGTACCTTTTCCACCAGAACCACCTGCTCAATGAGAGTAGGATAAGAAGGTTACTTCTTTGAATTTAAGGAATGCAAATATTTTATCATAAATGGATTAGCCATAAAACACTAAGACTAGACCATTCCGTTTGTTGCCTAAGTGTGTGTTTAGATGAGCGTGGGTAAATTTGATTCTGAATAAAATTAATTTTGTGGCAACACAAGTATATGACCATCACTAATCACATACATTTTATGGTAGCTAATTGGTGCAAAAGTAATCAGGAAATTGGCAATGAAAACTTCAAAGGGTAAAAGACTTCACCTTTCTTTGGACGTCCATCTTTTAGAAGATTTGATTTATTACTCCTTGGACTTAGATTGCTGCACTTGCCTTGAACCTTTGGGGACACAGGAGATTTTGGAGACCTTGGAGATTTAGGGGACCTTGGGGATTTTGGAGATCTTGGTGACTTAGGTGAATTAGGTGAAAGTTGCAATGGAGTAACAGATGATGGATCTACACTTTCTGAAGCAGATCGATGAAGCTCGCGATGCTCATTTGATACATAACCCTCACCGAAATCCATTATGTTATGTCAAACCTTCCACTGTACAACCACAGAAGTCATATATGCTCAAAACAGAATGTCAGCTTCAGAATAAATCAGACTGGAGTCAATTATGCATCATATAGGTGACTTCAATCTCTAATTTACAACTTGAGTCTTTCTTGTCTTGTTCTTTGCATTATCTGCAGACAATGATCCATTCACTTCCCTTCTGTCCTACAATCACCACACCAAAACATGGGGAATAAATTTGATGTGCACAAATGAAACAAAGTAATCAGAATGCTGAATACTATAATAACAAAATCATCAGTGCTATTTATATCAAGAATTGTGGTAGCAACCTAGAAACACATGATGTAGAAGAAAATATGAAAGTGAAAAAGCCAGATAAGTGGATCTTTTTATCTATGGTTTGAACTATAAGACCCTTTATACTTTTGCCGCTGCACATGATCCACAAGTACATGCACAAGTTAAATGCATGCATCTCTCACCACTTCGATGGGAAATCCTTTGAACCAATTTGCAAAGAGAAGATAGAGACAGTAAAGCATATTCTAAGTATACTTATTTGACCATGTGCTTAATACACTGTCCTCCCAAGTTAAATACTTAAGGCTTGTTTGAATACAAGGTAGAAATGCTTTTTAGAGTTTCTTTACTGGAAATATAGATTTTTTTTTTTCCAGTAAAGAAACTTTCAAAAGCTCTAAAAAACAATCCTATCTTTATATCCAAACAGATTCTTAATACACCCCCCTACCAAGAAACATCTGCTTAGAACATACTTTACTGTCTCTATCTTCCCTTTTTATATGCTTAACTGTAAAATGCAAAAAAAAATATATTGCAGCAACTAAAATAGCACAATTGATCAGAATGAAAATACTATAATTTACAATTAAGTGTCTTCACTCAGTATTCAGTAATACTCAAAATCAGGCGTGCAAGAACTTGCAAGTTGATTTGGTATTTCTTCTGTCACTTTGTTTCTTGATTTTGATGGTTTGGAGGAATATCTTAGAAGTCAGGCCAGAGAGACTTTTCATGCATTCAGATGAAGTTCAGATTTATTACAAGCGAAGACACCACAATCTTGACAAACAAAACTAGTTACCTACAATGCCAATTGTAACATACAAGAGTTTCTTATAGCATCACATTATTCTACTAATACGTGATATTTGATCCCAATTTTTATTTTTTTTAGTTTCTTTAATTTAAAAAAATATCACTTTTTGTCTCTCCAATGATGAGACCGTCACAGATTGTGCATTCAATCTGTCAGAAGTCAGTCAGGAGAATTAAAAATAACATGTTTTGAAATTGAGAAACTAATAAAAGAAGTTTAAATTTACAAAACAGTGACAATTCGAGAGAAAAAAAAACATATTTAAGCAAGTTAAATTAAATATAAGACATTTTTAAGTTAGATGTATTTATAAAATTTTCTGAGTATCAATCTCGGATCATCTTAGAATTTCTTCAATATATGCGATTTGATTTGTTAGAGACAGAAGAGGTTTTCTATGAAAATATTTGTCCCATCAATTCAATTACATATAATGAAATGCAAGAGACATTATAGGTACCACGATAGACATTTTAACATCTTAGCCACAAGAATCAGATTAGACATTTCTCACATTAGATTCACGAACATCCTCATTCAACATAGATACATAACACTTCAAATGAATTGTATTTAGACACCATAAACAATTCAAATAACAAATATCAATTCAACAAATTTTCCATCAAAGTTTAGAGGAAGATCGTAGAAGATTACCTTTAGTTATTGGCTCAAAGAGATGATCAATGCATTGGCCTGGGTATGGCTTTGATGGAGATTATTCTACGGTG
Source organism: Amphicarpaea edgeworthii (assembly GCA_014843725.1). Lineage (NCBI taxonomy): Eukaryota > Viridiplantae > Streptophyta > Magnoliopsida > Fabales > Fabaceae > Amphicarpaea > Amphicarpaea edgeworthii. Next base: position 5,998,224 of record CM026325.1, read on the forward strand.
TAATTAAACTGTTGTTGTCTGGATAAAAATTATGTCTACGTTTTATTATTATTATTTTTATTTAGTTTTAACTTGGAAGTTGCAGTTAGTGACAGTTTTTTTTTTTTTCTATCTTGATTTGTTTTTCTGTTTTGCAAAGAGAATTGTTGTGGATGTGTGGTCGGAAATCAACACGGATCTTGAACAAATTTGTCACGTCTAGAACGCTACGGCTTCACAAACTTTGCCTATAGAAACGGGATTGGAAAACGTCAAGGAGACCAAGTAATAAAATATAATATTATATATAACAAAAAAGAAATTATATTAATTTTAATTCACATAAATTGATGAAATGAGATGGGGATATGCAAGGACTAATCCATGTTCACGTAAATTGGTGCACCACCATTTTATTGAAGGAATAAATTGCAATACTCTTAGATATCTTTTTGTCCCTTAAATTTTAACTTTTTTTTTTTTTTTTCAATTCTCTTAACATAAAAGGCTTGATATTTTAGGACTATTTTTTCCCCCAGATATATTGTTAGATAAAAGTGAATGAGTCATTGATGTTTTAGGACCATTTTTTTCCCACTCCCTTTTTATTCTCCTCCATTCTTTCAAAATACCATAATATTTCATCCTTTCCATAAAAAATCACCATCTTTTCCATTTTTATTTATTTATTTCCATATGTTCAAAAGGCCTCCATATTTCCTTCCTCTTTTCTTCTTCTCACTTTGTCAAAAACAGACTAAAATTTGCTTGTTTGAGTGTAAAGGAAATGAATGAGTTGAAAGATAAGGTTTTAAAAATTTAAGGAAAAAATAGATACTAACTCAGTCCATTTTATATAGGAATCTTTCAAAAAAAATGCTTATGGAAAAAGGCTAAATTCACTCTACCGTATTTTCCCTTTTCTACAAGCTTATCCAAACCGATCCAAACAGGACCTTATAAGACCAGTTTGCCTTTTCTAAACCATTGATCAAAACTCATAAAAGACCAGTTTGCCTACGTTTGTCATTGATCAGAGAAGTGGTAACTTCACTGAAAAAGTATAAAGCTCATTCTCCACTGCACTCTAAGCAAAAAACAATGACATAACATTATCATTCTCAAATAGTATTATGTATGGCCAACGCATGTATATGTCTAGCTTGTTAAAAAATCCAGGGTCAAAACGCTGAAAAGTGGCTAACATGCCAGCACCACCGAACTATCATTCATCAGTTAACCCATATATGCTAAGCAAACTTTCAGGAATGCTTGTCTTGCCCTTGTTGCATAGTCAAAGCTATGTTGCGGTCACCATACTCGAGTTGTTTATGCTTTCGTATCAGGTGCAGCAGCATCCTTCGGATCACCACTAACGGCATCCTTCGTTTCTAGTTCTTTACTAGCAGATGCTTCTGCTGCCACCTCCTCTTCTGTGTCGCTCTCATTGTCTGAACAAAAAAAGACCCAGAAAAGATAGATTGTGTTAGTCAGGTTGGTTAGTTTCTGTGGTTAGTTAGTTATAACACTGTTAATTAGTTTGAATAAGCTCCGGTGTTAGTTCCCTATAAATAAGAGCTTTGTGTAAACCCTTTGTGAAAAAATAAAAAAAAGATTGATCATGCCGTATCTTATAAAAATAACATGGACAAAGCTTGGATATGCTTACCATCATCATTGCCTGCAGCATCAAAATCCAACCCTTCACCCCCTCCCATGTTCAGCTTCTGCATAAAAAAGTGAATTCATGGTCAAAACTTGAGTGCGAGCCTAACTAAAAACATCAGTGTAAAACTGTCATTTTAGCTATGCTACTTACAGAAAAATCAATGTCGCCAAAGTCCATATCAGATGCAGCTGAAAAGGAAACATAGAAATGAGACTACACAATCAAATGAAACCTCGAATTCAGAGAAATTCTGAAAATCACTAACGTTTAGCATCCTGCTCTTGCTCCTCGTCTTCATCAACCCATTTGTCCCAATCAACTTTCAGGAAGACTGGAGATTTCCCTCCCTGTTTCAACAATCTGTCCCACCACTTGTTCTCGGCCTTTTTCACCAAGTAGCAGATATGTCTTGAACCAACACTAGCTTTGCTATTCTGAGAAGACATAGTAGCACCACAACCATTACAAGATAAACAGAAAAGATATGATTAACAAACCATCAACTGGCTGGGCTGCTCTTACCTTTACATCAATCTTGTCAAACAGATCAATGTCAACTTCATAAGGAATCTTCTCAGCACCGGCAGTTGCAGAGAAGTGAAATTTTCCTTCTGGCTCCAGATTGAGCTTAACATCCTGAGCATCAGGCAATTCAACTGTTAAGTAGAGTACTTCAGACGTCTGAGCCCATTTGACAGAAGGATGGCGGCTGTAATTTAAGCAAAAATACCAGGAGTTAGTGTAGCACTTTCGAGGAAGAAAGTGTTTTTGGATTAAAAATAGACTGATTGTATCCATGTTTGAATAAATGCTAATTCAAGTAGAGCATGTAAAATAAGGTAACACTTGCAATTTTAGCAAAGACTTGTCCTCATTAACTTAATTTCTACCTTATGAATAAGCCCAACCAAAATAACCTATTTGAGTTTCAAAATCTCTTTTAAAAACTTGTCCAGACAGGATCAACAAGCTTCATAAGTACTTAATGATGTGGATAAGCTCGAGTAAGTCGGATATAAGTTCATCAAATTGAGGCCTAAATGTGGTAATGAAAGACATATGAAAACATTAAGAAAACGTGAGAACTTAAAGGGCAAAAGATAAATAGAGATATTAAATGATGACCCACTTACATGCAATTTCTTGGCTTCAATCAATTCAAAAGTATAAATTTCAGTCCACCAAATTTGACCTTAGTTAAGATTCTAATACTAAAACGATTTCTTTACAATCTGAAGCTTTAACCTAGACATCAATTTTTCCTAGATTAAATGTTCTCAATAAAAAAAAAAAAAGTTCTTTCTTTCGACAGGAAGCTCATATCAAATGAGAAATGTTTTCTTGATACATGCTAAACAACACCAAAGTGGTAAAATGAATGCATCCAACCCATGAGTCATGACTATTTCAGATATGTGGTAGATGGCAGAAGATTCGCATCACTTGCATCCATAATCATTAAGTAACAAATAAATTTAAGAATGAAAAAAAAAAAATACACCTGAGATCAAGTCTAACCTTGCCACAAAGAGAATGGATGAACAGGGTACCAAAACCGAGACAGTTCCAAATTTGAACAACAAAAATATGAAAAAACTTATTACGAACTAGTTGTTTCCTCTATTTCTCGCTATGCTAATAGCAAAACAAAAACAGAAAAAAACCCAACTCACAGTGATTCTAATTTTACAATAAAATAAGAAGAAAAAAAACAGAGCAAGTGGTAGTAAACTAAAACCCTACATGCAAAAATCAAAGTGAAAAAAAAGGTTACATAATCATCTCTTTGTTACAATCCATATGAAGATCAACAAACGATAAGTTATATAATGAAACCATCGCTTAAAAGAGAATTTAAAATGCTAAAAACCCTAACTTTTTTTCTCAAAAAAATAAGCAGACAAAAAAACAAAGAAACACGAAGTAAATACAATGAAAAGAAACCCACCACAACAAAGTACTATGAAATTCATCCAAGTTAAGGAATATTAGTAATTAGAGAAAACAAAGAGAAAACACAGTATCTATGTATGCATGCAGTTTAAAATGTTCTGTTGAACCATTTTCTGAGAAGAAAAACAAAAGCAGTGGCTAAGATAAGAAAATGCATCATCTGTTGAAAAAGCGCACCTCATCTTAGATTGATTTCTCTGGAAAAATCTCAGAGGAGTCTGCGGCTTGTTTTGTTTTTCTCTGGTGAAGGAAGCGTGAGGGAAGTGAGTGACTTTACTTCGTATCAGTGTTAAGGTTTTCTCTCATCGTATTCCTCGTAACGTGTGCGACATAATCATTATTTTATTTTATTTTACATCAAAAGTAAAGGTTATTTTCTTTTTTTTAAGAAAAAAAGGTAAAGGTTAATATATATGTGAATTGACTATTGAGCTTTGAGGACAGGAGTTTTTTTTTTTTTTTTTAATTGATTTTATTTCTTAAAAAAAATAGTCTAATGAATTTCGGTTATAAGATACTTTGTTGCTGTCAATACAAAAATGAAAATATGTTTACTCTGAAAACAACTATTTCCTCTTTCTTTCTTTTGCTTAATGAAATTCAATTGTATATAAGAATTCTCCAAAGTATTTTTATTTATTTTAATTCAAATATTGTTTAAGTGTCTGTTGTGTAAAACCTTATAAATATAAGTTTGAATTAAAAGTGGGATTTAAAGTTAAGTTTGATAGTAAAAAAAATGAGTTTACTATAATGTAATTTATATTATGATATTATTTTATTCAAAAGTATAATTGATAAAATAAGATTTATTTAAATAGTATTAATAAAAAAAAATACTATGATTTTTATTTAACTTAGATTATTTAAAAATTAACTCTCACTTTGTTTCTCTATATATTGTAAATCCTTTTACACATCCCCTGTTTTGTAGATAATTCCGACCATCAAGTGAGAAAGAGTACAAGGGATATCCAATCCAACCCTTTTACAGAAAACCAAAAAACCTGTTCTGCATCATTCCACTGACCAATTAAATTTGATAAAACTTTTCCTACAAATAATAAACACACCTTAATTAGTACCTGCAGGCTGCAACACACTATATTGTATTCCTATACAATTCCTTCAAACACTCCATGGGATACATTGACCATTCATAAAAAGAAAAGGAGAAAGACTTGATCAAATCAGAAACACATTAAATTATTTTCTATAATGGTTCCTTTGGCTTAAGCTATTTTAATTTTTGGATTTTATTAAGGTAGACTCTTAATCTTTGATTCCAAGCTTAGATAGGTATAACCTATTTGTCCTTTTTGGATTGGTGTTTTGTCTTGTATGTTTATGGTTTCATCTTAAATTCACATGTCTCTTATCTATATACAAGGGTTGAAGTATTCCATTTATTTCTGATTTGAATCCCATGTAATATATAAATTTATTTTGCCTGTAAGAAGAGCCATGCAAAGAAAGTAGGAGACTACTCACATTTAACCCTTCTTTCGAACCAAAGCAATGTTAAGTACAAAACAAATAGCAAAAGGTCCTTGGAACTTCTTGGTATATAATTACTTGCTAATTCATCCTAGCTGATCACAACCTTGTTTTTGTGCCAACATAAGTTGTCTTACTAGTTTCTTAGCATTTATATTTTTGAAGTTCCAAACCATGGCACAAGAACAGCACCATCCTCATCTTCGTTCACACAAAAATGGATTTATGATGTCTTCCTCAGTTTTAGAGGTGAAGACACTCGTCAAAATTTCACTGGCAATCTCTACAATTCTGTGTGAAAATGGAGTTCATACTTTCATTGACGATGAAGGGCTTAGAAGAGGGGAAGAAATTACACCAGCTCTTCTCAACGCCATTCAAAATTCAAGGATTGCCATTGTTGTTTTCTCTAAGAACTATGCATCCTCAACTTTTTGTTTGGATGAACTTGTAAAGATCCTCAATTGCATGAAGGAAGAGGGCCGATCAGTTTTTCCAATATTTTATGATGTTGATCCATCACATGTTCGGCATCAGAAAGGGACTTATTCAGAAGCATTGGCAAAACATGAAGAAAGGTTCCAAGATGACACTGACAAAATGCAAAAATGGAGGAAGGCTTTATATCAAACAGCTAATCTATCAGGCTGGCATTTCCGATATGGGTATTTCATACACCCTTTTATTGTATATGTTATAAACTATGATCTGTTTTTTCATTTTCCTAATATTTTTCATATTAATACTCATAAGTTTAATGCTATCTTGATCAATGAAATTTAAAAAAATGGTCACAATATATACAATATCATCACTAATTCTGATTGAAATGACTAAAGAAAATACAAATTTGATGCTTTTAGTTTCAATTCACACGTTTTTATATAATGGGCAGGTCTCAGCCAAAATATAAGTTAATCCGAAAAATTATGAGAGAGATATGTAACAAGATTAATTGCATTCCTTTACACGTTGCTGATAATCCAATTGGGCTAGAGTATGCAGTGCAAGAAGTGAAATCTATCCTTGGACATGGTTCTGAGGTCAACATGATAGGAATTCATGGTATAGTAAAAACCAGAATTGCTCGTGCTGTGTATAACTTGCTTTTTAGTCAATTTGAAGGCACATGCTTTGTCCCTGACATTAGAGAAAAGGAAATCAATAAGAAAGGTCTTGTCCAACTCCAAAAGATGCTACTTTCTGAAACACTCGAGGATAAACATATCAAAGTGAGAGATGTCAACAGAGGAATTCCAATAATAAAAAGAAGGCTTCAACATAAGAAGGTTCTTCTGGTTCTAGATGATGTTGACAAGTTAGAGCAGTTAAAGGAACTTGCAGGAGAATATGACTGGTTTGGCTCTGGAAGTGTAGTCATTATCACTACAAGAGACAAACACTTGCTAGCTACTCATGGGGTGGTAAGTTTATATGAGGCTAAACCATTAAATGTTGAAAAATCTCTTGAATTGTTTAACTGGCATGCCTTCAAAAACAATAAAGTTGATCCAGCTTATATTAATATTTCAAACCGTGCAGTTTCTTATGCCTGTGGCCTTCCATTGGCTGTGGTTTGAGAGTGTTGGTTGACAGATCTCTCACAAAGATTGATGCTTCTGGTTTTGTGAGAATGCATGACCTTATCCGAGACACGGGCAGAGAAATTGTAAGGCAAGAATCAACAGTTGAGCCTGGCAGACATAGTAGGTTATGGTTTGAAGAGGACATTCTTCATGTTTTGGAAGAAAATACGGTATGTTAGAAATTAGAATCATCTTGTACTATTTCTTTTCTTTTCATTCCTTTATTTACAGATTTTGATGAATGCATGCTAGATTTGAATTGTTTTCCCCTTTTCCTCAATTTATTATATATGTTTGATAGAAATTATTAGCTTAGAATTTCAGATTAAATATTTGTCAATTTATCCAAATAAATGGATGACATTGCTAACGTGCACATTTTTGTGCTTTGGGCGGAAGGGAACTGATAAAATAGAAGTCATAAAGCTTGAAGGGTACAACAACATACAAGTGCAATGGAATGGAGAAGCCTTCCAGAAGATGAAGAACCTGAGAATTTTGATTGTTGAAAATACAATATTTTCTACAGGCCCTGAGCATCTACCAAATAGTTTGAGATTGCTAGATTGGAGTTGCTACCCTTCACCATCTTTGCCTTCTGATTTCAATCCTAAACGAGTTGAGGTACTCCTTTTGCCTGAAAGTTGCCTTCAAATCTTCCAACCACACAAGGTATCTATCAGTTCCAAGCTATTAATTATTTTCGACATGAATTTCTACTTATAAAAACAATAACTTCAGTCATTTGCTTTAATTCTGCAGATGCTGGAATCATTGTCTATATTAAACTTTGACGATTGCCGGTTCTGGTTCCTAACCGATCTACCGAGCCTAAGAGAAGTACCACTCTTGATATATTTATGTTTGGATGATTGCAATAATTTAGTTAACATTGATGGTTCAATTGGGTTTCTTGACAAGCTCTGCTGCTTGAGTGCTAAACGATGCACCAAGCTAAAAATTATAGCACCCTGCATCATGTTGCCATCTCTTGAAAAGTTGGATCTTCGAGGGTGCACATGTCTTGAGAGCTTCCCAGAAGTATTGGGAAAGATGGAGAAAATAAGAGAAATATATTTAGACAAGACAGCCATAGAGAAATTGCCATTTTCAATTGGAAAATTTGTTGGGCTTCAACTATTGTCTCTGCAGGAATGCAGAAAGCTTTGTCAACTACCTGGTAGTATATATATATTGCCGAAAGTTGAAGTGATATTTGGTTTTGGGCATTGGAGATATCGATTTTTTTGAAGAGAACCAAGATGAAGAAGAGTTGAGCTTAGAAGTGTCTACAAGGGCCATGCTTATTATTGATGATAACCTGGAATCTACATTTATTGATGTGTATTATCCATACATGAGTTCTAATAATGCCTTCCAAGTATGCAGTCCTAATCCGCTTTTGTATTGTGATTTCAAATTGTTGTTCCGAAAGTTTGCAAGGAACGAGGACAGATATAGCAGATGCATGAAATCGTCATCGATGCATTTCTCATTTTGAAACAAATTTCCCAAGATCGTGGTGTGTTGTTCAGTATTCCCTAGTTTGAAAATTTTCATGCTATTGATTTTCAAGTTCAGCGTACTCATCAATGGCACTAAGCAATTTAGTTCTTCATGTAACTACATGTTTAACTCCTGGAGCCTAGAACTCTGGTGTGATCTAGAATGCAAAGCGGAGGGGATATTTTTAGAGCAAGAATGGAATGAAGCTGAGATTTGATTTGAGTTCAAATACCCTACACCATGTTCTAAATTTGCAAGGAATATCTACAACTTTGGCAGGGGATGTCTAATGTGGACCCTAATTGGTGTCTACGAGGATGGAAATAATAAGGAGGATATTGAATTTAAAGATCCCATGTCCACTCTTTCATTCCTTAACAGAGAACCTCACTCTTCGTTACCCAGTTGTTTGTACTACGTTGTTAGCTAGTAACGAGGCTAAACGAAAAAAGTGTACGAAGGTATGTTTGGATTGATGGTAGAGGACGCAATGGAGAGAAATTGAGTGGAAGGGAAAATAGTTTCATTATTTGGATTGTAAAATTTGGAATGAAAGATGATTGATCATGCTTCATTTTATTCTACTGTTTAACTTCAGTTTTCATCCCCCAAATTTGGAGTGAAATGTACATACCAAATCATTTTGTTCTGTAGCAACTGTTAGAACATCTTCAACGTACTTTTGTAGACAAAACTTTATAAATTAATTTGTGTGCATTAAGAAACTCAAGGAGCTTATCAAGAAACCCAATTGAACCATCAATTTTAACAAAATTAGTGCAGTAATCGAGGTACTTCTCTAAGGCTTGGTAGACTGGTTAAGAACTTGCAATCTTCAAAGTTTATTATTGACAATGATTCAAACATCTGCAAAATAAAAGTAAATGACTCAAGTTTTTGTCTATTAAAGTAGAAGTTGATGATGAAAATACAGAGTTTGAAACTGATATATGCCTTGTGTGATTGGAAGATTTGAAGGCATCTTTCAGCCATACGGAGTATCTCAACTCGTTTAGGATTGAAATCAGAAGGCGAAGATGATGAAGGATACCAACTCCATTCCATGGCACTTGTATGTTAATGAACCCTTCAAGCTTTATGAATTCTATTCGATCAGTTCCGAACATAGTGCAAACAACTAGGTAACGAAGGATCTCTGTAAGGGAATGAAAAAGTTGACATCGGCATTTTGAATTCAATATCATCCTTAATATTTTCTTGATCGTAGACACCAATCAGGGTCCAGTCCAAAATTGCCATGGAAATTTTGTGTGCCCACATTGCTTCCGTAGAACTTGGTGTAGGGTATTTCAACTCAAATAAAATCTCAGCTTCATTCCATTCGTGCTCTGAAAATACTCCCTCCGCTTTGCACTCTAGATCACACCAAAGTATTGGGTCCCATAGTCTAAATATGCAATTACTTGAAGAACTAAATTGCATAGTGCCATTGATGAGTACACTGAACTTCAAAATCAATACTATTTCCATGACACTTTTCAATCTAGACATTATAGAACAACACACCGCAATCTAAGGAAATCTGTTTCGAAACAAGAAATGCATTGACCATTTCCTGCATGTACGATGCCAGTCCTTCTTGGCATCCCGTGCAAGCTTTTTGAACAATAAATCGAAATCACAGTGCAATTGCAGATTAGGACTGCATACTTGGATGAAATTATTGGGACTTATGTATGAATAATACACGTCAAAATCTGTAAACCAGTGATGATGATGCCAAACAAGCATAACCTTTGGAGACAATTTTAAACTCAACTCTTCCTCATCTTGGTTCTGTTCAAAAAATTGATATCCCCAATGATTAAAACCAAATATCACTTCAACTTTAGCCAGTATACATATACTACCCGGTAGCTGATTCAGCCTTTTGCAATGCTCCAGGGACAATAGTTCAAGTCCAACAAGATTTCCAATTGAGAATGGCAATGTTTCTATGAATGTGTTGTCTAAATATACTTCTCTGATTTTCTCCATCTTTCCCAATACTTCTGGGAAGCTCTCAAGACATGAGCACCCCTTAAGATCCAAAACTTCAAGAGAAGTCAACATGATGCAGGGTGCTAGAATTTTTAGCTTGGTGCATCCTTTAGCACTCAAGGAGAGGAGCTTACCAAGAAACCCAATTGAATCATCAATATGAACTAAATTAGTGCAGTAATCGAGACACAAATAGGTTAAGAGTGGTACTTCTCTTAGGCTCAACAGATGGGTTAATAAATTGCAATCTTCAAAGTTTATTATAGACAATGATTCCAACATCTGCAAAATAAAAGTAAATGGCTCAAGTTATTGTTTTTAAAGTAGAAATTCATGTTGAAAATGAAGACTTTGAAACTGATACATGCCTTGTGTGGTTGGAAGATTTGAAGGCAACTTTCAGGCATACGGAGTATCTCAAGTCGTTTAGGATTGAAATCAGAAGGTAAAGATGGTGAAAGATAAAAATTCCAATCTAGCACTCTCAAACTATTTGGTAGATGCTCATGGCCTGCTATAATGAGTGCAGATTCAATTATCAAAATTCGTAAGTTCTTCATCTTCTGGAAGGCTTTTTCATTCCATTGCATTGGGATTTCGCTGTACCGTTCAAGCCTTATGAATTCTATTTTATCAGTTCCCTAATCAAAGCACAAATTAACCACAGAAATGTGCACATTAGCAATATCATCCATACATTTGAATACATTTAAAAATTACAGATACTAATTCTTAACACTCAAAGCTAATAAATTTCATCAAACATGTTAAAAGGAGAAAAGGTTAAAGAATCCCAAAATCTAGCACATGTTAACCAAAATTGGTAAATAAAGGAATAAAGAGAAGGAATAGCATAGAGATGTTTATAATTTCTAACATACCGTATCTTCTTCCAAAACATGAACTATGTCCTCATCAAACCATAACCTACTATGTCTGCCAGGCTCAAGTGTTGATTCTTGCCTTACAATTTCTCTGCCTGTGTCTTGAATTAGGTCATGCATTATCACAAAACCAGAAGCATCAATCTTTATGAGAGATCTGTCAACCAACACTCTCAAACCATCTTCTGCATGAAAACCATGAGCATGTAGCATTCGTGTGACATAACCCTGCCCACAAGTATTGAAGAAACAAGCAATGTCAAGGAAAATTCCCTTCTCATTTTCTTCCAAACCATCATAGCTTACATTCAGTATTTCATGGATCTTTTTATGAGGAATTCTTTCATATTTATCCAATGCAGAATTACATTCATTCAAACATTTTCCAAATAAGTGAGAACCTATCACTTCCAAGGCCAAAGGAAGGCCACATGCATAAGAAACTGCACGGTTTGAAATATTCACATAACTTGGATCAGCTTTATTATTTTTAAAGGCATGCCAGTTAAACAATTGAAGAGCCTTTTCGACATTTAATGGTTTAACCTCATATAATTTTACCACCCCATAAGTAGATAGCAAGTGTTTGTCTCTTGTGGTGATAATGATTATACTTCCAGAGCCAAACCAATCATATTCACCAGCAAGTACCTTCAACTGTTCTAATTTGTCAACATCATCTAGAACCAAAAGAACCTTCTTTTGTTGAAGCCTCCTTTTTATTATTGGAATTCCTCTGTTGACATCTCCCACTTTGATATCTTTCTCCTTGAGTATTTCAGAAAGTAGCATTTCTTGGAGTTTCACCAGACTATTCTTATTAAGTGCCTTTTCTCTAATGTCAGAGAGAAAACAGGACGTACCTTTAAAATGACTGAAGATCAAGTTATACACAGCCCGAGCAATTGTGGTTTTACCTACACCACCAATGCCATAAATTGCTATCATGTTAACATCAGACTCAAGTTCAAGGAGAGATTTCACTTCTAGCATTGCATACTCTAATCCAATTGGATTTTCAGCAACATGTAAAGGAATGTGATTAGTCTTTTCAGAGACCACATCAGCAATCTCTCCTATAAGCTTATATTCTGGTTGAGACCTGCCCGTTACAGAAAAACATGTGAATTGAAAGTAAAGCATCAAATTGGTGTTTAGCTCACTCATTTTATTCAGAACTAATAACATAAAATTGTATTCATTTCTCAAATTTCATTTATCAAGATCCATATGACTGATTTTGCTGTTCTAATTAGTTTTAGGCTAAATTGTAATTTTGATCACTTGTAATATCTTAAGTGAATGTATTAGGTTTAGGATTCAATTAGATCAAAATAGAAGGAAAAAAACATATGCAAAATTGGGGATTGGACCAAAATAGCATTTTTTTCTTAAAATAAGCAAACCAAAATCGCGAGAAAATAAAACAGGGGACCAAAGTGATAATTTAGTCTTACTTCTAACAAGAAAATTATTAGGCAAATGAAAGTTTATAACATGTTGGAAATAAAAGGGTAGTATGAAATACCCATGTTGGAAATGCCAGCCTGATAGATTAGCTGCTTGAGATAAAGCCTCCCTCCATTTTGTCACTTTGCCATTGTCATCTTGGAATCTTTCTTCGTGTTTTGCCAATGCTTCTGAATAATTCCCTTTCTGATAACGAACATGTGATGGATCCACATCATAAAATATCGGAAAAACTGATCGACCCTCTTCTGCCTTCAAGCACTCAAGGATCGTGACTAGTTCATCCAAGCAATAAGTTGAGGATGCAAAGTTCTTAGAGAAAACAATGATGGCAATCCTTGAATTCTGAATGGCGTTGAGAAGAGCTGGTGTAATTTCTTCACCTCTTCTAAGGCCTTCATCATCGATGAAAGTGTTAATTCCCTTTTGGCAGCGAGAGTTGTAGAGATTGCCGGCGAAATTGCGACGTGTGTCTTCGCCTCTAAAACTGAGGAAGACATCGTAAATCCATTTGTCAGTGAAGGAAGACGAGGATGGTGCTGCTCTCTCTGCCATGTGATTTAGGAACTTCGAAATCATAGAAACACTCAGAAACTAGGAAGACAAGGCCTGTCAACTTATTATATATACAATAAATTAACAAAGGTTTGACATTTGTAACTTTGCAAGTGAGGGATGGAAGACTTGAAGTCGTTGACTGTCGGTGCAAAACATGTCTAAGCGCGTAAAAGAATCTGTCTGGTTAGTTCACAAGTCAAATTACTTTTAAAATAAAAATAAAAATTAGTAAAATAAATTAAATTTATTTAGAAAATTAATAAACTATTTTTTAATCTTCATAAACAAAAATAAAAATTATAAATTTTCATAGTATAAAGTTATATTTATTAAAATGACACTAAAGATAATTTAACTTGACTAAAAGTTACTTCCCATAAAGTATTTTTTAATTCATTATTACACCGTTAAATAATTTTTGAATGTAGAAACTAATTATTAATTAGTTAGGACCGAATCAGATAAGCCAAGAAGTTGTACAGACAAAAAATTACAAAGTCTTCAAAAGCATTCAGTTATGAGTGGAATCCATGCATTATAATATATGGTACTTCTTCTGATTTTCATTTTCTATCTTCCATACACACTTCATTTCCTATCTTCCTTCTATTTTTACATTATCTCCTATTTTATCCCTACCAAACACACTCTTCACTCTGAGTATATATTATAGAATACGGAACTAAACTGAAGTATTCCCATAAGATGCTTCTATCTGATCTCACCCAGCAGTGTATGCTCTTCTAGTTTTCCATGCATGCATGTTGCTTCCTTGTTTTAATACATGCATGATGCATGGATTCCAATTTGTTTGATAAACACACACTATGTGGGTGGGTATATAGTACATACAACATGATCATTCCATTCATGCATTTTCCAAAAGAATTCCACCCTCAGTTACTCGGTCCAAATGAAGCTCCTTTATTTTTATTTTTCTGGTTTCTCTATTGATAGAAAATAACTATGTGATGAATTATTTGGTCCAAAGCCACATGATCACCTACTTGGTCGAAAAGGAACTCCCTTACTAACAAACGTTTCTTACCATCCAAAATAAATATGGGACCAAGGTTTAAATATGCTTTGGGTCTAGCAACAACATAGAAAGATGTCGTAGGAAACCTGTTACGAAACGAGAAAGGAATTGGTGATCCGTTGGTACAATGCTCGAACCACTCTAGAGTCCTTCTTCCAAGCAATTCCTGTTAGTCATATATCATTCATACATTTAGCAACATATATATTTAGAATAGAAAATAGGTTATGCATTGACAATTGACAATTGACAATATAAAATTTAGTTGTATACCATTATCTAATTATAACTCATCATGTATGATAAGTTTGTTGACTTTTATAATAACTACCTTGAAAATCATATCAGCGAAACATATGAATTATATCAGGCAAAATATATAGGAAAATAGCAACCTTATTTAGTAACATGCTTGTACGCACTGAAGTCAAGGATTGACAGCCTCTTGCACTTGCAGAACAAGTTCTAATGATCGATGGAATCCTGTGTATTTCTTGAAGATTCCCACCACAGGCATCAAAGAAAAGTGTACTCAAAATGCAACATTCTTGGGTGGATGCAACTGGAGGAAGAGTAAGATCTACATCTTTCAAGGATGTGCAGAATTCTACACTCAGTACTTCTATGCTCAGTGGAATCCCTTTAATTTTCTGAAGATTCTTGCATCCATGTAAACGAAGCTCCTTTAAAAAACGACATTCCTTTGTCTGTGTAGGAAGAAGTGTGAAATCTAAATCTTTCAAGGATGAGCAATCTTTTACAGATAATGTTTCTAAATTAGGTGGAATCCGTCTAATCTGTTCAAGATTCTCACAACTTTTCAAATGAATTTGTGTCAAAAACTGACATTGTTTAATGCTACTTGGTAGCTGAACAATTCTGCAACTAAGCAGTTTAAGTCTTTGAAGTCGAGTGAGATTCTTAATTGAAAATGGAAGTTCCTTTATAGGAGTGCCATAAATATCAAGGTAAGTTACATTTTCCATCTTCCCAAATATTTTTGGAAAATTCTCAAGGCTATGACAACATGAAAGTTGGAGTGTTTCAAGAGAAGTCAATTTGATAGGTGGAAAACTCCTAAGCTTACTGCAGCCATCAGCATACAAGATTTTAAGTTTATCCAAGAATCCAACTGATGCATGAATTTTAATTAAACTCTCACAATTGCAAAATGACAATTCTTGTAAATTTGGGACACCACATAGGTCAGGTATCTCTGTTATATATTGACAACCATTAAAATTCAAAACACTCATCTTCACAAAAATCTGCCAAAAAATACAAAAAGGAGAAAGAAATAGGAATCAAACAAATATTATTCAAAAGAATCTATTGATATAGAAGTAAAGAAGACAACTTGTATGCTTACCTTCTTTGACTTGATCACATCAAGAGGCACTAAGCAACTATAAGGAAACTTCACTGTGACAAGTTTCTTTGGATTAAAATCAATTGGTAAAGATGGTGAAGGGTATCCCTTCCATTCTAATACTCTTAAACTATTTGGAAGATGTTTGGGACCTTCAGTAAAACAATCACTTCTAATAATAAGTGTTTTGAGATTTTTCATCTCCTTGAATGCCATTCCATCCCATTCTACTACTTCATATTTGAGGTAACCAAGAGTTATCATTTGAATTCTGCTCGTTCCCTTTTAAGACAAAAAAAGCACAAGTCAACCGCAACATATATATCATGAAAGGAAAGCAACAAATAGCAAAATAACTAACATTGCCAATAAAAGATTAGAAACAGAGGAATAATTACCCTTTGAAAAGCCAACTCAACTATGTATTAGTCTTACCTTATTTTCTTCCAAAACTTCAACTATATCATCAGGATACCATAACCTACTGCGTTTTCCAGGCTCTCTTGGTGATTCCTGCCGGACAATTTCTTTACCCATGTCCTCTATCAAGTCATGCAATATCACATGATCTGCATCGACCTTTATGAGAGATTTGTCAATCAACACTCCAATAGCATATTCTGGACAGAAACCGTGATGACTAGAAAGTATTTCCTTGACATTTGTTAAAGCATATCCTTTGAAGCAACAAGCAATATCAAGAAACAAAATTTGCTCATCTTCTTCTAAAGAATCAAAACTTACTTTGAGTATGTCTTGAATCTTTTTATTTGGAATTCTCTCATACTGATCGATGGCAGATTCCCATTCTTCCTTGCTTTTTCCAAACAAATTCGAACCTATTACTATCAAAGCCAATGGAAGGCCAGAAGCATAAGTTACTACACGATTTAAAATGTTCACATAACATGGATCCACTATGTCAATTTTAAAAGCAGTCCAACTAAGCAATTTAAGAGCCTCTTCATTTTTTAACCCATCAACCTCATATGTGCTTTTAACCCCATGGCATGTTAGTAAATGTTTGTCTCGAGTAGTAATGATGACTCTACTACCAGAACCAAACCAATCCGTCGCCCCAACAGTTGCCTGCAGCTGATCTAGATTGTCAACATCATCAATAACCAAAAGCACCTTCTTTAGGTGGAGCCTATGCTTTATTACTGGAATTCCTTCATTGACACTTCCTAACTTAATACCATTCTCTCCAATTGTTTTGGAAAGAAGTGTCTCTTGGAGATGCACCAATCCGTGCTTAATTGAATTTTCTCTCACATTATCAAGAAAACACGACCTTTCAAATTGATCAGCAATCAAATTAAAAATTGCTTGAGCAATTGTTGTTTTTCCTAAGCCGCCAATTCCATGGATCCCTACCATGAGAACTCCATCATATTTATAATAAAAAAGGGAGGTTACTTGTAACACTCGAGACTCCAATCCAACCAGGTTACTCACAACATGCAAATGAGTGCGATTAATTTTTCGGGAGACTTCTTTAACAATCTTGCCAACAAAATCATGTTCATTTTCGTTCCTGTACAATAGAGTGAAGTCATGCAACACACATCCATGAATTTCAACAATAAATCAAATCATATACAAATTAAAACATTAGTACATTACCCCGGTTTGAAATGATAGCCAGACAAGTTAGCGGCTTGACGCAGAGAAATCCTCCATTTCTGCAATTTCTCTTGGTCATCACTGAACCTCTCCTTATGGCTATTCAGTGCTTCTTCATAACTACCTCTTTGGTGTCGTACATCAGAGGGATCAACCTCATAAAAAACCGGTAAAACCAGTGTACCCTTTTCTTTAACACAGGCAAGGATGTGGACAAGTTCATCTAAGCAAAACGTGGAAGAAGCATAGTTCTTAGAGAACACAGTGATGGCAATGCTGGACTCTTCAATTGCCTTCATAAGTGATGGTGTGATCTCTTCTCCTATTTGAAGCTCCTCATCATCAATGAAGGTGTGGATTCCTCTATCACTTAGAGCTTTGTAGAGATTACCAATAAAACCATGGCGAGTATCTGAACCTCTGAAGCTGAGAAATACATCATATTTCCATCCATAGCTAAAGGAGGAGGAGGACATCGTTTCCAGCTATACTCAAATTACCTTAAAATAAAAAAAAAAAATCAAAGCCTAGCAGTGTTAATGAAACTACAATCATGACAAGGAAACTTGGTGAAAAATCAAACAACATTCAGTAAAGTAGGAAATGAGAGAGTGGTTGGGAAGAGAAATGGTACCTATATAACAAAATTTACAGTGAAAACAGAAGTTTGAGATGTAATAAACGATACAATGATAAGGAGATATACAAAAATAAAAATTTATATAAATTGTTGGAGGAATTATCATATGCTAATCAGATTAATGTCTATTGGAAAGAGCACAAGAGTCAATAGTAGATGATTGTTGATAAATAAATGGAAAAAAAAGGGTAATGGACTACACATTAGAAAAGTTGGTTCCTCATTGAAACCCAAGTCGACCCCTGAAATATACGTTAAAAAATGTCGTGTAAAGCAGTCTAGAGTCTAACACTACTTGAACAGAAAAAGTTAGATATGGCATTTGCTCATGAATTAATTAGAAATTATTAATTTTTTAATTGATTTTTTTTATATAGTTTTTTACGTTTTTTATAAGGTTATTTTTTCTTCATTTTTCCTCTTTGTGATTACACATAACTTCGTCAAAAGATATATAGAGTAGTATTTCCTTTAGTTATAATTAATAACTGAATTTATTATTTGTAACATAAATTACATGTTAATATTTTAATCTTAAAATTGCAAATTTATTTTGGAAAAAATATTGTTTTTCATCATAGACCAGCTTTTGTTTTTCACTCGAAACTGGCATTATCACCTTCCTTGAAGTTTCCTTTTATCTTCTACAATTTTAAAATTGTCAACTTGTACAAATAACGCAACCACTCCGATGAGTTCTCCTGCTGTGATGGTCGACACTAATATAAGTTAATGTTCCTTTTATTAACATTTTGGATTTAACTTTAAGAAAAAGTGTGATGCACTTAATTACAACCTTTATTTATAATAAGATAATTGAATTTTATAAAATTATTTTAAAAGTTATTGGTTATAATTAATAGACTATCAAGGTATATGACCATTAATCTCTTAACAACTTTAATGTTACTTTATTTTGGGCCATTTCATTGAAGGTTCTACTGTGGAGTTTGTCTTCAAACAATATGTACATCTCATCCTTTGATTTATTTACATTTAAATTCATGAAAAGATTAAATTTAAACTAGCGTTCTTCAGCAAAATTCGAAAGAAATTGATTGTCCATAGCAAATTCTGTGATAGAACCCTAATTTTAAATTAGTAATTTTGGTCCTCTAATTTAAAAAATTGATAATTTGGAACTAAAATTGTTAATTTAAAATTAGGGAACCAAAATCATGAATTTAAAAAATAAGGGAATCAAAATTTTAATTAAGCCTAAAAAAATATATGGCATACCAAGGTCAATTGAAAACAAAAAAGTCTTTAAAAAACCGTAATTATTTATACAGTGTGGTCACAGTTCTTAAAATATCAAAATCACAGAGTCATTGTTAGATGAGAAAATGTATTCGTTCAAAAGGACAAGCATACCCTATGCATCATAACAATGAATCTAAGTGTAGATATTGTATTTTAAGACTAGTTGTGTTCCCATTTAAATCATGCAATAACTAAATAATTTGATTTTTATCAGGGGTTGAAAAGTGTTTTCAATTATTTTGTAAGAAGAATAAAACTTAAAATAATAAGCAAGAGCAATGTGAAAATTTTATTAGATAAAGAAAAACCAAGAGTTATGATTATAACATGCAATTAAATCCCTCAATTTCTACTTAATTGAAATTGTAATTATTTTTTAATGACTAACTTCTCTTAAATTAGTTAATAGGTTATAGTCAAACTCTATTAACCATCTTTCTTTTAACTTAAATCCTTATTTGGTCATATGAAGATTCAAATTATGAGAAACTATAAATGCAAATAGAATAAAAATGTCAAAAACCCAAGTTACATTTGGTCAATCGCTATGTTTAAGGGTTCATTTGTTCTACAATTTTTATTAATTCTACATTTTCCATCTTATCTTCCCTAATGAGAGTTGAAGTTCCACAACATGAGAGTTTAAGTTCTTCAAGAGAGTTGAAGTTATTCGCGTCAGCACACAAGATTTTAAGTTTATCCAAAAATCCAACCCATTCATGAATTTTAATTAAATTCTCAATTGCAAAGTGATAATCTATCTATATATCAATATAACAGTTGAGACACAAACTTAGAAAATATTATTATGGATTTTTTCCTCACATAGAATCACAAATCACAAATTGTTAGTACATAACTCTTCCATTCTTATATAAAGTTTTTAGTGTTTCCGCTGGGACTTATACATTAATTATTTGTTATCCTCTTTTTTATTTTTCTTAATTTTTTCTCAAGTAGAATCTCAAACCAAAGGAACACGTATCATTCTTCTATTATAAGATCAAGTTTTGGACATTTTTTTTGTATTACATGACTTTAACATACATAAAGTGTAAGGCAAGTATAGTTACTTCTGGTTTTTCAATACATTCCTATTTTTTCATTATTTAATTTTTTTTTATTTAATCACTCATTTTTATTTTTATTTTCTTTTCAAGAATTAAGATATACATTTTATTGTTATTTTTTTTTAATTATTTAAGATAATTAAATACATCAAATCCAATGATTAAGACTCAAGTTAGCAATTTTGAAAAATAATTACTTAACATATCATTTTTTGTTAAGAGAGAACCTCACTCTTTGTTAGCCGGTTGTTTGTAGTACGCTGTTAGCCAGTAACGAGGCTAAACAAAAAAAGTGTATGAAGGTATGTTTGGATTGATGGTAGAGGATGAAATGGAGAGAAATTGAGTTAAGGGAAAATATAACTTCAGTTTTCATCCCTAAATTTTGAGGGAAATGTAGATACCAAATATTTTGTTTCGGAGATATTTCTTATTTTTATTTATGATATTTCAAACGTTGCAACGATGGTGTTGAGTTTGTGCAAATGAGATCTTTTCTTAGCATGCTGGTGTTTGGCATTGGCAGTGAAAATTGTCTCACAACAAAGTCAACTGACAACAAAAAGTCTTTAAAAAACCATAACCGTAATTACTATATCCACAGGGCTGTAACAAGATTTTACATTTTAAAATATAAAAACAAATACAATTGCGAATTTAAGTGTTTTTGTTAGTGGTCTTTGCAGGCACACAGGAAACTTCATTGACATTTCATGATAGTATGGATTATACACTAATATACTAATTTTAAAATAGTAGCTCAGCCATTAAATCCGATAAACTAGTGTGTTGAAACATCTCTCCTCTAACCGAAGGAAGAACTATTGCATGAGATAAGATAGAACATGGATTCTTTCAAAGGTCATATATATCTCCACACAAAAGATAACATGTAAATAGAAAAACACAATTATGTAAAATCAATTAGTACAATATATAATTTTTGTTACTAATTAATATCTAGAACACAAACATATTGATATAAAAATCTGAAACCCTATCTTCAGATATTGTACTAAAGTGCATCAAATCCTAGTGGAGCAATTAGGCCAAATAGATTTCAAAGATTTAAAAAATTTGAGATCTGTGCAGCGGAGAAAATTTCTGTTCAAAGGTGGGTGGTATCGCTTTGATACCATGTTAGAAAACATGATTCATAGTGAGTATTACTCTAGCCTTTATATGACTAACTATATTTCTAACAAATCTTGAGCAGTAAACCTTTTGTAATTATATTAGGAAAACATAACATTACATAATAATCAAAACAAGCCAATTTAATTTGTCCTAAAACCACAAAATATTATCATCAATCAGAGGGAAGAGACTTCATCTTCGGGAGAAGACAACCTGCAGGTAGCCCTGTCTTTTTCTTTTCTTTGAACCATCTAGTTGCTTCAATTCATGGATTCCAATTTGTTTGATTTACAGTTTGCCTGGGTATAATAAAGAATTTGTCCAAGAAACTGGATTTGATGTTACAGTACACACCACCTGATTCCATTCATTTTCCAAAAAATCACAGTCTTTGAATTGTTCCTCTATGTGATCAATAATCCACAAATGATCCTTGCCAATTGGTAATGGCTTCAGTTCCTTACCGGTGATAAAAATATGTTCCACACCATTGATGATAAATCTGAACATTACTTCTTTAAACCATACGATTGAATCTAACGGCGGGACAATAACAACACATAGAGATATAGCAGGGAACTTGTTATGAAACCGGAAATGAAATGACGATTCATCAACACGATACTCGAACCACTCTGGAATGGTTGTTCCGGGCAAAACAAACTCTTTGAATCCATCGGCCTCGTGCAATTCCTATAGGTCACAATTCATTCATACATTTAGCAAAATAAATATTTAGAGTATTAGACAGCGTGAAATATACAAATTATCAAGTCAAATATATTGGAAAATACCAACCTCACCCACTAACATGCTTCTACACTCAGAAGTCAAGGATGAGCATCCTTTTGCAGAAAATTCTCGAATGTCTGAAGGAATCCCTTTTATTTCTTCAAGATGTGAACAATAATCCAATTTAAGTGTACTCAAAATACGAAATTCTTGGGTGCATGCAGGAAGAAGAGTAAGATCCACATCTTTCAAAGAATCACAGGATTCTAACATCAAATCTTCTATGCTCGGTGGAATCCTTTTAATTTTTTGAAGATTCTCGTAATAATATAGGTGAAGCTTCTTTAAACGGTAACATTCTTCATTCCATGTAGGAGGAAGTATGAAGTCTAAATCTTCCAAGGATTTGCATCGTATTGCAGAGATTGATTCTAAATTAGTGGAAGAATCACCCTAATTTCTTGAAGACTGAAACATTGATCCAAGGAAAATTCTGTCAGAGACTTAAATTCTTTAATGCATTCAGGTAGGAATGTGAAATCATTACACCACTTCAGGAGTAATTTTTTAACATTGGCAAACAAAGGGAGACCTCTTCGAAGGAAATTTTCTGATATATATTATCGTGAAAGTTCAAGAAAATCAATGGTGTTTTTGAAGACCATTGAACTCATTTGTTCTTCCCCTTCGTTCTCTCTGGATACTCACAACCCTTAAGATGGATATGACGAAGTTCTTCCATCACAAAAATGCTACTAGGTAATTGAATAACTCCCCCATGCTCCAAAGAAATGCTTTGAAGTCGAGTGAGATTCTGAATTGAAGATGGCAGTTCTTTTATGGGAGTGTTGATAATATGAAGGGAAGTTACATTTTCCATCTTCCCTAATATTTCTGGAAAATACTCAAAGACTATCACAATATATATGAAAGATGAAGTTCTTCAAGAGAGGTCAATTTGATTGGTGGTAAACTTTTAAGGCTCATGTAGCCCTCAGCATTCCAGATTTTAAGTTTGTCTAGTAATCCAACCGATTCATGAATTTTAATTATATTCTGACAATGGCAAAATGATAATTCTTGTAAATTTGGGACACCAGATACGTCAGGTATCTCTGTTATATATTCACTACAATCAAAATTCAAAACTGACATATTCACGAATATCTGCCAAAAAAAACACATAAGATGATTAAAAAAACAAAGGAATCAAACGAATAATTTTTTAAAAAATTTATTTATATAGAATTAACCAAGAAAACTTGTATTCTTACCTTCTTTGAGTTGAGCAAATTGAGAGACTTTAAGCAACTGCGGGATAACTCTAATGAGACAAGTTTCTTCGGATGAAAATCAAATGGCAAAGATGGAAAAGGATATCCCCGCCACTCTAGCACTCTCAAGCTATTTGGAACATGTTTGGGACCATCAATAGTACAACCATCCTTGATAATAAGTGTTTTGAGATTATTCATATTCTTGAAGGCCATTCCATCCCATTCTACTACTTCGTTATTGAGGTAATCTAGAATTATCATTTGAATTTTACTAGTTCCCTTTTAAGACAAAAGCATAAGTCAACGAAATTAAGATTGGAAACAGAGGAGTAACTATTTTATCATCAAGGATGCACATAATATCATGAGAGATAAAGGTTAAATTTGAAAGTCAAACCAATTATATATTAGTGTTACCTTATTTTCTTCTGAGACTTGAATTATATCTTCAGGATACCACAACCAACTGCGATTTCCAGGCTCTTCTGTTGTCGGACAAGGTCTATACACATATCCACTATCAAGTCATGCATTGACACGCAACCATGCCAATCAATTATGAGAGATTTATCAATCAACACTTGTATACCATTTTGTGGGCAGATTCCGTGATGACTATAAAGTATTTCTTTGACTTTTGACAAATCATAACCTTTGAGGCAACAAGCAATATCAAGAAAAATGTTTTTTTCAATTCCCCTAAGGAATCAAAACTTACTTTTAAGTATGTTTTGAATGTCTTTATTAGGAATTCTTTGGTACTCATCTAAGACAGATTCTCATTCTTCTATCCTTTTCCCTAACAAGTTGGAGCCAATTACTTTCAAAGCCAATGGAAGGCCTAAAGCTTAAGTTACTACACGGTTTAAAATGTTGACGTAACATGGATCAACATTGTTAGTTTTGAAAACACTCAAACTAAGCAATTCAATAACTTTTTTTCCATTTAGGTTTAAATATATTTTTAATCCTTCAAATATGAGTCATATTTTTTTTGTCCTCCAAATAAAAATTTATTTTTTTTAGTCTTTCAAAATTGGAAAATATTTTTTTATCCTTCTCACAAAAGATATCAAACAAGAAATAAGAGATTTACAATTTGTGACGATTTTTTAGCCGTCACAATTTGATTTATGACATTTTTGTATATTTGTGACAACTAAAAAACTGTCACAAATTGTAAATCTTTTATTTCTTATTTGGTATCTTTTGTAATAAGGATTAAAAAAATATTTTTTGATTTTAAAGTACTAAAAAAAGTGATTTTTTATTTGGAGGACAAAAAAAAATATAACTCATTTGAAGCACTCAAAATATATTTAAGCCTTCCATTTAACCCACCAACCTTTAATGTGGTTTCAACCTCATGGCATGTTAGTAAATACATGTCTCTAGTGATAATGATGACTCTCCTACCATCAAAATGGCTCAGTCCGGGTTCAATCCTGGCCCGTATGGCCAAAACTAAAAAAAAAGCTCACAGGGCCAAAAGGCCCATATAAAAAGTTAGTAGGGCCAGCAAGCTCTATTAGACCCTATGGCCTAAGGCCAGCCCTTAGACCTTGAATTTTAATAATTTAACATTTTTTAATTAATAAATTTGATTTATGTCTCTATTGACTACCTAATTCGTTCATATAATTTTTATCAATATTTAAATAAAATAAAATAACAATTAAAATTAAGAACTTAATGAAACTTCATATTTAGGATAATTGTCCTAAATTAGAAAAGGGACAAAACTTCAAAAAATAAATAAAAAAGGCTTATGTTTAAATTAAGATCAAAATCCAAAAAAGAAAAAAAAATCAATGTACACACAATCTCAGTTGACGGTGGTGTTACGAAAAAATAAAGACAAAAAAAAAAAAGTTGAATTAAAAGAAAATAGCTGAATAATAGTATATTTGTCGTTGGGGTTGCATGAAAATGAAAGACAACATGAAACCGATCCATCTCATCTTATCTCATACGTGCATAAATTAAAATGAAAGCTTTATGCAAAAACGTTACTCTCACAAAAAGCAGAAAAATGAGACTCACATCCACAGTTGGTGGCAGAAGGAGTAGAGACTTTGCAAGTGGAGAGTGGTGGCCTTAACAAGTGTGTGGGTTTGCCCTGCCACAACCCTAACCCGTCTCTTCAAATATTTTTATTAGTAACGGAGGCTTTTTTTAAGAAATGGTCACTTAAGAAAGGATCAAACAGGACCAATTAGGAATGCCAAATAGGACTGGTCCTAGGGCCAAGGACCAGAACAGCTCTAACGAGAGCCAAACCAATCAGTCCCTCCGGCAATTGCGTGCACCTGATCTTGTTTGTCAACATCATCCAAAACCAAAAGAACCTTCTTTTGGTTGAGCCTATGCTTTATTATTGGAATTCCTTCGTTGACACTTCCTAACTTAATACTACTCTCTCCAATTGTTTTAAAAAGAAGTGGCTCTTGGAGATGCACCAATCCATGTGTTTAACTGAAGTTTCTCTCACATTATCAAGAAAACACAACCCTTCAAATTGATCAGCAATCGAATTATAAATTGCTCGAGCAATTGTTGTTTTGCCTGCACCCC
Organism: Amphicarpaea edgeworthii; assembly: GCA_014843725.1. Lineage (NCBI taxonomy): Eukaryota > Viridiplantae > Streptophyta > Magnoliopsida > Fabales > Fabaceae > Amphicarpaea > Amphicarpaea edgeworthii. Next base: position 6,024,054 of record CM026325.1, read on the forward strand.
CAATTCTATGGATCCCTATCATGTGTACGCCACCAGATTACATATTCAAAAGCGAGATTACTTTTTGCATTCGGGACTCCAGTCCAACGGGATAATCCGCAACATGCAAGAGAGTGCGATTAATTTTTTGGGAGACCTCTTTAACAATCTTCGCAATAATTTGGTATTTATATTCACTCTTGTACAATTGAGTGAAATCATACTAAATGCAACACATAACATATCCATGAGCTTCAACAACAAATAAAATCAATAGAAAAGTTGAAACTAAAGAAAGAAACAAACAAAGGAAGGTAAAAAATCATTACTCATGTTTGAAATGATGACCAGACAACTCAGCTGCTTGAGTCAAAGCAACCTTCCATTTCTGCAATTTCTCATGGTCATCATCGAACCTCTCCTTAACTTTATTCGGTGCTTCTTTGTAGCTACTTCTTTGATGACGTACATCAGATGGATCAACCTCATGAAAGACTGGCAAAACAAAGTGACCATTTTCCTTAATACAAGCAAGGATGTGGACAAGTTCATCTAAGCAAAACAAGGAAGCATAGTTCTTGGAGAACACAGTGATGGCAATTCTCGACTCTTCAATTGCCTTTATAAGTGCTGGTGTTATTTTCTGTCCTCTTTGAAGCTCCTCGTCATCAATAAAAGTGTGGATTCCTTTATCACGGAGAGTTTTGTAAAGATGACCGGTAAAACCATGGCGAGCATCTGTACCTCTAAAGCTGAGGAACACCTCGTATTTCCATTCATGGCTAAAGGAAGAGGAAGACATCGTATATAATCCCACTATGCTCAACTGAGTTACACTTAGAATCAAAAATCGAAGCCAAACAACATCTTATATACAAATACACAAGTTTGAAAACAAGAAGATTGCGTATGATAAATAAATAAATAGGAAGTTTTTATTTCATAAATAACACAGCACACGAAACAGACATTATTGCCTTCCTTGAAGTTTCCTTTTACTCTAGTATCAAAGTATAGTTTAAATAAGTTTTTCAATCCCTATAAAAATACATTTTTTTTATTCATATAAAATTTTTACTAGGATCTTATAATATATATTTTTTTCTCCTTACTAGATGATGTCACGTTGATTAAGAATCCAAAAAAAAAAAAAATGTATTATAAGAATTTAAAACATAACAAAATTTTTATATAATATAAGAATTCAAAACTTATTTAAATCTTAATATAAATTAACATTTAGGATTTGGCTTTAATGTTAATTTATTTTGTGTCATCTCATTGAAGGTTCTACCGTGGAGTGAGTCTTCAAATAACATGTATATCTCATCCTTTGATTTATTTACCTTTAAGATTAAGTTTAAACTAGCGTCCTTTAGCAAAACCCGAAAGAAATAATGTTCTGCTGCATAATAGTATTTATTTTGTTGCATAACAATGTATATATACTACAAAGGTTTTTATGGTTTTGGAGACGGATGTGGTATTAAGAAAGGTAAATAAATACAAGGTAAGGAAAGTTTTGATGAGAAACACAACAAAGTTTGGCATGCCGGTGTTTGGCATTCGCAATAAAAAATATATCGCATAACAATGTCAATTGAAAACAAAAAGTCTTTAAAAACCGTTATTATTTATGCAATGTGGTCACAAGTTCTTAAAAGATCAGAATCCCAAAGTCAATATTCGTTGCAGGCTTACAAGAAATTACAATTCATTAATCTGCCACTTGCAAATGAAAAAGGAGGTAACTTCAATGAAATATCATGATAGTATGGATTATACATTATTAATTGATTTTAAAATAATACCTCAGCCATCAAATACGACACATTAGCGTGTTGAAGCATCCCATAGCAAAAGGAAGAACTGTCGCATGTGAAAAGAATAAAAGATAGAACATATATTTGTTATGACTGGGATCACGATCGGACGGCGATTAAAAATAAAAAATATGGATAAAAGGAGTCACCATCAATATTTATTAAGGAAAACATCGGAAAAATCTTTTTTAGAAAAATAATAGTTTTTGAAACTAGATTTGAGTTCGGGAATCCATTACGTATAGGGAAGGCATTAGCACCCTACAACGTCCGTCACAGAGACGGTTACCTTTAATTAATTAAGCAAAATCTTTTATAATTTCTATACATTTATCTCACCGAAACATTATTAGAAAAAAGAATAATTAGTTTTATTAAAGGAAAGAAAGAGATACACTATTTTTATTCCTTTTATTTTTTAATTTAGGACTCTTGAGTTGTCGTAACTCATTTATCCTAAAAACACATTTTAAAAAATTGACAGAGGTGTATACCTAAGTCAATTCATCTTTATTATTATTATTTTTAAATGATTTTACTTTTAAACAACTATTGATAATTAAAGAAAGAAAGTGCAACTTAGTAACATGGGGGGTGTAAACAGAAATCTGGCCCCAAAACGAGAAGCTGTAATTTAGTAAACTAGAGGTTTAAATAGAAATCTGGCCCAAGACAAATGTGTTATAGTTTAGTAATAATGGGGTGTAAATAGTAAATTGGCCCAAAACACGAAATTAAAATTTAGGAGTTTTTGTTTCCCTCATTCATTCTCATTCACTCAACTGCTTGATTGCACGACCTAGGTTCTAGGGTTCACGAGAGAGAGGAAGGGGCGAGAGGGCATGGAGGCCACGATTTGGGTTTTTAGCGCGGAGGAGGTCATGGCACGAGGGGGTCGCGGTGGCTTGCGAAGGTGGCGGTGTCGTGGTCAGGGTCACGGGGTGTGGTGGCGCGAGGCTGGGCGAGTGAGGTGAGTGAGATCGCGATGGTGAGGAGTGACGGCGCGACTGGGCACGGCGGAGGGTGCGAGGCTGGGCGTGAGCAAGGCGGGTGCGGAGGAGGTCATGGCGCAAGGGGTCGCGGGTGGCTCGCGGAGGTGGCGGTACCGTGGTCGGGGTCACGAGGTGTGGCGGCACGGAGAAGGCGGTGAGGTGGACGAAGTCGTCGGCGTTGAAGATGGAGAGGTTGCGTCCCTTCCTCTTTCTCATTCCCCTTTCCTTTCTCTATTTTTACTTCTCCTTTGCCTTGAACTAATTTTCTCTGTTTGATTGGTTTCTCTGTTTGAGTTCTCTGATTTGCTTCTTTTGTTATAAAGGGATGGTGATTTGATTTTGATTTTTGGTGGCTTTGTTTATGCTTGTATTTGGGATTGAATTTCAATTGCTCTGGTTTTGGTGATTTGATTTGTCTGTATGCTTATGTCTCTAATCATGCCCCTGTATGTAAACAAACATAAAAAGGCTAGAGATTACATGAGGATTGAAAGGAAAGAAACCTGTTTGTTGTATTGCTCTGCTCTTCTGATATTTTCTCTTCTCTGTTCTTATTCTTGCTGTTCTGTCCTGGTTCTTGCTTGCTGTTCTGTCCTCTATATTTTCTGCTTTTCTGCCTTCTTTTCTCTGTTGATCTCTCAGTGCTTTCTGTATTCTCTTTTGTTTCTGATCTGAGTGTGTTTTTTTCTTTTTGATGCTTGCTGTTCTCCCCCTCCTCTTTTTATCTCTGCTGATCACCTCTATATATAGGCAGGAGGTTTCCTTCCTAGGAGGGTTTCCTCATTTTAATCCATTTTTTTATTTGTTGCTTGCAGCCATTTCTGAATTAGTCACCCTAGGTGCTGAGCTTAGTTACCCATGAGATCAAGTTGCCAATTGATGATGAAGCTGCTGATTCATGAAGATGCTGATTGATTTTTTTTGTTTTGCTGCTTCTTTTCTAATTGATGAAGCTGCTTTCTTTTTTTCTTCTTTTTCTCTTGCTGCTTCCTTTATTTCTTTTTGCCTTGAACAAATTTGGCTTGTACTATTTTTAGATATGTAAGCTTTTTGAGGCACATATATAATTCAGGTACTTTCTGTTAGGCACATGAGGTTGAGAAGACTTTCTCAATACAGGAGTTGAACTAGAAGGTTCTGGTATATCAAGTTGTTAATCACTACCATCTTCAGTTGATTCCTTTAGTTGAGGGCTCTCAACTATAAGATTTTTTGAGACACCGTCCATCTCTACATATACTGGCCATTATGTTTTGGGTTGCCAGTGTTGGTGTTGTTCTTGTCCTTGTACATCACTCTTTCATTGAAGATCACATTTCTACTACGAATCATCCTTTTGTTTTCATTATCCCAAAGACGATAGCCAAACTCATCCTCACCATAACCGATGAGAGTGTACTTTTTCAATTTTGGATCAAGTTTATTTCTACCTTGATCACTAATATGCACATAAGCTACACAACCGAAACTCTAAGATGTGTAAGTTTTACTTCTTTTCCACTCCATACCTCTTCTGGTATTCTGTGCTCCAATGGTACCGATGGACCTCGATTGATTAAGTAAGTTGTTGTATTAATAGCTTCTGCCTAGAATTGCTTTGGTAAGCCATACTGTACACATAAGCTTCTAGATCTTTCAGTCAATGTCTAGTTCATACGCTCAGCTACACCATTGTGTTGAGGTTTTCCTAGCACGATCCTTTCCATTCTGATTTCGTGCTCATAACAAAACTTCTTAAATTTGGTGTCTACATATTCACCACCATTGTCAGTTCTGAACTTTTTTATCTTCAATCTTGTCTCATTTTCAACCATGGTCTTCCATATTTTAAAAGTCTCAAATACTTTTGACTTGTGTTTTAGAAAGTAAACCCATACCTTCCTAGAGTGATCATCTATAAAAGTCACAAAGTATTGTTTCCCACCAATGGATGACACATTGTTGGTCCCCAAACATCAGAGTGAACAAGCTCAAGTTTTTCCTTCTTTGGGGTTCTTATATTTGCTTGAAAGCTGACTCTTCTCTGCTTTCCAAATATGCAGTCTTCGCACATGTCAATTTCAATTGACTGAAGACCTGGTAATTTCCCTATCGAGTGCATAATCTTCATCCCTTTCTCACTCATATGGCCAAGTCTTTGGTGCCATAGATTGGGATTTTCATTATTTGTTGCTATTGCAATCAAATGATGTGCCCCTGTTGTCATGTAAAAAGTACCACTCTTACTACCATGAGCAACCGTTCTTGCAGCTTTGGAAATCTTCCAATTATCACCATGGAAGACTGTTGTATAGCCATCACTAGTTAACTGGCCAATTGAGATTAAGTTCTTTGTCAGATCAGGAATATGTCTAACATTTTTCAATTTCCAAATAGACTCATTTAACTTAATCTTCACCACACCCTTGCCAACAATATGACAAGATTGCTCGTTACCAAGGTAAACTTTGCCAAGATTACCAGGGACATAATTCTCAAAGAATTCTCTCTGTGAAGTAGTATGAAAAGATGCTCCCAGAATCTAACACCCAAGATTCTTCCTTGTTCTTTAAAGAACATATTAATGCATCGTGTCCTCTTGAGGTGGAGGTAACATTTGCCTCTGCTTTCGCCTCTTGATTCTTTGATGCAAGCTTGCACTGATTTTTATAATGTCCGATCTTTCCACAATTCCAACACTCGATATTCTTTGAGTTTTTAGAAATTCGATTATTCTTGGATTTGGACCTTCTATCTTTTGATTTATCATGTCCATATTCTCTCGTTGAATTTCTCCCTCTTGACTCTGTATGCAATACTGAAGAGGTTGATGATTCACTCGACTCTCTCCGTCAGATCTCTTCACTAAGAACCAGATAACAAACATCATTGAATTTAACTTATTGCTTCCCGATGAGTTACTCACAGCCGTGACTGTAGCATTCCAACTTTCTGGGAGAGAAGACAAAAATATTAATGCTCGTACTTCTTTATCGAATTCTATTCCAACTTAACTCAATTGAGTTGTAACTATATTGAGTTCATTGAGATGCTACGCTATTGATGCGCCTTCCATCATCCGTAAATTAAACAACCGCCTCATCAAATTAACTTTATTTAAGGCTGATGGCTTTTCATACATACTTGAAAGAGCCGCCATAAGACTCGCTGTGGTAGTCTCTTTTGCAATGTTGAAAGCAACATTGCGGGATAATGTCAAACAAATAACTCCGAGGGCTTGCCTATCGAGAAAAGCCCAATCTTCATCCTTCATGCCTTCTGGTTGAGTTCTTGAGAGAGGTTGATACATTTTTTTTTTATACAAATAGTCTTCTATTTGCATCTTCCAAAAGCTGAAGTCCACACCATCGAACTTCTCAATTTTCACCTTTCCTTCTTCTGCAGCCATTACTCCCACTAAAATCTTATTCCCTTTGGATCGTTTAGTTTAATTGACAAAAACAACTACCAAAGCTCTGATACCAATTGTTGAGAAATTACGCAAATTTCTTATAATCAGATTTGTGAAAATAAAATAATTGTGGAATAATAACGCACAATTTGATAACAAAATTCAGCTAATTATGCTTACGTCTCCCGACTGCTGCAAGTCGTTTATTAAAAAGGAAAAAATCAAAGTGTTTACAAACACTTAGAAAATATATATCAATATTTTCTCTCTCTCTTCTCTTGTTGGAATTTTCTTTCTCTCTTTATTAGAATTGTTTCTCTTTTTTTTTTTTTTTCAATCACAAAGCGCGTGTTATTTATATTTGCATAAAACTAATTAAACACAATTAATTAATTTTACTATTTTTCTATTTGTTCTCCTTCTTTTTCGACTTTTCCATTATTGAATGGTGCTAACCATTTCAACAAAGATAACCCCATAAATTTTATAACCCACCACAAATTTCAAAAGAAAATTAAAAATTACTACTTTTAAAGTAAATGTCACGGGATTTTGACACAGTAACACAAACTAAAGGTATCTAAAGTATTTCTATTCAATTAATTCAAGTGGGAAGAAGTGGCTTACAGATGGTGAGATAATGTACAAGTCTTATACAAATTTGACTAACTATTCTTGTATGCTGAAATATAAGTCCGTGATGTTCATCTTATTAAGTAGCTGTTTTTTACTTGTAAGTGTATGATTTGTAGTTTATGTTTACATTAAAGTAGCCCAAAGAAGAAACTGTACAACATGGCAATTGAAGTCAGGTTCAAGGGAGAGGAACTGTCCAAGAGACTCAAAACTTAATTGTTCCTCTCTGGTTTGGTTACTAATTTTAAGGACAAAAAGATTCAGTCTCTTGTAAGAACTTCATCTCTTACCAATTTAAACATTAACATAAGGACAAGTGAGTCCTTGTCCCTGGCAAACTGAACTCTCTGTCCTGACCTGCCTCACGCAATCCTTTTTAATCAGAATTCATTCATATGTTGAACACCACATTATATGGCGAGTCAACTTGAATTATACAAAACATAGGAAGACAAGAAGGGATTCAATACATGCTTCTAAACCTACAAGTCAAGGATGGGCAAAGTTTCTTGAAGATAAAGTTCTTATGTTGGACAGAATCCCTCTGATCTCTTGAATATTGTTGCGACCATCCAGATTAATAAATAAGTATTGTAAAAAAGAGCAACATTCTTTGGTACATAATTGACAGCCAACACTACTCAGTTTTTCCGAACAGCCATGAAATTTTACTATCAAACAAAAGGAAGAGACTTCACTCTAGCTATAGAACAGGCCAGAAGTACTCACATTGGGTACCAATGCTTTTACATTCACCTTTCTTTCCCTTCAGTCCCTTACACCATCAATGTATGCTATTCATTTGACAACAGAAAATTCGTAAATCGGATATCCTCCATGTTGCTTCCTTCTTTTAATACATGAATTCCCATTGCAATTTGTTTGTTTATTTGTTCAGGTCGGGGTATTGCAGTACACACCACATGATTCCATTCATTTTCCAAAACAGGGAAGTCGTTGAAATATTCCTCAATGTGATATACACAGATGATCAATCTCAAAGCATATCTTATAACTGAAACAACCCGCTTGTTGAGCCGTTTTCTCATGATCATTGATGATAAATCTCAGCCACAGATTTGTTAGGCCAGGTTAGCAACAACAAATAGAGATAGAGATATTGCGGGACACTTGTTACGAAACCAGAAAGAAATTGAAAATCCATTAGTACGATGCTTGAACCACTCTGGAATGCTTTCTCCTGGCAAAACAAACTCTATGCATCTTCCGGTCTCATGCAATTCCTATAGGTCATAATTCATTCATATATTTAGCAACATAAATAATTAGAGTATGAATCATCGTCTAATGTACTAATTATCAAGTGAAATCTATATATAGAAAAATACCAACCTTATTAACTAACATGCTTCTACACGTAGAAGTAAAGGATGAGCATTCTCTTGCAGAAAATTCTCTAATGCTGGATGGAATCCCTTTTATTTCTTCAAGACCATGGCAAGCATCCAGAATAAGTGTACTCAAACTACGAGATTCTTGGGTGCATGCAGGAGGAAGAGTAAGATCTAGATCTTTCAAGGAATCGCACAATTCTACAATCAATTCTTCTATGTTTAGTGGAATCCCTTTAATTTTTTCAAGATTCTCGCATCTGCATAAGAGAAGCTTCCTTAGAAGGCAAGGCTCTTTGTTCCATGTAGGAAGAACTGTGAGGTCTAACTCTTCCAAGGATGTGCAATCTGTTACTGATAATCTTTTTAAATTAGGTGGAATTCCTCTAATTTCTTGAAGATTCTTACAATATTCCAAGTCAAATACTCTCAGAAACTGGAGTTCTTTCATGCACATTAAGGTGTAATTCTTTCACATAGGCAAAGAAAGGGAGACCTCCTTGAAGGAATTTGTCTGATATATGGGAACCGGAAAGATTAAGAACATCAATATTTTCAAGAACAGTTGAGCTCATTTGTTCTTCCCCTTCGATATCTTTGGGTAGTAGCAACCCTTGACATTGTCTAACTTTGAAATGACAAAGCTTTTCCATCTCAAAAATGTAACTTGGTAACTGAATAATCCCACAATTCCAAAGTTCAATTGTTTCAAGTTGAGTAAAATTTTGAATTGAAGATGGCAGTTCTTTTATGGGAATGTTCTCAATATAAAGGGAAGTTACATTTTCCATCTCCCCTGATATTTCTGGAAAACACTCCAGACTATCACAATTTGAAAGTTCAAGTTTTCCAAGAGAGATCATTTTGATAGGTGGAAAACTTGTAAGCTTGTTGCATCCATTGACATCTAAGATTTTAAGTTTTTTCGGGAATCCAACCGATGCATGAATGTTAATTAAATTCTCACAACAAATAAATGATAATTCTTGTAAATTTGGGAGGTATCTCGGTTATATATTCACACCAATTAAAATTCAAAACTTTCATATTCGTGAACATCTGAAAAAAAAAAGAATAAATACATAGGAATTAATTTTTAAGAAAGTTTATTGTTGATATAGAATTAAAGAAGAGAACTTGTATGTTTACCTTCTTTGAGTTAAGAAAATTGAGGGACGTTAAGGAACTAACAGGTAACTCTAGTGAGAAAGTTTTTTTGGATTAAAATCAAATGGTACAGATGGTGAAGGATATTCCATCCATTCTAATTCTCTTAAACTATTTGGAAGATGTTTGGGACCTTTGATGAAGCAACAACCATCAATAACAAGTGTTTTTAGGTTTTTCATCTCCTTGAAGGTCATTCCATCCCATTCTACTGTTTCATATTTCACGTAATCCAGAATTATGATTTGAGTTCTACTAGTTCCCTTTTTATATGACAACAGCACAAGTCAGCCATATTCAAATGTAAAGAAGATTACACATCATAATTAAAAGGAGCAACAAATAGAATAAAATAAAATAAAAAAACATTAACGTTGAAAGTAGGATTGGATAAAGGAGTAACTATACTATCACCCTGGACGGATTAATATCACGAGATAAAGGTTAAATTTGAAAGCCAAACCAATTATATATTAGTGTTACCTTATTTTCTTCTATGACTTGAACTATATCTTCGTGACACCATAACCTAGTGCGATTTCCAGGGTCCTCTGGTGATTCCTGTCGGACAATTTCTTTACCCATGTCCTCTATCAAGTCATGCATTGTCACTTGTTCCCACCCATCAATCTTTATGAGATTTTTCAATCAACACTCCTATACCATATTGTGGGTAAAAACCGTCATGTCTAAAAAGTATTTCTTCGACACTTGACAGAAGATCTCCTTTGAAGAAACAAGCGATATCAAGAAAAAAATTCTGCTCATATTCCTCTAAAGAATCAAAACTAACTTTAAGTATGTCTTGTATATCTTTATTAGCAACTCTTTGATACTGATCAAAGGCAGATTCCCATTCATCTATACTTTTTCCAATCAAGTTGGAGCCAATTACTTCCAAAGCCAATGGAAGGCCAGAAGCATACCTTACTGCATGGTTTAAAATGTTCACGTAGCATGGATCAACTTTGTCAGTTTTAAAAGCATTCCAACTAAGCAATTCTAGAGCTTCTCTTTCATTTAACCCATCAACCTCGTATGAGCTTTCAACCCCATGGCTTGTTAGTAAATGTTTGTTTCGAGTGGTATTGATAACTCTGCTACCAGAACCAAACCAATCGGTCCCTCCGGCAACTGCCCACAACTGATCTAGTTTGTCAACATCATCGAGAACCAAAAGAACTTTCTTTCTGTGGAGCCTATGCTTTACTATTGGAATTCCTTCATTGACACTTCCTAACTTACTACCATTCTCTCCAATTGTTTTAGAAAGAAGTGTCTCTTGGAGATGCACCAATCCATGTTTAATTGAGTTTTCTCTCACATTATCAAGAAAACACAACTCTTCAAATTGATCAGCAATCGAATTATAAATTGCTCGAGCAATGGTTGTTTTGCCCCCTCCTCCAATTCCATGGATACCTACCATGTGGACTCCACCAGATTCAATATTTAAATGCAAATTTACTTGTAGCATTCGAGATTCCAATCCAACGGGATAATCCGCAACATGCAAAAGAGTGGGATTAATTTTTTGGGAGACATCTTTTAACAATCTTCCCAATAAAATAATATTCACTTTGATTCCTGTACAATTGAGTTAGTCATGCTGAATGCAACACATATACGTGAGTTTCAACAATAAATCAAATTAATAGACAAATTAAATGATAGTCTCATGATATCCTTTGTAGCTAGTTTATAAACAAATATTCACCTTATTTATTTGTTGAGTCAAGTGATACATACATCCCGTACAAGATAACGTGTATTACTACTCATTAACTGTTACATCTAGCTCATCGAGATGATACATATTGATACACATTAACTGTTACATCGTCATAAATTTTTTTTAAAATTGATTTTGAAGGTTTTTTTTAGTTGAATACTGATATTTTACAAACTGACTCAAATAGTTTTTTAAAATATTTAAGAACAGTCATCATTTAATTGAGGATGAGAACATATCCTAAAACACAAAATTTTATATATGAGGGAATAATAACATAAGAAAAATTTATTAGGAACAAATACAAAATTGAATATATATATATATATATATCAAAGAATTAAAACATATTTAATCTATTTTTATTTTTTATTTTAACATAGAGGTTGGTAGCAGACCATTTATAGATGAAGAGAAATACTAGAATTGTAAAGAGTGTCATTTCAAAAAACCTCAGCAAAGGTCAATCTAATTAATAACTACCCCCCAACAACAAAACAAAAAGAGAGAAATAATGAAAGATAAAGGATTTTGGCCATTGAAATGATAACCAGACAAGTCAGCTGCTTGAGTCAGAGCATTCCTCCATTTCTACAATTTCTTATCGAACCTCTTCTTATGTTTATTCATTGCTTCTTCGTAGCTACCTCTTTGATGTCGTACATCAGCTGGATCAACCTCATAAAAAACTGGCAAAACTAAGCGATCCTTTTCCTTAACAAAAGCAAGGATGTGAACAAGTTCGTCTAAGCAAAACGAGGAAGAAGCATAGTTCTTGGAGAACACAATGATGGCAATCCTTGACTCTTCAATTGCCTTCATGAGTGATCCCCTCTTGCAAGCTCCTCATCATCAATAAAGGTGTGGATTCCTTTATCGCAGACAGTTTTGTAAAGATGACCGGTAAAACCATGGCGAGTATCAGTACCTCTGAAGCTGAGGAACACATCGTATTTACATCAATGGCTAAAGGAAGAGGAAGACATCGTATATGTTCCCACTATGCTAACTGAATTACCTTAGAATAAAAAAACGAAGCCAAACACTATCTTATGTACAAATACACAAGTTTGAAAACAAAAAGATTGCGTATGATAAATAAATAAATAAACTAAGTTATTATTTCATAAACAAGAAGATTGCATATGATAAATAAATAACAAGAAGATTGTGTTTGAAACTGACATTGTTGCCTTCCTTGCTGTTTCCTTTTATCTTCTACAATTTTTAAATTGTCAAGTTGAACAGATAACTCAACCACTCTTATGACTTCCCCTGCTGTGATGGTCGACTCTAATATAAATTAACATTTTGGATTTGGCTTTAACGTTACTTTATTTTGTGTCATTTCAATGAAGGTTCTATCGTGTAGTGAGTCTTCAAATAACGCGTATATTTCATCCTTTGATTTATTTACATTTAAACTAGTGTTCACATGCCCCACGCAAGTCCTGTTGATAAGAATTCATTCATATGTTTATAGCAAAACATGCATGTGGTGTCTGCATGTCTAAGTGAATTACATGATTTAAAAGCAAATATATGTGTAGGAAAACAAGAACCTGATTCATATAATATTCTGCTGCATAATAGTATTTATTTTGTTACAGAACAACGTTATCCTTATATTTGTTTGTGTAACAAACTCTATATATTTTCATTGGACATGACTTTCAATTTAATGAAATCAGATCATTCATATTCTATATATACTACAAAGGTTTTTATTGTTTTGGAGTGACGGATGTGGTATTAAGAAAGGTAAATACTTAAGGGAAGGAAACATTGGATGAGAAACAAAACAAAGTTTGGCATGCCGTGTTTGGCATTAGCAATAAAAATATATCACACAACAAAGTCAATTGACAACAAAAAGTCTTTAAAAAACGTGATTTTTAATGCAGTGTTGTGACAAGTTTTTTAAAAGATCAGAATCACATAATATAATTGCAAATTTCATTGCTTTTGTTAATGTTCGTTGCAGGCATACAGGAAATTACAATTCATTAATCTTCCACTTGCAAATGGAAAAGGAGGTAACTTCAATTCATGATAGTATGATAATTAATTGATTTTAAAATAATACATCAGCCATCAAATACGACACACTAGCTTGTTGAATCATCTCTCCCATATCGAAGAAAGAACTATTGCATGAGAAAAGAATAAAAGATAGAACATATATGGATTCTTTCAAAGGTCATATATGTCCACACAAAAAGGTAACATACAAATAATTATATTCAGTGAAACCTTCACTCAGTTGACAATCACATTTCTAAACTGCCTTGAAGAAACTGATTCCATATGTGACATGCATTTTCTTGATGTTACAAATCTTTAGACAACTCATAAGTTTTATTGCCCACCACAAATTTCAAAAGAAAATTAAAAATATAAAAATTGTTGGTGTTAGTCAAGGTGATAATTTGTAAAATTTCAGAATTTCCTTTTTTCTGGTAATTAGGATCCCTGGAATTATTCTTATGAACAGTTACTGTACATTTTGTTCTTTAAAATTGCAATATACAATATAGAAATTATGCTTATGAAGCTCGCGATCTTGATGTATTTTGATTGTTAAAGCCTAGTCTCTGCAAAAGAAAGTTAATTTCATATCTGTTTAATTTCTTGACTTATATAAGTAATGCTCACTATCAAATTATGCTTCCATTTTCAACTGCAAAGTTTCAGAAAATACATCATAATAACATGAAGTACCTTATACTAGTCTCAATGAATAAAGTGTAGAAATATTAGATGGTTCAATAACAAACTTGCATGTTAATAGGAAGTAGTACCTCTTGAAAAAATATTGGGAATACATAACATTAAAAACAAGCCAATTTAATTTTTCCCAAAACCACAAAATTTTATTATCAATCTCCGGGGAGAAAGCCACAGGTCTGTCTCTTCCTTTTCCTTGAACCATGTAATATCAATATGCGAAAATCTGGCTCTTTAGACTATAGCGGATTGGTAAATTGGATATCCTCCATGTTTCTTCCTTGTTTTAATACATGGATTCCAATTTGTTTGATCATTGCTTCGAGTTGGAATACTGCAGTACACACCACATGATTCCATTCATTTTCCAAAACAACAGTCGTTGAATTGTCCCTCAATGTGATGCATAATACACAGATGATCAATATCAATGCATATATCAAAACCAAAACCACCCTCTCGTTGAATCATTTTCTCATGACCATTGATGATAAATTTGAGCCACAGATCTGAATCTAATTCCGGGCCAGCAACAACACGTAGAGATAGAGATATTGCGGGGCACTTGTTACGAAACCAGAAAGAAATTGACGATCCATTGGTACAATGTTCGATCCACTCTGGAATCCTTGTTCCTGGCAAAATAAACTCTTTGTATCCATCGGTCTCATGCAATTCCTATAGGTCATAATTCATCCATATAATTAGCAACATCAATATTTAGAGTATGAATCATCGTGAAGTATACGAATTATCAAGTCAAATACATATATAGGAAAATACCAACCTTATTCACTAGTAACATGCTTCTACACTCAGAAGTCAAGGATGAGCATTCTCTTGCAGAAAAAACACTAATGTCGGATGGTATCCTTTTTACTTCTTCAAGATCCCAACAATTATCCAACAGAAGTGTACTGATCAAAATACGACATTCTTGGGTGCATGCAGCAGGAAGAGTGAGATCTAGATCATTCAAAGAATCACAGGATTCTGCAATCAATTTTTCTATGCTCGGTGGAATCCCTTTAATTTTTTTAAGATCCTTGCATCCATTTAAAACAAGCTTACTTAAAGAGCAACATTCTTTATTCCATGTAGGAATAAGTGTGAGGTCTAACTCTTCCAAGGATGTGCAATCTGTTACAGAGAATATTTCTAACTTAGGTGGAATGCCTCTAATATCTTGAAGATTCTTACAACCTCCCAAGTAAAAATTTCTCAGAAACTTCAGTTCTTTAATGCATGCAGGACAGGAAGAATTACGAAATCATTCCCATGTAGGTGTAATTCTCTCACATTGGCAAACAAAGTGAGACCTCCTTGAAGGAATTTGTCTGATATATTGGAATATGAAAGATTAAGAACATCAATGGCATTTTCAAAAACAGTTGAACTCATTTGTTCTTCCCCTTTCGATCTCTTTGGGTAGTAGCAACCCCTGACATTGGATAACTAGGAAATGACTAAGTTTTTCCATCTCAAAGATGCTACTTGGTAACTGAATAATTCCACCATTCTTCAGTTTAATTCTTTGAAGTTGAGTGAGATTTTGAATTGAATTTGGAAATTCTTTAATGGGAGTGTCATAAATATTAAGGGAAGTTATATTTTCCATCTCCCCTAATATTTCTGGAAAACACTCCAGACTATCACACCATGAAATATGAAGTTGTTCAAGAGAGGTCAATTTGATAGGTGGAAAACTAGTAAGCTTGCTACAGCCATCAGCATACAAGATTTTAAGTTTATCCAAGAATCCAACCGTTCCATGAATTTTAATTAAATTCTCACAAGAAAGAAATGATAATTCTTGTAAATTTGGGACACCACATACGTCAGGTATCTCTGTTATATATTGATTGACACCAATTAAATTTCAAAACTCTCTTTCACAAACATCTGAAAGAAAAAACAAAAAAGAAAAATAAAGAGGAATCAAACTAATAAAGAAAATTTATTGATATAGAATTAAAGAAGAGAACTTGTATGCTTACCTTCTTTGAATTGAGCAAATTGAGAGACGATAAACAACTATCAGGTAATTGTAGTGAGACAAGTCTTTTTGGATTAAAATCAAATGGTAAAGATGGTGAAGGATATCCCTTCCATATTAATACTCTTAAACTATTTGGAAGATGTTTGGGACCTTTGGTGAAGCAACCACCTTTAATAACAAGTGTTTTGAGGTTTTTCATCTCCTTGAAGGCCATCCCATCCCATTCTACTACTTCAGACTTAAGGTAATCCAGATTTATGATTTGAGTTCTACTAGTTCCCTTTTAAGACAAAAGCACATGTCAACCACATTCGTATGTAAAGAAGATTACATATCATATTTAATAGGAAAGCAACAAATAGAAAAATAACATTGTCTATGAAAATAAGATTGATAACGGAGGAGTAATTATACTATCATCCAGGCGTCTAGCAAAAAATAATCACAAGAGATAAAGGTTAAATTTGGATAACCAAACCAATTATATATCAGTCTTACCTTATTCTGTTCCAAGACTTCAATTATATCGTTGGGACATCATAACCTACTGCGATCTCCAGGCTCTTCTGGTGATTCTTGTTGAACAATTTCTTTACCCATGTCCTCTATCAAGTCATGCATTGTCACATGACCAATCTGGTCAATCTTTATGAGAGATTTGTCAATCAACACTCCTATACCATATTGTGGGCATAATCCATGATGCCCAGAAAGTATTTCTTTGACTTTTGACAAATCATATCCTTTGAAGCAACAAGCAATATCAAGAAAAAAATTCTGCTGATATTCCTCTAAAGAATCAAAACTTACTTTAAGTATGTTTTGAATGTCTTTATTAAGATTTATTTGGTACCCTTGTAAGGCAGATTCCCAATCTTGCGTCCTTTTTCCTTTCAAGTTGGAGCCAATTACTTTCAAAACCAATGGAAGACCAGAAGCATAAGGTACTACCTTGTTTAAAATGTTGACATAACATGAATCAACTTTGTCAATTTTAAAAGCACACCAACTAAGCAATTCAAGAGCTTCTTTTTCATTTAACCCACCACCCTCGTATGTGCTTTTAACCTCCTCGCACGTTAGCAAATACTTGTCTCTAGTGGTAATGATGACTCTGCTACCAGAGCCAAACCAATCGGTCCCTCCGGCAACTGCCGGCAATTAATCTGGTTTATCAACATCATCCAGAACCAAAATTGAGCCTATGCTTTATTATTGGAATTCCTTCGTTGACACTTCCTAACTTAATACTACTCTCTCCAATTGTTTTAGAAAGAAGTGTCTCTTGGAGATGCACCAATCCATGTTCAACTGAAGTTTCTCTCACATTATCAAGAAAACACAGCCCTTCAAATTGATCAGCAATCAAATTATAAATTACTCGAGCAATGGTTGTTTTTCCTACACCGCCAATTCCGTGGATCCCTATAATGTGTACGCCACCAGATTCTATGTTCAAAAGCCCCATTACTTTTTGCATTCGAGACTCCAGTCCAACGGGATAATCCGCAACATGCATGAGAGTGCGATTATTGTTTTGGGAGACCTCTTTAACAATCTTGCCAATAAAGTCATATTCATTTTCATTCCTGTACAATTGAGTTGAGTGAAGTCATACTAAATGCAACACATAGCATATCCATTAACTCAACCATTAATTAAAGGTTAAATTATAATTTTCAATCTTTAATTTTTTAAATCTATTATTTTGATTTTGCTAAAAGAAAATTATAACATTTGATACCTCTAATATTAAAAATTGGAAATTTAGATTTTTCTTGATAAATTATTATTTAATAATTATGTGAGAAACCAAAATCTTTAATTTTAAAGGGAGCAAAATAATGAATATGAAAAACTAAAAGAAAAAAATTACAATTTATCCTAAAATAATCAATAGAGAAGTTGAAAGTAAAGAAAGAAAGGTAAAAAAAATTACCCATGTTTGAAATGATGATAGCCAGACGAGTCAGGAGCTTGACGCAGAGCAGTCCTCCATTTCTGCAATTTGTCTTTATCATTCTTGAGCCACTCCTTATGGCTATTTAGTGCTTCTTCGTAGCTACCAGTTTGATGTCGTACATCAGAGGAATCAATGTTCTTTAACACAAGCAAGAATGTGGACAAGTTCATCTAAGCAAAACGAGGAAGAAGCATAGTTCTTGGAGAACACAATGATGGCAATCCTCGACTCTTCAATCGCCTTTAAGTGATGGTGTAATGTCTTCTCCTCTTACAAAGTGTTGATTCCTCTACAACAAAGAGCTTTGTAGACGGGGGTGGACTTAGAAATAAAAG
This sequence comes from Amphicarpaea edgeworthii, assembly GCA_014843725.1. Taxonomy (NCBI): domain Eukaryota; kingdom Viridiplantae; phylum Streptophyta; class Magnoliopsida; order Fabales; family Fabaceae; genus Amphicarpaea; species Amphicarpaea edgeworthii. The sequence continues at coordinate 6,042,150 of CM026325.1, forward strand.
ACGGGAGCAATTAAAAAAAAATTATTTAATTAATTATATATCAAATATTTATAGATTGATGTAAAATATTAATTATATTAATAATACATAAAAATGTGTTAATAAGAAAAAAAAATATATATATATATAATTGAATCTTTAAGTAATTTTTTTTTCAATATACACTAACAAACATATAAGAATTTATCTTTTATCATCTTGTTGTTGTGAAGTAAAGACGAATTTAAAATATAAAAATTAGAAATATCTTTCTTTTATATAATAATATCTTTTAACATTTGTCTCTTATCAACTATGATAACTCGTGATTATGACATCTTTTGTAATGTATAATTTGAGAAAAAAAAATTGTTTACTTATGAGATAAATAAAATTTGACAATTATAATTTTAAATCAATAAATAGCTAATTATATATAATAAAAAAATTAATAAAATATAATATTTAGATAAGATGTATTTGCAAAATAAAATAATATTACTATTGATTTTATAATTAAAAAGTAAGTTAAAAATTGATACTATAATAACTAAAATTTGATATTTTATAGTATTAAAAAGAGATATTTTATAATTTAGAAAAAAAAATCAAAAGATAAAAACAATTATATAATAACTAAAGTTAATAAAATATTAATATAAATTTCATATAAGATTTAAAAAAAAAAGATAAAATTACTATTAATTTTATCATTTAAAAAAATTAAAGATAAAATTTATTATATAATAATTAAAATTTAATATTCCAACAAAATTTTCTAAAAAAAATAAGAATGATATTAATTTGATAATTTAGAGAAAAATAATTAAAAAAAAAACAAATTATATAATATTAATAATAAATCTTGTCAAATATAATATTTATATAAGATATTTTATAAAATTAAAAGCATAATAAAAAAATAATGAATATTAGAATTCTAAAGCATAAGTAAAAAAAAAAATAATATATATATATATATATTATACATTACAAAATTACTAAATACACCCCTTAAATTATTAAATGCACATTTAAATGTACTATTGACATTATTAACATCCTAACATTATTAAATGCACCTCCTAAATTACCTAATACACCCCATTAAACATGTGGTAAAAAATTCCGGGGGGGATTCCCCCTGACCGGTAAAACAATTTTCTTTTCTAAAACTTTGATATGAATATAGAAAGGGTCAAAGAAGGAGGCCTTTTCTTAGCATGCCTGTGTTTGGCATAAAAATTGTCACAACAAATTCAATTGACAACAAAGAGTTTACTATACTACGTTTTAAAATTTAAATTATAAAAAACACACAATACAATTGCTAGTTTCAGTGATTTTGTTAATGGTCTTTGATGGCACACAATACAATTGTTATTATACTAATTTTAAAATAGTAGCCCAGCCATCAAATTCAATAAACAAGTGTGTTGAGTGTGTTAATTGTTGAAGCATCTCTCCAATAACCGTTTCTATTATATATATATTATAAAAAAGATTTTATCACGCTAATAAAAATTACGTGGCATTTCATATAATTTTAAATAATAAATTAATATGTTAAATTTTAAAAATAATTTAAATATTCAAATTAATATTATTATTAAAATTATTTTATATTACTAATTCATGTTTCAAATATAATATAGTATTAACAAATCAATATCTTAAATTTAAATATATTAAACTAATATTATGTAAATATATAAATATATAAGTGGGTAGCAATTTCATACTCTTGGTATTTCTTCTATACTCTTATTTCTTTTTTCTTTTGTTCGTTTCATGTTCTATTTCTTTTTCTTTTCTTATATTTGTTTCAGACATTTTATATTATATTCTTATATAATTTTATTTTATTTTATTTGGTTTCTCTTCATTCTTGCATTTTTATATTTTTTTATTTTAATGTGATTTTTTTTATGTAGATGTTTTTGTTATGTGTTACAGACTCATAAATTATTGAATTAATTATTTTTTGTCAGGATTATGTTTGGTTGAACTTTTAAATTTTTATGTTTCATTTTTTTCCTACTATTCAGCATAATACTTGATTTTCATTGTTGATATATATCATTTTTGGTACTCACACGTATTAGTAAACTTTGTGATTGCATATTCTTTTTCATGTCAATTCAATTAAGTTTTTTTTTTTTCTATCTATGAGATTTCTTAACTTCACTCACATTCAATTAATTATTAACACATGCGAATCTAATTATTATTTAAATAATATAATAATTTTAATAAATGAATCTCTTAAGTATTTTGTTTAAATTTAAATAATAAAATAAGCTTAAAATTAAAAAAGAAATGATTATTTTTAAACAATAGTTGTATATATTAATAAAAAAAAACTAAGAAATGCATAAGGAGTAGTTTAAAGTGATTAATAAAATTATTTTAGAATTATACTATTTGTTATTATCTTTGAATTAATGCAAATTCTTAGTTTGTTTGTTTTTTTAATTTTGTCTCATTGACAATAAAACAAGTTTATATAATTTTAACAACCACGTAACTTCAAGGTTGCTTTTTCCATTTTAAAATAAACCATTGTTATTTCTAAATTATATATTGAAATAAATTTAAATAATAGAACAATTTAAACAAATGAATCTCTTAAATTGATGGATGCAATTATCTTGAAATTATAATATTTTTTATTATCTTATGATTATTTTAATTATATAATGATTATAATATTTATTATTTTATTAGTGGGATTTTATTTCATCTAGGATTATACTTTTTATTTTATATTATTTTTAATAAACTTTATCATCTAATTTAAATAAAAAAATATTTTTAAAATTGTCTAATTCTTATTAGTATATGACACTTTTAAGTTGTTATTATTGTTCTAGTTATCTTATCATTATATATTTTTATTTTATTTCTTTAGGTAAGAAAAAAATTATGCTACAAAAATTAATATGACTTCTATAGTGTGAAATTATTCTTAACCTTTTGCTAAATGAATCCATTAAATATTTTATTTAAATTTAAATAATCTTTTTAACATATAAATCTAAATTACTAGAGCATGTAATATCTTATTTTTTAAATTATTAAATTATCAAGAAGTAGGATGCATAGTTGATCACATTGTCAATCAATTATAAAATTATTTAAAAAATTATTAAAACGGTAAATTATAATTGACTAGTGTAAAATTACTTTACACTAATAATGTAGGAATATTAAACTCTTTGTTTTAATATAATATTTTTTTAAATATTTAAATAAATATTTTTATTTTGTTAAAAATTTAACAATACATATTTTAAAATTATACTCGAGCACATGTTATCTAATTTATACTTTACATATTTTTATTTTTAATTTTTTTTAAAAGTCATAATTAAAGTATTTGTCTCACTTTTTTAGAGAAAAATTAATCACAACCTTTTATTTATGATAAGATGGTAAAACAGTTGATCTTTAAAAAATTATTTTCAAAATCATTACAATTTTGATGTTGGAGTTATAATTAATCTACTATGTAAATTTTATACATATTTTACTCTTTCTACACAGCACGAATTACTACACTATTTCAACAGAAAAGATAGAACATGGATGGATTCTTTCAAAGGTCATGTATAACATACAAATAGAAAAACACAATTATGTAAAATCAGTTAGTATACAATATATAATTTTTGTTACTAATATCTAGAAGACAAACATATTGATATAAAAAATCTGAAACCCTATCTTCGGATATTGTACTCTCAAGTGCCTCAAATCCCAGTAGTGAAGCAATTAGGCAAAACAAATTCCAAAGAATTAAAAAATTTAGATAGAGAAGACTAGAATTGTACAAAAATAATCCAAAAGAGAAATTGAGAAAAAATTGAGCTTATTAGGAGCTCTGTTCAAGGTGGGTGGTATCGCTCTATTGATACATGCCATGTTAGAAAACATTATTCAAGCTCAAGAGAGAAGAAGACAAAATTGGGAAAAAGTGTGATAGCAAAAATCTTGAGCAGTACCTTTTGTAACTATATTAGGAAAACATAACATTACATAATAATAAAAAAAAAAAAAGCAATTTAATTTGTCCTAAAACCACAATCAGAGGGAAGAGACTTCATCTTCGGGAGAGAAGACAACCAGCCCGCCCTGTCTTTTCCTTGAACCATCATCTAGTTCCTTCAATTCATGGATTCCAATTTGTTTAATTATCAGTTCGCATGATTTTGATGTTACAGTACACACCACATGATTCCATTCATTTTCCAACAAATCACAGTCTTTGAATTGTTCCTCTATGTGATCAATAATCCACAAATGATCCTCGCCACCATAGAGTGATGCCACCCCGTCATAACCATTGATAAATATATGTTTCACACCATTGATGCTAAATCTGAACGTTACTTCTGCATTAAACCCTTCAGACAATTCGTCTGAATCTAACGGCGGGCCAGCAAGAACACATAGAGATAAAGCAGGGAACTTGTTAGGAAACCTGAAACCAAATGAAGATCCGTCAACACGATGTTCGAACCACTCTGGAATGCTTGTTCCTGACAAAATGAACTGTTTGAATCCATGACCCTCGTGCAATTCCTATAGGTCGTCATAATTCATTCATAAATTTAGCAACATAAATATTTAGAGTATGAGTCAACGTGAAATATACAAATTATCAAGTCAAATCTATATATTGGAAAACACCAACCTTACTCACTAGCATGCTTCTACACTGAGAAGTCAAGGATGAGCATAGTATTGCAGAAAAATGTGTAATGTTTGATGGAATCCCTTTTATTTCTTCAAGAACCGGGCAACAATCCAACCAAAGTGTACGCAAAATACGACATTCTTGGGTGCATGCAGGAGGAAGAGTAAGATCCAGATCTTTCAAGGAATAACAGGAATATACATTCAATTCTTCTATGCTCAGTGGAATCCCTTTAATTTTTTTAAGATCCCAGCATTCCCTTAAAACAAGATCCTTTAAACGGCAACATTCTTTATTCCATGTGGGAGAAAGTGTGAAGTCTAAATCTTCCAAGGATATGCATTTTATAACAGAGAATGATTCTAAATTAGGCGGAAGAGTCACTCTAATTTCTTGAAGACAGGTACAATTTGCCAAAGTAAATTCTGTCAGAAACTTAAGTTCTTTAAAGCATTCATGTGGGATTGTTAAATTACCACAGTCCACCAGGAGTAATTCTTTCACCTTGGCAAACAAAGGGAGACCTCTTCGAAGGAAATTCTCTGATATATTGCAATATAAAAGTTCAAGAAAATCAATGGTGTTTTTGGAGACCATTGAACTCATTTGTTCTTCCCCTTCGTTCTCTATGGATAGTAGCAACTCCTTACAATGGCTAACACTGATATAACAAAGTTCTTCCATCACAAAAATGCTACTAGGTAATTGAATGACTCCACCATGCTTCAAAGAAATTCTTTGAAGTCGAGTGAGATTCTGAATTGAAGATGGCAGTTCTTTTATGGAAGTGTTATGAATCCAAAGGGAAGTTACATTTTCCATCTCCCCTAATATTACTGGAAAACACTCAAGACTATAACAATATGAAAGATGAAGTTCTTCAAGAGAGGTCAATTTGACAGGTGGAAAACTCTTAAGCTTGCTGCACCGATCAGCATTCAAGATTCTAAGTTTTTCCAGCAATCCAACCGATTCATGAATTTTAATTATATTAATACAATTCTGAAATGATAACTCTTCTAAATTTGGGACACTAGATACGTCGGGTATCTCTCTTATATCTTGACAGGAATCCAAATTCAAAACTCTCATATTCACGTATGCCTGTAAAAAAAAATACAAAAAAGAAAAAGAAATCAAACAAATAATGTTTAAATGAATTTATTTCTAAAGAATTAAAGAACAAAACTTGTATGCTTACTTTCTCTGTGTTGAGCAAATGGAGAGACTTTAACCAACCATAGGGTAACCGTAGTGAGACCAGTTTCTTTGGATGGAAATCACATGGTAAAGATGGTGAAGGATATCCCACCCATTCTAATACTCTTAAACTATTTGGAAGATGTTTGGGATCATCAGTAAACCAGCCATCGTTGATAATAAGTGTTTTGAGGTTTTTCATTTTGCTGAAGGCCATTCTATCCCATTCTATTACTTCGTTCTTGAAGTAACGCAGAGTTATCATTTGAATTTTACTAGTTCCCTTATAAGACAAAAGCACAGTCAACGAAATTAAGATTGAAAACAGAGGAATAGTTATTTTATCATCTAGAGCGCACATGATATCATCATGAGAGATAAAGGTTAAATTTGAAAGCCAAACCAATTATATATTAGTGTTACCTTATTTTCTTCTAAGACTTCAATTATATCTTCAGGACACCACAACCTACTGCGATTTTCAGGCTCTTCTGGCAAGGATTCTTGTCGGACAATTTGTTTACCCATGTCCTCTATCAAGTCATGCATCGACACACAACCATACCAATCAATCTTTATGAGAGATTTGTCAATCAACACTCCTATACCATACTGTGGGCAGAATCCGTGATGGCTATAAAGTATTTCTTTGACTTTTGACAAATGATATCCTTTGAGGCAGCAAGCAATATCAAGAAAAAATTTCTGCTGATAATCCCCTAATGAATAAAAACTTACTTTAAGTATGTTTTGAATGTCTTCATCAGGAATTCTTCGGTACTGATCTAAGGCAGATTCCCATTCTTTTATCCCTTTTCCTTTCAAGTTGGAGCCAATTACTTTCAAAGCCAATGGAAGGCCAGAAGCATAAGTTACTACACGGTTTAAAATGTTGGTGTAACATGAATCAACTTTGTCATTTTTGAAACCACTCCACCAACTAAGCAATTCAAGAGCTTCTTCTTTATTTAACCCACCAGCCTCAATTGTGCTTTCAACCTCATGGCATGTTAGTAAATGCTTGTTTCTAGTGGTAATGATGACTCTGCTACCAGAGCCAAGCCAATCAGTCCCTCCAGCAATTGCTCTCAACTGCTCTGTTTCGTCAACATCATCCAGAACCAAAAGAACCTTCTTTTGGTTGAGCCTATCCTTTATTATTGGAATTCCCTCGTTGACACTTCCTAATCTAAAACTACTCTCTCCAATTGTTTTAAAAAGAAGTGTGTCTTGGAGATGCACCAATCCATGTTTAACTGAAGTTTCTCTCACATTATCAAGAAAACACAACCCTTCAAATTGATCAGCAATCAAATTATAAATTGCTCGAGCAAGTGTTGTTTTGCCTGCACCCCCAATTCCATGTATCCCTACCATGTGTACACCACCAGATTCGATATTCAAAAGTGAGATTACTTTTTGCATTCGAGACTCCAGTCCAACGGGATAATCCGCAACATGCAAGAGAGTGCGATTAATTTTTTTGGAGACCTCTTTAACAATCTTGCCAATAAAGTCATATTCATTTTCATTCCTGTACAGTTGAGTTGAGTGAAGTCATACTAAATGCAACACATAACATATCCATGAATTCCAACGATAAATTAAAGGTCAAATTGTAATTTTTTTCCTAATTTCTTAAATCTATTATTTTGATTTATTTAAAAGAAAATTGAAACATTTAATACCTTTAATCTTAAAAATTGGTATTTAAATTTTTCTTCATCAATTATTAACTAATAATTGTGATTAATAAAATTATTAAATTAATTAAAAAAATTACTTTTAATCTTTTTAATAATTAATTATTTAAAATTAATTTAATAATTCTATTAATTATAATTATTAAATAATAATCCATGAGAGAAACTAAAATTGTTAATTTTAATGGGACAAAAATAATGAATATGAAAAATTAAGAAAAAAAATTATAATTTATCCTAAATTAAATCAATAGAGAAGTTGAAAGTAAAGAAAGAAAGGTAAAAAAACATTACACATGTTTGAAATGATGATAGCCAGACAAGTCAGCAGCTTGGCGCAGAGCAATCCTCCATTTCTGCAATTTCTCATTATCATCATTGAACCTCTCCGTATGTTTATTCAGTGCATCTTCGTAGCTACCAGTTTGATGTCGTACATCAGAGGGATCAACCTCATAAAAAACTGGTAAAACCAATCTACCCTTTTCTTTAACACAAGCAAGGATGTGGACAAGTTCATCTAAGCAAAACGAGGAAGAAGCATAGTTCTTGGAGAACACAATGATGGCAATCCTCGACTCTTCAATCGCCTTCATGAGTGATGGTTGTATCTGATCCCCTCTTGGAAGCTTCTCATCATCAATAAAGGTGTGGATTCCTTTATCACATAGAGTTTTGTAAAGATGACCGATAAAACCATGGCGAGTATCAGAGCCTCTGAAGCTGAGGAATACATGGTATTTCCATCCATGGCCAATGGAAGAGGAAGACATCGTATGCTCAAACTGAATTATTACCTTAGAATAAAAAATGAAAGGAGAGCAGTATTAATGACAGTGTAATGAATATAAAAGTTAAAATGAAAAAGAAAGTAATACAAACCCTGTGTTTGAGAGTGGTTAGCGAAGAGAAGAAGGAAGAAGCTGCAGTAGAGATGATCTTAGGCAGAGACGGATTCACGGGGGGCAATCAGGGCTTCAGCCCCCTCCCCAATCTCTTTTCTTTTTATAATATTAATATATATATATATATATATATAAAATTATTTTTAGTAAAAAAAAAAATAAGAATAATAAATATATATTATTATTATTATTATTATTTATATATTAATAATATTTTAAATAATATATTTTGATATATAATCTAATTCAAAAATATATAATATATTAATTAATAAATATAATACAAATATCTCATGATTTTAATTTTATTAATTATTATTATTATTTAAACTAATTATATTTTATAAATTATTACCTTTTTATCTATCTATATATATATATTATAATTGTTATAAAATCTAATGAGTTTTTTTTTTAAGTGTGAAATTATTATTATTAATGTATTTGAGATAAAAAAAATAATTTAAAATTATAAATGCATTTTTTTCTTCTATCATTTTAAATAAAAAAATAATTTTAATTTTATGGTTAAAAATCATAAATAATTTTATAAAATTATATATTTAATAAATATTTTTTTAAAAATTATATATTTAAATACCTAAAAAAAATCTAACCCAGTTATCTTCCTGATTCGTCCTGGTCTTGGGGAAAAATGAACAACACTAGTAAATGTTAAATAGCAAACTGAGAGAGAACAAAAAACGCGGTAATGAACTAAACCCGTGATAAAAGTCGGTATCACTTCAAAGTCAAGTCTAGTCGTCACTAACACTTTTTTTTTTTTTAACTAATTAAATAGGACATTTCTTCATCTAAATTAATTAAAAATTCTGCATAAAATAAAAATTAACTAGAAATCATCAATACATCTTAATTAAATTTTTATGGTGCTATTATTTTTTTTTTTGCATTTTCCTTCGTTGTATATTACATAAAATTATTTGCACCAAAAACAAATATTACATTAAATTACTTTTCAAAAAATTACATAAAATTTAGTAATTAATTTTTACAATTTTTTTTAAGGAATAACTGATTGGCCTAATAGTAAAAATATTAAATAGTATGCAGGAGATCATAAAAAAATATAGGAGATCATAAGTTTTAACATGAATATAGACATTGTGCAAAAAAAAAAAAAAATACTAACTGAATTAATTAGTTATAACTTGTAAAATAGATTATTACCAATATACAAAAGACATACATAATCAAAACTAATTTAAAAAAATTGACATAAAAAAAACTAATTAAAAATGGTTAAATTAATTTATTTTAATTAATAATATCAAATTTTAAATTTTGTTTTACTATATCACTGATACCAAATATTTTTATGGGGTTATATTTTTTTTCATTTTCCTTCATTTTTTATATTTCATAAAATTTAGTAAAAAAAAAACTTATATAAATATTATTTCTTTTTTATTTTTAATGAATAGCTGATTGGCCTAATAGTTTAAAAAAAAAAAATAATTTAGTTATGACATGTATGATAGATAACATGATTTACTACAACTGATCTTATATATAGAAGACAAATACAAAATCAAAATTAATAAAAAAAAAATATAGCTTTAATAGTATTAAGCTTAGTAGATACTGCAGGTTTTAGTACGTAGTTCCAATTCTAAAAATTTAAATATTAGAACATGCTTTTTTTTTTTTTAGGGAATATTAGAACATGCTTGAAAACATGTAGATTATAGAAAAGATTAATTAATTTATAATTTAACAAAAACATGGGTTAACTAATTAACTTATTCTTGTAAATAAAAACTAAATCGCCATATGTACTGTGTACGTACATTTTGTACTTTAAAATTGCAATATACAATAAATTATGCTTACGAAGATTTGTTCCTGTTGTATGTTGATTGTTAAAGCCTAGTCTCTCCCAAAGAAGTTTCATATGGGTTTAATTTCACGATTTATTATATAAATAATGTTAACTATCAAAAATCGTATTCCCACTACGCTCAATTGAATTACCTCAGAATAAAAAATCGAAGCCTAACATCATCTTATATACAAAATTCAAGTTTGAAAACAAGAAGATTGCGTATGATAAATAAATAGGAAGTTTTTATTTCATAAATAATACAGCAAGTGAAATTGACGTTGACTCCTTCCTTGTTGTTTCCTTTTATCTTCTAGAATTTTTAAATTGTCAAGTTGAACAAATAACTCAACCACTCTCATGACTTCATTTTGTGTCATTTCATTGAAGGTTCTACCGTGGAGTGAGTCTTCAAATAACATGTATATCTCATCCTTTGATTTATTTACATTTAAGTTCATGAAAAAGATTAAGTTTAAACTAGCACCCTTCAGCAAAACCCGAAAGAAATTGATTGTCCAGATGTAGCATACAAGTCTTGTTGATAAGAATTCATTCATATGTTTAGTAAAACATACACGTGGTGTCTGTGTCCAACTGAATTACATGATTTAAAAGAAAATATATTCATGCAGGAAAACAAGAACCTGATTCAGATAATATTCTGCTGCATAATAGTATTTATTTTGTTGCATAACAATGTTTTGCTTATCTTTGTTTGTGTATATATTTTTATTTTACTTTACTTTCAATTGAATGAAATCAGATCATTCATATTCTATATATACTACAAAGGTTTTTATGGTTAATTTTGGAGTGATGGATGTGGTATATTAAAAGAAAGGTAAATACAAGGGAAGGAAAACTTTGATGAGAAACACAACAAAGTTTGGCATGCCGATGTTTGGCATTGGCAATAAAAAAAATAAAATCGCATAACAAGGTCAAGGGAAAACAAAGTCTTTAAAAACCCTAATTATTTATGCAGTGTGATCACAAGTTCTTAAAAGATCAGAATCACAAAGTCAATGTTCGTTGCAGGCTTACAGGAAATTACCATTTATTAATCTTCCACTTGCAAATGTAAAAGGAGGTAATTTCATTGAAATTTCATCAAATACGACACATTGCGTGTTGAATCATCTCTCCTATATCGAAGAAAGAACCATTGCATGAGAAAAGAATAAAATACAGAACATGGATTCTATTTTCAAAGGTCATATGTCCAAAGAAAAAGGTAACATGCAAATAGAAAAATCAATCATATAACATTTATATTAATTATTTACGTTGATTTAATTTAAAAAAAATTTAAACAATAAATATAAAATAATATAAAATTAATAAGTAAATAATAAGTTTTATGCATGGAAACATAATAAAAACTTTAAAGAATTAAAAAAATCATAAAATATGGTGATCCCATTATATAAAATTAGATAGACTGTTTTTCTCCTCTCTCTAAAAAAAAAAAAAGAATTGCATAAGAAATAATAAGATTTGTTTTTATCCTCTCTCTGTTTAAAGAGAAAATAAAGGATCCCATGAGAAATAATAAGATTTGATTGATGAAGATTATTAAACCATTCTTAATTATTATAGTTTCCAGTTGCTTGTGAATTAAAATTATTCTATGAATCCAACTATTCTTAATAACCTTCTCATAATGCGTTTCTATATTTTCTTTGGTGAATAACAGAAGAAGAAGAAAGCACCATTGCACGAGAAAAGAATTAAAATACAGAACGATTCTTTTTTCAAAAGTCATATGTCTAAACAAAAATGTAACATGCAAATAGAAAAACCAATGAGATAAAATCAATTACAATATATAATTTTTGTAACTAATATCTAGAACATACATATTGACAATGCAAGCAGCAGAAACAATAGGTGAAAAGGAAGTATGTAATGAACTAAACGCGTGAGAAAAGTTAGTATCACTTCAAAGTCAAGTCTAGTCGTCACTAACACGTTTTTTTTTTTTTTTTAACTAATTAGATAGGACATTTCTTCATCTAAATTAATTAGAAATTCTGCATAAAATAAAAATTAACTAGAAATCATCAATACATCTTAATTAAATTTTTATGGTGCCTATTTTTTTTTTTTTTGCATTTTCCTTCGTTGTATATTACATAAAATTATTTGTACAAAAAAAAATATTACATTAAATTACTTTTCAAAAAATTACATAAAATTTAGTAATTAATTTTTACAAATATTATTTTTTTTTTGAAGGAATAACTGATTGGCCTAATAGTAAAAATATTAAATAGTATGTAGGAGATCATAAAAAAATGTAGGAGATCATAAGTTTTAACATGAATATAGACATTGTGCAAAAAAAGAAAAAAGAAAAAAAAAGACTAACTGAATTAATTAGTTATAACTTGTAAAATAGATTATTACCAATATACAAAAGACATACATAATCAAAACTAATTAAAAAAAATTGACATAAAAAAAACTAATTAAAAATGGTTAAATTAATTTATTTTAATTAATAATATCAAATTTTAAATTTTGTTTTACTATATCACTGTCTCTCACTGATACCATAACAGTAAAGTAATGACCTGTTGAAAGATACTTGATCACTTCTTGAGATTAAAAAGTGATAGGAAAAGGTAGAAGAATACATCACCGTACATCTATGATAAAAACTAACATTTTTCAATAAAAAATTATATTATATTTTAACAAAACTAATTTACTCTTGTAAATGAAAATTACATTTCCAAATGGACTATGACAATTTTGTTCTTTTAATTTGTTAATTCTTGAAAAAATAAAAATTCTAATTTAGTCTAAAAATTTGTGACATTTACATTACGTATAACAAGCGTATTTATCTTGGACACGGGTAGCTACTTCTCTACATTGATGCTATCTAGTTCCAATCCAAATCACATTGATAAATGATTTTCATGCTTTATTGCTTTGAAAAATGCTTGTTTGCTCACCAATTTATCACAATGATAATTTTATTTGCCCATTTTATAAGGATATAAATAGGTGAAATAATACCCTCCCTTTTGATTCTTTTATTTTTTGTTTTAAAACATGAACTTATCACGAGACAGGAGTGTTTCCCTTCTATTTGGGACCTTTTATTAACTTAAATATCTGGTTTTTGAGGATGGTATAGGAACCACTACCACCATATGTAGATAGTTTCTGTTGTTTTTACTTTATAAACATTCAAAAGAAGTTCCCTGTAGAAGCACCATTCTTAATCTTTGGCGCATAAAATGTTTCCAAGTTGTATAAAACCCTTTAATTTCTTCAACAAGTTCCTAATAATCCAAGATCTGAACTTTTTCCACCAATTCATTAACTTCCATTAAATAAATTAAACTTACAATTAAGAAATGACAGATCCTCTAACTTGGGACACCAAAAAGATCACAAATTCACATACAGATATCTCTGCTGCTATAAACTGACAACCATCAAAACTTAAACTCTCAGATCCGTGAACTTCTGGCGAAAAATAGCAAACACAATAACAAAAATCCAGTTAACAATATTAAAATCAATTTACTGTCATAGCAAAGAAAAGAAAAGAAAACTTTAACTTTTTTCTCTCTAGTTTACTTAATTATATCTGAAATAACAGATCTTCAAAATTGGTACACTAAACAACTCACAGTCAGAGATCTCCGTTATAAACACTCAGATCTGTGAACTTCAGATTAACGAGAAAAAAAAAAAAACAAAAATCAATTTACTGGCATACTAAACAACAGAAAAAACTCACTATACTTGCTTTCTTAAGATGAAAACACAAAGCTTAAACGGAATCAGTAACGAACAGTTAGAAATCATTACCCGCATCCTCACAAAAGGGATACATGGAATTGGTGGAATAGGTAAAACAACAACTAACTATAACAATTAATTTTACAGCGGTAGTTGTTTTACCTATCCCTCCAGTTCCATAAGATCCGACACAGAGAACCGAGTTCACTTAACACCTTCACCTCCAAAGGGAGAAGGTAGAATCTAATCTAAATGATAAGTGAAGAAGGGAAAACAATGAATGAAAGGAGTGAGGAAGGTAGATGGTGCACCTTTGGCTTTAAATCCGCGAAACCTCGCCTCGTGAGTCGTGAATGTAAAATAGCCAGCGAATCTTCGTGATTATCGCCGCACGTGAACGGCTGAGAAGGATACACGTCATATCGCACTGGCGAAACCAATCAAGTAGGTTATATTGTCTATCTACGTCTTGATCTAATGGTTAGCTTATTGCAAAATACTATTTATAAGACTCAGGTTCGAAACAAGACATGGTCCTTTCTCACAACCCAAAGGTAATATTTATTTATTTTTGTTTTAATGTTGCAATTTATTTATTTTTAAAAAAAGTAAAAAGCGATGTTTTAAACTTTTTATCTTGGCTGTCGTGGGTCACCAAGAGCCACTTGTTTCAGGCTAAGTTTTTTTTTTTTTTTTTTAATATTAGGTGAAATTCATATTAATTCAACCAAAAATTATTTTCATTACGGGATTCGAAAAGCCAAAACAAAATCTATCGACATTATAATTTTATTTGTACAGCTTTAAAAAGAATTTAAAAATGGTTATTTCTCACTGGTTTCCAAATTCAAAGTTGGCAAGTTCCAACTGTCTTCCACTTCTTTTCATTTTTTATCCTAGCATTAGCATATCCGTGATCCCACATTCCCACTGATCCGTTTTCCATTTTTCCTTCCAATAGTCAATACACGTGCTTCGTGACTTTAGCTACGTACTGAACTTAACTTAATATTTACACTTTGATTGATTAAATAACGTATTACTTTCTATCGTAATTATGGAATATATACTGTAATAAAGCAAAGGTATAAATACTTACAACGAAGATGAAATTAATAAAAAAAAATGAAATGGAAAGAGAAGAATATGATGTTGAATCAACAGTGTATTGAAGTAGCATTAAGGATTAAAGGCCTATTTATTTTTCAATGTTCTCCGGTCACTTGATGAGAAGTACAAAAAGATTATAGCTTCAGTTGCTTCTATGCATCCCACCATGTCATAAAAACGCCCTCCTTACAGTTCTTGCAGCAGCACGAGATATTAACTGTCTAACCAAGTTAGCTGGCAATTGAAGCAATTGCTGCTGGGATTCTGGTGGGAGCTGCCATTTACATTTACATAGATAGTCATGCTTTCAGCAGTTATAAAGATTAAAGAATACCAAGATGCAAAATTGCTTATGACTATTGTGACTTATCCAGGTTAATGAAAAAAAATCGGTAAACAGCTACATTTACCTCAAGAATGACAGAAAGAATGGGAAGAATGTCTTGAATGGATTCAGCTTGATTTAAAACTAAAGACAGCTCCTCCATATCAAGACTGGCCTGTCTGCTTTCCTACATGTCATTGATGAAAATACAAAAGACAGTAAAATGATTGTACATTTAGAGTTCCAAGTTTGATATATTTATTGCTGAAAGATTAACTCATAATCAGGCACAGTAGTACAATTACAAACCAAAATAGATCCTCATATTGCAATTTACAAACCAACAAGAAAGCAACAGCATCAATTCTGAATGCATGTTCTGAATAATGATGGGATGAAACAGGGTATTATGATCCTTAATTAATGAGTGGTATAGTGTGACTGTTCTCATATTTCTAATATACTAGTGTATTTTGCTGTTCAAAATAAAAAAACGAATGGTATAAATTACAATACCAAGGTCCTTGCTTTAGGTAAAATGTCAAGAGGACCTCACTGAAAATAAGGCGTAGATGTAGTTCTCTTCAAGTAAAATAAAATCTTACTGTATTGGACTCTTCTTTTCTTCTGGCCCCCAACAGCAATAGCATAAGGCGTTGGAAGTTTCTCAAGTTGGTTATATCTTCTTCAGCCATTAAAGGGGAATAAAAGAAAGTACTGAAAGGAACTCTGGCAGCAGCTGTCTCCAAGGTTGCTAGACCAAGTGCATCTAAACCCTGAATTTGGTTTTCAAAGCAAATTAGAAAACTTGCAGGAGGGGTGAGAAAATAGAAATGAATAACAAAGGATCTAATGATGTTAAAAAGATTAAACTTATCATCTGCATTTTTTTTTTTGCCTAAAATGCAGGAAGAGCCACAAATTTAAGTTTACTAACATGACATATTGATGAAAGTCAAGATCACGTGGTATTGCACCATTATTATTGTTTCCTTTCATGAATCTAGACAACATAGCAACATAATGATAGACAGAAAGCAAAGCAATTGCAATAAAAGACAAAAAGAACCAAACATAAGCTCAATGATGTAGCTGAACTTCTATTTGGTTTCAACACATTCATAGAAATCCTATAATAGAAAAATAATACTTGACTGCCATTTAGGCAAGCTCAGGGACACCATGATATGGACATTGTTACTACTTACTAGTAATGGGTCAAGTATCTTTAAAAATTCACACAATGCAAGAGTTTGCAATCAAATAATGAAATGCTAACAGTCATGATTAAATACCCTTATAATCATTAGCCAATAAATTTAAACACTATATCCAATTTTCATTTTTCATATTCCTCACTGCTATTGTAGTATTAATAAACAACTAAGAAGAAACTTACTTTAGCAAATTCTTGAACAATTATTTCCCTTACAAATTCACCCTGCAAAGATTTTGCAAAATCCATTTTGGTGGGGAAAAGTTAGAGGTAACAAAATGTACGATAGAATGTTAATCAGTAATGATAAACAAAATGTACCTTTTCTGTTAGTGTAAAAGAAAGAATTTCCTTCATAACCATTGTCGAATCAGTGCCTTCATTTTGTTTTACTACAGCCTTTTTTGTTTTGGCACGGAGAGACTGTCATGGAACTATATTAGGATGGTATCTTGAACAAATTGAATTCATTGAGAAGCAGGATTAACTAGGAAAGAAATTGAAAATATTATCTTATGCCAAATCACACAAGGTAAAGCATTTTAATGATACTTTTGATTGAATATCTCCCTAATATAGCTTGATTTAACTCAGTAGGATGATTCTAAAATTGCATCAAAGTGACCCATAGGACAGGTTTAGTTAAATGCTAGAACAAACAATCAATAATACTCAATTGGAAAGAAATGACATAGTTAATGGGAAAGTTTCAATATGTAAGTAATTAAATTCCTAAGCACCAATTAGCAACCAGCAAGATACCTTGGCAGATTTCATGAAAAACCTAATGACAACAATCAAGTATTTTCATCAAACAGACTAGTGAATGGATGAAAATCCAGCTCAAGGATCAGAAATTAGAGAACAATGACACATTACTAATTTGGATTTTTTTTTAAATAGGTCCATTTCATTTAATCAACAACCCAAACAATTAAGGAGTATCTGAGTAGAAAAATAAGGAAGATACCCATGAAACAGGGCTTTCCCTCATTGATTAATTTGGAAATAGGGACAAAGGCTTGGCTTTTGATAGACAGAAATAGCTAATAATAAAATTTGACTTCATACAGAAAATAGCAAAAAAAATAAATAAAAGAATATACCTCTGTCAGCAATGACTCTAAACGATCTATTCTAAAAACTCCATCCTGACAAATGATCAGAATCAAAATTAAGTGAAAAATGTTTAGAAAATATTCTAAGACAAGTTGGCTAGTATAAAAAAAGATATGGCCATGAGAATCAAAATTGCATGTATTGGTCAAGATTTCAGATGAGGTACCATACAGAAAGCAGGGTCTTCTATGTTTACCTTATAAAGAAGGGTCTCTAAAGAAGATTTAAGCTGAGGAGAGTTGTCAGTAAGTACTTTTCGAGCAATCCAAGGGTAAGTACTACCCAAAACTTTGTACTCGGGGTTAAAACTGATTGCAATTCCTTCCAGTACAGCAAGGCTAAAGACAGAAGATACACTGTTTAGGATTTTGCACAGACATTATTGGTTGTGTTTAGGCTAAAGACAACTTGTAAGTAATGTGTGGAAAGCACTACCTTCTAATGACAAGAGAGAAGTATGATGGTATCCTAAATTTGAATTTATACCTGCAAAAAAAAAAAATATCAAACATGAATCTTGTTTTCAAAACATTTACCAAAAGTGTTATAAATGTATACTATCAGATCTTATAGCAAATGTTCCAGCGTCAACATTTGAATATAATAAATTTTGGTGTTCTGCAGCACATGACTTTTTTCACAGTTTCCTTGTTTGATAAGCTATACAGACCTTCCGTATTGTATTTCTTATGCCTTTTTTTCCCTTACCAACCAAAAAGAACTTTCAAATATATTGTAGGTTCAACAAGTATATATGTAATGCATCAACCATCAGCAAAGAGCTTACATGGTGGTTCCTAAGTTTCCTAAAAGGTCTCCAAAGCTGATATTACTAACTCCTTTGGCAACAGCATTTTGGAAGACCCCTATAAAGAAACAAATGCAAGTTACAGAATTAATATTACCTCAACAAAGGAGGAATGTTACTTGCAGTATACAGTCACAACATTTTAAAATTCAACTAAACACAATAAAGTAAAAACCTGTCAAAGCCTTAGTAACAGCTTCTTTGTCTGCAGTTGGTGGAAGAAGCCTGATAAAATTTACAAACAGTGATATCTTATATCAGTGAGAATAGTCACTTTAATAACTGTAAGGGAACATAAATAAATATAAATACCCAAGAGTGACAAAGTCCTTGGCCAATGCATCAAAATCCCGGTTTACAAGATGTAGACAAGCTTCGATGAATCCATCGCGTAATTCCTGTTTGAACTCACCTGTCATACCAAAATCTATTGCAAAACAAGGGAAAAAGAATACACCATTAAATCCAAGAAATGATCAAGTTATTTCCAAGATTTTAGCTTATTAGTATCATAAAATCCTCAAAACAAGACAAATCTGTATAAACATCAACCAAGAAACCAAAGGATTTGAAATATTAAATATTCAATCTTCAATTACCCAAATAAGCTAATTTGCCATCATATGTCCGAAGAAGATTTCCAGGGTGTGGATCTGCATGATAGAAGCCACACTCAAGAAGTTGATTGAATGAGCAGTAAACTCCTACCTAATCAGCATCAGAAAATACAAAACATGTTTAGCATCATGATACAAAATCTAAGAATCGTACAGATTAAAAATTTAGAATAACTTGCTTGAAACTAGTTTCATAAATGACCTCAATCAGGTAGAGATCCTTCACTTCAGACAACTTTACCCCCTACAATAGCCATACCATAGTCATGAGCAGAATTCTCAACTTTTTTCAACAGGCAACAAAAGAGAATGCATAAAGATTGACCTATGCCTTAACTTGTTTTCAAGGGAGAAACACATGAGGCATATATCCAAGAACTAAATCTCGAAACTTGAAAGGCACACCACATCATTTAGGAAGAATATTTTGATGATATCTAAATTTAACCTTTTCTCTATGTAAGTAAGTATCAAGAATTCATGCCCAAAACATCACAAAGGATATTCAGGATATTTACTAATTCCAGAGTTGCTCATCTTATTCAGAGATATATTAAATTTATCTCTGGTATCTAATCTATACAAACACTGAACTGTTCTAGCTAAAATATGGTGAGCAAACAACAAAGGGTAAAATACCTCAATCCATTCCATAACTAGGACCTTACGAGTTGTATACTCCGTATACATTAATGGAACCACCACATCTGGTATAGAACCATATAAGTTCCTGTTCATGCATAACAAATAACAAAGCAATCATTAACCATTGGTTATATCTAAATAAAAGCACAAGAGATACATCAAATTTGCATCCCTAGGAAAGGCTTCTATTGGGAAAAAAATTCCTACATTGACTAGAAATAGTGACAAGATATGTATATAAGTGGGGGCAACCTCATCCTATGAGCTAGCTTTAAGTGTTGAGTTAGGCTCAAATCCACATTCTAGGAGAGTTTCTTATGTAGTTATGCTAACTGCTCTATGGCTTATGACAAGCCATAAAAATCCATGGACCGAACTCCAGCAAATAAGGCATACCTCCACAAATCTTTTGTTTATTTTATCTCCCAAACTCAAAGTCTTAAGAGTAAACTAGAAAAAAAAAAAAGTAATTTTGACACCAAACTTGTTTTAAATATGTTCTAACTTCTATAATTACGACAAGAACCAAGACCATAAGTGTGAATCATGTTTTAATCTCGATAACATACACTTACCTGAACTTGATACCGTTGCTTGCTTCATTATTGTAGTCCATCTCCTGCATTCAAGGTGATTTACCTGTATTCAATTTGAATTTCTAAGAATTGTATTTTTGAAATATTATATATGAAATTAACAGTCTGGTATCTCATTGCCGTACAAAACATTAAACAGTTTTAATCAAACAAAAGGGAAGAAAGAATGATGTAACATTATTTGACTTTGAAACAATGTAGACTTGGATAATAAGTTCAATAACAGAAAATAAGATTTAGAGGTAAGGGGTTCCGATAAGTTAAAGTCCATTTGGTTTGAGAAAGTGCTTTATGTTCCCATTTTCTATTTTCACTCTTAATTACAAAATTATCACTCAGTTTTCACTTTGATTTCTGTTTTCAAAAGTTCGTATAAGAAATAGTGAAAACAACTTCATATTATTTTACCATGCAAACACACATACTCTAGAACACAGTTCTGGTTAAAATACAAAAAAAAAAAGAAAAAAAAAAATATATATATATATATATCAACACATACCCGGAAAAGGCTTGATGCCCACTCATCAACAACTCCCTGCATATATATTATAGAAATCTATAATCACCAAACTGATGCAATATAGAACTTCAAAATATAACATACACATGCAGATAGATACAATATTGAAGTATACTATGCCCCCTAACGACTGTGAGTTCATAGAAAAAAAAAACAACTCTATATCGACCAGTCTTGAAGTTGAGAGGCATTAGTAGCAACGATAGCCATTTTGGTGTTAATATACTCTAAATTCATATGTTGCACAAATCCAACTTAGTCACATACTACAACTTCACCTGAAGATCTGTATTAAGTTTGCCAGCTCTCCTAATCAGTCCTGCCATAAAACGCAAGATTAATATGTCAAGGGAAATTGCAGCTTGAACTCCTGGTCTTTGCACTTTAACAGCAACAACCTGTCCTGTTTTGCGAAGCCTGGCTTGATAAACCTATGCTTCAGAGACAGAAGTTCCAATTTTAGGTATTAAAATCAAAATAAAAAGAAATTGCATGTCCTCTCAGAATCTCTGCAATCATTACCAAATAAAAACACACCAAAATGGCCAAATAAATGAACCTGCCCAAGGGATGCAGCAGCAACTGGCTCAGGTGAAATCTCTGAGAAAAGTTCTACCAAAGATGAACCAAGTTCTTGTTCTATCATACTGAAAGCAACTTCAGAGGAAAATGGACTTATTCGATCTTGTAGCAGTGAAAGCTCATCTAGATATGATGGTGGTATCAAATCCTACAAGGAAAATTTTTCAAATTGCATATCTTAATTGCAGTCACTGTAAATTAAAGTGTGTGCCATAATCTTAACAGAAAAAGAGCATAAAGTTGCATCTCATCATAACAGATTCCAGTATTCCCACCCCATGTATAGACTAGAAACTGCATATCAATACAAAAATGCAATTGGTGAAAAAAAATGGAATACAATAGTGAAATAATTGACAGAACATAACACCTGTTCAAATCACATACCTGTATGTCAATCACATATAACACCAGATCAGATCATCATATTTAATATTTTTAGGTATTTGTTTTTAGGACATTTGATTCAAGATGGAGAAGGTTTGAAATGCAAAAAATTTCAAATATGGCATTCTAAATGTTTAATTAACTTTCAGTTCTTTTTTATTTTTTATTTTTTTTCATGTTCCCCTGTTTGTGTCCTAAATTCACAGGTTTCCGTGAATTCCTTCACCTATACACTTCTTTTAGGTGGAAATAGACATGATAACAGGAAAACCATGGAAGAAGGATCACAAAGACCAGAAAAAAAAACAAAAAGAACATGGAGATCAGTTTTAATATTGTGACAGATAAACCAAAACTTACAGCACGAGATGATATAGCCTGGGCAATTTTGATATATGCCTGCAAGAAAGTAGAATAAAACAGCAATGAACCAAATCAACCAATTAACAGAAAATAGCAATTAAGAAATAAGATATTATGTTATGGTTTATGGCCAAGCTGATTTAACAAAAACCACTACTAAAGTGAATTATTATGCATTTAATCCAGTATCCATGATGTCCTTAGTAATATTAAAGACTTTATCCAGTATCCATTGATCAAACCAAAGATAAACAAAAACATTAAGTTCAAGGACAACATGCATAACAGCATAAGTTAAAAAAAAAAGTTCAACCCTATGATAAAATAACCAGCATTACATACCGGTCCAAGCTCCAGCAATGTCTTCCTTAGCTCCGCAGCTCTAACCTGCAAAACCAAACAATATACGCAATAAATAAATTGTTCTGTTCTTTTCATTGCAAACGGCAAGTAAAAAATCTCCAGAATCTCCACTTATTTCACTGGTTTCAAAAATACTCTCCATGCTAACAAAGATCATTCATTTCCTTCAAAAGTTTAAAAATTTCTCCATTCCAACAACAAAAACCACTTCCTACAAAGTCCTCCATTCGAATCATAACAACAAATCATTCCTCACAGAATGTTCAATATTCACTACTCTGTCAACTCAAATAGCACCAAACCAAATCCTCCAAACCCGAATTCACCAACAAATAAACAAAACAGAGCGTTGCGAAACCTGAAACATTGACTCAGAACGATCCAAGAGAATGTCGATGTAGCGAAGACCGAACCACTTCCCGAACGAGACTCCGGTCTGGACCAAGCGGCGAGCCACGAGCAGAGGCTTCCGCGAATAAATGGCCGCGATTCTCGGTATCCGGTACTCCGCCAGCGAATCCGCCTCCGTCGCGCTCAGGTCGAACAGGTACCCCGACTTCGCCGTGAACTCATCGCCGCCGGAGGCCTCGGCGGTGCATCGGACGGCGCGTCGGCTCCGAGGAGGTCGAAATCTGTTCGAAACGAGAGAGGAGGGGAAGGGAGAGAAAGAGAGCACGGGAAGGAGCAGCATTTTTTGTTTTGCAGAGTGTTTCTAGTGGTAAATTCTATTCAGAGTTCAGAATTGGCGTGGTTTTGTTTTGTATTGTTGCCATGGAAGAAAAAATTGCATGGTTTAGTAGTGTATGGTTGCTGCTGCGTGGAGCTGGTTTGGTGACCTCAGAAATATTTTGTTGCGAGAAATGAAACAGAGGAGGAGCTGAGGTGGTAGTTAACGTCTCTCTTGTGGTCCTTGTGTTATCGTTATTTATCCTTACGCAGATTACATAATACTTATCTACTACTACATTGGATAACCATTCAGCATTTCTTACACGTCCACATGAAAACATGATTAACTATTTCTATATTTTATAAATCATTATTAAACTTAAATAAATATAATTGTTGATTAATAATGATATAAGGTTGATATTAAGAAGCAAAACTAACTAAACACTTTAATAATTTCATAATACAGTCAATAATAAAATATATGTTATAATTATTATTATTTTTTTAAAATATTTTTTTTAGATAAAAAGATAACTAATATGAATACCGTCATTATTTTTCAGTATCCTCATCCTACACATTGTTCCTTCAAACAATAGAAGATAGTACTAATATCATTACCAAATTAAAGTGTGTTTTTGCTGCATCTCTCCACCTTGTAGTAAATGTCTCTCTTTTTTAATTAGATTGCATTGACTTACATTTTTTTTTTAATAAGTTAAACAAGAATACACTTAGGAAAACAATAAAAAAATGATGGATTAATTTAAAATCTAGTCATCCTAAGAAAGCCTAAGAAAGTAGGATACTAATAACTTGATTTACTTATCTACTGAAAAAACTCACATGCTAAAAGTCGATAAACAATTAAGAGAATTTTTCATGTTGATAATGCGACTCATTTCAAAAATAGATACAGTATTTGGAAAGTAAAGTTGTTGAGACCGAAAAAGGTGGTCTTGAGAATGGCTTCATGCAGGGTAGCAGCTTCTACTTCAGCTACGAGGACACTTTTAGGCTTTGTGTTTGTGCATGTAGCAATGAAACTACCTCTATAGTCCCCAATCACCGAACTCATTCCAAAATCACTAGATTCAGCAAAAATAGAAGCATTCACGTTGCATTTGTAGTTGTTGGCAGTTGGCTTAGACCATCATGTAGTCGCTGTGCCGCGGCGGCCGCTGGTGGGGTTATCCACACCATTTAACGTGTAGCACGCCATTGTAGGATAGATTCTTTAGTGGCTTGCAGCGACATCATCAATGACTTCTCTATGCTCTCCCATAATTTCTCATTCCTGCTACGCCAAATGCTATGAAGGACAGTTATGAAGTTTAGCTGTTGATCTTCGCGGAGGGTAGATAGTAGCGAGAATATGGCAGCTTCGGTGCTAGTGGCTTCGTTTAGTGCCTCGCGGATCACGTCCCAAAGACCCATTGTCGTCCATGCTTCAATGGATTTTGTGCAACGGAAGAAAGTGTGTCATAGGTATTTAGGTTCATTCCTGCACATGGGGCAATCAAGTTTGCACTGCACCCCTTTGGTGATTAAATGGGTTCTGGCGGGGAGGACTTTACGCAGCAGTCTCCACACGAAATTTTTGATGCGCTGAGGAATATGAAGTCTCCAAATACTCATCCAATCACCTTCTAACTTCAGTTCTGAGTTGTCAGCTAGTGATTCCATGTCATGGTAGTATGCTGACTTAACAGAGTAGTTTCCATCTCTTGCACATTTCCATGTCAAAGCATCTTGTTGTTTAGTAAAGTGTAGTGGCATTGAGAAGTTGCAAAATGGTATCATGACGCCAAGTTTTGCTGGTTGGTTCAATTAATTCACTAACACGCATATTTTCCAAGCCCTCAATAGGGGTGGCTTTCCACAAAAGAGTTCTCAATGGTTCTCAACCAAGGGTCGTGTCGAGCACTCACGCCTTGACCATCGCCCAATCTCCATCTCATACTAGTTTAACCGATACCTTGCGAAGAATAGATGTTATGCCATGGCTAGGATTATTACCTAATCTAGCTTGATGGAAATTCCTGTCGAAAAGTACTTTTCAAATAGTAATTTTCAACATCTCTTCTCTAGCATGACTACATTAAATGTAGGTGGCAAAAGCGAAGGCCGCCATGCTCCTTCCTCATTGTTAATCGGTCCTGCTAAGCCAGTTTATACCTTTGTCATTGTTTCTATTAGAGTCCCATAAAAAAGAGTTGGGTATTTTCTGAATTTTATACCCAAAGAAAACGGTAGAAGGAAAGTGCTCATACAATAAGGGATGACTTGAGCTACACATTGTTTCTATTTAGAGTCCCATAAAAAAGAGTTGGACATTTTTTGAATTTTATCCCCAAAGAAAATGGTAGAAGGAAAGTACTCGTACCCGGTGCGGGAGTCAGATTCTTATCCAATCTGTCTATTAGTGGAATCCCAAAAAGGAAATATGAATCTCGTGTAAATGAAGGGAAATTTTATGGCTTAAAGGAGCTTTTAATAAGAAGGAATGACTGAGCTACACATTGTTTCTATTAGAGTCCCATAAAAAAGAGTGGCATTTTCTGAATTTTATCCCCAAAGAAAACGGTAGAAGGAAAGTGCTTATATAATAAGAAGGGATGACTTTAGCTACACATTTGATAAGGACTTCTCTTCCAGCTTTTAGATAAATGTTTGCCCGACTAGTGGTTGATCTTCTTCCAAATGAAGTCTTGAAGGAAATTAAAAATCGCGTTCTTCTTTCTCCTTATCATGAAGAATGAAGAGTAGACCTAAATATTTGTCAGTTCCCAAACATTCAAAAATACCTAAGAAGTTGGATACATGATCATATACAAATATAGGAGTGTTTTTGTTTTAGAAAAAAAAAAATCTAACTTTTGATAGTTTACAGCAAGGCCGGAGGGCTTCTCAAAAGTAGAGAGAATTGTCTAGATAGTTTACTTCTTTATCATTTGTCCTGAAAAAAAAAAAATGATCGTAGGCAAATAATAAGTGTTAGAGGAGAAAAGCTCCACTACCAGCTTCCGCTTTTCAAAGTAGTGTGAGAGACCCTAAGACCCTCCTCTTAGGAGAGATAGGGCCAACTACCTTACATTTATCAAAACATTATAATAAAGTGAACCCAAATAGGGTCAAAACCCATTTTAAACATAGTAGCTGTAGGAACATTCCATATTTCCATTCCAATTTTTCAAAAGCCTTGCAGTGACATTACATTTGTTATTCTAATAAGATCATGTGTCTTTTTTTTTTTTAATTAGTTGTCTAATACAATGTTGGTAGTAGTTGTTCTCTTTTATTTTCTAAGAAGTCTCACCATGCATTTATTGAAGAAGCACAAGACAGCATCAAGATAGTGGCACAATGAACATCTTCCAACTTTTGTTTTCTATTTTGGCGAAAAAAATAATAATATTTTCTCAAATTATGAAAAGCAAAATTTTCTTCCATTAATAAAAGAGAAAAAGGCTTATATATTAAAATAATTTTACATTATTTATGATGTACGAGAATTTTACTATTAATAAAATCAAAGGATCGGATAACAAATTAACTTTCATCTATTCACCATGGTAGAACATCCAACCGATTATTACTATTTACTACCACACAAGTAGCATCGTTGCATTTCCTCCATCAAACTAACCATACAGACACGTAACACACGTAGTTATTACTGGCAACAACATACACATATAACATAAAACACATTCAAAACATTACAAAAACTCTTGAGGAACATCCACTAATATCATGCTATAGTTCCATCATCGATCATCAAGCCACATCGATCCGCCTCACGCTTTTGCTCTCCGGCTTGGTCTCCACCTTGGGCACGGTCACAGTGAGGACTCCGTTCTCGAGCGTGCAGCCGATCTGGTCGGTGTTGGCGTCCTCCGGCAGGGGGATCCGGCGGAGGAAGCTGCCGCACTGCCTCTCGGTGCGGTGCCACTTGTCGTTTTGCTCCTCCTTCTCCTTCACCCTCTCGCCGCTAATCTGCAGGATCTTATTCTCCTCCACCTGCACCTTCAGATCCTCTTTCTTCACCCCTGCATGCCATGGTGTGGTCCCCACAACTCGCTCAGCTTGCATAATAGCGACCTCACGAATCGGAACCCGCGAGATACTAACGCACACACGCCTATTACACAGGCTATAACTGCCGTCTCCTTTTCTTTTTCCTTCATTTTTATTTGACCAGTTTTTGCCAAAAGTATTATGAATTCTCAATTAATATATATATTTCAAATTATTTTCCTTCCAGTTGAGATATCTGTGTGACTTACTTGTTAATAATTTAGAAAGGATGAATAAAATATGAAACTAGCTAGGCTAGCTTCTCCTTTCTTCAAAAGAAAGATTGAAGAATGAAGCTCTGACGAAGAAATAAAAATAGTTTTTTCAATCAAAATAAAAAATAAAGCTGAGAAGATATATGGAAAATAATAGTACAAATTAAAGACAGTCTTTATACTTGGAGAAGAATAAATAAATGAAAATAAAAAAGATATGTATAACAATAGGTGGTGATATATCTTGATGAAAAACATTAAAAAAAATAGTGTTAATTAATATAGAATAATATGAAAGGCTATAGCTAGCTAGTTCTAAATTCCAAATTCATTCACATGCAGAAAACAAATTTGAATTTGTAAAAGTGTGTATGATGTAAATATTAAACAAAAAATTAAGTTCAATTGTTCAAGTTCATGCGCGTATATATTAGTTCGTGTATGACGTATATAATAAAAACAATACTCAGGTACGTGTCTGTTGTGCATGCGTGCGTGTGGAATTGAGAAGGGGTAACCTGGAAGATCAGCACGGAAGATATGAGCTTTATCAGTCTCACGCCAGTCAACGTGAGCGTGAGCGAGAGAAGAGGTGATATCGTCACCGTCGCGACCACGACCAATGTTCCAGTTATTGTTATTGTTGTTGTAAGGGTCCCACAAATCAGTGAATGGCGAGGCTGACCAAGGGTCGCGCCTGTCCCTTCTCTGCCCTCCTCCGCCGTACGATCCGATCCAATCCATATATGATGATATATATCCTCTTCTTCTATATATTCTTTTTATTTTTTTTTTCTATATATTCTCTTGTTCTGGAGAGAACATTCATTAATTTATACTTAGTTGACAGGGGAGAAGGAAACAGCGTGCACCGCTTCGTGCTGTATGTATCTGCATGCATGCGCCATCGTCACTTTCTGAAGGCCACGTAGATTAATTAAGGTGCCGCGTGGTGAAGTTTTGCTACATTTTGTTGCATGGGGTCGTAAGGAACTAGGGAACTTTTCGTGTCAACAGTGATTTCGTCGTGGAATCATATGGTGAGAGAAGACAATACAATAAAGAAAAAAATAAAGAAGGAAATGAGAAAAATATATATGAAATGATGTGGAGGGTTACCAAAACTGACACAATTTTTTTTCATCACCTGTTTAATAACTTTATAAAGCATTTTCTTTTCAGTAAATACTGTCGAGGTTGCCAAAGCCACATGTCTTGTTTAAGATGGTACTTGGTTTACAAAACTACAAAAGAGATTAAAGATTGAATCAGTTATAACAAAATACTGGTTGAACAAATTTATTTGTGTTAAATGTTGTAATGTTTTTATTGTTTAATTGTTTTTTACATCACAAATTAACTTATTTATATGCAAGATGTATACATGACTAATGTGTCTAACTTCAAATGATTTCCATTACATATAAGTCAATTAGCACTAAAAAAAAATTGAAAACACTAAATGCCATTACAAAAATTTGATATAATGTTCTCAATTACTTGTAACATGTCATTCAATATGACTGAATTAGTTAACTTTACCGTTAAAAAAAACACGTCTTATCATCATTCAATCAGTTTTAATAGACATGTCATTTATATCTTTTCATTAACATATTTAATGTTTCACATAAAAATATACTCCACCAAACAAATGTTTCACATAAAAATGATCAGAACGAAACCCTTTAAAAAATATTAAAATATAAATGACAAAAATAATATTTAACCATTTTAATTTTGTGACAATGTTAAAGAAATTACAGCTAACAGAATTACATGACACAAATACTCAAGGTTTTTATGCAGCAAGATTTTGATGCATCGTATATCTCCAAACATTTGTCCTCCAACGTCATAAATCTCCAAGTGTTTTTTATGCATCAAGTCCCCACTATTGTAATGAGTCCCTGGTCTTGTCTTGCATGTTACCTTGTCTTTGTCTTGTCCAAAAAACGCATTTGAATTCTCCGATTTAGGATCAATAAAAAAAAAACAGTAAATGTAAGAGGATTTAAAAGAAATAGAACTGGCAAAATAAAAGGAAAGAGATGTTGACCAGGAAAAAGAAAATAAGAAAGCGTATAAAGGAGAGTTGATGAAGGAAGGAAGAGGAAGAAAACAGAAGAGATGCAGTAGATTCTGATATAAAGAACTAAAATATAAATTGTGCAAATCTATGGACCAAAACGTTAAAATAGTGCAAGTATAAGAACTAAGCATAAATTATTATTATTTTAAAACACTAAATAATCTTTAAAAAAATAATTTTCATATTTATTATTTCTGTTTTCTTTGCGGGTCTCATTTTCCAGAATCTCCCCTCCCAAACTTATCGCTACTCCCTGACTCACACTCGATGGCCGAAACTCCCACCATCCGCTTCGGCGTGATCGGCTGCGCCGGCATTGCGCGCAAGTTCTCACGCGCCATCTCCCTCGCCCCCAACGCCGCCCTGCACGCCGTCGGCAGCCGGTCCCTCGACAAGGCGCGCGCCTTCGCCGCCGCCAACGGCTTCCCCGCCGACGCCAAGGTGCACGGCTCCTACGAGGCGGTCCTGGACGACCCCGAAGTCGACGCCGTGTACCTGCCGCTCCCCACGAGCCTCCACGTGCGCTGGGCCGTACTCGCCGCGCAGAAGAAGAAGCACGTGCTGCTCGAGAAGCCCGTGGCGCTCAACGCTGCGGAGTTCGACGAGATAATCGAGGCGTGCGAATCCAATGCGGTGCAGCTCATGGACGGTACCATGTGGATGCACCACCCCCGCACAGCGGAAATGAAGGACTTTCTCTCCGATGCGAATCGCTTCGGCCACCTCAGATCTGTATGAACCATTTTAAAACTGAGTAAACCATCAATTTAGTCCTTAAAGTAATGAAATTGTTTAATTGTTGAAAATCCATCGATTTAGTGCCTGTGTTATTATATTCTACTTTATTGAGATACTTATTGGGATAAGACTATTGTTGTTATTGTGGTATCAGAGGCACAAGTAGAGCTTTATATTTTCTCACTGTCTTCTAATGCTACTTCATTTTTGTGCTGTTGTTCATCTGGTGTTGAAACATGCAATTGCTTGCCTATTTAGTATTCAGTGGTACATCATTATTGCCACATTTGTTGAAATCACATGGCCTTTTGGGCCTTCATTGATGAGTACAAGATGCAAAGTTAGGTTCATGCTCAAGGAAATTAAAAATGCTCAATTTATTTTTAATTTACATATTTGATACTTATCTTAGTGGGATATGGCTTTTTTGTTGTTGCATATTTTATATGAATAAATCTGATTTGCTTCCTTTTCCTGGTTCTTTCTAGTTGTTGTTTTACTTTGTTGTCTTCCCCAGTATTATGCATTCATGTTCTACATTGATACATCATTTTTTTTTAATTGCACAGATTCACACCCACTTTACATTTGCTGCTGATCCCAATTTCCTTGAGAATGACATTCGTGTGAAGCCAGATCTTGATGCACTCGGCTCTCTCGGTGATGCAGGGTGGTATTGTCTTAGGGCAATACTGTGGGCTGCCAACTACGAACTCCCTAAAACCGTAATCGCCTTGCACAAGCCAGAGCTTAATCAAGCCGGGGTGATATTGTCGTGCGGGGCGTCTTTATACTGGGAAGATGGGAAAGTAGCAACCTTCCATTGCTCCTTCATGACCAACTTGACAATGGATATAACCGCTGTTGGGACAAAAGGAACACTACATGTTCATGACTTCGTCATCCCTTATGAAGAGAAGGAAGCATCGTTTTATGCAGCAACAGAATCAGGCTTTGATGACCTTGCATCAAAGTGGGGTTCACAGCCAAGCAAGCATATAATAAAAACTGAAATCCCTCAGGAGGCTCGTATGGTGACAGAGTTTGCCCGTTTGGTCGCAGATATCAAATTCAACAACTCAAAACCTGAGAAAAAATGGCCAACAATTAGTAGGAAAACTCAACTGGTGTTGGATGCTGTGAAGGCTTCAATTGAGAGGGGTTTTGAGCCTGTTCAGATTCAGGGGTGAGGTATATGCATTGTATTGTTTCTGGGGTTTTCTGAACCGAGTCTTTGTTCTGTTAGTGCATCACAGAAGTCTTTTCTGTTTTATATGTATTTTTGAGCAGTTATTGCTGACCTGTACCTAGAGGAGGCATGCAGGGTCTGAAACTTGCACAATAAACTTTTCTCCTGTGTTCTTCAAGGTTGATGACTGGGATTGAACTGAATGAATGACTAGTTCTAACAACTTCTTCACCTGTTTTCATTAGTGATGATAGGTCTAGTCATTTTAGCTAGTTACCCCTTTTTTTTCTTTTAGTTTATGAGCTTTTGAGTGGGAGTGGATCCTCTGGTATGTAATTTTCACTTGAATCTCTTAATGTGAAGATTTGCACCATTAAAATCTCATGTTTCTATTTTTTTTTTTAATATTCAAACTCTTTCGCTCACATTTTTAATCGATTTCACATGAGATAGCATATCCAAATATTACTTGTATAATAATTTGTATAACAAATTTAACAAGTAAGAGGGAAAAAGAGAGACAATAACAAAGCCTTGCCTATTAGGTGAACATGATATCATTTGGCATGGAGAGAGATGACATGGTAACATAAAAACAATTTATATATTAGGATAATGAAGTATAAAAAATATATATTAAACAAGTAAGGATAAAAAAGAAAAACAAAATTACAAAATTATGAATTAATTGAAGTAGCTTGTAATTGCAAGTCAATGTAAAAAGTTTATTTATTAAACACTTTAATTTAGTCAAATAACTTAGAAACTAACTTACTTAACATGTCAAATAAATAACAACAATACGTAAATGCAATTTTCTTTGTCTGATTAATAAACCCACCCACAATGATTAACAGATATATCAAGGGTAATTGTAATTTTTCTTACAAACAAAAATCTTTGGATTATCGACTTCCAATAGATTGATTTTCATAGTAATACTTGGGGATGTTCATTTTCCATTTTGTTATGAAACTACAATGCCTTAAATAATGTAAGTTACATTTGTTAAAATTTTTATTATATAAGAAAAATATTTCACCTTGGTAAGATTTTGACAGATCTTAATTAGACTTTTCAATAAATATACCAACAACTTGGGTTAGTAGAGAGAGCTGTGTTTGTATTAAGCTAATTAATTAAAGCAGCAACACCTTGTTTGAAGTTTGAAATTATGGAGCGGAATTGTTGGTGAATTCAATCCGAAAGGTAACAAAAATGGAATATAAATAAAGCTGAAAGCTGTTGGATTAAAAATGAAATTTTATGTCAAAATGGTAAGAATTGGTTGAGTCAAGAAATGAAAATGTCTAATTGCACATGTAATTACATAATTCAATTCGAGGGGGTTAGTAGGTCCACCACTATCAAGCTAAACTTAATTGTAATTACTTTCACGATTCTGCACTTGATCATAATTAACCAGTGGAAATTAAATAGCATCTGAGAATGTTTCTTCTTTTTTTTGTTAAAGGAAAATGTTTCTTCTTTTGTAGTGCAAGTCATGTACTATATGAACTTTTCGATAAATCAACAGTTAGTTATCAATAAATGAACTTTTCCATATTAATTAATATAAAGAGCAATAAATACTACTATCTAATACTCGGAGTATATGATAACTTTTAATAACCCGATCTTGCAAGTTGCAATCACTTCATAAAATGTGTTGAAAACAATTTTCGAATGTCTCAAAGTTGATACCAAGTGTTGAAAATTTCTTAATATTATTCAAATCTCCTAAAAAAAATGTTACGTGTATTTTTAAAAAAAAAGCTAAATATGATTTTAGTCTCGGTGAATAGATCAATGTTTATTTTTAGTTTCACAAAAACAAAATGTTATCTTATTTATGAGGATGTGTTGGTTTTTGTACTTCACAAAAGATAATGCTACGATTTTCATAAGTGATCAAGAAAAGAATTTTCTATTTTCACATAGTAAAACCAAATTTAATCTTAAAAAAGAGAACAATACGTATACCTCTCTTTATGAGACTAATTTGTTTTCAAATAAAGAATATAATTTGAACATGCGTATATTTGTAGAATACGGTGTTTCAGTGTATCCGTGAGTGATAAGTATGAAATATACCCTCTATCTTACAAAATCATTTTTTCCAAAAATTTCATTAAAAACAACTTCACCCAATAAAGCAGTTTCTACTCTAAGAACTATATATAACATACTCATAAATTTGGCATAATTCGTTGTAGCATCCTTCGTTACTTTCTTCCTCTAATCTTTTCCTCCTTGTACTAACTAACATTAACTTTAGCTAATCCTGGTAAGCCTTTCACACTGAACTCAAATCCTATTTAAGGACAAAGATTAAGCCTCCTCAACACAACTTAACTTTCTATTAAAATCTCTTCCTCTCATTGGCTGAATGCTCTGGATCATAAATCAGAGACAATTAGAATTTGTATTGTGGCAAAGTGAACATTTTCTCTCATGAAAACGTGGCTTGGCAAGAAAACTATCTTCCTTTTAACTCTGCTATGTTTTTCCTTAGTTGAAATCAATTCCCATGGAGTGAAGAAAGAATACTATTTTGTTGTGAGTTCTGTCACATACTAAACCATTTTATCTGCCATTGCATCATAGTTCTTAGTTGATTTTTTGTTAGTTTTTTTTTTTTTCCAACTCTTGTTGCATGAGATGGCATGCTTAGTACTTCCACTTGAAGTACACGCAGTTTTGTCTATTATACTATATATTAGGTCATGGTTCAAAGTTTAAAGTATGTAAATAGCTAATTTGATAAATTTTGTAGGTCAAAGAAGCACATTATAGAAGACTCTGCAGCTCAAAATACATATTGACAGTGAATGGAACATTTCCAGGGCCAACTATTAGAGCCTACCATGGTGACACGGTATATGTCAATGTTCACAACAAGGGAAAATACAACATCACCTTGCACTGGTATTGATTTCTTAACCATAGGAGCTTTGATGTTATTTGGAAGAAGAAATTAAAAGAAAAGAAGGGTAAAATGTGTTTTAAATCTCTTTAATTTTTGGTCAAAATTTATATTAGTCTATACTATATTTTAAAAACGACAATTCTGATCTCATATCTTTTTATTATTGATGAATTTCGTTATAGAATTTAAAATACTACGATGAAGAACAGAATTCATAAAATATAAAAAATGCAAAACCAAAATCATTGTTTTATTGATGATTAAGAGTCTCATTATATACCAGTTAAAAACCAGTTAAAAGTGTTTTTGAAAGTTTCTTTATTGAAAATATAAAACATTTTTCAACAAAAAAGCTTTCAAAAATACTTTTAACTGGTATTCAAATAGGATTTAAGACTAATTTTACCTAAAAAGAGAGTTAAATGCATTTTACCTATATATCAATATGAAAGAAACTAATTTGAGAAGATTGTAACTGATCTAGGCATGGAGTGAAGCAACCAAGGAATCCATGGTCAGATGGCCCGGAATACATAACTCAGTGCCCCATCCAACCTGGAGGAAAATTCAGACAGAAGTTGATTTTTTCTATTGAGGAAGGGACCATATGGTGGCATGCTCATAGTGACTGGGCAAGAGCCACTGTCCATGGACCTATCTATATTTATCCAAGAAAGGGTGAATCCTACCCTTTTCCCAAGCCTCATAAAGAAGTTCCCATTGTATTAGGTATGAAAATCTTCCTTTACACTATTATTATTGTTCCTTTACCCTTTTAGGTCTTTTATCTTTTACTTGTTTATTTTTGTGTACTTAGGAGAATGGTGGAAGAGTGATGTCAAAGATGTCTATGAGGAATTTCTCAGAAGTGGAGGAGCCCCAAATGATTCTGATGCTGTCACTATAAATGGTCAACCTGGTGACCTTTACCCTTGCTCAAAATCAGGTACACATCAGTATTTTATTTTGCATTATCCATCAACACAAGCATACCATGCCATAATTATTTGTTTACGCTCTAGGAAAGAAAAACTAGGAGTAAATATACAATTTAGTCCCAAAAGTGACAACCTGTATTGATTTAGTCCCTAAAAGTTCATGTTTATGCAATTTAGTGTTGTTGGGAAGTCCCACATCGTCTCCTCAAGTCTTAGGATCCAGCTTATATGTCTGTTAAGCAATTCACTGATTGTCAATTGATTTTAAGCCTGGAATCTAACATGTATCTGCCTCAAGTCTTGGCCTTCATGAAATTGACCAAATTTGAGAACCAAATTAATTTGATGAACAAGTTCATTGAAATGGATTAATCTGTAGTTAATAAATTTGCACTAATATGGGTACTCAATCTAATCATTATGTTTCTAATAGACATATTATTTTCATTTCACAATCACTGTAATTTGTGAATTTCAGAAACATTCAAGCTAAAAGTACACTATGGCAAGACCTATCTTCTGCGCATGGTCAATGCTGCAGTGAACCTCAATCTCTTTTTCTCTGTTTCAAAGCACAAGCTCACAGTTGTTGGTGTTGATAGTGGCTACTCTAAGCCACTGACAAGAGATTACATATGCATAGCTCCAGGACAAACAGCTGATGTTTTATTACATGCCAACCAAGACCCTAACAATGACTACTACATGGCTGCAAGGGCATATTCAAGTGGATTAGGAGTTTCCTTCAATAATGGTACAACCACAGCTAGGATCCACTATCATCATGCTAAAACCAAATCTCCTTCATTACCTTATCTCCCTGATTACAATGACACAAAAGCAGCTTTTGACTACTATGTTAGCATTAAAGGCTTATCTGAAACATACCCTTGTCAAGTCCCTACAAACATCACCACTCATATGCTAACCACTCTTTCAATCAACACATTTCCATGCCTTGAAAACCAAACCTGTGCAGGACCAAATGCAACACGTTTAGCTGCCAGCATGAACAACATAAGCTTTGAAACCCCCAGCATTGACATACTAGAAGCCTATTACTACCACATCAACAATGGTGTGTATCAAAAGGGGTTTCCAAGATTCCCTCCTTTGGTGTTTAACTTCACTGCGGAGTATTGGCCTCTAGAGCTTCAGACACCAAAGGAAGGACCCAAGGTTGC
Organism: Amphicarpaea edgeworthii; assembly: GCA_014843725.1. Lineage (NCBI taxonomy): Eukaryota > Viridiplantae > Streptophyta > Magnoliopsida > Fabales > Fabaceae > Amphicarpaea > Amphicarpaea edgeworthii. The sequence continues at coordinate 6,078,935 of CM026325.1, forward strand.
TGTTATCGAATATGGTTCAACAGTGGAACTTGTTTTCCAAGGGACAAATTTGGTTGCAGGAATAGACCATCCTATGCATCTGCATGGCACTAGCTTCTTTGCTGTTGGATATGGGTTTGGGAATTTTGATAGACACAAGGATCCCTTGACATACAATCTCGTTGATCCTCCACTTATGAATACAATTCTAGTGCCTAGGGAGGGTTGGGCAAGCATAAGGTATAAGGCTGCTAACCCAGGTACGTGATAAGTCTAAGTCTGTTAATTTTTATAATAGTTATTTTAAAAGTCATGTTCACGATTATTTTTTATTGACTAATGATGTGATTTTGTTTTTACACAAGCAATGCATGCAAATTAGGTATTCAAGTTAAATGATAAAAATAAATAAATATGATAGGATTTGATCAAAATTATTAAAATTTTTTTGAAAGACAACAAAATGTTATGTTATTACAATTGAGATTTTGAATAACTTAAAAAAAGTGTTTTGTTATTCAAAATCATAAATATTTTGAATTGATTATCTTTTTGATTGAATTTTTCGAACTAATTGGATTTTGATGAATTTTATGAACTTTTTAATTGATTATATAAATATCAAACTCAACCAACAATCTCATCCAACCTTGAGAGACTTTTCCTTCTCACCAGACTTTTTTATTTCATTATAGTGTCATGATCTCCCACCCTATCTCTCACGTCATGATGTTTGGGATGCTATAAAATAAATATAAGATATAGACTTATTCGTTTAGATGTCACTGAAACTTTTATCTTGGATATTAAATGATTAATGTTTTGATCATTTCTTAATTAATAAACTTTCTGGTTCTATTTAATTATATTTTTTAGATGTATTTTTTTTGGAATTATTTTGTTTATATTTTGATAACATTATTAATTTTATGGATTAAATGAAACATTTTATATTTTTGAACTAATGTTTTGTTATTGATTTTCGTTATCACTTTATGAAAATTTGTGATTAGAAGTAAGTCATTATTATAATCGTATTAAAAAATATTTCAAAATATATTAACAACTTATAACTTTTGGAATTTATACATGAATATTTTATTCTAAAAATACATAGAATTCTTTCAAATTTTATAAACCTTACCAATTTTTATGAAAAATAATTTTTTAAAATCTTAATTCAAATGGTAAGGTATTATTATTAAAGTTAACAAAACTGCTGATATGTACGGATGATATGTGAATAGATGAACTGTAAAATACTTTACTATTTTTCTCTTAAAAGTAAGAGTATATGGGTGATGCATTAACAATTTAACACTACTCAAAAGAAACTCCTTTTCATTTTCATATTATGTGTTTAAATATATATATGATTCATTAATGTTTGCATGAATCGTAAACTCAATTGTAGGAGTGTGGTTTGTGCATTGCCATCTAGACCGGCACCTCTCTTGGGGCATGAAGACTGTGTTTATTGTGACGAATGGAGAAGGAGATGCTAAAATGCTACCTCCACCTCCAGATATGCCACCGTGTTGAAGACTATTCATTTTTATTTTATTTTTGTTAAATGAAGACTATTCCTTTTAGAAAACTGTATTAAGCATTGCCACATGACACGGTTAAGTTTTAACTCATGCTTTTGGGATTTGTATTTGAAGGTTTTATTCAATTGAATAAAGTTTTAATTACATATGTTGGATTTTCTCAGAAGGGAAAAGTTGCATGGAGAACTCTATGGTAAAAAAAAGAGGCTAGAACTGGAAGTAGAATCCTTCAATGACAGAAACCATGTAATTTAAGAGCGTAATACCTCTAATTATCAAGAAAGAAAAGTCATCTACTTCCAAATTAAATTAAGAATATGAAATTTATGCTAGGAGCATTGCTATTTCGTACAAAAGCTTTCGCGCACGAATTGCACGAACGCATACATGTCAATAGCATGTACATTCTTATAAACTAGTATTTTCCGTATACTATATACACAGAATTAAATAATTGTTAAATAGCTCTCGGCCAAAAATTCTCAGTTCACCAAAAATACAATTAAAATAATTGAATAACAAATTGATATGAAATTTAGAAACTCTGCAAATACCAAGATTCTTGGACCAGTCAGATATCTCTCTGCCAACAGATTTTGCTAAGGAACGGAAAATTGCTTGAAAATGCCCAAGCACTAGGAATTGTTCACACTTGGTTGGTTTGCCATGTATGTTAAATATATGGTCCATACATATGCACAGGTACTATTCAGAAGTGGCTGCAGAAATTGAAAAAAAGAGATTCAAATTAGGACAACTAAACAAAATAACTGCTGATTAAGTTAATTAGACAGAAAAATTGTTCTTAACAAAGAGGTTTCTCATCCACAATCACAAACCTGTAAATGGACTGGAACGAATCTGAAGGTAACAAAATCACAAACTGGCCAAAACATAGCACCACCTAATAATGTAGGAAGTAGATCTCGCTTCAACCTGCCAATTATTTCAGTCGCACCTTCACCTGATATTGGCATCAAAATGCTATTTCACAATCACCAAAATGCTTGTTACATAAATATGGTACTGTTTGTATAAACTTCTTTATAGGTTCTTATACGAAAAGAAAACACGAAGATAAAATGAATTATGCTTAACCCATCAGTTAAAATTAGCCTATGCATAAGTCAAAATCAATTTTTGAAACAATTAAGTGGGAAAGCTTCAATAAATTAGCTTATGTCAAATATTAATATTAGGGCCTTAGCAGATTTTGATTAGCATAGTTTATGCTACAATGCCAAATAATGCATGGAAATAAATCAAATAGTCATGCATATGTTAACCAGTATACGAAGATTAACTAGCAAAAGAATATTAGAAGAAAGGTAAGAGAAGGTGAATATTGAGAAAGTTAAAAATCACCTTGAAGAAGCCCATTATAGGAGAAGAAAACAGAATTCATGATAGGTCCAAATATAAGTTGGCCCATTAAAATTTTCTTCAAGGTTGATAGCAGATCTGTCTTCGGTATAATTCTGGATATAAAATTAAACCACTTATGCTGCACTGGCCCCAATATTAGCAACCCATATATTGCCATACGGGATGTCCTTGTTATGTCATATGATGCAGGAAAACAGGGCAATGTAATCATCTAAATAACAAATGTGTAAATCACTGTGTTAGTCACAAAGACCCAATAAAAGTCATAATAAAAATAATCGAAATCCTAAGAACAACATTGAATCTAACAAACACTAAACAACCAAAATATCACAAAACAATAAGATATTAATCTCTGAAAAATCTTCTAATAAAGGGATGTCCTCATTTTTATTTTATTTTTTGGTGGAAAGGGATGTCCCCCATTTGATTTACAGTTTTTTTTTTTTTACCGTTTAACTGTTACTGAAAACCACTTTACCACTTTAACCTTCACGTCAATTACATTGATTTAAGAAAGAAAAAAAAAAAGGATCAATAAACTACACATGCAATTTTAGATAATTTTAAAAGCAAGGATATAAATCGCAAATGAGGCACATTTTCACTCTTTTAACTTTGAGCACACGATACACGTTGGGAATGAGTTTCCGTTACGGCGTTACCTGAGAAGTGAAGTCAGCGGCGGCGAAAACAAACGACGACGTTACGCTCTTGGTGACGATAGGGTGAGTTTGGATCACGCGCAGATACCAACCCACGAACCCCGACCTGCGAGAGGGAGAAGGAGAAGAAGAAGAAGAAGATGATGATGACATGGACGAGGAAAATCGCGGTGGCGCGAAAGAACCGCGTTGGTGCGGTACTAGTGTTTTGTGGTGGAAATGCGTTTTGCTGAGGAAACGGTTTTGGTTTTGGTGAGGGGAGAGGGTGAAGAAGAGGCGCTTGGGAATGTGGCGTGAGATGGTGCTTGTGGTGGCCGTGGTGGTCATGGTGGCGCGTGGAACGTGACGAATCTGGGGGCTCATGGCGACGCCGACGACGACGATTATGGCATTGGCATATTTGGTTTGAAGAAATTAAGCGTTGGTGTGGTTTTTCTTTGTAGAGATCCGAAGCGGGTGGCATGCAAAGTACATCTAGTTAGTGCTGCAATTAGAACCTCTCTCTTAACCATAACGAAATTAACGGTAGCAAAATCATTTATTTCTTTTACAATTTTTTTAATTTATTATTATATTTGTTTTATTTGTAGGAATTCAATTAGATATAAATTATAATATTTAATTATTGTAATAACAAATGTGTTTATAACAAGTATATATTTTGATTAAATTAATAAATTAAACCTTTTATTAAGAGAAATTCATGAAGTGTAATTTTTTATGTGTTATTTTTGTATAAGCATAAATAGTGTACTATTAGTTTCTAATTTTAATTTAAAATATTAAATATTAAATAAATTTAAACCAGACTGTTACTTTTAAAAAAGATTGCCAATTAGATAAAGAGTATTGCTATTTTTTTTTGCTGAAAAAAAAAACGATTTTTTTCTGCTGGATTGACATGTTAGTTTTTTAATTAAACAAAAACTTGAGATAAGTATAAAAAATAGAAATTTTAATGTGAATATCATCATTCTGAAATTATCCACGTGTAATTTTAAAAAAAAAACCGAAAAAGTAAGAAAGAGTAAAAGGTAAACGTAGAGGCAAATGGAGATGAATCATTAAAAGAAAACAAGCGTAAGGATCATAATTCCTTTCTGAAAACCACATGATAACAAACTTAAAAAGCTCAATATATATATATATATATATATAAGACAAACTATAATGCAGCATAACTTTGATCACGTATTATACATTTTGAATTCATTATATAAACTCAAAGAGGAAACAAGACAAGCGGAAACAACTTATGTTACAAAGTCGTCATTATAAATTTGTTGCTGATTGCAGAATAGTTGCTGCAGCTGTTGCTCTGGTTCTCAATTTTCTTTTGCCATTTCCTTGCCAAACTCGCCTATCCTTCATTTGCAGCTGATGGTCCAATACATTTCTAAGACAAAGCCGTTTCAGTATGATCAGTTCTACCTCCTTTGAATTTTTTGTATAGGTCACTTCTGTAGAATTTCATGGTCCGAAAGACCAAAATGAGTGACAGAAGTGCCCCAAACAAGCAAACTGCAGTCATTATTATGAAAGCCAAGTTGTAGCACTCAGTTCCAATGCAATTCAACTCCTCCCCTGGCCTTGTCTTTTGCCCTAAAGCTTCCATTTGCCTTCTTGCTTCCCTGTCATATAAATACCCTGCAACCCTCACACTGAACAGGTATGACCCAATTGGACTTGCTATTGACCCAACATTGTACAATGTTGAATAATGTTTAAGGCCAAAAAGTTCAGATATGATGGAATAGAGTAATGGCCAATTAGCCCCAAATCAGAACCCAATAACAATTGAGGCTACATAGAGACCATTTGGCACATTGAAAACAATTAAAAGATGGCCAACACAAGATAATAGAAGTATTGATGTGAGCATGAGAGGTCTAGGGAGTTTAAACTTGGTTACGATAAATTCTGAGACAACCCCTTGAATGACCTTACCTAAATAGATCTAAACAGACATAAGGGAGGCAAATGTAGTTATGGTGTGTGTAGGATATCCTAATGAAATTCCAATTTGACTTAGGTTATTTACCATAGTCAGGTTGCTACCAAGTGAACATATAGAAGCTAATAAGAGAACTGCCATGTCAAGGCTAAAAATGGCTTGAAGTATTGCATAATCTTCGCCCCTCTCTGGGGGCCTGAATATGTTTTCCCAACAGGACACTTTTTCTTGGACAGCTTGTTCTGTATGGGGAGCCTGCGAAGACTTCTCTTGATAAGGATTTTCTGTAGCAATATTAGGATAGTTTGCCAATAGCATTTGACAATCTTCCCTGTTGATGTTTTCTTGTCTACTCTTCCAAATCTTGTGTTCTTCCACAATAACAACAGCAAGTGGAAGGATGAGCAAGAGAAGCATCATGGTGGTACTAACATAATACTCACTTCGAGAGAAGGTGGAAAATTGTTGTACTAAAATTACAATCATGAGGAACCCTGCTAGGACTAGTGACAAATAGAGGAACCTATAGAAAGCCTTGGTGTCATTCGGCTGATGAATACTCCTGTGGTTTCTGATAACCGGAAGGAACACATAAACAGTAGCAGTTGGTAGCCATGCCATGAGCAAAATGAGGGACTTGGAGTCATTCCCATAGAAGGCATAGTATAGCTGAGTAATTAAAGCTCCACTTATACCCTGATAGCCACTCAAAAGGCCTAAGACAATGCCTCTGATGCCAGGGAAGTTCTTAACACTGGTCACAACAGCTCCAGTTTTGACTGAACAATGAGAATTTGCTCCAATAAAGATGTACAAGCACATGTGCCACACTTGGGGCTTTGCAATTTTGCTGGTGACAGCAAGCCAAATCACAAAGTAGCCACAAAAGTTAAGAACCCCACCAATTAACAAGCTAACCCAAGGGGGTGTGACCTCATTGATCAGGCCAGAGTGAATGCCAATGTTGGCACCCAAATCCTTGAAGAAGCTTAACAAATTCAAAGTGGACTGGTCATAGCCAAGAACTGACTTGATTTCTCTAGAGTAGAGGCTAAACATGTAGCTTGCTCCTGACACTAACATGATCATGAATGATGAAAACATCATGAACCATCTTCCTGTGAGGACTTGCAGTGAAAAGCCTTTGATTCTTCCATATGCTGTAGAGAATAGTACCATTTTTTCTCACTTCGAAAAACAAAGATAGCTAGTTAGTAGCTTAATTAGTAGTGGTTCGAGTTGCACGCAAGTGATGCAACACAGACAAGACTAAAGTAACTAACATTTGGAAACAGACTTAGCTTAATAAAACCTCGAACAGTGAAAAAAATGTGATTTTGATTTTAGCAATTTACCTCACATGCAACCGATTGAAACCCGGCGGTGACCAAAGGAGCACCAAAACGAGTCGTTTCGAGCATGCGGAGATAGAAAATGAGGAAGAAGAAGAAAAAGAGGAGGAAAATGAGGCAAAAGCGCGTTAGCGAGGAAACGTTAAGTAAGAAGAAGCGTTTGGGAACGTGTCGTGAGATGGTGGTGGCGCGTGGAAGGTGACCAATGCGGAGGCTCACAGCGTCTATGGCATTCGCATGCATTGGCAGGGCCATTTGGTTTTGGTTTTGGTTTTAAAAGAGGGTGAATTTCCCGGTGTACCATCTTAAGGGTGGCGGCATACATGGATAACCACTTTTTAATAATGTTTTTATTATTAATTTTATGTATGAAAAGTCTTTTTTATCCTCACTCAAATTCACTTCATCTCAATTGGGCAAATACACAACCGTCCACAGCATTTTTGTTGCTCCTTCTGCAAATGAAAAGAGAAAATATAATATTTATCTAAACATGAAAAAGAAAAAAAGTAATTATGCCAATGAAAAGAAAGTTAATGGGAGAAAAAAATATCATCTCAAGAATGAAAACTAAAAAAAAAAAAAAAATATTTATCTAAACATAAAAAAATATCATTATGTTTACCATGAAAATGAAAAATACAATAATAGTATTTTTAAAAGATGATATTATTTTTATAATAAAAACTATAAAAAAATAAAATATTTTATAAAGCCAAAACCTAAATATTATTATTTCTAAATTAATATTGATGAAATAAAATAAAAATTCTAACAATAGAAATTACATTTTACAAATACTTACGGGTCATGCAGCATCCCCCCAATGTACAACAATGGTCCGTCCCTGATATCACATACTTCTCTTTTTACCTATTGTTTCTGAACCACTTGCATTGTCAATAGCTTTGTGTTCTAGATATTAGTTATAAAAATTATAAATTGTTGTTGATTTTACATCATCATAGGTTTTTCTATTTGCATGTTACCGTTTTGTGTGGACATATGACCTTGGAATACTCACTCCACCGTAGAACCTTCAATGAAATGACACAAAATAAAGTAACACTAAAGCCAAATCCAAAATGTTAATTTATATTAGAGTCGACTATCACAGCAGGAGAAGTCATAAGAGTGGTTGAGTTATTTGTTCATCGATTTTTTATTTTTTTTTATCGGCTATTTGTTCATCAAGTTGACAATTTAAAAATTGTAGAAGATAAAAAGAAACAGCAAGGAAGGTGACAATGTCAGTTTCGCGTGCTGTGTTATTTATGAAATAAAAACCTCCTATTTATTTATTTATCATATGCAATCTTCTTGTTTTCAAACTTGTGTTGTGGATTTGTATATAAGATGGCGTTTGAGCGTAGTGGGAATATATACGATGTCTTCCTCTTCCTTTAGCCATGGATGTAAATACGATGTGTTCCTCAGCTTTAGAGATACAGATACTCGCCGTGGTTTTACAGGTCATCTTTACAAAACTCTCTGTGATAAAGGAATCATCACTTTCATTGATGATGAGGAGCTTCGAAGCGGAGAGCAGATAACAGCATCACTCATGAAGGCAATTGAAGAGTCGAGGATTGCCATCATTGTGTTCCCCAAGAACTATGCTTCTTCCTCGTTTTGCTTAGACGAACCTGTCCACATCCTTGCTTTTGTTAAAGAAGAGGATCGCTTAGTTTTGCCAGTTTTTTATGAGGTTGATCCAGCTGATGTACGACATCATAGAGGTAGCTACGAAGAAGCAATGAATAAACATAAGAAGAGGTTCGATGAGAAATTGCAGAAATGGAGGAATGCTCTGACTCAAGCAGCTGACTTGTCTGGTTATCATTTCAATGGGTAATCCTTTACCTTTCATTATTTCTCTTTTTTTTTTGTTGTTGTTGTGTGTATGTGGGGATAATTATTAATTGCATTGACCTTTGCTGAGGTTTTTTGAAATGACACTCTTTACAATTCTAGTATTTCTCTCCATCTATAAATGGTCTGCTACCAACCACTCTGCTAAAATAAAAATAATAAACCCAGTAAAAATATAAATGAGAAAAGTATACACAAATAGCAAACTTTTTGCCAGTTACAGAAGCAGTTCTGTGGGTGCTTCATGTTAACATATTAATATAATATATGTCCTCTTGATGAATTAGATGTAACACTTGATCAGTAGTAATACACGTTATCTTGAATGTATTACTTGATTGAACAAAATATTTGTTTATAAACTAGCTAAAGAGGATATCATGTGACTGTCATTTAATTGGTCTGTTGATTTTATTTTTTTGTTGAAATTCACGTATATGTGTTGCATTCAGTATGACTTCACTCAATTGTACAGGAACCAAAATGAATATGATTTTATTGAGAAGATTGTTAAAGATGTCTCCCAGAAAATTAATCCCACTCTATTGCATGTTGCGGATTATCCCGTTGGATTGGAATCTCGAATGCTACAAGTAAATTTGCATTTAAATATCGAATCTGGTGGAGTCCACATGGTAGGTATCCATGGAATTGGAGGAGGGGGCAAAACAACCATTGCTCGAGCAATTTATAATTCGATTGCTGATCAATTTGAAGGGTTGTGTTTTCTTGATAATGTGAGAGAAAACTCAATCAAACATGGATTGGTGCATCTCCAAGAGACACTTCTTTCTAAAACAATTGGAGAGAATGGTAGTAAGTTAAGAAGTGTCAACGAAGGAATTCCAATAATAAAGCATAGGCTCAACCAAAAGAAGGTTCTTTTGATTTTGGATGATGTTGACAAACTAGATCAGCTACAGGCAATTGCTGGAGGGACTGATTGGTTTGGCGATGGTAGCAGAGTCATCATTACCACTAGAGACAGACATTTACTAACATGCCATGAGGTTGAAAGGACGTGCGAGGTTGGTGGGTTAAATGAAGAAGAAGCTCTCGAATTGCTTAGTTGGAGTGCTTTCAAAAATGACAAAGTTGATCCATGTTACATCAACATTTTAAACCGTGTAGTAACTTACGCTTCTGGCCTTCCATTGCTTTGAAAGTAATTGGCTCCAACTTGAAAGGAAAAGGGATAAAAGAATGGGAATCTGCCTTAGATGAGTACCAAAGAATTCCTGATGAAGACATTCAAAACATACTTAAAGTAAGTTTTTATTCATTAGGGGATTATCAGCAGAAATTTTTTCTTGATATTGCTTGCTGCCTCAAAGGATATCATTTGTCAAAAGTCAAAGAAATACTTTATAGCCATCACGGATTCTGCCCACAGTATGGTATAGGAGTGTTGATTGACAAATCTCTCATAAAGATTGATTGGCATGGTTGTGTGTCGATGCATGACTTGATAGAGGACATGGGTAAACAAATTGTCCGACAAGAATGCTTGCCAGAAGAGCCTGAAAATCGCAGTAGGTTGTGGTGTCCTGAAGATATAATTGAAGTCTTAGAAGAAAATAAGGTAACACTAATATATAATTGGTTTGGCTTTCAAATTTAACCTTTATCTCTCATGATGATATCATGTGCGTTCTAGATGATAAAATAACTATTCCTCTGTTTTCAATCTTAATTTCGTTGACTTGTGCTTTTGTCTTAAAAGGGAGCTAGTAAAATTCAAATGATAACTCTGGGTTACCTAAAAAATGAAGTAGTAGAATGGGATGGAATGGCTTTCAAGAATATGAATAATCTCAAAACACTTATTATCGGTGGCGGTTGCTTTACTAATGGTCCCGAACATCTTCCAAATGGTTTAAAAGTGTTGGAAGGGCGTGGATATCCTTTATCATGTTTACCATTTGATTTTCATCCGAAAAAACTTATCTCACTACAGTTACCCGGAAGTCGCATAAAGTCTCTCAATTTGCTCAACTCAAAGAAGGTAAGCATACAAGTTTTCTTCTTTGATTCAATATAAATAAATTCTTTATAACATTATTCGTTTGATTCCTTTTTAATCATCTTGTATGTTTTGGTTTTGGCAGATGCTCTTGAATATGTCAGTTTTGAATTTTAATGGTTGTCAATATATAACAGAGATACCTGGTCTATCAAATTTAGAAAAGTTATCATTTGGCCATTGTCAGAATATAATTAAAATTCATAAATCGGTTGGATTGCTGGAAAAACTTAGAATCTTGGATGCTGAATCATGTAGCAAGCTTAAGGATTTTCCACCTATCAAATTGACCTCTCTTGAAGAACTTCATCTTTCATATTGTGGTAGTCTTGAGTGTTTTCCAAAAATATCAGGAAAGATGGAAAATGTAATTTCACTTGATATTTGGGACACTCCCATAAAAGAACTTCCATCTTCAACTCAGAATTTCACTCGACTTCAAAAAATTTGTCTGGAGTATGGTGGAGTTACTCCATTACCTAGTAGCATTTTTGTGATGGAAGAACTTCGTCATATCCATCTTGTCAGTTGTAAGGAGTTGCTACTATCCAAAGGGGAAGAACAAATGAGTTCAATGGTCTTCAAAAACACCATTGATTTTCTTGAACTTTCACGATCATATATATCAGACAATTTCCTTCGAAGAGGTCTCCCTTTCTTTGCCAATGTGAAAAAATTACTTCTGAAGTGGTGTTATGATTTCACAATCCTACCTGAATGCATTAAAGAACTCAAGTCTCTGACAGAATTTTCTTTGGAAGAATGTCGCAGTCTTCAAGAAATTAGAGTGATTCTTCCACCTAATTTAGAATCATTCTCTGTAATACGATGCATATACTTGGAAGATTTAGACTTCACTCTTTCTCCTATATGGAATAAAGAACGTTGCCGTTTAAAGAAACTTGTTTTAAAGGATTCCACTGAGCATAGAAGAATTGATTGTATATTCCTGTGATTCCTTGAAAGATCTGGATCTTACTCTTCCTCCTGAATGCACCCAAGAATGTCGTATTTTGAGAACACTTAAATTGGGTTATTGTTTATATCTTGAAGAAATAAAAGGGATTCCTTCAGACATTCGAGAATTTTCTGCAATAGCAGGTCCATCCTTGAGTTTTGAGTGTAGAAGCATGTCACTGAATAAGGTTGGTATTTTCCTATATAGATTTCACTTGATAACTCGTACACTTCACGTTGATTCATACTCTAAATATTATATGAATGAATTATGACCTACAGGAATTGCATGAGACCGATGGATACAAAGAGTTTATTTTGTCAGGAACAAGCATTCCAGAGTATTTCGAACATTGTACCAATCGATCGTCAATTTCTTTCTGGTTTCGCAACAAGTGCCCTGCAATATCTCTATCTGCGTGTCTTGTTTCTAACTTCGAGTATGAAATAGATTTGTGGCTCAGATTTATCATTAATGGTCATGCGGAAACTTCACCTAAGGATCATTTTTTTTTACTGAATGGCTTCAGTGGTGGTCATCTATGTATTATTGATCACATTGAGGAATATGTCAACGACTTTGTTCTTTTGGAAAATGAATGGAATCATGTGGTGTGTATTGCAACAGCATACCCAGTGGAAAGGTACATCAAACAAATTGGAATCCATGTAATAAAACAAGGAAGCAACAACATGGAGGATATCCACTTTACCAATCCGCTGTTGTCAAAAGAAGGGCGAGATTTTGATATACTACATAGTTCAAAGGAAAAGGAAGAGTCGGGTGGCTGTCTCGTTCCGGAGATGAAGTCTCGTCCCTTTCATACTGAGATAGTTATTTTGGGGACTTTTCTCCACCTCTTGGCATCATACTATTTTAGCAGCTAAGCTTTTGAGAGTAATGTGGGCTTTAGAACTGGTGCACCAACGTGACTGGAACTGCCTGTGATTGTGATTGGAGTGTGATTCGTACATCGTCACCGTGGCCTTCCGTAATCATAGTTTGGTTCCTTCGGATTTGCATAACCGGTGGAACACTCGTCTCATGCTACCAAAGTTTATGAAATTTGTTGTTTCCCACGTCTTCAGAGAGGGCAACCGGCAACCGCTATGCGATACATCAATCAATTGTGGCTGTCTATGTTTTTTTGGTGGAACGTTTTTGTTAATTGTATTGGTGAATCGCGTAAGGATCATAAATCCTTTATGAAAACCACGTAAGAACGAAGATAAAAAATAAAAAATAAAAAATGTAATGAAAATATGTTTGCTTTAATTTTTGAAAATATTTTTTGAAAAAATATTCTTTAAAAAAATGTTAAAAAGTAAAAATAAAGATTTGATATTTTTAATATTTGTATTTTTTAAATATCTTTATCCATAACTGTCAATAATTTTACTTTTATAAACAAATTTTTTAATATTTAAAAATAAAAAAATGAAAACTTGTTTCAGAATGAAAATAAAAAATATCTCTTAAAATTAAATTTCACCTTAAAAAGCACAATATAAACGATGAGTTTTTTGTGTTGTTGTCCAAGACTATTGTCTCTTTTTAATCTTCAATTTTTTCATGATTACGTTGAACATTTTTTTCTTTGTTTTTTATTTTTATTTATTTTTATCTTCTTTTCTATTTTACTCCTTGTGTTCTATTCTTTTGCAAGTAATTGCAGTCATGATTTTGGTAACTAATAATTACTAGCAATAGCGTAGTGAGAGAAGTCACTATGTAAGGAAAACTTTCAGAAGTAAGTTGGAGGAAAGTGATATTAATATGATACTTTGGATCAACAACTTGATAGGTAAGAAGAAGATGAAGTTTATGCAGCAGGTACTACTAATGTTTTCTCAGAGATTTGTAAACTACATAAACATATAGATTTGGACAGTTAAATTGGAATCTTTCTTTCACCAAACTACCAATAATCTCCAAAATCAAAACTTGAGACTCTCATCAAGAAATTCATCTCGGCTGAAACCAAGGGGAATGAGGAATTCATCATTGTTTGCTGTTTTTTATTGCTAATTTTATTAGTTGTTTTCTCATATGATGTGTCAAGTGCAGCCCCCATCTTTTCCTTGTACATTTATTTTTTATTAATAAAATTACAGCTACCTTCCTCTATGACAGGGAGTCGTTGGGATTCTCAACTCCTTTGTTCCTTCTCCTGAGATCTAGGTGGTCTGAGCCCTTAGTTAAAAGAGGAATGAGGAATTGATCTTGGTTCAAAATATCTCAAGACTTGAGTGCATCATGGGGAGCTTTATCTATGAGCAGATTAAGCATGATAAGTTTATGGGTAATTCTATTAACAAGCTGACAAGATGGAAAGCTTGGCAGTCTACCAAAATAGAACCCAAAACACAACCCATGAAGGAAGTGTTCAAATTTGTATCCTTCATTTATTCCCATACGACTAAATTGGAGAAGATGAAGATCATGTTTAGAGATGAAAATCAAAAGAAAAAGTACACTCCACGCATAAGACCTAAATAACTTTCCTCATTGCTCATATATAACCACATGACTTGGCTCTATTGTTGATACCATTTAGATTGAAACTGAAACTAAGAGAAAACTTAGAGAATAGTCATTGAAGTTAGGAGATACATACCTTTATATGTGTAATGTTTTTTTTCATACTCCATTCTTTTAAATTATTACATTGGGGACAATAATGTAAGTTTTAAGTTTAAGATTACTTAGATTAATGCATTTTATGGTTTAGTTGCATTATTCTTGCATTTGTCAAAAAAAGAAGAGAAAAAGAGGGTTGAATATAGCAAACATAGTGGCATGAAGAGCAAATTTCAGAAAAAAAAAAAAAAAAAAAACTTACGGCAGGTAGCACGGGTTTTCACACATCGTTGACTACAAACTAAACATGTAACTGGACATCATATCCTTGTTTGTTAGCTTGTCAAGCTGCCACTAACATGCAACTTGCAAGCCTGCGTGCAAGTACTGTTCATTATTGGGCTGCTAACTAGGCATCTGTGTTCTGTAAAACACAAGGTTTTAGAAAACGGTCTAAAACTGATTTCACTCGCAGCTTCAACATTTTGGGGAGTTTCTCTCTTTCATTGTGGCTGCATCGATTGTATTTGTTCATATCTTCCACAATATTATAGATCACGACGAAACTGCAAGTCTACAACCGCGATTTAAAACCGTGCTTGAAAGTCAAAAAAATGGTATCATCTGTAGCATATGGGAGAGGTGATGCAATTAGTTGGGGAAACATCAAAGGCTTTTCACATCTAGTTCTCACAGGAAGATGGTTCATGATATTTTCATCATTTATGTTCATGTCAGTGTCAGGAGCAAGCTACATGTTCAGCCTCTACTCCAGAGAAATCAAGTCAGTTCTTGGTTATGACCAATCCACTCTGAATTTGTTAAGCTTCTTCAGGGACTTGGGTGCCCAGATAGGAATCCATGCAGGCCTAATCAACGAGGTCACACCCCCTTGGGTTATCTTAACGACACCATGGCTTTCTACAGGTTCCTCTATTTGTCACTTGTCCTAGCAGGGTTCCTCATGATTGTAACTATAGTACAACAAGGTTTCACCTTCTCCCAGAGTGACTACCAAGTTACTACCACTGTGATGCTTCTCTTGCTCATCCTCCCATTATGTTTCTCTTCATGCCACTGTGTTCTTCCAAATATTGTGTTCTTCCACAATACCAAGTTACTACTGCTGTGATGCTTCTCTTGCTCATCCTTCCACTCGCTGTTGTTATTGTGGAAGAACACAATATTTGGAAGAGTAGAGAAGTAAACATCAATAGGGAAGATTGTCAAATGCTGTTGGGAAACTGTTCAAATATAGCTACAGAAAATCCTTATCAAGAGGAGTCTTCCCAATCTGTTCAAGAAAATGTTTCCCGTTGGGAAAACATACTCAGCCCCCCAGAAAGAGGTGAAGATTACACAATACTTCAAGCCATTTTTAGCATTGACATGGTGGTTCTCTTTTTAGCTTCTGTATGTTCAATTGGTAGCAACCTGACTATGGTAAATAACTTCAGTCAAATTGGAACTTCATTAGGATATCCTGCACACACCATAACCACATTTGTCTCCCTTATGTCCATTTGGTTTTACTTAGGTAAGGTGGTTCAAGGGGTTGTCTCAGAAGATATCATAACCAAATTTAAAGTCCCTAGGCCTCTCATGCTCACATCATTGCTTCTATTATCTTGTGTTGGCCATCTTTTAATTGCATTCAATGTCCCAAATGGTCTCTATGTAGCCTCAATTGTTATTGGGTTCTGCTTTGGGGCTAACTGGCCAATACTCTATTCCATCATATCTGAACTTTATGGCCTTAAACGTTATTCAACATTGTACAATGTTGGGTTAATAGCAAGTCCAATTGGGTCATACTTGTTCAGTGTGAGGGTTGCAGGGTATCTATATGACAGGGAAGCAAGAAGGCAAATGGGGCAAAAGACAAGTCCAGGGGAGGAGCTGAATTGCATTGGGGATGAGTGTTACAAATTGGCATTCATTATTATGACCGCAGTTTGCTTGTTTGGGGCACTTTTGTCATTCATTTTGGTCTTTAGGACCATAAAATTTTACAGAAGTGACCTATACAAGAAATTCAGAGAAGCTAAAATTGATCATGAAACTGAAACGGCTGTGTCTTAGAAATTGATTGGACCATCAGCTGCTAATGAAAGCAATGTGAGTTTGGCAAGGAAATAGCAAAAGAAAATTGAGAACCAGAGCATTAGCAAAAGAAATCAGCAACAAATTTACAGTTTTTAATGAGTGGTCCTAGTATGTTATCTTCTCTACTTGTGACAGAACTTTATAGCACAGTTTTTTCCGCTTGAAAACAGCATTAGAGTATTGCTTTGTCTTGTTTCCTTTTTGAGTTTATAATGAACATAAAATTTATTTGGAAAAATAATCAGTAGGTTGAGTGATCAAAATTATGATTTAATATAGTTTGTCAATTGAACTACTTACGTATATTTAAAAGATTCAAATTACTTGTTTGCCTATCTCAAGTTTGTGTTTAATTAAAAAAGTAACCCCAATCAAACAAAAACAAAAATGGATGTAAGGCGGGTTTAGGGGATGAAACGGACTGCTTGTTTCCTATTTAACCGGTTGGTGCGGTCCGTTTCAGACATCACTTTGAAACTAATAGAAGGGGTCCACACTTTTAATGGAAACAAAACATGTACGCCATATGTCTTCAACTTTGATTTGTTATGATATTGTATAGAAATAAAGTTAAAAGTATTTTTAAAAACTTCTTGGCTAGAAATATAAAGCACTTTCCTGAAGAAAAACTCTCAAAAATATTTTAACATTGTATCTAAACCAATTCTATATCTGAGTATGGAAAGTATCTTTCATCTCATCTCCTATTATATACAAGAAGTTTTGTCAATAATAATAGGCAACATGTGTTACATGTTGAGAAACTCTATTTTTTTTTAATATATTTTTCGTTAAATTTTTCTACAGTGCCATTATTTTTTTTTTATTACTTAAGATTTGTTTTTTCACGCAATCTCTCAAGATTCGTTTGTTAATATACAGTATTTATCATATTTAAAATGTAAAATTATTTTATACTGTAAATTTGAGAAAGTAAATTATCAATTAAGGAAAAACTTCAAATAAATACTCAAAGGATTCATACTATTTGTCACTTGTGTCTAGAGATGATAAAATTGACAGGTCAAAGTATTAAAAATGAATTGGACAGAGATTGACTCATTTGATATGAAACTTATTTTTCATGGCCCAATCATGCCTAATGACTCGTGGAACCCGGTCCATATTGGTTTGGTTCTATTTGAAACCTTGAACTAATATTTTTTTAGTCAAGTCTACGACTCAACAAGTCAACGGACCAGCCGGATTGGTCATATCAATTTTACCATCTCTACCTATTTACAACTCTATTGATAATCAATAAGCGGTATTACCATTAATACTGTAATGCTGATTTAAAGCCGAAAGAAACTACTGTCCCAGCAGAAAACATAACATTACAATAAGGATCACTCCTTATAAACTATTGAGGATTCACATTTATATTATATATGGTTCTCAAATTTCTTTTTCCATTTCATTGCCAAAGTCACCTAGTCTTCATTTGCAGCTGATGATCCAAGCCTGTTGTAACACAAAACCGTTTCAGTCTCATCACTTCTAGCATCTTTGAATTTCTTGTATAGATCACTTCTGTAAAATTGCCTAGTTCTAAAGACCAAAATTAGTGACAGAAGTGCCCCAAACAAGCAAACTGCAGTCAATATAATGAAAGCCAATTTGTAGCACTCATCCCCAATGCAGTTCAGCTCCTCTCCTGGACTTGTCTTTTGCCCCATTTGCCTTCTTGCTTCCCTGTCATATAGATACCCTGCAACCCTCACACTGAACAAGTATGACCCAATTGGACTTGCTATTAACCCAACATTGTACAATGTTGAATAATGTTTAAGGCCATAAAGTTCAGATATGATGGAATAGAGTATTGGCCAGTTAGCCCCAAAGCAGAACCCAATAACAATTGAGGCTACATAGAGACCATTTGGGACATTGAATGCAATTAAAAGATGGCCAACACAAGATAATAGAAGCAATGATGTGAGCATGAGAGGCCTAGGGACTTTAAATTTGGTTATGATATCTTCTGAGACAACCCCTTGAACCACCTTACCTAAGTAAAACCAAATGGACATAAGGGAGACAAATGTGGTTATGGTGTGTGCAGGATATCCTAATGAAGTTCCAATTTGACTGAAGTTATTTACCATAGTCAGGTTGCTACCAATTGAACATACAGAAGCTAAAAAGAGAACCACCATGTCAATGCTAAAAATGGCTTGAAGTATTGTGTAATCTTCACCTCTTTCTGGGGGGCTGAGTATGTTTTCCCAACGGGAAACATTTTCTTGAACAGATTGGGAAGACTCCTCTTGATAAGGATTTTCTGTAGCTATATTTGAACAGTTTCCCAACAGCATTTGACAATCTTCCCTATTGATGTTTACTTCTCTACTCTTCCAAATCTCGTGTTCTTCTAAAATAACAACAGCGAGTGGAAGGATGAGCAAGAGAAGCATCACAGCAGTAGTAACTTGATACTCACTCTGGGAGAAGGTGAATCCTTGTTGTACTAAAGTTACAATCATGAGGAACCCTGCTAGGACAAGTGACAAATAGAGGAACCTGTAGAAAGCCATGGTGTCGTTAAGATAACCCAAGGGGGTGTGACCTCGTTGATTAGGCCTGCATGGATTCCTATCTGGGCACCCAAGTCCTTGAAGAAGCTTAACAAATTCAGAGTGGATTGGTCATAACCAAGAACTGACTTGATTTCTCTGGAGTAGAGGCTGAACATGTAGCTTGCTCCTGACACTGACATGATCATAAATGATGAAAATATCATGAACCATCTTCCTGTAAGGACTTGGAGTGAAAAGCCTTTGATGTTTCCCCAACTAATTCCATCACCTCTCCCATATGCTGCAGATGATACCATTTTTTTTTTTTTACTTTCAAGCACGGTTTTAAATTGCGGTTGTAGACTTGCAGTTGCAGTTTTGTTGTGATATCTAATATTGTGGAAGATACGAACACATACAATTGAAGCAGCTACAATGAGACTCCCCAAAATCTTGAAGCTGCGGTTGAAATCAGTTTTAGACCATTTTTTAAAACCTTGTGTTTTACAGAATACAGATGCCTAGTAATGAGTAGTACTTGCAGGCTTGCAAGTTGCAAGTAAGTGACAGACTAACAAACATGGATACTATGTTTGCCCTCCACCAACTTTTTGCAGTTTGCATTTATGTTTTAACATAAATTCAACGCCTAATTAAAAATTTTAATCTGTTTGACAATGAGTTTTTAAACATTCATTAAGAAGTTATATCATTATATTTTCATTATTGTAAATACTATTATTAACAAATGAAAATATTTGAAAAAAGTCTGTTAGGACAAGTGTGTTGCAGTCATTCTCTTCCCATTATCTCTCTCACTTTCCACTTTAATGCCACAAAAGTTAACCTTTGTTTTACTGACCAAAATAAATAACACAACCTTGACTGACTCTACCTATGTTTTTCTATAGTTTGGTCTCAGTTCTATTACATGGGGCATTTAAAATTTATCAAATATTGAATGTTTGTTTGTATATATATAATTAGTTTTTTTATACAGAATATAATTAGTTTTAACAATAAATATATATATATATATATAAAAGTAAAAATAAAAAATGAATGAGTCACGTGATTTGAAATATTCACCCAAAATTCTGAAATTATCGCAGGCCTAGCTATTGTACTCTTTGATAAATTTTAAAAAATAGAGTTTGAAATAGGGCAACAAATTTGGATGTAATCGTTTAACCTTCATAATTAATTGTATTTTGAGGTAAACATACCAAAAGAAAACAACACATGGAATACATTATTCATTTTGGAACCATTATTGGAGAGAATAGAAGGGATCCCCACTTCCCAACCCATGTATGCAACATGCCCCACTTTGATTTGCTATGTCTATGAATATGGACCTTATCTCTTTCATCTCTTATTATAAGCCATTAATGTTTTTGATATTTTTACGTTCATTTTTATCTACAGTGTCTCTTTCTTTTATTGACTCTTCATATATTTATTTTTTTACAGAATCTCTTAAGATCTTTTGTGAATATATTATTTATCATTTTTTTTTCTTTATGCCCTCTTTTTTATTTTACAGTAATAAAGTATGCTAAGCATTTAAATTTAATCACTTATTCTCATTATGGTTAATAAATATATATTAATATTATGACTTCAGTCATATGTTGCAGTTAAGCAACAAAAACTCTTCTTCTCACATGAGTTTTCTATTAACAATTCACATAGCATGATTTACAGTTGTTGCATGTAACAATTAGACTAACATGATTAACGAATTACAGTTTTAGAGATTTTTTAAATTTTTTCCTAATTTCAAATATTAAAGTGACAGCACTTAATACTTTCAAATCAACAAGCATATTACCCTTATTTCTTTCTCAAGTAACAAGTATTGCTGTATTAAAGCGGGAATAAAGTATTGTCACTAGTAGAAAACATACATTACAACTAGGACCACTCCTTATAAAGAGTGAAAACTGTGTTGGGGATTCACATTTATAATATATATGATATGATTCACCTAGTACTCTTCATTTGCAGCTGATGATCCAATTCTGTTGCAACACAAAACCGTTTCAGTCTCATCACTTCTAGCTTCTTTGAATTTCTTGTATAGATCACTTCTGTAAAATTGTGTAGTTCTAAAGACCAAAATGAGTGACAAAAGTGCCCCAAACAAGCAAACTGCAGTCATTATAATGAAAGTCAATTTGTAACACTCATCACCAGTGCAGTTCAGCTCTTCTCCTGGCCTTGTCTTTTGCCCCAAAGCTTCCATTTGCCTTCTTGCTTCCTTGTCATACAAATACCCTGCAACCTTCATATTGAGCAAGTATGACCCAATTGGACTTGCTATTGACCCAACATTGTACAACCTATATATAATATAATTTTTGAGAAGCATGCCTATACTGACACATAGCCATATTTTTATACTTGTCACTCCGCAAGTAATGTAGTTATGTTTTTTTATCCTGTAGATCGACGGCCTCCGCAACCATTCGCATCGATCTGCACTAGCAAGGATCCACTCACAACACTCGTCGTCGGTCTTCCAACACAACATCTGCACCCATGAGTGACTAGATTGGCAGCCTCCGCACCCGTTCGCACTGCGGCCTCCAAGCATGACGTTTGCACCCGTGAGTAACTAGATCGGCAGCCTCCACATCAATCTGCACCAGCGAGGGCCATAGATCCACTCATGACAGTCATGAGCGGCCTCCGAGCATGACATCCATACTCGTGGGCGACCTCCACACCAACGTCCGCACCTCTGCACCAGCGATGAGTCACCTCTGTGCGACTCCGCACCTTTTGCATCTCCGCACCAATGACTCCATAATGAGGAATGAAGGAGAAGGCGTCGCGTGCAAAAGGATGTGCGAAGCTATCAATGATCCACAGACCCATACTCGTAGTTCTTCAACAGCGCATGCCCATGTGCTTATAGTTATGTTTATCACGATGGCTCCAACACTTTCACTTGTGCTATACCATCACTTTCTACCTATAACCAACCAAGTAATAACTTTATTTTATTAACTAATCAACTAAAACTCTTAGCTGTTAAAATGTGTTTTAAAATAGAAGAATTTTGATATGAGTGTTTTAAGGAAATACGGTCAGAGAAGAATGAATTATTTCAAGTCTTGGATAACATGATTTAGAGTTTTATGTCATATGTACTAATAAGTCTTGGATAAATATATAAAGACAATATTGATTCAGGTTCTTAATAACAAGGAACATAATGTTTATTTTGCAGGTTGTTGATCCCTTTTCATTCAATAGTCAAGAGATGCACCCTTGCAACTTATCTAATTAGGAAAGTATGCAATATATATTCTGTTAAATATTTTAACTTTGTTTTGGTAAATTGTTGTTCAAATTTGGAAGCAAGTACTGCTAGATAAGTCATAGGACACTTAGTTTTGTGTCATCTATTATGTATTTATGCTTTAAGCATGGAACAAATCATGTCCACAGTTCTGTCCCAATGCAAAACTTTGACAAGGTTATATCTCCTCAGAGTGATATTTACATGTTTTATATGGTTTTTGATCATTAGAAGCTGCATGTTGGTTTGTTGAATACAGTTCAAGTATTTTCTTAACATCCTCGAATACACTCAAGATATGAGGGTCATTTTCAGAAGGAGAGGAGGAGACGATTTGGAACAAAATCACAATATTTGGGTTAATGTGTGGTCTTCTCCAGATATCATTGAAATAAGTTTCTTGTCCTATAACAGATCTCATTGATGAAGTTCCTGGCAAGGAGCATTTGACTCGTGCTATAAGTCTATATCTTATCTTTTGATGTTATTGGCTTCTTGCAATTTAATCTAAAATACTAATTGCATGATTCTTTTATCTAGTTCTTTTTGTACATATAAACCTCTCATTGAAGAACTTAGATGTTTCTTTGAATTTCAAGTTTCTCGCGTTTGGACTCCTCTTCATGACAAGATTCATGGACACCAAACGAAGGAACCTTTATGTCCTTCTTTGCAATTCAGCATAATGGGCCAGAAACTTTATGTTAGCCAAGAGCAGGTAAAGGATCTATTTTTTTGCTTTTGTTTACATGTTTTTTGCACTTGGGGAAAGGGAGAGGAGTTTTGCTATGTATTTTCTTAATCTTCTCTCTTACTTCATGAGATTATTTACCTTAAAAAATGTGATGGCATGTTGTGCTTTTGCTAAGTATTACAATTCCACTTGTAAATTGTGTTATCGAAGAAATACTATGAGAATTATTAAAAATTATAATCTCAATTTCAATTATACAGAGCAATTTGACCACCCTTTTAATCAGTTTTGAATTCACATGATTATTAGGCATTAACTATATCTTTCATTCATAACTCATCAAATTCAAAGTGTAGAAGACACCAATTTCAAGATTTACATTTTGTTAACTTCAAAATCACGGATTGAGGATGTTACTGTCCCATGAATGTTGTGATGAATACATGGTCAAATTTGTAGCAATCCTTTGGTTAGTATAAATATGGAGATGATTGATTAGAGGGATGTGCTTGAAGTATGGTTTAGAAACTCAAAAATTGTAGTATTGATGATTTCACTTTATGAACTATGCTTAATGCTCAAAGTATGGAATTCTCATGAATGTCTTGATGAATATATTTTATTTTGTTTTCTAATTGATACTATGGCATTAACTACATTGTTGATTTTTCAAAATTGTGTTATAATGTTCTTCATGTTTTCACCTCTAATTGTGTTATAATGTTCTTCATGTTTTCACTGAAGAAGAGCAACAATGATGAAATTGTATGACAGAGGGACTTGCTACCATAAAGGTAACTCCTGCACTATACAATAATCTATTACTAAAGTCTAAAATTAATTATATTTTATTTTGGAAATTCATTTTATTTTTATTTCAATATTATGGAATTCATGTTTTATTTATAAATTGTATCGGCATAGGATTTGTGAAGGAATCAATGTATTACACGGGGATATTGACTTGTTACCATAAAGGTAACCCCTACACTACATATTAATCTTTTTATTTATTTTTAGTGTTACTTATTTTCAATATAGCATTACCTCTAGGATGAGCAACACAACAAAACAAAAGTACAAATTACAAATAAGAATCCTTGCATTTTCATGTGCTGTTGACATGATATTTAATAAGTGAAATCAATATTCACTATAAAATCAAGGATAGGAAAAAGCCAATGAAATTTAAAAGATTCTAATATGGTCATCTTCCTTGTTGGTAATTAATGTTTCTCTCTTTGTGATTCCTCCTTCATATATTGGCATGCTAGTTTAACATTCACTAACACTAGCATAGTATTTTATTCATAATGAAAATAGTGTCACTTCAAATTGGCTTGACTATGTAAATTTTAAATTCTAAGATTTAATTGAAGACTTCCTTAACTAATTTCTACTCCATTTTACAAGCTTTTTGAAATGGTTCAAAATTATCTTCTCCAAAAAATTCTCCTTCAAAACAATACAAAAATTCACATTTATTGAAAAAATTAGTTAACGACACCTTAGCAAAACCTACAACTTTTACTTGAACATATTTCTTTGTATGACTTTTGCAATTTTCTTTAACTAACATTGTTATCATCTAAGTTCTATCTATGTTGTCTTTGAATGATTATCATTTTTGGTACAATCATGAATATTTGTTCTCATATTTTATTTTTATCTCACGGTTCTGAAATTCATTATTGTCTTTCTCTCAATTTATTTTTATTTTAGTGTTATGAAATTCATATTTTATTTATAAATGTCAAATCATATTTAATATTAACTCATACTCTGTTTGAATTATAGAGATCGAAGAGTGACAATGATAACTTTAATTTTCCATTTTAATTATATAACAATCAAACTATAAAAAAAAAACGGTACAATCATAAATATTTATCCTTAGAATTTGATTTGCAAACAATTATTGAATTTCTTTTACATTTTTATTTGAGCAATTAACAATTACAAACTGTAACGGTTCATTATATTCATCAAATAGAGATTTAATTGTGTTTAATATACATTATTTCTCATATATTACTCATAAACTTCTCATCCTAGCCATGTGACTTTTCTATTCTTCAATTAATTTCTTTAAGTGACTTTAGTTTTCCATTTTAATTGGTGTTGTGTCATCAATTCTATCTTTATCTATTCTAACTTTTCTTTATGGAAGACCTCTTGAGGAATGATGATGCGATTCTCAAAGTTCGAATTATTCAACTTTGGAATATTTTTACATCAACTAATGATGAAGACCCCATATTTTTGGAGATGATATTCCTAGATGAAAAGGCTAGTATTTTCAATTAAATTTTTAGACATATTAAATATTTACACTTAAAAAAATGTTATTCTAAAATATGGGATACATTATTACTATTTGTAATTATTTAATTTTATCTTTGTTATCTCATCAGCAAACTCCATTACACGCAGCAATAAGTAATAAGTTTATTTCAAGTTTGAAAAATCTCTTAGAAGAAGGAAACATTTACACCATTACCAAGATCAATGACTCATCCATTACCATTCCTTTGCATTATTTTGAGTTTACATCATATGAAGTTCTATCACAAAGGGTTGATGACAAAGCTCTATTATCAGGTACATTTAAAAAAAAAAATTATATTTCACTCTAACAAAAAAACTTAATAATTATGGATTTCATCTATTATTTTAAACATTATTGGAACACTTCATACAATTAGACATGAAGAACATATATTTATGTGGCAAACCAACCAAGATAAGGAGATTGAAATTACAACTTAAAGAGTAAGTATATTATTTATTCTTTATTTTTTAATCACAAATTAATTATAAATTTTCTATAAATAATAATTTAATACTTCAAATATATTTCTTTTAAAAATGTATAATAATATAAGTTTCATTTTTATTTATCAATATTCAGAAATCAATTTGTAAAAGTGACTTTGTGGTCAAACATAACTTCGAAATTTGAAAAAACAATTACCATCTATAAAGAAGACACAAAGGTAACTGTAATCACCTCCACTTTGATTAAGAAATACAAAGGTTTGTTGAATACTTTTAACACACTTATTATTTGTCAAAATTTTATATTATATTGTTATATTTGATATATTTATGAAGTCTTTCAAAACATCTAAATGTGAAAATCTTAGTAATGTTAATTAAAAATCATGTGAGGCTTCATGCTTTCTCATGCAATTGGGCAGGGAAATGGAAAACTGGATAATTATTTATTGTGACTCTCTTTAAGCCTTACCTATGACTATTATTAACTTTAGTGGTTACAAAATTCTGTCAAATATACCAAAAGAAACTATGCTATGCAATACATTGAGAAACACATGCTTACAACTTAACATCCATATACTAAATCCAATCATATTACATGTTATTTTAGGATTTCATTAATTTATATATATTCTTTTTAATTGTTTTAATATTATTTTATTTGTCAATTAATTCTCAAATTAATTCCTGATTTACTTCAAATTTTACATTATCTTTGATTATTTTATTAAATAGTATTTTCTCAACAATTATTTTTTAGGTGACTATTCACTCAACTCAACTTCAAATACGAGGATCTATATCAACTTAGATAATTCTGATTTTGCAAATTTCAACAAAGGGTAATACTAACTTTGTTATACTTTTTCAACTAGTTTAAAATAAATTTTAAAAAAAACAATTATTTGTTTTAATTATTTTTTTAAATAATTTTTTTTTTAGAAAATTAATGGAGCAACATGAAGTTAAACAATTATCTACCATTGATCCTGAGGAGAGAATGTCTAAAAACAAAAAATCTTTACAAAATATAAAGTCACTTAAATGGGTATCAAATGTACAGGTATATTTATATATCTCAAGCTACCTATTTACAATATTTAATAATATAATAATTTATTAATTTTATATCATATGTCAAATTATAGGATTATGTATTTACCATCCAAACAACAGTCCATGAAGTTGATAGTACATATGGTTGGAATTATATTGCTTGTGAAAAATGCAACAAAAAAGTAGCCAAAGATGAAAATGAATACACATGCAAAATATGCAATAAACCATCCACCTACCCAACAATCATTTCTAATATTCATTTTTCAGGTTCAAAATACAGCTGAAAGTCTCTAATGATACAAGTGAAGCAATATTCACAATGTTTGATCATGATGCAAAACAATTTCTAAACACAACGGTTTTCGAACTACTTGACAATCAAAATGGAAATGATGCAAATATACCCTCAATAATATATACACTACATAATCACACTTTTATTTTTGAAATCAATGTCACAAATTACAATTTTAAAGGGGGATTCCAAGCCTACACAGTGAGAGACTTTTATTCCAAAAAAACATCAATCAAGAGCAAATACTCCGCAAACAAATTAAGCAGGTAGCATATTCTGAATTTATTTATATTATTTACTTATCTTACAAAATATTTATCATTTCACCAACTTATTAAATTTTTTTAATTTAAATAAAGAGTCTATTTCACCACAACAAATCTCATCGAATGAAGAACCAATGACAACAAAAAAGTTAAATATAAAAACATTCAAGGAGTCAAAAGATGCATCTTCATCATCAAAGTTGGAAGCCTATACAATTTTTAATAGGCCTTTAAGAAGAAAGACATCTATACAAACTATTGATAAGTCTTCTGATGAAGACTCAATTTTGATTAAAAATTTAATAAACACGTCCAAGAAAAAAAAAAAAGTGAACAATGCACCACTTGCAAGTGAACAATGCATCATTAGATCAATAATAAAATAAATCTACATGATTTACTATTTTCCTTTCCTTTGAATAATAACATAGATACTTATATCTAGTTTGAATTTTAAATGTTTCCATCAATAAATATAAAATATCTTGTCTTTCATTTTAATAAAATATTTATTTATATTCTTATTTTTTTCTTTAAAATTAACATAATAATAAAATGAACATTTTGATTTTAAATCCGCACATTGCGTGGGTCAAAATCTAGTGTTGAATAATGCTTAAGGCCAAAAAGTTCAGAAATGATGGAATTGAGTATTGGCCAGTTAGCCCCAAAGCAGAATCCAATAACAATTGAGGCTACATAGAGACCATTAGGCACATTGAATGCAATTAAAAGATGACCAACACAAGATAATAGAAGCAATGATGTGAGCATGAAAGGCCTAGGGACTTTAAATTTGGTTATGATATATTCTGAGACAACCCCTTGAACAATGTTACCTAGATAGTTCCAAATGGCAGGCAGTAAGGGAGACAAATATGGTTATGGTATGTGCTAGATATCCTAATGAAGTTCCAATTTGACTCAAGTTGTTTACCATAGTCAGGTTGCTACCAAGTGAACATATAGAAGCTAATAAGAGAACCACCATGTCAATGCTGAAAATGGCTTGAAGTATTGTATAATCTTCACCTCTTTCTGGGGGGCTGAGTATGATTTCCCAACAGGAAACATTTTCTTGAACAGTTTGGGAAGACTCCTCTTGATAAGGATTTTCTGTAGCTATATTTGGACAGTTTCCCAACAGCATTTTACAATCTTCACTATTGATGTTTTCTTCTCTACTCTTCCAAATCCTGTGTTCTTCCACAATAACAACAGCAAGTGGAAACATGAGCAAGAGAAGCATCACAATGGTAGTAATATGATACTCACTTTGAGAGAAGGTGAAACAATTTTGTACTACAATTACAATCATGAGGAACCCTGCAAGGACTAGTGTCAGATACAGGAACCTATAGAAAGCTTTGGTGTCATTTGGCTGTTGAATACTCCTGTGGTTTCTGATAACTGGAAAGAACACAAAAGATGTAACTGTTGGAAGCCATGCCATGAGCAAAATGAGGGATTTGGAGTCATTTCCAAAGAAGGCATAGTATAGCTGAGTAATTATTGTTGCACTTAAACCCTGATAGCCACTCAAAAGGCCTAAGACAATGCCTCTGGAGCCAGGGAAGTTCTTAACACTGGTCACATAAACTCCAGTGTTGGTTGAACAATGAGAATTTGCTCCAATGAACATGTACAAGCACATGTGCCACACTTGGGGCTTTGCAATTTTGCTGGTGACAACCAGCCAAACTACAAAGTACCCAAAAAAGTTGAGAAACCCACCAATTAATAAGCTAAACCAAGGTGGTGTGACCTCATTTATCAGACCTGAGTGAATGTCTATGTTGGAACCTAAGTCCTTGAAGAAACTTAACTCTTGAGAGTGGATTGGTCATAGCCAAGAGCTGACTTAATTTCCCTGGAGTAGAGGCCAAACATGAAGCTTGCTCCTGACACTGACATAATCATGAATGATGAAAGCATCATGAACCACCTACCTGTAAGGACTTGGATGGAAATTCCTTTGATGCTTTCCCAGCTAAGTCCATTCCCTGTGTTTCTCACTTCCATTTCTCAGCGGATAGGATGCTTTCTTGTTGATGAGTTTGGTGCTGAAAAGTGAGTGAGTTTCAAGTGTTTGATTGCATCTTTTTGGTGGAACAAAGAAACATGGTGATTCACTGTTTTGGGGAACAAAGAAAAAAGGTGCATTCATTAATTACTTTGGCCCTATGAACTTCTATCTATCTACTAATTAATTCACTGTCTATCTACTACAAAGGCTGAATTTTCTTTTCTGTACGTTAGCTTTGCTTAAGAAAATGTTGAGAACCTTTATGCTACAAGAGTAATTTTTATAGTCAATGACTTTTCATAAATTGAAGGCTTGATTGATATATATTATTATTGTTTCAAGTTTCAACCTTCATGCTGTTTTCCAGATTTTACTTTAGTCACACTACATGAATCACTGCCAAGGGAGCTACTGAGGAGAAAAGCATTAGGAGCTTCACATTAAAGTAAAACTTTACTACATTAATAAATCCACCAGACGTCAGGCCTGATTTAGGTATTCCACTACTCAAAAGATAGCAGGCAAAACAGGAAAAGGAACCATATATTTAAGCAATAAACAGGTCAAGTTTCCTCTGCAACTTCTTTTTATTGCTTTTAATTACACATTGCTAAATAGGAAATAAGAAGACAATTGCTACAAGACCCCAAATAGTCAGTTTAAAATGTTCAAGATGACTTCAAAAAAGAAAGGAATTGTAATAGCACATAATGAAGATCACTAATATTATACAGAACATCAAACCAAAGTTATAAAGGAACACCAAAACAGAGTTTCTGAATACTTACAATGTGATGTGTGTTAGAAACCCTAGATGCCAAATGCTGGTTTTCTAGCAATGACTTGCTCTCCTGGATTACCCGCTGTGCAATAGCTGGTTGAGATGGACCAAAAAAGGAGTCGTAACTGCAATTGAAGATTGAAACAATACTTTCAGCAGCATGTCAACCAAAGTCAAAGTACATCAATGAAGAGCACAAAGCATTTATAAGAAAAATCACCCACACAAGCCAAAAAGAAAAAAGTAACAAAATCATAAATTGCACAAACGAAATAAAAGATATCTTATAAACCAAAGAGAAATGAAACAATATGCAAGATTAAACTCGGAGCGGAGCCTTCTCCTCCGTTCCTCATTACGGAGTCGTTGGTGCGGAGACGCGAAAGGTGCGGAGTCGCACAGAGGTGACTCATCGCTCGTGCGGAGGTGCGGACGCTGGTGTGGAGGTCGCCCACGGGTGCGGACGTCGTGCTCGAAGGCCGCTCACGACTGTCGTGAGTGGATCTATGGCCCTCGCTGGTGCGGATCGGTGAGGAGGCCGCCGATCTAGTTGCTCACGGGTGCAGCCGCGGTGTGAACGGGTGCGGAGGCCGCCGATCTAGTCGCTCACGGGTGCAGACGTCGTGCTGGAGACCGACCGACCAGTGTCGTGAGTGGATCCTTACTGGTGCGGATGCGAAGGTTGCGGAGGCCGTGATCTATCTAAGGTAAGGTGAAAAAATAGTTACAGCAAGATAAAAAAAAAAAACATAATTACATTACTCGTGAAGTGATACTTATAACGTGAAGTGATACTTACAAAAATATGGTTGTGTCAAAATTTTGCAAGCTGATGTGTCACTCGGATACCACTAACAGGGTAAATGAAGTAAAAGTTAGATATCTAGACTTCAGAATTTGGGAGGGTACCACCGAGCGGAACTTGTTTTAGAGTACTTACTTCCCTATGTTTTTCAGCATGAACTCGTTTAATGAAGGAACATGTCCAAGTCAGTGAACTTATCTGTTATCTGCATATCATATGCACAAGGAAAGAAGCTATTAGAATTTCAGTAAAAAAAAAAGGGTTGAGCTAATTTGACTGAAATTGATGCACTTCACAAGAGGCTATGAAGGTTAGGAAAATAAACTAAATGGTACTGTAATATTTTCCCCAAAGTAAAAACAAATTTTAGGGAAATAACTACAGATTATATTAATATCATATCTCACAAATTCTTTAAAATTAAGAAACATTATCAATCGAGAACACAATCATTAATAATTTTTTAATTCATCATAGGGTGTAAAAAATTAATAAACAAAGTTGATAGATGGAATTTTAATAAATAAATAAATAACACTTTTTTTTTTATATACAATATTCACAATAAGATTTGAATTTATTACCTCTTACAAACTGCCCAAGCTTTTCTCAGCTAGAGATGACAAAATTACTATCATTTGTGGTCGATGCCCATTAGTAAAAAAACCCAACCATGGGTAGAATTGGGCATCTAGTCATGGCGTACAATTATATCATTTAGGCCATTGCTTCCCTGTATCTCATTATTTTCTTCCTGCAGCTCCTAATTTTTAATATTTCCACACTACCTTTCTTTTATTATTTGCAAAGTTTTTTTTTTTTATCAGCAAAAGTATAATATCATAAGTGTAGGGTACCAATAGTACAATTTGTACAGGTATACACACATAATAAGCAAAACAAATTACCAGAGTTAAAAAGTTGTTGCTAAACATTAACAAGATAGTTAGAATTAAGCATAACCCAAAACTTAGCAAAATAGAGTTATGCTGATAACATACTAACATTGCAAAAACAACAGTCAAGACTATAAGACCTTCACCTATGCTTCATAAGCATATGTATACCTCCCACAATAAATTAATTATACTAACCACCCAACCATAAACCCTAAAATAACATACAAGGATCCTTCAAAATTCAATAATCAAACCAACACCGAACACACCAACACTTCACATCTAAATTGCAAATCTCATGCATGCAACGAGACATAAACACCATTGTGAGAATAAATAGTTGAAGTTAGAGGACTCCCCTAAGTCAACTCCATATAGAAAATTTAATATTATGCATGATGTCTTCTTTGTTAAAATTTACACCTCTAAAAACACATGAGTTTCCATAATTCCACATACACTAAACTACATCATACCATATCACCCTCAGTCGTTCGACTTTGTAGTAGTAAGACCCTAGAATTGGTTGGAATGTTCTTTTATATTGTTGCTAAAGACATATTGGTACATTGTCCAGTTCCCACACTTTTCAAATGTTACAAATCTTAGTACAATTCAGAAATAAATGATCTTACATATTCAAGTTTGCCTTTGACAGCAAATTGTTAAGCAGGAGTCTCCAAACCATGCGAGAAACTTTAGGAAAGACATTAGTCTTCCAAAGTGTAGACACAATATCCACCTCAAGGTAGCCTTTCCTACAATATGGTAGCGCAATCGAGATAACTTTGAACACCTTATCTACTTCAACTTTTCAAATCTAATTATCACGTTCTGATTTCTTAAGCTATACACTAACCAAAGAGGTCATCAACTGCTGTACTAGTTTAGACTCTCACATAAACAAACTCCTCCTCCATCTGATATTCCATACCCATGATCCCCATTCTAATGGCCAACATCCATTATAAGTTCATTTTCTGCTCAATTAAGGAAAATAATTGAGAGAACTGATCATATAGATATTGATTATTAAGCTAAGGGTTATTCCAAAATTCAGTTTTACTTCCATCTCCAATCTTCTAACCAAGAAATGGTGCCAACCACAAGCCTGATCACCCCTACCATAAATTTTCCTAAGGTCCTTCCACCAAATTGAAGCATTTTTCTCAAAAGCATTGTTGTCCAAGCCACACCATGCCACTCACCATACCTTAAGCGGATAATCTCAAACCAAAGACTATTGTCCTCATGAAACAAAATCCACTTCCATTTGGTAAGCATTACCTCATTAAATTTGTGAATATCCTTAACACCTAACCCCCCACATTTTCTCGACATACAAATTTTATCCCGACTAATCCAAACTATTTTTCGATTCCCATCCGCACTTCCCCATAAGAAATCCCTTTGTAAACACATAATCTCATTTGCCACGCAAGTAGGAAAGGAGGACAAATAGTAAATAGGGATAGATGTAAGAATTGAATTAATTAGATAAACTCTAGTCGTTAAAGATAATAAATTTTGTTTTGGGGGAGAAAGTTTCTTCTTTAACTTATGCAAAATGTGACTTCATAAAAGGGATTTTCTAGGATTTTCTCCCACCTGAACACCAAGATACATGAATGATACTAATATCAACTTGCAATTTAAGTTTGTGTGCAGAGGTGCATGCAAAAAGTTGTTGTGCATGTGAAAGGGAAGCAAGTGTTAGGGTTATTTTTGTCCATTCAATATTTTTTTTTTCGAGTTTCCTTTAGGGTGCAATAAGCAACTTAACTCATATTTATGAATTATGATAAGTTTACTTAATTTTAGACTTTGAGTTCCTACTAAATATATCTTTTTTACTTTGGTCAATATAAAATTTATACTATGTTTTAGATCTTTATATTATTTTTTATTTTTTTTTGTACCTATCGACATCATCTTAATCATTAATATAAATTAAAATAGTGTCACATCATCACTTAACTAATGATTGAGATGATGTTATCGGTAAGGATTAAAAAAATATATATTATATAAAGACTTATAACATAACAAAATTTTTATAGAAATCCAAAATAAAAAATAAATATTTTTGTAAAGATCTAAAATTTATTTAAGTTTGTTAATTTTATTAATATTTTTGAGTTAAAATACTTTTGAATTTTTTATTATTACATTATCTACGAGATAAATAAGCCTAGCCATACCCGATAAATTATTATCCTAGATAAATATTATAGTATTAAAAAAATTGTACGAAGATTTGTAAGAAGATACAGTACTCAAAATTAAATTTACTATTCTAAAAGGATTACAATTTACAGCTATTTACACCCCACCCACCCACACTTGTTATATGGACCAGTCGCTGGTGATATGCAAGTTCAAATAAAAAAATAACACGTGCTATACTCGCTGAATTAAAGAAATATTTATAAGCTTTAAAAAAAAATCTTGATTTTGGAGAGAAAATCAAGATATATTCTTTAAAGCTTAAAAATATCTTGATGACATGTTTGCTTACGCTACCCCTGTCATGTCTAATACCAATTTTTTTATTTTGGCTAAATGAATAATACCAATCTAATAGGAACAAAAACTTTATTTTTTTTTTTCAGAATTCGTGTATGTTTGGATTTCTCTTAAGAAATTTTAAATTTAATTTTATACGAATTTTAAAGTATATTCAATCGTTCACCGCAATCAGAATGTAAAAAGAAAGACTGATATTTTTCTAAACTTAGATTTAGATTCCTGAATTCCCACTTATAATTCAAACATATCTTACAATATTGGTGCTAATTATTCTAAAGTTACTTATTAAATCGGATTATGAAAATTTGATTTAAATACGCTTTTAATTCTTTAAATTTGAGATATTTTTAATTTTGGTCTCCAAAAATTTATTACTTTTAGTCTCCCTGATTTATTAAATATTTTTTTACCGTCCATCATTTTCACCGTAAAAAACTAAGACTTCCTGTAAACTTCTTTTGGGTTATAATTGTGAAACTTTTGCAACAGTTGTTCAAATACGTATGACCTATATGATTAATCAACCATTCAAAACTGGTCAACCCTCCAAAAAGAAGTTTCATAATTATTAATTATACTTATTTTTTAAGAAGAAGAAAGTATAACAAAAAAATTGAAAGATATGAAAAGAAAAAAATATCAAACATTATATTTGAATATTTGAACCTAACTCCTAATTGTAAGTAATATAAAATACCATTATCATATTTATATTTATTGGAAAGAAAAACTTTTTTTTTTTTTTTTTACAGGTGTCCCCAATCTAATGTTAACGCAACGAGCGCCTTACATCATAAAGATGAGGTGTTAGGTTTGTGACATTTAACATGAATACTAAATTATAAATTTTGAGATCACAAACTTTTATGATATAATAAAGTTGGAACACGTTCAAATATTAAAGCAACTGGGCCAACGATAATTACTGACAGTGATTGGTGCTATGTTAATGTTTTTTTCCTTCAACCTTTCAGTCCTTCTTCTACCATATTCAACTCCCATTAATCTATCTTTATTTATTAAATCATTTATTACTTAACATTTTCTTTTTTCTTTGTTATTTGAGCATCCATAATAAATTATTTTATATTATCTATCATAAATTTAATATTTATATGAGTTTCATGATTGTGTTATAAAGTTAAAAGAAAGGTGATGATTAATGATAATAATTAAAATTACACAAAAGTTATCAATATAAAATTATATTTTCTGTGTATCATTTATTAAACTTTTTTACATTTCTCTTTATCTATTTATATACACATGCAGTGTGGGGAAGAAGAATAAGAACACAAACCTTGAGTTGAGAAATGGAGAAGGAAAGGAAAAACCATGTAGCTCACTGTCTAGTCCTACCTTATCCAGCACAAGGACACATCAATCCCATGCTTCAGTTCTCAAAGCGTTTGGTGCAGAGAGGAGTGAAGGTAACACTGGTAACTGTTGTGTCCAATTGGAAGAACATGATCAGCAACAAAAACTTCACTTCCATAGAAGTTGAGAGCATCTCAGATGGCTATGATGAAGGAGGGCTTGCAGCAGCAGAGAGCCTTGAGGTTTACCTAGACACCTTTTGGAGGGTTGGATCACAAACTCTTTCTGAGCTTCTTCAGAAGCTTGCAGGATCAAGCCACCCTCCAGACTGTGTTATCTATGATGCTTTCATGCCTTGGGCTCTTGATGTTGCCAAGGGTTTTGGGCTACTTGGTGCCACTTTCTTCACTCAGACTTGCTCAACAAACAACATTTACTTCCATGTTTATAAGAAGTTGCTGGAGCTGCCTCTTACTCAGACAGAATATTTGTTGCCAGGGTTGCCTAAACTTGCAGCTGGGGACTTGCCATCTTTCTTGAACAAATATGGCTCCTATCCAGGCTTCTTTGATGTTGTTGTGAATCAGTTTGCTAACATTGATCGAGCAGATTGGGTTCTTGCAAACTCATTTTATGAACTGGAGAAAGAGGTAAGTGACTTCACTAGCTGAAAATTATGTTCATTAATTTGATTTGTTCTTATTTGTTGGACTGAATTATCTGGGTAAATATGTTTTTTTTCACTCAAATATTGGTCAAAATTGATCCTAGTTGAACTATACTTCAGGATAATTTTGGTCAACGTTTTTTTTTCATAATTGGTGAATTTCGTTTCTCATTCTAAGTATCTAAGTTGCATAAAGAGAGAGAAAATTCACCAGTTATAAAAAAATTAGGATGACCAAAATCTATCGTTTTTAATGTATAAGGAGTAAGCACTCAGAACAAATTTGATAAGAAAATTGAGAGACCTGAAACATATTTTATCATAATTATTTTGTTGGATAATATTGATGATTGAAATTTGAGATGAAATTCATTGTAGGTTGTGGATTGGCTGGTGAAGATTTGGCCATTAAAGCCAATAGGACCATGTTTGCCATCTATGTACTTGGACAAAAGACTCCAAGATGACAAGGACTATGGTGTTAGCATGTTTAATCCAAACTCAGAAGCTTGCATCAAATGGCTTGATGAAAAGCCAAAAGGGTCAGTAGTTTATGTCTCTTTTGGGAGCATGGCAGGGCTTAATGAGGAGCAAACTGAGGAACTGGCTTGGGGTTTGAGAGATAGTGGAAGTTATTTCATATGGGTGATTAGAGATTGTGATAATGGAAAGCTTCCAAAGGATTTTGTTAACACATCAGTGAAGGGTTTAATAGTTTCATGGTGTCCCCAACTACAAGTCTTAACACATGAGGCTTTGGGGTGTTTTCTTACACACTGTGGTTGGAACTCCTCATTGGAAGCTTTGAGCTTAGGAGTTCCAGTGGTTGCAATGCCACTGTGGACAGACCAGATCACAAATGCAAAACTTCTACGGGATGTGTGGAAAATTGGAGTCAAAGCTGTTGCTGATGAGAAGGAGATAGTTAGAAAAGAAACAATCACACATTGCATAAAGGAAATATTGGAGACTGAAAAGGGGAATGAAATAAAGAAAAATGCCATCAAATGGAAGAATCTGGCCAAGAGTTATGTTGACGAGGGAGGAAATTCTGATGAAAACATTTCAGAATTTGTGGAAGAATTGGCTCATCGCTGTGCTGCAACAAATTGATGGGTTAGAAAGTTCTGTGCCGCTGCCAAATTGTGCTATGCTAATTCTGCTAAGATTAGTTGTCGGTTTCTTTAATAGGTAAAGAGAAAACGAGGTTGTCAGTTTAAATTACTATGACAATTTGTTAGCTTTTGAATCGACATGTCTTTCAAAACATTGTTTTTTTAGCATATAGTTCTATGTCAATTGCGTAAGTTGATTTGCTCCACCATAATAAGAATTTGTATTCTCTCTCTTGTATTCTCCTCCCTTGCTAGAACCTTAGTCAAATACTTTGCAACATGTCTAGAATCTAGATAAGTTATCTCACAATATCTCTATGAATCACCAAATGCACTAGACTAGGTATGTCTTAGGGGGTATATATTGTTATTTCATGTCAATTGATAGAGGAGCACAAAATCACAATCTGGTAAATAGTAAATACAGATGCCTAGATTTGACTGTTACACCGGACACAGTTGCATAATTGAAAAGAAAAGGAAACTTGGCTCATTGACAAAAACATTTCCACAAAAGCTTGAGTTCACTTTAATTAAGGTTAAAGTCAAACATTATGGTCTATTTCTATGGTCTCCATTGCACCCTGACTCAACTTATTCATATGATGGTTTGAGATTTACTTGGTCTTCATTAAGAACAAGGTGGCATGTAGTTAGGAGGTGGAACCAAACTGGTTTGCATGGTACCTCCATCTCTCACAATGAGCACAGTCTGCATACCCCAGCTAGTGTGCCTCTCAAGATGACAATGCATGAACCATACCCCTGCAAAAGCAATTTTATGGTTGTTATCTGATCAATTATTGTTTGAAAGTAGGCAAAATATGCTGATAAATCAGCGAATTTCGTTTTAGGAAATAAATTGAAAGTAAATCCTAATTTATGTGTCTGTGTGTGGGAATGTGCATGTGAAAAAAATTACCTGGATTGTTCGCTACAAATCTCATGGCAAGCCATCCATTCTTGGGAAGACCAATGGTATTGACTTCTGGTGGATCAATCAAATTGTAGGATTCTGGGTCTGTCACATTGTTGAAATTTCCTGTCCCTACACCCACCACAAAGAAGCTAAAACCATGAAGGTGCATGGCATGATTCTCTGCAGTGAGAACACTAGTTCCTTGCCACACAAGTTCAACAACCTCATTATAGTCAAACATTAGAACCCTGGTTCCTGTGCTTGGGATTAGAGTATTGCTTCCTGTATCTCCTGTGAAGTTGTAAAAGAAAAGTGGTTGATCCGGAAAGTCCTCACTGAAAACTCCTGAAATGTTCCTGCATGCAAATACATATAATCTCAAAAAAATGTTAATCTAGTTTAAATTAAAAAAACTAGAGTTTAATGTGGATGGACTTTTAAGATAATTTTGTAAAAGTCAATAGACTTATCATAAATGAAAGGTTATGATTGTCTAATATGTTAGTGCATCATCCCTTTTCTCTAAAAAAACTGCATATGTTCAATGTTTTCTACATACCCTAAATGAAATAGGAGCATTATAATTTGTAAATGAAAGTATATACCAGTAGTATGCTTGAAGTATATCAATCTGTGGGGTCTGAAAACTTAAATCGCTTAGACTTGAAGCTAGTCTTGTTCCATTAGGTCCTAAACAACTTCCATTTGGATTTTGACAAGGCAATTCGTTCATGGATACTGTCATATAAA
Source organism: Amphicarpaea edgeworthii (assembly GCA_014843725.1). Taxonomy (NCBI): domain Eukaryota; kingdom Viridiplantae; phylum Streptophyta; class Magnoliopsida; order Fabales; family Fabaceae; genus Amphicarpaea; species Amphicarpaea edgeworthii. The sequence continues at coordinate 6,118,092 of CM026325.1, forward strand.
TTTGTCTAGTCACATTTGTTGGCACATTGGCAGGGTGATCTTGGCTTGCCAAACCCCTCAAGCTTTTAGTAAAATTAAATACAGTTTCTGAGTCATTCACTGCAGGAAGCATAGGCATGGGAATGAAGGATGATGATTGTGGTGGAGTGTAGTTCCCATTGTACTGAAGAATAGCTGTTGTGGTGGTATTGTCATACATAGCAGTGCCGTCATAGAAAGGACTAGCAGCAAAGTAATAGAGACCCTTTGGCTGGTTTGCTGTGACCAACACATCCATTGTTTGTCCTGGGGTTATCATGATGATATTGGTGTTTAAGGGCTTTGTGTAGGCAGCATCAATGCCTACAACTGTTAGGTTGTGATTAGCAACCCCAAAGAAAAGTTCTTCGTTCATTGCTGCATTTATTATGCGGAAAAGATATGTCTTTCCACGATCAACTAAAAACCGATATGTGGTTTCTGCAGAACAAAGCAATGTGGTGGGGTCAAAGTCATGAAACATAATGCCAATGACAATGATTGTTAGAACTTTATAATCTATAAAACAATTTAACTGTTGACTACCATCATCAATTGTTAGAAATACAACATTAAAAGTTTTATTATACTAGATGAGGTTGGCTACATTGATCAATGCCATTGGACTTGGTTAAAAATCAAATTCTCAAGAGATCTTATTTACTATGAGATCTCGTTTAACAATTTCCTCTAATATCCATCTTGGTCTGCAGCTACCCTTTTTCATATGATTAAAAACTATACAATCTATTATCTTAAATTTCAACTTAAAATCAATTGACATTGAGGTATTATAAAATTTAAATATGTATTTTATAAAAAAAAATTAATAAAAAAATACTTATTATTATAATATGTGAATAAAATTTTAAGAATTAATACCTTATTAGTCCCCAAGTTTTATTTAATTATCTATTTTGGTCCCTAAATTTTTTAAAAAATCAATTTAATTCTCAAGTTATTAAAAATGTTTCAAATTGAACTAAATTAGAGTATTTTTAATAACTAAAGAATTAAATTGATTTTTTTTTTAATTTGGGGACTAAAACGGGCTATTAAATAAAACTTGGGAGATTGAGAAGAGTATTAAGTCAAATTTTAACAACTCTTTAAAAAGATATATAATTATGTTTTAAATTCATTGCAAAATTATAATATCTTATAACATGTAGTAATTATAAATTAAGAATAAATGAGAGAATAATAAAAATTGTAAAAAAAAAAAGAGTAACCAAATTACATTTTATTTTATGTCCGAATAAAATTAATTAAAAATTTTTTTTTTTTTTGCCCAAAACGTGGTTGTTATTACTTCCAACCCCTGACTCTTATATAAGCTGCCTCATGAGACTTGAGGCAGAATATGTGAGCCTTCTTAATAAATAGCCTAAGCTTTTATGATTGATTTTCAAGACATTAATGTACCTTTTGAGCAATTATAGAAGTCACCAGGTTGGCCATTGATGGTGTAAGCATCTGATTTTTTGGCCTCGCCACCAGTTGCCAACGCTGAATTGATAATTTGCATCACATCTCCCTTATACCACTCCCCTTAAAGAACACCAAAAAGCATAATTAAGAGGTTATGTGATTGAATTGAACAAATATATGATTTGAATGGAATTTTCATTAGACAGTTACCCACCAATGATAAGAGTTTCTTGTCCATAAGGTTCGGGGAAAGGATATGTTGTTCCATTGGCAGGCAAAATGACAATGGCACCATGGACAGTGGCACGAGTCCAACTACTATGTGCATGCCACCAAAGTGTTCCTTCTTCCAATGTGAATGCCGCCTTCTGAGTGAAACTTGTTCCTGGCGGAATAGGGCACTGTGTTATGTACTCAGGTCCATCTGACCAAGGATCATTTGGTTCCCTCAAACCATGCCTGTAAAAGTGTTTCAACTTTTCAACTTCATGTTTTGGATGCATGTAGTTATGATCAAATTGCTCACGTTCCTCAACTTAAGCTACGTTGCATCTGATAGGTGTTCTGTTATTGTAGAAAATAAGGGTATCTATATAAGCTAAGAAAATATGTTCGAGACAATTAATTTTGTCAATGGATCATATCTTATTTTTACTTTCATTTTAATTTTATCTTACATTCGGTGGATTTACATTGAAACTCAGGTACAACATTTTTAATTTTAAACCAAACTTGCACTAGTTCATTAAAAGGATAAAGATCACTTAAGTGGATATTATTTCACTCGACAATTTTTTTTCTATGCACAAAATTAGGAATCAAATCCTGACAACATGTTCAAGATATCCAACTATCTACCAATTGTGCCGTTGGTTAACATAATTTAACATAATTATGTGTCGATGTAAATTTATCCTTTAATTATTGCATGCAATGACTTGTGTACAAACACCAACGGAGGGAAGAAGCCAAATGATAAAAACTAAAAAGATGCAGAGAGGGAGAAGTAATAACCAGTGAATAGTGACTCCATATCTTCCTTGATTGTGGACAGTAACAAAAGCTGTATCACCTTTCTGAACACGAATGGTTGGCCCTGGAAAACTACCATTTACAGTGAGTGTGCTTTTTGTGCTGCACAACTTTGTGAAATTCTTTTCCTTCAGCTGCAATAGAAAAAATATCATACACATTTATCATTTCTACCTTTTTGTTCACTTTAAAGCAAACACAAAGCCATTTACTAAATGAGGGAGTGGCAATTTGAATAGTAATAACATCTTAGGTTATTTTTGTTATAAGTACATTGAAGATGACAATGTTATGTAATGTAAAAGAAAACTCAGACAAGATCTTTAAGTTATGATTAAAGATTCTATGTCAGATTAATATTTGAACACAATGAAATACTTGATGTGATGGGAATTTGAAAACAACATACAACAAAATCATAATAATGAACGTTTCCCTGGCTCTTGCAGATAACCAGAAAACCCAAAAGGACTACTAGTAGAACGTTGTGATTCTCTAAGATCATGTTATTGGAGACAATTAGAAGATGATAAGTGCTATTGTACTTGTTTGGTATTCATGTGGCACAATTGAAGTTTTTATATAGGGTAAATTCATGAACTTCAGCAATTTTCAATGGTCTTTCACTTTCATTTGTACAATTAATTAATACACATATTTTGGTTAGGTACCTGTTTATTCATTTGAAAGTGATGTCCTTTATGATAATGTAGCATACTTTCCTAAATTAGGGGGATTCATTAATGATTCTTCAATTAGATATGAATGAAGCTTATGTGAGAATGTAAAAAGTTTGACTTACAAAACATTCTTAGCATAGATTTTCTTTATATGTATGTATTGCTTTCCTTCCAGCTAACGTTCTTCGACACATTTACTACAAAATTATCATAAAGAAGTCTACAACGTAAACAATGATAATTAGGGTTCATATGGGATGACATGGTTGTTGATAAATTTAGTTTAGAATTTGATCCCTAGACATGTGTTCTAGACAAGTGTGTATGGAAAAATATTCATGAATGTAAGTTAATTTCTTAAATGAATTTCAATACCATTTTGATAGAGAGATTAATCATTGTCACTCTATTTAAAAATATCATGAGTTAACAATAAAAATGAAGAAAAGATAAAATTGTAATAACTAAATTAACAAATCAACAAAGAATTGAAATTAATTAGCTAAACTTATTTGATTATGATATTAATGACTTAAATAATTTGTGTCTCTAAAAAATATTTATTTTAAGTTTGAGTTCGTGAAATAGTTTTATATTATTTTGGATCTTGAAATTTTTGTAATTTTATTGAGTATTTATAAACTATGTCATATCATATTAACGGTTGATATATGTTTAGTGTCTCATTGTTATTTAATTAACTATTAAAATAATGAATCCAAAATAACCTTTGATTACTCAAATTAAAAAATAAAAATTATTGAGGTAAGAAAACTTATTTAAACCTAATGATATCACGTCCTTTCCTCTCGTATTCAAGTTCTTGCTACAATTGGGTAGAAACGTAAGTCACAACATGGGTGAGTTATGTAAACTCGATGGATTTCAATTATGTAAAATTACTATTTGCATAGCATGCCATTTGCAACAACATGCCCTACGTGGCATTATTCATGGGTGAGTTTCATTCTATTATGAAGTCATAGATAGCACTTTAGAGGATGGGCATTGCACGTCATGCATCGTTTTCGAAGGGAACAAAATAAATTATAACCGTTGTTCATTATTTCAGCAAACTAAAGGGAGAAAGTTGCCTCTAAAGGAGGTAACTAAACATATGTTAGATTTCAATAATTTTATTACAAGTATGAGAAAGCAGTGACATTTCCACACTGATCATTAAGGCATATATATCCTTACAAATAGAAGGGTGATTGAGTTATGAGTATGAGTATAGTTTCGACCAAAAAAAAAAATGATCATGCTAATTTATGCTTCACTATACCTAAAGTTGTTGGGAAAATATTTCTGCGAATGTTGATGTATAAAATGAAGAAAGAAAATTTGGTTTCTTTGGAAATGATTTTTTTTTTTTTTACTCTCGTAACTGAAATTCAAAGGTTTACTAAGAATGTGTACGTAGTTTGGATTGTAATTATTACGTTTAAATGAACTCACGTTAACTTAATTCATGAACGCCATTTCAATAGAATTTCAAGCACAGGCGAAGTAGTTTGTTACTTTCTACACACATACAACTTTGTTTAACACTAGTACATATCTATGAATTAATTACTATTTAGAGTACATGCACTACTTGAGAACAAGTTGGAGCAATTGTGATGAGTAAACATTCACTAATTAGTCTGAGGACCTGATCCATCAGAAATATCTGACCCTCGAGATCTCTTCCTAATTATTAAACTTGTGATAAGTTCCTGCCAAAAAAAAAAAAATCACATAGTCGAACAAATTTATACTGCTTCCAAAAAAAAACTTGAACAGAGATTATAATAAGAGAATAAACAAAGAGAATAAAGATAATGTATTGATAGTATAAGAAAGTTTGTTTGACACCAATCATTATAATTCTCTTTTAAAATAATTTTATAATAATTAATTAATTTATCTTAAATAGATAACCATGACTACTTGCAAATCTTTGTTATATTACCTTATACACTTATAATATTATTGGCTAGTTAATTTGATTCCCTTTCACTTATTTGGTTTTAAAAGAAGCTATTTAAAATACTTTACAATCAAATTCTCATCCAAAATTTAAGTTTTGAATATCGTTTCCAAAAAAAAAAAAAAAGTGGTTTAAAAATAAAATAAAATAAAACCAGGGATATTTTCTTCTTTTGTTTTCAACTTGTGCAATCTCGTTTTACCAAAAAAATCTTGTGCAACCTCTCCTTTAATTCACCAACCCTACTCAGTGTCTCATGCTAACTTCAGCAAAACCTTGTTTATATAATTACATCTTGAAAACTAACAATACATATATAGTTTTTGAAAATAGAAATCAAATAACCCTAAATATTTCAAATATGAAGAAAGAGATAGAAGAGCATACAGTAAAGCCTTGAGAAGTTGAACATTCCTGTTTGGTTGATTCAGATTGTTCTTCTTCACCACATATAAGAACTTCTTGGCTACAGCTTTTATGGTCCTTGTTGCTTGCATTATTGTTTCCTTCTAGGGTTATAGGATCCTCATCCTCCTCTTCTGAATCTGAAGAAGAAGATTCCAAACTTTTATGTTCTAATATTTTCTTGGTTCCGATCTCTAAACCTAGACATTTGAAGACAGCCTTGAGAAGAAAATTGCATGGATGGTATAAATAATAGAATGTGGCATTCTTCTCAGCTGGAACCTCTTCCTCTTTGTTTGTTGATGATCCTTCCATTCTTCTCTTTCAGTCTTTTGAGTTTTGACCACCTTCTTCTTTGTATTTTCGAACTTTCAGAGAAGAGCCTTAAATGCTATTCAATACTATATGTTACAGGTGGAGCTACCATACTCATAAATATAGGTAATCCCTTACCATTACTTAACATTATGTATTGTTAAATTGTAAAATAAAAAAGTATAAATAGTTAAATTCATGTGTATTTTATGGTATATCAAAATAAAGATCATTATAAATATAATATCATGTTATACAAAATATTATCTATTAAACACTTTTTTTTATTATTATTATAAACGTAGTGTTTTTTTTTTTAAGAATATAAGACATTTTCAAACTTTTATTGCTATCAACATTTTCATAACTTTTAAAACAATATTCTTTAATTTTCAATATTTTTAAACTTGTCCATATTTAAACCTTTTTTTTTCTTTCTAAACGGGACTGTTTTATAAAATTTTATTTATGAGATTTCGTTGGAATGATTCGAAGTCTAACTTGAACTTATCCTCAAAATACAATTCTAATTTTCGAAGAGTTTAATATTTATGTATAATTGTGTAAAATTATTGTTGGAATAACTTTTAAAATAATTTTATAAAAATTAAATGACTTTATTATATATGAAAAGTTATGTAAAATTATTCTCATTTTCAAATATTAAACTTATCAAAATTCAAAGTTGGGTTGAAACAAGCTAGAAAGATGGGTCGGGATATGGCAGTTTTGATAAAATCAATTCTGGAAGTTTTAAATTGTAAAAAAAAAAAAAAATCATGTTTTAAAAATAAAATAAAAAATGAATTCTGGCTAGAAAAAACGTCACAACTTTGATCAATAAAAAATTTACTACAAATTTTCAAATTTTTAACGAGTATAAGTTTTCAAGTTGAAAACTGTAAAATAAATTATAATAATCAATAGTCAAAGATAAATCACTGTAATCATCGCGTATAATAATATCAATAAAATAGCGTGACAATAATAACATGCTGCAAAAGCATAGAAGAAGAAGAAAAAAAATAAAAAAACATAGAAAGCGAGAGAGGTGGGACCCACAGAGCCACACGCTCATTGACCCCAAAACGGAGGGGTTTTGGCTCACGTCGCTTTCCGCGATATAGCGCGAAGGCGTTTCGAGTTTTGACTGGATTCGGGCAGCGGGCAGCGGGCAGCGGGCAGCACCGTTCGGGCAGCCTCACTCACTCATTCTCACTCAGCAAGCACGCTTCACTCAAAAACACTAACTAATTCTCTTCTTATTATTACACTCACCACCTTCACCAATAAATACACAAAAAGATAAAAATAAAAATAAAAATAAAAATAAAGTGTGCTCTTTTAGTAACCAAGAAAGAAAAAAAGTTTAAAGCGAAGTTTGTTTTATTTTATTTATATTTTTAACTTAGGAAAAGAAAGAATGTGGGAAAATGTCATGATTTTTTTGGGGGGGTGATTTTGGAATGGTTGTGTTTTGATGAGATCGGGTTCTGGGGGTGGTGGTGTTGGTGTTGATTGGTTACTTTACTAGTTTACTTGCATGTGAGATTTTTTTGGGGGGTTAGGGTTTTGTCTTTTTGGGTTTTTGAGGAGATTAAGGTTGGGTTTTGTGATGGTGTGTTGGGGTGTGAGGTATCATTTGGATCTGAGGTTTGTTCTGGTAACTTAGTTTTTGATGGAGAGAGAGTTGTGGGGTTCTGTTTTCATCTGGTGGCTGCTATTAGCTCACCCATTATTATGGTTGGTTTCTGCTAACATGGAAGGTTTGTACTTTCTGGCTCATTTTTTAAAGGAATTTGTGTTTGAGTTTGGTAAATGTTGAACCTTTGTTTGGTGTTTTTTTGTTTGTGCCATTTGTGTTTTCAAGTGGTTGTGAAATGTTAAGTGTTGGAGTGGTTTTGAACTTTTGATGGATCATCGTTTCTTTTGTATCTCTTGATTCTTAGAGTACCGTTTTTGTCCCAATGGAGCATTTGATGACAATGCCTTTCCTCTGTGTACTCCATAAAGTGCTCGGAAAATGGGTTGTGCATGCCCTTATGGCTAGAGTAGTATAAACAAAGTATTCAATGATTACTCATATGGAATAGGAACAATGTTCATTCGGCTTATCTTTTTCCCTCAATTGTTTGTACTTGTTTGTCTAGTAGGGGACCTGAACCTAAGGTTCTTATTCACATACTTCAATTGCTGCTGAACTTTTTTTTATTTTATTTTGTCTCTCTCTCTGTGAGTGTGTGTGGGGGGAGGGGGTGAAAACGTATTGTTCAAATAGTCAAATCCAACAACACAGTGCTTTCTTATCTGCAGTGTCTAGCAGATTTTTTTGCAACTTTGTTTCTGTAGGTCTTTACAGAACCTCATTTTTTGTCCTTGTATTATGAAACAGGTGATGCCTTACATAGCCTGAGGACAAATTTACAGGATCCTAACAATGTTTTGCAAAGTTGGGACCCTACACTGGTCAATCCATGCACGTGGTTTCATGTGACATGCAACAATGATAATAGTGTCATAAGAGTGTAAGATGCTTGTTCTTTGATATCTGTCATATTTGTGTTCGTTCTGTATTTATACAGCTTAATTTCATCTATTTTTAATGTGTTCTTTCCTTTGGTTTAACATCAGTGATCTGGGAAATGCTGCTTTGTCTGGTCAACTTGTTCCACAGCTTGGCCAGCTCAAAAACTTACAGTATTTGTATGTTGTACTTTCATCATTTGTTGTTTCAATATTGAATATTTTACTTTTCCTTCTATAGTTTTTTTATGAACATGGATGACATGACCATGCTTTGTTTTCTTTTTTGTTAATATTTTATTTGACAGTTTATTTTTCTAGTACAGTATATCATAGGAAAGGTCTTTCAATAATGTACACTACAGTTTTTAGATTGTTGTCATTTCATTTAAGTTGTAGAGAAGCTTCAGTCTTTTGGAACAATATTTTTTCTAGTAGTATAGTTTAAATAACCAGTATTGGTCCTCCAATCTCTAAGGTTATGGTTACTTTCATGAATCATGATTTATTCTCACTTTTTGAAGTTGTTTCCTCTCTACAACATGTCATTCAGTTTTTACAATGCAGACTTTTGGTGGTAAGGTTTATATGTAAGACACAGAACTTGATACATGCATGTTATTATTGCTATTTAGTTTATTATTCAAAATAATCATAATATTTTCTGTAGCTGGTGAATTTATCTAAGGCATCCAAAGCATGATGAAGATGTAATTCACTAAGTTGTAACATTAAAGATAATATGAATAGCCTTTGTAACTGGCCAATAAGAACCATGACATGGGGGCAGGGACAAGCAAGCTTTTTATATGAGATTCTCTCAAGGGGGACCTTTATTCCTTTCTGTTGTGATTGTTTGGTTTTGACTCTGAGCATGATGATGTATTTCTTCACACTTTTATGTTAGGAGGGAAGGGGGAGTTGAGGGTTGGTCTTGACTGTTGAGAATGTTCTAGTCTATATTTGTCTGTACACTGTTGGCTGTGGATTATTGAGAAGCTATCTAAATTGAAAATGGATTTGGCTAAGGGTGGTTTGACTAGGATTATAATTGTGCATAGGTTCTCTTTGGTTATGCTATCTATTTGAGTTTGTGAGATTCAACTGTTGCATTTGACTTGATCCAAAGTTTCTTAAAGAGGTAATCCAAGGCTTCCTGTTTTTTGGGATTGCATGGATCATATTCTAAATGTCCTAATATATTTTAAAAGGAGCCTTGAAACAAATTTGGTGATTGCCTAGCAGTCATTGATAAAATATTCAGGATTTTTTCTAAAAGATTTAGCATTTTAGCTAGATGCTAATTTTACAAAATATTAATTTGGATATATCTTCATATTTTTTCATGTAATTTATTTTTCATAATAGGGAACTTTACAGCAATAACATTAGTGGACCAATTCCAAATGATATTGGGAATCTTACTAACTTGGTGAGCTTGGATCTGTATCTAAACCGTTTCAGTGGACCTATCCCAGAGTCATTGGGCAAGTTGTCAAAATTGCGTTTCCTGTGAGTATACTTACTGTGGTGATGATTTGTTATATATATATATATATATATTTTGTGAAAATTCTTAAGATTTTTTCTTTTCTTTTCTGAATTTCATTATTTACCATCAGTATGCATGTTAAAGTGCATGTTCATTATTCATTCATATTCGTGGATGTTAAAAATAATTTGTCATGCATGTTTCTTTGAAAAAAATCAAAAAAATATTGTTAAAAAGAGTGAACTGCAAATGAAAAAGAGAAGTATGTTCACTTAGATTTGAATTACTATTATTTTTCTGTCAGTCATAGAGTAGAACTGTAAAAGCTCAGTATGGTGCCTTGTGCCTGTTGATGTGTGTATTCTTGTTTTTGACTTTTTTCATATTACTATTGAATATAAGATCTAATACCACTTTCCTGGTATTTTTGTCTAAGGATAGCCGGCTTAACAACAACAGCCTGACTGGTCCTATTCCCATGTCACTGACTAATATTACAGCTCTCCAAGTGCTGTGAGCCAGTTTACCTCAACATGTGGTTTATTTCTCTTCACAATATTTTTATGCAAAGCTAATGTTTTGTTCTCAATATTTACTTTTAAATGTAGGGATTTGTCTAACAACCAGCTATCAGGTGTGGTTCCCGATAATGGCTCCTTCTCATTATTCACTCCTATCAGGTTTTTTGCTCAGCTTTGAGATATTCTTGCATGCAGTGGTTCTGACTTGCAAACGATTTCTGAATGGGATTCCCTTCTTGCAGTTTTAACAACAACTTGGATCTATGTGGCCCAGTCACTGGGCGTCCTTGTCCTGGGTCTCCTCCATTTTCTCCTCCTCCCCCATTTGTCCCAACATCCCCAATCTCAGCTCCAGGTAATCTTTATCTATAAATTTATCATATCTGCTATAGCTATTGCTCTTAGTTTTTCTTAACCTGAGTTTCAACTTTTTATTCCATGGTGGTGGCTATTTCAATTTTTTTTATAATGCATGTGGTTGTAATGACTGTCCATATGTATTATATTTCTATTTTTTATTGATTGAAATTTACTTATAGGTCTTAATGTGGTTTTTTTTCCCCCTCTTTTCATCCAGCGTGTTAGGACTCTTACTGTCTCATGTTAGTGAGTTTGTTGTATCAATTTTTGCATAGTCTTGTTTGTTATCCATCATTGCTGTTTATTGTCTTGTTAAGTTTGAAGATTAAATTCTTTAATGGATATCCACTTGGAATAAAAACCCATTGGTCAGTTATACATTTTAACAGGTCCAATATCTGGTTTGCACTTTTGCTGCAAGTTTATAGTTATTTTATATGTTCTTGGAACCCTCAAGATAAAAGAAGCACTGATGTTTCAACTTTCCTCTATCTAATTGCAGAAGGAAATAGTGCCACTGGTACAATAGCTGGAGGAGTAGCTGCAGGTGCTGCTCTGTTATTTGCTGCACCTGCAATTGTGTTTGCATGGTGGCGTCGAAGGAAGCCACAAGAATTTTTCTTTGATGTGCCTGGTGAGCTATCCCATCCAATCCAATTGAGTACTGCATTGGTTGAATAAATTAATTGGATGGAATTTGACTTGCATCTAATTGCAGCTGAAGAGGATCCTGAAGTACACCTTGGGCAGCTTAAGAGGTTCTCACTACGAGAACTGCAAGTTGCAACAGATACTTTCAGCAATAAGAACATTCTTGGAAGGGGAGGATTTGGTAAGGTCTACAAAGGACGTTTGACAGATGGTTCACTGGTTGCTGTGAAAAGATTGAAAGAGGAGCGCACACCTGGTGGGGAGCTTCAGTTTCAGACTGAAGTAGAGATGATCAGCATGGCTGTGCACCGAAATCTCCTCCGTTTACATGGGTTCTGTATGACTCCAACCGAAAGGCTACTTGTATATCCTTACATGGCTAATGGAAGTGTTGCCTCATGCTTAAGAGGTACCACCTTTGCTTTTTCCTCCTATAGTCTATGGCCATTTGACCAGTAAGCAACAAAATAGAACATACTCTGTTTTTTGCTATGTAGTGACTTTGAGTTTAGGTTTTCAAGGGATGGATATAAGTTACATATGATGTTAGTTTTTGAATTAAGTGTTAACTGATAACTACCATTAACTTATAGATTTTGTAATCCTTTGGCTTGGAAAGTGATTCTGCACTTGATTTTACAATTTCATGTGGAAAGTATATATGAAATATGCTCAAACTAAAAAGGAGAAGAGGAAGTACAAATATAAGAAATAGAAACTCAGCCGATTTATGGAAATTGAGTATGAATAGCACTGTAGTGTAAGTCCCATGATGTTTAGTACTGTAGTGTAACATTCTATGCTACTGTAAGTGAAATGAACTTAGCCATGTCAAATGAGTCTTCTACATTATCTTCTCCTATTTAGCATTGTCTTGTGATCTGTTTGCATTATTCTAGAGCGTCCGGAACATCAACAACCCCTTGATTGGCCGTCAAGGAAAAGAATAGCATTGGGATCAGCAAGGGGTCTTTCATATTTGCATTATCATTGTGACCCAAGGATTATTCATCGTGATGTAAAAGCTGCAAACATACTGTTGGATGAGGAGTTTGAGGCTGTTGTCGGGGATTTTGGGTTGGCTAGACTGATGGACTACAAGGACACCCATGTTACAACTGCTGTACGGGGCACAATTGGACACATAGCACCAGAGTACCTGTCTACTGGTAAATCTTCAGAGAAAACAGATGTCTTTGGATATGGTATAATGCTTCTGGAGCTAATCACTGGACAAAGGGCTTTTGACTTAGCTCGACTTGCAAATGATGATGATGTTATGCTGCTGGATTGGGTATGTTGACTATAAAAGAATATCCCTCGAGTTTTTATTAATTATAGTTACCTTTACTGTTGAATTTCGTACTACCCTAAGTAATTATTTTCCTTCTTTCAATGCATACTCTTGCTATACTTGAATTTTGTTTTATTTTTATTCAAAGGAGTATGTATGACGTCAAATGTAACCTGCTGGTTCTTGCACGAGAAAGCAAGTTCTATTCTATCTGATAACACTTTTTGAGTGCAGGCTAGGAAAATTAGGTTAAGGTTAATAATGCCATTAGCAATAATCAGTACTTAAATTGTGTTACTGCCTTGATAATCTCATTTAGGGAAGAAAATTTAGGCTATGCCTCTAATTGGAAAGAAGGATTAGCATGTTGTTAAACATTGACACGTACTCGTTTGAAGTGTGCATTCGTGATCTTCCATGAAACAATCATAAGTATCTGTTTATTGTCCATGTTACTTGTTGACATGAATTTCATAGTTGAGCACTGATTGCTTGTTTCTCTAGATGCATTTTGTCATGTCCAAATCTGACACAGCTGAGCATGTTCTTAGGTAAAAGGACTTCTGAAAGAAAAGAAGCTAGAAATGTTGGTTGATCCTGATCTCCATAGCAATTACATAGATGCTGAGGTAGAACAGTTAATCCAGGTTGCACTGCTTTGCACACAAGGTTCCCCTATGGACCGGCCTAAGATGTCAGAAGTGGTGCAGATGCTTGAAGGTGACGGCTTGGCAGAAAGATGGGATGAGTGGCAAAAGGTGGAAGTTCTGCGCCAGGAAGTGGAGCTTGCCCCTCATCCAAATTCTGATTGGATTGTTGACTCAACTGAAAATCTACATGCAGTTGAGTTATCTGGACCAAGGTGACTTTGGCACAATAGTAAGTTAAAGGGTGAAAATAGAATTATTTATGACATTTTTTCAGCTATAATAGTTTTCTTTCACACTTGTCCTCTCCTGATTACACGTCTCTCCTGTAAGTCAAGTCCACTGCATTGTATTCATTTGCATTTTGTGCATACGAGTTGCTTTCTTGAGTTACAATGTGTATCATCTGCTGTAGTTTGATGAAGTGAAATTTTACTTAGATGAAGCAATTGCAGCTCTATTCTATACACCATTTTTCATATTTTTATTTATTTTTTAAAATCTGCAATTTATGCTATAAAATTTTGACGAGTATTTTCAAATTTACCTTGTCTAAAAGTTGTACCAAAGAAAAAAAAATTCCAGACATCAAGCACTCTTAAGGATAGAAAAACAAAGAGATCTGAAAAGCAAAAAACTACTCGACATATATTGAGTATAATCCTCCAATTTTTTGTGTCTACTCACGACTCCATCAGCTTCAGATGTCAACCTTTTGGAAGTAGTTTCCCACGTAGTTTTCCCACGTTTCTAGTTTTATTAATATATGTATTTTTCCTCGTCATATGTGCCAAATAAGAGAAACAAGTAAAAGTGTGAAAATTAACTTTTTTTTTATCTTAAATAAATAAGGCTTCATGAAATGCATGAGAATCTGATAGAGAACAAGATCTTTTTGCGTCTACTATTTGAAACTCATGAGTATAACAAAATCACAAAACTTAGTAAAAGTTACACTTTCAATTGTCATTTAAAACCCATAACATAAATGCCACAAATACATGGCACACCAAAATTTGTAGGAGAAATACAACGACACTGCAGATCTGCTTCAGGTAGCAGTTCATCATGACACATTCACCAGACTCGTTCAAAAAGCTATATACAAAGTACTCCTATTTTGTTTGTTTATTTAAAATTGTGAGGATAAAGACCAATTTCTAAACCAATCTGTGAGAGTTGCAACATTTCTACTAATGTCTTCAATACTATACACTTCATTGCAATCACTTTCTCCTCGAGTAACTTTCTTTAGCATCCTTAAGCAGAACTTGGAAGATTTCACATTCAATATTGTTTGAAAGATTTGAATCTTTGTACCCCTGTCTCACATATATGGGATTCACGATTTAGTATTTATGATTTAGAGTTTCATATGTTAAGGTTTAGTGTGTGTTTTGTTCATGGCTTAGAGCTTAGGATCCATGGTTTACAGTTTAGGGTCTAAGGTTTAGGTTTTATGGTTTTAAGGTGAATAATTTAAGACTTATGGTTCATGGTTTAGATTTCTAGAGTTACATGGTTTAGGGTTTTAGAGTTTTATGGTTTAGTATTTTAAGATCTAGTGTATATTAGATAAAGACCTGCATGATGCACAACTCGTACGGATAAATGAGTAAATTATTTAAATAAAGAATTATGCAATATAAGATATTATTGTACTTTGTTGTCATTTCTTTGAATTATGCAATGTAAGTTATTATTGTAATTTGTTGATCTTTTACATTGAAGCAATATCTATCTATCTATCTATATCTATATATAATATAAATCTTGAGATGTAAAGTGATATGTCGTCACGTTAGTTTACTGATTTTTGACACATCAGCTTAATTAGTTAGGTATCATTTCACTATTCAATCTTATACTCACTGAAGCTCTAAACATTCTTTCATCACTCTAAAAGGCACCTTAAAAAAATTATTTTTCAACTGTCATTCTCTAAGCTAATGAATGTTTTTAATTAGTTACTAAACTATTAAATTGACATTAAAATTTGTTCATACATTTTGGATTTCTACTTTCTTAATTTGTCTTATCAGTGAAATGTACTTTTTTTATAATTAACAATGACATAGTCAAGAGTAACATGTAATTAACATTCTATTTGTTAGCTTCAATGATTAATATCTTTGAGAAGCTTTTTACAAAATTTATTTCTTGATGATGAAATAAATAAATGATAATCGCCTTGTGTACGTAATTTCTTTAGTATATTTCATGGCAATTATCCAACATTCTCATGGTTTTAACTTAGTTTGAACTCATTTAGCATAGATTTCAATATTTTTATTAAATCTAACCTTTGGAAGTTAGTTTGTAAGAAATACATCAAATTTCATGTGTTTGCAAGCCTAAGTTCATGATTAAGAGGAGATGGGAAGAAGAGATGGACTTTGGAGCGTGCTAAGCTATCAATCGTGCTAATCGAGTAGGAGAGCAAATCTGAAGGCACTAAGCTCGCACTGGCACTAAATGCATTTATTCCTCTGTAAGCCAATTCTGAAGAAGTCGCTTAGCACGCACAAGCGCTAAGTGAATTAATTCCTCTGTCTGCCAATTTTTTTAAGAACTTGCTTAGTGCGCATGGGCACTAAGCGAGCTGTCACCTATGAGGAAAATGACAGAGTAGAGATTCTGAGTATAAAAGCCTTAGTGCTCCCTAGAGATCAACAACCATCATTTTCGTGAGCATTATTCCATTGCTCCATTGTCCTCTTCTCCATTTCTTCCTTTCACCATTTAATTCATTTTTCTTGATTCTCATGACTTTGAGAGGTGTAACACCTAAAAAATTTACACTAAATTACTAATTGTGGAGGGGGGTGCACTTAGTAATTTTTATTTGTCTGTGTGCGTAATTAACATTTAATGTTCTCAGAGGATGGTAAGTACAATTTTAATTTTTATTGTACGCTTTATTTGTGTTTTTACTTATAAAAATTTGATTTCGGTTTTGGTTGAACCGTTTTTGCGATTTCCGTGAAAATGGCCACAATGTAATATTTATCGTTTTTTCATTTGGAAATGGTATTTTAATGATTTTAAAGCATAGAAAGTTTAATTAGAATGATTTTTAAGTAGATAGCTAGTTTTGAGAACCTTTGGAACATAAATGGTGAAAAAAACGCAAAAAAAAAGCCTAACCTAGGCCCAAAAACCTAACCCTAAAGCTAATGGGCCTTGATTGGCCCAACCTATTTTTCCTAAGGGAATGGTGCACAAAATTGAGGGAGAGCCGGCCCTAGCTGCCCAGCTACATTTCTATAACATGAATCTTTACCTTATATGGAGGGAGAGAGAAAAGTAAGCCTTGATTCAAAAACAAACATTCCTTATTGGTTCCTTACTCTTGAAACTCTCCATCTTCTCTCTAAAACCTCTGCCCTTCTCTCTAATTTTCCGATTTCATTAGCCTAAATCCACCGTTTAAATTCTAGTATGTAATAGAAGAGAATACAAGCTTCAAATTAAGCTCCATTTCCGTGCATTTGAAACTTTAGAAATTAAGGTATGGAGGAGTTATTCCATTCCAACCTTAAACCATGCTTTCTTGTTAATTTTCACTGTTGCATTGAGCTTATTGAACTGATTTGGTGATGAAATTGTTGTGAAATACTTGTTTTGGATGAAAAACGATCATTTCAATATTTAGGGTTGAAACTGTGTTTCCATTTTTTTAAATTTTTTCGTGCCTTGTTATAGTGTTGAGAGACCATTTGGGTACTCTAGGATACCTCTGGATGCTATGGAAAAATTTTCAGGATTTTTGGAGTTAAGGAACTATTTTTAAAAGGAAAATCTTTGATTTAGAAAATAGTTGAGTTTGGGGCTGTTTTGTCCTTGGAAATTATTTAGAGACACTTTTGAAGAAATATGGAAACATAATTTTTTTTAATAAATCATTCGTAACATTCATGATTTTATTTGGAATTTTAGAAAGTCTCTAGATATTTTTCCAAGAATTAATTAGTAAAATTGAGTGTAGTCACTCAATAGGGTTTTTGAATGGTTAAAATTATATTTTGTGCATTTTAAATTCTGATAAATTTCATATAGGTACTACTAGTAATTTATTGTATGTGATATTTTTTCTAAATTTTCTTGAAGGTTTTCATAATTATAAACGGTTATTTTGTCGGAATCATGTTGTTGAGTGTTAAGGATTATTTAATTCAAAAAGGAATCTTATGAATGTTTTAAAATTTTGAAAAGTATATATGTGTTACATGAGACCTATGGGGATCTCCCTGTGCAAGGATTTGTAAAAAGGACTATTTTTACTTAGGTAAATAAATAGAAAACTGGGGATTCTTGAGTTGGTCCAAAAATAATTTTTAAATTAAATAAAATATTTATACTTATAATTTTCAACTGAAAAATTTATGAGTATAAATAAGGGTGATGGAGAGTATTCATGCCAAATTTCATGATATTATAAGTTCTGTAAGTATGTCAAATAATTCTTGTGCTAGTAGTTTTCGCTTGAATTACTTGATGAATATAACATGAATTGTTGGAAATGCAAGTAGGAGGAGATGTTCTACCTTAGAAGGAGAATACCTCTAGTTATTGTGTATTATGTGATGTTGATATGTGATTAAATATTCCTTGTGAATCATGCATTTTTATAACTGGCATCTGAGACTTGGGGAGTGTGAACCCTGAGCACCAACTGTTGGGGTTGGTTGTATTTGTGTGATTGGTTGATAGGATTGTGTGATCGATTGTTTTTTTTTGGGAAGCAAGGATAATGAGTCCTTGTGGGGAGCAAATGGAGTTTGATAGAGTGCATTTGTGAGATTAAGACGTAGTCTTAATTAATAAATGAGTTCATTAAGAAATTAATGAACAAATTAATACTAAGAGTAAGAATTTGATAACAAACTAAAGTAATGAGATAGGAGTAAATAAACCATTGGACTTAGACTTAAAAGTATGACCCTTGCAATGGATTAAAGTAGTATAATTAATTGAAGCATAATACTTGAGTGTATGTGAGAATTACATAAGACTTAATAAAACATTATAGGGTGGGGTCATGAACGATGTTCATGACAGGTGTGCAATGCTTAATGCATGCATTGCTTTGTTTGATGTGTTTAGTGAGATGTGAAAGGAAATGATTTCTTTCGACGTCGGTACAAGTGAAGCTGACGTGTTTAAACATGATCACAATGTCAATGACATGTTTTACAATAAAGGCGTTCTCGGTGAGAGTTGGTCAGAGGAACCAACTAGAATGGGATATGCATTAATACTTTCTACTACGTGTGTGGTGATGACAAGGCGGCGACAGTTACTCACTTAGTGTAATGAGGGAGACATGTTGGTGTTGTGGACAAGAAGTTCACGAGGCATTTGGTGGACCATCATTCAATGCTTGCAGTAGTGAGAAGTGCACAACCTATTGGAAACGCAATCCCTGTTGAGGGAAACGTGTTGAGGAATCAATCCTCAGAGCGTGGATGACTACAGAGTGGTATCTGAGAAATGGTCGCAGGCATGGTGTCCTAGGAGATATGATGTTGCGTTGTGGCTTTGGATCACATAATTGACTCAACGATCTCGACTAAGCGCGATGCATTTTCAATTGATGAGAGCCCTGTCAACCAATGATGAGAGGGGTGTACTCCCAGTAGTCATCCACCTAAAGTGTAAGACCACTGTGTTCGTGGAGTTCTAGTGGCAACGGGCCTGAGTTTTTGGAGAAGTTATACAAGTGTAGAAATGCATAGGTTTTCAATGAGATCGTGAGTGTACCACTACAGTGTGGATATTGTTTATGTATCTACCCAAAAAGTCGTTTGATTGTTGGTTTTTAGGAGGAACGAAAAACTCACTCCTTACACTTTATTTCAGATCACAATGGATCAAGACCAGGCACCATGGCTCTGGATTTGGATTGAGACCATCCGAGGGTATTAGTCCCACGACATCTATTGGAGCCAAAACGTGTTTGTGGGATGGATTCGCATTGGGCCCTCCTTTACAGAATTCGAACCTTATCGTCGCCCCATGTTTTTTAGATTACCTGTCATCCTGTATCAAGACCGAGCACTTGGCTACTACCGTGACATCGACACTCCACCACCATCTCCAGTTTCACTACCAAGCTAGCCAGGGGACATTGAGATGAGCGACGCAGAGTATAAGGAGATCATGTCCTTGGTCGCTTCACCCGCAAGTGTCCTATGCTTGTGTGACACAATGGTGGGCACAGAGTCAGAGGAAGAGGAACCAAAGGAGGATCCTAAGGAAGACCCGAAGGAGGACCCTTCTGAAGGTTCTTCTTAGGATATTGTTAGGGGAGTTAGGGTGTATAGGTCACAGGTTGACTATACATAGATGGTTGCTCTGAGCCCTAGTTTATACCTTGGTGTATTTTGTTTTAGATTGGTCTAGAGTTCACTTTTGGTTTTTCAGCATCTATGTAATCTAACTAATAGTACTCATATTTGAGTTTATGGGCGATGTAATTAGGACTAACATATTCCACCAGACATACTTAGGTTTAACATACTCATGTTAGTGCTTTTGTGATATTCCAATTAGGAAGTACTTATATTATTTCCATCTATGTTACTATTGGATATTTTACTGATAATGTATGGTTTCTTTACATTCCACATAGAGGTCATTCGAAAATGCTTGGAGGTGTATTATTATTGTTTTTTTATTTCTCAAGAAGGAGTTTTTAATTGTTGTGGAAATCTATTTGGTATAAAAAAAAGAAAAAAAAATACATTCCATATTTTGATAATGTGTTAATGGATCAAGTTTTTAATTAAACCCATATCTTTAAGGATAAAATACAAAACTTAGGAATTTATAATTTTAGGGAGTTACAAGAGGCTAATTCTTTTATGTTGAAGAATTAGGGAACTAGGTTGCTCACATGTAAACCCTTTTCTCATATCTATTCAATGAAATATTCAGTTTTATTACCTTTCTTTATTTTATTTGCTTGTTATATGATTTGGCCAGTTGTATATGCATGTGGTTAGGGTTTAAATGTCATTGAGAAATGTTTTTGATCTTAGAACTAATAAAGGTCTTTAATGGAGTGTATTTTTAGACATATGATAGACTTTATTAGCCTTGTTGAGACCTTTAAGCTTCACCAAATCACTCAACTGAACTTATTAAGACATTACAAGTAAGGTTAGGTAGTTTAGGCTTGATTTAGTGGAAAATCACATTTTAAGCACTATTAGGTCAAGGTGACTCTGAAATATTGTGTTGGATGGATAATATTTTTATCTCTTTACATGGAAGGCAAGCCTAATGGAATCCATCCCTCAACATGCTCTTTGTTATTGTTTCAAATTCGCACATTCCAACTATTTGATACTTTGTCTGAACCAAATTTATTGCTTTGTTAATTATTCTTACTTGTTATTATTGTAGCTTTTAGTTTTCTATACCATTGTTAATTTAAATTCTACACAACACTTCAACTTAGAACCAAATTAGTGCTTAGGATTGATAACTTTGTTAACAGTCAAATATGAAAAAATCCCCGTGGATTTGATATTAGGAACTTTCCTTTTATATTACTTACCCGATTTGGTACACTTGCCAATTTGTTAATAATAGAACAAGGTTAATATTTTATTATTTGTAGCAAGTATGGTAAGAAAAATAACGAGGCAGAAAAAATATAATAATTATGTTTTTATAAATCATGTACCAGCATGTAATTTTAATTGATTTTAATATTCTTGATATTTGAAATTATGGCCTCTTTATCAACGCTTTTTTTTTTATTATTTTAGGGTTTCAAGTGAGTTTAATATTTTTTTATTTGAATTTATGATTTTTAAAGCATAAACCCTAAACTGTAAACACTAAATACTAAAACATTGAACCCTAAAAATATAAATCTTAAAATCATAAACCATAAAACTCTACACACTAAATACAAATGTAGGGTCTCATTTATGAAACCTTAAATCCTTAAGATTTCATGGTTTAAGATAGGATTTCGTAAATTAAAGTCTAATGAATAGGGGTGGTGTAAATGAAAACTTAAGGATCTAGGGTTTCATAAATGAAACTCTAGGGAATTAGGATATCATTAATGAAAACCTAAGGATTTAAGGTTTTGTAAATGAAAATCTAAGTATTTAAGGTTTTGTAAATGAAACCCAAATGGATTTACAGTTACATGAATGAAACACTAAAGATTTAGGTTTTCGTGGATGAAACCCTAAGGATTTAAGATTTCGTGGATGAAACCCTATGAATTTAGACTTTCATGGATGAAACCATAAGGATTTAAGGTTTCGTAGATACAACCCTAAAGATTTAGGATTTTGTGGATAAAACCTTAAGGATTTAGTGTTTCATTAATAAAACCCTAGGGATTTAGTGGATTAAATCCAAAGAATTTAGGGTTTCATGCATACAATTTAAAGGATTTATGGTTTTATGAACAACCTTAAGGATTTAAGGTTTTATGGATGTAATAGTAAAGATTTAGGGTTTTGTGGATAAAGCCCTCAAAAACTAGGATTTATGGTTTCGTGGATGAAACCTTAAGAATTTAAGATTTAATAGATTAAATCCTAAGAGTTTAGGGTGTTCGTGCATAAAATCCAAAGGATTTAGGGTTTCGTGAATGTAACCTTAAGGATTTAAGGTTCTGTGGATGTAACATTAAGAATTTAGGGTTTCATGGATAAAATCTTAAGGATGTAAGGTTTCATAAATGCATCCCTAAGGATTTTAGGTTTCCTTGATTCAATCCTAAAGATTTAGGGTTTCATGGATGTAATCGGTTTTGTGGATGAAACCCTAATGATTTAGAGTTTTATGGATGTGACTCTAAGGATTTAGGGTTTCATGGATGCAACCTTAAGTATTTAGGGTTTTATGGATGCAACCCTAAGGATTTGGGATTTCGTGGATTTAACCTTAAGAATTTAGGGTTTCGTGGATGCAACCCTAAGGATTTGACGTTTCGTGGATTCAACCCTAAGGATTTACAATTTCGTGGATGAAACCCTAAGAATTTAGGATTTACTAGATGAAACCCTATGAATTTATCATTTCGTGCATGCAATCCAAATGAACAAGGGTTTCATGGATGCAATCGTCAAGATTTAGGGTTTCATGTAAAGATTAAAGGTTTCATGAATGCAATCCTAAACATGTAGGATTTTGTGGATGTAATCGTAAGAATCTAATGTTTTTTGGATGTAACCCTAAGGATTTAAGGTTTCATGATTAAAACCCAAATGATTTGGGATTTAGGGTTTAAGGTTTCATGGATGAAACGTTAATGATTTATAATTTAATGGATAAAAGCCTAGGGATTTAGTGTCTCGTGCATATAAGCTTAAGGATTTAGGGTTTCATGAATGTAACCCTGAGCATTTAGGGTTTTGTTGATGCAACTCTAAGTATTTAGTGTTTCATGGGTGCTACCCTAAGTATTTGGGATTTCGTGGATTTAAACGTAAGAATTTAAGGTTTTGTGGATAAAATCCTAAGGATATAGGGTTTCATGGATGTGACCCAAAGGATTTAGTGTTTCGTGGATGCAACTCTAAGGATTTACGATTTTGTGGATGAAACCCTAAGCATGCAAGGTTTTATGGATGCAACCCTAAGGATTTAGGGTTTTATGAATAAAACCCTAAGGATTTGGGGTTTGGGATTTCATGGATGAAACCCTAATGATTTGGGATTTAGGGGTTGAAAGCCTAAGGATTTAGGGTTGCCTGTATGTAAGCTAAAGGATTTATGATTTTATGGATGCAACACTACAGATTTAAGGTTTTGTTGATGCAACCCTAATGATATATGATTTCGTGGATGCAACCCTAAGTATTTAGGGTTCTATGGATACAACCTTAAGTATTTAGGGTTTCATAAATACAACCCTAAGGATTTAAGGTTTCATAAATGTCACCTTAAAGATCTAGGGTTTTATGGATGCAACACTGAGGATTCAAGGTTTTATATATGCAACTTGAAGGATTTAGGATTTTGTCGGTGTAACCCTAAGGATTTAGGGTTATATAAATGAAACTCTAGATTATGATATATGGTTTATGGTTTATGCCTCATGATTTAAAATTTAAAGTTTAGAATTAAAAATTTAAGGATTTATTTTTTAATATTTTGGGTTTATGCCTCATGTTTTATGGTTTAGGATTTTGAGTTTCATTCCATGGTTATGATTTATGGTTTCTTTTCATAATCTATGATTTAAGGTTTCATTTCATGCTTTTAGATTTAAGAATTCATAAATGAAACTTATATTAGGATTTAAAATTTCATTCATAAAGCCTTAAATCCATAAAGTTGTATCAATAAACCTCTAAATTCTAAGGGTTTCATCCACTTAACCCTTAATCGTTAGGGTTAAATAAAAGAAACCTTAAAACCCTTATATTTCATCGACGAAAGTTTAAATCCTTAAGATTGCATCCACTTAATCCTAAATATTGAGGGTTTCATCCAAGAAACCCTAAATCCTTGGAGTTGCATTCATAAAACTCTAAATACTTAGCATTGCATCCACAAAACCCTAAATCCATAAGGTTGCCTCAATATAAAACCCTAAATTATAAAGGTTTCATCCCTGAAACCTTAAATCCTTAGGGTTGCATCAACAAAACCCTTAAATCCTTAAGGTTGCATCCATAGAACCCCAAATCCATTAGGTTGCATCCACGATACCCCAAATCCTTAAGGTTGCATCCACGAAAGCCCAAATCCTAAGGGTTTCATTCACAAAATCCTAAATCCTAAAGGTTGCATCAATGAAAACCTTAAATCCTTAGGGTTACATCCATGAAACCTTAAATCCTTAAGATTTCATCTAAGAAATCTTAAAATCTAAATCCTTAAGATTTTATTCACAAAACTCTAAATCCATCAGGTTGAATCAACGAAACCTTAAATTCTTATGATTTTATACATCAAACCCTGAATCCATAAGGTTGCTTCCATGAAACCCTAAACCCTTTGGATGACATCCACGAAACACTAAATCCATAAGATTTGATGCATGAAACCCTAATTACTTAAGGTTTCATCTACTAAATCTTAAATCTTAGCACTTCATCTAAGAAACCCTATTCATTTAGGATTTAGAGGATGAAAGCCTAAGGATTTAAGGTTGCATGCACGTAAGCTTAATGATTTAAAGTTTCGTGAATTTAATACTAAGAATTTAAGGTTTCATTGATGCAACCCTACGAAAAATGATTTTTTTTAATTTTCAATTTTTAAAAACACTACACTTCCTTTTTCATATTTTTTTAACTTTTTAAAGACATTACTCTTGCTTTTTTTATTATTTTTAAAATATTCATTTTTTTTTCAATATTTAAAGATTTTCATATTTTTTAAAAAAATTATAATTTTTCTCTTTTTTTTTCAAAATTTCTAGACATTTGTCTTGATTTTTCAAGATATTAAACCTTTTTTTTTTTAATTTATTGAACCCTAAATATTTAGGGTTCAATTTTAGGTTTCATTCATGAAACCCTTAATATTTAGGGTTTGAATTTACAGATTCATTTATGAAACCTTAAATATTTAAGGAGTATCTCATGATTTCATTAATCAAAACATAAATATTTAGGGTGAGTTTTAGATTTTCATTCATGAAACCTTAAATAATTAGCGTTTCATTAATGAATCCCTAAATGATTAAGGTTACGTTTATCAAACCTTTTAATATTTATGATTTCAATTTTGGGTGAAACTTAAGGTTTCATTAGCAAAACCACAAAAAATTATGATTTAGGGTTTTATAAATGAAACCATAAATTTAATGAAACCCTAAATAATTAGGGCTTAGGTTTTCATTAATGAATCCCTAAATAATTAGGGTTTAGGGTTTCATAAATGAAACCATAAAATGAAATCCTATATATTTAGGGTTTCATGAATAAACATTTAAACAAAACCCTAAATAATTAAGGTTTAGGGTTTCATAAATGAAACCATAAAATGAAACCCTATATATTTAAGGTTTTGATTTATTAA
Organism: Amphicarpaea edgeworthii; assembly: GCA_014843725.1. Classification (NCBI taxonomy): domain Eukaryota; kingdom Viridiplantae; phylum Streptophyta; class Magnoliopsida; order Fabales; family Fabaceae; genus Amphicarpaea; species Amphicarpaea edgeworthii. Next base: position 6,143,442 of record CM026325.1, read on the forward strand.
TTTACTTATGAAACCATAAATATTTAGTTAGAATTTCATGGTTTGATTAATCAAAACATAAATATTTAGGGTGAATTTTAGGTTTTCATTCATGAATCCTTAAATAAATGAGACCACATTTATCAAACCTTTAATATTAATTTATGGTTTCAATTTAGGGTGAAGCTTATGGTTTCATTAATGAAACCCTAAATAATTAGGGTTTACGATTTCATAAATAAAACCATAAAATGAAACCCTAAATATTTAAGGTTTCATAAATAAAACATTTAATCGAAACCTTAATATTATTGTTTTTTCATATTTTCATATTTTCATATTTTTTTTCAAATTTTCAAGACATTTCATTAACTTTTGAATATTTTTAAATTTTCATTAATTTTTTTATAACTTTTTCAAGATATAAGACTTGCCTTTTCAATTTATGGCTTCATCTATGAAACCCTAAATAATTAAGGTTAGATTTGGGGTTCATTCATGAAACCCTTAATATTTATGGTTTTAATTTATAGATTCATTTATGAAATCCCAATTATTTAAGGAGAATTTCATAGTTTCATTAATCAAAACACAAACATTTAGGGTGAGTTTTAGGTTTTCATTCATGAAATCCTAAATATTTAACGTTTCATTAATGATTTCCTAAATGGTCAAGGCTACATTTATCAAACTTTTTAATATTTATGGTTTCAATTTAGGGTGAAGGTTAAGGTTTCATAATGAAACACTAAATAATTAGGATTTCATAAATAAAACATTTCATCGAAACCTTAAATATTAGGAGTTTCATTTAAGAAACCCTAAATATTCTTGTCTTTCCATATTTTTATATTTTTCAAATTTTTAAGATATTTCATTTTCTTTTTAATATTTTTTAAATTTTCATTAATGTTTTTATAACTTTTTCATGATATAAGACTTGTTTTTTCAATTTATGATTTCATTTATGAAACCCTAAATATTTAAAGTTAAATTTTGGATTTCATACATGAAACCCTTAATATTAAGGGTTTTGATTTATGAATTCACTTATCAAACCCTAAATATTCAATTAGCATTTCATGGTTTGATTAATCAAAACCTAAATATTTAATTTCCAATTTATTTCCATTTTTAAAGAAATTCCTGTTGAATTTTCAAATTTTTTAAGATTTTCTTTTTTTTAAGGCATTACACTTTCTTTTTCATTTTTTTCAACTTTTTCAAGACATTACTCTTGGTTTTTCTGTTTTTTTCAAAAAAAATTTCACTATTTAAAGACATTACACTTGGATTTTCCTACTTTTTAATAATATTAATTTTTTTTTCAAATTTCTAAGCATTTGTCTTGCATTTTCATATTTTTTTAAAAATTTTATTTTTTTTCAACATTTTCAAGATATTAGACTTGCTTTTTAGATTTATGGTTTAATTAATGAAACCCTAAATATTTAGGGTTTATATTTTCATAAATAAAACCTTAAATATTTAGGGTTTCATAAATAAAATACTTAATCGAAACCTTAAATATTAGGAGTTTCATTTAACTAATTCTACAGAATCTTGTCTTTTCATATTTTTATATTTTTCCAAATTTTCAAGACATTTCATTTGCTTTTTAAAAAATTTTAAAATTTCATTAATATTTTATAACTTTATCAAAATATAAGACTTGTTTTTTCAATTTAAGGTTTCATTTATGAAACCCTAAATATTTAAGGAGAATTTTATGATTTCATTAATTAAAACATAAATATTTAGGATGAGTTTTAAGTTTTCATTCATGAAACTCTACATAATTAAGGTTCAGAGTTTCACAAATATTTAAGGTTTCATTAAGAAAATATTTAATCGAAACACCAAATAATTAAGATTTCATTTAACAAACCTTAAAATTCTTGTCTTTTCATATTTTCATTGTTTTTATTTTAAAGACATTTCATTTGCTTTTTAATATTTTTTGAATTTTCATGAAGTTTCAACTCTTTAAGACATTACTCTTGGTTTTTCATATAATTTTTTAAATTTTCAATTTCTTTCCATTTTTAAAGAATTCCTCTTGATTTTTTTAATTTTTAAAAGTTTTCTTTTTTTTTCAAGACATTACACTTCCTTTTCAATATTTTTCAAATATTTCATTTTATTTCAACTTTTTCAAAGATATTACTCTTGCCTTTTCAATTTTTGTAAAATTTTCATTTCTTTCAATATTTAAAGTCATCACACTTGGATTTTCATATTTTTATAAAAATACTACTTTTTTTTTCAAATTTCTAGACATTTGTCTTTCTTTTCCGTAGTTTTTCAAAATTGTCATTTTTTTCATCTTCTTCAAGATATTAGACTTGCTTTTTTAATTGATGGGTTCATTTATGAAATCCTAAGTATGTAGGGTTAAATTTTACATTTCATTCATGAAAACCTTAATATTTAGTGTTTTGATTTATGAATTCATTTATGAAACCCTAAATATTTAGGGTAAAGTTCATAGTTTCATTAATCAAAACATAAATATTTAAGGTGAGTTTTAGGTTTTCATCATTGAAACCCTAAATATTTAGTGTTTCATTAATGCATCCCTAAATAATTGAGGCTACGTTTATTAAACCTGTAATATTTATGGTTTCAATTTAGGGTGAAGTTTAAGGTTTCATTAATGAAACCATAAATATTTAGGGTTTAAGGTTTCGTAAATGAAACCCTAAATATTTATGGTTTCATAAATAAAAACATTTAATCGAAACCCTAAATATTTAAGGTTTCATATTTTCATATTTTCAAGACATTTCATTTGCTTTTTAATATTTTTAAAATTTTCACTATTTTTTTTATAACTTTTTCAAGATATTAGACTTGCATTTTCAATTTATGACTTCATTTATAAAACCATACATATTTAAGGTTAAATTTTGGGTTTCATTCATAAAACTTTTAATATTTAGGGTTTTAATTTATGGATTCATTTATGAAACCTTAAATTTTTATGGAGAATTTCATGGTTTTGATTAATTAAAACATAAATATTTAGGCTGAGTTTTAGGTTTTATTCATAAAACCCTAAATAGTTAAGGTTTAGGATTTCATAAATGAAACCATAAAATAAAATCCTAAATATTTAGGGTTTCATAAATAAAACATTTTATCAAAACACTAAATATTTAATGTTTAATTTAACAAATCTTAAATATTCTTGTCTTTTCATATTTTGATATTTTTTAAAAAAATTTCAAGAAATTTCATTTGCATTTTAATATTTTTTAAATTTTCATTAATTTTCAACTCTTTCAAGATACTAATCTTGTTTTTCATATAATTTTTTTAATTTTCAATTTCTTTCCATTTTTAATTTTCATTAAATTTCATTTTTCCTTTTTTTTCAAGACAATACACATCCTTTTCCATAATTTTCAAAATTTACCTTTTTTCAACTTTTTTAAAAGACATTACCCTTGCTTTTTCATTTTATTTTAAATCTTCATATTTTTCAATATTTATTACACTTGGATTTTAATATATTTTTTTTAATAATTTTGATTTTTTTTTTCAAATTTTTAGACATTAGTCAAACTTTTTCATATGTTTTCAAAATTTAAATCTTTTTAACTTTTTCAAGATATTATACTTGTTTTTTCAATTTATGGTTTCATTTATGAAACTCTAAATATTTAAGGTTAAATTTTGGGTTTCACTCGTGAAACCCTTAATTTTAGGGTTTATATTTATGAATTCATTTATGAAACCTTGAGTATTTATGGGGAATTTCATGATTTTATTATTCAAAACATAAATATTTAGGGTGAATTTTAGGTTTTCATTGATGAAACCCTAAATATTTAGCGTTTCATTAATGAATCCCTAAATAGTTGAGGCTACGTTAATCAAACCTTATTATTTACAGCTTCAAGTTTATGGTGAAACTTAAGGTTTCATTAATGAAATACTAATTAATTAGGGTTTAGGGTTTCATAAATGAAATATTTAATCAAAACTCTAAATATTTAGGGTTTTATTTAAGAAACCTAAATTTTATTGTCATTTAATATTTTCAAATTTTCAAGACATGTAATTTGCTTTTTAATATTTTTTGAAATTTCATGAATTTTCAACTCTTTTAAGACATTACATTTACTTTTGCATATAATTTTTTTTTAATTTTCAATTTCTTTCAATTTTTAAAGACATTCCTCTTTATTTTTCAAACTTTGAAAATTTTTATTTTTTCTTTTTTTACAAGACATTACACTTCTTCTTTTTTTTTTCAACTTTTTCAAGACATTAGTCTTACTTTATTAATTTTCATTTTTTTCAACATTTAAAGACATTACTTTTGGATTTTCATATTTTTTTCAATTTTCCTTTAGGTTGCATCAAAGAAATCTTAAAATCCTTAAGGTTGCATCCTCGAAACCCTAAATCATTAGGTTTACATCCTTGAAACCTTAAATACTTTAGGTTACATCCACAAAATCCTAAATCCTTAAGGTTACTTCAATGAAACCCTAAATAATAAAGGTTTCATTCACAAAATCCTAAATCTTAAGGATTGAATCAATGAAACCCTAAAATCCTTAAGGTTACATCCATGAAACCCTAAATCCTTAAGGTTTCATCCACAAAACCCTAAATCATTAGGATTTTATCCACAAAACCCTAAGTCCATAAGTTTGAAACCAAGAAACCTTAAATTCTTAGGATTTGATGCACAAAACCCTAATTACTAAGGGTTTCATCCACTAAATCCTAAATACTTAGTGTTTCATCTAAGAAACCCTATTGATTTGGGATTTAGCAAATGTAAGCCTAAGGATTTAGGGTTGCGTGCATGTAACCCTAAGGATTTAAGGTTTTGTTGATGTAACACTAAGGATTTAGGGTTTCCTTCATGCAACCCTAAAGATTTAGTGTTTTATGGATGCAACCCTAAGAATTTATGGTTTGTGGGTGCAACCATCAAGATTTAGGGTTTCATAAATGAAAGCATACATTACGCTATATGGTTTATGGTTTATGCCTTATGGTTTGAAATTTATAATTTTAGAGTTAAATATTAAAAGATTTAGTGTTTAGGGTCTAAGGTATCATGTTGCATTGTTTATGATTTTATGGTTTAAGATTTTAGGTTTCATTCCATGCTTTAGGATTTAGGGTTTCTTTTCATGCTTTAGGATTTAATGTTTCATGATTTAGAATTCAATGTTTCATTTCATGATTTAAGATTTAGGGTTTCATTTAGGATATAGGTTAGACTTTTATGGTTTATGATTTAAGGTTTCATTTCATGCTTTTGGATTTAAGCTCTCATAAATGAAACCTATATTAGGATTTAAAGTTTCATTTACGAAACCCTAAATCCTTAAGGTTGCATCAACGAAACCCTAAATCATAAGGGTTTCATCCACGAAATCCCAAATCCTTAAGTTTGCATCAAGAAACCCTAAATCCTTAAGGTTTCATCCATGAAACTTTAAATCCTTAGGGATACATCCACGAAACCCTAAATCCTTAGGGTTTCATTCACAAAACCTTAAATCCTTAGGGTCACTTCAATGAAACCCTAAATTCTAAGGGTTTCATCCATGAAACTCTAAATCCTTAGGGTTGCATCCAATAAACCTTAAATCCTAAAGGTTGCATCCACAAAACCATAAATAATTAAGGTTACTTTAGTAAAACCCTAAATCATTAGGGTTACTTCAGTAAAACCCTAAATCTTAAAGGTTTCATCCATGAAACCCTAAATCCTTAGGGTTGCTTCAACAAAACCCTAAATCCTAAAGGTTACATCAATGAACCCCTAAAATCTTTAGGGTTACATCTACAAAACCCTAAATCCTTAAGGTTTCATTCACAAAATCCTAAACTTTAAATTTTTAAGATTTTATCTACAAAACCTAAATTCTAAAACCTAAAAACAATTAACCAAAAACACTAAATCCTAGACCCCAACCATTGACCATGAACCAAAAACACTAAATCCTAAATTCTAAAACCTAAAAACAATGAACATGAAACCTTAAACCATGAAACCTTAGACATTGAAACCATAAATCTTAGAACGTAGACCATGAAGCACTAAACCTTTAACTATGAACTAAAAACTCTAAACCTTAAACCCTAAAACAATAAACTTGAGACACTAGTCCCTTTGAAACCTCAAACATTAAAACCTAACTCATGAAATCTTAAAACCTAAAACATGCAACCATAAACATTGAAATTTGAAACCCTTAAATCCTAAACCACATCCCTTGAACCCTAAAAGGTGAATAAACCCTAAAATTGTGAATCTTAATCATAAAACTTTAAAACATGCATGATAAATTCTTAACCCTAAATCATGTAGACATAAAACCTAAATATTAAACCATAAACACGCAACAATGAAACCTAACCTCTAAATTATAATCCTTAAACCCTAAAATCTTAAAATCATAACCCTTATACTATAAAACCAAAAATCATAAACCTCAAACCCTTAACCATGAACTCCAAACCAAAAACACTAAACTCTAAACCATAAAACTTTGAAATAGTGAACCATGGACATTGAAACCCCAAAGCATGAAACCATAAATCATGAAACCTGAAATCCTAAAATCATAAACCCTAGATTGTAAATCATAAATCATAAAACCCTAAATCATGAACATTCGACTATAAAATCCTAAATCACAAATTGTATAAGTCTAAAATCATGGATACTAAACCATAAACCCAATACAATGAACTATAAACCCTAACCTGGAATAATGAACCATAAACCCTAACCTGGAATAATAAACCATAAACCTTCCTAAAAAATGAATCCTTAAATCTTAAAACCTTAAAATGCTAAACCCTAACATTGACGTTTATCTTACTTCTATATATAATATGACTTATTTCTAGCATCTATTCATATTAAACTTAAAAGTAATTAACAAATATATTAAAAAAATATAATATAAAAAAATTTAAATTGTAAACTCAATAGTTAATACTCGTGCAGGCAGGGATTATTGTTCTAGTTAAAGTATAATGGTACATGAATGTCAGCAATAAGATAAGATGCGATCTTAAAGAATCCATGACCATGACAAGATCTTTGCTAGTCTCTTGTCTGCAATATTTTGAACCCTTTAAGTGATAAGAGATTTGAAAAGGTAAGAATAATTTCTTGTCAAATGATGCATATCTAACAGATTTGGAAAGAGTTGTGAACAATAAGGCTAGAGTGTTACATATTACTTCAAAAAAGAATCATCAAAAAATCTATGAAGTGATATATTCCACACTCTAACATGCCACAATATTACAATAATTACAAAATGAAGTTCTGAAAGCATTAAATGTCGAATATCCTCCGGTGGTCTAACTTGTATATCTGTTGTCTTGCTGTCCTTGAAACAAAACAAAAAAACATATAAAGAAAAATGAAGCTGAATGCTTTTATTCCAACACTATAAGATTTCTACACTCATTGAAGCCCCAGCCACAAACAGTAACGCCTCTGAACCAAAGCAATTACATAGTGGCAGTACCCGTCATTATGCAAAGCCAGCCTTAGTATTTACTATGTAGACAACGAAACCAGGGATTGCATGCTCTTTGAAAATAAAACAAAAAAAAAGTGCTGACTGCAGAAGAATAAAACACACTCATAAGCAAAGACTTGAGAGTCATACAAGGAAATGTGTGGCCGGATGATAATTCTGCATCACAGATCATGAGGGGAACGGCAATTATCCGAATGAGTCTGAGATCCAACATTAGAGTTTTGAGAGTTAAATAAGTTGGGGTATGAGAAATACGAGACGTCGTCCATTGAAGGTAATCTCTTAGGCTGGTGGCTTGAGGATTTGTCATCCAATACATGATCATTGGGTAAGGAGGAAGCAAAATCTTCCTTGAGTGTGTCAAAGGAAGGAAAACTTGATGAATGAGAGCCTGAGGAAGCATAATGACCTTGGTGGTGTTCTGCATCATTTCTATTATGGACATCAAAGGTATCTGCAGGATTTTGCTCAGTGAAATGCTTTACTATTGTTGGAGATTCATTACTACCACTGGCATAAAACGGGTTCTCAGAGCTGCTGTCGGGCACATGTTCACTACTTTTCCTCTTAGTCAGCTCATTAATTCGGACTTGAGCAAGGGTGGCCGCATTGCGAGCTGCAGCTGCTGCACGTTCAGCAGTTTCAGCAGCAGCATGGGCAGCAGCCAACACATCCTGCAAGTCCACACTGCCTTCAGATTTTGTGCTTGAGAAGGAGGGAGGTGAGTCACTATGTCTTACAGAAAATGATCCAGATGATACTGTTGGAGGGGAGATGAATGGCAGAAACTGTTTGTTCTCTGTTCTACCAATTGAAGTGTGAGATTCATCTTTGTAAACTGTTGATCTATCTTCAACTTGCTTCTGCTTCACATCCTCAAAATCTTCAGAATGCCTTGGTGAATCAAGATCAACATCAAGGGGTTCCATAGTCAGAGGTGTAAACATTTCTGGAGCTGTGGCAACATTTGCATTTGGCCGGACTGATACCTTAGGAACTTCAGGAAATTCTAATGTGTCAGAGCCAGAATCAGAATCAGGTTGTTCTATATTGGGTGTATCATGAGTGGAGTACATCTCTTCATTGTGTTTTTCATCAGGAAGGGGCAACTTGGACCCACTAACGAATTGGGTGGGGCCATTCTGACAAGGAAATGATATGTAATGTAAGATAATGGTGTGTGAAAGAAAGAATTTACCACATTATTGCCAGTTTTTTCCCCTTCTAGTTGGTCACGATAGCCTAACACTTACCAATAAATCTTCATGCTTTTTAAAGAACTCAGTTTCTGAAGCTTCTGGATCCCAATCTAAATCATGCTCAGCAGCAATTTCTTTTAGAAGGTTCAGTTTCTTTTCTGGTGAAGGAGCACGAATTGAAAGAAGCTCTATTAACTGCAGTTGAAATTCACATGGAGAATGTCATATAAGAAAATGGCTTTCTGTATAAAATGTTTTATCACAAAAAGAAAAGGTTTGTATGGCATGAAAAGTTCATGAAACCTGGCGATTAACACCACAGTCTGGCCTGAGCTCAGTAGCAGCAGATAAAAATTCCTTCCCATATTTGGCAGCAAATAGCATCTGAACCTGCAATAACTCTGGCAAATCTGCACACCTTGGTGCGGCAAAACATACACTAGATATGGCTTCCTTCAAGTCAAGGGGACACTCCCTGAACAATATTGAGAACATAGATACATAATTAGAGAGTAATGGTTGACATTTTATACTGTGGTTACAAGAATGATCATGGTCTTAATCATAACATACACTTATGAGAAATAACAGGATGACCTCAACAACATTAAAAATCCATTAAAGACTTTTTTGGACTTGTCATGCTATCAGAAAGATAATGATGAGCAAAATTCTTATGTCCAATGATACTAATGCGAATAATACAAACTATATGAAGTTAGAATAGTATTGACAACTATTAGGGAGTGGATCCGTAACTGTTCAGCCCAACATTACTTGCTTGACTAAATATCTTGACAAAATAGTTAAATGCAAGTGTTTTTATATTCTTTTTTTAATTTGAAAATCTTCCCAATGGTTATCAAATATAGACATCACTTCAATATATTTGAATCTGACCAACTACTGTTTGAACATTTCAAAAAATTTCACCAAGGGTCAAGCTCTCATGCAAGATGAATTCAGAATTTGTGCAATGACATTGAAATAGAATTGAGAGAGATTGAAACAATGTGCTGAAAATACTCATCATCACTTAGTTTATACCAAACACTCCCTCAAACAAAGTGGCAAAATGTAGGTCCTGGCAACAAAACAAATTGATCCTCCCCAATCACTGGTTAGTCAGATCTGTAGAACATGGTCAGCATTTTTGTGAAATTCAGTTGAATAACATACCTACACTTTCATTAACACAAGATTTACAAATGACTAGCCTGAATGCAAAATTCACATTGGCATATCACACATGTTCAGACAGAATCTAAGCCAGTCAACAAGACTTCTGTTTCATCTCTAGACTACCTTTGAGATTCAATTATTGGAAGGCGGACCGCAATAAGTTCGCTAAAGAGTTCAATGATTTCTTGAGCAGCCATCATGTTCTCCTCTCTTATTATATGTTCTACCTGCACAGATGACCACGTCAGCAACAGTGCTACCAAAGAAAAATTACCAAACCTAAAAGATTTTCTTTCTGTTCTAAGCCATTGGTTTAAAATTCTCAAATAGAAAAGATGCAACACTAACGATCCTATGCAAGGTTTTAGAAAATGGCTTGCGACTGTGATTTTGGCCACAACATCAAGATCTTTTTAGCGTCCATGATTGCAATGTGACTGCAATTGGGGCCGCATCAATCACATTTGTCAGCAAGTTCTTGCAATATTAAGAAACACAACGAAACCACAACCATGACCGCAATTTAAAACCTTGATCCTATGCAAATCAGGTTTACCCTAATTCGAGCCGTGGCTTCTTGGCCAGTCTCAAGTAACTTGGCAATATCACGCCGCATGTTCTTCAACTGAATCTCTCTTCTGTTTCTTAGCAGCTTTATACGCGGGATTGTCAGCTTCAGTAGTGTTTTACTGAAAGTAGGAACATTGATAAACAAATCACTTACAGATATATTGAAGACCAAAGAAATAACAATAATAATAATTTTAAAAAAAAACACCAAAATAGAACAATTGTTCAGATGAGCTATTGCAATAAACATAATTGTTTAATTCAAACTGAAACACAGTCCTCATAATTCATATTAAACAATTGAATTAAAAAAGAAAAATAAAAATCCCCAGTTACTTAACAAATAAAGAAAAGGGAAAATTCAGCGTAAACTATCCCAAATAGTTCAACATGGCCAATTGATGCACAGTATTAAATTCATTTCAAAGCATAAAAATATACAATTGCAAGAAGAAAAAAAATAAAACCCAGATTATATACAATAAAATCAAAGAAAATAAACAAACAGTACCATTTGGCAGCCTTGAAACCTTTGTTGAAGATGGAATCGAACATGGCCATGGCGGGCGCGGGTTTCGATCAGAATCAAACCCTAAATCGCAGGAAACCAGAAATCGATGATTGAAGAGTGAATTTTACGATATTGAAGACAGCTAGGAAATTGAAGGTTTCAAATTTCTTTTTCTTATTTAAAAATTGAACAAAGAAAAATCAGAAGAAAGGGTGGGTTAAGTGTGCATCAATGACGATGGAAAAATAGACTACGCGTACCCAATGGGTCTTCCTTAACGAAGAAGGATTAGTGAAGAAAGAAAGATCGATGAAAATGGACAATCTATTTTCTTTTTTCTTTTTTTTTCCTCTGTTTATATTGTTTTTGTAGTGTTCAGTGTTCACTCCGCGTGGGTCATGTGTTAATTACTATCTGTTATTGAAATTAAATATTATACTATTAGGTATCTCTTCTAATCTAAATTATTAGTAGTTAGAAATTTTATTACATGAGTTAATTTATATTTGAATGATGTTGTAAATGTTATTTAAAATTTTAATATATTTATTTTCCCTATATAAATTAAAGTATATAAGTGAAATGCATTAAAATATATATATATATATATATATATACACGCGAGTGGGAAAAAAAATAAGTGTAACTTTTCCTCATAACTGTTTTGAAAAAAAAATCTCCTACTCCTCCTACTATTTTTATCTTCACAGTTTTTTATTTTAATTTAACTAAATAGAGTAAATAATATAGTTAAATACATGTTATCTATAAAAAAAAATATATACTTAACCTTCAAAAAAAAAAAAAATATATATATATATATATATACTTAAATAACTTCAGTTTAGTTCCCTCAAAATAAAAAAAAAATCTTCAGTTTAGTAATTTGTTTTTACCTTCTAAAAGTATTATTGAATAATAGTATAGAAGATTATAAATATTTTATCTTTTGAAATTAATACTTAAATTTATTTAATTCATTTTTTAGATAAATAAAATTTTTGTGACCATCTTTTAAATTGATTTTATTAATAATTATTTTTTATATTTGAAATTTGAAGTTTTAATTTTTAATTTTTTCTACTACATGAAAAAGAAAAATATGTTATTGAAATGAGTGAATAACATAGTAAGCTAGCATTCTCAAATGGGACAAAAATAGATAAAATTGAGAAAAATAAGCTATCCCAAAGATGCCCTAAAGCCAATGATTTTTTAACGGTAAAGAAAAAAAAATTATAAATATGAGGATTATAAAGTAACTCATTTATAATCTCACAGACTAAATTAGAGATTAACTTTTATTTCTATGTTGGATTTTATGAAGCTCCAAAACAAAACAATAAAAATTAAAGAACACTAGTCAACATAGCAGTATTATATTTGATATTAATATGTTAATAAATAATTTCCAAATAACATAATTTGAAAAAAAAAATGAGTAAGTTTTCTTTACACGTAACATCACCAAAGTTTGTATAGCGAAGTGGCACAATGTACAAGTTCTAAACACAGTCCTGCACAAGTAGCACTTCCATTCTAAATTTCCCACGTCAGAAAATAAAAGAATTCACATCAATTTTGCATCATTTTCATTATACATCTATTGAAAAAGTCTCTTATTCTGTTTCCTCTTCTTGTGCTACGATTTAACATATTCATAAGAAGTATAAAGAGAATATATGTATACAAAAGTAATGGGAAATAAACAGTTTTCCTAACAAAAGAGAAAGAAAAAACGATTAATTGTTTCTCAACAGGTGTAAAGGAAGGTATAATATAACTAAAAAAAAGTTAACTGAATTCAAAGGGTTCTATACAACAGTATGATTTCTTCTGGAAAGTGGAAGCATGGCAAAGCATAAAGATTTTCCAACTTGAAAGCAAATGCTGTCATCACAGAAACATTGCTATTGAAGGAAAAAACATATTCCTTCAAGAGTTTTCATAACAAAGGAAGGAACAAAGACCAAAGCAAAGGTTGTTTCTTTTACATTGGAAAACAGTCCTTATAATTCCACACATGAACAAACTTCAAGACCACCACAAAATTCCCTCTTCCAAATCCAAATAAACCTTGTTTTTTGGTTGGAGATCGATGAACAACTCAACTACAACTAGTACTCAAGAACTGATTCTCCACTGTGATGATCAACAACAACAGAGTGAGGATGATTACTATGATCTTGATGACCATGACATAGATGAATCCTACTATTTCTATGTCATCAATGCAATCCTAAGTGGCACTGCAAGGCTCAATGTTCTCTTGCCAACAGCAACAATCCTAGCCTTCAGCATTTTGGCACCACTCCTCACAGAAGATGGTGAATGCAACACATTGAACCGTTGGTTGATGGGAACATTTCTGTCCCTTTTGGCAGTGTCATGTGTTTTCTTCACCTTAACAGACAGCTTCAGAAGTGGCACTGGAAGGTTGTACTATGGTGTGGCAACACTCAGAGGGATCTGGACCTTCAATGGAGGCAAGAAGAGACCACGTGTGCCGTCGGATTATAGGCTGAGATGGAGTGATGTTTTCTACGCAACGTTGTCTTTGGTATCTTTTCTTGCTTTTGCAGGGCTGCATCAAGATGTAGTGAAGTGTTACTACCCTGCATTGCCTAGAAAGGTTACCAACACTCTTCCTCTTGTTGTTGGTTTCTTTGTGAGTGTTTTGTTTGTTGTGTTTCCTTCCAAGAGAAGAGGCATTGGCTACCCCTTCTTGCTGCAGAGAGATCCTTTCTACTCTAGAACTTAATTATTGAAACACATTTTATTGTCTCATTTACTAAGAATTTTAGTTAGCAAATATCTAAGGGATCACTATAAAGGATTTGATAAATTGATCCCCTTGTGTTGACGAATAATATGATCAAATGTTATGTTATCTTAGAGAAAAATACAAAAATAAAGTTAATGGACCCACCTTTGATATAAGGCATGAAAACTAACTTATTTTGGTGAAAGTCTTTTTTTTTTTTTTATCACTCCTTCCTATTATGAATTATCACGTGAGTCCATCCGTCCACTCCATTAAGGATGAAGCAGCATACCGAACAGGAGCCTAAATCAGTTTATATTTCCCATATTAACAACCCTTGAAACTCAGTTCTATATTTCACATAGCAGCATTTGATAATGATATATCAAATGTGTCAAGTTGTTATTATAATTACATCACGTGACCTTAGTTGTCACACACCTCCTCAAACCAAGATATATCAGGCTACACATATCTATTTAGTCACTGTTAAAATGATGTGTATTTATTAAATGTGTGTGGAAAAAATTAACACTTCTTCTCTTTTAAATGTAACTCACTTATTGGTCATCACTTTTTTTTATTATTATTTGTAACAATCAAACACAATACTATAAAATTTGCAACACCAACTCATTTTAACCAACTGATTCATCCTCTTTAATGATTAATCATTTTACTATAATTGAAAAAAAGGCTTATGCACAGTCTTATTTTACATCGTTAATCTATCATAATCCTCCATTTCACAATCCTTCATTTATAGGAAAACAATTGATTTTTATAAAATTATTTCAAAAATTATTACAATGAATTATGATTAACAAAAGGTATAAAAATTTTACATTGATGATATATTAGCATTTTAATCTGATTCTAATCGTAATGTTATATTTATATAATATGTACCCAAAAATATAGTTTAAATGCTTTAATTCACGAAAAATTTTATAACTTATAATTGCCTTTGATTTCTGTCAATGGTTTTATTTTTTATTTTTTTAATTTAATTAACATTCAAGTGATGATATTTGGACATATTTTTGTACTATCTTCATGGCATTCCTTTTCATACTTTATAGTATTAATGTCCTCTTATTTCCTTTGAGTGATAAATATTAATGTGTTTTACATTTTAAAAATATTAAATATATTTACCATATTCCATTCAATTTTTTTCTTTATAAAGTAGTAGGAAGATTTATCATTAAACATTCCACTATTATCATAACTGCAACTGCAACTGAAACTAGGAGAAGACACTAGGCGAAAAAATGGGGTCAGGCCTAAAAAGCAAAAATCTACCACGCCCCCACAAAATCATCAGATTTCTTTCACTTTCTAGCAAGAGACAAGCTTCAAGAAACCCACAAGAAATTTGCCAACTATTCCACACACTTTCTTCTGTGAGAATGAGACAACAACCACCAATATTTCTCAAGACATTGCACCAAGTTTATCTTCAATTTAGGAGTTGACTTAATAAATGTAAAATGACCAAGAAATAATTTGAAAAGTCCTTAATATTGTGCGGATTAATAAAATAAATCAAAACAGATTTTAAAATTCAAAAATCTAAAATAATGCAATTAAAATGCCAGACTTATTAATTAAACTATTGATACTTGACATAAGTATACATTTTAGACCAAAAAAATAGTTTTAGCCGGTGGTGAATCAAAAGGAAAGTGCCAAATAAAGTAGAATCACACCGTAGAATAATTGCCATGGCTACAAATGTTCATACTCTTTTACAAGAAAACTAGAAAAAGAGATTAATTGCACCCATAACAAAATTCAAAGGGGCAACATAGCAATACCATGCTATAAACTATCCCACAAGAAAATTCCCTAGTCTTGTTCTATCTTATAGTTTCAGACTAGGACTCCATTACAATTTCATCAAAATTCCAGTTTCTTACTCGGTCCCTTGTCACAGCACGGCTTCTTACAAGCCGTGGCACTCCGGGTATCAAGTTGTTACTTGAACTGGTAGGCTGTGGAGTCACTTTGGATGATGATGATGGTGCAAGAAAAGAGTGTACAGCAGAGGGTGGAAGAGATAATTTCCTGGTTAAGCAGGTTGCAACAGCATGACATCTTCCTTCATTTTCTGCACTTGAAACAGAGTAACTCCTGAAAGAGTGTGATGGTGATGGACTATCCACACTATGGCACACAAGACATGCAAGACTCATTGTGACTCTTGCAACCTTCAGTAATGAGTTGTGTCAGAAATAAGATTTGAGTGAAACAAAAGACATCATTAAAGTTCTGGTGCTTAGAGAATAGGAAGAAAGAATGCTATAATTAACACAACTTTGAACCATCTTTCTTGAAAGATTTGAGTTAATTGTCAATTAGGTTAGGTATTGGACACCTAATCCAAAAGTGAAAACAGAATGAGCAACAAACCTCAGACACTATAATCTTAGAAGCATACTACAATGATTATTACAAAAACCATCACATTATTTCACCTTTGTCATTACTTAATACCTATCTGTTCTCCATTTAAAGCAAGCAACACATTTAAAACATAAGATATAACCTTAAGAACATTCTAATTATGAAAATAAGACGACCAACCCCACTAGTAGCATGAGTTTGGTGTGTGTTTAGTTTCTATTGTTTTAGCAACCATCAGCAACTTTCACACTTCCTTCTCAAAAGAATGCACTGTGTGAGTAAGAAATATTTGATCTTCTCAGCATATTTCTCACACCATAGAAAAATAATGAAGCATCGAATATGATGATTATCAACATCCGAATGCTTTTCCCTTACAGAACCACATATTTGATTATGTCAAAGGGCACACTTGGGGCCCTCATGCCTGGACATCGAAGTAAAATATTTCGAGATTTTAAAAAAGTAAATAAAAACAGGCTATTCCAAACACATCCCCAGCTTCCACTGCCTCAAACTAGAAGACCATCAATACATGATCATAAATCATGGACTCAGATTATGCCATGCTATTTTCTCATAAAGTCAGGTTTTAACAATTACAAGAATTTTCAGCAGTTTTTTCCTCTTCTGCAGCACATGTATCTAGCAATTTCAGATAGAAGTATAGAACATTTCTATCTAAAAAAGTAGGAAACCTCCAATGCATACATATATAGGTCACATTCAAATAGGTTGGAACAGTAGAAGGAGGACAGGGATCGAGAGAGGGGAGGAGGTTGGAAGAAAAGTGGCAACCAAAAGGTTAATCATTCTCAAAGGCTTCTGAAAAAGGTCAAGCTTAAAGGTTGATGAGCCAAAAATTAGTTTCATGATTGATGACCAAGCTTGTAGGTTACTCATAATTAATGAACATAAAAAAATTTAAAAAGAAATCTCAAACTTGAGCAGATCAGACATCAGTCATATGACAATTCAAAATTAAATCTAATCACTACCTTTTTTTTTCCTCCACTACATGCAAAACAACATTAATTACTCCATAATTCTTGCTTTTAAGTTTTAATTAACAAACCAAGATGCTCCCACTTTTACTTTTTTTATTGAACTCGGGTATCTTCATGTTCGGAGCCAAGGACTAATCCCTCAAAGTACTAAGATTCATTTAAAAGTTTACCTCTCTCATCAGATGTTTTACCAAACACTCAATTCTCGGGATCAGACCTCGCACCACATGCTTAAGAGACAAGAGACAAGGCTATCCATCAACCATAACAGGACATGGTGATTATCCCCACACCCCAACTCTTCATTCACAAATCTCTACAAGTCCTCATTCCTAAAAGCCCTCCACTGAATCCCCACATCCAAATAACAAAAAAAAAAGTTTGAAAATGAACACTTGATTTGAATTGAATCTCAGGGACTTGGACATAAAACGAAATGCAAGTCTCATGACACAAAATCATTGCAGTATTGAAAACCAACGACCCACAGAAAAAAAAACATCACACAAGCATCAATGACAAACCTTTACGACGGGATCTGAGCAAAAGTATTCAAATTGGGAAGAATTCACAAATGGGTTTCCATTGAATCAGCAAGTTACACACGTAAATGAAGGAAATTTGAAGAAAAGAGAAAAACAAGTACAAGAACAAAGTTGGATTGAAGAAACTAACCTCGTGTCTGAGTGAGTTTGGTGCGTACGATTTGGGGGAAAATAGGTGAAGAGTGCAGAGAAAATGAAGAGAGAGAGAGTGAGAGTGAGAGAGAAATTGGTGGGACAAGATTCGATGAGGAGCGCACAGCAGTGTGGGGGACTACACGTGTAGTAAATTCCGTTGCAATTGGCAACAACAATGTGACTTCAGATAGTCACTGTGTTTAAGATAAATAAATTATCACATCAATTAGTACATGAGATTGATTGATCTGTGAAAAGAAAAAAAAAAAAAATAGTAAATGAAAACTGATGGTCATATCATAACTCATAATTAATTAATTAATTAATAGAGTAAATTAGTGTATGTTAGTGGCAATTGGCATTCAATTTTGACGATGAAACTATGTGAGAAGTAACGAAGCCTAGAACAAGTTACAGAAGTTATGTATCAGAAGAAGATAAAAACAAAGTAATAGAATTTGATTGGAATATAATGCTAGTCTCTGTGTTGAAGTCTCCCCTCTCCCATTTGCTGGATTGTGATGGCATTGGTATGTGACTTTATTTTCTGATATTTTCCCAACTAGTGAGACTCTGACAGGCTCTAAATTTTAACAATTGTGCAAATGATGTGGATCAACGAAAGGGTATTTTCTAATGTTTGATATGAGTGTGTGTGTAAATTATTTATAACTTGTTTTGAACTATTTTATATCCTTCTATAGGGAAACAGAATTTATGTATCTGTGAAGAGGAATTTAGTATATTGGGTTTGAATTGGAATTTGTAGAAGGATGCAATATGTATTTGATTTCGAATTTAGGCATCCCTTCTAATGTTGGTTCTTTCAAACCCTTATAATTAAAGATAAAATACATGTTTCAAACCCTTCTAACACATTTTACCTGTTACAAGTTTGTCTAGTCAAAAGCTTGAAGAACCTTCAACCTTACTGAGAAAAGATTGTAGACAAAAAGAATCTAAAGTTTATGGGTTATCATGTCTCGGAAAAAGTAATTGATATCAAAGCAGGAGTAAACAGGACTTTTTTAGAAAAGTCAATGCATATTTGCACAACTACAAAAATTTATATTGGTCACATAGTCATAATATAGAAAGTGGAGATAAAAGTTCATTTTATTTTGATCACTTTTTGGAAAAAAAAACTACTTAATGTAACATTTAATGCACCTCAACATTCATATTTACAAAGTGAAATTAAAATTGATTTCATCATTTACAAGTGAAAATGTTAATAAAATCATGAAAATTAATTAATAAATTTTTTTGTGATTTTTTGTTATATATCAATTGTTATTTTAACTGAAACTTAGATTTTACAAAACATACAATAAAAAGTTCTACTATTTTTTTCAAATTTCTCATGAAATGGATATCATTTTTGAGAGAATGGAAATGGATATTATTAGTGATAATTAATCATGATCAACCCATTGGAAAATTTTTAAGTGATTTTGATACTTTAGAATAAAATGATGTTATTTTGTCTATATTTTAGATACTCATTTTACAAGAAGAGATACATTCAATTTCAAATATATTCAATACCACTCCCATAACTCAACAAATTACTCTTTTACACTTCATTTGTCTCATGTGGTCTAATAGGATAATTGGACACTCTTAATTAACAGTGAGATTCACTAAAATGGTAAGAAAATACCTTACACATTCTAGAAGAAAAAGCTACCACCCATTTCATTTTGGTGCAACAAAAAATTGAATTTTCACATGGGAATTGCCCATGGCTATCCGTCCACATGGAGTCTCAATTGGAAAAGGGACATATTTATTTAATTCATTAAAACTCTATTCATTCATTAAACTAAATTTTATAACTTGTTTAACCTACTTTTGAAACCCTAACTCATTGTTCTATTTTCTTTTTCTTTTTTCTAAGTACGCGTTTGATTTGGCACAAACTTCAGTTTATACAAAGTTCATTTAATTCAATCGGAACTAAAAGGCAAGAGTGTAGATGCTTTGAAAACATACTAATTTTCCCCCCCTTCTCTTTTCCTAGCCCAATATATAGCCCTTCCCTCCCAAGTGCTCCATTGGAGCTTGATTCGTAAACACCTTCATCACTTCTATGTATTCTTTGGCTCAAGGTTGATTCCTTCCCTTTCACATTCTCTACATAGATAAGGTTTTTCCACTCAGTCTTGAGTTTTGTTGGTGACTTTTCTGGAAGTTTTTGGATATGATTTTTGAGGTAAGGGAAGTTGAAGGCACAAGTACTTGCAGGTTAATTTTATGGACTTGTGAATGTGTCTTGTTTGATTTTGTGGCTTGGTGAACCCTTTTCTAAAAGGTTATGCTATATATGATTTGTTTTTGGTGAAAAATGTTGCATTGATGGTGTATAGTTTATTTTTGTGATTACATGCACTTCTTTAAAATCTGGGGGCAACCCATAATAGGCAAAGATGTATGGTGAATGTCGACAATAGTATTATTATATATAAAGACCTTGAATTCCAATTTCAATATGAACAAAGCATAAAACAACAACAAAGGCATGCATAAGTTGGTTCCTCATGTCAACATGAGTAAAAACTGACTTCATGGTAATTATTCTAGACCAAGGATTAACTCAAGTATGTCAACTTCTGAAATTGCTTCTTACTTAGAGCTCAACAATTGACAGATCATTTATGAATCCATTATTAATTAATTGTTTAATATAAATTAGGTAAGTAATTAAATATATAGATTAATGTCATTTCCCTCAACTGAGTAGATTGAAAGAACATATAATGTCTCAATCTCAATACCAAAAGTACATCTTTAATTAAATTTTCACCTTTAATTTAACTATATTTCTCTGTTAACTCAAACTTCATATTCTTTGCAAATGTGTGTCATCATCAATTCATCATTGCTGCCATGCATATTCTGATAGTCAAAACATGATATACCCATTGTATTTATTTCCTTTAATCCACAACAAACTTCATCTCTAATTGAAGAGTTCAACTCTCGAATGTTCGCATTGAATACTAATAAATGTCAATATAAAGCATCCTAATCTAAGTTCGAGTTTTAGTTTTTACTGTTAGTTAAAAATCACAAGTTCAAAAATATGACGCAAACTCGAAAATATAGCATATTTATTTTCTACGGTCCGAACACGGTATAAGTAGCCATCATTTTCTCGTGTGAGTTCCAAACCCCCCAAAAAAAGTGGACTATAGAAATGTTCACAACGAGCAATAGAGCTAGAAGGTCAAGCTTGAAAACTTTTCCACTTCGAAACCGTGAAGGACCAGCAGCAGCCATTAAATAATAATCAACCTTGTAGAAGTAGAACATTCAAACCCCTTCCCATGGTTGAAAATTAAAATTTTAAAAAATATTTTATAATTTCAATCATTCGACCAATCACCACCATGAGAGACGGCCTAGTCAAAGTCTTCCATTTCTTCCACACACGAAACCAAAACATCATTAACACACACAATGACACAAATACGCGTCCAACAACAGCGTTATATCACAATTCAGTATTCACACAAACAAATGAAAACATCAGAAAACATGTTCCTCAAAACCCAGTTTCTGTTCCTCACCCTTGTTTTTTTAACAACCGCCACCATCACCACCGCCATAGACCCAGGTTCCACCCTCTCAGCTTCTTCCACCAACCAAACGTGGTCTTCTCCCACCCGCACCTTCTCCCTCGGATTCATCTCCGTTCAGCCATCGACCACTCCTCCCTCCTTCGTCGCCGCCATCTCCTACACCGGCGGCAACCCCGTCGTCTGGTCCGCCGGCAACGGCGCCGCCGTGGATTCCGGAGGGTCCCTCCAGTTCCTCTCCTCCGGGAACCTCCGCCTCGTCAACGGCTCCGGCACCACCGTGTGGGACTCCGGCACGGCGGGTGCCACGTCAGCAACCCTCGAGGACAGTGGCAATTTGGTAATTTCGAATAACTCCAGCACCACCCTCTGGTCAAGCTTTGACAACCCCACTGACACCCTCGTGCCCTCTCAGAATTTCAGCGTTGGAAAGTTTCTAACTTCAGAAAGGTACAGTTTTAGTCTCAGTTCAATTGGGAATTTGACCCTAAAATGGAACAATAGCATAGTGTATTGGAACCAGGGGAACTCTTCTGTGAACGCCAGTTCTGATACCCCTGTGTTGGCCTTGTCCTCAATTGGGCTTTTGCAACTTTCTTATGTGAAATTGAGCACTGTTGCTCTTGTTGCCTATAGTAGTGACTATGATAAGAATGCTGATGTGTTTAGGGTTTTGAAGTTGGATAATGATGGGAATTTGAGGATCTATAGCACTGCCCTTAGTGGTGGAACAACCACTGTTAGATGGACTGCTGTTTCTGATCAGTGTAAGGTTTATGCTTACTGTGGGAACTATGGAGTGTGTAGTTACAATGAGTCAAGCCCGGTTTGTGGCTGCCCATCTCAGAATTTCGAGATGGTTGATCCAAATGATGGTAGGAAAGGGTGCAAGAGGACGATGAGTGTCGACAATTGTCAAGGGAATGCCACCATGTTTACATTGGATCATGCTGTGGTCTTGAGTTATCCACCGAAAGCTGCATCGGAGTCTTTTTTCATCGGTTTATCAGCTTGTAGCGCGAATTGTCTTTCAAATTCAGGAGTCTGTTTTGCTTCTACTTCCTTGTCGGATGGCTCTGGACAGTGTGTGATGAAAACAGAAGATTTTGTTAGTGTGTATCATGATCCTTCTGTGCCTAGCACTTCTTATATCAAGGTTTGTCCACCGCTGGCACCTAATCCCCCACCTTCTTCGGGGGAGATTGTGAGGGAAAGGAAGTCCAGTGTGCCTGCTTGGATTGTGGTGGTTGTTGTTTTGGGCACCATTTTGGGTTTGGTTGCCTTGGAAGGTGGCTTGTGGATGTGGTGTTGTAGGAACAGCGCGAGGTTTGGCAGGTTGTCTGCTCATTATGCGCTTCTGGAGTATGCTTCTGGCGCGCCGGTGCAGTTCTCGTACAAGGAGCTGCAGCAGGCAACGAAGGGGTTCAAGGAGAAGCTTGGAGCCGGTGGATTCGGTGCTGTGTATAGAGGAACTCTTGTTAACAAAACAGTTGTTGCTGTGAAGCAGCTTGAGGGCATTGAGCAAGGTGAGAGGCAGTTTAGGATGGAAGTTGCCACCATAAGCAGCACTCATCATCTGAATTTGGTGAGGCTCATTGGCTTTTGCTCGGAAGGGCGCCACCGGCTACTGGTTTATGAGTTCATGAAAAACGGCTCTCTTGATAACTTTCTATTCCTGACAGAGCAGCAATCTGGAAAAATTTTGAATTGGGAGTATCGATACAACATTGCGCTGGGCACTGCAAGAGGCATCACATACCTACACGAGGAGTGCCGCGACTGCATAGTCCATTGTGACATAAAACCTGAAAACATACTCTTGGATGAGAACTATGTTTCCAAAGTCTCTGACTTTGGTCTTGCAAAGCTCATTAATCCTAAGGATCACCGTCGGACATTGACGAGTGTGAGAGGAACCAGAGGATATTTAGCCCCTGAGTGGCTTGCAAATCTTCCCATAACATCCAAATCTGATATTTATAGCTATGGCATGGTTTTGTTGGAGATAGTGAGTGGGAGGAGGAATTTTGACGTGTCAGATGAAACAAATAGAAAGAAGTTCTCGAATTGGGCCTATGAAGAATTCGAGAAAGGTAACATCAGTGGAATTCTGGACAAAAGACTAGCTGACCAAGAAGTTGATATGGAGCAAGTGAGAAGAGCAATTCAAGCAAGCTTTTGGTGCATTCAAGACCATCCATCCAATAGACCAACAATGAGTAGAGTGCTGCAAATGCTTGAAGGGGTAACTGAGCTTGAAAAGCCACCTGCTCCAAAATCATTGACAGAAGGAGCTGTTAGTGGAACCAGCACATACATTAGTAGCAATGCCAGTGCATTCTCCACAGTTGGAGTTTCACCACCTGGTCCCTCCTCTTCATCATCAATTCAGACTAGTGCTGTTTCAACCTTCCCCTCAGGAAGGAACAACACTGAGAAGGCAACCTCAATCCTTTTACAATCAGACACATGACAGAAATTGCTTCCATTTTCCTTTTACATATTTCGAATAAGAATTGGAACAGCAGAAGTAAAAGCTTTGCTGGTAAAGCCATGTTATTTTAGCAAGACATCACACGTATTATTCTTCAAAGGATGCAATCCTGCTCAAGACGGGTAGAACTACCATGGACGGTAAAGTTGTCCCTCTGTATATGATATTGATTGTATACTATTTTTTCTTCTTCTTCTTTTCTTTACCCTGATCATTGTATACTCGTTCAAAACAAGAGATTGCAAAGTTGCAGTAATTATTTGTATTCAATTCCTGAAACTGTGCTTATGTGTATATCATGTGATGAAGTTTTAAACTTTCATCCTTTCATTGTTTCAGTTTCCCAAATAATTTATTTGTAACTTTGTACACTTTATCTACAGTTACACAGTTATCTTTGGTTTTTTAATGTGTGAATATTTTTTCCGACACTGCCAAAATTCACAGTAATAGTTTTGCTATCTCTGTATGATTCTAGCCGTGATAACATTGTTGTCTTGTGCCATATGCTTCGGAATCAGTTTCACCCCTTCCTCTTGCATGGATAAAGTAACAACTTATTGTCTAACTGAACTGAGGTAGTTGTTATAAAAATGTATCAGGAGTGTTAGTAATATTATCTAACACTTTTGTTTTATTACCAAAATCAAGTCAAATATGGTAATTTTGATGGATCTTGGCCCCCTTCAAGATCACATTAGCCCTGCATATGGGTCAAGCATATATTTCTGGGTCAACGGTCTAGCATAAATGTTTGAAAAACCATTTCAAACATGTTTAACGAGGTTTCTTGTGTTCCATTTGGTTTAACATTAAAAAAAATTCAAATGACAATTGAGTCAAACGGTTCAAATTTTTACATCTTACATAACGTGCATTAGAACTTGTGTTTGTTTCACCTAATGTTGAATCAAATACACCCTAAAACAAGTCAAGTGTAGCTTTGATTCAAACGTGTGTTTGTTTCACATAATATTAAATCAAAGACACCCTAAAACAAGTTGGGTGTAGCTTTGATTCAAACGTTGCTTGCGATCTGTGGGATGCCAATAAAAAATAACATTTTATATTGTTGGGTAGGGTACCCATCTAATAAACTTTTTTTTCCCTTTCCAGAAACCTAAAAAGTTTGTGAGAATGACGGAAAATGTGTGACTTGTTGTTTCATCATGCACATTATTAATCAATGGTAAGGACTTTCTAGTTGTGTGACAATGTCCAAGTAATTAATTTCATAGCAATGCAGCCAGCATGAATTAGAAAACAAAGGTCAATTATATGCATGACATGTCACATCTTCAAAATAATGTCCTTGTGACGATGTTAATTGTCAACGTCTCCATCTCTAACAAGCTCAAATTCAATGCACAAGTTGTCAAACCAGCTTAGCAAATTGATCAATAAATTAGTTAGTCAATTTAAGATTAAACAAAATAACCAATTAATCTAAAAGCGTTACTCAACCTTTCTCTATTACTCCAATTAAAAATGATGTTAAAGTAATCAAGTTCTCATGTTCTGTTGTTAAAACCTTAAACGCCAGATTGTGAAGTGTGAACAAATAGTTATAAGAATTTTTAAGAATGTACTTAGTGTCAAATTGTCAACGAATTTTTATAAGAATTTCTATTGCAAATCATTAACTCCACCAAATAATTTTGTATCAGCAAATAGTGATGATGCATGCTAATTAAGTAAGAACGCAATGAAACCAATGACAGATCAACCAACAATCCTCCAAATCTTTTTATTTAGATTTAAGTCATACAATTACCATAAGAGAGGGTGTAGTTTCAATATGTTTCTAAGTTCTGACAATATAAAGGATGAAGTATTTTCTCTTTATGTTTCTCCCTAATGCGAAAAAGAATAAGTTGGGGGTTGAACTACTAAAAATCTAAAATAATGGTTAAGAGGGTAAGAGAGAGTAGAAGAGCTTTAATTAATTCTGAATATCATGATTTTAGTACATGGCTTGTGTTTCTTGCTTTAAGACTTTGCATGTGTAATGAGGAATTGCTTGGTAGAAGGGATATGAATACTGACTTTGAAGTTTTCTCTGATAGACCTTCTTCTCTAACTTCTGTCAATATTAATGAATAGTTAGAACTTAGAATGTATATATATATAATTTACCTGCTAAACTGTGTTATGGAAGCAATTCTGTTGTGTTTCAGTGCCATCCAATGATCTATTGGCACTAAGCTAGAAAGAAAACTTGGCCTTGGCAATTGTTTCTTTGGTCTAGGGGTCTTCACAAAGTTGAAGACCATGACATGAATTTTGGACTTTCTTCAATATTGGACTTAGTCCAAATGGGCATTTGATACTTCTGATGTATTTGAAACCCTCCTTAATTCTTGAATTGTCTACCTTTTTGTCCACCATTCTTTATTTCGAGCAATAATTTTTCACAGTCTACTTCATGGTAATTAGTTCATTGGCAATAAACTAGACTGAAGTTGTTTGTTATGGTTAATGGATAGAAACAAGCTAATCTCTTTTTAGTTTACACTCATATTATAAAATAATTGTATATTATCATTACATCACAGTTTGCATAACTTAATGACTTTGATCATTTTATTAAAATCAATAAATTTACCATTAATAAAAAATTATAATTGAATGATACTATAGACATATTTTACATGTGCATCATATATTTTCTTATTTATTTTATAGGCATCTTGTAAATAATAGGATAATGACTAAGTGCATGATTGTTTTAGAGTTGATTTGGATGTGAATGAAATTTTATTTCAAAACTTAGATAGGTAGCTATTGAATTAAAGTAGTTTTGAGTAAATTGAAAAGTGTAAATTGAGATTAGAAAAATCAATCCAAACATAGTCTAAGGAGGGACACATAATAAACAAACCATACTTTTGAGTTTTGACACAAACATTGGAGCTAGTTATCTCGTGTTCAGTTCATCCGCTAATCAAGTGTTGAAAAATTCATTGCGATTCTCAAAGTTACATTAAACCACAAACATTTATAAGTAGTTTGTGCATTAGAGGAATTAAAAATATGGATCTCCAACTTTTATTGTGTTTTTTAAGAATCAAACTTAATTTGATACAATAATTATACATGATGTTTTGCTTAACTAATTAATTGATGAGTTTTTCGTGAATATCTTATTATGATCTTTGTGGTGAGAGAGAGAGATGGAGGAAAAATGAATAAGTGTACCTATTGCGTTGGTGCCTGAAGATAAGGAGGCTCTGTACGGTGTTGTCTAATTCACGGCAACAATGTCAAAGTTGGGTAGGAGTATATCTACACTTATGCATGCACAACGGTTGCAGAATGCACTTTATGAAACATAGTCACAGAAGGTTATGGATGACCATATGGGCTATGGCACGCAATCATTTTATCAATATGGACGATAGGTAGGGCATGCTCTAACATGAGCTTCTGCCAATATCTACAACATGATAGAACACTCCTACTCTCAAGGAAATATAAAGTAGCTGAGATGATGAAAAGAATGAATAAGGTAATAAATTCTATTCTTTCGTTAACAAAAATTAATCATTAAAAGAAAAATTCATACTCACAATAATATTAATTCAACTATTCCAGTAGTTCAAAATTAATGATGATTACTTGTTAATTTATATTTAAACTCTAAAACACTTAATAAAGTTTTAATTAGTTATTATATGAGTGTTAATATTTCTATATCTTAACATTATAAATATTTATTATACACTTTTTTTTTTATCTATTTTTTTTATCAAATCATGTTACTTATTATATTTACATTTTTTTTTCTTCTTAAAAGTATATATTAACATTCGGGTATCAAAATATCTTTATTCTAAAAATAATATTATTACGTATTATACCGATTCAAAAACTAATATTTGTAATATCTCTATTATAAATTAAATTAGAGGAAAATATATTGTTTTTGGTCCATAGAGAAAATTCCATTACACCACATATATAATTAAGTCTCCGAATAAAATCTTTAATATTTTGCACCTTTTTCATTTGACAGATAACATTTTGCACCTTATTCATCCAACAAATGATGTATCGATTCATCATGGAATCAATCATTTTCATGAAGTTCTTTTCCTTCGGAATTTTCGGTTAAATCTGAACATATCATCATGATGTTTTATCAAATGTATAGTGATGGATTCCTCGACCATTTATAGCATAATACCAATGCATGTTTGCATTTTTTTTTATTTGTTACCTCTTTAGAAACATCAGCATATGATTATTGTAACTTCTTATTCACACTCCTTAAGAACAACATATATTCAGTCAAAAAAAAAGAACAGCATATATGATTATAATTTCCTAAACTAACTTTATTTAATCTATTTGTTATTACAACAAATATTTTTTTTATTGAATAATGCAACTTAGAAAAAAAAATAAAAAGATTAGAACAAAACCAAAATATTTAATTAGACCATTTTAGATCCCCATGTCCGATCCTGATTGCACGATTAGGTCTTCCAAATATTGTGTGTGATTATTTTGTCTCACCAATTTTTCGTTACACATTCAAAAAATTTCACTATGTTATCATATATATATGGTGGCATGATGCCTTTCAAAAAGAAAAGAAAAATATATGTTTGCATGATATAATTACACCTGTGGTCTCTCTAGTATCATATTCGTGAAAGAACAGAAGTACAATTAATTAAGTAATATCAGTATATATTAAACATGACAAAGAATTATGTATTACTTTTTTTTTTAAATGAAGATAGGAACAAGGATGGGTATATAACTGCTGCTGCGCCTGTACTCATTCCATTAAAAAAATTTATAATCTTTTTAATGATCGAATTACCTTTTTGGTTTTTGTTTTTTTTTGTTCAATTGATATTTTGATTTTAAAAAAAAATCATTTTAATTCTTATCTTTTTAAATCAATTTCTTTTTTGTCTGAAGTTGTTGTGTTAATGAAATAATGTTATAAACAACTAAAAATTGTGGCAAAATGTATTTCCCTCCTCTTTTCTCCTTCCTCTTCCTCTTCCTCTTCCTCTTCCTCCATTTACTCTCTCAGCACTAAATGAAACACTGAATGGCCCAAAACTGGATTTAGATGTAAACGTATACCTATCAAAGTGCATTTCAATGGAACTAACCACAAAGCACAAAAAAGAATGCACAAAGCTTTATTCGCTCAAACCGTCAAAGCATGCTTTTCAATAGTATAATAAAATATTAATGAGTCTTTAGAAAGCTCACTTTCTATCATTGGGTTAAACAATGACTAGTGGAAAATTAATTAAGACATTGTGTTTTTTTGGTTGTGAAAGTAAGACATTGTGTGTTTCTATATATATAAAGGAGGTATTAAATTAGACTTGTTATAAGTTATACCAATTCTTATATTATTAATATGGTAAGAAATGGTTCTTTTGAAAAAAAAAAAATAGTGTAAGAAACGGTACGCTGTATATATAGTACTGTAACATATTTTCTATATTAAGAGAGATATGTATTAAATAAAAATTATTTGTAATACGAAAAATGAGAACTATAACTCAAAACCACTCACATAACAAAAAAAAGTTATAGTCATGTACAGACAATATCAATCAATAAAAAATTACTATTAATATGACTTTTAAAATGAATATTGTAATTAATAAACTATATATATATATCATCGACCTAAAATAGACAAGAATCATATGATGGTCGACCTTTCACTATGTAAAGACAATTAATTAATAGTATGTGCATTCTATTTACTTAATTATTCTAGCGTGAAACGATAACTGTGCGTTCTTCTTTACATGCATGTGGACATATCAATGATATATATTAAGATTATGATAATCTTTACGATCTCGACAAAGAGGATAAAGCTTATGCCTTTCCCTCTTTCGGGGCACGTAATTTGAAATCCACTTTGTTCGAAATATTTAACACTAGCTCTTTTGGAATTATTTAGCATAAGTTCCATTCTCTACCTAACATGCTTAAACACTTACATAAACAATAGTATTAAAGTTTCATTAATTAGTAGGCGAATTGATGCTTAGGTTACTACTGTTTTCGAATCTTTCACAATGTTTAAAGATTATTATATATATTATCATTTTATAAAGAACATGCAGGTAAATTAGTGGGAATATCACCTTCTGCATCAATTATTTACATTATATATAAAATATAAACAAGAAAAGAAAAAAGTGACACAACGTGACTTCATTCCTACAATACAATATAACGCATGCAAGCTCGCCACCTTCTTTGTCCTTTTTTAAAAAAAAGGAAGAAAAGGGTAATGAACAAAGATTGGCGGAAATTAAATAAATACAAAAGAATATGTTAATATTAATGTTATGTACTTATAATATCGAGCTTTTGATTTTAAGGTATAATCTTAATTAAAGGAATTAAACAATCAATTATGTATCGGATCGGAGGTTTATGGGGTGGTGGATTTATTTGGTTATATTAACTAAATTAAACTAATAACCTTTTGGTGAAAATCTGAGACATATATATCCCTCATGATGATTATCGTAATCATAAACTTTTTCTATGAAGGATAATACACTGCAGAGCAGCATTATTAAATTGTGGTTAATTACTAATAGCGAATCTAATTCCAATTGCTTTTTTTTCAATAGGATGTCTCTCAAAAAAAAATATTCGTCTTTTATTTTTAACGCTTTTCAAACTATCGGTTTTCTAACCTTTAGAAGTTAAAACACAAAAACATTAATTTTTATAATAGTTATTTTAAAAATTGATTGACAATGTATTCTCGATCGAAAGTAATTAAGAGTAGAATTAATGATTTTACTAAAATATGTATAGTAAATGTTTGCCTATATGCAAGAAGAATCTGTAATTTTTAAACAAAAAACCTTTATACAAAAGGAAGGTCGTGTCAACCCATTAAGTTAATAAATTCGATTTTGCATTGTTGGCTTGTAAGGTTGTTTCGCATATCTGCATGAATGAAATGCTCGAAGACTCTCCATGCTAATAACCCTATATGTTCTATAGGAGGAATCAATGACTTCTCGAAAAGATTTAGTAAATCTAATACGTATGATTTGTCAAACTATTAATTATTAATTCTTAGTGTGAGTGTGAGACAATATTTGTTACAAGTAAAAAATAAAATGTTCTGATAGCTACACAAGTTCAGAATAGAATAACTTTCTGCCCCTTCCACACGACTAAGAATTTCATTTAAACAAATAATATAAATTAGTTAATATAGATGTTGATCTTTTAAGCAATGGTGTGATAACTGATTTTAACGTGCGTAGGGCAGAAAGTTGTGGAAACAATTTTATTTGTTTACTATATGTATTTGATGGTTATGCTTGAATTATAAAATGCCAAGTAGTACTTATAACTAAGGAGTCAATTATATATTTGAATGTTTTACTCATGTTTATAATGATATTTTAAATCTTTAAGAATTTTGCATGCATGCATGCATGCATGCACTTTTGCTTTGATGTATAAATTAATTAAGTTTAATTTTGCTAGTATACTTTGATATTTTTAGGGTATATATTATGAAGTTCCAACTTGTACATGCAACTATTCTAAACATTCACAATCTATCTTCATAATGTATATGTCTTTATCAAAGTTCTTGTGTAAGTTTTAAAAAAAATATATTGTAATCTTTCGTAGCATTATCATAAACAACAATGATTCTGTAAAAAAAAACAAAACAAAACAATGATGCTTCACTTCTTGAACACTTAACCCATAGTTTGGATAATTAGAGTAAAAAAGAAAGATTAATGCATTAATAAAGATTTTTGTCAAAATAACGTATGCCGATTGTACAAGCAAGTCAATCGTGTTGTTCTCAAGATGCTTTCAGCAAAGACAGAAAATCTTCTTTTGAAAAATGACGATATTTTATCCAATTAAAAGTTGAAACATAGTTTTTGGCAGTATATAAAAACACTTTAGTTTAGAGTGCACTAATTAGAAATACCTTTAAAGTCTAAATAAATAAATAAATAATCTTTGGTAGTATTACTCTAGCGTATTAAATAAGTAAACAAATTATTTAGACACAAATTGTCTAGAAATTTCAGCATTATTATACTAAACTGAATTAACATGAGTGCTAGCAAATAGAACACACATTATATTCTTACTAACATATTGTTTATGATTAAAATCTATAAATCACATGAGAGTATTAATTAAAATTTATAAAATCACATCAAAATTATTAAATAGGACGTATGATTTATTTAATTTTATAATTTTTAATAAATTTTGATTAATAAAAAAAATATATAAAAAATAATAATATGTTTTTAACATTTCTCTTATTATTAAATTAAGAAAAGTAAAAAATTTAACTCATCAAGATTTTTTTTTATAGCTACATTTTTTTCTGTCCATAAAAGTTTAAATTTAAGATCTTATTTAAATTGTGTTAATCATTATTTTAAAAATAGTATTTAATTTCACTTATAAAATAGTTTATATTATCTAATTGATAGTGTTTATATAATTTTTAAAATAATTTTATAAAAATAAACTCATTTATAATAAATTAAAAATTAAAAGTTATAGTAATATTCATATGGGATTGATATATCATATTTAAATTCTTATTAAATATTATAATTAAATTATATTAATAATATTAGATATTATAATTTAATTCATCATCTAATATTTTGGGAGATAGATAGTGATTAAAAAATAATAATAATAAAAATAATAATTTTTTATAAATATCCACAAGTGTGTCTGCAAAGTTAACTTTATTAAAGCCTGGTGGGTTATAGTTGGATTCTGGAAATCATAATCACCAAAAAGACTATCGACAGTCTAGGGGTATTGTCTTTAGTATATCGATGAATAAAAGATCTAAAATATTTTTTAAAATTAATCATAATTTTTTTAAAATTGATTATCAATTGACAAGAAATATTGACAATTTATTCTTAAATAATTACAAAATAAAGCTTAGATATAATTTATCTAGTTTAGAGGAAGTATATAATAGTACTGAATATATAATTCAACACAAATAAATTTATATGAATATAAGCATTAATTACTTATAGAGGAAAGTATATAATATGTACATACACATGTAAATTGTTTTAAAAATTATTATCTAAAGTTAAAATAATGAAATTATAGTTATAAAATTGTTGAATAATGATTATACATACACATGCCAAAGATTTGATTCTTAATTACAACTAAGACTGGTTGAATAAAGCTAAACTTTTGATTTTGATTATAAAACACATTCAAACAAAAATTGTAAAGCAAACCTTTTAGCGTTAAACAAAATTATATTTTAGCAATGATATTGACACTTAAACAAATAACAACATACTAAAAGAGAGATAAAAAGACAGTTATATAGTTGATTAAAATTTCAGTAACAACTATTACCTATATATTTTTAAAAATTGAGTATAATTTTAACATTATCAATACAAAGTTTTTTTAGATTTTTTTTTTCTCTTCTCTGAAATGAAAAAGTGCACTCTAAAAAATAAAATATACTCACAAACATTGTTAAACAATCAACCGTTAAAAAATAAGATAGTATAATTGATTTTTTAATGAATATATGTCATTGAACTTCATACACTTTTTATTTTATTTTAGGAAAATCAAATTCAAGATTTTATAATGTTAATAATTTAAAAATTACGATAACTCTCTTCTTAATTACATGGTTAAATTATTTAGTAAAAAGGAAATAAAATAAATATATATAATGTGAGTATATTTAAATTAAATCCTTAAAATTTGTACATTGAATTTATTATGAACTTATTTTATAAAAAAAAATCTAAACTTTTAAATATTATTTAATTTGTAAATAAATGCATGTTGAAACATAAGACTTAATGCAAAGTTACAAGAATGAAGAATAAAACAGTTCATTCAATTGTTACCAAATCTTTCTCTCTCTCTCTCTTCTTCATTTTCCACCATTCATGATGCATTCATGTTCACTATTACCAAAAACAACTTTTTCTGTTACAATTTATGATAATAAGGTTTTAAAATCCTTCTCTCTCTCTCTCTCTCTCAAACCCTAGGTTCTATAGGAAGTTAGGTTCTATCTGAAACTGTACAATTAACTAGTTTGTATCCAGTTTTCTCTTTTCTAGATGTACATGAAGAGTCACACATCACTGAAATAGTGTTACATCAAAAGCAAAACTCAATATTTTTATACTTATTATTCATAATTAATTGACATTACTAATGCATCATCATTATCATTGAACTCATAGTAATACCATTAAGAAGAATAAGAATATATGGAATTTTTCTATTTGGTGATGTGTCTCTTAATATATATACAATACAAACTTGTTAATTGTTGCCACAGCTTCCAAAAGAGCCATTAAATTATATTAATATTTCGTTGGCAGTACTATTATTATTGACTTACGAGTTTAATGTTTTAGTTAAGTCTTAATATATAAATATGTAAAAAAAATTTCTTAATTGAGTCTTTTATTAATTGGAATTGGGTATTCTTAATATTTGAGTATTTAGTTATGTGATTTTATTTGTAAATAAAATATCAAATTAAACACTTAAATAATATGAGAATTTTATTGATAAAATAATCTAATCAAATAACTAAATTACCAAATAACAAGAAATCTATTTGAGTATTAAGCCGTGTCTAGTTAATTATTATTATTATTGACCTTAAGAGTTTAATGTTTTAATTAATACTATAATTCTTATTTAATCATTTCCAAGTTGTAAGTTGTAATTAGTGAATGACTGAAACTTTCTTAAGTCTTGAATCATAAGTTATATGTTGTTGTTGTTGGATGCTCTGTAAGTGCTTCCCTTTTCTCTCATAGCATTTCTTTCTCGTCACACACCCTTTGCCTCATCCCTTTTTTCAGTTCTTAGAGAGAAGGGGGGCATAAGAAGGAGAGAAGAAAAAAAAAAAAAGGTTGGTTGGTTGCTCTGGTTGTTACATACACAGCATGTTCCTTTTTCTTCTTTCTTTTTTGTTCATTTTTGCTTCTGCTTGCTATCATGGGATGATAGATATACATGATAATGAAACATTGTAGACCCTATTTTGTTTCCATAGCTAGGCGTTGTTAAAAAAATATAGTAATCTTATTCTCTTCTTCACCACTGCTTGATTCAACACCCTTTTGCAGAACAACAAAACAACAACGACACATACATATATTTGGTCAAGAGGAACATGGGAGATAACAAGGATCAAGATTTCTTTTCCCACAAATTCCCCACTACCTCTCAGGTAAACTCATATTGCTACTCTTCTCCATGGAAAACACATTTTGCAAGAGACAAAACCAGTTTCTTTTTAAGAAACCTTACCATGAAAGCTAATAAATTACAAGTCTAAGGTTTTAAAACCGGTTCATGTTGTAACACCGACATGTGATCATATATAGACCATAGACCACATTTGTTGGTAATTTCTCAACAATATGAAAGTACAGGAAGTTGACAAAACTGTGACAGTAGCGCAGCCGCAATTTGTAGCCGCAATTTAAAACCATGTTGCAAGTAAAAGAAAAAGACTATTTAAAAAAAAAAATGTTTTTTTTTTTGGATGTTGCAGGTGATGGAAGAGATGAAGGAGCTGTGGGGTATGGCTCTCCCCATAACAGCGATGAACATGTTGGTGTTTGTGAGAGCAGTGGTATCTGTTCTCTTTTTGGGTAGGCTCGGAAGCCTAGAGCTAGCAGGTGGTGCACTTTCCATAGGCTTCACGAACATAACAGGGTACTCTGTTCTGGTGGGTCTTGCAGCAGGTCTAGAACCAGTGTGCAGCCAAGCCTACGGTAGCAAAAACTGGGAGCTTCTCTCTCTCTCTCTCCAACGCATGGTCCTCATCCTCCTCATGGCAATACTCCCAATAAGCCTATTATGGCTGAATCTCGAGAGGATCATGCTTTCAATGGGTCAAGACAGTGACATCACGGGAATGGCGTCGCTCTACTGTTTTTACTCTCTCCCAGACCTTTTGACAAACACCTTGCTCCAGCCGCTGAGGGTGTTTCTTCGGTCACAGAAGGTGACAACGCCGATGATGTATTGCTCCCTTGTGGCGGTTCTGTTTCATGTGCCGTTGAATTACTTGTTAGTGGTGGTGATGGGGCTCGGGGTGCCCGGGGTGGCGGTGGCTTCGGTGATGACTAATCTGAACATGGTGGTGCTGATGGCGGGATATGTTTGTGTTTGCAGGAAGAGGGAGGTGGTGTTGAAATGGGGTGGTGGGGGTGGTGGGTTGGTGTTTTTTTCTGGGTTGGGGAAGTTGATGGGTTTTGCTGTGCCGAGTTGTCTAATGATATGTTTGGAGTGGTGGTGGTACGAGATTGTAACTGTGCTTGCTGGGTACTTGCCACGTCCAACACTGGCTGTGGCTGCCACTGGTATTCTCATTCAGACAACTAGCATGATGTACACTGTCCCCATGGCACTTGCAGGCTGTGTTTCCGCCAGGGTCAGCTCTCTCTCCCTATATAGTATACTATACATACATACACTCTACTGTATTCATTATTTTATTTCATTAAAAAATACTCATGGATACTCTCTCAATGTAAAAGTGAGTCTTGATTTTACAATAGTGACTTTTCAAGCAAGATTTTTACATGCAAACATATTTTTGAGAGTAATCAAATATGTTACCACACTTGGTTTACTTTCCAAATTGAGCTGAGTTTACTCTGCTAATTGAGTTTCGAGCTCTCTCAAAATGGAAAATCAGTTATAGTTTTAAAATTGTCTGATGAAGATTAAGTGTGTTTGGTTAAACGGTTAACCATATGCTTAATGAAAAAACAGTGTTCATATTTTAATTTTAAGATGTAGAGTTAACACATGCATTTAAAATTTGAATATTTGATGAATAATCTCACCGTCTAAGTGTGTACAAATATGAAGGGATTGGATAAGTGATATAATATGATAAGTATGGAGATGAGAAAAAAAAATGAAATATGCCTATTGAGTATATGTAATGGATAAGTGTTCAATTGTCATTATTCTAGTTTAGTAAGATAATGCTCACAAAGAGGATAAGAAAACTTTTTTGATCATGTTGGGTTTTGTTTTAATCCTAGTTTTGAGTGGTTAATAGTTCATTTTAATTTTACCATTTGGGTTAGTTGAGACTGGGGAAGATAGGGACTAGAGAGTGGTGTGCAGCGTGCAGGTAGCTTTGCTGGCTTGTTATTTCCCACTTTTTGTGTCTGTGTGATTTGGTGTTAGAATTTGTGAGCAGGAAGGAACCATTTACTTATAGCAATTTGGCTTATGTGGAATGTTTGAAGTCAAAGCAGTAGGGGATAAGTTCAAATTTGCAATTTCTTATTTGGTTTTAAATTTAACTATCTGGCCTATCATAAATGGCAGTAAATACTATGATAGGTTAGTCTATTAGTTACTTTTTTGTTTACTTGCTTTATTTTGCAAAAATGGAAGCAAGTAGCCAAATACTAGGCATATTTTGATTTTGATTTTTGTTTATTATTTATTTTATTTATTTATATACTATAGACAGGTGTATATAAGCCCATTTCTGCTTCCAAAACACTTGGCCTGCTTTGATTCATTATCATGTCATTTCTATTTTTTGTTCATCTAAACACTTCAAACATAGTATTGATTGAGCTATTCATATGTTTCTTTATATAAAGATGCTTTTACATTTTCTTTGACAAAACATATTTGGAAGGCATTAAATTGTCTTCATCCACATGTGCATTTTAACTTTTGTCGTGGAAACAATCCTAAACAAACCACTAACCATAGCTTTAACCTTTGAGGCAAGGACATAAATGATTCAATAATAATAACAACTTTCATTTCATTTTTTTTTTCACAATTTGTTAAAGAAGGTCCATAACATGATAATAGGTTGGAATCATGATGATGGTGTTGATAAATAATACTAATGATGACGACGAGGATATAGCTGTAGTAGTAGTAGTAGTAGTAGTAGGTTGGATCATATTTTATATTTTTTTCCACAGTTTTAATGTTAGAGATCATGAGAAATTAGTGGCAACAGTAGGTATTTTCTAAATACACGTGTGGAGGTTATGTACTGTACTGTACTAGTGCTGCTATTTTTTCTTATTTTACAGATTACACCCTGAATGTCTAATTTTTTCTTCTTTTTGGGTAAAACGTGAACCCCTTGGTTTCTGTTTGCTGAGGTATAAATTTGTTGCATGATTGCGTCAAGTACATGGTCCCAGTTAGGTCACACTTGCAAATGTGACTTGACAAAACTATAAAACTAATTAATTACTTCTAAGTAAGTGCACTTCTGCTAGGCTTGCATCAATAGATTTCCATTTGACCATATAATTTAACCATCAAATCGCCAGTGGACTCCACTCTTCTGATGGGACCCATCTTTGTTGTTCCCATTTCCACTCTTCTGATGTACAATTTGAATTATACCCACGTGAAATTTTCCATGAAGCACTTGTATATAGAATAAGGTTCTATTTTGTAAGTAAAAATACTAAACAATTTCAAATTTATAATCCAATTGATGCAGGTAGGGAATGAGCTTGGAGCTGGGAAACCATACAAGGCAAAGCTAGCAGCAATGGTTGCCTTAGGATGTGCTTTTGTGATAGGCTTCATCAATGTGACATGGACAGTGATACTAGGGCAAAGATGGGCCGGGCTTTTCACCAACGATGAGCCCGTCAAATATTTGGTTGCATCGGTGATGCCAATTATGGGCCTGTGTGAGCTTGGGAACTGCCCGCAAACCACGGGCTGTGGGATCCTTCGTGGCACGGCCCGGCCGGGTATTGGGGCCCACATAAACCTGGGATCATTCTACTTTGTGGGCACCCCGGTGGCCGTGGGCCTGGCCTTTTGGTTCAAGGTTGGGTTCAGTGGGCTTTGGTTTGGGCTTCTGTCGGCCCAGGTGGCATGTGCTTTGTCAATCCTCTATGTTGTGTTGGTGAAGACTGATTGGGAAGCTGAGGCTTTGAAGGCTGAGAAGCTCACTAGGATTGAAATGGGTAGTTTCAATGGGCTTAGGGATAATAAGGAGAATGAGAAAGATGAAGAAAGCAGAAAGTTGTTGGGGAGTGGAAATGGGAACAACAAAGATGGCATTTGCTAAGAAAAAAAAAAAAAGAAACCAACACACTAGAGAAATGAAATGACGCACCAATTATGACATTGGGATTTTGTTTGTTGGATAGGATCAATGGGGTTGGAGGCTTGTGAGTGGTTGCTTTAAGATAATTTGAGGGCTTTAAAAAAAAAATCAATTATTATTTGCTTGGGGAACCATTTCAATCCAAATCTCATTTTCTATACCAATTGTTATTTGTTACATTTACATATTTAGCAGTTTTATTTTTCTCTCTCATGTGTTCCTATTAGGCAAGGTTTTGTTTTGGGTGTGTTGTGAATTGTGATGGAAAAAAGTAGCTTTTGCTATGTTGTGGTGAGTGACAACTGACAATTGCATGGAGATGGAGATGTGGCTGGGATGTGAGAATCTGACATCTGACATAGAGATTAAACTGAAAGCAGCTTTGCGTGAAAGCTGTTGTACACATTAATGCAGCACTTATTACTAATTCAAGCCGTGTATAACTGGTGTCAGAACATGACCTGTGCTAAACGCCAACAACTTGATTCTTCACACTGTAGTGATGACTCATCACAACCTTCCACACAATACTAGTACTGTAGTAATAGTAATTTTATGTTAAAATGATCAACTTTTTTTTTTCTCCCTAACATTCATTTCACTAGGTAAAATATTAATTATGCTTGCTATAATCTATTTGTTGTTGGTCCAAACATTTTTCATATATTGTGATTTTGAATATAAAAATTCTTTGTTAAATAAATAGTTTCTACACTATTTAAGTATAAGATCTAACCATTTTGTAACCGTTTGAGTTAAATTATCAATTTAGTTTTTCTAAGTTCAAACAACAATTTGTTGATATTTTAATTAGAATAGATGATAGTCCTTTGATGGATTATATACAAGATTACGTGTATAAAGTGTTTGAGCTTAATGGTTTGTTGACATAATTATTTTGGACTTTCATAATTTTTTTAACTTTTAGAGGTGAAACATATATGAAACGTTGTGTAATCTTAGTTGACTAAACATATTTTGATGATGATAGCTAAAGAAAAATAAAAGTATTTTGGTGATGGATACAATGCCAGGTTACAGTCTCGAGTAGTACTATTTTCCCCCTACATATTTATAGGATACATAAACGAATTTTTCAGAGTTCGAAAAACGAATTTGCATGTGTGGATTGGTGGTGAGTTAAACAGCATAGTTTTTGAAATCAACTAGTTGATTTTGTGGTGTATCAATTTTAACAAAAACATGAGAAACTAACAAGAGCCTTTGAAAGCAAGATTCTTATCCTAGTCGTGTATCATTCAAGTTGATTTTATATTGGTCTGCACTTCATAATGATTTTGTGGAAAGAAGAATGGTAAGGAATGATATTGCCCTAAAAGTAAGAGATATTCATTTTTATTCTTTTTTTTTTTTTTTTTACATTAAGAGATATATTGAATTTACTTCTTTCAAAGTGGGTATACTCAGAATCATTGATTAGTAGAATTAAAAATGGTAATAATTAATTAAATACATATGTAATATGTCTAAATTAAATTATAATTTTAATCATTGAATTATAATTTTCTTTTCTCAATAAAATAATAAGACAAGATGTACAACGATATCAAGAGTATCAAAATTACAATACAGATTTAACTCATTCCTCCTTAATCAATCAACAATCTTTGTTTTAAAACAATTCTAATTATAGCTACCAGAGCAATACTTAGAAGTAACATAGATTAGTGATATCATACAAAAAATTTCACCTAAAAACAAACTCAAACAATGTAACTTCCTATATATATATATATATATATATATATATAGTATCATTAACTTGTCCTTATACTCATAAAAATTATACAACATTCTGATAACAATAAAAAAATATTCCTATGATACAAACCATATCCTGTGCTTAAAAGACAATCATCAAGATTAAGAAACTACTTTGTGAATGTATAGCAAAAAAACTCATCAATAACTTTTATTCAACTTTAAGAATAAAATAAGATCTCCTACATCAAATTTTATAAATTAAAAACCTTATTGTTAAATAAAATGTTATTTTTAGTCTTCCAAACCATCTATACCACCGCACATCACAGAATTTTTTATCTATTTTGTTTATCTTTTGTTGACTAAAAAAATGATCAAACAGTCTAATGAGTAAACACTAGTTATTATTATACTTTATTCTCTATCATATATAGATATTAATAGTTACACATTTTAGATATAACCAGAAACATTCAATTGAAGCACAATTCATTTATCTAAAACATAATCACTTCAACATGATTAATAAGGTATGATATGATTGGTATATAATCTTTTATCTTAAACATGTGTTCAGAAATTTAATATAAAAAAGTATTTGTTGAAAAATTTTAATATTTTAAATGAATCTTCATGTTTGGAAGTGTTAGTCTTTGGTTCTCAACCAAAATTACTTGGTTCAAAAAAAGCATTAGGTTGAAAAAAATGTTGATAATTTTACTACATTTTTCATTTTGTTCTTGATGAAAGAATATGAATTTGAATTGAGAACATTATGTTGAAAGAAATGAAAAATAAATAAAACTATTAAATAATATAGTAGCCTTTTTAGTTTTTTCTTTAGGGTAATATAACCTTTTAGTTGTTCAAGCAAGTCGTTCACAAAATATCTTCGAACTAAAGATTGGCCCAAGCTGTGTACCTCAGCTCATAAGTAATAGTACGTCGACGTGTAAAATATAGGGACATGCATGTTGAAGAGGAAAGAGAGACACACTTGAATTTGTGTCTAAGTAATTGTTATTCATCAAAATAATAATATTACAAACAAAATTTCTTTTTTTTTAAATATTTAACCCTTTAAATTCACAACAAACTACAAATACAATTATGGGATGGTATTTGTTAATTATAAATAAATTAGACGTGCAAACCCTAATATATTCTGACTTCTCTATAACTCGCTTTCAAAACTGTCATTCTCCCCAAAATATACTAGACAAAAAATTTGTTTTTACTAGGAAGGCTTTTGCGTTGCTCGATACTACCATCTAATACTATGATTAAAGAATATTGGTCCTTTTCAAAACTATAGGA
This sequence comes from Amphicarpaea edgeworthii, assembly GCA_014843725.1. Classification (NCBI taxonomy): domain Eukaryota; kingdom Viridiplantae; phylum Streptophyta; class Magnoliopsida; order Fabales; family Fabaceae; genus Amphicarpaea; species Amphicarpaea edgeworthii. The sequence continues at coordinate 6,185,564 of CM026325.1, forward strand.
AGACACACTTATATAGTTCGTACATAATTAAGTGTAGTTGGCTTTTGAGCTTTTCTAGGATTGTTTGGATAAGTCTTACATTAAAAAAAAAAATGATCAGTGAATAAAACAAAACATGTGAATGTCGTTTATGTACAATTATTTTAACTTTTATTATAAGCATTTGCATGCGCGAGAGAATTAAGAATGGAATTACAGTAGTTTATGGATGGAATTTTTTGTGCCATCTTAATTGGTGTATTAATTAAGTTTTGTCCGTAGCATCAATAGCATGCTTTCTTTCTTGCGTTTCCCTTCACTATTTTCACCACTTCATTTTGTATGTTTACGATACATCCAAATTGACCTGAGAATTGAGATATACAATATCTAATTTCATCGTGTTTCAATAATATTGAATTCTAATGACATTTGTAATATATAAATTTGAAAACTCTTAATTACTGTCGTTTGTATACTCTTTCAGACACACACAAATTAAAAAAACGTTGGTAATTTTACAGTGTGCTGCATTAATTATTGTTCATTTCTTTTCCATTGATATAAAACTTTTATCCATCTTAGATCATTATACAACACTCTCTTAAAATGTGAGTTTTAAGCTTAAATCAACTTTGCAAAACCGTTTTATAAGCTGAGCTCTGGACATTACTTATATATTAATTAATTTTAGTCATATTTTTAAATGATACGAGATCTCCAATACATTCACTTCACACTAAGAACTAAACATCTAAAACGTAAAGTTTGCAAGACGAGATATCTACGGATACTCCGATAATGTGACTTAACCATGACACCTTTTTAGGATAGATTCTTATAACATTTTATGATGTAAATTTTAAATTTAACTCCAACTTATAAAACTGACTTGTGCTGTATTATATGGGATCTCCACCAATCTCAAAGACATTTCTTCAGTATAGAACGTTTCCGATTGAAAAGTAACAAAATAAAGCAAGAGTTACCAAGTCTACACGGCTCCCACCTCTATAATTACTCTATATAACATTATTTTTATTTTTATTTTTTTTCCCTTTCTCTTTTTGCCACCTCGCGTTTAATTGGTTTCAAAGTTCAAATCTCGAAACCTAAACGGTAATTTAGCTTGAAAAGAGGAGAGATTGAATATTTAATTTTGATGGGTAAACATGATTAGCAATCCCCACATACAGTGCATGAACTCACCACAGGACCCACGTTTTCCATTTATTCTGTGATTTGGTAGGGTTTGAAGGAGACAATGTTATAATAATATGACAATTCAACTGAGGACCCGGAACCCACGAATGAGACAGAGGACAACAGGGTTTATTATGAGATTTCAAATCTTTCCTTTGTACAACTCGTTTTTACCACCTTGTGCTTTTCACTATATATTTTCCTATACATACTCACAACTCACACCCATCTTATTAAATTTTGTTATCCATTTTGACCTAATCTCTATTGATTGAGTATTTACTTTGCTTGCTGAAGATATATTTTGTTAGTGTCCATGAGATATGGATAGCATTATTATTTCTATGTGGAAGTTTACAAAGCTAAAGGATAAATAGATAAAACGAAATAAATTGAAAGATATCTACAAAAAAGTGTTTATCAGAACAAAAATATCCACTTTATTAATTGTTATAGGTAGTAAGCAAGAATTGAATAACTTTTGAACACTAGAGATTAATTAGTGTGTTTGAAAATTTTATAATTTTTAAGGTTAACTATGTTATGTTAGTTATTGGTACTTAAAGTCTTTTAAATTTCAGTTTTAAGCCCATGCATATATTTTTTGATTTTTTTTAGTTTAAGGTATCATGAATTAGAGGTTTGAGGTTGATTGTTTCAAGGGATAGGATTTTAAGTTTTATGATTTATTATTTAAGGTTTAAGTTTATAGGCATAATTTATTATTTTTTGTTTTAAAATTTAGAATTTAAGATTTTATAATTTTGGATTCAAGAGTTTATGGTTTCATTAATTCTAGAAGGCTAAAACTCTTGCGTAAATGTAAAATTAATCCTAATTAATTTTTATTTTTTTTAATCATAATATTGATATGAAATAATTATCATAAAAAAATAATAATTAATCTTTATTAAAAATTATGAATATACTTAATAATACTTAATATAAATATTTTTTTTAACATAATTTATTTTATATCCAAACTGATAAATATTCCAATCCTAAATATTTTTCAACATGAGACACTGTCCTCTAATGAACCATTGTTTGGTAATTTTGATCTTTTTAAGTACGAAATCAGCGAAATACAAGAAGTAATATATCCAAAGGAGGCTATTAATTACCTTCCATCATAATTTGCTTGTCTGGATGGATATGACATTTCTTTATGAAGTTGTCTGTCATCTTATATCTTCGTTTTGTTGACAAAGCCAATTAAGCCTTTCAAATATCCGCATCCCACATTCCCACTCTTTTTTCTTCACATGGTTATCATACATAGTTAGATACAACCCTGCATTACGTACTACGTACGACTCACTAGTTACTTAGTTTTGGTGGACAGCTGTACGAATGAAGTAAACAAAAAGTATAAGAAAAGGAGAAAGATTGAATAGAAGATAAATCAACAAATATGCATATAAAAATTAGAATACTCAGTGGGTGTAACTTAGCAAAACACAGAAGTTTGTGGGAGGATTAGTTTGATTTCCAAATAATATATTTTTAGGGAGGAAATGGGGAGTTTAAGTGTGATTAAATTTAAGATCGGATATTATTTTCACACCGATTAATTAAGTGTATTTTTTATTTAATGATCAAATATATAAATAAGTATTAAGTTAGAAGGGATCTACTTCTCACAAAACATAAGGTTAAATCAAACTTATCCTAAATATCATTATTCATTCACTTAAACTCTTTTTAAAATACTCTATTTTATCAATTAAGATTCATTAAATATGGTATGAGAATCATAAAAATTTATAGTTTACAATAAATGAGTGTTAAAAAATTGTCTTCTCACATTTCTCTTGTACGATTCCCTTTAAAAAATATATAACATGTCCAATACTAATAAGAGGTCAGCCTTTTGGTATTTATTTTAAAAAAATTATAGTTCTAGTGTTTGTTTCGTTCTTTCTTATTTCTATTTCTTCCTTTTCTATATTCTTTCTCTTTTTTTTTTATTAATTTTCTTCATTTCTCCAATTAACCAAGCACTATAGACTCACCCTTTAAGGAAATTGATTCTAATTTTACAATGATTAATAAAATAAGACATTTTTTTATTGTTTTTTTTATAGGAATTTTTTTTATTGTTTGTAAAAGTTACCCCATAAACAATCTTCTATTAATTTCCGCCTATCAATTACTAGTGTATAGGAAAATATTTTCCAAGCATTAAAAAGTCAGTGTACATTCTTAGAAGTGAAATTATATATAAAGGGAACAAAAAATATGCTCAGTTAAATATTGTAAAATATGACAATTTTAGTAAAAAAAAAAAAAAACTACACGCATGTCAATCGAAATGGGTACATAATGATCATTTTTTTCTTATATATGTTTTTTTTTTCATTTGAAAAAAAAAATCAACATGGCATAGATGTCAGTTCCACGGATAGTGAAAACAACAAGCTAGGGTTATAATCAAAGAAACAAAATGGGAGTCATAATGATACAACAAATATATACATGTTTGTGAAATATCTGATTCGATTGGGATACCCTTTAGTGCAGCACTAGTGAACTGTCTTTATGCAATCATTGTCAAAAGCCACCATCAAAGAAAAATATATATAGCCATGAATTGATGTACGAAAGGAATGAAGGCCTTGTAGAACAAGACAAATTAAAAGGTCATTTTCTCTTATATTTCTTGGTCCACAAAAAAAAAGAAAGGTAATTTTCTATATATACTCCAAGAAGTTGCCCCGTAATTGACTTTATAAAGAAATCCCAGTGCTAGTATTTGTTTGTTTGGTGGGTTCACTTTGTTTAGAAGCAATGAGGATAGGGTTGTGGAGAGTTGTACCGTTATTTTATTTTATTTTACATATTCTAATGATTTTTAGTCACTAGAATTAAAATATTTACTAGTGCAAAAAATTAGATTATTGAACAACTTTTTAGATCATTTAAATGAGCAACACAGACTTGTAATTAAATGAAACCTTTTTAGATATGTTAGAGTAGAATCGATTTAAAAAAAATGTGGTTCGCTTGAATTTTGGACGGATTTAAAAGGTGATGTTCTTAAATGTTCTTTCTTGATCGGATACACAGAATTGATCTAGAAAGTCATAAATCTTAAAACAAAAAGGCACTCTTTCGTTCCTCTTTGTTTTTGAACCTTCACTCGCTCTTCTTGCCTCCTTGCTGCGTCGTCACTTTCTCCATCGCTTCACTCCCGCGCACTCCTATGTTTGTAACTGATCTAAAAAGTTGGCCTCCTTTTAGATAATCTAGGGCAAAGAATCAATCTAGAAAATAGTTTTTTAGATCGGTTATCTTTTCGAACAGATCTAAAAGGCTAGTTTTTAGAACAGCCATTGAAACCAATCTAGAAAGTTGACTTACAACCAATCTACACAAATTGTGACCTTTTATATCTGGATAAAATACGTTTAAATAGTTGATATATATATTTTAATTTTGTATTTGTTTTTTAATACAGTTTTATTTTATGGTTGGTCCCAGATTTGGATCACCTAAGGAAAAATTACTGTAGGGTGTAAAATGTTAATATTGACCATACCTTTTTTTTTTTAATTAATGAATAAAAAATAAAAAATAAAGCTTGTGAATAAAAGGGCAGCTGCATTCCCTTTGTGGAATAACCATGGCAAGGGATCCAAATCAGGTTATTTCTTAATATATTGAAATCGTCACAATTTTTTTAAATTGATTTTGACCATTTTTAATTGAATATGGACGATTTACAAACTGATCTTATTTCAAAATATTTAACACATTCGTCCTGGTTTAACTTATAAAGATCTATAACAAAAATTTTGATACATGAAAGCTAACCATAAAAAAAAAAATTATTAGAGAATAAATGTGCAAAATTTGGACATATATTAAGAAGGATTAAAATCCCTACATTTTTTTTAACAACTTAAAAAACTTTAATGACAAATTAATAAACTAAATATATTTAAACCTTAATTTTTATGAATAAAATACTTATACATCATTAGTGTAAAATTATTTTATATATAATCATAATTTATTGTTATAATAATTTTTAAAATAATTTTATAAAAATTAATTATGTTACAATAAATTAAGAATTGCGATTGATTGACGTTAGCATAAGTTTTTTCTTAATTTTTATTTAACTTTATATTCTCCGGCATGCATGCTTTTTGTTTCATTTCAATCGATAAGGAAAAATATTCTTTCCCTCTGTGATAGAACTGTATATTCTTGGAGCACACACAATCAAAATATTAAAGTAGGAAAATAAAATATTCTAAACAAACGTGATTCAAGATGAGTTTTAATTATATGGTACACTTTCATTAAGAAAATGGAATTTGATTGATCAGTGATGACTTCAATATTCGTTGAAGTTACAAAATTGGGCGGTTTTACGATAATTTCCAATAAACTTTTTAAAAAGTGCGTAACTTTTAATGTTGATCGCAAGTGTAAATGCTTGCTTATTATAAACCATTCATTAAAAATTATTTTAAAACATTATGTAAATCAAAGTTTCTATGACAAATACAATTATTCTTCTAAGTTCAAGCTTACAATATTTAAGACAAGATAAATAATAACCATTTAGTTATGTCAATTTTTTTTTTGTTATTAAGATTATTTAAATCCTGATTTAAAATCTCAAATTTCATATTATAATCCAAGCTTAAATATCTTTTTAATTCTTATAATTTAACGTCTTTTATATTTTTTCATGTAAAAACAAATTATTTTAGTCTTTATAAATTATACTTATTTTTTTAAAAAGTAATTTAGATAACGCTTTGAATAATAGATAAAATACTATCTAAATCGTTTTAAGAACAAATATAATTTAAAAAAAAACTAAAATTATTTTTTAAAGACAAAATACATAAATTTAAAATATTAAATTACAATAACTAAAAATATATTTAAATCAATATCAAATTGTATGTAAGACATTTCAAGAGATGCGATACATGTACCAGCATAAAGTGTATGCGTAAAGAACAGTTTTAAAAAAAAATGCATTGAATCTTTTCCTGACTTGTGACTGACAGTGATAATAAGAGGAAACATTCATGCAAATTCAATTCATTGTAAGATGAAGATATGTTCACTGTATTTAGATATAGAGACAAATTAAAAATTGAGAAGAGGATGAGATTGCTTATATTTGGCTAAAAAAAAAACCTGAGTTTTGAATTTCTCTCTTTTTTTTTAAGTACAAAATCTTTTCCTCTTCTAAACAAAGTATTAATCTTTCATGAGAATATATTAGAAGCATCTTCTAATTAAAGATAGTAAGGTGGCACTCCATTGTAGTGCATGCTTTGCTTGAGAGAGATATCTGCATAAACAAATCGACATAATAATTGGGAATCAAAAAAGAAAAAGCAATTGTTAAAGCATTTCATTAGCGTGCACTTATATATATATATATATATATTCATTGTTGAACTAATAAAACAAAGTGCGACAGAGGACACAAAGCTATCAACCTAATAAGGTGCTGTTCAAAAATAAATAAATAAATCAACCTAATAAAGTTTATATATATATTTTATAGAAAATGTTTATACAAAGAGAGAATGAATCTGCTTAATCCAAGAATAAATATAAAAAAAAGTTGTTTTTTTATCTCCATCATTCAATTTCCTTAAAATTTTAATAATTAATATTAATTACTCGTTGCCATCATTAAATTCTAAAAGTTTGGCGAAGATAAAAAATAACTTTATGTTAACATTTGAAAGTTAAATGTTTTTTTTTTTACAAATTGGAAAAAAATGTTAAAAAAACATATTTGAACTTTCAGGAACATGTACGCTTCAATTTGGACTAGAGACATAATTCCTTGAAAACTAAATAAACTTGGGTCGTTGCCCTCGTTCAATTAGCTTTGGTTCAGATTAAAGCCCTAGAAGAGGGTTTTTTTGGGCTTTGTATTGCTCCATACGAGCTTAGTGTTTGTCAACTATGTGCATTTAAAATATGGGCGTTGCTAATCCCACCTTCTGAACTGCTATTTAAACCTCCTAACCCACTAAAATGACCTTCTTATCCCTCACCTTTTCCCCTACATACCTTCCCCTTACGTCCTCTTAACCTTTTACTGTATAAGGTTAAGAGGGTGTGGAGTGTTAGCTTTAGACTAGGGCTAGGGCTATGTTTGACGTGATTTTTTTTATCTCCATTCATACGTTCCAATACACTCAAAATTACTTTAATTCAAAAGTTATAATATTAAGACTATGTTTGTATTGAATGCATGTAATTTCAAAAGTTACAACTTGAAGCTTTAGAATGAAAACTGGTTTTAAAACAAAATTTGAAATAAAATCTGGTTTACAGTGATTTTGTTTAAACTTATTTGTAAAAAAATAGTATTTTTTTAAATTTTAAATAAAATAATTATTACTTTTTGTTTTTTGATGTACTTGTTTAATCTACTTATGCTATGCTGAAGAAAATTATTTTTATTTTATTATTTTAAAAAAAAATCCGTTTTTTTAATAAACATTCTTTAAAAGATTTAAACAAACGTATCCTCAATCTTTCGAAAATTAGGTTTTCCTTCCAAAAGCAATTCTAATTGATTTCATTCCGAAATTGACATCCATTACACAGAATTTGAATTGAGCAGGGGTACCACCTTAATAAATCAAATTGATCAGGCTTTGATTATTTTCGGTTCAATAAAAATGAATCATTGCAACGTTTTTTAAGAACAGGAACAACTTACTCCATTCATCCCATAAATAATAGTAGTAACTAGGTCAACTTCCCACACTGAATGTAGTGTTAGTGCTAGCTAGATGCTTCTCATTCATTAACAGAGAAGACACAACAGAGAGACATTTGATGGTGCATGATAACCCAAGATCCCACCACCAAGAAATAGTAGGAGTCCGAGTCATAAATCTGTGAAGGAGTAAGAGTAATCATACTACACGTGCATTCAAGTCCAATGTGTATCTAGGTTCACATGAGGAGCAGCAGCAAGGTCAAAGTGGACATCAATTTTCAGCCACAGGGGCCCATGTTAGTGAACCCTTTTGTCCTGATCAATCTGTTCAGAGTTCAAAAAATGAAGATGGCAAATGAAATGACACCAATAGTTGAGATCAATAACAAATTGTAAGCATTTTTTAATGTTTGCATTTGCACCAACAAATATTGACATGAGTTATGATCTCAATGCACACACAACATACACAGATAATCTATTTTGTACTTTTGGTGGATAAGTATGTTATGCATTAATTATATTATAGGAGAATTGCTAAGTTGATAACCAGTCTGTCAATTTTTTTCCCTATCACAATGAATGAAATGCAGAGTAATATTGCAACTCAAGAACATTTGACCACTCATATGAAGTGATTATCCCTTTGTATTGTAACTCATTGAACATTCATAACCAGCTGAATGTTGAAATATTTATATACTAAAGTATTTTTTCCAGTACCTTTTTTCTGTAATTTCCCCTAAAAACATCTTTCTCCCTATAAGAAATTCATTGAAAGAGAACAAAACTACAAAGAATGTAACTTATTAGGGACTCTTCATAACCAATGAAAAGGAAAATAAAACAACAGAAAGAACGTCACCGGAATCTCTATGCATATCTGTAGGAAACCCCCTTAAAAATATAATGTGCTTTACAAAATTACACCAAATACAAGCAATTGCCTAATCTTAACTAAAATCAACTGCTAAACCAAGAAACCTTATTAAAATTACGCCAAAATGGAACACATTTGAAATATTACATTAACCTCTTGGCTGCTACAAAAACCACTATAGCTAGTTACCAACAATTGGCCCAAAAATCTAGGTCACAACAGCCATCACTCAACTAAAGGTCCTGACATTATATTGCATACAGAAACAGCAGCAACAGCAATGGCAAGACATAAAATAATTTAACCTTAATTTGCAAACTAATAACTGGGAAGGACCAAGAGCAGGAACCACATACCAGAATGTGTTAGTTGCCAGAAACAAATTGAATCTCTACAAAACAGGGGTTTTCTTGCTTTCAGAGGATCTTGATCTATCTTGTCTCAACATCTTTGTGTGCACCTCGCACTTGTCTTCTTTTAGAAACTTCAAATGAATTATTCTCCCCAATTCTCCCAATCGGTCTCTCCCTCCGAGAACCTCTCGAAGGTGATCTTTCCCTCCAAGAATCTCTCAAAGGTTTAGAGGATCTTGATCTCTCTTGCATGTTCTCAACATTGTTATGTGCACCTCGCACTTGTCTTCTTTCAGAAGCTTCAAATGAATTATTCTCCCTAGTTTTCCCAATTGATCCTTCCCTTCGGGAACCGCTCAATGGCGATCCTTCCCTATGAGAACCTCTAAAAGGCGATCCTTCCATCTGTGAATCTCTCAAAGGCGATCCTTCCCTCTGAGAACCTCTAAAAGGTGATCCTTCCCTTCGGGAACCCCTCAATGGCGATCCTTCCCTATGAGAACCTCTAAAAGGCGATCTTTCCATCTGAGAACCTCTCAAATGCAATCCTTCTGTCCGTGAATCTCTCAAAGGAGATCCTTCCCTTCGAGAATCTCTAAAAGGCTTGTCAACATCTAACTTGACTTTCCCAAACTCTCTACCCCTTCTACCGGTAGCAATTCTCTGACTACCTCTTCGGGACTCCTCTTCATCATCGTCCTCCTCCTCCTCCTCAAAATCAGTTTCACTAGCATCCTCCTCTTCACTCTCTTCCTTTCCTTCTTCTCCTCCTTCAACACTTTTCCCCTCCACCTTATCCACACCACCCTTCCCTTGCACAACCTTCCCTGTCTTTCCATCCTCCCTTACGCTACTCATCAAATGAAGATACTGGTTCCTCAAATTCATTTCGGGATGATCCTCAATCAGCGCCCCCCTCTTGAACCCCTCTCTCAAAACAACAGTATAGGTCCCAATCTTACTAGACACATAGAATATCCCCGGATGAAGCAGCAACGCCCTCTTAAACCTCGACCTAAGCCCCAACCAATCCCCAAACTCCAACAACCTCTCCTTCTCAATCTTCTTCCCAACAGAAACATGGAGCACCTCATGCAACACACCAACAACCCACACATCAGACTCATCACTAGTGCTCGGCAAATGAGAGCAATTCTCATAAGGAGACTCATAAGGCAAGTTCTGCCACTCCTTCAACCACTTCTCATACTTCTTGTCGGTCTCAGAACCATTGGAAAACTCCAATGGTTCGTGAATAAATCCATCAGTTCCGACAAATGTTTTGTTTTTGTTTCGGCTCTGGATAGCCGGAACGGCGAGATTGTCGTCCCAGCAGACGAGCTCGAGGAAGCCGTCCGCGATCCGGAAGTAATCTGGAAAGTCCGGGACGAGGGTCTGGGCGTAGTCCTCGGGGAGGCCAAGGTCCCACTGGAGGTGTTGGATGAGGGGGAGTGGGATTTTGTGGCCTCTTGCGATCATGAGGAGCTTGAGGAGCTTATCGGCGGCCTGGTGTTTGAAGCGGTCGGATTGGTGGAGGAGGTGCTCGTCGGCGTCGAGGAGGAGGGTTTTGGGGGTGAGGCGGACGTGGGGGGCGGTGGCGGCGGCTGTTGGGAGGAACTCTTCAAAGACGGAAGGGTACTTGCGGAGGAATTCGATGGGGCGGAAGGGGAGGGAGAGGGAGGAGCGTTTGAGGAGGGAGACGGGGAGGGACTTGGATGGTTCGCGCTTGATGAGATTTTTAAGGGTCAGTATGGGTTTTAGGTTTTTCTCGCGCTCTACGGCGTGGTCGAGGCCGCGGTCGCGGAGGGGCTTCAGATTGCCCTCGAAGATGGTTCGGATGTGGAGGCGGGAGTGGTGGCTGCGACTGGAGAAGAGGGTCAGGAACCGCGATGCTCTGGGTTGATGCATTGTTAGCAGTGGAATGGAAGGGGTTTGGGGGTTTTGCAGTATTGGTTAGGGTTTAACGTTTTCGTTAGGGGAGTGTATTTAAAAAAAAAAAGAAAAGTCTAAATAGTAATATTTTAAATAAGACATTTTACGGAAAAGAACAAAAATCCAAATCTTAAAATTATAAATAATTTAGAATTAAAATATGTATTAAGTATTTTGATAATGTGAATAATAATTTTTTATTAATTGATAATGTAAAATAATTTTATATTATATTTAATTATAATTTATTATTTTTTTATGATTTTTAAAATAATTTTATAAAAATAAATTGACTTTAATTAACAAAATTATAACATATTTAAATTAAGATAATTATAATATTTCTTGAAAGGGGTTTGGGCCTGGTTACCCTTGTTGTTTTGTTCATTCTTCTCCTTCTCTATAATATTGGGCTCGTTCTAGGTGCGGTTTGACGCCAAGTAGGCCTTTTTTTTTTTTCTTCTAATAAACCTTGTGAAATGCAAGGATAAAAACTCCATAATATATCACTGACTTTTGCTTCATGCATCATGTGTTACTTTTTCTCTACGAAAAAATTGCACTTGCAACTTGGTGCTACTACTGCTCATGATTAACATGCATATTGGTAATGTATATTTGACAGGTATTTATCATAGGCCTGTGAAAAGAAAACTTATTCTTCTAGGACAGATAGAATATGTTGAAAATAAATATCTATAATATCGAAATTCAAATACCAACATTGTTGTAATCTTAAAATCAAATTAACAGTTACAATGATAATATTCTTATCTTTATCTAAACATTAACAAAATTTTCGAAAAACTAATTTATTTTCAATTTACAGATATTTATAGATTGATAGATTATATTCTCCTTTTTAAAAAATGTTTATTCTACAAAAAAAAAAAAAAAAAAACCAACAGTTTCACCACTATGGCAATGGAGAATCAAAGCATTTTACAGGATAAGAGGAATCATGTTGAGGTGTTAATTATGCCTGAATTGTTCATGCATAAGACAAGACACAAAGAAGGAGTGAGACAATCGATTAGACTTCATATCCATATGAGAAAGAAAACACAGTATGGAGAATATCCAAATTTCAATGCCTAGCTCCCCAAAGAGAACATGCCACGATTTGTATGTATAAATCCAATAATGATTTGGAACTAAGTTAATGGTTGTGATTTACCAGACATAAAACATCAACCAAATTTAGCTTTATTCCCAGCATGAAGATGCAAAAGTGTATGTGTCTAAACACAAGGGAAAGAATAATTTAACAAATAACAAAAAGGTAAGTCTGTCATGTAATGTGAGTTTGCTTGTACAAGATATGCTGTTTCATTTTTAATAGCTGTCTCAAATCAATACCAAAAGGACGGACCAAAATTGATAATAAATTAACTGTGCATGCTTTTTTCAATTCATCTAAGGAAATGTGGCATTTAGCTTTCAGCAAAATTTTCCATGATTTTGTTTTGATCATTAATACTTTGCAATTGTGAATATATAGAAGGAACTATTCTGGATCATCCAAACAAAGGGCCAACCTGAAAATGAAGTAACATGCAGGATTTACTATGTCATCAAATATTCAGACACCAACTACTTAATTAATTTGGCATTCAGTGAAGAAGTCTCAAGAGAATTCACTCAAGCACTGCAAAACTGTTAAAGCATGTAAGCTAGTTAGAATAAAGTCTTGAAGTTAATCAGAACCATTTATAGGAAGTTATGCACTTGATACTTGGATGTTACACTTCGTACCAGAGTTGGAATTATCAGCCTAATTTTTCTTACTTCTAATAAATTGCATCTTATATTTTTTTTTTCTTGTGTAATTATTTGTATACAAATAGTGATTAAGCTGAGTGTGTTTGTCACTCAAACAATCTCACTTAAATATTTTCTACTTCCTAGAGAGATTGGTATAGCACTGATAGAAAAATACAACAGAAAGTCGATTAAGGTGATTTGGACATGTAAAAAGAAAGCCTCCAAAGATTATTTATTGTATGATAAACTGATGTTTTTGAGTTTATAACTAGGGAACTGATAAAACTGAAGTCTTAACTTGGTCTTCCAAAACGGTAGATAAAGAAGTACAATGTGGAGCCATTGTCCTGGGAAAGTTTTACCCACCAATTTTCATCCAACAAATCTTTTCAGCCTTAAGAAAATTTTCACACATTGCAACTTTGTGTACTGCTTATAATCAATCATGCATATTGAATATTTTACTAAAATTAAGAGATCAAATTGAACATTTTAAATTTAGAGATTGAATTGAATAGTTTTAAGTTAAAAGGAAAAGAAAATGGTTACTAATTTAACTAAAATTTTAACAAATGGAAAATAACGTGTTTGAAATATTATACCAAAAGTGTACGTATTATTCTCGGAACGAGACGTATACGTATCCTATCCTTGCATCGTTGTCATACTTAAAAACTTAGGTTACCCCACAAATGCATGTGCCCATTTCCTTAATATTCTTCGCATGTAATATTTGAATGTGAGAATATTATAAAGTGCCCAACTAGTGATATTATTGCCTATTATAGATACTATACGAGAAGCAATTATATAGATACCTTACGAGAAGTGATTCTCTAATTTTTCTAAGTAATAATAATAGGCCCCTATCATTTGCAGTTGGAAAAAGCCTCGTATAAGTGTATAACAAACATGATCATTATATTGGTTTGAATAAAATTAGACTTCAAATGTTTAAATAAATTTTAAAATTTTAGTTTTGTAGATAAAAAATATGGTTAGAAATGAAGATTTTACTAAAAAATAGTCACAAACTAAAAAAAGATTAATCATCAATAGAATTAATAAATAATTTATACAAGTAATATAATGACTCAAAATATATAAGGAAAAATCTAAAGCCTTATATATGCATTGTCACATCTCAACAAACTACCACCATGTTGTTTAGAATCCACTGTTTAAATTCAATTTGTGTGGACGACTCGCCATGAAATAGTGAATGTGAATCAGTCTACAAGTCGGTTCACAAGCCACGCAATAATAATAATAACAATAACAATAATAATATTCTCTATGTTTTTTCAAAGAATTTTAATGTAATTAAAGATAGGGGACCAATTCTAAGGTAAGAAAAATCTCAAAATTTAAAGAATGTTTACATTATAGCCGGTCAGATGTAAAATCTTATATTGTTTAACTCGTGTAGTACTACTTATAATTAAAGTTCTATATCCAAATGTTAATACAGGTTTTTTTTTTTTTTAAACAGTGTTGTTGTATAACTATAACTAATAATTTAATTTGCTGAGTCACCACATGAAATGACTTATTAGCTAACAAAACATATGATTTAACTTATTAGCTCACAAAGTTGCTCCTCACACACACAAACACACTAACACCAAATACAAGTGTTTGAACACACCAAATAAAAGTGTTCGAAGTACCCTAAAAAGAGAACCTTGTTTGTGACTTGATACACACACCAACCCCCACCAAATAATAGTGTTCGAAATACCCTAAAAAGAGAATATTGTTTGTGACTTGACATCCATATAAATGAATATGCATTGGCAAGTCAAAAAGTTAGTGTTCTAAACACCGAACTATATATAATGAACATTGAACCAAAAAAGATAATGAGCCTTAAACCAATAAGACAGTTACTAGCTAGTTGCTTATATTATATTATACACACATAAATAAAACTTTTAAAAAAAATGTATGGAATTAATTATAAACATAAAATGATGATATGATAGGAGTATAGTAAATTTTTATTCTCTAGAATTTATGTTAAAAACATTTTGTATAAATGTATAATTAAAAATATAAGAAATTGTACTTTTCAACAAATTTACAATTTATTGTGTATCATATTATTATATCTTAGAACAATTACTAGAAAATATTTATAATTGCTTCCATTATGTTTATAAAATTTGGAAAGGTTTATTCTCTTTGATTGGAGAATTCAACTTTATTTATCACTATCTAGGTAAATAATGCATGTTTGTGTTGCATTGGTGGGATGCTTGCTGGGGTTTGAACTTTGATACCCATTCTGCAACATTTTTTTCACTACAATACTTTTATATCCGTATGTTATATAAACAGACAAAAATGCATCGTCGACAAACCTCAATTTCTTGACTTGGAAATCTAAATAAAATGAATCCATTATTTTGGCAGACAATGGAGCTTTTGCCGATTGATATAGAAACTTTTTATATTTTTATTGGTGCATGCGCATTATAGATTATCAGAGTTAATATTTTCTTACTTTTAATTATATACTCTTTTTTCTTTTATCATATATAGTAAAAGGTTTTAGGCTTCAACTAACGTTTTTAATATTATTTTTGAATAAAAACATAACAATTGTATTAATGCATTAACACAAATGTAAAAAAAACCACATTATCTAAAACTTCCTAAATTATACGTAGTAATTAATATGGATTAAGGTTCAGCCCCATAATGGCCTACTAGGCTGGCCCAACTGCTCATATTCCCAGCTAGTTGTAGCAAAAAAAAAAAATTAAGATTAGTTGTAGCATGTTAATCACACGTGCTACATAATAATCAATCATTTTAATCTGATGATAACAATAAATACTTAATTATATACCACTCGTGAGTAAGTAGTACTACTCCGTTTACTTGAGTATTAGTACTTTCTAAGAATATTAGAACCCATCATCAACATTTAACCCCATTTACTGATAATGATAAGTCAACGAAGTTATAAATGTCACAAATCATTCATTTAATTTTTTCAGTTCTTGATCTTGAAATTAGAGTATTTGAAGGTGAGTCCCTTCCCCTAAATCATAGGGGGAAAACCTATATTATTGACCACGTACCATTTCCTAAACCTACATTATGCACCTACATAAATTTTGTCTTCATTATTCATAGTAAACAATGATAAATATGAATTTAAAGATGATCCACTAACTAACCCTATGTAAAATAGTTTTATAAGTCAATTGATTAATTAACAAAAGAAATTCACATATGAAATTAATATAAATTATATATTAATGTTTTTTTATTTAATTTATTTTAATTAATCTTTCAGTTAAATTTATAAATAAATTGTCATTTAATCCTTTTTAAACAGTAAATACTTAATGCAAATACGTCTTTTGATGATTTGCTAATGAGTTCATTAAAATGGCCCATAAAAATGACTAGTATATGAATATCATTGCAATTATTTTCAGCACATTGATGATGACCAAAGCACAAAGGCATGAAGATGAAGGTCCCTCGCCACGTTGATCACACTCAAAAAAACATGACGAAGCATAGCCTTACGCCGGCTTTCGTAATCGGATCCACCCCGACACTGACTGCTTACCTCTGCACCACTTTTCATTTCTCCCCGTTTTCAATTGTTGTCATTTTTAAACAAAATAAATAAAAACAAACACGAGTTTGCTTTTCTATTCCCACATAGTTTTGTTGTCCATCATGATGTGCTAATAATCATGATTTCTAGGAACTTGTTAGTGGAAAGATGAGTAGTGTCTTACTCAACCACAAATATAATAATAACAACATCCTAACTGTGAACTTCAATTTGTATTTTCTTGAATGGGAGATTATAACAGTTTTGAAAAAGGTGATAACCAATAAGGGCAATAGGACACACCATAGTGTTATCTAATTTTCATTAGTTCCCTTTATATAGAAGAGCCTGTAGTTATCATTTTTTTTTTTATTAATCTAATCGCACTCCAATATATAGAAGAAGACATGTACTAATTATATGATTACTATATTTTGTCCAATGACATGTTACATTTAATTAAAACATTGGTGTTTAAAATAAGATTTTTAAAGATAAAATAATATTATACTTTTGGTCTTTTATATACATATATATAAAATAAAAGAGCATTTTCTTCTAAATATAAAAAATATATGATTTCCCTCAAAAAAAAATAAAAAATAAAAAAAAATAAATATATATGACTACTTTATTGCTACTTCATTTTTAATTAATTGTGGGGTCTATTTATCGTATACATTTATTTTCTTATTTATAAAAATGAGTGTATTCATTGAGCTATCAACAAAAAATATACACTATTGGTTGAAAAATTATCCATTAAAAAATACTCATTTCTTAAACTATTTAAGGTCATGGATAATCTTGAAAAAAAAAAAGAATCTATGAAAAATTAACCAAAATCTAACAATTTTTATTGTTATTGATAAATTAGGTAATTGTTTCTTATAATTAGGTAATTGATCCATTATTTTATCCCAACCTATACATTGATCCATCACTAAATTGATGTACATCCAAAACAAAAGTTTTTGGCCGGTTTGTTTTAGTTTTTGAAAATAGATTTTAGTTTTAAAAACTATAAAACTAAAAAATTTGCTGGTTAATTAATTTTTAAAAACTACATATGTTACATTATTTTACTCAAACAAGTTTTTTAAGAGAATTTTTTACATTCAGAAGCAACATCTGTTTCAAACCAGAAAAACCAGATTCTGATAGCAAGTTTTAGATTATGAAGTTTTTAAAAAGAAACATTTTTAAAACATTTAATATATATATATATATATATCATTTTATTCCTTTTTATTTTAAAAAATAGAGAAAGTGTCTCATTCTTAATTAACTTCTGATATCCAATTGCAAAGAGCTTGAAAAGATGTATCAGAAGTAGAGTGTTTAGAATCACCAAAAAACGAAAGAAAGTAGTGTGTTTATTGTGCAGAAAATATTAAATTCAGGTAAGTGTCACTATTTAACCTCATATTTAATGACCAACTGATTCACTTTATAATGTCGACTAGAAAGATTACAAAAGAAAAACATTTTACCTGTGAGAAGTCATTATACAGCCCAATGTCCTCTTAGGTAATAGTACTGCAAGATTTGTATTCCACTAATATAACTGATATTGCATGTAGCCAAGAGAATCAACAATTTCTATTATCAATTAAATAAGATATTAATACAAAATTAAATAATAAAAAAAAAAGATGTGGCATAAAATTTAACTGCAAGAAGTTGCAGTGAAACAATTAAAAAAATGACTGTAGAAGATTTGGATCAGTTTTTCAAATAATTTGAAAATTTGTTATAAGAAAAAGAAACATTTTGCAAATTTTACTCATGATTGACCTAGTGGTCTGCATAGGCTTTAGAAACCCTCCTCGTGACATAGAAGTCTGGTCTGGCATGATTTTGTTGGTGCCAATAACAGTAAGAGTCGTGTAGTTGTTTGTTGTTAGTGGTCTTTCGGCCTCCAATTCAAAGGATAAAACTAAAAAGTCTCACACATAAAATAGCGTATTCCCCTTATTAACAATTTTAACAAAAACTAAAATCTCAGTTTTTTACATTTTTATCACCAAAACCACGAAAATAAAAGTAAAATAAAACACAATGTGTTAATTATTACTCAAAACATATCAACTGAATAAAACAAAGCAAAGTTAATCTCTCCTGATTTTTCACTCTCCATGGACCATACTGTCAAAGAAAAACAGAGAGAACCTTCTTATTAACACAAAGTTAAATATGTTAAAGCAAGCTCCTTTATGCTTTATACCATGACATAATAAAGATTAGTACCAAACTGTACAACGAATCAAGCATCAAGGATGAAGAGGTTTGATATACTTTTTTTATAGAAAAATATTAACTATTAATTTATTGATTTTTTTTTATTAACTGAAGATTCCAACTTACAACTTATTCTTTTTTTACTATCCTGCTCTCTTTTTTCATTTTTTACTATCAAACCAACCTTACATAACTCCCTCCACATGAATAGCTTTGATAATCATTCATCAGCATACAGACCCCAAAATATTTTATAACTTAAACCATAAATTTGATAATTTAAGTATGTTTCAACTACCTTGCAATTTTTGCTGATGATTGGCCTAGAGGTCTTCTGCATAGGCTTCAACAACCTCCTCCTGCACGTAGAAAGTCCTGTAGTAGTTTGTTCCTTGTCAGTGATGTTTTGGCCTCCAATGCAGTAAAAAAGTAAAATAAATAATATCAGGTCTCACAATATAAAACAATAAATTCTTGTTTCTAACATTTGTATCAGCATCACAGAAAAAGAAAAAAGAAACATACCCTTGATACTAGATGCTCCTCATTTGTTAAAGGTCTGAAGAATAATTATTATACACAGTCTTCTCCTTACACATGCAAAAAACCAAAAAAAAAAAAAAACTGTTTCTGAAGTAGAACTCATGATTTTAATGTTACAGAGAAAGTAAAAATAAAATCATGTCACTTTTTCTAATGATTAATTATTAGCTAAAAACATGTGAATTAAAAAGAAAAAGAAAAGTAACAACACAGATTTTTCACCTTCCCCGAACTATATATCAAACAAAAGCAAAGAGAACCTCTTCTTACATACACCAAGTAGAATAATATGTAAAAGCAAGGCCCTTTATGCTTTATACCATGACATAATAAAGATTACTATAGCACTAAATTGATAGTAGTATATAGTATCAAACTACAAACGAATCAAAGAATATAAAAAAGGTCTCATATCTATAATAATGCAATGCAAATATTTTTATTCCACGAGCAAGTCCTTTTCCCTCTCTCTCCCTCCATGACTTGTTTTGATTAATTTTCCTTATAACATTAAATAGTGTGGGCCAGTGGGGCCCACCCTTTTGGTGTCGTTGCCCTAAACGGAACTGGTGGGTACACATGCCTTGCTTGTTTCATTTGTATTAATTCCGTCAAAAATTGACTCCTGCGGCTACCTTTGATGATAGGGTGGGGTTGCCCAGTTTTTAATTAACTTCATTCGCGACAACGTTTTTTGTCTCTGTACTTAGCCTCGACCATTTTATTAACAAGAAAATGCCATAGCACATGTTGCTGCTAGTACCAGCCTACAACAACACTACTGTGTGAAATATCAGAAATTAATTAATGGGATTATAATATATTCATCTTAAAAATCTTTTATATATGATATTCATCTCTCTGGCCGGCCACACCCACACTGCAGAACCATCAATTCAAGTGAACTGGACTAGCTAGAGGTCAATGACCATGTTGTTGTTGTTGTTTAGATCATCAACCCAATTATTAATTGAAAATATCGGTCATCTATGATGTATTTCAAAAATTAAAATAGGTCATTCCAACACTTGCAAAATATGTAACTTTATTTATTTATCAGTTTAATACTCTTGTACTAATGTAAAATATTTTATATTATTAATTAATTATAATTTACTGTTTAAATAATTTTTAAAATTATCTTCTTGAATATATAACCAATTTTCTTTTTATTTATTTGTTAGATATTAATCAATTATTATAATTAAGTCTAAGCCCATATAAGGTAGTTGACTACGTCAAACTAGTACAAAAGTTGCATAGATACGTACACCCTGAAAGTCTGAAACATTGCATAACAGCTGGGTGGGTGCAGTGTGACAGTGTCATAGATTCTAGCCTCACACTTATAGAGGAGTATGTCCCTGACATCATTGTAAATGTATCTGTATTTATTATTATTACCTTTTATGAAGGGTTGTTAACTTAACCATCAAAGTCTCTTCTCAAGTATTTCACCATCATTTTAATTACACTAATTTATTACACTCACATCTTAAGGACACTTGTTCTTGAGTTCTTCCGTCTTGAACACCTAATTGTGAGAGTTCAGATGACCACACTGCACACTTGGAATGAATTAATTGTAGAGATTGCATGTATTCTCCATGCATAGGAAATAATTATGTTGGAAACGAATATGAATATGATTATTATGAACAACAATTTTTTTTTTTTTTATAAGTAATATGTTTAGGAATATTAAACCCAAAACTATTTACTAAGTTGAAAAAATTTGTATAAATTAATTTACATATAGGTTCAATAAGTATTATTATGTTATTTTTAACCTATTGTATATTAATATCATATAAAAAAGGGGAAAAATTTGATAATACACTTGATTAAGCTGATTTTTTTGTAAAATAAAATAAGTTAAATGACGACTGGCGAGTCATGGCCTCACAA
The DNA here is from genome assembly GCA_014843725.1 of Amphicarpaea edgeworthii. Classification (NCBI taxonomy): domain Eukaryota; kingdom Viridiplantae; phylum Streptophyta; class Magnoliopsida; order Fabales; family Fabaceae; genus Amphicarpaea; species Amphicarpaea edgeworthii. Next base: position 6,206,668 of record CM026325.1, read on the forward strand.
TTGTATTAATAATATTAAGAGATTAGACTCAAGTATAATTATTTAAGAAAGTTGTGATACTTTGTGTACTTCATTAATTGTCTTAGGAAAATTTTCTTATTTTTGGAGATTTTAATGTTTGCAAGTCATTAATCGACTACGATGTGGTTAACACATTATAAAATATCCAACACTAAATATATAAGAATAATTGTACTTTCCTTCAAATAATTCGACATCTCTCTCTTTCTCTTTCTCAATATATATTGATTTTAAAAGAAAAAAGTATCATATTTATGTATTGTAGAATGAGAATCACCCTAAACATAAACATGTTAAAAAAAAAAGATTATTATAATTTTTTTATTTATTTTAAATTTCTATAAAAAAATTTGTTGTGGTTTAGATTTTTATATTATATTTTTTTTTAATTTTATTAAGTACTAATATGTGACATCATCAAAACCATTAATTAAATAATAATGTAATATAATTTTAACATATATTAATAATTAAAATGATGTTACATAATTGATAAATGATTCAAAACAAAAAAAAATTATATTATAAAAATTCAAAACATAATAATTTTTTTTATAAAAACTTAAAATAAAAAATATATATTTTATAAGTATCCAAAATTTTAAAAATAAATAAATAAATAGATTATTGAAAACAAAAGTTGACTCTAATTGAGAATTGGAGTTACCAACTGTGTGAAACTATATTTATTTTCATTTTGTACGGGTTATATATCCATTACGTAGCTAGTATAGAATTATAGGTGAAGAAGGTAGCTAGGCAAAGTGGTCTTGGTTGGTGGGATTAATTTGAGACCAAGATCAAGTAATAATTAATCTCCCACGAGATTCACTTGTCGACATGCTTCAATTAAAACAAGCTCGATCGTTGTTTACGTTTTCATTTGTTGTGTTGTGTGTGTTTTTATCTTCCTGTGTCAAACCAAAGTATTTTGTCACTTTTTGTCCGTGTTATTAGGTTTTTGGAAAATTGGTCGAAAATGAAAATGTTCGAAAGTGGACCTACCACTTGTCTACATCAACAGAAACAGAAACAGTTGCTGCTGCAACCAAGTGGTCAAGTTATAGCAACTATGGCCTGGCGTGGGATCACAAGTTGAGAGAGAATTGCATCTATGAAGTCAATGAGGTCATAATTACGCAAAAAAATGGAATGTGAACGTTGGTATCAAATGAAATAAATAATCAAGGATTTCCAATGTGGTGTGGACCAGTTTCCTCTGTCAGTTAGGTTGCAATTGAAAATTATAAGGTTTGTAAACTATGTATCACCCTGAGCAAAGCCAAGCTCAGCAATTTTTTGGTCCACCCCCTTTCACACCAACATTGATGACAAATGTAATTACTTACTTTTTTTTTTCTCATCATATTACTCGTATGAAGTAAAAGTGGTAGTGAGTAATCTTCTAACGGAACGTGAACTTTATAAACCTTCTTTTTCAATGTAATTTATTTTATAAAACTTCTGTTCCTATTTATAAATAATTAAAAAAATTATGGATATCGAAAATAGTTAAATGTATTCAATTTTATCTTTTCAAAATTATTTTCTTAAATTATTCTTATTATCTTAAAAAAAAAAAAAACTCTTCTCTTTTATATGAAATTCTTCGTTATTTTACAAATATGAAAAATATTTTAGGACAAAATGTCAATCAATGGATTTAAAAAATCAAATTTTATTTATAAAAATAAAATAAAAAAGCAATTTTTATTACTTATAAATAAAAACAGAGAAAGTATTTAAATCGATCAAGATATTCAAGTCATTGAGTACTTATTAAAGGAAGATATTCAAATCATGAACTACTTATTAAATTATACAAATTGTTATCATTTGTATAACCGTTGGTGTAATTAATTACTTTTTTTTTGTGGAATTTTAATTACTTATTCTTTCACTACTTATTATAATCTTTTAAGGTAATATGTGTGTTTCTTAAAAAATAAATATTGATTACACAATTACAATGACAGAATTACTAACAAAAATGTCCTCTTTTTTTCTTTTCTTTTTTAAATGATATAATATAGCTGGAGGAAGATATTAATAAATGAGGGTAGTATTGGAAAACTAATTAATGTTTTTTTTTTAAGTGATAAATATTTTCAAAGAATCTAATAAACCGAGAAGACGTATTATATATGAGGTGGAGAATATTTTCTAACAGGATCCATGCTAAAAAATTATTTCTTTTTTAAAAGAAAAGAATATTGCAAGCACTTTGTTTTTCCAAATTTGAAAGAAAATATATTTAAAAATATTGCAAAGGAGGGAACATTGTAATTTGTAACGAAGATAAACACTCATGACAATTAACCAGCCAATATTGAGAAATAACAAAGGATAACAATCCGTTTTTTATTAGTGAAAAACTTGCCCTAGGTAAATGACTCTTTTGTTTTTTTAATTATCTTTGATTTAATTAGATACTTAAAATATGGATGATAGTGTGTGTGTGTGTGGCTATAGATCGATGAACACAAATTATGGCAATGGAAAGAAAGAACAAGATAAAACAAAACTTGCAGACATTAAGTCAGCTGAAATTGAGAATCCAGTTCTCTTTTCTCTTTTATTGACTTCAATTATTTGTCATCATGGTGCAAGTTGTAAACATAAGAAAATAATGATAAGTAGCCAATGGTGAGACCAAAATATTGCTTCTGAATTATTAATTGTAATAAAAAGCATGTGGCACTAATGCCCCAAAAAAATCTATTTTCTAACACTTATTTGGAATAAAATGTAAAAATCATTAGGTTCGCTTTAGATTTTATTTTTATTTGTTTTACACTCTGTCTCTAGAAGGATATAATTTATATATATACTTTGGGATAGGAAAAGAACCTAAAAATATCTTTAAATTCTCTTTCTCAATTTCATTCTTAAGAAAGAACCTACGATTCCTTTGGGATAAGAAAGAATCTAAGGATATATACATATTGTGGGATAAGAAAGAACCTCAATATATTTTTAATTCGTTAGATTCAATTTAGGTTCACTTTGCAATTTTTACATCTCTAACTAATGCCCAAGAACTTATTTTTCTTTTTCAGATTTGAATTAAATATGACAAATTAACAATGTGCAGTCAAGATATAGATAAATATATTTTACAATGTAAAGTATGTAATGATGTTAACAAATTGTGGATAATAATAAAAATGTTAACAAAGTACTACATTAAACATTCAATTGTTTCTTATAAAGGCCAATGGTGCAGTCACATGCTGGACCAATCAGTTGATAAAAATTACAAACCCGACTCTCCTTGTAAATTTAATATATTAATTGAAATAGCTATTTTATATTGACAAGAAGAAATTTTATATAGCAGAGAAATCAAATTTAAAATGTAATGGACGTATGGTATTTGTTACTGTCATAATAGAATCTGACCTTTTTTATTTTTATTTTTAGTAAAGTATATATGAATAAAAGGACAAAATTACAAGACAGAAATTAACAGAATCACGTAAGAAATAATCCAAAACATTCAGTGGAGGAATCGGGGCTAGTTTCCATGACAATGAAATTAATTACTAAGTGTTTATAGTTATTGATCAATCAAAATAAAGTATATTCATAAATATCCCATAAAAGAAATCAAATTACGTACCCTGATCGACAACAAAAAACAGAAAACTAGTGTGCTTTTTTTGTTTAAAAAAAACTTATAGTGTATTTAATATTAAATATAATAATATGTAATTGATTCATTATTTAAAATATCTTTTAAATTATTGATATGTGATATGTCCCCCACAACATATAATTAATATCATAAACCCAACTCTATATACATAACAATAACAATACAAATAACTCCTTGGAATTGCACTAGGATAGTGATTTGATAGTGTTTTCTTTGGTCAACTCACGTGTCAATTTACTTTTGAATAACTATATATATGAACTAAAAAAAGGATGTGTCCTTTTTATAACTTGGTTCATAGCACACCCATCCCCAACTTTCTCTTGGTACCTCTCACGGCTTTATCGTGGTTTTTGTTTTCTTTTGATCCTTGTTTTCTTCTTGGTCGTTCTCAATTGGCTCTTTGGTTGAATACGAATTAGAAATTATGGCTGCATGCTTAAATAGCAAAACACGGCCGAAAAATTCCACACTAGGAATAATCGAAAGCAAAATAATAGGAGTAACTTAAACGGAATGAATTCACACAAATGTTGACTTGAATGAATGAATGAATTTGGTTCACTCATTTTATTTCTGGAGAGGGGGATAATGAAGAAAGTTTTGTATTAGTTGAAAAGTTTTCAAACTGGTTATTGTAAACATTCTAAGTCAATAAAGTTTCTATGAGACTATTTGCGTAGTTTTGGATTAGCAAGTTTAATTAGAAAATTTTGGAAATTGGTTAATGCAAACATTCTAGGTAATAAAGTTTCTATAAGACTCATGCATCATGTTAGGATAATTGTTGTGCTTAACTATAATGATAGATAATTACTTTTAGACTAACGGATTAAAATGAATAACTTCATAAGAATTGACTAACTTTTTTTTTTTTTTTTTTTTTTTATCGTTGTAGATGGTTTTATAGTTTTCACCAAAAAAGAAGAAGATGGTTTTATAGTACTAATTTTGATTTTGTAGAACAAATCCATGGATGAATGGTAACTGTATCCAGGTAAACAGTTCAGGATTGAAAGATTTTTTATTTTATTTTATATAGATGATATGTATCTTTTATTTATCAGCAATACTTTTGCTTAAATCGAGAAGATATATTATGAATGGTAAACATCTCTCTCAGAATATTTAATGTAGCTATGTAGTACTATTTATTATTTAGGACTTTAATTTAAGATTATTGGTTAAGTTGAAACAATGTTCAATGCTGGATTGAAAGAATCAGTATGATGCTTGCAGCATTGATTATTGATTACTGTATTTTTTTTTTCCCAACCCTTTGTAATTTTGTTTAAACATACAAATTAAGAAATCAAAGTATGAAACGACTCAAGGAGAAGAAAGAAAATAATGGTAGCTAGAAAATGACACCACTAATTACTAGTAGCTATTTATTGTCTATTCTTTATTGGTATAATTGTATTTACGACCCCCAAAGTCATCACCATTAACATCATCATCCCTAATTTGATCCACTACATTTTCGTACGCTTGTATCCATATATTCATTCCACAATCACCAGTTTCCTTATGATTGAACTTCACAATGTTAAATGACACCAAGTCATTTTTCCACCATAATAATATTATATTAATTTCTAATTAGATTGCTACGCCCATTATCATCGTTGTGCCACAATTTCATCCATGATTATCAGAACTCTTAGTCGTCATGATGCTCAAATTTTCATTTTCTTTGTGCAACAGCTAGAAGGTAGCAAACAAAAATTACCTTATGCTAAAGAGTGACACTTTGAAATTTGAATGACGTGTAGATTTGATAGTTGCTACATAATGTACTTCTTAATAATGAGAACAACCCTTTTTGTAAGTTATTAATTTTTGTTTGATGTTAATATGAGTTTTTTTTTTTTTTTTTTTACTACCGGAAGATGCTTATAGCTTTTCATTCATAATCAAAATGTGGATACAATTAGGACAATTCTAAAAAAGGCGTGGATTAGCAAAGAGTTTAGATACTTTTACAAGTGTATGAACAACTTGATTTGCTTGTCTATAAACGAAACTCATGTAGGAGTTGTTAAGTAAACTAAATGTGCAATTATAGACTTTTATAATAATTTCAAGCAAGGAGTTGGTTCTAACACGAGAGTTGAGCATGTCATTGGCATGCTTTTAGTCAATCTCAAAGGTAATGTTTGAGTAACTCAATTCCATAGTCCAAAGGGAAGCGTCAAGGAGTGCAGTTACTTTTGCCTCAATTGGAGGGACAAACCCTAGCCTACGTGAAGTTTTTGCAACAATAAAATGTCTATGGCAATCACAAATTATAGCTACCATGCCAAATTCAAAGGGGTCATGAAAAATGGCAACGTCGACGTTGCACTTATATGAGTTGGTTGTTGGCTTTATCCATCGTGGCCTCTACTAATTTATGATTCTGTTGGAGGTGTGAGGGGATGTTCCGCCTTGATGGTATCGTTGGTGTTGTTTCCACTTCATGATGATGTTTAGAGATGTCAACTGGCTTGCTAACATTGTCCCATACCTTCCCGTTTCTCCTTTGCCATAAGCACCACAATGTGACAATGAAATTGACCATATTGTTGCCTTCCAACTGCGCCAAGCACATGAAGATGCATGCATTGGTTTTGTTTGTGGTGACAGTGTTGTTGGATAGCTGACCAGCACGTCGTTTTGGGCCCAGATATCAATTGCATGCAAGCATTGGAAGAAAGCGTGCCATGTGGTTTCATCATCCGCTTCACATATTGGGCATACTATCATGCATCCTACTTCTTTAGACATAAGTCTTGTACAGACTGATAGGCAATTATAAAGGACCTTTCATAGGAAGTACTTGATTTCCAATTTCCAATGAGGTACTTGTAAAGACCATAGTAATTTCCAATTTCTAAGGACATGAAACGTCGAGTTGTCTATAGTCGATTCCATCAAGTGGTAGTAAGCAGACTTCACTGAATATATTACATCACGTGCTAGACTCCAAATCAATTTGTCATCATTGCTTTTGAAGTGGATTGGCATGCCTAGGATTTCACTTGCGTCTCTGTCATTAAAAAAGTGTTCGACTATACCTTGTTGCCACGTACCTATATCATGGTCAATTAATTCTCCCACTTTGAGGTCCTCGAGTTTGATTATTGGTTAGGTTTGGATGTAGGGGTTGTCTTTCTCCCAAAGCCAAGGGTTATTCTAAACATTTATAGCATGTCCATTCCCTAATCGCCACCTTATGCCTTGCTTAACCACTACTCGTGAAGTTTAGATGTTACACCATGTAAAACTGAGGTTGGCCCCCAAACTAGCTTGTAGGAAATTCCCATTGGGATAATATTTGGCTTTGAGAACTTTTGATATAATAGTATCTTGGTTAGGAAGTAGATTCCAACCTTACTTCCCTACCATAGCTAAGTTGAAGTTGTAGAGGTGATGGAAGCCCATACCATCATTTTCCTTTCTCAATGAGAGTCGATCCCAGCTCATCCAACAAATTCCTCTACCTAAGTTACCTCCAGAACCTCACCAATAAGAGTTTAGCATTCGCTTAATATTGTCCCCTAATGATGACAGCAACAAAAAAACACTCATGTAGTAGGATGAGATTGCTTATGCCACTAATTTGATGAGTACCTCTTTTTTCCATATTCTCTGGCAGGTAATTAAAAATCACATTCTTCTTTCTCCAAATCATAGATGGTAGGCTCAAATATTTTTCAATTCCCAAGCATTCAGAAACACTTAATAGACTAATAATATTGTCTTTAACATTTTGTTGGGTATTTTTGCTGAAAAGTATGTCTAACTTCGTGAGGTTGACAACTAATCCAAACGACTTCTAAGGGATAAAGCATGTAAGATGATTTCAACTTCATTGTTAATCGCCTTGCAAAATAGGAAGCAATCATAAGCAAATAATAAGTGTAAGAGAGTAAAAACCCCTTTACACACATTGATACCATGTCACCCTGTCCTTTAACACTTCAAAGAAGGGACAAGAGTCTTTCCATGCAGATGATGAAGAGGTATGGAGATAGAAGGTCCATTTTCTTGAGCCCCCTCTTGGGGTTGATAAAACCAATGCCATCACCATCAACTAGCACCTTATAGTCCATCGTTTTGACGCATAGTTTGATCTAGTTGATCCATTGTTGGTCATAATTCATTCCATTTTATTGAAGGTCTTACTTATGTCAATTTTAGAAAAATAAATTCATTTGTATTTTTATTTTATTTTTACCTCCTTTTAAAAGACTTATGTCAATGATTTGAGCATACACTAGTCACTTGGTTGAGTTTGAAAAATCTTTTCCTCTAACAATAAGTTACAAGAAAATTTAGCATAGAAAAAAAAAAAAAAAAACAGATACTAAATAGCAAAAGTTAGTCACTATTTAGTATTATTGACTTTTGCATTGAAGTTGGGTTGAGTGCAAATTCACTTCAAGCAAACATTTTGCGTCCATATTATGGTATGCCAGTAAAGATTAAAACTTAAAAAATAAAATAAAATAGAGAGCCAAAAATAAATTTGATTATATTCAAGTTAAAATTAAGTAGAAAAAAAAAAGTGATATAAAAATGTTGTCTTACTAGAATAAAAGGTGCTAGCTTCTCATTATATCAATGATTTAACTTCATTAATTTAGGGGTGCTTCTCGGCTTCTGGTATGCTAGTATATTTGGTTATACTCTATTAATGTCTGCTTGCATTAATAGGTAATAACCATTCTATATTGCAACTTGTGTATATTGGTATTGCTTATACCACTTTTGGAATACAAGTGCTTCTTTTGCTGTCCAAAAAAAAAAAGCAATGTACACAAAATGCAGCCAGAAAAGCACATTCAGCCATCATATGCTACGATCAATAAAATAAGCAAAAGTAATCAATCACGCACGCGCTGTAATTTATCTATATAAATAAAATGTGACTAATCCTTATCTAAACAATTTAATTGATAAAAAGAAAATCTAAACAATTTAAACTTTATGAAGTCAAAGTTCGATCGTTTGAATTTATTTTATACAGTGGGACGCAATGTATTTTTTTTTTTTTTACGTGAAATACACAGTTTTGAAAATAAACTTAAATCACTGAAAGTATTTTACCGTAACTTTAAAAGGTTATTCAATAGTGTTTTTGGATGAAAAAATAAAAAAAAATGTAAACATTATTGTATTTTCTTTTATGTGTTTAAAAAAGAGAAAGAGAAAAAAGCACCTTTATAAAAAAAATTAAACTTCTCACCCTTACTATTTTTTAATTTAATCTTTCTAATTTTTTTCTTCTCAAGATTCTAAGGATAAGATTCCTAATCTTTTCAATAAATCTAATCGTAGTAATTTATAGTGACCGTGTGTCAAATATGATGATGAAGTATAATGATGGAACTGCAGAAGAAATGGGCTAAGCCTTTTGGGGAGCAGAAGGAAAAAGTTCCCAAACGCAATTATTTAAAAAAAGCACGTTTACCAAAGAAGGGATTCTCACAAATCTGTATGCGTCCAATAGAGTTGAGACGAAGTTGATCTCCTTGTCAGCACTTGTTGTGTACACAAATTTAAAATTAAAATAAATCAAAAGTCAACAATTCTGGTGCATGTTGAAGTTCGACAGTCTTCAAGTCCACACTAGACAATGTGCAAGTGTAATAGTCCAATTTACCCTGGTCTTCAATCTTCATCATCATTAATTCATCATTGACTCTGGTCAAATGGACGTATGAAATATGAATGTCGTATATGGCATGTGTTGATTATATTTGATACTAATAAATAATGAATTGAATTTAAGTTTAATTGCATTTTTTTCTTAAATTTTAATTAATTATCTAATTTAATCCTCAACTTATAAAATTTTTTAATTTGATCTCCAAATAATTTAAAATACATCAATTTGATTTTATTTTTTTTTAGATTTTGTTATTTACCTCTTTTACTAAATATATTTTCATGAAAACATAAAAAAAAGTACTTAATAAAAAAAATAGTGTAAATAAAAAAATTTAGTGTATTTTAAATAATTTCAAGAATTAAATTAAATTTTTTTATAATTTAAGAATCGAAATGGATAGTTAATTAAAAATTATGGTGCAAAATTATAATTAAGCCCTTGAATTTATATGTCCCGTATAATAGTAAATTCCTAATTTATATTCTCCAAAAATCACATAGTTAATTTTTCAAATTATATTTCTCATACCTATTCCTAATTTATAACTCCCACAAGTACATGGTTCCTTCTAGAGACCATTTTTAAGATAAGTATGAGAAAATTTATTCATTTTTTAACTTTCGTAAATTAAGATCGCAACATATTTCAAATTAAAGGAAGAGTGAATTTATCTTTATTTATCATGTTATTAGAGAAACTCTATTTATATTAGTTAATTAGAAAACTAAAGTTTATGCTAATTAATAAAGCATTGAAGTGGATAGTGATCATGTTCAAACTAAAGTTTTAATCCACGTCAGAATACGATTCCTTTTTAATAAATAAATAAATAAAAATTGATAACGAAGAATGATTTGTCAAACCTTCAATAATTTAAATATCTTAAAGTAGTAAAAGTGTGATTATAAAACTGCCAATTAGAAATGTTTACTCGGTTTGAAAATAAGAGTAACTGAAAACGGTTCTGCACGCGTATTCTTATTTTATTTTACTAATTAAAAAACAAAAAGAATGCGGTTATCATATTTAATTAAAGAGAAAAAAAAAACTAAAAAGAATGCCGAAAGAAAGATAAAATAGAAAGAAAGAAAAAAACTGAAACGAAAAAGTTGGTGGACAGAGCCACCGACACCATTTGACTTTGAGGCCCCAACCCCAACAACCACCGACTCGTGAGAAACTGAACGATAATGTGATGTCATTTTTCCGCAAATCCATGGCAACGTTATGCAAATCTTGGACTCATAATAAATATGTTAAATTTACATAAAACTTAAGATTGTATAATTTTTGTAAAAAAAAATTAAGATGGTATAATTTTCATTGGTTGAAAAAATTTAGAGGATAAATTATATTTCAAACTGTGTGAGTATAGTTTAACGTGTTTGTTTTTCACTTTAAAAAAAAAGTATTTTTTTAATGATTTATAACATTTATTGTTCTGATGTTCCTCATATGTGACTTTAATTAGTTCTCGAGTACTTGCTTATCTTTCTTTTTATTCTTTTTGTAGATGACAAAAAGAATATAGTATAGATCAGGCTACCGTATTTTTCCGTTGTTTCCTAAGACCGATGGTTATCAGGAAAAAAAATAAAAATTATAACTTATATGAACAATACTTAGGATAATCTGATACTTGGTCTATTCAGTCTGACAAATTAATTTGTGTGTTTGATACATACATATTTATTTCAAACTGTTCTTATACTATAATTTAATCACTGTCACCAGAAAGTCTTTTTATCAGTATTTTTAATTAAGGACGACATATGTTTGCTAATGATGTGGAAGTGTTTTGTTATGTATTAAGATAGCTTGTGTCTCTCTTGGTGGGTAATTAGGAATCTTATTTCTTAATCATGGGTCAATGGTAGTTAAGTATCATTAGTGGGATTAATTTTCGAATCAATTAGTTAAAAACATGTGTAATCTCCTACTTCGGACAAAAAAAAAGTTATTTTATGTATTTTCTTTTCTGTATTTATTGTTCTGATTGAGCATTTTTTGTACTTTAATCTTTATCAATAATATTGTTTTAGCTTATATAAAAAAAAATGTTTGATAATGATGTTAATTATTAACTATTCTAAATCACTAATAAAATACTAATTTGTTAATGGGGTTTTTTAAAAATCACTACCGAAGTTCACTAAAAAACATTTTTTAAAGAAATATATACATTCAATGTTAGCTGTTTTGATCACAAAACTACTAAAAGGCCGATATAAAAAGAAAACTACTAACAAAGTATGATCATAAAAAAAAAAAAAAACTAAAATTGTTCATGTTATCAAAAGTTCTAGTTAATGATTTTTTAACCTATCATAAATGTCAAATTTCTGCCAAAAAAAAAATCTAACTAAACGTTTTTAATAAGGCATTTTTTTTAAATCATGTTTTTTTTTTCATTCATAATATCCGAATTAAAGAACTTATATATAAAAATCGAACCAAGTAAGTACCACTCATACCAACATTTTATTGGTGGTTTTAGATAAACTACTAACGTAGTTAATTAATGTTTTCTATTTATTCTATTTTATTGTTTTCTCTACTAGTAGTAATTAACGCTTGTATCAACAGCCAAGTATTTATTAATTAATGTTTTCTATTTACCATATTTTTTTTGTTTTTTCTACTAGTAGTAATTAAAGCTTGTATCAAAATATAGTATTTATTGTTTTTCCTGTTTTGCTTCGATCATGTACCAAACAAATATAAGTCCCACATGAGAGAAGTCAACCACAAATCTAGCTAGTGATAGAAATACAAAAGAACTACTAAACTTCAATGGCCATTTATCCAAAAGCACTATCAAATCAAGACAACATTTCTAATTTTAAAGTATATACAATCATGAGATCATGTAACACACAGTATATATTTAAGCAGTTAAGAGAAAAAAAGAAAAAGAAAAATATGTTCATATTTAATTTGATTTTGAAAACGCATATGATTCAATAAATTGAAATTTCCTTTTGTACAAGTTTCAAATGTTGAGTTTTGAAGGAAAATGGATAAGATGGATTAGAAGTTGTTTAATTAATAATAAGGTGTTGGTTTTAGTTAATGAGAGTCTCACGAATAATTTTATTCTGTCTAGAAGATTGAAATCAGGTGATGACTCACTTGGTCTATTTTTGTTTATTATTCTTGTGAAGGGTTGTGTAACATGATGAGGGAAACTATTTTAAAGAAGTTATTTTCTAGCTTTGTTGTTTTGGTAGATGGGGCACAAGTCATTTTTTTTCCTTTGCGAATGATACTATTTTCATTAAAAGTATATAGTATTAAGGTGTTTTGAACTTGTTTCCAACTTGAACATAAAGAGTGATTTTGGACTATTGAGATCATGGAAATGTATGTTAAGTACTTGAATTGTAAACTTATGAATATCTCATTTGTATACATAGGAATTCCTATAGATGTGTTAGAGTCTACCTAGGAACTGATGTTGGGTAAATATGTTAAAAAATTATCGCTTTAGAAACACAAAACACTTTTTTTTGCAGGGAGTGTCCCTAATAAATCCGATTCTTCATATTTGTCTTTGTTTTATTTACCCTTTTTCACAATGCCTAGGAAAGTGAGAGAGGGGGTTATAAGAATTCAAAGAAATTTTCTGTAAGGTTGTGATGAGGGAATAAAGAGGATAGCTTGGATGAAATGCAAAAAAAATTGTGAACCAAAATGTTGCGGTGGATTGAGTATTAAAAATATTTTGATCTTCTAGTAAAGTGGAGATGAGAACCTTTTCACCATAAATGTGTATGGAGAGTAAGGTGTTTGGGATCTAAATATGTTGGGTGGAGAGGTGTTTTCAAGGAGGAGGTGTCTTGTAAAACTTCATCATTATGGTGGAATAATTTGTGTAAAGTATGTAGAAGTCAAAATAATTCAAAATGGTTTGAGAAGTTGTTTGAAAGGAAGGTGGGGGATAAGGAAAGATTAGGTTTTGACAAGATGCATGGTTTGGAGACCGATTGTTGATAGACTTATTCCCAAGATTGCTTTTCAACTCTCTACAAAGTGAGGAACTTCTTGAAAGCATGGACACATTGGAAGGGATGTTTGGAGGTAGATTTTTTTATGGCATAGAGAATGGTTTTAATGTGAACGAGTTTTTGTGAATAATATAGCGAGATTGTACCCAAATGTTAATTTTCAAAAACCTGACGAGTGTGGTTGAAAGACTCCTTTATATTCGGTTAAATCAGCTTATGGTATTTTGTATAGTCATTTGTATATTTGTTGGCTAAAAAATAGCTTCAAACAGATTTGGGGTTTAAAAATATCATCGAAAGTCAATTTCTTCTCATGGAGGGTGATGATCAATATATTTTGAAATTTATAATAACATATTCTATATCAATTGTACAAATAACCAAATTTAAGAATACATTTTAGATTGATTCTCCATGCAAAATTAGAATGTTGGTATCTTTTACAACTTTTGAAATTATTGATGAGATTTATTTATTTTTATTTTTATTGTACTAAGAAAGAATCTACAAAGTCAATTTTTTACATCGGTTTTTTTTAGTATAGCCATATGTAAAAAATCTAGTATAAGATTTCTAATGCCAGTAATGTGCTCATATTTGTATCATTATTAATTTACTCTTCTTTTTTTGGTCATTATTAAAAAAATTAATTTTTGGAAGAAATAAATTATCAATAAAGAACATTATGTTTTAAGTTTTTGTTGACACTAAGTAACAAGATTTTATAAAGTATGTAAATGTTGACAGCTATGGAGTCTTTTTTGTTTGTTTGTTTTTTCTAACAACAAGGTATTTCATCGTTGGAAGTTATGAGACTAATCCCTTGAGAAAGTAGAGTACCGAATAAGGTGAAACTCCTCACATATGTTGCTTTATTTCCATATCTAGCTAAGGATTGAACTCTCACATATGCTTAAAGGACGCAAAACACTAGTGGGTAGTTAAGGAAAAAATGTATTATTGAGTGGTGGTTTATCTTGTAGAATTCCTACTATGTAGAGGTCAACCATAATATCCCACCGATCCTATTTCTAAAGGTAGGTTATTGGGTGACATCTTTAATGGATAGAATAGGTGAAAATAATTATTTTATCATTTGATAATTTTTAGTTATGATGTGTTAAGATAAGATAGTTATCCATATCATATTGTTTATTTAATTCTTTTGTTAGTATAATATATTTTTTTATATGAAGAAAAATTTGGATAACATAATAAGATATATTGAATTTCTCTCATCTTTCTAATTCAAATACATAGTAAATTGACCTAGTATCTAAAAAAAAATCATAATTTTGTATAAACTTCCACCAATCATGTAAATCACTATAAGAAATTGATAATTCTTTTTTATTTAAATAAATATAATTTATATTATTTCAATCAATTAAGATTGTTATATAGTACTTATCAAAAATAAAATATAATTGAAGTTTATTATGCTCTTATACAATGACGTTGGATCCAGGAAATAGGGGTTATAATTTTTTTTACAAAAATTGAAGATAAAATTTTGAAAAAAATATTTAATGAAAAAAAAAAAAGGATAAAAAAAAAATATATATATATATATATAAGAGGGAAGGGGAGGAGGGGGATCCTGCTCCCCCCAATCTCTTACATATCTTGTTCTTATAAGCTAATTAAAAGAAAAAATTAATGATTGGTTTATGTTGTGAACATGCATCCATGTGTAAAGGTAGATTACGATGGACCTAGTGGTGTTAATGTGAGTTTCTAGCTAAGATAAGTGACGCAAGATCTTGTGCTATAATATGAGCAAGCGCGTAATTTACGGTTGCTTGGCGAGATCCTTAACCTAGTGTGGAAAAAGAATGATGGACGACAATGAACCTTGTAGTGTGAATGTGAGTTTGTAGATAAGATAACTGATGATGAACCTTGTGGCATGAGTGTGAGTTTGATGGTAAGATAACTTACGATGGATTTTGTACCTAAAAAAAAAAAAACTTTTACTAAGCCATAGGATTGGCACAACAATGTAAGATATTGTGAATGATATATATAACGGAAGAATGCTTATTTGATTCATTTTATATGTAATTTTTTTTTTCATCAATAACATTAGTCTCTTATCCATTATAAAAAATAATTAAGTATTGTTTGATAGGAGAGGATAATAATATAATATGATAAGGTTATAAATTTTAATTATATATGATATTTAGTGTATGTTAAAAAATTTGATAATAAATTGATAATATAAATTATGTTTGATTAAATAAAAGAATTGTCAATTTGTAACACTTGTATACATGTAATTAGTTAAAATTTATATAAAATTATTGATTTTGGTAAAAATTATTAATTATTAATAAGTAGAATAAATTAATTTATTATTTATTTAAATAAAAGTATTAATTAGTGAGGGGATAAGATAAACAGGATTTTCAAAAAAAAAAAAAAACTATAGGATATGACTATTATACTTTTAAAGATATTATTTCAAATACTGTAACATTTTATTGCTGAAAGTACCTACACTATAAAACAAAAAATTATCAAAGGATATAATTAAAGACACCAAACAAACCCTTAAACTTTTATCATCTTCTTAGAAATATCTCAAAATCAAATCATGATACATCCCGGCATCCCGCCAGCCAATCTAAATCGATCTCAGTCGCTCTTTCCCATGATGAATGTGTCAATGTATGAATCCTGATTCTGCAAATCATTATTATTATTTAAAATCCTTCATGCAAACGCAGTTAAACTTATTTGTTTTATCCCAGGATAAAAGACAAAGTCCATGCACTATACGTTGGGCCTCCCCCAGTCCGTGTTCCAGGTCTATCTTTGTCTTTATCCACATTTTTCAAAATTCCCCTCGCTGTTAATACTAATAAAGTCTCGTAATATTCGTTGCCAAACAATAACACCGAATTCTTAATCCTCAAAACACACCTCCCCTTTATTTTAACAGTCACCAACATAGCTCAATCAATTCATGCATCTTACTCTGTACATCTATGTCCGTATTTATAGTTTGTCCTATCTCTTAACTCATACCATACTCCAGTCATAATATATCAATATTCAATACACCTACTTGTTATACGGTAGTATCTCTCTTTTTTTTTATATATTTTATTTTTAAAAAATATTATGTAATGAAAAGGTAAAATAATTTTAATTAATTAATTATCAATGAAATCAATACATAATTTTTAGTACTACTAAATATAATCTGTTTAACCGTCAAGACCAAGATTCATGCATTAAAGGGTGTGAAAAGATGAAAGTTGAACCCACACCACTTCGAGGAAGAAGCGATGATGGGACCAGCTTGCGTTTTGAAAAAAACAACAACTAAGTTAACTGAAAAAAATGTATAATTAAATTAAAAGTATTATTATCCATTATCAATTAGTAAAATATATCCACACATCTTAAGTCACACTTCCCTGTCCAAATTTAGTCCAACCCATTCTCCCCACGCTATAAAATCCCCCCAACACCCTCCTTTCTTCGCACAACACATCTTCTCTTGTTCCTCCACCTTGTGAGAAAACACTGTTTCTCTCTTTGTTCATTCAACATGGAGCCACCATCTCCAACAAAACACCAAGACCTAGCCAAAGCTTCCACCACCACTACCTCCCTTAGCATGGAGTCCGGCCAGGTTAAAACGAGCCCACTCCGGAAAATGTTTGCCGTGGCTTCCATCGCCGCCGGCATACAGTTCGGGTGGGCTCTCCAGCTCTCTCTGCTCACACCCTACGTCCAGCTGTTGGGTGTCCCCCACGCGGCGGCCTCCTTCATCTGGCTCTGCGGCCCAATTTCCGGCCTCGTCGTGCAGCCCATTGTGGGTTACTACAGCGACAACTGCACCTCCCGCTACGGCCGGAGGCGTCCCTTCATACTCGGGGGCGCTCTAGCCGTCGCCATAGCTGTGTTCCTCATCGGCTACGCGGCCGATATAGGACACGCGGCAGGCGACGACATAAGCAAGAAAACCCGCCCCCGGGCCGTTGGAGTTTTCGTGATAGGATTCTGGATCCTAGACGTGGCCAACAACATGCTGCAGGGACCCTGCCGCGCGTTCCTGGCTGACCTAGCCGCCGGCGACCAACGAAAAACGAGAATCGCCAACGGGTTCTTCTCGTTCTTCATGGCCGTCGGCAACGTGCTGGGATACGCGGCAGGATCGTACAGCAACCTGCACAAGATATTCCCCTTCACGGAGACAAAAGCCTGCGACGTGTTCTGCGCGAACCTGAAGAGCTGTTTCTTTTTCTCGATCCTGCTGCTGCTTTTCTTAGCGACGGTGGCTCTCATCTACGTGCAGGACAAGCCCGTGGCGGCGCGGGTGCTGGATGTGGATGCGACGCAGCCGTCGTGCTTCTTTCAGCTTTTCGGTGCTTTGAAAGAGCTGAAGAGGCCGATGTGGATGCTGATGCTGGTGACGGCTGTGAACTGGATTGGGTGGTTCCCTTACTTCTTGTTCGACACCGACTGGATGGGTCGTGAGGTGTACGGTGGGACTACAGGGACTGCAGGGACTGCAGAGAAGGACGCGTACGCTAAGGGAGTGAGGGTGGGGTCTCTGGGGCTCTTGATAAACGCCGTCGTTTTGGGGTTCATGTCGCTCGCGGTGGAGCCCTTGGGGAAAATGGTTGGTGGAGTCAAGAGGCTTTGGGCTATTGTGAACTTTATTCTCGCGATTGGGTTCGGAATGACGGTGGTTATCACCAAGGTGGCGGAGCACCAGCGCCACCTCAACCCCGCCCTTGTCGGCAACCCCTCCAGCGGGGTCGTTGCTGGCTCCATGGTTTTCTTTGGTGTTCTCGGAGTTCCTCTTGCGGTAATGTTTTCTCTCTTCTCTCTCAAAAACTAAACCAAACTCAGTAGTTTTGTTTTTTATTTCCAAAATCGGAGATTACGGTCTAGTTTTATTTATTAAAAAATTACATTTAACAAATAAAAACAAGAGATTTTAACTTTTTTTTCCTTTTAAAACTTGTTTCAAATCATTAGAGTATCTTTAGGGTACTTTAATTTGATCAGAGTGTTTGTGAGGGATTGTTTTTCGGTTTTATTTTTATTCTTCTTCGTACTTGGTTGGGACATGAGAATGATTCTGGACGGTAAGTTGTCAGTGGGTGGTGTTGTACACTAGGTCCCTTCCCAGTTTTATTATTTTCGTATTATAATTTTCATGTTTTTACTTATTGGTTTCAAACATTTTTGAAAATTCTTAAACTAAAAATTGAAATTGGGTCTATTTTTATAATTTAGTTTCTTTCTCAAGTTAGTTTATAAAATATTGGAACTCTTTCGGAAAAGAAACCATTTTTTTATGGTTTTATAAATTGAAGGAATAAGGACCAATTACTATATTGAAGTTTATTTTTCTATAAGCAAGTAAATTTTGCTGACAAGAATGGAAATAGATAGTAACATATAATATAAGGAATGGTCATTCAATTGTATGCAACAAAAATAATTTGAATACAAATTTATATCTCATTGAATTGATTGCTAGTTTTGTATAAAGAATCTTGAAAAGTCTTAAAAGGTAGACTCTTTTGACTGGTGGAGTTTCGGTTTGGACTTGTTGTCAGTGTATTTTTTTTTGGCAGGTATTACCTAATTTTTTGGCAGTCAAAAGAGAGATTTAAAAATATGATAAAAGAAACATGACTTCTGATTTTGTATGAAAGATAGATACATCATATATGACTTTTATTTTTTATGTGAAGATGAAGTCACAAAAAAACGAGGTTTTATAGGACAATTAAGAAAAACAGATAAGCATGGAAAAAAAAGTTGAATGAATTAGCTTGAATAATGACCTAGTTGCTTTAAACTCTTAAACTAATATACACTTTTTTTTTAATTTCTTTTCATGTGTTCAGATTACTTTCAGTGTTCCTTTTGCTCTAGCATCGATATACTGCAGCACTTCAGGAGCAGGCCAAGGTAAACAACTTGTTTGAAATAGATTATTCTAATTACAATGATTTATACCTAAAATTCATAAAAGTAACTTTAAATATTTTTTTTTTTCGCTAAACACACTCTTCATGTAGACAAATGGGTTTTTAAACTTTTACTAACCTTTTTTGTTTTTCTTGCTTCAGGTTTATCTTTGGGTGTCCTCAATCTTTCAATTGTTGTACCACAGGTTAGAATATTTCTCATTCTGTCTAATTTCGTATCTCGACAGATTAATCTACAAGGTCGATCAGATACTTTGAATAAATAATAATGAATATAATATTATAGTGCAATTATTTGACACACATGTGAATGTACAGATGGTGGTGTCTGCATTGAGTGGTCCTTGGGATGCTTTGTTTGGTGGTGGCAACTTGCCGGCTTTCATGGTGGGTGCCGCGGCGGCGGCGCTGAGCGCCATAATGGCGATTATCTTGCTGCCAACACCAAAGCCAGCTGATGAGGCCAAGGCTTCAAGCATGATGACTGGGGGCTTTCATTAGTTAATGGAGTTTTAATTTGTATGTTTCAGTTTTGTCCCCTGCTTTCAAAGGAAAAACAAAACACAAAACACAAAAGAAAGAAGAAAGTAATAATAAAGAGGAAAAATTTGAATAGTACTCTTTTGATTTGAAGCTGGTGTGTAGTTATGTAATAGACCCACCAAAGTGCTACAATTTGTAATTTTTGTAGCACCCACTGAACATAGTAAAATTGTAGAGTTTGGTGTGATTGTGTACATAATTGCAGTGGTTGGAGGAGAGGACCCTTCCTCTTAATAATAATAATTTTAATATAAAATTTGAGTCTGTTTTTCAGTGTTCAGAGGAATGTGGTGATGATTAAGGAGGAGTCTTAGTTTAAGACTTTATATATCCATTAATGATAATAAGGGAAATGCTACCTTTGCAATGAATATCTCAAATGATTTTTTTTTTTTTTTTCATTTGGTTTGCTCTTAACCTTTCTTCCTTTCCTTATCATATATCACATTGCTTGTATTGCTTATCTTATTTTGTTTATATTTTTCTCTTCTTTACTTATATGTTTCTTTTATGTAAGGGAATTTATAATGTTAAAATTGTTAAAAAAGTATTAATTTTTATTTTTTGGATTTACAGTTTTACATATACTTAAACACTTTACACAATTTACACAATAAAAATACTAAAATGTAGTCATTAATTTAATAACACACCACATCATTTATTACCATGAAAAAAAAATTTAAGCATTATTTAAATTTAAATAAGAGATATTGTCTGAGATCTTGTGAATGACGCTATTTTCACTCACTATTGCTGCAATAAGTATACAATTTTTTTTCTATCTTAACTATGATTTCATTTTTATTTCTTATTTTTTTCTAATTTCCCTACCTTTTCTTATAAAAGAAATTATTGTAAATGATTTATTGCAACATTACTCCGGTAATTTGGCTTATTACAATAAGCGAAAATGTTTCCCCTTGCTTTGTTTCGGTCTCACCTTTCCCCATTTCCCCATTGCCATTGGCTTTGCTTGTTCATTCATCAATAACCTACAGTTTATTAGCTAGATCTTAAATTAAAGAGCAAATTACACTTATATTTTCTCAATTTTATTTTAATTACACATGCATTCCATTTTATTTTTTAACCCTACAAAAAATTCCCTAGCATTTTGCTATTATTACATTGACATCTCTACCTACTTAACATAGTTAGTTGTGTTTACTTGAATAGATCATGGGACCAACACGTCTTTTGATTATTATTTTTGTCTAAAGTGTCCTTGTCTTTTTTGTTGCTACTCATTCATTGAAAGTATCTGGGCTGGAAGAGAAAAAGAATTGCAGCAAGAACAGCTTCAAGAATTCCTACACAATCTAAATTTAAGATTTCATCCAAATTTAAGAATTTTTCATGAACACATTCATTGTTAGCATACCAACAACAAAGTGCACAAAACGCACTGTCCTCTCCCCGTCACAACATTCCTCAAAAAAAAAAAGCATTAATCTTATGCACAAAATGCACAGACGAATCCTCTATATACATAAAATCCTAAAAGCTTGGAGCCTTGTTACGATTATATGTCCACATACACCACCAAGATCCCTCAAGTTCTTCCAATTTCTATTGTTAAAAAACTCTTTCCACTCAACAATAATCACAAGTAAAACAAAAGTTTGTACACTGTTCCAATAATGGTTGAGCCAACGAAAAACTCAATAAATAAAAAATACATCAGTCCCTTAACCCCAACAACTCTAATAAAATAAACATAACCCCTTCTAACCAAAATCACTCCTTATGGGGTTCAACTTTCACTCCATCTATTAAAAAAAATATAATACATTATACATATCTGGTCAACAGACAGATCAAACAACAAAAGCGAAAAAAATGACACAAGAATCTAGTCACACAAACATAAACAAACTCTGCAATAAATTTAGCACATATGTACGACGTTGAAACTGTAACAAAAGAACACCACAAATCTCGATCTGGGTCCTCGAAGACTCGATCTTCCTTTTTGCACTAACGACACACCGATCCATCAACAACATTCTTAAACAATGCTTCAAACGAGATTGGCGACATCGACCTCTGTTAAGCAACGACGGTGGATGGTGGTGTCATAGTCGGAGGAGGCAGCGACGAGGTGTGCGAGGTAGCCTCAAATGATGGCGGAGACAAGCCACGAACACGCTCAAAGCTTTAGTGTGGAACCCAGGCAATGGGATCTGCTTGGGGGAACTTAAGTAAGGGTAATTTTGCGTTTTAAGAAAAAATTTAAATAAGTTTTTAGTTATTTAAATATGGATAATATTTTTTGTTTGTTTTTTAAATTTTTAAATGAAAATTTATTTTTTTTAATTTTTAAAAGTAAAAAAAATTATTTAAAAAAAAAAATACCAAACACAAAATAAGAAATTTATAATTTATAACTATTTTTTAAACATTTTTATATATATCTAGCCATCTGTGAGCCATTTGTCTACTTTTCTTTTATTATCTTGTGTTGCTTGGTCTGCTTATTATTTGTTGTTTCTCTGTCTGTATATGTTACGGGCATCCATTATGCCTTGTTAATATATGAGTTTCTTTGGTTGAAAAAAAAAAGTTAGCACTTAATAAAGTATAAAAAAAACATATTTAAATAAGTGTTAAGTCTAACAATTAAAATATCAAACATTTAATATTTAAAGTTTTCAACAAAT
Source organism: Amphicarpaea edgeworthii (assembly GCA_014843725.1). Lineage (NCBI taxonomy): Eukaryota > Viridiplantae > Streptophyta > Magnoliopsida > Fabales > Fabaceae > Amphicarpaea > Amphicarpaea edgeworthii. The sequence goes on from CM026325.1 coordinate 6,229,185, forward strand.
AGTTTTTGAAGGAATCATGGTTAATTGTTATACTTTTGAGAAGGACATTTTTGAAATAAAAAAGCAATCCCACATCGGTATTGAGAATAACAATGGGGTGAGAGCCTACATAAAAACAAGGCTTAATTATATTTTTTTTCTCAAATTAATATTTGTTTGGTCCCTTAATTTTCAACACATTTTGTTTTCCAAAATTAAATTTGGTGTACTTTTGGTAATTATGTTAACTATTATTTTGGATGTTCACAGTTTAATTAGTGTTTAATTATGTTTAAATAATTCTTCTTCTTTCCATGTCTCGTAAACTTTTCTTCTTTTGAAAATACCATAATACACATCAATAATAGAGAATAATTATATAAAAAATCCCTCAAATCACAAGTTCATTATTAAAATACCCTACATATGAACAATAACATAAAAACATGATAAATCAAAGATCACGTATTTTCAATCATATAAATATTTCATAAACTTTAGAATCTAACATGAAACAGTAAATTGGTTGTAGATTTGAGTCTTCGCACAAAATGAACGTTGAGAGGAATAAAGAATTCCTTAAACCACAAATTTTATAAAAAAAGAAGACCATATACAAAATGATACTCTTCACTCTTATGTTACTCTCCACCCTTACACTATTTGACTATAATTAGTACTAGTATTTTTTTTTGAATTACGAGGAAGTGTTTATTGACTTTGTTCATAATTAAATTTTATCAAAAAATTTGATTGATCACCTTTTATGAGATTATTTTTTATATTTTTTAATGCATAAGGGCACAAACTTAAAACCTAACTTAACCAAACTTAAAGGGATTGAGTTTAATTATCACTTGATCAATGAATTATTGGTAGATTAGTATTAGTATGAGTGATAAATATTTTTATATAACAAAAATTTATAATAAAGAAATAAATATTTAAAATATATTCTTAAAGATGATTTAGATTTTTGATAAATTAAAACAAATTATTTTAAGATTTTAAAAATAAAAAAAATTCTTTACGTTACACCCTTAATAAAAATAAAATATTTGCATTTTTCTTGTTTTTTTTTTGTTTTAATCCCTCTTATATATCTATTTTTTCTTTATCAAATATTTTTCAAATAATACAAAATGAGTAAAATATTATAAAAACTAAACTAAAATAAATATATATATATTTGGAAGTCTAAAATAAAATAATAAGGACTAAAGATAAAAAAAAAAATTGTTTTATTAGAGATTCAATACAAATAAAAAAGTTATTAAGGAGCCCAAAGCAAAATTAAATAATTAGGAACATAAAACATATTTAAGGCTAAATTATATCTTAAATTCATAATAAATTATTTAAATTATTATATGAAATTATGTTATAAGTACTAAACAAAGATAATTCAGAAAATCAAATATTAAACTAAATGGAATATTTCAGTCTTGATTGTAATTTGTGCTTCCATTTAAAATTATAGACACCCATATATTCCATTTAACCTGTTCATCATAAAATAATATATATATTTTTTTATAATAAAGTTTAATAATAAATTAGTATTTTAATATACAAATTATATAATAATTAAATATTATTATAAATAAATATCTTTAAATATGTAAATTATTTTTAGATTTAAAGTAGAGAATTAAATTATAATATAAATTATTCTTAACTTATATGAATTTATAAAGTTAGTAATTTTTATAAAATTATCTTAAAAGTAAATAAATAATATATTATAATACAATATCAATATAAAATTATTTTATAACATTAATACATCACGTTAAATCTTTTTATGATATTTTTAATTATTGTATTTTATTTTTTTTCACAATCACTCCAATACATGTAATAAAAAGATGCATGTTCATTGTTTTCTATTCAGTGTATGTGTCACACCAAACATTACAAATGATCATACTAAGACTTAGACGTCTATGACCAAAAAAATCGCTATGGAAGCATATAAAGGCCATGGGTCTAAAACCTAATATAAACATACAAGCACCACCTACGAATCTAAACGAATAAATGAATACCCGTCCTTTTTTCCAAAGTGTGAAAGTGGAAGCATATAATGCCCTCTCTCTGAACACTCTAATGGAAACTACCAAGGTTGAGGGTTGAAGCCTTGGCCTCATCGTCTTTCTTTGGAGTTGGCAGCAAAATAACTGCTAATATTGCACTGATGACCGCTGCACCACAACCAAACACAAATGCTGGCAAGTTTCCACCGCCGAACAGGCTATCCCAAGGTCCACTAGCCGTGGATACTATCATCTGTATAAGACAAAATACGTAACTCGTCATTAGATTAGATTAGATTATTATACACTTCTTTAATAAGTATATGGATTCTAACCTGTGGAATCACAATTGCAATATTGAGAAGTCCCAAAGATAGACCTTGGCCTGATCCCGAAGTGCTGGAGTATATAGATGCTAGAGCAAATGGGACACTAAAAGTAATCTACAGGGTTACACACAACAACACGGGTGTTAGATTGATCGATATTTAGAGAAACTCTTGTAGTTTTGTATTATAAGACAGACTTTAAACTTGTACCAATAACTTACAGCGAGAGGGATTCCAAGGACGGCGAAGAAAACCATGGAGGCAACTTTGACATCAAGAGATGGGTTTCCAATGAAAGCAGTGTTGAGTAGTCTCTCATGCTCAGCGACCTTGGTGATGTAGACGGTCATTCCCATGCAAACGGCCAGGATCATGTTAACAATCCCCCACAACCACTTAATTCCCCCAACCATGCGACCCAAAGGTTCAATTGCCAAGGACATCACAGCCAACACCACTGCGTTCAACATGAGCCCCAATGAACCCGCGTGCACTCCTGAATTGTATGCCTTCTCACCCACGTCACCTCCGTACACCTCACGACCCATCCAGTCGGTGTCGAACAAGAAGTATGGGAACCACGCCACCCAGTTCACGGCGGTCACAATCATCAACATCCACATTGGTTTTTGTAGTCCCTTGAATGCAACACACAACTCTCCGCAGAAGCAGGAGAAATGCGTCTTCCCATCTTCTTCCTCTTTCTTATCGGCCTTTGGCGTGTACTGAGGGTCTTCAATGGTTAAGAGCACCACTGCGGCCAGGACAATGAGGAGAACGATGGCGAAGAAAAAACAACTCTTTAGGTTTGCACAGAAGACGTTGCACGCCTCGGTTTCCGTGAACGGGAACAAGTTGTGGAGGCCGTCATAAGACCCGGCAGCATAGCCCAGGATGTTCCCGACTGCCATGAAGAACGAGAAGAATGCGTATGCGGTTTTCGTCTTCTTCTGATCTCCGGCGGCCATGTCGCCTATGAAAGCACGGCACGGGCCCTGAAGCATGTTGTTAGCGACGTCCAGGATCCAGAAGCCGACGACGAAGAATCCGACGGCGCGTGGGCGGGTCTTCTTGCTGAGGTCATCGCCCATTGCATGTCCTATGTCGGCCGCGTAGCCGATGAGGAACACGGCGATGGCGACGGCAAGAGAGCCTGCTAAGATGTATGGCTTGCGACGGCCAAAGCGAGAGGTGCATCGATCGCTGCTGTAACCGACAATGGGCTGCACCAACAACCCAGAGATTGGGCCACATAGCCAAATAAATGAAGCCCATGCATGGGGGACGCCGAGGGTCTGAACATATGGGGTTAGAAGGGAGAGTTGTAGTGCCCAACCGAATTGGATACCGGCCGCAATTGAAGACACCGCAATCATTTTGCGCAGTGGGCTCGGTCCTGCTTGTGGCGTCTCCATTATTATTTAGAGAGAGAGAAAGAGAGGTAAAAGGGTTTTTCTTTGAATTTGTTTTCTCTTTCTCCCTCCCTCTGTGTCCTAGGTGAGGAGTAGAACACTCTGAAGATGTGAGAGGGATTAAGGACTTTATATATGCCTCAGTTATTAGAGATTAATGGTCCAGAATTCATGATAGCCAAAGTTGTATTCTGGTAATTAGCAAATGCTTGGAATGCCTACCCATTTTTTTGTTGCAGGTGGCTTTTTTTTAGCGTTTTTAGGACAAATAAGTTGTAATGGATGGACATGCTTGACTTAGTAGTGCTTATTTTTACTATTTTGATGCAAGCAATTACGAGGACTATTTCCTTTTTACTAAAGTTAATTATCTGCGTGGATGTGTTCATTTATGTATAAATTAATAGTTTTAAAATTATAGAAAATTATTAAACTTTATTATTTATAGTATTGTAATTGACCGTCACTTTGAATTATGGGACAGGTAATTGGATATCATAATTGCATAATATATCATATTATTATCATGTTTCTATATCATATGATATATGTACACCAAATGTAATGGATCCTTAAGGTTAAATATATTTTTTCAAACATGGGCGCCTTAAAAATGATAGAAAGAAAAGAGTGGTGATAAATAATTATTAATATGATATGTGATAATTAATATGATAGAAAAGAAAAAAAGTGATGTAGTAATCATCTTAATTTGTGACTGATATTACTTATATTTTTATGAAAGAAAATTATTGTTGGTATTATTCATGTTTTACCCATTATAATTGTCGTTAGTATTGTTCATATTTTACTAATCATAATTATGATTATTATTACTTATATCGTTATTAAAAAATAGTTATAATTAATAAATTGATTTAAATTTTAAAATTTGATAATTTTAATTAAAATTAATTGGTGGATTTTTAAAATTAAAAAAAAATTATCACTTTCTAATTAACATAAAAAATCTTTATTTTTTTGTAAAAAAATGATTACAAATAAATAAAATTGAAATTAATTCTCTTAAAAAAATATAGAAATTAATTATCTTTTATAAAAAAAATTTTAATTTATTGTTGTTCATAAAAGCAATTTCAGAGTTTAAGACATGAGAGAAAATTAATGTAATCTTTATAACTTTGGAAATTTTCATAATCATGATGACTGAGTGAAGTGAAGGGGTTTTAAGATGGAGAAGGTCAATATAGTTCTCGAAAATTATATTTAAAAAAGAGAAGTTTTCATCTAAGTAGGAAAAAAAATGTTTGAGGTACGGTGTTATATCGTTATTCCTAGTGTGATATGGTTTCATGAAAAGTAATTGTGTCAAAGTTGAGAATTTGAAAAGTGTCATAATTCAAGTAAATGGTGATACTTAGTATCATTATAACAAAACAACAACTTGAAAAGCAATTAAGTTCAATTTAATGAAAATTTAAAACCAACATAGAATAGAAAGAAATGGTGCAATAATTAATAAATATTATATATATATAAATGGGTATATACATGTTTGACTAGTGTAATGCTTAAAAATAAAATTTTCATGCTAGTGTAGAAGAAGGAAGAAAAAAAAAACAATAAAACATAAAATTTTATGCATGAAGAGAAAGAAGGTTAGAGACATGAGAAATAGATGTAGGCCCTTTGATTTCAATTTTTAAAAATAATTTTCAGTTTTTAAAAATTATAAAACTATAAAACTTGTTTAGTTAATCAATTTTTAAAAACTGTTTTCTATTTTAGTTTTTAAAATTAAAAAATCAAAACTGTTTTTTTGTGTTTTGTTTTTCTCTTTTCATAAAATTTCACATCTTTTATTTTTTTTCTTTTCATAAAATCTCACATCTTTTGTAAATAATTTTATACACAAGTTTTACATCTTTTATTCATTTTATCTTTCTCACATGACTCTCTTATGTTTCTCACACACGAGTCCCACATTTTCTAAATTTATTTTTTCTAGTAATAATTTTTAAATATCAAATGAATTTTCTCTTTTTAAAAATTGTTCTAAACAATAGTTTTAGAAATAGTTTTTAAAAACAAAAAATGAAAAGCCTTTCAAACAAGTTCTAAGTCTCTTTTCTTATAGATAGATTTGAGTGTGTGAGAAAAGAAAAAGTATAAGGTGAAGACTTTTTTGTTTGTGTGCAAGTTATATAGATTAAAAACTAACTCTATCCCACATTCTTCATTCTTCGTGGGTGGAGATAATCTAGGAAAAGTTATGTGGTTACAATTATTAATAGGTGGAGATAATTCAAGAATATTAATCGGTTAATAATGTATTTTAATATTTGTTTGAATAAATAATATTAATAAGATATATTTAGAATTTATTAATATTATCTAAAAAAATATTAATAATTTTATAAAAAAAAATTATTTGCAACATAACATTAACATAGAAAACACATTTTTTTAACCACAATAATGAATATTACAAACATTAAATAATATTTTTTGCAACGACAATTGAATGTTGTTGTCGTTAATTATCATTATCATAAAAAGAAAAAAAATATTTTTCATAAAAATAAATTTATATTTATCCTAGTGACAATAAAAATAAATAAAAAATTTTGTTGCAGTATTGGATTATAAATATCATTATTCCTACTTATATATCATGAGTCAATATTATTATTAGAATAGTACACACTTATGATCCCTAATTTGGAATGCCTATGTGATCCCTATTTGACATGTTTTATAATTGTGCGATTTTAATTTCTCAGATTTGATAAATGTATCATTTTAGTCTCTTAAGATATCAATTTGTTGTATTGATTTGGTAGATAGTTGGTTTAATTACATTTTTTTATCCAAATTTTAATTTTTTGCGGTTTTTGGTTTTTGTTCTGCATTTTATTTTTTTGTTACATTTGGTCCATCCCTTAAAATAATTCTTTTAGCAATTTTGATATCTCTATTAAAATTATTACATTAACTATGATTAATTTTGGATGTTATTTTTTGACGAAGGATTAATATTGTAAAAAATTAAATAAAATTGGTGAGCATAAGTGAAATTAAGTCTAAATTTTTTTTTATGAGTTCTACTATGCATAAAACAATGTAATATACAAAGTATAAATATTTTTATTATTAAATACATTAATATTATATTTAGTTATTCTTTGTTTATGTACATTATTATAATTTATTTACTATATATGTAATAATATATTTATTAGTATGTTAAATTAATAATATTAATTTATATTATTAACTTATAATCTAGTATAAAATTATAAAATAGTAGTATATTATTATAAATAATCATTTATATTTAATTTTTTTTAATTATCATTTTATATTTATATGGAAGTACATTAAATGTCTGTTTAGTAGATAAGATAAAATAAGATATGTAAGTATAATACGATGATAATAAAATAATAACTTGATAAGTTTTAATTAGTGCTTAAGAGTTCATGATGACCGAACACTTACTAATGTCTTTGGTTGGATAGTTAGTTGTACTATTCGTCTTTGGTCATTGTTCTAATACATGTATTCGTCATTGTTCTGATATATTTAGAGGTACGTTTTCTTTAACATATTTTATCTATTATAAGAAGAATTATGAATTTTTTATACTATTCTACACTATTGATATAAATAAGATTAACACATGAAATTGTATTTTGTCAAGTGTTGTCGTTATGAGTGTGTTATGAAATGGTACCATATCCAATTGTCCATCATATGGTATAACACGTGGCATTTTATGAATTAATATGTTATGTGACTCTCTCACGGGTAATAATAGATATATTATTAAAAGAATGTAATTATTATATATGATATACAAAATAAAAAATTTATTGCATATAATAATATATTTAATATTAAATATATTTGTATTTATATATTTATGTTATTTCTAATTTATTAAAAAGTATAATAATAGAATTTGGTCTATTGATTCATATTTATAATTGAATTTGTTCCACTTTTATGAATCACAGGTGCTGCCGCGCCTGTGTAACTTGTATTTTTTATATTGCTATTATTTGAATTAATGGTTGTATTAATGTTAATTTTATTGTATTTGATAAATGTGTATTTTGTGAAAGTTACGTAAGATAAAATTAGTGTATTATTTGATATTTAAATTGTTTTATAAATATAATAATTATTTGAAAAAAAGTTAAATTACATTATGTTTGTACTTGTTTTTTCTATTTTTCTAATTTGTTGGTAATCTATTCATCTTTTAGATAATTCTTGTTCTCTTCTAGATATTTTATTAAAGATAAATTAAAACAAATAATAACTAAATGCTTAAATATTTATGAAATGGAATGAGTAGCATAATAATATATTTTGATAAAAAAAAAATGTACACAATTTACTAATTTAAATGACAATCTTTAAAAGTGACACTTACATGTTAAATGTAATTTTATAATAACGATTTTAAGATTACATTATATAAAATATATCAATAGTTATAATTTGAAGAAGATTGACATGAGAGAGAGGGATATTGTAAAATTATAATATTCAACTATTTACGCGTATTTTAAATTTTGACTCATTAATTTAAATTAATTTACATGAAGAATAAATTTATGTATTTATATACCTAATTTAAATGTAAAATAATATTATGATTTATAATGTGAACGTTGAATAAAATTAACTTGCTAAGCAGAATAATTTGATTGAATTTGAATGAAAAAAAAAAACATTCAAAGTTCTTTTTTTATTATATTAATTTTAGAATTGTACTATTTTCATTTTCATAAATATTTTATGCTGTTAAATCTTTATATATTAAAACTAATATATATTTTATGATATTTTATTATATATATTAACATATAAATTAATTTTATTAATTTTTTTGGTTATATTTTTTTATAGTTGATTATTTGTCTAAATAAAATATTTTATAATTTTTACAGGTTATTTTTTATTTTTAAATTTATAATTGATATTTTTAATTTTTGTATATGAAATTTATAAACTCTACTTCATATTTTAAATATTTATCATATTGGTATATAAATTCTTATAATTATTTTTATTTTTTTACTATTGCACTCGAACAAAATTGTAGATATTTTTTTATTAGTGTATAATTACAAATATTGTAAGCATATAAGAAAATCTCTTACTCAAACAAAATTCTCATTTTTTTTATTATGTTTATCACTCACTCAAAATTGTGAATATTTATTAAATATATACAAAATAATAAATTAAAAAAGTAATATTATTCATATTCTTTATCATAAAGTTGATTGAAAAATAAAAATAAAAATTATTATAACCATGAAATTCAGGTTTTACGTGAAATTAAAATATGAAACAAAACTTATTACAAATAATAATCATTAATGATAGTTAACAAATATCCTATAAAATTAATAGAAAGTTGGATATTACGATGATCACATTAAAAGCAAATTCACTTGTATCATGCATTCAACCTATTTTTCTTCTTCTTTATTTTTTTAATGTTTGTGTTTTCGCTAGATTATTATATAAAAAAAAAACTTTATTTTTTCGCGCCTACATGTCCACATTTCTATTATGCTATTATATTTTATTATGTTGAATATTTTCTTATATTTGAAATAATCTTCTAAATTATTTTTAGTAATTTTTTGTTAATATTTATGTAAAATCTTTATAGTTAAATCACTTCAATAAATTATCTATAAGAAAACATCATCTATTTTAATTTAAAAATTATAAATTATCTAATTACTTTATTATTTTTGTTTAAATTTTAACGTACTATTAAAAAATTGTCATATTTTTTCCAATTTCAAATTTCAAACTACCTCACTACTTTTTTGTTTATTTTTTTAAATTAATACTCTAATCTTTAAAAAGTGTCCACGTTATTGAAAAATTATTGAGTTCCTAAATTTTAATTCTATTGTCATACATTCTATATAGCCTTATCTTAATAAAAAAAAAAGTCAAACATTTAATAAGAAAATTAAATTAATAACAATAATATTCTATATAGCCTTATCTTAATAAAAAAAAAGTCAAACATTTAATAAGAAAATTAAATTAATAACAATAATATCCAAAAAAAAATAAAAAGAAAATGGTAAAAGAATATGTAAACCAAGAAATATCAAAGAAAATAAAGATTCAAACAATAAAAAAAAAAGAGTATATTATCGCATTGTCGCGTTACATTCTCAAATATGAATAGATTTTGTTTTAAAAAAATAAATATAAACACACAAAATAATATACAAATCATATTATTGTAATAGTACTTCATTTATATCTATTAACCCACACTTACAAATTTAATAATTGAATATCTTCATCTCCGTTCCTCACTTGAAAATATCAATTACAATAAAAAAATAAAAACTGCAAACTATATTAATTATCATAATTTGCATATACATTTCATTTATTAAGAGAGAAAAATAAATAAAAATAAAATAAAGAAAGAAAAAGAAAGTGATAGTATAATTATATGTAATTAAGAAAAAATAATAAGAAAAATAACATAACTTTCAAAAATATATATATACAATACAAATTAAACAAATAATCATAATTTTAACAAAATAATTACACACACATATATGCATGTGTGTGACAAAAATATATTACTTAAAAAATATGACAAATATAACTAAAAGTATGGAAAAAAAAGTTTTGAAACACATCATAATCTTAAAGAAAGTTTTAAAGATGGCTTATAGCTTTTTTAATTTTAAAATTCAGTTTGATTTTAAAAGTGAATATTATAATTTTAAAGCATTCCATTTCTTATTTTGAGAATAAAATACACAAAAAAATTGACAATTTTTAAGAAAATACTTATTTATTTAAAGAAACATTTAAACTTGCAAAACAAAAGTTAAGAAAAAAAAATGAATTGATAATTTTCTCAATAGAGATGAGGGGAATGAAAAAAATTCCTGTTAAGTATTAAAATAAAATAAAATTTGTAAATTAAAAAAGTAAATGTATGTAATAGGAATTAATCAAATAGTTATCATTTCAAACAAAATCACTCATATACAATACATATATGAATCTAGCTAAAGATTATCATAAAATTAAATTTTAGAAAATTAAAAAAAAAAAAAACTTTTGAAATGAAACATAATTTATAAGTAAATTTTAAAATAATTGTTTTATCTGAAAATTTAATTTGATTTTTAAATAGAATATTATAATTTTAACTTTCGTAAAATACAACAAAGATAAAAAAAAAAAAACTAAAAAAATATAGTGGGCTAGTTTCAATTTTTAAATAAAAAATGGTTGGTTTTAAAAAACACTTTGAATTTGAAAATGGTTTTTTTTATTTCGTAAAATATTTGATTTTTTTTACAACTGAAATTGTTTTTAAATCTGTCATTGTAAAACTACTCATGATTCAGGATTATACTTTGTAACCACTCATGGAAAAAATAAAAAAAGTAAATATGATATAAATTTGTTTTTCAAAAAAGGATTGATTCAAATATAACAAACATATAAAAAGATTGATTGTAACTTTGGGGGATTTTATAGACTTTCTTTACATACTTCCATTGATTTACTACATGTTCTACATTTTTGAGTTATTCACAAACACATTTAATATCAAAAGTAAGAAACGTATAAGGAATGATTACCAATTAAAAAGATAAGGTTATATGAAATGGATGACAATAGAATTAAAATTTAAGAATTCAATAATATACTTTATCTATAACAATAGATAAATGTCATATCACTTTTAATAACCGCTCTTATATTTTTATTTTTATTAGACAATTTTATCCTTAAATACTATTATTTAAGATAAAATTGTCTAATAGTAATATCACATTTTCCTATTGTTATAGATTATAAATACACGATATATAATATAACTTTTGGAGCCGGGATACATGAGTTTGAATTAATGTAACACACAGAGTTAACTTTTTCCTCATTTTTTCTTTCTCTCTACAAATTAATATGAAATTACAAATTTTAAAGTTATATCTGAAAGACTGAAACCTTCTCGATGATCAGATATATATGTTTAACACTTCATTCATTTTTCTATTTATTTTTTTCTATCGTGCTTCTAGGAGATAGTTTGAGTTTGATTTGGTCTATCTTGAATTTGAATTGGAAACGCCTTGGCTAAATTGAACTAGAAAGAAAAAAAAAAAAGAGAGAGAAACTTGGGATTGAAATATGGGATAAAGAGATTGGAAACTGGAAATTAAATAGTTCTAGAAACAATGACGATTGACGGAGGCAAATCTTTGGTTAACAAGTGTCCTTTTAATCCGTCTCTCTTTTAATGGTAACGTAAAATAAACTGAGTAAAGTCCAACAATTCAATTGAGGCCTATGGGCATGGTGTTAAGTTTAATATGATGAAGAAAAAAAACTAACTTTATTCATCGCAATTTGACACGAAGAAGAGAGAGAGGACCGAAAGCCTAAAGGGGTTACAACTTACAACTTGAAACGTTTTTTTGTTGTTGTTTAGTTGTTACCTTTTGTTAAATGAATTTGGTTTGGGATGAGTCATCAGAGAAATTTGATTTGGGTCGGTGCAACTTGCAAGATTTGAGAGGTTCAGACAAAAAAACTTGGATAGTTGAATCCACAGTTTAAATTTTAAAGAACCAAGAGCGTTACCTCAAAAAAAAAAAGCGTGTTTAGTGTTGTACAGCTGTGGGGGGAGGGGGGTGTAAAAATAAAATGTGAATAGTGATAAATTCCTGCTCATTATTTTTTACTCTTTTTTTTTTTTTTTATACTTTTGGTTTGTGCAGAGAGATAAACTCAACTAATTATTTTCTACTCATCTAATCCAAATACATACTAACCCATTAATCAAATTAAATTATAATATAGATCACTCATTTAATTAATTATTTAATTTCAACTAAGTGTGTTCTAACCAACATATAAAATTTCTAACTATTTATTAGACAACCTTCTTAATATTTGAGCCTATTAAAATTTATTTTAATTCTTATTTTCACACATGTTTTTTATTCGTGTAAGTCCATTATATTATTCTATTAGATTCGTGACATTAACATTCCACTTATGGAAGTTCTTAGAATCTTCTTAGAATCATTCAAATTCACTATCTTGTATTTTGGATATGTTAATTTATTATAATGACCAATCATTTGATATTAGTTATTTTTTTTTAAGACTTGTGTCTCCAATATAACAAATTAGAATTTGTGCTCTTTGGATAATTTAGAAAAATAGAAGTCTTCACTTTTGTGATATATATTGATGAACTAGTTAGAGGTTCAAATGTGAGAGCCTAGGTTGCGAAGTTAAAAGAGGGTCATCAGCAGGACAACGAGATAATGTGACTCATGAATAATTAGAAATTGCTGAATAATAATATAACAAAATAAAAAATAATATATTGTTGTCGATGATAAATGTTTAACAATAAATAGTTATTGAGAATATCACTAAAAATATATAATTTTAAAAACTAATTTTTATAATTATTACTCAACAAATGAATCAAAGAACGACATATTAGTTACCAATTCAATTTTTAAAATCAAAATTAATATATTTTAGCAACAGATTAACCACCAAATCAAGTGTCATCATGAGTGGAATCTTTTTCAATGAAGGAAGCGGATACATGTTTTATGACAAATATTTTGGAATATTTAATTTTTAATTTTGAAACGATTTTTTTAACCGTTCAAAGGCAGTAATAAATGAAATTAATACATTTAATAATAGAATTAATTGGTGTTCATAAATAGTCTTTGACATTGAATGTCCACCAATATTTGGCTTAAAGTTACTCAGTGTGAAAAATAATAAAATTTAATGAACCCACGTTGACATATGGATAAGGATTGCCATTCATCCCTAAAAACCACGCGAAAACGCAACACAGCTCTTCCTCTCATTGACTCATCTGTTGACTTATCCAACCCAATCCGGCAATCCCCACTCTTTATAAACTCGCCACCTCTCTCATTTTTTTCACACACTCTTCCTCACTCTCGAGCTTCACAGAAAAAAACACAAACTTTTTCTTTTTTCTGCTGTTCCTTTTTCCTTTGTGTGTCGTTGTTTCACAATGGAACAACCTCGTCGCTCTTCTCTTCATGTTGAAACAGCGCAGCAACCTGAACCTAGTCCTCTCCGAAAAATGGTTGCTGTGGCTTCCATCGCCGCGGGAATTCAATTTGGGTGGGCCTTGCAGTTGTCTCTCTTGACACCGTACGTTCAGACCCTCGGCGTCCCTCATGCGTGGGCCTCCTTCATTTGGCTCTGTGGCCCAATCTCTGGGCTGATTGTCCAGCCTCTTGTAGGGTACAGCAGTGATCGATGCAGATCCCGTTTTGGTCGCCGCAAACCCTTCATTCTGGCTGGCGCTGTGGCCGTCGCCGTCGCCGTGTTCCTGATCGGGTATGCTGCCGATATTGGACACGCAGCAGGCGACGATCTCTCGAAGAAAACCCGTCCCCGCGCGGTGGCGATCTTCGTGATGGGCTTCTGGATCCTGGACGTGGCGAACAACATGCTGCAGGGTCCGTGCCGGGCATTCCTGGGGGACCTCGCCGCCGGGGACCACCGCAAGACGAGGACTGCCAACGCGTTCTTCTCGTTCTTCATGGCGATCGGGAACGTCCTGGGCTACGCGGCGGGATCCTACGACAAGCTCCACCGCTTCTTCAAGTTCACCGAAACCGAAGCGTGTAACGTGTTCTGCGCGAACCTGAAGAGCTGTTTCTTCTTCTCAATCGTGCTCCTCCTGGTCCTTTGTCTCATTGTGCTCACTTGCGTGGATGACCCTGAATACACGCCACGTGGCGACGAAAACGACGACGCTCCGAGGAATTCATTCTTTGCGTGCTTTGGTGAACTGGGCGCAGCGTTCAGGGGACTACGGAAGCCAATGTGGATGCTGATGCTTGTAACCGCTATTAACTGGGTGGCGTGGTTCCCTTACTTTTTGTTCGACACCGATTGGATGGGCCGTGAGGTGTACGGTGGTGACGCGGGGGATAAAGCATACGATTCGGGCGTGCACGCTGGTGCGTTGGGGCTTATGCTAAACTCTGTCGTTTTGGCCTTCATGTCGTTGGCGGTGGAACCGTTGGGCCGTTACGTTGGTGGCGTTAAGTGGCTATGGGGGATTGTTAACGTTATTCTCGCCGTTTGCATGGCTTTGACGGCGGCTATTACAAAAGCTGCAGAAAATGAACGTAAAAACGGCCTTCCCGTTGGGCATCCATCTGCTGCTGTCAGAGCTGGTGCATTGACTTTTTTCTCAGTACTTGGTGTACCTCTTGCGGTAAGTTTTTCTTTCTGTGTGTCAAAATTTTAAAATTGCATTTTTTACATTTTCAGATTTTTTTTCTTTAATTATTTTATTCAGTACTTTTCAGATCTAGAAAATATTATTAGGATGATTTACCGTTAGAAAACAGTATTTTATTATAACAAATTTTCTTGGTCAAGTAATAAATTAAACAATTAAATTATAATTCAATATTTTGAAAATGGTCTTATTCTTTTTTTTTTTTAAGCTGATTCTTCATAGTTTTCAGATCTGCAAAACATTTAAAAATTTTCAAACCATTAAATGAATATTAATATTAAGATAATTTAATAATTAAGAGATTTATTATTATTAATTATTATTATTTTGTGGGGCCATACTTTTGTAACCTACAAACGCTGTTTATTATTGCATTTAATAACCATATTTTTCTTTGAACTACATTTAATAACCATTTAAACATATGAAAAAAAAAACTTTTATTTTTGTTTTTTTCTGGAGGGTTGAGGTGACGTGAAAGGTGAGATTTTCAATTGTCAGTTACAGTGAGAAAAGTTAAAAGCTTAACATGATCAATGTGTTAGCTGTAAATTAAACTAATATACTCTCTATGATGATGTGCATGTGTACACCCAGATTACTTTCAGTGTTCCATTTGCTCTGGCATCTATATACTCCTCCACTTCAGGAGCTGGCCAAGGTAAAGTACCTCGTATCATCATTATCCAAACATTTTAATTGCTGTGTTTTATATTTAAAATGGTTGCCAATAAAAATTATGACTAACATCTCTTGGCTTCTAACTTTTCAGGTTTATCTTTGGGTGTTCTTAATGTTGCAATTGTGGTCCCACAGGTAAGAATTTAATATTTAATTATTTGATATATTTTGGTAATTATTATTTGACTAATTATGTACCCTTACACACATTTTAATTATTATACAGATGATAATATCTGCGATAGGTGGACAGTGGGATAAATGGTTTGGTGGTGGAAACTTGCCGGCGTTTATGTTGGGTGCGGTGGCGGCCGGCGTGAGTGCAGTGCTAGCGGTGGTTCTCCTGCCAACTCCCGAACCAACGCCAACTCCAACGGAAGAAGAAGAGTCGATCAAGGATCCTTCCATCGCTGTTGGGGGTTTCCATTAATATATATAGATGGAGACTTTTTAATTTAAATTAATATGATGCATTTAGTATAGTATTTACTATTTAGGTATTAGCCCCCCCCATCAAATTAATAATTCTGATATGGGGTGGCCTTAGTCAATTAAGTTTTTATTTTATCCTTGTTGTCGTTAATACATATATGTACAACAATTAAGAAAATGAAGAAAAAAGACCAATCAAATGCTTAAATTTGGTGAAGTTCTTCAATTGCCATCTTTGCAACATAAATGTTTAATGTCATCTTGCCGGGGAAAGTAATTGGTTAAACAAAACAGACTCTTCAAGTTTGATGATCGGAACCAAGAATCTTTAATGTTTAATCCCATAATTGACTTGACATCTAACCATAAAGAATATGGAGAGAGAAAAAAAAATCCAAAATTTGAATTAAGTATTGTCTAAATGAATTAAAAAAAAAAAACAAAATTACATTCCAATTGAATGATTAGTTAAAGAAAAAATAATATTAACTCGAATGACAATAACACTAATACTGTCAGTGATGTCAGTGTCACCCACAAAAAACAATATCTTAATAATTATTTGATTATTCAATTTTGAGTACAAAATTTTAAGGCAATGTCATTTGATACTACTATATCTATATGCATGTACGTCGATCATAATTAGACACCACAAAAAATTCATTTTTGGGAGAGGGCTAGCTACTGGTTGTTGCAGATTTCCACGTGATGAGAGGTGGAAGAAGACACCATTAAGAAATTCACAGGGAGAGAAGGGGGCGTGTGGTGTAGGAGTATGTGCTTTCTGAGGACCCAGATCGAGAAAAGTGTCATGATATGAAGAGTAGGTGTAAAAAGGGGAAAGTTGGTGAGTTTATGAGGTACAGTAGTAACTAGTAAGTACTAACATTGGAATATGATTGGCCAAAAATTTAAGTTAATCAGAACTGTATTGCGTGGTATTTAATGTTGATGGATGCATCACAATTTTATGAGCACAGTACTGTTTTAATTTATTTACACTTTTATCTCTAATTTTTTAATTTGTTGAAGGTAAGATTTGTCAAAAATTTTAAAAATTGGGATATAAAATATAATTACAAAGAATAATTTGACCTACATGTTCTTGAACATTAAATGTAAGAGACTTTTATAGCTGAAGCTTTTGTCAGTTTACAATTACAAAGATTATTTCTTGCTGCAAGTTTTGGATATGGGGTTGTCTAAATAATGTAATAAAAAAACTTTTAAAATATAAAAAAAAGTAAAAAAGATATATATTTATAGACTTTAATAATTTTTTTGATTTTTTTTATAGACTTTGATAATTTAATGGTGGTGTGTACTGTATGGTTTGCATCATTGGGCTGGTCATTTTCAGAAGTGATAAATTCTAAAGATTATGTGAATCAAAAGTAGGTCTTCAAAAAGTGTAAGTTTTCATTTTTTAGATTATGCGAATCAAAAGTTTTCATTCAAAAGTGATCATAAGCAGTTTCAATAAGAATAATGGTACAAGGAAGGAACCAAGAGACTTGGAATTATGTCAAGTATCCTGCCAGTTCAATTAAGTTTGTCTGGTGGGATATATATATATTGATAGTGATTTGAAGCTGTTTTGAAGTTGAGTAGGAACGTGATCAAAGTTTCATTTTGAGTAACTTTCAGTTTATAGCTATTTTCAGTAAAACAAAAAATTAAATCTAGAATAATGTTTCATTTTGTAGAGTTATTTATATCAAAGTTTTATAAAAGAATAAAACATTTTGATTATCTAGAATCTTTTTCACTTAAATGTTACTCAATTTGTTTAATTTTATTCGATATAAGACTTCATTTTTACACATAAACTTCAATTAATACTAAATTCTCACTTAATTCTCTTTTTTCTTGAACATGTATAAAAGAATTTGACATATTACAACTATTTCTCAATTTGTTGATTTTTACTCCATATGGGACAATTCACTTTTTTCACTATGCTTGTTACAATATTAAAAGATGATCAACATTTCTAGGTAATCATGGCTTCATAAATAGCATGGACACCCTTAGAGGCCGCATTATCCATATATGGGATCACACCATTGTTGTTCTTGTCAGCCTTAGGGCCTTCTTCCTTCTCTTTGACAATTGAATAATCCTTTGAATTTTGACCTTGTTGTGACATTGTTGTTTGACTAGAACAATCTTGACTTTAGCTGGATCCTCAACAATATCAAATTTTTACCCATAAAGTATCCATTGTCAATGTCCAACAGTTCAAACCCAACAGTCAATTTCCATAGTCTATGAAGCCTCACACAAGACATTGAAACCAATACTCTCCCCCAATAGCTTTTTAGAAATAAATAATTGATTATTGATTTTGAAATCATTTTATTTATTTTACTTTTAAAAGTTTTTTTTACTGTTAGATCTATTTTTATAAGTAAAATAAAAATTGTGGATCCTCTCTAATTCTGCTATCTAGTACTTAAAATAGGTTATACAAATCGTGTAGTATGCAATGCATGCATGGCTGCAATAGCACGCACTCTTCAGATTGGGCATGTTAAAGTAATATACTGCAAATATTCATATGTTTCGGTGGCTAATTATAAAGAGACACATTTTCAATAGCTTTTGCAATTAATATTAATATATAGAAGGAGCTTTGGATAATTGGAAAAAGTTTGTCGGCAAAATTAATACTAGTTATTATCCAATTGAGCTCCACCGACTTCAGTTTGAAGTAAAAACAAGTCCAACACGTTTTTAAGACAAAAGGACACTAATTTTTTTCCATAAGGAACCGGAATTTTAGCATGAAAGAATGCATCGATATCAAATCCATGCTTTAATTGAGATATCTTAAAAGATATTAATTGCACCGTATCTTTAACGCGTTGGTCTAGGGACCAAAATGATGAAGTTTCTTATTGGGGAAGATGAACAATTCAGGAGAGACATGGATTGAAATTGAAAATGAGATTGAAATGCCTTAACTTAACATTTAATGGTTGTAAAAAAAAAAAAAAAAAACTTCAACTGTTACTTATTTAAGATTGAAATTGAAAATATATTTTTTTAGCATGTAAGAATCATTTAGAAATAATTATTTAAGAGTTACTTAGAATTACACCTAAAATGTGTTTCAACTGTTTAACTATATATGATGTAACATTATGAGATAAATGAATAAAATAGGTTGTTTAAATTTTATCAATTGAAAATGCTCTAAATGAGGAGAACAAGAAAGCATTGCATGTACTGTATCCGTGTAACTAAACTGAGGTTTCGAGGATGGATACATTATATGGCACGTATTGTTATTATTGGATAAATGTTACTAACACACCTTTTAATCACACTCTTTTAAACACTAGTTTTTATTGAAAAAAAATTATAATATTTTTTTGCAGTCTCATATTTGATTCAGATAGGCATTCTAGAAGATCTATTTCAAATAGAGTAAAAAACTTTTTAAAAATATGCTAAACTTATTTCAATTTTTTCCCTTTATACTTTCTAGGGCATATAAAGTTCTGTATCATACGATATTTAGTGTAAGGAGCATACTAAGGCAAAGAAGCCTAATTGAAAATGACAATTAGAGCACTCCCTTGCCAATAAATGAGATGGGTACCTAGTCTCAAAGCACTCCCTACCTATATGACCTTAAAATGGGCATATGGGCTTGGGTCTGGGGGGTTGTTTAGCTCAAAACTCCCTTTAAAATATTATGTGATACGATTGAATCAAATATTTAGTTGAAAAACTTGTGTTAAATAAGACAAGAAAGCTTTATGAAAAACCTACTCTGGATAGGGCAAACAAGATTTCTGAAAATCCATTACAGATATGACAAATAAGATTTTCGAAAAGCCTATTTTGGAATGAAATAGCAACCCAATCCCAATCTCCAACCTTCTTTTGTAACACTCTCACTCCATATTTTTGCTCCATCACGCACATCCAAGGGAAGGGACAGTGGCAAACAGTGGTAGTGCGACACAATGAGAGGGGTGAGGGGGAGGGCAGGGACGAGGGTGGCGATGGCGATGGCGTGGCAGCGCAAAGGCGAGGGAAGGGAAAGGAGATTTAGGGTTAGTGGCAATTATGTCCATGCACGTTAAAGTGGGAGGTGGAGGAAGCAATGCCCGTTTAGGACTTATAATGGGTTGGATTACGTGGGATATGCAATATTTAATAGGGTGCAGAAAACAAAAAGATGGTTATGGGCTGGCTGGAGTTGGATTTCCTATGATCCAAATAAATAATGTTCATACTACGTGTGTATATATTAAAAAGCAAAAAGAATAAAATATTGTCAAAAGAAAATATAAACTATACTTAATATTATTATTTCCACACAATCAAATGCCCCTAACATAAATAATAACCTTAATATATGTATTATTATTATTATTTTTTAAAATACTCTTAATAGACCCATCCCTGCTTCTAAATATTAGAAAATGGAATATATATAGTAGAGGAAATTTTAAAATTTAAATTGAAGAAAAGTGAAAGTAAAGATTTATTTTTTTTGTATTTTTAAAAGTTATTTCTTCTTCTCATTTTAAAATACATTATTATGAGTTTTTAATTTCCTTTCTGTTTTTTCTTCTTCTCACTTTCATCCTTTCCAAACATAATGGCAGTATTAACCAAATTGTTTTTTTTTTTCTCAGAAAAAAATAATCATCGCTTAGAGAAGCATAACCTATGAAGCATCTTCTCTACGTTTGCTCTCTATGTATATGTTTCTAGACAAAACTTTCGGTAAGACAAATGACGTATTTGTTATAAGGAATCAAACCAGATGAAGACAAATGTGACGTCCAAGAACAATTAATTAACTTAGAAAGGAATAGAAGTTTCTCAACAAATTATCTGAAGATGATCCAAAGAATATTATAGGAAAACTATATTGCATTAAGCAAGATTAATGTCACTTTGTTATCTCAGCCTTTGTCACTTTTGTGTATGGAGTGTTTATTCAAACAATGCTCGTACATATTTAAAAAGGATCTAACTTTATTAATCTTTGACTATAAATATAAACAATTTTCTATTTTTTTTTAAGATGCCTTCGGTCAAACTATAGTAAAATTATCTTAGGGTAAGTTTAGCTGATGGCTTCGTTTAAAAGCATGTCCTCTTGGAACTGCACTACATTAGTAATGCCAAGACAAGACATTTTACAATTCTTTTCTTAGTGAAAATTTTCTGAATCAACAACAATCATATATTATAAAAGAAATTAATATTTAACCCAATAAATTAAATATTCCACTGTAGACACATAGATAAACTAAATAGAGAAAATGAGAGAATTACTTTAACTTAATTAAACTTGAATTGATATGATAGAAACAATAGCAGTATAGCACCATTATTTAATATCCACTACCTACATATACTTACCTCTCTATAAGTATGATTTAGTAGGACTAATATTTAATGCTATTAAAAAAATCCACACAAATAATTAGTTTTACAACACTAATAATTCAATATGACATATCTATCTATATATCTGTGGATGCCTCAAACTAGCTAGGGTTTTCCGTTTTCAGCTAAAAGAAGAAAAAAAAGGAAAATTCAGTTAGGGTTCTTCATATATTGAACAGATCGAGAAGCAAAGAAAGATAACTTCATTTGACATTTACCATGATAATTACTTAGACAATCTACCAACTACTGAAGTCTGATCTACATATTTCTGGTCAACAATAACGTTAACATATATTAGTCAAAGAAATCTAGAATAATATAAGTTAAAATTCATCATTCTGAGTGCAGATTTTGTACACCAAAACGATGAAAGTTAGAACCTATAGAAAATGAAGGAGTATCAAACTGGTTGCCATGCTGAGACAGTGAGAAGAAAGCTATTTTGCCACCCCAAAGAGATAACTCTCCCTTCATCCCTTTCAGAAACTCTGAATCCCCCACCACCCTCTTCTTCAATTTGCAGTGGATAATAATGAGTCCTCATCTTCAGAAGTAGCTTTGCTTGGATTACACACTTTGAGCTTATTTTCCTTCCAACAAAACCATGATTCTCCATTCTCCCTTTCCATGTTTCCATCCTCTCATAATTGAGCATGGTTTTGATCTCTTTCCCCAGAAGCTTCTTCTCAATCCTCAATCTCTCAGTGCTCTCAAGTGGCAAGCAATCATCCAGTGAATCAAACATGGCTGCGAAATAGTGCAAAGACTCGGTGAACCTTGACAAGAAGGTCTTCACACTCCTGCTGCAGCTACCTTCTTGTTTCACCAACACCACAATGGAGGGGCTAAGAGAATGAACAAATCCCAAAGTGTCAGAATCAGACACCTTCATGAAACCACTCAAACTAGTGTTCAAATAAGAAACAAGGTTCACTGCCACAGTTTCATTTTTTCTTCTCCTCGTCAGGTTGGTAATTACCCTTGATGATGAGCCTCTTAACAAGCCTTGGAATTCAAACACAAGGTGGTTACCAAACCCCTTTGAGAAACTAACCAACCTTGCCTCAGTTTCTTGCAATTCCTTGAGATTATCCCCAAAACCTGTTATCCTGAGGGAGATTCTGTTGCCACTGGTTGCCTTTTGAGAGAGTGATTGAATAAGAGAAGGCCATTGGAAGCCATAGGAGACATCAAAGTCAATGACATGAAGTGCTTTGTTGTTGTTGTTGTTCTTTTGCTCCTCCTCATAGGCCTCCAAAATGGCTTGGTTTGCTGTGAAGTGTGCAAATTGGTAATAAGGTGAGACTCTATAGAGATCAGTGAATGCAAGAAACTCTTCCTCACTTGTTGGCTCCTCCATGAGCATGTCATAGAATGGTGACTTCTTTGTGAGAAGCCTTGCAGCCAAACCATCAGCGAAATAGGCCACAACACGCTGAACCGAGTCACCGGTTAGAGAAACCGTTTGGTACAAGTCAATGAGACTCTCAAGTGCTGCACAATGGTTTCTTTCATCATCATCATCATCATCATCAACAGCAGTGGCTGTTGAGAGAAGCAAGTGAATCAAAGGAAGACCATTGTTGTTGTTGTTCACATGATCTTCAGCCACTACTCCTTTTCTTATCATCAGCTCCCTCATTTGGAGGAGCCTAAAGATCTTCCCTTCATAGCCTTCATTATTGGACTTCTTCATAGGAACAATAACAGAATCAGTGTTTTTCTTCCTCCTCTCCCTACCAGAATCAACTGAAAGAGTAAGATTCAGAAGCTCATCTTCCTCTGAATCCTCCATTTATCTCAACAAAGAGTGAAGGAAAAGTGAGTATGTTCTTTGTGTTTATAGGCTTTGGCTGAGGGAAAAGTCACAAACTTTGTGTTATGACATGGTGAGTTGTATATATATATATTGTAGTAAGTGATGATGAGGAAGAAGGATATTAACTACGAAGAGACTTTTTGATCTTCTTCTATAATGTTGTCAAATAAGACGGAGAGATTAAGAAAGGGTATCTTTTTATTCTATAGAATATCAGTGTTGTAGGAAAATACGTAGTTGATGTGTGTCTTTATTATTTACAATTGGGATGCTTTAAAAATCTATGGAAAAGTCCGGTATTTGGATTAATTTTTACTCTCCTTTGGTAGTTGAGAACGCTTGCAAGATGCCATACGCATTGGACAAGAGAGACAGCAGTGTCAATGGGAATCAAAACGTACCGTCCTGAAACTATTTGTCTTTGTTCACTTTTTTTTCTTTCTTTCTCTCTATATATATTAATTTCCCGAACTAGTTCTCTTCAATTCCCTTCAAGATACCGTGTTCCTTTATTCCTTACCTTTTGATTCAATTACCTAAGGTTAGCACCATCGTACTAGTACTAGGTGCACGTTGGTGTTTGGTTTAACATCAGGTTAAACAAATACATTTTATCACAGGTTATGTGAAAAACAGAAAAAATTTAAATCTTTTAACTCAACGAATGTTTAGATTATAGTATTTACATCCTAAATCTTGGTTTAGATATTGTAAATAAAAGATTAGTCTACAAATATATAACATAAGTGACAGTCATGTTTAGCTACAATTTGAACATACTAGCTAATGAGAATGAATCTAGGTTTAAATTTTTGCTCAAAAAGATGTCTATATTTAATGTTTGATATAATTATCTTTAGAGAGGAAGATACTTGTAAGAAAAAAAAAGTACAATTTGAAACCATGGTTTGAATAAAAGTCAGAAAAGAAGAAAAAAAAAGGTTACTTTTTGGTTGGGTTAAACAATAGTTGCAATCTATATAATTCAAACAGAAGCTAAGATTCGTTGGTCATGATTCAAGATATAGCTAAGGTCATGGTGGTTGAGGGTTGTGAATACAATATTGAATTTGAAGTGATACAACAAATTAAAGTCAATGTCATGCATAGAAAGTAGTAATGCTAATTTATAACGTTGGATTTTTTTCATATATATATATATATATAATATTATATTAAAATAATGATAGTGTAACATGTAATAAAGTTTTATAATATAATGAATTTTTATAGGTTTGACAATAACGACTTTCTATTTATATTTATGATAAATTAATTGATTTCTATAAAATTATTTTAAAAATTATATAAATTAAGTGTTATGATCGTTTAATAGAATAAAATTTTATTAATTTTTCGTTTTCACTGCATGCATTATTCTGATTTTATTGGTTTGATGAAATCAAAGAACTTGGATACCCTATTCTTCTCAAACTGTTTCTACTTTCTAATTGACACAATATAGAGGTTCTTACAAGGATTATGGCTTCATTAGGATATATTCCTCAACTACATAGGGATCCTCTGCAATGAGAATTTTGACACCTTATCATATCCCAAGACAAATGAATGCAAACAAAAGGTGACCTAACTCTGTGAGCTAAATTTGATTTGTTATTTTTTTTTTTTTTTTCATTCTGGAATGGACTTGTGCTTAATTATTCTATATTTGATTTTTCTTGTGTTGGGGATAAACGTGGGCTATGATTGAAGGGACAAAATGGATTTATCAACAAAGCATCTTCCAATGTGAATATAAGCCTTGTCCACATCAAGTAATATAATTCAACTTTCTCCTTCCTCTCCCCTCTCCCTATCATATAAATAAAATCCTTAAAAATTCTCAACGAAATCACACGATATTTTGATTAATTCCACCTGATTAAGACGGTCATGCGCTATAGTCGTAGTTTCAATTAGAATATTGTTTAACAAATAATTAGAATTCATGAACATGTTTTTATTAAAAATATAGCAGTGAATATTTGAACCTATTCAAACAGAGATTTTCTGTTAATTAATAAACTAAATAACTAAAAAAGTTAAAGATCGAACAAAACACAACTCAATATTAGTTTTCTTAAATAAATTCCTCCAATTTAACAATACTGAAAAAAACATTAATTTAATTTACTAATTGTTATGTTTCTCAAATAGCCATAATTCCACCGACTGTGTTTATTATTATTCCACCACTGTGACCATGAAATAGTGGGTAAGAAGCTATTTACATTGGAGTTGGTGTTTGAAGTAGTCTTAGGTAGCAAATGCAGGATCCCAAAAATGTCACATCAAACATGGAAAAATACTAAATTCTTGATTGTCTTTTTTTAATGGATAACTTTTTAATGGAGATCGAACATTTGTTTAAATTTATTTAGTTTAATAATTATTTATTTTAATAAAATAAATAATTATTTGTATTTTTAGTATATTTATTTAAATAATTTTAATTTAAAATAAATTATTTTTTATTTATTTAAAAAAATAAATTCTATTTATTCATAGAATAAATAATTATAAAATAATTATTTATTTTATAAAAACTTATTATAATTTTAAACAAATTAATTTGATAAATAATAAGATACTAATTAATATGCCCTAAATATTAGACAGAAAATTATTATACTGCCTCATGCAATCTAAAGTTGACATATGGCTGCACCTTTGATCATGCATTAAGTATAATCCAAAATGAAGAAAAGGAATATATATATATATATATAAAGGAAAGCATATCCACCATGCACAAACAAAACAAGTTCTATGATTTTGCATATCCCTAGCAAATCTGCAAGAATAGAAAAAAAAGGACAATAGCAGTAACAATACATGAAGACCAAATCCCAAATGCAAGAAACCTCTTTTTGTCTCAATGTGAAGAAAGAAAGAAAAGGGTTAAACGGGGAATGAAAAGATTGAGGGGGTTGGAAATTCAAAATGCACGAGAAAGACGGAAAAGGAAAGTCAGGGTAAGGTAGAAAAACATGCCTTTGGCGTCAGACATATCATATCCATGTGAGATCTATCTAATATCTGCCCCAAATCAATATATAATATACAACTCATCCCAAACCCTTCTTTTTATCATCATTTGCATTTGCTTCAAACATTGATCCCAAAACAAAATGATAAAGGTATGTGTACAATTACAAGATAAATGTACAAGCAAAAGATAATGGAGTTAATTATATATAATTTACTAATAATTGGTTACTAACAACTAACAAGAACAACAAAACTTACATATTATGTACAATAAAGATATTCCATTAGAGACTACTTTTGAAATGTATAATTGCATGCAAAATAAAATTTACATATATAACATCGATTGTATTTGGAACATGATTGATTCGATGAAAGATGTATGTGAGAAAAAAAAAAAACCTTTATGTAACACTAACACATGCATGATCCAACTCTTTAACTTGTAAAATATTTTCATTTATATTAGATTAACTAACGTTGTTAGATATAAAATTAAGCAAGAGTTATTTAGGAGGGTGTATGGTGGGGTTAATTAAATTAAAGAAAATAAGTGTGGGAGACAAGTAATTGAAGGCTTCCCAATTTTTGATTGAGGTTGGTGGAGAAAAAATGAGGGCGTTGTCAGACAAGTCCACGTGAGGGGTTTTTTTGTTCATAGATCGATCTCTTTTGTCAAGAAACCAAACGCTTCCAAAATTTATGTTGTTGTTTTTTTTCACTTTGCGTGAGCAAAGCCTTTGCGTGCCAAGATGAAAAAGAAGAGAAGAGTAGTGGTGTAAAGAAAAGAAGGTGATGTTGTCTGTACTTCCAGCTATCATGTCAGTCATTAAAAAGAAAAATTTGATGGATAGAGATAGAGCATTGGATTTGGAGCATCACACTATCACTCATCATCATTCAGAAACAAATAAAAAAAAAAAACAAATTTAATGGTAATTTCATACACACATCATGATGATAAGAAAGCATTTCCCTTTCAATAATTTACTAGCTAGTTGTATATATAGGATGAATACATAGGTTGATGGCTATAATATATTATTGTTATTATTTATTTTGTATGGTCCTGTGCAACCGACTTCAATCTTCTTAAATAAAATCTCTATTTCGAATTCAATCGATACTTTGATTAATATTTGTTATCAACAAAGTTAATATGTATGGTGCAAAACTACAGAAGGACCATTACACGAGAGTTCCATGTATGTATTGAGCAAATGCTATTTGAAGAATTATATATAAACGTGCACACCCCATTTTTTTTGTTTCTGTTGTAAACCAAAATCATGCACCAACTACCACGCATTTGATTTCAAAATTTAATTACATGCAATTTGCTAACAAAATATCTGAAGTGTGTGATTTCATGTTGTCATTAAAAATTGCTTGATGTGCAAGTCTTCCAGGATTTAACAAACTCCTCTCGACTAGTGTTGAGGAAACATAACTAAAATGAGTATTAATGCATTAATATTTTGCAGCAAAAAGAGAATGAAATGTAATGTTGTGTTGTGACCTTCATATATATATATAGAGAGAGAGAATTAATTGTAAAAAAATTTATAAATTGATGACCAGATTCTATGATTAATTATAATTTGAATAACAAAAGTGCAATTAATTAAGGCATCCAAATAACATGATCCATGAATTCATCATGTCTATGCATCTTCTTGAGAACTAGAAATACCAATATTTTATTAATTTGGGACACCACTGTCCACCAGCACCCAGATGTTACTTGTCTGCATCCCACCACGCAAGCTATTTGCCTCACTACAGCTGTTGTCTCTTCTATCATACTATTATTATATAATTTGTATTTGCATCATGGCAGTGTTATATATTATTTTGATTAAGGAATATTGTGGGAAATGATGAACACAGTATGTGTTAAGTTTAGGGGATATTCCATATATTATGATTCTTGTACACCAACGGTTGGCATCTTTCACACAATCAATATTAATTATTAACACAATAATTATATTGAATCATTGAAGGGGTATATGTTACACGGCTATTCCAAATTGCAGGCCACCAATCACAAAACAAAAATAAAAAAATGGCAGCCACTATTAATAAACTTCACAAGCTATCTATATATTTTAAATAATTATAATAAGTGAATCACTTCTCATATTTATTAGAATCAGATCTTTGTTTAAAATGACACTATTGTTAAATGCCTAATGTTTATATCACCAAGGGCATGCATACATTCAATAATCAAAATAGATGATTAAAATACTTGTTTAAAAATTAATTAAAATTTTATGTATACCATCCGGATTATTTATGTATGCTAAAGAATTGTTACTAGTTTGATATGGCAATGAACAATGAAAAGAACATTTCTGAATGAAATACATTCAAATATTAACCATTTGTTGAATGGTAAAGGAACTTGGAATACTTGTGAGTTTATTAAAAGGAAATGTTGGACTGAGAGATGCAAAAAATTGTCAAACTTGTATTTGGGTTCTTGACGAATGAAGGGAGTTGCTTGTGCTTCGTTGCAAATGACTGAAAAAGTTTGGGTTGCATTTGAGCCTACTAGTACTTGGGCTTACGGTAGAAGAAATAACTTTACTTTACATACATGGAAATTCACTTTAATTTTCAAAATATGCATAAAAAACACAAAATATTTTGAACTCAATAGATTATTCTCACGTAGTTTTAACAGAGTCTTACACTATTTCATAAATCCGGTCAATTTTTGTATTACTATTTCAATCAAAAGTTACTACCGAAAATAATAATTTAAATATATAATGATAATGACACCAATAAACCTAAATTGCAAGCTGTATTTAATTATGATATTTTTACAATTTTCAACTCGCAATGTATATTTTTATTTTAAAATACGAATATTTATCATTTATATACACTTTTTTATAAAAAAAAAATTATATGTTCTTCATAAATTTTTTGGACTAGCTATCAGATGTTTGAGGGGTAAGCACACATATTTATGATATGTTTGGTTAATTAATGGAAATATAATAAGAAGAAAAACTAAAATAAATTGAAGAAAGGCAAAAAAAAAAAAAAAGACAGACAAATTATAAGTAGTGTTTATCTGTAACAGATGATTCTATTGTTTTTCTCTTTTACAAAACACGTATTTTTTAGCCTTTTCTTTCGACCGTAAGATTAATCCAAAGGCTACAGAAAGTTGACTGAGAGGATCTAAATCGGAGTTTTGACGAACCGGGAAGTTACGGCGGCGGAAGAAAAAGAAAACCTCTAGCAGTTGAATCTAGTAAATTTTGTGACACGAAAGTTTCTGGTGGTTACAATGGAGGAGCTGAAATCTGCTATGGAGGAGCACATGGACCTTATGGCGGATCTTGTTCAGAAGTTCTCTTCGGATCTTCGTGCTGGCTTAAGCCCCGCTCGCGATAACTTCATCGGTTTTTTCCACGCCATTCACTGGAAGGTATCCCCTCCGCTTTTGTGGGTTTTGCAATTTAAGTTAATAATTACATGTTCTCTGTTCTTAATTGTGGATTTTTGGGTTTTTAATTTATGATTGAATCATTAGCACCTGTAAATGGAAAAGGACCAATGGAAGAGTTTTCCTGTTTGTTTGGTTACTCTTCACTTCAAAATTGATTCACTTCTCCAGAAGCATATATGTGTAGCTTCTGCCTCTTTAATGAGCGTCCGCATAATTGATTCCAAATAAAATTGATTTTGAAGTAATGTGATTTATGTTTGGATGAGTTGGTTAGAATTGATTCAGTATAAATTTTTTAATCCAACACAGAAGTTACTTAAAGTTGCATCGACTCAAAATCAATTTGGTCCAAAATCAATTCTGCAATGTGAAACCAAATAGGCACTAAGTATTGTTTGACGAGGTTTTGCCTCTTAACATGAATTCTTAATGCAGTACCAGACACACACACACAGTATTGTTTGATGAGGTTTTTCCTCTTAACATGGATTCTTAATGCAGTACCAGGCATACTTTATTTTGGTTCTTGGCAGCAGTATTTTGAGATTTCCCAATCTATACACTACTATTTAGTGTGCAATGCATATAACATTTGGATAGATAATATGGTTTTCGAATTGTGACTTTCAGTGTTTTCTGTTCTCAGATTGTTTAATCTTTATCATATTTCTTTCTCTGAACTTTCTTATGATTTGGCACCCTTTTGATTTACTAATTTTTCTTTTCACTCTTTGTTTGTTTCAGGAACCTTGGCTAATGGGATTATTAGGATTCCATGTTGTGCTGCTGCTTGTAGTTATCATCTCTAGGAGGAAGACAAACTTTCAGATGTTCTTGTTCTTTTTGACATGTATGTGGCATTCCTTTTTTGTTTTTATTATTGAATGAGTTTTTGAATAAACTGTGTAGGCCTAATTAAAACTGCTCTATTGCTTTTCATGCAGTTAGCTTATTTCCTGTTTGAATTCGTTGCTTTCCTTTAATCCTTCATGAATTAGGGACTTAACACACAGACTAATGTGGTCTCACAAGACCATTCACATGCTTGACAATTCCACCACAAGTAGTAATTTTTTCATTTAGCATGGAATTAAAAGAACAAGTAGATATTTGAGCTTAAGTTATTAATTGAGATAAGGGTAAAATTGGATGTAGCCATTCCCTGGAGTTATAATTAATTGCACAAGGGATGTATCTGAGGTTAAAACTTAAGGTCTAGAAGTTACATGTAAAATGTTGAAGATTCTTCAAGATTACACGTGGGAGTCAATATTGTGATATATCAGATACATGGGTCTTGTATATATTAATGAACCGACCTGAAATCTTTGAGGTGCTTTTAGAGGGTGAGGACCAAGGACTGTATTTGTGGTCATAAGAGTTGTTCATGTAATTTCACAAGACTGATTATGTTAGCAAGTTTCTTGCTTTGTCTAGTGTGACTGGCAAATATGGATATGGGATTCTTTGCCTGAGTCTTATGTTTGCTCAATTCATCTTTCTTAAAACAGAAAAGTTGCATCACACTTAAATGTTGCACGTTGCACTTTATCATCTCAAAGCCCAGCTGTTAAAGTTTAAAATGCTTGTTATAGGTAGAGGCGAGTGATGGTTATATATTATTTGTGACTAGTAATTAAATTTTGTTGATAACCAGTGCACTTTTCTGTGACTAGTTTTTCATTTTAACACCATCAATCTTTAACTTTTATCCATGTCACGTGACTTCAAGTTTTTGTGTTGTGTGAACTGTTTGTAATCCCCATTGCAAATGTGTTTTAACTGTTATTAATATTTCCCATCTCCTTCTATGCTCCCTAGCAGTCTTGTAGGTATTTTTGAGGTTCTAATGTATTAAATTTCTTCTTTGTTCTCACAATAGAACACTGCAACATTTTTAGTCAATCTCTCTAGTGGGAAAGACTTGGTTGTTTTATCTCTTTATCAAATTAAACAATTCTTGAAGCTTGTCTTACAGACAAATTGTTTTGATGCAGTGGCTGGTGTATATCTTGCCGAGAGTCTGAACAGATTTTTGGGTAAAAATTGGAGAAGCTTCGCTGGTCAGAATTACTTTGATCCAAGTGGACTCTTTATGTCTGTTCTTTGGTCTGGACCACTTCTTGTTATTTCTATGATAATCTTGGTTAGTATTTTCTTTAACATAACCTTTTCAGTGCTTGTATTTTTTCATATGGAATATTTTATTGACTTGAAGTATCTTTCTTTGTATGCAGATCAACACACTCTTTTCCTTGTGTTACTCGATTGTTAGGTGGAAAAGAGCTGAACTGAGATATCGTGCAAGGGCTGCTCGTAATAAGCAGGATTAGTTGTTTTGTTGTGGGATTTTTATGTATTAAACTTTGCAGAAATTCATTCATATCAATGGCAATGTAATCATATATGGTTTTACAAATGAATTTGTTTTTATTTTTAAATTTTTTTCTTATTCAGTACTTATTTCCAGTTATGTTTGTGTACACTATTAACGGGATTTTGTTTTTCTCCTTTTATTAAAAGAGCTGAGAATTTGACGAAGTACTGATTATATGGTTTATCACTGACAAAATGTGACTGTATTAATGTTTTAAGTTGAACCTCGTGAATCTTCAACTTAAGGGACCAAGATTTCTAGGCTTGAATTACAGTGAAGCGATAGTCGCTGATTTAGGACACAAAATTATATTAAAAAACCAAATGCTATTAAAATAGAGATAAATTTGGTAACTTTTATAATAATCACTTTCAAAATTATATTAAAATAATTTTTAATTAGTTAATTATATCAAAATTGTATAAAAATTCAGGATTCCATTAATCAATATCTTTAGAATATGGAAAATTAATAAATAATTTTTTTTTAAAAAAATTATGTTAGGGTAACATTGAAAAGTGCATTGTTGTGTTTCTCAAAGAAAAATAATCTGCTACAGTATTTTTATTTCCATTTAAGATCACTATTAATATTTAAAAAAATAATAATTAAATGTTTGATTTAAAGTTATAAATATTATATGCGTATCTTAATATAAATTTAATGGATAAAAGAAAAATAAAAACAGAAATAAATATATCAATTATTTTATAAAAAATACTTTTGATTTAAAAATATTTTTCTACGGCTTACACAAACATGTATTTATTATTATTCATTATGAATTAAACTCTTAAATTATTTCATTATTCACACATTTTAACCTTATCAAATTATTTTAAAAAAATTAAGCCTAAATTGTGTTTTTCCGGTAAACCACTTGCAAATTGTCTGGCATACAAAGAATCCTGATTGAGTAAAACCACACATTTAAAATTTAAATTTAAAAAAAAATCCACATTAAAACAAAATTAAAAACCCACCTAGAAATAGCCGTTGCCCATTCGTAGCAAAACGGTCACCATTCTCTAACAATAATAATAATTCAAAATCTCTCTCCCTCTCATTTCTTAAGCCTCACTCACTCTCAGTCACTCACTCACTCAACCAGAAGAAGCAAAAACAGGGTTCGTTTCGTTCGAGAATGGGTTCAGAGAAGCAGCAATCCATGGCAGAAAAAGAAGAAGAAGAAGAGGGTTCAATCCCGGTGCTAACGGTGCTGAAGAACAACACGATCCTCAAAAACATCTTCATCGTGAACAAGCCCCCCGAGGAGTCACGTGGCGATCACGTGGACGTTCTCCTCGTGGGTCGTCACCCGGACTGCGACCTGATGGTGACGCACCCCAGCATCAGCCGCTTCCACCTCCAGATCCGCTCCACGCCTTCTTCCAAAACCTTCTCCCTCCTCGACCTATCTTCCGGTATATTCAAATTCAATCTCACTCGCTTCTTCTTCTTCTTCTTCTTCTTCTTGATTGAATGCTGATGACGTGGCAGTGCACGGGACGTGGGTGTCCGGGAGGAGGATCGAACCGATGGTGAGCGTGGAGATGAAGGAAGGTGACACGCTCAGGATTGGGGTTTCGAGTAGGGTTTATCGTCTCCATTGGATTCCGATTAGTCGCGCCTATGATTTGGAAAACCCATTCGTCTCGCAATTGGATGCGGTTGAAGAAGAGGAAGAGGAAGAGGAAGAGGAAGAGGAAGAAGAACAAGAACAAGAAGATGATGATGACGAGGATGAGGAGAAGAAAATGCTGGTAAGATTGATTTGGTGGTTAGAAATTAGAATGCCTCACAGTAACTGTTTGCGATATTGTTATCGATGCTTCTTTTTTTTTTTTTCGTTCAGGTTCGTAGATAACTTGAATTGAGTGAGGAAGCATTCGCATTACAAAATTAGATAGTAGTTGGTAGTATTGTAAATGTACAGGGTTTAATCATCACTAGTCTGTGCATGAAAACAAAAAATTGAAAATTAAGTGTTGTGCATCTGAGGGTTAAACACCGGAGAGATTTATTATGATTCACCGATGTGGGACTTCACCTTCACACTTAGTACTCAACATTAAGAGAAGTAAAATTTTACTTTGTTGATCTCTTCTACATCTCAATTAGGAATTAGTAGTATTTAATTATCGACTAGGGAATACTTCTAGTGCTCATAAAAGAAAATGCCACATAAGGTGTGGGTATGTATTTATGTCTAGCTGAATTTTATAGCTTTTTTACATTTATATTTTGTTTTTGTATAGAAATACAAATGAGAGTATTTCCATGATTAAGTAAAATGATTTATTATGATTCATGTGATCAGAATTTATATTACAATCGGTAAAACCCATAAAAAAATATACCATTTGTGGGAATGTATTTATGTCTAACTGCAGATTTTTATATTTGAAAAAAAATAGTTTTATATTCTTGTGATCTCCTTTAGTCAGGCTTGCTTTTCTGTTTTCTTTTGTAATTATAATATGCTCTTTACATTTTTGTTTTTGGGAACTGCAGAACAAGACTTTCTTCCGTCTTGCTGAAATGGAAGAAATTGAATTAGTGGATTCAATTATTGAGGATATCAATTCTTCATTCCTTGATGAGAATGAGAATGTGGAACTAACTGTGAAAGAGGAGATTCCCTTGGCACCTTGGATGCTGGAAGACATGGTTTCTTCTTTATGTTGTGAGGAAGAAATGAAGAGCCCATCAAAAGATGAAGCATTATATTTGCCTACGATACCTGATGGTGAAAACAATTTGTGTGATTCAGTAAGAAGCCAGGTTCTATCACCACCTTATGTGGAAGTGGAATGTGATAACACACTGACAGAAAATTTGTCTGAGACTTTATGTTTGCCAGCTTTGGAAGCTGTTTTGGAGACCAAAATGCTGCAATTCCATACACCACTTGATACATTTACTTCACCATTGCCACCGGGTCATAAGAATTCGTTTGAAGAGTATTATTCCAGCTTGCCTGTAAATACAGCTCCTTCATCTCTTGATGAGAAAAGTGCACCTGAAGCTGTAATAATGCCTAAAGAAACTGAATGTATAGTCAGAGATGATGAAAGCATTATAGATGTTTTTACAGTTCCAGCATCTCTTTATGAGAAAAGTGCAGCTGAAGATGTAATAACACCTAATGAATCTGAATCCAAATGTACCCTCAGAGATGATGGAAGCGTTGCAGATGCTTTTATTGCTGGAGCTGGAATTTTCAATTCTGAGGATATGTTTCTACCAGTTGAGGAAGCTATGCCTGGCACCAAAGTTGAACAAATCAGAATTGTTGAGAAAGTTGCTATGGATTCTCTATCTGATGAAGAGAAGCAAGATACGTATAGGTCACTGTCACAGCTGCTGAATGATAAATTTTGCCATGACCAAGAGCTCTCACTCAATGAAATAGTTGAAGATGTTAGAAACAAGCACACAGCTAGCACCTCCCCCACACCACATCAGATAGAGACAGCCAATTTGCCAATGCCACAAGAAGAAGTTTTGAGTATTATGAATGAGGACCAGACCCTGCACCCTGATATGGAAATCCTTGAAACCTGTGTAGAAGCAATGGGAAAAACTTCAACAAATATTTGGTCAAGAAGAGGTAAACCTACTAGTGCTCCTCAGGTTCAAACTAGAAAGAGCATACTGAAGAATGCAGCCAATGCTGATGCTGAAGTTGCAAGGAGCAATGAGAAGGATATCAGAAACAGAACAGTCTTAAAGAATTTTTCCTCTGTTCTGGATGGGGAAGTAGATGAAGATGAAGAAATCTTCACTCCAGATAAAGAAAACATCAGTCGGAATACCCTTCAGTTGCGATTTTTAAAGAAGGGTAAGATAGAAGAAATTAAGCATTCCAAGTCACATAGGTCACAACGCATTTTAAGGGATACATTTAGTTGTGACATCTATCCAAATGAAAGCATTGATCCCACTTTATGCAAAATGAACAAGGATCTTTTCTCTGTTTTGGATGGAGAAGTAAAGGAAAAAGAAATCTTCACTCCTGAGAAGGAAAACTACAGTTCAAAATTGCGGCTTCTGAAAAAGAAGGGTATGGTAGAAGAAATTAAACGTTCCAAGTCACAAAGATCACCCCTTTCAAAGGGTACGTTGAATCCTGACATGTATCCAAATGAAAACATAGGCTCCACTTTATGCAAAATGAACCAGAAGGATAGCATAAATAGAACAATTTCAAGGGACCTTTTCTCTGATTTGGATGGGGAAGAAGAGGAAGAAGAAATCTTCACTCCTGATAAGGAAAACTTCAGTCCAAATACCCTTCGATTGCGGCTTCTGAAAAAGAAGGGCAAGATAGAAGAAATTAAACATTCCAAGTCTCAAAGGTCTCCCCTTTCAAAGGGTACATTTAATCCTGACATGTATTCAAATGAAAGCACAGGCCCCAGTTTATGCAAAATAAACCAGAAGGACATTGTAAACAAAACAATCTCAAAGGATCTTCTCTCTGATTTGGATGGGGAACAAGAGGAAGAAGAGATCTTCACTCCAGATAAGGAAAACTTCTGTCCAAATACACTTCAATTGCAGCTTCTGAAAAAGAAGGGTAAGGTAGAAGAAATTAAGCATTCCAAGTCTCCCTGGCTTCAAAATTCAAAGGATAATGTTGGCCCTAACATATATCCAGATGAAAACATGAGCCCCACCTCAAACAAAGAGAATCAAACTCTAATAGGAGCCCAGGATCAAAAGTTGCACAGAAAACCTTTCAGCAGCCATATCAAGTTGGCACAGGAGCAAGATCTTATGACATTTAATGACAGAGTAGAAAGGGTACCCTTCCAATCACTGAAGAACTCAGGAGACAAGAGAAGTTCAGGCACTTTTTGTTCTGTTTCTGCTGCCAAAAGCTTTCATTTCAGTAATTGTGGACAAAGTTTAGACCAGCTTATTAACCCTTTTGTAAGTTGACAAAGGAATTATCATGCATTCATGTTTTATTGAGAATGGTTCAATATTGTTTAGTTGGTGTATTTGCAGGATATTAGTGGTGTGCCAAAGAAGAGCAGCTGGGACATGATTGTGGATACTACTTCTCTTGTGAATAAGGAATCAAGGAAAGCTCTGCAGCTTTTACAAGGTCTCAAGGGAACTCGGTTGATCATTCCAAGATTGGGTAATGTGTTGTTTTAAAATATTATTTGCCTTGTTCTTTACTATTTCAAACGAAGTGCTGTTATTTCTAACAAATCCAGTTATCTCTCTGCAATGTCAGTCATAAGGGAACTGGACAGTATGAAGCGACAGTTCACAATTTTCAGAAGAATTTCAGAGGCTTCTTTGGCATTGGATTGGATTGAAGAATGTATGGCGAAGACAAATTGGTGGATTCATATCCAGAGCTCAGTAGATGAAAGCAAGCTAATTGCTCCAACCCCACCTGCTTCTCCTCAGACTCAGTTTAGTGAAGAGAGTTGGACTTCTCTTTCATCCCAGAAGTTCTCCATGGAAATTGCTTCACCAACAATAGAAGATCACATCCTTGACTTTGCTCTTCTATACAGAAGAAACCAAAATGATGGGCAACTTGTCCTGCTTAGTGAGGATGTCACTTTGAAAATCAAATGCATGGCAGAGGTATACCTCACAAGTTACCTACTCCTCTCATATTACTCTACTCTCATACATATTAAACTTTTGACAATTACTCTTTCTGTGAACTGCTTCAGGGGTTGCTATGTGAGCCAGTGCAAGAGTTTCGTGAGAGTCTAGTGAATCCATTCTCTGAGAGATTCTTGTGGGACAACAGCGTTCCTCGAGGACAGACTTGGTCTTGCCAAGACGACATAGTTTTAAGGGAGAAATACTGTCGTTTAAGGAAGTCATCAAAGGGAGTTGCAAGCGGTTTAAAGCTCATTCTGCTTCACAATTCTCAATATGGGCTCTGAGCCACACTCACTGTGAAACAGTTCAGTTGAGCCTGCTGAACAGTTTTGATATTCTGATTTGCTGGTAGCAATGCTGCAAGTTTTTTTTGTTTTTTGTTTTTTTTTTTTTTATAGCAAACATTACCTATAAACCAATCAATCAGGTTTTATCCAGCTTGGTAGCAATGTTTTGAAACCAGTGGCTCAAAACAGGGGAGTATCACTAGACTGACTACATCAAAATAAAATTCATGAATTTTTATCTTGTAAAAATTTTCAATGTTTTCTCCTTAAATGTCAGTATAATGATAATTCATTTATAATTATAACATATAATAATCAACTTAATTAAGGTCTTAGTCTTATTGAATAAGTATTTATTATGTAAGTAAATATAAAATGGTTTTTATAATCGAAGAAATATAGGATTAAACTATTTTTTTATTTATTATGGTGAAGAGTTTATTGAGAATGGATATATGTTAAGTTTATTGCTCAAGCTTTCCAAACAAACAAATATGAAATTCAATTAGATGCAATACTCTGATATATATCATATACACAACAACAGTTAAATAGTGATGTGAATAAATTTATCATACATTATTATTTGTGATTTTGTAAGACTATTTTATACCACGGACAAAAATCATCTTACTTTTCCATGTCTTTCTCTTCTCTGGTGATTCAACGGCATCCATAATTCTATTAATATATGTTTTCTTTTTTATTTATAAAACTTTAAAAATAAAGAAAATGTAATATATAGATAGTATAACAAATTTTTACACTGATTGTCTTGCTATGCAAAATTTTGTTATACGGCCAATTATTTTTATTTTCATAAAACATCCTTCCGGATTAAACTATAAAAAAGAAAAAAATAATAATTGTCTTCATTTAAGAAAAGTATTTAAAGTCACTTAATTTTAATAGTCTTAATAAATTTTTGTATTCATTTACCATTTGCATTTAATTGCATGTGAAAAAATGAAAGACATTTTTGAGATATATCACTAATGATGAATTGTTTGTTAAAATTTGTTTATATTTTATTTCAACTAACTAAAATAAACTCATACTAACATTTTAAAGGTTGTAAGTTTTTTTTTATTTTGCTTTCTAGCACCATTTTGCTCATGTTGTAAAATCATACCAGTAAGAAGGGGTCTTTAGGACAATAACACGTAAGAAACTCTTTCTTCATAAACCATCTTTTGACTTTTGTTTATCATTTGACTAGAAATCACAAAAATTACATTCTGGATTTTGCTATTCATCTATCACATTCTTCATTTCTCGTCTTTAGGAATTAAGACAATAACACGTAAAAAAAACCCTTTTCTTCATCTACCATATTTTGACTTTGCTTATAATTTGTCTAGAAAACACAAATTACATTCTTGAATTTTGTTATTCATCTATCACATCTTTCCGTTCACGTGTTTATTCAACATATGCTTTATGTGCCATTATGAAGGATTTTTAATTTGGTTACGAATTTGACCAACTTTTGTATTTTCTATTTGTTTGTTATTCGTATTGTATATTTTGCTATTCATCTTCTTGTGTGTGTTTATTTGATATCATGTGGCACTATGAAGAATTTCAATTGAAGTACGAATTTGACCGATTTTTTTCTCTTCTATTTGTTTGTTATTCACAGTGGTATCTAGGGTTTTTGAAATTTGAAGTTGTTTAGAATTTTTTCTTTAGAAATAAGAAATCGTTCATGTCTCGTCGGATGATTGGGTTAAAATCAATTCGAATAATAGTTTTGCTGCTAATCCCAAATTATCTGGATTTGGTGGAATTGTTTGGATTCTTGTGGTTTCATAATGTAATAATGCTGAACTTCAAGATATCTAAAAAAAAAAAAATATTACCAATGTTCTTTATTGATGTTTCATATATATCTTGTTACCAATATTTCATCTCATATCATCCCTTGTTTGTATCCTCTAAACCATTTTTTTGTCTTTGCGATTTATTTTTTACTTTAAATTTGAATTTTGTTCTAGGCTTTGTATAATGGTTCCAAAATGTGATTGTCGTTACTTTGCAAAGGAGACATGGAGTATAATGGTGAGGATTGTTTGTGTTTGGCAAATTGTTGATGTCCAAAAGCAAAAGTTACACTTTCGACTAGAGATGGCGCTACTGGATGAAAAGGTATGGCATAGTTGTAATATTTTCTACAACTTCTCCCAAACATTTGTGAAAACCTTCAAATAAATTTACTATTTGTTGTTCGTTTTTGTGTTAAGAATTAAAGATGTTATCGGAATCTTATTTGGTGATGAAACAAAAGGAGATTACGAAAAGAATGAGGCAAGAACTCATAAATGCCATTAAGCTATATTCTGAAAGGTATGTTGTGTAGGATATTTTTATATTTGGTTTGCACATGTTGATTGTCATACTAAGATTGAATGTGCTTTGTTCAAGTCTTATGTTGTTGATCTAAATTCATTCTTCTTCTGGTGAGGACCAAAACCTTATGGCTATTCTGAACTAGTGTTGAAACAAAAAGAGAAGCAAAAAGGAATGAAATAAGAACTATGATGAAAGTTATTCAGTTATATTCTGATAGGTAAGTGGTGTATGATAAAAAAAAATAAAAACTATATTTGGTTTGATCATGTTGGATTCTTTTTTTACCCTTTGTAAATGTTTTGAACCTCACAGGCAAAATTGTATTGCAAGACACAATGCATTGTACAAGGTAAATGTTTAATCCTTTTCTTCCTAAAGTAGAGTTTAAAAAAAGGTTTGCATCGTGATGTTGCCATTCATTTCCTTGTTATTTATTTTATCGTTGCCATGAAAAAAAAAATACATATTTGTGTTCAGTGGAGCAAGATGTTTGAAAATGACAACTCTTCATCTTTGCCTTTGTGTCAATTGTAAGAATCATCTCAGACTTAGCATTTCCTATGATTTTATTTCATTGACCCCAAAAAAGCACTTTTTTTTCTGAAAGAATCAAAGACAATGTCAAAAAGCTTATAACACAATCATATCCAACCAACTTAGCTAGACTCATTTAATAAAAATGAAAACTATGAATATAAATTTTAATCTCTTTTTTTTTCGGTTTAAGGTGTGTGTGATGTCTCGATCCCATGACCATTCAATGGCATTGCTGTAAGCAAGCCATTAGAACAGTTTGTAGACTGACTTAATCTTCATTTCTCATAAAGAGTTTTCACAGTATAATTGTACAACTTTTGCTGTGAAGTCCATAATTTATAAAAGCCTACGGATGCCAACGTGGAATTTATAATTCTCTTATCCAAGGTTTCGGATAAAGATAAAATCTTCAAGAAAATCTATCATCTTTCCTAAGAATTTGCATGGTCATGAAATTAACCGGCTTTACAAGTTTAACACAAGCCAGAAAGTTTTGTATCTTCACAATTAAGAGACAAACATAGAGATATTAATGTTGCCAATGGCAGTAGCATTGGTTACAAAAGATTGTCAGAACTTGAGTCTCCTCCAGATTTGAAAGATTCAGGCATGGCAAAAGAGAATGAACCTTCTGAGTCATCGAATAGAGGTCTGGTGAACTCATTGAACCCACCAAAGTTGGCTTCAAAGTTCAATGATGAGAAATAATCATCGCTATC
Organism: Amphicarpaea edgeworthii; assembly: GCA_014843725.1. Classification (NCBI taxonomy): domain Eukaryota; kingdom Viridiplantae; phylum Streptophyta; class Magnoliopsida; order Fabales; family Fabaceae; genus Amphicarpaea; species Amphicarpaea edgeworthii. The sequence continues at coordinate 6,270,986 of CM026325.1, forward strand.
ACCTTTTGCATCAACGACATTTTGAACTTCATTTTCATTTGAAGGATTTGATTCAAAAGTGAAGTTCATACACTGTACCTTACTGTTGTTTTCTTTGCTTTCATGAATGGGGGGTGGCTCAGCTACTACCCCTTTAGTGTCATCCAAGGGAATGGCTGGTGTATGTCCTTGAAAAAGAGCAATGTGCCCAAAAAGCTTGTCTTTCCTAGAAAATGTTGTGCCACATGAACAGAGCCATTTGTCCCTACCACAGTGCTTTTCATGAGTTTTCAGATCAGCCATGACTGAGAACTTCTTGGTGTTGCATCTGCTGCAAATGTAACTCTTGTCACAATGAGTCCTTTTGTAATGGTTTTTGACGCATAAGATCGTCTTGAGAGGCTGGAACTTCTTGTGATCCTTGTTGCGCTTGCAGCCAGTGTAGGGGCAGGAATACCTCTTGATAAGCTTTGGCGACGCAGATTCTTTGTGCGGTTTTGCAAGCGCTGCTGCGGTTTTGTACTCGTCACCATGGCCCCGCATGTGCATTCGAAGATTAGCGTCTCTCTTGAACCCCTTCCCGCAAATTGTACAGAAATGGGTATGAGGTGCAAGGATTTCTTCTTTTTCTAATTGTAGAATCTCATACGAACCAGGGGCAAGGTTTTCTCCATCCTCTGCTTCTTCTTCATCTTTCAGTTCATGTTCTACCATGTTGTAGTTTTGCTCCATTTCACCGGTATTAGGTAGATCAATCTGCATGGACTGATCAGACAACTTTTTTCCACCAGTATTCTGTGGTTGAATACAACTGCTACTCACACCAGTCCCAGGAGGAACGGTCGTTCCACGAAGCTGATCAATCTGTCCAACCAATGAACTAGTGTTTACAAGGTTATGCCTTGCAGAAGGGAGAAGACTACCTGCGGTAGAGATCAATTGAATAATGATTGATGTGAGATCAGTTGTGACGAGCTGCTGTTCCTGAATTACAAGTTCATTGGGTTGTCCAACGCTTTTTTGTTGAGCAATCAAATGCACTAGATCCTGGAGCTGATGAATCTTTTCTTCCATGAAAGAGAGGTTATTCAACATCACACTAGGATTCCAATCTTGGATTGTATTGGTTTGTGATGATTCACTTTGATCAGGGATTTCAATCCCATTGTTTGAGTTGCAAGGAAGCAGAGACTGGGTTTGAGAGGGCTGATTGAATTCCTTGAAAGGTGCTTCTACCCTGATCCCATAATCTGAATTTGAGGCATCATCCCATTTTTGTTGGTTATGCTGCAAACCAAAACCTGGGAAAGAAAGAGGATCTGAGGATAAACCACATGCAGAAGAGGCTAAGGATGACGACCTTGCCCGGGTGTTAGTGCGTATGCTCCTGTTTGAATTCATTTCAAATTCTGTATCTAGATATCTAGATCACTGAAAATCAAAGGTAAAATGATTAATTAAGGAACTGAATGATATAGTACAAAGGTACAACAACAACAACCACAACAACAAAGCCTAATCCCATTGGGTGGAGTCAGCTACACGGATCACACAATGTCATTCGGCTCTATAAAAAACACAAAGCTTTTGCAAGCCCAGGTTAAGGAGGAGAGTTGCGTCAAGCTATTAGGAGTAGTTTTACTCTCTTGTATTATGTACAGCTGTCTACGGCTTCACTAGTATTCAGTTAGTCTAACCACTGTTGTTAGGTGGTAAGAACTTCAGTAAGTTAAGATAGTTAGTTTCGGTTACTCAATAAATAGAGTAACTCACCTGTATTAACTGTCTTTCTGTTTACTCAATGAATCAATAACAGAATTTCCCAATCATTCTCTCAATTCTAAAACAAGCTCTCAATGGCCAAAAGAAAACTTGCCGCCATACCAAACAGATCATTCACAAAGTAGACCAATATTGTATAAATAACCAACAAAAATAAGACCAAATTGCTTTAGATTATGTCCCCCAAAGGTCCAAATAGAAATAATAAAGCGTAGTCCAGAGGAGAGACATAAGGGGGCAAATAAAAGAAAAATTAAGCATGACCCCCCAATTAGAAGAAATATGCCATTCAACATAGATGTACATAAGAATACAAATATCCTCTGCCACTTGAAATTACGATTGACTACTGGAATCAAATCCGTGAAACAAAAATATCTTATGCTTTAGTTAAATCAACTTTTGACGTACTAAAGGCTAAGGCTTTAATTTAAAGTCAATACCAACACCGCAATCTCAAGACCAAACTATAAATTTTCTTCAGAGTATATTCACTTCAGGACCCAAATTCAAAATTTTCCCCTATAAGTAGATAATATACATCGTACCACACAATCAGAACAAAGAAAATCCCTTCAACCTTCATACCCTTTACTCCCAGGTGAAGCTGCAAATCACCTTTTAAAACCCCCAAATAGAAAAGAATACTTTTTTTCTACCTAATCCAACCCTTTGTTCTAAAAACCCAAAATTTTAGAACTGATTTCACACACACACATGAAAAATCAAATTTTGACTCAAGAAACAAAAACCCTATTCAGAGATAACCCATCAAAAGATAGCAAAATTAAAAAAAGAAGAAGAAGAAAAGGTATGCTTTCTGGAAAGGCACAGGAACATGCAAGTAGCAAAACAAACTCACAGAATAAAATCAGATTAGGAGATGAAAGCACTTACAGATTCAAAAATCAGAAGAAGCTCTAAGCAAAGTGCTCCATTTCACTGAGAGAAAAAATAAAAACAATAAAAAAAGAGGCATGAGAAAGAAAAGAAAGACTTTTATGAAAACGGTTATATAGGGCATATGTTGTGCTGAACACAGTAGAAAGCACCATGATAGCTTAGGTCAACCCCACAATTATGACCCTTCATTTTTAGGTCAATTTTGTTCACTCAAATGGGGACCCCACCAATCAGATGGCAAAGTTTCTCATCAGCTTTTGCATCCATCTATCAGAACCGTTTGTTTCTCATCAGCATACTTTCATGCCGTTCAATTTCAATTGTTTCAAACATTAAGTGTTTCAATCCATTTGTTTTAGTTCAATGATGCTTGCTTTTGTTTATATTTTTCTTCTTTAAAAATTATACTTTTTAAAAATTACTGAATACATAATTTTTATAATAAAATGAGTTTTTTTTATAAAAACATTTATGTTAAAATAATTAAAATATTGGGTTCCAAACATTACATCACTTTCGTACCAAAATGCATAAAAAATCGAAATATTATTTTTTTTTATTATGTTTATCTAATTTAAAAAATAAAAATGATTGATTTATGGACTTTGAATGATGAAAAAGATAGATAAGATGACAAAGTGCCCCACACAACATGGATGATTCTCGTTCGTTTATACACGTGGAGAAAAGATTCTTTCTACACATTTTTCGTGGAATTCAGTAGTAAAATTAGAATGTATTTTTAGAACAGTTTTTTTTTATATTTTTTATAATAGTAACAATAAAGAGTGAACTTTTTTTTTTTTTTGAACAGATAAAGAGTGAACCTATCATCATTTCTTTGTATAAATCAAACGATTTTGATTTGTTTTATCACTCAACAAGAATACATATTATTTACTGACAATAGTAGTAAGGGTTTCACATAAAGAGTGGTTCCCTATGGTCTAAAAAACACTCCAATCCTTTAGTGTCAAAATTTACCATTGATGTTTTTTTAATTTTTATTTTATAATAAAACTATTGCATTAAAAAAATTGAATGAAAGATCAAAATTCTCTTTATTGAAAATGTCACCACAGGTGATCTATTCTCCATAAAAATAAAATAACATTTCTATTTTAAATACAATCACAAAAATAGTACAAATTTTATAAGAAGAATTTCACATGAAATTAAGAGATGAGTTGTCTAGTCTTTAATACCATAAGGACCTTCATAAACACATTGTGATTTTGTTAAATGATAAACGTGTATGATGTTGAGTATATAGTCGTTAACGACGGTGTATTAAAAAACATGCACGTTGAAGTCTATTACACTATTTTCTATTTTGTTATACATACAATAATAATCTATGCTCTCAAACCACGAATATTTGTGGTAAATATCCCAAATACATGGGAAAATAATATCACAAAAGCAGGAGCAACGTATAGATGGTTGTTATAGTACTTATGTGAATCTCAATCAAGATATCCATACTCACAAGGTTCTAAAAGTATATTATATCGGTTATTAAGTCAATATAAAACTGTTTATTTTAAACCGTCAAAATTGATCACTTGACTTGTCAACTCCAATTAGATGAAAAGAATATGATTGTAGTATTTTTAATAATTAAATTATCTAATTGAAAATTTTAAGAATTAAAAGATCCAATTGAACTGTTGTAAATAATTAAATGATAAATCATATAAGAAAAAGTAAGTTATACAAGTGTAAAATGTGAAGGAACTTCCCACGAAGCTGCCAGTGCTCCTTTTCATGTACTGAGCCATTGCCCTGAAGCAGGTAACCGCAGACAAAATCAACTTAAATAATGCTAACGTAGATTGTTACCTCTTTCTCTTCTCTTTATCCCATTACTCATTATTTTAATATTTGTTAGATTTAACATGAACACGTGATACAATGTACATAAAAAATTATTAATACTAGCTGATTATATGAAATGAAATAAAATTAAATTAGTTAAATTTACTCATAAAAACATTGTAGTGTCAAATAATTTCTTTTAATTAAATTGTAAATAATGTTTGGTAAATATTTCATTAAATAAGTTGAATAATAATTTTTTTCATTTGCGGGTGTTTTTAAAATAAAAATAGAAATACATATTCTTACGTGCCAAAATTCATTTAGGTGAAAAAAGAGCAAACAACAAAGAATGAAACTTTGTTGTTTTCTTTTCTTTTTTAGACAAAGAAATGTTAATTATATAAACAAACAATAAAGAATTGTAAACGCGTAAGTGTTTCAAACGCTACTCGTAGCATTTTCCTCTTGTTTAAGAGTCCACAATGAAGATTGAAGACCCAAATGTAGAACATCAATGACCGAAACCGAAGTGATTTAAGCAGTACGTAGGTGGTGAGAAAGAATCACTTTGACAATGCAAGAAAATGACAAAAGCTAAAAAGATCTCTGTTGGTTATTATTGAAAAACAGAACCGTAAGAAAGAAAAACAGCATCCACGAATGTCTCTCTTTGTGATTCATCACTTTTTTCAATGGAGTGAGTTGAGAGAAAGTGATTTGGCATTCATGTTTGAAGAACAATTTGTTTTGTTTCGTCGGCTTAAGAGTTAAAGAATCGTTTTCAATTTGAACACAAACTTATCATAGCGTTGTTATTATGTAAATGATAGAGAATAGATAATATTTTCTTATGTAAAGAGATGAACAGTTATTTTTTCAACATCTTAAGAGAACTACAAAATATTTGTTTATTTTTCAAAAACAATCACAACCACATGAATCTGGTATTGGTCACATATGTGAGGCCTTGCTCCATCTACCGGTTCTTTCTTGAGCTTGTTTTATAGTAAAATCTCTCAATCATATTCATTCACAGGTTTCTGAATAGGCTTTGACCATGAATTTGCAAAGCTTGCTTTATAGTAAAAATCTCTGTTTGCACCGTGTGAATGCCAATGACACAGCTGTAGCAAGCTTTTCCATGTTATAGTGTGACCGAACATGATACCAACAGCATCCCTAGAATGCAAAAAAAGAAAAACAGTAAAGTTAGTATCATTTTACTAACAAAGGGATTAATGAGAATAGTGATCATTCATATATGAACAGAAAAGTAAACAGATTAAACTATGCTTATAATGAATAGTATTATGACAGGCATAGTTCCTAAAGCTCTGATTTTATATTAGTGATGGCATCATAGGTTAATGTTTCCAGTGATTTTACCAAAAATTTGGAAGGACATGAATCTGATAATATATTTTATAGCAGTTACCTGTATGGATTTAACCATTATGAAAACTAGGCCTGCCACTGTTAGTGAACTCCTTGCTTTCTTCCAAATATTTGAAGAAGGTAGATAGTGCAATTTTATCATTGTGATTGTCTCTCTTAACCAACCACTCCTCAATAAGTTGGACATTTACATCCCTGTCAGAAATCGTGATCCGTAGTTATTAAAGAAACAGAGGATAGTTGAAGATGGGAAGAAACACAGCATACCAGCACCTAGGGGTGTTCAAAACCAAACCAAACCGTTTGCAAACCGCCCAACTGATCCAAAAAAACCGAAATAAAACCACAAAAGAAAAGATATGAAGGAGGTTTTAGAAAGAAACATCAACACACCTTTTCAAGGCAAGAACTTCATAGTTTCTTCGTAGGTAATCAGCATGGTTTTTAAGGGCATCCTGTGCGTATGGTCTGCCTACAGTCCTTATTGCAGCTGCATTTAATAAGGTTTCCAATGAACCATGCTTTTTAATAAGTTTTAGAGCAGTCTTCCGACCAAAACTAGGGACCAGATGTTGGATACCAGGAACACCATCAACTTCATCACCTACAATACATCCTACACAATCACAGGATGCAGAAATCAAAATGTTAGTCATGATAGCATTACCGTTGGCCATTAAGTAATAACACAATTTTTAAAGAAGTGTAAGAAAAAAACCACCATGTTGTAAACGATGGACATATCAAACATAAATAAACTGTAGTTTATGTTACACTCACTAAGGCTCAGATCAGATTCTGGGACACAATTATACTGATCGATGTAGTGCCTCAGGGTGTAGAAGGACCACCTTTGTAACTCTGGCAAAGGCATAACTATCTGCACATCTTCAGATATAAGTTGCTTAAAATCCTTATCAGGGGAGGCAATAACCACTCGAAACCCTTTATTGAGAACTTGTCCAGCAAGAGTAGCTACAACATCATCAGCTTCATGGCCATCAACTTTTATAACCTGCATGGTTTCATCTTGTCACTATTGAATAATATGTAAACTGACATTACTTTTGCTTACATTTACAAGAATGATAATGTGCACATTCTTCTAAAATGATTGATAAACATAAACAATAACTTAAAGAATGCTTGAGAAGAAAAGGAATGGTATTATTAACTTGCTAGTTCCAGAATATGTTTGTGGGTTGGACTGTTGGAGGAGTACCAAATTTTGAACTGGTAAGCATCCAAGCATTCATTTAATTTTTTTTATTTAAGTTTCAGCAAAGGAATAATATGTTTAAGAAATGAAGCATATTACTCATCAGAAATAAAAATGATATGCAAATATGCCAGAAATTTAGAAGGAAAATAGAATAATAGAAATGATACAGAACAACTCACTGGCACATTGCATTTTCCAAGAACATCATTGATAACTTGGAGGGACCTCCCAACATGGCCGCTTGAAAATCTTTGCAAAGATGATACGTGTCTTGTGAATTTTCTCCTGTGTGCTTTATATGAAGGTAGCAACTTTCTTCGATGCTCACTACCCCCATCTCCATCAACAACCTGCTCAATCATTTCAATGCCTAAGAAATGGAAAAGAAAAAAACATAGATACAAAGAACATGAAAGAAAAAAAAAGAGAGAATGGAGAAGGAAATACCAAACCTAATCATATATTTTTCTTTTTTTGTTTCTTCTTTTGATAGAAAAAAAGTATTACTAATGAGAATTCATATGAAGAAATGCTGCAGCAGTATATGGATCGTAGTCACTGAATGATGGAAATTACATATGTCATGATAAAACTTTACATATATATTTCATCATTCAAATGTCCTTTAACTTTGTGACACAGGGAAATTACACCAAAAAAACGCATATTCGAAGAAAAAGCATCAAGCTTAAGTGAAATTTCCATAAATTAGTCCTTCAAATCCAAGGACCTCATGCATAATTAGTCTTATCTGCCTCGTGCAGGATTATCTACAGTAGAGAATGTTTGTGACTTTCTGCTCTCTACCAAAAAAAATTACAATTTGAATTCTACTTCAATAATCTATATAACAAAATTTGTGTTAAAGGTTAGAAGGTTGAGCTCTAATTCTGATAACAGAACACAGTGCCAAAAAGTAAGCACTAGCATCTAAATTTCATCCTTTGAAAAAAAGAGTAGAGTGAGAGAGAGATTACAGCAATGACAGGGTCAGTGAGGCTGACTTGCTCGAGAAACAGAGAGAGCCATCGGCCTAAGGAGTGCAAGCTGGGCTTGCTTCCTTCGTAACAGAGCGGGTTCACGTCCAAAAAGAACACCCTCTTCTTCTTTTCGCGTTGCGCGTCACGTGTTTGATCGAATGATTCAGTGAATAACGCCTTCTCTGTTCTCTTGGGACTTGTCACGGTTAGTGAAGTTGCGGTCTTTTGGGTTCTGCAGGATGTGGAAAAGGTTGGGTTGTAGCTGCAAGGGAAGCGGGGTTGAACGTAAGTTCCTGCTAACAGACTCATTTCTAACGTTTTCATTTTTCTATAGTTTGGACATCGTGGTTACTGTCTCAAAATCGTGCAATATGCGATGTTGGGAAAATGGATTATGCTTTGTTTTTTTTTAGATAGGTAGAATGGTAGAGTTGGGGTTTTGTTTTGTTGTCACTTTTACAAGAGATATGAGATATTAGTATTAGAAGTGTCATATATTACATGTGGTGTAACAGTAACACGTGGCAGATTGTTCAAACCATGAATCTTTGTCTTAATTCTTTTTCATCAGGATTCAGGACACCCGTGTCACATTTTTGTAGATGTGTTCACCGTTGAATCCATCCAGTTTGAGGTTAGTTTTTACATGTTTGAGTTTTGAAAATTAGATTAAGCGTATTTCAGGGATTAATTCAAAAGTTACACATTACAGTGCCAACGCAGGTAATAATTACTAAAACACCTTATGAGATTTGAATAGAAAACCTTTGAATTAAAAGTTAGAAATGTTGTGTTGGTAGAGTTTAGTAATTATTTGACCCTTGAAAATGACACAAAAATATTGACCCTTGAAGCTTCATAATTCAATTTTGGAAAGGGTCTTATGTAAGGAACAAAAAATTCAAATGGCTCAAAATACTAACCTGCATTTGTATTTTGAAGTTCAAATGGTTCAAAAGTTTCAATTTTGGAAAGAGTCTTAAGTAAATGGATTAACAATGGAAGAGTGCTACCCAATAAAGTGGCCTAGAAGTTTAAGTAAAAAATGCATGTTTGGATACTGATGTTGTATGAAACTAAGATCCTCCCATGTTTCCTTTGACTCCTTGAGACCTTCCCACTGAACCAGTCCTTGAGTGCATTGTGAAGTATGAGATCAATTTTGGCTGGAAGTGGCAATAGTAACTTTTGATTCTCTCTGATACATTCAATGTTGCCTATATAGCTGTATTTTAACCAGACACCATATCCTCAACCATGAGATTAACATGTTTTCTCTTTTTTATCTTCTTGGGTTTAATCCTTTGTTAAGTAGCAAATCTCTTTGCTCATTGCCAATGTATAAAAACCCTTTTTTTATTCGTATAATATTATGGGATAAAGGATTTGAATTTTCTTCTTTTAAACTTAGACATAACTGTCATTTAGTTTACTTGTGCATGACAATTAAACCATGAGCTAAAAGTCTGCTAACTCCGCATCCATAAGAATAACACATCCATTATTATATGTATGAGCTATATATGTCTACCACTAGTAAACTGATTTACTGTACACTGTTGACACACCATGGAAGTATTGAGCAAATCCTATCCTACCATATCATATATTCTACCTTTCATATCTTCTAGAATTAAAGCATCAATCAAAACAAAAGAGCCCTTAAATATTTAGTGCAACCCTGAAGAATCTAAGTTCATCTGGCATTTAAGAGCATCCTTAGTACACTCTTCATCTTTGGTCTTGACTCTGGGGATGTACTAACACAAACACGAGCAATCTCAAGAATTGCAAGCATCTGGTTTCTGACTGCTTGTGATGTTCTGCTGACATTAAAGTCAAGAATGTAATCTTGGTTTGTTGAATTATGCAAAACCCACTTCACCAATTCTGTTCCCTCAGTCACTGCAGGTTTTCCTGTCAGCAGTTCAAGCAGAATGACACCAAAGCTGTAGACATTCCCAGCCATTGTTACTGTCATTGTGTATGCATACTCTGCCAACCAACAAACAAAGTAAGTTAAGAGCTTCAGAACACTAAGTGTGTGTTGGATGAGCATCATCAAAGTTGATTTTGAATGAAACTAATTTTGAAAAATTGATTTTAGAGTGAAGTGATTTATGTTGGAATGTTTTGATCTTGTAAGCAAGTTTGGTGTAAAACATAATGTAAATGTGATTTTCAGGTTATATACTCAAGTGTGTAATGAATTTAGTCAGGTTTGTCTTTGTTAATTGTAACTAAAACTATACAGAAGCAGTGATTAAATAATAACACATGACTAATGTTATGTAAATGAGATAGAGATAACTTTGCTTAAAATATTTATAGAAGTATGTTCACTTAGTGGAATTCAAAAACTATTTGACTCACATTGCCCCTACAATAGATATAGTGTTTAGTGGTAGTTATATGATGTTAATCTATGAACTATGAAAAACTAATAGGAATATAAAAGTTGAAGAATTTTTTACCTGGAGGAATATAACCAACTGAACCAGCAACTGCAGAAAAATTCCCTGTACTCTTTGAGGGATCAATCACTTTGTAGTGTTCAATATCCCCAACTAGAGGCTCCTTAAGGGACTTCAGCATAATACTTTTACTTGACAGGTCAAGGAGTAGTATTGGACTAAAGGTGAATCCGTGAAGAAAAGAAAGTCCTTGAGCCATTCCAACTGCAATACTGTATCTGCTAGCCCAATCTAAAGTGGTATCCATGCTTCCATGAAGAACATCAAAGAGTGAGCCATTTGAGATAAACTCATATAGTATATAAGCAGTATCAGTGGACAGAACATAGCCCAAAGGAGTCATGACATTTGAATTGTTCAATTTTGCCAAGACTTGTAGCTCTTTCCCAAATTTGTCATGACTTCCCACTGGCAATATCTTGTCGGACCAGTTCAGTTTCTTGACAAAATAGACTGATCCAGACGGCATGATGGCCTTATAATAAGTTGAAAACCTTGTTTTTAGAGTAACATTTGATGTTTCGGCAACAGCTTCCATGGCTTTGGAGAAGTCAATGTTTGATCTGTGTATTCCATTAGGTGTTAATAAATTACTTTGGATGACCTGAAGATGCTGATGATCTTCTCTTGGCTGTAAATGTTCATCATTAACCCTGTAATAGTGCTGTGACACTGACACCACAAGCAGGGTGACAATGCCAACAAGAAAAATAGCTGCTACAATTGCAATGAGAATTGCCACAACAACAGATATTCCCTTCTTAGAGCCAGTGTTGGCTATTGGGATGCCCTGAGCAGTAGTAGTATTTATCAGTCTAGTTCCAGAAATTTCAACATCAACATGTTGAATGAATTTTGGAATTTCACCAGACAACAGCGGATTGTTAGCAAGTAACAACCGTGTCAAAGCTGACATTCCAGCTATTTCATTGGGGATTGCACCAGAAAATGAGTTATTTGAGAGATCCAAGACTTCCAGGCTATCCAAACGACCAAAACTGCTAGGAATAGGACCACTAAAGAGGTTGCTACTAAGATTCAATGAAACCTGAAGTTTCAATGGCATGCTTGGAATCACACCACTTAGCTGGTTTTCCCCAAGTTGGAGTTCTAAAAGAGATATCAAGTTGCCAATGGATGTCGGTATGGAGCCACTCAGTTTGTTTCTTTGCAAGTTCAGGAAAGAAAGACTGCTCAAATTTGTAATCTCCGGTGGAATTGATCCACCCAGAGAATTCCAGCTCAAATTCAGTATTGACAACTTATGAAGTTGGCCAATTTGAATTGGGATTGTACCAATAAGGTTGTTCGATTGAAGCCTCAAGACTTGAAGATCGGTAAGATTACCAAGCTGTGGTGGCAATACACCAGTGAATTGATTCTGAGCTAAATTCAACAACGCCAATTTCCTGCAAGATCCCAATACAGCCGGTATCGTTCCGGTAAAGTTATTGTCATCCAGCTCCAAGTAAGTTAAATTTGGAACTGCTTCAAAAGCAACTGAAGGAATGTTTCCACTCAGATTATTGCTCCCAAACCTCAACCTGAACAATTTTGAAGAAAAGTTTGTAGGCAATGACCCATATAACATATTATTCGACAAATCTACAACCTGCAACTGTGATGGAGACAAAAGGTTTTCTGGAATGGGTCCAGACAAATTATTAAAACTAAGATCCAAACTGGTGAGATATTTTGTAATCCCAGTAGGTACAGGACCTGTGAAATTGTTCTGATTTGCTGCAAATCTTGAAAGTTTTGTGAGGTTCAGAAGGGAAGCTGGAATTTCACCAATGAGTTTATTAGAGGAAAGAACCAGAGTTTCCAAATTAGAAAGCTTCCGAATATTGGTAGGAATGGACCCTGAGAAACGATTTGCCCTAAGATCAATCTCAGTCAAGTTTCCATAACTCAATAATTCATCAGGGATTTTTCCATTAAAGTGATTGACAGAAAGCACAAGATGCTCCAAAACCATGGAACTTCCTAGTTTGGTAGGAAGAGACCCAATGAAGTTATTGAAAGTAAGATTCAAACTTTTGAGACTAAGCAACCCATCTAACTGCATACCAATACTACCATTAAACTTATTGAAAGACATATCCAGGGATTCCAATGCATCAAAACCATGAAAAGTTGGTAAATCCCCTCCTAACATGTTAGCACTGAAATTCAGCCTTTTCAAGCCCTTAATCTTTCCACACTCAGTAAAAAAACCATCTGGGATTGAGTCCAGACGGTTGTTGGAGACATCGAAATGCTCCAAAGTTTGAATTTTGCAGACAAGAGGCAGAAAGTCGGAAGCAGAGAGTCCAAACCGAATTAAGGAAATCCCTATTACAGAGGAATTGGTAGAGTCACAATTCACTCCCACCCAATGACATGGGTTTGAGTCATTCCATGGAACAGGAGAAGAAAGACTCTTTGAGAGGTTGTTCATGGTTTGTGTTTGATTTTGAGACAGCAGGGAAAACACCATGGGACAGAAACAAAAGATGAACAAAATCCTAAGGAACAAAGTGGGGTTATTACACTCATACCTGCCCATGTTGTTAGCAGTGTCTAGTCTTGAGTTTTGTGCTGTGATTATCTTCCACTATTATGTGTATCTATCTATCTGGGGTGTGTGAGTGAGTATTTTTTATTTTCTATTTGGTTTGGATTGAGGTTGTTGAAGAGAAACAACATTGAAGATAGAAGAAGAGAATGTTGGGAAGTGGCTGCAACAGAATTGAAGGAAGGTTAGCGGAAAGAGAGTATGAACAAACAAAGTGTTTGGGAGTTGAGTTGACTGACATTGTTGCATTTGCAGGTCTTTCACTGCACAAAGACTTACTTGCGTGACACAGCATTGCACTCAGTCAAGTCAATAACGAAAGAATAACGAGTAACTAATGACACTGGCTTTTGAAACACGTTCTAACCTCTTTTCCTTTATCTTTTGTAGTGCCTCATATAATTAGATAAGTGTTTAATTTTATATTATATGTTAAAATATGTTTTTAATCTTGTAGATTTCAAAATGTACAATTTTTCTTCTTATAATTTTTTAAGTATGTTTTTTTTAATATAAATGTGTCAAATTTTAGTCAAAAGCAAGATTTGAACTTATCCAAACCTACACGAAAATTTTAAAAAATTATAATCGATATAAATTGTATAAAAATAGTCATAAATTATAGAAAAACAAATTAATTTATAACTCCTTTATAACTGATATAAATTATATAAAAATAGGTCACAAATTCAATACATTTCAATTTTATAAAAAAAATTATAAATATGGAAAATGTACATTTCTAATTTAATGGGAAGAAAAATATATTTTATCTTGTATTATACTTCACCAGTCTTTATAATTTTTTTTCTATTTAATAAAAAAAAAATCACTTGTTTAAAGTTGTGATTTTGTATGGAAAATGTAGTGGTATGTATCGAGAGTGTAGACTTGGTTCTTTTGCCGTTTGCGTGAGTCTTAGTTGCTTAATTAAATTTGTTGGACTTTGACTCTGAACACTGACATGCTGGGACCCTTGGAAGAATGGAAAATGTGCATTCGCAGCGGATTATTATTATTATTCAAAGTTCAAACACGCGTTAGAGGAGATGACTCGAGTTAGTCCTTAACGTGTTCCATGGACAACGCTAATATTTTGAAACATCAATGGTTCTGAATTTTCCTGTAATATTTTTATTATCTATTTAATAAATAAAATTAAATATATAAATTATAGTTTTCATATATTAGATATGTTTAATAAACATAAATAAAATTCATATTTTATACAACAAGAAGAAGTGTTTTTTTTTATTATTATTATAGGAAGAAGTAATTTAGCTATGTTATGTCTTTGCATTTCTTTCACATGACGTTTTATTGTTTGAGTGTTTTTTGTGGTGGACTGGTGAGGGGAGGGGCGTTTACTTGTGCTTTTTATTGTCAAACTAGTTTGTTGTGATATTTATGTTTATGTTAAAATAGCTGTCAAATATTATTATATAAAAAGAAAAGTTAAAAAATATTTTTATTCCTTTATATTTTGTTTAAATTTAAGTTGGGCATTTATTTTATAATTTTTTTTCGATTTGTTTTTTGTAAATAATTATTATTTTGAAATAAGATTTTGAATATTTTTAAATGTTCGAAATTGAGATATAAAACTTATCTCATTAAATTAAAAAAAAATCATAAACATAATAAAATTGGATGCAAAAATTAAATCAAACAAACAATATAAAAAGAATATTAGATTTTACAATTTTTTAATTTTCTTAATGAAAGTTACCAAAATTTAGTCAATAATAAAGAAATTGTTATTATTTCTCTTAAAGATAATATTACTCTGGACTCAACCGACCATTATTAGCATGACACCTATTATTTGATAAAAAAAAAAAAAAAAACATGACACCTATTTGTACTTCTTAACGTTTAGAATTTTTTTGCTGAAGTCTTAACGTTTAGAATTTAAATCCTGAGTAACGTTAATATGTTGAGAGTAAAATAAGACATTGTATATTTTCACTGTCTTGGAGAAAGATTAAATTTAATATCATTATTTTAAAAACATCCTTAAGTTGATTCAAATGTGAATACCATCTCCTATCTAAATGATCAAATTAGATCTCCTATATAAATTATCAAATTAGATAGTTATATGTTTGTTTTTTTTATAAAAATATTAAATATATATCAGTGGACAAAAGTTGGAGTCAGTGTATTATTATACGTATAAGCTATGTCTATTATATTACTAGAAAACTAATTCATTGTACATTGTTGACACACCATGGGAGAATTAAGCTAACCCCTATATCCTTTCACAATTCATATTTTTATTTTCTAAACTCAAACCAAAGCATCAACCATAAAAAATATAGAGAAATCTCTTTTGATGATTTGTTCCAACCCTGAAGATTTTGACTTCATCTAGAATTTAGAAGCATCTGCTGTAGCACACTCTTCATTGTTGGTCTTGCTTCTGGGGATGCACTAACACAAACAAGAGCAATCTCGAGAATCGCAAGCATGTGGTTTCTAATGGTTTGTGATGTTCTACTGACATTAAAGTCAAGAATGTTATCTTGGTCTGTTGGATTACTTAAAACCCACTTGATCAATTCCATCCCCTCAGTCACAGCAGGTTTTCCTGTTAGCAGTTCAAGCAGAATGACACCAAAACTGTACACATTCCCAGCCATTGTTACTTTCATTATGTATGCATACTCTGCCAACCAATAAACAAAATAGGTTAAGACTTAAGAGCTTACAAACACTAAAATAGCTTGGTATTCTCATTGAATTCTAAATCATTGGGAGCATATGCATGAGAAAAAATGTTTAAGTTTGACAATCTCTTTGAGAAACTCTCCCAGTGATTTGGTTGAAATTTGTTAGAAATCATCAATTTTGATATCATTTAATGATTCACTTATCTGATTTAATGGATTTAAATCAAAATTGATGATCTTCAATAAATTTCAACTGATCACTGGAAGAATCCCCGAAAGAGAGTAGCACTTCTCAAATTGTTTAACTGAATTTTCAAGTATATGCTCTGGTCTTTGTACCAAAAATTATACAGAAATAATGTGTTACACTAAGGCTGCAAAAGTAATAAAAAAATTTAACTTGCTTTATTGAAGAAGATAATTCCATACTAGACTCAATGACTTGCAGTTGCAAATGATAGCGACAACTTTGCTTAAAATATTTTTAAAGATTTGTTCACTCAGTGGAATACAAAAACTATTTAATCCCCATTGCCCCTGCAGTTTATATAGTATTTGGTGGTGGACATATAAAAGTTATGCTATGAACTATGAAAAACTAATAGGAAGGAATATAAGGTTGAAGAGTTTCTGACCTGGAGGAATATAACCAACAGAACCAACAAGTGCATAAAAATTCCCTGTACTCTTTGAGAGATCAATCACCTTGTAGTGTTCAATATCCCCAACTAGAGGCTCCTTAAGGGACTTCAGCATAATACTTTTACTTGACAGATCAAGGAGTAGTATTGGACTAGAGGCAAATTCATGAAGAAAAGACAGTCCTTGAGCTATCCCAACAGCTATACTATATCTGCTAGCCCAATCTAAAGAGTTTTCCATGCTTCCATGAAGAACATCAAAGAGGGAGCCATTTGAGATAAATTCATATAGTATATAAGCGGTATCAGTGGACAGAACATAGCCCAAAGGAGTCATGACATTTGAATTGTTCAATTTTGCCAAGTCTTCTAGCTCTTTCACAAATTCATCATGACTTCTCACTGGCAATATCTTGTCAGAACAGTTTAGTTTCTTGACAAAATAGATTGATCCAGATGGCATGATGGCCTTATAATAAGTAGAAAACCTTGTTATTAGAGTAATATTTGATCTTTCAGAAACAGCTTCCATGGCTTTGGAAAAGTCAATGCTTGATCTACCCACTCCAATAGGAGTTAATATATTACTTTGGATGACTTGAGGATCGTGATGGTTTTTTCTTGACACAACCAGCAGGGTAACAAGCCCACCAAACAAAAAGCCTGCTACAATTGCAATGAGAATTGCCACAACAACAGATATTCCCTTCTTAGAGCCAGTGTTGGCTATTGGGATGTCCTGAGCAGTAGGAGTATTTATCAGTCTAGTTCCAGAAATTTCAACATCAACATGTTGAATGAATTTTGGAATTTCACCAGACAACAGCGGATTGTTAGCAAGTAACAACCGTGTCAAAGCTGACATTCCAGCTATTTCATTGGGGATTGCACCAGAAAATGAGTTATTTGAGAGATCCAAGACTTCCAGGCTATCCAAACGACCAAAACTGCTAGGAATAGAACCACTAAAGAGGTTGCTACTAAGATTCAATGAAACCTGAAGTTTCAATGGCATGCTTGGAATCACACCACTTAGCTGGTTTTCCCCAAGTTGGAGTTCTAAAAGAGATATCAAGTTGCCAATGGATGTCGGTATGGAGCCACTCAGTTTGTTTCTTTGCAAGTTCAGGAAAGAAAGACTGCTCAAATTTGTAATCTCCGGTGGAATTGATCCACCCAGAGAATTCCAGCTCAAATTCAGTATTGACAACTTATGAAGTTGGCCAATTTGAATTGGGATTGTACCAATAAGGTTGTTCGATTGAAGCCTCAAGACTTGAAGATCGGTAAGATTACCAAGCTGTGGTGGCAATACACCAGTGAATTGATTCTGAGCTAAATTCAACAACGCCAATTTCCTGCAAGATCCCAATACAGCCGGTATCGTTCCGGTAAAGTTATTGTCATCCAGCTCCAAGTAAGTTAAATTTGGAACTGCTTCAAAAGCAACTGAAGGAATGTTTCCACTCAGATTATTGCTCCCAAACCTCAACCTGAACAATTTTGAAGAAAAGTTTGTAGGCAATGACCCATATAACATATTATTCGACAAATCTACAACCTGCAACTGTGATGGAGACAAAAGGTTTTCTGGAATGGGTCCAGACAAATTATTAAAACTAAGATCCAAACTGGTGAGATATTTTGTAATCCCAGTAGGTACAGGACCTGTGAAATTGTTCTGATTTGCTGCAAATCTTGAAAGTTTTGTGAGGTTCAGAAGGGAAGCTGGAATTTCACCAATGAGTTTATTAGAGGAAAGAACCAGAGTTTCCAAATTAGAAAGCTTCCGAATATTGGTAGGAATGGACCCTGAGAAACGATTTGCCCTAAGATCAATCTCAGTCAAGTTTCCATAACTCAATAATTCATCAGGGATTTTTCCATTAAAGTGATTGACAGAAAGCACAAGATGCTCCAAAACCATGGAACTTCCTAGTTTGGTAGGAAGAGACCCAATGAAGTTATTGAAAGTAAGATTCAAACTTTTGAGACTAAGCAACCCATCTAACTGCATACCAATACTACCATTAAACTTATTGAAAGACATATCCAGGGATTCCAATGCATCAAAACCATGAAAAGTTGGTAAATCCCCTCCTAACATGTTAGCACTGAAATTCAGCCTTTTCAAGCCCTTAATCTTTCCACACTCAGTAAAAAAACCATCTGGGATTGAGTCCAGACGGTTGTTGGAGACATCGAAATGCTCCAAAGTTTGAATTTTGCAGACAAGAGGCAGAAAGTCGGAAGCAGAGAGTCCAAACCGAATTAAGGAAATCCCTATTACAGAGGAATTGGTAGAGTCACAATTCACTCCCATCCATACACATGGGTTTGAGTCATTCCATGGAACATGAGAAGAAAGACTCTTTGAGAGGTTGTTCATGGTTTGTGTTTGATTTTGAGACAGCAGGGACAACACCATGGGACAGAAACAAAAGATGAACAAAATACCAAGGAAAGAAGTTGGGATGTACACATAATTAGTACAATTGCCCATGTTTTTAGCAGTGTCTACTGTCTAGTAGTGAGTTTTGAACTGTGATTATTCTTCACTTTTATAGTAAGCTGGTGTGATCCATGTCCTATACAGGTGGAATGGATCAAAGATTCTAGGTCTCTCACTGCACAAAGACTTGTGTTGTATCATGTGTGACATAACATTGCACACAGTCAAAAACTAATGACAAGGTGCATTCAAGACATTACAAATAAAGTCTAAACATGCATACAAACAAGAGAAGAATGTTGATGAACTGGTGGTGTAAAACTATTTTACACTAGAATCTACTATGGTACCATAAATATTTTCTTGGACTTCGACTGAGTTATCAGAACACTGACATACTGGGACTCTTACTAGAATGGAAAATGTGCAGTTGATCATTCAAAGAGATAGGAAATGACTCGGAATGCAACATTCTCGTTAGTCTTTAGTCTTTACCGTGTTCCATGGATTGAAACTTTATTTTATTTTATTTTATATTTTTTTATGCGTAATAATAGAAGACAGTATGGGAATTTACAGCACTTATTCACTCTGTTTAACTGAATTAAACTTCATTGATTTTTATTTTATTTTATGTGAAATATGCATTAGCTTTATTAATAATTATTTTTCAGCTTCACTACAAAATTTGATTGGTTATCTTCAATGGAGTCTTCTCCCTCAGTATATGTTTTTTCCATCTACAAATTATAGTTCAAATCCAAAAAACAAATGGAAGAATTATGTTAACCCTGTCCTTTCATATTTTCTAGACTCAAAGCATCACCCAAATTATAGAAAAAAAATCTCCTTTGATCAGATTTATTCCAACCCTGAAGAGTTTGACTTCATGTAGCATTTAGAAGCATATGTAACAGACTCTTCATTGTTGATCCTTCTCCCAGCCACTGTTACTGTCATTATGTATATGCATACCTTGCAAACCAACAAAGAAAATAAGTTAAGAGCTTAGAAACACTAAAATAGCTTGCCAGTCTCATTGAATTCTAAGCCATTGCATGGGTTAAATGACATTTTCAACTTTCTAGTAAATGCTCATGTGTTTGATTAATTAGTTAGGTTTGTCTTAATTTGTACCTAAAATTAAACAGAAATAATGTGGTACACTAGGTCTGCAAAATTAATGGAAATTTTTTGACTTGCTTTATTGTAGAACATTATTCCATATATACTAGACTCAATGTTAGTGTAGATTAGGTGAAGTACAAGTGAAATTCCTAAAGAAATTCGACAGACTCAAACTCTGTGGTACATATCAGGATACAAGTAGTAATTAACTAACTAACAAAAAAACTTCTCTAATTTCCATTACTCTGATAGGTCAGGTGGCAAGGGTTGCTGTTTTTGTGCAATTCTAGTTACTATAAAACCCACCATAAAATCTAATTCCATTGTAGTTGGCAGGAACAGAGGCAGAATGATATATTACAGGAGCCAAATAAAAAATTAAAATTATTTAATAAATATATAAGGTAAAGTAAACAAACAATTTCTTTTTTAAAAGATTACCTAATTGTTTCTTTTTCAACTCACTGTTTTGTAAAACTCATCAGAAATGTTTATCTCTCTTTGTGCATGTGTTTATTTCTTATTATTGGTAGATTTTCATGTATGTGTGTTGGTGGTTTGCTATTTTTGAATAACTTAGTGCTTCATAATTTAGACACATAATTATGCAATTCGATATGTAACATTCAAGACAAGAGAACACCTTTTTATTTATTTATTATTATCGTGTTGAGAATTTAATTAAGAGTGAAACATACAAATTACTAAAAACTTAATAAATTTATTTTAAGTGATTCAATTCAGTTACTAAAATGCATTTATTAATCTAATTAAACGTTAAGATATTGTATTTTAAACTATAAATATATCTCTATTAATTACATATACTTCCACAAGAAAAGAGTCATGACATCATTCAATAATGTCTTTCATGTTTTGACCTTTATTATATGCTTTAATTTGTTGATTAAGACATCAAGTACTTCTGAAATTCCTCAACAATCTCATTCTCCTTCTAAGATTAGTTATACACATAGGTCAATGACACCATTCGAGAGATACTTGAGTAATTGTACAAGGAAGTTAAACCCAGATTGTGGTAAAGAATTTTTCCTTGCTATATTTGCTGGTAAACCATTTGTCGAACGTGATTGTTGCATTAGTCTTTTGAATGATGTGAGGCTAACATGTCACACAGATTTGGCAAAGTATACAGTAAAATTACCAGTTTACACGAATAACAAAACTGAATTATTAAAAAGGAGTGACAATGTTTGGAACGATTGTGTTTATGGGGTGATTTATTCGTCGTATGATTACAAGTTTGTATGAATAAGAAAAAAAAAACGTTTATAATATAATAAAACATGTTGGGAAAATGATTTAATTATTTTATAATTTATTCTAAATAATTTATTATTGGCCATGTTTTTAACATAATATGTTCAATTTCAGTAAATCAATTATATAAACCATCAATTTTTCTTCACGAGGATATGATTAAAAATTTAAAACTAAAATGTATCGAAAATATTTACATTCAAGTAATTATTAGATACTACTATTAAAAAGTTCCTTTTCAATGTTCTAAGCTAAATAAACAAGCCTAAATTAAATAAACAATATGTTGCGTAGTTTTCCTGTGAATATCAAAAGTTATTTTGTAACCTAGCTATTAATAACTTTCATTTTTACTTCCACTTTTTCTTTTCTTGTCATTTGAATTCTTAAAAAAATATATATTAAAGTTTGACCTTTTTTTAGAACTTACAAAAAATAACACTCTTTGTTATGATATTTAATTATAAGAATTTAATAATATACTTTGAAACAAATGCCTCTTAAAAAATAACAAGAAAATTATGGTTACCGAGAAAAAAAAAAAAGAGACCTAATTAAGAAGATAAGAGTTTAAATACGGAATGATTATATAAAATAATTTTACCTGGTTATCTAATTGTAAATTTTATTAATATTATTTTTAAATTGATTATTATAAAAATTAATAAATTTATTCTATAATGGAACGTGGTTAAATGATGTTATAGAATTATTTTATATTATCAAATGTGTAACCTATTTTTCCAATTAAAAATATAGGTTGAATTTTTATATGAGAAAACAAGTAATGCACTTATCATATAAAATACATTATTTTAAAATGTATTGTGATTTTTTGGGATCAACATGCAACCAATGTTTAATAAGTCAAACACAGAAAACCCGAAGGATTTGAAAGGGTTTAACATTTGAATTCTATATATTTTGATGAACAAATGAATCCATCATCTCATTTGTTTTTTGGTTTCCCCTTTCAAAAACTCTTCAAAATTAGTGCCAGTGTACAACTTTAATCTTTTAGGCCCAAATAAGCAGACAAAATATATTCAACTGGTTGGTGAGAACTATCTATATTTTTTGGTAGGTCAAGTAGTGCATATATAGTGCACTTTGTCATGCCTCATTAACTATGTGTGGGGCTAAATCAAGAGTGCCATAATCAAATCCAATGGCCACAAATTTTGAGCGTAGAAAAGAAGCCAAAAACACACTTTGTTCCATAGCAAATTGTTTGGCTAGACCAACACCGTTTACTTGGTTTATACTCTTAAACTAACTTGCCCCATTTTAACTATTTTTGTTTGTTGTATGCACTGTGCACACCAACATCTTTGTAACGTGTCACTACCATCAAACTTTGAAATTGTGGTGACAACTAGCCATGTGGAACCCTACCACACAAGAGGGAGATGTAACATGTAACACAACCTATAAAAGATTGAACGAGTTGTCTTAGATTCCTAGTGGTTCAATATCCCTTTCATTGCTTCAATGGTCAACACCAATTGGAAAAATAACTACTAACATACAAATTACTCCCTCCTATCAATCCGGCGATAATAAGCATCCCTTGGCTGCCCTTAAAGGTATAGTAGGCTAGGCTACTACTAATTATGTGGAGCAGATGAGTTATATCACATTTTCTTAAATATTTTCTTTTACATTCTTAGTACAAATTTGAAAAAGATAAATGATAATATTTATGTTGTTATTCAATCAATCGTGATATTTTATTTATTAATAGTGTGTTGATTTTTATAAAATTATTTTATTTAATCATTTTATTATTGTTAAACTCTTTCTTAAATAATATATGAAAATTCATCCAAACTTGATGATTTGTAACAATTTTTAACTAATCACATAGTTAATATTTCTCTTACTTAGCATTCTAGAGATTAGATCACTTCTCAAAGCCTATGGTTACTTTAATTTTATCAACCTTTAATCGTTAAGGAAGGACAATTATGGTACCCTCTTACATAATTATGGACAAATTATTTTATGGGATTGTCATTTTCTCACCTTCACTTTACTTTCTTTTAGTATACATAGATTGCGTCAATTATTGTTGTTTTCATAATAAATTAAGCAATGGAAATAAGTGATTGCGTTAGCTTTTGCCTTCTTTTATGTTTAGCCACGCATGGCCCTGCCCTACCCTATGAGTGGCCAAGATCTTCCTTGAAAATGTAAGTAAGCATATACAGAGAGAGAAAGAGTGTTGAAAATTTCAATAAATTGCAATTATGCTTTTAAAGATGTTAAATGAGGAAATATTTAGCCCGTAAGAAATGTTTAATTTATTTGACTTTCTTATAATAATTGCCTATATTTAACTTTATCCAAATAAACATTAAATTAAACCATACCATATATCACTGCCATTTCTTTAATCATTTCTGCAGTGAATAAGAATAAGAAAGTGCATGTTTTTTTAGCAGTTGAACTAAAAAACCTTCTTCCTAAACAACTTTTAGGCCCACACACTCCCAAACCTACCCCATAACACAATTTTTTTTTCTCTCCTCTCTGTATTATACAAAGTTCTGATTGGCCAAACTATCATGGATACAGAGGAGTTCAGTTTCCCTAAAATCAGTGAAACTTGTTCACACAACATTGATTCACCTCCTCTATGGAATCTGTCACCAGCAGCCTCTCCTAAACTAGTAGTAGCCGAGGCTCACAGGAAGAGTTTTTCATATGAGGAGGAGGAGAAAATGGACATGTTGTGGGAGGATTTCAATGAGGATTTGTTGTATTCAAGAACAACAACAACAACAACAACAACAACAGGGTCTGCTACTTCTTCTTCAAGGGAAGTTGTTGAATTGAGGTGTGCTTCATCATTAACTGTTGCAAAGACCAGAAATAGTAGTTCATTAGTTTCCTCTAAGAACAAGCATGGCATGGTGGTGTTTGTGAAGGTCATGAAGAAGCTTTTCTCCATCAGCAATTCTCAAGGTAAATCAAGAAATAGAGTGAGATAATTCTGTGATTGATCATTTTTGTCTTTCAATGATTAAGGCAATTGGGGTTCTCGGGTATGATTGATATAGGAAGATTTTTTTTTTTTATTGTTTGATTAGAAAAAAAAAGGTGAGTCCTTGTGGGGGTTTGACTAATTGTGCCTCTTCAAAAGCCAATGTATTGTGTATATAGTGAATATAAATAAATTATAGAGAATGCTTCTTTGATTCATTGTTACTTTGCTGATTAAACACATATTTTTCTTGTTTTGATTTGTTTTTAAGTATTTTTTTTTATCGATTAATGTTAGTAAAAAAGATTTGAATCAGACTTTTTTCTCTTCCTTCTTTCTTCTATTAAGTTTATCAAGTGAATCTTATAACTCTTAATTTGTTTGGTGTACTGTTTTAAAGATTTAGCCAAACTAATGAGATGAAGTAATAGCCGACAAGTAGGAGGGAAATTGCATGAAAATCTCTAGTTTTTGTGATACCAGAGAACTGTTGAGTTTAGGTAATTGATGATATTTCGAAATTGCTTTAGACAAGTCAACATTTTTCTTGGCCACAAAGCTGGTTGTTTAATTGCACAGTTGATCTCATTTCTATCATTCGTTGTACTAATTTTTGAGCATTATAGTAGCTGTAGCACGAAATCAGTACTTGTCAAATTGAACTCCATACACCAAAACTGAATCAATTATTCAGTTATTGTGATAGCATCCCACAGTTGTTGATTGATAATAAATGCTTTTAAAAATTTATCTTCATCATATAATCTGGAAATGGAAAGAAAAGCTTCTTTTCTCTATTTTAATTGCAAAAATGAGTAAAGCTATCAATTATTTCTTTAAATAAGCATCTTCAAATAACTTTTTTTCTCCTACGTGCTCCTTAACAGAGATTCAGGATTCGAATCTTGATCGATTTAGGTATAAAAAAATTATGTTGAAAAAATAATATTTATATTATGTACTCTCGGATGAAGATTACTATATTAGTCTCAAGCTTTTGGTGGGTAGTATTTGTATCAATACCCTAATTAAAAAAAAAAAAAAACTCATTTCTCTTAACACATAATTCAAATGGCTGTGTTCTTTGACACTATGAACACCTCTTCTTTACTATGTCATCATTTGATTTTGCATTGTTATTGGGTTAACTTATTTTTAGGTTACATGATTTATGATTTGTGATTGGTTTAATTATGACACATAATCCAAATCTATGTTTGTTTGTTTTTTTGCAAAATTTTAAATATCAAATAAATCTTTTCATAACATAATTACATAAAGTAAAAATTAATAATTTTATGTCAAGACAAAAATTGAGGAAATAACTTAACTGATTTTTGGGGTGAAATTTAACTACCCTGTGCTAATTCATTTTTTTTAAGTCTAACCTTTTGGGTAGTTTGACAATTTACTCATTAGTTTTAGTTTTTAATATACATATAAAAAAAAAGTCATTAATCTTTGATAGTAGTATTTACTGTTGGCAGTGAGTGAGTGATGAAATCATGGAAGAAGCTAGCATCCCAATTCTCACACTAGTTGCCAACAAGAGATTCTATCACATATAATGTGTGGAACTTTGGATGCTTAAGTTAATAGTGTGCATTAAGAGCTTAAAAAATAATGAAGTTTAGCGGGTGTATTGGATTAGGATTTTAAAAGAATTTTTTAGCATAAAAAAGTTTCAAAGATTTTAAAGATTTTGTAGGAAATTAAAAATTTTAAAGATTTTTTTAAAAAAACTTTTATGATTAGGATTTTGTAATTTATATTTAATGGATTTATGGGAGTGTATTGGATTAGGATTGCTTAAGATTTTAAAGACTTTTTTTTGGTAAAAATGTTTTGGGTATTCAATTAGGATTGTTAAATCATAAAAAACAATCTGATAGTATTCTGTTAAGATTTTTTTTAGGACAACAAAATCTTGTGGTATTCGATTGAGATTTTAAATAACTTAAAAGAAGTCATTTATTATTCAAAGTCATAAAAATTTTATGAACTTTTTTTTTAATTGGATTTTATGGACTTTTTAGTTAATTGTATAAATACCAAACCCAACAAGCAATCCCATCTAACGAGAGACTTTTCTTTCTTATCACTCACATTTGTTTCAAGGTGAGACTTTTCATATGATCCTAACAATGATGTGTTCATATCTCAAATCACTACAAATCAATGTAGTCCACTATCTTATTCCCCTTTAGGTTCATAAATTCCTAAAGAAATGAAAATTTTCATAAGAGAAGTAGATCTGAACTTGGAGGAAATTCTAACTCGGTCAGGATAAACAATCAAGTTAAAGTTTTAAAAGACCTTTCTAAACTATTGTAATCAATTTTTAAAAAATATAACTTAAATCCCAAATCCCAAATCAAGTTACTATGTTTGTGATGTTATAAAAGAAATCCCAAATCTATTCATATGTCACTGAAATAATGTTTATTTTATATATTTTTCAAGTTAGGCAGATGATTAATGTTTTGATCATTATGTTTTTTTTTGTTGAATTATTTGATTTATATCTTGATGACATTAATTTTATAGGTTAAATGAAACATTTTATATTTTTGACTAATGTTTTGTTATTATTTTTCGCTATCACTTTATGAAAATTTGTGAAAAAGATATCTTAAAATACATTAGCAGCTTGTAACTTTGATTTGGAATTCATGTACGTTATTAGCAAGTGAGAGGGTTCAACTTATGATGACTTGTGATTAGTTTGTATTCAATGATATTTTCAAGTATACTCTTGTTGGCTTGTGTTTAGTAGTTTTGAATGTTTTTTTTTTAGAAATTCATAGAGTCTTTTTAAATCTTATAAATATATGAAATCCTTTCAAGTCCTATATTCTAAATCCATTAAATTCAAACTACAAAATCCTAATCACAAAAGTATTTTTAAAAAAATCTTAATAATTTTAGTTTCCTACAAAATCTTAAAAATCTTCACACTTTTTTATGCCAAAAAAATCTTTTAAAATCTTAATCTAATACACCCTCTTAAAATATAGGATTTGAAAGAACTTCACAGATTTATAAGATTTGAAAGGAGTCTATAGATTTTTAGAAAAAAATTCAAAACTACTTAATACAAACTAATAAGAGTGTACCTGAAAATATCATTAAATACAAACTAGTCACGAGTCATTATGAGCTGAACCCTCCCATTTGCTAAGAAAGTACATGAAATACATTTTGAGATATCTTTTTTATAAATTTTCATAAAGTGATAGCGAAAAATAATAACAAAACATTAATAAAAAATATAAAATATTTCATTTAACCCATAAAATTAATAATGTCATAAAAATATAATCAAATAATTCAACAAAAAAAACATCATGATCAAAACATCAATCATCTGCCTAACTTGAAAAACATTTAAAATAAACATTCTTCCAGTTACATATAAATATATTTGAAATTTCTTTTATAGCATCCCAAACGTTATTTTCTGTTTTCTCTATTAAAGTTGTATATTTTCAAAATTGATTGAGTTCAGAAAGGTCTTTTAAAACTTTAACTTGATTGTTTGTCCCAGTTAGAACTTCCTCAAGGCTCGGCTCAAATTTACTTCTCTTATTAGGAATTTATGAACCTAAGGGGGAATGAAATGGTGGACTACATTGATGTAGGCTTGTAAGGTGATTTGTAGTGATTTGGGGTATGAATACCTATTAGGATCATATGAAAAGTCTTACCTTTTAGAGTGAGTGGGAGATTATGACACCGTCTCCAAAATAAAGATAATAAAATAAAAAGTCTATAATGAGAAAGAAAAATCTCGAGATTGAATGTGATTGTTTGTTGAGTTTGGTATTTATATGATCAATTAAAAAACTCATAAAATCCAATTAAAAAAATAATCCTCTGAAATCTTTATGATTTTGAATAATAGATTACTTTTTTTAAGTTATTTAAAATCTCAATCGAATATCATAAGATTTTGTTGTCCTTTGAAAAAAAATCTTAATAATCTAAATTGAATATCAAATTAATTTTTATCATTTAACAATCTGATTAAATACTCAAAATAATTTTACCAAAAAAAAAAATCTTTAAAATCCTAAACATTTAATACACCCCCATAAACTTTTGTTGAAGAAAAGTTTTACACTATGCATCCTAAACAGAAAAAAGAAATTTGATATCATGATCATATTGGTATTGTGAGGAAAAATGTGGCTGTGAATTGTTTCTTTATTTGATTTGATTTATAAATCGATCTAAAAAATATCATCATCATTCAAGTGGAAAAGAAGGGAAGTGTAGCCACTTATGAAAATGTGTGTTGATAATTTCAAAAGGTTGTCTTTCCATCAATCACTTTATTCTTAAAGATTTACATCCATATAATTTAAGTTTTTGAATTTGATGTCTTTTATATTAATTTAGTCAGTGACATTTGTTTCACAGATTATTTATTTATTTCTAAAATTATAAATTTGAAAAATTTATTTCCATATTTACTATGAGATAATTAAATAACTATTGTCGGATATATTATACAGTAATTATTTTCATGTTTAAAAAAATGTGTGATAAGTAAAATGATCTAAAACATGTGAAAATGACAAGTGAATATTTTTAAATTTATTTTAATTATAATAATTAAATATTTATTTTAATTATTATTATTATTATTATCATCTTTTATTTTATTTTAAAATTTAATTATAATATTTTTAAAACAGGTTAGTAATTGAAAATAATTATATATCATAATTAAAATGGTTGATTACAAATTCAAAATATTATGATATATAAAAAATATTTATTTTTTTTAAGAATTTTAATAATAATATAAGTTTTACATTAAAAAGACATCTTCTTATCTTAAATTTATTTATATAAAAAATAATTATCTTATATAAGGAAAAAAGACTACTTTTAAGTTTTAAGGAACAAGAACAATTGAACATAATAAATAATTAAACAACGACTTCTAAAAACTAAGTCATATATTACATATTACTATTACATATCCAACGTATTTATTTATTTTGTCAGAGAAATGTATAAAGGTTTCGTAAAGAAGAAAAATATAAAAAGAAAAAGGGGTTAGGACGAATCCGTGGCTGCCCCTTGGCTTCAACACGACGCCTTACGTTCAAAATCATATTATTTTATTACCGCATCATCTCTTATGTCATTTGCAATTCCCAATGCTTTTTTTCTTTCATTTTCTTTACTATATATATAACACTCTTGCGTAGTTTGTGTTCTATTTTGTTTCTTCTTTCGCAAACCTAGTTACGACGACGACGACGCAGGTAAAGGAGAAAAGCTGCAACAACTTTCGTTTTCTGCTTCTTTGAATTGAATTGTTCCGTCGTTTGGCGAATGTAGTGATCTCGATGTCTCTGTGTTGAGTGTGTTTGAGTTAGATTTCTGAACTGATTTGTGATTTCGCGATTGTGATGTTGATGCAGATTTAGTTTGAATTGTTCGATTGCGATGGCTAGAAAGATGCTTATCGACGGTGAAGCTGAATTGGCTCAAGGTGGTGGAGAAGAAGTCGCGCATTTTGACTTCGACTTGTTCATTATTGGGGCTGGAAGTGGCGGCGTTCGTGCTGCTAGATTTTCATCCGATTCTGGAGCTAAGGTTTGTAGACTCTGCTCTTGCTTAACAGTTTGTGAAAGTCTTAAGTATGATTATTTTGTTTTTTGAGGATCTGAGCTATTGAAGCTTTTTTCGATTTTGGGAGGGTGGTGTGGTGGGGATTATTGTCAATGTTTGAACTTTGAACTGCTTTTCAATATCCTTTTTGAAATCGGAATTCTCTACCTTTTAAAAAAAAAGCACGACTTGTTGTGCTTATTTTCGTGCCAAAAATAATAAAATATAATTAGTACGGAAGGACTTCAACTTTTCTTAATATTTAATTGAAGCTAATCTTGTGTTGTTGGACTTCAACTTCTCTTATGTATTTTACTGGTTTATTTGTTGTCTTATTATCTATATTATTCTGCAACCTGTGTCTGAAGGTGGGGATCTGTGAGCTTCCGTTTCACCCAATTAGCTCAGAAACAATTGGAGGAGTCGGCGGAACGTAAGTCATGAACTTGACATCTCTTACCTTTCAATTTTTGATTTACGCTACTTTCTTTACCATTTTTTTGTGATTAGTATTCATATAATGGCTGGGTTGTCGCAGTTCTTATGTAACATTAGTTCTAAAGCAAGTATGTTAAGTGCTTTCACTGCTTTGCTTATGTTAACAGCTGTTTGCAAGTTTTTCAGTTGCCACATGTTCTTCAATTAAATTAAAATTCTAATTTGGTGGGGCTTTCTTTCTGTCAAACCTTTTAAGTAATGTGCACTATGCTTTTCAAAGACATGTCTGTGTGATCAGGCCCCAGTCATTTTTCATATTTTTAGAAATTTTATGCTTTTCAAAGATTGCCTTTTACCAGATCATATATTCACACTGCTCTAATTTTATTAAGCACACACCAATTCTTGGGAAGCATACCGTGTCTATCTCTTTATACTGTAACTCCCAAGATTTATATGTATAGACCAATTTTTCAAAGTCTTAATACTTCATCTTTTGTTTTTTATTCCATGTGGTATGCTGATTTGTTGATTTATATGAGCATGATGTAGTAATCATTTAGTTTTGGTCTATATACTATAAGCTAATATGAAACACACTTAATATCAGCACAAATTGTTTGTACACATATCTTTCTGTTTTTGGCTTTCGGCATTTTTTTTTGCTGTGAACTTTCATGATAATTGTGTAATAGAGTCACTTCTACTCTTTAAATATTATATAGCACAGTTCTTATCCTGTATTTCATCCTTTTCCTCCCTACCCACTGTGATGATATCCATTCAACTACTAAGTAGTTAATGAAATTGTTTTTTTTTTTTTTTTAAAATTTCAAAGGTGTGTTATTCGTGGTTGTGTTCCCAAAAAGATTTTGGTCTATGGAGCATCTTATGGAGGTGATCTTGAGGTAAGGATTTGTTCTTAAATGAATTGCCATTAACATGAATTAGTTACTGGGCATATTATATTTTATTGGCTGCACAAGAGTATCTGTGTTTCAAAATTTATTTATTAATTATTCTCATCAAATATGTTTTGCAAATGCGATTTTTAATATTATATTTCATCAGATAATGTATCGGTTTTTTCTTTATAGTTTTTATTCGTGCTGGTTCATAATTATTATAATAATATTATTATTAGTGTTTCTGAGATCATCATCCATAAAACAACATGATTGTGCTTTGACAGGATGCCAGGAATTTTGGGTGGGAATTGAGTGAGAAAGTTGACTTCAATTGGAAGAAGCTCTTGCAAAAGAAGGTATTTCAAGATTTTTTTTATGTTTAATAATTTAAAGGATTGTTATTTCTTCTATCAAAATCAGATTAGTATCTCTTCTTTAAGAACTTATAAAGATATATTTTGGATTACTTTTGGTTTTCTAGATGTTGCTTTGTTGTAAACCGTATATAACAGAGAATTTACAAACTGCTTATATTAAAGCAGAAAATGGTTTATTTAAGACAGTCTATTTGTTGGTTGTTCAATAATCTTGATTTTTTTTTTATCAAACTGCAGACAGATGAAATAAACAGATTAAATGGAATTTACAAGCGGATGTTATCTAATTGGGGGGTTAAATTATTTGAAGGTGAGGGAAAGATAGTTGGTCCAAATGAAGTTGAGGTGACACAATTGGATGGCACTAAAATTTCCTATTCAGCGAAGCACATATTGATTGCAACTGGCAGCAGGGCACAACGTCCAAATATTCCAGGACAGGTGAATTTTCCTGTTTTGAAATATTATTGCAAAATGATCCTACTGCATGATTGTTACAGTTTTGTGAGTATAATATGTGATATGTACATGTTAAGAACTACAAGTTTAGGATTATGGTAGGAGATAAAGAACAAATAGAGACTACGAAATGTAAAATGTTATATTTATATGGGGTGTAAAAATAATAATAATAATATAAAACAATTCTAATACTTTTGGAGTTTTGGTTCTATTCATTCTAATTTCTAATAATTAGGTCAAGTACTTGAATAGAACCAAGATGATAATGTAATAATCGTTTTAATATATTAGTTTAAACAAGATGCTAACAATCAATTTGCTAATGAAAATACCAAATACTTTCATGTTAATTCCTGTAATTTGTTAAATAATTTACAGAAAAGTATGCAACACTACCTTTTATGAAATAAAATTATAAAGTCGACTAAAAAATATTAAAAATGTAGAGTGTTATTTTTGAACAAATAATTTTAGGTTTCAGTGCATATAATTTTGAAAGAGCTATATTGAGTCCAGTGGTTGAAATGAGAAACATCTGAAAAATGTGATACATTCACTCATTCAGTCCTTGCAGCATTGAACACTTAAATACAGTAAGTGATGATGTCTTTTGTTAATGAAATCACACCTTTTGTTATTTGTTTTTTCTTTTATCATCTCAATATTATTGATTAGTGTTATTGTCAAAATACTGTTTGTTTTTTGTTACATAATTTAGATGATGGTTGAATCATTTTCTACATTAACTTACAAGGTCATCATTAGACACGGTCAAATCCCTGCATTTAATACCCTCACCCCCTTTCCAAAAAAACTTTCACTGAATATACCTTTGTACTTTCCTTCAAATGCTTCACTACAAGGAAAAAATTGTGTGGAATGTTGGACTTTTAAACTTTGGATTAATGGATTTTTAACTGTTCCACTGTCCCTCCCTCACTCTTGAGAAATGCTTCTGATACATTATTGACGTTCACATTCTTCATTAAAACTTTAGGATGTTTGTAATATGAGTGTTGTTGCTGTTGCCTTATTGTGCAGGAGTTGGGTATAACGTCAGATGAGGCGCTAAGTTTAGAGGATCTTCCTAAGCGTGCTGTGATTCTTGGTGGAGGGTATGTCTGTCTTCTTATGTGTTTTTAGTTTAACTACTTAGTATCTCATGGTGATTACTTTATATTTTGTCTTTTCAGTTATATTGCAGTTGAGTTTGCATCTATATGGCGTGGGATGGGTTCCACAGTTGATCTAGTTTTCAGAAAGGAACTTCCACTGAGGTTTGGTTTTGATGTACATCTTGTGTTTAAGTTTTAAGTTATCGTAAATGGGGCCTTCTGGCTATGTTTCCTTTTCCCCTAGTTTGCTTTTAAGTTTAATATTAGCAAATTAATGTAGACAGGTATTTAACTGGTGTAGAAATGTTTTTTTTTCCTTAACCTCATTATTTGAAATTCTTTGGACCCAAAAGTGCCATTGGTACTTAATATTGGTTATACAGGCATTAAGTGCCCCTTACCCAAATAAATATGCTGTGATTGGAATGTAAGATAAATTCTAATAGTTTTACAGCTTGACTTCTGGTATAGTTATGAGGGATTTGACAATTATAATTTTATCGTCCTAATGTTACAGGCTTTCTAAAAGATAGGATTTAATATCAGCACTATGTACATTGAAGTTTAGTTGAATGTTGAGGGAAAAAGGGGAAGATACCAAAAAGGACAGGAGCACAACAATAAGAATTTGTGGTAGATGGAAAGTTCTTAAGCCTTGACTGATTTAGAACATAATTCTTACCTAAAAATAGGAGATTCTTTTTGTTTGCATAAATTCTCATGCTTAATGTTTCATTTGTCCAATAAGTAGTAGTGTTATGCTTAAAAGGTAATTTTCATAGTATACACACTTTTGAGAGAGCAACCTTTTCCTATTCCAAAGCAGGGATTTGATTTGTGGAATGATTTTTTGTTTCTAGTATTTACATATATGGGTAAATAGAACTTTCCTATACCACTCACTATTAATAGGTTGCATTATTCCTTAGTTTTTGTTAACATCATTTTTGCTGTCTGTAGCATACCTTACTCCCTGCTGAATAAAATTCTGTTGCAGAGGTTTTGATGATGAAATGAGAGCTGTAGTTGCAAGAAATCTTGAAGGCAGGGGAATTAATTTGCATCCAAGGACCAATTTGACACAGGTATTTCCTACGGGTTTGGTGGTTTGCAACTCACTTGTAGAACTTCTTTTTCATTTGTTTTAGTTGGATGCTTAGCTAATGTAATGGTAACACATTTCATTTTTTTTAGTTGATCAAAACAGAGGATGGCATTAAAGTTATTACAGATCATGGTGAAGAGCTTATTGCGGATGTTGTACTATTTGCCACTGGTAAGGATACTATAGAGAAGAAATATCTGAATGTTGTATGTCTTGCAGGCACACACATGAATGCTATTTATAATTGTTAATTAGGGTACAATCATAAATACAAAATCAATCACTTTAAGATTTGAGTTTTGATGAAAAATGTCTGAGTGTAATGCACTCAGAAAATCTTCTATTCACATTCTCCTAGGAATAAATACAATTTACATTATTAATAACTACTTCCAAGAATCCAAAGTGCATGTATGCTATTCTCTAGGTACATGATTAACTGGAACATGAATCTGAATATAATTGTTACAATTCTCAACACTTATACTAGTTCCAACACAATCAAATCCCTAGTTTATAGTAACTGATATCCTAATTATAATAACTAATATGTAAAGATATTGACATGTGTAAACTATGTTTTTCAACACTCCTCTGAAGCTAGAGCATATATGTCACATGTTCCAAGCTTGTTACACATATTCAACTAATTGATCACCGGAGTTAACAAAGTTGGTTGTGATTTCTTTGGAAATCACCTTTTCTCTAACAAAATGATGATTGGTTTGTGTTTGGTCTTTTCATGAAGACTGGAATTGATGCAATATGGAGGGCACTTGATTGTCACATATAAGCCTTATCTTCTGAATATCTTTCAATCTTAGCTGTTGGAATAGTTGTCTAAGGCTCTAAGCCATGTAAGCTCACATGCGGCTGATGCCGTAGCATGAGAGAATGCATAATGACTGTTACAAGAAGCATGCTAGCATAGCATAGAACTGGAACATCACACTTCAACTTTACATGGAAGTAATGAATAATGTATCAAGGTTTATGTTTTGGGGGTAGAATGCATCCCGCAAGTATTATCTCATGGAATTTTTGCTTGCCTTTTGAAAATCTATATCTTCTCAAGTGTTTTTTTGTTGCTGCAGGTAGGGCTCCTAATACTAAGAGGCTGAATTTAGCAGATATAGGTGTTGAGGTTGACAACATTGGATCGATAAAGGTTCACATTTCTCTGCTTTAATCACTTGATTCCATAAAAGTTTGATAAGAAAAAGTTGTTCTCATTTCAGCATCTGTATGATAGGTAGATCCATTGTGATTCTGTAATGGTAAATAGTGGCATTCATAGCTGCTTATATAGATACAAACATAATACTGTTTTCTACTGGAATACCAACCTGCAAATGCCATAATTTGGTTATCATGTTGATTGGTGTGCCAAGTTATTGTAGAGCTCTGGAGTAATTGTAAAGTATAAAGGATTTTGTATATCTAATCCCTTCCAAGTAGAAGTTACTGCACTTGTATGTTTACATGCCTTCGAAAAGGTGAAGGAAAGTACCATCTTTTGGCAAAATCTTTGATTAATGAAGCATTTTCTTATCAATTACTACATGAGTGGGAATATAGATGTCTGAAGTAAATTGATCTTTTAAGTTATATCATCTTAAATGCTTTTGTCAATGACTGGATATTGAATGGAACAATTGTTTAAGAGCTAGAGATTGATTTTGACTCTTGTAGTTCTAAATGTTCTGCATTCCTTTGTGTTTAGGTGGATGAGTATTCCCGCACAAGCATACCTAGCATATGGGCTGTGGGTGATGTCACAAACCGAATGAATCTTACTCCGGTGGCCTTGATGGAAGCGTCGTACTTTGCTGTAAGTATTCACCTATTTATGGACTGGGTAGGAGGAATCGGCAGTTGATTGGTCTAAGGATGATCTTATTAATTGTTTAACATAAATTTATTTTGCAGAAAACAGTATTTGGTGGGCAAAATATCAAGACAGACTACAATAATATTCCATATGCTGTGTTTAGGTATGGTGGCTTTTGCATTATAAAACTTACCTGTGGTTAACTATTTTGAATATGTAAACTTATGATGGTATATCTCCTTCCCAATTTTGTCTCACCGTTTTGTTTCTTTTCTGTGCTTCTGCAGCATTCCACCACTTTCTGTAGTTGGTCTCAGTGAGGAGCAGGCAATAGAGCAAACCAACGGTGACCTGCTGGTTTTCACATCGAGCTTCAATCCTATGAAAAATACCATCTCTGGGTAAGTGTAGTGACTTGGAGTTTTCATCCACTTCAGCTTTATTGCAAATCAATGACTTGCAGAATTCATGATAACTTGGATAAGAGAACAATAGTTGCTATAGAAAATATTGTTTGGTACATACATTTTAAATCCTTAGGCATTGATTTTGTTTATTTACTCCATTGCGAAGCTTGTTTCAGATTTTAAGAATCAGTTAATCTGGATTTATGTTGGCCTTTATTATCACTACAAGCTTTTCAATTCTCAGTTGGACCCAGTATTAGATATGTTTGTTGCAGCATAACTTTCTTATCTAGATTATGGTTGCTGATATTTTCAAATAGGCGACAAGAAAAAACTGTTATGAAGCTTGTTGTTGATGCCGAGACAGATAAGGTTCTCGGAGCCTCAATGTGTGGACCTGATGCGCCTGAAATTATGCAGGTGTCCTATTTGTTTCACCATATTGTCTATTGTTTAGAAACCTTTACACTTTCCTTTTACTACATTGTTATTCTGGAGTAAACTTGTATTCTTTATTTTTTAACTATCCTTGCTGTATCTTGGCTTTTCTGTTTTAAAGTAATGGAAGATATATGATCTGTTTTGTTACGTTGTTCTCAAAATTTGTTTCTTAATTAAAAAGAGAAATTTTCATAGTTTTAGAAGTGATTGCTCTATTCCCTTCCTCAAATTAGTAGTAATTTGTATAATATAACATTGATGATATTGATATATCTCTCTTTTTGTATGCATCTCATGCTATGTGCTTCATTGATCAATAGGGTATTGCTGTTGCATTGAAGTGTGGAGCTACCAAGGCACAGTTTGATAGCACGGTATGTTCACACAGCTTCTTGATTGTGTTTCCCTCTCCTGCCTTCTGAGGGCAGTGATATCTGGAACTAGCTTCAACCATCTGAAATATTTTTTCAAGAATGTCAACATTTAAGTGTTCGAAAATGCAGTGTGATTGAGTAAACGAAACTTACATTGACATGACGAAGTTTTCTTGTTCTCTATCTTGTTCATGAATGAACCTTTCCTTTTTTGCTATTATATTATTCTGATTGCTTCACTTGACTCTTTCATCTAGGTGGGAATACACCCATCGTCTGCAGAAGAATTTGTAACGATGCGGTCAGTAACAAGGCGCGTACCTGGAACTGCAGGTGCCAAACTCAAGACCAACTTGTAAAATTTTAAATGAAAAGTACAATCTGCTTGATGGTATGTGTAAAGATACAATTGGCGACCTTCCCATTAGTATTAGTATAGATGACAAACGCATCTGTTTTTCTTTCCCAATAAAATGTATGTTTTTTTTCTTCTGAAAACAGTTCGATTCAT
Source organism: Amphicarpaea edgeworthii (assembly GCA_014843725.1). NCBI lineage: Eukaryota > Viridiplantae > Streptophyta > Magnoliopsida > Fabales > Fabaceae > Amphicarpaea > Amphicarpaea edgeworthii. Next base: position 6,308,859 of record CM026325.1, read on the forward strand.
TGCCATATAATGTAAGAACAAGTGACTTTCGTATTACTTTAGTTGAGGTGCCTTTAGCTTCATAGAAGATATATTGGAGATCGGAAGAATGTTTTTCTTGTGTATTATGATTATGAAAACAAAATATCTTGTGGATTGCCTATCACCCGTGTCACTTGTCCAATCTACATATCTATGTACCCAACAATGTTAGTGTGTTCTTTCTTTGTAAGTTGACAATGTTAGTGTCTTTTTCATGTGACTTTTTAATCTATTGAAGGATCTAAACAATTGTCTATCAATGACTTTCAGAAGGTGAGTTAAGGTACTCACTTACAACAATAACAAGAAAATATATATGTGGTCAAGTAGTATGAGATAATCTAGTATTCATTAGAAACACTAAATATTTATGTGAAACACTAAATATTTAAGGTTGAATAAGTAAAATCTTAAATATTTAATATTTTATAAATAAAATCATTAATTGAAGTCTTAAGTCTTTAGGTTACATAAAGAAAATTTAAAATATTTAAGGTTTCAAATATCAAACTTGAATTATTTTAAGGTTTTATTAGTTCAACTCTATTTTTATAAATGAAGCGTTAAATCTTTAAGATTTCATGAATGAAAATTTTAAAAAATATGAAAAAGCAAGAGTAATGTCATGAAAAAATTAAAATTTTGAAAAATATGAAAAAGAAAGTGTAATGTTTTGAAAAAAAAAAAATGAAAATCTTAAAAAAGGTGAAAATTCAACATGAGTGTCTTTAAAAATGGAAACAAAATGGAAATTAAAAATAATTATATAAAAAAAAACAAGAGTAATGTTTTGAAAGAGTTTAAAATTAATGAAAATTTAAAAAATATTAAATAGCAAATGAAATGCCTTGAAAAGTTGAAAAAAAAAATGAAAATATCATAAATATTTAGGTTTTGATTAAATGATTTTATTTTAAAACCCAAAATATTTAGAGTTGCATTTTATGGTTTCATTTATGAAACATGCTAAATATTTAAGGTTTCATGAATGAAAACCTAAAACTCAATCTAAATATTTATGTTTTGATTGATGAACCCTTAAAATTCTCCTTAAATATTTAGGGTTTCACAAATGAAACCATAAATTGAAACCTTAAATATTTAGGATTTCATAAATGAAACATTAAATTGAAACTTGTAATATTTAGGGTTTCTTTAATGAATAAATAATTATTTATCGTTCTTAAATGAAACATTAATTATTTAGGGTTTCATTAATAAAGCCTTGAATTGAAATCTTAAAATCTAGGTTTGTATAAACAAAACCCTAAATATTTAATGTTTCATAAATAAAATCATTAATTGAAACCTCAATCTTTAGATTTCTAAAATAAAACCCAAAATATTTAAAGTTTAAAATATGAAACTTTCATTTTTTTTAAGGTTTTATAAGTTAAACTTTATTTTTACAAATAAAATCCTAAATATTTACGGTTTCATCAATGAAAATTTGAAAAAATAAATATGAAAAAGCAAGTCTAATATCTTGAAAAAAGTTTAAAAAAAAAAACGAAAATTTTCAAAAAAAAAAAATGAAAAAGCAACACAAATATCTAGAAATTTGAAAAAAGAATGAAATTAAAAAAAAAAAGAAAATCCCAGTGTAATGCCTTTAGATATTGAAAAAAATGAAAATTTAAAAAAAAATAAAAAAGCAAGAGTAATATCTTGAAAAGGTTGAAAAAAAATGAAAAAGAAGTGTAATGTCTTTAAAAAAAAAATGATTCTTTTTTTAAATTCGAAAAATGTAGAGGATTTTTTTAAAAATGGAAAGAAATTGGAAATTATATGAAAAAACAAGAGTTGAAAATTGAAAATGAAATGTCTTGAAATTTTCAAAAACAAATATGAAAAGACAAGAATATTTATGGTTTATTAAATGCACCTTCAATATTTGGGATTTTGATTAAATGTTTTATTTATGAAATTCTAAATATTTAGCGTTTCATTTTATGATTTCATTTATGAAACCCTACACCTTATTTATTTAAGATTTCATTAATGAAACACTAAATATTTAGGGTTTCATAAATGAAAACCTAAAATACAAACTAAATATTTATGTTTTGATAGACGATACCATAAAATTCTCCCTAAATATTTAGGATTTCATAAACGAAACTCAAAATTTAACCCTAAATATTCAGGGTTTCATAAATAAAAGTTTAAATTAAAACCTGTAATATTTAGGATTTCTTAAATGAATTCCAAATAATTTATGGTTTCTTAAATATAAAATTAATTATTTATGGTTTCATTAATGAAACCTTAAATATTTAAAGTTGTATAAACAAAACCTTAAATTAAAACCCTAAATTTTTAATGTTTCATAAATAAAACCATTAATCGAAACCTAAATCTTTAGATTTCTTAAATAAAACCCAAAATATTCAAAGGTTTCAATCATTTTTTAAAGGTTTTATAAGTTAAACTCTATTTTTATAAATGAAACCTTAAATATTTACGATTTCGTTAATGAAATTTTTTTTAAAAAAAAATACATGAAACAGCATGGGTAATCTCATTAAAAAGTTGAAAAAATTAAAATTTTGAAAAATATCAAAAAGAAAGTCTAATATCTTTAAAAATTTTTAAAAATGAAAATTTTCAAAAAATATGAAAAAGCAAGACAAATGTCTAGAAATTTAAAAAAAATAAATGAAAATCCATGTGTAATTCTTTAAATATTGAAAAAAATAAAAATTTTAAAAAAATTGAAAAAGTAAGAGTAATATCTTGAAAAAGTTGAAAAAAATGAAAATTTTGAAAAATATGAAAAAGGAAGTGTAATGTCTTGAAAAAAAATGATTTTTTTTTTAAATTCGAAAAATCTGAAGGATTGTTTTTAAAAATGGAAAGAAATTGGAAATTATAAAAATTATATAAAAAAACAAGTGTAATATCTTGAAAGAGTTTAAAATTGATGAAAATTTTAAAAATATTAAAAAGCAAATGAAATGTCTTGAAATTTTCAAAAACAAATATAAAAATATGAAAAGATAAGAATATTTAGGATTTCTTAAATGCACCTTAAATATTTAGGGTTTCGATTAAATGTTTTATTTATGAAGCCTTAAATATTTAGCGTTTCATTTTATGGTTTCATTTATGAAACCCTACACCCTATTTATTTAAGGTTTCATTAATGAAAACCTATATCTCAACCTAAACGTTTATGTTTTAATTGATGAAACCTTGAAATTTTTCCTAAATATTTAGGGTTTTATAAATGAATCCATAAATCAAAACCCTAAATATTAAGGGTTTCATAAATGAAACCCAAAATTTAACCCTAAATGTTTAGGATTTCATAAATGAAATCATAAATTGAAATCTTAAATATTTAGGATTTCATAAATAGAACATATAATTGAAACCCATAATGTCTAGGGTTTCTTATATGAAATCTTAATTATTTAGGGTTTCATTAATAAAATCTTGAATTGAAACCCTAAATATTTAGGGTTGTATAAACAAAAAACTAAATTAAAACCCTAAATATTTAGTGTTTTACAAATAAAATTATTAATTGAAACCCTCAGTTTTTAGGTTTCATAAATGAAACCCAAAATATTTAAGGTTTCGAATATGAAACTAATTATTTTAAGGTTTTAATAGCTAAACTCTATTTTGATAAATAAAATCCTAAATTTTTAAGGTTTCATCAATGAAAATTAAATATATATATATATATATATATATATATATATATATATATATATATGAAAAAGCAAGGGTAATGTCATGAAAAAGTTGAAATAATTAAAATCTTGAAAAATATGAAAAAGAAAGTTTAATATCTTAAAAAATGAATGGTCTAAGGTTTAAGGTTTTAGGATTTAGGATTTAAGATTTCATAGTTTGTGGTTTCATGATTTAATATTTTTGGTTTATTGTTTTAAGCTATTAGGATTTAAAGTTTAGTGTTTTTTCATGATTAAGAATTGGGTTGTAGGGTTTATAATTTAAGATTTTATGACTTATGGTTTTAGGATTTAGAGTTTTATAATTGAAAGTTTAGGGTTTTAAGGTTTATGACTTATGATTTTAGGATTCAATGTTTTATGATTTAGTATTTAAGATCCAGGGTTTATGTTTTAAGATTTGAGAGTTTCGTGTTACATGATTTATGGTTTTATGGTTTTGGATTTAGGGTATCATGGTTGTATGGTTTAAGGTTTAGGGTTTCACATAAGATTTATGGTTACAGTTTCATGGTTTATAATTTAGGGTTTCACTTCATGGTTTAATATTTATAGTTTCATTGGGATTTAAGGTTTCGTTTCATGGTTATGGATTTAGGGTTTCATTAATGATTTAGGTTTCATGATTTATGGTTTCATTTATGAAACCCTAAATCCTAATTTAAGATTTAAGGTTTAAGGTTTATGTATTTATGGTTTCATGGCTTAGGATTTCATGATTTATGATTTAAGGTTTTTGATTCATTGTTTTAAGCTTTTAAGGTTTAAGTTTTAGTGTTTTTTCATGGTTAAGGGTTTGTGTTTAAGGTTTATAATTTATGATTTTAGGATTTTAGGATTTAAGGTTTTATGATTCAAAGTTTAGGGTTTTAAGGTTTATAACTTACTATTTTAAGGTTCAATGTTTTATGATTTTATGTTTAAGGTCTAGGGTTTATGTTTTAATATTTTTGGGTTTTTGTGTTGTATGATTTATGGTTTTATGGTTTAGGATTTATAATTTAGGATTTTATAGTTTAAGAATTAGGGTTTATGGTTTTATGGTTTAGGGTTTAAGGTTTAAGGTTTCATTTCATGATTTATGATTTATAGTTTCTTTAGGATTTATGGTTTCATGGTTTAGGGTTTAGATTTCCTTTTATGATATTGGATTTGGGGTTTCATTTATGAAACCCTAAATCCTTATGGTTTCACTGATGAAACCTTAAATCTTAATTTAAAGTTTTATAAATGAAATTCAAAATCTTAAAAGAAATCATAAATCATAAATTTAGGGTTTAATAACTGAAATCCTAAATCTTATATCATGAAACCTTAAGTCCTAAATCATGAAATAAAACCTTAAATTCTAAGCCATGAAATAAAACCTTAAACCATAAACATTAAATCCTAAAACATTAAACTATAAAACCTTAAATTTTAAAACCATGAACCATAAAATCATAAATCATAAACTTTATACCCTAACCATTAAAAACATTAAACCTTAAAAACTAAAACCTTAAAACATTAAACTATGAAACCCTAAACATTGAAACCTTAAAATCTAAATCATAAAACCATAAATCATGAAGTCATAAGCACTAAAACTTGGATCCCTAAAACATTAAACTCCGAACCTTGAATCCTAAAACCATGAATCTTAAACCCTAAAACTCTAAATCATGCACAATAAATATAACATAAATCTACAACCCTAACACCATAACCTACAAACCATAGATTATAAACAATGAAATCATAAACCATAAATCTTAAATCATGAACCCTGAACAATAAAATCATAAATCACAAAACCTAAACCATAAAATCATAATCTATAAATCATGAAACCTTAAACCTTAAAACCTACCTCATGAAACTCTAAACCATGAACCATAAATATTGAATCTCGAAACCTAAAATCATAAATCACAAACCTTAAACCTTAATTAGTAAACATTAAAGTATAAAATTGTGAATCATGAATCATAAAACTATAAACCATACACAATAAACTCTTAATCCTAAATCATGTATACCTAAAACCTAAACATTAAACTCTAAACACTCAACTATGAACCATAAACCTGAAACCTTAAAACAATAACATATAAATTTTAAACCATAAACAATGAAACCACAACTCATAAAATCCTAAACCATAAATCATAAACCTGATACCCTGGACCATAAAACCATAAATCATGGATCCTAAATCATGAATCCTAAAACCCATGACAAAAACACTAAATCCTAAAATATAAAACCTTGAAACAATGAACTGTAGACATTAAAACCCTAAACCCTAAAGCACGAAATCATAAACTATACAACCCGATACCCATGCAAAAAATATATAAAAAGTATATAAAAAAAAATATAATAATATAAACAAATTATAAATTGTATTCTTAATACCGTGCAAGAAAGGATATTGTGCTAGTAAATTTCTAAGAGAACATTAACAACATTAGTTGAAAATTCAAAAATAATGACTTCAATTATAATAATGTTAGCATGTGTTTAGAGATTAAAATAGAAATAAATAATTAAATTTAAGATCTTAAATAAAATACCTAAAAAAAAATTATGTACTTATTTATAACTTCATTAATTTTTGAAATTAATGTGACAACACACCAATTTTAAGAATAAAATAATTTTTTTATTTTTTATTTATTTCATATAAATTTTTAACAATTATATAACAATGCTGTTATATTTTTTCCATGGTTGTGTTTTATTGTTTTCTAAATAATTTTATTATAATATAACAGAAATATTATTTGAAAGAAGTTTAACTTTTAAAAAGGTGAACAATACAGTTACGATCCCAGAGGAATTCAATAGAATACAAATAGGATAAATAGTCCAGTCTGTTCGTAAAGGACGATTAATTATTATTTGTTTTTAAAAATTTTAACTTTCAAAATTTATTGTAGATTGATGTGAAATTTTACTATACCAAATGTCAACAAATTCAATATATCTATAGATAATAAGAACTGAAAACACTTTTTATTCAGAAATTTGTTTTACAGAATTACGTCACATCTGAGGTGTTAAACTGTTAATCATATTTATCTATCAACCACTTGCATAGTAGCCATAAAGTATAGCCACATTGTAAAGATTTATAATCAGTTTCATTCCGGCTGAGGCCGAGAGAGTCTGAATGAGTGCTAAAGGAGAGGGAGTAGCGTAACTTCTACATTAAACTTTTTTCTCTAGTTTTACAGATAATACCAGACTAACTGAGAATACTACTTTTACGTACAAACACTTCCTGTACATAATGTACATATTATTTAATCAACCAGACAACTTGAGGAACATGATATACAGCAACAACCTAATCAGCATGGAGCGAATGAAATAGGGGAAATCAATTCAGTTAAGGGAAACTTTACAGGAAGGTTGCTGCTCTTTCAATTCAAGAAGAAAAGGAAGCTTCCATTGCTTGTAAGATTGAGGCAGTATCGAATCTGAAATTCCTAAAGCTCTTGCCAGGGCCCACGTCAGGGGTGTGCAAATCAGGTTCAGGTTTTGTTGGCTGGATATCCATTACTGTGGAGCTACTTCCAATAGAACCGGGTTTTGCTTTCCACACACAAATTCCTTTAACAAAAGTAAAGGATTGTCAGCATTCCTAACTAGTTTGGAAAATGTAAAGGGATCCAAGTAGGAATGCATTGCAGTACTAAATTTGAAACATGTAACATTTATGCAAGTTCATCCACAGTTGACTAAATTTCATATTATTTTTAATATAATTTTTAGTTCATAAAAAATGTTTACTTTTTATTTAGTATTACTCCTCTAGATTCAAATATAAGGAGAAGAAGAAGATGTTAAAGTTTATTTGACTGAAATATAAACAAATTTCAGCCCATGCTTATCAGGTCCAGAGCAACTAGTTTGAAAGCCCAAGTGACCTCGGGCATTTAAACAACAACAAAACTGATGTTTGTAACCAATCAATATTTGGGGTGAAATAGGACTTACCTTTAAGAGGCAAATCAGGCCTTGGAGCCATAGCAGGGTGGTGTGTTGAAATCCACGATTTCAATGATCTGCATGAAGGTGGTGAATCTTTTTTAACTTTGACAATACATGGGACATTCACCGAAACTATCAAAATCATATGCAGTTTTACTCACGCCAGAAAAGGGGACACCATATAAAGCTTAAGGCCAGTGATGCTACGAGATATCACATCATCAGTTGCGGGTTGAAGTTCATCTAGCCGGTGCCATGATATTTCCTGCACATATAAAACAATTTCTCAGTATTTTGATCATCTACAGTTGTTAATCCCATAAAGACAATTTTATCATGAACTTTAAACTTAAGAACGAAGAAAAGCAATCATGTTGAAAGTTCTCAGCCACAACACATTCAATTAGAGGTGCAAGGAACAAACAGCACAGATCCAAAAAATTCAGATAAAAGTGATAGTAATGGGAGAGGTACCCCAATATTCCTAGAATTATACTACAATTTCTTATAAGGAAATATAAAGAATCACATACACTGATTTCCTTTTTGGTAAGTGGAGCAAATGCAGTATCATCTTTCACTCCAGCAATAATGTAAAGCCTCACTCTCTGTTGTCCAAAAATAACTTCAAGGTATTCATCCTTTTTCAGAAGTTTTGAAACATCAAAACCTGTTTCTTCCATGACCTGCATTCACCACCAAAAAATAAAGACTCCTAATAAGATGTGTATTTGCCTGTTAATATTACTCAGATTTTTCAATCTATATCATTTTTTGTTGAGTATTTTTCCTAGACCTACAGTCTAAAAGCACATGGAAAATGAGTCATTTATAACAAGACTGAGAAAGTAATAATTCTAAGGAAAATAAGAAACATGCTTACTTCTCTGATGGCACATGCATGATCTTCTTCGTCTTTGCTCTTTTTTCCACGAGGGAAGCTCCAACTTGAACCTTTCCATCCCTTCACTAGCAAGCACTGTCAACAGCAGGCATGTAAGTAAACATGGCTTAATATAGAAATAAATAACTTTGAAGGAATCTTTAATACTATTAAATCAGTTCAGAGATGAAAGGATCTTTTCAGTGGAGTTCAATATACCATCTCCAACATTTCATCACCCTTTTAATTTCTTTGCAAAATTATCCTTTAATAATTACAAAACACAGTTTCAAGAAAACTGAAAACCTTTTGGAAAATGACATGGAGCAACTTCCCCTAAAAGTGTAGGCTGTTAGGTGGTGTATGAGTATGAGACTCATGAGTAGCTTTATTATATCCCTTGTAAGTCCCCTCATGTAAGAGCCCTTTGGGCTTGAAGCATATATGATGCATGAGTCCCCTTTCCCTTGTGTTGAAATAAAAGTTTGTGTTTACGAATGGGGGCACTCTTAGTCTTAACCACTTGGTCAGAGGCATTGGTATTATGACATGGACCAACTCTCTTAAAAGCTTATAAACAGCCTATATATCTATAACTGAAACAAATAATGTTATCCTATTTTTCAAAATAAGTTAACCAAGTGGAGAAATGAAGGATATACAAAAGCATGTCAAGATTTGTCTTACTACAGAAGCAAAAGTAAGTACATTGAAAGTGTTTATTCTTGTCTTACCCTTTCATACGTTTCATCAAGAATTATTGCCCCAGTTACAGGTACTCGAACCTTATAGGAAGTAAAGTCCTTGAAAATATCGTCTATATGGGCCACATAAGGCTTCAAAACATCACAACTATTGAACACTGCTAAACGTTAAGGAAAACGGCATCTAATATATAAATTGATATGGTTAGAGAGTACGACCATGAAAACAAACTGCCATGATGAGTAGCTTTATTTTAGGCAAAGCCTAGACAACTGTAATGTCTATAAAGTAAATCATAAAGAGATGGCCTCCTCTCACCTGGTCAAAGAATGTAATTGGAGAACAACAAGGCTACAATATTACAAGAGATAGCATGGGAGAAGAATAGAACATTTAAATCTAGTGAAGCAACTATTTTTTTTTAACCAAATTAAAGGTTTTAAAATTCTGAGTTATGGAATAGACAATTAGACATGATTCGCAACAGTACATTATTGCATTGTTTCACCCTTGTACCAGATCCAACCTAGCAAAAAAAAGGCTTGATTGTTGTTGTAGGAATAAATTTCTATTGACAATCCATATCCTCCACTCACATTCTTTCACTACACATTTTCACCTCCAAGTTTAAAAGCAAACAAAATAGCTTACCATATTATTTTCCCTTTTTAATGAAAAGTGTGAAAGAAACCAGTGCATGAAAGAATTGTTCATAAGTCATTATTAATCAAAAGGAACAAGAATGAAAAACTTACATTCAGCTACTGTAAACAGAAAGACTGAAAACAAAACAGTTATTATAGTAAGGATACATAAAGAAGTAAACTCCTTCAGATTTAATGACTTCAGAGATGGATTATTTTCTACAGAATTATCTTCGTAAAACCAATGTGCATACTCCACAAGAAACAGGATCCTTTCAAATGATTGAAGATCTTCCTTTGGCACATTTAGCACAAATCGACTGCAATATAACAACATGAAAATGGCTTTCATAAGATAAAAACAACATAAACATAGGAAGACACAATTATACAGCAAAATAATTAAAAAAAAATACATTAATTATGATAGCAGTGATCAATTTAAAGTTCTTCAGACAAATATCCAGCAGAACTTCAAAACATTGTATAATAGCAGTGTAGCAAGTAAGAATAATTTACTCATCCAGCAACAGAAAATAAACCATCATCTACTGCTTGAAGCTTAAAAAAAAAAACAGAATAGAATACGGTAAAAAGATTCGTAACTTCCACTGCCCCTAATTTCGTGCATTTTCTGGGAAACCAAACAGAGAAGCGAAAAAATGAAAAGAAAAAAAGAGAGACCTGCAGAGATCGTCAAGGAGTTCCTGAGGTGGAAGACCGTTCTTGGAGGAAGAACGGTGATGATTCGACATCGCAACAAAGTGCCGATACACAAACCCTAAAACCAAACAAACAAAAAAATTGAAAAAATAAAATAAAAATGCTGGTAATGGAAAAGCTTCTTCGACAATTTTCTATCAGTTTCTCTTTCTCTCTTTCTGTATTTGATTTTGAGCAGCACAAGGAAGAAAACCACGTTCGGTTCTTCCCCGAACCGGATCGGAATCGGATCTTCTTCGTGTTAAATAGTAGAACCCGTTACTCAAGTTCCACCAAAACCGTTTCGCATTTTATACTTACTCGCTCCAGGTAAAAAAAAAAACACTAACTTGCCATTAATTAGACAGATAAAAAAACATAACAAAAAATAGAAGAGAATCGTTTTAATTTTATGTTGAGAATGGTTTTGTTAAATTAAGTAACATTAATTAAAATTTGTTTGTATTTGAAACTAAAACGCATATAATTATTTCCTTTTACTTATATTCAAAACCAAAAGAAATGCCTTCATTTAAAACTAACTAATTAGATTCATATTTTTGTGTTGTGTGTTGTTAAAGAATTACTTTACTTTAATCTTAAAAAAAAAACAATTATATTACCTCTTTAAGAATTTTTAATATAAATAGTATTTACACAATTTTTTTTATAAATTCAATATCAAAATATAAATTTGGTATAAATAGTCACAAAATTATTTTATCAATTGTCATGCACATAAATAGGTTAAGAAATACTAGTAATACAAATATATGTCTCGGATCAAGATTAGTCACTTTTGATTTGCTTCAAAACTCATTTCTGGGTGCTAGACTTGTGCAAACTCATTCAAAGTAGCATAAACTTGCTATCTAAATCATGGTCAAGTCTAAATTACTGCTATGTTGCATTAGCTAACTCCCACTTCCTAACTTCATGCTGTGCCATGTACACATTTACTTGGAAAGTTACCATATCATTTGAGAAAATTATAAACATCACAACTACGAGTGTTTCAAGCTCATGCCTTGAATTGAAGAGCAGCAATATTTCAAAGGATAAAAAAAGCCCATGATTAAGATTTGCAACAACCAGGGGCCATCAATCCTCAAAGTTACATGCTAGTATACATACATAGCTAAAACCCTTTTTTGCTTGCTGCTTCTATTTGGAGGCCAGTGTCCAGAAATTCAAAATAAATGACGGCGAAGCAGCAAACCAACTCATAAATGCCATTGCTGTTGCTGTCTCAAACCTGCTGCAATGGTTCTGTGCACAATCATTCAAATCATTGCCAATGAGAACTGTGATACCAGCAGAAGCACAGGCTGCTGAAAATGTTAGTGTTGAAGTAATCTGCACCAGAATTCACAGGACAAAACTTAGTTTCATAGAAAAATAAATTACAAGAAAAACACCATATATGAGTGCCTCTGCATTATTTTTATGCTTTACAGTACAGTATACACATTATTAAAATAAATGAACAAAAAAAATCAGTTTCATAGCTAAATAATCATTTTCATAGCTAAAATGCATTTTGCTAATGTACAGTGTTAAGTCTTTCGCAAAACGTATTAATCTGATGGTCAGGTACAAGTCTTACACTTATTTCCTTAAAATTATGTTTGTCCCTGGTTGAAAACAAACAACTAATGACACCTTTTTCACTACCTTAAGTCCTTAACTGCTACCATGGTTACAACTTTCTTGGATAGTTAATCTACTCATAGACAGTTTCTTTGGCAGAGTGTTCAAGACGAGAGTAGTGAGGATAGCACCAATTTTACAAGATTAATTACAAGTTAACAAAGTTTTCCAGCATTGTCTTACCCCGTCACCAATAGAGAATAAGCGGACAATTTTCAAATTCCGGTAGCCACGCCTTACTAAAATGGCATATACATCTGCAATTGCCAAAGAGAGGCTCCACAAGCTTTGCAGGCCGACAGCAGCAACAAGGTAGCTGGTACAAGAAATATAGCAAAACCCGTTATGCTATGTTGAAAAATGAAGACTACACGAATGGAGACATCATCAAATCCTAATGATCCAATCACCTATCCAAACATAACAGTAGAGATACACAAATTTAAGGGAGTGGAGTTTCCCACAATTCGTGTTTGGTTTTAATAGAACAATGTTTTCAATGGTTTCTCCGAAAAAACTTCATCAGTTTTCCTCTAGCTTTTTAATTAGGCGATATTCCATTTGATCTCGACATTGCAAGACCAAACCACCTTAAGTGTGTTTACAACATACTCCCCTCATTAGGTGCTACTCCAACTTTCTCCCAAATGTAGTAGTAGACCTCATTACAAGAAAAGTAGAGAAAAGGCAAAGATGAGGAAAATCCACAGAAAACAACACCAACAACCATCTATATAAATCAAAAGCCAGTAACTTTGGGTTGTTGAAGAGAAGAGAAAGCAAACCCATAAATGGGAAATAAATTTCTATGGGCTGGCATGAGTGAATTGGGTAGAAGCCAAGATTTCTCACCCACTTCACAAAAAAAAAAAATGATTTTTTTCTACTGCTACTAAGTTGGTAAAGACGAGGAGATATTGGTGTGTCACCAATTAAGGAAAAAAAACGACAGAAAATCAGTTAAAACAAAACAAAAGCAGCCAAAATTTAGTCATGTAACCGACCTCAGCAAGTGGAATTAAAGCCCTAATTTAAGCATTTTAAGTACGTTGGAAATTATGACTAGTAACTAGCTAAAACGGTTGTGAAGCTAGTTAGATGAAGAAATTTCCGGTTTTTTCTCATTAATTCCACGAAGCCCCCCCCCCCCAAAAAAAAAACTATTGAAAGAGAAAGCCTTTATTTAAAAAATTGATAAAAAAAAAGTTACCGGAAGGCAGTGACGGAAGGGAAATCGTCGGTGGTGGCCATGACGGAGAGGGAGAGGAGAGCGAAGGAGAACTGGAAGAAGCGGAGGAGAAAGCCGCCGAGGGTGCCGGGCATGCCCTGCGTGTCCTTCAGAGTGTGTCGGGGCATTGCAATTGGAATTGCATGCTCCGTCATCGGTGGGGCTTCGATTGGGTGAACCGAAGGGTGGACCAACGACATCGACATCGATGAAGATCAACCCTTTTTCTTTTCTCACTCTATTACTACTTAACCACTTAACCTTGGTGGTGCTGGAACTCTCTCATCATCTCTTGTTTTTGCTCTTTTATCTCATCCTTTCCTTTTCCACTGTTTTTCTTTTTTTAACCTCATGGAAATTTCATTATTATTATTTTGTTTTGCCTAAATAACACATTTTATTCATCCTTTATGTGTTTCTTTCTCAAGCTTCCATCTTTAAGTTTTTAGAATGAAATGATAGGTGACTTAGTGGTTAGAAAATTTGTATTCATAAATTATGAAATTGTAGAGATCATTACAAAAAATCTTTGAATCAATCACTATCATAATATCACAATATTATTTTCTAGTCCCATAAACAAAAGAATACTAAAAATAATAATAAAAATAAAATGATCTTCCTAAAGTAAAAGATAATAAGTGTAGTAAATGGTGTATCATTTATGAATTTTATAAAAATATATGAAATTAAATGGAAGTACATGATTATTTGATAACGTAAATGTATGTTATACAGTAAACTATCATTATTCTCTCGTATAAAAATTAAATTTTATTTTTATTAGATTCACGTTATTTTCATTATATTTAATGTTTTATAAGTTTTATGTAAATGAATGTAGTAAAATGATTTTTAAGTTTCGATTTTGTGACACGTTGACATTTATATAACTAAAAAAAAAAAAAAAAACATTTCCTAACGTCAAAGTTCAAACAAAACAACCTTCTCATTCACCTTGTTCTGTCTTTTTACTCTTTTGTCATGACATGTCATGTAACTGACTCACTCTCCCCTATACTAAACACGAACAGAATATTGAGATATTTCCATGAAGTTTGAGTTGAACAAGAGCCAGACACAGAGAGAGAGAGAGACCCTCCACAAAATGCTGTCTATTATTCCTTTGGATATCTCGGTTTCCTCAACTCTTACCAAATTTAAAGTCTCACCTTTCAATATCAGTTTTAAGAAACCAACCTCTTTCCCTTCCAAGCTTTCACCTTCCTCTGATGAATTCTCTCTCCTTTCTCTCTCCCACTCAGGTAGTAGTACTACTTCTTTGCATCATTGCACTTTTGGGTTGTGCTTTGTTTAAACTTCTGTTTTATTGGACTTGAACAAGTTTCAACCTTCATGTAACTCTGTGGTATTGGTTGTTGGATTTTTTGCCTTAGCACATCTGTACAAGCCTTTAAGGGTTCTTGGTTGAAAAATTTAGATTATTTCAATAATCAATTATTCATAATCAGGATCAGTTTTTTTTGTTTAAGTTTGTTGAAAAGTGATTTGAAGATAATAATTTTATTTGGATAAAATAAAATAGTTTTTATATGATAAAGCAGTGTAAAAAAATAGCTGTAAGAAAAAATAAATTATTGAAAAATAATCCTAAAAAGTTATAAATTTTTAACTTCATCTAAACAACTTAATTTTTTTTCAAATTTAAGCTAGTCCCCATACATCTTGCTTTTTTCCAAAACAGTTGAATGGCTAGTTCCCAAACAAGCTCTAATTGTTAGAGAATGGTGAAGTGGATTAAAGGTAGACCTTTTCAAATCAATTATTAATATAAATAAAGTAGAATTGCTGCGAATTTTAGCCTCAGATGGAGAAATGATTATATAGTCTAGCACTATAGTCTATACATGATTCTGACTAATTTTCACATGACATGTAGTCGAATTTTGCAATTTATGAGAAAGAGATAATTAAACTCGATTATATGTCATATGGAGATTAACTTGAACTAGTCTGGAATCATGTAATAATTTTTCACAGAGAATGGTTATGTCATTTTGTAATTCAATTGATCTTATTCAAACCCCTTTTCAAGTTTACCATTGCCAACAATGTGGAGCATCTAGTTACATTAAATTATGCAGTTTCATTTTCACTTCATAGTTTTTTATTTCAACTGATACAAAGCATTCTGAGGATTCATGCTTTCCACTTACTACACTCAGAGAGATGTCATCCTTAATAGGATATAAAACTCTGGTGTTTGAATTCAGGAGTTTGCAGGGCTAGTCAAGTTGCTGCTGATTTGTTCCCAACTGTGTCCCCCGAATTTATTGTCCGCGAGGCAAGGTTGGAGGACTACTGGGGAGTGGCAGAGACTCACTGCAAGTGCTTCTTCCCTGAATACTCCTTCCCTTTAGATTTTGTGCTGAGGATAGACAGATTGGTGGTGGCTATGTTAGGGGCTATGTTAGCCGGATTCTTTAGGCCGAGAGCTTGCAGAAGAATCTGTTTGGTGGCTGTTATTGGAAGCTCACTTGATGAGTCCTTTTCATTTGGAAGTGAGGGTCTCAAGATTGGTGGTTTTTATGGGAAATTCAGCCTCAACAAGGGCTATGTAGCTGGTATATTAACAGTAGACAATAATGCAGATTTTCTACCAAGAAAGGGGCCACGGCGACATAGAAGGTCAGTGCATCACTTACTTTTGGAGCTTAAGGAGTTATATATGTCTTAAGGCCCAAAGATATTACAATGTTGTAAATTTTTTACTTGTCTAAGTGTGGATTCATGCTTCACCATCTTCTTTAAGAAACTGACTTCCAAATAAATTTGTTCATACCATGTTAATACCTTGGCTTATAAAATTTCAGTTTTGAAATGAATACTGATGCATATAGATGATGCGTTTGATCATTATAAGCTTCAATTTCATGAGGGTTGTATACTCTTTGAACAAAATTTGACTATTCAAAATTTTCTTCTTGGTGCATAATGCTCACAGGTCTCAAACTTCAAAGCAGAAAATTTTTCCTTATTACTTGGTCATTCACAGCAGTACCTCACTATGTATTGAAACCATCTACAAACCATGGTCCATTTCATATATAAATCTTCTGATAAATTGATGTCCTAAAATGACTTCTATAGAAGTGCAGAGAGCTGTTGTCCCTTGAAGAGGCACAAAAAGTTTTAGGGGAGAGAACTCTTGTGAACTTATGGCCTTTACAGCCATAGCAAGTTGCATTTTGTGCAAAGTTTCAGAGAAAACATCTCTTGTTTTTTAGTATTTCTGAGTGAATTCCTCACAGAAATCAGGGCACATATAATTTTTGTAGGCTTTCCTAAAACCTTAACTAAGCATACATATTTTTGAATGAATGCATCAAACATGTGAAAGACTGATATCTTTCCTTTGACATGACCTCAAGGCATATGGTCAATAGAAAATACATTATGTATTGACAGTTTAAATCAAATATTGGAAATATATTATGTTATCTGCAAAATATTTTTCAAAAGTAACATTTAAACCAAAAGATGCAGAAAATGTTTTCAAGAAAGTTACACCCCTAGCTATCCTTAGCTTGTCCGATTTTGAAGTCTCAAATTTATAACCTGTTACATGTAGACCTTGTACACATTTGCCCAGTTTTTTTGGTCTTAAAAGTTATAACTGGATGATATCCCTCTATAGAATACAACATACATGTCATTTATGTTACTAATTACACAAAATCTTTCATCCCACATGCACAGTTTCTTCTTGGTCAAACTTTACCTTTCATTTTGTTAAAATGGAAACTCTAATCTGTTGACAATGATTGCAAATTTGCAATGGTAGAGTGCACTTGCCTTTACATGTGCTAAAAAAACATTTTGTCACACCTAGATTACTGTCTTATAAAGCTTTTGAACCATCTATGATCCATCAATTAGTCTGTAGCTTTTATTTTTGTTGTAGGACTGGAATTGCATACATATCAAATGTGGCAGTCCGGGAAAATTTTCGCAGGAATGGAATAGCTAAGAAATTGATTGCAAAGGCAGAGTCACATGCAAGAAGTTGGGGGTGTCGTGCCATTGCATTGCATTGTGACTTGAACAATCCTGTGGCCACAATGTTGTACAAAGGACAAGGTTACAAATGTGTCGTGGTTCCAGAAGGAGCAAAGTGGCCTCAGCCAAGAACCTCACCAAATATCAGATTCAACTTCATGATAAAACTTCTCCAAAACTCACCAGCTTCTAATTAGACATTCTATTTAGGAGAAAGTAATGTTATTGGAATGTATATATAATATATAATACGCACAAACCAAAGAATTACATGCAAAATTAATTGTTATAAAAAAAATTTGACAGAAATTTTTGTTACATGCATTATGCCAATGGTAAGCATTTCATAGTTATTTTCTGTTCTGGACTGGAATTTGTTCAATTTGTTACAATTTATTTTATGATTAATAATGAAATTATTTCATAATTAATAATTAATTAAGTATTTAAATTAGTTAATTTATTCGTGTTTTATTCAATTTTTTGAATTGATTTATTTTATTAACTACTGTAATTAGAGTTTGTGACATTGTGACTCCTCTCCTCAGTGAAACCTTCGTTTGAGTCGTGTATGAGATTAATAAATTTAGATGTAATTAAAGTTCTTATCTCTTTCTCAAAAATATTCTACGAAAAGCAGAAAGATACCTTCCTACAAGTTCAGACAGAAGAAGTTACTTGCACAGCTTTCATACGTACCCTACTTTGATAGACATGACAAGAAAAAAAGAAAATACTTTGGAAATGTAACAGTTATAGTATTAGGCATAAAGAGGTTGGTGATGAAATTGACCCAATTCATGCATGTATATAATAAATATAATTATTAGCAGGGCCAGTTTAGAGTGATCAGAGTTCACAAAATTACAAAAGATGTTGGAGGGGGAGAGGTATTGATCCTTGTGGAGTCTTTATCAAAGTTGTTATGAGATAGATGTGTGTATGACATTTTTTGAAAGAATATTTCACATCAGCTAGCAAGAGGAAAATTAATTCAAGTAGCTGAAATGATTGAATTTAACAGCAAAGCAAAAATAATCACCATTTAATTTAATTGTCGGTTGTAAAGTTGAAATGAGATAATGACATGTTGCCAAATCCTCCTCAGAAATTAAAGAGTCTCTCAATGCCATAATTAGATTAATATGGGAGCATTAGTCTTACCTTTCAAGGCATGGATGCGTTTTCATCAATAATAATAATCATCATCATCATTTCCTCTCCCACCGTTTCTCTTTCTTTTTGTTGGTGGGTTTTGTAGGTTGTTCTCTTATGCAGGTAATCTACATTATAGTAGACAACTACTTTTTAAAAATTGAGATTTTTTTTTCTGTCCTTTGGATTAACCTCATATCTATGTAATGGGTAATTTCTTAACATTTTCACTAAACTTGAAACCTTTTAAACATCATAACAAATGGATTCTTAAATTCATCCCTAAAATATTTAGTTATGATAAAAATATTATTCCTTAAATATTTAGTAATATACCTGATATTTGGTATTGCCAAAATTCATTGTGAAATTTTAATATCGCCAAAAACTAATTTGCACACAGCACACTGATATACATTTCTGTGAAAGAGCAATTATTTGATGATGGAACAGCCAACACAGGGAACTAATTGATACAGTTGAATGTGTTGATGCCAATATTGCAACAATTGGTCCATTGCACAGTTTGCTCAACAGAGCAATATTGCAAAATGGATCACAACTGGGAAAAGAATATAATACCAAAGTTAGAATAGATCAAGTTATAACACTGCTGCATCTTCAGGAATTGCTCAAAAACAAAACTGGCATATACTCATTGCAGTTTGCAGATAATAATATATTAAAGGGAAGAAGGAAAATTCCAAAAGTTCCTTTCCTGACTCAACTCATAAGTTTTGCTACAAATGAAACTGCAAAAAGAATTGCTACAGGGAGGGATATTTAGAAACAGAAATTGAAAAGAAAATGATGAGAATAAGAAAAAAAGTAATAAAGACTCTTCCTGACTCCTGAGTACTGCTACAATTACTAGACCTAAATGGCTAACACTCTTCTAGTGACTCTAGCCTCTTTGGCTTGCATTTCACTCTATCCCTTGTTCTTCAGTTCTAAAATATAGCTACAATATGATCATCATGTTCTATTTTTCTCCTATTCCCCCCCATTCCACCCCTGTACAAAAATCCAATGAGAAAAATAATAAATGACAAATAAGAAATAACACAAGACTAGGGTTCTAAAAACCTTCAACATTGCAGTTTTGTAGAATGCAATTCAAAAACCTTGTATAAGACATGACTCAAGAGAGCAATTTGAAAGAGAATCAGAGAACTCTCCAACTAGAATCCTTTCTTCACATCACATCACATGTATTCAAGGGAAAGGCTGGTGTTAGTGTTTGGAATGAGTTCTGGTGGTGAGGCAGCAGCAGCAGAATCAGTTGCAAAGCCGGATTTGGTGCATGCCTTGTTCCTCATTTCAATGACCTTCTTGTGGGAGTTTGAGTGCATCGCGGCACAGAACGTCGGGCTGGCCGCGGGGCGGTATTCGGGGTAAAGCCGGCCTGACTTGTAACGCACGCCACAGGCATTGCAGAGTGTTTTTGGCCCCATTGGCCCTGCCCTCCACTGTGGTGTCTTGGTTATCTCACAGTGCAAGCATTTCCTAACTGCTTGTGATTGTGATGCTGCAGCATTCTGCTGCTCTTGGCCTGATGAGAATGTCACTTTGATCTTCTTTTTCTTCTTGTGCTTGTTCATTGACTCGGCAAAATTCTCCGAATCTGACGAGGCCTTGGCAGTGGCGTTGTGCTGTGTGTTCTCGGCGGTGGAGGATGCAGGGGAGATGAGATGCATCACTGGATGGGGGTTGAAGGCTGCAGGGCGCGGGCGCTTGCTGCGTGCGCGCCCACACGGCACGGGGATGTAAATCTCCGGGCTGCGAGGTGGTGGTGCTGCAGCTGCCTTCTCACCGGAGCAGAAACTGCTGCTTTCAAGGACTGAGACTGGGCTTGATGTCTGGAATTGGGCATGAGCTATGTCCTCCTTGGTGGTGCATTGTTGTTGTGGGTCCTCCTCTTTCTTCATGGTGAGGCTTCCACCAGAGAAAGAGTCCTCAACAAAATTTGACAGCCATTCCAATTGCACAATGTCTTCATACTGAAATAAGGACACATTGAAAATATAGTTAGAGTTTGACCTTTTAACATTCCCTAGCCAAGAAGATAAAGATTTCTCACAGAAATTCCATTAACAGATATGCTACTAAATTGACAATTCAAACCAAAATGAAAAGGGGTGACTAAACCAAGTAAAAATGGAATTAAACAACTCCATCATAATAATCTCATTTTTACTTAGATAAGTTAGGGTATGTTTGATTTCAAGGCGAAAAGGTTGTGTGCACGTTCCAAAACAAAAAGCTAAAGCAAGGATACTAATCCGCTTGCAGTTGGATAATCCCAAAGGAAAGTGGTAGGAGCCTAGGAGGCATTTAAAAGAATTTCTTTTAAGCTTATTTATTTTATCATATTTCAATAAATTTTATAATAGTGGTATTATTTATTTATTAAAATAAATTGATCTAATAAATTGCTATTGAAATTAATCTGTTTAATTAAATGCACATCAAGTGTTTCATTAATGCTTTCAACCCTCTTACTCTCTCTCCTCATTCTATGCTCAACCCTCTGAATCAATAATCAATAAATATTGACAATTAAGAGGGGGCAGAGAATTTAAACAAACCCCATTGGTGAATACTGAATACTGCAAGCTCTTGAAATGGAACAATCAAAGGGTTGAGCTTAGCTTAAGGAATCAATACATAAAATACAATGTTAACAAACAGTAAATCTTTTTTACCAATAAGTGTCCTAAAAAGCACTAACTTAAAAACTAATAGATGGAGTACTAAAATATGTTTACTCCTTTCTTAAATGTTTTGACGTTATTAATGTATCCTAGAAATGAAGTCTTTAACTAACATAATTAATTATCTAGACACGGTTGACGAAGGTAACAGATTGATTTTGACCATGACCAAAACAAAGCACAGACACAGTTCCTCGTGCTACCTTAGTAAATGGCCATTATGGCGTCACATGGCAAGGCACGTGACGTGACCTTCAATAATGATAATCATAATAATTTAGGCATAGCAACCCCACCAATGGAGTGGAGGATGTGCCCTTTGTTTCCTCACCGTCACCGACACAATCAACTGTCCTTCCCAAATTACCAAATTACCCTTGTCTAAGAATTTTTTTAAATACCCAACCTTTATTCATTTTGAGAGAATATTATTGAGATGCATTGCATATGTATATAAAAAAGAAAACAATACATACATTTACATTAAAATATTTTGTATACAAATAATTAATTGTAGACTGTGATATATGATAAATAAATTAATTGACTTTTATAATATATAAATAAGAATAAATATTAAAAATCTTTTACACTATAATTCAATGTTTTTTTTATAATAATTACTTAAATCATTCTAAATATTCACCTATTTTTTATATAATAAGTATTAAATGTGTTTTATATTTTCACAAGATATTAAATATTTTTAGTATTTTATTTAATATTTTTTTTAAGAGAATAGTTATATTTTCAAAAGAATATCATACTACACTAAATAGGCATGCATAATCAATGAATACCATTTACACATGCCTATTAATTTTTTTAAAAAAATAGGTTTACCAAACATTGTTTTAATGATTAAAAATTAATAATAAATTTTAAAGTCAACAAATTTCAAGAATATGTATATAAGTGTTCTGTAAAAAAAAACGAATATGTAAGTATATTTAATATTGATTAATATGATATTTAAATAATGAAACCGCTTAAAAATTGGACTGCCATTGTCTCGAATATTTGAAACTCTGTAACTCGAAAACCCAAATTCCAATTTACTAATTCTTTTTAAAGATAAGAATGTAGTACTATTCAAAGGAAAAGAAAAAAACAAAAAAAAAAAATGTATAACACTATCGAACAAAAGACATGAACAATTAGTAGAACCAAATTTTCATGCAACCCTATTACGCGGAGTAACAGACATGTAATAATAAAAACACTAAGAAAACCATGGGCGTTGATAAAGTTACACTACGCGCAACGCAACACACACGTTTAGGGTTTATTACGTGTCGAGTGCACACGTGGACCAATGAGGCGTTAAATAGTGTTCGAAACTCACCGGAACAGAGAGCTCCGCCGAGAGGTCCGTCACGGAGTTGTCGGAAAACACCGTGTCAGCGGCGGGGAGCGAGTCGGACTCGGCGGACCAGAAGTTCGCCGGAGGAATGACCGGCACGGCGGCGGTGGTGTCGGCGGCGGTGGCGGCGTCTTCGGGGAATTCGAGAAGGTCGTCGATGTGATCGAAGAAACTGCCGCAGTCAATGTCGTCGATGAAGTTTCCGATCATTTTTTTTTTCCTGAGAAAATGAGAAGTGTGAGTGGGGAAATTGGAAGAGAGAAGAAAAAAAGACGTGTTTTTTATTCTGTTTTTTTTTTTTTTAAGGTTTTGTTTGTTCGAAGAATGAGAGTGTGAAACTGTGAATGGTTCGAAATCCGTTATTAGTAGTAGCGCCCATGTCGTGGACCCACGACAGGAGCAGGGTGTCCACCGTGAAAGAGAGAGCGCACGTTAGCACTTGCCATAAAAGTGTTTTGTTTTTATATTCATTTTTGCAATATTTTAAAATATTTATGGCAATTATTGGAAAAATGAGAAAAAAAAGGCATTTTCACAATGGAAATACAATAAGTATTTTTATAGAATAAAATAGAATTGTTCTTAGAAATTTTCTTATTATTTTGTAAAGAAAATATTAAATAAAAAAGATATTTAACGTCTTAAAAATGTGTAAACATATTTAATGTTTAGTATTCAAGGAAATTGGGATAATTTATGAGAAAATACTATTATAAAAAATTAAAATTTATACTATTAAATATGTTATTACCGACCGGCATTTTGAAAATCTTTTTTTAAGGAAAAATCTTAAAAGAATTTACATTTATAGTTTATGGGTATTAAACTCATTTTAAATGTATAATTTAAAAAAAAAATTGTTTTCCTGTTACTCGAAAAATGAAATGCAGAAAGAAGTTTTTCCCATATAGGTTTTCTGAAATTTTCAACATTCTAGTTTTGGAAAACATAGGAAACTAAGAAATAAAAAAGAAAAATAGCAAGGTAAAGTGAGTTTTTGAAGACATGAAAAAACTTACGAATGAAAAAATATTTGAAAAAAGGTGCGGTTTCGGCTAATAAACACTTGGCATGTGTTAGCAACAGCTGGTCCCAAAAAATTGTTGATGTCATGAAATTGAAGACGAAGAAACGTTAGTTAATTACCACATTCAATTTTCATCATCCTTCAGAAAAAAAAAATTATAAAAATTGATGTAGAACATGCAAAACAGTTTCACAACCTAACCCAACCATTTGATAAGAATCAATATTTCCATTAGTAAATAAAATAAAATAAAAAAAAGAGTAAAATGTTGAAGCAGAGGCAAACCTGAAGAAAGTAATGAGAAATCCAGAATTGAAGTGAAACACAGAAAGAGACAACAAAGGAAGCTCCGAGGACCAACAACGTTAATAGGTAGTCTTCTCCATGAAACAAAGTACAGTGAGGGTTGTGAAAGAGGAAAGGGGTTTTGAAAGGAGAGAGAGAGGGGAGTGAGTAAGATTTAAAAGAAGAGTGGTAATTATCTATAATAATAAGAAGAAGAAGAAGTTAGAGAAAAAAAAAAAAAAAGTGAGAAAAATGTGATGGGCAACAACACCAGCAACAACAACGTTAGGTGATGCTCCGCGTTCATTGCTAGCTGTCTTTTACTATAGCAGCACACTGTCGTGACGTTGAAGTTTTTTTTTTTTTCTTTTTCTATCTCTCTCCTCTGATTGCACACGGGTCCCATGCACTCTCACCCATGCACTCTCACACACATTACTCAACGCACCTCATTCACGGATTTTTTCACCGCAACACAACAACAATCTTCAATTCCTGAGATTGACGACTGTTTCTCCTCTTTTTATTATCACTTTTTTCTTTTTCACCCCTCTTCTGGATAGAAACGCCAATTGGTTTTTGAAAATTGGGGTTGAGCGTTTTTGAACCAGAATTAATTATTTAATTAGTCAACTTTTTTCCTTGAACTTGAATGATTAAATATATGGAGTTTTTTAAAAAAATATTTTACTTTTTATTTAATATTTTATAGAAAAGAACAGGAAAACTGAGTAGAAAAATTAATAAAATATATATAAGATATTAATGAGCTTATAATTTACATTATCATTATTAGACCTTGTAAACTATCAATAACTGTAGTAAATAGATTTTATTGGTATTACTTTTAAAATAATTAGTATAAAAATTAATAAATTTAATAAACATGATAACTTGTAATTTGAATAACAGTATAATAAAAGTGTGCATTATGATATAATTTAATTTCTTTATTAAATAGTAGTATAAATTTTATAAGTTTTTTTTTTCTATCTGAAAACAAGATATTTTCATAATCGAAGACCATGAATTCGAGATGCAGAGATCAAAGTAAGTTTTGTATCTCTCAATAAAAATCTTCTTCATACGCATGATAAAAAAAGTCAAATTTTTGTTAACATCATTAAAAAAATATTAATTATTAGTCAATTGTGTTGGACCTTATAGTAAGTGTAAGTGTAACTCTTATGAGTTTTTCTACCGTAATGGGCATTGGTTTGCGGAAAGTGCAACCACTGATTGAGAAACAGAGAAAAGATAAAAAGTAAAGAAGTGGAAATTCATAGGCTTAGAATTTATGTAGATGAAGTGTAGAGGCTCCGAATTCCATAATAGTTATGGCAGGGTCCAAGCCGTTGTTTCAGACCACCTTTGTTTTGGTTGGATTGGATGATTTTTTAAGGTAAAAGTTATATTTTAACTAAGTATATTTGATTTATTTAGGTGAACTAATTTTTTATTAATTTTCTTATAATCACGAGAAACTTTGTCCTCCCTATTGTATCTCCTTACACAAGAGAAGTTAAAAATTTTATTTGTTTTTGCTTGGTATCTAATTGTAGATTTTTTTTTATTCTTTCGTGAGATAATTAATAGTAGAAAAACTTCTTTAATTTTCATTTTTTTTTTTCATGCATCTTTAATACAAGGAAACACAATTTAATCTCCTTAGTATGTTGTTTTTTTAATGTTATCTACCATATATTTCAAGTGATTTTACTGCTATTTATCTTGCAATATTGATTTCTTACATGCTAAACATTAATAAAGATAGAAACAAATTAACGAAGAAATTATTCAACAAGTATACAATGTTAGGTGAAATCCAACTTTTTTTGAAGGCCGTGAATGGTTATCAATATCATCTTTACAATTTTTTTGCTTACTTGATTGCTTCACTTGAATAGTAAGTGTATCTTGAGCAGACTAGCAGACTTTTACATCACTCAAGACTAAACTACTTTCTGTCGATTTCATAAGTGCACTTCTCACAAATTAATTGGTGTGTATTTAGAAAAAAATTGCAGAATTCTTAGTCAAAGTTTTAGCTTGAGTACTCAAAAACACTAGCTTTACTATATCCTTTTTGCTAAATCGTTTGTAATCAATTTTATCAGCTATATGTTTAAAATGAAAGAAAATTTATTCTAATAACA
The DNA here is from genome assembly GCA_014843725.1 of Amphicarpaea edgeworthii. Classification (NCBI taxonomy): domain Eukaryota; kingdom Viridiplantae; phylum Streptophyta; class Magnoliopsida; order Fabales; family Fabaceae; genus Amphicarpaea; species Amphicarpaea edgeworthii. The sequence goes on from CM026325.1 coordinate 6,335,097, forward strand.
TTTTTTTCTCAATTTTACCAATTATATGTTAATCCCGTTTAATTCGCGATCGACACATAACTAACGTTTAAAGAAATTTTACCTGCACAAAAAATTGAAAATATACTCTTGTTTAATAGACTATTCTCTCCCTTATGAACTTAATAAAACATTACACCAATGTACTGTATTAATCCATGTGTTTAAAAATTAAATTAACATATAGTGAAACATTTAGTAGATATTTTTCTTTTTTTTATCTCATAAGAAGGATATCAAAGTTGTGGGCCTCTCTTTTTCTCACACACCCACACCCTTTGGTTTCTCCTTTCAATTTGTTCTCTTTTCCCTCGTAACTAACTTGATTTACACTCTATGAATCATTCATTGACCAATTGCCTTAAAAATTACTCTCTCTCTCTTCTTTAAAAAAAAATTGTCAAAAGGGAAAGAGAGAGAAGCATGGTGGTGTGGTGGTGCTGCTCCACTTCATGTATATCCTTTACTTCTTTAACTAACTTTGGTTGCACTCTTTGAATCCCTTTCTTCTATAAGACTTCTCCAACATGGCATATAGAAATTAAAGATAATAATATAATGATTGGTTCAAAACCCAATTAAATTTCAAAGAGTGAGATCGAGTGTTGTTAGGCTCTAGTCACTATATATTAGTGTTAAGATAGCAACCTCAAGTTTGTTGAAAAACAACGTGGATTATTAGTATTAGTGCATTTGGAACATGCATGAGATGAGTATAGTTCAAGGAATTGATTAATACTTAATAATAGTAATAGTGAAAAGAAGTACACCTTTTCCTAGACGTGGTTTCGATGGAAAATTTGACGTGTCAATTATCGTTTCCCACCCACCACCTACTTTTGGTTTTTTTGTTTCCTTAAATAAACATAAATAAGTTTCTGGTAAAAAAGATATTGTAGAGATAATATTTAATACAAAGAAAATGACTATATAAAACTATCTTTAGAACATTCTGGAGATCAAATACAAAGAAAACAAAAATTAAATGACTAAAATCAAATCTGATATATTTTAAAACATATTTAGTCCTTCACAAGACAAATAATTTATATTACTTATAAAACATTTTTTGAAAAAAAAAGTTTGAATATTTAAATCATAAGCATAAATAATTATAAAAAGGTATTTTATATAATTTAATTACCGTATTATTTAAAATCAAAATAAGTTCAGGTATTTTAAGTAAAGTCTCATATTTAAAATATTTAAAAGCACAATGCAAACTTTGAACAGCACAAGCTGTGTACTAATGCTTAGCATAAACAGAAGTTACCTACGAAAACAAGATGGAGAGAGTTACACAAAATAGCATGCCAGCTTTAGAACTGAATTTCTACAATATCATATTTCTTAGTATGTAACATTACCATTATAGTAATTAATTGGTAGAATAATAAACTAAAAGTATAATTTATGTGCAATATGTCATTAGAGTAAATTGAGAAATATTTGCTTTACAAATAAAATATACAAAGGATAATATATACCATGTCCACCAATATGAATTTCATGGGAAGGACAATGAAGCACACATACCAATTGTCATAAAAAGTTTATTATTTTTAGTCAAGCGTGAGTTTTTTTTTTTTTTTAGTTGAAATGTTAGCTTATGTTCCTCAAAGTAACAAATAGATTCCTGGGTAAATGTTACGGTTCGACCGGAAGTGCTTTGGCTGTATCCAGATGATTGAGTTGGCTTGTTCCAATGAGGACTTCTGGAAGCTCCTTTTCTGTGTTTCCCTGCATATGTATTTTATAAAATCTGTAATTTTAACATGATAACATAGAAAAAAAAAATTTCATATTAAAAATGAAAAGAATTACAAAATAATATTAGGGAGTAAGCTCCGATTACTAAAATTTTAATATTTTTTTTTATTTACAAATCTTGTTAATTGTTAAATTATTAATTTTTGTCAATGGAAACTTCCCTCCTTTAAATCGATCATTCAACTAACCTTTAACTCCACTAAAATTATAATATGAAATAGAAATAAGAATATAAGAAAAATAATGTACAATTTTTACCCAAATTGCCTAAGCCACCACTCTAGACTACCAACTAAATATCTAACCACCAATCTCCCTTTCTTCCTTTTATGGTATATATACGTGGATTGGAGGCCCATCAGCACAAGGCCCACCAAACGAATAGACCACACAAATGGAGGTGGCCCAGGTGGGTTTGGTTGGAGTGATTTCGATTTTCGTTTTCAAAAAGAAAACAGACATGAAAATATGTTCGTGAAAATATGTTTGGTAAAAATTTAGAAAATATTTTCTGAAAATAAACTTAATTTTGAAAATAAAAAATTGTTGTTTTTCCGTTTTATGTTTCATTTGAAAGTGTATAAGGATAAAACTGTAACATTTTCAGATTTTGAAATCTTAAATTAGTCAAACTAAACACATTATTTAAATCTTAAAAAATTGAAAATGAAAATTATTTTCACTGAAAATAGAAAATATTTTTCATACCAAACACCACATTTGGACAAGTGCAAAATTCTTGTAAATATTATGATGATTAGGTAAATAAATCCATTTCATGAGCATTCAAGATCTTGATTCAAATACTTTTTGAATAGCAAGCACTTTTGCTAGGAACAACCTACAATTTCCATGCACTCCTTAGATGGAAAATTCATCAGTTTTTGGCTTGAAAGACTAATTAATAGGGGAAGAATGAAATTCCTTCATTAAAAGTGGAATGTGATTTGATTTATCAAGACAATAGCAACCTCTCCTTGTACTATAGACACCCTTGAGGATGTGACTTGAGATTCCACATATAATTTCCTTCAAAATAATTTAGTGTATCTTCTTCCAAAATACATTCAACCAGTTCTGAATTAGGGATCATTCAAATGGTTTGATACACTCTGTGACCCAATAAAGCATCACTAGCACTAAATTGTCTTATCTTGATGATCCACTTTAGCTATTCCTTAGTCAAAACTTGTTGCTCTAATAAAAACTTAAGGGTTAGAGCAAAACTAAGGCCACATGGCTAGTTCATTTAATATAGACAAACTTTGCCTTACACCTCCCAAATAACACATGGCTCGTGCATGATAATTGCTATATCAGGACTATCCTAATATCATACCCTCATTATTGCTATGGGCTTTAGCAGCATTGAGCAATAATTCCATAGCAACTTTAAGCTTCTCAAAAGAAACCATAGGTATCAAGGGGTCTGGCTCAATTGGTTGAGCAAAATGCATGAGTGTTGTTAATTCTCCAATACTGTTTGATTCCTACTATAAAAAAAAAAAAACCATAGGCCTCTAATGACTGACAAAAGTAGCTTTTGTTTAAAGGTTGTGACAAGGACTTGGCAATCACATGGTAAATCTGCCTATATCTTTTAAAGGTGGTCACTACCTTAATGCTTTTTACTTTGTGTTGGTTTGTTTTAATTCCTTCAGTTGAGATCATGATATGCCTGAGATCTCCAACTATATCACTAGAAAACTACATCTTCTGTAATCAACCACTACAAGGATTAAGTTGAAAGTTTTCTCAAATATATCAATAAACTATTTGATGTTGCTGATAAACTATATTTAGAGGACCTAATTAATGGATGTTCAATTCTATATCTTAGTCTAACACAACCACACTGATAATTCTATCTGTACCTGTATCACAAATGCCATTCCTACGACCAATTTGTTCAGGTATCCAAGTACTAGGTTGGCCACTCCCCTTGCCACTGTTGAAGATCCAACATTAATATCCAGCTGAAAGTATGCATCATTTAAATTAGCTTATGAAACATGAGAAACAAGCTAAAAGTAATACTAAAAGTTAAATAAACATCATCCTTAATTATCTTTGTGTGTCAGAGGAAAACTACAATAAAATTACAAGTAAAACTACAATAGCAATCATCACTATAATAATTATGAAAGATGAATATTGTCACCTCTAGATAGTTTCTCCCACGAATATAATGTATGTCTAGAGCTTGGCCTAGCAAAGATGGCTTGTTTCCAACACTTTGCTTGATGATCCATGGTCCCTGGTAGAAACAAATCACAAGGTGTGTAAGGTTTTAGGGATACTCTCTTTATCCAACTTTTTTAGTTCGATTTAAATGCAATTTTGGTCTTTTATTATCATTATTTAGGGAATTCAGTACTTGACATCTAATATTTAATAAAAATGCTGAAATTAATGACGTGACACTTTATTGTATTCATACTAATGTGATATTCTACTACACTATCATGAGTATTTCTAATAAATATTGAATGTCAAGTTAACTAATAGATCAAAATTAGATAATTAAGATAGTAAAGAATCAAATTTTCGAGAAAAAAATAAATAAAGTGCCACATATATGAAATAATAACAGTAAGATAATTAAAGTGCAATTAGCCTTTTTGTTTGAATCTGTATATGATGTGAAGTTAACCTTAAAAATATATGGTATCAACTTAAATCTGGAGTTTCTGTAAGCATCATCTCCATGAACAAAGCTATGCAATAAAGGATTGTCTTCCAGAGGAGTTTTCATCATGTAATAGAGTCCAAGAGAATACATGGAACTTCCAGGCATCTGATTCATGATAAAAGCATTCATTAAACAATATAAGATTCTCAGTAACTAGGGTGAATAATGCAATAATGAGGTTATATATATATATATATATATACTGACTTGGAAGTTGACAACAAAAAAGAATTCTGGCCCCCCATTTTTTGCATATTGCTGAATCAATCCAGAAGCAGAAATGTGAGAATTAATGACAATATTTTAGCAATTATGATTCTTTTTCAGTCTTTTGTTGACATTATTCATTAGAAACCATCAACAATAATGAAAGAAAATCATACATGAGTAGCAAACTAAGGATAGAAAATAAACCTGAACTATGCTGCTACCAGAACATCTGCATAGATCATCTTGTCGCGTGTTAGATCGAATCCAATCTGCACCAACCATTTGCATCAGGGTGCTTTTTGCCTTGACCTGGATATGAGAAATTTAATCTCCCTAGTTCAATTATGTGCTTAATTTATGTCAACTTTTTTTTTTTTTTTAAGTTTCATGTTAGCTGAATTCCTCAACATAGGCATTTTCTTTATTCTAAGGCTTGTGACAGAAACTATTTTTTATGTAAACATAAGTATGGTAACTTATGTTTGTTAATTGAATTGTTCTTATACTTTCTATTTTCATCATAACATGGAACAAGGATATTTTATCAGGTTAAGATCATCAGGATTTTCTTATAATATTTTCAGAAGTTAATAAATTTCTACAAGGACAAAACTTAGATTTAGTTTCATAAGTGTTGTTTGTGTTGTTCTTCAATCAAAATTGGAGTTTCACCTCTATAATCTACATAATAAGGGTTTGCATTAAGAGATTATACATATATCAAGGCGAAACTCCAATTCTGATCAGAGAATAATACAAACAGTAGTACCTAAGAAATTGTATATAAGTTTTTTGTTGTTTCTACAATTGGATAATTTTTATATAGGTACAGTTTTTTAATTTGTGAATACCTTTTTTTTGTCGTTTAAAAATGTTTTTCCACGAATATAAAATAAAGATGGATCACATTCATCCCAACTGCATGGTAAATTACAACTTGAATAATCTTTTTGAAGAGTGGCTCCATAAGGGCATGGCACACTATTCTCACTGGAAGTCTCCTGTAAATCCATGTAGCCCTTCTTTTGAACTGCAAAACATATGTTTGGAACCACTTTCTCAGAAAATCATTTAGCAGTATGCCATACAGTATCTGTTTGGATAAATTTATCTAAAAATACTTTTGAAAAAAAAAATGAGTTTAATTTCTCCATAAGTTAAAATTAGTTTTTGCATTAAATTGTAGAAGTTCTCTCATCTTTTAGAGATGCTACATGAATTTTTTTTTATAAATTAACTAATACAGATGCTAATTTTAACTTATGAATAGACTCATTTTATTTTTTCTTTTCCTAGAAGTATTTCTAGAAAAACTTACCCAAACAGGATCTTACCTTCCGTCTCTAAGTAATGATAGATAAAAGAAGAATATATAACCTGCAAGGTCTTGTGATTTTTTTGATGGCATTTTAGGGTGGTAATCTGTCTGTACATCCGGTCATTCCAATTTCATCAACAATTAACATAATAAGGCGTGTCATCATAACAAGATCTTTTAGATAATGCAATATCTGTTTATAAGTTTTTAGGAAGAAAATTGAGAAAATAGAGACTGAGTAATGTTTCTCTTAGAGCTAGATAATACGGAAATATAAAACAAATTCTAATAGATAATTTAAGATGTTCTAAATTCTATAAAACAGGGATTTTTCAAGTTAAACTCATTTTGCCATATATATCTGACAAGTAGTATCTTGTTCATGAACATGGTTCCAAAAAATAAAGCATACATAGATGTTAGAGAACCAGATAAACTAAAGTGCTTCTTGGAACACTTTATGGACGTGAGTTGAAGAAAACTAAAGTGCTTTTTGTAGCTCATGCATTTGCATTTAAAAAATTCATGCATCATTAACAACTTTCTGAAAGTTTTCCATAAATTAAGCCATGGGTACCATACAGCTCAATACCATTTTGGTCATCACAAATGAAAATTAGCAATTTGATTTCTGAAAGATATAAAGTTGATCAATTTAATTATATTTCTACATTAGTGAGTTGTTGAAAAGGACTAAATTGATTGACATTTTCATAAATAGGAATAAAATTGATGATTTTATCTGCATTACTGAGAAAAGTATCCCCTAGCTAGTAAGCACAAGTACTGTATAGTGTTGTTCTAATTCCAATTAACACAATTTTCAACTTGATTATGATTAATAAACCAGAAACAGCACAAGGAAATTCTGAATCCAAGATAGAGTAAGAATCTTGGTAAGGAATTAAGGCACCTGAGAGTGCTGTTCTGAAAGTGGAGCAGAGTGCCACTCATTCTCAAATTCATCACAGTCCATTGGTTCATAAACATCAAAGAACTCATCAGAATCATTCAATCCCATTAAACTTGCACGGCGAGAAGTTTCTCCTTCGAATACACGTTTCATGGCCTTGCTGTTCTCTTCTGTAACTTCATTCTTAGTATCTATTGCCATTTCAATAGGTTCAGGTGAACAATTTCCAGCTTTAGCCTTAAACAACTCTCTCAGTGCTGCAATTGGTGAAAGTTTTAAGACTTATAAAGTGTTTAGTATAACCATTTGGTCTCTACAATACAAGTGACACTAAATTTATAAATCAATCCTTATATGCCTTTATATAAAGATTAAACATTAAGTTAGTTTCATACATGATTGATTCTTTGATGAGTTAGGGACCAAATGATTATATAATTTATATTAAACATACCTGCAACTCTCTCAAGCATACGAATGGTTAAGGATCTAGCAGAAGAGGGGCTTAGCTTCAATTTCCATGACTTCCAATCAATAGCAAGCATGTGTTTCACAAGTGACTGCTTTCCTTTGTTAACAGGAGTTACTAGAAACCCTCCACCTATCAAACATTAACCAAGCATTGTAATTACAATTGTAGAAGCTACATCAGTCACATTGTTCTACTATTTGATAACCGCAATCACAATTACAATTGCAACCGCAATTCAAAATCTTATTCATAATCGTAGAAAGTTAAAATAATATCTAAAATTTATTGAGTCCTTGATACATTACAAGTTAAGTGATAACGTCAGTCACGTGACACATTCTCAACAGATCTTCCCAACATATATCAACCGTTGAAATGGTATCACGGTCATCATTTAATTGTCGACAGATACTAAAAGTTATTTAGGCCTCAAATTTAATAGCATACATTACTTTTAAGGGATGCACGAACACAGCCTCTTTGCGGTGGACAGTTCTTATGATGAACAGAATAGAATAACAATACTGGTACAGAACCAAAGGAAAAGACAAAAAGAGTTAACTGATATAGGTAATACAAATGAATCAGAGTTTCACAATTTGGATTTTTTTTTACTTAAAAGAATGTACCATATGTGCCATCATCCTCTCTTCTCCAATGCCTTCGAAACAGAAAATCTCGTGGTTTCATGCCCCTATGAATGAGATAAATTAATAACAACTTAACAAGTATATATGCTTTAACTAATTGTCTGTAACAAATTTCAATATTATCAATTACCATGGTAGCCAACCATTGTACAGTTTCATGTGAATAATATCAGTGTGACCATCAATGTGATCCACCACACTGCCTTGGTATGTACAAAAGTCCCATCTGCCAGAAACTTGGTAAATTCAACATTTGAATTGGAATGAGAAAAATCTATAATCAAGGGGAAAATGCTGCTAAATGTTGCTTCTCTTTAGAGCACTAAAACTGCTTAGGTGTTAGTAATAACTCATGTGAATTTCATCCGATAATAAGAAGTTTACTGGAAAGAGTGTGACACTGTGTTATTCACAATTCTTAACTTACCAATGGTAATTTGGAGGACTTACTCTGATCTTGAGGGCCCAAGAGACATAAGAGTATGAAAAATGTCTTCTGAAGTTCCATCAACTACACCTACTGTCATCATTACTGGGTGATTTCTCCAAAGCTGAATAAATTAAGCAAATTTTAGACAAAATGAACAACAATGAAATTTTACAGAGGTAGTAGGAGCAATGAGCAACTAACACTTCCATTGGAATCCCAATCTTTTGCTTCTTTGAACATCCTCAGTCCTAAACAAACAGTGAATTTTGAGATAACAGTTGAAGCCACTTGCTACCAGAACTTAGGATCCATGAGTTTGTTTAGATAGAGTGCTATAAGGGTTCTTGAGAGTTTCTCTACTAGAAAAAATTATATATTTATAACAAAAAAAAACTCTCAAGAACACTTCTGACTTGCATCCAAACAAATCCTATATGGATAAACCTATCCAGAAATACTTCCAAAAGAAAAAAAGAAAAAGAAAAAAATGAAACGAGATTAGCATAAGTTAATTTTAACTTATGAAAAAACTTACTTTATTTTTTCTTCTTATTTTATTTTTCTCTAATTCCTTCTAGATAAACTTACTCAAAGACTCGTAATGTCCACTATAAGAACTAAAAGCTTTATTTACCGTTGTGACAACTAAAAATCTTCCATGGTGAGGGAGCAATAACACCAGAGATCATTGCTTCAGTGTATATACATGACTGAAAATTCCATTCAACAGAATGTTGTTTCCATTTTTTCCTTTTTGAGCCTCCCATTCTGTTTATTAAACAGAACTTTAGGCATGTACATAAATAACAACAACAAAAATATAAGAAATCAAAACAAAGAAAGGAAGAAAACATTTCTAGTGCATGTGATCCTGTTGTTTCATCCCATAATTTAGTATAGGAAAGAAAAGAAAAGAAACCAAAAAGCAGACTTCTATCAAGAGTAAAAGCACAGAACAATAGTACCAGTTTTCAAAATGTGCCAATTTAGAACTTCTACATGAATAAATTAAATGTCAATTATATCTATTAAATTATTACCATAAATTCTATTTATATGATGATAGATTATCAGTTGCATGATCACATACAGAAAAAAAAAAGCAGTTTTAGTACCTCAATGAGGAATGTTTTTTCTTGGAATAAGTCAAGAAATTATTTTCAGAATTTGAATTCTCCTGAAAATATGAAGTAACATTAATTAGCTTCTATCTTATGGAAACAACCATTCTACTCATTTACACAGTAATTATAACCTTCAATGCAGCATGCTTCAATGAACATATCCATTCTGCAGCTTCTTCTGAACTACTTGCTCCCAACTAGAAATTTGAATTCAAATTAACCATATCACAATCCACGGAACTTTTTCATATATATGTATTTATTAATTAATTTTGGTTTTTGACATTTAGTTCTCACACACCTTAAGCTGATCTCTTTGATTTGAAGCATTATATACTGTGAAGATGAAGAATACCTGCATAAAGTAAACAAACTTGTAATTAAACACAATTAATTATGTTCAAAGGAATTAAACGACAACACTGAAATTTTATTAGTAAAAAAGATAAAAGTATTAAAAAATGCTAACCATGTACTCTTTAACACACTTTTTGTAACTTATTACCATTGATTAGAAGTTATTAAAAATCATAAAATTATGAGTGAAACTAATTAAATAAACAATGTAACTCAAATCAGTTTAGGAGTCTAAAATTTTTTAACTAATATCTAGGTTGTTAAAATTCATTTAGTCGGAGGAGGTTAGCCTCCAAACCCAAAATATTTGAACAAAAATATCATTTATTTTTTTAATTTTTTAAATTAAATAAGGATATTTTAATAATTTAATATTTAATTAAATATAAATTATTTTTCTTTTCTATCATAATTAATTATTTTCTTCTAAAATAAATTTTATCATAAATAAAAAGGGAGAAAATATATTTTTTTAATTAAGTATTAAATTAGTATAATATTTTTTTAAAAATTATTTTAAATAAAAAATAAAAAATATTTTAATTCAAATATTTTATTTTGGTGTTGCTGCCAACCTACTCCAATTAGGATGTACGATAGCAAAACCTGAAACTAAAAAGTGTATTACAAATTACAGTGGTTCACTAGCTTCAAAGTTAAAATCTCTAATTGAGTTTCTTACTTTTCTGTTGATACTTTCTCTTCCATTGTCAATAACCCGAAAGCTGGAGTCAATTATTGCACTTCTATTTGGCTCCTGAAAAGATCGATAATACTTAAAACAATAAGGAAGGAAAGAGAGAAATTAGAAGAAAATGAAGTGAAAATGAGATGAAAAACAAAGTGAGATCAGTATCCTATATCTTTTGACATGAAACAAACATTTTTCAAAATTTAAGATTGTTTTTCGTCTACATCATAAACCATAAGTATTTTTCACGAGAAACAGTCTTGTACTGTCAAGTTCTGCATGATATTAAGCAAAAGAATGTTAAAGAGATCGAACCTTCATCAGGGAAATGGGTTTTTCTTTGAAGCTTCTAAGAAAACATTGATTGAGAATGAAGTATCTCTTGCGTGAGAAATGAAACCCTATTCTATTATTGGAGGTAAAAATATAGAGCCAACCTTCCATTATTGCACCCTCACTATGATCAGGAACAGCCACATATATTATGAGAAATCACAGAAAAAAACTCACACCAGAAAGATGGTGATTGATATATATATTCACATATATACACCTACAGTAATTAAGAATGGGAAATTAATATATCTTATGATCCTCTGATTCCGAGAGAAAATGGAATCAGAGAATCATTGAGGAAATTAATCACAGTACTGCAGTGCTGAGATTTTCTGTTCTGCAAATGGTATATTTAACAATGGACGTAGCTAGCTAGCTAGGTTTTCTATTTAGTTCCCTTCCTTGTCGTTCAAGAATTACTACTACGTGCATGTAACGTATTGCACTCATCACATGATGGTCAACGTCGATCCATGCATTACCCTATTTTAATTAATTTCTTTCATTTTCCCTCTAATTAAATCTTCACTTTGCTTCTTTATTATTTGCTTTTAATTTTTTTTTGTTGATTATATTTTATTTTTTTGTTTTTAATGCTTATTACAGTATTGCATTTTTTTAAAAAAAAAAAAATTAAGTGAGTAATTCATTTTAGAAAATGGTGAAAATGATTTTAATTATATTGTAAAGAAAACTAATATTCAATATATTAATAATACTAGTATTTTAGCCTATAATATGTATTACACAAAATAAATGTTTACCGTATAACTAAAATACTTGAATTTATTAAGAAATTGATTTGATTTGACGATCGGTATACTATTGAATGCTCTTAATCTACGTAAGAAATCTCCCTCATATATGTGAGTGTGCACGTGTATGTATATAATATTGAAAACATAAGAAGATATATCTTGAGCCATTTGATTAATTTTTTTTGAGTGTTTTTTTTTTTATATAAAACAAGAAATTTATTTATTTACGTGTTTGTCTAAATTATTTTTTCTTAAAACAAATAACTTTTTTTCTTTTTTTTTTAAGAAACAAATCATATATGTTTTTTTTAATTTATTTTTCTAAGCTTTAACAAATTGACCCCTTACCTGCCTCTTTTTTAATGCTTAAGAAAGACTTAAGAAACACTATTTTAAAATGTTGTTTTTAAGTTAAAACAAACTAGTTCATGTTATAAACTAGCGATGCATGTTATTTTCTCTTATTATTATTTGAAATGTAACCTTTTAAGTCAATGAAATGAATTAACAATTTCTACTAATCAAAAAAGAATTAACAATTACTAGAGAGAACATTTCCCAACATTGATTCATGCTTATTAAATTAGTGAATTAATTTCTTTAGGTGTGCTAGTTGAAATATCAAACCTAACTTGTCGGGATAAAGAATTAGCATGCCTATCATTCCAATATTAAATTAAGTATTTAATTTAACATATAGACAAAAAGCCAAGAGAGGACATATATGGGTTTGTCGTAATTTTCTCAAGTTAGTAACATTTTATGATTGTTGTTAACAAAATGAAATGAAAAAAAAAAAAACAAACGCACGAAAAACGTTTGCCATTAATTTTTGGAACGTTTTTTAATGGTTGCACTTAAAAATATAACTTCATTGGCTAAACTAAATTAAAAAAAAAAACGTTATATTTGTGAATTAAAAACGTTTTATTTTATTTTATTGCATTGGCAATTCTTTGTTGGTGATTTTTTTTATTTTTTTTTTGGGATGGTTAGAGGTTCTTCGAGTTGATAGGGTCACATTTGTTTTTTGCCTTACATACATATCTTTTCATATTTGTGGAGTAGGGAAGAGGATATAAATAGGTATTTGTTTAATCTTTTGTTTATTATTAGGTACTCCTTGTACCTTATATTTCTGTTTTATCAATGAATTGACTGTTTCCAAAAAAAAATAAAAATTAATGGTAATTAAAAACATTCATTCTTCTACAACGCTTCAAACATTCACTTCTTCATATTTAAAATCAAAGCTTATGCATGCAATGTAATTGTAGTAGTTAAGAAAATGGAAATTAACATCACATTAAAAGAAACCATTAGACCATCAAAACCCACTTCTACAGAATGCAAAACCCACAAACTATGTTTGTTTGATGTGTTTCAACTCAACACCTATTTTCCGTTAATTCTTTTTTACCCTAATAGTAACATCATGCAAGAAGGATTAATATTCTCACATGTCTCAACTCAATTGAAGAAATCACTATCCGAGGCACTAACAATTTTCCACCCTCTTGGAGGCAGAAGAGGTGACATCTTCTCCATTGATTGCAATGATGAAGGTGCAATTTACATTGAAGCCTCATTGAACATCACCATGGAAGAGTTCCTAAACCCACCAAAATTAGAATTTCTAAACCAATTGCTTCCATGTGAGCCTAACAAGTGTCACCCTTACCTAGAAGTCTTGCCCCAAATACTTGTCCAAGTGAACATTTTCCAATGTGGAGGAATAGCTATTGGCTTTTGCAACCTTCACACCCTCTTGGATGCAAATTCTTTTAGTGCATTCTTGAAAACTTGGTTTGCCATTTGCAAAGGGTCAAAAAAGGAAGAAATATCATCAGGGCCAGATTTCTTTTCACCCTCTTCTCTCTTCCCTCCAAGGGACATCAATGGTGTACGTTGTGGCATGTTAAATATCAACAAAGACTCCAATTTGGAAGCAATGTGCACCACAAGAAGATTCTTGTTTGATTCCAAATCCATCAATGACCTAAAATCCATGTCATCATCAAAAGATGATGAAAAAAATCCTACAAGATACCAAGTAGTGTCTTCATTCATGAGTAAGCATATGATTCTAGCATGCACAAAGGAATTTTATAATAATAATGATACAATAAAAAGGCCAATGGTTGCATTACATGTTGTGGACATGAGAAAAAGGATGGGAGAGGCTTTCTCAAAAGGGTCTTCTATTGGAAACTTGTTGTGGCCAGCATTGGTTCTTTTGGGGGATGTTAACAAGAACACTAACATTGGAGATTTGGTTAGGGTTTTGGAAGAAGGGCTTGGGAAGCTGACTAAGGAGTTGTTTCTAAAGGTGCAAAATGATCCTAGTTTTTTTTGGAGTGATGAGTGTGCACAACTAATGCTTGAAGGTGTAGCAAGTAAAAACCCAATTACATTTGTGTTCACTAGTTGGGCTAATATGGGGTTCAATGAGGTGGATTTTGGAAGGGGAAAGCCTTTGTGGTTGGCTCAAAGGGGAGGTACTAAAGAAACTACACCAAACACAGTCGTGTTGATGGAAACAAAAGAGGGATTAGAGGCATGGATCACAATGGCAGAGAATCATTTAGCTAACTTGGAAAATGATGTGGATTTTCTCCAATTTGCATTGCTTAATCCTAGTGTTTCAAACATATAGTAATTTTAATTGATCAGCAAAATAAAATGATATATAAATAAAGTAGTAGTTAGTAAGATTAAGAATACGCTTCTTTTTGTTTCTCTTTCTTAATTTAATTATACACCAAAATGAAAATAAAATGTTTTTCATTTGTAATAAAAAGAAATGAGAGAAAGATACTCTGATTATTATATAAATTCGAGTTTCATATAGTTAAATCTAATACCTAAAGCAATATTAAAATAATTTAAAAACCGAAATTTCTCTTTCAATTTAATTCAAATTGCTCGGATTATTGAACCAACCCGAACCTAATCCACCCCTAAATGCTAGAACCTCTTTAACATGAAGATTATTTGTTCAATAATCAATAGTGTAGTCTTTTATTCCTTATTTGATAAATATGTTGTTGGCAATCTAATCATTCATCGCTAACCAATGATGAAATAGTGCTGTTCTGGATACCTACCCGTTCTCATTTTAAATATGGATATTGTCATCTTTCCACCTCCCACTGATTTTTTTATTACAAACCTTTTTGTTTTGAAAAATGAACCCATAAATATAAATTTGTCTTCACTCTGTTTTGTAAGAAGAAAAAGTTTGCTTAGTCGGCACTCCTAGAATACTATTATTGTCTTGCCATCAATTCTCTGTCTCTCTATAATCATTTGATTAGGTTGTTGAAAAACGAGGAAAAGGAGCTTCTCGAGTCTCTTTGTCCATTACTCCTTCACAGACAAATTGCTTTCTTTCAATTATATTCTACAAATCTCTATAATAATTATAAAATCCATCAATAAACAATGAGAAATAAAATAATAAAAAAAGGAAAAAATGTAAATAATATAATATATATGGTCTAACTAAATAAAGTTTTATAAAATATTATCTATTAAATCAATATATTTTTATTAATAAGAATTGTTTGAAAACTTTAATTTTTTTGAAATATATAAAATATTAAACTAAATTGAGACGACCCAAAATATAATATGTATTGATCTTTAAAATAACCTAAATCATAAATCACAATTTTACATTTTTACATGAAAATATAATATTCTCATCTAAGTGCAACACTCTTTTTCTCTCTCTTTCTTTCTTTCTTCTTCTTCTTCTTCTTCTTTTTTTTCTAAGTCTAATATTGAAAATTCAAAATGTTAAAATCAATATTGTAGCAAAAGCAGACCAAGTTAACGGGACTGACAAATCATACACACACATTAATTAATATAGTCAGCAATAGCGGGTCCCAAACGTTAAACGGCAGAACCGCCAAGGTGTTTATGGCCACAATTTTGCTTCTGTGGGTTGGCAGTGTTACTTTGCTTCTTCTCAGCCACGTTTCCAATGAATTTTTTTTCTAAAGTGCACAGTATTCATAATTCCATTTTAATATACGTTATGGATAACGTAAACTAAGTAAGATAATTAACATCGCTCGCATAAAATATACATTGATTAATCTGTCTTCTAATTCTGCATGAACTAGTTCAAAATTATTGTTCTTACAATTTTTTCTATTCTGCTATACCAATAATTGTATGCCATGTTGATGTTAATCTTAACTTATCTTATCTTTTATTTTATTGTAATAACAGAACTTTTCTACTTTTATAATCCTACACGCTATAAGAACCAAGTGTTGATTGTGTTAACATCAGGTTTAATATTTAGTTACGCTTACTTCAGTTAATAAGTAAAATTGTAGTTAAATCAATCTATTTTATCAACTAATTGAGTTAATATTAAAACATGTTTGAGGCAATAAATATGACTAGCATCCAAAACATGAAAAATAACACGCATTTAATTTAGTTCAAACTAGAGATTCAAAATTAATTTTAAAACTGACTCACTTTAATGAGTCATGTGGAATAGTCCTACTTACGAGTATTCAGATTCACTATTTAATGATGAGGAATTTTCTTATACCACAATAAAAGTCACGTTAAAAAATCCAATTTCCCTTGAACCCAGAAAAAAGCCACGTACGTACATTAAACACTAAGATCTCTTGAAACTTTTCAAGCGATTTCTACGCAACTGTGCAGAGCACACACATCACTTTGCTTTTTTCCAAAACAGTTTGCTTCCCCACGTTTGTGATAACTTCTACTCTAAATTCACTCATACAGAAAGGTTTAACTTTGCCAAAGTATGTAGCAGATTCTAGAGAGAACAAAATGACAAAACAAACCATAAGAAAGATATAAATGTATAATATGCATTTAAGGCAGTGGTAGGGAGGTGGTGGTGTACTGGTGTAGTAAAAGTGAGGTAAAGGTCGGTGAGAGCGAGTCTCAAAGGATCAAATTGCACTAATAAAATATTTAAAAATTGACGTATCGACATTTAAATTATTTTTTGATTTTTTTTTATGAAAATTTTTTTAATCAATAATAATCATAATATTATAAGTAAGATTAGTCTTTATTTTAATAAATTAAATTATAATTATAATATTACGAGTATAATTAATCTTTTTGTTTCATGAACCAGTAGATAAGCTGGCAGAAAAAAATAATTACACTAATCAAATGCTCTATCGCCACACTCCATCACCCCCATATATATATATACCCCTGCTCCTCTCACACTCTCTCACACTTATTAACACACTCATCAAAACAGTCTTCCTTCTTTTTTCTGTGAGCCTTTCTTTCTTTGAGGTTCTTTACTTGATCAGTGTCAAGTTGCAATGGCTAAGCACGATGTTGAGGGTGGTTCCTTCACTGCCAAGGACTACCATGACCCTCCTCCAGCACCTTTGATTGATGCTGAGGAACTCACTCAATGGTCCTTCTACAGGGCCTTGATTGCTGAGTTCATTGCCACACTGCTCTTCCTTTACATCACAGTGCTCACTGTGATTGGTTACAAGAGCCAGAGTGATCTCAATGCTGGGGGTGATGAGTGTGGTGGTGTTGGCATTCTTGGCATTGCTTGGGCCTTTGGTGGCATGATCTTCATCCTTGTTTACTGCACTGCTGGAATCTCAGGTGTGTACTTTTCGCTTTTCAATCTCAAATGATATAATGGTGTTCTTCATATTTAATTGGCCTTTCCTGCATACTAATTACCGGTACTTTGAGATTAATGGTGAGGCACTCACAATTTTAAAAGTTAGTTGATTTTTGTAAAATTATCTTAAAAATCAGGTTGATAAAAGATTATGATTAACTAACACTATAAAATTATTTTATATATGTTCATCACCATTCCACTCTTACCCTTTTCTCTGAAGTTTCCCAACCTCCAAACTGAGGGTGCTGCTGCATTTGTGCCTGTTTTCTTGGTTGAAAGTAAATAAATACTCATTATTTGTCAATGTAGGTGGTCACATAAACCCAGCAGTGACATTTGGGCTGTTCTTGGCTCGCAAGGTGTCTTTGATAAGAGCCATAATGTACATGGTGGCTCAGTGCTTGGGAGCCATATGTGGAGTTGGGTTGGTTAAGGCCTTCCAAAGTGCTCACTACAACAGGTATGGTGGTGGAGCCAATGAGCTGAGTGAAGGGTACAGCAAAGGTGTTGGATTGGGTGCTGAGATCATTGGAACCTTTGTTTTGGTTTACACTGTCTTCTCTGCAACTGACCCCAAGAGGAATGCTAGAGATTCTCATGTGCCGGTATGAGTTCAATCATCTTTTGCTTAATACATTCACATCTTGTCTACATTTTTTTTGTTTTAATTCAATAATTCAATCACAAGTTTCTTATTGTGCCTTTGTTATGCAATTGAAGGTTTTGGCTCCACTTCCAATTGGATTTGCTGTGTTCATGGTTCACTTGGCAACCATCCCAGTCACTGGCACTGGTATTAACCCTGCTAGGAGTTTTGGAGCAGCTGTGATCTACAACAAAAATAAGGCCTGGGATGACCAAGTGAGTAGCTATTTTCTGAATTCAACAACTTGCAAGTTTTATAATATTATAATTAATGACAGAGAGTCTCATTAAGAGAATGTCAGCGAGAGTCTCGTTAGCATTTCTCAATATATAATTTGCCATGTCAGGTAACAAAGGATAAAAATAGATGGCACTATTGCCTGATATAATCTTGTTTCTTATATTTGTTTGTTCAGTGGATCTTTTGGGTTGGACCATTTATTGGAGCAGCTATTGCAGCTTTCTACCACCAATTCATCTTGAGAGCAAGTGCTGCTAAGGCTCTTGGATCATTCAGGAGCAACCCCACCACTATTTGAGTCAATTTCCTCTTCATATTGCAAACGATAACTGGAAGCAAAAGGAGTTGATATTGCAATAATAATAATAATGGGAAGTGTTTGTGCTTTGTTGTAGATTGAAAGTTCCTCAAGACAAGGAAGCCTTTGGTAAATAGTAAAGACCATGTAGTATTTTCAAGCACTTTGCTTTGTACTTCTTTGTTACAATTGAACTTTTTCTTTGGAAGTAAAATCTATTAGATAATCTTGTTTTAGTATTTTGTGATATGTAATGAGTTGACATGTTATTGGTGAACTATGGTGATAACCCCATATTTTGAGGGATGCTAGGCCAATGTCACACACTTTTTGCTAGTGATATTGTATTTTCACCAAAAACAAGTCACTTTATGATGTATGTTGGAAAATTCAGAACGAAAATACACTTTTCATTCCACCATAGAAGCTTTGTGCTCTGTGTTTTCTCTCGTTTTTATTTTTCTCCATGGTATCAAGAGCTTTGTTGATCTTTAAGGGCATTTGAGTGTGAGAAAATCAGCTAGAAAACTTGTCAATTGTCATCATACAAGCAAAAAGAAGTCTGAGACAAGCTCATGGAGGAGTTTCAAGGAATTGAAAGAACAAGTTAAAGATGTTAATTTTGAGAAGAGAATATTAAGCAATTAAAAAAAAAAAAAGATAAAACAGTGAAGGAATTTGCTGATAGGTTTTCTAAAGTGGTTAGACAAATAAGATCGCTAGGTGAAGAACTTAGTGATGAAAAATTTTGAAGAAAATCTTGGTTGGTGTGTCTTGCGGGTTTGAACAAAAAATTTCTCTCTCGAAGAAAATCAGAATGTTTCTCAAATATAAATTGCACAAAGCTAGTGAATGTTTTCCAAGCCAAGAACAGAGAAAATCCATATGGACATGACTCAGTTAAATCTGATGCAATCAGTGCAATAATCGTTAATTTAAATCATAGTCTTAGATGAAAATTAAATGATTCTGATTCCAAGTTAATGTTTTGAAGAATGAAGGAATGTAATTGGACATTTTCATATATAGTGCCATATCTCTCTCTATATATATTCGTCAATTATTCGCTTGATGATTGATCAAATGCACTATTCGTTTTATTCACACTTGTGTTTGAACTTTCAACACAAAAAGAAGATGGTAGTAATTCTCAATCTCAACGTACGAAAAGCCTCACAAGAAACAACAAAAGAAATTAATTAAAACAGTGTCGTATATTGCCACTCTGACAGGGACAAAACGATACAAACTGTAGCATATAATAAAAAAAAAACGTGGTAAAAAGTAAAAAGGTGATGAAAATGAAATGAGAAATCAGAAAGTGAAATCAGTTCCGAAAATTATTGCAATGAGTCAGCGACAAGAATTTTGGTCGACACGACAATAGACAATAGTCACACACAGACAGTGAAAGTGAAAGTGAAGCAACGTACAGTAAATAGTAACGATGGCTTTGAATTTTGATCTGAATGTAGCTGCTGATGAGTGGGGGCACGTGGCGTTCTATGATTCACTGGAAAACAGATGACGGCACCGCCACTTCGTTCTGATGAAATGAAAGTGTTGCTTCCAATAAAAAACATGTTAAATGTATATATAAACTCATGTCCAATTGGCTAAAGTAATGTGAAAACAAGAATTATTTACTTGCTTCTTGTTGAGAAAATGTAACGTTAAACAATAAACAGTGGAACCGCCGAGCCATTTGGGGCCACAACTTTTTCGTCATGTGTTGGCACTTGGCAGTGTTCTCAGCCACGTACGTTTTCAAATTCGTCTATACTTTTCATAAGTTCATCATGCAATGCACACTTTTATTTATTTAAGTATAAAATCATGGATAACGTAGACTAATAGCACCATTAACATCACTCACAAAAAGTATACATGATTTATTTTTAGTTTAGCGTTTCACACTGTTTAATCCAACTTAAGCAGAAGAAATATAATAAAATCTAACTTCACATTGTTAAGATCCACTTTAATGAGAATTTTGCTTATACCTTAAAAAAAAAGTCACGTTAAACATTAAATTTCTCCTGAACCGGGAAAAGTTTATTGCCATTATTATTATTATTGGGAGTATAAAGATGATGGTATGACATTGTGGTCAGAAAATCACACTCCATCTTATGATAAATCTTATTTTACGTGATGTGTCACGGTTAAACTCAATTATTTGGCTTTGTTTTTCGGTGTCAAAATTCAAATTGCACTAATCAAATGCTCTAACCACACTCCATCACCCCTCATATATACCCCTTCTCCTCTCACACTCTCTCACTGATTAACACACTCATCAAAACAAGTTTCTTTCTTTTTCTGGGCCTTTCTTTTACTTGATCATAGTGCAGTGTCAGAACCAAAAGGGTTGTTGCTAATTGCAATGGCTAAGCATGATGCTGAGGGTGGTTCCTTCTCTGCCAAGGACTACCATGACCCTCCTCCAGCACCATTGATTGATGCTGAAGAACTCACACAGTGGTCCTTCTACAGAGCCTTGATTGCTGAATTCATTGCTACACTGCTGTTCCTTTACATCACAGTGCTCACAGTGATTGGTTACAAGAGCCAGAGTGATGTCAAGGCTGGGGGTGATGTGTGTGGTGGAGTTGGCATTCTTGGCATTGCTTGGGCCTTTGGTGGCATGATCTTCATTCTGGTGTACTGCACTGCTGGAATCTCAGGTGTGTACTTTTCACTTTTCAATCTCATAGTCATAGACGCTCTTTTAGTTTGCTTGCATGGACTTGAGTCTCTTTTGTTGCATTGGTCTGCTTTCCTTTTTATATTATGGTTTCTTAGCATCCAAAGAGGAAAAGTTGCTTTCTTTGAAGTTTGAACACTAATTTAAGGTTTTAAATTGTGGTCACATAGTCAATGTTTCATCGCGATCCTTGATATTGTGGGAAATTGCAGACAAACATGACCGATGTAGTCACAAATGTGGTTGCAGAGACCACACAAACCTTGACATCGTGGCTGAAATTGTGGTTGCAGATCATTTTTTTAAACCTTGATTGTTGCTTGATCAGCAGGAATATCAAGCATACCCCCATTTAGCCAATTAGCCTGCATGGTTTGGTTGAGTGTTTTTATCAAATGATATAAACGTTCTTCAAATCTAAATGGTCTTTCTTGTTTAATTAATAATTCCCCTTTTCTCTCAATTTTCTCAGCCTTCAAACTGAGGGTGCTACTGCATTTGTGCCTGTTTTCTTGGTTGAAAGTAAATAAATACTCATTATTTGTCAATGTAGGTGGTCACATAAACCCAGCAGTGACATTTGGGCTGTTCTTGGCTCGCAAGGTGTCTTTGATAAGAGCCATAATGTACATGGTGGCTCAGTGCTTGGGAGCCATATGTGGAGTTGGGTTGGTTAAGGCCTTCCAAAGTGCTTATTACAACAGGTATGGTGGTGGAGCCAATGAGCTGAGTGAAGGGTACAGCAAAGGTGTTGGATTGGGTGCTGAGATCATTGGAACCTTTGTTTTGGTATACACTGTCTTCTCTGCAACTGACCCCAAGAGGAATGCTAGAGATTCTCACGTGCCGGTATGACTTCAATCATTCATTGCATTGCAGTTCTGTTTGTGCCTCTTCTTTGCCCGGTTGCCCCCCTTCTTTCTAAAAACACTTTGTTACATTAACTGTAGAGGAAAATGTTTCTTGCATGAGTTTTGCTGAAAGCAATGATTAAATGGAATAGTACATGCCATGTTTATATTATATTGTCATATTATTTTAGACTGGTTATTGGTAAAGAAAAAAGTTGAGTGGAAGTGACTTCACTATTATCAGATATCTAATCTCCATGAGTCTAGCTTTGCTTTCTAAATGAAATTAGCTAGAGTGGCATTAATGTAATTAAGAAGCCTTAATAGTTTTCAGAAGCTGCACATGATTCCACCCATGAATTTTCCTGTTAGAAATGATAAAGTTTACAGCCTCTGCTATCATGCAGTTTGCATTTTCATAAATTTTTTGGCAGTCAACATATATGCTTGTTAGTATTAATACTAATAGTTATAGAAGCTTAATTTTTAATAATCATTTCACAATGATGTGAACAATTAGCAGCCATGATTTCGTTTTGGTGTTGGAATCTAAATCCTTATTTTCACTACTTTATCTAGAGACTTCAACAGCAATAAAATAATTGCTAGATCAGGCTGCATTCAATGTAGATGATTTTTTCCACTTTTCTTGCTTGGCTTTCCTTTCTTTCTACTACTTTGTTTGATTGTCTTTTCCTCAAAACAAGAAAGTTGGTAACCTTTTCCTGTGGGCATATTTCATGTCTTAATGGTTACTTTACATTTTTCAATCATCTAGTCATTCTAGAGTGGTGAACCTATCCCTTTTTTTCCCCAAAATTACCAAATACATGATGATTTTTATTGAAGTGAAATGTTACCATATATGCTTCACTACTATGGGTTCACTAGGCCATTACCATATATGATTCTGTGGTGGTATTTTGATTTTTCATAGCCTTATCATACGAATCTTATCTAATTTCTTTCTTCTTTTGAGAAAAAGTGGATTCTTCAGGGGGTTTTGTCTGCATTTTTTTGCCTTGGAAGCAAAATGTGTCTTTGTTGATGTGGAACTTTAAGGCCTAAAATTAAAGTGGTGTTCAGAACAGTGTCATTCGCGCAAAAAGCCATTTTCCCCCAAGATGGCAAATCTCGTGAGAGTTTCAGCACCTTCCTCATTTGTCATTATCAGCTTTAGGTTCCTCCAAACACCCTCTCTGATTCTCCTAATCAATAAAGGAAAGAAACCATGCACCTCACATGGGGCATGCCCCATCTGCCCCTATTGCTCATTGTTTATCACCTCTATTTTTTTTCTTACTTTTTACCTTTTATACTAATTAATAAGGTTTTAAAAAACGCAATTTTAGCCATAATGTTAAGGTTTTTGACCGCAATGCAACCATGATTGAAGTTGCATTGGCCACAGTTTCCTGCTATACTAAAGATCACGAGGAAACTGCAACCGTGATCACAATTTAAAACGATATATAGTTAATTTGGGATTTGTATATTTGGCATAAATTTGTATATACATTTTTTGTTAATTTCAATTCAACCACATGAGTTTCTTAATTATTGTGCTTGAAGGTTTTGGCTCCACTTCCAATTGGGTTTGCTGTGTTCATGGTTCACTTGGCAACCATCCCAGTAACAGGCACTGGCATTAACCCTGCTAGGAGTCTAGGAGCTGCTGTCATGTACAACCAAAACAAGGCCTGGGATGACCATGTGAGTCACTCTTTTTCCATATTCAACAACTTGCTAGTTTTATACTATATAATCAAATTTGAAACAATTTTACAATGTCATTCATCACAATCTTCCATTTATGATATGTAAGTTTACTTTTATAAACCTATCTTAATAGTCATGCAAACGATGGATTGTGATTGAATTATAAAATAGTTTCTTATGTTTGTTTGTTCAGTGGATCTTTTGGGTTGGACCATTTATTGGAGCAGCAATTGCAGCCTTCTACCACCAATTCATCTTGAGAGCAGGTGCTGCTAAGGCTCTTGGATCATTCAGGAGCACCCCCAGTACTATTTGAGTACAAAATGACTTGATATTGCAAGAATAATAATAATAATAATATTAATAATGGCAAGTGCTTGTGCTTTTTTTGCAAGCTTTTCTTTGATCCTATGTTAGATTAAAGGTTCTTTCAAGACAAGAGCCTTTGGTAAATACTACTACCCTTTAGTGTTTTCAAGCAATTTCCATTATTCAAAGTGTAATCTTTTTTCTTTGAGTTAATTAATCTCTTGTACTCAAGATGTGCTTTTTTTTTCTTAACTGCATTTGAGGCTTAATTAATTATTTACCACTTAGTATCAACAAATGCGAAACAGCTAGCTAACATGACAATTGGTCAAAAACAAAATGAAGAACGGGACAAAGAAAACGGTCTTTAATGTATTCAGCATAATAGGAACAAGACAGTGTTACAGTGTATTAGTGCTTGGTTAAACACAGATGTATGACAAATGGTAAAATTACTTGAAATAAAATTGACTCATACAGAACTTTAAATTCAATTTAGTGGATGACTTTTCTTATTAGCAGATGTTTGTCTTTGTCCAGGAACAATTGGAAAATTGTGAGACAGAACTATTATCAGACAAGTAAAAATAAATAATGCAGAAACTAATCAATTCTTCTATGTCAAATTAAAAAAAATTAAAAACTTTGATGTAAAAAACAATGGCTAAATTGCTAAAGAAAACTGATCCCTTGAAAGGAAGGGAAGCAGACAAAAACCTAACATAGATTGATCATTGATTGTAGAGAACAAAATGACAAAATAAACAAACAGAAAGATACAAATGTATTTAAGGGATAGGTAGGGAGGTGGTGGTAGTATAGTAAAAGTGAGGTCGAGGTCGGTGGAAGCGTGACACAAACCAAAAAGTTTATTGCTATTACTATTTAGAGTTCAAAGGTGACGCAATATTGTATCTTTCATTTATTTTAAATCAGGTTAACAATGTAAAACTCTTTTATAATCGTGAGTGCATCAGCTTTAGACTCTTTGGCTTTGTTTTTCGGTGTCAAAATTCAAATTGCACTAGTCAAATGCTCTATCTACACTCCATCACCCCCATATATACCCCTTCTCCTCTCACTCTCTCACACTAATTAGCACACTCATCAAAACAACCTTCATTCTTTTTCTGAGACTTTCTTTTGCTTGATCATAGTGCAGTGTCAGAACCAAAAGGGTTGTTACAAATTGCAATGGCTAAGCATGATGCTGAGGGTGGTTCCTTCTCTGCCAAGGACTACCTGTTAGATAAATAAATTGGGAAAGCCAAATACACAAAATATAACAATGGTATTATTTCACATAGAATAAATAAATACATAAAATACATTTACATGAGTATATAACACTTCCCAAAAAAAAAAAAAAACACTTATATTGTATCTGTGTGTTTTTAGAGAACAGAGAGCTCTCTATTTATAAGGGAAAAGAGGCACAAGAGGTGCCTCAAGATATGCAACGTATAGCAACATGGGATTGACCAAGTAAAACAACAACTGTTTCCTAAATAATGGGAAAATGCAACTGATAACGTTGTGCAACAACCAAAAGACTGGTAAATATTATCCAACTAATTAAAAGATAAGATTAATATATTTATTTAATTTATATTTTAAATTATAATGGAAAGTAATTTCCATCAGTACCATGAACCTCCTCCAGCACCATTGATTGATGCTGCGGAATTTATTCAGTGGTCCTTCTACAGGGCCGTGATTGCTGAGTTCATTGCCACACTGCTCTTCCTTTACATCACAGTGCTCACAGTGATTGGTTACAAGAGCCAGAGTGATGTCAAAGTTGGGGGTGATGTGTGTGCTGGAGTTGACATTCTTGGCATTGCTTGGGCCTTTGGTGGCATGATCTTCGTTCTGGTGTACTGCACTGCTGGAATCTCAGGTGTGTACTTTTCACTTTTCAATTGCACTTTTCTCCTCTTTTTACATAGATAGACACCCTTTTAATTTGCTTGCATGGACTTGAGTGTCATTTGTTGGATTGGTTTGGTTTCCTTTCCATATTCTGGTTTCTTGGCATTCAAAGAGGGAAAGTTGCTTTCTTTGAACACTTTTAAATTGTGGTCGCAGTCAAGGTTTCGTTGCAATCCTTGAGATTGCAGCTGAAATTGTGGTTGTAGAGCGTTCTTTAAAACATTTCTCTAATTGTTGAATGGTCAGTAGAAACATCAAGCACACCCCTATTTAACCAATTAGCCAGCATGGTTTTGTTTGAGTGTTTATCAAATGATGTAATGGTGTTCATCATATTTAATTGGCCTTTCTTGCATACTAATTACTCTTTGAGTTTAACAGTTGATACATTGACAGTAGTAAATCACAACCCTCAAACCATGGTAAGTTAGTTGATTTTTGTAAAACTATCTTAAAAATCATGCAAATTGAAAGTTGTTTTGGACTGACAGTGTAAAATCATTTCATCACCATTAAACTCTTACCAATTTCTCTCAAGTTTCTCAACCTCCAAACTGAGGGTGCTACTGCATTTGTGCCTGTTTTCTTACTCATTATTTGTTAGCAAATTTTGGTTTCTCATATTGAAAATTGTGAATTTTATATCCAATGTAGGAGGTCACATAAACCCAGCAGTGACATTTGGGCTGTTCTTGGCTCGCAAGGTGTCTTTGGTTAGAGCTATACTGTACATGGTGGCTCAGTGCTTGGGAGCCATATGTGGAGTTGGGTTGGTTAAGGCCTTCCAAAAGGCTCACTACAGCATGTATGGTGGTGGAGCCAATGAGCTGAGTGAAGGGTACAGCAAAGGTGTTGGATTGGGTTCTGAGATCATTGGAACCTTTGTTTTGGTTTACACTGTCCTCTCTGCTACTGACCCCAAGAGGAAAGCTAGAGATTCTCACGTGCCGGTATGAGTTCAATCATTTTTTGCATTTCAATTCTGTTTGTGCCTCTTTGCCCCCTTCTTTCTAAAATCACTTTGTTACATTAACTGAAGAGGAAAATGCTGCTTGCATGAGTTGTGCTGAAAGCAATGATTAAATGGAATAGTACATGCCATGTTCATATTATATTGGTAAAGAAAAAAAGTTGAGTGAAGGTGACTTCACTATTATCAGATATCTAATCTTCATGCTTCTAGCTTTGCTGTCTAAATGAAATTAGCTAGAGTGATATTAATGTAATTAAGAAGCCTTAACAGTTTTCAGAAGCTGCACATGATTCCACTCAATAATTTTCCTGTTTGAAATGATAAAGTTTACAGCCTCTGCTATCATGACATTTTCATAATTTTTTTGGCACAATCAACATATATGCTTGTCAACATTAATAATAAGAGTTATAGAAACTTTATTTTTAATAATCATTTCATAATGATGTGAACTAGTCCATTCTTCATAAGGGGTTGAAGATCTTAGCCAGCAGAATTTCCTTTTGATTTTGGAATCTAAATCCTTATTTTCACTACTTTTATCTAGAGACTTCATCAGCAATAAAATATTTGCTAGATCAGGCTGCATTCAATGTAGATGATTTTTTCCACTTTTCTTGCTTGGCTTTCCTTTCTTTCTACTATTTTGTTTGATTGTCTTTTCCTCAAAACAAGAAAGTTGGTAACCTTTTCCTGTGGGCATATTTCATGTCTTAATGGCTACTTTACATTTTTCAATCATCTAGTCATTCTAGAGTGGTGAACCTATCCCTTTTTTTCCCCAAAATTACCAAATACATGATGATTTTTATTGAAGTGAAATGTTACCATATATGCTTCACTACTATGGGCTCACTAGGCCATTACCATATATGATTCTGTGGTGGTATTTTGATTTTTCATAGCCTTATCATACGAATCTTATCTAATTTCTTTCTTCTTTTGAGAAAAAGTGGATTCTTCAGGAGTTTTTGTCTGCATTTTTTTGCCTTGGAAGCAAAATGTGTCTTTGTTGATGTGGAACTTTAAGGCCTAAAATTAAAGTGGTGTTCAGAGCAGTGTCATTCATGCAAAAAGCCATTTTCCCACAAACTGGCAAATCTCGAGAGTTTCAGCATCTTCTTCATTTGTCATTATCAGCTTTAGGTTCCTCCAAACAATTTCTCAGATTCTCCAAATCAATAAAGAAAAGAAACCATGCACCTCACATGGGGCATGCCCCTATTGCTCACTGTTTATCACTTCTATTTTTTTTATTTTTTTTTACCTTTTATACTAATTAATAAGGTTTTGAAAAACACAATTTTAGCCGTAATGTTAAGGTTTTCTGGGAGTTTTGACCGCAATGCAACCATGATTGAAGTTGCATTGGCCACAGTTTCCTGCTATACTAAATATCACGACGAAACTGCAACCGTGATCACAATTTAAAACGTTGATATATAGTTAATTTGGGATTTGTATATTTGGCATAAATTTGTATGTACATTTTTTGTTAATTTCAATTCAACCACATGAGTTTATTAATTATTGTGCTTGAAGGTTTTGGCTCCACTTCCAATTGGGTTTGCTGTGTTCATTGTTCACTTGGCAACCTTCCCAGTAACAGGCACTGGCATTAACCCTGCTAGGAGTCTAGGAGCTGCTGTCATGTACAACCAAAACAAGGCCTGGAATGACCATGTGAGTCACTCTTTTCTATATTCAACAACTTGCTAGTTCTGTACTATAGTCTATATAATCAAATTTGTATTTGAGAAAAATATGATACACACCGTAAAATAGTTTTATTATATCATTTAATCACAATCTTATATTAATAATATATTTATTAACTTTTATAAAATTATTTTAAAAGTGATGCAAATTGTGAATTGTGATGCAATGACAATATAAAATTATTTTACCTATGAATGCATCACCATTTAACTCTTTGTAATTTGGCATGTCTTTCATGTAACAAAGTATAAAATAGATGGCACATTTGTCTGATATATATGTTAATTTCTTATGTTTGTTCAGTGGATCTTTTGGGTTGGACCATTTACTGGAGCAGCAATTGCAGCCTTCTACCACCAATTCATCTTGAGAGCAGGTGCTGCTAAGGCTCTTGGATCATTCCGGAGCACCCCCAGTACTATTTGAGTTCAAAATGACTTGATATTGCAAGAATAATAATAATAACATTAATAATGGCAAATGCTTGTGCTTTTTTTTGCAAGCTTTTCTTTGATCCTATGTTAGATTAAAGGTTCTTTCAAGACAAGAGCCTTTTGGTAAATACTACCCTTTAGTGTTTTCAAGCAATTTCCATTCTTCAGAGTGTAATCTTTTTTCTTCGAGTTAATTAATCTCTTGTACTCAAGATGTGCTTTTTTTCTTAACTGCATTTGAGGGTTAATTAATTATTTACCACTTAGTATCAACAAATGCGAAACAGCTAGCTAACATGGCAATTGGTCAAAAACAAAATGAAGAACGGGACAAAGAAAACGGTCTTTAATGTATTCAGCATAACAAGAACAAGACAGTGTTACAGTGTACTAGTACTTGGTTAAACACAAGTGTATGACAAACGGTAAAGTTACTTGAGATAAAAGAGTGTAAAGTTTTATCTCTACCAAACAGAGAGTTACGTAACCGTTTTAAGATATGCACACTTTTTGGTCGAAAGAAACAAAAGTACAAACCATTGGCCATAATGCACATGGATACTATTACAGCATTACGTATGTAAGGTTGCCACTGCCAGATTGGATAGAGAAAATCTGACCTCAGTGTAATTTTTATTAATTATTTTATCCTTATTGGCTAGAATATTAGGGCTATACTTGTTTGGTACATGAGAAACTATAAAAAAAAAAAAAATTGTTAATAGGAAAAAACGTAATAATTGTTGATGTTACCTTCATAATAACTCCATCCAAACAAGTACTCCAACCCTCCTATGACTTCCCCTTTAACATAGGTTTTAATGGAAATTCCCACTTGTTGTGTGTCAATTTCATCTTTTTCCTATTTAGTATAAACCCCACCCTTCTTATAGAGGTGAGACCATGGATAGTGTCAATCTACAACCTATGACCATCGCATAGCACCTTTGGTTATTGACAGAATTTGACACTATTAACAGTCTAGTCCTTCCTCACCAACCTTTAT
The DNA here is from genome assembly GCA_014843725.1 of Amphicarpaea edgeworthii. Lineage (NCBI taxonomy): Eukaryota > Viridiplantae > Streptophyta > Magnoliopsida > Fabales > Fabaceae > Amphicarpaea > Amphicarpaea edgeworthii. The sequence goes on from CM026325.1 coordinate 6,365,338, forward strand.
TAATGGCCACTTCACCACTTGTATTTTGGGCCCAAAATGATGCAGTAACAACTTCAATGAAGCAATAAATACTAACTATTAGTCCTTCCAGAATTATGTTTTTTTTTTTACTTTACACCTTAATTCAATTACAAATTATAATTTATAATAAATCTTTTATAAAATTATCTTAAAGTGATATAAGTTATCTTAAATATCACTTTAAAAACTTAACAATTTCCAATATATTGGCGTGAATTATTTTCTTACTTTTTAGTGAAAAATTGTGATTTATTATTAGCTATTGAAATAAAAAATAACAGTTAGTTACTTTCTTTTTTCTATATATTACATCATAAAAAAAATATTTTCACTTCATTATCTTCATTGATCTTTTCTCTCCTTCCCCTTATCTTTTTATTGATTTTTCAAGAGTTGAAGTTGAAGTGGATTACTGGATTATCAAATGGATAGCTTATATTTGATTGTTATAATAGAAAATATCATCATGTAGTTAGATCCATTTTTAGATTCTACTATCTTATTGTTTTCTCTTATTTATTTTATAATATTTATGTTTATAAATTTTGATTGCGTTCTTTTCATTTTAAAACATTAGAATGGTTGGATTATTAAACATTGACAAAATGATTTTACAACTTAAAAAATAGAAGATTAATTTAAAATTTTATATTTCATTATTCTTTTTTATAAAATTTGCCTTGAGTCTTAATTTATCTAGACACTCCCTGCGTGCACGGTGGTGTTGGGGCGCTTGGTATTGATGGTAGTTGAGTGGATGGTTATTGTTGTTTGTTTGGATCTTTTTGAAGTAAACAGGAGGTGCAAGAAGCAATTGTTGAACTTCAACTGAGCCCACAAACCTCCATAAGCATTGTATAGAGATTTTCATGTTTTACACCTCAATGCACCCCTACATACACCCGGAGCAATTTTTTTCTTTTATCAAACTATACAAATATATTTATTTCTTAAATTTATATATTTATATAGAATTCTATGTTCATGTAAAATAATTTTAAATGGTAATTCAATCACAAATTATTATTTATATTACTTTTTGAATAATTATAATAAAAATTAATAAACTTATCATTGTGTATTATAACTTATTTTCTCATTCATAAATAATAAAAAAAAACTACGATTATAATAAAATTAAATTTTGATTTCACTTATTTGAGATAATTACTGTTGTAAAATGTATTAAAAAAGAACAAATATTATATGAGAGAAAATACTTTAAAATTAAAAACATGTCATTGCAAGATGATTGGATTTGGAAGATAGAGTGGAATAAAATATCTTTACACCAGTGCATGAATTGCTATATTTAAATTTTTGTTTTTTCTTGGTATATCTTTGACTTTTGTACTCTTCATGTTCCATCTGAGAGAAAGAGAATCAAAATTCAAAGCTTTAATCTGAGAGATGCATCTATGGCCGTCAAAGAATCTCCGAGATTCCTTCAAGCATTCGTACCTCAAAAGGGTCGAATGGAACTACCGGAGAATGGACCAACAACAATCCTCGACGGAACAGAAGCTTCTGGAGAACGAAAAAAACCAGAATCAGAGCAGCAGCAGCGGTGAAGCACCCAACATCCTCAATTGCGAAGCTGGGTCGGTCTCTTCGCTGTTTCAGGAGCTGTTGCTGGTTTTCTCTTGCTGCTACTGTTGCTTTTGCTGTGGTGGTAACTAACTAACTAGCTCTCTAATGAGTAATAACCCCTTTTGCTTCTTGGTTTAGTTTCTCATTGTTTGTTTGGATTTTTTATTGGTAGGAGGGAGATCGGTGTTTTGTTTCAATTGGGTTTATGGATTGCTTGTGAAAAGTGTTGTTTTTTGTGGAAATTTTTATCTGGGGTAATAGGTGTTGAAAAGAGTAGTTGTTTGTTCTGGCTGCAATGAAATTGGTGAATTTTGATTCGGATATAAGGTAGATGTAGTTTACCAAGGGGTTCAGCTATGTTGGATGAGTAGTGTGCGTGAGTTGTTGTGCAAACCTAGTGAGTCCTGATACTGATACGTGTGATCGATTCTTATGGATAAAAAAAAAAAAATAGAGTTTCAAAGGTGATTTTGGTGTTGTTCTCCCATGTAGTTTTATATCCATAGCTTTTATTATGCGCATTACTAAGGTGAAACTTCAATTCTGTTTAGGAAACAACGCCAAAAACACATAAGGATCGGAATTGCATCCACATTCCTCCCCCCCTTTTGATTACTTAATGAAGGGAATTTGTAGTGTTCTAGCTATAAGGGAATTGGTCTCTGTTGATTACACAAGGAAGAAATCGTAGTCCTTGTTATCTTAATTTGAGTTTTCTTGTTGGGTCACAACCTTGTATGATAAGAGAAAGAGAGAAAGGAATTGATTCATGGATATCCTAAATTGACTTGGAGGAAGGGATAACATCAACATGTGTTATATAAATTTGAGAGATTAATGTCCAAACAATGCTACTGTGCTTTAGCAGTTTTTCTAAATGATTTTCTGGTCTTTAAAGCCAAATGGCCATTGGGATTTTTTGTTGGGAGAACTTTCAAAAGTTATATAAATTTGAAATACGCATATCATTTTGGTTTAGTTGATTCCAAAATTTAAATATTTTGTTTTTGTTTTTTTGTGGTTGGGAAGTTCTATACTAAGTACTCATTTGCATGATGCCTCTAACTTTTCTTGAAGATCTGATCATCTCAGTATTGTTTTGCTGTAAGGGGTTGTATATTTATTGCTACTTCAATTGTTTATAAGGCTTCTAAACACTTGATTATATACATATGTGTGTGTTTTCCTCTTGATTTTGAATCTCTTTTTGTCTCATCTTAACTGTGTTTTTTCTCTTGAAGCTTGTGTTGATGAGAAATAAGGAGCTATATGGCAGTGATTCTATTCTGTCCTTGATGCTCTTGATGACAATTTGTGCATAGTAGAGTGATCACGTTTTGTACATCTGGTTATTGATTTTTCTTATAATTATTTAGATTTTAACAGTATTATACAATTTCTCTGTTATGTGATTCGTGAAGGGTACTTACTAGTAGATTGATTGATAGGCTTTGTTCCCCTTTATATTTTTATACAATGCCTCTTTTTTTTTTTTTTTCTAAATTAGATTTTTTATTTTCATGTTAAATGTCTTTTTTTCATTGAAATGACATCAAGGACAAGCTCATAAACAATTTAAACGACCTCATTTTTTATCACATGGATGATGTTGTAAGGTACGGTTACATATGTTACGAATATAAGATTCTGATTTGGATATTCTAAAGCGTACATACGAGGGTGGGGGAATAACATTTATTGGTATATTTTAGAAAATAGATAACTGTTTTTCAAAGTAGTAACCAAACAAAGCCTTTCGAACTTGAGTAACATAGAAACACAAATGTTTTCCTTCTCCTATCAATAATTTCATTACTTTTTAGGCTATAACGTGTTTTGTGTCCTCTATTTTCTAAAATCTGGGATTTAGTTTATTTATTTTTCAATTGAAATAAGAGGTAAAGGTTGATGCACTGTCGTTATAAAATTATTTTATACTGTTATTTAATTATAATCCTTCATTTATTCAATTATAATCCTCCATTTATGGTAATAATCTTTATAAAATTATTTTAAAAATTATTATAACGATGAGTTATAATTAATCGATGGTATAAAATTGATGATAAAAGTATTTTACTATTGAAATCATTCTTCCTCCATTTTAAAAAATTGTCAAATTTTATTCTTCTTAATTTTTAATGAAACATTTTGTTCCCATTTTTTTTTTTAAAATGACAATTTTAATCCTATAACCAATTCCAAACATCGATCATGTATTTTTTTAATTCTTTTTTATTTTATAAATTAAGCTTATAAGGAATTAAATAATTAAAAAAATATCTTTTGTGTGGTTAATAAATTGTCACATCACAGTTAACAACATTAACGGAGAATTATTTGAAATTGAACACCGGATTAAAAAAATCATATTTTTTTAAAAGTGTGAGAAGAAATGTCTCAATTTAAAAATATATTTTAAATACGAGGGATAAAATGTTTCAATTAAAAAAAAAAAGGGGGAAGATAACTCGGAGTCAAGAATTTTGGATCGAGACCAGCACCACTATGCCTAAAGACTTGTTGGTCTTACACAATTAAAATGTTTGGAACTTTCGTGTGGCTAAGAAAATGAATAAATAAATAGAAAAGGCTACATAACTACAAATATTGGTTACCACATAAGTTCCTGAAAGGGTCAATTCTACCACCCGCTTTTAATGGAAATTCAGATCAAACTTACATTCTCTTTTGCTTCCTTTCAGGTTCTGCATTTCAACCTCATTTGGTGAAATTTTCTGTAGCATTTGAATCATCAGTACCTCATTGTTGTAACAAGGTTTCAACTGGCTCTTGTGTAGTGTATTATTTTTCTTGGAGAAAATATGGATGGGATATTTGGATACATGGAGGGAAAATTCGAAGTGTCTTTAGCAAATTCCACCATGATGTGGATCGTGCACTATGCCATGAACAAAGCTCAAGAGAAGATGAAGGCGAAAACCGGAGTCATCGAGCGGCTGAATGAGATATCAAAGTTCTATGAGTTAGCAGTGATGCAGCTTGAAGGCTGTCTAAGCATTGTTCATGCAGAGACTGAAAGCAGCTTTCTTGAAAGCAACCATGAAGAGCTACTTGATGAGTTGAGAGACATCAAAGACCGCCTTCAATGGCGTCTCAAGGAATCTGAATTAGCCATAGTGGAGAAGGATAGAGAGTTTGCACAGAGATTGGAAAATGAGTTGCAACTAAGGCATGCTTTGGAGATGAAAGAAAGACAATTGGTTTCTTGGGGTGCAAGCCAAGGGATTGAAACAAGTAGTAGTACTCTCAACTATGCTGAGAATGATGAAACAACAAGAAATGATCATGGCGATTTGTGTGAGCCGAGGACTAGTGTGGATCAACAAAAGCTTGAGCCACAACATGACATGTTAAGTGAGGTGCAACTACATCATAATGGCAGGAAAAAGCTTGAAGACATGGGTTCTGACATTGACATACTAAAGGAGACAATGGATCTTGCTTTTGGGAAGATGCAAAGCGCGCTTTTCGTGTGTGAGATGAGGCCAAAAGAGAGGGAGTGGAAGTTGACAATTGAGAAGGATGTAATGTCTATATCAATTGGGAGCTTCATGAGGGATTTCCAAGAGAGTATTGAAGCAAAAGTGAAGAAAAATGAGAACCATGTTGTCAAAGTTTGGAAGCAGCATTGGCCGCGGTTGATGAAGGAGTTCACAAATTTGCAGCATGAGTTTGCCACTTTCCATGACACTTATCCTGAGGATTCTGACTGTTCGTCACTTTCTTCCCCAACGAAGCCTTCTTCGCCAGAAGCAATGAATGAAAATCCTAACAGGTTCTCTCAGAAGATGGAAGAGACATACAAGTTGCAACAACAAGAAGAGGAAGAGAATGAAGATGGGAGCAGCAAGTATGTTGCTAAGTTGATAAAGAATCATGAATCTATTATTCGCCAAAGGAGTGAAGAAACGATTTTGAGTAAGTGTGGACTATCACAGGAAAGAAAGGCCTCATATGGGAGGAGAAGAAAGGAACTAAATCGTGTGAGGGAACGAATCCATGTTGTCACTGATAAATTGGACAGTTTTATACGTCGGAATGCTAAACTTATCGATTTTTTTTTCAACCAAAGAGCTATTCATGATGCAGAACCGCTTCCACGGTGGAAGTCATCAGAAGTAGATTGGACTCATACTATTAAGGATGTTGAAAGACAGAGAAGTGCTGAAAAACAGGTAAAAGGAGTCTATGATGCTGGAAAGGAAAAACAGGACAAATTAATAAGGGTGTCACACATAGAAAAGGAATATAACACAATGCAAAATTCAATATCAGAAAATGTGTGTGGTTCTGTAGATGATAAGGTAGAAGAATTAAATAGTAAATCCTGCAATTTTGATTTGGAGAAGCAAATACAGGAGTGTGTATATAAATACTACTTAAGGGAAGTAATCAATGAGTGGAATGAGAACATTGAAAAACAAACAATTGAAAGGAAAATTAGTGATGAAATAAATTTGATTGTCTTGTCTGAGGCAGTTATAGATATCAGTGCAAATCAAGAATTTGCCTTAGCCAAGGGAAAAGACGGCGAAGCTGAGGAAAGTTGTTTACATTGCTTGACATGTAGTAACCAAGTAGATAAAATAGATAGCACCATAAATGAGGATATATGCATGCTTGTCTTTAGGAAAACTGTTGATGAGTTCAACAAAACGATGGTAGATTGCAAAGCAGACAGTGTCATAAGTGAACAGATACATCAGATTGTCTTTGGTGAAACATTGAAATCTTTTGTCAATTATGCAAGTTTTTCTTTGAAGGAGCGAGAAAACAGGATTCAGAATGATTTACTAGATCAATTACAGTTTATATCCACAGAAAGTTTTCTGAAGGAGGATTTGTGTATGGTTGTATTCAAAGCTATGGTTAATGAATGGAAATTGAAACTGGATAACTATTACATGGAAAATTGCATCAGAGAGGATATAAACCTAGTAGTCATGGTTGAGACATTGAAAGATGCATTTCTCTTGACCATGGAAGCCAAATCAATGGTTCAAGACAATACCATAGAAGATAGTTGCTCTACATCTACTGTGATAAATCATGTTAGAAAATTTCATGGAGAAGAGAACTTGACAATCATATTGTTAGAGTCTCTACTTAGTTGTTTTGAAGCAGAGGAGAATCTGATGCTAAGTGCAAAGTGTGAGATCAATGAACAATGCAGGGAACTTGACTTGGGTTCGGAACGTGGAGACCTACATGAGCATGAAATATTTGAAGATTTGATAACCGCAGAAGAACAGACATTCTCTTCACTGACCAGCAAGGTGGAAAATGTCTTGCAACAATTAGGCATAGGCAAGGCAATTCTGAGGGAGTTAGGCTCCAGCTTAGGACACAGTTTACGTGATTCGGAAAATTTTCATAATCAAACTTCTGCTCATGAAGAAGGCCAATTGAGGCTCTCTTCTTCTGCTTTCATGCCCCTTTTGAATCTTTTACTCGCATTTGCAGAATTTGGGACTATGATATGCCAGAAATTTGAGTTGATGACTGTGAGGTATTCCACCAGTCATTGTTCATCAATATTTTTCATATGTATACCATTTAGCTGTTACCTAATGCTTCCTTCCCCATACATTTTCCCAAAACTATGCATACAGGTTGGAAAAGATGAAATGTTGTTTAGATCCTGTTATTGAGTTGGTTGGTTGCTTGAGAAGCAAGGAACTACTTTACCAGAAGGCCTTCATTAAAAGCTCCCAGAATCTCCAAAAAGCTGAATCTGAGGTCTGTAGCATAATCTCAAAATCAAAATCTGTACACTCATGAAATCTAAGGGGCCATTTGGTTTGAGAAATCGCTTTTCATTTTCATTTTCATTTTCTGTTTTAACTTTCGATTACAAAAATACGACTTTGCTTTCACTTTTTATTTCCTATTTCAAAAGTTTGTATACGAAACAGTGAAAATAGAAAACATAAAAAAAAATTTCACTGTTTCCAATCCTAACTTTTGAAAACAAGTAACAAAATGGAAACAAAAGGCGACATTTTTGTAATTAAAAGTGAAAACAAAAAACAAAAACGAGAACAGAAAACGTTTTCTCAGACCAAAATACCCTTGATATTTCTGGTTAGTTGCGTTCTTGGAAATGCTGGTATCATTAGAAACTACTCAAAACTAAAGTTTGTCTGTTCAAATATAGGTTGATCTTCTAGGTGATCAAGTGGATGCACTTTCAACATTGCTAGAGAAGATATATTCAACCCTTCATCAGCATGCACCAGCTTTGCAGCAGTGCTTTAAGGTGAGAAGTTCACATTCTATTTGATTTTCCAGATAATCATTTTGAAAGATCATGCTCTTAGTTTATATCTTAAATTTGGTGCACCATGATTTTTTTTTTTTTTTTTGTATTTATTTGTTCTAATATTCGACAGGTCTATGACATTTTGGAGTTAATAAAAAGAGAACTGATTAGTGGAGCTGTTGAGGCTGAAAGTGTTGTGACATAAATTCATTTCTATTTCTGTTTGCAAAAGCAGTGTACTATTCATGAAAGCACAGAAAAATTGTGTCCTTCATCAGAAAGTTCACAAGGAAATAAAACTCATTCAATTGGATGAAACAGTCATCAATTTTTCTACAAGTGATTTAGGATGCAGAATTGCAAGGGTGGCCACACCAGCTGATCATCTATTTCTTATGCCAAGTGTAAATACTTTATAGCTGTCAATTAAATGCTGTGAAAAACTAATGGATATTATGAATCATCGATTTTAACCTCATACTTGATAATTCTCAAAACCTGAAGGCTATATTACTATTAGTTTTTCTTTAAAAAACATACTAAAATTCATTAAAAAGTAGTTTATGTACATCCTGAAGAATAGATACTTGAATCAATGGCAGAACCAAATCTTTGAATAATGCTTCAAGTCAAATGCAATGAGCAAGTTTCTATATTCCTTCCCTTCAAAGTTCAAATTCAGCAGACATGATACTCTTGCAAAGCAGGCATGATCAGGAAAACCTTTTTCTCCACAGAATTTTGATAGCTGTTTAAACAGGAAACAGGTATTTACTTGTGTGGTGCTAGTATATCTTGCAGGATTTGCTCCACCACAATGCCACATGCAAATAGTTCAGCCACAACAAGTGATGCACTAGCATTTAAGAATCCTTTTTTACCATTAAGCTTTGGTTCTCTCTTGTGCATTGCCCATGCCATTGCTGGTGGGAGAACTCCATAGAGAACTGTCATGCAATAGCCCCCCTGGTTTACAATATAACATCAATAATCACAAGAGCAGAATTTGTTGCATGTGATTAAGGACTTGTTTGGATAAACTTTTCCAAAAGCACTTTTAGAAAAAAAGAAAAAGAAAAAATGAAATGAATTTCTACATAAACTAAAATTAGTTTTTGCATTAGATAATTTATAGAATCTCTCATTTTTTAGAGAAGTTATATGAGAAAGCGTGTACAAATTAGTTAATACATAAGCTAATTTCATTTTATGGAAAAGTACAACTCATTTTTTCTTCTTATTTTCTTCTCTAGAAATGCTTCTTGAAAAGCTCACCCAATGAGACTCTAAAGGAAAATCTATTTGAGTTAGAAAGATTGAGCAGTATTAAAGAAAACGTTTCCTATTTTTAATTTTAATTTAATTATAAAAAAGTTATTTTCAAAAAATTATACAGAAAGCGGTAACAATATAATATAGAAACAGAAAACATTTCCTGTTTCCTATACAAACTTCTGAAAATAGAAAGCAAAATGAAAACAAGATAGTTTTGTCAAACCAAACTACCACTGAATCTGCCAATGCAATGCCACACAAAGAAAAAGACCTCTTTCTCAGCTTACAGCAATATCTGTGGCAGCAGAGAATGCATCCGGAAATGTTGTTGAGAGAAAGAGAGAGGGAGCAACTACCATTGTTGCAGCTGTGACATTTATTTTATTCCTGCCCCACCAATTTTCCTGTCCAAAGAACTTTCTTCATTAAAACATAGCATGATTCTTTATAATTGACTGTGTTATAGGGGGAAAAATGTAACAAATTGCAATTAATAAAGATATTAAAGGTACGTAATTTACTTTTACCTTTTCTGTGGGAGGGGAACGGCAGGTTCCATTTTTAAGTTGCTCCTTGAAGAACTCTGAGAAGGCTAGGAGGGTGCCAATAAGTGATGTACCTACTGCCAAAAGTGAGAAGGCAGCAACCATAATAGAAACACCATTCCATCTCAACCTACAAAATTGACACTTCTAAATTTTAGTTGTTTGAGGTGAAATTTAACAGTCTAAATATTTGAGACATGACTTTGGGAAACTCTATTTCTTGTGATGGGAAGAGATTAAGAAAAAAAAAAAAAATGGTGTAAGCTTGCATCAATTCTTTCATATTCATAATGTATTAAAAGTCTAATCGAGTTGTGCAATCTATATAACCAACCTCACCTGGTGGGATAAAACTTTTGTTTGAATGATTTTTACACCTGGTTTCCCAAAAGAGAAAAATGATGATGCACTAACAAATATAAAATAGTTTTACACTATCATTAAATCATAACCCTCCATGCAAATCTATTGAATTTTATAAAACTACCTTAAAAGTCATACAAATGGTGAGTTATGATGCAACCATAGTGTAAAACTATTTTAAACTATCAGTACATTACCATTAAACTCTTCCCAAAATTGCCTCTAACTCTATAGTTAGTTATCAACAAAAATGTCCCCAAATTGTTCTGCAGGGGCTGAATTACCTATATAACAACTCAACCGGATCAACCACTTGTTCTGCTTCAGCTGCAAGACCAATTGCAACTGCATCCCAGACAAGCACTGCCACCAATGGCACAAGAGCACCAAGAAAAACTGAAGTTTTTATACGACGAATGTCACCTTCCAAATAAGAGCATATAACTGCAAGGTTTTAAAGCAAAATGGTTTTAGCATAACTACTAGTTTCAATTCTAATATACATATATAACATGAAATTTTTCTCATTCTTACAAGGGGTTATATCATGAAACACTAGGGAAAAAATAATCACAGGTATTGTTGGTGGAACTTTGGTCCAGTCACTAGTGCCTCCAACTCCTGACCATCCTCCAAACACAACAGCTAGCACCTCAATAGTCAGCAATAAACCTGCTAACAAGAACCTACACATTGTTATGCAGTAAAAATTGTCACTCATCATAAAATTCTTGATTGAAACGCAACCATAAGAGATAGCACTATTTGGCTAATTTTGGTCAAGTTTGCACAATGCCAATAACAATTCACAAGCATGCATAACTGAAAATTTGAGAAAAAGGGTTATGCACTAAAAGTATGAAATAGTTTTACACTGTTACAATCACAACTCATCATTTATAATAAGCATGTTAACTTTTTTATAACTATATTAAAAGTCATACACACAAGGATCGACCGACACAATAAAACTATTTTCCACTGTTAGTGAATCACAGTTAAACTCTTGAAAATTTTATGTACCAATCATGGAAGCTGTTAGGTACTGATTGACTCGATCAGTGGCACGAGTTCCCCAAACCGATACAAGCATTGTGAAGAGAGCAGTGAAAAGAGAGCCTGAAACTGTTGCTGGGAGATTGATGAGTTGGAAAAGGATCTCCCCAGACTTGGAACTATATGCAACCATGGAACTATACCCCAAGAAAACATAGGCAGTAGTAGCTATTGTTCCACCCCAGTCCCCAAGTGTTTCTTGGGCCATGGTTCTGATAGAAATCACATCCAACTCATCATTGTCTTCCTCTTTTCTTCCTTTGTTCCTCATCAAAGCCACATTAATTTCAATCAGCAAAAATGCATCAACGAGGAGAAAAATCCAACACACTATCACTGATACAGAACTTGGAATAATTCCCTGAAATTGTACATATATGTTTTGGACATGTCAGCATTAAAAAAAAGACAAATACTTCTTACTAACTTTTCTTAGGTAAGATATGTTTTTGTTCTTTCAGAATATCTTGAAATTCATCGGTTTTAGTCTTTATGAAAATTTAATATGCTTTTAGTCCCGACAATTTTTAAAAGTGGGGTTAGGGACTAAAACCATATTTTCTGTTAAAATGCAAGGATTAAACATGTATGAGTTTAATTGTGATGTACTTACTTATATTATCAATTAATCTCAACCCTTTGTTAATGTTAAGTCAATGCATTACTATTAAACTCAAAATGTATTAAACTTTTATAGACACTAAAGCCAAATTTAATGATATTTTAAGGGACAATAAACATTTTTTTTAATCATTTTTGCAGCTGAAAGAGAAAAGAGAGTACAGCAGGGAAGGCTTTCTCTGGAAGTGCAAGAATTCCAGTACCAATACTAGTACCAATGATAAGAGCAACTGCACCAGCAACAGTACCCTCTTTCTTCTCAGCTACTTTGCTAGTTTTTTTGTTCAATTCAGTGGAGAATTTCTGTGCCTTTCTAGCATAATGCTTCCTTCTAATAACTGGCTTTTGCTGTTGCCAGTGGAGGTAGCACAAACAGCTGTGATAGCATAATGTTTTTGTTGTGTTGCTGTGTAGATTTATGGCACATGATGGATTTGCTTTTGCAATATTTCTCTGTATTTTGAGACGGAAATATAAAGAGGGAGATGAAGTAGTAATGCATCTTGAATCCATGAGATGAGAGGAAGTGCAAATAATGGCTAAGGTGAACCAATTGTATGGTGTCCAAATACCTTGTAATTAAAATGGTCCCTACGATAGATTGTAAACAGTCAAGTGATTTTTTCCTAATAAAAGCTTTATATGACCATAGACATGGATGATAGACAAATAAAAATACAATAAAAGGAGGGTTAAATATTAATATACTCATTTTTTTGTTCTTGTAATATGTGGTTAATTTACTTTTAGTCTTTATCACCCTTTTTTTTTAACAAGGACTAGTTCTTATGAATCAAATATTATAGAGACTAAAACCAAAAAAAATGAATATATTATAAAGATTGAAACAAAATAACAAAGGTTAAAATTAAAAAAGAAATAGGATAAAATACGTTTGTGCTTCTTCAAAAATTGATGAAGTATTAATTCTTTTAAAATGCATCACTTTTGGACATATAAAAAATATTCTTAATTGTAGTTTTCTTCTCCTTTAAAAAATTTACGATTTTGGTATCCTAATTTTTAATCGTAAATTTTGGTCTTTTAGTTTAAAAAATTAACAATTTTGATCTCTTTACTTGATTATTAATTAATAACTAGATATAAACCCGCGCGATGCGTGAGTAATTAAGCAAAATATTTAAATTAAGAATGATTAAAAAGTGTTTTAAAATATATTATTTTATTATAATCCCTTCAAACTTCAAAGAAGAAATCTCATACTAATAATCATTCAAATTTTGTGAAAAAAAAATAATGTGTTCAAAATAATAGTGAAATCATGTAATCATTACCCAAAATTACATTTCTTACCGGTTTATTTAATTTCTAAAATCAAATTTCCAATTCAAAATGAATAAATATATCTTAAATTGGTTTTTTTTTTGTTCCATTTGGAATCAATGTATTAATTTCAAAAACTGATGATGCAGTGCATAAACATCTTTACTATGTCCTTATTAGAATTACATCATATGTAAGCAGTAGTAATATATAGTCAATAGAAATTTAAACTAACCATAAAAAAAAGGAAAAAAATAATGTTTAAAATAGGAAAAAAAAACAAGTGTAATATCTTAAAAATTTTGAAAAAAAAAAATTTAAAATGTGGAAAAGAAAATGTAATGACTTTAAATTTAATAAGAATGAAAATTTTAAAATGTTATAAAAATGGAAAAGTTAAAAAATGTGAAAACATTATAGTAATATCATGAGAATATTGAAAAAAAATAACTATAATTTTACAACATGCACAAAAAAAATTAATGTCTTAAAAACTATAAAAATGAAAAAAAAATCTTAAAATTTGGAATTAATAAAAAAAAATTGAAAAAATAAGAATAATATCTTAAAAAGTCAAAAATATATATATAAAAAATAAAATTAAGAGTAATGTCCTGAATTTTTTTTCTCAAAAACAAGAATAATGATTTCTATATAAAAAAAAATAGAAAACATGAGTAATGTCTTGTATATTTGAAAAATAATAAAAATATAAAAAAATATTTCAATTAATTGTTTCAATTATGAAATCCTAAATATTTAGCATTTTGATTAATTGTTTCAATTATGAAATCCTAAATATTTTGAGTTTCAATTTATGATTTTATTTATGAAATTCTAAATATTTATAATAAAATTGAAGGTTTAATTTAGGATAAAATTAATGAAACCCAAAATATTCTGAATCCTAAACCACGAAATGAAACACTATATTCTGAATCATGAAATCCTAAACTTTAAATCATGAAATGAGACAATACATTATAATGAAGGCATAAATCATAAACCATAAAATGAAACCCTAAATCATACACTATGAAACCATAAATCATAAATTATGAAACCTTAAATCATAAATCTTAAATAATAAGACCTTAAATCCTAAACCATGATGAAACCATCAAACCTAAACTATGAAATGAAACCCTAAATAATAAATCATGGAACCTTAAATCCTAAATCTTACACCATGAAACCTTAAATTATATAACATGCAACCTTAAATCTTAAACCTTGAAACCCTAAATTATAAAACATGAAACCTTAAATCCTAAAACATAAAACCATAACTCATGCAACACGAAAACGAAAAATCTAATAGCATAAACCATAAACCCTAAACATGAAATTATAAAACCATAATTCATAAAATTTTAAATCAAAACTTTTAAACACAAACTCTTAACCATGAAAAAACACTAAACCTTAAAATCTTAAAGCTTAAAACATGGACCAAAATAATAAATCATGAAACTCTGAACATTAAAACCTTAAACCCCTAATTATAAAAATAAAAAAAAATAATTGAAATATCTTAAAAATTTAAAAGCATTGAATGCAAATAAAATTTTAAAAAATGGAAAATTTAAATATATAAAAAATGCAAGAGTAATGTCTAAGAAAAGTGAAAGAATTGGATGAAAAAAAATGAAAATATCAAAATTTAAAAAATATGAAAAATCAAGAGTAATGACTTGGAAATTAGACTTTTTTTAATATTTTTAAATTTTTATTTGTTTTCAAATTTTCAACACATTACCATTTTTTTTAATATTTTTAAAATTTTTCATTTTTTATATTTTTGAAGATATTAATCAAGGTAAACAAAAGAGAGGGAAAGAAAGACACATCAAAGATAAACATACAAGTTTTAAATCAACTGAGTGAAGAATGAGATATGAAAGTTTTGGATCAGCAATTCAATATGTATGATATAGAATGCAAAAGTAGCGATGTTATTGTATGCATTAAATGAAAGGGGAGAGTTTTAACATTGAGGGAAAAAAGTAAGAAATTAATAAGGGAAAGAAAAAAAATGAAGTATGACATGACACCTAGGCAAATTTGTTGATGTGCAAAATTCACTAGAATGATTTGTTAGAATATGGTTTCACTTTATATTATATATAGATTATGTTTAATAGATTTATTAAGTTAAATATAAATTCATTAAAAATTATTAAATATTAAGTGATTTTTTTTAAATATATTACTTTTTTAATATTAAAAATATTTTTTCATAATTGATAATTAACAATTTTTTTTAATGTTAAAAATGATTTTTTTTAATTATTTTTTCTTTGTGTGAGAAATTATTTTTAATTAATTAATAATTTTTAATTAACTTAATAATTCTATTAATGACAAATTATTAGTTAATAATCGATCAGGAAATCAAAATCGTTAATTTTTTAAGCTAGATGGATTAAATTTTACTATTAAAAATTAGGGGTCAAAATTGAAACTAAGCCTAAAAAAATGAAATTCCAATTACAAGAATAAATTGAATAGTGTTTAGGTCGATATATCTAAGAAAGACACTAGAATAATTTTATTTTTTTTTGTGAAACGAGTGTTTCTCGGTTGAGAACGATTCTCGAATCAGGTTGTTCCTATGGATGAAACATCAATTATATAAGAATGTTGAATCTTGCTTAGAGCTCATGCTTTGCTTTTATAGATAGAAGTGTTAGTTAATTGTGTTTTAATTGTTTGTTACCACATACCTATTATAGATTCACTGTAGAATGATTGTCATTTATTGAGTCGTTACACTTTAGGATTCGATATGGAATGATTGCCAAAGATGTTACTTTTAGGATGTACGCCGATATAGCAATAATGTCGGACATTATGAATATAGCATTTCTTGAGGCCGATTCTTACCTAACTCAAGGAACGATTGTAGGTCAACATGGTCGACAAACAACCAAAGTAGTACATTTGTCCTCAAGTCTCAAGTATGTAAGTACGAAGAAACTAAGATATCAACACAGATGATAATCAACCAAGATAATACAAGAACTAAGGTCTAACCTTTTGAATATGAAGATTTATTTACGAGGTTGATCTTACCTAACAAATATTTTTTTCATACACATCAACTTATAATCAAACACCTAACCACATGTTTGAAGGACTATGTTATTTGTCAACAATGTAACACCTTATTGGTATATATAATCAACAATACTAATCCACCATTATCCACATATACTTAGAAGTACTAAATAATTAGAATAATCAATCATTTATTCAAAATACGTGAAATTTATTAATATACTGGTCAAAATACTTTAATTAAGAAACTAAATTTAAAAGTTAAAAATCTCCCATCTAATAAGTTCAAACAAGTTTTTTTTCTTACCCATATATTGGTACGGAATAACCCATCAAAAATTATTATCTCTTGTATTAGACTTTCTTGGTTTGTTTTAAACAAAAAAACAAAATACGAAATTAAGACAACTTCTTTGGAAATATGTAAGGGTATTTAAATAATTTACTTTTAACAGTATGTGGACACCATATATCTCACTCGGTCACTCCCTACTAATGAACAAGTAGAGAAAAAAAATAAGTAATATTCATTAACCTATCAAATTCAACCAATTATGAATTTTATTAGCAGACATCAATCATGAATATTTTTGTCATCCAAATATTGATAAAAATTCAGTTTATTTAAAATTATATTAAATATTTATAAAATAAGTTATTATTAGATAAGTAATTATAAGCAAATAAAATTTATTTCTTTAAATAAATAAAAAATAATTTATCTTAAGCAAAAATAGTTTAAACAAAATACTAAAATCACATATAATTATTTATTTTATTAAAATAAGTGATTATGTTAATAAGTTTAAACAAATATATAATAAACAATTTATAGTTAAAATGTTCAAATTTCTAAGACACCGTTGAGAAGTCATTTTAGTATTATTTCTTGTGAAACCTCAAAACTGAAGCCAGAATCCCATTGGAGGAAGTTGAAGAAGACTTCGGCATGCTGGTGCTGGTGCTTTGGACCTGTAAATAATGTAGTACCAAAACTCAATCTAAATCAGAACTACTTATAATAATTATTAATATTAATATTGAGCATTCACCCTTACACAACTACAACCTGCGTGAAGTCACTAAGAAAACATAGTATTTTACTTGTAAAATCCTTTTATCATGTTAAGATTAGAAGGGATTTTCAACCATTTGGATCATTCTAAAACGAATTAATTACTTTGATTTATTATTTTCAAACTATTTTATTCACCAACCTAATACTACGCCTTGTCCAACGAAATTTGAAACAAGTGCCCCCACAATTAATAAAAGCATAATAATGAGATTAATAAATAGTTTGAATATGTATTTATTGCTACTATTAAATAATTTTAAACTGTCATGAACTATCAGTATTTACTTACAGTCAATTAATAAAAAAAAATATTTATGATCACTTTTAAGATAATTATTTTAAAAGTCAATAAATGTTTATTATAAATGATGATGCATGATTAAATGATATAATGAAAAATCTTTATATTTTCAGTGCATTTCAGTTAAATTCTTTTGAAATTGATCAATCGAATAAAAACTCATCATTAAAAAAAAAAAAGTTTAATATTTGTATATTGTGTTTAATCACAATTCATTATTTGAATGACTTTTGAAATAATTTTATAAAAATCAATTCACTTATTATAAATGAAGGGTTGTGATTGAATGATAATGTAAAATTATTTTACACAAAACGACGGTGTATCTCTCTTTTTCTCTTAAAAAAACCACAAGAGTGCAATTATATTTTTTACACAAACTTAATGGATGAAACTAATCGCAATCTTACCTTATTTTTCATCTTTTTGTCCTTTGGTGGTTTTAAATCTTCAGCGTGATGATTTTCTAGATATCCCTTCAGCTGTTGGTCGTTCATGGACTCTATCATATCAATCTATATGAAACAATTCAACATGTTTATAGAAAGATAAAAAAAAAAAAAATTAGAACAAATTATATAGACACACGTCTAGGGTTTTATCAAATTAGGTTTTTGTAATTTGATCAAAGAAATTAGATTATATATACCCATGTCTTAAGGTCTTCAGCATCCTTTCTTATGACCTCTTCTTCCTTCTCCATAAGTGCTTTCTTCTCTTGCCATGGCATTGATAAAACTTTTTCTTCTTCTGGTTGATTCATGTTCTTTCCTTATTCACTCCAACCGTATTCAAGATGATTTTGTTTTATAGGCAACAAAATAATAATTATAGCAGTGCTTTAATTAATTAATTAAATAAATGGGTCAACCAATTTGATAGGCCAAAAATGCATACCAGCAAAGAATGTATAAAAATAATTAATATATATTTATGAAAGAGTGTCAGCCACACTCTTTATGACACTATTTTTTATATTCTCTTTAATTAATTAAAATTTATTAAAAATTATCAATTTAGGTAAATATCAGCTAGATAAAAAAATATTTTTTAATTTTAACCAATAAAAAAAAATATGTAAAATTTATCAAAATTGATAATTTTGATTAAATTTTAATCAATTACATAAGAATATCTAAAATGAGAATTTTTTATAAAATAATGGTATCATTTCAACTATATCCACACCGTCAACTATTTAGTAGCTATTAAATTAATGTAGCTTAACACTGGCCTACTTAATGTAATTCATTTGACTATGGAATGCTTTTTATGCTTCCTCCTTCGTCTCGTAACAGGTGTTGTAATTTAAGGGAGTGTATTAGATTAGGATTGTTTAGAATTTTAAAGATTTTTTTTTAAAAAAATGTCTTCGGTATTTAATCAGGATTGCTAAATGATAAATAATCTGATGGTATTCAATCAAGATTTTTGTAGAGGACAACGAAATCTTATATCGATTTTGAATAACTTAAAAAAAATCATCTGTTATTCAAAATCATAAAGATTTTATGGACTTTTTTTTAATTGGATTTTGATGGATTTTAGGGACTTTTTAGTTGATTATATAAATACCAAACTCAACAAACAATGTAGTCCACCATCTCATTTCCTTTTAGGTTCATAAATTCCTAATGAAATGAAAATTTTCGTAAGAAAAGTAGATCTGAACCTGAAGGAAATTCTACGCGGGATGTATTGGATTAAGATTTTAAAAGATTTTTTTGATAAATTTTCATATAAAATAGTGAAAATAATAACAAAACATTAGTCAACAAAAAAAACATAATGATCAAAACATTAATCATTTGCCTAGCTTGAAGAATATACAAAATAAACATCTTCCAGTTACATATAAATAGATTTGAGATTTCTTTTTATATTTTTTCAAAATTAATTGCAATAGTTTAAAATAGTCTTTTAACTTTGGTTGTTTGTCCCAACTGAGTTAGAATTTCCTCCAAGCTCAGATCTACTTATGAACCTAAAAAGGGGAATGAGATAATAAACTATATGTAGACTTGTAAGTTGATTCATAGTGATTTAGGCATGAACACATTAGTCTCACCTTATGTGAGTGGGAGATTATGTCAATGTCTCCAAAACAGAGAGAATGAAAGAAAAAAAGTTTGTGATGAGAAAGAAAAGTCTCTTGTAGTTGGATGAGATTGTTTGTTTAGTATTTATATGATCAACTAAAAAGTTCATAAAATCCATCAAAATCCAATTAAAAAAAAGTTCATAAAATCTCTATAATTTTGAATAACAGATGATTTTTTTTAAGTTATTCAGAATATCACAAAATTTTGTTGCCCTTTAAAAAAAATCTTGAATACCATCAGATTATTTTTTATTATTTAACAATCCTAATTAAATACCCCCAAACATTTTTACCAAAAAGTCATTAAAATCCTAAACAATCCTAATCCAATACACCCACCTTACTCAGCTGGGGCAAACAATCAAGTCAAATTTATAGTCAATTTTGAAAAAATACATAACTTAAAACAAAAAGCAATGTTTGGAATGATATAAAAGAAATCCCAAATCTATTCATATGTCACTGAAAGAATGTTTATTTTTGATATTTTTCAAATTAGGCATATGATTAATGTTTTGATCATTATGTCTTTTTTTGTTGAATTATTTAATTTATATTTTGATGACATTATTGATTTTATGGGTTAAATGAAATATTTTACATTTTTAACTAATGTTTTTTCGCTATCACTTTATGAAAATTTGTGAAAAAAATATCTCAAAATGTATTAGCAGCTTGTAATTTGATTTGGAATTCATGTACAGCTCATGATGACTTATAACTAGTTTGTGTACAATGATATTTTTAAGTACACTCTTTTTAGTTTGTATTCAGTAGTTTTGAATTTTTTTTTTTTCTAGAAATCCATAAAATCTTTTCAAATCTTATAAATCCGTAAAGTCTTTTCAAATTCTGTATTATAAATCCATTAAATTCAAACTACAAAATCTTAATCACAAAAGTCCTTAAAAGTTTTTAGTTTCCTACAAAATCTTAAAAATCTTTAAGACTTTTTTATACCAAAAAAATATTTTAAAATCCTAATCCAATATACCCTCCTAAGTCTTTGACAAAGACAAAAAATAAATAAAAAATGAAGGAGTATAACAATTTTATAAAATTAACTTTACTAATCTTATTTGTTAGAAATTATATAACACAAGAATAATATTTTTTTTTATATGACACAAAAATAACATTCTAAAAAATGATATTAGGGACATAAAAAAAATTAAACGTT
Source organism: Amphicarpaea edgeworthii (assembly GCA_014843725.1). NCBI lineage: Eukaryota > Viridiplantae > Streptophyta > Magnoliopsida > Fabales > Fabaceae > Amphicarpaea > Amphicarpaea edgeworthii. Next base: position 6,386,099 of record CM026325.1, read on the forward strand.
TTAAAAGATAATATTACACTTATTTTTTCTTGTAACACAATGCAAAAACACTTGCATAGACACATGCTAACACAAATTTTACATATTAGTCCAAGTATCTAATTAAGACATAATTTAGGAAATAAAATATTATACTTATTAAGAAATAAATAAATACTACTCAAATATGAAAACAAATATTGCACATCTTTATATTTTGATTCTAATTTTGATTCTGATTATTTTTTTTAGAAGTAATTTAGTTTGTTTTGATAAAAAATATATATATAATATTTATTATTTAAAAATTATTGCTATATATATAATTCAAAAGTATAATATTATTAATTATAAATGAAGGATGGGATGATTTTGTTTTAACCAATATTCAATAGTATAATATTAATTATAAGTGAATATAATATTTCATAAAAATATGGTTACTTTGGTAAAAAAAAAAAAATATATATATATATATATATATAAAATATGTTTTCAAACAAAACAAATTAAAAAAATGTGTCCAAGTTAAAAGGATACACATATATGTCTCCAAATATAATTGTATTTATTTATTGTTTAATTTATATGAATTATTTCAAATCATATATATCAAGAATTTAAAAATAATAAATATTATATTTTTAATAAAACAAATTTAAAAAATGACTTATATAAAAAAGTCAACATCTAAATATTTGCTCCCACATTTGTACAGTATTTATTTATTGATTAATAGGTGTAATATTTTATTTAAAAATAATTGTTAAAGTGCATTAAATACATAAAAGATTTAAATTTTAAAATAATATATTTTAGTATTTTATTTTATTTTAAATAACAATTTTATTGCTGCAAATAAAAAACGTTCATTTTAAATAATTCAATTTTAATTGATAAGTTTTACTGCAAATAAAATTACTCTAAGGTTTTAAAATTATTCTATAAACTGAACATATGCATATTTTTCCCTTTTGCTCTTTGCAATGGCTTCTAAGGCCATCATCCAATGCGGCTCTTCTTCGTCTCATGTGATGAAGACATATGATGTGTTTGTGAGCTTCCGCGGTGAAGACACACGTAACAACTTCACTGATTTTCTCCTTGGAACTCTCTGTAGTAAAGGAATTGATGTCTTCAAAGATAATGAAGATCTCAGGAAAGGAGAATCCATAGCACCCGAATTGCTAGAAGCTATTGAAGGGTCTCGTATTTTTGTTGTCGTCTTCTCAAAGAACTATGCTTCCTCAACCTGGTGCTTGCGTGAACTAGCACACATCTGCAATTACACTCAAACATCAGGAAGAAGTGTTCTGCCTATTTTTTTATGATGTTGATCCATCAGACGTGCGAAAACAGAGTGGATCTTATGAGGAAGCTTTTGCCGAATATGAAGAAAGATTCAGAGAAGACAAAGAGAAGATGAATGAAGTGAAGACATGGAGAAAAGCGCTGGCAGAAGTGGGCGCACACAGTGGTTGGGATACCCGAGATAAGTAAATAATCCTCTCTCGTTTTACCATTATTTTCTAAACTTAATGTCTATCTCTAAATTATTAGATCCAGTTAAGAGATGTATCATGTATATTTGGTCCAAATTTATACATGACTAACGAACATGGTATTTTCAAAGTGAAAATTACTCTCTGATCTATTGTTATCTTGTCCTATACATGTACATTATGTGTTTTGCTTCTCTTGGGGTGATTTTGCATCCTTCATTTTCTTTATATTTCCAGGTCACAATATGCAGAGATTGATGATATTGTTCAAACCATCATAAAAAGATTGGGTTCCAAATTTTCAAGTCTTCCAAAAGATAATCTAGTTGGGATGGAATCCCGTGTTGATGAATTAGTAAATCGTTTATGTTTGGAGTCCATTAATGAAGTTCGAGTCAATGGAATTAGAGGAATGAGTGGAATAGGAAAGACGACTCTTGTTCGCGCTTTGTGTGAAAAAATATCTGATCAATTTGATTTTCATTGTCTCATTGATGATGTAAGCAAACTTTATTGAAAGTCTGGTGCATTAGGAGTACAAAAACAGTTACTTTCTCCTTGTCTAAAAAATGAAAAAGATAGAGATTTATGATGTTTCCACTGGAACATGCTTGGTAGGAACCAAGCTACGCAATGCAAGGACACTTATAATTTTTGATAATGTGGATAAAAATGCACTACAAAAGGTGTTTACAGGGAATAGAGATACTCTAAATCTGTTACGTGAAAGCTTGGGTGGAGGGAGCAGAATCATCCTAACGTCTAGGGATGAACATATATTTAAGATTCATAAAGTTGATGATGTTTATCAAGTCAAGCCATTGGATGATGAGGATGCAGTTCAATTGTTTCTCAAAAATGCTTTCCAAGGTAATTATGTTGCGATTAATTATGAAATGTCAATGAATGAAGTACTATCATATTGTCAAGGAAATCCCCTGGCACTTGAGGCATTGGGCTCATCTTTGTCTAGTCAAGGTGTTTCACATTGGAAGTGTACATTGACTAAGCTACGAGAACATGGAGTTAAAGATATTAAAGATGTGCTGCAAATATGTTTTGATGAGCTGGATGACCTAAGCAAGGAAATATTTTTAGATATTGCTTGCTTCTTTAATGAGTGTCCATATCAACGTGTGAAGGAAATCCTAGATTTATACAGATTTCACCCTGAATGTAGCCTACGAAATCTCAAAAACAGATCACTCATAACCTTTCATCCTTTGGGTGACATTTGCATGCATGGCATGTTTCAAGATTTGGGCAGATGTATTGTTCGCAAAAAATCTCCTATGAAGCCAAGAAAGTGGAGTAGGTTGTGGAATTACAATGATTTCAGCAAAGTTATGACAGACAATAAGGTAAAATGATTTGAGTGTAAATTCCTTGGTTTTGTTTTTTCTGGAATCTCTAAATACTTAGATTAATCAAATATTGTCTCCCCTTTGCAACATATAGGCAGCCAAAAATCTCGAAGCTATTGCTGCTGTATATGAATCAGATGATGGGGAGAATGATGAATCAGATGATGAGGAGAATGATGAAAAAATGATAAGGATCAATGCTTTCACAAAAATGAGTCACCTTAAGTTGCTCAAACTTGAGATTAATGTGACATTTTCTGGAAGTTTCAATCATATCCATCTTTCCAATGAGTTAGTATATCTGGTTTGGGATCAATATCCTTTTGAGAGTTTGCCTCCAAGTTTTCAACCGAGAAAACTTGTTGAGTTGTCCTTGACTTACAGCAACATCAAACAACTATGGCAAGACAAAAAGGTAGTATAGATTATTGTTGTAGATTTTCTATTTTTCTTTAAATGAACAAATACAAACTCTCGTGTTATATCATTTTTCTTGGATTTATTAAAGAATCAAAAGAAAACTTAAATATAATTATTATTGACTTTATCTTTTACTATTGATCCTTTACTCCAGCCTCTATGCAATTTAAGATGTTTGGATCTCTCTGGTTCAAAAAATCTTATCGAGTTGCCAAATTTCAAGGATGCCCCAAATCTCGAGTGGCTAAATCTTAAAGGATGTATAAAACTCAAGGAGATTTATCCATGGAAGTTTAGTTTTGTGAATTTGGAAGATTGCAGAAGTCTTACAGAATTACCAGATTTTGCAGATACTCTAAATCTTGAAACACTAAATCTCAAAGGATGTACAAAACTCAAACAGATCCATCCATTCATTGGTCTCCAAAGAAAACTAACTTTTTTTAATTTGAAAGACTGCACTAGTCTTGTTGAGTTACCACATTTGAGAGAGGATGTAAATCTTACTATGCTAAATCTTGAAGGATGTATACAGCTCAAGAAGATCCATCCATCTATCGGTCTTTTAAGAAAGCTTAGAATTTTGAATTTGAAAGATTGCAAAAGTCTAGTAAGCTTACCAAACAGCATATTGTGCCTCACTTCTCTTGAGTATTTGAGTCTATATGGTTGTTCAGGACTGTATAATACCCGGCAATTAAAAGAATCAGAGGATGTAGATCATTTGAACCAGCTTTGTATAAGTGATGCTTCTACTGATTCCAAATCAATATCCTCCACAGTGAAAAGGTACGTGACATTTGTGTTGCCACCGCGTTTGTGGTATTCTGTAGCTCATAAAGATTCACTTGGTTGTTTGCTGCCTTCCTCGTTTACTATCCCATGTATGTGTCAACTTGATCTAAGTTACTGCAATTTACTTCAAGTCCCTTGTGTCGTTGGAACTTTACATTGCTTAGAAAGCCTAAATTTAAGGGGAAATTATTTTGCTTCATTGCCTGACCTCAAGGAGCTTTCAAAACTCCGTTGTTTAAACTTAGAGCATTGCAAGCACTTGAAAGATTTGCCTAAGCTCCCTTCACAAACCTACTTGTCATTCCATGGTTCTTACCGTTCATTGTTCGAAATACCAAGGATAGAACATATATCTTGGCGACATAGTTATTCATGGCCTATTAGGGAAGATATTACTCTTCGTACAGGAAATGCAACGGGATTAAATATTTTCAACTGTTCAGAATTAGTTGATAGGGAAGAGTGCACTAACATGGGTTTGGCATGGATGATACAACTTGTGAAGGTGTGTACACTCCTTCCTTCCTCCTCCCATCTCTTTCTCTTTCTCTTTCTTTTTTTCTTTTTAGTTTATAGGAACTAATGGCAGTTGTACTTTGTTTGTGTTACTTACTAGGCGCACTACCGAGGCCATTGTGGGTTTGTGTGTGAATTTTGGCCTCCAGTTATTTCAAGTGTTATTCCAGGAAGTGAAATACCATCGTGGTTCGACACTCAGCATGTGAGCATAGGCAGCTTAATAACAATACACAAACCTGACAACAAATGGTTCAATGGTGTCGCTTGTTGTGTAGTATTTGCAGCTCATTCTGAAAGGGAAACAAATTTAGAGATGGATCCTCCAAATAGTTGGCGTGATGATGTTATAATTCCAGTGGATCTCCATGAAAATGTGGTCATAGACAAATCAGATCACATCTTGCTATTCTATCGGACTGTATCTCCATTTGACAGGAAATGGGAATTTGATATAAAGGACAGGCAAGGTTTTCATTTTGAGGTGAAGAAATACGGGTATCGTTGGATAAATGAACAAGATCTACAACTATCATCACTCTGAAGAGAAAAAGGGAAAGTGATGAATAACACAGATAAGAATGCTAGAATTAATGATTGTTTCGGTTATTGCAGGATATCCTTTTGTTGCTTGCCATATGATCTTTTTGCTTGTGTTCGTAATGCTTGCCATTGACTTAAGTATGCTTTATCTGTAGCATCGTCCAACACTTGGTTAAGGCAAATCAAATTGTTTTTTATTCAAATTATATTATTTTCAAGTTGATTCGATAATGAATAATTGATTTTGTTAAAAGTGAAAGTTTATTTTTTTTTTCATTTAAGTATAATTAATTTAAGATGTAGTGCTCACAATAATTTTAAAAGTATACATATATCTATAAAACAAAATGGAGTATATTTTATCATTTTACTGCAGGAGATCTGCTCCCGATTCATCTCTCATAGTATAGAAAGGGATTTGTCACATCTCATAATTGAAAAGCCAAAACTTCACTAATAGATTATGGACATTATACATAACTACGTAAGGGTAAGGTCTTCCACATATCTAGTCTCCCTAGTGTTCAAGTTTAACCCTCCACGAAGCATTAACACACCCTCTTGTCTCTAGTCTACAAGCTAGACCCGACGTACCAAGATGGACTCAATAAACATAATCCATAATTTAGTTAATATTTTTTAGCCTGACATTTGTTTTTATTTTATTTTATTTTAAATTTACATAAATATAGAATAAAAAGCAAAATGGATCAATATGAACCTCCCAACGAACCTGAGTGAACTACAAAAAACCAGGTCTAGTAGACCGAACCATCCATTTTGTCATCTCTACTACAAACACCATTAACATAGTACCCATTTTGCCTGCAATTCAATTATATGGCTATGAATTTTTTAATGTATACTGGTAAGTTTTATTTTTCTATACATTTTATATATGTTTAATGAGTTGAGATAACTTGCAGTTGAAATTTCAACTATATAGGATCCTGATCCGAATGATTAAGATGATTGAACTAATACACACTTATATAACCCCAAAAGGACATCGAAACTATAAAAAAAAATGCAGTTGCCTTTCCTCTTTTTGCATAATCGTTTTCTCAATGAATCCAATAGATTATTTCAAATTAACAATACCTCATGGTTTCAGGACCAAGATTAATGCCACAACTCCCTCCTAGCTCAGTATAAAAACTGTAACAAAAAAGCTCGAACCTCATACATGTGAATAAAACAAATTATTACCTTACAAGTTTGAGATTGGGTTACCAACATGTTTCTACACGCTTTATGCTGACTATGGAACATTAACAGATTCACTTCTATTAGAACTTTTGCAGCATCCTCCGGGAACACAGGATTTATGTAACACCCAGTTCCCAGCTCATAAACCCACAATCCCAATTAGTGTATGCTAACTATGACATGACCCGTTGCCATGAAGTGGACTAGTGTGAATCATATGGTTGAATCCTGAGCATTAGTTTCAACAACCTCCAAGTTCAACTGCCTGCAAAATAAATGTCAAGTGATAATGATTAAACTTTGGAACAAGAAACACGGAAATGTTTATGACACCTAACAGTGAAAGTTCCCTAATAGAACTTGGCATCCCTATGTCTAATTATAAAATACCATAATGGCAATGGGAACGACTAACAGATCAGTCTAACACCATTTCAGATCTACTTGTTCAATATGTTTGTCACATGCAATCACCCATATTGGGAATTGGCATCAAATCTCAATCTCAGGAAAAAAAAAAACAAAAATTAAGCCTTTTATATCACGCCTGGTGTCAGATGCATTATATTGAAACCAAACTACACACTTTGCACTTAGACATTAATGAAATGATAACTCTTCAGCATCCAATTCATGGAAGTGAGCAGAGTGGTACCGAGGAACAATCCATATCTCAAAAGGAAATATAGCAGCAAAAGGAACCAGTGAAAGGAAGTTGGTGGATGAATCAATCAAAAGATCTTCACTATGAATTTCACAAATAAAACATTTCCCTGTCTGCTCAAAATGATCTTTCATACTTGCAAGACGGGCAGAAACACTACGTTGAATAATTGGCAGGGCCATCATCTGACTGTGAGAATGACTCATTGATGCACCAGCTGAAGTACCATGGTTTTTAAACACCTTCAAAGATTAATAACAGCAAGTTTACTTGATAATTACATGATGAGACAAGTGCAAGAAGAAGAACAACAGTAATTTATTTATGCAGAATGTGGAAGGCTAGATTAATTGCAATTATTAATGTCATTGTAGAAAATTATAGAAATGTAGCCTCCAACTACCATTGGATTAATAGTTTAGCACAATGCAAGGAAACTAAAACATATTTATCAAAGTGCAAATAAATCCAAAATCCACACTATTTCTGAATTTTACTGAAGAGGTTATACATTACATTGAAAACTATTAACACAGCACATCAACACATATAATATATGCTGCATAGAAAGCACAAAATCTCAAGCCTACAACAGTACTAAAAATTCAGATAATACAAGTTGTACAAGAAATTAGATAAATAGAGTACCTGAGAATTGGGATACTTTACATTTGGCCAATGCAGAAATCAGCGTCTTTTACCAAGGGATTTATTATGCAACTCTAGCAAGCCTTGAAGAGATTCCAAAGACCACATTTCTTCATTTTGGGCATATACTTTTTGATTAAGAGAGTCTATTATTATGCTGACATTACCAAATCCATATATTTGATGACCATTGTGCATTCTACCAGGTTTAAGCTTGAATAGCAAACCATGTTGCTGAGCATGAGCCTCAATGACTTCTTTCAAGCTCAATTCATGAGCACCATCTGCATTGACCGCACCGCCCAAGCTAGCAGCAGCTTGCTGTTGAGCATAGGCTGCTGCTTTCTGTTGAGCCTCAAATTGCCTTTGCTCAAGTGCCCTAAGATAGCTTATATTCTCCTTTAAGCCAGGTTGGACCACCTCCATACCTTCAACAGCCTGGTTCATCATATCAAGACCACGATTAAGTTGGTATCTGATACTTTCATTTGCCAACAGTTCTTTTGGAATGAGTTCTTTCCATCCCAAATACCATTTTGTAACTTCTTCGAAATTAGGATTTGAGCACAACCAATGATACAAGACCTGAAGCCATTTGGCAAAGAAGAATTTCTCCATCATATCAACCATCAGATGAATAGGAATAGCAGAAGCCCAGTTCATAACCCAATAAAACTGATCAAGATTCTGACTTGCCGGGTTCACTTGGAACTCTTGCAAGACAAGCTGCAGCTTTGGTACAATAAACCGAAGCATAAGCTGTTCCCAACTTGCAGAATCAAATACAGTCTTCCAAGGAGACAATATAGCATAAGCAGAACCATCACTTGGGTGCCAGGCACCAAGAACAGTGCTCAATTTAAAACGAATCACCTGGTAAATACCCTCCAACTTGTGCCCCAGCAAAGGTAGCCATGGATGCACCCAAGTGTGAATAGGAATGGTCTCATGGTGTGGTTCCCAAGTATCTACAGCACTTGATAGTTTTGGCATGACTATATTGTCTAATATGGTAGCAAGGACTGAAGAAGGAAGTAACTTTTCCCACAATTCCAAAAACCATAACATAGGCTCAGGATCCCGTGCCTGCCAGGTATTGATACCAGATATTCTGACAGCTGGCAATACAACCTCTGAAACCAATTGTGTATAAGGTGATGTTATATCCCATATATCGAAAGAATCTTCTGCTTGAAGCAATGCCTTCCACTGTGACACCAACTCCAACCCATGAGATGGATTTCGAAGAGGATCCCATCCTTGGAACACTCTGATAAACAGAGGTAGAGCATATGAGCAAGCAATGCATGACAAGTTACACAACTTGTAGTTATCAGCAGATCTTTTGTGTAAGTCCCTAAAGCATTGAGCAAGGGAATCCAATGTTAATGTTCCCAAAGTGTTTTCTTCTCCGACACGGTCCAACACACTCACTATTTCGTCCATATTATCCAGCTGCTTCTTTTGAAACGCTGCCTCAGTTTCCAACTTCTCTTTTTCTTTTTTCAAGCTAAGTGCTGTCTCCCTCTCTCTCCTCAAGTCTCTATCAATCTCTTGGATGTCAGCCTCGGCCAACTGAACTATTAACGCTATATTATGCTGAAGTTCTGGCATCGGGACATCATTTTCTTTTGCTTTCTCCTCTGCATTCAAATCAGACAAATTTGTTAATACTCGAACCTGTGGCCCCCTCATATCATAAACCTTCTGAACAACCTCCAACTCCTGTTCTTGCTTGCTTGCCAACAACTGCTCAGCAGTTATATACTGTTCTTCCTTTTTCTTCTTCGACTTCGCTTGCTTTGACCATAACTTCTCCTTCGTTCTGCCAACCACAGGTTGGGTGACTTCTGGCACATTCTTCTTCTCTTGCTGCAAAACAGGCAGCGGCCTAGTGTCCTTAGACTCATTAAACCCAATGCCAGAATTCTTGGCCCTCAATTTTGCCTCAACAGGAGCCACAATACCTTGCTCATTCTTCCCAAGCCCGCCTCCTTTATAACCCATCTTTTCCAAAAGCTTCATCCCTATCCCTTTTGTATGCTTCTCAAATTTCCCAACATCACCAGACACATCTTGACCTACACTCTGATGCTTCCCCCTCTTCTTCTCCAACCTCTCCTTCTCCCGTTCCTTTTCCCTTCTCATCGCCCCCTCCTTAATCTTCCTCCCAAATGCTGTAGGCAAGAAACTATCACCATCATTCTCATCAGAATCATCATTTCTATTTGAACCATTCACAGCATTACCAGAATTAAAACCTAAACCAGACACATGAGTGCTAGCAGACCCCGTACTGAAACCTAAACCTAACCCTGGCCTATCCTCACTAACATCACTGTCTTTCTCATCCTGCTCTTTGGACTTGTTATCAATTTCCTCATTAGGCATAAAAGTGCCTGTAGACACAAAATTCACAGGCTTGGTGAGGTCTGGCTTCTTCGAAAAATCTTTCCTCCGTTTTCTACTCGGATAATCATCGTCATCATTGTCATCAGAATCTGCAAAAATTCCATAAAGAACATCATCCTTGGTCTGTGTGCGTTTTTCTCTACGATTCTTATAGTAAAACTCGCCACCAATCCATTGGCCACCCTCATAATCATTATCTGTTCCAAATCTCTCCATCTCTTGATCCTCATCCATGTTTAAGGGCAGATATAAGCCTGTAATTTAAAAAATGAAAAAAAAAAGTTTACAACCCAAACAAATAACACTATAATCCCTGTTCCAAATTACACAGTACAACCCCTGTTCCAGATTTCTTTTTGCAAAAACCCTGAACTTATTGCATACAAAAATCTGGAAAGCGTGGAAATAAAATAAAACCCTGAACTTTCAATTTGTTATATTGGAGAAGGTAACTCCCAAATTCAAACTTATATCTAGCCTCCTTGCAGTGCTTAACGTTATCTACCAAGATTTATTTCACTTATGTTGGTCATTAATTGTTTTAATTAATTAATAATTAGTGATTTAGAATAGAACAAAACTTCATCCTCGCAAAATAACAAGCAACAAACCAAACTAATAAACAAAGATAAGAAGAACCAGAATTAACATTCAACAGAGTCAGATGGGAACCAAACTTGTTTGGAGTTTTTGTAAATCAATTTGAATTCAATTCGCAACATGAATTTGGCTGCAGTACGCGTAAACCAATGAAGTACACATTTTATTTTAATTATGAACCATACAATAACACACATTTATTCACCAAAAATAAAAAAATACAATAACACATTTTCTTCCCACAGTTTATTCTAACAAAAAAAAATGAAGTACGATGGGTTTAGGTTTAGGGCTTACCTTGAAAAACCGCAGAAATTAGTGCAGAGAGGTTGAGTTGTAAGAGCAATAACGAGAATTTGAACAATCGATCGAAGGAGCGAGAGAAAGTGATTGCGGTTCGTTCGTCGAAATGGGATTAGGGTTTCGGTGGAATCAAATGGATGATGAGTTGTGAAGAGAGTTTGGGAGTGAATTTAGTGAACGTAACTAATCGGTGACTCTGCCGTTGGATGAAGGAAACAAACTAACAAATAACTAAATCAAATTTCGGGGGTAAGAGACTGCGTTAGCGGTGCAATTCAAGCGAACAAGGTTAGGTTTTGTTTCAACTTTGATTTTTTTTTTTTCCTAGAATAAAATATTGGTTTTTTTATTTCTTTCACATCACATTCCACTTGATAAATAAAAATTGGTTTTATTTCATGTTTAAAAATCAGAAGAAAAAAAAAAGAAAAAAGAAAATGTAATTTATACGTTAAAAATCCTTACTTAGTGGAAAGATATGTACTTCTTTGTCGCATTTAAAGAAGTAAGGCTTATATAATTATAGGGGTGTTGTTAGGTTGGATTGGGTTGCATAAATTATTGAACCAACTTGATCAATTTTTAGTGGATTGGATTTACATGATTTTATTTTCAAACTCAATCCAATCATAAACGAGTTAGATCATCGAGTTAGTGATGTATTTAAAAAAAAAATCAAATTTTCAAATTTTACTCATTTTTTTAGAACAAAATCATTTTCAATCACAAATGAACATAATCATATATTAATTCACAAAATAAGCTAGATATAATAACACTTTCAAACTTAATTATTGATCCATTCTACCTTAATTCACCTAATTCGAAAAGTTCAAAATAAAATAGTTATCAACCAAATAGCAAAGTTCCCTTAACTTAATATAGTTGAGAAAATTCAAATAACATTATAACACTGATACAAAATAAATTGAAAAAAAATTACATTTTCTTGGATAGTTGACTAGTTGTAAGCTTTATTGTTAGACAATTATAAGCTCCATGAATTACTGCAAGCCAAAGGATAAAATTTATTAGTCTATTATAAATAGTGTAGAAAGAAGAAATATACTTAAAATTGCTAAAGAAGTGGACCTAAAATTATATCATAAACTAATTTGTAAATATTAGTATATTATCATATTAGCAATGATCCCAACTTGCAACACTAGCACCCAGTAGCACTAGTAGTCCCAACATTAGCAATATTTAAAGTCAACTCAAACAACTCTAAAAATTTAAATAAAATCTCATTAGAACACAAAATCAAACATTCAATCTTTTTTGCTTCATCTAGTTCAATTTGTAAATTATTGACATCTTGATTTTGAGATTTGAGCCAATTTTGGTCACAAATCAAAACTTTTCAACTGTAACGAGACTCAATGAATTGTTGTTTTTTTTCCATTCTACAAAACAGAATACATAGAAAGACTTTGTCAAATCCACAAACAAATAATCAATAACAAAAACTAATACAGAATATATCAAGGTAAATCATATGAACTTGACTTTCTAAAAAAGTAAAATGAAATTTTTTTAAAAAAAATGGCAATCTCTGATTTATTTTCAGAAAGTCCTCGCCAAATCACAAACAATAGCAGGAACTAATGTAGACTATATCAAGATGAACCATATTGATTTGACTTTCTAAAGACTGTGGAAGAAATTACCAAATAAAATCCAATAAAAAGATTAATAGTGCTTACAGTTGTGTTTTAAAAGTTGTTTGTCATGTAACAAACAATAGTGGAGGGCAACGCACAGCAAATGACGACGTAGTAGAGGGTAAGAGCAGTGGAGGGTTGTGTGGAGAACTACAATAACACATGGATAGCCGCAATGATGCAACAACGGAGGGAGACAATGACTTGCAATGATGCAACAACAAAAGACGACAACAATGACTTACGGTAATGTAATAACGGAGAGTGACGATGAGTGGTAAAAAGTATTTTAAGAGGATTTTTTAAAAATGAGGAAGTATATATAGAAAGTGAAAGTGTTGAGTGAATAAAAATATGTTTTTTGTTTTGTTAATATTATCATTATTATTATTATTATTATTATTATTATTATATGTAGTTCGGGTTGGGTTGGATGGATTACATGTTCATACAATATAACCTGTTACCCAACCCGTAAGGCGTTGAGATTAGGTTGGGTTAAGTTAGGTTTGGGTCAGATTTTGTTGGATCCGCAGGTTACTCATACATGTAAATACCCCTATTATATATTACTAATTCTTATTAATTGTTTTTATTTTATTTTAGTTTTAATGTTTTTCTTTTTATTATTCTCTGTAAAAATGATTTTTGTACGGTAAGTGTATTATCTAATTTTCTTTTAGTCTTTATTATTTGCACAAAAGCATATTTATTTTTCCATCTTCATTACATCCTCACATAAAATAATTTTTTTAGACATTATCAAATATCAAAATAAAACAAAAAATTAATAAGAATTAAAATAGAAAAAAAGACTAAAACAAGAACAATCATATATTATATAATGGAAATAAAAAATAATAATATTTTTTTTGTTTATAGTTGAAAGAGCAAGAGTGAAGAGTGTGAGAAAGAGAGATAATATGATTGGAATTGGAATGGAGAAGGCAAGGCTGTGCCACACGAACACTCCTCTCCCACTTTTTCAATTTAACAACCAAACTTCCTTCCTCAAGTTCCCGAACCTGACTCCGAACCCGAACCCGAAGCTCCTTCGGTTGCGCAGGCTCAGTTGCTCAGTATCAGACGGCACCGTTCCGTGTAAGCTTCGTGTTGTATTTCTTTCCCCTGCGGTTTCTGAATTCAAAACTGTGCAGTTAATTAGTTAGTTAGTTAATGACAGTTGTTGCGTTTGCATTCTTACTATTCAGCTTCGGTTGGTGCCACGGACTCGTCTCTTGCGGTGAAGGTGTGAGAGATCAACATTGTTCTTTTAAGTGTTTTTTTTTTTTTAATCGACAAAGTTTAATGGTTAGTACAGCAAGAAGGAAAATTCCGATTTAGTTATTGAATGGGTAAAAAGTGTGACAGTTAAGTCATATTAAGTTTTCGTAACTGTTGCACTTTTTGTGTACTAAATTGTCACCATTTTACATTCTCGGGATGAAAGTGTTAAGAATAAAAGATTGTTTTTTAACTGTTTGTTTAGTTTTGGTTCAGACGAAAGCAGCAGAGGCGTCTTCTGAGCTCAAAGGGACCTCCATATTTCTGGTTGGTAAGAACTAAGAACACAGCTAGCTTTTCGATTAACGGTTTCGATGTTTGTTGTGTTGTGGCTTATTTTGACACGATCAAATTCTGTTTTTTAATTTATTTATTATTATTAAATGAAATTGTGTTTGTTTGATTTAAGGTTTGAAGAGCTCTCTTAAAACTGGTGTGGGGAAATTGCTGGCTGATGCATTGCGGTATTATTATTTCGACAGGTATGTATGTATGTATTTGTTTGTTTTTCTCTGATAAAAAACAAAAAGAGAGCTTTCAGTTATTAGCTATATTTGATGGTTATGTGCTCTGTCCAGTGATAGTTTGGTAGAAGAAGTTGTAGGTGGTGCAGTGGCTGCAAAGTCATTCAGAGAGAGTGATGAAAAAGGCTTCTATGACTCTGAGGTGGTGATTCATTGCAGTTTTTAGTGTCTATAAACATATGATGATATGGTCAATTTTGATTTAAATCCCTGTAGAAAATCTTCATTGGTTTTGGTTTGGTTATCATAAATGTAATTTCTTTCAAAATGGTCTTTGTTGTCATTTAATGATCACAAAAATGCTATATTTGGGACTTATTTCCATCACTTAACTATTGAATTAGAATATCAAATACTTATGATGTTTAGCATGTCAAATGCTGCAGACTGAAGTACTGAAGCAATTATCGTCCATGGGCCGACTAGTGGTTTGTGCAGGAAATGGTGCTGTTGCAAGCTCAACTAATCTGTATGGATTTATAACTGCTCGCTATTTGAGCTCACAATCTGGATTCACTGTAGTTAGTTCTTTCACACATTCATGCAGTTAGTGAATCAAAAATGTTAAAGATTGAACAATTCATTTTGTCTTGGTAAATCAGACTTATCAGTTGTATCACACATTCAAGATTTCATTTGATCCACTTGATCTTCATCCAGCAGTTTTGATTTGTTGACTGTATGAATGTGTGAAAAAACTAACTGCAGCCTAAATATTATGCCAAACTCTATGTTAACCTCAGTATTATCTTGACTTGCTCTTAATTTCACATAGGGCACTTCTGAGATATGGGATTTCATTGTGGATAGATGTGCCTCTAGATTTTGTGGCCAGGGATGTAATTGAAGACCAGAGTCAATTTGCTCCATCTGAAATATCTATTTCGGGATCACACCCAGAGGTTTTTTCTCTGCTGTTAAAAGTGTAGTGATAATATATAAGTTTACAAACTTCTTTCAGTAAATCTAAATCCCTAATTATTAATGTCTCTGATAAATGATGTCAGGTACAGGATGAACTAGGGGCTATATACAATAAATACAGAAATGGATATGCTACAGCTGATGCTACTATTTCAGTTCAAAGTACACAACCCTCCCTGGTTGTTTTGTTTACAGGTTGGGGTTGTTTAAAATGTTTGTCTCAAGTACTAACAGCTTCTTTCTTTTTGCAGAAGTAGCGTCACGGTTGGGTTGTGATAATTTGGATGAAGTTACAAGAGAAGACATGACTTTGGAGGTTGTAATTTTTATGCAAGCAATTTGAAGCATGCCATGCTAACTGTTTTCTTGTTAGGAAGTGTTAGATGAGCTTAATTTTTGGTATAATGAGTAAAGCATTGTTTTTTACTTTGGATGGATGAGTGGTTCCTAGTTCCTAACCATTTTTACTAATCCAACTGTTATTATTGAATCTTGATAATTGTTTATTCTGGCTGTGTAGCATTATTCTTATTAATTGTTATTCTTAACTAATTCCAGGCTCTTAGGGAAATTGAGAAGTTAACCAGAGTAAAGAAGATGTTGGAAGAGGCTGCAAGACCATTTTAACCAAATTGGACATGCTCCCTTCCTTTACCCGGAATCAAATTGGACAACAAATTTCAGTTTTCTTTTTAGTTGTTTTCCTTTAAAATTTCAGTCTTCCTTTTGTTGTTGTTTTAAGACTGACACTGTACTAAAGTGTTATATTGGGGGTGAAAAATACTCCTTTCTGTACCTACAATACAACTTTTTTGCCTACTTTTTCTTTTTTCTTCGTTTTATTAATAATTAGTGGATTTCTTCCTGAATTAGTTTCTGATATCTTTACCCTCAGCCATGAATTTCCTTTGGGTTAAATTTTCAAAACAATCTATCTAGCAGTAAAACTCATGTTCAATTCTTTCCCAAAATTCTCTGGAATCAAGTGCACTTACACATCGTAAGCAGTATTTATTTTTGATATAGTAGATTGAGTAACATACGGAATTTCTTATAAAGAGAAAAAAAAGAGTCTAAAAAACAAATAATCAAAAAAAGATTTATGTGCGACATTCACGGTACATTGATAAAAAATGGGTGTTTTCTTAAAGAGAAAACACCTATTTGGATACATATTAAAATGTGCTTCATGGCCAATGTCAATGTGTCTGGCATTCACTATCCATGAACCATGATCCAACCAACACAAAAAAAATATTTAATGTTACTCCTTCACCTTCCAGTTACATTGATACCCTTCAAAACATTAACTAACACTTTTGGGAAGATAAAAATAACAACGAACATTTATGTGATTATCGAAACTTAAGGAGTATTATCGTAATTTACTCTACTTCATTTAATAGAATCTTCATTTCTTCACGATTAAGTGACCGATTTGCCTCCTAGAGCCCTGAAAAAGACAGCTAGAAGCCTTGAAGCCCAAATTTCAAATACTAAACTTAGAAAGAGAAAAAAGATAGGAAAAAAAAAAAAAAGCATAGGTCCTAACAATAATTACAATTACTAAACGAATGCAAGGAAACTGATAAAGTACTCCTTAAATTTCTCCTGCATCTTCTTAGCTGACAGTTGTTATCACACTCTGTTTCTTAAAGTAATTTACATATTTTTGTTACACTTCGTTTTTAAGTATTGATATTGATTTCTTTAAAAAATAAAGTATTATATTGATTTGATGTTGTAACTAACAGAATTATCTTATTGTGGATTATTTTATTATTTCATAAATATTATAACTTAAATAGTTAAGTTTATGGGTTATCCTTTTACACCGTTTATTAATAGCAAATTATCGTTGTCATAACTTTTCATATCTAGATAAAATAATAATTTTATGTGAAGTTTATTTCTCAAAAAAGATTCAAAGCAAACCAAAAGAGCGTAATGTGGAAAAAGTTTATTTTATGTGATGTTTATTTCTTAAAGAATATTCAAAGCAAACCAAAAGAGTGTAATGAGGAAAAAGTTTATTTTATGTGAAGTTTCTTTCTTAAAAAATATTCAAAGCAAACCAAAAGAGTGTAATGAGGAAAAAGTTTATTTCCTTAGAGTATAATAGAAAAAAAAATGTTGTTTATAAAATAAGATTTTTTTTTTTTTTAATTTTGTGGAGAGAGTAGAAGAGTAAACAGTTTCAAATCTTTACAAACTTTTTCATTCCATAAAAAAAATCATAATTATTTATAAGAAAGTGACATAATTTGTAAAAAAAAAAAAAGATAAAATAAAATAAAACTATTTCATAATTTTTTAACAATTTTCATATAAATTATTTTATACCTCTCTTACTTCACTTTTATATAAAAAATAATAATTTTAACTTATTTACGAGCCAATTTAATTTTTTTAAAAGATTATAATATTTTATTTTCCTATAAATCCTTATAAAAGGGTTTATTTTCAAAAAAAAATGTGAGTAGGTAAAAAGGGGGTGAAATAATAGTAGATGATGTTTTTCAATTAACTATTTGACAATGTAAAATGAACCGGCAATAAATAAAAAATAAACTCATAATACAATAAAAACCATCCCAAACTAAATAGTATTAATTAACCTTTTTAATGATTACTTTCCAAATTACCCTAAACCAAACCCTTAAACAAAAAAGCTATTACCTACCTGTCTGGGTCGGTGGTTGCATCTCACAAACTTTCTATTCTCAAAAGTCAAAACAAAAACAATAAATAAATAAAAAAGAACAAAACAAAACAAAAAAACAAAAAGGGTTGAAAACACGTCTTCTGTTTGAGAAATGAAACTCTGTGGCCTGGATTCTTGTTAACCAGGTCCTCCTCATCAGCATCAGCACCAGCAGAATCTCTTAAACCGATCCCAATTTTCCTCACATTCCCTTTTTACCCCTTCAATTTCTCCTCTTTCTCCTTCTCATTCTCTTTCTCCAACAATGAACGATCTTCTAACGGTATCCACCTTTTATTTTGTTTCAACATTGGTGTTTCTTTGTTATCATGCATTTGGGTTTTCTCAGATCTAGATTTCTGCACAATGTGGATTCTCAAACGTATGATATTTTAGCTTTTATATTTTATTTATTTATTTAAAGTTTTTGACTTTGAGTTAGTGTTGATTTTCTTCATGGTTTTTTTGATTTGTATTCGTCACTGCTACGATCTATTCCGTTATAAAAAGGAATAATAATAATAATAATAACAGAGGTTGCTGCCATGGATAGTGACAATTAAATTAATTAGAGTTAATAATCACTTGTGTTTAATTTTCAATGGTCAACTATGTTTGAATTAATTAGTTAAATAAATAAATAATGGATGCGCTATGCATCATTTAATATACTCTTCAGTGGCCAATGAAGAAAACTAGGTGACTAATCAGATTGTGAAAATGGGCTATGATATGAAGTCTATAAGCTAATAACTGAGGTATGATCAAATTAAAAATTATTCTTGCAAAAATCAGCATTTCCCACTTCCCAGAATCCTATTTTTATTTACGTTAAATATATTTTTTGTAGTTTTTATTTTCAAATTATATTCCTTCCAGATTATATAACAGTGAACATCTTAGAGACTTCATGATGTGTATAAAATGTTATCTGATTTAGGAATAAAAAAAAAATGTTCTCTGATTTTTTTTCATTCTAATATACACTATGAACTGTCAGTATACTTCACTTTCTTTTAGTTAAAAGTTGAAGTGTTGTTGATTACTGAGGCACACACCCAGTCTCTTAGCTAAATGATTGACATGCTGTTCACAAAACATTTTCCATAATTAATATCATTTAATAATCCAACGATATTCTAATAATTAGTTAAATAATGCTAATCCACAAAATAAATTGCGGGAAATCTAACATCCTTGCACTTGGATAGCATTAGTTACATGTGTGCTCATGAAAGCTCTGTTCTTTGGGATAATGCATTTATTGGCCTGGAGTATTTAGTTTGGTATCAATGAACATTCTGAGTTACTTGCTTAGTGCTACAGAAGCTCCATTCACTGGCCCTACCTAGGAGTTTTATTCCTTTCATAGTTTCATTACACAACAATTTTCTCAATATGCTAATAAATTTGTTCCATGCATGAATAAAGTTGTGGATGTGTTTAAAGTCTGTCGTTGTAGTCTTGTTAATATATTCATTATTCAATGGTCAAGCAGGCATGCCTATCCCCTAATGTCTCATGCCAAAGCAAAGGGAAGCAAATGCTTAGGGAAGTCCTATTTTGAAATTTACAAAAGTTATCAAGATGTTTACAGAAGCCGTATATGCAATTTTTTATTTGCAATATGTATTGAATTTGAATGCAGTTAGACCTTCAACTTTGATTTGTACCATGAATTGGGCTGCAAATTCAACCCTTCCATTAACTGTTACTGGGGGGTAAAAACAGAATACCTGTGCACTAATGAAAATTCAATGCATATATCCCCCGCTTGTTAGGTCTTAAAATAACCCGTCACTACATAGGTCTTAACAGTAGTGTAGTACTTGATAATTATAAAGTCTTTGCAGTGAGTCCATATCAAAATTTTGATAAAGATTATTTGTTCTGTTTGTTACAATTTGAATTTTACATGCATCTAAGATCAGTATGTGTATTTGTGGTATGTAGAATGTTGTGCTATTTTGTCTATTTACTGTTTGCTAGGATGGCAATAACTTTTCTGGCTAGTTTACCAAGGACGTGCAGATAGTAACATCAGTGTTAAGGTTGAACCATATATACTAATTTGATGATCTATTTTTCTTTACTTAGGAATCATTTGATATTCCACGTGGCCAAGGTCATGGAGGTGGTGACCTTGAGTTAGGAGAATATGCAAGGAATTCAGGAGAGCTGGGCTTGGATAGTTTCTTCAAAAAGGTGGTTATCTATATATATTTAAATAAAAGCATTAATCAGCTTATCTTTCATTATTTCATTCCATTCATTAGTTTAGGTTAGGGTAGCCTTAAAATTCATGTTCAATCAATTTTCTCATCTGATTGAATGATCCTATGGCTTTTTTTAATAGGTTCAAGAGCTTGATAGACAATATGCTAAGCTGGACAAGCTTTTGAAAAAGCTCCAGGTAACCTGTCTTTACAAACTTGATTACTTCTTATACAAATTATGAAAAGCCATTGTGCTTCCTTGTTGGTTTATACTATGAACTAAAGATTACTTGAAAGTTGAAATTTGCTTACCAAAAAAAAGAAGATTACTTGAAATTTTTCCTTGCCATTTTTATACAAATCTTCTATGCAGGAATCACATGAGGAATCCAAAGCTGTGACCAAGGCTCCTTCCATGAAGGGTTAGTATAATCTTGTTTAATCGTTTTTTCAAACAATCTTATGCATGTTCTGTTGTCCTTTTTATTTTAATTTTTTAAACACCATAAATAAAATAATAAAAGAAAAAATATTTCGACATGCATAACTCCTTTCATATAATTTCTTTAAAATATTATATTGACACACAAATATGAATTTTTATGACTCATTGAACCTTTAGAAAAATATATCTTGTAGGCATTAATGGAATTTTGTATTTTGAAATATAATTAAATAAACATGTAATAGAGTAATAGTTTGCAAGCAAGTATTATTTATAGTTTGAAATTATGATATTGATATGGAGAAGAATTTGCTGTAGGACTGTTTCTAGACATTAAATTGCCCTTCTGATAAAAGGACAGATTTGAAGGTAGTTGTTCTGTGGATGTGAACAAAGTTCCCAAGTGTTAAACTAATTACTTTAGCTTGATCTTATGATTATCTGCAGCTATAAAGCAGAAAATGGAGAAAGATGTTGATGAAGTTAAGAAAACTGCACATTTCTTAAAGACCAAAGTTGAAGAACTGGACAAAGAGGTCTCTTTACTGAATGCCTTTAAGTGTTTTATGCAATCCATAGATTCTTGATGTAAATCTACTCATTCCATTCTGTATTGTAGAACTTGGCAAACAGGCAGAAGCCTGGGTGTGGAAAAGGATCAAGTGTTGACCGGTCAAGAACAGTAACAACCATGTCAGTAACGATCTGGCTTTTTATTTCCTTATAATTGTCTCATAACTTAGACAAGCTTTATAAATTGAGTTTCTCATTGCATTTGTAGTTTAGTATATGTAATTCTATCTCTGCTTTCATAATTTTACAACTATTCACTTCTCGAATTCTCTTGCAGTACAAAATACAAATATATAACCATTTAGATACTTAAAATTTTACTTGATAAATACAAGTCTATAAGAGAGTTCCCAGCATGAATATTCCTCTTTTAAGGCAACTAAATTTCTAGTCCTTTTGGCGTTTAAAATATTCTTTTGTCCTTGGCATCTTGGATGATATTCAATCAACAATATGAATGTATCTTTTGTAATATGATTATATATATCTGGAAACTAAGGATTGCTTAAAAAGGATAAATCAAGAGCAAAGGAAGATGCTGTCATCTCAATCTAAATGCAGAAAGTCAATGTAACTTCTTTATATTATGAACTTTGTAATAGGATACTTTTTACCGAGCTTCTTTAATCCTTAAATATTACTATAATAAAAGTTATGTTAATTTGTTGTGGTGGGCTTGTGGTCTAACTTATCTTACATATAATTAGTGATTACATGATAATTTTTCAACTTATTCCTTGGCTTTCAACTTATATCAATATGTAGCCTATGCTTAATCATAATGAGTAAGCCTGAGGATTTTTTCAACAAGGATTACTCTGTTGGGCTTCTGAATCATTATTTTTGGCTTAACGTTTATTGCACCTATCTCATCTGTTCCTCATATTATTTTTGCAGTTCTTTAAAAAAGAAACTGAAAGATAAAATGGCTGAATTTCAGGTGGGGTTTGTCTCATTGGTTTTTTTTTCTTTCTAGTCTCTTGTTCTTTCAATTCACCTGAGTCCATTTTTTAAAATCTTGGCAGACCCTGAGAGAGGCCATCCATCAAGAGTATCGTGAGGTTGTTGAGAGACGTGTTTTCACAGGTTTGAGTTGTTTACTCATTAGTGGTTGTATACAATTTTATACCATTAATTTTCATTGAAATGGAGTTAATTTGTTTTTATTCTCTGGTTTCATGATTTTCAGTTACAGGCACAAGAGCTGATGAGGAGGTATTTTTCTTTTCTTAACTTGTATTCATCAGCTGATGCAGAGCTGGTGGAAATGTCTTTTAGAAGTTTGTTTTCTAATCATTTAACTATGTACAGACAATTGACAGATTAATTGAAACTGGAGATAGTGAACAAATTTTCCAGAAGGCAATCCAGGAACAAGGGCGAGGCCAGGTTCATATCTTTCTCTTGGTTTCTCCTTCAATTCCTCCTCAAATGCATATTCTACTTTTTATTTTATCCAATATCAACATGAATATCATTCACTCATCTAAACCCACCATTCCTACATTGTCAATATTTCTCCCTGTAATCTGTGGTTTTGGGGCTGGGGAGGGGAAAAGAACATTGATCATCCTTGGGAAATAGGCAAATTATATGATATTAGGAAACCTACCTTGTCATTGTACACTCATACATTGAGTTATCTTTGTAGATAATGGACACCTTGGCCGAAATTCAAGAGCGGCATGAAGCAGTTAGAGATGTTGAGAGAAAGCTTCTTGATTTACAACAGGTATTTAATCAGTTTGTTCAATTAATTTGACTATGATAATGTAACCCCACATATTAGGACACTTACACACCCACACATCTGCAAGATATGTGAAAGTAGAGATAGATATCTAGTTTGGATGTTAATTGCTTCATTTTTCATGGTAGATATTTCTGGATATTGCGGTTTTAGTGGATGCTCAAGGAGACATGCTTGACAACATAGAAACACAGGTATTTTGATCTTTTTGCATATAAGGCCACACACACTTTTAGATAGAGTGAGTATTATTTATACCAGTGTGAATCAATTCATTTGCCTAGTGAGATAGTGAGAAATGAGAATAGTTAATCTTATCATCCATATGGTCAATGTATGTATGGTCAAAATTAGCAGTTCTCGTGTGTGCATGCCTGCGCGTGTGTGTCTTTTTTTTTGTCTCCTGAGTCATAGATCACAGGTGTCTCCCAATCTACTAGGTCAGAGACTAATCCCACTTGTGGGTGTGTGTCTACATACATGTATTAATTAATCTCTGAAAAAATATTGGTTGATCAGAGTTGGTTTCGCTCTTGTATCAGGTTTCAAGTGCAGTGGATCATGTGCAGCAAGGCAACAATGCCCTCCAGAAGGCAAAGAATTTACAAAGGCACTCTAGAAAATGGATGTGCGTTGCAATCATGATACTTCTCATCGTTATGATGGTCATTGTTGTTGCTGTTCTCAAACCTTGGACTACCAATAGGGGTGCATAGTTTCCTCCAATCAGCAACACATAAATTGCATAACTTATATGTCATGATTTTTTTTTTCAATCCATTCTTTTGTTTTCACATGTTTTGAAAGCATTCTTCCTGTGTTATATTGCTTGTGAAAGAAACATTGGACAAACAAATATTGAATTTAGGTGTATACTATGTTTACATAAAAGAAAATATATGGATTATTATCTCCAATCACTTCTGAAGGAAGAAAAAAAGATAGCTTTTATTTATCTATCATTTATAAATTTAAGATGTCATTTATTATTGTTTTCTCATTTCTACCCTTATAAAAAGGACAGAAGAAATCATGTTAGAAATGTGGAAGTAATAAATTAGAGAAATAAAAGGCATATTAAGAAACTACTGCAATTAGTTTTAATAAAAATGAGAAAAATAGTTATTTTTCTTAATCTATTTGTCACTACCTAAAATGAAAATTAGATAAAAAGACAGGAAGTTTCTTTTGGCTTCAAATTATTGGTGATGTTGAACTTTATATTCACTTATTTTGAGAAACGGGTGAACATTTAATTTCCACTTCTCTTAGGTCATCATGATTGGCACATATATACATAATTTTGATTTTTTTTTTTTTTTATAGATTAAGATAACATTGTTTCCATGTTAGATAGCCAACTTGTTTAATATAGTAATGCTTGTGTCCTTTTCCTTATATTTTCATTTGCGTCTAACATGGGATTCAATGAGACACTTCGGTGTCATGCAATTACATATCAAATTTCAGTTCATCGTTAGAATTGAAAAAATATTAAAAAAAAAAAAGGATGAAAAGGAAAAAATAAATAAAAAACTTTGTCGATTAACTAAAATTGAAACCTGGAAAGTTTCTTATTGTCTTTCTTAATTGACAAAGAAGACAAGGACAATGTCTTGTATATCACAAACATTAACTAAAATTGAAACTTGGAAAGTTTCTTATTGTCTTTCTTAATTGACAAAGAAGACAAGGACAATGTCTTGTATATCACAAACATTTTGTTGGATTGGTTGAAAATGGTAAACGCATATACTGTATGAATATAAAGGTGAGGTGGGGAACAGGGGTTAGTCAGTGATGAGAGGACAATTTTCAACAAACGCAGTTCATAGGGCATGATATATGCATAAATATCTTATAAAAGTATATATTTATATACACTGTTTCTTTATAGTACAAAATATTGCATAATAAAGTGAGTTGGGAAGAAAAAATCAAAAAGAGGTTCATAATATAATGATTAATGAGGAAAAAATGTGTTTTTAACCACTATATTCTTGGTTAAACTTTATCAAGGTCATTGTATTTTTATATCAATAAATTCGATCTTCAAACTTTAAAAAACACGTAATTTTAATCTCTAATTGATTATTTAAAAAAAAAAAGTTAAATCCATATGTATTTTAAAGTTGGAGACTTAAATAGTTAAATTCATTGATATGACAAGGACTTTATCATGTTTGGCTGAAATTATAGACATTAAAAACCTATAATATAATATAATTATGTGTGTAATCATATTGGTGGTGATCAATTAATAATGACTTGGTCCACCTTATTTAGTGCCAAACATGGCCTTTAGAGTCTTTTAGTTTATGGATGCATATGAAGGGATCATTGAGAGCCTCCATGTGGAGGCCATTCACGCAATCACTATCTTTTCAACTGCTTGACCTTGGCAAAAAGATGGTGGGAAGAGGGGACAAAACTGGCTTCTTGCTCCTTTTTATTTTTTATTTTCCTCTCTTGATTTTGTTATTCTTGCTTCGTGGCCTGATCAGACATGGTTGTCAAATTTGGCATTTGACAATATAACATTTTGTTGTTGAACATTTATAAATGGAAAAAGTTTAATCATAATATATTGTATATGTTGTTTAATCATAATTTATCATTTTTTAATAATTTTTAAGATAATTTTATAAAATATAACTGATTTATTTTAGATGAAAGGTGGTAATTGAATGAAAATATTAAAAAAAATTATAATATTAGTTTATATAAATCTCATTATACAAAATGAAAGAGAGAGATGAAAGAAAAAAAATGACAGAAAAAATGAAAATTGTGTCGGTAATATTGCAATGCCAACAAACGAGACAGGTATAGCGGTCATTCCGAACAAAGTCAGGAGAATTTGAATATGACTGCTAACTTGTCTTCATCATACATAATCATTTTAAAAACTAACCAATAATAATATAAAATATAAAATAATTCAAGAACTGCTCTTGTAATATACTAAACCCACTTGCTAAATAACTTAACAACAGCAACTTTTTTCTTTCATATATTATGATCTCACAAACTTGCAAACAACACCATGAAAATTGAGGAACCAAACCAAACCAAATCTATCTTTGTGAGTTAAGTTTCTGCTACTTTGTGATGGAAATTCAATTTCAGCATCCAAAGAGAGCATGCACATCAAAAGAAGGAGGCAAATTCAAAGGGAGAAACAATAACAACAACAACAACAACAAAAGAAAAAGAAGCAACAAGTATGTTGGGGTGAGGCAAAGAGCATCAGGGAAATGGGTTGCTGAGATCAAAGACACAACACAAAAGATAAGAATGTGGCTTGGCACATACGACACACCTGAGGAAGCAGCAAGGGCCTATGATGAAGCTGCATGCCTCCTTCGTGGATCCAACACTCGCACCAACTTCATCACACGTGTGTCCTTTGATTCCCCTCTTGCTTCAAGGATTCAGAATCTTCTCAACAACAGAAAAGGTACCAATAATACCAACAAACAACAAGAACAAGAAGATGTGGAAACGT
Organism: Amphicarpaea edgeworthii; assembly: GCA_014843725.1. Classification (NCBI taxonomy): domain Eukaryota; kingdom Viridiplantae; phylum Streptophyta; class Magnoliopsida; order Fabales; family Fabaceae; genus Amphicarpaea; species Amphicarpaea edgeworthii. Next base: position 6,412,646 of record CM026325.1, read on the forward strand.
GTTCCACAAGGATCAAGAGCAACCAACACCAGGAGTCGGAGTTGGTCGCTATATCAGCAGAAGAGACTAGTCTTTCACAACGTGACGAACTAAGATTTGAATCTTTGTTGGAAGATGTGTCCACGTTTAGTATCAGACCGTGTATCGAACAAGATTGTCTCCAGAAGAAAATACCTGCGGGAAGCCAGAAAAAGAGAAGGGTCAACAACATCCCTAGTAGTGCTAGTACTAGTAATAGTACTATTACTAGTACTAATTCAAGCAATAATAGTGAAACATGTGATATCTCACTTTCTAGTGAGACAACAACCCAAAAAACACAACTATTTGATTGTGATGATGATGATGCTTATAGACCTGATTTGAGCAATTTCATGTCAGATTCTCATCAGAAAAATCCTTCATGGGGTTTTGTTGAACCTTCTTCTTTTGATCGTTTTCCATTTAGCCAATTAGTAATGGATGTGACAAACCTTCCTGATATAGCAGCTGGCTTGGAGCTTCCAGATTTTGAAAGGATGAAAGTTGAAAGGCAAATATCAGCTTCACTTTATGCAATCAATGGTGTGCAAGAGTACATGGACACTGTTCAAGACTCTAATAATAATGGAGCTATCTGGGACCTTCAACCCTTGTGCTCTTTTTTGTGTTGAACCAAAGGTCTGAGTGTAATCCAGCAAAACTTAATTTCTTCCAATATGTTGTTTTTTTTCTTTTTCTTTTAGTTTGTTTCTGTTTAGAAATAGGATCTAAGAGTGATCGAAACTTTACAGTAACTAAAATCTTTAGTGAGATAGAATTCTGTTTAACTGCTATCCAAATATTATCAGGAAGATATATGATCGAGTTGCTTTAGCTGCTTGAAGGAACCTTCCAGTCACTTTTATTTATGTAAAAAGTCAAAGCATTCATCAATGTATTAGCCAAAACCAGCATACAATTACAAATTTTCGGATATGTTGATTATTTACAAAACTCGAATATTAAATTTTCTTTGAAAAGAAAATTTGTTACTCAATTTTTTTTACACGAGTGATGATAGAACTGAGCTTATATCAGTAATCACGTCCAAAAATCTTTGAACAATATGCTAACATGTAAGCATTTACTTTCAACAATTGATATTAAAATTACTACATTCATAACAAATCATTTACTTTCTACCATTCTAAAGTTTAGAATGGCCTTTTGCAACATTCATTCATTCCCAGCCACGGATTTTGCATACAAACAAGCATGTGCTTCAAAATGACATGACAAATTACACTGCCATTGTACTACATGAATTAAACAATTCTGTCAACACTTACATAGACCAAAAAGATGCATAAAAACAATGAACAAGGACAACATTACATTACATGGCAAGACATACAATAAAACTTAAGGAGTAACTTTAAACATCATCTTCATCTACACCTTCATCCCCAACTTCTGCATAGTCCTTTTCAAGTGCAGCAAGATCCTCCCTGGCTTCTGAGAACTCACCTTCTTCCATTCCTTCACTAATATACCAATGCACAAAGGCCCTTTTGGTAAACATGAGGTCAAACTTGTGGTCAATGCGAGAGAAAACCTCAGCCACCGCTGTGTTGTTGCTTATCATACAAACTGCTCTCTCCACCTTTGCAAGATCACCTTCTGGTACCACTGTTGGAGCCTGGTAGTTTATGCCACACTTGAAACCAGTAGGGCACCTGAAAATTAGTCATCAAAACTGCTTATTCACATGTTGTCTATGGGAAATACAAGTCCATAGATTCAGGTAACATTGTTTTGAGTTTGTTTTAACCAAGAAATTTTGTTATGTTCAAATAAGAAATTTTGTCTATGGTAAAAGAAAAGAAGGATATCAAGGATATGTTTGGACAAGCTTTTCCATAGGTGCTTCCAAGAGAAGAAAATATGAATAAAAAAAATGAAATGAGTTTCTTCATAAACTAAAATTGACTTATGCAATAACTAATTTAAAGAAATCTCACATGTTTTAGAGAAATTATGAGAGAGTTTCTACAAATTAGCTATTGAATAAGTTAATTTTAACTTATGAAAAAACTCATTTAATTTTTTCTTCATATTTTCTTCTCCTAAAAATATTTTTAGAAAAGTTTATCCAAACAAATCCTAAATGAAACTTTGTTCAACATCATGGGGTATCAGCATGATTCATTTTCATACAACAGTTTTTACCACTCAAGAGTGTCATGCAAATAAGTGTACTTTTGGTAGTTCAAGGCTTATTTTCCTAGTAATGGTAGTCATTTTCTACCATCTCAATCTTCAAAATAAAAAGAAAAGTCTCAAATATAGAAGGAACTAGAAAAACTGACTATGGAGAGTCCATACTAATGATCAGATAGTTAGGACCACAACAGAAAGAACAGAACAGGAAAAGACCATGCAATACATGTTATGTATATCTCATAGTATGATCTGATGTTGTTCTTCCAAGGAAGTGTACTTACCAGTCAACAAACTGAACCTGTCTCTTTGTCTTGATATTTGAGACAGCAAGGTTTACATCTTTTGGCACAACATCGCCGCGATACATGAGGCAGCATGCCATGTACTTGCCATGTCTTGGATCACACTTGACCATCATGCTTGATGGCTCAAACACAGCTCTGGTGATCTCAGGCACAGACAGCTGCTCATGGTAGGCCTTGGCAGAAGATATCACGGGAGCATAAGACGAGAGCATGAAATGGATTCGTGGATATGGCACGAGGTTGGTCTGGAACTCTGAGATGTCCACATTGATTGCACCATCAAATCTCAAGGAAGTGGTTAAGGAAGAGATGATTTGAGATATCAAACGGTTCAAGTTGGTGTAAGTTGGCCTTTCTATGTCTAGTGATCTTCTGCAGATGTCATATATTGCTTCATTGTCCAAGAGCACAACTACATCACTGTGCTCAATAAGAGAGTGATTGGAAAGAACAGTATTGTAAGGTTCAACAACTGCAGTAGATACCTGCATGTTAATAATAAGTTAAGAACACTACGGTAAGGACATTCTACTTGGACAATTTGGTATAGTAATACACAAATGTAAATGGTTAATAAGAAAAGCACTACAAAACATGAATTGAGGAAGCCAAGTGTATCCTAAAGTATGTATAACAATATATGTTATTGAGATGTATATGCAATTTCCATTATTTATTACTAGAATATTCTCTATTAGAGTGTTTTTTTCATACATGAAGTACATGAAGATTGGGATAGAAGGTCATAAAATTAAGTTTAATTTCTATGTATGGTCAATATAAAAGTTTGTTTACTATAAACCAATTAGAAATTAAGATAGGTATGACTTTTAAGATAGTTATCATAAAAATTAATAAACTTACCATATATAATAATAATTTATGATCAAATAATAATATAAAATCTAATTAAGATAGGTATGACTTTTAAGATAATTATCATAAAAATTAATAAACTTACCATAATTTATGATTGAATAATAATATAAAATCTTTTTACATTGTGGATACACACTAAGATTATAACATGTTGTAAAGTCAACAAATGTTTGATACTCCAACACAAACAATTAATTTCACCACACCTGAGGAGAAGGATAAATGATGAAGCCAAGTTTTGACTTCTTCCCATAATCTATAGACAAACGTTCCAAAAGCAATGATCCCAAGCCAGAGCCAGTGCCACCACCAACAGCATTGAAAACCAAGAATCCTTGCAAGCCAGTGCAATTGTCAGCTAATTTTCTGATACGATCAAGGCACGGCTCTTCACATTCTTTTCCAACTGCAGCATATAGACACCAAAGAATTAAGTGACACTGTCAGATAGAACAGAACATATCAAAAAATTTGAGCCAATATGGGAAGTGAAGTGACACTGACCTGTGTAATGTCCCCTCGCAAAGTTATTAGCAGCATCTTCCTTGCCAGACATTAATTGCTCAGGATGAAAGAGTTGTCTGTAAGGACCACATCTTATTTCATCAATTACAGTAGGCTCTAGATCAACAAATAATGCTCTTGGAACATATTGGCCTGTTCCAATTTCACTGAAGAAGGTGTTGAAAGCATCATGTTTTTCATTTGAAGCATCACTGCAGCAAGCAGATGTACATGAAATTATGAATCAGTATTAATTATTGTGCCAAAAAAGTAAAGGGAGAAATAATTAGATAGGATTTGTTAGAAAACCAAGGTCTGATTTCAAGGTAATGAGAAAAATGAAGCTTAAAAGTTTAATTAGAAGAAGTCAAATTATTCTAAACTTCAACTCCAAATTGTTTTATTCTTTAGATTCCTAGACAAAATACTGGTAAATGAAGCAACAAATTAACCATTTGACTTGAACTTTTCAACTAATGTGAGGAAAAGCAGTATAGCAATTCCACTTTTGAAGTCACAAATTAAAGGTTGCCAATAAAAAGGCACTCTTGAAAGGGACTCTATTTTACTGAAAAAGGCTTAGCTAACTACATGATATTAGATCACACTATCTATGGATCTGCAATGATATTAATTACTTCACCTAAGAGCAGATAATAACAGTAGTGTCAAATGAAGAAAACCTATTATTCATTATGATATGTCAATTACATTATCACATAATTAACAAAGATTCCAAATCAAGGGAAGGTTTAATCAATCCATAATAATGCATTTAATTTAAATACGTGTTAATACACTTCACAAAAATGATCATAGAATGATAAAATGGATCATAAAAGAAGCTTTCTTATTATTGATGATACTAACAAAATACAAAGGATCACCAATGCTACAATGATCCAATACAAAGCTCATGCATGCATGACATGACGTTAATCATATATATAGAACAATGTACAGGCATTTGAATCGCAATATATAAAAGCACCCACAGAATCAAGAAAAATCCTAGGTACATTATGACATGTGACATGGGAATTGGATCTTGACCTTAGATTAATTTTTATAGAAATTGCTACATTATGTTTCAAAATTAATTTTTCCAAACTCAAGGATCCACACAAACTATGATTCTAACCAAAAAATTGAAAATAAAATAAAAATGTAAGACCTGGGCATTGTTCCATCAGGTTGAATGCCATGCTCAAGGCAATATAGCTCCCAACATGAATTACCAAACTGAATTCCAGCTTGTCCAATATGAATGCTTATTATTTCTCTCATTTCCTCAGAAGACTCTCTTTTCTTCCACGATTTCTAGTTATGTTAAACAATCCAAAATACTAATGAAAAACAAGGCTCATAAAAAAAAAATACTAATAATAATTACAAGTTGGAGGGGAATATGCAAAACAGAAATAATCAAAGAAGAAGGAGAAACTCTTATTTTATTATCCCTTCCTCTCTTAAACGTTGCAATTAAGGGAAATGTAATTAGTTCGTGAAGTTCCAAATGCTTTAAGCACTGAATTTTACCGTTGATTAAATCCACAAATTAAAGAACGGTTTTGATTACTGTTAATTGGACACCGACCATTTGGCATCTCACTATTGGAGGGTTCAACTTATTTTATTCTTCAAAAATATTCAGAGTTTAAAATGACTAGTAGCTATACTGTGCAATACATAACACAGAGTAGTAATAGTAACGCACTCTAATAGTTTTTTTATTAAACCTTATCATCTTCTTAACTTAGGAAAATAATTCATTAAATAACAAATTTATCCACGTGTCGTATTCATCAATATCCCTTATAATACTCTTTTTTTTTTTTTTCCCTCTTCCGGTTTTTAACCATCCGAACACAGATTAGTGTTTTCCACTATCTTCATTGTTTTTTTCCCAACAAATCAAAAGGTTCATTTCATTTCATTTGGAATAGCTGAGGCAGAAAGACGACAACAACAACATAACATTGGAGATGGAAGCTGTAAAAGGAAGCGTGAAAGGTGTGGTTATCATCATCGGAGACAACAACGTTAGAGGCTCTCTTCAGTTTGTTCAGCACCCCAATGGTCTCTCTTTATCTCTCGCTGAGTTTGTTTGTTTGTTTATTCAGTTAGGAATGTGAATTAGTTGCTTATTGGTTTCGCTGTGATTGTGTAGGGACCACCCATGTGACAGGGAGAATAGCAGGGTTGTCCCCAGGCTTTCATGGATTCCATATTCATGCTTTTGGTGACACCACCAATGGCTGCAACTCCACTGGTTCTCTCTAATCTTCATAAATTGTTTATTTTTTTGCAGGAAAATGAAAAAGGGAACGGTTTAAAATTGTAAAATAGGAAGATTCAGAAGGGTTGAAAACCAAGGATATAACAAAAAGCCTGCTGAATTCAGTTTTTGATTGACTCGTTTTGTGTGAGTGTGTGTGCATAATGGTTTATAATTCATTTATAGAACTTGTGAAAAGGGAGTTTAATTGAAATACACTGTCAGTGTGAGATATTTTATATTATCATCCAATCACGGATTGTCATATAGTTCAAAATTATTGACTTTTTTAATACTTTAAAGTTCATATACCTAGAGTGATTTCTATTAATTGATTGACAGTGTAATATCAGAATTATAGTTAGAAAGTAAAGTTTTTTTTTTTCTTCTGGAAGGTAATCTTAGCTAAACGTGCTACTGTTTCAATTAATTGTTAGTTTTAACCTCCTTTATTACCCCAGGTCCTCACTTCAATCCGTTGAAGAAGGATCATGGGGCTCCTTCAGATGATGAGCGTCATGCTGGTGATTTGGGCAACATTGTTGCAGGCCCTGATGGTATTATCTGCTTTCTTTCTTCATATTTAGTTTGATCTCTGACTAGTCTTTATGAGTAGTCTGTTGGGAAATCACCAAAGAGTGTTCTGTTTTGCAGGAGTTGCTGAGATTTCTATTAGAGATAGACGGGTAAAGAACTAAACTTTGAGTGTTGTGTGGTATTTTACTTGGTGTCACTTTGGTGATTCCATTCTCTTTGTTCTTTTAGAGAATCATCACATGTGATCTGAATCACCCATCTGAACATTTAAATCAATTACATGGTCAAATGTGCTTGTGTTCTGCAATTTGTATCATTTTCATTTGATTGATATTTTTGTTATGAAATTTGGGTGTAGTTGAATTGGGTTTATAACATTTGATTCCCCCTTTCTCACCTTCAATATGTAGATACCACTAACTGGAGTTCACTCCATAATTGGGAGGGCTGTTGTTGTGCATGCTGATCCTGATGATCTTGGAAGGGGTAAGATTTTAAAAATTTGGCCACAGAACATGTGTTGTTGAAAAATCATAAAGAAGCTCCACTTCAATCAGTTCTTGTTGGTTCCTCTTTAATGTCTCTAGTGGAGTGAACTTGCTGGCTTTGTTTGAGCTAATGGCTAGAGAATGGAGATATGAATTCTATTTCTTTTTCTTTGAGCTTGTTTGAATTTCAAGAGTTCAGGATGGACTACAGTTTTCTGTTCGCCACTTGCCATCGCATTCTAGCCTTTGTTTATAGATTAAGACCATAGCTTTCACTGTTTTGCTTTGTATCTTATCCCCATTTTGATGAATTTTTTACTTTTCATTTATTACAAAACAGGTGGGCATGAACTCAGCAAGACTACTGGGAATGCAGGTGCAAGAGTGGCATGTGGTAATACTCACTTTTCTTCAGACTGTATTCTGACATTAACAAATTATAATCTATTCCGCGAGTTTAATCCATTGCATGCATAATTTGTTAGTAGCTAAGTGCCTCTACAATGATTTTTTTTTCCTTGTCAAAGCCATTAAATAGGCAGGATTGTAGAAAAACATTCTTAGTTTGGATAATAGAACGTGCTTGACTCATACCGGGATAAGTTATTATCTACCATATAGTTGAAGTAGTAGTAAATATCATTCTTATGCACACAGTAATAATAGAATGACAGAAAAGGTAGAGTATTTGACATCATAGAGTTCAGTTTGGTTTTATAATACAGCTTGCCGCTTATTGCTCTGTAATTTGTATGTTGAAACCTACCTGACAATTGCTGATTGCTGATTGTTGATCAGGTATCATCGGGCTCCAGTCATCTGTTTAGGATAGTTTACCTATAGATTGATGTATTCACAGAAGGATTGTGTATACAATGTCATTTGACTTTTGTGTGAGATCACAGTCATGCTGTAACTACTTTTATAGCAACTCTCTATGACAAACTAAAGTTATAACATTGTACTTGGGTGGAGTTACTATGCTTGTTGCGTTTAGTACATAAAAGCCTTAAATGCAACAAAAGATTATAATTAAGTTTGTGAATAAATTGCAATTTTGATCTTTTATAATTTCTATTCCCCAATTTCGATTTTCCTATTTTCAAATCTGTGATTTTATTCCTTCAATTTTTAAAATTATACGATTTTAGTCACTTCGTCTGCAAGTCTGTTAACTGGTAGTTGAGCATGATTTGATGCTTTCATGTTGATGGATGTGACGTTTTCAAATTGATGTGAACGAATAATTCTTCTTTTTTTTTAAAGCATTGAGGATTAAAAGGTTAGAACTTAAAGATCTGTGTCAAGTATCCAAACTATTCATAATATAATGAGTAACATGCTTAAATGAGTGTTTATTTTCATTATTTTGAATGAAAATACTTGACAAAAATAATTTTAATTAAAAACAATATTAGAGTGATAATTTATGTTTAAATGTTATAATTTTATTTTAAACTCAAGCTAGTAAAAAAATTCAATATAAATATTTATCTAATGCAAAAACTATAAAAAAAAAAAAAAGTTCAATAAAGCCTTTTATGTAAAAATGCGCTACGGGAGTAATCTATCATCTATCATTAGAGACAGGCACGATTCTCTCCATAAGCGAGGTGAAAAGCAACAAGACGAACAAGTTTATTTACATAACTAAAGAAACACGGTAAAATAGAGTGAACCCCAAGTAACCAAATGAAAAACTATTTAAAGCAGTAGCAATGTAGCTGTCGTACATTGAATTCAAAAGACAGGAACCAGTCCTGGTTAACTAACTGGCTGAGTGAAAGCTTGCACCAGTATAGCTTCTTCAACAGAGGGGACGGACTCTGGCAAGAACACAAGTGGATCTCTAGCCTCTCAACCAAGTGTTCCTATAAGATGAATTGTCTCGCAGAGAGGCGTCATGGAGCTTGTACTCCATAAGATAGCTGTGAGGAAGCTTCAAGTGACGTTTGATTGAATCTCTCAGAGCCATTACAGCCTGTAATCAGAAAGCAGGAACCTAAGGACACTTCTCAAAAAAACAAAGAAAAAAGGAACAATACTAAGGACATGCATGAATGTACATATGTATATACAAATCTGTAATAATGTCAACCTGATGGTCTGAAGCATTGCGATTCCAGACACTCAATATATCCTCGTTGAAACGAATGCTTAGTACTGCACCACATATGTTATCCCCATAATCCAATTGGTCACCCACCAACGCAAGAACCTGCGCTTAGCCATGTAGTACAATTAAAAATTGAAGTCTCCCGCAATTGAAGATAGAAATATAATTGCAATTGATGGTACAGATCATGAAATCAAAATAACCAAACGAGATTCCAAATGGTACTTTAGTTGGTCAATTAACTTCAGATCAATAAAATAATGTGGTAACCAAATGAAGAATCAGCATACTGTTTGTATTAATGTGCAAAGAATCAGCACTATTCATCCAAGCACATAGCATAATGGAAAATTTAGATATCAACAACAACAACCAAGACTTATGCTACTGAGTGGGATCAGATCAACTAAATTTTCAGTAAAACTATTTGGTGCAAGTACAAATTTAAATAATAACTCAATAAATTAAATTGTTAACCTTTTCCATAATCATGTCATACATTTTATCAAGGAAGATGCAAAATGTTACATATGAAAATATTCGCACTTACCAGGTCCTCCCAAAAACGACCTGAGACAGCCTTTTTGAATCGTATAATCCATTTACCACCATTGCAGTTAGCAGAGTCCTTCAGAAAAAAATTATGCAGTGCGTCAGTCAAAATTAAAAGATATCTAAGGGGCACACCTCCCCCTTCTCTCCCTCCCCCACCCCCTAAAAAATGGAACAGCTAATAAATTCTCAATTAACAAGAAAATGCAACTTCAAGCTACAACTTTTAAGTATCTACCTCCCATAGAGGACGGATTCCGTCCTTGAAAAGATGCAAATCTGTTGGACTTGGTAAAGAAGAGGGACGGGCAAGATGGCAATAGCAGACCCAAAATCCTTCAACCTATTAACACATACAATCACAGAATCAACAAGGTAAGGAAATTTGTAATGAAGTATGAACTCATATTCAACTACAACCCTCAAAAAAGCAATGACCTTACCGTACTAAATTCAACAATTTTCTTTATGTTATCCTCGTATGATGTTTGATTTCGAACTCCAGGTGTTCGACGTGTGTACCAAAAGACAATCTTGTTCTGCTCATCATAGAAATCACCAAGAACACAAAATAAATCCCCCAAAAAATGTCAAATTGCACTAACTGCCTCCAAGCAGGACAAAAGATAGAGTGAAACAAACATAACAACCACACATAATCAACAAGCATGTCAAATCATCAAGACCCAGAATCTAACTCATAGTGCATATCCATCTCTCATATAACTACTTCAAAGCAGAAGCAGCCAAGCCAACACAGCATTCAATCAACTCTTCCAGAATTAAAACCACTCCTAACATCAAATTGAAAGATCCCCCAGATGCATAGTGATACATCAAAGCAGGCTAGCCTTACACGAAACCTTGACAAAAAAAAATCCAAAATTTTAATTTCTTTATCATCTTCATCGGCAAATAATAAATACCCAGAATTCAAAACTTCCAATTTAGCCATTAAATCGCACCTCGGCATGTCTATGCGTTAGTGCAAACTTCAGTTACGCCCTTAAATCGCCAATCGCCAATAATACCCCAAAATTCAAAAAACAAAATAAAAAATAAAAATCCTAGATATCAATCAATCACCAAACTTCTCATTGCAAACCACTTCGTCCCAATTAAAAAACCATAGACCAGGTTCAAAGTCAAAATTACCCTAATTTAAGGAACAAACATATAATAATAATAATAAAATAATAAACAGAACTAAGATACAGTTCTTCATATACTTTTGATCCCATTCTCTAATCAAAATTGAAGCTTCGCCTCAGTAATCCGCGTAATAAAAGTTCACATACCTCACTACAGATTATCCGCGTAAAATACTAATAACTGTTGGTAGTGTCTAAGTGGTGAAGAAATGGAAGTGTGTGTGTGTGTGTGTGTGTGTGTGTGTGTGTGTGAGGGAGGGAGAGAGAGAGAGGAGGAACCTTTAGGGGGTGAAGACCGGCTTTGAGTTCACGAGCTTGTCGTTCTTCGATTTCTTTGTTGTTGCTGGAATCAAGTGGCGATGGCAATTGAGAAGAAGAATCTAACGTTGTTGGATGAGCATTTTCGGTGTTGTTCTCTGATTCCTTCTTCTCCGCTGTGAAATCCATTTGCGCTCGCTGCTTCCTAAACCCTAATCCCTTTTTTTCCCCCTTTCTGCGTTCAGCGTTGCTGAGGTTCGGATCAGAGAGGAAGGAACGCGCTTGGGTTTTTAAGCTTTATAGGTAGCTTCACTTTCGTAAACATTTTAACTTTTTTTTATTATTATTATTATTATTAATTATCTCATTTGTTGACTGGGATAAGCTTTGTCTAGTCCTGTAGAATTGGATTGTGCAATAGATTTAGATGCAGTAAAAAAAAAAAAATAGATTGTTTATTTATATTATTATTATTATTAGCATATGTTTTAAAATTATATTATTATGCTATAATTTTCTTAGAAAAAGGAATATAAATTATTTATATAACATTTTATGTTATTGCTATTTAATTATTTGATAAATCATCATTAGTCGATTTTTTTTTTTAAATAATCCTTATAATGTCAAATAAAATCCTAAACTTATCAGATACTGTTATCAATTCACTGTTACTATATAAACATGTGTGCTTTTATATATATATATATATACATCTAATTTTTTGTTATACATGATAAAACTATGGACGGGGAGGGAACTTCACAATCCTGAAATTAGAGCAACATGGATAAACTCTCTCTTCAATGAAATATTTTTCCGTAGGAATTAAGTGAGAGACTTCCATATGAAATACTCATGTACACATGCTCAAGTCTTTCAAACCTAGATTATCAATATGTGTAATAAAATTATAGAAAAATATTATGGATTGTGATAAAAGAAAAAAATAAAAGAAAAAAGAGAAGAAGAAAAAATAAACTATGAATTTGATATTTTTAACAAAAACTCACCAATTAACATTTATCAATAAAAAAAATATACTTAAATTTTTAAAGTGTATTTTTTTATCACCTTAATTATTCTAATAAAAAAGACTTTCATTGAAACATCAATTATTATGTATATATTATTTTATTGTGGATTATTTATTTGTGTATGGTGAATAGTTAATTATCACATAAATAGATTGACGACATGTAAGTATGAATGTTAATATTAGTGATAATTCTTTAAAGTGAAATAACTAAAATCAAAAAAAAAAAAAAAACTTAGTATATATACGTTAGATTTCATCTTTAAAAAAATGTACATTGAAAACTTTAAAAATACTTTCTCATAATTTTTAATCTTGTGAATTTTTTTAACTTTTTTCTTGATCAGAGAGATCATGTGTTTTTAGGGATGGCAATATGGACCCAGATCCTACGGGTACCCGCAAAAATACCCATACGTAAAAATGTACATTGAAAGGATTTCACATATTTATAAGATAAGATTTGAAAAGATTTTATGAATTTCTAGAAAAAAAAATTCAGAACTACTAAACACAAGCCAACAAGAATGTGTTTGAAAATATTATTGAACACAGACTAATCACGAATTATCATAAGTTGAACCATCTCATCTACTAATAATGTACATGAACTCAAAATCAAAGTTACAAACTATTAATGCATTTTGAGATATATTTTTCACAATTTTTCATAAAGTAATAGTGAAAAATAATAATAAAATATTAGTCAAAAATATAAAATGTTTCATTTAACTTATAAAATCAAGAATGTCATCAAAATATAATCAAATAATTCAATAAAAAATACATGATGATCAAAACATGAATCATTTGCCTAACTTGAAGAATATCCAAAGTTGTCTATGTTTTATAGCATCTCAAACATTACTCTTTGTTTCCTATGTTAAATTGTATATTTTTTCAAAATTGATAGTTTAGAAAAGATTTTTAAAACTTTAACTTGATTGTTTGTTCCGAGTTAAAACTTCTTCTAGACTCAGATATACTTCTCTTATGAAAATTTTTATTTCATTAAGAATTTATGAACTTAAAATGAATGAGACAATGGATTACATTTTAGGCTTGTAAATTGATTCAGAGTGATTTGGAGGTACGAACACATCACTATTAGAATCATATGAAAAGTCTCACTTAAAAAAAAAAAATATGTGAGTGACAAATTATATCATTGCCTCCAAGGCAAAGAGAATGAAATATATAAAAAAGTCTGATGAAAAAGAAAAATCTCTTATAGTTGAATGTGATTGTTTGCTGAATTTGGTATTTATATGATCAACTAAAAAGTCTATAAAATCTTTATAATTTTGAATAATAGATGACTTTTTTTTATGTTATTCAAAATCTCAATCGAATACCACAAGATTTCGTTGCCCTCTGAAAAAAATCTTGATTGAATACCATCAAATTATTTTTTATTATTTAACAATCCTGATTGAATATCCAAGACATTTAAAAAAAAAAAAGTCATTCAAATCTTAAACAATCATAATCCAATGCATTCCCTAAGTTTTTTTTTTATAATTTTTAATTTTATATATATGAAAAGTGCGGGTCACGGGTGCGGGTATGGGTACATAGGTACCCAGAGGATATGGGGATGGGGATTAAAATTGTTACCCGCACGGGTATGGGCCGGAGACAGGTACTTTTTTCAAACACGAGTACAAAGACGGGTACTATAATATCCTACTCATACCCTATCCATTACCATCCTACGTGTTTTCTTCAATGCTCTCACAATAAGTAACGGTAATTGATCAGAGAAATTTTATAAATAATAAGAATTGAACACGAGTTCAACAATTAGATATAGATCGTGGTCAAATATGTGAATGCATAATAGTGCTACACAAGTGCGTCAAATCAATTATTTGGATTATGAAAAAAAAAATCTGCCGAATTGAAGACACTAACAACATTTAAATTAAAGTAAAGTAATAGTACAAGATTAGAAATAAAGTGTGGAACTTTCTAGTTATTTTCTTTTATAGTAAGAAAAAAAGAATGGCTATTGAAAACACACACGAGGTATACTCGGGGTAGGAGAGAGAAAGCGATTTTTAAGTATATAAATGTCTGAAAGAGAGAACAATCATTGCCATTAATATACACATGATCATTCCAATTACCAATTTTGAGCTACAATAGATAGATAGATAGAAAAAGGTTCATTCTTTACCACCAACTCCACCACCGTATCAACACCCCTAGACGACGACAACTCTAAAACCTTACGTTTCTCTTTTTTCTCCTCTATTTTCTTCTTCCCGTTTTGCCATTCTGCTTTTTCCTCCATGGCTGCAGCTTCGCTTATTCTTCTTCTTCTTCTTCTCCTTTGCGTGACTACGATTCAATCCGCGTTTGGATCTTCTTCTTCTTCTTCTTCTTCCTCTTTATGCCTTCCCGAGCCACCTTCGTTTCGCTACAATCTCCAATCGCAGTGCCCAATCTCGATCCCATCGAATCCACCTCTTCAGGTAACCTCGTTTTTTTTTTTTTTATATATTTTATGTTAATTAATTTCCACCTGTTGAGGTTGTTCTGTGTTCCGTGTTAATGGGAACAATTTCGTACCTGTGAATGAATGAATCATTTTTTAAGTTTCTTTGATTTTGCAGGCTTATCGAGATAATTTCTCATGTTTTCTTATTTTGGTTAATTGTTTTTTTTTTGTTGTTAAAATTTAACTGCTTTTTTAGGGTAAATAATTGAATTTATTGTATTACCTTGGACCTTGAAGATTTTGTTAGGATGAAGATTGCTGCTACGCTTAATTGCTTGCAAAAACGATTAACTATTGTACTTATCATGGCTAGGATTGTCGAAGAGAAGTGATTTTTTTTTTTTTAAATGGAGTTTTTTCACCTATGTTTTCATTACCAGGATGGTACTGTTATGTAGTTTTTGACTTTTTGTTGGATCCTTTGGCATCAACCTGAGTTTCTCTAGTAAAAAGAAATGAGGAATAGTGTTTGCGAGTTTAGGATTGGGGATCTAATTGAAGCCTTCCATGGAATCATTTTGTGGTCTTATCCTACATTTTGTTTTGTTTTGTTTGTAGCTGACTGAGAACTAGTTGACTTTATTATTTACTGGTATTATAACAATAAAATATGTATTATATTTTCCTCAGGGAAAAAGATAACCTTTTGATGATTTCAATTTTCAATCAAGTCATTCACACTAGCTTTAGCCTGAATCCCAATTATAGATTTGAGTAAATAGTTACATAGATCTAAAGATTTAGTTATATTTTACAGACTTGTAACAATCTGTATGCTATATTCTAATGACATTTATTTAATTTTTCTTTTTGATTTGTTTAGGTGGACGAAAATTTTGTTGAAGGAATTCTGTCTAACAGAAAGAGGATAGAGTATACTTCTATACTCTTTTATGCATCTTGGTGCCCATTTTCTCACAAAATGCTTCCTCAATTTGAAATTCTTAGTTCCACGTTTCTCCAAGTAGAACATTTGGTTCTTGAGCATTCATTAGTTTCTCCAAGGTTTTGAAGCTATCTCTACTTCTATTTTTAAGTTTCTAAATAATGATGAAACTGTTTTTTGGTTGCTTGTATGTTGTTTGCCTGCTCTGGCGATGGCATATAATTTGCATCTAGTTTCCTATTAAGGAATAATACCGCTACTTTCTTTGACACACTTTTTTGAACAAATTATATATGAATAAATGAAGGCCATGTGGAATCCAGTAAATACAAAGTATGGGCCTTGTAATTAAGGAGTGAAAACTTATATGGATTTATCACACAATTGCTAGCATTTCTCAATTTCCTGTTAGAGTAGGCTAATGCCATAAGTAATAAATATATTCTTTTCTTTTCTACTTTGTATTTTATACATGAATTTAAATTTTAGCAGAAATTATGGCATGCTCAATAGGCTATCATTATAAATGTATGTTGATGTCTACATTTGTTTTGCTGTGCAGCTTGTTTTCAAAATATGGAATCCACAGCTTGCCTGCAATATTACTAGTGAACCAAACATTAAGGTTAAGATATCACGGTCCAAACAATCTCCTTTCCCTTTCAGAATTTTACGAAAGAAACACAGGTAAGCATGTCCCAATTATTGTTGGTAAATATACAACGTATTATTTAAGGGCAACAATTTTCCCCCAATTAGTAACTCACGTGAAGTGTAAGAAACTTCAACAGCTGATAATTCTATTTTTATCTAATTTACCTTCATTGACTTGTCTGCTTGTATCAGGGTTTGCACCAAGTATTAATATTGTTGTTAGTCAATCAAGTAGCATCATGAGTGATGAGAATTCAACTAAAAGCCTGTTCGGTTTGTCTATGAAAGAAACATGGAGTAGGGAACCCTACTTGCTATTCTCTGTATTGTTTCTCTGTTTGAGGATACTTCTTTTTGTTCTCCCCAAGATTGTATCACATCTCCGAGCATTCTGGATTTCCTGCATTCCTAATTTGAACTTGCAAATTTTTGGTGAGAAGAGCCAAGTGATGGGACGCGTGCTTCACTTGATCGATGTCAGGAGGATTTGGAACAAGCTAAGACTGTGTAAGACAAGGACTTTTCACGAACAGGCAAGGAGTGCCCGCATTTGGGCTTCATCTCTATCTTCTGTTTCTCTTGGTGAGTCATCACGGGCTAAATCATCGTCCCAAGGTTTGAACTAACAACCTTATTATTATGTCATTTTGATGGTAGTTGAGAGTTTATTGTTATGAGATAAGATTATATCCTCAGGCTTGCAGTGAAGCTTGGCAGCACAGTCTTCTTCTCTCTTGCTAATTTTGTTGTATTACTAATAGCCAAATGTTGATTTATGTTTTAAGCCAAGTTTTGGGAGGAAGTGAACATGCATGTAAATTTGAGAAGTGTTTCCTTTCGTGTAAATTAGTTGTTTCTGAATGAAATCATACACACATTACTGTGATATAATCTTGAAGCATCTCTCTCAAATACCCTTCCCCAACACCCTCATTATCCCCACTTAAAGCATTTTTGAAGCACAACCGACTTACATTATTTCCAAAGTTTGGAAGAAAGAAAAAGTTGATTCAGGTATATATCTATCATCTATTTATCTACTAATCTATAGTGTGGCTGACTGCGACTTAATAGCTATAAAGATGAAAGATCTATCCAGTGTTCAATTAGAAACACAGTTTCTAATACACTATTTTGAGCATATTCTATGTTATTGACCGAAATTTATTGGATATCACAATTTTTTGTGGGTTCTATTTATTTGATGAGTTTTACTGATAAATTTTAATTAATAGTAAAGATTATGTTAGAAGCGTGTTTGCTAGCACAGTTTACTTGCAACTTATGCTTCCAGCACAGGGTTCATGTGGTTGTTTACATATGCAACTAAGGCAACATTCGACAATTATTTATGATTGTGTTTAAGCTTGCAACCCTTGTGCTATAGAAACCGTTTCATTGCTATGCTTTAATTTCAGGTTTGGTTGTTGGAATGGCAAGAAAAGAGTCTTCCTACGTTTTTTTATTGTGATAAATACATTAAATTAAATTAGGTACCGTTTTGTCCAATTTATTTTTAACTTATAAGTAAAAGTTGGGTTAAACACCAATTAATAAAAACTCCTTAAAATAAAAGTTACTTATTTTTAATGAAAAAAAACTAGAAATAAATTTTTTTTATAATAAGTCATTCAGAGTTATTTATGCGGAGTTTATTTTTATATTCTTTTTTCAAATTTCAATAAGATGAAATTTTGGAATAATTAGTATTTTTTTTATCAAAAAATATTAGTGATTAGTTTATTAGATTGTGTTAGTAAGGGGATTCGAATCTAAAATTTTTCTATCTAGTTATATTTTAACTTTGAATTTTTAAGTTAAAAGAAAAATATTAATAAATAACTTTTTATTTATTTTTTTAAGTTATTATTTTTAACTTTTATTTAAAAATAAGCTCGGTCAAACGAAATTTTAATCCTTGAAATTATGAGTAACAATTAATAGTTTCTAAAATTGCAAAAATATTTAAAATCATCCACAAGTCACTGGTCTTTAATTTTGTAATTCTAAAGGCTAAAATGATCGTCAATTAGCAACTTCAAAACTAACAACTAATTGCCGTTTGATATTTCAAACAGATTAAAATGTTTTTTGTAATTTTAAAAATTAAACAAACCACGTTTTGATACTAAAAATTAAAATAACGTCGCTTGATCATTTCAAAACAGACTAACATAAAATCTAGACATCTAGACGTTCTCACAAGAATGTCTTTGAATGAAACGAACCACGTTTTGATACTATTAGCCAAAACAGTGAACAATGTGCTTGCAATAATCCACCTCAATAACAACAACAACAACAACATGCTGCAAATTCATGTCTGATCCATGTAATAGCTTCTGCTTCAGACACTGCGAATTCCCCATATATGACTGTTTCTCAAACACATGCCAGCACCACCAAAAGTATTTTGCTCACTGAAAAATAAAAATTGAGGCCTCAACGTCACACTTGAGGATGAGTGTTGTTTGAAGAACGTGCTTGTTGGTGCCACTGGTCCTTTGCAGGATTTAAAGATACAAGTGGAGCTTTTATAATGTTACATGTTTTAGCAGCACTTTTTTGTTTCTGTTTTTTACTTTCATTTTTTACCTTAATTATTGACTTTTTGTAAGAAAAAAAAAGTTATTTTTTTTTATAGATCACAAATATTATCTTTGTTTTTTTAATGATGATAAATTAAATAAGTCAATCGTGTACCTGTACTTAGGAATAAAGGTAATAATATCTTTTATTAGAAATAATTCAATGATTGAAATAAAAGAAATAAAAAATCAACAGGCACAAATGATAACGGTTTGTATCCCTTCCTTAATCAAGTGATTCAAGACTCGAATCCTAACCTGCTTAAGTATGTAATAAACTATGATGAAAAGAAAAATATTAATTATGTGTGTTCATGATTGATAAAGACTAATCATTATTTTCAATAGTGATTACTTTGTACTAATACTATGTTTTCTTGTTTGTTTCGTTATTTTCCTATGTATATAAAAAAAAAAAAAAAAAAAAGCAGTTATAATTATAATTAATAAAATCCCCACTTGACAATACCTACCTTTTAATGTATTTTTTTATGCGTCAATGCAATTTAATATGTTATAAATAAAAAAAAGTACAAAGTTGGGGACAATGTCAATGTGCTGTGCTGAGGTCTCACTCTAGCTTCCTTCTTTTACTTTCTTGATGTCTTTTTCAACAAGTAACCGACAATCTCTCTCCCCTTCTATCTCCATTCATCAGAAAAAAAGCAACAAAAGAAGGTTTTTTTTTTTCTTTAACATATGATTGTGAAAAGCTCTCTCTACTTGTAGTTGTTACAGAATCACTGGCTGATAACAATAAACAAGAATTAAAAGATAGAACCTAGTTTGATTAGCTTTTTATCATTTAGGATGTGTTTGATTTATCTAAAACAGCATTATATGAGCAACAACAGTTTTTACTTTCTGAATGTCCGTTTAAAAAAGTTGAAACTGTGAATGGAACAAACACTAGTCATTACTTCTCCCGTTTTTTAGCACAGAATCAAAACTGAGCTTTATCCAAAGTAAACCGTCCATTACTATTTAGGCATATAATAGAGTTTTGTTTCATTTCTTTGGTGTACTTTAATAAATACTCTTTTTTGGGTGTACTTATAATAGAGTTTAATAATCCCAATAGAAAATTGAAAAGAAATATCCAGGAATCCCATCTTAGAGTGAGGCAATTATCCATGGTGGGGGCCACATGGACCATACCCAAATTTGTCATCTTCAACAAAGATAAGCACTCAACCCATGTCATATGCTGATGGCCTATGAGTTCCATCAGGTATTGCTCTTCCAATTCCTAATGAAATTCCCCCAAAGCCACCTTCTTTTGATTCAATAAATCAGCACCCAATTTTCAAAGTTTCCAACTTCTAATCAATTTCAAAATTTCCATACTCTAATCAACCAACCTTATTGCTTCTTTGTGATCATCACTCTTGAACCACCCTAATGGATATTGACGAGTGGGAGTTTCTCTCTGATGATGGCTACCTTGATTTCAATGAAGAGGGTGGTGGGAAGCAGAAGCAAAATTCCTTTGGAAAGGGAAAATTGGAGTCAAAGGGTGGTGGTGGTGTCTTTGACATGGACTACTTTTGCTCATCACCACCACCAAGAGTGAGGACTCAACTAGTCCCTTTGCCAATTCAATTGGAGCCAAGAATTGTGAAGGCCCCAGAAGATGTTTTGGTGAAAGACATCATCAAGAGTAGTAGTGGTGGTGGTGGTGGTGCCCCATCAGAGAAAGCCAAGGACTTTGAGGCACTGGAAGCTGATAGAGTGAAGGTTTTCTTCAAGATCAAGGAGAAAAGTGAGTTTGTTGACATGAAAATGTTGCCTCCAATAATGGATGCTGCTGCCTTGAAATATGAGGACAAAGGTGAGACCATGGAGATCATCACCTCTCCCAGAAGGAAGAAGGTTATTGAGAAGAACAAAGAAGAGGACTCCACTTGGGAAGAGGAGGAAGAGAACAACAACCACAGTGGTTTCAACTTGTGGAAGTGGAGTTTGACTGGTGTTGGAGCTATCTGTTCTTTTGGTGTTGCTGCTGCTACTGTTTGTGTTCTCTTCTTTGGAAGCCAACAGAGGAACAAACTAAAGCAGGATCAGAAGATTAGGTTCCAGATCTATACTGAGGACAAGGTTAGCTAGTCTCTATTATGTTTTTCCTTTGGTTTGTTGCTTATAAAAATGTTACAATCATAGTTTTTAAAAACTGTCTAAAAAAGACTACAATTTTGATTGCAACGTTAAGGTTTTTCAAGTTTTAATAGGTCCTTTTGTGCAATTCTCCGATCAGAATTGAAGTTTCACCTTAATAATCTATGCACCAATGAAATTGTACATAAGATTTGTTCTTTGAAATACTCGCAAGTCGCAACCACAACCACAACATCAAAGATCGCTACAAAACCGTGACCATAGTTTAAAACCTTGGTTAAATCTTGTGTATGAGAGCTTCTTGTATTGTTTAAGAAATGTTAAAAGTCTGATTTTTATGTTGTGGCACGGTTTGAATTTGACCAAGCATGATTGGAATTTGGAATACTGAATAGTTTAGTTCAATTGTTGTTGTGTTTTTTTAATGGGTTGTTGGAATTTGGAATTTGACCAAGCATGATTGGATGTTGAAGTAGTCTTTGATTGATTGTGATTTCAGAGGATTAAGCAAGTGGTGCAGCATGCGACCAAATTGAATGATGCAATTTCTGCAGCAAGAGGTGTTCCTATGAGCAGAGCTCACATAAGCGTTGGTGGTTACTATGATGGTCTTTAATTTGAAGCAATTGGAGTCTAGAATGGATCAACAGTGTCTTAAGAAGATCTATTAATTAATCTAGCCCTATCCTATAATGCTGTAAATAACATATGATGTCAGATTTTGCCTTATTGTTGATGTTTGTTCTGTATATTTTCTGTGGTCTTCTTGTAAATTAAGTCACAGATTAGCGGCACTTTTATTATTATTTGATTAATATTTTGGAATTTATGTATCAGGATGTTTCTATCTTTAGTTTAGGGTTTTGGTAATTGACAACTCAGGTGAAACAATGCGAGGTTTTAGAAAATGTAGTGAATCGTCGATTTATAAAAAGGTAAAATGATCTAAAATTTTGAAAATGTCAATGATTCACCAAATATTAATATGGTATTTTTTTCCTTCTACATTTTTCTAGAAATTTTGCATTCAATACCATATTATTCATAATTGGTTTAAATATGTTTTTCCGGTTTGTGACGTACTTTCATTTCATATTATATATAAAAAAAAAATTCATATTTTTTGTTTGATTTTTTTTATTACATGTTCTTATTTATTAGTGATTTAATGTCACACATTACATAAAATAAATTTCCTTCTTGCATTCTTACTTTAATTTTTTTTTCACCCTTTAATTTGTTATTGCACTTCTTGTATTTTAATTAAAGAAATTAGTTTTTAAAAAAAAATAACATCATCAACATAATACATAACATAAGTTGAGAAATTATCAAAATGGATACTTCATTCACTAAACTTTATTGGTTATCAATAAAAATCCTCAATACTTTGTTAAAAAAAAAAAAGCATATTTTAGTTTTTGATTAATAATCTTATCCTTTCTTATTATTGGTTTAAGCATTAGTATTTCTTTTCTTTCTTAATTATCCATGTTTTTCATCCATTTTGTAGAACTTGGAAGGAATCTTAAGTAGATTCTAGATATATTTTCCCTCTCTAGTTCCATCTAGCTACCAGTGAAGTAGAGAGGTAGCTAGGGGTTAACCGTTATTGTCAAGTAGTTGCTTCTTCATTGTGCATACGTCTCTAGTGAAAAAGAAAAACCCGCATAAATCTAAAGAGCAAATTGACAAGAATCCCCCCACACTCACATGAAGATATTTGTGATGATATGCATCATATCATGAAGTCACAAACGATGAAGTGAGATTAATTGAAACATCACATGACCCACTTGCCTCTATGGACGAACACCAGTGGCACACGCTGTTCATTGCTTCGTCCGTTGTCAACACAAATGACGTGGGTGTTTGATGGTGATATCATACCCCATTTCGGAACTATCTATTGAACATTTGAATTTACCCTCAATTTTGCATTGGAAGCAACCATTGGATTTGTGGTTGTGGGCTTGCCAAAGAAAAGATTCCAATAATTCCAGATTCACGACTTGTGGGATCAAAGAATACCATGAATCTTGGTTATGTTCTTTTTGTGTGTTATTTTCCTCCCAAAATAATCATAAAAAAATCTTATATTAACTCCTGTCATTTCTATAAAAAAAAAAAAAAAAAATTAGTGTTAAATACACCATCTTCTAATCAGTAATATTATAAAAATTGTTCGGTCATCGACTCATCGTTGTGTTGGCAGAACAGTTTTGCAAGTTGAACTCAGAATAGTTTTTACTTTGACCATGTTATCACCGATTTTGATCGTCTCAAAATTTTGGTCCTTCTTAACTCTCCAAAATCCAACTTGCAAGGTTGATAAATGGGTCCCAGGCGAAACCATAAGGCCCAATGACATATCTTTGAAGCGAACTTGGACAGAAATTTCCATAAGATAACTGTCTTATTTTTGAAGTTTACACCTCTAAAGTTTACTAATACCTTACATTTTTGAAGTATTTTCTATTGTCTTTCAATAAAAGTAGGGCCGTCACACAAGTTTACTACATGTTTTGTCTAAGAATTCTTAAGAAAACAAAGTTGCCCACTTTTGATGTAGTGCTAGCTAAAGCTCAATGTTTGTGTAATTAGACTTTCAATTTATAATCAGTTTGAGTCATTTGTTACACTAAACATGATCTTGACTTGGTATTATTGCCATCAAATTGGTAAAAAAAAAATTAGATTAAATTGACATCTTTGGCCATTATGAAATTGCAAGAAAAAACACTCATCAAAAAAATAATCCACGTTCGCAGTGCCCTATAGAGTGTTTGTAACATTAGCATATCCATATGGGAGGGAGACTTGAGTAAACAATAACACAGTACACAACCAAAACCAAAAAAAAAAAAAAAAACAGGCATATTAGTGTTAGCCACCTTTTTCCAAAGAATTTCCAAGTCTTCCTAGACATTTGTATTGATACCTACTTAATCCCACTTGTATCAATTTAATAGCATGTTCAATGTAGAAAAATAACTTAAACCAACAATAAGGATCAGACACGTCAATTGAACATAATTCAAGAACACTGATTGAAACCATTCGAAGAATTTGTTTTTGAAAAAAAACAAGACATTTTTATAAGATAAACAGTGTTGGTTAATAAAAAAAAAAAAAAGTGTCCGAATCTAGATGAGAAAAGAACGAGAGTATCAAAAATTGTTCCTCTCCTTCAAAAGATTCGGTGGGTCGCACCCTTTAGCTCTCAGCCTCCGTGCGAACCGAAAGACCTAGCATTTTTAGTTCTTTCAGCTTTCTGATGGAGGCTTTCTTTATAACTAATAATCTTCAAACAAAAAGCAGAAAAATTGAGAATAATAAAAGAAAGAAATGTGAAAATCCGAATACATCTAGGTAAGGAATGAAGCGTTCCAAACCCTAAAACTAATTCGGATGATTATCATTTGATATGCGCCTCTGTCTGAGACCAAACGACGTTTGATTTCGCCGTTTCGTTATTCTGAAGGCAAAAATATTAACAAAAAGAAACAAAAATGTGAAAGACTGCTTGAGGGACAATTGATATGAGAGTCCCTTCAAAAAGCCTTTCTCTGAATGGAACCAAACGTGAATTTGGCTCCGATTGATGTGCGCCTCCTAACTAAGCCGTGTATGAAATTGGGTTTTTTCATAGGACTACTCAAAGAGGCGCATCAAGAAGAAACAAACACATTTGGGATGAAGAACAATAAGTGATTTCCGAACGTGATTTTGCGGCGTGCAGTGCAGTGTGAGAGGAAGGGATATGAGAAAGATGGGGTGAGATTTATAATGTAAGTGGTGAATACTGAATGTAATGACCTAAGCGCCGCAGAGCTTTTCAGTTTGGGCTTTAGGGTTTCTTCCTTGGGGATTACTACCTATACCCCTTTTTGCTTCTTGCACCCAGAATAATAAGTAAAAAGTGTTCTGGATATTTTGGAATAGAAATTAGTAATCTAGAAATCTATTTCGGAAAAACTATTCTAAGAATATGAAAATTGTATTCTGTAATGGGTATTTCAGAATAGAGTAGAGGATGAAATGAGGATTTTTAACATTCTAACATGAAAATCATATTCTATAGGAAGCAAAAGAGGAGGCACAGGAAGTAATTTACTTGCTTGCCATTTTAAAATCGAGCTTTTCATATTCAATTGACCTCTTATTACTTTTGTGTTTCCATGTTTTAAAGTATGGTTTTTTAGATCACATGTATTCTCAATAAGTGGATGGAAAGTTATTTAAATCGGATATGATAATCATGGACAACAAAATTCTTTTATCAAATGACACCGTTATATATTTTATATTTGAATTTGACACATCTAATTAAAAAAAATTACAAAATATAGTGATTTAAAATTATTTTGATGCATTGATTCGAATCAAATTACGATGATGATAATAATATTGGATCGTATGGTTAATGATTTAATCTACGAATCATTAGTTGAAGTATATTAACATTTGTAAACTTTTATACTCAATATATGTATTTTGCTATTAGTAGAAATTGAACTTCGTATCAAATGAATTTACAATCCTCACTATTCAACTTAATAATTGAGAACATTGATATAACAATATTAATGTGTAAATACATGACCCCAAAAAATTATAATGGTATGTTTTAGCACCTGTATTTTCAATTTCTATATTTAATTTGTAAAAGGAATTTTTACATGTACATTCATTCAAACCTTTTTTTTCCTAAAAAAAAGTTTTGATCTACTTAAATTCTCTGCAACTAGCGGTTGAGTGGTGCAAAGAATTAAACTTTAAAATCATTACAAAAACTTGATATAAACCCAAGAATGGGCAATAATAGTTAAAAAAAAAAAAAACTACAAAATGAAAAGAAAAACCAAAGTACAATAAAAAAAAATCATGTTGGCGTTATATAGAAATTTAATTCCCGTTTCCTTTTTGAAATACCTTTTGATTTTCAAATAAATAAAGATCATATCATATAGTTTCTTCTTCGTCTAAATTTTCTTTCTGAGGAGAAGTAATCCACGATCGCAAGGAATAATTGAAATAAGGCTCTTAAACTTCATAAAGAATAGGAAGATATACACTCAACAATGTAACCAAAAGAAAGGGGCATCATCATGAACAAATCACATTAATATAACATCATCAAATACAAATTAAAGCCCATATAAACATAGCAAATAAAAAGTACAATGAGGGAATGAATGTGTCACATAAGAATGATGTAGAAAACACAATTGATTAGTTGCTTCATTAATTGTTCAGAAACTCAGAAGAGAAACCCAAAAACAAGAGCAACGAAAGAAGCAACCGTTGTTGGCACAAACAGGGTGGTGGCATCCGATGTGGGACTTGGAGCTGGTGAATCTGCAGCTGATGCTGCCATAATCAACATCACCATTACAACAAAGAAAAGCTTCATCTTCAATAATGCCTCCATTTTTTTCTCAAAACAAAATTTGTGTTTTTTTTTTTTTTTCCTTTGAGAAACTGAAGAGACTTGAGAAGATGAGGCAATAATTGCACAGAACTAGGTACTAGGTAGCAGTAGTGGGTGAAAACAATGTGGTGGTGTAGGGTGTTTTTATATAGTTTTTTTTGAATGCAAGAAGAACACAATAAATTATTATTGTTTTTGCAACGGGCAGGCTTGGCTGCCCCAACATTTTTCTTATTTTATTTTCGAGGATTTCAAGGCTGCCTTATGGCTTCCCACAAAGAAAAGAGATTGTGGGCCCAGTCACCTTTTATTTAAATAAATTAAAAAATATGTCATAATTTTATTTTATTTTTACAAAATGTTGGTATGCATGGGGCATTAATTATTAGGACAAGAAGAAAAGGTCATGCAGATGTTATGTTTTTTTTTTTTTTCATTTATTTTAGACCTACTATAATCTTATTTCTTTTAGTAAATAAGTTTCTTTTTGTTTAATTTATAAAAAACATTATTGGACTTAGTTAATGTTAAGTTTTTCTAAAACAATAGTTAACTTAGTAGACTACTTTATTTAACTATATAATTAAAATTTTATATTTGCATAACTTACCATCATAGACCAATATTGCAACATATTGATTTAGAGAAAAATATATAATTTACACCATTCGATCCTATATTGTTTAATATAAAGTAGTCACCAATTGCTTCTCAGCATGTGTGTGTTTACACTTTATATTCTAGTATATAACTTTACAATATTCAATATTCTAGCTAGATTATTGAATATAACTTTACAATATCTAAAATTTAAATAAGATATTTAAAGTCATTATTATAAAATTCATTAATCTTACTATATACAACGGTTCATAATTAAATTATAATATTCAAAATACTACACCATCCGTCTATCAATATATTTTTTAATTAAATTTGAAATACATGAGCTTAAGTAACAAATATTGGTTAATCCCTTCCCAAATTTCCGGTCAGCCTGCCCGTTTGGTAGTTGGACAGAGTGTCTTATTGGGCTTCTCGGTGCCATACAGCTGTCGCCAACGCTTTGCAGGCCCACTACTCTTCTTTCATGTTTTTTTTAAGTTACTTTTCCATATTTTTTTTCTTAAAATAATTTTTTGATTCTTTCTTTAAAGTAAAATAATTGAGTTTGAACTTTGAATATACTTCGTCCGAGCCTGATTGCTATAGTACTTGGTTTCAAATTGAATATTTTTTTATATATAATAATAAAGTAAATAATGGTTATATATTTTTATTTTGTAAATTAATTACCGATGAAGATGTTCCTATCATAAAAATGATTTGTTTATCTACTTGAACCAAATAAAATTTGCTTAAGTGTAAATTCAAGAAGGTGCTTAACATTCATGAAATAACAATGTGGAAGGTAATTCTGTCAAAATAAAAAAACAATATAATGTGAGGAATAATTTGTTGGGGAGTCTTAATTAGCATCACGTATATTAGTAGATATATAGATAGATACTGTATTAGATATTATATTAATTGTTCTGTTTAATAATAATTTCTGTAAAGATTTTCAGTGATTTAATTTGTAGTTTATATGTTGTTTAGGTATTTCTAATGTTTGAATAATTTAACAAAATGCCGAGGGTGATGCTTGTTGAGCTGGTTTATAGACTTTTGTAACCTGGATTCACTGGTCACTCCAATTGTGTGTGAATATATTATATTATATTATATAGTATGAACATTGATAATTTTGATGTGACTAACTAATCTCATTAACTTATTCTCCCCATTTGGTTCGTGATGATTGAACAGTTGAAAAATACATTTTTGTTGGCAAAACTTCCATTAAAAAAAATGAAAAAAATAAAAGTTTAAATTTGCTATTACATGGCCAAAGGTTGTTGTTTGTTGCATTTTTGCACTTCTAACTGGGCGTTACATGATTGCCTCACATTCAGTGTTGATTAGGTTTGACATTACAAAATTTTGGCAAAACTGTAATCCTTTTGACATGAAAACTCTTCCAAGGTTTGTAGATTTGGTTCCGCCAGGGTGGCTTAAGCTATTTAATATAATCTAA
The DNA here is from genome assembly GCA_014843725.1 of Amphicarpaea edgeworthii. NCBI lineage: Eukaryota > Viridiplantae > Streptophyta > Magnoliopsida > Fabales > Fabaceae > Amphicarpaea > Amphicarpaea edgeworthii. The sequence continues at coordinate 6,441,191 of CM026325.1, forward strand.
TCATAGAAAGAAGTTTTTTTTTTTTTCCATAATTACACTTTTAATCACCTTGTATTAAAAAAAAATGTAAAGATGCAATAAATAAATTAGAAGTTATAATAAGTAAAATAGGAGTATAACAGATAATATAGGGACGTTGGAACAAAAAAATATATCAAACACGTGTTCAATTATTCAAACCTAGATTCGAACAAAAAAATGCAATACAGATAACAAACGTAAAAATGAAAAAATGACTTAAATTTTAATAAGAACTAAAATCATTTATAGGAAAAAAAATTGTGAACAACAACAATTATATGTTATATATGATCAAATTTAAAAATAGAAAAATTAGCAATTAAATTACATGATTTTATATAATAAAAATTTAAAACAGAATCAAATAACAATTAATTATTATCAACATTCATACAATAAAAAAAAAAAATAACGTGAAAACGTGTGATGCTCAGTATACGCACTAATATATATATATATATATATAAAACATTAGTATAATTTATAAAAATGTTTACCAAATATTCTATACATTGTTTTCTATGTTTAGTTTTTAATTGAGATAATTTTTTTTATTAATGTTTACCAAATCAGATAATTTATTATATTGTTTGACATCAATAAGAAGGTGCACCATATGCTAAAAAGAAAAAGATATAAGGTAGAAAATAAAATTGGGCCAAGATCTAATAAAACGGGCCCTGAAACAACTATACCCATGAAGTGGTTTGTCACTTTTAAAACCCTGAAACCCTAGCTAGAGACGCATTTCACCTGCAGCAGAGAAGCACTTTTCATTATTTCGCTTGTATCTGAAGGTAACCCCATTCGCATAGATTTTGTCTTTGTCATTTGAATACCCTTCCTTCCTGTTTTCGTTCTTCTGATTTCTTTTAATTATCTGATTTGCAGTGTGAAAATGTCTGTCGGATAAACTGCTTGTTCATACGCTGCTCTCATCCTTCATGAAGATGGAATTGGTGTCACTGTATCCTTTTCTTTGACTTGTTAGTGAATTTTCCGAAATAAATTATTTTCTTATTTTATTGTTGGCTTAGATTAAGAATTGAAGTAGTGTGTTTTAAGGTTTGTCACAAATGGATTTGTTTGTTTGGATATGGTGTGTTGCTCCTTAAGTCGTACATAGGCTGACAAAATCAGCACCTTGTTGAAAACTGCAAAGGTTAAAGTAGATTCGTATTGGCCCACCTTATTTGCCAAACTTGCTGAGAAGAAAAATCTTGGCGATTTGATAGCAAATGCTGCAGGCGGTGGGGCACCAAGTGTTGCCGCAGCTGCCCCAGTTGCTGCTGCAGGTGGTGGTGCTACCACCGCTGCTCCTGCTGCTGAGGAGAAAAAGAAGGTAGCCCTCTGCAATTATTTTTCAATCACTTATGCTAGCTTATGTTTATCTAATTTGTATCTGTTTGTTGCAATCTTACAGGAAGAACCTGAAGATGAGAGTGATGATGATATGGGATTCAGCTTGTTTGATTAGGGACTTTCTCGTAGTTTACTTCATGGATATAGTGGGTTTTCTTTTGGTGCTGGTTATTTATATTTGTATACGACTTGATTTTGTAGTGGTTATGAACTTCGGTTGTTGGTTTTATGTTCATTTGAGAATTTGGATGGGAGAAATGTTTATTTACTTTATAATCAATTAAGTATTCGTGGAGCTTAAAACATGTCATAAAAAACAATGACAACGTATTTGGAGTGGCAATGTGTCAGGTAAAAATCAATTAAGTTTTCACATAGAACCTAAAGCAACGACATATCACTGCCGATTTTCCCCTTTTTATGCAATTTTGGAAACCCTTCTGCCAAACCAACCATGCTATATAATCTTTACATCCCAATTGTGATTCTTTACTTCTCAACAAAAAAAATCTGCTGTGGCAGAACTCCCTCTCTAGTGTATGTCAACTTCATATACTAAATTGATGTCTTAGCTTGCCATATATAATATGCGCCATTTATATAAGACCGAGTGCAGTTTTTGACATTGAAATGCAACAAACAAGACAATAATATGCAGAATGATGAGAATTCATTCCGCAACGTTTCTTTCGCCCCATTTATCCACCAAACATTCTTGAACCCACAAACAAAGGATGAAGAACAGTGGGAATACAAGAATTTACATTACACGTACATTTCCACAATAGTATAAATCACTAAACAAAGACTCGTGATTAAAGAATAGGGTTATTATGTCCCTATTAAGAGCTCTTCAATTCGGCATCTTTGTTGGTTGACCTCAAATTCCTCCACAGATACCTCCCACTAGCCATGTCAACGAAACCCCAAAATCCATTCTCAATCATCTGAAAACCAACCCAATCAAAAACATTTTGGTCAATAAAATAACCCCAAAACTAAACCCCTAACAAAAAAATCTCCAAATTTGTTCCAATAAAAACCTCTGCTATAAACATATCAATTAATCTAAAAAATGCATCAATTTATAAAATCTTTAACTATAGAAATTTTGTATTTTGAAAAAATTAACTTATCCGCCGACAAAATTCTCAAAGCATGAATTTAGAAGTTTATTCCTCCTCCCCCAACAAAAAAATCTCCAATTTGGTTCCAACTAAAACTACATTAGTCTAAAAAATACGCAAATTCCTTAGGAATACAAATATCAACAACAGAACTTTTGAATTTAAAAAAAAAAACTTATCCGCCGTCAAAGTTCTCAAACATGAATTTGGAGGTTCCTTTTCTTATCTCTTAAAAAATCTTAAATTTGTCTTCAAAAAAATTGTACAGCAACAACCTTAACAACCCCAATTGTTCATTCTAGGAAACTAAAATTTTAAAAGGTGAATTTGCATATTTGCATATTACATTTCTCTAATGATGATCATTGCAGGAACAGGATTATGAAGGTTACCTTTTTGAAATCAAAATCTTCCTTCTTGAAGGATTTATCTTCATCGGCAGAATCCTCGGAAAACATCTCGATATTCGTGTCAGAACGCACGGTTCTCCACGCAAAATAACCCGCCAGCACGGCGGAGAAGAACACCAAGATAAACCTTAAAGGACACATTTCTCACAACAACAACAACAACGACAAAAGAAGCAAGCGACTTTGAATTTCAAGGTATGATTTTTAAGGAACAGAAGCTGAAAAGAGGGAAAATTGTCGACAACCCACGAAGGATCAAGCGTACGAGAATGCTGGGGTTGAGTTTTTTTTAGAGGGTATGAGGAGAAAAAAAAAAGTGATAAGAAAAAAAAAACCAGAACGCGTTGAGTTGAGTTGAGTTGTTCCTTTGTTATTTTTTTCGTTGGAGAAAGAAAATTCTCAACCACCACTGTGTGACTTTGGGAGGGGTTGTTGTTGTTTGTTTACAATTTACAATGTCAAAGGGTGGCTTCTCCAACTGCTCTCACTTTTTTTGTATATGGGTCAGCATTTTTGGCTAGGTCCTCGGGGACGATGATGGTGGTAAAAAAATAAAAAATAAAAAATAAAAATTTACGCGTGTGTATTTTTAGTCAACTTTGGAGGTTGGCGTTCATCTAGAAGACGAAATAGTGGGGCCAGCTCATACCATGATAACTTTGCTTTAAATAATTTGGGGTCCTTATCTCTTACTTTAGTTTATTGCCAAGTGCCCAAACAACTTTGTTTTTAAGTTTGGAAATTGAATTTGCAAAAACAACATAAGTCTCATTTCTACATAACTCATATTATGAGTTCCTTATTACAGACAGTATTACTCAACATGTGGTCAAATACCCCAAACAAAATAACTCAAAAGCTTTTATAAAAGTCTACAAATTAGGGTGGAGTTTTTACAAATGCCTAATTATGCCACATAAGGCCCAAAGGTACTCAAGAGTAATAAATTTTTTTTTGAGATGTAAAAATGACTAAAATAAGGTTTGTTTCTTTGAAATAAGTTTTTATATGCACACAACAAAGAATTGGTATATTTAAGGGTTTCAATTATTTACTAACTATGTTGGGTTTTTTTTCCCATTTGATTTGATTTTATTTTAAATTATATTAAGTCAACTCATTTAATTTAACCTACCTCAAGTCTGCGCATTGGTTAAATTTTGACTTGCTACTAAAGCAAACGAACTCATGCACACTAAATTATTTAACAACTCGTGATGAATGTGAGAGGATAAGCATTTATTAAGTGTAATAAGATAAAATTTTAATAGATTATAAATAAACTAATGAATTATTTTTTACCCATTCGTTCTAATCTTAACTCAAAGTACATTAGAATCGTCCATTTTACATCCCCTGGTTGCGTTTTTAGAGTCCTAAAAAAGTTTGACTTTATAGAAAATTAGTGAATATAATTGCAAAGGTCCCCCAAAACCTTCATGTTGCAACACAGTTGGGATTCTAGATTGCAATTTTAAACCTTAGTGGCTAGGTGCTGAGAGTGACTTCAATTATGATATGTAGTTATCAACGTTGTGTGACACAAGATCATGGTTGTGTGGTGAGAGAAAAAATGAAGAAAATAAATAATAGGTGGAAGGTTTGAATATCTTCCAATGATATTTTTAATAAAATTAAAAAATTAATATTTGTTGATAAAAAATAATAATTTTAAAGCCAATGTGCATAGAAGAATATCTCAATAAATCAAACATAATTAACTCCCGGCTGAGGATAGCTTGAGTTCAAGAAAGATAAAAAAGATATGATGCGTAGTACTGCCTAGTGGTTGCAAGGATTCAAGATAGGACATTAGAACACCCCAGCTTTTATTTACTAAGTACTGATATATATGGGTATCATATTCTGGTTGAAATAGTAGTAATAATAGGTATTTTTTAATCAAATGGTTCAGCATTTAAATTCTGATCATGTTAAAAAAATAGATTAGGTTAGAAAAAGAATATTCACAAAATATGTTTTTAAATTTTTTGACAAAAATTAATCATTACTTTAAACTAATTCGTACCCATACAATTAATTGTCAGAAAAAAAAAATACCCATCATATTCTCTAGCAGAATTGTAATAATTCTTACCAAAGCATGCACCCATGTTGCAGGAGAAGTTGACTGCACCTGTTTGTTTGGTGGAATTGGGTTGCTTGCATCAAGGGTTATGCTCTAGAATTTGATTCTGATTCCTCTTAGGAATTCAATTCTTATTCTCTTACATTTTTGGTTTCTTCTCTCCCCCACACAGTTCCACAACCATAGTAAATAAATATATACATCAAATTCGAAAGTTAGAAGCTGTTCAGTCCAACCTATGCAATTGGTTTCACACTCATTTTTTTGTTGTTCTCCCCCTCCACTTCTCAGGTATGTTTTCGGTTTTCCTAACACTTTAATTAGTATTTGTTATTGCCACTTCCTAGTGTCAAAAACCAAATTTGTTTGCTTAATTTGATCACTTTTTCAACGGTTTTATAAGAAATTAATGCAATGCTGTTTAGTTAGGAGCTTGATGTCAACTAAAATTTGTCTTGCTTTGTGACAAATACTAGGCATTGAAAGCTAACATACATTGCCTTTTTTGTGATAAATTCATTTAGCATGAATCAATGTATCTATGTGAGTATGTGTTGAGCGTGTTTGTGTGAGAAACACGATGATCATTTGTACTACATAACATAGCCGACCAAAGTTGAAACAAAAACTCACTTTCATGTGTTTTTTTAGTTTCATGGTTCTTTTTTTCTGTCTCTGTGTTGAGTATCATGATGACAACTAGAGGAACGTGAATTGTTACTCATTACTATCACTTTATTCCATTTGCTTGATTGATATGAATGATATTATATATTTTTCAAAGAGATTATCTTTGACATGGTATTGAAGCTTTGACAAAAGAGACATATAAACAATTAGAAGTTCAACTCAATTTTAATTTTAGCACACAAAAGAGACATATAAACTATTCACAGTTTAGCCCTTGAAGAAATTTCCTAAACTAATCCAAATCTTTTTAAAGCTTGGACGATTCTTAAATTAAAAAGTATTAATATACCTTCTTTATCATTAAAATTAAGATTTTCTTACTTTTCAATGAAATTCTTAGATATTCTTATAAACTCCAATCTTTTAGACTGATTATAAAACTAATCATAAGACCTAGTTATATATTTTTTTAATACATTAATCATTAGTCGGATAGTTTCAACATATGATTTGATACATATTATCTCAATTTTCTATCACTAAACCAATCCTAGTGGTTTCACTTAATCACATATTTAAAACTTTACTTGATTCCAGAAAGTCACAAAATCCTAATTCCAATTATTAATTAACACTTTTTTTGTTTTTGTTTTTTTTGGTAAAAATGAGTTCACGTATTCAAGTCAAAATAATAATAAAAAAAAAAAAGGTGAAACCGACATGAACAAGCTAGATTGGAAATAGTGGTATGGGTAAGGATTAACATTACGTGGACCCAATACTTGGTAGTTGGGCCATGCATCTTTAAATTGAGCCCACCAATTTTGATTAAGCAATCACAAATTCAATGAATTTAAAGATATAAAAACTTAAAAAATATATGCAACACGAAAAAATGCATACGGATGAAGATTTATTTAAAATAAAATAAAAAATGCATACTGATGAAGATTTAGGTATATATAAAAAATAAAGATGTATATGATTTTTTTTGTTTAAAGACTGTTCTTAAATAACTGTGACGTCCCAAGACGAAAAATATCAATTTAATTACATTTAGGGTCCTCACGATTTGCCACATATGGCATTCCAATAACAGATTTTGACTTAAAAGTAAAATAAAAAATTAAGCATTGACAATTTGACATTGAGATTGACACGATGAGTGTTATGAGAAAAAAAAATAATACTGAAATTAATCGTAGAACTGATTTTGGATTAGTCAATTTATTTTTGTGCCTTCCAACCCATCCAAATATGAAAGGAAAATATAAACTGATTCAATATCACTTAGAAAATATTTTTTATAAAAAAATAATTTTTTCAATTTTTTTTTTTACTTAATGGAAAAATACACCCTAACTTATTTTTAACTTATAAATTACTCTTAAATAAAAATTTGGTCAAATATTAATTAATAAAAACTCTTTAAAATAAAAATTATTAAAAAAAAATTAAAAATAAGAAATTTTATAATATGCTATTCAGAATTATTTATTATGTTATTTCTTTGAATTTTTGTTACTGAAAAGAGTCAAACCAAAATTTCTCTATTTAATTATATTTTAAATTTAAAAAAATTTTAAGTTAAAAAATAAAAATATTAATAAATAATTTATTTTTTTAATTTTAACTTAAAAATATCTTATAAATTAAAAATAAAAATAAATTGATGCAAACCCTAAAACATAATGCATTGCCCGACATGCCGTGAAACAAATGCAACTTGTGACTTGTGAGTATTATTAGGCAAGAAGTCTTATTTTCCATAAAAATTAAAATATGACACAAACAATTAATAGTCACGTTTTGTAATTGGCAGATAAACGTGTGTGCAATAAAATATCTTATGGTTTTCTAAAACAAAAATATCTCGTGGTCCATAAAAATAATATATCTTATGGTAAGAAGTCATACTCCCCAAACATTCAAAGTGATTAAATAAAGGATACAATATATTATTTAATTTTTTAGGTTGGAATTTATGGATGTTTCTTAATTGATTGGTTGGAGATTAATCTTACTTATTACTATGCGTAATTGTTTCTTAATTTTTTAGGTTGGAATTTATGGATGTTTCTTAATTGTCGTTGATTCACTAAATCATCAGAGAATATATTATTTAGTTTTAAATTTACAATTCATTATTTTTTTAATTTATTAATTTCTGTTTAGCCATTAATGCAAATAAAAGAACATATTTGTAGCATTTTTTCCTCTTTTACCTTTAATTAATTAAAATTACATTTATTTTTCCAATTTAAAATGTTTTAAACTGAACAAATAATTGATAGAATATATTATTTAATTTTAAATTTACAAATCACTAATTTACATTCAGACATTAATGCATTTAATAGGATTATATCTTTGTTTGTCAAAAACAAAATAGGATTATATCTTTAGCACTGGCATACCATTAATGCTCTATATTTTTATTTTTTTAGTTTATCTCATCTTATCTTTTTTTTTTTACAGGAATTTATCTTATCTAATACTAATGCTTCAATTACCTGATATAAACTAAAATATATTTTAAAAAGAGGAATAACATTAAAAACCCTAAACTGGACATTCATAGACAAACCAAAGCCACCATATATTAAAGGAAATCTTCTTAATATTCTGAACAAAAGATAATATATCCGTTCAATCAATAAAGCCTCTATATCCTTTTATTATTATTGATTGATGGATTGATTTTACATTTATTTAAACTGAATAAATAAAAGGTTTGATTATAGTATTATTTAGTTTTTCAACTTAATAAAGGATTTTCATTTAGCCGTTAATGCAATCAAAATAACATATTTTTAGCATTCTGATTTTCTTACCTTTCATTGATTAAAAGTATATTTATTTTTCCAATTTAAAATTGATTCAATAAACAATAGAATATATACTACTAAGTCATTATTTTGATTTCCGCCACCATATATCTACACTGTTTGCTGACTTTGATCCACGTGGTGTGTCACGTTGAATGTACTTATCCAACGTTATTTTATTTTATTTTTGTGTCGAATCATTACCAATCTTTTACTAGAATATTTTTGTTGACATTGACTAAGATGTTGCTTGCGTATATTTATTTCCTACTTTTCTGGCACAAATAGATTTCTTTCTTTCTTTCTTTTCTTTCTTTCCATGATAGCTATATATACCCTTAAGAAAAGCAACGTTCCAACATCTATTTTCCGCGTCTCGTGTTATCTCTCTCAGATACAAACATTGAAACACTTTTGTGTTAAGTCTTTCTTTTTTTTCTCACCACACTTTTGGGTTTTGCGTAAAGGAAACAATGAATGCGCTTGCAGCCACCAACAGGAACTTCAGGTTGGCCTCTAGGCTCCTTGGATTGGATTCCAAGCTTGAGAAAAGTTTGCTCATTCCATTCAGAGAAATCAAGGCAAGTAAACCTGCAAGATTATTTGTTTTTGAATTAAATGGCCATATACTGGTTTAACATTGTCATTCAATTATAAATCACCGTTTGTATGGGTTTTCATGTAATTATCAATAATCTTACCATATACGATGGATTGGATTGTGATTAAATAACTAGTATATAGTATTGTATAACTCTTTTTCTCGTTGTTCTTACTATGTTTTTTTTGTCTGTTTTTCTCTTTCACAAAGATGATGAAAATGCAGTTCTAAATCTTGTTTCGATGAAAATGCAGGTTGAGTGTACCATCCCTAAAGATGATGGCACCTTGGCCACTTTTGTTGGATTCAGGGTTCAACATGATAATGCTAGAGGCCCTATGAAAGGAGGGATCAGATACCATCCTGAGGTTAATATTGTTCTAACTTTCAAAAACCTCAGTTTTATCAGTAACAATGCTTAGTTTTCTCCCCCTGATATATAGGGATGATTCCACTGAAAAACCAACCACACAATGTAACAAAAGCACTAACTTGCTGGATCAAATTGAATTGGTCCAGAACTGTTAGCATGATTTTAGTATTTTTTTCTGTTTATAGGTTCTAATTTATGTTATATATATGTGTTGGCTTGAGTAGGTTGAACCAGATGAGGTGAATGCTTTGGCACAACTAATGACATGGAAGACAGCAGTAGCAAATATACCATATGGTGGTGCCAAAGGAGGAATAGGGTGTGACCCTGCAAAACTAAGTTTGTCAGAGTTAGAAAGACTCACTAGAGTTTTCACTCAGAAAATTCATGATCTGATTGGAGTTCAGACAGATGTGCCTGCACCTGATATGGGAACAGGACCACAGGTCAGAACAACAATTTTAAGCTTTGTGAATTTGTTGAGGATTATGCTTATTATATATATGCTTTAGAAATCAAATTACAATATTATAAAACACTCACTATCTTACCACATTTTGTTGTGAATGCAGACTATGGCATGGATACTTGATGAGTACTCCAAATTTCATGGCTACTCTCCTGCAGTAGTGACTGGGAAACCTATAGTAAGCAGATTAAAATGTATTTAATTATCGTTTTAATGGGAATTGAACTGTGCCACAATACTAGCCTATGCTTAACAAATCTATGAGCAATACTAGGAACATGTTTTTTCTAACACTTTCTTTATAGATAAAATTCATGAGAATTTCACTCCCTTTAGGCTGTCAAATAAGAATTTCAACCAATAACAAAGAGTGTGTTAAAAAATGATTACCATATCTAATTTTTCATGTTCAAACAAGGAACTCGGAGGATCTCTAGGCAGAGATGCAGCAACCGGACGAGGAGTCCTCTTTGCAACTGAGGCTTTGCTTAAGGAGCATGGGAAGAGTGTTTCCGGACAGAGATTTGTCATACAAGTACTACTTCTTGTTTTATATTACTCAAATTGATCTCTATGCTAGTGAAAATAATGTTCACAACAATGATTAATAGAGATATAAAGATGCTCCTAGAAAACTTCAGCAAGTCATGGTTAATATTTTGATGAATTTGAGACAAAATTTATGCAATCAAAATATTGATGTTGTGTGTCTCTTCAGGGTTTTGGAAATGTGGGGTCTTGGGCTGCCCAATTGATCAGTGAGAAAGGTGGTAAAGTTGTTGCAGTGAGTGACATAACTGGGGCCATAAAGAACAGCAATGGCCTTGACATACCAAGCCTACTCAAGCATTCTAGAGAACACAGGGGAGTTAAAGGATTCCATGGTGGTGATTCAATTGACTCTAACTCAATATTGGTTGAAGATTGTGATGTTCTTGTGCCAGCAGCTCTTGGTGGAGTCATCAATAGGTTCTTTTTTCTAACTGCAACATTCTTTTATGTTTGTTAAACTACTAAGATCACTGTATTATGATCCATCTAAACCTATTGCTTTTTTAATATGGTTGAAGGGAAAATGCCAATGAGATAAAAGCCAAATTTATTGTTGAAGCAGCCAATCATCCAACTGACCCTGAGGCTGATGAGGTTAGTTTGTATTCTATATCTTCTCTTCTCTTCCTTTTTTATGTATAAAAGCAAAAATAAACCAATGGAAGAAAAATGCACTGTTTTTAACAACCACCTTACTATGCAGATTCTGAAAAAGAAAGGAGTGGTGATCCTCCCAGATATATTTGCAAATTCAGGAGGAGTCACAGTTAGCTACTTTGAGTGGGTGCAGGTAAAACTATTTTGGTAATTAACTGCTATGAATATGGGATCTCACATGGGTGCATTATTTGATTCCTCTCATTAATTTGTCATAGCACGAGAAAAAAAAAGGCAAAAACATTTGTGTAGTGTCTATTGGTTGTTTTTACATTTTTTTTTTCTTTCTTTCATGACACAAGTCACATAACATTGTCATATTACTTAATAATAAGTTGAGTGGTTCCAAATTCATGTACCATTATAAAGTTAATTAATGGTGATTGTTATTATGTAAATACACAGAACATTCAAGGGTTCATGTGGGATGAGGAGAAGGTGAACAACGAGCTAAAGACATACATGACCAATGGGTTCAAAGATGTGAAGGAGATGTGCAAAACCCACAATTGTGATCTTCGTATGGGAGCATTCACCCTTGCAGTTAACCGTGTCGCAAGAGCCACTATGCTTAGGGGTTGGGAAGCTTGACAACATAATTTGACACCTTACACAATTCTTGTTATGCATCCGAATATTTTACGGATGTTTTTAGTCTTTTATTTTTTTAAATAAAGAAACTCATTTCTAATTCATATGTCTTTTTTCTTTTATCTCAATTGTATCTCTTCTTTGTATTTTAATCATCCAAATTTTAACAAAGCTGTTTTTATGATTCTTCAATTGTATCCATGCTATTTACATTACACTTTCAAGGTTAGAATACAACAGTATCGAATCACGCTCAATTGATACATACGTATGGTCAATACAAAAGAAGAAATTAACAACGTTTGTTTAGAATAAATTCCTATGTGTTTACCAGAGGTTTTAAGTTTATCACATCTAAACCTAAAAGAACTTTAGTGTATTTTAAAAAAACAATTTTGGGTTATACTTTAGATCGTTTGAATCAGCTTTCATGTCATATATTCTCTTGAAAAGCATAATTATAAAAATAATCCGTATTAAGAGAGATTAACTTAGTTAATTGAACCATTCGTATTATAATGATTATTTTATCCTTTCAAATATATTTAAACTGTATTATGTTTTTTTTTTTTTTGCTCCCGAAGACAATTTTGGAAAAATTTAGGGGAAGGAAAAGAAGAAAAAAATTAGAATATAGTGGAGAAGATACTATCAGTATCGACTCCAATTTTCTTGTATTTTACAATTTTATTGTGGGGTTGAAAAAACAAAGTCAGCTGGTAAGTAATAAGAACAGGTACAAGACTGTAAACTGAAAAGTAGTAATCAGTGATCAAACAACGTAAGACAGACGATGAGCACATCCCCAGAAGTGAGGAAAGACGCGGTGTGGAACCGGTGGGTGATATTCTCACCCGCGCGTGCCAAACGACCCTCGGAATTCAAGTCGAAGTCCCCCGCCGATCCGAACCCGAACCAACAATGTCCCTTCTGCATTGGCCAGGAGCACGAGTGCGCGCCCGAGATCTTCCGGGTCCCGCCCCACGACCCGGATTGGAAACTCCGGGTCATCCAGAACCTCTACCCTGCTCTCTCCCGCACCATCCCCGTACCCCAAGACAACGCCCCTTCTTCCGGTTCGGTCCTCGCCGGGTTCGGCTTCCACGACGTCGTCATCGAAACCCCGGTTCACCCGGTCCACCTCTCCGATTTGTCCCCTTCGGAAATCGCTCAAGTGCTCCTCGCGTATACTAAGAGAATCCAACAACTCCTCAGCCATGAATCCATCCAATACGTGCAGGTTCCTTCTCCTGTGCTTCTCAACGATCATCATCATATTCTTTAATTGTCAAATTAGGACGAGTTTCCAAGACTTATTTGCCGTTTATTTGAGTTTTTCTTATGGGATAACCACTTTTCGAGTTGTTTTTAGCTTATTTCAATAAGTTCTTTATTTATTTTTCAATTATAGAAACAACTTAGTACATGATAAGCATAAAGCATTTAATTATGTATGAAGTCTCTAAGGCCTGTTTGGGTAAGTTTCTCTATAAGTGCTTTTAGAGAAGCTTACCCGAACAACATGTCCTAAATAAGGGTATGTTTGGGTAAACTTCTCAAATAGCTAATATATAGAAGTTCTCATATAGTTTCTCAAATTATCTAGTCTTACACATTCTGCATAAATGAATTACATTTCTTTCTTCTTCTTGCGCTTGTTTTATCGTGTAAACTTGCTTCTATTAATCTTTGAAGGTGTTTAAAAATCATGGTGCTTCAGCTGGTGCATCAATGAGTCATTCCCACAGTCAGATGATGGCCCTGCCAATTATTCCACCTAGTGTTTCTGCTCGTCTTGCAAGTATGAAAGATCACTATGATCAGACAGGGAAATGTTTTATTTGTGAAATTCAACGTGAAGATCTTTTGATTGATTCATCTACCAACTTCTTTTCACTGGCTCCTTTTGCTGCTGCATTCCCTTTTGAGATATGGGTCGTTCCTCGGTACCACTCTGCTCACTTCCATGAATTGGATGCTGAAAAGGTATCATTTCATTATTTGCTAAGTCCTGCTATTGCCCAAGTGCAAAATATTTACTTTGGTTTCAATAAAATGCACATCTGATACGAGGTGTGAATTAAAGTCTTAATTTTGGTTGTTTTTAAGACTTGATGTTAATTCCCAATATGGGGTGATTGCATGTGACGAGTAGATCTGAAATGGTGTTAGACTATAAGTTGTTCCGATTGCTATTATGGTAGGAATGTGCAAGACAATGATATCCTTGTAAGAGATGGATAGTGGATGATAGTGCCAAGTATTTGTTTCATGTCCTAATGGACATTAGAAGTCTGAGCATTTATTATATTCTAATAGAGTTTAATGATAATGCACTGATAGTGTAAAATAGTTCAATCACAACTCATCTTTTGCATGATTTTTAAGATAATTTTATAAAAATCAATAGACTTATTATAAATGAAGAGTGTGATTGATTGACAATGTAAAACTATTTTACACTATCAGTGTATCATCCTTTTTCTTGTTCTAATATAGTACAGCTTGAGCATCCTTGTAATAGCACACAATAACTTAAGCTACTGCTACACATTGGATTTTTCTTTGCTATTGGTTTGGCATTGCAGTTGCACTGATCCTCCTAGTATTGGTGTTATATATGCACTATGTTTGGTTGTGGCTTAAAAGGACTTGTAGGAGTTTTTCTACTGGGAAAATGCATTATATTTCCAGTAGAGAAGTCGTCAAAAGTACTTCTAGCCTTGTATCCAAACAAGCTAAAATGTCACACCATTATCAACTATATACACATGTGCTAATGTCTCCTCTATTCATGTTTCTTGTTCCAATGGTTGATCATTATTGCTTGACATTTATTTTGCAGGCAGTTGAACTTGGAGGTTTGTTGAAACTAATGCTCAGGAAGATGGCTTTGCAGTTGAACAATCCACCATTCAACTATATGATTCACACTAGCCCACTTCGTGGTAATGGGTCAGAGTTAGCATACACTCATTGGTTTATACAGATAATACCTCAACTAATTGGGATTGCGGGTTTTGAGCTTGGAACTGGGTGTTACATAAATCCTGTGTTCCCGGAGGATGCTGCAAAGGTTCTAAGGGAAGTGAATGTTCCAGAGTCAGGTTAAAGCATGCATAAACCAACAACATATTGGTAACCTAACTCAAAATAGTTAGGTGGTAAAGTGATTTTGGTAGTTTTTTTGTAAGAGCTTTTTTCTTTTCTTCAGAAGTTATTACTATTCGTAGATTAAAAGGAAAATCCTGAAATAGCTGAGGTTTTTTCTTTTTGAAAAAAAAAAATACAATAATAATAATAATGATTATTATAAAGTTAAGAGTATTTATGGATGGTCGAAAGTGTCAGATTTTGTGAGCTCCCTCTAAGCCCAACCACTGAGCCATCACCATCTCCATTAGAGACTATGACAGCAACACGTGTAGTAAACAACTGGATCCCTAGGGAGTTGAAGCAGTGGATTGTGTTTTTTCATTTTATTTTGACCGTAATTCAAACAAACACTTTGAAAACATGTTCACACCACATTCAATGGAGAAATTTAGTTTTTCCAAGTACAAAACGCCAAAGCGATTTGAGTAAAGCTTTTTCCAGAAAGTTAAAAAAGTAAAGTTTGGTGGAACACAATTTTCTAAATCTAAGTTTAATTAAAAGTAGATTTAGTGTAACTTGATTAATATTTGAAACTTTCTCCTTTCAATAGAAAAACGAGAGTGATAAAGTGCATGTTTGTATACAAGTTGAAACTAACGTGAATGCCCATTTTCTCTTGTCTAAGAATGTGTAAACTTAGGTTACAAATATTTATTCAAACACAGCTATAAACTTTAAACTCAATCTCAATTTAGATGAAAGTCACGATTCAACGCAACTAGAAACTCCCTACATAAATGGTGATGTGTATTACTGTATTAGTTCAATCGTCTTTAATTATAAAGCCAATACAATGACATTGTATTTTTATATTCTCTCTTGTTTTGAATTCTATTAACATGTGGTCGGTCCCTTTATGCAATTCTTTTCACCTCTACTTAAATCCCTTGACGTATATGGGTACATTGCACCATGTTGAAAACTGTAGAGAAACATGGATCCAAATCTTTTTTTCGCAAAGTAGCACCGTATAAAATCAGACAATGTGAATGAAGTTTGTTCCTTGATGCTAAATTTATAGTATATAGAGCCAGCTTTAATTCGGTTGGTGATAATAATAGAAGGTATAGGATAGCATCATAGGTACTTGAGAGTGGTAACATAACATTATTGATAGTAGCTAATGACTTTCTACCCTTTGCTTAAAATATCACCAAGCAAGAGCTTTCATTTTAATGTGGGGTTTATTTTGTTTCCGCAACATAATGTTTGAGGACTTGAAATTGAAGTCTTGACTTTAAAGTGCTCTCTACTTTTGTGTGGTTTTCAGTTTTTGTTTTACTCTTTTCTGGTTGAGTAGAAGAAGCTAGTGACTCTAGTCGCTCTACCATGCCACACTAATTAATTAGCCCATGTAGGGGAGTATCCATGAACCACCATCAATAAGTTGAATATACTGATGCCTATAAAAAAAAAGTTGACTAGATTGAAAGTATAAGTAATTTTACATTGTTGTTGTTATTCAATCACAAACAAACGGTTATTTATGATAAATTATTAATTTTTAATTGGTTTATAATTGTATTAAGAGTGTAATTGATTGATATATATCTAAATTGTAATCTGAAATTTTAATTGTTGATTACGGAATTAGTTCAATGGTAGGTTTTTTTTTTTTAAGAAGTGGTAGGTTGGTTTGTACAAAGCTATTTAAGTTATTTTCTGGGTTGTTTTAATTTGATTCACTTAACTTGCATGCCGTGCATTGAGTTATAAAGTCAAGTTAACCTGCTGAATTAATTTATTTTTTCAGTTAACTATAATGTGAAACATCTCATATAACCTATTAACTCAAGCTAAGTCGAAACAAATTACATTTTGTCTATTATTCTTTTTATAAAAATTGAATAAATGATCAAATTAGCGAATTTATGAGAAGCTCTCAGTTTAGTTCCTGAATTTACTTAAATTAAAAAAAATCCCTGAATTTGTTCTTGGGTCATTAAAGATGGTCCTTCCGTTAATTCGAACAAGTGTACACGTGCTAGCGATGCAATAAGGGACTTACTTGGAAATAATAAGTTCATAACTATAATGTACCTTTATGTAAATTATTTAATCTATCATATTATTTCGTGCTAAGTTGAAACAAATTACAATTTGTCTACTTTATTTTTTAAAAAAATGAAAAAATAATCAAATTAGTCTCATGACTTTTATCATTTTTTTTTTTTCAAAAATGTCATTATCTTCTTTTTTTAAACATAGATGATGTGTGTATAATGTATTAAAAGGGTACATGATGCATTTAAACATCAAAGATTACATGTGTGATGCGTTATGTGATGAGAGTTTAAAAGCTTCATAGATACATGTTTTTAGAATGTTAAAAGCATCATTTTCACTGGATAAGATCGTCACAGATAGGTTATCATACAAGAAAAATATTCCTCTTATGAAAGAATAATAACACGAAATAGAGGAAGATGAACAATTTTCTCCTTTTTGAAAGAATAGTAGTAGGAAACAAAATAAAAAGAACAATTCTTTTCCCGTTGGAAGAACAGTAACACAAAATAAAGGAAGAAGAATGTTCTCTATTTGGATTAAGTATAAGGATAATTATGATATTTTAAATAAATCAATTAAAATTAAAATTAAATTTATTTAAAAAATTAACCACAATTTAATATCGTTAATTCGTTAAAGCAAGAAATGTCAAAATAATGATAAAAAAAGAGGGGATGGATATATAATTAAAGTAAATCTCAAATATTATAATATACTTTTTATTCTTTGATTAACCTAAATATGATAAAAATTGATAATAATAGTATAGTTTTATGCAAATTATTATTTAAAGGACTGAATTACAAATTTCAAAACTCACGCAACCTGATGTATATTGTATACCCTAGTAGCCTGGTTTTTATAATGCAAAACTAAAACCCCAAACCCAAACCCAAAAACGGTGGCAGCGGCGACCCCTTCTCCAAGCTTCTTCTTCTTCTCTCTCGCAATCTTCGCCGGATCATGGAAACCCTAGCTCCACCCTCCGATACTGCAAGTATATGCCTTTTCATCTCTCTCTCTCTCTCTCTCTCTATTTAATTCAATTTTCACTCTTAACTCGTACTTGTATCTGTATATATGCCTCTGTGATTCAATTGTATTGGGTCTTATTTAGTTATTATGTTTTCTGTCTCGCTGGTTAACGTGTGTTTGTGATCAGCGGTAGGGCTACGCAAGTTGGTCGCTAAAATAACTCTCTTTGTGTGTGAGTCTGGTGTAGGGGATTGGTTGAAAACTAGATTTTTTTTTTACATGTGCTCAATTTTGGATTCGTTTTAAATTGTTTTGTTTGCGTGCATGAAGATTAGCGTCGTGTTTTTTAAATATGTGAGAATGAAAATTATTTGATTTGTTTTTATTGTTGTTGTCGATTTTTGTGAAATTTGACAGAATACTCTAGGTGATGAACTGATGATGAATTGTTATAATTTGGTAGTTAGGTTAGGTTAGATTAATAAAAATTGCATTTTATATGAAGTTGTTTGAATAAGTTTGAGAGTGTTTTGACTTGTACTGGTGAAATAGTCTGTTTGTTGAACTGCTCAATTTTTTTTTTTCTCTCTTTTTCATTCCAGTTACTTTTTTTATTCCTGAAAAAAAAACTTTTTTTTCATAATTCGGTAGTTAGTTTTTTTTTTGGTTATTCCTGATTTTTTTTTTCATTTATGAAAACATATACAGTTTATGCTATGTGTTGTCAATTCATAGATATGAAGCTGCTCAAATTTCTCCCTTTTTTTGTTTTGTTTATTGTAAGCGTATTTTTTTATGCTTGAGAAACTATTCTTTGAATGATGAATTTCCTTTACTATTTCAATATAGAAGCTGCAGATTTACTGCAGAATTTGTCCTTGGATTCTGAGTCCAAGACTACTGGAGTTCCTGAGCCTGCAAAGAAGGTGAGTATTTTTACTATAGCATCAATGCATTTGGAACTTTGGGTTTGTGGTGTGATGCTAATTCTTATACTCTACTTCTAATACAGAGTGGGAATGGTCCAGCTAAGAAGGTGACCAAGCCATTTAACCTAAATGCAAGCTTCACTCCAAGTGGACATCCACCTACTGCATACTATTATGGAGGTAAGGTAAGCTGTTATGATTTAAGAGGATAATGTGGAGGTTGTTGATTGAATAAATTATTTTTCCTTCTGGAAAATTGATGTGGTGATGGGAGTCTGTGCAGGTTATGATGGGCAAGGTGATTGGAACATGTATTCCAGATATATGAACAATAATGGAGGGATGACACCAGTAAGTACCTCTTGTCTGATTACTACCTTACTTGGTGATGTTGTGTATCTATTTTCATATTATAGTTGTTATTTTTTGTGAATTGGTGATGAGAAAAATGCTGGCTAAGTTCTATTTGGTGGTGGTTAATTTCTGCTATATGTTGACTTCAAAATCAAATGGTGGAGGATGTAGGTATATATAAATATATAAAAAACAAGGGAGGCCAGTGTAATTAGCCCTAATCGTTTCCTTCTTTTGCCAATTTTCTTATGTCTAGTTTCATATCGTTCTTCTTTCTCTTATTGTTGTTAGGATAGGATATGATTTGCTTTTTATCATTTTTAAACAATAAAATTTAGATTTACTAAATTGTTAAAGGTAAAACAATCTTGACACGGGTTTTTTTTGGGGTAATGAATTAAATAACAGGGTGTTTGGGGAGATAGCTACTCTTATTTGTACCATCAAGGTTATGGTTATTCACCATATGGAGCACCCATGCAACATGATGATAAACTCTATGGGCTGCAACAGTACCAGTACCCTTCTTCTTACTACCAGTCTCCAGCTTCTGCTGATGGGTCATTTGCTACTAACAAAATCAATGCTCAAGAAGGGAAAATATCAACTGCAGTCAGTGCTGAACATATCCCTTCATCTACTGTTATTAATAAAGGAAGCACTGTTGGTGTGGTCAATGAAGATTCTACAAATAACAATGGGTTAAAGGAATTTTTATCAAGTTCCCACCGCCCATTGTTGAATTCAAATGATTCTTATGAAAGGGCTGGCTTTCCTGTGCATGCTCCTTTGTCAGGATATCAAGATCCAAGAGTAGGTTCTCATGGGACTCAACCAGCATTAACTTCGGATCCCTTATTATTTTCAAATAAGAAGTCCAATGATGGAGCAAAAATTGGGTTATCTTCACCAGCTGTGTCTGGGAAAAAAAATTTCTCTCAAAGGAATACAGCCATTCCTCAGCCACTTCAACAGCCCATGGTATGTCATCCCCTTTCCTGATTCACAGCATCGGACAGGATCTTAGTATTTAAGTTATAACTTATAACTATTGTTGTGGTGATACATGTTCTGATCATTTGAACATATTTATTCAACCACATGGCCATGATTCTTTTTATACAAGTATACAACCTGTCATACAGTAGATAGTTTGATTTTTGGTTTGTGCACAATATTGTTTCTATTAGTAAAATCAATTCAAAATTCACTCAAATTGTTCCTTGGGTGCAGAATTTGCATGGTTCCATACAGTCATCTGGACTAGAACTGTTCCCTGGATTCATTAATGGGATGTATCAAAGCAACACCATGTACAGCCAATATGGAAACGCATATAGAGCTAGTTCTCATTTTGGACCTGCTCCATATCAGTATGGATATAGATTAGGATCTGTTAATAACAAGCTTAGAGCCACAAATGATGGCCGTGTTATTGATCATGTCAAAAGAAATATGGATGGCTTTGGTGAGCTGAATAAGGGACCAAGATCTGGCAATAGTTCTGATGATAAAATTGTCAAAGGTCCTGGACCTGCCACATTATTACTCAAGGGACAGAATCTTCCAATTAAAAGTGACAATAAAGAAGTGCCTCTAGTTCCCAATAAGGAACAGTACAATGGGGATGATTTTTCTGAGAATTATTCTGATGCAAAATTTTTTATCATCAAATCTTATAGCGAGGATGATATTCATAAAAGCATGAAATATAATGTGTGGGCAAGCACCCTTAATGGCAACAAAAAACTGGATGCAGCATATCATGAATCCAAGGAGAAGCCGGGTGACTGCCCTGTATTTTTGCTATTTTCGGTGAGTTGCTAACTTGATATAGCCTCATTTAGGTAGGTAATTCCTATGCTTTTTTGTAGAGGTTTTACTAAGCCTCAATTTTCCCTTTGTTTTTTGGTACAGGTTAATACCAGTGGGCAATTTGTTGGTTTAGCAGAGATGGTGAGTCCACTTGATTTTGGTAGAACTGTGGAGTATTGGCAGCAGGACAGGTGGAGTGGTTGCTTTTCTGTGAAGTGGCATATCATAAAAGATATCCCAAACAGTGTGTTGAGGCACATAACTTTAGAAAACAATGAAAACAAACCTGTTACTAACAGTAGGGACACCCAGGAGGTATTCACTTAGTGGCCTGTTCATTCCACAAATCCCTCTCCCCCTTTTAACTAGCAGCAGTACTTATCTATAATTCTATATATCTTTCTGCAGGTTATGTTTGAGAAGGGTGTTCAAATTCTCAAAATTTTCAAGGAGCATTCAAGCAAAACATGCATCTTGGATGATTTTGGGTTTTATGAGACTCGTGAAAAGATAATTCAGGAAAGAAAATCTAAGGACCAACAGCTTCCAAAACAGGTAATACGAACCTTTACATCACATACTTACATCACATACTAAGAACTGACTTTAGCATTTGGAATGTTCCTGTAAATTTTTACAGTTATTTCTTTACTAAGAATCTAAGATGCATTGAGGATCATGCTATTGCTATTTAAGTGGCCTCTCCTGCTACTGATTAAATCCTTTGTTCTATAATAGGTTAGCAAGTCCAATGATTTAGCAACCAATGGGACAGTTATGTTGCCCGAGTCTCATGATGGAGCTTTGAAGAATGAATCAGCTACTACAGATGATGCAGGAGAAAAGGAGAAGCTGGTAGAAGTGAATGGATCAACTCAAGCATCTGAAGACTGTTCAAAGAACTGCTAAGCCAGTGACAGTGCTAGAGAGTAGTAGAGTGGTTAAAAAATGCTGTTTCCAGTATCCCCCTCCCCCTCTTTTCGATCCTTTTTCATGCACTCCTTTAGTATGGAGCGAGAGCTTTTGTGTTTTTCTGTTCCTAGTTACCCTTATTTTATTTGACCTTGGTATTGCAGTAGCAGATCTATAGCCATATTGCAGACCTCTTTTTGAAGAAAAGTTATAAAGTTAGAATGAAATTATGAGTTTAATTTTGATACTACAATTTCAAGTTTGAAATCACTTTAAATATGATTTTTAAAGGAATTATTATAATTTTTATTTTTAATTATATAATAATTCAGGATTTGAACCCCTCTTTTAGTTTTACAATTTGTAGCGCCTTAAAACCCCTAGAAAATATATTGAATCATCAACATTTTGGTCCTTCAATTTTTAATGTTTTATCGTTTTTAATTTATTGTATTTTATCTTTATCTATAAATTAAATTTCAATCTTTTTTAAATAAATGGTTAATAGCTAAAAATAATTTTATATCACAATTTAAATTGCTCATAATAAATCTAAAATACAATTTACACAATAAAAATAGTTATTTATTTTAAATTTTTTAATTTGATTGTATAAATATATATACGCTTGTCTTCACAATAAGACAAATACTATTTTGTTTACTGAAGAAAATTTTTCTTACTGAATTTGTTTGCCAAAGAGGTAACCTTTTCCAGATATATAAAATTTTAGAGTTAATAATTGTTAGTATAAAATTATTTAACACAGTCAGTTAATTATAATCTATAGTTATAATCATTTTTAAAATAATTTTATAAAAGTTAACTGTTTTTCATGAATAGATGGTTATAATAGAACGACGTTATTTCTCTTAAAAATTAGAAAAAAATATTTAAGTGTATTCGTATAAAACAGTTGACTTTTATTATAATTGTGAGTTATGATTAATTGACCATATAAAATGATTTTATAGTGATGATATATGAACATTTTATTTTAAAAGTTATTTATTTTCTATGCAATTTTTATTTATTTATTTTATCTTTAATAATTGATTATTTAAATTGTAAAATTCATTACTAGTTTACTACTAATACAAAATATTCTTATATTTAATCTCAACAAAATAAATTATATTATAATTAATTCCACTAATATGTATACATATAAATGATTTATCATTAGTTATACCAATAGTAAATTAAATTATACTCAATTAGTAAAATTAAATTAAATAGTTCATACACGGGCGTTATAAATCGACAGTTTAAAATAATCTACTTTTATGAAGCTAAATGTTTCGTGGAGTTTAATATTTGTTGTTTTTTTAGCTAGTGTGTGTGTGAGATTGAGAGTTATTTATTATTTGATGGATTTAATTTAATTTTAATTATTTTTGTTCAAATTATTGTTCTCACTTCCTCCTTTTCTTATCAGCAAATAAACCAAAAATATCAGAAAAAAAAAACTTCCTCCTTTTCTCTCTTGCCACCTTGTTGCGTTACTAGGGTTTAGTGAGACAGTGGCGGGGCAGAGACACTTCGAACTTGAAGCGAGGAGGACTTGCCATTTCAAGGGTTTTATTTTAGGGTTTGGTTTTTCTGAAAAATTGAAAGAACATCATGGGTTTCAACATTCAACCCTATGGGATGCAATCCATGCTCAAGGAAGGTCACAAGCACCTTTCTGGCCTCGATGAAGCGGTTCTCAAGAACATCGACGCCTGCAAACAACTTTCCACTATCACTCGAACTTCCCTCGGTCCCAATGGTAACTAACAATCGCGCTTACCCTTTTTCGTTTTCACTCCTTTTTGTTCGTCCCAAGTGGATGTTGCATCTTCAGATTTCAAAAGTTCGGATTTTTATAATGTGAGTGTGTTCAGTGTTCGTTTTCATCTTATGTTGATCTAGTGTTTTTACGCGATGCAGTGCTAGGAGTAAGTGTAATGTGTTTGAAAATTTGAGGGGGGTTGAGAATAAGTTAGATTTGATTTTGTTTTTCATTTTCAAAGAGAATTTGACCATTTTGGGTTTGTAGTAGCTTTGTGTTTGTGCTCGTATGAATATGTTGCTGAAGAAAGCGTTTGTTTGGATATATTTATAATGTTGATGGTGGACTTGTTATTAAATGTTTTGTTGGATCTGCTTCAGGGATGAATAAGATGGTTATAAATCATTTGGACAAGCTTTTTGTCACGAATGATGCTGGAACAATTGTGAATGAACTTGAAGTTCAGCATCCTGCTGCCAAGATTTTGGTTTTGGCTGGGAAGGCTCAACAAGAGGAGATTGGGGATGGAGCTAATTTAACTATTTCATTTGCTGGAGAGCTCCTGCAGGGTGCCGAGGAACTTATCAGGATGGGTTTGCATCCAAGTGAGATCATCAGTGGATACACTAAAGCAATCAATCAGGTTTTTCAGATTTTTATGAGATCCTTAGTGATTCATCTTTAAACGTCATGCTGCTGCTTTCTCTCCCACTAATTCCTTGTCTTGTTTCAGACTGTTCAAATATTAGATGAACTGGTTGAGCAAGGTTCAGAGAGCATGGATGTTCGTGACAAGGAACAAGTTGTTTCTAGAATGAAAGCAGCTGTTGCTAGCAAACAATATGGTCAAGAAGATACGATATGCTCACTTGCTGCTGATGTGAGTATATCTGGATTTACCTCATTTTACTCTGATAAAATGCTTTGGTAGCACAACACTGTTTACATTCTGACCTTTGTTTGGAAATATAGGCATGCATCCAAGTTTGTCCGAAAAACCCTGCAAACTTTAATGTGGACAATGTTCGTGTTGCAAAGCTCTTGGGAGGGGGCTTGATTAACAGTACAGTAGTCCGAGGATTGGTTTTGAAAAGTGATGCTGCCGGGACTATAAAGCAAGCAGAAAAGGCGAAGGTGAGCTTTCTATGTGTTGGAATTTTTCTGGTTTTATTGGAGAGTCTACTATATAATTTATTTGTTGAGAATGAGATCATTCACAACTGTCTCAATTTTGTCATTTTTCCAATCATCTATGCTAGATGATTTCAAGCTATATATGCCCTCAGGATTGCTTGTGCTGTGTGCTCTTCATTGGTTCATTATTTTGATATTTGGTCAATGGGAAGGCTATACTTTTAGTTTGACTTGTTTTTTGAGTAATATATGAAGTCTGTACTTTTAGTTTTGGTCATATTTTTCTGCCCTCAACATATTTTCCCATATAATTATGCATGACTGAAAATAAATAAAAATAATTACAATTAGTACTTTGATCCTCCGACTTTATATTTGCCAATATCCCAATTCAACTACCATCCTATGCAGCTCTAGTAATTTCACTGTATCTATTTGTTCTGTCTCTCTCACTTTTTGTTGAGTTTTATATTTTCCTTTCATCATTTAGCCCACAATGTTTCTATATTGATTTAATTTGATAACATATCAATATATCAATCCCCCCCTAATGAGAAGATATTGGCAAATCTTCATACTATATCTAGTTCTGAGATCTTTTGTCTGCTATTTAAGGTTGCTGTGTTTGCTGGTGGTGTTGATACATCTGCAACTGAGACTAAAGGAACTGTCCTCATACATACAGCTGAGCAGGTATATCAAAATGACCAGAGAATTTGATTGCTATATTCTCCTCATACATACAGCTTTATGACTGGATCTGCTTTATATTTGCCATGCTAAACTATAATAATGTTTTTTAGTTCAATATTTTTATTCTCTTCAATACATCATTTAGATTCTTCAGCTTGAGGTCTAGGAGGTCTTTCAGCCTCTTTATTATACTAGCATGTAGTTTCTCAAACTATGCCTTTATTCATGCCTTCATCTATTTCTGTCATGCTAAACTTTTTTGAAGTGATTTGTAACATTTGTTGCTAGAGCTTTTGATCTGAAACAATTGTAAACGTTTAAATTTTTTCTTGTAAAGACGATTTGGCAATAACTTTTAGCTCAATTGATTCTTTCTGGGTTAGTCATTGGCTTTATTTATTAGCTGATGCTGTACCAGTAGAGCTTTCGATTTTATAGACCTATTTACCAAGATTTTGTTATCTTAAATTATTTGATGCTTTTGCTAATTGGATTTGGTCTCTTCATTCTGATATATATAGCTAGAAAATTATTCAAAAACTGAAGAGGCTAAAGTAGAGGAGCTTATCAAGGCAGTAGCAGATTCTGGTGCCAAAGTGATTGTCAGTGGAGGAGCAGTAGGAGAGATGGCCTTGCATTTCTGTGAGCGTTACAAGTACGTTAAGTCTTATCCCTGTTTGGTGGTTTTAATTGTCTGTTGCTATTGAATCAATATGAACATTATAAGTTTACAAGCCTAGATTGTTTTCTAACTTCAAAATTCCTTGTTGTAGGCTTATGGTTCTGAAAATCAGCTCAAAGTTTGAACTACGTCGATTTTGTCGTACAACTGGTTCTGTTGCTATGGTTTGTGCTTTTGCTTACTTGGCTATGCAAAGAGGGTTTCTACTTTCTGTCTAACCTATTTTATTTTCTTGCAATAGCTCAAACTTGGCCAGCCAAACCCAGATGATCTTGGATATGTAGATTCTGTGTCAGTTCAGGAAATTGGTGGTGTCAGGGTATGTTAAATCTGGATTGTTTGGGTTCTGTCATTTTCTTGGTTCCATTTTTTTTATTTTAGCTTATTTGCTTGCTTCTTTTTGTTCTATGTCATTCAGTT
The DNA here is from genome assembly GCA_014843725.1 of Amphicarpaea edgeworthii. Classification (NCBI taxonomy): domain Eukaryota; kingdom Viridiplantae; phylum Streptophyta; class Magnoliopsida; order Fabales; family Fabaceae; genus Amphicarpaea; species Amphicarpaea edgeworthii. The sequence goes on from CM026325.1 coordinate 6,467,755, forward strand.
TCCTTTTTTTTTTTTGATAATGATGTGATATGCAGGTGACCATTGTGAAAAATGAAGAGGGTGGAAATTCTGTGGCCACTGTTGTTTTACGAGGAAGTACTGATAGTATTCTAGATGATCTTGAAAGAGCAGTAGATGATGGAGTGAACACTTTCAAGGTAATTTCCAATGTTTTGTAATTTCAAATGATCTTGAAAAGGCAATTTTCTGATGTTTCCCTTCATCATTTTTGTAAAAATAGTGTTACAAACCTAAGCATTGTTATTACTTATACATCTGCTTGGATTACACATTTGAAGGCATTTTATTTTTAAAACAATTTTACATTTTAGTCAACTGTAATTTAAAATACTAATTTTTTCTATACAATTATTTGTCAGGCCATGTGCAGGGATAGCCGTTATGTACCTGGAGCTGCAGCAACTGAGATTGAGTTAGCTAAAAGGGTGAAAGACTTTTCCTTCAAGGAGACAGGGTACTTTTTATTTCCCTTTTCACTGTAAAAAGCAGTGGAATGAATACATTCTTGGGGATACATTGATGTGTTTTTTTCACACGCATGCCTCTTCCATTCATTTTTTTAATTACATGAGGAATTTTGTTTGTATGGTTTTGGCTCATGGTTATGCCTCATTAATTATTTGTGATATAAAATCTTTTTTAATCATCTGTCTGATGCAGTTTATTGTGTTGTGTCAATATCTTTTCTCACTATTTTTCATTACTTATTAGAGTCAAACTTAGATGTTTTTAACCCAGCACCATATATTACTGTGTATTATTTGGAAATTGTTATTATGTTTCTATGGCATCAGGACTTAATTTATTTTGTTCAATGCTTATTTGGTATTGGGAATGGGATGGACTAAACGCTTGCAATGACCCTGCAGGTTGGATCAGTATGCTATTGCAAAATTTGCTGAAAGTTTTGAAATGATTCCTAGAACTTTGGCTGAGAATGCTGGGCTAAATGCAATGGAGATCATATCTTCTCTGTATGCAGAACATGCTTCTGGAAATGCCAAAGTTGGCATTGATTTGGAAGAAGGTGTTTGCAAGGATGCCTCATCCTTGAGCATTTGGGATCTCCATGTGACTAAGTAAGCTTCTTTTTGACACGAGCATATTTTATATGGTGGCTACCCCATAGTTTGAGAAAATAATGAACTGGCTTTTCAGATTTGAAATAATTCATGTTGAATTAGAATTTATCTTCATATTGCTTGGAAGACCAGTTTCATCTTATTTTTTCTGTTCAGGTTATTTGCTCTTAAATATGCTGCGGATGCTGCATGCACTGTACTACGAGTGGACCAGGTAATCAAATAAAAATAAATTGTCAATTGTTCCCTTTCAATTCCTGATTCCCAGCTTAATATTTACTTCTGAAGCACATTTCCTATGGGAAACAAAGCTCAGATGCAATAATTTATGTGAGGCTGATTTTTTTTTTTTTTTATCAGATTATCATGGCAAAACCGGCTGGTGGTCCTAGGAGAGGAGATCAACCTGCTGGAGGGGATGAAGACTAAAATCATGGGAATTGATGATGGTTTTGCTTTGGTCATGTTTGTATCTCTCAACATGATTGATGGCTTGATTGAATTTGGCTTAGGCATGTTTTCTTTATTTAGACTTTAGTAGTGGTGGCTGGCGATCTTAACAAATTTTGAATTTTGTTTTGCCATGAAATGAAATACAAAGAGATGTGGTTTGTAAATTTACATTTTTATTTATAGCCTTATTGTGAGTGGCAATGTTAGTTTGACCTTTGTTTGAGATTTTTTTTATATATGCAAGTTTTTGTTGAGTATCAGGACTAGATCAAAGCATCAAGCATATATAAAACGTGGCTACTTTTCACTGTATGTCAAATCAATTTACACCAGTGTCATTTTTCTTTCTCAATCTCATGTAAAATAATATGATCACACTTTAATATAATAAATTGCAATCAAATAAATGAATGAATAAGACTCTGATTTACGGGACAGTTTCTTGGCTGATTTATTCCACAGTGGAATTTTTTTTTTTGCTGAATGTTCAACAGTGGAATGATACCGTTTGATAATTAATTATTATTATTATTATTATAATTTTTTAATTTTTAAAAACTTTCATATAAATAATCAAATAAAAAATAAAATAAATTATAAACATTTTATTAAATAAACGTAATTAAGTAATATTATAACAAGGCAACATTACATTTGTCCATAAAAAATGTCTACTTAAATACTAACGAACAATAAAGCCAAAGTGTTTAGAGAGGGACAAAATTAAAGGTCACAAAAATATCTTGAAATGTCTAATATTATGCAATAACAAAGGCGATAACATACATCACCTTATCCACTCATAAACCAAATTTTAGCTATGCCAACAAGAACAATAAACTGTTCTCTTCTTCCACTTCAATGTCTATAGCAAGAAGACCCCATTTGGTATACAAATCATGACCATGGCTTTAAGTTCACTTTTTTGCTCCACTCGTTTCATTCCCACACCCTTTGTAATCACTTCAACTAGAAGTACAAACACACTACTTTCTTCTCCACACACTATTGGAAGTTACATTTCACACAACAAGAGAGAGTTTCCACTCCCTGCAGTGGCTTCAGTCCCTTACCAACCCATCAACTTTGACTACCTTCAAGAGGAATTCAGTGGACATGGAGTCACATTTGAAGGAGTTGGTGGTGATGGTGTCAACAACTGTGTTGTTGCCAAGATGGAGCTGAAAAATGGAAGCATTGTGACCATGATGCTGCCAAGTGGATTGATAACTTCTTACAAGGCCCCTATGTGGCATGGGGGAAAGGTGGAGTTGCTCCATACTAATGTGTCTGAGGGAGAGTTTGGTGATGTCATCATTCAAGGAGGGGTGTCTCTAAACCTCAATTTCCAAACTGATGATAGTGAACTTTCTTGGTCTCCAACTAATTGGGTTCTGCAAAAGATTATAGGCAATGCCGAGGAATCTATTCAGGTCTGTTTTCTTATCATGTGGAATTCACTAAGAGTTCAAGAGTGATAAAATAGTTTTACACAGTTGTCACTACATCACCATTATTGTCACATAAAAAAACTTTAAATTATATTGAGTTTAATATTTATACATTGTCAATATAAAAGATAATAAGAAATCATCCTATATGACGATGAGAATCTGTAATTAAATGACAGTGAAAAATACTTTTATACTTGTGGTGGATTTGATGAGGATATCTCATGCAGGTGGAATTAACAAACAGAACACCAGATGACAAGATTGGATTAAAATACATTGTGACTTTGGAAGAAGATACCTTAAACTCGGAGCTCGAAATCTCAAACAAAAAGTCTACACCCATTCAGATGACAGGGTCTATCCTGAGCCATCTGACAGTAAGCTCACCAGAAGCAACATATGCACTTGGATTAGAAAGATCAAGTTACTGCAGCAAACCCTTGTTTGAATCTGAATTTATGTTGAGTCCTCCAGACTCAGGCCAGGAACAAGACTTTGGAAAAGTATTTCAGCAACTTTTTCCTCAATGGGGTGCAAAAAATCAGAATAATGATGGATCAGAAGGTAGCCAAAGAAATGATGAAGAAATGGATGAAGAAATGGACGACTACAAGCAGTTGAGTGAGAAACTAAGTCTTGTGTACACAGATGCACCTCGAAATTTTACGGTGATTGACAGGGTATGTTATTATCATTCTCATTTTTTATAGAAGTTATATAAGAGAGTTTTTACAAATTAGTTAATACATAAATTAATTTTTAGCTTATAGAGAAATTCATTTTATTTTTTCTTCTTATTTTCTTATCTTGTGCTTGTAAAGAATCTTATTCAAACAAGCCCTTAATATAATGGGAACTATTGCAGGATTGTATAATCCAGTAGCTATTGCTTCCTACACAATCTCTATCAATCATGGTGTACTAATTCATATATGTGTCTTCTTGATATTCACACCTTACCAGTCGAGCTAAACATGTTCAATTTCAAAGTGCTTTTTTCTTGGACTCTGATTTTATTGAGTAGGGATTCCTTTACATATTTCAGGTTTTCAAAATCAATCATAGCTCCATATCCTCATTAATTTTCTTGCTAAAATTTAGTGACTGGTTAGCATGTCATAAAATGTAACACTTTTGTCATCAATGTTATTACATAGGTTAACTGTATTTTTTATTTTTTATTTTTTATAGTTTTTCTTTCTAAATCTTCACTTGATCTCATCCAATAAGTCTTTGATTTTACCAGGGTAGAAGAAACTCAGTGTCACTTGGAAGAAATGGATTTGATGAAATGTACCTCTTCAGTCCTGGCTCAGGGGTTGAAATTTACAGCAAGTATTCTTATATATGTGTTGGCCAAGCTGCAATCCTCAAACCAATAATCCTAAGGCCAGAAGATGTATGGAGAGGTGGCCAGTATATACACAATCCAAATCTTGATGCTTAATTAAGCTTGCCTTTGAGATTGTCTTAGGCAAATTAATTGAGTGGAAAAGACACAAATATGCCTTACGTGTAAAATTTAGGTGTCCTCTTGAAATTTTATTTTTTGTGAATTGGATAAAAGGATAAGAGCACAGCAAGTTGATGAGTACAGAAGAATGACAACCTGACAAGGCAATATTAATATACTACCTTCGATCCTATGTTTTTCTTTGATCTTAGCTATAAGAAATAATGATTACTTTTCAAACTTAGAAAAGATTAATTTCTTTTGTATCCTTAATTTAATTTATTGTTAATTCTATTTAGTAAACATTCACTTATTGATTATTAGTGTTGACATTAAATGTGATCATCATGCGTATTCAAAATATGAAAAAAAAATAAGAATAGCTACTTGATTTTTTTTAAATATGAAAAAAAAGACAAATAATGTTTTGAAAAGTTTTAAAAAAATAAGAAAAAATAAGAGTAATGTCATGAAAATTTGAAAAAAATTATGAAAAAATAAGAACAATGTCTTGAAATATTTTTAAAAAAATGAAAAAAAGAAGAGAAATATCTTAATTTTTTTTTAAAATATGAAAAAATGAGAATAATGTCTTTGTAAATCTTATAAAATGAAAATTTGAAAATGTGAAAAAATAAGAATAATTTATTGAAGATAAAAAAATTAAAATTTTACCAATAGGAAAAAATAAGACCAATGTCTTGATTTTTTTTAAAAATTAAATATTTTAAAAATTATGAAAAACAAGTGTAATATCTTGTAAATTTGTAAAAAATGAACTTTTGAAATAACTAGAAAACAAGAATAATGTCTTTGAAAACTTAAAAAGATATTAAAATTTTAAAAATATGAAAAAAGAGAAATTCCTTTAAAATTTTTAAAAAATGATAATTATAAAAATATTTAAAAACACGGAGAATGTCTTGAAAATTTGAAAAAATAAGAAAAAAAAACAAGTGTTATGTCTTGAAAATTTGTAAAACAATTACAAAAATGATATTTATTTTAAAATTAGAAAAATAAATAGGAATGTCTTTAAAATTGGAAAGAAATTGAAAATTACAAAAAAATATATGAAAAAGTAAGAGTAATGTCTTGAAATAGTTGAAAATTAAAAAAATATTAAAAAGCAAATGCAATATCTTGAAAATTTGAAAAAAAATGAAAAAAATTAAAATATGAAAAGATTAGAATATTTAGGATTTTGATTAAGTGTTTTATATATTTAGGGTTTGATTAATTAGAATTTCATTAATTAAACCTTAAGCTTCACTCTAAATTGAAACCATAAATATTAAAGATTTGATAAACGCAATCTCAACTATTTAGGATTTCATTAATGAAACATCAAATATTTAAGGTTTTGTGAATGAAAACCTACAACTCACCCTAAATATTTATATTTTGATTAATGAAACCATGAAATTCTTCCTAAATATTTGGGATTTCATAAATGAATGAATAAATCAAAACCCTAAATATTAAGGATTTCATAAATGAAAGCCAAAATTTAACCATAAATATTTTGGATTTCAGAAATGAAATCATAAATTGAAACCCTAAATATTTAGGATTTCATATACGAAGCATTATATTGAAACTCAAAATATTTAGGGTTTCTTAAATGAATCCCTAATTATTTATAGTTTCTCAAATGAAATCTTAGTTATTTAGGGTTACATTAAAGAAACCTTGAATTGAAATTCTAAATAATTAGGGTTGTATAAAAAATCATAAATTAAAACCTTAAATATTTAGTGTTTGATAAATGAAACCATTAATCGAAACTTTAAATATTTAGGTTTCACAAATGAAACCCAAATTATTTATGGTTTGCAACATGAAACTCTAATTATTTTAAGATTTTATTAATTAAACACTAGATTTATAAATGAAACCTAAAATATTAAGGGTTTCATCAATGAAGATTTTTAAATATATGAAAAGATAAGGGTAGTGTTTTAAATGATTTAAAAAAAAAAAAAAGTAAAACAAACAGATATGTCTTAAAATATTGAAAAAAAAAACTGAAAATTTTAAAAAATATGAAAAAATAAGTCTAATATCTTGAAAAAGTTGAAAAAAATATGAAAAAGCAAGACAAATGTCTTGAAAATTTGAAAAATATGAAATTTTTTGAAAAATATATGAAAATAATAAAATTTTTGAAAAATGAAGTGTAATGTCTTGAAAAAAAATAATTTTTTTAAAAATTTTGAAAATAATAGGAATGTCTTTAAAATTGGAAAGAAATTGAAAATTAAAAAAATATTAAAAAGCAAATCAAATGTCTTGAAAATTAAAAAAAAAATGAAAATAGTAATATATGAAAAGAAAGAATATTAAGGATTTCGATTAAATATTTTATTTATGAAACCCTAAACCCTAATTATTTAGGGTTTCATTAATTAAACATTATGCTTCACCCTAAATTGAAATCATAAATATTAAAGGTTTGATAAATGTAGCCTCAACTATTTAGGGTTTCATCAATGAAATTCTAAATATTTAAGGTTTCGTGAATGAAAGCCTACAAGTCACCCTAAATATTTATGTTTTGATTAATAAAACCATGAAATTTTCCTTAAATATTTGAGGTTTCATAAATAAATCCATAAATTAAAACCCTAAATATTAAAGGTTTCATAAATGAAACCAATAATTTAACCCTAAATATTTAAGGTTTCAAAAATGAAACCATAAATTGAAATCCTAAATATTTAGGGTTGTATAAAAAACTGTGAATTAAAACTTTAGATATTTAGTGTTTGATAAATGAAACCATTAATCAAAACCTTAAATATTTAGGTTTCATAAATGAAACCCAAATTATTTAAGGTTTTCAATATGAAACTCTAATTATTTTAAGGTTTTATTAATTAAACACTAGATTTATAAATAAAACCTTAAATATTAAGGGTTTCATCATTGAAATTTTTTTAAAATATGAAAAAACAAGGATAATGTTTTAAAAGAGTTAAAAAAAATAAAATTATGAAAAACAAAGAGATATGTTTTAAAATATTGAAAAATACTGAAAATTTTAAAAAAATATGAAAAAGAAGGAGTATATGGTCTTGAAAGAGTTGAAAAAAATTTAAATTTTGAAAAATATGAAAAATAAAGTCTAATATCTTGAAAATTTTTTTAAAAAAATTAAAATTTTAAAAAAATATGAAAAAGCAAGAAAAATGTCTTGAAAATTTGAAAAATATGAACTTTTGAAAATTTATGAAAATCCAAGTCCAATTTCCTTAAATATTGAAAAAAATGAAAAAAACAAAGTGTAATGTCTCGAAAAAATATAAAATATGATTTTTAATTTTTTTTTTAAAATCTAAAGGAATGTCTTTAGAATTGAAAAGAAATTGAAAATTAAAAAAATAAATGAAAAAGCAAGAAATGCCTTAAATGAGTTGAAAAGTAAAAATATATTAAAAAGCAAATGAAATTTCTTGAAAATTTGAAAAATATTGAAAATATTAATATAGGAAAAGACAAGAATATTTAGGGTTTTGATTAAATGTTTACTGATGAAACCCTAAATATTTAGGGTTTCATTTGATGGTTTCATTTATGAAACCCTAAACCCTAATTATATAAGGTTTTATTAATTAAACCTTAAGCTTCACCCTAAATTGAAATCATAAATATTAAAGGTTTGATAAATGTAACCTTAACTATTTAGGGTTTCGTGAATGAAAACTTATAACTCACCCTAAATATTTATGTTTTGATTAATAAAGTCATGAAATTCTCCCTAAATATTTGGGGTTTCATAAATGAATGAATAAATCAAAACCTTAAATATTAAGGGTTTCATAAATGAAACCTAAAATTTAACTATCAATATTTAAGGTTTTAAAAATGAAACCATAAATTGAAACTCTAAATATTTAGGATTTCATATATGAAGCATTATATTGAAACTCAAAATATTTATGGTTTCTTAAATGAATCCTTAATTATTTATAGTTTCGCAAATGAAACCTTAATTATTTAGGGTTACATTAAAGAAACCTTGAATTGAAATCCTAAATAATTAGGGTGCTATAAAAAACCATAAATTAAAAACTTAAATATTTAGTGTTTGGTAAATGAAACAATTAATTAAAACCCTAAATATTTAGGTTTCATAAATGAAACCCAAATTATTTATGTTTGCCATATGAAACTCTAATTATTTAAATATTTTATTAATTAAACACTAAATTTATAAATGAAATCCAAAATATTAAAGGTTTTATCAATGAAAATGTTTAAAAATATGAAAATGTAAGGGTAATGTTTTAAATAAGTTAAAAAAATATAAAAATATGAAAAACATGAGATATGTCTAAAATATTGAAAAAAACTAAAAATTTAAAATATATGTAAAAACAAGAGTATTGTCTGGAAAGAGATGAAAAAAATTAAAATTTTGAAAAAAATATATGAAAAAGCAAGACAAATGTTATTGAAAATTTGAAAAATATGAAAATTTTGAAAAAAATATGAAAATCCTAATACAATTTCTTTAAATATTGAAAATAATACAAAATTTGAAAAATATAAAAAAGGAAGTGTAATGTGTTGAAAAAAAATTAAAAAAAAAGATTTTTTAAAATTTGGAAAATCAATAGGAATGTTTTTAAAATTGGAAATTAAATTTTTCGAAAAAGCTAGAGTAATATCTTGAAAGAGTTGAAAACTAAAAAAATATTATGAAGCAAATGAAATGTCTTGCAAAGTTGAAAAAAATGAAGATATTAATATATGAAAAAACAAGAATATTTAGGCTTTCGATTAAATATTTTATTTATGAAACTCTAAATATTTAGGGTTTGATTTTATGGTTTCATTTATGAAACCTTAAACCTTAAGTATTTAAGGTTTCATTAATTAAACCTTATGCTTCACCCTAAATTGAAATCAAATATTAAAGGTTTAAGAAATGTAGCCTCAACTATTTAGTGTTTCATTAATGAAATTCTAAATATTTAGAGATTCATGAATGAAAACCTACAACCCACCCTAATTATTTTTGTTTTGATTAATGAAACTTTGAAATTCTTCCTAAATATTTGGGGTTTCATAAATGAATCCATAAATCAAAACCCTATATATTAAGGGTTTCACAAATGAAACCAATTATTTAACCTTAAATATTTAGGTTTTCATAAATGAAAGCATAAATTGAAACCTTAAATATTTAGAATTTCATAAATGAAACATTAAATTGAAACCCTAAATATTTAGGATTGTATAAAATGAAATATACAAGAACACACACTGGAGGGGGGGGGGGGGGGGGTTGAATAGTGGGTTATAATTTTTTTGTAAATACTATTAGTTCACAAGTTGCCTTCTTGGATATATGTTAGTTTAAATTAGCAAATATATCCCTGTAAGGCAAAACTTTGAAAGTCTTTCCAAAAGAGCACAGTAGGCAAGATAAATATATATAATCATAAGACAACAAATGAGAGTTTATTTTTATACTGGTTCACTCAACCTGAGTTACGTCCAGTTCTCCCAGGGACGGAGGCACTTACAGAGCTGGGGGCATTGGGCCCCCCGGATTTTTTAAGTTTTTTTTAATATATATATAAAATATTTTATAATTATACTTTTTAAAAATTTTAATTATATAAATTATATTTAAATATTTTTTATTTTCTATTTTAATAAAACAATTAAATACATTTTTATAATATTACTATAAATTAATATTTTATTCTTTTATTGTTTTTATTATAAAGATATTATATTTTTTTCTTTTTACAAAATATTTGGGTGTAATTATTTTAATATAATTTATTATTATTTAAAATAATATAAATGATTGATTTCCCATCAAATGAAATTATTTTTGTTCAAAAAAAAAATTATTAGTCTTTTTTTATGTTAATTTGATTTTTTTTATTATATTGATTATAATTGATTTAATAATGATTAGTGCGTGAATCTCTGGTGGATCTTCTTTCCATGACTTCTCTTTACTTTCCAACAATCCCCACTTCCTCCCATGACAGCGATCCTCTCTTCCTCCCTAGGTTAAGTTTTTTTTTTTTTTTTTTTTTTTTCAAAATGTTGTGAATAGTGTGTGATCAGTACCACACTTCTACGAAGATGCTGTTTACCACCGCCAACCAATCTTTTTTTTCGGCGCGATCACACCAAATTAAGTGTCGAAGTTAAATATTGATTAGTACGTGAACACTACCACACCTTTGCGAAGCTACTGTTCACCACCGTCGACCAATCTTTTTCCTGGCGCAATCACACTAGATCAAGTGCCGAAACTGAATATCGATTAGTGCGTGAATAGTACTGCACCTTTACGAAGCTGTTTACCACCGTCAACCAATCTTTTTCCCTTGATCCTAAGTCTCTCACAAGTCTAGGGTTAACTACATTTGTAACAAGCTTGACTCATATGACATTTATGCTCCAACTTGAGAAGGGTATTTAAAATATATATATATATATATATATATATATATATATATATATATATATATATATATTATCTTGGTAGTTATTATCTTTATATGATGTAATCAATTACTGAGGTTTCCTCAATATAAATAAAGATGAGGTGTGGTTTTCTGAAACACACAGTAAATACATCATTCTAATAAAACTAATACTTATATTTATTATAAATCTATTATATTTATAATAAATATATTATAATTTTTTAAAAATAAATTTTAATTTATCATTAAGAAAAAAATAAAATTGGCCCCCTACTCTAAAATCCTGCTTCCGTCCTTGACTCCTTTAACAACTATTAAAGGGTTCCACTATAATCAACTGATTACAAAATAAGTATTCTTCACTGCTACTTCTAGTTACAAGTATTCTTTATGCCACTACTGGCTACAAATATTCTAAACCACTTCTAGTTACAAGTATTCTTTTATCATTAAGCCACTCTTGGTTTTCTATACAAATATGTATAAGATTAAAATAACTCTCACAGAGAGGATAAGAATTGTTAGGATCAGCCGGTTATAATCAAGAGGGGGGGAGGTGAATTAATTCAATGTAAACTACCAGATTCTTTTTCTAATAAAAGATTTTCACCACCACTCTTAATGTTTTGATAGAAACGTTTTTAGAAAATGTGATATTGAATGAATAATCCAGAAAACAACCTCAGTTATGATAGAATTGATTAGAACAAATAAACTTGATAAAGATCAAAATATGAATTCAAAGAGTTTAAGAGATGGAGAGAATGAGCCTGTTGATTTTATATTGGTTTGATTAACTACCGATTTACATCCAGTTCTCCCTTTCACCAAGGGGTTCCACTATGAATTTGATTACATACACCATGCACACACAATTCACAGCAAATCCTGAATCACAACTTGAAATAGGAACCTAAAAAACTGAATGTGAAAAACACCATTCACCATTCAATTTCTAAACACTAGAACAATACAATTCTAGAAACAAAGATTAGAAACACAATTATAATTCCAACACAACATCTAAGAACGAAATTCCTACAATGCAAATCAAACAAGATTAATAAAAAGATTCAAGAACGAAAATACATTTGTGTGCTGATATAGCTAATGTAAGGTAAGTTGAGAAACTCCAATGTGAGTAAGTTTAGTTGTCAAGAACAAGCATTTGAATCACCTCAGTTCATGAAAGAACAAGAGAGGAATATAACTGTATAGGCTTAGAGGTTTAATCTCAAAAAAGTTTAGTAGTAAGAACAAGAATGAATTTTTCTGAAACTCAAGAGATTAAAAGATGTGCAGAAGAGTAAAGAGCAAACTTCAGAGCAATATCAAATTTGAAAATCAAATCAAAAGGATTTGGATTTTTGACAAATGAAAGAATGAAAAGATATTATGAATATTGGTCTCTCTGCAAAGAATGCTATGGGTTCAAATATATAGGATGGGTCAAAAAGATTCAGAGTTAGTTAGACATGAAATACACAAGAACACACTAGAAGGGGGGGTTGAATAGTGGGTTAAAACTTTTTCGAAAATACTATTAGTTCACAATTTTCCTTCTTGGATATATGTTAGTTTAAATCAGCAAATATATCCTTGCAAGACAAAGCTTTAAAAACCTTTCCAAAAGAGCATAATGGGCAAGATAAATATATGTAATTACAAATCAACAAATGAGAACTTGTTTTTATACTGGTTCACTTAACTTGAGTTACGTTCAATTCTCCTTTAACAACTGTTAAATGGTTCTACTATAATCAACTGATTACAAAACAAGTATTCTTCACTGCCACTCTTGACTACAAGTATTCTCTATGCCACTATTGGCTATAAATATTCTAAACCACTTTTGGTTACAAGTATGAATCTCCCCTTGAGATTATACTTTCCAAGTATTCTTTTATCACTAAGCCACTCCTGGCTTTCTATACAAATATGTAGAAGATTCATATAGCTTTCAAAGAGGGGATATAAGCAAATGTTGAATCTATGTGAGCTTGTAGAGGATGGATATTCTCTTTTTCTCTCAGCTCGTGTTCAAGACTTTTTCTCAGAGTGCTCTTTCTTGCTGTCTAGATTGATTTGAGTTATTTTATTCTAGTCCATTAGTCTTCTCGTTGCATGGAAGAATTCTTATATAGTGAGCTTCATGAATTTGAACGTTGGAAAAGACTTCTTTCCGTTATCTCATACAGTAGAGTGTTGAAATAGCTTTGACTGTGCTTGATGTGACAGGAGCAGGTTTCTGTCTTTGTCATACTTTGCTTTTAGCATAAGGCGTGCATCTCGATGCTGATTTGTCCTTTAGCTGTACCTACACACTTCACATAATTTGAGACATACAAGCAATACGAGGAATCAAAGAAAGTAATGTCAAAGAGAGTCTCCCTTTCTTTCTGTTGTAGTAGTCCCTTTATTTGAGTAAAGAATTAATTATAAAACACATATTCTTCAGCACATATGATAGATTATATTTTGTTCCTGCACAGACAGTGTCTGGCTTAATAGACATAGTTTGGTCTTGATTAAGTACGGTTTGTTTGTGCATAGACAGCGTCTGGCTTAACAGACACATTTTGAAATAAAAGACAGGTCTATTCTAGCCTTAAACATTGTCTGGCTTAGCATTAGACATCGTTTGGCTTGTTCCATACATGGTCTGGTCTAGTATATATGCATGATCTGGTCCTACACTTTACATAGTCTGTCCGAGACTATTGTATGGTCTTGTCTTAGACTTTGTGTGGGTTCTTCCAAACATTCATGTTCTTTTTAAGAACTTTATTTTAGTTTGATTTCAAGCAATTATAGTGCGTGACTTAATCATAATCAATTATTAGACAATTGAGACGAAAGTGAGAGTTAGAGAGATTATACCATTGTCTGTTCTTACTTTATTTCCTGAAATCACTTAATCTGAAAACATTAGTTGATCAAATATTATCACATTTATTATCATCAAAACCTATCAAGGTATTAGGGGTTGGACATCATCAAATGTCTTGGTTTTAACAAGATAAAGAATGAATCTTGGAATCTTTCAAAATGACCGTTATACCAGATATAATCAATTGTAGTAAAGGTGTAATTGATTATCTCATATATCAGAGGATGATTTAAACTTGCTGTCATTTATTATAATCGATTGCAATAGACTTGTAATTGATTGCAATCGAGATAGAGCTAATTTTGAGTTTTAGAGATAGACTTGTAATCGATTGCAGCTTGATGGTAATCGATTGTAATTGAAATAGGGCAATATTTGAAATCTGAAAACAACATTGTAATCGATTGCCATTTGTTGGTAATTGATTAACCCAATACTAGAGATGATTCAAAAATGATTTGGCCATCTGGTAATCGATTCCCATAATGTGTAATCGATTGCAATTTTTCAAAATTAGTTCATAAGAAAGAAAATCATCTAGTGATGCTAGAGATAATAGAAAACAGAGCAGATCAAACATCTAGCAAGAAAAATATCTAGCTTAGTCTATAACAAACAATACAATGCCATCATCCATACATGTTATGACATAAAATAGAAAATACTAGACTAAGAGAATGGAGAAGACTTAAGATATTAAGATACCAAAAATCTAAGTGAAGAAGCATCAATCATCAAGAACAAGTGTTGAATCTATGTGAACTTGTAGATGATAGGTATTCTTTTTTCTCTCAGCTCATGTCTCTCACTGGATTTTTCTCAAGTGCTTTGCTTGCTGTACAAATTTCTTTGAATGAGTTCGTTATTGTTTATCAGCATTTCATCATCCTTCTTGTTGCATGGAAGCTTCCTTATATAGTGAGCTTCATGGATTTGAACGTTGGAAAAGGCTTGTTTTCGTTGTCTCACAGAAGAGTGTTGAGATAGCTTTGACTATGCTTGATGTGACAGGAGTAGGATTTGTTTCTGCCACAGTTGTCTTTTAGTTTAAGGTGTGCACTCTAATGCTGATTAGTCCTTTGGATGTACCTACACACTTCATGTAATTTAAGACAAGCAAACAATACGAGGAATAGAAGAAGGTAAGATCAAAGAGTATCTCGCTTTCTTTTTGTAACTACAGTGCCTTTATTTGTGTAAGAAATTAATTATAAAACACATATTTTTCAGCACATATGAAAGACTATATCTTGTTCTTGCACAGACAACGTCTGACTTAACACACATAGTTTGGTATTGATTAAGTATGGTCTGTTTGTGCGTGATTTAATCATTATCAGTTACCAGACAGTTAAGACAAAAGTGAGAGTTAGAGTGATTATACCATTGTCTGTTCTCACTTTATTTCTTGAAATCACTTAGTCTAAAATCATCAAATATTATCAGATTTGTTATCATCAAAACTTATCAAGGTATTAGAGGTCAAGACATTATCAATCATCTTGGTTCTATCAATAAAAACCATGAATTAAAAACCTAAATATTTACGTTTGATAAATGAAATCATTAATCGAAATCCTAAATATTAAGTTTCATAAATGAAACCCAATTAATTTAAGGTTTCCAATATGATACTCTAATTATTTTAAGGTTTTATTACTTAAACATTGTATTTATAAATGAAATCCTAAATATTAAAGGTTTCATCAATGAAAGTTTTTAAAAGTATGAAAAGGCAATTGCAATGTTTTAAAAGAGTTAAAAAAAATAAATATATGAAAAATAAAGAGATGTGTCTTAAAATATTAAAAAAAAATTAAAAATTTGAAAAATATGAAACAGTAATAGTAATGTTTTGAAAAAGTTGAAAATAATTAAAATTTTGAAAAAAATATGAAAAAGCAAGACAAATGTCTTGAAAATTTGAAAAATATGAACTTTTTGAAAAAATATGAAAATCCAAGTCCAATTTCTTGAATTTCTTTGACAAATATGAAATTATTGAAAAAATATGAAAATCCAAGTGGAATTTCTTTAAATATTGAAAAAAAAGTGAAAATTTTGAAAAATATGAAAAAGGAAGTGTTAATGTCTTGAAAAATAAAAATAAAAAATGATTTTTTTAAAAAAAAATTGATAAATGAATAGGAATGTCTTTAAATTTGGAAAGAAATTGAAAATTTTAAAAAAAAAGTAATGTATTGAAAGAGTTGAAAATTAAAAAAATATTAAAAAGAAAATGAAATTTCTTGAAAATTTAAAAAAAATGAAAATATTAAAATGTGAAAAGATAAGAATATTTAAGATTTTTATTAAATGTTTTATTTATGAAATTCTAAATATGTAGGATTTCATTTTATAGTTTCATTTATGAAACCGTAAATTCTAATTATTTAGGGTTTCACCAATTAAAACTTTAAGTTTCATCCTAAATTAAAACCATAAATATTAAAGGTTTAATAAATGTACCCTCAACAATTTAGAGTTTCATTAATGAAACATTAAATATTTAGAATTTTATAAATGAAAACTTGCAACTCATTCTAAATATTTATGTTTGGATTAATGAAACCTTGAAAGTCTCCCTAAATATTTTGGGGTTAATAAATGAATGAATAAATCAAAATGCTAAAAAAAATTTCTTAACAATAATTTGACCTTAAATATCTAGGATTTCAGAAATGAAACCATAAATTGAAACTTTAAATATTTAAAATTTCATATATAAAATATTAAATTAAAACCTTAAATATTTAAGGTTATATAAAAAATTATAAATTAAAACTCTAAATATTTAGTATTTAATAAATGAAACCATTAATCGAAATCCTAAATATTCAGAGTTGTATAAAAAAATCATAAATTAAAACTTTAAATATTTGGTCTATGATAAATAAAATCATTGATCAAAATTTCAAATATTTAGGTTTCATAAATAAAACTCAAATTATTTAAGATTTCCTATATGATATATGAAACTCTAAATATGAATGAAAATTTTTGTAAATATGAATAAAAATTTGTGTGCTAGTTTTAATGCTAATGTTAACCATCAAATATGATAACTAAGAAGCTAAATTTATCATGTAAACAAAGATAAAACGCCTCGAAAACATAGATAACTTCATATATTACACAAAAATTAAAATAAATATAATGATATTTAGTCTACATATCCTCAGCATCTATACTAATTTTGAATGAAAATGATCCATTCAATTCCAAGTAAAGCATTTGTGCTTCGACTCCACCAGAAGGTAGAATGCAGCCAAAAGTTCTTACAGACAAAAAATAAAAGCACTTTGGGTGTGCCCAATTTTACAGATCTTTTACTTCTACACCAAGTTTCCCAACATTTAGTTGGAATGAGCTAATACTTTCACAGAACTATTCTATAATTCTCTTAATTGTCAGGTTGTACACACTAGAATGAGCACGTCATGTCGGGACAAGAAAATGGCCCTCATCCTGACTGTTGATCCAGAGAAAAGGAGTAGCTATTGCCAGAAGAGCAAAAGAAAGGCCACAGACTAATTTATGTTTAGTCTTTTGAAATGGCTTTCCCATGAGAACAGTTTCTGTAACTTTTCTACTTTCAGGATCAACAACCTCAGAAGGCCTCTGCATATCAGTATTACCAGGAATGTCATCTGTTGATGAGACTGACTCTGGCCCACCTTGGAACTGAACATCACTATCGCTATATAAGCTTTCACTCTCTTTGGAATCAAAGTTGACATGATCTGCAATACCATTTTGATCATATTTAGAATAAGATGCCGGACTCCACTTGATATTGCCTGATGATAAACTTTTGATCCTTCTATTTGGTTTCTCAGAGCAATCTGAAATATCATCACTTGGGTCTTGAAGAGAGTGAATGAGCTTCCTAGGAGTCATAAAGATTTTACTGCTGTCCTGCATGTGTGATCTCTGAGTACAGGAGAGAAGACATAATCTGTTAGCTCTTTAGAACAAAAGAACTTGTGATTTTAATCACAAACATGGCAGCATTGGAAATCATCAAAGTTTCAATTAACAAAAGAACGTGATTTGTGTGTACTGCCATAAAATTTGGCAGCTTCTATAGCCCACTAAGATAAATTTGCACAAAGTTGAACTGACGTATGCACAGGAGAAGCTTATGCTAAGTAATGAAGAACATTATGCAAATACACTCTTAAATGGTGCATGAAAAGTAAATGTAAGCTATAAATTAAATTGTGAGTAAATGAAATAGTATATCACGATCAAAAGAATATTCTTTCCATTTCCTATTCCTAGTTATTTCTTCTTTTAACAATACCATTGTTAAAATTATTTCAATCAAGAATTAATTGGCTAAAAAGAATCTTCATTATGTAATATTTTCTCATTAAGCTTGTTTAACAGCGCTGTTAACAAAGATATGTAAAAGGAGTTAAAGAGTAAGAGAATAAAAAATTGGATTAAAGTGAGAGTGAGTGTTGTAAAGCTGTCTGTATAGCATGTGCAATTTCATTCCCAGAACTATAGACCAAATATGACTAATATCTGGTCTGATACACTTACTAGGGGACTTGTGTTGGCACTTCTGGATGCTCCATGCCAAGGACTTTTGTGCATGAAACCAGCAAACTCTGTTAAATCTCCCCGTCCATTAGAAAACTCACGATCCATAGTGTGGTGACTGTGGTCCAACAAGGCATTTCCTTGCCCTGACTTTGAGAACAAACCATCCTTGAGAGACACATCAACCCCTCCATTTTCATGACTCCAAAGCTTCCTATTCACACTCCTTCGTTCATAGAAGTTATGCAAAGGTAGACTTGTTGAAATCGGAGATTCATATCCATTGAAGAAGTCCAAGTTCTGTGACTCTGGAGAAATAGATGAGGCAGAACGGTCTTCATCACCAGAAAAACATTCTCCTTCCATATAGTCTTTTCTACTGAAATTCGAACCCGTCACAGAAGCAGGACTCTTTACACCTCTTGATTTTTTATCGGTGGCAATTATCTTAGCAGTTTGCAAAGCCTCAAATGCAGCTCCTTTGACATATGCCATTTTGTCTGATTGACACAGCTCCATCACCTCAATTATCTGTTCAACCTCCGAAAATATGCTCCTTGGATCTAGACATTTCATCAAGAAGTTCACCATTTGAATGGCTACAAACCGCTTCTGAGAATTCCCCTCCAAAGGCTCACTGCCAGCATCTAGTATTCTCAGTCCAGATTGTATGAGCAGTCTAGCATAGGCTTCAACAATCAACGCATTGCGCTTTGCCAGGGCCATAACCAGACCCATGTGTGAATTAGTTTGTGTGGACTTTCCCTCTAATGCCACAGAGACATTCTGGCAAACCCTATTAACCATCTCATCCGAAGCAAAACGCCAGTTGTCCGAATCCACAAGAGCCTTTAAGCAAAGGGCCGAGCCACATGTCAAGCTCTCTTGAGAACTTGAGAGAGAGTCCGAAAGGGGCTTACAAAGAGACTGAATTATTTGCCTCTTCTTCTCTTCTGGGGTTGTGGGGTCAATTCCATACCTTGCTATGGCTGGCACAACCTTTGAGCATGCTTGCTGAAGAGGGAAAGACCCTGCACTTGAAGCTAAGGTCTGAACTATGGATTGCATAATGCTGTCTATCATGGGAACAATCTTGACTCCATGAACACGAGCAAGAACCTCATACAGTGAAATTGTGAATTCTCCAGACAAAGAACCAGTTTCCTTGGTCTCAGAGACTTGTGCAAGAAAGATGGGAATTGTCTTCAAGTCTAAATCTTTCACATATGACTTCAATGCTCTCATGGCGAATTTGCGGCTATTCGCATCTTTGTCAAGATTTTGAATCTCCCTCTGTAGCATTGGACTCAGATTCCTTACCATTTTGGAACTAAAACCAAAAACAACCCCCATAAGCAGCAGATAACAATAACAAAAGACAAATACAAGGCACAAAGAGCAAACACATATGAAGACAGATCCCACTTTTTTTATATTCCCATGGCAGAACACCCCCCATCCCCACCCCAGTTTACTTCAACAAATTGAGTCAAAGTTCATACATAGATTTTTTTCGGGCAAAAATGAATAAATGAATGATCTTGCAACTGGGACAGTTGAAAAACTCAAAATTGAATTATAAAAGCCAACTATTTGAATTAAATCTTGGTATCACAACATTATTAATCTTACAAATGGTACAGTATAAAAAATTACAATAGAATGAAAAACCCACTAACTGCAAACCAATTACTCCCTCTGTGATCTTGAATCTTTACCAGTCAAACCAAAATAAAATAAACTTTATCGTTTGGGGCATTCACGATGACAGTAGATAGGAACAAAATCAGTTTTTTTTATAATAGAAAACAAAAAAGAAAGCACAAAAATGGAGCTTCCAGCTGCAAATTGTAAATCAAATAGTATAGAACAAAAAGAACTATAATTCAATTACCAAAAAAAAAAAAAAACACACCTGTATTGTGCAATTGCGCGGGTAGCACTTCGCCCTCAGCAGCTTGTGAGAGAGAAAGGGTGTGTAATGGAGTGAGTGAGAGAGAGAGAGAAGCAATGTCTGAATGAATGTGTTTTTAGTTTAGGGCTTGAAATTCAAATTTTGAGCATGTTTTTAGGGATTGATGTGTAGTGACAGCTGTTTCTTAATTTCTTAAGTATATATTTTTCCACTTCTGGCTTAACGTTGTTGTGAGCGATTCATTTGAATTGCTGCTTTCGTTTTCACATCTCTTTCCTCCAAATTCCACCGCTATCCCTCCTTTCGTGGGTCCCACCACAAATTTCACCAATTAATAACCCCTTCTTGACCAAGATACCCTCTAAGGCTCCAACCTTCTATTTTTTTTACCATATATCTTCAATATATTTTTTTACAATTTTTTTATTTTATTTTCATCACTTGTTTTTTTTTTTTTTTTTTTTTATCTGGAGCAGACTATTGTCTTTAGTTCCTGAAATTATGTAAGGATGTCAGAATAGTCCATAAAATTAAAAAAAAAATACGTAATTAAACTAATAATTTAATTGTATAATCTAAACTTAAATAACTTGAGTTTTCTTAAAAAAAAAAAAAGAGCTTGAGAAATGATTCAATGGTCTAAATCTACTTACCTTCCAAATCCCACAATTTTGACACCAATCAAGTGATTTTATTTAGATTACCCTAGATTAAAAAGTTAAAATAAAAAAAAATTGATAGATGTTTGTTTTTTCATTGAATTGAATGATAATTTGATTGAATGTATATTTGATTTCACATTATAATTAATTAGATATAATTTTTAATACAATTAATAATTACTTTTACATAATTTTTTATGTGATTTTACTATAAACATGATCTTAAATATAAAATCAAACATTCATCCACAGATTAATCAAAATTTAACATTATTCCTCTTATAAATATTCATTATTTTTGTCAAGATTCCTAAAAGAATCTTAAAAACAACTTGATACAATTTCAATTAAAATTATGGTTGATATATGTTGTAATTGTATCACACTCTAAATTTTTTTTTTATTTAAGCCTGTTATATATGATTGAAAAATTGACTAATGTGAGAACTTTTGAAATAAAAGATTTGATATAACGGAAAAAATATTAGTTGTTGGCACTTAGTAGAGTTTCTTGGAGCAGTTCAGTTCAAGTGTTTCAGTTCAGTTGTGTTTCATGAACGAAACGAAACTGAAACAACATTCGTGACAACTACCAACAACTACACTCTATGCTTACTTTTCTTCGTCCCTTCTTCTGCTTCCTACGTCCCAAGTCCTATTCTTTTCCATACAAATGCAAATTCCCACTTCAAAATTTTCCCAAACCCATTTTCAATGATCGCAAGGTAATGCTAAATCCGAAGCCACTTGGTTACTCTCACGGTTCATGTGCTGAAAAGTTAGTTTTCTTTTTCTCTCTTTTCTCTGTGCAGTTACTGTGTGAACATTTCCGTTTTGCGGCTTTCAGTAACACTGCATTGAGCTATGCCTTCAGCAACGACGCAGGGGATGCTAATGGAATCGATTTCTTGCACCTCAGGGAAGAGCGTGGGGTTCGTGCAAATCCCATGACCTATTTGTGGCTTCTAGAAGGGTGTTTGAGTTCTGGGTCGTTTTCTGATGGTTGGAAGCTTCATGGGGAGATTCTGAAGATGGGTTTTTGTGCAGAAGTGGCTTTGGCTGAGCGTCTTATGGACTTGTACATGGCCTTTGGTGACTTGGATGGTGCAGTCAAGGTGTTTGATGACATTCCTGTAAGACCCTTGTCTTGTTGGAACAAGGTTTTGCACAGGTTTGTTGCTGGGAAGATGACGGGTTGTGTGCTGGGTTTGTTTAGGCGAATGATGTGGGAAAAGGTGAAGCCTGATGAGAGGACTTATGCTGGGGTTTTGAGGGGTTGTGGTGGTGGTGTTCATTTCCACTGTGTGGAGCAGATACATGCAAGGACTATAGCTCATGGTTATGAGAATAGTTTGTTGGTATGTAATTCTCTGATGGATTTATATTTTAAAAATGGGTTTTTGAATTCGGCTAAGAAGGTTTTTGAGAGTTTACAGAAGAGGGATAGTGTTTCTTGGGTAGCTATGATATCCGGTTTATCACAAAGTGGGTGTGAAGAAGAGGCGGTTCTTCTGTTTAGTCAGATGCACACATCGGGAGTCTATCCTACCCCTTACATTTTTTCGAGTGTTCTAAGCTCCTGTACGAAAGTAGAGTTTTTCAAGCTTGGGGAGCAGCTCCATGGCCTTGTTCTGAAGCAGGGGTTCTCTTCGGAAACGTATGTTTGCAATGCCCTTGTGACATTATATTCACGTTTGGGGAACTTTATATCTGCTGAGCAGGTTTTTAATGCAATATCGCTGAGGGATGAAGTTTCATATAATTCGCTCATCTCAGGTTTAGCTCAACAAGGGTATAGTGACAGAGCTTTAGAGTTGTTTAAGAAAATGTGTCTTGATTGCCTAAAGCCTGACTGTGTTACAGTTGCAAGTCTTTTGAGTGCCTGTTCATCAGTTGGGGCACTTCTGGTAGGAAAGCAATTTCACTCGTATGCTATAAAGGCTGGGATGTCTTCGGATATTATCTTGGAAGGTTCACTGCTTGACCTTTATGTAAAATGCTCGGATATAAAAACTGCCCATGAATTTTTCCTTTCAACTGAAACTGAAAATGTAGTGTTGTGGAATGTGATGCTTGTAGCTTATGGCCTGTTAGACAATCTAAATGAATCATTTAAAATATTTACTCAGATGCAGATGGAAGGCATTGTACCAAATCAATTCACCTATCCAAGTATTTTGAGAACTTGCTCTTCTTTGAGGACTCTTGATCTAGGAGAACAAATTCACACTCAAGTGCTAAAAACTGGCTTTCAGTTCAATGTGTATGTCTGTAGTGTGCTTATCGATATGTATGCTAAACTTGGAAAATTGGATAATGCCCTGAAAATTCATAGAAGACTAAAAGAAAAAGACGTTGTTTCTTGGACAGCCATGATTGCTGGGTATGCACAGCATGAAAAGTTTGCTAAAGCTCTTAACCTATTTAAAGAAATGCAAGATCAAGGGATACAATCTGATAATATAGGATTTGCAAGTGCAATTAGTGCATGTTCAGGTATCCAAGCACTTAATCAAGGACAGCAAATTCATGCTCAGGCATGTGTCTCTGGTTATTCAGGTGATCCTTCAATTGGTAATGCACTTGTTAGTCTTTATGCTAGGTATGGGAAAGTACAAGAAGCATACTTTGCTTTTGATCAAATATTTTCTAAAGATAATATATCATGGAACTCATTGATATCTGGTTTTGCACAAAGTGGACATTGTGAGGAAGCACTGAGTCTATTTTCTCAAATGAATAAAGCTGGACTAGAAATCAATTCATTCACATTTGGTCCTGCAGTTAGTGCTGCTGCCAATGTTGCTAATGTTAAACTAGGGAAGCAGATTCATGCCATGATTATAAAAACTGGCCATGATTCAGAAACTGAAGTTTCTAATGTTTTGATCACACTATATGCAAAATGTGGTACCATTGATGATGCTGAGAGACAGTTTTTTGAAATGCCTGAGAAAAATGAGATTTCTTGGAATGCCATGCTTACTGGTTATTCTCAACATGGTCATGGATTTAAAGCATTAAGCCTTTTTGAGGATATGAAGCAGCTTGATGTATTGTCAAATCATGTCACCTTTGTGGGAGTTTTATCAGCATGTAGCCATGTGGGTTTGGTTGATGAAGGAATTAGCTATTTTCAATCAATGAGTGAAGTTCATGGTTTGGTGCCAAAACCTGAACATTATGCATGTGTTGTGGATCTTCTTGGGCGGTCTGGTCTTTTAAGCCGTGCAAGGAAATTTATTGAGGAGATGCCAATTCAACCAGATGCAATGGTTTGGAGGACCCTTTTAAGTGCTTGTATTGTTCATAAGAATATTGATATTGGAGAGTTTGCTGCTAGTCATCTTCTGGAACTGGAACCCAAAGATTCAGCAACCTATGTTCTGCTTTCAAATATGTATGCAGTCACTGGGAAATGGGTTTGTAGGGATCAGACAAGGCAAATGATGAAAGATAGAGGTGTTAAAAAAGAGCCTGGTCGTAGCTGGATAGAGGTTAATAACTCAGTTCATGCATTTTTTGCTGGTGATCAGAAACACCCTCATGTAGATAAGATATATGAATATCTCAGAGATTTGAATGAACTAGCATCTGAAAATGGTTACATACCACAGACCAATAGTCTTTTGAATGACATAGAGCAACGTCAAAAGGGTCCAACACAAATTATTCACAGTGAAAAACTGGCAATTGCTTTTGGATTGCTTAGTTTGTGTAGCTCAACTCCTATCCATGTTTTTAAAAACCTTCGTGTTTGTGGCGATTGTCACAATTGGATTAAGTATGTCTCTAAGATTTCAGATCGGGTGATTGTAGTGAGAGATTCATATCGTTTTCATCATTTTAAGGGTGGTATTTGTTCATGTAAAGATTACTGGTAAGGTGGCAGAACAAGGTTCACTAAAATGAAAGAATCCCCCTAGAATTGTGGGATGGACCAGGATTTATGAGAAGTGTTGCAGAATATTTTTCATAGGTCACCTATGCCATTGGTAAGAACTCTAACATGAAATAATTAGATAGATTTTAGGACAAGAAAGTGACTTGATGCTTATACAATTATGTTCTTCAATTTATGTATACATAGTATGTTCTATCCTCTTCTATACCTTTACTTCATCTGATCAGGTTCTTGAGTACTTTAGTAGGCTCCCTTATATTAAAAAATCAACATTATGTTAGTTATTTTTTCACTAAGTATTGTGAAGCCATGTTTTTCTATTCTCCCTTTCAGGTGAACAATAATAGCTGAAGCATTTCATGAGCTTTCTCTGCATGCATTCTTTTTTATCCAAATATCATGCTTGAGCTTTTGGTGGCATTTGGTTTGAGCCACAATGCTGATTTGGATCAATACTCAAAATTGAAGATCTTATAAATATGCTAGGAGGTATTGCCATTGATCCTTGTAGGAGATTGTACACAGATCATCTTTTATCTTCCTGAGTCTAAAAGTGTAAGGCTGGCATAAGCTGGGTAGAGTCATCTTTGATAAAAGTGAATCTGACCTTGAAATGCATAGAGGGGGAAGCAAGTGAAAACCTGGTTAGAATTTAGATATGAAGAGTGTTTCATTCTTCTTTTCCTTCTGGTTATGTGGTTTGATTGAGCCTCAGCCTCAAGTCTGTCTCCATTTTATTGCCTGTTTACCATGTGTGTCAACAATCACCATTTCACTAAATGGAAAACTCCCGAACTGTATTTGCCAATGATAGGTGACTTGTGCTAAATGCAACTCAAAGGAAGGTCACAAACTGTCAGAGAAGGCAAAAATGAGGTTGATTAAGGTCTCTAAGGTACTGCTTTCTCAACTAACTACAACAACTTCGCAAGCAATTCAATTCAGTTGCAGGTAACCCATCAACTAGTCCCTAGATGCCAGGAAATCTCCGCCAGAAAGGTTGGCCACTAAAGGAGATTTTAGTTTTTTCAGGAGGAATCAAATTCGCATCCCTGAGAATGAGTTGGTGTCACAAAGCTGTGTATGAATTATTCATGCAAGTCCTGACCAAACACTAAAACATCATGCATATCATACGTCCATTGTAGTAATATTTAAAAAGCAACGCTAACACTGTAATTTCAGCACAAAAAAAGTTGAAATGGGACCCTCGAGTAGGTAGAATTTCTGAAATGTAATCATACCAGAGAATCTTAGTGTAAGTAGAATCATAGTACTATATTGCAACTGAACATGTGTAATATTTTATTTATCAGTCAACTATTTATCTATTCCTATGCATGAATTTTATATGCAAATGTAAACTTCGAGTACCTTTTATGCAGGGAAATTTAAAAATCTCATGTTTGAATAGTTTATGACAAATCATCAAAATATGCTTGACAGTAGACATGTATAAGAATATGTATATCTTGAATTTTCCAACATCCCACGTTTCTCTTGTTTTGGTGTGATGTCAAGACAGTTAAGGCATTCAAAATACAGGATTTTGATTTATACGAATTGTTATTGAGATGCACGTCTCAAATGCCCTAGGATTAGGTTTGACACTGGGAGAGAGAAAGACACTAGGTTTAGGTTTGACTCACATGACAAATGGATCCTTCCTAAACTCTGATTTTCATTTTATCTTTACTACACAGTGGAGTGACTAGAGAGGATTAAAGCCTTTGAACATCATTATTTTCATGTTTAAATACATGGTCCATAATCAATTCACCTACGAGCTTAATGGCAATTTCTTCATTCTGAATTGACTAGTATGTATCACTATAACATGCAGTTATGCCATTTACATTATTCCAGAGTAGCAGGTTTTGAATGGCCTATACTCTTGTGAGGACAAAACTATACCCAAATTAAAAGTTGGCACCTTTAATAGATACAAATTGATGAGACTCAAAGTGGTCTTGCAAGTAACATTGCTATGAAAGTTGCATATCCGACATGAGAAAAATGGAAAAGGGGGAAAATAGTTCCTCCTCACAAGACTTTATTATGCTCACACGCAGAGGTGTACAAAATATTAAGAGGTGGATTCAACTAATCTCACGGTGTTGTTTGGTGACATGGAATAGATGAGGATAAATAATAAAGTGTGGAAATAGTAAGATGATATTGGTAAAGGAACTTTCAGCACATTGATGGATCATAAAAAAACAGACCCATCATGCATATCCTTGGGGTAGATGGCTTTTCCTTTACCACATTATTGTTTATTCACATAGAAAAAGTGGGGTTAGTCATGTTTCCCATTTTGGGAATTTCGATTTTTAGTATATAAAATTTTGTTTAATGGGTAAAAAGTTTTTTAACTTTTTTAAATTTTGATTTTTAGTTTCTAAATAAAAATTTAAACTCCATTTTTTTTATTTAAAGTTAAATTTTTAAAAAGTTTAAAAAATAAAAATCTTAACGAGAGTTTATTTTTTTTTTTAGAGATTTTAACCAGTGAA
The DNA here is from genome assembly GCA_014843725.1 of Amphicarpaea edgeworthii. Classification (NCBI taxonomy): domain Eukaryota; kingdom Viridiplantae; phylum Streptophyta; class Magnoliopsida; order Fabales; family Fabaceae; genus Amphicarpaea; species Amphicarpaea edgeworthii. The sequence continues at coordinate 6,495,117 of CM026325.1, forward strand.
ATAAAAGTTTAAGGTTAAAAATCGAAATTCAACTTTAATCTATCAAATAAAAGTTTAGGGACTTAAAATTAAAATTCTAAAAATTTTAAAGATTAAAAACATAATTAATCTAAAAAAGTATTATTTACTCACACTTTTTAAAATAATTTTATATTATCAAGGAATCACGTAAAATTATCTTGAAAATGATATAAGTAATAGATTATAATTATACTAGTACGAGATTATTTGACACAATTAATACATCACGTATCTTCATTAATTGAAATTGCTGGCAACACCTACGCTTCATGATCCTATAAAATTATTAGTACACAAGTCACTTTTTTCATGGGTCTCCATTCTTCAAAGCCATTTTTCAACCATACAGTTATTATTATGATAAATACCTTATCTAGTCCTTTCCACTCATAATTTAGCTGCTCCCCTTTTCTAGTTCCTTCTCTAGGCAGTGCCACATGAAGTTGGAGCTTATTTTTCAGCCATAAGATAGAGAAAGTAGGTCAAAGCATAGTGTTTCAAACACACCATATATAATAATGAAAGGTGCTTGGGGGAAAATAATGTAGAGTGTATTTGTGGTCACCTCAGTCATAGGAAACCAAGGGAAGCATGTGCAATTATTTTAGGAAATGATGGAGATAGTGTTTCAAGCTGTGAGGATTTTCTGTTGGAACTATAAAACTTGTGACCATGAGCTGGATCATAATACAAGTTTGGTTATTATTATAATTTGTTGCATAGGAAATGGATTTGAATAAACAATTTAATTTCTTAACTATCATAGGTCTTTAATAATTAATTTCTTTAAAAATTATGCATAAGTTAGTTTTGATTTATATAATTCATTCTACCTCATTGTTTTCTTCTCCTAACGTTCCAAAAGAGTCATAATAAACTTGGTAGAAAATTAATCTTCAAATCTCCATAATTTAATAACTTCATAAATCTTCACAGTAGAACTCATTGAACTAAGTTATATATATATATATATAAACTTATTAAAAAGTCATAAATTACTTTCTTAAACATAACTAAACATCTTCCTTATGTTTCTGTCTCTTTTCTCTTTTCCTTGTATTGAACTATGCTTCTTTCTTTCAACATCTTTCATTTTCAAATGACCCACCTTAATTAAGATTCATAATGCTCATATCATTCACATATTCATATTTTGGCGGTGCATTGCATTTACGTTTTGTGTCAAATCTACTCTCTACTCCTCCACCCATTCATTTGCCAATTCAATCACTAGTTTGTAGAATCAAATTCAAATTATGTACGAATTTTTATTTTTTTTAAGTTTCCTTTATGTTATAAATTCAAAGTATATATGGAGATGCCTATGCCACTTCAAAATTGCAATTTTCTGAAAATATATACAATTCTTTCAGAATCCGGAGGAACTTTGTGACATGCTTGGGACAGTCCATTTATGATGTTTAAAAAAGATTGGGACAATTTATACTTTCCTCAGTGACCACATATTTATACTTCGAAGTTTTATTTACCACAAATTCATAAAATTGGACGAGAAGAAAACTAATTAAGAAGAATTGTGAAATTTCTATATTACAAATAGATATAAAAAAAAAAGTTATTTGTCAATTATATATGCCACACGATGTTGATAACTAAATTTCTCAACTGAATGCTAATTATAAGCAAATCTTGAGTTTTATTAATGAAAAGTTGAGAAACAATTTTATTTTTTATTTTTTATTAGAAAGAAACCATGGAATGATGAACATCAACATCAACGTATCATAATCTAGCATATCACAGTGCTAAAAAACAAGTTTAGTGAGAATGCAACATTTAGACATGCATATATACGTGGTAAATATAGATATAAACAATTTGAGAAAAATACATACAACGGCAAACAAATACTCTAGAGCTAGATTTATAAGGATTGTACACTATATACATATAAATATACAAACAAGAGAATCTTATTCTATCCTAATTAAGTCCACATGCAAATTAAAGAAAAAGTCTTCATGATTGTCCTATCCAGGGACTGATAAAGAAATTTTAAATTTTGGGACCAAGACTCGTATCGTATATATAAATTTATAGGTGTAATATATACTTATCTTATGAATTACTCTTTAATTTAGTGCATTTTAAACTATGGGAAGGGAACAATTCATAATTAAAACATTTGTAAACTTTGTATATATAATTATGTATTATACATACAAAGTGTATAGGTGTAATATAATTAAAACATATTAAAGAGTAATTCATTTTAAACTATGAATTACTCTTTAATTTACTGCATTTTAAACTATGTGAAGGGACAATTCATAATTAAATTTATAGGTGTAATATATATATCAATAAAAGTTATAAAAACTTGTGGGGCAACCACCCTACAAAGTACAAAGCTCAATGTGAAAATTCATCCCTAGCCCTATATATCTACTAAGAACTTAGGGTGTAACCAACTGCTGTATCATGAAATGAAATGGAATTGGAACCTCAGAAATTAAGTAGCATAAGTCATGCATGGTGGAATTAAGGGTACTTTGAGTGTAGTAAGTCATTTGTAAAGTAAATATATAGTGGAAAAATTGAAATGATATAGTTTTTTGTAAACACCGCAAAAATGGAATGAGAATAACAACGTGTAATTTTAATTTAGGAAAATGCTAGACAGATTTTGGAGAAAAAAAGAGATTATATATGCTATGTCAAGTAGCTTTCACTTCAATTGGCATAAAGCCCATACTTGAGTATGATGGTGATCGATGCCATGCCCTAACTCCTAATGCATTCATCTCCATTCTTTTGTCCTTTCGATCAATGCATGTTAATTACTTGTATTGTATGATATTATTTTAATTATATATAGCATCATGTGTTTTTTATTATTTGATAACTTAATTCAAATTAAAGCATACAAAAAAAAAAAGAAAAAGAAAAAGAAATGAATACCAAAAATTAAGTTTATTGAGTGAGTTTTGCAATAAAATGTAATATTACTAAATACAATATTAATATTTATATTCCATAAATATAATTATTTGAGCAATGTAGTACAGTACAACATGCATTTTTATATTTTGGTTCAATCATAAATTATTATATCATTAATAATTGTTATTTTTTTTATAATAATTACTATAAAATCATATTCAAAACGATTTCTATTTACTTAATAATATAAATTTTTACATTGGTAAAGTATATCAAAATTAAACTCATATATAAAGTAACTTTAAAAGTTTAAATGTTATAATTACATAATGACTTTGAACTAAACAAAGAAAGAATAAACAATAGCTTTGTTGTTTTTAATGTGTATTTATTCATAAAAAATAGATAAAAATATATCAATAAAAATAACAGTGTTATAATTTATCCCTAAAAAAAAAATCAGACATGATTCAACTTAAATTTAAGAAATGCAAATACAAGTTATAGTAATTTGGACCACAGACACAGTAAGTTAAAAAGGATTTTCAAAGAATCTAAGACTGCAAGCAGCAGGCTGGCACTACCAGTCTGTGCTGATGCATCTTTTGAGATTGATGAGAGGATTGCAAAGAAAAAAGGTCAAAGTAAAATAAGGGAAAAAAGGTACTGCAAATATCCCCTCCATGGCGTAAAGGATACACTTTTCATATATATTTTTTTCTTTTCTTTTTGTAATTATGGAAGGGAAGGAATACTTTTTTCTTCTTGTTTAATTTTATAACTAAATACATATTTTATTGTAATAATTTTATTGAAGAAATATTAGTAATATTGAAATATAAAATTATGAGACATAAGGACTAGCAGAAAAATATTAGTAATAATTCTTTTTAAAACATTTTACTATTTGAGACCGTACGGACAGAAAAACTAGCATGCAAGCCAGAGTTCTTCTGCCAATCAATTCTACATTCTATAAATAAAATGTATGTTTGACTTAACTATTAGAATTAGATTGAGCGAACACATTTTTTTTTAACATAAGTTATGTAAGAAATAGAAATTTGAATCTTTTAATTCCATGGATGGTCATTTAATTTTTTTTTTTTACCTGAAACTAAACATGGCAACAATCTTCACAGAGGTGTTGTAAAATTAAAGTATTTAACTATCATATACATTAAACAATTATTACTTTACTTTACTCTCTATGATTATGATTATTTGCATGACAAAAGGAAGAGGACACATACGTTGGATAACACAAGATAATAATAAAAGTAGCATAAAGATATAATTGACGTTATGGAGTAAACATGGTAATGTAAAACGAGAGATCGATGTTGATTGGTGAGTGTGTGTGTGTGCATGAGACAGGGATGTTAACTTTCTCACTCACCGATTCATTTTTGAAAAAAAATGATTTGTTTTTCTTTATCTGCCGACAAAAACTCAGATGGCCATAAAGAGAGAAAGAGAGAGAGAGCATTTAGAGACAGTGTGTTGAGTTGTTTGACATGTTGTAACACCAAACCAAACTCACTCAAGAACTTACCTTTGTTTTTCTCCTTTTTCTTCTTCTTCTTGTTCTTCTTGTTGTTCTCAGCTTCATTATTCTCTTGCTCTTTCTTGCTCATGGACATGGATGTTTACCGAAATAATGTATCAGTTTCTTCAAGTGAGTGTCAGCAAGAGCTTCTTCCCACCCTTGATGACCTTTTCTCTCATCAGAACACGGTTAGTGTGTTTGTTTTGGCCTCTTCAATATTCCACCTTTCTACTATTTTTCTTCTTTTTCCACTTGTTTGATAAAAAAAATTATTGCCTTACTACTTGTTTCCAAGTTCTATCACATGGTTGGTTTTTCTTGAAACCCCTTTGGTTTTTTAGTGACGAGGAAGAGATTCTTTTAGTTCTAAAGCTTTGCTTTAAGAGATTAAGTGACTTACTAGAATGATTAACACTTAACAAAACTGTGTTTAAGTTTTTGTCCTTAATAAAGTTTCAGTATTTGTTGGTTATGTTTACATAGTGCCTTGTGTGGAATGTTAAAACTAAAATTGGCACAAAAAATGTGAACACAGGAAGTGGATATTGGCATGGAATGGTTGTCAGTGTTTGTGGAGGACTGTTTCTCTAGTAGGCCAAGTTGCCAACTATTGGCACCCCCTGGCGGTGGTGGTGGTGTTCAAATTCAAACCACAACAAGCACAAGCACTAGCAACAAGCCTTTGCAAAGAGCAGTAGTAGTGCCACCCCAACAAATCCAGTGTCCTAATTTGCAGAATTTTGCTGTGCCAGGGAGAGCCAGGAGCAAAAGGAAGAGACTTTCAGCCCCTAGAACAAGACCATGGTCACAGAAGCACTTCAGCTCACAGATCAATGATGATGGGTTGAGTAGTTGTTCTGACTACCCTCCTCCTCTTTTGAAACAAGCTTATTGGTTGGCTGATAGTGAACTCATTGTGCCTAAGAAGAAAGAAGTAGTGGAAGAGGAGAATGAGGGTGAGGGGGGTGAAGTTAGTAATAATAATGAGGAGCAGCAGAAGGGAATAATAATTCCAAGAAGGTGCACACATTGTATGTCACAGAGGACCCCACAGTGGAGGGCAGGACCATTAGGGCCAAAGACACTATGCAATGCATGTGGGGTGAGGTACAAGTCTGGAAGGTTGTTGCCAGAGTATAGGCCAGCCAAGAGTCCTACTTTTGTTAGCTTTTTGCATTCCAATTCACACAAGAAAGTCATGGAGATCAGAATGGCTACAGACAACAAGTAGTAGTAGTCATTAATAGTGAAACTCAACTCATGTTACTTACTATATACTTTTCATCATGTATAATCAATCAAAACTTTGAAAATTAAGGAACAAATTATTTGGAAACAGATGGATAAACTATGTGCAATCATACCAACACTAATATACCAATCCCATCCTAACTAAGTAGTTAAACATACTTAAATGAGAATAATACTAGGATAGATGACTTCCTAAAAAATCTTTAGCAACTCTTTTTTTAATCGACTAATAAAAAAAAAATACTACCATGAGGGGGTTATATGTTACAATGACATATACATATATATTATGAGCTATATGAAGCACACTTTCAAAAGTGCATACAAGTACAGATTATAGCTTGTAGTATACAGGGAAGAAGTTTTGTTTTTCAATGTTGAACTTCTTATCAGACATTTAACCAATCCTTCTCTCACCAGATCGGTCCATTTTAAGATAAAGTAGTACCTCAAGTTACTTGAGATATTATTCAACTACAGTTTTACTAAATACTAGTATGTTACAATCCAATTATCCTAAGTTGTACATAACAAATTACAATCCAAAGTTCAAAACATGCTATATTAGTATCATGCATGTTCTTCTTATGTCTAAGAATGTCCTAATTGAAATAAGTAATAACCCTTTTTGGTCTTAACTCTTCCCTTCTTGTGTTTTTCCAAATATTTCACCATTTTCCTAATTTTGGCCTTTTGTGCTCTGAAATTTCCATATCAACGTCATGAATTTTGTTCGACTCGGTATCATATGCTTTCACAATAAGCACGTGAGAGTGCCTATAGCTATTTGTTCAAATTTTGCAGTTGGCATGCACTATCCCCCCTCCATTACGATATATCCATATATATGCTCGTGACTTTTAATTTCACTATACTTTCAAAGGTTCAACCTAAGAATAAGAGGAATAAAAAAGGAAGGTGGTGAAAAGAATTCCGCAACTTTAATTTCTCTGTTTTCTTTTGTACTTGGTTTATTGATTCTTCTTGTTTCAGAATTGAGAATGGGTATAGGAAACGGTGAGCAAATATGCACTAAAATTATTTTCTTTATTCACAAAAATAAATTACTCATTTCAGAGAAATTAGATGGTACTAATAATTTGCATATGTATATAGCATGTGATAGCATGCTTTAATTACCATCTTTATATAATAGCATGCTAGTATTTCCTTATACACGTGAGTACCGCAAAATCAGATTAGATGACAGAAAAGAAAGTCAAATGCATTAAAGACTTAAGAGCAACTTTCTGCCTTTAAAAGGCATACGTTTTCCATCGATCTAAAATGCTCAAGTCAATAAAATTCTTGTTGCCAGTGTTCTGAGTGATAATAAATTTGATTTTTTTGAGCAAAGTTTTAAGTTTTAGTCCGATAGATGAAAAAAATGTAATTGTGAAAAAAAAAAAAACTCCACTCAAATTGATTAAATAAATTTCAAACGGAGATTAATTAAAGCAAGTGGACACTAATAACATGACAAACAAAGTAAGATTCTTGCTGTCAAAAAGTCTAAAATTCTTTAGTACATGAATCTTTGGACTATAATATCATCCAAGTACAACAACAACAACAACCGGTGAAAATGTATATAAATAATAGCTCTAGCACCTGTAATAATGTATCTACAAGATCCTACAGAAATAGAATCAAGGGTACTAGTAGAGTGACAAATAAGAAAGCAACTATTGGGGGCTTCAAAGAAGAGGACAGGGAAGGATTTATCTGAATAATGAAATTGCAAGTAGGTGTTGAAATGTTGCTAGTTGTAAGCCTTGCCAACCCTTCAAAATTGCAGGCCATGTAATTCTGATCCTGTGTCTGGTAGTACATATTGAAAGCATAAGAGGCATTCCCATTGGCATCCAAGTTGTTGCAAGAAGAACCATATCCAAGTGCAGTGCAATCAGCAAAGGTGCAAGCATAGTTAATGTTATCTGCAAGTTTGCTTAGGTTCTGTGCATCAGGGTTAAACATGCACCAACTTGAGTCAAGATAGTGCACATTTTGAGCACCAACTAATAACTTGTTTTGGCCTTTTCCAGAAAGGTCCATTGCAAACTTGGGCTTCCCATCATATCCAAAAATGCCCCAATGGCGTTCAAAGTTCCCTGGGGCAATGCTCTTTGCATCCTCAATTAGCCCAAAAAGATAAACTTCAATGAAACCTGGCCTAAGTGGGGTCCCTTTATTCATTGCAAGCCTTGGTAAAAGCCCATTATAGAATCTTAAAGCATTGGCTACATTAGCATTCTTGTCACCATTTGTGGGCCACCCTACCTCTCCTACCAAAATTGGCATGTTCCCAAACCCCACATTTTTAAGGGCAGAGACTAAAGTATCAAAATTTGCATCAAAGACATTGGTGTATGAAACCCCATTGTCATTTATTGGATTTGCCACCCCATCAAAGAAGGCATAGTCAAAGGGGAAATTTTCATCCTCATGGAGGCTCAAGAAGGGGTAAATGTTCACTGTGAGTGGTGCATTATTCTTTGCCAAAAATTGCAGTATTTGGATCATTAGGTCACTTGTTTCAGGCACAAATATTCCTGCTGAGGGAACAGGATTGTTTGGTGGATACTGATACACATCAGCATTTAAGGGCACTGTGGCCTTTACGGAGTCTCCTAGGCCTGCATCATTGAGGGCATATTGAATGTTCTGTAATGCAGGGAGGATAATATTCAAGAATGAACCATTGTAGGATTTTAAAAGTGGTTCGTTTCCAACTGCTACATATCTGTGAAAGAAAAAAATAAAAATAGAGTGCAACATTAACAAACACTTAATTGAAAAAGAAAGATTTAACTTCAAAGTTTTACTTATGATATAAACCAATATTATTCACAATTCATTGCATACCTAATTCAAAAATCAAAATTGAGAAAATGGCTTTCAACATTCCTTCAAGACACAGTCTTTTTCACTTTTCAAAGATGTGAAGGAAAAAGTGAAATAAGTTTTCTCAAAATTATTTATTTTCAAAGTGTGAATTTTTATATAATTTTCTAATTACAAAAGGAATAACTGGTAGTAGTAGAATCGGCCAATTAAAATCGACTTTCATAACACTCTTCAAAAGAAGCTACACCACAAGTACCAAAAAAGAGAATCTATATTCAGAAAAGGTACTACTTGAGTTCACTCTTCTATTAGAAGAAAATCAGACGATTACATAAAAATAAAAATATGTACTAAATTTGATTCTACTGTAGTATGATTTTCATCTGATGATTCCAAATTACTGAACGTGTGAATGTCTGAAAAAGTAAAATGTTCAGAATCCAAATCCTCCTTCCCACACCATTTTCTATATATATCCTCCCTAAACTCAAGCAGAGAAACAGGGCGCAAAACTCTCTTCTCTTGCCAATGATATTTGATCACACTGGACTTCAAATTTTTCATAAGCTAAGCTAATATAGGCCATAAACACTAAGATCAAATCCATCATTCAAATATATTAATTACACTACACTCCTTCAAAATAAAGAACTCATCCCACATTCACAGAATTGACATTTGACACCCTTAAACAAAAGAAGAAGTTGGAAAATGAGTGACTCACTTGATGTTAACTCCACCCCTGAAGTTGTAACGAGTGACATTCTTCTTGACCCACTGCAAGGCACGATCATAGAGATTCATCTCAGCAAGTTGGTTATTGGGAATGGCAAGCATGACTTCAATCCCAGACCCAGATAGAGCACTCATGCAAGACTCATCTGCATCAAACAGCTTCACCTTCTTAATCCTATTGCTCTTCAACATCTCAACCACTGTGTCTGCTTTCAACTGGTGTGTTGCTCGAGTCCCCCAATTCACCCCAAGCCCTTCCACACACCAAACCATCACACCAACCACCAAAATAACCACCCATCTCATAAAAAACCACTCTTTTGAGTCTTTTCCTATCACCATCATCCCCCAGAAAATAGTAACAATAGGGTGGTACAAGTACTATATTTGCTCTTGAAAAAGATGTTTTGGGTGAACTCACACCCAATTTTCAACCGATCCTTATTCGTAACTAGTTCTACTGTTTATTGAAAGCTAAAACCAGAGGAACAAGAATCAAATTTCTTTGTTTCCTATATTTTTCTAGCAAGCATTTGGGGGGGGGGGGGGGGGGGGGGGGAGAAAATGAGATTGGAATAAGAGAAAAAGATTGAAAATATTGTTATATTTTGGCCAAGTGAAGAAAGACAAGAGTATTGATTAGCTCCACTTATTTTTTTGTGATAGGGGTAAGGTGGCACGTAATTGTGGATAGAGAAAGTTAAATTAATATCCTCCAATTAGAGAAAGCTTTATTACGACTTGATAAAGAGAAGAAATTGAATGAATGAATGGTACTGTATGAAAAAAATGGAAGTTTGAATTCCTGGAAAAGAAAGAGTTGAAACTTGAAAGATAAAGTGATGATTGGTGTTGCTTTGGTTTTGTCGGTTTTGGATGAAAGATGTGAGATAGATAGTAACACGAGCGAGTGTTGATGTTATTTATTGTGTGAACTAACTGGAAGAAGAAAGTGGGGAAGAGTTTAAAGTTTATTAGACAGAGAAGAAAAATGGAACGAGGCGTGTGCTGTGTATACTACTTAAACTCTAGTTACTATATTGACTCAGTGGATTATTATTACTACAAATGTTAAATGTTCAATTTTTTTTTCCTAAAAAATGATATTTTTTAAAAATATTTTTTGGATTCTACAATTGTGCAACCACTACAGTAATAAAGCTTATTTTTCTTTTTCTCACATCATATCACTAATTTTGGACGTGTTGCTAACACTAAATTATCTAAACCAAAATTACAGCTTTTCATGGTTGTTGACTAGTCTGAGATGGATCAAACTGACATGTTCGAGGCTCCTCGTTGACTAAAACTAAAATTTAGGGATGTTGGTTGAAACGGGGTGCTGACTGCTGAGTTTATTAAGGTTTGAGATCTACAAAATGGCATTTCGACTTTCAAGTCACTAAAGATTCCATCAAAGTGAGGATGTGTGTTAAATACTTTGTTTAATACAATGACATTAATAGTGGTATTAACAATACGTTTACCATCCGATCTAAAATGCTCAAGTCTATAAAATTCTTGCTGTCAAAAAGTCTAAAATTCTTTATTAAATGAATCTTTGAACTATATTATCATCCAAGTGCAACAACAACTGGTGAAACTGTGTATATAAATAATAATAGCACCTGTGATAATAATGTATGTGCGAGATCCTACAAAAATAGAATCAATGATAGTACAGTGACAAATAAGAAGGCTACAATTGGGGGCCGCAAAGAAGAGGACAAGGAAGGATTTATCTGAACAATGAAATTGCAAGTAGGTGTTGAAATGTTGCTTGTTGTAAGCCTAGCCAACCCTTCAAAATTGCAGGCCATGTAGTTCTGATCCTGTGTCTGGTAGTACATATTGAAAGCATAAGAAGCATTCCCATTGGCATCCAAGTTGTTGCAAGAAGATCCATATCCAAGTGCAGTGCAATCAGCAAAGGTGCAAGCATAGTTAATGTTATCTGCAAGTTTGCTTAGGTTCTGTGCATCAGGGTTAAACATGCACCAACTTGAGTCAAGATAGTGCACATTTTGAGCACCAACTAATAACTTGTTTTGGCCTTTTCCAGAAAGGTCCATTGCAAACTTGGGCTTCCCATCATATCCAAAAATGCCCCAATGGCGTTCAAAGTTCCCTGGGGCAATGCTCTTTGCATCCTCATCAATTAGCCCAAAAAGATAAACTTCAATGAATCCTGGCCTAAGTGGGGTCCCTTTATTCATTGCAAGCCTTGGTAGAAGGCCATTATAGAACCTTAAAGCATTGGCTACATTAGCATTCTTGTCACCATTTGTGGGCCAACCTACCTCTCCTACCAAAATTGGCATGTTCCCAAACCCCACATTTTTTAGGGCAGAGACTAAAGTGTCAAAATTTGCATCAAAGACATTGGTATATGAAACCCCATTGTCATTTATGGGATTGGCCACCCCATCAAAGAAAGCATAGTCAAAGGGGAAGTTGTCATTCCCATAGAGGCTCAAGAAGGGATAAATGTTCACTGTGAATGGTGCATTGTTCTTTGCCAAAAATTGCACTATTTGGGTCATTAGAACAGTTATATCAGGCCTAAATATTCCTGCTGAGGGCACAGGGTTGTTTGGTGGAGACTCGTACACATCAGCATTTAAGGGCACTGTGGCCTTTATGGAGTCCCCTAGGCCTGCATCATTGAGGGCATTTTGAATGTTCTGTAATGCAGGGAGGGTGATATTCAAGAATGAACCATTGTAGGATTTTAAAAATGGCTCGTTCCCAACTGCTACATACCTGTGAAAGAATCACAAAATAAACAAACTCTTAGTTGGGAAAGAAAGGTTTAACTCCAAACTTTTACTTATTGAATCCAAATACAAAACCAATATGCACTGTTCATTGTATACACACTTCAAAAATCAAAATTGAGAAATGACTTTCAACATTCCTTCAAGAAGATTCCACTTATCAAAGATGTGAAGAAAAAAGTGAAATAAGTTTTCTCAAAATTAGTATATATTTTCGAAGTGTCAATTTTTAATTAGTTTTCTAATTACAAAAGGAATAATTAGTACGGATCTAAGTAGTAGAATTGGCCAATTAAAATTGACTTTCAAAACACGGATTTAAGTATTATAATTAGTTTAATTTTTTTTAAAGGACACTGACCAAATATTTTTTGACAGTTAAAAAATAGTTATATAGGGAGCTCTCAACTGCTGCCGTGTCACCTATTAATGGTGACACTTAATGTGGGAGGACTAAAATCACTAACGGAGCAAAACAACATGGACTAAGACCGGTCAGTATTTTGATTAGGACTAAAAGTGAAAAGTTAAAAAAGTTTAATCACTGAAAACATAATTAATCCTATTTTTATCCTATAATCACTGACAAAATGAATGCCTGAAAAATTAAATGTTAAGAATCTAAATCTTCTTCCCACTCTATTTCCTATTCTCCCTAAACTCAAACAGAGAAACAGAACACAAAACTCTCTTCTCTTGTCAAGGTTATTATATCATCACTCTGAACTTCAAATTTCTCACAAGCTAAGCTAACATAGGCCATATCATGAAGCAAAACCAAAGGAAGATCAAAACTAATAACTAAAACAAGAAATCACATAAACATTTGTATCAGATTCATCATTCAAATACTAAGTGTGTGTTTGAATAAACGTTAAAATCCTGTTCAGTACAAAAGTTTCAATTTTTATGTATAGTCATGTTTATTGTTTGAAAATATGTGAAATCATGTTTAATATAGGTGCAAACGCCTAAACAAACACCCATTAAAGGTATATTTGAAAATCAGTTAAATCCAAGTCAATGGAAAAATACGTGTTTTAATGCAAGAATTCAAAAACTATGTGAGTGACGTTTTATTCTTTAATCGATTACATTTTTTTCAATTGATATCCAACGCTACATTAAATAACTGCATACTAGGACCTACATTGTACACTCTCAAAATAAAGAACACATCACACATCACACATTCACAAAATTGACAACACCCTTAACCAAAAGAAGAAGGTGGAAAATAAAAAATGAGTAACTCACTTGATGTTAACTCCACCCCTGAAGTTGTAACGAGTGACATTCTTCTTGACCCACTGCAAGGCACGATCATAGTCATTCATCTCAGCAAGTTGGATATTGGGAATGGCAAGCATGACTTCAATCCCAGACCCAGATAGAGCACTCATGCAAGACTCATCTGCATCAAACAGCTTCACTTTCTGAATCCCGTTGTCCTTCAACATCTCAACCACTGTGTCTGCTTTCAACTGGTGTGTAGCTTGAGTCCCCCAATTCACCCCAAGCCCTTCCACACACCAACCCATCACACCAATCACCATAACCCATCTAAAAAAACACTCTTTTCCCATCATCAACATCATCATCATCAGAAAATAATAACAAAAGGGTGGTAGAAGTACTATTTTATTTGCTCTTGAAAAAGACGTTTTGTGAACTAATCTTTCTGAAAGGTGTGTGACAAGTGAAGGTGGGGCTTTAGGAATGAAAGATTTAGAACACTTTTATTTCTTTCACCCCCACAATGAATAAGAATGAGTTGGCGAAATTGAAAGAATTTTAATTATTTGAAACTTCAATCAATGTGATTACTGTTTTTTTCTTTTATGAACCTCTATTGAACTTGTGAGCAGTGTAAACCGCCAAAAGTTCTGCTCAGTAATACAAATCTACGATTTTTGACCGATCCTTATCCGTTACTGGTTTGATTGAAAATGAGATTGGAATATGAGAAAAAAACAAAAATTGAAAATTGTGGAAAAAGGTCGGTTAAATATGAATGAAAATATTTGTTCTATATTGGCCAAGTGAAGAAAGACACAAGAGTATTGATTAGTACCACATATTCTTTGTGATTGGGGTGATAAGGTGGCAACTAATTGTGGATCTAGAGAAAGTTAAAATAAATGAATGTAATTAAATGAATGAATGGAAAAGAAAGAGTTGAAAGAGGAAAGTGATGGGTTTTTGCTTATTTGATGTGTGAAGTGTGAACTGGAAGTCTTTAGACAGAGAAGAAGAAAGGAACGAGACGAGGTGTGTGCTGTGTGGTTACTTTCTTGTATGTAGTAGAAACCACGTCAGTTTGTCGCGGTTTCCAAAATAAATCATTTTATTTATGGAGGTTAATCAATATTCATATGTGAATTTGTAATAATTAAATTAAAGTGTAACTCAATTAATTTTTTATTTTTTAATTACTACAATAAATGTTTAATGTTTTCCTTTTTTTTCCCTGAAAAAAATGATATTTTCTTAATATGTTCTGGATTCTACAATCATACATACACAATATTAATAAAGCTTATTTTTATTTTTCTCACATATTTTAAAGTTTGAACGGTAAGAATTATATTGGTCTACATGTTCATTATTAAAAAGACAGTAACTGAAATTAAAAAATCAAATTAATTATAGAAATTAAATATTTCTTTTAATTAAATAACTAACTTGAGAAAATATTAATTAATATATTATAAAAAAAATTAATATATATTGATGACTTTCAATATGAATATTAAATAATAAATTGTTTGAGTATAATTGGGTAGTAGTATCGAAAATTGATACTACCGATGCTCTCTTGCGGACGGTCAGGTGGTCGGTGACTGCATTTGAATTCTCAGCCGTCCTTTGCACCCAATGGGATGGGAACCCTGATTTTCTTAAGTAATCAAAATTATAATTATATTTATGTAAAATATTAAAAAGTACTGTACTATATAGTTTCAGGATTTATAAGTAGTAGTATTTTGAGAGCTTGAAAAACTTAGAAAACTTTTACAGAGAATAATGCTTGTGAATGATTCATAATTCAAGTCTAACTACAACACTTCTATTTATAGACAAAACACTGCTTTAGACTAAACAATATGAAAACCATTGAACCATATGCATTTTTGTTATTTTGCTATGGGATTATTGATTGAGAACCCAATAATTTGTTATTGAAAGATGGAAAGTTATTGATAGGTATGGTGTAGCATTAGTGTAGTATACAGTAACAGTAGTAAACACATGCATGCATGTGTTTTCATGTCTCGGTCAACTTATAAATGTGGTTATGAATTGTAGGCCCTGCAAGATGTGCATTTATGAAAGAATCACATCGGTGCCAATTTCGAGGCCTCTTTTTAATGTATATTCAATAAAATAAAACAAAGTTACAATTTTTTTCTATTATCATAGCAAATATTTTGAAAAATGTAATTTATCGTTCAGTAAAAAACACTTTCTATATTATAAAAAAATATTTAAGACATAAATATTACTTATATATTTAAAAACTACAGCTAATATTTATTACTCATCGTCAAATACTGGGCTCGAACCCACTTCAGAAATCACAATTCACACCACTCATTCAAATTTGTGCAAAAGGCCAAATGTCATTGACAGATTAATCCCTTGAAAAACTGACCAGTTGCAACCAATTTACGATTGTTCGGGATATAGTTTAAAGTTGAAAAGAAACATAATACAAGCTATAATAAAATCAAACATTGGCAATTTCTCAGCATCATGAGTAAGAAAAACTTTGCCGGAATAGATTGTGCATGGAAACTTATTAAAAATATCTGTGCTGTTCTCTCTTTACACGAGACATTTTTCCTTCTTTGGAAGGTAAAGTATGTGTACCAAAATGCTTGTGAAAGCTAAAACACAAATAAGAACCAAGGTGTCACATATTTACCAGAGGGCATCTTCTAAGAATCTTCTAGACAATAGGCTCATCTTCAAGATAATTATATTCAAAAGTGAAGTCAGTCTTGATTCTTTGACACCTGAGAATAATCAAATCAAGGCACAGATAAGTCAGGACAACCAGAAGTGCAGTATCAAATACCAACAAAATCAAGTATTTCATGGACTGGACCAGAAAAGGGAAAACTAGAAAATACAATCAATAGTATTGTTTTAAATTAATTAGATAGTAGCCAGAAGCACAGTGCCAAACATAAAACAAAATCAACTATTTTATGTAAGGATGGCAGAGGTAGGGTTTGAATAGAGTACTACAATGTCTGTCCCATACCCACATTTTAAATACTCATCCGGACCCAGACCATTTGATGGGCAAATAATACCCCATTCATTATGGATAACTTTTATGGGTACCCATTAGGTTTGGGTCTGATAGCCATCACTAGTTTCATGGACTGAACCAGAAAAAGGGAAAACTTGAAATATAATCAAAATTGAGAGTAAATATCCAATTTAGTCCTTCAAAGATATGTGTGACATCACATTTAATACTTCATATGAATTTAGAAGACGAAAATGGATATTTGCTCAAATTTTTAAGAGATAGCCATATCCAATCTTTCTATAAAGTGAAACATCATGCAAATAGATGGAATTATAAGTTCACTAAGCTTACCACCCATGTTGCAGATCATCATTTGCAATATGGAAATCGAAGTACACATATGTTCCCTGCTCATATTCATCTGTTGCGACTTTTGGCTCTTCATGCCGTTGAAACCATGTGTTATACTTCCGGTGATATCTCCAAGACTGCTTCTTTAGCTCTTTTGCAGCCATATACTGTTGGTAAGTGTTCTGCAAAAAATAATGAATGTAAGCTTACATAACTGAATGAGTAATACTAATCACCCAAAAAGTCCGTGTACCTGTTGATAGTAAAATGCAAAGAACAGGGTATCGGTGCCATGTGGTTCGGCACCTACTCTCTCCCAAAAAGCAGGGTTATTAACAATAGGTGCCTGTACTTGAGGAAAACTAGGAGGTGTTATCACAGGGTGTTTCTGCAAAACCAAAAAAAGGGGGAGGTCTTATAATCTTATTATAGATAACAGAGTATTCAATAAAATGAGGATTACTAAAACCAAAAAAGCATACAGGAGTATAGGTCCTAGGACGTTCTGAGTCCTTAGGTTGTGGAAGTTTGAGGTGAGCTGCCTCAAGCATCTGCAAATTATATAATTGATCATGAACTCCGCCAGAATTCACAGTTGATGCACTAAAGTTGTCGCCAACAGCTCCAAGGTCAGTAGAACTTCTTCCTATAACACCAAGGTTACCAGTACGCTGATTTGATTGTAAAGGTTGGCCAGGAGACAAATCAATATCTCTAGAAATCTGAGCAGGCTCTGGAGGAGAGGCAGGAACTCCTGTCTGTGTCTGCAGCATAAATGACAAACAGTCAACTTCAATCAACCATGAATATATTTTTATATAAAATATATACAACAGGCCCATTAGATTCTTCCACACCATGTTTACACATGAATCAAAAAATATAAATAAGTATTTTTTGCTCTAAAAAAATATAAACAAGTTCAGTTTTACACAACCCATCTTACTGCTTAAAGACCTACCACTACTACTATAGTTATTCCTACCTTCTTAGGTAGACAATGGTCAAGATTGCTAGTTTTATTTTATTGTCTGGTCCATTCCTTTTGTCACCTAATCTATATAGTCAAACTAGGATGGCTGACTCACTGGCCTTTTCAACTTATGATTGAGGGTTTATTGATATAAATCAGATGCATGACAACTGAGTTTATGCAGAAAACATAGTGTGTAGGTATGTGTGTGCATGTGTGAAATGTGAATATATGCTTCAGCAAGTTGTACAAGCATATAAGATAATCTATCTTATAAGAATATAAGCGCCCATGAGTTAGTCAGCATACAGGAGAATCTACAGAAAATGTGGATTTCAATTCATCGTCATTCATGAAATTCTTGCCAATCCCAGTACTAGGAGTAGATTCAGTCCCCGAATCATCAGGAAAAATCTGTTGTTGTGGCTCGTCAACCTTAGAATTGCCAATATCTGCAAAATATAAAAAAAAAAACTGATATATCTCATCTTTCACCAAAATAAGAATCTTGGTATATATATCTAAATTCAATACAAGACAGGGAGAGGCCGGATAATGTCTTATGAATCAATTCTACCAAAAACATGAACTATTAAGTAAAGGCACAAGAATGACTTTATACTTTTATAACATCTCTAACGGTCTTCAACAAATCATATGGGTGAATAAGAGTAACATAAAATATACCTGCATCTTTGGAAACAACTGACAGCAATGGTTGCTGGCTAGATGGAGAATGGACAGAATTGGGTGGCTGCGGTAATGAGGTGGAACCAATACCACTAAGACCTGGTGGCTGGACTCCAAGTCCCACACCAGATTGAGAAGCAACAGATGAGCCTTGAGAATTGAACTGCACGTATAGTAGGATGTTATAATAGAAAGAAAGTCCAAACAGATTGAGAAAAATCAGAGCATAAAAATTAAACTGCACAAATAGCAGCATGTCATATATAAGTATCTGATAGAGTCAATCACAGAGAAGATCATATATGCAAGAAAAACTGATGAGAAATAAAACCTACCTTTAAAAGTCAGGCACTAAAGAAGTGTATATGAAATGTTAATTTCCTAACTATACAATATATTTTTTTTTGGAATTGGGAGCAGAAGAGAGTGTCACAAATAGGGCTTTTGGCCAACAATGAATCTTCAATCTTTAAATTCTGGGTAAAATAGTAAAAAATGCAGAGAAATGGAACCTGCTGTAAGAGAGGATTTTGTTGCTGAGCAGAAAACTGCTTAGGATTCCCTCCTGCAAAAGATGGCATATTAAGAAGGGCATTTTGCCCTTGTTGCTGCACTTGCTGCTGCACTTGCTGCAACTTCTGCAAATATCTTTCCCTTTGATCAGGAGCTATTTCAGTTCTTCCACGAATCTGACCCTGAAGTATAAAATGAATAAGTCCCTTCAAAGGTATAAAACATAAAATAACAAGTTGCAACCAATAGAGCAATACAAGCAAAAATTACAAGTTAGAATGCATAATATAATTGGAGAACAAAAGTAACCAACAGCTCATACTTCAAATACAACAAACCAACAAAAGCAATGTGGTAGGTGGAAATTCAAGAGAAAAAATGTACCACGTCATTCTGATTCTGGAAGGGGCCTGGGCCTCCAGGTCTCCATTGCATGCCAGGAACAGCAGAAGGGGAGAAAACTCTCCCAGATACAGTTGCATTTTCGTTGACACTACTAGAGTCAACTGAGGAAGTTCCATCATTAGCCCTTGAAACCTGAGGCATGATCATTCTATTACTTAAAGGGGATACAAGTGGCTGCACCATCCCATTGCTTCCGAGTCTATCATCAGCTACCAATATGTTTCTCTTGGTTATTTCAGATGCTGAAGGGACTGAACCGAGGGGCCCATTGCTGGAAACCATGTTGCCAGAAACAAGAGGTATGTTATTTGTTGCTTGATTTGATAGGCTGTTTCTGCTGATGTTCCTTACAAGTGCAACATCAGAAAGCGATGGAGATGGTCTTCGTCCAGAGAAACTATTAATCTCTTCCTCCTTCATAGTGCTAGACTGATTTACAAAAGATGAAGCATTGACAGCACTACTAATCTCCAAGGAACTCCGAACAGAATTTGAACCAGGCAGGACTGATGCAATGGCTGGTGGACTCGACAAGTTAGGCACAGGAACATTCAAAGAAACAGGAGTAGCAAAATTCCCTGCTGGTGTTGTAGTAGTAGGACTAACTATACTACTTTTAGGAGGTGAAGTTCTTGCCCCAATATCAGAATTGCTATCCTGGGAAGCTGTATCATCAGCTTGCTCCTGGAAAAAAGCATTCAATGATTAGAAATTGGAGTTGCCCGGAGAGGGACCAATCAACAATAAATGGCATATATATAGGTTTTTCTGCATTAACTGGTAGTTCAGCAACATGTGCTTGGTGGGAACTACAATCATATGATTGATCATCATGTACTACTATTCTCAATTCTCAAAAAGGTAACATTAGAAAAATGTCATCAGAAAAATTGTTAAAATTGGATTAACTGGTGCCATATGTAACATAAATATTGTTAACTAGGCTAAAACTACTATTTTGAGTACTTTCTTCATTTCTTATGTACGTAATCCTTTACTTATTTTTCTTTCAGCTATTTATTTATTAATTTGTTATGATATCTCATGAAGTCATGCCATTGACAATAAGTTATCATGTTTGACAATTAAAAATCAAAATTCCCATAAACTTTGGAGTTGAATACATATATCCTTACCCAAAACTGAATAGAACCTACTGAATATTATTTATATCATTTAAAACCATAAAAAAAAATAAAAAAAATAGAAAGGCAAAGCAAGCCTCCTGTATCCTGTATGCAATTAAATGTCTTTTGCAAGAACATCATTTTGGAAAATAAACTGCATAAATATTCCCACTGAAGATTTCTGAAAAAAATCCCTACTCATAAGAAAAAAATTCAGCTCATGGAAATAAGAATTAAGGGATACACACAGATGTTTGTGATGCTGAAGCTGATGTTGCCACAGAAGGCTTCAAGCTAAGCACAGGTGCCACCTTCCAAAATAGAAAATAAATTAGGAGCACTGTATATAGGAAAATTATAATATATTAACATGAAGGAAATGCCAGCAAAAAATATGGAAACCAACAAGTACATTTGAAGCTGCAGGCACTATCAAAATGTCCTGCATAAAAATGCATTAAATTAAATTTGGAAAGAAAACATTCTTGCAATCATTCATAGTTATCAATTCCAAATAGTGACATGGAGCAGCTAGATCCCAAAACCACTAAAGCTGTATAATGAACAGAAATATGGCCACCACCCTGAAGTTTATAGATACAAATTAAAAAATTTATATTTTACCTATATAAATTCTAAATAAATTCCCAAAATAAAGGCATATTGATATTTATCAAAAATCATAATTTTAAGCTACCTAACACAAGTGAATAATAACAAAAGTCAAGTAACATTCATTAAACAAAGTATAGCATGAAAGAGCAAAGTAATCTGTATATCCCAATCCCATAACACAAATCTATGTGCATTAGATTAACTTATTTTGGGAAATAATTGCTTTATTTTACAGTTTCAGACAGAGCTTTTGTAATGAAGAAAGGGAATTATTTATCTAAAATTAAGCTAAAAAATATGCAACTGCAAATGCAGCAGTATGTGTTAGTGTGTGTGTGTGTGGCTGTGCACCTCAGTATTTACAACAGAGCAATAATCATTAAACAAATACCTTAGCAAGACCAGGGGGAATTGTAACAATATCTTCAAGTGACTCCACCTTGTCCAAGGGTAATGAAATATATAGCTCATCAACATCACTAAAGTCTTCAAAGTCCTCCTGTAAAATAAAATGAAAAATAGGAAAGACAGAAAATTAATACCAATTCATAAATTTTGCATGGTATCAAACTCTAAGAATCTCTTTGAAACGACCATACAAATGGTAAATTTACTGAGTGATAGTGTTTATTTTTAAAAGAAAAATGGCAAGAGCAAAGCTATACAAGACAAACCTGATTACGCTCCACATAGTCATCCAGGAAATCTTTGACATCATTAACCTCCTCGGGACTTAGTTCATCATTATCTAGTAGCCTCAAGATAAATTCACATTTTTTTATATGAGCCTTGTGCCGAGTAATTGATGTTTCTAGATGTGTCTGACAAACAAAAAGAATCATTTGAATAGCCATGACTTAGATAAATCATCAACAGTCTCATAAATTGTGTTTCCTTTACTATATACCAATCTGGGTGGCCTGCTCTTTCCTTTCTTGACAGAAAGTCCTTCAAGCTCAGCTTCAAAGTTATCGATCTGACTTTCTAACTCCCCAACCTACTCAAACATTTAAAATAATAACATTTTTAAGAGAAAGAAATATAAGTACACTAATCGAACTAAATTCTAAATATAACCTCTTGTAAATAACATATGAATACAGAGACACTCCAATGTTAATCATGAGCTAAGCAGGCAGTAGACTTGTATAAACATCATTATGGAAAGCAAATTTTAAGAACCAATTTGAACTAACAAATTCCCATCAGTGAAAAGGTCTCTGAACAGTCAACAGTGAACCCACATTATTTTCCACATTTCAACTAGGAAGAAACATTATGTTCAAAGCAAACATGGCTGTTCATTTTCCTAACACTATGAAGTTACATTAAATTAAGGTATACAAAGCCATCGAAGCAACAAGTAATCACTATACTTTTGACTACAACTGTTGAGATCACCTGTCAACTACAGATATGGCAAAAGTAGAATTTATAAAGGCTTGGGCAATCCTTATCTAATGAAATAACTTTTGCAATTGAGGTAGGCCCAACCCAAATTCAAGATAGTATCAGAGCCTATGATAGATTTTATATTGAGCCAACTTCAACTATCCAAAAAATAAACTTGGCCCCATGGATTTCCAACACAATCAACTTGGCCTTGCGACTTTCCGAATGCAATATTAAAAAAAAAAACGACAGTCCTACAATCTCCACACTGTTACAGTTGAGATCCCACATCAATTACAAATATGGCCAAAGTAGAGCTTATAAAGGCTTGGGCAATCTTTACCTCACAAGTTAGCTTTTGAGGTAGAGTTAGGCCTAGTTCAAAACTTCAAATTCAATATTGTATCAAAGCCTATGATAGATTTGCTATTGGGCAATCCTCAACTATCCAAAAAATAGGACACATAGATTTCCTAGTGCAATCAACCTAACCCTGCTGCTTTCCTAGTATGGGTGAAAACTATTAGTTGAGATCCTACATTGACTACAAAAATGGCCAAAGTAGAGCTTATAAAGGCTTGGCCGCTTGGGTAATTCACACTTCATGAGCTAACTTTTGGTTTGAGTTAGATTTCAACCCAAATTCAAGAACAACAAAAGTAAAATATCATACCACATTGTTCAACCAATCCCTTGTCTCTGACTTAGCCTTCTCTCTAGGATCCTGTCACAAAGCATTGAGAATAAGATACTCTTCAGCATCTAAAGAAGAAGCATAATCATAATACACCTAGAAAACCCCAAAATAAAAAAGCATATTGCTCCGAGTCAAAGACTCACAGTTTTAGGCTGTTGACCTAAGCCTTCTTTGGAGAATGCTTTTGTTTTTGTCTCCTTCTCACAGATCTTGAATCTTTCCATTTCACGCTCAATAAGCTTGCGCGCATCCACCAGAGCCTGCTCATACGAGGCACTAACCTATGTCACGATGTGTTAAAAGAGAAACAATGTCAAATTCAAAACCAAGTTAAAAATCCAAAATTTAATATAACATTTCATACCACACACTATCACACAAGTCAACCCAAGCAATACCATCATCTAAGCACAACCAGAAAGAAAAGCGCATTATACAACAGATGAACAGACAGAACAAAACATAGCAGCAAACATGACTCCACTAGATCCATATAAAATATGCTCTGGCTACTGATTAGTTGTCATTCAGTCAAAGAGAACAAGAAACAATCTACTGCATATTAACCAGAAAATGCATCATTAAAATATAGGATAAGACTAAGTACAGATCTTATACAACATTCCACACACACAAATGCAAGGTAACAAATACCAAAACTTCAATGTGTAACATGGTTGAGAAGTTAGCAAAAATAAAAAATCTTGAATTTTGAGTTCTTATTTGGCTTCCTACAACTACAACTGAAAAGCACACAATGAATTCTAACACGACCCTCCAAAACACTCAATAATTAGCATGCCTTGTACAACAACAACAACAGCCAAAGCATTTTTATACTAGATGGGATCAGCTACTTGTCTAAATTCAATCAAAAACCAACTCTTCATAGAGGTCATTTAAAAAGTTTCACCTAGAGGTTTTTTCTTACTCTTCCTCCACCTCTATTTATTGGCCTCCTTCATTGATCAAACTCTTGTTAGGGCTTCTACTGGTCTTCTTCTCAAACTTCTCACATGCGCATCACGCTTTTTACATATACCCAAACAACAGCACCCCTTCTGTGGGTCTTGGTATCTTATATATACTCAATAGTCAATAATATCTTTTTGACTTTCAAAAGAAAAGAAGTATCAATACATTATTAATACACGTAACATTCCACCGCAAATTTGAGATATGGAACCTTTTATTAAATAATTACCTGATTAAGTACATTTATTCACTTTGACTTAAAATAAATGCTGTGGACCATCAGTTACAAGAAAACATTGATGATTTGACCAATTATTGATTACTTTGCTTAGGTCGTACCCGAACCATAAGAGATTTCATTAGCTATTGCTTTTGGGTCCGCCTACTTTGGCCATTTCCCTTTTTGCATTAAGTGAAATTCCAAATCGACATACCCAGCCAATGAGAATGTGTTTGGGAATTAGAATGAAATGTTCATTCCCACAGCATTAGGTTTTTATTTTGGAGGCGGCCTTCTTTTATACCAAAAGATAAGGATCGCTTGTGGTACCAATTCTAACATGACCCTCCATAACCCTCAATAATTTGCATGTCTTGTACTATACAACAACAACACGAACAGGCAAAGCATTTTCATACTAGATGGGGTCAGCTACTTGTTTAAGTTCGGTAAAAAAAAAAAAAACACTTTGTAGAGGTCATTTAAATCTAAAATTTAGCTCCGCAAGGTTTGATCCTATAGAATCTGACCCTTTTCATCATGGAGCAAAAGGTATGAAATAAATCATATCGTTTTTTCAATCAAAAGTACTATGTGAAATCCTTGGTTTTTTCCCTTTACTTTATCCCTATCTTGTAGGTAGAGAGTTTTGTTGAGTACAAGTGTGAAGGTGAAGTCCCACATCGAATAAGAATAGGAGAGTTGAACACCATATAAGTGAGGGAAAGACCCATAAACCTGAGCCTTAAGGTTTTGGGTTGAAGTGTGGTGTCTAGTTCACTTATGTGGTGTGCTCGAGCCCATTGGTTAAATCTCCCCGGTGTTTAACCCCCTCTGACGCACAACAATTGGTATTAGAGCCTGGTTCGGCTTGGACCAGCTCAGACGAGTTAGATGGATGGATGGATCCAAACATGGACATGGGGATCCCTTGCAAACGAAAGTCTTCCTGGCGATGGGTCCATACATGGAGGCCAGGCAGCGTGTCCTGTGGTCGTGGATAAATGGAGCATGGCGGTGTAAGGTATTAGAGCATGCCAGCTCTAGAGGCCATCATTGAATACTCGTGGCTTCGCTTGAGGGGGAGCTATCATGTGGAAGAGACTCACACTTGAGGGGGAGATTGTTGAGAACAAGTGTGAAGGTGAAGTCCCACATCGAATAGGAATGGGAGAGTTGAACACCATATAAGTGAGGGAAAGAAGCGATGATCTCTTTACATGATTGCAGATGAGGATATGATAGCAGTTACTGAGGCTGTCAATAATTCAACCCTATGGCATCAAAGACTTGGACACATGAGTGGAAAAGGAATGAAGCTTATGGTGGCAAAGGGTAAGCTATCAAGCCCGAAGCATGTTGATGTTGGTGTTTGTGAACACTGTATCTTTGGAAAGCAGAAAAAGGTTAGCTTCTCAAGGGCGGGAAGACTCCTAAAGTTGAAAAGCTAGAATTGGTGCATCTGAGATGTTTGGGAGCCAGCCCCAATGAAATCTGTTGGAAACTCACGCTATTATGTCACCTTTATCGACGACTCCACGAGAAAGGTATGGGTTTATTTTCTTAAAAATAAATCGATGTGTTTTCTGTGTTTAAAAGGTGGAAAACAGAAGTTGAAAATCGGGCAGGTCTAAAGGTTAAAAGTCTGAAATCTGACAATGGCGGGGAGTATGATAGTCAGGAGTTTAAGGACTTTTGTTCAGAACATGGGATCAGAATGATTAAGACAATACCAGGAACACTTGAGCAAAACGGTGTTGCAGAAAGGATGAATAGAACCTTGAACGAGAGAGCAAGGTGTATGCGGATCCAATCTGGCTTGCCTAAAGCATTCTGGGCCGAAGCAATAAGCACAGCAACATATCTCATCAATAGAGGACCATCGAGTTCCTTTGAATTATCATTGGCTTAGAAAAAGTATGGAGTGCGGAAAGGAGGTAAAACTCTCACATTTGAGAATTTTTGGTTGTGTTTCATATATCTTGATAGACTCACAATAGTAGAGATAAATTGGATCCGAAGGCGAGGAAGTGTTATTTTATTGGTTATGGATTTGACATGTATGGCTACGAGGTTTTGGGATGACCAAAACAAGAAAGTTATCGAAGCGGTGAACGTCACTTTTAATGAGAATTTATTTTATAAGGACAAATTTTTCAGAGAATCTACATGTGCGGAGTAAATTGTCGAAATTCTTGAGAAAGCAACACTTGAAGAAATTTGAGAAAGTGATGTAGCCAATAGAAACCAAGTACAGGGCGTAGAGGTTGAGTCGAGTGCAGAACCATCAACTCCTCCAAGAAGATCTAACAATTTCGGTACCACCGGATAGGTATTCCCCTTCATTGCATTATTTATTGTTAACTGATGCGGGTGAGCCAAAATGTTTCAGTGAGGTTACACAGGGGAATGACTCTATTGAGTGGGAGCTAGCAATGAAAGATGAGATGACATCCCTTCAGAAGAATAAGACGTGGTCTTTAATTAAATTGCCAGAAGGAAAGAAAGTTCTACTGGAATAAGTGGGGTCTATAGGCTAAAGGAAGAATCTGATGGTAGAAGAAGATACAAGGCGAGACTTGTGGTGAAAGGGTTTCAGCAAAAACAAGGAATTGATTTCACAGAGATTTTCTCTCCAGTTGTAAAGATAACTACTATCAGAGTTATTCTGAGTATTGTAGCTGCAGAGAATCTTCACTTGGAGCAGTTAGATGTTAAAACTGCATTCTTGCATGGGGATCTAGAGGAAGACATTTATATGACCCAACCAGAAGGTTTTGAAGTGCCAGGCAATGAGAATCTTGTGTGCAAACTTCATAAAAGTTTATATGGTTTGAAACAAGCACCGAGACAGTGGTACAAGAAGTTTAATGAGTTTATGAGCAACTCAGGATTCAACAGATGTAACATGGACCATTGTTGCTATGTTAAGAAATATACTAATAGCTATGTTATCCTTACTGTGTATGTTGATGACATGTTAATTGCAGGGTCTAGTATGACAGAAATTAACAGGTTGAAGCAACAATTCGCAGAAAACTTTGAAATGAAGGATCTTGGTCCAGCTAAACAAATCCTTGGTATGAGAATTCTTAGAAATAGATCAGAAGGAATTTTGAAGCTGTCTCAGGAGAAATACATACACAAGATGCTTGACAGGTTTTACCTTGAAGATGCTAAGACCAGGAATACCCCTCTGGGATCTCATTTAAAGTTTTCAAAGGAGCAATCTTTGCAGACAGATGAAGAAGGATGGATCCAAGCCGAACCAGGCTCTGATACCAATTGTTATGCATCAGAGGGGGTTAAACACCGGGGAGATTTAACCAATGGGCTCGAGCACACCACATAAGTGAACTAGACAAGTTTGAATCAATAGAGAACCCTTTTTTGTATCTGTATGAATCAATATTGTTACATTCCAATTCCTTCACAATACCTGCTAAGGAAAATACCAAACTGGATCCCAAACTGACGGGTTAGTGTGAGCTTATTCATGAGGTCATGCACCCTTAGAATAAGAATCCATTTTCTGAAGGATCTCAGCTTTCATGTGTTGGTGGGTCTTCCTAGAGTTTTTTTCTTATTCTTGCTTCACGTCTATTTATTGCTCTATCTTTCATTTGAACTAACTCTTGTTAGGGCTTCTATTTGTCTTCTCACACTTCTCACATGTACAAACAAACACCTAACAGCTTAAGAATTTGGAAGAGTTAATTCATGATATGGTTTCAAGGCCTCTATGGTCACGTGATCAAGGATTCAATTCTTGTTATCCCCATTCTTCCAAATAGATGCTTTAGTGGAAAGTAAGGGCCTGTTTGTTTTACCCTTGAAATCAATTCCCCACACCGTGCCAATGTAAGACTTACAGCAAAGATTAATTTAGGCACAGATCCCAATCATATTCAACACTCAATTAAGTGTGTGTTCAAGTGAGCGTTGACGATATTCATTTTGGTTAAAATCAATTTTGAAGTAATGTGATTCATGTTTGGATAATTTTATTCTTAAAGCAAGTTAGTAGGAAAACTCGGTATCCAATTTTTTTTTCCAAAGCAAAAGCTAACTAAAGGTGCTTCAACACAAAATCAATTATGGACCAGAATCAATTTATCAACGTAAAACCAAACATTAAAATTTACCTAAAATCACATTAGTTGGTATTTCAAAGTGATTTTAGGTAATTCAACACGAAACGAAACACGCGCCAAAACAAACTAACACTCCGTCGGCGGGCATGCATACGCATAGTTTTTGCTCCTTAAAACGTTTGTCCATGGCACAAATTAGCTTAGGAACGACTCAATGTCTCATACTATATCACATAACCATAAAACATAATATAATTCGACATTGCGTGCGTGTGTTAGGTTCATTCAACTTATGCAAATTGAAAGAAAGAGAGAAATTACAAATGAGCAGCACAAGAATGAAACGGAAATCTGTTAAAAAAAATGAAACGGAAATTTCACCTTCTTGTCTTTGATCTCACTGGACTGAATCCATGTCTTAATCTGGTCCCTATACCTCTGCAGCTTCTTAATCTCCTTCTTCAGGTCAGCCTCGAACTTCTCCTTCTGGTTCGCATTATCGGTGTCGTAAACCTAACGCACCAAACCAAACCGCCACATGTGAGTCGGAAACAACAGAAGAAAATCGAAATTGTGAGAGAAGAAGAGAATGACCTACCTTGTTCCAGATGCTATCGAAGACTTCGACGCCTTCCTGAACCTTTTTGAGAACACGGTCAATCTCGCCCTGAAGTTTTCGACTCGCTCCCATCTCCGCCGATTCAACTCATGCAACTCGGCCCGGAATCACTCGCTCAATGATCGACTCTGCTGCGTTCGTTCAACCTCTGAAGCAGGTTCTTCTTCTTCCCGAGAGTGAGACCCACCCGTTCTTATAAAAAGTCGTTGTTATCATTGGGTTGGGCGCATATTTATCCAGCACCATTATTTAATTAATATAATAATAATAATTTTGTCATTTTTAAAATTTTATTTTGATTATTTGAATATGGTATGATTGTAATGTTAATATGCATATTTAAATATAAATAACCGTAAACCAATAACAGTTAAACACAATACACTAATACATTATAATAGTAGAACAATTTATTTAGTGATAAATCCACTATTTAATCTGTCCTATGTAAAAATTCGTTAGTCAAACAATAATAACTGTAACCAAGATTATTTGTTTCATCAAAGAATTTGTAAAATGTGTACTATAGAAGTGTTAAAATATAAAATGTTTCTAATTTTAACAAAAAAAAATTACTTATTTAATTTTTTCTAACATTATTTTATATAAAAAAAAACTAAAATAATTAATATTTTATGTATTAGTGTATGATTACGTACATGTCAAGTAAACGTTAAAAGTATGATCATAAAATTGTAAATATAACTTTTAAAATAAAGTAGATAAGAGTCTATTGAAAAGTGTGAGAACCTGTTTCAATACAAAACTAGAAATGTTTTTGACGAATTCTCTGGCACTATATTTCAAGAGAATCTTTATTTAAAATGCTTATTAGTTAAAGTTAAGATTTTGTAAAGACAAAAATTAGATTTTAAGAGCATGACACATTGACATGGGAGTTTTGCTTTTACCAAACCAAAGTTGCATGACATGTAGTTTAAGAGTGAGTTAAATCAGCGTAGTTATATATAGCACAAGAAAATCTCTCTTCTAAATCCGTGGACTCAATCCTTCATATGGAGGCAGAAGATTGGGGTGCTATATACACGTGGACCAAATTTTCTCCTAAATCGCTCTTATTAACTTTAGAAAACCCCATATTCAGATTCACAAGGTGTGATCCACATTCAAGTTGATGTGCTGTATCAGATGTTATAATCTAGCTAAAAAAAAAGTACATTCTAAATTTACAATGCAGTCAACATAGCTTTGCATAGTAAAAGCAAATCAAGCAAAAACTGAATTCCAATTTAACCTTACGAAGCCATAATAGAGCAAAAAATGATTGGTGTAACCCTTCTACCAAAAACAAACCAAAACTAAAAAAGAACAATTGCAGGAGGTATAAGATGGCACTAGAACATTGAATGGCTTCATCCACTTACAACTCAAAAATCAAAATGGTACGAGTAAACTTTTCATTTATATTCTGTTAACCAAATTTTACATGATGTTATTACTTACCTTGGTCTTGATAGTGGCCTATGGGGCAATCACAAGTAATCTTAATCTGAAATTTGATTGTTTGTTCTTTGCATAACATGGCTCTATTTTCAGGCTCTTCTGTTCCTCTTTGGATGATGGTGCTTCAACTTTGCTATATGTTAAGGTATTTCTGAAAATTACTTGAGGTAAGAAATTTGATCGACGTATGATGTTTATAATTTCAAAAGAAGACCATCTTCATTTGAATAGTTTTTGTTGATTAGCTATTATTGTTGCTCATTTAGATTGCAAAAAGTGATGGAGAATGATATATTAGAGGGTGTGCATTGGTGTAATATATGCTCTAAAATGGTGAATCCAATGAGTGACGCAGAGAACATATGCCCGTTTTGTCATACAGAATTTTCTGAGGTAATGGACAACCTAAGGGACCAGAATGATGTCATTGACTTAAGGTCAGCTTGGGTGTTCTCACTTTATGCCCCGATTTTTCTTGGTTTGATGGGTGCTTTCAGCCCTTCCCTTGCAAGAATTGCTCCACATGGAGGCAGCAGCTCAAGGGGTGTGGAAGAAGAGGTTGAGCAAGAGAGGGAGAACGAGCTCGTGCTTGGGAGAAGGAGAAGAACTTCGTCTTACATGATGCACCTCTTTCGTGGCCTTCATGTCAGGATGGTGTCTGAGCTTGAAAACCCTGAGGACAACAGGAACATGGATGGCAGCAGCATACTTGTGATTGATCCATTCAGTGAAGGTGCAATGATTGTGAGAGGCCCTAGCTTGAGCCACACTCCTAGTCCAATTGAGAACAATGTTGTTGGCAGCTCCTTGAATGACCTTGTGGTAGGTTCTG
This sequence comes from Amphicarpaea edgeworthii, assembly GCA_014843725.1. NCBI lineage: Eukaryota > Viridiplantae > Streptophyta > Magnoliopsida > Fabales > Fabaceae > Amphicarpaea > Amphicarpaea edgeworthii. The sequence goes on from CM026325.1 coordinate 6,526,432, forward strand.
GCTTTGATTTGTTGCTGCAGCATTTGGCACAGATTGGTCCTGGTGGATATTCAAGTGTGAACCCTCCAGCACAGAAGGCAGCAATTGAGGCATTGCCTAGTGTGACTAGTGGGGAGAAGTTGCAGTGCACAGTGTGCTTGGAGGATGTTGAGGTTGGGATTGAAACAAAGGAGATGCCTTGTAAGCACAAGTTCCATGGTGACTGCATTGTCTCATGGCTTAAACTCCATGGTTCTTGTCCAGTTTGCAGGTTTCAGATTCCATCTGAGGATTTAACTCTTGAAGCCAATGTTGGAGTTGGAACTGGAAATGTGGACAATCAGAACAGTGAGCTAGTCAGAGCTGGAGAAGAGAGACCAAGAAATGGAAGGAGGAATTGGTTTCCAGTGCTGCAATCATTTAACAATTTTCTTCCTTATCCTTGATGAATAACACTTTGTGGTCATGGTTTCGCTGTGATCCTTGACCTTGTGAGAAATTACAGACAGATGCGGTTGATGCTGCAATTGCAATTGTGATCGCAGAGAGCTAAAAAACCTTGATGCTGCGGCCAAAATTGCAGTCACAGACCGTTTGTTAAAACCTTTTGGGGTCTAGTCTTCCTCACCCTCATCAAGCATGAACAGATAAGTCTAGACACTGTCATGCCTCTTAAATTCTTCCTAATTGTATATATGTTTTAGATTTCCTAGCCTGACTTTCTTCTAAAGTTCAAATATGTATATGTTTGTAAGTATTTGCAAAAAAAGAATAAATTTTATTTCCTACTCATACTCAAATTGAGTGCATTCTTTTGTTTACCAATCTAAAAAGCAAATGAACATGGTGCCACTGCTAATGTTTAATTTCTGAGTAAACCATAACTTTAGTTTTCAAAATTACAATCACCAGTCATTTGTGGTTCTAAAATTACGAAAAACAATCTTTAGTACTTGAAATTGGCAGATGTTAGTCATTTCAGTCATGATGTCAAAGGTCTGTCAATTTGATCCCTAACGTTAGCAATTATCAGTCATTATAGTTCTTAACTTTGGTTTACACCTATCAATTTGGTCTCTAATATCAAGGACCAAATTGATTATGTTGTCAAATTCAAGAACCAAATTAACGATGATGTCAATTTCAGAGACTAGATTAATTTTTTTTAATATGCATTAGAGATTAGATTGATATTTGTATAAGTTAGGAAATAAACTTGCTTTAGTAATATTCAAAGACTAAATTGAGTAATGCTCAAATTTCAGGAATAATTCAGTATAATATTCTTTAATTCTCACATAAGATCCCATCTTCAATCAAATCAGAAAGAGAACAAAGAGCTATTTTCTAAAAACTAGAACCAGAGGGTAAAAACAAGCCTAAAAGTAAAGTACAAAACTCAAAAAAACAAGGGGATTAATCCTAGTCCTATAGGCTTGTGAGTTGACTTCAGTTAACAAACATCCAATATCTTGATGACAGTACCAGACTCAAGACGATGCAATGCTACAACTGAGTCTCCAGGCTTGCACAAGTCATTTTTCTTTGCATATGAAAGAGCAAGCTCTAACGTTTCATCAGTTGATTCAGTCATGGAGGCTCCATAAGAACTTGTTCCCAAAACAGGTATTAGGCCCCGGTAGATAAGGCTATGCTTTGCAGGGGTTTCCTCACTGCAGAACCATTCAAAAGAATCTGTTGTTATCTCAGGAACCACCACCGACAGAATAGGCATGCTTGGTCTATACTTTGCCACAAGTTTTGAAGTGGTTCCTCCTTTAGTTAGCACTAAGATGAGAGCAGCATTGATGCAATTTGCAGTCGAAACTGCTGATGAAGCCATGCTCTCCAAAGGACTCATTGGAGTTGGAGCTGTTTCCATCACTCTCTTGAATAGGTCACCATAGTCTATGAAATTCTCTGCCTCTGAACATATGTTGGCCATGGTTTGAACAGCAATGTCTGGATAGGCTCCTGCAGCAGTTTCCCCGCTAAGCATAACACAGTCAGTGCCATCAAGGACTGCATTGGCAACATCAGTCGCTTCAGCTCGCGTAGGCCGGGGAGATTTGATCATGGACTCTAACATCTGAGTGGCTGTAACCACAGGTTTACCTTGTATGTTTGACTTGTGTATCATAACTTTCTGAGCAAGAAAGATCTTCTCAATTGGAATTTCCATTCCCAGGTCACCTCTTGCCACCATGAATGCATCTGAATTTGCCAGTATCTCATCAAAATTGGCAACGCCCTCTTGGTTTTCAACCTACCAAAGACGAGAAGACAACAAATAAGTACAATTTGGGAGATTAATCAAGGCAAGAATTTTGTTTCTTATTTTCATAGACTTGTATAAGGAACTTATCATATGTTTGAAAATGGAATCAAAGTGAAAGTAACATGACATTTCTGTAAATTATTTGAAGAGTAAAAGTAAAACAGAAAAAATTTTCCTGAACCAAAAAAGTCCTTTCTCACAAAGTTTGATATTTTTATATGGAGATTTGACAATGGGATGGATACCTTGGACATGAGAAGTATGCTTTTTGCATGCTTTCCAAGTAGATTTCTGACCTCCACAAGGTCTGAACCTTTTCTAACAAAAGAGAGAGCAATGATGTCAATCTTATTAGGAACCCCCCACTCCAAAATGTCCTCCTTGTCCTTCTCTGTCAAGGTTGGAAGATCAACAATGACTCCAGGAAGGTTAACATTCTTCCTCTCCCCCAGAACTGCAGAATTTTCACAAAGACATTGAACCAAGCCATTCTCCTTGTCACATTCCAGGACAGTGAAACTGATTGTCCCATCAGCACACAGAATGTTACTCCCTGGACTCAAATGGTGTGCCAGCTTCTTGTAGCTCATACTGATCATGTTCTCATCACCCTTTATGCTGTAATCAGTTGTGATTGTGATTTCTTGTCCTCGATGGATTTGTATGGGCTTCCCTTCTTTCAAAAACCCAGTTCTGATCTCTGGACCCTGCAATGTTTCCAACATGTATGTCAAATAATCATCGATGGGAGGATGAAGCTCTAAAAGAAGCATCGCCAATGCTATCAAGCAAGTTATTAGTATGAAAAGCACATTTTTTATAATGTGATTTTTAATCAATGTAAAACAAACTATTATTGGGTTGGTACATAAGATGCATACCCAGAAAAAGAAACCTCCAAAAGAACAATAACAAGAAAAAGAATTTGAAAAACACAAGATAAAATAGAAAAAACCATACACAATACAAAGTTGTAAACTATCAAACCTTGGTATCCAACATGACAGCACAGAGAATGCCGGTGTTGTTGATTGCAGTTCTGAGATTATCAAGAGTTTCTTGGTGGTAAGAGTGAGAGCCATGAGAGAAGTTGAAGCGAGCCACGTTCATCCCTGCCTTCAGAAGCTTCTCCACCATCTCCACTGACCTACTTGATGGTCCCAAAGTGCACACAATCTTGGTCTTTGGCTTCACGCCCATTGTTCCACTTCCACCCACTAACACCTTTTCCATTCCTTCCTTAGATATCAATGTGTTGTGCTTTCCCTGCTTAATTATTGCCACACAATGTTATGAAAAGTTAGGAAAAACTTTATACTAAATAAACGAAAGGTTATATAATCTATGACAAGTTTCTGACACAACACAAGGAATATAAAACTTGTTTGACAAATTACTCCAAGCAATTTTGTCCATGCAATTTCATGTGCTTAATTCGCTACACAAATCATTATGGACGATCAACTTTTGATGGTTGAAACTTTGAAATAGAATATGCTCATAAAGTACGACACATGTGACGAATCAATAGTTAAATCGAATACAACTAATGTACCATCTAATTGGCTTCCAGAATAATGTTCAGACTTGGAGCAAGAAAATTTGCAATTCACCACCACACAAAAACAAAGAGAGCAAGAAGATTTGGAGTGAAGCGTGAGAAGAGGCCCTTATATATATAAGTTATGGAGAAATCTTTTAGCCGTGTATCTTGCAAAAATATTATATTTACTAATAAGATATTGTAATTATCATAATTATGATTACTAATAAGATTATAATATAACTTATATATCATTATATCTATATATATATCTTGACCAACGATAATGACATGCAGTTTTAAACTTCTTTTTATTTATCCCTAGGCAACACAAGATAATTTCGTTGCATACTCATAATCTTTTTAACAACCTTGTTCAGTGCTTTAAAGAAAGATATGAAATACAAAGGTACTGATGATAAAGAAGATTGAATAAGACATATACCTGTCCACTAAACGAAAGATGTCTGTTTCTTCAAGGTGCTAACTTATTTCTCCAAGGGAATCTGCATCACTTGACAATTCAGAAAGACTGCCCACCTCTTAACACTCCTCTGGTATTGCATTGGCAACCAACCCACTCTGGTGGAAATTTACTCTAATCCCGGACGCCAATTCGAAACATCTTAGGAAACTTTTTAAGGGTGAATACGTTGTCCTCTGATGGATGAGCAAAGAATAGAGCATCATCCACGAACTGCAAAGAGGAGACAACCACCTCCCCGAGCACCACCTTTTATCCTACAAATAGTCCTTTCCTACTCAAGGAAAAGGTAAGGGTGTTAGAGGGTCTCCTGTCTCAACCCCTCCTCCGATTCTCAATTGGGACCGACATAGTGATGACTATACAATCTCTAATCCATTGAATCCACTTGATGCAAAAATCATAAGTCTTTTCAAAATCAGTCTTGGAATCAAGATATTGCCTTCTTCTTTTCTTTGCATCATGTATAACTTCATTGACAACCACCACAATGTCTAGCATATTCCTACCCTCCAAAAACGCCGACTGTGACTCGTCAATCACCTTCAATAGCACACACTGCATTCGATTGGACAGTAGCTTAGCCAGTATCTTGTATACACATCCCACAAGAGAAATGAGTCTGTATTCAGCATTTGAGGCCCTAGGTATCACACTATGTTGGTGAAACTCCCTGACCAACTTAAATACGGGCTTGTTTGAACACTGCTCCAGAATCCAGAAATCCAGAAGTACTTCAAAATGAAAATATGAAAAAAGTTAACATTATCATCTTCAATAATTCATTTGTAAAAGTTCTACATTTTTTAAATGAAGCTAAGAAATCTTCTGCTAATCGACCAGAGACAATTTTAAAAAAGTTAATCTCATTTTTTCTTTCATATTTTCATATGTTATAAGTAATAGTGTGTCCAAACAAACTTTACGTCTTCATTAACCACCTCTCAACTAGTTTTTATGAAATTCAAATTATAGCGATTAGGATCCGAACATTTGTTTCCATCACATTCACAAACAACCATTTTTACTTCCTCCTACTAGAAAACTGCACATAGCATATTGTTAGTCCTCCATATCAATGGATTTGAAGGGAACACCATCTAATGTTACATGCGGACCCTCATCCTCCTTAAATCTGTCACTTAAGAACTTCTTGAACTCCACCACCTTCGGGTCCTCCACCGACCACCAAAATGCCATCAATGTTGAGCCCAGACATACTATACTCTCCTCTGAAAAACACGAACTGTATATTACATGAACAGTGTACGCATATAAGGTGACAGCAGACAACCTATTTTCGTGACAGCGTTTTATCATTTTGCTGTAATGTTCTTTCGATGACCAATTTGTGACACTTGCTGATTAGACGCCTTGCATGGAAGGTGATGGGTGGCTAGGCGTCTTTTATAAGGAGATAAGAGGTGTCACACATGCATGAGATATCAAAAATAACATTTCATTTGATGTCTTTTACCTGGTTTGTATTAAAAGTAACTTATATATGGTAAATAGTTTTATTAGAGAATCAGCATGTACAGTATGTTCAGTATGTTTTAAGATAGATTCAAGTGAGTAATTAGTTAGAAAAAATAAACATATTTTTTCACATGAAAATTAAATAGGGATGCACGTTGGGCTTTGGGGGGACCTTGGCCCGTGATTTTTTTATGTTTTAATTTTTTAATATATATGTATATTTTTTAAAAAAATTTAAAAAATTATTTTATTTTATAACTATTAGATAATGGTATTTAAGGGTAAATTATCTAATTTTTGTGATAATATATTTCACTTTTATTGTAAAGGTAATGATATTTTTGTATATTTTAGATAAATATCTTATTTTCTTTATAGTCTTTTATAAAAGTAATTATACTCTTTTTTCTTTAATTGATAAAATATTTGGATATCATTTAATAAAGGTTTATCATTTATTATTCATATTTTTTTTTAGGGACTTGTTATTCATACGTTAAAGCCTACAAATAATTACATTTATACTATTTTGTTAGTTTTCATTTATATTAATTTAATAATAAATAATTTAAGAATTAAAAGTTATCTATTAAATGAATAAAAAAAAAGTTGTTTCTTAACATTTGTCAACAAAATAAACTTTTTTTTTTTTGAGATGGAATAAATTTAATAATCAACACTATATATAAGATTGAGATTTGAAATACATTATAAAATTTGTTAATGTAAGTATCAATTTTTTATTGCAAATTTATGACTTTTTTTTTTTGTGATATGTGAAATTGATAATTGATAATTGATATTTATAATTATGATTTTTTTAAGAAAATAATTTTAGTTTATTTTTTACTTAAATATCTTTTTTATTAACATTTTGATAAATAATAATGTAATTAATATTTAAATCATATAAAAATTTCATATAAAATTTAATGTGCACAGGCATTTTAGTTTCCCCCCCAATATACTGGCTCCGTCCAGGAAATCAAACATGTATTAAATTGTAACAAGTTTATACATTCAAGGAACAAAATGGTCATTTATCCAAAATATTATGATATCTTTCAAATTTTATAAAAAAAAAAAAACAATATTTATTTATAGTTTACATGTTTTATTCAAATTAACTGGCTTTAATTTTTTTTATATATAAAATTTTAAAACCACATTATTTTATTAAACGAAGAGATTAAAAATAAAAAAAATTATAAAATAAAAATAAGAATAAGTAATGATATTTTGAAAATTAAAAAATATTTATATTTTTTATTTCTACTCATGCAGGAAATGCATCGATATGACGCGAGAGGGCGAAAACCCTTGAGTTTACAAGATCTTCAACTTGATATAGTTAAAAAAAAGTTCAAAATTTAAAATTAAAATTAAATCATAGTGTTTGAAAAAATTACAAAATTATAAATAATAAAATATCAAAAGCTTTGAAATACACAGATAGATAGTTAATTAAATCAGTCATTATCGCTTGTCAAGTTATAGATGTGATATAGATGTAGATTATTATTACAATCTTTCAAGGATTTAATAATCTTAATCTTTTATCTTATAGTAATCATAATTATATTGCAATATAATCTTTTTTGCAAGATACACGCCAAAAAGATTTCTCTTTGTTTTTGTGCGGTGAATTGCAAATCTTCCTGCTCCATATGAACATTATTCAGGAAGCCATTTAGATGGTACATCAGTTGTATTCTATTTAACTATTCTATTTCATAGTTTCAACCATCAAAAGTTGATCGTCCATAATGATTTGTGTAACGAATTAAGCACATAAAATTGCATGGACAAGCCTATTGGATCGTTCATATGCAAAGAAAAATGACTTGTGCCAGCCTGGAGACTCAGTTGTAGCATTGCATCGTCTTGAGTCTGGTACTGTCATCAAGATATTGGATGTTTGTTAACTTAAATCACAACTCACAAGCCTATAGGACTAGGACTAGGGCTAAGACTAATCCCCTTGTTTTGCTGAGCTTTGCCCTTTTTGGTTTTAGACTTCTTTGTTTGAAATGTAGGAATCGAACATGGTGCAAGGATTTACAACACTCATACATCCTACTGAACCAACCGAGCTACATACTCTTTTTAGTTTTAGGCTTGTTTATAGACAAAAGATTGTGTGCAATAGATATTTTTCTGTTTTATGATTTTGTCCATCCTAACTCACTTATTCTTTTCTAGTAGATATAGTATAGCCCTTCTAAATTAACTAGTAGATATAGCCCTTCTAAATGAATAGTTTATAGGCAAATTGGTATTCACCTGAAGAGTCCATTAAAACTTTATGATTTTCTTACAATGCACCGAATAAGAAATATACTTATTATAGGCTCTTTTTTTTTTTCTTCAACCTTTATTCTCCACTCTTTTCTCAAAGAAAGAGAAGCATCACAAAAATCAAAAGGTAAAGCGTGTGAGAATCTCTTCCCTATATTTGAATAAAGGAACCATTGTTGAAGAAGTTATAACTATCCTTGAGATAAATTTTAATTATTCCTTCACATAAATTAAGAGTGATCATAACAATATTTTCTTTGTGCAAAAATAAAACAATTTCATGCTACAAATTAAGTACAAATACGTGTTACAATAGCTGGCAATGCTTGAATTATAGCAACTACCATACTCACAATTTAAAACGGTTGGAGCAAGACATAGCTTATTCGATGTTTTATTCCCATTTTTTTCTATCCTTTGTTGGTGAATATATTCAGAATAACTGTTTCTGATAATTTGGATACCACTTTGCCACAAAAGAAATAGGCTTTCACTGCTTCATTTTTTAATCTAATCAGTTTGAAAATAACCTTTGAACTCTTAAATTAACACCACACATGTAAAGGGTCATAATCTATAGTGTATACTCTACTCACTTTTGTTTGATGTAGTGTACATAAGTAATTCTCCATGCAGTTGCAGTCTACATTAGATGGAGCTAGCAAATTATTCTGTTCATCTCAGTTATTTTCAATGGGTTTGTAATTGGCCTATGCCAAAAACTTGATGCAAGTTACTCCCCCAAAATGACAATTCATATGGAGTAGGAACTCAACATGAAACCTTCTTAGCCTTTCATATCCAAATTTTACATACTGTAGTAAGTCCTAGCAATTCCAGCTGAAACCATTCAAATCAAACTGTTGGCAGTGGGAAGAGGAATCATTATCATCATGAGAATTCAGGTCCAGTTTCACTTCAAAGTTAGCAAGCCTATAATCTTGAGAAATCTTCTCATGGTTCAATTTAACTGCCACTCTTCCACTTTCAGTGCTCTCTCTTCCCTTCCAACATTTTTTCTCTTCTTGAACTCCTACATTCATGGATAAGAGGCTTGAGGGCCTTTCTGGTAAAAAATCTCCTCCTTTCACTACTTTACTATCACTTGATGAGGAACGAAACATCATATTCTCCTTCACTTCATCACACAATGCGTGAGCAGGCTTTAAATGCATAGACTCTTCTGCACACCCTTTTGAAACTGGAAATGGAGGGCCATTATTATAGGCTCTCAAATTCAAGTTCATGTTATGTGTTTCTCTGTCTCTTTGGGATTCCTCACTATAGGTTAAGAAACTTCCCATTGAACAATCAGTAGCTTGGCCTTCTTGTGTTTGCTGAGGCCACAAAACCTGCAGTTCCTTCAGTTCTGAAAATTTAGAGTCAAGGCTTTGAGGGGATACTCTTGATGCAAGTTCAGATAGTTGAACTTTTGCTGCTTCAACTCCCTCAGAACCCAAATTCTGTCTTCCTAGTGTCTCTTGTGCTTTTTCCAACACTGTCTGAAGGTACTTCCCTTGTGCCTCTATCCTTAGTTGTAAGTGTCTCTGTACCTGCTTAAAGAGTGAAGAAAAAGCATCAGGACAGAAGCAAGTATAACAACCTACAAGCTTTTTTAAAATCAATGTTCTACAACTTGAATGCTGAAAAAAAAATTGTGAAAATATTTGATCTTATGGTAAAAGTTGAGACAGGCAAAAAGCGACAAGAAGCAAATAATGAGTTTAGTATATGGAATCTTTGATCGAGCTAAACAGTTGTTTGGATGAAATTATTGTTATCATTCTTAAATACAATGATGTAATAATGGATAAGTGTGGTACATTCATGAATTCTCATCTTCATTATCTAGGCATGTTAGAATAATTTGTGATTTTACTTTTGCATAAAAATATACATTCAAAGCAGAATTGATATACATTTAATTTAAGTTAAAAAGTCAAAGATGTCCTATACCTCAAGCTGCTCATGCAGTCTTCTTTGCACTTCAATTTGCATCTGTAATGCATCATTTATTTCTGAATTTCTGGATTGAGGGTTAATTCTTGTTAGTGTTGCCTCCCATTACAGAGAATTCTTTTGAACAATGAAAACTTTATGATAGAATAAAATGAAGGCAACTGGAAAGTGTTCTTACTTGTTTGTCTGGAGACCTATGCTTAAATGTTTCATTTGAATTCCACTTGCTTCTGATATTCTGCCTGCTGCTTCTGTGGTTGATGCTGGTAAGATAAATTCATTTTTCAAATCATATTCTTGGTAAAAGATAGGTTCTGTGTAGTTCATAATCTGCTTATGAAATTCATATAAAACACATTAAAAAAGATTTTCCCTCACCTGTTTTATTGTTGCTGGTATTGGTTTGTCCATGCATATTTTTACTGATCCTGTACTTCTGCTATCAAGAAAAAGAAATTAATAACTAAACACACATAAAAGGATACATGCACAAACTAGACAATTAATACAATTCATTTCAAGAGTCTTTTCCCCAATGAATGCCAGTGACTAGAATGAGGTTTTGATGTGATTTCTATTTACTTTTCTTACAAAAGCTAATTGGTTTACCAGTTACAACAGAACAGTCAGCAAGTTCTACTAAATAATTAATAGATTCTTAGGCCAAGTTTCAAAAGATTGATTTTGTTTTCATGTCTTGAAAGGAACATTTAAAATCCAAACCAACAACTACTTACAAATAACTAGTACCAATACCATCATGTATCTAGGTGTTCTCTTTCACTAATTGAATTGCAGTCTTTACATAACATTATTATAATTATACTAGTAATTTAAATAAATAGTATATCCAAAATTAAATAAACCTTATCTTAATTACACTGGTAGTTGAAATAATATGTTACCTGTAGATGACTCTTTAAGTGGTAGAGAGTAAGTCCAGGAATCCCCATTAGTTTCAATACTGTTTTTGGCGTAGCTTCTGCATAGCAAGAGTAATCAAAATTAGCTTCAAAATTATCATTTTCTGATTCATTTTATTGTTTTCAGAAACTCACTGTCTGCTCCTCCAAGTTGATTAACTGCTTCTATGAATCGTTCGTGAAGATCTGGTGTCCATTTTAGTCTAGGCTTAGCATCAGTTGAGAGAACAAGTCCTGAATCACCACCTCCATTGCCTCCTTGCATCATCATATGCCTCTCAGTGGGGCTATGCATCCTTAAAGCCTGCATGTTCTTAGCTTGTTGCTGCTGCTGCTGATAGTACATTATCTTTCAAGGAAACAAAATGATATCATTACTCTATATAGATGCATGCACAAGATAATATTAAAAGGGAAATCTAGTGCACAAGGCTTGAACCTATGACCTTGGCAAAGCAACAACATTGGAATTGTTGTGCCGAGGCTCGCCCTCGAGATATTATTGAAATTAATCATTTACCTGTTAAGTACTACTTCTGGATCCAAACAGCTAAAGTGAAATTTGATTGTCCTGTATTCTTGAAGAGCGCTTCTTTGGTGTTTCAACTAAAAAATATGGAAGTTTCTACAACTGCTCTGGCATGTCTTTTTTCTCCTTGACAAGATTTTCACAAGCCTTGGTTGTACTCAAAGATGTCCTTATAAAGAAAAATGCCCTTAGGAAAGTGGCCTTGTGAGGCATAGAATCTTGGACAGAAGCAACTCAAAAACTGAACTTGATCCAATATATTTCATAGCTACTTGAAAAAAAGAGATGTCATTCTTCCTACTTTCTTCATTGTGGGCTCTCTTCACCTCCACTTTTGATTTGGAGAAAGCACTTGTCCATTGGAATTGTGTGCATTATACTTTCTGAGACACCTCACCTCACACGTTGCATTTGGTATCAAAATTGACCCATCAATTTATATCAGTGTGCACCTGCATTTGTTTTTGTCCCACTGGCAAATGCAGGAATCTTATTCCAAAAGTTTAGAGAAGAATTCTGTGACTTGAATTATAGAATCAACTTTTCCTTTTTTTCCTTGAAAGCATCAGAAACCACACTTCTCCCCCTATGTTTTTCAAGAAATATTCTTGGCTTGGAACTCCTTAGTCCTTTTCACTAGCATAGGTAATTGAGACAATTTAGAGGTAGATTATTTTACCTAATAATATCATCAATAATGCCAATGATGATTTTACCTAGTAATATCATCAACAACATCATCAATATAATTTTGGTTCCTTATTTGTATATTTTGCTTTAGTTTTATCTCTAAGTTTGTTTTTTTTTTAGTTTGGTTCCTGAAAGTGTTTTTGTTAGACCAAAATGGTCTTTCTATCAGTTTTCTTGCACTAACCATGTTAATTTTGACAGAAGGACTAACTTGGTTTAACACAGACACATTAAGAGACCAAAATTATATATTATATTGCAAAATTAGTTATACTTGGAAACTGTAGAAAACAATAATGTTGTAAGTAGAAAGCCTAGGAATAGATATGCTGCAGATACATTCAAGAAAAAGAATAATAATGGAAAGATGCTCTTATTCAAGTCCTTTGATTTTGATTTTGATTTTGATTTTTTGAAAGAAAGGAACAGAATAAGAACACATTCTGTTTTGTCTTGTCTGGTAAGTTTGGTGCTTATGTGACCAATAGAGAATAATTTATTTTTTTTTAAAAAGAATGCAGAAGTATTCATGCTGCCGGCTTTGGCTTGACGAATCCTAAGTTGCTGGGACCATATGACAAGACAAAAAACTAGTGACTAGTGAGTGTACTTTGGTTCCTTTATACTTGCATTTGATTTTTGACATTCGTAGACTGTGGAGTGGAACACTTGTCCCAGTGTGGTTGGAGTTGAATATTCTCTTATGAATCCATGCACACACCTCTCAGTGTGTTGTTCTGGTATGGCCTTAATTAATTTACACTCCTCCTCCCTTGGACTCATAAATTTTGCATCACTTTTTCTTTATACTTGTTGCTCCTTTTGGGTAAACTTTTATGGAATCACTTCCAGCAGAAGAAAGAAAGTAAAAAAAAAAAAAAAAATTAACTTTTTCAAAAATTAAAATTAGTTCATATATTAATTACTTTATAAAAGTTTTCTATTTTTTAGAAAAATTATATAAAAGAACTTTTATAAATTAGTTAACGTGAAAGCTAATCTTAGTTTACGAAAAATTTCATTTTAATTTTTCTTCTTATTTTTTTTTTTTAGAAGTGTTTTTGGAAAAACTTATCCAAACACATCCTAAGTTAAATTATTTGATTAGAAGAAAGAAATGAAAAAAGTTACTTTATAATAGATAATAAAAAGAAACTGATGTGAAAAATGAGAAATTCTCTTGGAATATATATATATATATATATATATATATATATATATACCTCTCTGATTAATTGGCTAGAAAATAGGTGGAGGAAATTTTGAGTTCCATTTATGGTTGCATGATGAAAGAGTGGAAAATCACTTTCAAGTTTCAACTCACTTTCATGGTATTGGTGTATTGGTCCTATTGGAGTGGTTGAGTTGTTCTCCACTTTCAGTTGTTTACTCTCATTGCTATTAAATCGTGCAAATGTGAAGTGATTTTCATTTCAAAGTCTCAAACTACACAAATAATTATCCTTATTAAACTTTCAGGCAGTGCACCAAACATATGGAGTTCATAAAAGATTTTTTTTTTTTTGACACAGAAAGTTCATAAAGGAATCATCTGAAGAAAATCTCAACTCAAGTAATCAAATGAATTAAAAGGCTACAGGTAACATTCTCAAGTCAAGGAACTTAATTATTCTCTTATAGAAGCCACAAACAATGGATTCCCAATTCCTACCCATGCTCTTATTCCTTACTTATTATTATATATGCATTGATGCTTCATTTTCAACATGCACGCACGATGAAAGATATCATGATCAAAGCATAATCATTTCGCGAGAAGCTTGAATTTTTAATTTAGATATTTAATTTACTATTCTATAACATGGTTCAATCGGTAACATATATAAAAGAAGATTTGAGTTTAATTTCTTAAAAAAAAAAAAAAATATATATATATATATATATATATATATATATATATATATATATATATATATTTGCAAAGGACAAGAATTAGCCTCATAGTTGTGTAAAAAAAAAATAGTCTCATAACCTATCCAAATTAAATAAAGTTGTAAAAATACTTCGAATTTCCCCCAAAAGTCAAAAATCATAATTACGAATATGAACCTATTATGATTGGTTATAAAACCCACTAAGTATGTTTGATAAAAAAAAAATGTCTCTTTATCTTTTTAATCTCATATATTGAGCATCCAAATCTAGTACTGATCATGATTTCTCATGTTTTAAAAAATAGAAGTTGTTTTTCAACTGTTAGGCATTATTATTCGACACTAGTTTGACTATTATATATGAATATGCATATGTTCGTTTAATCAACTGGTATATAAATATTGTGCCACATGTAGATGTAGCCAGTTCAAGGTATTTTGTTCCTCAAGAATAATTTTATTGATATTTTTTTTATCCAGAAATGTTAATTATTAATTTGTTAAATATTATTTAATATGATTTTCTTTTTGGTTGAAATCGCAAGATTGTGTTTTTTTTTTTTATAAATATTTTTGTCTTATATATTTTCCCAACTTTTAAAACTGATATTTTTTCAAGAAAAACAATAGTTTATTTTAATAAAATTTCATCATCCTACGTCGGTCTTCATACATTTTATTATTGCTAACAATTAGCAATGCTATTTAATTAAAGGATTGATGACGTTTTTAGCTTCTAAAAAACGAGTCATTACTTTTATAGTCTCTATCTTTTAAAACCATAAGTTTTTGTCCTCCTATCTTTGACCTACCTAAATTTTAACCCCTAAAGCTGACACTATAAGAAAACAAAATATAATGGTTTTAAGAACTAAAGTTTGGGTATTTAAAAAATTATGGTTTTACTAAAACAAAAGACAACTCAATTTTGTATGGACTAAAATTCCATTAAACCATAATTAAGTTAAATAAGGCATTCTCTGCAATATCTTCTCTGGGAAATATATTATTCTAATATCTCAGGGGAAAGATAACGCACCAAATTAATGTTATGGATTTGAAAGGGATAGTTCTCTAACAAGAGTTCAATTTTAGGTTGGTTATTATAGAACCCTTATTAGAGAATATGCCATGTCAACAACGAGAATATGATTCCACAAATATAGAAAAGTGAGGGATGAAATAAGCACCGATACCATGCTCCCAACATCAACAAAATTAAGATTCTTGTAAGGGTCAAAATAAACAAAGCAGAGAAGAATTAAGGAATGCCATACACAACAAAACTTAATGGTGGCAAATGCAATAGTGGTGATATTCTTCTTGACAAGTTTAATTTAGTACTAGTACTTGCGTATCTCATACCTTCGTTGTTTCATTGTTTTCAGGTAGAATTTTTGGAATATGAAAAGTACATGTAGCAATTATTGAAGAGCCATAAAGTCATAACAATCATACAGATATATTTTATTCTTAACAATATTGTTGAATTTGGTTTTAATCTTTTAGGATTTCGTTCAGTTGGTTGAAAGATGTGAGTTGTTGTAAATTCCTTATAGACGTCTTATGAATTTTTTTTTTCTATTTGATCTTTATAAATTTTTAAATGGTTTAGATAAGAAAAAAATAGTTTTGTGGTTATGAAAGATTAATAAGAGAGTCCATAAAAAAAAAATAATAGGAGACTTCAAATGAAATTGTTGTGTTAATTTTTTTGGTCCTGCTACTCGTACCCCCTTTTTTATTTGTGCACTGAAAGTGAAGGCCTTTTCTACCCAAAGTTCTCTGTAGGCACCTCCCTCTTATAACGATTTAGTAGTGCAACAAACAAACAAACAATGCAAAATTGATAAAAAGACAAACACCATAAATCATCCAAAATTACAAATAAACAAACAAAGAATACAAATTCATTTTTTAATACATTGATAAAAATATACAAAGGAGCAAGCAATACAAATATCTGAACATTGTACATCAACATGTTTGTCAAAGCTTATACTAGACTTTGTTGTGAACTTAACTGAACTGAAGAAGCACGAGAATCTTCATCTACAGCATGGTGGAAGCATCAAATTTTGGATCTCAATATGGTGGCCGTAAATCTGATTACGAGGAAGAAAACAATCTTGAGTTTTTACAATAAAACACATTGTGCAATACAACAGAAAATAAGATGAAAATCCGAAATCTTCAGAGAATGAAATAGTCTCCGAATCCCTCTCCCTTCTAAAAGAGGTTGGGCACTTCAAAGTTCAAACACCACTAGTATGATGCAATATCGAATTCGTTAACTTTGTACGGTTTAAATCCTAAAATTTTGTAAAATAACAAATTTTACTGCTTCAATTTTTAAAATATATATAATCAATCTCCTCTTCCTCTAAATACATTGGACATTTACATTGATATGGTTCGCAAGAATGGGAAATGGATCCAGAATATACCTCTTTCGGGATAAAAACATGCTCCGCCCCATCCGCTGCTGTAGCTTATTAGTCTGTCGTTTATGTCAATACAGGGAACATGAGCTATTTTCGGCCAGTCCTCTCCCGTTTCCTTCTGACATCTCTTCCCTAACTCTGGACAACCGTAAATACTCAACGATTTCAGACTTTCAAGGCTTGTTGGAAGACACGTCAACTTGGGACAGTTAGAAATAGTTAACCAGTTAAGCAAGCTAAGGTTTCCAAAGTTGTCAGGCAAGGATTCAAGGTTTGGAAGATCCCATAATTCTAAACACTTCAGGATAGTCATATGTTGTAAAGCCTCGTGCAAACCTTCCACCCCCATGATTCTGCCAATCTTCAAATCCTCAAGACAAGTTAGACATTGAAAAGCTGCCGACACATTGAACTTAGGACACTCCACAATGTCTAATGTCTTGAGAGAGTGCAATCCTTGCAGCAATATTTCATCTCCCAATGACTTGAGGCTGTCGCAATGCTGGATAGAATTAAGGTTAATGATTTCAGATGGGAGTACCTCAAGTTTGGAAAGCCTATACAAATTAAGAGTCTTTAGAGAAGTAAGGTTTTGTAGCATCCCATCTGGAAAGCATGTTAACTCTTCATTATCCATGAACTGCAGGGATTCAAGACTACTGAGTTTGTGAATGGAGCTTGGCAAATCTTGGTTGCATTTCCCTATTATATGTAGATCCTTGATAGATGGAAAGTTAGGCAAACCCAACAATTTAGGACATTCTGTAATTTGAAGTGTGGAAAGGCGCGGGAACATGTTTTCCCCATCCTCCCTCGACAACTTTATTAGGCTTGGCAGCTCATGGAGTAACAGAAAATTTAGATCCGGGAAAACCACTCCACCATCATAGGACTCTTCGTATAGGTATATTACATGCGTCATGTTAGATATACCTAGTCTTTCTAGAGAAGGTAGTTTCCCCAACAGTGGAAGTTGTAAACAACTTTTGCAATCCGCCAGATCTAAACTTGTTAAATATTTGAGAGAAGGACTAGACATCCATTGTGGGAAATGAGCACCTTTATATCCTTGCACACCCAAAATCTGAAGTTGTTGGGTATCAGGTTGAAGCACTTCAAGAATTTTCTCAACATTTTCCTGTAATTCAGACTCGTCATTTATGTTCCATGACAAAAACAATCGGTTCAATTGCTTACTTGACAAATTGGCTTCTTTGGCATCCATTACACTTTTTACATTACCCAGATGCTTGATGTGAAGATCTCCTTTAAGCTTCAATTGTCCCAATTCTGCCAAAAGGAACCCTATTTCCTTGCCAACAAAGTACGTGCTTAAATTTCTTAAGGAATTCAACTTCCCTATATGAGGAGGCAAGCATGATAGTCTGTAGCAGTGATACATAGATAGTTGTTGTAGAGATTTTAAGCGTATTAAACTGTTAGGCAACTTTTGGAGATTTTGACAATAGTCCAAGTTCAATATCTGCAAATTCCATAATTTACACAACGATTTTGGAAGAGTTTTGAACTCACCCCAAGAAAGATTCAAGTACCTTAAAAGTTTCAAATGACCAATTAAAGATGACAATTTGTTTTCATGTCCCGAGTTAAGCACCCGCAGAGAGTAGCATTCCAATACATGAGGAGAAAGTTGGGGGTCAGTGCCATGGTGACGTATAAACGTCCTCAAAGATTTGACTTGATGAAACAGAATTGAATTGGCTTCCCCAAATGAATTCCCCGTCCACTTATGATTTGAGAGATGGTAGATTCTTTTAGGCAAAGTAGTTATGTTGTGGTCATTTGTAACGCAACAAATCTCTTCTCCAACAAATTGTGCAAGGTCATGAACAAGATCATGCATCTTGAAACTTGTAACTTTGCCAAATTTATCTGTCTTAGTATCCTGGAAAAATGATCTCAAATATAATTCGTTCCACACACCATCACCAACATCTTCCGCGTCTAATATTTCATTAGATGAAATGAATCCATTTGCCCTCCAAAGTTCAATTAAATATTGCTTCATTATTATTTCATCTTTGGGAAATATTGCACAGTAAGCAAAACATTGCCTGAGTTGTATTGGTAAGTTAAGATAACTTAATATCAATGCAGGCATTACGGAGTTTTCATTGTGTGGTAAATTCCATAGGTTGTTTTCCTTAACATCACTCCTTTTCTTCTCTTTTAAAGCGTAAAAGACCACCTAGTGCTTTAGCTGCTAGAGGCACTCCCCCACATTTCTTTACTATTTCCTTCCCTATGGCCACAAGTTCAACATGTTCTACCTCATTTGGTCCAAAGGCTCGGTTTTTAAACAATTCCCAACAATCATTGCCAGATAACAATGATAGTTCATGAGGAGGCATTGTTCCCATGATTGCAGCAACCTTTGGAAGACGAGTAGTGACCAAAATGGAAGAACCCTTTGCCCCACAAGCCAATACAGATTTCAACCTCTGCCAATTCTCTTGCTCATCATCCCACACATCATCTAAAGCAAGCAAATATCTTTTTCTTTGAAGCAAATCTTGAAGCTTTCTTTGTAGTGGTTCTAGATCTAAATCCGCACAGGCACACCCAGATGCTGCTTCAATGATAGCTTTTGTCATTCTCTTTAAACTGAAATCTTCCGAAACACATACCCAAATTGTTAGCTCGAAGTGGATGGCTACCCTCTCATCATTGAAGACGAGTTGGGCAAGTGTTGTTTTTCCAAGTCCGCCTAGACCTACGACAGGATAGACCGATAAATCCTCAAAATGAGAAGCATCATCAATCAAAAACTTCACAATTTTATCCACATCTTCTTCTCTTCCATAGACATGTGGTTGAGTGATGAATGATGTGGTTTGGCGCCAGTCAGGAACTCCACCTCTTCTCCTCTCAGGAACCACCTCAGTCAAATGAAACTTGGTTCTTTCTTCAGCAATTTCTTCTAATCTCTCAGTTATCCTTTTCATTTTCTTAGCAATTTTGTAATGGAAAACAACATGCTTAGGATGAAAAGAGGATAAGCAAGAACTTTGTACCTTGACTCCTTGATACTCCAGCCCCAATGCTTCATAAGCACACTCGTCCAAGATATCATCGAGCACATAAGCAGCACCTTTTAGCTTTTGCAGCCAGTCCTTCACAGCTTTATCTGAGAATTGCTTCTCCTCAGCATCTTCAAGCGTAGCCTTGATAGTAGTGACTAAGCTGGCAAGCCTCTTCATGTCTTGATCAAACCCCAGAAACAGTCCAAGCTCTTTGCCAATGAGAGAGCTCAAATTTCCAAGCACAACTTCAAGTACAGCTTCGGCCATCTTCCAAGTTCTAACTCAAAATGAAAAATCCAAGAGAGGTTGTGCTGTATTGTATGCTTCAGTAATAGCAATAATGCAACGATATCATCAAGTGATAAGATTAACAAGGAGAGGACGCGTTTTTGTGTAGACTTGGGAAGTCAACAACTACTACCCATCAAAAACTGCATTAATGGTGGAATTTTGGTGAAGTTGCAACTTGCAAGTCTCTCACGGTATAGACTAGTGACACGTTGTAAGCAATGTTCTTTTTCTACTTTCCACTGTTCAATATTGAAATTTCTTTAAAACAACTGGTTGGAAGAAAAACAAACAATACCGTTCTGTTTTGACATGCTCAAATTTATTGTAGATTAGACTTTGCACTCTAATTACTTCAATATGGTATTAAAGGTAAAAAAAATCAAGCATTAGTGAATTGTGCCCCAAGTCTTTGATAAAAAGTTGAAGATTCGAATCCTCCACTGTTTGGATAATCAAGATTAGTAATTATTTTTTATGACATGATAGATTATTTCTAAGTATAACTTGTAATGACTTGTGTTCCTTGATAAAAGATTTAAGATTCAAATCCTCAACAATTTGGATATTAAAAATTAGTCATTGTTTTCGATGACGACTACTTTGTATCGATATCATAATTAAAAAAATATTAATATATTTTTCTTTTTTAAAATTTCACTCTATATATTTTTTTTATATACTAGGCTCAACTCATTTTATTTTTATTTAATTTTTAATAAATTTCAATCATATTATTTATATATATAAAATAAAGAAATGTTGGGGACAATAATGCACAAATCTCACTGAAACCTAATTTGTGCTGATGGCATGTGTTCCATTCACTGTCTTTTTTTTAAGCCATCTAATCAGATTTTGTCGTTTTGTAAGGTTTCATTGAATTGCAACTAGAATATTTTATTTTTCAATTAATATTGGGATATCATTACACATATACACCCTTTACTCAGCATGAACTAGTAGAGTATCTGAAAGGGTAAAGAGGCATCACAGAAACACAAAAGTGATTGCAGCTGCTTCAGTGTTGTTGTTCCTTACTGTATTGATTGTTGTTACCTTTGTGGTCACTTTCTATGTGCATGTTCGGTTGAAAAGCATGTAGAGTATTTTTCAAAGGGATCTGACCTTACTTTTATTTTACTTTTATCCATTATTGAAAAACACACAATATTTTTAATTTTAAATCAAATATGTACTAAGTTTACTCATTAGAAGAATCTCTTAATGCCAAATTCCCAAAATAACAGAGACAATGAAAAGCAGCAGAAGTGTCCCATTTCCACCTGGAATGATTGATTGCCTGCAAAATCATTGCATTACGGTTAGATGCCAATGATCAAAGTCTTTTCCTTCACACTACTAAAGCATTGGAAGATCAATAAATTGTGTAAAAGTGTTAGTAATTAGTTGTTCAATAAGGTGTGCAAAACTTTCAAAAGAAACTAAAATTAAAAATCTCATAAGTCATAACACAGTTTTTGTTTGTTTTTTTGGGGGAGGGGATTATCATACTAATTGGTTAGAGCCGAGAACTACATATTAGAAAAAATATAAACTTATGATAATATAATACTAGAATTAGTAGAATATAGACTGTATATTATGTAGGGTATGAATCACATCAGGCTAAAATTAAACATGATGGTATCTAAAATAATGACTCTGCTCTAGAAAAAGTTCAGGCATCAACCGTATTAGGATATGTGGTTATAATTATACTTAACGTCTTAAATTTTAGGAAAACAGAACCTGCTATTTCTGTGTAAGTAAAATATATTCCTCATCTTACCTTCTTTAGAATACTTAATTTTTGTTATGTAAACACTAAACGGCCAATAGTTTTTACATACCTAATTTTCTTCTTGGATTGTTGCATGTAGGCCATCACATGAGGAATAATGCCAAACAGAAAGCAATTGGCATAGACCCCAGCAAAATCAAGAGCTCTTGAAAAAGTAGAGCGAAAAAATGAAGCTATCAGCACTGAGAAACCAAGGAGGGACAGTGTTACAAGCACTTTCATTGGATCACATGTTTGCTCATTTGACCTCATTTTAGATCCAACCATAGTCAAATTTCTTGAACCTTTGAAGTAAACTTCCCTGAATTACCAACACAAGACCCGCCTGAGTAAGAGGCTAATCCAACTCTTCCACTAGCTTTGGTTTTGCCAGTTACCAACTCCAAAGTGTCAAGAAGCTGTTTGGGCAAGCTAACAGCATATCCTATCAAGCTAGTTGCCAAAGCCGAGAAGGCAAAGCCTTGAACTGCTGATAAAGCAGATGGATTCACAGAAAGCAATAGGCATATAGGGTCACCTTGTGTGTTACTAGTCCCCACAAGCCCCAACACAATCAAATTCCATGACAAAACCATGACTAAAGGAACAGCACCACCAATTAGTATTGCTTTCCTAGCCTCATCTATAGTGTTCCCAGCAACTTTGCATATAAAAGGAGTTATGATATGAAATCCCAATGTGAATACAGCCACAGGTATGATAGGGAGTACTGATGAAAGTTTCCATGAGCCTAAAGTAAATGAGCCTATTATGTTGGCTCTTGCCACAGATATTCCAATGGCTACAAGTCCGGTTATGGAGAAAAACATAAGGAAGCACAAAAGCCAGTTCGCAACATCAATAGTCCTAAATGGGAAAAAGGCAATCAATGATCCAGCAAGAAGAGGAAACAAGGCATGAACAACAAAGACATTCACTCCTTGAAACCATGGAGAGAAAATGGATCCAATACCAGCAACACATGCCACCAGCAAGGAGAAACTCAAACTTGAATAAACCAAAGCAACAAATGCACCAAAACCACTTCCCAATGTCTTTTGTTGCAAGGCTTGTGAAGCTAATCTCTTCAACCCCATCTTCTTCCATGGACTCAAAGCAAAGTTCAGCAACAATAATGATTGAGGAAATGACATAGAGCCAGGAAACAAGAATATTGATAGTTGAAGGAAATGGACCAGATTTAATAGTCAAAGCAGGCAAATCAAGCATTCCAGGGCCCACAGCAGTGCCAATGATCAAACCAACAGCACCCCAAAAGCTCTTCCCCTTGGAAGTTCCATCAGAAGCCTCACTCTTGGTGGGGTTGTTAGCATTGTTTGCATCATCCTCAGCTGAGAGGGTAGGGAATGATATTGCATTGCAAGGTTCTAACTTTGTGGTGAGAGGAGCATTTGAGCCATTGGTTATGAACATAGGAGCAACACTGTTCTTATAACTAGTTTGAAGATGGGTTCTATTTCCAACAAAATTCACTGTGCCATTAATTTTGGGACATGTCAATGACTTGTATCTGAATATTGAACTGGAGAGTAGCATGTTGGTGGAATGAGTTATGTGTAAAAGTGAGTTCTTTGATTTTGCAAGCCAAGTGATGGAACAAGTGTGTATGAGTGCACACAACTTTGCTTGTGAATGATGAATCTATTCATTGCAAACTTAAAGGGCTAAACTCAGCTCTGCTTCTCCATGAGCATTAACTAATTATTAATCACATTTTTAGAGACCCTTTGTTTTCTAACCTAAGTGTTAGACCTCGATGAACATCACATTTACGCCTATAATATTTTTTTTAAGAACACTATGCAGTCTTGTTATGAGAGCTATAACGTGGTGGGTCCCAGCAAGATAGATCTCACTGATCAAAATTCATAACCAATGTTTTTGGTTTTTTGGAGGGTCAAAGGGCCAAAACCCAGAGAAGCACTGTATAAATAAAACACCTCTTCTACCATCTACATCTTGAGAAAATTAGTGAATGCTGAATATGCTTAGTTTATGTCATGGTTGTAGCTTCCCCACAAAAGTGTGTTCTTTTGTGTCTGTCATCTCTCTTTTCTCCATGCAGATTGGTTTTATTTATGAACCATCTTATGTTTTTTTAGTGAAAAGATACAATCCTTCAGAGAGAGACATATCTTACTACTATTGGTAAAGAATTATATAAATTTTCTCTCAGGCATCTTTGGCAAATTAGATATTTAATGGGCCTACATTAAGGTAGAATAATGTTGCTTATGTGCTATCATTGGAGCCTGACCACGATGCGCGAATTGGGCCACAACATGAACTGTGGAAGTGATGTTAAGCTAGAGCCAATTGAAATTTGATACATAAAAGCTTCAATTATTTTGAAGGACTCGCATTGAAATGAAACTATTTTGATAGGTTTTGACCTTAGGAGCTGGCTGTTGGGCCCCGAGAGATAATTATGTTTTGGGTATAACTCTGTCATCCTAAATCCAAATGATGCAAACTAAAAGTTAAGAGCAATTAATTAATTCTAATATCTAGCATAAATTGCCCAATTGCAAGTTTGAATGCCAAGTGTGACTTGAATCGTGGTGAATAGGGATCACTTATTGTGGATTTAAAAGTTTGAAATTTTGCTGAAGCTTTAATTTTCAATTGTGACAATATTTTGTGATCCATATAATTGATCTCATCTTATGTTAGTGTTGTCGTGGAAGTATTTGGGTCAAGTGCATCTTTAGAAATAGTTCAACTTTCATTCACACAAATTTCAAGATATATTGAATGGTTCATTCCAAACGAAACACAAAAAGAATGATTGGGATATTTTTTCAACCTATATTTCGGATTGTTCATCAATGATTTAATGGCATTCTAAGTCCAAATTAATCATTCACTTAGTTTCAATGTACTGGTCAAAAGATAAACACAACATGATTTTGGATAAAACTTTTTAGACGAGTTTTAGTTAGATTATTCCTTTTTCAAGTTACAAAGAAAGCAAATTTAGGTAATTTAAGCTTGCCACTCTGTCACACGATACTAAGATAGCAAACTCAATTCCAAATTGACCATATACTAACTGATTAGAATTGCTAGATTCAACTATAAGCTAAAGTCAATAGTACTATCACAAATGAGCATCGAAGTATTCTCCCATTGCTTAATATCTCATGAGCAAATTTTTGGAAACTATGGGTCCATCACCAGTGTTTCAAAATTGTGGTTGTGGTTGCAGATATGAATGATTGCAATGTGGTTACTACGATTGTGAGGGTTACAATGATTCATATATATTGCCAAGTTATGTTGTGAATTTGCTTCTTTTTTTTTATGTGTGCAAATAACATAATTAACCTATCATTATTCATTACAAATAACATAAAAGAAAAAGAAAAATACAACCTATCATTGCTCATATTTAAAATCTTACATCTCCTAGAATAGTCCTTAATTTCTCCGACATCTCATGTTAAACTCAATTTGGGTGTGATGTGTATATGTATCAAAAATTGTTTTAAAAAAAAAAGTTAACCTTAACTTTTTTTTTTATCTATTAATGTAATAAATGACAACCTTTGTACAGTATAAAGAAATGCTAAGTTGGACGGTGATTATCTGTATTCTGTAGTCCTGTACGAAGTCAAAAGTCTTTTTTTTTTTTTTTTTTCTGAAAGAAAGTAAAAAA
The DNA here is from genome assembly GCA_014843725.1 of Amphicarpaea edgeworthii. Lineage (NCBI taxonomy): Eukaryota > Viridiplantae > Streptophyta > Magnoliopsida > Fabales > Fabaceae > Amphicarpaea > Amphicarpaea edgeworthii. The sequence continues at coordinate 6,551,727 of CM026325.1, forward strand.
TCTTTATGCCAACTTCTTCGCATCACCATGGCCAAAAAGATTCTCCAGCTGGTACTGTAAAACCTCTCTTTTTTCTTTTTGTCTCTTTCAATTGTAAAATAAATATACAAAACTATTGTATATAATCTTCTTCTATATATACAAAATATAAAAAAAGAATTATTGTACCAAATCTATATATAAGTGTCTTTTTCATTAACATGTTATGAGTATATATGGGACCTCCCAAATTTGTATTTATCGAAACTATTAAAAATACTAAAAACTGAATGTTTTAAAAATGTTATCCAACTTCTATATATAAAAAAATGAATGTTATCCAAAACCCAATAAACTAACTAAATATATATATATATATATATATATATATATATATATATATATATATATATATATACATGCTTGCTTATTAGGTGAGCTACCTAAACTCCGTTGTTTTCATGAACAGAATATATTCTAGTTCTAGAATACATTTGAATGTGGTCAAGCTATTCATCACTTTTTTTTTTATAAAAAAAACAACAAATTAGGAGAAAACAATAAAAAAATAATAATAACAATAAAAGTAATCATAGGAAGGGAAGAAAAAGAGCAAACACGACATGAAATATTATGAAGCCTAGTCGAATGAATGGACATGGAATTTTAGAAAGAAAGAAAGAAAAAAAGTGACATATGATGAGGTTATAGCTAGCTAGAGACATCATTTTCATAGGTACACTAATGATTATTTGATGGAGGTTCCTCATTGGTTGGTGAGCCCGCCTTGTTTTCATGCAACAAATCAGGGTTTTCTGATTCAGAAACAAGCATGTAAATGTGTACTACTATTACTTCTATATACTATTTTCCATTTGTATTGTTTTTTGTCCTTCCTTGATCACCCTTTATAGATGGATAAGCATTGTTGTTCTCTTTCTTTTCAATCCTTTGCTTCCCCTAAATCACTTTCTCAACCTTTCCATTTTTTCACTCCTTTTCCCCATGAAAGAAAGGGAAAGAAAAACGCCAAAGATCATTTTCTAGTGAAAAAAAAAAGCCGAAGAAGTCTCAACCATATAGATATAAAAGGGTGGTTAAGTTTCCCGCAAGCATTAAACCACAATGAACGCTTTGCTTTGAATGGAAAGGAATGTGCATTAGCATGTTTTTTTCTCCATTTTATATATTATCCTATCAAATGAAAAAAAAATAAAAATGAAACCCTCAACCCCAAAATTTCGATCCATACTCACGAGAATGATGAAACCTTTCTTTTCTTCCAATATTCGATAGCATGCCCTTACCCCATACTTGCTATTTATACCATAAATATATGATCCTTAATTCTCACACCCCTTTTAACCATATTGCGTTTAAATCCTTCCCTCTTATCCCTTTTCTTTCTTCACACACTCATTTGTTTTTCTAGTTTTGTTCTCTTCCTACGATCTTATCACTTTAGGCTCAATTATGTGCCTATAGGCGACACCTACTAAAAAAAACGGGTAAAAGAAGGGAAAGAAAATACACATAGAAATTATTAATTAAGTATATATATGTACTATATTTATACATGGTCATTGAGATAGATAGATAGATAGCTTGAGGAAGGTACAATTTATACCCACTAGACGTGTACATTATTCGTATGCGTACGAAACGTATGTATATTTTGCACAAATGTCATAGAAAAACAGATTTAACACAACAACTCAAAGTGTGAAGTATTTGGGTAGGTAGACATGTGGTGACTAGGTTTCTTTGGACACAAGATTCAAGCGGCATGAAGAAATTAACCCATACCATTTGTTGTTGTCGTGGTCACTAAAACAGTTTGTAATTATTAGAGTGTGTGTTTTTTTTTAAAAAAAATATATTGGAAATTATTCTACTACCACCCCCAGCAGAAGCATCTTCTGCACGGATTCAGGGAATTATTCACGTGCTTCTTCATCAACTTGCTTAATTACTGCTCACTCTTAAATTGGTGTCTTCACATCCACCCTTACATAATTTTCATTACTTCCCTTATAATATTAGTTAATAATTCAATTAACAGCACCAAGTAGTAGTATTTCTTTACAATTTAAATCTGATATGTGAATGTATATAATCTACTCCTATTACCTATTTGTTCATTTACTTAAACTATGAAAATTTGTAACAAAGTGTCGTTTCAATTAATTGTTAATTGATCACTTAATATTAACTATGAGCTTAATTACACAACATTAAGAGCATTTACTTGGACCGAATGACAACATATCAGGAGCTAGCTAGCATCGTATCTTTCGGGGTACTTGAAATTAACTTTAAAAGGACAACAATAGTCATGCCTTGGTGGGAGGCACTAGCTAGGAAGCCACACAAACCTTTAAATTCCAAAGTTGAAAAAACAAATGCATAATTTCCTTGGGAATTAATTCTCCCCCACTCTTGGTGGAATGTCACAGATTTATAATATTCCACACACCATAAAATATTAAACTTGTTTGGAATATCAACCAGAATAAATGAAAAATATAAGTACTTAATTAGATTCATTACAGGCAAAATTTAGAGAATTAGTACAAATTATGCAACTGACAAAAAAAAAAGGAATTACTATTAATTAATAAAACAAACCCACTAATTATATAACAAAAGAAATTAAAAAATGTACAAGAGCATGATCAAATCCTTCTCCTTTGGTCTATGAAACATAAACCTAACTTTAACTAACAAGACCCTGGATATAATCTAATCAATCATAAATTGATCTATACAGTATACGCGTATCCCACCTATATAACATATATATATATGACTGTCTAAAATCAGAAATAGTAACTATATATATAAAAACCAGAAAAATCAACAAACTTGCTTTTAATTTCTCTCTTCATGATTCTTAATTAATCTTCAGTAATCATCCCACAGGCATTCCAAATCTGAGAGGGTAGCAACCGATGAAGGAGCTTCGAAGTTATTATCCTCGTACAATGCCTTGTTCCTTGATCCCATGTTGTTGTTTGAAACAACCGAGGAAGTGTCAGTGGTGTTTCTGTCATTGCTCAGGCACGTGTCTTGAGAGGCACTGACCACAGGCTGGTTCTTCTTAGTGTTGGAGATTAATTGCTCCTCCATCTTGATCAACTGTTTGTTTTGGTGCATATAATAATCTTGGAAATTGAAGGGTACTGAGGTTGAACCGTGGTTTCGAATTTGAAGCTGAGGAGAAGAAAGTAGGGTATTAACATTGCTTGTGCTAAATCCCATTGGGTGGTTGTTGTTGTTGTTGTTAGTGAAATTCACTTGGCTGGTGGAGGCATAGTTGTTGATGAAGTTGGGAAGATAGTAGCCACTTGATGTGTTAGTACTATTATTATTACTAGTACCCTTGAAATCGTTGTCAATGTGCTTGTTTGAGTCAAAGAGAGGATCCACGAGAGGTGGGAGAGAAGAGAAATCAAATAGATCTTCTCCATTAATTGAGTTCATTCTCAGAAGGCCAGGGTTAATTGGGAGTGCTACCCTTTTGTTGTTAACATCTACTGTGTTGTTGGTCTTGTCGAAAACCTTGCACACAACCCATTCATCCTGAAAAAAGGTAACTGTTATTAGAATCTTATTAACAATTGAACTAAATAAAGCAAAAGCTACGATATTAGAGGACCACCCCCATGAAAGAAAAAAAAACCTCTCAAAACAACACAAAAGGCACTTTTCTAAAAAGTAATGATTAAAAGCCAGGTAGAGATATATTAAAATCCATGATTATTAAAATCTCAACCTTTTTCTCCCTCAAAATCCAGAGAAAAATGTTACCTTTGCAGCCTTGGGAAGGTTGTAACATGCGAATTTGCCATCCAATCTGAATTCATGCATAACCCAATTGGTCTTTTCTCCCTTAGGAGCTCTTCCTCTATAGAAAACAAGAGTCTTCTTCATCCCCACAAGATTGTTCTTCCCTTTGAAAATCTCTTTGTCTTTCCCAGTGGCTTTCCAATACCCAGATTGGGTTGCTCTATTGGTTCTCATGCCTGTTGGATACTTCCTATCCCTTTGGCAAAAAGTACCAATCTTTCTCCCCCATCTTTGCTTTCTCTACACACACACACACAAAAAAAAAAAAAAAAACCACAATTCAGATCAACGAAAGTGACAATGAAAGATGATTGATATGTATTTAACCAATCAAATAGAGAGAAAACAAAAACAAAAAGCAAAAAACAAAAGGTCAAAATCAAAGAAAGAAAGTAGTACTCACTGGGCAAGTCCCAAGGCTCGCACTTGTTAAAATCGGCTTCTCCCATAGCAGTTGCACTGAAGGCTCTATTGAGGACTTTCTCAGTGAGGTAACAAGTGATGATCTCTTCATCCGTTGGGTGGAATCTGAAGCCTGGAGGCAAATCCAAAGGCTTCTGCTGATGAAGATGATCATGATGAAGAAGAACATCATCTCCTTTGTTAACCACAACCGGCTCTTCCATCATCATCAAACTAATAAACACTAACTTGTTCTACAAGAAGAAGCAGACAGTTATTCTATGATCTTATGTTGGAGAGAGAAGAAGAGAAGAAAGTTGAGAGAAAGAGAAAGAGAGAGAGAGAGGAATAGGGGTAGCTATATTATGAGATGATGAGAAGCAGAAAGAAAGTAAAAAGAAGAAAAGATGGTGTGCTTAAATAGAGGAGAGGAGCGTCTCTAACTCTAAGCACAGCTCATACACACATACACGCTGTAAGATCCGTGGTGTAGAAGGCACTTATTCAACAAGCCTACAAATATTGCTTTCTCTTTCTTACTCTCTTTTTTCTTTGTTTTTTTCTTTCAAATACGTGTATTTGATTCGTATCATATACTTACCATGTCCTATATGACTTTCTCCTTTTTTTTCTTTTTTTTTTTTTACTTTTTATTACATTTTATTTTATGTTTTTTTTCTAGATTTCAACGTTAATGTACTTTCTATATAAAATAATTTTCTACTATGATTAATCATAAATCAATTGTTTTAATAACTTTTTTAAATGATTTTATAAATGTGTTAATTGATTTATTATAAACATAGAAATTGTGATTACTTCACACTACCGAAAATTTATTTTACACTTTCCTACCATTTCTTCTATTTTTATTATGTTTTTTTGTGTTTCTTAATAGTAAAAAAGTTATTAAAAAAAAAGTAAAATATAATTTCTCCGTTTTTTACTTAAATTAATACGTATTCAATTCAATATTTTTTCTTAATCAGCTAAATTAATAAACGAAAATAAATAAATAAGTAGAAAAGAGTGGGGACAGTAGTGTGTTTTGTTTCCATGCCCCATCGATGGATCACTTTTGAAAATAATTAAAAAAGTTCCACTTGGTTCAATTCAACCTAACATCACTTGAGATTTTGATTACCTGTTTCAATCACCAATATATATTTCCACCGTCCCGCACGAGGCTTGTTATTGAAAGCTTCTGAAGAAGAAAACAAACCTATTATATTCATATTTAATGTATATCATACATTTTCTTCTTGAATTTTCCATTAAAATAATATGTTCTAATTAATGTTATATGTTGCTGCAGGTTTCGTTGAATTTCATTTTTGTCAACACATAACACACACTCGCAGCTTTTTAGGTTGGTGGTGGTAGTTTTTCTTGGTAGATGGCTTGCCTCAGCTGTTTATGTTCACACTTGCATTGCTTCCTAACGTTCTTAGTTACTTACTATATATTATTATAGTACTTTCAAATATATATATTGTGCTTTTAACCTTTTTTTTTAATACTTTATAAAAAAAAATTAGAATTTAAATCTTTAATCTGCGTAAATTGTTTTTATAGTTTTGAATTTTTCATTTAATTCTTTAAGTTTTACTTAAACTTGTATGCTTTTTTTATGATTTGAATTAGTTATTATAAAATTAGTTTGCCACCGACAATGAATCTCCATATTTGGGTGATAATAACTCGATTGTTTAAGTAAGACATTATGTGGTGATTTTTTTTTTTTTCTGAAACTATATATGATTAACTTCTTATCTGAAAATAAGAAATAAAAATAACTTATTTACTTTAAATTACACAATTATTATAATTTTTTAATATATCTTTTCAACCTAAAACTTTTTGAAAACTTCTAATATATAATGTACCATTGACTGTTAGAGACTGTCGACGGGGTCTTACACTTATACAAGTCAAAGAAAGAAGCAGTAATAATATAGGAATGTTAATTAATTTTCTAAGAGGTTTCGGTGCTTGATTTTAGCTGTAGAATTGTATTTGTAGATGAGGTGTGAGCTCTAAAATTAAGATTATTTAAAAAAAAAATTCATATTTACAAACTGTTTTTCATCGTATAATAAGAAGAAAAATGTGACACACGGTATAACGATTAATTACAATTTTTAATATCTGAAAATTCAATTAATTTTTATAAAATTATCTTAAAAATAATATAAATGTTAAATAATATTAATATACTTTTATCATAGTTTAAAATAACTTTTTATTTATAAATTTTCAATTAATATTCTTAAAGGATTCTTCTAGAGATGACTTTTCTTTTTCTAAAATAGATAAAGTAACTATTATTAATAATGAATGAATGGTAATAGACTTATTGACTAATGAATGAATGCCTCATTGGAAAAGAAATTAAGAATGTGATTAATTATAATTAAGTAATATTATCTTGAACAGGGAAAGATGAAACTCATTATTACTACTTCTATTGACAATTTCAAATTGACTCTCTCAACTTTTTTGCTCTAACGAGTCGTAGCTTCCCATCAGGAAGCTAGCCAGAAACTTGGAATTAAATTAAGTGAAAGAAAGTACGTCTCTTTATTAAGTAGTAATAACTAATATTGGGATGAAAAGGTCAGCATATGAGTTCTAAATGAAAACCAGCTTATTAATTATAAGAAAAAAAACTATTACTTATTAGTAACTTACAATTCGCATGAATTAAATTTTTAATACAGTTGTTATGAGTCTATATTATAAATTTCATAATAAATTATTATAACTGTAAATTTATCTTCCAACGTGCATTTTTACTTAATTAAAACTGTTAAGTTCAATATGAGTGACTCGAGTTTGAATAATCCACTGCAAAATCCATCGAGAGTAATCAAGGACTAGACAGATCGAAAGATTGAATCATGAGATTTCCTCTCTGATTTTCAACTATGACAACGAAGAGCTAGGGTATGGACTAACGAGTATGCAAAAAAAAAAAAAAAACACTGAAAATGAGTGATTCCAGGCTAGCTACTTAAATGTTCAAGTGATATATTATTTATGAAGTGGATATCTAAAGACTAAAAGAGTGAAGGGTTATTTATATTTATTTTTTTGCACAAATTTTTTGTTATTATCCACAAAATTTACATTCACATTAATACACGTATGTGTTGACAATATTTTAGTGATTATTAATGTAAATGAGGTGGAAAATATGAACAACCTGATTAAAGTGTCTAAAGCTCTAAATCCAAATTAATTATCCGAAAAGGGAGGTTAAGTTAAGTGCAAGAATTAAATTAAAATGGCTACGCGTTAATTATCCAATGGTGCCACATGAGACATGACGTCCCCTCAGAATTTAAGAGACAATAATCAAACCCCACCACATGATTCGGAATAAATTCCGCTTAAGCTTCCTTTATTTTATTCAACTTTGAACTTCATTGCCTTTCTACTCCTACTACACTGCTCACACTAATTTATACAATCTCTATAGATTTCTTCATTTATTTTTTTAATGTAGAACAAGTATCTCTACAAGAGAATAGATAATTCCGCTAGAACTTATGGGATCAATATAGGAACCACAATCTCTTTCAATTACATACTTAATTTTCAAACATAATTAATACTAAGTTATGTTGAAACAATTTTATGTCAGTTAATTTATGTATTTGATAATATATAAATTAAGTTTCTAATCAACGTAAGCAAGATAAGTATATTATTGAATGTGTAGATAAACTAACAATGAGTTGTTAATTTTAGCTTAGTTGGTAATTTTTAAAACTTTAGAAACATAATTATTGATAAATAATTTTTTTAACAAATATCACACACAATCGTCTTACTAAACTAAAAGTGAATTATCTTTTGTAAGACATAAGTAATCTAATATATTAAATTAAAAATAAATAAAAATGCACAAAATCTAATTAAATAAATAACCAAAAACGCGTGGGCCCCTTCTAAGTTCTAGCCCTAGCTTGACATGCCTAGTTGAGTTTTTAATTATATTATCATAGAAAATATAGAAAATAGGGTTTGGATTGCAACGAAAGTCTTGCGAAGCTCTTTAACTTGTTCTTAAAACTGTTTGACTTTTGCTCAACGAAACACAACCGCGAAGCAAAACGATGTGTGTGTGTGTGTTTTTTTCAATTCATAGATAGAGGGTTCTCATGAACCCTAAAAAATGGGTGACGTTTTGTGACGTAGAACGTGAATGAATGAATGATCATCGTTGTTGTATGCTTGGTTGCTAAGTAGCATAAAACGAAACATCCAAGACCATTCCTCGTTGTACGCCATCGTACAATCATTGGCGGTGAATGAACGAATCTCCACCGTTGGATGTGGAATATGTGATGTCATCATTCATTGAGCAATTTTATTATTATTATTATTATGGTTTTTGTTTAACTAGTGATTAAGTGTTTGTTGGCATTCTCTTTGAAGTTTTAAGTAATTAATTAGTGTATTATAACATCTAGTAGTATTAGTTTAAGTGAAAGAGCCGAATTCTTTGAGCATGTAAATGTAATTAAATTCAATTTCAAAATTCATGTGGGTGAAGAAAATACTCTCGGAGAGAATCCTCATTGCATGCAAAACCTAATCGTAGTTCAAAAAATTATTGTATGTCACCTATTGTTGATTGGGAGGATATATACTCAACCAACTAAAATGTAAAAAGTGTATTTAATTTTATTTTTAATAAGTTAAATTACACTAATTTCACATTAAATAAATGTATTATTATGCTTTCTTTTTCTTAAATAGGTGAGCAAACTTTAAATGAACCCTCTAGTAAGAAAATTAGCTAGAGGGATTAATGCTTAATTAATTTAAAAAAACCAAACGTGTAAAATTCTCAGAAATGTTTATTGCTTAACATAAGAACTTTCATTTATTGTTTTTACATGAACATATATAAATCTCAAAACTAATCTCCTTTAAAATTACCTTACAAATTTAAACCCAACTATTTTGACACACAAACATGCACAATCTTATATATTCTCCTTCAAATTCTCTGCATATTTTATGAAAAAATATAAATAAAAAATGACATGCATGTTTAGCATCTTAAAAACCGAAAAAGTAAACTAGTATATAAGAATATTAACTATCAAGAAAATGTAGAATTATTCGGTATATACCAATGTTCATTGATTATACTTAAGTTTTATAAACCGTTGCTCTATTATTATTATTATTATTATTATTATTATTATTATTATCAATCTTTTAAACGATGAATTGCTCTATTGTTATTATTTTGGGTTGTTTAAAAGATATTTCTCTCTATATATTTATAATAATAGTCATTAAATTACTGATATTAAAACTACATGAATAGTATAATATATTTTTAAAGAGGTTGCAATAATTATTTGGGGAGGGCAATTAATTAATTATGGTGATTTAGCAGCGTATAAAGCGCAGCAATATCTGAATAGCAATCTAGATATATCAGGCTAGGTAGGTACGACCCTTCAATCTTCAATCCTTAAACCGAATACTGTTTCACATGTTGAGACAGTTGGCTTTCATTCAGACACATGCATGATGCATCACATTAATTATTAATTAATCAAGAATTAAAGCTTAATTATTTTCTGCTAATTCAATTCATGTTCATTGCCTCAATTCAAAAAGCTTAATCACCTTAACCTTAGTAACCGGATTTATTTTATTATTTCTTCTGCTGAATGTGAAAACATGCATGGAACCAAAAAATTCAAAGTTCAAACATAGAGACTAATACCTAACGAAGCTGCGCCTAATTGGTGGTTACTATCTCTTCTACGTAGCTTAAAAATAAAAACCCTACTTTTGGAGCACACATTAATAGTAAACGATAAACCACAGAAACTACAAAATTGATCAAACATATCGCTCTCATAATTCATTATAGTTAAGAAACTTGTTTGTTAATACAAAATATGATTACTTACAATCATATTTTAATGGAATAATTAACAATGAAATCTAGCTAAAAGTGGCATGCCACGCGTAGTGAGTGTGTCATTCATATCCTATATCCGTGTGTGAGTGGGATTAAAACTCTACTTTTCAGATTTGAAATTGAAGTCACGAAGAAAAAGTCTCGTTCACACATACGACGTACCAAACCATGTTGGTAATATTATATACAGAATAAAGAGAGAAGAAAAAAATGATCGAGAGAGAGAAGTTAGTGATGGAAATAATTACTTTGATTTGTTCTTATATGCGAAGCAATCATGTTTCAAGCAGTTAATTAATTGGCATATATATTAAAGAATCTAAAAAAGTTTGCGATCTTTGAATTTTTTGAACCGGAGTTTAGGCCAATACGAAATGTATTAATCCAAAGTTTGTCACTAATTAAGCATTCAAGTACGTAATAATTAATACAGCTATACAAGGATCGATCCCCTTTCATGTTTATTGGTTTTGAAAGAAGAAAAAAATGGGGGTGATGGGGATAGGTAAATTCATCTTCTTTGACACAAAATTCAAACATTTTGATTTCACTATTCCCAGATACCATAGATCTAGAATATTCATAATAACCTGAGAAAGGTACTAGAATTTAATTTTAGTATATTTTTAATATAAGTATTTTTATACTGTTATTAAATAAAACCACTCCAAATACAATTTTTAAATTAATTATTATAAAAATGATTAATTTTCAGTTTGTTAAATATCTTACCTAGACCAATGATATGATGATTAAAATATATAAGTGGAAAACAATTCTTAATGTTTGAATTAACTTTTGAAAATACTTATCTAATTTAGTACTGTCAAATAATATAACCTAACAATTGTTGTTTGGATCAATCAATCCACTTTTTATTGGATCATTATCGAATCATCCAAACTTTTCGCTCAAGATGATGATATGGTCAAAATAATAGAGTTTATATATAAATTGGTGTGATGATTCTCTTTAAACTAGATTGAGTTAGGTTTAAAAATAAACTCTAAGACAACAACATAACAATTTTTATATGATGAAAGTAATTTTATCACTATCAGTATTTTAATTGAATTCTAAATAAATAAATGAAACAATTCTGCTACATAAAACAAAACAAAAAATAATTTAATTAAATAACAGGGGCCCATCATGCCCTTCTTGGAAGTGCAATCATTAACAAGGGAATGAGAACAAAGAAACTGATGACTAATTCTCTTATCATTTTTTGTTGCTGAAAAAGATGGCAGTAATTTTATTAATACAAATTCACATTTTAATTTATTCAATGTCAGAATAAATATATAAACACTAAACCTAGGCCATCCCTGACCCTACTGAAAAACAAAAATTGAAATAGGATTTGTGATGACACCTTCATGCTAGCAAAGCTTGTCCCAGGTAGAACATATTACCAAGTGTGCCTCATTCTTCAACAAAGTACTTCGACTTTTTTTTATGAGCAAAAATACAAGTGCATGTACTATCAAATTAACAAGTATTTATTTAATTTAATAATAATAATAATAATAAATGAGATCGAGTATCTCCCACTAGGATTATGCTTAAATTGTTCTACCAGTACACAATTCTCTCTTATCGTTTGTACGTGTAGGTGAATTGAATTGGATTTAATAATTGACAAGATCAATTAGAATGAATATGAAAGAAAGAAACAAACACGAGCATAAGATTGTGAGGAATGGATTAAATGCACTATTTTTAAAATAAATGGATTAGACCAACAGTTTTAAAAATTAGTCATACCATAGAACTGGATAAAAATCAGTGTCATGACCTATTAAATTAAATATTACTCCATAAACAAGTTTATTAGAAAATTAATTCCACCACGCTACTCAAACCTTACATTCAATGTATATTGAAGCCGCCATTAGTTACTGTTACAACAATATATTTTGACATTCATCATAGAAATTCTTTAATTTTTTAGTAATATGAATTATTTATTTCATTACCCCTTAAATATAGTGGGTATACATTAATTTTTGTTAATAATATTATTTTTAAGCTTACTAATATTTATAATTCAACTTAATTGTAATTGTGATTGAACAGTCATAATAGTAGTGACGATATGATAGTGACAATTATGATGATGATAATAAATTTCAAATATTTAAAATATGATAAATTAAATATTTTGATTATATGCTAATTAATCTTTTAAAAATATTATTATTAAATGAAGTTTTAATTTAACACCTTTGTATCAGTTAATTCTATATATATATATATATAAATTCAAAGTTTCATCTGACTTTATTTTTTTAATTTTATGTTAATTTATTATTATTACACACAACTCATTTAATTGGTGTGAATTAGTAAACTACACCAAAGTGTTTAGGATTGATGATCGTGCAAATGTTTAGTTTTGATTATGGTTTGATTACAATTAGATCAATAAATGGATTGATGATCTCTTTAATATAATTTTGATTGGGTTTTCGTTTATATTAAGATAATTAAAAGTGATAAGAAAAATAGTATTTTTCTCTTTTAAAATTTTAATTTAGGTTTTAATTTGCTACTTCAACTTTAAAAAAACCCAACAACAAACTCCACAACTGTCATACATTTTTAAATATTTAGAAATGATCCGTTCAAGTGGTTTGGGCTTGGACAATAGAGGTCGGGGGCTCGGGTATTTTCTTGAGTCTGTGTTTTTGGTGACACATTTTTTAGTCACTTAACCATCATTAACATAATCAATTTTTAATTTGTTGTATATTTAAAGACTAAAATCACTAATTTAACTACTAACACTATCATTAACAGAAACAAATTTTCATTTGTTGCATCATTAAATCCAATTTTAGTTTTGATTTGTTTTTTTTATCTAATTTTTAAAAAGTTGTGGTAAATTAAAAAAAAACAACAACATAAAAATGAGTCAACACACTCTAATCTACTTTATGAACTCACAAAAAATTGAAAAACATAGACAATTAATTTTTAAAATAAAAAAATAAAAACAAGCTTTGCATAAATATAAATAAAAATAGTAAACAATTCTGAAAAATATAATATAAATTTTTACACCTAAAATAAGTATTATAAAAAACAAACCAAAAATTCCAAAAAAAAATATAAATAGTAAAAAGTTACAAGAGAAATACCAGGATATATCAATACAAATGCCATATATTTAAGTAGAATATAGTAACAACTCGCAAATAAGAACGTAATTTCTTATCATGCTTTTATATAACAAAAAATTATGTCCCTATAACTAGAAAAAAAACTTATTTTTTTTTGTTTTAAATTAAAGTGAGTTAAAATTCTTTCAAATTCATTTAAAAAACATTTCAATCCATATTTATCTGAATAAAAATTGTTTTCAAAATAAATTTGAAAAATAAAAACAAGAAACTTTCAAATTACAACAACCCAAGTTTAAGTTAAAAAAAAAAAAAAATAGTTATCTGTTCCATTTAAATCAGTTAGGGTTGTTAGCTGGAGAGTACCGTTGTAGATCGAATATTTGTGAAATTTATTATTATAGCCATTTAAGTTTAAGTTGAGATGCTATGGCAACCTTCTAGATTTTTTCTCATTTCATTTCCACTATATATATACTGTTCTTGCTGAGTTACACTTCACATCTACTAGCTTTTATCATTTCGTACTTCTCATTTTCATCTTATCACAAATGATGGTGAAAATGAATAGAATCACTGCTCTTGTGTTATCATGTTTGGCTTTGATTATCATAGCAATCAATGCTACTGATGTTTCCTATGATGGAAAGGCCATAACAAAAATTGATGGCAAGAGAAGAATTTTGTTTTCTGGTTCCATTCACTATCCACTTAGTACTCCTGAAGTATGTTTCTAAAACCATATTATTATTAACAATTGATTTATGTAAAGCCCTTAAATTATTTTAATCTATCTGTTTATATGATAGATGTGACCATCTTTGATTTTAAAAGCAAAACAAGGTGGACTTGATATCGTCGAGACATATGTTTTCTGGAATTCTCATGAACCTCTACCTGGCCAGGTTTTTATATTCTAACAAAGTTTAATAATTCTATAATATATTTTATTTATTTTTTCATTAATTTAATCTTTTTTTCTTTGTGTTTTCAGTATGATTTTTCTAAAATCTAGATCTAGTGAGGTTTATTAGAACCATTCAAAACAAAGGACTTTATGTCGTGATTCGAATTGGTCCATATGTATGTGCTGAATGGAACTATGGGTAAGAAATGAAAATGTTTTTACTTTCATGACTTTTAGGATACCTACTTATGCCGTTAAGTAATTTGATTTACTTTTTTCTGTTTTTTTTGTTTCATATAGTGGATTTCAGTGTGGTTGCATAATATACCAGGCATCGAAATGAGGACAAACAATGCTGTTTTTGAGGTAAGTCTCTATAATTTGTTATATATGCTTATTTTTCAGAATTCATATCAATTTTGTATGACACACACCCTTAATTAAAAATTAATATGTCTCCATTTAATTTACTAGCGAGAGATGGCAAAATTTACTACACTTATAGTGAACATGATGAAGCGTGAGAACCTCTTTGCATCACAAGGAGGACCATTCTTCTTGCTCAGGTTTAGTTTTGCAACAAGAGACTCAATTTTTTTTATTTATATGGTGAATAAGGAAAAGAGTATCTTCAATGGTCAGTGGTAACAACAACTAATTATAGTTATTGCTTTCATATTTTATTTTTTTTGTTTATGAGAATTATTACTAATATTTACATTTTTTTCTACCTTAAATTAGATTAACACAATGGTTTCTATTGCGATCAATGGTTTCTCACCGGTAAAAAAAAATAAAAAATGTGGACTGAGAATTGGACTGGCTGGTTTGTTCTTCATTCTCATGTTTTTTTTTTTTTAATTATAAAAAAAGTTTATTTAAATAATATAATGCTTTCGATTAGGTTCAAGAATTGCGGAGGACCAACTCCACAAAGACCTGCTGAGGGTATTGCTTTTGCAGTTGCCCGATTTTTTCAATACGGTGGCACATATAATAATTACTACACGGTAACTAGTTGAATTGACTTTTTTTTTTTTTAATTAAATGTAAATAATAAGTTATATTTATTATTCAAATTGATTTTATTTTTTTTCTCATAATAGTACCATGGAGGTACCAATTTTGGACGAAGATTAGGAGGGTCCTATATCACATATCGTAAAACTATGATGCTCTTTTAAAATATACTTATAAAGAATGCAAGAAGGATTTTGGAGGGGTTTATCTTATTTGATTATTTTTTTTAGTTTTATTCATATCATAAATTAATATTAATTTCTTTTCATTTTTATAAAATACAATAAAAATGAAAATTCTAATTCAAAAAAAAAAAATCATCTTTATTTTCTTAAAGAACAAAATGTTTGTTAGGCTTAATATCTTAAATTTGGTTTGTATTTGTATTCACTCCGTCCTTTATTCAAGTAGTTTTTTTTTTTTTTTTTGGCAAAATTGCTGGAAGCCTACGCTTTCTTGAATCCAATTGTAGATATTATGCCTGTAATACCCTTATTCTTTTTTTCTTTTAGCTTTTGTTTGGTAAGCTGCTGTAAGTTTTCAATGAGATTTGTAATTTGAGTAATCTCTTAAAAAAAAATTAAAATTTATCAGAAAATTAAAATTCAAACATTTTAACAATTTGTAAGATCAAATAAGTCTTACAGTGTGAATTATCAATTTCAATATTGAAATTTTTAGATATATACAAAAAAATACGGACCATCTCATCATCTACGTTTTGCCAATTGAGAAATCCAAATCCTATTATTCGATTTGAGCCCATCACCAATATAATAGCTAGACTACTGATATGAAAGAGGATTTTTGGTAAAAGTAACTATTGATAATTTGTAATAAAAGACTTAACTCTTACTACAAATCCATTTTTGAAACTTATATATATCCTAAAAAAAACTTCATTTTTTAGAAACTTAGTATTAAAAGAAACAAAATGTGTAGTAATATAAGAGAATTTATTCTCTTTCTTTGTCGTTTTTTAATTATCTTGGAGATTTTATAATGCTTACTCTAAAACTATTTGTTTACACAGCAGTGAGTGATATTCTTCGTTTCTCTTTTCATCTTCAGATTCCTATCTAATGATCCAGGACGTGAAGAATAAGAAAAAAGTGGATTCTGTGTTTTTCTTGCTTGTGCTAAATTTTGAAATATTTTTAGGATTTTCTCTATTTTAACATCTTTAATTAGTAAATACAAAAAAGAAAACAAACAAGGAAAACAAAGTTTAAAACAAAAAAATCAAATTACCAACGGAAACGAAAAGAGAAGGATTCGAACCCTCGATACAAAAATTTGTACGGATTAGCAATTTGACGCTTTAGTCCACTCAGCCATCTCTCCCCAATTGAAAAATAGAATTACTTGCTTTATGTTATACCACATAAAGCAAAAAAAGGAGCTTGAAAAAAAAAAAAGACTTCTTTTTAGTTTATTTTTTATCTCTTTTTTTCTATTTGATTTCTATTCATTATATATATATATATATATATATATATATATATATATTATATTCTTCTTTTTAGTTTCCTTTTTTCTTTTTCTACAGCCAAAGAGCCCGGCCAGTACCTAGTTGCGCTCTTTTTATTCCCATGAATATTGAATAACAATGATTTATTTGAGTTGAATGTATTTTATTCGAAAAAAAAATAATTGTAATTTAAACACGATCAAACAGAAATAAGAGATACAAATTGATTCCTATGATAAAAAACCAAAATAAGATAATATCAAAATGTCCTTTTTTATGGCCCCTTCTCTTTTTTTCAAGTAACGTAAATTTTATATTCAATTATATATATGATATGTTAAAAAAATATGTTAAAAAAAAAATACCTTCAGCAAAAACAAAATCTAAAAATATAATTCACTCCGTTTTTTCAAATTTCATTAGAAGATCCTCTAATGAAACATGTCAATACTCGAATTATTTGAATATATATATTATGCCCCTCTATTTCTTTATTTATTTTGTCTGATTGTTTTGTTCGATAAAAGATACAATAATTGTATTGTAGCGGGTATAGTTTAGTGGTAAAAGTGCGATTCGTTCCATGAATCCCTAAATAGTTAAGGGATCCCCCGTTTGATTCATATTTCGATCAAAAACTTTATTTCTTACTTAAAGGGAATCCTTTATACCCTCAATGAATGATTTGGGGTATAATATACATTATTGTAATTTGTATATAAGAAGAATCAACTCTAAATTGACAAATTGAGTTCTAAAATTATGAAACATAAGTTTTTGGAAGTGGATCTATAATCCGAATTTTTTTTAGTATGACGAAAGGATCTATGGAGAGAGATATAGAAAGTTTATTTCTAATCGTAACTAAATCTTCCATTTTTTTGTATAGTAGAGATTGAAGCAAAATAGCTATTAAACGATTATTTTAGTTTACTAGAGACATCTACATTTTTTTAGCTCGACGAAAATTTTATTCTTTTCCTAAAGATTCTATTAAATAGAAATAGAGAACGAAGTAACTAGAAAAAAACATAGATTATTAGAATACCCCTCTTCTAGAGGGATCATCTAAAAAGCAAGATGTTTTTAAACTTATTCATACAAAATAAAAAGGCTGACATAGATGTTATGGGTCAATTTTTTGATTTTCCATCTCTTAATTTTTTCTGTAAAGGAGTCGAATGAAACAAAAGTTTCACATTCCATTTTGAATAGAGACATTAAATTGAAATCAAAATGATGAATCAATGTCGATTATAACCCCTAGCCTTCCAAGCTAACGATGCAGGTTCGATTCCCGCTACCCGCTTATATTCTCTATTTGTTCTATTTGAATCTATCTTTTTTATTATAGAATGAATCTAGAATTTTTAATTACTTTATCCATTATTCATTTTCATTTCTTAATTTAGTTTTAGTTATTTATATTCAATTGAATTTTAGTTATTTTCTATATATAGAATATAAAATTCTTTTATTCTTTAACCTTATTAACTACAAAAGGTTAAAGAATAAAAGAAAAAAAAAATAGAAGCGTCCACTGTCTAATGGATAGGATAGAGGTCTTCTAAACCTTAGGTATAGATTCAAATCCTATTGGATGCAAATTGGTTATATATATATATGCAATTTATACCTTGTCCTTCTATTTTATTTCTTCTATTTTTTTCGATTTTCATTTGAATTCATTTTATTTATATATTTATTATATTCAAATGAAATAAAAAGATATTAAAAGATACTAATTCTAAAAATTGGAAAGTTAAATTATAAAATTATTAAATGATTAATCAATTTTTTTCTACCTGTTCCTATAGTAAAAAGAATTCCATCTATTCTTGAATAGCTTCCTTCAAAAGGGCTTCTGCTTCCCCAGTTAATGTCTTGGTAGAAGATATGATTTCTTTGAACTGAGGTTTATTCATCTTTAAGTAAGCACGTAACTCAACAAGAAATTTCCTTACCTGTCCAATTTCTAATGAATCAAGATAACCATTCGTTTCGGTATAAATAGTTATTATCTATTCTTCCATGGTAAGAGGAGCTGATTGGGATTGTTTAAGCAACTCGCACAATCGTTGACCTCTTGCTAATTGATTTTGCGTAGCTTTATCGAGATCAGAAGCAAATTGGGCAAAAGCTTCTAATTCTGCAAATTGTGCTAATTCCAATTTTAATTTACCAGCTACTTGTTTCATGGCTTTAATTTGAGCCGCCAATCCAACTCTGGAAATCGAAATACCAACATTAATAGCGGGTTTGATTCCAGCATTGAATAGATTGGCAGATAAGAATATTTGGCCATCTGTAATGGAAATTACATTAGTAGGAATATAAGCTGAAACATCTCCCGATTGAGTTTCAACTATAGGTAAAGCAGTCATACTTCCTTTGCCTAACTGAGAACTTAATTTAGCGGCTCTTTCCAAAAGACGCAAATGTAAATAAAAAACATCCCCTGGATAAGCTTCGCGACCTGGTGGTCTTCGTAATAGAAGAGACATTTGGCGATAAGCCTGTGCTTGTTTGGAGAGATCGTCATAAATAATTAAAGTGTGACGTTCACGGTACATAAAATATTCAGCCAAAGCTGCTCCTGCATAAGGGGCGAGGTATTGTAATATAGCTAGAGAATCCGCTGTTTCAGCTACTACAATAGTGTATTCCATTGCTCCTCTTTCTTGTAAGGTAGTCACCACTTGAGCCACAGAAGATGCTTTTTGACCAACAGCTACATAAACACATATTACATTTTGTCCCTGTTGATTGAGAATTGTATCTGTGGCTACTGCTGTTTTACCTGTTTGTCTGTCGCCTATAATTAATTCTCGCTGGCCACGTCCTATGGGGATCATCGAATCAATAGCAATAAGTCCTGTTTGGAGAGGCTCATATACGGAACGTCTCGAAATAATACCGGGAGCAGGAGATTCTATTAATCGAGATTTCGAAGCTGAAATTTCTCCTCGACTATCAATCGGTTTAGCCAAGGCATTTATAACACGACCCAAATAAGCCTCACTTACTGGTATCTGAGCAATTCTTCCTGTTGCTAAAAGGGAAAGGCCATAAGATGTCCCTCAGAACTAAAAGGGTGAAGGACTAACCCCTCACTCAGCCACTCAGGTATCAGCTTAGCTCAAATCACAAGGTGCATTACGTGGGTTTCAAACCTTGTTGCAGTGTTTAAGTACTTAGATAAGTAATTGGTTACATTTCAAAATACTCCAAACAAATATTTATATCATAAAAACATTAATATGTACTGCTTCTTGCTTAAAGTGGGAGAAATGAAAAAAAAATTTATTTATGTGTAAAAGCTCTTTACAAGATATGGTACAAAATATTGGAATTCTTACAATGAACTCTTAACTAACTGGGCCAATATCATACTCATCACTAGAATTCAAGATTTACAAACTGCACCTTAAATAATTCAACCAAATATATGATAAATATTCTCAAGCAGATCACATCACACATATACATGAGAATTACTATTATAGGAAAATAATAGTAGTAATTGCATGCAGAATTGAAGACATAAATATATAAACAATAGATAGATAATCGGTGCATGTTCTGAATTCTGATTGCTCCAAGAGAAGCTATCAGAGCTTTAAAAATACACCTTATAGCCCAAAAATAAAATAACAAGCCAATACCTGCTCAGAAAAATCAATATTCTTTCCATGAGATCCTTTGTCCACGCCAATCTGAGGAGAAGTCAAAAAGCTCAAACAGATCAAAATGTTAATTTAAAGATGATTGAAAACAAGACCAAAAGAAACTCCATGTATAAATTTATTAAAAAATGGATGAATGTGCATATCATATCTATCTGTACATAAACATTGAAGCCATCTACATGAATTTTGATAACCACTGCAGCTAAGAGAGAAAAATAGAAACTACATACACATAAAAGAAATTGAGAAAATAGGTTATGCACCAACAATGTAACAGAGTCTTACACCGTTATCCAGTCACAACCCACCATAGATGATAAATTTGTTGTCTGTTATGATTGTTAGTATTTAAAAGTCATATCAAGTGTATATTACACATTGTTTATGCTGAGACGGTATAAAAGAGTTTTACACTTTCATTTCATTACAACCCACCATACATGATAAATTTGTTGACTTTATGATTACTACTTTAAAAGTCATATCAAGTATGATTTGTGATTCGACGACATTGTAAAACTCATAAAAATTAGGCATGTCCATTATGGTACCTAAATGTAGGTAAGGGACCAAAATTCTATTTTAGCCTTGCTTATTTATTTATTTGGCTCCTCACTTATTTATAATATTTGATCTAGATGAATCATTGCTAGATTTAAAATTGACATTACTTGAAAACCTGTTGTTAGCCACTTTCCTTTTAACCCCCTTTTGAGCTATGGTTTATTGTAGAGCTTCTAAGTTTTGGTACCTGGTATGAACTACATGGATATATGGCTTATGATACAAAGTAACTTGCTACTATTACAGGAATTTGATTCTTCGTATGGTCCAGCTTGGCACTGCATTGTGGGCACTAGCTTTGGTTCCTATGTTACACATTCTCTTGGTGGCTTTTTGTACTTTTCCATTGATAAGGTTTATATCCTTCTCTTCAAGACAGCTGTTGAACCATTGGACCATTGATAACTTCCACAACTATGAGCCATGCCTCCTTGGAAAAATATATTTTAAAATTTTAAAGCAGCTGATATGTAAAATTACAAAGTGATACATTTAAATATCTGTATTCTGTGATGTATTTGATGCACTTCTATTGCAGTATTTGTTGTGTCAAGTCACAAGCAGGGATATCCCTATGAATGTAAAAGAATGAATGAATGACCTTGGTAATATCTAATGTAGAAGTCACAATTTGACATTAGTGTTACACCAAAAAATAGTATACAAGCATGCCTATTGCTTTAAAGTAGTTGTTTTATTTGTATTCTAGCCCCTCTCTCTCTTGAGAGCTGTGAAGATATCAACTATGTCCTCATAATCTGGCAACTTAGGATGAACATGCTTTGGCTTTGGACAAGTTTTGTGGCACATGATACTCACGAATTCTTCAATCTCTTCAACGTCGTACTCTACCGTTGCTTCAGCACATGGAAGCAAACTAACTATTTCTGATGAAGAATTGGTGAATATCATGTGCCACAAAACTTTATCCACTTCTTCACCACACACCAATGCAGAATTATTTTCAGCTGAGGTAGACTCTGACAGAGAAAAAAAGTCACTTGGCTTTGTTATGGAAGAACTGTCGAATGTATTATCACTTCCTGTCTCTGAAATTGTGTTGTTCATTTGGCCATCACTTTCCACTAATTGATTCCCTTCATGTTCTTTCACCTGTACAACATTTGAACATAACAATTTGGTACTGGTAAATAAGATAGACCACAATAAAACGGATAGTATTGAATGTTGATTATTGAATAGCTTATTATACCTCTTGTTGGAAGCAGTTCTGCCTAGCAATTTCATCAATCACTTTGTACTTCTGATCATCCGTCAGAGACTTTACTGAGAAGGCCTCTATTAACTGTATGTGATTTTGAAACTTTAGGAATTCTGTAGAGAAAAATGACTATGCATTTATAGTGTATAATTGTTTTATATTGTCATTCAATCACATTTTAAAAATCATGCAAACAGTAAATTGTAATTGAATGATGATGTAAAACTAGTTTCTACTAACAATGCATTAGCATAATTTGATTAAATAGAAAAGGAGAGGGGAGATACCTTTATGTTTACAAGATTCCCGGGAAATAGCTTAATAGCTGAAGTTGCATAGTCCTCACCATAACGCTGTACAAAGAGCTTCCTAATGATATAGAGCTCAGGAAAATCTCCACATCTTGCAGAAGCAAACATGATACTTGACACTGCTTCATTAATATCAGGTGGACAGTCCCTGGATTTTGCATAGTGAAACCATAAGAATCATAAATTTATAATGGAAGGTGTATGTGTGACAATTTTTGTAAGTAGGTAGAAAATTAGGAATTAGGAAGACTCATTCAACCTGTGTCTTCTGATGTATGAGAGTTTCTCAAGGATGAATACAAAGAACTGATCTAACAATTCATATGTAGTAAGTAGGCTTTTATCTTGAATGAGCTGCTCAACCTGAAATTTTCAGAGAATTAGTAAGATTTGAAACTTTTAAGGAGAAGTCTTACTGTTTATGTCCTGAACATCCAATTAAATTATATTACTTAGCAAATCATCTCTTACAACAATAACATTAATAGCTTTTAAATCATTTGACTGTAAACACAATTATGCATAACTTTTAAAATAACAATAAAAGATTATAAAAGGAAAATAGTTCAGAAAAAATGATACTCAAACATTTTATCTACATGCTATATCATCTCATAATAAAAACTATAAAAAAAAACATTTTATCAAAAATAAAAAAAAGATAAACAACAAGATGTACACAAAACTTGTAATATAAGAAGTTATAAAATGGATTGGATGGTAAAAGAAAAAGTAAATAGACAAGGGAAAAGGATAAATTACGTTGGAGTCTCTTTATTGATATTTCTAAGAGATATTAACACAACTCGTAATATAAAGATTTACGTACCCTCTTAATAGCCATTTCTTGATAACCATTCTGTATTAACTCAGCCAAATCTTTGCTCAGTTGCACTGCCATTGCCTGCCTCTTGTTCTCTAGATATCTGAGTCTGCGTCGTGCTCTTTTGATCGTCTTCTTGCTGCGATAATGATTTGAGAAAAAGATTGAAGATCATAAACATTCATGCATGGCTTGTTTTATGAGTTTATTGTTGAATAAAGAATCTCAAAAGCATAAAATATAGTTACCATCTTGAAGCTTTTGACCAGCCCAATAGCATGCTAAACATTTTCTTGAAATTACTAAGAGAAAGAGTGCACCGAGTGGAAAGTTTATGGACTTGAATCTTGATCATGAATAAAAGCTGCACGCCACGTTTTTATATATATACAAAAAAAAAATAACGGTAATGATTATTATATCTTATCTTTCAGTAAAAAAGATATATAAGATATATTTTATCATCCTCGATTTTTTGTTATTGTATACTCATCCAAATCTTTTGTGATTGAACAATTTTTCGAACAAACTAATTTAAGCAATCAATTTAAATCTATCATTAAAATAAGGATTTTTAGTCGGTGGGTCTAATGCATCATATACCATACAAGTGTTAAAATCAAGGCTTTTCAAGTAAAAGGTCAAGGCATCACGATCAAAGACTCTATCTTAATAAAAAGAGTTAGTTGCATTTTTGTCTCCAAAATTTTATTATTTGCAATTTTAGTCTTCAAATTTTGTTTTCCTCACTTTTGGTTCCACAAAATTAATTTTTTAACAATTTTAATATCTCTGTTGAAAAAATAACGTAAAACTATTTCAAAATTTAGTTAAAAATGAATTCAACTCTAATTTTTTTGTTAAACATATTTTATTTTAAAATTACATTTCAAAATTATAAACCAAAAATTACTAAAAAAAAATATTAATTTTGAGTGACAAAAAATGATAAAAAAAAATTGAGGGATAAAAATTAAAAAAATAAATTGGAATACCAAATTACAATTAAGCCTAATAAAAAACTAAAATACCTTTTTAATTCTTTTATGTTTTCAATTATATTCTGATTTGATACCTTATCTTTTAAAAAAAAAAATCAATTTAGTTCTTTATCTTTTTAAAATGAGTTAAAATAATTCTTGTAAAAGCCTAAAAGATTAGATTAAACTTAATAAAAAAAAATAAGAATTTTAGTTAAAAATGAATTCAACTCTAATAAGAATTTTAGTCTTCCATTTATATGACTTTTAAAATAATTTTATAAGAATCAACTTATCATAAATGAAGGATTGTGATTGTATGAGAGTATAAAACTATGTTACATGTGTATGATACACTACCCTTATTCTCAAAAAATATAACCTGAAGTAAATTTTTTACAATCCATACATTAAGTTATCAATATGCCCGAATATTAGCCTATAATCCTTAGTTTCTTGGAGATATCTAATAACCCTTTTGATATTTTCTTTGCCCATTTTATGTAGGCTTTTGTTTCCTTTAGCTCCTAAAGACAAGGAGAAAAGAGAAAAATAAGCATAAAAAATATTGTTGAACAACACAAGATTTTTTTTTTTTGCCTTATATTAATATGCTGAATCTCCTTCTTACAGCAAAAATAAATGAATGAACTCCCCATTATCTTAGGGAATTAGAGATCTATCTCACACATTCAAAATTATATATTTCTTTTCTAACAGTGAAACCTGCATCTTAATCAAATGTCTGATTAAAATTTGGAGTTAAAATAGCTAGTAATATTCTTACCAGCACCTATAGCCTCATCAACAAGAATATCCTTGAATCAGTGTGAGTCAAGTTTAGGTTCTGAACAAAAGCATTGAACAGAATACCTCTATACATAGTGAAGTTACTCCAGATAGTCTAACAGAAAATAGGTTCTTGCTCATCACAATGTTTTTACCTGTTCATATTACCCTTGCACTTCTTGTACAGATCAATCAAATCATTTTTCTGTGTCAGATCCCCTATAGTTTGCTTCAAACTCCTCAATATCAGCTTGTGACCTATTAGCGTATATTACAAAACTACACAGATGAAAACATGTATACCACAAGGCAAAGTCTAATAAATTTCACAGAAAAATGAATGATTGTTGAAAATAAAATAACTTGTCATTGAGAAAAAAAAAAAAAAAGTATCCATATTTCCATCATAGTATTGTATTTTGTATAGTAATCTTCGAGAAATTCAATATTTTTGTGTACACGGTGTATTCCCCGATCAAGATATACCAAAAAGAAGCCCAAATAACACAGAAGAATGGACTCATAGTCATTGGCATTTACCTTTGATGCTGTCCAAAATCCATAGACCAATGAAGAGAGACACTAAGCAGTTGAAGTTCAACAATGAAGCCCAAAATCCCTTTGGAGGTTCATTCAATTGCTCGCCCACCCAGATCTTTGAAAACCACTACTACAAACTCATCTTGCTTTCAGCCCCTCCAAGCACTGCATTCAAGTAGAAAAGACCCAAACTTTGGTGACTCTAACCTTCACTAAGAGAAGATAAATATTGGAAACTAAATGCACAGATGCTAAAAACCAATTTTCTGCAAGAACAGGAATTCCACTTTGAATATCTTGCATAACACATCATAGTCCAAAGCCGAGTCTATACAAAATTGAACTCTGTATAGAACCTCCATCACATTAGGCTCATGCTTATACATTTACAAGCACCTATAACTTGTAAATCTTAGGTTCTGATCCAGCTGTAGCCAGGCTGCTTTGTTGACCCAAACTCTCTCATCATATCCCTCAGATTAGCTGCTTCTTCCCACTGACCCGCTGCTGCACAGATATTTGATAAAAGCACATAAACTGATGGGTTGTTATGGTCTCTTTCCAGGATAAGTCTAGCAACTGTTCTTCCTAGTCTTAAATTACCATGAGCTGCACAAGCACTGAACAATGACCAGCATATATTGGAATGTGCTCCAAAATATCCACCTTGAATCACTCTCTCTGCCTCGTCAAGGTATCCACTGCGACCCAACAGATCAACTATGCAAGAAAAATGATCCACACTTGGCACAAATCCGTAAACATTCACCATTGTATCAAAAATACGGATACCATCATCGACCAAACCTGCATGGCTGCAAGCAGAAAGAACTGAAGTGAAGGTAGCCTGATCTGGTTTGATTCCAGGTGTGGTTTGCATTGCCTCAAAACAGCACACGGCTTCTTCTCCTCTTCCATGTTGTGCATAAGCAGATATTATAGCATTCCAAGAGATTGTATCTCTTTCCACCATTGCACCAAATACTCTCAAAGCCTTGTCTAAAGATCCACATTTGGCATACATTGTGACCAGTGCATTACCCAAAGAAACTTCTGATGAAAAACCATGCCTTATTATGTAACCATGGACCTGTTTCCCATGACTCATGGATGACATGCTAGAACAAATGCTCAAAACAAGACTGAGGGAATAGGCATTTGGCTTGACTTGTGTACTAAGTAATGCAGAGAATTGCTCTAACCCTTGCAGCGGGTGTCCATTCATAAAAAACCCAGATATGATACTGTTCCAAGAAATCAAATTTTTATGGGGAACACCAGAGAAGATTTGAAATGCACACTTTATCTTCCCATGTCTGCAGTATGCAGAAACTAATGCATTCAAAATTTCAATTTTCACAAGCCCACTTTTGCATAGAAGGGAGTGGATCATCTCCACAACTTGCAAAGAATCTGAAGCAACCAGCAAACTTCCATAAGTAAACTCATCTGGCTCAATTCCTTCTCGCCTCATTATCAAATAGCTCAACATTGCTTCTTCCCCAAGATTCTCTTGCAAAAATGTTGAAACCATTATGTTCCATGATACAACATCCCTTTCTTCCATTCCCTCAAAAATATCTTGAACTTCGTTAACCTCCCCAAACCCAGAATACATAGTCATCATTGCATTGTTCACAGCAACACAACCGACAAAACCCATCTTGAAAGCCTGAGCCTGTGCTTGACAACCAGCTCTTAAACACGAACAAGAACTCATGACACTCACAAAGGTAACCTCCGTTGGACCAAAACATCGCTTTTGCATGTCTCTGAACATAAAAAATGCATCCACACTTCTCTTCTCACTTACAAAACCATCTATCATTGCATTATAGGTAACATAATCACACGTGCAACCTTCTTCTGCTTCCTCAAACACTTCACAAGCATCCACAACACACCCACACTTAAAATACAGAGTGATCAAAGAATTAACCACAGAAGTCCAACCCAGAAACCCACTTTTGATAACCACCGAATGCACGTGCCTTCCATAATCCAAAAGCTCCCAAGAGCACAAACTCAACATGGTGGCAAAAGTGTACTTATCAGCCTCAACACCCATTCTGTGCATATCCCTGAAACACACAATATTTTCAATCAATTAAAATCATAACATGTCACACATATATACACTTCCAATTTTTATTTTTTTAAATAAAATACTAGGAAAAAAAACTATAAAATTAAGAGAAAAAATTGTTAACAGAACAGGTAAACTACGAATTGGCACCTAGAGTGAATAAGAAAAAGTAAATAACTTTCGTTGTTAATGAGAAAATGAAATGATTTATAGTTCAATACATTCATGATTTACTATGCATGTTCAAATAACATGTGAGTGTCACTAATCTTTATCCTTTCCAGCCAAATCTGATCACCTGAACAAGTCAAAAGCAAAATCCCCACGCCCTTTCTCCGCGCACCCGGTGATGACGGCGTTCCAAACCGCCACGTTTCTCTTGGGAGTTTCATCGAAGAGTTCCAGTGCATGTTCAACGCTACCCAGTTTGGCGCAAGCGGAGAGCAGCGTGGTCCACGAATACACATCGGGGCAGCGGACATCCGCGAAGGCGCGTTCGACGGAGGCGAGGTCGCGGCAGGCCTTGGCGTAGAGCGAGAGAAGGGAGTTGGCGACGTGGGAGTGGGCGCGGAGGCCGGTCCGGACGGCGTGGGCGTGGAGCTGGGCACCGATGACGGCGAGGCGGGAGTTGGCGGCGGCGGTGATGGCGGTGGAGAGGGTGTAGTGGTCGGGAGTGGTGGTGGAGTGGGCATGGACGAAGAGTTGGAGGGTTTGGGTGTGTTGGTTGGAGCGAGTGAGGCTTGCGAGCATGCGGTTCAGCTTTATGAGGGGTTCGTTGGAATGCCAACAAGATTTCATTTCTCATTGCTACGGACGGTTTTGAGTTTGAACTCGAGAAGGGAAGTGAATCTGGTGGCTAGACTAGTAGGGTCCTTTGATAAATGTCTTTATAATTATTTTTTGGTGAAGAAAATATGATTTGCAAGACTGTTTTTTTATAACTCAGCATTGAACAGTATTTATAGTGGAAATGAAATGAGAAGAGAAAAAAAAATCTAGACAGTTTAGACTTTAGACGGTTGCAATAGTTTCTCAACTGAATTAAACTGATATAATAATAAATTTTATAAATATTTGGTCAGTTACACAGTATTTTACAACTCAACAATAACTAAACTCACTCAAAAGATTCATCTACAATGATATTTTCTCCAACTAACAACCATACTTTACTTTAAATGGAACAGATAACTAGTTTTTTTTTTTCCTTTAACTTATATTTGGGTTGTTGTAACTTGAAAGTGTCTTGTATTTATTTTTCAAATTTAATTTGAAAACAATTTTTATTCAGATAATAATGTGTTGAAATGATATGGAAGAAAATAAACATGTGGTTAAACAAGAATTTTTTTTTCTGGTAAAGAGGTACTCATAAAATTATTGACGCAAACAATCCTTCCTATTGTATGAGTGTTTTTTTGTTGCCATCATTAGTAGGAGACGACATTGAATGGATGTTAAACTCTTACTAGTGGTCGTTCTGAAAAAAGAATACGTTGAATGAATTGGGACTGTTTTCTATGAGAAAGGAGCACAGTGGCATGGTTTTCCGTCACCTTCACGGTTTTAACTTAGCCATGCTAGGGAAAGGTTGGAATCTATTTTTCTAACCAAAATGTTAGGCTGGTTTGTTTAAATGTAGTTGATAAAATAATCATTTATTTTAATAAAATAAATAATTATCTGTATGTATTTTTAGTATATTTATTTGAATTATTTTTATTTAAAATAAATTATTTTTTATTTATTTAAAAAAATAAATTATATCAACTTATAAAATAATAATTAGATAATTATTTATTTTATAAATACTTATTATAATTTTAAATAAATTTATTTGTTATTATATAAAAAATTCTCAAAGCCAAATATTAGGGAATTTCTACAAGCTAGTTTGGGCACCAACCTTAACTTTACATGACGTAGCATTACACTTCATGGATAGTGGTTAAGCAAGGCACGAGGTGGAGACTAGGAGACGGACAAGTCATAAGCGTTTGGAACGATCCCTAGCTCTGAACAAAAGACCCTTATATCCAAACTCAACCAGATGCAGGACTTGAAGAACTAAAGGTGGGATAGTTGATCGACCACGTCACGGGTACATGGTGAGGGAGACACCAATACGATCCCCACAATGCCGATACACTTTAAGAGTGACAAGGACAAGATGATTTAGAACCTAGCACGAGACGGAAGATATTGAGTAAAGTCACATAATACTACTTAATGGAGACTACGTAGCATAAACAACACTAAGTTACGTGTGCTTGGAAACTGGGAGTCAATTTGGTCCCTCACAAAATCAAGTGTTTTCTTTGGAGGGTGCTTCGAAACTACTTACCTGGTCAGTCAAGGCTAGTAATGAAAGGAGTAAATTGCCTGTTAGTGTGTCCGATGTGTAAGGATGAAGATGAGACCACATGACACATTTTCTTCTAATGCTCGATATGGACCATAGCAGAGTGTTGGATTTCCATCCAACAAATTTTACACGATGGAGATACCACAAATGTGGTGACCTTTGCATGCCTCTCACAATTGAAGGATAACAGCTTAGCCAGTTTTGTGGCTACCATGTGGTGCTTGTGGAAACGAAGAAACGAGAAGGTATGTAACAATGTGAGCAAGCCTATTAATATCTTTATGTAAATTATCACAAATGCTATCAGCTAATGGATGACTCACCAGCAGCGACCTCTGATGACCGCACCAACTTCCTTTGCGAACAGAAGCACCAACCACCCAAGGCCAAGGTGGACTAAACCCACTGGCAACACACTCAAATGCAACATTGATGCCGCTATCTTCCACGACCCCTCCGAATTTAGCATGGCAGTTGTTATTTGAAACTGGCATAGCCATTTTGTAACTACAAAAACCTCTTGCAAGACAGGACATATCCCACCACCAGAGGCTGGCTGAGGCATGCGCACTTCTTGATGTTATTATTTGGGTAAGGGATTTTGGTTATTCAAGTATCATCTTTGAAATTGACTACAAGCATGCTTGTGACCTCTTAACCTCTTGTGCTAGGATTGATTCTAAATTGGGCCTCATTATTTCAATTTGTAATTTCACACTTTGTTTAATTAACAATTCGAGTTTTAATCATAGACAAACTAACTAAGTGGCTTACACAATTTAGCCCGCTAATTCATAATTTTTTATAACAATCTTGATGGGATGTTTTGATAATGAATGAAAAGTTATAAATTTCTTCTAGTAAAAATAAAAAAAAGATAATAAATTAATTAAAATTAAATTGATGCTAAATTGCATTAAAAATTTAAATACATAAAAATTCAAATTTAGAAAATATTATTTGAATTTCAAAATAATATATTTTTGTTATTTATTTTATTTTAAATAATAATTTTATTAATGCTAAAGACTTTGATTTCTTGTAATTCAAGACTTTATAAGGTTTATAATTTTAAAATTTAATTTTAATTAGGATTGATAAATTTTACTATAATATTAAAATTAAGTATATTTAAAAAAGAAAAAAAATTACTCTACAGTCTTAAAATTAAAATTATAATATAAAATGATATCAATTCTTTGTTTATTCAAAATCTGATTTGTTATTCTATTTAATTTTATTAGTTATAAAATTCTTATTGATGGTACCTAATAATGATTTGTTAGATTTGTGCTTAATTAAATGTTTTTTATTACAAAATATTGGTTTTTGATTAATTTCTAATTATAGTGATAAAAATTAATATTAATATTTAATTGATATTTTAATTTTAATTATTGTAACATTTTTTTATGAATTATAAAATTACTTATTAGTCTTAATAGACCTTCCATTATCATCATTACCACAGTCAACCACTACTCTAATCCATAACCATGCCACCCATGCTAACATAATTATCGTGGTCATTTATAATTGGACATTCTCGGCTGAAAAAGGAGTTAAGGGTGCTGGTGGGGGAAATAAACCATGACTTTTGTTAAAAAAAATATATGTACAATGGCTATATTACTTCTAACTGAACTTGATAACCCATTTCTATCTAAATATTCTTAATGGTTGATTGGTACATTTCAGACTCATCTCAATTCAAAACAGCTCATTTCCTATCTTTTGTGGCTTATGGGCTCTGGCTGGTTAATTCTGATAACGACAGATAATTTTAGAAATTTATAACATAAATAATGTAATATTAAAGTAAAATATATAAACTAATGATGTGGTAAAATAATATGAAAGTCAAAAATAATTATATGAAAATATAATATAATTTAGTTATTACATATTTTTATTAAATAGTTTAGATGATGAAGAAAAAAAAAGAAAATTGTAAAATGTAGGAATCGTATCTTCATCATTCATTCGAATGATTATAATAAAAGAATTATTTTAAAATAGCTTATTTTAACTATTAGATTCCAACAAAATAAATCATTTCGTTACATCGTCAATACACATAAATGTCATACATTTTTTTTTAAGAGTTGAGATCAAATTTAGTATGAATATAATAATTAGAAAAAAAAAATGTAATATCTCCGGCCAGCTAATATCCGAGGTGTAGTGTGTTATGAAAGAGGGTGTCCCACCAATCAGCGTTTGTCTAAAACTGGACGCACTGCAACAGTGGCAGAACACCATTATTCACTCTTGACACAGCTTCATCACGTTACCACATTGTAACATAAGTACATAACATACCAACACTGAATCAAACATTTCTATAATTAAAGCCTGAGTTTCTTGTCCTCTCCGTGTACTAATATCAGTCTCAACCTCAGCCATCCCTTGGATCCCTCATATATAATGAAACCTTCCCTTTTTTAATCACTTTTCATTTGTCATCAACATTTCTATAAGTCTTTTTTATTTTATTTTTAGCCACAGTAAATTCATGTTTTTAGTCTTTCTTTTTAAAAGAAACTCAAAAAACAAATTGAGCTAAATGATTTTTTGAACTGATTATACATTAAACTATCAATATACTATTATACATTCTTGAATATATTTTTTAATTGATTTATGAAGTCTTTTGAAGACATTGGTTGCGAGGATCCAAACAAAATCCAAGTCCCCTTTTTCTGAGCTTTGACCACGACAACAACAACTGAAGCCTCTCCCTCCACCTCACAACACAAGAAAGTTCTTACTTCCCACCACTTTCTCTCTCTCATCTCTTCAAACCCTCCAAAAGCTGCAACCTTTCTTTGTTTTTTTACCTCTCTCTCCATTGAACCTTCCAAGTTTCCCAGCCCCTTTTGATTATTGTTTTCCATTCTGGGGTTGTTTGCATTTTGCAATCACACCACAGTGGAACTGGAAGCAGTGTTTTTTCTGTTTATAGTTGGTGGCTTCTAATGGCTGGGCTGATGATTTTGTACCTGTTTGTTGCAGTAGCTTTTCCTGCTTATGGAGGTAATTAAGTGTTTCTCTTTTCTTCCTTCTTTGTTTCCCTTATGTGATTTTCACTTTCTATTCAGTTCCTTAATGTAACTATGTGTACTCTAATGGTTTTGGTTTGGTTTGGTTTAGTATTAATTCCTTGTCTGGCTTCTATTTTTTGTTTGTTTTTTTTCCTCATTGCATGAACTAAGTTCTTTTCATCAGTGTACCCATTTCACCTACGAAAGTTGTGTTTTTTCTTTCTTTGTGGGTTTACATTGTTAACACAAATCACAATGCTTCTAACACACTTTGTTCTGAGGTTAAAAATTCGTGTAAGCTTGTTGTAGGGTGAAATTCATGTGAGTTACATTTAATATGTGGGTCCTATTTAGTATTAAGTGAGTCTCATTTCCAAATTAGTGATTAACGGGCGATTTTTGAGAAATTATTATATGATCCATAACTGTTATGATCTTAATCAATCTTCATGTGACATTAATTGAATGTTATAATCGTTTCATCAGTAAATTAACGTAAAAAATTGTTGGAATTATAGTCATATGAAGTAATGGTTTGAGACCTATGTTAATTTTCAATTAATCACATATGGAGTGTCTCTAATTATTTTTACAATGTAGTATTATTTTGGGCACGTTGTATAATTATCTGATTGCATTAGTAATTGATATTTCTGCCTTGAGAAGAAAGGAGGAATAGGATTGAGCTTAACTGTTTACAAAATAAAGGCATAACCTTGCTACATGAGCATGACATTGCTAAAATAGAAAGTTTTGGAAACGGTTCATGTAAGTAACTATTTTAATTAATTAATTTGTTTTGCTTTTCCTAAAGGAGGTTTTTTGGTAAGAAAATATTTGTTTTCTTAGTAGTGCAGAATCTCCTCCCTGTCCTTCCTGTCTTTTAGTGGGATTTTGGGAATAATGTCATTGCGTCCCAACTCATCACACAGTCTTTTGCAGTTTACACTTAGCTACATTTTTGTGAAAAAACAATGCCATGGACTAAAATACCCTTACTCAATGTTTGATTCAACTTGCTCAACTTTTCTTTTAATTTTTTAAAGATATTTTTTTTGAAAAATAAGTGATTATTTCTCTACAGTCTAATTAAGCTAAATCAAATTTTACACGTCCATGGATTGTAATACTTTTATATTTGTGGCACACATTATCCCTCTGGCCAGTTGATTGTGCCTGAATATGGATATGAGATTTCCTTTGTATTATTACTTTTTTGGTATAAAATTATTCTCCAGAAGGGTTATCCTCTGTGACTAGAATATTCTTATTGCACTAAGAAACAAAGTAAATACTACCAGTGCATACCAAGAGGTATGGCTCAATTGCTAAAATTAGTCTTATGTTGGTGGGCACTTGTAGTGTTTGTAACCCACTGAAAGCACCTTGTTGCAAATATGATATGAGCACAGTACTCTGCAATCCAAGGAGTAGAAACAAGTAGTATTTTTTATTACCAAAAAATTGCTTATATCAATAGAAAGATCTGTTATGTTTTTGACATTTTTATGAATTTGATTCAATAGTGTGGATGTGTATTCTTAAAAAATGGATTTCTTCTGTTTGCTAATAAGGTTATTTGATTGAATTTTCATTTTTAAACAATTTTGTCTTCTTTATCCACTAAAGATACTGAATACAATGAGCTACTTGTGTTTGCTTTTTAATATTGCAAATGAACAAATCATAGTAGAATTGAGATTAAGGATTTATACCGAACTGATCTATGTAAGTAAATTTAGATCATTGAGTTACATGCAGAGTAATGTTGCTTAAAGAGTTACATGTTTTAAATCATTGAAGAGCGCAAAAGGAATACATTTTACATGTTTTCTTCATTTTCTATTTCTTTTGGATGATTGCTGCATTTGCATTACTTATTATATCTCCAATTCAGTAGTATCATATGGTAACTTTGACTCATTGTTCTGAAAATGAAACACCTTTTTCCTGGTGTTCTTGCCTGTTTGGAAATCAGGTAAAAAAAAATACATTTGAGACAAAAGTAATTTTGCCAACAAATCAGGATCTTTACTTTTGTTTTTATTTGTTGGATTTACATTGTTACGCGTGTGCGGTATTTCCAACTGCAAACCAAACATGCACTTAGCTGTCAAAAGTCAGTCATTTG
Organism: Amphicarpaea edgeworthii; assembly: GCA_014843725.1. Lineage (NCBI taxonomy): Eukaryota > Viridiplantae > Streptophyta > Magnoliopsida > Fabales > Fabaceae > Amphicarpaea > Amphicarpaea edgeworthii. The sequence goes on from CM026325.1 coordinate 6,586,980, forward strand.
TTGTGTGTTTTTCTCTGCAGATGCTTACATTGGTGTCAACATTGGCACAGATGTCTCCAACATGCCAAGTCCAGCAGAAACCGTGGCCCTTCTTAAGGCTCAAGGCATCCAACATGTTAGACTCTACGATGCAGACAGAGGCATGCTTCGCGCCCTCGCCAACACAGGAATCCGTGTGATTGTTTCTGTCCCCAATGACCTAATACTTGGCATTGGCCAGTCCAATGCCACAGCTGCAAATTGGGTTGCACGCAATGTCATAGCTCATGTTCCTGCCACCAACATCACTGCCATAGCCGTTGGATCCGAAGTCCTAACTTCACTCTCAAATGCAGCTCCTGTCCTAGTCTCAGCTCTAAAATTCATCCAAGCTGCTCTAGTTGCGGCCAATCTTGATCAGCAAATCAAAGTCTCCACTCCACACGCTTCGTTGGTGATCCTTGACTCTTTCCCACCTTCTCAGGCATTTTTCAATAAAACTTGGGACCCTGTCATGGTTCCCTTGCTCAAATTCTTGCAATCAACAGGCTCATATCTTATGCTCAATGTTTACCCTTACTATGATTACATGCAATCCATTGGTGCAATCCCTCTAGACTACGCTTTGTTCCGGCCCTTGCCTCCGAACAAGGAAGCTATTGATTCCAACACCCTCCTGCATTATACCAATGTCTTTGATGCAATTGTTGACGCTGCTTATTTTGCAATGTCATATTTGAAGTTTACCAACATCCCTATTGTGGTCACCGAGTCCGGATGGCCCTCCAAAGGCGACTCAACCGAGCAGGATGCAACTGTTGATAATGCAAACACTTACAATAGCAACTTGATCAGGCATGTCCTTAACAATAGTGGAACTCCTAAGCAACCTGGAATTTCTGTTAGCACTTATATTTATGAGCTTTATAATGAAGACTTGAGAACAGGTCCTGTGTCTGAGAACAATTGGGGCCTGTTTTATGCTAATGGAGCTCCAGTTTATACCTTGCACCTGACTAATTCTGGTACTGTGTTTGCAAATGATACAACCAACCAAACATTTTGTGTTGCCAAGAGTAACGCCGATACTAAGATGATTCAGGCAGCGCTTGATTGGGCGTGTGGACCGGGGAAGGTGGATTGTTCTCCTTTGCTGCAGGGTCAGCCATGTTATGAACCAAATAGTGTAGCTGCACATGCTACATATGCTATCAATGCATATTATCAGCAGATGGATAAGTCTTCTGGGACCTGTGATTTCAAAGGAGTTGCTTCTGTCACCACTACAAACCCAAGTAAGGAGTCCCTTTCTTTACATGCTCATAAATCATATCTACACGTGATGTGTTTGGCTAGAAAAGTATCAACTACATTTATTGAAAAAAGTAGAACATCATAACTATGGACATAATGAAAAAAAATGCATGTTTACACTTTGCATCCTTGCATATGTAACACACATGACACATAACTAGTTTTGATGAATGATGGGACATACAAGCAGTGTGGATTCTTATGAAACTTCTATTTTTTAGGGAAAAGTATTTTAGACAAGATGAATAAAGTTGTGAATTGTGATACTCAAATATTCTCATGTATGTTCATTTTCTCTGCCTTTTATTCTCTTAGCAGTTTCTTTAATTCTGGTTACATATATGCACCCTTAGTTATTGCATTCTTTTACTTCATTTGGTTCAAAATTAAGTCTCTTCTTTTTACATCAAAGGTGATAGGCCTCTGAAAAATGCAAATTTGCAGCTTTTCTCTTTATGGGCCATTTTCTTTTGACTCATCTGTTACACATTAGAAAAAACTATGCATTCACAAATCTCACATTCAAGTTTTTACCATATTTACATAATAACTGATATTTATTTTGTTATTGTCATTGTCACAGGTCATGGTTCCTGTGTATTTCCAGGAAGGTATAATTTCAAAGTTTATGTTAATACATTATACATATATATGCCTGATATCAATTTACTGCTGCATTTTCTTTCTTATCAATTTTTTTTTCTTGTTTCTCTTTATATTTTTGGTGAACAGTGGTGGTAAAAATGTTACCAGCATAAATGGCACAGCATTGGCTCCATCTACCAATTCCACAAATTCAGGTTGCTTATCACAATATTACAACAATGGATTTTTTACAAGCTCTCTGATTCTTACTTTAATTTTGAGTGTAGTTGTCTTGTAAAACTAGGCACATAATTAAGCTGTTCAGCATTATTAGAATCTATTTAATGGTGACACACTCTTTAACTACCTTTTTAAAAGATTAATTGCTGCATACCCAATTTTGTGTTCCTCATGAAGAGGATTTGAAGGGTGGCGAGGTTGGTCAAAAATGTATATTGGCAATTGTAACGTGAGACTTGTCCATTGAATTTTTGTACAAACGAACTAGAAGAATTTATTTGTTTAAATCGTTTATGTAATTACCTTGTTAGTACTAATCTTTTCTTATGAGAATTTAATCCATTGAAGTGCTTATTATGTCATTTATGCGGGTTTGGAATAAATTTGATTTCTTATTTTTTTTATTAAGTTTAATCTAATCTTTTAGGCTTTTACAAGAATTATTTTAACTCATTTTAAAAAGATAAAGAACTAAATTGATTTTTTTTTTTAAAAGATAAGGTATCAAATCAGAATATAATTGAAAACATAAAAGAATTAAAAAGGTATTTTAGTTTTTTATTAGGCTTAATTGTAATTTGGTATTCCAATTTATTTTTTTAATTTTTATCCCTCAATTTTTTTTTATCATTTTTTGTCACTCAAAATTAATATTTTTTTTTAGTAATTTTTGGTTTATAATTTTGAAATGTAATTTTAAAATAAAATATGTTTAACAAAAAAAATTAGAGTTGAATTCATTTTTAACTAAATTTTGAAATAGTTTTACGTTATTTTTTCAACAGAGATATTAAAATTGTTAAAAAATTAATTTTGTGGAACCAAAAGTGAGGAAAACAAAATTTGAAGACTAAAATTGCAAATAATAAAATTTTGGAGACAAAAATGCAACTAACTCTTTTTATTAAGATAGAGTCTTTGATCGTGATGCCTTGACCTTTTACTTGAAAAGCCTTGATTTTAACACTTGTATGGTATATGATGCATTAGACCCACCGACTAAAAATCCTTATTTTAATGATAGATTTAAATTGATTGCTTAAATTAGTTTGTTCGAAAAATTGTTCAATCACAAAAGATTTGGATGAGTATACAATAACAAAAAATCGAGGATGATAAAATATATCTTATATATCTTTTTTACTGAAAGATAAGATATAATAATCATTACCGTTATTTTTTTTTGTATATATATAAAAACGTGGCGTGCAGCTTTTATTCATGATCAAGATTCAAGTCCATAAACTTTCCACTCGGTGCACTCTTTCTCTTAGTAATTTCAAGAAAATGTTTAGCATGCTATTGGGCTGGTCAAAAGCTTCAAGATGGTAACTATATTTTATGCTTTTGAGATTCTTTTATTCAACAATAAACTCATAAAACAAGCCATGCATGAATGTTTATGATCTTCAATCTTTTTCTCAAATCATTATCGCAGCAAGAAGACGATCAAAAGAGCACGACGCAGACTCAGATATCTAGAGAACAAGAGGCAGGCAATGGCAGTGCAACTGAGCAAAGATTTGGCTGAGTTAATACAGAATGGTTATCAAGAAATGGCTATTAAGAGGGTACGTAAATCTTTATATTACGAGTTGTGTTAATATCTCTTAGAAATATCAATAAAGAGACTCCAACGTAATTTATCCTTTTCCCTTGTCTATTTACTTTTTCTTTTACCATCCAATCCATTTTATAACTTCTTATATTACAAGTTTTGTGTACATCTTGTTGTTTATCTTTTTTATTTTTTGATAAAATGTTTTTTTTTATAGTTTTTATTATGAGATGATATAGCATGTAGATAAAATGTTTGAGTATCATTTTTTCTGAACTATTTTCCTTTTATAATCTTTTATTGTTATTTTAAAAGTTATGCATAATTGTGTTTACAGTCAAATGATTTAAAAGCTATTAATGTTATTGTTGTAAGAGATGATTTGCTAAGTAATATAATTTAATTGGATGTTCAGGACATAAACAGTAAGACTTCTCCTTAAAAGTTTCAAATCTTACTAATTCTCTGAAAATTTCAGGTTGAGCAGCTCATTCAAGATAAAAGCCTACTTACTACATATGAATTGTTAGATCAGTTCTTTGTATTCATCCTTGAGAAACTCTCATACATCAGAAGACACAGGTTGAATGAGTCTTCCTAATTCCTAATTTTCTACCTACTTACAAAAATTGTCACACATACACCTTCCATTATAAATTTATGATTCTTATGGTTTCACTATGCAAAATCCAGGGACTGTCCACCTGATATTAATGAAGCAGTGTCAAGTATCATGTTTGCTTCTGCAAGATGTGGAGATTTTCCTGAGCTCTATATCATTAGGAAGCTCTTTGTACAGCGTTATGGTGAGGACTATGCAACTTCAGCTATTAAGCTATTTCCCGGGAATCTTGTAAACATAAAGGTATCTCCCCTCTCCTTTTCTATTTAATCAAATTATGCTAATGCATTGTTAGTAGAAACTAGTTTTACATCATCATTCAATTACAATTTACTGTTTGCATGATTTTTAAAATGTGATTGAATGACAATATAAAACAATTATACACTATAAATGCATAGTCATTTTTCTCTACAGAATTCCTAAAGTTTCAAAATCACATACAGTTAATAGAGGCCTTCTCAGTAAAGTCTCTGACGGATGATCAGAAGTACAAAGTGATTGATGAAATTGCTAGGCAGAACTGCTTCCAACAAGAGGTATAATAAGCTATTCAATAATCAACATTCAATACTATCCGTTTTATTGTGGTCTATCTTATTTACCAGTACCAAATTGTTATGTTCAAATGTTGTACAGGTGAAAGAACATGAAGGGAATCAATTAGTGGAAAGTGATGGCCAAATGAACAACACAATTTCAGAGACAGGAAGTGATAATACATTCGACAGTTCTTCCATAACAAAGCCAAGTGACTTTTTTTCTCTGTCAGAGTCTACCTCAGCTGAAAATAATTCTGCATTGGTGTGTGGTGAAGTGGATATAGTTTTGGGGCACATGATATTCACCAATTCTTCATCAGAAATAGTTAGTTTGCTTCCATGTGCTGAAGCAACGGTAGAGTACGACGTTGAAGAGATTGAAGAATTCGTGAGTATCATGTGCCCCAAAACTTCTCCAAAGCCAAAGCATCTTCATCCTAAGTTGCCAGATTATGAGGACATAGTTGATATCTTCACAGCTCTCAAGAGAGAGAGGGGCTAGAATACAAATAAAACAACTACTTTAAAGCAATAGGCATGCTTGTATACTATTTTTTGGTGTAACACTAATGTTCAAATTTTGACTTCTACATTAGATATTACCAAGGTCATTCATTCATTCTTTTACATTCATAGGGATATCCCTGCTTGTGACTTGACACAACAAATACTGCAATAGAAGTGCATCAAATACATCACAGAATACAGATATTTAAATGTATCACTTTGTAATTTTACATATCAGCTGCTTTAAAATTTTAAAATATATTTTTCCAAGGAGGCATGGCTCATAGTTGTGGAAGTTATCAATGGTCCAATGGTTCAACAGCTGTCTTGAAGAGAAGGATATAAACCTTATCAATGGAAAAGTACAAAAAGCCACCAAGAGAATGTGTAACATAGGAACCAAAGCTAGTGCCCACAATGCAGTGCCAAGCTGGACCATACGAAGAATCAAATTCCTGTAATAGTAGCAAGTTACTTTGTATCATAAGCCATATATCCATGTAGTTCATACCAGGTACCAAAACTTAGAAGCTCTACAATAAACCATAGCTCAAAAGGGGTTAAAAGGAAAGTGGCTAACAACAGGTTTTCAAGTAATGTCAATTTTAAATCTAGCAATGATTCATCTAGATCAAATATTATAAATAAGTGAGGAGCCAAATAAATAAATAAGCAAGGCTAAAATAGAATTTTGGTCCCTTACCTACATTTAGGTACCATAATGGACAAACCTTGAAACCTAAACTGAAACTTTTTAAACTTTTAATAGAATCTGCTAACCTTGAAGCCCTATCAATGAAATGAGGGACCAAGTAACATTTTCAAAAAAAAAAAATAGACAACTCATACCAAGCAACCTATTTATTAAATTTTACAACCAACATACCAAATAAACATGCTTTTCCAGCTTTTCTCTATACTTGAATCCATGGAGAGTCACAAAAGAAAAGTTATGCAACCTTTAGTGGACCATAGAGATACCAAACTCATAAGGGTAATAACCCACTTCCATCATTTTATTGAAAATTACTAAGGCTATGCTCAACATCAAGTCATCAACTATTGCACAAATCCTTATGTATGGCAGCAACAAGTAGTTCATGCCCTTCCATTGTCTATGATCAGCTGTGAACAGAATAAGCAATTTGCAATGTATCACTTGTGATCTTAGTTGTTTTTGCGTTGATATGGATGGTATAGAAATAGCTATAGAGCTAATATAGCATGTTAAATCAATGCATTCAAATCAAACGCAAAGACCACTTCCAACACTTCTTTGTAACCATAACTCTATGTTCTCAATTCTGCCGTTCCTTTCGCAAATTACTATCCAAAAAGTACAAGCATGGTCTTTTCTGAATCCGTTCAATGATAAAATTCCATATATCATATACAGGGTTAACCATCTATGCAACTTTTATAAGAGGAAAAATATTATGGGAAAAGAAGAAATGAGAAAATTCTGATTAGAGTAAGACCAATGCCGCAAACAATTTAAGATCTCATTGCTTTGAGTGGTATTCTTTTCTTAGCATTTACCAGTCTTTATAACTCAGGATCAGTTGTCTATACACAAATCCATAAAGGGAACCCCAAAAAGGAGAACAAGAACACCGATAGAAAAAGAAGGGAAAAAATGGCTTCTAAGAACTTTGGATCAGATCTGGAATCCTGCTACATTATTTATCAATACACCCCCAGAACAAGATTTCAAATTATATTAATATAGTAAGATTCAGATGGCAAACAGAAGTGAATTTTCTAGTATTGGTGAAAGCAATTGTTAAACACAATAGTTTCTTCATCAACTCCACAATTATTCAAAAACCACTCTTTCAGCATGCTCAACAAAACACAAACAAACAACTATTAGATCATGTGCACTTGCAAGACACCATTGTCATGGATGAAAAATATATAGACATGTCATATGTGAACAAAAGTCACCATCAAGAAGGACAAAGAAACAGAAACAAGTTAGTACCAACTGGCTGACTGAAGCAGAAAGCAATTAGGCACATTCCATTGATGTTAACCCAATTGACCTAATACCAACACCCAAAATCAAAATCTTCATACAAATTTACTTATACACACTTAATCCACTGATTAAAAAAAATAATGAGGAAACCTTGAGCTAGGCAAATCAAAGAGTCAACACCAAATAAGACAAAACTTAAATGCCATTCTTTAAGTGCTTTTGATGTTGCTCTTTAATCAGAAGGGAATTTTACCTTGGTAATTTCTATAATAAAGGTTTGCATTAAAGATCAATATAAGTTACTGGGGTGAAACTCCAATTCTGATTCAAGAACAGCACTAAAAGCACCAAAGGAAAGGAATCAAAGTTCTGTCCTATTAAATAGTCAGTCACAAAGACACTAATTTGAATCCAGCCAAGACATAAGTAACCATTTTTCCATAACACCAAAAACCTTTCAATTCAGACATTATTGAGATTTTCTATTATGAGTGAAAGATCAGACCCCCAAAAACAGATTTTGGAAAAAGAAAACTTCTTTAAAAGTAAATGTAACCTTCTTAAGGGAAAGTGCAAGGCGTTTGCTGTCAAGTTTGTTGCCAGGTGGCAAAGATTCAAAGTGGAGACGTGCACAGTGGAAGGCATGGTCCTGCAAAGGGAGGGGCATGTCACAAGCTCTGACATGAACCTTATGACTCTCAATCTCATCAACATCATGCTTCTCTATTATGGCTTTCTTCTTCTTCTCTATCAAACTGTTCAGAAACTTGCTCCTTCTCTCTAACTCCTTCTCTGCTTCTTCCATGTGCTTGCTATCCTTCTTACACTCTCATCACTCACAATCACAAAACATACATCAACCCTTTTCTTCTCTTGCACTTTGGCCACTCACTATTGCCACCACTCACTCAGAGAGAGAAGAAGAAGAAGGAAATGCATACACAGTGTAATGGAATGAGTATTAGAAGGAAAACTAGAAAAAAGAAAGTACAAAAGGGTTGTTTTACTCGTGCACTGTATTATAGAATGTGACTGACTGTGTGTGTTGAGTATCTATCGAATTTAATACTATTTCTCAATTAATGTCACTAATCAGAGTGAGTTAGATGAATCATTTTGTTGTAATGAATAGATGAATTAATTTAATGGAATCAAATCTTTTCAGAACACGACACTATAAATAGTAGAGTTCAACACTTTTAATTTTTGTCTTGTGTTAAATATTCAATCTTTGAACTTGAGACAAATGCTGGCATAGTCCAACACTACTAGTTAATCCATACACTAAAAGGTGAATTACTTATATACTTTGTTTTTTTTAGATCATGAAATTTGTCTTTCTAATATTTAATGTAACTATACTATACAGACAATAATTTAGAAATTACAACTGTATGAATAATTTGAGAAATCATGTGGCTTAAACGAAAGAGGTTTCAACAGTTAACAGATAACATAAAAAGAAGAAAAGTTGGCTGGCCATATTTTTCAGGAGGGTTCACTTTAGTTAACGTTCTGTTTTTGAGCAATTAAAAATTTGATTAAACTTGTTGTTGTAGTTATATCCTTATCGATAGCAAAGAAAAATTAAATATCATACTCATATAATTTGGTATACTGTCAAAGAGGAACAAACACTACCAACATGTTATTGGTAATTAAAAAAACAACAGATCCTAACAAAAGAAAAGTAAAATCAAAATAATGATTTTAAATTTAGAGTGCCTCTTTTTTTTCGTTGGTTAAATTTAGAATGCAAATTTTGAATATGTGAAGTAAAGACCACTCACTACTCAGTACTCAATGACACAAATTCGTAAAGCATTAAAAAATCAATCCAATTTCACTTTTTCTTTTCTGTTTTAATGAGTGATTCCACTTTTCATTTTCCATCAACAAAACTGATCATAAAATGCGGTTGAAAGCATGTCTATCACACTTATAATTGGTCCAAAAAGGGCATTATGAAACTTCTTTCTTGCAAACTAATTATCTGTAATTGTGCAAGTTCAATTTATGAAAATGATATATAGGAAAATTTAATTAATAGTCTGGTCTTGAGTCGTTGTTTTTCAGTCACGACGGAATAAAAAGAAGTTTATTTACTTCTTCTTTTTTTATCAAATTTATTTTTTAGGTTCTTTAGTTATCTTATTTTCTTAAAAGTTCAATTACATGGTGTTTTTTTTTTAAATGATTCAATTAAATCAGTCACTTTTATAATGTTCAATTAGATCTTTTATTTTTTTATTTTTTAAATAAAATAAGATCAAATTAAACCTTTCTAAAAATAAGAGATCTAATTAAATCATTTTTAAAAGTTAAATAACCTAACTATTTAAAAAAAAATCTAAGACTATTTTGACTCACGAAAGATTAAATTGAACTTTTTAAATTATATTTTAGTCTAAAAAATATTATTAAATATTTCTTCTTTTAAATAGTAAGTGTTCCAAAAATCTACAAAATTGCAATTTTCACGTGAATTTGCTTAGGTTAGCACCTATATAAAAATGTTTTTGCTGTTTGTTGTTACTTGTTAGTTTCATTTTTTTTTATAAAAAAAACAAGTAATCGTTGAAAGTTGTCTTATTATAAATCTGATGTCTATGAATGTGATAGCCGCCGTAACCCTCTCTGCCACTTATCAAGCTCGACCCTTCCAATTAATTGAGACATCTAAACGCCAATTGCGGAGATAAACACACAAAGTTCTGGTCAATAATAATTAATTCAAGAACAAATTACAAAAATATCTTTTAAGATTTTATAAAATTACACAAATAATCTCTTCTGTTTCACTAATCTCTCGAGAAGAGTTTGATTAATATTTTCAAACAATTAAAAGATCTCAATGTATAAAGAATTATTAGCGTATATTTTAAATAACTAAAAGAGTTATGTAAGAGTGGACAAAGGTAGGAGGCATTTGTGTAATTTCATAGAATTTTAGGAATGTTAGTGTAGTTTACTCTTAATACAAATTGAGTATTAAAAATAAATATTATCTTATTAAATATAAATTTTGTAATTGAGTTTTACATTCACATGGTTTTTGAAAAAGTTTGTATCCTTTACAAAAAAACGTGAGATCCTAATAATGAGTTTTTTTTTTAAACAAACATGAATACATGATTGTGTTTTTTTTCGTAAATGTTAGATTCTAATTATGACTTACCAGGATTGGTTTCTATGATGATTAAAGCTTGGTCCCAATAAAGTGAAATGGTTTGTGTATCGTAATAAAGTGAGATGTTTTTTTTTCCTTTTGTGATTGAAAAGGAGCTATGATTTCATACTACTGCATGTTGAATTCCTAGAGATTTAAGATAACAAACCTTAATTAGAATTGGATTTTCCCACGGAGACCTTATTATAATAGTAATATTTTTTTACAGATATTATTTGTACTGGTGACATTTTAATCATGTTGTTCACTTTTACCGAACTCGTATAAGCAAAATTATTTTGATTTATAGGTTAAATTCTTCGGTTCATAACTCAAGAATCCTTTGAAATAAGTGAATGCTGTAAAGGCAAACACCTTGATATTGCAAACCTGTTCCAAACATTGCAAGCCATGTCAGTCTTTAATGTCACAATGAAACTTAAAGCTCTGCTTGGCATTAAACAACCATCTCAAAGCTGAAGTCAGCACCTCATAGCTCAGAAGTTATAACAACTTTGAACATACACTTTAATATCTTTAATACCTATTACTCAGTTACAAAATTGTCCAAAATAGTTGAAGTATTCGGTACACACACTAGTTATCACTAAGTTCCTCTTCTATGTCATAACTCCTCTTCAGCTTCAGCAGAAGCTATTTCTGAATCCAATTTGTTTATTAATTGCTCGCTTACGTGCTTAGCCACAGATATCATATCAAGAATGATGCTTGGATCAAGACCTACACCTCCACGTTTGGTTATACCACAGATGTGCCCTTGCCTATTGACAGAGATAGAAACAGCAGAGCTCATTTGTGATTCCTCTTCTGATGTTGCATCCACAATATAGTGCCTTCCAATCTAGAAAGCAAAGATGGTAAGAAATTTTCACAAATATGGTCGATTTAAGATAAGAGGTGACAAAATGTGTTGGGCTAGACGACACGGCAAGATGAAATATACTACCTCCAATCCCAAGTTAACTTGTTTCTTATAATAAGGATCAGATGTACTAAGACTTGAGCTTTGAATTTTGAGCCCTAATTAATCCCAAGTCTTTTTAGCCCGATTTGATAATGGCCCAACAAAAGCTTGCAAAAAAAGGGTTAACAATATGCTTGAGCTTTATCTTAGAGACTCAAATTGAATCTGATTTTCATTTTGCACAGCCCATTATATGGTCCACAACCCGCATAAGGAAGGGTGACCCATTTTGCCACTTCTACACTGAGAAGAAAGGATAGCACATGTATGTTACCTTAGTCAGTGTAACTATGACAGGAACTCCTGATGTGTCAAACTGCAGAAACTCCTCGTCACTTACATCAACTTCTGGATGCTCATCATTTGACGTTCCAGCGGCAACTTGGACTCTTGGAATACCTGTATTGCTCAAGGCAGCCTAAAAGCATAATAGTTATTAGCTGCATTGGGGCTTTCCCAGTTAATTCTGAAAACAGGTATGCATTCAACATCATAGAAGAAAAGGAAATTCATGTGAAAAACCTCCATGAAACTGATTGCAAATTCATTTGAGATGTTATAAAGATTATAAAAGAAAACAGCTAGTAAGAAGATATTTTCAATTGTACCTTATGAAAACAAATAATTTCAGGTAACTTCTAACAATTCCAAAATCCAAAGAACTGCTATGATCTTTGTAACATCAATAGCTAAAGTATGGTAGATGAACAAGAAAACTTAAAAAGTAAACATTATTGAAAATTGAAATTGTCATAAAAGGATGATCTCTAAAATGCTAATTATTTTAGCCAGGAATGAGGAATCTATCATCGTCTTTGTTTCTAGCATTCCTAGTAATTATTCTTTTTAGTTTTGAGCTGTACCTTAATGGCAGCACCTAGAGCATCCAACAAATTTCCATCTGAACTAACAACAAGCCCATCTATGTAAAGATCCCAACAAATTTTTCCTTCGACAACAATAAGCGACGAGAGGTCAATTCCAGCACCTGAAGGAGAAAATAGAAGAGCCAAGAGTTCAACAGCTATATTAAAAAGATGCAACAACATGGAAGGGAAAGCATAATCTTCAATCTTCAGAATAAGGGGAAAATAGACCTGCTCCACTTTTACCACCCAAGAGACAGTGTTGAAGAGCATTTGACAGTTCTGCTGCCAACTCATCACCCCCTCTACCCTATAATATATACAAGCCAGAGATATAGCAACAAATCAAATACTAGAAATTTTAAAGCATTAAAAGGCATTTACAGAACAAAAATGATAAATAATACAACAATAATAGAAAACACTATCATTGATGAAAATCTAAAGCTTATTAATCCAATGCATCCACCATTTAACTTCAAGTTAAAGATTTTAAAAATTTACTTATTTGTTTTGCTATCAATGTTCATGGTACTTAAAGAGTTAAAGTTAATAACATATAAAACCAGAATACATGGATGCCTTCACTAAACAAAGAGAAGAAAGAAAAGCAATAGAATATGTGACCTCAAAAGCTGGCTCTGCAGTCGAACTGCAATCAATATATATAGAGACTTTTCCTTTGTCAGGTTGCAACAAGCTTGGCTTTCCAAGTTCAGCCTGCACTTGTGTAGCCAATATATAATGGTTCGTAAAACAACTCATTAGATTTAAAAGAATTTTTTATTATAGTATTAAACAAAAGGATATTGCCAGTCAAGAAATAAGAAATCAATCCAAACATTTTAATTTTTAACCACCTTAACACTGGCAATGACATCTGTGGCACCCATTCTAACTCTTGCTGATCCATTGAGCTGCCATTCAGTTAGTTTATCAAATACACAAATTAGAACTATTTAAAGCAAAAAATAAAAATCAATGGTTCACAAGGGTCAAATCATCAGAATACCCTGTCAAATGCCAACTGATTAATTAAAGCATTACCTGGGGAATCACTCCACTTTCAACAGTGATTGGTCGATATGTCAATCTCTTTCTACCATCACAACGAAGATCTTGAGCAATGCCACCTTGGATGAAATGCTTTTCTCCAAGTGATAAACCCACCATTCCTGCAAAAGCAAGAGTTTTGAGAAACCTCATAACCATAAGTACAAAGTGGAAACTGTTAAGTACATTGTTATTAAACTATTTCTGTATCAAGCATAGTTGTAAAACCAAGATAGCAGTAGGGTTTTCTACCCTGTTACAGGGTGGCAAAACGGACCAACCCACCAAAAATGGGGCAGGGCGGGTTGGACCCGCCAAAAGAGTTTTTTTATGGATTGATCCATGAATCGTAACCCATTTTGTTACCCTAGTTACAGTCTAAAGTGTGTGCTTTCTGATCATCTATATTAATTATTTCTGCAGGGTAGGAAAATGGTTTTATAAATAAAGTAAAATCCCTTCTCAATTGACATTCTTAGTACTTATGTTCATCTTAGTAGCATGCTTCCCTCCATTTGCAACCATAAACTCTAAATATCATTTAGAGTGATTTTCCCACCCTGTCTTTGAGTTACTACACAAAACATAAATAATTTGTCTCAGACCTTAAATTAAAAAATAACCCACAAACTAGCCCCCCAAATCTTAAATTACCAAACAGATCCAACAGCAAGGGACCTGAGTTTAGAGGAGCACTAGTATGCCACAATACAAGCACTCATAATAGAGAACAGAGTATTTACCAGACCTGATTTTTCAAGTGTTTGCACTGGGCACAGACACAAGTACACAAAACTAAATCAATTATACAAGTTAAAATTCAATTATTTGGATCCCTTTTGTTAATGTTCCATGTTCTGAGTTATATTCCATCACTCACAATACTTGATCGCTGCATAATATAATTTCTAAGATCTAAAGCTGGGAGACTAGTCCGTACAACAAACATTGAGAAGCACCACACGATGAAATTTTCATCTGTAACTAACAGTTATGTTTAAAATTAAGAAAACCCAAATAGTGTAAAGCTGAAAAAAACGGAACTTGCTTGAGAAAGCGATTAAAGATGTGAACATAGGAGTTTGTAACAAGACGAAGAAGCAAAGCAAGTGGCATTATTAGAGTTGAGTTGAGTTGAGATGAGGAAGGTCTTACCTTTTGTCTTGAAAAGTGGGAGGCGAGGAGCGGTGGTTGTTCAGAGAAAGATGCGGCGCACACCGGCGGCGACGAGTGGCGCTGCCAGGAGAAGTTTGTGTCTACGAATACTCAGTAGGGTAGGAGGCAACTCTTTTTTTTCCTCTCTTTTTTTATTTTATTATTCAAGTTTTCTTCTCTTTTTTTTCATGTATTTTACTGGATTTAATTTTCACTTTTTATCCCGATAGAAGATACTCTTGTCTTAATACAAATATAAGTAACATAATAAGACAAATCATCATACCGATAAATTAATGAATTATTATATTTAATTATTTTATAAATTTATGTTTTATTTTTAAAAAAAAAATAATTTAATTAGAGTGAGCGTAAAATAAATAAAAATATAATAAAATAAGGTTATAAATGACATTTTACTCAAAAGTAAATTTTGTTATTTATAAATGAGAATAAATAAAAAGTGAAAATGTTTCTGTATATAACACCTGTTACTTATAATTTATGACACAAACAAAAACAAAAAGACAAAAAATAAATAAATATAATTTTCACGTAATTTACGGGTAAAAAAAATCCGTATTTATACTTTTTAATTTTTATACATTTCACTGATGAAAATAAATATTTACAAATTGACAAGATTCTTTTATTATTTTTAGAAGCATAGATAGCGGCAGATACATGTTGAAGAGATTGGTGCAATTTTTCCCACAATATTTTATTTAACAAGAATATATTTTATAACTTTAGTTTTTCTCCCATAAGAGAATTAGTGTTGCCCTGGTGGGCATTTTCATAATGAATGAAAAATGTTCTTAGAGATAATAAAGAGAATGCACTAATATTAATATTACCATACTTACCTTTCTAATTTTCATGGTATTTACAATGAAAAAAACTTACACCATTCTAAAATACAAATGTAGAGAGCAATTTAAATTTGTAAAAATATAAGTATTTTATTTTACTAAAAAACTTAAACCATTTTTATGATAACCACACCCACATTAGTGCACCACAAATGCATACTTCAATCAATCAAAGAAAGTAAAACACTAAAGGATCGAGAGTCATGCTCAAATGAATCCAAAGAGAGGGATAACATCAAACATGAACATTCAAAATCCCCAAAATCCATAGACTTCAAAATAACCATAAGATCACAACATCTACTAAAACTAAAGGGTTGATTATCTTTTGGTTCTATTAAAAACAAAAATCCACAAAGCTAAAAGTAAACAGATCATGAAACTAAACACAATCACAATATCGAGTTTTTATAGGTTCTATGACATTTAAATTTTTATTTTTAGTAAAAAGTAAATTATAAAATAAATGTCATTTTAAGTTTTTAATATAATATTTTCTTTGTTTATACCCCCAAATAATACTCATGATATATGGATAGCATAAATCATAAAAAAAAATAGTAGTAAGGTTAATTTTATATAATTACTATATTCTTTTATTTCTTTATTAATTTTTCTTAATCTGAATAAAAACTTAAGACGACACTTATTATAAGACACACATAATTAATATCGTGACTCATGTATCGTATGCATTTGCATGGTTGGAATATGCTCAAATTAACTGCTAGTATATATACTAATGTGAACATATATATATTCGTAGAAGAGATGTGTCTCTTTCAGTCCTTCTCTTTACTATATAGAAGACACGTACGAGTGTTTTTCACATTCTTCGTCTTGTTCGTTCCTTCATGTTAACGAAAGGAACCAAATTTCGCTTTAAACACTTGGAAGACTCAAGAACACGTAGCATTACCCAGATAAGGATTACTCAAGTTCGATTTATTATTACATATTTTGTAAAAAGATCTCGCAAATAAAATTACACTACTTTTATAGTATTAGATCAACCATTACCACAACTCAATATTGTGTTGACTTGAACATATTACATATGCTATGTAGCAAAGTTGAACTTGGCTTGGGAAACGTAACAGTTGAATTTCATATGTAAAGAAACTTTAATTTTAATTCTTGTTCCTTTCTGATATTTAGATGTCTGATTCATTATTTAACTATTGAATTGATGTTCATTGTTTATATATATGTGCTTTTATATACCCAAGTAGAATCAAATATTTATTCTTAGACTTATATGTTCATCGTGAATTTAATAAATGATGCCGTAGTTTAAATCAAGATGGCAAGCTGAGGATAAAATTAAACTTACTGAAAAAAGGTGCACTGTTATATATGCACATAAATGGAAAAATGATGATAGTGCAAATCCAAAAGAAAATTTAAAGTCATTCCCAAAAAGAATATCATAATCCAACCAATACCAAGTCTACATACAAAGTACACACAATCAAAACTAATTTCCCAACTAAACCCAACACGTACAAATTCGTCCTCATCATTCATCAACCCTGTTCTTGAACAGTAGAACCTTGCTTTTTGATTCCGTATCATACAGTTCACTAATCCAATCAAAATCTCTATTCATCATTTTTTCAACATAAAAAGAGAAAAGGAAACAAAAATAATTGCTATCTTTCCATGTGCTAATCCTCACGTGGTGAGGAGGTTGACGTGGATACCATGTGGCAGGTTCAACTTGAAGATTAGATATTTTACTATTTTTTTATTTTCTCCCTAAGTTTTTCTTCTTAATGTGACTCGTATAATTTATGGGTATTAATTATCACTGAAATGGAAGATATTGAGGACCAGGAAGCAATTGCTGATTCATCTGCTTGAACATGAAATTCCATTGTGGGTTGTGGCTTTGGAGGTTGGTGTTGTTAGGAAAATTGCAAGAGGAATTACTATGGTTCTTCTTTGAAGGGTACAATAGCATGTTATCCTCATGATGATGATGATCCATGTTTGAAATCTGGCGTTTAGGCCTAGCCATGTTGTTTTCCATATGAAACAAGTAGCTATTACTATTGGTGTTGTTGTTGTAGTAGTAGTTTTGGGGGGTAGTAATAGTTTCCTGATCCAGATTATTCTCACAACTGAATAAGCCTTCACTTGGATCAGTTGGGTAATAATTGAAGTGGTTGTTGTTCTCAGATAAAATGGTGCTGAGCATGGAGTAATCTGTGGCATCCAAGAGATTGGAGAAGGATAAGGATTTCTGAGACATGAGTGTGGCTTGTGGAGGATAATAATAAGTACTACTATTCTTCAAAATTGGTAAAAGGGTGTCTTTGATTTTCTCCTCTTCTTCTGCTTGATGATCTAATTGCTCATTCACTTGCACTGATATTGCTGCTTCTGTAGTTGGAGATGCAGCATGTTTGGATTTCTTGTATATCCGGCACAGAACCCAGTCATCCAACTAAACAAAACAAACAAAAGAATATGATTTGTTATTTAAACTATTAAATTCCCTAGTTATTCTTTCACATGTGGAAAAATAACTAGGGAATTTATGTGAAAAAATATACTCCTTCAGAATCAAAAGAGAGAATAAAAGTTGTGCTACTTTCTTTAGTTATAAAAAGCATTTTTCAAAACAATATATTAGGTGAAGCATATTATCATCTTGAAATAGGATTGGTCTCTTTCAAAGTGAGTAAAAATAAGTAACTTTAGTGATTCATACACGTGCATGTTAATCAGATCTTCCAGTGTAATATAATAGAATGAGAGATTTTTAACACCGTTTATAACTACAAGTAATGAAAACCTTAAATTTCTAATAAAGTTTTGAATGCAAATGTTTTGATCTAGTAGCTAGAGTGGGGAAACTCACCCTCATGGAGGTGTCTTTGATCCTAATGGGTCTATTGGTGTCAACAAGGCGATATTCATGCATGATCCAATTGGTCTTCACACCCTTTGGAGGCTTTCCTTTGTAAAAAACCAAAGCCTTCTTCACACCAAAGTGCTCTCTCACTCCTCCTCCTGCCAATGATGTCACTATGTTCTTGTCAGTTCCTGTGGCCTTCCAATACCCTGAAGCTGCTGCTCTGTTTGGCCTTGCTCCATTTGGGTACTTTCTATCTCTAGGACTGAAGAAGTACCACTCTTTCTCCCCAAACGCTGCCTTAGCTGTTCAAGCCACAACAAAACAAACAAAACATCTTAAGACAAAAGTCTATGATAGTATCATTCAAAATTTAAGGATTTTAATTGAAAAACTTTCTAGTACATCAAAATCCTTAATTTTACACATACAGATGACAATTACAAACCTGGTAGATCCCATGGATCAAGCTTGTAGATATCAACCTCAGCAATGATGGAAACTGGCAAAGGAATAGAGGCAACCTTCTTACTTAGGTAGTGAAGAATGAGTTCTTCATCTGTAGGGTGGAACCTAAACCCTGGTGGCAAGTTATTATTGGATTGTGGGGTGGTACTTCCCATGGTCATGTTTAATTAATACTATATGATTAACAAATTAACCAAGAAAATATAAAAAAAAAAGGAATGTTTAGTGAAAAATTAGCAAGCACCCAAAGACCCAAGCGAACCCTTGAGAGAGGAGAGGATTGAAATTTTTTGGGGTGTGAAGAGGGGGAAGGCCTTTTATTTATGGCTGTGGGAATTTGTCCTCAAGTGGGGAAGGAGATTAGGCCAAAGCAGAAATTCAAAATTTTCCAAAGTAGATAGGGTCCCATTTTTAAGAGAGAGAAAGAGGGACACTTTAGCACACCAGTTAATCCGATTGGCTTCTACTATCTACCACATAATTTAAGAGATTAAAACTGTGTACTAATGTGTAACATAATTTTATAATCCATAATAAATCTACTAATTTTTATTAATTTATCTTAAAAATTATTCAAACAGTACTATAATATCCTGCAGTATAAAACTATTTTTAAACTCTAGAGTTAAAGTTACACCTCTATTTTGTCGTTTCTAGAAAATCTAGCTATGACCTATGAAAATGAGGCTTTGTTTCATTTGTAGACATGGTAATGGGGTAGAGTGGGTACGGGTTGATGGTTTCCCACATCCCCCATCCTCATTGAATATAAATTTTTATATTCATTTTTATTTTTTATTAGGTATCCGTACTTGTATTTATTTATAATTTAAAAATAAAAAAAAACAAAAAAAACAATTTTAAATCATAATAAATTTTTAAAAAAATTCAATTTTTATAATTATTTGAAATCAACAGGCTATCATAAATTAAAAGTTTTTGCAAAAAAAAAAATAACAATGTATAATTATTTGTTATCTAATAAATATATAATTTTTGTCTAAATTATATAAAAATAAATCAAAACAATCTAAAATAATAATTTAATTAGTATAAATTATAAATAATAAAATAAATATAAATATTTAAAAATTATTAAATAAAATATATAATATAAAATAAAAATAATTTAATAAATTTATGTATTAATACAAATACGAGATTAATATATACATTTTCATCCTCATTCTCATACTTAATTTTTATAATAAGATATTATCCATATCCATATTCATATATATCCAATGAAAATAAAAATTAACCGTCAATAACATAATGGTAACGGGACGACACCACAAATACGAATTTAATTTTCATGCTATTCGTTTGTGATAATGTATAGTGGCCGGTTATAGTGACATAATAATAATCATCATTGAGATAAGGTTGCGACACATGTCCACCAAACTCAAAGGTAGAAATGATTGGTGGGTGCATGGCATCTTCTTTCTCTTTGTAGTGATTCTTAGGAAATGGTGGCGCACATGTACAGCTACTCACTACTTACTCAGGACCGTTTATTATAAAAATAGGATAAAATTTATTTTATTAAAATTAATTTTGAATAATTAAAGGCAATTCAGACACACACATATATATGCTACCAACACTTTTTCTACTACTTTTTTTCATAAACTCTCGATATATTGATTGATTATTAAAAATCATTAATATGAATTTTACATATTTTTTAATTAAAATATATAATTTTTAATAAATTTTAATCAATTATGATTAAAGTAAGGTAAAACCGTAAGAAAGTATCGGTACTTTTTCATGATTGCTATTTACTTTTTTCATATATTAATTATTTATATATAAAAAAAAATAAACATAGATAATATTGAAATTGGTGATCAAAATCCCATGTGTATAGTTTATTTAGAAAATTAAAAAAAAAATAGAGAATTAGATTACACATGCCAATTTATAATTGCTTGGATTTTGACTTAGATGGTTGATTAAATATTTTTTAAAAATTATTTAACTGGGTTTTCTTATCAATTATAATTTTATGCCAAAATAGTATTTAATGTATCATAAAATATTAAAATTTATTTTTATTAAATGATTTGGAATAAAAAAAATGTTAGAAAATGGAAACATACCAGATCAAGATTTGTTTTCATATAATATTTTGACCATTGACCAACTCTTTTTTGTGGTGGTGTTGTTGGAACTCGGAACTCTAGCTACAAAGTATCAATTGGATGTATTGCATGAATCCAGTTAATTCCACCCAACAAAAGTGTGTGCATGTGCTTTTTAATTCATTTTCATTACATAAATATTGGCTATATATATTTGCAGCAGAACTCATCATCATCACGCAAAAAACTTCAAAGAGAATGAAGAGAAGAGATGCAAAAAGAAGAAGATATTCTTTATGTATGCTATCAGAATCTTAAACGAAAACGACATTCTTGAAGCAGAACCAAATGAATTGGTCCAGATGGCATTCATGGAACTAAAATGGTACTACTGTATTGTTGTCACTTTTATTGCTATGCCACATATCCCCATAAACTCAAAAAAAAAAAAAAAAATTAAAAGTTTCGTGAGTGATTTTTTGGTCTAGAAAAACTACTTGGTTGACTGCTCAATATTTTTCTTAATTAGAAAGTTAATTTTTATTATTGCTCAGATTATCATGTACAAAAACTTTACGCATCAACACCATGGTCTCGTTCTGGATAAATTATATTAAGTGATGCTTCTCAATATACTAAAATAAAACTTATTTCTGATTGGCATTTAACCCTAGCTAGCTAGAGCTGGTTGCATGCATACCTAGTCACTCCTTTGTAGAACCCTTGTTCCTTAATTAATTTAATTTTCAGCTAAAATCAAGAAAGCTAATTATTATAGTACTATATATGTAGTATCTCTTGGTTCCATTTAAAACATCAGATGCGACACATACATAAAATTTCTGAAGCCATGCATATGCATGCGCATTCATTGCTTTGCCTAATTAATTGTGTGAACGTGTTCCTTGTTTTGTTGTCCAGGTTCAGGTTCAACTCCACGGTCGGTGACGGTGACATTGATTCTGCTAAGTTAATTCAAGTTGAAACTCACACTACAGTTTTATGTCCCACAAATTATAACATATACCGAAGTGCATGTGGCAACTGCATAGCTATTTCAATGCATCAATGAATTGTTTATTGGGTTCTACTCTCTGCATGTTCAAATAGTGTACGTATTGTTAAAATAGTTTAAAGTTTTAACCCATAATTAAGATCTTTGGATCTTTAATAGGAATTTAAAATACTAATCTTCATCTTGGAGTTTAACTAGTGTTCGGTGTTTTAGACCGAGTCACACTCATTGAATAATATATATATATATATATATATATATATATATATATATATATATAACTAAACTTTTAATTTAATTTAATTTAATGGATAAAAATGTTTGTTTTTATTTCTCACCTAATAATGCAGATTTCGTTGTTGCCTCTTTCTATATATATTAAAGTTATTAAAAAAACAAATTATTAACTTTTTTTAAAACTATAAACTTTTAAAAAATAAATCTATATACTTATATTACTCTCTTGATATTCTTTTGTTTATTTGAGTGGAGATAAAAAATAAAAAAAAAGAGAGATAAAATGAAAAAAGGTTGTGTCTTTTTTTTTATATTTCTAAAATAATTTGAAATAAATTAACACTTTAGAAATGTAATTATTTAAAATGTCTTTTTAAAAAAAAAAACGGTCATGATGGTTATCCCAAATTATTTGACTGAATCAATAATTATTCTTCAAATATGCTTTTATTCGTAGTAAGCTGTCTCCATACTATTTTAGGCATTTTTGAATGCACACGTTTGTTTCATATTGGACTATTGTGTCAGCTGTGAGGTCAGATCTCAGAAGAAGCACCTAATGCTTGGATTTTGATTTCTAAAAGGACCATTGCTTCCATGGCATTACCTAAAAAATATTACTGATATGTTCACATTACATTGTATATATACTTTCAGACAAAGTTAATCATCCCTTAATTTAAAATTATTTTATAATATTAATTAATTATAATTTTTTATTTATGATAAATCAATTAATTTTATAAAATTATTTTAAAAATTATTATAATAATGAGTTATGATTAATTGAAGATATAAAATACAAAATTATTTTACATTAAGATATATAAACATTAAAGTCATTAACTTTATATTATTTTAATATTATTTCATAGAATTTATTCATTAAAAGAATTACACATTGCCCCCATGAAAAATTATACATTGTAGAATGTAGATGCTCCGAAAAATCCTAGTTTCTTCGTTTTTCTTCCCCTGTGTAGTCCGGTAACATTAATTTTTCGTTCACAATCATCGTACACAAGGTCTTGTTTACACTATTCAAAGGAATGTGCAAGCATCTAGCTAGTTGAATATTCTTTGATTCAAAATCTAAATATTCAACTACTAGTTAGAAATGTTAATCAAGACACAGTATGCTTGAATTTTCGTTGGGATAAATATAGTATTCATAAAATTGAAGGCTACACTTTAGCCTCAATGAGTATAATATATGATCCTGTTCCTTTTAAGAACTTTTTTTAAGTTCATTTGCCGCTTGAATTTTTGTATCTCATGCCCTAATTTGGAAGGTTATGATAATGCGAAAATACACTACCAAAAATTTTGATTTCGACTCTCTTCCACTGAAAAAATAATAATTAATATTTTTATCTATAAAAAAGAAGAAGATTGAGAGCTAGTTTCCTTTTACTCAAATGCTTCAACATATAAAGATTTCAATCGATATCCCCATACTTCAATTGAGTCAATTGTCGGTCCAAACATATCAACAATAAGTCTAGATTCATTGTCTCACATGCTTTGGATAGAACATCCATTATCAAATCAAATGTAAAGAATTTCACCGAAATCAGACACATATACTAATAAAAATATTAAATTTACACTCAAAGAAAAATTATTCTAGTTGATTAAAATTTATTAAAAATTATCAAATTTTGTAAATCTGAATCTAAATGAGAGAGATAGTCACTATAGACTATGTAAAATCTATTAAAATGATTTTCAATCAATTTTAATCTATTAGAAAAATATATCCAATAATAATTTTCGAAAGAGTCATTTAAACATTCCTCGTATATTAATTGTGTATTATTATGCATATTTATTATTTAACCGGAGGAAAACATCCATGCATGGTCTTTTTATATTGAAGTGGTTCATAGGAACGTTAAACTTCATGCTTGTGGTTGCATGAATAAATAGATATAAAATTAGTTTTTACAATGACCTAAAATTTAAAAGAGATTTTTGTTTTTTACTTTAAATAAGAAACCTATATGTCAAGCTTTTTTGTTAATATGTGTAACTTTTTTTCTAACAAATATGATTTTTTTTTTTTAAGATAAAGAATTTAAGAGCAAGGAATGTCACCCTCACCCTAGTTTAAAACAGGAAA
Organism: Amphicarpaea edgeworthii; assembly: GCA_014843725.1. Lineage (NCBI taxonomy): Eukaryota > Viridiplantae > Streptophyta > Magnoliopsida > Fabales > Fabaceae > Amphicarpaea > Amphicarpaea edgeworthii. The sequence continues at coordinate 6,611,200 of CM026325.1, forward strand.
AATCCTCAAACTCAAAGAAAGTTTATAAAAATACTCACATTTACCTTTAGTCTGATTCAAATCTATGACTTATTAGATGCGAGACGTAAGATTGATTCAGTTGAGTGAAATGAGATTGAGTCCTGTTTTACTCGACCAATTCCTTAAAATTATAAATGTAATTTTTTTTTTACTTTGTAAAATCTTTTCTTTTTTGAAAGACTAAAAGCTTAAAGTTGAGTTACTTTATGTTTAAGCCTGCCTGAAAGAAAAGATAGGAACTATCAGATCAGATTGTAGTTTGTTGAAATAATAATTGGATACATGAATTTAGTGGAAAAGATAGCAAAATCTACACTACCTTGTGTTTTTTGTTTTTTTTCTAAAAAGAATTGGATTGGATAGAATAGAATAGAATAGAATTCATATCTAATATGCGACCATTCTAAAGTTTGAACTTTTATGTGGACCATGAGAATAAGATTTGCTTAAAACTTAATTGCATATCTATCAGTTGTTAGTCGCTTTCCTTAGCCTCCACACTGGCTTCTAAACAAACGGACAAGAACCAAGACAAGTCATTAACTTAATACTCATAAACTCACGAGTGAATTATTATTAATTATTATAAACACTAAGACAGATAATATTAATAAACACTTAATTTAAATAGGGTTTAATGGTCACACTAGTTTTAGTCAGTAAATCACGAACTGTTGTTTAAAATAATAATTTTATAAAAATTAATTATAATTAATTAATTATATAAAATTATTTTGCACCATTAATATATCAATCATTTTCTCTTTTAAATATTGGATATAGATGAAATGCACGATTCGTTCGTTTTCACACTTTTCTTTTCCATCTCTCACGTACACGACTTCTTGGCTTGGGAAGGAATACATTGGATGAATATAACAGTGAGAGTTTGTTAGAAAGTTTGACCGATCGATCACATTCTGAAAATTATATGCCCCAAACTTAGTCAAAGAACATTAACTAATTGGCTTGGCACCGTTCTTGTTTTAATTTGAAGAAATTCATCGTATTATTTTTTTAATGATTAATCTCAATAAAAAAAATTTGAATAATTTTAATGAAATTCTCTTTTTTCGACCACTTTTTTTCATTAATTAGCCTCGAATTCACTAAAAAAAAAATCAAATTTATTAATACTCAAACATTACGTGATTAGTCCCATTTTCTGCCATAAAAATCTTGACTGACTTGCCACTCATGTAGTTTTCCACGTGCACTTTACCTAATCCAAAGAAAGAATGAATCGCACTTATCCGTTGTCAAAGTGTATGCTTTGCAGTTAGCAGTGTTTTCGAATTACACATTACTATACTACTATATAATAACAATAAAACTGTTCTGTCAAAAAAGAAAAAAAAAACAATAAAACTGTGTACCTACCCAAAAATATGTGACGTAACTCTTACATTAAGCATATGAGTAATAATTACGTAATAAACATTAATTTAGTTGGTTTAAAAATTTGGAAAACCTTAATCAGTTATAAAAACAGAAAAAATGAAGTTATGTATTGATAGTTTTATACGGTTATTTCAATTGTAGACAATGATGTATAATAAATTTGTTAATTTTTCAATAATTCTTAAAAATTATACTAATAGTAATTTGTAATTATAATAGTTAAAATTAGTTTATACGGTGAATATATGATAATTAAACTCAAAAGAAATAGTGAGACAGTTCTTTGAGAATGTGACATTGTTGTAATGAATAATGCATCGTGCCTAACCTCAAACTGTTGCAATGTAACTTTATTCTTTTATTCACACGGGGTACGAATTTTCATTTAGATAATATATAATATAAATGTCAATAAAACTTATGAGGAAATAGTATATGTATGAGAAGTATAAAAGATTTTATATTACCATGTAATCACAATATAATGTAGTTTAGACGTTTTTTTTTGGAGAGAAAGTAATTTTGACCTTTTAAACATATCTCAGAGATTCTTTTCTTTGAGAGATTAATCTCATGGCTTTTAATTGTAGAAATAAGCAAAAACAAATAAATGAATAAATGAATGATGATACAATTAATTTTGTAAAATTATTATTCTCTTTAATCCATTTATTAATTGTTTTTGTATGTAATACTTATAACGGCAATTATTATGAGTGAGTAATTCATTTTTAGTTTTTGTTGCCTATCATTAATAATATAAGAAATATAAGTATAAACAAATAATTTATATTACATTCAAAAGTTAAAATAACAATTAAATTTTTTTTTTCTTCTTACACGATGATTATTATGGAACAAAATGATTAATTACTCCAAACACTTGCAAGTTCAGAGCTTATTTCTTTAGGTCCCTTCCACTTTTGAAGTTCAACTATTATGGCCACCTATCTTTCAGTAAGAAAGAAAAAAAGGAATTAACTATTATCAGAAATGAATAAAAAAAAAAAAAGAAGGAATTCTACCATCATCACTGTTATGTTCATCTCACAAGACTACAAAAAAATAGATGAAAAAAATGAATTGAATCAGTCTTCCAAAGCTGTAAATCAGACATTTTTTGTAAAATAATTACAAATGAAAAATAATGAAGCTATTATCTTCTTGTTATTCTTGAAATGTAGCCCCATGTCTAATAATCCCAACTTCCTGACAGCAATTTCTGAACATCATGAATGGGGGGAGGAAACTTCACCTCGAAAAAACTTGTGATAGAACTCAACCCAGAACAATTTCAGGTGAGTAACTGGTGTCATTATGAAGATGATACAGCTTCTATGGCACTGCCTAGGGGCCATGCAGCTTCAACAAAAGCATCCTGATATTTTACTTTCTTCACTAATTTAATCTCTTGCCATGGATCTAAACCTGCAAAACCACATGAATCCAATCAGTGCAGAAAGATAGTACCATTACTCAAGATTTTGCAGAAAGCAGCATTATCATGAACAACACACACCACTACAAAACCTACCAAATCCAACAGTAAGCAATGTATACTGGTATAAGAGATCCATGCATAAATATGGACGGTTCCCTTCCTCAACTAGTTTATAAAAGGACTTGACATCTTCAAGTTTCGCTCTACAAGCTTGCTTAGCTGCAGCATCAAAATCCACAGGACGAACCTTCACAATGGGCGAGTTTGGATCGGCAAAACCAGCCTATGAATAAATAACATTATTAGTATGGCAAAGTTGCATTAAATGGAAGATTTCGTATCAGTATTTGGTCCAATCCAAGGTTGAGTAAAATAATAAATGAATACCTCAGCTGCCCGGTCAAAGAAAAATGAGGCAACAAAAAGGTTTTTCTGTCCATTGCCGCCACCACCATTCCATATCCCACCAAAAGTGCACTTCATGTGTGTACATTTTGACTCATTAACCTGGAGAGCCTTGAGAGCTATGCTTTTGCACTCATTCAAGCTTGCACCAGAAGGGGAGGATGAAGCATTAAACGCTTTTCCTCCATAAATGTAAGATTCTGAAGATGTTTTAAAATAAAACTTATTATTGGCATCAAAATAGAACCAGGCATGTGGAAAGCCAAAGTAATGTTTACCGTTAAAACCCTCTAAGATGCAAGGGTTTCCAGAACCATCTGAAACCTTTAAAATCTTTGCACGAGCTGCTAGTAAACCGTAGCCCAAGTAACTGAAAGCAAAATGCTAAAACCTATTGACCATGAAGATGGAATTGTATTACAGAATATCTATCTATCTGGATGAAGACTACAGAAGTGGGCGCTCCCAACTCCCATAAAACATAACATCTCAGAATGGCATGTCAAGAGCAAGAAGAAAAACCTGTGAACATAGAGGTAATATTTCCTTCCCCTCAGGAACATCTCTTTAACATATGGGTCTTCTCCACCTGATGCTTGTGGAGCCTTGGCAGCATCTGTCTCTGAGATGGCATATGCCATCTGAACAGATCCACCTCCAAGATCAACTACCCCAACAGTCTCTGAATAATCTTTTCCCAAGTTTCCCAGGAGATAGTTAATAGTCACCTAAAATAAAAACAAAAGGCAATTTAAGACTAACAAAATACTGTAGAGGACAGTACACAACATCTTAATTACCCATTCTCTTACAGTTTACATTAAAAAAATTAAGCCCACTTTTGAATCATGTAAAAGTTTTCTAGCAGTGTATAATTTTAGTTGCAAGGAAATGGTATCTGAACTGATATTTTGTATATCATGAACCTGAAATAAACAGGTTAGAACTCAAGCTTTCCAGGGTCTCAAAGATTAGCATTCTATTATTATTTTAAATTATATTTCCAACCACATAACCCATCTAAAATTAGGTGATGAAGGCATGTCTGTTATTAACAGTTTCTTTCACAATCAAATAGTACTAAGATCACCATAATTAATACTCATTGTACGTCTAACTGCCATATCAATAATGGCCATATCAGCAATTTAAATTAAATCCAACTCTCAATAAAGTAAGAGCAATGTCACATTACAACAACCAAACATTATCCCACTAGATGGAAAATTTAATTCTGCAGACAACCTTAGAGTTTAATTGTCAGTGAGCTAATTTGAAAATTTCCCCCACTTTTCATGAAATAGAGTATTTCTCCTTTTAAGATCTCTTGAGTGACTGCAGATGATATGTATAGTGAGGTTTCTCTACCTATTTTCAAAGAGATTGAAGTTCTGTTTAGAGCAAATGCATTGTAACTATCCATTGGATATCACTAAAAGCTTGTCATTTGGCAATTCTCTTCTAGTCTAAATTTGTTCAGAAGTTATAAATAGTGAGTAACAAGTTCATAAACCATACCCATTGAAAAGCACCTTCTTGTGTTCCATCCAGCACTGTTACCGCATTAGGCTCAGATTTTAGAGTGCTTCTTTGCTTAAGCAAATCCCGGACCTTATTATATGCACAAATTATGGGAACAAAACAACATAAGTTTAAAATGTCGAGTATGGCTACTACATTCTAGAAGTATTCAATGTGAGACAAGATGCAGCAAGCAACATTTACTTACCGCTTGCAAAATCCTGTCAGAAGCATCTCCTCCCAAAGCCCTCAAACCTGCAGTTGCCTGCATTAGCATACAAATAGTTCAGAATTCAGATACACACAAATATGAATACAAAAAAAATTGAAAAATAAACACACACCCCGACTCTAACGGGTGTCTTTGGCCGAAACTCCCGAGGAACAACACTCTCTGCTTTATCCAATAGAGAAATCAAAGATTCAGCTGCCTGTTGTGGATTCTGTGCATAAGCACTCAAACCAGGTTTAATCTGCAACACCATCAAAATGTTACCACCACAGAGAAACCATGATCAATCATGAGTCACGACTCATCTTTTGCCTCACTTTTAAAATAATTTTATAAAAGTCATCCAAAGTAAGACGAAACTTATCATGATAATTGATAATGTTACCATTACAGAGAACTTAAAAATCAATCACTCATCAAGTCATCATTTACATGACTTTGAAAGGAATTAAAGTCAAACTTATCATAAATAGAAATTGTGATTTTTATAGTGCATCACATTTAAACTCTAGTAGATTAACCATGAATAAATTATTTAATTTTAATAAATTCAATGTATTAATGTAAGGACTAAATGAATATTCAATACTTTATTAGATAAGTGGAAATAATTGCGAAGTGAATAAAATGCAAACCCACGATTTTGATTTGGACTCACCTGAACGAAAAGCTCGAGGTCGTTCCCGATGTGGACGAGATCCAAGTTCCGGTCGAAGCGGAAGACGTGGACGCGGCTGCCGGAGCTGCCGGCGTCGAAGATGACGGCGAAGGAAGTGGAGCGTTCGGGGCCGACCTTGCGGTGCGTGAGGGCGTAGTCCTCGATGGACTCGTTCGAGGAGGTGGAAGGCATGGCGTAGAGCACCAGCGTCACGAGGAGGAGCGGCACCGCCACCATCAGGAACGCTCCCCGGAGCTGGTAGATCTTCTCTGCAAGCGACTCCGTCGCCGGCGGAGGCCGGCCGGAGCGCTTGAGCATTTTGGTGGATTCGAGTTCCAGCTCGGCGACGGCGAGGAGTTCGGCGGAGGAGGGGGATCGAAAGCGGATCTGGCCCGCGGCGGCGGTGGGGGAGGGAGGCTTCAGCACTTGGAGCGAATCCAGTGCTGAGGATTTGGATTTGAAGGGAACGACGGCGTTTTGGTGAGAATCACGGTGTAAGTGGAGTGAGGAAAAAGATGGTAATGACTAATGAGAGAAAGTGATTTCTTTTTGGTTTGGGAGTGTCAGTGTGTGCGTTTTTGTCTGTGACCGGATTCTACGCGAAGAATGGTGTTTTTTTTTTATTGTAACGGTATTTTGTTGTAACGGTTTTTGTTTTCGATGCTCAAAATTACTGTACTACTGTTATTTTTTGGTTTAATAATTATAAATTACTAGCTTATTAATTAGTATCTCGAATTTTATAATTAAAAAATTAAATTGTAAACAAACGTCTCCTTATATTTGCAAACTCAAAAGTAGGGAACAAAAGTTCAACCTTTGGAGGAGTTTTTCTTCTTCTTTTTTTTTCTATCTTGTATTGGTATAAAATTACATAGCACATTATGAGTCATAATTACAACCCAAAATATGAAAAGTTGTGTAATGCTCATAATAATTAAATAATAAAAATAGTTTTAACCTAATACAAGCCTTAAAATCAATTGTTAGAACCAAAAGACATATGATGTTTTCAAAAAAAAAAACAAAAACTGGTGGTAATGTAATTTAAAAAAAAAGATTAAATTTTTAAGATATTTAACATTTTAACCATGTGTATAAAATAAGTGGTCGATTTAGTGATAATAACACAATTATTGCACAACCACTCCATACAAGAATTTTTTTATTAAAGAGAAAAAAAAAACTATTACTACTATCATTTGGAGTATTATCCAAGTATTACCTTAGCTAAATAGATTTTTTTTTACAAATTATGTGAAACATGTTTAAAATTTATTACGCAACAAGTAATAGTAAGTAAATAGAAACAAAATGTCACTGTTACTTTTATGATGAATAATTTTATTTACATCATAGCCAAATCGTTTATTTTTTTTACAAAAAAAAATGGGAAACATGTTTAAAATTTATATTATTCATAAAAAAAAAAAATGGTTCTGCTATCAGCTGAAAGCTAGAGTCCAAAACACTAGCAGCATAGAGGGGAATGGACAAGAGATGATAAAAAATAAAATAAAAAACAATAAAAAGAAAAGGGTCTACGCCCAAAAATAAACAAAGTAGAAACAGAAAAGGAGTTATTAATGTAATGTACTAGCACAGGAACCATATCTACTACTGTCTCTTAAACTCTTCAGGCTTTCTTCTGCTTTACCACTGGTGGGGGAAATACAATCCGGAACAGCCATGCAGCAAGTATTGCTCCAATGAATGGGCAAATCCAGTATACATAGAATTGGTCCCATGTGTTGTGCCAGTTCTCAAAGTATGCCCAACCAAATGCCTGAAAATAACACCAATCATTTGAGTTATTCATTATGCATATGTGACTCACAACATGCCATTAACATCTTATGTTACTGATCAAAAAGAAAAAAGAGTTTAATACTGATATTGTAAAACAGTTTTACACCGTTAAACAATCATAACTTTTCATTGACACTTTATACCAAATTATAATTATTTATGCGTGAAATGGGCAGTAGATTTCAAGCCCACGGAACCATATTCATATTTGTCCATAAAAGAGTGGAGGAGAAATTGCAAACTTTAATGGATGAAAAAGTACAATCAGAGCCGAAATAGCATGGAGGAGGTGATCCCTTAGAGCCAAGGTACCGGTGCATAAAGGTCAAACAAATATTGAAATCATACAAGAAAATAAAATAAAAAATGGAACTGAAGTCACTAAACTTTGAACTTTCATCCCTAAACTCTGTTCCTCTCTTTTCAGGGGAGAGAGCAACAAAAGATACGGTTTATGCAGTGAGAGATTAAAGGGACATCAACAATAGATAATCAATCATCTATCCTAGTTTATTTACACCTCTTAGAGAAAGACACAAATCTAACTCCACCTTCCATAGCAATATAGTATGTAACTAGTAGCAATTGAAAAGGGTATATAAAGTGGTAATATGTTTTTCAAATTTGACTACTTCATCTGATCTAAACAGCTGATATCAATGGATAACATAACAGCTAACACAAATCACCTCATTAATCGTATTATAGTATCATACAAAAAACCTAATATTTGTATGGTAGAGTTGTTATTGAATTTGAAGTTTCTCAGTTTTTGCACTTAATTTTTTACTTTACTTGCATTCTCCAACTTTTATTCAACATCTAGATCTTTATCTCACATCGCAAACACAAAGGAATCTTTAATCATCCGTGTCAGCAATTCCCAGGAAGAAAGAACACATGAACCCAAAAAAAGTATATGATTTGAAATTTACTTATGAATAAGAACTGAAAAATTCATTCTTTCCCTCTTTTTATCATCCCTAAGAGATACCTGATCCTAAGATTATCTAACCTTAACTCATCAAGTACATCCTGAATCTCCATACCTTAAACTGATAGGCAAGGGAAGGATGGTTATGGCAAAGTGTCAAAGGAAGATATTTTCTATAAATTTAATAGGTTTTCTGTAAAATTGCTCAAAAGCAGCTTTCACACAAAGAGGACAGAACCAGACACTTATTTAACATGAATACCCTATGGCTATGACACTCAATACCAACCATGAAATTTCCCAAACATAAAGTTTTGTGGCACATGATATTCACAAATTTATTATGATTTTGCATTTGAACAAGACTATACATTGATGGAAAAATCCTTATCCGCAGCTAGTAACCAAAAGAAAAGGAACTAGAAATCATGCACACAATCTTCCAACATGAATGCACACACCATACCACATATTTGGTAAAAGTTAAATTCCAGAATTCCCAAATTGCTGAAAAAGATTGACAACTCAATATTTCAAACTTGAGGTGCATATCAGAATCTACTGAAAATGGAATAAAAGAGAGAAGAGAAACCAGGCTTCCTTCAAAGTTTAGATGATATGGTGTGGTAAAACTGGTGCATACAACACATATAATTAAGACAAGGGTGTCAATAATAATAAATGGCAAAGACAACTAAGTAATTGTTGAAATTATATGATTTTAGGTATCAAGGGAGGAAGAGAGATCAAAGAAATGAATCTGGAACAACACGGCTATCCTTTAGAAATAATCCTAAAATATACGAGGAAATAGGGAAACTAATTCTAACACTCCCCCTCAAGCTAAAACTTGTTAAACTTTAGGCTTGCTACAAATAATTCTTTTAAATAAAAGAAATAAAGCTATATAATTTGAGACTGTGAAACCAAAGACTAATGGAAGGAGGAATGGGACATGGCAGCTGAATTTTTTTTCTGAAACATTCTGATAAAAGGCACAGTAGAAGCTAAGATGGAGAAAGAGGTGATCAAAATGAAGAACACAGATGGAAGAAGACCAACTTATAGGAAGGAATAATACATATGGAAGAACACAGCAAGGGAAACAATTTGAAGGAAAAACAATCATATTAAAGTAGACATCTGAATTTCTGAAAGTTTGGCAGTGGAGTAGTAACAGGATAGATCACAAAGGATGCACCACTCGGAAAGCATGTTGAATAATACGATTTTAGTTATAGAGGAAAGCAGAGACATAAAAAACACAATTAAACACCAACGAGTATATTAATTGAGATGTATAGTAATAGTAATGACTCACAAAGGCAGGATTCATTGCTGGTCCTGTGTAAGTAGCACCAACAGTGATCAAAATCACGGTTGAGATTGCCATCAACCAAGTCTTGGCGGCCTCACTACGAGGACCCCTAACCATGATGAAGAGAACAGCAAAGGTGATTATAAATGTCAGCACCCCTTCTGCAATAGCTCCAGTTTGCAGGCTAACCTTCAAAGAAGGCCCTCCAATCCATTTCTTGTATTCCGGTGGCATAACCTCCATAACCGCCAGAACACCACCCACTGAACCAAGTGCCTGTGTAACACCACAACCACGTAACTCATTAATTCACCTCCATCCAAGAATATCAACAAAAGTGCTCAAAATTAAAATGTTTTGGCACAGAAGGAACATAAGTCCATAACCAAAGTTTTAACCCCATCCAAGTTTGTCAATTTCAATTGCAACCTCAAGGTTTTTGAGGTTTCTGGCAATGCAACCACAATTGTGACTGCATTCGCCCATTTGTCCACAATTTCCCGCAATATCAAGGAATGTGAACAAAACTGCCACCGTGACTTCAATTTAAAATCTTGGTCCACAATTACTTGTTCAAGATTTTAAATTGCGGTCACGGTTGCAGTAACAACCATCCTCGATGTTGCGGGATATTGCGAACAAATACAGGTCCCAATCACTCCAACAAAACCTTGACGCCACAACCAAAATTGCAGTCGCAGACCATTTTATAAAACCTTTTTTTTCCTGCAATGTCAACGACAGAAACCTTAAAACCTTGAACATAACTAAAAAACCGTGGCAGCAAGAAACTGCATACAGATGCGATTTGAAATGCATCCAACCGTCGCACTGCGACTGAAATCTCGGTCTCTACGATAGAGACCGCAAATTCAAAACCTTTGAAGATAATAACGAACGAACCTGAGCAGGGAAACGGAGAGCCATAGAGAAAAGGGTGTCGGAGCCGAGGCCGGCGGCGTAGAACGAAGCATTGCCGGTGGGGTTGAAGCTGGCGCCGCCCAAGGCATTGCCGACGAAGGTGAAGATTGTAACGAGGATGAAGATGAGAGACGTGACGATGAGAGTGGGTGCGTATTTGAAACCGTTGTAAGACACGTCATTGAGATCAAGCGCCGTTGTTATAGTATTGGTCGCTAATCCCAACGTGGAAGAAACGAACACCCAGAGGAAAGTCAACACCAAATCTCCAATGGCGGCTTTTACTGCACTAACCATCTTTTTGGATCTCACAGTCACAGTAGTGCAGTCAGTAGTCAAGTACCAAAGGTTTTTGCTTTTCTACTGAAGAGAGAACGAAATAACAAACAAAGTAGGTATCTTTTTCGATCAACAAAGGATTATGTTTATCGGTTTTATAAAAAAAAAAAAGAAAAAAGAAGCAGTTGTTGTACTTGAAAAGTGGTGATTTGGGTCCAGGTCAGATATCACTAGGGGCCTCCAAGATGATCCATATACTGTTCATAGACTAATTTTACGATGACTGTGGGTGGTTCGATTAAGAAAATTTATGTGGGACAATCTATATATTTTATTTTATTTTATTTGGTGAGAAAAAAAATTATACACGAAAAAGTATAGAATAATTTTTTTTATAATAAATACTTAAAAATTCATTTCAACAATAACTTATAAATATATTATATTATAAACTTGTTTTGTACTATCAGTATTCGATGCATAACCATTAAATATTATTAGTATTCCATGCCTAACCAGTTGACACAAGGTAGACCAAGCGATCCAACTCATCTATTTCATTTTTGTAAGTTTTTGGTAGGTTAATCCGAATCCTACATGTTATCCATTCTCCTAATTTTAATCCATGCGTAAACAGTTTGGTACTCTGTAGGATTAAGAGAGATAATTTTTAATTGTATAAATGAAAAGATAAAGTCTGTACATCTATGGGACCAAATAAATAATATTCTCATTAAATAAAATATACAATTAAGAAGATCAAATTAATAAAGTGCGTTTGATTTTAATATTTTGAAATAAAGTATTTTTTTTTTTTGCAATAATATAAGTATTTTAGGAGTAAAAATATAAAAGTGAGTTCCACCATTAATATAAGTATTTTAGGAATTATATTACATGCTCGGTTTACAAAAAGTATTTTTATATTTTTTTTTTTTATGAATAAAGAAATTAAAAAAAAATGGCACTAATGCCTACAAAAGAGAGTGCAAGCTCAAGCATCTAAGTAATTAAGTAATTCAAAGTCAAGTGGACAAGAATTTAATAAAATAAACGGGGAGGAGGATTTGACTCCTGACTTAGCAAGAATGTCTGCCACATTATTTCTTTGCCTAAGCGTATGCTTGAAGCTAATGTTCCAAGGTAGTTGTACGTAATCACGAATGGCCGAAACCACACCTACATGAGGATGAACAACGTCGAGTCCTTCAATGATGAATTTCAGAGAAGTGGTGGAATCCGTCTCACAAATAACATTAGAGAAACCTTTTGTGTGGGCAAGTTTAATGCCATGGAAAATAGCACAAAGCTCAGCGGTGGTATTTGAAGTAAAACCACAATTGCCCATATAACCCGTGATCCAATTGTCTACAAAATCTCGTAGAACGCCACAAAAACCTGACAAGCCAGGATTACCAAAGGAAAACCAGTATCCTATCTATTGAGGATGAGCTAGTCGAACTGGTCGAGCTTGTCCCTTTGGCTAGATGTAAAAGAGAACTTATCTGGTTATGCATATACCAATCTGGCCAAACTATATCGTTAAAAATCACCTCATTCCTCACACGCCAAATCATCCAGCAAGTGATGCCGAATAAGAGCTGAAAATTTCCTTGAATGTTACTTCTGAGTCAGTATGCAGCATCATCAATGAAGAAATCAAGACCATACTGCAACTGGATGTATTGCCACACCTTACATGCATAGGGACAATCGCGAAGGATGTAAATCCATGTTTCATTGGCATCTCCACACCTGAAACAAGAAGAATCAGTAGTAATATGCCGCATGAAGCGGAAAGAATTAGTAGGAAGACTCCCTCTATAGGTGAGCCAAATAAAGTGTTTAATATTCTCGGGTAGCTTGGACTTCCACACCCACGACCACTTAACTCAAAGACAGGTAAGATGAAAAGCAGGCTCTCGGCTCAACCACGCATAGGCGGACTTGGTATCATACCTTCCCGAGCTAGATGCACTCCACCTAATAATATCCGGCATAGAAGGATTAAGAAACAAGTATGGAAGGGTGTTCCGAATGTCTTGGGGCAAGGTTGTAGTAAGGACGTCAAAGTATCAATAGCCATCAAAATAAACATCCTTAACGCGTAATTGCATGTCCCTTTCATGGACTTCATCTACCATACATATATATTATTTAAGAGTGTATTTAATGGTAAAACTTTTGAAAGTTAGTTACATAGGAATCCACACCAAGATATCACTATTTTTTACTCTTTTCAATATAAATACTTATAACTACTTGGACCGTTTAGTGGCAGGATATGAAAGGATAATTGGGTAATCAACAAGATATATAATATATTTTTATCCCTTTTCTAATTAATATTTTTATTGAAATAAATAATAAATTGATCAATTCTACTCATCAATTAATTATTTTATTTTTTGATTTACCTAATATCTACTAAAATTCATAATTCTATATAAATTTTAACTAATTAGGTAGAAGAGTATTAGAAATTGATAATTCTTTTATTTAATTAAACATAATTTATACTATATCAATTCATTATCAAGTTTGTTATCTAATGTATATTAAACATCATATATAATTAAAGTTTATCATGTTTTTATCCTATCATAATTGTATATCCTATCTTATACTATCCATCAAACTAGTCCTACAGGGTTTTTCACTTTTTTTGTCTCATGCCAAGTCATTAAAAATAATTATATTTATGCTTATATTTTTTGTTTATATATTCTCAATAATATTCTTAACTTAGATGAGATGTTAGAATTTTATTGGTGAGACATAAAAGTGAGACGGGTGATTTCAATCCCTACTTAGGACATGTTTGAATACATTACTTAGAAGAACTTTTAAAAGAAAAAATGAAAAAAAATAAAATTAATTTTTCTAAAAATTAAAATTATCTTCTTAAATAGTTAATTTGTGTAAATATCACATCTTTTATAAGAAAAAGCCATATAAAAAAGCTTATACTATTTAGCCATTAGAGACGAAAATTTTAACTTATTGAGAGTTGATTTTTTTATTTATTTTCTTCTCTTATAAATCTTTATTGAGTAGTGTATTCAAAATTACTTTAAATCTCTCAAACAATACAATTCTTTCAAAAGTACTTCTAGTAAACTCCATAAAAAAACTTAAATCATTATTTTTTAACAGAAATATTATATTTTATTAATAACTTATTTTTGTAAATTACTATTATTTAAAATATGTTTTGACCCAATAAAAAATATATAAACATAACTAAATTATATTTGATTTAAAATGATAAAATTAACTAATCTCATAGCATCTTTTAACGGTTCAAATTGAAAGTGCTTCCCTTGCAAGCAGTTATGCTTCCTATAAAATTGCAATTGCAACACGCATGGATGGATTGCTTTAGGAAGTACTAGTGCTTCAATTCTTTAAACTTAAAAAAATAAATATAAATAAAATTTTATAATGAAATAATATAGTAATTTTATATTGGGATTCATGGGAAGCAATCATGAAAAATTGCCTTACCATTGTAGAGATTTAATACATTATAGTGTTTGTATTAAAAATAGTAAAATTAGATAATGTTTGTTGTATTTTTTTGGGTGGTTCCCCTGAAGTACACTTGCTTCATAAAAATTGTGTAAAGGAAGCATTTGTATTAATTGTTTAATGAAGCACGGGTGTTTCAATTTTTTAATTATAAAAAAGTAACTAATAAAGTTAATTAATATTTTAAAAATTTGAAGAGTTAACTTTTCTATGAAATTTATTAAAAACAACTTTGAAGTGTTGTTTAGCATTGAAAAAATTTGATAATTAAAGTTGTTTGTATAGAAAAATATAAAAAGAAATAATGTGTAATGGTGGGTCTTATTTTGGAAGTAACAAAAAATTGAGGAACCATCGTGAATGCTTTATTAGAAGCAATAAAAGAGAGTTGTTCCATTGTGAATATTCTTACACAAATAACTAAAATAAAAGATACTAATTTAAATATTAAAAGTCACATAATTAAAACAATGTTTAAATATGTTTTTGGTTCTTCAAATATAAATTTTTTCTATTTTAGTCTTTTAAATTAAAAATTAATTTTTTTAGTTCTTTTTAGATATGATAAAAGTTATTTTTAGTCCTGTCCAAAATTGTCTAACAAAATATATTCTTTTGCAATTTGTGACGATTTTTTACATCAAAATCCAATTGTAACAGTCAAAAATTGTAAAATTATTATACCTTGTTTGGAAATTTGAATAAAATGACTAAAAATAACATTTATCACATTTAAATAATTAAAAAAATCAAATTTTATTTTCAAGGATTAAAAAAAACTTTATTTTATAAACTAAAAACATATTTAAATCTTCGAACAATAACTAACTTTCGATCACACAAGTACAGGCTTAAGATATTGATAATTTGTTGTATTTGAATGATTGGGTGTGATGGATAAATTTGAAAATTTTGAATTTGTGATAGGTAGGAAAATTTGACATATATAATTATACCACTCATGCGTATTGAATGATTTTGGTTCACATCCATTGATGGTAAACAAATCAACAAAGAATCTATGAATTTTTTAGGGTGAGATGGAGAGAAATTTGAGATATTTTTATGTAAAAAAAAAAGTATCAAGTTTTGCCAAAAGTGAGTAGTTGCACCCCCACAACGTTCACTTTTTCAATAACAAAATTTCCCGGGCATGCAATTTTTCAATATCATAATATGTTCTATACATTATTTAAAAAAGAAAAGAAAAGAAAACTCCAAACATGATGTTTCAAGAAGCAATCATGCTTTAGTAGCCACAATTATCCAATATGAGTACACAGGGGAAGCCACCTGTTAAAGTTGTTCTATGCCATTCAAAATGAGTTTTTTAATTATCTTTTATTAGAGTTGTCCTAAGATAACTCTAGCAATAATGATTTTTTTTTTTTATTGAGTCAAATACCACCATTAGGATTGTGATAAAAATAATCTAGGGTTAAAAAGTTAATTGTTTTTATAAAAAAAACTAAATAAATAAAAAATCAGGACAAAAATTATAATTGGGTTGAATCTAATCGTATTTGCAACCCAATTATATATTTTTTTTCTCAAACAACTTTTAATTATTTAAGTTGTTTGAGTTGGATTAAATTTAGTCTAAAAAAATCTCCCCCTTTCAATAAGATTCTTTTCATCAACCTTTAATATTCCTGGATCCAAATCCAGATCCAATTGGCTGTTAAGCTCCGAAGAACCCCACTTCCCCAAACTAAAATAAATAATAACTAAATAAAAGTAGGAGTTTTTTATTTTTATTTTTCAAGAAGTAGGAGTTAAACATTAACCCTCACTAAATAATTGTAATTTGAAAAAAAAAGAAAAAAGAAAGAGCCGTTGGGACTTAAACATGAAAGACTCACAACGGCTACTTTTTTTCTCATTGAACTATCCGTTACCCCTTCTTCTTCCTTTACCCATGTTCTCTTTTCACAACTCATAAAAAGCTTCGAATTTTCAAAAAACAAGACTCACTTTCTAATCTCGTCGCTTCTCAATCATCTCAACCCTCACTCTCTTCTTGAAAGTGTTCGTTCGTTCCGATCTTGCAAAAATGAACGATCTAATGACGAAATCCTTCACCAGCTACGTTGATCTGAAGAAGGCCGCGATGAAAGACGTTGATTTGGAAGCTGGCGTCGTCGATGGCGGTGGTGGTTCTACTCGCAACGTTGAATTGAGCTCTTCCACGACGCAGTTGGACACCGACATGGGACTGTTCTTGGAAGAGGCGGAGAAGGTGAAGACCGAAATGGGGTCTCTCCGCGACATCCTCGGGAGGCTGCAGCAGGCGAACGAGGAGAGCAAGTCTCTGCACAAGGTCGAGGCTCTCAAGGCGCTCCGAAGCCGGATCAACGCCGACATCGTTGCTGTGCTGAAGAAGGCCAGGGCGATCCGGGCCCAGCTCGAGGAGATGGACCGCGCCAACGCCGCCAACAGGCGCCTCTCCGGCCTCAAGGACGGCTCCCCCGCCGTCTACCGCACCCGCATCGCCGTCACCAACGGCTTGAGGAAGAAGCTCAAGGAGCTCATGATGGAGTTCCAGGGCCTCCGCCAGAGGATGATGACCGAGTACAAGGATACTGTCGGGAGAAGGTAATCAAATTCAAATCGACACACTAACACTGTCTGACATTTATCATAGTATTTCTTCAATTAATTTGTGTTGTATGTGGAATTGTGTGAAAATTGATTAGGTACTTCACGGTGACTGGGGAGTACCCGGATGAGGAAGTGATAGAGAAGATAATTGCCAATGGGAAAGAGGAAGAGGTTATGGGGAAGGCGATACAGGAGCATGGGAGAGGGAAGGTTCTGGAGACAGTGGTGGAGATTCAGGACAGGCATGATGCTGCTAAGGAGGTGGAGAAGAGTTTGCTGGAGCTGCACCAGGTGTTTCTGGACATGGCTGTGATGGTTGAGGCACAGGGTGAGAAAATGGATGATATTGAGCATCATGTGTTGCATGCTTCGCATTATGTTAAGGATGGGACCAAGAGTCTTCAGGGTGCAAAGGAGTACCAGAGGAGCAACAGGAAATGGATGTGCATTGGGATCATTCTTCTGCTTATTCTTATTCTGGTTATTGTTATTCCTGTTGCCACAAGTTTAAGCAGATCTTGAGTTTGGATGATGTTGATGATGATGATTCTTCTTGACTCATCGTGTTTTAGAGTGCTTTTGATCATGTTTCTTCTATAATTGTTAGCCAATTTGTGTAATTGTAGTTAAGGTTACCTTAACCATGTCATATTTTTCTATCTTCGCCAAAATTTGAAATGAAATATAATTCAATCATGTTTTAGTGATTTTTCTGTCTTTTTTTTCTACCACTAAAACCAGCAGCACTCAATTGTCATCACTCAAAAGCATTATAAACCTAAACATATTCAATGTAATCATTGCTATTGTTTGACAATCACCAGACACCAGAGAACACTCTCCTAAATCATCACCTAACATTAGCAATGGGAAGGTATCCTCCAAAAAGACAAAAAAGGATTAAATTAACACATTTTAAGTAATTTAAGGCCCTTGGATGACAAGTTGATATGGGAAACATAGCTCTCATGGCAATTATTCTGTTCGAACTGCATATTATAGTATCAAGACATGTTGTTCTATGCTGCATTTGGAAAACTAGAAATAAAAAATATGGGAAGAGGTGGACATCCCCCCCTGCAGCTACTGCTGTCACATTCTACTATGAATGGTTCTCAGTGAGAGAGAACAACCATAATCCCCACACATTGACTCCACAAAATCTAACTTGGCAACCACCTCCACGCCTTGTTTTACTAAAAGAAAAAAAGATTATAAAAATCCTTGTTTTGTTTAAAAGACCCATAAACCTCTCTCCTTAGTTTGTGTCATTCCTTCTCCACCCTTATTCTCATATTTTCTTCCTTTCACTGTCTCTACTCATTTCCCTTTATTGTTTTAAAACTCACAAAATCTTTACTTTAAGAGACATAAGCATAGTAAAGGTGATTTTAGTCAAGAGAAACAATACACATCTCTTAAAAATCTCTATTTGAAGTTTTTTTGGTAAAATCATTACTCATAAAGCTAGATGATTATTTTTATGGGTAACCTCTTCTTGTGATATGAAAATTTTAAGTTAGCTGAAATGAGTTTTGACTAGTCTTGTTTCAACACGATACCAATGATCAGACAATTTGTTCCAGGGAGGGGAATCCACTTCTTGAATATGGGTGAACAAAGAGGAAGGAAAGTTGTGTGAAAGTAAAAGTTGAAAGTTGTAAATAAAGGGATGTAAAATGAAAACTCTAAAGGGAGATGATAAATAATTGCAAGGTAAAATAGGCTTGATTTGGATTGATTGTCCACTGAAATTATGTACAAGGCCTATTTATAGGCTACAAACTCAAATCCTCCATTGAACCACGTTTTTCTGGTAGTTGAATTCGGCTAACTGATGTACATTCTGCTAATTGAGACTGATTCACAAAATCTAAGCACGTTCTATTCTTTCCACAACCCAACTGATTTGTGTTTCAAATTTTAAAGAAGATGAAAATCACTTCTTATTTTTAAGGGAGCATTATCATTGATCAGTTTTAACCGTTACAAGCCATTTGCATATCAGAAAATCATGGAAAATATTCTCTTATATTGATTATATTAAATGACTTTAACGTAGCTAATTTTTTGACGTTGTCAACTAGCCAAAACAGCCAAACTCTGTTTTGGCTATCCATGCGGCTAATACTAGAGGTAGTTGAATTGACATTATCATCATTCATCTAACACTAAAGTTAGCCGAATTCTCCCACTCAGCTAATACTGAACGTAGCCAAAATGACCTTCTACTCATTCATCTAACATTAAAACTAGGTTTGTTAAAACAAAGAAAGAATGGAGCCTATAGGATGATTAATACCCATAATTTATATAGTTTTTGTTCACTTCAACAAAGAGATAATATAGTCATAGGTTGAATATCCATATTTTCATAACTAACAGTCTTTTATAGTTACTGTTTGTCTCAACTTCAAAGATAATGTGGTCACTTTACGTACAATAGTGTGATGAGATTGATGTAGGGAAGGCCCCAAATGTATAAGATGATTGAATAACCTATTAGGTTAAAATTTTTGTAACCAACTTATAATTATATTTAATTGTACTTTTGGTCATTTTACATTAATAAAATTACAATTTTTGTCCACTACTTTTACAAAGTACAATTAAGCCTTGTCCTTACTTCGTTGGAACCCTGAAGCCACACCCCGCGTGAAGAAGCGTCACGATGTTGAGAGTGATCGATGCACACTGTCATCTGCAGGATCCGAGAATTATAAGCAAGGCACCGCAGCTCATCAAAACCGCACAAGACACCGGCGTCGCGTTCTTCTCCGTCAACGGAATTTCCGAGCAAGATTGGCACTCCGTCAAGGAATTGGCCGAAACTTACCCTTCCGTCATTCCTAGCTTCGGTCTCCATCCTTGGTAATTGCTCTGCGTTTCCTCAGTTGAAAAGTTTTGGGTTTGGACGACCTAATTTTGTCACGCTGTTTATTACAGGTTTATTAAAGAACGGAGTCCCAATTGGTTTCAAACATTGAGGGAATATTTCGATTCTACACCCTCTGCTGCAGTTGGAGAGGTAAATTGTATATCATCGTACATTTTTGGCTCATGCCTACGTTTTATGAGTTTTACAATGTCGTCCAATCACAAATCATACTTGATATGACTTTTAAAGTAGTAATCATAAAGTCAACAAATTTATCATGTATGGTGGGTTGTGACGAAATGACGGTGTAAAACTCTTTTATACCGTCTTAGCATAGCATATTTTTATCAATGAGTTTAATAATCATGCACGGACAATGTGTAAAATACACTTGATATGACTTTTAAATACTAACAATCATAACAGACAACAAATTTATCATCTATGGTGGGTTGTGACTGAATAACGGTGTAAGACTCTGTTACATTGTTGGTGCATAACCTATTTTCTCAATTTCTTTTATGTGTATGTAGTTTCTATTTTTCTCTCTTAGCTGCAGTGGTTATCAAAATTCATGTAGATGGCTTCAATGTTTATGTACAGATAGATATGATATGCACATTCATCCATTTTTTAATAAATTTATACATGGAGTTTCTTTTGGTCTTGTTTTCAATCATCTTTAAATTAACATTTTGATCTGTTTGAGCTTTTTGACTTCTCCTCAGATTGGCGTGGACAAAGGATCTCATGGAAAGAATATTGATTTTTCTGAGCAGGTATTGGCTTGTTATTTTATTTTTGGGCTATAAGGTGTATTTTTAAAGCTCTGATAGCTTCTCTTGGAGCAATCAGAATTCAGAACATGCACTGTTTATCTATCTATTGTTTATATATTTATGTCTTCAATTCTGCATGCAATTACTACTATTATTTTCCTATATGTGTGATATGATCTGCTTGAGAATATTTATCATATATTTGGTTGAATTATTTAAGGTGCAGTTTGTAAATCTTGAATTCTAGTGATGAGTATGATATTGGCCCAGTTAGTTAAGAGTTCATTGTAAGAATTCCAATATTTTGTACCATATCTTGTAAAGAGCTTTTACACAAATAAATTTGATTTTCATTTCTCCCACTTTAAGCAAGAAGTGGTACATATTAATGTTTTTATGATATAAATATTTGTTTGGAGTATTTTGAAATGTAACCAATTACTTATCTAAGTACTTAAACACTGCAACAAGGTTTGAAACCCACATAATGCACCTTGTGATTTGAGCTAAGCTGATACCTGAGTGGCTGAGTGAGGGGTTAGTCCTTCACCCTTTTAGTTCTGAGGGACATCTTATGGCCTTTCCCAAAGATATCTCCTCCTCAAGTGTGAGTCTCTTCCACATGATAGCTCCCCCTCAAGCGGAAGCCTGAGGGGGTTAAACACCGGGGAGATTTAACCAATGGGCTCGAGCACACCACATAAGTAAACTAGACACCACACTTCAACCCAAAACCTTAAGGCTCAGGTTTATGGGTCTTTCCCTCACTTATATGGTGTTCAACTCTCCCATTCTTATCCGATGTGGGACTTCACCTTCACACTTGTACTGAGAACCAAAAGCACTGTATGTACATGAATTTAAGCACTGTTTCTTAAGAAATTTGGATTGAGAACAATCTTATTAACTTTGCAAAGTGAGCTTCAAAGTTAATGACCCTGACTTATATTGTCTGAAGAAAACAATAAATTAAATTTCAAACTGAATTCGCAGCAGATATATAACCTGGGAATTTTGGAACTTGTTGATCATTAGTGAGAGAGTGAATGTTTTTCTTTAAAGATGCTGATTTCTGAATATTAATGGCTGGTGCCATATTTTTTTTTATCTCTGAGGCTTTACTGCCCTAAGGATAAGCTATTTTTCAAAGGACTATAAAGCATAGCATTTAGGCTTCAAAATGGGTCAAACTACAATTTCTCAATGAACATTTATTTTTCTTGATATAAAAGGCTATATTCTATAGAATCGTTATCAAATTTTTGTCATTTGTAGTAATGCTGCCTCTAATGTAGTACATACAAAGGTTGAAACCAGTTCCATCTCCGGTCTCCTTTCAGTTAAAAAAGGCATTTCACTGCCAGTTTACCAAAAAGAGCTCTGGCCTTCTGGAATTTGTGGAAACTTGGATCTACTGAAAAGAAAATGACATGAAGCTTTACCTTCAATATGAAACACATTGACCAATCATATATCAATGATAGAAGATGACCCTTTTGTGAAGAAGAAAGCTATCTAGATTGTTGGCTGCTAATGCATTAGGACATTTGTGCAGATTGATGTATTGAGGCAGCAGCTTGAACTTGCAAAAGAGTTAAACAAACCAGCATCTGTTCATTGTGTTCGTGCTTTTGGTGATCTTCTTGAGCTAATGAAGTATGAATATCTATTCTTTCTTTTGTTTCAGTTGTTACTTTAAAAGATTGCTTAATGATAGTGATGATGGTATGTCAAATTTTTGAATCGTAGTTCCAGGCAAATTGAGTGTAAGTAGTAAGCAAACATGGGGGAATATAGAGTATGTAGTAATCCTAATTTTAGAGAACCAAAAGGGGGTTTAACTTAGTTGGTTGAGCAGTGTGCATGATTTGTTGCAAACTTCCTGATACTCGAGTTTGATTCCTATAAATAAATAAAAAATAATCCTAATTTGGGATAAACCCATAATCATTGGTATTACAGATAAAATTCCAATCTTGACCAAAATTTGAGCTTTCAATGATGTATCAAGTGTCTTGTTACACAATTTTCATGAAAACCAGAGAAAGGAAGTGTTGCTTTTCATATAGAAGTCTGTTTTCTATGAAGAGTCTGACAACTATTACCATAGTGTAGAGATATAAACCAACAATTGTGAAGAAGGAAGAGAGCAATCTGAAGAAGTTGAACAGCTATTAAAATCTGTAAACATCCCTGTGTATCACAATGTTTTGTCTGTCCTTACAAAACTCATTCTTAGGTATTTACTTATAGAAGAATACCAGAGGCTTTTTCCTGATGTTTTATAATTTAGCCTCTTTTTTTAACATGGTTAGATGCTAAATTCTCATTATCTAATGGAAAGCCATCGAATTAATGTTATGGTGTTTTTCTCATTTATCATTATGAAGTGGCATCTCTGAAATTTGTCTAAAAAAAATTCAATATTTCCAGGTCTATGGGGCCTTTCCCTGCCGGTGTCATTCTTCATTCTTACCTAGGTTCTGCAGAGATGGTTCCTGAATTTTCCAAACTTGGTGCTTATTTTTCCTTCTCTGGGTTTCTTATGGCACTAAAAGAAAATAAAGCAAAGAAAATGCTGAAGATGGTGATTTTCATCACTCCTGTTATATGTTGAATGTAATTTTGTACTATATATATCAAAACAGTGACACTTATTTTCTATTATATTTAGGTCCCTTCTGATAGGATTTTGTTGGAGACAGATGCACCTGAAGCACTACCAATGTCAAACATAGATTCTCTTCATTTTGTTGAAGGGGATACTTCTCTCACTGAAGAGCTTCTTGCCCAATCAACAACTTCACTAACTTCCGGTTCTTCTGTCGGTAGTTCATCCCATGTCTTGGCAGATGCTTCAATGCTGCCAAAGGGAACACTCAATCATCCCGCAAATATTCATAATGTATGTAGCTCAAGTATCTGCCTCTATAGTCACCTTGGAGATATATGTTAATATCTATATAGGGGGTCAGGGACTTGTTTTGTTAGATTTTACACTCTTGAATTCATTCTACTTGCAGGTACTTGATTATGTTGCATCTATGCTAGAAATTACGAAAGAAGAGCTTGCTGAATTAAGTTACCAGAATGCAGTTCGGTTATTATCTTATGAAGGTTCGAAAGTACTTCAAAAGTAGACAAAATAGTAGGTTCTTCAAAGAAACGGTTCATAGCTTGGCCAAGTTTACTTTGGGAAGTTCCAAATGCAATTTCATAAGTACGAGCAGATATATTGTAGGAGCAGTTGGCTAACGTGTATGATATATGTGATAGTTTGTATCCCTACCAAAGTTTATTAAATTCAAAATATGGTGAATCCTCGTAGGATGTAGTAATTTTTCTTGTCTTATCTGCTTTTAAACCTCCAATGCAACAACCTTTAGGTGTAGTTTTTTCTTATTTCAGAGAAGGCTACATCGAATGAAACCAGTAGACATACAAAATATAATGGCCTACCATAAGTATACAAATTTATTAAAATTAGGGTGCAATCGAACTTGGTCAAAGCACAATCATGATTTGCTTATAAATTCACAATTGAAGAGAAAAGAAAGGAGAAAATGCACACAAAACAACAATCAGTACAAATGAACCTAAAATCTAAATCACATTTCTTGAATCTCTTGGACTGGCAGTGTTTTTGGCCTTTCATGACCAGCATAATGGCAGAAGCTTCGAGGATAATGTAGAAAATAACACATGAGGAGAGAAAAAAGAGAATTCCTTGGATTCAAACAATGCAATAGTAAACAAATGAGAAAGTAAACACAATCGCACTCTGAATTACTCTATTTATTACTATCAATTTCTTTAGAATTTCTAATCTAACCCGTTTTACTAGATGACTTATGAAATAAGCTTTCTAAGGAATGCTTGTCCTAATTAAAGAAGAAGGTTAGAAACACTAAAATCGAATCATCAAGTATAATGTGGGCCTACAAAATCATAGATAGGGTATAAAATTTTAAATATATTTTCTATGTATTTTGTAATATATAATACATAATATATAATTAGTATTTGTAATAAAAAATTTAAAATCGTTCAACAAGAAAACATACATTATATAATTAGTATTTGGCCATAGTTGCTATCAACTCTAGATACGAAGATATATTATTATATAAAAGTAAAATATCTTGAATGACTTAATAATTTGAGGGCCCATGACGGTATTGATCAGTGTTTATCTTATTATCAAAGGAATCATAAAAAATAAAATATCTTATCCTCCTAGGAATTGGATCGTATATTTCCCTTCTTTTTCTTTTTGTTTTATTGCAACCAAGTCCCCACCTATTCTCTGGTGCTACTACTATATGAATATGTAAAAAGTGAAGATGACAGACAGGGAAAAACTTTGTATGGTTTCTAGAGTTCAAGATTAAACAAACCATAGTTGTAAAGAAAAAAAAAAGAATAAAATGAGAGAGATATACTAATATATTTCATGATGAAAGTGATATACTCGTCAATATAGTCTATGGCAGATTCCCATAATGTATGCATTTCATCTCGTGTGAAAATCTTGATCACTAAAATTTCATGTCCTTTTTTTTTTTAAACCTATACCGTAATAATACTATTATTTTAATTTATTATAAATAAATCTTTAATTTTTAGTAGTGTGGGGAAATCTAACGCACATGTTCTCTCAGTGTATAAATTACATATATTAAAAAATTTCATATTTCACCACTGTATTAAGTTGTAATAAAGTTCATGAACCCATCAAAAATAAATATTAATTTTATCAATACAAGACAACGTCCACAAATTAAATCCAACAGAATTAGGGTTAGAGACGAAATGGATCGATCTTATTTCACAAGACTTGAAACTTGTTTCGCAAATCAATATGTTTGTAAGATGGTATTGAGACAAAACAAATAGTATGTTCCAGTCAATATCTTAAGGAATCCGTACCTTAATTTTTCTCGTATCTTTGCACTCAATCGAGGTTATATTAATTTTGTTCATTCATTTCATTTAATTTGGACCACTTCTGAAAGGTTCCTTATCATTTTAGGATCATTTTCTACATCCACACCAATCCGAAAGCAACTTGCAACCCACCTTACTATTATATCGTCGAAAGCTACGTGTCTAAGATATAGTCCACATATATTATTAATTAACCCGAAAAGTAAAGATATATATAACCATAAAATATGCATTGCAAATAGATACCGAATTATATATATAATATATAGATCCTAGTCATCTTATTGAAAACGGATGTAAAGTAAGCAAAAGTATATATAAATATTCTATATCACTTTTTTTTCAACTGATGTATAATACAAATAAGAAAAGTGAACCAAGTTACTTCGGTTCCATTTATGTGAATATGTAGATGTAGATCATGACACTTGTTGCTGCCAACTGATTCAGCTAGCTAGCAATTTATTATTTCTTCAGTACTATATACGTGGAAGGTGTTTTTTTTTTTTTTTTTTTAGTAGTAATAGGGAAGCTTACTATAACTACTACTACTACTTACTTTATTTTTTCAATAATGTAAAGTAACTTTTTTTTTTTTAGTATATTAACCTTCTTCCACCAGAACCAGATTCCCTCTGAATGTTATAATAGACAGCAGCAACTGGCAATCCAAGATTGTAAAGTTCAGCAAAGTCTCTAGTGTTGAAATTCTGGCGCCATCCTGGTGCATACACTGTTTCTCTACCCAGTTGACGAAATAACACAAACACTACACGATGAATCCCCATCAATGGTCGTGGATTTTCATATGTTACAACCTCATGACCTGCATGTGCCAATTACAAATAACGATGTTTATTAATCACTATATATAGTTTTGGACCAAAAAGATTAATCCGGCTACTAGTACTATTGACACTGGGATCGAATATGTACGATAATTCTTGTTAAATAGATTATCTCCATAACATGTGAGTATATGGTATCTTATACTATTGACACTGGGATCAAACATGTACGATAATTCTTGTTAAATAAATTATCTTCACGAGATGTGAGTATATGGTATCTTACTGCTATATCAACTCCTCCGGTTAGTCTTTATATATAGGTTTAAATATTATATCCACCAAAGAAATAATAATATATGGCCCTACTAGCTAGGGATTTCCCTATCACAGACTTAAATAACCTGTTGCATGGAAAAATGTCTTGTACATTTTGTAAAGAAACATGATTTGGTTTCCTTAGTGGTAAGCTCTGGTTTTAAAAAGCAGATGGCATGATGGCTGGCAAGATGTGTAGGTTCACTAGATTTGATAGATCTCAGAATTAGTCTTCCAAATAATTTCAAAGAACTGTTTCTTATTTCAGATGGGGTGTGGAAGTGAAAGTTTAGGTTTTTTTTTTCATTAGAAAGAACATGTTTGTCCTGATGCTGATGAATTTAATAAATCATTCACTTTTGGTCAAGAACATGTTTGGAAATGGAGTTTAAACAAATATTTGCTAAAACAACTTTATTCAAATTTGCAACAAGTTATGAAGCTTTCTCTATGAAATTCTGTAACTCTATAGATTATCTTATGGAGGTTTCTGGATAGATAGCCAACAAAAGTTAATCTATCCATTAGGAATATTCTCCTTTAATTAGTCACAACAGTTGTTTCGTAATCCTGTCTTTCTTCTTGAATAAATTAATGAGTCTTCTTCTCGTACATTAAGAATTTGAATGGCTGTCTATACTCTTAATTAAGTTCTGATAATGAGGAGGAAATTAAATGGTTTTATGATTATGGTTCATAGTATGGCTAATTAATTTGGATTCCCCAACTACTGCATATTTTGAATCTTAATTATCAGGTAAAACGTATTCTTAGCTATTTTTTCTATATATCCTCACTTAACTCATAATCTGATATGTATCTATGTCACGTGACATGTTATTTTAGAGTAGTTGTTGATGTGACAAATATAAATAGATGTATGCCACACGCTATCACCAAGTAATGACAAGAACAATTTAAAAACATTTAAAATTTATGAAGACTAAAACCAATAACTGTTTTTTGAAACATCAAAACCAAAATTAATTAATTTGTAATATATATTGAGTGTCTGCCAGTAGTCAAGGCATAATTTTCTTTTCCAGATGTGTGCCATTTCTCCTTAATTTACAATTCTTGAACCTGCTATGTATATATCTATCAAGTTGTTAGAGTATTCCCAGTACTAACTTTTTTTTTTTTTTTTTTTAAATAAAAAGTATGTTTTGGTTTAGTTTATAGATTTTTCTTTAAAGAAACAACTTAAATATTCTATCTCATAATAATCTCAGATTTTAATCATATATTTTGGGATAGCATGCTGGTCATCATACTCTATAATATGATGCCCTAGTATCAACTTATCTCAGTTCTTCATCTTAAAGTTTTACAGTGATTGTAAGTTGGTAATTCTCTTTCTAGAGGAAAAAAATAAAAAATCAATTTAGAGAAATCATAAATCACTAGTACACTTAGGAAAATGACTATTTCATTGTTCAAACCAAGCCAAAACATATATATTATTCTGTTTACATAAAATATAGTTAATTAAATAGAATATGTGAACTAATTTTTTATTAATTAATATACACATAAATAAAAATCATTAATTTTAAGTTTTATAAAAATGGTTTAAATA
Source organism: Amphicarpaea edgeworthii (assembly GCA_014843725.1). Taxonomy (NCBI): domain Eukaryota; kingdom Viridiplantae; phylum Streptophyta; class Magnoliopsida; order Fabales; family Fabaceae; genus Amphicarpaea; species Amphicarpaea edgeworthii. Next base: position 6,639,561 of record CM026325.1, read on the forward strand.
GGTTTAGCCACGGAAAATTTTAGATTTTAATAATGAACTAACATCGTACATACCGAAACTAGGGCCCGTTGTTGCTGGAATGTCAGTCACCAACCTGATTAAACATTACAACATCAAGTTAGAATAACTCATATATATATATATATATATATACATGGCATTTGAAAATACAATTTTTTGGCTAACCAATGGAGGTATTCTCTCAAATTAGGATCACTTGGGCTAGGTGCATCGGGATCAACCACGACCTGCCAATGAATAAAATGAAATCAATTAATCAGTTGTATTAAGCTAGAAACTACTATATATATTGTAACATCTAATGATCCACGGTTGCAATTAGACCAGTAATATTGCATTAGCTGCTTATATATATCCCTAATTACTTTAAGACTTTAATCTTGATACAAAAATGAGTGAGTTTTCTTTAGTGATATCCTTTTAGTCGTTATCCTCTTAAAATTTAAAATCGTTATTTTTATAGTTTCGATAAAATGGATGGATTTTGATTTTAATCTATATGTAAACAATTTATTTTAGAACTCTAGAATTTAAAATCACGATATATAAATATGAACAACAAGAGTATTAATTAGTTAATTACCAATGTGTAGAAGTTTCTGAAGTCATCACCACCGATAGTTATTCTTGGTTGGTTGACAACTTGAGAGGGTTTGAATTCACATCCATTGCTGACATCTTTGTTATTGTAAGTGACCCTCATAGGAATTGAACATTCAAAAGGGTCCAAAACATCCCCAATCACACCCCCTACAACAAGAGGGTCCCTACTTCCACTACGCATAATCGAAACTAACCCTACTTTACAGTAAAATATTTGGTTTTCTTATACACTACTCGATCGTTTGCTTTTTTTTTTTTTTTTGTTATGACACCACCCACTACATTAGGTCGTCTCTATTTATAGTCAATAGTGCTTGAAGAGAAGACATGCATGCTATTGCTAGCTGTCCCTTTCAAAATAATTAAGAGTACGTGTGAGTTTCTAGGGGACCCGCAAAATTTTGATAGTCACGTGGGGCCCAATATTATGAACAAGTTACTTTGAGTAACGAACGGGTATGGGTATGTGTACCTACCCTCTCTATTCCCGTGTCGGACACATATACTTACTAAATTACTCTTATTTTCTTATGTATATATATTACTTGATTATTTTTATTAGGATTTCATACTTATTATACTTTATCCATTTTCTTGGTAGAAAAAAATAAAATGCTTCGTCTATTTTTTCTATTCTTCTCACGACTAAAATCGAAACTCTAACGACAGAAATAAGTCATAAGGGAAAATATGATTTTAATTTTTAAATTTTTAAAAATTTATGATTTTGATACTTAAATTTTTTGACAATCGGTCAAGGAAGTTAAACTTTTTCCATTTTGTTAATCTGAACTTAAGCAGTTAAGACATTAAGGAGAATTAATTCTTGCATCCTCTTTTTTTTTCATACACTCCCTTATTGCTTCCTACACCTTGCTTTTTCGTGTTTGCACTCCATAAAATCTAAATGAAAAATAAGTGAGTTTAGAAACATGAGAGTATATGAAACAAAAAGGGAGTGTAGAAAGTAACAAGAGAATGCATGAAACTAAAAAAGGGATACAAAAAGTAATTCTCCTTAATGTCTGCTCATAAGTATATTGGATTATTATTTTATAAAACTATTTTGGCATAAAAATTTTATGAATTTTAAAGACGTCTAAAAATATAAAAAATTTAAAGATTTTTTTATAAGATTTTTGTAATTAAGATTTTATAATTTAAATTTTAATAGATTTATAATATAAGATTTGAAAGGACTTAATAAATTTATAATATTTAAAATGATTTGAATTTTTTTTTTATTAAGAGATGATCAAAACATTAATTATTTGTCTAATTTAAAGAATATCCAACATATTATTTCTATAAAAAATAATATGAATAAATAAGTCATTCTTTACTTTAATATTAAATAATTCATCCCGTTCTATAACGAGTTGTATCATTTAAATATGAGATTTCTTTTATATCATTCAAAACATTATTTTTTCTTTTTCTATTAAATTGTGTATCTTTTTAAAATTAACTACTATAGTTTCCATCATAATAGAAATGTTTTTTAAAACTTTGATTTGATTGTTTGTCCCGACTTGAATTAGGATTTTCCTCATGCTCATCTCTTATGACGATTTTTTTTAATAGAAATTTTTGAACTTAAAGGAGAATGGGATGATGGACTATAATGGATAGGTGATGTAAGCTAGTAAAGTGATTCGTAATGATTTGGGAGCATGAACGCATCACTATTATGATCATATAAAAAGTCTTACTTTAAAGGAAAAAAAACATAAAATATTATGTGAGAGATTATGCCATTTTTACAAAAAAAAATAATAATAAACAGAGAAAAAGTTTGAGAACCTTCACCATTCGTGGAGAAGAGAACAAAATCATCCATTTCAAAAAAAATTAAGGATTAAAAACATATTATCCTAATTTTTAAGTGATGTAGATATGATTTTCATGGGATTTTTTTACTTAGATAGGAATTTCATATGGTTATAGCAAGTTGACCGTCTAAAATTGACTTCTTGAATAAATAAAATATTTATTATTATTCAATATTTATAAAATTATTTTTATGTAATTTTTTTTGCATAAAATATATTTTTTAAATTATAGGCGATGATAGGTAAGGAACGAGTATGATACAAAAATAATAATTTACCTTCTATTATAGTATTTCACATTCACATTGAAGCATTTAACACACATTTTTATTATATTCTTCGCTGATGATTAATCTTTTTAGTGGAGTTTTTTTTTTTTCTAAAGATTTTAATGGAGTTTATCCTCTTAATCATATTTTTCATATAATAAGTCTCAAATTTGATACTTTTTAAATTTGAAATTTTATTTAAAAAAAATTAAATTCATACTCATTCATATCAACCACTAACAAAAATTATATTAAAAATATAAAATAATTTTATATATTTTTATTTAATCATAATTCATCATTTATAATAAAATTGTTAACTTTTATAAAATTATCTTAAAAACAAAATATTTACATTTTAATAAAAATATAAATTAATTTTACATTGTATCACCATTATTAAACTCATAGATTAAATAATTAATAGGACAGAAGTGAAACAAATACTCTTATAAAATATTTTTGGAACATGTGACAATTGAAATTGACACAATTAAAAATGAGAAATTTTAATTATTTTATGTTGAAATAATGTCAATGTTATTATTTAATTAATGGTGAGATGTGAGATGACAATAATATTTAAAATAAAATTAAAATTTTTTTAGGAATCCAAAATTTATTTAAATTTTTTTATTAGTAAATTTTAAATGTTGAGAGGATTTGAGTGTATTCTGACTATTGAATTGGTCTCTCACAGGATGAAAGATATAAATTAAGGAGGTAAAAATTATAAAGTTATATGTTTAGAATTAATTTTTTTAATTTACGGTGGGCAGTTGTCCACCTCTCTCTCGCCAATACTTGCGTCTGTTGTTTGTGGTTTTGGAAGAATGAGTTCGATTGTCAAAGCTTTTAAATTAGTTTTTAGCTTATTTCACTAGCTTAAAAACTTATTTGATGGTATAAAAAGAAACCCTATTTGATTAACCTAGATTTTATATATTTTAGTACATTAATGCATTTATGTTGATTAAAAATGAAAAACTTTTACATGAATAATAATGTATATATAATTTTTTCTGTAAAAGAAATAATGTATAATTTTTATTTGCTGACACCAAAAAATAATTGTATAGTGGGCAACAGATTCTAACACCACTCACTTATTCCATGCATATTCTTATAGCAGACATTGGCCAATGTAGATCACACCCTATGTTCTATGTTCAGACAAATATTGATTTCCATTGAACTGTATCTCTTTTTCATTGTTCGTCGAGAAAGTGATTTTTCACAAAGAGAATTTAATTTGCTGTAGATTTTTTATTTTATTTTATTTCTTTCCATTTTGTCACCAAGAAAGAGATTCTTGGACCAGCATTTGCTGTGATCTATGATCACTATAACAAGGGTGATTAATTGAGTTTTTAGTTGGTACATGGAAAAAAAAAATATCAACATTTGAGCGAGAGTTAAATGATAATGCATTTTAGACATAATTTTACATATTTAGATAATCATAATCCTAACTTTTTTTATGATTTTTAAATAATTTTATAAAAATTAATTAACTTATAATAAATAGAAATTGTAATTATCAAATAACGTAAAATTAGTTTACATTGATACTGCTACTCCTAGTGTATTATTTTTAAACTCTTTTTAACAATCATATGTTGGAAAATAATTAGCAATTAGAATTACACTAGACAGAGGAAATCAAGGAACACAGTAACAAATCAATTTCACATTATGTGATTGAATAAAATCATAAGAGAATGCTTTAATAAAACATTCAATAAGCACAAAGAGACAATAAATATAGAGGAAGAGTTTTAAGAGTAGCCTGGATTGAAGCACGTTAGGCGCTATCCTTAGAGAGAAAACGCCCCCACTGCAATGGAGGTTTTGTATTTTCTGCGCTCCTCTCCCAAGATACGACAACCCGTTGGACCAATCGAATACAGCGATAGGATCCCCGAACCTTCTGAACACCAATGCTCTTTCTCTTGTTTAGAAAATATAACAATAGTTTATAACAATTGCTTTTTTCCGTGTCCTATATCTCATGCCCAAAAGAAGTATATATAGGCAAAAATATATAGCCGTTAAGAAAAATAACTTCTCCAAATAGCCGTTAAGAAAATAACTTCCTTAAATAGCCGTTAAGAAAATAACTTCTTTGAAATAGCCGTTAAGGAAATAACTTCCTTGAAAATTTTAAATTACAAAATAATATATATATTAACATTCCCCCACATAATTTAAAATTTTTTAAATATTTGTGAAAACATTGTGAAGAAAAAATTTAAATTATATATATATATACAAAAGAAAGAGCATGCTACATTGTATTTCAGTACAAGGAACCTTCCGGGTTTGAGCCTCATACCTAGTAAATATGAACTTCCATCCGAGAAAGTATGGAGACTAGATTGTCTTGAGCCACACCTCCTTTGACCGGACTTTATTTCATGATACGTACAATGTAAGTGTTCATCCAGGTTCTAGTCAGTGGTTGCGCAAGTATCTTGTTTCATAAGTGTCAATTAGAGATTAACCCACATCTCATAATGGCGGCCCCACCATCACACTCACTAGGTGAACCCTCAAAGGGTGGTTTGTGACCCACACCCCTACAAAATTGTCATTGGGTTCATTAAGAGGTATTTTGAAAACACAATTATATATATATCTCAACCTCATTATTGCCACAATTTAGAGTATACCTTGCCATAGGAATTGAACAAAATTTTTTAAACAAATTGGTGTACTTTAGTTAACAACAACTTCGTTGTTACCCATTGAACTCTATTTATGGGATCACCATTAATCTAGAGTTGGGTGTCCATTGTTGCAACTAGTTTATGGGTTTTAGTCCAATTCCCCTCGACGACTCAAGTACTTGTTGACGCGTCAACCCTTTTGTAAGCGAATCCGCAAGATTACTTTTTGACCTGACAAAGTAAAGTGAAATAACACCGTTAGATATCAAATTTCTTAGAGAAAGGCTTATTTGAGAAAGGCTTATTAGAACTCTCAACAAAATAAGCCTTGGATAGAGATTCAGATTTTTGCCCATAATTTTGAGAGAAATGATGTTTATCCTCAATGCGAAGACAAATAAGCAAATCATCAAAGGTGAAACCTTCATGTTTGTGTTTCAAACTACGGGCAAAATCAGACCATGATGGAGGTAACTTCGAAATCATGAAAGCTACAAGCATGATGTTAGGCAAAACAATACCTTTCAATTTCATGTCATAAACAATATTTTCAAAATCATGGATTTGATCTGAAATAGGTTTTTCATCGACCATTTGAAATTCAATCATTTTTTCACAAGAGTATCGACTTAAACCTTTTTCAGCAGTGTCATATTTTAATTCAAGTGCTTCCCATAACTCAACTGCAGTTTTAGTATGGCAGAAGATCTTATAAATGTTATCAGATAAAGCACTTAAAATGCATCCATGACATAAAATATCCTTATCAGAAACATCTTGCTTGGAAGTTTTGGTACCATCCTTATCAAAAGGTGAGGCACCATCAGGTTGACTAATGACCATAGATGAAGAAGAGGTTTTAATATTTGATTTGGAAATTACAGAGAACAAATCCAATTCAGTAAACCAGAACCTCATTTGTTGTTGCCAACTGAAAAAGTTCTCACTTGTAAATTTTTCAGGCTTACTTGAAAGGGACTTAATCATATCCAAAGTAGTCATCTTAGAAAACACGTTACTGTGAAAACAAAATCTAGTGACTTTCAAAACTTAGAAGAAGAAGAAAATATTTTTCTCTCTAAGATTGTTGGAAAATATTTAGCAATTAGAATTACACTAGACAGAGGAAATCAAGGAACACAGTAACAAACCAATTTCACATTATGTGATTGAATAAAATCATAAGAGAATGTTTTAATAAAACATTCAATAAGCACAAAGAGACAATAAATATAGAGGAAGAGTTTTAAGAGTAGCCTGGATTGAAGCACGTTAGGCGCTATCCTTAGAGAGAAAACGCCCCCACTGCAATGGAGGTTTTGTATTTTCTGCGCTCCTCTCCCAAGATACGACAACCCGTTGGACCGATCGAATGCAGTGATAGGATCCTGAACCTTCTTGAACACCAATGCTCTTTCTCTTATTTAGAAAATATAACAATAGTTTATAACAATTGCTTTTTTCCGTATCCTATATCTCATGCCCAAAAGAAGTATATATAGGCAAAAATATATAGCCGTTAAGAAAAATAACTTCTCCAAATAGCCATTAAGAAAATAACTTCCTTAAATAGCCGTTAAGAAAATAACTTCTTTGAAATAGTCGTTAAGGAAATAACTTCCTTGAAAATTTTAAATTACAAAATAATATATATATTAACATCATATATATTAGTAGCGTGTTTGTGCGTCACCAAATGTAAGCTTTTACAACAATGAAAATGTCCACATGCATGAATCGGGGTGGAACATCAACATCTTAATATTATACCATTTAAATAATTGGTTGGCTCAAATTGTAAATTGCATGCAATTCAATTGTAATATATACTTTTTTATTATTGGCTAGAAACTCATCTCAGCCCCTTTGATTCCTCCACTCGCTGTGTAGAATCTAAAATGAAAGAGACTTGAATGTGAATCATTTTTGAATTTTGATCTTTATCGTTTGTCATCACCCTCAGCTTTTATTTTATTTTTCTCAATCTGTGGAAGATAACTGGAGAGCATAATATTGGGTTCAAAATCATGTTCAATTCGAATATTGCAAAGCAAATTAACTTTGGTGGATTCCCATGCAACACCAACAACTCATTTTAGAATATAATCAGCAAAAAAAAAAAAAAAAAAAACTCATTTTAGAATATACGGATCCTCTGATGTTCCGAAAGAAACAGAAAGAATAGAACTTATAAAATATCAACATAATGTATATTTATTCAATTGATTCAAAGTTGAGAATGGATAAATGAGATACATTATTATATTTTAGTTATTTTCGAATAATTATGCAGTATTTCTTATATTTTTGAGTTTTTTTTTTAATAAAAGCTTAGTTTATTTAGAATGTTCTAATATTTTTATTTTTATTTTTTACGCTTGATTTTAGGTTGTTAGAATTTGTGTTTTGTAGATAAATAAGGTTACTATTTGACTTAAAGTCTTAAACATGTAACTTTTATGCGTTTTAAGCACACTTATTAAGATTTAAAAGTTCACCCCTAAGAAAAGTCCAATGAATATCTTTCATATCTTTTTATTCATTTACCAAACATATTCATCAACATAAACAATCACAATGTTAAGTTTGATATTCACTCTACCGTGTATGATGTATCATACAATTGGAATTCCATTCAAATAACATATCTTGCATGATTAAACAAATACAATCCACTTCATGAACATAAGCATCAACTTCAACGCATAGGGGCATAATTTACCAATAACTAATTCGATATATTGGTATAAAAATTTAGTATATTATATTCTTAGTGTTTAATTTTCGTTATTAAATGTTATTATAATATATTATATTGTTAATTAATGTTTAATCGTTAAACAGAATTACATTGACAAAAACTACTTGGTTATATTTATACTGATGATATATAGTTTGATTTCCATTAAATAAATCTCTTTTACATATGGGGAAATCTAGTGCACATGTTCCCTTAATTGCTTTGTTGACCAAATAATATAGTATATAAAAAAGTGCATATTAATTTTTTTTTCAGAGTGACAATGTTAGTAATTAAGTTGTAACGAAGTTCATGAACCCATTAATAGTAAATATCAATTTTATCAATATAAGACAATTACCAGATATTATATTTTCACAAGATGTCAGAAACTAGCAATATTTCCGTCCCAAAAATCCAACAGGGTTAGAGACGAAATGGATCTTATGTCGTAAGTCTTGAAAATCAATGTTTACTTATGGTTAAGGGGGTTATTCTGATGCTTCAGTAATCCTAGTTTTAATAAAACAAATGTTTACTGAAACATCACAAACAGAAGAAATATATTCCAGTAAATATCTTAAGGAATTAATCCGTATCTTCATTTTTCATATCTTGCAGCACTCGATGACTTTGAGGTTATATTAATTTGGTTCATTCATTTCATTTGGACCACTTGTAAAAGTGTTCCTTATCATTATAGGATCATTTTTCTACAACCACACCAATCCGAAAGTAACTTGAACCCACCTCATATACATTGAAAGCTACGTGATCTAAGATATAGTCCACAAAAAACTCTACACAATATTATTGGCTCCTTCATATTCAAAATTTTTGTGTTGTTCTTGATATATATTCTGTGATTCCCATAGAATTTGTTTCCTCGAAAAAAGTAAAGATATAACCACAAAATATAAATTAATTGCATGTACATATCAAATCATATAATGAAAATGGATAGTAAGTAAAAGTATAACATTTTTCAAGTTTATCATACATATATATAAAAATATAAAATGAACCAAGATGTGCTTCGGTTCCACTCATGTATACATGTAGAGATTTCTTGGTTAGCTACCCAACTGAGCTAGTAATTTATTTTGGTGTATATATGTTGAGTTTAAGTTAAAAAAAGCACTCATTTACTACAGAGTGGGATAATGGCAATATTTTATAATAAAAAAAACCATGGAAGCTTAATTACTACTTTATTTTTCTCAATAATATAGAGTAGTGTTTTTTTTGTTTAATATAACCTCCTTCCACCAGAACCAGACTCCCTCTGAATGTTGAAATAGACAGCAGAAACTGGCAATCCAAGATTGTAAAGTTCAGCAAATTCTTTAGTATTGAAATTCTGACGCCATCCTGGTGCATACACTGTCTCCCTACCAAGTTGTCGAAATAACACAAAAACCACACGATGAATCCCCATCATTGGACGTGGACTTTCATATGTTACAACCTCATGACCTGTGCCAACAAACAACAATACATATCAGTCGTTATAATTTGAGAAAATAGACTATGTTTTTGTTTGTTGTCCTAACTAGGTTAGATCGGATATCACGGATATCTTTTAATATATTGGGACATTAAAAATTAATTAATTCCATTTAAATGTGTGATTATTACTGACTCTATACAAATTTATTTATATAAAAATCAAACACAAATTCTTTCTTTAAATAAATAGTTCTTCCACACATAAATACAATAAGCATATACACCATCCTGTCACCCATTTTATATATATTAACTATATAAAACAATTTTATAAGGTTATGTATTAGAAGAAAATGAAATAATATATATAAGTTTAGATAAGATATTAATATTCAGACATGTATGGTCCTACTACGTCTGTCCTAACAGATTTAAATAACCTGCGATGGATAAAAAGTCTTCCATGTTTTAGAAAGGAGCCAAATCGCCTAATCTTGTGTCCCTTTCCCTCTCTTCCAAATTAAAAACAAAAATAATGATAACAAACAGAAGAGAGAGAGTTGATTTGAGTTACGTACGTGTCGATTTCTCATTGATCGGAGGTGTAAGAAATTAAGGAAATTAAATAGGCAATGGGAACTGGTGATTTCAATTCAGGGAAATATCTTAGTAGCACTGCGAATGGAAGAAAGCCAGAAACATTCATATACTGGTAAGTTCTGGTTTTAAACAGCCGATAGGTCATGGAAGCAGAATTTTTTAATTTTAATTTTCGTTTGGTTATTTGTTTTTATGGAAATTAAGATATGTGGGTTCACTAGAGTTGATAGATCTCAAAAGTCTTCAAAAAACTAAAATTTCAAAAGATTTTACCTTATTTAAGATGAGAAGGATGTCAAGATGATGATGAATTTATTGAATTATATACGTTGCTGAGTTTTGGTCAATAAAGATGATTGGAAATGAGTTTAAACAAATCTAATTCTTATTCTCCTAACAATATTTAAATTTGCTTCAACAAAGTTATGAAGCTTTTTCTATGAAGTTCTGTAACTTCATGTAGATCCTATGAAGGTTTTAGTGTTATCTTGCCAACAAAAGGTAATTTAGTCACAACAGTACTTGCTTTGTGTCTTTTTTCTTGAACAGAATGAATCTTCTCATCTTTCTGAACATGATCATGCACTTTAAGAATTCGGTTGGCTATATATTTTTATTTCAGTTCTGATAGAAGAGAAATTAAACACGACTTGAATATTGTTAATTTTTATGGTTCATAGTTTGGCTCATTTGGATTTCCCAACTACTGCCATATATTTTGATTCCTCATGCTAAAACATGTTCTTAATACTTGTAAATATAACTTAATGTAGTCTTATCTATCATAATTTGTAGTTGCTTTTAATCCTTATAAATTTGGAAATTTTTAAAATTAATGACCTCTGTCATCACTTAATGATAATCTAATTTGCATCAAACTATGCCACATTACATATTATTTTAGTATAAATGCATGCCATGTTATCACAAGGTAATGACAGAAATTAAAAAAATTTAAATTTTGAAGATTAAAACCAATAAAAACTTTTTTGAAACATCAAAATCAAAATTAATATTCAATATTATTGAGTGTCTGCTAGAGTAGTCAAGGCATATTTTTCTTTTTTAGTGGTGCACATTGCTTGAACCAACTAAGTATCTAATTACAAGTAATTGTTAGAATATTAAACAACTTAAACCGACCTCATAATCTCAGATTCTAATCGCATTGGGATAGTATATGTTGGACATCAGGTTGGCTCATCATACTTTATAATATATATATGATGCCCTAGTATCATATACTCATCTCTGTTCTTCATTTTAAAGGTTGGATTCTCTTGCAACAACAAAAAAAAAAACAAAATTCGAACCTTGAAGAAGGTACTTGTCGAGAGTTTTTTAATTAGTAACTAAAACCTGACCATACTCTTAAAATTACTATAGTCAATGAAAAACACAGTACACATTAATTTATCATTAATTCCTACATCAATGGCCATGCATAACGCAATATCGCCTTTTCACTTTCACTAGAGATATGTTCCACAAAATATCTACATCTACATATTTAAAGTTCTATGCTTTTATACATCATATATATATGCACTGTTTCAAAATGACATTGGTATTTCATACTGTGTTAGCCGCACCAAAATGAATTAAAACTACTTTATATAACTTTGGCGAAAAAGAAAACTACTTTATATCCAAATTCAATTCACACAAACAAACATAAACCAGCTGGATGAAACCAACTGCATAAATCACTTGGGACATGAGTTTTGGCCTTTGGGAGGTTACATACTGGAGATTTAAAATCATCTGTTTCGATCTAAATCTCTAATATAATAATATTAAATTAATAAAAATAATAATTCTAACAAGTATATTGATATAAATTAAAAATAAAAAGTATTCAATAAAAAATAATATTATTTATATCAAAACCATAAAAATTATTTATTTAAAAATATTTTGGACCACGGATATAATATTCTGATAAACTCGAACATATGTCCGAAAGGAGATGTACTACTCCAAACGACGAAAGATAAACTTTTATGGAACCTTATAGAATATCCATAAATTAATTCACATCCAATATTATATATACTCAGTAAAATAATTATCAATGATGTTGTCTTCTTATTATCCCATAATTAACCACTTTGATTCCATAATTTGCTAGTTTAGGAATTCAGTGTTCAATAAAATTGCTAAGATCTTCATATCAGTTTAGATAAAATATATAATGTTTTTGAAAAATTGAGTTCCTATCAATTTAACTAGAGAAATCATAAACCACTAATACACACGTCCATATGTTAAAGAAACACCAAGCAGACATTATGCATTTGATAGAATATTTACCAGCGAGGGTGAATTTGAATAAGTAATCAATCATTCATTTATTTATATTTGTGCTTATTAGTTTGGTGACTAATAGCATTTTCCTCCAAGTATAATTATACTTTAATTTTAAATATTTTCCTTTGATTTGATATGATTACTTACTTGTTCAGACCAAGCCAAAATAGACTATTTATACATAAAATGAGTTTTGTTATGAATAATGTGAACTGATTTTGTTATGAATATACACATAAATAAAACTCATTAATTAATTTGAAGTTAAAAACAATGCTTTGAATAGGTTTAAGCACAGAAAAATTATAGGCTTTAAAATGGAAGAACATCATGCGTACCGAAACTAGGCCCCGTTGTTGCTGGGATATCAGTCACCAACCTGATACATTTAGAGAAGATTGATATGATATTACAACATTCTATACAAACTCATAAATGTATAGTTCAGTTCATATATATTTGCATTCATGCTATGTTCGAACAGTAATGATTTTTGGCTGACCAATGGAGGTATTCTCTCAAATTGGGGTTACTTGGACTAGGTGCATCAGGATCAATCGCGATCTGTTAATAAAAGAAATGAAATCAAGTTGGATTATGCTAGAAATTAAGTTAAAAGTACTACTACTATATTATTGCAGTAACATCTGATGATCCAGGATTGCAATTAGAGTATACTAATATTCCTAGTACTTTTAGTTAGGTTTAAGTATGATTTTTAAGTCCTATAAAATGAACAAATTTTAGTGTTAATTCTCCTAAAATAATTGATTTGTGAAATAAATATTTTGATCCCTAACTTACTTTAAGATAGATAAATAATATTTAGTTTAAGAATCTATAAATTATTATAAATAGTTATCGATCACATCACATGTACGTCTACTTGAGATGATACTTGATCTTTTCTTAAACACAAAAACACTTAATAGATGTCATGTCATGTAACAGTATATATGCATAAAAAACAATAACGTCCTATTCTCAAAAAAATAAAAATCAAAGAAAAAATTCCTAATTATATTGCAATATCAACTACAGTTTATATATAAATATCAACAACAGAAATAAATAATTAGATAATGAGTTACCAAAGTGTAGAAGTTCCTGAGGTCATCACCACCGATATTTATTCTTGGTTGATTGACAACTTGCGAGGGTTTGAATTCACATCCATTGCTGACATCTTTGTTATTGTAAGTGACCCTCATAGGAATTGAACATTCAAAAGGGTCCAAAACATCCCCAATCACACCCCCTACAACCAGAGGGTCCCTACTTCTACCAGCCATGATCGATCAAAGAGATTTTTGGCTTTCTTATGTAATAACTGGATCGTTTCCTTGCTTTGTTCTTATGATTTATGAGCACTGATGATATGAATATGAAGTCGTCTCTATTTATATACCTGAGTCAATAGCTATCACTTTCAAAATAATTAACAGATCTTTGGCCTTATGTGTGTGAGAGAAAAAAAAAAATAGAATGTTAATTTTTTAACACTCAAAAGTATCAGACGTCTAATTAACATTCTCTTTTATTTTTATTTCTCTCTTTTTAATAAATTATATCATCTATTATATTTATATTTTTTTATATTTCAAGTTTTTTATATTTCAAGGTATCATCTAGCGTAAGAATGTCCATAAATCTTTATTAAAAAAATAAAATAAAAGGTGATGAGTTTCTTTGGGACCCACGTGCATAAATTGAAGGGTTTAATTTTGATACGCTCGCCACGTGGCCCAATACTATGAAAAGTTACAATATTTGAGATTATCCCGCATCATCTTTCTCTGTCTATTTTAATCTCTCTGTCATTCAAATGTTTATTGTTATTGCTACTTCGTCCCTATCCTTCATGATCAAAATATGTTGCAATCACATGTGTGAAGCCCAGCTCGTTATGTGAAGAAAGTTGTGTTTTTTATTTCCTTGATTTAAATTAACATCAAGGGTGAAGAGTTTTGAAATAAGGCTGACTAAACCCAACGACTCAAAGATGTAACCATTCAAAGATAATTAAATTGTCGTTGCTAGAGAACTATATATGTAAACTCAATAAGTTAATTAACTTTTTTTTTTTTTACTATATTTCGAATGTGTGTAGCATGTTTCAATAATAAAAATGATGTTCTTACGCAGGTTTAACTTATAAATATGTTTATTATAAAATATGTGCGTTCAAAATGGAGTGAATCATTCATAATTGCTATGATGAGGATTTGGGAAGTAGGGATTAATTATGACATCAATGTTAAAATTTGAAATGAAAAAGGGTTTTCTGCTAAATAGATGTTCCCCACACCACTACTTAATTAGGTTAGTTCACGTAGTTAATTAATATGGCTGTAGAGAAGATTAGTTAATCAATATTAATGGATAATTGGCATGCAACTTTTAATGGCATGCAATGGCTTCCCAGTCTCTTACCATGTGGACAAATTAACAATAAGAAGAAGATTAATACTGGCTTGACAAAATTCCAGAAAGAAGATATATATTTATTACCAATGTCCGATTTGGTAGAAAATCTACATATATATATATATATATATATATATATATATATTAATTTTGTTTTGTTTTATGTTTAAAATATATCTTCTGTTGAACATGATTATTTTAATAGGTATTGCATTAATATTGAATATGCATGCTTTCAGTGATCAAGTGGGGTGAATGCAATTTGTTTCCATGCATATTCAGTATAAGTGATGGAAAATTGTTACTTGTGACAAGGCTGCCAGGGCCATGAATAACAAAACTCGCAGATAACATGAATTTTCACTCAATAAAATCTCATGCATACAGCTATTGATCCAAAAACTTTATATACATAAATGTTCCTCATCACCAATTTGTGTCGTGACATGTGACACGAATTAAAAAAAATGAAAAAAAAATTCACTGCTGCCACAATAACTTTATATAGATTCCGAGTCATATCAACGAATTTAAGAATCCACCTTTATATATTCCTCATATATGTCGTTTTGTCATATGCATTCGTAAGTAGACATTTCAATTCCTTCCCTTCTCCGAATCCTTTCTAGCTAGCTTTCCCTCTGATCAAGATTCATTCATTGACTTTACAAAGGTTCAGTTTCTGTGGTCTCATATTTCTTTGTGAAGTTTTTCCACAACACACCCTCCCTTATTACCATGAATAGAGAAATTTCTAGATATCTCACATGAATATTCTCACCTTTCTAATTAATCTAAAAAAACATCATATTATGTTTTGTAGGAATGATATATTCTCCTGTGTATGGAGAATAAATATCTATCTGTACTTTCATCACTTTGGCTTTGCACTTCATGCGTGGCTAGCTTAAACCTATCAGGATCTATCATGTGTTTTTCGGCCAATATCTTGAATCAAAGGAAAATGATTAAGTTGATGCCTAGAAAGCATCCCTTTTTGTCAATTTTATTTTGTTGACATGCTATATTACTAAATCAAAAATTAATCTCGTTTGTGATACGCTGATTGATATGAATACTTTTGATGTATGAGCTTAATTTGATAGTTTCATAAAATTGAATTAAACCCTAACCTAAATTATAAAAAATATTGTTCCATTTATTTAATATTCATAAAAAAATAAAAAGAAAAATTTTACATGAAACAAATCATGTAAAATATTGACAATATATAAAAGATGATTCATACATATGCAAAATTAATGAATCTCCACTAAAAAGATATAGTGGGCAACGAATTCCAACCCCACTCATCTATGTTCGGATCACAAACATTAACTGCGATTGCATCTTTTCTTCATTGGTCGTGGAGAAAGAGGCTTAGTTTTCAGTACTAGAGAATTTTGCTGCAGTTTTTTTTTCTCCAATTGGTTGCCAAGAAAGATATTCTATATATATCTTGGACCAACATTTGCTGCAATCTTTTATCACTGCTTTAATTTATTGGTTGCGAAAATAAAAGAGCCTACTTTTTATTTTACTTCTTTTAAGAAACTCTAGCCTAAACAAACCAACACTTCAAGTAAAATCTACAATTGAATTATAAATCGTTTATTAATAAAGATTAGATAAGTCTCCACTTAATATTTATGCAAATATTGTGATTTCTTAATTTATTAAAAGTGATTAACTGAGTTCAATAGCTCTGCCAAAAAAAACAATAGAGTTCAATTAATTGGGTTGATAAAAAAAAATATGCCCTTTCAAAACCAGATATCTCTTGTTTGTTGGTCACCAAATGTAAACTTTCTAAAATGAAAATGAATCATGGTGAAACATCTTTTTAACATTTAAATAATTGGTTTGCTAGCATTAACTGAAAATTGCAATTTCATATATATATATATATATATATATATATATATATATGTATGTATGTATAGTACTTCTGTTACTCATACAGCATCTATTGGCTAGAAATTCATCTTTGCATTGTGACCTCAGTTGGTTTATCCGCTTTGGTTCCTCCAATCGCTATGTAGAAATGAGGAATCTAATTAAAATGAAGACTAATGTGTGAAAGAGACTTCAATGTCAATCAATTAAAATGAAGATTAATGTGTGAAAGAGACTTGAATGTCAATAAACTAATAAACTTTTGAACTTTATTGTTTGCTATCACCCTTATCATTTTTTTCCAATTTGTGGAAGAACCGGAGAGTATTGGGTTCAGAATCATGTTCGAATATTGGAAAGCAAATTAGCTTTTGTGGATCCCCAAGCAACATCAACAACTCATTTTAGAATACGGATCATTTGGTGCTACCAAAGAAACCGAAAGAAGTGAAGTTATCCTTCCAACTATTTATATTTGTTAAACTATATATGTTTACCATTAGTATTTTACACAACAAAATAATGTTAAGAGTTGGGATATTTTACTTCACCAAAAAACAAGAATTGGGATATTTTATATTTATAAAAATACTACAGAGAATGAATAAAATACTAATTTAATACATGAGATTGCTATTGTCAATTAATTTAACTTTATTCCTTAACTTTGAAAACTATCGATTAAAATGGTTCCTAAAATTGGCACTAAAAGCTAATTTGATCCCTAAAATTAGTAAATTAGTCAAGTTGATCCCATTCGACTAATGCATGCACACTAATATCAACAATCAAAATAACTAACAGTCTATCAGTATTAAGAATCAAATTGTGGCTTAAAAAAAAAAATTAAATTAGTAGGTCATATGAAGGATTAAAATTCTCAAATATTCTTAATGTAAAAGATTAAATTTATTTTTCAATTTTTATAGACTAATAGTTCTAATTTCAGGGATGGATTTGATGTTTAACTAAGGAATGTTGATCCTTTATCTTGTTAGAGTATTCTTCATTCGTACTTTAATTTTCATCTTCCGTACATGTATATCACCTCATAGAGAACCATTATTAAGATTAGTTGATAGTGGAATAAAAACAAAATATAAGAATAGATATTATTAAATTGTGATGTTTTTTTTTAAACTCAAATTAAGTTTATCTTTTAAGAAATAAAAAATTATCTTAAGTTTGAAAGAAGTTGATAGTGTAGGTTTTCTTAAAGCTTATTCGTTTGCAAAATATTTAAAAAGAAACCAAGAGAAAAACTGTTAAGTCAAATTAGACTTAAGAAAACTTAATGAAAAAACCTACAGCATATCATATAACTTCTTTAAAATATGGGTTCTTTAATTAGTTCAACTTATATAGTACTTAGTTATGTCCAATTAATACTTTCTCAACAATGATTGTTCAACCTTTTAGATGTGTGGAATTGTAGAACTATTTATATATAAATCCGGGCTTCATCTTAATGATTAGAAGGCTTCTTCAACCTTTGAACTTTTTAAAAAGATCCATTGTAGAGCACTTCATTATGCTTGTTGGAGCCATTGATTTGAGTGTTCCGTTATTTTTGACAACTTTTGATTCCTATGTGACTTAAAGATGAGCCATAGGGGGTTCTCACTGTAGAGGATTATGTGCAAAATTTTGCTTTATTCTATTTCAATTGAATATCAACGAATATTAGTATTGTGATCTCATAACTCGTGGTTTGGGAATCAAACTTTTGATTGTGTACAGTAGATATTGACGTTACTTTTTCTAGTTTGTGGTAGCCTCTATACACATGTTGGCCTTTGATCTTGAATATTCTTATTTAGCTTTTGAGTATTTTAGAGTGTTGAGAGGTTTCATACTAGTGACAGTAAAATTTGTTTAATTTTACTGTTTGATTTTGTGATAATTTGAGATTTTGAATCAAATCTTTTTAGAGTTTAGACAATTAGTTAAGCAGCTTTTAGCATTCAATTGATTATGTATTTTCAAGTTTCATAACCATCTTTTTACATGTCACAAACCAATCAACATGTAATTATGGTAGTTAACCCAACCCAAAATGAAAATGAAAATCCTTCACCCTACAATGTAATCACTCCAAGACCAATATTTAGCTAGCTAGCTCTAAAACACTATCACTACTTAATTTGGTCATTTTTTTTAAAGAAAAACAATGCTATTTCTATGTCTCAATAAAGACCAAACTACAACAAATCAAACAAATTAACCTCCATGCATCCTACATGTTGTAGAAAATGATACACCAACCGCTCATAAACATTATTGACGCCTGTTGTATGAGAACTTGCAAGTGAATAATAAAACATGCATGTGATGTTGTTTCCTCTGCACCATGACAAAATGGACAGGAATAATCCTGTGTTGATGTAGCTGATTAATGTTGCATAAAAAATGTAAGGATAATGTAAGAGATTAAAAGAACTACTGTAGATAGTAAAGCAGTCAAAAGAAAACAACTCATAAAAGTAGGAAATTAATGCAGAATTAATAGCTAACGAATAAACAAAAATGAAGAGTAAAGGAATCAACTCTAAAATAAATTTGAGTATTTTTGATAAAACACTTGGAAGTATATAAAATCTTATAACTATATTATAAGTTAATTTGATTTGACTAAATAATTAGTCGTGTATATTAAAAACTAGATTATTAGTCGAGTTCTCTTATGCTTGTAGCTTGTAGGTATTGTAATAGGCCAAGGTAAACATTTCATCTAGTAGATTGGGCTATCTTACTACTTCCTTTGGGCCAAGGTGGTCCATTTAGTACATTGAATCTAAAAAACCATGTTATTATTTTTTTTTTTTTGTATATACCTAATTAATAAACCTAGTTTAGAACACCTACATACTACATATTTATATACTTCATTAACTTTTACAACTTAATTAGATATATATATGATAAAATGTAAAAAAAGAAAAAAGAATACCAAATTGATTCATCAGCAAAATTTGGTGAAAGATTTGAAGTTAGTTAATTAGAGATTCGAATCTGTAATATTGTCATAGTTATATATACAATATGAGAATAACTAGAATACCAAATTGCAACGAATTGATCAAATATCTCCTGGCTCAAACTAGTACTGGAAAATATAATTAATATTCAAATATATAGAAAACTACATTATTTGCATCATTTATACATTAAAACCAAAACGAAAAAAACAAAAAAAAAAACATACTTTATTACATAACAACAACTAGTGTAAAGCTAAAGATATATATCATAGAATTTTTACACATAATAATGTATCAAATCTCAAGTCAAGAACTTGTTAAAGAGGCCATAGAATTTGTCCATTTCCTTAGGAGGAAGAGCCACAATGATACTCACACCTTCACCACCACCAACAGGAGGAAACAACAAAACAATATCCTTCCTATGATACACCACAGGGCAGCAATACTTAGGCTTCCCCCACGGATACTCCACATCCTCAAACCCTAATCTCCACCACGAGGACACCAACACCTCCCCATTCGGAAACCCTTTGTTCATCTCTCCCCAATCCACGATCGACCTCGCGTACTCGTCCGTCATCCTCGTCGCTCCGTCGCCAACCATCTTGACAAGCTTCGCGAATGGCCACTCCTCCAGCTCCCTGCACGTGGCCGTGGCGTACGCAGTCAACACCGCGTTGCCGGCGTATGATCTCGGCAACGGAGGGTTCAGCCTCGAACGTATGTCCACGGCGTATAGTATAGTTGATGATCTGTTAAAACATATAAGGTGATTTGGATGTTAAAAAAAAAACGTGAAGAGAAAAGAATATGTCGCGGGTTCAAATATCTTACACTAATATTTTTAACAAAAGTAACGAATTAACATTTGTAGTAGATATAAAAAAAAGGTTGATGACCTGTTAGGGTTAGTATCATTGCATGATATTGCCTTGCACCTCCATATGTGGGCTGTGATAACGTTAAAGCCCGTGACACGTGCAGTGCTCGTGCTACCACTAGAATTTTTGGCCTCTTCCTTGAGTTTTGTGATGTCGTTTGTGGTTAGTTTGAAGACTTTGAAGTCGAGTTGTTCGGTGGAGGCTTCGAAGATGTTGGACTCGGTGGCTGTTGGGAGGTCGTTGAGTTTCAGCATCTCGGGGTGCGGGAAGGTGACACGTGGAGGGGATCGGGCGGCCAGGAGGTGCCTGTCGTGGCAGGGGGTCACGGCCAAGGGCTTTTTGGCGGATATTGAAGCAATGTTGTCTAGGAAGGTTTTGAAGCTGAGACCGTCGAAGGTGGTGTGGCTTGTAGAGATGCCAATTGCAAAGCCGCCACACTTGAAGGATGTCACCTGTGTGAGAAGTGAGAAGTGAGAACACAAATTATCTTTGCTTATTGCCAACAATTTTTCTTTTTCTGTTAAATCATTTTTTGAGTCAGCCTTTTTTTTTTTATTTTATAAAAATTTTAAAAAAACAAACAAACATGGCTACTATAGAAAAGTAAATTTGTGTTTTTCTTTAGACAAATAATGGCGTTAAAAAAATATATATATATATAATATGGAGAAAAATAATCAATACATGATAGTATAATAAAAGATTAACGAGTGATCAGATACAAGTGATAATGAAAACACATATAGTTGATGAAAAATAAGAACTTTAATAAAATGACAAAATAGTTTTTTTTAATAGATATCAAGAAATTATATTATTAAGAGTTTTATTTTTTGTAAGTGACTAAAAAAGGTATTTTACACTATAAAAAGTATAGTACAAAACAGTTAATTTGTAATGATCAGATCTATCCTTCCTTAAAAGAAATCATTAGATCGATCCCATTTTGAATGAAGCTCTTCAGTCATTAAAGTTTAGCCGATTTTTCGGTTATCTAATATAAAAGGGCCCCTTTGAATGTTCGTCAAACTTAGAGTATATTAATTGTATCAAGGGACGTTAATCAAATTAATTGAGACAACTGATTGAGGTTTGTATTATTGAAGAGCAAATCAATACTCTTAAAGTAAATTTATTTCTAACGTAAGCAAGTAATATACTCCACAAGGTTGAATAAATATGATACTAATTTAATTTGAGAAAGTATGGGTATATATAATGAAGGAAAACTATATAATGTTAAAAATACACTTCAAACAAATTATTTTGAACACATTCTTTTTTATTGGTTAAAATTTATTAAAAATCACCTAATTTAAAAATTTTATATATTATTTAATGACACTCTTTTTTAATTTTATAATTTTTAATAAATTTTAATTAATAAACAAAAGTGTGTTTGAGATAATGTGTTGTTATTGTTCTCTTTATTTTATTTAAAATATCCTTTTTATATATGAATCTATAACAACAACTTTATCTTATATTTAACCTTTAATTTCATGTAAGTTTGTTTGATATCAAGGTTATATAATTTTTCTTATATATTTTAATAAATATTAAATATGTAAAATTCTTAAATAGAAAGATAAATACAAAATATTTATAAGATAAAAAAGAACATTTTAAAATCAAAGATAGGAGTATCTATTCCAGATATTGCCTTCTCAGGCTGAAACAGTGGAATATCGAAGGCTTTAAATTGCAAACTGTATTCCAGAAAGAGACATTCATTTAATTCAAGCGAGCTGTATTGAAGGCTTTAATTTGCCATTGACTATTAGAAGTAGAGGCAGGCCAGAGCCTAATAAACCCTTCCACATGGGGACACGTAAACTTAATTTGTCACTTTACTAGCTATTATTATTAGAACAACAGAACTAGAGGTCATAGTCTAATAAACCACCCACTTCCACATCACATGTAGAATAATAGAGTTGCCTACGGCACTTTAGCAAATATGGAAATGTTTTGTTTTAAAAAGATCAAATTATAGAAATACTTCCATCGTGTAATTATATAATTATTTTTATTTTTTTAATCATGATTTTTGCTTTTTCGTTTAAGAGAGTGTTGGGGTGAGATTTGAGAAATAGTGATCGATACAATATCATTGAAATATTTTTAAATATATAAAAAGTATTAGTATAATGTTTTCAAATTTAAATGGAAGTTAATGTAAAAAGTAATAAAAATATATATAATTATGTGTAATTTGATAAAAATTTTAAAATGGGGTTGTGATTTGCTATTTACTATGATATTTCGTGCGACCCTGGGATTTTTTAAAACACTTATTTAACACTCATCCATTTTGTTTAAATAAAAAATAAAATAAAAATATATTCCAAAGACAAAAATTCATTAATGATCACGACAAGTCATGAGACTTAATAAACATTTTAAAAAGTATTTACAGAGAAAATCAAACTCATATTATTCTAAGATATGAGTTAGCTAGTCTAGGAAGTGGACTAATTTTTGTTAGTTTTTCGCTATATCTTTCTTTTCGTAATTCCCATCACATCATGTTACTTGTAATATATCTATATATTTTTCTCTCTTTTATCCTATTCTTCCTACTTGGCAAATATCATTTTAGATGTTCAATTATTATTTTCCATTAAAAAATATTTACAGGATATATGTCGACATTCTGATTTCGAATTTGTTTTTGTGAAACTGATGCATAGTGTTTTTACGTGTTTTTAATAGTTTATAAACGCCACAAATTTTCTTAGCAATATAAAAAAGTCAAATTTTGATGTCTCTAAATTCAAAAATCCACTTTCAAAAAGTCGATTTCCCCCTGCAAATAAAATTATATATATATATATATTTATTTATTTATTTATTTAAAGACTACTTGTTAGGTAACTTTTAAAGCAAAATATATTAATTTTTAAGAGTTTAATAAACTATACAGTGAATGTGAAATAATTTTATACAATCATTAATTAATCACATGTAACTTTTAAGATCATTATTTATAATAGTCAATAAATTTATCATAATATATAATTTTTTATTAAAGTGTAAAATTATAATGAAAAAGGTAATGTTGTAACGGATAATTTATATACCTGGGCAACACAAAGTGGGACATCACCCTCTTTAAGAAAATCCTTATTCTTGTGTAGCAACTGTGCAAAAGCTGGATTTGGATAATCCAAGTCCCCAATCTGATCCAAATTGTAGTCACTGGAAGCTACAACGAAGCCAGCTCCCTCCGGGTTACAATCCATCTCCAATCTTTTGGTGTCAAGGTTGAGCTTCAACCTTCCACCCAAGAAGTCATAAACCACAAGGACATCCTCTAGGGCACTCTTGAGCCTCTCATTCACAACGTGAGGAGGAAAATCTTTGTTGGCACCAAAGAAGTGAACCGTTTCCACATCGAAGTTGAGGACCTTGTCAATGTTTGACAAGAAAAGGGTCTTTCTCTCGATCTCTCTGGATGGGAAAATCATGGAGGAGTTGTGGATTGTCACCTTTAGGTTTCGAAGAGGAGTTGCATCATGATTATTATTAGTTGTTCCCATTTTCGCCAGACTCAAGTGTTTGTGTGAGTGTGTTTGTGAAGTGGGTGTGGTTTTAATTTATAGCAATGGCACGCACCTCATTCCCATGTACCAACTTAGTTCAATATCTATAGATGAGGTCAAGATTGTGACATATGAGCGGCATGGTAGCGGTGTCATTTAAGACATAAGAGTTAGTTGTTTGTGATGAACCGCTAAAATGAGAAAAGGTGGTTGGTAAGTAAGTAGGTTGCAACAAAAGGGACAGCTTGTGTGTAATTAAGGCTAAATTTGTTGGTTGGAGCCTTAGAGGTCAAATTTCTGTGTCCATGGCATCCATCATGCTTCCAATAATTAACATGTACAGCAAAGGTTTTATCCTACATTAATAATCCTATATAGTAGTATTCTCAATTCTGACATTTTCATGGGATAAAACTTTGGCAGAGAGTAGAGGCCACACCCACTTCATGCCCAATCAAGGGGGGTTGGACTTTTGAGTCCGCATTCAACAGTGTCCCTCATTAGCGGCCAGGTTGTTTTGTTGTTGTTTCCTTCCTAGTACCTGCAACATAGTATTCTTTAACACACTCACTCGTATCAATACATTTTTTTTTTCATTTATTAAAATTTATTAAAAATTATAAAATTACTAGAGATAGAGTCATTAAATAATGTTGAATCTATCAAATTTTATGTTTTTCAATATTTTTTTAATAATTTAGAGAGATTTTATTTAAAGAATGTGTATAAAAGAGTAAAAGTGTGATCCTCACATTTCTCATTACTTTCTATACCTTCAAACTTGTTTTATGCACTTCTTTTTTGCTTTCGCAATAACCAATAATTTTGAAATATAAAATTTCATTATGGTAAATTTTAGGTTATTATATATCTAGATAAATCATTTTATTTATTTATGGGCTCAATTGACTCCTCTTATTATTTTGGATATTAAATTAAATTATTTTATTAAAAAACTATTCAATTGGGTGCTTTCTATAAATTAATGTTATCTTAATAAATTCATTTTTGAACCCTCTCTTTCTCCCTCTCTTTTCACTTCTGCATCTTCTCCTTCTTGCCTCCCCGTCCATTGACCACCACTCCCACGTGCACACCCATTGAGTGCTTTTAATGGAGGAAAATGATTTAATTTAATATCCAAATAAGTTTAATTGAACACACACAAAAAAAATGACAATATTAAGCCAAATTTTAGTTTCTGAAATCATCATTCCAAAATGTAAAAAAAAATCATTCTGGAAAAGGTAAAGAAAGCAGGTCGAAGGTGCAGAAAGTAACAGCTAACTGTTCAATGCCCATAATCCGTTTTTTTCACTGAGCCCATAATCCTTTTTAAAAGTATACTAGACTTCTATCCGTGGCACGTGGGATGTACGGATATAAATACTATTTATAGTTTTTAATATTCTATTTTCTTTATCTTTTATTTATTGTCTTTTTTAATTTTCAAAGACTTTGTAACAATCAAATCAAAAGTGTTCGAAGTAATTATCATTGACTTTTTATTTATAGTTTTGTACTATTAATCCAAGATGTGTCAGAGGCTTATTATTACTGTTCTATCATCATAACATGGTATTTTTTTGGGCGCAAGCCCAAAAGAAAAGAAAAAGTTCTGTAGCTAAATCTTATTTTTACGCAGTGGATCTTATGAAGTGGTCAGTTATTAAATTGATTGATACTTAAAAATATAAATACAAATATTGAAAATAATAAATAAATAAGAGACAAGATAGAAGTACAAATCTAACATAGATATTTAGATTTTTATCTGTCTAAAAAGTAATAACAAAAATAACGTGTCGTCTGCATTTGACATTGATTCAAGTTGTTATCATCTCTCTCACCAAACCGAAAAAACGCGGAATTGAAACCTCCTTTATTAAGTTTCACACCTTACTTGCCACCACCTTCTTCTTCTTCTTCATTGCATCATCGTTCAGTCGCATCAGAATCACAGGTTTTTTTCTTTTTTCCTTAAAAAATAAAATTGTCATCTTCGTTTCTTGGGATTGGATTTTGCTGATTATCCACCCAACCCTTTTGTGATCAGAATCATGGATCCGATTGTGCGTTATTGATTATCCCTCGTCGATTGAATTTCACCCATTTCTGATAAAAAAAATTCAACATGTATTAGTCTGTTTATATTATTATTATTCTAATATTGGTTAAAGAAGAATTTGTATATTGAAATATTGAATCTTTATGTTGTTGATATGGCTCGTCCATTTGAACATCATTTTCATGTTTGATTATTTGATAATTGATATTATAATTCTCTTTATCATCCCCGTTATATGCTTCTACACTCACTGATTTCATCTTTGAATTGGTGCGTTATGATTTATGTCTGTTTCTGTTGCTTTGTTGGGTGTTCTAACTTGATTTTTAGGATTGATGATGCACTAAGGTCATCACTTGTTAGATAAATTTGAGATTGTGAAATGTTTTTTGACCGTGAAATGTTTCAATTGTTTCAGGTTCAGTTGCTGTGGATTGTTGTGAAATCTTTTGCCTTTAGGTTGAAACTTCAAGTGCCGGCTCAGGATATGATGAATGGAAATGGTACTCATACTGACTATTCGGGTGAAAGTTCTGGCTCAACTTCTCAAAGCAGTCAGAAGGATGTGGAGGATGACAGGATGATTGCTCTTGTGCTGTCTGAAGAGTATGCCAAATTAGACGGAGCAGTTGCTCGGCGCCTTACCAACTTGGAACCTGTTCCTGTAAGAATTCCTGCTTTTCAGTTGTTTCCCGAACTAAAACTTTATACTTTTACCAGTTATGGTCTTATAATATAGGTGCCATTTTTATTTCTTCTTTCCAAATAACGTGTTATAAAACTTATGAGGGCTTCTATTTGTTACAAAATGATATTTGCATAAATTATATGAATGTATACATGTATTGTATTAACAGAAACAACTGATGGATTGGGTTTGACAGAAACATGGGATAAAAAACATAAAATAATTGACCAATCAAAAGTTTTTGTGCAGTTAATATTCGTGCAATCTAGTTCCAAAACTTATTTATCTTATTAGATATAAAATCATTCCTCCTGTGCACTGATAGCTTAAGCTTTTCAGAATGTTACTTCTTCCTTTCTCAGCCTGTGCACTTTCTAGATTTGCCCTTAGTTTTGTTTTGTTTGTATTGTATGGTACTGCAAATTACGCTTCATTGGCATTGTCATCAAATAGAAAATTCCCCTTTTTTTAGAAGCATGGAAGGGAATGATATCTGAATTTTGACTACTTATGTTTTTCTTAATATCGTCTAATGGCAACTTCTTGAAAATACAGCATGTACCCCGGATAAATTCCTTTTTCCCCACCCTAAGTGATGCTAGTATGGATCACCAGCGTCTGCTTCAGAGGTGTGTATTTCTCCTATATAAAATATACTATTTCTTATGTGAATGTTCTAAGACTTTGATAGAAAGTCGAGGGCATGCTGTAATTATAGTGGCATGTTTGGGAGGTCATGTAGTTATGGTTGGAACATAAGATAATTAAGCTGCCACAAAAAACTCTTGATGAGAGCAGTATACTGCCATTCTTTCAACCCCTTGGAATAAACAAAGGTAGGGATTTGCAATGCCTCAGTGAAATGTAGAAGAAAGATTATGGAGCATAATCAAACAGCAACCTTTTTGTATCTGGATCTTAGCATGCAAGTAATTACTGGGTTTTTTTTTTTTTTTTTTTTTTGTGTGACAAGTACTGTTAGTTAACAATGGAGGGAAGGCATATACATGTTCTGAAACATTAAGAACTCAAGAGTCAGGATAGTGTTTTTGCAACTTCGTTTATTGCTTTTGCCAT
The DNA here is from genome assembly GCA_014843725.1 of Amphicarpaea edgeworthii. Classification (NCBI taxonomy): domain Eukaryota; kingdom Viridiplantae; phylum Streptophyta; class Magnoliopsida; order Fabales; family Fabaceae; genus Amphicarpaea; species Amphicarpaea edgeworthii. The sequence continues at coordinate 6,667,620 of CM026325.1, forward strand.
TCACAGTTGTTGACCAACATTGATATGGCTTAGGAACCTAGGTTTTTAAAATAATGAGGATAAGTTTAGCCAGTAAAGTGTAATACATATATTCTTACAATGCATTTACTCTTTGTTGAAGGCATTAAAATCATTCTCTCTTCACTTTTTTAGGTTGAATGTCTATGGTTTATGTGAAGTCAAGGTATCTGGAGATGGAAATTGCCAGGTGTGTTATTATAGCGGGCATAAGCATTATCACAATATCCTTTTGAATTTTTGCTAATTATTCTCCCTATATTGCAGTTCCGTGCAGTTTCTGATCAGCTGTATAGGTCACCTGAACACCACAAGCATGTTCGCAAAGAGATAGTGAAACAGGTATATTTTACTAGTTTTTGTCATGGAAAGAATAATTTCTTCAAACTATGTCAACCTATGAGGACATCTGGTTTTCTTGGCTTGTGATTGTTTTATTAGGTTAGCTGATTTAAATTTGCTGATGTGTAGATGAGCAGATTTGAATCCATAGGCATATTAAAAAGAAAAGAGTGGGGTGGGGAGATACAAAGGAGGTTTTGTTCTTTTATAGTGTCTGAGATTAGTTGACAATTGTTGATTAATGAATGATGTATTAGTTAAGAAGTAACTATATGGAGTCAGAAATGTCCTCCAAGAGAAGAAATTGGAAACTTATAATAAATGTAGGTTACAATATTGGCATATTTAGTATTAAAAGTTATTCTTAAATCATGTGAGGGAAATAGTACAAAAATCCTCTATTCTAGGTGGTAGATCAATGTGAATTATGAAATCTTTTAATTATATTAAATATTACAAATAGATAGTTTGAGATACTTATTTGCATAATGTTTCTCTTTGCCAGATCAAAGATCACCGTTCCTTATATGAATGCTATGTACCAATGAAGTACAAAAAATACCACAAGAAAATGGCTAAGTATGCATTTTTCAAATAGGCCATTACTTAACCATTATATTTGAAATGAGCCATCACATTTGTGGATTCTTTAAGTAGCATTTTCATCAAATGCACTGTATTTACCTTTTTCTACTGCTGGGCAGATCTGGAGAATGGGGGGACCATGTTACCTTACAGGCAGCTGCGGATAAGGTTTGTGGTGCTGTATTCAAACAGTCTGTTACTTTTGTAGGATGCTACCAATTGATCATTATTTTTATTCATTTCTTCCATTTTTTTCTTCAATATTTAGAATTTTCTTTTCAAACTAAGATGAAAAGGTTCAATTTGATTTTAACTAAAGGAGCACTCTTACAGGAAAAGATAATGTGTACCTTTTCAATTGTGGACATTTGTCCAATTGGGTTATTGAATGTAGATCAGGCAAAACTGGCAGGTTATTTCAATATGTCATCTAGCATAAGGTGTTATTAACATATTAATGCATTAATATTCGGTAATATGTATTACATCTAATATATTTAAAAAAAAAAAAGAATATTGTGTGTGTGTTTACTATACTTTTGCTTTATGTTTGGCCCCTTTAGTAGGGTAATGCCTTATAGTGTAGTTGACTGTTAATCTATTCCCTTTTCTTGGAGGGGCTTATGTAGTAGATTTTTATTATGGTTTATTTGTTCTTTTGACTTAAAAGAGTCGATGTTTCTAATCAAGGATACAGTATTTATAATATGTAATGCATTATTACTAGTTCAAAGCTTATTATGTTGTAATCCAAGCCTCACATTTGGAGTGTAATGAATATATACATCTGTGTATTTAACTTTATGAGAACTATCAAATAAATTGAGGGAAGATCATGCTAAATATGAAATGCAGGTGAACTAGATATGTGATTAATCAGAACTCAGAAGGTTTATATCCTGGCTAAGTTGAATTGCTTTTTGTCTAGATTCCTTTGATAAGATTTCATTGTGTGGTTTATTGCTTGTTCCATTTGAGTGCATTGGCAAAATTTGGCTATATGTGTTGTTCAAAGAAAAGTGGTGGTGTATGGTATATTCCCAGTCTTTTAGTTCTTTTCCCTCATTAATTCTGGTTATTGAAGACCTTAAATGTAAGTGTCATTCTGGTTTCCTACCTTGTCTAGGATGTCGTTGGAGAGCCTTGCTACCTGTTTAGATACATAACTTGAAACAAAATAGTCAGTTTACTTGTGCTATGATTTTTAATAGAAGGAAAAATAATGCAGTAATGAAATTGTTATGCCATTGAAGTTCATGCATTGGTTCTTTTCTCTCAAATTGAATTTTTCATTCTCAAATTATTGACTTGTGCAATATGTTGACAAACTTGAGGCCTTTTTTTGTTTATTGTTAATATGATGTTATTTGTTGTGTAATACTTTCAAAATGTTCAACAATGTTTCCTGTTTTTAATGTAGTTTGCTGCAAAGATATGCCTTCTAACATCATTCAGAGACACCTGCTTCATCGAAATTATGCCATTGTACCAAGCACCACAGCGTGGTAAGGCCATCATCACCATTGTTATACCCTGCCATAACTTCATTTAGTCTGAAGAGTTTGATTATATGAGCAAGGAGGAACTTAATATAGGTTGCTTGCCCCATAGTTTTTTTTGACATTTTATAATATGTTGTTTCAAGAAAGTATGCATTGCACATTCTGAAATGGCAATACCCATTTCCTTCCCCAAAAAGAAAACATATTTGAAGTTGAGTAATGTATAATTCCAACTAAAGTTATGATTTTCCCTAAACAAAGATAAACTACTAGCCTCTTTTAATCAATTTATGATCATAAGTTGACACTCTTATAAATTCAAGCCTATAATTCTTGAAACATTCTCAGATACAGATATTCAATCTTGAAATATAGTAATGTTAGTCTTACTTATTTGTTTCCATTTATTTCCTTAATGATGCAGAACTGTGGTTGAGCTTTTGGTCTGAAGTTCACTACAATTCATTGTATGAAATCCGAGGTTTGTCCACCATAACTTGATCCTTCATTAGATTTGAAACTCAATTACTTTTGGTGTATTTTATATATGACTTGTTTAGTTGTATTAGTTACGGATTTATTACTATCCTCCCTTTTTATAGATGCACCAATCCAGCATAAACCAAAGAGGAGACACTGGCTATTTTAGGAGAGGTAAATATAAGCATCATCATGGTCCTAAGATGTTGTGCTCTGTGTATACATTCTGATACTGGTATCATTTTATAGGTAAAGGGGAAAATGTCCAGAAAACATCCTTTCAGAGGCTTTGGCAAGTAGAGAACTCTTAACTTCCAATTGAGAATTTGGAAGACATCTTAATAGCCCACTACTTTCTACTTTTTGTTTGTCGATTTATCATTGCCACTACCTTCACACCATTTCAACCCACCACCCTCATTCACGCGTTGGATCTTTTGGGGATCAGCTCCTTGCATGATGCAATATATCCAAACATTACTCATCCTTTATGAACACAAAGTAGCTATTAATTATTCAGTGAGGGAAAACTACAAAATTGAACGTTGAAAATTCTATTTGCCAAAGTATTAATGATCAAGGAGGTTGGGGACATCTTTTTTTTTTTTTTTTTCTACACATAAAAGAGGAGGTACCTGGAGGGAAAGAAATCACTTGTATTTTATTTTTCCCCTGTATATTATTCTTTACAGTATACTTTTGATTTTTGATTTATTTATTATTTTATTAATTATGTTTTTAACGGGGAGAGCAGTCCATTATGATTTGTATTTTATATCATTGCTTTGTAAAGCAGCAAATCATGTATTGAACCTTGCAAATCCTTTGCTTTTCCCTTAAGTCATATATACAAAGTAGTCTATATTAAGTTTTTTTTTCAACAATTGAAGTGCTTTTTTTCTTTTTTTAGGGAACAATTGAAGTGCTTATTTAATAAGAACTCGTCACTGAGTTTGTGAACTAGTTTAGATAAACTTCCCAACAAATATTTATATAAAAAAAAATAATTGAGGTAAAATGAATCATAATTCTTCCATAAATTAAAATAATATGAGAAATGCTAGAAACATACTTCTTAAAGCATTCATAACTGTGCAACTAATTTGAGTTGTTTTTTGTGGGACCTACATGTACATATCACTTATTTTTATTCTAACCAATCCAAGCATCATTAATCTTTAAATCTTTCCAATAGTGCAACTTTTTAAAAGTTGTTTCTAATAAATTTTAAAAATAAACTTAAATCATTATTTTTTTTTTAGAAGAATCATTATAATTTTTTAATAATTTATTTTTACAAACTATGAAATATGTAAAATATTTTTTGGTGTAATAAAAAAAATATACACATAACTAAAATATATTTATTTAAAATGATAAAATATATTTAATCTCACATAAATAAAAATATATACATAACTGAAATGAAATATTTGACATATAATTAAACTACGGATTCATATTGAATAGATTTTGATTTGGATCTATTGAATGAAAATAAATAAAAGAAGCTAAGAATTTTTTAGAGTGAAAATGAGAGAAATTTGCAATTTTCTAGTTGTGTAAAAAAATTATTGAAATGTATCCTATTTATATATAAAAAAAAAAAACATTATACGGTTATTAAATATTAGTTCAACAGCTAGTAAATATTTTAGTTCAACTAAAACTAATTATAGTAACAACTTTTATAATAAAAAAAAAAATAGTTCAACGACTTAAAAAAAAATATAACATAAAAACAGCTAGTGTAAAAAATTATAAAACTTTCAATAATTAGTATAAAAAAAAGTTTAACAAGTTGGCCTGGTTGTATAAAAAAAAAGTTTTATTAAAGAACAAAACATAATATGTTTTTTTATTATTTTTATTGAAAAACAAAAGGAAGCAATACTGATTGAATAAGTAACACATTTATTACCCCACAAAAAGTGTTTGGCAAATATTATACTTCCTTCACATAATGCTTGACAAGCAACCTATTATGGATGCTCTAACACACTATTTTGGACACACTCACTTTAATTGGTTAAAATTTATCAAAAATTACAAAATTTTGTGGTCCCCATATCAAATTAGATGGATTCCACGTCCTATTTAATGATTATCTCTTATAATTTTATGATCTTCAATGAATTTTAACCAATTAAAAAAAATGTGTTCAAAAGAGTATATTTAAGAGAGTGACCATACCAATCCTCAAATAATATTTGTGCACCTTAACTCACGGAGAATTTAGATGAGAAAGTTTTTCAGAAAACTACTTCTAATTCAATAATTTAACTTTAACTATTAATATGCTTTCATATTTAATTACTCTCTTTGCGTGGGAAAAAATATTTCTTATAGTAATTTTGTATTTAATACACTTTAATATTACCAATACATCTTTATCATAGGTCTTAATGAAAATATTTAATTATTGGGCTATTTTGTTTATACTTATTTGATAAAATAAACACTTATTTTAATAAACTAAGTAATTATGAATTTTTGTAGTATGGTTATTTAAATTGTTTTTATTTAAAATAAACGTTTTTCTAGTTATTTAAAGAAGTTGATCCTACATGTTTATGGAAAAAAAATTCACTTATTTTGTTTTTTTTTCATATTTTTTTTTAATTTTATGTTTTTTTTTTAGAAAGTTTTATCCAAAACTTTCAAAATTTTTAAGAGATTACTTTTATTTTTTATATTTTAAAACTTTTTATTATTTCTATTTTATTTTTGCATCCAATCCTTTCAAATTTTTAAGACATTATTCATGTTTATTCATATTTTTTCAATTTCCTTTATCCAATATTTCCATGCTTTTAACATTTTCACTTTTAAAATTTAAGAAAATTATTCTTGTTTTTAATATTTTAATTTTCTTTTACAAATTTTCAAGACATTACACTTGTTTTTCATATTCTTAATTTTTTTTTTGTTCAAACTTTAAAGACTTTACAGTTGTTTTTATCATTTTTAAAATTTTCATCTTGTTTTTTCATATATTTATAATTTATAATTTTATTTTCAAATTTTCTAGACACTATTCTTGTTTTTTCAAATTATTAAAATTTCCATTTTTTGTCAAAAATTTTCAAGACATAACTTTTGATTTTTCACATTTTTAATTTTTAATTTTTTTTTCAAATTTTTAAAACATTACTCTTATTTATTTTCACATTTTAAAATTTATTTAATTTTTCAAAATTTCAAAACATTACTCTTGATTTTTCATATTTTTAAAATTCTAAATTTTAAAAAAAAATTCAAGACATTACACTTGTTTTTTTTTCGTCTTTTATTTTTTATTTTTTAAATTTCATGACATTACTCTTGTTTTGTTTCATATTTTCATTTTTTTTCAAATTTTTAAGACACTTTTCTCGTTATACATTTTTTTTTTCCAAATTTTCAACACAATACCTAAAATCCTAATTAGGTTTCATGGTTTATGATCTAAACCCTAAATCATAAAAGGGTTTTGTTTATGAAACTTGTTTAAATTATGAAATCTTAAATCTTTAGGATTTCATAGTCTAAGATTTATTAAACCCAAAATTAGGATTTAAGGTTTAGTCTATGAAACCCTAAACCCTTAAATTAAACCTTCAATATAAGGGTTTCATTAATGAAATCATAAATATCACTTTAAATAATTAGGGTTTCATACAACTTTAAATATTTAGTGTTTCATAAATGAAACCCTAAATTGAAAAATTAAATATTTAAGATTTCATAAATAAAACCATAAATTTAAGCCCTAAATGTTTAAGGTTTCATAAATGAAACCATAAATCAAAACACTAAATATTTGAGATTTCTTAAATGAAAACCTACTTATTTACTGTTTCATAAATGTAACCTAAATTTAAATCCTAACTATATATGATTTCATAAATGAAACCATAAATCAAAATCCTAAATATTTAGGCTTTAATAAACGAAATCCTATTTATTTAGCTAAATCAAAATCCTAAATATTTAGGGTTTCAATAATAAAACCCTAAATATTTTGGATTTTATTAAAGAAATCCTAATTTTCACCTTAATATTTATGGTTTAAAAAATAACTGTTAATCAAAATTCTAAATATTTAGGGTTTCATAAATAATATCTTAAATTGAAACCCTAAATATTTAGGATTTTATAAATGAGATCATAAATGAAACCTTAAATGTTTAGGGTTTTATAAATGAAATAATAAATCATAACCCCAAATAATTAGTCTTCATTTATGAAGTCCTAAAAGTCACCTGAAACATTTAGGATTTCCTAAATGAAATCCTAAATTGAAACCCTAATTCCTAAACCACTAATGAAATTCTAAATTTCACCATAAATTGAAATCCTACATTTTTAGAGTTCCATGAATAAAATCCTAAATTAATATTTAGGATTTCATAAATGAAACCTTCAATTTCATCCTAAATATTTAGGATTTCATAAGTGAAATCTTAAATATTTTGGGTCATATAAATGAAACCCTAAATTGAAACCCTAATTATTTAAGGTTCAATAATGAAACCTTAAATTTAACCCTAAATATCTAAGATTTCATAAATAACACTTCAAATGGAAATCCTAAATATTTAGAGTTTCGTAATAGAAATCAAAACCCAAAATATTTAAGGTTTCATAAATAAAATCTTATTTATTTAGGGTTTCATTAATAAAACCCTAAATTTGAACCTAAATATTTAGAGTTATATAAATGAAACCCTAAATTTCATCCCAAATATTTAGGATTTCATAAGTAAAATCTTAAATATTTAGAGTTATATAAATGAAACCCTAAATATTTAGGGTTTCATAATTATAACAATAAATCGTAACCCTAAATATTTAGGGCTTCATAAATGAAATATTATTTATTAAAGAGTTTCGTTAATGAAACCCCAAATTGAAAAACTAAATATTTGGGGTTTTATAAATGAAATCATAAATGAAACCTTAAATATTTAAGGTTTTATAAATGAAATCATAAATCATAACCCTAAATAATTATGTCTTCATTTATGATATGTTAAATATTTAGGATTTTATAAATGATATCTCAAATTGAAACCTTAATTCCTAAATCACTAATGAAACTCTAAATTTTCACCCTAAATTGAAATCCTACATATTTAGAGTTTCATAAATAAAACCCTAAATTAAAAACCTAATTATTTAGGTTTTCATAAATGAAACCCTAAATTTCATCCTAAATAAGTAGGGTTTCATAAGTAAAATGTTAAATATTTAGGGTCATATAAATGAAACCCTAAATTGAAACCCTAATTATTCAGGGTTTAATAATAAAACCCTAAATTTTACATTAAATATTTAAGATTTTATAAATAAAACTTCAAATTAAAACCCTAGATATTTAGAGTTTCATAATTGAATTAAACAAATCGAAACCCTAAATATTTAGGGTTTCTTAAATGAAATCTTATTTATTTAAGGTTTCCATAATGATATAATATATTTCATCCTAAATATTTATGTTTTCAATAATAAAACTTTAAATATTTAAGGTTTCGTTAATAAAAAATAAAATTAAACCCTAAATATTTAAGGTTTTATAAATAAACCCATAAATTGAAACCCTAAATATTTGAGGTTTCATAAATGAAAAATCATAAATAATTATGTTTTCATTTATGAAACCTTAAATTTCAACCAAAATCCTAAACCATTAATGAAACCATAAATTCAAAACCTAAATATTTAGGATTTCATAAATGAAATCACAATTTGAAACCCTAATTCCTAAACCATTAACGAAACCCTAAATTGAAACCTTATATATTTATAGTTTCATAAATAAAACCCTAAATTAAAAACCTAATTATTCAAAATTTTATAAATGAAACCTTAAATTTCATCCTAAATATTTAAGGTTTCATAAGTAAAATCTTAAATATTTGATTATATAAATGAAATTGTAAATTTAGATATTTAGGGTTTCATAAATAAAATCTTAAATTGAAACTCTAAACATTTAGTGTTTCATAAATAAAATATTATTTATTTAGGGTTTCATTAATGAAACCCTAAATTGAAACCCTAAACATTTAAGGTTTCAATAATAAAACTTTAAATATTTAGGTTTTAATTAATGAAATCCTAAATAAACCCTACATATTTAGGGTTTCATAAATAAAACCCTAAATATTTGAGGTTTCATCAATGAAACCTTAAATACTTAGGAATTGATAAATGAAACCATAAATCAAAACCTTAAATAATTATGTTTTCATTTATGAAACCCTAAAATGAAACCCTATGTCCTAAACTATATAATAAAATTCTAAATTATAAATCATGAAATAGAGCCTTAAATCTTAAAAAATAAATCATAAACCATAATGAAACCTTAAATCTTAATTTAGTATAACTTTAGATTTTTGACTTAGGGTTTCTTTTCATGGTTTATGAGTTAGAGTTTCATTTATGGTGTAGGATATAGGGTTTCGTAAATGAAACCATAATTCATGACTCTAAATCTTACATCATGAAATGAAACCCTAAATCATATACTATGAAACACTTATCCTAAATGAAACCTTACCATATATTAGTATTTTAGGTTTTATTTATGAAACTTTAAATTAGAATTTATGGTTTCATTTTTTGTTCAAATTTAAAGTTTAGGGTTTTGGATTTAATGATTTATGGTTTCATAAATTAAGCCCTTGTAGGGTTTCATTTATGTAATCTAAAGTATGATATAGGGTTTCATGTATGAAATGTTAAATTCGAAGGATTTCAAGATGTAAGATTTATTAAACTTGAAATTAGGATTTATGGTTTCATTGTTTGAGATTTAGGTTTTCATTTATGAAATCCTAAAGTAGAATTTAAGGTTTTATCCATGAAACCCTAAGGATTAGGGTTTCATAAATGAAATCATAAATCTTAAACCATATTATTAAACCCTAAATCATAATTTAGTGCAGGTTTCATTTCATCTTTTATAGTTTCGAGTTTCATTATATGATGTAGGATTTAGGGTTTTGTAAATGAAACCATAAATTCTAGTATACGATGTCATGGATTAGGATTTAAAGTTTCATTTATGAAACCCTAAATTGGGATTTCGAGTTTTGTAGATGATATTTTAAATCCTTATGGAATCATTTATGAAATCATAAATCCTAAAACATATAATGAAACTCATAATCCTAAACCATGAAATAAAAGCCTAAATATTAAACCATGATTTAGAATTTCATTATTCAGTGTAGGATTTGGGATTTCGTAAATGAAACCCTAAATCCTAATACAAGGTGTCATGAATTAGGATTTAGAGTTTCATTTATTAAACCTAAATTTATAATTTAAGGTTTCATGTAATGAAACCTTAAATCCTTAAAGTTTCATGGTTTAAGATTTAGGGTTTTATGACTTTAGAATTAAAGTTTCATTTCTAAAATCCTAGATTAGGATTTGGGGTTTCATTTTTGAAACCCTAAACCATTAAATAAAACCTTAAATCCTAAACCATTAAACTCTAATTCTAAATCATACACCATGAAATCATAATCCAAAGTATTAAATGAAACCATACCTTAAATTTAGATTTAAGATTTCATTAATGTAATCCTAAATTATAAAAATTTTATTTATGAAATCCTAAATCTTAATATATGGTTTGTGATTTAGGATTTTTAGTTTCATTTATGAAATCCTAAATTAGGACTTTGGGTTTCATTTATAAAACCCTCCATTCTCAAGATTTCATTGTTTAAGATTTAGGATTTCATAAATCCTTAAGGGTTCATGGTTTGATATTTAAGGTTTCATTTATGAAAACCTAAATTAGAATTAATATTTCATTTACCAAACCCTAAATCCTACATCATATAATGAAACATTAAATCATAAACCATGAAACCCTAATCCTAAATCCTAAATAAAACCTACACTAAATTAGGATTTTTTATTTCATTTATGAAACCATAAATTCTAATTCATGATTTCATGGTTTAGGATTTAAGGTTTCATTTACTAAACCCTAAATTAGGATTTCGTGATTTAATTATTTTTTTTTCAAATTATCAAAAAATTACTCTTGTTTTTTCATATATTTAAAAAAACATTTTTTTTAAATTTCAAGAGATTAATTTTTTTTCATATTCTTTTTAAATTAAAAACTTCCTCTTATTTTTTCCTATATTTCAAAATTTCAAGAAATTACTCTTGTTTTTTTATATTTTAAATTTTTTATAAATTTTAAAGACATTACTCTTATTTTTTCATATATATAATATTTTTTAAATTTCAAGTCAATACTCTTGTTTTTTCATATATATGATTTTTTTTATTTTTTTTTCAAATTTTCAAGACTTTACTCTTGATTTTTTCATTTATTTTTTTCAAACTTCCAAGATAATACTCTTGTTTTTTTTTATATATTTTTTCCAAATTTTTAAGATATAACTCTTGTTTTTCCTATTCTTAAAATTTTTATTTTTATCAAACTTTCAAGATAAAACTCTTATTTTTTCATATTTTAAATTGTTTTCCAATTTTTCAGACAGTATTCTAATTTTTTCATATTTTAAAATTTTCAAATATTCAAAACATTACACTTGTTTTTTCATACTTACAAATTTTCATTTTTTTTTTCAAATTTTCAAGAGATTATTCTTGTTTTGTCATATTTTTAAAATTTTAAGACATTACTATAGTTTTTTTATATTTTTAAAATATTCATTTTTTTTTCAAAATTTTCAACAATTACTCTTGTTTTTTTCATAATTTTCATATTTTAAAAATTTTCAATTGTTTTTAGATGAATTTAATCTTGTTATTTCTTGACATTACTTTTGTTTTGTTTCATATTTTCAAATTTTCACTTTTTTCAAATTTTCAAGACATTACACTTGGTTTCTCATATTTTCAAATGTTCACTTTTTTCAAAATTTTCAAGACATTACTCTTGCTTTATCATACTTTTAAAATATTTTTTTCCAAATATTTAAGATATAACTATTTTTTTCATATTTTTAAAACAAAATCATAAATCCTAAACAATGAAATAAAACACTAAATCGTAAACCAAAAAACACTAACCTTAAATCGTAAATCAAACCCTACCATACATTAAGATTTAGGGTAAATAAACCTTAAATCTTAATTTAGGGTTTCATGGTATAAGATTTAATGATTTATGGTTTCATAAATTAAACTTTTTTAAGGTTTCATAAATGAAACCGTAAAATTAAACCCTAAAATATTATTTAGGGTTTCATTTATGAAACCTTAAATCTATAAGGTTTAAGGTTTAAGATTTGTTAAACCCAAAATTAGGATTTATGGTTTCATAAATAAAACCTTAAATCCTTAGGAGTTCATGTTTTGAGATTTATGGTTTTATTCATGTAACTTTAAATCCTTAGGGTTTCATATATGAAACAATAAATCATAATCCATATAATGAAACCCTAAATTTTAAACCATAAAAGAAAATCCTAAATCTTTAACCATGAAACACTAATCCTAAATCCTAAATGAAACCCTACCATAAATTAAGATTTAAAGTTTCATTAATGTAACCTTAAATTTTAATATATGGTTTCATGATTTAGGATTTAATGTTTCATTTTTGAAACCCTTAATTAGTATTTTGGATTTCATTAATGAAACCATAAATCCTTAGGATTTTATGGTTTGAGATTTGTGATTTCAATTATGAAACACTAAATCCTTAAGATTTCATTGTTTGAGATTTACGATTTCACGAAACCCTAAATCTCTAGGGTTTCATAAATGAAACCATAAATCTTAGACCATATTATTAAACCTTAAATCATAAACCATTAACCATAAACCTTAAATCCTAATTGGGTGTAGGGTTTCATTTCATGTTTTATGATTTAGGGTTTCATTATATGGTTTAGAATTTGGGGTTTCATTTATGAAACACTAAATCCTTAAGGTTTTATGGTTTGAGGTTTTATTTATGAAACATTAAATCTTTCAGATTTCATTTATGAAACCCTAAATTAGGATTTAGGGTTTTATTCGTGAAATCCTAAATTTGTAGGGTTTCATAAATGAAACCTTAAATTATTAACCATGAAAGACTAAACTATAATGAAACCTAAAATCATAATTTAGTGTAGAATTTTATTAAGGACTCGGGATTTCATTTCATGGTTTATTATTTAGAGTTTCATTATATAGTGTAGGATTTAGGATTTCGTAAATAAAATCCTAAATCCTAATATAGGGTGTCATGGATTAGGATTTAGAATTTCATTAATGAAACTCAAATTTATATAATATCCTAAATCACATGCTTTAATTTATGAAACTTTAAATTGTATTAAAATCTAATAACATTCAATTTTATAGTTATATATTTTGAACAATTAATCTGGTTTTATATTTTTCTCATGAATATAAAAATTATTAAAGTTATTAATATAATTTTTTATATAATCTAAAAATTTCCTCCTAATTAATTATATAAGAAATCATGTATATCATGTATTCCAAACGTATTCTCCATATAAACAGGTTTTGCTGGAGCTTTATTTTGTCAGAGATAAAATAAAAGCACATGTGTTGAGGATTCTCAATTTCAAGACAACGCACGTTCCTAGCTTGTATGTCTAATCCACACTGTTCAATACTATAAAGCTTTGTTTTTTTCCTTATCAACTGCCAAATTGGCCATATATTCGTAGAATAACAACTAATTAATGATATACAAGACCGACCAGAAAGAGAGCTTATTTAAATTAATTAAAATTAGTTTTAATTTATGCATAAACTTAATTTTATTTTATTTTCTTATTTTCTTTTTCTAAAAGTATTTTATAGGCACAGAGTATAAATTATCTAAGTACATCGTGATTTGAAAACTAATAATATATATAATCTATAACACATTCATTTGAATATATTTCTTTATTGTTGACATAAAAGTAATTAAAAATCACAAATTTGAATAAGTTTTGTTTTTTAATTAATGAGTCCATTTCCTAATTTTAAATTTATTTTAATCGTCATATATAGTATATATATTAGAAAAAATATACTATGAGAGTGTGGTCCTAGCCCTCTCATTCTGCTTACTATATATTGGGCAATAAAACTTTGGTTACTACAAAATCGTTATCAATATTGAGGTATGGAAAAAGAAAGACCAACAAAAAGAACTACAGCTTGCAACTTTAGTTTAAGGGTTAGGGCCTTCCTGGATCATACTATTTATTAACTTGTTTCTCTCTAAAACTCCGATTCCCAATATTTCAATGTAAGAAGTTAATTGTTTGAAAATTCAGAATATTTAGTTTTTTTTTTTCGAAATTGATCACAAGAATCATTTATAAAAAAAAAAAAAAAAAACCATGCTTAAACGGCCAAATATTTAACACATCTTTATGCTCGAAACTGAAATTTAAAACTAGTGTTATTAATCAATATTTAGGTACTTAGGTATGGAAAAAGAAAGACCAACAAAGAAAATTATAGTTTGCAACTTTAAGGCTAAGGGCTTTCCTGCATCATACTAGTTATTAATTTGATTCTCTTTCAAACTCCAATTCACATTTCAAAGTAAGAAGTTAATTATATTTTTTTATTCATAGAACATTGTAAAAATATTTACAATACTTACTAGATGCTCAATCAAATGAGTTATTTTTAAGGATGAGAATTGTTGACTTCTATTGTTATTTTTAATTGGTAGAGATTACAAATATATATATATATATATATATATATATGACAATGAATTTAGTATATCCCCACAAACAAGAGGGTCGTCTTTCTTATCAGAGCACAGGCCTACACCCCCACGAGCATGCATGCATGATGCATGAACGAAAAAGGTGAGGGTTGGCCCTTTCAATTCGTATAACAACTAATAATGCGTATAATTATTGCTCTCAACTCCAATGCAGAATTATACGAATGCATACAGAAACATGCATGGCTTATAATTACCTTACACCAAATCATGTGATCTTGTTTTGTACGTTCCCACCTACCACTATAACAACTGAGTCACATCTTTGTAGTGTATCCAAACTCATGTAGCTAAGAGTGGTAAAATGAGTTCCGATCCCATAAAAAATTGATGGGGTGGGAGATTCTTAATCCGTCAATCCGTCCATGTCAACTAGTCATTTCAGCAAGTTGGTTTGCCTAATTCTTAAAATTATTTTTTATATATTATATTTATAATTATTTAATTAAAAATGTTAATAAATAATAAATAAATTATCATATAAAAGTGAAAGTTATATACAAATAATAAATTAAATAATAAAATAATAAAAAATCGTCTTAAACATATTAATTTTTCTAGTAAAAAAAAAATAATTAATTAAAATGAAATGACATAATCTTTTGACAAAAAAATTATTTTTGTATTTACATTTTAATCTTTCTGATTATTATAATAATTTTAAATTAAATAATTAAAAATAAAAAATATGTGGATATAATTATTATTTTTTTACAAAAATTTAAATTTAAAAAAAAAAAAACTTAAAGTTAATAGACCAATCCACTTAATAACAGACATATTGATACTTTTGACCCGGACCAAGATGGATCCGCCCAGTCCCATTTTTTACAACTCTAATCGCTCAATTTTAAATGAATTGACCCGTTTTACTGCCTCAACAACCACGTGCTTTTTCAGTTTTAATTTTGTTTTATTTTGGGACGTTGGATATGCATTTATTTATCTGTCAGCATAGGTTTTCAAATACCATGCATATGGACAACATGTAATATAATATATATATATATATATATATGCTGGCGATGAGTAATTAATGTTACTCCTAGCTAAGTACAATTCTTCGATTCACAAATGAATATATATGTACGAATTCTATTTGATAATTAGATAAAGACTTAGTAATAGATACGTAGTATTATTACTCATGATCACACAGGTCCAACTTCATATACGGCAATGAATTCATTTTTTTTTTTTTTTTGAGATCACTTAATTACCTCAAAAATATATAATAAAGTTTTTTTTTATTAGTATTCTAAAGTAACTTTGTATGTATATTAGTATTTACTTAAGAATACTGATGAAAACTGTTTCAAGCGACCTGCTTCAAACTTGGGCACCTGACAAATCATATCATGAAGTTTTAGCTTTTACAATTTGTCAGTTTCGACTTTAAATATTTATCCTTGTTTGTTTGTGTGGAAATTAAGAATATATATTGAAAATAAACATTAAAATAATAAAATATTTATACTTTTATATTTTTATTTAAAATTTGAAAAATTGATGATATCCTAATAGTGTAAAACTTCTATGATAAATTAGATCATTTTTATTATTTCAAGAATCATTTAAATAATAAATTGTTATTTACTTACAACATAAATTTATTTTACATTAAAAATATATTATTATTAAATTCTTAAAATTTTTATATTAATTCACTTTCATTCAAATTAACCGAACACACCAATGACACCATTATCAGTTTACATATTATTTTCCTAAAGTTCCATCCAACTTTACTTTTAAATACTAGTGAACATAAAGTTTTTTTTCTTTAAGGCTATTCTAATCTTTTGTGAATTATTCTAATTGCTTATGACTTGACTTTTATTAAAAGATAATTTAGTTAAATATTGCTATAACTGAAGCAACTTTTAAACTTTTTAGTCTTTATGCATGCCTTACCATGATACATCATATCTTAAAATGTTATAATACATACGTAAAGGAAATATTTGGCAATCTGATTTAAATATACACATATAAATTAGAGATACTAATAACGGTTAGCAGAACAAGTTGAGTAATAGTAATAGCCTAATAGATTAATCAAAAAATTTATAATTTAAATCCTCATCGATTTAAATTACTTTGTATTAATATTATAATTATTAAAAAAATAAAATTAGAGCGGTGACCTCGTCAAAATAAACGGTCTTGAAATGGAAGAAACCAGGCTTGCTCGATTAGACCGATTTGAATTGGGTCCGTTCGGTTCGGTGTGACATTCATTGGTCATATCAAACCGTACGTTGCAGCTTAATCGAGAAAACAAAAATGGGGTCTATAAAATGTCAATCCAAATTCAAAATAATTCATTTCTGGATCTCAAAACACAAACCGCGATTAACACTATATTTATTTGGGGAAATAGGTTATATATCACTTTAAAAATTAACATAATGTTTTTTCACGAGATAAGGTATCCTTACATTAAACAGTAGTTTTATTTAAGACAAATAAAATCACTATATGTAGTAAAATTTATCACAATTACATAATTATAACTCAAACTCAAAACGAATTAACTAAACTAGAATAATATCAGAAGAAGTATTAATTAATGTTTATCGAATTACAAGTCCTAATTTTTTTTGGGATTTCTAGCTAAGACTTCGGTGGCTTATGCTTTTGCCAGCCTTGCGAAAGACGGCCCCAGTAAGCTATAATAAATATATGCATGCATGTTGTATTAAAAAAATAATTGCATTTATTAATAGATAAAAGCATTAAATATTTAAAACAAGAGCCGTCATTATCTTTTATTTTGTTTATTTAACTATTTTATTTTAAACTAATTTCAGTTAAAGTGGTGAAGTTATTACTTATCCGTTTGACCAGAGTTGAATCCGTAGTTAGCGAATGAAACAGATAAATTGGTTTGCCACCTTAGAAAATTACAAAGGACATGTTGTGTTGTGTGTCATATGTTAATAGCCAAAACCAAACCAAACACCACGCTCCGGGGGCCCTTTGCACTGAAAAGTGAAAACGACTCACATTTGTGACCTTATTCTCTCTTCAATATTTTTTTTTTTTTTGCCAAAATTTGGCAAAAGAATTTTTTTTTTATAAAGTATTAAATATTTTGGTTTATAATTTTTACTTTCTAATATTTTATTTAATTGATATCAATATTTGTTTTTGTTTATCTTTTGACTTATCAGATTTGTCAAATAATATGTTGCTTTACATTTTTTTTTGTTTTATTTTTGAAAATAATTAAAAAAAATTACCTCATTAACATAACACGTGACATAATTTGGACAAAAAAAAATAAAAATAATATTTTAAAGATTAAAACTAATCAAATAAAACATAAACAAAAAATACCCCATACTTTAATAACAAAAACATATTTTTCCATTAAAATATATATTCCATACTAACGGAAATAGTAAGTAACTCCAATTGCTACTTTTGATACCATATCCAATTTTTGTTGAGTTTGAGGATTGCAACGCAATTCCAAAACTGAATATACTATTGTGACTTGTGTGCTTGTTTTCTTTTTCCGACATACACTCAATGGAATATTATTATTTCTTGATACTTGCTATATATTGTATGTGGCAACTAGATAGCATGACGAGTACTTCTTTATATGGTAATGTTGCATTTCAAATACCATATTACATATGTACCAAAAACAAACCATGCATATATTACATAAATAATATATAATATATTTCTTTAAAAATCACTGAATGTTTTTTTAATTGCACAGTAAGGATAATCAATCTTCCACTCTAGCTTTTCTCATCAACTGAGTTTCTTACATTTCTTCTTGGGAGATGTTACACTGGCCTAAAACATTTATGAGAAATAATTCTCCCGTGTGTTAGCTCAATGTCAAGTGTCAACAACCAAATCACAAAACAAGCTAAGCAGATTTTGTCGTATACTATTTATTCAAACACTTTTAGACAAAACAAAGAAAAAAAAAGAAGAAAAATCATATCTCAAAAATACAATGAATATTATAATAATAGTGATTTAAATAAAAGTCATTGATGACAAGCCAGACAGCAGTGAATAAGGCTAGCCATAAGCGCGTTATGGCCTTACACTAAAGAGGTCCAAACAGGGTCTCTGTGACTATATAAACCCCTTGGAATGCACAACAAGGACGTATCACAACACAAGTTGAAACACAAAAAAAAATGGGTTCTTTTTTGTGGACTTGTCTGATTTTGTTATCATTTGCTTCTGCTTCCTTTGCTGCCAACCCCAGAACCCCAATTGATGTGCCATTTGGCAGAAACTATGTGCCTACTTGGGCCTTTGATCACATCAAATACTTCAATGGAGGTTCTGATATTCAGCTTCATCTTGATAAGTACACTGGTATGTAACTATATACTATGTATCATGCTAATACTATGCTAATATATGTGCTAGTATGATATAAAGTAAATGAAACTTTGGTTATAATTTTTTTCATTATACTCATGCTGCAATTTTGAGCAGGTACTGGCTTCCAGTCCAAAGGGTCCTACTTGTTTGGTCACTTCAGCATGTACATAAAAATGGTTGTTGGTGATTCAGCTGGCACAGTCACTGCTTTCTATGTAAGAAAAAAAAAAAACAATGTTTTGTTTATTTTTATGTTTTTGGTTTGGTTTCTGAGTTTCTCCACCAATTTGTTTTCCCAGTTTAATTTGTTATGTAACCCTTTTTGGCTGTGATTGGCACTATATATGCAGTTATCATCGACAAACTCAGAACATGATGAAATAGACTTTGAGTTCTTGGGAAACAGAACCGGGCAACCTTACATTTTGCAAACAAATGTGTTCACCGGTGGCAAAGGTGACAGAGAACAAAGAATCTACCTCTGGTTTGACCCTACTAAAGAATTCCACAGATACTCAGTGCTATGGAACATGTTCCAGATTGTGTAAGTATATATATTTATATTCACTTCTTCACTCAACAAGTAACAATTTCACCTTTCCTTTTACACCACCCACCTTGTTCCCCCCAATATCAAGAAACCATATAAGAAAAATAAAATTAGTTGTCAAAAGTAATTTATATGCAATTTTAAAATATTTGTCACCAACTTTTAAAATCGTCCCTCAATTTTATTGTTTGAACAGAATGTATGTGTAACATGTTGTAAAAATAGTTTAACCTAACACTCAAAGAAAAAAAAATTAATATTACTAATAGGGAGATCCAAATTATTGTTGGTTTGTGCAGTTTCTTTGTGGATGACTACCCAATAAGGGTGTTCAAGAACAGCAATGACTTGGGAGTGAAGTTCCCATTCAACCAACCAATGAAGATATACAACAGTTTGTGGAATGCTGATGATTGGGCCACAAGGGGTGGTTTGGAGAAAACAGATTGGTCCAAAGCCCCCTTCGTAGCCTCCTACAAGGGCTTCCACATTGATGGTTGTGAGGCCTCAGTGAATGCCAAGTTCTGTGACACACAAGGCAAGAGGTGGTGGGATCAACCTGAGTTCCGTGATCTTGATGCTGCTCAGTGGCAAAAACTCACCTGGGTCCGCCAGAAATACACCATCTACAACTACTGCTCCGACCGCAAACGCTACCCTCAAGTCCCTCCAGAGTGCACCAGAGACCGAGACATCTGATTAACTCAATTATCATGACAAGTATACACCAGTTTTATCATTGATAACTGATGTCCGCCGAAGAATCGAACGAGACATTTAATTTGATATAAGCTTCCATCTCCTATTTTTATTACCACTATCCCAACTACTTAATTTCATGAAGGCCACACCTAAGTGCTGATACAAAATTCAATTTGGGGTTATTGCTTGTATTGTTGATAATTTATATCATCATTTATTACTACTGCTGCTGCTTCTGCTATGCTATATATGTATACCGGTTTGAGCTATGTAACAAAAGATATATGGAAATGTGCCTTAATTTGTATTCTATTTTCATTCTCAATGATCTAAAATATACCACTGTTACTAGCAAGTAGTAGTATGTGTTATTCTTGTTGTTATTCTTGGTCTGTCTATCAATTTTTGTTCTGTACTAACGTGGGGCCTTTTTTTTCTGGCGAATGAGTTGTAATGCATTTGCATGCATATCCGTATTCTTGTTCTGATCAGGTCCCAGAAAGGAAAAGACACCGACAAGGGTAGTAAATGGGAAAAATAAATTGAAAAGTAGAAAGTGTGGTGTGGTGGTGATACTGAAAACGTAAACAAAAAACATTGAACGAGTATAGTATAGTACGTGGCTCCAGTGAACACTCCTGCACGTGACACTAGAGAGCTAGGTTGCTGTGGATAATAACGAATTGGAAACTGTGTTTTTTTGGACCACTAATTAAATTTAACTAGTACTACAGTAACATTTTTTTTTTGTAATTTATATGTACAGAAATAAATGAATTTATTAATATATGTTCATTTTTAGAATTTGAGTTTCGCATGACTCAATCTCAATTAGATTATAAATTATGTGTACTTATTCAGCCCACTAAGTAAAACTAATTTAGCTCACAACATGTAAGAACAGTCCTTGATTTGAAGAAAAAAATTCACATGAATTATTGTACACGAATTTTCTCATATTATATATGAATGCAATAAAGCTATCCAATACTACATCAACCCTATGAATATCGTGAGTTGAGAATTGTTCTCTGTAATGTGTATTATTTTGGTGATATTAGTATTCGATATATTGCTAACATGTGTGTTTATAGAAAAGATAAAAAAAAAAAAAAAAAGTTAAATAAAGATAAAAGTAATATTATAATATCGTATTGTCAATTATTTGAATTTAATTAGATTAAAATCCATGCACCATGCCTGGACTTTGGACCACCATTATTATCAGATTGTTATTAATACACACAATGGATAAAGCAGTGTTGTGGTGAGAGGATAAGCTAAAGATGTAGTAATGAAGAATTTAGAAGTATCTTGATGAATCGTGATGGTTTCATTTCAATGATCAGTTACTCCTTCGTTGAACTTTCCACATAACTAGGTCAACGTGGGGTTGATTGAGAAATATTATGGGTTCCAAACATCGAATCTTGTCAGTAAGCTATAAAATAACACGTGCTTTAGACGTGGTACTAGTTGGTAGTTGCATTATTTCAATGTGGAAAATAAGTAAATAACACTATTTGGATTTTACGCGGTTAAATTACTAGAGCAACATGATCAACTTTTTTTTTTTTTTGGGGTACGTAGGGTACTCCTGTTTTGGAAATTAAGGGCTAGTTCTTCGAGTTATTGAGACACTGAGACCTTTTTAAGAAATTTACCATTACTTTGTGTGAAGGACCATTGCTCACATTAATATTACATCTTCGTATAAATCTTTTATTATTTTATAAAAGATATTATAAAAATAAATGCATTTAATATATTAAAATATAAAATAAATTCTAATACTTCAAGAAATGTTATAAAATGATTTAAAACTGTTCTTACTCTATTAGCCCATGTTAGGTTATCCTATTTTCCAGGCAAAAATAAGCAATGTGGACCATTATTTGACTCCCTAATCTATATGCCGCCATAACTTTTTTGACTTTTATTGGAAAAAAGTAAACAATGAAGTATGAAAATATGATGGGTCACCAAAAACAAGTGTGTATGGTAAATTATGTGATTTTAGTTGGTTCAAGTTATTTAATCTGTCGGCGCACTATTTTTTGCTGTATATATATATATATATATATATATGTTTGAACTTTCAAGAGAAATGCTGTAGTTATTTTTGCTTTTCTGTCTTATTCTGTCGGTGTACTTGAGTGTGTGAGAGAGCGAGTGTAAATAGATTTATTTTTATGTAGTAATTAATTTCTATCGATTTAGATTGTGATGATAATTAGTTGTCTATTTTATTGTTTAATGAAGAATTGATTTCTATAATTTAATTAAAGTAATGGCCTATGTGGAAATAAAATATGAATAAGACGAAAGACAATTATAAGAACAAAACCCAAACTATATATATAGAGTCAAATGCATAACTAATTAATTAATACTACTTGGTTTAAGTACGTAGTAAGAACCTATTTAAGGTTTAACTGACATTTTATATACCACAAAAGGCTAAAAGAAAAGTCAGAGAACAAAGTATATTGTAATAGCATAACAAGTTCAGACTATATGATTTTTTTATTTTGTTTGTTAATTTTTACCAAAATGGAGGTTCTTCAAAGCATTTGAAATGGGAATTTTAACGACTTAATCATCAGCTTTTAGACTTTCTTTGTCATCATGTCATGAAGTTTCCTTGGATGTTCTATGAAGTGTGTGAAGCACTGTCTTCCATTATTCTATGGTAAAGCTATTGTACAATGCTCTAATTAACTCGTTCATGCTCTGTTGTTTCCAAGACAGATTTTGAGAAAAAGTTTTTGGAGTGATAGAGTAGTAATATTTAAAAAGGAACGTGCATGTAACATGTTTTTTTAATGATAATAATAAAAAAAGACTTCATTAAGCTTTTTGAACTTTTTAAAAGTGGCTATTAACAAGAAGATTCGCCACTAAGATTACTTTCGAATTATCATTAAACCTAGTTGAAATTCGGATTGAAATTTTTTGTACTAGAATTTATTTTATATTTTAATGTTGATGTTGGCACAATGTTAATTTATTTTATGTTTTAGAAATTATTACATAATACCTAATCACTTATTTATGATTTGACTAATCTTTATGTAACATAAAAATGAAATTTTCAATTTATATGAAAGAGTTTGAAACATTCAACTATGTGTAACACAATTTTTTTTTTTTTTATGAATAAAGATATTTTGACATATGATATTATCTTACGTATTAAGAGAGAAAGGAAGAGAAAAGAAAAAAATATAGATGTAATAGGTGATATGATTAAATATGATGAAAAAAAAAAAAAAGAATATTTAATAAATATAAGTTAAAATAAAGATATTCAAAATCAGAACTCCTTATTTATTTTGTTTTACAAAAGTAACTATAGAAATAAAACTTAAGTTATCACATTTACTATTCAAATACTTCATATCACTAGGCCAATAAGACCAGTTAGGATTAGAGTAATTCTGGACAATGAACTTATTTGGATAAATTATAAATGATTTTGACAATTTCTCAACTTAAAAATGCTTTATATTTCTAAAGAGTATTTCTAACTTGTATCTTGTATCGGGAGAGGCTATGTATGCAATAACTTTTGGAAACAAATTTTAGACCAATGTTTTCTTAATAAAACAATGACACGAGGATGTAGATATGGATGAATCAAAAGGGTAGCAGAAACCATTATTCAGCAAACTATGGAGACTGAAAAAAATTGATGAAGCAGAGTAGTGGACTTAATTAAGAGCAAGCAAAAGGGTTGAATCAAAAGTATTTTTCAGGTTCAATAATATGTCTCATTAAGTTTAATATTATGATGCAATGGTGGATGTGGCTGTGATTCATGGTGGATAGCCTCTTAATTGATGATTGGGCTTGAGCCTCAAATCTTCAGTGGGCTATTTTATGTGTTCTACATTTGCATTGATGAAATAAAACTTGAAAAATGTTAGTGAAATACTTTCTATTAAACACTATGAGAATCTGTTTTGAATTTAGATAAAAGCGAGAAGTGTTTTTGAGAATTTTTTTTTATTGAAAATATGATTTTTTTTTCAATAAATTTTTTTTTAGAAATGCTTATAATCTTGTATCCAAACAAATTTTAAATAACTTTCTAAATCCCTCTAAGTTGAAAAATGTTAATGAAATACATTATAAATAACTATTAAAATAAAGATTTCAATATTTAAATCCTATTTTTAATATACAAAAATATTTAAATCCTATTGAAAAATAATAAATTAATTTTTTGGTTCGTCTTTTTATTTAATTAGTTCAATTATGAATTAACTCTCTTTATTAATAAAAATTTAATTTATTCTCTTATTTTTCAAAATCACATCAATATTATTATCCTTTCTGACTAATGATTATAACGACATTAGCTAACATGTGAAAGTGACAATGTCCAATTTAGCTAACATCTTTTGGCTTACCAAAAATAAATAAATTAGCTAACATGGTCAATTAAACGAAAAGGACAATATTATTGATGTAGATTTAATAATTAAAAGTACACAGCAAACTTTTTTTTATTAATAAAGAGAACAAATTAAATCAATTTAGCTAACATCTTTTGGCTTACCAAAAAAAAAATAATTAGCTAACATGGTCAATTAAACGAAAAGGACAATATTATTGATGTAGATTTAATAATTAAAAGTACACAGAATTTTTTTTTTATTAATTAAGAGAACAAATTAAATCAATTAAATAAAAAAATATGACTTAACTACCTATTTGTTTTAATTTTAAAAAATATATGTCACAATTTAAATTATTTATTATAAATCCAAATAGAAAACCAAATCTTTTGAAAGGTTAAGATTTGTAGAGAATCTCAATCTAAACTGAAAACACCCACCTATAAATTTGGTTATGGAAGATTTTGATTACATATGCCTATTTATTTCTATAAAAACAAAATCCGTTAATCACAAAGCACTATTAGTACTTAGTTATAGAGAATGTCAAATTGTGAGAAACCAACGCAAACGTCACATACATATATACTTGGACCTGATACTACTAATCGACAAATGGTAAAGCTTGTGGCCATTCTTTACTTGGGGTTCATGTTCCTTCCTTAGGGTTTATCTTCTTTAATTCGGGTCAATATTTTGCCACAAATAATTCAAATCATAGTACGGTTTCTTCATAAAACAACCAATGCCCCTTTGAAGAAGCTAATAAAGTTTTTTGTGATTGATCAGATTTGATGGGATTTTTAAAGCCATGTAGTAGCTTTCTTTCAACAAAGGTTGTCTAGAACTTGTGCCAAACCCAATTGATGGACATGTGGAATAAATGTAACATCCCCTTTTGTTTAGATTTGGTGGTTATTATTGCTAATCTTTATATGCCTATGATCACCCACCTCAATTCATTCAACAAAATAAGAACTAGTGCCAATATATTGCTATATATAAATTTATGTTCAAACTACTAATAAGAGAGGTTTTAAATTACACTCTTCTTCCTTGTTATTATTGGAAAAATATGGCGGTTAAGAGGTGTTAAAATATTATTAATTTTTCACTTTTCCTCCTTGCTATTATTGAAAAAAACATGGTGGTTGACCTCTTTTTATCCCCTTTTAAGGGATTTAAAATAGATTCTGATATCATCTTAGAATGTAAATTTAGACCTAACTTAACTTTACAAGCTAACTTAAAGGATGAGGGTTACCTCACACTTATATACTTGACCTTAACTCTAGTCGACGTGAGACTTGGATTTTTTTCAATAATTATAATATTACTTTTATTGTTGATATTACCAAAATTTCAAATTATTGAACCTAAATGTTCCCTTTACTCTCTATTTTTAGTCCTTATAGTATGTCATAGAGACTAATTATAAGAAATAAAAAAGAAACTAGAAATGGGTAAAAAAAATTAGTTGTTAAAATTTGAAATCTAAAGTGCTGGATAAAAAAAAATGGAAAACTTATTTAGCCCTAAATCCTTTTAATAAATTAATCAATATAATAACTAATAAACTAGTTTTGACGGGATAGAATAACTGAATTAGAATATATCTTTTTATTTATACTTTCTCTTTTCACTTTAAACTATCAATCCATGTAGAAAAATTAATAAATTAATATTTATCGATTAAAAAAAAACATATACACTCCTCAATGTTTTCTCAATGTTTTCTATATCGTAAAGAGATTGTCTAGTTGTTTCAAAAGTTTAACTGTTTTGATATTAGCAACGAGAAAAGAAAGGAGGTGCATGTGGGTATTTTGATACGTGAGAGGTGATTTGATGATACTGATAAACTTTGTAAAGCTAATAAATTAAAGGGAGCAATTAAATGTATATATTACGGTACATGAAGCCTTAACCTTTTTTCCGAATACTGGGTCCTTATTGGGGTGACCCTAAGCGTTCAATCAAACAAAATAAATAAACAAATTGTGTAAAGCAAAGGTACGTGCCCTACAAAGATTGGCTGTATTCTTATTTCTTAATTATATTAGGGGAGATGCATTGTTTTAGATTGGTGTTGCTCATGAGTCATGATCATGAATTCAGTGTATGTTCTAGTTCAGTTAGTTGCCGTTTCTCAGTTTAGCATATTGAGTTATCTTAATTTTATTTTTGGATTAGAGTATCTATCTCTTATACTCCTATAGTAAATTAAAGAAAAAAACAAATTTTGGTACGTAAGAAACAAGCTTTTCACAACGGTGTGTACTTATGTACTAATATTTAATTTGGGATTGCTTAGGGTCTGAAATTTAATTGCCTTTTTTTTTTTTTTTACAAGATGGAACAAATAGAGGTGGTAAATATCATAAGGGTAAGCTTTACTTGGCTTGTATGAAAAATGTACCTTATAAATATGAAACTCTAAAAAAAACAAAATCTTATTGAGTTTATTTTTAACATGAATAAATATTTTTTCATACACACTATTATTAATAGGAATCATTCTAAATCATATATTTAAGGGATAAAATTATCTATCAATCATGTTAATGTTAAGCTTAATAAAAAAATTTAATAATAAATCATACATATTTAAGAGACAAAGTTATCTATCAATCATGTTAGACTTGTAATTTTTTAGAATCAAATTACGTAACGAATTGTACAAAACTATGAAATTATCATATGATAACAATATTAGAATTATTTGTTTTTTATGAAAATAAAATAAAATAATATAGGTGTGATGTATTGCACTATTTTTCTCTATATATAGAGGTCACCAGTTAAACAATTAGGCTGCAAAAACAACTGTTTCATACATTTAGCATTTCTCACAAACAATTTGCTTCCTTCAAAACTCCATACCAGAATTCTCTCAATTAAAACTGGCCAGAAACATGGCAAATGAAATGGACTTCAAGGTCCCTCTAAATGATTCTTTTTTGTTTATTTCTAATTTTCTTTATAGTTTTCCTTTCTTTCATTTTGACACCCTGAATTATTTTTTTATTATTAGAAGATTGAATTGAAGGTGTCGGCTAATTGCTGCGAAGGATGCAAGAGGAAAGTCAAGAAGGCTTTAAGAAACCTTGAAGGTACTAAATACTATAATCAATACAACCCTTTTGAAACATCTTCACTTTTTTATGTTTGTGTTTTGTTCTTGTTCTTACGGTTAGTTCAATTCCCTTGGTAGGTGTTTTGAACATAGACATAGACCCCATGGAGCCAAAAATAACAGTGTTGGGAAACGTGAATCCACACATTTTGATTAAAAGGCTTCAAAAAGTTGGAAAGCGTGCAGAACTAGTACTGTGGAGCTATGAAGAAGCAGTTGAAGCTGAAGAAATAAAAGAAGAAATAACAAAACAGGACAGTAATACGTGGGAACAAGAGAAACAGCCTCATCCACATCATGACTTCAAAATTGAGAAAACTAAGGATGTCACAAGCAAGAAAAAAAAAGGTTCAAAAGATGACAACAAGATGATGAATAGTTATAATGCTTGTAGTACTCAAGAAAAGAAGAAAGAAGAACATTATTTGCCTCATCAAGAAGTGAATTTCATGGTTCATCATCCAACTCCAAGCATGATTAACCCTTATCCTCACTCTCAGTACTGTTACATTGCTCAGCCTTGTGCAGTTACAGTGCCCTATTATGCAACAATTCCTTCATATTATTCAGCTCCTCTGCCTCCTCAAGCCTCTGTTGAAAATGAAGAGCACGTGCCAAGATTTGAGCCTCCATTATTCTTTGGACCAACAGAGCGAGTAGGGGATTATTTCAGTGATGAAAACACCATGGGATGCCATGTTATGTGAACTAATTTAGATATCAACATTGTGCACCATGCGGCTTAGTGTAGAACAAGAGAAAATTAACAAGTACCAGATATCCTACTGGCAGTTTCTAGTTTTGTCACATTTTTCGCTAGGAAACTATATTAATATTCTAGAATAGTTGAAAAGTAGTGTGCTGAGAGGGAGAGTATAAACTAATTTTGCACTGACAGTTCTTTATCTTTAAACTCTTTCGAAAAATGTTAGCAATAGATTTTCCTTAACCCTCTTTTTATTACACTCTCCATAATTAACCAAAAATTATTAGAAATTATGAAAAATATTTGTATGTCTTCTTTTTGATTGATGAGTTTTTCACTATTTTAATAAATTTTAACTATGTTAAGACCTTGTAAAAAAAAACAAAGAAAATATGTTAAGACAAGCATATCCTTTAATACCAAAAAAAGCATATCCTTTTGAGCCTGGAATATAAGTCACAATTATAATAATTCATCTCGATTAAAAAGTTAGTTAACATTGTTTAATTATATCAATATTATTTTGAAAAATCTTAATATCTTTGATTAAAACTTGATATCAACTATATAAAAAAAAAATCAATGGAAGTAAAATCTTAATTAAATGAAAAATATTTTAAGGATAATTTTATTAAATAAAACAAAATTATTTGAAATTTATTTATATTTAAAACATGATGGATTCTTTTTATTTATATTTGAAAAGGAAAGGAATATTAGACTAGAGTGTGTTAACTAAATGTTTCTAGTCGAATGGCTTATCACAATTTGGGTCTTTTACCCTTATTATTATGTTCAGTAGTTTAACTCAATCTACTGTCAATTCCAATAGGAGAATAGAGGTATCTATCAAAAGTGCATACCATGGTTTTTGATAAGTTTATTTAGTTTTCATCGGTTCAAAGAAGAGAACCCCTCTATCCGAATATCTTATGGAAGTGATTGGTAGGTGGATTCTTTTATGCTTTTCAAGAATTTTGAGTTTAATTGGAATATTAATTTCTCTTGTTTACATGTTTTTTAAAAATCATTATGAAAATTTAACATTTTCGAGCATAGTTTTTCTCAACAAAATATTGCTATTAGAAATATGATAAAATTCTCAAGTATATCTTCTAAATATACCAAATAACATTTGTAACATTTTGGAAAATTATGATTCTCCCACAACATATTCTCATAAATAAAAAGAATTCTACGTATTAAATACCTGATATTTGGTAAACCCGATAATCCTTTTGAACAACCAAGACATAAATACATAATAAATAATCTTTTTCAATGGCGTCCAAGTGATCCTCTAAAATCCTCCCGAATTTAGTTAAAAACACGAAACATATTACATTTTGCCCACTAACCAAATGTAGCCAAAAGTTGATTAAATTTCCTTTAAGGCTATAAGAATGTATTACAGACATATAGTGAAAAGAGTGAGAAAAAGTTTCCATGACCAAACAGAAGAGATTAATGATGCACTTAAATAAATAGCTTAATAAAATATTTATTTAATGAAGTCTTATTAAAGCTGCATTGTGTTAGCATGTGCTTAGATTTGCTTGAATTTTAGGAGCAGATAATTACTTTTTAAAAACTCTAACAAGACTTCAATACGAGTTATACTTAATTGAATCATGTAACCAAGAAATAGTATAAATCCAGATGCCACCTTCATCTAGATATCACAAGAGAACAAAACAAAACACTTCGAATCAAGACTTCCATGAGAGCTATTTCTTGAATAAGCGCATAATCTGGCACTGTTGCCATAAGCATACATTGACTAACAAAAAGGCAAAATGTATGAAGCATAGGAAAGGGGAAAAAAGTGAATGATACACAACTTATGGATCAAAAACCAGAGGGCAAAGTCTAAGTCTTAGAACCACAATCAATATTATCAAAGTCATGCTTGGAGGCCCTAATCATCCAAAACAAAGTAATGGTGGTGCAGTATCAGTCTATCAGACACTTAATCAGAATCCTCATTCACTTCATCATCAGATAACTCATCAAATGATCTGATGTCAAGCTGGTAGCGAAGAATTCCACCAATGCCACCAAAGCCTCGGCAGAATTGTGACCCTTCTTGAGATTTGTTGGTCACAAATTCCAATGAGCATCCAAACTTTTTGTACTCATTGGCAAACCACTCAAGCAAGGGCATCTTCTCCTGAACTTCCAACTCTGCAGAGGTGTCTGAGTCACGAAAGTGGCTTTGATTGGTCTCTTGTTCCTTGCTCAAGTGCTTAATGACAATCTCAGCAGTGGTACCATTTTTCAGCACATACCTATTAATATCCAAATTTTCCCATACAATGAGTGTTTCCACAGCACCCATCTCCAGTGCCTTCAAAGTGTCATCAACCCCAAAGACATATTTCCCAGTGTCCTGGCTGATCTCTTCAAAATATTTCCCTATCAAGCGTTTCTCTTGAATGAACTTCACATTGGATAAAATCTCCGCAGATAGCTCAATAGCTTGATTGAATCCATTTTCCCCACCATAAGAGACATCTACCACATTTAATATTTTTGCTTGCAAACGAGGATCAAACATATCTGACTGACTCAGCTCAGTCTTGAAGTCAGCGGAACCAGCAAGTATAAGTCCAGAAACATTAGGTTGACTGGTGGCAGGATTGATGTAAAACTGAGTAGCAAGTTCTGCTGTTTTCCTAACATAGTTGTGCCGTTTTTCCATCCTAAGACGAGCAAAACGCAGAGCTGATTGACCTCCTCTACCATGCTTCTTTGGTAGGTCAACAGTAAATTTGTGAAGCACCTCACGAGTGTTTCCACTTAAAGTCCCAAAAAGGGTGCCATTTCCATCCATCACAATGAACCCAAACTTGTCGTCAGATTCTAAAAGTTCATTTAGAGCTTCTGTGTGAAACTTGTTATCACAGAGGTACAGTGATGCATTGATAGGCTTGAAAGGTTCGAAATCAATTGTCACCTTCTTTTCCTTGCCATCATCGGTGACGATGGTTCCGGTGTAAAGAACCAAACCATTTGGAGGGACCTTGTTATAGAGTTTCAACCTCTGCTGAGCAGAAGTAATGGCTCCCAACACAGACTGTCGGTTCACCCTACTTTTGATGTTTGAAGCAGTTCCAAATTCATCTCCCAACATCTTAGTGACCCGGGATATTTGATCGCGTGGAGGCATTATCAGAGAAATCATGCTGGTACCATTACCTCGAGCAGCTTCCAATGCCTTGATCAATTTCTTGATCTTCCATATCTCAATGTTCTTGTCTGATTCTTGACCGTCAGACATTGTTGTGATAACAGGAAGACTAGCCTGAAACATAACAGAGATACAAAGTAGCAAATTCAGCAAACAGCAACTTAACCAGTTAACCACCATATAGATCTTAACCTATCTTAGCCTCTAATGGGTATTGAATCATGATTGAATTCTTTTTCCATAAACAAGTTAATAATATGTAATATGCAATGAGGCAGCTGTTAAAACAAAAGACATGACTTCAAAATAATCATCTTAAATCTTACTGGATATGTCTAGTGATTCCTACTGAACCAACGAAGGAATCAGAATAGCCCATTAAAATCAATACAAAGATGGATAGATGATGGTGGTGTGCCATACATGAAAACTGGAAAGTGAAACTACTTGTTGAAGGTTATACTTTACATATAAATGGCACATCTTGAACAATGTTTAGAGAAATGCAATGATATTCTTCCCAGAGTTGATAGACAATAATAGAATAACAGTATTATACTTGAGATCCTGATGAGCTAAGATGGCATCATATTTGGTAAAGAAAAATAAAATAACAAAGAAGAGGCAAGCATAAAACTGCACAAGAGAGACTGATGGAATAACACTGTAAGATCTTATTTGCATACAATGGCTCAAACAAAGTTGAACTTCTGGACTATGATGGGGGAAAAAAACGTAACAGTGGTTGGTTTTTCATTTTCTTACATAAATCAAAATTTCCATCATGCAATGTTTCATGGGTAAGTGAATAAGCAAGTATTCAACACACGCAGAGAGAGTTTGCGATATCTGCTGCAGGGGAAAGTTTGCAAAATTCCAAAATTGTAACCATAAGCAATGCAGACATTCAGAAAATAATATTTATACAAAAACAAGCATGCATTCAGAAAATAAAAAGAATTGGAAAAACTTTAATATCTTTTTGATAAAAAAAAATTAATTTTCCTGTATGGTCAGTGTAAAGATTTTTACACTCTCAACCAATCAATAATCATCGCAAGCATGACTTACTATTAGAAAAGTTAACAAAGTTTTCATAAATGACAATCTGTAATTAGATCACAGTATAAGTGCATTCAAATTTTATTTTTTTAAAAATCTAGACTCAAAACTGAAAATAAAGCAATGATAAGAAAGGAAAAGTTTAACCTATTCACAATTAGTATGCACCGAAAATAATTAAGTGAAAAAATAATTATTCATAAATAGTGGGCACTCTTAATTGAACCATCCGAAAGTAACTAGTTAGAAAACCAATCAATCCAAAGGATAGAAGCGAATTTCGATAAACAACCAAACAAAATCTCGCCCAAAATTAAAGAAAAACTTTTTTTTTTTTTCATTTTATTCTGGAAATCGAAAATGTGTTAGACCTGTAATTGAAAAGTGCTTCAAAATCAAAGAAAGAAAAAGTAACATGGCAAAAACAGTCAACACAGATTCAACTTTCTAGTCAAACCGTGAAAGAACCCAATTCAAGATGCAAATTAACACATCAACAAACTAGCACACCCAAATACAGTTCACAAATCAAATCAACCCAAGAAGGAAACTTTTTGGATTTCACTAAACAAAATCGAAGTGAGTAACCAAACCAAACCCCAAAAGAAGAAAACACCAAACATATTGCAAATCGAAAACAGAGGGTTTCATCTAAGGATTTGAATCCAACGCGTGAGGTTTCAGAATTAAGAGGAAAAAGGGACCTTACGTACCTC
The DNA here is from genome assembly GCA_014843725.1 of Amphicarpaea edgeworthii. Lineage (NCBI taxonomy): Eukaryota > Viridiplantae > Streptophyta > Magnoliopsida > Fabales > Fabaceae > Amphicarpaea > Amphicarpaea edgeworthii. The sequence goes on from CM026325.1 coordinate 6,701,117, forward strand.
TGTGACCACGACGATGCTGGAAATGAGAAAAGAGGTGAAGCCTGAAACTGTCCGAATTAGGGTATTCACACGCTGGCACTTGCTTCTTCAACCTCTGTTTTTTTTTTATTTTATTATTGTTTTTTATTTTATAATTTTACTTGGATTTGAATAATAGCGTTAATCATTTAATCACAAATTAGTATATATATTTTATTATTTTTTATAATATTTTTAAAATTATATTAAATATTTTTTATTAATTAACAATGTTAAAATATGTAAAGAAATTAAATGCTTATTTTTACAATAAATTTTTCAATCGTTATTCTCAATAAATATTTTTTTTATAAAAAGATAAATTAGTTTACATGTTTATAGACTATTTGAATTAAATTTTAAATATTAAATCATAAGATGTCATATTAAATTGGTAGATTTGTAAACAAAATAAATATTAAATAGGTAAAAACATTTCAATTAATGATAAATCACGTCAAATCAAGTATCTTGATGAATTCATCTAGTGGTGTAGTAAATGTTATTGTTGAGGTAAGAAAATGATGTTATTGTTAATTGGTTGTATTTTTTTTGTTACTCCATGAAGCTTATATCATTTCATTGATAAGGAACATTTTTTTTTTTCTGAATAGATAAGAAGAGGATTGATATAATCAAAAAAAAAAAAAAAAAAGTGTAGATTGCGTAGAATCTAGACGCCTTTGTTGAGGAATGCGCTGCCCATAAATGTTTCCAATCATTTGGAACTCTTAGAACGTGATTATCAACAAGTGACTCCATGGTGTGGTAATAAGCCAACCATCAAAGAATAAAAACATCAACGGCATCACAACTTTTCATATCGTTGATAATGTGAGTTAATATTTATAAAATTATTTTAAAAATTATATAAATTAAGAATTATTATTACTATATTTTAAAAAAGATATTTATATATATCAAAGAGTGTTGAATCTAGTGCTCAAAACAAATGTTAAGTTTATATGTTTGATCAAACTTATTTTTATCTTACATTCTCATTAAAACTTGGGAGAAACACATTATTAAAAATCTCTTATAAAAAAAATTAGCTTTTCTTATAAAGAAGAAAAAAACTATAATGAAGAAAATTAATTTTTTTTTATCAAACAACTTTTAATTTTTAAAGAATTTTAAGTTAAAATAAATTAAAGATAACAAACTAGTTTAATTTATTTACTTTCTTTTAAGGTTTTATTCATGGACTTCAAAAAGAAAATAGATACTGAAATGAAGAAGGATTTGTGGGTGACAATGGTGATAAAGTCGTCAAATAAATTTTTTAATGTGAAAGTTTTTTTTTTTAATATAGGAAGAGTCCAAAAACTCTTTTAAAATTGCATTATCATTTTAAATGACACCCTTGACCATAACCCTTTTAGAAGAGGTCAAAAAAGCTCCATCACAGTTAAGCTTGACACACCCCAATGACAACGGGTGTGAAACTATAAACATTAACTTTTGTTTACGAACTATACGATGAAATTGTTGATTCAAGTCTCTAATATCCCAAATCTCTTTTACTATAGCATGACCTTTAAGGATGATATTGACCACCAAGTTTGAAGCTTGTGAAAAATCCATTGATTATATCTCTCCCAAATGTTGTTAATGATTGCCCCAAACAAAACATACCACTAAGGCCCCATGTGATCGTGAGTCACCAAATTCGCAGCCAACCATTGATGTAGATCCATGTTAAAAAACTTTAAATATGAAGTATTAGTAACCAAATTCCTTCATATACAAGACACTTTAAAGTAGTTCCGAATCATATGAAGCAAAGTTTCAGGAAATTTCATAAGACACATGTTGTTCTCCAAAATACCCTGAGAAAACCTCAAGCTATTAGTAATTAGTGCATTCTTATTAACCTTCCAAAGGAAGCATTGAATTCTTTCAAACCCATGCCATCGCCAAATTAGCTTATAAAGTGGATCAACCACTTGATTAAAGGGGAAGGTATGAGCATACGCAAATGCATAAGAAAAGTTACCATCCCACAATGACTTCCAAGCTAAAGCATCCACATGACTCCCAAGTAATTGTGTGAAAACCCCAGGTCCCTTCTTTATCACCCCAAAATGTAAGACGAACATGGTGTAAGAACTAAGAAGGAAGCACATTAAGAACTACCTTAATTAAAGTGAACCGTAAAAGATAAAGATCTTATTTTCCAAGCATTAAGTCTCATATTGGCTTTATCAATAATACTATTAAAAGTCGTTTGAGACACCTTACTATGATGATGTTTACCTCAAGGTACTCACCGATATCCTTCATTCTCCCGAAACTAAACCTATGAAAGGTATATGATAAGAGTATGTAACTTAGATTAATTTAAGGATTCACAATAATAATGCATGTGGACCTCTTATGATGGTGGTCCACTTTACATGGTAAAAAAATTTAGAACAAATTAAACTAATTATCTTTTTGAGATTTTATGAAATTATATAATTTTTTTAATTTATTTTTCAAGGAAGCTTTTTCTACTATACTAATTTCTTAATTTCCTAAAATAAATTCTTAATTATTTAATAAAGCATTACTCATGTATTCCTTATACATTTGACTAACATTTCTTAATTGTTTGAAAAATGTTATTCATAAAAAAAAAAGGTTGTAAATGTTAAAAATAAGATATTAATGTTAATGTATCGTTGATATAAAATAATTTTATACAAACAATTAAATAATCATAATCAAACTGTTTTAATCATTTTTAAAATAATTTTATAGAAGTCAAATATCTAATAATAAATAGTGGGTTGTAATTGGTTGAAAGTATAAAATAATTTTAGATAGTAAGTATATCACCCTTTTATTTTTAAAAATAAATGTATAATTTAATGAAATTTCAAAGTTACTTATGTAATCAAAATTACATTAAATAGAACTTTAAATAATTTTTTTTTTTTGGTAACAAACAAAAACTCTTTTGGACAAATATCATAAATACTACATTTTAGTCAAATTCTTAAATGATTTTCTCTTACACGCAATATCAATAACAAAATAGTAAATTACACAAAATATCATAAATACTACATTTTAGTCAAATTCTTAAATGATTTTCTCTCACACGCAATATCAATAACAAAATAGTAAATTACACAAATCTCTCAAATTTAACGAAATTACACAAATCTTTCCTCATTTAAATTTGAATATTTAACAGTGTTAACCAGTAAGGAGAGATTAATATAATATCTGGTGAACATTTAGGGTGATTTTTGTAGAGATTAAAAAAATAGAGGTGTTTGTGCAATTGCATAAGACTTGAGGGTCATAAGTAATAACAGAACAAATAGTCCTATTTGTGTCGCAAATTTGATAGCTGGCAGTGGCAAAGCAAAGCGAGTTCTTTCCTCCAACACCGAGGAAGACTCAAAAACCACCGTAGCAAACTCACTCACTCATTCACTCAGCAGCGATGGACGAATCGGGTTCCGCCTTCTCTCCGCCGAGGCCGGTGGGAATCGACGGCGGCGAGTGCGACGCGGCGCTGGCGAAGTCGCGCGTCCTGAATCGCGAGGAGGTTCTCCGCCGGCGGCTCCGGCGAGTGAGGCAATTGGGCCGTTGCTACCGGGCCCACTATTGGGCCCTCATGGAGGACCTCAGGTCCAAGTACCGCGACTATTGCTGGACCTACGGCAAAACCCCCTTCAAGGAAGATGACATCGACAACAACAACAACAATGAAAATCCAAACGGCGTCGTTTCTGTCGCTGCTGTTGCTGCTAGCGACGACATCGTGCGGTGTCGTTTTGGTGGATGCAAGACGAAAGCCATGGCCTTGACGAATTACTGTCACGCGCACATATTGGGCGATTCCAAACAGAAGCTTTACCAGGGTTGCAGAGCGGTCGCCAAAAAGTGAGTTTTTTTTTTTTACTACCATTTTTTTAAAATTGAAAACTGAAAAATACGTTCTTATGCTTGTTGAAGTGAATAATTAAAAATGTAATGTAAATTAGTTAAATTGCACTCTCGTCCTATTTTTTTTAATCCGAAATGTTGGTTCTGTCTTGCAAATTTTTGTTTGTTTTCGAATAATAATTCGACTAATAGAACGCGTGTTTGAGACTGGTTTAACGATTAAACGTGTATAGATTGGTTTGGTTATTTGCTTGAATAGTGTGGTTCTAGGGTCAGTTATGTTCGTAGAAGAAGAAAAGAGTGATTTTCTATGTTCTTTGTTCTTTTTTAATGAATTTTGTTTCTCAAAATTGATTGTTTCCTATGTTTGTTAAAAGCTTGGTTGGTTTTAATCTGATGCAGTGTGTATAGATAATAGAACTATAGATTATAGAGTCAGTTTTGCTTCTGGGTCGTTTCTATGGTTTTTTTCTAATTGGATTTTTAAGAGAAATAACAACCATGTAATTTGTGTTTCAAGTTCAACTACTGTGCTCTTTTGAGGCTCACTTTAATTCATTTATGGCCTCTTCAAACCTTTCTTGAGTCTATGAAGTAAAAGAATGACAACAGTGAAAGTGAATCCATTTTGTTAAGGTTGTAGGTTCTGAAAATTCTAAACTGAGTGGTTCTGAAAATGCTTAGGTCTTGTTGCTCAAAATCTACTTGCGAGAAAAAAAATGACCAACCTTGTGACTAATAATGTCAAATTACGTTTTACAAAGAATGAACCCATTTCAAGTCCCAGGATGATTCAGATCCATTCAGATTTTGTTGTCTTAAAAGAGTAATTTGATTCAAGTTCTTGAGTTTTTGTTATATTGCACTTTACCAATCACCATGTCTTTTAGAGATTGGCATGTTATGTTACTTACAGGAATGTCACCATATCAGTGTGCTTGTTAAATGTTCATTTCAACACTTGCTAAATCAATAAATCATGTTGCACTATACCATTTTAAGGTTCTATATGGAAGATCTTTCTTGTAAAAAATTAGATTTTTTAGCCTATTTTGCTAGTTTAAGCTATTGAATACATGTTCCGTATTGAATACTAGTCTTCATACCCATAACTGGTAAATCAATCTTTCTGTCTGTTTCTGTTTGATGTAAACCTTCATGCTTCAATCATCTAGAGTATGGATCTTGAGAATTCATCGTTGACAGTAATAATAATGAGTAGAAATACTAACCATTTGCTATAAAGAAATAATCTTTTATATTGTTTTTATGTCTTACTCTCTATACTTGGTGGAAATAAGATACATACTTTACCATGTGGACAGTGACTTGTTCATTTTCTTTCAATATGGATCATTATTGACTTTAATAAGCAATTTTAAGAAATTCCTTTCCTTCTCAAAAGGCATGCCCCTTTGTTCAATTATTAGGGCTTTGTCCCTTCATTTAATTATTAAATCTTGTTTATTTTGTATTTGCAATACTTACCAAATATCTAGATAGAGTAGACAAATTCACTGACAAAGTTCTTGGCTTTACTCAGTTTGCCAACAGGGCCTTCTTTTTGTAACAAGCCAGTCTTGAAGTCCATGGTTCCTATTGCGTGCTCTGCTCATCATCAATTTGGTGAAAGGTGTTTAGCTCGCGCATTAAGAAGGGCAGGGTTAGGGAATGCTATTGCCACTAATCGTAAGCCAAATGTGAAGTTACATGTAATAGCTTCTGAATTTGTCCACCAAATTCAAAGTAAACGAAAGCGTGCATTGAAGGAAACTGCTCCAAAAGTTGAGACTGAATAAGAAACAAAGCTAATCTGCAGATTATAGAATATAATATTGAATTCCTAAAGATTTTGCTGTGTATAGAATGGATATTTTAAATGCCTGGAAAGTAGGATTATGATTTAATGCTGAGGCATTAGGTGCCATGAAAAAACAGTATCTTCTACACATGTATGTTCGCAAATCAGTAATTTCTTCTGTCATTGTTTATCTCTTGAGTGATATTCAATGAGCAGCATCACAATATATTCAACTGTGTTCTTTGAGTAAGAAGAATTTGTATATACTTCTGCAGCCTTTTTGCATCGATTGGAAATTTCAATTTGATTCTGGAGATCTATAATGCCTAACTCACTTAATCCTACTTGGGATTATTGGTTTGTATAAAGGAATGAATAGTTGAATATACAAATTCCATATAATTTATTTTATATTTATCTGTTTAACAGTATTTCTTTTGTGGCTCATAGATGAAAGGACACCTGGTAACAGACATTTAAGATTTTGATTAATGTGAAAAGGCCAATAGAATTAACAAAGCTCTTTTTTTTTACTAACTGCATCTTATGGACATGATAGTTATTTTCTTTCATTACCAAGGGACCTATGTCATATCTCCTTACAGTATTAAGTTCCTTGAGTGGTTACCAAATCCTTCTATTGTAGTATTTTATAGTTGCATTTCTAAACAAACAAATGCTTGCTATCATGTATTTAGTTGTTCATAACTACCTCTTTCAGATGCTGGTTTTGAAGAGATGTTGGTTGATGCAAGTTACTCATCGTGAATATGCTGATGAGTGACATGATATGGTCATGTTGGAGAGACAAAAGACAAATTTTTATCTAAGCACCCGGACTCACTTTATTGTTTTAGGATCCACTAATTATATTTGATAAAATTTGTCTCTCTCTAGCATGACCATGCATCATGTTATTCAACAACATTAAAGAATCTAGCATGACCATGCATCATGTTATTCAACAACATTAAAGAATCCAATTCTAGTCGTTGTCATGTAATTTCTTCTGTTGCATGACTTTTGGAGTTTGTAAATGTGTTATGTTGTTGTCTGGGTTTCTTCATTTTAATTATTTAACTTTTATGTTTATGAATGATCAAGTTTGATGGCATTGTCTATTTGTTGGCCTTTCAAAAGTATCTTAAAGGTTATTTGCATTAATTTATAGAGAAAAAAAATTCTGGTTTTTGAGTGGTATCTTACATCAGTCTATGAAAGTAGATGATCACGACCTAGGTTTTTTACTGTGTCCATCCTGAAGACTGCACTGCAAATATTTTTTTTTTTCTGATATTTTAATTGAACTAAATTAAAAAAATAACAACAAAGAAACTTTTGCACCTATTGTAAGGATTTTGACTTTAAGTGAATTCTTACTTTATAGAGAAAAGTAAGAGTTGTAGCTCTTGTTATACTTGTGATAATAAAAATGGGTAGAATATCAATGCTCGAGATTTTAATAAATCTATGGTTGATTTTACATGTTCATATATTTAATGTAACTTCATTCATTAATTTTTCAATCAACAGTTAATATTGCATTTTAAAGTAGTCAAGGACTGGATAAAATAATAACAAATAATTTTATCATTTATCATACATCGTATCCTAATTTTTCTGTAGTAGTATTGCATGCTTCACCTATTTGGAGATATGATTATATCGCCTCTCTACGTAATTATTGATGGATCTAATGTATTACTCGACTTTCATTCTGTGTACACGATTTATGATCTATTGGATACTCATTTTGCACCCTAACCTTTGGTTAGTTGTAATGTAACAAAAGTTTTAACTTCAATTGATGGATATCCATATATAATACAAATCATATGAAGAGAATTCGACACATTAGTTTAGTGATTTTTTATATGTTAAGTAAATTTGTTTAGGTGTTATATCATTTTTATTTATTACACAAAAAAATATATATATCATTCTTACTCTTTTATTCATCAATTCCTTACTCTCTTTTTTTCCCTCAATATTATGTTGCTGTCTCAAGAGAGAATTTTTCTCTTTCATTAATTTAATGCATGATAAAGTTTACCTTAAATTTTAACAGTTTTAAAACACTTCTCTCCCATTTAATGTACAATAACAATTTTGCTACTACCTTTATATTTCATAGCATACCTCTTAAATTATTGATTTAAAACTCTCATATCTAATTCTTATTAGATCTAAAACTTGTATGTTTATCACTGATGTCTCTCTCTTTTGTTTACCTTAATTAATATTTTAAAAATTAGAAAAAGAGATTTTTTTTAAATATGAAAAAACAATAATAATGTGTTAAATATTTGAAAAATATGAAAAATTAAAAATTAAAAAAAAAACAAGAGTAATGTCTTGAAAATTTTGAAAACAAATAAAAATATTAAAAAACAAGTTTAATTTTCAAGTCATTACTTTTGATTTTTCATATTTTTAAATTTTATTTGCATTCAATGCTCTTAAATTTTTAAGATGCTTTTATTGTTTTTCATATTTAGGATTTAAGGTTTCAATGTTTAAGGTTTCATAGTTTATTGTTTCGGTTCATTGTTTTAAGCTTTAAGGAATTAAGGTTTAGTATTTTTTCATAGCTAAGGATTTGTATCTAGAAGTTTTGATTTAAGATTTTATGAATTATTATTGTATGATTTTATGGTTTAGGTTTGAGGGTTTCATGATTTAGGATTTAAGGTTTCATTGTTTAAGATTTAGGATTTAGGGTTTCATGGTTTATGATTTAGGGTTTCATAGTGTTGGATTTATGTTTCATTTCATGGTTTAGGATTTAAGATTCCATTAAGATGTATTGTTTTATTTCATGGTGTAAAATTTAAAGTTTCATTAGGATGTATTGTTTCATTTTATGGTTTAAAGTTTAGGGTTTCATGGTTTAGGATTTAATGTTTCATTTCATGGTTTAGGATTTAGGGTTTTATTTCATGGTTTAGGATTTAGGAAAACCATAAATGAAACCTTAAATTGAAATCTTAAATATTTAGGAGTCAAAATCCTAAATACTTAGGATTTCATTAATGAAACTTTAAATTTCATCTTAAATATTTAGAATTATATTAATAAAACCATAAATTGAAACCTTAAATATTTAGAGTTTCATAAATAAAAATATAAATTAAAACCTTTAATATTAAGGGTTTTATTAATGAAACCATAAATATTTAGAGTTTCATGAAACCTTAAATATTTATGATTTTATAAATATAACCATAAATATTTAGTGTTTAATAGATAAAACCATAAATTGAAAATTTTAATATTTTATAAATAAAACCATAAATTGAAACATTAAATGTTTAGGGTTTCATAATTAAAATTATAAATCAAAACACTGAATATTTGAGGTTTCTTAAATAAAAACCTACTTATTTACCTTTTCAAAAATAAAATCATAAATTGAAATCCTAACTATATGATTTTATAAATGAAACCATAAACATTGAAATCCTAAATATTTAGGCTTTCATAAATGAAACCTTATTTATTTAAAGTTTTATTAATGGAACCCTAAACAAAACCCAAAATCGAAATCCTAAATATTTTAGATTTTATTAAAGAAATCCTAAATCTCACTCTAAATATTTGTGGTTTCAAAAATAACCTTAAATATTTTGGGTTTCATAATTGAATCATTAAATCAAAACCCTAAATATTTAGGGTTTCGTTAATGAAACCCTAAATATTTAAGATTTTGTTAATAAAACCCTAAATTGAAAAACTAATTATTTAAAGTTTTATAAATAAAATCCTAAATTGAAACCCTAAATATTTAAGGTTTCCTTACGAAACCTTAAATATGTATAATGTTATAAATGAAACCATTAATCATAACACTAAATAATTATGTTTTCATTTATGAAACCTTAAATGTAACCTTATATATTTAGAATTTTAAAAATGAAATCCCACATTGAAACCCTAAATCATAAATCACTAATGAAACTTTAAATTTTACCATAAAATTTAAACCATACATAATTAAAATTTCATAAATAAAAATCTAAATTAAAAACATAATTATTTAGGTTTTTATAAATGAAACCCTCAATTTCATCCTAAATATTTAAAGTTTCGTAAGTGAAATGTTAAATATTTAAGGTAATATAAATAAAACCCTAAATTGAAAACCTAATTATTTACGGTTCAATAATGAAACCCTAAATTTCATATTAAATATTTAGGATTTTATAAAAAAAAAAACTTAAATTGAAACCTTAAATATTTAGGGTTTCATCAATGAAATCTTATTTATTTAGGGTTTCATTAATGAGACCATATATTTTACCCAAAATTAAAATTTAAATATTTTGGGTTTAAAAAAAAACTTTAAATATCTAGGGTTTGTTTAATAAAATCATAAATTAAATCCTGAATTAAAATCCTAAATATTTGAGGTTTCATAAATGAAACCATAAATAAAAACACTAAATAATTATGTTTTCATTTATGAAACCCTAAATCATAAACCATTAATGAAACCCTAAATTCAAAACCTAAATATTTAGGAGTTCATAAATGAAACCCTAAATTTCACCTTAAATATTTACTATTTTATAAATGAAATCGTAAATTAAAATTCTAAATAATTATGTTTTCATTTATGAAATCCTAAATTTCGCACAAAATATTTAGAATTTCATAAATAAAATTGCAAATAGAAATCCTAAATCCTAAACTACTAAGGAAATCCTCAACTGAAACCCTAAATATTTAGAGTATTATAAATAACACCCTAAATTAAAATTCCAATTTTTCTTGAGGATTTCATAAATGAAATCATACATTTCACCCTAAATATTTAGGGATTTAAAAGTAAAATCTTAAATATTTAGACTTATATAAATAAAATCCAAAATTTTAACTTAAATATTTAGGGTTTCATAATTTAAACAATAAATCAAAACCCTAAATATTTAGGGTTTCATAAATGAAATCTTATTTATATAAGGTTTTAATAATGAAATTCTAAATTAAAACCAAAATAATTAAGGTTTCAAAAATAAAAAATTTAATATTTAAGGCTTTAGTAATGAAATCCTAAATTAAACCCTATCTATTTAAGGTTTTATAAATAAAATCCTAAATATAAAACTCTAAATACTTAGGATTTGATAAATAAAATCATAAATCAAAACCCTAAATAATTATGTTTTCATTTAAGATATCCTAAATTGAAACCCCAAATCAAAAAGCATTAATGAAACCTTAAATATTTAAAGTTTTAAAAATAAAACCATAAAGTCAAAATCTAAGTATATTGGATTTCATAAATGAAATCCTAAATTTTACTATAAATATTTAGGATTTCATAATATAAACCCTAAGCATTTAGGGTTTCATAAATAAAACCCTAAATTTTACCTATATATTTTGTGTTTCATTGTTAAAATAATAAACCAAAACCCTAAATATTTAGAGTTTCATAAATGAAATCTTATTATTTAGGATTTTGTTAAATTAAACCTAAATATTTAAGGTTTAAATAATAAAACTTAAAATATTTAGTATTTCATTAATGAAATCCTAAATTAAACTCTATATATTTAAGGTTACATAAATAAAATTCTAAATATTTAGGATTTGATAAAGAAAACTATCAATCAAAACCTTAAATACTTATGTTTTAGGTTATGAAATCCTAAATTGAAATTACAAATCTAAAAGCATTAATGAAACCCTTTATGTTTAGGGTTTCATAAATAAAATCATATACTCAAAATATAAATATTTAAGATTTTATAAATGAAACCCTAAACTTTACCATAAATATTTAGGGTTTTATAAGTAAAACCATAAATATTTAGGGTATCATAAATGAAACCACAAATGGAAACCCTAAATATATAGAGTTTCATAAATAAAATCTTAAATTCCATCCTAAATATTTAGGGTTTAATATATAAAATCTTAAATAATTAGGGTTTCATAATTAAAAAAATAAATAGAAACCCTAAACATTTAGGGTTTCATAAATGAAATCTTATTGATCTAGGGTTTCATAAATATTTATGATTTCAATAATAAAACATTAAATATTTAGGATTTAATTAATGAAAACCTTATATATTTAGGGATTCATAAATATAACTCTTAAGATTAAGAAATGTTTCACAAATGGAACCTTAAATACCTTGGGATTGATAAATGAAATCATTAATAAAATTTTAAGTAATTATGTTTTCATTTATGAGATCTTAAATTGAAACCCCAAATCGAAAGCATTAATTAAACCATAAATATTTAAGGTTTCGTATATAAAACCTTAAATAATTAGGGTTTCATAATTAAAACCATAAATCGAAACCCTAAATATCTAAGGTTTCATAAATGAAATATAATTTATTTATAGTGTCATTAATGAAATCCTTAATTAAAATCTAAATATTTAGGATTTCAATAATAAAACTTTAAATATTGGAGGTTTCATAAATGAAACCTAAAATACTTAGGGTTTGATAAATGAGGCCATAAATCAAAATCCTAAATAATTATGTTTTCATTTATCAAACCCTATATTTAAACCATAAATCCAAAACAATAATGAAACCTTAAATACTTAGGGTTTCAATAATAAAACTTTAAATATTGGAGGTTTCATAAATGAAACCTGAAATACTTAGGATTTGATAAACGAGACCATAAATTAAAACCGTAAATAATTATATTTTCATTTATCAAATCCTATTTTGAAACCCTAAATCCAAAAGCATTAATGAAATCCTAAATATTTAGGGTTTCAAAAATAAAACCATAAACTCAAAATTGATGTATTTAGGATTTAAAAAATGAAGCCCTAACTTTTACAATAAATGAAACCTTAAATATTTAGTTTTTAAAAAATGTAACCATATATGAAAACCATATATATTTAGGGTTTTACAAATGAAATCATAAATATTTGAGGTTTCATAATTGAAACCCTAAATATTTTGAGATTCATATGTGAAATCTTAAATACTTAGAGTTATATAAATAAAATCCTAAATTTCACCCTAAGTATTTTAGGTTTCATAATTGAAATAATATATCAAAATCCTAAATATTTAAGGTTTTCTAAATGAAACCCTAAATAAAACATTAAATATTTAGTTTCATAAATAAAACTATAAATATTTGAGATTTCATAAATAAAATCCTAAATGATGAGGGTTTAATAAATAAAACCATAAATCAAAACCCTAAATAAATATATTTTCATTTATGAAATCCTAAATTGAAACCCCAAATCAAAAGGCATTAATGAAACCCTAAATTTATATATTTAAGATTTAAAAAATGAAACCTTAAATTTTACAATAAATCAAACCTTAAATATTTAGTATCTACAAAATGAAACCCTATATAGAAACCCTATATGTTTAAGGTTTCACAAATGAAACCATAAATATTTGAAGTTTCATAATTGAAACCCTGAATACTTTAGGATTCATATGTAAAATCTTAAATACTTAGAGTTATAAATAAAAACATAAATCAAAACCTTAAATAATTATATTTTCATTGATGAAACATTAAATTGAGATCCTAAATAAAAAAAATCATTAATGAAACCCTAAATATTTAGTGTTTTAAAATAACAAAATAAAGTCAAAATCTAAATATTAAGGATTTAATAAATAAAACCCTAAATTTCACCATAAATATTTAGGATCTCATAAATGAAACCCTAAATGGAAACCCTAATTATTTAGGGTTTCATAAATAAAACTCTAATTTCACTCTAAATATTTAAGGTTTCATGATTGAAACAATAAATCGAAATCCTAAATATTTTTGGTTTCATAAATGAAATATTAAATAATTAGGGTTTCATAAATGAAACCATTAATCAAAACCCTAAATAAATATGTTTTTAGTTATGAAACCCAAATCCAAAAGCATGAAAGAAATCTTAAGTTATGGTTTCTTAAATAAAACCATATACTTAAAATCTAAATATCTAGAATTTCATAAATGAAACCATAAATTTCACTATAAATATTTAGGGTTTCATAAATAAAACCTTAAATTGAAACCTTAAATAATTAAGATTTCATAATTAAAACAATAAATTAAAATCCTAAATATTTAGGTCTTCATAAATACAACCTTATTTATTTAGAATTTCATTAATGAAACCTTAAATTAAAACCTAAATATTTAGGATTTCAATAATAAAACTTTAAATATTTAAGGATTCATTAATGAAACCATAAATTAAACACTTCATATTTAGAGTTTCATAAATAAAACTCTAAATATTGGTGGTTTCATAAATGAAACCTTAAATACTTGGGATTCAATAAATGAAACCATTAGTTAAAACTTGAAATGAAACACTAAATTGAAACCCCAAATCTAAAAGCATTAATGTAACCCTAAATATTTAGGATTTCATAAATAAAATTGTAAACTCAAAATCTAAATATTTAAAATTTCATAAATGAAACTCTATATTACATCATAAATAATTTGAGTTTTATAAGTGAAACCATAAATATTTAGGATTTCATAATTGGATCATAAATCGAAACCTAAACATTGAGGATTTCATAAATAAAATCTTGATTTTCATATATTAAAAATTTAAGTTGATATTTAAAAAAATACTTTTTAATACTATTATTTTTTTCATATTTTTATTTGAAGTTGATATTCATCTATCTTTTTTTATATATTTTAAAATTTTCAAGATATTACTCTTATTTTTCAAATATTCTTTATATTTCTCTTGTTTTCACTTTTTTTTTTCAATTTTTAAAGACACTCCTCTTGTTTTCTCATTTTTTTTAAAAAAAATTTCATATTTTTTAAAATTTTCAAAACCATACTCTTAGTTTTTATATTTTAAAAATTTAATTTTTAAAAAAATTTCAAGACATTTCTATTAATTTTTCATATTTATAAAATTTTTATTTTTTTTTCAAATTTTTTCGGCATTCCTCTATTTTTTTCATTTTAAAAATATTTTAAAATTTTTATTTTCTTAAAATAGTACTCTTTTTTTCATATTTTCTAAATTTTCCTTTTTAAAACTTCATATTTTAAAATTTTGAAATAGAATATTATTTTAGTTCCTACCTTTAGAAATAACAGTTTTTTTTTAAAAAATTTTAAGACATTTCTTTTGTTTTTTAATATTTTAAAATTTCATTTTTTCATATTTTGATTATTTTAAAGAAATTACACTTGTTTTTGTCCTATTTTAAAATTTTTCAAAGTATTCTACTTGTTTTTTAATATATTTTTTTTTTAAAATTTCAAGAGATTATTCTCGTGTTTTCGTATTTAAATTTTTTTTTTCAAAAATTTCTAAACATTCCTTCTTCTTTTATGCTATATTTTTTTAAACAAAATTTTAAAATTTCAAGACATTTTTTTTTCATTTTTCGAAATTTTTAAGACATTAATCTTATTATTTCATTATTTACAAAATTTATAAGATATTTTTGTTGTTTTTTCATATTTTTATTATTTTACAATTATACAATACATTTTTATTGTTTTTTTTTATATTTTTATTATTTTACAAATATACAATATATTATTCTTGTTTTTTATATTTTTTTTTATTAAAAGGACATTACTTCTGTTTTTCAAAAAGAAAATAAAAAATTATTCTTGATTTTTTTTATATTTTTCAAATTTTCATTTTTTTTTTCAATTTTCAATTTTATTTTGAGTTATTCAAAAGATTAAGACATTATTGTTTTTTCATTTTTTCAATTTTTTTAATTCTCAAGACATTAAATATTTTTTTATGTTTTAAAATTTTGGTTCTTTTTATTAATATTCTCATTATATTACTCTATTTTTTCACATTTTTAAAAGTTTTGATTTTTATAATGTTTTTTGAATTTTCCTTCTTATCAAATTTTTAAGTTATTACACTTTATTTTTCATATTTATATAATTTTAAATTTTTTTTTCAAAATTTTCAAGACATTACATTTGTTTTTTCTTATTTTAAACATCACTCTTTCCATTTGTTTATTTGATGGTAAGTTTATTTTTCGAGTGACTATATATTACTGCTGCATTGTATATGATAAACAGAAAAATACTTTAAGGACCAAGACTAGTCAAATGAAATATTAGGAACTATAAACGAAAATATTTAATATTTCAGAAACTAAAAACATATTTTGCTCAAAATTTATTGTCAATTTTTATAAAACTTCATTTTAGTTGTCTTATTCTTATTTATTTTAATCTATAATAGAAGGCTACTAAATTGTCTCTCTATCTCATGGTGATGTTTGGTAAAACTAGCTTATAAGCTAATCAAAAGCTTATAAGTTATAAGCTAGGAGGTGAAAAACTGAAGATATCTCAAGGCTTATACGTGGATTGAAGAAGATGAATAGTTTCTCAATAATATTAAGGATAAATTTGAAAGGCTAAAATATATTTTATATACATAATAAATCAATAAATTTTGTTTTAGATTCCTAATAAAAAAAAATTATTTGAATCCCAAATATATCCAATATATTTATTTTTTGTCCTTTATATTTTATTTTAGCCTATGATAAATTAACATATTTAAAATAATATTATAATTATAAACAAATTTAATGTTAATACTAAATTTAACTAATTTATTAATAAATATAAATTACTCAACGTCTTATAAATTAGAAAGAGCGAAATGAGACAAACAAAATGACTAATCCTTATTTAAGGTCAACTTCTAGTGGTCAACTTCTAGTGTGCGTTAACCAAATAGGTCCATGTAATGTATATAATGAAGATTTATATCTTACTGTGATAACAACCACAATAAAAAAAAATCATAATATAAAATAATTTGTAATTAAATAATGTTGTCAATCGTGGCTTCTTCATGATCATGGTTTCTTTCGACATGGTGACTTTAACAGCTCAAACAATATAATGTTAAAATTAAGACAGACACAAAAATAATCATTGTTGATGAGTTTTCAAAGAGAAACCATCATCATTGCTCTCATTGTTAGGTCTCCAAATAGATGTTACTGTCATCATCAGATTTTTGGAAAGATATTGCGGTAGAACATTTTATAAAAGTTAAGACCAATTTATCACATTTAATTCATGTCTTTTATTTTTCCTAAACTTACATTCCGTGGTTAAAAATTCTTTTGCATGGTGGAGTACTTATCAACTAACACATCCTAAAAGTCATATTATTTAAAACTGTAAGTATACACAAAGTTACATAAAAAAGAATTACATTACATAGTGTAAATAAAAAAATCACATTTAAAGTTAAAATAATATATTTTAAAATACTTTTTAACCATTTTTAATTTAAGGCGAATTCATATCTAGTTAGAATACTAATTTTCAAGAAGACGTTGATAGAAAAAGGTATCAGATGAATATGCAAATTTGTTGTAGATGCCTTGGTGAATTGGTCATAAAAAAAGCAAAATCCAATTGCCTTATGAGTGGATCATTGAGGTTTAATGTGTTTGCGTATGGCCGCTACTCACAAAATCCATGGAACAAACATCAAATTGAAACTACTTTATAAGTCACACTCAAGTTCTAATTAAAGTAATTATGTGTTGTTTATTTTAAAGTTACCTAAGGTAATCCACGTTCATTCAAAACCTGTCTTGGAATGTGCAACTTTTCGATTGAATGAGATTTAAACGCACGCATAAACAAACACAGCTTATGTTTACTATTAACGCCATAAATCTATGAAACTTTCATTAAGAACTTTAGTTATTGAAATTGGGTATTATTTTATTTGAGATATGTAGCATGTTCAGAAATACTGAATTGGGTTTGTAACATGGAAAATAACTCAGCAGGTGCATATTGGATACAAACTGAAGGCAGCTAATTATATGTCTATCTAACATGCAGAGATGAATGATAATCTTTTAACATATAAAGAAAAATACAAAGCTCACTGCATAAAATTTTAGAGGCAAAGCTTCAATTCTTCATAGCAGTACAAAAGGTCCTCTCACCATGATGTCAGTACAAAAGGAACTAAATTTGCTTGGGCAGAAGAGATCCATCAAACCAGCAAGCAATCGTCAACAAGAACTGTTGAACAATAGACTTCAATTTGATCTTCTAGGGTTTTTCATTTTCAACTTTCGATGTAGGATGACAAGAAAGAGTATGCAAACATGTGGAATAATTGTCAGAAAGAACTGGATTCCAAAAATAATTTTAATAAGCACCTAATCCCCTGACAATAATCATAAACTTGTCTCTCCCTTCTCAAGCAGCTGGTCTTTTGACAAATTAGAGGGTGAAATGTAGACCCCAGACTCAAGTTTCGACAAATGGATATATAGCTGCAGCTGTAAGCCTACATGCTAGACAATAAATAATTTTCAGAGTAGAATATTTACATTTTTGCTGCTTTGAGTGTCAGTGCAGATTCAAGTCTATGATAATTCACTGATAGGGGTGCTGACCATCGAGACCACTGCCAAAAAATATGTCAAACATTGTTGAAGCCAACTTTATAGTACAAGAAAGGACAGACATGAGGCCATGCCACTATCACCATATCATGGTAATGGCTCCAAGCATCAAAATTTTGGGACCAAATTTCCATTGAACACTCTTTTTGCCTTTTTTCTTCTTCTCAAGTTTTAAGCAACAGAGAGACAATATTAATCACAAGCACTTAGATCTCATCCCTTTCTTCAATTTTTAACCTTTATGTTATTGATTAGGCTAGAACGGTTCCTGAGACTTTCTACCAATCCCAAAAGCATACCCAAGTCTAAGTATCCCAAAATAAAAAGCAGTCTATTGTGATGTCACAAAATCTCCAGGACTAGAATGTGTGATATATTTTCTAGCATGAAAAAACTTCATCCTTCAAAAGTATAACATATACATGTATGCTCTAGTGCCATTTTCTAAGTTGACAATATCAAGATTAAGGCTGGATTTAAGCAAGTAACCAGAAACTTCATCGTGTATGCTTTCTCTTCTTTGAACCCTTGCCACCAGAGAAAACTCCCAAGGCATACCGGGAATTGGCAAGCTCCCGTGGCACAGCTGCTCCACTAGATTTCAAAACATCAACTAATTCTGCAAAGACATTCTTATTCTCCTCATTCACAAAAACTATGCCTTGACCCACCTCTCCCATTCTAGATGCCCTTCCAATCTGATGTACATACTCCTTAATGGAATTAGGCATGTCAAATACAATCACCTGCCTTACACCCAGTAGATCAACCCCCCTACCCAAAACTCCAGTAGCCACAACCACTGGGACCTCACCCACCAAAAAGGACTGCATTATTTCTCTCCTTTCCTTCATAGACTTCTCTCCATGAATTGAAACTGCTTTAATTCCTGTGGCAACTGTAATTGCATTAGCCAGGAGATCTGCCCCAAGTCTGGAGCCCACATACACTACAACAGGTGGGTTAAAATGCTTCTCACTTGCCAAAATTTCAAACAGCTTTTGCTTCTTTTGCTTTGACTCAACCCAAATAGCTACCTGCTTCACAGCCTTATTTGGTCTATTAGGTTCTCCAACAGAGATAACCACCGTACCTTTCGCTAGAGTGTTAATCATCTTCTCTAAATCATTAGACATTGTTGCAGAATACATCAAGACCTGAGGTTGTGAGAGAGCCGTATATATCTGCATGACCTGATCTCTAAAGCCCCTTTGCATCATACAGTCCACCTCATCCACAACAAAAGTCATCACATCATCTAATTCAATCTCATGCTTCGTTAAAAGATCAACCAGCCTTCCCGGGGTTCCTACAATCAATTCCACGCCTTGTTGAATGCGATGGAGTTGTCCAGCCATGGCATCACCACCAACCACAAGAGCAGTTTTGAAAGGCAACCCCTTTCCAAGCAACTTAGCATGCTCTTCAACCTGTATACAGAGCTCTCTGGTAGGTGTTAACACCATAGCTAAAGGCTTCTTCTTATCAGAAACATATTGTCGACGATGAATCACACAGCGGGAAATTATCGGAATAAGAAATGAAGCAGACTTCCCAGATCCTGTATCAGCCAAAACAAGCATGCTTTTGCCTGTCAAAGTGGCAGGGATTGCTTGCATCTGGACAGGTGTAGGCATTTCATATCCTGCTGCTTCAATATTGTGGAGAAGCTTGTCGGGGAGGTTACAGGCAGAGAATGACAAAACCGGTGCCACTACATCACCCTTCACATGAATGTCAAGTTTCTTTCTAAGACCACTAGTCATTGATGCAGTTCCTGATACATAATCAACATCTTTAACATAAAAACACACATCAGCTGCAGGAATCGTTTCAGGTGGTGGAGCCAACGATTTGGCAATCCTGCAAAGCAGTGCTTGTTTGCACTCCATACTGCAAACATCATCATCAGTTTCATCACATATGTATTCACCATAGCGGCCACATATAATACACTTGGGCTCACCTGCAAGAGCCAGTCTTTGGTCATTAGACCTCAACTTGATCTCTTCTTCTGCATCATCTAAAATCGCAAACAAAAAAAATGAACTCAATTGGGTTGGTATTTTCCGAATTCCAAAAACACACCTCTTGAAGACGTTACATTCTAGATCAAAGCATCAAAAGTAATAAAAAAAAAAATAGTCTTAAAAATTAAAATATCACAAAGATTATTCAATAAACTCTCAATTCCATCCCTAAAATATTACCCTCTCTTCTAAATGGTTCTTAGAGTAAAAAACATTACTCTCCTAAATAACAGAAACTGTGCTAAGTAATCCCTTTAAAATAATCTCCGCACATTAGTAAAATATATCAACTTAGGAACTAAACTAAAGGGTATTCAATTCTTGAGAAAATAACACTTGAGGACCAAATTAATGGTTTATTCTCAATATACTGAACAAGCAGCGAGTCAATAACAAAAGCATTTATCCCACTATGCGGATTAAACTCAATTTTGTTTTGTCAAAAACCAAATTCTCGAATAACGTTAAAAACAAGAAAAGTTCATAACTTGAAGCATGTAAATGAAAATTAAGGTGAATAACTAAGAAGGCATATTACCATTGGGTGCATCAGCATCGGTAGAGAGAGATGGGTCATTGTGATTGGTGTCAGAATCGGCCATGGTGGAAAACGATGCAGAAGAAGAAGAGGGCTTGGTTCATCTACGTTAGGGTTGTGAAAAATAGATGGTGCCCCCTGCAGCTGTGTGCAATGCTTCTTCAATAATCAAATTCAAAGGACAAAGATGGAACAAAACTCAAATTGAAGTTGAATTCCGAATGCTTCAGAACAGTAGTAATAAGTAACTATTAACGTGCTCGGAGGAGAGGGAGAAAATAAGAGCAGAAAAAAAAAACTTTAAATAACCTTTTGGTACAACTTTTTTATTTATTTAAGTTTCTTTTTTTTTCGGTGTTTGTTTTGATTATATCCAACGTGTTTATGCAAATCATTATTCAGTGGGATTTCTCTTCAAGTCTTAATGGTGGCATTAGTAGTGCGTTTAAGTAAATCCTGAATCATTACCAAGATTATTCCACAATATAAAAAGTTAGATAAAGTAATTGATTTGAAAGAGAAAAAGAAAAAAAGTTGTAAAGCGTTTATTGAATAATTGTTGAAGTTAGGTTAGGAATCGACACTCATTCGATCCATGTATTACATTTGTTGATTATACATGGCTCTAGATTCATTGTTAAAGCGCCGATAAAACAATGAATATATAATTTTAAATATAACACTTATTTTGAGATTTTCTTTTTGTAAGATGTGATACTTATTTTGAAATGGAAGGAATACTATTTCAGTAACTAAACGAGCCTTATAAATAACCCATATCTTTATATTTCATCACACTATTTTTTATCAAGTACTTTTTTTAATATTATTGTAATATAATTAAACAAAAATAGAGATAAAAAAACGTTCCTTAAGAGATGCTTAATAAACATAAGCTTCAATGGAAAAACTCATTAAGCATTTAAGCATTGATATACTTAATAATAAGGTAGAAGCAAAATAAACACCTTGGAGGTGCCTCCAAAATCTTCTATTTTATTATTTTTTAACATAACCACTTCTCATTCATGACTTGTTCTTGTACAAACAAAGCACCAGAATCCTCAGTAAACAAAACAAGAGTATCTATGCCTATGTTTCTCCCATATTCTTTAAAACATTAACAAAGGGAGAGATGATGAGGTTTGAGCCTTTTGTGAACTCAACCAACCCCAACAATACATAATATATAAAAATGGTAAATATAGGCTTCAAACTTTCAAGTAAGCACCTTAACTATTATTGGAGCTGCATCTCATGGTGCATCTTCAAAGAATCCTTCTCCTGCAACATGATTTGCCTGCGGAATTTCCTAATGAAAAGATCAGCCATGAGATCAATCTCTTCCTCCATCTTGAACTCTTGTCCTGCCTCTTCCTTTGAACTCTTCACCAAATCAATCACAGAGCCTCCAATATCCAAATCCTCTGACTCAAACATTGTGTGTGTAAGATCCGGGTACTTATTGCCATCACCGTCACCCTCATCATCATATGTGTAGAAACCTTCACATCCATCATCATCATCATCCTTGTCCTCCATCACTATTTGAGTCTCGTCAGGATTAACATTGGACATTGACGTTTTGGCATGCCAAAAAGTCTCACATCGCTTTAAAGTTGAGACCAGAGGTGACCCTGATGATTTTAGTAGGCTTGAGGTCGGAACATCGGCCTCGTGTAAGTGTGCATTGGCATTGATCACCACAATGCACTTGTTCTCGACACTATTGTTGTCATCTTCTACTTCTTTGAGATGTGAATGATTATGAGAATGCCCCAGAAGAGATTGGAACTTATCAGAAATTGTGCTCATCACATACCTCTTGTTCATCACTAGTGAGAATATAACCAACCGAGCCTTGATAGCATTCGTTTTGGACTTTAGAGCCAAAGTGTTTGACTTGGCCATTGATCTAAGAGCAGCTATCAACTTCAAAATCCCAGATGCTCTATTCTTCTTCATCTTGTAACTAAAAAAATCTAATTGTGTCTATAAACAAAGCAAAAATAAAATAAAATTAAAATGGGATTTTTTTCAATTTTGAAGCTTGATTCTTCAAAAGGGGTGACAAAACTTGTACCAAGATACAAAAAGAAAAGAAGGAGTTTGTGAAGAGGATAATTGGATAAGTGGTATTATATAATTGAACCAAGTTTGTGTTGTGGCAAAAGAAGTGTTTGTTGGACACGAAAGAGTACAAGGAAGGTACATGGGTTTTATAATGGCAGGGTGGATTTGGATTGGATCTAGCAAAGTGACAATTGGCTTTGTTTGTCTGAGAGAGTGAAACAGGGTAAAAGGAAAGAGTGGTGGTTAAGAAATGAAAAAGAAAAGGGTGAGTAATGGAAATTTCTCGTCTAAGGGAAAAGCTGTTGGAAGAATAATAATAGAATATATAAACGTTGTGGGACACATGGCCTTGTTTTATAGGTCCTTTTTGTGAGTAATGGTTTAGTTTGGTGTGTGTGAAGATACAAGAAAAAAAACAAACTGTGGGTGTTGAACCAAAACCACAACTTTGGTGGGTAAAAGAGCCGAAGCAAGCATAATTAGTGGGGTTCGTTTAGAGAGTGGGAATACTCTTTTGGTGCTTTTAAAGTGGGTTTTTTATTCTCTCAAATAACTTCTTTAGAGACTTTTTTTTTTTTAATTTAAACAATATTGAGGACAAAAAAATAAAAATATATTTGAAAATAGAGCACATACTGAAAATAATATGACAATTTTTTAATTAAAAATAAATTTAAAAATACAAGTAAAGGCCTTCTAATCTTTCAAGGTATAGAAATTTAGTTAAGAAATGATATATTTTAACTACTATGTTTTTTTTATATACACAAATATGATAATCAAACTTCTAATGTTAGTGTTTTATTGGCCTTCTAATGTTATTGAAGACAAATATTAAAAGATTTCCAATAACTCAAGCATCATGCTATGAGTTAGACTTTGCTTATATGTTTACATCTAAATCATTACTACAGTCTATAATAGTTTCATCGATTAATAAAATATTAGTTGTTTTTTTTTTTCTTTATCTCAAGCCTTTCTCAATTATATAAATTTCTAACTACCACCCTTTATCCTCTGCGTCTACCCTCCTCATCTTCCTTTTAGTGTTATTGTCTTTCTTTCTGACTTTCTTCCTTAAGACTTTTGAAGCTGGCCTCCAATTTATTCCGTAGAAGCAACATATAAATAAAGAAGAGGGTTACTATTTATCTCGTTATTTTTTTTTTCAATAAATAATACATCAACATGTGATTTTCCATTAAGTACTTTATTCAAATTATCTAATTAATGAATATTTAATTATTAAAAAAATATACATGGTTACACAGTTTAAAAATAAAAATTAGTTAATTATATTATTTATGTTAAGCTTAAAATTTAAATCTCTCAGTCTTGAAATTTGTATACACGACTCTGTCTACGGCTAAAGTATTATTACATGTTAAAATGCAACCAACCTCGTTTAAAACTCATATTGAGTACTAGTATCTAAAGGAACAAAAAGAATCAAACACAAAGTTTGAAATAAAGAAGCTATGGTCTTGACCTTTGCCTTCATATTATTTATTTGACCACTTGTTTGAACTTTGAAGTCATGGGAATCTTTAGAAGGTTTTCAACAAGAAAAAAAGGGAAGCAATAGGCAAACCAAACGCACTAGTCGCGATACCCAACTACTAATTTGAAATTTCAAGATCAACTTTAATCCTGAAGCCTTTAATTGAATTGAATGAATTATGAGAGGAAAATGACCCAATATATTAGATCTAATTTAATTTTAAGAAATGGAATTGGATAAATTTTTATTTTTATTTTTATTTTTTAAGACTTGTTTAAATTTAAAGTATACACAATAATTATGAACTTAAGAAGCTTATTTTTTCATGAAAAACAAAAGAAGCTTGTTTTTTCTTTTTAGAAAAAGGATAAAAGGGGTCATAACTGTAACGACTGACACAAAATAGAATTTAGTTGACCATCGTCTTTTTGTAGCACATCTGTGAGATTTTTCTTTGTTAAGGAGATTTTTTCAAATATTAAAATTGCTTAAACATATATAATATTAAATAATTATAAATTATGTTTATATTATATTAATACCCATATTATATATAACATAACAATTAATATTATGTTATGAAAAAATATCCGTAGGGATCTCATTTACTTGTGAATTGCTTAATGCAATCATCTTTCAGTTTGAATTTCAATAGATGAAGCTCACCACACTACAGTCTAAAGTCTTATCATAAAATAAAATGTGGCCATTTCACTACGACTTTCAAGCGTAGAGCGAGGAAACTCAATCATTACTTCTTATGATATTTTCCTTTTCAAAACTTAACCACTAAGATTTCGCAATTTCTTTAGATTCAAGCGCTGCGTGCTTTTCGTGCCATACCCCACCCACACCCACACACCAAAAAACCCACCACACACACAGAGTTAAGTATCTATTTTTTAATCTGAATTCTTATAAAAAAAAATTATATTTTAGATTCTTATAATATTTTTTTTTACTAATTATATCATACTATTTCAATATTCTAATAGTTAATTAATTAAGTAAGTAATAACCTAACATCATCTTAATATATATTAACGATTAAGATGATTATATGTTATCAATATTATAAAAAATAAAAATATATATATTATAAAAATTTAAAATATAGTAAAAATTTCATAGGGATCAAAAGTAAAAAATATGTATATTATAATTATCCAAAATTTATTTAAATCAAATATATATAATCACTATTATAATTGTTGTGACTTGTTTGTTTTACGTATTTACGAACTTATTTGTTTTTCTTATTTTATTTGTTTTCTGTTACAAAATCTAACGTATTTGCACAGGCTTGAGTTAGTGAACGAAGCCATGCTGGGCCTAACACGTTGTGGGTTGGGTTCACAAGGCCTTTCTCCCCATTATTAAAGAGGGGGTTGGGCTGTTCTACCTACACCTCCAAGTTGCTTTTTGTACCCTATCCATAATGTTTTCTACTTTTCTAATTGACTCATTCCGGAAGCTAAAATCTCGCAACGATTATAGAATGTAATTTTACCTTCTATAAGCCAAAAAGAGGAACAGGAACCAAGTTTGAGGTTCAGGAAACAACAGCCGAGGAATAAAGAAGTTACCTAAAATTTTCTTTAAAAAAAATTAACAAACAAATTAAATGCATTCCTAAATAATATCCAGTGTCAAAATCTTAATCGTCATATAATTTGTAACGGAAAAAGTATATTTTTAATTTTTAATTTATATTGCTAACTAATTATTTTTATTAGTTAACATTATAAAAAAATTTATATTAATAATATACTTCATCCGTTACAAATTATATTACTTTTATGATTTTGACTCGTAAGGAATACAATTTTTATGTGTTAAATTTTTTTTATGTAACGTAAATTCCTTGTTGAAAACCTAACTTATCCGAGAATTTATACCCCATTTTTTCTTATAACGAGGAGTATTTAATAAGTATATTATTGAGGAGAAGCAAGTTAACTTATCCTTGAATTGGTGGCAAGTTCCTTTGTTGCCGCAAGATATTTCGTGCTAAACAAAAGATGCAAGAAGCACTTGAGAATCTTCCATTGCATTTGTAGGGACCATGCATATACAAATATTAATATCAATAATAATCACAAGAAAGTGATAGGTCATATAGGTAATAGGTGTCCCTAATAGAAGGCTCCCATGGAGTTTCATGGCTAGTACCTACTTTACGTTAATCAAGCTTCCTTCATTTTGGATATATAATAATAAATAAATTTCCAAGTTATTGAAATAATGAAATATGTACACATCAAATGGGTCCCCTATTGTCTGTGTAGTCTTTGAGCCAGATCATATTGGAGCCGTTAAATCCCTTTTTCCACCCACACCGACCAAAACCATATGTTATTACAGCCTATAATATATAATAGGATTGAATGCTCCTTATTCTATTAACCACACCCCACACGGTGGTTTTAATCTTCTATATATTTGAATTCAACACATTCGACTAATATACTCAACGCGTCCAAACATATTCATTTTATATTATATATAATATTGTTAATGAAAGAATAAAAAACATATGTAGTCAAGTAAAAAATATATTATCTTTAGATATAAAAAGCAACAAATTTACTACACTGTAATATGTAATTAATTAGATAGTAATGTAATAAAGTACATTTTATTAGATTCTAAAACATATATATTCTCTTAAGATTAAAAAGGACAACGAAAGTTGTTCTACTTTTATTGTAAGAAGAAAAGCATTTTTCCACATTGAAACAATGCTATCAATCAATTGTTGTTTCAACATATTATCTCATTTATTGTTTTTGTGTAAATTACATTTTTGAAACGGATAGTTGCTTTTCTGTGTTGTTGGTCTTTTCTTAAAATGTTGTGTGGAAGGAGCGGTTGTTGGGTCCATTTTTGAAAACGCACCTTTTTATATATTCATTCAAATGGCTTCTCCAACACTTCATCATGCTCTCTCCAATTCCTATATAACCCTCACTCCTTTCCTTCCATTTTTTCTCATCAGGTTTTCTTGTTTCTGCGAGGCTTAACAAACCTCGCAGAACAAAAGAAAACTCACACTCACACAGACACTTTCTATTCTCTCTTTCTACTTTCTTATCCAATATTATAGTACCATTTTATCCCAAGTTACTTAAAGTTCAAACCTTTATTACTTCCTACTTACTCATATTTGTTTCTTTTTTGTTTGTCAAGTTTAAGAAAAAATGGAGGTACACTCTCCAGTTATAGCGAAGAAGCTATGGAATGTGTTGAGGATCACCTTCTTCATGATCAGAAAGGGTTTGGTGTCAAAGAGGAAGCTGATTATGGACATGAATTTGATGATGAAGAAAGGGAAATTACTCAGAAAATCTATGAGCAATTTCATGTCATCTCATCACCATCATCATCATTCAAAGAACTTGGCACGTGGCTATGGCATGCAGGAATATGAATTCTCATGCAGCAACAGTCCAAATCCTGTTTTTTTCCATGTGCCATCAAAGAGGAAGCACCATTTCAATTTCCCTTGCATGAACACCCCAGAGGTTATTGAAGAAGAGTCAGCTAGGACTGTGGTTTTGGTGCCTAATAGTAATAATATGACACCTGATCATCAATACACTTTCAACCTTAGGTTTGATAATAATGCATCTGATCTTGCTCCTGGGGAGATGAAGAGTCCCCTCCTCTCACCCTTCTCTGTGAGGATCTCCAACTACTCATCCGAGGATGATGAAATTGTACAAGAGGGTGCAAATGACCAAGTTGATGACAAGGCTGAGGATTTCATCAGAAGGTTCTATGAACAGCTTAGGATGCAAAGCCGCATGCAGTTGCTGGAGTACCAAGAGATGTGATCTATTGTTAATAAAAAAAAAGAAAAAAAAAAGGCTAAACTGCACATCTAATCATCCTCTTTTACAAATTGGTGATTTTGATCCCAGGACCAAAATCGTCTATTTATGAAAATTGGGACAAAATGTACAGTTTAGCCTAAAGGAAAAAGCATGACTGTGTGTGCTGCTCAACTTGATGATGATGATCAACAAGTTTAGCCATTTTCTGGGAATATGTCGAATTTGCTTTTGTTGATCTTTCAACTTCCATTGTTTTCCCAGGGAAATTGGGCTGTCCTGTTTGTGGTCCTTGAAATATATTTGATACTTGCTGTAAAGTTTTTAAGCATGGGATATACTTCCATTATTTTGTGATTTTATTGGTTTTCATAATATAAAATTCAATCTTTATGTTTTCCTAGTAGCATGTATGTGGTAAATATAGTATATTCATGGTGTGTGTTGTAATAAAAAGATAAGCGTATCACCAACATATGTTCGACAGATAATCATGTTCCTAGATACATGTTTGTGAAAAAGTATCAGTTGGGAGAAATCAATCACTTAAATAAATGTCTATAAAAAAGATTAGTCTCTAATTCGCACCTAAACAAAAAGGATAAGCAGAACGTTGGCCTGTAATTTTCTCAATTCTGCTATGGTGTTACATCATTGTAGGTGTGGTGGTGGACCTGGTAATGCACCCTTTGGAATAATATTGCTTCTGCTTTTTTTGCCTTTTTGAGATATATATTAGTTTAGGCTTTCTAAATCTCAACTCACCCACCAGCACCCACGTTCTCAACTACCATTAACACTTTTGTTATGTTGGGGTGTGTAAAAAACACTATTTTCACTGTTAGAACATTTTGACAGCCATAATATTCAACCTGATATGTATGTATAAGAAAAATATGGTGAAGGATGTGAAAACTAGTTTACAATTTCAGAGTATGCGTTATACTATTTGCCAGTTTGGTTTTATTTGGACATAGTAAAGAAAACAAAATGTATGGTAGAGGACAAATAATTGTTGTAGGGAGTACATGATAAAGATCCCAGATTGATTATGACTTGAAGCTGTCAAAGCAATAGGACACATTGATCTATAATTTAAAATTTCAAAGATATTAATTGACTCTGCATTGATCTCTCTCTCTCTCTTATGATCACTTGCTAAGCTTAGACCTAACTTTATAGTTTATAAATCTACTCGTGATTTGAAAAAAACATCAAAATTTCAATGTTTCCTCAATGTTTGATACAGAATATCAGAGATACTCTTTTTAATATACACAGAAAGGGACATGCTATGATACAACACATACATGAGAATATGGCAAATTGCAACTTATAAATTAGTTTAAAATTAATATATAATAAAATTTTCAAATTGGAATAGAATTCATATTTTAAAAATGAGCATAAGTCAAAATATATATAAAAATAAATAAAGAGAGTAGTCATTTAAAAAAATTATAAATACTTTTATTTTGCTGAATAAAAAAAATTATAAATACTTCACATCAATAATATGATGAAAGAAAATAAATAAATAAATAAAGTAATTCAATCACAAGTTATTCTCTTTTTGTTCGATAACCACAAGTTATTCTTCGAAGTAACTTAATCCCCATAGTTTGGTCTCTCTCTCCCTTTAGCTTTCTGTCGATTTTTGTTGTTGTTCATCATCTACTTGGTTGGTACACGTCAAATTAAACCTAGACATAGTGATCACACTACTATGAAGAGAAGTGGAAAGATGAATTCTTAAGTTGTGTGCTTCTACAGCTCTACTTCCACACTCTTTTAACATGAAAATCTTGTAGTGTGAGGACTAGAAGACAAAACAGTGTTTTGAATGATTAATTAGTTCACCTAATTTCTCCATTTGGCTTCAAGGTAGATTTAAATTATGACTGCTAGCTAGCTAGCTAGATGTCCACTCCATGCATCCTCACTTCAGAGAAAGCAATTATGCCTAAGCTTTTCTCAAAATGGCATTTTAGTTTTGGAGGCTTCACATTCTATCCCTAGCTTGCATTCGAATGCTTTAATTCCTAAGAGAGCTGGTTTATCTCTTTTATTTTGTTTAGGGAACAACATTGAGCATTTTGCCTAAGCCAAATAATACTATGGATGGGACAGACAAAAGAATTCCAATATTATTAATAAGCTAAGTACTGTACATCATTAGACAGTGGAGGAATGAACCATAAATTTGGCAGTCTCATTTTTTTCGGCTTTAAAATTTAATAATAGCTAAGCCTAGCCTTATGTTATGTTAACGGGCTGATTCAGCCTAATTTTGGTCCTGCAATGCATATTTACCTCCCCCATTTAAAAAAGATACATCCCTTTTTCATTTTTTACAAAATATTTCCCAACGTACCTCTAATTTATAATCAATCTCAAAATGATTGCTTTCCAAAAATAGTGTTTTTTGCTTACCCCTTTTCTCTGTTACTCATCCTCTCCGCGTCTTCGTCTTCATTGACATTATCATGACAACCAATGTGACTACAAAGACCTCACTAAATGTCTGTGCACAAAACCTCTTAACGAACCTGATGAGGCCATGGCCTCCATACACACGAGCACAGAAACTTTTGCTTAAAAAGAACGATAACAAGTAGTAGCTATTTTTGTATGTTTTTTAAGGTTGTTAAAATTGGACTATCAAAATTGCATTCCCATAGAAGAAACAAGAGTCATTGACGCCTCCCATAAGAGAAATAGGAGCTGGTGTCTCCCATGAGAGAAGGGGAGCAAGTGGCGTCTTCTATACCACGTGGGTCAACAACAAGAAGGAGAAATGAGACTCAATAGTGTTTCCCATATTGTAAGTTGAATTGATGTCTATTTAGTTTGTTTGTGGTATTGTTCTACATCTTATTGTTGTATCGTGATTGTTGATAATCATCATGTTTTTAGATTTTGTTGATATTTTATTGTTTTATTTATTTTCTAGCCTGTACAGATTGCTGGATGTAAAACTACCATTCTTGCAACTCCTCCAACTCATCTATATCGTATGAAAATATTTGTGAGGTTTGTGTCTTTTCTTACCAATGTTTTTTTTTTTTTACAGGAGGAGGTAGTGTACTATTCAAAGAAGGCTGGGGTGACTCACATCTTCAAAGTTGGAGGAGACTAGGTTTGAAGCATGATAATTTCATCCTTGTTTATATATTTGTATTATTATGGTTATGATTAAATTAAACAATGATTAATATGACATTCTTTGATATTGTAGGCCATATTTGCCATGACTTGGGGAATAGAAACTTGTCCCAAGTGAATTTTCTCATTATTATTGTTGATAGCTAATAGATTAGCTTTATTCATCTTTGATTGGATACACTACTACCAATTGTGACATTTTGTCAGGATTTGCTGAAATTGAAGATTTAAAGGAGATATTAAATTTATTCTATAATTTATAACATAATGACATAACATTGTTTGAAATTTAAGGTGTTTTTCTTATATCATAAAATTTAAATACTTCATAGTTCTTAATTTTTTTTTCCATAATTTCTTGTGATGACACTTTTGTAGGTTGAGAAAATTCTTGGTCCAGGAAACTAAGAATGTTATATAACTATGCATAATGTTATGCCCAGAAAATTCTTTTAATTTAAATATAAGCAACACATGTTGCACTTGCCCTATTGCGCTTCTTCTGCTTTCTTGCTTCCTACTAATTGATAGTGATACACTTATGGCTTCCTCCAACTCCCAGATATGTGGCCTCCTAAGCGTTAGTGCCTTTGCCAGTCCCCAAAGCCCATTCTCCTTAGGGCATACGTGGATGCATACCAAAGGCTTGGTGAACCCAAAGAACAATTTCTTTTCCATTAAGAGTTCTTTTTCAAAGCTTTGGACTGAAACATATATATATATATATATATATAATTGCGTCAATTTTCTTAAACAAACATTATTTGTTGTGTTGTTATATATATGTTACTATGGCTAACTAGTGTATGTGGTTGGTGATATATGTATGTACAGCCTCAACCTCTGGATGGTACTTCTAAAAGGACTCTTACAAAATATGTTTTTGATTGTGACTTTCGAATGGTTGGCCATCTTTTTTATTCTTATTACCATGTATTATAATAATTTGGTTTGCACCGTCCTTTCCTAACTTTTATGACTAACGCTTCTTGTTGTGTTGATTGGTCTTAGAGAATTGTGAAATGGCTGGCTTCAAATTTAAGAGAGACGAAGGCATAAACCTTTAATTGGATGACCCTCAAGCTTTTCAGCGTCTCCTTAAGTTAGTCATGGAAGCAAACTCTGAGCTCACATTCTCCACTCATGAGAACATCATGTTTAGTGTGTCAACTGTTACACTAAATGGTTCCAAGGATATTTATACAACGCTCACAGAGGCTACATTTAAGGAATTATGTTCAGATCTTTTTGATAGGTAATAAGGCCTTAAAATTTTCTAGTGTTGTAGTCTTTTGATGTATAACATACTTAATTAAATTATATTTGGTGGTTGTTATTTACTTTATTTTTTATTTTTTAATGTTATGAATGGAATTAAAAATAATGACAATCAAATCCATGATAAATTGATCTTGAATCAGAGGATGAATGGTGCTATTATCAAAATGGAAAATTAAGTGCCAGTCAATTCAATCATGCACTTGGTCTTTTGGAAAATTCATATCGCTTTAATTTGTGGAAGACTAAAGTGATTAAAAGCCCCTATGTTAAGGAAGTCATGCATGGAATTTACAACGAAGAAAATGCTAAAAAAAGAGTACAAATTGATGATGTCTGATGATGATACTATGAATGGTACCAGCATGCATAATTGGCTTGAGGCATTTCCTGACGGCATTATTCAGACCGTCAAGGGTTTAGATGGATTGGTTGGAATACTACAAATAAAATGTTCATTTAATAAGGGCAATGATACAGAACTTTGGAAGGATATTCCTTATTATTATATGCCCCAACTACAAGGTCAGTTGGTCGTAATGAACCTTGAATGACTTGATCTATGTGTAAAGACTCCATGCAAAGGAAGCATCATCTTTCAAGTACAAAGGGATCATAAATACTGGACACTAATAGAAGATATGCTACGTGAATTCTGGTTCTACAAGATGCTGGAAGCCAGAAAAGTGTTTCAATTCATCCAAAAAAAAGAGGCTTTTTGACCTATGGGTAATTTTGAAATTACCCATAAGCTGTGATATGGAGTGGGTGTTTTATTGTTCCTTAGACCCATTTCTTCCACTCATTAATAAGGATTCCTTCCTTTTTTTCTAATCAATGATAGACAATTTTGTAGGAAATTAAAAATTTTAAAGATTTTTTTAACAAGGGTTTTAAGATTAGGATTTTGTAATTTGAATTTAATGGATTTAGAATATAGAATTTGAAAAGACTTTACAGATTTATAAGATTTGAAAATAATTTATGGATTTCTAGAAAAAAAAAAAAATATTCTGAACACAAACTAATAAGAGTTTGTTTGAAAATATCATTGAACACAAACTAATCACAAATCATCATGAATTGAACATTCTCACTTGCTAATAATGTATATGAATTCTAAATCAAAGTTACAAGTTGCTAATACATTTTGAGATATCTTTTTCACAAATTTTCATAAAGTGATAGCGAAAAATAATAACAAAACATTAGTCAAAAATATAAAATGTTCCATTTAACCCATAAAATCAATAATGCCATAAAAATATAAATCAAATAATTCAACAAAAAAGACATGATGATCAAAACATTAATCATCTGGCTAACTTGAAGAATATTTAAAATAACATTCTTCTAGTGACATATGAATAGATTTGAGATTTCTTTGATAGCATTCCAAACATTGTTTTCTGTTTTCTCTATTAAGTTGTGTATTTTTTCAAAATTGACTACATTAGTTTAGAAAGGTCTTTTAAAATTTTAACTTAATTATTTGTCCCGGCTGAGTTAGAACTTCCTCATCCAGGTCCAGGCTCAGATTTACTTCCCTTACGAAGATTTTCATTTCATTAGGAATTTATGAACCTAAAAGGGAATAAGATGGTGGACTACATTGATTCATAGTGATTTGAGGATATGAACACATCACTATTAGGATCATATGAAAAGTCTTAGCTTTAAACAGAAAAACATGTCGGTGAGAGACTGTCTCTAAAGCAAAGAGAATGAAATAAAAAAGTTTGTGATGAGAAAGAAAAGTCTTGAGGTTGGATGAGATTGTGTGCTGGGTTTGGTATTTATATGATCAACTAAAAAGTCCATAAAATCCATCAAAATCCAATTAAAAAAACAATCTTTCAAAAAATTTATGATTTTGAATAACAGATGACTTTTTTTAAGTTATTCAAAATTCCAATTGAAAATCACAAGAATTCGTTGTCCTCTAAATTTTTTTTTTGATAATTTTAGTTGAATACCATCAAATTATTTTTTATTATTTAAGAATCTTGATTGAATATCCCAAGACATTTTTACCAAACAAAAAAGTTTTTAAAATCCTAAATAATCTTAATCCAATACATGTTATAACTTACCATTTTTAGAAGTTAAAAATTATAGCATGATTATTAAAGTTTTAACACACAGATAAAACAAAGACATGCCAGTGGCAACAAAACATCTATCAATAAACAGGATAACAATCTTGCGGGCAATAATGATGCCACAATTTGAATGCAAAAGGAAAAGCAAAAAACAATGTCATTTTCTTAGTATTTTCTTTATGCTTGGCAAGTCTTCTCCACTCTTAGCTTTAGTGGTTCTCATGTTTTCAATAAATTAAATCGTATCTTTGATGAGCACAAGCTGTAAGTGTGGAACCTTCTTCGGTTTAGTGGCTTTGAGCAAATCACTTTTGCTTTTTCAGTCAAGGCTTTGCTCTCATCAATTGCTAATCTATGATTTATGTTACTTGGAGTAGACTTGAATAAATCAAAATCTGTGTGTTTCAAATACGAATCTATTTCTTCTTTTCCTTTTACCTCTCCTTTTTTGGACACTTTTGCTAATTTCTTTTTATGAAATTACACAAAAGGTGTAATATGAAAACATATTACATATTACACGGGTGAGTCTTTTACTGTTCATTCAATAGGAGACGTCACTCGGATCCATTTCTCCCACTCAATCAACAAGTGTGAGACACCACTCCTTTCCTTTTGTCTAACCAATTAGAAATAACTGGCTGGCGCGTGTTTCCTAACAAATATAAGAGACATCATTGAGACTCATTTTTTCTTTTTTATTGGCCCACATGGCATAAGAGACGTCACTTGCTCTCCTTTCTCTTATGGGAGGAGACATCTCTTATTTCTCCCATGGCATGAGTATGAGAGGCGCCAATGACTTTTCTCATATGGAAATACAATTTTGATGATCTCTTCTCCTCCTATCTCCCCCTTTCACTATGGTTGCACTTTGAAATTCTTGAAGTAAAAAAGCAAGAAAGTGTCGTTCGGTCTACTTCTTCTCATAATTAAAATTTTTGTGGTTCCAAATAGCATGTGAAAGGGACTTCAAAAATTTTGATGGTGAAAAGAAGTAGATCAAACAAAGCTTCCTTGCTTTTTTACTCCAAAATTTTCAAATGACAGCCATGGTGAAAGGGGGGCAAGAGAAGAAGGAAACATCAAAATTACATTCCCATGAAAGAAGCAAGAGTCATTGGCACCTCCCATGGAAGAAATATGATCAAGTGGCATCTCTTATGCCACATGGACCAAACAAAAAAAAAGAAAAAGAAAAGGGATCCAATGGCATCTCCCATATTTGTCAAGGAACACGTGCCAGAAGTATTTATGATTGGTTGGAGAAAAGGAAGAGAGTCACATTTCCTACTTGTTAACTTAATGAGAAAAATGGATTTAAGTGGTGTCTCCCACTAAATAAAAGACACTTTGAAAATATGTTTCCATATTATATTTCGTGGATAATTTTTTTTATATAGGTAAAAAAACCTTAAATATTTATATGACTTTAATTGCCCCATAATTTTAAACTTATTATATCTTTATTGTTTCATTTAAAATAAAGATAAAAGGTGATACATGGTGGTATAAAAAGTTTTACACCGTTTATCAATCACAACTTTTGTTTATGATAAGTTAATTGATTTTTTATAAAATTATTTTAAAAATCATTTTAACGGTTGGTTGTGATTTTAAAACTATTTTATACCACCATAAGCATTAAACTATTTAAAATAATAGTTTTAATTTTTCTAAAGTTAATGATTTGATGAATCTTCAACACATGAAATAATTTAGGGAAATAAAAAAAATGACATTAATAATAATAAAAAATAGCACCACTTTGTAAAAAGAAATTTAGTTAGAAATTGAATATTATGTAAATATTTACAAAATTCCATAAAAAAAAAATTACGAGAAAATAAGGAATGTGTCTCCATTGCCTAATAATACTTAAGTAACATAGCACAATTTAATTATTAGTTAAATTTCTCACTTTATTTTTTAGGTGAATTGGGATTTACCGGTCGAGAGCCGATGACTTGTAATAAACATTATATTATTTTAATAAAGATAATATACACTCCTATAAAAAAAAAGAAAAACATATTATACACTTTCAAAGTTAATTTTAAATCATTTATTCTAAACTGGACTTATAGGTAGATCCGTAGATGCAATATGAAAATAATATTAAGAAATGATCCAAATGGCATAATATATCAACTATTTTATTTTTCTCTAATCAGTGCCCTGCCTAAAACTCTCAATTATCTGGCTCTTCTCTCCTATCTTCCATTCTATCTTTTGCTTGTCTTCTTTCAAAAAAACCAGCAACCCGATTACCTAAAAGAAGTGTACGAGTATTCCCATATTACATTATAATGGTGTTCATCAACATGCTTCAGCACATCATCTTCAAGTTTCCAATCCCTTTTAAACACAGCAATCTGTGAAGCGTGACCGGGTTCAACATCAGCAGAACCCCCAACCCCACTAAACTCCACATTGTATTTGTGACAAGCAGCTAAGTCACCCCAACCCCACTAAACTCCACATTGTATTTGTGACAAGCAGTTAAGTCAGATGCCCATTGTCTGCACTGCTCTCTGGTCAATTCAAATTTGTGATCATGATTACGAAATTTACATGATTGCAACAGGGTTTTCTCATCTGATTCCTCTTGTTCTTGGGTTGGAGGATTCAACTTCTGGAGTACTACATTGTATTCAAAATTTGGTGAAGAAACAATGAGAGTCCTTGGACGATAAAAACTTGATGCCATATCCCCAAATAAACAAGTTTGATCTTCATCCAATGTTCAATCACCTGCATTTTATCAGGAACATGACAGTGATAGCATAAGAACAATTCAAATATGTAATATAAATAAAGTATATTTCCAGTGAATTGGTGCAGAAAGTAACGAGAGGTATACATATAGAATTCCTAGTTATAACAATGCAGAAATGTTTTAACACTTTAACTGCTTGTTCATGTACTGGCTAAAGAATGATAAAGAGTAAAGACAACAGTAGTGGCAGCTTTACACAGTTAATAAGACTGAGGTGTTTGAACTAGAATGTGTAGATGAAGGAATGCTTGCAAAGTGCAAACATGTGCAAACTACCATGAAACCAGTCACTGCAGAGAAATGAAAATAATAAACATATTTTTCAAATCAAACCACTTCATAAGCAGGCAAATCTAGATTGTAGATCTGTCACTGTGACCTTGTACCATGCCCCACGGGCAACTTCAGCTATCTCCAG
Organism: Amphicarpaea edgeworthii; assembly: GCA_014843725.1. Taxonomy (NCBI): domain Eukaryota; kingdom Viridiplantae; phylum Streptophyta; class Magnoliopsida; order Fabales; family Fabaceae; genus Amphicarpaea; species Amphicarpaea edgeworthii. The sequence goes on from CM026325.1 coordinate 6,738,963, forward strand.
TGTCCAGTGATAACCTGGAGCACTTCAATCTTGGTCCAATGCCATGACATTCTGCATTTATAAATTGATGGAAGGGTTGGGATTTGAAGATTGATCTCCTTCAAGATCCAAAAATTGAGTGAAAAATAGTCCTAATAATTGGCACCAAATTATTATCAGTAATCAGTCCAGACATGAAAAACCAAAAATAATATAAAGAACTATGCTGCATAAACCCTAAAACACTAATTTGAATGATGTTTTCCTTTCTACATTCTTTTCTTTCTCATAGGCAATGCAATTAATGATGAAATTGTCATTCCAAACAAAGTTAAGAACGGGATTGACATCTTGTATCACAAGTTTGTGAAAATTTCCATACATAAGGTTCCAAAAACACACACACATTATAAAAGGAAAAGAATTATTTGAGGAGCAATTGAAAAATTGTAACATACCAATCTTCCAGCCATCCAAGGTTGAAATCACATATTGCTGACTCTGGCAAATTGATCTATTAAAAGCAAAATGAAACGAGCTGAGATTATGACAGTAGTTTGTAAGCTACAAATTCACAAAGCTATACACCCATCCAAGAATAACAAATAACTACCACTTTCTTACCTCTGAATGTTTTGCCAGAAGACACACTATTTCTTCCATGTCAAACCAATGTTTACCATTTTACATCAATATCTACTTAACCAGTCAAGATCATTTTTCCTATCTGACTGTATTACCATGGTTAAGTTGAATGCAAGCATTTCTAACAATGGCATGATCTGACATCAATTGCTGATTGAAGTCCTTCTAAAACAGCAAAATTCTCATTGGCAATCAATCTACCCAACTATACCCTGCTTGCTTCTTGATATTCTTTCCTTCCATCAACACTCTCACACTCTCAGCATCATCCCATTGTCCTAAATTAGCATACATATTATATAACAACACATATGGAGCAGAACTTTCTGGTTCAAGTTTGATCAAAGCATCAGCAGCTACTAGGGCCAATTCCACATTATTATGCACTCTACAAGCACCTAATAATGCACCCCACACAGCCTTATCTGGTTTGAATGGTATGGTATTTATCAAATCCATAGCTTCCTGAAGCTGCCCCTGCCGTCCCAAGATGTCCACAAGGGAAGCAAAGTGCTCAACTCGTGGCTCAATACCATAGTCATTAATCATGGATTTGAATTGCCTCCTCCCTTCTTCAACTAATCCTGCATGGGCGCATGCATTCAAAACTGCAATGAAGGTTATATAGGTAAGGTGAATTTTAAGCCTTTTCATCAGTTTGAAAAGCTCTAGGGCCTCTACAGCTAAGCCATGAGATGCATAGCCTCCAATCATTGCATTCCAAGTGATCACATCTTTATAAAGCTTTATCTCATTAAATACCGTGTATGCATCAATTATTGCCCCACATCTTGAGTACATGGTAATAAGGGAATTGTTTATTGGTGAATCTGGAAGAACGGTCTTTGTGTCAAGTTGATGTAACTGCTTACCAAGGTAAAGATCCACCAACCCAGTACACACACTGATAACTGAAGATAATGTGTGTTTATCTGGCCTCTCTCCCTCTAGTTGCATCTGAGAAAATAGCCTAATAGCACCCTTATAGTCTTCATTTTTCTCATAACCAGCTATTATTGCGTTCCATGAGATCAGGTTTTTGTGGGGCATCCTCTCAAAGAAATCTTTTGCAAGATTCAAGTCACCCATCTGCGCAAACCCAGATATTATTGAATTCCATGAAAGTACATCAGGACTTGGCATTTCCCTGAAAAGCTTTGAAGCCTCTTCCATGTTGGAGATTTGAACATAGCCGCTGATCATGGTGTTCCAAGAACAAGTATCCTGCTCCACCATCGTATCAAAGAGTTCCCTGGCAGAAACCATATCTCCCGCTTTCACATAGCACATCATCATCGAATTCCACGAGACCACATTCCGCCTAAATCTCCTTTGACCCTCATTCCCATCACCTTGATCATCCGGAATCCCATCAAAAAGGCACCGAGCCTCTTCCACCTGACCTCTTTGGCCATAACCCGCAATCAGGGTGTTATAAGCATGCACCAAATCATCATTCCCACCATCGCCATTCCCACATTCACGCAGAATCCCAGCAGCCATATCCAATTCACCATTTCTAACAAGCCCTGAAGTGAGAGCACTAAGAGAGGCCAAATCACGCTCGGGCACCATCTTGAAAAAACCAACAGCCGAGTCCACATCACCATTCAGCAAGAACCCCGTAATCACAGCATTGAAGGACACAACATTACGCTCTGGCATGGCGTTGAAGAGCTTCAAAGCCTGGTCCATCCTTCCATTCTTAGCATACCCACTAATGACTGTGTTCCAAGAGACACAATCTCTCTGGGGCATTGAATCAAACAGCCTTCTTCCTTCCTCAACAAACCTGCTTCCGCAACACGAAAAGTACCCCGAAACAATGAGGTTCCAAGACACAACGTCCCTTCGAGGCATTTCGTCGAACAGTTGGCATGCCTTGGCAATTTCTCTCCGATGCACGTACCCACTAATCATGGAGTTCCAAGTAATGGTATCTCGGTGCTTCCTGGAATCAAATAGTGCTCTCACTTCGCTTAGTCTACCACTTCGAATCAGATTCAATATTTTTTTGTTGGATTGGTTGAACGGTGACGAATTATAGTTATGTGTTAGAGAAGCTGAGGCATGACAACAGCGGATACGAGGTAGTTGTTCGACTATGTTTCTGCTACTTAGTCTACCGTACAAAGTTGCCATTAACAAAATGGAGATACCGTCACAAGAAAAACAAGCATAAAACAATCATTCACAAGCATCGCAATAAAACAAGCATGAAACAAAACGACAGGAATGGAATTAAACGCGGAACAGAATTAGAATTCAGAAGCAAGTTGAGGATATAAAAAGCACTTAAAAGGAAATTAAGTACATTTCAACATTCAAAAGAAAAAAAAAAGAGAATAAAAGAAAGTGAAATGACGAGAACCTTCGATGAGTTGAGTGCGCCGCAATGAGAAGGAGAATGAAGGATTGTTAAATATGAGTGAAGTGTATAGGGGTGTAGATGCGGTTTCGGTTTTTGGGCAAAAAGTCATTCGAACCTAGTCACACCAAAGAACCAAATAGGCAAATATCACATACACTGAAAACCTAGCCATAGAGAACCAAATCACACAAACACAGAGAACCTGGTCATTGAGAACCAAATCATACATACAGAGAACCAATCAAGATGCAAACTAAACTAGTAAATCTCAAAAGGCAGAGAACTGAAACATTAATAGATGACAGATTAGACATACAGGCAAGCACGTGAGCGTAGTGGTCCGTCGTGACTCGGTGGTCCGTGACACCGTCGATGACTCGGTGGTTTGCGAACAGAGAAGGCGACGCAGACACGGAAGAATGAAGGTCTTTCGCGAAATTGATGACGTAGTTGCCGGCTTCCGCAGTGGCAGTGGTCCGTCGCCGTCAGTGCCGGTGGTCAGCGGTGGCGCAGCACGGAGAAGAAGGAAGAACCGCGGGGCGAAGCTTCCAACTCCAAGATGAAGGCGCCGTCGAGGTTCGTGGCTTCTTGCTCCGGCGAGGTTGAGGGCACGAGATTGAGAGGCAGAGGGGAACAAGAGATCGAGGAGAACAAGAAAAGCTTGAATGGCGGGCGGGCACAGAGGTTTCCTTTCTAATTTTGATTTTTTTCCCCTTCACGGCTTCACCCTCACTAACGGCTTCACCCACACTAAGCTCTAAAGGCAGAGTAAAAAAGAAAAAACTAACCTTTCAGTTCGGTTCGCTTTGGATTTTTCTGGTGTTTTGTGATTTTTTTTTTTATCGGTTTATGAACACCCTGAATGCAAGGGAAGAGAAGAGGAAAGGATTTTCTTTTCAATAATAAGTAGTGGTTAAGTTTATTTTAAATTTAAGTTTTATTTAAAAAAATAATAATTTAAATAATTATCATTGAATTTTGTATTAATGACTATTAACTTGAAATTTTAAATTGCTATCTCCCCTTAAAATATTTACAAAATACATTTAATTTAATAAACTATTTTAAAAGTTTTTTTTTATCTTAAAATGTACTAATTATAATATTAAAATTTATCTAACACTCAATATTTTATGAACTTTGACAGAAGAAAAAAATGATAGATGAAAATAAGTAAGAGAAAGATAACTAAGAAGATAGATTTTAGAGTGTTGATTTGAGATAAATAGGAAAGAAAAAAAATTAATAATGAAAATCATTTCTTTTCAAAACAATTTATTGTTTATAAGGACAAAAATCGAGTTAAGTTGACTTGATTCACCCTTTAAAAAAATGTGCAATTTTAGAGTCTAACTATAGTCTTTGTATGATTTTGGTTTTGTATTATTCCTTATGTGACTTATGAAAATAAGAGAAATTATATCAAAAGTGTACGAAGTAGGGATAAAATCCCTCACTTTATACTTCCATAACAACACTAAACTTCTAGATTTTAGACCTTTCCCTCTCATCTGCACAACTGCACTGCAGGTGTAAAGTTTGTATAATTATCAACAAAACATTTCATCTATGAATACATTCAATCATGCATGCAATGCAAGTAACAGCCGTGTGCTGGTTTTGGTTTCCTCATGGCGATGATTTGTTTTGATGTAATGTAGCTTTTAAGGTTTGTTACTAATTAGTAACATGGATTTAAGGATTTTGTATCACGAGCTTTGGTTTTTCCGTCGGTAATACTTGTGCTGATATTAAGCACACCATGCCCAAGCGCTTTTGGGAAGAGTGGAAGCAATGTGAAAACAGCTATTTTTCTGTCCCCCAAGTTGCCAATAAATTTGATTATGATATTGTTTTTCCTAGAGGTCATATTGCACTTAAGAGTTTCAATGCAGGGAACCCTGTGCCTCTTCACGAAACTTATCTCCACCACTGGATCGTTGGAAAATACTACCAACCTAAACATATCACAACAAACACAAGATATGATGGCCATAGGATGCTTCACGACTCTCACAGCTATATAATGGCGAGGAACAGTGGCATATGCCACTCTTGACAATACTTTGCAATATAAGCATTTACATGATTCAATATTGAATGATATGCCATTTTGGCCGTTGTTGATGATATGCCATTTTCCTCTACTGATGTTTAATTGATTAGAGTCAAATTTATTTATTTTTTTCAGAAATTCATATCTTTCAATACCTATTCTTCCTTTTATTCAATTTCTCTTATAGATCATATTGAACAATCTCTTATAAGTCCTTAATCATTTATTAAAGTGGCACTTTCTCTTACCGTGTGGAAGGATTGAGTGGGATGGAGGTAAGAGATAAGGTTAGTTGAGTAAATTTAATAAAAAGGAGGTATATTTTTAAATTAAGGAGGTAAATTTAACAATTGTAAAAAAAAAAAAAAATTGGTATTAAGTCTCCACAAAGGTAAATATTCTTCTTCAAACACAATTTATTCCATAATCAATTATAATTCGAATCATGTATCAATTATTAGCATGTCATTAGCCCCCTACACAATAATATTGGAAGTGGCTTCCCATTCTACCACCTTTTATTTATAAATAAAAGAAAGTCATTTTGGAAATGCAAACTTAGGAATCCCAAATCAACTAGGACCTTTTTTGGTTCAACGTGAGCACTGATAAAATTCATTGTTTTAGCTTATTATTAAAACTCTTATCAATTTATTAAAAACCCTTAAGTTACACCTGCAAATACAACAGAAAATCATAAAACGCGTAATAAAAAGAAAAATAATAATCCAAATTAAATATTTCAAATAATAAAATCCTAAGATCTGTGCACTTTGGGAACAAGTTCAGAGACAGGTTGTATTGTGTGTGAAACATTCTGTACTCGCCTGAAGGTTCTCTATCCAAAAAAAAGAAATTCTAATTTTGAATGGATTTCACCAAGTCATCTCTAACCAAACAATTGTACCTTTGTTCTATGTTTGTAGCCATTGTGTAAGGTTGATTGTTTCGGTGATCCTACTTTTAGGAGCTCTTTGTTTAGCCAATAAAATTATGGCCATCGTGTGTTCTCATAGTTTAAATATAATAAGGTAATGTAATATTCATATTCCAAACACTTTTAAGTACTACTAAACTGGGATGCCGTATGATATTTCTAAACAAAATCGTAGCACAAATTCTATTGTTAGTTGAACTTGAACAGAAAGATGGATCAACATCATATAAAATAAAAGGAAAGTTTATGCAGCAAATAAGACCATAAGATAGAACTTTTTTCTATTAAATTTCACTTATGCAAGCAAAAATTTACAATATGTATATACAATATACAACAATTTTGTTTTTTATCCTCTTTTTTCCCAATTACATGAATGCTAACAAAGCAAATAAATTGAATTATGACGGTTTCACATCTCAGCTACTCCAATCATTGAAAAAAAAAGGGAAATCAAGGTGGGGGAAAAAATGATACCGTGGGACATCCTATGACACTATCAACCACTTTTAAGGGCTAGCAGGAACAACTGAACTAGTTTGAAGCAATTTTCCAGCATCTTCATCCATTGGGATCTTGCTCCAACCATTTCTCATGGACAAAATTCTTACTCTCTCAAGCCCATTGCCTCTGAATCCTGTCATTCTTGATGACATCATTGGCATCACAAGAACTGATGATGCATTGATGGTATCCTCCCCAAAACCAAGAGACAATGCACAAGAAGTCTGCAAAAGAGATAGAAAGAAGTCATTTATTTATCATCATAACAAACGGCACCATTCACGACTACGACGAATGTTAATGCAACTAGCAGTAATACCTTTGCCTTTGCCAACAAATCTGTAATCTTTATTAGTACTGCTTTGACAACTGATCTTGTGTCTTTGTTTTGTGCTTCTTCGGGAGATACTACCAGCCTATCATAGATATAAACAATATAGGCATCAGTGAAAGTCACCAACATTATGTGTACCACAGCATAAGATGATACAATGAAATAGTATTTCTTCAATCATTCCGTTTCCCTTCAGTGATGCTTCATAAATATGGTAAAAACTATAGAACTACAAGTTCTTCACTTTATGTAAATCATACAAAAGATTCATACTGTACCTGTTCACTTCTGTTGACATGGCAGGAGAAGGCACCAAGGAAACCAAAGAACTATCTTTAGTCTCAGGACCTGAAACTTCACAAAACAAAGTTACGTATTATCCTCTGCATACCTTGAATTATAGAAAAACATTAAATAATCATAAAATTATAGTACCTTTTGATTCATCAGGTGCCAGCAAAGAAATGCCAATAAACACACACATCATTCCAAGTATAAACATTGTTGTCCTTAATGCATCAAATACCTGTATTCAGGAAGGTAAGTTTTATATCACACCTAAATTCATTATCAAAATACATTCAGAATTCATCAAATAAATGATACAAACATTCACCATACAAAATAAAAATAAAACATACTAGTGATACAAGCATAAGAACTTGAGAAATATTTATTTCTAGATTCTAGTAGGTGCCAAATGAGTGTCTACTTACTATAGACAAAAAATCAGTTTTTCAAAATTTGTATATTTGAAAATATTTCTGTCACAAATTGTATTTCTCACATCTTTTAACCATTGGCCAACTTAGTAGTTTAGACTATTTTACAACTTGGGACCTTTTGGATAAATTTCTTCATAAGCATTTCTAGGGAAATAAAATAAGACAAAAATGAAATTAGTTTCTCCATAAGCTAAAATTAGCTTATGAATAAGCTAATTTGAAAAAACTTTTGCATCTTAGCTTTTCCAAAAACTTATTTTTAACTTATGCATAAGCTAATTTTAGCTTCTAGAGAAACTTATTTTATTTACAACTTATTTGGATTTATCTTATGATATAAACTCTTGTGTAAGTATTTGGAGAATTGAAGTTATGATATGTTATGACTACAAGTTGTTTTCAGTTAATTTCAATTAGCTTTCCAAGATACTTACATAGTAGCAAGATTAAGTCTTTTTTTCTTTTTGAGTTTGACTTACGTTATCTAGGCCTAGGTCTGGTTTTGTATGTTGAACCCATGCTCCATGGTGTTTCTAAATGATGTAACGGATTTGATTTTCTGAAATATATACTCAAGTGACTATTCCATTAAAGTAGGAGTTAATATTTAATTATTTTTCTTTAATAATATGATTAAAATTTCTTAAGAGTGCCTGTGCAAGACAAAGGCTACCTGTGTGAATTAAGTGAAAGAGAAAATACCTGATATTCTTGAAAATATATAAATCCTGTACAGATTGAGAATAAAGTCCATGCTATCTGAAACATGGGAACAATAAGAATTGCATCATACAATGACAGTCCTTCATTCAACCTGGTCATCTGCAAAATTGGAAAAGACAGGGTTAGCATTCACATTTGTAGTAAATTAACTTCATAAAATTATAATTAATAAAGCCCAACAAAAAAAATCTTTACCCAAGAAAAGCCTTACCCAAAATCCAGCAGTACTAAGAAATAAAAGAAGCATGCAATACGTGAACCAGCCGTGCAACTGATAACCATTGGACATAGCCAGTCGTAATAGGTTAGAACTGCCAAAAAGTTGACATTAGGAACAAAGTACATGGCTATTGTATCATGAAGCATGGTAACATGTTGGAGTAGCTGACTTACAGCGATTTAGCAAACAACACTGAGCATGAACCTACGGCCCCTGAAACTACAGCATATGAGAAGGGAAGTAGCATTTTCCAATAGGGTCTGAGGTCATGCCCTGATACTGCAAGCAGAAGTTCTCCCCTCCTGCATATTCCACATGTTAATCATAAATATGAAAAATAGTTTAATTAGACTAGCAACAAATAATTAAATCCTACTAATTACTTGTAGATGGAGTGATGCAAGGCAACAATTGAGATCAAAGCTAGAAGGTATAGAAGGAATGCAATATTGGTATATTTCTCTGTCAACTGCTCTGGTGTATAAACTGAAACACAAGTAGTTAACCACAAATTAATTTTCATTTGCAACTTTGAAATCAATAATTGCAATATCATATGATTGAACTGTTTAACAGCAATGAAACATAAAATTTTGTATGTATAAAGAACATATTCAACAAAAAATCAAATTAAGTTTATAGCAGAAGCATTATAAAAAGCTCCTTCCTATCTCTCACATATAAAACCTTAGCATACTAAAGTTGCAGTTTGCCAAATTAGTAGTTCAGTCATTTGATTGCAGATAATACTCTGGTAATGTACTGAAGCAAATATTTAATTTAACTAGGCAGAATGTTACATACCAGGTGATTGGTGATTGCCAAAAGCTACTAGAAAAACATTCCCAAGAACAATGAAAGCTGTGGCAACCAGTACCCTGATAAAAGGCCACCAATTAGGTTACAAGAATTAACAGCTAGAACAGAGTTGGTGAAAAGAAACAATAATCTCAGTTCAAATTTAGCATACTTGACTGTCACCATTTTGTTCAAGACAAAGTAAGCGAAGGCAATGTTAGATACAAACTGAACAGATCCCAGTGCTGCAAGAAGTGACTGTACAGCAGCCAGAAGAATAAGTAATCAGAATTCAGCACAAATGGAAATACATCCATCAAATCAATCATAAGGAATTGCATATTTCACTAAATATACGCCAACCAACCAAACAAACAAAAATACAAAACTACATACTATCATAGAATTACACCATATATTATTGAACAAAAAAATCCCAATCAAATTGCAGGAAACATACCTGAGCAGCATACCCAAAGGAAATGAAATTAAGGCAATTTCCAAGAAAGAAAAATACAATGCCTGCATATCAAGAATTATGCAATGAAAGCAAAGTTCAGGAATCAGCCACCTAGATAAAATGTGCAAAACCCATATATAAATGCAATTAGAATATACCAATTCTCCAACTCTGGAAGTATATAATAGGCTTCAGATTCATCTTTCCATTTACCCCATCAGTTCCAAGATGTCTTTCTCTCTGCAATAAAAAAGGAAAAAAAAAAAAACCTAACCTATCAGGTTTATCAAATAATTTGATACTAGAAGTTGCAACTTACAAGAAATAGTACAGGCTGAAGGTTAATATTGACATTGAGATGTAATATGACATGAACATAAACCAGTTCTGAAATTCAGAATCAAATGGAATTAAGTATAAGGAAGTTCCAGTGCTTCACTTTAATTGCACAAGTCCCTAATCCAAAAAACCATGCAGACAATATATCCAAAGGGAAACATTAACCCATTAATTAAGTCAAGATTTATCATGTCAGCTGAAATCTGAAAAGGAATACAATAGCAAAGCCAATTTTTGCACCACATTACAAAAAAGAAAAAGGAAAGAGAAACATATATACAAAAATGTACTTCACAAACAGTTCCAACCAGAAAAACGAATTTGGCCATACCTCATTATGCCCTAATTTGAGAAGATTGGTCCCAAAGTTTATTGCAATACTGCCAAAGAGGTTGATAATAGCTCCAACAACCCACTCCCCCATGAATAAAATGATGTGGCACCGCTAAGGAGACACCACATGCAGCAGGAAAAAAAATCCAATGGCTCTGTCTATCAGATGGTAGTTCTCAAACTCTTGTACACAATGCAAAACATGGGTTGAAAGGAAGATAGATAGCCCTTCTTCTACACACCAAGTGTCAGAACAACAATCCTCCTGTGTCACCACCACCAAACACCAATCAAACCATCAAATCAAAGTTCACACCTTCAACAACGTTATCTATGAGTAAAATCAATCAAGCTGATAAAGGGTAGGGGGAATAAAAGGTATCACAAGAAATAGAAAAAAAAAAAAATTCAATATACACAAACCCAGTTGGCTCAAATTCAAACCATAAAAAGTAAGACTAATTTGTGCAGTGAAGATCATCTTTTTTTTTTTTTTAACAAAGGGGCACAGAATCTAATCAATTGGGGGGGGAATAAACAACACAATGTAACTCTTCAAATCTTCTGACCTTTCAACATTTAAGAAAGACAAAACATAACAGCAATCAAAGAAAAAATAATAATAAAGAGGGAGCTTCTAACCTTGAAGAACCCAGATCTGCTATGTCTGCAAGGAAATTGAACCCGCAATACTGATCCAACTAAACCATTGGGGGAAAAAAAATTAAAAAAAGGGAAATTAAAACCCAAAAAAATGCATTGTGGGGGGGAAGGGTTGAATGGGAATCGTGAAAGCTTGAAAAAGGTGCTCGATTACCTAAGAGACAATCAATCAATTCACTCTTCTGTTGGAACAGAAAATTGAAATTGCGAGGTTGGACGCGTGGGTTGAACGGGAATGAATAATACGTAATAATAAAGAAAGAAAGGTAGATTCAGGGGAAGGATAAAAAAGGTATTGAAAAATAAAACTATAAAAACAGAAATTATGGATAAAAACAAAAAATGTTGTTATTATTATTATAAAAATAAATAAATTAAGATAGGTTTATTAATTATGTTTTTAATCATGCTAATATATAATATTTCTTAATTAATTTTTTTAATTAAAAATTATTTTTTTTAGTCTTTAAATATGATAAATATTATTTTTATTTTTTTAACATTTTTTACTATTAAAATCAGATTGTGACCGGCATAAACCATAAAAAAAATTTATAAAATTTATATGATTGGTTTGATAATTTTGATTGAAACATTAAAAATAATATTTATAATATTTATTAAGTTAAGAAAAACTTTGAAGAACTAAAATCTTCTGTAAGCCAATAAAATAAGAAGGGGTGTGGGACTTGTCTTCTCTTGGTCCAAGATGAGCGGAGGATTTGTCATACATTCCAGAAGCAAAAATGAGAGTGGAAAAAAAAAAAAAGGAAGTTGTCGGGTCGAGGTCATTAAAGCGAAACAACAACGTGAGTCTTGAGCGACCGCTATTACCGCCGTCATCTATTTTAGTTTTAGGTTAATGGATTAAAGATTCCGGCGTTGAAATTAGTTAACTTCAAGAAAACACCATTTTTTACCTTTGGGTGGGGGGGGGGGGGGGGAATTCGTTCATCAAAATTGATTTTTCTCCTAGTGGAAGTCAAGCCTATAGGATATTAGTTAGTTAAAAATTACTGTAGTTAGTTATATATATTGCTAGGCTCAATAAATAGAGTTTAAACTCTCTCATTTGTGTATTTTTAACCAAAAAAAAAAAAAAAAGTGAATCTGTTATCCATAACCAAAGACACGCACTTTATCAAATTGGATTAACTTGCTATGATCAGTCTCAATATTTTACTAGCAACTTAGGTTTTAATCGAGAATTGGCTTTAAACATGATATTAGAACCTCTATGATCAATGAATGGGTCATTTGTCTAATTGTACTCTCCCACTTGTTAATTACTTGCCCTAAACATGTTTGTTGGGTAAGGATTGTAGGTTAAAGTATTTTGTTGGAGGTCACTACATATATAAAAGAAAAGAAAATTCCCACTCCCACAAGATCTTATGTGGAGACAAGCTAGCATTATATAACTCTTCAGCACCCTAATTCCTCGTATTTATCTAAGTTTTGAAGAGATTGCGTAATTAGTGCCTCGTTAAATTCACTGTAGCTGATCATTGGTATCATCCAACACAATTACCATAGGTTAGAGTTACAATCAATTTAATTTAAAGCATTAGAGTAATAATGGAAGGTTACATAGTAAAATGTCATTTTGTTTTTGGATTAATTTAAAACACATTTAATTTAACTTATTTCGAAGAAATAATTATTTATTTGATAGTCAGTTATATAAGTTTTTTAAATAATCAGTCATGATTTTTCTAAAACTAATACTTTCTCATGAATGTTATATATTTAAATTAAACATTGATACCAACGGAGATTCGGACTAAAGAACTAATATTTTATGACGTGGTTGGTGACTTATAAGGTTTGAATTTTTATCGAAGAGACATTCATTTTTCATATGCATGTAGTCCCTAATTATAAGATTGCCTCTGATTACACATGTGGAAACAACAACAACAAATATTTAAATGTTTGATGGTGTTGTTCTGAGCCTTGCAGTAATGCTTGTTACCTCCCCTTGTCCGTCAATCTTTGTCAAATTAACTCTTTGCTAGAAGCACCATATGAGTCGTGCCAAAGTTTCTGTCAAAACAGTCAATTGCAGCTTCAGTTTGCTCCTAAATAGAAATTAACACACAAGCAAGTGACAAATAACTTAACGTCTGTTTAAATAGAACGAATTTGAATAAAATATTAAGAAAAAAAAATTAATTTTTTTATAAGTTAAAATTGATTTCTCATCATTAATATGTAAAAGTCTCATGTTTTAAAAATTGATGAGATAACTTTTACTAATGACTTTCAATAACAAAAAACAATAATTATGTAAATATAGTCACACATGTGAGAAGATGAGTTTTCTTTTAACTGGTACTCTACTTTCTCGAGCTTTCGACATGTGGAGAAAATATCTTGCTGATGGAAAGAAGAAAAAAACTATCAGCAATGTATAAAAAAGCCAAGGTGAAAAAGAAAATACTAGTAAGAATTATAAGAGTAATTTGAACTTTGAAGAACACATTTAAAGAGGAGAAGAAAAGAAGAAATAAAAAGTAAAATTCCCTGGCTTGAAATGACACAAGTCTGCTACTGATCAGGTGCAAAATCATAACCTAGCTAATTAATTAATGATCACAAAGAGAACCAAAGGTATCATAACTGTCTCCCCCATAGCCTTACTCTGCTTAGAAAACTCTAAACAATTATAAAGAAAGCCTATGAGGGAGAGAGTAAGGAGAACTAGGTCTCTGTTATTATTCTGCTACTTTGCCAAAGCAAAAAAATCAGCCGTATAAATAATGGTGTTTTTACTGTTTGGTACGTATAGTGCTGTGTGATCCTTGTGTCGTCGATGATTACAAAGCTTCCATGGAAGAACGAAAGATTCTTCAAAGTTTCCAAATGATGACATGTTTCCAATTTAAGTTGTAACCGTTTCTTGATTATTTCGTCTAACAGTATACTTCCAAAAATTTTCATTATTGTTGTCATTAAACCAAGTGGTCTGTATATTTTTTTTTTATAATCATTTGTAATAATAATCTTCTTTGAATTGGGAGCGGGCACTAATCTTTCTTGGAGTACAAACTACTACCATTTGTAAATGTTTTGTGTCTTAATTTGCCTCCTAATTAATTATTGAAATGTTTATTCCTTTTTTTAGATTAATTATGATTGTGAATAATACGCACTAAAAAGCTTTAACTATTACCAAATTTGTAATGAGACATGTATATATGTATCCATATATGATTTTCTTTTTCCTGTTCATTTCTGGTTGTTCATTTTGAAACAGCACTAGTTAGTGTTGTTTAAAAAAGAACTTCGTGTCATTCAAATTAATAAAAAAAAAAATTATTAGAACAAGTTTAAAGTTAATTTTATTTTCCATGAGTACCATTCAGGTTTAAAAAAAAATAATCCAATTATTTCAACAAGTTTAAAGTTAGTTTTATTTTTCTTGAGTAGGAGGCTAATAAACTGGTTCCTCTTTGATTCTACACACTTTATTGGTAGAAAGCACTATTTCCTATCACATGACAAATATATAACTATACTACCGGTAGATATCAAATAACACAAAAACTTTATTAGTTAATTACGGATAACAATCAAAATTAATAATCGAATTTAATAGATGATTGATAACAATTGATATCAACAATCAAATAATATAAATATTATATAACAATTAAGTTAGTCATTGAAAATAAAAAAATAACTTATAATTGAATTTTTCAATTGTTATCATATTTCTATTTTTAAATGTTAATGACTCAAGATTTTACAATAAATTTGTATTTATCATTGTTCTTAATAATGACAAATATTCTTAATTTTTTCTCATTCAAATATAATTTTCCTGTGGCCAAAGAAACCAACAACATCAAAACTAATAGATGAATTACTTGAAATAAAAAAGAAAAAGAAAATCATGTAAAAAAATAGTTGTCTCATTACAAATTTGCAAGTCGATTTGGGTTTGTGAATCTCTTATAATTATAATAAGCCACATGGATCATAATTTTTTTATGTGTATTATTTATAGCCACAACCTAAAAAAGTATAACAGATAAAAGGAATAAGTATTTCACAAGTTGGATAGCAAAATAAAACACAAAACATAATTACTCATGATCATGCAAAACCTGTGCTAAGTCCCCCTTCTAGTTAATTACAATTTATACGAGCCCACATGCCCTCAGAAATTTCCAAGTTTTTACGTTGAACATAAACCAAATGATAAACCACACTATATATTAATTCGGTACACTCTGCACCTGAGTAACATAGATACCATCATCCCTTTCATTCTTAAAACCGTGCATTAGTAACAAATGAAAATAGTTTAAGCACCTGTAAATAAGCCTCTAATTCTACACAGACTTAGCTTTTTTACTTTAACAGATATAGATTATTAATTTAATTTTACACATAGGTACACTACCACAACTTCTTCATGTGTGACTCTTTTAACAAACCAGGAAGTTAGTAAATCTTAAATATCCTTAAGTATTGGTGATTGGCACACTTGGCACATAGCTTCTAAGGGAAATTTCCTTGGCACAGTGATTCCTTTTCCTTCAGTCATATCAATTTCTTCCTTAGTAGTCCTTTTCCACTCGAAACATTGGATTAATAATGCCAAAGTCAAGCTCACTGTGCGTTGAGCCAAGTTTGATCCAGGACAAGCCCTCCTTCCTAACCCAAATGCAAGTAACTTGTTTGCTTCTTCACTAATTTCATTCTCAAAAAACCTCTCAGGCTTGAAATGTGTTGGGTCACTCCACAAATTGGGATCTCTTTGAATAGCCCAAGCATTCACTAGCAAAATTGTGTTTTGTGGGACATTGTATTCTCCTATTGTGCAATCTTTTGAAGACAAATGTGGTACCATCAATGGAGCCGCAGGATGCAAACGAAGTGTCTCATAAACAATGCTTTGAAGGTAAGAGAGTTGTGGAATATCAACCTCATCTATTAGTCTATTTTGTCCTATGTGAGTGTCTAATTCATTTTTTGCCTTTTTTAATATTTCTGGATGATTTAATAAATCAGCCATTGCCCATTCTAATGTTACAGCCGATGTATCTGTTCCTGCAAGTAGCATAGTCTGTAAAATCCACCAAAAGAAATTATATCAATATTACAGCACAAAAATATCAATATTACAGCACAAAAAGGAAAAATCACACTTTTAATTTCTTATTAATTACTATATTTAGACTCTTCAATTTTTTTTCCCTTTGATCGACTCTCAGTAAAAATGGATTAACGATCTGTTATGTAAGTATAAGTACATATATTTTTGATAAATAAATCTAATGACACGGTTGTTGCTTTCATAAACTTGGATGGTAAATAATTCAGATATACAGCAGTTTTGGATTAATATCCACCGTTCAATAAGTCAAATGCAGGTATTCATAAGCTAGCACTCTGACAATGACCCATCAAACAAAACTGCGATTCTTATCTTATTTTTCCACACTGTTAAAAAGATGATAGGGGAGGAAAGCAAATGATAGCATTTATTTTTTTGGTTTGAGTCATTGTTAGAATTATTAGTTAGATTGGGGTACAATGAAAAAAAGTTCATTACGATATAACCATATGATATTATAAATTATATGGTAAACTTATGTTATAAATAAATATATAATCTTATTTATCAAAAATGAATCTCATTAAATCTTATATTTTGTCTATACCTTTTTACTCTTTTTACTGATTTTTAGAATTTCTATTGCTCTTTTGCTAACACTATCTCACTATAATGTGAATGTGATTATCAAAACCAAGTAAATTATTTAAAAATATTATACACATACCAAAGCATTTATATAACAATAATTAATTAGCAGTTACCAGAGCAAGTCCTTTGATGATTTGATCGGTGTAATATTCAGGTTGTGACTGTTGTTGAGTAAGAAGATGATCTATCATAGTATTGGCACTGTTTTTTCCATTACGATGCTCATCAATGAGTCCTTGTAAAAACGCATCGGTTCTCTCACCAAGCTTCTTTAGCCTCTTCTCCAAACCATCAAAATCAAACCATCTAACCAAAGGAAAAAATTCCCCAGGGTTATTGGCCCCTCCCAACATCAACAACTCTTTAATAATCTCTCTAAATTGCATTGCTTCCTCCACATCACTCACATCACAATCCTCACCGTAGTACCTCTTCCCCGACACCATCCTCATTATCGTGTTAAACGTCATCTCCCAAAACCTAATGATAAAATATAGAGAAAGATTAGAAACACACTTTCAAATGCATTTTTTAAACATATTGATCTGATTAATTGAAATTGATTGAAATGAAGTGTCTAACGTGTGTGTCCGACGCATGTTGGACATGTCATACGGGGACACATCAGTTGCATAGCATATAAGATATAAGATTGATCTAGTAGTTATAAGGAGAAGGAAATAAAGAAAAATCGTGAATTCGAATCTGTTAACAAAGTTTACCTGGATTTAAGTTCTACATTGGTGAAGCCGTTGCGTGAGTCCTGAGCTAGCTTTTGCACGAGCCTCATGATCTCGTCCCTTCGGATTTCGTAGAAAGAGTTTAGACGGTGGGTTGAGAGAATCTCGAGCGCTATGATGCGGCGGAGATTGCGCCAGTGGTCGCCGTAGGGGGACAGTAGTACGGTGGTGTTGTTGTAGCTGATGTACTTGCCTACTAGAAGGTGGGGGCGGTTCGCCAACACGATGTCGTTTTTGGTGAAGCATTCTTGCACGGCGGTGTAGGATGAGACGACGACAACGAGACGGGAGCCGAACCAGAGAGAGAAGATTTGGCCGTGTTTTAGTGACATGCCATGGAAGGTGCGATGCAAAGGCTGTTTGAGCTGGTGGAGGTTTCCGATTATGGGGAATGAAAGTGGTCCTGGAGGGTGGTTCCTAAATCTTCTTGTTTTGAACAACAACTTTAGAGAAAATATAAGAACGATAACTAGGAGAGAGAAATAAAAAAGAGTCATAGTCGAAGCTAGATAATTAATGTGTGGTTGATTCTGAGTTTATAAAGCAATGCCAGAGGGATATAAAGACAAATGCTTGGGGTTGTGTTTGAGCTTACGTGACGTAACTGTGATTTTAATAATAGGGTATATGGATATGGAAGTAAATATAAGAGATATATAAATAAATACAATAAAAGAAAGAGAAGATATGAGTGTTTTCTTGGAACATTACGAGTACCAAAGACAAGGAAAACAACTAAAACGCAGAGCTGGATATAGATGTCTGGCAGGGCCTGCACCTGCAGACCTCCATGTACATTATAATTTATGCTTGTCCTCTATTTAGTTTCATTGGGCCATGTGTAAATGAATATCTTTTATTGCAAATCACCAGAGAAATCCAACGAGTCTAGGTACCATGCTTTTAAGTTGTAATCTGCAATCGCGAGCGGCAAAGATATTTTAGATCATTGACCCCACCATTAGCTTGAAATTTAGCTAATGGATGTAATGCAACTAAGAAAAAGAATAATAATATTTTTATATTTAAATATTAGTTGATATTGAGGGAAGGGATGTGATGCATTTAAGAATAAAAATATTTTTATATTTAAATGTTAGTTGATATTTAACAGAGAAAGATAAATATAAATATGACAAGTATGATAAAATATTAAAAAAAAATTAAATATAAAAATATGACTTTCTATTTTTGAATTAGCATTACATAACTTCCAAGCACCCAAGCCAAATTTCTATATGTGTGGATTAGTATTTTTATGTCTGCCACATGTCTTCATAAATTAACAAAGGATACATGAAGAGCATATATATAAATTAATCCTAGTCAATTTAAGTAGAATTTTTATATTAACTCATACATCATATTTTATGTTTAATCAATTAATTAAATCAGCTTAATAAGTTGAATAAATTATTTTTATATGAACAACATGTAACCTAGAAAAATAGTTATAAATGAAATAGAAACTCATGCAACGTCTTGGCTATATATAAAACATGAGTCTCTAGCTAGCATCACGTGAAAAAAAAAAAAAAAAAAAAAACACAAAACCAGCTATCTTTGACAATGTCTCTTTTTTGTTCCTCCAGGATCACCTTCTTTCCCCGTAATAGGAAACCTCCACCAGCTCAAACAACCCCTCCACCGCACGCTCCACGCCATATCACAAAAACACGGCCCAGTCTCCTCTCTCTGGTTCGGTTCCCGTCTCGTCACCGCTAGCGGTGCAGGAATGCTTCACCAAAAACGACGTTGTCTTCGCCAACTGGCCCCAGTTCATCATAGGCAAGTACATCGGGTACGACAACACCACCCTCGCGGTGTGCCCCTACGGCGACCACTGCCGTAATCTCCGCCGCATCATAGCGCTCGAGGTACTCTCAACGCACCGTTTAAACTCCTTCTTAGATCTTCTAAGGCACGAGATCATGAGGATGCAAAAGCTAGTTCAGGACTCACGCAACGGCTTCACCAAGGTAGAACTTAAATCCAGGTCTGTTATGTTATTCATAAAACAATTCATATAATATTAGTGTTGTGTGAGCCGGGGTTAAATTTGAAGAGATTTACACCAATTAATATGGAGCACACACCACACTTATTTTAAGGTTCTATTTTATTTTATGCGTCTTCTTTCATTCCTATCCTAGGATTTCACCTTTATGTTTGAACACAACAATTAGGAAACCAAAAAATAGTAATAGAATTTTAATAAAAGAAAGATAATATGCTAATATATCTTATATACTCTCTTGCACCAAAAAAAAATATCTTATATACTCTCTAGTATAATGTCTTCCCGTGAGTTAGCATATTGCTTGTTATATATAAAAAAAAATAAAAAATGAAGCACATAAAAAATAATGTTATATGAAAGTGAAAAAAGTGAGTAACAAACAAAACTAACTCATAAAAGACAGGGAAAAAAATAGATTTAATAATAAATTTTACTTTAAAATATTTACTTTACATTTTAAATTAAATTGAAAAGTATTTTCCAATCATTTCATCTTCTACCAAGTTCAGAACATCTATTTTATGGGATTCATCATTCTTATACATAAACAAGCAATTATTATCTTTATTAAAATAAATGTCTGAACCGAGAAACATTAATGTTCTAAATATATTCTATACTAATAGTAATAATATTAGAGAATTTATAAGAGTTTGTGAGTATAAAGTAAGTTGAGTAATTTATGTGTGTTGTAAGATGAAGCGAAAGGTAATACTTATGGAAAAGTAATGATATTTTTCTATTCTCAATTTTTTCTTATATTTTAATAACATTTTTGTTTTTTTTTTTTCATATCTCATTATATCACTTAATTAATATATATATATATATATATATATATATATATTTTTTTTTTTTTTTTTTTATGAATCTCTACTCACATTTGAGTATAAAAATATCTTTATTTTTTATAGAATGAGTGGTGATATTTAAACATCCATTTTTTTCAACACCTTACCAACACTTTATATTTTTTTTTCTATCTCTCTTTTTATATCTTATCATATAATCTATCATACTTATATTTTTCTTTCTTTTATCTTTTTCTCACCAGGTATATACCATTATTTCGATATCAAAATATATTTTTTCTTTTAGAATAGAAAAGCATAAAGCAATGGATGCTAAACAAACCACTACTCACAATTGCCCACAAAAGTATAGTAGCAACTTTAAAACAACGTGCAAGTTATAACGTTTACATTGTTAAATTTTTAATTATAAAATAAATATTACTAAGCCTCCCTACTAATTTAAAATTAAGCAAATGAAATAACAAATACTTGATAAAAAAATAATAACTATAATAATAATATTTGTAACATATGAGAGTACAAAATAATATTCATAATTATAGTTTATAATTATAGTTTATTTGTGATTTACTTTTTCTATGTGTTACCTAGTCACACAGAATTCACAGTTAGGTATTTTACATTAAAATACATTTAAAATATTCGTATGGTTGTTGTTGATAAATTTCTTCTTATACAATTATGGTTTATTAATCAACATCGACAGATTATTTGCATTCTATATATGTTCTATATATGTGTGCACTTAATTTTTTTTCTTTTTCTTGAGGCTTCGGATTTCTTTGGAAGCACTTATCTTTAGTTATAATTGCTTATTAATATTATTTTTTCCTACTTACTTTATGTTAATAATTTTTACGTCTTTAGCAAAAAAAAAAATATTACAAAATCGCTTGAAACAATAAAAATCTAACTTTTTTTCAGGTTTTTGGAAATGGCGTTTAACACTGTAATGAGAATGGTGTCGGGTAAGAGGTACTATGTTGAGGATTGTGATGTGAGTGATGTTGAGGAAGCTAAGCAATTTAGAGAGATTATTTAAAGAGTTGATGGTTTAAGGAGGGGCCAACAACCTTGGGGACTTCTTGGCTTTGTTAAGGTGGTTTGATTTTGAGGGTTTGGAGAAGAAGCTAAAAAAGATTAGTCAGAGAAGTGATGCGTTCTTGCAAGACCATGACTATATGGTTGCTGAGCTGCGATCTGAGTTCTTTAGATCAGGTGAACCTGAAATAAATAAAAGAGGTAATACACTAAGTTAGTTATAATCTTAAATTCACAGTAATTCGATCTATTTTTATAAAATTATTTTAAAAATTATATAAATTATATATAAATTATGTTTTACACGGAGTAAGTAAATATGTCAGTGTAAAACTCTACTCTTGTCTGACAAAATATGAGTATCACAAAGAAAACAAACAAACATACTTGTGAGGCAGGACAAAGGATTGACATGTTGGCCACATCAACCAGGCAATTGCTGAGCCTCATTGATATTAATGCCAGCTTGTTCTGCTTGCCTTGTGCCTCTGTTGCTCACCAAACTACATAGGCACTCTGCATCTGATTCAATCACAGATTTAAGTGGTTCACAGCAGCTATCAGGTGGGTCTTCAGTGCCATTGAGGTAGTTTAGGCAAGGTGAAAGCTTGTTCAGGCAAGAGCTACTACTACTATCTTGACCTTGAGCACTTCCTCTTGGGATGATGCATGCAAATAGGATAACAAATGATGCAATGCAGCAAAGTGCCCTCAACATGGTGATGGCTGTAGTCTTTTCTATACCCTTGGTGCCATTAAGAGTAATATTTATATGTGAAGAGTGGAGAGTAAGAATTAACTAGAGAGGGAGAAAAAAGTGATTTGAAAGTTGGTGATCAAACTTAGAGCCAAACTGGTTGACCCTTTTGGCCTTTGTTGTTCATTTTGTGGAAGCTTTAGTTTTGAATGTGGGGCTCAGAGTTAATAGGAAGGTGCCATGGGTAATATGACAGTTGGACAGGTGAAGCTACTTCCATTCTCAAAGAAAATGTGTTAGGTGAAGTTTTGTCCCATGGTTCATGCTAAGTAACCCTTCACTTTGAATTATATAAAACATGAAACAGTTAAAGTGAGGGATCTTTATTCCTTGCCTGCAATTTACTCAGAGTACAGGAGGAAGTAAAGTTTATTCAGATTCAAAAACTAAGCCCATAAATAATATAATCCCCAAATGTTATCCAATTTACTTGAGCAAATTAAAGCCTTATTAGTTATTACTCACAACACCCAAAAGAGTCAAACACCAACAATCCCTCCTTCAAATGTCTGGGACTTCAAACCTCAGCACCATTGATATTGAACAAAGGCTCAAGCAGCTGCAACAACAAGAGGAAATAACACAACCTCAAAAGGCCAAAATCCAAAAGGTAGCACAACATCTAAGAGATCGAGAGCAGTTCGCAAAGCATTACGTGCCCAAACTGATCTCATTGGGTCCCATTCATCACGATGCTCCAAAACTGCAGCTGGGAGAGCAGTACAAGCAAAGGTGGGCAGCAGAGTACATCGCAAACACTAAAATGATCCCACAAGATCTACACAAAAGAGTTGAGGATGATTTTCAAAACCTCAAGAACCTCTTCCACGATGGCCTTTTAACTGCGTCAGCCAAAGAGTAAGTGAGACTCTATATGTTGTGTTTGTTTGTTAATAGATCTACGAGGAGTGCTAGCACACTTTCTCAGAGACACCATCTTTCGATACTTTCTTTGTGATTAGTCGAACTTTTTTTAAAATCACAAAATTTGATGTAGATAAGTTAAATTAGGAAACAGAATCATTAAATGATTGATCAAGATTTGTGATAAAAATTCAATCAATCATGTGGAGATTTCTAAAAGAGAGTTGTATAAGCCAATATTAATGTTAATACGATATTAATATATCAGGTACCGGAAACAAGGGTTCGAAAGCATAGAAGAAAAGATATGCTGGATGCTGTTCGTGGACGGGTGTGCCCTGCTGCAAATTCTGAAACATGTAAAGCTTGACAAACCGGATGAAATGAAAGTTAAGATCGACCAACTGGTTCTGGTGATGGGGGACGTGCTCTTGCTAGAGAACCAGCTTCCATTCCAATTGCTGAAGCTGCTGTGGATCCACACCGAAAACGAGTTGACGAAAACCATGAAAAAGTTTATCCGGTTTCATCATTGGGCCACCGAAGACCAAAACGTAGAAGAAACGGATTTCCCAGAACCTACTCATCTTCTTGATCTTCAACTCTCTATCATCCTCTTTGATCCTAATAAGAATAAGGGAAATCAAGATCAGACTCCGAGTGATGCAAATGGTGAAAACCCTGGGCACAGTTGCAGTATTAATATTGAAAGTCTTATGCTTTGCCTACCAAAATGTAAAAGAAAGGATACAAATGAAAACTCCGGCGACATGGTAACACACAGGTATGATATCAGAACATTAATTTACCTCAATGATTGTCATATTTACTAGTCCATTAGATCAAACACGGGACTTTCTTAATCTTTCATAAATGATATGATTGATTAATTTGTGTATGTATCTGAATATGTACACAGGAACATAAAGGAGTTGCAAGAAGCAGGGATCGGGTTGAAGTCAAGCAAGACACGCAGGCCAAGAGACGTATCATTCTCCTACGGTTGGATCCGTTCGGAGCTAATGCTTCCAGAGATCGTCGTCGACGACACAACAGCCGCAACGGTGCTAAACCTAATAGCTTACGAGATGTGTCCAGATTTCGATAACGACTACGGGATATGCTCTTACATCTCCTTCCTGGACTCGCTCATAGACCATGGTGGAGAGCTTGGCGGTGCGAGAGAGGGAAAGGGGAAAGGAGAGGTGTTTGCGGCTGGACCATGGTGGAGAGCTTGGCGACGCAAGAGGGGTGTGGAGGTGCGGTGGCGACATCAACGACATCACCTCCACACCCCTCTTGCGTCGCCAAGCTCTCCACCATGGTCCAGCCGCAAACACCTCTCCTTTCCCCTTTCCCTCTCTCGCACCGCAGCTCTCCTAAGGTTCTAGAAAATGAAAACAACATATGTATTAATATACCTCAGTCTAACTAACATGAAACCAACAAAAACATTTCAGGGAAAAAAAAGTTGAAGAACTTATATTTTAGAAAGTGTATTTTTTTTATCTTTCGAAATTAAAGACATTAGTTAAGAAGTTAACAATATTCATGCATAGATAAGAATATAAGGATGGTTTAGTGGTAAAAGGTGAAGGGAAAGAGGAAGGAAAAGGTTGTGAGTTCATCTCTCTTTTTTTAACAAAAATTAACAATACTAACCATTAACATTTATTGATTAAAAAAGAAAAATAATACTTGCATCATACTCAATCAAGGAAGTTAAATCCCCTTATTTGCACCTTGTTCAAGTATTTTTATTTTATCTATATATTTCCATACGACTACTTCAAGAACATTGTTCCATTGTTGCTGGTGATGGGCATAGTTGGCACATAGCTTCTAAAGGAAATTTCCGTGGCACAGTGATTCCTTTTCCTTCAGTCATATCAATTTCTTCCACGCTAGTCCTTTTCCACTCAAAACATTGGATCAATAAGGCCAAAGTCAAGCTCACTGTGCGTTGAGCCAAGTTTGATCCAGGACAAGCTCTTCTCCCTAACCCAAATGCAAGTAACTTGTTTGCTTCTTCACCAATTTCATTCTCAAAAAACCTCTCAGGCTTGAACTGTGTTGGGTCACTCCACAACTTGGGATCTCTATGAATAGCCCAAGCATTCACTAACAAAATTGTGTTTTGTGGGACATTGTATTCTCCAATGGTGCAATGTTCTGAAGACAAATGAGGTACCAACATTGGAGCAGCTGGATGCAAACGAAGTGTCTCATAAACAATGCTTTGAAGGTATGGGAGTTTTTGAATGTCAGACTCATCCACTAGCCTATTTTGTCCTATTTCAGTGTCTATTTCATTTTTGGCTTTCTCTAAAATTTCTGGATGGTTTAGTAAATTGGACATTGCCCATTCTAAAGTTACAGCTGATGTGTCTGTTCCTGCAAGTAGCATAACCTGTAAAGTCCAAAAATAAATTTTAAAATAATTAATAAGAAAAAATATCCTTTAATTCTTCTGAAATTAATTACTACATTATGATATGTAGTTAGAATCCACACACTAACAAAAGGGGTGGTCCTATATATTATATTCTGAATTTCTATGCTACTTTGTATACCATAACGTCAATGGAAAGGAGTTGAAAATGCACATCTTGTACTAGCTAGCTACCACATAATTTGGTTAATTTAAGAAAGACATATAATGACAACCAAAAGAACTAAAGAAGAAGAAAGAAAGAAAGAAAGAGGGAGCCTATACATTCCACACGACAACTAATTACTATTTAATAATTTAGATGTCTATAAGATGTGGTAGACTTAACCAACAAAAATTTAGCCTTTTCATTTAAAAAGGTATTAAATTATAAAATATTTATTGAGTGTCCGGATCTCTTCTCTTTTCATCAAAATACTCACTATCTTAAACCTAGCATTACACTATACAATAAGTTTACCCACTATAGTCACAACAAGTCAAAAGTTGGGTCCATGGGGGCCACACACGTGCATACCTGTCATTTTTAATGATCCATGCATTTCATTAAAAAACTTATTCTAATCTTCAATATGTGGCTGCCAGCTATAGCTCACATATAAAAACATATATCCGGAGTCCAGATACAAATAATCCCGACAATATTTAATACGTGCGTAAGTGCGTTTTTACTTTACAAATAGTGGGGATGAAAAAATGAGGTTAACTCGTTAATTCGTCGAAAAAAAAAATGGGACGAGAGAGTGTAATCAACCATTCCCGTCATAACTCATCAATTCTTCTATATATATATATATATATATATATATATATATATATATATATTTTTATAGTATTTGTGATAATTTAAGATTAAGAATAAAAATATTTTTACATCAAATACTAGTTGATACTTAGTGAGAGAAAAAAAATATAGATATAATAGATAACATGATGGGATATGAAGAGAAATAAAAAGAAACAAGAAATGTTAGTGGTTGGTAGGATGTAGGAAAAAATTAAGTGTAAGAATATCACTGCTTTAAGACTAATTGGTAATTTAGTATTATAATTTAAAACATAAGTTTATGAAATTATAAGTTTTTTTTTTTTTTTTCGTATATACGATTCTTTAATTATTTAATTAAAAGTATCAACACATAATCAATAAATTATCATGCATGAATAATAAATTAAATAATAACATAGTAAAAAATCATCTTAAAAAAATAAATTGATTAATATTCTTTATTATAAAAAAAATAATTAATTAAAATAAAACAAATATCGAAAACCATGTAATTATTTAAAAAAAAATTATTTTATATTTACTATCTAATCATATTCATATTGTTATATTATTATAATAATTAAAAAATATATAAAAATAATTTATTTATTTTTTAAAAATAAATTAAAAATTAACAAGACAGGTTGACCCGTCTCTAACCCACCCATATCATTTTAGATGGATTAGTACATTTAGTCCATTTTGATATCTCTGACTAATATTCCCAACAATATTTAGTGAGTGCGTTTTTACTTTAGTATTTCTTTTTATTATAAAAATACATACAGTACTATATTCCAAACGAACGCAGGCACTAAATAAATGTAGTTAAAACGAGAACGCATAAATATATAGTTAAGTAATTAATTATGTACCAGGGCAAGTCCTTTGATGATTTGGTCGGTGTAATATTCAGGTTGTGATTGTTGTTGAGTAAGAAGATGATCTATCATAGTATTAGCAGTGTTTTTTCCATTACGATGCTCATCAATGAGTCCTTGTAAAAACGAATCGCTTCTCTTACTAATCCTTTTTAGCTTCTTCTCCAAACCATCAAAATCAAACCATCTGAGCAAAGCCAAGAAATCACCAAGGTTATTGGCCCCTCCTAACGGCACTAACTCTTTGATAAGCTCTCTAAATTGCTTTGCTTTCTCCACATCACTCACATCAATGTCCTCACCGTAGTACCTCTTCCCCGACACCATCCTCATTATTGTGTTAAACGTCATCTCCGAAAACCTGTATTGAGAGACACCGACCCATATAAGGTATAAGGTTGGTCTAATAAAAGAAAAAGAGAATGAAAAATAGTAGGTCCTAATTTTTTTTTATTATCAAACTACGATTAACATTTGAATCATATCAGTCACCTGGATTTAAGTTCTACTCTGGCAAAGCTGTTGTGCGAGTACTGAGCTAGCTTTTGCACGAGGCTCGTGATCTCGTCCCTTCGGATTTCGTAGAAGGAGTTAAGACGGTGGGTTGAGAGAATCTCGAGCGCTATGATGCGGCGGAGATTGCGCCAGTGGTCGCCGTAGGAGGATAGCACTACGGTGGTGTTGTTGTAGCTGATGTACTTGCCTGCCAGAAGGTGGGGCCGGTTCGCCCACACGATGTCGTTTTTGGTGAAGCATTCTTGCACGGCGGTGTAGGATGAGACGACGACAACGAGGCGGGAACCGAACCACAGAGAGAAGATTTGGCCGTGTTTTAGTGACATGCCATGGAAGGTGCGGTGGAAAGGCTGTTTGAGCTGGTGGAGGTTTCCGATTATGGGGAATGAAAATGGTCCTGGAGGCAGGTTCCTCAATCTTCTTGTTTTAAACAACAACTTTAAGGAAAGAAGAAGAACGATAGCTATGAGGGAGAAATAAAAAAGAGTCATACTTGATTCTGACTCCGACAATTGTTTAGGAGTATATAAAAAAAGAGTCATACTTGAAGCATGCGTGTATATATAATACTAGTATTAGCTTTTTACTTTAATTTATTTTTAATTTATAAGTTATTTTTTAAAAGTGAACTAAATATCAATGAATAAAAATTTTAAAATAAGCAAAGTTACTTAAAATGATTAGTTTGTATAATAGTGTGAGTTGAACTTAAAATTTAAGAAGTTTTTAAGTTAAATATATATATATATTAACAATCAATTTTTTATTTATTTTTTAAATTTTTTATTTTTAACTTTTACTTAAATAACTTATAAATTAAAAATAAAATAAATAAAAATGAGTCTTAATATATTAAAATTATAAAATCAAAGAGTTAGTATAAAAAGAAAATGGTAGAAAATATATTTTTAGTATTTACTAAATATGTGTAGACAAATACTACTTTATATATTGAAAAATCATAATAAATTAATTCATTTTTATAAAAAATATTTTAATAAAATATTGTAATTATATAATTGTGCTCTACCTTAAAATCTATATAAAAAGATAAATACAAGTAGAAATTAATATAGTTAACTTGTTTACCGTTGAGATGGAGCTTATATAAGTATAATTTTATTTTTATCTATATTATTAGTATGAAATAATCACACTTTACTTGTAATTAATTTCTATAGAAAGATCGGGCTGACCATCTTTATTAGGTTCTAGAATTTTCAAAAAAAATTAATTTAAATTTTATTGCTACAACGACAGAATTAACTGCTGAATAGATGGCTATTAGATATGTGAGTCATTAATGTGGTTGCTATATCATGAAAAAACAAATGTTGTTTTTAATGACTAATTCGGTTGATGGCGGTCACCCATAAATTAATCACTAATTTCGATTGTTATTCCACACTTTTCTAGTAGTGAATATGAAGGAAAATGTATGTTTACATACCATTAGCGTTGCTTTAATTTGAAAAGTTTTTTCATGTGGCGGGTTCAAACACTAAACTTTGTGCTAATATATCATTTTCATAGTGATGTTTAATCGTTATATCAATTTTTTGGATTAATATTTCTAATATTAATGAAAAATAACATATTATACATTCTTTTCGTTTGAACTGATTTATACATCAAGTTTAAAATAATTTTAATTTATTTTTTAAATATAACCATATTATATAATTTGAATGTTTTTTTATACAAAAAAGTTGGTTAGGAAAATAAAACATACATCAGATCAACAAGATGATCGTTCCATCGGGTTGATGGTGTGATGTAAAATATGGTTAGTCTCCATGTGAAAATGATATATTTAATAAAAAAAGTTGTGTTATTATTTTATTTTTTTTTGCAAAATTCTCTTAAATAAATGATAATAATGTACAAAAGACATTCGTTTTGTCCTACTCGTCTCCTAAACAGAAAAATAATCATGTAACTCTTTGTCATTTAGTGTATAGATATTTTAGATCATTGATCCCATTGCTTGAAATTTAGCTGCTTGATGTGATACATTGAATTAATAATATTACATAACTTCCAAAGCGCCCAAGCCAAATTTCTTAAGGAGAAACATTTCATCTTTAAAAACATGTATTCGAGTGACATTTGATGCATATCGATCAGTGGGTAGTTCATTTTATCATTGATCGAGATGAATTTAAAATGAATTAAGAATTTAGAAAATGAAAACAACATATGTATTAATTAATATTTTCAGTCTAATTGACAAGATATAGATAACTAAAAAGCAAAAAGTATTTTATTTTAACAAAGTAATTTATATATATATATATATATATATTTGCATACAAGTTCTTCAAGAACATCGTTCCATTAATGTTGATTGGAACACTTGGCACAAAGCTTCTAAGGGAAATTTCCTTGGCACAGTGATTCCTTTTCCTTCAGTCATATCAATTTCTTCCAAACTAGTCCTTTTCCACTCAAAGCATTGAATCAATAAGGCCAAAGTTAAGCTCACTGTGCGTTGAGCCAAGTTTGATCCAGGACAAGCCCTCCTCCCTAACCCAAATGCAAGTAACTTGTTTGCTGCACTTTCATTCTCAAAAAACCTCTCTGGCTTAAACTGTGTTGGGTCACTCCACAACTTGGGATCTCTATGAATAGCCCAAGCATTCACTAGCAAAATTGTGTTTTGTGGGATATTGTACTCTCCAATGGTGCAATGTTCTGAAGACAAATGAGGTACCAACATTGGAGCAGCTGGATGCAAACGAAGTGTCTCATAAACAATGCTTTGAAGGTATGGGAGTTTTTGAATATCAGGCTCATCCACTAGCCGATTTTGTCCTATTTCAGTGTCTATTTCATCTTTTGCCTTCTTTAAAATTTCTGGATGGTTTAGTAAATTGGACATTGCCCATTCTAAAGTTACAGCTGATGTGTCTGTTCCTGCAAGTAGCATAACCTGTAAAGTCCAAAAATAAAATTTAATTTAATTAATAAGAAAAAAATATCTTTTTATATATTCTTCTAAAATTAATTGCTACATTTTGATGTAGTTAGTTAGCTAATAAAAGGGATGTATGGTCTTATTCTGCATTTAATTTCTAGGCTAGCTACTTTGTATATATAATTATATACTATAACGTCAATGGAAAGGAGTTGAAAATGCACATCCTTTACTAGCTACCACATAATTTGGCTAATTTAAGAGTAGATGTACGTCTTTTACTACCACATATTTTTTCCCCTAAGTTTTCGTTTCCAACACTCCCATCAATTACTCTCAGGACTATGCATGAAGTCACAAGTCACAAGTCAACACTTGGGTCCACGCACAACTGTCATTTTTAATGATCCATGCATTTACTATGCTGCCATTCTTATCGTCTTTTCCCGCACTATTTTGTTTTTTTGCATTTCATTAATTCATAAACTTATCCCAATCTTGAATATGTGGCTGCTAGCTAGCTATAGCTCGCGATAAACATATATACATGGAAGCTAAAAGACGTATCTAAAAATAATAATATTTTTTACCTACCAGTTACCAATCACTTTAGTATTTTTATTTATTTATATGAAATATATATATTCCAAACACACGCATTCACCAAATATAGTAAAAACGAGAAAGCGTATATATATATATAGTAATAATCAATTACCAGGGCAAGTCCTTTGATGATTTGATCAGTGTAATATTCAGGTTGTGATTGTTGTTGAGTAAGAAGATGATCTATCATAGTATCAGCAGTGTTCTTTCCATTACGATGCTCATCAATAAGTCCTTGTAAGAACGCATCAGTTCTCTTACTAATCCTCTTTAGCCTCTTCTCCAAATCATCAAAATCAAACCATCTAAGTAGAGCCAAGAAGTCACCAGGGTTATTGGCCCCTCCTAACGTCACCAACTCTTTAATAATCTCTCTAAATTGCATTGCTTCCTCCACATCACTCACATCACAATCTTCACCATAGTACCTCTTCCCCGACACCATCCTCATTATTGTGTTAAATGTCATCTCCGAAAACCTGAATCGAGTCATAGGTTAGGAACACGTCTTTTAGACGTATTTTTTGTCTTATTGAAAGTAAAAACTACTTAGGTGTCGCCTTTTACACAAAAAAAAAAAAAACTTATCAATTATAACTAAAATATCAATGACATAAGTATTAAAAAAATTATTATTAATTATAAAGTTTTTGTTATTTAAATTTCTCATAATATTATTTAGGATATGTTCGTATTAACGTTCAACATTATTATCAATCGTACGTTGAATCTAATCCAACTAGATACATACTTACTTTTCTGTTGAGAAGGTTTGAACATTCTGTAATCATTAAACCAGACATGGTTGATGACTCTCTTATTGTTTCTATAAAGTAAAATGTGATAATTATAAATTTATTTGGATTTCTTTTTTTTTTTAACTACGATATTTATAAATAAATTTACCTGGGTTTAAGTTCTACTTTGGTGAAGCCATTGTGGGAGTCCAGGACAAGCTTTTGCACGAGCCTCATGATCTCGTCCCTCCGGATTTCCAAGAAGGAGCTGATACGGTGGGAGGAGAGGACCTCGAGGGTCATGATGCGGCGGAGGTTGCGCCAGTGGTCGCCGTAGGGCGACATGGCGACGGTGGTGTTGTTGTACCCTATGTACTTGCCGGCGAGGAAGACGGGGCGGTTGGCGAAGACGATGTCGTTTCTGGTGAAGCATTCCTGCACGGCGAGCGAGGACGAGACGACGACGACGAAGCGGGAGCCGAACCAGAGGGAGAAGACGGGGCCGTAGGTTTGCGAGATGGCGTGGAGCGTGCGGTGGAGGGGTTGTTTGAGTTGGTGGAGGTTTCCGATTATCGGGAATGAGAATGGTCCCGGAGGAAGGTTTCTGAACCTTCTTGTTTGGAACAAGAGTGTTATGGAGAGGAAAAGAATGAGGGAGGATAAGAGGAAGAAGTAAAAAGGAGTCATAGCTTGAGACTTGAGAGTGTTGTGTTTGGTGGATTGTGAATTTCTGAGTCCCACTTGCATGTGTGCTTATATAGACTAGTGACAGTGGCGTGAAGACAAAATCCATGTGGAAACTTAGTTTAGTTAGGTTGGAATTGTGATTGAGATTACGTAAGCCATGATTTCATCCAATATATGGATCCAATCCAAGAATGGAAACATTGCACGTTTCATTTCTAAAAATGTCACTCAATGTAATTTGAAATTTTTAAAAATAATTTTTATATAAATATTATATATGAAACATTTATATCTTTTTAGGTATTGCTACATTTTATCAACTTATAAGTAAAAAAAAATATCATTTAATAGATTACGTCAACATTAATAAATAAATTTTAAGTATTTATGATCAAAGTTTTATTTAAAATTTTTATTATTTTATTTGACACCCATTGTATTTATAATTTTTTTATATATCTTAAAAAATTATATTTCTGGAACTATGTTTTTTTTCCTCACTAAATTTTCTGTAATTTTTTTTAATTTTCCCCTCAAACCCTTCTTCTAGTACTTTCTTTCTCCAGTTTTATTCATTTGTCTCAAGTACTCACCCTCATTGTGTCTTTCCCACTCTCTTCTCTACTAACTCTCAACTTCATTTCACAAATTTTTTTTCTTTTTATATTACATTTATGTTATAATAATTACTTTTATTTATATTATATTATTATAATTTTATCAACATGATATTTGATTTTTTAAAAATATTTTTTTAAAAAATGCTAAATATTATATAAAAATATGTTATTATTATATTAATTGAATGAAAAATTTATATAATTACTTATTAAAACTAAATATAGTTAGATTAACTAAATTTATTTTTTATAAATCCTATAAAATAAATTTAAATAATTTCATAAAAAATAACAAAATAACTTGAAACATATTAAAAAAGTTAGTCTTGCAATAATAAATTGTTGAGTTTTAAATATGAAGTTGTGTTAATTATTAATTATTAATTTCATTAACTATTAATTATTAATTTCATTTATCATTTAATATAAATAAATAAAATTAATATTAAATTCAAAAAATCTTAATTTAGTTATACAAAAAAAATAAAGAATAAAAATGTAAAAACAAAGAGAGAGAAAAGAAGAAAGAAGAACTATAAAATTAAAGAAAATAATATAAAAAAAGGAAGACATAAAATGAAAAACAAATATATTTAAAAAGAAAAAAGATGAGGATAATAATTAATAAAAGAAAACTTATTTTCTTATAGAAAATAGATATATAATAAAATAGAAGAAATAAAAACAAATAAAAAAATCAGAGAAGAAAGTAGTAGAAAAGAAAGAAAAATAAAATAAGAAAAAAGAAAGAGAATGAAAACTTGAGATTGAGAGAGATGAAGGAAAAAAGAAAAAAGAAACAACAAAACATCACAGCCTAAGAAAATTTGAAAAGAAGAAGGAGGGGCTCAAATGAAAATCTAACACATCGTAATATAATGTTTTTTAAAATAAAAATAAGGTTATTTTGTAATTTTATAAAATATAATATAATAATATAGATATATATTCATTAAACGATGTGTTATTATTCTATTTGTTAACATAATAAATTTACAAAAACATATTAAAATGTAAATAAATGTACCTAGAGTTGTTGAATAAAAAGTTTAAGATTCGTACACATTTAATGTAATTTTATTTCGCTGTGCATAATAATTTATCATTTTAAAATTTATTTTTGTAACGGAAGTTACGGGATGGTAATTAAAATGGAAAGTATGGATTAGAGGAGTTATCATCAATGTTTATTAAGGAAAATATCATAAAAACCTTTTTTTTAGAAAATAATGATATTTGAAATTAGATTTTAGTACCCTACAACGTCCGTCACAAAGACAGTTACCTTTAATTAATTAAGCAAAAATTTTATAATTTTTAGATAAAGGAGATACATTATTTTTATTATTTTTATTTTTAATTTATGACTCTTGAGCTGTCACAACTTTATTATAAAAGACACTTGAAAAATTGATAGAGGTATACACCAAAGTCAATTCATCTTTATTTTTTTGAAATGATTTTAATTTAGACAACTATTGACAATTAAAAAAGAAAAAGAAAAGAAAGTGCAACTTAGTAATAATGGAGGTGTAAACAGAAATATGACCCAAAATAAATGCATTGTAATTTAGTAATATAGAAGGTGTAAATAGAAGGTTGGGCCAAATTCCTTTTTCTTCTAAAAAAAATGATGGACTTAGGCCCAAACGACACACAGCAAGGAAAAAAGGGGTTCAGGGCAAAGGAGCTTCATTTTGCACATTGGGGAAAAGAAAAGGGTTTCTAGAACCTTAGGAGAGCTGCGGTGCGAGAGAGGGAAAGGGGAAAGGAGAGGTGTTTGCGGCTGGACCATGGTGGAGAGCTTGGCGACGCAAGAGGGGTGTGGAGGTGCGGTGGCGACATCAACGACCGCTGGTGGCCGAGGGATCGTGGGTGGCGCCGTGGTCGCGTGGCGCGAGGGCGGCGGCGCTTTGGGTTCGAGGTCGCAGAGGGATGCGTGGCGGTGGCGACGTCGTGGGTGGTGCGCGCGCGTCGCGGCGCAAAGGTCGTGAGCTGGGTGGAGGCGAGGGTGCGGCTGGTGGTGGCGGTGGTTTCTCTTCCTCTTTCTTTTCTTCCCTTCCTTTCCCTATTTCTATTTCTCTTTGGTTTGAATTAATTTCTCTGTTTAATTGGTTTATCTAATTGGTTGGGTTCTCTGATTTGTTCATGCCTTACTTTGTGGCTGTTTGTGTTGGTTCTATTTGTATTGGGTCTCTGTTTGGGATTGAGGGATTGAGCTCAATGATTTTGGTGTTCTTTGGTGTTTTGAATCTGTTTCTGTTTATGTTTATGTTCCTGATCACGTTTATTTTGTCTGTCTGTCTCTGCTTATGATCCTGATTTATCTTTGATGGTTTGATTAATTTAAACATAGTGTTTTCCCTTTTGGATTCATATCTCTTTATTACTGTTTTGAGTAGATAGATTCAAACAACAAATAGATTGCAAAATAGTATATTGCTTACAATCAAACATAGAAAAAGAGCTAATACATGATGAAGATTACATGAAGATCGAAAGAAAACCTGTTTGTTTAGTATTCTCTATTTTCTATTCTCCTTTTCCTTTGATGTCCTGCTTCTTTTCTCTGCTGATCTCTCGATTTTTCTATATTGCAGTGCTTTCTGTATTCTCTTTTGTCCTGATCTCTTGTTTTTCTTTGATGGTTGTTGTGCCTTTTTTCTCTCGCCTTTTTTTGATATCATCTCCCTCTTGATCTGTTCTATTGCCTCTTATATATAGGCATGAGGTTTCTTCCCTAGGAGTGTTTGCTCTCCGCTTTTCTTCCTAGGAGTGTTTCCTTATGTCATCATGTCATTTTCTTGCAGTCACCCCTAGAGCCTAGCCTAGCTTGCTAGTTGATGAGGCTGCTGACAAAGCTGTTTGGAATGAGGTTGTGTTGATGGAGCTGCTTGGGATGCTTGGGAGAAGCTTTGATGATGGAACTACTTGATGAAACTACTTGGTGTGGTGAAGCTATTGTTGGAGCTGCTTGAGATGAATAAGCTGTTGATTCATTTTTGTTTTGCTATTTCTTTTTCTTCTTTTCTTTTTGCTCTCTTTCTTTTTCTTTTTTTTTTTTATCAGATTTGGCTTGTACTATTTTTTAGTTTCTTCTGGCTTGTTGAAATTCATTCTAAATTTGTAATGTTTGCAAAATTCTGTGTGTATGAAATAAATGACAAAAGATTGATTTTCTTGTGTATCTTTTTTTTCTTTTTTTGATGTAGCAAATACTACTTGTGAAACAGAAACAATGATAATGATAATGACAATAGCAACAACAATAAAAATAATAACTATAATAAAATAATTAAACGGATAAAATTTAATGTTGACAGTTATCAATTGATTTATATAAAAGAAGGTTAATAATTGATTATATTTTATATTACCATTGAATCACTCATTTCTTTTTTAATAAATAATATAGTAAAACTAAAAAAAAATATGATGAACTTATATTTTCATTTAATCGTAAAACAGTTCATTAATAATAACAATTTTATAAATTATTTTTAAAATTATGAAAATAAATGCTGAATTATGATGTAATGATATTATAAAATTATATCTAAAATAATTTATAAATTTTCATGAGTTTGTACATGGTATATGTGACCAAAACATAAAAGCTAACAACCATAATTCCTATACTTTTAATGTTACCTATACATTTTTTTTTTATTTAAGAGTTAATATTTGCGGGTGACTAATTTTTATGATGAGAAGATCACTGAAATTTATATATATATATATATATGGTCTTGGGGCCATGGTCCTCCCCCACTTTTTGGAAATCTTTTTTACCATATATTCAAAGAGGTGTATTAAGTAATTTTAGAGGTGTATTTATTAATTTAAGAGGTATATTTAATAATTTCATAATGCATTAAATGTTTTTTCGTTTTTTTTTCACTTATGCTTTAGAATTCTAATTTTTTTTTTTTATTATGCTTTTAAGTTTATAAAATATCATATATATATATATATATATATATTATATTATATTTGACTAGATTTATTATTAATATTATATAATTTATTTTTTTTAATTATTTTTCTCTAAATTATCAAAATAATATGATTCATATTTTTTTTTATAAAATTTTATTTTATTGGAATACTAAATTTTAATTATTATACAATCAATTTTATCTTTAATTTTTTAAAATGATAAAATTAATAGTAATTTTATCTTCTTTTTTTTTTTTTATAAAAATCTTATATGAAGTTTATATATATTTTATTAACTTTAGTTATTATATAGTTGTTTTTATCTTTTGATTTTTTTTTCTAAATTATAAAATCATCATGTTA
This sequence comes from Amphicarpaea edgeworthii, assembly GCA_014843725.1. NCBI lineage: Eukaryota > Viridiplantae > Streptophyta > Magnoliopsida > Fabales > Fabaceae > Amphicarpaea > Amphicarpaea edgeworthii. Next base: position 6,776,493 of record CM026325.1, read on the forward strand.
TCTCTTTTTAATGCTAAAAAATATCAAATTTTATTTATTATAGTATTAATTTTTAACTTACTTTTTAAATTATAAAATCAATAGTAATATTATTTTATTTTGTAAATAAATTTTATCTAAATATTATATTTAATTAAATTTTTTTATTATATATAATTAGCTATTTCTTAATCTAAAATTACAATTGTCAAATTTTATTTATTTCTCAAATAAAGTGGTTTTTTTTTCTCAAATTACATATAGTCATAGCCACAAGTTATCATAGTTGACTAGAGAAAAATGTTAAAAAACATAATTATATTAAAACAAAGGTATTTATATTTAATTATAAACGTATTTTAATATATTATTAATATAATTAATATTTTAGATTAATTTATCAATATTTTATATATAATTGATTAAATATTTTTTTTTCTAGATCCACCCGCCCAGCATGTATATATATATAATAATAATAATAATAATAATAATAATAAATGATAGAAGAATTGCAAATTAACCTTCTTTACCTTGAGATATTTCAAAGCTTTGCGGCCTAGCTAGTCAGCGGTGGTCAAGTTGCACACTTCACTATAGTGACTATATATACTTAAGAATTAATTACCACTTACTTTTTCATTCGTTGTTAGAAAATTGTAGATTGAGATAGTAAATATTGATGATGGTAATCATATTTTCACTTTTGATTTCAAACAAGCCTGCCAAAGTACCAGTAGCTAGCTAACATAAAGTGGAAGATAAGATAACATGATATCATGTTGGATTGATATGGATGTTTTTGTTCATATGCCGAATTGAACCTCGTTGTTCTTATGTTGTATTAATTGATGATGCATGTGGATGTTTAATATTCTGATATATAGTGCTTTCAAACCTCGTTGTACCTTCAAACTAATTATGAAATTATTAATTGTGATCCCTCACAATATTAGGCCAAAACTTGATTAACGAACAACTGTGTTTGCACAACTAAATATATAAGCCACTATGCCTCCATATTAACGAGGCTTTATCACATTGGAAACATATAAATAAATCAATCTAATTTCATAGGATATATACTAACAAGGCATATATATATATATATATATATATATAGGCTTCACGGTTGAGAATACAGGTGCATACGGATCTAAATATGATGATTTGGTCTTATGAATAATGTTAATCCAAACGTGAATATTTATAAAAACACGTGTGCATGTTTTGCTATTTATAGAGAGTAGTAATTTAGATGGAACATCTGAACGTACCATGCTTTTGTGTTGATTCAGGGAGTAATCATGCACTATTTAGATGGGACATTTGAACCATGCTTTTGTGCTGAAAATTAAATATAGTGATCGATCAAACTGTCAGTTCCAGCAACTGTGAATGTAAAATGGGTGCATTGGAAAGTTATCATTCAACAAACAGTTTTTGGTTGAAGTTTGACAGCCGCGTCCCTATGACAAAGTTCTCCTGGGAGGGAATGATTAGCTATTATTTAAGTAGTGTATAGCTAGGCTTAAATATTCTCTAACCATTATTTCTTTTTGTATGATTTTGGGACTAGTAGATCAGAACTTATCTTGTATGTAACGTGGTATTTCTTGTACAGTTGTACCATCATATATTAATATACTTATTTTGCTGGAAAAAAAAATGATGGAAAGAAAAATTGAATCTCTTTCAATCTCTATCTATATACTCAAAAGGTGGGTGGAGAAATTATTAAGTGATCTTATGTTTCATCAGCTGGTGCAAAATTTTTTTATTACTTTTGATGGGATCCCGTGTATACATCACATCATTAATCTTCCTTTAAATATATCAAATAATGTAATTTTTTAAAAATTATTTCTAATAAATTTTAAAAATAAACTTAAATTATTATTTTTTTAGAAAATCATTATAATTTTTAATAATTTATTTTTACAAACTAAAAATATGTAAAATATATTTTAGCATAATAAAAAAAATATACACATAGTTAAAATATATTTATTTAAAATGATAAAATATATTTAATCTCACATAAATAAAAATATATACATAATTAAAATATATTTATTTAAAACGTTAAACAATTAGTAAATATTTTAGTTCAATTAAAACTAATTATAACAACAACTTTCATAATAATAATAAAAAAAATTCAACGACTTTAAAAAGAAATTGTATTAAAAAATAAAATATAATATATTTTTTTTATTATTTTTATAAAAAAAAAAAGGAAAAGTAATGTTAAAGCATATAACACATCAATGGAAATCAGAGGAAAATGTAGTGGCATGTGGCGGTTTTTTTGTGAGAAGGGAATCACGTTCGTGACACATAATGCAATTCAACCATAATTTTTAATAAAAAATTAAATATTTATTCATTAATTTATTTACATATATCTTATTAGAACATTTTCAATGTGTTTAATGAGTTGTTTAATATATTTTTTTTTCATTAAAGTAAATAATGTGATGTTTCTTATATAGGTATCTTTATTTAAACATTATTATAATAAATAACATATTTTCAAGTATAATAGGAAACATAAAATTAAATTAATGGTTCTCTTTTAACATTTTTATTATTAGAGTGAATTATTGTATAAAATGTTTAAATCTATGTAGAATTATTAAGGAAAAAAAAAGATTAACCCTTTCTTTAATAACTTTATAATTGTAGATACAACTAGATATTGTTAACAAAACCCTTATCATATTATTTTAGATTAAATTTTGTTTTAATGCAAAAATAAGAAATGGAAAAGCTGATTGGGAGCAGGGACGGATTTTAGGGGGGGAAGCAGGAGCTTCAGTCCCCCCCTCCTCCCACTTCCCTTTTATATATATATAAAATAAAATAATTATTAAAAAAATAAATTTTTAAGTTAATAATTTTTTATTTGTAAATGATATCTTAATTTTATACTTAATAAATATTTGGTTTCATTATATTTTTATTTATTTTTGGTAAGTTTTACTTTTAATAAATTAATTTGATACTTTTTATCTACAATTTTTTAAAATCTTATAAATTTTACTTTATTATTTTACTCTTATATCACATGATTGTAGATTTTATTCTCAATTTTTAAAAAAATTATCAAATTTTATATTATTTTTTTTATTAATAAATTTTATATTAAATATTTTTTTAAAAAAATTTTATTGTCAATTTTTTGTAAAAAAATTCTATCCCTCCCTACTTACATTCCTATATCCTTCTCTGATTGGGAGTCCTTTAATTTATTGTACGTGAACTTTTTTAATGGCTCTAATTAGCCGCATGATATGCCTAGGCACTTAAGTAATACTAAAATAAATATTGCTTTTAGAGAAACAAAAGTAATAGTAAAATATTTCAAACCCTGAATAGAAACCCTATAAACACATAAGAAGATCTTACATTATCTAATTAAACTTTTAACAAGAAAGAAATTCTTATATTATTTGTAAAGATAGACAATTATTTATTTAATTGTTTGCTTTTTTTTATAAGATTTTTTTTTTTTTAATTTTGTACTACTCTAGCAAAGACTTGACTTCCTAGCTTCGGGTCATTTATTTATTAATTAAAAGAACAGGATGTTGCTTACACGGAGAATAAGTATTAATTAAGAACACGCTAGTATAAACGAGTAACAACCGCGTCAATAATAATAATAACAAATTGTATAAAACATTGAATTTAATTAAGTTATTAAAATACACACGAATAAGTACTTCATTAAAATAATTGTTGTTTTTTAATAACTTATTTACAAATTATTTTTGATTGGTTGATATATATTTAATTACCTCCCATGTTAATTAAACTTTAAAATAATAGAATATGATTGGCTTAATTTTTATTTTTAATCATTTTTTAAAAAATATATCCTTTTGTAAAAAAAATTTTAAATTAATAAACTCTTACAAGAATAATTTACTTATTTAATAAAATAACATAAAAATTATGGAGTTAATTATCGAAAGGCTTAATACTCATATATATTTGAATTTATTTATTTTTCGTGTTCAATTAGATATTATATATTATATTTGTAATTGATAAAAAAATTATATATTATATTTATAATTATAGTATATAATTCTTGATCAAATTGGATTATCTTATTATTTAGATATTAAATTAAGTTTTTTTATTCATAAAAATTATCCAAGAAATGATTTAATTAGATATTTTTATAAATAAAATAACATAATTAAATATTTAAATAATAAAATAATTCAATTAAACACAATAAATAAATAAATAAAATATATAATATTAAGAATGCGTTTGTTTTTAAATTGAAACCAACTTAACGAAAAATTAACATCCATGTTAGTTTTGTAAAAATTGCATCTTTAAAAATTATATTTTATAGTTGAAGTAAACATACTTGAAAAAGTTGCATCTTTGAAAATTATATTTGTCTTTGAAGTAACGTTGGACGTTGGACGGATTCACAAAGTCTACACACGTACACAACCCGTCGCTAATAATTTGCATTAATTCTTTGACAATTTTTTGATAATGATGCATCAAATTGTAATTAGTAATTAGGATGAACCTTCTCTTCTCCACTGATACGCGCTGGGTCTCTCTGTATATAATGCATGGAGCAGTATGTCCTTCACCTAATTAAGATCATACAATAAGTTATAGTTTTAGTTGGGCAGTGGACAATGAGATAAGGAGTGACAGTGAGACTGCATCAAATTTGGGAGCATCTCCTGCCCATAGTTTTGGTTCCGTAGTGGACATGGCGATTAGAAGTAGTAGTGCTAGTACTGAAGCAGATTGGGGAACGTCACCGGATTTTGTCTCTCTCAACAAAGTCTTCTGCAGAGGTACTACACCGGTCAAAGAGTATGCTTAAAAAATCTAGCTATTTACCAACTAAGCTGAAATTTATTGGATTTGGAGTTGTACTGCTTGAACTTCTAACGGGAAAGCCGAATGTATTCAAGTATGGGAAACATGGAAGCACTAATATGGTGAACTTTGCAGGGCGTGCTACTTTTGGATCCAAGGGTGAATGAAGCTAGGGCACTGGAGCTAGTGGCCCAAACCGCCATCCATTGATCGATTTCAAAAGGAAAGATAGACCAACCATGGATGACATTATGGTCAATATGAGCAGCGCTTGGGCTATTTGCGATACTTAGCTTAGCTTGTACTTTTTTAATTTGTACATCTTAATTTATTTTTTGTTTGGTTTGACTTTTTATTTTTTTAAAACTTCAATTTAATCATTTATACAGTTGATTCGCAATAGCTAATTTGTTGGTTTAAAGTTTACATAGTTAATAAAACTTAGATTATGTCCACTCATAGCCACCACAAAACTAAGTAAAAAGAAACAACATTGCTGAGTCAGCCAATTCAAAGCATTTCAAGTTGGCATGAATAATAGAATAACACCTCCAAACTTGAGCTTTAGCTTCTTCGACTTGTTTCCGGTTAGTAATTCAGCAGAAGCATTACTATATCCTTCACATTCTCATTCTCAACTTGTTTCCCAAAAGATTCTAAGAGTGATAGCCAACCATAGTAAAATCACACATTTTCTTTTTTTTTGACGACTTTTAATCGTCAGTATTCACTGTTATTAACTGTATTTAACTTCAAATTTATATAAAAAAAAAAACCTATTTAAAATCAATTTAAATGGATAAAAAATTAAAATAAATTTCTTTAAAAAATAAAGGAATAATATGAAGAAAAAAAAAATGAAGGACCAAAAATATCAATGACATAATTTTGTAATCTTATTTCTTTTATTGAATAAGTTAAAAAAAAAATCAATAATAGTGTTGCTTTGGATAAACACATGTGATATCATTATTTAGATTAAATTAAATGATAAGAGTTAACGTAGTCATTTAAAAATTAACATACATCTACTTCATCATTTGATTTCTCTACTTCCTCTACATTCAAAATTAAAAAAAAAGATTTACCAATTATCCAAAATAATTATTTTATCATATTCTTAAAATATTAAAAACTTATCATCACTGCTACCAAGAGTTGTTCCCATCACCATGATCACTACCACCACCAACATGGTTATCATTGCTATTAGAGCCACCATTATCGCTACCATCATGAACGTCATCCCTATTGTTGCCGCCAAAGCCACAGTCACCACCACCAACATGATTACCACCGCCGTTCTTGCCACCACCGTCACCACTATTATCATGGTCGTTGTCCCTATTGTTTTCACTGCCACCATCGCCGTTTGCAGTGGTGATAGCGGCAACAACGAGGATGACAATCATGATAGTGATGGTGACCTTGGCGGTAGTGACCATGTTGACGGCAGTGGTCATGGTGATGGGGCAATTTTTTGTGACAATGATAATAAATCTTGGATATTTTAGGATGAGATAAAATAAATCTTTTAAATATTTGATAATTTTTTTATTTTTTATCTTGAATGCACTAAAAAGAGGAAGTAGAGAGATCAAACGAAGTAGATGTATATTAATTTTTAAATAACTATTCTTATATAAAAACACAGTTTTCATACAAATCGTCTAGAATTTAGGATACACAATTAAGAAATATCCTTAACTTTTAATAACTGATGCACTTTACACATAGCTAGGCATGACAATTGAACTCGTATCCGTGGGGATACTCCCATCCTCACCTTGATTTTGACGGGGAAAACCCGAGTTGACTAGGTATAAGTCGGGTTTGGATTTTTCCCCCTTAAGAAAGTCGGGAACGGGATTGGGATTGAGAATTATGATTCCCGCCCGGCACCCGCACCCACATCCGTCTCCGCTGTTAATATAATAAATTATATAAATACCTTAGAATAATCTATCTATTTATAATATAAATCATTAGTTTAAAAATTTATATTAAACATTAATTTAATTATATTTATTATAAAATAATATTTTTAACTCATTGTATAATAACTTTATATATAAAAAAAAATTATTAAATAGTATTTTTATTGATAAAATAAATGAAATAGTTTGGTTTATTATGAGAAATAGAATAGAAGTGTGTTATAAGAGAGTGTCACGCATAACATTTGAGACGTAAATTATTTTATGATTTGAGATTATCTGTTCCTACAAGTGGCATAACGTCTATGTACTTCCTGGCAAGAAACTTACGCCAGTTCGGCCACACAATGTCGTTTTTGGTGAAGCATTCCTGCACTTCGGGCAACGACGAAATGGGAACCGAACCACAGAGAGAAGATTTGGCCGTATTTTTGTGACGTGCAGTGGAAGGTGCGGTGGAGGGGCTGTTTGAGTTGGTGGAGGTTTCCGATTACGGGGAATGAAAATTGGCCATGGAGGGTGGTTCCTCATGAGTCATGAATCTTCTTGTTTTGAACAACAACTTTAACGAAAGAAGAAGAAGAAGAATGATACACAAGAAGGAGAAATAAAAGAGAGCCATACTTAGAGAATGTTTGGTTGATTTGATTTCTGAGTCTCACTCGCTCGCATATGAATTTATAAAGCCAAAGCCGTAAGTGTTGGAAAAATACTTTTTAAATTAATTTAAAATTAAAGTAAATAAATATTTTTTTAATTAATTAGTTGTTATTAACAGTTTGCTATTCTTTTATTTCATTTTCTTACCAAACTTTACAAGGTTGTTAAATCCTTACTTGTGCTTCTTTTTCTTTATAAATAGATTATTTTTTCTTCTTACAAATATAAATAAATACACATGTAAGAGTTATATATTCATGTATACAATTATAATTATTTATTTATTATTTCTCATAAAATTCTATTATTTTATATATATTTTTTGAGCTTTGGTTTCCATGAATTTGGGATCCTTCGTTGCAATTAAATGATTCGACGGGTCATTGTATTTTGGAAGATGGACGTAAAATTATCTTTTATATCAGTACAATGGAACATTTTCTCTCTAAAAATAGTGCATTGTGTGCTATAATCCAGACTACTCAAAACTCATTTTATCTTATTTATTTCTCAATCTTATTCATTGTATAAGAGCATTTTAAGTATTAATGTTTTATGTAAAATAATACCACTACTAATTTGATTTCCATATTTATTATCCAACAGTACGAACACAAAAGTACATGGAAACTTAGGGTTTGGGTAGTTACTTAGGTTGAGTTCAGTTTTGAGCTTACGTAATGGTGCATGTATTTCACAATTAGGATTTAAGAGGATAAAAATAGACTTTAATGCAATCACGTACTTGTAATAACAATCTAAAATTAGTTTATGTTATTGCTTCCAATCCATCCATTTGATCATTGCTACTAATGTTATTTGATGCCAAACTAATACTTCCATCTTTTTTCTACTCAAGCTAAATTAAGTTAAATGAAATATTGCCGTTTTAGTCTAAACCCATCTTGATAACACTTCAATTTTTTCTCCTTCTTCAATTGTTTGTTCTTTTGTAACAACACTTCAAGTTATATTTTTAAAGATCTAATTAATATTTTAAATGCCAATTATTAATTTCACATGTCAAAAATACTTTTCATGATTTTTTAATGAAACTTTATATATATGTTAACTACAGGTTTTTGCAATGGCAGAAACAGCAAAGATGAAAGGAAAAAACAAAGATAGTATACAAAAAATATATATAGTGATAGAAATACAAAGCACTTTTTGGTTTCTCAAAGTTTAAGTTAACAATTAATTCCATATATATAAAGTTAATTTGTAAGGTTATCTTATTTGCAAAAGTTAACAATATATATTCTTTTATTTTCAAATTATTTATAATCAAATTGAGAGAGAGAGAGAGAGAGAGAGAGAGAGAGAGAGAGATTACGCAGTTATTTGATTTCAAATATAATCATTATAGATTTTAAAATAAAAATAACGAATTTAAAAAGTAAAAGGCTATTAAACAAGAAAATAAATAATACACACATGTTTTGTATAAAAAGAGGGTAAATGTAATTATCTCCACAATATGAAGATTATTAAAAAAGAAAGAAATAGAATATTATTATAAAAAAAACTACTAAACACACGGACCATTTATGCGAGATTGCTTTAGCCTAATCAATTGTCTCAGTAATCATTAATTTGAACCTTGGATATATCATTATCTTAAATAAAAAGGTAAAAAGTTTTGTCTTCCATCTTGATCCTATGATAACGTATATATTCATTACAGTACCATAGTAATAACGTATTTGGTTATCAAATTAACATCAACTTCTTAAATAAATCTTCAATATTTTGAAAGATTAATCCTCAGCTAAAGGCTAATAATACAAAATGAATCAAAATTTACAAAATTCCAATCATACAAAAAAAAAAAACAGATTAATTTATTAATGGCAGCAGTACCACAATGAATCACACACAAAAAAACAATATATTAATGTTTATTTTGGCGGGTGAATAGCATACCAAGTTTGGACAAAAGTTAGGGCAAGACCTAGAACAGCAGCATTTAAAGCAATAATAGTCCAAGGGTTGCTAAAATAGGTATGGTATCCAAGAGCTAACCAAGTCTTCCTTTTATTACTGTAATGCTTCTCAATCCCATTTCTAACATGATCATATTTTTCCACGTCAGGCACCAAGTCAGTGCCTAAGGTATTGAAGAGTGTCGCCACTTCCTGGTCGCTCCCCAGTGAGTTCAGCAGAATCCGCTCCGATCTCAGCGCCTTCACGTCGTCCGGGTGGTCTATGAGCGAGTCCAGGAAGGAGATGTAAGAGCATATCCCGTAGTCGTTATCGAAATCTGGACACATCTCGTAAGCTATTAGGTTTAGCACCGTTGCGGCTGTTGTGTCGTCGACGACGATCTCTGGAAGCATTAGCTCCGAACGGATCCAACCGTAGGAGAATGATACGTCTCTTGGCCTGCGTGTCTTGCTTGACTTCAACCCGATCCCTGCTTCTTGCAACTCCTTTATGTTCCTGTGTACATATTCAGATACATACACAAATTAATCAATCATATCATTTATGAAAGATTAAGAAAGTCCCGTGTTTGATCTAATGGACTAGTAAATATGACAATCATTGAGGTAAATTAATGTTCTGATATCATACCTGTGTGTTACCATGTCGCCGGAGTTTTCATTTGTATCCTTTCTTTTACATTTTGGTAGGCAAATATTAATACTCCAGTTGCACACAGGAGTCTGATTTCCCTTGTTGGTGCTCTCAGCATTTGCATTCTGAGTCTGATCTTGATTTCCCTTTTTCTTATTAGGTTCAAAGAGGATGATAGAGAGTTGAAGATCAAGAAGATGAATAGGTTCTGGGAACGCCGTTTGTACGTTCACCTTGTCTTGTTCTTTGGTGGCCCAGTGATGACACTCGAGAAACTCTTTCATGGTTTCCATCAAGTTTTCGGTGCCGATCCACAGCAGCTTCAGCAGTCGGAACGGAAGCTGGTTCTCTAGCAAGAGCACGTCCCCCATCACCAGAACCAGTTGGTCGATCTTAACTTTCATTTCATCCAGTTTGTGAAGCTTTGCATGTTTCAGAATGTGCAGCAGGGCACACCCGTCCACGAACAGCATCCAGCATATCTTTTCTTCTATGCTTCCGAACCCTTGCTTCCGGTACCTGATATATTAATATCAGATTAACAACTAATATTTGCTTATACAACTCTCTTTCAGAAATCTCCATGTGATTGGTTGAATTTTTATCACAAATGTTGATCTATCATTTAATGATTCCTTTTCCTAATTTAACTTATCTAAATCAAATTTTGTGATTTTAAAAAAAAAATCCGACTAATCACAGAAAATATCGAAAGATGGTGTCTCTGAGAAAGTGTGCTAGCATTCCTCGTAGATCTATTAACAAACAAACACAACATATAGAGTCTCACTTACTCTTGGGCTGACGCAGTTAAAAGGCCATCCTGGAAGAGGTTCTTGAGGTTTTGAAAATCATCCACAACTTTTTTGTGTAGCTCTTGTGGGATCATTTTAGTGTTTGCGATGTACTTTGCTGCCCACGTTTGCTTGTACTGCTCTCCCGGCTGCAGTTTTGGAGCATCGTGATGAATGGGACCCAATGAGATCAGTTTGGGCACGTAATGCTTTGTGAAATGCACTCGATCTCTTAGAAGTTGTGCTACCTTTTGGATTTTGGCCTTTTGAGGTTGTGTTATTTCCTCTTGTTGTTGCAGCTGCTTGAGCCTTTGTTCAATATCAATGGTGCTGAGATTTGAAGTCCCAGACATTTGAAGGAGGGATTATTGGTGTTTGACTCTTTTGGGTGTTGTGAGTAATAACTAATAAGGCTTTAATTTGCTCAAGTAAATTGGATAACATTTGGGGATTATATTATTTATGGGCTTAGTTTTTGAATCTGAATAAACTTTACTTCCTCCTGCACTATGAGTAAATTGCAGGCAAGGAATAAAGATCCCTCACTTTAACTGTTCCATGTTTTATATAATTCAAAGTGAAAGGTTACTTAGCATGAACCAGTAACAGTAAAGTTATTCATGATGGACCACTTTATTACAACCCTTTAATATATTAGTTTTATACATGTAACAGACTTTTAATTTTGTTTTTATACGTACAAATTTATTAAATTGATCCAATACGCATAAATGTTATCAGTTGGGTATTGTACATGTAGTTTATTCTTAATTTAGTTCTACAAGTATAGCACACAATCTTAAATTGTATTTCAAGTCTTGAATATGTAACTTTAATAAATATTCGATTAGAAAATTTTGTCACCCATTAAACGAAGCAAAATTACATGTAGTCCCTGTAGAAACAGGGGACAAAACTTCACCTAACACATTTTCTTTGAGAATGGAAGTAGCTTCACCTGTCCAACTGTCAAATTACCCGTGGCACCTTCCTATTAACTCTGAGCCCCACATTCAAAACTAAAGCTTCCACAAAATGAACAACAAAGGCCAAAAGGGTCAACCAGTTTGGCTCTAAGTTTGATCACCAACTTTCAAATCACTTTTTTCTCCCTCTCTAGTTAATTCTTACTCTCCACTCTTCACATATAAATATTACTCTTAATGGCACCAAGGGTATAGATAAGACTACAACCATCACCATGTTGAGGGCACTTTGCTGCATTGCATCATTTGTTATCCTATTTGCATGCATCATCCCAAGAGGAAGTGCTCAAGGTCAAGATAGTAGTAGTAGCTCTTGCCTGAACAAGCTTTCACCTTGCCTAAACTACCTCAATGGCACTGAAGACCCACCTGATAGCTGCTGTGAAACACTTAAATCTGTGATTGAATCAGATGCAGAGTGCCTATGTAGTTTGGTGAGCAACAGAGGCACGAGGCAAGCAGAACAAGCTGGCATTAATATCAATGAGGCTCAGCAATTGCCTGGTAGATGTGGCCAACATGTCAATCCTTTGTCCTGCCTCACAAGTATGTTTGTTTGTTTTCTTTCTAATTCTCATATTTTGTCAGACAGGAGTAGAGTTTAACACTGATGTCAGTGTAAAATAATCACAACTAATCACTCACAGTTCACATGGTTTGCCTGACTTTTAAGATAATTTTATAAAAATTGACTGAATTACTATAAATGTAAGGTTATAATTAACTTAGTGCATCACTTTTTTTTCTCTTATTTATTTCAGGTTCACCTGGTCCGAAGAACTCAGATAGAAGCTCAGCAACCATATTGGTGCACGTGTCTAGTGGAATTGTGATGATGATCTTAGTTTCCTCAATTATTGCACATGTATAAGTATAACCAGCATTGGTTTAGGGACTTTAATTACACTCGTGGCAGAGATTACCAATATTGGAACAGATTGATTTTCTTTTCACCGTTTTTCTTCTTGTTATACAAAGAGTGTGGATTATATATAAATTGTTGAATGTTGAAATATACCTCTATTTCTGAAATCTCTTAAATTTTCTTTACTACAAATATTTTCTGCTTGAATCAATTACAGGAAGTTTTCTGTACTTACACAAATGGTGAGGATTGGGTTCTTTGGAGTTGAATTTTCAACTGCAAAAAATTCCTCACCATCAAAATAATGAAACAAAAATGTAACTTAAAAAATGCACCGGTTGTTCTTGTTGAACTGTTGGTGATCTTGACTAATAAACCAAAAGTCCTACTATGATTACTTCCACCAACTAACTACACATAATATATCATTCCAACTTCAATGAGACTGATGTGAGGAATGTTAAGAGCGGCAGAAGAATCCCTGCAATTCGATCATAGAAATGCATAACCCACATTGATCATAAGCCTTTTCAAGAGTGAGGATGATTTCCTTGCCCTCACATGTGTGTTCCCCGTTATGTATGCAACCCCACACTCCATAGCTTGGCCTAAATCAATAAGCTCTTCCCTAACATCATCATCCAATGCAGGATCATTAGGTATCCGAAAACTCATTTGGCGCCTTCTCGGGTGTTGCTTAGTTTCTCCGTTGCAAAGCGGTCGTCTTAGGGAGAAAGATCTACTACCACTAGCATTGTTGTTGTCGTCGTCCTCGTCGTCGTTGTCCACACCAATATCTTCAGTCTCAGACACTGTCCAACTTGAAGATGATTCCAAGCTTCTAACACTTATAACAGTAGCCTCCCCTTCAAATGAAGAGGTTTCAGAACATGAGAGGAATTGTAATTCCTGTGCCTCCTTTTGGATAAACTCGGCTATACACCGTATGATATGGCTCTCAAAGTCTCTATCATCCTTTCTGATCTCCTTGTATCCATATCTGACAGTGCACCGATACATTCGATATGGTCTCGGACAAACTCGCCCGATTAGGAAGCGTTCTTCGGGTGAGACATGTGGGACAGGAACTGTTTTCACACAAACAAAGACCAACACCATGTGGAATGCAGGGAGGTTGGTTACAAAGTGGGAAAATACTGCAGGTATTCCTGATGTAAGTTCTGTGTAGATGAGACCGATCCCGGGGACACGAGCAACACCGAGGCTAGGGCCTAATGCAAGCAACCATTTCAATGAAACTTTGTTGCATAAGTCGTAGTTGTACTTGATACGAGTACCATAATGCCATACATACATAACAAGCATGATGAAGAAAGATAAGACAAGAGGAGCCCATCCTCCTTGCAATACTTTTATCAATGCTGCTGATAGATATACACCCTCTATCACCCAAAAGAACAAAAGGAATATTGCAGCAATGAGGATGCTTTTCTGCCATACAAAGATTATGACTAGTGCCATCAGAAATGTTGTCACGGACATAACTGCCATACAAGCAAGGCCTGTAAACCAAATATGAAAAAACAGAAACATTTGTAAATAGGCCAAATGCATATATATGTAGGAAGCATGAGCACTTGTAATTGTAAGTGTCTGCACATAGCAATGCAAAACTAACTAGCAGGAAAAAAGTATATTTGAAGTTGGATTTACCACAATGGAAAACTCAGGTGTATTGCAAACTTGATTAAATTAAGGGTGTGTTTGATTTAAAGTTGGAAATGTTGTGCACACTTTTCAATGTCCAATGGATAAAAGTAAAATAAAAGTAAAGGTAAGGGTCCTAATTCCTTATCCTTTTGCAAAATTACTTTTGCCTCAAAAGTATTTTTTTGTGTGAAAACCAAACATGTACTAAGTTGTTTTCCGAGTCTTAGGTTTTCATTTTTTACCATCATTCCACACCCTCAATCTAGTTCATGTACTTTAAAAACATTAAACGTCTAGTTTGGCATTTGATTGATTTGAACTATTGATCAAATCACACAATTTAAGAGACTCAATGCACACATACAAGTAAAGACCAAATTGTCTCAAAAATGGTACAACCGCAATGCTAACAAATGGCCTAACACACACACACACACACAAACAAATTACACAGAAGATGTTTTAAAAATGACTAAATTACCATAAGCATTTCCAATTAAGATTGTGTCCTGAAATCCAATGGTTACAGCAAGGGTCAAGATCATAAGTATCCAATTGATTTCCGGGATGTAGATTTGTCCAAAAATAAGTTTCGAGGTGTGTACAATTGTGACTCGCGGAAAGCAACCAAGTGCATGGCATTGCTTGATGATGGAGAAAGTGGCAGTAATAACAGCTTGACTTCCAACAATAGCTGCAAGGGTGGCAACAACAAAAACTGGCCAAAATATAGGTTCTGTTGGACAAGCAAAAACACTAACAAATTAAACCAAATTACTTTAGTTTTTAAAACTATGATCAGTATCAAGAAATCAGAGAGACTCAGAAGAACTAACCCGGTATAGAGTCATAAAAACTATTCTCAACAGAGTTGAGGTTTTTTGACAAAAAAGCTGCCTGGCCCATGTATTGCACTACCAAACAAGGGTATATAACAAAGGTAAATGCAAGCTGTGCATAGAAGAAAAATGTTGTGAAATCCCATGTAAACACGTTTGCAATAGAAGAACAATAACTATTTTCCTAGAAAATAGTAAGTTACCATAACTATGATAAATTTGATGCACAAAATTTAGTTAAGCTATAAGCTCACCCTTATTGACAATGTAGTAAAGTCACCAATATCTGCAAACATAGCTTCAGTTCCTGGTGAGACACAACTATCAGAATTATTGAACTTAGTATCTTAGTTATTAAAATCTAAGCTTTTAGTTAGTCAAAGCTGAATTAAATTAAAATAAAAAAAAGAGCATCCTAATCAACTTATAAGATAAAGCTGACATACCAGTAATACAGAGAAGCATCCCTCCAAGAGAAATCCAACCTTCTTTACCGGTCTTGGTAAAGAACTTGATTGAATAATATGGCGATATAGCATGGATTATTTTTGGATTCCAACGTATTATATTGTAAAGTCCAATAGAAAAAATGGATACAAGCCAGATGAGTACTACAGGTGCAAACACAATTGCAACTGTGTGTGCCATAATGTTGGAGAGCAAATAGGTCAACCAATAAGACACATGTTATCAGGACAACTTCAACTGGAAACAACATGAACTTCTATGGTAATATAACATTAATGTCCTTAGGATTACATTGCACAAGCTATGATAATTACTAAGAACTGCAGTATTTTTAACAAATGAAAATTGGCTCACCATCAGTCAATTTTGTTGTTTTGGTAACTTGTACTCCTGATACTGACGCTAGAACTGCAGCCAGGTAACAATTTCTTATTAGAAGCAAGGGAATTCTCTTGTAAAAAGTTCAAAAGTTTATGTTATTTACTTGAGTTTTAATTTGGTTCAGCAACAATAAACAAACCAAAAGAAGTTGTGTATTATTCTACTGAAGACTTGGTGAAACATTCCAGCATGAGTGGAAAAATCCTAAATCAATTTTACTAGATTAGCTTTTAGTTCTTTCACAAAATCAACAGGTTGAGAGGTTAACTTCTTGCATTGAATACTGAGGATCTAGACACACTCATTTCAAATATAGCAATAGCAACCAATGCAAGAAAATAATAAACTAATCTATTGAAGGCTCTTCAATGAGATTATAACATGGATGAAAAGTTCTAAATTTAATTTTTCTAGCTCGGCCTCTAATTCTTTCAACAAAAGATAGAGGAGTATGGGTAAATTGCACTAATAAGGGCTTATTTGGGTTAGCTTCTCCCAAAAGACTTTTAGTAGGAGAAGAAAATTAGAAGAGAAAATGAAATGAATCTCAATGTTAACCAAGATCTCTCGTCTTTTAGAAAATCTATATGACAGTTTTTACAAATTAGTTAATGTTAAGTTAATTTTAGTTTCTAGAGAAGTTCATGTCATTTTTTTTTTCTTTTGGTAGAAGTCCTTTTGGATAAGCTAATCCAGACAAACTTTCAATTATATTTGAATTGAGCACATGGATTATTCTAAAATGATATACTCAAAAGTTCAAACACCTTATTTTCAATTACAAAAATATCTTACTTGACATTGCTGGACAAAACACACCATCACCAATGACCATGCAAGCACCAAGCAACACCACAACCAGCAAAGCTGTTTTCAAACTTCTATGATTCTCCAAAAGCCTCTGCAATGAAGATGATGATGCCACAGCCTGTGATGATGAGGGAACATATTTGTAGCATGACAGCTCCTCATCAATTGCTTGTTGATTAGGGAGTAAACTAAACTTTGCATGCCTACAGAGCAGTGAATAAAGTGCAAATGTACCACCTAACACAACATTGTATCAAAATCACAATGCATAGAAGTGTTAACAACACTCTTTTGACTGCCGATGGCCGAAACTTATTAGAAATCATTAATTTTGATGGGTCCCACGATTAAATCACAAGAGATGATTATTAAACGATATCTAAGACCCATTAAAATGAGTGATTTCCAATAAATTTGATGCCATTACATTAAAGAGAGAATGTCCAATAATTTCTCAAACCTTAATTTCTGCTAGAAAACAAATTAAAAGAAAAAAATAGATGACGCTGGAAGAATTAATACCTTCACCATTATCATCTGCATTTAGTATGAAGAATACATATTTGAACAACGGTAATAATGTAAGTGTCCAGAAAATCAAGGAAAAAACCCCAAAGATAGTTTCTTCATTATGGTGATTCTGTTACTTTCCTTGTAATGTGCTTGTATAAACATAGAGAGGTGATGTGCTTAGATCTCCATACACTACACCGAATCTTTGATATGCTAACAATATATCCTTAGATAAGTTTACCCATGACCATGACAACTGCAAGCATATATTAAAAAAATTTGATGCAAGTCAAAGATTTTTTATATATATGGTTTTGAAATAAAACTAATAAATAAACGCAATTGAAAGAAGGTTATTTTGACCACCTGAGAGGGATTATTACTCTTAGAAGCTGAAACCCCAGATTCAAGTTCCATTTGAGATTGAGAGAAAGTGAATGAGACAAAGCATGTGCCTCTTGAGTCTTGTCTCTCTCTCATTCCATTCATTCCCTTCCATCTCGCACTAGTGCAGCAGGATTCAACACCACGTGTTTGTGCCTTACAATATCTGCATGACTGCATGCATGGGGAAAAAACTAAAAAGAATATTGACTTTTTCTTTTTTGTCTGCTGAACTTTTTTTAAGGAAATTATTCAGTCAATTATTTGGGAATTTTTACTTAGGCTGCTTTTAGATTAAAAAAGTAATAATTATAACTGGGTCATTCATCTTATACTTTTTTTTTGTAATTTAGATCTCTAAATTTAGTTTATGAGAACTATTATTTTTAATTAATCAGTATAAAATTAAGTATTTTTAGTTATATGTGTATAGAGAATATCAAGTCCAAAAATGAGTGCAAGTAGCTCATCATGAAGATTGATAGATATGCTAAAGTAGCCATAAAATTCTTGAATCCATGTGCCATCATAGAGATTGTAAAGAATTTAATTTGTTATGAAAAATGTTATAACTTCTCCGTTTAATTTAATCTCGCGCGTGTTTAGTTTTGGTGCCTCTCTCTTTTTTTATGACATTTGTTTTTACATTAGGTTTATATATATATATATATATATATATATATATATATTTATTTTTACTGTTGATCAACATACTATCTTAATTCATTCAAAGGCGAAAAATAAAACAAAGATAATTTACGAGGATTAAAAAAATACACTAAATTATTATAAAGACTGAAAATGTGTATAAGCCTTCATATTATTTACTAATTGGATATTTGTAAACAACAAGTGAGGCATGATTGATTGCAAATAATCCAAATGGACCAAATAGCTACGGAAATGAAATCAACATAGGAAAGAAAAAGGCCCGTAAGAGAGGGCCCATTACAAGCCTCTACTCCCCAAAGCCCAAGTACACACCAAAATATGCCCCTTCCTCTCACAACACACTCACCGGAATATGTACTTTACACATAATAATAGTAATAATAATACTAACTAGTAACTACAAACAAAGTCACACTCAACAAAAAAAAAAACACACAAGCCACGAAATTTGCAATGCACATTCCCTCAAATGAAGAACTCTCGTTCTAATTTCAGAAGAAATAAGAAGAGCTTCCCAAATCAAAACCCTCATGACCCGTTCCCACCTTATCTGACACTGGTGGCATTGCGCTAAAAAGTGGGCTATGCGCCACGTAATCACCGGATTCAAAACCCGGATATGGGTAACCCGATCCGGTGGAATTTGAACCGAAACTTGGATCCGAAAACCCAAACTCGTTTCCATAAAACCCATTACCCATTTCATCATAGCCCATGGAGCTTGTGATATCCGGTGGCAATGGTGGAAGCTGCGTTTCACCATCATCAAAGAGATTAAAATGTGAACTCTCCACGTTGGTTCCTCCCTCGGTGTACCCATAACTATAGCTATAGCCACCACCGGATGAGGCAATTTCTTCGGTGGCGGAAAATGTAGGAGTGTTCGCCATACCCGAATACCCGCATAAGGAGAATTGCGGGTTTGGGTCGGGTTGAGGAAATGAGCGTTGGTTGAATAAAGATGAGAGCTCTTCCTGAGCCTGATGGATTTGAATTTGAGTTTGGGTTTGCTCGTCTGGGGAGAGGATGGAGGTGACAGAGGAACCCGGAGGGGTGTCCGGATAAACGAAGTTGGTTCGGGCACGCGACCCGCGCATGGAGCGGGCTGCCCTGTCATATGCCAGGGCAGCCTCTTCTGCAGTGTCGAACGTGCCCAGCCAGTGTCTTTCCTTGGTGGAAGGGTCGCGAATTTCAGCGGCGTACCTTCCCCAAGGCCTCCTCCTCACCCCAAGGTACCTTCCTCCCCATGCCGTCTCATGATCTTGTTGTGCTGTTGTTTGCTTCTTTTTGGACTTGGAGGACGATGGTGATGACGTGTAGGGATTCATGATCAAGTTTTGGACGTGAAATGAAAGTGAACAATTTGTTGTGGTAAGGTAAGATAGAGAGTAATGGATGGAAGGGAAATTAACAAAGAATGAAGTTAGGACTTGGCATGCAATGCAAGGTTGGTTTTCACTTTTCAGTGACTCTTTGATGTTTCTTTCTCCTTTGGTTTTAGTTTTGGTGTGAGGAATCAACGAGTGAGTGAACGGTTTAAATAAGAAAGGTTTTGTCTCTCCAAAAACCTCATTGTCCCCTAACATTGTTGTATTTTACATCTATGCCCTCCTTTCTCATGAATAAGTGTTAAGCATGCTAACACGTGCCCTTTATAATTTTTTCTTTTTCCTCTTTGGAAGCTTTATTATCCACACTTGTAAAAGCTCTTCTATGGTGGATTTGATGTTATATTAAGAGCAACACAAAATCCATGATCATTTACTCTCTACGGGTCATGGCACACTACAAATAAAACTCTGTTACAAATGAGTTTCAAATGATGGGAGGAGGACGAGGGCATGATTGAAGAGATCAAATTATATAATTAGTGGGTGATATAATTAGAAATTTAGATGGTCCATGATGAGCATGTTCTCATAGATACCCCATTTCATGATTATTCCCCCAATTTAATTTAATTTGTTTTGAGTTTGGCCAAGGTTGAGTTTAATTTAATATTAATGTATCCAATTACTCGAATAACCCCTCTTCGGATAGTCCAAAGTTGCTGCATGTGACCTTTCTATCAAATCATGAGATTGTACATGAACAAGGAACGAATAATCATATTAGAGACCGTCCAAAGTCCTCACACAATCTAATTATATGATAGTATATGATCATTAGAGTCGCTATATAATTTTATTTGTACGTCTTCCTTGTTAATTTGCTCATAATTAAACCCAAACTAGGGGAAGAAGAGAAGAAAAGTCATATGATCGAGTTGCACATTTCTAATCATTATCATTGCAGGTGGGAGGAATTCCATTTCCTTTTTGATGATTTTTAGGTTCCATTTGAAGTGCATCGAAGCTAAGATCTTTTCGAATAAACTACTTAGATTTATCATTAGTGATTATGTGGGAGCTATGATCAATATCTATCTACTCATTCTACATTTGGCTGCATGCTTAGGCAACATGCTTTGCCCTCCTGCTCAAATGATTTCATATTATGAAAAATAAAAAAAATTGACACAGTTGTGTAAGTTGTGTAAGAAGATGTTATTATATTAACGTGCTGCGAAGAAATGATTTACTCTTTGACAGAAAAAATTGTGTTTAATTTTTACTTAGTAAAAAATATTCTTTTACACTTACTATAAATGAAATTAGTATCTGATATAGTGAATTTGAAGATTTCGTACTCATAACAAAAATAATATTATTAAAAAAAAAACTATATATCCCATCTTTTGTGAAAAGGAAATCATTTTTCTTTCAAGAAAAATCAAACTGAATTTAATTACTTCATTGGAACTAATTAGATACTTTAAGTATTCATGAATATCTAATTACTTCTAATTTTTTATACGTTTTTTTTTTGTGGTACACCTTTAACTTTTTCATTTAATTACTCAGGCTGTGGGTATTTATATGTTCCGGTTATGATTTTCTTTTTATTATATTATTATAAACTGACAACGTTAACCCAATCATAATGGAAAAAATTACTCAAATATTTAATGATGTCATCTGTTAAAAAACCTTGTCATCATTAGTGCAATGAAACTATTTAATCTCTTTCAATGCAAAATTCCTTACTAATATCAAATTCCGTTGCAGATATGATGACATTCTTTTTTTCACCTTTTCTTGTTTTATTCTACCGCAGTCAGTTACAAAGTAATTCTCTCTATTAATTAACAGTTTATTTTTTCATCTGAACTACCTTTTCTTATCTTGGTATGTGAACAACATTTGATTTATGTGTTCCAATCTGAAGCCTAACTTTAACCTAACAAATTTCAGAATATGGTTATTGACGGTGGCCTATAATTGGAAGAAGGTGAATGAAATTCAAGCGGATTATTATATTATTATTCGATTCTAACTTATATGACATTTTATTAGGGTTTTTAAGGAATATCATTGCTCGACCCATGTGCAACCAATTTGATCAAGTCATAAACTCAATGATAAGTTCCACAGTCTTCCCTTCTTTTTATCTAGCACCAAAGTTAACTTTTCAAGTGTTCATATTTTATTGGTAATTAATATTTTTCTTTGATATATAATTTTGAAAAGTTTGGAGATAGCATGCATATATATCCTATTTTATTCGTTTACGTTAACAAATAGAACGGAAACCAAATCAAATTAACGAAGTTATGTTGGGGAGCATGTGAGAAAGACACATAGGCATACCTTTTTGAGGAAAACAATGACTAGCCAATTTTTAATTAGGGACAACTAATTGCAAAACCTGGTAGTGCAACTTTGACTAAATGTCGCATCACTCTCAATATTAATTTGAACATTTTCTGGAAATTAAAGAGGGGGGAAGAAGTAGCTGAGAGGTTGAATTTTACAAATTAAAATCAATTTTTGAACCAAAATTAAAATCTATTAACCTTATTGGTTTTAATATAATTTTTTCAATGAAGTATCAAATGATTGATACTTCATTAAATGATATTACTTCATTAAGTATTTAAAATAATATTAATAAAAATAAATTTAAACAATATAAGTTTATTCAATTAATCCTATGTTTCCTTAAAAAATGAAAAATTTATATAAAAAATATAAATAAAATCATCAATTATTTTTTATCATTCTTTTATAATACAAAATTAATCAAAAATATTATCGTACTTTTTAAAATGACAATTTCTTTGAAACAAATTAAAACATGTATATTACTTTTTTAGAATTACTCCAAACTTATTTTAAACGGTTTATTTCTATCTTTTTTAAAAGTTACTATTCTTGTTTCTATTATTTATTATCTTAAAATCTAATAATTATAATGAATAACTAATTTTAATTATTAAAGTTAAAAAAAAAATGAACGTAAGAGAATTCTTAGAATAAGTTATCTCTTCTATAATATATAATCAAATAACTAATTTTATATTTTTTTTTTATCAAGATTAGTCATCCATAAAGATAATAATGAATACTTTACACAAATAACATAATTAAAAAATATTTTTTCATTATTTAATATTAATTATCAACTAGTTTATTAGTTAATCTTACTAAATATATTTAAATTAACTAGCATGTAATTAAGTTTCTAGCTTTTCAATTAAATTATAAGTTTCAACTAATTTATAAGTTGGTGCAAAAAAAACAACAACTAATTTATAAGTTAATTTTATATGTCCTAAATTTACTCATTTCACTCTCATAAAAACGTCACTCTCACTAAATATGTCCATATACATTTTTTTTATAAGCGAATGTAAAGTTAATGTTTTTTTTTTCCATGTACATAAAATATAATATTCCGTCTTAAGTCTCCACGTACAAGCATTTCGATCAACAACTAATTTTCATTTTCCTAAGGCTAGCTCTGCAGACTTAACCGTAATTCAATCGTTGTATCCCAACACCAACTAACCTAATTGTCTTCATACATCTCTTTATAGCAGCACAAGTCTTCCTTAGCATGAATTTTAATAATCAATTAATATATATATACTTTTCACTAGGAACAACTAAGACCATGAGATAATTTACAATGTTAACAGTTGATTTAGATCTTTGTGATGCAAATCTAATTCACCTCTTATGAACTTAATATATGATGACAATGCATAAGATCAAGGAAACATAAGTATATATATGGAGAAAATAAAGAGAGTTAAGGGTAAAACAGAAATCTGTAAAAAAAAAAACTGAGACAGTGAGATCCTTCATTATTACACTTAGTTCAATGGTAAAATTCACAATATTACAAAAGTGTGTAATATTTCAAACTTAGTTTTCTCTTCTTTCCTTTGCTTACCCCACAAATTAGACGTCGTAGGATCTTAATTGCTATTTGCAAAGGAACATCGTGTGAATTACCATCCAAGAAGAAGTGAGTTTCACATGAAGATTTGTAAAATTACACAATTTTTTCTATTTTTTTTCTCTCTCATTGCACGAACCTTTTTAACTGTTTGAAAATAATTACACTTGAGATTATTTGTCTATATATTACTCTAACTCCCTTTAATGGTTTAAAAACTATTACACTGTATTTTTCAATAGGGAAGAATGCTAGAAATGTTTTAAAAATTGTATAATTTTACAAAATCTTAAAAATATTGGTGCGATTTATTTAAAAAAAAAAGGTGTAGGATACTGTATAGAAGTAAAAGGATATCCATGCCAAGGTGACTCGCATATGGCTATGAAATTGTGATTTGTCCAAGATAGATATAGGTCAAAGAATCTACAGAGACCTGAAGAGGAGACAAGTTATTATGATAATCTATTCTACTACTTTTTTCGTAACCAAGTTGATGAAAAAAAGGATAAGTGGTAGTAGTAGTAGTACTTACATGGGGATTTGGATTAATTGGGTCTGTTCAACAAGGTGAACTTTTTGTTTTCTTCAATGGCTTGTAGTTTTGCGTGTCCTAAAGCATCTTAGTTTAGTCACACATCCACAAAATAAGAAAGTCAGTCAATCATTTTTAAAATATTAATAGTTTAAAAATATCCTATTTTAGTTTCTTAGGAAAGTTAACTACTTATAATCAACTTTAGGTCAACATAAAAATAAGAATGAAAAATATATACTAAACCTATACAACGGGCCAGTATCCTTAATTAATAAATCAGATGAATATTATGTATCAATATCATATCATGGTATACTAAAAAAATCTTCTAAACCAGATTTTATACATTTATGTTGTGTGAGAGGTGTTTAATTATTATTTATTTATAGGAATTGAATTCAAATATAAAAAAATTACAATAATTCATATACATTGTTAAACCAACTAAATTAGATTATTATATGTGTGAGAGGGTGATTCATCATTTGTTCTTTTATGAACAAAAGGGAAAAGGTAAACAACAATTAAGATATTCATTATTCATAAATATTATATTTTAAAAAAATTTCAGGTTTGAATACCGTACTAATATTCCAATCTACAACAACAATACTGCATTATTGACTATCCCGTACTAATAGTATTCCTAGCTATCTACAACACTACATATCAATTCTTAAACTTTTAAAATGTAGCTTGAGGACCTTTTATTTACTTTTTTTAATTATTTCATAATTTAGGTTTTGAATTACACTGGATTTAGAAGTTTATAACTTTATATTACTCCTGGTAGCCTTGTAATTTGAGAATGTGAAGTACTAGTAACGATAATCACGTTTAATGTTTTGTCTTTCTGTTAATATTTATTTTCATTACACGTTAGTTTTCTTTTAGTGGTTCTGATTAGTTTGGGTTGAGTTTAAGATTAATTTGTATTGAATAATGGAAATAATCTTACTTCATATTAGAATTATTGTTTCTATTTAACATGTGCTTTGTATCTGGTTAAGAGTGAAAGAAAAGCAGGACTAAAGTTGCTCTGACAGGACTTACGAAGCCAGGTCTAATCTAAGATAGAGAATAGATTATCAATGATAGCAATGCTTAATTTATCGGAATGATCATAAGATAAAGATGACTCACCTGAGAATTAATCATTACTAAAATATAAAATTCTTCAAATTGTGAATAAATTATATCATCAATAATTTTTTTATGAGATGTTATTTTTGTTTTGGAAAAAATAAGTTATACAACGTAATTCAATCATGGCACATTATTTACCGTAAATTTATTAATTTTTATGATAATTATTTTACACTAGCGTATGATATTTTTTAATAAAAATAACAAATTATCAAATAATTTATATATTTTAAAAATATACATTACGGTAAATTTTGACATATATGACTTGGGATATTAATATGATCTTTTTTATAGAAATAATCTAAATAAAGAAACTTTTAATTCAACTACTATGAATTCTAAAAGTTATCAAATGATGTTGTGCGCATGTTTCACTATCAGTTGCAAAAGCTTAAAAATACTTTTATTCTCAAAGTAACATTTTTTTTTTTTCATTTTGTATCTTAAAATTCAAGAATGTGTATTAGATACAATTTCCAAAAACAGATCGATTTCCAACTTCTGTCTATTGTAATAATTGGTATAAATTAGACTAATTACTAAATTACATATATAACTGGTATTACATAACTGAAAGTGTAAAGATAGAAGTTATATCTGATTGTAAAGAATTTTTGTATAGAAAGTAATGTGTATATATAACAAAAATTGTTTACACTTCCATGTCATACACTACTTTTATTTTATATCGATACAATGTACAAAGTAAAAAGGTTTGAGTTATATATCAAACTTAAATAACTATTTATATTATTTTACAATATTAAACGCACTAACCACTAAATACTGTGGATATAGCTAAAAGTTTTTTTTTTTTATTTCCAATTACGAAGGTATATAAGAACAAATAGCCAGGCAAGCATAAGAAAAGTAAAGAAGAAGAAAAAAAAAGCAATATTGTGTTAAAAACTTCAATTCATAGATTAATGTAAACAAATTAAAGTGATGAATAGAGCTTAATATACCGAAAAAAGCATAGACCTAATTTTCCAAATGCCAGAATCGAGGGAGTTTAATATGGTTCCTTGGAACCTAAGTAAAACACAAAATGGACAAATCCTATTCATTCTCTTTTGTCTTTGAGTGGTTACATACACCAAGAGGAAATGCTCACGGTTTTGTTTTTCTGGGGAGACACACACACATCTCTCTTAGAACATGCAATCTATGCTCGTGGAGTTGCCTTTTTCTTCATGTGCGGCTATAGTGGGTAGTGGTGGGTACCATTTTTGTTGTTCAACAAAAGAACCCATTTGATTGATACTTGGAATAAGTATAAATATTATTGTATTTGCTTCTATCAAATCAGCAACAGTAAAACATGAATTAGAGAGATGTTTATTTAAGTGATGGTATAATTGATAAAGGGGTTGAAACAGTTAATTTTGATGTGCTCAATTAAATTAAGTGATCATCTAGAGGGAGGGGACCCTCCTATAATATATATTGTAATTAAATTAATTAAATGATAACAAAACAAGGATCTAGCTTAAAGGATTCACATGATGATTTAAGGTTATATTGTATTTATAGTGAATAAAGTTTCTTTGTTCAACAATAATCATATATCATGAATAAGATTAATATTTAACATAGTAAATTTGGAGATAAATATTTATTGAGCTAAGAAAAAAAAAAAACCACCAAGCATGCCTCTCATTAGTTACTATTCTTGTATTCTTGCAGGTGTTTAATCACCGGAATATGTGAATCCTATGGGAATGCTATTTCCTCTTATGAACATCATTCTTAATTCTTAACTTAACAGTAATATTTATTGTTTTTTCGTTGAAAGGTCACCGTGACACTGACCTCTCTGCTTGCAACTTGTGTATTTGATATATCCAATAAAAATAAAATAAAATAAAATAGACAACTGTCCTTTTACCAGTTCAGAATGTAAAACGTAATTAATATGTTAGAACTTAATTAGGAACCTCTCTGATCTGATTCTCTCTCTTTTTCTTCTTTCTTTTTTCTCCATTTTTAATCACTTGTTATACACAACAAGTTATAACAAAATTGTAGATTAATTTTGGTTGTTAAAAGGCTGACTTCGCTATCAGGTATTCAGGTTCTGAGTTGTCTCTAGCTAGCTAGAAATGAACACAAGGAACCGTGTTTAGTCTGTCACTATTTGAAATTTTAAAGGTAAAATTAGAATAAAATTTAGAACAAATTATAGTAACGTCTCATGAAATTTTATCAAACTATAATTAATTTATCCTTTTTTTTTTAATTTTCACACATTAACATTCTTTAAGGAAAAAGTGATCTTCATCGTTAGAATTATAGGGAAAAGACTTGGGATTTTAAATTACAAAAATAGGTTTAATCCTTTGATGATCAAATGAATTAATAAAGTGCATAATTAGCTAATTCAGCATAACTACCATGAAAGGAATGACACTCTGTTTTAAAAGGGAATGGATCATGGATGTTTTCTTAGGTTAATTCACCTTCAAAATTAGAATCAATTGAAACATATAGATAATAATAGAGGTTTAATTCATAAATCACCATTGAGTGAACCAGATCCCAGAAACCTTTCTTTACATTGATATCTCCCAATATTGATTCTTGCATTCTTATTCTTTTACTCTTATTCTCATTATTCTTGCATTGAGCCAAATTTTATTACAAGCTTAGTTTTAATATATTAGTTTACTTCAAGATCATTTCTTTTATCCAAAACCACTTTTACAAAATTAAAATTACCCTAAATTAAGTTTGCAAGTGTTCAAGCAAAAGAACTGTGACAGTGTCATTGCAATTATTTCTTTTTCAAAATGGAAGAAGTTACTGTGGCACATAAAGAAGCACACACACTGCAGAAGTGGTGTCAATAACCAAAATGGATAGCTATCTCCTGGGAAGCATGGGCCAGGATATTATTGGTTCTTGATGACATGCTATGGTGTTGTGTGGTAGAGGTTCTTTTATAGTATTTGGATGACATATTTTGACTTTCTGAAACATCTAGCACTGAAATTGAAGAAGAATCAACATTGTTTTCCTCCTTCTTTAGCTTTGTGTTCTCTGCCATAACTCTTAAAAACACCTCCAATGCCTTGCACATCCAGTCATATCGGCTTAGTCTGAATGCTTCTTTTATGTTTACCTAAGAAGAAGAAAATATTCACCCCAACTAAATCAAAGATTTCCTAATTTGCCTCCAAAACTAATCTATTATGTTTCATGTAAAATGACAACATTCAATTACATGTTGCATTGTACTTGGTACTTCTTTATATGATATTGTGATTAATGTAAGAATTTAATGGTCATGAATAGATTTTATATTGTCATCCAATCATAAATCATCGTTGGTATAACTTTTAAATAGTAATATTAAAAGTTAACAAACTTATCATACATGATGATTTATAATTAAATAACAGTATAAATACATAGAATTTATTATGAATAGTTAGTTACCCATAGGCGATTGTGATCTTTCTGCTCTGGCCAAGTCTCAAGTTCTTGAGTCACCTCCAAGGCAAACATGTATCCTCTACACCATCCTTCTTGGCTACATGAATCATTACTGCTTTTGCTTCTGAACTCCCATCTTCCCAAGGGAATTTCCTGAAAATTAATGTCCACCATTTAGCTAGTGAAGATTTCTCAAATTTTATACCATATTAGATCATGAGTAAGAAATAGCATTGTCTTGATCACAATAGAGGATGGGAAAATAGCAGAATTATCTCCAATTTTTGTCAGTTATTTTTTAGTGACATGATAAAATGTCACTCAGTTATATCAACAGGTAATGCTTTTTGGCACTGCAGTAGGTAGCATGTCTTTCCGAAAAGCACTGAAACTATGAAATCATGAATATACTAATATTTCCTAGGTTCTATCTTTCAAATTCATGCTTAAACATTCAATAGCCTACAATACTTGAATAAAATTAACCTACCCTTATAATCCCTTTGACTCCTGCTTCCTCTAGAGCTTCACGGCAAGCAGCTTCTGTAACAGTCTCATCATCCTCCCATCCACCCTGTAAAGAGAAAACACAATGATAGTTTGCAATAAAAAGGGTTTTTTCATGCTGATGAAGTGAATTGATTCAGATTTCAGATTCAAGTACCTTTGGAAACACAAGGTCATCACGTTTTGGTGAAGAAATCATAAGTACTTCTATTATCTCCTCTGTATCTCCCATTTGATCTACCTTTCCCCTTTTCCATCTATAGGGAATACATCTGTTACAAATGGATCACTAAGAAATGTTAACAAGATTGTGTTGCAAGTCTCATCAAATATTAGTCTTAACCACTTCCCTAGCAAATATATTATATTATATTATATATGCTTGAAAGGGCTTCAAAAATCTATTGATATTTTTAAATTGATACTTCCAAATAGAACTGGGCATATGTTGTCTATTATTGAATGAGTAAAATGAGAATCTATAATAGCAGACATTGTTCTAATTTTATCATTTTGTATAACAGCCAAAATTGATCGTGCAGTTTGATTTTATATGTTCGAGTCAAACTAAATGATAAGGCCCACAATAAAATAATATTTTAATGTCAACAAGATAAGACAATTATATAATAACACCAGTTTTTTAAGTTGCTCTTATCCTTTCATCATAATTCATTAAAAAAAACAGTTCTTGATTTCGATTTCATTAACTTGCTTGGTGGGGAAAATACGAAGTAACAGAGAAGATAAGCTGAAACCACATTGAGTAATTTAGGATTGAGTTTTTTTTTCTTTCTGAAAATATGATGTTTTATTTATAATAATTTACTAATATCTATATTTTAGAAAATAAGATAAGGATTAAAAAATGTGTACTATAACCATATAATTTTGAAAAATAAATGACTAATCCGAGTTTGTGGCAAAGAACTGAGAACTAAGAAGGCATGACATGAGAGATGAGACAGAAAGACTTACCCAGAAACGAGTCGCATGTTGTCTTCATAACGCTGTC
Source organism: Amphicarpaea edgeworthii (assembly GCA_014843725.1). NCBI lineage: Eukaryota > Viridiplantae > Streptophyta > Magnoliopsida > Fabales > Fabaceae > Amphicarpaea > Amphicarpaea edgeworthii. The sequence continues at coordinate 6,806,825 of CM026325.1, forward strand.
GTTGTCGCCCCGTACGTGCAGCTGCCACACACGACATGGATTCTAGAACAACACCATAGAGTAATAAGAATCAATCAAGACCAGATCATAGAGTAATTAATGTCACAAACTAATTAAACATTAATTTAAAGAGTGGATGTATCAAAATTCACACCCATGCAAACATACATGCATACCCTGGTAATAACGTTTTCCTTGTTTTATTATTAATGCCACAGTGTGATAAACTTTCAGAGGCAAAGAGACGTGACAAGAGAGGAATTACCACAATATATATTGCTTTTGGTTAAAGAATTGCCTAAACGAAGGTTCTGACTTCTGAGTGTATATGTTTAATAAAATTGCATTGAAACTCGATCATTCTAATGGTTTCATCATAGCATATTGGAATCTTCTAATTTGTGTTTAGAAGAAAGAAACGAAGGGGAAAAAAACAGAATGAAAGACGAGGACAAAGGTTTCAGAGGGGTCATAGACTTCCTGCTGAAGTTGCATTTGTTTATATAGCAACCAATTTTTCAGTGTCTTCCATATTCAGAGCGTTGCGGTTGAATTTTTTGAGTTGACTTTCTATTAGACTTCATGTTTTCATATTTATGATGTGATATCATTGCTTTCACATCTTTGTTAGAAAAAAATAATAGTAGAAATTGTGTAATTGGATTTCTCTATGGTGATCAAATCCTTGTCATCAACTTTCTAATTAATTATTAAGGCTTCTTCTTTTTCAATATTAAACTGCATTATGTTGTGAAATGTTAAAAATATGTATATCCATTTTCTGTTTTTAAATTTGAAAATTTAATGAAAGATACTTGATTTAAGATGGTTTTTTTTTTTTTTTTATCAAAATTTAAGGTGTTTTAAAATAACCTAAAGAAAAAGTAAGATTACAAATTGGATGGATAAAGCTCATCATAATTGTTAGAAGTTAAAAACTTTCTCCCATATCTTAAAATTAAAGTAACAATTTGTTTTACTATGTTCATGACTTTATGTAGGAAGCAACGATCTATTCATTGAGAAATCGGAATTTGATGCTCTCATAAACGAAATTTCTTTGAATCAATATGCCAATTATACACAACAAACAAAATTAGTTTATGATCCATTAGACACTGAAATCATGGTCACTCGTCCAAAAAAATAAAATACCCTATGATTTTAACCTGTTGTATGCATGTTAACAAAGCTTTTCAATATTCCTTGAAAGAAAGGGCAAGTTTTAGTTAAAAGAAAACAAGAAGTGGTAATTGTGTGTGATCCACAGGTTTTAATATTAGAGCTATAGATTCGGTCAGTTCAGCGTATTTGTACATGTTCATCACGAGCTACTATATTTTTTGGTTTAGTCAATTTTATTGTTTTACGTCCAGAGAGAATGGATGAGCATAAGTTGAAGCAACCCAATGTTTGCTTTTACGTTAATAATAATTGCCCTCTTTTGACACATCTACTCTGTAAAAATCAAACAACACCTTTTTTATATTCTCCAAAGTCCAATTAATCCAATAAATGTAAAAGAGAAGGGAATACGTATTGTTTAATTTTTGTGGGATATATACATGAATTTGGCAGAATTTTGCTAGTCCAATCGTTTTTTTTTATGGTTCACTATTTTTTTTAAATATATGGTTAGTAATTTATTTATTTTTAATTAATTAATATGTACTAAATATTGATTTATAATATTTATATTAATTATTTATATTTAGAGAGGTTCAATTTTTATAATCTAATTTAGAGAGTCTCCGACTTGTAAACAAAAAATAATATGAAATTAATAAGTTGATTGTTAATTTTACTCTTGAGACCTTTGTTTTTTCTTCTCTTCTCATGAGAAGAGAAAACAAAGGAAAGGAGATTTAGTTAAAGAAAATCAATCAACAAATAGTTCTTGATCAATAAAAGGTTTTCGCTATGTGTGTCAATCATAATCTTTATGGAGTCTGATATTTCTAAAACTCTATTTTTCAATAATCATAATCTGATGTAATGCGTTTTGATCTGTTCTTTGGTTATTTTATTTGATTAATCAAAATAGTCAACAATTGGTATTATTGTTTAGATTATTGAGATTAAAGTATAAATTTATTTTACCTGAATCCTCTTTTAATTTTATGAAACCTAAATTTAATTTCAAGAAAAAATTGAGTGAGTATGATTATTTGCATACTATTCTTGAATTGGTGATTGTGCCTTGAGCGTGTGATTATATTCATGAATTGGTGCACCGATGTGTACATGATCATATGTTAATTATGAAATTTGTGCGTCGATTTTGGTTTTAAGAACTGGCATGGATATTGTTAGATTTTTTATGCTATATGAATTTTAATTTTTCGTGACTTTTGAAATTGGAATACAATTACGCGCTACGCACTACACATTGGATCGTGAATTCAAAGCGTGAATAGTGATAATTCCCTTTAACCATGGCTGCGTATACAATTGATTTTAACAATTGCTGCGCGTTCTGTTTTGCACTTGCACGATACGTGTTCCTTTCTGCACGTGCACGTAAAGCTTGATTGTACATACAATTCCTTTTCTCAATCTCTAATGTGCAGTGCACATAATTGATTTTTTTTTTTTCAATTGTGCGGATTGGTTTTAAGGGATGTACATACTATTTTGCTTTTGTAATTGTATATTATGTGGTTATATTGTTCACGCCATGTGATTTATATTTTTTTTTATTTCATGAACTGTAATTAAAAATTTAGAATTGGTAATTATTATCATTGTAGATACAAATTTTATGGACTCTTTCCATTTTTATATGTCTAGTAATTTTTAATTGAGTTAGTTGAAACAATATATTACCAAAGTAATCTCTATTGTGTAAACTGATTTAATTAAAATTACATAGATATTTATATAATATTATTTATGCGAATTGTGCTCAATTCAAAAGAAGACACAATTTGACCAAATAATAACATATATGTGATGATAAGTATGTGACAATTATAAAATAATTTTTCTTCATGTGAATAATAGTTGGTCCAAAGAAAAGCTATTATTTGACAGAGTTGATTATTAATATTTGATCATTGCGTAAAGAGTATCATTTACAAATTAATTTTTCTGTCCAAAGACTAGGAATTAATGTTGTGTTGGATATCTTGTTATGAGTCCATTGTGTGAAATATTTGCATGTTTTGTTTTATATATATATATATGAACTATTTGATAATTTATGAACATGTGATTAATTTAATTTTTGTTATCTATTTTAGTTGCGAATGTTATGAATGTTTTTGCTCAAGTAAATTGTATCCTAATGCTGAATAGGACAAATTTTAAGTTTTGGAAAAAAATCGTAGAAATTGTTCTTGGTTGTATGAATTTAGATCTAGCTTTGAGGGAGAAATCACCCATTTCCACTTTGGAAGTTTCTAATAAGGCAAAAATTGAGAAATAGGAGAGGTCCAATCAAATGTGTCTCATGATCATGAAACACTCTATACTACAGGCGTTTCCGGGGCTCTATTGTTGAGGGTTAAAATGCAAGGAATTTTCTTGCGGAAATTGAACAATACTTTGCCTAGAATGAAAAGATGGAGACGAGCAGCCTTTTGGTTAAACTCATCTCCATGAGGTATAAGGGCAAATGAAATGTCAGAGAGTACATTATAAAAATATTTAATCTCGCATCAAAACTTAAGGCACTAAAGTTAGAGTTTGGTGAAGACCTGCTCATGCACTTGGTTTTGATCTCACTTCCTCCACACTTTGGACAATTCAAAGCTAGTTATAACACTTAAAAGGATAAATGGTCCCTCAATGAACTTATATTTCAATGTGGGCAAGAGGAAGAGAGGTTGCGAAGGGATAGGACTGAAAGTACTCATTTGACTTTGACCTTTCACAATAAAAAGAGGAAAAATGTTAAGGATGCTACAGAAGGGTCTTCTCAACAAAAGAAATCAAAGAAAGTTGAAGAATTTACCTGGTACTTCTGTAAGAAGTCAGGACACATGAAGAAAGAGTGTCCCAAGTATGTCACTTGGTGTGTAAAAAAAGGTAATTTTTTTACTTTTGTTTGTTCTAAAATTAATTTAGCTTTTGTACTTATGGATACTTGGTGGGTGGATTCTGGTGCTACTACTCACATAAGTATAACTATGCAAGGTTTCTTATGGAGTCGACCGCCAAGTGATGATAAAAGATTCATCTTTGTGGGTGATGGACAAAAGGTTGCAATAGAGATTATTAGAACTTTTAGATTACAGTTAAAAACTGGATTTTATTTGAATTTGTTTAAGACATTTGTTGTACCGTCTTTTAGCAGAATTTGATTTTTATTTCTAGTTTGGACAAAATTGGGTTTTGGTTCTTTAATTAATAATTTTTACATGCTTAATGTTGTTAGTTTCTATAATGAAATACTACAAACAACACGTGTTACAAATTAAAATTAATTGAAAATTCAACCACTTTATGGTACAAACGTTTAGGCCATATCTCTAAACAGAGAATTTAGGCACTTGTGTTGGATGAAATTCTTAATCCATTGAATTTATCAGACTTTGATATCTATATCGAATGCATAAAAGGAAAACAAACAAATATAAGGAAATTAGGTGCTGAAAGAGCTAAAGACATCTTAGAACTAATACATACTGATATTTGTGGTCTATTCCCTTTGGCATCTTGGAATGGACAACAATATTTTATTACGTTCATAGATGACTTTTCTAGATACAATTACCTATATTTAATACATGAGAAGTCACAATCCCTAGACGTTTTTAAGGCTTTCAAAGCTGAAGTTGAATTTCAACTTGGAAAGAAAATTAAAGCTGTCAAATATGACCGTAGTGGTGAATACTATAGCAAATATGACGGATTAGAAGAACAATGTCCATGACCTTTTGTGCTTTTTAAAGAGTGTGGAATTGTTCTGCAATACATTATGTCAAACAAACCTAGTATGAATGGTGTAGTAGAACGAAAAAACCGAACTCTTAAGGATATGGTGAGGAGTATGATTAGTCATTCATCTCTGCCACAGAGTCACTTTGGAGAGAAGCCTTAAAGACTATAGTTTACATCATTAATAAGGTGTCAAGTAAAGCAGTTAATAAAACCCCTTTTGAACTTTGGATTGGCAAAAAGTCAAGCATCAAGCACTTGCACATTTGGGGTTATCCAGCTAAGGCACGGCCTTATAAGCCACATGAAAGAAAGCTGGATGCAAGAACAGTTAGCTACTACTTTGTTGGCTATGCTGAATGTTGTCGGGGTTATAAGTTTTACAATCCCACTACAAGATCGTTTTTCAAAACGAGAAATGCAAGATTTTTTTAGAATGTTGAGTTTGGGAAGGAAGGGAACATAAGGAATGTTGTCTTTGAAGAATAACTTGTCGTTGACAGTGATCAAGTCCTCATACCTATTACTGTTCAAGACACCACTCCAGTAATAGAAGACAATGTTCAAACTATTGTTGATAACATTGTTCTAGAACAAGACAACAATGAGGTTCTCCCTCCAGTACCTATAAAGCAACTTCAACAACCTCAAGAAGTGTCATTAAGAAGATCCATTAGAGAGAGAAGTGCAATCCCAAATGATTACATTATCTTTCTTCAAGAACATGAGGATAGTATTGGTTTAGCAGAGGATGATTTAATCAATTTTTGTCAAGCTATACACAGTTCTAACTCTAAAAAATGGATCGATGACATGAAGGATGAGATGAAGTTTATGCAAGACAATGACGTTTGGGATTTCATTGAATTACCTAAAAGTGTGAAACCTATTGGTTGTAAATGGATATTTAAAACCAAGAAGGATTCAAAGGGTAATATCGAGAAACCTATTGGTTGTAAATGGATATTTAAAACCAAGAAGGATTCAAAGGGTAATATCGAGAGATATAAGGCTCATCTAGTTGCTAAAGGCTTTACTCAAAAAGAAGGTATTGACTATAAAGAAATCTTTTTTTCGATATCTTCAAAGGATTCTTTTAGGATAATAATGACACTAGTAGCTTATTTTGATCTAGAGTTACATCAGATGGATGTTAAGACTGCTTTTTTAAATGGTAACATTGAAGAAACAATCTATATGGTGCAACCAGAAAACTTTGTGTCCGGTAACCAAAAGTCTATGGTGTGCAAACTAAAGAAATCCATTTATGATTTCAAACAGGCTTCCCATCAATGGTATTACAAGTTCCATCAAGTCATTACCTTATATGGTTTTGAGGCGAATGTGATTGATGATTGTATATATCATAAGTTTAGTGAGAGTAAATACATATTCCTAATATTATATGTCGATGACATATTGCTTGCTAGCAACAATATAGGCTTCTTACATGAGACCAAGAGATTTCTAACGAAAAATTTTGAAATGAAAAATCTTGGGGAAGCCTCTTTTGTGCTAGGCATCAAGATACTAAGAGATCGCTCTCAAGGTATCCTAAAGCTGTCATAAAAAAGTTATATCGATAAGGTTCTAGAAAGATTCGGTATGAAAGATAGTAATCCAAGAGATACCCCTATAGCTAAAGGAGACAAATTCAGTCTCAAACAATGTCTTAGTAATGACCTTAAAAGAACTAAGATGCAAAAGATTCCCTACTCATTAGCTATAGGAAGTTTGATGTATGCTTAAGTTTGTACTCGTCCCGACATATCGTTTGTCGTGGGAGTCTTGGATAGATACTTAAGTAATCCTGGAATACAGCACAGGAAAGCAATAAAACATGTGATGTGTTACCTAAAGAGAACAAAAGGTTACATGCTTACCTATCAAGAAGTCTAATTATCTAGAGATCTATCTTTTGGAAGTTTGTTAAACAGACTATGATAACTCCTTCGACTATGGCTACGGAGTTTGTTGCTTGTTTTAAGGCATTTAATCACAGAATATGGCTATGAAACTTTGTCACTAGTTTAAGAGTGGTCAATAACATCGAAAGATCATTGAAAATTTACTATGACAATAACTTAGTAGTTCATTACTCCAATAGTAATAGGAGTGCAACCAAGTCAAAATTCATTGACATTAAGTTTCTGATTATTAAGGAAAGAGTTTAGAATAAACAGATTTGTATAGAACATATGGGGACTCATTCCATGTTAGCTGATCCACTTACTAAAGGTCTGGTACTTAAAGTCTTTCATGAGCACACTACTCATATGGGTGTAATTCCTAATAATATCTTAGTTTAGTGAGAGTCTTACTTATGTTCTATATCTTATGTTTCTCAAACATTTTATTGTTTGGATTTTTTGTAGAAATAAAGTTGATGTTTATCATCTTATTATGAATTTATGTTATGTTTTATATGCGATTTTTATCGCATTTGGATTTATCTCTATAAAGAATAAAGTCTAGAGTAATTGAAAATAAACATGATTAAGATCACATGACATGTTATTTTCATGGACCAGATTGTTAAAGGGGAGTCTAAAAGTGAATAACGTACGGTTGCACGCCTAAAGAACTTTGTAGTATAAATGTCTAAGATTAATATGAAGTCCAAGTTGGAGATTGTTAGGAATTTATTTATTCCTAATCAATTAATATAGAATATTAATTTATAACATTTATATTGGTTATTTACATTTAGAGGGACTCAATTTTTGTAATTTAATTTAAAGAGTCCCTAGATTGTCAATAAAAAATAATATGAAATTAATAAATGGATTGATTACCAGTTTTACCTATTAGGGCATAATGGTAATTTTAATGGGTTAAAAAACATAAAGCACAATTACAGTCCCCAATATACCAAATCAAAAAACACGGTTTTCTCCTCTCCCCATCTGAAAAGAAAACGAGTAAGAAGATTTGGTTGAAGAAGATCAATCAACCAATAGTTCTTTATCAACAAAAGGCTTCTGCTATGTGTGTCAATCATAATCTTTATAAAGTCAGGTATTTCTAAAATCTCGTTCTTCAATAATCTGACGTAATGCGCTCCTATATATTATTTGGTTATTTTATTTGATTAATCAAAATAGCCAACAGAAAAAATAAACAAATTAACTTTTTCATAACATGTTAATAAAATCTCTATAAAAAAAAATAACAAAGAATAAGTTGTCATTTATACTATAAAATAACAAAACATAATACACAATAATAGAAATAAAACAGAGCTTATAGCTTATCAATCATAACAATAAACAAGTGTTAGAAATTAAAAACAAAAATCAATGTGCATAAATTATTACTCCCTCCTTTCCAAAACAATGTTTTTTAGCTTTGTATTTTTGTTCTAAAATAATAATTTTTTTTAGCTTTTTAACCTATTTCTTCCGATAATAAGTCGAAATACAATTAAGATCATCATAAATACTTGTATTAGAAAGAAACATCTGTCATAAAAATAAGTTAATCGGTGAAATAGAAAATGTTTGTTATTGGTGGATAGTGTGATAATTAATGAACATAGTAAGGGTCAAATGTTTCTTAATCAATGTGTTTCTTTATCCCTCTATTCCAAAACAATGTCTATGCAGATTGATTAAGAAGTATTTAATTAATATAAAATTAGACAATTATTATCCTTGATCTCTATGTTATTATTTTCATTAATTATCTCAATATCCACACAAAAAAGCTTAAAGGTAGTATAATGAAAGTATAAATTAGTTTTATATTATCATATAATTAAAAAAAATTATTTATAATAAATTAATTAATTTTTATAAAATTATTTTAAAATCACATAAATGAGGAGCGATAATTGACTACCACTATAAAATTAATTAACACGGCCTTTAAATTTAAACTCATAACAAAAACATCCTCTCTTCTAACCATATGATTCTTAATCAATGATTATATGTATTTAAATGAGATTCTCTTTTTCTATTTCCTTAAAACTCATCCAACCAAATATATTGAGAGAAAAAAATCAAGTGAACACATATATTCTTAAAATTTAGAATTAGTACTTTATCTTGTGAAATTTTATATTTTAAATATTTATTTTTTTTCATTTTGGGGATTATCATATATACTCTATTTTATGAGTTAAGGAGGAGGCAAATTATAAATAGAAAAATTATGATTTTTGAATACCCTATTTTAATATATACATATTAAATATATTTTTTTTCTTTTTATCTTTCTATTTTTATCAAAGCATATCACATATCATATTTATATTTTTTTTTTCTCTCTTCCTTTCTCCATCAAGTGTAGGATAACATCAAAAATGTCTCTTGAACATCTTTATTCTAAATATAAATATAATAAAGCTTACATAATAAATGTGATAATGACATTATGATTTAGCAGCATAGCCGACATACATGTTTGACATTGTTTATTTATTTTTAATTTCTTGTTCATACGAGAGGAGAGACATTGTTAGTTCCTTTTTTCTTGTTCAGACGTGCCTAAATTAATAGCTTTGATCACATGCCATGGTCTCTTATTCAGTCTCCTCAAATACGTTGAAACTAACTCAAATGAAACTCCATTTAATATGCCATTAATATATAGTATGTTCCACCGTAATTTCCATATGAATATAAAATATGGAGGTATAGTACGTAGTACATTACATGTTCTGGTATTTAATGTAGTAATAAATAATGGGACTCAAGTGATGAGGCAGATCAAGTAGTTGACTATTTATATGCCTTCAGTGTTTGACCACTCTTAGGATATGATATGGTCAGATTTGGGGATTTAAGTTGGAAGTTGAGAAGGTTCTGAGTTAACTAACGGTGGTTGTGGTTGTTCCAAACAAACAACCATGCATGTGCTCACCGTTCTTTGTTTATTTAACTAATATAATTGATTGGTAAGAGATATGTTTTGGAAAGATTATTTCTCAACATTTCAACTGTTTTTTTAATTTTTTAAGATATAACTCTAATTTTTTTGTATTTTTAAAATTTTAAAGACATTATTCTTTTTTTTTTTCAAATTTTCAAGATATTATATTTGTTATTTTATATTTTAATTTTTTTTCAATCTTTCAAGACATTATTATTCTTGTTTTTTTTCCTATTTTTAATTTTTAAAAATTTTTAAAACACTAGTCTTGTTTTTTCAAATTTTGAAGATATTTATCTTATATTATTTTCATATTTTTAAAAAAAACATTTTTTCTTTTATTTTTCAAGGGATTTTCCTTGTTTTTTCATATTTAAAAAAATATTTTTTCAATGCATTATTCTTGTTTTTTCATATTTTTATAAATAAAAAATTAAATGTCATAGACATTCCTCTTATTTTTTCATGTTTTTTTTATGAAATTCAATTTTTTTTCTATTTTTCAATACATTCTTCTTATTTTTTCATATTTAAAAAAAAAATTTCAAGATATTACTCATGTATTTTCATATTTTTTATTTTTTATATTTTTAAGACCCTTATTTTTTCATATTTTAAAAAATAATTCAAATTTTTAAGACATTAATGTTTTATTCATACTTTCAAAAAAAAAATTCCAATTTTGAAAACATCTTTCTTTTTTTCATATTTTTTTTTAAAATTATTTTTTTAAGACATTCCTCTATTTTCTATTTTCTAGCAGAATAAGGAATTTGTTAAAACTAATATGAAAAAAATGAAAAATACAAGTGGATATTTAAAAGATTTAATTGTAATTTTCATCTCCTAATTTTTTGAAATAACAATTTTTATCCCTATTTTAAAAGTGAACAATTGGATTCTCCTGGTTTTAAAAACGTACAAATTTAGTCACTCTATCTATTTTAAAGAATTCACTATTAATTTTAATGTTGATTTTGTCTACTTAATATTTTTTTGAATTAATAATAATGACTCATATTTTTTTGAATTAATAATAATAACAATAGCGATTTTCGCGCAACTACTGTAAGCCCTTTATGCGACCACCATCCAGCCTCCATGCAATCTCCGTGAGACTTCCGCGACATGCGACTTCTACGATGCCTTCTCCTTCAACCTCAATGGTTCACGCAACGAACACCAAAAGGGAGGAGAAGGGAGGTGGAGTCGTTGGGTTTCGGAGAAGAAGAGGAAAGAGAACAACACTAAGAGAAAAAATTTAGGATTTTGGAGAGGGGAGGAGAAGAAGAGTGTTGACCATTATTATTAATTCAAAAAAAATATAGGTCATTATTGTTAGTTCAAAAATATTAAGTAGACAAACTCAGTGTTAAAACTAACTGTCAATTCTTTAAAATAGACGGAGGCATCAAATTTATACGTTTTTTAAACCAGGAAGACCCAATTGTTCACTTTTAAAACAAATGAATGAAAATCATCATTTCAAAAAATCAAAGGGATGAAAATTACAATTAAATTTATTTAAAATTATATGACAAGTTTTTATTGATGCCATACAAATTAAGACACTTTTATAGGACATGTGATTTAAATCCACAAATCCTTAAAACAAAATAAACTTTCATTTCAAAAATAGTCTATTTAAAAAAATCACAAGAGGTACTAAATTTCAAAAACTTCAAAATTATTAACTTAACATAATTCATTTTTAAAATGTTTTCAATCTTTTTGTTCACGTATATGAGGATTCCAAAACCCTTAAAAAGGTAAAAGTTTAAAACAGCTACTTAAAAAAAATTAAAAAAAATAAAAAGAGTGAAGAGAACGTCCACACTAGGCTTCGGCCTTTGAGGCAATGCAATTACTTAAAGCATCTCGTTTTTTTTTTCTTGTCGCACCCACAAAATTCTTAATATTTTTCTTCAGAATCAAGTGTAATAAGTGAGCCACTTGGGAACTAACATTATCTCTCTTAAGCCATAATGTCTAAACCACCACTTGGAAACTAATGTTTTTTTTCCTTTCCCCATCCCTCTTTATCCTAAGAAATGAGAAACAAACAAAAAACAAAAACTCTTTTAAACATACATTTCCAATGCAATTCTTTTAAACATACCTTTCTAATCAAAGTTGCAGAGAAGCAATTACAGGGTGTCCTACAATGCATGATTTCATTCAAGCCTCTGTTTCAAAGTCATACCGAAAAGATAAGTTGTTATTTATTTATCAATAAAAAAATGCATGTCTCCATTTATCAAAATTCTCCTTCAGTTAAGAGTGGGAGTATCTTCATAGATTCGAAGCTTTTTCAACAGAAATGAGCTCCATATAGCAACATAAAACTCAGTTCTACTTCAAATCCTACAATAGTAAAATGTGATTTCTTATAAAATTGTCAAAGTTCAAAATCTTGGGGAAAAAAAATTGGATACATATGAAAATTGCCCCCAAAATAAGGCTTGATAGTAATAAAAGTTTAAAGCTGTGGAGTCTTCCAAGTTTAACCAAAAGCAGAGTGTGTTTAAAATTGTATCACTTCACAGCTCACATTAGAGAAGCGATAGCCAATAGGCACCAGTATTCCAGTAATACTATGTAGGCCACATTTAAAATAGTACTTTAGAGATAATTAAAAGTTTTAGCATCTTCCGTCAAAAAAAAAAAAAACCTTTCAGCATCTTTTGCCACTTTCAACAAAATTTTAACTGACTTGCGTGACAGACGTTATTCCACGCATGTAATTTGATTTGAGACTAATTTAGAGAAATTAGTTAAATAATAAGTGCTCGTATGAAAATGTTATTTGCTCAATTAACAAATGGCCAATTTGACACTGACCCTGAGTTTTGTCTCGTAGGTTTTATTGTTTAAACATGGTGAAAGATAAACATACTCAAGAAGTAACCAATGAAATGTAGGTATGGTAGTGGGATGGGACAGGGCGGGATTAGCCTCCCCAACCCCCATCCCAGACATTCTAAATTATCCCAACCTCACCCCTGGTCTCTCATACATATGACAATCTCAAATCATAAAATGATTTACATGATCGTCTCAAATGTTACTTGTCATACCCTTGTGTAACACACTTTTATTTATCATGATAAACTAAATTGTTTCATTTATTTTATCAATAGAAATATTATTTAACAATTTTTTTATATATAAAGTTATTATATAATGAATTAAAAATATTATTTTATAATAAATATAATTAAATTAATATTTAATATAAAATTTTAAACTTATGATTTATGTAATAAATAGATAGATTATTCTAAGATATTTATATAATTTACTATATTAATAGTGAGGACGGATTTGAGTTCAATTGCCATACCTAATGAAATGGAGATACTCCAACGCATTGCAATGTACTAATAACTCCAAACAAAAATACACAAATTCATTCAAATCCAAAATATTTCAATATACCAATAAATACTCCAAAATATTCCAACAAAATACTAATGTAATAAATATTTCAATGACACACAGCAGTACTACGTCACATACAATATTCGCTTATACGCAAATGTTTCAATTGTGAAAGCTATGTACTCATTAGGAGTTCAGCCAAAAACTGATACATGCAATATAAAACTTTTTTAGCGAATCGCTCATTCTTAAAACCGATTTTCTATAACAATTGGAAGAAAATGTAGACATTATTTTAAAAACGCATTGATGCAAGTGCAATTAATAAAAATATCAAGTTGGGGTCTTGAGTCATTTTGATTTGTAAAATATTAACTTGAACAGAGATAACAAAACACAATTATTACTTTAAATTGATTGATTAATAACATATACGTAAGATACTTGACATTTATGCTATAACTAAGTTTAGAATACAAAATCCGTATTGATTTGGTAATTGCTTAACATTAACATAAAAGTGTTGTGCTAATCAAAAGCACCTAAACAATTAACGAATACAAAGAAATTCACATTTACAAATAAAATTTGCAAGTTTAAAACAAAATAGAAAAACATAACAAGATCAAACAAAATATGGGATTGTGTTTCCACTACTTTAAAAAAGTGATTTAAGTGCATAATCTAAACATTTACAACTAAAATTTGCAAGTTTAAAACTAAACAAAAACACATGATGATCAAACAAAAAACACAATTTTAAAACAAGTTATTCAAGTGCATAATCAAGACAATATTGACCTGAATTTGTGTCATCCTAAATAACAAATCACCCTCACCACCTAAGCTATACTTTATATAGCCTTGTGGGCAAAGATTTGCAGCAACTTTGCAATGATGTAGGGAAAACCCTCTCGCTTAAACTGCAATAATAAAGCAGCAAAGCGGCCAAGGAAGCCCCATTGAAATGATTTGCGCCTACGCACCTTAGAAAGAGTGCGCCACATAGAATACCCTATCTCGTGGAATACCACGCCACCCCTCACTAAAGAGGAAAGCGCTCGGCCTTAGGCGCACTAAATAGAAATAGTTTACAAAACATGAAGAACCAATGAAGGAATTCAAGGAGTTTAAACAACCAAACCAGTAAGAAAGAAACAAAGAAAACAAACATTCAGCAACTACACATGTTCAATAGAATCAACAGGCACAGGATCTACAAAACAAGCAGAAGGTTTTCAATTTAAAGGAAAGCAGCATAGCATAACACACAAAAACAATTCCCAAAGTTATAATTGCTGTCAGCTAAGATGATGGTGAGCAGACAGAGAACAGAGCAACAAAGCACGTAGAATGATGGCCTAATTTGTGAAATGTACCGTGATACATGAGTTAACACTAACACATCATGTGAGCATACAGATCATGTATTGTAAAAATAAGAAAATAACCATCAAACTAAACCATATTGACTTCAGTAAAGAGAAAATGTTGTAAAATTAAATATCCAACAAAACCACATCCACATCAATAATAAAGAGAAATTCAACATCTGGTGGTACTATGTCTTGTGGAAGGCTGAGAGATAATTGTCTTACAAATTAACAAAATTAATATACCATAACTAAAATTGATTCCATCTCAAAAACCTAAAAACTGAAACTCCCCAATCATTGACAAAGAAAAGTCTGGTTACCAAACCATTTAATCTCCCTTCTTCCTAAATGAGCATCCTTCAGTTAACCTCGCCCGTCCACCAGTTGGTTGGCACAACACAGTCTGGCAGTTACCGCACACCACAACCGTCTGAGAGTGGCTAAACACAGTTGTTCTGCATCCAGATTCAAAATAACATAACCAAATTCACATCACTAATTCAAATTCAAATTCAAATTCACAACACTAATTCAAGCATCATTATAGTTATTATAATCAAATATAAAAAAACAAAATAGAACAAAAGAATGATTCTACTTACATGTTGAAGCAGCCCTGGCACTTAACATCCTGCAACAAATAATCAAAACTTAAGAAAAAAAGCTTCATAAAAATTGATAGCAATAGTAGTGTGCTGATATGATTTTCAATTTATTCAAATAATAAGATCTTATACCATGAAGAAAGAGTTTGGTGACTGAACAAGACGCTTTAGTTTGTGCTTTCTCTTCTCCAACTCAGCTGGAGGATTCAGCAAATCAACATCGTTCTGAAGAACCTGCACGCACATAAAATAAAAATTAAAAAAAAAAACTATTTTGATTCAGAAAACCTCGGTCACGTAAAAAATCATAACCCATTGTTCAATCTTCTAAACTACAATAACAGAGAACGATCGTCTCAAGACCTAAAATTAAAACAACTCAGGAAGGTGATGTTTCAAAAGAGAGAAAGAAAAAAAAAAAAAAAAAAACGATCCTTGTCTCTTTCGTTTTCTGGGTAGAAACAATTTCAGATCTGATGCGAAAATAAAGAGATAGAAAGATATGAGGAGAGTCACCATTGTGAGAAAAAAAAAAAAAGCGCTGAAAACTCTCAGAAAAATGGTAAACCCTAGGTTTTGCAGCAGCAGCAGCAGCAGCACGATGCGGCGAGGGAAGAGATGAAGTGGAGAATTAGTAGGTTTTATAAAGCTCTCTTTATCGTATCACTAAAACCTGTTATATGGGCCGGGCCAAGAGAAAAAATTACATGGTTTGGTTTGGTGCTGTTTTAGAAGAAAAAAAATAATTTTAACAAAAACATATGTAAAGTTGCATTGTTTTGATTCTTCAAAAAAATAAAAATATTTCTAATAACAAATAGTTTCTAACTTTTACTGGTTTTCTTTTATATTATAAAATTTGATTCATTGTCCTCGAATGGAAGTGTTTTTTAAAAGTTATTTTCACTCTCGTGAAGTTACATGACCCTCAAAAAAAAAAAAAAAAGTTACATGACTTATTTCATTGAACTTTTATTTTTTATTTATTCTTTATTCCTTTTAAAATATTTATTAAATTTTAAATCCTAGTAATACATTATATGAAGTTGAAGATATTTTACTTGTTTAGATAAAACAAAATTTAAATATAGTTGTAGTGTTTTTTTATTTATGTATAATGGTAGTCTTAATCATCTTAATCTACTTTTATATTAATAGTCAATACTGGATTTAATCAACGTATGATTGTTTTGATTTATCTAGAATGAAAACTTTAGATGTGATTCTTATTATCTGGCTCAAGCATCATTGTCTCTAATGGAAGGTAATGTTATTTAGACCAACAAAATCAACTCTTATATTACAAATTATAAATTAGAATGCATAAGTGATTCTATGAGAACTAGTTATTGGAAATATTATTATTATTATTATTTGGATATGCATTTCCCAGGTTATCTTACAATAGCCAAAAAAATTCCTATTTCGTAATAGCTACAAAGTTTTACATGGCTTAAAAGAATAAGATAACTTATAAATACCCTCCTCGTTTTACAAGACACTTCTTATAAAAACAAAATATAACATTGTCAAGTACGAACAATATCTTAGATGAGATGGTCACCTTATTTATGCCTCCACATTTAAACAATTGTTTCAAGTAAGATATCATGTTTATTGATTTGGTTCTTAGTCCACTCTAAAGAACTTTTTAGTCGAAGTTGAAAATTTTATGATAGATTATTCTTAGAAAAATTCTGATAATTTTTTTTATTAGGTTTTATTTTGTACTTATCAAGTGATTTTTTTTCCACACTAACATTAGTATAGAGTATCCATAAACTTTATTGATAACTCATCTTTATCATGAAAATTTAGCTAACAATTTTTAATAAAAATTATTTTTCAACTACTTTTGTCATTTCATAAGACTTCAATTCAAGATGTAGATAGAGTACAGATTCACTTGAGCCAACAACATCTTGATTTATTCCGTGGTTATATTTTATAATTTTATTGCTACCATTTTCTTTTTACTAGATTAGTTTTTTTTTTTTTTTTAATTTTGCCAAAAGTTTTCGTTGGGTTAATGGCTTCCTTTTAATTAATTTGAATAATTATTATATAGCAAAAGATAAGAACAAGTTCACCAAATTAGCTTTGTTTGTAAATACTAGTGCTGAGGTGTTTATACACTTGCAACAGAACCCGTTTATATTGCTTCCCTAGATCCATTCTAACTGGAAGTGTCTCCCACTGCAAAACCTTATGTTTCTTCTTAAATTGACCTTAATTTCAATATCCCTTGCTAGGATCTTTCAGGCCACTCTTGGAATTCTAGGGTAATCATGATCTTTTTTTTTTTTTTTTTTTTTTACATTTTCTTCTTTTATTTGGAAAATGACAAACGAAAATGACTATCCGAGAATGAAGGTTCTTGAGCTGGTTAGGAAGGAATGTAAGCAAAGGTCTAAAGGTGAACAGAATAACAAAATCTGACAATGTTAGAAATATGATTAGCAATCTGAACCATTACATGCTACAAAATCGGATCCTAACTGTTTTTTGTGTACACTTTAGCATACAACAAAATCTGCTCATGGATATGAAGCAGCATCCAGGACAAACCAATTTCGTCCTCCAAGAATTTTGAGGTGATGTTATTTAACAATGGCTGTAAACAATTGTCATAAAATCAATTAGGGACTTCATTCTTTTTATTAATGTCTCAATGCAGAAACCACTCCTGTAGTTGCCAATGGTCAGCCATGTCAATTAGAGTAATTATCAAATGAAGCAGCAAAGTTCTTCAATCCAAATCCAAACTCTTCTTCATATTCTCATAGACCAAATAAGTGATACTGGCAGATGGAACAACTTTGAGCAGGTTAGGAAATAATCCTTTGTAGAATCCCCTAAACCCTTCATGTTCAAAAGTTCTCCTGAATACATCAGCCATCCCCATATAAGCACGTTGAGCCTGCATTCTGAAATCAACAATTATGTCATTCACTAATTTCTATAAAAATGAAATTAAACAGCTTACACATTAAACACCAAAGCTTACCTTGTTCTAACAACCTGCAAAGGGTAAACACAGGATGCTCCAAGGGCACCGGATACTGTCCCACATCCTAATTGTACAAAAGGACCAGGTTCTACAGAAAACCTCAGAATTTCAACACACAACTATAGCATATCTGGTACTGAACATGACATGCAAAGAAGTTTGTTACCTCTATCATGAAGAATATATTTCTTGGACAATTCTTTCAATGTTTCATATGCAGCAAGATCTATGCCAGCATATGGGATAATCCCCAGAACAGAAGGAATCCAGCCCTTAAAAAACGCGCGGGGTCCTTCCTTTACCCATATATCTTTTGAGAGGGTTCCAATACTGGGAAATCTTCCACCTTCACAAGCATAAGTTTGTATTCTTGTTTTAACAAGATCCAGAGGATATATTGCAGTTTGGGCTACAGCACCAGCCATGCCACCAGCTACAAGCCGTCCCATAGTACCAACATCAGCAGCCTTTGCTCCATCTCCTTTAGCATTCACTATGACTGTCTTTAGCATCTCATAGGTGTAAAATCTAATAGCACTCTCAGGGGCCACCTTAAGAACATTTAAGCCATTGCCTCGATAAAAACCTAAGAAACCACCTTCTTTCCATATATTTTTTACTGCAGGCATTATATGAGCTCGTGTTGTTTGGACTTGCAACACGACCTTTAAACGATCAAGGGGTGCAGTTGTTGTACGCGATGCAGCACCTGCTACTCCTCCTGCAATCAGATAGCTACTTGCATGGATGTGCTTGCTAATTCCAGCAGGAATAACAGTTTGTTCCCCAATATCAATCAGGCATAACCGCTCCAAGTAATGGTAAATGTTCTCAATGGTTGCCTCACGAGGGTAAAGCAGCAGAAAATCCCTCCAATCACCAAATGTTATAACCCCATTATGATCCTTGTCAACACGCTCAACAAATCGGGCAAGTTCCTCATCATCAATCTGAATCCCTGCAAAAGAGAGACTAGTGTGGCTTATAGAATGAAATAACCACCAAAGTACATCACAAGATCAAGAAATATCTAACTATACAGACAATAAAACTTGTACAATTTGGCAAGCAATCAGACACTAAAGGCAAATGATCTTAGAATTTAGAATTTAGGTTTATACTGACCATAAACATGTGGTGGTCCCATATTATGTAATAATTTCACCCACTTATATACCCTATTCTCGCCAAATAAAATGGTTAATACTGTGTATTTGTCACTTAACGAGTAAGTCAGTTGTAATCTTCCTATTTTTTTATTCCCAAAACAAGTGCTAAGGATTTATAATAACTTATACACCATGTTCAACCAAGTGAATTAAACTATCTTGATACTCGTAATCTTTCTAGGAGTTATTTCACATATTCCCATAAGTTTCGCGATGAAACCAATCAAAGTAAACTAAAAGCTCTCATTTCATAAAAAGCGTATTTCAGATTAGTTAGTTATTTAATACTAAACCCTTGTCATTATTCGAGAGCCTACCCATAAATGTTGACTTTAGAGCTCACTAAAAAAAGTCAAAACTATTTTAACAAACACATCATTCTTCCTAGAACAGCCAAAACCTCGAAACGCAGGTCGTTGCTGCTCCAGACGCAAAACGACAAACCAAAAAAAATAACACAAGAGCTCTTAAGTCATCATTTAATGAGTTATAAGCTCTGGCGAGTGTAGTGTTGAGAGTGTTTACCTGCCCTCACAAGCGCGTGGCAGAGCTCCTCTGGCGAAATACAGCCACTGTGCTCAACGTCGATCGCCTGAAATATCCGATAGAGCTCGAGTTCCTTATCGTCCATGTAGCTCTTGAACTCCTCGTAGTCCACGCGGCCGTCCTTGTTTACATCGCACGCGCTGAACAGGTCCTGCGCGTAGTTACACTCCGAGTCCGAGTCCGATGGCATTCCCAGCGCCGAAAGCCCGCTCTCGATTGCGGCGGAGTTCAAGAAGCCGCGGCTTTCCGCGTCGAAGAAGGCGAAGAGAGCGCGAATCCGCGTCTCTCTCTGTTCCGCGCTCTCACCCGACGCTAGCAGCGCGTGATCCAGCGTCGCCGCTGGCGCGTCCTCGCTCTTTCTCCGGCTCGCCCCCATTACGCTAAGTGGTGGATCGGATTCGGGGTACGTACGAGGAAAAAGAACAAGGAATGTGGTGGAAAAGAAATAAGTTGGGGCATCAATTTGGAAGATAAAAAAAGTGAAAGAAATGAAAGTGTTGATTATTATTTTTTGAGGGAAGGAATATTCGGTCAGGGTTATGCGAGTTAGGTGGCGGCATCGGCGGCGATGAGGGGGTTTATGGACGGCGGCGATGAGGTATCGCCGGCGAAGTGAGAGTGGTCATTGAGAAGCAGCTTTTTGGATTGTGGCGAGTACGTGGTGATTGGTTCAGATGAAAAATGAATGAATAAAGGGAAGAAAAAAAAAAAAAAAGATTGTAGCAGGAGTGTTTAACTGCAGGGTTGGTCAATCCTCAACCGTTTATACACTCAATAAAAACTTTATTTTATCGTTGCTATTTATTTACATGTTTATTTATTTTTATAAATTTTAAGTTTCATTCATATTTCGTGTTTTATAATATATCTTTTTACAAGTTAATTACTACTGTACTATACTGATTACTGACTGTCCTTAAAGTAGTTACTGGAAGTTGTATAGCTTTGTGAAACTGTTTAAAATCTTAAGCAGCATGTACGTTCAAATCGTGTACGTTCGTGTAAGAATAAAAATAAGTGTTAAAAAATACTATTGTATAATGCGTTCTAATAGAAAAAAAAATTATACACAAAAATACGTTCAAATAAAATATAGGGTAGAAAATAAAAATAACATGTTGAAAAAAGACACTATCAAAAAAATAAATCGATGGATTTTTCCGATCAATGCTAGACACTTGATTGGAAATTTTAAAAGAAAAAGTTTTTTTTATTAAAATTCTTTTTTTTTACATAAAAAAGATTATCTCATTTCATTAAAAATTTCAGAGTTAATAAGCTTGAAAAATTGAAAACAAAGTATGGGATCAAGACGCTAGAAATAGTAGGTAAGTGATTTTATTGTCTTGTTTTCTGATAAAACTCAAACTTGAGTTATTTATAAGGAAAATGCGTTGTTTGTAATTGTTCAAGAGAAGTCCATATTCTCTTAGAGGGGATAGCTTTTATGAAAGTCATCAAAAAATTGCTTACAATCTATCTCAAAAATTACATTAGAGTAACCAAGGTCTAGTATCAAGAAGGCTTTAGCTTCATGAATTGGGACGTTGCCAACATGGAAGGAAGTGCACGCATATATAAAAGTGTCCTTGTCGTCCCAAATACATGCGTCAATGCCAAACTAGTTGTCCTTAACAAAAAGGGATGCATCCACATTGCATTTTAGATATTGAAGCCGTGGTTTCTTCCAAATTTATGGTCGTGAGTTCTCGGTCTCATATTATTGGCAACTACTAAAAGTTGTTGTGCTTGTCTCCAATGGTTGAAATATTCCCGAGCTAAGTTAAAAGAGACATGTAAGGGCTTGTTAGGGTTATCACAAACTTTGTCATTTCTACTTTGCCACAAGGACCAAAGCCCTGCAATGAAATTGAGTTGCTGGTTGCTATGCAAGGTTTGCAAGAGGGTGAAAAATGCAATCCTTCGTGCTATTGGAGGATTCGACCATGTGCGCATGGTTTGTCAATAGCTAGCAAGAGTCTAGAGATGTTGCGAAAGGGTGCACTTGAAATATAGGTGTCATGGGGTCTTAACATCATTATTACATAAAGGGTAGGCAGTAGGGCATTGAACACTAGCCTAGTAGGGAGGTAGTTTCATAGAATATGCTTGATAAAGATCTTGATTTTATGCGGTACATTAAGGCGCCATAAGGAAGTCCAATCTTCAAGCTCATGAAGGTGAGAGTTATCAATGAGGGTTTCCATGACATGGTAGCATGTTGACCGAACACTATACTCTCCGTCTTTGCTGAAACTCCATATTAGTTTGTCTTCATTGCTAGCAAAATGGAGGGGCATCTTCAAAATAATTTCGCTATTACGTGTACTAAAGAAATGATTAATAATACCATCATTCTACTTTTATTGGACTGGGTCAAAGAGTTCACCAACTCGCATCTCCTCTAAGTCTTTGATATGCGGGCTTTAAACATATGGGTCATCTTGCACTCGAAGCCATAGGTCTCTCCAAACCTTGGTACGAGTTCCATCTCTCAATCGCCATCTAACACCATCCTTAACCAACACTCATGAAGCACAAATGCTACGCCAAACAAAACTTGGGTTGCTACCCAAATTAGCACATATGAATTCCTCCTTAGGAAAATATCTAGCTTTGAAGACTCTAATAACAATAGCATCTTAGTCAGATGTGAATTTCCAATCTTGCTTCCCTAGCATGGCTAAGTTGAAACCATATAAATGACGAAAGCCTATACCACCAAATTCCTTGCGCATAGTTAGCTTGTCGCATTTGAGCCAATGGATACCACAGTCGTTACTATGATTAATTCCCTACCAAAAAGAGTTCAATATCTTTTGGATTTCATCTCCCAAGGTAGAGGGGAGTAGAAATGTGCTCATGCAATATGAAGGGATGGCTTGGGCCACAAATTTGATAAGGACCTCTCTTCTTGCTTTGGAGAGGTGTTTACTTGTCCAATGATCAATTTTCTTCCATATTCTGTTTCGTAAATAGTTGAAAATAGTTTTTTTCTTCCAGCCAATCATAGAAAGTAATCCAAGATATCTCCCAATTCCCAAGTGTTCAGAAACACCTAGGAAGTTGGAGATGGTGTCACAAGTTTGGTTTGGTGTATTTTGGCTGAAATTTTTTTTCCAATTTATCAAAATTGATTGCCAACCTAGATAAGTGCTCAAATGATGCCAAGATAGATTATAACCTGTGTGCTTTAATGTCTATGACCCTCTAAAACAAGAAGCAATCATCAACAAATAATAAGTGTGAGAGGGTTGGAGCCCTCCACACACCTTAAAACCATGGAGGTCACCGTGACCTTCAACTTTCCTTAAGAGTATAATGACCCTCCATGTAGATGATGAATATGTGTAAAGGAGAGTGGGTTTCCTTGGCACATGTCTATTATGGGTTTAATGGGTCCAATACTATCTTCATTCACAAGGACATTGAATTCGATAGTCTCAATATACATTTGCATCCATTTGATCTACTTATTGTCAAAGCTTAACCCAAGCATCATGGAGAGTAAGTAATGCCATTTCACTTTGTCAACGACATAAATTAATGACACTTTTTTTTTTTTATGAAAATCTTCCTTATTTTAATCTTAACTAGATTTCTAGTCATGTAAAAAAAAAAAAAATTTAAATAGAATTCTAATGACAATTTGCCTAAAATAAAAGAATTCTAATGACAATAAATAGCATTTGCCTAAATCAATTATTATATTGTATAAAATTTAAATCATATCATATTCAATGATTAAATTGATTATTTAAATCAGAATATATACTCTTTAATCATGTTTATTATGGGTATGTATTTTTTAAAAACAAAACAAACCTTTTCTTATCATCAAATATCAATAAAATATTTCCTTTAAAATAGTTGATAATTAAATATTTTTTTCGATATAATTAAAAATTTAATTTTAAAGTCAGATTTGTAAAATTACTTTGATTGATAATTGATTTAAACGAAAATTCCTAACTAAGTAGTGCATCGTACTACGATCGTTAACTTCCTCTCTCTATTTCGCAGACCTCACTAACCCCTTTCACTTTCAGCCACCGCGACCACTCAACCACGCCGCCGTCGCCTCCGCCTCCGGCAGCCACTGTGAGCATTTCCCCCCGTTACGTTGTTGATGCGACCAAAATTTCATAAAAAATGATTTTTTCGGAGGATTTTCCCTCTTTTTTTTGGGAGGCAGCAAATTATTGCTTTTGCTGTGTTTTTTTTGGGGTTTGATTGAATAGTTTTGTTGATTTCTGTGTACGTTGGAATTTTGGTGTTCCTGGAGGTGAGTTTTGCGTTGCATCAACCGTAGATGTTTTATTTTTCCTTTTAAAAATTTCATTTTTTTTCTAAATAGGAGGGTGGGTTTATAATTATTGATCTCTTATTTCTATTATATGTGGTTAATTTTGATACCCATACGAGTTCTGAGTAAATTAATTAGCCTTTATAATGTTGTATTCCTCTCCAGTAGGTAATAGGATTAAACAAAAATCTCACCCATTTCATTGTGTGTGAAATTGTGAATTGATTATATTCTCAGTATTAATTTATTTTTTTATATTAAAATTTTGGTTACTTTTAATTGTCAGTGTTAATTTGTCAACTCAGCATAAACGGGGTGGATTAGGCTTTCCAACTATTGGAAGTTCCCACAATGGCAGGCATAGCTATACTTCTAGATCTATGGAGGAAAAATCAAAACTTGGGCTCTGGATTGCACTCTTCTCAGGCCTTTCAGTCTTCTAGTGCCTTTTTTTCTGCCTCTGCTGCTACTGCTGCTGCAGCAACTCTTGCTGCAGGGACCGGTTTTGCCTCTAGGACTTTGTTTGGGTATGCTCTGCCTCCATTCTTCTATACATCATGCATTGTTGTCAGTGTTTTAGAGGTGTGCTTGCTTTGTTGTGTAGAGGGATTTTGATCTAGGCCAAGCTATGCAATTTGACTAAATATAATTGGTTTGGTTTTGAAGATTTTGGTATGGCTGTGGAATACTAATTTACTATACATTCTACTTTTAAATTTGGATGATGAAAATTTGGGTTTTGTTTTTTTGGATAATAGTTTTAGTGTGTGCTGGTTTTTGTGTGTATAAATTTAACTCTCACACTACTTTAATTTCAGGTCATCAGTTGCGTATTGTGATGCTGGTGCGGCATTACCAGAAGACTACATTTCTAATATACAAAGTTCTTTTGAAAGGAGTTATAGTAAATATGATGCTGTAAGATATAGTACCAAGCAGTATAATGTGGAACTTAAACCTCTCTTCTCTGCTTTTGAAATGAGGTCATTTGCAATGACTTCCTTTAGGTCGTTCTTGATGTTCTATTTGCCTCTTTTGGAGCCCCGTGTGGAAATGGAAGATGATGAGGATTTCCTGGAGGAGGATCAAGAGCGCCATGTTGATCTGGTTGTTCCCTTCAGAAAATCGGTGAAGCAAATCATACGTGAGGTGAGATTTTATCTTATTTTTTCTACTCATGGACTCATGGTGCGGGTATGGTTTTGGATTCCACATGGGAGGGAGTTGTCATTCAATAAAATTCCTTTAATTTCTCATTTTTTCGATTTTCTGATCCAGTTCCTAGTGATAGGTTTCACATATCTTGCGTAAGCTGCATGTACATTCATCTTATCTTGGTTATCTCTTAGACTTGATTATGAGACTACTGTTGTAGAAGCTTAGGAACTCTTACTACATGCTGTCAAACTGATATAAACTGAATTAGGCCTAGCCTTTGACTATTACACAAAATTGCACTTATCATCTATCCAAGCCCATGCTACCAATCTAATTAATCTCCCAGATATTTAATGTTTGAGAGAGATGTATCTATATGCTGCTAGGAATTTGGTTACTTTTCAGAATTGATCATCTTCATTTGAAATATTCCTTCACATCAATCTTTTACTTTTGATGCTCTATATTTCTGCCGTACCTTGTTTTTGTTGATTCAGTAATAACCAAATTGGTACTATACTACTATGTCTCCTTTAGGTTTTCCCTTTTATTTAGTAATTAATAAAATTACCTAGTAAATTAGTCTGATTACTTAACTTGTGCTCTGTTATATGTGGATCAACATCCTGCATATTTCCTTGTGTTTTTCTGTATTCTTATGATTTTAAAACTTGTTATGTTAAATGTGTCTCGGATGCCATCACAGACAACCGTTGTGACCACTAGAAGGATTTTAGAAAGAATTTCTGTGCATTATGTTTCACAACGAATGGCATGGAAGCTTCTTAAAGGTGTGTTCTCTCTGCAATTGTTTTTGAATTCAACAAAATTAATTAGATGCCCTTGCTTACATAAGTAGTTATTATTTACAAGTAATCGGTTTTTCGTAATTCTCAAACAGATATCCCTAGATCAGCAACTCGCAAGGCTGGAAGGAACATGCCTACTTTTGTTTACATCTACTGTGTGAGCAAAACAACATTCAGAGGTCAAAGCAATCCATGAATTATCTGTTCATTAATGTGATTCCCTGAGCTTTTGGCTTCATCAACTATCTTATGCTGACTTTCTTTTTGTTATGTACAGGACATATGCTTGGAGTTGGAGCATCATGGCTTGTCCAAGTAGGCATTGATTTATATCGATTCTTTCGCTCCGCGTTCAGGGGTCAGCTTGAGGATAATGATGATGTTGATCAAACCATTCAAGTTGCAGTTCTTGGACAGAGGGTTTTCATTGCTACAGTTAGATGTACATCATCTTTAATTTTTGCTTCCATAGGAGCAGGAATTGGTGCAACCCTTATTCGTCCATGGCTTGGCCAGTGGGCTGGTAAGATTGTAAACAACACATTCAGACAATTACAAGAATGTTGCATATTACTTGAATTTTCTGATTTACGGTATTTGTGTGAATAAACTCTTTCAAAAGTACTTGAAGAAAATGTAGGTAAAATGAAATAAACTTATCCTAATAAGTTAAAATTAGCTTATACATAAGTTAGGTTACAGGTCTCTCATTTAGCTTCTTGAAAAAGTGGTTTTAACTTACGAAAGAAGTTTATTTTCTTCTTCTGTAAGTGCTTATTGAAAAGTTTATTTAAACAAAACCTTAAATAACTGATTCTTGTTTGTTACTTTGTTTCATTTTGATTGGCTTAACCGTGTCTTGTTTTTCTTCAGGGTGTGCTCTTGGTGATTTGGGCGGTCCCATCATTGTAGCATTTTGTGCTGACAAATTGTTTCAAGTGAAACTTTGAAAGCTAGTTATATTTTCTGACAGATTTTTCACGTGCTTCAAATAACTGGGGGATATATTATGAATTTTTCATGTATTTGCTAGCCATATCTGGTTGAGCCACTAGAAGTTGGTGGACCTGCTTTTAGCTGAAAGAATTGTAACTTTTTTCTTCCATGATAGATAATTTATTGTTTCAATATAATTAATACCTTTTCCATTTTCCAAGCTATTATGATATTATTGCATTTCATAATTTGTTAGTAATTTAGGCACTTGGTAGTAGGAAATTACTTTTTTTTTAATCATACCATTCTTTTTTACATTGCTTTAAAAAAGTTAATTCTGGAAGAATGAGTTCTTATTAATATATACCTTTTCATTTCCTTTCTATTTTATTTTTTATCATATCATGCTCTCCCTCTTTCATCTATAATCCCCATTAGTCTTGGAATCTCTTTTAGGGAATTAAATGCTAAAATGGTGGCAGGATTAAAGGTAAAAATGCTACAAAAAGTAATTCTCTAACAAGACATTGACTTTGATGAACACCGTTGAACGTGTTTGAAAATGGTATATTGATGTCACTTTCATTAATATTTTGAAAGACCAAATCATCTGAACAACATTAATCAAATGGTTGACCATAAGTCTAACCAATAACATTTTTATGTAGTCTCAAATGGTTGACTTTGTTGATTTGCATGACAAAACAACCAATATAGGTCATTGGAATTTCCCTTGCAAGTGTATTAAGAAACTAAGAAAAATGAGATGAGTTTTTTTTTCCACCCTTCTAATCAAGGTTCAAAGTAATCAACATTCAACACCATGTAAACATGTTTTACATCATTGATTAGAGATTCAGGAGTAATTTTATTGAAATAATGATCATTTTTTTTATCCATAGAAATCTAACACAATATCATAAAAAATTTATAATACTTATATATCTTCCTTAACTAATTGAACTATATTCTATTGATAATGGAATAATTATTTAGTTAATCTCATTTCTTACTCATGGATATGGGAGAATGTTGGGACATGTTACTTGATAATTATATAAAAATTAAAAAACATATGTGATTTCACCTCCTTTTCCTTTTCCTTGGTCAATGAGAAATCTTGTAAAAAATTATTTGAATGAGAATTGACATTGGGTTGGTGTGGTTAAAATCATGAGTTTTCATGTTCCTCTGGTTCACATGATTCCATTTCATTGATATGAATACATGTAAAATCATGCACTGATATAGTTTTCATGTTCTCCTTCAACAATAATGTCCTACATTGATTTCTTTACTTGCTTACCCCCCTCTGCATAAAGCAATCATTAATTTGATCAGTACCTCGTTCTTTTTTATATAAGAGGAGGGGATGGGATATTTTTCTTGAAAATATTAATGATCTTTAGTGGAAGTTGTAGACGGTGCAACTTCAACTTTAAGTCTTTTTTTTTTTTTTTGTTGAATCTTTAAGTCTTCTAATAAAGAGCGAATCCCAATAATCAAAAATAGAGTTTATGAATATCTTAAATGAGCCCCCTATTCTGATTTTTAAGCAAAAAGTGAAAATCCAAACAAGAACTTACTTTTCAACAATTTGATTTCAAGTCAATAGAAACTTTTGCATTTTTCTTCCATTTGACATGAAGATGAAGAAAAATAAATGTTGAAAACGCGTGTTCAAACACATTCTTAGACAACTATCTGATATCTAGATATAAGCTGTCTTCAAAAAGAAAAGAAACTTGTGTAAGATATACTGAGAGTGTAAATCATGCTTTAATAAATAAATAATAACTATGAGCTTAATTCATATTTACTGTTAATATAATATTTTTATAAAATAAAATAAAATAAAAATCACTTTACTATCATACTGCCATATTAATTAAAAAAGGTGGTGTGACGATGGGGGTGAATTTTCATTAAAATTAAATGTCCGTGTAAATATATATTATAACGAAAATACATGTAAATAAACTTCAATAAATATTATCTAAATTTTAACATTTTTGTAAAAATTAAAATTTAAAATAAAGTAAATTTGAAGTTATGATGATAAGAAAATGAGAAAAGTGTGAGAGAGAAAGCAGAAGTGTGTTCAAACTTCAAACTGTTGAGTTAGCTGAAGTTTCACCCAGAAATTCCAATGTTCATGAGTTTGCTGTTATTAGCTTATAAAGCCCACAATACTTCTGGCTCTGGTTTGCACCTCTTTCTTGGAGAAGAAGAAGAAGAAAGCCATCACTCTTTAAAATTGTTGAACAACACAACACTGTCACACATTGCATTGAAAACAATCAAAATTCAGAACCATAATGCTAAAATGCATCTCCTTCAAATCTTCTACCTCTTCCTCAACAATCCGGAATCCCTCCCAAGGTAAAACTACTCTAAACTCTAAAGTCTAAACTAAACACTCATTCATTCATTTTTTTCTTAACTTCTTTGTTTTTTCATTACTAACAAAACGCTGCGTTTTCACAGAGGGCACTCCTCCCAGCATCTCTCGCGAGTACAACCTCGCCGTTCACACCGCCTCCTACACCGAGATTCGTTCCAACGTCGAAGCTCAAGTTCACCACCTTAACCCCACTCGCGAGCGCGTCAAAGAAGCTCTAACTGATAATGCTACTAAAACTTCCACGCGCCTCATTTCCACGTTCTTCGACGATACCGAAACCGCCTCCGACCTCTGCCTCCACCTCCACCACTGCCTCCTCCGAGCGCGTGAACTCCACGCGCCCCTCATCGACCTCTTCCAAACCCTAAACCCCACACACCTCTCTCAAAACGACTGCGCACGCGCCCTCCGCCTCTTCCGCCCCTTCGACGCCCTCCAAAACCCCATCCCGGACTCCCACACCTTCTCCGCCATCCGCTCCTCCCTATCCGCCCTCAAAACGCAGCTCGACCGCCGCGTCACGAGATCGCTGTCCCGACTCCGCCTCTCCCGGCGCGTCGTCCGCGGCTCCGCCTTCTGCCTCGTGGCAATCACAATTGCCGTGGTTGCAGCCACCGTCGCGGTCACCTTGCACGCCATGGCCGCTCTTGCCGCTGCTGGTGCTGTCCCGTTCTGTGCCTTCGAGAAGAAGGAACTTGCGGAATTGAGGCGGCTCGATGCTGCTGCTAAATGTGCCTATGTGTTGAGCAACGATCTTGCGACGATCGGCGCGCTGGCATCGCGGCTGCGCGCTGTGGTGGAGGGGGATAAGGTGTTGGTGAGGCTTGGGTTGGAGAGGGGGGATGAGAGGTACCTTGTGCAGGAAGTTATCAAGCAGCTGTGGAAGAGTCATAAGGGTTTTTTGGACCAAGTTGAGGATCTTGAAGAGCATATATTCCTCTGCTTTTATAACATTAACAAGGCTAGATTTCTAGTCCTTCAAGAGATATTCAGTAATCCGGCATAGTTCTTGTTACTCATGACCAGTCAAGGTTTTAAATTGTTATTGTGGTCGCATCTGCATTGCAGTTGTTGTAGCCAATGCAGTGAATGCGTCGAGGTTTTAAGTTGCAGTCACAGTTGCAGTTCTGTTGTGATCTGCATTTGGAGAGACTCGAAGACTGGTTTCTAAAACTCGGGCTGGGGGTTTAGATTGCAATCAACAGCTGCTGCAACCATGGCTGCGTTTGTTTACGATACGAAGTTTCCTAAGGTTTAGAACACACTTTGTCCTTGGTTTAATAGTTACAACCAATAGTCTTTATTTGTCATGGAATCACTGCTAGTTCATGATGAAACTACCTGTTTAGGCCAGCTAGCAATCACTGTTAAACAAGGTCTTAACCAAATTTTGGGCATCACCGTCTTACTTGTGTTTACTGTTCAATTCATTTATACTAGAAAGCACTTTGCTATCTACTACTTACTAGCCATTTACTTGTCATGAAATTTTCTAAATTTATTTGTTCTGCTGTTGATGTCTGAAAAAAGAAATTAGGCCTCTATTATATGACTAATGTTTGCAGGTCTTATCATTGATTATGATGTACTTCCTAATGTTAATGTAGGTGTTTGATGTTATCAATTGTTATTGACTTTGTTTTGCTTAAAATTTATGTCTACTTTGTAGCTTTAATGAGTTCCTCTGAGTGATTATAGTCATGATTTTATGCACTTTTATTTTGTTGTTTTCTCATTTCAGAGTTTGTTCTGTCCAATGATCTTTGGAAAGGTGTTAGGTACCAGTCATGATGCAATTTAACCCAAACTGTTATTTAACACTTAAAATCGAACTGCTTTGAATATGCAAAATCTAACTGGGTTTCAAATGTATGTGACAAAATAGATGTTGAAATGGCATTACAGCCTGCATTCTTGGTTTTATATATTTTAAATAGATAAATAGATTGTGTTTAAAAGCAATTAGACTTTGTCCAAATCTTTTTTAAACTATTCAGATTTTATTAAGAAATGTGATCATGAAGCATAAACATGTGAGCCTAGAATTTATTTTCCTACTGATAATGTCAATACATTATACTGATGAAAACAATGAATGAAATTGGCCTAGAATTTCAAACAACTGTTTTGTTTGTTTACTAAAGGTTGTACGACATTGCAAAGATTTAAAATAAAATAAAATGAGATAGTGTTTCAAAACTCCATCAAGGAGTGGTGATAACCCCCTGTCTTGCCTTAAGGACAAGTTCTTCAGTGGTGGTGCCTATTATCTCATTAGCCCGTTTCAGCCCAACGCATTGATACCGGCCAATGACATCCTGAATTCCAAGGAAAAACTCAGACAACTAAAAATTCTTAATCTTCAGAGCAACATGCCTTAGCAAACAACAATGAAAATGATCTCTCCTAACCTCACAGCAATGAAAAAGATGCCAAAAGTTCTTGCTATCATTTCATTCATACATGCAAGTATACAGAAGAGTTTAATTTTCATGTATTATCAGCGTAAATTTTTGTACTACTACATTCTAGG
The DNA here is from genome assembly GCA_014843725.1 of Amphicarpaea edgeworthii. NCBI lineage: Eukaryota > Viridiplantae > Streptophyta > Magnoliopsida > Fabales > Fabaceae > Amphicarpaea > Amphicarpaea edgeworthii. Next base: position 6,838,814 of record CM026325.1, read on the forward strand.
TGACTTTTACACTAGAATACATGGTAATATGTGGATGATAGTGTAAGTGCATTCTAATTAAATTTTACACTAAAATCTATAAAATGGACATAACTAAAATCTGTTGATTTGTCCAATTGGCAAAAAAAAAACAGGGCCTTTAAAATCAACAATAGTATTTTCTCAATTGGTTTACGATCAAAGTTACCGAACTTAGTGACAACATAAAGTATTAAACAAGTCATGGAAGTGTTGTGAAACCAGGAGAGGAATGCTAGTGACGTTTTTCTTTCTGACATTCTTTTTTGGATATTTTTATTTTATTTTATATTGGTTGAAATTTATTAATTTTTATAGGTTACATGTTTAAATTAGAAAAGATAATCATTAAATACTTAAATACGACGTAAAATTCATAAAAAGTAATGATTTTTAATAAATTTCAATAGCTGAAATTGCTTGTTGTGATATTATATACCAAAGATATAATCACTTTAGAAGGGAATCTCACCTTGGTGACGATTCCCAACTTCTCTAATTTCTGAACTGCATCATCCACGTCAAAATTACAGCTCTCTCCAAACTCTTCTCTGATTAGCTCCTCACACCATTGATCGAGCTCCTGATTCACATTACCATATATAGCTTATATGAATGAGTAGATGTGACAAACTTTTCCTAACCATTAGTTAGACTTGCAAAATTATAAAAGGAAAGCAAGATTGCTCAATTGATATTTATGTTCATACTTCTCTATTAGCTTTTCCCTGCTCCATCAGAATAAAGAATGATATGATTACCTCTTTAACCTGCACATTAAGAATGCAAGATTAGTGACTTTTAGATGTTACATTGCTAGTACAATAATTTGCAAATGAATAACATAAAATAAGTTTCGTTGATACATAAAAGTTTACAATTACATTTTGTAAATATACAAATACTATTCATTTATAGTTCATTCCATTAGAACAAGGTAGCCCTATCTTGTTTTCATATAATGGAAAAACATGCAAACATGTGATGCTACCAATTTATTGGAAATAATTAAAAGAAATGTAATGTAATGACACAAAGCACATAGGGCTAGCACTTACTTCCTGTTGAATGACATCATCACATAAATGGAGAAGTGTACCCTTTCCACTGTCAAGTTGTTTGTCATACATTGACTGCGTAATCAAATTTTGGTATTGGACCAAGTTTTGTTGGAACCTATGAGAAGTTTAAAATATCAGTATCTACATTGGATACATAGATTCATGTGATGATGAATGTTTTTTTTTTTTTTTAGGAAGTGATGATGAATGTTTGACCATACATATAGGGTAGTAGTATATAAAATTCGGTATGCAAGACCATTAGGATAACATGATTCAAATGTTTGATTGGTAAAATTTAACTTTGCACGTAAAAGAGTTATTAAATGTGTTAAATGTGTTATTTTATCAAATTTGACATCTGATCTAACTAAGAATTCGTCAAGTTCAAAAAATACATAATTCGATTAACTTTCAAGATTTAATGGTGAATGATGATATACTGAGTGTGAAAATTGATAATGTAAAATAATTTTATTCTGTTAGAGTGTCGGTTAATTATAATTTTTTATTTGGATGACTTTTGATATAATTTTATAAAATTCAATTGACTTATTACGAGATTTGCAATTAACTTGCCAATGCATTACCTTAAACTCAACTTTCAATGTTAACCACCATGTTTGAATGCCATTATAAAGAGGACTTAATGGTAGAGTTGATGCAATGCAGGTGAAAAACTCAAACTGATAAATGCAAAGTACATATTTCCAAGGAAAGGAAGCAGATAACATGCATACGTGAAGTATGTCTTGGCCAAATATCCAATTACTGTGGAGAGAACGGCACCAATGACCCTCAAATCAGCTGTATCCACATCAAGAGAACTGGCTACAGCAACCTGTGAAGAAAAACACATTAAATGCAATAGTACAAGAACACTATGGTAGAAAAACTCAACTTGTAATTGAAAAACTAACCAGCCCAACTACAGCAGATGCAAGAAACTTGACCCAATCCATTGGAGTCAATCCAGGATTTTTCTTTTCTGGCTGTCAAGTAAAAAGTTGTGATCACTTATGGTCATTGGGGGAGAAGGGCAATTAGGTAATAACACAGACATTGAAATGTTTCATAAATGAGGTAACTCACAAGAACTATTTCCATATCAGCCATTGGAATGTTCTTGAAATGCTTCACAAAAATTCCTCTTTCTTGTTTTGAATTGGAACTAGCTGGCCTGAAGAAACAATTTCCAATTTAGATTTCCGTAGAATACAAATACTCATGGATTTTCTACCCTCTGAAGACAATTCATTCCTTATTTTTCATGAGTTATATGAGATTTTTCAGAACAACCTTTTTAGTATTTCTTTAGAAGATAAACAAACAGGTTTATAATTATCAGTCTATTCTTTAATGAAAGAATTTTATTCTAACACTACCTGTAGACAACAATAATCCTATCAAATGTAGGTTCTTGGATTGTGTTCTTCTTCAGCAGACTACCGAAACTGGAAATAAACAAACAGTTTCATGAGTGAGACAAGGTAATCAAACATTCAAGATTTATACAGTTTACATGCATGAGCTAAGCAGTTTTGGTAAGATAAAACAGCATGCATTTATCAGACAAATGAGCAATTGGATTTCTAGATGGAACATTTTTTCAACAAGACCACACACACACACACACACACATTGATTCAGCAAGACCTTATTGGCATTTTTTCAAGGCGTATCCGTTCATATACATCATCCTGATAATCTTCGGACTCCGAGTTAAATTCATCGTCCTTCTTGGGATTCTTCCTATGACGCCACCTTGCTCTTGTGGATATAAACTTTTCCAACCTGCAGCACCATATGTGTTATAGTTTTCTGCATAAAAGCCTAAAAAGCATGTTATGGTAGGTACATACATTCACATGTAAGTTAAGTAGCTATTATAGATTATTTTATAAGGCCTTTCACTGCAAAGACAGAGATGATAATGCTGAATATATCATTCAAACATTTTAGATTGGTATTTTAAGGGAGGCAGAAGTTCAAACATTTACAGAAAGAGGCATACTAAGATAACTCTCTTTCAGGTACTGGTTGAAATTTATTGAAAAATCACTAATTTTGATGGAACCCATAGTCATAGAGAGAAAATATAAAAAAAAGAGTATTTGAGAGAATCATCTTAACACTCCTCTTACAAAAGTCATGACTTGTCATAACTGATTCTTCATTAACATCAACTAAAAAAAAGAATTCAAATCCCAGTCCGAGTTTTCCTTACCTGGTTATTCTTAATATATATGACCAAAAACGTGCTATGAGCATGTCCACTTTCTCCATGACAAAGAAATCGCTCGTTCGATCAATTCCAATGCCACGCCGAAAAATAATATACTAAAACAGGATGTGTTAGCTTGCCACTTCACAAACAGATTAAAATTTAATTAAAAGTTGTTTCTGGATGCATGCATGTGTGTTTGGTTTAACACATCTCATTCAACCTCCAACTTCCTAACAAAGAGCAAAATAATGAACACTACAGCATCAAAAGTTCCTTGGTGGATCAGTTCCCCTAGTGCTAAAATTTAAAGGCATTTACCTTATCATAGAAATCTGGAAGGTTATCATAGGGATGTGCTTTAAAATATTTTTTCAAAAGAACCTTGTCAAGCTACAACATTCAACAAAACACAGAGATCAGCAACTGTTAACAGCACAATCAAGCATCCAAATTGAACTATGCTATTAAAGGCACATGTTACATAGTTTAATAGTAATGTACTCACATTTTGCCGATCAATCACAATCCAATGTTTTGCATTACTTTTAAGATAATTTTTTTTACATTACTTTTAAGATAATTTTTTAAAAATCACTTACTTATTATAAATGAAACGATCTAAATTCTGATTAAATGACTTTGTAAAACTGTCCGTACATCACATTAAAGTCTATATTATATGCCTGTATATTATGAGTTAGAAGACATGAACGTGGTTGCAAACCTTGGCTTCATTAACTGTAATGGGAAGATTTAGAAGATACTGTCCAGCAAGTGCTATATCAATCTCTTCTTGAGTTGCAATCTTGAAGTTGCTTTTTTTCATGACCTGCATAAAGAATCAAAGAATATTCAGATACCACTAGAAACAGATATTTAAAATGTTATAGTGCTACTTTTTTTAAATCAGTCCCTGAATGTTTTGTTATTCTAAATCTTATTCACCATATACACACTTCTCAATAGTGACAGCATCGTGTCGCATGGACACTTTCAAATCTTTTTAATTGTATGTTTATAAATTTTGTACTTTTATTTTTTTTAAACTTTCATACTGATTAGAATACCACAATAATAAGATAATTAATGACTTATGCTCATTTCTGAAACATAAATTCTTTCTTGTGATTTAAAATTGTTATGATGGGTTTAAGTCTAGAATTAATAAATGAAATGTCCCAAGATAACTGTAGACAATAGAAATTGTATCCAAAATACCTCAAAAAGGTAAACCAAGAAATTCTGTTCAAGAATATCAATTTCTTCACGAGGTAACTTCTGGCGTTCCAACTTCTGAGCCCCGGATACAGGATCAAAGAGAGAATAGAGTTGCTTAAGGCAGAAAAAAAGAAAGAAAGAAAAAATCAGTCTATAACCATATCACTAGGCTATTTATTTGTATCACAAAATAGTGAAGAAAAAAGAATACCATCATGTCCTCAAACTGTAGAAGGTACCAAGCTCGAATGGTGTACTCTATTCTCTTGCAGAGCTTCAAAAATTCAACTCTGTCAGCACTGTGTTCTGCACATAGTACCCAAACGACTCAAGTCTACAAAGCAGTATATATTATTTCATCTCAATCAAAACTGCAAATTTATCACCATAACTGCACCAGATAATTAATAAGAATTTAATTGGATTGCACGTAAAGATTTATATTGTAATCCAATCATGGATTGTCATCTTTGATACGGTTGTTAACTTTTGTAGTAATTCCCAAGTACAAAATTGTACATGTGGGTGAATGTTGGCCTCATCACCCGTCAATGTGGAATTTCAACATATCCTACATGAAATTCTTACAAGACTCAACATTTGCAAGTGATTCAACGGAGGTCCGACCATGAATGACACGATTTTTTTTTTTTATCCACAAATATTAATTATTAGTTCGTCAACTTTTTTGCTAGTAAAAAGAGTTGAACGCGACACTTTTTCTGCTCCTTGCTTTCCTTACTCTCGTTAGACCAATCTTATATTATCTTATATTTCCGGTGGATATGACATGACACGGCACGATAGGCCAAAAACATATCGACAGGATAAACCTAATTCTATACATCTTATAATTGGGTTATGGCCTAACTTAACCTCATCATTACTAGCCGATGTAAGATCTCTAACAAATCACGTGTAAATGCGAGAAACAACAAGTTTGAGAAAAAACATACTAATGAGGTTGGCCAATGACATGATTAGCTGAGGCTTCAAAACTGGAATAACCGATTCACGTTCTATCCGAATCACTTCCTTCTTCTTCCCGTGGCCCATTCCTTCCATAAACGAATGTGCCATTTTTCTTCAACACACCACCAAACTAGTACTCCGAAAAGATTGAAATGGGAACCAAAGGGTGCTCAAAGGAACCGTATAACTTATATGAAACACACACGTTCAAGAGCATCTGTCAAAGACCAAACAAAGTGTTCCTTGGCAACACATTATGGAATAAGATTCATGCTTCGCAAATTAGGCATAAGATGCTTCAAGGTGCTGCAACAACCACATATTAAACCAAAATAATAAAAAATAAATGGCATGTAACAATACAATAAAATAAAAAAATGCAAGTTCATGTTCATGTTTAAGTGATGAAAAACTACCACTAGCGCGTTGTTCTCGGTTACTTCGGAGGGGAATTCACGTGCATGGCCAAGCGATTTTTCATCGTAGAAAGTAAAATTATGGTGCATACGTGTGATGAAATAATTGATTTATTCAAACTTTCTTCCATATTCTCAAAATAGAATATTATGTTTTATATTTTTATTTTTGCCCCAGTTTTTTTATTTATTTAAATGTCATTGAGTGAAGAACACAATAGAGGAAAAGCATTATCACAAGTGAAAATTAAGGTGAAAAGAAAAAGGTTTACCTGTTTGTTTCTCATTAAATTTCTCCATACTTCGAAGTAAATAATAAATAACTTATATCAATGTAAGTTCATAATTCATCTGATCATTTTTTAACTCATGACTAATTTGCAATGTCATATAATAAAAATTCATATGTTAATTAGATATAAATATAATAATATAGTATCTAATCAGTTTCAATCATTTAAGACATTCATCTTCTTCTTTTTTATTTAAATAAATTTTTTTTTCAAATTTTCATGACATTAATGCTGTATTTTTATATTTTCAAAAAATTTCAATTTTTTTTATCAAGTATTAAAGACATTACTCTTTATTTTTCATATTTTTCAATTTTTTTAAAACAAATTTCGAGACATTCCTTTTCTTTTGAAATATTTTTAAAATTTTTATTTTTTTTAACTTTTCATGATATTCTTTTTTTTTTCACATTTTTCAAAATTTGAAGATATTATTTTTGTTTTTCATATTTTCAATTTTTCATTTTTTTACAAATTTACAAGATATTAGTCCTTTTTTTTCATATTTTAAAAAAATTTTAAAAACTTTTTAATACATTCCTCTTCTCTTTTATTTTTCATATTTTTCAAATGTTCAAGACATTACTCTTGATATTTTCAAAATTTTACTTTGATTTTTTTCATATTTTTAATTTCCTTTTCACATTTTCAAGATATTTATCTTATTTTTTCATATATATTTTTTCAAATTTTATTTACATTCATCTTGTAATTTAAATATTTTAAAAATATTCATAATTTTCAAAATAATATTCAAAATTTTAAGACATTATTCTTTTCTTTTTTTTATAAATTTTCACGACATTATTCTGGTTTATTATTGTTATTTAAAGTTTTCATTTTATTTCAAATTTTCAATATATTATTCTTCTTTTTTCACATTTTTTTTTTCAAATTTTCAAGATATTATCCTTTTTTTTAATATTTTAAAATTTTCATATTTTTAAAAATTTCATCTTTTTTTTATAAGTTTTCAAGACATTCATCTTAATTTTTAATATTTAAAAATAATATTTTTTTTTCAAAATTTTAAAACACTACCCTTATTTTTTTTAATATTTTAAAAATCTTTAAGATATTACTCTCGTTTTTTCATATTTTTAAATATTTCATTTTATTTTAAAATTTTCAAGACATTATTCTTATTTTTCATATTTTTAAATAAAATCATTTTTTTTCAAATTTTCAAGATATTGCTTTTGTTTTTTTATATTTTAAAAATTTTCAAGACATTCTTGTTGTTTTTTTTTCAAAATTTTCATTTTATTTCAAACTTTCAAGATAATATTCTAATTTTTTCATATTTGTAAAACTTTCAAAATTTTCAAGAAAGTACTCTTGTATTTTCAACACATTCTTCTTGTTTTTACATATTTAAAATTTTTTAAAAATATTACTCTTGTTTTTAATTATTTTTAAAATTTTTATTTTGTTCAAATTTTCAAGAAATTTATTTTATATATATATATATATATATAAAAGATGTTTTCAAATTTTCTAAGACATTGTCTTTTTACATATTGATGTTATTTTTTAAAAAAAATTCTTATATTTACTTAATTATCTTATGGTGATACGGTTTAGGATTTAGTTGGGGTGAGCAATGGATAGATTTGGGCCAAAAAATCTACAGAAAATTACAGTAACACCTCCTGAGATTTGTTTTTAATTACACGTGTACCCTTTTTTTTTTTTTTATCCTTATACAACACTCTCTAACTTTTGGTATTCCATTACACTTGTACCCCCTCCATTATTAATGGAATTAACTCTGTTAACTTTTTATGTCATGTGACTGACACATAATTTTTATAATATTTTTTTCTCAAAAATCTCTTTATCTTCTTTTTTAAAACATAGGGGTGCATTTGTAATGTATTAAAAAATTTAAGGGGTACATGTGATAATTTTAAAAGTTAAGGGGATACATGTGTGATGTGTTTAAAAATTAAGGGAGTACATGTGTAATGTGTTTAAAATTTAAGGGGATATATGTGTAATGAGTTTAAAAGGTTAAGGGATAAGTGAGTCATGAGTTTAAAAAGTCGGAGATAGATGTATTAAAATGTTAAAAGCATCAATATCCCTTTTCCTTTGGAGAAGAATAATAATTCTCTCCCCTTGAAAGGTAGCTCACTAAACTGAGTAAAAACAACCATTCTCTTCCCTTTAGAAAAACAGTAATATGAGACAATGAGAGTTTTCTCCCCTTTAGAAAAAAAAAACATTCTCTTTTTAGATAATTTAAATATAAGGTTAATTACAACATTTTAAATAAATTAATTAAAATTAAATATAAATTTATTTGAAAAACTAACAGCAACTTAACACCGTTAAAACAGGGAGTGCAAAGTAGTTTCAGATAAGTATTTTGACTCTATTTTTGTTAAACTTGGTGAGCAATGGTGACGTAAGTGATTAAAAAGACATCACAATTTAGCTTTCTTATATATATATATATATATACACACCTTCTTTGATTGGGTGCGAGTTCCGTTGAATTTTATTTTTCAATCCACATCCGACCGAGTCTACCCATATGAAATCTTTTTTATATCTAATCTAAATTGATAACAGTCTATACCAACCGAAACACTTGGTTTTCACATCGGGTTGTTCAATTTTCAGATGGTTCGTGTAATCATACCTACCTTTAGGATTTAGGGTTGAGGATTGATGATTCAAAATTTAAGGTTTATGATTCATTATTTTAGGGTTTTAATGTTCTTGGTTTAGGATTAATGATTCATTGTTTTTGTCTATGATTTAGGGTATGTGGTTCAATGTTTAAGGTCTAAGGTTTATGATTAGGGTTCATAGGTTATGGTGCATGATTCATTGTTTAATGTTTATAGTTTATAGTTTAATATTTAAGGTTAAGGGGTTCATGGTTTTAGAGTGTTTGGTTCATGATTTTATGGTTTAGAGTTTATCATTTATGGTTCATGGTTTTAATGCCCAATGTTTATGGTTACTAGTGTTAGTGTTTAAGGTTTAGGGTTTCATTCTTCATGAATGAGAGTTTCATGGTTTAAAGTTTAAGCCTTAGTGTGTAATGTTTATGGTTTAAGTGTTCATGTCGGCCTTTAGTGTGTGCTTTGTTCATGGTTTAGAGTTTAAGATTCAAGGTTTAAGTTTTATGGTTCAGGGTTTTAAATTCAAGGTTTCATGGTTTATGCTTTAATGTTTATATGTTACAATTTTATGATTTCATATTTATAGTCTAAGGTCCATGGTTTAGTGGTTAGGATTTATACTTTACTGTTCAAGGTTTACCTTTTTAAGTTTTAGGTTAAGAGTTTATAGTTTTAGGGTTTTGTGTTAACAATTATAGAGTTAGAGTTCATCGTTTAAGTTTTAGGGTTCATGATTAAAGCTAGGTTCCATAATCAGGGATTCATGGTTTTAAGGTATATGGTTTAGTGTATATGATTTATGATTATAGGGTCATTGATTTAGGGTTAAGAGTCCATCGTTTAGGTTTTCAGGGTTACATGGTTTATGATCAACTGTTTAGGGTTTTATGATAAATGGTTTGGGGTTTCATGCTTTATAATTTATGATTTTATTTCACGGCTCAAAATTTAAGGTTTCATGACTTAAGATTTATGGTTTCATTTCATGATTTAGGATATATGATTTCATTTACGAAATCGTAAATATTTAGGGCACCTTAAATTAGGGTTTCATTAAAGAAATCCTAAATTTTACCTTAAATATTTAGAGTTTTAATGATGAAACCCTATATATTTAGGGTATCTTTTTCAAACCTAAAATATTTAAGGTTTAGATTTAGGGTTTTAGTAACGGTTTATGATTTAGGAGTTCATTTATAAAACCTTAAAAATTTAGGATTTTATTTATGAAACCATAAATATTTAAGGTTTCATTTATGGAATCCTAAATATTTAGGGTGACATTTAGGGTCTCAATTTATGATTCCATTTATGAAATCCTATATATTTAAGGTTTCAATTTATGGTTTCATATATGGAACCTTAAATATTGAAGATTTCTTTTTTGAAACCTAATTGTTTAGGATTTTATTTATAAAACTCTAAATGTTTAGGATTTGAATTTATGAAACCTTAAATATTTAGGTTGAAATTCAGGGTTTCGTTAATGAAACCATAAATATTTAGGTTTTCAATTTAAGGTTACATTTATGAAATCTTAAACAATTAGAGTTTCATAAATAAAATCTCATATAATTAGGGTTCCATTTATGAAACCCTAAATAATTAAGGTTTCATAAATGAAACCTTAAATATGTAGAAATTCAATTTAAGGTTTCATAAATATTTATGATTTTATTTTTGAACCTTAAATATTTAGGGTTTAATTTATGAACTCTTAAATATTTTGAGTGAAATTTAAAGTTTCATTAATGAAATCCTAAATAATTAGGATTTTATTTATGAAATCCCAAATATTTAAATTTTTGATTTATGGTTTTATTTATCAAACCTTAAATATATAAGGTTTCAATTTTCGGTTTCATTCATGAAACCCCAAATATTTAGGATTACATTTATGAAACCTAAAATATATAGGGTTTTAATTTAAGACTTCATTTTGAAACCCTAAATATTTAGGGTTTTATTCATGAAACCCTAAGTATTTTTTGTTTCGATTTAAGACATCATTTTGAAATCCTAAATATTAAGGGTTTCAATTTTGGGTTTTATTCATGAAATCCTAAGTATATAGGGTTTCAATTTATGGTTAGATTTATGAAACCTCAAATATTTAGGATTTCAATTTATTGTTTAATTTAAATATTTTGGTTAAAATTTAGAGTTTTATTAATGAAGTCTTAAATAATTAGGGTTACATTTACAAAACTTTAAATAATTAAGGTTTCATTTATAAAATTTATATAATTAAGGATTCATTTATGAAACCTTAAATATTTAGCATTTTGATTTATGGTTTCATTTGTGAAAACCAAAATATATAGGGTTTAAATTTAAGGCTTCATTTTGAAACTCCATATATTTATGGTTTCAATTTTAGGTTTCATTCATGAAACCCCTAAGTATATAAGGTTTAAATTTTAGGTTTCATTTATGAAATCCTAAATATTTATTGTTTAATTTAAATATTTTGGTTGAAATTTATAGTTTTATTAATGAAATCCTAAATATTTAGGGTTACATTTACAAAACTTTAAATAATTAAGATTTCATTTATAGAATTTATATAATTAGGGTTTTATTTATGAAACTCCAAAATATTTAAGGTTTGTTTAGGGTTTCAATTTATGGTTCCATTTATGAAATCCTAAATATTTAGGGTTTCAATTTATTGTTTAATTTATATATTTTGGTTGAAATTTAAAGTTTTATTAATGAAATCGTAAATAATTAGGGTTTAATTTATAAAAATTTAAATAACTAGGTTATCATTTACAAAATTTATATAATTAGGATTTCATTTATAAATCCTTAAAATATTTAGGGTTTCATTTATCAAATCCCTAATATATATAAGGTTTCAATTTGAAGCTTTAAAATATTTAGGGTTTCAATTTTTGGTTTCATTTATGAATCCCTAAGTATTTAAGGTTTTGATTTATGGTTCCAATAATAAAATCCTAATTATTTTAGGGTTCAATTTAATGTTTAGTTTAAATACTTTGGTTGAAATTTAAAGTTTTATTAATGAAATCCTAAATAATTAGGGTTTCATTCATAAGACTTTAAATAATTAGGGTTTTATTTATAAAACTTTAGATAATTAGCGTTTTATTTATGGAAACCCAAATATTTAGTGTTTCATTTATGAAATCCAAAATATATAGGGTTTCAATTTGAAGCTTCATTTTGAAACCCAACATCTAGGATTTCAATTTTTGGTGTTGTTCATGAAACCTTTAGTATTTAGAGTTTTGATTTAAGGTTTCATTTTGAAATCCTAAAAATTTAGGATTTCAATTTTGGGTTATATTCATGAAATCTTAAATATATAGGGTTTCGATTTATGGTTTCATTTATGAAACCTCATATATTTAGGGTTTCAATTTATTGTTTAATTTAAATATTTTGGTTGAATTTTAGATTTTTATTAATGAAATTCTAAATAATTAAGGTTTCATAAATAAAATTTATATAATTAATGTTTTTTATGAAACCCCAAATATTTAGGGTTTCGATTTATGGTTTCATTTTGAAACCCTAAATATTTATGATTTCAATTTTAGGTTTCATTCATGAAACCCTAACTATTTAGGGTTTTAATTTATGGTTGTATTTATGAAACCCTAAATATTTAAGTTGAAATTTAGGGTTTCCTTAATGAAACCTTGAATAATTAAAGTTTCATATATGAAACCCTAAATAATTAGGGTTACATTTATGAAACTCTAAATAACTATGATTTTATTTATAAAACCCTAAATAATTAAAGTTTCATAAATGAGATATTAAATATTTAGAGATTGACTTTAAAATTTTATTTATGAAATGCTAAATTATTAAGATTTTATTTTTGAAACTTAAATATTTAGAGTTTAATTTATGAACTTCTAAATATTTTGGTGAAATTTAGAGTTTCATTAATGAAATCCTAAATAATTTGGTTTTCATTTATAAAAGTTTAAATAATCAGGGTTTAATTTATAAAATTTATATAATTAGGGTTTCATTTATGAAACTCCAAATATTTAAGGTTTCAATTTATGCTTTCATTTATGAAATCTCGAATATAAATGCTTTCAATGTAAGATTTCATTTTGAAACCCTAAATATTTAAGGTTTCATTCATGAAACCCTATGTATTTATGGTTTCATTTATGAAACTCTAAATATTTAGGATTTCAATTTATTGTTTAATTTAAATATTTTGGTTTAAATTTAGAGTTTTATTAATGAAATCCTAAATAATTAGGGTTTAATTTGTAAAACTTTAAATAATTAGGGTTTCATTTATAAAATTCCTATAATTAGGGTTTCATTTATGAAATCCCAAATATTTAAGTTTTGATTTATGGTTGCATGTATGAAGCCTTAAATATATAAGGTTTTAATTTAAGGTTTCATTTTAAAATCCTAAATATTTATGAGTTCAATTTTAGGTTTCATTCATGAAACCCTAAGTATTTAGGATTTCAATTTAGTGTTTAGTTTAAATATTTTGGTTGAAATTTGGAGCTTTATTAATTAAATGCTAAATAATTAGGTTTTTATTTATAAAACTTTAAATAATTAGGGTTTCATTTATTAAACTTTATATATTTTTGGTGTCATAAATATATTTAGGGTTTCATTTATGAAACCAAAAATATATAGGGTTTTAATTCAAGGCTTCATTTTGAAATCCTAAATATTTAGGTTTTTAATTTTGGCTTTTATTCATGAAACCCTAAGTATTTAAGGTTTTAATTTTGGCTTGTATTCATGAAACTCTGAGTATTTAGGGTTTCAATTTATAGTTTCATTTATGAAACCCTAAATGTTTAGGATTTGAGTTTATGAAACCCTAAATAATTAAGTTGAAGTTTAGTGTTTTGTTAATCAAACCCTTAATATTTAGGTTTTTAATTTAAGGTTTCATTTATGAAACCCTAAATATTTAAGATTTTATTTTTGAAACCCTTAATATTGTGGGTTTAATTTATGAACTCTTAAATGTTTTTTGTAAATATGGTTTCATATATAAAACTTTAAATAATTAAGGTTTAATTTATAAATAAATTTATATAATTAGGGTTTCATTTATGAAACTCAAATATTTAGGGTTTTAATTTATTGTTTTATTTATGAAACACCAAATATATATAGGGTTTCAATTTGAGGATCATTTTGAAATCTTACATATTTAGGGTTTCAATTTTGGATTTCATTCTTGAAACCCTAAGTATTTAGGGTTTCAATTTATGGTTTCATTTATAAAACCCTAAATATTTAAGGTTTCAATTGAGGGTTTAATTTAAATATTTTGGGTGAAGCTTAGAGTTTTATTAATGAAATCCTACATAATTAGGGTTTCATTTATAAAACTTTATATAATTAGAGTTTCATTTATGAAACCTTAAATATTTAGGGTTTCAATTTTAGGTTTCATTTTGAAACCTTAAATATTTAGGGTTTCAATTTTAGGTTTCATTTTGAAACCTTAAATATTTAGGATTTCAATTTAGGGTTTCATTTATCAAACCCTAAATACTTAAGGTGAAATTTAAGGTTTCGTTAATTAAACCTTAAATCTTTCAAGTTTCATTTTATGAAATCCTAAATATTTAGGATTTCAAAAATAAAATCTTAAACCCTAAATCCTTAATCATGAAATCATAAATTCTAATGAAATCTTAAATCCTAAACCATGAAATGAAACCTTAAATTCTAAACCATGAATTAAAACTTTGAATCCTACATCATGAAACCATACACCTTAAACCATGAAATGAAACCCTAAATGTTAAATTTTAAACCATGAAACCACAAATCTTAGACATGAAGCCTTAAAGGGAAATACTTAATAGTACAAACCAATATCGAATGAATCTTGATGAAAACGGTTTTTGTTCATATATTGCACGAATTTTGTTGAATTCTCTCTTATTTAACTTTTTTTTTAATTTAAATTGTCCAATGAAATGTAAATAAACCCTTTTGTGCTTTATTCGTACTTAATTTATTTGTACCATTTAGCATTGCTCAACCTTAAATCCTATATCGTAAAACCTTAAATCATGTAACACGAAACCCTAAAACTCTAAACAATAAAACAATAAACCATAATTCTTAAACCCTTAAACATTAAATCATTAAACCCTAAGCCCTAAATCATAAATCATAAACCCTAAAATCTTAAAACAATGAGCCCAAAACACTAAACTATAACCCTACACATTGAAACCTTAAAACCTAAATCATGAAACCATAAAAACTTAAACTTGGATCCCTAAAACATCTAACGCCAAACCTTGAACCCTAAAATTGTGATTCATGAATCATAAAACTCTAAACCAAGCATGATAAATAATTCGAAAACCTAAAATCCTAAAACCATAACATATCAATCCTAAACCATACACAATGAAACCCTAGATCATAAACCATAAACCACGAACCCTAGACCTTAAAACCATAAATCATGGACCCTAAACCCTAAACTCAAAACCTTTAAACCATAATATCTAAACCATGCAACCCTAAATACTAAAACCCGAAACTCCGAGGCATAAACTATAAATCCCTAAATCATAAATCCTAAACCATGAATTAAAAATAATAAAAATCCTAAATCTTGAAACCTTAAAACCTTGAAGCATTAGACATTGAAACCTTGAATCTTAAAACCTGAACCATGAAGCTTTAAACCCTTGCGAATGAACCAAAAACAATGAACCCTAAACCTTGAAGCCTTAAAACAATTGACATGAAACTTTAAACCATGAAACCCTAAACATTGAAACCTTAAATCTTAAAACTTGAACCATGAAGCCTTAAACCCTTATTAATGAACCAAAAACAATAAATCCTAAACCTTAAAACAATTCAGATGAAACCTTAAATCTTAAAACCTAAACCATGAAGCCTTAAACCCTTATTAATGAACCAAAAACAGTAAACTTTAAACCTTAAATCCTTAAAACAATGAACCAAAAATACTAAACTATGAAATCGTAAGCATTAAAACCTTAAAACTTAAAATCTAACCCATGAAACCCTAAAGCATAAACTATGAAACCATAAACAATGAAACTTGGAATCCTAAAATCCTAAAGACCAAACATGTGAACATTAAACCCTAAAACTATTAATCTTAAATCATAAAACTCTAAAGCATGCAGGATAAACCCTTAATCCTAAACCATATAGACCTATAACCTAAATATTAAACCTTAAACACTCAACCATAAACCCTAAACCCTAAAACATAAAACCATATTAAATAAATCTTGAACCATAAACTATGAAACATTAAATCATACAACTCTAAACCATGAACATTAAATCTTATATCATAAAACCAAAAATCATGAACCCAAAACCTTGAACCTTAAATCATAATACCCTAAAACAATGAATCATAGACATTGAAATCCTAAAATATGAGAGCATAAATTGTGAAACTAAGAACCCTAAAATCATAAATCCTAAATTATGAACCCATAAATCATAAAACTTTAAATTGTGAACCATGAACTAAAACTCTAGATCATAAATTGTGCATACATAAAATCATAGACCGTAAACCATAAACCGTGAACATAAATCCTAAAAAATGAATCATAAACCTTACATTGTAAACAATGAACTCTTGAACCTTAAACCTTAATCCATGAAATCATAAATCATAAAACCTTAAAATCCTAAACCCTAAACATTGACATTTAGCATATTTTTACATATATTATGACTTACTTCTATTAACATCTATTTATATTAAATTTAACAAATATGTTAAAAAATATAAAATATAAAAAATTATAGATTGTAAACTTAATACTCATTAAAGACATGAGCTATTGTGCTAATTATATGTTATAAATGAAAATTTTGCCACATCAACAAATGTCACCTGTCATCACCATACGTTTTCATCGATTTATTTTTGTTTTTTAATTCATATGTTTACTTAATTATTTAATATATATATATATATATATATATATATATATATATATATATAATAATAATAATTTAGATCATTAAAATGAAAATATATTTTGATTCAATTAGTGACGTTAACTCCATTTTGTGGTCATGAGATTTTTAAGAATTTTTTTTATCCCAGAAACACCCTCATTTACTTCATGAAGTATGTATTTTATATATGCACACCATTGTTGAACATTTAATTGAAACCCCGTTCCTGAATTCGATGAACTGCTAGAGATGTATGTTGGTGGATGATACTATTAGACAACAAAACCCCATTTGTAGGCGCTTATTCTGCATCTATTATTGAAGAAGTGGGTATGATTAAGCTTTTTGGTTAGATTTGTTATATGTTCTCCTCATGTAATAGTTTTATGTTCAAGAACTTTGTTTTGTACCAGTATCATGTATGTAAAATACTACCAAACTCAATAAATACTTCGCAACAGTAGTATGATAACCTAAAAAAAACTAAACTTACCACGAAAGGCAACGAAACCCTGACCATTGGAGTCCTATTGTCTATGGACAGTGGCTAGGGTGCACAAGTAACACCAACCGTTTGATGTATTAATTTTTTTATAAAATATGACTTAGAATTTTATTAAAGAAAATGAGGGATAAGAGAGATGAAAAAAGAAATGATTAATAAAATTCTTTTTCTTTTCCTTTAACCAGTCACCACTATCGTCTACGGCAGCACCACATCCTCATTCCCCATTGCTCCCCAACACAACTCATCTTTGTTCCCTCATCGTTGTCAAAGTACAACTTCTGAACACCAACACAACCAAACCCCACAATACAATAACAAGGATCGTACACAAACATCACCTTCCCCATGGCCACCAACGACTTTCACAAAAACAACAATCAGGGAAGTTCCTTGGGGCGAAACGCATGGGAGAGGAAATCAGGGAAGATGCATCGAACAATATCATTCCTATACAAAATCGATAGAGGAAATGCCGCGAAAAGCACAATTGAGATATGGAGAAAGATACGTTGGTGATGACTGATGACGAAAGTTGGTGAGGGTGTTTTTGGTGATCACAGGAGAGGGAAAGGTCGGTTGTAGAGAAGGTGTCAAAGGAGGGGTAAATCCAGAAAGATAAAAATAATCATAGCCATCAATTCATAATTTTAAAAAATCTAACGGTGGATGCTACTTTGGCACGGTGCCAAAGCTCTTTAACTTGTGCACCCTAGCCACCGTCTTGTCTAAGAGGAAAACCATTTATGCTCATCTCTAGATGCCCATGTACAAGAACCTTATTTGGTTGCTACTGACAATCATACCCAACAAGAAAAAGATTTTATTTGAATAAAAACCAAAACTATGAAAAAGAACCCAAAATAAAGGTAACTCAAAAAGAGGCACCAGCCTCCAGCATTTCTTACCTTCCAAAATTATTAAAGAATATCTCTCTAGAAGCAAAGGAAAAAAAATAATAAATAATAAAATATGTAACTTGCCTAAAAACCTGAAATTCTTGAGGCTTATCTTAACCACTTGGTTTCTTTCCTGCGCATCTAATATCTAGATATGTACATGGTGTTGAGTTGGCCTCGGTATAGGTATGTACAGAAACCTATCTCTCATCTCAGGGTAGGGTGTGTATACCCCAGTTTCTGTGGATCTTGCTTAAGTCAAAATTCTATCACATGGACAACTGTGCATTTCTTCTCACTGTCTTGCAGTCAAAGCTTACCTCTTGCTAATATTGGGTGAAACATTCATTACCGGTTCCATGACCTTAAGTATGGCTTTCCCATTTGATCATGTAATGAAGAATTCTGATGTGGCAAGCTCATCCATGTCATATCATCAGGCACCAGACCACCAGGTGCTTCACGTCCGGTTAAGTAATCTAATGGATGAGAAGCTGGTGGTGCAACCGTGTTCACCCTTGGTGTACCTGCATCTACTAATCCATAAGTTCTGGGTGCAAGAAACTGGTCAGTATTTCTAACTGAATCGTAAGGGCTACCTGAATGCAATTGGTTACACTCTGACAGAATACTAAATAAACTCTGATCAGAGCTTGCTCCAACAGTGCCAAGACTTTGACTTGAAAGACCACCACCATCAGATCCATTCCAGCCACCACGAACTTGATGATCAGCAGGGAACCAATGATGACCAATGAAATCTCCAGTATTTAAGTGAGATTGGGAAGGCCCTGCTATGCGAGCATTATTAGCAGCCCAATCAGTCATATTTACTGCAGCCAATGGATCTTGCCTGGAGATTAATGGATCTTGCCTGGGAATTAATGGATCCTGTCTAGGGATTAATGGATCTTGCCTGGGGATTAAATACCTTCCTCCATCTGAATAAATATTCTCTGACATGTTTTCTGGCATGTAAACCTCAGTAGCTCTCCTCCGCCCCGGGTCCAATGTCAGTGAGGTTTGCAAGGGCTCCTTGAAATGACTGGAAAATTGGCCATCCTCTATCATAATGTTTGAAGTTTGGAAATCTAACTCGGGTCCTTTCTGATCATGATGATAAGGTAACAGCCCCTCTCCTTTGAAGAGAGATTGAAGTAAGACACTTTGATCCTGGCTTTGGTATGCACTGAAGGTCCCATTATCTAATTGCGTACTTAACAACTCTTTGCCTGTCTCTTCTCGATGCAAATCAGCTTCAAGATCAATCATACGAGTTGGCTGCTCTCGACTGACTTGAGGATTCACCAGTGATAACCCACTGGTTGCATATTCATGGGTCACAGCAGAATCATAGTATGAATGTGGCATTTCAACTCCTTGCCAGACATCACCACTGGAAGTGAAAGGTGCTCCTTCATCAATAGAAACATCCTTAGTGTTCATAGTCCTTGAATACTCATTTTTATTCAATGAAGTGTTATTTGATTTTGGTAAAAGAAGATTCTTTTCTGAATCCACACTCATAAGGTTGAACTCATCATCGCCACTAACATAAGAATTGTGCTGGGACTGGTTCTTGGGGGACCTAGAAATAGAATCCTCATCATCTTTCAAGTCAGACTGATCATTCGGGCCTCCATCTTTCACCTGATCCTGAAGCTCATCACCTGAGTTGATATTATCCTCACCCTGATCCTGAGGTTCGCTCCCTGAGGTCAAATTATCCCCATTATGATCCTGAAGCTCACCTTCTAAGCTCATGTTATCCTCATTCTGATCCTTCAGCTTGTCCCCTGAGCTAATGTTGTCCTCATCGTGATCCTGAAATTCACTCCCTGAGTTCACCTCATCGTGATCCTGAAGTTCACTCCCTGAGTTCACATCATCCCGATCCTTAAGTTCACTACCTGAGCTCACATCATCCCGATCCTTAAGATCACTCCCTGAGCTCACATCATCCGGATCCTTAAGATCACTCCCTGAGTTCACATCATCCTGATCCTTAAGTTCACTCCCTGAGCTCACATCATCCTGATCCTTAAGTTCACTCCCTGAGTTCACATCATCCTGATCCTTAAGTTCATTCCCTGTGTTCAAATAATCCTCTTCCTGAAGTAACAGAGTATGAACAAAAGCCCATGATACAGGACCAACTGGTCAAGGTTTGTCTAGGAATTTGAGAAACAGATACAAGATATGCAACTCAATTCTAGGAAATTATAGAAGACCTTAACAAGGAAACACTACTACAAACCTCTATGAATGGATTTGATTTATTCTTCATCTCTGCCACCAAAGAATTTATCACAGCATGTCGCTGTTGCTGTCTCTCTGTCCAATTCACATATGCTGCTGGGAAGTCTTTGTTTACTAATAGCAACCTATGCAAATGAAATATATTCAAGTGAGAAATAATTAACAAATGTTAAAAATGTATCAGTTCAATGGCATAGAAAGATAGCAGTGTGAACATCTCACTAACCAATGCTCCTGCAACTTCTTCTGTTCTTCTTTGACAAATATATTGTATGGTTGCACATGAATTTTTTCAAGGTTACCCAAAACACGGTTAAGGGACCTAGATTGGATACTTTTACCAGACTGCTTCATATTCTTAACAAGTTCATGCTGCTGCCTACTAATCTGAAATGCATAAAGGAAACAATTAACAAATGCCATAACAAAATATTAAAATTTTCATTGTAAAGATGAAAATTTTTGCTGGGTTTACTCACCTTGAAGGAAAAAAAATCTTAAAAAATACTACTCTTATGTTGTTGTTATTAAATAGAATTGGTGAAACCACACTAAAAGCTCTAACCACAACAAATTTAAAGGAAACTAAAAAAAAAAGCAGTTTGACTTCAAAGGCACAGATAAGGCAGCTGAAAGTCTAAATATTTACAAGTTTCAATGTAATAATTAATTTCACATAATTGAGCAACCATTATTATCCCTCTAATTATTGACACTAAAGAGGTAACTGATCCAGATACCATGTTGTTTCTCTGCCAATTCAGTACCACTCAAATAATTAAGTTAAAAAAAAGAGGGGGGAAGAGCCTAACCTTGATACATGACATGTATTTATCACTATCACTAGAATGAATGCTACGCTTTGGCAGTTTGTCTCCTGTCTTGGGCTTTTCTCCCACATTAGGCATATTATCCAACGAATCAATCAAATTTCTCGATTTACCTTTAACTATGCCTTTTTCAAGCAGTCTGCCAAACATTATTTCATAATTAAGTATTAAAAAGGTAAAGGAAGAATTAAAATGAGAAATTACAACAAATTTACACATACAGTGGGAGAGATAAATCAAAATAATGTCAAACAAAAGATATGATTAAAAGGAAAATAAATAACTACAAAACCAGAGAAAGAAATTTGCCCCTAAATGACCTGGGGTTCCATATTACAGTTACCTCTCATGTACTCTCAGCTATGTGATCACAACAAAACAGGGACCAAAACTTCAATGCAAGAAGTTGCATGGATTATTGATTACATTGTAGACCATTGTACACTGAAAATATTTCCTTAGTATTTTTCTAAAAAATATAGGGTGAAGTACAAAGTGAGATGCTTTATTTAATATTATCATCATTCATCAGTCCAACAATCATCATAAAAGAAGCAAAAGTGGACTAGGAACTTTAGCGTTGTTGGCTGATGTTCCAAAAATAACAAAACCAGTCCCCAAATTTCAGGACAAGCATGCAAACGAATTTTGTTATCCAAAATGTCTTTTTTCATCCAAAATGTCTTTTTTCATTTGCATCAAATTCCCACAAGCTTAAAAGTTCAGAAATCAAAGGCTTGAGTATACAGATTAAGAATGATTCCAGAATAAGATTTTCAGAATCTGTTCATGGTTAATTTGTTTAACCCAACCTAATGAAACAAGACTAGGATGTTGTTTTGTTACAATTGCAGAGATGGTAAGAACCTACATATAACTAACAAAAAACAAAAGGAAAAAAATCCACATCTTTAGGTATGGTACAATTAGTGATAATAATAATAATAACAATAATAATAGCAATAATGGAGGGGGGACAAAAAGGTCTCCAAAAAAAAAGAGAATATGACAAAATAATGGTAACAACGGCCATGAGCAATAACTGGTTAACGGTGATGATATTGAACTAGATATACAGATGGCATTAAACTGTAAAATGTGAAAAATTTCTCATCTGTTTGGATGGCATTAGTAATCAATTTTAAAATGTGGAAAATTTATTCCCTAGGAAGTTCACTAACTCAAGAAGAAATTCTATTAATCCTATTAAGCAATCTTGACCCATGTACAGATATCTTAAATTTCTACATCACAGCGTTACCAGAAAGATCTTCTACTCTGCTTAAGAGATGGAAAATGGAAGCATTGATAAACCAAAACCACTAAAAGCATAAAATATTTCAAATTCACCAAGTTAGTAGAGTTCGTTTTTGACAGATATTGCTGAGTGAAGAGACCCTGCAAGTACTAAATATTGCTGATTACAAATTCATTAGTTACCTTCTTTGAAGTTTATTGTCTTTTATCATTGAGTAAATTTGATTGTCGCTACTACATGCTTTCTCCTCCGCATCCCAGGAACATGACTCAGATGTCCCTGTAACATTCCCATCATGATCATAAACTCTAGATTCAATCACTTTTGAGGGCATTCTTTTCTCTACATGCTTTGACCTGCTTAATCCAACAACTATATGACATTAATGATTATGACTAGAAATTCCAAAACAAAAGGAGCAGAACCTCATAAAATCCAAGTTCAGTAATCAACTTTGAATACCCAACAAAAGATCACATGTAGCTTGCATTGCTATAACAGAAATACTTGTACATCAACAATAACTACAACTATTTGATAACAGTAGCACTCATCATAATCACTATCTCAACCATAAATTAATATTTAAAACGGATACATCAACAAGCGAAATGAATCAATATTAACTGCAAGTTGGTATTTTAATAAGCCAACTATCATCCATTTGGCATCCAAAAATAAAATCCATCCAATTTGATCAAAGGATTTCATTTTGAGTACAACCAAATAAAAGTTCAATATCAAAATTGAAACAAAATAAAACAGTGATGCTTAAATAATTCTAAAACTTTCTATTAGTAGACATACAAAACAGATAAATGCACATTAACAGACTCATCATCTACTGATGAAGACAGTAGTGAAGCAGAAATTATGAAGGGAAAGTCCCATTTGATCAGATACATCAGAGAAAAGATTTTCAGGATTTTACCATCTCCAATTTGAAGTAACATGACATCTCAAACTATTCAAAATTAATTATATGAAAGATAATATGCATTCCAGATGCATTCACCCAGCTTGTGCAACAGTGAGCTATCTTATTACATTTAGGAAACTACCGATGCAAGTATTAAAAACACAGAGCAAAGAAGGTATCCTTTTAATAAAAAGAACTAAGGAATATGTCCTGTCCCAATTTTGAATGTGGTCAGGTGTGCAGTGTATGTAGATTGCAATTCATGGAAAGTAAGTGACAACCTCCATATCTTTTGCACAATCTCCTTTTCTGGATCTTTACAGCTTTGCCAGCTCTTCTTCAGCATAGATAGAAATCCTATCATACTGCAAAGTAGAAGAATTACAATACTGCTCTGCATCAAATACCATGCCAAAAAGATACATGTTGGGGATGTCCAATACTTACTCATTATGATAATTATGTATGTGTGAATAGTATTCTCTCTTCTCATACTTAAGATGCTGTTCCCGGTCAACAATCATATCTGGATGAAGATCACCTAAACAAAGCGAAGCACCCCTGCAAAGATATATATACATATATTTTAAGACATTTGTGACTCTGAAAAAGAAGATTTTCATGAATAAGTAGCAAACTTGACATATATACCTTTCCATGTCTTAATGATATTTTGCTCACAAAACAAGCAAAGGATCTTAATGAGATTGCAATATGATATTGCCATAACAAATAGTATTGATAAACGATCACTGCCCAAATGAGCATAGACGTGGTTGTCAAATGAACATAATAAAAGAAAAAGTGTAAGCATAGAAACTATGAAGAACAAAACAGAATTTCAACCAAACAAAATGCCTTCAAGTTACAAAATTGAGAGAATTCTGTCTGTGGCAAAAGGAAGACTGTAAGAAACTGATCAATATGCTGTAAGATATGATAAAATCTAGATTCAATTTTGAAGTAAGCATCAAACAGAATTTATAGCTGAAATATGCAACTGGTATTGCTGGTAAACTCAACCCAAAGGCCAATAATAAAACCAATTACACAACATTACATCAATAACTAATCCACTCAATCATTGAAATTTAAAAGTAAAGAAATGGTCACATGTAGCATGTAGCCATGTACTTATGAGCATGAGTAGATAAACTGCTAAATACAGCAGAGTGAGCAGATAATTTATTTAAGAGAAAATAATACAAAGAAAGAAAACTTACCATTTTGAGAAGGGATTTCCAAAATTAAAGTTGATCCCAGAAAGCAGTTCTTCCACAACTCGATGTGGCTCAAAGCCACTAGGGAGAAAATTCATGAGAAGGTTTCTCTCATTTTCTGAAAGATGGGTCTTCCAAACCTGCCAATTGCCAAAAGTTTAATAGATGATGATTAAGACAAAATTCCTAAAAACTAATGTACCCCAGTGCCCGGAGGCTCCTTGCTATGCAAAGGTACAAGGGAGGATCATCGTACGCAACCTTACCTTTGCATATGAGCAAAGAGGCTGTTTCTAGATTCGAACCCATGACCAGATGGTCACCAAGACACAACTTCCTAGACGAAATAAAATCTATTTTTAACTGAAAACAGTAGAAACATACCACAACATGATACTTACCTCATATGAAAGCACTTCACTTAAATTATCCAACTCAAAAATTTCTTGAGGCACTGAAAACACATCTGCCAAAACTTTGTGATCATTAGAAACAGAATTGATAAATGGTTTCACTTGTCTCCAACTGATGCCAATCTGTTCCCGCTTAGCAACAACCTTTTTATGATTACCATCCCACTCAACAGAGACGTGAGATCTCAAGTTCAAATCATTTTGAACTAATCCCAAATTCTTTCTTTTGATCCTGTGTTGCTCTCTAGAACCATAGCCAGCAATGTTTGCACCATTTACTCGTTTTCTCCTCTGATCAGCAGCCATGGACACAAGAGAATAATTCTTCAAAAAAACACTAGACCGATATATAGAAAAATGCCACCTTATTGACTTCTAATGAACATCTTTCATCCATAAGTGACCTGCCAAGCACCATTTGAAAACAATGTCAATTATATCATAACTTTCCAACTTCAAGTTCAATATCCAAGCAAATTAAACATTATTTTCTCTATGCAAAATGTAAAACTGCCTCACTTAAAGGTTCAATTAAGTCAATCACTGCCCTTAACATAAAATTTTAGATAATTTGTAGTATGTAACACGGTCATTCCATTCTTACCACTATTCATAAGAACAAATATTGCTAAGTTCAGAAGGAAAGAATATTTGATTCCATGCTTCAAAATTATAGAGGCAGAAATTTTCATTCCAATCAAGAGAGGTAAATGGTCATATTTTGATGGCTAGAACAAATTAATGTTTGTTTTAGTGGCTGTTTAGTTTAAAGTTTGGTTAAAATTAATTTTGAATCATTAGATATGATTGTTAAGTGAATCTAAATTAATTTGAAACATGGTATTGGAATGTGTGTTCGCATTGGAAAGTTCAAAATAATTTTCTGAGTTTTCTGAGTTCAAACCAACAGAACCTTAATCCCACATTAATACTCTTTTTTTGCTGGCTAGAACAAATTAGTGTTTGTTTTGTTTCATCACCCACCCCTTATTAATTTTCATTTATTCATAATCATGATTCAATTTTATATTGATTTTCTTACCAAACATAAAAGCAGAATGAAACACAAAAATATCATTCCATTGCTGAGCAAACCTAGCAATAGAACAGGAACAGTCATTCCCCGCCCATTCTAGTTATGCAAAACACCGAAGAAACTTAAAGTTCAGATAACATACAGAAGGAGGAGAGGTTATTCATAATGAATGTCTGTGAGAAGCATACCAATACAATCTACTATAATACAAGCTTGTACACTTGTTCATAGCTGTACAGATATGTATCATAATTGATGCATGTTTAGATGAGCTTAGTTTAGAAAAATATTCCTTTTTTTCTTTGCAGCTTCCTGAAAGAGATTTAGAAGAAAAGTGATAGTTTCCCATTAAAAAAGTGTTTCCGAACACCCACTTCAACTGCTCACTTGGATGAATTTCCCATGAACAAATATTTACAATGGCTTTTCATAGGATTTTTAGTCTCCACAAAGTAATGAATGCACATTGCCAGTTAGAATTTGCAATATCGATAACGCCACAATCATGTGTATCGTAATAATTCTATATCACAACACATAAAGTGAAGTCCTCTCCAAATCTAGAAAGAGCAAAGATGAAATCAAATAATGGTAAACAACAACAAATCAACAGAACCGGCAGTGCAGTGCATCTTTGACTAGTTCAATCAAAGTGGCAACAAATCTTGAGTCATCATAGATGCGCAATAACAATACTGCTTTCAATTACTTTCAACAACTCATAAGTCTAAATGATAAAATCCAAAAGTACCAACAGAATAAAAAATTCCATGCATACTAATGAAAAAAGAAAAAAATGACTGCATGTCTATTGCTCAATGGAGAGAATCAAGCAAAAATTAAATAAATATTCCTTTTACAAGAGATTTTAGTTGTCACAGGTTTCCACAAGACTAACTGTTTAACTAAATGATAAAAAACATAATACTGTTTTCAATTATTTCCAATATCTCACAAGTCTACATGATAAAATCCAAAACTACCAGCAGAAAAAAAAACATGCACACAAAATTGCATATCTATTGCTCAATTGAGAATCAAGCAACAAATAAACAAACATACCTTTTATATAAGATTTTACTTTTCACAAGTCCCACACTTGTTAAGCGCAAGCACAAGTATATTCAGAAGAAGAAGAAGAAAAATTAACCGAGTAATTTCAGCAAAATTACAATCTACAATGCAACTCAAAACACAAAAAGAGTGTTTTTCAAACATTCAATTCGCCAGAATTAGTAAACCCCAGTGCTCCACACTCACAACACCAACGAGAAAGATAAAAAAATAAAAACCACGACAACTCAACCACGAAAAAAAAAACAGTAAAAAAATTTGACAATAAAAAAAAGGCAAAACAGCGAATTCCACATCGAAATTCAAAAACCACATCGAAATGGCATTCAAGTCACCTCCTTTCGAATCCGAAGCATAGAAACCCTAAAAACCGAAAAAAAATAAAACAGTCGTAAGAGAGATTACCAGTGAATAAATTATCTGCGCCTGTTCCAGCGAAACAAGGAGTAGAAGAAGAAGAAGAAGAACTCGAAGCTGCGCAATTAATTTAAAGAATTAAAAAAAAATTGATAAAAAAAAAAATCCACAGAGAGGGATAGAATTCGCGATAACCTAAGAGCGAGGGCAGAGAGAAAGAGAAAGAGAGAGAGAAAAAAAACAAAGAGTTATAGAGAGAGAAAGAGAGTGATAGAAGGTTTCGTATTATTAAGAGAGAGCATCGAGGGAAGAGAGACACACACACCACAATTGGCAGAGAAAGGATCAGACGACTGTGGTTTGGTTTCCCCTCGAAACCGTTATTTTCCGCATCGAATCCTGATGCGGCTTCGCGCGCATACCGGCTCGGCTCGGCTCGGCTCACGCACGTGCGAGCGAGTGTGAATGGTTTTTAAGATAGAAGATAAATGGAGATGCGGTTCGTGTTGTGGTTTTGGGATGTGTCAGTCAACGACAGAATATGAAGAAAGAGGGTGTTTTTTTTTTTTTCTTTCTTTTAGTATTTTTTTATTTATATGGGTGAATTTAATACGGCAATTCTATTGGGTGGTGGCTACAGTCATTAAAAAATTAAAAATTTATTATGGGACGTTGACTTTGATGTCAACGGTACTGAATCTAGGATGGTAGGTGAAGATATATGTATTGAAATAAATTTATAGTATTTTTTTATTTTTGGGATAGACAACCTGACGGACGCATCCAATTGTCTTTTTGGTCTTTCTTGTGGTTTTTAAAAGGAGAAAAGGTGGGGGAAATATTTTTAATATTGTTCAGGTATTATTATGTAATGATGAGTTACCAAATGAATTAGTATAGTGAAATTTTTGTTGTGTCCTTGAAATGGAAGTATATTTAATTAGGTTTAATTATTTGACTTTAAGAAAACTTTAATTATTTATTTGTTTCTTATAAGTTATGATTACAAAAAAAAAATTTCATGTAATTTCTATATTTAAAAATATTCCATTATACTCTTTACATACACCATTTTTAATAAAATTTTGAATCATTAAAAAAGATTAAAATGATACACGTATAAAGATGATAAAATAAATTATTGGCGCAGTTAATTAGATTAAGTATAAAAACTAGACTAGTTTAAATTATTCTATAGTTTATATGAACATTTTACTCAGATTGAGTGATCCATTAGACCATTTCATATTAATCCTTTTTTTTTTACTTTATAATCATATAAATTTAAAATAAAAATAAAATTGAACTAAAATAGATTTGATTGAATTTGACTTATATATTGAGTTTTAGTTCAAACCATTTTATCATCTCTATTTGTTATGTAGGGATGATAATGTATAAGGTCTAAATAGTGTTTTATTGTATTTATCTTCATACTTATACTTGCGTTATATAAAAAAAATATGTACCCAATCTCATAATTATATGGCTAACAATTATACATCCAAAAAAAAAAAAGACAAAAATAAATAATAACTAGCTCGTAAGATGGACAACTCCCATTAAATGAGTAAGCATGAGAGGAGTAATTTCAAAAGGATATTGTATTCCATTAATAAAAACCTAATTATGATTTACTCCATATTTAATAAGTCAATTTGTACAAAAATTAATTTCTCTTAAAATATGTTGAAAGTTAACATTTCAATCCAGTCCAAAAGGTCATGAATCTTTTTAATCAAAGATAAATAGAGATGAAAAATTTAATTCAAAAGTTATATTTGAGTCAATTTAACAAATAATAATATTTAGTTATCTTCTTTCAACATTTTGTAGACCATAAAATATTACAAAAAGCTCAACTTTAAGGTTATTAAATACATCACAAGCACTTATAAATCCTAAAATCCAATTTTCTAAATAGTTTTGAAATATGTCACCAAAATCAATTTTTTTGGGATTTTCAAAAGAGCTGTCATCAATCACTAGAATCATAAATAAATAACATTACAAAAATAATCATTTAACATACAAAATCCTTAAAATTAATGATACGATCATTTAAAAAAAAACTTATAAATAAACAACATTATAAAATTATAAAGCTAATCATTCTAACATTTTTATGAAATTACTAACATAGTATTTTTACTACAACTTTTAATTATTTGCCATATTAAATAATTTAATAATAATAAAACTAATTTTTCTAATTCTAGCTTTTCCATGAAAATATTTTCGTGAAAAACGTAGCAATTATTTTTATCACAAGAATCATTGTTTATTGAGAATGTTGTTATTTAAATAAATAAAAAACTAAACATAATAAAAAACATTACCAGCTAAAAATAAACTAAAAATTTCTCATTCAAAGTTTTATTAGTTTGTTGCCTTTAACATTTGTGGAGTAACTTTTATAAATTTGTAACTTCGCTTATATAAATATTTTTTTATATAAAAAACATTTTTAATTTAGAGCAAGTATCCAATAGATCAGTACGGTAGATAAAATGAACAGTTTAACTTTGAGCAGTCCCAAGATTATCCACAAAAAAAATGTGCGATCATCATCATTTCTGGATTTGCCCAAACGTGGCACCATTTCGGCTTCGGTTTCAAACATCATCCACCGTGTTTGTGTGTCTTTTAACATCATCGGACATAACATAACAACCAATTCAACCGTTAACCATCCACAATGGTAGTAACCAAGGCATTGCTACCCTCTCCTCTCTGTTCCCTTCCAATTATTCCCACCAAACTTGGAACCACAGCCTTCACCTTTTACCAACTAGACCTACCATTGTTGGGTTTCAAGTTGGAGCAGCACACAAGAAAACCAAAGAAACATGTGCCTCATGTGTCCCTCCATGACCACCCTTTGGTTTCATCTTCAGCTCTTGCTGAATACATCATCCATCAACAACAACAAAACCCCTATCACATGGTGTTGCTGGCAGAGACTGTGGGTTACTCTTTGGCCAGTTATTACACTTCTTTGGGTCTCTTTGTCATCTCTGTGCCCGGACTTTGGTCTCTCATTAAACGTTCTGTCAAATCTAAGGTTATAATTCGCATCTTCATTTCTCACTTTTTGTTTTAATCAGTTTTAGTTCCTTCAATATTTGATGCCATGGACCAAAATCAGTAATTTTTAATCTTTTGTATAGACAAATGTTAGGAACTAGTATATTATGTTAATGAAAAATTCAAAACCATCACCTTTTTCTCACTCCAACCACTAAATTACCTACCTTATCACTCCACATTAATTTCTAAGTATTTGAACTAAAATATACAAATTGTACAATTAGAGTACCAAATGAGTTATTAAACTGGTCATATCCCACAAGATTGTCTCCCGTGGAGGTACTATGGTTTAGACCAAAAAATGAGTTATTAAACCTATTAGAAATTACAATTTTGTAAGTCTCAGCTCATATTTAATAAGCCTAACTGATGAATGTGCTGTAAATTTTAGTCAACAGTGAAGAGTGCTTTAGCATTCCTTAGTTTTTGTTTTTTTTTTATTCCTGTTGTTTTGACAATTATGGTGGATGGGAAAATAGATTGTGCAGAAGACGTTTATAGGTGAAGGTGAAAAGAAGGCCCCGAATCAGGTTGCTGGAGAGATTCTATCGTTCTTCACTCGTAACAATTTTGCAGTGACTGATAGAGGAGAGGCAATCACGTATGTTACTGTTCCATTCTTGTATTGTGATTGCTCTTGCTTGCTTTGCTTTAGATTTCTCTTGTTACCTTTCTTTCAATCTATTGTTAGGAAGCAAAATGTATCAGTTTAACCCTTCATGAAAAGAAGGGGGAAATGGAAATGGACTTTGTGAACCAAAACTCAACCACATCTAGAAATTGTAGTGGTTATTATCCTTTTATCAAAGCATCTCACATGAATATGCTTATCAGTTTAATTTTTAAGTGAAGCCTCAAATTTGTTTTAGCCTTTTAGGAAAACTTAAGCAGCCATGTTAGTTCCTAATAATATGAGTTTAATTTTCTTGAATTGTAGAGATTTTTTACAAACAATATTGTTATTATAAAAGTCAACAAAT
The DNA here is from genome assembly GCA_014843725.1 of Amphicarpaea edgeworthii. Taxonomy (NCBI): domain Eukaryota; kingdom Viridiplantae; phylum Streptophyta; class Magnoliopsida; order Fabales; family Fabaceae; genus Amphicarpaea; species Amphicarpaea edgeworthii. Next base: position 6,870,454 of record CM026325.1, read on the forward strand.
TTATGATCTGACAGACAAATTATAATGAGTGACAGTTTTCTTCCTCACAAATGCTTCCTTGTGAGCAAGTTTTATTTTTTCATCACCAATTTAGTTGAACTTAAATAGCTATTTTTCCCTTGCAGGTTTGAAGGAATGATGGTTCCAAGCAGAGGACAAGCAGCACTATTAACCTTCTGCACTTGCATCAGCTTGGCAAGCGTGGCCCTTGTGCTTACCATAACCTTCCCAGAAGTTGGCAACAACTGGTTTTGGATCACCATCTTAAGTCCATTGGCGTAAGTGATCACACTGAAAATTTACATCACATCACACTTTATTTTCCTTTTCATTGTGGTTATTGTGTTTTTGTGTTTGAGGGAGGTTTTAGTTTTAGGGGGAGTATTACTATTACTATTATTGTCTTGTTATGCTGATACTCAAATAAATTGGGGGTTAACACAGAGGCGTTTATTATTGGACTCGAGCATCCAGAAAGGAGCAGATTAAAGTGAAAATGATTGTTGGAAATGATGGAAACTTATCAGAGATCATTGTCCAAGGTGATGATCAACAGGTCGAGCAAATGAGAAAGGAACTCAAATACAGTGAAAAAGGCATGGTGTATGTTAAAGGCGTCTTTGAGAGATGAACTTTTTTTCTTCAGGCTGTAGAATCAGAATGCTAAAGAATATTGAGATAAAATTTGTTTTTGTAATTGAGAAATGATAATGACCAAAATCATATAAAGAATACATGACTCTATTACGTGTTTGGAAATACTTGTAAACCAAAACTATATTATTTTAGAGATAAAAAGGAAATTAAATTTCCATTCCATTAAATTCCTCTCTTCTCCGAAGGAGGATCCTAATTCCCTGCGGCTGGATTTTCCACACATTCACATAATCATCGAAATTAAATTATTTGAAGATAAGACTATATCTCAATAAATCAAAGTACACGCATTCAAAATCTGAGTCATCCAATTTTCATTTCTATTCACTAACTGCATAAATGCGTTAAAAATCCAACTACACTGATTCTGTCTCCCTTTGAAGAAGTTGAAGGAACCAGGTTATGGAAGCTCCAAGATATGAACTTGTTAAGAAAATTTGAAAATGTTTATACATGATGCAAACTTCAATATTCTTGAAGTCGTCACCAATATGCTAAGCAAAAGCCAGGCGATTATTGATGTCAGTCTCGCCAAAGGGTAACAGTTACAATTTCCAAGTTACATAAACCACTTGCTAAACATACCCAACAAGAACTTGAGGCAAAAGATGTCCAAAAGGCACATTGTAACATTATCCAAATAAATTTAAAAAAATTGTAAACTCATCCCACTTGTATGTAGAACCATTTTTATTTTCAACCAATCATCAACTTGTTTTCCTCCAAGAAGGTGTAAGTAGGAACCTCCAGATTGTATGGTGCTGGGCCCTTCCTAATTCTGCCAGAGATATCATAATGTGATCCATGGCATGGGCAAAACCATCCCCCAAAGTCACCAGCATTTGGCAATGGAATGCAACCCAAATGTGTGCAAACCCCAATCACAATGAGCCATTCTGGGTCCTTGACTCTATCTGCATCCTGCTGGGGATCGCGAAGAGATCCAACATCAACACTGTTTGCCAGCTTGATGTCGTCCTCAGTTCGGCGCCTGATGAACACAGGCTTTCCACGCCACTTAACTGTCACTGTAGAGCCGGGCTCAATGTTGGAGAGATCAACCTCAAGTGAAGCCAGAGCAAGAACATCCTTACTGGCTGACATGCTAAGAACAAGCTTGAGGACAAGGAGACGGACCAGAGAGGCATAAGCAAACCTACCACCTGTAAGGACAAAGTAGGCAAACGCCCTCTTGCTTGGATCACCTGGGGGGTACCGTTCATGGTTGTGATCATCATAAACAATCTTAGAAGTAGGGTTCTTAACAGCAGTGACAGTCGCTGGAATCTCAGGAATAATGCTGTTTTCGTTTGTGTGGATCAGTGATTCAGTAGCAAAACCTAGTCAAAATCAAGCTACATCAATTACTAGAGCTCCTTTAGTTGAACAAAAAATAAAAAACTATTACTAGAGAAAAAGCATGCTTCAACCTAATTGAAGAAGCCATTTTTCAAAAGAGAAGTGCTAGCAATACATTATCTATAAGACTATAATACACTCCTAACACATTCCCTAATATAGGTTAAAATTTATTGAAAGCTTCAAAATTGTGAATGGAACTCATAAGTATTGGAACCAAGGTTTCAAGAACCAGTTTGCAATTGCAATTTTAGCTGCAACATGAAGGTTTTTGGTGTGTCTGAAACTCCATATTTGATTTAAGAACCAAAGACACCTAATGAAGTGCATCTAAATAGTCCTAATAAAAAGTGTATCATTAGCATTTCTCTTTTCCAAAGACCAACAGGCACAATTCAAAAGCCACAAAACTAAAACAACATGCAACTATTATTTCATACATATTTTTAGTATACTATAGACAAGTTAAATATCAGTACCAAAAACATGTAAGGAACTGCATCTATTAATAAAGTGACTATAAAAGAGCCCATTACGATTGTATGGCTAGGATTTCTCTTTTACAAAGATTAGGCATAGGCACAATTAAAAGCTACAAATGTAAACCCCGAGAGTAAAATAAGATGTAAATGCTAATTTGTAGTACTTGTTATTAGCATACTATAGAATATAGATAACATAATTATTCACCAAACACTACATAATGACAGCTTTTTGCACCTCTTTTTCTTTCATTTTAAAACTATTAGACACAACACACGAAAACTACAACACATAGCATCAGAACCAAGTATGATAAGCGATCAACAATATCGGCAATCGAGGTTCCAAAGCATCCAACAAAGAGGAGGGGGGCAAAACGGTAAAATCCGAACCTCTATATGGAAAGATGGAAGTGTTAGGTTGGGAGGAAGGCGCGGATCTGCGGTCATCGACGACGACGTCGTTTCGAGAGACGTAAGCGGAAGCGGCGTGGTTGGGGCGCCAGGGAGAGGAGGAGGAGGAGAGAGAAGAGAGCCTCCTAGCTGCAACCCGCAACATGTTATTTTATTGCAGAGAGAATTGGAAGTGTGTGTGTGGGAATTGCGAATGATGAGAGAAAGAGGCTCTGCGCTTGGAATTCGGAGGAAGGATTGGAGTCGCCGTATGTATTTCAAGTGTTAACGTGGCCTCTTCCAATTAAGAGGGAAAACGAAAAGGAAAACTTACTACTACCAGTCATCAACGTCGGCTTCTTATTTCCTGTCTCTACTTTCCACAGGTTGCTTGCTACATTACATGGGCCACCAGAATGGGTCTCATTGGTTTTTCTTGGGCCTAAACATATTTCATTTTGGATTGGCCAATGTTAATATGGTGCAGGAAGTCATTTTTAAGGTTCAGAACGCTACTAGTAGATCATTGGCCTTCTTCAAATTCATCTTGGGCCTAAACATCTTGTGGATAACTCAAAGAAATTAATGAAATTACTAACTTTAATTATATCATTTTGCTGTCAAAGCTAGAGTAATTATTAATTTGCTTAACTGACTTTTAGTTAATTAAATTTTATATTTTTTTTTATTTTGATACATAATATTTTAAATTTTTTATTTTGGTATTATGTTATGTTTTAGTCATATTTTTATACATAATATTTTAAAAGTTTCATTTTATTACTTTAAATCATGTTTTAATCACATTTTTATACATTTTAAGATTATTGATTTGTTTTTATTTATATTTATAACTAAAATATTATATACCAAAATATAATTAAAATATAATTTAAAGTATTAAAATGAAACTTTTAAAACATAATATACCAAAATACAACAAAATATAAAACTTAATAAATTAAAAATGACATTAACTATTATTAATTTAAGCTAATACTTTGAATTGATCGAAAGAAAACTTGCATTAGTTAAACTTATAAATAGATATGATAATTTTGAAATAGCTTGTTTTACATAACATTTGGTCTTTGAAATGTAGGAGTTGGTTATGCAAACGTTTTCCCATTGTTTACTTGGTTAAAACACTTATTTTCTCTACAATATAGCTTAAATATTTGAGTTTCCATTAACAACCTTAGAGAAAAAATATATTTTTTTCACATTCTAGAAACCCCCTTTGAGGTCACTAGTTGAATTCACGAGCATCTATTCAACTCATTCTGCTATCAACAAATTTCTTTTCAACTCTTTTGGACTCAATAGTCATTTCTCCATTTCATTCATAATTTGTGAAATGATAATGTAGTTAAAAATATGAGAGGAAGAAAATAATCTAGAATTTCTCGATAAGCGATGGATTACCTGATTAGCTTGTCTTTTTACCAAACTCATCCTGAAATTTGAGATGGCTAAAGAACTAGTTCTGCACCTATTTAAAATAGCATAGTTGGTGCTACCCGTGGCTTTGGAGTTGAATTATCTATTACAGCTTTGAAGTCAAGTTCGAAGTCAATGTGATTAAGGTTAAGCTGCTAGGTCCAAGAAATAGCTTGTTGAAGAGCATATGCTTTAGCTTCTTGTGGAGTTGGGATCCCGTTGAAAGTTGTTGTGCATGCCTGCATGAAGGAATCTTGATGATCTCTAATGCATATTAATTCCTAGACCAAAGGTATTGTCTTCCTTGAATATAGCTGCATCGGTGGTGTATGTCTTGCATTTTTCCATTCTGCATGTTGTTGCTATGTCAATGAGAAAGCCATCGAAGGGTGCAAGTGTTCATCACTTCAGATTTTGGTGTTGCGGCTCTTCCAAATACTCCATAAAATTGTGCCAATTTTTGCTGCTATGTCGGATTGGTAGTCCTGCAGTAAGGTAAAAATCATGTCCTTGAGGTTGTGCATCCCATCTTGCCTCAATCATGTGCCATAATATAAGCCTTTAGATTCCCATACAAACTTTAATAACTTAATTATTAAACTTAGCACTTTGTTTGGTGTTAATATAGAAAAACAATAAAAATTCTCCACTATTATTTTCACGTATTTTTTTCTACAAAATATTAAATAAAATAGAACAATCAAAGATCGAGGTACAATGAAAATACTTTTTAGCAACACTATAATACATTTTATTTTCTTGTTTATAAACCCATTGGTTTTCACAAGGCAATGCTATAATTACAGGCCGTTTCGCTTAATTTTCTTAAACAAAATTTAACCTAGCTATATAGAGTTTTTGTCTAGGAACCATTTTAATAGGTTTCGTTTTTTGTTTTTGTTTTCATTGTCCAAAAGAACACACCTTTTTATTGTGTGGATGTCTATTGTAATGGTTTTGACAATGATTTTATAATAGGCACTAAGAAAAGTATCGATACATAGTCACACGACAGCTTGTCAAAGTCACCATTATAATATGTGCATTATAAAAGGTCAATTTTAACGTGGTCACTGATCACTCTATAACATTTTTTCATTTTAAAAAACATGTGTTCAAAATATTAACTATGGGAATCTTATTTTAGGAGAGAACAACTAATTAGTAATCAGTAACTAAGGAATATATTGTTAGAAAATTACATAATAACTTTTATAAAATAAAATAAAATTAATTAATCACGTTTCTTTATTGATGTGTCAAGACTCAAGAGACCTTAATATTTAAACATCAAACAAACTGAGATAGAGGAAGCATCATGCTACAAAAAGGAACCTTGTTTTTATTTAAATAAAAACTAGAAGAGGACATTGACATAAAATTAAAGCAATGAAAAGAAGAAGAAAAAAAGGAATAGTAGTACTTTGGAGAGAAATGGTGCATGAAACTGGAGGAGACAGAGAGAATAATAGCCGCAAAGGTTGACGTATTGAATGACGAAGCCGAAAGCATATAATAATATCATTTTCAGCAATCAATAGGCTATGTATCTATCTATGGTGTTATTTATATTTTATTATGACATCTCGTGTCGTCTTATGGCATCTTATCCCACGCATGCATATGGCAATTGCCAACCTTCAAACTTTTTTCAGTGTTGCCTGCAACGTGCTACGAAGGTTCAATCTCTACTTGGTCGGCACCTAGTTTTGTACTCATCTTAATTTCATTATTTCAATACAAATATTTATTCCTTCTCTTTTAGTATATGTATTTTTTTTCATAGACTACACATTTTTTTACGGAAGATAATCTTAGTTAAATTTAATGAGATTATTATGGGTGATAAAATTATCGTTATGATCCCTAAAAAAAAAATTTATCGTTATGATTTGTTTTTTTATCCTTTGTAAAGTAAATTGTATCTTTTCACCAATCAGGACCATCTTTTGTGTTCAGGTTGGCTTTAATATATCTATTTTCTTATAAAATAAAATAAAAATTCCACTCTTTTATAGGCTGTTCTAGACTTCTAGTTATCATTACAAAAAAAAAATGTATATAAGCGACAGATTTTGAGACTTCCTGTTAAAAGAGAAGATTCCATCAAAGATGATTAGTTAAGATTTTTTTTTGACAGAAATTAATTATCAATTAAGTTTATTAATAATAACATAATAATAATAAAAAGATGGATATAAAACCTTTTAGGTTTAGCAAGTTTTAATTAAATTCATTAAATTACTGAATGTAAAATCAGCAAGTTTTGATTTTAGTTATTATATAAATATTATTTTTATCCCTAAAAAATAAAATTTTGTTTTTTGTCCCCATAATTATATAACACTTGTTAACTACTATTTATTATCTCTAAAAAAAATTAGCTAGTGTTTATAAATCAATTCAATCTAATGAAAACGGAAAAAAACAATTTAAACAATATTTTGTAGGACCAAAATCAAAATTCATTCACTGATTTTATAAGATCAAAAAACAATAATAATCTTAAATTTTAAAGGATGGAAAATAAAGAGAAAAGAATTATAGGAACCAAAATTAAAACATGCTTAGTTTATAGAATAAAAGGGTTATTGTAAAATTTTATTTTATTTTTTTTTGTGTGAACGTCAATCTTGATTTTCAATACATTTGACTATCGAAGTTTCTTCTCATTAATATTGATTTCGTTTGGCATAATCCTGGACCCAATCATAAATTAGTCTTTTAACACAAATAAATATTAAAAAATGAGGAAGAGTCGTGTAAGACTTCACACTTTTATATTATATATAAATTTATATAAATTACATTTTTTTTATTATTTTAACTGTTCAATTATAATTCCCTATTACTTAATTATTTATGTTAAATATTATAAAAACATCATTGAATAATTAATAAGAAAAGTATAGTAAAATAATTACCCTTTTGTATATTTCAAAGTATATGTAATATTGTTAATGTTTTTTTGGGTGTACAATATTGTTAATGTTGATGTGTCAATTGAAGTTTAAGATGAATAAGTTTAACAACCATTAATCAATTCATTAAAAAGTTTAACAATAGGTATAAAACAATCAATTAAGATATGAATGTTTTATGTAGAGAGAAAGTTATAGAAATAATTGATTGTAAGAAAACTAACTTAAAAATACTAGGAGAATAAATTATAGTTAAATTCATTAAAAGGCTAAAATGGTACATAAAGTTATATATGTGAGTTATATTAAAAAAATAAAAAATATATTATAACGGAATAACTCTTGTGCATACCTAGTTGAAGATCCTTTTTATGCCATGCCAACAAAATAATTCATCATGGAAAAAAGATTTGTCAGGTGGTCATGTACGTCCTCTCCATTATTGGTCTATGATAATTTATTTGGTATACTGCATATATTTTGCAATAATTAAACCCTAATTTCGGGATGAAATTAAGCTCAAGACCTTAAGGGAAGCTCTAAGATTAGTTATATTAATATATCAATAATTTTGATGCCTCTTTCTCGTTTTTAGTATTTTTAATTTCCTTATTTCTTAAACATTAGAGTACACATTATTGAAGGTTGGTCCACCTTTTTTCTTTTCTTTTAATTTTGCATTTTGTTTTATCAATAAATCATTTGCGTTGGTTAAACCTTAATTAAGTTTGGTTGTTTATATTTGTTTCTTTAAATGAAAAGTCTTATATTTTTATTGTCCTTTTAAAGGGAGATTTTGATTTTCTTTTTTGTCAAGGAGTTATTATAACTAGATGACATTATATATATATAAAAAAATATATATCATTAATTAGTACAATCCTTTTTTCTCTAATTTTATATTAATGTTTGTTTAGAAACAACTTATCTATTTCTCAATGTTGTTGCTCTATTTGCATAACTAGTAATCGAAAACACAATTTTACTATTAGTCACACCTTACAAAAGAGAATATATTTTACAAGATGACTTACTACAACATTTTCAGTCTTGATCTCTATCGTTAAAAACGTTTAGTCACTACAACTATAAACTATTAATTAGTCCGGTAAGGAACAGAATTTTAAATCTCAAGTACTGTACGTAAATAGTTTTTTAATTTATATATGTGTACTATATTTTTTTACTTTATAAGTGCCGACAAACTTTGTTAATATATAATGAAAATATATGAGGTTGCAATTGCATAGTTAGCACGACGCATGCAGTAGTGTGTGTTTTGTCGTATCGTTTGGCCTCAACCTAGAACAATTAATAGGTTGGGCATTACATAATTTACGTGTTTTCAGCCATTAATTCATAGTCGAGGGATGCATCATGCCAATGTGGCAAGAGACTATAGGCAATGAGATATATACAGTACTTTGTATGAATACCAAAGAAAGACAACGATATGATCACACATATCATTCTCACGTTAATTAGGAGTAATAATAATGATTAAATAAAATAAAATCACCTGCGTGCCCAAAATCACTTGTCTTTATTAAATATATTAATTTTCTAATCTATTTTTTCAGCTAAATTAGTGGACAAATAAAAATAAAATGAGGTTAAATAGAAAAATTCTACTGATAATAAATGGTCTATTAGATTTGTTCACAGATCTAATAGTTATCGATAAAGACAGAAAAAGGAGTAGGAGACTAGGAGTATTATAAACTTTCATATCTCATCTCAGGTAATATTATTTTGTAATTGAAATAATAAAAACAAAAAAGAACAAATGTAAGAGATGTGATTTGAAGTTCCTTAACAGTGGCAGAAACCTAACCCACTTCTGCATGCATTTCTAAAAATTCATAGAGAGAGACAAAAAACTACGACCCCCTCTTGTTCCCTTCACCAAAACCACTCCCTCCTTGTCCGAAAAATCCAGAATAAGTGGACGATGGCGCCATTGCAGAAGAAGAAGAAGACACAAAAAACGGCACCGGTGGTGGTGGCTGTGATGAACCATAATTAATAAAATCCTCACTATTATTCTGATGTTGATAGAGCCCCAATGCAACACGATGAAAGTCATCATCATCGCTACAATTCAACAACCTTGCATACTCCTCGAGATTCGGAAACCCTTCTGATGAAAAAGAACTACTATTATTGCTGCTACTAGTTTGTGTTTGTGTAGTAGGAGCTGATGAAGAAGTGTTATTGTTGTTGGTTGTTGGTGGTGGTGGTGCCATTGGCATAGCAACACGTTCTGGAAAATTGAGCTTGGCTTTGTTTCCTTTGAACCTCAATGCAGCAGCATCATAAGCCATGGCTGCAGCTTCTGCTGTGTCAAAGGTTCCAAGCCACACTCTAGCTGCTTTCTTAGGGTCTCTTATTTCTGCTGCCCATTTTCCCCATGGCCTCTGCCTAACTCCTCTATAGTGCTTTTTCCTTATATCATCAATGTTACCTTCAAATTTCAAACAACAACATTTTAATTAGTCAAACTTAATTGTAAACACAAATCAACAATAAAATTTAGATACATTTACCCCATTTACACCAAAAATTATTTGGTGGCTCTGAATCATTTCATCATCTATAGTCTTGAACAATAATTACTGAGATGTGGATAATCAAAATTGAAAATTTATCTCGGTAATATGTGTTGATAATTATTACTGGGATGAAATTTTAATTTTTACTAAAGAATAACATTAAAAGAACCTGAAGAAATGTATGTAAAACTTGTGGATTTTCAAAAACTAGTGTGTAGAGATAAGGGAAGTGGGAAAATGCAATGTGAAATTGAATGGCAAACATTTATGGCTGTATATGTATAGTCAAAGTTAGACCAAAGAAAAAAAATTGAGATATATATGGTCCATGAGAGCCAATAATGATAATATTGAGGGTAGGTAATGGAAATGTGTCAGTTTCAACTCTCGGGTTATTGGAAGATCAAGAATTCGAGATGGTTGTATTGTGCATATGCACCAACAGGTGAAGTTTTTTTTTTTCTGAGGAAAACAACAAAATATGACAGAAACCAACTTTTTTATGCTTTTTTTTTCTTTTTACTTTTGAGAGAGAAGAAGTATCACGTAAGTTGCACTCGGGTTATTGGTGTGAAAATATCTTCGAATAATATGTCAGAAATCAACACAGTGGGCTAACCTTTATCCAACCAAGTAGACTATACATATTTGAATTTCTAATAAATGAATAAAATGAAATTCATGAGATATATGTGGATCCTAATAACATCGATGGTAATTAATATGAATTATTATAAGAATGAATAATAATATATATAGCTTACCTTGATTTGAAGGCTTGGATGGATGATTCTGGCTAGTAACAAATTCAGAAGTGCTTATCTGGCCATGTAGGGTGGGGAAGAAGGTGCTGTTTTCGTTGGTACTCATGAGGAGTGAAAAGGGTGGTGATGAAGCTTGTTGTTCTTGTTCCTTTGGATTTTGAGATGGTGTTTGATGAATAATAGGAAAGTTGAAAAAAGCTTCTTTTTTCTCCTCATGAGGAGAAAGAAACCTCTTCCCTTGTCTTCGATCCACCGTGCTTCTTCTTATTCTATTCTACTACTCTTGTATTTATATATACACCACACCCTCTTTGCTTCTTCTCCACCAAAACCTTGTGTTAATAAAAATAAAAGCAGATCTAAGATTTCTATAAAAGGAGGAACCAGTGATTTGATGACGATGATGATGAATATTGAAACCGATATCAAAAGAGGGGATTCTGTTTGCTTGCTTCTTCTTCATCTTTTAAATAAGAGAAAGGAAAGATAATTGCAAGAAATAGAAAAAAAAGAAACATAATGAAAGAAAAAAGAACAAGATAACATGGGGATTGCTTGTAGGTTTTCTCTACTCTTGTGATAGAAAAAGTCATGTTTGTCCCTTGGAGATTTTTTGGGTACTGCCCCCCAAAAAAATTCAAAAGGAAATTAACTCTTTAATTTAATGTGAAATTTATAATTGGGCAAAGAGATGTGTAGCATATATATATATATATATATATATATATTTTTTTTTTTTAATAGGGGACAACACAGTTATCATATTTGTGCTGCGTGTAACTTTCTTGGTATTCTATTTTGTTGGAATTGTATATTGATTAATGTTTAATGTTTATATTTACTCATTTCTTATTTAGAGCGCAGAAAGAGGTGCGTGGGGTACAATATAATAATATAATAATATATATACATTGAATTTGGATCATTTTGTGTTTTCTGGATACTTCTACTTTTTGGCATCAATAGTCTTTGTTTCGTACCTAGCTACTTTGCATCAAGTTAAACATAGGTGATACATAGTTATCCAATTATAATTTATTATGTGTGATAATTTTATATTTCTTAAGAAAGTGTATGATGATTTTTATAATAATTATTTTAAAAACCATATCAATTCGTGATTGATTTTAGCAGATCACTATTTAGTTATTTTATAAAAATATATAGGAAAACAATGAATATTTCATACGAATATTTTCTACATACAAAAATATGAAATATTAATATAAAACATTTAATAATTTTTTAATTGAGTATTTAATCAAGTTCTTAATTTATAATATTTTGAAATAAATTTAATTAATAAAATATTATTTTAAAAATGATCTTAAGTATTTCATTATTCTTGATGTTAAGTGAAAAAATTGAATATTAATTATAACAGTTGTAGACATTAAAAATAACCCATTTATTTAATTAAATATTTAATCAAAGAAAAAAAATATTATTTAATTTAAAAAAGAGTCTCATGATATATATACTTATAGTATATATAATTATATAAAAAATAAATACAAAGATTATTTAGTTTTCCAAAATTAATTTTTAATAATGTATTATATAAAATAGAATCACCAATTTAAGAATGCTATTTCATTTCAACGCAAAATGTAAATTAATAGTACATCACATGCCAATAATCTAAAACAACACATGTGCTTCTACAAAGAGGAAAGAAATGTTTCAGCATATTAATTAAGAAATTGAATATCTTTCGTTTTAATTCGTTTATTAATTATTTATCACCTAGTTAACTCATCAAAATAATAATTCTTCCAAAAGAACGTATTGTGCAAGTATTTGTTTTTCTTGATAGGCACGTCTTTAAAGGAATCAATCCTGTCATGTTAGTTTTTCACTCAAATCCTATATAAACATCGTGTTTAAACTTTTATTTAAATTTTTCTTCCTTTAATGGAAGGTTATGATTCCACATGACCAAAATGTCATATGTGATGATGCTTTTCCGCTATGAATAAATATATTTAAACGTTTAAATGTTAATAGACACATGGTGAGAGATGAAAAAAAAAGAATAGATATAATAAATAATATGAGGTGAAGAAAAGAGACAGTGAAAAATTAAAAAAAAAAGTTAATTAAATATTTGAGATAAAGAGGTGTCTAAATATCACAATTAATGCAAATTCAAAATAATGAATAATTTGTTTTTAATTCATACTATTTTTATTTCAAATATCACAACTAAGATATTGAATAATTTGTTTTTAGTACATACTATTTTTATTTAGAGGAACTAATACAAAATAAACAAAATATTATAGGGAATAAAAAAAAAAGATATTACCAGGATCAAAACAAAATAACAAGAAGAAAAATGATTTTTTTTATAAAACCATTTAAAAATTTAATTTTAAGAGGATCAACACTTATTAGACATGTGTACTATAGCATTCTGAAATTCCTTCTAATTCTGTATTTTGATGGAACTTTTGATATTGTTCATTCCTACTCATGTCAGTTTAACCACTTAATTTATTATAGTTTCAATTTAATAAATAAAGAGTAATAATTAGTAATAAACTATGTTACTTTATCAATGTTATTCTCATGATTTTTGTGGAGGCAACAAATATAGATTTACTGAGAATTAAGGTACAATAAAGAGAGAAGCAAAATTGTTCTCATTAAACTTAATCCTCTTTCAGTTGTTATCCTAGTTAAGAAATCAAAACCATTAAGTGTCCTATTTCATTCATGGGCGACAAAATAACCCTCTGTAGTTGTTACACAAATTGTACTTCCCATGTCCACTCATCTATTCTTTTTCAACACTGTTTTTCTTAACAAATTGGGGTCATCATCTTATTTTTGTTTTTTCTACGAGGATGGACAAATTTGATATCTTCCATTCTGGTTTGTTGTTTCAATACATGGATTTCACTTTTTCTAAGAATTGGGATGGAATTAAAATTTCATATACAATCTCTACATGGTTCCATTCATTTTAAAGTGCTAATTCACCTTACTTATCATTGAGTTTTATCTTCTGCATATCAAAAAGACATGTACAATTTGTTTCTGTCCATAAATCTTCAAAAGCAAAAACACATGTTAATTGCCGTTGATGATAACTATGGGGCCAACCGGCCAAACAGACTTTGATCATCTTCTAGCATGCAATACTCATCCACTGGTTCCATACCATAACAAAGACAAATAGCTAAAGAAATTGATGGTCCCGGGTCTGTCATTCAAACTATGTGGTTAACAAGGAAGATCTCATTAAAAGTGGCCAATCATGTCATTTGGAAAAAATTAATCATCCATAAAGTAAATGAATATTTCATACTGTGATGCTTCAGAACTAAATACATAAACAAAAACAATACCTTATTTAATAACATGCTTCACATGAGGAAGTCAATGACAAACATTCTATTGAATTCATCTTTTCAAAGGCATCCCTATCCCATTCTACTTTTGCTTCTTTTTCAAATAAGGGACAATCCATAAATATGATTTCAATATGACTGGTTCCATTTTAACACAAAAATCATGAATCAACCTTAATATACATGCTTATTTAGAGAAATGTATATTATAAAGCAAAAAATAAAAACTGTGACAAAAGCATATAATAATCAAAAGAGTTAATTCAAGGTTAAAGATGAAAAATCAAACCAACCATGTGTATCAATATTATTCATCTTATTTTCTTCCAAAGCTATATCCTTAGGAAACCATATCCTGCTACAATTCCCCGGCTCATTTGATGATTCTTTTCAAACAATTTCTTTACTCATGTTCCAAAGTCATGAAGTGTTACCTTACCACCCAAACTAATCTTTATGAGAGATTTTTCAACGGGTACTCCAATATGATGTTTCATGCAATTGCCATGATGAGCAAGAAGTATATCTTCTACCTCTACCAATTCATATTCTTTGAAGCAACAAGCATTATCAAGAAAAATACTTTGTTCATCTTCTTTTAAAGCATCATAACTTACTTTAGGTATCTCTTTGGACCTCTTTGTTAGGATTCATACCGATTTAAAGCAAATTCCCATTGTTTTATATTTTTTCCAAATAAGTTGCTCCATTCAAAACAATTAATTTCTTTCATTGTTATTCTTTGTTAATAACGCTATTAATTGATTTTTTTTTTAAAACAATTTCCTCATGTATACGGTATATAATGAGCCATTTGTGTTTCCATTTTAATATTGCAAATTAACAAATCATTTGAGAAGAAAAAAATTTAGCTCACCCATTTTATTTTGTTTCTGCCGGCTTTTGATTCAAAAGGAGGAATCCTACAAGGTTTACAACAACTCAAATGCAATGTTCAACCAACTGAATTAGATTTCTTAGTTTTGTTTCGGAAGGTACTTTCAGGCTTTAGCCTGAGGTTGTAAGTAATTGCAGATCATTAAGTTACATGCAGGAATGGTCTTAAAGTTCTTTTATATTATTTATCTAAAAATATGAGATAGAAGAAGCATGATTTCCTATAATAAAGTCAACAATAATCAATAATTTGCAGCTGGTTATTGACCCTTTGGAAGCAGCTACAAAAGAATACAAAGGTTTTCTCACTACTAGTAACTAGTAATACCAACTACGTCTACCAAGACTAGTTATTATACACTAATGCTTTGCCATTCCCCCAACCAGCACCTATCTTCGAGTAAAATACATTGTTCTGGTACATCACTCACAGTGGCACAATGCTAGGAGGAACTCAAAAATGCTTGCTTGACATTAGCATATAAAATTGGGATACATATTTTTAGGACAAAGAATTGACACACTCAAGTGTCCCCCCCTAAGAAGATAATTCAGCAACAGAACCATTTCCATTTTTGTAATCCATCTCTAACTCTGAGAGCTCACTCTCAAAGAAGGTCGAGTGGAGAGCCCTCACACACTGCTCTGCTTCACTGTCATTTACAACCAATGAGATGTTCACCTGCCACAAAACAAAACAAGGAACAGATAAATACATGAAAATGAAACCACTTCAGGGTCTTGACTTGCATGTAAAATAAATGCCTTGGCCTGAATATGACATACACAAATTTAGAAAGCCAAAACAGTTTTGAAGTGCGGGGTCGTGGACATGGATGAGGGAATTTTATGCTATGAATAATACAAAACATGCTTCATCAACAAGAAAAAGTTTGTTTATGTTCAATAAACATGCTTCTCATGTATAATACTCAATATCATATATCATCATATATTCCTAAGTGTCTTTTTGAATCATTAAGCATGTGCCTAGTGCACATAAAAACAATCGAAGCAAGCCTTTGCCTGTGTCTGGGGATGAAAAAGGCTACTATTGTTTATACTTTATAGCTAATATAAATTGGATTAGGAGAATACCTTAGATGCACCCTGAGAGATCATTTGCACAGTGACACCAAGGGTTCGAAGAACACAGAAAGCCTGCAATAGAATGACAAATGACAATCAGTGATTTCCTTAAGTCACTGACAGAAAGAGCAAAACATAGACTAATTACAGAACATTAATCCTGCAGGTTGGCATGAACTATGTGTGCCTAAATTTAAAAACACATTATAAAACCAGTGGGGTTTTTTCCAAGATCAGAAATGCTCCTCAAGGCTTCCCAAAGGGAGGGAGGAAAAGGCCCACGTAGTAAATATTGTAATAAATTGAGTAAATCTTTATACAAAAGTGAAACTTAGGATAGGAGCTAATTTAAAGAGTGTAATATAGAACCTTCTCCAATATTAGTGATGATCTCTGAACATTTCCAATGAGGGAGATGATGGATCTATTCTGTAGGAGATTCACCACAGCGATTTTCTCAAGTTCTTCTACAACATGGTCAAGTTCCTGCTCAAAGATAGAGGATGGCAGCCAATTAGCACAATATGACCTACAAATTCATTAGCAAGCATTTGTTTTTCTCTAAGCATAAAACAAGGTGATATCCAACCAGATAGACATAAACCAACAGGACAGTTAGGGACACTAGAAGAAGGAAATTAAAACACCACAAAAATATTATCACTCATTAACAAACTGATGACAAGTTTACAGTTGCTTACACTTGCCTGTTGAATTAGTTCTCTGCTCCAGAGCTTTGATGGATCCAATGTCAAGGAAACACTGACTTCACTTGTAGCTACAACATCAACTGATATGCCTAACTCTTCAAAGATTGAAAACACCTGTATACATGCAAAATGTGGAGGTATGAAAACTGGAAGAGATTCAAATACAACCACCAGGAGAACATATTTTATGGGTATTAGTCTCACCTTAGCAAGGAAACCATACTGACCAAGCATGCGAGTGCTCACTATATCCAACATGGTCACATTGCGTTTCAAAACAATGCTTGTTAATACTGCCTGCAGTTGGAAAAGGAAAACTTATAAGCACTGTTGGAGTCTTCCTTGAGATAATGAGATTTACTATTTATGCCAACACTAAATTCTACAAACCTTGCTCATATCTCTTGCCTTGGTGATGAGAGTACCTGGAGCTTTAGGATTGTAAGAATTTTTAACCCGAACAGGAATATCACTTTCTCTTGCAGGTCTCATAGACTGTGGATGCAGAACCTGAAAATCAGATAAATGAAACATTTAGACTCAACTTTGAAGGGATTATTCTGATATTACAAGCCACAAGTCTATCTTGGATACACACCGTGCTACTCACAACAGTAGTAAGGTGATGAGCAATAACATCCTTTTGACTAGACTCAAAAATAAGTGTAACACAAATATTGATATATAAGCTTATTAACAAAACAAAACTGAGATTATTTGGAGAGCCTAGTTAGTGGCCAAACTTGTTAACCATTCTATACAAAATAAGCCAGTAAAGAAGGCATTTAAAAGCATCCAATTAGGAACAGAGATGCTATTTCAACAATTTTCTGGGAATGGGGCATCTAATGCAATGCAGTTCAAACACTAAATCAGCCTACAGAAAAATCAGACAATGACGTGACTAACAGTAATGTCAATATCACTCATGCAAACCCTTGGAAACTCATCTCTCTAGTATATATCCCTCCTTTTCCCCATTGATACATGATTCTTCTATAAGTTTTCAGAAGTAAAATACTACAATTGGGAAGGGGAAGTCCTACATTATACAGCTGCTACTATTAACAATAAGGAATTATCTGCAAGGTCTGTGCTGTTTTGGGAGACAGCAACTGTTCGTGGCTTCTCTCTGATTTTTCTGCACATGGTTTAACAGTTTTTTTAATTTTTATTGATGTTGCGGTTGCATTTGTTTAGCCTCTTAGGCTCTGTTTTTATGTTTCTCTATTCAGACAGATGCTTTATTGGACTGCATAGTTGTGCATTTGTATTTTTTCTTTTCTTTTCTCTATAATAATTTTTTCTTTCTGTCAACAAAATTAATAAAACCACAACATTTATAAAGTAATGATATAGAAGCATGATTCAAAACACAAGCAGAACCAAGAAAGCAAGCTAGAAATAGAATTGTTGGGATTATGGGGCTTTAGATATAGAGGGAGAGAATACAGATGAAAGAATAATTTACTTGTGTATTGTGTGATGTATTACAATAAAATGTAATGTGATGATAAAAGTTAAAACCCAAACCATTCACCCTGATTTATACTAATAATCCTAACTAAAAAAGGAAACAAATTACATAAATTATTAAAAAACATGGAAACTAAGAAAATAGGGAAACTAATCCTAAGAGTTAATTTCTAAGACACATAATATTTGATGATATGAACCATAGAGAGAAAGCATGCGGCAAATTGTCAAAAGAACTGAATTAGTGAATGTAAACTATGTAAAGATACCTGAGCACCAAAGTAAGCTAGTTCTGCAGCCTCATCAAATGTCAAATAAGGAACAGGTTCTGCTTTTGGGTATATATTTGGATCACAGGTTAGGACACCATCAACATCCTTCCATACCTGTTTTAAGTTATTGAAATTAATTGTTTTCTTGTTGTCTCCATTTTGACATGCATATATGTGTTTTTTCATATACAATTGTTCAAACCTGGATCTCGGGCAACCCTAGTGCTTTCCCGATTGCTGTAGCTGTCAAATCACTGCCCCCTCTTCCCAGTGTTGTCACTGCACATGATTTCTGGGCCTTCAAGAAGGAAAACAAGTCAAAAGTTTTTCTAATAGAGAATTCTCATTTTAGTAACACAAAATCCAGGAGAAGAAAAGAACTGAAAAGAAGCATTGAAAAAACATGGCATCACATATACCTTTCCAAGGAAGCCTGTAACAATTGCAATTGCAGGATCAGAGAGCCAATCGCCATGTAATCTCTTTGCAACAGCTGGATAAGTTGCTTCCAAAATGTCAGCATTTGTGAAGTCATCAGTTGTTATAAAACCAATCTCAAATGCATCATACTGCCAAACAATTATATTAGCAATAAAACACTATGATCAGAGACAGACAACAAATTAAATCTGAAGATCTTGCTAAGAGTTTGGCTATCAAGAGAAGCAATAAAAATGCTAATAACTATTTAGTTACAATATGTATTAAATAGGCAAATAACAAAACATACTTGGCGGGACTTGACACCTATTTTATTAAGATATGCAGCAAAGATCCTAGTTGACATGCATTCTCCAAAGGAGACTAAATAGTCCTGAGTCCTTTTAGTTAATTCTTTCATCATAGCTATCCCCTTCAGAAGTTGCTCCAATTCTTCTAGATGCTCTGGAAATGATTCCACATGCAACACGAAGTCAGCCACAAAAATGAGTACAAACTTATGAAACGCGTACCAAACAACCATACTGAGAAGAAAGTAGGCATATGATAGAATCTGTTTAGTCCACAAGCCTGTTGGTGCTATTACTACACACAAATTGAATACACAGAACTTGTCTAGTGAAATGATCAAAGATGAACTTTTTTTTATCTAAACAAATAACTTAATGAATATTCAAATGCTCCAACTTAACCATCATGGGAAAAAAAAGCAACTTACTTGCAATAACAGACCCGTCCACACCAAGCTGATCCACAGTCCTGATATTCAGGTAAGAACATCCAGTCAGAAAATAACATTCCTTTTGGGAAAAAAAAAAAGTGATTTTCCTTTATTCAAAGATTATGCTACACTAGTGAAAGCAAAAGGAGAAAACTCATTGCTCTTGCCTCAGATGCAGATCTTTTATAAAGCAAAGCTCTTCAATACTTGACACATTGGTAACACCACAACTCACAGCTTTCTCTCCAGCCTAACAAAACAGAAAGCAACACTTATACAGTTATACTCAACAGAAGGTCCTTAACCTGCACAAAAACAAAGTGGTGAAAAACCAACATGAAAAAAAAAAAAAAAAGTGGAGCGAAAAAATACCAGCAAAAGCTTGTTTGTTGTCTTTCCCATAGCAGAGAGAACAACTATAGGCCTGTCCTCAGGAAAACTCAATATAAGGGTAGCCACCTCCTTCATCCTCTCAGCAGAGGCCACTGAGGAGCCACCAAACTTCATGACACAAGAGAAACTGGTTTCACTATCACTACTCACCATCACATTCTCAGTCACATTCTTCTCAATCACCACATCACTTGTTGAGGCCTTGCAAGTGACACTGAATGCCACCCTATTGCCCCAAACTTTTCCTGCACAAACAACAGGAGCACCAAATGCTGCAAAACCAATTTGAGGCTTGCAATGATGCTGCAAGCTACTCCTCACAGCAACAAGGTTCCCATGAACCCCTTGAAGCAGCAACGCGCTTGCCATGCTTGTTCCAAAGCAAAGTTTGTTCGTTTTTTTTCGACAAATGAACACAAACCTTCAAGGATCTGAAAAGGGGTTGTCACTGAAATGCTTTCTCAAGTTTTTCCAAAGCTCGATCTGCACAAAAAGGAGAACACCCTTTACTCCATTTCGTCTGAGAATCACATTAGACGGTAAATTACGCGAAATTATTGGTTAAAAAAACGATTTTCATTGGTGTTGTTTCGTTTTTATGAAATCAGGAAACATAACAAATAATTGTGAATGAAAAAAGAAGAGAAAAACCTTCAGAGAAAGAGCTTTGGAAGGTGAAAATGCGAGGAATGAATGGAAGTGAGAATGAGAATGTAAAGAAAGGAGGAAGGTGTGTGTGTGTGTGTGTGTGTGGGGCAACGGTGGCGGCACTCCTCTTATATTTATGTCTTCTCAACTCACTCATCAAAGGTCCAAAATGATGTATTGTGTTTTAATGTTTTATATACGTGTTCCATATATGCGACAAAAATCTAATGTGCAATTTTCGAAGTGTTTTTTGCACCAAAAAAAAAATTCTTAAGTGTTTTTTGTTTGTAATACTTTTAAGTGGTTATGAAGTTTTCTAAGTATTTTAGATTAGATTTTGCAAGGTACTACTGAATAAGTGTTTGTTTTATAAGGAATGCATTTTTTATTTATTTTTTAAATGGCTATGAAGTTTATATCGTAACCTTATTTTATTCTTATTTCAATTTTTTTTTCATTTTCATGATAAATGTATAAATTAATTAAAATCTAAGTACTAAATAAGAATATAATTGAAAAAATTAAACTAATCAATAAGCCCCTAAAGGCCTAAACTATTTAAAATTTTTAATTTATTTTTTTAGTAAAAATTAAAAAAAAAAATTTAATTAAATTCTTAAACTAAAATAATTTTATGTTTGGTATTTGTTCTCATAAAAAAATTGTAAAGAGAACTTCTCAGACACAATTTTTTAGTGTTCTTTCTGTGTCTAGTTTTGATTCTTTTGAACCGATGGTAGAGACATTCAAAGTAAAAAGTTATATATTCAAACCTACGGGCAGAGATTGAGAACAATGAGAAGTTTATTTATATTTTAGTGACCACTCACTGTGTAAATTAAAAAAAAAAAAAATCAACCATATTGCAATTCACTGTGCTTGATCGATAATGCTACGCAACCAAATTGGATTTGTGCTTCCTGGACGAACTTCAAATTCAATTTCGCATATCAAATGGTTTTGGAAGTCAAACTGAAAGTATTATAGCTTCTCATTGGCCATTCAGAACTCAACACGATACGGGGAAGAAAGAAACAAGTTTTAACTCCTCAAACTACATTGTGCAACTCGTGTATAGGTAAATTTGTACACATTTACTTGGAGAAAAAATATCAATAAAAAATAAAATTAATTTTTATTATTTTGTGTAATAGTTAATTTATAAAAATTAGATTTTTTTTTTGAAGAAATGACTATGAAAGAATTTCTATTAATAATAATGAGTTACGGACAAAATACAATTTTAATTTTTAGATAAATTCATTTTTTTTTAATTATATTCTTGTTTTCAAGTTCTTCCATAGTGCTGTGTTTAGAGAGGCCTATCAAAGTCAAGATGTTGGATTTTACAACTCGAAAGATTCTAAAAAATTGCAAAAGACAGAACCTCTTTTTTTTTTTATGTATCATAATCCCCCCCTCTAGATAGCACATAGGTTTTCAGCCGTTTAGACTTTTCTAGTTTCATGGCTTAAGTCATTCCTGTAAAGGTTTGCTTAAGTCTCGCTAGCAACAATTTTTATATATCCATAATTTACTAGCTTAAGACATCACAAGTGTGATTCACTTAAGTCAGCACTGCATCTTCACAAATCCATCTTCGGAGTCTTGAATGGCGGTATTAATGCTTTAGAAACATCTCTCTCCAATATGTTGTATATCAATTCTACAAAATAAGCATAAAAATACCAAAGATCACAAAGGAAGTGAATTAAAAACTAACAAGTTCTTAATTGAGAAAAGTCCATGTTATTAAGAGTTTTGAATAAATTTAAGTTTGAACTCTTAGAACATGATAAAGATATTTACTATAGTGAGTGTTTAGTAATAAATGATAATGTATTTCCATTCTTATATTCCTAAATGTATATAGGTGATAATAGTTACTGAAGAGTAACTGTCGAACTCTTCCACGATGAACATGAGAGTTATATGGTCTGAGCTTTCCACTATAGGCATGAGAGTTATGTGGTCTTGCCTGTTCGAGTAGTAGTAGACCCCATACAATACAATATTTAATTAAAAAATAACTAAAAATGAGTAAAAACATGTCTCAAAACATAAAAATATATAATAATTGCATCAAAAGTATTGTAGAATATAAGGGTAGCAATTATCACTCGAGCAAGGTTGTTTTTGTCAACCTTAATCATGACTGTCTTTAAATCACCTTGGCTTGGATTGGATTAATTTTGGGTTACATTGACTAGATTATTTTTAGCCAACCTCGTATAGAATTATTTTGGGTTGGTCTCAACTATGACTAATTTTAGCAGACTTTGATTGCGATTAATTTTGATTGACTTTGGCTAAAGTTATTTTTTTATTGACTTTGACTTGAGTATTAAAAATGTATGTCATAGTATTGTAACTTAAGGTCCGCGGACAAGCCATAATCCACATGACTTTTGGGTAAGTTAGCTTACATTATTTCCCTCCGTATGTGTATGCACTAGCTGTGGCTTTCTTTCTCTCTTCAACTCTAAGGCAAGTACATCAGAGATCTCTCTTAGCCAAAACTAACATTTTTTTAAGAGAGCCAAAACTAAACATAGTCAAGGCTAAACTAATTTTTTTTTCCTATTGTTGGTGGTTTTAAACTCACTAAAAGGAATATGCTACCACCACATCAACTTTTAGAATCTATATTTTAGTACTTAGTTACCATTCCTTAAAAATATTGATTAATTTTTCTAAAACTATTTAATTAATTAACTTTACTAAATTCAGAAAAGAATTGTGAAGTTAGTTTTGCTGGAAATGTATTTAATCTAGTAAAGAATCTTAACCATACTTTAAAGTAATAATGACCACTTAAAATATGTGGGCCAACTTCATTCACGTGAGACTCGACCAACGTTTACGTCCATATATAATAAAAAGAGTTAAATTATTCATGCAGCTATTGTATTTATCATAGTAATTTATACACTTATTTGGCTACGTAATGTAAACTTTAGTAGAGATGCGTGTGGTGATGAATATTAAGAAATGGCTTGTCAATTGAAGTGGGCTACAACATGTTTGAAACATGAAGAATTGGAGTTTAGTTGTAATTATTAGTGTGGGGACCACTGCTTTTTCTGTTCGGACGATGCGCCGAATCCCATTTTAGTGGGTCAGACCATTTAGATTCAACCACCGCCAACCACATTAACTATGCGTTACTTCATTGGTGCAAAATTATTTTCAGTTAATTATATAAAGACAAAAATAAAATATGCATTCAACTCCAACAAAAATAAATTATCTCTAATAAAAAAATACTCCACGGCATCAATCTTCACATAAAAAGTAGAAAATTCCAATGCATAAACCATCAATCCCGTGTACACATGTGGGTGTGCAATAGTTCTCATTACAAGTAAAATAGACAATGAAAAATGAGAATTTGTAGAAAAATGAGTTCTTAATCCACGAGCAAGATTGCCAATAGCTTGGATGGCTTCAACAGTTCAACTGCAACAACAACAATAAAGATTGTTACTAACAGAGAACACCAATACCAATTACATGCATTTTCATTTGCAGATAAATGAAAAACAGAGTTTTATTAGAAGCATTGAGCAAATAGGAATCACTAATTAATCATTCATCAAATATGATTTATGTGTCATAGTCACTAACTCTTGTTACCATAAGTAGTTAGTTAGGACATTTATGTTCTATACTACTACATATAGAATCAATGTTTAAGTAAAACAGAATGTGTGAGAGAGAGAGAGAGATAAAAACTTGGATTTCTGTTTCTTTTTCCTCCTAAGAGTTAACAGTACTTATTACCCATAACATCTCTTAAACAGTTTCATACATAGCACCCTATACTGTCTTATATTGCCTGTATTACCTTTGAAGTATAGTTCCTAATGGCAGAAATTATCTAAACACTAGGAAAAATTAGCCAATTTTAAACTAAATAAAACTCATAAACTCAAAGGATTTGGCTAAACAAGTTGCTTATAAATAAAACTCTATGCGTACATGGGCAAAGGGCTTGTGCAAAGGCAAACTTGTAAGTGAGGCTTATGATTTGTATTCTGAAATGGTTGCCATTGGAGTTTCTCCAAATGTTGTCACTTATAATACTCTGGTATATGGCTTTTGCCTTGTGGATAGGTTTAAAGAAGCATTTGGTTTGTTGAATGAAATGATGTTGTTACTTATGATACATTCATTCATTGATGCATTGTGTAAAGAGGGGAAGGTGAAAGAAGCCAAAAATTTGTTAGCTATGATGATGAAAGAAGGTTTGAAACCTGATGTTGTTACATACAATACTTTAATGGATGGTTATTGCATGGTCAGTGAAGTGAAGAATACAAAACATGTATTCTACTCTGTCCAAATTTTGGGGAGTAAGTCCTGATGTTTGTAGCTACAGTATCATGATTAGTGGATTGTGTAAGATTAAAAGGCCTGATGAGGCATTGAATATCTTTGAAGAAATGCTACAATGGAATATTGTTCCTGAAATAGTGACTTATAATTCTCTTATTAATGGTTTGTGCAAATCAGGGGATTTTATTGATGAGATGCACGAGAATCACCTACAATTCTTTGTTAGATGCTTTATTCAAAAACCAACACCTTGACAAGGCAATTGCATTATTCAACAGAATGATAGAACAGGGAATTCAGCCAAGTGTGTACACATCCACGATACTTGTTGATGGATTATGTAAAGGTGGAAGCTCTACCATTTGCACTTGTCCACAACCATCATTATAACTTAAAACTTTGCAAAAATAAGTTCGAGGTAGCTTATTAATCAATAAATTTTGTTTTAGGTTCTAATAATTGTTGTTTTTTTTTAATCTTAATATATCATAATATTTGTTTTAATCCTTGATAAATTAACAAATTTGGTTGAGTCCTAATAAATTATGTTTATCTTATTTTAGTCCCTTTGAAAATTATTTAATAGAGACTAATAACAAATTATCAACAAAGGAATTAAAATAAATTTTTCTAAT
This sequence comes from Amphicarpaea edgeworthii, assembly GCA_014843725.1. Classification (NCBI taxonomy): domain Eukaryota; kingdom Viridiplantae; phylum Streptophyta; class Magnoliopsida; order Fabales; family Fabaceae; genus Amphicarpaea; species Amphicarpaea edgeworthii. The sequence continues at coordinate 6,895,998 of CM026325.1, forward strand.
TTATTAAGGATTAAAATATAATATATAAAAAACAAATATTTTATTATATCAGGAATACAAAAGAAAAAAAAATTATTAAAGACCTAAAACAAAATTCCTCAATTTATTAGGAATCTAAAACATATTTTAAACTTAAAACTCTTGAAAATTCAACGAAGGAAATAAATTAATTAAATAACTATATTAGGAAGGGGAAAATGGCGAACAAAAAATTTAATCCATGACTAATGATGACAATTAACAACATAAGTTTGCTGAAACTCAGAAAAATAAAAGAGCTAACTCCTCCCAAAGCAAAATATTGGTTAACCCTTCTTGATCTTTACCCTAGACACAGCTTTACAAACTGCATGCTACAGCAGCTACAGCAACTGCAGTTAGTGCCTCTATTGGGATAGCATTTGTCAAGAACTTCACTCACATCATTCCATGGAAACCTGCTGCGTCCAACAGTACGGCTTTAATTTTCTCCGGAAGGACACCCTGGCCTTCTCGGCATTGCTGGCAAGAAATGTGAAAGACTAGATATCAAAAACAAAACCTAAGACGGCAATAACAAAGCAATAATGAAGAAGGTCAAAATTTAAAGATCAAACACTTGTTACAAAACAGCCTGAGGGGGAGCCTCACAAGACTAGGGAGTAAAAAGCCTTGCGACAACCACTCATGAATATAATATATGCATAAAATTTTCAACAATTGAATGAAAAAAGATGGAACCCTACAGTCTACAGCTCAAGTTTTTGCAGTGGTCACCTATCATACCATTACCTGGTGACAAGTCTCATGCCTATAGTACATACAATCAAACAGAGGGAGAGGAAGATAGAGCTGAGATTACTAGATTTATAGTGGTCTCACCTAACCATGTTTTCCATCTAATTATATTTCTGTAAGAGAATTGACAATTGGTTTGCTAGATGTTATAGTGCTAGTAGTATTTTGCTGAGTTCATGTAAGTGAGAGTGAGACTAAGTACCCAAACTGTGGCACCATGCATATCTCTACTAACCATATTGTTGCTACCAAAGCACCTGTCTTCCATTTCATCCTAGCCATGATACAATGTGCTATTGCCCCCAAACAAAATCAATGCCAAGCACAATAATATGAAGCAATGAAATAAAAAAGGGAAACATTGATGCAAAACACGGCACAGGAAAAAGAAAACTACATACCTCAGCTTTGAACACATCTAAAGCAAAACCATCGAAACAGCTGATAACAGCCTGCTGAACATCCAATCCAAGGTTATCCAATGCCCTCATGGTAGAAAGTAAGAGACCTGGTCTGCAGGCACAAAACATATGGACATTGACAGCTCCTCCTTCCCTTACCCTAACCTCCACCTATAAATTTCAGAAAAAATCAGTAAAGATAAAACAATTTCCTCAGTTGCACAGCCATTATGTTCTGTGAGAATGAATAAGTATCTCCTGAAGGCTGAATCTAATTGTTCCTCAATGGTTTGCAAATGGCAATACAACATATATATTTTTGGGGTTTGCATTAATGGTCATTGAAAAACTATTGTTGGAAGGTGAAAAAACAGTAAAACAAAATGGGAAAAAGGGTATGTCAAACATACTTCAACTATGTTCATGCATTCACATGCAAAACCAAAGCATAGAAAGATTATCATGGTCTTGCAAGCAACAGGCGGCTAAAATGACTAGAGCAATCAGGGCAGATTGTTCAATCTAGCATTTTAGCTTACAAGTTAAAAAGAAAACTGAACCTACCATGGGGATTCAGAAGAATCAGATTTAGCTTGCAGTCTAAAGTCTAAATGAGTTAGCCCTCCTAAATGAATAAATAAAAATGGGGGTGTGGGGGTTGACAGAATCATTAAATAATTTAGATACTTATGCAAGATATTTTGGGCCTGGCAAATAACTGACAGGGAAGAATAACAATTTCGCACTATCTATGACAAACAAATACCTTGGCTGATTGGTTTTTAGGAGAGGTACGGCATATTTCTTCCTTCACCCGGCAGGGAGGAGTAGTCAGAGTGGGGGTCACAGGTTGAAAGCTTGCAGAAGGTGTAAGAGATGAGCCTGTCGGGCTTGACTCTAGTTCATTATTAAGATCAGTAATCTGCCGTTGTAATTCCCTTAAGTAGTCAACAGCATCCCCAAGTATCGAAGCCCTATCCATCTACCAAAATATCAAAAGATTAACAACTATCATTCCAAACACATCAAGATTATCTTCTATCATCCCAATAACCAAACCAAACCAAATACCAAATCAACACATACACACAGCTTAAATTTCAGATTCATAAAAACCACCACACAAGACTCTTCAAACACAAACAATCCCAAGTCACCTCACCTCACAAGATAATCTAACATGATTAACACACATCATAATAATTCCACATAACTAGAGGTGGCAAAGCAGACATGTTTGGCTTTCAAGCCAAAAGGTAGTTTTGAGACAAAAGTAATTTTGCCAAAGAATCAAGAACCCCTCTTGCTTCTGCTTATATGATTTATATTGGAGCGTGTGCATAACATTTTTAACTTTAAATCAAACATATCCTACGATGCTCAATGCAGGCTATGCTCGGTGAAATCCCAATATTTTTCGCCTAAACCTGAATCAAGCTTGATTGAATTGGACTAAAAATGACCCAGATTTAATTCAGGCTCAATATTTAGAGCTCAAGCCGTACATTTCATGAGACAAGTAACAAGTTCCGCTCATTGTTCCACCTCTAGCACACAATCAACCACTCCTAACTCAACAAAGCATTAACTAACATTAGAATTAATAATCCACAAAGAAAAAGAGCTTGAATCCAAAATTTTCATATACCTTGCTAATCTTAGGCACAACAGACCTAAGCATGTACAACCTATCATTGAGCTTCTTCCTCCGCCTCCTCTCTGCCGCGAGATTCTTCGCCGGCATCCCATTCTTCTTCTTCCCCTTCTGCTCCCCACCACTACCACCATTCTCATTCCCATTCCCATCATTATTATTTGCATCAACACTATTCTCCTCCAACTTACCACCCTCACCAGACTCATAATTCAACCCTCCCCTCTTCCTCCTCCTCTCCACCACCAACGGCGGCAATTCCTCCACCTTCCCGGTCTCTCGCCACCGCTCCATCCGCTTCTGATACAGAGTGGGTGGAGCAAGTGCGTCGAGAGGCCGCAGCTTCTCTCCCCGAGCCAACCCGCCACCGAGTTGATGACTCGCCGGAAACTCGGGGTTCGAACTCAGCTCGAGCGCGTTCACGGGAAACGGCGCGAGGAAACCGCGCTGAGAACCGAACTCAAAGCCACATTCAAAAGAGGCTTCACCGTTTACGTCGAAGAAGAACGGTTTCGGCGGCCCCACGAAGTGCTGCTGCTGAGGCAGAGAAAAAGACTCTGAATCCTCCAAAGGCTGCTCCAAAAACGCGTCGTTTTGGAGAAAATCACAGTGAGGCAAAGGTTGGTTCATGTACCAGTCACCGGCGTCCAGCATTGACTTGAACGAAGGTAAGAGAGCGGCGTCCCCCGCAACGACGTCGTTTTCAGGCTCCGTCCAGGGAACGCCGACAATAGCGTCAGCGAGAACTCTCGTTGGAAGCATTGAAAGCGTGTTGTGTGAATGCGAAATGTTGGGTTATGAACAAAAAAGGTGGCAAAGTTTGAACGTTAGTGTACATGGGAAGGGTGCACTGTGCAGTGTGGTTTGGTTTATCATCTCTGTGTGCTCTGCTCTGACGTGTCTTTCGCTCTGGTTTTAATTTTTTCAGTTTTCAGTCATAATCCTTGGTGCATTTTAACTATGGTTAACAAATAATAATTTATTTTATTTTCCATTCAGATTTTTTTTACCACACTACAATTGTATTCAAATGAAAAAAAAATAATTTAGAATGAATTTAAAAATAAAAGTGTTAAATCAATTAAAGTTTGAAGATAATTAATGATTTATTATTAATTAGGTATGATTGTTTAATGTAAGTGATACATTCTTGGTATGGTATGCTATTTAATACTAGTATAATACTATCAAAATAGAAAAGAAAAAAAAATAAGTACTAGAATGAATTTAAAAATTCAAACAGTTAAGAAAATTAAATTTGAAAATAATTAATGGTTTATTATTAATTAGGTATGGTTGAATGTGATACAAATTTTCGACGTAGCTAATAGTCATACCAGAAACAATAAATTTATCTGGTTTTTCAGTAAATGGAAAGATATATCCGCTTTGTTATTGTTGATCTAAACATGAACTGCATCATGTTTAAACATATATAAATTTGAACCTCAAACCATAGTTTGATTGAGAATAAAAAATAATGTCACTCTTTCTTTGAAAGAAAGCCTGGTTTCCAGAATATAATCCAAACGACCAAACATATACATATTTATGAAGTTGAAAGAAAGACGGTGTACCAAAATATATAGTCAAAGTGGAAATGATGTTTTATTATGATTATTATGTTTTCCTTGGATGCATTAGGACTTAGTGATCTCTCTTCACTATCGAGTAGATAAAAGGTTAAAGAAATAACACAAAAAAAATGCATCAATGAAATTGTTTTTATCAGGACTTATTGATTAGAAAATTTCATAGAGCAGCATATGAAGAGCAAAACTTAGAGGGAATAGTTATTAAGCAATTTGACGTGTAAACAGATCAAGCGGATAAACTAACAAGACAAGATCCGAAGGAATTCCCTTAGCAACCATTTTAGAATATAAATCACACACACCATCTACATACCCATACTAGCTACATACCCAAACTAACACAGCTTAATTTAGAAAACTAACAAGCCAAGATCCCATGGTTTATTTTCATAAACCATCAATAATTGTGTTATACATCACCACACTAACTACAATTATTTGTCCTTCAATTTGTTTCTCATATGTTACACACCCATTGATCAAGGTCGCATAACTAACTTGGTTCAGACTTAAAATTTTTCTTGAAACTCTTGTATTTTGATATGGGAAAAAAAAAAGGACAATTCAAAATTGATGACCACATCATTGCTATAAATACCATAGGAAACTAGGGTTGAGTTGAGTCCTCCAAGTGGAATATGGATTGGGCTATGCTTTTTTTTATTTTCAGCAGACAAACTAGAAGGATCTGACTCATTTGTTCAGCATAATAGTAAGGCCCATTCTATTTGTATCGTTTTTTTTTGTCTCCAGAAATTAGTTTTGAAAATGTAAAACAAATGAAGAGAGGTGCAAAGAGAAAACAAGATGTCAAAATAAAAATTCCCCACAACAGTAGTAAAAAAAGAATTGAAAAGGTTAGAAGGAACTGAGCCTAGCCCACAATGAAGAAATAAGTAAAACATAAGCCAGCTAGCTGAATTTAAATATTCTTTAAATTTAAATTAAGTATTATTCTTAATATGACAGCATCTATGCTGGTAAAACATAAAAACATTAACCTTCAACTTTTACAATTTCTAATTCTGCAAAAATTTAAGAGTTAACATTTTGGATAAAAAAAAGACAGCGAAGCAATATCAATAGTAGCTACTCCATCTTTTACTTTTTAATAGTTGAATTTTTGGATAATTTTTATTTCTATTTATTGATCGTTTGAGAAGTTTAAGATTATATTAATTATATTTTAAAATTTTGAATTAATTTATATATATATTTAATGTGAAGTGAAAAGAAAAATGAATAAAATAGTAAATTTTGACATTATTTTATTAGAATAAAAAAAACCATTACTTTTCTTGATTTTTACGAAACCACCCAAAGCAACTATTAAAAATAACGGAGGGAGTAATATTCTTCTAATGAACAGGGATGTTGCAGAAAAATTAGTGGAAAGCATATGCCATAATCTAAAATTGAACTTCTCAAACCTTCCACAGGTACCATGAATATTGTTATTGGCAGCAAGAATATGACAAGGAATTAAATTTCACTTTTTGTTGTACTGATTGGACATTTGAATCTTCTTTTGTACATTCTTCTGAATCTGAATCAGAATCATCATTATTTATACTATTTATCCTGAAATCTAGGGTTCTAGATAGCAGTCTCAACTCTACTATAATTGTACAATTGTGAGAATTAATCAGTGTACAGAGTAAGCCATATGATTCTTTCTTCAATAGTAATAATAATTAAGGCTGCATTTGAGGTTTTGAAGTCATCGTGTAAGAGTGCTATACATGCATCAAAAAGTATTTCTAAGTATTTCACTTTGTTTTAGAAAGATAATTAATTACTATGTCGATTTTTTTTTATATAGATAAATATTAATGATTAATTATTAATTTTTTTTTTATAGGCAAGTGACGGTCCTACAAGTGTTTAAATTTGTCTATTTTTATTTTCAGAAAAAAAAAGTGTTTTCTTAGTTGTTGAGGATTCTAGATTAGATTTACTTTAAGCTTGTCTTAAGAATTCTTCAAGATGGAACCATGTTAGTTGTTGCAAGAGATAAAGCTGTTGAATATTTGAACACTCTTCCTGGCGTTTGTTAAATTGCAGATCCTTTAAAATCATGATTGAACCAGAATGTAATTAAGTAATTTTAATTTATATAATTAAATACATGAATATAAAAATACATATCTGACTGATCTCAGTATTACACTAAGTTTCATTTAATTTATAATTCAAATTTATTAAAATTAACTTAAGGTTTTGAATATTTTTTGTCATATAAATATATAATTTTTTTAATCTTTTAAATATGATAAAGGTGATTCTTTGTTATTTCGCTCAAAATTATCAAACAAACATATAAATTTTATAATTTATAATGAATTTTCACGGTTAAAATTTGAAGAATCAAAGAAAAACTTTAATTCCCGTTAATAAAAAAAAATTAAAAGCATATTTAAATCTTAACTTAATTTCAAATAACCAACAGCTGCAATGCGTGTTAGAACTTAGATGCATACGAAATATTTTTCTTTTATGTTCTTCGTTGAAGGTTTCTTTGTTCTTTTGATACTTTTCCTGGAAGCTAGGTTTCTGTCTGGATGATGCTAGCCAATTAAGTCAACAAATCAATTGGCTTATCTCTGAAAGTCAAAGAACCTATGATGTTTTTTTTATCGGATAAATAACAAATTATTTGCCTTAGATTAGAGAGTTAAACAAAATTTATTAATTTATGAGAGATTAAAATAAAAAATCAAAAAATAAAATACAAATATTTTTATACATAAGAAACTAACCAAATAAAAACTTTATTAGAAACAAAGGTAAAATTGAACATATATCATATATCATGGAAAAAAAAAAAACATATTTTAGCCTTTTGAATACGTAACATTGCAGTAGCTACTCTGATCCAACGACATTTCCTTATTTTAATTGTTTAAAGAATGGGTAGGAAAATGCCAAAGTATGCATTCCTGTTTTTGACTTTGGAGAACAACCAAAAACTCCTCCATCTACAATCCTATTGACCTCTCTCTTCTTAGTTCTCATGGCTATGGGACCGTCCCCATCTTCTTTTAGTTACAGATTCACCTACGATGTGTTCCTCAGCTTCCGAGGAGTAAATACTCGTTATAGTTTCACTGGCAATCTCTACAATGCCCTTTCTGATAGAGGAATTCACACCTTCATAGATGATGAGGAGCTGCAAAGAGGGGACACAATCACGCCAGCACTTGAAAAGGCAATTAAAGAGTCCAAGATTTTCATCATTGTCCTCTCCCAAAACTATGCATCTTCCTCCTTTTGCTTAAACGAACTTGTTTATATCCTGAACTTTATTAAGGGGAAGGGTGTGTTGGTTTTGCCTGTTTTTTACAGTGTGGATCCTTCTCACGTGCGTCACCAGACTGCTAGTTTTGGAGAAGCTTTGACTTCATGAAAAGAAATTGAACGCCAATAACGTGGAGAAGCTGGAGGCATGGAAGATGGCTCTGTATCAAGTGGCTAACTTGTCTGGCTACCACTTCAAACATCGGTACCCTTCTTTGCCAATCTTTTCATTAGTTCATGAATTTTCACTTGTCTAATTATGTTTAACATTCAAATTCAAAATGGTGAAAAAGAGTTATTAATCCTAACCCTTAAAAAATTTGATTAGTAAAATATGCATAAATAAATAGTGAATATCATCACATGAGACTATGAATGACAATGGGTAAGGTACTATAATACTCATAATACTCACCCATACCCGTGTTTGAAAAAAGTATCTATTCTCCAGTCCTATATCCGTGCGGGTAGCAATTTTAATTCCGATCCCCATATCCTCAGACTACCAATATACTCATACTTGCACCCAGCGACCCGCATTTTTTATATATATATAATTAAAAATTATAAAAAAAAAACTCAGGGGATGCATTGAATTAGGATTGTTTAAGATTTGAATTTTTTTTTTGTAACAATGTTTTGGATATTCAATCAGGATTGTTAAATGATAAAAAATAATCTGATGTATTCAATCAAGATTATCAATATTTTTTCAGAGGTTAACGAAATCTTGTGGTATTCGATTGAAATTTTGAATAATGCAAAAAAAGTCATTTGTTATTCAAAATTATAAAGATTTTATGTACTTTTTTTTAATTAGATTTTGGTAAATTTTATGAACTTTTTAGTTGATCATATAAATATCAAACCCAACAAACAATCATATTCAATTACGAGAAAGACTTTTTTTTCTTATCACAAACTTTTTTATTTATTTCATTCTCTTTGCTTTAAAGGCAGTGACATATTCTCTCACCCACACTTTTTTTTGTTTTAAGTGACATTTTTTCATATGATTACGTGTTCATATATTTTTTTTAATGTTTTAAATTCACTTTTAGTTTATTGATTTGCGTCTTTTTTTACTTTCTTTCACGTTGCAGAGTTTTGTGAACTTGACATGTTTAAGTTTTGATTGGTGTCGATGTTTAACAGAGATACGTGATGTATCTTGTCTCCCTCATTTGGAAAAAATTTCATTTCAAGGGTGTACCAGTTTACTTACAATTCACCATTCATTTGGGTTCTTGGAAAAACTTAAAATCTTGGATGCTGCTGGTTGCATCAACCTTAAGAGTTTTCCACCCATCAAGCTTACGTCTCTTGAACAACTCGATCTTTGGTTTTGTGTCAGTCTTGAGAGTTTTCCAGAACTATTAGGAAAGATGGAAAGTATAACACGACTTGATTTGTCTGGAACTTGCATAAAAAAATTCCCCCTTTCATTTCAAAATCTTACTCTGCTTCAACAATTAGATTTGGGTGGAGGCGAATGGAGTGGTTATGATGCTGCCATTTTCATTTCTAACATTTCCATGATGCCAGAACTGTCTATGATTACAGCCTCTCAATGGCAAGTCGAAGGGTTGCCATTGCCTAAAGAGGACGAGGGTACAGAGAAAGTGACCTCAACCGTGTCTTCATCTAAAAAATTGTTACCTGTCAAATGATTTTTTTCCAACACTTCTTCTCCCTCTGTTTGCTAATGTGAAAGAGTTAGACCTATCAGAGAATATTTTCACAGTTATACCCCAATGCATCAAAGAATGCTGTTTTTTAACCCACCTAACATTGGATAGTTGCATGAATCTCGAACAAGTTAGAGGGATTCCTTCAAACTTGAAATACTTCTCTGCAAAAGGATGCCGATCGATGACTTACTCATGCAGAAGCATGTTACTGAATAAGGTATTGTTTCTTAAGTATTTGATTTGGTCTTTGATAGTGTATTTAACGTTGCTTTTACTTGATGAATTATTTGTAACTAGCAGCAACTTCATGAGGCTGGAAACACCCTTTTTTATTTGCCAAGAGCTAACTTTCCAGAGTGGTTTGAGCGTCAGACTTGGAGACCTTCAATTTCTTTCTGGTTTCGTAGCAAATTCCCAGTCATAGCTATCTGTCTTATTATGGAGGGACGAGAGGAGTACTACTCATTCGAAGCTAGTAGGTTTTACCCCATTGTGACCATTAATGGCAAAATAGAATATCAGTTTGGCGTTTTGCGCATGGGAACCGGTTGTACATGTCTTTTTGCTTTGCAGATGACACCCGAAGATAATTTAGATGAAGTACTTTTAGAAAATGAATGGAACCATGCAGAGGTTATATTTGAAGATCAAGATTTCGTTCCAACCTTTATAAAAAGCGCAATCCATGTCTTGAAACAGGAAAGTAACATGGGGGACATTCAGTTCACCGATCCTTATAGAAAAAGAAGATTAGATGATGATCTCAATAGTTCAGAATCACAAAACCAACTGTTGCTGAAAAAGCAAAGAACAATGGACTTGGAGGTTATTGAGGCAGAATTTGTGCTGCAGCAGCAACAACAACATATGGGTTTTTTGTCGCGCTTGTGTAACTGGGCACTAGTGTTTGTCATTTCTTCCTGCTCCAGCAATCAATAATTGGATATTGGATAATGATGTGAAAAAAAGGATTCAAGTTCAATGGTATCAACGCAGATGAAACACAACACTGACTAAATTTTCTTGCACCACTGCTTAATTACTTGAAACTCGTAATGTTGTCTGGTCAAGTTTGCTTTGGTTTCAATGAAAATAGATGGAGCATTTGATCGCTTTTATGCATTCCCCTGAATCAGTGTTTATTGTTCCATATTTTACTATCTATCCAGAAATCTCTGGTTTTAGATGGCAGTCTCAACTCTAACTTTGGTCTAGAGTCTCAAGACCTCTCCCTCAGGTTTCAATATTTCATTTAAAATTGGTGGGGAAAAAACATTAATTTTATATTTTGAATTAATTTTAATTTGGTCTAGAGTCTAGACCTCTCATTCCAAAAAATAAACATCAATTTTATATTTCATTGGCAGAATTAATCATATTTTGTGTCTTAATTATTGGTCTTTTCTTGAGTTATTGCTTGTTACTGATAATGCTAACTGTTTTTTTACTGCATTGGTTTGAATCACAGGGTGCCAAGCAAATGAGACGAAAGAAGTAATTACTCCTTGATTCAACATTATTGTGAAAACACATTAACATTGCAGAAAGCCTTATAATAATGCATTATCGTATAACACTAATAAAACACAAAAAAATGCATTAATGAAGTTATTTTTAGCATGAGTTATTGATAAACAGTTTCATAAAGCAGCATATAAGAAGCAAAAGTTACTGAATCGTTAAACAAGCTAGAAGTAACTTGACAAGTTAATCTAGTACTAGATCCGAGGAGGATAAAATGCTCTAAAGCTTCTAATTTACGAACAGCTCTAAATCAATTTGGCATGTAAACCCAGAAGAGATAAACATAAAATCTTATCTTAATTTACAAAATAACAGCTTCTGTTCAAAATAAAGAAAAACAGCTTAATTAAGAAAACTAATAGGATTTCTGTAATTCTAGTAAGCTAACTTGACCAAGTTACAAGTTTAATTGTGTTGTACATTACACAAGTAGGCTTAACTAATTGTTATCTTTCTAAGCAAATGCGTATTATATGGCAGCGCTTGTTTCTCCTATTTTACATAATCCATTGATCAAAGTCCCGTAACTACCTTGGTTCAGCTTAGATCCTTTAACAATCTGTACTTTGGCATCGGAAAGCCTGAACAGGCCGAAATCGGTGTCCATCAAGTGTCAACCAAGTAGGGAAGTGTGGGTGCTTTTGGAAGACCTTTGAAGGTGCAATTTGATAATCAAATAAGACACCATTAAACTCACTATTAAGACAGAGACCTTGTTTGGTTGACACAAGGGAAGAGATCCTGAAATAAATGCTGTTAAATTGCAAGATGCAATTGAATATAACAAAGAAGTGATGAGCATGAGAGTGGAAGCTTGCGGCATAACAGAGAAGAAAAAGTGGAAACATGATAAAATGTATCTGAATGGAAAAAGAGTGATAAACAGAGATGAGGCATATCTTGTTCTTTCTTATCTTTAACATTGATGACCACATCATTGCTATAAATAGCATAGGGAACTAGGGTTGAGTTGAGTCCTCCAAGTGGAATATGGATTGGGCAATGCTTATTTAACCTTTTAGACCTCATTCATGGACAATTGTTATATATACATCCTTATATTGTTAATATACCTTCTTTTACATTTGCTTTTCTAAAAACACCCTCTTTCCAGAATCAATTAATTTTCTGGAAATTAAGTACTATCATTACTCATAAGTTATACATACTCTCACTCTTTTCCTCTACCAAATCCCTCACTCTTCTGAAAGTGTGTGTGATTAGTAATACTACATCAGGTTCTTATCATAATAAAAAAAATGATAGTGTAAAATATACTGTGACTTGTTTCTTATAACAAAGACAGCAGGAAATATTATATTTTACTAAGGAAGCTGCTGAAACAACAATGCAACTAATTTTACTCGCTTTACTGTTTACTAGAAACTGATTTATGTTTCAGAAAGTAATTATTTGTTGATTCAACACTCTTGTGAAAAACATTGCATTGCTGAGACACCCTTATAATAATGTATCATTCTTTCATGCTCTAAATAATAATATAATTCTTTTTTTTTTTCCTGAAAAAGAAGTAGTAGTTGAACAACATGACAGAGGGCATGACAAGGAGGATGTGATATTTGAATGCCCTATGAATTTTCAACATAATTTGTATACATTGAATATAAAATCACAGGTCTGTATATCAACCCCAATTTAATGTAATTGATGCATATTATTTTTTTAGAGTGAGTGCGACAGTTTCCCGATTCTCTTTATGATGGGTTAAGATTTATAGAAAATTATCAACTTCAACTAATAACAGTAAAAATCTTTGAAAGAAAGTGCCACTGTTTGTTATTTTTATTGTTTTACAGTATCGATGCTATATGTTAAAAACTAAAAAAAAGCATGAATAGAAAAATAAAAAAATACTATATTATAGTAGTATTTCAAAATGAACATTTAAAGCAAATGGAGATGGATAAAAAAAAAAGCAAAAAGAGGGAGTACCTTATACTTGTAAGTTGTAGCGTAGCATTTTCCTAAAGAGTAAAAAAAAGAAAATTAAAGGTAAGACAAAATTGAATGGGTATCGTAGTCCGTGGCTGCCTCGGGCTTCTTCTTCACACACAGTTGAGACCATATACACACACACACACACACACACACACACAAACACAGATTCGTCTGATAACGGTAGATTTGAGCTCAGAAGAACGATGAAAACCCAGACCCAATGAAGATCCAAAACGCCACAACGAGATCCACTTCTCTTCATTTCCACTCACCCACTTAACTCCCAACCCTATTCAGATCCACAAATGATGCGTTTCAAATCGGAGCGATAAACCCCCGCAACCCGCACGATCCGACGCCGTTTCGCGAAAATGGGTGCGACCCAGTCAGTGCAAGTGGTGGAAGACAGCGAAGAAGAGGAAGAAGAAGAAGAAGAGGAGGAGGAGGAAGAAGAAGAAGACGAGAGGCACCTCAACGAGCCCTTGATGGGCCGGGCTCAACTGGGGAATCACATGGTCAAGAAGGTTCTCGAACAGGAGCCCGAGATGCTGCCGTGCCACGCGTCGGCTTCTCCGCTCTCGCCGCAGCTCTCGTCGCTCGGTACGCCGCGGCTCGGCCCCTCAATCAAGGTCTGGGACCCCTACAACGTCCTCGGCCCGCCGCCCCCGCTGCCGTCGCCGCCCTCCGCGCTCTCGCGGAGCTTCTCCGCCAACGGGATGGTCGTGGCGCTGGCGGACGACGAGGCCGTCACGGAGGTTTTCCTCATCAGCCACGGCGAGTGCGAGCTGAATCTCGCCCCGGATTTGGTCGGCGGTCGCTGCCCCACTGCCGCGCTAACCGCCAACGGGAGCCGCCAGGCCAGGGCCCTCGCCGTGTTTCTCAAGTCGCAGGGGGTTCGGTTCAGCGCCGTGTATTCGTCGCCGCTCGATCGGGCGCGGTCCACGGCGGCGTCGGTCTGTAAGGTATTCTCAGTTTGGATGTGCTTAATTGTGTGCAAGTGCAAAGGATCACTCACATCTTGAAATTGTAGTGTTTATGTATGCGTGTGTTCTTGAATGCTTCTAACTGCATTTTCTGTTTTTTAAGCTTTTGTAGAAAGATAAATGAGAATGTCTTAAAAATTAGGCAATAGTGACTTGTGTTTTCTTTTAAAGCATTGATTGTTTCTCTTGATGAGATTTGTGTGTTATGTTAGTTTTGTAATAATTATGTAGATTGCATTGTAACCTATCCTGCTCGCATGGTGTGATTCATGTTGCCAACCTCACCTATAGTGAGACAAGGCTTTGTTGTTTGTTTATACATTAGCCGAGTCGTGTACTATAATGTGTCTGTGTTTTCTGGATTGTGTTTTTTTTCTTTTATAGATGCTTTGAATTTTGAAGCAATCAAAGTCTGTGCTTTGATTGTGAGTAATTTTAATTGTGCTTTGTTGTGAGCTCTAAATGGCTGAGTTTGAAGTTGAAGATGAGGACTCAGTGTTGGATTTATAAATTCAAGTGTAGTTGAAATTGGAAATCATTTCCCTTGTAACATGAAATTTAGCATAAAAAACTAGTGGATGATGCCATAGGGTAAATCTGTGATTAAAAAAAAAAACATGGAAGAAGAAAGTAGGGTAACATATATTATCTTCCTGATGTAGCTGACTGCCTGACTCTATAAAATTCATGTTGTATATTTTCACTTGCAATTTGCTAGAAACATGGATGTTGTTCTAATAATTGATACTAGGTGTGTGAATGCAATATTAAATAACACATCTGTGAATTGTGGAGGAGAATTGGTGGAAAACCCATAGATACCCTAACTAACTATTAGTTGGCTTATATTTGATGCTGATATGTATGAATAAAAGTTATAGATGTTAATTCTTCATTTGATCAAAGCAACATGGACAAGGTGGAAATTATAAGAACTCCAATGATAACTATGATGTTAATGCTAGATGCTAAATAATCTCGTGTCTTTGAGGATATTCAATAGTTAGAAGGCATGAACAAAATAAACTCCAGAAATTAGTTTACCTGAATCTGTAGTAGCAGCATGATTATTTTACATTGAACTTTGTGTCTCCAGTTCTGATGGTTCATGGTTTTGCATAACTGTACGAGAAAAGGACTAACTACATTCCAGAATCTTGTACTTGAATCTTACTCTTTAAAGTTCCAATGGACAGGAAGTCAATTTTTCAGAGGAACAAATTCAATCCTCAGATTCCCTTGCAGAGATTAGTCAAGGGAATTGGGAAGGCTGCCTTCGATCAGAAATATATACTCCTGAAATTCAGAGCTTAATTGACAGATTCCAGCCAGATTTTACTGCACCTTCTGGTGAATCACTTAGACAAGTAGAATTCCGGATGATTCACTTCTTAAATGGAACTGTCCTGGCATTACATGAAAAATTGAGATTAGATTCATCATCACATCAAAACGACAACCAGGCATTTGAACAGCACAACTCCCATGCTCTTCTCACAAACTCAATTCATGACCAAGATGGAGCTTCACTCCCTCCAAACCAATGGGATTTGCTCAACAGGCATCGGCCTGCATTCTCAAGGAAAAAGTCTGGCAAGAGCAGGCTACAATATGTGACAACCACTAGTGATGAAATTGAAGACGAAATTTCTTCTGGCAACGGAAACCACCACCAAAGTTCTCTGCATAATTCTGGTTTCAGCAGCTTTTCACCATCTGTGTCTTGTATAGGACTATTTACTCATTCTCTGCCAATTAAGTGTCTCCTGACTGGCCTTCTTGGATGTAGCCCTCTGATGTCACATAAGTTTTGCATAGAAGACTCTTCAGTGACTGTGTTGCAGCATTCTCTGAGAACTGGTTGGCAGATAAAAAGACTGAATGATACGGCACACCTTAGGCTTCTCTAGTTAGAGAAGCTGTACCCAAGGATCTGAATTTTGTCATTGGTTTGGATACATAAATTTAGTTGGTTGTTATATTCAACGATTCACAAGAATTGAGGCCTTTTATTGTAACCTTTATTTATTTCTGCGCTGGTCTATTCCAAAAGAGGAATGCTGCAGGAGTTGGATTGTTGTATTAATTCTTTTTGGTTAATTTGTAGCATTACTGAAGTTGTTGTTATACATCTACATACATGCCATGTATTTCCATGTACTTAAAAAGATACAATTGTTTCGGAATTCAATAGCTTTGAAGATAGTGTTTTATTTTTATTCTCAGTGATATGAAACTTAAATTTTGTTGTAGACTTGTACTTTAACTTTTCTTTTTCTTATGTTCGAATTTTGTCAACAGCCAAAGACCTTTCATGTGGATTCCCAATGCAAAGGTTACGTGACTTTATTTTCTGGTCTGAGGTATGGGTGAGTGCTAAGTGGACTGTATTTTCTTATGTCCCTCTTATGGATCTCATCCACCATGTCATACAATGGTCCCTCCTTTAACTAAGGATTAAACCAAAAGGAGTAATCTCCGTCCCCAATCCTGAACATGAAACCTTGCTTGAGATGAGATAAGGTTTTCATGATAGAGGACCAAACATACGAGTTGCTTGTAGAATTCTTAAGATGAAATAATTCTTTTAGCCAATATATTTCGCATTTAGCAAGCGAACCCATAACTTATCCTTGTCGTGCAAAAGATCCCATACATGTTTGCCAAGTAGGGAAATGTTAGCTTGACGGCATCAACGAATGCCCAAGCCTCCTTTGGCATGAGTTTTAAAGATCGTAGACCAATCTACCCAATGATTATGATTCCCTCCCCAGATGAAACACCTTAACCTAGAGTCAATTTTATTGCAAATTCCCTCGGAATCCATAGGTTTTGCATAGAGTAAGAGGGGATAGCAGATATAACTGACATAACCAAAGTTACTCTTCCAGCACGGCTAAGGAGTTGGCCCTTCCAACCTACAATGCGGCTATTAACACGGTCTGTGAGGGAGGCAAAATCCGCCTTAGTAATCCTACCTACCAAGAGAGGGAACCCCAAGTATCTGCCCGGATTATGAGTGTGTTGGAACTCTAATATAGTGGCGAATTGCTGGATTTTGCTATGCGACACATTCTTAGAGACGAAGAACTTAGATTTCTGATTGTTGACTTTCAAGCCAGAAGCAAGACAAAATAGCCGGATAACATCTTGAACCAACTACACTTGATTTGCCAACGCCTTAGTGAACAATAGACAATCATCGGCAAAGAATAAATGTGATATCTTAGGACCACCTCTGGAGACCGTAATTGGTTGTCATTCCCCACTACTCACTTTCTCTTAAATGAGAAGCGATGGCTTCTCCATGCACAAAAGAAAGAGATAAGGTGACATTGGGTCTCCTTGACGAAGACCACGTCACGTCGAGGAAGATGACAATCTCTTGTTGTTCTATTTTAAGGACAATGATGTAGTAGTAGTGCAGTTCATAACCAAGTCTATTGTGCTATCTCGAAACCCAAATTCCTTCAAAGTCAATCTCAAGAAGCTCCAATCAACCTTATCATAGGCTTTTTCAAAATCGATCTTGAACATAATATATCCAGTCTTTCCAGTTTTCTTATGTATACTATGAACAATCTCTTAGGCGATGATGACATTATCACAAGTTCCCCTCTAATCGAGGAACATACACTAATTGTAAGCAATTGGAAAGACATCTAGCAGTAGATTGAAAGAGACCTTGGTAAAACGATTGATCTTCCTTCTAAATAAGGAATGCATCACGGTGCACCAAATATTATCGATAAACAGGTCAGAAATGTTATTCTTGCATCTTCTGATAACCGTTTGAGTATAAAAGAATTTGGTATTCTTGTTGCCAAATCTTACCCAATTCTCACGAGATTTCTGGAACCATAACATTTCTTCGCGAAAAAGGATCTGGTTGTACTGATCCTGTAAGGCTTTCTCGAATTGAATCAAGTCGGAAGTAGCCCGAGTCTCTAGTTTTCAGTGGACTCCTTTGATACGAAATTCCAACTTTTTTTTGTCCTGAAAAATATTCTCAAAGACCTCTTTGTTAAAGGTGATAGAGTTGTCACGAACCTTATTAAGCTTATGGAAAGTGTCTCCGGTAGTTTGACCCATGCTTGTGTCACAATATTTGCATACTCCGAGTGGGAAAGCCAAGCTGCTTGAAAATGAAAGGAAGGGTTTATGCGGGAGTCAGCTTTTTGACAAGAAAGAAGGAGAGGATTGTGGTCCGAGTTGTGGAGGAGAAGAGTTTTCAACAACGCATTAGGGTATGCAAGACGCCAGTCAACGTTAGCCACGCACCTATCGAGTTTTTTTTGTATGAACCCCCTTGCTTGAATATTCCTACACCATGTGAAGAAGTTCCCTGTTGTTTCCATATCAATAAGGCCACACTGGATGAGAATGCCGTAAAGAGTATTGACCCTAGCTTGGTGGAAGGCTCCCCCTGTGACCTCCGATGGTTGAGTAATCTCATTCCAATCATCAATGACTAGTCACGGTCCTTCCATGTCATTGCCAATCTCGATCAAGTGGTTCCAAAGAACAACCCTCATTGTAGGAATGGGGGAGGCATACAGCGTAGAGCAGTTCCACCTATTATTCGCTTTCTCTAGCCTGAAGGTAATACATTGATTCGTGGAGTGTAGAAGAGTAAAGTTGACATCCAGCCTTTCTGACAAGACCCAAATACTTCTTGCATGTCCTCTAGCCTTCTGAATAAATACCTTCTCATACCCCAATGACTTCCAAAAATTTTCAACCCTATGGAACTGAACATGAGTTTCATAGATGAAGAAAAATGAAGATTTATGGGTTTTAATTATATGTTTGACATGCCGTTTCGTACAACGGCCAACCACTCCTCGTACAAAAAGAGTTAGGTTTGAATCCTAACTTTATCAAAATTTATTTAATTTTTTTTATTTAAATTAACTACTTAAATCAAAGAGTAAATTATGAATAAAAAAAGGTAATTATGTCATTAGTAAAAATATTATATAAGTCAACATTAAAGATAACGGTCAAAACCTCATACCTCAAACTTAACGAAATGATCAACATTACAATTAAGCCTTTCTTTTTTTACAAATACCTTTTTTTTTATCCATATGAATTAAACACGGAACCATAGAGTATTTATAATACTCATACACCCTTCTGCACCAACTAAAACTCCCTTAATTACTAACTAATGCTTTACGGAAGTTAAAGTTGATTTTTTTTTTTTTTTTATTGAGAAATGTAAAATCCATTGTTCATAATTTTTTTTGCCATCATATCAATGATTTTCACATTAAATGCTTTCTCATTTCCCTAAGGACACTCTTGGCCACATCCATTTCTTTATGTATAATTTGAATCCTTCAAGTCTATTGTCAAGTCAACTTAACTTTATCTTAACCACATTTTCATTAAATTTTCAATTTTTTTCCACAACCAATTAATTTTTGAGTATTTTAATAGATTACATAAAATTGCTTAAACAAGTAATGGTATTTGTATAAATAACTATTATTTCACAAATTTATATCATGTCCAAGCAAAATTAATTTTTTTTTAACAATGAAAAAAATTAGAGACTCAAACTAAAAAATAAGTATTTTTTAGACCCAAAACTTAGCCAAAATAACAATATAATTTCATTAAATAAATTTATATTTTTCAACAAAAGATGAAAAAGAGTTTCATGTAAATTAGTAGGGATAAAAATTGAATAAAAAAGCTAGTGGCTTATAAGTTAAAATAAGTTGTGTATCAAAAATTAAGTGCTAAGCAAAGGGATTAATTAATACCTTAAATTGACTTTAATTAGTCATAGTTATTTATTAGAATCATCTTTTTTTTTGGACAAATACTAACGAATACTTTATGGCTTAATATTCCAAGTCTATATGTTAATTAAGCCAACTTAACTTTGTCTTAATCAAATTTTCACTCACTCGTTGAATTTTCAATTTTTTTTCCACAACCAATTAGAACATATCATAAATAATTAGTGAAATTAGTCTTCCACTCAATAGACTGAGGAACACCATAATCTCCGACATCGGACTATATATATATATATGTTTTTTTTTTCAAGCATTATAAAATCTAAATAATTAAATTAAAGACACACTTTAACAATCATAAAGTGGATTTTAGTGTTTAATAATGGTAAGGATCATATTGTATTTGTTACAATTTCAAATTTATAATATTATTATCTTATTAGTTGTTATCTTGTTAGTTATTATTTTATTATTATTTTGTTTATTGTTGAGTACATTAGTAGATACATTTAAATTATTGTTATTAGTTCATGTGTTTTATAAATTGAAACTCTCATTCAGAAATAATATTCACTCAAGGCTTCATATTTAAAAACCTTTT
Organism: Amphicarpaea edgeworthii; assembly: GCA_014843725.1. NCBI lineage: Eukaryota > Viridiplantae > Streptophyta > Magnoliopsida > Fabales > Fabaceae > Amphicarpaea > Amphicarpaea edgeworthii. The sequence goes on from CM026325.1 coordinate 6,916,233, forward strand.
ATATGGTATCAGAACTTTTAGCTTAATAGCAAATATCAATCATTAGCCTAGTTGGGGGATAAGGAAAATCGTGTTTCATCGGGAACAATTTGTTTTCAATGACCTCTCGCTTTCAGCGATCCTCTCTTGGCACAAAACGTGTCTCATTGTGTTTCATACTTCTAGTACAGGAAGACGTTGATTTGCTTCTGCCTCTCTTAGGTGGTTAAGCACATTTGTTTCTTAGGTGGTTAAGCACATTTGTTTCTCTCCATGGTGATTAAGAGATGTGTCAAATATCTGCCATGGACGGTTAAACATTTGCCATTAATTTGCTTCTGCCTCTCTTAGATGGTTAAACATATTTGTTTCTCTTCATGGTGATTAAGAAATATGTCTAACATCTGCCATGAACAGTTAAACATTTGACATTGATTTGTTTTTGCCTCTCTTAGGTGGTTAAACACATTTATTTCTCTTCATGGTGGTTAAGAGATGTGTGAAACATGTGCCATGAACTGTTAAACATTGCCATTGATTTGCTTCCGCCTCTCTTAGGTGGTTAAGCACATTTGTTTCTTTTCAGGTAGTTAAGAGATGTGTCAAACATTGTAATGGATGGTTAAACATTTGTCATTGTTATAGTCGGAACTTGCTTTATCTGACTAATGTTCATTCCAACTTTTTTTCTTTCAAGCAATATTCCTCGACTTCACCAAAATTAATCAGAGGACATCCTCACCAAACTTAAGTGGCGGATCTTCTTATAAAGCCACTCCCTTACGGCACAATTCAAAGATTTAACTATCCAAGTTTAAACTACTAAACGCACCTTTTACTTGTGGGGGCCTATTAGATACCAATCTACCCATATGTTACAATTTCAAGATTTTATATTTCATTAAGTAATACAATTAATTGGTAAACTAAATTTTAAATTTCAAATAGTTCCATACTAGTTAGAGTAATAAAAGTATGCTACTCTAATTAACCTAGACAATAAAAAAAAAAATTAAATTTATTCATTTTTTCATATCTCAATTACACAATATAATTACCTTATATAACCTAATTGAGTAACAACAATACAATAATAATAAAATACAACAATTTAGTCACATTCAATTTAATCTTTTGATAATCTAGATTTGGGACTAAACACTTCCTATGAGTCATCTTTTTCAAGTGTAATAATTTCTCGTTATCTTCAAAAATGCAAGAAGTCCACTAAAACTTATGAAATGGATGTTTATAAGACTACAACTCTGAACCGCGTTTTGCATGACAGTGAAGCAGAAAGCAGCCCAGAATGTTTACAATAGAAAATACTGACTGAAATATATTTGATAGATTATAGATGATTTAAAGTGTCCTGAAAAGCACTTATGATCGAGACTTATCCAAACATACTATTGCGCGTCGAAAGAGTCGTTACTTGTTACATTTTCATATTTTTCACGCAAAAGACGTAAGAACTCAACTCTCCATCTCAAGTCAACAAGTCAATGGTATGGGCCTATTTATTTATATTACTCCAAAATAAATTACTTTTAGAAGAGAAAAAATATAAATATAAATAAAAATTAATTTATTTAAAAATTAAAATTATATTTTTTTATGATCAATTAATTAAAATTATCTTAAATAAATTCATTTAAAAAATATAAAAATTTTAAAAATGAGTTATTAAATAAAATAATATTAATTTATAAAAAAATTAATTTTATTATATCTTTCATATTTTTTTCTTCTCAAAGTTATTATAAAAATCGTAGCACTCCTCTTCCAGACACACAATCATACTTGCCTTAATTTCTTCTTAGTTCTCATGACTATGGAACCATCCTCATCTTCTTCCTGTAGTTACACATTCACCTATGATGTGTTCCTCAGCTTCCGAGAAGATACTCGTTATAGTTTCACTGGCAATCTCTACAATGCTCTTTCTGATAGAGGAATTCACACCTTCATGGATGACGAGGAGCTGCAAAGAGGGGACACAATCACGTCAGCACTTGAAAAGGCAATTGAAAAGTCCAGAATTTTCATCATTGTCCTCTCTGAAAACTATGCATCTTCCTCCTATTGCTTAAGAGAACTTGCTCACATTCTTAATTTTGTTGAGGACAAAAGTCGGTTGGTTCTGCCAGTTTTTTATGACGTCAATCCTTCTGATGTGAGATACCACAAAGGTAGTTTTCAAACAGCACTAGCTGATCATAAGAACAAGTTTTACTGCGACGCTAATAAGGAGAATTTCAACCGTAACATGGCGAAGCTAAAGACATGGAAGATGGCTCTAACTCAAGTAGCTGAGCTCAGTGCCTTTACTTTCAAACATGGGTACTCTTCCTTACTTATTTTAATTCATGGCAATAGGTATTTTTTAATGATGTTGGTAGATACTAAAATTAAAATAATTTTTTTTTTTATGAATTCAAACTAAAAAATAATATAGGAATTCAAAATTTATTTAAGTCTTAATTCATTCATTTTCTGTTTGTCTAAGGATAAGGATATGTAACACTTGTTACTTGAACAATATACTTAAATATCAAGACATGGACATGAGACATTTTAGACCGATGAGTTCACACAAATTTCTCTAATTGAACAGGGTCAGATATGAACACAAGTTTACTAAGGAGATTGTTGAATTTGTGTCTAGCAAGATTAATCGTGTTTCTTTACACATCGATCTTGCGGATTATCTAGTTCGACTAAAGTCACAAATGTCAAAAGTAAATTCGCTTCTGGAAGTTGGATCTGATAGGGTTATCCACATGGTTGGGATCTATGGCCCCGAAGGAGTAGGTAAAACCACACTTGCTGCTGCAGTATATAATTCCAATATTGTTGATCTGTCGACCCAGTTTGAAGCTTTTTGTTTTCTTGAAAATGTGGGAGAAACTCAGAGCCAGCATGGGTTGTCACATGTTCTAGACATCCTTCTTTCTCAGACAGTTGGAGAGAAGAGTTCTACAATAGTAAGTGTCAAACAAGGAATTTCCATAATTCAGCATAGGCTCGAGGGAAAGAAGGTTCTTTTGATCATAGATGGTGTTGACAAACAGGAACAGTTGCAGGCAATTGCTGGAAGTCCCAACTGGTTTGGTCCTGGCAGTAGAATCATCATCACGACTCGGGATAAACAGTTGCTAAAATGTCACGGTGTTACACGAACATTTAAGATGACAGCTTGGGAGAGAAAAGTTAATCAACTTTACAAGAATGTTTGGGAACTAATATTTGCTTATGCTTTGAAGCTTCATCCGTCTTTAGAAGTGACAGGTTCCAATAAAGGTCTAAAATTGAAGTTGGGTGCGAAGTTAGATGGCAATTCTTAATTATTATTACTAGCTTAGTTTGTCCTTTGAAACAAGCATTGTAAAAATTACATTGTGACTACTATTCTACATTCCTTTCTGTGACATGTTATTGTATTTGTTATCCTCTATGCTTTGGTTTGGCTATATATCCCTTTATGTAATCGCTCCACAATCAATCAATAAAAGAATATTATGTTGGAAATGAGTGAGGATGTCCAAAGATTTTACTTATCATATAACTAATTTTATTTTTTAATAATAAAATATTATTATAGTATTTTATTATTTTAGTTAATGTGATAATGTTATTGATTAAAATTAGAGTTTTATCATCATCCTTATAAAGATGATGATACAAATCTTTTATAATTTTAATTTAAATTGTTATTTATTATAGGATTATTATAAATAATATATTAATAATTCAGATAGATCAATATATATAATGGTCTTTATTAGATAAAGATTAATAATTCTCATTATACATATAAATAAGATAAAAGTTGATGTAATTATTGAACTAACTTAATTGAAATTTCCTAATAGATTTAAATTGTCAATTCTTACTAAAGAATATAATAGTTTTCTTATCTTAATGAGATATTAGATGAATAAACATTCTATATGATTAAATACTTCTATGATTAATGATTAATAAAAAAAGGAATCTATCAACTCTTAATGAGTGCTCTATGATATATTTAAAACTTTGACTAGGATAATTAAATAAAAGAATAAAAAGATTTATTAATTTATTCATTGTTTAGAGTTTGAAAATAATAACATACTTTATAGTTAACATTGAGTTGTAAATGATGTTTTGAACATTACATGAAGTAACAATTGTTATTAAAGTTAATAAAACTTTTGCTTTTAAAAATACATTATTGAATATTATTATAAAGATGTATTTTATTTTTATGAGACACATGATCAGCGAATAAGCACACACTATATATTAAAAACAAAATTTCAACTTTTTTTATAAATACAAATCTATGTAAATGACACTTTATGTGATCATTTGTCTTCAATATTGTTCAATTTATTTTCATCAAAATAATTGAAATATTTCGTGTAAACCAAAACATATTTATAACTGTGTATATCATTTAATATAACATTTAAAACACACATCAACCTTATCAAAAGGCACATCAAATTGCATTATTAAGTTATTTCTTATATCCTGTGTGCTCGTGTTTCAAACAATGACCGGTGTTATTCATTGAGATTTATGTCTCTCTTTTTTTTTCCAAAAAAAGGAACAAAAATTAAATCTCTCGTATATTAACCTCATAAAAATAAAATGCGTCTTTATGGTAATATTTGACAATATATTTTTAATCACAAAAATTTTGTTGGCTGTGTTGCAGCATTCTCTGAGAACTGGTTGGCAGATAAAAAGACTGAATGATACGGCACACCTTAGGCTTCTCTAGTTAGAGAAGCTGTACCCAAGGATCTGAATTTTGTCATTGGTTTGGATAGTTGTTGATATTCATCGATTCACAAGAATTGAGACCTTTTATTGTAACCTTCATTTATTTCTGCACTGGTCTATTCCAAAAGAGGAATGATGCAGGAGTTGGATTGTTGTATTAATTCTTTTTGGTTAATTTATAACATTACTGAAGTTGTTGTTATACATCTACATACATGCCATGTATTTCCATGTACTTAAAAAGATACAATTGTTTCGGAATTCAATAGCTTTGAAGATAGTGTTTTATTTTTATTCTTAGTGATATGAAACTTAAATTTTGTTGTAGACTTGTACTTTAACTTTTCTTTTTCTTATGTTCGAATTTTGTCAACAGCCAAAGACCTTTCATGTGGATTCCCAATGCAAAAGTTACGTGACTTTATTTTCTGGTCTGAGGTATGGGTGAGTGCTAAGTGGACTGTATTTTCTGGTCTGGGGTAACTTTGAACAAAATTTTCTAAAAGCGGAGTGTGGGAGTAATAAGGGAGACTGCAGATAGTATAAGTTTTTAATATTTATAGGTTTAATTGCATTTTGTTCTCAAATTCTAATTAATGGTTAATTTTTTTTTTTACAGCAATGGCTAATTTGGTTATGAAGTTATAAAAAGTTTCAATTTACTTTTTAAATTATTTAAAATGCATCATGTTAGATTATTTTTTGTGTGATTTTGTTATTTATACCCCTTTTTTTTTATTGAATAGCAAAATTTGGCAAAAAAAAAAAAGACTAAATAATTTAAGGATTAAATTAAATTTAAATTAGGACAAAAATTATGGATTTAAGAAAATAAAAAGAACAAAACTATAATTAAGCATTTTTTTTTTATAACTTGAGAAGCAAATTTACAATTAATCAGAATTTAATGATCAAAATAAGTCATTTTTATATAATCTATTGGACACTTGTATTTATTTGATTGTTTGTGTTTAAGGCATGAGGACAGAGCCGTAAAATCTAATCCATGAAATTATTTGATTTATAGACTGTATAAAAGGGAGTTCATAAATGTTTATATCATAAAATTGATTTTCGACAAAATAAAAAAAATATATATGATGGAATCATAATCATAGAATATAACCCTAATTAAAATGCAAATATTTGTCTCATACATTATGGGTATGGAGATGATGAGAAAAAACATATTTTACATCTTAGAGAAACTATAATTAAAGATATCATTGTTTCTCGTACAAAAGTTCTTATAAAAATGAAAAAAGTGTTTAATTATTGATTTACGTAATTTGAATAATCAAGTACGTTAGTACTTGTGATTTTAAGTAAATGTTTATGAAAGTATTTCTCCTAAAAATAATATCTTTTGAATATCAGTTATTTAGTTGACATATGATCAATAACAATAATAAATAATAAAGGGATATCATAAAAGTAACTGATTTGGTTTACCATTTTTTTTTTATAACTATTATACCTTTAAATAATATAAATAATTATTTTTTAATTTTTTTATGGTGCTATTTCGGTATTGTCATTGATAAATGATTATGATATTTTTTTTTTATGAATAAAGAAATTAAAAAATGGCACTAAGGCCTACAAAAGAGAGTTCCTGAGACATTAGCAACTAAGTAATTCGAAGCTGAAGCTGGACAAAAATTTAATAAAATAAACGGGGAAGAGGATTTAACTCCTGACTTAGTAAGAATGTTTGTCACATTATTTCTTTGCCTAAGTGTATGCTTGAAGCTAATATTCCAAGGTAGTTGTACGTAATCATGAATGGTCGAAACCACACTTGCATGAGGATGGACAACGTCGAGCCCCTCAATGATGAATTTCAGAGAAGTGATGGAATCCGTCTCACAAATAACATTAGAGACACCTTTTGTGTGGGCAAGTTTAATGCCATGGAAAATAACACACAACTCAACGGTGGTGTTTGAAGTAAAACCACAATTACCCATATAACCTGTGATCCAATTGCCTATAAAATCTCGTAGAACGCCACCAAAACTTGACAAACCAGGATTACCAAAGGAATTATCATCCGTATTGATCTTGATCTAGTTTTGTGGAGGAGGTTCCTAGTTAACCAGTATCCTATCTGTTAAGGATGAGCTAGTTGAGCTGGTCGAGTTTGTCCCTTTGGCTAAATGTAGAAGAGAACTTACATTTAGCCATGACCAAAACTCAGCCACAAGTAAGATGAAAAGCAGGCTCTCGACTCAACCACGCATAAGTGGACTTGGTATCATACCTTCTTGAACTAGATGCACTCTACCTAATAGTATCCGGCATAGAAGGATTAAGAAACAACTACGAAAGGGTGTTTCGAATGTCTTGGGGCAAGGTTGTAGTAAGGACGTCAAAGTGCCAATAGCCATCAAAATAGACATCCTTAACGTGTAATTGCATGTCCCTTTCATGGACCTCATCTACCATGCCATACAATGGTCCCTTTGGCCAAATCTTACCCAATTCTCACGAGATTTCTGGAACCATAACATTTCTTCGCGAAAAAGGATCTGGTTGTACTGATCCTGTAAGGCTTTCTCGAATTGAATCAAGTCGGAAGTAGCCCGAGTCTTTAGTTTTTGGTGGACTCCTTTGATACGAAATTCCAACTTCTTTTTGTCCTGAAAAATATTCTCAAAGACCTCTTTGTTAAAGGTGATAGAGTTGTCACGAACCTTATTAAGCTTATGGAAAGTGTCTCCGGTAGTTTGACCCCATGCTTGTGTCACAATATTTGCATACTCCGAGTGGGAAAGCCAAGCTGCTTGAAAATGAAAGGAAGGGTTTATGCGGGAGTCAGCTTTTTTACAAGAAAGAAGGAGAGGATTGTGGTCCGAGTTGTGGGGGAGAAGAGTTTTCAACAACGCATTAGGGTAGGCAAGACGCCAGTCAGTGTTAGCCATGCACCTATCGAGTTTTTTGTATGAACCCCATTGCTTGAATATTCCTGCCCCACGTGAAGAAGCTCCCTGTTGTTTCCATATCAATAAGGCCACACTGGGTGAGAACACCGTAAAGAGCATTGGCCTTAGCTTGGTGGAAGGCTCCCCCCTATGACCTTCGATGGTTGAATAATCTCATTCCAATCGCCAATGACTAGCCACGGTCCTTCCATGTTATTGCCAATCTCGATCAAGTGGTTCCAAAGAACAGCCCTCACTGTAGGAATAGGGGAGGCATACAGCGCAGAGCAGTTCCACCTATTATTCGCCTTCTCTAGCCTGAAAGTAATACATTGATTCGTGAAGTGTAGAAGAGTAAAGTTGACATCCAGCCTTTCTGACAAGACCCAAATACCTCCTGCATGTCCTCTAGCCTCCTGAATAAATACCTTCTCATACCCCAATGACTTCCAAAAATTTTCAACCCTATGGAATTGAACATGAGTTTCGTAGATGAAGAAAAGGGAAGGTTTATGGGTTTTAATCATATGTTTGACGTGTTGTTTCATATAACGGACAACCGCTCCTCTTATGTTCCATGATATGATTGATATATCTTGTAAGAAATTCATGACAACATAATGAAAAGAGGAGGGGAACCTGAGCCATGGCCCTACGTTGGCATGGCTTGGCTTACAGGGACTAACTCTTGAGCCACATTGGCCATCTTCTTACCTTGAGAATCTTTAACCATAACCACATCAATATTAAGGTTCAATGCAATAGCATCAACATGCACACTAGGTACCGTGGTGTTAACCCCATTTTGATTTACATGATTATTCACATGAATATTAAACATGGACGATGATGGCATTGATGTGGGGTCCGGTGGAGTAGTATGAGCTGGAGGTAGTACCTTTTTATTTGTCTCACATGAATTCATGTTGATCTTTGCAGCATTTTGAATTAATTGTGCAATAGGGGTAGAAAAATCTGAACGTGATCTTTTATGAGCAAGTAGGACCATGTGGCTAGATTGATTTGCATGATTGCTTTTTAAATTTCCCACTTTCTCTTTCTTGCCACGAATATTGGGATTCTTATCCTTTTTAAAAATAAAATCCCGATCCATCATATTCTTTTTTTTTTAATTTGAATTATTGTTGTTGTGTTTCTTCCTTCGTTGCACAACAAGCCAATCACCATGAACAAGATCATGATTGGCATCTGTTATTTTTGTTGCGGTTTCCACCTGCTCTCCTGAATTAATGGGGACATTAATTTCAATAATTGGAGATGTATCTACTGTTGTTGTGGTCGTTGCCGGAGCAATTGGCGACACCGTTCCTTGCGAGGTTGATAGTGGGATTTCCAACGGAGATTCTAGTTGCTTCTTAATGCACTCCCTTGTAACATGACCGTAACAACCACATGTGGAGCATATACGATGGAGACCTTCATACTCCACTTGGTACCAAAAACCTTTCAACCAGACCTTCCCAACAACTGGTTTAGTAAGATCAATTTCAATGCAAACTTGTGCAAACCTACCTCGCCTGATGTCTTTGGTATCGGAGTCCACCTTAACTGGTTTCCCAATGGCCGCTGCTAGTGCAAGCAAAATGCTTTCATCATAGTAAATAAGGTTGAGACCCGGAAAGCGAATCCACACCAGTGTTTTTTCAATCTTCGTAGATGGAGAGATAAACTCAGGAGACCAACATTGCACTATAAGGTAATGATCAAATAACATCCAGGGCCCTTCATCTATAACCTTTTGGTGATCACCTGTTTGTCAAACTTCACCATGAAATAACCATTGTCAATGTCCATAATTTCAAAGCCCGCAACTAGCTTTCATAGTCTATGTAGCTTATCCCACATCAAAGAGTAGCCTATACTTTTGCCCAAAAGCTTCACTACTAATGCATATTGCCAAGGAGCACATAGCCCATCGAACACCTTGTCAGAGATATGAACCATTTGTTTGAGAGGATTACCGTTTTCATATTCAATTCTTGCCAATTGCTGTTGGATTAGGTCCACCCTAGGCTTGGGTGCCAAAATAAGTTTATCTCCCATGAACATATCACGGAAGGATGGTCGTGGAGGTGGAGTAGGAAAGGGATGACTGCTGCCACCATCTGGTGGTTTGTTGTCGGAGTCAGAACTGTTCATCAAACCTGCAGAGAAAACAAAATCTTGAGCCATTCAAAAATATTATTATTTTTTTAGAGTGAAACTTTTTCGTAAAAATTTATATTCTTTGAAGTATATTTTTTAAAATTTAAAAATAAGAAGGACTTTTATATAAATTTTAAAATAATAAATCTATTTTATAAATATAATTAAATATTAATAAAAAAAATATAATTAAAATATTTAAATTTTATTTTAAATAAAAAGAAAAACCGTCAACTCATCAGTAATAACAACCTTGTCGTGATAGCCCTCATTCTTTAAATCTACTGTTATCGATAGAAATTTAAAATAAAATTAAAATTTTTAAGTATACAAAATTTATTTAAGTGAAAGTAATAATATAACTTCATTAAATAAATTTATATCTTTTAACAAAAGATTAAAAGGAGTTCCATGTAAATTAGTAAGGATAAAAATTGAATAAAAAAAGCTAGTGGCTTAGAAGTTAAAATAAATTGTGTATCACAAAATTAAGTGTTAAGCAAAGGGATTAATTAATACCTTAAATTGACTTTAATTAGTCATAGTTCTTTATTAGATTTTTTTTTTTTTTTTACAAATACTAACGAATACTTTAAGAAAGTTAAAGTTGATTTTTTTTATTATTGAGAAATGTAAAATTCGTTGTTCATAAATTATTTTTGCCATCATATCATATGATTTTCACATTAAATACTTTCTAAATGCACTAAGGACACTGTTAGCCACATCCATTTCTTTATATATAATTCGAATCCTTCAAGTCTATATGTCAAGTCAACTTAACTTTATCTTAACCACATTTTCATTCAATTTTCAAAAAAAATTTCCACAACCAATTAGAACATCTCCGGCATTTACATGAATTGCCTAATTTTTTTTTTAAAATTACTTAAACGAGTAATTTTATTTGTATAAATAACTAGTATTTCACAAATTTATATAGCAAAATTAAAAAAAAAAAATTAAGAACTCATGACAATGCAAAAAAAAATTTAGAGACTCAAACTAAAAAATAAGTATTTTTTAGAGACCCAAAATTTAGCCAAAATAATAATATAATTTCATTAAATAAATTTATATATTTTTAAAAAAAGATGAAAAGGAGTTTCATGTAAATTGGTAAGGATAAAAATTGAATAAAAAAAAGCTAGTGGATTATAAGTTAAAATAAATTGTGTATCAAAAAAAAAAAAAAGTGCTAAGCAGGGATTAATTAATACCTTAAATTGACTTTAATTAGTCATAGTTCTTTATTAGAATTAGCTTTTATTTTATTTTATTTACAAATACTAACGAATACTTTAAGAAAGTTAAATTTGATTTTTTTTAATTGAGAAATGTAAAATTCGTTGGTCATAATTGTTTTTTTTTGCCATCATATCAATGATTTTCACATTAAATACTTTCTCATTGCCCTAAGGACACTCTCAGCCACATCCATTTCTTTATATATAATTTGAATCCTTCAAGTCTATATGTCAAGTCAACTTAACTTTATCTTAACCACATTTTTATTCAATTTTTAATTTTTTTTCCACAACCAATTAGAATATCTCCGGTATTTACATGTATTGCTTAATTTTTGTGTTTTTTTTAACAGATTGACATAAAATTGCTTAAGCAAGTAATGTTATTTGTATAAATAACTATTTCACATATTTATATCATGTCTAGCAAAAAAAAAAAATTAGAACCATAACAACGTAATTTTTTTTTTTTTTCAGAAACTCAAACTTAAAAATAAGTATTTTTTAGGATACAAAACTTAGCCAAAATAATAATATAATTTCATTAAATAAATTTATATTTTTTTAACAAAAGATGAAAAAGAGTTTCATGTAAATTATTAGTAAGGATAAAAATTGAATAAAAAAGCTAGTGGCTTATAAGTTAAAATAAATTGTGTATCAAAAAATTAAGTGCTAAGCAAAGGGATTAATTAATACCTTAAATTGACTTTAATTAGTCATAGTTATTTATTAGAATTAGCTTCTTTTTTTTTTGGACAAATACTAACGAATATTTTATGGCTTAATATTCCAAGTCTACATATTAAGCCAACTTAACTTTGTCTTAATTACATTTTCACTCATTGAATTTTCAATTTTTTTCCACAACCAATTAGAACATATCCAGTATTTACGTGAATTTTTTTTTTTAACAGATGACATAAAATTACTTAAGCAAGTAATGTAATGTTATTTGTATAAATAACTATTATTTTAAAATTTTATAATATATATATATATATATATATATATATATATATATATATATTTCAAGTATTATAAATCTAAAAAATTAAATTAAAGACACACTTTAACAATCATAAAGTGAATTTTAGTGTTTAATAATGGTAAGGATCACAAGAATAACATAAACCAACCATCTAAATAACTATATATTGAACATAGATGTTGTTAATAACTCAAACTCTTTTATTTTGGTGTCTTGCCCTAATTTCTTTGCAGCGTTCACATAGAACAAATAATTTATTTATATCACAACCTTTTGTTTTGTATGTGCATGACATTAGTTAGGTTTCAATTAGGTTTCAATTTTGGTGTATATAATAAATAATATATATTGATATATATTATTTATCATCCAATCAATTAATGACATGTGTTAATACTTTGTTACGTTATATATTTAATATTAATTTTATTATTTTTGCTATTAAAGTCCATGGACCTTTCTGTAATTTTTTTTAATTTTTTAATTTCATATTTTAAAAAATACAATTTAATTCTATTGGTTTTTAATTTTGATTTTATTGAAAAGACCCTTTAATCCCTAATTTTAATTTTAATTTATTTAAAATTTCGTAATTACTCTTATACTTAAATGACCCAAAAAAGATAACGACTCTTCTTCCTTTGTTTCGTGCTACTGTTCTTCTAAATGGGAGAAAAATGTTGTTTTCGTGCTATTGTTCTTTTAAAGGGAAGAGAAGGGTTGATTTTTTTCTTTTTGTGCTAGTATTTTTTTAAAGGAGAGAGAACTATTCTTTTTTCCTCTATTTCATGCTAATGTTATTTTGAAGGCGAGAGAATCTTCTTCTATTTTGTGTTACTGTTCTTTCAAAGTGGAGAGAAATATCCCTCTTCTTCTATTTCGTATTACTGTTCTTTTAAATGAAAGATTTTTTTCTTATATGTGAGGGTGCATCTATAATTGAAGCAAACCTCGGGAAGGGTTTGTGTAATTTGCTTAAAATAAAAAATAAATAAAATTTGTAAAAAAAAGTTCTTAGACTCTAATAACAAAAATAATAAAATTAATATTAAATACATGATGTGACAAGGTATTATCACGTGTTAGATAATAATATACACTGCATACTATATATAATATATACCAAAATTAAAATCATATCTGTAAAGACTTAAACAAGATTATATTTTATAATTTAATTTTCGACTTCACTAGAATTATGTAATTTACTTTTGTTCCGTTTTCACCTTATACCATAATAAATTTACTGAATGTAGATAATGATTTTTATTTTTGTCTCGATAAGATACCTTTTAAATGAAATAATGTAAAAAATTATAAGAAATAAATGAAAGAATGAATTGGTACATTATATATTTTATGAAAATTGTAATATTTTTCTTTTTAAAAATATTTTTGTTTACACCCGCCGCGGACGACAAGCTTTGTGGTTTTCCTTGATACTGCAGAAGATTCAAGATTTTATATTTCATTAAGTAATACACAATTAATTGGTAAACTAAATTTCAAATTTCAAATAATTTCATACTAGTTAGAGTAATAAAAGTATACTACTCTACTTAACCTAATCTAGACAATAAAAAATAAAAAAATATTAAATTTATTCATTTTTTAATATCTCAATTACACAATATAATTATCTTATATAACCTAAAAATAACCTAATTGAATAACAACAATAAAATAATCTTTTAATGATTTAGAAATATTTTTGAGAATTTCTTTATTAAAAGTATAAAATATTTTTTAATAAATAAACATTTTTAACTTATATGCAAACAAGCTGAAAAACACTTTCTATAAATCATCATTTCAAGTGTAATAATTTCTCGGTATCGTCAAAAATGCAAGAAGTCCACTAAAACTTATGAAATAGATGTTTATATGGCTAAAACCGCGTTTTGCATGACAGTGAAACAGAAAGCATCCCAGAATGTTAACAAAAGAAAATACTGACGGAAATACATTTTATGGATTATAGATTATTGATTTAAAGTGTTTGTTTGAATTAAGGGTATAGAAGAAATTTTCAATGCAATAATATCATGAAAAGCACTTACGACGACTTATTCAAACTGTCCAAACATACTATTGCACGTCGTGAAACAGTAGTTACTCGTTACATTTTCATATTTTCCACACGGTGAAAATGACGTAAGAACTCAACTCAGTCTCTAGTCTCTAGCAAGTATGCAAGAAAATCGTAAGCCTATAAATAAATAAGGAGACCAAACACTCCTCATCCACACACAATCGTACTTACATTGATTTCTTCTTAGTTCTCATGACTATGGAACCAGGGATGGAGGGACGGAGCTAGACTTGGAAGTCAGGGCCAACTATAAAAGAAACTATTTAACAAAAAAAAATCAATTGTATATAAAGTATTCATAAATTAATAAAAAAAAAGTTAATTATATTAATAATTTATCAAAACACTGAACGTCTTTCTTGCATGTCACGAAAATCGTCTATAATTAAATTTACACTAAATTTTTCAGCAATTTTCTTTTCAATGTATACTAACAAACAATCAGACAATAATTCATCTTCCATCTTGTTACGAAGTGCACTCTTAACTATATTCATTGCTGAAAAAGATCATTCTGCAGTTAGCTGTGGACACAGAAAGTGTGAGAATTAAAGTTATCACCCTATACACAAGAGAAAAAAATTGTATTTTTCTTGTATTAACCAACCAATGACATAAATCAGAAGTAGTTTCTAATGTTTCAAATTCAGTATGTTGTCTCACATAATCAAAGTGTTGAAGTTGTATCCTCAATTGGATGATATCATATTCTGTAAAATCTTGTGAGTAAAATTTTGTTACCAATTGACAAATGTCGTCAATTCTGAAAGATTTATTCATCTCTCTTGGATCTAAAGCTGAATTAAGCATGAGTAGTTCAATCGTACTATCATTGATTTTGTCATTTAATTCTTGCAATTGAGAGTCTATCACAGCATTAAAAATATTAACTTTGTAATAATGTTCTATTGTAATATCATCATGTTGATGTCGAGCCCTTCCACGTCTTGCAATATAATGAGCATTAAAATCTTGTATAGGTATGTTAATTGGTTTGCAAAAAGATTTGACATCTGCAACCAATTTGTCTCATCCATCATCTTTGAACTTTTGAATAAGCGACTTAGTAGATGAAGCTAGATGCATTGCATTTAAAATATCTTGAGATTAGAGTTGCAAGGCTTGATAGAGAGCATTAGAAATGTTCAAAATATTTCTCATAAGATGTAAAATGAAAACAAATTCAAAAGAAGTTAATGCCTCATAAGCCGCATTTGCATCACCACGTTGAGCAACAGTAGTTCCATCCTCAATAATATTTAATAAGACTTCACATGTTACACTAAACATGTTCATCAAGCTAGAAATAGATTTCAAGTGAGAACTCCAACAAGTATCACCTGCTCTTTGTAAAGAACCAATTTGATTGCGTCCTTTTCCACTTTCAAGCTCATCATTTTGAAGTAAATGAGCAATATTTGCAACATGGGCAATTTTTAATTGATCATTACGTTTACATGATGCACCAACAATATTGACAATTGAGCTCAACTTGATAAAAAATTGATGAACATGAATGACTTCTTTAAATGCAGCAACTAATGCCAATTGCAAACGATGTGTAAAACAATGAACATAATAAGCAGAAAGACATTCACTTGAAATCAATGCTTGCAAACCGTTCCATTCTCCACGCATGTTACTTGCACCGTCATAACCTTGTCCTCTTATAGATTGAACATCAAGATTATAATTGGAAAGGATAGTATAAATACCTTCTTTCAATATTACTGCAGCGGTGTCTTTGACATGAATAAGTCCAAAAAAACGTTATTGCACATATCCTTCTTTGTCAACAAATCTTAAAACAATTGACATTTGCTCTCTTTTAGATTCATCTCGAGCTTTATCAACTATTATGCAATATTTTGCATCACCAATTTCTTCACGAATAACATTTCTCACTTTATTTGCCAAGACATGCAAAATTTGTTTTTGTGTTTTTGGTGATGAATATAAGGCATTCCGTGGAGCGTTCTTCAACACTTTTGTCACTTCATCATTATAAGAAGCTAACAAACTCAATAACTCTAAAAAATTTCCACGATTATTTGATGTATAAGACTCATCGTGGCCTCTAAAAGAGCATCCTTGAAATGCAAGTCACCTAATTGCCTCAATTGAAATTTTTAGACGAAGTCTATTTTTAGCAATTTCTTATGTTGCAAAGTTATCAAACCTTCTTGCAATGTGTGATGGTTGGTCCATAAGATTTGTCCATGCATTCTCAGCATTTTTGTGAGATGAAGTAATATCTTTTCCAATATGCACCAAGAATGCACAATTTTTTCCATTCCTAACCTTTTTCCATGATCGAAACCCATTAATAGTAAATGTATGTAATGCAAGGGGTGCATATTTTTTATGAAATAAGAAGCATGGGAGACAAAATGCAACATCCATACTAGGAGAATATTCCAACCAAGACGGAAATAGCTTAACCCATGACGGTTGAAAACTACGAGAATGATTTTCTTTAGATTTTGGATATGTAGAAAGAATACATTGATACAGACCTGCTTTAATATAAGCTCTTCGAACTTCATCTTGTTTTTCAATTGGATATTCCCATATTTGTGGTCGTAATCCTAGATCACGCTATATGGTATTCATATCAAATCCCTCATTGATTTCAATTCTCATAGATTTTGCTGGACGATCTTTAGACTTCAATTGGTCACTCTCTATAGATGAATTTGATGATTCATTAGATACTTGAATTTCAATATTCTTCCTCTTAAAAAACACCTCAACTTTATATTGTTTTGGCATCTAAAAAAAACATAATTATAATAAAAATCACATAACATCATCATAATAAAAATAACAACAACAATAATAAAATAGACATTAAAAAGAACAAAAAATATATAATTAAATAAATATAATATACTACCAACAAATCATTGGTTTGAATAGTAACTATACTTTGTCCCCTTAAGCAAGTTTTCAAGTTCAAGAATGAAAAAAAAAAGTGGTTGGAAGAGGAGAACCTCACTAAAGGTGATCAACCAGGTTGCTTAACGAAAATTAATCATCGACAAAACTGGTGGATACTTCGTACCAATAACATGGTTTAGAAAAAATAATATACTAATTGTCAAATTTGAAATATAAAAATTAAAAATACATTTATTTTGTAAGGTGATGTCTTTTAACTTTTGCCTCTTATCAACGATATTAACTCGTAACTATGAAGTTGTATCGATGTGTAATTTAAAAAACAAAAATAACTTCCTTACTTGCAAGACAAATAAAATTTGACAATTGTAGTTTTAACTAAAAAAAACTAATTATATATAATAACAAAATTAATCAAATATAATATTTAATCATTTAGATAAGATTTATTTACAAGATAAAATAATATTATTATTCATATTTGATTACATTAAAAAAAAGATATTAATTTGATAATTTAAAAATATAATATTAATAATAAATTTAATTAAATATAATATCTATAGAAAGATATGTTATAAATCAAAAGCAAATCTATTGCGCACGTAAGCATCATAAAGGACAAAGAAGCACAGTGCACATTTGAATTAAAGATATGAAGAAGTGCTAAATGAACCTTAAATTACTAAATGCACTCCCCAAATTTACTAAATACACCCTCTTTTAATATATGGTAAAAAAAAATTACAAAAAGTCAGGGGGGGCCATGGCCCCCCCAAGGACCAATGTGGGTTTGTCCCTGTAGATACCAGTACGAGCAATCATATGTGTGAAAAAAAGAGCATGTTCATGGAGCTTCATGAATTAGTGAGTGGCAATGTGGCTTTTGGGGACGTATCCAAGGTAGAAGTGAAAGGAAAAGGTAACATTCTTATCTGTTTAAAGAATGGTGACCATCAATTTATATCAAATGTTTATTATGTGTCAAATATGAAAAGTAATCTCTTAAGCTTAAGGCAACTCCTAGAGAAAGGTTATGATATTCACAGACAATAACCTTTCTATTAAAGACAATAGAAGTAACTTGATTGCTAAGGTGCCGATGTCAAGAAATAGAATGTTCATACTCAACATTCAAAATGATGTTTCAAAATGTCTTAAAATGTGTTACAATGATGCATCTTGGCTTTGACATCTTTGATTTGGGCATCTCAATTTTGGAGGATTAGAGTTGCTCTCCAAGAAGGAAATGGTGAGAGGATTACCTTGCATTAGTCACCCTGATCAAGTGTGTGAAGGGTGCTTACTTGAAAAACAATTCAAGAGGAGTTTTCCAAAGGAGTCTAACTCAAGAGCCAAAAAGCCATTGGAACTCATACATACTGATGTATGCAGTCTAATCAAGCCGAGCTCACTTGGTAAGAGTAATTACTTCCTTCTCTTCATTGACGATTTTTCAAGAAAAACATGGGTGTATTTTTTGAAACATAAATCGGAGGTGTTCGAGAATTTTAAAAAGTTTAAAGCCCTTGTTGAGAAAGAAAGTGGTCTTAAGATTAAAGTCATGAGATCCGATCGTGGAGGAGAATTTACATCAAATGAATTCCACAAGTATTGTGAAGATCATGGAATTCGATGACCCTTAATAATGCCAAGATCCCTCTAGCAAAATGGAGTAGCAGAAAGGAAGAATAGAACAATCTTAAACATGGCGAAAAGCATTCTCAAGAGCAAGAGACTTCCAAAGGAGTTTTGGGCAGAAGTAGTAGCTTGTGTAGTTTACCTTTCCAACCAGTCTCCAACAAGAAGTGTATTGGGAAAAACACCACAAGAAGCATGGAATGGAAGGAAGCCTGGGATTTCTCATCTAAGAGTCTTTGGAAACATTGCCCATGTGCATATACTGAATGAGAAAAGAAGCAAGTTGAATGACAAAAGCGAGAAATACATCTCCATTGGTTATGACTCAAATTCAAAAGGCTATAAACTATACAATCATAATACAGGGAAAACAATCATTAGCCGAGACGTTGTTTTTGACGAAGAAGGAGAATGGGATTGGGGACAACATGATGAAAACTACAACTTCTTTCCATGTCTTGAAGAAGATGACATAGAGAAAACAAGAACAAAACCAACAAGAGATTATCCTATTACTACACTAGCTTCACCAATTACAACTTCTCAAGAAGATGAAAGCTCAAGTGAAAGAGTTCCATGCTTCAGGAGCTTATAAGAACTTTATGAGGTAATTGAAAATCAAGATAATCTTACTTTATTTTTCCTATTTGTTGATTGTGAGCCCATGAACTTCCAAAAAGCCATAGACAACAACAATTGGAAAAATGCTATGGATGAAGAAATCAAGGCGATAAAGAAAAACAATACATGGGAGCTAGTTTCACTTCCAAAAGGGCACAAGGCAATTGGTGTACAAAGCCAAGAAGAACGCTAAAGGAGAAGTTGAAAGATATAAGGCAAGATTAGTTGCAAAAGGCTACAACCAAAGAACTGGTATCGACTATGATGAGGTATTTGTTCCTGTTGCTCAACTAGAAACTGTTAGACTAATTATTTCATTAGCAGCTC
The DNA here is from genome assembly GCA_014843725.1 of Amphicarpaea edgeworthii. Classification (NCBI taxonomy): domain Eukaryota; kingdom Viridiplantae; phylum Streptophyta; class Magnoliopsida; order Fabales; family Fabaceae; genus Amphicarpaea; species Amphicarpaea edgeworthii. The sequence goes on from CM026325.1 coordinate 6,935,895, forward strand.
AAAATAATTGGAAGATGCATCAAATGGATGTAAAATCTACCTTCTTTAATGGCGTCCTTGAAGAAGAAGTATACATTGAGCAACCTCAAGGGTATGAAATCAAGGGAAAAGAAGATAAAGTTTTAAAGTTAAAAAATGCACTTTATGGGTTAAAGCAAGCTCCAAGAGCTTAGAATGCTCGAATTGACAAGTACCTACATGAGAGAAACTTCATCAAGTGTCCATATGAGCATGCACTTTACATCAAAGCCCAAAATAATTATGTTTTGATTGTGTGCTTGTATGTAGATGACTTGATTTTTACAGGTAGCAATCCAAGCATGTTTGATGAGTTTAAGAAAAAGATGACAAAAGAGTTTAAGATGGCCGACATTGGTCTTATGTCTTACTACCTCGGCATTAAAGTGAAGCAAGAAGACAAAGGCATCTTCATCACTCAAGAAGGCATTGCTATAAAGGTGATTAGGAAGTTTAAGATGGATGATTCTAATCTGGTTGACACATCAATGAAATGTGGAAACAAGTTATCAAAACACAAGGAAGGAGAAAGAGTAGATCCAACACTCTTTAAAAGCTTGGTTGGTAGTTTACAGTATTTAACATACACAAGGCTTGATATTCTCTATGCATTTGGAGTTGTTAGTTGTTACATAGAGAATCCAACAACCACTCATTTGAAGGTAGCAAAGAGAATTCTTCGATACATCAAAGCTACAGTAAATTTCGACTTGTACTATTCCATTTATGATGATTATAAGCTTGTTGGATATAGTGATAGTGATTAGAATGGAGATGTGGATGATCACAAGAGCACAACTGGCTTTGTGTTCTACATGGGAGACACTACATTCACATGGATGTCAAAGAAGCAACCGATTGTCACTCTTTCTACATGTGAAGCAGAATATGTGGCTGCTACCTCATGTGTTTGCCATACAATTTGGTTACAAAATCTACTTAAGGAGTTGGGTTTGCCACAAGAAGAGTCAACCAAGATTTGTGTGGATAACAAATCAGCAATAGCTTTGGCTAAAAACCCAATTTTCCATGACCGAAGTAAGCACATTAATACACATTACCACTACATTAGAGAATGCATCACGAGAAAGGATGTGCATTTGGAGTACATGAAGACTCATGATCAAGTAGTCGATATTTTCACCAAACCTACTAAGAAAGAAGACTTCACAAGATTGAGAAATTTTATTGAAGTAACAAAATCAAGTTTAAGAGGGGGTGTTGAAATATAAACTTGATTTTAGGCCATATGTGTCAAAACATAGCCCAATATCTAGAAACATCTTTAGATATAAGTCTAGAAGCCTGTTCTAGAAAGTTCTTTTATGTTCTAGAATAGAATGTAGAATTACCTAGAATGTGGGAGAATGTTTGTAACTATGTAGAAAGTTCTAGAGACTTATTTGTAACCATTAGATTAATCATGTGTTGTCAAAATCCTAGCCATTGATTTAGGAGGAGCCATTAGTATAAATAGAAGTGATATCTTAAAGTTTGTAACACACCATCAAGCTAAAAACAAAAAGTGTTATCTTGTATAAATAGTCTCTTTCTTCATATTTCTAAACCTTTTATTCTCAAATATCACTTCATTAAGTAAAGTTACATTCCAACACATAGATGGTGTTGAAACACAGGAACAATTGCAGGTAATTGTTGGAAGTCCCAATTGGTTTGGTCCTGGTAGTAAAATCATCATCACGACTTGAGATAAAAAGTTGCTAAAATGTCACGGTGTTAATCAAACATTTAAGATGATGGCTTGGGAAGGTTCGAGAAAAGTTAGTCAACTTTACAAGAATGTTTGGGAACTAATATTTGCTTATGCTTTGAAGCTTCATCTGTCTTTAGAAGTGACAGGTTCCAATAAAGGTTTACAATTAAAGCTAGGTTTACAATTAGAGTTCTTTGTTATTGAACTCTAACTATTCTTTTCTCTTCAATGATATTTTTTTCTTGATTCAGGATTTCAAGATGAAAAGGGTGATTGGAAAGACTAACCTTAACCAAGACCCCTATATCTATCAAACTGTGTTACCTTGTTTACAATCTAGTCTACTATATAATATTTTCAATTCTATTGTTACAAACACTCATAGTTTTTCTACTTCCCATCCCACTTGTAATTCTGTAAATTTGTGGCATGCACGTTTTGGACGTGAATGTGACAGTTTTACTAATTATTGCTAATAAAGTTCCCTTTCATGTGCCTTCTAAATTTTAGTTTTCATTCATGTCAAATTTGTCCATTGTCTAAGTTTCATAGACCTCCATTTATAGCTCATAATAATTTCACTGACTCGCCCTTTGATTTAGTTGTTTATGTTTTGTCTCTACCATTCTATCACAAAGAACAAAGCTAACACTTCGAGCTATTCCATGCACTTTTATGGGTTATCCTTTTGGAGTTAAAGGATACAGACTCTATACAATCCAATAAAATTTTGGAGATGTTCTCTTCCTTAAGCATGTATTTCCTTTTCAAGCCATGCCTGATCATCATAACTTGACCTCTTTCCAAACACTGTTATATAAGAACCAATTTCTAAGACTAATAACTACATTCCAGAATATCTTGTTCTAGAATTCTACTTGAACTTTTCTTATGTACGAATTGGACCACAGTTCATAGGTGAGGAATTCTTGTTAGTCTGACTTGGGTCATAAGAAGTAGGCCTCTCAGTTCATTCCGTACTCTGAAGTCTGATCTTATCTTTAATTTATCACCATTACTGTTGCATGCCACAGGGACCATACTACTACCCAATTGTTATGTGAATACCACATGGTAAGTAATGTTTTGTTTTTTTTCATCTTTCACATGATATGAGATCTAGCAAGTTCAGCAATTTCATTTTTGGTTTCGGTGAATTAAATCCTTTAGAAAAATTTGGTATGCGAATCTTTAATTTGTTTCACTTTTTTTTATAGGTATGATACCTTTATTATCTGAAAGTTACTTTAAATTTCGACTAATCTATAAGCTGAATCAGGAACTCATTTACACAGGTAAACTTCTGCTTCTATTGCCCCTTTTTTCTCCTTTGTTCACGTAGTACAAACTAAAGACTTTGTGAAGCATAGCTATGTCTTTTGAACTGAGATGCATAGGTATAAGTTTAACCATCTTGAATAACTAAGTACAAGATATGATTCGAATTTCGAAGATACTACCATATGAAAACTTCTACACACATTTTACTTGGCATGGCATTAAACTGTAGAGCTGACACAAGTTTTGAATATATAATACATATAATGACATTGTAATTTTTTTTTCATTGTCATCATCACAAACTGTCATATGCCAAGTTTGTTTACTTTGGACAATAATTACTTATAAAGTTATACTAGATATAATTTTTTTTATTGATTATCCGTATAAAACTTTTACACTATCATTATTCAAGTTTAATGGTGATACACTAAGTATAAAATAGATCTACACGCATCCTACTTTTTCTTCACCTATTATTCTCTTAAATTTTTCTGTCTTTACCTTTAGAAGTATACTTAATTTGCTCACTGAAATATTTCAAAACTAGCAATTGATTGGCAGCATCATGGCTCGTGGACTTGCAAAGCCAGGTCACATGGGTGGGGAAAACATCAGCAAAAGGGTGAAATAAATGGGCCCAGTGTACTCAAAAGTCCAAAACATTCACCATGTGAAAGAACACATCGTTAGTTGCAGCAGTACATTGCCTCCTGCACAGGTTCAGTTCCATCTCATCCCTTACCCTCCGGTGTTTGCTTGCTGAGAAAAGAGAGCTGAAAATGAATGAAATGAACACTAAATTTCATTTAATTCTACTCTACTAAACGCATCCTTAGAAAAATGAAATCTCTTTTGTATCTATTACAACAACCAAGTGAATTTTGATTTAAAGTTAGAAATATTAAACTGTTAAAATTTTTATCTCAAATATATTTTTTTACTTAAAAACCAAACATGCTCCAAATAAAGAGAAACCAAAGACATTCATAAATACATGTGCAAAGTGACAAAAGAAATTAGAAACATCACACTTACACTCTCTACTTTGTATTACCAAATTCAGGTATATATTGTCACACATACCACATTGGTAAAGTTCACCAACATTCCCTGACTAAATCACTGTTTGCGTCCTTCTGTTTAGCTGAAGTTCTCAGAATTTCATGGCTACTAGTTCCAAGTTATCTTCCTTTGTCTTTCTGTTTGTATTTTTAGCCAATTCACTAGCTCTCAGCTCAACAATTTCAGCTTCTCCAACAGTAAAACCTTATGTGACAGCACCTGGTATTACCTCTTTTTTTCCCACTCCAAGTGCTGATAGACCTATGAATTGGGCAGCTCCTCCAGAGGAAGAGGCACCCTCGCCGCCACAGGCACCAAGTTCCGGCGAGTTTGTTGGGAAGAAGTCTTCCAGTTCCAGTTCATCTAGGTTGGATTGTGCAGCTGCCGCCATTGTTGGTATCCTGCTCTGCAGTTTCTTGATATCTAGCATTGTTGTTTGAGCATTTGCCAATTACCATAGGTGATATTTTATTTAAGATGTCATTTTCTCCCACTAGATGAAGTGTTTCTCATTATTCTACTTCTCCTCCATATTGTTACATTGATTCAGTGTTTAAGCATGGGATGCATAAAAAATACATGACCATCAACTGAAGAACTTTCAAGAACTTAAAAACACCTAATCAGGAAAATTTTGATGAATGACAAATCAATAAATGAAGCTGATACGATCATGAATGGAGCAGCCCAATCCTATAGGCCCAAAAGGATTGTCAAGCAGAAAAAAGACATGATGAGAAGGAGAGTGGTTCTAAAAAGTTGGTTGTTACTTGTTAGTAGGGGCGGAGGCAGCCCTCACTCACAGGGTCAAGTATAATCCTCGTGAGATTTAAGTTGTTTAAATGTTTTTGTTTTTTTTAAAAGGGAAAGTGGTTTAAATGTCATTCAAAGTGTTTATATTTTTTAGTCTTAAAATTTGTTTTTTTGTCCCTGGTAAATATATTTTTATTTATTTTATTAAAATTGTTAAACAAGTTTTTTTTTTAATTTATAGTGATTTTTAATCGTCATAAATTATAAAATTTATATACTTTATTTAATAATTTTGAAAAAAAATGACTAAAATTAACACTTATCATATTTAAAAAATTAAAAACTTAATTTTTAATTTAAATGATTGAATTAAAAAAATTATATATTTGAAATATTAAAAACATATTTAAATTAATTTAAATATTGACATGTAAATATATTAATATCAAATCAAATTAAATAAAAATATTCATAATATATGTTTATAAAAAAATATATATAATATAAAATTACCAAATACATGAATTAATTTAAAAAAATATTTTGATCTCGTGAGTCTTAGATTCGTGAAAAATATTTGTAACAAAAAATATATATTTAAATAGAAAATAGTTCGATATATTTATGAATCAAAAATCTTTATCAATATATCATAAAAATTATATATATTTTAACCATGATTTTAGAACATAAAATATTATATGAATTTATAATAAAAGTTTATATCATATTTTTGTAAAAAAATGTAAAAGAAATAAATAAAACTTAAAATCTAACCAAAATAATTTTTAAATTACAAAATCTTCATTTAGTTTTATGCTCATGTAAAATTTCAAAATCAAAATTAAGTAAAAGTTGCATAAAATCCGCTTGCTAGGTTGCATATATAATGGAAAAAGTAAGGGCCAAGCCCCATGCTTAACGTAATATAGGTATTTTAATAATTAATCAATAATATAAAATTATTTTATTTCAATGGAAATGATGCACCCTAGACCCAACGTTAAGTTAAAGTTAAGCAAACTTAAAGTAAAATTTAAAAGAATTTGTTTATTAAAAATATGTAGGGTCTTTTTGCTAATATGTGCAGTATTAAGCTATTGATAAACACGCCTCATTTACTTATACACCTCCCTTTTTTACTTTTTCTTCTAAAGATACCCTCTCCCCCCTGACTGCACCTCCCTTTCCTTTTAAAAATTTTAAGCAAAACATCACAACTCTCAGACATTGCTTTTGCCTCAAAAGAAAATCTAATTAAGTGGATATACCGTAACCAAGCAGAGCAAGAGCGACTCAAATCCAAGTTTGGTGTGATTCAACGCTTAGCACAAGAGAAATATAAATGTACATGATTACACCCTCTTCCATTATTCTGTTCGGAAAGAAAAAAATATGAATAAAATAATAAAGTGAACTTCTCCGGATGAATGATAAAATTGTTTGATAATTGAAGATAATAAAAAGAAGGAGAAGTGGTGAATTCGACTTCTTCTCGTTAGTAAAAATTGATTTGTAAATCTTTTAAATAAAATTATGTGAAAGAGTTTTTATTAATTTATTATTAAAAAAAGTAATTTTAAAAAGCTAATTTCATATAACTTCCAATCATTGATGGAGGGTGGTTTGACTCGAAAATTTTGTCAGCAAAGGAGAAGTCACCTACAAGGGAGATAGCGCAAAATTGGAGGAACTTGCCGCGGGTGTGTATTTCCTAGGGTAGTTTTGGTAAACAAAAATAGAAAAGGGAGTGTTTTAATAAATAGGGAGGTCTAAATAGTAAGGGCTCATAGATGAGGCCTTTTTATTAACATATTCAGCATTTTTACTAACATTTGCAGTATTTTTTTTTTATGAAAATAAGAGACCTTTTTTACTTTATAAATACTAATAATATTTGTTTTTGCTGGGGTCTAAAACGTAAATTTTAGTTATTTTACTTTCTGTTTACATGTAATTTTTTTTCCTGGATGTGACTGTGATGGAGAGATAAGCCAGCTAATGTGCTTGGGTCACAATTGGAGAAAGTAGGGGAACAAGGAAAAAGGGTCTTTGGAATATACTCAAAAGTAGCCCATACAGAGATGGAGGTAGCCTTCAACATTAGGGTCAATTTAATTTTTTTTATATAATATTTTATGTAAAAATTTAAATATTTTTAAGTAATATATAATATTATTATTAATTTTAATTTATTAAAATAATAATAATAAATTATATTTAAACAAAAAATAAATGATAATTTTTTTTAAGATTCAATATTATAAATATTAGTAATCAATTTTATATATCACAGAAAAAATTTATGACCAATATATAGTAAAAATTAAAAATTAAATAAAATTCTCTCTAAAATTAAATATATAAAAATTAACTAATTTTACACTAATTAAAAATTCAGTTAAAATAATATAATTTTACCAATTTTATTAAAAAATAAATTTATTCCAAAATCTCCTTTATTAAATATTGATATAATGAATAAATAAAACATCATATTATTTAATAAAGAAGTATAAATTAGATGATAAAAGAAAATAATATTAAAAATAAATTATATTTAAATATCTTATCTAAAAAGAAAAACAAATATATAATTATCTTAAAAGCAAATACAATGAGATAAAAAAAATAATTATCTAAAAATAAAAAGATATTATTTTCACAATAAATATTATAAAAAGAGAAAAAATAACATGTAAATATTTTAAGTTGAATCCTATTAAAAAATAATTACTTAAATATTAATATATATATATATATATATATAAAAGATTAGGATCAATTGATACTAAGGTATCAAATTAAATTTTGACACAAAATCTTAACTATTTATTTTAATTAAATCTAATGACTTTTATTAATCCATTAAAAAAAAACTCAAATTAAAACTTTATTTAATAATAAATTTTTTGGCTGATTCTCTAATATATAATCAAAATACTTAATTTATCACATTTTAAATATTTAAAATTTATTATCATCATCATAATTGTCATCATCTTTGTTATGATCACCGACATCGCTATCATGTCTATCACTACAACTATCACCATGACAGTCAGCCGTTGTCATGAATGTCTTTATAAACATCGTTGTCACCATTAACATAATCATCATTGTCATTGTTATCGTCATATCACAACCGATTGTATGACAGTGGTGATGAAAGATTTAATATATTTTAGAACGTAATAAATTAAATCTTTCAAATATTTAGTAAATCTTTTAGATATTTTATAGTTAAATATAATTTTAATTTAAATTTTAAATGATTTTAAACTAACTATTAAAATTAATAATTTTTTATTTTTATTCAAAATATTTATTTAATTTAATGGCTAAAATTTGGTGTATAAATTTAGTTTAATATCTTGGAGTCAATTCACCTTAACTATATATCCGTCATTTTGTTAGTATATATCCGTCATTTTGGATTCTTTCATTGATGAGTTAGCTATACTCTAATTACTTATTAGATCTGTCACGAAGAATTCTGTTGGAATTAGACACCTTCGTCATGAAATATATTGAATATAGTCTAAAATTCCCTCTCTCTCTAGTTCGAATCCGAGATCTGAAATCTGGAATAAAGAGACCAAGTCTATTATTAATTAGATACATTACTATTTACATTTGATGATTTATAATTGAACCCGTAAATAAATAAAAGTGAATCATTCACAGCCAAATCCAAATCCCAATAATGTCATGCAAAAATTGTAACAGTGGTAGCAAAAACGTTCCAGAAATGGCACGTGGACGTCAAAGTCAAACTGAAGAAAAGTCTGAAAACTGATGGAACCAAAAGGAAGGTGGCGTTTATTGATCTTTCCAAGGTACGACCAAAAGCGGTAAGTTTACAGCAGCCTGATTGGTGCACTTTCCAAACGTATGGTACTGGAAATTAACTTGTCTCTCACTCAGCAATTGACACGTCTTTTATAATAATGATATATACTAACATATTCATTATGCACCAACGTTGAGCGTTTTGACCCGAAATCTGTTTGACCAAATTCTTCTTTTTTCTTGGCCTACAAGAGTAGCTTAACACACGTAACAAATTTCAAATTGCAGCCATATTCAGTGAAATAATCAAAGGTAGAAGTGATGTCAACTCCTTCAGAAATTACTACTTATCCCAATATTGCTTACTTAAAAGTAAAATATTCCATGCTGCAACCTGGTAGATCTTGCTTTCCTTGAAGAAGTCCTCAAGGTTCAAACTTCCATGCCACGAAGATTCGCGCGACGACGTTTTTGTCTCGTTCATGTGTACTGATCAGGATATAAATAAAACCCGCGAGATGAAAATTGTTTCTTCCTTGTAAAGACAGGACAACCTTCGAAAAAATTATACTTTGATCTCTATCATTCATGGCTCCCTCCAACTCAGACACTACTACTCTGGGGCGCCATTCTTTGATTCCGAGCTATCTCTATTCTTCTCTCTCACCACAGAATAATAATAAGATGGAGGCTTCGAGTAGTTTAACGATTCATTCTCCGAGTGAGAATCGAAATACTAGTATAAAGATGTTTTCGCCGGCGTTCTACGCTGCTTGCACCGTCGGCGGAAGCCTCAGCTGTGGCCCCACTCACACCGCCGTCACGCCTCTCGACGTTGTCAAATGCAACATACAGGTCCCTAATATAGTATTTTTTTTTTTTTTTTGAGATACTTACTTCGTGTGGAAACAACCTTAAACATCAGTCATTTTGAGACGAAGAGAAACAGAGGTTGTAATGACAACAATTGAATGGTTAACTAACTTTCATGTTTTGTTATCAATTTCAGATTGATCCTGTGAAGTACAAGAATGCCAGCACTGGATTTGGAGTGATGTTTAAGGAGCAGGGTCTGAGGGGCTTTTTCCGCGGCTGGGGACCTACCCTTGTTGGTTACAGTGCTCAGGGTGCCTTCAAATATGGATTCTATGAGTTCTTCAAGAAGTACTACTCTGACATAGCTGGTCCAGAGTATGCAGCCAAGTACAAGACGTTGATTTACCTTGCCGGTGCCGCGTCTTCCGAGTTGATTGCAGATGTTGCTCTTTGTCCATTTGAGGCTGTGAAGGTCAGAGTTCAGACTCAGCCTGGCTTTGCTAGAGGCCTGGCTGATGGACTGCCAAAGTTGGTCAGAACTGAAGGATTCTCAGGGTATGCTTATGATTTCACAAATGTTGTTAGTTAACTCTTTCCTTTGTTTTGGTAGTAAGAGGTGGTGTGAAGTGGTCTTTGAACTTGTTTGGATATTAGGTTAAAAGTTTTTTTGAGAATTTTTCTACTGAAAAAACTATATTTTCAATAGAGAAGTTCTCGAAAGCACTTATGGCCTAAATCCAAATAGACTCTTTATTCCCTGCAATATTGCTTTTCCATGCATTCACACAGTTAGCAACTGAAATAGTCGATTGAAGATCAAATGGGTCATATTTTATCTCAGTAGATCGAACATGCTTTCAAGATTTGAGTTATCTGTTTCTATTACAATGCATTTGACTGCATGAATGTGTGGAAAAACTGATTACACTGAATCCAGTTCTATGAAGGTGTACTTGTTATTCATGATTGATAGTGTTACTAGGATAAGCTTTTAATGAAATCTCATATGCTTTCAGGTTGTACAAGGGAATTGTGCCTCTTTGGGGAAGACAAGTTCCATGTAAGTTCCCCCATCTTATATTCTGTAGTTTGCACCCTAAAGTCCTTTTTTTGTTTTTTTTTGTAGTTTATGAATTCAGTTTCTATTTTCACAGGTAATTCCAAAAATGTCACTTTGTTTTTAGTTTGTAATATATGTTGCAGATTGAGTCCCAATTTGCTACTGGTTGGTATTTTGCTTTCTTATGTGTTATTAAAATTGAGTAGGATTTTTATAGTAGTGTTAGTCATTGTCCATTGTCCTGTATAGTTAGTAAGACAATAGGGTAAACAGTGAAATTTAATAAATTCTGATAAGGACTGATCTGAATACTTGTCATAATACAAAATCTTATCAATGATTCCTTTTGTGTTTTTTTTCCTCTTTATAGCAATTCCCTTGAAAAATTGCTAATCTGTTGTCATTTATTGATGATTTTGATGCATTTACCTATATTATTACTTAGAATGTAAACAATTTTGTTTCTTGCAGATACAATGATGAAATTTGCTTCATATGAGAACATAGTTGAGATGATCTATAAGCATGCCATCCCCAAACCAAAACATGAATGCAGCAATTCCCTGCAACTAAGTGTGAGCCTTGTTGGTGGATACATGGCTGGTATATTGTGTGCCATTGTCTCTCATCCTGCTGATAACCTTGTCTCTTTCCTGAACAATTCCAAAGGGGCAACAGTTGGTGATGTAAGTGCCTGATTTTGATGTAGATTTGAAGTTGTTGTGTTTGGTATTTTGTCTGCATAACTACATTTAACACTTTAAGTGATCAACCTCTAATGGGAAAAAAAGGGTTGTCTAACTTATCCTGATAGAAGATGACTGATGCTATTAATTATGCATTTCAAGATGGTTGGTACAATTTTCTTAATTGCATTAATCATCTTCTATGAACAACCCCATCTTTATTTGGAGTAAGTTAGAGAACTCTAGAAAGAAAGAAAAAAAAGGTAAATAGGATATGCACAAACGATCACATGTAACATGTAATAAGTTTATTGACTTTTATAATAAGAACCTTAAAAATCTTATCAATGATGATTTTGTGTAAAAAAGAAATTACGGCATAAAAAAATCATACTTGTAAGGTTTCATAGTTTTAATGGAAAGAGAACATACTCCTGGATGTTAAATTTTTACTTAAAACCAATTAGTATCAGGAAAGTTGCCTAACACATATATAAGCTACACTCGGAAACTTGAGATAGTTCACGTGGGACTTCCTAACACTAGAGTACTCAATTTTCTTTTTTCAAAATGCAGGCTGTAAAGAAGCTTGGATTATGGGGTCTGTTTACCCGTGGTCTTCCACTTCGTATACTTATGGTTGGAACTCTCACTGGAGCACAGTGGGGAATATATGATTCATTCAAAGTTTTTGTGGGACTGTAAGTTTCCACTATTTGCTAGCTAGCTAGCTGGTTCAGATATATAGTTTTAGTTTGGTTTATATAATTATCATGTTAATGTTATTCATTTGGATATGGTAATGAAGTTCTTTTTTTTTTCTTTTCAGGCCAACCACTGGTGGTGTTGCTCCTGCTGCTCTTCCTGCTCCTGCTGCTTAGCTTGCAAAGGTGTTCTTAACCAATGTTTTAAGAAAACTTGCTAGCAGTACCTAGAGTGAATATTTGTTGTTATAGTCGTGGTTTGTAAAATTTTTGAACAGCTATGTAATTGAAAGTCTGCCTCACAGTACTACATATCATTATCACTAGTCACAGTTTCATTTATGATGCCATGGACCTCAAAGCTATATTCAACACTGTAAAACAAACGAGAGTGACTCCAGTTGTTCGGAGCTATAATATCATGAGCCCATGGATCTTTTTAAAGAAATGCATTGCAAAAATATGATTCCTAATGTAGTAACTTACAGTACACTTATTAATGGTTTGTGCGAATTGGGAAGGATGTCTTGTGTTCGGGACCTTATTCAAGAAATGCATGACAGAGGTCACCCTCCCAATATATTTACCTACAACTCTTTGTTAGACAGTTTATGCAAAAAACCATAATCTAGATGAGGCAATTGAATTATTGAAGAAAATTAAAGACCAGGGATTCAGGCAAATGGAAACACAGCCTTGCTTTTCAATTATTTTAAAATTTTCATTTTTTTCAATATAATATTTAAAGACATTTCAATTGGATTTTCATATTTTAACAAAAAATTATATTTTTTTTAACTTTTTCAAGATATTAGACTTGCTTTTTTAATTTATGAAATCCTAGATATTTAGGGTTAAATTTTGAATTTCATTCATAAAATTGTTAATATTTAGGATTTGATTTCATGATTCATGTATGAAATCTTAAATATTTAGGAAAAATTTCATGATTTCATTAATTAAAAGTCAAAACACAAATATTTAGGGTGAGTTTTAGATTTTCATTTATAAAAACCTAAATATTTGGGGTTTCATTAATAAAACCCTAAATAATTGAAGTTACATTTATGAAACCCTTAATATTTATGGTTTCAATTTAGGGTGAAACTTAGGGTTTGATTAATGAAACTCTAAATAATTAGGATTTAGGATTTCATAAACGAAACCTTAAATATTTAGGATTTCATAAATAAAATATTTAATCGAAACCCTAAGGTTTCATTTAAGAAACCTTAAATATTCTTATTTTTTCATATTTTGATATTTTTTTGAAACTTTCAAGACATTTCATTTGTTTTTTAATGTTTTTTAAATTTTAATTAATTTTCAACTCGTTCAAGATATTACTTTTTCTTTTTCATATAATTTTTTTTTAATTTTCAATTTATTTCAACTTTTAAAGACATTCCTCTTGATTTTTCAAAATTTTAAAAATTTTCATTGTTTTTTTTTTTCAAGACATTACTTTTGCTTTTTCAATTTTTTAAAAATTTTCATTTTTTTAAAAAAAATTTGTGGACAATTGTGTTGCTTTTTATATATTTTCAATTTTTTTTCTAACTTTTTCAAGATAATAGACCTACTTTTTTAATTTATGGTTTCATTTATGAAACCCAAAATATTTAGGTTAAATTTTGGGTTTCATTTATACAACCCTTAATATTTAGTATTTTGATTTATGGATTCATTTATAAAACCCTAAATATTTAAGGAAAATTTCATGGTTTCATTAATCAAAACATAAATATGTAGTATGGATTTTAGGTTTTCATTCATAAAACCCTAAATATTTAGCGTTTCATTAATGAAATCCTAAATAGTTGAGACTATATTTATCAAACATTTAATGTTAAGGTTTCATTAATGAATCCTAAATAATTAGGGTTTAGGGTTTCATAAATAAAACTATATAATGAAATCCTAAATATTTAGAGTTTCATTTAAGAAACCCCAAATATTCTTTTCATTTCATATTTTGATATTTTTTTCATTTGCTTTTTGATATTTTTCAAATTTTTGACTTTTTCAAGACATTACTCTTTTTCATATAATTTTTTTCCATTTTTAAAAATATTCTTCTTGATTTCAATTTTTTTTTAAATTTCATTTTTTTAAAACTTTTTCAAGACATTACTCTTGCTTTTTCAATTTTTCAAAGTTTTCATTTGTTTCAAATTTCTAGAAATTTGTCTTATTTTTTCATAGTTTTTCCAAATTTTATTTTTGTTTTAACTTTTTCAAGATATTAAACTTGCTTTTTCTATTTATGGTTACATTCAAGAAACCCTTAATATTTAGGATTTTTATTTATAGATTCATTTATGAAACCCTCAATATTTAAGGAGAATTTCATGATTTCATTAATTAAAACATAAGTATTTAGGGTGAGTTTTAGGTTTTCATTCATGAAACCCTAAATATTTGATGCTACGTTTATCAAACCTTTAATATTTATGATTTTAATTTAGGGTGAAGCTTAAGTTGTCATTAACGAAACCCTAAATAATTAGGATTTAGGGTTTCATAAATGAAACCATCAAATCAAACCTTCAATATTTAATGTTTCATAAATAAAACATTGAATCAAAACCCTAAATATTTAGGGTTTCATTTAAAAATTCTTAAATATTCTTTTTTTTTTATATTTTTTATATTTTCATATTTTCAAGAAATTTCATTTGCTTTATAATATTTTTCAAATTTGCAACTCTTTTAAGACATTACTCTTGCTTTTTTATATATTTTTTTAATTTTCAATTACTTTCTGTTTTAAAAAATATTCCTCTTGATTTTTCAAAATTTTCATGTTTTTTTTAATTTTTTTTAAAGACATTACACTTCATTTCATATTTTACAAAATTTTCATTTTTTTAAACTTTTTCACAGCATTATTCTTGCTTTTAAAATTTTTGTTTTTTTTTTCAATATTTAAAGAATTTACACTTGGATTTTTTTTTTTAATTTCTAGATATTTGTCTTGCTTTTTCATATTTATTCAAAATTTTAATTTTTTTTTCAACTTTTTCAAGATATTATACTTACTATTCAATTTGTGGTTTATTTTATGAAACTTTAAATAGTTAGTGTTAAATTTTGGGTTTCATTCATGAGACCCTTAATATTTAGGATTTTGATTTATGGATTCATTTATAAAACCCTAACTATTTAAGGAGAATTTCATGGTTTGATTAATTAAAAGATAAATATTTAAGGTAAGTTTTAAGTTTTCATTAATAAAATTCTAAATAGTTATAGTTACGTTTATCGAACCTTTAATATAAGGTGAAATTTAAGGTTTTATTAATAAAATCGTAAATAATTAGAGTTTAAAGTTTCATAAATGAGACCATAAATATTTAGGGTTTTGTTTAAGAAACCCTAAATATTTTTTTTCTTTTCATATTTTCATTTTTTTAAAATTTCAAGGCAATTCATTTGCTTTTTATTATTTTTTTTAATTTTCATTAAATTTCAACGTTTTGAAGATATTACTCTTCCATTTTCATATAATATTTTTAATCTTCATTTTCTTTCCATGGTTAAAGACATTCCTATTGATTTTTCCAATTTTTATAAATTTTCATTTTTTTTAAAGACATTACACTTCCTTTTTCATATTTTTCAAAATATTAATTTTTTTAAAAAATTTTCAAGACATTACTCTTGCTTTTTCAATTTTTAAAATTTTTCATTTTTGTTAAATTTCTAGACATTTGTCTTGCTTGTTCACAGTTTTTCCAAATTTTAATTTTTTCAACTTTTTTAAGATATTAGACTTGCTTTTTCAATTTATGGTTTAATTTATGAAATTCTAAATATTTAGGGTTAAATTATGGTTTCTTTCATAAAACCCTTAATATTTAGGGTTTTTCATTTATGAAATCCTAAATTTTAGGAAGAATTTCATGGTTTCATTAATTTAACATAAATATTTAATTAATGAAACCCTAAATAGTTTAGACTATGTTTATCAAACTTTTAATATTTATGGTTTCAATTTAGAGTGAAGCTTAAGGTTTTAGTAATGAAACCCTAAATAATTAAGATTTAAGGTTTCATAAATGAAAACTTAAATATTTAGAGTTTCATTTAAAAAATCCCAAATATTCTTTTTTTTTCATATTTTCAAAATTTCAAGACTTTCATTTACTTTTTAATATTTTTTAAATTTTCATTAATTTTCAACTCTTTCAAGAAATTACTCTTGTTTTTTCATATAATATTTTTAATCTTCAATTTCTTTCCATTTTAAAGATATTCCTCTTGATTCTTCCAATTTTTATTTTTTTTCAAGACATTATTCTTGCTTTTTCAATTTATTTTAAATTTTCATTTTTTTCAATATTAAAAGACATTACACTTGGCTTTTTAATATATTTGAAATTTTTTCATTTTGTTTCAAATTTCTACTTTGTTTTTCTTTTTCATATTTTTTTTTCAAAATTTTAACTTTTCTCAAAATTTTCAAGATGTTAGAATTTCTCTTTCAATTTAAGGTTTCATTTATAAAAATGTTAATATTTACAATTTTGATTTATAGATTCATTTATGAAACCCTAAATATTTAAGGAGAATTTCATAATTTCTTTAATCAAAACATAAATATTTAAGGTAAGTTTAAGTTTTCAATCATGAAACCTTAAATATTTAATGTTTTATTAATGAAACTGTAAATAATTGAGGCTACTTTTATCAATCCTTTAGTATTTATAGTTTCAATTTAGGGTGTAGTTTAAGGTTTCATTAATGAAACCTTAAATAATTAAGGTTTAAGATTTCATAAATGAAACCTTAAATATTTAAGGTTTTATATATAAAACATTTAATCAAAACCTAAATATTTATGATTCATTTAAGAAATCCTAATTATTCATTTCTTTTTATATTTTCATATTTTTTTTCTAAATTTCAAGACAATTCATTTACTTTTTATATTTTTTAAATTTTCAATTCTTTCAAGACATTATCCTTGCTTTTTCATATAAATTTTTTAATTTTCAATTTCTTTCCAATTTTAAAGAAATTCCTCTTGATTTTTAAAATTTTAAAAAATCATTTTTTTTTCAACACATTACACTTCCTTTTTCATATTTTTCATTTATTTCAACTTTTTCAAGACATTATTCTTGCTTTTTCAATATTTTAAAAAATTTCATTTATTTTTTCAATATTTAAAGACTTTACACTTGGATTTTCATTTTTTTTTTTAAAGTTTCATTGTTTTTTTCAAATTTCTAGATTTTTGTCTTGGTTTTTCATATTTTTTCAATATTTTAACTTTTTCCAATTTTTTCAAGATATTAGACTTCCTTTCAATTTATGGTTTCATTTATGAAATCCTAAATATTTATGGTTAAATTTTGGGTTTCATGAATGAAACCCGTAATATTTTGAGTTTTGATTTATAAATTCATTTATGAAACCCTAAATATTTAAAGAGAATTCCATGGTTTCATAAATCAAAACATGAATATTTAGTGAGTTTTAAGTTTTCATTCCTGAAACCCTAAATATTTAGAATGTCATTAATGAAACCCTAAATGGTTCAAGAAACGTTTATCAAACCTTTAATATTTCTGGTTTCAATTTAGGGTTAAGCTTAAGGTTTCATTAATGAAATCATAAATAATTAAGGTTTAAGATTTTATAAATAAAACCATAAAATGAAACCTTAAATATTTAGAATTTCATAAAGAAAACATTTAATCAAAACCATAAATATTTAGGGTTTCATTTAAGAAACCCTAAATATTCTTTTCTTTTCATATTTTCATATTTTTTTCAAATTTTCAAGACTTTCATTTGCCTTTTAATATTTTTTAAATTTTCAATAATTTTCAACTCTTTCAAGACACTGCTCTTGCTTTTTCATATAATTTTTTTAATTTTCAATTTCTTTCCATTTTTAAAGACATTATTCTTGATTTTTCAAATTATGAAAAAGTTTGATTTTTTTTGTTTCTTTTTTCAAGACATTACACTTCATTTTTCATATTTTATGGCTTCATTTATGAAATCATAAATATTTAAGGAGAATTCCATGGTTTCATTAATCAAAACATGAATATTGAGGGTAATTTTAAGGTTTTCATTCATGAAACCTAAATTATTTAGCATTTAATTAAGGAAATCCTAAATAGTTGAGGCTACGTTTATCAAACGTTTAGTATTGATTATTTCAATTTAGGGTGAAGTTTATGGTTTCATTAATGAAACCCTAAATAATTAGGGTTTTGGGTTTCATAAATGAAACCATAAAGTGAAATTCTAAATATTTAAGATTTCATAAATAAGACATTTAATCGAAACCCTAAATATTTAGTGTTTCGTTTAAGAAACCATAAATATTCTTGTCTTTTCATATGTTTTAAAAATTTTCAAGACATTTCATTTGCTTTTTGATATTTTATATATTTCCATTAATTTTCAACTTTTTAAGACATTAATCTTATTTTTTCATATAATATTTTTAATTTGAAATTTCTTTCCATTTTTAAAGACATTATACTTCCTTTTTCCTATTTTTCAAAATTTTCTTTTTTTTTTCAAAATTTTCAACACATTACTTTAGCTTTTTCATTTTTTTCAATATTTAAAGACATTATACTTGGATTTTCATATTTTTTTAAAAAAAAATTGAGACATTTTTCTTGCTTTTTCATATTTTTTCAAAATTTTAATTTTTTTCAACTTTTTCAAGATATTAAACTTGCTTTTTCAATTTATGGTTTCATCTATGAAACTCTAAATATTTAAGGTTAGATTTTGGGTTTCATGAAACCCTTAACATTTAAGGTTTTGATTTATGGATTAATTTATGAAACTCTAAATATTTAGGAAGAATTTCATGGTTTCATTAATCAAAACATAAATATTTAAAGTAATTTTTAGGTTTTAATTTATGAAACCTTAAATATTTAGTGTTTCATTAATGAAACCCTAAATAGTTGAGGCTATGTTCATCCAAGCCTAAATATTTAGTGTTTCATTAATGAAATTTTAAATAGTTGAGGCTATGTTTATCAAACATTTACTATTTATGATTTCAATTTAGGATAAAACTTAAGGTTTCGTTAATGAAACCTTAAATAATTAGGGTTTAGGGTTTCATAAATGAAACCATAAAACGAAACCCTAAATATTTAGGATTTCATAAATAAAATATGTAATCAAAACCCTAAATATATTTATGAAACCCTAAATATTCTTGTCTTTTCATATTTTTATATATTTTTTCCATTTTTCAATAAATTTCATTTTGTTTTTAATTTTTTTTTTATTTTTTAATTCTTTCATGACATTACTCTTGCTTCTTCAGATAATATTTTTTAATTTTTAATTTTTTCCATTTTTAAAGACAATTTTCATGGTTTTTCAAATTTTTAAAAATTTTCATTTTTTTTCAAGGCATTACACAATAATTATTGATGGGTTGTGCAACTGTGGAAGACTTAGGATTGCACAATTGGGTTTTAGGAATCATTTGGTTAAAGGCTATCATCTAAATGTCAACACGTATAATGCTATGATAATGCTATGACCACTGGGCTCTGTAAAGAGGGCTTGTTAATTTAATGATGTTTTAGTCATGCTGTCAAAGATGGCATATGGGGGTTGCATTCCTAATTAAAAGTTAAAATACAATTTTGGTATCTTTATTAAGTTATTATACTCAATACACAATTTTGGTCCCTATAAAGAAATAGAGACATTTGGTTCTCTATTTTTCAAAATCAAGAATTTTGGTTAAATTAGACGTTGATCGTTAATAAGAAAGCATTGATCGCTAAATCGATGTTAGATTATCCAAATGGTATGTTCGGTCATAAAGAAAAACGAAAGAAAGAAAGAAAAAACATACAAGGGTGTCTTTTTTTTGTATTTAATGAGGGGAGAAAGTAGAAAATTAACTATTTCTCTTAAATTTACTTTTAATTCCTCAAAAATTGTATTGCATATTTGGTTTTTTATTTTCTTCCAAATTTAATAATATTGATCCACCTATAGTTTACTATTAATTTTTTAAACACAGACTAATAACATAACATCTACAAAAAAAATAAAAAAAAATACACCATCACAAAATTATAGACCAAAATTTAAGCCTAATTTTTTTTATCCCATCTTTCATTTTCTCTTCAGAGTTCACAATCTCAAACAACAAAAAACTAATTATATTAACATTAGCTTGTGTAACATGTTGCTTAAGTTGATCTCCAAAACACTCATGAATAGAATAAGACCGCACTTGGAGTCCTTAATTGGCCATTTACAAAGCAGTTTCATTCCTAACAGAGGTATAAGTGCAATGCTATCATAACCCAAGAAATTATCCACCACATGAACAAAAAGAAAGGGCAAACGGGGTTGTTGATGTTCAAGATAGACTTTAAGAAAGCTTACGATAAAGTTAATTGGGGTTTCCTCAAACTTACCCTCCATGATTTTGGCTTCCCTCCAAGCATAATTATACTCATCATGAGCATTACCACGTCAACGAACCTCTCTCTCAAATGAAACAATGAGCAGCGTGAGTCATTTGTCCTTAGGAGAGGTTTGCGCCAAGGGGACTCCCTCTCTCCTTATCTCTTCTTGCTTTGCATGGAGAAATTGACACTTATGATTCAGGAGTGTGTGACGACCCGAGCTTAGCAACCAATTAAAGTATCTGCTAGAGGTCTGAAAATCTCTCACTTATTATTCGTTGATGATTGCCTTCTCTTCACAAAGCATCTTGTGCACAAGTTAAACTTGTTAGCGAGGTCCTTGATACATTTAGAAATCACGCTTCTTCCATTCAAAGAATGTCACGAGACAAAAGGTTGACAGATTTGCCTTCATTTTATCCTTTAACCACATTCAAGTCCCGGGGAAATACTTGGGCTTTCCCTTATTGATTGGCCATATAAAGAATGCTAATTTCAATTTTATCATGGATATGATCAATGGGAGATTTGTAGGGTGGAAGAATAAAATCCTTAACCGTGCAAGGAGGTTAACACTTGCTCAATTAGTTATTACTATTATCCCCACCTACACTATGCAAAACTATGGCTACCTAAAACTGTTTATGACAAAATTGATGCCACCATGAAAGGTTTCATCTGGGGCAAGAAGCATTGCCATTAGGTCGATTGGGAGACGATCATGAAATTGAAGAAGAAAGGTGGCCTTGGTCTTCACCAAGAAAGGAACACTAATATAGCTCTTTTGAGGAAGCACATGTGGGCCATGATGAACGAACCTGATAAGCTCTGGGTATAGATATTGCACACAAAATACCTATCAAACAATGACATCTTGCACACAATCTACAAACTAGGTAGTTCTTATACCTGACGATCGATCATGCGGGCTACAAATATGCTTCACACAGGTTTTATCTACAGAGTAGGATTAGGTAATATCTTGCTTTGGTTCGATAAGTGACTACATTTAGGGACCCTGGCAGGTTTGGTGAACATATAACACCTATCAATGTGCACTTACAAGTACGCAATATTTACAATGGTGGAAGGTAGCACTGTGATTGGTTGTTTACTCACCTTTCGAAGGACATAAGAAACCACATGATGAGCAACTTCATTGACCCTACAACACAAGATCGGTTGATATGGGGCCATTTGGCGATGAGGGGTACACTACCAAGTTAGTATACCAGTGGCTTAGTCGAGTACCTACTAATTTGACAACCTGTAAGGAAAGTTGGGCTTAGGTGTGGTCTTTAAAACTACCCGAGAGCGTCAAACACTTTTTATGGATTACTTATAAAGGTTGCCTCCCTACTAACACTTTTCGCGTCAAATGTCATGTTGTGTTTATTTCTTCTTGTAACAAGTGCCATGCGGAGCAGAAATGTTGTGTTTATGTGCTACGTGATTATCCTAAAGCAATACAAATTTGGCATAACTTACAAATGGATACACACAACGAATTTTATCAACAAGATGGTGTAACGTGGATGAGATCAAATACTCGTGAAGACCATGGTTAACATTTCGTAATCGCATGTTGGTTTCTCTAAAAGGCACGAAATGCTTTCATTTTCGAGGGAAAGGAATGGAGTGCATGGCACATAGTTAACCAAATCAACATCATGTTTTACATCACAAACAAGGAACAGAGCAAGGAAACAACAAACAACCGAGGCTTATCGCTTGGTAACCTCCAATACATCCTTGCCTTAAAGTAAATACGAACGACAGCTTACTCAACAACCCAGACAAGTTAGGTTATAGAGGCCTTCTTAGAAACTACACGAGAAGATGTATTTTGTCGTATAACCACAAATTTGAATGCAAAATTAATTATTATTCTCAAGAGTCTCGAAACGGTGTGGGAAACAGACTACACAAAAGTGATTTGTGAATCAGATTCACTAAATGCAATTCAAGTGATTTGTGAATGATTCAAGGGAACCTATTAGACTACCACCCTTACACAACAATAATAAATAAAATTCGCAGTTACATGGAATAATCCTAGAACATATCCTTCAACACACACCATGCGAAAGCAACGCTTGCGAAAAGTGACTCTTCTAACATGAATACTTTAACTATTTTAGATACATGTCCAATGCCTATACTTAGTTGTTAAACTTAGTTGTTTGTTTATTTGTTTTTTTAATTTTCAGAAGTATTAAAAAAAAAATTAACATTTACTAGCGTGTCCAACATCTGGTGCTACACGTCACTGATGGATTGCACGTACTCACAGTCGCATTTGTAGAAGCCATTGACGAAGAAGTAACACTGAATAAACTAAACACCGCAAAATGGCGCCAAAGAAGAAACCCGAGTCTGATCCTCATGGAATGTTCAGTGGCATGGTCGTGTTTTTGGTCCCAAAAGGAGTCCAAGCTCGTCGATTCCAGGTACAATATCATTGCGCGTTCAGAATCAGAACCCACTTCATTTGAAGTTCCAAAGTTTGCATCTTTTTCAAGTTTCTTCTCTTTCAATGCGTGTCAGATTTGGAAGGAGCGATTGGTGCAAATGGGGGCGGTGATAGAGGAGCGCTTCTCCAAACGGGTCACTCATGTTTTTGCTATGCACTCAGAGGCCCTTCTTCAGCAACTGGATAGGGAGCGTTTGTCACGTTTTAAAGGGGTCAGCTTTTTTAACTTGTAATGTAATTTATGTGTGCTCAAGTGTAACTGTGTAAGTAATTATTATGCTTCCATGGGGATGAAAAAATTATGATAGTATCCATAAATACACCATTGGAGATGCTCTAATGGTATTTGAAGTGTCTTGATTGTTTTGAGCTTGCTTTTTTTTTTTTTTTTAAATTGTTATCTTGTACTTTGACTTATGTGGGGACTGAAATTGGTACTTAATTATTTTGTTTGGAAGGCAATCATCTTTGAAGTGTATAATGTGGGTTTTTGTTTGTGTTTGGATTTTGGAATGTGATTTACATGCCTTTTTTTTAAATAGTTATTTAATTATTTTTGGGTTATCGATGCCTTTTGCAGAAAGTTTTCCTTTATCAATGGCTGGAGGACTGCTTGAAATCAGGGGAGATACTATCTGAGGATATGTATGTACTGAAGTTAGATCCTCAAGGTGAACATATACCTGAGAAGTCTTTGGACCCTGGATTGACTAATCAAAGGACTTCAAGCGATTCTCTGCAATTGCTTAAAAAAAAGAGCAAATTATCTACTGAGGATATGAAAATTGTAAATAATGAAAGCGATGATGATGATGGAAGAGAAAAGGGGGTATTTTCATCAACAAGCACAATAAGCAGTCATGGTGAAGTTGACACTTTAAGTTATGCAAACACAAGACAACAACACCTTGATGCTGAAAATGAGGCTGTATGTACTAAGGCCAATGTCCCGACAGCTGAACTTTATTTTGCTTTTGTGACTATGTTTTTCTTTCAAAACAAGCACTTTCCTCTGACACCTCTATTTAGATTTAAGAATAAGCTTCTGCAGAAATAAAGTTAATATTCTTCTTATCTTCCAGTCCATATAATTGTGTCTAGTATTCATACAACATTCACACACACATGCTTATCAGTTACACTCATATATAAGCCTATTACTCAGGTTTATTCCTTGTTGAAAGTTGAAACTCTACTAACATGTGGTGCATTTTGCAGTCATCCCTATCATACTGTCCACCTGATCTAAACAAGAACATAACAGAGATATTTGGGAAACTTGAGAACATATATAGAGGTAAGACTCTTATAACTCCTAGTCTCCTACATATTGTAGTTGTTTTATGTTTCTGTTACTTTGTGGCTCTTAATTATTGGGCTTATGGTTTTTGAAAGCATTGGGTGATGATCGGAGGTCCTTTAGCTATCACAAAGCTATTGCAGTCATTGAGAAGTTGCCATTTAAAATTGAAATTGCCGACCAGATTAACAACTTGCCATCTATTGGCAAATCAATGAAAGATCATGTAAGTGAACTGTGTCACTAGACATTCTGTCTTGAGCTTCTATCCGCCACTACACTTCGTGTAGTTTGATTGACAATATATATCTTTAGTTTCTTAATACTAGTTGCTAGTAGCTTTATTGCTCTTCTTCCCTATTAAATTTTTCTCTTCTAAAATATCAGCTGTCTTCTATGATATCCTCCTAGTTATATTTAATTACTGGGAATAAAGGTGCATAGCATTGTCAGTCTAGTTATATTGGGGATCCATCTAAGAGAACAACTGAGTTTTAGTATGTTAATATTTGTGAACTATGATTCTTTAAGGAAGTTTGTTATTGGACCATCAAATTATGATTGTTATAATAGCATAGTTGTTTGGTTCTAATATTCTGTGATGCTTCCTAGTTACCATATGAAGAAACTTTTTGTGCCTTATGAAGAAACTTCTGCCATTTCTTAAGTAATGATTTACACTTATTCTTATGTTTTAATAACAAGGCAAGCAACTGCTTCTACTATTTACAGATTCAGGAGATAATGACTACTGGGAAGTTATCCAAATTGGAACACTTTGAAACTGATGAGAAGGTATTATAAGTGTTAACCCTGGTTGTTAGTTTGAAATCCATGAAAAAAATTGTATGTATAATTTAATTTTTTTAGCTATAATGATTCATATTTTATTTTTATCCATGAATTATCCTTGTGTGATCACATTTGTTAATACTTTTGCATTTAGATTACATGCATCCACACAAGAACCCATGTAATACAGTGCTTCATAACTTACTGTCTTAGTGTTGGAGCTTGTAAAATGTTTTGTTGTGATTTCTTCAGAGTGATGTTTGAACTCAATTTTTTAAGGTTAGTTGAATGTGTACTGTATTATTTGCATGGATAGTGAATGGTTGGTCTTCTATTCTACTATATGTAAAAATTACCTCTGAATTAGTATTTTTTATCATTTATTGTTTAGCTGATCATGTGTTATAGGAAATGCTATGTTTTCTTTAGGATGTTAACAGCTTGTAAACTATTTACACTATTGCAATCTTGCTGCCTTCTGTTTTTCCCCCTTATTCAACTATAGGTGCAAACAATATCCTTATTTGGAGAAGTATGGGGCATAGGTCCATCCACAGCACTGAAATTGTATGAGAAGGGACATCGTTCATTAGATGATCTTAGGAATGAGGATTCACTTACAAATGCACAGAAGTTAGGGTTGAAATACATTGATGATATCAGGCAACGGATTCCACACCATGAGGTCTGTGGTACTATTATTATAAAGATTTTATCCCCCACCACCCCCCACCTCCCCACCTCCCCAGAAGAAATAAAAAAAATGTTAAAACACTGATGCCCTTTTTTATTTGATAGGTTCAGGAGATGGGACACATTTTACAGAAAGTTGGGGAGGGTATTTTGCCTGGGGTAAGCACTACAAATCCTTGCTCAACTGTGATTATTATGAGTTTTCTATCTTGTCATAAATGTTTCATAAGAATCTGCACATGAAATCTCTCTCTTTTTGTCTGTCTCTTGTTATGTATTTCAAAATAGATATTTCTCCAACCTTTTCCCCCTTGTATTTTAATTCATGCTTTCATTTACAGATTGCAGATAATTCTTAATATAACTCACATAATCAACATATAATTTTTTGTTACTCCCATAGTTTGAATTGAAACATGATATTGAAATCTTGGTTATGGTGTTGTGTCATTTAGG
Organism: Amphicarpaea edgeworthii; assembly: GCA_014843725.1. Classification (NCBI taxonomy): domain Eukaryota; kingdom Viridiplantae; phylum Streptophyta; class Magnoliopsida; order Fabales; family Fabaceae; genus Amphicarpaea; species Amphicarpaea edgeworthii. The sequence continues at coordinate 6,961,924 of CM026325.1, forward strand.
TTGTTATCAATTGTGGGGGATCATATCGACGTGGGAAAGCTACCTGCGGAGACATTGATGTCATTATAACACATCCTGATGGAAAAAGGTATTGCTTGATTTCTTATAACCTTTACTCATTGATGTTAGAATAGGTGAAAACAGAGGGATAATTGAGTGAAGACCATGTATTTGAATACACAGCGGATGTGTGCTTATATAGGTTGATTACATTAATTATACATAAGTAGAGGATATTTTGTTTCCTCTGAGTCAAAGATTATGTGCCTATGAACCGGTATTATCAATAGAATCAAAATATTATACTCTAATTTCTAACACTCCCCCTCATGCTGAAGCTTATTAGTTATGAAGCTCTAAATAGTAAACATAAAAAAAAAATGAGCTCTACCCCAAAACAATAGTTTGATAAGCAACTCAGGGATGTTGGAGAAGCCACAGAAAATTGCTAGAAAAATATCTCAGCCAAATAGTTGGAATGGCCTTCAGCGAGAGAGAATTCATGGCAACCAAAGCAAGGGTCGTTCTTCTTGAAACCACATTTAGAAGCTTCAAACCAATAATATAGGAAACCCAAATTATTTAAACTTGATGAGTCTAGTGCTTTTGGGGGCAGAGACAAGACCAATGCATCCAGGATGTAGTCGGGACTGGTGCACCTAGGACATGGACAGGGCTAGTGCAATTGAGACAGACTTGGAAGTCATTGGTTAGAGAAAAAAAATGAAGGAAAACAGTGACAAAAACTGAAACCATAAGTCACGGGACATCAGCATCTGGATAAAGAGTATTGGCAAATGTGCATGGATTATGAGACTTGGGGATAAGTATGAATGAGATGGGCTACCACCATGCCAAAAGCGTGGCTTGAATGGGTGTCACAAGTGTCGGGATCATGTCCAGCACAGAAGTTGTTTGTTGTGCCTAGAAGACATGTGTGAGGACTCGTGAGACTGAATCTTGGGAAACCGCTTTGGGGGTTTTGAAGATTGGCTTAGGGAGATCCAGAAAAGGTGGTTGGTCGTCGGAAAAATTGCCAGAGTTGTGTCAATGAGTGGAGAAGTCGGGAAATTCGTCAGAATGCAGGAACAAGTCACTGGAAGAAAGGCAACAAGCAGAAGGGTCCAACGGGGACATAGGCACGATTTTTGTTATAACTCTGTCACACTTTGGATACCATGTTAAAATAGGAGAAACAAAGGGATAATTGAGTGAAAATCGTGTGTTTTAATACACAACAAATGCGTGTTTATATAGGTTGATTACATTAATTATACATAAATAGAGATATTTTGCTTCCTCTAAATCAAAGATTATGTGCCTATAAACTGTTATTTTGTTATTTATTAATAGAATTAGAATGCTATATTCTGATTTTCAACAAATTAAGAAAATTTGCATATAAATATTTGGAGGTTTTTCTAAATCATAGTAGTTGTTGGAAAGCCACCTTAATTGCGGTCACCCCTTGCCCGCCTTAGTTATGACTTTTCGGGGACTTACTTAATTGCAACCTCAAGGGTAGTGGTTTAATCTCACATTGACAGGATATGATTTAAATAGAGATTATAAAGCTGGGGCAGTCCTCACCTTCAAATCTTGTTTTGTAGTGTTGAGTTAGGCCTAAACCCAAATTCTAAGATGGTTTTCTAAAGTGAGGAATTAAAGTCAATAAAAATCTTGTAATCCTCTCGGTTCAAACGGTGGTAAGTTCCTAGCAGCGTTTAATAATACTCTACAACCTCCAACTAAATGCATTGATGGAATAATTAACCACCACCGACTCATAACAAATAACTCTTAAATTAAACACATTGACACAGATGAGGAGAAAAACAAGGTGCATTGTTTAAGCTTCATAATGTTCACCGAGTAATTACTTGATGAACATTATGAAGCTTAAACAACACACTTTGTTTTTTTCTTCTCTCACGTCAATGCGTGTAATTTATGAGTTATATATTATGAGTTGGTGGTGGTTAATATATCCTTCAATGCGTTTAGTTGGGGGTTGTAGAGTGGTATTAAACGCTGCCTGAAACTTACCCCCATTTGAACTGAGGGGATTACAAGATTTTTATTGAGTTTAATTCCTCACTTCAGAAAGATTTTGTTGTCAGCTTTTGAATGTCCACACTGGTGAGAGAAACAATGAAGTACAGTTTGCTGGTGAAACTCAACTGCATGGCTGTTGTTGCACTCTGGAGATTCCATCAGGCAAACAGAAGATGCTACATCGACAAGGTGGTATAATCAGAATCTGATACCTGAACTGGATTTTGAGATTCCACCAGAGGCTCAGTGTGTAAGTATGTCAATGGTGGGAAGGGATACATTGAGAGCGTCTAATGAACATGATGCCCTTAAAAAGGAACACAAAAAGTGTCTCTAGAGACAGTTGTGTCAATGCATTTAATTTGAGTCATTTATGAGTTGGTGGTGTGTTTAATGCATCCATCAATGTGTTGTTTAATTTATCCTCCACGTAACTGAACTACTCAATACACAACTTTCTTTTTCTTCCCTCTTAAATTATTCTATCTGCATTATGAAGTTTAAACAGTTGCGTCAATGTATTTAATTTGAGTTATTTATGAGCCGGTGGTGTGTTTAGTGCATCCATCAATGTGTTGTTTAATTTATCCTCCACGTAACTGAACTATTACATGACTTTTTTTGTCTCTCTTTTTTCTTCCCTCTTAAATTAGTCTATCTGCATTATGAAGTTTAAACAATGCGCCTTGTTTTTTTTCTTCTCCTGCGTTATGTTTACCTTATCTATCAATGCATTTAGTTGGGGGGCTGTAGAGGTATTAAAAACCACTTGGAACTTACCATTGTTTAAACTTTAAACTATGAGGGGATTACAAGATTTTGTTATCAGCTGTTGAATGTCCACACTATGCTATCAATTGCAGATTGTGGGAAATGGCAGAAAGCCAATAATCCACTATATACATATAGTAAATACTAAATAGTATTTAATGTAATATCAATTATATATGTATAAAAATAAAGCAGTATGCAACTAAAAATAAAATACATAAAAATTGACAACTAAATTTTCTTTTGTACATGGTATATGTCTAAGTTATAAATATTAATAGAATAGTAAATAGTAGTAGTATTTTACTGGTACCATGTATCAATTTCCCTTGGTAAAACAAAATTCTTAAAACATTCTTTTAGAAGCATGGTTTTATTTTAAGAGTGTGAGCCCTGGCACAGTGGTAAATTTGCGCCTTGTCGAAACTTCTTTTTTTATGTTCAGAGGTTCAATATATTTGTTCAATGCTTGCAGTCACAAAGGATTTTTGCCAAAGTTCATAAAGCATTTAAAGGATATGAATTTCCTGAGGGAGGATTTAATTTTCAGTACCCACAGTGAAGAGGTAATTTAGCATTTTCTTGTTGTCTACAAATGATATTTTTATTTGACTTATTAAGCTTTCCTGTAAAAGATAGATAATATTTTTCCTAGTGAACGTTATTTCATCTGTATGCTGATATTATCATCACAAATAATAGTGTGCATGCGTGCTTACATGAAGATGCAAGGCATACAAGAGTTTGTTGTGTTGTAAAGAGCCGTTTAAGTTCAGCTCCACCTCAATGTATACTGTTCATATGTTAAAATTCTAGGTTTTAATTGTTTGAAGGATTGAATATGCTACCTTGAGTAGTGCATGAATTTTGAAATGACCAACATTCTGGAGAAAATAAGGAAGGTGGACCAACTATGTTTTTTAACTTTAATGTTTTTAGATTATTTGGAACTTTGATCGGGATCCTACAGGAATGTGTTATCATCTTAAAACTTGCTAATCTTATAACCATGAGCTAATAGTTATATCTTATTTTATCGTACATTGAGAATTTCAATTAAACCATCATCCTATTTTTAGAGATTAAGGTGGCTTTCCAACACTATTCTTTATGGAGCTCGTGATTTCATTTTCTATTTCAGATATCTTTATCTTTCTATAATTTGTATATAATTATATTTAGATATACTGTTCAATGAATCAATCTCTACATGATATTTTTGTATATCTATCTGCTAGATGTTTCTGCAATATTTATTTTATCCATTTTCATTCTCTTTGTTAATTTTTATTTGTCTAGACAGGGTACTGATTCTGGTGTTGACACTTATTTTGGTTGTTGCACCTATCCTGGACGGGAGTTGCGGCATCGTATTGATTTAAAGGTGACAAATGACTTTTCGTAATAGAATATCTTATGAAGGTTCTTAGGAGTTTAAAATAATTGAGGTTTTTCCTTTTTCTTTCTTCTGACATGTTGCAGGCATGCATTTTTGCATAGTTGTATTGCCATGTTTTTTTTCTGTATGAAAGTGCTGGGATTATCAATCATTTATACAATTAGTACTTAGACATAGGTACTGTGGTAAAAATGTAAAGGCAATCTCTCTTCTTCGTTTACTAATTGTACTTTGTTTCTTAGCTGATAGAGTATATAGACTACATATAGTTTTATGTTTTGTTTCCTTTCTGTTCTGTACAATACATCGTAATTGTATTAGCTGTTGCCAGCTCAACAGGGTTAGTCACTGCTAGCTGTAGTTTCTGTTACAAGCTTTTGTAGCTTCTGTTGTAAGTCACTGTATCATATAAAATACTGATCTCTGAGTTAGAGAATCAGAACTTTATAGCAAAATCACAGTTTATCAATTTTATCTCTCAAATTCTCTGAATCTTAGATTTCTTCATTAGCCAACTTATAACATGGTTAATTTTAATGTTTTTGAAGGTGTACCCAAGAGACATATATGCTTTTGGACTTGTAGCTTGGACTGGAAATGATGTCTTGAATAGGAGGTATACATGCTTCTCTATGCACTGAGCTTTCTGTTTTTAAGTTTTGGCCATTGAGCTCTAATCGAGAAGTTTAAATTGTGTCTCTGGGATTGTTCTTTTGATAGAGTATGAGAATATTAGATTAGTTTACTTTCTTACACTTGTATACAAGTGAATGCTTGCAGAAAAAGAGAGAAGATAGAATGTGGAAACCAAGATTCCTCCATTTTCTTTTTAAATGCTGAACTAATGGATCTAAGAAATTGAGCTATCAAAATTGAGCTTGGTGGCATCTTAATTTATGCTCGTGTTGTGGCCAACACAGGAATATCTTTTCAAAACTTTATGAATCTTGCATTTTGTGCAAGTTTGGATAGATTTCTCAACAAACATTTATAGGAGGAGAATTTTTTTAATTTATGCAACTCAACTTTTTTAGAAGTACTTTCATTTATGAGGAATGTTAAAATGACTCTCTCAAAGACTCTCTTTTGCATACTCTCTCCGTGATTGGTCTAAATTTATTGAAAATCACCAATTTTAGTAAATCCCACATCACATCTGATGGCTCTCTCACCTGAATTGATAACTTAAAATAAATTTGGACCAATCACTGAGAGAGTATGTGAAAGAGAGTTTTTTATAGAGTCATCTTAACATTCCTCTTCATTTATATGGTTAAGAAATCTTCTTTGGTAAAATGAATCCAATTTCTCCCGTAAGTTGAAATTAAACTCAACTTTTTTAGAAGTACTTTCATTTTACTCATTCATAAATAGAGGTGTGCTTATTGAAAAATTTCTCCATCCAAACTAGCTCTTTATGTTTTCATGTGTAAAGAGTGGATGTTTTCATAACCATACTTTATTATCAATGATGGGACTTGGTCAGTGTCTTAAGTATCTATCTATGTTGTCATTTCTGGGTCATCTGTAGTAGTTATTTAGAGTTGTGGTTTTTGTTTTTCTGGCTTCTTGGGTGCAGGTTGAGGCTGCAAGCAGAATCTAAAGGATTTCGGCTTGACGATACAGGGCTGTTTCCAGCTACTCAGGGTTCTGGTGGTAAACGGGTATGGCTTAAAAGAATCTTATCGGTTTCGTCCTGATTTGCTTGAATTCTCACGTATACTTTTGGCACTGCAGGGTACAAAAGGTAGTGCAAGTTTGAAATTTAATACTGAAAGGGAGATATTTGATTTCCTGGACTTCCCTTGGCTTGAACCACATGAAAGAAATCTCTAAATATGGACATCCAATTGGCTTTTTGTTTTATTTGCACGGTTGCTGCTTTGTAAATAGAGGAGCGTTAGTCATACTCTCTGATTTTTAATAACCAATCACATAGAAAGTGTCTATTTCTATATTTTTCAATAAGATGAGAGCAGTTTTGCTGTAGCCTATAGGATTGGTTTAACATGTATTAAGTTAATCCTCATGACTACAAATTAATTGCTGAGCTTACAAATTGTTCCACCATGTTGTACTTGGAATTACCGTGGGTTTGGAACCACCATCAAGATGTGAAAAACCACGTCGTTTTAACAAAATACGCAGAAGCTATATATGTTAACATCAAAGCAAACATGGGAAATCATATCATTAACTTGCTACCAAACATGCTATTGGTTCAGTGGCATACTCATCCATTATCTCATCCAAGATGTGAGCTGCATCGTTTATAGCTGTTTAAGTCAAAAACATGGGTTTATGTTTTATGGTTGGGGTCTAAGATTTATAGTTTGAAGACTATGATTTAGGATCTAGGGTTAATGATTTAAGGTTGAGGGTTTAAGGTTTAGAATTCATGATTTATAGTTTTAGGTTTTGGGTTTTATAATTTCATGGTTTAAGGTTTATGGTTATAGTATCTATGGTTTCATGGTTTAAAGCTAAGGATTTAAGGTTTATTGTTTTAGAATTTTATGGTTTAAGGTTCATTATTTATGTCCATGGTTTAAGGTTTGATGTTTAGGGTTGGGTCTATGATTTGTGGTCCAATGCTTATGGTTTGAGGTTTGAGGTTTAGTATTTATGATAATATGTTATGATTTTAGGATTTATAGTGTATTATTTATGATTTAGATTTTTAGGGTTATATGGTTTATGGTTTATGGTATGAGGTTTAAGATTTAAGATTTTAAGGTTTAAGGTTCATTGTTTAGGATTCATGATTTTTTATTCCAGATTTTAAGGTTTAAAGTTTCATGGGTTATGGGTTATGGATTAGAATTTTAGAGTTTATAGTTTAAGTTTTCAGTCTTTTGAGATGTATGATTTATATTCTAATATTCATTGTTTCAAAGTTCATTTTTCAAAATTTAATGTATTTTTTGTTCATGGTTTAGGTCTATGATTTATGGTTGATAGTTTATGATTTAGTGTTATGGTTTAGTGTTTAGGATATAAGGTTGCATGGATTAAAATTTGTGATTTTAGTGTTTTGTGGATTATAGTTTAGTGTTTTAGGGTTTTATGGATTAGAATTGACAGTTTTATGGTTTCATATATTAAAGTTTATGGTTTTAGGATTTCATGGATTATAGTTTAGGTTTTTAGGGGTTTATGGATTAGAATTTAAGGTTTTAAGGTTTCATGAATTAGAGTTTAAGTTCTTAGGGTTTTAAGATTTATGGGTAATGAAACCTCAAATCTTAAACCATGTTTAGAGTTTCATGAATTAAAATTTAAGATTTTAGGTAGGGTTTCATGGATTAGAGTTTAAGTTTTAACCTTAAATCATAAATTATGAAAGCATAAACACATAAATTCGAAACCCTAAAATCTAATCCATGAAATCTTAAACTATAATCCATGAAACCTTAACACCAAAATTTTTTATCTATAAAACTCTAAATCCTAAACTTTAAAAATTAAACCATAAAGACATAGACAATAAACACTAACTCTTAAACTATGAACCATAAATTCTAGACCCTAAATCATAGACTATGAAACCTTAAACAATGAACTAATAATACTAAATCACAAGCCATGAAATCCTAGAACACAAACCATGGACCCTACATAATAAATTATAATCCATGAAACCTTAAACTCCTAAACTCTAATCCATGAAACCTTAAAACTCAAAATTTTGATACATGAAGCCCTAAATCCCAATCCATGAAGCATAAACCATAAACCATAGACATCAACCTTAACCATGAACAAAAACACCATACCCCAAACCTTAGAATTATGAACCCTAAACCTTAAAATATAAACCATGAAACCTTAAATCATAGAATTCAAAACCATAAAACTTTAAACCTTAACATTAAACCTTAAACAATGAGCTTTAAACCTTAAAACCATAAGCATTAAAACTATAAATCATAACGATAAACCATTAACTTTAAACATTATAGCCTTAAAAACCTAGACCATAAGCACTAAATACCAAAGCTTGAACCATAAACCTTAAAACTCTAAATCCTAAGCAGTAAACCCAACCTTAAACCATATAGCCATAAAACCTAAATTGTAAACTCTAAACATTAAGCAATGAACTTTAACCATGAACCTAAACCATAAAATAATAACTTATAACCCCTAAATCATAATCCATAAATCATAAATCATAAACCATAGAGTCCAACGCCTTAAACCATAAACTTGAACCGTGAATCCTAAACTATGAACCAAAAACAATAAATCATAAATCATAAACACTAAACTATAGAACCCTAAAATAATAAACCTTAAACACTCAAACATTAAATCATAAGTCATGAAACTATAAATCCTAAAACCCACGTCATTAAAACCCTAAACCATATACATTAACGTTAGTTTAGTTCTACACACATTTTTAGTTTATTTCTATTAAGATATAGTTATAAATAATTTATAAATATATTAAAATATAAAAAAATATAGATTGTAACCTTAATTACACAAGTTATTGTGCTAGTAATATTTGAAATTATAGTTTATATTCTGGTACAATTATTTTATTTTATGCTTAGTAAAGTTTCTCATTTATTTTTTTCCTTAATGTCTCATTTAATAATTGATATTACATTAATTATTTTAATAAATTTTCTCCCTTTATATATTATTATTCATGTCACCATTTACACTAATCTAATTTTTAAGAAAATATGTAATCATTAAACCTAAAAAAAATTACAATGGAAATAGTAACTAAAGCCTAAAACAACAATAATTAGCAAAAATAATTGCATTTTATCTATAAAATAAGAAAGTATACATATATAAATCAAGCAAACACATCTTTTGTCATGTTTCTTTTATCAATCAGTTCACCATTAACTTTACCAAATTCTTCTAACATAATAAGTTAATTTTCAACAACTTACAACTAAAAGTAAACGCGTCAACTTTGAGCTAATTTTTAAACTTTTATCTAAAATTATTATTTTTACCAAAAAAAAAATTCAACTTTATCCAATACATAATTTAAGGTACAATCAAAATATTATATAATTTTTGCAAATATTTTAACAAGACTTAAATACTTTTTTAGTGTTAGGGACGAAAAAAAAAACATAGGTTGCAAGGAAAAAAAAAATACAAGGACAAAAAACAAAAAAATATCTAAATTACAAGGACTAGAAAGATATTTAAACCAACGTACAGAGATTCTAACCTCTCAGAGTCACATAATCTCAGACGAGAAAACATAATGAAACAACTCAATATACAAGTTGCTAATGATCAAAACTTGGTACCAAAAAACTACACTTAAATTCACCGGATCCTTCTGGAAACTTGAATGGCTCAAATTATATATATATATATATATATATATATATATAAATTAATTAAAAAGAATAGAACATGGCCCTAATGTACAAAGGAATGCTTCGCTGACCCTGAAAAGAGACAGAGCTTGTCTCTGGGTGCTGTGCTCAAACAACATTGACAGTGAAGGAGACATAAGGGTGGGCATCACCATCACTTGCTAGGCCAGCCATCCCAACTCCTTCATCCTCGCCCTTCCAGTAACCACTGCAGGGAAAATATGAAAGAAAGAAACAATAAAAATATGAGCATGTGTGACATTATAGAGAATTATAAAAATAAAAAATAAAAAATAGCCTGTATCAAAATATTAGGGGGAAGCAAGTTCTGTTGAAATATGTCAGGAATTTCTAATTGAGTTTCTGAGCATGTTGCTCCATAATGCTAGTGTACTGCCCTCATATTACAAGGGTAGGATTAAAGTAGAGTTAAAATCATTTCATCTGGGCATGAGTAGAGCAAAAGATAACAATAATGCAAAATAGTAAAAGATACAGACAGTGAGAAAATTGAGTTTTTGGGTTTACCAATAATAATGTGTTGGCAATGCCTAAAATATTTTAAGGCAATTATGAAGATAGAATATGTGGCAGTATAGTGTAATGACGATGTGGACAGTGTTTTAGATTGATGCATCCTTGAAAAAGGAGCATCGGGTTTTTGAGACAAAACACAGGAATTTGATAAGCAGCATTGTTGGCATGGCATACACAATGTGACAAAAAAGTACAGATTAAGCAAAGCAGCAACAATTTTCTTTTGTTTACCTTCTCTTTCCATATGGTTGTGGAGGGGGGTGTCAAGTGTCAACATGTTAAATAGTTTGAAATTAGTCAAGGATTATGAAGATTAATTATGAAATCACCAAATATGATTGTACTCTATTTGATGTAAAAGTATGAAAACTGTTGAGTTTCGACATTTACCAAATTTTATGAAGATGCATGAAACTGTAAAATAAGACACTGCCCAACACATCCAGTGACAAACAAAAATTATAAAAGCAGAAGTTTTCTCAAAAATTGCATTTTTTTACATCTAAACGAAGTTGACCCCCCAATCATGTCTGTGCCTTTGCATAAATCAATCTTGGTAGGGTATAAAATTACTCAAGCATATCTATTTTAAGCCATACACCATAAACAGCAACAAGCCACTTACCTGTTTGTGCTATCGCTCAACCCTTCAAGGATAGAACGTACTTTCTTCTCAGCCTTGACTGATGGAGCTAAAACGCATGCCTGGAAAATGACCACAAGAACCAAGGGTCAGTGATAAAATATTTGAAGAGGGAAAAAATGAAGCTGGAAGTTGTTGTACAGATGGGCATATCTACCAAGAAAGATGGTGGAAGACCATATCTCAGAATGCTCTCAGTAAATACACGTACTGCACAAAAGTGCATCCAGGAGCTGAAAACCTTCAGGAAACAAAAAAAAAAAAAAAAGTAAAAATAACAAATCAGAAGAGTCACAGCATTTATGATATCAGGGCAAGCACAAGAGATCATAGAACTTATAAACATTTTATGATAGTGAGAACAACAAAATTTTCAAAGTTGACAAAAACTAGAAATTTAACTGAAAAACTAAGGGGCGCTCAAAAATGCCAACAGTGGTTAGTCAAGGAAAAACCATCAACATATAGGAAATCCAGGATGCAGATAGTCAAGCAATTGACCATATTCTTTCAATCATCTGCTTGGTTTCTTCCTGCTACCTGTAAATTCTGCATTGTAACATTCTGGGCATATATTCTACAAATTAAACAAAGTGATAAATAAATGAATAATACCTCTCCATAACTGGTACAACACCACTGCAATAGAGAACCCCTCAAACTTTCCTGATCTTCAATCAATTTCTCTAACTCTTGCTTCCTACTCTCGTGTGATTCAGGACTGTGTTCAAAATCACGAATCTGAACATGTGATATAAAATTTGATTAAAATACTTTGTCAGCTCATGAATTGATATTTGCACAATTGGCATAACATGCCTCATGCTTTCCCACATTTTTCCATAAACAAGTCACTGGATTTATCTGTAAAAGGATACAAATTATACCAATCCTAACAAATTGAAGACAGTCAATGCAACTTAAGAAAAGTACTTACTTGGAACCCTTTTTCCCGTGCACTAGTTCTAAAATTGTCTGCAACACGACTGAAGAGTGTTACAGTATAAAGAGCATATTCGTTATCCTCGTACAAGTTTTTGGAAGACCTGGGAACCTAAAATACTTATCTTAATCAGAATAAAAAATAAATTAAGGAAAACGGTTATTTTCAGAAATATTTCAGTTAGAAAACATGGTTGTACTATTTATATAAAATAAATATATTGTTTTTATTAATCAAGAGAAAAATATTGTGAATCACCATCTATAATAATATTGGGGAAGTAGCAGCAGAGATTTGAGTATGTGAGCAAAGAAGGTAACTCTTACCACATAGTTTGTCAATGTTTCATAGCTAGAGAGCCAATCCTTCTGTGAATACTTGGGAACAATTGCAAGAAGGGTAGTTAAATTTTCTGAAGTTACAATATCCTCAGGTTTTACCAAGTTGGAAAGATCGCGGACAGCTAAGCTAAAACAAACAAATAGGTCATTTAAGTCAGCTAAGAAATATAATAGAGAATTATATTAAAAAGTCATGATTGGTCAATAAATAACATTCACACCTTCCAGTTTGCTTTCGGTTTATGGCATTAAACTGACTGCGGATATTGTTATACTCAGAAACACGAACCTGACATAAAACAGATTTAAGGGAAAAATAGAAAATTCAATTTACGTTGTGCAAAATGGGGATTCTATATTTTTCAGCAAAGAACAATTTCATTCTTTTTTTTTCTTTTTTAGCGGGCAGAAGGGAGGGATGAATGGAGCAATTTAAGAAAGAGCTTCTGAAATGTCTGGTCAAAACAATTTCAAATGCCACATAGATAGGCCTTCAATTTTTACTTTATGGGCTGAAAGAAAGGCCTTTTGAATTGTTAGTAATGATCTTGGATTTTGGGCCAAACTCATCCCCACAAATGCAAAAATGCAAAAAATGGTCCAAATCAATCAAGTATTGAGTAACTCTGGAGACTTTAGATCATAGACAAATAAGAGCACCACTACCTTTGTAACTAATTAGGCTATTTTTTAACTAGTTTTAATCTGGGAAATCATAATTCATATCTTACCAAGAAAATGGTAACAACATAAACAAGAAAATGTTCCAGGGTATAGGGATAAAATGAGTTGATTGAGTTGCATCAGTTTTGCATTGTGCAAATAAAAAAAATAATGATCAATGTACACCTGGGTTTTCTACACCCAGCATCTGTCCAAAAACGTGGTTAACTATTTGTATAAGTATAGTTAATTTTGTTTTATAAATGGTTCAAAGTAAATGAATATGATTATATATAATTATGATATATGCTTAATATTAACCATTTACGAGGTAAAACTAACCATATTAAACAGAACTAACCCACATTGCATGATAGGAATTGGCAACTACTGTCAAATTTATGCCAGTGTACGATAAGCACTACTACCATGAACTGTTGTTTAATCATTTGTCTACATAAGCTCCATGGTCAGAGTTCCAAAGCCATAAGGGAAAAAAAAAACTATCAAATCTTCACCCACACTAGTTAATTTTCCACAAAATTAAAGTGTTAATGTGTTATTATTATTACTCCGTTATCTTCGGTATCAATCAAGAAGAAAAGAAAAATCAAAATGCCCATAAAAAAGCAAGGACTTGACATTCCTCAATATTAAGCAAGACCATTAAATTACCACATGATATACATACATCTCTATAAACAGTGGCGGATGTAGGTAGTAGTGAGGGTGGGCAAGTGCACCCCCTCAAATTTTAACAACCATTAGTAAAAAAAAAAAAAAATTGATAAAAAATTATAAACAAAATCTTATAATTTTGTATTTATTTCATCTAATTTTATGTATTTGCACCCATTGAATTCAGATTTTACAATTTTCAGCCACTGAGGGTCTTAGATACACTACTGTCTATAAAGAACTAGTTGCTAATGCATTTGGCAGTGGCACTAACACAATATAATTAAATTAAGCATAAGAAACATGAATAACCTTGAGATCATCCTCAATCTTTGCGACCTGTCCGTGAATCCCATCCACGATCTCCTTCAACGGTGACATAGTCGGGTACCTAGCTTCATCCCAAACAAACCTGCATCCACAACAAAACCATTAAATCTTCATCCAAAAACAACAAGATCACCAGAAAGAAACAGATCACAGAGATTCGAATATTCGAATCGAACGAACCGTGTCAAGTAGGAATCAACAGGGACTCCATCCACCGTCAAACCACTGCTCGCCACGGCCGACACTCTCTCCAGCTCCTCAATCTGCCGCCTGATCTTGTGCGACACTCCCTCCACGAAACTGTTCGACTGCACACAATGAAACCAATAAAGAAACAAGGTGCAATTGCAGCCACAACATAGCTACAATGTGATTGGGAAATTGACGTACCTTGACGAGATCATCGCTGAGGGATAGGAGGGAGTCTAGGGTTCCGACGCGGAGATTGGGGATGTTGAACTGCGAATTTGGAGGGAAAATGAGAAAAGTAAAATGTGATGTGTTGAGAGAGAGAGAGAGTAGTACTCTGTAGAGAGGAGTGTCGAAGGAGTGTTTGGAGATTTGATCCTGCAATTTGTTCCAGGGAGTGGATGCGGAATTATGAACGGGGAGAGACACTACCCAGTACCTCGTCGCCATTGAAACAAAGAAAGAAACACAGTGTTTGTGTTTGTATCTGTTGGAAATTGGAAATGGATCGTGCGTGCTTGTTTGTTCACGTAAACGTGCAATTAGTTTTTGCTGATTTGCCTGGAGAAGAAATGGAAGAAAATCGAAACAACGACAGAGAAGTAGAAAGAGTTTTTAGATTATTTTATTTAATTTAATAGAAGTAGAAAGGAAAATATTTTATTCACTTGATTGTTTTTATACAAAGGGAAATATAATTTTACATATCTTGTCAATAGTATTTTTTTAAATAAAAAAAACTTTTTTTTTTACTTTTTTTCTGGTAATTTTAGACTTGTGAGATCTGTGTTCACACTTGCTTCTGGTTGGAAACGAAGTAACTAATTTGCACTTCAATTTCTTTTTTACTTTTTTTTTTCCAGTTTAATTTTATAGAAACAACTGAACTGTAAAATAGAATTTTCTTTCACATTGGATCAAAATTACCTGCTCAAAGAATGTAAACTCATTTCACTTGGATACTTTTCTAAGGTATATTGGTGGGTACCATACACAAATTCAAATCAACTTGCGTAAAGAAATACACTTTTGTAAGAGTCCTCTTCTTCATCTTGAAATTTCAAAGGAAGCAAACATATATTTATCAAAACAAAATATATCATCATCAAGCAAATTTTGAGAAACATATTTGAGAAGAGTAACGATAAAAATGACACATTATTTACATTGAATAAATTTATTTAAATAAAAAAAATAAGATAGAAATATATTACATTGAAATGGAGGTGAATAAAAAGTGAGACATTTTAGGGTTAGTATATTACAACAAAAAGTTGACTAGTTTACTTGAAATTGTCTGATTCACACTTCATACTTACTATGTTTTAAATTGGCTATTGTTCTTCAATTCCTCGTATCAAGACATTTTTCAAATTAATAGCGCTCTCTCTCTATCTATCCCGAATTTGTGATAGGCTTATGTGAACACAAAATAAATTAATCAATACACTTGAAATTTGAGAGAAAAGCTTTCTGTTTGTAGCGACCGAGAAGTAAAAACAGTTGCATGGATATAAACAGTAAAAAAAATCAGCAACCAGACTCATGGTATCATATTTTACAACAAATTGGCAAATGAAATTTCATGAACAAGATGTGGGTCAGAAAATTGGATTTTGACCGTCAGCTTTTGAAGAAACTAGAAATCCACGTCCACAAGAAAAATCAAGCAGACAACCAAATGTTTTGAATGTAATAAAATCATAGCTAAACTGGCCTATACACTTTCCAAAGGACTGCTCACATTCAAAATTACAACCCAGTGTATCATCTTCAATTTTACTTGATTAAAATTCCAAGCAAAAAATAAGTTCAAATGAATAACCAAACTGCACCTATACATATTATCTAATAAGAACAGACTTTCCTCCAAGAGACGTGTACTTGAATCCGAGAACAATTATATGGATCTGCTGCTCCGGGAAAAACCACACTTTCAAAGATGGCAACGAATTCATATACAGAAGAACACCAACCAGTTTGAAACCAATCCCTTGTTTAAACAAATTGCTTTCTTATCTCTACAGCTCTATCTTCAGTAGTCTCCAATCGCCTTTCAGCTTAAAGAAAAGCTTCTCTCTCAATCATACTTCACAGTTTTACCCCCTTGTTGCTTTGTTGGTTCAGCAGGGAAGTATTTTATGCCAATAAGATCACCCACTCTGCTAATAACCTAAGAAAGAAGAATAATCATAGAAAATTACCCCACAAATATCATGGAAGTAGCAAATTTAAACAAAAACCTGTACGAAGCATATCGAAACAAACAAAATGACAAGACAAGTAGATATACAGATTGGTACTTTGTTATCTGATACAAGCAGGGGAGAAATAAGGGGGATTAATTGTGTTGCTGGTAGAATAGAAAATTCATGCATCTTAAAAAGGGTGACCTAGTGCATAGCGGGGTTTGGGAAGGATAGAGTATGCAGTCTAGCCCCACAAGCAGAGAGGCTGTTCTTAGGATTTAAACCCACACCTCCAGGTCACAGGACAGCAGCATCACTGTTGTGCCAAGCCTTGCCCTCAAAATTGACACATTAACAACCACCAGTGTATTTTTTTTAAATATAACCATTGAATGAAATTCAACATACACACCTGCAAGGCTTTGATAAGGTCTTCCCTTGAATGAGCAGCAGATATGCATATGCGTGCTCTAGCCAATAGTAGTGGGGTTGCAGGAAATGCCACTGTCACAACAGCAACCTGAATTCAGAAATTGTAAACATTAATTAACAAATTCGCTCTTATCCATGATGTAGGGTATCAACAAGGAGCATAAATAGTTGGATGTTGGTGTCCTCACGTTCTGCATGAGGCACCCCCTTGAGAAGGCAGGAATTTTGGCCGGGTTGTAAAGCATGATTGGCATTACTGGAGAATCATTATCCCCGAGAACCTCAAATCCCATCTTCTGCAGTTCTGACCTGAAAAAGTTGCTGTTCTCTCGAATTTGTGCAAGTTTCTGGGCACCTATATAGAAACATCTTAATTCAATGCATGGCAAGCAGAGTAGATGAATATTACTTGGATTGATGCACATGTAAAAAAACATCAAACATTACAGATGCAAAGCAAAGAGCAGAACATGTTTCAGCCAAACCTCTATTGGAACCATCCTCTCCGAGAAGAACTCTGATGGATGATATTATTTGTTGTGCAGCTGGTGGTGAAATTGAAGTTGCATAAAGATGAGCAGGGCAAGTGAACTTCAAGTATTCGATAAGGTCCTGACAGTAGATGCAAAAGTTCAGCATAAGAAACAGAGTTTGAAATATCCTCATAGTGAGATAAAGAATATCCATGGTCTAAACTTGTAGAGACCAATATGAAACACAAATCAGAAAAGGATCAATTTTCACATGTAAAACAAAAAATATTACACAAGTAGCTCCAACAGCACATGAATACAGCAATATTATATTACATAACTTCAGTTGTACTTGTATGAAGCTGATAGGCCTCCACAGTCAGGGTTTATGTTAAGAAAGCAAAGCCCAATAAGCCCAGTCAGCAGATTTAAGAAAGTCAGCATAGAAGGGGTGACAAGGGAATTTCACCAAAGAAAGACAAGTGGGCAGTTAGTAGGGAGGAAGGTCTGCATAACAAGCTGGACAGCTTGCAATCCATGAGTGGGCCAAGAGTGGGGGGGAAGAACTTCAAAGGGGATAAAGTGTGTGTAGAGCAGCACAGAGAAGACCACAGATAATTGAGTGTAGAGAACAGAGTGAAATCTGGGCTCAAGATATTCATTGTTACATTTTTCCTTTCTAATATAAGACCATAATTACCATTTGTAAATTGTAAGCATGTATGTTGCACAGGTACTGATACAAAAACCCAATATAATCTGATTCAATATGCAAATGCAATAATATTTATAGAAATTAAGATACAGATGGTGGCCATGCACGTATGTCAGATAAAATAGAATTTTATTAAAAAATTTGATCCATGATTATTCTATCCTAAGCCCCATGCGTTCTCTCTCTCCCACAATCATTTTACCTCCCATGCCCTTGCCATTTACTCTCTTGGACTCTCACCCTTGTACCAACAGTCTATCTTGCCAACCATCAACAATTGCCATTGTAAAGTTCATTTGGTTCGGATGAAAGTCTGTCATTTTATGCAAGAATTTTGAGGAAAACAAGATTGAGATTTTTTTTAATTTGGGGAGAGGTAATTTCAGGAGACCTTTTGAGTATCATACACATGTTAGAATCAATATTGGATACAAATACAAATGTAAATGTAAATGTATCATACAGCTACACAACATTGGTATTAGATACAAATACTCCAGCTATATTTAAATACCATGTGCATCCATTTATAATCCAGTTAATTCCATCCCTTTTATTCTATAGCTCCTTTCATTTTATTATTCATATACAATAAACTTTTTAACCCATTCCTGATTTAAAACGGGTAGAAGAATATAACATGGTTGATTTCAAATATTCAATAGGAGAGAAAATCTGAACACCCACTCTGACAGATTTTAGCAACTTACTGTCGCAGTTAAACACTAAATTTGGAGTCTAAAAGTTAACAAAAGTACCTTAGATCCCGCAATGTAACCTCCACAGGATCCAAAAGATTTGGTGAATGTTCCCATCATAATGTCAACATCAGCAGTATCGACACCCAAGAGCTCACAAACACCTCTTCCCGACTTTCCCACAGCACCAATGCTGTGTGCTTCGTCCAAATATGTATAAGCCTATAAAGCAATGTGAAAAATGCAGAAAGTAACAATGAACCAAAGTAAAATGGAAAATAAAAGTTTATAATAAAAACTTTATCCAAAATCCCCATTAATGTCAGCTAAGGAAAGGAGTGTTAAATGAAAGAAAACCTCCAATACTGTGGCCCTCTTTTTTCCCTTCTCTGAACTAGACTCTCAAAGGAAAAAAGTAACAGCATGAAAAGTTGTTATGAGATTATCCAAGACTATCCCAACCAAAAAAAAACTTGTACAGCAAAATAGGATCTTATTTCTTTTTCATGTCATGCCCTTTATTTTAGTCAATAGCTAAAATTTATGTTAAATGGAATACAGTATTCCAGGACATAAACCATTTAGAACAGTCCATTCAGAAATTTTGCAGGTATCCTCATTTGTGTAGACTTTCATAAACTGAATCTTAAACTGAAGATTAAATACCACCCCCCATAAAAATAAAAAATGCACATGGGAAACAGCTATAAATATAAGAATTACAATTTGTACATAAAAATAATAATAGAACTACCATAAATACCAACCTTATATTTTTTACAGACAGTTATGACCTCTGGAAGTTTGCAAAGCTCTCCTTCCATGCTGTATATCCCCTCCACAATAACCATTATCTTCTTCCAAGGCCTATGTGTCCTAGGCTGTCCATCAGCAATTTGTTCTCGTAACACTTCTTCTAGATGAGACGGCTCTGTAGGTAAATAGCCAAGAAGAAAGCAAATAAACAATACTGTGACGTCTGTGAACAACATCATAATAACACAAATAGAGACAAATTGAAAAGGAAAAAAATGTAACCCAACAGGTAAACCAAGTGTTCAAATTACATACAAACATAAGTTACATAACTAATCAGAAGCCAGTTCAGTTACACTTTCTGTTCAATTCTATCAGCAGAAATGAAGTCACCATGTAAAATTTAACTATCCTATACATATTTAGCATGAAGATAATGATATGTTCCAAAAACAGCAACCACCATGATCTCAAACCCATGAATTAAAATGAAGACCTCTCTTTTCAATTTTCATAATAGTATGTGGAAATTGAAAAGCTGGCCACTCAATGAATAACTCATAATACTTATTCTAGTACACACCAAATAAAGATACTCACCGTTGTGTTGAAAAACACGAATAGTTGCTCCTGATCCTCGTGCACCATTAACAATTGAGTTGTGGTTCAATGAATCACTAATAATCAAACTTCCCTGTAAAAGAAAGTTATATCAATGAACAATCATGCAAATATTAGTGTCTAAACAAGGTAAAACCATTAAATTTCACAAACCTTCCCCATCAAGACTGGAAGAATAGCAGAGTTTGTCACATAGCCCATACCGAACACTATAGCAGCTGGCTTCCCAACAAAGTTTGCAACACACTCCTCCATTTCAAGGTGAAGCACAGTAGTCCCTATTGGAAAAGCCACATTCAAGGAAACATTATAAGACACATGCAAAGACAAACAAACAAAACCACATTTTAGTGGCTAATAATACCTACCCCCATCCACACGCGCACTGCAAGTGCTTGGAGAATACTTCTTCAACGTATCAACTACTCGAGGTGTGCAGTATTCATCTGCTGCCGCAAAACCAAGATAGTTGTATGATCCCAAATTAAGGCATCTACTTAATTTTTCAGTCCGTCTGCATTGAGAGAAATAGTATGAAAAATAGGCATAGGATAAAAAAAATATTTCAATCCACTAGGGTCAGTCCAGTGCATGTTTGGTTTAACATCAGGAGGCCTTCAAATGGTCATTGAGTTAGAAGGTCTGAACTCCTATTTCTCATATAAAGTGCACTGCAATGTGTGTCCATTGAACCTAACATTAAACCAAACACACCCTCCATAGTTGAGGGATTTGAATTGCATGAAATCATAATTTTAAACGTCATTGCCATCACTGTACACCAATAAAAAAAATGATATTTCAGAAAACAAATCCCCCTCCCCCCTCAAAGAAAAAACAAAATAAAATAATAAACATAATTATTATTATAGGTCTGAAAATTAAACAGAGGGTTGTACTTTAGTGTCTTGTTGTTATCATTCGAGTAGCGTTCGACTACATCAAACCAAGCATCAGGAGCACTTGCAATTGGTCTCCCAAAACAGTCCTGCGAAAAACAAACTTCATAAGTCATAATCACATACCTGCATTGCTGATTACATTATAATGCGATTCGTTAGTCACGCAAAAAAAAAAAAAAAAAACACGAAACGGAAAAAGAAAAATATGTTGAAAATATCCTACACTGCAAGATTGAAAGAGCCAATGAAAAGTGAAGTATAAACCTGAATTCGAAGGTACAAACGGCGAATATAGAAATCTTCGAGCCCTAAGCAGATCGGCGCGTAACCCTGGGAAACAAAACAACGCGTTGCTATTATAATAATTATTATAAATTGTTAATTAATAATGTAAAATGAAGAGTTAATTAAAGGAAGGAACCTGAAGATTGTTGGCGCTGCACCAGTCGATGATTTTGCGGAAGAAATCCCTGAACTGGCCAAAGGCGAAGAGCAGGCCGTAGCTGAAGTAGGTGGTTAAGGCGGTTAAATACGGAATCGCAATCATGGTTGAAGTAGGGATCTGGATTCTGAGTTTGGAAGCTCGTTTCGCGGTGTGGCGGCGATCGGAGATCCGAACTCCGAGTGTCTCACGGTGGTGGTGGTGGTTTGAAAATGGAAAGTGTTGAAGAGGGGAATAACGTGTGTTGTGTTGAGTTGTGTTGGAGAACCAATGAAAAGGGGGACCGTACAACAAAGAGAGAGAGAAAGGTCCACCTGGCGGCTAAACCAGGGTTCCCTCCCTCCGGTTATGACTAGTTATTTAGTTATTTATTTATTTATTTATTTATGATTTATGATTGGATCTTTTTTGTAGAAAGTGTTTGATTTGAAGTTTTGAACAAGAAAATTATTATCACTCCTGAGGATTTGACGAAAATAAATGGATATAATAACAACAATAATTGCTTCTCTAAATAGGCTAACTATGGACGAATTAAATAAATTAGGCTACGTATGTTTTTCTACTCTAGTTTTTTTAATAGAAATTCGTCTTTTAATCTTTAAAAATTGCTTTTAGGAAGAGCCCATTAACTAATTAACAAATTAACTAGTAATTCGAAAAAAAAAAGAAGGAAAAAAAAAACTATATTTTTTACAGCTGATTCATGTACAGACTCATCCTGTCACCAAAAAAAAAAAGGGAGAGCATGTAAAATTACAGTTACCGTCTCCAGTTCTCAAAGATGTGCACTTTTCTTTCTTTCTCTTTTAACCTTGTTATATCGCATGTAATCAATCATCATCGTTTGATTGGTAGATCTTAAAATTTGCTGTTTGATTTTCTTTCCCCATCATTTTTTTTTCTTCCATTTTTTCTATTTTGTTTTTACTGAGAAAGCTTCTGCCTTTTTCTTCACTCCTTCTCCTGAAGACTGAACCCCGTTGGGAAACGTAAAAAAAATCATTTTTTTGTGAATACCCTTTTGCTTATTTGAGTAACAGCTTTCTCGATTTAAACTTTTTCTTTTTAATATATCAGTCTTGTTGATGTCAAAACCTTTTTCTTTGGTTAGGTTTTCAGCGGAAACTGGTAAGAATCTCTATTGTTAGATCAAGGTTGTGTACTGAAAATTGAAGCATCAAATTTGCGATCAGACGTGGGTTTTCTGCAAGTGTGAAGATTTTCCTGTGAAATTGGGGGGAAATTGACAGAGAAAAAGAAAGATGAATTTTCTTCCAGGTGAGGTGATTGAGCAAATATTTGACTATGTGA
Organism: Amphicarpaea edgeworthii; assembly: GCA_014843725.1. Taxonomy (NCBI): domain Eukaryota; kingdom Viridiplantae; phylum Streptophyta; class Magnoliopsida; order Fabales; family Fabaceae; genus Amphicarpaea; species Amphicarpaea edgeworthii. The sequence goes on from CM026325.1 coordinate 6,984,375, forward strand.
CTTCACAAAGGGACAGGAATGCCTTGTCTCTGGTGTGCAAGAACTGGCATAGGATAGAGAGACGCAGTAGGAAGAGTGTGTTCATAGGGAACTGTTACTCCATAAGTCCTGAGAGAGTGATAGAGAGGTTCCCTGAGCTAAAGTCCTTAACTTTGAAGGGTAAGCCTCATTTTGCATATTTTGATTTGGTTCCTCGTGGTTGGGGTGGTTCTGTGTCTCCTTGGATTGAAGCACTGACCAGGAGCAAGGTTGATTTAGAGGAGCTGAGGCTGAAGAGGATGGTGATCACAGATGAGAGCCTGGAGCTACTTTCCCGTTCTTTCGTGAATTTCAAGTCTTTGGTTCTTGTTCGTTGTGAAGGGTTCAGCACCGTTGGCATTGCAGCTATTGCTGCTAACTGTAGGTGAGATAAGTGACCTTGGTTTGGTTGGATATTCTGTTGTTGCTGTTATGAAACCACCATGATTTTAAGCGTTTACGGGATTGTTACTTATCAATTTGTTCTTCTGTTTTAGTTTGCCATATGGATTTTGTTTGTGTAATTGATTGTTCATGCTTGTTTGGTTCTGGGAATGGCACTACTTGAAGGAATCTAACTAGTTTGATGTTTTTGTTTGTCCAGTTTTATTTGGTATCAACTATTGTCAGTTAATTGTTGGCTTGCATTGTATGTGACTAGTGGTTGGAGAAAAGGAATTGCATTGCTTGAGTATAATGTGTTATTAGTTTGGGTTTGGACTAATGTTTTCAATCCAATATGAGATTATTGATTTGTATTTATGCATGGCTGATGACTTACCAACATGTCATCATGGTTTGCTAACAAGCTTGTGTTTAAGAGGATCTTGAGTTTTATTGTACTATGCAAACTCAAGTTCATTAAATTATCAATTTGTGAATTGCTTCTGATTAAGTTTTTCCCTAGGAGAAATACTTACCTCCCATTGAATAGTTTGATTTTTACATGGTGTAGCCTAGGATAGAGATGAACATTCAACATTGAACAATGTTCAGAAATATATACTTTTGATTGGCCTGCAGGTTGTTAGGCATGTTGTCTTGACTCTTTAATTCACTTTTATGAAATGTAGGTTCCTTAAGGGGCTGGATTTGCAGCAAAATGAAGTTGATGACCACAGAGGTCAGTGGCTAAGCAGCTTTCCTGATTGCTGTACATCACTTGTCTCTCTTAATTTTTCTTGCCTTAAAGGACGGATTAATCCGGGGGTTCTCGAAAGACTTGTGGCCAGATCTCCTAACCTTAAAAGCTTAAGGTTAAATTATACTGTGTCCCTCACTGCACTCCAAAGGATATTGATGCAAGCACCTCAGCTAGTGGACTTGACTATTGGGTCATTTATCCCTGATCCACATTCTGAGGTCTACACTAAGCTAAAGAAAACCCTTTTAAAGTGCAAGTCAATAACCAGTTTGTCGGGGTTTTTCGAGGTTAATCCTCGATGCCTTCCAGCTATATATCCTGTTTGCATGAACTTAACAGCCTTGAACCTGAGCTATGCAGCCAGGATTCAGAGCAAAGAGCTAATAAAACTAATTCGCCTCTGTGGGAAACTTCAGCGTTTATGGGTAAATATATCAACCTAAGCCTTTTCTTTTTATCTATGTTCTTATGTTGGTGAATATCAATAATTATTAATTTATATACTGGTGCAGATAATGGATTGCATTGGAGACAATGGACTAGGTGTTGTGGCTTCCACATGTAAAGATTTGCAAGAACTAAGGGTTTTTCCATCTGCTCCTAATGGTGGAAATGCCCCTGCAGGAGTCACAGAGAAAGGACTTGTTGCAATCTCTGTGGGTTGCCCTAAGGTTCACTCTTTGCTCTACTTCTGCCAGCAGATGACAAATGCTGCCCTCATAACTGTGGCTAAAAACTGCCCGAATTTCATCCGCTTTATGATGTGTATCCTCAATCCATTGAAACCTGACCCTGATACATTGCAGCCACTCGACGAAGGTTTTGGTGCAATTGTGCAGTCTTGCAAGCAACTTCGGCGCTTGTCACTCTCCGGCCAGCTGACTCATAGAGTTTTCCTTTACATTGGGATGTATGCTGAGAAGCTTGAGGATTTGTCTTTGGCATTTGCTGGAGAAAGTGACAAGGGTATGCACTATGTGTTGAATGGATGCAAGAAACTTCGCAAGCTTGAGATAACAAATAGCTGTTTCGGTGACTCGGCGCTTCTGATGGATGTAGGGAAGTATGAAACAATGCAATCCCTTTGGCTGTCGTCCTGCAAAATCACCGTCGGAGCCTGCAAGGAACTAGCTGAGAAGATGCCAAGACTAAATGTGGAGATCTTTAATGACAATGAAAAGGTAGATTGTGATGCGGATGATGACCAGAAAGTAGAGAATATGTACTTGTATAGAACACTGGTTGGGAGAAGGAAAGATGCACCAGAACATGTATGGACTCTGTAGATGTGCACTTTGGCTATTTTAGTTCTTGTTAATAAACGACTTTATGGGGACCAGGAATGAATATATATGCAATATCCTTGAACTTGAACTGCATTTGTGAGACCACATCTCAATAACTTACTCTGTTGGGAGCTTCAATTCTCAGTTGTCTCCCATTGTTTTAGAAAAGCCATCAAAGTGGCTGTTCTGTTGTATTTCCATGCTACATAAGTTATAATGCAAGCTAATAAGAATGACATTACCACCTAAATTCACCTCTTACTACAGGCAAATTCAGTTTTTTGTTTTTCTAACATACAAAATTAGGGACATTTTTGTCATTTTTTATATTTGTCATTCTATATATATATTCACATTTCTTAGATATTTTTGTTAATATGTTTCTAATTATTGATTTTAAGGACGTTTTAGTTATTTAATCATATTCTGAACTCCAATCGAGAAAAATGATTGAAATCATAATATCTCAACGGTATCAATCATTTTTCACACATTATATATTTTTTTATCTATTCTATTTGTTTCATCTATATCAAAAAGAGTCATAATGTCCAAGTTAGCATCTTACTATCATGTTAATGTTCTTATTAAATATTAAACTTCAAGTTTTTTTGTGAGGAAAACTTCAAGTTAATAGAGTTTATTGTAGAATTTTTTTATATTATTAATCAATTAAATTTTATTATTAATATGATTTTAAAAGTAATTATTTATAAAAAAAAATCTTGATCCGATTCTTTATGATTAAATGGTAATGTAAAGTTGTTTTTTATTACACCATCAATACATAATATATTTTTTTCTGTTTTTTATGGAAATCAATTTTTTCTTAAGAAACAATAAAAAGTTACACTATAAAAAATTAAAATATTAGAAAATCAAATTTATAAACCAAATTCTCTGAAAAGAGCAAATTAATTCAGAAAAATAAAGATATACTTGATATAATTTCATCAAACCCACAATTGAATTTACCTTTAGTTTTGACAGGTGATTCATATACAGATTCTATATGCTATCCCATCGTGAAAACCGATGACAGCCGTTAGATTCGAAGCTCTACGATTCCTCTGACACGAATCAAGGTGGTTTTGCTTTGTAACCAATTAACCATGGTTTGTTTTCAGTCTCAACCAATGCGGTTTCAGCATGCTAACTCTGTTCCACGTTTAACAATCCAAGCTCTGGTTACGGTTAGGTCTACCACGTAACAGTTACTGTTTCCAGATTCTCTTTTTCTTTCCCTTTTAACCTTTATTTTAATCTTATGTAATCATCATCGTTTGATTTGTTGATCATAATTTGCTGTTTGATTTTCTTCCCCCATCATTTTTCTCTCTATTTTCTTGAGAAAGCTTCTGCCTTTTTTTTTACCTCTTTCCTCTGATCCTTGTTGGGACATGTAATTATTTTTGTGAATACCCTTTTGCTTTTTTGAGTCACCGTTTTTCTATATGAAATTTTTTTGTTTGTTTGTTAATATATCAGTTATATCAGTTTTGTTTTTGTCAAGACCTTGTTCTGGTTAGGTTTTCTGTGGAAACTGGTAAAATTTATAGAGATCATCAAGGTTTTGTATTGAAAATTGAAACTTCAAATTCGCGACCAGATAGTTTTTCTGCAAGTGTTTTCTCCTTGACTCTTTCGTTAGAGGGTGGAGATTTTCCGGTAAAGTTGGGGGGAAAATGATAGCTTAGCCTTAGAGAGAGAGAGAGAGAGAAAGAGAGAAAGAGATGAATTGCTTTCCAGATGAGGTGATTGAGCACATATTTAGTTATGTGACTTCACAAAGGGACAGGAATGCCTTGTCTCTGGTGTGCAAGAACTGGCACAGGATAGAGAGATGCAGTAGGAAGAGTGTGTTCATAGGGAACTGTTACTCCATAAGTCCTGAGAGAGTGATAGAGAGGTTCCCTGAGCTAAAGTCCTTAACTTTGAAGGGTAAGCCTCATTTTGCAGATTTTGATTTGGTTCCTCGTGGTTGGGGTGGTTTTGTGTCTCCTTGGATTGAAGCACTGGTCAAGAGCAGGGTTGATTTGGAGGAGTTGAGGCTAAAGAGGATGGTGGTCACAGATGAGAGCCTGGTGCTACTTTCTCATTCTTTCATGAATTTCAAGTCTTTGGCTCTTGTTAGTTGTGAAGGGTTCACCACTGATGGACTTGCAGCTATAGCTGCAAATTGTAGGTGAGATGAATAACTTGGGTTGGATTCAATGTTGTTGCTGTTATGATACCAACATGATTTTGTGTTTATTGGAGTTTTACTTGTCAACTTGTTGATGTGTCTTAGTGCGCCATGTGGGTTTTGTTTGTGTAATTGATGGTTCGGGCATGTTTGGGTTTTGGAAGAGCACTAATTGAAGGAATCTAACAACTAGTTGCTGTTTTTGATGTTGTGTCCGTTAAGTTTTGATTTGTTAGTTAATTACTTAATTATTGGCTTGCTTTGTATGTGACTAGTGGTTTTAGAAAAGGAGTTCAATTGCTTGAGTATAGCATGTTATCTGTTTTGACCATTGTTTTCAATCCATTATGAGATTATTGATTAGTGTTTATGCATAGATGTTGACTCTTGCCAACTTGTCATGATGGTTGGCTAGCAAGTTGGTGTTTAAGACTATCTTGAGTTTTATCATACTATGCATACCCGAGTTCATTAAATTATCAATTTGTGATCAAGTTTTTATGTGGTGTAGCTGAGGCCTGAGGGTAGAGATGAACATTGAACAATGTTCAAAAATATGTTATTCTGTCCTGCAGGTTTGTTAGGCACATTGTCTTGACTCCTCAATTCACTGTTATAAAATGTAGGTTCCTTAAGGAGCTGGATTTGCAGGAAAACGAAGCTGACGATCACAGAGGCCAGTGGCTAAGCTGCTTTCCTGATTGTTGTACATCACTCGTATCCCTTAATTTTGCTTGCCTTAAAGGACAGATTAATCTGGTGGCTCTCGAGAGACTTGTGGCCAGATCTCCTAACCTTAAAAGCTTAAGGTTAAACCATACCGTGCCCCTCACTGCACTCCAAAGGATATTGATGCAAGCACCTCAGCTAGTGGACTTGGGTATTGGGTCATTTATCCTTGATCCACGTCCTGAGTTCTACACCAAGCTAAAGAACACCATTTTAAAATGCAAGTCAATAACCAGTTTGTCGGGGTTTTTCGAGGTTATTCCTCTATGCCTTCCAGCTATATATCCTGTTTGCATGAACTTAACAGCCTTGAACCTGAGCTATGCAGCAGGGATTCAGAGCAGAGATCTAATAAAACTAATTCGCCACTGTAGGAAACTTCAGCGTTTATGGGTAAATATATCAACCTAAGTCTCTTCTTTATATCTATGTTCGTATGTTGGTGAATATCAATAATTTCTATGCTGGTGCAGATAATGGATTGTATTGGAGACACTGGACTAGGTCTTGTGGCTTCCACGTGTAAAGATTTGCAAGAACTAAGGGTTTTTCCATCAGTTCTTATTGGTGGAAATGGCCCTGCAGGAGTTACAGAGAAAGGACTTGTTGCAATCTCTATGGGTTGCCCTAAGCTTCAGTCATTGCTCTACTTCTGCCAGCAGATGACAAACGCTGCACTCATAACCGTGGCTAAAAACTGCCCAAATTTCACCCGCTTTAGGTTGTGTATCCTTGAGCCAACAAAACCTGACCCTGATACAATGCAGCCACTCGACGAAGGTTTTGGTGCAATTGTGCAGTCTTGCAAGCAACTTCGGCGCTTGTCACTCTCCGGCCAGCTGACTGATCAAGTTTTCCTTTACATTGGGGTGTATGCTGAGCAGCTAGAGATGTTGTCAATTGCGTTTGCTGGAGATAGTGACAAAGGAATGCACTATGTGCTGAATGGTTGCAAGAAACTGCGCAAGCTTGAGGTAAGAGACAGCCCTTTTGGTGACTCGGCACTTCTGATGGACATAGGGAAGTATGAAACAATGCGATCCCTTTGGATGTCGTCCTGCGATGTCACCGTTGGAGCCTGCAAGGCACTAGCTGAGAAGATGCCAAGACTAAATGTGGAGATATTTAATGAAAATGAAAAGGTAGATTGTGATGTAGATGATGGCCAGAAAGTAGAGAAGATGTACTTGTATAGAACATTGGTTGGGAGAAGGAAAGATGCACCAGAACATGTATGGACTTTGTAGGTGTGCACTTTGGCTATTTTAGTTCTTGTTATTGAGCTGTTTCACTTGACTAGGCTTACTGATCTATTCAAATTTAATCTGGTGTACAGTTAATGTGTGGATTGGTTACCAATTTCTCAGTTAACTGTGACACCAATAGCTTAGTTGCAGGCACAAGAAAGTATCATGAATTGCCATTTTCCACAGCATTATATTTGAGACCCAAAATCATTGGTGTGAAAATATAACTTACAGGAAGCAACCTTAGTACTCAGGACTTTAATTAACCAGCTAAAAGTTCTCTCTTTGTATCGGAAGCCTTATTCACACAACTTTCCATCTTGGAGCTTGAAAGTATCAAAATTAAGAAGATACAAAACAATTGCATGTGCTTGCTTATACATAGACTTTTATTGAGAACCAATTAAGAATTATAAAAGTTAACAACTTTTAATAATGTAATAATAATGACAGTTTAAAAGTATTCAATGCTTTCAGTGTTATTTCAATTAAATTTGTATACATATGTATGATATCAGATGGCTTCACTTTTCTCTAATTTATAATATTCCATCTAGGATGAACAATTTCTCATACATTGCCTTTAATCTTATAGGTTAGTTGATTTTGCGTGGATGAGTTAGATCTAAACACATGAAAGCTAGATAAGTATATGTTAGGAAGGTGACTCCTAGCAAGCACCGCTTGATCACCTAATTCACCTCTTAACTAAACTATAGGCCAATTTAGTATGTTTCTAATTTAAGGATAAAATTTGTTTTTCTCTCAAATATTTTTAAATGATAGTTTTAGTCTTTATTATAAAAATATTATTATATTTGTAGTTCTTATATTTTAATAGAAACACATGTTTGGCAAATTATGTTGTGATCAATTATGATACATACTTTTACTTACCACTTTTGTAAAACCATATTTTTTGTACCATTATTTATAGTGATTTGGTGCATTTAATTCGGTCATCTCTCTCTCTCTCTCTCTCTCTCTCTCATAGTAGTTTCTAACTTTCTATTGAATAGAGCAAATAATGCAAAATTGTTCATTTTGTCTGCTACAGCCACAACAAAACCAAAGTTTCATATAATACATTGTTTTATTTTTCGAAAAACCGAGGTGAGTACATTCTATGAGCCAGCATTAAACTTGCTCTGAGAAGAAGCTACATAACAAAATTTGTATATCCTTTGCGTATTAGAAATTGTAAATGAGAAAACATGTTTGGAAAAGGACAAAACAGTACAAGTTAAAAATTGTATTTGTATAACCGGACACTTCAACATTAACACTAAAATCTATTCTTAACGTATTAAAATGGTTCCAAATATCAATAAAATCATTCTTTCCCCTGCACATATATGGTTCCAACATCAATAATATCAAGTTGAAAAACGAAAGGAGGAGGAAATTGCTCGGAATAAAAACGTTTACACTGTCCTTCCCAGTCCTCTAATAAAAGTGGCCTTCACAATTACTTGAAATTCTCCTGCTAAGTATAAAAGAAAATGATATTGATGTGTAAAGAAGACGAATAACAATAACATGTAACAATTTTTACCATATCATTGTCTGTTACACCTTACAAGAAACGGTTTTACATTTTCCAATATAGTGTTCGTACAAAGTAATACACCACATATTATAGACCACACCACAGAACCTATGCACAGACCAGGATTTGGGGTAGAGGGGAAAGACCAAAGTGTAACAAGAATGACCAAGGCTTGCCACCTCTCACTTATTATCTAGAATTGTTATAGCCACCAAACTGAAGAAACAACTTTTGCAGCGTGATTATCAGAAGCAACACTCCTCCAGCACACAACAGCAGCAAAGCGCTGCTATGCTGCAAATGTAAATGAAGGATTCTCAGTCTTATTACCACCATAAAAACTAACAGGAGGTGAATTGGATACAGAAACTAAGAAAAGATTTCATGCAATTTGTTGGTTTTAATGAACAGAAGTTGATGTCTCAAGCTGAAATGAAACAATTCTATTCTATAAGACATTATTAATGATGCATCAGCAAAGCTAATTGAAGAATTCTGCAACTACGGATTAAGGGCATGAAGCATCTCTGCATATACCCTTGGTTGAGAATTTATACCAGGAAAAACCTCGATTCAGGAATAATAATGTATTAGGCTCATAAGTGAAAATGTAGTAAGTTAGTAAGTATGACTCTATAACTATGTTTGACATTTGAGAAAAGTAATATCTACTTTATAATCTTTTACATTCAAAGTTTGTGATTATTGTTTTTAGGTATGACACTGCGACTGAGGTTAAACTTGATGCTTTGGTATTTTCCCATTGAACAAAACTTGGAGTAGTACCTTTAAGTGTTTTTTTATGCTATTCTCCAATCAGAATTGGAATTTCATCTTATGAATCAACATAATAAAAGTTTGCATTAAAGATCAGCAGAGGCCACTGAGGTGAAACTCCAATTATAATTAGAGAATTGTACCAAAAACACCTAAGAAACCACATCTAAGTTTTATACTTTCACAAAGTAGCAGTTGATCCTTTCATTCCAACACATACTAAGTTGCACACCTTGAACATGACAGAATCTCTCCAAAACAAGTGTATCCATCAACATAAACCATAAAAAATCAAGCCTTAGTCTCCCACTTCTCAACTCAACTCAACTCATCTCACTTGCATATAATAATAAACAAACCCTTCCACATTATTTAATCCCAAATTCTTATTCACTTTTCTATTTGAATGTTTTGTCAACAATCGCATCCCCCATAATTCAACACAAACTTTTAGGGTTAAAACCCTCATAAACTATTCAGCAAGAGAATGTTCACAAGAAAAAATATAATAACTGCCACTCTACCAGGAAAAGTAGATCTAAAGTGAAATAACAAAGCCACGACTCTAAACAAAAAGCCAGGCTGCAAAAATAAAAATAAATAAAAGGTAAGATATGTTTTAGATTGCTCAATTTTTGTTAATCCTTATACTATTTTTTTTTAAAGTCACATTAACATTGGTGCGAGGTATCTGCTAGCTTTGCTAATCCCTAATTTCCGTCAAAAAACATGACTAATCGATCACCTTTAGTGGAATTCCTTTCTCAGCCTATCTAAGAGATCCGAATCTTTAATCCCTGTGCTTTCAAAACCGGTTATTTTAGTTCTCATATTCTTTACTCTTTTTTATTTTTTTAATAAAATTAGATAATTTATCCCATACCTAGTATCCTAAATTCTTGGATAGAAGAAAAAAAAGAGGACTAAAATAATTAATTTTAAAATATAGGGACTAAGATTGACCCAAAAGAAATGGAAAAAAAAAAAAAAAAAAAACGTACCAGCCTCGCAGGAACGAGAAGCAGCCAGGCTCATCGTGACCGTGATGGTGGTGATGATCCACGTGCTGGTAGTGGTAGTGCGGAGGAGGAGGAGGCGGCGGTGAATGGCCGTGGTCGAAGTACCCCTGGTACGAGTCATACTGCGGCGGCTGCGGCGGAGGGTAGCCGCTGTATCCCGGAGGCGGCGGCGGAGGGTAGCCTTCGTGGGGCGGCGCCGACGGATAACCCGGCTGGGGTGGAGGGTAAGGAGATCCGTACCCTATTCAGAAATTGTAATTTAATAGATTATTAACTCGCCAATCTCGTTGAAAGGATGAAAAAAAATGGAATAATTGAAATTGAATTTGAAAGGAAAATTGAAATAAGAGAATGATAGCCGTAGGTGTGTACCTGGGGGAGGGGGAGGGTGAGGGTGATGAGATTCGTGCGATATTCTCTGGAAATTGCTCATTGGACTTGTTTTCTCACTGTGTGTACATGTGAATGTGAGTGAGAGGGAGGAGGAGCTGAAATAGTCGATGGAAAGAGAAGAAAGTAAAAAAGTGGAAGAATAAATTAATTATATTAATTAATTAAAATTTGAAAGCCGATCATATTCATGGACCCGGTTTTTTTTTTTTTTTAAACAATGAAAAAAATAAATAAATTAAACATTCACAGTAACTAACATTGGTGTAAATTTGTGCTTAAAATTCTTAAATTTATGGACATTGTAGGATCTACAAATTTAAGATAAATAACTTATTTAAACAAGCATGTATGTATGGTAGATGATCTAACTCAACTTAAACTACTTATAAGAAAAGGCTTAATGTAAAGTAAGAGTAAACTATCACTTTTGTCTTTGAAATTGTGTAAACTGCTACCATTTTAGTCCTGACATATGCAAATTTACTCTCATCATCTCATGATAGTTTTTAAATTTTATAACTTATAACTTACTATCATTATATGGAACTAGCAACAGGACAAAAATTAGTGAGAAATTACAATCTCAAGAACTTTCTTTTTTCAATTTTGTCAAATCTTAAGGACTACAATGATAGCGATTCAGCGAATGACAATTTCAGAGTGCAATTTAGCTATTTACTCGTAAAATAATGCACATGAAAGACACGAGGATAGTTTTCTATACTTATATCTACAATCTATAATTCTCTCTTTCTCATTGAAATTGTCAAACCTCACCTAAGTATCATTAGGTCTGAACAATTTATTTCATCTATACTTTCCAAACTTCCATTTCCCTTTTGTGCCAGGATTTCGGGACAAATGTTAATTTGAAGGGTAGTTGTGTAGATTTTTTTCCAATTTCCTTTGCACTCATTTTTCAAGCTTATATTAAATTTCTAATTATGTATATTTATAATTTTTAAAATTATATGTAATTTTTTAATGCTCATCTCTATTCCCATTCAGATACAGGTATACTACATCCGGATTAGGAACGAGGATAGACATAAAAAAATTAATCTCATAGATGATTGGAGATGGGAATAAAGAATATCATACTCATTTTTATGTTAGACTAGTTTATCTAAAATTAAAATAAATATTTATAAAATGAATATTTATTTTATAAATAGATAGAATTTACTTCTTTAAATAAAATAAGTGTTCAGACAAAAACATTAAAATAAATTTAGACAAATATATTATAAAAATAAATAATTATTTATTTTATTAAATAAATTTAAATAAATCATTCTTATCCTGTTGTTAACTTGTTATGGCTAATGAAAATAGGTCAAGTCAATTTTTCCTTGATAAAAAATGACTTAAATATGACATGTTTTTCTGTCAAATATATTTATAAAGGCATATTTTAACCTACATAAAAGTCTAACATGGGGTAAAGTCTATATTAGACTATAGAGTGTACTTTGCGATAATTTATAACTTGGATAATCACTAAAAAAAAAAAATATGTTAAACGAATCAATTCTAATTACTTTGTTTATAATGATATAAACTTATTTGTAAGATTTAATATAATTTTTATGATAATAATTTAAAAACATATTTTGTAAGTTAAACACTTTGTGTAGGACAACATTTAAAATACGTATATGAAAGATTTTAATATATTTTAACAAATTTAATGTAATATAACAACAACAAGTATTTAATTATGTTTGTTTAAATAGAGAGGAACCATTAATAAAAAAAAATGTCATTCAAATCAGTGAATTATTAGTTAATTGATATGATTGGTCTATATTAAAAAAAATTAAAAATATTTATTATATATAAATTTTAAATTTATAATATTTTATTTAATTAATTTTTAATATTATTAAAAATTATTTAATTTATTCTTCTTTATATTTTAACATTTTCTATTAGCTATTAGTAGTTATAATTTTTTTTATATATTTTATTTTTAATTTTATAAGTCATTCCGTTTATTTTATTTTTATTTAAAATACCAAACTTTGATTAAAAATATAAAAAATAATAAATAAATATATAATAATAAATAAAATTTATGTAAAATATTTATATATATAAATATTTCATAATAATATTAATTAGATCATTAGACTATTTTTTTTAACCATATTTTTTTCTTTCACAAAATTCAAACTCAAGAACTTATTTTAATTTAATTTAATTTAATCCAGTCATCAATCCTACCAAAGAATTTTTTGGTTTGGTAAGTTGGTTACGCTATAACTAGGCTCTTAATGAACGGCCTAACCTTTACATGCTTTCCGAAAAATTATAACCATCAATCAACATTTTTTTTCCATTTCACTTCCACCTCATTTTCTCTCTTTATCTTGTCTCCTTTATCCACTACAATTGACACCATTTTGTGTCAAATCAAAGCAACCTCTAATTAATTAATAATATCGTGTAAGAATATTAGTTAGCCACGACTTAATATTATGACAAACAAAAAGTCTAATCACATTGATATAAACAGTTAATTAAACTACAAAGAATTAACAATTAAGCAAGACGACCAAACGTAACTAAAGAGGATACGTTAATTATACAAACTCAACTGAGAATTCAAATAAAGGGAGAAGAGAAAAGAAAAAAGTGAGGGTGACTTAATAAAATGAATCAATCAATAAATCCTGTAAACAAAAGAAAAAGGTCATAATATGTATATGATATTACATATATCGAAACGACCCAATTCGCCCCAATGGTGGAAACAGAACCACCAACCAAATCAAGGAAAAAAAAAAGCTTAAACACGCACGTGCATGGCAGTTGTCACGTGCGTACGTACCCTCGAGTCCTTCAACATTTCTTCATCAATATCCACGTATGTGTGTTGTGTGCATGTGTTTGTCATCATCATGGAGTTAATTGGTAATGTTTTTCTTTGTTTTGTTTTTCCCCTAGCGGCGAAGATGAGAGTTCCCGTCAAACAACTCATCAATGCAAGATTCCACATCCTCAGCCTGATACTTTATGTACTTCTCAGTTTGCCTCCCCGGATCCAAGATTTGCGAAAACCTACCCAAGAAGGATCTGTACGCAGGAATCACGAGCGCGGCAATTGAAACCCTAAGCTCCGATTGGAGTTGTTTGTCGGAAACCACCCACGCGCTCTGCGTCTTGTGGATCTCCTCGAACGCCGCGTTGAAGCTCTTGAATCGCTCCTTCAGCACCGGCTTGTGCACCTTCCCGTTGTCGTTCAAACCCTTGGGGCTAAGATAACTCAAAATCTTACTCCACGTTTCCACCTGGTAGTTCTTGTGGTAGGTTCTCAGTTCCGTGGATCTCTTGCGGCACCACGTTTCTCCCATCACTTCGTAGATCTCCGCCGAGAATTTTATCTTCTGAACTATGTACCTTCCGTTGTTCATCATGAAGATAGAGCTTAGTGGTATTTCTTTGTACAGCTTCGCTTTTCCCTCCAGGTTTGAGTCCAGAAGCTCCATCACCCTCATTAACTGCGCTGCGAAAGGTGACATGTCTTCTTTCTGTTTGTTGCTGTACTTTGGTTTGATATCTTCGTAACGAGGCATGCTTGTTGAATCTGCACGCTCGATTTTTGAATGCTCTTTGAACACTACTTCCAACGTGTCTTTGTATTCACACGCTAGCCTTAGGTAGTTCATGATGTAGCGCGTCAGGGGATGCACCGCGCCGTTGGCCACCGGAGTTTTTCCGGCCTCCGACTTGATTGAGTTCTCCAGGTCACAGAATATCAACACCGCCGCCTCGCCGAGGCGGCACTTCGCTGAAGTCGTCTCGTACTTCAGTTCCCAGACGATGCCCCTGGGGAAGAGGCTCTCCATAACTGGAATGACGTCCCTCAGGGTCTCGTACATGTCCAGTAGCTTGAAGAGCTTCTCCCCAGCGCGCTTCGTCATGGCAACGCTCTCCCCGAAGTTGATGAGCTGGATCACAATTCCGTGGAAGAGGTTGCCGAAGAGGGTCGTCGCCTTGTTTGCCGAGAATTCCTCCGCGAACACGGACTCGGCGAGCCTCTTCTCGCCGGGGAACCACACAGAGGTGCATTCCTTCCACGTGTTAATCCACGTGGGGATCTCGCGCTCCAGTGCCTCCCACTGCATTTTCTGAACTTCGTCAATGCTGATTTTCTCGTACCCTAGCTCCTTGTGCATGGCATCTTCGAACGCGTTCTTTCGCGAAATTGCGTAGACATGGCAACACTCGTTTTCGTAACCGCCCGCTATCATTTCCTTAGCTATTTTGCTCAGTTTGGTGACAGTTTCTTCCGCTAAACATGGGAAATCGGTAACTGGTTCTGCCGGTGACTCAGTAGCCTCCGGGGATTCTGCCGCGTGTGGTTGTTTCCCTTTCGAGTCTGCAGCAGCAGGTTTGGCTTGGTTTCTAGATTCTTCCATTAGTCTCCGGAACTCATCCTCTAAAAACGACATCGCACGCTGCTGAATCGCGCCGATGCCGTTGATCATGAAATCTATTTTGCCCTTGACTTTGTCCTTGTTCTTGTTCTCGTCCTCGGCCTTGTCCTCCTCCTTGTCCTTGTTTTCCTCTTGTTCTTCCTCGGCGGGAGGTAGATCATGATCATGATCATGAAACTGAGCGTGGTACTCTATGAAATGTTTCAACAGCTTTGAAATGCGATTCACGCATTCCAGAAACGACGAATCCTCCTCCTCTGTATCTCCCCATTTGGCCTCACTGGTTTCGTACTTGGCTATTTTCTCTTCCATTATTTGCAAGAAAGTGGGGATGAAATTAGGGATCTCCAATTTTATGGCGGCTTCTTTGTTTGCATCAGCTGCATTGTGTTGCAGAGCGACAAGGAAGTCGTCAATGTCTTCCGAAATCTTCTCGAGGCTCGGAGGGGGAGAATCTGGTGGAGTAATCTCCACAGTTTCTTCTTCTTCCTTTTCTTCTTTTTCTTCATTCTTCTCTTCCTCTTTGGGTTCCTGGTCTCCTCCCTCGACGACGTGATCTGAATCCTCCATGGCTTTTTCAGTTATTTCGTCGTCCGGTTTGGCGTCGAGTTTTTCTTCGGTCTCTGGCGGCACCACCGGCTCATGAGTCGTCGTAGTAGTAGTGTTGTCGCCGGTGTTCATGTGTTCTTCAACTTTGTGAGTCAAACTGTCAGAATTCTCGACAAGGTTATTCTCCATTATTATTATTATTATTTTGTGATTATTGTTGGGATGATGAAGATTTGGTTTCCCTCAGAGAAAGAAAACAAAGACTGGAAAATAAGGTGTTTCAGAATGATAAATGCCAATACAACAACATTGGAGAATTATCCACACCTTGTGTTTTGTTCTTTTTTTAAATTTTTGTTTTCCTTAATTACTTCTTTTAGCTTTTTTTTTTAAGTTAGTTTTCTTCCCGGGATTGAGAATTGAAATGGTCGTGTGAAAGAGAGAGAAGAAAACGAATGGATAGAAAAGCTCCAATGAGAACAGAAATTACACAAAAAGGTCCCAAATATGTGCGGTTGACCGTTGACTTTTATTTATTTCTTTTTTGTCTTTTTAACCAATATGAAAAGTAAATTTTGTATCTATTTTTAATAAATTTAGAACTTGAAAGTAGTAATTGTCTCGTTACATTTTCAATTGAGTGACTCTAGTTTCAAAATTTTACTCTCATCGTGAATTTGATTTTTAAATTTAAATAATTTGGTTAATGATATTAATTAAGTACTAATAGGGATGGCAATATGGACCCAGACCCTACGGGCACCCGAAAAAATACCCATACGCGGGTAGGGTAATAACCCGCATATTTGGGGATGGGGATGGGGCGGGTATTTACCCGTAAAATCTCATGGGGATGGAGTGCGGGATGCAGATCTTTAGTACCCACCCCGCCCGCCCGCACCTTATGTATATACATATTAATTAATATATTATAATTTTATTATTTAAATTATTCAATTATCTATTTATTATTTTAATTATTCTTTTTATATGTTAATTTTGATATTCTATTATGATTTAATTTTTATTTGTATTAGTAGTTTAAAGCAATATAGAAACTATGGAAATAAGCATTTACAAAATATGGAGAAATTAATTCGGATGATGAAGTTAAAATATTATATCTATTTATGTTTTATTTTTAATATATAATTATAAACTAATTAGTTTTAAAAATATATTAGTTTTTCCTGTTTAATTAGAGTTTTTGTTTAAATTTATGTTGAATGATTATTTTTGTAATGTTATTTATTTATATAAATCAATATTCGTTTGATTTTAATATTATATAAGGGTGTATTGGATTAGGATTTTAAAATACTTTTTTGGCATAAAAAAGTCTTAAAGATTTTTAAGATTTTGTAGAAACTAAAAACTGTTAAGATTTTTTTAAGATGACTTTTGTGATTAGGATTTTATAATTTGGATTTAATGGATTTAGAATATAGGATTTCACATATTTATAAGATAAGATTTGAAAAGATTTTATGGATTTCTAAAAAAAAAAAAAATTCAAAACTATTAAACACAAACCAACAAGAGTGTGCTTGGAAATATTATTGAACATAGGAAATGAACCATTATGGCAAGGAAAAGTGTGATTCAGAGGGAGAAGAAGAGACAAAAATTGGAACAGAAATATAATTTGATTCACCGATCCTCAAAAAAAGAAATAAGCAAAGTTCCGTCGTTAAGTGATAAATGGGAAATGCATGGAAAATTAGAATCACTACCGCGTAATAGTGCACCTATACGTCTTCATCGACGTTGTTTTTCGATCGGAAGACCGCGAGCTAATTATCGAGACTTTGGATTATCCAGGACACATACTTCGTGAAATGGTTCATGCATGTTTATTGCCGGTGCAACAAGATCACTAATCATAAATTATCATAAACTGAATCATCTCACCTAATGTACATGAACTCATTTTGAGATATATTTTTCACAAATTTTCATAAAGTAATAGTGAAAAATAATAACAAAATATTAGTAAAAAATATAAAATGTTTCATTTAACTCATAAAATCAATAATGTCATCAAAATATAAATCAAATAATTCAACAAAAAATATATGATGATCAAAACATTAATCATCTCGCTTAACTTGAAGAATATCCAAAGTTGTCTATGTTTTATAACATCCCAAACATTGCTCTTTGTTTCCTACGTTAAATTGTATATTTTTTCAAAATTGATTGCAATAGTTTAGAAAGGTCTTTTAAAACTTTAACTTGATTGTTTATCCCGAGTTAAAACTTCTTCTAGACTCGGATCTATTTCTTTTATGAAAATTTTCATTTCATTAAAAATTTATGAACTTAAAATGAATGAGACAGTGGACTACATTGTAGGCTTGTAAATTGATTCATAGTGATTTTGATGTATGAACACATTACTATTAAAATCATATGAAAAGTCTCATCTTGAAAAAAAAAAATGTGTGGGTGAGAGATTATGTCACTTGCCTTCAAAGCAAAAATAATGAAATAAATAAAAAAGTTTGAGATAAGAAAGAAAAAGAAAAGTCTCTCATAGTTGAATGTGATTGTTTGTAGGGTTTGGTATTTATATGATCAACTAAAAAGTCTATAAAATCTACCAAAATCCAATTAAAAAAATTCATAAAATCTTTATAATTTTGAATAACATGATTTTTTTTTTTTTTTTTTTGCGTTATTCAAAATCCCAATTGAATACCACAAGATTTCGTTGCCCTTTGAAAAAAAAAATCTTGATAATCTTGATTGAATACTATTAGATTATTTTTTATCATTTAACAATCTTGATTGAATACCCAAGACATTTTTACAAAAAAAAAAAAATTATTCAAATCTTAAACAATCCTAATCCAATACATCTCCTAAGTTTTTGTTTTTTTTTTATATAATTTTTAATTTTATATATATGAAAAGTGCGGGTCGCGGGTGCGGGTATGGGTATATAGGTACCCAGAGGGTATGGGGATGGGGATTGAAATTGTTACCCGCACGGGTATGGGGCCGGGGACGGGTACTTTTTTCAAACACGGGTATGGGGACGGGTACTATAGTACCCTACCCATACCCTACCCATTGCCATCCCTAAGTACTATCTCCGTTCAATGATTTAAATAAGTGATAATTGTAGTATAAAAAATTATTTTGATGATTTATATATTCTCTAACAAAGTAATAATATAAGTACTTTATTAGTTTTTTTGGTTAAAATTATTTCAATATCCGTCTTACGTTTGATGTAGTACGTATTTGGAATTCACAAGCAGTGCTTCGAGAGAGGGATACACATTGTGTATTGGAGATGGGTCAATCACTATATATATATATATATAAACCTTTGCTGTGCAACGAACCATGGAATGTTTGAAATGATAAATGGTTTGTTCAGTAGGAAATTGTTAGGGATAGATAACATTCTAAAAACTCCCCATGTGGAGTTTTGAAAATAATGGTTTGTGTATAATTATATATTTACTCTAGTTCGATCTTCTTATAGACTCATTATGGAATGTATACAAGATACTGGTTAATGAAATAGTAAAAAAGAACAAAGAAAGAGTGAATGAATGATGAATGATTTCACTATTGAAGAAGTTGGTTACATCAATTGCAATGTAGGTATATATACATGACTAACTCCTTATGAAACTAACTAATCAGTCAATATGTCACCTCAAGTTGATGAATGGATGTTAAACTTTCTAACTTTGGAATGAATAAACTGAAATGTTGTAGGGACAAGAGCTTTGGTAAAGATGTCAGCAAACTAATTGGAAGAGTTGATAGGTAACAGATTTAGGAAGTCAAAATCTAGCTTAACACAACCAATGTAATAATCAATTTCAATGTGTTTGATGTATTCATGAAAAATAGGATTAACAACAATGTGAAGTGTTGATTGTTGTCATAGTATAAGAGAATAGGATGGATGAAAGGAATGCAAAATCTTCAAGTAAGTAAGTGAGTCAATGTAACTTATATGTTGTGCTTGCAAGAGCACGGTATTCAATTTCAGAAGAATTGCAAGAGACCATAGCTTGTTTGTTGGATCTCCAAGCAATTAGAGAAGAGCCAAGGTAAACTTAGAAACTCATGGTGGAACGACGAATGTTTATGCAACTTACCCAATCAAAGTCACTGAAGACCTTCAATTGAGTAGTGTTGGAAGTAGAGAGGAAAAGGATAGATCCAGGGAGCTCTCTTAATGTAACAAAGGATTCTAAGGGCAACTTGTTAATGAGCTAAAGTATGGTGAGAAACGAATTGATTAAGGTGTTGAACATTGTAAGTAATATGCGAGCGAGTGTTGATAAGATAAATGAGACGGCCAATTAGTTATATGAAGGAAGAAACACTAGAATCAAGTAATAGAATGTCGAATTCACTATGTAATCAAGTGCCATAATCAACTGGGGGCTCAGAAATTTGGAAGCCAACATGCCAACATCAGATAAAATATCAAAAGCATACTTATGCTGAGAAATGTTGACACCAAATTTGTTGCAAGCAACTTCAAAGCCTAGAAAAAATTTCAGATCACCAAGATCTTCAATTTTAAAGACATTATCAAGTATTGAGTGATTGAAGTAATTTTCGGGGAATCATTGTCAGTTAGAACAATATCATCAACATATATTAATAGTGCAGTTAAAGAGATACCATTACTCTTGAGAAAAAGTGAATAGTCGAAAGTGGACTATATATAATCATGACAAACTAACAAATATGAGAGACGTTCAAATCAATAACGGCTAACCTGTTTAAAACCATAAAGGGAACCACTGCAAGGAGAAATAAGAGTAACCAGACTCTCACTTGGATGAAGATAATATAGATTATGTATATTTAGGATTTGGTCAATTTTTGTGCTCATGATTGATTCTCACAAGAATTATACAAATTAAAATAATTGAAGAAGAAATGGAAGAAGATAAAGTAGTGCTCTGTAAAGCTCTTCAATTGAAGAGTTTTGATACCATAATAAAACATTAAACCAGATTGAGATAAAAAAAGAAGAAAAAGTAATAACATAGAACAGATAAAAGAGTAAATAAATGATATCATTACTAAAAAAAAAAAGTTGGTTACATCAGTTGCAATATAGATATAAATACCTGGTTAGAAAAATAACACAAAAACTAACTAGTTAGCGTGGTTAACGAGTAGTTAATGAAACAGTTAAATCTAACTCCCTGTTAAATTGACTAATGAGTCACTGCCAGTCAATATATATCATGTTAAAAGACTAGTGGAATTTGATATGGAATCTAGAGCTGCTACAAACTATGCTATCTTTTTTCAATATTGTGAATTTCATGGTGTATCTTTCTTTTGATTATGAATGAAATGGCCTAAATATCTCTTGTATAAAAGAAAATTTGCTCTTTATTTTATTTTATTTTATTTTAATAAGTAGTCATATGTTCATTTATTTTAAAGTTAAATAACATCGATTTGACTAAAACTAACTTTAAACCATGAAAAATAATTTAAAAAAAAATAAAATGTACCAAAATTAATTCTAATTACAGATTTTGTATTAATCTATTTTCAATCATTAAAATATATTTATAAAGGAAAAAATATTTAAAATAAAGCAATTAAGTTACAATTAAGATATAAATTATTAATTGTTTATTTGATTTTATAGTATTATATATATATATATATATATATATTTAATAACATTAAATATATTTACATTTTTAGTCATTCATTATTTAAATTATAAGAAAAAAAAACCATGCACTGATTATTTTACACGCATTATCATTATGAGCTTTAAACAATGTGAAAGACTTTTTTTTTTTCTTCTTATCAATCAATGTGAAAGACTTTGCAAAATGTGGTCAACTGAATCATAATAAGAAAAGAAAAAAAATCTCAAGTGATTTAACTTGGATTTTCTCTCCACCATTAAATTTCCTGAATCTTAGTGGTTTGAAATGTCATAGGAAGAATCCAGACCCATTAGAAAACGTGTTATTTATTTATTAACACTGGTAAAGTACAGATACTTTTGTTTTGTGGACTTAGTTTATCGAACTCTAGAGACAGTTGTCGTCATTAATATATCCGATGGGAACAGTTCCAACCCAAATCCGAAAACGATGGTTTGTTTTTATAAGATATAATACGTATTAAAAAAATTAATTAATTTAGTTTAAAATATTAAATTTATTTTTCAAAACTATTACTATAAACAAAACTAACAAATATTAATAGATTATTATATTTTTTTCACTGTCATATTATTCAATAACTGATATTAATAAAATAATAATTAATATATAAAAAATTAGAAATTGAATTTTGTGATTTTGTAAAAAAGATTAAACTTCACTTTTAACTTGTTATATTATCACTCAGCAAACGAAAGGTTGCTTTATCTTTTGCTTTTGCTTTGTTATCGCATCGTATCCGGCTGAAACAAGAAACTGAGTGTGAAGTGTGTGTCTCAGAGTGAGAGAGAGAATGAGGTATGGTGGAGGAGGAAGAGGAAAGAGGAGGCGCGTGGCGCTGAAACCGTTATTTGTTTTGTGTGTAGCGGTGACTATTGGCTTGGGACTCCTGCTGGTGCTTTCGCTCAGGCCCTTGGATTTGGAGGAGGATGCTCCTCCCGCTAGTACTACCGTGCCTCTCGAGAGAGTTAGAGCTTCTTCCACCAACAATGGCTCACGCGTGGCGTTTCGGCGCGTGGAAGAGAAGCCATGCAAGACGGTGGAGGAAATGGGGGAGGATTTCAGAACTGGCGTCGGGAATAAGGAGTCACTCAGAGTCAGAACCATTATCGAGAATCATTTTCTTGCCAACGGTACTTTCGCCCTTTTTCATTTTCGATTCTCGTTCGGTGCAAAATTCTCTTGAATTAGCGCTAGCGCCAGTAATGTATTATTGCGAGCGGTGTTAGTCACCATCCGTGTGTTGGGACACCTGTTATGGTGTCGCGGACAGTTTGTCCGAGTGTCACCAAGTGTCGATGAAGTATGAAGTTAGAGTGATAAATTGACACATAATAGAAACACTATAAGAAATCAAAGTGATTTAAATAAAAAAAAATAAAAATGAGAGACCCAGTCTTAGTGAAATTAGAAATAGGACAAGAAAAAAAAGGAGTATTTTAAACTTTTTTTTTTTAAAGAAGAGAAGAGTATTTTAGACTACTACTATTTTTTTTTATTTTATGTATCAGTATATCACGAGGAGGTAAAAATAAAATAAAATGTTAAAAAAGGATTTTATTACATTAGAATTACAAATGATATTTATTACTTAAAAAAATTTCTATATGTTAGCCTCTGACAATTGTAACTGACTAACTGATGCATAGGACTAAGGCATTGTTATTATTTGGTTTTCATACGAGGTGTCAAATTTGTGCACGAGAATGGTACATGCATGGTTTCCCTTAAAAAAAGCCTCAATTCGAGTCTTGTGTGTGTCTCTTGTATGGTAAAAATTCTCTCAAGTTAGACTTGTGGCTATTCTCAACTTTGAATAGGGTCTTCGATAAGAGAAAATTGTGTATGACAATGCAGTGGAACACAAGTTACACAGCTAGTGGTTTGTTTTGCCGAGCACATATGAATTTTGTAATGTGCTTTTTCCATGTAAATATAGGAAGTTATTTTAAGAGATGTTATTTTGTTTGGAGCATTGACATCTGGGGATTGAGCAACAATACTATTTTGAGACAAATGTTTGACAGTTAATACAGTCTAAGTTCTGTGTTTGTTTGTACTATGCTAATTTTGACTGTAATTAAAAACTATATACTATAAATACACCACCAGTGCTTCTGTGGAGAATGGTGTTACTGCGTTAGATTAGAAGATGGGTTTGATTTTGTTTCAGGTGCTTCAAGAGTGAGGGATTTGGCCCCAGAGCAGTTCTGTAGACATGGGTTTGTTCTTGGGAAGACATCTGAGGCAGGTTTTGGGAATGAAATGTACAAGGTCTTAACTGCTGCAGCACTTAGTGTAATGCTCAACCGCTCCTTGATCATTGGTCAAACCAGGCATATTGGTTCTTTCTCAAGCCTTTCTTTCTTTCTTTCCTTTTTCACTTTCACATTCTTTCTGTCAACCGAAATTCTAGAGTATCCATGTTTATCAGACAGAATCACAATTGACTTGACCACACACTGCTACAATTATTATTGTAATAAAACTACATTTCTTATTACCGTGTTGCTACATTTCAGAGGAAAATATCCTTTTGGAAACTACATTTCTTATTCCAACTTCACTTTTACAATGAAAGAAATCAAACATTTGTGGAGACACAAAGACTGTGAAAGAAAATATGGGAGGAAACTGGTTATGAGGATTGATGACTTTATGAAACCAGTAGCAACAAATGTTATCTGCAGCAATTGGAAGAAATGGAAGCAACCTATCATATGGTAAGGTGAGAATAGTTTTTAGTCTAAGATGCAAGCATCATAAATATGAGCATAAACTTTTATGTTTTAGGTTCCAAGGAACTACTGATTCTGTGGCGGCACAGTTTTTCTTGAAGAATGTTTACTCTCAGATGAGGATGGCTGCTCTCAATTTGTTTGGTGACCCGCAAGTCGTAGGTTTAAGACCGAATGTTTTTGGGGAGCTCATGAGGGTTCTCATATCCCCTTCAGATGATGTTGAGGCAGCTGTCAAATGGGTTATTGGTGGTGGGGAGAATCCTGACATCTCATTGCATATGCGGATGCTTATGAATAGGTAATGGAAGTATGTGTTAACGAGGACTGCTAACAACACACTTTTTAACACATTCATATTAATACACTCTCTCATAGGTTAAAATTCATTGAAAACTACCAAATTAGGAGAAAGAGTCATTAAATAGGATGTGAGACTCATCCCATTTTTTAATTTTCAATAAATTTCTTCCTGTCAAAGAGAGTGTGTCCAAAAGAATGTTCCTAGCATTTCTCATGGGTTGATTTCATTGAGTGGAAATCATCATGCTTGATGATAAAATCCTAAAATAGTCTTGCTTCTACTACTTTTTATGTGCATGAGGTGTGCTAGCAACAAAATATCTAAAACACTCTCCATCATTGGTTAAAGTTTATTGAAAAATTACAAAACGTTAGAGATACCAATAAAGATGTGAGACTCGCAAAATTTTGTGATTTTTAATAAATTTTAATCAATAGAAGAAAATATGCTTAAAAGAATGTGCTAGAGAGTGTATTGCTAGCATTTCTTTTAAGTGCATTGTTGATGCAAAATATCCATGTAGTATGTAAGCAAAAGAAAATGCTTGTAGTTGTAGCATCAAAACATTTTCTTTATGTTGGGTATCAATGGTCAACCTTCATATGGGATATGGGTTTAAATGACTAATTCTGTTTCTGGCATCACCTTTTGCAGGTCTGGAAGAACTGTGCAGGCAGTGTTGCATTGCCTGAAAAAAGCCATACAAAGTCAACATCTAATGTCATCAAGACCAAAGGTGGTTGTGGTGTCAGATACACCTGCTGTTGTTAAAAGTATAATGTATATGTCTAACATAAGTGAATATGCAGAGGTAATTATTCAAGTCCTGATTGCTAAACTGCATGCATATACACTTATTAATGTGTAGATGGTACCATATGTCTAACATTTTTGGTATTAGTTAACAGTTACCAATGAAATTATCACCTGATATCAAGAACTGGCAACATGTTATTCTCAATATTGCCAATCTTCTGTATTAAATGCTTCATTGCTTCATTATCCAACCTGTTGTTCAATTTACCATTTAAGCAGTGATGCATGATGTAACTAAATGCTATAAAAATTTTGGGTCTTTGATTCTTGTTCATATCTTGCCCCCAGGTTCTTCATTTTGATTATGACAAATTCAGAGGAAGCATGTTTAAAGGTTTGCGCATTGCCGATTCTAGAAGGAGGGATTGGGGTACCGCGCCTAGATGGGTTGCTTTTGTTGATTTTTTTCTTGCTTCTCGTGCAAAACATGCTGCCATTTCTGGAGCTTACCGCCGTGTTGGGACTACGTATGCTCAATTAGTTGCTGCACTGGCTGCAGCATACAATCTGGGTACTTTTTGCTATTCACTCTACTTATTCTTGTAAGTGCTTGTTTGGTAGATTAAATCACGTTGAAATATCTTCTAAAGGTACATGTTCAGTTTTACATTGAGGAATTAGTTTTTAATTTAGAATTGATTCTAAGTTGAAATAACTTTGACAGTGTAGAAACAAACAGCCAAACATGCTATAAGTATCTTTTGGGTTGAATTAAAAAATTTATACTGAGTTTTGCTGCTAACTTAGGTTTTGAATAAAAATATCCAAACATAAATTCCATTACTTCAAAATCAATTTCCTTCAAAATCAAATATGTCAACATTCATCCAATCATGTTTGTTAGGAACTCTCCCATTGCCTGCCTCAACTCTCGAGGTGCAACTTATATACCTGTTGGACAACTTTACTTAATGTCAGATTGTTTTAAGATGAAATCTAACATGGTACCAAAGCCATCTTGGTAAATCGTCTATTCTAGTAGACTCGCTGGTTTGCACAAATTATTTTGAAATATGCCTGCTAAAACATATGATAATTTGTTTCACTCCTCAGGGGACAAGTCTGGTTCAAGGTTTGTATTCCTTAGCAGTTTCCAGGGTAATCTGTTGACCAATGGCCTAAAGCACCAGGGTGGTTGGGGCCATGTGTGGAGCAGATATGGTGGTCCATTGAGTTGCCGCAACCAGGGCAATCAGTGTGCCTTCACACCAGTTCTCCCTTCTGCTTGGTGGGACAGTCTTTGGCAGTCTCCAATTCCAAGGGATATTAATCGTCTTGCTTCCTATGGCATCAAATTATCTGCACTTGGCACTGTTGATGAAGTTTCCCTTAAAAAACACTGCAAGAAAAGGAAAAATGTTGTACGAACCATTACATTCAAATTGTAGTGTTTGGAACTTGGAAGTGTCACATTTCTCTTCTCTGTATTCTTAGTTGTATTATAACTTAGTTCATATATTTAACTCATGTGCGACTTGAGTCCCCTGTTCTAATTGTTTTCATTTAGCTTTCATCATCCTTTTATTGTTAAAATGAAGTTTTTCACCCCAAATTTTATCAAACAAAGAGAAATAACAAAGATGTGAAGATACTTTTATTATATATATATATATACATAAATAGAATCAATCAAGTTATTCTAAGTAATTTTGAGTTATTTTTCATCTTTAACCTTCACTTTCTTTTAATTATAAAAAATCTAGGGTTTGGCATAAGGCATCAATGTTTTGTGGGGAATGATTTATTTATTGGGAAGTTCTGTATTTGATTTTTATCATGTGTAAAAATTTGTTAAGTCAACAACAATAAAAATATTGCAAGTAAAATTAATTTTTGGTACAGTGGATTTATAATAGGTAATTCATTTTTTTTTAGTGGTAGATCAAAATAAAATTAAGAACGAAAATAAAGAGTAATTCTTTTGAAGTAATTTGATTCCTTCTTTTATACATTTCATTAATGTTTTAACTTTCTTTATACAATATAACCTATAACAAATACAAAAGGTAAAAATAATTTTTTGATGCATCTGTGATTAATAAAGCTCAAAAACTATCACCAATATATTGAACAAGGTACAATAATTGACATAAATAGAAAATTATATAATATACAACCAGTTCTTTGATTACCAATAAAGAAGAGTGTATTAGTTTATAAAAAAAAATATAAGAACCGAAAAAGAGACTGTATTAGTAATAATAGAATGTGCAAATAACAACAGCTAATTAAGGTTTTTGATTCGTGGGCTTTTGGGCCTTGGCCAGGATGGAGCATGGGTGGGTTGACCGGGCCGACCAGTATCGAAGACTCTCTTCTTCCTCTTCACTCTTCGTTCTCTCCGTTTCGGTGTGTGACATCGTAGAAGCGAAGATTCAGTTTGGGTTTTCCGATTCGCTCTCAATTCGCAGCGCGTGAGTGAAGAAAATGGACGGTGCCGAATTGCCCAACATAAAGAAATGGATTGTGTTGTATCCTGTTTACATAAATTCCAAAAAAACCATGGCCGAAGGAAGACGCATTGGCCTCGCCAAATCTTGCGAAAACCCTACTTGCGCCGAAATCGGCGATTGCTGCAGCTTTCTGAAGCTTCCTTATGCAATTGAGGTTCGTTACTCTGTTGCTGCCGTGTCAATTTCGGATTTATTTTCATTTTCACTGGGAAAAAAAAATTGATTGTTTATGGAACTTGGCAGATAGACAAGGCGTACCCTCGTGATTTCATGCAGAGAGGGCGCGTGAGGGTGTTGCTCAAGAAGGAGGATGGGGCTCTCTTTAATTCCGCCATCTCATCCAGTAAGATTTAAACTTTCTACCCATTTTATACTTACATGAATCTGAATCACTATGTTATTTGGATATCATTTTCATTCATACAATGCTGAACCCTACATACAGTGCGTTCTTGAACATTGTCGACAGTCTAGCTTAATGTTTCTGTAATGTACAATTGTCAGTGACATGATTACAAAATTTTGATATTTTTTTTCCCAACTGTGATGTTGGAACTCACTTGGCAATTGGGTTGGCACTGACAGCTTAAATTTGTCTATTTATAAAAAATAAAAAATAAAAAATAGAAAATAAAAATTGTGGTTACTTGTAATTGTAGCTTTCAGTTAGATAATCAAGTCTGTGCATATGTATGGTACATGGTGTCGAGTTGAGCAAGCCTCGCTTCTCTCAGTCTTATTGTATTCTACTTGTATGACGCAAGAGACAGTACATTGGAACTGGTCACTATGAAGTGTGGCTTTGACTTAGAGTACTATTGGCACTATGAAATTAGATTTTGGTAGAATTTAAGAGTTAGACTGGAACTGGTTTAATCTTTTAGATTTATCCATAAAAATAGTAATGAAAGATTTAGAAAGAAGTTGTGTACTTGTGTATGTAGAGCTAACCGTTAAATTGATGAATTTAAATATGTGCTTTTGTCATAGAAAATTAGAAATAAAATTTTGAATGAGAAATAGGTACTTCTGAAATCAAGTAATGCAAGATATTACCATGTATTGTATATATAACTTAATACAACTTGATCTATGGCTTCTCGTTCTGCCATCTCATCATGTGTGTGATAATCTCTGTTTTGTAAACTTTTTAAGGTTAGATTATAAAGCACATTCCCAACTCATGGGGCCAGTACCATTATGAACTCAACTTGATTATGGTTAAAGTGATTTCTTTTTCAATAGACGTAGTTTGTTTCTGGAATGCTGTCAAGAATTAAAAAAGAAAAAGAGGAATCAAGGATTTGTGGGTAAAATCACAAGATAAGCAGAGGATGAAAAACATGTTGTATGCATCAGAACTCCAAAATCAAATGCCATTTTGCTTGAAATAGTATTTTGAAGTGACAGTAAACTCTCATTGAGTGATTTAAGATTTTCCTCTTGGGGGGAAGGCAAACCCAGAAAGGTTCATTTGTTTTCATTTCAAAATTAAACAGGTTCTTTCCTTTTATTTTGAAGGGTGGAAGATAAAATTGATACTAAGAATAAGAAGCCGTGTTCATAACTTCATATGAGTATGTAGTGTAGAGTTTTAGAAATGGAAGCATAAATACTTGTCTATAGTATTTAAGGTCTGATAAGAGTATACTGGTTCTAAGATATAGTTGTGTTTATCGTGTATGGTAGCTTTGGCAATGTCCTAATATTTTTGGCACTGTTGATATCAATACTAGTAGCATTATAGTCAATACTGGTCAAGATTTGCTGTTGCATGGTGTTAAATACTGATAGCCTAGATATTATGGTATTATGATTTATTTTTTTAGATGTTCTAAAAAGGTGTTGAATGTTAATGAATAATGATGGTGGCTATGTTTTAGTACATGCTTGGAAATGATAATTTTGGAAAAAATAATTGCATATTTTTTCTAGACTTTTCTCAAGAAACTGACGAAAATAAGCTGCACCAAATACAGCCTTAGCGTCTCTGACAACATAAAAGCAATTTCTTTGTTTTCCCTTATATTTGTAATTGCTTAGATATAATGAATATGAAATATCTAATGCCTTCAATTTTGCTGTGATTGTTTTGCAGGAAAGCAACTAATGTTAAAGGTTGCAGAGATGGTACCTAGGCATCAAGGAAGGACCAAGAAGCAGGAGACTGCAACATCAACATCAACATCCACTGCTGGACCTTCCACCAAATCTGGGAAGGGTGGAAAAAAGAGGAGATAATTCTGTGTTTGAACATTGTAGTACATGTTGATTTCGAGTGTCATGCCTATTACCATAATAGGACTAATTACTACAACTGAGTTAAATTTTTCCCACCCGAAACTGTGTAAACAGTGTCTTGCTCTTGCACTCGGGGATTCTGCATTATGCTTACTGGACATTTTTCATGGAGGTTTATTGGGAGGGTGGCGTGGGGTGGGTTGAGTCAGATTTATCTTTGTTTTTACTTGACCTTACCTGAAATTTTCATGTCATTTATTTGAATACAAATATGACCCATGACCCGAATATATGACAAAATTGGAATAGTTAAATTGCAGGATAAAAATATATAGTATTGTAATAAGATAATATAGGATGACTTGGAGTATAATATGAGTTAGAGATGTCAAAATGGGTCAATATTCATTGGGCCTGGTTCACCTTGACCTACCTTGTTGGTGGGTCAGGCCAATTCGACTTACTCTTTAGGGAGTTTTAAAAAATGAACTCACATCGGTCCACCATAGGTTGGTGGGTTAAACGAGTTAACTCGTCAACTTACTTAAAATTTTTTAAAAAATAAAAAATTTGAATACATTATATATTTTTTTAAAAAAAAGATATTATATATATTTTTTTATACAAAAACACATTTAATTTAAAATAAAGAAGTGAAATTATATTATAAAATATTAAAAATAATGGAAAAATAATTTTTAATGAGTTCACGGAACTTGGCTCATCTCATGTTAGCTTGTGGTGGGTTAGGTTCTTAATGTGCTAGATTCAATTTTCAAATTCACAAAAAATATGTTAATTTTTTAACCTGACCTTAACATGTGATAAGTCGGATCAATAAGTGAATTTTAGTTCATTTTAAAAGTTTTAGTATGAACCCATCTTCAAAATAAATGGGGTTTATTTTTAAAATTTATACGTTTCTTTTATCACTATCAAAATCAGCTTGGAGTCAAATTTCCATTCAGGCCACGGAGGAGAACATCCCGAATCTTGTCATCACCATTTATGAGTTGTTTGAGTTGTGACTTTCAATTCAAGTCATACAAATTCAAAGAATGGGATCTAACACCAACCCCTCTTACATGGAGAATATAGAGGGAGGCAACACTGATTTGAAAAGATTTATGCTATTTACGGTCTTAAACATCCGATAATATATAAATCGAAAAGAAAACCGATATTATGATTGTGTCAAATTGTTCTTTAAACTCTTTTAATTTAAATAAAACACACACAAGTAAATTTTGTGAGTTTAATACATAAGATATCACAATCAGATAATACAACAAGGATTGTATAGTTTCATATAATTACAATCAACCGAATGAACTTAATTAATAAAATTTAAATTGAAGAATTTACTAATTAATTAAATTACTGTAACACGTTTCAGAAATCCAAAGAACAAAACACATACATAATAAAAGCCACGTCACGCAGTTGTACACTCTGTAAAGCAGAGACACATATACTGTGGCAGCAATAGTAGTCAAATGAAATGTAAAGAAAAGCGAATCCCGTTGTTGCTTCCCAAAACCAACAGAAGAAAAAAAGAAACCCTCGCTTTACTTTACTTTACTTCCCTTCCATCCTCATTCACATTCACATTCTTCAGCTCGCCGGCGACGCCTCCGTTTCCGCCATGTCCTCCGATTCCGAACAACCTTAGATTGCCGTCAACAACCTCTCTCACCTTTTTCCCTTCATTTAACTGAAAAAGAGAGAGTGTGAGTGTGAGTGTTTTTTTTTTTTTTGAAACGATACGATATGTACGTGGTGCCTCCGCCCCAGCGTTCGGATCTGGGTTCTGGATCCGCTGATTTTCGGGTCTACCAAGCGTGGAAGGGGAGCAATGTCAGTTCTCCTTTTTTTTTTTTTTTTTTTTTTTTAAATTATTAGTGTCACTCACCCACCATTCTGTTTTAGCTTCTTTTTTTTTTTTAAATCACTATTTTTTTCTTACTGTGATCGTTTAGTGTTTTTCCTTTTAGTGGAAATCGGTTTTCTGTTTGGGGAAAGTTTGCTAACACGGAAATGGGTTTTTACTTATGCTCTGGTGTTTGAATCTAAGGCCCTGTTTTGATAAACTTGACTATAAGAGCTTATAGGAGAAGAGATTAAGAAGGTAAAATGCATTGAGCTTTTTTTCATGAGCTAAAATCAACTTATGCACCTTAACTTTTTCCAAAGGATCTTAAATGTAAAGAGTTTGTTTTTAAAAGTTAAGTGAATAAGTTGATTTTAGCTTATTTGGAAAGCTCAATTTATTTTACCTTATATTTTTTCTCTTATAAGTGCTTCCAAATTGGACTTAAGACATTTTGGGAAAGTTGAATAATAAAGTGAGGTTATGACAAGGATAGTGCGTTGATTGGCCATTCAGTTTAGTTGTGAAGTAGAAAGTAGTTGCTGGTTATTTTCGAAGATGATATATTGAATTTAGGTTGACCCCTTGCCACTGAATTTTGAGTGCTGACTACTGAGTACTGACTGACACATACGTTATTTTTTATGACTAGTTCTTTATATTGTGATGTAGAAGTATTGGTAGAGTTTATATCTTGTATTTGCTTCTCATAAATTGTCTTTTCTTTTCCACAGAACTTAAAGTGAATAGTTTTATGTTAGTCGCTGATGCTGTGATATTATTTGAAATGCGCTGCTGTTTTAGTGGTTTTGTTACTGTGAAAATGCATATTCATTGTTTTCATCCATTTCCTGCAGAAATTTTTTCTTCAGGGAAGGTTTATATTTGGACCAGATGCAAGATCGTTGGCCCTGACGATTTTTCTTATTGCTGCTCCTGTTGCAGTTTTCTGCATCTATGTTGCCAGAAAACTAATAGACGATTTTTCTGATCACTTGGGGATATCCATAATGGCCGTTGCTGTTATATTCACAATTTATGTGAGACTCTTTCTCTCTCTTTCATATACATGCAAACACATACCATGCATACAATTTTGTTCTTTGACCCTACGTTGTTCAACTATATTGATTGGGCATTTTGTTTGTAATCTTGAGAAACATTTCTCTATGTTGCAACTCACGCGCTTGTTTGAAGTAAGCTAGAAGCTGGTCCCCAAGCTTGGATCCCTTGTTTTTCACCTTATTCCTTCTACAACATACCTTAGTTAGAAGACAAATAAATAGAATCAAGGAAAAGGAAGAGGGGTTCTAGCTTAGAAGTTTCTGTCCATTAAAGTTCCTGTGCATATGGAGGTTCCAGGAGTTTTTATTGGTATATGTTGAAAATCAGAATTAATATTCTGATGCTATTCATAATTATAGTTTATAGGCAACAATATCTCATTTAGAGGAAACAATATATTGTGTAATAAATGCAAATAAACCTATATAAACTATGCTCCGTGGTGTATTCAGACACACGGTTTATTGCCTAATTCTCTGCAATGTTATTTGTTTTGGTTATTTAACAGTATACAATTTCAAATGGGAGAATTTTGTAATAGAAAGGCAATTCATGGAGACAAAGGCCTATTAGTAAGGCATTCCTTAGACAGATTGGCTCCAATATCTGCTGGGCATTTGGTGAAAAACTAATAGTGTGAATTCATGGTTGTAGATATCCACGGGACACATATGCATCTCCATTTTCATGGATGTTGCTTGGATACTCTTCAGACACTAGGATGCAAGGACAACTTCTACCTAACTTGTGTAAAGCATCTAACACAATAATAGTTGCTAGGGGAAAGTTCTATATTACTTCACTAGTTATTAGGTTATTGTGTTCTGTCTTTTTCTTTTCCAACTCAGATTGCATATAGTCTGTTAGGAGTTTATTATTTTCAGTTGAGTGGCAGATATCATATTAAGTCAAAGTATAGATAGTTAATAAATTTGGGTGATGTATGGGTTTTTGCAGATGTTTGACTTTGACATAATTAAGCAAAAGAATATGAATAATATAGTTTTGTTGTGTTCATAGCCTATTGAAAATCAACGATTAAACATTCTTGTCAAGAGAAAGTGTCATCGAGGAGCTTAAGTGTATGTCTGGTCTGGTTG
Source organism: Amphicarpaea edgeworthii (assembly GCA_014843725.1). Classification (NCBI taxonomy): domain Eukaryota; kingdom Viridiplantae; phylum Streptophyta; class Magnoliopsida; order Fabales; family Fabaceae; genus Amphicarpaea; species Amphicarpaea edgeworthii. The sequence goes on from CM026325.1 coordinate 7,017,981, forward strand.
GCACATTGTTTTATATTTTAAAGTTTACCTGAGAATGAACCTAAGGAGTGTGTCTTTCTTGGCAATTCAAGGTATATCGTATATGACTTACAAATCTTTCCTGAAAGGAAAACAGGAGGAGAGGACCTGGGAGTAACTGGTTTAGTCCATCATCTAGGTGTCAAAATTCATTGTTTAAGACTGAAACATCCCAGTCATATCGGGTTTAGATGATAGCTGACCTTAATCAGTGAAAAATCTTGAGTTTAACTTGTACAATATTGATGATGCCATAATAGGTCTACATGGATATGGGATATACTTGACTGTCATGGAAACTTAACAAAAGTTATTAGTTACTCAAGATAGAGAATGATTGAAAGACTGAAAGAGAAAGAAAGGTAGATAGAGAGAATGAGAACAGTGTATTTTCTGAAATCTTCTGTAACTGAAAAAGTGGCTGATCCCTCTAAGATTATAGTACACCTATTAGTTAGAAGCTGAGGTAACTTCCTAACTATGCTAGCTGGAAGCTAGTTAACTCACAAGTCAACTGACCAACAGGACCTAAGAGTTACTCAGTGGTGATCTAATAAGCATTAACATTTTCCCCTCAAACTCAGGGTGGTTGTGTCAAACTGTCAAAACAAGTTGATCAACTTGTGAGTTTGCCTTGTAATTGACAAAATCATTTTGTGGACAACTGGACAAGGCCTTGGTGAGTATGCCTGCAGACTAAACTAAAAATTCATCTTTTACAAATTAGTTTGAAAGGATTTTTTTTTTTTCTCTACATGTAAATTCTTTCTTTTGGTGCATGTATTACTAGTCTCACACATGGTAGGGTTTTTCACAACCATTGACTTTTATGTGCTGATTATCATTTGGGCTATCTTGTGATAAAGTGGAGGCATGACACCCGTTTTTTTGTATGGCATTGCACATTTTCTGTACTATGAGCAATGTAGTATATTCTTTCCTACTGTATTCTGATGCTATAATCTTTTTTAGGTGTTAGTTCTTCTCTTGTTAACATCTGGCAGAGACCCTGGCATAATTCCACGCAATGCACATCCTCCAGAGCCAGAAGGTTTTGAAGGTAGTCTAGATGTTGGGGCTGGTCAAACTCCTCAATTGCGGTTGCCTCGCATTAAGGAGGTTGATGTCAATGGAATGACTGTTAAGGTCAAGTATTGTGATACTTGCATGCTCTACAGGCCTCCTCGATGTTCTCACTGCTCAATTTGTAATAACTGTGTGGAACGGTTTGATCACCATTGTCCCTGGGTTGGGCAGTGCATTGGGCTGGTAAGTTGGACCTTTTGTTTAACAAATTTGATTTTTAATTGTGAATCTGGTCTCCATAATTTCCTATGCTAGGCAGAAAGATTAGCATGGTATATGGGGTAAGTAGAATCTAATAGTTGTGAAATTTCAAGAGATGGGTGATCTTTTGTCAGCTTGGATCTTGTTGAGATAGTTCAATATTTTGTATGTTGGCTCTGCTGGAAAATCTTGCATGTTCTAGTAACTTGTTAATTATCAACACTTGTATTTCCAAAATTTAGCTTAGGCTCCTTGAGTCAAAATTTGAACATAAAATTCATCATCAGTAGGTTACATGGTTATATTAATATGATATTACTTTCCTGTTTATTATAATTGGCGATACATAATAATAATGTTAAATTGTAGAACAGTCCAGCTCATAAATTGAGACCTAATGGCTGATGGATATATATTGTCCTTAAGGTGAATTTTGTTATGGAAATTTTCCTTTCAAATGTATCCCTTATAGTTTCTGTGCTTTCATACTTAATATGATTATGCTTTATAGTTAATTTAAAAGCATTTTCTGAGTTTCATATTGGAAAACTAGGTTCCATTCTGGTTGGGTGGGTGTCATTTATTAATTATGGTCAAGAGATATGCTATCCAATTATGCTTAGCTTCCAGTTAATATAAAAGATATTCGTCTTAATATACAGTTGAGATTTACTTTGCTCTTTTTTCCTTCCATTTGAGGATTCTTTATGACCTTTTTATCCTCCTTTCAATTATATATATATATATATGGTTTGGTGACTTTTTCAGTTGTCATTTGATACATGTCATTCTTGAATGCTATGTATCTGAATGTGTGTACAATTGTTATGCAGCGTAATTATCGCTTCTTCTTCATGTTTGTCTTCTCAACTACACTACTTTGTATATATGTTTTCGCATTTTGTTGGGTCTATATTAGAAGAATTATGGAGTCAGAGGAAACAACAATTTGGAAGGCCATGATCAAAACCCCAGCCTCCATAGTGTTAATAATTTACACCTTCATATGTATGTGGTTTGTCGGTGGCCTGACTGCCTTTCATTTATATCTTATAAGTACAAATCAGGTAATTTTTTCTTTTTAAAATCTTTATATACTTCAAAATTAAGCTATCTATCCTAATGAACTTACATCTTTATATTTGTGTCCATTGCTGTTACAGACTACATATGAGAACTTCAGATACCGATATGATCGACGAGCCAACCCGTATAACAAGGGAGTGTTCAATAATTTCATAGAGATATTCTTCACCAGCATTCCCCAATCAAAGAACAATTTCAGGGCAAAGGTGCTGTTAGAATATATGAAAATATCTTGTCAAATAATATTTTATATCCTCTAAATTTAGTTTCCTTATATCCTCATTATATCTTAGGATTGGTTACCATATTTCCTTATAATGATTTGTTTCCCTACTTTTTGGGATTATGATTAGTATAAATAAGGGTTAGTGTTTTAAGTTTTATGATAGCATCAATACATTGTAATATTTCAGTTAATATCAGTGTTTCATTTTTTGTCTCTCTTCCTCGCTCTATATTTAAAACTCCATAATTTCAATATGATATTTGAGTGATACCATCCTCCATGACTTTTCTGGTCACTATTCCACTGCCGAGATTGTCCTCTCCGAATGGAGTTGTAGTTTGTACATTTATTTTCCCTTTAAGTAGTTGTCTACTTGCCTATGAAGTGTCACATCCTTTTTTGGCATTCTTCTCTGTTTTCCAATTATTATGGCTGCTGGTCAAGTTTTATTTCTCATTGGTTTGTGTTAAGGTTTCTACTTTCTACCCCTTTTGGTCAGTAGGGTCAACCATATAGTTTCTTAGTTTTCTGCTTTTGCCTCAGTTTGTTGATGCTAATGCCACATTGCCACTAGGGGTGGTCATGGTTATGATTATTTAATAACCATATCCATAACTAATTATGACTAAATTAAAATTAATTATTATAACCATAACTATAACTAATTTTTAAAAACTAGTTATATAACTAGTCAGGAATATATAACTAGTTATGAATAAATAACTAGTTATATAACCAATTATATCTAAAATTAGGTATATAGCCAATTTAGAAGTGTAATTAGCACCCTAAGTTAAACCAAGTCTGGTTAAATAACTAAATTTTGAATAACTAATGAAACAGTAATAGTTATATAACTAGTTTTAGCAAATCAAGTATTATGCAACTAGTAATGTACAATTATAAATAACTAGTTAATTTGAGCACCCGTAAATTGCCACCCTATTCAGATTTGCTCTCTTTTTTGTTTTCTCAAATTGTGTATTGTGAGATTGGAGGCATCAGTTTGGTCCCATGGCTTTCTGAGAGATATGATCCTGATCCCATGATTTTCCTACAGAACTCAACCTAGCCTCGGAAGTTTACAAGAAGTATTAGCTGCCCCCCTGGCTTTTTCAGAGTCATGATTTTTGCCCCATTGGATTCCCAGAGATATGAATCTGCCCCACAGTTTTCCTAGGGGAATTAGCCTGTCCTCATGGCTTTACTTAAAGTAACAATTGGCCATTGTAAATTAGCTTGGCCTTGTGATAGTCCCAGAGAATAAGCCTGGTCCCTTTATTCCGCAGTCTCTAATTTTTTTTTTTTCCTTTTTTCCTCCTGAAGGGTATATTTATAACAAGTTTAAAGTTTGAGTAAGCTTTAGCTTGAGATCGAATTTTGAATATAATGAGTGTTGAATGTATGAAAATAAATATCTTAGATTATCTACTGTGTTTAGTTTCCTCATTTCCTCATTATTATCTTCAGGATTGATTACCTTATTTTCTTAGTGTTACAGGTTTTTTATGATATCATGAGTGCTACATTTCAGTTAATATTAATTCAGTGTTACATTCTCTTTCTGCCCCTTCTTCCCTTTATACCTAAAATCCTATTATCTCAACAGGTGCCAATGGAACCAGTATTACCGGCTCGATCGGTGGGTGGAGGCTTTATGAGCCCAAGTATGGGAAAAGCTGTTGACGACATAGAGATGGGCAGGAAAACTGTCTGGGCCGACATGGGCACTGCCCTTGATCCTTCCGAAGGTCAATTAAATGATCGCTTGGCTATAAAGGATGGGGAATTCGGCGAGTTGTCTCCAGAAATTAGGACGACAGTAGACGAAACGAGTGACCACTCTGGAATGCATCCCAGGAGATCCAGCTGGGGGAGAAAAAGTGGAAGCTGGGAAATGTCTCCTGAAGTTCTTGCTTTGGCAGCCAGGGTTGGGGAATCGAATCGAATGGGTGGAGGAGGAGGTAGCAGCAGTTTGGCCACTGAGAACAGGCATACATAGTAGCCACTGAAAGTAATAGTCTGGCAAAGGATTTTATTTGTTGTAATTAAAAGATGTTACATTTCTGATGCGGTAAAATCACCAGCAAAATTAACTGTATTTGCAAATGTTGTGGGGGGATGGATGAAGGCTTTAGGAGGGTGTTTGTTAGTGTTGTTTTAGCCATTGTGCTTCTAGGGAGGAATTGTTGTGTTGTGAGTGAGTGAGTGAGCTTTTCCTTTGCCTTGTGTTGTATCAGGTTTACCAATTAACTATTTGTCTTACCAATTACTACCAATTAACTCTGTCTTTGCTACAGGTAGTCTATAGTTCTATAGTCTATGCTGGAGAACAAATCATGCGATGTTGGGAACTGTTCTTGCCACTGATATCTGAAGCTTGAATTGTAAGTAGTATGGATTGTGAACGTAGCAGGAAAACTGAATCAAAATTTATTTTGATATTTATTAGTTTTATTGGGGAAACGTGGAATTAATGATGCATTTTCATGCAAAATAATCAAGAATAGAACCTTAAGAATTAAGCAAGAAGCTTTTATTTATTATTATTATTGAAAGAAATACCTTCAAATAAATGCAAAGCTTCATCAGTATGATAAGAGGAAGGCTATCCTACAATATTGTTTTGTTTCATACAACTAAACTTCGAACTACCATTTTATATGAGAAATATTCAAGACGATATTCTAGCTTTAACAATTACATGTTCTATTCAAGAATTCATCGTTAGATATGGATGTAATCATGTAATGCAAAATTTGCTTAAAGCTTTTGTTTCATACCAACGAGATGCCAGAGAGTATGAGTTTGAATTCAAAGTTTAATTACAACACACACAGGGACACCCAACGTAGCGTGCGAGATCCGACTCATTACAAACTGTTACATGGAGTTATACACGGAGCTATTGAAACAAATATTGGATTTTTCATGGCGAAATCTATTGGGGAATAATGACGCTTCCAATATTGTTGTGCCATGGATCAGCCAAGTGAGAAGCCAAGTTCTCCAAAGGTCCAGTGCCTGGATAAGCCGATTGTTGAACAACGAATCCCACAAAAGCCAACAAAGCAAGACGTCCTAAACAAATAACAACAAATGTGGTCAATTTTTCCATAATATAACAAACAAATAGTGAGTTGTGATTGGACGAGAGTGTAAAACTAGTTTACATAGACATTTTAAACTGTCAGTGCACCACCATTCAACTTATTGATATATCAGCATGTTATGTTATGACCGAGGAGGAGGTAGGAATAGTTACCATTCTTAACTTCTTTGATTTTGTATTCATGGAATGTTTTGGGGTCCTTGGAGTATCCCAAAGGATCAAAAGCACCACCAGGGTATTTCTTCTTCTCAGGGTCCTTCTCCATGCTCCTTTGGTGCTCCACAAAGGAAATAGCAAGGAATTCAATTACAAGAATGGTTGGTAGGGTGCCCCATGGAACTGTGTTGCCTAAGTAGGTTGCTTGTCCACCAGGAATTGCAGCCCATTCCTGAGCCTTTACCCAATTTCCTAACCCCAATGCCTCTGGAATCAAAATCCCTGGCTGCAAAATTTATTTAACAATTTTCAGCATATTAAAAATATTTATATTTATATATCATAAGAAATATCTTTGATATTACTTGTAAGATAGTAGTTACAAGACTCAGCAAACTTTATAAGTACATGTATTAGTATTATTCATCTAGGATAGTAAACATTTTAAAGGGACTATATGCATGTTTCTGCAGCTAGCATCTTACAGTTTACAAAGAGAGAAACAAAACCACAGTTTTAAAAGAGAGTGAGAGAAACTTACAACAGCAAGCATGGCCCATCTGCAGTGAATGAGTTCTGACTCTTTGAACCTCTCAAGATTCTCTGGTACTTCACCAAGACGAAGAGGGTCGAATCCAAAGTCACTGAAACATAAGAACACAACGTGTATGCACAAATCATCATCACAACAAAACAAAGAAAACCATTCAAAATCACTAACATGCCACAACAAAGTGAATTCTTTTCAATTTGAATCTCTTTTCACACGATATATGTTCACTTCATTGTACTAAACAAAGTTCTTATTTTAGAAATTAAAAAAATCATATCTTTGAAGAAATGAAACATTATCGTAGTAAACAAAAAAAGGGAAATAGAAGCAGCATGCATACCCAGGTGCTGAGCCATCAAGGTAAGGGGGTCTAGGCTGGCCTGGCATCCAGTCAGCAGTCATGGAAAAGCGAGAAGAGGCAGCATTGGCTGTGCCAAAGCTGGAAAGTGGAACTGCAGAGGCAGCAAATCTGGATTTTGAGGAAGAAAGCAGAGATGGGAAGGCTGTGATAGCAGAACTCATCAATGTGTTGGCAGCCATTCTTTCTTCTCAAGAATTGTTTGTGAGAAGAAGAAGAAGAAGAATGAATGAATGGTTGTTGTTGGTGTTGTTCTTGTGAATGAATGGAAGAATCAACACAAGAATATAGGAGAGTGGTGTGGATATAGGCAAATCCAAAAGTGGAATGCCATTGGGTAATGATGTTAGCTTGTGAGTTTCTATTGGTCCACGTTGATATTTTGTCCATCCTCTTTGGTTGATGAGGTGGAACCACTTCTGGATATCTGGGAAGTTTTTGTGTGGTTGAGGTTACATGTCAGATCTTCAAAAAATCAATAACATTGTCCTGGTTGAATTGTTTCCGTGAAGGGTAGTTTAGAGTCAAATAAATAAGGATATATCGATCACTTGTTGGTCTGAATGGTATTAAATTCAATTCAATTTCTTTAGATAATATCTAGAGTTTAAATTCTGTAGATGAAAAAAATTAACTAAAAATGACCATCCATAGTGAATGATATTTTACTAGATGACAAAAAAAAAAGACTTTTTTGTTACAGAATAAATAATGGTTTGGATAACCTGTGTCTTTTGCATATTGGTTAAGAAATTAATAAATAACTAAAATATTATTAGATTTCCATTGAAAATTACAAAGGAGTGCAATATTACATTAGAAAAATTGATATTAAAAATAAAGGAAGATGTAAATAACAGAGTAAATCAATGGGTTTTGAAGTTTTATAATAGCACAAGAATAATAAAAAAAACCAATTAATAATAAATATTAAAAGAAAATAATTTATTAATATATATAATAAAATCCTCAAAAGTACCCAAAAGAAATGGAAAACACAAACTAGTCCTATTCATTCTGCTTCAAAGTTCAAACATTATTTTTATTTCCAAATTTCTAAGATCCCCAATGTTAATTTGGCCATTGCAAACCCGTCCTTGAGTTGATCAAAGTCTTGAATAGTTTTCTCAATCTATTATGAGTCTTCACTCTTCACTGGTTGTAAACTTCAGCAAGTTTCTCTTCTATGACATAAACAAGGGAATTCCATGACTCTCGATAGTTGATGGCTTGATGCAACTGAGCTTGTCATAAGAGTGAATCACACAACACGACACAGCACACAACTCTTAAATTATTATTTTTTCATTTGTTAGAGCCAAGCAAAATGAAAATCTGTAACATGCCTTATATATAATCAAGACACTTACAATATAGCAACCTACGATTTGCTGTAAGAATAGAGCTTATAGGACTGAGTAAAAAGGGAAGCAAAAAACAAGCCAAAGCTATATAATATGTAAAAGTCTCTAATTAATGAGTTAAGGATGGATATCACTTTAAGTACCTTATGAGATATCAACTCTAGCCTTTGGAGTGTTTGTTTTGAAGCAAGTACTCTGCTACTTTGTTGGACTCCATCTTGATTATTAGTGTTTTAAGAACATGTATTTAAAGTAAGATAAACATTCTAGTAGCCTTTACTCTAAGACATAATGGGTTAAACAATGAGTACTTTTCTATGAAGGGGCATTATTTAATTAGTGAGGAGAACTTGTAACTTCTACTCCTTTATGTTTAGTAGCATCATAGTCTTGACTCAATCCAGCTATGTTTTCTCTCTATTAATTGTTTGTAATTAGACACTTCTTGTGCTTGGTTATTATCAATGAATTGTTTTGCCCATATTAAAAAAAAAGATAAATATTCTAGTAAAACAATGAAGGATTCTTAATTTATGTTAAATTAGTAGCCTTTAATATAATTATTTTAAAAAAAAATTCAAACAACTGACAAATTACCAGTAAACTCTTTCTATTTCAGGATACAAAATCATTGATATATATGAAAAGAGATCATCCACTTGCTAAAAAATAAACATTAGAGTCTTATTTTTTATTTTTGTCATTTCTAAAATAAATGACTTTTAAAAATTTGTATTACATTATACATTTCATTAAATTGATTTTATAGTAACCATTGAAAATAAATTCCAATTTCACATATTTAAATACTTTTAAATTTAATTTTATCACACAACCGATGTTATATATGTATTTTTAAAAAAAAATAAAATACAATATGCTAGTACTAAACAAAATAACGTGTTATCTGCATCATTGTTTGGGTAAGGCTCGGCTAAGCGAGTCTCTCAAGGAGATCAGATCCTCATCTACAATTCCAGTTCTTTGCCATTAAAACTTCGCACTTTTTTGTTTTCAACAAAACCCATCATCAGATCCGATCCGATCCGATCCGATTCCGAGTCCATGAGCACGCCAGCGATTTCAGGGGTAAACTTTTTCTTCATTCAGAGTCTAGAAGCTTCTCCAAATTTCGAAGCTTCCTCATTTCAAGTTTTTGTTTTTTTGTTTTTTTCTGGTGGCAGGGCACGGGCCTCTTCTCTGGGTTCACTCGGTTATGCAAGGGCCTTGCGGTGGTGCTGGTTTGTGGTCACATTGCGGTTCACTTTTTCCCTTCTGCTGTTAACTACCTTGCTCTTATTCCCGCCAAGTACCGTGCCCTAACTTAACTTGTGAATCGCATTTTACACTATGCATCATTCAAATGTGTATATATGATTTATTTACTTTGCATGATGATTGTGAGATCCTACCTGAATTCCAGAATTGTATACGCATTTAAATGAAATTGATTAGGAGGATAGTATTTAAATCACAAGTAACGTATAATTGAACTTAATTTGGAACCGCTAATAGATGGTTGCATAGAATTAGCCGATCATATCTTCAGCTAAAATTTCAAGTTAAATGACTCCTAAGAGCATCCACAATGGGGGTTGCTTGTCGGGTTGTTTATCAAAAAAACATTTATTTTAGTGGGTCACGAGTGATTTTGGGTTGCTTAAAACTGGAGAGAGTTGCTTATATAAGAAACTATTGCTCAGAAGTTATTAAATATAGCAAAGAGAAAGGAGATATTTGTGAATTAGGCATCTTGTTAATAGAAATTTCCATTTGGAGATAAAATTAATTGAGTTGCCTAAGATTGTGGTGGCAAAAACTAAGTTGCTTATATGAATACTATTGGAGATGGTCTGATGCAAATGGCATAAGTTTTTGAGAAGGCAGTGGCTGCACACACACTAGTAATACTTGTCCTCCTTGATGACATTTTCACTATAGCAAAAAATCACTCACCGTGTCACCCAGCAGAGATCAAACTTAAAATATGTAAAACATGTTATTTGACATTCCCCTTTATTCCTGTTATATTGATCTTAGTTATTTTCCTCGTTTCTTGTTAAAATTGCAATGCATTTGACATAGGCTCAGCCCAGTATGTGGCTTTTTGTTCAGTTTTGAGACTTATGTTAGTCTTCTGGATCAACTCTTCTCAAGTTGATACTCAATCTTCCTGTTCTTTTTGGTAACCACTAAGCCACTCCTTAGTCTTTTCACATTTCAGTGTAAGCATTTGCACATCAAAACTTAACAAATAATCCCACAAGATGAAATCAAAACATTCTTTAAGCGATAGAGCTACACAGCGTTTCAAATTTCAATATATAGTTTGTTAATTAGCAAAAAATAGTATACTCGGTTTTGAAGGTTCTTTAGTTGAATGCTCTCTTAGGTTTATGAGTACTATGATATTTGTTAGCATTATTCTTTTATTAAGCCTAATTTTATTTTAATGATGTCACTTTAAACTATAATACTAAAGAACATAATATAATTTTGTTGCAGTCATCCATATAGATCTATTAAGTGTTCATCACATTGTTTATTTTCAATTTTCTTTTTTGTGCTTTTGAGTGCATATCTGATGAAATTATTGGAATATTTATTGCCTGATATTAAATATTAATATAAATTAAAATCGTGACACTTACAAATAAACAGAGAAGAGTTTTGAAACTTCTAATAACTGTTCAACAATAAAACCTTTTCCCCTTTTTTCTTATACATGTAGATAGAAGAAAGGTTTTTAAACGGCTTAATGTCACTTTTAGTCCATTAAGTTTCACATTTTTTGTATTTTGGTACATAATGTTTTAAAAGTTTCATTTTGGTACTTTAAGCTATGTTTTAGTCATATTTTGGTATATAATGTTTTAAAAGTTTCATATTGATACTTTAAACTATATTTTAGTCGTATTTTGGTACTTTAAACTATGTTTTAGTCACATTTTGGTATATTTCAAGGTTGTTGATTAACTTTTGATTATGTTTGTGACTAAAACATTATCTACTAAAATATAACTAAAACATAGTTTAAAGTACCAAAATGAAACTTTTAAAAGATTATGTACCAAAATGCAAAAAATTTGAAACTTAATGGACTAAAAGTAACATTAAGCCGTCTTTAAACTCATAACATCTACGGATCTACCTGCTAATATGATTTCCTAGTTTTTAGGAAAAGAGTTGTTTTGCAGACCACAAAGACATCATTATTCAGGTTTTGCTAGATTATGTTAGTATATATATAACTAACAACTAAATCAATACATAGCTCATTCTTTTGACTACTGTGCTTGTTCAGTTTTCGTATCACTGATTATGTAGCTTACCTTACCAGATATATTTCATTTTTTTTGTTTTAGAACTTATTATCCTGTCCTGTTCATTTTGTAGGACAATCCCATTTGCTTGGAATCTCATCACAGCTGGTTATGTTGAACAATCTATATATGGGGTATGCACATGCTGTTTTTCGAAAATCTTGAGTTGTAAATCATGCTTTTAAGAAAAACTTCACAATTAACACGGTTTGTACAATTTTGTAGGTAGTGGCCAGCACATTCAGTCTCCTGTTTATTGGGAAGCTGCTTGAACCAATATGGGGCTCCAGGGAATTCTTTAAGTTCATCTTTGTGGTCAATCTTCTAACTTCAGTATGTGTATTCATCACTGCTATTGCCTTATACTACATTACAAGGCTGGAGACTTACCTGTATGTATAAAATCCATTACAATTTGAGATCATATTTTCTTTCTGCTGTTCATGATGTTTTGTCTTACTTTTCTTTCAGTGTATTATATTTCTCCCTTTCCCACACCTTGTGCTGCATTTTGGCTCTCATTTTTTAAAATTAGAAGCTAAATGGAGGCCCATTTGAAGTTTGATTACTTGTGCTCTTTTGGCTTTGACATTTAGTTAACATTGTTGGTTCAGGATATCAGCTAAAACCAATACTTATTAATAATTGGAATACAAGTTCTGTTTGGTGGTCCCCCAGACTTCCATTTTACTTGTTTTCTTGGCTATCTGTTGAATCATAAGAGACATTCAATTTTCTATTTCCACCTTGAAGAAATTATTTTGATCTTAATACTCTTGTGGAATGTTCTAGTTACCTGCCACTTTCTGGATTTCATGGAGTTGTATCTGGTTTCTTGGTTGGCATCAAGCAAATTATACCAGATCAAGAGCTTCCTTTCATTAAGATAAAAACAAAGGTTTGATACTCCTATCCTCTTCTAATTTGTCACTTATCAGTGATAACAGGTTTATGCAAATTCCCTAAATTGGTTGCCACTTACATCTCTTCAGTGGTTGCCATCTATCACTGTATTGCTTTCCACTGCTATTAGCTTCTGGACACTAGAGGCTACACCATATCTTCCAACCATTATATCTGGTACATATATAAGCTGGATTTATCTTAGATACTGGCAGAGGAAACCAGAAACTAAACATCGGGGTGACCCAAGTGAAGATTTTGCTTTCTCATCATTTTTCCCAGAAATTTTAAGGTAATTTCAGCTTTTAATTTGCAGCAAAAATAAGTGATTAGTTGTAGTATTGTCTTTCTAATTTCTAAGAAACTTTTTTTTTTTTTTTTTTTTTTTATATTTCTGCTGCCTTGTAGACCTGTCATAGTCCCTATCGCATCAATCTTTCATCGAATGCTCTGTGGAAGACTTGATGCTTCTAATGATGGTCAAGGCTACGGTCAGGAAAGTGAGCCTTTACCAGGTTCGGACTCAATTGAGGCATCCAGGAGAAGGTAATTGTAATTCTACATAGCAGTTGTTAATTTTAATTGGGTCAGTTGTGTATTATTGTCAACTAGAAATTGCTTCTGCGAAGCATGTCATGAGGATAAATCAATCAAATAAATAAACAATAGAGTGGTGCAGGCGTCCAAACAATTTTTTGCATATTTGGTTGCTTTATTGTTCATAAATGTTCTGAGTGCATACTTTGTCTCATCTTTCTCTTTCTTGTTTTATTTTATTTATCTAAAAGGAAAATTGCTTTTTTATTTTCAAATTTCTAGTTTCCATTTCTGCTATCCATAAAAAAAAAAGGCTTAAATATGATTTTAGTCCTTCAAATATGAATAATGATTATTTAGTCCTTCAAAATGATTTTTAGCTCTTTCATAGTAGGTGCTAAACAGGAAATTAAGGGATACGCAATTTGTGATTCTTTTTAAATTCCTGGTCTTCATATTTTAACATTATTTTCAGATTTTATTAACAACTGTAACAACTGTTGCATCATTCTTGCAATTATTGTAAACTTCATAAAATAACTTGCCATGGCTACTGGTACTGTTCATGCAGAGAAAGAGGTGCTCGAGCACTGGAAGAACGATTGGCTGCAGAAAGGTTGGCAACTGCACGACGTGAGTTGCAAAGAGAAGCTGAGGAAAATGTATAATTCCCCAGCTTGTGTAAATTCGGATCAGTTCAGCCAATATGAGATTATTAGGAGTGATATTTTCTGAGGTCGTAGAGAAATTAGAATTTTTTTGTTTAGGTCAAAGAAGATTTAATGTGCATTTTTCCATGGACTATGATCTTTACAAAACCAAAGGTTCCTCTTTCTTTTGTCAGATAAATATAATTGTCTTTCTTGTGTATTTTATCCAAATATATTTATATATGTTTTTAGTCTTTTAATATATAGGTCATTTGTTTTATTGTCTTCCAATTTAAAATATGTTTTTTTTTATAGTCTTTCAAAAGTTGAAAAAATAACTAAAAAAACATTTTTCATAGAAGTTAAACAGTGAATAACGAATTTTTAATTTTTGTCAACTTTTAGCCATTACAATCTATTTTGAAAAGTGAAAGTCATACACTGAAGACACGTTATATTAGTGATTTTTAACACATTAGTTTAGAGATTTTTGATATCTTTTTTTTTTTTTTTACTTTGATTAATATTTTGAAAATTAAAATAAATAAAAAATTTAAAAAATATGAAAAAAAATAGTATTGTGTTAAAAATTTGAAAAAAAAAATAAGAATAATATATTGGAAATTTGAAAATAAATAAAAATATTAAAAAATAAGTGTACTCATAGTTTTTCATATTTTTAAAATTTTGATATTTTTAGTTTTTTTTTTCATCCAATTCTTTCACTTTTCTAAGATATTATTTTTACTTTTTTCATATTTTTATTTTATTTTATTTTATTTGTACTCAATGCTCATACATTTTAAAGATATTCTTATTGTTTGTCATATTTAGAATTTATGGTTTAAGGTTTCAATGTACAGGCTTCATGGTTATTTTAGCTCATTGTTTTAGCTTCAAGGGTTTAAGGTTTAGTGTTTTTTCATGGTTATTAGTTTGTGTTTATAGGTTTTGATTTAAGATTTTATGAATTAGGGTTTTATGGTTTAGAGTTTCAGGATTTATGGTTTATGTTGTGAGATTTTACATTTTTGTGTTGTATAAGTTATGGTTTTATGTCTTAAGATTTAAGGTTTTATGTTTTATAATTTAGGGTTTCATGGTTTAAGATTTAAGTTTTTATGGTTTAAGATTTAGGATTTAGGGCTTATGATCTATTATTTAGGGTTTTATTTCAATGTTTAGGTTTGAGGGTCTCATGGTTTAGGATTTAGGGTTTCATTGCTTAAGATTTAAAGTTTCATAGTTTATGATTTAGGGTTTCATAGTGTAGGATTTAGGGTTTCATTTCATGGTTTAGGATTTAAGGCTTCAATAAAATGTATTGTCTTATTTCATGGTTTAAAGTTTAGGGTTTCATAGCTCATGATTTAGTATTTCATTTTATGGTTTAAGTTTGAGGGTTTCATGATTTAGGATTTAAGATTTTATTTCATGATTTACGATTTAGGAAAACTATAAATGAAACCCTAAATATTTAGGATTCAAAATCGTAAATACTTAGGGTTTCATTAATGAAACCTTAAATATTTGGGATAATATAAATAACACCATAAATTAAAAACTTAAATATTTATAATTTCATAAATAAAACTGTTTTGGTCTAGAAATTCGAAAGTGTTTGAAAGACTAGTTATAGCGTGTGAGAGTAGAATCTGAGAGTCCAAATTTGCTTGACTCCAAGGTTAAGCTTCATTTATATAGAAAATAATAATATCTTTATCTTTTATCATAGAGATAAATATATGATCTTTATCATACATAAAATAACAAATTAATCTAGAAGATAAAGATATCTTTATCTTTTCACATTTATCCTATAGGATTATTCTCCCGCTTTTTAAGATAAAGATAATATCTTTATCTTTTCACATTTTTAGATTATTTGACATTTGATAAATCGTCGATCGTTCGATTGCTAAATTGATCGGTACAAAAACCATAAATTAAAACCTTCAATATTAAGGATTTCATTAACAAAACCTTAAATATCACCCTAAATATTTAGTGTTTCATAAATAAAACCCTAAATATTTAGCGTTTCATTAATGAAATCTTAAATTGAAAAATTAAATATTTAGAATTTCTTAAATAAAATCATAAATTGAAATCCTAAATGTTTAGGGTTTCATAAATGAAACCATAAATCAAAACACTAAATATCTGAGGTTTCTTGAATGAAAACTTACTTATTTAGTGTTTTATAAATGAAATTCTAAATTGAAATCCTAACAATATATAATTTCATAAATGAAACCTTAAAAATTTAGGCTATTATAAATGAAACCAATTTATTTAGGATTTCACCATTAATGAAACCCAAAATAAAATTGAAACCCTAAATATTTAGGGTTTCAATAGTAAAACCCTAAATATTTTGGATTTTATCAAAGAAATCCTAAAGTTCACCTTAAATATTTATGGTTTTAAAAATAACCTTAAATTGAAATCCTAAATATTTTGGGTTTCATAATTAAAACAATAAATCAAACCCTAAATATTTAAGGTTTGATTTATTGTTTCAATTATGAAATCCAAAATATTTAGAGATTTCATAAATAAAATCCTAAATTGAAACTTTAAATATTTGGAGTTTTATAGATGAAATCGTAAATCCTAACCCTAAATAATTATGTTTTTATTTGTGAAACCCTAAATTTCACCCTAAATATTTAGGATTTCATAAATGAAATCCCAAATTGAAACCATAAATCCTAAACTACAAATGAAACTTTAAATTTTACCCTAAATTGAAATCCTACATATTTAGAGTTTCATAAATAAAATGCTAAACTAAAAACCTAACTATATAGGACTTCATAAGTGAAACCCAAAATTTCATCCTAAATATTTACGATTTCATAAGTGAAATCTTAAATATTTAATGTCATATAAGTGAAACCCTAAATTGAAAGTCTAATTATTTAGGGTTCAATAATGAAATTCTAACTTTCACTACAAATATTTAGAGTATTATAAATAAAATGGTAAATTGAAACCTTAAATAATTAGGGTTTCATAATTGAAACCTTAAATATTTATAGTTTCATAAATGAAATCTTATTTATTCAGGGTTTCATTAATGAAACCCTAAATTTTATCCTAAATTAAAAACTAAATATTTAGGGTTTCATTAATGAAACCCCATATTAAATCTTATATATTTAGATTTTCATAAATAAAAATTTAAATATTTGAGGTTTCATAAATGAAACCCTAAATAATTATGTTTTCATTTATGAAACCCTAAATTGAAACCCTAAATATTAAGGATTTCATGAATGAAACTATAAAATCAAAATCAAAATTTAAATATTTATGATTTCAAAAATGAAACTCACAAATATTTAAGATTTTATAAGTGAAATATTAAATATTTAGAGTTTCATAAATGAAACCCTAAATATTTAGGGTTTCATAATTGAAACAATAATTCGAAACCTAAAATATTTAGCGTTTCATAAATGAAATCTTATTTATTTAGGGTTTAATTAATGAAACCTTATATTTCATCATAAATTGAAACCTAAATATTTAGGGTTTTAATAATAAAACTTTATATATTTAAGGTTTCAATAATAAAACTTTAAATATTTAGGGTTTCGTTAATGAAACCCAACATTAAACCTTAAATATTTAGGGTTTATAAATGAAACCTTAAATTAAAACCCTAAATATTTGAGGTTTCATAAATGAAATTACAAATCAAAATCCTAAATAATTATGTTTTCATTTATAAAACACTAAATTTTACCTAAAATTGAAATTCTACAATGAAACACTAAATTCAAAACCTAAATATTTAATATTTCATAAATTAAACCCTAAATTTCATCTAAATATTTAGGATTTTATAAATGAAATCA
The DNA here is from genome assembly GCA_014843725.1 of Amphicarpaea edgeworthii. Taxonomy (NCBI): domain Eukaryota; kingdom Viridiplantae; phylum Streptophyta; class Magnoliopsida; order Fabales; family Fabaceae; genus Amphicarpaea; species Amphicarpaea edgeworthii. The sequence goes on from CM026325.1 coordinate 7,035,420, forward strand.
TAAATCAAAACTCTAAATAATTATGTTTTGATTTATAAAACCCTAAAATTCACCCAAAATATTTACAATTTCATAAATGAAATCACAAATTCAAGTCCTAAATCCTAAACCCTTGATAAAATCCTAAATTGAAACTTTACACACATTTAGAGTTTTATGAATAAAATCTTAAATTAAAAACTTAATTATTTAGGATTTCATAAATGAAACCTTAATTTTCATTATAAATATTTAGGGTTTCATAAGTAAAATATTAAATATTTAGAATTATATAAATGACACCCTAAATATTTAGCGTTTCATAAATAAAACCTTAAATTAATACCCTAAATATTTAGTGTTTTATAATTTAAATAATAAATTGAAATCCAAAATATTTAGGGTTTTATAAATGGAATCTTATTAATTTAGGGTTTCATAATGAAACCCTAAATTAAAACCTAAATATTTAGAGTTTCAATAATAAAACATTAAATATTTAGAGTTTTAATAATAAAAATTTAAATATTGAGGGTTTCATTAATGAAATCCTAAATTAAACCTTATATATTTAGGATTTCATAAATAAAACTCTAAATATTTGAGGTTTCATTAATGAAACTCTAAATACTTAGGGTTTGATGAATGAAATCATAAATTCAAATCCTAAATAATTATATTTTCATTTATGAAACCCTAAATTTAAAAGTATTAATGAAATCCTAAAAGTTTAGGGTTTCATAAATAAAACCATAAACTCAAAATCATAAATTTTATGATTTCATAAATGAAACTCTAAATTTCAGCAAAGATATTTAAGGTTTTATAAGTGAAATATTAAATATTTAGGATCTCATAAATGAAACATTAGATGGAAATCCTAAATATTTAAACCCTAAATTTTACCTAAAATATTTAGGGTTTTATACATGAAATAATAAATCGAAACGTTAAATATTCAAGGTTTCATAAATGAAATCTAATATATCTAGGGTTACATTAATGAAATCCTAAATTAAAATCCTAAATATTTAGGGTTTCAATAATAAAACTTTAAATATTGAGTGTTTCATTAATGAAACCCTAAATTAGACCTTATATATTTAGGATTTCATAAATAAAATTCTAAGTATTTGAAGTTTCATAAATGAAAAAATAAATACTTAAGGTTTGATAATTGAATTCATAAATCAGAATATTAAATAATTATGTTTTCATTAATGAAACCCTTAATCTAAAAACATTAATGAAACCTATATATTTAGGGTTTCATAAATAAAACCATAAACTCAAAGTATAAAATTTATGGTTTCATAATTGAAACCCTAAATTTCACCATAGATATTTAATGTTTTATAAGTAAAACATTAAATATTTGGGGTTTCACAAATGAAACCCTAAATTTTGCTCTAAATATTTAGGGTTTTGTAAATAAAATCATATATATTCAGGTTTCATAAATTAAACTTTAAATACTTAGGGTTTGATAAATGTAATCATAAATCAAAACCCTAAATTATTATGTTTTCATATATGAATCCTTAAATTGAAACCCTCGATCTAAAAGCATTAATGAAACCTTATATATTTAGGATTTCATAAATAAAACCATAAACTCAAATTCTAAAATTTTATGATTTCGTAATTAAAACCCTAAATTTAATGATCGATATTTAAGGTATTATAAGTAAAACATTAAATATTTAGGATCCAACAAATGAAACCTTAAATGGAAATCCTAAATAGTGAAACCCTAAATTTTACCATAAATATTTAGGGTTTCATACATGAAACAATAAATTGAAACCCTAAATATTTAGGGTTTCATAAATGAAATCTTATATATGTAGGGTTTCATTAGTAAAACCCTAAACAAAAACCTAAATATTAAGGGTTTCGATAATAAAACTTTAACTATTTAAAGTTTCATTAATGAAATCCTAAATTGTACCCTATATATTTAGGGTTTCATAAATAAAACTATAAATACTTATGGTTTGATGAATGAAATCATAAATCAAAACCCTAAATAATTATGTTTTCATTATTGAATCCATAAGTTAAAACCCTCAATCTAAAAGCATTAATGAAATCATATATATTTAAGGTTTCATAAATAAAATCATAAACAATAAATATAAAATTTTATGTTTTTATAAATGAAACTCTAAATTTCACCATTGATATTTAGGGTTTTGTAAGTGAAACATTAAATATTTAGGTGTTATAAATGAAACCTTAAATGGAAATCCTAAATAGTGAAATCTTAAATTTTATCCTAATTATTTACAGTTTCACTTATAAAACCTTAAATCAAAACCCTAAATATTTAGGGTTTCATAAATGAAATCATATATATTTAGGGTTTCATTAATGAAACCTTAAATTAAAACCTAAATATTTAGGTTTTCAATAATAAAACTTTAAATATTTAGGATTTCATTACAAAAACCTTAAATTAAACCCTATATATTTAGGGTTTCATAAATGAAACCTTAAATACCAAGGGTTTGATAAATGCAATCATAAATCAAAACCCTAAATAATTATGTTTTCATTTATGAAACCCTAAATTGAAACCTTTAATTTTAAAAAATTAATGAAGCCCTAAATTTCACCATAGATATTGAGGGTTTCATAACTGAAACATTAAATATTTAGTATCTCATAAATAAAACCCTAAATGGAAATCCTAACTAGTGAAATCTTAAATTTTATCGTAAATATTTAGGATTTCATAAATAAATTCTTAAATTGAAATAAATAAAATCTTATATATTCAGATTCAATAATAAAACTTTAAATATTTAGGGTTTCATTAATGAAACCCTAAATTAAATTGTACATATTTAGGATTTTATAAATAAAACTCTAAATATTTGAGGTTTCATAAATGAAACTCTATATAATTATGGTTTGATAAATGCAATCATAAATCAAAACCCCTAATAATTATTTTTTAATTTATAAAATCCTAAATTGAAACACTAAATCTAAAAGTATTAATGAAACCCTAAATATTTAGGGTTTTATAAATAAAACCATATACTCAAAATCTAAAATTTTATGATTTCATAAATGAAATCCTAAATTTCACCATATATATTTATGGTTTTATAAGTGAAACATTAAATATTTAGGGTCTCATAAATGAAACCTTAAATGAAAATCCTAAATAGTGAAACCCTAAATTTTATCCTAAATATTTAAGATTTCTTAATAAAATATTAAATTAAACCTTAAATATTTAGGGTTTCATACATGAAACAATAAATTGAAACCCTACTTAGGATTTGATAAACGAAATCATAAATTAAACCATAAATAGTTTATGTTTTTATTTATGAAAACTTATATTGAAACCTTAAATCTAAAAACAATAATGAAACCCTAAATATTTATGAATTTTATTAATATTTAATAAAACCATAAACTCAAAATATAAATATTTGCATAAATTTCATCTTAAATATTTAGGATTTCAAAAGTGAATTATTAAATATTTAAGGTTATATAAATAAAACTTTAAATTTCATCCTAAATATTTAGGGTTTCATAATTAAAATAACAAATTAAAACCCTATGTATTTAGGGTTTTATAATTGAAACAATAAATTGAAACCGTAAATATTTAGGATTTCGTCAATGAAATCTTATTTACTTAGGTTTCCTTACTGAAATTCTATGTTTCATCCAAAATTAAAACCTAAATATTTAGGGTTTAAAAAATAAATCCTTAAATATAATCTTGAAATATTTTAGGTTTCATAAATGAAATCCTAAATTCTTAGGATTTGATAAATGAAACCATAACTCAAAACCTAAATAATTATATTTCATTTATGAAACCCTAAATCATAAAACATTAATGAAACATTAAATTAAAACCTAAAAATAATTAGGATTTCATAAATTAAATCATAAATTGAAAACATAAACTTTCAAGATTTCATAAATGAAGCCTTAAGTTTCATAATAAATATTTAGAGTTTTATAAGTGAAACCTTAAATATTTAGAGTGTCATAAATGAAACCCTAAATATTTAAGGTTTCATAAATAAAATTATAATTTTCGTATATTGAAAATTTAAGTTGATATTTTAAAAAATACTTTTTGATACTATTGTTATTTTCATATATTAAAATTTTAATTTTATTTATAATTTTGAAGATATTTGTCTTATTTTTTTTATATATTTAAAAATTTTCAAGAGATTGCAGTTATTTTTCAAATTTTCTTTACATTTATATTTTTTTTTTCACATTTTTCATTTTTTCAAATTTTAAAGATACTTTTCTTGTTTTTTTCATATGTTTTTTTTTTAAAAATTCATATTTTTCAAATTTTCAAGACAATACTTTTGATTTTTTTTTTAAATTTAAATTTTCTCCAAAATTTTAAGACATTTTTCTTGATATTTCATATTTTTAAAATTTTCATGATTTTTCACTTTTTTTTCATTTTAAAAAATTTCATTTTTAGAATATTTTCAAAATATAATGTAATTTTGAATTTTCAAAACAATATTAATTTTTTTTCATATTTGCAAAATTTTTAAAATAGTACTTTTATTTTTCATATGTTTTAAATTTTATTTTTGTATAATTATTTTTAAAATTTCTTTTATTAAAAATTTAAAGAAAATATTATTTTAGTTCCGTACTTTTAATATTATAATTTTTTTCAAAATTTTAAAGACATTTCCTTTGTTTTTTTACATTTTAAAATTTTCAATTTTTTCATATTATCAATATCTTAAAGATATTATATTTGTTCTTTCATATTTTAATTTTTTTTAATTAAGAGTTTAATCTTTTTTTGTTTTTTCTATTTTAAAAATTTTCAATTTTTTTTTTCAGTTTTTTAAAACTTTCGAGACATTGTTGTGGTGCTTTCATATTTTATTGGTTTATTTTTTTTTGAAAATCTTTAAGATATTACTTTTGTATTTTTTTTTTATTTTATATTTTATATTTTTTTTAATTTCAAGACATTTCTCTTCTTTCGAAAAAAAAATTTCAAAATTTCAAGACATTAGTCTTATTTTTTTCTTATTTTTAAAATTTTCATTATATAAAAAATTTATACGACATTATTATTGTTTTTTCATATTTTTATTATTTTTAAATTATAAAAGACATTACTTTGGTTTTTCATATTTATTTATATAGAAAACATTATTCTATTTTAAAAAAAAAATCAGGATATTTCTCTTAATTTTTTTTATAATTTTCAAAATTTTAGGATATTATTCTTTTTATTTAAATTTTTAATTTGATTTTATTGATTCAAAATTTATTGATTATTTTTTTTTCATATTTTCATATTTTTTTAATATTCTCATTATATTACTGTAATTTTTTCACATTTTTTAAGTTTTCCATTTTCATAAAAAAATTTGAATTTACATTCTTATCAAATTTTAAAGTCATTTTACTTTGTTTCATATTTTTAAAATTTTTGATATTTTTTTTCAAAATTTTAAAGATATTACACTTGTTTTTTTTCCTTTTAAAACATCATTTTTTCTCTTTATTTATTTCATGGTGAGTTAAACTCTATTGACTATATATTATTATTTCCTTGCTTATGATATAACTCTAATTTAATATTGTTATTTCTTGAAATTTTCTTTGAATACTTTACTCTATATCAGTTTTTGAAAGTAATATGTTAATTTCATATAAAACAACACAAAAATATATCAATTTAAGATGTATTTATCAATTTTGAATTAGAAATCCAAATCTAGAAAAAAATTGATAAAAAAATATAGCTTTGATTAATGCTTACAAGAATTTATTGTCGTTTTGAACACATTTTTTTTCCCACAAATTTGTGGATGACTATTAATATGAGATTTGTTTTTAAAAATTTAAATGGATTACAATAAAATATTATATTTTAAAATATTTTATAATCATTCTTAATTTAAGTATTTTTCTTAATTACCTGTGAGATGTGTAGGTTCATGTCTAGTTTAAATTAAATTTGTGACTTCTAAAAATTTACACAAATTGAAAATTAATTATTTTCTATTTGATATCTAATATGGATAGAGACTTAAAAATCTATTTTTCAATTTTGAATGATTAAAATAAGTGTCTTTTAATTCGAGGATCTAAATTAGAGATTAGACATGCTCAAGAACTAAAAACAAATTTAAGTTTATATAGAATCTAAAGAGTTTTGCAGTTGTTGTTGTCCCTATCAAGAGAAACTTATTAATGCAACTGCATGGATGAAGGAATTAGCATGTCATTAGATGTCCATCCAAATTCTTGAGCTTAAAGATATGTCTATATTTGGTTTTTTGTTTGGGGAACTCTAAATTCAGTTTCGAGAGTAAACTGATTTTGGCAACAAGTTCGGTTACTCTTAAAAGTACGTTTGCATAAGAAAATTGTCTAAACACGTTTTGAATATTGACAGCTTTGGGTTATGCAAGAAGTGGAATCATACATACCCCTGAAGTGTATTACAATTTACAGGGTACAAGGTCTATGCTACCTATGTTTATGTTATGCTCTAGTATCAATGATGATAGTGAAGATTATTATTACGCCTCATCTGAATTATATAATATATGTCAAAACAGCCAACCTCTTATGGAATCCATGGTTCAGTGGTAAATGAAAGTTAATAATGATAGTGGAAACTAGCGTATGTAATATTTGACTATCGTGATAAAATAGTGAAAAAGTAGTGTAGATCAATTTGATTTAGTAATGAAAAAAATCATACTTTTGAGCTTTATTTGTAATTGTTGTCTATTTTATATAATTTTTTTTTTTATTAATGCAGAATAATAATATTTATTGTTCTTTATGATTAAATATTTATTTTGTTTAATTTTTTTTCTTCTAGTTATCACTTTATATATCTCATTAATTTTTTTACTCATAATATGATAAAAAGAAGCTACATAAATAATGATGACAAAATGAAAACACTTAGTAACACTAGATATGATTATAGGAAGATAAAATTGACTGAAGGAAAATAGGATGAAAATAGAAGAAAGTTTAAGTTGCAAAATTAAAATGCATTAATCCAAAGTAAATAAAATAAATAATTAGATGCAAATATTTTGTTAAACATGTCAAACATCTAAAATGCATTAATGTCAAACACGGGGTAAAAATTTCTCATTTTTTGTCAAACTTTTTTTTCAATTCTATTCAAATATTTTATTAATAATTTCCTTAGCATACACTTAGAACCCCTTATTTTGAATACATATTTGATCTAGGGGTAATACAAGTACTATAGGAGAGTTTGCATGATTGCATGGTGTTATTAACTGAGATCTTTATCTGGTTGGAATCCCATATATGGAAAGATAGGATCATCATCACATCCTCTTGCCTTATTGTCACAGTCTATTGCAGTTGTTCCAGAAGCATCAACACATTGATGTACCTCTGCAAGATAAACATTTCCACTTCTATCTGGTTCACAAACTATGTCCACATTCACACCTAGTGCTTTTCTGAAAGCTTGTAGTATCCTACGTGTTGGATATGGATTTCCACTTGAAACAATACCTGACAGTGAGATCACAATCAGATTCTCATATTTAAGATGAGTTTAAAAGTAGTGCAGACAATGTAACTCATTCCTGATTGTGAAGTGGATACTAAGTTGACTCTTGTATTAAGAAAATGCAACCTCAAAACAACATCAAGTTTTATTAATTCTTTTTCCCCTAACTTCTTGTGTGTGATACATGAATTTAAAATTCTTATATATTTACCTGCACTAGTCAAGATTTTCTTTAGGTCATAACTCTTTCTGTTGTTGAGTGCATAAACAATATAGTCCTTTGGCTTCAAGGTATAACATGAACCAAACTTTTTCCATTGCTTCCTCCATAATGACTTGCTTTCTATAAAATTATCAGTACTCAGATCAGGCCAGTACTTGAGAAGGTCGTTTTTGTTTGCTTCAATCTGCATATATATCGAGTACGAGAAGAAAATAAATAGGTAAGATAAATTGAGCTCTTTTTTATAAGTTAAAATCAACTTATTTATTCTTAACTTTTAAGAAGTTAGACCAGAAAACTTATATAAAAGTTGACATGAATAAGTTTATTTTAGCTTATGCGAGAACAAGTTAGTTTACTTGAAATTCATACTAATAAAATATTTAAGTGAAAAAAGGTAATGCCTATTAATTAATTTGTTTATGATAAATCAGTTTACTTTTATAAAATTATTTCAAAAACTATTTAAACATCAACACTAAACTCAATATTTAAACAGTAATTTCAATGTAAGGAAAAGGAAGGGATACTAACAGTGACATTTCGCACATAATATCGTGAGGGACAATTTTGTAGATCAGGCCCTCCCCTTTTCATGGGACGAAGGTAGCTAATAGTGAAATATTGAGGTACTATTTCCCTACAACCACCTTCATGTGTCAAGCAATAGGAGTTTGGCCACCTTAAGGCTAGTTCTAAATAGTCGTATGAGTTGGGATTGGATTGTGCTTCACAGTTAAGAATAATTCCCCAGAGTAGAAAAACCAAAAGAAAATTGCTCTTGATCATCTTGTATTTTTTGCCTTTGGGAGAATTTCAGTTGCTTTGGGTTGTGGTTATGTTATACGACCAAATATCGAAGCCTTATATAGAAAGTTTCAGCTTACCCTTTCTCTCTTTACTCGTTTACTATATTCAAACATTGAAACTTAGTGACATCAGTTTAACTCTACTAATACTATAAATTAATTTTATAATATCATACAACATTTCCTTTACATTACTTTTAAAATAAATTTATAAAACTTAACAAACTTACACCTATAAAAAAAAAAAACAAACTTAACAAACCTAACAGTTAATTAAAAATTGTGATGAACAAATGATATAAAAATATTTTACATAATTAGTTTATCATCATCTTTTCTCTTTTGAGTTGTGACTAAACGTTACAAACAAATAAAATTAATGGGACCTACACAAATTATAATGGGGTTTACTTTTTTATTATAATTAATAATTAATAAATTGTGTCTTTGTGACTCATAGCACGCCATTAGAATATAATTATGCGTCTTAGATATATTGATTAGAATCTAATTTCTCTAATTGTGTGTGAATGAAAAAAGGCTCTATATATGAGTTTGTTTGAGAAGTCACTCTAGTTATATTAGAGTGGAAAGACTACGATTGTAACTTGGTTTCATCAAAATACATTTATCTAGTATACGAGTTTATTTTACTAGTTTATAGCTTGCATAATCTATTTCAATTAGCTTATAATTTATAAGTTACTCACTTTTGCGAAATAAAATAAAATAATTGGGTTTACTATTTTAGGATTTTTGTTTCTATTTTTTTTTAAGAATTTCTACTTTTAGTTCTTGAACTTTTTTGATTGGTTAAAGTTTCTTTTAATTTTTTTTTCATACACTCAGTCTTTTAATTTGTTTTTCCATCTTTTCTTTTAGTCCATAAAAAGGGCTGAAAGTAAGAAAAAAAAAACGACTTAATAATAATCATAATTTTTTTTTATCCTTACTATGACTTGATTTTTTTTTATCTGTTTTACATTTTATATTTATGTCATTTAATATTTATCAGATAGTTTTTAATTTTCTAATTCAATAAACACTTTTCATTCAATAAGTTAGTTTAAAAGTTTAGTTTTTTTACTACTACTATTAGCTTATACTCATAAACTTCAACACCCTTATAAGTTACATCATCATTTTTCTCTTATATAAAAAAAGTATATTAACAAAATATCTTTCCACTAGGCTAATAATAATTTCTCCAAAGAAATATCAAACCCACTAGAACGTGATGCATATGTCCATCTCTTTTAAGTAGCCACCCTATACGCAATATTCTTAATCAATTTAGAACATAAACATCATAAGAAAAACGAAAATATGGTTACTGGATAATTACTTGAATTTGATTTAAAGTTCCTATAAACAAAAGATAAGATGCAACTTGCATTAAGGAACTACTTGCATTAAACAAAAATGACCTTTCTTAGCCATTTTAAATATCTACTTTAGCGCTTTAACCTCTGCTTTACATAAAATAATGTGCAATTTGTAGAATAAGTGCACCACAACTCTCAAAATGTTCAAATATAATATTTTAATGTGTCACAAAGTTTAAATTATACATTCACAATATAAATTAAATTGCAACTATCCAAGTGGAGTACAAATACAACTAAAACAAGAATCCAAATTATGTACCACAAAACACAATTAGAAAAAAAAAAAAACTACAAATTAAAACATCTCAAAGCACGTACAATTAAAAATCTGTATTCGAGTACTAACAACTATATCCCTATAAAACTACAAAAATACGGCTCTTCAAATAATTGAGAGACAATCAAAGGATCCTTACAAATCCATATGCTCCATCTTGAAATATAGTAAGGCGTAATGTCAATAGATAAAGTGGGCATAAAAGTAAATTAATATGAAAAGTAACCAAAGTTAAAAAGTTTAGGTTTAATTACAATTTTAGTCCTTTAATTCCTTAAATCTATAATTTTGATTTCCTAGTTTTAAATTAATAATTTTGTTCTGTCTAATTTTAAAAAATAATAATTAGTTCTTAATCAATTATTAACTAATAATTATAATTAATAGAATTATTAAATTAATTAAAAATTATTAAAAAAAACTGTAATCAATTTTTACACAAATAAAAAATAATTAAAAATAATTAAAAAAATCGTTAATTACAAATCATTAAAATTTATTTTTAATAATAATAATTTTAAAAAAATCATTTTTAATCCCTTTGAATAATTAATAATTTTTAGTTAATATATAATTAACTTAATAATTCTATTATTCATAATTATTAATTAATAATTGATTAGGAGACTAAAATTATCAATTTTAAAATTAAAGGAATCAAAATTATCAATTTAAAATTAGATAATAAAAAATTATGAATTTGAAAAAATAAATAACAAAATTACCATTTAGCTAAAAGTTTAATATGTTATCTAATTTATAGTTGAGGTGTACGCTGGATGTAATTGTGGCATATTTTATATTCAAAGACTTTTTATTCTTTCAAGCTAAACTTGTCACAATTTATATATTTAGAGATCAAAATAGTTATTTATAGTTAAATGATACTACATATTTAATAAAAGAAAATATTGAATACTTTATTACAAATGCTTAATAATGCAAAAGCCTAACACATGATTATCACATTTTATTGGGAAGATTATTATCTATTAAACAAGTTGTTAGATATTTTTCACTTGCCTAAAGAAAAAGGTATTTTTCTCTTTATACTTTTATAGTTCTGTTGTTTCACCCCTCTCCAATAACCTCCTTTACGAGTACACTTGAGAGTGTTCCACTTGCTAGTGGTAATTAATTAATAAGTGCCAAACGATCAATGCTCTTTGGTGGGGGAACCTAACCTTTATTTTGGAGACAGTGGTATTCATTGGTTGAATGTTTTAACTTTTTATATCTGAGTAAGAGTTCAACAACCAATTCATTGTAGTTAAGTGGTGCTTGGTTACTAGTAGCATTTTTTATAACCACAACACAACAAAGTTAAATCCATAATCTTCAAACATGTGTTATAAACAAAAATAAACAATTAGACTCTCGAATATAAATTTTAGCTAATCTCAAACATATCTTTCAATTAATTATGAATCTAATCTCAATAAATCCTTTTAATTAACCTTGATATCAAGTTTAATTAATGACACTTTAAAAATAAATATTTTTTAAAATGTTATTAATAGAGTTATATGACATTAACCTACTTCTTTATTGAGTGTAAAGTTAATTTTACTTATATCTAAGTCCTGAAGGAATACATCATACCTCTTACTTAAAAAAGAAATAAATAAATGTTTTTTTTTTAATAATAGTATGGTCTTAATTAATGTTTTAAAGGATAATTTATGAGTTTAATACATAGTAACACATCCACTGATAAAAAATAGTTTTGAGTTAAAGTATTATGTTTTTTAATCTAGTTCTTTTTACAGTATATGTTTTTTAATCTAGTTGATAATTTGTTTATTTGTGAAGATCGTATCTTATGTCAGGGACATACGTTATCATAATGATCCTTTGACATTCTTAAAATAAAAAGTGAAAGATTCAAGAAGTTGAGGAGAATGTTGAATGTGATATCTTTAAAAACTTTGAATTAAGGAGTAGCGTTGCAGAGTAATTCGTTAAAATATTTCATATTATGTAGTCTTTTTATTTTGCCTTAAAATATTTCTTGAACGTTACAACAATAATAATAATCTTAAATGATGCCTTGACAAGTACAGATGCAGGATTGAGAATTGAAACACCTCATCTTAAGTAACTTTTCTATGAATTAAATAGTAGATATCACTAAATTGATTTATAATCAATTTTAGGCAACGACTTCAGATAATTTAATTCATGAAAAAAAAAAAAAAGATATCAACATGTGGTAAGATTAAGTTGTGTTTTTTTTTTTTTTACTGTTGGTAAGCCATAGCTCATAAGACTAGCTAGCCCCTCGAAAAAATAGAGTACCATTAGGAAATTCCTCTCTCCACCTTTGTTATTCTATTCACATAAACAGAAATAGGTGACATATGCATAAAGAGTCTATTTTACTTGTCATTTGTGTCACATCTTGGGCTAAGATTAAGTTCTTAGCACATATATTTGATAAAACCTTTTCTAAATTTTATTGAAATACTTTATTAGTTTCCTTAACATAAACTTAGAACCCCTTATTTTCTATATAAATTTTTTATAGGGGTAATACAATTTAGGAGAGTTTGATTGCATGATATTATTACTTGGGATCTTTATCTGGTTGAAATCCCATACATGAAAGATGGGTAATACAACTAGGAGATCGATTTTGCATGGTTGCATGACCTTATTAATTGAGATCTTTATCTGGTTGGAATCCCATATATGGAAAGATAGGATCATCATCACATCCTCTTGCCTTATTGTCACAGTCTATAGCAGTTGTTCCAGAAGCATCAACACATTGATGTACCTCTGCAAGATAAACATTTCCACTTCTATCTGGTTCACAAACTATGTCCACATTCACACCTAGTGCTTTTCTGAAAGCTTGTAGTATCCTACGTGTTGGATATGGATTTCCACTTGAAACAATACCTGACACAATGAAATCATATAAAAAATCAAATATCCATATTTAATTAGGATCGATGTTCCTTAAATTAGAATTGGAAGTTTCAAGAATAAATTGTATATAAACATAAAAGGAAACTCATTCCTCATTGTCACTTACCTGCACTTGTCAAGATTTTCTTGAGGTCATTCTTCTTTCTGTTGTTGAGTGCATAAACAATATAGTCATCTGGCATCAAATTATAGCACGATCCAAACTTTCTCCATTGACCATTCCATAATAACTTACTCTCTATATAATTATCAGTTCTCAGATCAGGCCAATATTTGAGTAGGTCATTTTTGTTTGTCTCCATCTGCATGTATATAAAACCTTAATTATTCTAATCAAATTCCAAGGACAATTTCTGTGAAGTAAACTTGAAAACCAAACAAAACAAAAAAATGTTATGAATACTAACAGTGCTATTTGGCATATTAAATGGTGAGGGACAATTTTGCAGATCAGGCCCTCCCCTTTTCATAGGATGAAGGTAGCCAATAGTGAAATATTGAGGCACTATTTCCCTACAACCACCTTCATGTGTCAAACAATAAGAGTTTGGCCACCTTAAGGCTAGTTGAAAATAATCATATGAGTTGGGATTGAAATATTGTGCTTCACACTTCAGAATTCCCAAGACTAGGAAAACCAAAAACAACTTAATGCTCTTCATCTTGTATTTTTTGCCTTTGTGACAATTTAAGTAGGATTGGGTTGTGGTTACATAACCAAATATCGAAGCCTTATATAGAAATCCTGACCCCTAGTGAACTTATTGTGACATTACAAGAGAAGGATATAAAAATAAAACTAATGGGACCTACATAAATTATAATGGTTTTTATCATAATTAATTTGTGCTTTTGTGACTCATACCATGACATTATCATATTGATTACTTACATAAGAGAATCCAAATGCAATTGTTATGTGAGTTTTTATTGAATGGATTTTGTGTTTCATTGAAAAGAACGCGAACATATGAAATTTTAACGAGACTCATGGTTATTATGTAGAACATGCCACAATAATAAGTTAAAGCAAAAATTTTATAGACTGTGTAAAATAAAACACGCATTTTAACACACGCACACTGTACACAATCGTGTATCAAATTAAACATTGTAAATATAGTATTTATAATACACTATTTTAATATATTTTGATTTAACTTAATTTGTTTATGTCGTTGCATCCTTTACAAAATTTAGGCTTTTAAACTATTTATAATATGCAGTTAAACATTTTTTTTAAAGTAATACAATAATACCAATACCTTGTTATAATGCTAAAATATATTATATCTTACAGTTTAAAACAAAAAAATATATTGATAAACCAATAAACGTAAGAAAAATGAAAATATTGTTAGTTTATTATTACTTTGATTTAAAATTTGTATAAACAAAAGATAAGATACAACTTGTATTAATACACTACTACAAAAATGACATTTCGTAGTCATTTTAAATATTTACTTCATCGCTTTAGGTCATGCGTTACAAAAAATAATGTCCAAATACCAAATTGTACAATAAGTGCACCACCATTCTCAAAAAGTTAATTCTTAAAATAAATAAAAACTCCCCAAAAGTTCAATGTAGTAATATTTTAATGTTTGAAATATTACTACATTAAAAAAAAGTTTTACTACATTGAAATTTAATGTGCCATAATATTGAATGGTATCTTTTTATTAAACTAAAAGGAATATTAGTAAAAAAAAATTGTTGTGATTTGTATCTTTTTATTAATTTAGTTATTTAATATACAATAATAATAAATAAATAAACTTATTTATATGATACGGTCGGGTCGGGTTGATTTGGAATTGATTTAAACTTTAAAAAATAAAAAATAAACTAGAGTGATTGAATCGATTTGGATTCGTAATTTATCAAGTTTGTGAACACTTTGGTGTGGATGGAAAAACGTGTATGATGGAAAGGTAGACTCACAAAAGATATGACAAATCATATTTTTTAATAGATAATAGTTATTGATAAAATTGATAACACGATTAAAAATTAACATAAACTTATGGGCTTAGAAAAAAAAAAATTATTAAAGCCTTATCTGAAAGTTCATTACACCTAGATAATTCATTATAAATTATTTCTTATAAAAGTGATCATGACGAAATGAAAGAACATTACACCTCAATAATTTATGATAAATGTGCTCATGACGAAGCTGCTGTAGAAGGCATATTGTTATGAAGAATATTTATATGATGAGCTTTACTTGCAATTTTAGTTAAACTTTATTTAAAAATCTTATAATTTATTAAGGTTGTTAATAAAATCATTTGTTATTAAATATTATAGCAATAGATCTGTTAACTAATATCTAACTAAAATTAAATTAGAATTATTTTAAAAAGAATAAATAAAATCCAATAACATGAGAAATTTAAAAAAAGAAAATATCAAAAGATTTTTTTTATTAATTGTAATTTTTTTATTAAATAATATATTTGATAATAAGGTATTGAATTATTTATTAATACAACTATTTAATAATGCAAAATTCTAACACATGAATACGATATCATACTCGGAGATTATTATCCATTAAACAAATTGTTAGATATTTTTCAATAGCCTAAAAAAAAACGAAGATATTTTTCTCTTTATACTTTTAAAATTATTTTCTTTTCCCCTCTCCAATAACCTCCCTTACGAGTATACTTGAGTTGAGAGTGTTCCACTTACTAGTGGTAATTCATAAGTGCCCAACGATCAATGATCTTTGGTGGGGGAACCTAAACTTTATTTTGGAGCAATAGTATTCATTGGTTGAATGTATCTAGAGAATAAAAATAGTTAACATAAATGGATAAATATGTTTGTCAATGTAAAAATTATGTTACATATATTGATATCATCAGTACAATACTCTTTTTTTTTACACCATCAGTGCAATACTCTTATTTCCACGTAACTTTTTATATCTAGTAGGAGTTCAACAATCAAATCATCATTGTAATTGATTAAGTGATGCTTGGTTAGTACTTAGTAGCATTTTTTTATAATCATAACACAACAATCCATAATCTTCCTCTCAAACAAAAAAATCCATAATTTTCAAACATGCATATGTTATTCCGGATTTAATTATAAACAAAAATAAACAATTAGACTTGAATTAGTTTAATATAAATAGTGTTGGTCTGAATAACGGTAAAAATGGAGTTATATAGACAAAACCTAAAAATAAATTTTAATTTGTATTCTATTTAATGATATATATTTTAATTAATTGTGATTTTAGTTTCAATAACTCTTTTTATCCTTGATATTAAGTTCAATGAAAGACACTTTAATTTTTTTTAAATATGATTAATAAAATTAAATGACATTAACCAAGTTCTTTAATTAGTATAAAGTCAGTTAATTTTGTTTATATTTAAGTCTTAAGAGTGAGTACATAATAATTCCCACTTAAAAAAGAGAGTTTAAAACATATTGAGGCACTATTTCCCTACAACCACCTTCACGTGTGAAACAAGAATAACTTGGCTCTTTTTTCTTAAGATACAACTGATAATCAAGAAAAACAAAAAAGATGTCGAGGGAGGAGTCCTATATGATTGGGTGATGGTCAATACTCACGGTTTGAGGTGTCTAATTACTACTACAAGCATGTTATGGACATCATCAAAGGGAGCTGTAGCTGTAGAAAATGAAATTTGACAAACATTCTTTGCTGTTACGTCGTAACATGTTTATGACACAACAACTATCAATTTGAAGATTATGTTGCATCTTGTTATAAGTTATAATTTTTTTTCTATAACTACATTTTTTTATGAAGTTTAATGCTTAAATTTATTGCTGAAATGTGAAATACATTGTTGGTATGTTTTGAAATTCACTTTTGAAATGTATGCCATTGTTATGTGAGAACCTTTAACGACAAGCTCAGGTTAAATTTGTTTAGTAATACAAAAAAAATTATGTAGAACAAGTATACTAAAGATACTACTCAATATTGATTGGACTAAGAGGCGATAAGATGGAGCATGTCACAATAAAAGAAAACATAATTAACAGTTTTTTATATAAAGTAGAAACCGTAATAAGTTAATGAATTAACTATTTTTTAGTCTTGAAATTTTTAAAATTTTGGTTTTTAGTCACTAATTAATATAGTGTTTGATAATAAAGTATTAAATACTTTATGACAACTATTTAATAATGCAAAAGTCTAGCACATGAATATCACATTTTATTGGGAAGATTATTATCCATTAAAACAAATTTTTCACTTTATACTTTTATAATTCTTTTTTTTTTTCCATCTCCAATTAATAACCTCCTTTACGAGTACACTTGAGAGAATTAATAAGTGTCAAAAATCAATGCTCTTAGTTGGGGGAACCTAACCTTTATGTTGGAGATAGTGGTATTCATTGGTTGAATGTTTTACATCTGAGTAAGAATTCAACAATTAATTCATTGTAATTAAGTAGTGTGCTTAATTGCTTAGTTTTTTTTTATCGGCAAAGTGTGCTTGCTTAGTACGTAGCAGTGTTTTTATAAGAGTAAATTGCGATCGTATCTTCAATATGCTTTTCTTCAATTTTGTTTGATACACTTTCATTTTTTTCGTATTACTATTTTGACCCCTTAATGAACTACGTTAACAAACCATTCTAATTTTATTTTTATAATGAAAAAAATTGTCCTTTTTTTCACTAACCTAAACTATCTTCACCACTTAATGCCGCACTATAAATGCTTTTTATAGGGCGAGTTTGATTTTTTTAAAAATTTATAAATTACTTTTAAGTTAAAAAAAAAAAATTGAAGTTAAAGTCTGTTTGAGTATTTTTTTTTTAAAAAAATTAATTTTAAGTTAAAAGTTGTTTGTTTGTTTTTTTAACTCAATTTTCTATCAATTAAGTTTTCATGTCCCCGTTGAATCTTTTTTCTCAAAAAAGTAAAATAAAATTGAAATACAAAAGATTTTACCATTTTTCAGAGAGAGAAATATGAACTTTGCATCAAACTCAAATGAATATGTTAGTGAAATAAAAATTGTCATTCTCCAAATCCATTCTCCCAATCCTGGTTAACTTTTGAAGGCAAATGTGCCTTGACACTGCTCGCAATGGTGGAATTTAATTTGTTGTTTTAATTTAATTGAAATATGGTTTGCCAGTTTGACTATAATTAACCCAACATCTTGACCCAGGTTATAACTGATTTGGTTATGATAACATTGAAGAGAGAAGAGTGATCTCTTTTAGTTTCTCAATTTGTTTAGTATTATGTGTATGTGGTGCCAATACTAATGATTATGTCTAGAGAGAACTCTGACATTGAGTATTTTATTAGTACATTTAGATCATAATTTTGAATGAAAAATGATAGAGTAAATACTGAAATTTGTATAATTCGCTGATAAATTTTTATAGATAATAAATTAAAATTTAATTTATATGTAAAAATACAACATATTAATATATTAATTCTGTAGTTAAGTTTTTTTGTTATATTTAATTGGTATTGATTTTACTTTAATGAGTTATATTAATATTAAGTGTATTATTCAAGATTTATAATGATATTAAATGATATTGTTAATTGACTTATTTGTCATTAAGTTGTAAATTTTTTAAATATCAAATTTACTTAGTTGTATATTTTGTGAGTCATCAACCTAAATAACACTTTTTCATGTTTCATGTGACAAATTAATATCAAGATACAACATAATCATACACATGTTAAACATAATATACCAATTTGTCTATTTATCCAAAATTATATTTGTCCCATTTGTATAATTAGTGACCACTTGAAAAATTTTAATTGTATTAACTTTGTTTTACTAGTGGTTAATAATATTATGTGATTATTGACTACTAGACATGGTTAATTACATATAAAAATATGGTAAAATTTGTATTGCAAGAGTGGTGGTAATTAATTACACATAATCCTTTGACACATGTGAATTAGTCCTATGTTATTGCCACATCGACCGAAATAGATGTCTTTGCTATTGATGTTTACAACTTTGATGACAAATACATTACAAAAGAAAGAAGGAAAGTGTGGTGTTACTCGTGTTTTACATATCTTGTGAATTTGTTTATTGATGTTTGTAAGATGATTCAAAACTGATCGATCATTTGCAATGGTTTGATATATATTGTCCATCAAATTTCTCGAATTTGTGCTACTATTTTTGGCTGTGCAATGTTCATCAAGATTAAGAGATTGAATGGCCGGATATCATTAACTAATTTCTGCCTGTCACTGCACCATTAGTTTTGCTTCAATGATAACAAGTTAAGAACACCACTTCACTGCCTATATGCATCGTCTAAGACTTTGAATTGTACGTAATAATCTATTTCCTTAGATTTTAAGCATTTATTACTTTATTAATATAAATTTTGGTTAATAAATTAAAGGCTTCTTGTGTACTGCATCTAGACTAATTATCAATTTGTGAATCAATAAATTAATTAAGTTTGAGTGAAGCAATTAGTATGAGACAAATTCACTTAATTCTCATCTTTTCTCCTGTGTATGAGTAGTGTGTGGAGCAACATTTCTTCTCTCTTTATTTCGTTTCCTTTGCCTTTTCTTCTTATCTTATTCCTCGCCTGAAAGGAGCGTTGTAAAATGGGATTAGATAAAAGAAGGGAATGGCAAAAAATTTACGAGTGTAATTTACTCTTTTTATAATTAAAACACAACAAAACAGTTATTTTTTTCTATTATTTACATCTACCTTTCCCGTAGTATTCCAAATAATCTTAAAACGTTGTAACATTTTGTAGTGTTCTTCAAGGACTATTATTTGGTTATAATAAGTTTTTAAAATTAAACCGGTAAACTAGATCAATAAATACCATAGCAAAAACGTCATTTGTTTAACAAAAACTAAAAATAGTGTTAGTATTTCTTTTGTTAACATAACTTTTATTTTAAAAAAAACTATTTTGTTAATATAGATATTGTGAGTTTATATATAGACAATATGGTGCATCTTATTACATATATGATCGATATACCCAAATAACATATAAAACTTTTTATAGCAATAAAATTATCTGTAAATATGATGCAATATATATACATATAAATAAAAGATATTTTTTTGGGTAATTAATACAATTAGGAGATTGTAATTGCATGGTGTTATTAATTATTTGGGATCTTTATCTGATTGAAATCCCAAATAGGGAAAGATGGGATCATCGTCACATCCTTTTGCCTTATTGTCACAATTTATAGGCATTGTTCCAAAAATGTCAATACATTGATGCACCTCTACAAGATAAACATTGCCATTATTATCTGACTCACAAACTATGCTCACATTCAAACCTAAAATTCTCTTGAAAGTTTGTAGTATCCTATAAGTTGGATATGAATTTCCATTAGCAACAATACCTGACAACGAGAGAGCACAATATCACATACTCATATTTAGGGTTTTCCTTAAATTAGGAATGAAAATTTCAAGAATAAATTTCATATAAACATAGCATGAAACTCATTCCTCACTATCAAAAGGATACCAAACAAACTCTTATAACAACAAGAACAATTCAAACTCAAAACATGATCAAGTTAAGTAATATTCTTTTCTCCTTAATTTTTCGTGTGTGAAAGATGAATTTGAATTTCTTTTAGCACACGCATATTTACCTGCACTAGTCAAGATTCTCTTTAAATCGTATCTCTTTCTGTTGTTGAGTGCATAAATAAAATAGTCATCAGGCATTATGTTACAACATGATCCAAACTTTTTCCATTGGTTCCTCCATAATGATATGCTCTCTATAAAATTATCAGTTCTCAGATCAGGCCAGAATCTTAGTAGATCAAATTTGTTTGTTTCAATCTGCATGTATACAAATTGTCAAATTATTCAGCTATAAAAACTTGGAATGTGATGTTTAGATAAACTTCTTGATAGACATGAGAAGAAACTAAAAAGATAAAATCAATCAAGGTGCCTAATAAGTAACAAGTTTATTTTAACTTATGAAGTTCAATTCATTTTAAATATATACTTACAGAGAAAATTATCCAAAAAGTGTCTCATTCTAACAAATTTCAAAGACAAATTCTATCGTGACTATAGTGATTTCATAACTTTTAGCATTTTCCATTGCAAATTATGTAACTGTGATTATAACTGTGATCTCAATGTATGAGAAAGGAAGAGATACTAACAGTACTATATGATAGAGTAATTGGCATTGGACAATATTGTAGATCAGGCCCTCCCTTTCTCCTGGGACGAAGGTAGCTAATAGTGAAATATTGTGGCACTATTTCCCTGCAACCACCTTCATGTGTTAAGCAATAGGAGTTTGGCCACCTTAAGGCTAGCTCTAAATACTCATCGTACATGTTGGGATTGTAATATTGTGCTTCACAGTTCAGAATTTGCATGAGTAGTAAGATCAAAAGAAACTTGCTATTCATGATCATCTGTCCAGGTTATAAGATTGATTTGATGGTGAACAGAGAAGGATAGAGAAATATGTCGTAGCTTGGTTTGGTTTGAGTTTTTCACTAAAAAAAAACTAATAAAAACTAATCTTTTGATAAAAAAAAATATATATATACTAATCTCCTCCAGCCTTTGGGAATTTAAGTAGCTTTGGGTTATAGTTGATGACCAAATATATATCGAAGCCTTATATATATAGAAATTTTCAGCTCACCCTTCTCCCTTAGTGACTAACGTGACATTACCAACACAAAAGTCAAATTGATGGGACCTACACAAATAATAGTGGTTTTTATTATAATTATTTTTGTGATTTTATGACTCAGCATTATCTTCCATTCATCATATTGAATATTACTGATCCAATAGTTATGTGAGTTTTTGTTTAATGGATTTTGTGTGTTTCACTAAAGAAGAAAGTGGGCGTTTGAATTACATGCACTTGAACGTTTGAAGTTTTTTAATGGATTGTTAAATGTCAGATAGAGTAATTAATATTTGGAGAAAATATTTATAGGCTTAAATGTAATTTTTATCCTCTTCTTTCACAAATTCAAAATTTTGATCCCATTTTTAATTGTTGACCGTTAGTTTTAACGGTTAACTTTTTTTAATTATTATTAGTAATAATTTAAATAAAATTAAGGCTAAATTATTTTACTAATCATATATTAACATAATTAGAAAGAAATTGTTAGGTCTCTTTTATCCTTACCCCTCAATCATGTAAATAGTACCTTATATTCCTAAAATCCCCAAATTGACAGAGTTCGAATTCCAATTGACTATGAGAGACTAGCTTCCGACAAGCAATATGAGTGAGGGAGACAACACAAGTAAGCCCGATGAGAAGTGTCAATGAGGGAGACAACGCAATCCAAGTGAGAAGCATGAGTGAGGGAGACGACTCAAGCTAAGCCAGGTGAGAAGCACAAGTGAGGGAGATGAGGCAAGCGAGCCAATGAGAGATGCGGACGAGGTGAGCGAGGCGTGCCATCGAGCTAGCCAGGACGTGAGTCAAGGCATTGAGATGAGGACATGAGTCAAGGCAGCAGGATGAGAGAGAGAGATGCATGTTCTACAATAGACAAATCAACGGTGATTCAAAGGTCTCGAGAGAAGCTCTTCGAAATCTATGGCTGGAGACATCTGTGGTTATGGGCGTGGCTCTCACGTGGCATACATGAGGAGCAAAAGTCTTGAGTCGATGTATTGTTTCAAGTTAGATTCTTGACACACTTTAAAGGGTATTTTCTGTTTCTAAAGTAAAGTTGATTGGAACTAGTGTAGGATTGGGGTTTATTTATATCATGTGGTCTAGGGATTAAGGTATTATAATAATGGAACTCGTGGGGCTATAGGGACTTTCGATGCATATACCAAAAAAAGAGAAAAATCTAAAGATATAACTCATACACAGTGGCATTAACGAATGCACAATCAACTCTCTTGCTACCAACATCTTTCACAATATAAAGAATAGTATGATGTCTGTAAAGGTTGATTTAACTCCATCTTGAAATTGATTTTTGTTTAGAAGGATTTGGGTGTATTTTAGCCTACATTTCCTTTTAAGTAGGACATATGAATAAATTAAACAATTACATATAGCTTACAAATACAATAATTGGGTAAATAGTATTCATCTAGTAGTTACCCAAATTAATTTAAGTTTAAATCTCAAGGTGAAAATAATATATTTAGTCATGGATTCATATCATGGGTCACATTCAAAGACCCTTTATTTTTATAAGCTTGCCTAAAACAAATAGAATAACTAGATTATCAACATCAAATTAATTGCAAAGAATCAAAGCTATTATTATTTGCATCATTGAAATTTTATTAGTTGTATTCAGCATTGCAATTGTAATTATATTGAATTAGATGTATTATATTTATATGAAACTTTCTTATAATTCAATTTTTTACTTTTGATGCATATGTGATGTGTAGTATGTTGTTTGGGGTGGGGTAAGGGTTCATTTATTTTTGGGACTACAATTTTTTTTATAGATTACAATTAAGATATGTAAGTTTTCATATTTGCAAAGCAAATCCATATTTTAGTTAAGCTATTAAGTACATATATTTGTGTTGGTTGTCATTTATACTCAAGCCTATTGAAGTGCAAACAATGAGATTGAGGATTCATCACTCTAGAATGTTTATTGATGAACTTTATAAGATATATGTGAGGGGCACTATACATGAAGAAGATTGGGGTTGGGATGTGGATGAGATGTCCCATATTAACATAACAAAACTTATTAATAGTTCAAGGTTCAAAAATGTCAAGTGTATTTGGTACAAACACCCAAAACTGTCTCTTAATTGTAGTTGAAACCATTGAATAATGATGCTCACATGTTACAACTTGTTGCGGATTGTAAAGGGTTTCAAGTAGTGGACATATATCTAGAGCATCTAGTTGATGTTCTAAAACTTCATGAAGAGCCAGCAAAAAGGAGTGAGAAAAAATTTTGTGTAACTAATGTTGAAGTTGTTGTCTTAAATGATGGGGACACTAAAGGGGTTGATGTTCATGATGAGGGTAAAGATGACAAACAGGATGAGGGCAAACATGGTGAGGGTGTTGGTGAGAGCAATGTTGAGAACAAACAAGGTAGGGGTGTTGGTAAGGGAAAACAAGGTGAGCGTGTTGGTGAGGGCAAATAAGATGAGGGTGTTGGTGTTCATGAAGAAGACAATGAGGATGTGGATTGTGAGGATGATAGTGAATGTGGAAGTGAGTACACTTCTTTTGATGATAGCGACTATGAAGAAGATTAGGACTAGAGTGTTTTGTTAGATCCAAAAACTTTTGATGTTAATCGTCATCCACCTCCACCAAATTATAATAATGACTATACTGCCACCTAGGATTTTGATGAACCATTAACAATAGTTGATTTTGAGGATAAGGATGATGATAGTGATTATTTGGACACACCACCAAGAAGTGATGATGAAGTTAACCCTATGAAGAAATTCCCAAGATTCAAATTGCTTGATGATGATGATAAGATTAATTTTGAGATTGGGTTGATATTCAATAATAAGAAAGAAATCACTCAAGCTATCAAAACTTTTGCCATGGTGAAGAAGAAAAATTTAGTCATTAAGCAAAATGATCTGAGGAGAATTGTTGTGAAATGTACTAAAAGCTGTCCTTTTCATTTAAGGGTGAATAAGTCTAAATTCAACACCGTATGACAGGTTGTTTCCTTAGAGGATGATCACACTTGTCATAGAACAGCTAGGAACCAACAAGCTAAGATAGAATGATTGAGTAAAAAATTCATGCGTCTTTTAAGACATACACCAAAAATGAAGACCAGTGCTC
This sequence comes from Amphicarpaea edgeworthii, assembly GCA_014843725.1. NCBI lineage: Eukaryota > Viridiplantae > Streptophyta > Magnoliopsida > Fabales > Fabaceae > Amphicarpaea > Amphicarpaea edgeworthii. The sequence continues at coordinate 7,060,398 of CM026325.1, forward strand.
TTATGGCCTTTGCATTAGACGAATGGGGTTGTAAGATTAGTGTGGACCAAGCTTATAGGCCCAAGTGCAAAGCACTAGAGAAAATTGAAGGTGTTATCAAAGAACAATATAGACAACAAAAATTATGGAGATGCAATGTTAGATAAAAATGCAAACAGCACAATTATAATTCACTGTGACATGGGTAATAAATGGCTTATTTTCCAAAGATTTTATGTTTGTTTAGAGGTTGTCAAGTTTGCATTTGTGATAACTTGTAGACCATTAATTGATCTAGATGAGTGTTTTTAAAAGGTGATTATGGTGGTCATCTATTGACAACTGTTGGAAAATATGCAAATAATAAAATGATGTCAATTACATATGCAGTAGTAAAAGTTGAAACTACAGAGTTTTGGGGTTGGTTCATGGATTTACTCTTGAATGATTTGAATAGTATTCAGACCAAGATATGGTCTTTCATATTTGATCAACAAAAGGTATTTTATAGTATTTGTAAGATATTATACTTCATAATGTTGGAATTGAATAAACTAATTCAGGTATTGATTTTATGCAAGGCTTGTTAAATGTGATTAAGGAATTGAATGAAAAAGTTGAACACCATGTATGTGTTAGGCATCTATACAACAATTTCAAAAAAAGGCACCTAGGTGTTCAGTTGAAGGAAATGATATGGCAAGCTACAAGAGCCACAACAATGCCAGAATTTGATAGAGTTATGGAGAAGATAAAAACAACGAATGAGAATGCTTGGAAGGAGTTGAAAACCTTACAACCGTCATGTTGGACCAAATCAGCATATCATACCAATAGTCAATGTGATATTCAAGTTAACAACATGTGTGAGGCATTCAACAAAAATATATTAGAGTATAGGGAGAAACCTATTATCAATTTGTTTGAAGGGATTAAATTTTATCTAACAACAAGGATTGTAAAATTAAGAAAGCTTATGGTTAGATACAGGGGCTTTATTTATCCTAAGATACAACTGATAATCAAGAAAAACAAAAAAGATGTCGAGGGATGGAGTCCTATATGATCGAGTGATGGCCAATACTCACAGTTTGAGGTGACTAATTACTACCACAAGCATGCCGTGGACATCATCAAAGGGAGCTGTAGCTGTAAAAAATGGGATTTGACAAGCATTCCTTGCTGCCACGTCGTAACATGTTTATGGCACAACAACTATCAACCTGAAGATTATGTTGCATCTTGCTATAGGTTATGATTTTTTTTTTTCTATAACTACATTTTTTTATGAACTTTAGTGCTTAAATTTATTGCTGAAATGTGAAATACATTGCTGGTATGTTTTGAAATTCACTTTTGAAATGTATGAAATTGTGTTGGAATGTATGAAATTTTTGGCTGAGAATTTTATTAATATGCTTTAAAGTTGACCGTTGAATTGTATGAAAATTTGTGTTGGAATGTAGGAAACTTTTGGTTAAGAATTTTGTTAATATGATATGAAAGATACTATTGAAATAATTGTTATTATGCTCTGAAATGCACTATTGAAATGTTTGTTATTATGCTATGAAATTCATTGTTGAAATGTTTATTAATAAATTTTGATTGATACAGGAAAGCCACATATATAAACACTTACTCGTATTACATTAAACCATGTGTTATTCCATTATTGTGGCCTAAAAGCAAAGGTGACCCAATTAATCCACCTGAGAAGAGGAGAGCACCTAAAAGACCAAAAAAGGCCAAGAACAAGGCTAATGATGAGCCAAAAAAAAGTACAAATTATCAAGGCAAACATCATATCTTACTTATAAAGGTTGTGGGAAAATTGGTCATAATATTAGAACATGCAAAGGTAAAGCAGGGGCGGATAGAGGCATTCCAAAGGGTAGAAATAAAGTAAATTATAATGTAATCACTTATATTTGGTTTTATAATTTCATATGGGGTTTTAGCTTACAATTTGGTTTTGTGGCAGAATTTGAAAAGGGAACCAATCCCAAAACAGAATTCTCAACCCAAGGTATCCAAGAAATCAAAATCAGGTCCAGGAGCAACTTCATTTGCTGCTACTTCACATGCTTCAACTCCTGCTGTTGGTGCTACAAATACTCAGTCTAGCCAATTTGTACAAGCAAAACACCCACCAAATCAAAGTCCTTTATTCTACAAGCATAAAAAACAACATTACAAAAACACAAGAGGATATTTGTCTTTTGTTTTCCATTTCATTCAACTTTCTCTTCAGGCTTCGGTTCTTTATTCTTTATCTCATTTTTTGCATTCTTCAACTCATCCACTTTTCCTAACAAAGCAATAAAATCCTTGTTAATACCTTCACAACAATTCCACATTTCAACTTTATATATCACAAAAAACTTAGTAGTTTCTACATGTTTCAATTCCACATAACAAGAAAGGGCCATCGATTTACTATGTAATCTTTTGCAATGTTCCATACATCATCAATACGGTAGCTTGATACAGTTATCAAATTGAAGGTCAGGAAAAAGATCAAAACACCATAGTCATAATTCTTCTTGATACAAAGGATGAACCACACATAAGTAGTCATTGCTCTTGCCAACCAAAAATGAAAACGTTTTGAACTATATGGATAAGAAATAAGAAATTAATTCACCAGAATGCAGAAAAACTACTATAAAAGAGGTTCTCTGTTTTGGTAATTTTGCAAAAACCTTTCAAACTATTTTAAAACTACAAAGCAAGTTTCTTTCATGACTATGATGGTAAATGCTCACCTAACATAAAAATTGCAACACCAATGAAGACTGCGTGAAAAATACAACCATGGGAATCTGCGACATACTCAATAAGAAAAGCCAATGATCCTACTAACAATCCTTAATCCTCTATTTAGTCTTTTAGATTATGTTGCCACTGTAAATGCAATCAAAGGAAAACCAAAATGATGAATTAAACAGAACAATGTCAATGAGATAGCCTTACCTATTGTGAATTTCATCACCACAACATAGTCATAATAGCCCACATAGCATTTTTCCTTATCCCTCTGAACAATGGCTCCATCAAATACAATAAAATTTACTATTGCAATTACAAAAACAAATTATCCTTTCAATCCACGATGTTTACGGATTCCAAACTAGAAGATGCAGCGTTGCTCTCCATGTGTGTTGGTGGTGCCGCAGCGCTAATCTCCATGGGTGTGTGTTGGTGTTATGGTGGTTAGGGTTTTCAAGAGGCTAATGGGAAGATAAGTTCGACAATGAGTTCAAGAAGGAAGAAAGATGAATCTCACCATGGAACTAGAACTGGAATGAAGAAGATGGAATGGAACGAAAAACGCTTTGTGATTTTGGGCACCAACTTTGGAACGAAGAAGGCTTTGTGATTTTGACGCCTAACTCAACTCGCGTTGTCTCCCTCCCTCATGCTTCTCGCCAGGCTCACTTGCATCGTCTTCCTCACTCACGCTGCTCGTCGGAAGCTCATCTCTCACAGTCAATTGGAATTCGGGCTTTGTCAATTTGGGAACATAGGTACAGTGTTTACGTGATTGAGGGTAAGGATAAAAGAGACCTAACAAATCCTTTCTAATTATGTTAATATATGATTAGTAAAATAATTTAGTCTTATTTTTATTTAAATTTTTACTAACAACAATTAAAAAAAGTCAACTGTTAAAACTAGCCATCAATGGTTAAAAATTAGTATTTAAACCAAAATTGTATGATTTTGAAAGTTGGAGGATCCAATTTTTGAATTAAAAATTAGGGATCAAAATCTCATATTTGTGAAAGAAGGAAATCAAAATTGCATTTAAGTCATATTTATATTTAAATTCTGTTATATTTGGATATCAACAATGTAATTTTATATATTCACTATAGTGAAAAATTAGCATTGTACAACAGGTTTCTATTTTGGTTATAGACAGTGAGGCAGTGACATTTTTACAATTGGAGGACAACTTTTTTAGATTGATTCTAAACTATTCATAAGAAAATAAATATTTTATTCTCATGGTGTCACAGAAAAAAAAAATCAATGAATTTTCTATTTGTTTGCCCACTATTGTGCCCAGAACGTAATGCACTCAAGGAAGTGGTTATTACTGTAAATTAAACTATTTTACAGTACTTGTATCATTTTTAAATTCTTTTCATTTTATACTTTTATGTAATTCTTTTGGTTTTTTTTTTTCTCTCCAATAACCCCCTTTACGAGTACACTTGCGACATGCGAGTCTGCCACTTGCTAAGTGGTAATTATCTAGAGCCAAATAATTACTCAATGCTCCAAGAGAGTGCTGTTGATTGGTTGAATGCTTTATATCTGAGTAAGAGTTCCACAATCAATTCATTGTAATTAAGTAGTGCTTGGCTAGTAGTAGTATTTTACATTTTTTTTTTTATTCAGCATGACATGGGTATGAAAACAATAATCTTTTTTGGAAACTTTAAAGGCACATAAAATAAATATTTTTTCTTTTAATATAATTTATTTTATGAAATTATCTTACCTTCTCGAAAATAATATTTTTAGAAATATTATAGCTGAAAATGTTATTATTTTTTTTTGGTGAAGATTGAAAATGTTATTATGTAGCATATATAAAAATGTGTTTTATTAACTTTTTAACATTTTTAGGAATATGTCTAAAATTTAATTAATAATAAATAAAAAATAAATGTAAAAATAGGAGTTATAGTGTAATTTCTCCCATTCCCCGGAATGTAACTTTCCCGCCCCATTAGTAGGAGAATTAAAATTTTGTATACATGAAAATGCAGCTTTTTTTTGGGAATAAAAGATATTCGAGAATAGGCCATCAAAATAATAAAAATCTAATAATAAATTATTTTTTAGTTGTTTCATTCACACCATTTTTATTATGATTGATATCTTTTTATTTCATACCTTCATTGAATTTCATAATTTTTATATAGATAAATCTAATTAAATAATTGTTATGCTTGCAATTATTTAAAAAATGTTCAACATCGTTTTACAAAATAAAATGATCATCTTGACATATTTTAAAAAATATAAAAAAATCAAAATGAGATTTTTAAAATATAAAAAAAATTAAATTGAACAAAAATTAAAATATAAAATAATAAATATGTTATTTAGCCATTTTAAAATGAGTTTAATTCATGTACCATCATTCCATCACATTTATTCTCTTTTAAAATTACAAAAATATGTTTGTGTGATTATTAATGTTTTTATTTAGCTTTAACAACCCAAATGATTAGTAAACTTTGATTTTTTTGTGGTTTTTTTTTTATACTGGGCGGGCCCCAAAGGACCGAAACAATCAAACAAACAGACTATCTAATAAAAGTTACAGCTGAAACATCAGCTAACAACAGAAGAGAGACAAAAGCTCGAGTACGGTCGAAGACTTTGCAGCCAAAAGGTAATTGTTTAGCAAGGTTTGCAAACAGATAATGATGTTAGGGGGAACAAGTCTCCAAATAGCCTCGACTAAAGGAGCCACTGGATGGGATGGGACTTAACATTTCTTAAACTCCATGAGAACTACAAATGTAGAACTGGAACATCACATCTTAACTAGTTTATCTATGAATTAAAATAAGATATTAATAACACGTGGTAAATTGTTTTGTTTTGCACATATTAGGTCAAACCTTTTCTGAATTTTATTCAGATATTTTATTAATTATTTCCTTAACATACACATAGAACCCCTTATTTTGTATACATATTTATTCCAGGGGTAATACAAGTACTATAGGAGATTTTGCATGATTGCATGGTGTTATTAATTGAGATCTTTATCTGGTTGGAATCCCATATATGGAAAGATAGGATCATCATCACATCCTCTTGCCTTATTGTCACAGTCTATTGCAGTTGTTCCAGAAGCATCAACACATTGATGTACCTCTGCAAGATAAACATTTCCACTTCTATCTGGTTCACAAACTATGTCCACATTCACACCTAGTGCTTTTCTGAAAGCCTGTAGTATCCTACGTGTTGGATATGGATTTCCACTTGAAACAATACCTGACAATGACATCATATATATAATCAAATACCCATTTTTAGGATGTTCCTTTTAAGTTAATTAGAATTGGAAATTTTAAGAATAAATTTTATAGAAACATAAAATGAAACTCACTCCCCATTGTCACTTACCTGCACTTGTCAAGATTTTCTTGAGGTCATTCTTCTTTCTGTTGTTGAGTGCATATACAATATAGTCATCTGGCATCAAATTATAGCACGATCCAAACTTTCTCCATTGACCATTCCATAATAACTTACTCTCTATATAATTATCAGTTCTCAGATCAGGCCAATATTTGAGTAGGTCGTTTTTGTTTGTCTCCATCTGCATGTATATAAAACCTTAATTATTCTAATCAAATTCCAAGATCAATTTCTGTGAAGTAAACTTGAAAACCAAACAAAACAAAAAAATGTTATGAATACTAACAGTGCTATTTGGCATATTAAATGGTGAGGGACAATTTTGCAGATCAGGCCCTCCCCTTTTCATAGGACGAAGGTAGCCAATAGTGAAATATTGAGGCACTATTTCCCTACAACCACCTTCATGTGTCAAACAATAAGAGTTTGGCCACCTTAAGGCTAGTTGAAAATAATCATATGAGTTGAGATTGAAATATTGTGCTTCACACTTCAGAATTCCCAAGACTAGGAAAACCAAAAACAACTTAATGCTCTTCATCTTGTATTTTTTGCCTTTGTGGGAATTTAAGTAGGTTTGAGTTGTGGTTACATAACCAAATATCGAAGCCTTATATAGAAATCTTCACCCCTAGTGACTAACGTGACATTATAAGAGAATGATACATAGATAAAACTAATGGGACCTACATAAATTATAATGGTTTTTATTATAATTAATCTGTGCTTTTGTGACTCATACCATGACATTATCATACTGATTACTTACATCAGAGAATCTTCTTCATTTCTCACTTGCTACATAAGAGAATCTAAATCCAATTGTTATGTGAGTTTATTGAGTGGATTTTATGTGGGTTTCAGATCCATAATCCAAATATATAAGTGTTATTTACATCAACATGTAGAATTTGTGTATATAACTTATGTGAGGAGTTTGTGTATGTAATTAAGGTCATATGGTTTTCACCACCTAAAAAGAAAGAAAACCCTAATAGTAGAGTAAAATATATTTTCGTTTTTGGTGTTCATTTAGTAGAAAATCATCATTTTGTAAGACTTTTAAAATTATTATATAAAAGCCAATAAAGTTATTTATATATATATATATATATATATATATATATATATATATATTAATTGAATGATTATGTAAAATTAATTTATGAATTCATAATCATTCTTCTGTAATAGAAAACATAATCAGTTTTGATATAAATTGTTATTAGTTATAAAAAAAAAATTGTAAATGGAGTTTGTTTTAATTTATATAGTAAAACTCTTTTTGCCTTTAAAAAAGAAAATACATGCAGTAAAACATTTTCGTTTTTAACTTAATTTGTTTATGTTGTTGCATCCTTTAAAAATTTAGGCTTTTCAACTATTTATAATATGATGTTAAAAGATACAGTAATACATTATTTGCTTATAATATTAAAAGATATTACCTTCAGCGGGAAAAAATGTTAAAAGATATTACAGTTTAAAACCAAAATTAAACTCATAAATATATTAATAAACCAATAAAACCGTAATACAATTAGCAGATAATTCAATAGGTTATCATAAATTGATTAGAGTTTTATTTCCAAAAATTCAGAAAAAAAAAAAAGAGTTTGGGATTTCTAATCTTGTACAAAAAGACTCTATATAGGAGCACAAAATGCACATGATTAACGATTTTTTTAAGGAGTGATTAAGGATTATATATCATTTTGTTTAAAATTATAATAAGTGTTTATAAAAAAATTAATTATGAGATAATTGATTATTTTATAAGTACATAGGATTTATTTCTTTAAATAAATATAAAATAGTTTATTTTAAGTAGAAACAATTTAGATAAACATATTAAAAATATAAATAATTGTTTATTTTATTAAAATAAATGATTTTTTCACCAAATAAGTTTAAACAAACCAACACTATAATATCTCAATAGATTTAATTTTTTTTTTACGAGTAAAAGGATTAATATATGACTGCCAAATTGAAATATAACAAAAATCTTTCCACTAAACTAATAATTTATCCAATAAAATATTAAACCCACTAGCAGTCTAGCACGTGATACATGTCCGGTTTAGGTAGGGAACTTCCTATAAGTAATTAAGGGTGGAAATGGGCCAGGTGAAGCCCATCCTATTTAGACGTGATACCTACTTTATATTTATAAAGTTTAATCTTAATTAAATAAGCATGTTTGTCACAAGTACTTTATATATAGAGAAGACTAGAAGTCTGATTTGGTCAACTAACTTATTCAAATACTCGTTTCATATTAAGATGTGTAAAAAGTATTTGTATAATAGTAAGACTATTATGGGTTGCAGTATCAATTCAATAAATTCATTAAATATTAATTGATTTAAATATTAAAATTTTAATGACAACAATAACACTTTAAAATTATTTTAGGGATTAAAAAATAATTAACTTTTAAAATGATTTTTAATGTCATTAAATTGGTTATTGAAATGATTTCTAAAAAAATATTTAGCTATCTAATTTAGTATTAACAATTAATTATTAATATTTTAACTACTATTAGACTTGATTTTAAATCAGTCTTTCATATATCTTTCATATATTTAAAGATTAATTTGGTGAAGTAGAGACGGATAAATTGATTGCTAAAATCAATTTTTTTTTTTTATCGCTTTACATGTTATTTCTATGTTATCCAAAATTAAACGTGTCGTATTATTATATGCTTCTTTTTTTTTAGTTAACAAAGTCAAACATTTTCATTAAAAACAATAAGGCAAATTTAAACCATAAAATATTGTCAAAACTTGTCTTCAAACATTACATGGCGACCAAAGTCTTTTAAACTTCATTAAAAGAAAATAGCTCATATTCTTACTACTCATCTATGCGTATAGGAATTAACCTATTCAAACATTAAAATAATTCAAATCTTCAAGTCACTAAAATAATTTTGTAACTTCATTAAAATAATTATATTATATATCATATTTGTAATTATATTTTTATTAAAAATAACATTAATGCTAATCAAGCCAGCTTGTCTAGCTTAATAGATTTTTTTCTAAATATTTAACTAAAAATGTTTTCTTTTTAAACTTGAGCTTAATTTTATTACCAAACCTTAAATGAGTTATGAGTCAGGCCTCAGACGAGAAACCCAACCTACTTACACCCTCTATACCTATGAGACATAAGCAATCTTAATCAATCTATTCTGGAGTATAAACTTTATGCCCACATAATGTCTTTTAAGCACATAACAAAAAGTATGATTCTTAGATATACTGATAGAGTAACGAAAAATGCTAGTAACACATATAAGGAGAGGAATTGTTTCTTAACTTTTTTTAGTAATTAATGTGACAACTTTCAACTGTGGAATACCTTATTTTGAAAAGGAAAAAAAATATAAACTTATAAGAAAAATAATGATATGGTTTGAATTTAAAGTTTCAAAAAGCTAAAGATATATATTAAGGATGTCAAAACGGACCTCTGCCTGTCAGGTCGGCCCGTCAGCCCACAAAAAATGGCGAGACGAGGTGGGGGTGTCAACCCGCCAGCTTGTCCCACCATCAGCCTGTAGCCTGTGCAGGCCAGCTCGCGGCCTGCCAAGTGAAGAAATATCTAGAAACGCAGAACCCAAAAACCCAAAATAGAAATGCTCTTCTCCTCCCTCGCATTCTCCCTTTCCTCCACAAACCTCGCCACCAAGCCGCCGGAACCCCACTGGGACCTCGTCGGGACCTCGCCAGGACAGTGGTACTCAATCTGCTTCTCCTTCTTCTCCCTCGCGCGATCGCGATTTGCTTCTCCTTCACGATGCTGCCACGACCTCACCACCAGGACGCCTCGTCTTCGTCGGGACTCGCCTCGACCTCACTGGGACTCGCCGCACCTTGCCGAGACCTACCTTGACCTCGCCGCGACCTCTTCATCCTGATCTGCGATCTGCTTCTTGTGGTCCCTTTCCCACACCGGTCTCCCTCTTCATTGTTGGTCTTCTCCTCGTCGGTTCACCGCCATGAATATTTTGGTATGCTCTGTCTCTGATTATATCATTTTAGTATGCTCTGATTATATCATTTTGGCCAACTTTTGCGAAGGAAAACGATTTGAAAGGAGGAGATGCTTGCTTTAGTTTACTTGGTGATTTTGATTTTGAAATTTTGATTTTGCTATGCTCTGTCTCTCTATCTCTGCCTTTGATTATATCATTTTGGCCAACTTTTACAAAGGAAAATGATTTGAAAGGAGGAGATGTTTGCTTTAGTTTACATGGTGACTTTGATTTTGTATCATTTTGGTATGCTCTGTCTCTAATTATATATTTTGGCTAGCTTTTGCAAAGGAAAACTATTTGAAAGAAGGAAATGCTTGCTTTAGTTTACTTGGTAATTTTGATTTTGAAATTTTGTTGTGTATGATCTACCTATGTTGTGTTGAACTTTTGAATTTTAATTTTGAAAGTTTGTTTTTTTTAATGTCTGCACAAGATTTTTAAATTCAAATGGATGAGTCCATTAGTAAACCCCTTTATAATGTTTTAAGTGATGATGATTCTGAACATGAGAATGAGGATGAGGGTACTGAAAATGAGAGGGGTGATCATGATGTTGAATCTGTTAAATCTAAAAATAAAAAGAGCAAATCTTTAACATCAGAATGTTGGAAATTCTTCACTAAAATTGGTGTGTGTAAGGATGGAAAAGAAAGGGCAAAGTGTAATGCATGTAACAAAAAATATGTAATTGGTGGTAAAAAAATATGGAACTTCTCATTTAAAACGCCATATTAAGAAATGTGACAAAATCAAAACTGAAGATGTGGGTCAATTGATATTAGACATGCAAGGAAAGTTAAAGACAAGAAAGATAGATCAAATGGTATCACGTGAGTTATGTGCTAATCTGGTTCTTAAACGTGGTTTGCCCTACAAATTCGTTAAGTACCCGGAGCTTAGGGCTTGGATTGCTTATTTGAATCCTGATTCTATTCCAATTTCTAGAAATACATCTAAGAGTGATATAGGGAGATTGCATGCAAAAGAAAAGATCATACTTAAAGGAGTATTGGCTAACATTCCTAGTAGAATTTGCTTAACGACTGAGTTATGGATTTCTTGTAATACTAAAGGTTACATCACTTTGACTGCTCATTATGTTGATTTAAATTGAAAGTTAAATACCAAGATTCTTAACTTTCGTCATATGCCTCCTCCTCACATTAGTTTTGAGTTGTTTAGGAAGATTAATGATTTTTTGCATGATTGGGGAATAGAGAAAAAACTTTTTTCTATCACTTTAGATAATGCTTATGCCAATGATGTTTTGCAAAAAACTTTAAAAAGTTAACTTGTACTGTAAAGTGGGTTGGTATGTAACGGTGAATTCTTTCATGTGCGTTGTTGTACTCATATTTTAAATCTAATTGTTCAAGAAGGATTAAAGGTACTTGGTAATGCTTTAGATTAAATTAGGGATAGCATAAAATATGTCAAAGGTTCGGAGAGTAGAATGATAAAGTTTTAAAATTGTCTTAAAACCTTTAGTGACATTGATTCGTCAAGTGGGTTATGTTTAGATGTATCTACAAGATGGAACTCAACTTACCTTATGCTTCAAAGTGCTATTAAATATCGACGTGTTTTTGAAAGCTTGCACTTGATTGATGAAAATTACAAGTACAATCCTTCTTCAGAAAAATAGGATAGAGTGGAGAAGATTTGTAAATTCTTGATGCCATTTTATGAAATTACAACCTTAATCTTTGCCACATCTTATCCTACTTCCAACTTGTATTTTTTACAAGTTTGAAAAATTCAATGTCTTTTAATAGAAAGTTTACAAGATGAAGATAAGGTTATAAAGGATATGGCTGAAATGATGATGGAGAAATTTGATAAGTATTGGGATGAGTATAGCATTGTGCTTGCATTTAGTGCTGTTTTTGACCCAAGGATGAAGTTGGAAACATTAGGTTATTGTTTTGAAAAAATTGATCCACTTACTTGGGAAATGAAATTGCAAAAAATAAAGGATAAATTATACATGTTGTTTTCCCAATATTCTAGCAAAGGTGAAACATCAAACGTTCGAAAGCATAAGCGTGTTCCTGATTCCTCACATGTTTCCAAACCTAGTCTCTTTGATATAAGTTACTTACTTTGTTTTAATTCAATTTTTAATTTTTTTTTCATGTTGTATAATTCTAACTTTTTCTTTTTCTTATTATATTAAGAATTAAATTGCGTAAGCTTCAAGTTGCTATTAAAACGGAACGGACTCAACTTGATACATATCTAGATGAACCAACGTTGGATTTGGATTTTACAGAGCAATTGGATGTACTACACTAGTGGAAGATTAATAGCCAACGCTTTTCATATCTCTCTTTAACAGTTGCATCTAAGTTTGCCTTTAGCATTGGTTCTCGAATTCTCAACAAGTATAGAAACCGTCTCTTACCTGAAAATGTGGAAGCAATTATTTGTACTTCAAGTTGGAAGCATGGATTTTGTGATGGTATTTCATTTTATCTAACTATAATTAAATTGTTATTTTTAAAATTATTTAAGTATTCTAACTTAAATTTTTTTTTTTTCAATCTAATGTGATGTAGAAGATGAATTGGAGCTAGAGGCTGAAAAAGACGGACAAGTGGATGGAAGTTCTTTTAAGGATGGATCTAATATGCCTAAAATCGAAACTGACGAATGATTTGTAATTTTTCTAAGACATTTATTTTGTTAATGTTTACTTGTTTTGTAATGAAATAAGTTTACGTTTTAAAACTTCCCTTGGAATTAAATGTTTACTTGTTTTCCAAGACAAAATTTGTATGAACTAAGTTTATTTAAGACTTCTTTTGAAATTGAATATTTATGAACTTATATTTTTAAAGACATGGATTACATGAATTCAAAGTTATGTTTGTATATGAATTTTTTAATTTTGTTATGTCTTGTAACTGTCTTGAATTTTGGTTATTTGTATTTAAGTATTTATTTTTATAAACAAGCGTAGTTAATTAAATTTCTTGATTTTTATGAATTTCAGAAAAATATTTTTTATGCTATAAAAATATGCAACACAGAATCATCATCTAATTTTATGTTTTTTATATTATATTTTTATAAATTATAGTATTTAAATTAAATTACATCAAAGATAACAATATTATATAAACAAAATATTTATGTAATAATTTTAAAAAAAAATTAAAAATTATTTTTTTTAAGGGCCAATGACGGGCCACTTTGCCATGACTAATATATATGACACAACTTGTAATAAGGCACTACTGTACTACAAAAAGGATGCACTTTAAATATTTCACTTTTGCGCTTTAAATAATAAAATATGTGAATGGTAAGATAGACTAGAAACCTACTTTAGTAATTTCAAACCGCAAAAGTATTTTATTTTTATCGGTGGTTGTACAATGAAAACTAGTTTTTAATGCGTAGCATAATACACAATAAAAAAAAATGTGTTTAAGGTATATTCCATGTAATATTTACGTAAATTTCTTAGAAATTAAAGAGTTATATAATATTTTATTATTTTAATTATGTATCACATTAAATAATCTAATAAGAATAATATTATATTTTGTACTGAAGTAAAAATATATTTTAATAAGAAAAATTAGATATATTCTCACCTTCTTCATAAAAATGTTTTTTTTTTTTTAAACTAGTTAAAAATATTTTCGAAAAAAATATTATTTTTGAAAATCAATACCAAGCATGATAAATCATATTCTCAATTTAAGATTTACATGAAACAAAAAATTGATCTCCTATCAAACGACACTTTAATAAAATGTAACAGAAATATATGATGTATTTTAAGAATTATATTGTCTACTTATATAACACTTTTTCAATGATGTACGTCATTTGTGGAATGCACAAAGGATGTCACTTCTACAACTATCTTATTTCTTTTCCAAAGTGCAACATTTTCCCTGTCAGATGGAAAGTTGCCAAACTTTCCAAACAAAATATTGATTCTCAATGCTATTCGTAATAATTAGCATTTCAGCTAACATTAATGTTAGGTTAGAAAGCCTTTTTGTCATATTTTATAGATCAAGATGCATGTTGTTTAATGTCTTGTATGAAAATATCTCAATAATATCTTAACGTAATTATGATTATGGCCAACCTTCATCACTGCACCCATCTCACATGTCTTAATTAAGAAAAGCAAATCAAGTTGATATTGTTTTTTTTATATGCAAAAGATTTTATTGATGATAATTAGAATTCAAGACATTCACGATTATTAACAACAAAAAAACACACAAATGAAAATAGAAAAGAATTTAAACTTACAAATTAAATTATTTAACACCCTAAACATATCAAACACCACATGAGACAGAACATTCATAATAAATAGGAATCATATTTCTTGAAAAGTACACTTACTTTCACTTCAAAAAGTGACCGAGACCAAATCCTTCCCTAATATCAAACTTCCAAGAAACCCTAATTTTAAGCCAAGTGACACAGTTACCTAAGTTGTTGATTCCTTAATATTTGCTAAAAGTTTGGTTTCTTAGCTCTAGTAGTGTTATTGGATGATGCTAGTTGTGCTCTTATTTTGTATATATTTCTTTTTATCGTGATTTCTAATCTATTTTGGTTATGGGAGCTGCTGACCTCGTCCATTCAGGAAACAATATGTGTAGTGTCATTTTTTTAAAGGTTTTTTTTTTTTTTTTTGGAAGGCATCATTTTTTTAAAGTTAAAACTGTATATCAATGGGTGATTAAAATAAGTTTTCTACTCAAATGTGATTTTGAACTTCTACAACATGCCAAATTAGTTTATTATACGGACTAATCAAATGATAAAATAAAAAGGTAAATACATTAATTAAATATTTATTCATTAATGGTTAGGTGAATTTTTTATTTTTTAATTAATTATATATTACATATTAGTTAATGCTACACGATATCAAACCTAACTAGATTCTAGTTATGCAAATAAACTCTATATTTTAAACTCAAAATTTGAAGAGTTATTGTTGACATATTGAGTTAGGGTTGAGAGTTGAGAGTAGAAGAGATAACAAAGGGTAATTTGGTCCATTCGAGTTTCCTTATGGGTGCAGCAAGCATGGGTTGCATAAAGAAAATGGCTGGACTATATATATCCAAACATGGATCCAATGTATCCACTTGAGAATGGATGGACGATATCCAAACATGGATCCAATTTTGTAGTCGATTGTGAGTTAAAGGGTTGTAAAGTCGTTACTGCAAAACCTGATGCACACTTGATTTGTATGTGGATACAATTTTGAATTGAGGAGATTCTACTACTCTTAAATCAAAATGTCTAACCCACAGAATAATTCAAATCTATCCATTTGTTCGTTTTATATAGATATAGTTTTCTAGCGATTACCCTTACAATTATTTTCCTCTCAATCACACTTTTATTGACCATGATTAAGGTGACCAAATCCAATTTCATCAGGTAAAGAATTCAAGTTTACTCCGAATCAATTAATATAACAACATTGACTCTATCCCAAAAATTAAAAAATCACATTGATTCAAAATCAATTTTACATACATATTATCCACACTCACTTAAAAAAAACATTTCTTTTGAACATGACCTAGCATTAGTCATATTAGAAGGGGAACACAATTTGTTGTTGTACGCATTCATAATGTAAGACATCATGAAATTTCAACAGCAAACTATGCCTTCGACAAAGTGTCGCTCCATAAACGAAAGATTGTGCCTCATTCTTCAAATGCATTGAAAGCAAAAGCATGCATGCATTTGAACTTTGATATGTACACAAGCTGTACATTTGAACATGTTAACTAATTAAAAGCAGCAATATCTACACATCTAATCATCATTTCCAGTAGTGTGTCTTTTCTCAAAGGAAAATTCTGCAGAACCAACTCTGATTTCAAGTTGAGAGCTAGTAGGCAATTCCGGTGCCGAGCCGGAGCCGGAGCCGGGCTCGAAAACTTGCATCTGGGTTTCATGATCAGCTACTACTGCATGGTGGTGGCTTGGTGAAGGTGAGCCTTCAACATCCCACTGTTCATTATTTTCATAGTTGGAAGTCCTTGGAGAGGTCTGTGCACTCTCACTTCTTCCACCAAGGTGTTTGTGTAGAAGATGCATTGGAGACATGCCATGTGTTGGGGTTGTGGGCCTGCTTGAGAATGGTGTGTTTTGCTTACTGTTTTTTACTTGCTTCTTGGCAGTGATGTGCCAGTTCTTCAGTGCTGATGCCACTCTCTGGTTGAAGATGGTTGGCTTCATGGTTGAACCCATCTGCACAACCAAATAATGAAGTCAGTGGTCCATTATATAAAGAAAAATGTTAGCTACATACTTTCTGACACTCTTTTTTAACACACTTTTTTGAACATAATCTTTCTTGTAATTAGTAATTTTCAATAAATTTTGATAAATAACTGAGTGTGTTTCGAGGAGTGTGTAGTTAGCCTACTCAAAAATGTATATAATATGGTTTGATGGATTTTCCAGGAAGTGAGACCTGTGTGACTAGAGCATATAGAGGCAAAGTCACGTAGCTGCAGAGAAATTGTATGACAACCCTGAAAATTAAAATTGCAACTTCATTGTTAGTTATATATAGTGTATAATGAACTAATCAATGGTTGTTCTATATATTGGCACGTGAACTTTTTATAACAGAAATGAACTTACCCCATTACAAGTCTTATGACAACGTCTTCAGTTGTTTCGTGGAAGCAAGAGTCTATGGAGAATTCATACTGAAACAGGAAGTTATGGACAAGTTAAGAAAAAGAAAAAATTTCAATGTTGTAGCAATAACCAATACAAGTTAGTAAGGCACAAATTAAAGAAAGCTTGATGATCAAGATGGATAAACTTACAGTACTCCAAGCAAAAAACGCAAGTTGAAAAGCATTCTGCAACATAGAAAAAACACAAAATTAATTATTTTCTGAATTCTTTAGATGACAACAGAATCTAATTAGGTAAAGAATTATATATATAGTGAGAAATTACCTGAAAGAGAACAAGATGAATCAAAAAGAGGAGGAGGCGTGGACGGTTGAACCAGAAGAGATCATCACCTGGCTCAACCACAGGTGCACCTTTCACAACTTCTCCTCTGTCTGTAATCCTAAGTCCCATCTTTGTTATGATCATTTGTAACTTAGCACCCACTAATAAGATTATCTGCAAAATTTACATTAAATATAACAACAGTTAAGTTATTTCTATACTTATTACATCAACAAACATAAACAGAATGAGTGGTAGTTTTGTCTGTGCTTACAATTAGTGGGATGAATGGAAGCCAATAATAAGAATACCACCCTGTGCACATAGAACAAAAAAATTAAAAACTGGAACCATAGAATTTCTATTATTCAAAAAATTGAATAGTGCTTAATTAATAATTACCATGTGTATTAGTCAGCAGGAATAGCACCGCAAAGAACCATATGATTGGGCTGCAAGAGTTACAAAACGGTTGAGCTAGTTAATTAAATTGATGTGATCATGTGTAAGTTAATGAAATTAAGCAAAGCAATGCAACAGAACATGTTACAATGTTACATAACCATACCTTATTCCCACAACAACTTTAAAATCCTCCTCGAGTGATCTTTCTATGTACCTCTGGAAATCAAATCTTGCAACACTTCCCGGAGCCAGATGTGCCTAAAATTATCACAATTAACTGTCTTAGTCTTTTTTTTTTTTCCCATTTTAAGATATGTACAAAAACAAAAACAAAAAAGTGTCAAAATTAGGATTTTTTATTATTTAAAAAAAAATAATAACTCACCGTGATGAATCCATGTCGTAATGTTAAATAGTCAACTTTGTTGACAGATCCAACGAATTGTCGGAAGAAGCTAACCTGATGATTCGAGCAGCGTACAAAGTCATTAGTTAGAAACTTTGAAATAAATTTATCACAAACTAATTAATTAAATACTTGAAATTCAAAATATGGCTAATGGCTTTTAACTCAATTGAGGAATTTTAGCATATTTTGTCCTTACTATGTATAAGGAAATTGTTGACTGGCTCCAAGAGTTCAAGTGCCTTCGTCCAAATGTTGTGTCCCTCGCAAACCTGAACCTCTCAGGATCTGTACACATTTATTTATAAAGGGAACTGTCAAAATTGACCATATAAAACTTTTGATTTTAATTTTATACTATATTACCTTTATTATCAGGTGTATTTTTGAGTTATCAAGTTCAACTAAAGAACAAAACCAAAATTATTCTGTAAAATTGACTAGTCAACGAATAATAATGTTCTATAATTGAAAATATTGTCCTTGTCGTTTTTCATCAAAAACAAAACAAACGCAAAACACTTCCACCTAAAAGTCACATCAAACCTGTGTAGAAATTAAATACGACACAAAATGCTTGACATTGTTGGGCACCTGGCTAATTAATAAATGAGTAACACAAAATTGTTTTAACGTCATGGCAAGAAATTATGAAGTCTTACCGTTATAAAATTGATATTCAATAGTCTTGGTTTCATTTTCCCACGCCCTCCACTTTCTCATCTGCATCCATTGATGAACCAAACATTAATATTAATAATGAATTCCAACACGCAAGTTCAAAATCAGGGATATAGGACTGTGTGAGGAAGTATATATAGGTACCTTAGTTCTTCCCAAAGCTAGTGTTATAATGCATTGTAGGATATGAAAAATGGCTAGCACAAAGATGAACATATGGAGCTGGTGAATCCCATATGCTGAAACAAATGCAACTTTTCCCTGCAAATGCAAAATCACCCATCATCAATAAACAACTACAAATACATAAAACTGCTCAGAATTCAAAATATATATACATATAAAGTTATGGGTGTTATTTTTTTAATCTGAATCATTTTATTAAAGATTTAATAGTATTTAATTATTCCCATTTTTCATAGTATTTCTCCCAAAACATAATTATAACCCATTGATTTTATTAAGCTATTAAAGGTAGTGTACTGAATCACAATCTTTTATTTATATTATGATTACATGATAAAATCAGTTTACATGGTAAATGTATTATTTTTATTTTTATTTTTAAATTATCTTTAATTTCGACTTTTATATTTATCATTTTTTTTCATCTCATATCATATAACTTGTTATATTTAACATTTGAGATTACTACGTGTCTATGAACTATGAACTCGACCAATCTTTAAGTAATATGTATTCAAAGTTTTAATTGATGAAAACAAAATTAGTGAGAAGCATGATAATCTGCACCACCAAATAATTTTGAAGTAGGTGGATGTGGACAAGTTGTTCGTTCTTCTTTGAATGCAATAAAGTAACAAAATACTGAACAGTGAAGATGCTGAACAACTTGCCTTTTCCTCACACTTGTCGAATCCTTTAGTAGCCAGAACACGCCTAGGTACGAGGTCATAAATTTGTAGAAGTTTCCTAGAATTGATCTGAAAGTCTTCAGATTCATCCTCAGATTGAAATGTTTTTGGAGGCTTTGGGTTTGAACAAGGATTCCAAGTGGATGCAACATTTTTTGACACGCAGATCCCAGAAATTGGATCTTGCAACACTGTTAGGATCAAGGATATGAATCCTAGCACCATAAGCTCTGCAAATAATTAATGTCCAAAGAAAATTGTTTTTTAATTAGAAAAACTCATACACAACGTGCAAATTCAGCAACAACAAACAACTGTTACAAGAAATATTCAACACCATGGATTATATATAGAAGATATATAGCACAAGTAATTAATTAAGTACCTCCTTTAACCTTTTCCAACGCTTCAAAAAGAGCATTTTTGTGTTTCTTTTTGAACCACTGCAATAATTAGAAGTAGCAAATTAAATTAATTACACCCCAAGGCAAAATATATAATTAGAACCATCAATATTGAATCACAAAGGTTTAAAAACCTTGAATAACATACACTTATTGATGATCATTCATATTATACTAAAAGATGGTTAACTACATAAGAATTTTATTCTACTCTATGGTTAGCAACATTAATAAGCATATATTTTTGAGTAGCATACATAAACTATAGTTTACCTTTCCAATAGCATGAATAACATGTTCTATGGCGATTGAAACAGCAAGAAGCACAAAACACACAACCGCAACAGCCCAGGTTGGTGTTTCCTCCAGAGTTCGTTCATAAACCTTTTCAGCCATGTCTTGTTATTCTTCTCAACGTTGCAACTTGCAAGACTCTCAAAAAAAGAACAAAGGTATAATCAAAGCTTCTTCGGAAGATTGTGTTTAGAAAAAAAGTACTGTGTATGTTTTTTGAGATTTCTATGAAGCAAAATTGAAGGGGTGATTGCACTTTATGGAATGGTTAATATATAAGAGGAGCATGTAATTAATAATGCAAGAAGATAAGCGTGTTGGAGTATCTACGGAAGACTCGTCATGTGAGAAAAAAACACGTCACACAAACATGGCACCAATTTGTTAGACATGTTCAAAAGGGTGATTATTGGTCAAAGAAAGAGAGCAGAAGAAGGGTGATGCAGAGTCTCCATACACTGCTTATTATACAATCATGGGTCAACAATTTATTTAAATATTTGAAGAAAAACCGAGAGAGATCAATTTTTACAAAAGAAAAACACTTTATTATTATTTTTAATACTTACTTCATTGTCACTATAATCCTCAATGACAATATTTTAAATATTCTTTACTTAATATTTTTACTGGACTTTAATAACAACGTGAATATTCAAATTAAACTAGCGTATGCGTGTAAATATTTGAAAAGAGAATTGTCACAGCTTATAATAGTTCTACAAGATTATACTAAAATACTTATGATCTATACTAAAAAAAAATTAAACTAGCAGAGAGACAGTCAAAAAAAAATAAAAAATAATAGGACAATCAGATTAGTTTTTCGTCGTGACTGCTTCTCATTGACAAGTAAATAGTTTCTTTTATAAAAGACACTAGTATTAATGTTAAAAAAGAAAAAGAAGAAAGAAATTTTCAATTCAGTTTTTTTTTTTTTATATAGAATGACTTCAGGTTTCAGTATAAAAAATATTGCGGTATTAATCAATTAAAAATTATTATTAGTATATTTTAAAATATTTAATTATTTATTATAAGAATTAATAATTTATCATATATAATAAATTATAATTAAATAATATTATAAAAAAAATTTATACTATCAATAGAACATAAAAAAAAATAAAGATTAAAAAAAAAACACATCACCGTGACTTTTTTTTTTTTTTTTGTGAATAACTCATCACCCATAACACATGTTATATACACGTACAGAAATTTTCATAAATAAATATATGATTTATAAAATAATTTTATGAAAATTTATTTATTTATTTTAAATAGAAATTATGATTGTTTATTAGTATAAAATTGTTATTATAATTCACCAAAAATAAAAATTTATTATACTTACCATGTCCCTGCCCTTATTGACATTAAAAAAAATGTTACACAAGAAAATCATTAAAACTAAGATATATTTAATTACCATAAAGTCTATTTCTTTTTTAGGACCGTCAAAAGCCGTGCATGCTGAGCCTCTTTTAAATAATTAATAAAAAAAATTGTATTCTGAAAAGTCTGTCTATGCCGAATTCCAAATTGTTTTAATTTTAAAATTATTTTGCGTTGAAAGTTGAAGTTCTAATGTATATTTAGTTTTCGTTAATTGGAATTTTTTTTTTTTACGTTAGGTGTCCATAGAGATGGCTACATAACAAATGATTGATTTGAAGTTGAAGTCATGGATAACGAAATTCTGTTATAATACTGCCAAATTTGCTAGGTTCCATTGACCATTCTTAAAGGGAATCAAATTTGGATAACAGTAATACAATTTTTTTTTTTGAAATGGTTCCTTTCCATTTTTCTTTTTATCTCTATTTCTTCCATTCCTCCTATTTCATATCCTTTTTAAAAAAAAATAATTAAAATCATACCTATTTTTATTGCGAGTGACATTTATTTTCTCAAAAGCTTAATAATAAAATAAACGTAGAAAAGATGAAATGGTGGATTCAAACCCCATTTTTTTGTTTTACATAAACAAGAATATTCACTCCAAAGTCGACAATGGTTGACATAGCTGTGACAAAATAATTTTGATTTGCGGGCCGATTCCATCAACTCATCAAAAGCTAATGAGGGGGAGTATTCAAAACCTGCGAATCCATTAGTCCATCTGTCAATCCGGTAAGCTAACAGGCCAACCCACAAATCCAAAAAATATTAACTATTATCTAAAAATATTTCATAATTTTTTCAAAAATTATCATGCTCATATATAAAAAATTTTATAATAACTTATGTATTTTATTTAATCAAATGAACTAAATTAGTTAATGACTTATGGTTGGTTTATAATAAAAAAAAAATTGAAAGTTACAAAATCAAATATATTTCACTTAAATATTTTTTAAATATTTCATTTTTTATATAAAAAAAAACTTAAATATATTTTTTTCATGTATATTTTTAAATTTTTCTTTTTCTTATCATATTTTGATTCCTAATGAATTAATTTTTTTGTTTGGTGCTTTAACAATTTTTTTTTTTATATTTATAATTTAGTTTGTATTATTGTTATATTAACTCTATTAACTGGGATATAATCAAATTTAACAATTGAGAATGAAAAATATATAAATATAAATATTTTTTCTTTTAAAAAATCAAATTCAATAATTAAAAATAAAAAAAATAAAAATTGGTGGACTGATTAACCCATTAACCCACTTATTGATAGAATGGACTAAGTGATCTAACCAGTGCGCATCTTATTTTTGGCAAGCCAACTCGAACCCCACAAATGACAAGTTTATCACCTCTAAATGCAATGGTATAAAGTTATGTTACTTTCACATGTAAAGATAATGACGAATCTAATATTCAACATCAATATGGATAAATTATTTTTAAAAATAATATATATATATATATATAATTTAAAATATGAAAATATAAAAATAAAAAAAAAACTAATAAAAATTAACGATGCCTAATAAAATTGGAAATCTGCCGTCAATTTATAGAGTTTGGGGTGAAAAAACAAAAAGACTACATGTATTTAGGGATTTTCGTGGAAGTCAGGGATGCATACAAGCGGATTTTAGGGGGGAAGCAGGGCTTCAGCCCCCTCCTCCCCCTTTCCTTATTTTATTTTTATATATATATATATATAAAATAAAATAAATTTTTAAGTTAATAATCTTTGTATTAATAGATGATATCTTAGTTTTATATCTCATAAATATTTGACTTCATTATATTTTTATTTATTTTTAGTAAGTTTTATTTTTAATAAATTAATTTGACACTTTTCATCTACAAATTTTTAAAATCTTATAAATTTTACTTTATTATTTTACTCTTACATCACATTATTGTAGATTTTATTCTTAATTTTTAAAAAAATTGTCAAATTTTACATTCATTTTTTATTTTTTTTTAATAAATTTTATATTAAATATTTTTTTTTCAAAATTTTATTTTTTATAAAAAAAAATTTAACCCTCTCCCTACTTAAATTCTTATATCCATCCATGTATCCAAGACTAAGTAGTTCCACATTGTACGAGGGAGGTGGTCTATTTAAAGGGAGTTCCGTCTCTAATCCATCCAGTGGTGGTCGAGAATAACTGTAAGAAGAAAAAAAACAAAAAAGGAAAACCCACTTGCGAAGCAAATGTTTGTGTTGTAGCCACGTCTTAGTTCAACAGGATATGGACTTTGGGACGTAGTTTGAGGTCTGAATAGTGTCTCATCTTGACTGCAGTCTACAGAAGAAAATATAATTCGAAAATGGGAAGTGTCAACCATCGGTGGTTTGGTTTGATTTTATATACGGTTGCGTAAATGACTAGGCATTGTGGATTTTAGCATTTCAAAAGTCTTAGTTTTGATTGTATCACAATTGAATATTGTGTGAATTTTTCCAACGAAAAACACATATTATGAGATATTGAGATTGCTAGAAGGCCCCGAAAAAAGAAAAAAAAACGTGAATGTGAACGTACAAACATGTATTGTGGGGACCGTTATAGTTTTTTTTTTTTTTCTTTCGCTTATCACTTTGAATAATCTCCGGTGGAAGTGTTAGTTTCCTCTTTATTTTAATATTTTGAGTTGGAGTTTATATGTGGATGAATTCAGAATTTAAGTTAGGGGAAGCTAAAATTTTTTTTTTTACAAAAATTAAGGATAAAATCTTTTGAAAATTAAATTAATATAAAATTTATAAAATAAAATACAGAAAAATAAGTATAAAATTTATTAATTTTTAAAAAAATTAAGAAATAAAATGTGCAATCATGATGTAAAAATAATTTATAAATATCAAATTAATTTATTAAGAGTAAAATTTATTAAAAATAAAATAAAATAAAATAAATATATCATTAAGTCAAATATTTATTATTAAATATATAAATATAAAATTAATATATGATCTATTAATAAAAAATAATTAAATAAATATTAACTTAAAAATTTATTTTTTTAATAATCTTTGTTATTAATATTTATATATATATATATATATATAAAAGAGAAGGTAAGGAGGGGTTAAAGCCCAGTTGCCCCTAGATCCGTCAATATATATATACACGAAGAATGTAATATATATTTTGACGTGTGTCATTTTGAACTTTTTAAGCTTTTATTGACTAGCTGCTTGATGACTACTAACACATCAAATGTGATTTTTTTTTAAAAAAAATATAGTTGAACATGATTTTCAAACACCAATTTCAAGGGCTAAATTTTGTGAGAACAATATTTTCAAACTTAAGAGCCATATGCCCAAGCAATATTTATAGATTTTAAAACGGATTTAGAAAATAACTGTGAGATTGATTTTTTGGGTTTGAAATTCTTTCACTTTCTTTTCATACCTGAAAAAAAAGGTTTAAATGTTCAAGTCCATTTCTCTCACTTGTTTAAGTGGAAAGGGATTAGATTATGATTAATAGAGACTTATTATTACGAATAAGACCAACAACAAATGAAGAAAACCACGAAAAGAGAGAAGAGAATGGAACAAATTATTAGCTCATAAAAGATTTTATTTTTTAGACTTAATTACATCATTGGATCGTGTTAAAATTTGGATGTTCAAAAAATAGATGTGATTCTTGATTTTCATAGGTTAGATTGTTGATTAGAAATTTAGAGTGTGAGAAAATCTATTCCAATAGTAGCTCTAATTTTTTTTTGGTGATTTTCACCTTCTCATTCATCTGCATTGATGTTTTGTAGTTTTGGCTTATTGTAAGAAGTGTTTTGTATATTTGTTGGAGACTTTTGTGTATCTTCATTGATCATAGTGGAGTTCTCCTTTGGTTTAAAAATCTTAGTGATTTTTTTTTCTCGTTTTAATAATTTTTTGTGTCTTTTGGGCGCATGTGGTTTCTATTTTTCTGTTTTATATTTACTAGTGATAGACACAGACTCTTGCAAGTAGGGGGCAAAATCTATTTTCGCTACATCTAAATGGGTCATTTTTTTACAAGTTGATAAAGATATGAGTACAACTTGAAGACAATATAAAAAGTCCAAATTCAAAAGACAAAAGCATTCAAGGATTGAAGTTTAATTAGTTTTTGGCTGAACAACTAATTAAGGCCTATTTTTCTTATTTCCGTGTAATTTTGAACTTATTTTTGTTCGAACAAGTTTAATTAGTAGAAGTCATTTCTAGTAAGAAGTAATTGTTGCTGGCCAGGAAACTAATGCCGTGTCAAAATCTTAATAATTAGTGAGAATTCATGGCTTGTATTTCAAGGGTTGCTTAAGTTAACTTATAACCTCTGGTAAGCCACCAAAGCAAAGCAAAATTTGCATATTAATTAAACTTAGTTAGATTTCAAGTGGTTTATTCTTGTTTTTAATTTTTTAAAATGGTTACAAATTAAAGAGAAATAGATTCATAAAAAAAATAATAAAAAAAGATACGTTTAATTGAATGATAACGACAACAATAATATGATGATGGTGGTGGTGGGAACGACAACGATAATGACATTGACAATGAAATAATGATTATGATGACAACAATGATTAAATAATAGAGACAAAAATAATTACGATGATAATAATAATGATAATAGTGACAATGATAACAGTACGATAGTGGAATAGTAGTTGTAAAGTCAACAATGGTTAAATGATGATGTAAAGATAATAATTATGATAATTATGATAACAATTAGGGTCAGCCTTGGGGTGGGCGGTAGGGCCACCGCCCAAGGTCCACTAATTTTGGGGGTCCCAAATTTTTTTTAAAAAATATTTTAGTAAAAAAAATATTTTTTAATTAGTTTTATTTAAAAAAAAAATGTAATCTGATTTTTTTTCTTGTATCTATTATTCTCTCATTTATTTTTAATTATTTCTCATGTATCAACAATTTAAATGGGAATAAAGGTTAATTATTATAGTATCTCTAAAACATTAAAATAAAATATTTTATTTTTAAAGCACTAACCACTTATAATGATTATAGAGCTTAATTTTCTCCTATTATACATTTTCTTGAAAAATTATTAAAAGTTCATTCACAACATTTTAAAACGTACTTTATTTTTATTTTTTTTTATTAAATATATATAAAAATTGTGTAATATTTATATATAAGGGTCCCTTAATCATGATTTCATCTCAAACCTCTAAAATGTCATGATAGAGCTAATAATAATTAAGGTAATCATCATGGCGGCCATGACAACAATAATATGATGATCACTACAATAAATAAGAGGGATAGTAATGATAAAAATATATTTTATAAAATTAAAAATCAAATTCATATAACATTTAGAAATTATTTTAAAAACTAATCCATCTTCAATTTTTATCCAACACGTGTTATTAAAACAAAAACGGACAACCCGAACGGGTTTTAGTGTTTATCTATTGTGAGATTTTTTTTTATATAAATTGTAGTATATTTTGGAATGGTTGATAGTTGAGATAATGTGCAGTCTGCAGATGATCGTTCCTAATCTGTAGTAGCAAAGCCAACACATGGGCCTACACACATGATCTCTGAATGTGGCATGCAATGCAATACAATACATTGAAATTACTTATTTAGCCTTCACACAATCAAGATCGTTGACTTGGCATTAGTGGATTTGGAATCTATTCTTAAGATAGTTGCCGGGAGATAGACACTGTGTTATATATATTATTAAATAATGGGCTGTTATTTGGTTATTGGATTAATGTTGTGTGTATTTTTATTTTCTTTTATTATTTTATAAAAATATCAAATAAAAAAAATTTAATATTATTTAAAAATAAAACTATCTAATAAAAATGAAAACGAAAAAAGTGAATACAAGAAGTAATATCACCTTTATCAATATAGATATAGGCTGCTAATGTGTGTCAAGACAAATTAAGGCGGCTTCGGGAAATTGGTATGCAGCTAGCAGGCAAAGAACAGAATTAAATATTATCATCTAATTAACTTTTACGAATTAATTTCATATTTTTAAATTTTTCTGAAGAAACTTATCTAAACATGCTCATAATAATCCTAATTTGTGGTCCACATTAGAATCCAAGAAATAATATGGAGATTTTCTTATTTCCCAAGCATCCAATGCAACTTTGGCCTCAATGCAGCAGAGGACTCATCAAGATGACCCCATACCCCTTTCCCTTTCACAAACGTTTTGAACTGAACCACCCAGGTAACAATAGCATAGTTCTTGTCATTAAAGCAAACATAATCTTTTCATGGTCATGACACCAGAACTTAGAAAACTATCAAGGAAAACCCACGAATTATGGGAGATAATAAAATTGTGTCTTTTAGTGCAAGTTATTATATGACCTAGTAAATTAGGCAATTTTGATAGAGTTTGGGAGACCCTATCATCATGAAAATTATTCAATGAATGTTACAAATCTTGCTATATGTTCTGAAGCTGTATATTTGAACTTGTTAGCAACATTATTGTCTACACATCTAATCTCTTCTGGTGTTTGTCTTCTCAAAAGAAAACTCCGATGCAGTACTAAAATTGATTTCATGTTTAGTGCTAATAGGCAATTCTGCGGTTGAGGGTGGCCCCAGAACTTGCACTTGGGTCTCATGATCTGTTTCCACATCACATTGTTCATTGTCATAGTTGGATGTCCTTGGAGAAGTTTGTGCACTATCACTTTTGCCAAAAGGGTGTCTGTGCAGAAGGTGAATAGGAGACATGCCAAGTGTTGGTGTTGATGACCTACTAGAGAATGGTGTGGTCTTGCGGTGTTTGACATGCTTTTTGGAAGCATGGTGCCATTTCTTCAATGCTGATGCTACTCTATCATTCAAAATGGTTGTTTTCATGGTTGAACCCATCTGTAATGTCAGCCAAAAGATAATGAAATTAGTGGCTTGATTGTATGTAGTATGGTAATAGAAAAAAAAATTAATGGTAATACATACACTTACACTGATAGTATAAAGTAATTTTATATTATCATTCAAATACTTAATATGATTTTTATAGTAGTTATTATAAAAGTTAACAAACTTACATATTATTTTATACTATTAATGTATAACTTATTTTCTCGTAGAAAAATGCTAATCAAATGAATTTTGTAGCAAGTGACCTGTGTGACTAGAGCATAAAGAGGCAAAGTCACATAGCTGCATAGAACTTGTATGACAACCCTGGAAATTAAAATTGCCAATTCAATCATCAGTGATAGTACAACTCTTAATTACTTACTATCGTCTAATCTCCAAAAAATGGCTGTAGATGTGTTTGCACTTTTTTTCGGTAACAGAAATTGACTTACCCCATTGTAAGTCTAAGGATAGTATCCACAGTTGATTTGTGAAAGCAAGAGTTTATAGAGAATTCATACTGAAACAGAAAAATTATGGAAAACTTAGAAAAGCTTACTCACTTTCTTTTTCTAGCTAAACACTATAATCTATAAAGTAATTGTAATCCTAGTATCAACATGATGGAAGTGTCTATTTTTCCTTAAACTTTGTAAACCTCTTCTTCATTGTTGTGCTAATCAACAATGTGAACTAGTAAAGCCAAAATTTATGAAAAACTGATAAACTTACTGTACTCCATGCAAAATGTGCTAATTGAAAGGCATTCTGCATCATGATAGAAGAAAAACTTAATTATTTTTGGGGACAATACAATGCTTATATGAAAGAGTTTAAGGAAAAGAAATAATGAAATTACTTGAAAGAGAACGAGATGAATTATGAAGAGAAGGAGGCTGGGACGGTTGAACCAGAACAAGTCATCTCCTGGCTCAACCACAGGTGCACCCTTCACTACTTCCCCTCTGTCTTGAATCCTCAATCCCATCTTTGTTATGATCATTTGCAGCTTAGCACCCACTAATAAGATTACCTATGAAAAATTTACTCAGTTATTTGAGCCCTTAAATCAACAAAGGCACTGTAGACTAGCAAAAAAAAAAAAACAGAATATGCAGTCCTTGCTTACAATTAATGGCATGAATGGAAGCCAATAAGAAGAATACCACCCTGTCCACATAGAACCAAAAGGTTAAACTACAACTACCTGGATAAAGGACTTATTTGGATAAATTTCTAGAATAAAAAATACAAAAAAAAATAAAAATAAACTTCTTCTTAAATTAAAATTGATTTTTTCAAAAATTAATTTGTAAAAAATTTCTATATAACCTCAATTCGGCTTACCACGAGTATTAGCCAGCAAGAAGAGCACCGCGAAGAACCATATGATTGGGCTGCAAGTCACAAAACCATTGAGCTTAATTTGATATTTTAGCTGAGGAAGAGTGCTAGCAACACACTCCGGTCATTTTTTTTTTTCAACACTCTCCCTTAGTTAAATTTTTTTATTAGTCCAACTAGTTTAAGAATGAAATCCACCAAATAGGAAATGGGACGCACATATTTAGTGAGATCCACATGAACATGTTACTAAACATTTATCTTAAGCTATTGAAAGCAAAGTAAAGCAAAAACAGAACATATCCATACCTTATACCCACTACAACTTTATAGTCCTCATAAAGTGATCTTTTGATATACTTCTGGAAATCAAATCTTGCATCACTTCCCGGAGCCAGATGTGCCTAAAATCACATATATTAAAAGTTACATTATTGGATATTTGATATTTCATTTTAATAAATAAAAAAAGTGCTGAAAACTTTGACAGATTTTCAAGTACATGCTCACCGTGATAAATCCATGTCGCAATGCAAAATAGTCAACTTTCTTAACAGATCCAGAGAATTGTCTGAAGAAGCTAACCTGATTCCAGCAGAGTACATTTTAAATGAATTTAGCTAAAGGCTAATATAAGAGATTTATCATTTTTCTTCTTCTAATAAATATGTCCTTACTATCCATAGGGAAATTGATGATTGACTCCATATATTCAAGTGCCTTTGTCCAAATGTTGTGTCCTTTGCAAGTCTGAACCTCTCAGGATCTGCAATTTGCAAAATGCATCGATTGTCACACATCGTTACCCTAACACAACCATTACTTTGCTTTGGGTGTTTGTTTCCCGCGAACATAGACCGATGATTTGGTTAAAAATCGAGTTTGTGACCAAGTTTACCGTGACAAAACATTCATGATTGTGCTAATGTTAGAATCTATGATCTCTTGTATACTACTTAGTTCCTCAGTCACTAGATCAATCCTAATGGATAAATGTCCGAAAGTATATACCGTCAAGAAACATGGAACTGAAAGTATAGTGACTTACATTAGTGTTACAATATACTACATTGTGTAACTATATGTCTATATTCATCTTTTTTAGAAGTTGTAATTTGATACATTTCAAAATTTTATTAGCATGTAATATTTAGTTACGGGAAATACAGATAAATATGTACTTTCACGATCAAGTTAATATATATAAGCAATTTTCTTATATTTTGTAAAAAAAAAAAAAAACTTTGGGACATTTCCTATTTTATCACAATAAAATGAACATTTACGAGAGCAGTGATATATGGTAAGAATATCATTTGCACAAAGACTGTACGAATACATGTGAGTAAATGCTAATAGTTGAATTCTAAAGTAAAAACAGAAGGTTGAATCTTTGACTGAAATTAAGGGATTGGTTGTCATGTGATAGAGTCTTCGTACATGTAAAAAAGTAAATTTCAATAATATCTATTAGTACGAATTCATACATTATTGAGTTGCTAATTGAGTAATCCGTTTAATTCACTTTCGTATTATAAGTTACTTTTTTAAAATTAAAATTAAAAATAAGAGTTTAAAAAATATAAGTAAAATTTTATTTGTTAACGTTTATTTATTTTTTAATTTAAAAAAATTTCAATTAAAATATATTAAAAAGAAAAGGTTGTAAGTTCAATCGTTAAAAAAATTAATAAATTAATTACTAATATTTATTAATAAAAAATATTAATTATCTTGTATAATAAAAAAAACATTTATAAAATAAAAAATTATATTGTAAAAAAAATTATTTATTAAAAAATATTTTAAAGATAATAAAACTTTTATACAAATAAGAAGGTAACACACTCTTATTTCAATGTTATATTATTAGTTTGTAATTATTTTATTTTAATAATATTTTAAATAGTTGATTAATAATTTTATTAATTATTATTTTATTAAAATTGATAATATTTTTTTTATAATAAAAAAAGTTGAATAAAATTATAAAAAATAAATTTATTGAATAATAAAAATAATTGACATTACTTAATAAGAAAAAGTATTATAAAATTTGATATATATATTATAATTTCATTTTATTGGATTGAAAAAGAGAGTATAAAAATAAATTCTCCATAAGCGTGAATAATTTATTATAAAAAAAATTATTTTTAATTTTTTTATTAAAAGGAAGTATCTTTTAAAAAGTTTTTATTGATAAATATTTGAACTAACTTTTACTAATAAATAAATTTTAAGTTAAAAAAAATTTGAACATACACACCGGAAGAATGATATTCATTATTCAATAATAATAAAAAAAGTAAGCCTAAATTATTTTGCGTGATTTATGTGAAATTTACCTAATAACATGAAAAGGATAGTATATATAAAATCTAAAAATCGTATAAAATCCATAAGAAAGTCAACTTCCACGCATCACGCCAATTTTTAATTTGATATTGTGACATGTGGTGACAGTGGTGTGTTTTGTCTCGTTGCATTATGGTAAACGCAGAGTTGGGAATAATTGGCATTATCAACTTTGGCAGCAAGCAAATTGATTTAATTAATATTATGTAGGGGCAAGAAATTTTGAAGTCTTACCATTATAGAATTGATATTCAATTGTCTTTGTTTCATTTTCCCACTTCTTCCACCGTCTCATCTGCATCCATTGAAGCAAACAATAATGAATTAAGATAATAGACAAATTAAAGCCATAAGTTCTGAAAATAAAAGACTGAAGTAGTATATTTGAGGTGAGAATCAAGGAAAGAGTATTATTGTTACTTTAGTTCTTCCCAAAGCTAGTGTTACAATGCATTGTAGGATATGAAAAATGGCTATCACAAAGATGAATATATGGAGCTGGTGAATCCCATATGCTGAAACAAATGCAACTTTTCCCTGCAAAATGTAAAATCATCCATCAAACCTAATGTATACATACTAATACCAGATCAGAACTTGGTTTCTTTATATATGTTCAATTTTCTCATATACAATTTTTTTCTTTGAACTATATATAATGCAATTATTATCTTTGCTTTCAATAACAAAACATTGAAATTAAAGGTTTCCAACTTGCCTTGTTAGCACATTTGTCATATGATCCTTTTGCAGCTAGAACACGCCGAGGAATAATGGGGTTCAAATATTGGAGGAGTTTTCTACCATTGGTATCACTGTCAGATTTTGCACTCGAGGCCTTTGTGTTTGAGCAAGGATGCCACGTGGATGCAACATTCTGTGATATGCAGATCTTAGAAAGTGGACCTTGGAACACAACTAGGAGCATGGATATGAATCCTAGCATCATAAGCTCTCCTTTGACCTTTTCCAACGATTCATAAAGAGCACTTTTGTGTTTCTTTTTGAACCACTGCAATTAGATCAGCATAATAGCATTAGAGAACTCTACTTTAATTTAATTTATGTTAACATCAACACATTAGTGAATTGGTTTCTTTTGATTGAGCAACATATATAAAACCTTTCATAGCTTAATTAATTACCTTTCCAACAGAATGAATAACATGTTCAATGATGATTGAAATAGCAAGCAGCACAAAACATACAACTGCAAAAGCCCAGGTTGGTGTTTCCTCCAGCGATCGTTCATAAATTTTGTCTTTGGCCATTTTCAATTTTGGAAGTTTGCTGTACTTAATAGACGAAGGAGTGAAGGACCATAGTTATTTAGATTTTTTTTTCTTTAGACTTTTATTAAACATTTTTTTATGTACGGTTGAGTACGAAAGATTTGGGATCCGTACGAGGTGAATGAAGACAACACGCAACACATAGAGGAAAACTGAGAGGGAGACTTCCACTTTTTTAAGATTAGAAGACAATGAAATACATAATCTTTTTGGAACCATTAATGAGGTAGTTCTTCCGCTTCAACAACAAATTTTTGAAAGATTAATAAAAATATATTTTTTAAAATAACTAAAAATATAATTATTCAAATTTAAAAGATTAAAAACATATTTAAATTTTAAATTAAATTACACTTTTTTATAAGATTTTTTATTTGTCCAGTATGAGAGATCATGGGTGTCAGATCACATGCATTTCTTAACTCAAACTCAATCAAAAATTAATTCTCAATCATAATGCATAAATGTGGTTGCTCCAAAGATTTTTTCACACATAAAAAAACTATTTTTACAC
This sequence comes from Amphicarpaea edgeworthii, assembly GCA_014843725.1. Lineage (NCBI taxonomy): Eukaryota > Viridiplantae > Streptophyta > Magnoliopsida > Fabales > Fabaceae > Amphicarpaea > Amphicarpaea edgeworthii. The sequence goes on from CM026325.1 coordinate 7,094,458, forward strand.
GGGTCCAATTTTTCATGCCAACCGACAACCATGTGTTTCACTAATCGATGAACCATATGTTGCATGCCAACCAAAATATATAGCAGTAATGTAAAGTAGGGTGGAAAATTAATAAAAAAAAAGTTAATGTTCCACCTTAAAGAGTTACGTGATTTATGAGAAAACACCGCTATTAAATAATGACAACTTAGATTTACAAGATAGGAGCTCAAAAATGAAATAAAAGCAAAAAATGGGTAAATTAAAATAAAGTGGGAAAGCACCCAGATATAGTATATATAATAATAAGAAGAGGGATATTGTTACACTCTTAAATACACTTCTTTGAACATATTTATTTTAATTAGTCTAAAATTATTAGAAACTAAAAAAATCAAAAAAGAAAGTCTTTAAATAGAATATGAGATATAGAGATCCATTCAATTTATTAAATATGAGTTTTTGTAATTTTTGATAAATTTTGATTAATAAGACAAAAAGAAATGTATTCAATATTGTTACCATTTCACTTATATTACTCTTTTGAGATAAAGCTAAACGATTTGTACAAAAGCAAGATGAGGATAAAAACAGATTAAAGGCCTTGAATTCTTCTATGACCAATATTCACTGAGAAACCAATAAATTGTCCCCTCTTTTGATTACCCAAGTGCATGCATGAGCTCAATCAAAAAAGCTCCTCCTTCTTGTTATACCACCATCTCCAACTACAAGAAAAAAAGTACAGACCAAAAGCATTAGTCAAAAGATGCGGGCATCTTCATATATATTGGTTTCACGTGTAGAACCTGGAACACTTGCCATTCACATTTCCAACAAACAAAATAATTAAAGGTTCTATACTAACCTTTTTTTTTTTTTTTTTCATGCAAAGCTTCATGTAATAACCATAGATAATACAAAATCATTTGAGAGGGTCCATTGACTTTAAAGTGTTTTGAAATCTTTTGACCATGCATCAATTTTGTTTTTAGGAATACTAGCAAAAGATATAATCCACCCAATAGTAAAAATGTGTTGAAAAAATATAGTAAAAACATGTATAAGCTCATTATTATTATTTTTTCTTTTGAAAACCTAATAAAGTGTGATTATGCTCGAAACGAGTACTCACCAATAGTAATCCCATCTGGGTTTAACTTTGGTCATGCGGTTCTCGCCATGAGGATAATCAGTTTGAGCTCTTCTGGCGTTCCTGAAAGCGCAACAGCCGATGGAATATATGCCAATGAGGAACACAAGCACGACAACATTAAGAACAGAGATGTTGTGCCAGTCCCTTCTTATGTTTTCCAGCACACCGGCTTTGCATGAGTCGCAGTCGTAGCAAAGCTGCGTGGCGGCGTTGTTCCAACGGTAGCAATCTGGCTCTTGTTGCATCTCCTGTCTGTAATAATAACTGCACGCTGTCGGCGGCTTACAACATCCTGACTGTATGGGAGACATATCCCTCTGCACGTAATCAAGAGTGGTCCAAAACACAAGCTTAGAACAAGTCCTAGACCCCAAAACACAGCTCCTCACGGTGCTCCAATACTGAGGATCCCGTACCCTATCCCTCAGCCACGGTGAATAACGCTCAAGACGATACTCCTTATAACCCCTACCGGGAACTTCCACTCCCCCACCCTGTTCGGTCACGACAAACCCAAATACGGTAAACCCGAGGAGCGAAGCTATGATGAGAAGCATGATGACCAGGTACACCCACAGTGCCCATGCCACATGGAAGCACGCCCCTATGAACCCCGCTAGCGATATCACCAGGACCACAAATCCTATCACCAGTAGCGGGGTTTGGAAGAAGTTTTCGCATGTTGTGGTGCTCCTTGCCATCCATAGACCCGCACCGATTATGGGTATTGATGCTATCAGAGTTAGGAAATTCAAGAATCCGATCACTGTGTTGCTGAAACGTTGCATTATTTCGAATATCGATCGATCACCCTCTTTCTCAGTGCTTGTGATTTTTCTTGTTTTAAAAGGACAACGGAATAAAGCTTCGAGAATTTCAACATTCTTATCTCCTTTTCTACATGCTTGTAGTTGTTGCTTTTAGGAGATTCGATCTGTAACTTATCATTATTTTTTCATGTGATAACGACTGTGAAATTGTACTTGTCATTCTTAGCTATTAAGCTATTGCATTGTGAGAGTGGCGATCGAGAATATATTCATATCCAAAATCAAAGAGTATCTACTGTGAAGAAATTAATAAATGGGAAATTAAAGCAACTTTCTCTAGCTATGGTAAAGTCATGTCTCGTAGTCTTGTAAACAATGTATTACGTATATACACTTGTATTGTTCAATCCGACTCAATCAAACAACAACAAAACAAAAGAGAAGTAACCAAGTTAAATCGATTGCAAAAAAAATAAAAAAACTCATTTATTCTAGATTTCATTGATAAATAATATGGTACCCATATATGGCCATATCTCCGTACGTAACTGGCGTAATAAGATCTTGTAAAAAGAAAAGGAAAAAAAAAAAAAACTGATGTAATAAGACAATTTGCCGGGGAATCAATTCCTTTTACATTAAAAAAGGCAGGAAAAGAATTTGGAACAACTAAAGGCCTTTGCGTAATACATCAGTGATGCTTTAGAGTGATAGACCATGACCATATGGGTCCAGTATTGTGTTATATTCCTGCATGAGTATGGCGAAGTGAAGATAATAACGAAATAATTAAAAAGAAATAACTATATATATATATATATTTTTTTTTTCATTTTTTCCATTTAAATTAATATTATAAAGTGATTTTAAAATTTTATAAAGAAATATACGTTTTTTTTTATCTTATAACTAGAATGATGTATGAATCATTGATGCCTCCCTTTATTTATCCTCTCTAACTTACATGTAGTGGGTCTTTTTCGGCTCCCTTGGGATATATTTTTTTAGAAAAAGGTTCCAAGTTATATTATTCGTCAATGACAAGAACTGGATTCTCATTTGATAGAAATTAGAATGATGTACCAATTGCAAAGAGATGATATATAGTGAGTGGGTCTCAACCTTCTTACAAACAGATAAGGTTGATACTTCCCCAAAATTTGATGATAAGGTAAATGCAATGGGTGCTAATTAGTTACTTAATTACTAACATCTTTTGGCACACTACCAGGACATAATTGGGATTTGGGAGAGTACTGGCATCACGGTGGTCAACAAATAAAGGCACTTCGATCTACTTCAAATCTTAGTTCTTAGCATAAAAGAAAAATCACCCAGAGTAAAGAAAAAGTGTAAAGGACAAAAGAAAAAAATAAAATAAAGGAGAAGATTTAATCTAACCCAATTGCGCGAGTAAGGATTGTTAAATTTTTAGCTGATCATAAATAAAAAAAAATCTGATGTTTTTAGTTTAGTTCTTATAAAAATAATTTTAATACTTTTTGTCTTTTATGTATTTGTCATCAACCGTTTTAGTCCCTACCTAGTATTAAATTAGACACGTAAATACGTATCTAACAGATATAAAAAACACGAGAGTAGAAGTCTATTCAATAAACATTTATTGCGTCAAACTCCTAATCCTGGAAATTTCCTTATCACTAATTTTATCTTTCTAAAATATCTGCTCAATTAATCTCAATCTCGAACAAACACTTACAATTTTATTTTGTAAGAAGGAAATCCCGTTCTTGCAAGTGTAGGTGTACAAAGAGATAATTTATTATTAGAGTTTATTGAAAAGATATAATTAACTGATGATATAAAATAATTTTACAAACGTGTACATTATCATTTTTCTCTTATTATTATCACATAACATTGATCGATGATGATGGCACAGTGATCTTTGGTATGGGCCTAGCCAATCGAATGTTATTGAGCAGTGAATGAGTTGGGCCAGTAAGCTTAGTATCATTACTAGGCAATGGCATGCTCTTGTTCTCCAAAAAAGACTTGAAAAGAGTCAAACCTTGGCGTGGTTTATGAAGTGGAACCTCGTGCCCTGCCCCTCTTATTGTAACCAATGTAAGCCCCTCATAAACTTGACTCCACCCACCAACCTTCATAGAAAAAAACATCCTCAGTATAGATACTAATAACAGGATTGCAAAAATAAATAAATAATAATAATAATACTTCAGTTCCTTAATATAAGAAACAAGGACACAACAATTTGTTTCTTATATTAAAAATGAGTTTAAAGGTATTCCATTAACATACTAAACTAGTTTTACCACCTTTAATATAAACTGTGTAAAATTAAAGGTTTTGATTACCTTTAAACTCATTAAAAATACGCTCCAACTTGTTTGTTATATTAAGGAACATTACAATAACAGATTCAATTGGTGTCATTCTCAAAGGTGTAAGTGTATAACCAACCTCGCCATTATCATACCAAGCGTACCAATTGGTGATGGTAGAGAGGTTCAAGGCACCGATTGAATACCGAGTCGCGGTTACAGGAACCACTGCATCAGTGTCTCCACTGCAAATGGGAAATTCAAACTCTCAGAACCATCATCAGCAGTAATGTGTGGCAAAAATTATCTAAGTTCAACCAAAAAAACAGCCTCTAACATAGATTTTTCATTTTGTGAATCATTAACATGATGAGTGTGCCTGGTACTTCTTAAAATTAAGGAGGATTACTTCACTAGTCCAACTCCTAGGAATTCTGTTACTAACTTATCAAAACTTATGTTTTACAAATACAACAGAATGATTCCCATTACTTAATTTAGACAATGCAAAATTCATTCTCAGCATTAAAGTTAAGAGTTTAATAGTGATAAGTGCAGTACACTATCATTCCATTATAACTCATTATTTACATAAATTTTAAGATAATTTTACATTGTGAGTACGTTATCATTAAATCCTAAAGTTAATTCATAACTGAAATCACCACATTTTCAGAATACCTGAATACCCAGATCCTGATACCACCGTCAATAAGCTCTTGATATATTGGAAGCATAGATAGGGGAGAATCACCCCAATTTTCCCCAACAACATCACTGTCAAGAAAATACTACTTTTGGGTCAAGATTGAAATAAATTAACTAATAAAATCTCAAATATTACATATAGAAAAAAAATAACATACCTGCATCCTGCCCATGAATAAGGAATCCCAGTTACATTAGCATGAAGGGCTTTCTGAACTTCTGGACGATTGAAATACAAGCCAGAGTATATCTCAGTACATGGATCATATGCTCGAGACAACCATGCCTGAGTTTGGAAACCAAGTAAGGGGAAAAAGAAGTAAACAACAACAAAAAAGATAGCATGCCAAAAATATAAACTACTAGCACTACATTTCAACAATGAAAAAAGTAATGAAAAGCTCAAAACCAAACATCTATTTTCCTTTAGAACTTAGAAGCCTGTGTGCTCACTGCTCACTGCATCATATACTAGTGTTACATTGAGGGTGTGTAACTGTGTATGTTCTGGTTTGGATAAGTTTTTTATAAACACTTGTGGAAGAAGAAAATAAAAAGCAAAAATTAATTAACTTCTTGCATAAGCTAAAATTAGTTTGTGCACAAGTTAAAAACCACTTTCTTGGAGAAGTGAAATGAAGCGAGCTTCTACAAATTACAAATTAGCTTATGCATTAAATGAAAAAGGCTTACGTAGCGACCCCCTAAGCGGGGTTTGAGTGTTGTTGCTATAGCATTGCATACTGGTGTATAAATGCTATATGGATCAATGTTTCCCTGCTCCAAATAAGCAAGGTCGAAAGCTTCCACACATTGCTCTGGTGGATGCTGAGAGGAATCAAAGTCACAGGCAATTCTCAGCTTCCTATATGTGGAATCTGAAATCAAACCATTGACCCACCAGTACTCAAATGTTCCAACATAATCATGGAAATCATCAATGACAGCATTTCCAACCTGACAGTGATCACAGAAAAAGAAAAATAAAATCACATTCATTTAAAAATTAGCATAGAAGATCTAAAAGACATACATCATTGTTTCAAGAAATTACAAGCTCTCACCATAAACCCCTTGAAATTTAGAACTGGATCCTCTATTCCTTTATTTCTCTGGTAAACAAGTTGAGACAACTGAGGAACATAGTGACCTGAAATGAAATTGGTAAAGAATTGGATAATGTATCATCAGTCATCACCCTACAAGGCATTCAATTAAAGTAACAGTGTAATTTACTCATAGAAGAGGACCTGCATAACTTTCTCCAGCAATGTAGAAATCTCTATGTTTATACTGAGGAAATCTTTCTAACCAATTAACAAGGAATGTGTATGAATCTTCAGCTGCAAATTCAGAAAAAAAGCATTTCAAAATCACACAACACCAATATCATGGATAAAATAATAAGCAAAACTTAATAGAAAAAATACTACTGACACTTACTAACACATTTTTTCTTATTTCACATATTGTTAAATGATTTTATCTCGTAGTGTAGATATGAAATCCATAAAAAATGATGATTTTCAATAAATCCCAACCAATCATAAAAAAAAGTATCTGAAAGAAAGTGTCAGTGCCACTAGCATTCCTTAAACATAAATGCAGAAACTACATTACCTGTTCTTTGGTCACCTGCTGTATACAGATCTGATGTTGTGTTTGAATATGAATAGCCCACACCAGCAGGAGAATCAAGGAAGAGTATATTTGCCACTGCAGAACACAAAAGAAAAATGAAAACATTGTAGGAAAAGACCAAAACCAAAGCACAATTTCCCTTACAGTTGTTCCAAGCATAAGGATTGGAGTAAAGTGAATTGCCATCAGAATTGATTCTAAAAGGGCCAATTTCTTCAGCTGCTCCATAAGCAATAGAAGAGCATCCAGGGCCACCATTGAACCACAACACTAGTGGTCTTGAACTTGGTTCAATACCAGAAGGTGTCTCGACCAACCAATAGAACAATGCTCTCCCAGCTTCTTCATTCACAGTCACATAGCCTGAGTACTGAGCAAATAGCTGCACATTCTCTGGTTGCCCTGGCAGCTTGGTAATCCTATCCCTTTCTTGTTCCTCTGTAGGAGAAGAAGCTAAGCAAATTCCCACAAAAATGAACAAAAGCAGAACAACATGGAATTGGGAACATTCCATTGTTCTTTCTGATCAGTAAAAAGACCACACAGGGCAAACAAATCCCAGAAAAAAAGTTACTATAATGTTTCTGGGTTTCATACCCTTTTGGAGAACTATGAGAGCACCACACCAATTGGTTTTATAAAAGTGTCCAAAAAAGTCTAAAAACACGAAAGAGTTTTACACTGATTGACCGAACATACAAAACTATGTTATACTACATCATCATTAAACTCAAACAAATATAAATCTCAGATATATTATTATTATTATTTTATTTTATTTTATATGTCAGATATTAATTTGAAGCACGTGGTGGCACTACATCCAAGGCAAATTGCACGATTTATGATTCTGATAGGTTTAAATAAGATTTTGTGGCATGTATTTTGTCATGAACTTGTCAAGATATATTCTTGTGTTGTGTGTGCCCATGCTTCTTTGTGGTGATGTTAATTATCACTTAGCAATTTTGTCACTCTCTTGTATGGGAGACCTCAATAATTCATCCTTGAGGGTAAGAGTAAGACAATACTGAGCTATCTAAAGTGGAAAAATTTGGACTTAGTTGGGCAAGCTAATTATCTGATAACGAGTGTTACTTCGTGCACCTCCAAAATTTACTTCATGCACTTTCATTGTACTCCTGAAAGCCCATTCCAAAATATAATTTGGAAGTACAAAAAACAAGTTCAAAGGTGCAGGGAGTTTTTAGCCTCTGAAACACAACCTTATGAGTATGAACCTAATTAATTTATTGCAGGGAAACCTGCATATTAGAGTTATTTAATGGCATGGAGGAGTGAGTAGTGGCCAAGCTATTACGTACGAAGGGGTTTTAACAGCGAAATCATAGAAGACGTGTACCGCAAAGGAGGGGCTGAGTTGTAGAGGAAATTGGGAATAAATCAAAAGGATATTTTGGGAAAAATATTGAAAAAACACAAGGGAAGTATATATTAACTAAATAAGGGAGGTATATTTATAATTAGTCAAAAGATGTTCTTTTAGTCTTTTCGAAAAAAAAAATAATCTTTCTTCTGATAAGTGACAAATAAAAAATAAAAAAAATTATAATTTATAATTTGTAATGATTTTAATCATTATAAATTTAAGTGTCATAAATTAAAATATGACTATTAAAAATTGATCATAAATAATAAATTTTATATTCTTTATTTGATCTTGATTTCTTATTAAGGAAAGGATTAAAAAAAATTTTGTCAAATGTTTCCAAATCATGAGCTGTTCAACATCATGCAAGAGCTTTCCACATCATGGCCTATGTGCTAGAACATTCCAAATCTACATTATTTCTTAGGTGAAAAAAAGTTCAACTATCTGCGAGCGAACAAGACAACAAAAACTGACCCATTCATTTCACCGTCTTATATATATATATATATATAGTGAGAAATTACTACAACCCTAAGAAGAAAACACGATGGATTCAGAAAATAATAATTGTATAGAAAGTAGGAAGCACTATGTACTGGTGCATGGGGCATGCCATGGAGCTTGGTGTTGGTATAAGGTGAAGCCACGATTGGAAATTGCAGGCAACAAGGTGACAGTGCTTGACCTTGCAGCTTCTGGCATCAACATGGAGAAAATTGAAGAAGTTGATAGTTTCTCACAGTACTCTGAGCCTTTGTTGCAGCTAATGGCCGCAATTCCCACAAATGAGAAAGTAATTCTAGTCGGTCACAGCCTTGGAGGACTCAACATAGCACTTGCAATGGACAAGTTCCCAGAAAAGGTAGCAGTTTCTGTTTTCTTAACGGCTGTAATTCCAGACACTCAACACAAGCCATCCTATGTCTTGGAAAAGGTTTGCTACTTCTCAGCCTCTTGTATACCATGCTATGTTATGTGTATTTTTTATAAAAAAAAATTATAAAATTTGATGATTTTTACATCAAATTAAATTGGGTGGATCTTATATCTTATTTAATTATTCTTTCTCTTAATTTTATAATTTTTAATGAATTTTAATCAATAAGAGAATATGTATATTCAAAAATGAACCGTAGTGCTTGTCTTTTTTATTTATTGATAACTCTATTAGATTAGATTATGAGTATGGACAATGCACCATTTAAACTTAATTAAGAGTATTTTTTAAATAATAATTGAATTTATAATAGTATTAATTAAAAATAATTAATTTAATCACTTTATTTTTGAATTGTCTTGATGTTCTGATTAAAAATTCATTTTTCATTTTTTATATGAAAAAAAATGTTATGTAATGTAAAATTACTTTACTCATTAATTACAGGGAGTTATGATTAATTAACAATTACATTGATAATATATAAGTATTTTATTCTTTTTATATTTAATTAATAATTTAAAGGTAATGGACTGAAAAAATAAAATAGTTTTATACTATATATATACTATCCTTGTATCACCTTTAAACTCTTTAATTAATCTATGTTAAAATAGTTTTTTTAAAATAAATATTATCAATTTAGATTAACCATAAAGTGTAATATATATTATTAACATCATTTACTAATTAGTCTTTAATTAGTCTTAAGTCTTATACTAACAGAATTATTTACTAATATAATACATCATTCTGTAGTAAATACATGGACCTATAATGAATATATTAATAATTTAGTACATTGAGAGTATGCCAGCAGAGAATTGGATGGACAGTGAATTCTCCCACATTGGAAACAAAACAATAGCTGTTTTTGGTCCCAAATTCTCATCCACCAAACTCTACCAAGCCTCCCCCATTGAGGTAATATATTAACGTTATTACAACCTCCTAGTATAACTAGAGTATTGCATATGCCAAAAAGTTAACAATGTCATGTGACATGGTTTTTCAGGATATAGAATTGGCCAAGACTTTAATAAGGCCAGGGTCCCTTTTTGTGGAAGACTTGTCCCAACAGAAAAACTTCTCCAAAGAGGGATATGGGTCAGTTCCTCTTGCTTTTATCGTTTGCACTGAAGACCTTGCAGTTTCATTGAATTTTCAACAATGGATGATTCAAAATGGTGGAATCAATGACGTTGTGGAGATCAAAGGTGCAGATCATATGGCTATGCTTAGCAAGCCACAAGAACTATGCGATTCTCTCCTCCATGTAGCTACTAAATACGCATGATCAATTCATGAAGCAACCTTTTTTATTCTTTGTTGTGTTCAAACTTTACTTGCGTTTGAGTTATAAGATCTGGTGTGAAACTACCAACTCTTTCATATCCTCTTCATCATATTAGTTAATAAATAAATCATCAATTTTGATTAAAATAAATTAAATAAAAAGATAAGAACTTTAAATAACATATAAAATCTATTAAAATTGATAGTTTTTAATATATTTCAACTAATAAGTTAAAAAGTTTTTAAAAATTCAGACATATTATCTTTACTTTTGTACTTTAAAAAAAACAAATAATAAAGATGAGTATAATCGTTTTAGAATTATTCCTTATAAATATGTTTTACCTAGAGAATTTATTAAAGTAAATTAAGCCAATCCAACACCACTCTACTCTGTTTATGGTTTAATTTACCTACGCAACCACTAGGTTGTAGGATCAAATCTAAGGAAATCATGTAATCTGACATGACATGTTATCCAAAAGTAAAACCTAATCAATATTATATTATCCAATTATTTTATTTCTCAATAAAAAAATATTAAAGCAGTTAACAAGTAATTTCTTAAACAACACGTTTTTTTGTCCGACAGTAAGGCTCTCAACGGGCACATCAACTGTTTCAAAGCATGGGTAGTTGCATCCTGAATCCTCTTTGTCATTTCGCATTAGTCTTTTCTTTATTTCAATAATTGTTTGATCTTTCAAAAAGAAAATCATTGCCAAAATCTTTTCTGGATTTCTTCATTGTCAAAAGCATGAAAAATATGAAACAACTTTTTCTAGTTCTTGTTTTATAGACAAAGATAAAGAAAATTGTCATTCTTTAGTGTGCATGTGTCTTTTTTTTTTTTTTATCAATAGTAGAGACACACACGCAAATAAATCAAGGAGTAGATATTTTATTTCACTTTAACAATTAAATTTCACCTAAAAGTAAATCATAAGTTATCTTTTGAGCTTCATTTTTTAATCAAATTTGCATGTAAATTTAATATGAGAATTAAATTGAAAAATCGATCATTCGAAACTTATCCATGCTAACAAGAATGTCATTATAAATTTCACCCCATTTAATTAAACTTTATTGATCAAAATTTATAAGTTGTAATTTGTGAATTATATTAGCTAAAATATAATTGTGCATGACTTAATTTATTTTATGATAAAAAAATTATTTACTTAATAATTTGATGAAAGATCGTTATGATGAAATAATTAGTATATAGTGTATTCGAATTTCAGTCGAAAGTTTTAAAATCAAGATTAGTCAAAATTATGAGAAATAAGCTTTTCCCTATATTAGAGCTTTCATATTGTAATCCAAACATATAATAAGAAAAAATTGTAATCCAAACACCCATATATTTCTTAGGTAAGAAAAAATATAATAACCAAACATATAATTATTTTTGAGTTAAGCTATTTGGTACTAAGATTTTCAGTAAAAAAACTATACGAATCCTATATGGCCTTTTTTTATTGGATAATTGTATAATCAGAGCAATGAATACAATTAGAGAATTAATGAAATTCAGTTGGGGTGCCTTCGTATATTATATTCGTGCATTAACTTTCGCACTAGATATCATTTTTCATTATTTTTTTATAGCCATAAATATGATATTATAAATTTATTATTGTAAATCAAACCCGAAATCTTATGTTAATTAGATCATTCTTATAAAGGCAGCAAATATTGTGTCAATCATCTTAAGAGTTAGAGAGCTCCACTAATTAAAGAGGCTGCACAAAAGTATTGGGCTATTTATGGAAAAAAGAAGAAAAAAAATCGACCCATTTCAGTGACTATATAATAGCGAGAAGAGTTAGAGAGTAATCACTACTAGAACCTAAGAAGAAAAGATAATGAGTTCAGAAAATTGTATAGATAGGAAACACTATGTTCTGGTGCATGGTGCTTGCTTTGGAGCTTGGCTTTGGTACAAGCTCAAGTCACGTTTGGAATCTGCAGGCCACAAGGTCACAGTGCTAGACCTTGCAGCTTCTGGCACCAACATTAAGAAAATCGAACAAGTTGACACTTTCTCACAGTATTCTGATCCTTTGTTGCAGCTATTGGCCACAGTTCCCCTAAAAGAAAAGGTAGTTCTAGTTGGTCACAGCCTTGGAGGACTCAACATAGCACTTGCAATGGACAAGTTTCCAGAAAAGGTTGCAGTTGGTGTTTTTGTAACTGCTGTAATGCCAGACATTGAACACAAGCCATCCTTTGTCTTGGAAAAGGTTAATTTGCTTCCTAAATACATAATATGTCAATCACGTTAGTTTAAAATTAAAATAAAAACGGTAATTTAAATGATGTATAATATTCATAAACATTTAGGGACTAATAACGTCAATTAAAGTGTTAAACTTAACTATTTAGATGAGACTTGAAAGTACCCTAGCTAGTGTATTATTTAATTATTCGTATATATATATAGGAGTTTTTGAGCTAGCTTTTCTGAGTGGTTGGTTTTCATAATGGATCTTCCCACCATGTGGTGATTTAACTGTGTCATCATGTGGCTGAGTCAATTTACACTGAGCTGGGGTGGAATATTTCTGTTGGTGGGGTTCATCACTTACTTAAAATGACAAAGCATATAAGATATCTAGTTTCCCATATGGTCTAAATCCTGGAAAACAAACTTTTTTTTAAAAATAATAGAACTATAACTTGCAATATGTTGCAATCAAAGATGTAATAAATGAAAACACAATTTTTTTAATATATAATATTTAAAATACGTAAGATATTCAATGACATCTTATTTTTTGCAAAAAAAAAAAAAAAAAAAAGTTAAGAAAATTTCACTTCTCATCGCCATGTTTCTTTTTGCTTTTTTTTTTTTTTTTTACTTCAACAGCTCATTGAGAGTACCCTAGGGACAAATTGGTTGGACACTGAATTCTCCCAGAGTGGAAACAAAACAACAGTTGTTTTTGGTCCCAAATTCTTGTCAAATAAACTCTACCAAGCCTCTCCCATTGAGGTACGTAATTACATGTTACAACCTTCTATCTAGTGACATGCTTTTTTCTCTACGGAAAAATAAAATTAAAATAAGGATATATATTGCATTTTTCGCAGGACATAGAATTGGCCAAGACTTTAATAAGACCAGGGTCCCTTTTTATTGAAGACTTGTCCCAACAGAAAAACTTCTCCATAGAAGGATATGGGTCAGTTCCTCTTGCTTTTATTGTTTCCACTGAGGACCACGAAATTCCATTGAGTTTTCAGCATTGGATGATTCAAAATGCTGGAATCGATGTCCAAGTTCTAGAGATCAAAGACGCAGACCATATGCCTATGATTAGTAAGCCACAAGAACTATGTGATGCACTCATTCAGATAGCTACTACTAAATATGCATGAAATCATGATCAAGAAGGCTTTAATTATTTGTTGTGTTTGAAATTGAACTGTGCTCTAATTAAAGATCTCATTTGAAACCACGAGATGTATCATTATCAATAAGATGACATTCTTGCAACCACGAGATGCATATGAATATCAAGGTCGGTCGTCTGAATTTTGATGTTACGGACTGAAAAAATTATGTCATCTTAATCATTTAAAAATGGTTCTCCTTTAAGTTTTTTTTTCTTAATATACATTTGTGTATATTAATCCTTAAGTTATAATTAATTATTCAATTTAATTCTCAAAATTTAAATTTTTTTAATTTGATTCATAAATTATTAAAAATTCTTGGTGAAATAACCTATTTGGTTATTTATCTTATTTATTTTGTTTACTTTAATCATTTATCTTTTAAAAAATTCATTTTAGTCCTTTATATTTTAAAAAATGTTTAAAATAATTATTTTATTAATGTCAACTTTGCGTTGTTAATATATTTTTCATCGACAATTCGATATACTGAAAATACAATCTCATCTTTTATCATTGTCTTCACTTCATTAATGAGGACCATTTTTGGATGTACTAGTGTCTCTTTGTGTTCCATTGTTCACCAAGAATTACTCATGCACATGATCTCGTATTTATAGATTTTAGTATAATGCAAACTTTTGCTTATGAAACTCATAAAACGTTAAGTTTATATTGATAAAATGATTATTTTGAATAGTTTTTAAAACATAAATGACCAAAATGAACTTTTTAAAAGATAAATGAACAAAATAAATAAAATAAATGATCAAAAAGATTTTTTTTGCCAAAATTCTTCAATTTTGTCATTTTTCGTAAGATTTTTTTTTATTTATATTCCTTTTACTAAACACATTTTCCTAAAAATATAAAATATGATAGGTGTACTTAGTAAAAGAAGATGTAAATAAAAAAATTATTAAAAAATAATCAAATTGATACATTTTAAATAATTTATGATTAAATTAAAACTTTTTAAAAAGTAAGAAACAAATTTAATAGTTAATTATAACATACTAAAATGTGTGCTGGGCCTTTTTTTTTTTTTATAAAAGTTTTTATAAGATTCTTTAAAAAAAATTATTTAAGTTATTGGTATTAAATATTCTTTATTAAAAGATTAATCTTTATCAAAAATCATAAATCATTAAGATAAGTATTTTTCTTTTGACAACAAGTATTTCATATCTAACATAGAATTTGAATCCTCAACAAGTTAATTAAATGACCCATGCCTTAAGTTATAACTTGTGTCAATCATTATTGGTTTAAAAAAATAATTTTTGATAAAATTCAAAACCAAACTTCTTTTATATAGAATTTTAACATTTTCAATATCGATAAACTTCTTTTAATAATAGACGTACTACAATAACATGAATAGTTGATGGTATTGTATAACTTATTTAATCCATGTACACCCTTATCTGTCACTTATATTTGTTAAAGAAAGCCAATCCCACACTCTACCTGGTGTAATCGTATTTTTCGTACACGCAACCCCACGGAAATAGTTATAGGATCAAATCAAATAAAATCATGTAAGCGTTGGGAAATAGTCATCACATCACATATAATAACAAGTAGTTTTTTTATGATTGTGGATCTTTTTAAAACGCGCGTAATCAATAGAGATACGCTTCATGATTATTTAATTAAGGAATTGATAAACTATTATTTGCAAAAGTGAAAGCTAATTAAACGATTTATGTTCCCCAATTACTTTAGGCCTTAATAATAAAATAGTAATAAAGTGATCAATAATAATTTCTTGAAAAGAAAAGCATATTTTTTTGTTACCCTGAACGGCACATCGACCGTTTAAAACATGGATATGGACTCTCTTCGTTAATTGTCATCTGGCATCAGTCACTTCTCAATTGAAATGATTATTTGATATTTTCGTTGTCAAATAAAATAGAAAGAATAGAAATTGATGTGAAATTGACGAGTATCACATTGAAGGCTAATACAGATCTTTCATACGTGGACTTGATGTGAAAAAATTTAATCAAATACGTGCTTTTATAAATCGAACTAAACACACATTAATAACTTGTTTTCTAGACAACGATAAAAGAAAAGGTTTATTCTTAAGATTAATACTATGCATTTTTTTTCAATAGCAGAGATGCGTACAAGAGTGAAGGAAAAAATATTTTATTTCACTTTAACATATTCAGTTACACCTAAAATACTGAGAAAAAAAAAAGGTTACACCTAAAATTGTAAATCAAAAGTTATACTTTAGTTGTATTTCCTTTTCAATCAATTTGGCAAGTAAAATATAAGAATGAAATTGAAACATCATTCAAAACGTATCGATGCTAACACGAATTTCATTTAATTCACTTCAGTTCTCACTATAATTTTCACTTTATATATAAAATTTGTGAATAATATGTTAGATTATTAAATTTAATAACTTTAATAAAAAATGTCTAATATAATAATTATTAGATTATTTGACTTATGTAATTATGGAATAATTTTAATAAAAAATATATTTAATATGTTAAGTTTAACAATCAACACAATAAAACTCCTTTCATTAAAGTCATCCATATATAATAATTATATTATATTACATAATATACATATGTGAATACAAGAAATAAGCGTTTACTGAAACAGTACAAGATGCATTACATGAGAAGAGGTTAAAACACATGTAGTTTGACTTTTCAAAGCCAATAATTCAACATTGTTTTTATCGACTAACGCCAAACCTGACCCATTTCAATGTTATATATAGCTATAAAGCAATAAAATGTAATTACTGCTACAACCCTCAGAAGAAAACTAAACATTATAATGGGTTCAGAAAATGGTATAGAAATTAGGAAGCACTATGTTCTGGTTCATGGGGCATGCCATGGAGCTTGGTGTTGGCATAAGGTGAAGCCACGTTTGGAATCTGCTGGCAACAAGGTGACGGTGCTTGACCTTGCAGCTTCTGGAACCAACATTCAGAAAATTGAAGATGTTCACACTTTTGCACAGTACACTGAGCCTTTGTTGCAGCTATTGGCCGAAATTCCCGAAAATGAAAAAGTAGTTCTAGTTGGTCACAGTCTCGGAGGAATCAACATAGCACTTGCAATGGACAAATTTCCAGAAAAGGTAGCAGTTGGTGTTTTCTTAACTGCTTTTGCTCCAGACACCGAACACCACCCATCTTATATTTTGGAAAAGGTATGCAATTCTCTCAGTCTTGTGGTTATGATAGGCCTATCAGATTACTTCTGAAAATTCTTAATTATATATGGAACTAATTTTCTCTTCTTTTGATATTACATCACTTATATCACTCTTTTTCTTTATTAAATTTCTACTAAAATACATAGTATTATGGTGACAGATCGATCAATTGACTTATCTTACGTGACTTTTCACCAGAGACTGAAAGCAACTATAGTAGGAAGTGGGACAGGGTGTAAAAACCAAATAGCAAAGCATGAATTGAACAGTACTCCTTCCTTAGATCATTATAAAATGAGTTTAACGAACGTTGAACGTGTAAAATAGTTTCGTACGACTGTGATTGTTGTATTACAATTTTACAATTCTGCATGATCTTTTTCTCTCTCATGAAATATATAAATACTTCATTAATTAATTTGTAGAAGGGGTTAGCTTTTTCTATTCATAATTATTTAATTAAATTTAAATTACTAAATGATTATCAATTTTTTTTAAAAAAGTTTATCTAAAAGTATTTTTAGAAAAAGAAGAAAATATGAAAAAAAAATTATAAATTAAAATTATCTTATTCAATAATTTATTTATATAATTTATTTGTAGAAGTATGATGTCATATATACATAGTAAATTGACAAATATCTACATTTTTTTTTTATAAATTGATATACATGATATACGATTTCACATCCTATTTAATAAGAATAAGAATACTAAAATGGATCCAAGGAAAATTTAAATATATTATTAAACCTATATAACAAAAAAGACTATATCGAAACCTCTTGATATTATTGTAGTTTTACTTTATTATTATTTTTTGTAATAATTAATTAGGACTATATATATAAATATATTCCTATGAGTAAAGAATCAATCAATGAAATATTCAATATATTAAATTACTCTTTGTTTCCCCCCTTTTAATCTAGATTAGATTACCCAAATTTTGGTTTCATAACGGTCTAATACTATTCATTGCCATTATTGTTTATTCTTCAATATATAGTACAATGAGAGGACCCCCTTAGCTGCATGGTTAGATACTGAATTTGCTCCAAGTGGAAACAAAACATCAATGTTCTTTGGCCCCAACTTCTTGTCCGACAAGCTCTATCAACTCTCCTCCATTGAGGTAATCAATTACAATTTATGTTACATCATTGCCTTAGCTGTCTATTAATTACTAGCTAAAGTAATACACATGCTGGAAAGTCTTTAGAAGCTTCAAGTCCTCTTCAATAAAAACAAATAAAAATTAATAGTAGTTGGATTTTGCAGGACTTTGAATTGGCCAAGACTTTGGTAAGGCCATCATCACTTTTTATGGAAGACTTGTCTAAGCAAAATAACTTCACCAAAGAGGGATATGGGTCAGTTCCACGTGCCTTTATTGTTTGCACTAAGGACCTTGCAATTCCGTTGGAATTTCAGCTCTGGATGATCCAAAATGTTGGGTCTAACGACGTTGTAGAGATCGAAGACTCGGATCATATGACTATGCTTTGCAAGCCACAAGAACTATTCGATTCACTCCACCAGATAGCCACTAAATATGCATGAATTGCATATGCTTTAATTAGTTTTATTTGTTGTGTTTGAATTATATATAAGATCACCTACGTTTGAAACAGTGAGATAAATCATAAAGCGTTAGTAAAGTAGTAATATATAATGTTTGTTTGGACACACTGTTTCATGACTTTAGATAAAAAAAAAAATGAAAAAAAAAATAAAATTAATTTTTTTAGAATTTAAAATTATCTTTTTTTTAATAATTAATTTCGTAGAAGTCACACATTTTTTTAGAAAGAGGTATATGAAAATTTTTCACATGTCAAATTAAGGATGTTCATAAACTGAACTAAATCAAACTAAACCGCGAAACCGTCTAAAAAAATTAAAAATCGATTAAACCGAAAAATTCCATGGATCAAAAATTTTCAAAATCGCATATTTTTTACAGTTTGATTCGGTTTTTAGATTTTATTATAAAAAATCGAACTAAATCGAACCAAATCGCATTCTATAATTATATTGATTTATTTTTAGATATTTAATATTATCTAACTAATAATATTTTAATTTTTTATTATTATAATATGTGATTTATAGTATATTTTTTTTAATAATAAATTTGTAATATATTATGACACATACTTTCATATATTATAAAAAGATATATTAATATTACTATATAACATTAAATTAAATATAAAGTGAAACATGATTTATTATTATGTTAAAAAAAATAGTTAATAATATCATTTTATAATAATGTTAAATAGAAGTAAAAATAATATTTTTTAAACTAAAATATGTAAATCAAAATTTAATAAAAAAAAAAATATAAAATAATAATTATGTGAAAAAATTAAATTATGATAATAGATTAAAAAAAAATCACAAAATTGAATCGAATCAAATCGCAAAAAATTGGTTTGATTTGGTTTGGATTTGATATTATGTTAAAACCGAACCAAACCGAATCATAACTTTATTTTAGGTTTGATTCGAACCACTTTTTATCCAAAAATCGAATCAAATCATACTGCGAACATAAATAGTAGCTGACTTATAAATGTAAACACTGCATTTATTGCTCAGAATGATTTTACACGTGTTAACTTTTGCTCCTTCCCGTATTAGAGATGATCACGTAACAACAGTTCTTGATTCAATCCACTAATCATATAACTGCAATAAATTCAAATGCTGGTACAAACACACATTAATAAAATAATGAAAAGCTTATGTTTCTTTTTGTTTTAATTTCCCAAAATCAAACATACCCGGACAACAATACTTTCACTGTTAGCAACAAGTGTGTGAAGTTGTCATAGATAAGGAGGGGCTAAATATATCGAAACTCACTAACAAATTTCATTAAAGAAGAATATGAATGTTTAAGCTGTAAAAAATATAGTCAAAGAAACCTGTAATAATGTTTGCGCATTGTTTCTATTCCACGTCACTACGTCCATGTCCTCAATAATGGAAGCAATGGAAAAATCATTCTAACGAGTAATTGTAATAATTTATTTTAATTATTTTGTAATTTGAATTTTTTCAACTAAGATTAATGAATTATTTGATATAAGTAATCATATTAATCAAGATTTTGTCAACAATACCATTAGAAAAATTCAAAAAAAAATAAAATTGAATTTCATATCTCAACTCTAATTTCTACTAATGGATGGAAACAACTCTCATGAATCTCATTTCTTCCATCCATGAAAGTCATCAAACTTAATTAAAAATTTCACATTAAAAAACTCATAAATCAAAATCAAAATCAATTAACCAAAAAATCAAATCTAATCAAATTGTATCTTTACATTTTTATGTTTTTAGTTTATATTTTAATTTGATTTGATTTGATTTTCTTGTTTATTTAATTTTCTTTTCATTAATACAAAATTAATAGTTATATACACTAACTTACAAAATATTAAATTTTAAAAAATATAAATGACGTTCTCATTGCCTACGTATATCAAGGTTTTAATATCCTTCAAGAATAGAAAGGCTCCAAAAAAAATTTCCTAAAATATTACTCCCTCCGTCACATTTTACAATTGCATCTGAATACACGTGAACTTTTCATAGTAATATGGAGGGACAGTCGCATTGAATCTTGGACCTCTTTGTGATCATCTTGAAAATTGTTTTGATTTCGTAAATAAAGAAAAGTCAATGGAAAAAACAACTTCGCTAGAGGTCTTAATGACCAAATAAAACACGAAAGCCTAAGCAGTTGCACTGTTGCAGTAGAAATGATGCATACGATTTCTCCAAACATTAACTCGGTGTCTATATATAGCGAGAATTGGAAGGAGTAGTGCAAAGTAATTACCACAACCCTCAAAGGAAAACAAAACATCATGAGTTCAGGAAATTGCATAGATAGGAATAATACGCACTATGTTCTGGTGCATGGGGCATGCCATGGAGCATGGTGTTGGTATAAACTCAAGCCACTCTTGGAATCTTCAGGCAACAAGGTGACAGTGCTGGACCTTGCAGCTTCTGGAATCAACTTGGAGAAAATTGAAGATGTTCAAACTATTGCACAGTACACTGAGCCCTTGTTGCAGCTATTGGCCTCAATTCCCGAAAATGAAAAAGTAGTTTTAGTTGGTCACAGTTCTGGAGGGTTGAGCATAGCACTTGGTATGGAGAAGTTTCCTGAAAAGGTAGCTGTTGGTGTTTTCTTAACTGCTTTTACTCCAGACACTCAACACAAGCCATCTTATGTCTTGGAAAAGGTACGCTTCTTAATTAACAAAACAAAAACAGTAAGAAAATGACTGTAATATTGCTCACCATTATTATTATTTTTTTTACTTCGACAGTACAATGAGAACACTCCGTCTGGCTTCTGGTTGGACAGTGAATTTTCCCAAAGTGGAAACATAACATTACTGTTAATGGGTACCAAGTTCTTATCCAACAACCTCTACCAGCTCTCCTCCATTGAGGTAATTTCATTACATGTCACTATTAAATTTGAGTCGTATATCTCAGTGACTATTAATTCATTGTGTATTATTAGTAGCAAAACTAATGAGATGTAATGTTATTTAATTATTACATCTGATGTTTTAATTTCTTGTCACTCTTTTTCTATTTAATTATAAAGTTTGTTGTATAATTATCATTCAGGTAACATTAATTCTATAAAGTTATTGTATGCTGAAAAGTCATTGAAGTTTCAAGTCTAAAGAAAAAAAAATTACTAATAGGCTGAAGTTTGCAGGACTTAGAATTGGCTAGGACATTGGTAAGGCGATCATCACTTTTTATTGAAGATTTGTCTAAGCTGAAGAATTTCTCCAAAGAGGGATATGGGTCAGTTCCACGTGCCTTTATTGTTTGCACTGAGGACCTTGCAATTCCGTTGGAATTTCAGCTATGGATGATCCAAAATGCAGGGTTCAATGAGGTTCTAAAGATCGAAGGTGCAGATCATATGGCTATGCTTTGCAAGCCACAAGAAGTATTCGATTCCCTGCACCAGATAGCCACTAAATATGCATAAATTTATGAACCAGGCTTTAGTTTCATTTGTTGTATGTGTATGAACCAACGAGACAAATAAATAAAGGGGCTTTTCCGATACATACATTACATGGATCCCTGTATAAATATTTTTCTTTAAAAAATAGTGCTATTACTTATGTAGACTGTAGTGGTATTAGAAATAGGAGGGATATTGATGGGATGTAGGAAAAATTGAATGTAGAAATATGAGGACTCTAATTCTTTGTCATTCATCTGGATGAATAAGGGAAACATATTATAAATTATAAGCATGCCATTTAACTTAAAGCATACAAAGTTTTATGAAGGGAGTTATAAATGGTATAGTGGTAGAAAGGAGAAGGGGTAGTGAGTTGACTCTCATTCAATAACAACTGATAACTAACATTGATAAAAAAAAAATTGAGATAAAAAGTTTTGTAGTAGATTATTATTAGCATTGTGCTTTCAAATACAATAGATGTAATATATTTCTCGAAAAAAATATTAAACAAATTAACATTTGGGAACGAAAGAGAAACCACACTGATCAAACTCAACCCCATTTCATCAAATGTTGTAAATTTTTTTATACTATCATCAATTCTTAGAGATAAAAAATATATATATAGTTGAGGATGAATTTGGAAGGAGGATGCAACGGATTTATATAATGTTAAGTCTGCTTATGATAAACTTGCTATGAGAGCCAATTTGAGGAAAAGAAGGGTTAATTTTGCAGACCCAAGATTACATTTACAGTTGTTTAATTTGTAATGTACATGGTTTCGATTAGGATTCCTTTGAGAGTTTGAAGGTACTGCTTTATAATCTTTTATTTATATTAAATTAATTAATTTTTATAAAATTATTCTAAATATTAGGTAAATAAAGAATTGTAATTATTACCAATACCATGTCAAATTAGCTTAGACTCTCAATGCATTCAGTACCTTTATAAACTCTTCATTTAATTTACAGGGTGGTGCTAGACTGGTGGGTGACAATAAATCATCATTTAATATGCATGCCTGTATGTATTTAATGGATACTAGTTAACGAAAATTGAAAACAATAATAGAATGTAAATGTTATATTAGTAAATTAAAATTGAAACAGTAGACATCAAACAATAACAAAATAGAATTTTATAATTGTAAAATTAGGACATAAGATAGTAAAATAACACTTTATATCAGTAAGATTTAAGGCCAAAACAACAATGCAATACAGAACACTATCATAAAGCAAATTAAGAAAACTGAAAACAAAATTAAATTTGTTACATGTACTAAATTAGGAAAATTATATATAAAAAATTTAGAAAATCATAGAAATAAAAAATAGGAAGCTAATAAAAAAAGGAAATCAATTAACCACCTGAAGCATGGAAGAATAGAGGTTGTATGCGAGTTGAGTTTCTCCTACGTTTCTCTCTACAGCAAATGAACAATAAAAATAGAGGACAGAGCAATCGAACAAGAAACGATTGAATAGAGGAAGAATGAGTTTCTTTTATGTTTCTCTCTGCAGTAAATGAATAATAAGAATGGAGGACAGAGTAATCAAACAGGAAACGATCGAATAGAGGAAGAATGGGTTTCTCTTATGTTTCTCTCTGCAGTAAATGAACAACAAGAATGGAGGACAGAGCAATCAAACAAGAAACGATCGAATAGAGGAATTGAACAAGAAGCGAACAAGAAGGAGAAATGAGTCTCAATCCACATCAAATAAATAGAAGGGAGAAGAAGTTTTATAGGGTTCTTTGGTGCGATCGTGAATGAAGAAGGGAGAAGAGCAAAAAAATGTATATGTGTGTAAGATAGACTTTATAAGGAAGGATAATTTTATCAAAAAAAAGTCATTAAACTGATTTCATGTTTTTGCTCAATCCACTTCCACACAGCTTATTTTGATAAGCTAGTAGCTTATCAAAATAAGCTAAAAACAGTTTTTTTTTAACTTATATTTATTTTTAAAAGTTTAACCCAACATCCTAAATATTAACATAATTGATTATTTTATTTAAAAAAATAATTTTTACTCCAAATAAACTTAACCAAACTCACCCAATATTATATCCCTTTCTATTAATTAAGCAACATGCACATGCTGGATAAAAATCTTGGAAGAATCAAAGTCTTGAATGAAAAAAAAAAAAGATAACGCTTGAATTTTGTAGGACCTTGAATTGGGCAAGACTTTGGCAAGGCCATCATCACTCTTTATTGAAGATTTGTCGAAGGAAAAGAACTTCTCCAAACAAGGATATGGGTCAGTTCCACGTGTCTATGTTGTTTGTCCTGAAGACCTTGGAATTCCATTGAACTACCAATACTGGATGATCCAAAATGCTGGCTTCAGTGACGTTGTAGAGATCAACGGCGCAGATCACATGCCTATGTTTTGCAAGCCACAAGAGTTATGTGACTCTCTCTTGAAGATAGTTGCTAAATACAACCCATGAAACCACGTACGAGACGCATATATATGAATTTGCATGTATTTTACTTATGTTGGTGTCGTGTTGAATTTATATATATTTCGAGTTGGTCAGTTGTAATTCCTCAAAAGGGTTATTTATCGTAAACGATCACACGAACAAAGGAGTATTGCAGCAGAAGCAAGAAGAAAGGAGGGAGGTTGAAATAAGGATTTAAATCTCCAATCTCATTTTTTTTGTGTTAATTTTAATGACGTATAAAAATATTATTAGCGGGGAAGAAATAAGACAGAAAAATGAAACAAAAAATCGAGGCTTCAAAGATTTTATTTTATTTTAGACCTAGATTGAAGGGAAGAAAAATGTTATTATTATTCTTTCAAAAATTATCTTTTGCATGCTCTCAATAATTGATCCAATTTTATTAAAAATCATAAATTTAGGTGGATCTCACAATGGTATTTAATGATTCTCTTATAAAAAATTATGATTTTCAATAAAACTTGACTAATCATGAAGAGAGTATGTAAAAGAGAGTCTTTGATATCCATTTTAGCATTCATGTGGAAGGAAATCAAGAGATGGTTCTATTTTCAGTGGAATGATAACTTGCAAGAGTTTAATACTTATGTATCGATAGTTTAGATTAGTTTTATAATTTCAGTCACTAAATCATAAATTATGTTTGACACTTTCTGCGAGTACTCTAAGCCTTTGTTGAAGCTAATGACCTCAATTCCCGAAAATGAGAAGGTAGATCTAGTGGATCGCAGTTTTAGAGGGACATGAGCACAGCACTTGCTATGGAGAAATTCCCAGAAAAGATAGCAGTTGGTGTCTTCGTAGCTGCTTTTGCTCCAGACACTCAACACCGTCCATTTTATGTCTTGGAAAAGGTATGCTTTTTATGTCTATTGCAGTTTACACATTTTTTTATAAGGTTTAATATCGAATTTTGTCATTTTATTTATTTTAAGTGTTTAATTAATTGAGTTTTTTAATTAGTTATATATATATATATATATATATTTTTATTTTTATTTTTTACAATTTTTCAAATTGAATTGTTAACGTGTTAAATAATAATTTATTGTACTTTTTTTTTTTTTATTGTGAAATACATTTCTTTTTTGTTTCTGCATTTTCTTTTTAGTGTCCGCATTCCATAAAATCCAAAGGATGAAGCCACGGTAAAGAAGAACAGCTTTGTGGTTTAACGAAGATGTACACAATAAAAAATAGTGTTTTAACTGTAAAACTGTAAAAAATAAATTATTTAAATAATCAATTATAATCATAAGTTTTAACTATTAAATTCTTCGTAATTGAAGACAAGTATTAAGTCTAAGCAGAAGAACTTCTCCAAAAAGGGATATGGGTCGGTTCCAAGTGCCTAATATTGTTTGCACTGAGGACCTTGCAATCTCATTTGAATTCGAGTTCTGGATGATCCAAAATGCAGGTTCAATGACGTGAATGTTTCATGCCGCAAAATGTTTAGTTTTATTTGTTGTGCTTGAATTATTTGACTTTTCCTAGAATTTATAAGATCTCGTTTCCATGAGACAAATAATCTTGCAACTTCTGCTTCATTTTCGATAGATCTGTATAAATTTTATTTTTAAGAATTACATGAATAAACAAAATCTACCAATATTCACGCAGAACTTTCAGCAATCCACTATGGTCTTAATCGTGCCTGAACCCTCCCCTCAAGTTGAATACAGGATCAATTTATGTCCTTTAAGACATGTAGAAAGGAGAGCCAAACTTATTTTAAAAGTCAACCATGCATTTAGCACGTGGTTGTGAAATAATAAGTGGCTGCCAAACTTTTATGATTATTGCTTTGTTGACTTAAATAACAATCCCAGAATTAAAGAAACCGACGTAGTTGAGCAAATATACCGTTAAATCTTACATTAGACAAAATCAAATGCACAACATGATCTTGTCTTTAATGGGAAGCAATTAACAATTTTAAGCTAAAGTTCAATTCTTTGATTCATTTTAAAAATTATTTAAACTTACATGGAAAAATAATAACTTATTTTAATAAAATAAACAATTATTTTATAATAAGTTATTTTCTACTTATTTAAATAAATAAATTTTATCTGCTTATAAAATAATCAATTATCTCATAATCACTTATTTTATAACTATTTATTATAATTTTAAATAAATTGGTTCATTATTAGTTATTAGCTAGCTTACTTTTTTATCCTTATTTTTCATGTGAATTCAAGAGTTTAATGAGTTGTTTATTTTTTTATTGAAATAAATTATATGAAATTGTTTATATAAATATAGTTATTTGGATAAATGATCATTGTTTAAAAATTACTATTATAAATAATATTTTTTAAATATTATAAAATTAAATTAAATATTATCTTTAATAATTTTATTATTAAAATGAATTATTATGTAAAATGTTTAAACACATGAAATTACCGGCCAACAACAAATAAGATAATGACTTAGTTTGATTACTTTAACATTCTAAATGTTTTTAGTATAACAATTAACAAACTAAGTTGAAAAAAAAGTCAAACACAAATCATGGCTATTACTCTTACACGTTTCCCTCATGATGTGGCTACAACCTGACAATTACTACTACAAAAAAAAATCACCAAAAGTTACTTATTCGTAAATATTTATTGGAAAAAAAATAAGATGCAAAATAAAATTCTCTCATAAAGATAAAATTATCTTATATATAAATTAATAAACTTGTTTTTTTTTTCTCTTCTTTTATGAAAAAATTTATCGTAACAAGGCCATTCAAATTAAATCCTTAGTTAAATATATTTTAACTTTATTTTATTATTATTATTATTATTATTTAACTTATTTAATTATTAAATGAATTAAACTATATTTTTAATCAATATAAAAAAATAAAAATATGAAAATAAAACCTTAACTCTCATATAATAAATAAGATATAATATAGTGAGAAAAACTAATGGGCGTGACCCGACACCATTTTCACAAGTAGAATAAGAAATTTGAAATTCTTATTTTTAAACACCTCGTAAATAACTTACTTGACATCTCTCTATTCTTTATCCCTATATCCTCTATTTTATTTATCCTATCTTCCAATCTCGGTGTCGATCGGGTTGATATCCATGAATTTAGATTAATCTCCACAATAGCAAAACCTTTTTTCCTTTCAAACAGAGCAAGTTGAATGCTGTATGTACACGTTTTCTTTTAATTAAATTAAATTCTTAATTTAAATTTTGGTTACTCTAGTTTCTTAAATTCAATGATTTTGATTTCTAATCAATTATTAACTAATAATTATGATTAATAAAATTATTAAATTAATTAAAATTATTAGAACACTTTAATCATATTTTACACGAAGAAAAAATAATTTAAAAAAAAAATATATATATATTTTAACATTAAATTTTTTTATTATCTATTATTAAAAAAAGTTAAAAATATCAATTTTTAAAGTATTTAAAGGTAATATACTTAAAGTATATACATTATGAGATAATTATAATTTTAAATTTATAATAAGTTAATTGAATTTAATAAAATTATTTTAAAAATTATTAATATTATATTATTATGTTTTTTTTGTGAAAATTACATATATTATATATATAGCATGAAGTTCAACTCAATTATCCGTGTGACAGATTAAGTGCACGTGAGCCAAACTTTTAATACTATTGCTTTGCTAACTTGAATAATTAACTAATCTAAGAAATAAGAATTACATCTTATTTGATTCCCAAATCCTGTCTCGGTTGAACAATAACTGATCCAATGCACAACATACATTCGTTCGTCTATAGCCTCTCATAATAATTGGGAAAGCAAAGTTTTAACCAATTTGATAAGTTCAACGGTTCAAGTTCCTTAATTCGTTTCAAACGTACCTAGTAAGCTTGCAAGAGTGTTTTTGAATTTCAACCAAAAGTTTCTAAAATTATAGAAAATAACTTAATCAGTATATAGTATATAGTTTTTCCAATTGGAATATAAAAAGAGTCAAGGTGTTTCTGAATTAGGTTGGGCTAAATTTGCATAAATTATTGATTCAATTCGATCAATGGGTTGGGTTGGATTGGGTTTGCATGATTTTATTTTCAAACCCAACTCAACCCAATCATGAACGGGTTGGGTCATCGAATCAGTAATATATTTTTTTTTAAAATTAAAATTAAAATTAAATTAAAAAAAAATCATAATAGATTTTCAAATTTTGTTTAAAAAATCATTGGGTCAGTAATGTATTTTTAAAAAAGTTCTCGTTAAATCACAAACAATAGCAGAAATTAATGCAAACTATGTCAAGAGAACCATATTGATTTGACTTTCTAAAAATTATGGAAGAAATTACCAAATAAAATTTGATAAAAAAAATTACTAGTGCTTACTGTGGTGTTTTAAAAGTTGTTTGTCATGTAACAAACAATAGTGGAGGATGACGCACAGCGGAGGACGATGCAGTGAAGGGCAAGAGCAGTGGAGGGTCGTGTGGAGAGTTGTAGTGACGCACAGATAACCACAGTAATGCAACAGCGGAGGGAGGCAATGACTTATGGTGATGCAACGACAGTAACTTGCGGTGATGCAACAACGGAGGGCGGTAGTAATTCGCACAGAGAATGTTTCTATTATGAGGATTTTTTGAAAGTGAGGAGGTTAGAGGTATATATAGAGGATAAAAGTGTTCAATGAGTGAAAGTAGATTTTTTATTTTGTTATTATTATTATTATTATTATTATTATTATATGTAGTTCGGATTGGATTTGAAGGGTTATAGGATCATACAATAGAACCCATTACCCAACCTATAAGTCATCGGGTTGAGATTGAGTTAGGTTGGATTTAACCCAAACACTCTATCAACCAAAAAGAGGATCACTTATGTTGTTTGTTTTTAATTTTTAAAAATTATAAAATTATAAAATTTATTTGGTTATTCAATTTTTAAAAACAGTTTTTGAAAATTATTTTTTATTTTAATTTTTAAAATTAAAAAATCAAAACACTTTTCATATGTTTTATATTTTTCTTTTTTTTTTTTCATAAAATCTCACATCTTTTATTTTTATTTTCATATAATTTCACTTTTTTTTTTAATAATTTTATACACAAATGTTACATCTTTTATTTTATCTTTCTCACCTAATTTTTATATTTTTCTCTACCAGTAATTTTTAAATATTAAAAAAAATAAAAACTAAAAACCCTTTCAAACCACCTTTAAAATTCTCTAATAACACACTCTCTGCTATTTTTATTAAAAATTACTAAACAAATAACCTTTCTTCAACATCGACAGGATGGAAACAAAACCATTTCTCTATCTAATGGTCTAATTAATTATTAATTAATATATATATATTATTTTATTTTTTAAAAAACAAATATTAATGATCATTTATTAATTTTTATTAGTGAAGAAAGAGTAGAATCGATGACTTATCTCTCTCGTTTTCTATTCAACTAGGTAATTTTATAACTCTCTAATTGTCTAATATATTGATTAGTACATTATTAAAGAAAGTAACACAAATTAATATGAAGTAGAATTAAAAGAAGAAAACACATTATTTTAATTATTTATCTATTATTAGGATAAATTATCATGCGTCTTAGCTATGTAAACAAGTATATATATATATATATATATATATATATATATATATATATAAAATGTGATTTGACTATTCAAAGGCAATAATTTGTAATCATAGGCGCAATTTTCTGTCTCTATATAGCGAGATGGAATATACAAAGCAACTACTACAACAATATATACGACCTCAAGATCAACCATGAGTGCTGAAAAGTTTATTTTGAGATTAATTTTTCTGATAAGCATTATCAGTTCAGGAAACTGTGTTGATAAGAATGGGAAGCATTATGTTCTGGTGCATGGGGGATGCCATGGAGCTTGGAGTTGGTTCAAGCTCATACCACTCTTGGAATCTGCAGGCCACAAGGTGACAGTGTTGGACCTTGCAGCTTCTGGAATCAACATGAAGACAATTGAAGAAGTCCAAACTCTTGCACAGTACACTGATCCTTTGTTGCAGCAAATGGCCTCAATTCCCCAGAATGAGAAGGTAGTTCTAGTTGGTCACAGTTCTGGAGGGATGAGCATAGCACTTGCTATGGATAAATTCCCAAAGAAGGTAGCAGTTGGTGTTTTCGTAGCTGGTTTTGCTCCAGACACTCAACACAAACCATCTTATGTCTTGGAAAAGGTATATATGCTTCTTCTTTTTTATGTTACTGGTACACGAAATAATTATCGAATTTGTGAAGGATTAATTTACGTTAAAAAAAATTTCTTATCACATTTAATGAGATTCTTTCTTTTTAATAATATTTTTTTTTTCATTCTAAACCTCGAATCTCATACTTTATTTAAGGAATCTGAATCCATTACTACTTATACTATTTATATAACATATCTAGGTTAATCTCATTTTACTTGTTGATTAAATATACTTTTTATATTATAGCTGTCTTTTGAGGTTACTTCATTATTAAAAAAATTTTAATCAATTTTCTTAATTATTTGTGCAAGTGCAAGTGCAATTGCTGCCCAATAATTATACAAATTCTTTAGACGGTTTTCTAATTTTTAATCCGTCATTTTTAATCTCTCAAATTAAAATTTATATTTTTTTAATTTTTATCACTCAAATTCACAAAATCATTCAAAAAAATACACTGTGAATGGATAAACATGGCATGGCATACGCTTCTATATCTTATTGATTGTCAAGAGAAAAAAAAAGTGAAAAAATTACAGTGATAACCATCTTCACCATTAATATATTTTATACTTGAACAGTACAATGAGAGGACTCCGTCGTCTGCATGGGTTAGACACTGAATTTGCCCCAAGTGGAAACAAAACATCAATGTTCTTTGGTCCCGAGTTCTTGACCAAAAAGCTATACACGCGCTCCCCCGTTGAGGTAATTACACGTTATCATTATAATTATATGTACGCCTAGTGTCTATTCAAATATATGGTTAATTATATGTAAAAAATATTCATTTTATTTTATAAGTGGTTAATGATAAATGTATATATAAAATTATCATTGTGAGATATTGACTATATATATGTGATTAATTATATTTTGTAAATAGTTAATAAAGTCATAAAATTATTAATCATCGCACGTAGTTAACTATATGTGGTATGGCTAATTTTATTTCACAGGTAGTTAAAAGTGTTATAAAATTATTGATTATTACACATGATTAAGTGATTAACTATATATAAAAATATGTTAATTTCATCTCACAAGTATATAGGCGTGGTTGATTAAATTATCAACATGAAGTCAATAATATCACAAGGTTATTGAAATGTCAAATAGTAGTTAATTTTATTATACAAGTGGTTAAGATGTTACTAGTTAACTATTTAATTAAAAATATGTTTTTACAAATTTAAAGGTGGTGACTTTTTTACTTTTAAGGTGTATGATATTTTAAATAATTTTATAAAAATTAATTAATTTATAAATGAAAGGTGTAATTGTCACACAGTATAAATGTACTACTGTTAAACTCTTTTAATGATAATATTATTAAATTCAAAAAGAGTTGAATGGTGATACATTATTTTATTTTATTACAACTCATTGTTCAAATGATTTTATAAAAATTAATAACTTGTCATTAATGAAGAAGTTATGATCTAATATTATATACTGTGAGTGCATTGTTATCTTTTTTTTTCTCTAAAAACAAATTAACAAGGAATGAATTTTGCAGGACCTTGAATTGGCCAAGACATTGGTAAGGCCATCATCACTCTTTATTGAAGACTTGTCTAAGCAGAATAACTTCTCCAAAGAGGGATATGGGTCGGTTCCAAGTGCCTATATTGTTTGCACTAAGGACCTTGCAATCCTATTGGAATATCAGCTCTGGATGATCCAAAATGCTGGGATCAATGATGTTATAAAGATCAAAGGCGCAGATCATATGGCTATGAATAGCAAGCCTAAAGAACTATTCGATTCTCTCCAAAAGATATCTACTAAATATGCATAAATTCATGA
The DNA here is from genome assembly GCA_014843725.1 of Amphicarpaea edgeworthii. Classification (NCBI taxonomy): domain Eukaryota; kingdom Viridiplantae; phylum Streptophyta; class Magnoliopsida; order Fabales; family Fabaceae; genus Amphicarpaea; species Amphicarpaea edgeworthii. Next base: position 7,126,791 of record CM026325.1, read on the forward strand.
TGCATGTTTTAGTTTACTTTTAATAATTGTACGTTGTGTTTGAATTTAACTTGTGTTAGAGCTATAAGGTCTTGTTTGGAACTATGATTCCAAGAGACAAATAAATAAAGCGTCAATCTTACAACTTTTGCGTCATTTCCGATCGTAAGCGCGTATTTGTATAAACTTCTTTTTATCAAAAATGTCAATATTTTTAATCTTTTATCTTATTTATTTTATTTAGTTTGATCATTTACTTTAAAAAAAATTATTTTAGTCCTTTATATTTTAAAAAATATTCAAAATAGTTATTATATATGTTAATGTAAAATTAACGATTATAATATAGTTTGCTTAGCAACTAGATACACTAAAGTATTACCTCATCTTTTACCACCATTTTTACATCGTTGGTGATGATCATTTCTAAGTGCACTAATATCTCTTTGTATTCTTCATCGTCCACAAAAAATTAATTATACACGTAATCTCACAACTATAAAACTTAATATAAATACAAACTCTTAGTTTACAAAGTTCAGTCTAATTTAAAATGTAAGGATCATAAAATGGGATCATTTTTTTACATTGATTCACATTTGAGGTAGAAAACCACTTGAGTATAACGGTGATACAAAGAAATTATAAATCATTAGATCACACAGCTCACCATTTATATGATTTTTAATATAACTAGATATAAACTCATGCAATCCATGATTAAATTAGCAAATTGTTTAAATTGATTATATTAACAAATATGTTGAAATACATTATTTTCAATTGATTTAGTTTTCGAAGTAATTTATCTTAATTATAAAATGTAAGCTCAATTATTAAAACAAATTTTTTAGTCTTTAAATTATATTGAAACAATATTTAATCTATACGTATCATAATTAATTCAAGTCAATGAATACCTTTTTTTTAGAGATTTTATATCTTTCGATAACATGATTAACTAATTTAAAGAAGATATATTTTCATAAAAATTAAAAACACAAGAATTTACCCTTAAATATATTCAGCCTCCAACAACTATTTGTAGCATTTCTTTGTTATTTAAATATGTTATGCATACCAAATTCATTAGTGTTTTAGATGCACATCCCGGTGGTAATCTCATAATTGTATAAAAATATTTCAAATGAAGCTAATATAACAATTATTTAGTCATGAATATAACAAAAAACATTGATAAATATTGAACTCACTTGAAAACTCAAAATAAATAAATAAAAAGTTGATAAAGAAGTCATAAATTCAAATATCAAAAATATTAAAATCAATTAAAATCATACATTGGTAAATAATTCATAGAAACATAATTATTATATTTTCTATGCCCGTTAATTTTCTTACCATACTTAGCTACAAATAATAAAATATTAACATTATTTTATTTTATTTCATCATAAAAAAAGAGATTTTGTAAAAAGTTTCTCAAAGATATTAATCATTCATACTAACAAATAGAATGTTAATTACACTTTACCCTTAAATATGTCATTGTTAATTACATGGAAAGTTTCCATGAACTACCAAAAAATGCATTTCACTAATATGAAAAATCAAGAAGGTAGAAATTCAAAACGTATGAACAAATTTTAAAACCAATTTAGTAGTTTAGTAACTGATTAAAGACATTTATTATTTTGGAGAATGATGGCTAGTATATAAATTTTATAAGGTGTGTTTTAGGGTGATGAGTGAATATTTGAAGATTAAGTTGATGTGTAAAAAATAAGTAACCTAACGTGATGATTTGTGGATTTAGGGTTTCATAAATAAAATCCTACATTATGGTTTAGGTTTAGAGTTTTATGGTTTATGGCTTGTGATTTAAAATTTAAAGTTTTAAATTTTAATATTTAAGAATTTAGTATTTAGGCTCTAGGGTTTATGCTTTAATATTTAAGGGTTTTGTGTTGCATTATTTGTGGTTTTATGGTTTATGAATTAGGGTTTCATGATTTTTTATTTACGATTTCATTCCATAGTTTAAGATCTAGGGTTTCTTTTAGATTAAGGTTTCATGGTTTTGAATTCAAGGTTTCATTTCATGGTTTATGATTTAGGATTTAGGGTTAGGCTTTCATGATTTATTATTTAAGGTTTCATCAAAGAAACCTTAAATTTATGATATATGATTTAGGGTTTCATCAATGAAACCCTAAACCCTAAATAAAACTTATATTAGGATTTAAAGCTCCATTCACAAAACCTTAATTCCTTAGGGTTTCATCAACAAAACCTTAAATTTAAAGGGTTGCATCCACGAAACCTAAACCTTTAGGGTTGCATCAATAAAAGCCTAAATCTTGAGGGTGGGATCCATAAAACCTTAAATCCTTTGGTTTGCATCAATGAAATCCTTAATGTTTAAGGTTACATCCATGAAACCCTGAATCTTTAAGTTTGCATCCACAAAAACCTAAATCCTTACGGTTGCATCCATGAAATCCTAAATCTTTAGTATTGCATCCACAAAACCCTAAATCCTTTCAATTGCATCCATGAAACCTACATCCTTAGGGTTGAATGTATGACACCTTAAATCCTTAAGATTGAATCCATGAAACCTACGTCCTTAGGATTGAATCCATGAAACCTATAGTGAAATTGTATCATATGTTAGTTAGAGAGGTTGGCGAACTACTATGATCTATAGATTCCTTAGAGATATCCAATCCCAACAAGAATAGAAGCGAGGTGCAAGTTGAATCCACGAAACCCTTAATCCTTAAGGTTGCATTTATGAAACTTTAATTCCTTATGGTTTTATATATGACACCTTAAATTCTTAGGGTTTTATTTAGATAACTCAAAATCCTTAGAGTTTCATTTACAAAACCTTAAATACTTAGTGGTTCATTTACAAAACCCAAAATCCTTATTATTTCATTTACGAAATCTTAAATTGTTAGGTTTTCATTTATGCCCTAACTCCCTATGTTTCATTTAAGAAATCCTCAACCCTTAATCTTTCATCCACTAAATCCTAAATCATTAGGATTTCATCTATGAGACCCAAAATCCTTAAGGTTTCATTTACGAAACCATAAATGCTTAGGGTTACATCTACAAAACATTAAATATTATATGAAGTTTTGAACCAAAGAATTATTTTTCAATTATGAAAATTTAATTAATTTTATTCAAAACGTCTTTAATATAATAATTTATTATATTCTTAAAAATATTTATTTGAATAACAAAATAGTTAAATTAAAAAAAATGAAGTTTAGAATTCGGGTGATCAAATCCTTAATTCATAAAGCATAGGAATTAATATAAAAGAGTGTATAGTTAATTATTTCCTATCCTATATATTCGTACATATATAAACTAGCACAAGAATATGTATCTTATAAGGGTATACCAACAAATTATGATTTGAAAAGTAATAAATTCGGTCTAATTAAATAAGGTTCTGGGTTTAAGTGTTGTGCATGAAAAGAATGTGGTTGGGAGAGAAAATATCTCATTAAAGGTGGTCAGACAAATTTCTCAACAAAAATTAGTTATCAACAAAGCTAGTAGATACTTTATATCAATAATATGGTTACCAAAAAATCTTACACGAGTATTAATTTTACAATCTGTAAATTTTATATTATTATATTTTAATATATTTATAAATTATTTAAAATTTAATATAAGTATATGTTAGTCAAAGTAATTATAATATATGTAGAAATAAGTCAACGGTAATGTTTAGGGTTTAAGATTTTGGGATCTCGAGTTCAGTTCAAGCTTCGTGGTTTCATGGTGTAGGGTTCAATTATCCTAGTTCATGGTTTTGGATTTAATGATTTTGATTTATAATTTAGGGTTTATGGTTTATACTTTTAGAGTTATATGGTTCATGGGTTTATGGCTCATAGTTATGGGGTTTAGAGTTCATCATTTATGGTTCATGGTTTTAGTGTTTAATGTTTAAGGTTTTGGGCTTCATGGCTTAAGGTCTAAGGTTTAAGTGTCTAGTGTTTATGGATTCATGGTTTATCGTTCAATGTTGTAAATGTTTATGGTTTGTGGTTCATTGATTAAGGTTTAATGCCTTCTGGTTCATGGTTTAGGGTTTGTGATCCATGGTTTATGGTTTTAAGGTATATAGTTTATGGTTTAGTGTACAAGGTTTTAGGATTTAAGGTTTCATGTGTTAATGTTTATAGTTTATGTTTTAGGATTTTAGGCTGATGGTTTATTGTTTAGGGTTTAGATTTTTATGGTTATGAGGTTTAAGGTGTATGCGACATTTTTTTTGGGTTTAGATTCCATCATTTTGACTTCATGGTTTTAGGGTTTCAAAGTTTACAACATCAAGATTTAATGTTTAAGGTTCTTTATTACAAGGTTTTAGGGATCCTAGTTTAGAACTTAGAGCTCATGGTTTATTTTTTAAGCTTTTAGATATAGGATTTAAGGTTTAAGGTTCATGGTTTAGGTTTTTAAGGTTTCATGATTTACAATTTAGAGATTAAAATTTGTGGGCTTAGGGTTTAGGTTTATGATTATAGTTTAGTGTTTTAAGCTTTTAGGTGTCATAGTTTATGGCATGGGATTTAGGTTTTCGTGAAACCTAAAATAACAATTTGAGGTTTCGAGAAACCTTAAATAAAAATTTTGGGTTTCACGTAACACTAAATAAAAATTTAAGGTTTTGTAAAACCCTACATAAAAATTTAAGAGGTTGGTGAACCTTAAATACAAATTTGAAGTTTTACCAAACATAAAATAAATATTTGGGGTTTTGGAAACCATAAAAAAATGTTTAAGGTTTTGTGAAACCTTAAATAAAAATTTTGGGTTTTGTTAAACCTTAAATAAAAATTTAAGGTTTTGTGACATAATCAATACAAATTTGTTGATATTTTGCAACACCTTAAACAAAAATTTGGGTTTCACAAATCCCTAAATAAATTATTTGAGCTATTGCAAAACCCTAATAATTTTGGGGTTTTAGGAAACCTTAATTTAAGGTTTCATGAAACCCTAAATAAATATGTGCGGCTCATGAAACCATAAATACATTTTTTTTTTTGTGTTTTGTGAAACTTTTATTAAAAATTTGGGGTTTTGTGACATCTTTAATAAAAATTTGGTGTTTCATGAAACCCTCAAAATAAAAATTTGATATATCATGAAACACTAATTTAAATTTTGGGTTTTTCGAAACCATTGAAAAAAATTGGGATTTTGCAAAATCCTAGATAAAAATTCAAGGTTTCACGCAACTCTTATTAAAAATTTTGGGTTTCATAAAATAATAAATAAAAATTTGGGATTTCGTGAAAGCATAAATAAAAATTTGAGGTTTGTGAAACTCAAATTTGTTTGTATTTTGTTAAACTTTAATTAAAATTCAGGGTGTCGTGCCATCTTTAATAAAAAAAAATAATTGAAATTTTGTGAAACACTAAAAATAAAAATTTTGCAAAATCCTAATTTAACATTTAGGATTTTACGAAACCTTAATAAAAATTTAGGGTTTCACAAAATGCTAGATAAATATTTAAGGTCTTTTGAAACTCTTAATAAAAATTTAAGGTTTCACAAAAGCTTAAATTAAAATTTAGAGTTTTGTAAAACCCCAAATTAAAATTTGGATTTTGCAAAATCCTAAATTTTTATTTAGGGTTTCATGATATTTGTTTAGGGTTTCAAAGAAACCAAAATATTTATGTAAAATATTTATGTAGGGTTTCGCAAAACACCAAAAATTTTAGGGTGTGTGAAATCCTAAAATTTTTAGAGTTTTGTAATATATTAAAAATTTGATGTTTCGTGAAACCCTAAATTTTTATTAAGAGTTTCGCAAAATCCTAAATATTTATCTAGCATTTTGTAAAAGCCTAAATTTTTATTAAAGGTTTCGCTAAACACTAAATTTTAAATTAGGATTTCACAAAATATGAAATTTTTATTTTTAGGGTTTCACGAAACTCCAAATTTTTATTAAAGAGTTCAATTTTTTAATTAAAGTTCACAAAATATGAATAAAATTGTATTTATGTTTCACAAACCCCCAAATTTTTATAATGAGTTGCCAAAAAAAGCCTGAATTTTTTTCCAAAATTTCGTGAAACCCAAATTTTTATGTTAGATTTTGCAAAATTCAAAAAAAATTTAGGGTTTCGTGAAACCCCAAAATTTGCTAGGGTTCACAAAATTTCAAATTTTTAATCAAGGTTTCTTAAAACCCTAGATTTTTAATTAGGGTTTTGTGAAACCCTAATTTTTTAGTTATGGTTTCATGAAACGTAAACTTTTTAATTATGCTTTCACGAAACTCCAAATTTTTATTTGAGGTTTTGCAAAATCCCAAATATTTATTAAGAGTTTTTTGAAACCCTAAATTTTTATCTAAGATTTTCCAAAATTTGAATTTTTTTATTAAGGGTTTCAAAAAACCTAAATTTTTAATTAAGATTTCATGATATATCAAATTTTATATTTAGGTTCCACGAAACTCCAAATTTTTATCTAAAGTTTTACAAAACTCCAAATTTTTATTTTAGGTTTCATAAAATCCTAAGTATTTATTTAGAGTTTCACGAAATTCCAAATATTTATTTTAGGTTTGGAAAAACTCCAAATTTGTATTTAGGGTTTCACCAAACTCCAAACTTTTTATGTAGTATTTTACAAAACCCTAATTTATTTAATGTTATGTGAAACTCGAAATTTTTATTTAAGGTTTCTAGAAACCTTAAATTGTTATTTTGGATTTCACAAAATCCTAAATCTTATGTCATAAATCATAAAACCTAAAATCTTAAAACACTAAACTATAATCATAAACCTAAACCCTAAGTCCACAAAATTTAAAACTCTAAAATGTAAATCATGAAATCTTAAAAACCTAAAATTTGAACCTTAAACCTTAAATCCTATATCCTAAAAGTCTAAAAAATAAACCATGAGTTTTAAACTCTAAACTAGGATCCTTAAAATCATAGACGCAAATCAAGGGGAAAATAGGAATTGTGTAAAGAAATAGAAAAAGAAAAGAAAAAAGAAAAACCTTTGGGCGCTTAGAGGAAGGAGAAGGAGTGTTGTCTTCGGAAGAAGAAGAGGAAACCGAAGAAGAAAAAGAAAGACTAGTATAAGACACACGACACAAATATTAATTAATTCCCTGACTAGATGGTCTTTTATATTAATTCCTATGCTTTATGAATTCGGGACTTGATCACCTTAATTCCAAACTTCATTTTTTTTAATTTAACTATTTTTCTATTCAAATAAATATTTTTAAGAATATAATAAATTATTATATTAAAAACATTTTTAATAAAATTAATTAATTTTTCATAAATTAAAAAATATTATTTGGTGCAAAACTTCATACAATATTTAAAAATGAATAAGCACATTTTTTTATTTATGAAACCAAAATTCTTTAGATCCTTAGGATTTCATAAATAAAACCCTACTTCTCAAGATTTTACTTACGAAACACTAAATCTTAAGGTTTTCATCTACTAAATCCTAAATTATTAGGGTTACATCCATAAAACATTAAATTCTTAAGGTTATGTCCATGAAACCTTAAATCTTTATGGTTGCTTCCACAAACTCCTTAATCATTTGGATTCCATGTACAAAACTCCAAATTCTTAGGGTTGCGTCCTTAAAATACTAAATCCTTAGGGGTATCTAAGAAACTCTACACCCTTAAGGTTTTATTCATGAAACCATAAATTATTAAAGTTAAATCCACGAAACCCCAAATCGTTAAGGTTTCATTCATGAATCCTTAAATACTTAGGGTTGCATCCATGAAACCTTAAATCCTTAGGGTTGCAATCCAATGTATTTGAGGTTTCGTGAATGCAACTCTAAGGATTTAGGGTTTTGTGGATACAACCCTAAATATTTAGGATTTTGTGAATGAAACCCTAAAGATTTAAGATTTCTTTGATGCAACCCTGAGAATTTAGGGTTTTTTGAATGAAATGAAACCTTAAATCATAAACCTTAAAAGCCTAACCTATATTATAAAAGAAGCCCTAAATCCTTAACCGAGAAATGAAACCTTGAATTCTAAACCATGAAACCCTAAATCATAAACTCTAGATAGGAATCTTAAATCCTAAACCATGAAATGAAACCCTAAATTATAAACTATAAAACCATAAACAATACAACACAAAATCCTAGAACATAAACAATAAATCCTTAAATATTTAACTCTAAAACTATAAATTTTAAACCCTTAAGCATAAACCATAAAACATATATTGTAATGTAGAGTTTCATTTATGAAACCTTAGGGTTCAACCCATAAAATCCTAAATCCTAAGTGTTACATGTACGAAACCATAGATCGTTAAGGTTGCATTTATGAAACCCTAAATCTTTAGGGTTGCATCCATAAAATCCTAAATACTTAGGGTTACATCCATGAAACCCTAAATCATTAGGGTTACATCAACGAAACTCTAAATCCTTAGTATTTCATCTATGAAACCCTAAATCCTTAGGCTTACATGCACGTAACACTTATTAGAATGTTGTATTTTACTGAATGTGTGGGAGAAAGCCACACCTCTTCTCTATTTATATTGAGGAAACTCTCTTGATTACATCATATGAAGATAGAGATAAATAATAATTAACAAGATAATAACTATGAAGATAATATAAAGATAATAAGTACCAAGATAATATAAAAATAATATATATTCTAACACTCCCTCTCAAGTTAGAGCATATATGTCATATGAGCTAAGCTTGTTACAAATGTAAATGTCATATGCGATAGTGTGCACACACTATTCGACATTCAGCTTCGGCACTTAATCTGATGTGATAATACTATATCCTTAGGCTTTCAACCATGAAACCCTAAATCTTTTAGTTTTTATTCACGTAACCTTAAATCCTTAGGGTTACATCTACAAAACATTAAATTCCTATGGTTACATCCACAAAACCTTATATGTTTAGGGTTACATTCAAGAAACCTTTAATTCTTAGGGTTACATCCATGAAACCCTAAATTTTTATGGTTGCATCCACGAAACCCTTAATAATTTTGATTGCAAGTACGAGACACTAAATTCTTAGGATTTCATCCAGTAAACCTAAATTCTTAGGGTTTCATCCACGAAACCATTAATATTTAGGGTTGCATCCACAAAATACAAAATTCTTAGGGTTTTATCTATGAAACCTTAAATCATTGGGCTTTCATCCATTAAATATGAAATCCTTAGGGTTTCTTCCATGAAATCCTAAACTATAAATCCTTATGATTTTATCTACGAAATCCTAAATCCATAAAGTTGAATCCAAGAAACCCAAAATCCTTAATGTTGCATCGACGAAACCTTAAATCCTTAATGTTGTATTCATGAAACCTTAAATCCTCACGATTACATTTATGAAACACTAAATCCTTTGGATTTTATGCAAGAAACCCTAAACTCTTAAGATTTAATCCACTAAATTATAAATCCTTAAGGTTTTATCCACGAAATCCTAAACCTTAATTCCTTAGAAATTTATCCATAAAACCTTAAATCCTTACTATTGCATCCACAAAACCTTAAATCATTTAGATTGCATTGATGAAACCCTAGGTCATTTGGATTTTATGCATGAAACCCTAAATTCTTAGTATTTAATCCACTAAATCCTTAGGGTTTCATTAACAAAACCCTAAATCCTTGGGGTTTTATCCATGAAACCCTAAATCCTTAGGGTTTCATTCAAGAAACCTTAAATTCGTAGGGTTCATCAATGAAAGTCTAAATTCAAGGGGTTTCATCCATGAAACCTTAAATCCTTAGGGTTTCATCTATGAAAGTTTAAATTCATAAGGTTTCATTTACAAAATCTTAAATACTTAATTTTTCATTTAAGAAACCTTAAATCCTTAAGTTTTCATTTACAATGCCCTTAATCCTTAGATTTTCATTTACAAAACTCTAAATCCTTAAAGTTTCATTTAGGTCATCCTCATTCCTTAAGTTTTAATTTATAAAACTCTATCTTAAACCATAAAACCCTAAGAATTTATGATTTCATAAATAAAACTTTACATTTGTATTTAATGTGTAGAATTTTAGGATTTTAAGATTTATGCTTTATCATTTTTAGATTTAGAGTTTTAAGGTTCAATGTTTTAGTATTTAGGATCTAGGGTTTATGTTTTAAAAATCATAAATTCAAATAAAAAAATATTAAACTCACTTAAGATTGTGACTAAAGACTTGTCATTAATAAAAGATCGTGACTAAAGACATTGTAAAACTACACTTCCATGAGTTTTAAGATAATTTTTAAAAATTACTAGTCTTATCTTTAATGAAAGATGGTAACTAAGGACGCTGTAAAACTATTTTACTATTTTATACGTACATTACAATTTTTTTTTCTCAAACCAGACCACTTTCTACATCAATAATATTTTGTACTAATTTGAAAATTTTATATAATTTTGTACTAATTTGACATAAGCCTTATATTTTATACTATGATCAAATGTCTTGTTTGTTTTGTACTAATTTGACATCCATTAGAAATTGTTGTACTAAATTGATATAATTCATATTGTTTGTACTAACCTTTTATACAAAAGCAAGCCAAGTTGAAACAGTTAGATTTTTTTTTTTTAACTGAGACTTGTAAGTGTATTGTACCTTAACACCCCATAAGCAATGTGGAATGTAAAGGGATTGGGCTTTCATGAATGCAAAGGGAGTGTTGCTTGATACTTTTGGGGTGCAGGCTGAAACAGCCCTTAAGGTGAGCTAAATGAGATGCTAACCTGGGGGTAAGAAAAATAAATAAATAAATAAACCAAATCCATAGTCTTTCATGCTTCGTTTTTCATAACTCCATGTTCCTAATCTGTTGTTTTTCCACCCGCTAATATGCTTAAAGAAACTACAACATTAGGCACCTTAAAGTTGAAACCATTTTCACGTCAGCCTTCAAACTAAGGGGTACTAGCTTAACCAAAGCAACCAAGTTTTCCACTTTTGGTCTTCTACTGCATTACATGGTTGCTTGGAGGAGCAAGAATGAAAGCTCCAAGTACCAAGAGAAAGGCAGGAATCCGCAAGAAAGACATATCCTACAATACGAGAATTGCTTGGATTACTTGGAGAATATAGTACAAAAGGTATCACAAAGGGAAGATCATGCTACTGGCTAAAACTTGAGGAAATGAATTAATACCTTTGTAGGAACCATTTGTGCACCCTGTGTATCCATGATATGGCTCACCAGACTCTCCAGAGATGGCTTTTAACCCCAAACCCATAGAATAATCATCAACGGATTTGGGGTGAACCAAGACTATTACCAGATGGACACCAGTAGCAAAAATGTCGATGGCTGTGGCACCAAGTCCCGTATATGCCAGAGTAGTGGCTATCTTATACCCACACAACTCTGAACCAGCACAAAATTTGTCTACTTTCTTTCCATCCGGGTCACCAATACCTGTTTCCAGCAAGTAGTTGTCTATTCAAACAGCAAACTAAAATTTAAGCATGACATGACAAACAAGAAGAGTTTTTTATCTAACAATAGAAACACTTGAAAAGGAGATAAGGGGCTACTTTTTTTCCATGAGCAATCCTACTTACCAAAAAATGTAGTTCTGTAACCATTAATAAACAGAGGATAGCCAAGCTTTCGGGGTCAGACATGCAATTTTGGTAATTACTCAGTTTTGTGTAAATGGAATTCCTTTTCCTGACTGGATAACTCTTGAAATCTTCTTAAACTACAAGAAATAAGTTCATCACTTTTATTTCTCCAGGTACACAATCATAATTGTAAAAGATTGACCCATCTGTTAAACAAATAAATTCACATTAAGCAACATACCGTTTCAGAAGCACTTCAGGATTATATGGAAACAACTTCTTTTGATGAAGATTATATACAGAATTGTTCAAAGATAGTAAACATTCTGCAGCTTTCTTGAATGGCTTAATATTGTAGTGCTCAAAGCCACATCCCCTGTCTTCTTTATAATTTTTTATACTTCCACTGTTGTCAACTGACATAGGCATTCCATCTGCTAGAAACTGTAGACCATCCCCTACAATTTTTCTTCTCTTGCAAGATGATTGATCCAAAAATTCTCCAAATAATGGAAATCCCACAAATAACTTCCATGAGTTGCATATCAAATGCAAGCATCTACACACAAACATGCAAAAGCAAAAAAGTAAAAGCCAACTTTCAAATAGCAATAAGCCAGGATAAGCAACAAACAAAATTTGTAATTCATTAGTAATTCACTTTCTTGATTGGTTTCACCCTTTTCATTAAACTAACAATGCAAACAGTTGATTCTGAACCCTCTCCATAATTGAATAAAGGAAAAAAAAAATTGGGGGCTGAAACAAAAATTTATAACATATTAGGCTAGCCAGAGTTTTCTTTTACATGAATCATGGAAAGCAAGGTACCAAACGTCCAAACCATAACCATGGAATAATCACAAATAGAAGTAAGATATACTCAAAAGTTCTGGAAGAACACTAGTCAATACAACCCGATATCTTAGCACAGATATTATAGCTTTGCTAGTTTATTTGTAATCACAGAAAGGGAAAATTTTGTGGTTGCAAAGAAATACCTTAGAAGATATTTAGCACAGCTTATTCCAGTATCTTTGGAAATGAGGTAATCAAGAAGCACTTGGTGGTCATAATGTATCTGCAGATCAGTAAGTAAGGGACAAGATAATAAGCTTTTTTTATTGTTTACAAATTAAACTAATTGATAAAGTAGATAGCAATGGGGTGTCTATCTATCATGAGCTAAGGTAGTGTAGAATACTAGCCTCTGAAAGAAACAGATGGAAAAGGTGCACAGAATTAAAAATGTCTGGCAGCTCAAAAGGAAAATCTTTCATTACATCATGATAGGCAGCATCCTTTCTTTCAGACCTACATCATCCAAACCTCGTTACAGGGTATCCTTCCTTAAGTGGCTAATAGAAATAGCAAAAAATTGAATACAATTGCTTACTGTTGCTGGAGACAAGATGATATGCTAAACAATAGCAAAAGCACATCAAACAATAGATCATCCTGTCATTCAAGTGATAAATAACATCAGTGAAACTACAAGATATTGTCATTAAAAGATTCAAAACTGTGATGCTAAAGGAAAATAATTAAGACTTCAGACTCTCATTAGTTCCTCAGTTTTGCAAATATATTTCCAACCTATGAAGCATGGATCCAGACACACTCAAAATGTCCCATTAGGATTTGAAGTGATGTGATACAGACACAACTTTTTTAAGTTTCTGAGCTTCACAGTTTCCAATACATGATCAGCTACCCAAACTAGTCAGAATAAATCAAATCCCCAATGGTAGCTAACCTTTCTTCAAAGCATTCCGTATGAACCCAAGAGTTAAAAAAACCCAAAATTTACAGAACTGGAAAATGTTTTGAAGACAATGGCCATGCCAAACAAGTTTCATACTCATAAACAATAATACACACACAAGTAGCATGAATAGACAAACCTCACGAAGATAAAGCTGAAGGAAAGATGATATGAAGTTCATACATATCTGCAAGTACTTTTCATGGTTGATAGAGATTGCAGTTGGAAGATGTCCTTGAATCCACTTGTAAAGTTCTAGTGATCCCTTTTTTCGACAGAAGTAATCATGCTCTGAATCTGGGTTAGTGGTAAAACTGGAGCACAAAGTTGAATTATTACATTGGTTTGCATTTTCTCCTCTTTGACAGATCAAACTGAAAGAACAAGCCAGTAAGAGGTAAACAGCTTGTCTTTGTAGGTGGTCAGAATGCGTCATAAATGCTTCTCCATCAGACAAACTCCATAAAAATGGAGAGTCTTCAAGACAATCAATTTGATCAGGGTGAAATTGAGTTAAGGGTTGCTGCAAAACCTCTTGAAAGTAGTTATGAAGGAGTTCAAGCCAAGAAAGACAGACCCGACAATCTAGACCTGTGAGTGAGCCAAGTCTGATCATCAGAATCTGCAGATGAAAACATGGTAATTGGTTTTAAGAGTGCCTTCCACTCTAAACATAGCAACCCAGAAACAAGTCTTTTAACAAAGTTTTAGTTTCAAAGTTATTTTGCTTCTTTTTCCCTTTTAACTTTTCCAATGATTGTAAACTCATGCAAAAAATAGAATATATTTCACTAATCAGACTCTGAATAATTGTCAATATACATAACACTAACCTAACCTCTGAATACATTTCACTAATCTAGGTCAATCAGAACAAAACTAGTACAAATCTAGCTTAATAGCACTAAAAACATTCTGACACAATATATCAAATCCATAATACCATCTAGTGAATCCTATCATTCTGCAAAGAAACTAGATTTGAGATTGAAATGGAATTATATCGTCAAGTTCGGTCAGTATTAAGATTTTACTTTGTATTCTCCACATACCACAAAAAACATTTTTTTATAATAACACCCTACTCTTCCATTAAATTTAAAGTGGCAACAATAAACAATATCCGCATTCAATCCTACAACTACAAGTAACAAAAAAAATCAATTTCAAGCTCATTGAACAAGTGGATGAACCTTACCAGCAACTTGTGTTTCAAGTAATGAATGATGCGCGTCTCAGCATTATCTTCATGCTCACCAGGACACCACTTTGCTAATCTAGGTATAAGATTCGCTACTGTGACAAAAAGTGGATGTTTATCAACAGAATCACAATCAGTTTCCACTGAATCATTCCGGTCAACCAAAGAGCATAGTAACTGCAGAAAAGTCCCAAGAAAAATCATCACAGGCTCCATAACACTGAAATTTTTTAGGTGCAACTGGTTGATTGCGGAGTTGTCCTTCATTCTACCAAACTCGCTACTCCGGTACTCATCTAACAAATCCCACGGCATCTTCAGAAGACAAGAATTGACAGAGTCATAGTACACTTTCACCAGTCCATCATCATAGTCCTCCTCCTTCAAATATTTACATATAACACGCAATACTCGAACGATACCAGCCACAGTAGACCAATCAAAATTCTTAAGCCCATATTGCATCAGAAAATCAACATCAAAACAATCAAATTCACTATTTTCAGCTCCAGAAGGAGGCTCAGACAAACACGAGATCATCCTTGCGATCGCCATTTCCAACGAACAGCACAGCAAATGAATGAACCCATCCCAATTGTTCCCCTGCAAATCATTACTACAGAGAATCATACAGTAGCTTCAAATGTGTAATCTAAATTCACCAAGGAAACTAACTTCTACATTCACACCGTTGTGTACACAAACTGTGAAATTAAGACAAGAGCGTTGACAGCCACGTGTTGAACAAATTCACTCTTGACTGTAAGCAAAACCATCTGCGCCACCAAAAACAACACGGAATTAATGCTTCAACGATGTTACACAAAAAACGCGTCGACAAAACGCTGGTTTTAACACTCACCATCTCAGTGACGATTCTACGCAGACATTGATCGACGGAAGAATGCAGACTCGAACAGCACAGTCGCTCTTCGTTGGAAGCACGTTTCACCTCTGCACGAGAATCAAACTCGCGAATCCGAAGCTGAATTTTCGTCACGACCTAAAATGCAAAAAAAAGAAAAAAAATAATTGAATCAATGACAGACAGAACGTGTTTAACAGTGTTTTGAATATGAGAAAGAATGCGGAACCTGAGAAGAAGCTATTAGAATTTCCTTCTCCTTCTCCTTGGAGGTGGAAACGAAGGCCCGTGGTTCCTGAGGCACGTGAAAACCGTGTTCGGTTAATAGAATGAATAGAAAAGAATAAGAACGAGAAGAGATGGAGGTGAGGAGAGAGAAACAGACTGTATAGGGGTGGAGAGAGTTGTGGAGGAGGAGGCAGAGCCACCTGACTTCACCGGCCGGAGACATTTCACCGCGCAACTGTCAGAATTGAATTTGCGGTGTCTTGCTGCTACTGTCTGATGTGGTTGTCTAAGGGAGTATTCCGAACGCTGCCGTTTAAGAGATACTTTTTTTTTTTTATGTGTGAGCCGTTAAAGAGAAATAGTTGGGTAATTGCTTTCTGCACCTCGAAAAGTTGCTTCCTACGCCTAATCTAGAATGTAAAATTACATTTCAAAGAAAGGCTAATTGTAACATCTCGGAGGCTGAGGGCGAGGGGTGATGATCGGTGCACAAGAGATGTGGCATAGACAAGGAGTGTGATAGGTTATAATAATGACTATAATATGCTAAACTACTAATTATTGCTATGAACTATACTGATAATTCTCTCCCATTTTTCATTCAACAAAAGGTGCTTAAATACAAAATAGAATATGCCAATGATTGGCACACCGCAATTTAAGGGAGAATAAAGAATTTACTAACAGAATTCACAATGGATAAAATGTAAAAGTTGGCAAGCATGACAAACTATATGCTAAGTCATATAGAACCTTCTAAAATGCTTCTTTGATGATCAAGTGTATTCCTTTAATTTACGGGGCCTCCTAGTGAGCCTTTTGGACCTGCTAGATTGGGCTATGTTACTAACAATCTCCTATTGTGAAAAACATACCTTGTCCTCAAGGTGGTAAGTATGCTTAATGTCGCCCCATTTTTCCCAAGTTGTGTCTTCAAGGGTCAGACCAAGCCATTGCACCAAAACCAATTGAGTAGGAGGTAAAGTGAAGTTGTCCAATTTGCTAGTGAGAATGGACAAAGGCTCTATCATTGGTTTGTTGTTAGCAGAAGATAGAGGTAGAGGGGAAGCATTGAGAACAAGCAAAGGACCCTGATGCAATTTCAGAGTGAAGCAATGGAAAACTGAGTGAATGCGCAAAGACTCGGGCAATTGCACACAGTAAGCAACTTGGCCAATATGTTCGGTTATCTGAAAAGGACTGTAGAAACATTTGGATAGTTTGTTGGTGGGGCCTAAAACGATGTGCTAACAGTTAAGGACAAAGCTTGACATAAACCCAATCATTAACAGAAAAAGAAACATCTCGACGTTTTCCATCTACAAAAAGTTTCATGGCAGTTTGAGCCTTTAGCAATTTTTGTTGGAATTGTTCATACAACTTAGTTTTACCAGTAAGGAGGGTGTCAACTGCCTCTACAGGTGTGAAGCCGAGCAAATAATCGTAGGAGGAGGTTTGCCATAAGTCACTTCATAAGGTGTAAGGCCTGTGATGGAATGCATGGATGTGTTGTAGGACCATTTGGCCAACGCGATGAATTTGCTCCACAAAGAGGGTTTCTAGTGGACAAAAGAACAAAGGTATTGCTCCAAGACTCGGTTAAGGACCTCAGTTTGGCCATCAGATTCTGGGTGGTAGGAGGTACTCATCCAAAGTTGGGTACCACAAAGGCAGAATAGCTCGTGCCAGAACTGACTGACAAATAGAGGGGTCCCGATCAGACACCAAGCTTCTAGGAAAACCATGATGCTTACAAACAATATCCATGAAAAGCATAGCCACCTTGAAAGCCGAGTGGATGGGGGGCAAAGCACTTAAATGAACCCCTTTAGAAAAACGATCCACAACAACAAGTATTGAGGTATAGCCCTGTGAAAAGGGGAGACTGGAGATGAAATCAAGGGAAAGGTCTTCCCAAGGGGCAGCAAGGATCGGCAGGAGTTGCAACAAGCCCGCCAGACGCTTAGTCTCATACTTCGTTTGTTGGCACACAAGGCAATGAGACACATATGTGCGTACATCGGCTCTCATGCTTGTCCAAATGAAGTTGGTGTGCACCTTATGGAATGTTTTTGCAAATCCCATATGGCCTCCAAGAGGAGTTTTGTGGAATTCCTCCAACAACAATGTCTTAAACGGTTGTTCATATTGATCCAAATCTTACCCTAAAACAGAACAATGCTATTTTTTTATTTGATAATCCAGCATAGCTGAAGGATTTTGTTGTATTCAAGAGAGCAAGTCATGAAATTCAGGGCTGTTATCCAGGGATTTGCACAATTGCTCCAAGAATGAAAAATTAGGCATGGATAGTGTGTAAAAAGCAACCTCAAGAAGACGAGACAAGGCACTGCAACTACATTTGTTTTTCTCGCTTTATATTGAACAGAGTAGTCGAATCCCAAGAGTTTTGACAGGTAAGTTTGTTGTTCTGGTGTCTAAATAATTTGGGACATTAGCTCTTTGAGGCTCTTGTGGTCTATGAGAATTGTGAATCGGTGGCCTAAGAGGTATTGTCGCCACTTGCGGACAACAGTAGTAATGGCGTGGAGCTCACGAACGTAGGTGGAAGCACGGAACATGTGGGAGCAGAACGGTTTCCTGAAGAAAGCAATAGGGTGGTTGGTTAGCATCAGAACAGCACCCATGGCGTGGTCGGAAGCATCGGTTTCCAAGACGAAAGGAATGTCAAAATTAGGGAAGGCTAAAATCGAAGTCTTTGTCATAGCTTGTTTGTGGTGGATGAAAGCAGAATCGACAGATGGGTTCCATTGGAAACAATCCTTGCATAATAGAGCAATGAGTGGGGCGGCAATCGTTGCATAACCCTTGATGAATTTCCTATAGAATCTCGTGAGCCCAAGAAAACCACGAAGAGTAGTGATGTTGTTTGGGGTAGGCCAATCCACTATTGCACCAATCTTAAAGGGGTTGGGAGCCACACCTTTGCCCGATACAATATGACCAAAGTAATCCAATTGTCGTTGCACGAACACGCATTTGGATAGCCTTAGAAAAAATTGACCCTGCAACAAGACAGAAAACACAAATTAAATGGTAAGTGTGTAATTCCAAGGAAGCATTATAGACCAAAATGTCGTCAAAGAACACCGCCACGAATTTTCGAAGGAAGGGTCGGAGGAGGTTGTTAATAGTGGCCTGGAATGTGGAAGGTGTGTTACAGAGGCCGAAGGGCATGACCCTGAATTCATAGTGGCCCTGATGCATGCGAAAAGTTATTTTGGGAATATCAGAGTACGCCATGTGAATCTGGTGGAAACCCTAACGGAGATCGAATTTGGAGAACCAGGAAGAACCTCCAAGATCGTCCAAGAGTTCATTGATGGTGGGCATCGAAAATCGATCTCTGATAATGATGGCATTGAGCGCGTGATAATCAACACAACAACGCCAACTCCCATCTTTCTTCTTGACAAGGAGAATAGGGGAGGAAAAGGGGCTTTGGCTAGGTTGGATTATCCCTTTCGAAAGCAACTCGAAAACTTGCTTTTTGAATTTAGATTTTTGGAAGTGGGGATAGCAATAAGGGAGCACATTGACCGAAGCAGAATTGGGTGCTAAAGGGATATGGTGTGAAATAGTGCGGGGAAAGGGTAATGGTGGGTTCGTCGAATGTGGGGGCGAAATGAGAGACGAGAGAGGTTATTAGTGAGGGAGGGACGGCGCTAGGTTTTGGTGGGGGAGGAGAAGTGTTTGGGGTAGGGCAGGGCAAGTTGAGTCCAATGTCAAGTTGGGTATAAGTTGGATATGAAATAGGGCAAATGCAGCTTTGGTTTGGATAAGTCGTTTGACTTGTTGGGCCGAAGCAACAATGGGCCGCACCAGAACATCGGCTTGGAACAAAACGGGTTGGTCCGCGATGTTGAATCGCATGGTCAGAGACAAGTAATCCATGGTCACGAGTCCAAGGCTTTTAAGGCATTACACGCCTAATACAATGTCAACACCGCAAATGGGTAGCACATGAAGGTCAACCTTGAAGCAGTGGTGTTGGATAAAAATGGGAACCTGGGTACAGAGTTGAGTGCAATCGAGAACAATGCCATTGCCCACCATGACGAGAAGCTTGGGTGTGGTCTGCGAAGGCAATGCAAGGAATGTAGCGACGCGAGACTGAATGAAGTTGTGCATACTTCCTCCATCGATAAGGATAGTGACGCAATTCCTGCCGATATGGCCATAAATGAGGAATGTCTCCAGGGCTGGCATGCTGGAGAGGACATTGATGTTGATCTGAGGGTTAGTGATGTCCATGGTGGTGTCCTCTTGCATGTTTAGGTCTGGGTCAATTAAAGGAGGGTCGAGGGTGGGGGAAGGTATGTCGTCCTCATCATCGGCAAGGAGTAGCAGGATACGACCCTTGCAATGATGTTCGACAACCCATTTCTCATCATAGTGGTAACAAAGACCGTGGTCCTGGCGCGAAGTAATCTCTTCAGACAACATATTTCGCAAGCACAATCGTTGTGATAACTGAATGTTGAGAGAATTTGATGGAGCGATGTGGTTGGGAGGAAGGGACGTAGAAGACGAACGAGAAGGTCAGCACCGATCATTAATATTATCTTCTTGTAATTTGGCCAGGGCCATGGCTTGGGGTAAGGTCATGGACTGTAACGCTTACACTTCATGGCGAATTTCAAGGGAAAGGCCTGAAATGAAACAACTAAGCAAGAACATTAGAGCGAGGTTGATGATGCGATTGACCAGTCTTTCAAACTCTATTAAGTACTCATTTACAGAGCCTCGCTACGTGAGTTTAAAGAGTGCCCCTTGTGGATCATCATAGTAAGAAGGAGCGAAACGGGCTTCAAGAGCTTGGAGGAGGTCGAGCCATGATGGGATGAAGCCATTATGGAACATCCATTGATACCAACTTAGCGTCGAGCCGTCCATGTAGAATGATGCTATGGTGATACGCTCATCATCCGATGTGCCTTGATAATCAAAAAATTGGTTGATTTTGAACATCCAACTAATAGGGTCATGGCCATTAAAACGTGGAACTTCGAGCTTGATGTGAGGCCGTTTATAAGGCGGAGGGTAGGGTGGTGGTGACAGCGTGTTGTTTGTGGACAAAGAGGATAAGCGGTCCAAGATGAAGTATATTTTCTGTGATAGTTCTTGTTGGGTGTCGATGAGAACAATTTATTTTTGGGTGAGGTTGAGGACGACATCTTCAAGCTTATCGATGGCGGATTTGCGGGTGTTATGCTTTGCCATAAGTGAGTAGGTCGGACCAGTTGATAGGTTATAGTAATGACTATAATATGCTAAACTACTAATTACTGCTATGAACTATACTGATAATTCTCTCCCATTTTTCATTCAACGAAAGGTGCTTAAATACAAAATAGAGTATGCCAATGATTGGAACATCGCAATTCAAGGGAGAATAAGGAATTTACTAACAAAATTCACAATGGATAAAATGTAAAAGCTGACAGGCATGACAGACTACATGTTGAGTCATATAGAACCTTCTAAAATGCTTCCTTGATGGTCAAGTGTATTCCTCTAATTTACGGGGCCTCTTAGTGAACCTTTTGGGCTTGCTAGATTGGGTTGTGTTACTATGCAAATATGAGACTATATAGTCAAGGATAACTTAAAGAAATTAATTGATATTACCATATTAACAAGATGCATTTAATTTTTTGTAATCCATCATTTATTAAGCATGCTTGACTTGAAACAATTATGGAATGGATGAACTTTTAGAAAGATTCCTAAAAAGTGAGTGAATAGAAACAAAGTATCTTGAAAAGTCTTATTTTTTATTTGTGGACACAATCAATAATCCTACATATGATCAAGCGTTAACTAATCCCTAATGTAAATTTAATTTTTACACCCTGCATTAAGTATTCCAAAAGTTTAAAAAAGTTTATAACAATAACCTAATAGTTGGATTAACTTGTCAGGTCATCAATGGGTTGACTAGCTTCAAACCAGAAGGCTAGCTACGAGGTTCAAGCAAAAAATTTACATGTCATCAATCCTCTTGCATGTGTTGTCCTTTTAAGCAAGCCTTGATTGAAAAAACTTAATAGGTTTCATCATCTCATTAAAAGTTAACTTAATAATCTTCTTAATTCTTGTCCATTTATAGAAGTTTAACTTATTTCAGTAACATAGAACAAGAAATTTTAATTTCAAATCAATAGAATTTAAATGCATTCGAGATGATTTAACCTACTAACTATTCATCGTCATCATTATTTAAATAATGATGAATAATCACTCTTTTAATTACCTGAGTTGCTTAGCTTTAAATAATGTTGTTTAACTTTTTCTCTCATTAAAATAGATTGCTTATATAAACAATAATTATTTATCAAAATTATGTCCTAAATGATATATTTTTCGATCATGATCATTGGAGGAGTGAATTTTTGTATAAACTATTTAAATCTATATGAAATTATAAAGCCTACAAAAGTAAAATAGACAATTCATATAAGCATTTACTTCTTAAAAGAATAAGGACTAGATTAGAATACATTAAAGTTGAACTAAAACCTCATGTGTGCAACTCTACATGTACCAAATCGAAGTCGACACAAGCTGAGGTGACTGAAGGAACAAGGTCCACAATCTCGTGGTGTCTGGCCTTAACAAAGGCCATAAAGATGCTAGAGGAAGGAGGTCCACAATCTCGTGGTGTATGACCGTAACAAAGGCCATAAAGATCTACACGGGCGACTGGAGGAACAAGGTTTGCGGCGACGCGTCGCACATTGCAAAAATAGGATCGAAGGGAAGAGGTCAGCCCAATGCATTATGGGGAAGCAAAGGAGAGCGAGCGTGCGTGCGTTCAACAATGATTGTCAAGGCGGTGGTGTCGTTGAACCTCGTGACGTCTAGGTTGTGCCCCCATAATGCATGACGTGGCTGAAGAACATCAATGTTTGTGATACATTATCAACCACATCAATGTTAGTTGTTCAACAGGGTTAGGTCTCTGTTTGATAGAGAATATGAAAGTTTTGAAAGAATCATTGTTCCTTATTATATAAGGCATTTTAGAATTTTTATCAAACATTTAATTTTATTTTTTTTAATTAGTTGTTCTTAAATAATTAAGTATTTAATGTTTTCATGTTACCCATATCAAGCCAATGATCATTAATAATAATAAAATTGGTATATTAATAATATTTTATAAAAATAAAAATAAAAAACTAACTTCTAGTAGTCTATGTGATTTATGTCCAAAGTCTCTCTAATCAAAACCAAAGAAGATATATGTAATTATGTATACTAAATGGAATTGAAAATTAATTATTAATTATTAATCTGATACTCAAAATTAATTGATGTTCCATGAACATTAATATATTTATATCCTATGTCATAATTCTTACAACTTATTATATCCAGCTATATATCCATATATCATGCACCTTTAACGGAACAAAAACTTATCATACACCTTTTAAAGAAAAGAAAAAAAAAAAAAAAAAAAAAAAGCTATCCATGTATCATAGTACCATATTATTTCGTCTGCGCAGGTGTTTCTTAACCATTTTCACCGAAGTGAAATTTCTTGGGGCACAATATATACTGTACATTTTTAGTTAAAATGTTGAAAAGAAAATGAATGTAGTCCCTTGAAAGTCAGAAGTTTAGAAACACTTGTGTTCAGACATGTTGGCATTAAATTGTAAAAGGAAGAGATGTTGCGCTGTGAATGAATGATGGTTAATAATTCTGGTTGTAGTTGTAGTAGCAGCAATAATAATAATAAGAGAAGAAAGAAAGCGTGCGAAGTTGCAATATTCATTTTCATGGAGTGGAAGGGTAGGGAATCATGTGCGTGCAGAAAAGGCCAAAAAGAGGTGATTACAGGTCTGAACCCATGACTAGCTAGCGAGACGCAAGGCAAGACCGGGATGCAATAAAATGTCAGTGATTGATTATTGATTATTATTACGGATAAATACAAATAAATAAACATAAACAAAAGAGAAGAGATGATAGCGATTGTGTTATGGGTACTGGGTCCGAGAAAGAAAGAAAGAAAGAAACAAGGGTCTTCTCCACTTTCCTAGTTTCCAAGTTTTGTTTCGCGGTTGAAAGCGACCCATGATTCATTCATTCTCGAAGACCATTTTGAATAATGGGGCGCGTGCTGCTGCTGCTGCTGTTGTTGATCGAGCTAGCTAGCTAGCTACTTGGGTCACCGACAACCACCGGTGTGTCGCTGACAGGTGTCGGTGGAGTGGCCGTGCGATCGCTATCAAACGGTGATCAGAGTGGTGCCTGTGCACTGTGCACTGTGCACTGTGCAGATGAGATGGGGTTTGGTAATGGGTTGTACAGTGGAGCGGAAAATCCGGTGGAAGATAGAAAGAATAGGGGTACGGAGGAGGAATCTGATGCGGACATGACGCGTCCGAAATCAGAGGGGAGACCCAATTATTGCTCCCCACGCTGCCCGACACTCATTATTCTGTCGCTTCTGTCCCCACCCACTCTTCCCCTCCCCTCACTGTCTCAATCTCATGCTATTCTATCACCATCTACATTTACATTTCACCCTACCAAGGTTTCTAAGTTTTTTTTAGTGGCCCCCACTCAATCTACACACACCATGCCACTTAGGTTTGTAAATTGGAATACATAAACTAATAACAATCCATGAAAATGATATGATTATGTTTGTGATTTGCCTAATTAGAGGGAAAATTTTGGTGGAGGAGGGAGTGTGACATTATCCATAGTAAGAAAAAAAAATCAAAGTTCGATGCATGCATATAGTAGATAGATGGGGTCGGGGTAGCTAAACACCCTACCTACGCCCTAGGAGCTCTACGTCGTCAAATTAGCGGATTCAACGAGGAAAAGACAGCAGAAACGAATATATGCATTAAATAATAATATTACAGTACAACATGATTATTAGTTATCGTTACAACACAATCTATGTTTTAATTTTAAAAAACAGTTGGGAGTAGTAAGAATGCATTATACATTATACTCTATGCATGCATCTAAGTGGCCGTGCAAACGCAATAATACTGGACACGATAATGCTTCCTAAATAAATAAATTTAATTTAATTTGAAATGAAAATTGAAGAGAGTGGTGTGGTGTTGTGTTGTGTTGTGTGCAGAAGGCGCAGTCCTATAAGCCGACTGAAATGTCGTGCTTAACAGAAGACTGTAAAGCTGAACCCACTCTGTCTCATATAAGCCTCAGAAGTTGTCTCTGTTTATATTCTCTCTGACTCTCTTTGCTTTCTTATTCTCATTTCCATTCTCTCACTCTATTCTCCCATAAAAACCCCATTCACCCCACCCAACATTCACACTCGAAACACAGCATTCAACACTTTCACTTCACTCTTTCACTTTCTTTGTTTTCTCGTTTACTCACTCAATCACTCACAAATGCCGTCGTCGAACTCTGGGGAGAGCCGCAGAGTGAGCAAGCCGCAGAGCTCGGGCGGAGCAGCGGCAGCGCCTCCGCCGGAGCAAGAGAATCTGCCTTGCCCGCGGTGTGACTCCACCAACACCAAGTTCTGCTACTACAACAACTACAACTACTCCCAGCCGCGCCACTTCTGCAAGGCCTGCCGCCGGTACTGGACCCACGGCGGCACCCTCCGCGACATCCCGGTCGGCGGCGGCAGCCGCAAGAACGCCAAGCGCTCCCGCACCCACCACGCTGCCACCTCGTCATCCTCCTCCTCCTGCACCATGACGTCAGCGCAGGACCACCACCACCACCACCACAACGCGCACGCTCTTCCCGCCTCCGCGTTGGCCCCCGTCGCCGCCGCCACGCACTTCGGACTCGACGGCGGCGACGTCAAACAGAATGGCATTGGTAGCTTCACCTCGTTGCTGAACAACAGCCAGGGCTCCGGGTTTCTGGCACTGGGCGGGTTTGGGCTTGGGCTTGGGCACACCTTCGAGGACATGGGCTTCGGCATTGGGAGGTCGGGCTGGCCCTTCCCCGGAATGATGGACGCCGGCAACATTGGCGGCGCCGTTGCTTCCTCTGGAATGAACACGTGGCAGTTAGAGAGTGGCGATGGAGGGTTCGTCAGCGGAGATTGCTTCTCATGGCCCGGGCTTGCCATTTCAACACCGGGAAATGGTCTCAAATGAAATGCATCTTCTTTTTCTTTTATTTTTTTGTGTTTTTTTTTACTCTTTTACTCTTTTTTCTGGTTTGGTTGGTGCAATGGAGGGTGTGTTTATGGTTTAAGTTTAGGGCTTACTATTTGCAGGGGTATAATCATCTGTGAAATTTGAAACACAACTATGACTTTTCTTCTTCTTTTCTTTGTTTGCTTAGTGTATGTTTACTGGCTTAATTACTGTTATTTTGTGACTAAGCTGTGTGATTCTTCAATTCGTAACTAATCATGTTATTAGTGTGCTTTTTTTTCCTCTTTTAAACATGGGCATGGCTAGAATAGAAATTAAAAGTGGTAGGCATTTTTAACTTTAGTGTTTGTTCTTTCTGTTTGTAGACATTTGAGGAAATGAATAACTAAATAATATAATATAATAATGAAAAATGTTTTTAGTTTAACATGAATTAGTTTGGGGATGTTAAAGAGTAGCGAGAATGTAACTTTGCCGGGTATTTTCGTTCAGTACAGTTTGTTTGGTTGTAGGATCTCTTGGTTTGCGGGTTGTCTTGTTTTTTCTACGCCAGGACTCTGCTAAAGTTGATTCTGTTCTAATTTTTAGCAACTTGCACCTTCAATTCTAGTTTTGTCTTGTGCCTGGACTAGTAGCATGGGGAAGGGAAAAATTAAATAAACACAGCACTCTGATTGCTACAGTATATAAAATAATATTTTAATCTTCGTCTATACCATTTCACTTTTTTTTTTATTTAAATCTTTTTTAAAATATTTCTTACCTTCTGATTTCATAGATATGCCATGGTTATATGTGACGAATGTCGTGCTTACATGTTTAGGTTGGTTATACATGTTAAATATATATGTCAAGATATATATAGTATACGCAGTGGCTGTTGAGGGGCGATAAATATTGCTTTTGAAAATATGAAAATTTGTAAGGTGTGAAAGTAATGAAAAATATTTAGATATTAAGCTAAACTGAAACTATATTTATAAAATGGAAAATATGATCAAGTTCAGATATCCTACAATTTTTTTCTATGATTATTTTACAATTAGTAAAACAAATAGAAACAAAAAGAGGGAGAAATATGGAACAAGGCAAATATTTGGAGAATATCTAAATTGTAAATTATCTTTACAATAATTTAAATATGAATTTATTACTATTATAAAAGAACAAGAAAATATAATTATCAACCATTTAATTTTAAAGTAAAATGTAATTCTAGATAAAATTTAGAATTTTATTTTCTTGAGCAATAGTTATTTGATTATTTCTTCAACGGAGTAGTCTTTGGTTATATATTGGTGGGAGTGTTAGCTACGGTGCATTATTTCACCTTAAAGTTAAATGCGCGCGACTGTTAGATGGGATGAAATATTTTATGCACGTTTCTCTTCACTTGGAATTACCAGAATCGAGCGTATATATAGATCCTCTCTCTTTTTCTTTTCTAATGAAATTTTAATATCCATTATCGTTTGATTAAGTGTGCTTGATATATTGCAAGGGGGAAAAACTTTCCCTTTCAATAGATTACTAGATTAGTATAGGCCATAGGGCCTTTTATGGGCCTTGTTTATTGGTTGGTTTGTTTTTTTGTGGGGTTGGTGGCTTCGTTAATTTTCTTGATTGTGTTCCAATGTTCAATCCATGTAATAAATATTTGAATTACTAAAAAAAAAATCGATGTTGTCACTTGTAGACAGGCCATTCAATCCAATTGCTCAACTTTCAAACTTGTGCAGTTTATTCTTCTCCTATTGTTCTTCTGTTACCACCAAATACTTTTTTCTCACTCATACAGTGATATTTCTACGTTTTCCACATTAAATATTTTACTTGTCGGTCTTACTGTTTTTCTAGATTGTTTTGTTTTTCAATTTTCATGCAAAATAGTGTCATATGTTACAAATTGTTTATGTTTTCTATGTTTTAAAGAACAAATTGTCTATGTTTATACTGCAGAAAAACTGTTTTTGATCGGTCATTGAATTGAAGCAACCATTAATTTACACAACAAGTATAATTTTAACTGGTTAGTAGACAAATAATAATAATAATAATTTATTGTGCAACACAAAAATATAAATAAGGAAAAAACCACTACAAAAAAATTTAAATAGCACCATATATTGATTCGATGGAATTGAATGCAAAATATGAACAGTTAACTGGTAACATCAAACTCAACATCTGTGATTCCAAAAGCAATTTTGCTTCATGTTCAACATGTCTACTACACAACCAACATGTGTCAGGTCTGTGGCCTGAATTAATTAATGACCTTAACCCATTATTCAAGTTCTGTGCGGGATTAATTTATCACACTTTATAGTTTTATGGAGGGGAAACGTGTTTTATTTTTTTGAAAAGGGGAAACGTGTTTTTTAACAATGAAAGTAGACAATAAAAAAATGTTATTGAATTTTAGAGTATATTTTTAACAAGCGTGTAAGGGAAAAGAAAAAGAAAAAATTTTCATATGTAAGTATTGAAATCGTTTTTGTACTAGTGAATCTCTAGAGTATGTTAAGATTACAATTGAGATTTTTAAACTGAGTTTGAAAATGCATTTCAATCCTTACTTCAAAATTTGTATAAATCTGGATTTAAAATTTTTAAGCGAAATCCAAACATGCACCTCTTCTACCATCCCTAATGCTTCCAAAATATCAACTCATTTCAGTCAATGAGCTATAAATTTCAAAATCTCACACTGGCAACTTTTTTGGCACATATGATTTGCTAGGTGGAATGTCCTTTCTTCTAACAATAATATTTGTCCATACACATCCTTCAATTTCTGAATACATGTTTAAGGTGTCCAAATCTAAGTTATTTGAATCAATTTTTGGTCACATTGAAAATTTATTTTCCTAAACCAAACCTAACATTAATTTTTCCATGACCTTCATTCATGCATGCTGCCAAGGATAGAATTAGACACATAGTTATACCTAAATAATAGGAATCTTCTACAATGTCCCATAGTGTGATGGTCCTAAATTTTAACAGGTTTTAGACAGTTTTATCGCATTTAGTATTTTGCTTAAAGAATTGTTATTTTTAATTTCTGCAACATTTCTTTTACATGATAGCTCTTTAGCACCTCCACCTACCTACCTCTACTTCATAGGTTAAACTAATTTTACACGGTGGTCATTAGTCATACCAAAAACTAATTTTACACATACGTCAAAATGCAATATTCTTTTGCTTAATGTTTACAAACTTATTTAATATAATAGGTTAGCGATTCTTTTCTCCATTCAAACAGTTTTTTTTGGGTTGGTCAGACCCAAATTCACACTTCCCTTCCCCTAAGTTTACATCATAAATCTCAACCACGACAAATTCCAAAAGGAAAAATAGATTGATGGATTGATAATCATGAGTCATAGGTTGGTTTGGTTAGACTTTTTAAACTACCAAGACTTCCTATTATCTATTGCAAAAGGGTCACCATCAAGAGGGACAAGAAAATGGAATTCTCCCCCATGGCGTTTGGTTAGTCACTTTTTTTCATGCACCAGGGACAAATGTTATTCTTATTCTTCACCTAGTTGTTAACATGTCAACATAATTAAAACTCAATCAGAATCATAACAATGAAAAAAAAAATTAAGCAAATCACGCTTGTAAACTATGTTGATTGCAGTAAATAAAGGAGGCAACACCACAATTAACAAAAGGCGTTTGTTATTGAAAGCTACAGTTTGACACTTTGATAAGAAGAAAAAAAAGCTTAACAAATGCAGATTGAAGTAGTGAAAGAACAGTAATAAAAGAAGAAATAAAGATCAAAGATCCCTGAGTTGCCTAAGATTGAGAGGAGATATGTATCTCTTGTCTCCGTCAAGTAGCTGTTTGGTGAGGATTAGGTTTGCAGCCTCACTTGGATGATATGGATCCCAAAACACATGCTTGTACCTATCTGAGCACATACTTGATGTAGGTCCACATGGAATTATCCCTGCGAATTGGCCCCCATTTCCGCAGCAAGCTCTACTTGCTGTCGTAAATCCTTCACAAAAAATTTACAATAACTCATCAAAGTGTTATGGTATAGTTAGATATTTCTAAATCGTGACTTGCTCAAAATAGTATATATAAATTGAAGATAATCATCTCTTTTTGCAAACATTTTTGTAAAATTAAGTTAGGTTCAAATCTACTCACTAAATGGTATCTGAGTCGGAATTTATTATAATTGTTGGATCTATAAAATCACCTTCTATGAAGTCAGTAACTTCACGTTTAAGATGTCTAGTCCTCAGCATAAAGGTCTATGTTGGAGATTCCACCCTTTGATGGATCCATGTAATGTAATGTTGAGGGTGTGCAAATGTATCCCTCACTTTCAAATGATGCATGTAGTGTTATTGTTTTTTGTACCTTCCTAATTTTGTAAATTGATTCCTTAGCTTTAATTTTTTTTAGATATATCAATTTTCATTAGTTTTTTTCTTATATTTTATTCTTTCTATACTTTATTTGGTGGGATATTTTATTAGATTTTATATTTTATATAAATATGATTAATTTTAAAAAAAAATTATTTTCACTTTCTCGAGAACATCATCATTGGATTTTACATCTGGTAATGAATCAAAATAGTATATATACATTAATGGGTTGTATTGGATATCTCACATCTAGTGGGGGTTTAATTTACTAAAAAAAAAAGGTTTAGATAGACAATGATTATTAACATGAAGGTTAATTATGATGGACTATATAAAACATAAAATGAAATGAAAGGGATTGTTTACCATATTTATCATAATTTTGAATGAGTTCCAACACCAAATCATAGACATTGGCAAGGACGAAGGTGGCTCCGGGGAGGTTATCGTTTAGCTCAGCAACCAAATCCTTCAATCGAGCATTGTATTGAAGAGCAAGCTTGTTAGCCAAATCCACACACTCGTCTTCGTTCAGCTGATTAATAGTCTTCTGGTAAGGTATGCACCCTATTGGCCCTACGTTGCCTATCACAAACTTCCGAGCATCCATTTTGTAAAGTCTCTGCCATTCAAATCAAACATGTTACAAATCACGACAAAAACTAAGAGTTATAAGGTAAAAGACATAGGTCGTGAATTTGAATTTAATATTTGTAAAACAAAAAATGACAAAATGTAAAATAATATAAATTAAAGTGTGCACCGTAAGTTGGGCCCTGAAATGAGTAATCATGTCATCTATGAAAGAATCTGGACTTTGAGAAATTCTGGCTCCAATAGAGAGAACTGGGAGAAGGTAATTGTTGAGAAAATCATTGGCCCCAACAGTGATAGAGAAAATTGATTTCTTCATTATGTACTCTTTCGCCTTTGATTCACCCAAAAGCTTGTCAATTTGTTTTCTTGTTGTGCTAAAGTAATCTATTTGAACATCCATTCCTATTCTATTCACCTGAAAACAAATTTATTTTCGTGACATTAAACAATTAATTATGTTCCTAATTACATAGATTGAATAGAGATTAAGTAAGAAAAATAGATAAAATTAATACTGACAAATATTCTTCCAGTAGCATTCAGTATCCCTCCACCTCCTGAAGCATAGTTCACTCCATTGAGTATGGTTTTCCCTGTTGCATTTGGTGCTAAGAATGGTACAGCATAATTTGGTTGTCCCAATTCCTCTCCTGAAAATATTAATATATAAAAAGTAAAACATTATATTATTAAGTGAATAAAAAAGGTATTCCTCACACTTTATTGTGTGGGAAATAGATGTGATGAATTTTATTGTTCATAAAGAAAGTGGTATAAAATTGATAAGAAAACGTTATGAAATTATAATCCTATTCTTGAAGTTTAATGAAATTATTTTCAATATCTCTCTTTAGTTTCTGACAATGTACAGTTTTCCCTAAAAATGTATACAATATCATAAGAAAGCAAAGGCGGTATATGCCAAAATAATTAAATAGTGTATATATTGACATGGATAAAAAATAACTCTTATCTAATAACAAATTATCTTATAAGATAAATTTGATTATTTTCTTAATAACTACGTTAAAAAGTCATAACAATTGTGTAAAAAAACACAAAGTAATGACAATAATTTTTAATTGATTAACAATGCAATTTTTTTTAAACAAGCAGTATATAAAAATTAAATTCTATATTTTCACAGTATAATTTCATTAAAATTTATATATATTATACATGTAACATTATTTTTCAAAAAAAATATGTTGTCACATAATTAACAAATAATATTATATGTAATCAGAAATTCGATTCTTAGTACGTATATACACAAAAAATTAATAGGTATAAATGCACAAACACCTTCTATATGTGAGAAAGAAGACAAAAAAATTACCTACTATATCACCAATGGTTCTTCCATTGGTGTATCGACCAGTGGGGTTTCCTCCAGAGGCCTTGAAATCAATTCCATTGGGAGGGATGTTTGCTTTAGAAAGAGTTGACAAATAGTTATTGTTTCCTGCATCCACCAAGGAATCCCCAAAGATGAAAGAGGCTCCTAACCCATTTTTCTGAGCATCAACATTTCCATAATAAAAGCTCACATTCACAAGCAAAAGCAGAAGGACCAACAACATGTCATAACAATTCAAGGCCATGGCTTTTTTATGAGACTTCACCTAAAGAAGCACTATAGCACCAATATTGATTGCAAGTAGAAAATTAAAACCAGCGAAGAGGCCTTTTTAAGGAGCATTTTTTCACGTGAGAAAACAAGTTGAATTTGGTTTGACCTTTTTTTTTTTAATAGAAATAAGATTCCAAAGGAGTGCACAAGTTGAAAACAGATTTTCATGTGGTTGGCCATCAACATATTACATATGTGCAGATTTCTCAACCTGCTGTGGAATTAATCTATTGGAGATTTTTTGCTTTTGCAATTCAGAATCACAATGACCTACTCAACAAGGCACAATTAATTAAAAGACATTAAAAGCAGCCCTTAATCCTAATTGCATATAATGTCTTAGAATAAAAATCTTCCACAGTGTTTGACAGTGTTATATAATTTTATATATACTATCACAACTTTTTATCCTTTTTGACTTTTATAAAATTATTTTAAAATCATATAAATAAAGAATTATAACTGATAATATAAAATTATATTATAATATCATTTCACGTTGTTATTCTCCTAATGTTATTGGATACATAAGGGAAATGGTAATAGGACAGTCCATCTGCATTCAACAACTCAGGAAAACCAAGTTTCTGTATCCTTCCAATTGGTCAAAAAGTCCTAACGTAATTTTTTTTTTTTGTAGCAAGTTGATACACCAGGACTCCATGAGGTAGGTTTAGGGGTGGGTTGTGTACACCATTCAAATCTGTAATGGGTAATGTTATTAGGCTCACACTCTTATGAATGAGGCTAAAGCATAGACGCTACTGTCCCCACTCCAAAAATACATACACACATTCGAGCTGAAGGAGTTGTTAAACTGGGTTAGGAACAAGGCCCAAAACTAAAGTTGAGGGTCCAGCACAAATGGACTGTGCTGGACCAAGCAGAATATTAAAAAAACGAAAAAAAGAAAAGAAAAAAAACAGTAAATTTCAAACTTTTACAAAATTTAAGTTTTAATTTGATGACCCTCTAACCCCCATCGTCCTTAAATCCTGGGACCATTATAAAAGCCATCGAGAACTTGAACTTGGCATTGGGGATTGAAAGTCACATCTCTAACACTGGAGTCCCCCTTGCATTGCTGGAAGAACCATGATGATCAACATGTTCAAACTTCAAAGCCACAAAATAAAATTTGTAAGTATCATGTTCTCTCCCTCCACTCTCATGTCTCTATCCACTTCGCTGCACCCAATGACAACAGAATTGGGGTTTTTCTCTTTTCTTTTAGAGTTAAATGGTCATGCATGATTTTTAAGATAATTATTATAAAAATTAATAAATTCATTTTGCCATTTGTTAAATGTTAATTTTGCTTCTTTTTTTTTTTTAGAGTCTCATTGAACTTGCTTGGTAGATGAAAGTAATGTTTTGTAGGGGAGTGGGGGCAAAACTTGGTTAATTTGTACCTAGTACTGTAGCAAATGCAGGATGGTCCAAAGTGGCATGTGAGATTGTTTGTTGTATGTAAGAGACGTTGTCTACTAATTAACATGCTTCTTAATGTCTATTGCAAAAAATCATGGCGTCTTTGGGATGATATGGTAGGATTTTGCTCAAAACTAATTAGTTCTTAGTGGTCCTTATCTTTCTTTTCTCGGGTATAAATTCGGCTGTGCTGCTGGACCACACAATGCGTGTCTTTTCAAACATTTATGTTCATAATCATGGGATATAGCAATGCATCAACATGTTAATTTGTTTTTCAAAAAATTGTCATTTGAATTATATCTATTTGGTTCTTAGTACCACTACTCCAGGTGAGGATTAGGATTTAGAGGTTCTTTTGGTTCAGTTTATTTCATGATTTTTTGCCGTGGAATGTTATAAAATATTTTCTTATCACTTAGATAATCGATATGATATGAAAATCTCTTGAGTAAATGGACAAATTCTACCTTGAATCAGTCAATTGGTGGTTCAAGTAAAGAATACAAATTTATAATAATTCTTGACCGTTAGATGAGATTTTTTAAAAATTAATGATTCAAATCTCTTCTTTTAATTGTTTTACGATCCATGCTCTACTATATCACCATCAAGCTCCCTTTAACTAAATCAACGCCAACACTAGCACCGTGCAACCACCGACCTCCCCTTCACCAGATCGGCACCACCACACGCAACCATCGGCCTCCTCTTCATTAGATTTGGGGTGGATTGCATGCGGTGAGGGACGTGGATCTGAGCACCTTCACATATGGGTTACACGTAGGTGGGGGTGGAATGCGCATGATGGGGGGACGCAAATCTGGGCACCTTCACGAGTTGGGGTTGCACGCAGTGAGCGGTGAGTTACACGCGCGGTGTGGATGATAGATCTAAAGTAGATGTATGCAGAGGGACTATTAAATAGGATGAGATCAGAGTACAAAATAAAGATTATGGTGGTTATATGGTGAACACTTTCATTTTTAAAGAACATTTTAGACATTTAATTTGTATTTCAATTTTACTATTCATTGAATTTGAATGGTCAACTCACTTATCACTTATTCAACTTCTCCACCCTAAAATCCTCCACGTAAATGTACAACTTTAGTTTTTGAAATCAAGAGAGAGATCATTATTCGTGTGTTTCTCTTTCAATCCTTGTCATGTCTTTGAATCACACAAAGATAAAATAGACAAATTGTGGCATATTTCACTTTCAACGGAATTAATTAAACTACTGGTATATATATATATATATATATATGCTTGCACTCTGAATATCCGTTCAACATATATCGTTATATATCTGTCTTCTTTTACCGATATTTTTATTTATTTATTTAAGCTTCAGAAAAATAAAAGAAAGACTAAGGCCTAGCAAAAGCAGTTCTTACTGCATCAGCAGACAAAACATTACTTTTACCGATATTATTAAGTGTACAAGTGAACAATATTTTAAAAATTCAGAAAGTAAAAGTCTTATAATGTTAAAAATTAAATGACTTATGCTTACTGCTTACAGATAAAGACACTGCTTCCCATTTATAATTCAGCAATTACATTCTTCTTTTTTTGTCCAAAGCAATTGGATTCTTAAATTTATATGTTTTCTTGTCGTACCTACTTTTATTATCCAACAAGTGATAAAAACCTAATAATGTCAGATTGTCGTTTGTTCAGTTTAAAGGGCAAGATAATAAGAAATAGTAGGCTGGAGAAACGACAGGTGAGCAGAGTTGTGAAAAATATCCTGTTGTTAAAATTATACAGTACTTTTGAAATCACAAATGATTAAGAGCCTAATTAGATATTATCTGTAAAGCAGCCAAAAAATTTTATTTTTTTTTTTAGGGAAAATGCCACAAATATGTTAGTACTAGTAAAAGTAGGTTTGGATTCAAATTTTATTGCCAACATTGTAATGAAAAAAAAAAAAAAAAAGACTAAACTCTAAATCAGAAGTGATTTTGTGTGTAATTTACTATATTTTTCACTTCTTTAAAATTGTTTTAGTATAAACATTTTTTTCCTTTAACCAATTATCCCACTGAAACAAACCTTTTAGTAAGGATAAAACTGTGATGAATTATTGAGTACAAGAATAGACAATACTTCAAATATGTTATCCTAATGATGCTTTAAAATTTAAGATCGAAACAAAATTAAACAAAATATTATTTATTGATTAGTTATCTAACTATCCATGTATGCATGAAAAAGTTGTTAGTTTAAGTTATACCGGACTCGATCCTCTGATATATTCATGTTTGAACTTTGTCTATGAAAGTAAATGTATATCAAGAAAAACATTAAACTCTATGACACCCCAAAAAATAAAAATCATGCGGATGATAGAAATTGATTAAACAAAAAAGTATTTGGCATGAAAAAACAAATGTCAATTAGTAAGAAATGAATAGATTAATATCAATAAACTCAAATTACATTATCGAAAAAACAGTATTATTTTAAGGAATTATCATTTTCTATTTTATTGCATTTCAAATTCCTGCAAGACATACTGCCTATTCATCATTGAAGAATCGTGGTAAACAAAACAAGAAAGTTTTTTTCTTTGGGTCCATTCAAAATGCATACGTTAGAAGTAGGAAAGATTTCAATGTTATTATTGATGAGATATTTGATGATACAAATGAAAATGGCCCAATAATGTAAATAATCTATAAGGTATGAGGACTAGTTATTAGCTTCCAAAAGAATAGAATGGAGACACACACGTGCAACCAAAAACAAAGTATACAGGCCTGTTTCCAACGTTCACAAACAACCTAATCTTGGACCTGGGTCTATTATCCCATATCAATGTGGAAAACTCCAACCACAAATTATTAGCAATTTTTTTTTACTAATTTACCACAAATTTTCATGACGCTGAAGGATATTTTAGATTTAAAAGTGATTTTCATAAATTAAAAATAAAATAAATTTTCTAATCATTACTTTTTAGAATTTTTCTTAAAAGTATAAATCAAGTTATGAATAAGGAATACTATGGTTTGTTTGGAATAAGCTATTTTAATATCATTGAACATTATATAAAAGTCAAAATGAAAAAAAAAAAAAAAAAGTGAGGATAAGAAACACACCCACAACATGAAAATGAAAAGATCATGTCATAGCTCCCTATTCATTATTACTTTCAATTTGTCAATTGAAGTTCCCCTGGCTAGCTAATCCTTCTTGTGGGAAAAAAAAAGTCTAAAGCACAATTGATTATACCTTGGTGTACACTAATGCAAGTTTAGCTAAGTGAGGCCCCATCACCATTCATCCCCACTCAACCAAAACCGAGTCCTTTTCTATCCCTTCTTTCAATTTCAATCCTAAGAGACATGCAAAGGTTTTCTCTTTCTTTTCTCTTTTTTTTAAAACATTTTTCAGAAGTGGGGTTGGCTATGTCGGATGGAGTGGTTGTGTTGTTGAGTGCATGTATCGTTGTGTTGTATGCTTATATGCCACATGTAGAGGGCAATTTGGTAATTTCTCACATGCCACAAAAATCACAACTTGGTTGTCTTTGCTTTGATTGGTTCTATCTGTTCTAACCATTTCATGAAAAAAGAGAAAAAAAGAAAAAAAAGATTCTCGTTTCCATCAAAGATTGATGAATAATGATGCATCATGCACACCAACCTCTTTTATATCTCTGATCATTGATACACTCCACTTTCTCCCTCGTGGTTTTGACCAAAAGGGCAATTTTGTGCACTGGAAAAAAAAACTTGGTTGACTAGTAATGATATTATGATATTATATACTATACTACTATACTCCAATTCCAAACTGGCCACCATATAATATTAACAATTATTGTCTTGTAGTAATGCACGTGATGTCCATATCCATTAAAGGTAATTAAACCACTATAATTTCATCATGGTTTTGTATTCCCTTTATGGTACAGGGTTTCAGTATATTACCTCTTTTCATTAAAAGGTTAAAATTTAAAACCCTATATATCGAAAAAAATGTTAAAATTAAAAAATATGCAACATTAAATTTGCAAAATTACCACGTAAAATAATAGAACAGTGTTAGAGGACCACATTAGCGATATCTTATATATAAAATTATTATTATAAAATTGACCTATGTACCCTAGCCTGTAACTTGCACCTTTTTTGGTCACTGATCATTTGACAAGGAAAAGAACAACGCTTTATCCTTGAACGATACAACTGCTAACTCATTGGTCAATTTGTTCTTCAAATTCAATAAAAAAATAGAAAGTGAATACTGTATAATTAATGTCATCAAGAGCTAGCTAGCCCCTTTTTCTTTATCAGATTAATTTCTAGGGTTTTGTGCATTATTATTATTATCATTGATAATGGAATCCAAGAGAGGAAGAGAAGTGGTTTGTTTACACCTTTTCAAAATAAATTGAAGTTATATATTATATTTGGTGTAGACAGTAAAGAGTTGATCAATCAATATAACAAAGAAAAAGTTTCGTAATAAAAATAATACAGTAGTACATAAGTACATTACAGTATTTTTTTTTTAAAAGGCTAGTGCATAAGTACATTGACTGCCAGAATATAACTTGATAGGACAACATTTGACCTAGATATGAGGTTCGCAAATAATTTACAAGATCCAAATGCCTATAAATTTTCAAGTTATATTTATATTAAATTTCAATTTTAGTGTTTTGCTACCCCTATATCTTTTGATGTTTATTAAGTGCATATGGATTAAGAAGCATTTAATGGAACTAAAAGTTATCATAACTAAAAAAATATACTTAGTATTTATTTTTATTTTTTTATACTTGCACCATTAGTAGTGGATATGAAATAAGGGTATATCTGAAATTAAGAGAAAAAAAATCTTACTTGAGGAAGCAAAATTATTAATTTAAACTTGTTCTTTTTATGAACACTTACCCTTATGCATTTTCACTCTGTTAGTATATAATTTGATGGAAAATGAATTATATAAAATAATGATAAAATATATAATATATTATTTAATATATTACATTTAATTTTTTTCCGTACAATACACGGTATATATAATTTATATTTTATTGTTATTAAAATGAATTGTAAGCTATAATAATCATAATTACTTGATATATTTTTATTTCTTTACTATATATTCAATTTTGAGATATGATATTTGAAAATTCCCAAAAGAAAGATCTTCAGATGAAAACAATTAATAACATTGAATATGTCTAGACATTTAAGATATCATATTAAATTTGAAATCTTATACGTTCGGACATCTTATATATCATATTACTAGTATTAATCATCTCACATCACATTTAAGTATAGTAGGCGTATATATACCGAACGATATGTTACTATGAAGAAAAATGTACAACTGCATTAAATAAGCAAGTAAAATTGATTATCTTTAGCGTTAAGCTGTAGTTGCCTCATCATCAGTTCATCACGACCATCTTAGATGTTACGTTGCATATATATCTCACGAATTATGAGTTTTTTTTTTATAGGCAAAAAAAAAATTATTCATAGCAAATGAGCATAAGGAACGTTCAAATATAAACAACAAATAAAAAAAAAAAAAAAAAAAGAAAGCAAACAGCAAACTTTCTAAATACTACCAGTAGTTACAAAATACTTTTGTTCTATTGAA
The DNA here is from genome assembly GCA_014843725.1 of Amphicarpaea edgeworthii. NCBI lineage: Eukaryota > Viridiplantae > Streptophyta > Magnoliopsida > Fabales > Fabaceae > Amphicarpaea > Amphicarpaea edgeworthii. Next base: position 7,166,281 of record CM026325.1, read on the forward strand.
TCATGGGTTATTTAAAGTTAATTTGGTACTAGTATTACTAATCGATTTTTTTTTCTTAAATTAATAAATGTTAAGGAAACTAGTTTGTATATGAGGTATCATAGTTTATAAGACCTGACCCTAAAACATTGAGGTGTAAACTTAACCTGTTCAATATTAGGTTTAAGTCTTGACTAATATAGAGTGTTATTAGATCTTTAATTCCAAAAACTCATTATTCAAATGTAAGAAATTGATCGACTATGCCAATAATAGTACACAGTGTCCCAATCTCAAGTGTGAGAACCATATAGAAACTAAATTAATATAAGTGATTTAAGAGTCAATCAAAAAATACCGTGCAATGAGAATTTGATATAAATACTTTAATAGTATATATAGTTTTACATTGTTATTTTACTATGATTTATATTTTCTTTTTCTGATTAATTATGAGTTACATCACATATTATAAGATTATTAACTTTTATATATTAATTACTCCAACCGTTCATGGTTAACTTATGTTGAACAAAAAATATTTATTTTAAAAAATCCATACATTCAACATGCATTAACGTGAGTTTGCCGTTTACCCACTTGATGAAGTTCAATGGATATGACCAAAACGTGGGTGATGGACAATAAACTCAGAAGTAATGCCTTGATCACTTATTAATAACAATAATAATAATAAATAAATAATAGTACTAATTAATAATTAATAATTATAGTAATAATGATAATAATGTGTGGTACGTTAACATCTCATAAACGTCATAAGCAAGGCACAGGCATGCTTACGTGTCTTTTAAATTTTGTAATTTTAGTGTTTTGATTGATCCTCCACTTGCAAGGGTTGACCAAATAAAATGTCAGTTATTTAAGCAATATTTTACACTGAAATTGTTTCTGGATCAGTTGTTGATAATGAAAACTAAATAAAATAGAGCAAGACTCGATCAACTTGATAATATTCTTTTATAGTTGTTTTTTGGGTTCCATTTCTCTTTTGTTTCTTCCCAAAAAAAATTAAATAAATAAATAAAGAAATCGAAGTTGTTGATCTGGCCAAATAAAAGAAAAACATCCTCAAGCACAAGACACTGACACTCTAAAGTCTATTATTATTAAAATCAAACAAACAAAAATTGGTTTAATGGTTTGGTTGATCATTGTTCATGTGTTTGAATGTAATGTGAGTTCATTACAATTTTTTACATCATTTTAAAGGGTCTGAAATATTGAATCTAACCATAACCTTCTAACAAAGATTCGGTTTTTAATTTTCTCTCTTTTAGCTTTAAGGGGCTGAGGGAATATATTCTTTCTCATTTAAATTCTAAATTGAATTTGAAACTTAAAGCAACACCTTTGGCTTTTTGAGCCAAAAACAAAAGCAAAAAACACACAAAAACGGGCTTCTTCATACTTGTTTAAATTTTCAAGTGTCATAACCGAATCTAAATTAAAAAATGATGTATTAAATAAGTGATATCAAATCAAATATATTATTACATTATACTACCTCCACCTTAAATGAGGGAACTTTACCTCATTAAATAACTCCACCTAACTGATTCAAACTAACTTGGGGTAAAAAAGATTCTTTAATGCTTTTCCGTCGAGATACATAAGAAAACACCCAAATTAACTTTTTATTTTAAACTGAAATATATAACACTTATTATTATTTTAAACAATTTTTATTTTAATATTTTTTGTTTATATTATGATGATTTTATGTTTTTGTCAATTCATAATATTCAACAATAAATTCTATTAATATACTGTTATTTAAGAGTTTAATACTGATAAATGAGTAAATTAAAATAATTTTATATTATTATTTAATTACAATAAAAGTCAAACTTTTTTTTTATGTTGTGGTAGATGATACTATAAGCTAAAATTTAAAAATAAAAATTGGAATATAGTGAAAAGAGGTTGTGTGGTGGTGGGTATATGATATTGATAGCATTTGTGATTCACAAATCTAAGGCTTTGAAGTTTGACAGATAACAGCTTTTACAAGCCAGCTGATTATTTGACTTTTAACCATGACTTCAGCCTGTGGGGTGGGGCACACCCACCACAACAACATAGACAAAAGGAAAAATAAAAAAAGAACAATGTATGCAAAATCGAAAAATCATTTTAATATCACTAACTAGTTTGGTTTTTGCGAGAGTCAATGTCCCTTCTCCCTGGATTCCTAGCAAGTGTTGTTTTTCATTCTTGATGATTGTAGAGAGTGAGATTAGAGAATGGGGGGTTACTCTGAAAGTCTGAATTGAAAATTTCTCTCTTTTTCTTTTCTCTGTTTTCCCTTTTATTTTCCTTTTGGTTTTCAATTTAAGAAGAAAACAGTATAGTGAGTGAAGATACCAAAAACACCCCCATTATAGCATCTACAATTTTCACTAATTTCCGATAATTTCAAAACGGAAACGCACCTACAGCTACAGTGGATGCTAAGCAAGGGTTGTTTTCGATGAGTTGAAAAGAGGTTTTTGGTCAGAAAGAGAGGACAACAACAACGAACGGGGTTACTCTGAAATCAGAATTGAAATTCTTTTTTTTTTTTTTTTTTTTCTTTTACCTTTTTCTTTTTGGTTTGAAGAAGAAAAATAGTACAGTGAGTGAAGAAACCGGTTTGTTTTTTGGTTTTACTTCTCTCTTAGTAAAAGGAGAATTTGCTGTGGGACGCTGTGCTTTAATTATGTTGCAGTGAATTGAAGAGAGAGAGAGAGTCTTTTCTTTTCTTCACCTTTGATGGCTTATTCAGGTGTTTTGTGGAGAGTCTCTGCCTACTGATTCAGCTTCGTTGATTCTGTTTTTTTGTCGTTTGATTCTCTCCTTCAAACCCGTTTCTCCAAAATTCCTTTTTTTGTTCTCTTTTGAATTTTCTTGTGGTGCTGTGCTGCCTTCCAAATTTTGGGATCTGGGTTCGTGGGTTCGAAGGGTTTCAGCCTTTTGACTTTCTCTCTCCTTTGGGTTTCTTCATTCTTCTTTACGAAATTGTGGTGCTGTGAAGAGGGAAAAATAAAAATTAGAAAGTAGAAAGAAACCCTAAGCGAAAGGCGAAAGCTCTGTGCGCTTGTACTCTTGTTCCGCCGTTGAAGCTCTGCCTCTCAATCTCGCGCCCTCAACCTCGCCGGTGCACCAACCTCGTCGGACCACTGATTCTCGTCGGAGTTGGAAGCTTCGCTGCGGTTCTTCCTTCTTCTCTGCGCTGCGCCACCACTGACCACCGAGGCACCGACGGACTTGAGGCCTGCTCAACTAGGGAGTATGATACAAACACCCTCTAACTTGCTTTGTTTTCGTTTCCCCCAAAGAATTGATTTTCAAGCTAATTAGTTAAGGGAAGCTTGTTAATTTCTTGTTATCCTTTGATTTGAAGTTATTGTGGGTGAGCGCAATTATTGAGTTCTATTGGGTGTTTGGGAATGTTAAATACTTGAAAGTCTTTATAATGCTTCTGTATTTCTTTCATAGTACATGAATGGATTTTGTCGTTGTGGAAGTGAAGTGTTTGGTATGCTTTTTACTGGTTACTTGATCTTCAGTGAGGACTTAGGGAAATGCTTGCAGATATCGTGCATTCTTCTTTTGCCATGTGTTGCTGAGAAGAAATGGAGTTTTAGGATAACTATTGTGTTGGAAATGTTGTTGATGAAAAAAACTTAAAGGGGAATTGGCAGATTCCTTTGTGACACCTGACAGTAGTGAAAATTCCATAGAGATATGCTAATAAATTGAAAGATCATATGCTTTTTAGTAGGTGTGATAACTGATAAGAGACTATTTCAATTATTATATAATTTACCAAGTGTTCATGCCTAAAATATGCCTTAGATGATTATATCATTATCATATTGTATTTGTGTATGTATTGGCAAATGAAGAAAAGATAAAATATTAGTATAGTCTAAACCTTGCTGCTTTTTCAGTTTTAAATTACTAATATAGAATCTATATTGCACTGCTGTTTTTGCTGTTGTTTGATGTCCTAATTGCACTGCTGTTTCAGTTTTAATTTACTTATATAAAATCTACTTTCTATTGCTGTTTTCAGTTTTCATTAACTAATATAAAATCTAAATTCCCCTGCTGTTTGCATTACTAATTTTCTGATATGCAATCAAATTCCTCTGCTGTTTGGGGCTATTATTTTCTTCTCATGTGAAATCCAATTTCCACTACTGTTTAGAATTATCATTTTCTAATGTGAAATTCAACTTAACTGTTGTTTTAGTATTAAATTTACTGATATGGATGCTAATCCTTGCTGCTGTTCAGTTTTTAATTTTACTGACATGGCTAGTGTAAAAGTATTTGTTATGTTGTTATGTTTGTGTAACATTTGGTGGAGTTTGGAATTTTTTATGTGTAATTTTATGTTTTAAGTTAAGACTTTGAGTTAATTTTATATGTTGAGACTTATGTGGACATATTTGAATTATGACAGCAACTTTGAGTTTTAAGATCCCTTAATTTTATGTTTTAAGACTTTGAGTTTGAATTTTTTGTTAAGTTTACAAAAACTGCAAAAACCAAGCCGAACCAAACTGCTAAAGTTTGTTTGGTTTGGAATTTTTATAAATAGAAAACCGAACTAAACCAAATTGCATGTATTTTTTGTGTTTGGTTCAGATGACTTTTTGCCAAAAAACCGAACCAAACCGCACCGTGAACACCCCTATTAAAATCTGTTCTGGGTACTGGACAAAAACAAAAGCTTTCTTTTGTCTTCATTGGGTTTCGTGTGAAATGGTGAGCTTAATTGTTGTTTGTTTCTCTCTCAAACAAAAAAATCTCATTTTTTTTTTTTACAAATTGGATTGTTGGGGTGGTGTGGTGTTTAAGATTCCAGATTCCTTATCTTGTGAGAGTTCTATTGGTAAAGGAGTTGAAGCTCAATTTGTTATAGATTTTTATTTTGATGTGATGGGCTATAAACCAAACTAAACTAAAGTACTGAACTTTTTTGCGATGTTTGAAGTGTCTCAGATAATCTCAGATTGATTTGTGTGAGAAGAGAAGGAAGGTACCATGCATCTCTCACTATGGAAGCCCATTTCTCACTGTGCTGCACTGATCATGGACAAGAAGAGCAGGAGGAAAGACGAATCCAATGTTGACATGAGGAGGAACCCATCAATGCTTCGGAAGCTGCAAGAAAGCAAGCTCAGGGAAGCCCTTGAGGAAGCTTCTGAAGATGGCTCACTCTCCAAATCTCAAGACATAGACCAGCCTGATGACTCTGCTGCCAACCAGGATGATGGACTCGGGAGATCCCGATCACTCGCCCGGTTAAACGCTCAGCGCGAGTTCCTTCGTGCCACCGCGCTTGCAGCCGAGCGAATCTTTGAGTCCGAGGAGGAAATTCCCAGCCTCCAGGAAGCATTTGCCAAGTTTCTTACTATGTACCCCAAGTACCAGTCCTCAGAGAAGGTTGATCAGTTGAGGTCTGATGAATACTCACATTTGTCATCACCAAAGGTATGCCTTGACTACTGTGGTTTTGGACTCTTCTCTTTTGTTCAGACAATTCACTATTGGGAGTCTTCTACGTTTAGCTTGTCTGAGATAACTGCTAATTTGAGTAACCATGCACTTTATGGTGGTGCTGAGAGAGGGACTGTTGAGCATGATATAAAGACTAGGATTATGGACTATTTGAATATCCCTGAGAATGAATATGGCCTTGTTTTTACTGTTAGTAGAGGATCAGCTTTCAAGTTGCTGGCTGATTCATACCCTTTCCATACAAACAAAAAGTTGTTGACCATGTTTGATCATGAGAGCCAGTCCATTTCTTGGATGGCTCAGAGAGCCAGGGAGAAAGGTGCTAAAGTGAATAGTGCATGGTTTAAATGGCCAACCCTCAAACTCTGCTCCACTGATTTGAGGAAACAGATTACCAACAAGAAGAAGAGGAAGAAGGATTCAGCCACTGGTCTTTTTGTGTTCCCAGTTCAGTCGAGAGTAACCGGGGCTAAGTATTCATACCAGTGGATGGCCTTGGCCCAGCAGAACAACTGGCATGTCTTACTGGATGCAGGATCGTTGGGCCCCAAGGACATGGATTCACTTGGCTTGTCCCTATTTCGGCCAGATTTTATAGTTACATCATTTTACAGGGTTTTTGGATATGATCCCACAGGTTTTGGTTGTCTTCTGATCAAGAAATCAGTGATGCAAAGCCTTCAAAATCAGTCTGGCTGTACTGGGTCAGGAATGGTGAAGATTACCCCGGAGTTTCCAATGTATTTGAGTGATTCTGTTGATGGTTTGGATAAATTTGTTGGGATTGAAGACGACGAAATCACTGGGATGGGTGATAAGACCACTGAAACTCGTCAGGGAACACAATTGCCTGCCTTTTCTGGTGCATTCACATCAGCACAGGTCAGAGATGTGTTTGAGACTGAAATGGATCAAGATAGCTCTGAAAGAGATGGAACTAGCACCATATTTGAGGAGACTGAGAGCATATCTGTTGGTGAGGTGATAAAGAGTCCTGTCTTCAGTGAGGATGAGTCATCAGACAACTCATTTTGGATTGATTTGGGTCAAAGTCCTTTGGGATCTGACAGTGCTGGTCAATCGAATAAACATAAGATAGCTTCTCCACTACCACCTTTTTGGTTCAGTGGGAGGAGGAACCAGAAGCAGCATTCTCCAAAACCAACCTCCAAGATGTATGGAAGCCCGATGTATGATGACAGAGAGGTAAACCTTGGTGCTCATGAGGGCCGTCACGTGCTGTCATTTGATGCTGCAGTCCTGATGTCCCAGGAACTAGACCGGGTTAAAGAGGTACCTGAAGAAGAGCATGTTGAGGAAGTTGATAATTATTCAAGAAACGGTAATGGGTCAGATCGTCTGCATGATGAGATCCTGGAAGAATCGGGAACCAGTGAAGCAGTCAATAATGGATCCTGGCTCAATAATTCAACTTCTCTTGCTCGACATCAAAGCTTGGAGAATGGCTCTACATCTGAAATATGTCCTGATGTCAAAGAAAGTGCCATAAGAAGGGAAACTGAAGGTGAATTCAGGTTGTTGGGTAGGAGAGAAGGGAATCGTTATGGTGGTGGTAGGTTTTTTGGTTTGGAAGAGAATGAAGCCAACAGCAGAGGAAGAAGAGTGTCATTTAGCATGGAAGATAATCATAAAGAGTACCTAAGCCAGACCCTAGAGTCAGGGGACATATCTGCAACCAGCTTTGATGATGATGAGGTGACAAGTGATGGAGAATATGGTGATGGACAGGATTGGGGCAGGAGGGAACCAGAGATAATATGTCGACATATCGATCATGTCAATATGCTTGGTCTCAACAAAACTACAATCCGACTTCGGTTTTTGATAAATTGGCTTGTTACCTCGTTACTGCAACTGAAGTTGCCTGGTTCTGATGGGGGTGAAAAAACAAGTCTTGTTCAAATCTATGGTCCAAAAATAAAATATGAAAGAGGTGCAGCTGTAGCCTTCAATGTGAGGGACAGAAGTAAGACGCTAATCAATCCAGAGATTGTTCAAAAGCTTGCTGAAAAAGAAGGAATCTCTCTTGGTCTTGGTTTTCTTAGTCATATACAGATTTTCGATGGCTCAAGACATCACTGCGGAGCTCCAAATCTTGAAGACACAACTCTTTGCAGGCCAATGGAGAATGGTGGTTGGCGTGATGGAAAAGGTAGCTTTGTAAGGCTCGAAGTTGTCACAGCCTCACTGAGCTTTCTGACAAATTTTGAGGATGTGTATAAATTGTGGGCTTTTGTGGCCAAGTTTCTCAACCCAACATTTATCAGAGAAGGGGGTCTTCCTACCGTTCAAGAAGGCTCCGAGACATGAGATGGCTAAGTCGCTCACGACTTTATTCAATTTTGGAAACTGAACATGAAAGATTGATTTTTTTGTGACTAGTTGCCAAAAGGTGCAGCAGAAGCAGCCATAGCTTCATGAAGAATGCCATTGATTAATGGTGATTTGTAAGGCAAAAACTTATTTTCTGCATCAAAGCAAGGCAAGGCAAGCGGGGTGGATTTGTTAATTCGTGTTTCTTGTTGCTTACATTTTTATTATTTTTCCCCTTTTGTTTTGAGCAGCTGCTTGTAGAGTTGGCTTTAGAGATTTGTTACATATTGGGAAGCCATGGTGTACTTTGAAGCAAAATATTGTATGTAAAAATGTAGCTTTCATTATCATGCAATAGTTTACCATACCATCCAAGTGGTGCTTTCTTTTGAATTAATCAATTAGTTGATGATTAATTGATTGTGCATTTTTTTGGTCTATTGATGCATCCCCCCTGCTTGAACACTGATTAAGTTATCTTTTTTTTTTATGCTCGACTTTTTGGTTCCAAATATCTTTTTATGCGGGGTATAAATCATAGCTGAGCCTCACCCACTAAGTTTTGTTTCAGCAAAGGAGCTATTATAGTGATTTTATGTTTTTTCTCCATCATGCAGTTGACAAATCAGTGAGCTCTTGATTAGTTCCTTTCTTTTATTTTTTTCTATCATTGATGTATTGAATGCCAATCTGTGAGTTGTGATGAAGGAGAAGGAAAAAATATATGATGCGAGTTGGGTGATAAAAGTAGATGAAGGAAAAATATTTTTCCAAAAGAAAGAGAAAAGAGAAAAAGTTCGGGCACGTATAATATTTTTAAAATTAAATTGTAACTTCAAAAAGTTTGAAGTGTTTTTTTAAAAGACCATATACTTTTTTTCAAATTGATTAACCCTGTTGGCGTATCTGCGATGTGGGGGATAGCCATAATGGGATATTTCGAGTGTATATAATAATTTAGATGCAAATAAAAGTTGGGCAGTAATATTTATATTTTATTAGATCTGTCAAAACATAATTGATGATTGATTGTCTAACGGGGGAAAACATGGTGTTGTACGATTGCAATCACTATTATGAAAATTCCATGTGTAAGCTCAATACATACGTGCACGCGTGGATGGCATTACGATTAACAACAAAATTGCTTAATGCCCTTTGTTAAACAACCTCAAATAACATGCTAAACATTCTAGTGTCAATTCTATTGCTTACAAACTCAACCAGATGGAAAACAATGTTGGATGGCAAGTATTTCCCAAGCAAAGTGCAATTTCAATTCTATACATATCAGGTTGCCCTAAGGTGTCTCCCAAGTGCCAACAACAGTATTTAAGAGATTGGGCTGATGATAGTTGGATGGATATCTAAGATTCCATCATCTTAATGAGAAATGTAGCCTCAAATGCTGATTCCTTGGACTGCAAATAACGGTTTTCCTCCACTAAATCTGTGGTCAAATTCAGCAATATTGGCCGCTTTGGGTCGTAAATTGAGAGATCACGAACTCGTGCAACCCACTTTGCTGCTTCCCATACCCCAAATCTGAGTCATGAAAATAAAAACAAAGGTCCATTAGGCAACAGTCTGTGGAAGGCAATTTATATACATTTGGGTGGTAGATAACAGGCGAAGAAATTGTGATTTTCACTTAATCCCCAAAGTTTATGATACATACACATCCAACACCAATTCAGCAGCCATTTTCAAATGTCTATATTTTGGATGTCAATTTTATCATAAGTGCCTTCAGTCTTACTAAAATACTACTCAAATCAATCCCATAAATATCTTGGATACCATGTTAGGAAGATATGTAAAGACATCAGTAACTTACCGTGTATTGAAAGATGAGGTTACTAATACAGCTGGATAAAGAACGTCCTTTTGTATATTGTCATATGGAGAATATTCTCGAATTGCAAGAAAATCATCGAGGTCCCAAGGGTAGCCAAACTCTTCATAGTCAGAAGCTATAAGTGGCAAAATGGGATACATAAGAGTGTTGGTTGCATCTAAAAAGGGAACCTACAGAAGAAACCATACAGAAAAGTAATTGAGTATTTGAGATAACACATTTAAGTGGAGCCTAAGTAAACCAAAACCAGAAAGTAAGCAAACATTCTTTAACACCTTCAAGACTGCAGCACGAAATAATTCTGGAGAACGGTTGATGGCAGAAGCAACCAAAAGTCCTCCAGCACTATATCCCCAACCAGCCAATTTGTTTTCATGTACAATATCTTTTTCAATGAGGAATTTGGCACAAGAGATGTAATCATTGATTGAATTATGTTTCTTTGTACGTCTCCCATCGTTATGCCATTTCTTACCAAAACCACCTCCACCTCTGAAACAGGCCACCAAAACTATCATACAAGAGACAAGACTTTGGAGAAAATAAATTTAACAATAAAAGAATATTCATATGAAAACACATTGAGTACATGGCCACTAAATAATGTGAATCCTACCTAACATCAGCATAGGCAAGAACCCAACCTCGATCCAGGAGGCTTTTTAGTTCACTGCGCCACCGTTTGTCAAGTAATTCGCCATAAGCTCCATGTCCATACAATATCCCAGGTTTTTTAGCTTCTGTCTTATTGTTACATGCAAAAATAATAGTCAAAGGAATCAAAACTCCATCAAATGAAGGGACCTCATATTGTTCACAAGCATAAAACTCAGACAGGTCATTCCATGAGTGGTCATCTTCCAAGTTAGCATTCACAGGACTGGAGTGTTCAGAATTTGAGGACTCCATACTAATACTTGCAGAATTTTTACCATACAGTATTCTTGTCCTGTCATGAAGCATATTTTGCTGTTGAATGATGTTCCACCTACCCGTGGCCAGGTCATAGTCAACCACGGCATCTGGCATCTGTAAGAAACTTGTGGTGAACAACATATCAAGAAACCATCTTCAGAAATTATAATTAAAAAAAAATCATTTCACCTACCACAGGTGATGATATTATAAAGCGCATGGCAGAAGAGAAAAAGTCATAGTTTGGTCCAGGCGAAATTTGGCAAACATGTTTTGGAAGCGACAAATACAGCAGGTCCAGCTTCCTCAGTTTAACTGCTCCCTATCACAAAAATAAGATGGTCTACATATTTCAATAAGATTATGAACCAAAATTACATCAAGAGTTTATCAGTAATAGATATAGCAAATTCCTTTTCATTACCTTCCCAAAGGGCAATGGCAGCCCAACTGAACAAAGTTGAACTTTTCGACCTTCCCTTACAATGAGTGCTAAATATTTATCACTAAAATCAATATCCTCAATAATCAAATTTGGGTCATCGATTAATACCTCCTGCAGTTCATGAGGCCAAACATAACATGTAAGGTAAAGCAGATTGTCACTAGCAAGTACACAGAAAACATGAAAATGAGCGAGTGTAATAACAAAATATCTCACTTTCTCAAGTAAACACATGTTTTGCTTATGATATAAAAGAGGAACAAAAATGAAACAAGACAACTATAGAGAAAAAAGAAAAAAATGATGTTCCAAACTACCTCCCATTTTCTTGTACTTGAATGATCATCCACCTGACTACAAAGAAGATAATGACAATCAACTGATCGACCACCTTTGGGAGCATCTGTAAATAAATAAAGGTAACCTTGGTGATGTTCAATTATGCAGTGAGCTAGAGCATCACACTCCCAAACTAGTTTCAAGCCAGACAACGGGTCAGCTGCATTTATTAGAAAGACCTAAGAAATGGTTACAATTGTTATCAAATACAAAGGATCTTAATTTTTCAGAGTTCCCTAGCAAAGATCTTTTACCTTTGATGATGTTGTAGAGAATGTATTTACAGTCAAGAATTGAAAGTCTTTTGTGTGCCTAATATTAACATGAACTCTTTCATCTGACTCTTCCAAAAGCAAAACATCTTCATCAGTTGATCCAATCAGACTGTAGTAGATACTGTGGCAACAAGCAGAAAGATGAGATTGAGGAAGATCACACGAACTTCAATGCTAGCAATCATAGGCAAAATTCAAACCAAGGGATTCTTTTTAAAACACAACTTAGTTGCAATTCCTATGTGCTTTTGGTATTGTTCTTCAATCAAAATTAAAGTTTCACCTCAGTAATCTGCATGATAAAGATTTACATTGAAGACTAAAACAGGTTACCAAGATGAAACTTCAATTCTAATTGAAGAACATGACTAAAAGCACCTAAGGAACTCTATCAAAATTTTGTCCTTCTTTTAATTCTATAACAGCACTAGGTCGCCAATAGATCAACAACAATTCACCCACCGGTAAGGCCTCATTTTCTGATCTGTCACAACATAAAGCAAAGCCTGTCCATCCTTGGCCCATGCCAAGTTGGAAACTCGATCTGCCTGAGGCTTACTGCACAAGGAACCTGAATTTAAATTTCTCACAGATAGCTTGAAGTAGTCATTTTCCTTATCATACATAGTGTATGCAAGAAACTGATGATTCGGGGAAACCTCAGACAGCTCCTCATAAGCATAGCCTACAAAAGTCAGGTCAAAACAATTGTCAGCACTCCAAAACATCAGAAACTAATAAAGATAAGAAGCGAGCCATTGGACATTTTGTGCATAAAGTTTGCAAGACAGGACATCTCTTCGTGGTCCAACAACAACTACTAAGATATGTTCTGATACCATCTTTGAATTTGAGTTTAGGCTTAACTCAATCTCAAAAACTAGCTCATGACCTCCCTCACTTATATTATACACACTATCGCTATTCGCTACGATAGACTCAGATACATCTTAGAATTTGGATTCGAGTATAACTGAAACATATTTTACACTTTTAATATTATAGTTATAAATCAGAATTACAGTGAGATATCCAACACAGTGATTGCACAATGTACCTCCGAACCTCTCGGCCTCTTGATTGTAGTCAACGAGCTTCTGCTCAATGGTCTTGCCGGTGGCGAAGTCGAAGCCCGCGGGGGGATAATTGTGGGAAATGAATCCGTCGTTCAAGCTAGCTAGTCGGCGGCAGAGGACGGGGTAGGGTTTGGCCTCTTCGGCGCGCCGGTAGTAGATCCACGGCCCCCAGCGGAGGGGAGGGGTGGAGAGGTCGTAGGGCATGCGAGAGGCCATTTCGAAGTGGATTTTGTTTAGGAGCTTGTTATCGGCATCGGACATTGTGGCCTCCGCGTACTTCTCCTCTTGCTCGATGTACACGTCCATGTGCCGCATCGCTACGTTGTCGTTCAGCTGCGACATCCACCTGTATGGGTCCTCCCACGTTGTGTCGTGGATGCTCAACTTCTCAGCTTTCTTTGGGGCCTTCGGTGGGGTCGCTGGTGCCGTCTCCGCCGCCGCCGCCCTGCAGTGACGCCGAGCCACGTGGGCGAAACGGAACAGAGGCCGCATCGGACTTCAGGGCGGAGTGAAAGGGTTTTAGCAAGAATTAAAATATCTGAGTTTCGATAAATATTTTTTATGGATCAATGGTTGACGGCTTAATAATATTTTAATATTTTATGTTTTGGTTTTTTTTTCACTCTGATCATTTACGTGTTAGAAGAATCAATTTTTTCGGTTACTAAAATAAGTGAAAATAAAGAATCAAATTAAGATTTTTAAAATCTAAATATTAAATTGAACAAAAAATTAAAATATAATGGGTTAAAAGTAACATTTAGTTATTAAAAGATATATAGTAATTGATTTAATAAGTTTTTACTTCAACTTATAATCCACCCTACATATTAAAAAGACTAAATTATTTGTTTAACCCTTTTGCCAATATCGTAAGTACTCTATCAAAAAAAATACAGAAGTAAGTACCAATGCGTGTACTTACACTGATCAACATTCAAATTTGAGTCAAAAGTTAGATCCTGACCAAATGTCGGCAGAGGGAGCAACAAAGATTGATGTTAAATCTTGCTATCAGTTGACATTGCCAGTATAGGATATGTTGTTGGATTTCTTTCTTGGCTTCTTTTGGTTGACTTTTGTGAACTAGCCAGTTTTAGGATGTTCTTAGTATTTGGTTAACTCTTTTAGAATCTTCTACATAGTCCTATACTGATGTACATATTCATGATTCCAAGTTCATTATTTTCCCAAAGAAACACTAAAAATAAGAACTACAAATATGAATCATTAAATTTTATTTAAATAGTCAAAATTAAGAAAAATACACAATACACATTTTTCTTTTATATTTGACAGGAGTTGGCTGGATTTGATGATAATAGCAATGAACAGAATCTGTTTTATCGTTGCCAATATTATAAGGAAATGCTAGTTTTTATAGTGTATTATTGCAATTCAAAAAACATTTGTCCACTCATGGAAGAAAGGAGAAAAAAATAATAATAATGTGATTAAAAATAGAAAATGTATATATTCGATCCAGATATAAAATACTTTTTTCTCATATGATATGTCATCTGTCTGTATGTGAAGAAGAAAAATCAGCATTGCACCATAAGTACAAACATAAATATATTACTTTTCCATATGAAAAAATGAATTTGAACATTACAACTTCATCCGTGTGGCACGTGCAAACACACAACATACCCCAACAGCGTGAAGCATACAGCTGCTGCAGTGCATACAGCTCCTAGTATGTACAAAGAACAGAATCAAAGTCATAGATGATATGACTTAAACTAACAAACTCTTTATCTGAACTAGTAGCAGTCATTGAGAGAATGAACTCGCCTCAATGCTATACATCGAGTTATCATCACTTAAGCTAAAGTTTGGTCTCTCTTCGTTCCACTTCAAAATCTCCTTTGCATATTTGAGTGCTGCATCAACACCATCAGGTTCAAGCCCCTTCACCAGGGACACATACAAGTTTCGCCCTGTAAGAGATGAATAGAGTCTCTTAAACTTCACTCCTATGTAATAGGAAGCCAGGTGAGAAAGGGAGGGGCTATTGTTAATGCTGTTGCTGTTGATGCCAGAGCGGTGTCGACTAATTACTGGACAAAAATCAGATAGCCAGTCACACTTGGTCAGTGGAATTCGTTCGATTTTCTCCTCAAACTCATCTAATTTGTTTAATATCAACAGGAAGTCCATTTGCTCGAAAGTAGGATGAGTAACAATGGCTTCGAAAAGCTTCCTGCTTGATACCATCTTGTTTGTGCGACAGCCATTTCCATCAATGGAAAACTGATCATAGTCGCTCAAGGAAACACAGAAAACAATCAATCCAATATCCTCAAACATTTCTAGCCACTTGCAATTTTCTGCTAGCCCTCTTGCATGTATTGTAATTAGTTGATACCTGTAATCAAGGAGAACAAAGCATGGTACAGATCAGCAACATTTTATGGCAGCAACATTTCTCACATGTAACAATAGGCACAAATGTTTTCACCCACCTAACTAAAGAATCATGTAGATCAGCAGTGTCGACAGTTTCCTCAGGAGCTGGTTGAGGAAATGAAAACTCTACAGAAGCCATGCCATTGGATGAAGTAACTCCTTCAGCATAGAGGATATCTAAATCTGAGGGTTCATACTCAGTCGTCAATATCTCAACAGCCTAAACAAAGAATTGAAATGTTAGTTTCTCAAAGCCAATATCCCAGCAATCTCTTTATAAACAAAAATGGAAACATTAAGAAATAAGGGTGCAACATGGTGCAAATTTTACAAAAATAATCCAGATGAAGCATTCTAATGCTTGATGGATGGATAAAAAGCAGACTGAGTGTGGTTGGTTAGAACAAATATATCGAACTTATTGTTCATAGATTCAATCATTATAAATTTAAATGAAGATTTATTCCTGTCAAATGGAGGATCCCATTATCTTTGATAACCACAAAATCTACTATATATAATATATCCCTCATTTCTTCCAGCATCACCAAGAAAAAAAAAAATATACCCTGCTCTTAACATTTTCTGTTTTATGCAAGTGAATAGCAACTACATGTCAATGTTCAGTTCAAAACTTATGCACTTAGTTAACAAGAGTACATGCACATATTAAACTTCAGAAGAAAATAAACACAACAAAAGAATGATCCCATACCCGCTCTAAGAAATAACTGGCAACACTAGGTAGCAATTCTATTTCATTTCTTCTTTCATAGGTGGCCTTAATGGCTGCATCATCCCATAACTCCTCAATCAATGGAGCATATTCACGAGTAGCGGCTGGAAAGATAGAATCAAGCTTGCCCGAAACCATAGTTTTCAGAAGCCAATCAGAGAATGCTTTCAGTCTTGTGCCAATGGAATAAATTGTCTTGTCCCCAAGTTTTGGACTGGTTCCTGAACCCATAATGATACCGGTCAATCTTTAGTTCAAATGGACAAGCTAAATGTGAACTCTAATTGTTTCCTATACAGGAATTTGTAGTCATCTATTATGCCACCATAAAAACACATATAAGCTTAATGAATACCATTTGGACCAACAACTAGATGGTGCAATGTTGATGACCTGATGTATAACATTGTGGTGCTTTAAAATGAAGAAAGCTTGACCACTGAAGCAAAATTCAATAGAGATTAAAATATTTTGGAGGGAAGAGTGGAAAGGAGGCAGAAAACAGAACTAATACCTTTAGTGTCAAGCACAGAAAATTGACTTTTCTTTAAATTCCCCAGGCTTTCTTCTTCAAAACGCTCACGGCCCTCAAGGAGTATGCCAAGATAAGCATAGAGATTAGTCTGAATGGTCAACTTTATATTTTCACGTTCATCTTCTGAAAAGGGGGTGCTTTTGTAAAGAATCTTGGCCTGACATAAGCATTTACAATTCTATAAAAACATTGATTTCTTGGCTTTCAGCAACACCGTGCATATTGAGACATGCTAGTTTCCTTTCAAAGTGAATTAAGAGATGATAATTTTGATGAACATACACATGTATTTTTTTCTCACTAGAGAAAGTTCTAAGCATGACCCAAAAACGCATTAGGAATTAGTGAACTAAATTATAAAATGAAAAAATCACCTGCTTAAAAATAGTGCTTGTTCCAGACCCGGTATATCCAAGTAAGAGGAGTTTATGAACTACTCCATGCTCAAAGTGGTCAGGAATTGGTCTCGTAACCACATTGGAGGATAGAAACCCACACGAACTTAAACATTTAGAATTAGAAGGAACTGGCAGGGACAGCAAAGCACATACAAGCTTCATTCCAGCCTAACAAGTGAAAAAAAAAGAGTGTATAATAATGCAAATGAACATCGGCACATAATAAAATAAGAGAGAAATAAGAAAGTTTTTTTTTTACCTTTCCCCAAATACACCCTTTAGTATTTTTCTGTCCTTCTTCTTGGTATGAACCATCCTCATTGACCCAAAAATGTGGGTTACCAGCACACTGAACTCCTGCCAACTGCTCAAACAACACAAAATCATCTCAACAACTTTTATTTTTTAACAATAAAAAGCAAAAATTAAGATAGATCATAGAACCTTTTAAACTTTTTCTATTATTTTTGAATATATCATGAATTGAATTTCCAACCTGCAACATTCGAAGCTCAACTTTAGTGATTTCCCTGCCGTTAATGAAAACCTGTGTGTTTCCATTGCTAGCATCCTGTTTGATGGGACCCCCAACATTCAAATGAGGACTAATAATTCTACAAGGCTTCTGTCCTTCCTGCAAAATTCACACAATGAGCACAGTAAAACTCAGAAATCCAAGACAAAAAACACAAACACAAACACAAAGAAACATACCTTCCCCCAAAAGCCAGAGACTTTATCATACCAATAGTTCCCGGGCTTCAAATTCTTGGGAGGATTAGCACAACTCTGCAACGTCACAAGTTCCTCAAAAGTAAGAGCGTTCCCATTGACACAAACATACTCCGGTGGTAGCTGGTTCACTTCACAAAACCTCTCCGCCTTCATCACTTGTCTAACCTCCAAATGATTGAGCAACCTCTTCAAAATCCGCGAGCTTTTCCCCAAACTACCCCTCCTAGACTCGTCAATTGCAAACCCTATGCAACCAACGCATTTGCGACCTTCCGGCATCGAACCCATCGCTCTCAACACACAATTCCCGCAATACTTAGCGTCGCAAACCAGACACGCTTCTTTCTCCGTTAACCTGTTCCCCTTTAAGCACCGATAACACGACCCTTTCTTCCCCTTCTTCGCAGCACTGTCTTTCGCGTCGAAACGCACCGTAACTGCACGTTTAGCGTCGCGTTCTTCTGGTTCGGTTTTTAAAGGAGAAATGTCGTGAGACGATGGATAATCGGAACTCAACGTGGACGAGTCGTTGAAATCCAAACTCGAACTCTCTTTCTCGCAATTCGAGTGCATGAGTGACAACAACGCGCTCGAGCTTCGTGCTCCTGAATTGTCCGAGAACGAGTTTTCGCTGCTCCCGTCGTTGGCTTCCGCGGCGCCGCCGGCGTCCTCGAACGCGATCACGGAGGTCGGGGACACCGTCGCTAAGCCGGAGCCGTTGCTCCGGTTGAAGGCAATCACCACGGGCTCGGAGCTCGGCGTTTTCAGCTCCTTCGAGAGCGGCTGCACCACTGGCAAAGACAGTTCGTCGGAGAACGGAACCGCCGCTGCCACCGGAATCTTGCCGGCGGTGATCGGCACTGCCCTGGGGAGATCGTACGTCGGCGGAGGTCCGTTGTAAGCCACGGCGAACGAGTAGTCAGCTTCCTCGTCGGAGGAAACTCCGACGTCGGAGACCACCGTCAATGTCCTCACCGGCGACATAGTTAACATAGTTGCCCTAGTTCCCTCGCCGATGTAACATAATGAAACTATGAAAATGAAAGTATCAGTTGAGTTGGCACCAAAACAACAGAAATAATTGAACTTTCAAAATAAAGGCAGAGAATGATATAATATATCAAATTCTTTATTTTGATTTTCTCTAAAAAGAATAAAGATGGTAATAGAAACAGTGAAAGGAAGGAAAAGCGAACCTAATTTTAAGTCGGAAGAAGAATGCAGCAACGAAAACAAAGTGTGGATTTTACTTTTACGTAGGAAAGATTGACATGTTCAAATTTGAAACAAAACAGAGGAAAATGACGGAGAATGAAGGAGAAGAAAACGAAAAAGTGAAGAAGGGAGGGAAAAAGATAAACGGGGGAAGTGTGGTGGGAGAGGAATCTTTGTTTGCTTTGTGTTTTGTAATATTTAAAATTTAGTTTATAGGTTTTAGTTTATTGTGCATGTGGGGTCGGAGGTGGTGTCCTTTAGCAGAGTGTAGTTAGTAAGGGAGTGTTTGGTTTCTGCCTTTCTGGTTGCTGCTATGGATAGGAATTGGGAGGGACCATGAGGATGGCGACGCAAGAGGAGCATTTAGCATAACACGGGCTCCGCGTGATGTTTTTTAAGTGCCAACAACACACACAGGAACGCCGATCCTCTACTAAGTAGTTATCACCCCCAAACATGTTAAGTAGTTATCACTCACAGATTTAATAAGACGAAGATTATGCAGGTTGTTAGTAAATTTGTTGGAGATGTAGATGGAGGAAAGGTTGAGCAAGCTAAAATAAGAAGGAAGTTAATTTAAACTATTCAAAAGAAGAAGAGGGTGATTCCTTTGCATATTACTTAAATGATGATGCTTTTATCTCCAATCTTGTAATAATTTGTTTAATTCATTTAACTATTTTTACATTAAATATATTTAATTTAAACTATTCATTAGAATTAACATTAGTAATACAAATATTTTTATCCTAATATTATTTCATTTCTAGACTTGAACACTCTACAATCATCAAACCATTGTTATGGGAGGTGTGTCACTTAGTCCAAATATAAAATTTTAAAGGTTTATCTTGTTATTGTCATCTCATTGTTAATTGTTTATTTTTCACTTTTCACTTCTATTGCCATAAGTGTTATTCCACACTTGAGAATAATATAACCATCATATCATGATTGTTATGTGTTGTTTTTTCACTTCATCCAAGTATGAAATTTGAAAGGTTCATTGTTATTATTTCATCTCTTATTGTTCTTTTTTTTATTGTTATTGACCTAAACATTTCAAACTTGAGTAATCTGCAATATTAGACCATCATTATTGGATATTGCTCACTTCATAAGTATAAATTTCAAATGTATTCCTAATGTCATATCATCTCTTATTGTTCTCTCTTTACTATTATTAACATACGCGTTTTAGACTTGAGTTGTGTACAATAGTTAAACTATCATTATTGGATATTGTCTCATT
Organism: Amphicarpaea edgeworthii; assembly: GCA_014843725.1. Taxonomy (NCBI): domain Eukaryota; kingdom Viridiplantae; phylum Streptophyta; class Magnoliopsida; order Fabales; family Fabaceae; genus Amphicarpaea; species Amphicarpaea edgeworthii. The sequence goes on from CM026325.1 coordinate 7,186,320, forward strand.
TCACCTAAGTATAAAATTTTAAAAAATCTATATGTCTTGTCGAATTATCATCTCATCTTTTATTGTTCTATTTTTTATGACTTACTTCTAATAACAAATACTTCTTAAATTTCAACAAAATATATAATGAAGTTATTACTTGATAGATATAAAATTAGAAAGTTTTATTTATTGATATCATTATTGTTGTTGAAATACACATTTTACATTTGAACATTTGAGCAATAAGTAATTATTATGTCACTGATGAGTGATGACTTCATATAAATATGAAATTTGAAAAAAATTTCTTTGTTGTTATCATCTCAATTTTCATTCTGAGACTTCAGCAATGTGCAATCACCGTATCATCATGTTAGTGGTGTCTCAATTCATCCAATTATGAAATTTGAAATATCAGTATACAATTATCAAAGTTCACGCCACCGTGAATATTCATTGTCAAGGACCTGGACATTCTATTCTAATGCTTGTTGTCTTTCTCCCAAACATCCCAAACATACGCAATTCATGTGCTGAACCAGTCAAATTGAATGCTATTGCATGCATCCGTTATATAGATTTGTAATTTTTTCCTAAAACCAACTCTTTTTTTTTTTTTTTACCAAATTGCTATAACATGCTATTTTTAACTAACATTAATACATTATGGGTGGATGACTATCTTCAAAAGCCGAATCCATCAATTTGTTTCTTTCCGATGACAAAGTAGAGCATATTTATTTGTCAACTGCCAGATGGAAAAACAACACCATAAAATCCTCGACAATGAAGCCCAACAATGATTATTACCCCGTATAAAAAAAAATATAATATGAAACAAAAAATTTGGGCCAGAAAATAAATAGATATTCTTCGTTCAACATGGATACTTTGTGTTAGTTGGGGTGCCAACTGTCAAGCAGGGGTCATAATGTCAAGTGATCATTTGTTTATATATTATCAATCATTAATTAATTACTAAAAATAATATAATTACTATTTATCTAATTAAATCACATCAGTCAAGATGTATTAAAACTTTTAAGGGTAGCATAGAATCCCCTGTGCATAAGGAACTAGCATTTTCTACTACCATTACACATATTATTCGGAATTGGATCATGTAGATTTTAATTAGGCTTAATTATAATTTGTAAATTACACTGAGACTCTCTTGAGTTTTTTAAAATTATACATAAGTTTTGTTTTTTTTTTTACTTTTTTAACATTTATAATAACTTCTCTTCTAAAAAAAAAACAATATAATTTTTTAAAATAATTAAAAGGTTAATATAATATATAAAAAAAAATGTCAGCGTGATACTTTTTAAATAATCAAGAAGAATAGTGTAAGTGTAAAAAAAAAAAGGAGTATCTGAATAATTTGACAAAACTTCATAAGATACTAAGGTAATTTACTTATAAATAAAAGTAAGTTTCGCAAATAACACAATGTATTGATCAATTTGTCATTTCTCATCGACACACTTCATCATCAACAGAGTTACTTAGTTGGAAAAAAAAAACCCAAGGTTGAGGATTTAGGTGTCTGAAAATCCCGAGGGAATAAAAACAAGAGAAAAAAAAACAATATCTCAAGTTATTGATGATCGTAAATAGAAGCATATTCATTCCACTTAGATCGATTCTGTTCTGACCTTAGGTTTAGGAACCAATTTAGGTCAACAAAGAAAGCACCAATTATATGGTAATAGCATGAAAATGAACACTACATTTTTACACAAGTTAGAAATCCTTTCCAGTATGCAAAGGAAACGAATTATATATCATCAGTAGAAGTTCTACCCCATACTATATACAACCTTGCTTCAAGGTACACCATGGCTTCCCTATATGTAACAAACCTCTAAAGACAACTCTACAAGCAGCTCAAAAAACAAAAGAGAAAAAATTAAAACTGTAAGCAACAAGAAACATGAATTAACAAATCCACCCCGCTTTTCTTATCTTGCTTTGAAGCAGAATATAGGGAGCTTACAAACCATCAGCAATCAATGGCATTCTTCATAAGCTATGGTTGCTGTTGCTGCTGCCCCTTTGGCAACTTGTCACAAAGAATCAATTTTTCTTTCATGTTCAGTTTCCAAAATTGAATAAAGTCGCCGGCGACTTTGCCATCTCATGTCTCGGAGCCTTCTTGAACTGTAGGAAGACCCTCTTCTCTGATAAACGTTGGGTTGAGAAGCTTGGCTACAAAAGCCCACAATTTATGTACATCCTCAAAATTCGTCAGAAAGCCCAGTGAGTCTGTGACATCTTCGAGCCTTACAAAGCTACCTTTTCCATCGCGCCGACCACTATTCTCCATTGGCCTGCAAAATAATATAAACTTTTTTTTTTATTGACCATTTTTTTAACAAAAATCTATTATGATATAATTTAGTGATAAATATGAAATGCACATTCAAATGAAAGAATATGAATCTGCTATCCCCTCCTACTCTATGCAAAACCTATGGATCCTGGAGAGAATTTGCAATAAAATTGACTCTAAGTTAAGGTGCTTCATCTGGAGAGGGAATCACAATCATTGGGTAGATTGGTCTACGATCTCTAAAACTCGTGCCAAAGGAGGTTTGGACATTCATCGATGTCGCCAAGCTAACATTTCCCTACTTGGCAAGCATGTGTGGGATCTTTTGCACGGTAAGGATAAGTTATGGGTTCGCTTACTATATGCGAAATATATTGGCTAAAAAAATATTTTTCACCTTAAGAATTCCACAAGTAGCTCGTATGTTTGGTCCTCTATCATGAAAGCCTTATCTCATCTCAAACAAGGTTTCACGTTTAGGATTGGAGACGGGGATTGCTCCTTTTGGTTTGATCCTTGGTTAGAGGAGGGACCATTGTATGACATGGTAGATGAGGTCCATGAAAGGGACATGTAATTACGCGTTAATGATGTCTATTTTGATGGCTATTGACACTTTGACGTCCTTACTACAACCTTGTCCCAAGACATTCGGAACACCCTTCCATACTTGTTTCTTAATCCTTCTATGCCGGATATTATTAGGTGGAGTGCATCTAGCTCGGGAAGGTATAATACCAAGTCTGCCTATGCGTGGTTGAGTCGAGAGCCTGCTTTTCATCTTACCTGTGCTAAGTTCTGGTTGTGGGTGTGGAAGTCCAAGCTACCCGAAAATGTTAAACACTTTATTTGACTCACCTATAGAGGGAGTCTTCCTACTAACTCTTTCCGCTTCATACGGCATATTACTATTGATTCTTCTTGTTGCAGGTGTGGAGATGCCAATGAAACATAGATTCACATCCTTCGCGATTGTCCCTATACATGTAAGGTGTGACAATACATCCGGTTGCAGTATGGTCTTGATTTCTTCATTGATAATGCTGCATACTGGCTCAGAAGTAACATTCAAGGAAATTTTCAGCTCTTATTCGGCATCACTTGCTGGATGATTTGGCGTGTGAGGAATGAGGTGGTTTTTAACGATATAGTTTGGCCAGACTGGTATATGCATAACCGGATAAGTTCTCTTTTACATCTAGTCAAAGGGACAAACTCGACTAGTTCAACCAGCTCATCCTCAATAGAAAAGATACTGGTTAACCTGAAAACCTCCTCCACAAAACTACATAGGGGAACAAGACATTTAAAAAGGGAATAAGACATGTCAAGTGATTACAGGAGTTGATCTTCTTAAACAAAATTTTCATATTAGAAAAAAAAAAAATAATGCAATTCAACAACAACAACAACAACAACAACGTGAATTATCCATATTTTTTTGATTTAACAACAACAACAACAATAACAACAACGTGAGTTATCCATATTTTTTTGATTCAACAACAACAACGTGAATTATCCATATTTTTTTGATTTTTTAAAGAGTTATGCCATTCATTTGAAATAATTTTTAAAATATTAGTCCTTAGAACATATGTTTAATTTATAGTATTAAGAACCAAATCATTTGATTAAATTTGTTCTCGTTTAGCTAAAAAATATCTTTTTTTTTTATAACGTACATGGATTTTAGTTTGGAGGAACAAAATCGATAATTTTTTGATAGATTTTAAAATTAATAAACTTCACTGTATCCCTGTTTAGTGCATGAGGATTTAGTCTATTGAGCAAAATCAACAACATGTCAACATCCATTTCTTTCTTTATTTAATTTTCTGGAAGAGACAAACGATGAGAAATCAGAAATGCAATCTAAAAAAGAATATTATCAAGTTGAGGTTTAATTTTCATTATCAATTACTCCAGAAACAATTTCAGTTTATGGATTTAATAACTGGCATTTTGGTCAACCTTTGCAAGTGGAGGATCAACATCAAAACATTAATAAAATTACAAATTTTCATAGACATGCTTGATTGGGCCTAATTTATAATCAATCCATGATAAGGGCCTTGTTTATCATGACGTTTATGTGATGTTAACCACTTATTATTATAATTAATATTATTAATTAACTTCTCTTGTTCATCAGTCATCACGCACGTTTTTGTCATATCCATCGAACTTCATCAAGATTCAAGGTAGGTAAAACGTAAACGGCAAATTCACGTTAATGCATGTTGAATGTACATATAAGACTTGTTAATTAATTTGTTTGATCAACACAAGTGAAGAGCGAGGTTATTTTTATTTTATTACCAACAACAGCATAAGAGATTTACAAGAATTACAGCGGGACTTGCATGGGACTTCAATTTATGCATAAGTTCATAGTTGAGAATCTATATTGTAAAAAAAAAAGTTAAATATCTATGACCTTTGCTCTTGATGATAAAAGTGGAGTTAGCATTGTAAACTTTTATAATGTGACTTTCCATGAAATAAGGTGTTCCATTGATGGATTTGGGAGTGAAAAAAAAAAAAAAACCGGTTCTTATGAATCGATTTTTACCTGAACTGATTTGAAAATAAAGTAATATTTTATTCTTTTTTTAATAAAAAAATCCAATTTAATTTAAAATCATTTCAGAATTAGTTTAAAATTAATTTAGACTTTAAAAAATGATTCGAATTGGTTCAAAATTAGTCTAATTTTAAACCCATTTTTTAAAATCACTTTGGTACCAAAACGGTTTTCAAATTGGTTTGAAAAAAATATTTTTTAATCAAACTGGTTAAACAAATTTAGAACCAGTTTGGTTCAGTTTTTTCATCAAACCAAAACCAAACGGGTTTTTGCACACCCATACCATTGATATGCTCTTGCTGCTTAGTGCCTTTGAGGTACTTGATTAATTTCTTTGATCCCTCTTGGAAAAATTTAGATAATTCATCCACTCTAGGTTGTACATACATATATAAATGGGGATTGTTTTGTTGTCTTGAACTCTTGATGATGTAGTTGACCTACTGTTGATTATTGTCTATGACTCCTTTTTTCTATGTTGCCTGTCAAATTGTGCACTATTATTATTTTTTCCATCATGGACTCAATTATTTCAAGGTCCTTAATTATATAGTAGCTTCAAGTTGTAAGATCCTCCACGAGCAACATCCACCAACATGTTTATATTGTGAAATAGCTCCTTTAAAAGGATTCAGATATAGAGTAATCCACTCTAGTATGGCATGGTGGAGACACTTCATGAGGAACTCCTTGACTCAACTTCCATTTGATGAAAGTTTATGAGCCCGCTCCTTATTTTAGCAAATTTTTGTGGAAGAGTAAATTAAAATTCAACATAAGTAGTTTAAACTCTTTGAAAAAAATAGAAAAAATCAGAGACACAAGGAATTATCAGGCTTGATTCCCAATATGGAGAAAAAGGGACCAACGTTTTTTTGCTTAAAAGATGGATTTTTTTTGTCATTTTGGACCATTCTTTTAATCTTCTTTTCTTGATTAGTAGAGTTCAATTTTTCATTCTTTTGGCAATTATTAATATTGAGCTTCTTTAGTGGGGTAATATCACAGACCCCAGCAGGCAATCTCACCATATCCCTTGCAATAGCCAATGTTCAAATCTATTAGAGATTATGAATCTGAAACTAAGATGGTACCATTTTCAAAAGCCCGACTTATATTGCCACATTTTTTTAGATTCTTCAATTGTCCCAGTTAGGAATAGAAATCCTCTCTAGTCTGATTCTTTTCAGTTCGGATAAAGAGTCTAGTACTTTGAAATTGTCCAGTTCAGAAGGATGAAAACCATAATTTGTCACAAAAATAACTTTTAGTTTACTCATTTTCTCCATGTACTCTGGAAAGGAGCACTGGTTGTACTGATTAGTTTGAAGATTCAAAATCAGCTTGAGATGGTTGTATGTGTGATCAACATGAAGTGCAAGTTTCATCTGCAAAAACAACTCATACGATGTTAGTTTGGGAACAGTAACACTGCAACTTTCTTATTAGCATTTTTACTATGTAATAAAGAGTATGTACTTTAGAAACAAAATAACTAAACAGATGATATAGATAATGTGCGGCTGGGACCTGTTGGTCTTCTATATAACTCTGCACACATTTCAACAAAAGCAGGAAGAGGATTTCTTTGGTCTTCTATTTACCAAGTGATCACCAATATCACTTCTCTAATCTGTTAAATGTTAAAGCATTACTTGCAAAGAATATGAAATGCTTATGATATGTTCTAATTGATGTAAATATATATATATATATATATATATATATTAATCTCTCAGAGGACATCAGTATATTGAATTCTGCTTTAAGCTGCTCTACACTTCAGAAATAGGAATTCAAAAGTCAAAACATTTCGCATGCTTTCATTTTCATCAATTAAAGATAAAACTTCAAAATATACTTGAATACCATCTGATGTTCGCAAATTTCCAATAACCTATTTCACATCCATCTCTAGTAAGAGTATTGTATTTGAGATAGAGGACATATAAATGAAGTTATGAAAGCGCTGATGAGGAAATAACTATCACTCTAAACAAATTTCATAAAGGGTTAGGAAATAACTTTCCACATTCTCATTAGAATATATCTTTCCCACTTTTTTCATCACAGCAATAAAAATGACTTAAATCATGCTATAACTACTTTCTTGGAATAAACAATACCCAATTTTATTTTATTTTTTAAAACTCATTACAAATATGAAAATACTACATTTCCAAGTTCACATATCTAGAAACGAGTTTCTAATCCGTGAAACAAACACTCAAAAGAGGAATTACCACTTACTACTTACCCTTGACTTGTTCATCCCAACAGAGCTTTGTAGCCAAAGTTATTACTTACCCGATCCACCATCAACAGAAGGATTGACATACGGTCCTGGGAATCTTCATATTCAGCCTGCTCAACGGTACATCAAACAGTTAGGTAAGTTACCGTTGAGCAAGCTGAAGATGGAGGATCTTAGGAATGCCAAAAGGATGCTTGATTGGTTTCCCAACATCTCTAAGTTTCTGCTCAAAATTCTCTATGTCAATAAGCTCAACTCAGTGTGTTTATGTTATCCTGCCAAATGTATGCTTGATTTCCTGCATCATAGGACTCAGTATTCGCTTTGTTCCTTCTTTTCTTTCAACATTTTTACACCCAATGCCGTCTTTTCAATTTGTGTCAATAATATAACAAGATCACAATCCTTCCTCTGTTAACTCAATCAAACAATGTACTATAAGTTATCAAAGGCACAGAAACTGCATCAAATTGAGAGTGTAGAAAACGAAAAGAGATCTTTATATAATAATAAATAAAAAAACCCAGAAAGAAAAAGGAAGAATAGATAGATACAAGGAGGAATCTCACAGAATCAATGATACGATGAACCCTTTCCTCCTTCAAAATTATGGGTGCACGATTCGCGAAACATGGTTATATATAGGGAATGGTTTTGAATATTCCTTGGTTTCTTCCTCTGAGTTTCCACTGTCTTTCCTCGATTCTAATGTTTTACATTTGTTTGTCGGCAGGAATTAGAAAAAATTACGTAGCTGGACAACTTTTTTTAAAAACATTCATAATTAGCTACTCTTTTATTTATTTACAAAAGCAAACAAAAGCAGACTAGAATAATATATATATTTATACCATTATCACATGACAAACAAAAACACAAAATATATAAGGTGATACGAAGACAAATCATCAAATACATACTATGTAAAATATAATGAGCATGAAACAAGTATAACAAAGTATTAATGAATTCTTATACTTGAAAAATGAAAATGTCAAAATGAAGGTCCATGATACAAATTTGAAAAGAAATTAAAATGTTGATGTTCTAATTGAAGAATTAAGACTTATAATATATATTTGGGAAAAAATAAGTGAAATATAGGTGAGTAAAGAAGGAAGAATTAGTTGTTTCTTTCATTAAATTCTGGCACTTAAAAGTTACTATGGAAATCATAAATAAATGTATAGTTGTTGAATGGTTAAGAAAAATTGAATGCAAAGAAGAGATGGATAAAATATGAAGTGATTTTTGTTGTTATTCATTAAATAATTAAAACTGAAAAGGTAAAATAAAAATGACATCCACCCTTTGCTTCCACACCAAACTCAATTTAAAGACAAAAGTTGATCACAAATAACTTTGAGGGACAACCAAACATAAAGTATAATATGTTTGAGGCTTTAGAAAGAAATTTGATGCCACCAAACTGAAATACAAATATACCTTAATGAGTCACATATACAATATGAAGTGCAAGTTTCATATGCAAAAACAACTCATGAGTTAGTTTGGGAACAGTAACAATGTAACTTTCTTATTAGCATTTTACTATGTAAAGAGTATGCACTTTAGAAACGGTATAACTAAACAGATGATATAGATAATGTCCAGCTGGGACCTGTTGGTCTTGTATATAACTCTGCCTACATATCAACCAAAGCAAGTGATCTACCAATCACTTTAATGGCAAGTGGTAAACCCTTGCAATATCTCACAACTTGCATTTCAGCACAGGCAAATAAAGTAAAGAGTCAAAACCTGATATATGGGGTGCCAAATTTAGGAAATGCAACCGTTGAAGTCACTAAAATTTTTATAATCAGATATCTGAATTTTAAATTTCTCAAGGAGGGCCTCTGAGCAAGGGCAAAACTGTTTAATTGCCTCTTCATCATTTAGAAACTCAGGCAAATAAAATATTTTCCTTGAATTTACCTGAAGAAAGCAAAGAGATTTGTCAAGCCCAGAGAGCATTTGTTTTGATGTATTGTACCAAACACAATATTTTACTGAATGAAATGAATACAGGTCAAAACAAAATGCTTCTCTAATCTGTTAAAGAATTGTTTCAAAAGAATATGGAATGCTTTACATAAATTACATATACAGCCAAGTTTGACCTCTGCTTCAACCTGCTATTTTAGGAATTCAAGACATTTTTCATGCAGCTAAAACTTCCAAATATACTTGAATAGCATTTGATAGAGGACATATGAATGAAGTTATGAAAGCACTAATGAGGGAATAACTATCACTCTAAAGTCTAAACAAAATCCATAATGGACTCGGGTATGTTTGGTTTGCCGTTTATGTGCAGTCCCTGAAATTCATTTTGCAAACTAAGTTTGTTAAAGTAATTCTCCTTTTACTTGTATATTTCAAACTGAGTTTCAAGACAAAGTTATAACAGAACTTAGTTTAAAACCAGGCCCAACTAAAAATCAAACAAGATGGTTTTTAAAATTTACATTTGAACATACCTTTTGGTTCAAACTGAAAACCAAACATGCACTTGATTGACACAAACGTCCGTTCACATTGGAAAAACTGCATTCTGAACACACATACAAGAAGATTTAGCGAGCCAATATCATCAAAGCAAAGAGGAATTACCACTTACCCTTGACTTGTTCATCCCAACTGAGCTTTTGTAGCCAAAGTTGGTAAAAGGATGGACATTCCGTTCCAGACAACGTTCATCTCCAACTTTCTCAACGGTATATGCCATACACCAATCATACCGTTGAGCAAGTTGAAGATGGAGGTTTTCTGGAACGTGAAAAGGACAATTGATTGGTGCTCCAACACCCTTTAAGTTTCTTCTCAAAATTCTCTGTCAATAAGGTAACAAGTTCTGTGGTGTGGCCTTCTCCCTCTATTCAATCAAACAATGTATAGAAGAAACTCAGCGTTGATGCATCAAATTGAGAGCTTAGAAAACCAGAAGAGACAGTTATATATACTGTAACGGCAAAAGCTAGAGTAGAAAAAGAAAAACACGGAGAGCAAAAGAAGAACAGATAGATACAAATAGATTTAACGTGCAAAAAGAGAGTTTCTTATTTCTTACCTTTCTGCTTAAAATTATGAGCTCCAATATATGGGATTCGATATTGCAATTGACACATGGTATATATAAGGCATGATTTTGAATATATCTCTACCTTGGTTTCTTCGTTTTCCACACTATAGTTTCCAGTGACTTTCCTCCTTTCTAACGATTTATATTTATATTTTAACAGTTAAGTTGACAGAAATTACATGCATATATAGACTTTTCAACAAGAAGAGGAGATATGATTACATAACGTCAAACTAGGCTTTTACTTCCTTTTTTTTGCTTGGATACACCTTTTTTTACTCATTAACATGTTTTCATATATTACAAAGTTTAATAGCGTTTCACATATACGACCTGGTTTGCACCAAAAAAAACATATACGACGTGGTCGAACTTAACTAACGTCATGTCGTGTATGAGTTTTAACGCGCGCTCCTTCCGTAAAAGGGGGGCTGTATAACGCACACGGCTCTCCCACGTCTGTCTTTTTTTTTCCTTCCGTAAAAGGGGGGCTGTATAACACACACGGCTCTCCCACGTCTGTCCTTTTTTTTTTTTAATTAACACACTATTATTATTATTATTATTATTATTATCCTACACGTCTACATCAAGAATAAAAAAAGAGAATAAAAATACACAGAAAAATGTAAACTCAATCTTTTGTCATCTTCTTTTGTGTTTTTATCCGTTACATGAACATTACAAATTTTAAAAGAATGAAGCTTTAATAGGCCTAAAAATCTAAAAAAATGGTATTTCTGTTCAAGGCAAAAGGAAATAAAAAAGCAGTAAGAAATAAAAGCAAGAAAAAAGCAGCTTCAGCAGCTTCTCCACCAGCAACAGCTTCACCAAGCAGCTCCATCATCACAGCTTCTCCCAAGCAGCTCCATCAGCACAACCTCATCCCAGGCAGCTCTGTCTGCAGCCTCATCAACTAGCAAGCTAGGCTAGGCTCTAGGGGTGGCTGCAAGAAGAAAATGACATTGACATGAGAAAACCCTCCTAGGAAGGAAAGCTGAGAGCAAACCCTCCTAGGAAGAAACCTCATACCTATATATAAGAGGCAGCAGAACAGATAAGGGGGAGAGGAAAAAAGCATAAAAAGAAAACAGAGAAAAAGAGGGCACAGCAACGATCAAAAGAAAGACTGAGATCAGAAAAAAGGAGAAAAAATAGAGAACAGAACAGCAAGAACAGAAAACAGAAAAGATACTGAAAGCACTGCAATACAGAAAAACCGAGAGATTAGCAGAGAAAAGAAGTAGGACATCAAAGGAAAAGGAGAATAGAAAATAGAGAACACTGAACAAACAGGTTTTCTTTCAATCTTCATCGTGTATTAGCTCTTTTTCTATTTGATTGTAAGCAATATACTATTTTGCAATCTATCTGTTGTTTGAATCTATCTGCTCAAAACAGTAATAAAGAGATATGAATCTAAAAGGAAAACACTATATTTAAATTAATCAAACCATCAAAGATAAATCAGGATCATAAACAGACAGATTCAAAACACCAAAGAACACCAGAATCATTGAGCTCAATCCCTCAATCCCAAACAGAGACCCAACACAAATAGAACCAACACAAACAGCCACAAAGTAAGGCACGAACAAATCAGAGAACCCAACCAATCAGATAAACCAATCAAACAGAGAAATTAATTCAAACCAAAGAGAAACAGAAATAGGGAAAGGAAAGGAAGAAAAGTGAGAGGAAGAGAAACCACCGGGAGCCACCGCGGCCACCAAACCTCACCCCATGACCGCCATCGCCCTCGCCGCCACCGCGCCCCTCCGCGCCAGCTACACCTCATCCCACGACCACCGCGACCTCGCCCCCCCACGGACCATCCTCGCCAAGCCCTCCGCCAAACACCCAACCACCATCCTCCGCCAAACACCCAGACCTCGCGTCGCCACCGCGACCCCCTCGCCCAGCCGCGCAACCCTCGCCTTCCCTCGCGCCGCCACCGCCACGCGACCTCCGCCGTCCGCGATGGCCACTGGCGTCGTCGCGTCGCCACCCCCCCTTCCTCTTCTCTCGCAAGCGCCGCTGCTCCTAGGGTTCATTTTTGTGAATCTGAAGAACGAGGGATGAGACCCTTTTTTTTTTACACTCCAACACCCTTTCTATTTACACCACGAATATTAATAAGTTACAACATATTTGTTTTGGACCAGCCCTTCTATTCACACCACCAATATTAATCAGTTGTAACATATTTTTTTTGGGCCATCATTTCTATTTACACCTCCTATATTATTAAATTACAATGCATTTATTTTGGGCCATATTTCTGTTTACACCTCCATTTTACTAAGTTACACTTTCTTTTCTTTTTCTTTTTTAATTATCAATAGTTTTCTAAATTAAAATCATTTCAAAAAAATAAAGATGAATTGACTTTTTGGGTGTACACCTCTATCAATTTTTTCAAGTGTTTTTTTTAGAATAAATGAATTGTGACAACTCAAGAGTTCTAAATTAAAAATAAAAGAATAAAAATAATGTCTCTCCTTCTTTCCTTTAATAAAACTAATATTCATAGAAAAATAAATTATTCTTTTCTAGTAATGTTTTGGTGAGATAAATGTCTAAAAATTATAAAATATTTTTGCTTAATTAATTAAAAGTAACCGTCTTTGTGACGAACGTTGTAGAGTGCTAATACCTTCCCTAATAAACATTGGTGGCAACTTCTCTGATCTATACATTCGATTTTTAATTGCTGTCTTGTCGTGACCCCGATTGCGACACTTAGTATCTACTAAATATGTTTATGCACTCTGATTATAATTTATTTTTCTCTCTTAGTATTTTTATTTTATTTTAATTGATTTTGATAATTTTTAAACCATCAGAAAATATAAATTGAATTTTATGATAGATAATTATGGTTTTTGAATTGTAGAAATTACATTTTAAAGATTTTAACCAACACTGATTATTTAATCGACGACATATATTCAAAACAATTCTTTTACTTCCAATGGTCTTTATTATAAGATACATTTTAAAAATATATTTTTTGTTTTTTTATGATACATTTTACACTTTTTATAGAATATTTATTTATTTTTATGTATTTGTTCTTATCAAAGACACTTGGCCTCAATGCTTTGGAATTGTTCTTTAAGGAGAAGAAATTAATAAAACGTTTGTTTTTTTCTTTAAGAAGTCATTAATAGTATTCTCTAGCTATGAAATTAATATTTTTCCTTCTCAGACATTTTCAACTCCTGAATTAAATATTGTGCCTTCTAGGTCGTTGTGACATAGCTCTATATTTCCACTCTTGCTTTGCAACACTGTCATGATTTCTCTATCAATGGAGACAACTCAGACAAGTGTTGAATTCGCAAGAAGGTGTTGAAAAGTATGGAGTTGTTGAAGATTCGTAAGAAGGTCATGTATCAATTCTACAAATTAATTCAAACAAATTTCTTGAAAATGAAAAAGTGCAATATGAAGCACATGAAGACCCGAATGTCCCGTGTATAAGAGAATAATGAGATGGTAAAGTTTGACTAGGGATCCAATAAAAAAAAATAAATTATTTGAGACTTTAATTTTTTTATTTATTTATCATGAATTAAAAACATATTTAAGTTTAATTATAAATATATATATATATATATATATATATATTATTTTTTCAATTATTTTCTATTAAATAATTTTATTTTAAACAAATATATAACCTTGGTTCAGGCGATGCGTGTATCCTTAATTATATAGAAATTCTATTTACTAATGTTAAATTTTTATTAATATTTTTTATTAAATAAGTTTATTTCAAGCATTGTACCTATTTTCACTTATACAGAATAAATGAATTCTATTCCTGTATGTTGAAATCTGATTTAATCGAGTATTAAATAAGTTTATTTAAGACAAATCATGATATTTGTATCCTTATTTCATTAGTAAAAAAAAACCTTATTTCAAGAAATATGCTTATTCACAACTAATCTTGTTTAGATATGTTTTTTTTTTTTTATACCGAATGTTAACTGTTTATTTATTTGTATTAAGGTTGTGTTTGACAAAAAATAATTGAAAAACTAGCTTAAAACTAAAAAAACTAGTTAAAAACTTAAAATATAGTTGGTAATTGATTTTTTTTGAATAATAGTTGGTAATTGATAATTGTTAAATTATCTTATTAACTTATAAGTATTTAGTAAAATTATCTATTAAAGTAGCTTATACATATAAAATAACACATGTAAACATGTTTATATGATACTTTATATAATTACTAATTTAATTTTTTTGTTAAATAATATTTGGAGGTAGTTACTTTCTATTAATTGGTTATATTTTTAATTAATTCTAAACTCTTGTAGTTTTTTTAATCTTTTTTTTTTTTTTATGTGAAGTTGTAGTTCAGGAAGTTTTAAGAAAAGATTAAGACGTCCCAATTAAGTTGACAACCCCTAGCAGCTTTCATCCTAAACCCTCCAACCATGTATTATTAATAAAGTAAAGAGAAAAAACAAGTAAAAGTGGGGGAGACTAGACAAAAATCCACCGAAAGGAAAATTAAAACATGGAGGATTATAACAAAACACATAATCAAAACAAAAACTAACAAAACAACTTATTGAGCCCGAGAGGTAGTGTTATTACAAAATTTATAAGTCTTTTCACGGTGCATTATCTCTCCTTTCTTTTTCTTATTCTTCTTGGGTTTATCCTTCACCACTGACATGATCGTGCAGGGGGAGGCTAGGACCTCTTCCTCTCTACTTAAAAGGAATTGTGAGATGAGTTTTAAATCCACCAGAACTTGGGGACCCCAAGGACTTAAGATTCTGTCCAAGTAGGGAGTTAGGAACCTTATCACCCATAAGGACATTGTGTCCTAAAGTGGGGCTAGGCGCGGCCGTGGAAGTATCTTGTGGTGAGCTGCTCTTTACATCCTTTTCATTTAACTCAGCCACCCAATTCTTCACGTAACTAGTAGTGTTATGGCTCATAAAAGTAGTAGTTGAAGTTATCCTTAGGTCAGTATCAAGAATCTCCTCGGTCTTACCAAATTCCTCATGAGTAGTAGCCTCAATTGCGTTAGTTTCCATTTTAGAAGTCCTTGCGTCCATTGCTCCAATCTCATCATCCCAATAGTTTCCTCATTCTTATCCTTAGCATCTCTCTCATGGTCATCTTTGTTGTCATTATCATCAATCCTAAACTTACCCTCAAAAGTGTGTTTCCTCGTGCCCTTCTTGGCTTCAACATTGCCTTTTTCATTTACCTTGTTATGCTTGCAATTTGAGATAGAGTGCGCAATCATCTGACATAGGTCGCAGAATTTCAGAAGTCTCTCAAACATCAAGTCCACAAAGAAAGCAGAGTCTTTTCTCTCAACAAGGATTCGATCCCTCAACAATAATTTCAAGTCCACGTCAACTAGAACCCTAACAAAGTGACCATAGCTCTTTGAACACGTGGCTACATCAATGGCTAAGGGTACACCCCTAACAATCACAAACAAGATTTCCTCCCTCCAATATTCTTGAGGCAATCCATAGATTCTAACCCAACTTTGTACATTAAACAACTTTACCAAATTAGGGTTGAAGTCAGGAGTCTATGATGAGAGTCGAAGCACTCTAGGTGATAGCTTGCATAAACCCACTGCAAGTGTTTTTTGCATATCTCCAAGATTCAAAAATGAGAATTTAAAGAATTTCTTACCAAATGAGACTAGTCTCCAAGGGCTGGAGAGTTGCCATACCTTCATCAATTTCTCCTTTAGATTAAGAGTGCCAGGGGGAGTATTTCCCTTTAGGAGGACAAGCATGCCATGCAAAGAGGCTTTGCAACTTGCAAGGCTTGTCATTTATTCCTCCTCTGAAATTTGTACAACCATGACGTTTTCTTTGAGGCATGGAGTGCAGAGCTAACTCAAAGAGATGGTGCAGGTGGTCCTGAGAGTGTCCACAAAGGATCGTTTGGACTCGACTGGTTGAGAAGTAACCAAGGCATGGAAGTTGTAGCATTTGGCTACTATGTAGCAGTGCACTCCAAGGTGGTAGGAGGCCAAGGAGAGCGGTAAGAACACCAAACCCTAGCCGAACTAACCTATTCAAAATTCTTCTTAATTATTTGGTTTTTCAAATACACCTCTTTCAATTGTTATATTTTTCTCATATAATGCATCTTACTATTAATCTTATATTATATACTAAAGTATTCCCAATCAATTTTTAGATAAATAAATTAATATACCCTTAAGTATATAACATATTTTCATTATATTAATTAATGTAAAGTTAAAATATCTTGAAGCATAATTTTAAATATATATATATATATATATATATATATATATATTAATATGATTAATGTAAATAGTGTAGTAGTTCTAATAAATCGTTAGAAAAAAGAAATCTTTTTTTTTTAAGGAACTGATAAAAAAAAAAACTTAACATATATCAAAAACAAGGTAATGAGTAACTTTAATAAATACGGTAAGATAAAAAGGAATAAAATATAAAAAGAGAAAATAAGTGATACATTAAGCATGTAAAATATTTTACAATGTAATGTAAGTACATCATTGTTGAAATTTATATAATAAAGCTAGAAATTATCATTTTAAAAATGTTAACATGAAGTAACATTTCAATAAATATTATAAACTAATATAGAAAAACTCTTATAGCAAACACACTTAATAACTTCATTACATATCATATACGTATCATTATTTATAAAAGAAAATCTATTTATTTATGTAAAATCCATAGCAGAAAATGAAATAAAAAAGTTTAAAAAGTTCATAAAATTCATTAAAATTTAATTAAAAAAATAATTTTATAAAATTCTTATGATTTTGAATAAAAGATGATTTTTTTTTTAAATTATTCAAAATTTTAATTAAATAATATAAAATTTTATTATTCTGAATTTTTTTTTTTTAATGAAGAAAGTAGGAAGAGTGAAGACAATTAGATGACGTGTTTAGCACGAGACTCACGATGATGAGCAAGCATCACCGCCAAATTGCCACTCAGCACGCGTTCCGCTCCGTTCAGTCAACAGTCATATCCAACAGTTTCTCCCTTTCCCGCCGAATCACCTCACCATACCAAAAGTTAATCCTTCTCCATCGCTCACATCTCAACACAATTACATGATATCACTCTCGCTCTCTCTCTCTCTCTCTCTCTCTCCACCACCATGCCCTTGAAAACCGTTATCCGGCGGAGACTACTGTCTCTGCTCCGGCCATGGCTCCTAGAAGAGCCTCACCTCGATCTCCAATTAGGTTATCTCCACTCCCTCGCCGTCCTCACCGACCTCCGCCTCGACACCTCCGCTCTCAACCGCCTCTTCGACGCTCCCGCCTTCCTCTTCTTCAAGGAGCTCACCGTCGAACGCGCCACCCTCCGATTCTCCGCCTGGTCTCCCCCTGCCTTCACCGTCGAGCTTCACGGCGTGCGCATCGTGCAATCGTTCGAGTAATCAAATCAAACACTCGCGCAAGATGAAGCTAACGCTATCACCTTTTATTATTATTTTTTACACTGATAGTAACTGTTTTTGCTTTTGAAGGAAGCCGGAAGCGGAGGAGTGCGTGGCGCGGTTGCGAAATTCGAAGTATGATTATTCGGATTATCTCAGGAGGAATCTCTCGGCGCTTGATCCTGAGGTAATGTAATGAGTGCACTCCTTCGAGTCTGAATTTACGATTCACACTAAGGTAGATGACGAGTGTTGCTACTTGGCGGCGAGGTTCTTTTTTGGTCTAATACGGATTTTCTCACAATTAGAATGAGATTAGAGATAGTTTATGTGATTGTTTTCAGTTACTTTATTTAATAGGATGGTACATTGACCTGTTGATTATATTATTAAGTTATTTTGGTAGAATTATTACTTAAAATCACTTGTTCAATGATTGTTTTTAAAGCTTCAAGATGCTCCGGTGACTGCAGGGTTAGTAGTTGTTTGAAGTAGAGTAGACAGAAACAGAACTCATGAACACTGGTTAAAGAAAACAAAAACTAATAAAATGTGTTGTCCTATTTTCTGCATGAACACAGACATTTTTTTTAAGTTTTAAATTTTGAAAACAATTTCTTTTTTTCAAAAAGATCAATCAAAGTGGTCCCTACTGATTTGCATACTAGTGAACCTTTTCTTCCATAGGAAGGTATTGCACAAAATAAATGTAAAATGATGGAAAAATACTGAAACTACTTAGGTTTATTGAATGTGGAAGATAGTGGCTGTATCATTGTCATGTTTCAACTTTTAACCATTTATACATCTTTATAATTAGGGAATACTACTGGAATAGGAAGAACCGCTAGGTGCTCAGTTGATAGATTTGTTGAAAATGGGAAAAAGGTCCTTTGTGATTGATATCTGTTCTGAGTCCTACGAGAGAGGCATATCAAAGCTGCTGATATTTGTTTTCTTTTTCTCTTTTTGCTTTCCCATGCAGACTCAATTTGTTAAATATATGTCATTATGGGGATTACAGTTACCAGTTACCTATCGTATGAATTGTAGGGCTGTTCATTGCATCGCATTTTGGAGAGGATCTTATTTGCTGTACCTGAGAAAAAAGATTTTACAACATCTTTTTGGAATCTTATTCTGAAAAACTGTCATCTAGTGGCACATCGCATTCATGTGGAGGTTCAATTGCCGGTCTTAAATGATGAGTTTATGTGTTTTGGGGAAATAAAAGAGTTAAGTGTAAGGTCTAAATATGTGGATCAAAAATGTCTTCTCAGAGGTTTTCTTAGTACAATTTTTATTCCAATGAAAGAGAGCACTCTTATATTAAAAGGTGTTGGACTCAGGGTCAGATTAGTTGGAAAAAATCCCACAGGCAATGTTTTGCTTTCTTCTGACATGCAAATTATCATTAAATTCAGAGATCTTAAGCTTGCAAGTTGCACCCTCTGTTTTCCAGAACTAGCTTTTTCATTCTCTCCAGATGACATTTCTGCATGTCTACTTTTCAACAAATTGCTATCTAATAAGTACAATCCATCTATAGGTGCTAGACAATTATGGAGAATAGCTGCTAGCAGAATTGGCCATGTGACTGTAACTCCTAGGCTGTCATTGCATAGATTAGTTGGAGTTATAGGTCAATGGATACACTATGTCAATGCTTATGAGAAGATCTTGCTGTTAATTGGATATTCTACTTGCCACACATGGAAAAAGTCCATTTCTAAAATGTCTCGTAACAAACTGATTTTAAGTTCTGCTAGTCACCATTGGAAGTTGATTTCTGACATTGAGAAAAAGTTGCCTGTCGAGGGCATATCACTGGCAAGGAGAATAGCTCGTCATAGAGCAGCATTGAAAAATTCAATCAACTGTCATGAGGATTTTGTCACCACAAATAATTTTTTCCGTCCTTTTATTTTTATGCTGTCATTTATGTGGAAAGTGATCTCTACAATTATCCATTGTCTAGGAAAAATCTTCTTTGGGGAAATTTTTTTGCAAGATCCAGATATTGATGGGTGTCGTTTGGATTTGGAAAGCCTTATTGAAGACCCTTGTCAAAGTTGTTGTTTTGTGCTGAACTTTGGGAAAATCATAATAACAGTTTCCCAAATCAATGAGATTCATCCATCTGTATATGAAAAGTTACAGTCACTTGCTGGGATTGCATGCTCAGATTTCCTTTCGATATGTTTTTGTATTGATGCTTTGTTATTAATATCTGTGAAAGATACATTTGAACAGCGAATCTTTCTATCATGTGGGCAAATGAAGGTTGAATCTGCACCTTTGACAATGTCAGCAGAAGCATGTACATCGGATCCACTTAGTTCAGCTAAAGGAAATGGAAAAGAAGTTATTAATCATATGGAATCAGTTATGTGGGTTGAACCTGCGAAAATATTTCTCCTTTCAGAAATTGATGCAGGCCAGGCTGAAGATTCTTGTGATTCTCGTATTGAAAGCTTTATGGAAAAGTTGTCTGTGAGTTGGAAAGGAATTTGCAGAAAATTGAATGAAAATGAGATTGAGTATTCTGAAAATCCATGTATTCTCTCTAAGATTGAGATATCTTCCACAAACCCAGGCCAGAAGAATCCAGATTTTGGGTTTTGTGAATGTGGTTTAATGCTAGGGAAATTAAATTTAGTTTTGACTCATTCTTCAGTAGCATCGCTGTCTCTAATTCTTAGTCAGATCCATCATGCTCCTTACTGGGAGGACGGGAGGAAAATGCCCATTGTGTCAAATTTTGTGGACAAAGCAGAAATTGCTTGGGTTAACAAATATGACTGTTATTCCAAAGAATTGATTATGTCCTTGCTTCTACAGCTTCCAGAGAAACACATTCATTTTGGAGTATTTGTTGATGGTCCTTCTGTTAGATTTTCACACAAAAGGGAGGCCAATCTTGGTGGTCAAAACATTGATGACAATATCAGTCAGGATAATTTTGAACTCACTTTTGATTTCCATGATATTGAAGTGGTTGTTGGTTCACCTTTTGGTATGGCACCATTGACAGGTCAATTGGGGCATGATAATGGCAAAGCAGAGTGTGTTAAATTGGACCCTCGGGTGATTGAAATTCCAAAACCAAATAATGGTAAATATGCATCCTCAGGAAAGATTTCAATTGATTTTTACCTTCATCTAAATGGCATAAATGCTTGTTTGGAGAAGTCAGAAGGAAACCATCAGATTCAACTTTTTATATTGAAGCCAGTCACTGTCCAAATATTGTCCTTTAGGTAGGATCTTGGCTACAGGCTGATAGTTTGTTTTTCCTTCATTTTATGGCAATAGTTTCTTACAGGTGTTCTTATCTTGATGAATTTTATTTCTTTCGTCTCTGCTACATAATTGTCCTGCAAGTTAATACATGGCTACTACATAACCATCCTGTTTAATTAAATGCTTCTGCATTATTAAATACATAATTGTTCTTAATAACTGCCACATGCAAGAGTCTATATCCTATATACATTTCAAATACTTGGTTTATTAGTCTCACCATATGATAAGATTTGATATTTCGTTTGGATAGTGGCAACTAATAACTAATAAGACGTTAATAGTTTGTCAAAGATTCATAGGCCTCTCACTCATTGCTATTTCCTCTAGCATCCATGTTACAGAACTGGACCAGAATTGAAGTGGAAGGATGGAATCTATGTTGTTAGAATTCCATGTCTCTAAACTGGTATCAAGTTGATGCTGAATGGAGATCAAGAACAACAAAGAACATAGAATACAAACTCTCTCATTCCATGTATCTGAGAGACCTAGATTCTACCCTCCTTTCTCCAAAACAATCAATATCTACCCTCTCTCTAAATCTCTGTGACTGCCCTATAACCAATTTTAGTTGTACAGTAACTAACTAAACTTTTACTGATGTTATCTGTCATTATTAATTTTCTATTAATGACAGATTATGGCTCTACTTCTCTCCACTCACTGTTAACAATACACCCTTCAAATGTTACATCTTGTCCTCTAGGTCAAATACAGGAAGTGTCTTGAATGGTCACTTTGCTACTGACTTAGAGTCAGTGTTATCAATGGCGAATGACGGAACATGGTGGAAGGCTGAAATTCCGCCATATAAACATGCCATTGCGCTTTATGGCACCGCCATGGTGGACCTCCCTTCACAAATTGCCTATAGCGGTTAGCAAAAAATCAGCCATGCCATTCTGCCGTGGCAGGGCCATAGCGGCTATTTAACAACACTGCTTAGAGTTATTGAGTATTGGGAGTAAGAATATCCGAGACTCCTATTTTTCATAGAGTTTAAAGGTAGTGCACTAACAGTGTAACATAGTTTTACATTGTTGGGCCATGACAACCTTCATGTGTGATAAGTCCATTAACTTTTATAAAATTATCTTAAAAGTCATACAAATGGTGGGTTGTGATGGTTTGACAATGTAAAATTATGCTATACTGTTAGTGTACTACCGGTAAACTCTTTTTCTTATACATATTTTAAAAATGTATTATTCATAAGCTTCTTCCTTGTGATTATGATTATGAACTTTTATGATTATTTTTATATTGCAGGGATTACATTTATTCCTTGAGCACAACAATGTCTGCCTTTTCAGCTGCTTCTGACATAACTGCTGAAGGATTCACTGTTTTGATATTTTTGGATGAGGTTTATATGATCTATAAGGTGATATCTTTTCTCCCTATTGAAGTCAAATGATATTTATTGTTTTGCTGTGTAGTATAGTTGGTCAGTGACATGAATAAATTAATTGTCAGAGAGGTATTAGATATTTCTAATGTATTGATTTTCATTTATCTAGTAATAAATGATATGTCTTAAAGCAGTTACAGTTACAGTTACAGCTGGTGTCAAAATATTCTATTTCAATTTCAATTTCTTTTTATGTAACCAAAAATTTAACTCATGATAGAAGAGAGGTTGAGATCTATTGTTTAGGTTCGGTGTTTTCTTGGGTAATTATTAATTATAAAAATAAATGTATAGTTATTATCTGGATTTGTAGATTCTACATGTAAAAAATTTATTGTATTTGACTTAGATTTAGAACAGAGAGGTTTGTGATATCTGTTATGATATTTATTGAGAGTTATTGTCTATTATTTCATTAATTTTGTTTTTGTATTATACATTGTTGTGCTCAAGGAATAAATGCAATCCCTGCAATATTGATTAGACAGAGATCCTAGTGTGAGATCCATGCATCACCTTCTCAGCCTCACACCCGTTTTACTGATTATAAATAGACATTCTAGTTGCCTGATAGCAGGCCAGCAATTAAGAGAGTCTATGTTAAGGAGAAAAAGAGTGGGACAGATGAAAATGATGTCCTGGCTAATTGAAAGGGAGAGTTAGTTAGTTTTAGAAATAGGTTTAGATTACAGTGTTATGAGTTCTGGGTTCATTATCTGGTGTAGAGTTCCCATATCTGTTTCTGTTTTCTAGATACATTATTGCTCATCTCTGTACATATTCATTGTAACATTTTGTATAAATATGATACCAGTTCAGTGCTTTGATGTGAACAATTCACCCAAATTACGATTTTTCTTCCACTAATCATTTTTGATACCTTGAAACAAACAAACCTATATGCTTATTATGAGAACTCACAGAATGAAAATATTGAAAGAGAAATTAGATTCTGATTGTATTGATATTCTGTTCAATGAGTTACAGAACTCAGATATATATATACAACAGATAGCTTGAGCTGCAAGCTTGTCTGTCAGTTAGGATCTAACTAACCTATAACATAGCTCAACACTAATATACAAGAGTACATACATAGCCCAACACCGAGTATACTAAGTACTCTATTAATTATTTTGCAACTGTGTATTTAATAAATTCAGATCTATTCTAATTTATGTATGTATATTACCGAGTCATGACTAAAAGACTTTTTTCTCTGTTGACAGGCAGTGGCAAGTTTGTCTTCTGTAGTATCTTGTCTGTTTAATAGCTTTGGCAATGCTGATTTCATACATCCTGAAATTATTCAACAAGAAGCACTGTTTGCAGCACCTGATAGCAGTGAGACAATTACACGAGGAGCTTTACTGAAGAATAATGTCTGCCCTTTTTTTATTAATCTGACCTGCAGATTCAACTCTATGGAGATTGTTCTCCATAATTCTAGGACAAGTGATAATTTGGAGAGTTCTACCACAAAGTTTCACTCTTTAACTGGCAACAAAATGGATGTGCATAAGTTGCCTGGCTGTGGAATTTGGATTTCTGTTCAGCAAACAACTATTGTGATATCTTGTGAAGAAGGGAAAATGGATCTCCTGACTGATTTATCAGGAATCCTGTCTTTTGTTTTTGAATACCAGAACTCAGTTGCATACACAATTGACCAAATTGTACTTGAAAATTTATTATCGCGGTCTATTAATTGTTTACATGAAATATCTCTTTCAGGTTGCTTGTTTACTTTATGCTTGAGTCATGTTCAAAATACCTCATCTTCAGGAAATGCAAGCAAAACATTTGGTAGTATTAATGCTAATGGCAATACATCTTACTCAGTACGAGAAACTAATTTGACAGCCTCTGAAAGGTTAAGTAATCAATCTTCCCAATCAGTTACAAAAATGGGGTCTCCTACAAATACCAGTGTGCCAGCTTCAACTAGTCACTGGTTAATAATGGATGTTGCAATAACTAATATCTTCATAGGGAGATGTTCACTGAAGAGTGATCTGATTCATGCACATAAATTGAATAAGCTTCTGTCTTTACTTTCAATTGGTGGAGAGTTTCATATGATATCCTGGGAGATTCAGGTAATAATCTCTCAAGCATGTTCCTGCATCTGTTTTTTTGTGCCTTCTATTACAAATCTCAGGGAGTTTATCTATTTTACAGATGAAGCTGTTTTTTAACATCTCAGGTTTAAAATTTATACTAAATTATAAATGTTATTGAGCAGGGTGGATTCATTTTTCTTGAAACAACATCTTTGCCAATGGCCATTGATAACTATTCTTCATATCTTCATTATATTGGCAATCTCACTTCTGATGCATATCAACCTAATAAAGGCATCAAGAAGGAAGAGCATGGCAGAGAGAACAATACTCTAGATGATGTGATTGATCAAGGGACTGTTAGCACTTCTCAACAAGCTACATGTAGATTGCCGGATGCATGTCACTTATCTTTGTCTCACTTTGTTTTTGTTTTAGCTCTTGAAAACGAATCTGGTAATTAATCTCTTCTCTAGACTCTAGTTTTGTAGTGCAACTTGTTTTTTTTTTCCAAATATAATTACAGTTCACTACTGCAGGTGGCATCCAAGAAATTATAGTAGAGGTTGACATTCATCTGAATTTTGAATTGGCAACTACTGGGAGGAAATTAACATTTGACCTTTCTCGTTTATCGATCCTATCTCAAATTAGTCAAGGGAGAGTGGAAGATAAAACAGCAATTCCTCATTTTTCTTCTGTCACATCAAAAGATTTGTCATATCAGCTTGCTTCAGCAGATTCTGTTTTAGGATTTCAGAATTTTGGTGCATTGACCTCAATTAGTGATGCAAGTAGTTCAAAAAACACTGTTCCTGTTCAGTTAAGTCATCAAAACCAAATTTTGAAAAAATTAAAAGCTTTCATGTCATTGGAGAGGCCAGATAATGGTACTATGCATTTGTCTCGGTGTTGGTTTGGCACTGGCTCTCTTTCAGGTTTTGATATGACACTTTCTGTATCTGAAATTCAGGTGAACTTTAATGGTATTATTAATTTATTATAATATTTAGTCAATAGTTGCCCCTTCTGCTTTGTTTTTTAATTAAACTTGGCAGACTTTTGTTATTGTTTTTCTTTTCCTGCATGTACAGCTACTAAAGTTATGTTGCATTTGGTCTAACTTATGCTTTGTTATGCCAATATGCCAGACAATTTTGTCAATGTCCTCCTCACTCTCTGGGATATATAGTCAGAATACAATACAAAATCTGGAGAGAAATAATTGGTCTACTAGCCATGAAGTTGACATTAGTTTGGAAGCAATGATTCCTGATGGTATTCAGACTCCATCTATATGTTATCTGTTTATAATCTATTGCAAAATTTTAGTTGTAATTAGCAATGATCTTGTGTAGGGGCAATTGTTGCTATTCAAGATGTCAACCAACACATGTATGTTACAGTTGAAGGTGAAGAAAAGACTTTCAGTTTAGGTGGGATCATTCATTATTCACTTGCAGGAGAAAGGGCTCTTTTCATGGTATGAAATATGTAAATAGTAATGCTTTTAGTTGTTGTACTTGGGGTGTGATTTTTGTGTAAGTTGTGGATGTGGATATGATTTGAAGTTTGTCTTTGTGATAAATGAGAAATAAGATTTTTTTTTTTCTGAATTTAGCTTGAATGTGTGTTTACCCAACAGTATGTTTTGAATTTATATACATGAAGATTACAAAGATAATAAATTACAAATACAATTTACAAGGGAGTTATTAGGTTAACACTATTGCTTTTCTTCAGGTCAAACACTGTCCCCAAAGAAGGTGGAAGTCAACTGTTTTGTGGATTTCCTTTATATCATTGTTTGCTAAGAATGATATGGGTGTGCCGTTGAGATTAAATTTTCAACCTGGATCATGTTTTGTTGACATCTCTTGTACTAATGACGGAGGATGTGCACTTTGGAGAGTCTATCCTCCTGAAGGTGAAAATTATATAGGAATCACTGACTCAGAGTCAGAGGCTAGCAATCAATCAATGAAGAGAACTTTCTACCTCGTGAACAAAAAGAATGACTCTGCTATTGCTTTTGTTGATGGTTCTCTAGAGTTTGTCAGGAAGCCTGGAAGTCCAATCAAGTTCAAAGTTTTTAATGATATTACTGCTGCTTATGGTGTTTCAGAGACAGCCAGCTATCCTAGAATGGCTCCACAAACTACTCTGCACACAGATGAAGAAAGTACTTCATGGCAGGGTGGGAAACTTCCTTGTATTGATATTAAAATTGAAAAAATTTCTCTGAATATCGTTCATGAACTTTCAGACACAGAATATCTCTTCCCTCTCATTTGCTTGTTCATCAACAATACACAACTTATTATACAAACTTTAGCAACAAAATCCAGGGTCATAAGCACATCAAGTGCAGTTGCACATTATTTTGATGCTGAAAGAAACTTATGGTTAGTCTAAATTCCCCCTTGAAATGTCCACTCATGTACTCTTACTTTTTAACACGTTTCAATTGAACTACATTCATGATATTTTTTTTCTAAATTTTAGGGGAGAACTTCTCCATCCTGTTGAAATTTGCATTTTTTACCGTTCTAATATTCAAGCCCAGCTTTCAGAATATAGATCCCATGCCGTGCCTGTTAATTTCTTCTGCAGAATGAAAGAGGTTGTTAGAGTTATATCTGTTTTCTTGGTTCTTTATTTTCATTTAGACATTATATCACTATTTTCTAAATCTTATTGATCATCTGGACAGCTGGATGTTTACCTAAATGAGAATTCATTGGACGTGCTTCTCTTTGTGATTGGGAAGCTGAACCTATCTGGTCCTTATTCACTGCGAAGCTCCATCATTCAGGCTAACCGCTGCAAGGTTCTAGAACTAGTGCATCAACGTGTTCTTACCATTATAAAGAAACAAAAAGACCTAATTAATGGTCCTTCTGTCATTTTCCATTTTTGCTTTAGCTCATAGTTTTTAGTTTAAGCTTCTCATTGTCCTGTTAAATCAAATAAGCTAATGTTTTAAGCTCTACTAAATTAATGGTGCACTTTGTATCATTATGATCAAGATCAACTAATAATAATTGCTAATGGCAGGTGGAAAATCAGTCAGGCTTAAATCTTCTTGTTCACTTTGATCAGCAAAGTGTAACAATACCCAGAAAACAGTCTGCCTCCATTTTATTAAGGTATGCATTTGTTATTGATTTCCATGTATATGACATATTATAAAATATCAAACAACCCTTTTTCTTATGCTGGAGAGTGTAGGCTCTGGCAAAGAACAGAAATTTTGTTCCCACAATTATTTAATTTCTATTTTCATACATAGCATACATATTCCTGATTAATTATTTTTACTATTATTTCACAATAGACATGGCAATTAAACCCGTACCCCGCAAGTACCGCCCCGATATTGACGGGTAATCCCCGCTTTGACCGGATACGGGTACGGGTAATACTCGATTATAAAAAAAAACCGGGTATGGGGATGGGGATGAGGATGTGCATACCCGCCCCGTACCTGTATCCGATACATAAATTTATTAAATTATTTTTATTTTATATTATATATTTTACTTAATAATTTTTAAACATTTACACTTGTTTTATGATTTACAATTTATACTAACTAAATTATTATTGTTGAAAATCAGAAATAATATTCTTGATTCTATTCATAATTATAGTATATAGGCAACAATATCTTATCTAGAGGAAACAATATATTGTGTAATAAATGCAAATAAGTCTATATAAACTATGCTCCGTGGTGTATTCAGACACATGGTTTACTGCCTATTTCTCTTATAATGTTACCTGTTCTAGTTATTTAACATGGTATCTAGAGCCTGGTTGGGTAGTACCTAAAACCGTTTTTTTTTCGGAGGATCCACTGTCCTCCAACGCAATTTTGTTGGAAACAAGTTTTCGTATTGCTTTCTAACCTTGCTGCTGTGGTCTCCAAATTTTTTTTCTGAAACCCTTCGCTGACCGCTGCCGACCGCCGCTGACCGCCGTGCCGGAAAATTTTCCGGCAACCTCATCCGACGAATTTCACTGCCATCAGAATCGCGTCGGCCCCCGCTGTCCTCCACCGTTGACGGAATCTCCACCAGCACTCCGACGCGCCCACACGCGCGTCATCTGTATGTGCCAAACACCATTTTCTGGTGTGCGTCTCTAGCGCGTGGCGACCCCTTCCCGGCGGTGACTTGAACGCCGGCGTCGCCCCTCCCAAGCGACCCTACCCCTCTTGCGCCACCTTCATTTGAAGAGATTTTTTTTCTCTCCCTCTAGGGTTTTATTGTGGTACTGTTTTTGCCACTTTTCTTTTGCATCATGTCTCCAGTGGTATGCAAGTCGTCAGAACTCTAGTGTCATTGCTTCGGTAGCACAATCTGGTAATTCTTTTGCCTGTCTCTCACAGTCTCCTTTTATGGGTCAATGGGTGCTTGACTCTGGTGCATCTGATCACATATCTGGTAATCGCTCTCTTTTCTCTTCTCTTTCTACCTCCGGTTTTCTACCCACTATTACCTCTGCCAATGGTTCCCAAACACAATCACAAGGAATTGGCACCACCCATCCCTTACCCAATTTAATCTGTTAAGTCTGTTTTATTTGTACCCAATTGTCCTTTTAACCTTCTCGTCATCTCACCGCTTGACCCAATCCCATGATTGTTTGATCACATTCACTAAAGATATTGTTGTTGTCTTGCAGACCAGAGAGTGCAGGACCAGACAATTGGCACTGGATGTGAGTCTCATGGTCTTTATTACCTATTTGCCCCATCACAAGCATATTCTGCCACTGCATCTCCCCTTACCATTCATGCTCAGTTGGGTCATCCTGGCCTTCCGATTCTTCAAAAGTTGATTCCTAATTTGTCCAAACTGTCTACTTTAGATTGTGAGTCATATCAGTTAGGAAAACACACACGTCAGTTTTTTCCTGATCGTATGAATAAACGGGCTGCATCTCCTTTTGCTTTAATCCATTCAAATGTCTGGGGTCCGTCTCGAGTCACAACCTCTTTCGGCTTTAAATATTTTGTTACATTCATTGATGATTTTAGTCGTTGCACATGGTTGTTTTTAATGAAAAATCGGTCTGAAGTATTTTCCCTATTCGAAAAATTTTATAATGAAATTCAAACTCAGTTTGGTGTTCCTATCCGAACTCTTCGTAGTGACAATGCTCGTGAATACTTGTCCAACCAGTTTCAACAGTTTATGGCATCTAAAGGTATCCTTCACCAAACGTCTTGTGCTCATACACCCCAACAAAATGGGATTGCCGAACGCAAAAATCGACATCTTGTTGAAACTACTCGAACACTTCTCATTCACGGCAATGTCCCTTCTCACTTTTGGGGTGATCTTTGTTCTCATGACTTGTTATCTTATCAATCGTATGCCATCATCTCGTCCTAATGGTCAAACTCCATACTGCTTTTTGTTTCCCCATACACCTCTTCATCCCGTGGCTCCCCGTGTCTTTGGTTCCACATGTTTTGTTCATAACCTTTCACCTGGACTTGACAAATTATCAGCTTGGTCCATCAAGTGTGTTTTCCTTGGCTACCATAGGTCCCAGAAAGGGTATAAATGTTTTTCTCCTACCCTTAAACGTTATTTCATCTCTGCTGATGTGTCTTTCTTTGAGTCTGTGCCCTACTTTGCATCTACTTCCGCTTCCGCTTCCTTTGACTCTGTGCATTCTCTTTCCCCAAAGAGTCCTTCTCTTGTTCCTCTTCCCGTTGCTTTAGAGGAAGACCCACCTGAGCATCCCCTCCAACAAAAACCTTTTCAGACATATCACAGACGACCACGGCCTCCCGTGGTACATGTGCCTACCCCTGCGATTGAGGTTGAGACCATGATCGACCCATCCCAGCCTCCAATATCTTTCCGGATTCAGGTCCTCCGTCTCGACCCACGACCTACCCATTGCTTTGAGGAAAGGTACACATACAACTCGTAACCCATCCCCTCACTATGTTACGTTGAGTTATCACCGTCTTTCTCCATTACTTTATACTTGCCTTTTCGCCTATGTCTTCTCGTGTCTATTCCTAACTCTCCGGGTGAAGCATTATCCCACCCAGATCGGCGACAGGCAATGATTGACGAGATGTGTGCTCTCAGGAGTAGTGGTACAGGATCTCGGTTCCTCTACCTCCGGGAAGTCCCGTCGGGTGTCGATGGTTGTACTCCTTAAAATTGAACCTAATGGTAAGATTGATAGGTTCAAAGCCCGTTTAGTGGCAAAGGGCTACACTCAAGTGTTTGGACAGGACTATACCGACACGTTTTTCCCCGTGTGGCAAAGATGACATCTGTCCGACTATTACTTTCTATTACTGACCATTCGCCATTGGCCCCTTTTCCAACTTGATATAAAAAATGCCTTTCTACATGGCGATCTTGAGGAAGAAGTCTACATGGAGCAACCACCTTGCTTTGTTGCTCAGGGGGAATCATCTACCATGGTTTGTCGACTTCGGAGATCCCTATATGGACTTAAACAGTCTCTCAGAGCATGGTTTGATAGATTTTGTCTTGTTGTACAACAGATTTGGCTTGATTCGCATGAAGCCGATCATTCGATCTTTTATCGCCATTCACCACAGGATGTATCTACCTCATTGTGTATGTGGATGACATTGTTATCACTTTGGAGGAGATGAGCATGGCATAGCCCAACTAAAGCAATACCTCTCTTGCAGGTTCCAAACTAAAGACCTTGGGAAACTTCGATATTTCTTAGGTATTGAAGTGGCCCAATCCAAGGATGGTGTGGTGTTCTCTCAAAGGAAGTATGCTCTTGACATCCTTGAGGAAATTGGCCTAATGAATGCTAAGCCAATGGACACTCCTATGGACCCCAAAGTGTCAAACCGCTACCTAACCGAGGGTTCCTTTTGCAGACCCGGAAGATATCGAAAGTTAGTTAGGAAACTAAATTACCTTCTTCTGTCACTCGTCCCGACATTGCTTTTGCGATTAGTGTGGTGAGTCGGTTCTTGAATTCTCCGTGTCAAGATCATTGGGAGGCGATTATGCGGATTTTCAAATACATCAAAGGTGCTCTCGGAAAAGGACTTGTCTATAACGACAAAGGACATGTCCAAATTGTTGGATATTCGGATGCAGATCAATTTGGTTCTCCTAGTGACAGACGATCTACTTGAGGATATTGTATAATGATTGGTGGAAACCTTATATCCTGGAAGAGCAAAAAGCAAAGTGTAGTGGCAAGGTCTAGTCTTT
Source organism: Amphicarpaea edgeworthii (assembly GCA_014843725.1). NCBI lineage: Eukaryota > Viridiplantae > Streptophyta > Magnoliopsida > Fabales > Fabaceae > Amphicarpaea > Amphicarpaea edgeworthii. The sequence goes on from CM026325.1 coordinate 7,218,045, forward strand.
GAAGCGGAATATAGAGCTATGGTCAGTAGCAACTTGTGAACTTGTCTGCAGTTAAAGCAACTTATTAAAGAGCTCAAGTTTGAAGAGGATGCCAAAATGACTGCGATTTGTGATAATCAGGCAGCTCTACATATTGCATCTAACCCGAGTGTTTCATGAAAGGACCAAACACATTGAAGTGGACTGTCATTTTGTTTAGAGAGAAAATTGAATCGGGAGATATCATCACTAAATTTGTTAACTCTAGTGATCGGTTAGCGAGATGTGTTCACCAAAGCTTTGAGGGGTCCACGGGTTAATTGTATATGTAACAAGCTTGGTGCATATGATTTATATGCTCCAACTTGAGGGGGAATGTTGAAAATCGAAATAATATTCGATTCTATTCATAATTATAGTATATAGGCAACAATATCTTATCTAGAGGAAACAATATATTGTGTAATAAATGCAAATAAGTCTATATAAACTATGCTCCGTGGTGTATTCAGACACATGGTTTACTGCCTATTTCTCTTATAATGTTACTTGTTCTAGTTATTTAACAATTATTTTAGATTGTTTCAATTTGTTTTTATATAGTTTAGACAAAAATTATATAATTTTATTAGATAATAAATAATTATATGATTGTTATTAACATATTATTAGTTTGTTATGAACTTTTTTTTGTTGATACTTTTAGTTTATTATTAGCTTGTTATGACTTAAAGTAATTATAAAAATTGAATTTTTTTTAAGTTTATTATGACTTAAAATTAACTTTTTTTGGTTTATTTTTTATTTTTTATTTTTAAATTATAAATGGGTATGGTTCGGGTATACCTGATACTCGACGGGGATGGGGATGGGTATAAAAATTTATACCCAATAGGGACAGGGATGGGGATGGGTATGCGGGGACAGGGACGGGGAACCATAAACTCGTACTCGCCCTGCCCCGCCCCGCCCCATTGCCATGTCTATTTCACAATCATTTGATTTTGATTGGAAATTTGACTATTTGATCCAAGATCTTGATTTTTGCTTCATTGTGGTTGATTTTATTGGATGGTAGCTCTTGTTAAAATTGTGTAAATATTTTGTGCTTTGAAGGATCCCATCTTTCCTTTCTCTTTTGTACTGGTCTCTTCTATTTTAAACATATGATTCATGCCATGTAATTAAGTTGTTGCTTATTCGTATTTGTTATGGAAGAGAAAAAAAGTACTTGTTGTTGGATACATGTGTTTTTTCTTATTGTGAATTTGTGATTTTTATGTGACAGGAGGATCTCTGATTTCAAAAATCAAGATTCAGAAGCAATTTCTATTTCTATCCAACTTACTGATTTTGGATCTTTTGCAACATCTTCTAATCATATCTCACTTTCACGAACACAGACTCTTGCTTGGAGAACCCGAATTATGTCTACAGAAGGTTTTCCTTAACTATTTTCTTTCCCATGCATTATTGTTAAACTGACATTACCTAAAATGGTCTTCAGTAAAATTATTTAATGACACTTTTTGTTACTGTGGCAATGTTGTTTCTAGCCACCTAAGTATTTGAACTACATTTCGTATTATTAGGAGTAGTTTTCCTCTTTAGCATTATGTACAGCTGTCTACAGCTTCTCTATTGTTTAGTTAGTCTAACCACTGTTGATAGGTGGTTAGAACTATAATTAGTTATTATAGTTAGATTCTGCAACTCTATAAATAGAGTTCCTCTCATTGTAATAACTGACTTTTTGGTTATTCAATAAAATAAAAAACAGAATTCCATTCATTTCTCTGAATTCTAAAATGGTATCATTGAGCTAGTCTTAATTCTAGGTCATTTTTTAGCTTCTTGCTCTGGTTGTCTTCTCCGATTGTGCAATTTAGTTCTGATCGTCTTTTCTAGTCGCACCTTTCCTTTTCAATCGTTAATGGTGATTCTGATCAACACAATGTCTACACAAGGCAGTGGAGTGCATGTACAATCGCCTCCAGTTACTTTCTCTAAGAGTCTGTTTGGATATAAGGCTAGAAGTGCTTTTGACAGCTTCTCTACTGGAAAATGTTTTATATTTCCAGTAAAGAAGCTCTTAAAAGTACTTCTAGTTTGTATCCTAACAGACTCTAATTCTGTCTCTGAGAAGCTGGATTCTTAGAATTACCTCATCTGGTGTCAACAGGTTGAACCTATTGTTTGAGGTCATGGCTTGTTCATTGTTAATCTGATTATTCTGGCACAATATGCGACAACGGAAGATTGAGATGCCTTTCGAGTCTCTCTTAGAGTTTATTGCCTGGGACATGCAAGACCAGCTTCTTCTTGCATGGTTACAGTCGACAATCTCTAGACCTATCCTTCACAATCTCGTTGGTTGCTCGAACTCTTGGATGCTTTGGGATAGAGTTCACAACTAGTTTCATGCAATGACAACAAAATCAAGCCAGCTTAGAATAAAGCTGCATGCCCTAAAACTCGCAGGTCGCACAGTTTCAGAGTTTCTCTCTGCGATCCAAACTCTTGTAGGTTCTCTCACTGCTATCGGTGATCCTATCTCATCAAGAGAGCATGTTGATATAATTGTCAATGGCATGCTTGAGGCCTATGATTCCTCGATGTCCCTTATTAGTAGCAAAACTCCACCGTTCACAATTGATGAAATCCGCACCATTCTTCTTGTGCATGAGTCACGGATTACGAAATACAAAGAAGAGTCCTCTATCTCCATTAATGTTGCCTCCACAAACCCTAAACCTAAACCTCTAACCTCTACTGAAGCTAACTTTGCTTAGCAGAACCAAACCACTGGCAACTACACTGGTAATTATAAGAATAGTGTATTTACTGAATGTGTGTTGGAGAAAACCACATCTCATCTCTATTTATATTGAAGAAACCATAAATAAGAGAATTAGTAATTGATTACATAATCAATTACTAGTTATTAGGAGATAAAGAGAAATAATAACTACTAAGATAATATATATTCTAACACCCCCCTTCAAGCTGGAGCATATGTCATATGAACCAAGCTTGCTATAAATGTAGTTAACCCTAGAATCTATGAGAGACTTAGTGAACATGTCTGCAAGTTGATCTTTAGAATTGATAAAATAGTGATAATTTGGTAATTGCTCCTAAGAATACCTTCTCTCTCACAAAGTAACAGCCTATCTCTATGTGTTTGGTTCGTTCATGAAACACTGGATTCGATGCTATGTGAAAGGCAACTTCATTTTCATAGATTAGTTTAGTGGTTGTAGTGTCTCCAAATTTTAACAGTTGGAGAGGTAATTAAGCTTGCCTACAAGTTGTCGATACCTCCCTAAGTCTTTCAAAGACGCCCCCTAACTCGGAATAAGTTTAACATTAGGATTCATAGGAGTGTCACTTGGATGACAATCAAGCATCTCAGTTTTCGTCAAAATGTTTAAAGCGTATTTTCTCTGAGAAAAGGCAAGACCAAATGAGGATTGGGCAACTTCAATGCTTAGGAAGTACCTGAGTGGACCCAAATCTTTGGTCTGAAACTGAGTATGGAGGTGACACTTGAGGTGGAGAATTCTAGCCAAGTCATCGCCAGTGATGACAATGTTATCAACATATACAACGAGATAGATACACAAGCCAGATGGAGAATGGAGGGAAAAATATTGAGTGGTCAGCTTCACAACGAATCATATCAATCTTAAGCAGAGCTAAACAAAAACGACCAAACCAGGCACGAGAGGGGATTGCTTCAAATCACAGAGGGAGCGACAAAGCTTATAGACAAGGTGTGAGTCACCAGAAACAGTAAAATTGGGTAGTTGATCCATGTACACCTCTTCTTGCAACTCACCATGCAGGAAGGCAATTTTTATGTCCAATTGTTGAAGAGGCTAGTGCCAGATTGCAGCCATAGCAAGAAAAAGACGAACAAAGGTGATTTTGGCTGTTGGGTACATGTTCTGGTTCCCTTTCTAAGAGCAATGGGAAGGTCTAGGTTTCGGTCCACTTGTGCATCTGATTTTTCAGAAACAAACTCATTAGAATTTATAGGATCAGAAAGTGTTACCTTATGTAACGATGTTGGGTTGGATTCTTGGATATGGACAGATCTTGGAATGGCCTTTTCTCTTGAATATGTCAGATTCTTTCCAAATTTCCTACTATTAGGTGCGGGTTCAGGTGTAGGTCTTGCTGTTGCGAGTTCAAGTGCAGGTTCTACTACTGATTCAAGTGCTTGTTCCATTCCTTTCTCGGTTTCAGGGACAACAGTGCTATTTGTCCTAATTTCTCGCCCCCCCATTTTCTGATTCAACAGTACCATTTCTTTTAATTTCTGGTCCCCAAATTTCTGGTCCAAATGCCATATTTGGAAGCATGAGAGACTCATCTTCCTCTCTTACATTCTCCCCCTGAAGATGAGATTGCTTGAAGTAGCTCTCTTGTTCGTTGAAGGTGACATCTCTTGACACAGAGAATTTTTTTGATGGAGGGTGAAATCTATATCCCTTTTGTGTGGTGGAATACCCTAAGAATATACATTTTACTGCCCTAGGATCAAGTTTTCCCCTTTCATTCTTATGAACATGCACAAAGGATATTTGTAGGGGCCACATGTGGGTAGAATGAGGATAGGACTTCCATGGGACTTTTTGATTCTAAGATTTTAGAAGGTAACCTATTGATTAGGTAGGTGGCAGTAAGTATGGCTTCCCCCCAGAACTTCTTAAGAACATTATTTTGAAAAAGAAATGCTCTAGTTTGGTCTAGTAAGTGCCCATTTTTCTTTTCTGCAATCCCATTCTATTGGGGTGTGTTAACACATGAAGATTCATGAATTATCCCTTCCTTTTGACAAAAAGAGTTGAGCACAAGATTAAAGTAGTCCTTGGCATTATCAGACCTAATTCTTTTGATATTGACTCCAAATTGATTTTTAATCATTGAGACAAACTGTAAAATTATGGAGCTAACCTCAGATTTTTGTTTCAATAAGAAAACCCAAGTCACTCGAGTACAATCATCTATAAAGGTTAAAAACCATTTAGCACCTCAGATATTAGGAATATTAGAGGAACCCCACACATTAGTATGAACAAGATAAAAAGGAGAGGAACTCTTTTTATTGCTAATGGTAAAAGGTACACGCTTGTGTTTAGCAAGTTCACACACCTCACACTGAAGATTTTTCACATTTAAATTTTTAAACAAGGAAGGGAAAAGAACTTTTATAACTCGAAATGAAGGGTGTCCCAGGCAACAATGGTATAGTTAAGCTTTCTCTTTACTGGTCATGGTAAATTCATATATGAGAGAGTGACTCTTAGTAGGCTAATTAGGATCCTCCATGTAGTAAAGGCCATTCCATTCTCTAGCATGTTCAATCATCCTCCTCGATTTCTTGTCCTGCAATATACAAGAGTCACTATTAAAAACGTTACATGAGAGATCCTTTGAGTTTTTGTATAGAAATCAGATTGGTGGACAGTTTAGGGACATAAAGGACATATTTTAGTGTTATGGATGGGCTTATTTGGACCTCTCCTTATCCTGCTGCTGTTATAAGAGTTCCATCTGCTGTGGAAATTTTCTTGTTGCTAGGACATAGAGAATATGTGGAGAAGTATTTAGGGAGTGGTGTCATATGGTCAGTGGTTCTAGAGTCTAGTATCCAATAATGGGAAAAAGGTGTATCTGAAACATTAAATCCAAGGGAAAATGGAAACTTACTAGAATATGTTAAGGAGCACGTACCTGTGGGCTTTTCCAATTTACTAAGGAAGGATCTTATCCTTTTTATCTCTTCATGATTTACCTGGACAGATCCTTCACCTTGTCTATTAGCAATGTGTGCTTGTCCCCCCTTTCTTGGAGGGCCTCCCTTGTGTCCCCATTCTTGCTTTCCTTTTTGCCCCCATTCTTGGCTTGGGGGTTTTCCATGTAATTTCCAGCACTTCTCCCTTGTGTGACGTGGCTTGTTGCAGTAGGTACACCAGACCCCCTCATATTTTTTTTTATTAGTTTTCCTCTGATCAGCAACCATGGTTGTTCCTCCTTCGACCACCATTGTTGAGCTTTTGGTAGTTGGGGTCTCCAGCATCAGTCCTCTCCTGCTTTCTTCACTTCGGATAATGGCTACCACTTCATTAAGCCTTGGGACTTTCTCCTTTCCCAGGATCTGGATTTGGACCTGGTCATATTCAAGGTTTAGACCCACCAAAAAATCATAGACCCTATCTTGTTCAATATACTCCTTAAGGATTGCTGAGTCTTTTGAACACTTAGCTTTTATAACTCAGTAATGGTCCAGTTCCATCCATAGAGACTTGAGTTGATTGGCATATTCTATAACTGATTTATTCCCTTGTTTGGCAGCCACGGTTTTCACCTTTACATCATAGATTTGAGCAACATCCTTGGCTTTAGAATAGGTTTGTTCTACAGCCTCCCAAATTTCCTTTGCTGATTTGAGGAACATGCAGGTATCACTGATTTCTGGGACTATTGAATTCCACAACCATGCCATGATCATGGAGTCTTCTTCATCCCATGATTTGAACTTAGCATCCTTTTCATCAGGGGTAGCATCAGTCAGGTGAGTGACCTTTCCTTTTCCTTTCAAGATGGTCCTAATGAGTTGAGACCATTTGAGATAATTATTTCCAGTTAATCGATAAGCATAATGAACATTCTGCAATTCACTAGCAGTCTGGGATTTGTCCCCAGTGAATAAGATTCACGATTTCAGCCATCACAAATAGGTGCGATCAAGGTACAGAGCGAAGTGCGCAGCAATGAAGGTTGCGGTAAGGATTAGGGTTGTGCAGTTAGAGGCTCCTAAAGATCAGGAGCTCTGATACCATCTCAGATTTAAAAGGAATAATATTATTGTATATTTTGAGGTACATCAGGTGCCTATATATACACAGGCCTGTTGGCTATTTTAGGAAATAGGGACAGTTAATTCTAGTGGACAAATCATGGGATTGCTTCCTAATATACATATCTAGTATTAATAGTAAGATACAGAATAAAAGTACAACAGGGATAAAATATAAAACTTCCTAAAATAGGAGTAACACAGTTTTGACAATTCTAGAATAAGAAATCTAATTGTTGAGAACCGATGAAAGCATGTAGTTAATTAAATGGCAGGCAATAAGGAGAGCATCGCCCCAAAAACGAAGTGGGACATTATAATGAAGAAGAAGTGTGCAAGCGGTTTCCACTAAATGGCGGTTTTTGCGTTCAGCAACACCATTTTGTTGTGATGTGTAGGCATAGGATGTTTGATGAAGAATCCCTTAGGAGTTTAAAAAGGATTGAAACTGAGACGACAATTCTTTTGCATTATCAGTTCGTAAAATTTTAATTTAGGAGTCAAACTGTTTTTGAATCTCAACAAAAAAAACTTTGAAAAATAGAAAAAACATCCGAAAGTTTCTTCATTAGAAACACCCAAGTACAACGAGAAAAATCATCAATAAATGTGACAAAATAAAAATATCCTAATGTGGAACAGACTCGACTAGGACCCCAAATATTAGAGTGACTTAAAGCAAAAGGTGACACAGCCCACTTATTGACCCAAGGACTATAACTAGTACGACTATGTTTGCCTAGTTGACATGACTCACATTGAAAAGACAACTTTAGAAAGACTAGGAACTAAAAAATGTAATTTTTTCAAACTCAAGTGCCCAATGCGTTGATGTGCGAGAGCTGAAGAGACAAAGGCAACCGGAGGCATAAGCTGATATAATCCTCCAGACTCATGTCCTACTCCAATTGTCCGTCCATTACGTCGATCTTGTACAAGAACGGAATTATTTTCAAACAAGACAGAAAAATCAATAGTGTGGGTGAGTTTGCTAATAGAAATTAAATTAGAAGGACAACCAGGAACAAATAAGACAGAGTGTAAAGAAAGTTGAGGAAAATGATAGGTTTGTCCAATGCCTCGGACTTTAATTTGAGAGCCATCTACGAGAGTAACAGGGGCAAGGAGTTTGAAAAAGTTAAGGAAGAGAAAAGGGATTGGTTACCAATCATGTGATTAGAGGCATCGGAATCAAGTATCCAAGGTCCAACTGAAGGGAATTGAGAAATAAAAACCATAGGATTACCAGACTAAGCCACAATGGTAATGGGTGATGCAAGTTTGTTGGCTGCTCGAAGCCGAAGAAGCTCATTATATTTCGTAGTAGAGATAGTAATATCAGAAGCATAAGGGGTGATTATGGCCACATTAACTGAATGAGGTTGCACTCGAGCTTTTATCCGACATTTGGCTTCAATATGACCAAAGATTTTGCAAAAGGTGCAACGACTGCCACGTTCAGGACCATTACCACGTCCTCCACCACAACCACCACGATGAGAGGAGTGAGAGACAAGGGCAAAGGAATCCTTGGTAGACATGGATAGGTGTCCAAAAGTATGTGGAGTGGAGATACGCAACAGTTGTTCATGTACCATGTCATAGATAGGAACTGTAGGACTCGATAAAATTTGATTGTGGACTACCTTAAGGTCCCGTGTGAGTCCAGCAAGAGCAACCACCATGAAGAACTGCCCACGTTGTTTGTAAAAGGTATCTACATCACTAGTAAAAGGCATGAGTGGAATATTTTGCAATCAAGTGATCAAGTTTACCAAGATATGTTTGCATGTCCATGTTCTCCAGCTTAATATTCATCAAGCTAGTGAGTACACTGTAGAAACGATGAACATCATTGGAATAAACTTTCTTGGCCTTGGTCCATACATCATAACAAGTGGTAAAAGCCTGATATTGTGCTTGGAGGTTGGGGGCAAGAGAGAACCAGAGAACTCTACATAATGAGGCGTCAATTTGCGTCCAATGTGGTTGCTCCGAGGTGGGAACTGATGCTGTCAGAGTGGTCAAGTGGGCAACACGGCCTTGGCCTTGGAACTACAACTGAACAAAAGCAGTCCAAGTACTATAGTTCGCTGTCCCAATTAATTTTTCGCATGGGATTAGCGGAGCGTAGTAAACGTCATTGCGGGAGTTGCGGGAGTCACCGCAAGAGTCACGGACATGAGAGAACTTCACCAAAAATGCCAAACAGGAGGGTGGGAAGGTGTGCCGGAAAGAAGATTAGTTGGCAGTGGTGAACAACAGTTTCGCAGAGGCACGGTACTGTTCATGCACTATTCACAACGCTTTGAAGGGGGGAAAAAAATCAACCTAGCTCTATGATATCATAATAGAATGATGTATTTACTGAATGTGTGTGGGAGAAAACCACACCTCATCTCTATTTTTATTGAAGAAACCCTAAATAAGAAAATCAGTAATTGATTACATAATCAATCAATTACTGGTTATTAGGAAATAAAGAGATAAAGAGAAATAATAAATATCAAGATAATATATATTCTAGCACATTACTAGCAATGTCTTAACCATTGTTGAAGGTATTGAGTGGTTAAGGATGTTGTATGCTCTTTATATTTGTGGTTTATTTACTGGTGTGCATATTTGAGATTGTGCAAAATCGGCAAAGATTGTTCTTATTGTTTTGATTATTCATTGAACAGGTTCAAGAACTTTCCCCGGGCCAATGTTTGTGGTTAACATTTCTAGAAATTCAGAGGTATCTGCAATGTCATTATTCTGCATGCATATGATTTCTTCCATTTATAAGTTGGATTAACTTTAAAAGGAATATATAGAATTAAATAAGATGAAAATAAAATATTATAATAAACAATATAATAATACAAAATGAGTATATATAATATTCAATAAGATACTTTTATTTTAATTATATAACTAAAGTCTCCAGTGTCGGAAGGCCTCTCTCTATGCAAAGGTGTGGGGGATGATCATTGTAGCCTTACTTTTGCAGATGCAAAGAAGCTGTCTTTGGATTTGAACCCGTGAGTTGGTTACCAAGGGAAACTTTAATGTTGCACCATACTCACCTTCTCGTTAATTTTAATTATAAATTTATTAATTCAATAAAATTGATATATTATTAAGGGCAAAATATGTTTTTGGTCCTTAAAGTATTAAACATTTTCGTTTATAGTCCTTAATATTTCATTTGACTGGTCTTGGTCTCTAAAGTATTTTTTCGTTTGGTTTTTGGTCCCTCCGTTAGTGAGTGATTTGGCACTGATAGATTCCACGTGTCAGTTAATTAATAAGACACATGGAATCTATTAGCACAGATCACTCACTAAAAGAGCTAATTAATGGAGGAACCAAAAGCAAACCTATCTAAAAATACTTTACGGACTAAGATCGATCAAATGAAACATTAGGGACTATAAACGAAAATGCTTAATACTTCAGGGATTAAAAACATATTTCACCCTATTATTAAAAATAAAATTATAAAATTTACATATAGTACAATATACTTTATGAAGTAATCAATTAATTAATAAAAGTAAAAATAATTGTGTGCCTGTCTTTATATATGCGTGTGTATAATCTATAAGTCATAGAGATAGATTGCCTCATCTATATCTATAAGGTTTAATGATTTTATTTTTTTAATCAGGTTGGTCTGTCAGTTGAGGTTTCTCCTTTAATTAGAATACATAATGGAACTGGATTTTCTATGGAACTTCAATTCCAGCGGCTTGAACCAAAGGAAGATGAGTTTGCATCTCTTTTGTTAAGACCAGGGGATTCTATTGATGATTGTATGGCTACGTTTGATGCCATAAACTTCTCTGGGGGAGTAAAGAGGGCTTTAATTTCTCTAAGTGTTGGTATACACTTTCATCTACATGTACTTTTATTGACTGCTATTCCTTTTCATTTCACACAGCTTTTCTCCTATCTGCTATTCTCTACTATTCACACTTAGAAGTTATAGTAATATTTTCAAATATTATTCTATCCATTCACTATTCTAATGCATTATTTTACTACATAGAACATGAATATGATACTGTATGTGGCTGCTCTTGGCATTTGTAGCTCTTCTATCCTGGTTAATATGATAATGTATGTGGCTGGATTCTCTTATGAGGGATCTGTCATTATTTTTCCTCCAAGACTTGTATAACCTTTATCCCGGGTTGATGTAGTTTAATGATTAATTTTCAGGTAACTTCTTATTTTCATTTAGACCCAAAATAACAGAGGAACTGATTAATTCTGAAAGTTCTCTTTCTTTGGAATGGTCGGATTATATTAAAGGTGGAAAAGCTGTCCGTCTTTCTGGAATATTTAATAAATTAAACTACAGAGTTCGCAAGGCATTATTTGTAAAATCAGTTAAGTGTTCCTTTAGCACCACACATTGCACCCTTAAGTCTGAGGGGGTGACTGTTGCCAATATGCATTTTCTCATTCAGACAGTTGCTAGAGATATCCCTGTTGCACCTGAAAAGTTTGCTGCTGCATTTAAAAATGAGAATCCAACAGTTTCATTGCTAGAGCAAAAAGAAATATATCTTCTTCCTACTGTACGGATGACCAATTTGCTGCATTCCGAGATAGATGTCATTCTAAGTGAAACAGGTATAGAAATAAATGCATTCAAGAATGTATTTCTTTTAACTTTGAATTAATTCTTAATGTTAATTATGGTGAAGATCAGTCGAATTTGGTTGGATATGCCAAAATTGGGAAGCAGGCAGTCATATCATCTGGTTCAACAGTTGACTTTTATGCCAATCCAGAAGTTCTATACTTCACTGTTACTCTAACTTCCAATTCAAGTTCCAAGCTGGTAAATAGTGGGGACTGTGTGAAGAAGTTTCTGAAGCAGAACAATGATGTCCATCATCTGGATATAAATTTGGACTTTGATGGAGGAAAATTTTTCGCAACCTTGAGATTGTACCGTGGAAACAGGGGCGTATTAGAGGTTGTTATGCTAACCTTTCTTTTCATTCTGCAGAATTGATATCTAGTGAATTTCTATATATACATTGGTTCAGTTACTCTAGTTTCTTGTGAATCCTTGGGCTGCATGCAGGCTGTCATTTTTACATCCTATTCCATGAAGAATGATACAGACTTCCCAATTTATGTTCTTGAAACTAAAAGGTCACCTTTATCCAGGTGATTTCCACAGTTTTATATAGTTAATATTAACATTAGTTGCATGTCTATCCATTCTTGACATATTTTTTTGGCTCTCCATATGCAGAATTGAATTTGAGAATTTCAATCCAAGCATTCCTACAGAGCTAGGCTTATGTTTGCCTCCAAAGTCAATTAGCTCATGGTTCTTGAAGTAAGATGAGTTATTGTCTGTCGCTTATTGGTTTAACATTATACAATGCAACCTAGATTTCCCTGTTTTATTGTGTTCTTTATTTTTCCCTGTTTCCAGATCTGAAAGAGTGCTACTGAAATTGCTGGACAACCATACATCTGAGGCACTGCTTGACTTGGGTTCTTTATCAGGCCTTACAGAAATAAGCTTTGAGAAAGAAGAGGGATCTGGGATTAAATCTGTGACAAAGCTTGGAGTTTCTATAGGTCCTTCTTCAGGAGAAATTGTTGTGCCATCACAAATGGTGACTTTGGTTCCACGGTATGTTGTTTGCAATGAATCTGAAGATTGTATCACCATACGCCAATGCTATTTTCAGGTATGCATTATGTACCAGTTTATATGTGCGCATGTATCTGTCTTCAGTTAGTGATTTTTTCTGTCTGTCTAGGATGAGGTGGCAGGTGTTATCACCATTGACAGCAAACAGCGAATGCCTCTACAGATGAAAGAAGGATTTAAAAAGACAAGAGAGTTCAGTGTATTTGAGCATTTTATCAGAAAGCACAGAAGTAAAAGTGACAATTCCTTGTTATATATTCAGATTCAACTAAATGAGGGTGGATTGGGATGGTCTGGGCCAGTATGTATAGGCTCGCTAGGACATTTTTTCCTGAAATTCAGAAAACAGGCTAATGAAGTTACAATATCAGACAACAAAATGACACAATTTGCAGCTGTGCATGTGGTGGAAGAAGGTTCTACTCTCGTCTCAAGGTTCTACAAGCCACCAAACATGAGACTGCCTTATCGAATTGAGAATTGTTTGCATAGTCTATCAATAACTTACTATCAAAAGGTTGCATAACTATACTGTCTTTTATGTTTTTTAATTTAATTGTTTGCCTTTTTTCCCCATCACATCATTTGAGAAATTTCCAGGGTTTGTTGGAGCCAGAGGTTCTTGGACCTGCATGCAGTGCTGATTATGTCTGGGATGATCTAACCCTTCCTCGAAGACTGGTTATCCGCATCAATGGTTGTCATTTGAACCTGGCTATAGACTCTTTCTTCAAATGAATCTCAGTATAGCTAATGCTGGGGTGGTGCTTATGATTGGGAAAGTTAAAATTTAGTAAATCTTGGTAAAAAAAAAAATCCAATTAATGAATATTGACCATTTAAATGATTAATTTGGCACTTGGAACGAGATTAGTACATTAACCACTAAAATTTTTAATGTTTCTAAATTAGATTTTTTAGTTCTAGCCATGACTACCCAATTGTGATTCTTGTTTTGTGCTTTCCCGAACAGAAGATATTAGACATCCAACTTAAAGTGAATTAGATAAGAAATTATTAGTTATAAACCACTCGGGTTTTTTCCCCAATGAAACTTTTGGGATACTTGGTTTATGATGGGTTATATAACTTCGTTGGTAGCCCTTTCTGAGAATCTGACAACCAATTCTAGTAAGCCACATTTAAGGTGGGCTAGGGTTGACTGCAATTCAGGAAGCTTTGCAACATATATAAAAACACAAATGTGTTCAAAGGGTTCTATACCTTTGTGATTTGTATCAGTTTCAATTCCCTTTTTGGTTTCAGCCTCATTGTTGTTTGGTTGATAGGGATTAGGACTAGTATTCTCCATTGGCTTGTACTAAGTCATGAGCTGTAGAATTTTCATTATGTGGTACAAGACTGGCACTAAAATTTTCATTATTCAAAAGACTTGTTCTATTATTTAGCATGTTTGACTCATCAATTTGAAGGTATTTTGTCAAGTCTTCTACTATTCTCCCCCTTTGAAGATGATTGCATTGTGTTGTTATATTATTAAGAAAATTAAGGTTTGCTATGATTGCATTGTTTTGTTGTGTTGAAAATCAGAATTGATATTCTGATTCTAGTCATAATTATATAATTATAGTTTATAGGCAACAGTATCTCATTTAGAGGAAACAATATATTCCGTAATAAATGCAAATAAGCCTATATAAATTATGCTCCATGGTGTATTCAGACACACGGTTTATTGCCTAATTCTTTATAATGTTATTTGATCTGGGTATTTAACATGGTATCTAGAGCCAGGTTAGGCAGTCCTTAAAACCGTTTTTTTCGGAGGACCCACTGTCCCCGACTAAATATTTTTCACAAACACCTTATCTTTTTGGTTTGCAACCCTTTTTGCTGTCTGTCCCCGGCATTTCTTTCTGACCACTGCTGTCGCCGCTATGTCGGAAAATTTTCCGGCGATCTCCCCCGACGACTGCCACCACCGGAAGAATCGCACCGGCCACCTTTGTCCAATGTCGTTGACGGTGTCTCTATCAGAGTCTAAACGCGCCCACACGCGGGTCATCTTTACGCGCCAAACACCTTTTTTCAGGTGTGTGTGACGACACGTGAAGGCGCGTGGGGCTTCTTTCCCGGTGGCGAATTGAATGTCGACGTTGTCCCTCCCAAGCAATCCTACCCCTCTTGTGCCACCTTCATCTGACGAGATTTTTTTTCTCTCCCTCTAGGGTTTTATTGTGGTACTGTGATACTGTTTTTGGCACTTTTCTTTTGCATCATGTCTGCCGCAACACCTACGATGTATGAGGACTTTCTCAGGTGGTATGCAAGTCGTCGAACTGCAGGTGTCATTGCTTGATAGCACAACTGTAATTCTTTTGCCTGTCTCTCACAATCTCCTTTTATGGGCCATTGGATGCTTGACTCTGGTGCATCCGATCACATATCTGATAATCGCTCTCTTTTCTCTTCTCTTTCTACCTCTGATTTTCTACCCACTATTACCTTTGCCAATGGTTCCCAAACACAATCATAGGGAATTGACACCACCCATCCCTTACCCAATTTAACTGTTAAGTCTGTTTTATTTGTACCTGATTGCCCTTTTAACCTTTTGTTTGTTCACCACTTGACCCAATCCCATGATTGCTTGATCACATTCACTAAAGATACTGTTGTCTTGCAGGACCGGAGTACGGGACGGACGATTGGTACTGGATGTGAGTCTCATGGTCTTTATTACCTATCTGCCCCATCATAAGCATATTTTGCCACTGCATCTCCCCTTACCATTCATGCTCAGTTGGGTCATCCTAGCCTTCCGATTCTTCAGAAGTTGATTCCTAATTTGTCCAAACTGTTTGCTTTAGATTGTGAGTCATGTCAGTTAGGAAAACACACGTCAGTTTTTTCCTGATTGTATGAATAAACGGGCTACATCCCCTTTTGCTTTAATCCATTCAGATGTCTGGGGTCCGTCTCGAGTCATAACCTCTTTTGGTTTTAAATATTTTGTTACATTCATTGATGATTTTAGTCGTTGCACATGGTTGTTTTTAATGAAAAATCGGTCTAAAGTATTTTCTCTATTCGAAAATTTTTATAATGAAATTCAAACTCAGTTTGGTGTTCCTATCCGAACTCTTCGTAGTGACAATGCTCGTGAATACTTGTCCAACCAGTTTCAACAGTTTATGGCATTTAAAGGTATCCTTCACCAAACGTCTTGTGCTCATATGCCTCAGCAAAATGGGATTGCTGAACGCAAAAATTGGCATCTTGTTGAAACTACTCGAACACTTTTCATTCACGGCAATGTCCCTTCTCACTTTTGGGGCGATGCTGTTCTCACAGCTTGTTATCTTATCAATCGTATGCCATCATCTATCCTTAACAATCAAACTCCATACTCTGTTTTGTTTCCCCATACACCTCTTCATCCTGTGGCTCCTCGTGTCTTTGGTTCCACATGTTTTGTTCATAACCTTTCACCTAGACTTGACAAATTATCAGCTCGGTCCATCAAGTGTGTTTTCCTTGGCTACCATAGGTCCCAGAAAGGGTATAAATGTTTTTCTCCTACCCTTAAACGTTATTTCATCTCTGCTGATGTGTCTTTCTTTGAGTCTGTGCCCTACTTTGCATCTACTTCCGCTTCCGCTTCCTTTGACTCCGTGCATTCTCTTTCCCCAGAAAGTCCTTCTCTTGCTCATCTTCCCGTTGCTTTAAAGGAAGACCCACTTGAGCATCCTCTCCAACAAAAACCTTTTCAGACATATCACAGACGACCACGGCCTCCCGTGGCACATGTGCCTACCCTTGCAGTTGAGGTTGAGACCATGATCGACTCATCCCCAGCTCCAATATCTTTCCCGCATTCAGGTCCTCCGTTTGACTTTGACCTATCCATTGCTTTTAGGAAAGGTACACGTACAACTCGTAACCCATCCCCTCACTATGTTACGTTAAGTTATCACCGTCTTTCTCCCTTACTTTATACTTGCTTTTCGTCTTTGTCTTCTGTGTCTATTCCTAACTCTCTTAGGTGAAGCATTATCCCACCCAGACTGGTGACAGGCAATGATTAACGAGATGTGTGCTCTCTAGAGTAGTGGTACCTGGGATCTGGTTCCTCTCCCTCCTAGGAAGTCCCTCGTCGGGTGTTGATGGTTGTACTCCCTTAAAGTTGGACCTAATGGCAAGATTGATAGGTTCAAAGCCCGTTTAGTGGCAAAGGGCTACACTCAAGTGTTCGGACAGGACTATACTGACACGTTTTCCCCTATGGCAAAGATGACATCTGTTCGACTATTACTTTCTATTGCAGCCATTAGCCATTGGCCCCTTTTCCAACTTGATATAAAAAATGCCCTTCTACATGGAGATCTTGAGGAAGAAGTCTACATGGAGCAACCACCTTGCTTTGTTGCTCAGGGGGAATCATCTACCATGGTTTGTTGACTTCGGAGATCCCCATATGGACTTAAACAGTCTCCGAGAGCATGGTTTGGCAGATTTCGTACTGTTGTACAACAGTTTGGCTTGATTCATAGTGAAGCGATCATTCGGTCTTTTATCGCCATTCACCACAGGGATGTATCTACCTCATTGTGTATGTGGATGACATTGTTATCACTAGAGGAGATGAGCATGGCATAGCCCAACTAAAGCAATACCTCTCTCGCCAGTACCAAACTAAAGACCTTGGGAAACTTCGATATTTCTTAGGTATTGAAGTGGCCCAATCCAAAGATGGTGTGGTGATCTCTCAAAGGAAGTATGCTCTTGACATCCTTGAGGAAATTGGCTTAATGAATGCTAAGCCAATGGACACTCCTATGGACCCAAGTGTCAAATTGCTACCTAACCAGGGGGTTCCTTTTGCAGACCCAGGGAGATATCGAAGGTTAGTTGGGAAACTAAACTACCTTACTGTCACTCGTCCTGACATTGCTTTCGTAGTTAGTGTGGTGAGTTAGTTTTTAAATTCTCCCTGTCAAGATCATTGGGAAGCGGTTATGTGGATTTTCAAATACATCAAAGGTGCTCCTAGAAAAGGACATGTCCAAATTGATGGATATTCAGATGCAAATTGGGCTGGTTCTCCTAGTGACAGACGATCTACTTCAGGATATTGTATAATGATTGGTGGAAACCTTATATCTTGGAAGAGCAAGAAGCACAGTGTGGTGGCAAGGTCTAGTGCTGAAGCAGAATATAGAGCTATGGCTGTAGCAACTTGTGAACTTGTCTGGTTAAAGCAACTTATTAAAGAGCTCAAGTTTGAAGAGGATGCTAAAATGACTCTGATTTGTGATAATCAAGCAACTCTACATATTGCATCTAACCCAGTGTTTCATGAAAGGACCAAACACATTGAAGTGGATTGTCATTTTGTTAGAGAGAAGATTGAATCAGGAGATATCATCACTAGATTTGTTAACTCTAGTGATCAGCTAGCAAATGTGTTCACCAAAGCTTTGAGGGGTCCCCGGGTAATTATATATGTAACAAGCTTGGTGCATATGATTTATATGTTCCAGCTTGAGGGGGAATGTTGAAAATCAGAATTGATATTCTGATTCTAGTCATAATTATAGTTTATAGGCAACAATATCTCATTTAGAGGAAACAATATATTCCGTAATAAATACAAATAAGTCTATATAAACTATGCTCCGTGGTGTATTCAGACTCACGGTTTATTGCCTAATTCTTTATAATGTTATTTGATCTGGGTATTTAACATGTATTGTTAAGCCCTCTCTTGATTTAGTGAGTAGGTGGATCTAAAGTCTGATGTAGGCAGTGGTACAAGAGTGGTTTATGTGAAAATCTAATAGCACTGTTGATTTCTGTTGTAGATAGCCTTCAATTACAAGAGATTAAGTTGGATAAGGTGCGAGCATGGAAATCTTTTCACAAAATTGGGCAACAAAGGGTATTGGCTCCACGTTTGCTTTTAGACAAAAGATCAAGAGATCAGAAGATGAGATTCAGTGAGCACAATGGCCTGGAAATGACAAAAGTGGGGTATGAAATATATGCAGAGGGCCCAACCCGAGTTTTGCGAATTTGTGAGATCTCTGATAGTTCCAAGGGACATACAGTTTTTGATTGGTGTGCAAAAATTCAATTGAGAGCTTCTCAGTTTGCAGTTCACCTACTTGAACATGTAAAACAGGTATTCTTGCTTCTATTGGGTGTTTGAATCTGTCAACATCTAATATCTGTTGATTGTCATTGAAGTTGTACCTTCCATGTTTAGTATTTATCATTGGTAAATGGTAATATATGTGTGTTGTGTGAACATAAAGAAAAATAATTTAGTTTCGGAACAAAAGGCATACATGGCAGACATTGCATCCTGCTCTATCAGGTAATACTGAGCTTGAGTTCATCCATCCAAAGAAAGTAATACAAATGGAACGGGGTATTTCACAATTCACATATATCTGCAATTAAGGATTTTACATGGATAGTATCCGTGGCTCAATTTCAACAGAAGTATAGTGATTGTGAAGTTTTAGTGTCATGAAATGTTTCCCTCGGAAAAAAGGGACTTGATTTTTCTGTGTACGATATGTTATCATATTCAGTTCACAGTGAAAGCGCAGGAAGTACGGTTATGCCTTTTTTTCCCCCAAGTTTTAAACTCCACTTTTCAGTTTTTTAACATTTGCACACTTGCTAATTGCTACTGATAGTGCTGAGCTTCTGTTGTGAAGGAGGAAGATGACAACGAGAACAAAGATTTTACGCCAATTGTAATTGCAAAGCTTGGGAATCTGCACATGATTACTATTTCTAATAATCACCAGACATATAACCAGTTCTCTTTACAGGTAATATGATTAAAATCCTTAATTTAACTTCATAACTTGTAGCATTTAATTCACCTTTTTTCATTCCAAGTCTCAGGAAATTATTGCAGTTAAGGACTTTGTTGATCATATACAATTTGTTATTGTTCCAGAACATGAATTTGGAGCTTAAGTGGAATGAAGCTCCTTTTGCATCAATGCTTCGCAGACATCAATTAGATTACAGTGACTCAAATGATAGTGTACTGAAGGTTGTTTTTGTTCTACGTACATCAAGTTCCAATGTTAAGCAATTTAGATACTCATCAATTTTTCTTCAGGTAAAGCTGAATGCTAGCTTTTTCTCCCCTTTTTTTTCCTTGTGTCTGGATTTTGTTTGCTTTTAAGCTTTTCAAGATTTTTAGAAGCCAATAATATTCAATTGCAAGGAATCAATTCAACAGCTCCTTATGTGAACTGGTAGCACTGATTTGAAATACCGTTTTGTGTAGCCAATTGATTTGAACCTTGATGAGGAGACATTAATGAAAATAGCATCATTTTGGAGGACATCTCTTAATGAATCAGAGAGTCAGCGGTTTTACTTTGATAATTTTGAAATCCATCCGATAAAGGTTTCCTTCTTCGTTAATGTCTATCTTTCCTTTAATTTGAATATTTTGACTTAATTTTTATTTCTGAATCTATCCTGTATTTTGTAGATCATTACAAACTTTATCCCTGGGGAATCACGGTCAAGTTACAGCTCAACGCAGGAGGCTCTGAGGTCCTTAATTCACAGTGTAATTAAGGTTGTTTAACATATTTCACCGGCCTTTTTTTATAAACTGTGATGTATACTTTTGTACTTAGTCATGTTAATACTCCTTTTCCTCTTCTCAGGTGCCTCCCATAAAAAATATGGTAGTAGAATTGAACGGGGTCCTGATTACCCATGCTCTGATAACAATGCGTGAATTGTTTATTAAATGTGCACAACATTATTCATGGTATACAATGAGGGCCATATATATTGCTAAAGGAAGCCCCTTGCTTCCTCCAGATTTTGTTTCTATTTTTGACGACTTGGCTTCATCATCTCTTGATGTCTTCTTTGATCCATCTCGTGGATTGGCAAATCTTCCAGGATTAACCTTAGGTACAGATATGCTCTATGGGCTTCTTGTCTGCTCCCACTTTTATTTTCTATTAACTTCCACTTTGTGTTAAGAGCCCAGAAATAGATTGAGTTTTCAGTAAAAGAGATTAAAAAACAGAAAACTACAAAGTGAAAGAATACTTCTGCAATGTTTAAGTAAATTAAAAAAACAGAGACCAAAGTTGAGAATTATCCTTTCAAGGCTTTCCCCTTTCTACAACTGAACTAAGGCCCAATTCCCAAGTGCTAACCAATCTGAATGCCTCCCTCCCTCTCTACTATTTAAGCTGATTCCCTACTTAATTAATTTGTATCCCCTGAACATAACTATCTATCCTAGATTTCTCCCTTTCCTAGTTTTCTAGTATATTAGATATTTCAAACCATGTACATATAATGAGTTAGGCTAGATTCTCCTTAATAAAGTGTGTCTATCTCTGTGCTTGGTTCTATCATGTTGCATTGGGTTGTGTGAAATACTAATAGCAAAATCATTCACAAAATAGCTTCATTGGGTCCTCATACTTTATCATTAGGTCATCAAGTATGATCTCCATCCATAACACTTCACAGATTACTGTGAGACATAGTTCAAAACTTCGCTTCTACACTTGATTGTGCAATTATATTTTGCTTCTTATTTTTACATGCCATTAAATTTCCTGCAAGAAACATGTAGTACCATGAGGTGGACCTTATATCAACAACCGTTACTACATTCCCTAAAAAAAACAATTGATACTACATAGTCTGCATCTTTTATGGATAGTGTACCTTTTCTTTTGAATAACAATCCTAATTCATCAAAATCCGATCTCTCTAGCTCTAGTTATGCCCTGTAAGAGACGGTCAAAATGAGCTATAAAATCAAAAAATAAACAAAGATTTTCATTAAAAGTCCAATTAAGTTTAAACATTCAAAACTCAATTAAAATGCCCATATTAAACAAAATAACCATCCAATAAAGTCAAGTACAAAGCTATAATAAGTATATAAAAATTGATTGATCAAGGTGCCAGAAGGCTTACTGAGAACCCTTACTAAAAGAACATTTACTAAGACCCAATGATTAGGAGGAACACTTGTCTTCAGCCATGACGAAAAATGGCCTATTCTAAATTAGTGTCTATTTACAAAATTTACTTATTTCTCAATTAATTTTTTTCTAATGAGTGCAGACTTTTAGAATTCAGAGATAGATCTGGAAATTATGTTACTGCATTTCATTGATTAACAGAAAGTCAAGTGATTACAAGGGTGAGTATCTCTATTTATAGAGACACTTGACAGTTAGTTAACTAACTGAATCATAGTTCTAACCACCTGACAAGAGTGGTTAGCTTAGCTGAATGAGTTCAGAATACATAGTGTCAAGAGTAAAACTACTCCTAATACAGACTGATAGTTGTGTCTGCTATTTTGAATATGACATTAGAACAAGTATTCCTACTGTATTTCTACTAACTATTTGTATTTTTTTTCCTGCTTTGCTATTGATCAGGTACTTTTAAAATTATAAGTAAATGTATCAAAGGTAAAGGTTTTTCAGGGACAAAACGGTACTTTGGTGATTTAGGGAAAACTGTAAGTTCTTAGCTCTTTGTTGTTATTATTTTTTTTCATTGAAGTACAATGTTATTGTGGGGTGTCAGCATATTAATCAATTCATGACTGGTCCGCAGTTGAGATCAGCTGGCTCCAATATTGCTTTTGCAGCTGTAGCTGAAATATCAGACTCTGTTCTGAAAAGTGCAGAGACGAATGGTTTCAATGGATTGGTAAAGAATTACCACCTTTTGTTTGTTAATTCGGTTACTATCATTTTAGCTGGGCTTATTCTCTATTGAATTATGATGTGTCTCATATTTGCATTTTTGACAAATTTAATTTTCAAGGTGAGTGGCTTCCACCAAGGAATTCTAAAATTGGCTATGGAGCCATCAGTTCTGGGAACTGCATTGATGGAAGGTGGCCCAGATAGAAAAATATTGCTTGATCGAAGTCCAGGAGTTGATGAGGTGTTAAATAATATTTTGTTGTGCCTATAAAATCTCTTTCTTGGTTCTTTTGTTTTAAAACAAAAGAACTGAATATTTACTAGGTTGACAGAATGTATGCATGTATCGTTGCATACTGCCTCTAGAAATTGAATGAAAAAGAACAGAATATTATTTCTGAATAAATGTAACTGTGCACAGCATTACATTATTTGACTAAACTAAATCTATGAAGAGGTCTATAATACTAAGGATAAGGATTAATTATGCTAATGACTTCAATTTCTAACTTATGTGATTATGATTATACATTAATGTTTAGCAAAAGAAATATGTGAAGTTTCTGTTCATCCAATCTTGATTTTTGAAAATCTTCATTTATTTGTCAGTTAATAATTAGATTTGTGGCCTGGTGCAGTTATACATTGAAGGATATATCCAAGCCATGCTGGATACAGTTTATAGACAAGAATACCTTAGAGTCAGAGTAATTGACAATCAGGTAATAGTTGACATATGTGCAGATATATTTGGTCAGGTAATGCATAAAAGATTATCTTTCAAGTTTGACTGTATCTGAAAAAAATTGTATTGCATGCCTTAGAAGAATACTAGCTCATTCTTTTGAATGAAATTTTAAGCACAGAACCTTAATGCTGGAGAGCATACAAATTGAAAAATCATTAAACAAAATATCTTAAAAGTATGCATGAAGGACATCTTATATTTAGGAGTGTTGATTTTGATCTGCACACTTTGAGCTGTCATTGTGCATTGTTACTGTTGAGTTTTGTTTTGATTCTTTTGTAATTTTCTTTAATTAGTTTTCTGGTGGATGACCTGTTAGCCTCCTATCTTTATAATCATTTGCTTTCTTGATGATTTTTTTTTTCTATATAGAAAAATACTAAACTTTGCCCTTTATGGTTGTGATGGACTCTTGTAAATGTTTAGGTTATCCTGAAAAACCTACCTCCAAATCATTCTCTTATCAATGAGATAACGGATCGTGTTAAGGAGTTCCTTGTGAGCAAGGCATTGCTAAAAGGAGATCCCTCAACCACATCCCGCACTTTAAGCCGTCTTCGTGGAGAAACTGTATGTTCTATTCGAGTGAGCGTGTCTCATTTATCCCACTATTTCATCTTTTTCTTCTCTATTTGGTATTTACATCTTCCTACTCACATTTTATTATGGCAATAACTTTCAATGACTATAATGATGACTCATCTATGTTCTCTACTTTCATTTAAAGTATATTTATGATCTCGTGCTAAATAGTTTTCCAAACTATGTCTGGAATGCACTAAATGGCATAATTCACAAGCAGTTTTGTCAATCATACTTGAAGTTATTGATTCGGGGATATTTGTGTCAGGAATGGAGAATAGGACCAACAGTGTTGACATTGTGCGAACATCTCTTTGTTAGCTTTGCAATACGCATACTGCGAAGGCAGGCTAACAAGCTTGTGTTCAGCATAAAGTGGGGAAAGAAGTCAAAGGTTGGCAATAATGCAGATGTGCCAGAAAACTCTATTAGTCAAAAAGTGCAGAAAGTGAGTTTCATTCGAAAATGGGGCATCAGCAAATTTGTCTTGTCTGGCTTGTTGGCATATATTGATGGACGTCTGTGCCGTGGCATTCCCAATCCTGTAGCACGGAGAGTAGTTAGTGGTTTTCTATTGAGTTATATTGACCAAAATGATGATTAATAA
This sequence comes from Amphicarpaea edgeworthii, assembly GCA_014843725.1. Classification (NCBI taxonomy): domain Eukaryota; kingdom Viridiplantae; phylum Streptophyta; class Magnoliopsida; order Fabales; family Fabaceae; genus Amphicarpaea; species Amphicarpaea edgeworthii. The sequence goes on from CM026325.1 coordinate 7,242,201, forward strand.
TAATAAATTCTACTATTCTTGTTATACTTGTTTTCGCATAATAAATAGGAATAGGATGTGAAGTCCCCTTTGTGCCTTGACATGCCAAAAACAAGCCTTCAAATTCAATACCCTTATAAATATTAAGGGTTCTTCCTCAGTATTGACTTCGCTGGTTTCTGATCTACCAATACTACTGTTTAATCCTTCCCTCCTTTTTTTTTACGTAACTGTAGTTAATATCTCACTTGTCCCTAGTACGCAATTGAAAGTTGAAACTGTCCCCGACTATTTCTCTAGCACATCAATACGAGTAAGTATGGAATATTGGTCATTGATGCACAGAAACATCTTGTTTGTCTACATAGTAACCCTGTTTAACTTCTGTTGGAGTCCTGAGTCAATTTGATGGCCTGAAGTTGATGCCTAGTAAAATGGTACATCACGTGTCATTTTTTTTTTTTTTATTCTAGTCAATTGTCATAGGTAAGAAGCACTTCAAATTTTCAATTTTCAATTTCTTAAACAACCAAGTAGGATTTGAAATCTAATATTAAGTTAATCATCATATACTGTATTGCAGCTAATTGCTTGCACTGGTGTTCTAGTGTAAAGTGAGAAAAGCAGAAAGAAACGGGGATAGCCCTTTGTTTAACTTGAAAACAGCTTGCCTGCCTGTTGTTTTTCTTTTTCTCGACGTTGTCATTTTCAATGTTGTATCATATCTGATAGCATACCGCCTCTAATTATATTAATTATTAAATTAATAATAATAAATAAATCTGTACAAAGGCAGAGCATGTTATCGGTTTTGTAGCAAATGATGAGATGAAACATCTCTTCACCATAAGTCACCACGTAGGAAAAGAAAAAATGTGGCATGATGTAGGTTTGACACCTCACTGTTTAGCAGACGCAAGTGAATCTTGATGGTGTCAATCATTTTGCCACGCGCTCTTTGTCTCTACTGCCATATTTCCAGCCCGTTTGAATAAAACCACAGGCTGAAAGGAAGTGAAATCATTTCCTAACAAAAAAAAAAAAAAAAACAAGAAAATTAGAGGTTAGTACGAGTAATTAGTAATAGGTTTCCCTCTATATATGTTGTTTCCCTCCGCTAGCTCTTACAGATTTAGATTCTGAATAAAGAAAGAGAAATGGCTTTCACGATGTTGAGATCTCAATCAGCTTTCACAGATAGAGAGAAGGAGAATATTGAGGGTGCAACAACAGAGGATGTGAATATGATATCGAGCCAGCTCCAGTTGAAGTCTCAAAGCATGGACAAACATGCAGTCCTGCGACGCATCAGGCAACGCAGATTTAATAACAGAGCCAAAAGTGCTTTGGAAGTTCTCATAGGCATAGGCACCTCAGAAGCCAATAACACCGTCACTGGCCTAGAAAAGTGGCTTCAACTTGGTGACACTTTCTCTTCTCCTTAGACCTCCTTAACCTTGCATGCATTAATGAATCACCCCATCCCCATCTATAAATACCCACCCTCCTAGATCAATTGTTATATAATTATCAGTATGGAAATTAAGTACTATGTTTTGCTCTGCAAGTGTTAAGTACTAGTATATCATCACCTGTTATCTGGCTGGCAATTCTTGGAAATCTTTCTCTTCTAAACCATGCATAGTCGCCTCTGTCTACCCATCTATAAATACCACCCTAGATCACTACTTTTATGCTAATTTATGTGTGACCTTGTGAATACCACGCTCAATTGTTATATATATTTATATTATGATGATGATGTTATCTAGTATATATATCATCACCTGTTTGTTATCAGGCTCGTTGGATCGGTTTGGACCAGATAATTAGTTTTTATTTTGTGCCACGAAATAAATCTGGTTTAACCATTTCACTTGCAATGAATTTTTTTAACGTACTTTCTAAGTATGCAGTTATTTTGGAGGAAACCATGGATAAACCTCTTAAAAGAGGGGTAACAACTAGCAACAAATCATAACTAGTGATCTCTAATAAACAGAAGTGGCTGACCGGCCCTCGGGTGGGAAGGCAGGGCCACTATTTTTGGGCTCCAAATTTTTTTTTTATAATATTTTAATAATAAAAAAAATTAATTAATTTTATTCTGAAAAAAAATGTAATATAATTATTTTTTATGAATTTATTATTCTCTCATTCATCCTTAATTATTTCTCATGCATCGATAATTTAAATGGAAATAGGGTTAACCAGAGTTATAATTATCTTCAAAATATTTTATTTTTAAAGCACTAATAACTTATAAGGCTATAAAACTTAATTTTCTCTCATTATATTTTTTTCAAAAAAATCTTCAACTTGTAAAAATCGATTTATTACAACTAATAGTTAAAAAATTAATTATATTTTTCATATTTTATGCAACGTATATAAATTTATTATCTATATAAAAAGATGATGAAAATTAAAAGAAAGATTACATTAAATTACTTTACATAGTATATACTTATAAAAAAAATTTCTACTACACTGAGTCTATCAGGAGGGAGTGAGGAGGTTTGGAGTTTAACTTGTTTAAAATTGATTTGTTATTGGAATGAAACTAAAGTCAATTAGTATGTATATTGTTCTTATTTGGTGAATATTTATTTATATTTATAATTAAATTTAATTATGTAATTGAGTCAAATTTAATATTTATTGATTTTATATTAATTTGTTAATTTATATGTTTACAGTGTTCTAATTTAACTACTAGAATTAACAAACGTGTGTGGTGTGTGAATCAAGTATTCAACTTCAACTTTTACTATTGTTATTTGTGTATTAGTTTTATAAGTTACGTGTTTTTTTATCTTGTGTTAATTAACTATTTAATTTATCTTTTATAGTATGTTTTCTAGAAAATATTTATTTAGAAGTGAAAAAAGAAATAAGAGAAAATAAGAGGAAGAATTAATAAAATCACAATAATGACCTCTTGTTTTCATCAAAATATGGATTAATTAAATGAAAATTGGCATACTGAAAACTAAGTGAGAATGATGAGATTAATGTTTTAAGTGAACCTAACGATGTCTCAAATGAATTTAATAAAGTTTTTTGCATTGACAAAGAATAATTAATTTCTCCTTTAAATATTTATGATCCTAGAAATTTGGATAATCTTAATAACAAACAAATAGATATTTTAGTTAAAAATGGACCTATTAGCCTAGCTAGCTTGTGTTTTTCAACTGGCTATTATGTTAGTTGTAGTGTGCCTTCCCTCCTTCTCTCACTTTAGAAAGATTTCATAGTATTTTCTTTGGATGACCTGGTCGAGAGAGTACGATACATCAGTGTAAAAGATGGAGTGGGATCTGTGAGGTTGGTTATAGTAAGGCCTGGCCGGAAAGTGTTCTTGCCTCTATCATTGAAGGAAAGGTTGGTCAACAATTTGGAGAGTTTGCTTCTACATGGAAACAAAGACTTTCGAGAACAAATATTAAATTGGGAAGAAAAAAGGGGAAAAAGTAAATAAAGTGTGCATATGGTACGAAAAGGAAATCCGATTTCGGCGTCTCTTGTGCTTAATCTCGAGTCTATTCCAATGAGAAGCTTCGCAATACCTTAACACTCCATAGGCGAAAGAAATCAATAAGGATAGATATATAGATTACGCACATAGTGGTCTGGGCATTGATTTCATGTAGTGATTCGCTTGAATACGTAGGGAAGGACCCTTTTCCTTTCAGTGGAGTGAGATCATCACGAGAAGGTTTTAGAAAATTCGAGATTTTCGCTTAAAGATCGATTTATCTCCGTAGACTCTGAGAAAAATTGAATTGTTTTGACTTGACTTAAAAAGACGTGATTTACTAATGAACAAAGAAGCGAAGCGAGGAAGCCAAATGAGGGCTTTAGTGATTGGAAGCGTATTAGCGAGAGACTTAAACATCATAAGAATAATTTTAAGCATATATCTAATATGAATACTTGGAATGAACTAAGAGTAAGATTTGACAAAAATCAAACAATTGATAAAAAAAAAATTCAACAAGAGATTATGAAATGTCTTGCTAAATATAATTTAGCTTTTTGAGAATCCAATGAAAAATTATATCATGATAGCAATGGTAATTTTTTTGGAATTGATTGAAATGATTTCAGAATTTGATTTGATAATGTTAGTTGCATTCAAAATCGTGAAATTTATTATCATTATCTTTTATTAAATACATATTTAAATTTTATAATATTTTTTGTAAGGATTCTTTAATAATGATTTTACTCCGGATGTATAAAATGTCAGTTTCGGAGATTTTAAAGAGTTATGAAAAAATAAACACACCAACAAAAATAGTACAAGATATCCAGGTATCCAGTCACCCATGCTCATGCATGTTTTTAAGATTAAAATTTTAAATTGAGACAAACTTAATTAATTGTTTAAATACTCCAAAAAGATAGAAAGTGTTAGAATATTCAAGCATGAAAAAATATAATTAATTATAATTTCATAAATAGTTTTTATTCTATTTAAAATATTTATAAAATTGTATGAGAAATTTGTGTTTAAAAAATTAAAAGTGATTTAACATATGCTTAATTAAAATATTTTTGAAATGTAAAATGATAAAATAATTTAATTATTTTACAACTATACTGCGAACAAACTTATTAATTTTATAATATTTATATATAGTTTATAAACAATATTTTTGAATAATTGAAGGTGTAAGATTTAATTCAAATAAATGCAAACTTTTGAAATCAAATATTACTTATTAATATGTTATTTATTATTTGTTCGAATTTTGTGTTTGGGATAAATTTTGCTAAAGGTAATGGTTAATGATAATTTATTCATTTATTATCTAATAATTTATATTTTCTTGATATATGTAAGTATTTTTGTAAAATGAGTTATTATATATTTTTAGTATTATCTTTAACAGGTGAAAAGAAAATGTTAGCTTAAGAAAAAGAATAATATTTTTGTCTAAATATTTAAATCAATTTTTCATGAAGGATTTATAACGATATTTCATGTTGTAAGCATGTTAAAAATATTATTGTTTATAATGATCTCAAGTCACACATTTGTTTCTCATGATTGATCGACGGAAAGGAACTATACTATACAAAATATTTATCTTTAATTTAAGATATTTTATATGAAGTAACTTAAAATTATTATTTTTATAATAAAAAACATGTCAGAAATTAACTTTGGTATACGAAGATACACCCCCGTTTCTTATTATGATTAACAATTTTTTTTTTTTTGGTTCTTATATATAACCAAAAATCAATCATTTATGTCTTATTTAATATAAGTAATTATCAAAAATACCCATCATTTAATAAAAGGATTACACTTATACCTCCATTTATAATTAAATAATAGAATGGAGGTGTATGAAGCAACACTCCTTCATGCATCTCCGAAAACTTCTTTCGGTACCTTTATTGCATTCTGGAAGTCAATTTCGAAATATAAAATTACAATTGGGATTTTCCATAATGCAGTGGAGGTGTTAAAGTAATTTTTGGAAGTACGGGAAGTAGGGATGTTCATAAATCGAACTAAACTGCGAAACCGTCCAAAAAAATTGAAAATCAATTAAATCGAAAAATCGCATGGACCAAAAATTTCTAAAATCGCATATTTTTCGCGGTTTGATTCGGTTTTTGAATTTTATTATAAAAAATTGAACTAAACCGAAACAAACCGCATTCTATAATTATATTGATTTACTTTTAGATATTTAATATTATCTAACTAATAATATTTTAACTTTTTATGATCATAATATGTGATTTATAGTATATTTTTTTTAATAATAAATTTGTAATATATTATGACACATACTTTCATATATTACAAAAAGATATATTGATATTACTAAATAACATTAAATTAAATAGAAAGTGAAACATGATTTATTATTATGTTAAAAAAAAATTAGTAATATCATTTTATAATAATGTTAAATAGAAGTTAAAATAATATTTTTTAAACTAAAATATGTAAATCAAAATTTAATAAAAAAATAATAATTATGTGAGTTTAATTAAAAAAATTAAACTATGATAATAAATTTAAAAAAAACCGCGAAATCGAACCGAATCAAACCGCAAAAAATTGGTTTGGTTTGGTTTGGATTTGATGTTATGTTAAAACCGAACCAAATCGAATCGCGACTTTATTTTAGGTTTGGTTCGAACCACTTTTTATCCAAAAATCGAACCAAATCGTACCACGAACATCCAAACCGGAAGCAAGACTCCAATGCAATAAGGAAAAGAAAAGTAAACAGGCCCAAAAAAAGAAGGTTAAGTAAAAGTGAACTAACATCGTGTGTATGTTTTCCTTAACACAAAAGGTGTTAATGTTCAAAGCGAAAATTTAAGTACTAAATTTACTTTTCTCAGTTGTCTGTAAAAACAAAAAAACAAAAAAAAACTTATGCATACTAAATAAAAAAATTTTAAATAAATGATCCTATAAACTTTTAAAATTTATAAACTGTTGTGGGTCTCACTTTTCTATATTTATCGAATTTCTCTTAAAAGAAAAAAAATCAAAAGTTAAATAAAATTAATTAAAAAAAGTGACAAAAAAAATATAATCATAAAAGTGGTTTTTATGGTGGACAATTACTTTTGTTAGAAGATAAAACATGAAATTTTTTTTTAAAATGATTGAAGGATAAAACTGTTGAATGAAATATGTACACAAAAAAAAATAGTTATTAAATATTTTCTTTCTGTGAATCCTTTTATATAATGGTACAGGTTACATTGATTTATTTTTAAACATTGTGACACAAAATTAATCATATCCATACACATTTTAAAATAAAAAATAAAAAAAATAGGTTTGTTGGCTCAGGGGATCGAGTAAAAAAAAAAAGTTAACGGTATGTTTACCACTAAAAAAAATATTTTGGAGGCATGATCTTTTTTCATTCCAATGAAGTGGAATCAATTCAAGCCATAATATGAAAAGAAGATGCCAAATTAAAGCGTGTAAAAAGAATAAAAATAAATAAATAGGCTCCTTAATTTGATCTTTGGTGCAATACAAGGGTGGACTGCAAGTCGTTATGTTACATTGTTACTTACTCCATGAGTTATCACCATTGAAAATAAAACATCTTCGTTCGGCTTACGAGACACGGTTCCATAACCTTCATTTTCTATGTTGTGTCTTTGTTTCTATTAAATGTGTGATGATGATATTCTTCACTGTGACGATAATCATAGTGGTTTGGTTGAACCAAACCATTTTGAGGGAAAGTGTATAGTGTGTGTGTTATGCATGCAAATAGATTAAATGCATACACACACGTCATAAACAAGATCCAATTGAACTAATCCAAATCCAAAGAAAAAGATAAGAAATCACATCTTAGATCAAAGTCTCGTTACCACACAATATTATAAGTAATTTTATGAGAAGAACATACCAAAAAAATAATGAAATAATTTTTTTTTAAAATTAATATTTTTTATAATTAATTTATAAAAGTTTTATATCTTATAATAAAATTATATGAAAAAACTTTAAATTAATTAATTATTATAAGAGATAATTTTAACTTTTATAAAAATTAATGTTATTTTTTCTTTCAAGTATTTTTTGTCTGAAAGTCTATGTCTAATAATAATTGACCGGCCGCAATTAAGTTGTGGCTAATGATGATTGGATTCTTATGAATTGCCATGATGATATGGATAATAATAATTTGCAAATGTATGAATAGTGAATAATATATACGCAGCAATTGTGGAACAATGGAAAGACGCAAGTGTCTATTCTTCTAATAATGCCAAAAAGAAACGGAAAAGAGAAAGAAAGAAATTAAGAAAAGGTGCACACAAAGCCAACGCAAGCAATTAAGTCAACATTGGCACATGGACGTGGAAACAATTTATGTGAATTAGGGTGCATTGGTTTTCTTCTAGAACATATTTTTAACATATTTTTTAAAATATATTTTTTTAGTTGATTTATTGAAAATCATAATATTTTTTTTTATAGATTTTTCATCTTATTTAATGTCTTTTTCATTATTTTGAAAATTTTAATCATTATAAAAATATATAACTCGTGAGAATGATTTTTTTTTTTTACTGGAACTCATGAGAATGTTAAAAGAGTACGTTCCTTTCTTTAATTTCTTGCATAAGACTGAGTAAAAGATTGATTTTGGTTGGTGTGCCAATCAATGAAAAAACAAAAGAAAATGACGTACAAATTGGATGTGAATTGAAGAGTGACGGCTGAATGTGGATTCATAATTAAGATATTTTAGGAAGTTAACTGAACATAGTGTATTGGTTACAACTTGATCAAGTCAATATATTCTTTAATAATTTGTTATTCTTTCACCAAATAATTAGTGTAACTTTTCTCAACTTATTTAATTCATAAACAAGATTTTCTTCTAAAATTATAAGTAGATATTTGATTTAATGTTGGAAAATTTGAAATGATCGTTGAATTAAAATGTCTAAATTTTTATTTTTCATATAATATATATTAAAATGTGTGTATTAAATGATAGAAAATAAATAATTTTTTTATAAGGTTCTTTTATACAATTTCAAAGTGTGTTGTTGACTGAAAACTAAGTTACACCGTTGCGTAGAATAAGAAAGTTTAATTGTGATTTTTTATGTTTATAATTATATATTGACAAAGTCAAATTAACAAAGTCTCACAATGAAAATCAAATAAAAATATTTAATTACTCATAATAAAAATTAAGAAGAAAATTGAATGTCGGACGTGTTTGATTTGTAGGTAAAAGAATTTTAAATTGAGATTATATAACGTTGAAGACAAAAGTAAGAAAGAAAATGTTTCCTGAAACTGAATTTAAATTTATCCACCAAAAATCTAAAAACACCCTTAGTCTTACTAGTATATATTACTCCCGCTCTTGTCCATAAATAATTAATATTGCTACCATTTTTTTCAACTTTTTAGAAAGGTTTTTCATACCCATTTGTGGTAACAATCGTTTATATAAAATGCCTTGAGAACACTACCAAGTCTGGTGAAGCGTCATTTTAAAACAAAATATTGTTTGATGACAAATCAATATAGTGGAGCTTTAAAATAGTGCAATCACAAAGTAATTTTATCAAACAATTATAATATTTTATATATATAATTTTTAAAATAATTTTAAAAAATATACAAATTTATCATAAATAAAAAGTTGCCATCGTCTAATAATATAAAATTAGTTTACCAATGCATTACCTTTAATCTATATGTTATATTAAATTGAATTGACTTGGGAACATATGGAGTAGCATTTAGACTCCATAAGAATGTTCTGAACTTGGTAGTAGGGACACACTTCCACCGTCACAACCAAAATTCCACCCATTACTTGTCCACTTGAAGATCGATGCATATTACTTGTCCTACGCCTACCTTTCTTAAATCAAAGTATTGTTATATAGTTTAAGGGTGATACATTCAGAATATAAAACAGAAAGTTATAATTAATTTACAGTATAAAACTAATGCATTACTATTAATTAAACTCTTATTTGTATAGGATTTTGCTAACCAATGTTCTTGTTGGTTCTTTATATTTAATTTCTTAACTATTACTTCAAAAACACTTGTTAGCATTTGCCATTTATATATACTAAGTTTGTGAGCAAGGCAAAAGCAGTGGGTCTGCACACAGCACATATCCCACTCCTTCATCTTGTGTTTTGGTCATACCATTTTATAATTTATTGGTTGACCATCACCATCTCCAACATGTTCCTACTTTCTTTTCTTTTTTTTCAAATAAAAAATCATTATAATGTAATTTGGTGTCTGCTATACGAGGCATTTTCCTCCATATAGTACCGATTCTCCGTGACTTCGTGTTAATCTTAAAAGAAGATCTTAGTCACTAATTTGGTGTATCAAATTATTGACACAGTAGTTGAGTAATGAGTAGCTCGTCATGTTTTTTTTTTTTTTTTCAACTTTAAAAAAAAAAAAAAAGCAAGGAAATAATACACGGGAAAATTTAGTATTGACAAGAGTTTATGTTATAACTTATAAGTATTTTTTCTGTCAACGAAAAAATACTTACAACTTACAAGTATTTAATTTAGAAAGTTTATTTCCAAATAAAAGCATGTTGCCTTTTTCCTTCAATAATAACCTTTCAAAGCTCCTTGTGGCCACTGCTCTCTCTGCAGTCAATTTAAATTTAAAGATTTTTTTTTTTGGTGAATTTTAAACTTAAAGATTTGATACAACTAAACTACATACTAGTGGAATTTAAATGACTATATGGACAATTCCAATTTTTCATATCCATTGCCCACAAGCTGTCACAATCTAAAACGTGTCCGTGTCCCAACTTTTATTTCTCTTTAATTACTTTTTTTTTCACCTTTCTTTAAAGCCAAAAGAAATTTCCAGTTTCTTTACACTGTTTATTCATTCATTTAATTGCAATTGGATGACTATTATATAGCACTTAATTTGACAGAGACATATTAGATCCACATTATTGAACGATATTTTACTTTTTAATGTAATTATTTAACACTATTCAACTTTACTCAAAGTACTGCGTTCGGTTTTTTTTTTTATATAAAATAAATAAATTATAGTGTATTTTATATTATAATTTATTTCTTACAAGAAGAAACAGAAGTAATATAATTTTATTTGTCGACCATCGCTAATTCGTAGTTTTCTTTTATATTATTATTATTATTATTATTTCTTTTTAATCAATCACTACCTAATTTGTTAATTTCAGAAAAAATTTTTTTGTTAAAGTCTGGCCACCTTTAGTCACTACATGGTTATTGATTACCGAAATTTGGTCACCATGTCCACCGATGATGACAACTTTGACTGCGTACTTATAATATTTTTTATAATTTATTTTTTATTTTTCTGTCATATTATATATTTTATTTACTTACTTTGTCTTTATTTTACATTAATTGTAAATTTTATTATATTTATTTTATATACAAGTATCACTATCATTTATTTTATCCCTAATCATGATCGATGCCTTTTAATTAGCAACTAAAATTTGATTCCCCACCCCCACACTACTATTGACACCGAATTATTTGAGTTATTAAAAATTTAAGTAGTTTTTTATGTGTAGAAATTGAAAACAAGTATGAAAAGATTTACAATAATTCATATATTTATCCCTTTCACACATTATTGGTATAAGATGATTTGAATTATTCACAACCTAATATTTTTTTTATTCGTAAAAATTAAATAAAGTGTGAATGTATGTAGAAGCTCTTAATTGCCTAGTTACATTAAATGTGTTGTTTAGCAATAAAATATTTTTTTAATTTGTCACATGTGATTTTGTATGTTACTTAAATTATAGAGATTTGCTTATAATTTTTTATGAATCGCTTAGTATTTGTATTAAATATAAAAAGCAAATGTGATATATTAAAAAGGGATACACATGATGATATTGACAATTAAACGGGTTAAAAAAAATTCTAATTAGAGAAAAAGTTGGTTGAGTTACTTAAATTGAAGTCACACCAAGTTAATTGTTTATAAGAATGACATTGGAAAGCCACTATATAAGTTAGAAGTATAATACAATTTTTTTTTCTTTTTGAGTTACACAGTTTTTAAATACAAATATTATTGAAGTATTTCTTGATATATATATATATATATATATATATATATATATATATATATATATATATTTGGTAATTATGTTATTAAGGTGAATTGTATTTATTGATTTTGTTAATAATTAATGTTTGCTAAAGAATTTGGCTAATCACTTTATTAGAAGTCTATCCAAATAGATTTTTAGTGTCAAGTGTTACTTTTTTGTTTGGTAGAATAAAAATGACAAATAAAGTGAAAAGTGAAAAGTGAAATAAAGATAGAGATAAGTTTGAAATTAAACTTATTTAATGAATAAAAAATATTTACAAAACTTTAAAATGATAGGTCTTACAATAAAACTTTTCATGCCCATAAATGAGGAAATGGAGATAAAAATCCCGAAACTTAAGGAAAGAGAATAGGTTATTAAGTGAGTATTCAAATCGATTTTTTTATTATTCTTTCCGTCACAAGACGAGTCTTTATCTCTCAATCACTACGAAATTATAGATTTTCTTTTGACGTCACGAAGTGGATCAAAGACACAAGTAAGTACGCATGAAATTGATTTTTAGATGCAATAGAGGTGACATGCTATCTTCTTTTGCTTGATTATTGATTTTCTTTGATGCGAAATCAATTGTTTAAAGCTCCAATTAGTTTTTGTGTGAAAGTTTAGGTTTTTTTAGGTCATAAAGATTCTTGGTGTCAAACCAGCACAAGAAAATGTTTATTTTGGTGAAAATTTTCATGATTTGGAAAGTACAATTAAATTTTTATGTTTGACAAAAAAAAAAAAAAATAGTTGAATTGGTTTTTAAGTTAATTTTGAAATAATTTAACATTATTTTTAAAACAATAAAAAAAAGGTTACGTGAATTTGATTTTTAATTTAAAAAATATATTTTCATTATTATCACCACTTATTGTCGTTACCAATATCATCATCATTGACATTATTGTCTTTATAACTATCATTCAATCATCGTTATCATCACAATCATCATTCCACCATAATTGTTATTACTGTTGTTGTTGTCGTCACCACTATTGCATTACCACCACACTATAATTGTTATTATTGTCTTTTGCACCACCATTCTATCAATGTCACCGTTTTCATTTAAGTGTATTTTATTAGTCTTTAATTTTTTTTTAATCTATTTATCTCGAATTTACAATAAATTTTTAAAAATTAAAAATAAAAATACATTTAACTCAAAACTTAAAACTTAAAACTAAAACTAAAACTAAAACTAAAACTGATTTTAATTTTTAAAAATTTCAAAACTTAGAAACTATAAACTACACCGAAAGGGACCTAAGATATAAATGTATTAGTTTTATCTCAAACATATTTTCAATGAATTCAATGAAGCCGTAAATTAAATATTCCAATAATCAATTGTGAGCATGTTGTGGTCAATTATTTTTCCCTATATGCAACAATTGCTCTTTGGTGTTCAACCTAATCGATTGTGGTTCAACTGAAATCAATTTCTTCCATAATTAACAATCATTTTTTATGGATTGGACAATCAATTTATTTGTTTGGATAATTTAGTCTTATTATCTATACTCTTATTCCCCCCCTCCCCTTTGTTTTCATAGGAAATCAAACAAGGTGGAAAAAAAAATCTATTTACCCCTCTCAGTTGAGTCCTATTTTTTCTTTTAAATCAAATGATCCAAAAATCCATTCTATTTATCCCATTTCTACTTTTACGGTTTTATCCCGTTGCACCAAACCCAGCGGTTCAGAAGCAATTTGTCGTGAGGAGCAGGGGCTTTTCCGTGCCGAAGAAAATTCAACAAAGGCCATATTCGTCATTCAGAAAAAAATCATCAAACACCGTAAAATGAAGAAGACAAACATGTATTTTTTTTTTACTTTACGTTCGGTTCGGGTTTCAGCACAAGTCTGAGACGCCACAGAACAATTACAAGCGTGTCTGTGTGACTGTGTGAACCAAAAGAACCTTCTCAGAAACACCCCCCTTAATGATTCAAAACCAAACCATGCTTATGCCAAGCTCTTGTTTCATTCCAATAGTTGTTTCCTTCTGCACAAAACAACAACGTTAACAACAACAACTCTCTTTTACTATTTCTTAGTACTAGTCGTATATGACATTTCATTAAGGTTCCAAGCTCGATCCTCGAGTTGTTTGGTTTGGTGAGTAACTCCTGCCACTGCCACACCCATTAATTCCCCAACGTTGCCCAACCCTGAAGCTAAAGGTATCAGTATTAGTATTAGTACTATATATGTATGCATGGATATAATTTCTTTCAAGTTTCAATTTTTTCACTCTGTTTTCCAATGGAAACACCAACCTTTATTTATTTCCTGCAAGCATTTATTAAGATTGATGGCTCCCCAACCAAATCCATCACAAGACTTTACTTTCCATTTAGTCCCAAAGTCAACCACATATTTATATACATTACTGTACGTTTTTTTTTTTTTTTTTCCAATTTCACACTTTTTAATTTCTTCTGCAGAAGAAGAAGGGTGATGAGTGATGATGATTACAGAAATGTTTCGCTGCAACGCAAAGTTTGCTATGGTTCTTCTCACTATCTTCATCTCCATGTTCTGTGGTGCCAAAAGTAATAACAACAACAACTGCGAGCGCAGTTGCGGAGAACATTCCCTGCAATACCCTTTTGGCTTCTCTTCCGGCTGCGGAATCAGACTAAATTGTAGCAGAGAAAACAGAGTCAAAATCAGAGAGTTGGAGGTTCGGAACGTGACTTCTGATAGCATATTCGTTAGTCTTCCGGTGCAGTGCAACCGGAGCGTGAGTACCATACACCCTCTCTTTGGAACCAACTTTGCTCCCACGTGGAACAACACTTTTCTGGTTCAGAATTGCAACAAGTCCAAGCTCGGTGGCTGTACTATCCCAGCATCGAGTTTCGTTGGCGACGCTGGCAACAAGGTGGAAGGTTGTGACAGCAAAAGTGAACAAGATCTTGTTCTGAGTTGCTTCACGAATGGTTCGAGGGGAGATGTTCTCACGCGCGGAGAATGGGACAGTGTTGGCTGTGGATTCTTGTTCTCTGCTTTTGCTTTTGATCATAGGACTAAAGACAAAGAGCTTTCGCTCCAATTTCAGATGCTTAAGTTGGGGTGGTGGCTTGAAGGAAACTGTACTAGTTGCTCCAACAATGCTTCCTGCGAGGTGGTCAATCTTGGTGACAGAGAACCAGGCTTCCGGTGCCGCTGCGATGAAGGTTTGGTCGGAGACGGGTTCAAAGCCGGTAGTGGTTGCCAAAGAGGTAAGTTTTTTTATATTATGAATAATGAAAACTGATGGAACAGGTTTTTAACTTTGTATGTTATGGGAATAATAGTAATAAGGTAAATGGTAAACAATGTCTAAATTATTGTTTAAGAGAAAGTTGAGAGTAAGAAAGGAAGTTAATGTATTGTTTAGTACTATTTTTAAGTAATTATTGTGATGATGATGATGATAATGGAGGGTGATTCTGATTGTTGAATGATGACCAAAGTGGTGTTTGACATCTGGTTGCGGCTTTATGCTTTAGGGAACCAGGTTTGTTTGAGTATATAATACAAGTGTGGAATTGTGCATCTAGAATTTTGGGGTTGAGTTTTTTAAGTGGGGGAATCTTATAAAGATCGGGGTGTGCTTTTACCAAAGTCCTGTTAGGGGTATGAATGGTATCTTGATTTAAGCATAAGGTTCATTATTTTGATTCTTGTGGACAAATATTTATCATGATGTTCTTGATTCTCTGAAGAAGGGGTAATTGGTTATTGAGAAAGTTTTGAAGTTAATGGGTGATTGATCACCCATAATTTCGCAGAGAATATGGAAGAATGGGAACTGTTCAATGCTTGCTTTTGAAGGGTATAATTTGTCAAAGAAAGAATCCTTCAAAAGTCAACATGTTCTGGTGGCACCTTGGGATTGTTTATGGATCAATATTAGGTAAAGCACATGTCTGGTAGGATGGATTTGAATTTTTTTGGGTTCTATATTATAAGTGGCAAAAGGGGAGAGATTAGTGATAAATACGTTTATCATGTGGAGAATTAGGAAATGAACCTAACACTAACCGGTAGTAACTTCTAAGTTAAGGACATCACCAACCGACACATGTTGCTTGTCATTTTATGTTTTGCTGACACTAGAAATTGAGTCTGATGCGAGTCCTTGTCGGAAAACTAAAATTAAGTAAAAATCTACTTTTGAGTCTTTGACTCTATCAATAAGGAACATTATTGAAGACACTGCAGATCCGGTTAAAATTGGTTAGTTGATAGGAGATATGAACTCACCGACTTTGTTGTTCAGACCTTGAGTAATGCCATAATGTTTAGTTCTTTGTTGTTGTGGTGTATGGAATAAAAACTATAGGTGTAAAACATAGGACACATGATTCAATTTTTCTCTAGTGTCAACTAGTTGGGATGAGAGTACTTCAGATGATGTTGGCTAGCCCTAATTCTATAAAAAAAAAAAGCATAGGTGTAAAATAATCAGCTGCATCATGTAATAACTGTAGTACTAACTATTTGATTTCCTTGGAGAAGTAAGCTTCTATGTGTTCAATATTGTCATTTTTCTAATCCTTTTTTTTTTTTTCATTTTTTCCTTCTAATCAGTTTCTCAATGCAAAGTTTCAACACTGTGGTCTGACGGATGCAGGACAGCAATCAAAATTGGTGTCCTTGTTGGAGGTAGACCCCTACCAACTTCTGCCAATATATGATCCTGTATTGTATATAGAATAGTTTATAGATTTCTTATTCAACGAAAAAATGTCAAGTAGAATTTGAACAAATGCTGCATAATTGTTTGCAGGGATCATAGTTGGAGCTATCATTGTGGCTGTTCTGTCTCTGGTATGTTACTTTTCTAGGCGTCATTCCTCTTGGCTGAGAAAACAAGTGATGGTAAAGCGCCTATTACGCGAAGCTGCAGGAGATTCCACAGTTCCTCTGTATCCCTACAAAGAAATAGAAAGAGCAACGAGTTTTTTCTCAGAAAAATATAGGCTAGGAACTGGTGCTTTTGGCACAGTTTATGCTGGACACCTTCACAATGATGAGTGGGTTGCTATAAAAAAGATCAAGTACAGAGACACCAACAGTGTTGACCAAGTCATGAATGAGATCAAGCTCCTTTCTTCAGTGAGTCACCCGAATTTGGTGCGCCTCTTAGGTTGCTGCATAGAAGGGGGAGAACAGATACTTGTCTATGAGTACATGCCCAATGGAACATTGTCTCAACATTTGCAAAGAGAGAGGGGTGGAGTGCTTCCTTGGACAACAAGACTCACAATTGCTACTGAAACTGCTAATGCTATAGCATATCTCCATTCTGCAATTGACCCTCCAATATATCACAGAGACATAAAATCCAGTAATATACTCTTGGACTACAATTGTCAATCAAAAGTGGCAGATTTTGGGCTTTCTAGGCTTGGCATGTCAGAAACATCGCATATCTCAACTGCGCCACAAGGGACTCCCGGCTATGTTGATCCTCAATACCATCAGAACTTCCACCTTTCTGATAAAAGCGATGTCTACAGCTTCGGAGTGGTTTTGCTAGAGATAATAACAGCCATGAAAGTGGTGGATTTTGCGCGGCCTCAGAGTGAAATCAACTTGGCTGCACTTGCTATTGATAGGATCAGGAAGGGTTGCATAGATGACATCATAGATCCCTTCCTTGAGCCACATAGCGATGCTTGGACAATCTATTCCATTCACAAGGTGGCCGAGCTCGCGTTCAGATGCCTTTCTTTCCATAGCGACATGAGGCCTACCATGATTGAAGTGGCTGAGGAGCTGGAATTCATCAGGCGCAGCGGTTGGACAATTATGGAGGAAGGCATATGCACGGCTTCCTCAGTTGGATCCGTGTGTTCGTCTCCTCGAAATGGAAGCATGAGTTCTTCACTGAGAGTTGTTAGTTTTGAGAGAGTTGCTGGACATGGGAGTGAGGCATTGATTCTTCCCCACAAGACTGATGTTTATTTGCAACCAATTGAGGAGGTCAAGGATAGCTCCCCTGTTTCTGTGCATGATACTTGGTTAAGTGGAGCTAGCTCACCTTCAACAAATAGCTTGTTAGGAAATGTAGTTCAGTGACATATATTCTTATTTTGGTGTGGAACACCTATTATTTGAATGGCAAATGTCATTAGTGTCTTCCTTTTTCTCTTTAGTTGTAGGATATAACCATTTTGGTGTTTGATTGGCATAAGGATTTTTGCTTTCATTCTCCTTTGGATAAATTAGAAACTAATATAGGGTTTTCGTCAATAAGAAATTATGAGTTCCAACAACTTGGTGCATATTTGGTTGCACATGGTAGAATTGATTTTGAGTCCAAAAATTGTCTTTGGATAATTTTGTATATATTTAATTTCACGTTGAAAAAAATTTAGAATTAATTTTGTGTTCAAAATTAATCCTAAATATTTGCGTTGAATTCAACAATTTATACCGAAATCTATTGCCCTCTTTCAAAATTAATTTTAACAAAAATTCATTCAAATATAAATCAGAGTCACTTTAAAATTAATTTTACAAGATCAATACCTTTAACCTTATCCAAATACACACTTTAGTACTTTACCTTGCCAGAAACTAATCTATATATTGATTTTGATGTTAAGTTTCCAAAGGTCCTAGTTGTAGCACACTACTTTTACTTTTTACCTTTTTTTTTTTTATAACAAAAACTGCATGATCTTTTGCTGACACCAGAGTTATTTTGCTTCCAAAAGAGTTCGCTGAAATTAAAGTCATCTGCCAGGTTTTTGAAAAGCGCGCACACAAATAAAATTGGATGTAGGAAAATGAAGTACCAGACATCCTCCGTTCTATCCACTTGTAATTCAAAGTTCTCTATTTTCAACCGATTTAAATAACCATTTTGATTAACACTGCTGCCGCTATCTGAGTTTTCCATAACATCATTTATGTTGAATTGACAAACAACATGAATGACAGGTGGCTCATAGAAGAGTGTCTAAGTTTAAGTAAAAGGAAGATAGAACCTAATAAAGTTGTAGAAGACAAGCAATAAGTTCAATTCATTAAGATTTCATAGTTGTGGGTTGTGTGTGAATTGTAGTGGAAAAACTCACATTGTTTCCATCTACCAAACACGTTTTCTGATTATTGGGCACAAGGAGAAGAGGATAGAAAGTGCTCATGTTCACACATGAACACGAACACATGGTGTTATGTTATCCACATTGAACATAACAAAGTTCACCCGTTCCCTGTTCTCAGATGTCAGGGGAATCAAGATACTAAATTATTGCACATGAAAAGTCACGAAAAGTTCAATAATTTAAGAAAATTATTATGCAAAAGGTATCTACAGCAATAGTAGCCATTATCTATACTGCTACTTCTTTTTTTTATTATTTTGTTCTAAATCATAAGAATTTTAACAATGAAATCATGTTCGAGCCTAGTACAATTACTTTGCATCGTAAAGTTCTCCTTGATCAGTGGTCTTATAGACTTGTATTGCTACTCTACTTGGGACACATCAGGAGCTAATTCCCCACATAATTCACACCAATCTGCATTAAACTCCACCACAGTGGGCTTTCCATTGGGCCGAGCCTGGACCTTGAATATATACCCAACAACAAAGTAAATTACAATTACAGTTACAAATCCTATAAGCAAAAAATGAAGTGATTTAACAAATGGGGAGTCATTGAGGAACAAAACAAACCTCTTTGGAGGGTACTGCATGTGCACAGTGATCCTTCATAGGAGCACCAAAGAAGTGAAGCCTTGAAGATAATAAAAGTCCTAGAGCTCCTAAAAAGGAAACAATGGCGACTTTCTTCTTGAAATCATTGCTTGGAGGAGCAATTTTTGGAGAACTAGTTCCTTTGCTATTGCCAAGCTCGGCAATAGATTTTTCCTGCCACCATATAGAAAGATAATTAATATGGATAAATGATTTCTTTAATACTTTTTAATATCCATAGATAGTTTAATTTTAATATATTGTTGGTGTAAAGATTATATAATTTGAAAGTATCTTGTGCAATAGTGAGGTCGTTCTGTATACAGTTTGTGATGTAATGATTATGCAATAATGTTCTAGTTGTTTCTGGCTTCATATCAGTATATGATTTGCTCTGTAATACTTTGGTTAGGCCACTGAAGCTTATTTTATTAATGAAATTTTCATTTGGGTATTAAAAATAATCATATATTTATCTATGAATGATAAAAATTAATCAATTCATATAAATTAAAAAATTACCGGTGTTGGCGATTGGTCAAGGTTTTGATTTGTTTGGCAAGCTAAGATCTTGATTTTACGACGAGTCTTGTGATGCTGCAATGGATTTGCAACGATTTGAGGAGATTGTAAGCATGGTCGGAATATGTGAAGAGCTGAGAGGTTTAAAGAGTTACAAGCCATTGAATTTGAGAGAAATTAAGGCAAGAACCAAGAAATAATTGGTTAGATCCTCGTTTTTGTAGCAAAGTTAGTAGCAACAACTAGCACGTAACGTAACTGCTGGTAGTAACTTGTACGTACGGTGAATTGAATTTGATTGCAACTGCTAATTATGTTAGATTTTTCTCTTTTCTTCTTTGACTTCCTTTCCTACTAAATAATAAGTGAAGAGTTTATTAACTTAAATTTCCTGAATTAACAAGTAACAACTCCAGCAGAAAAGTTCACTTGTTTATTTATCAATACCTCTGTATTTTAAATTAATTAGTCTTGGCTCTTCTGACTTGTGCCACATTAGGTGCAGCCAAGTGAAATAATCCACCAATGTTAGAAAATAATGATTACATCATGTGTAACTTGGGAAGAAATGATGGCATATATCATAGTGGATCAAATCAACGCATTGGGAAGAGAAGGTATTATTATATGACACAAATGGCAATCAACCTCATTAGATGTTGCAGAATTACATGAAGAATTTGAAATATTAAGATCATGTAGAGAAACACTGAACCAGATGTGATTTAGGCACAACTAGTCAATGCTGTGTCAATTAAGATTTAAAATAATTTGCTAAGTAATTAAAAAATCTAAAATTTTAAACTTGTGAAAATAGAACTTTAGTAAGTTGTTGTCTTCAGTTCCATGGGTATTGAAGTATAAATGTATACAAAATTCGTGACGGTAATTCCTATTGGTTGATTAATAAATTAAACAGAAATAAAATTTTCGTATTGTCCATCAATTTTCAAAAAGATATATCGCCTAACTATAAAAACCAAACGCGTGAGATCGAGCGACGCAATGTATGACTTCAATCTATTCTTTGTTCCTTGAAGTGTTCAAAACCCATGCAAGAGTGGTTGTGGGTGGTGAAAACTCCAAACACAAAAATAGACTTGTTAAGTGACATAATCACTATGCAGCAATGCAGGGCGTTACTACCTTAAGTATATAGCTAACAAAGAAACACAAGAAAAATGGTATCGATGTTTTCTAGGTGCCAACACTAACAATATATATATATATATATATATATATATATATATATATATATATATATATATCTTCTATTCTAAGCATCACATTTCAATTTGTACGTGAGTTTCAGGGTCCCAACAAAAAGCATCATCATGTGTTTTAAGGTTTTGTGCCAAGGGTGTGGGAAATATAGCTGGGGGGGATGTGGAAAACACTTGACCTCAGTTTATAATGGGATAGCGGAAGGAAATCATTGTATGTGTCGCTCATGGCCTGGAGTTGTTAGACCAACACCTACTCAGCAGCCAACACAATCAAGAGCTCCACCCCAAGAAGGTTTAACTATGTTGTTTGATTGTTGGGGATACACTGGAAAAATTATTAAGAGCATGTTTGGTTATGCATTTGGAAGAGGAAAAGATCGCGTCACTTTGAAGCAAGCGTCTTGAAGTAGCTTCTGCGTCCTTTTTGAAGATATGTTTGATGTGAAGGATTTCAGAAGTGATTTTGCACGTTTAGGATGTGATTCCAGGAAACTAACTATATGACAGATATAGCTTCCACATTTCAAATGTGATTTATCTATCGTCAATGCATTCCAAACATCCTAGTAATCAAAGTCGATCTATTGTGTGTTTGTCTCAAGTTATTTTTTAGATTAAGGCAAGTGGTGTAGTAGAGAAAGAACATTAGTGTTCTTTTTCTTTGGTTATTGAATAAAGCAAAGTGATTGTACGAAAGGAGTAATAAACAAAGATGTGTTTAAATGTTTAATAAGCTAATTAGACTTGGGTGTGGCTGGTATTGTACTATGTTGAGACATAAATGAGAATGTATATCATTGAAGTACTATGAATAGGACACCTGAACCCAACAAAATAGCTGATTTTTAAGTGACAAGATTTATTGAAATATATATAAAAAAAATTAACCTGTTTAGAGCAAGAAGAACCTTGACTAAGAAACTCGCAAAGTGTGCTAAAGTGGCTTATAAAGATGAAATTTACTTTTTTCTGCAGATAATGGGAATCTTCAACTTCTTGAAGCAGTCGCAGTGAATGGTCTGCAATAAATATTTTAGCTTGATGGTGGAATGCTGAGGGGAGAGAGAGAGAAACAGAGAAACAGAGAAAAAAAAATCAGGATTGGAATACCCTCTTCTTTTATTTTGGGTGATAAAAAAAATAAAAATACATATAATACTAGTATGTTGCTCGTAGGTGTTGCAGGCATGATACTATTTGAAGCAATCATATATTGATGAAAAGAATGTTAATCCCTTAGCTTGCTATGTTTTATGTTTTTTTTTTTTTGTTTATCTTAGTGTACATATTTTGTGTTATAACTTAATCTATTAATAAAAAAATATAGTTTATTAAAAGAAAATCATTTAGCTTGTTTTTTTGTTATCAATATACTATTAAACTATAAATAGCATGATATAACGTAACGTAACGTAGGGGTGGTAAAGTTAAACTAACCCACATAACTGTGCATGCTTTTCTATGTTTATGGTTCAATTAATAAAGAATAGTTTCCTCTGTTATTGTGCTGCTTATTATATATCTTTTTTCCTATTATATATATGCTTCTTCAACTTGGCACATAACTTTTGGATTTAATTATTATAATTTATTATTATTTTATCATTTATCATGGTTCTGTGCTCCCTTTTTTAACCTACTCTTTGTAAATGTGTGTATGTCCTCGAGCGAGAGAAAAACGAGGGCGGGAATTGGTGAACGAGTAACAGGGTTTGGAGTTTTAAATATAAGTAAATAGTTTGATTTGAATTCATTATCAATACAAAAATAGTAATTATATCTTACATAAGGAGTTAATTAAAGTATAAAACTAAACAACTAGAGATTAGCATAGTTGAAGAGTTGGAAGAAAGGAAAACTCACGTTAAGAAAGGAAACTCCCGTTGCCTAATCAAAGAGCTACCTTGAACTGAGTGTTGTAATTATCTCTTTGTTATTTTGGTTTTGGTGGTTTGTCTCTATATTGTCCTTCAAGAACTCCCAAATGCATGGCCAGACTAATAGGGTACATTATTGACACTATGACACGACTTCTTTTGTGCAAATCGTCTGATGGTGAGGCACCAAACACGTGAAAAAACAAACAGCATCAAAGACATGCCCTATTACTACCTATTACTCTATTAGTGTAGTAAACCACATTCTCAAATAATTGGTCTATCCACCAAGTAACTTTGTTCATTCAAAAGACATTGTAGGGTAAGTGGGGCTTATTTGACCTTTTCCACATCCTTAATTAATTGTTGTGGTCTTAGATGTTCTTCTTGGACGGTCCTTCCCTTCCAATTCCAACACAATTTGATGTTTTGTCCACATTTTCTACTCTCTCAATTTGAATATTTGAAAAAATGGTGTATACCTTCCAATTCACTTTGAACTTGTGATTGGAATGAATAATACTGCTTTATCTTACAGTGACTGTCTACTTATTAAATGCTGCCATAAATTCTAAGTAAGGAGGGATGAAAGGGCAGATATGCCAACATAAATGAAGGGCTACCTCCTTTCCATTAAAAAAATGGAAAATAATAATAATTTGTTCAAAGGGGCATTTCCAGAAGATAGATAAAGCCAAGGGGACCAGAGCTGAAAACTTCAAAAGTTTGAAAACTAGAAAAATCTCAACAATAATGATTTTGGGATTCATATGAAGCAAACTTTCTTTTTATATACCATTTGCTACTTATGACTATTTATATGTATGCCCACTTGATAAAGTAGGAAAATCTTGAACCAATTAAAACCGTTCGAGTGTGTTTATGAGCTGGAGTGGTGGTGGTCACAAAAATTTCAAATTCAATTCATTATTTAACCACTAAAATTGACCTGTGCTCTTAGTTTCACACTAATTTGAACGACGTTACTGTGATTTATTCTTTGCCAATGATATTGACAGATCAAAAGTAACGTACTACATTACTAATCTCGGTGATTAAAATTGATTACATTTTCTGATAGTAGTGTGTGTAATAGAAAAAGAAGCTTCATAATAAATTTCATGCTCTCGTGAAGCCTATCTATGATCATTAATAACTGAAATGGAATGGAATAGACAAGTATATCATATCATCCGTTCAGTGCTAATTATCATTGATTTATTAAACTAAGCTTTACCAAGTCAACAATGGGATCACAATGAGAATTTCAATTAATTTTATAAAATACTACTACAACAAAATATTGCATCATTTGCGGAAAGTGCAAGAAAAACTTCTAGTTGGCGAGCAATGAGAGAGATACTATAAGGACTAATAGGTGATTATTGTCTTTTCAAGGGTTTTAAGGAGAAAAACACTTTCCTTTTAGTTGAGTCTATGAGAGAGAAACATTAGGTGAGATGAAATTCTGATCTGATTTCATGGTATTAAAGAAAAAGAAAGAAGGTTTGGTAAAGGAGTTGATCCCCTTTTTAGGAATTTGCTCAAGGTTCATTTGTCCGCTTTGAGTTTGTGGATTCCATTCTGTTTCACCTATTTTTTTTATTATTATATTTTATATTTTATTTTAGTTAAAGTTTTTCATCTCTTGTTGTTTTCTTCTTTCATAAAACCTCAACAGAAAGCACAAACAAACAATTTCTTTCATTCCCATCTTCCCTTTCTTTTTTCCAATTAGTGCAAGTCAAGTCCATTTCACCCCCTCTTCAACACTACCACAACAACTCTCGGTATTAACCACCACATTTTGCATCAGTCCAATCTTTCACACTCTGCAAATTTTTCAGTGTCTTCCCTAAAATCATTCGCACCCATGGATCTCACTGTCCAATAAGTAACCTGCACAGAACCTCCCGAGAAAAAAAAAACACAAATCATACCATACATTTCATTTACAGAGAAAAATGTCATCAGCAGAAAAACCCAGCACCAAAGGACAAGCATGGTTAGTTAGATTACTATGTTTCTACAATATTATTTTATGTTATTTTTAATTTTTTTCTCACAATTCTTCTACTCTGCAGGTTCTGCACAACGGGATTGCCGAGTGACATTGTGGTGGAAGTAGATGACATGGCATTCCATCTTCACAAGGTAAGCCTCACAGTCACACCATGCACGCTCGCATGGGTCCATTACTCCATTTCTACTTCCAGTAGCGACAACATTCCGTACTTACATTCTCTGAAATTTGTCTCTGATAACCGTTTCAGTTTCCTCTCATGTCAAAAAGCCGAAAGCTCCATCACCTCATAACGCAGCAAGAGGCAGCAGCGACTCATTCCTCTGCCCCACACCAGCCGCAGCAGCAGCAAGAGACCGAAGACGAAGACGAAATTGTCGAAGAGCAGTGCCACGTGACCTTCACGGGCTTCCCCGGCGGCTCCGAGGCGTTCGAGATGGCCGCCAAATTCTGTTACGGCGTCAAGATCGACCTGTCCGCTTCCAATGTGGCGGCGCTCCGCTGCGCCGGGGAGTTTCTCGATATGACCGAGGATTACTCCGAGGACAACCTCGTTTCCAAGACGGAGAGGTTTCTATCGCAGCACGTGCTCAAGAGCCTCAAGGACTCTGTCAAGACACTAAAATCGTGTGACTCCTTGATTCCTATGGCGGAAAATCTCGGAATCGCGCAGAGGTGCGTTGATTCTGTGGTTTCCAGAGCTTCGTCCGCGGATCCTGCATTGTTCGGATGGCCGGTGAGCGATGCTACTTCTGCGTCTAAACAGGTCCTTTGGAATGGTATCGACGGCGCCGGAAGAAGAAAGGCCACCGTCGGTGCCGGTGGTGCCGGAGAGTCTTGGTTTGAAGATCTGGCGCTTCTGCGGTTGCCTCTGTTTAAACGATTGATTCTTGCGATGAGAACTGCGGAGCTGAGTCCTGAGATTATCGAGACTTGCGTGATGTATTATGCTAAGAAGTACATTCCTGGAGTTTCGAGATCGAATCGGAAGCAGTTGCCGTTGCCGTCGTCGTCTTCTTCGTCCGTTGCGACGGAGGCGGAGCAGAAGGAGCTTCTGGAGACGGTGGTTTCTAATCTTCCGCTGGAAAAGAGTTCGAAGGCCGCGACGGCGACGAGGTTTCTGTTTGGGTTGCTACGAACGACAAACATACTGAACGCTTCCAACGCCTGCAGAGACTCGCTGGAAAAGAAGATAGGCTTGCAGCTCGAAGAAGCCACCCTCGATGACCTTCTCGTGCCGAGCTACTCGTATCTGAATGAAACGCTTTACGACGTAGATTGCGTGGAGAGGATTTTGAGTCACTTTTTGGAAGGTTTAGAAGCAAGAAACGCCGCAGCGGCGGAAGACGCGGCGGTGACGAGGTCGCCGGCGCTGATGCTCGTCGGAAAACTCATCGACGGTTACCTCTCCGAGATAGCTTCCGACGCGAATCTCAAGCCGGAGAAGTTCTACAACTTCGCCATCTCGCTCCCCGACGAGGCCAGACTCTTCGACGACGGTCTCTACCGCGCCGTCGATGTGTATCTCAAGGTATCGAATTACCGATTCCGTTGCGATTTCCCATTGCAATTATTTTGTTGCGGATTTTGTGTTGATTTTGCAAATTTTCAGGCGCATCCGTGGGTTTCAGAAGAGGAGAGAGAGAAGATTTGCGGATTGTTGGACTGTCAGAAGCTGACGCTGGAGGCGTGCACGCACGCGGCGCAAAACGAGAGGCTTCCGCTGCGCGCGGTGGTTCAGGTTCTGTTCTTCGAGCAGCTTCAGCTGCGACACGCCATCGCCGGAACGCTGATGGCGGCGGAGGCGTCCTCCGAGCCGGGGCGGCAATCGGCGGCGCTGGAACGGGAAGCTGAGGACGCCGGAGAAGTGTTAGGGTTAGAGAACGTGCAGGAACGGAACGGCACGTGGCGCGTGGCGGTGAGGGAGAATCAGGTGCTGCGCTTGGACATGGATAGCATGAGGACGCGGGTACATCAACTGGAACGCGAGTGTTCCTCTATGAAGAGAGTCATCGCCAAGTTTGACAAATCCGACGGGAGCGGCGGCGGTTGGAGGGCGTCGCTGGGGCGGAAATTCGGTTGCAAGTTTAAAACTCAGGTTTGTGATTCGCACGAGTCAACGGCTGTTGATACCCGCAAAGGACGCCATCATCACCAGCCGCCGCAGCCGCAGCAGCATCATCCCCATCATGAATAGTCACCAGCTAAATTTCCTCTCCTCACGTGAGAATCATTGTTGGAGTAAATTTCATACGGGTCCCACTTGTAATTGTTCATTTTTTCCCTTTAATTTTCCTTAAATTTAATTTTAATTGATTAATATAATAACTTTTACTTGGTTTTAGAAACTTTTACTATCTAATTTAAAATTTAAAATTTAAAATAATACTACTCCCATAGTTTTAATTTTAATTTAGAAACTTAAATATGTTTTAATCATGTTAATGTTAAGATAATTAATCTTAACCTATACTAGTAGTACTTTATAGACGATTTTTTATTAAGATGTTTCTTTCTTGGTTTCTGATTGCTATCGTGCTCCAGTGCACCAATTATTGGGATTAAGTTTTTTGAGGTGACCGACTTTTGAGGTGATGGCGATGTGTGGAGAAGCACAAGACATGAAATTATAAGGTATGAATGGTAGTGGGTGGCATGGTGTAGACAGCAAATAGGTAATGGAAAAATCTTCGAAGTTTGTGTGATTATTATTGTTGGTTACAGTACTCAATCACACTCATAATTGCTTCTTCTAATAAAAGATAGATGGGGTTATGCTAAAGTGCTTTTCCAAAATTGAAAGTACTCGTGATCATTATCCGCAGAAACAGCTACAAAGGCTTCTTCACTTTCTGGGTATGACGCTGGACTCATTATTGCCTTTGCTTCCATATCTCGTTCAGCAACAGTAAAGTAGCCTTTCTTTGATTGGGTTTTTGGTAGAAGGGTTGGAACTAGTCAAACTTATTATTTCATGTGTGTTCCTTAATTCTATAACCATCATCATTATGTGGGGAAGTTCATAGACGGAAACTTTGAGCTTTCACTTCTAGGTGTGTTCTTTTATTATTGTTGACTTGAGAACATGGAATTGGAAACTAAAAACAATAGGCAAGTTGACATACATGAAAGGGACCTTTCTCTCTATATTATTGTTTTTTCAAGGTAAATAAGAATACTGATTATTTAAATAAAAATATATATTTTATTGCATAAAAATAATTAATATCTTATATACTTTTTTTTTTCCATTTTTCAAATCAATTCGTGGGCTTGTATCTTGTATAATGTATAGTATGTTGCCAATCCCTTTAGGCTTTAGCTAGCTTCACCTCCAAGCATTTACAAGTATGTAGCAATCTTTAAAAAAATAGAAAATTCGCATGTAAAAAGTTATACAATCATTTGTCTTTGAGCATCATTGTTCCATCTCTTTGAACCCTTTACAGCACAATCTTGAATGGTTGATGCCATCTAAGTTACTATTAATTTAGCCTTACCTTGCAAGTTCAGCATGCCGTCTTGATTTGCTCTACAATCTTATGAACATTCCGTACAGCATGTAATTATCTTTTATAAGGCTATTTTTCTTTCTTTTTACTTTTTACTTTTTCTCATTCTGAATGAAATGAGATAATATTGTTTTCGTAAAAAAAAACAAAACAAAAGGCTAGCTAGTTTCATAGTGATATACTCGTGGATGATTATATCAGTTTTGTACGAATATGTAGATATACTACGCACATGATATGATCCATCCTAACAACCAAATTATATAAAGTTTTTTTTTATTCATAAATTATATACTATTAAGTTTGTAGTAACTCCCATTTCTTTATATTATTATTGATCTTTAATGAAACACCCTCGTTTCTTATTATGATTAATTACAAACAATGATTTCATATGTGAAAGAAATATTTATAGCAACTTTGGTTTAGCATTCGAAATGGATAAATTTAAATTTGAAGTTAGTTTAACTCAATTTTAACATTGATAATCATGTTTGCTAATTTTTTGTCAACATAATTTTGAAGCTAAATTTGAATTTGATTGATTTAAGTGAAAGTAGATTTTGTGTTAAATTTAAATTTTACTCTAACCTTAATTTTACATTATATACGTCTAAAATGTAAATCAATCAATACCAAATCAATTTTTTCAAATATTCATCCAAACAACACCTGATTAAAAACAAAATAAAAGTATGTATGGGTAAAGATGTCTGACGCCTCATATCCTCGTGTTTTTAAAAAGATAGTAGTTACTTTTGCTTACAGACTGTTGAGAATAAGTTGCGTGTACAATTTAAAGTTATTTAAAAATGCACGTCATGATAAAATTTAACATAAATTAGTACTCTTTCAAAAACTTGCAAGGTACACATGTGCTTATAGTTTTAAAGCAAGCGATAAATTAACCTCTTCCTATGCTTTTGTGTGTGTGTGAAATATGTAATTTTATTTTGCATAAATGTTTAAAACAAACTATGAGTGGCTGCATGTATATATTAATTTTTATCAGACTTTGTCAAAGTAATTAGGCCGGATATGTGTATATATATAGTTAATAAAAATACTGGTGTCACTCTAAAAATGGAACCCTGGTTCCACTACTATTGTTATTGTAATTGTTGCTTACACTTTGCAGCGTGAGAAACAAAGTGGTGCATGAATGTACAGTCATCCCCACCCCTTAAGGGATGAAATGCAATGTGCATCACAATTCACAAATTAACCCGCAATATGAAAAAGGAAGAAGTCAAAGCCAAGAAATTAACAAGTGGAAAGAAAGTGAAGAGGATCCGAAAGTTCGCATCGTTTTACATTCCCTGACTATTGGTGGAAACCATTGAATTAGGACCTCTCATAACAACATAAGATTGATTAATTCCACACTTACTAATAACTACTTTAAAAGTACACCCTTATAGCTACCGTTATATATATCATTCTGATCACTTTGTGTTATTTCAAAAGACAACCTCAATAACAACAAAGTAGTTAATTAGCACGATGGGGAGAATATTACAAGAATATGTGGCTATGAAAACGGACGCTGTTGTTGCTACTTTAATCGATTCCGATATAAAAGAGCTGAAGCTTGCAGCCAACAAGCTTCTCCATGATGCCACCATGCTAGGAGGCAAAGGCCTTGGCCTTTCCTTCTTTAAATGGCTCGCTTCCTTTGCTGCCATGTATGTTCATTTTTCATGCACGTACCCTAAATATGTTTGCTTATGAAGAAATAATTCTAACAACATTTTCAACATACTATTTGTTGTTTCAATAAATATTTGTTTGTTTCAGCTATTTACTCATACTGGATAGCACAAACTGGAGGACAAATATGCTGACAGCGTTATTAGTGCCTTACATTTTCTTCAGTTTTCCCGAGTCGCTATTCCAGTTTTTAAGGTATAATTAACCACCACATTTTTGGTAGTTTAATTTCGCGAGCTTTATCAAATTCTATATACAATTGTTAATTAGTTATTCATTGACTGAAAATTCATTAATTAATTTCTATGGTTCAGAGGAGAAGTTGGAAGAGGGATTGCATTCATCACAGTCGTGCTGAGGCTTTTCTTCCCTAGACATTTTCCCGGTATATATATATATATATATATGCCTAATACATTAACATTTCTGCATTTCACTTGTGTCAATCTAATTCATCAACATTGAAAATTCATAAATTGTTCAACTTCTCAGTGCATCACCAATAAAGTCATTGTTCAAAACTCAACTTATCAAATATTAGATTAAATTCGTTTTGTTTTAAACAAAAAAGATTAAACTTGATTTTAAACTTATTGTATAACATAAACTTGATATTTTTCTAATAAGTAAATTTACCACTTAATTGTTTGTACTTTTACTCACATATATATATACATGCATATTGATTTTTTCCTTTAAAAGTTATAATAATAAACTAAAGTACCTAACTAGTACTGCTGTTGTAATTAATTGGTTTGGGAATATGGATGTAGATTGGTTGGAAATACCTGGATCAATGATCCTTATTTTGGCAGTGGCTCCAAACATCTTTGCTGAAAGATTAAGGCACAATTGGATTGGATTAGCGATTGATCTTTTCATAGGTTGTTACCTTCTACAAGAACATATCAGGGCTTCCGGTGGATTCAGAAATTCTTTCACACAGAAACATGGAATATCAAATACTCTTGGCATTCTCATCCTCATAGTCTATCCTATTTGTGCATTCGCTATCCATTAAGTATATATAAAACCATATATATCATTATAGTGATGATCGATGATGTGTAATCTGTTAGGAAAATAAATTTGTAGATGATGGAGTTTGATACCAGTCTAGACAAAAGAACTCCATTGATTTTTACCCACACCAATGCAGAGTTTGTACTTAATTTATAGTAAATTGTCCAAAAGAATAAACTGTGTTGAACATAATTGCACTTCTCACTACTGTTTTGGAATATTCAGGAAAAATAATTCAATTAATTGTTTGAATTTTCATTAATTGATGGAAAAAATCATCAAGTCTAACCTCATCAATTTTCTTAATTATTTGTCATCCCACTCGATCTATATTCAAATTCAATAGTTAAATCCATTAAATAAAAAATATTTGGATTCTATTGACTTTTTTTAGTTTTTATTTTATTTAAGAAACAATAAATAAACCTTTGTCCTTCGCTACTTTGTAAATACAATAAAAGAAGAAACTATAAAATGATGAAAAGAACATTATCACATAAAGTTGTAACCATGGGTTAGAATTTAGAAACAAGAAACAAAACTGAAATAATATTACTGTAGTGTTTTAACTTTTATGCACGATAATTACCACTTATTTCTCATAAATATAAATATATTATTGTTTGAGATGAAAAATGTGTGGTCCAGACAACATAATAACAATTAATTACCAATGAGTTTCGAGAAATTAAAAAAATTTATTTTTTTGTTTTAAAATTTGCAATATATAAGAGATGCATAAAGAAGATTCAATATATTTTTAAAATAATTAAGAGGAATTAAATTCGGAGTATAAAAATCAGAAAATATCTGTATAATCTTTTAGAGTCAACCAAAAATTGTGTGTAACTTTCTTAGGCCCAATAAGTTCTGAATATCAGCCCATTTAAACCTCATGGCCCAATAAGTTGACCCATTAAATTAAACCCTATAAGCTCTAACTGCGCCAAACCCTAAATCCACTCTCGCCTATAAAACCGAAACGGGGTGACATTCGTTTGCATCTCACGGCGCAGGTAGCGTGCCACCGTTTCATAGTACCTTTTACATTGTTTCATCTTTTCTCTTGTGTCGCATGTTGTGTTTTTTATTTGAATTTTATTGATAGTGTTTTATTTATGAATCGTCTTTGTTTAACAATACGAAGGTGTGGTTTTCTCGGTGATGATCAATCAATGATGACGAGTCCGATTCCATTCTTAACAATTCTGACGACAAAACGAGGCATTTGTCTGAGAGGATTCCACTCTTCGATTTTTTTTCTTTTTCAATTCGTTTTTAATTTTCTTAGTTAATTGTTACTTGGCATTGTGATGATATCTTTGAATGTTTTCATATTATGATTATTCATATGATGAATACAAACCTCCTACTCATTCTGAATGCCTTCAATTAATTCATTTTCAATTGTTTCTTAGAGGATAGAAAATTGTGTGGCGGTGATGATATGGATTATATGTCATGCATGGAGTTTTCTATGATTTTGTTTCAAGCACTTTTGAGCCACTCTTTTCTCACTCGGCCCAAAGCTTTTAGTCGATTTGATTTGATTTGATTTCTTGTTTTTCGTAAGTTTCAAATTCTTTTGGTTTGATCACTTTGACGCAAGTTTGCAACGCTAGTTTATGCTCAGAAGAAGTAAAAGCATGTCAATTCGTTGTTGTCATGTTCTTTGTTTTTTAGTGATTGATCTCGTATCTTCTGAAAATGTGATGGCAGTGTGTAGTTTTATATTTTTGTTAGACTTTTCATGGTATATTACATTTTTACTTGTGTCGTACTTTGTGTATTTGATTCGATGGATAGTGTTTTTTGAATCATTTTTGTTGAACATACGAATGTGGTTTTCTCGGTGATGATCAAACAATGATGACGAGTCTGATTCCATTCTTAACAATTCTGACGACAAATCGAGGCATTTGTCTGAGAGGATTCCACTTTTGATATTGTTTCTTTTTCAATTTTATTATATTTTCTTAGTTATTACTTGGCATTGTGATGGTAGTTTCGAATGTTTTTACATCATATGTGATGCTTGTTTTAAAAGTATCATTTTGATGTTTTATGAAAATCTTAAGAAAGAATGTGGTTGGTTTTTTTTGCAGTGTTCTGGAAAAAAACACCAGAGCCACGAACAATTTTTTCATTCAACAAACAGTCTTCTGTCCTCTGTTAATTAGCTTCTCTACTGATGTGTCGGAACACACAATGACAAAGCAATTTTTCAATCTCCATACCTCATTAACCTTGAACTAGCACTCGATTTCATGTTTGAGATTGAGTTGATGCTACGTTGGAGGTAGTTTTTGCATTGAATTTGAAATTTTATATTGAATATTACTCTAAATTTATCTTATATTATAAACATAAATCAATTTTCTTAATACTCATTTAAGACAAATTTCAGTTCAGCTTCCAACACAAAACAATGGCTCAAGTAATGAGAGAAAACTTGAATTATAATACATCGCATAATTGATTATAATTTCCTAAAATATAATACACCTAAATAGATTTACTTAATGAACCAAAGTAGATTTGCTTTAAAATTTAAATTGACTAAAAGGTTAAAAAAAAAAGATTTAAATATGTTTTTAATTCTTTAAATATGGTTAATATCTTATTTTTATCTTAATGAACCAAAGTTTTTTTTTTTTTTTGTAGTCTTTCAAAATTGTGGTGATTTTTTAGTCATCATAATTTTATGTAGTATTTTTATATATTTATGGTGGTTAATAATTGTTGTAAATTGTAAATATTTTATTATTTGTTTATTATCTTTTGTGAGAGTGATCAAAATAATAATATTTTGATTTTGAAGAACTAAAAGAAATAATTTTTTATTTGGAAGACCAAAAAAATATTATTCATATTTATAGGATTAAAACATATTTAATCCTATAAAAAAATATAAAAAAAAACAAAATAAATTAATGTGTTGAAATTTTCTAAAATTGTGTTTTTAAAAAAAATGAAAAAATATTATTGTGTTGAAATTTTGAAAAAATATATTTTTTTTGAAACTATAAAATTAAACAGGAATGTCTTAAAATTTGAAAAAAAAAATTAAAAATATATGAAAAAATAATAGGAATGACTTGAAAATTTTGAATAGAAATAAAACTTTTAAAATATGAAAAACATGAATATTTTCTTGTAAATTTTTAAAAAGTGAAAAAATAAAAAAATATGAAAAAATAAAAAAATATCAAGAAAATTTGAATAAATATGAATTTCATAAAAAAAAATAAAAAATTAAGTTTACAATCTATAATTTTTAATATAATATATTATTTGATATATTTATTAATCATTTTAAATTTAATATAAGTCATTGTTAAAGAAGTAAGATAAATGTTATCCTAATCATTTTAAATTTAATATAAGTCATTGTTAGAAGAAGTAAGATAAATGTTATCGTTTAGGATTTTAAGATTTTGGAATTCATGATTTAAGGTTTATAATTAATTGTTTTAGGTTTTAGGGTTCATTACTAAGGTTTATTATTTAAGGTTTATGATTTATGATTTTAGGTGTGCACTATTTATGATATAGGATTCTAGGTTCACAGTTTGGAGCTTTATGATTTATGGGTTGACAATTTAGGATTTAGGGTTCTTGTTTCATGGTTTATGATTTCATGTTTTAAAGTTTACATTTTCAATGTCTATGGTTCATTGTTTAAGAGTTTTATGATTTAGGTTTCATGGTTGGAGATGAAATTTAGGGTTCATTAATGAATCCTTAAATAATTTCAATTTTGAATTATGAAATCCAAAATATTTATGATTTCATTGTTTAGGATTTAGGATTTTAGATTTATAATATATTATTTCACTAATGAAATCATAAATATTTATGGTTTCATTTCCCTGAATATTTAGGAATTCATTAATAAAATCTTAAATTTAGTACTAAATATTTAAGGATTCAAAAATTTAACCCTAAATATTTAAGAATTCATTAATAAAACCTTAAATATGAAGGGTTTTGTTAATAAAACCCTAAATTGAACCTCTAAATATTTAGGTTTCGTTAATAAAAATATAAATTGAACCCCAAAATATTTAAAGTTTAATAAATGAGACCATAAATATTTAAAGTTTTAATAAAGAATCTTAAATATTTAAGTTTCATAAATCAAATCCTATATCCTCATCCTAAATATTTGAGGTTTGAGGGTTTTGATAAAACCTTCAAATATTTAGGTTTTTATGCATGAAAGACTAAATTGAAAACCTAACTATTTAAGATTTCATAAAATAAAATCTTAAATTGAAGTCATAAATAATCAGGGTTAAATAAATTCTAAATATTTAGGAATTACTAAATAAAACCCTAATTATTAAGGTTCCTCAAATGAAACTCTATTTATTTAGGGTTTAATAAATAAAATTTGTAGAAATTTAAAAATATGAAGAAATAAGAGTAATGTCTTGGAAATTTTCATAATTTTTTTTTAAAAAAATTATATGAAAGAGCAAGTGTAATGTCTTCAAAACTTGAATAAATGAAATTCTTTTTTAAATTTGAAAAAAATAAGATTAATGTTTTGAAATTTTAAAAAAAAATGAAATTATAAAATAATATTTAAGGATTCATAAATAAAATATTAATTTTAAATTTTAAATATTTAAGATTTCATAAATGAAATCATAATTATTAAGGGTTTAACTAATGAAATGCTTAATTCAAACTTTAAATATTTAAGGTTTAGTAAATAAAACCCTAAATGTGTACGATTTCATAAATAAAACCTTAAATTGAAACCTTAAATATTTAAAATTTCATAAACAAAACCTTAAATTGAAACCATAAATATTTAGGATTTTGTAAATGAAACCCTAATTATTCAAGGTTTCATTAATAAAACCACAATTATTTAAGGTTTCATTAATAAAACCGTAATTATTTAGGGTTTCATTAATAAAACCCTAATTATTTGGTTTCATTAATGAAGCCTTAAATTTTAGCATTAATTTAAACCTCAAATAGTTAGGGTTTCATAAATAAATTATAAGTATTCAATCGAAACCCTAAATATAAAAAGTTATATAAGGGTTATATTTATAAAATCCAAAATATTTAGGGTTTCACAAATGCAAACCTAAATATCTAGGATTTTATTTTAAATTGAAAACCTAATTATTTTGGGTTTCATTAATGGAGTCCTAAATTTCACCATAAATTAAAACCCTAAATAATAAGGAAACCTAAATAGTAAAGGTTTCATAAATAAATTATAAATCATTAATAAAACCTAATTATTTAAGGCTTTATTAATAGAGTCCTAAATTTCACCATAAATTGAAACCCTAAATATTAAAGGTTCAATTAATAAATTCTAAATATCAAGGAATTCATAAATGAAATTTTAAATCAAAACTTTAAATATAAAAAGTTTAATAAGGGTTATATTAACGAAAACCTAAATATTTAGGATTATATTAACGAAACCCTAAATGTTTAAGGTTTCATAAATTGAAACCATAAGTATTTAGGGTTACATAAATAAAATCCTCATTTGAAACATTAATTATTTAGGATTTCATTACTATAACCCTAATTATTTAGGGTTTTATTAATAAAACCTTAATTATTTTGGGTTTCATTATTAAAACCCTAATTATTTAGGGTTTCATTAATAAAAATCTAATTATTTAGAGTTTATGAATTCCTAATTATGGTTTTATTAAATTAAAACCCTCAATATAAAAGGCTTCATAAGAGATATATTTAAGAAACCATAAATATTTAAGATTTCATAAATAAAATCCTAATTAATTGCGGCTTCTTTAATGGAGTCCTAAATAATTTCTAATTAATTAAACCTTAAGTATTTAACGGATTTGATTTAATGTTTCATTTATGAATTTCTAAATATTTAGAATTTATTTATTAAACCTTTATTATTTAGGATTTTAATTTATGGTGAAATTTAGGACTACATAAAAGAAACCCTAATTATTTAGGATTTCATTAATAGGATCCTTAAATTTCACCATTAATTGAAACCCTAAATAGTTAGGGTTTAATAAATAAATTTTAAATATTTAAGAATTTATAAATGAAGTATTAAATCAAAACCCTAAATATAAAGGGTTTCATAAGAGATATAATTATGAAACCCTAAATATTTAAGGTTTCATAAATAAAACCAAAGTGAAAACCTAATTATTTAAGGTTTCATTAATGGATTCCTAAATTTCACTATAAATTGAAACCCTAAATAATAAGGAAACCCTAAATAGTAAAGTTTTCATAAATAAATTCTAAATATTTTGAAATTCATAAATGAAACATTAATTCCAAACCCTGAATATAAAGGGTTTCATAAGGGTTATATTTATGAAACTCCAAATATTTATGGATTCATGAATTAAAACCCTAAGTGTTTAGGGTTTTATAAATAAAATCCTAGCTTAAAACTCTAATTATTTAGGATTTCATTAATAAAAACTAATTATTTAGGGTTTCATTAGTAAAATACTAATTATTTAAGGCTTTATTAGTGGAGTCGTAAATTTCACCATAAATTGAAACCCTAAATACTAAGGAAACCCTAAATAGTAAAGGTTTCATTAATAAATTCTAAATATTAGAGAATTCATAAATGAAAAATTAAATTAAAACCCTAAATAGAAAGAGCTTAATCAGGTTTATATTTATGAAACCCTAAATATTTAAGGTTATATTTATGAACCCCTAAATATTTAGTGTTTGATCAATTGAAATTATAAGTATTTAGGGTTATGTAAATAAAATCCTAAATTGAAATTCTAAGTATTTAGGGTTTCATTAATAAAATCATAATTATTTAGGGTTTCTTTTTATGGCTTCATTAATGGACTACCAAATAATTTCTAATTAATTAAACTTAATTATTTAACAAATTCAATTTAATGTTTCATATATGGATTCCTAAATATTTAAAACTTATTTATTAAACCTTTAATATTTAGGATTTCATTAATAAAATCATAAATTTCACCATTAATTGAAACCCTAAATAGTTAGGGTTTTAAATATAAATTCAAAATATTTAGGAATTCATAAATGAAACATTAAATCAAAACTCTAAATATATTTAAGGTTCATAAATGAAATCCTAAAGTGAAAACCTAATTATTGAAGGTTTCATTCATCAAACCCTAATTATTTAGGGTTTTATTAATGGAGTCCTAAATTTCACCATAAATGAAAACCTAAAATAATAAGGAAACCTTAAATAGTAAAGATTTCATAAATAAATTCTAAATATTTATAAATTTATAAATGAAACATTAAATTTAAACCCAAAATCTATAGGGTTTCATAAGGGTTATATTTATGAAACCTTAAATATTAAAGGATTTATAAATTGAAACCCTAAGTGTATAAGGATTCAAAGGTAAGATCCTAAAAACCCTAATTATTTAAGGTGTCATTAATAAAACCTTAATTATTTAAGGCATTATTAAGAGTCCAAATTTTAGCCATAAACTAAAACCCTAAATAGTAAAGGTTTCATTAATAAATTATAAATATTATGGAATTCATAAATGAAATATTAAATTGAAACCCTAAATATAAAGAGTTTCATAAGGTTTATATTTATGACATCCTAAATATTTAGAGTTATTTTAACGAAACCATAAATATTTAGGGTTTCATAAATTGAAACCCTAAGTATTTGGGGTTACATAAATAAAATCCTAAATTAAAATCGTAATTATTTAGGATTTCATTAATATAATCCTAATTATTTATGATTTTATTAATAAAATCCTAATTATTTACGGCTTCCTAAATGGAGTCCTAGATAATTTCTAATTATTAAAACCTTAGTTATTTAACTAATTTGATTTAATATTTCATTTATGAATTCCTAAAAAATTAGAATTTATTTACTAAACCTTTACTATTTAGGGTTTACATATTATTTAGAGTTTCAATTTATGGTGAAATTTAAGAGTACATAAATGAAACCCTAATTGTTTAGGGTTTCTTTATTAAAACCCTAATTATTTCAGGTTTCATTTATAAAACCATAATCATTTAGGGTTTCATTAATAAAATCCTAATTATTTGTGTTTCATTAATGGAACCCTAAATTTCACCATTAATTGAAATCTTAAATAGTTACGATTTCATAAATAAATTATAAATATTTAAGAATTCATAAATGAAGTATTAAATCGAAATCCTAAATATAAAGGGTTTCATAAAATATATATTCATGAAACCCTAAATATTTAAAGTTTCATAAATAATAATCTAAAGTGAAAGCCTAATTATTTAAGGTTTCATTCATAAAATCCTAATTATTTAGGGTTTCATTAATGGAGTCCTAAATTTCACCATCAATTGAAATTCTAAATAATATGGAAACCCTAAGTAGTAAAGTTTTCATAAATAAATTTCAAATATTTAGAAATTCATAAATGAATTATTAAATCCATACCATAAATATAAAGGGTTTTATAAGTGTAATATTTATGAAACCCTAAATTGAAACCTTAATTATTTAGGATTTCATTAATAAAACTCTAATTATTGTGGGCTTTATTAATGGAGTCCAAAATTTCACCACAAATTGCAACCCTATATAGTAAGGAAACACTAAATATTAAAAGTTTCATTAATAAATTCTAAATATTAAGGAATCCATAAATGAAACATTAAATTGAAACCTTAAATATAAAGAGTTTCATTAGGGTTATATTTATGAATCCTTATATATTTAGGGTTATATTAACGAAAATCTAAATATTTAGGGTTTTATAAAATGAAACCCTATGTATTTAAGATTACATAAATAAAACCCTAAATTGAAACCTTAATTATTTAAGGTTTCATTAATGGAGTCCTAAATAATTTATAATTAATAAAACCCTAATTATTTAACGAATTTCATTTAATGTTTCATTTATGAATTCCTAAATATTTAGAAATTATTTATGAAACCTTTACTATTTATGATTTCCTTACTATTTAGGGTTTCAATTAATGGTGAAATTTAGGACTATATAAATGGAACCTTAATTATTTAGGGTTTCATTAATAAAACCATAATTATTTAAGGTTTCATTAATAAAATCCTAATTATATGATTTTCATTAATGGAGCCTAGATTTCACCATTAATTGAAACCCTGAATATTTAAGATTTCATAAATAAATTCTAAATATTTAGGAATTCATAAATGAAATATTAAATCAAAATCCTAAATATTAAAGGTTTCTTAAGAGATATATTTATGAAACCCTAAATATTTAAGGTTTCATAAATAAAACCCTAAAATGAAAACTTAATTATTTAGGATTCATTCATAAAACCCTAATTATTTAAGGTTTCATTAATGGTGTTCTAAATTTCACCATAAATTGAAACCCTAAATAATAAGGAAACCCTAAATAGTAAAGGTTTCATAAATAAATTCTAAATATTTAGAAATTCATAAATGAAACATTAAATCAAAACCCTAAATATAAAGAGTTTAATAAGGGTTATATTTATGAAACACTAAATATTTCGGGTTATATTTACAAAATCCTAAATATTTATGGTTTCATAAATTAAAACCCTATGTATTTAGGGTTACATAAATAAAACCTTAAATTGAAACCCTAATTATTTAGGATTTCATTAA
The DNA here is from genome assembly GCA_014843725.1 of Amphicarpaea edgeworthii. Taxonomy (NCBI): domain Eukaryota; kingdom Viridiplantae; phylum Streptophyta; class Magnoliopsida; order Fabales; family Fabaceae; genus Amphicarpaea; species Amphicarpaea edgeworthii. The sequence continues at coordinate 7,283,063 of CM026325.1, forward strand.
TAAAATCTTAATTATTTACGACTTCATTAATGCATTCCCACATAATTTATAACTAATAAAATCCTAATTATTTAACAGATTCAATTTAATATTTCATTTATGAATTCCTAGAGTTTATTTATTAAACCTTTAATATTTAGGGTTTCCTTAGTATTCAGGATTTCAATTTATTGTGAAATTTAAGACTACGTAAATGAAGCCCTAATTATTTAGGGTTTCATTATTAAAACTATAATTATTTAAGATTTCATTAACAAAATCTTAATTATTTGAGTTTCATTAGTGGAGCCGTAAATTTCACCATTCATTGAAACCTAAATAGTTAGGGTTTCATAAATAAATTCTAAATATTTAGGAATTCATAAATGAAGAATTAACTCAAAACTCTAAATATTTAAGGTTTCATAAATAAAACCCTAAAGTGAAAAACTACTTATTTAGGATTTCATTCATAAAACCCTAATTATTTATGGTTTTATTCATAAAACCCTAATTTTTTAGGGTTTCATTTATAAAACCCTAATTATTTAAGGTTTCATTTATAGAGTCCTAAATTTCACCACAAATAATAAGGAAACTGTAAATAGTAAAAGTTTCCTAAATAAATTCTAAATATTTTGAAATTTATTAATGAAACATTCAATCTAAACCCTAAGTATTTAAGGATTCATAAATTGAAACCCTAAGTATTTAGGGTTTCATAAATAAAACCTTAAATTGAAACCCTAATTATTTAGGGTTTCATTAATAAAAACTAATTATTTAGAGTTTCATTAATAAAACTCGAATTATATAAGGCTTTATTAATGGAGTTCTAAATTTCACCATAAATTGAAATTATAAACAGTGAGGAAACCTTAAATAGTAAAGGTTTCATTAATAAATTTTAAATATTAGGGAATTCATAAATGAAATATTAATTCAAAACCTTAATTATAAAGAGCTTCATAAGGGTTATATTTATGAAACCCTAAGTATTTAGGGTTACATTAAGAAACCTTAAGTTGAAACCCTAATTATTTAGATTTTCATTAATAAAATCCTTAATTAATTCAAAACATTAAATATTTAAGATTTCATAACTGAAACCATAATTATTAAGGGTTTAATTAACAAAACTCTAAATATTTAGGGTTTTGTAAATAAAACCTTAACTGTGTAGGGTTTCATAATCGAATCCCTAAATTGAAAACTTAAATATTTAGGATTTCATAAACAAAAACCTAAATTAAAATCGTAAATATTTAGGATTTGATTAATGAAACCCTAATTATTTAGGATTTCATTAATAAAACCATAATGATTTAGGATTTCATTAATAAAACCCTAATTATTTGGATTTCATTAATGGAGCCCTAAACTTCACTATTAAGTGAAACCCTAAATAGTTAGGGTTTGAAAAATAAATTCTAAATATTTAGGAACCCATAAATGAAACATTAAATTGAAACTTAAATATAAAGGGTTTCATATGGGTTATATTTATGAAACCCTAAATATTTACGATTTCATAAATGAAAACCTAAATTCAAACCATAAATATTTAGACTTTAATAAATAAAATCATAAATTAAAATCCTAATTATTTAGAGTTTCATTATTAGAACCCTATTTATTTATGGTTTCATTAATAGAGTCCTAAATTTCACCATAAATTGAACTTGTAAATAGTAAGGATTTCCTAAATATATTTATAAATTGTAAATATTTAAGAATTCATAAATGAAAACCTAATTATTGAAACCCTAAATATTTAAGGTGTATTAACAAAAATTATAAATCGAAACCCTTAATATTTAAAGTTTCATAAACGAGACCCTTGATATTTAGTTTTTCATAAATAAAACCAAAAATCGAAACACATAAGATTTAGGGTTCTTAAATAATATGTCAAATTGTAACCTTGAATATTTAGGGTTTTATAAATGAAACCATAAATCAAAATCATAATTATATAGTGTTTCATGAATGAAAAACTAATTTGAAAACCTAAATATTTCGTATTTCATAAAATATAACCATAAATGAAACCCTAAATATTTAGGGTTTCATTAATAAAACCATTAAATTCACCTGAAATATTTAGAGTTTATTAAATGAAACCCTAAATTGAAACTTTAAAAATTTAGATTTCATAAATAAAATCATAAATTGAACTCCAAAATATTTAGAATTTAATAAATGAGACCACAAATATTTAAAGTTTCATTAATGAAACCCTAAATATTTAAAGTTTTGAGCATGAAACACTAAATTGAAAACCTAAATATTTAGTTTTTGATTAATGGAAGCTTAAATTTCACCATAAATATTTGGGATTACGTAATTGAAACCTAAATAATTATGATTTTTTAAATAAAATCTTAAATATTTAGGATTTTAATAATGAAACTATTAATTTCACCCTAAATATTTTGGTTTCATAAATTAAACCCTAAGTGAAACCTAAATATTTAATGTTTCGTAAATTAAACCATACATCTAAACCCTAAATATAGAAAATATCATTAATAAAATCCTTGATATTTAGTGTTATATAAATGAAGCTAAAAATCGAAAACTTTAAAATATAAGATTCAAAAATGAAATCATAAATTTTAACCTTAAATATTTAAGATTTTATAAATAAAAGCATAAATAAAAACCCCAAATATTTGAAGGTTTTAGCAAATCCCTAAATATTTAGGGTTTTATGCATGAAACACTAAATTGAAAACTTAAATATTTAGGATTTTAGAAAATGGAACCTTAAATTCAAATCCTAGATATTTATTATTTCATAAATGAACCCTAATTATTTATTAGGATTTCTTTAATGAAACATAATTTGAAACCCTAAATATTTAAAGTTTCATTAATAAAACCTTGGATATTTAGTGTTTCATAAATAAAATAAAAAATCGAAACGCTTAAGATTTAGGTTTCATAAATAAAACCCTAACCTTAAATATTTAAGATTTTTTAAATGAACCCATAAAACAAAACCCTAAGTATTTAAGGTTTCATATTAAAACCATAAATATTTAAAGGATTCAATGAAACCCTAAATATATAGGGTTTCATGAATGAAACACTAATTTAAAAACCTAAATATTTAGGATTTCATAAAATATAACTATAAATTGAAACCTTGGATATTTAAGGTTTCATAAATAAAACCCCAAATTTCACCCTAAATTAAAATCCTAAATATTTAGAATTTATTTAAACCCCAAATACTTAAGGTTTCATAAATCAAACCTTAAATTGAAAACCTACATATTTAGGATTCATAAATGAAATCCTAAATATTTAAGATTTGATTAATGATACCTTAACTTTCACCACAAATATTTTGGGTTTTATAAATGAAACCTAAATAAACATGGTTTCATAAATTAAATCCTAAATATTTAAATTTTCATTAATGAAACCATTAATTTCACCTTAAATTGAAACTCTAAATATTTATGTTTCATAAATAAAACCCTAAATTAAAACTCTAAATATTTAGTGTTTCATTAATGAATTCCTAGATATTTAGTGTTTCATAAATGAAACCAAAAATTGAAACCCTTGATATTTAGGTTTCATAAATAAAATCATAAATTCTAAAACTAAATATTTAAAGTTTCATTAATGAATCCCTAATTTTCATCCTAAATATTTTGGATTTCATAAATGAAACCATACATCAAAACCTTATATATTTAGGGTTTGATAAATGAAATCATGATTTTTTAAAGTTTCATCTATCAAAACCTAATTATATAGGATTTCATTAATGAAATCCTAAATTTCACTTAAAATATTTAGGGTTTCAAAAATGAAATCCTAAATTTAAACCTTAAGTATTTAGAGTTTCTTAAATAAAATCATAAATATTTAAAGTTTCATAAATAAACCCTAAATTAAAATCTTAAATATTTAGAGTTTCAAAAATAAAACCATAAATCAAAACCATAATTATTTAGGGTTTCATAAATGAAACCCTAAATATCTATTGGGTTTTTTTTTTAATGAAATCCTATATATTTAAGGTTGCATAAATGAAAACTTAAATTGAAAACCTAAATATTTTGGATTACATAAATGAAATCCTAAATATTTAGGGTTTAATTAATAAAATCCTAATTTTCATCCCAAATATTTAGAGTTTTATAAATGTAACCATAAATCGAAACCCTAAATTTGTATGGTTTCATAAGTAAAATCCTAATTATTTAAGGTTTCATTAATAAAATCCTTAATTTCATCCTAAATTGAAATCTTAATTATTTAGGGTTTTATAAATAAAACCTTAAATATTTAGGACTTCATAAATAAAATCTTAAATATTTAGGATTTCATAAATAAACTCTTATATCCTGAATCATGAAACCTTAAATTTCACCCCCTAAATAATGAAACATAAAACCAAAACATTATTCCATAAAACATTTTATAGTATTTATTTTTGAGATAATGGTATTTTTTTTCCTTTTTAAATTTTAGTATCATTTTTTTTTGTAATATTCAATTTATAAATACTTATTGTTGTTTTAAATACTATAAATAAATTATTACATTTACAATCAAATACCTTTATTAGTTCTATATTTATATATTTAATTATCAATTATTTGAGAATTAAAATTTACTTATATATTAACCTTTGTTATTGAAGTTTTGGAACAAACTTATGAACACTAACATTAGTTTAGTTACACTCTCAAACACACTCTTTTGGATACAGTTTCTCTTATTAGTCAAAATTTATTAAAAATTATAAAATAAGTTGAGAATTATTAAATAGGATGTGAAGACTACCCAATTTTATTATTTTTGATAAATTTTAACCAATCAGAAAGAATGTGTGATTTTTGATAAATTTTAATCAATCAAGAGTGAGTTAGAAAATGTGCTCTTACCATTTTTCTAATTTTTTATATTTGGCCCCCTCTGCACTAATCATGGGTTTGCCCCCAATAACCCCATAAATTATGAATAAAATTTTAAATCGGGATACTAAATCATGAGACCGTGAACAAAACCTTAAAAAACAAGAAAATATCTTGAAAATTTTAAAAAACAATAAAAATATTAAAAATCCAAAGGAACATCTTAAAATTTGGAGAAAATTGATTTTTTTTAATATATTATAAAAGAAGAGGAATGTGTTAAAAAAGTGGATTAGAAAGTGTGTTCATACCATTTTTATTTTTATTTTTTTTTATATTTGCCCCCCCTCCCACACTGATCATGGGTCCACCCTTAATAACACCATAAATCATAACTAAAATCTTAAATCGTGGATACTAAATCTTGAACAAAACCTTAAAAAAAATAAGAGAATATCTTGAAAATTTGAAAAAATATTAAAAATACATATGAATGTTTTGAAATTTTAGAGTTTTTTTTATATAAATATTAAAATTAAAGAAGAATGTTTTGAAAATTTTAAAAAAATGAAAATTATTAATGTCTTGAACATTTGATAAAAATAATTTTTTAAAAATATTAAAAAAGAAGAGTAATGTGTTAAAAAATTTTAAAAAATGAAAATATTTTAAAAACAAGAGGAATTTCTTGAAAAAGAAAATATGAAAAAACAAGAAAAATGTCTAAAAATATAGAAAAAAAATATGAAAAACAAAAGTAATGTGTTCAAAATTTGAAAAAAAAAATTAAAAAAAAAAAACATGAGGAATGTCTTAAAAATTTCAAAATAAATAATTTTAAAAAAAATATAGAAACAAGAGTAATGTGTTGAGACTTAGAAAAATAATGAAAATTTTAAAAATATGAAAAAATAAGAGAAATGTCTTGAATACTTGAAAAAAAAAATTTACAAGAATAATGTCTTGAAAATTTGAAAAAAAAGAAAAGGAAAGGAAAATGTCTTAAATTTTTTTTAAAATATGAAAAAGAAAAAGAATGTCTTAAAAATTTGGAAAAATAAAATAAAAAATATGACGGACAATAGCAATGCATGTGCCAGTTTAATTGGGGGTTTAAATCTCATTCATTAATATTTTTAATTATAATTTAATAGTTAACAATTTTTGTTCACATGTCCTCGTAATAAAATTTGTTCCTACTTAAAACATCCCATAGTTCATAAATAAATACATATAGTTAGTTATATAGATATGTACATATGTACATAATGCTATAAAGTTTAAGTGCTAAATTAGTGTTCCAAAATTAGACACTTGAAGAAGTGCTTCTTCTCAACACAAAACATCTTGTTGGAAAGGATTCCATATATGAAAGAATGCCAAATTGATGGAATTTGTTAATATCCTAAATGATTCAAAGTGAAAAAAATTACCTTCAAGTCTCTCCATCGAGTAGCAAATTAAGGTGTCCAATCTGTCCACCCCATTTTTGCGAGTTGGGCAAAAATGGGTAAGGCAACTCACATTGTCACCTCCAATAAATTTGAGCTACAAAACTATACATTGTCAGGTTGCTATATTGTTTTTGCCAAGCCAATTTATTTGTTTATGTTATAATTTCTATATATTTTTGTATTTACTCAATTCATCTTTAATTCCGGATATTCACTTCAATTAATATGTGACTCAAATTAACCATCAAATCTTTTCATCCTACTGTTTTTTTTTTTTTTTTATAGTATTATTATGAAATAATCAATGCTAAAAGAAGAGATTAATGGTTGCAAACCTTTAATATTAATACGCGTAATGTGTGAATATTCTTTTCTTGATATAATATTTTTTATGAGTTATGATATTTTTACTCCATTAACACATCTTGTTTCTTTCTATCTCTCTTCATATCTCATTATCTCACCTTATCATATTTATATTTCTCTCTTTTTTTTCTTTTTCTCTCTAGATGTCAACTAGCATTTGGGTATAGAAATATATTTATTCTTTTGTCATATTCAAGTTGATCAATATTCAAATCCTAAACCTCTTTCACCATTCTATTGTATGAAAAAAAAATCTATAAAAAACTACTCACAAAAAATTTATCAATATTCAAATCCTAAATTTTTTTACCACTCAATTGTATGAAAAATGAAAAAAAAACAATCAATAAAGAAACTACCTGCAAAAAGTATATAAAGATGAGTTCTACCTTCATATATGGTGATTTTCAACGGAGTTCCTTTACCTTTCCAAATACTTTACCCTACTAAATCCTTTTTTGTAGTAACTATTATTTGACTTAAATATGATTATTTATTTTTTATTCCCTATAAATATTAAAAGCTTTGAAGTGCTGAAGTTACAAACTCTGAACGAATATCTTAAAGAAAGTTTGCCCTCTAATCTAGCGTTTAGTATGTTACGTAGTCTTTTTGGAGCTTAAGATCCCTTTGATTTTAGTGTTCTTGGATAAGCTTTTGAATTTTTTTTACTTTTTTTTAATCCAAGCTCCTTTGACCGGAAGATTTTTTTTAAAAAAAACAAACAAGGCAATGGGACAATTCATTTAGATGTTATTGGGTCTTGCTAATCAACATAGGTGAAGCATTTTATGCATCCCAACAAAAATCTTCTCACTTTTACATCCTTAACAAATAACCTTAGTTAACAAAAATGCGTGGTTTGTGTTTGGGATCCATGTTATGTTCCTCCTGATTTTTAAGTTCTGAGTTTGTGGTGGATGGTATCCTAGTCACCAAAATTCTGACAGAAAGACAAAAGTATCATTACGTGGCAACCAAGAGAACCATTGGCATTAGCATGAATCATCCAATAAGAGATCACCTTATCCTATCCGTTATCTTACTCACTCACACCATAGCCACCAAATAATTGTACTATCTCGACTATCCACAATACACAAAAACTGGTTTGTTTCAATAAGCCATAGAGAAAGAGAGAAGGAACATTACATTACATTAGAATATTGGTGACAATGGCAGCGTCACTACAAGCAGCAGCTACTTTCATGCAACCCACCAAGTTGGGTCGGAGCAACGCTTTGCAGCTAAAGTCTACTCAGTCCATTTCCAAGGCTTTTGGTTTGGAACCTGCCGGAGCTAAGGTCTCATGCTCCCTTCAGGCTGATCTTAAAGACTTGGCTCACAAGTGTGTCGAAGCTACCAAAATTGCAGGCTTTGCCCTTGCCACCTCTGCTCTTGTTGTTTCTGTATGTTCCCTTCTTTTCATGTTATCTTCTGTTCAATATACATAGTGTATGTTTCTATTGGCATCTGCGATCCACGTTTGATGAAATTTTCACACCAACATGCACCAGAAGTAACTAAAAGTTACTCCTGTGATCCATGTTTGAATTGTGTAGATGTGAATCCAAACACACACATGGTATGGTAGTGAAGTTCAAGGTTAGACCTAGGAGCACCCATGTCATGTCCCTTCACCTTTGTTATCAAATTTGAATCATTTGTTCTCTTTTTCTTTTTTGTTATACTGTAGGGTTCGTTCGATCTACTGGTTTGTGAGTAGTAATAGTTAATTTGATTAAGGAGATCAATGATAAATGTTGCATTGGAATAATCAAATGATACTCACATCAGTAATTTAATTGTCTTATGATGACATATTCAGCATAAGAGCTTTATGATCTCAACTCAAAAGCTTTATAATATTTAATTTATGCCAAGGAAGTCACTGTCAGTGTCAAGCATAGGACTCAACCTTGTAATTACCAATTAATCTGTTGGAGTTGATTGATGTTCAGTTCATTGAGTATAAATAGTCAAAAAGTCCTTAATAGACATAACCTTAGTCATATAGTCATATTAGACCCTCAATAACGAGAATTATGCTTGAAGATGTAACAAATTTTGAAGACAAGTTTGACTCTCCTAATAAATTCATTCAGGATTATTAATTTAATGACTAAATGCATCTTAGGAATCCCATATGTAATAATGCTAGTAGCACTCTTTTTAACTCATTCTTGTGTTATTAGCTGAAATTTATTGGAATTCATGAGATCATATATTTAAAGTGTTGACAACATTCAGGGGGCAAGTGCTGAAGGAGTTCCAAAGAGGCTAACCTACGACGAAATCCAGAGCAAGACATACCTGGAAGTGAAGGGGACAGGAACAGCAAACCAGTGCCCAACAATCGATGGAGGAGTGGACTCATTTTCATTCAAGGCAGGGAAATACAACGTGAAGAAGCTCTGCCTGGAGCCGACCTCATTCACAGTGAAGGCAGAGGGCGTGTCAAAGAACTCCCCGGCCGAGTTCCAAAACACGAAGCTGATGACACGCCTCACCTACACACTCGACGAGATCGAGGGCCCCTTCGAGGTATCCTCTGATGGCACAGTCAAGTTCGAGGAGAAGGACGGCATCGACTACGCGGCCGTGACCGTCCAGCTCCCAGGAGGCGAGCGTGTGCCGTTCCTCTTCACCATCAAGCAGTTGGTGGCGTCGGGGAAGCCGGACAGCTTCAGCGGGGAGTTTCTAGTCCCCTCGTACCGCGGAACCTCTTTCTTGGACCCCAAGGGAAGAGGCGCCTCAACGGGTTATGACAATGCTGTTGCTCTGCCTGCTGGTGGAAGGGGAGACGAGGAGGAGCTTGCCAAGGAGAACAACAAGAGTGCCTCGTCTTCCAAGGGGAAGATCACCTTGAGTGTCACCAAGACCAAGCCCGAGACCGGCGAGGTTATCGGTGTTTTTGAGAGTCTTCAGCCTTCTGACACTGACTTGGGAGCCAAGGCTCCCAAGGATGTCAAGATCCAGGGCATCTGGTATGCTCAGCTTGAGTCATAGACTGCCTTTTCTTTCATTTTTTTCATGCTTTCTTTTGTTTTCTTCACTCAGATTTTGTTGTAACTCCATGGTGTTACTGCATTATCCCTACTACTGAGACTCAGAGTACTGTCATGGTTGTATATTAGTATTATATCGACCTCCTCCAATTACAATGCTTCAAATTTCCAAGGTTTAAATTGATGGTGTTATGTGTTTCATTACACCTAATATGATGCTAGTAACTAGCCAGGGAAACACTGCATTTGAATGTCATGCTACTCTTTCCTTCTTGTGATATATACGGAAGATTGACAACAAACAAATGTAATCACGTTCTCAGCTCTGGTTCACAAATGATTTTTTTTTATATAGACTATTTTCTCGTAAAATAATTAATAATAACGTGTGAAAAGAATGTGTAGTGTAAGAGAATGGCCTTAATAGTCAGGCCCTGGAGCCAAGACATGTGAAAGAGTTTCCCTGTCGCCAAGCATCGTTCACATAGATAAAAGGAACCAATATGGTGGGAACCACTACACAGCTTTTGTGGTGCAAAATACACTTCCTTTTTCTTTAATGGCAATTAAGGATAACTCCAGGACCACCTACATTCCCTTTTTCTTCATGCATCTTTTTTTTCTTTCTTTCAATCCTCTTAACAACATCTCGAACACTCATTCCTTTGTCTCTTTTAACAAAGTTTTTTTTTTCATGTATATGACTAGAAATCAAACTCTTAAAAATATGTTTAAAAAAACTCAGCTATCTACCGGTTATGTGAAAGGTAACATCTGTTTAATTTGTATAAGGAGAATTTGTACACAATCAACCTTAGGCCCATTATCTGTATTCAAGGTTTTATCAAGGATGTCAGTACAATGATTCATGATTCATCATGTATTGACTATATTAAGTATACTGTATTTAATTTTATTTTTTTAATATTAACAGTAAAAAATGAACTGAAAAAACTAACTTCAGTTTTGTAAACATAATAATATACACTCCTGTGTGGTACTATATAGACAGTACGAAAAATACTTCACTTGAGACTATGCACCATTGTACATAACATGAGAGAGCAAATATCTTTGATCCCTCTTCGTCTCTTCTTCCTTACAAAGTGAGAGAAAAACAAACCTTCCTTAATTTTCGCCTCTGTTGATGCAGCTAGCATTATAGTAATTGTTTGCTTGTACTTTTTGATAAGTCAAACAACGATCCAACATGTCAATAATCTAAATTGATTTAAGATTAGACTTACTGGTTGGCTCTAAAATTCTAGATTGTATAGGTAGCTTATCATATTTCAACGGTGGAATTCATTATTATTGAAATTTGATGGTAACTTACAATCGGAAATGCTCCAATATTACGTACTTTACACTCAACAGGTTAGTTGCTTTGCTTTCTTATCAGTCAAATGGCAATTCATCAGCTTCTAGTTCTACACTAGGATTGCGTTGTTTTGGGGAATGATTTTTCATTACTAGCTATAAAGTTCTTGGATTTTTTATTCATAGAAATAGTATTTTTGAAAATCCCTTTTATATAGATATATGTTTTCTATTTTTATATAGTTTATAAGTATATTTTCAGAAATATTTCGTTAGAATGACACATTGACATTGAAGGAAAATGTTTCACTTTTTAATACACAAGGGAGAAGTAACAAACAAGAGTGTTGAACTGAGTTGATGAAACTGAAATGTACTAGTACTAACACAGAAAAATCTAAAATCTACTGTGTTACTGTATTTTTGGAGTGCAATAATTTTCTAGTACAGTTTAGACTTTAGAGTTAGACAGAATGATTAAGTGCCACGTAGGCGAATCCAGCCAGGTACCGCGCCGACAAAACCACTGAACCTGATTCTAAACGTGAAAGGAGAAAGAGAAAATGAAAGGCTGAGAAGAGCCCAAACCTACTTTACATTATTGATTTATCATCACAATAACTCATTCCCCTGCTCCAATTTCGATTAGTCACCAAATTAATTAATTATCATAATAGTTCATTTATGCCCTTCATAACTCTTACCCAAGCATACACATAAAATTCATTCATACTCCTACTACCCTTTCCTTCTTTTCTTTTTTTCCAACGTTATTATAATAATAATAATAATTTTATTATTTATTATTATTACTGGTACCACTCTGAAGGTGGTTGATGTTACGGGCATGTTTGGGGTTGAATTACCATGGTAGAATGGAGGAGCTGCCAGGGGCGTTTGGAAGCAGCGCCAGTTTGGCTCTCCGATTGGGTCAAACAGTGTTTTCCACAGCTTCTCTTCTCTTCATGTGTTTGGATGTTGATTTCTATGGCTACACCGCTTTCTGGTATCCCTCTGTTTCTCAATTTGGTGCCCAATTCAGGGTCTTTCTTATTGTGTCACTGCTCCACCAAATTTGATTACTTTTGTCAATTTCGTCATGCCCCATCTATTTTATTTTTAAAAGGCAATTTAAAAGTACTTGATTTTTGGGGTCCTATGTTTCGTGAGTTGTTGGGATTTTATGGGTAGAAAATTGAGTTTGGGGACCATGGTGTATTTGTGTTTGTCATGAATTGTTTTTTGTTGCAGAAATCAAAGTGATGGAGGATTTATGTGAGTTTGTGGTGGGTGTGTCAGAGAGAGAGAGTGGTTTACTGTGGGAAAGAGAGAAGGGAAATGGGAGGAGAGAAGCATAAGGTTCTGATTTTTGGTATGGGAAAGTTCACATATTTATAGGTGAAGAGAAATCCGATTGAATTGGCCTGTTAGTCCATTGCCATGTTGCTGGCCTAAGCCATGTAGAAAGTCTATACATTTTTGGCATTTTAGTGGGAAAAAAAATGAACATGAATTATTACAAGTTGTTTTTGCTGAACTGAAATCTTTTTGATTCATTGAGTGTATTACAATGTTGCGGGAACTGTTTTTTTCCATTTTTCACTTCAGCGTATTAGGATATTTCAGGAAATTAGGGAGACTGTATAGAACTAATAGGAGATTTGTAGAAGATATTGTAATTATGTAATTAGCTGTAATTATCCAAATCAGCATAATTGGGTAGCTTATAATCTTGCACATATTTGCATCTTTGATAATCAATAGACACACAAGTATTTCCCATTGTGAATTACTTTCTATGACAGTGTTTCTTATTTTCTAATTGCATTATCCATGGAATGCAATTTCACTGCAACTGTTGGTATGATAACTAAGATGCTGAACTAAAAGCTCTAGATTTTCACTTCAACATGATTTGATTATGATAAAAGAGCATATTTCTTTGTGAAGAGTTTGTTTATATAGCAAATTTGTGGTCTAATAAAACTTGCAGCAGCTAAAAAGATTTGGGCATATGCATGTTTTCCCAGTTTCAAAAGTGGCATTGGCAATGTCTTGGGGTTTATCCTGTCTAGGTTATATTCTAAGCATATGCTTCACTTGAGGTTTTCACCTTTGCTTATGCTATTCCACTTCCACAGCTATTTGGTAACCGTCATGGGTTTGGTAATTCCCTGGAGCATAACACTGTTGGTTGTGGATACATACTCTGTCTTTATAAAATGTTTACCTCTCCAACGAAGACTCGTAATGATCGTCTTTCTGGGAGACATGGTATGTGCAATTTGTGACCTAAAAAACATCCAAATTGTCGTTGTTTCCATGCTATACTAATGCACTAATGATATTACAGTTTTTTCCACACCCCAGATTTTGTCATATCTCTCATTAGCTGCAGCATGTTCAACAGCCAGTGTCACAGATCTCCTTCTCGACGCAGATCGATCCTATTGCCCGCCAAAGTTATGTGGTAGATATCAGTTATCTGCCGCCATGGCCTTCTTGTCTTGGTTTCTTTCATCAGCATCCTGTCTGTTCAACTTCTGGCTTTTCCCTTCTTTGTAAAATCTATCTCAAACTTGCTCTTGATATGTACACCAATGATAAGGGTGCAAATGACGAAGTCATTTGTTCTTGTGCAGATATTTTTTGTTTCCATGTGAATAAAAGTATCATCATGACAATAGACAATAATGTCATAAAATTACTTTTCCAACGCAAGAGAAATACAAAAATTCCAAGTATTGGTTCTCAACTGGTTCTTCCTTTTCCTTGTTTATATGTAGCTACTGCTATTCCTGCAAGTTTTGATGCATGATGCTAGATTGATCACAGAAGTTGGGAGACTGATTAAAATGGAATAAGAGAAGAGAGGTAAACCCTGTTTTAAGCTGGCGTTTGGTTTAGAGTGATATTTCATATTTTCATTTTCTGAAAATAGTTTTCATTTTCAGATTTTCAAATATTAAAAAATTTGTTTATAAGAATAAAAATGTTGAAAATTTCGTATCGTTGTTTTCAGTTTTTGGTCAGTTTTAGAAAATATTATTTGGAAATGGTTTCCAAAATTAAAACAAACGTATTTTTAACAACATTTTCTATTTTGTATGAAATTAAAACAGTAAAACCAAATGGCACCTAAACTTCATGCATGATTTTTAATGGAATGTTTAGATAAACTTATATGCAAGTACTTATAGTAGGAAAAAAATGAAATAATTTTTTTCATAACTCAAAATTAGTTTTATGTTAATATGTAAGAGTTATCTTATTTAACTTCTCTTTAAACTAGCCTTTAACTTATGATGCACATATATGATACGTATCCAACACAACAATATGATCATTTTAAGAATATATAGGATACGTGTGAGATACATATCTAGATATATGTAAAAATCATAAATCACGGTAAATATATAGTTGCAATTTTGTAAATCCAAATTAACAACATACATTTTGGACATTACAAACATACAAAATTATAAATCATTGTCATCATATTTTTTTTTTTTTTTTGTAAATAAGAATAATACTATCAGTTTCATTCCTTTGTTGAAATCATGTATAAAGAGGACAATTTTCAGTTTTGGTTCATCAATTGACAATGCTTTCATCTTTCTATGATATACATGCTTGTCTTATGTAGTTGTATTGAATTTTCATAAATTTTATTATATAGGCTGGGATACTTTACTGATACAAGTATTCAAAGTATCAGTATCAGATGCAGACAGATACGTGAGACAAATTGAAGTATTGGTGCTTCATAAACCACTTTTAACTCGTAAAAAAGCTAATTTCGTTTAACTTACATTGAGAATTTTATTTTATTTTTTTCTTCATATTTATTCACTTATAAGTGCTTAAGAAATTTATCCAAATAGACTCTTGAACCGATTGAAATGGAATGGTAAGGGGAGATAACTCTTTATTCAATGTAAGGCAGTCTTCAGAACGAACGAAAGAGAAATTGATCAAATACATTGCTCATGCTTTTCATTAGTTACAAGAAAGATATATCCAAAGGGTACATAAGGTTCTAGTCTCTGCACAATGCAAGAAATGCTTTCACACTGAGCAGTGGTGATGGAGTGATTGATAAAAAGAACAGGGTATAGAGTGGATGAAAGAAGGGGAAAGGATTTTTCTATTATTTGTATCATATGCTTGATTTTAATAACAAGTGGTTGTATATATACGGATGGATTATGAAGTTAAAATTTAGCATAGCTCTTATATTATATTATGCTTCAACATATAAGTTGAAATGGAATTTCAGTATTTTGAAAAATTAGTCCTTAATTTTCAATGGAGTGATACTCTGGATCACTAAAAAAAAAAAAGTGGAAAAGTAGATTATCCCTTTCAATTAACAGACCTGAATCCTCTCCAATATAAGTTCTCTGCAGCTGTGTTTGGTCTCTTTATCTCTCTCTAACAACTTAGCTTTACATTACAACCATTTAATATGTTTCCTTTCGATGACAGAATATCAAGATTTTTCTCTTTACCTAAGAAGGCCATTACATTTCAGTGACTACCAAACTTCAACTTTATTAGAGTAAGCCCACTTCCAAATATGTCCAAGTGCTTTCAAAGTTTCAAGGGCTAATTAAGTTGCTCGAACTTCACTTTCATTGGGTCCAATACTTTTAATAAATAAAAAAATAGCTTATTGAACTTTAAACACTTATAAAATAAGTTTTTATATATTAAAAAAAATTGATTAAATTATTTTTCCAAAAGGTGAAGCCGAATCGCACTAATTATTTTATCTGTGTAATTCTTTATTAGATAATGTCAGCAAGGTTCCTTGACAGCTTCCAAATCCAATGTTAAGTGTTTCCCTTTCGCAACTTGGCTTGTATAGAATTAATAAAAATTTCCTGGAAATGGAATGAAAGCTACAATTTCTTTAATTTAACGTAACATCTTTACACTTATTTTTGTTGTTGGATAAAATGTCACGCAAGTTTCCCTAAATAATTTGAGTATGCTATCTATTAGTAGGGCTAGCAAGAGATTTCATTTAATAAATAGGATCTTGTTAAACTAGTGGTCAAGGAACTAAAATAATAGAGTATTTTGTGTGCAAAAAAAATTGTAGAACTTTAAAATAGAGTGTTAAAGAACATGTTTGTATTACTCGAATCTAAACTCCTTTAGACGTTTTTGAATATATGGTTTAATTACTCAGACCACGACTTTTACCATTTGATTATATATCGTACCTATCGTAAATAAATGAGATTAAGAAAAATCTAAACAAATAAATAACTATGTTTATTCTCATCATCAAGAAAAAAAAATGGTTAATATCACTTTGTAGGAATTAGGTTCAATGTAGAAACTAGAAACCCATCATGTCCCAACCTCTGCCTAGGAGCTAAATGTGAAAACATAAAAGTCACTTTTTATGACTTTTATGATAAAGGTTAAAAAGGCTTAAGTTAAAATTTAAACTTTATATGCAGGTTGGTAAAATGTGGCTTAAGCGTAGAAAATTTACATTGTATTTAATGCATTGGTTCAAAGCTTTGACTATAAATAGCATATTCCTTCCATCACATTTTGCATTCCAAAACTAAGAGTTAGGCACATAAATGTTCTAAGTGAGTGTTTCTCCTATTATAAGAGAAAGTGTGTAATTGTTCTCTCATATTTAGAGAGAGGTTGTAAGTTTTTTTCCACTTAGTGAAAATATTTCTCTGATCTTGCCTGTGGTATTTCCTTTATTCGTTGAGGGTTTTCCACGTTAAATATTGTGTGTCAATTCCTATATTTTTTATCTCTATTTTAGTTGTGAGTTATTATTTTTCACTTTGGTACCTAACAGTGGTATCAGAGCTATTGGTTGTTGATATTATTCCACTGCAATAACATGTTGGTATGCTGGAATAGTGCCGGAGAAAATTCTTAGTATGCTCTGTGACTGCGGTATAATCTGATCTGTCACATCAAAAAAGAATTATTCTTGTTACTAGATATATAGTGCGTAGTGTGAAAGTACATATCTAGGAAAGTTCTTGACTAAGGAAAGACTTGGTACTTAAGTGTGTCCATTGGTGACCCACCTCTCTTTCCTAGGAACTTACCTGGTGTACTAGTTCACGGTCTACAGTCACTATTCCAGTAGGCGGTACTATTCACGGTTGAAGCTGTGTAAATCGGTTCTCTTTAGTGTGAAACCATGGCAGTAAAATACGAGATAGAGAAATTTAGTGGAAGTAAATTCTCTCTTTGGAAATTGAAGATAAAATCAATTTTGAGGAAGGATAATTGCCTAGATGCAATTGAAGGCATGCCTGTAGATGTTACTGATGAAAAGTGGAAAGAAATGGACGAAAATGCTATTGCCAATTTACACTTAGCAATGGCAAACTCGATTTTGTCCAGTGTTGTGGAGAAGAAGACCGCAAAGGAGGTTTGGGATACCCTCAACAAATTGTACGAGGTTAAATCATTTCACACAAAAATATTCTTAAAGAGGAAACTCTACACTCTTCGAATGAGTGAATCCACTTCGGTGACAGATCACATCAATAATCTGAATACTTTGTTTACTCAGTTTTCTGTATCAAAATTCAACATAGAAGAGAATGAGCGAGCAAACTTCTACTTCAGAGTTTACCAGATTCGTATGATCAACTCATCATCAACATAACGAATAACAATATTATTGGTCGTCTAACCTTTCATGATGTTGCTGGAGCTATTCTTGAAGAAGAATCCAGACGAAAAAATAAGGAGGACAGGATGGAAAATTCTAAGCAAGCAGAGGCTTTAACGATGACAAGAGGTAGATCAACGAAACGTGGCTCTAGTGGGAGTCATAATCATGGTAGATCAAAGTCTCGAGGAAAGAAGAACCTTAAATGCTACAATTGTGGCATAAAAGGGCACTTGAAAAAGGATTGTTGGCACAAGAAGAGTGTAGGAAATAATTTTGAAGCATCAACCTCTCAAGGTTGCATTGCAAGTACCTCAGATAATGCGGAAGTTCTATATAGTGAAGCAGAAATTAGTTCTAGAGGCGGGAGACAACTCCATGATTGTTGGATATTGGATTTAGGTGCAACCTGACACATAACTCCACGTCAAGAATGGTTTTGCACTTATGAGCCTATTTCGAGAGGATCCGTGTTCATGGGAAATGATCATACCTTGGAAATTGCTTGAGTTGGTACTATCCAATTAAAAATGTATGATGGTACTGTACGCAAGGTTCAAGGGGTACAACATGTGAAAGGTTTAAAGAAGAATTTATTGTTCGTTGGACAATTGGATGACCTCAGGTGCAAGATCCATTTTGAAGGTGGAATCTTGAAGGTAGTGAAAGGCAATCTTATAATGATGAAAGCCGAGAAGATCACGGTTAATTTTTTTTTACATGCTTTTAGGAGATACGTTGCAAGAAGCAAATGCATCAGTTGCAACAACAAGTCAAGAAGAAGCAACGATGATATGGCATCGTAGACTAGGTCACATGTCAGAGCGAGGCCTAAAAGTTCTTGTGGAACATAATCTCTTACCTAGGCTCAAAACGGTTAATTTATTGTTCTGCGAGCACTGCGTGATGAGTAAGTAGCATAGATTGAAGTTTGCTAAAGTAACTACAAGAAGTAAATACATACTAGACTTGATTCATTCAGATGTGTGGGAATCGCTAGAAGTATCCCTGGGAGGAGCAAAGTATTTTATATCTTTCATTGATGATTATTCCAGGAGATTGTGGGTGTACCCGATCAAGAAGAAGTCAGATGTGTTTCTAGTATTCAAGGAATTCAAAGCATGAGTAGAGCTTGAAACTAGAAAAAGAATTAAGTCCTTGAGGATAGACAATGGAGGAGAATATGTAGATGGTGAATTTTTGGCATTCTGCAAACAAGAGGGTATTTTAAGACAATTCACAGTTCCACATACACCTCAACAAAATGGTGTGGTAGAACGAATGAATAGAACTCTCCTAGATAGAACAAGAGCTATGTTGAGAAAGCAGGGATGGCCAAATCTTTTTTGGCTGAAGTAGTTAAAAACGTCTGTTTCTTGATAAATCGATCACCATCGACATCAATTGGTTTGAAGACTCCAATGGAGTTGTGGAAAGGAAAACCAGCAGATTATTCTTCCTTACATATATTTGGATGTCATGTGTATGTAATGTACAACTCCCAAGAAAGAATGAAGCTGGATCTAAAATCCAGGAAATGTATATTCTTGGGCTATGCTAACAATGTTAAGGGGTATTGTTTGTGGGATTCTACTGCCCACAAGGTTATTGTTAGCAGGGACGTAGTTTTTGGAGAAAAGGAACTGCAGAGTCAATAGAAAAATAACAGCACTAAGAAAGACACTATTATGGTGGAAATGGAGAAGAAGTCAGGAGATGATAATGACTCTTCTGAAGCTGAACAAGAACACGAAGAAGAAGAACCAAATGAAGCCAATGGTGGACAGGTACTTCAACAATCAACACGATCGAAGTTTACACCAGCTCGATTCTCAAACTGTGTCATGGTAGTTCATGATGCGTACTGTCTCTTATCTGAAGAAAGGGAACCATTAAC
This sequence comes from Amphicarpaea edgeworthii, assembly GCA_014843725.1. NCBI lineage: Eukaryota > Viridiplantae > Streptophyta > Magnoliopsida > Fabales > Fabaceae > Amphicarpaea > Amphicarpaea edgeworthii. The sequence goes on from CM026325.1 coordinate 7,302,640, forward strand.
TTTTCAAGAGGCTGTGAATGGTTCAAATGCTTCTCTGGATGACAGCAATGCATGAAGAAATGGAAGTCTTACATAAAAATAAGACATGGACACTTGTTGAACTTTCACAAGGTCGAAAAGCCATTGGGAGCAAATGGGTCTTTAAAATCAAACGAGATGGCAACGATCAAGTGGAGCGATATCGTGCAAGATTGGTGGTTAAAGGGTATGCGCAGAAAGAAGGCATTGATTTCAATGAAATATTCTCTCTTGTTGTCAAATTGACCACAATCAAAGTTGTTCTAGCTATGTGTGTTGCATTTGATTTACATCTTGAGCAACTTGATGTAAAGACTGCTTTTCTCCATGGAAAACTTGAAGAGGAGATATATATGCTCCAACCGAAAGGCTTTAAAGAGCAAGGAAAAGAAAACTTGGTTTATAGGTTGACTAAATCTCTGTATGGTCTAAAGCAAGTGCCAAGGTGTTGGTACAAGAGATTTGATTCCTTCATAATTAGCCTTGGTTACAACAGACTGAGTTCAGACCATTGTACGTACTACAATAGGTTTGATGATAATGATTTCATCATTTTACTGTTGTATGTGAATGACATGTTGATGGTAGGCCCTAACAAAGATCGCATCCAAGAGTTAAAGGCACAATTGGCTAAGGAGTTTGATATAAAGGACTTGGGACCCGTAAACAAGATTTTAAGGATGCAAATTCACCGAGACAAAAAAGTTAAGAAGCTTTAGCTTTCTTAGAAGAATTACTTACTGAAAGTTTTGCGACGCTTTAACATGCAAGACTGTAAGCCAATTTCTACCCCATTTCCTATCAATTGTAAGTTATCCTCAAGTATGAATCCCGCAATGAAGCAGAGAGGATGGAAATGTCTTGAGTACCGTATGCATCAACGGTAGGAAGCCTTATGTATGCCATGATATGTACTAGACCAGACATTGCACAAGCAATGGGAGCAATTAATAGGTTCATGGCAGATCCAAGCAGAGAGCACTGGAATGTTGTTAAGAGGATCCTTCGGTACATCAAAGGAACCTCAAAAGTTGCATTATGTTTTGAAGGATCAGAATATATTGTCAAAGGTTATGTTGATTCAGATTTTGCAGGTGATCTTGATAAGAGAAAATCTATTACTAGCTATGTGTTTACTCTTGCAAAAGGGGCAATTAGCTAGTTGTCCAAATTACAAACTGTTGTAGCTTTGTCTACTACGGAAGCAGAGTACATGGCAGCTACCCCAAGCATGCAAGGAGACTATTTGGTTACAAAGGCTATTGGGGAAACTTGGGCACAATCAACTGAAGATTACTGTGTATTGTGACAGTCAAAGTGTTTTACACATTGCAAGAAATCTAGCCTTTCATTCAAGGACAAAGCACATAGGTGTTCAATATCATTTTGTCAGAGATGTAGTGGAAGAAGGAAGCATAGATATGCAAAAGATTCACACTAAAGATAACCTAGTAGATGTCATGACCAAGCCAATCAATGCAAACAAGTTTGCATGGTGTCGATCTTCATTTGGCATATTAGAAACATAAGCAACAAGGAAATGGCAAGATAAAGAGATGATTTTTGAAAGCATACAAAAGTAGCTTTAAGTGGGAGATTGTGAAAACATAAAGCCACTTTCTATGACTTTTATGACAAAGGTTAAAAAGGTTTAAGTTAAAATTCAAACTTTATGTGCTAGGTTAGTAAAATGTGGCTTAAGAGTAGAAAATTTGACATTGCATTTAATGCATTGGTTCAAAGCTTTAGCTATAAATAGCATACTCCTTCCATCACATTTTGCACTCCAAAACCAAGAGCTAGGTATATAAGTGTTCTAAGTGAGTGTTTCTCCTATTATAAGAGAGAGTGTGTAATTCCTTATATTTAAAGAGAGGTTGTAAGTTCTCTTCCACTTAGTAAAAATATTTATCTGATCTTGCCTGTGATTTTTCCCTTATTCGTTGAGGATTTTCCACGTTAAATATTGTATGTCAATTCCTATATTTCTCATCTCTATTTTAATTGAGTTATTATTTTTCACTTTGGTACCTAACACTAAATATTTAGCTTCCAAAGATTCAAAAACTCTTATCTATCAGGCATTATAATCGTCATCATCATCGTATAATTTACTAATAATAAATCAATATGATTATTCCAATCAGGCATGTCCCAACTTCAACATTCATATGGTCAAGTTATGGGGAAAATTCATGCTTTTTTTCTTCTTGTGGAGGGGCCCTCCATGATGATAATCTCGCTCAATAATTGAGAATTTAATATCATAATCTTGTAGCATTTGATACATCTAGGCTAAGTGAAATGGATTTTGAAGGAAATTAGTTTGTGGAAGCAAATAATCTTCCTCACCAACCGGCAATAACACATTGAACATTTGAACATAATGATATACTTAAGACATGGACACAAATTAACAACAAACCCTTATCTATTCTATGTTATGTCAGTCTAATAGATTTTGAAGCCTCTTTGACGTTTAAAACACAAGCACAATGTATGATGTTTGGTATATCTTCGACCATATCGGATACTGAATATTATAAAGTTGGGCATTGTCATTACCGCGAAACTTCATTTCTCCTCAACATACACAGAAGACACCACATATATATAATACTAGTATATACTAAACCAAATAATATTATTTGATCGAATATATTATATTTCAAATCATCTCCATTATAGACTCAGAAAAAAGTATGTAATCATATAAACAATAATAGGGGTAAAAGATGTTTATTGGCGTAGTAATTTCGCAGTTACTAATTAGGAAGCACATTACTATCAAATAAAAATAATTAAATGTGCTTATTAAATGGTTACTAATGAAGCCACTGATTAACCGAGCCTTTGGCCATTTAGTAATAAATAATAGGACACGAAACTTGATGGACCCATAAAGATGACTTTGTAGTAACGAAAACACACTGATTGTTAAAGAGAATGGAAAAGGCCAAAATGTTTGGTGTCATTCTCACCAAACAAACAGTCCCTAGATTTCTACGTGGTATATCAAAACTACGCGGGATCTAGTCTTTACCACTTTCAATACATGCAATAGACCAGTCTAGGGTAGATATAAGGTTAACCCATTGATGATGAAGCGTGACGGGAATGAAAAAGAGATCGTGAGTTCGATTTTTAGAGTGATTTCTACCGATTAAAAAAAATAAAATTGGCCAGTCTAATTCTAAAGTGTTTTTTTTATCATTCTGAAATAGAAAAAAGACTACAAGCGGAGGAACACAGTTCCAACAACATCTCTGCTATTACAAAGGAGTTAAGGAAGGCTGGACAAGTTACCAGAAAAACTAAGGAATATTGTTGAGACATTGAACCCTATTTAGTTAAGCTGTCTACACATGCATTGCGTATGTGTGTTTAAATTCGATCTAGAGCCCAAGGATAAGATAAGAAAGCTCGAATCTCTTAAACAAGAGAGAAGAACCCTCTTGAATCTCTCAGAGCGTGTTTGATAAAAAATTTGTAGAAGAACCGTGGCAGTGTTAGTAGTGACATTTTTTCTAACATCTCTTTTTTTTTTTATATACTCTATTTGACTGTGACAAGTTAAAATTTAATTAAAATCATTAATTTTAGCAGATTTCAAATATCATTTAAGATTTTTTTTATTTAATTAATATATACTTAAAAAAACTAATGCAAGAGACAATTTGAAAAGAGACTTATAAAAATGGACAGATTAGTTGAAAAAATATATTATATTTAGGGACATAGGAGTATATTCATTTATTTTTGTCGAAGCTTCCACCTTTATTTTGTAAAGAAGCTTCAACAAAGATGAATAAATAAATATAACACAAACAAGAGATTTGTAATAATAAAAATATGAAACAAACCAGAGAAGAAGAGCGCTGAGTTGGAGGAAGGAGTTGACATTCTTATTAATTAGATCATATGAAAACAAAAAGAAAGAGGAGTTAAATTTTTTGCATGTGACCCATGCAACGCCCGAAAAGAGAAATACTTCATTCCCACCTCGTATATTATTAAATTAATTACAATTCTCTTTGGTTAAATTAGATTTTAGTTTATTATTAATGTAAAAATAACTATATTATTATTCGATTATTTGTTATCACATAATTTTGAAAAGTCTTCCTATTAATTATAGGAACTATATTTAAAATATCAAATTCCAATGATATAATAAAAACCTTTCGATTTATTTATTTCTTTAAATTTAGACTTGTAGGGCCTACAATGACAAGTGCATGTTTCCAAATTGGGGATACACAACATTTACTAAATCATTGAAATTGATGCAACATGTTAAGAATTTACACTTCTTCTTTTAGAAAATATAGATATCATTGGAAACAATTTGATCTACTCGAGTTGAATATCATTGGGGTAGTATTTAAACTAAAATAATTTTGTGCCAGTTGATTAACATATATAATTGATGATAAAAACTTTTTTTCTCAAAACGTACTTCAATTAAAATTTTGATATTTAGCTGTGTTAACTTAATTTTAAATTAATTCCTATACAAAAATGTTTTCAGCTTAGTCCTTATACATAAAAAATCGCTTTCAATTTGTTCCCTAATATCAACATTGTGACAACACCTCGTCCATTTGTCCTATATACGTGGTTAAAATATATATATAAACTACTCAAAATAAACAGTTATAAGGCTTCAATTCAATCCATGCACCGTTGGAGATTGATATGATCTACTGCAAGAACATAAATGACCTCCTTCAAATTTTTTACGAATAACCAAGACGATATCTGACAATATGATATTTCATGATCTTTTCACCTGAAACCACCAACTTTTCCATTTCTATAAATATAAATGGACCAAATGATGACCATCTAGATATAAAGCACCCCACACCTCTCAGAGGATGATAGATGTATTTAACTAATTGTGTTAAATTAAATAAACATTTTATTCTTTTATGTATGTATATAACATACTCTTTTCTAATTTTATCCTCTATGAAAAAAAAATGAAATCAATTTTATACTTATCAATGATAAACCTAGCTAGCTTAAGATTTAACCACGCCTAATAATTATCAAAGAATTGTGTTATGTGATCAAGATGGAAGAGGAACGTGAGGTTAATTAAAAATGAAGGAACAAATCCAAAAAGAATCAAAACATAGTATAGAGGCTGGGGACGTTGAAAATAGTCGTGGTGAGTGAAGTTGTTGTGGGGAGGGAGAGAAGAAACATGACGTAAAAGTAGTCCAACCTTAGAAGAAGAACTGGATCACCCTACCATGTGTACACTTCACTATGTCGTCTTTGTTTTGTTTTCCAACGTTTATAATGTCGCATAGAACTTACACTTCAGTATGTCTATATTGCACTCTGAGTGGAAATTAAATTATGAGTATCTAGCATCTTACATATCAATCATACCTAAGTTTGAATATATTTTTTTCTGCTATTATTTTTTATTTTGGAAGTTTTTCCTACTTTGAGTTTGAGTATTGTTTCCCTTTCTCTAAATTTTTGTTCAAAAAAAAAAAAAAAAAAGCAAGAGATACATTAATTGATGACTTCATAACTAAGATCGAATTGAAAAACTACTTCTTTTTTTTAATCTCTTTTAGATTTTCTTAAGTAATGCTTTAGGCATAATTTGAATAAAATCTATATATTTTATCTAATTCTTGCACCATGTTGATTATCCTCCAACCCAATAATTAATTACTTGCGTTATGACCAGGGCAAGCCAGCTCTACAATCTGCGAGAGCAAGGTTCTATACAAACACACTACAGTATATTTTTACATATTCCTTTTAATATATTTTTATTATTAAATGGACTTTTAGATGAAATACAACTAGATTATACCGCCAAAACATGTTAGCTGGTCCTAATATTAATAAGAATAATATTTTTTTAAATAATAAGAATAACATTTGTACATTGTTTATTATTATCAGATAAAAAAGTTGTTTTAAAATAGTATAAATACTCTATTGGTATTCTTCTCTTCTGTTCTTATCTTTTTCTGGGTGTTTATATCCCTTTCCCTGGATATTTAAGAACTTTTATTTCCAAAAGATTATCATTAACTAAGCAGACGCTGGACAAACAATGTATAAATATGCTAAGTGATTTAATATGACAAATAATAAAAAATAACAATAATAATATAATGTACATATGATATTTGAAGACTTTTTACCCTGGTCTTTGAAAATTCTCTCTCCACTGAAACAAATTATTCTTAGTGTAGTATTTGCATCTTCATTAAACACACAGTGCAAATTGAGTAAAACCACAACAGTGAAACAACGACGTGCCCACACTACTTTATGTATTGGACGTTCGAGATTATTACTACTACTACACCATAATGTTACCCATCAATTCAAAGGAATATATATATATAAATTACGGAAGCAAGCCCCCGACACAGTAAACAAAAAGATAAAGAAAAGAACCCAACAAGGCTACAACATAATCTGGTAGCAGTCCCTCTCTCCGTAAACTCAACACTGCATGCAGCACCACAACCTGTCACCAGCCTGTAAAGCCCTATTTGCCCCTCTCTCCCAACATTTTTTTTTTATTATTAGTAATTCTCATTTTCCAGAATAAATAAAAACAATTATCCTACGTGGCATTGCAACAGGGTAGTATCTCGCTGGCTCTGACTTTCCCCAAGACTCCATACTCCTATTTATGTATATATATATATATATTATTTCCGTTCAACGAACACGGTGTCTCCAATTAAGCGTTGCGTTGGTAACATATAGCTACCTTCCCACACGCACAACAATTTGACTCACTGGAGTTTTCATTTCTTTTCATCTTCCTTCATGGGAAACTGCGTTTTCAGCTCCAGCTCGTGCGAAACGACGCAGCTTTCCACGGCCAAGGTTGTCGTTCATGACGGGACCATGCAGGAATTCTCGTACCCTGTCAAGGTGGCGTACCTTCTGCAGCTCTACCCGGCGTGTTTCATATGCGACTCTGACGACATGGCCTTTGACGACGTCGTAACGGCGGTCCACGAGGACCATGAGTTGAAGCTCGGTCAACTCTACTTCGCGCTCCCGTTGACCAGCCTCAAGCGCCACCTCACGCCGCAGGAGATGGCCGCGCTCGCCGTCATCGCCAGCTCCGCGCTCGCCAAATGCAGCTCGCGCCGGAAAGAGATTGTGTTTCTCTCCGGCGACGGGAATGCCAAGCCTGGACGGAGAGTCGCGCCGGACGGTGGCGCCACCGTCGATGCGGCGAGGAAAGGAAAGATTCAAAGTGGGGGTGGGAGCAAGGGAAGGGGTAGAGGCAAGTTCATGGCTACGTTGAGTTCCGTACCGGAGCAGGGGTAGTTTTAGAAGAAATTTAAAATGTGTTCCGCTGGTGATTTTGTATTCGTTGTACATATTAAAAAAAATAATAAGAGGAAAAGAAAAATATATATATATTAATTTTTGAACATCGTAGAGTTGTTTCATTAAAAGTTTAAAACAACAAATTGACGTAATAGTTAATACTATCCGCGTTCAATTAATTAAGAGCGGTGTTGCTAAAGAACTTTACGAAAACACGTAATTCACTTGCTCCTAATCCTGTCATACCAACTTCATTAATTAGAAGTAATTAATGTTCCTCCATTATATTTTTACTTACTTTTAATCTGGCTCTTTCTTTGTGAGCATTTATGTTACTTACACCTCAACCAATTGAGATTTCTGTACAAATTTCGTTGAAGAACACGGCACCCTCTTTAATGCAATCTTTTTTTAACACATTATTTTGTTAGTTAAAGTTGATTGATAACTTATAAAATACTGTAATTATTTTTTAAAAAAAACTTATAGAATAATTATTGTGCACAAGAATTGTTTCAAGGCATTGGAACATGTTGAAATTAAAGTAGATTTAGATAGTTGGAGATAAAAAGAAATTGAATATTTTAAATTATTATTTTTTAGTAGATACAACAGCTATCCAAAATTAATATTAATTTAAAATGACATGATGTGTGTTATCATATGATACAAAATGTAAATATTTATACAAAAAAAAATGAAATAAATCATAAATAATTATACTACTTATACAAAAAGAAAATGTAAATACTATGCTTTATTTATATTTGCATTGAACGTTTAATCTTAATTAGATAATGAAATAAATCATAAAGTATACGAAAATATAAAAACTAATCTTAATAAATAGTTTAAGATATTCTAAATTATTTTAGGTTCAATCTAGATATTATTGAATAATTCGTATAAATCTTGTTGAATTTACTCTTTATTCGACAAGATTAACGAAGTAACAGTTTCGTTGGTCGTACATATATAACAAAAATAGGTATAGGCAAGATTTGATGCCCCCATTATTATCTTGCTGTTGGACTATATATGTCTAGCATTTTTTAACATTAACAATTCGATCTTTAGGAGCTTAAGCCATGGGTTTGGTTTGGTAACTTGTTCATTCACATTGATGGAATAGTAAAATGACTGTACCAAACACAACTTCTATCATACCAAATAATAAGGGTCTATCATTTTTTATATCGCTGTTGTCACAGTAGTTAATACATATACCAGCAGGAATAAGTTACATCAATAATAATTTTAAGAGTTATTTTCAATTTTCATAATTTATTTCTTGAAATTTAATGATTTTATTCATTTTCAGTCGAGCAGTTTCTAGCACTAGTCCTACTCAATTGAGATTTTTTTTCATAGGCTGCAAATTAACTCTACAATCTCCATATTTATTGGAGCTGCATGCTCATGTTAATTAGCGGTTAATTAAACTGAAACAACTCCATACTAATCAGTTCACACACTTAATTAGTGATCCTAAACATTTACTCACTTTCGGATCTATTTAATTTTTTTACTTTTACTTTCTCTTCATTTCTTTCCATATTTTTTTTTTATCATAATATTACTCTTCACGATTACCACTTTCTCTTAAAATCTTTGTCCCTTTTCTTTTCACTTCATGCTTGGTGGGAAGCTGCTCAAGTTGTCCCCACCTGGTTCGGTACAATGTAAAAATAGATTAACCCTAACACAGTCACACGTAAAATGTAGTAGGAAACAACATCAACTATATGAGGCCAAATTAATATTTCAAAAAAAAAAAATGAAGACAAAAGGGATTATATATATTTGAGTCGGTTACACCTAAGAGATAATCACAGAAACAGAGACCTATTATTCATCTACATAGAATAGCCAGGTTGATGAACAGGAACTTATCCTTGCACATTTGTCAAGGGTACAATTGCCGGTGACAATGAAATATACAAAGAAGACTCTCTTTCCTTATTTTGGACGTTTCTTTCAACATGCATGAGCGAGTTGAGCTAGTGACACTATAGTTGATTAGTACTGTAATCGGTGAGAAAAAAGTATAACATATCTGCTACCTTCAAAATCAAATAATAATCTAGTTGTGCACCTATCACCACACCATCATATAATCTTATTCTTTAAATATATGGTAGAGATTCAATCTTTTAAGCCTATGTAATTCAAAATATAATAACATCTTTTCAGTGCAAAAGATCTCAGTATTTTGAAAGATTAGTCTTTGACTCCAAAAAAAATAAAAAATTGAGTGTGTGATAAGAGAAGTAACGCGCACAATTTGGCATTTACATGGGTTGTTATTAAACGCAACAAAACGAGTGAGAGCGTACGTACGCGCAGGGTGGTTGTGTAATGTTGCCTTCAGAACGAGTCGCTGTCCGTGACGGAATTTTAAATATAGCTGTAACAAGCCTATACAGTATTGGGGTACGTACGTAATTATCAACAATGAAAAATATGAAGATAATGAATTAATGTTGCGTAATTTGGTTAGGTTATGGGGTAAGTAATTAGAAGGTAGAATTGGATGAGTTGATTTTTGGCATGTTATGGTAAGATCGACAAGGAAATGAAATGATGTCCATGCATGATCTTTGAAGGTGTTGCACAAGCACAGCACGAGTTTGTAGGTACTTGTTTTAGCGTGTTGAAGACATGACAATGACATACGTACGTGACGACTCAGTATGTACTGTACTTTTTGACCTGTTTTTTTGGCCCTCCCGTTTTGCTTTGCTTTCGGCCATTTAGTTCAGGAAGGATCCACTTCTTAGCGTGCCGCATATGCTAGAGTATAGTAGTAGTGAAAATCAGTAAGGTAAAAAAAATTGTAATTAACAATACTTAATTATATCATATATTTACACTTAAATATGCTTATGCTTTCCTAAGGTTTATTCTTTTCTTTTTTTCACACTACATGTATCATCTAATAGAAATAATATAATCTTATTCGAGATGAGCTAAGTAAGATTATTATAAATAACAAAAAAAAATATTCTCTTTGAATATTAGTTAATTAAGTTAGAACATTCTTACTTTAGTTGATTCATGTGATTTGTAATCTTAAATTTATTATTATTTTTAAATGAAGAAAAGAAAAACAAAGTTAAACATGTGTATTTGGATAGACGTTGATTAGAATTGATTTTGACCCAGAGTTGAGTATGAATTCTCTTCCAACCTAAAATCAAACATCTTAAAACCTATTTAAAATCAATTATCTTGCACCCAAAATCAATTCTCCATCATAAATCAAACACAAATACGTTAGCTTTCTATTTAGTTAACGCGTTTGGTGCATGGATAATGAATGCCGTGGAAGGTGAACTGGTGCTGAATGAGTAACGACAGGACAATTCAAATTTATCAAGTTTTCTCAAAGATAATAAGTTATATATAGTAGTTATGACTTATGAGCATATTTAATGTTCTTTTTCACTTATAAGCTTTTTTAAGCTTAATTGATGCCAGTAAAGCTCTTATCTAGATTAATATATGATGCGATATCATAGAAGAAGAAAAAAATACTAGCATGAACATCTAAGGTCAAACTTCCCAATTTGAATGTGTGATCAGTGATGGATGTGTGACTTTGAGTTACCTATATATACTTTAAAAAGCCAAATGAAACACGTATTTGATAATAAAATAAAACACGATATGAGTATAGCATTTGAATTTATAAGAATAAATGTATCTTCATATAAGATTGGACCTTTCAGCAAAGAAAGGAAACACGATAAGAATGTATAAAGCCAGCTGGGGGAATCCGATGCTGATATCTCAATTCTCACATAATAAAAAGAGACTTGCACCATCCAAAATATTTAGTGCGTGCTCGATCCAATTTCTTTGGTTTAACTATTTGGACCATTCAAAAGTACGTGTGTAATGTGTTGCTCGATCAATGTGAAAGGATATATATATATATATGGTGAAAAGGAAATTGCATTTAGTTCTATTTTGTTTGTGTTAGGATGATTAAAGTGCAAGCTCCGTTAAAAATGAAATCAATATCAATTTGCTGCTAAAATGTCAAGCTTTTGCATCTCACTTCCCAACAATATGATCTATGAAGGAGGAACACAAATACATTAATATTGACTTCGAATACATTATTATTCTTTCTATTTTAATTTTGTATTTATAACGATTTGTATTTTTTTTTTCATTTTTTGTTGTTGCAATTCCTTAATTATAAATGCAAAATTATTGTATCATTCATTTTTCTTCAAATCATGTGGATCAAATTGACTCTTCCAACTTGATTTTTCAAAAAACAAGTTATGTATTTTTAACAATTTAGACAAATAATTATGTCAATTTTAAAACTAGTTTTATAAATATCTAAACCAAACCGTCTTTAAAAAAAATTAAAATGGGAGTGACAACATATAACACTATTTTTTCGAGTTATCATAATATTAATATATCAACAACTATTAGTACAAGTGACAAGAAATCTATTTGAATTTTTTCGATCTGTTTATAGGTAAAATTATATCGTGAAGAGAATATTCATATTAGGTGTACTAAATATGTCGGAGTAAGATTTTGAAATTTTATTTAAGAAATTTGAATCTAATTTAACTCGAACTCATTGATAAATAACACGTGAGATTACATGTTGAGTTGTTGTCCAGTTGATCACCAACAAGTGGGAGAGGCAATTTCTCAATCAGGACGAACATTTTTATAGTTAATTAAAAGGTGCCGCTCTTCTTTTGTGGTCCTCACTCACTCCACATTTTATTATGATAACTCACTCACTCCACATCTTCCCATCTATTTCGGGTTCATTAAATTTGTTTTTTTCGGTAGTGATGTTTCGAAGAAAGTTACCTATTTCAATGGTAGAAAATATATGCTTCAAAACTTGATAAAATTATTTCCAATGAACTTAAACAACACTTATTAATAATTAGTCATTTTTTCTGTGAACTGTATATAAACATCTCTAAATTTAAATAAAAATATATGATGTGAATTATCATAACCATTAAACAAATTGGTAACAAAGACTAGTATAATCTAATATAATGGTCAGTTGTAATTTATCTAAGACTACTATCTAGGAATAGTTTTACTAAAACATTTTTTTTTTAATTCTACCACAAAATCATACTTTTTATGACTTCGGTAAAAGGATTGTTAATAGAATTGGTGTTAAAATATTAAACTAAATAACATATGCATTAATAAAAATTAAAAATTCATATATGCAATTTGATGCTTTGATCAAACCACAGAAATAGTTTTTCCAATATCACGAATCATGATGGTTAAAGGAGACACGGTAATACGGTATCTAATTTTATTTTATATTTTTTGTCTATGAATATGTGATATAACGTGACATTTTATCCTTCTTCCTTAATATAATGTTTATTCTATATACTATCAATCACATATATAACTAAAACAAGATTACTTCAGTTTAATGATTTTAAGTTTGAGCCTTAAATATGTTGTTGTTTTAAATGTTTCAAAAGAGAATTTTATAGATTTTTTTTCTTACAGATTTAATGTGTATTCTGTACAAGATCAGTTTTCAGAAAAAAAAAAATTTCGAGTAAAGTAGAATTATACTAAAATATTTTTATATTGGAATTTTGATGCAATTGTTTTCAAACTATTTGTTGAACTTATTATCATTTTTAATTATATTCCTTTTGTTTGTAGTACTTTTCATTATGTAAGTACCGTACATTGAAAAAAATAACACTTACAATAGTATTATTAAAAGTGACATGAAAACGTACACTATTAAGGAACTTTTGTGTTGTTGTTATTGCAGTATTATCAACTACTTTTCCAATCCGAGAAGACATAATTAAACAAATAAAATAATGATATTCACTAGTCACTAGCTACTGCACATTGATGAATGAAAACATAATAAAGAAAATAATAAATATATTACTCAGAAAACTACATAATGGCATCTTTTGTTATATGTATTTGGAAGAAAATCATTATATATTCCTGAGAATAGACAGTGTGGAACTTTCCTCGCAATAGTCAAAGAAAGAGAACTTGATCAATTTAAACTCTTAATTACGACTGTGATATAGCACTCGGAATCTCCATATAGTCAAAAAGAGTAAAACATAACCTAAGATGAATAACAGTGTATATTACCTTTCATTGAGTAGTCCAAACATATAAAGGCTCTATCAACTATTATCAAACACAGTAGCAAAGTACGATAAAATAAATTTAATTTGGATGTTACTGGTCGTAGACGCGTAACATTAATCTAGTGAAAATATATATTATATACTCAAGAATCAAGACGGTGCGATAATCTTGTTAATGAAGTTGTTACTTTTGATCAAAAGTCACACTCGGATAGATATATAGTATGATTTTGAAATAGCAGGTAACAAATTTAGTAGGAAACAATAACACAACTCATTAGTTAACTTTCACATAGATATATATATAACTTGATGATAATCACTGTCTGCGTCATCCTGTGCCCTAATTAATTACTAATTAAATAATAACTGCATAGAAAAACATATATAAAGACCAAATCCTTGATTGTGAATAGATAGTAGATAACAACAAGTGTTACGCAAATTGAGGATTGTCATTATTTCAGTTGAGTAAATCCCTTTTGGTTCCTACAGAGTTTACGCGTTGTTTGTAGCTTTAGTTTTGAATTGATGTGAACGAAATAAAATAATAACACTTTTTGAATTTATATTTTATCTATTTTGTTAGTCTAATCATTAACCTGTTTTTATTAGTTTTAATGAAATATTTTAGATGGTATGTTAAGCGTTTAGTTTGTTTGTAATTTATGTGAATGTTCGTATAGTTCACATGTAGGAACCGTTTTCAAGAATTTACGGTTAGATGTGAAAACTGAAAAGTTGTAACCTAATTTATCTCTGAATTTAAAAAAAAAAAAAAATCACACATCAGATTGAAATTATATCATGACGATGAAGAGGAAAAATTTATCTCTGTATTTTTTATTTTTTTTTTGAGAAATAATCCGTTCAATCTATTCTTTAAAATAATTAGTATCAGATAATATTTGAATAATTTTAATTTAAATAAATTATGTTTGCCAATAACAATAATTATTAATTTCACTATTTTTAATTATATTTTAGAAGAAATGCACATATTTGAAAAAAATATAATTTAATATTTTTAGTAGAGTATGAAATATTTTAATTTTTTATACAATGTCCAAAACGTTTATTTTTTTACATAGTAGACATATAATCAAATTTGATTACTATCTCTGGTTTGTTTATAGGACTTGTTTTGTAGAATGTGACCCGTTTACCTCGTTTTTGCTTCAAGAAATGGCCCATTAAAATCAGTCATGGCCACTATTAAGTGGATGGGCCTTATTTATTAAAAGGCCATTATTTACACACTCTTTTTGCTAAGTCCACCCCTTCTTTTGTTTAATTATTTTTACAAAAATGTGGTACCGTTTATCACCAATGCAAAACGGAAACACCTTTCCATTTTATATTGGAATATGCGTTCCCAAGATTTAAAGTTGCAAGTGCAAATAGCAAATAGAAAGGTGCACGAATGCCTTTGTAAAAGATAATAAAAAAATAACTTAGCCCAAGTAATATCATTGCTGAAACACACCTACACAGATGGATATATGATTTGCTGCTTAATAGTTAATGTCCGTCCTAATGACATACTCATATTTCACAAGAATGGGAGTTCAATTTTCAGGATCTTATTGACGAGTAATTTATAAATATATTTATGCTTAAATATGTGTTTCATATTTATAAAATACTGATTTTTAACTTTATTATCAAAACTTTTTTCTTTTTTTTTTATAAGTATCTCATATATTTTTATGTTCACTTTTATTAATCAATGACAGTGACATGTCAAATGAAATGAGATATCATCGCATAAACTTTTATTTTTTCACTTCATTTTTTTAATTTTAAAAAATATTTCTTTATTATATATTTTAAAAAATGAATAGTAATACATTACATTTAATTGGTAGGTTAATTAAGGATTTTTTAAAATATATAATAACAAAAAAGTTAAGAAAAAAAGTTTTTTAAATTAAATTTTTTTTTTAATATCATTAATGACATGAGACTCTATTTATTACGTTATTAATTAACAGAAAGATTAATAATAGACTGATAATAAATAATAACAAGGAACATAAAAATTTATTATTTAAATAATAAAATAAAAAATCATTATTTTATAAGTATGAAGAAATATTTTAAACCGTATATTTATAAAGGTTCATTGAATTTTGAGGTAGTCCTAACCTTAATAAATTTCCAAAACTTAGTTCACCTGAAATTTTGGTTAAAAAAAATGACAGGCCACCACTCTACAGACTTGACACATGCAATGAGTTAGCTCGCAAACCCATGCGCTGACTTTTAATCCACTCATTTGATAGTAGTACTATTGCCTAGGAGTGTTCGTGGTGCGATTTGGTTCGGTTTTTGGACAAAAAGTGGTCTGAACCAAACCTAAAATAAAGTTGTGGTTCGGTTTGGTTCGGTTTTAATATAACATCAAATCCAAACCAAACCAAACCAATTTTTTGCGGTTTGGTTCGGTTCGATTTCGCGATTTTTTTTTTAATCTATTATCATAGTTTAATTTTTTTAATTAAACTCACATAATTATTATTTTATATTTTTTTTATTAAATTTTGATTTACATATTTTAGTTTAAAAAATATTATTTTTACTTCTATTTAGCATTATTATAAAATGATATTACTAACTTTTTTTTTTAACATAATAATAAATCATATTTCATTTTATATTTAATTTAATGTTATTTAGTAATATCAATATATCTTTTTGTAATATATGAAAGTATGTGTCATAATATATTACAAATTTATTATTAAAAAAAATATACTATAAATCACATATCATGATCATAAAAAATAAAAATATTGTTAGTTAGATAATATTAAATATCTAAAAGTAAATCGATATAATTATAGAATGCGGTTTAGTTCGGTTTTTTATAATAAAATCCAAAAATCAAACCAAACTGCAAAAAATATGCGGTTTTGAAAATTTTTGGTCCGTGTAATTTTTCGATTTAATCGATTTTCGATTTTTTTAGACGGTTTCACGGTTTAGTTCGGTTTGGTTCGATTTATGAACACCCCTACTATTGCCCCACACCCTACTGTAGTAGCAATACTTGTAAAAACAAAATTTTAAGATAAATCGTTTAGATTTTCCAAATTGAAAAATCAATTTTGTCCATCAAATTTTAAAACAGTATATTTTTAATCTTAACTTTGACAAAAGAGTAAAAAATAATGATGTGTCACTTGTAAATAAACATGTGTTAAACTGTTAATACGGTCACGTTCACGTTACTCCTTTTCAAATTTTCTGTTGACCTCATTTGACTTTAAGGATTGAACACATGTTTTTTTAAGATAGTTGAGGACTAAAATATTTTTTAAAATTTGAAAGATAATTTTCATAAACTAAAAACATAATTTTAAAAAAAAAAAACAAGTAAAAGAAGAGTTAGGAGAAGGAAGAATTGCTAGTAGTTTATTTTTTTTTAATCATATTATTATAATATTATTATACGAACTATGAACTATCTATTAATTTTCTCGACATTAAATAAAGTTTGCATAGATTTTTTTTCTTCATCAGCTAGGGTCGTCGAATCTATGATGTTAATTAAACAATTCAAATCTATTATCATTAACTAATGACTTGGTAGTTCCCAATAGTGATAGTGTATATATAATGCACATTCAGTAGACACATTAGAGTTGCACACACAACAAACACAACTCAACAAAATGAGAATGGTCCATGGTGCACTGATTTTGCTGGCAGCAGTGGCCACGTTCCACGTGTCACCAGAGGCAGCAGCGCCCCCATCAGCGGCGCTCCCCGCGGCGGCGAGGGATTTCCTGGAGTCGCACAACCAGGCAAGGGCGGCGGTGGGAGTGGAGCCCCTGCGGTGGAGCGAGCAGGTGGCGAACGTGACGAGCAAGCTGGTCCGGTACCAGCGGGACAAGATGGGTTGCCAGTTCGCGAACCTGACCGCGGGCAAGTACGGCGCGAACCAGCTCCTGGCGCGGGGCACGGCGGTGACGCCGCGCATGGCGGTGGATGAGTGGGTGAAGCAGAAGCAGTTCTACAACCACACCGACAACTCCTGCGCCCCCAACCACAGGTGCGGCGTCTACACGCAGGTCGTGTGGAGGAAGTCGCTTGAGCTCGGCTGCGCTCAAGCCACCTGTGTTAAGGATCAAGCTAGCTTGACCATTTGTTTCTATAATCCTCCTGGCAACTACGTTGGAGAATCCCCATACTAAACACTTATTATCATGTTTGGATACTACCCGCTCGCGAGAAGAGCCTTCGAGATTTCCTTCACGAGAAGTATATTTTCCTGTGAACAAATCTTCGAAGACTCTTCTAGCTATTACGTATCCAAACACGTCTCGTCGTGTGAAGATAATTATGCTAGTTTATCGAGTGAAATTGATGTATTGGGATAATTAATTATGAGTTGGGTTATATATATAAGTAGAATCTCCTGCCATGGCACATCACATTGCATGCATGAATTTGATTTGATGCTTAATTAGTCATACATAGCATGGTTTTAAATTACAGATGCGGTTGCGGTTTTGCTCTTAAAACCTTTACGATGGGTGTGTTCATGATTTGGATCTTTCATGCAACTTTCCACTTTGCTATAATAATATGTTATTTTTATTTTGGTTAGCAGATCTTGTTTTGTATCACTCACATTGAAACATTATAATACTGATTAGGTGGGGGCGCAGTCAGTTAAATTAATCTCAGGATCCATAATCTTTGTGGAAGGTTGTTATTTTTCCTTAACTGCCAAAAAAATGTTGTAGTAATAAAAAGGTTTGTTTTAGTTTGGTGGAGAGGTGTTTAAGGCATTGTGGGGTTTTTGTCAGCAACTTTATGGCATCGATGAATTATGTCTGGTGTTCACGTGCACATGCGGGGCACGCTGTGGATCACCCCATTGAACACGGAACTTCTTGTTTCAAGCCAATCCAAAATATCTAATCGTCATTATATGTGTGTTTGTGTGTGAGTGAGTGTTCACTGTTCACTTGTAATTCTGTTGATAACTTTTCTCTGCCTTTTTCATTTTTCAAATATTTCTCAAAAATCAATTAAAAAAATATATATATTATTTTTCCACAACCAAATAAATCATCTAGCTAAGATATTTCAGTTGAGATTGAAAGTTGGGTGAAAAACATAGTCACATGACAACAAGCAACCATCGTGTCATGTGATTATTACAATATTAATTGTAGCGATCTCAATGCACCTGCTTTCTTACTCATGTGTTCAATAGTTATATATATTTTTTTATCCATAGAAATAAATATAATACCATAAAAACTTTACACTTGTTCATCCTACTCAACCAACTAAGTTAAACTTTCCTGGTGTAAATTCCAAAAAAAATAAAAAGATAAAAAAATCCAAATCACAGTTGAATATGGGAACAAATCATTTACACTGCTAATATCAGAGTCTCTACTCTATAGAAAGAGTACATCAATTACAGATACTACAATGAAATTGTAACATAATACAGAAGCAAAATGCTACACATTGCAATATTAGATTTTGCTGTTGCTGCTACCCTGTCAACTTTGTACAAAAGAATACACAATAGAGCAAACAATGCAGATCAAGGTTTTAAATTGCAGTTGCAATCGTCGTTGCAGTTTCATCACGATCCTTGATATTGTGAAAAATTGCAAACAAATACGACCAATGCGACTACAATTCCAGTTGTGAACCGTTTTTAAAACTTGATGTAGATTGTCTCCCTAAGGCTACCAAGCAATTATTTTACCAGCTCCTTAGGTATGAGATATCGAAATGTGAAGTTGTGTGGAATCCATTCTATGCTCTTCTTGGATTTTGCAAGGTCACATTTCTTAACACTCTTTCTTAGAGATTCTGGTAGAGACTTTTGGATCATCTCCATGGTACCAGAAGAGCACAAACCCAAGTCCTTGGCGAATGACTCCACAAGCTTTGGAAAAATTATTTTCTGGTCCTTGCGTACCCCAAAGGTTGCTCGAATGTACTCTTCCTTTGCAACTTCTAGTTCTTTAAGCACTCTCTTGGGTGTATATACACGTACCTGTCATAAAAAAAAGATAAGCACGTAAAAAAGGGTTATGTAATGCTTATCTGTTTGTGTCTGTTGGATTTCAACTTAAAGCCAACTGGCATTAAAGAGAAATTGTCTAACAGATATGTAAGCTGCCCCCAGAGACTTTAGACAAGTGATGTGGGGCTTCCTAAGAATGTCCATATAAATTCACATGTTTTGTCCCCTGTGAACTTGCTTTTGTTTCTAGCACATTCCTAGAACAAACAAGCTATCACTAGAACTTGTTATAATGTAGTTAACTCTTGTACATTAAAATCCACATTAACTTTGTAATATAATTCTTCTAGATGTGATAGTAGTATAGTCAAATGCAGCCATGAGAACCTCCATTATAAGGGATTTAATTCCTTGCAGTACAAACAATGTTGTGTATATAACTAGACAAGTCTAAATGAAATTATTCCATGTCGAAATGATCTGTGCTATGAATATTGTAGACGTTACAACTTAGAAGTCTAATGAAACACCACATACAAACACACTGAGAAGAATTAGAATCAGTACCGCTGGGTCAGAATGGTTTCCTGAACAGAGTGCAAAGTGTAGAAGAGGCTCAGGACGCTCGATCACATATGCTTGTCGTCCATCTCCATCTTTGAATTTTGTCCTTGGAGAAAAGAACAAGCGGAACCACTACAAGAGGATGCAAGTAAAGAAGAAACTCCCATGTAAGTCACTGAATAGGATTTACAAATGAATACTTTGCATATTTAGGAGATATTTCAAAGATATTCTAAATGGCATGCCTATTTGAGTTTAACGGTGATGCATGACAGTATAAAATAGTTTTACATTGTCGTTTAATCACAACCTTCCATTTATGCTAAGTTTGTTGACTTTTATAAAACTATCTTAAAAGTCAGTATATCACCATTTTTCTCTTCTTTTTTTCTATTTTAACTTTCTACAGGGAGACTGGGAAGGTTGAGATTGTATGAACCACCTGTCCAGGGCGAGGCAACCGGCACCTGAGTATAGCGTTCTGTATTGTGTCTGCACTGACTGTATGACCACCAATGTTATATGCAGCCTGCAAAAGGCATCACATTGAGCAATTCAGCAAAAGCAGATAGGCTTAATAGTTTCATCCTAATTGACTATTAAAGCTACTACTCATAGATTTTACCTTCAATAGAAGGAAGACTCTTTTCACATTGTTTTGTGGAATTCCATAAGCCAAAAATGCCTATTAGAAACCAAAGAACATGTTATAACCCCAATTAATCAAGTGAGAGAAATACAAAACTGATAAAGGGGAAGCATTGTTTTGAGAATAATAATAATTACATGCATCACTAAAGCATTGTGTATGTTGATCCAGAAAGCTAACTTCTCCTCATCCTTCAACTTTCCAGGATCTACTTCTTCTAATTGACAAATAAGTGACCTGAAATAACATAGAAGTGGATGTCCATTATAACTCCAAGGGACTGAAGAATCCAACTTAACTATGTACTTTTCACATGAAAGCTTCATGTTCTCAACAAGATACTGATAAACTCACCTGAAATTCTTGAGCAACTGCTCAGTATCACCTAGTTTCTGATTTTCTCTGTAAATCCATGATACCTCAACCATGGTGCTGTATGGCCCACTAAACTCCTTGAGTCCCTCCACATGGAAAGGATTGTCTAACCGCGTATCGAATGAGGAATTATTCCTGAACCCTGGACTCCACATGTCTCCTTGATCTCCAATAGAAAAGGCACTAGTTGAAGACAAGGATGAACCAGGAGATGAAAGGCCTGGATTTGTCGTAGATGGATCCGCGAGTTTGCAATATATAGCTGATATGCATTTGACCATATCCTCAGAAAGCCTGTTTGGTGTATCTGGAATATGATCAGATATTCGGGTACCAAGATGTTCTGCCAGGCTGATTATTCTTGATGAAGCATCAACATTTTGAGCATACTGCATTAGATTAAACTGAGTCAATATCCAAAGAAGGCATAAAAAAAAAAGATGACTCTCTGGAACTAGCACTGATATGCTTACAAACAGAAGTGTACAAAACAGAATGGTATTGATTGCAACAACTCAACATGCTAGGCACCATACTAAATGCAAAAAAAGGTAAAAAGAAATTTGCATGAAACATGATTTACCTCCATCGTGGATAATGGTTGGGAATGACAGGCACGAAGAGATTCGGATAATACTTCTGTGTCTGGAGCAGATACTCTTGTTGTAAATGCTGTACACTGGGATAATGAGGAGTGGCAACGATATACACCTGAGTCTAAATGCTTTCCTTCTGGTTGATTTACATTGTATTCTTTCCCTTGTGTCTCAGGTTCATATTCATTATATTCCTTTTGCATAGTATCAAGCTTGTGATCAATAGATTGTACTGCAGAGGATCCTCTTTTGGTTAAGACCTCAAGCTTAGATACTTCATTGAATCTTGCTCTAGGCTTTGTTGGAGACTTTAACCTTTTCTCTTTGGTAAATGGAGCTACTACAGAGGGTAATTGTTGATCAAATGCTTTACGATACAAGGAGAGAAGAAATTGTTCCAAATACATAACTTCTAACTCTAACACTGCAATTTCTTTAATTAATTTGGACGTTGGCTGGAGTCAAAAAAAAAAAAAAAAGTCAAGACAAACAGAAAGCTATACATGACAAGAAAATCATACCAGACCTTTAATCCTAAACAATGTATAAAGCAAAACTCTATGTATGTTTGCAACATCAATGTTCTTTTAATGGTTAAAAAAGCACATATAAATCAGTTCATTAATTTTAAGTGTGTCACACATGTTGATAATTGTATGAAAATTATGACATCAGAAGCAAATGCAAACTTATTGGCTCAAAATTTGTTGAACATGTTCCAACCTTGGGAAGTTTCGTTTCATTTGAGTTAACAAGAGATGTAGGTCTATATCCAAGTGCCTTTTCTAACGTGCATCTGACCTCAAATTGGTCCTGTAGTCTTTTCTCTAATTGTAGAATCTGGCACAAGATAATTTAAACACAAAATAGACATAGCTATTAGGGAAAATTAAACCACAAGAAAAATCTGAAGCAAGAACTATAAGAAAATTATGCAACTAAAGAATTGATAAACAGTTCTGGTGTTGTACCTCTTGCTTCAGAGTATGTTGAACATCATTTGTAGGGGTTTGTTTTTTCCTAGGTTTACCGCATTCAGTGAGGTACCCTGTATCCTGGAACCAGATCAAAACCATACATAAGTGTGAAAATCTTTCTTCTAAAAGTGAAAATTTTTGTTCTAAATATAAGTGTCTAGAAGTGATTTATTTTGCCTGTGGACTACGGAGAAAGATACTAGTATTAGTCTATTATATTAAATTAGAACATTATTATCACAATTGTATGAGATGGAATTAATTATGTCAAACATATATGCTTTCCATAAAATCAATTCTCTGTTCATTCATCCCATACATAAATTTGAAAAAAATAACTTTTTTATTAAAATTTCTGTCGTTTGTGACACCGACTCCCCCCCTCCCTCCTCCCACCTCCCAAAAAAAAAAAAAAAAAACTTCAGCATCATAAATGCAACACTGCATTTATAAATAGCACCTTCAAATTCCCAAATTAGAAAAAAAAAAAAAAAAAAAAAAAAAGAGTGATGGCATATATGGATGAAATAAAGTAGTGATTGATTATACCAGCTTTGTTTGATCTGAGGCCTCAAGATGATTATCTGGAATATCATCCTCGTCTCTTTTCTTATCAGGAAAGCTGCAATATGAAAACAGTAAAACACAGTTAATATATGAGAAGTTCATTGTGGTGCCCTTTAAGGAGCACAAGCTACATTCATGAAATCCCCAATTCTCATCAATTCTAAGAGGGGTGAGCCTTCAGTTTCACTTTCAAAACAAGAACCCCTTTCTCCCCAAAGTATGTACTCAAATTGGTGGTACACAGTAAGCAAAACTAGACCAAAAAAAGAATGAATGAACAAGTAATTGCAGAAAACATTAATATAAATGTGAAAGCTTTATTTTCCATTTTCCATGAAAAACAAGCATGAAGTCCAGAATCAAGAGAGTACAATAGAAAACAAGCATAAGAAAGAAAGGGGCACCTCTTAGAACGCTTGTGCCTTGGAACCACCAACCCTTCAAACCCCATGCCTAATAAAAATCCATCCAAAACCAAAGTCATTTCCAGTTGAACCAAATATACAACACCACCAAAAACAAAAAGTGTGAAAAAAAAAACAAAGCACCATCCAACCTTGGAACATAACAAAACAACCACCAAGAACTCAGGAAGAGAAGAACACAACAACACTTGATTGAGCAATGCAATGAGCCCAAAGGGCAGACACAGAAACACTATATAGCCCCAGATACCAAAAATAGCCAAGAGAGTCTATAAACTAGATTCCAACCAAGACTTGACTTGATTTGACTTGCTTCATTTCAGCAGAGAAAAAGCTTCCTCCTTACTTAGTACCACCCACAAAAGGGATCATTTGCAATTGCAAGCAGCAGTGCCTGCTACTAAATACTAATACAATCTTCTTAATACATAAACATAACTATAATAATGGGGCAGTGCACAAAACCAAACCCACAACAAAAAGATTAATTAGCCTTTTGACCAATGAGGCTTCTCTTTTTGACAACTTCCCCTCCCTCACTCACTGGTGTGGTTGGTGTTGGTGCTAATTGTTTTGTGCTATATATGCTATCTTCTTCATAGCCTTTTTTTTGTAAAGGATGGCCTTTTGCACTGTTAGATAGACCGGTGTGAAATGTCAAAACGTTTACCAAAAAAGTTAACAAATTAATAACAAATACTCTCTTTAAAAGGCTCTACAGATCCAAGGTCTCCTTTGATAAGAAGAATATAAAATAGTGGCTGAATACATTACATGTCACATATTCATTCATAGTAGTTTTAGTTTTTATTAAGGGTCATAAAGTTTTGCCCACGTCTCCATTCTTCAATGAACGCTTGCCTCATGGAGTTTATAATAAAATTTAATGATCAGCCTAAAATTATTTTATAAGTTTTCATGTATCATCATTTTTGTATTTATTATAACATCAAAGGGTAGAAACATGTAAAACTATAAAAGTAAATTGTCATCACGAGAACAATACAAAAATAAATGGAACACAAAATTTCATTAATAGTGTAATGAATATCATGCATATATTTTCACAACTAATCCAAATACATACTTGTTACTGTACTACGTTATGCACTTTATATGCTTTTATCAATCTTTTAATTATTATTTTTTTAGTTTACTCCTTTTAGATTTAGAAAATTTTAATTTCATCTGAATAAAAAAATGATTTTTTATAACTTGACTCCTCTATCACTGAGAAGCTTTGCCCGTTGTCAAGAGTATTTAAAGATCGATGAGTTACCAAAAGTCTCTCCTTCTAAAAATCAATTCATTTTTGGAACATATATGATGATTGGATAGAGATAGAGCCATTCTCTCTTATTGACTATATAATATGACCCTATCTATATATGTATATACAGGTGGCTATTTTATTTTCAATATTTTCTGCTAGCTTTCGCTGGTACCATTTATTTGTTTAGGTACATTGGATTAATCGGTATGTATACATCGCAAAATTGATTTGAATTAGTCTTTCATATTGGGTGTGGTACTTGTCAATTGTCATGTCCATTAATTCATGAAAAAGGCATTTTGTTTGCACTAGTCCTACTAGACCAATCAAGTTTTCACAGATTGTAACCAACAATGAGGAAACAAATAAATGACTATGTAACAAAAAAAAAAACTGTGGCTTAATTTTGCAAGAAGGAAAAGAAAGAAAGGGTTTATATATCTCAAAACATGGTCTTGAAAGGAATAGAGGGTTTTGTGGGGTTTCTCTTTGTCTAAATGTCTTTTGAGGGAATTAAGAGATGCCCCATGTTGTCTTTCAGTATCAAAGAAACTAACGTTTGTCACAGAATCCACAAATATTATATTATATAATATAATATAATTAATTAATTAGTGGGACTTCCAAGTTCTAACTTGACCTTTACCAAAACCAATACAAAAAGAAAAGGATTGGAGTGCGGTAAGGTGGCCAATTCTCTCCCTTTTTGTTGTCATATTAACCTACTGAGTGAGAAAGTTTTCTTTTTTTGCTGCACACTTGCTTAGACAGAGAAAAAGAAATAAAAAAGGCACAGGAAAAGCTGAAGCTAGGTGAGAGAATATAACAAATAAAGGGAAGAAAATATTGTTGGTAAAATTAACCAGTTCACATGATGCAATGCAAGGTTATTTAATGCATATTCTTTTTATCTTTTTGATAACTTATTTGTAATATCAAGATTAGTGAAGAAATTACAATCATAATTTAGAATGTTGATTGAAATTAAGAGTAATTAATTCATTTAAAGCATAAATTAAGACAACAAGGCCAAAAGAGACTACAGACAAAACTAAAGAACAGAAAACATCCTTGGTAAGCTTAACTATGGTGCATAGTTATTTTACTCAAACAACATTATCTATTTATTTATGTGTGACATATAGAATTAATTAGTCATGAAGTAGGGAAAATGACAACGCATTCTATCATCTGAGCTATGTTTTTTTCCTTTTAAAAAACTAGACAAAGAGACAAATTTTATGAGAGCCTTCTTGTTAGGTTATTTTCTCAATGGACTGAGTAAAAAACAAAACAAATATGCAGGTTTCTTCTTTGGACATATATGATATTTTAAGCTTCACTACAGAGTCGAAAAATTCTGGTCCCAATAAATAAACAAATGAAGCTAGCTTCTGTTTTATCTTATCGTGGAAATATCATATAAGCCAGAACAGAAGGACGATTTTCTATGCCACAAAACACCAAGATAACAAGAAGAAATAATGTGTAGTATTTTGTTTTCAAAGCAATTAATCTGACAGACATGCTTCGTAGATCTATGTAACCATCGAAATTGTCTAATTAGATTCACAATTCTATATATACATAGAGCCAAGATTCTCCTTAGAAATTTTGATAAAATCATCACTTTTATAAGCACAATACTAAGTTAGGTGAACATGATTAAATGATATAATATTAGATGTTTTATTGCATCATAGATTTAAGGCTTCTACTGGAGTGCAAATTAACACTACCAAGATAGGATTTGAAAGGGTGTTTTGGCTGTTATAATTTAACAGATTATGGACAATTTTGGATGAATTGATAAAAAAGACGACAAATTAGAAGTATTCCATATATATGAATGTAAATTCAAATGAAGCTTGGGAGGGCTTCCATACTTGTCTGAAAAGAGTGGTACTTGTAATTTGTGATATTTTGTCGTTGTTCCTAGTCATATTATATTAGCTTGTATTTGTTTGTTTTCATATGGGAAACAAACATATACAATTTTGAATATATAGCATCGTAATGCAAATCAAAATTGGTTTTTGTATCAACTTGAGTTACGAGACCACCTTGTTTATCATGCAACACACAGACATACAAGCTAGTGGAACAATAAACAAAAAATATAGAAAAAATGTATTTAACTTGTGCGATAAATTGTGTACAATAAAAAGAGAACAATATGAAATATGATGAAAAAAGATAAGAGAAGAAAAATGGTTTAAAAAGTATTGTATGAATATAACTTAATGAAAAAATGTACTATGCACCATTAATAGTGTAAGCAATTTCATTCTATTAGTCAATCATACATCACCCTATACAACTTACATTATTTATGCATTGTTTATGGTGATTAATATCTCTAACTTTATTATGGTGTTGATTATTTTGTATCTATGTTCATTTGATTTTTTTCAATCCTGAAAAGCAAATTTGAAATTAAATTTCAGTATCTTTTTACAAGTATTTTGTTGTTGCCTTGTTGGTAAAATTCTCATACAGGGTATCTATCCGTCTACTTCATGGCACTTTATGAGTACAACCAAAGAAAAGTGACTTTTCGAACCACTTTCAGACTAAAGCAGTACATATGCTGCTCAAATCATAAGAGCATGATGATTAAGTGCCAAAATCAAAGTTGTTTCCAAACTGTGAATTCAGAACTTGGCTGGTGCAGCAACATACATACATACGAGTAGGGAATCTGATCTGAATAGTGTGCTTCCCTGCCTCGTAATGGTAACACCTAAATCCACAAATTGTGTCTATTAGCTAAACGTGGAGGGAAAGAAGAGAGGGACACTGTGACCGTTCATTGTCAGTGTATTATTTATAGAGACTACTACTAGTATGTATATGTTTTTTTTTGGTGAAGCTAGTATGTATATGTTAGTTACCCCCATTTTAATTTTTTATTCAAGTAGTTTTCTTTTTTGTGTGGTAATTAGGTTAATTTTTTTTAACAATGGTAATGGTATTGGTATAAATTATTTGTTGAAAAATCTGTATGATAGTTTTTTTATTAGCAAAGCTGGTAGTTAGAAATTCTTATATATAGGATTCATTTAAAAGGTTGATATATTTCCATAAATGTTTATTCATATATATTTAATTATACCCTAAATAAATGTTACTATTCACCTAAGAAAAAATATATTTTTAATCCTACCAGGATGTTTGCTTTCTAGTATTTAAATTATTATTTGATTCGTTTTTGTTAAATGACGTTTTCCTCTCCAATAAATGACACTTGTCATAAAAAATATTTTTTTAATTAAAAAATAATAAAAATTAAAGTATTATTTTTTATTTATGACATTCGTCACTTATATGATATAACACATCATCAATTAACAAAGCTTCCAAATGGTGAGATGAGAAAAAAAAAAACATATTTTAAAGATGAAGACTAATAAAACAATAGTTTAGAATTACAAAATAAAATTTCAAAAATAGTTGAAGAATTAAATATATATTTTGTAAAAAAAAAAATATAATTATCTGTGTATCATATTATATTATATTATATTAATCATTTATTATTTTTATTCAATGATTAGTAAAACAAATATACAGTATCTAGTCAACAAAATAATAAATGTGTATTAAAAAATAAACAACAATTGTTAAAATAAGTAACAGTGATTTATATACTTTAATTAAACAATTCAGATTCAAATTTTCATCAATATTGATCAAATTAAAAAGAAAATATTTACATTATGTGTGTCTCTGGTATCTAATGAAAATTAATGACGACTTCTGATGAATTATTTTGTATTAATAATTGATTAATAATTTTATTCTTCATATACCTGACTCTATTCTGTTGATCGCCAGTTATGTTATGGTGCCTAGCTAGCATGTTTATGATCGTAAAAAATGGTTTCAAGAAAAGAAAATTTAATTGTTGATTTATGTTATGGCTTTGAGAAGAAGAATCCCAATTGCGTGACATAAAAGGCGAACTTTCCAAAGAGATTTAGACAAGGCAGTGAATGCCAATCGTATATTACAAGCAAAAGGCATCTCTCTCAGTCTCTCTTTTTTCTACTCCTACTACGTTTGTCCCCCACCACCTCTCTCCCTTCAAAGATGGTCCAAAATTCACTATCTTAATAATGTGGGCACTGCATATACCCTCCTCCAAGGGTCATAACTCATAACCTAGTGGTTGAAGGTCCAAACCTACAATATTTAATATTGTGCATTACTTTTAAAGCTCTACCAAAGCATCGCTCTCCAACAATGATTTTTCCATTACCGTACAAATCTATTTAATTCTCATATTAGAACAATTCTAGTACTATTAATCTGATCTTTAGCTACCAATACTTTGTTTGCCTTATAATGTACGTACTTATGGTAAATAATTACAAACTTTATTGATTTTAAATCATCTGAATTTTAAAATTGTGTTTGAAAGGTTTTGTTCCAAAATAAACTTTTCAAAGCAAATACACCAATGAGGGTTTGGAGTTTTGCATTGCAAAATTCCAAACACATTATAAACACTGAAATAATTTTTTACCAAATTTTTTTAGGTTTAATATCCTTCGTTAGAGAATTTTATTCAAACTCTCTAAATACTTAATGCAATTATATATTTATACTCAAATTTGAGATTCCATATTAAATTGAAACAACTTCACATATAAAATGATAGACTAATCATCAAACCAATTCACACGATAATAAAGTGTAAGGGAATGTTAAGTCAAAGATTTGTAACTTGAATTTTATGAAAAATTAATCCTTGGAAAGAAAGTGAATTTATTTAAATGCATATTTGGATTAAAAATTTGCACACATAATTTCGGATTAAATTTAAACTTACAAACCAAATTTACTAAAGTAATCCAAATATTTCGTCTCGAAAATTCAGTTTTCAAGCAATTTTTTCCTCTCAAATATACTTTTGAAGAGTAACCAAATACAATTTCAAACTGATTTTACTCATAAACATAATTTTGAACCCTCCACCAAACATTCAAACACACTTAATTGTGGGTGTGCATAGAAGAAAATGAAATCATATGAAGAAAAGAAAAAAATAATAATATGGGGCTGACACCCTGATGGTTCTACACAGGCTTTAACTTCAGACACAGTCTAGTATTGAAGGAGATGCGCGGAACATCATTTGTTGGCTTTTTATGTTCCTTTTTTCCCCCTTTATACATGACATGTCTTTTCCCCAAATTCTCGGGTTGGTTACCCACGAAATTATGTAACATTTTATTTTTTCAAGTCAGAAAATTAATTCTCTCACTTTACAATAACAAAAAAATACGACTTCTAATGTAAATAAGTATGTTTAAATACACGTCTTAATTATATATTGAATGGTTTAAAATTAATTAATTTCATCAAACTTTAAAAAGGATCAGTGAAATTCCTACATTTATGGCATGCGTATCCATATGCACCTTCCTTATTTGTACCAAAAAAAAACAAAACGATGCACCTTCCCTATAAAATAATAATGATGATTACTTTTGACAATTCTTGACTGCAGCATCAAAACTATGGAGTACTACGTCTGAATAAAACCAGGAAGTACCATGATGCTTCTGTTTCCTACTATCCTACCCTCAATCATTGAACAAGCTGTTCTCAACATATACCTAACACTGAAATTAAGGAAAAAAAATTGATATAATCAGCATTGTAGTTGTAGAGATAAATTAACAAAACTAGGAATTAGGATATACTAGTATGGTTAGAAGAAAGGAACTGAGTTTAGGATTCATAAACAAAGTAGATAAGAATATAATCTCCCTAACTTTCAAGTCTTTTTAAGCAGATAGTGTCTTTTCCCTTTTGGTAATTGTTATAACTCTTGAAAGGAAAGAGGCAAATAGAATAAAGCGTTCCTTAAAAGAATTATAGGAGATTGCTCCATTCATGTGGAGGAAAAAGCCTCGTGTTAGATATTAAAAGCAACAATTAGCATCAGATTCCATTCGAGTTAATTAGATCAATTCTTTTCTAGAAAAAATACATGCACCAAGTTATGACTATCTAGTGACTCATTAAGAATAGAATAATACTAGCAACTAGGTCAAAAACACAAAATCTATATGAAATAGACTTTCATTTTCTTTTGAGTAGTTAGTGATCGTTTTTTTTTCAGTGGTCATGTGGCAACCAAACCGAACTACTAGAATCTGACATACATAAAAATAACCGTTACATATTAGTTATTAGTTAGAACTACCAATCCCATCGCTATAGTGGCGAACCTAAACTAAATTATTCTTAAATTTTTAATTTTTAATTTAATGTTATGGAGGGTGGTTGAGGAGAGGGAGGATACAAAATGAGACATGCCCTAACATTAATGGTTACTTGTTTTGTTTGCAAATGGCAATCTAAAATTAACTGATTCTAAGCAGATGAAGTTGTTGGGCCACTCAATGCTATCAAGGATAGTACTTATTAATTTAACAAAACAACAAACTAATCCAATAGGTTGTGGTCAAAACTGGATTGGACTAATCGGTTGGACCAGGAAGATTGATCTATTCGATCCTTATAAACTATATTTTTTTATTAAAAAAATAGTAAAAAAAATTGAAAATTCAATTGACTTAAAGTGATTATATGATTGGCTTGGTAATAAGGAGAGAAAGAATGGTGAGATAGGTGGTGGGTTTAAATTCCCCTACTAACAATTACCTACAAACATTTATCTTTCTAAAAAAAAAATCATAACTTAAAAGGACAACATGGTCAGCTGCAAGAGAAAAATACTTTTTTAATATACTAGTTAAACTATGGATAAGTACTCAATTTAGTGCCTAAATTATAATTAATCATTAACTTTCGTAAGTGAGTTTTAAAAATTTTTAATTTGATTACTAGATTATTAAAAATGTGTCAATTGGATCATTTTCTCTCCGTTGGGTTGACAATTTGACATTGATAAATTTGTCACAAAATTTACTATTTACAACTATTTTTTATTAAATGTATTCTCTTTTTGCTATTTATACCCCTATTGCTAAATACACTATTTTTTAATCGTTGTTGTTGTTATGTGTACACTAGATTGATTATTTTTCTCGTAAGTTGTTGCCGGTTGAATTAGAGAAAAAGAGGGTGATGTCACTTTTTCTTGTAGAATGAGTAAAGAATGTGTATATTATGTGATGTTTACGAAATGTTCTAAAAAAGATGTGGTGAGGTTCTTAATTAAAGGTTTGAAAAAAATTGGTGTTCAGATAAGTTTCAATTGTGTATGAAAGCAGAGGTGGAAGAAAGAGTGTTGTTTTGAAGAAGAAAAAAAGGTTAATTGAATAATTTTTATTAAAAATATAAAAATTGAGAGTATATTTAGTAAAAGAGATTTGTAAATAACAAAATCTACGAAAAATTAAAAAATTAAAGTATTTTAAATAATTTAGGAACTGAATTAAAACATTTAAAAACTCATAGACCAAAGTGAGCTATTAATTATAATTTGTAGACTAAATTGCATATTTAGGCTTAAGCTATCCAAGGAATTAAAACTTAGTTAAGAGATTTCGTCATATATGAAATTAAAGATTGAGTAATTTTGTGGCTTGATTCTAGTATTTGAAGTACAAATTGGATAAAATGGTCTTGGCCATGTATGAGATTAAAGTTTAATCCTAATATCTTTCATCTAATTGGAAAAACATATTTTTTTAAATTTTATGTGATAAAATTGCAAACAAGGAGATTATGTTTTGTTTCTTATTTATTTCTCGTGTTGCTTTGTTTGGTAGCCATTGCGTTCGCTTCTTTTCAAATATTACCTCATTTTAATAATCTAGATAGTTGTTAATCTTTTACGTGCTCGTAATTGTCACAAATCCTTGTGTTTTTTTTTTTATTATTATCATCAGCTGTCACAAATCCTTGTAAGAACAATATCTTACTGATCCATTTTCACTACTTGTATGACTTGGTATATTTGTCAAATATTTTAACAAGTTTCTAGAGTCATGTCGAGGATTTGCATTTCAACATTACCACATCCAATTCAGCTACTAATCTAGGAACCATTTTACTTTTCCAGTTTATTTTCTATTTTTCCTTGCTCTTATCTTATGTATAATGTGATAAGTATACCAAAGTACTTGCATTTAGTATAACCACTGTCAATTATTATATTTATTGAATACAAAAAATAATTAACTTCAATAATATCATTAAATAATATATTTATTGTGTATAAAATATTTATTACATTTAATAAATGTATGAATTTATATAATTAATATGTATTAAAATATATTATTAAATAAAAAACAAACTTAAAAAAATTTGATACCTAGACTTATAGTTTAATAGGCTTAATTATTTTTTGGACAACATCTCCTTGATTAAAACATAATTATCATCTTCCTTAAATTTATTATATTTTATAAATAAACAGATTGTTTATATATGATATTACTTATTGTATTTATTTAATACAAAAAATAATTAACTACAATAATTTCATTAAATATTATATTTGTTGAGTATAAAATATTTATTAAATTTAATACATATGCATTTTATATAATTAATATATATTATTAAATAAAAAAACAAACGTTACATATTAATTTCTGTAAAAAAATGTCACATATTAATTTTTTTCAATATTCTTTTAAAAAATTAGATTATAAAATATATGCGTTTATATAGTATTAATTACAGAAATATTAAATATAATATTTAATTAACATTAAATTTTAAAAAATAATTAATGTTAATTAAATAATATGTTTAATTAACATTAATGATATTACTAAATATGACATCTATTAATGGTATTATTCAATATAACATTAATGATATTATTAAAGATAAAGTTAGACTTCGAAAGAGTCAAAGACACTAATGCATTTCACTTATTATTTATTGTACTTGGAAAAATATCTCACAATTAAAGATATTTTGATAAAAAAATAATAATAATAATACAAGAGACACTACTAATTCTTATAAAAATGACAAAACCTAACTTCTAGTTTGAATCTTTTAAAAAATATCTGACGGAGCAGTATCTTTTAAAAATTCTGTAGAAGACAAGAAAGCTTTCAATTTCAACCTTACCAAGAACGATAAAGGTGAGAAAGCTTTTCTTTACATGATTTTGATTATTATCATTTTACTCATATCATTTTGATTATCAAAAGCTGAAAACATCTGTTTTCTCTATAAAACCAACTCAATGTATATATATTTTTGTTGTTCTTAAAATTATTTTATCCTAAGGTCTGACGACACCGTTCATTCATATTTTTGCAGCTTTTTGCAATAAGGATTCAAAATTAACAGGAGCGATTAAGGTGAGAAAAAAAATCTTCCTTTCTTTTACATTATTTTGATCATGTTTGTCATTTTTGTTGTTAAAAAAAAAAAATCATTTTGGTAACATTGATTTAAGGAAGAAAATGTTTATATATAATTTTTGCTATGTTGTGTTTTTGTCATGTTTTTGGTAGCATTGCATTGTACGAGTGTACAGGGGTTTAAATCTATCTGATAATCCAATGAATTTAAAACAAAAAATTTGGATTGGTTTAGATTATTAGTTTGAGTTAGCTGATTCAGCCGATTAATTTTTTTAATACTTTTATTAAGATTTAAGTGTTTGTATTGAAAAATGACAATGTCTTTGCAATTTTAGTTTTGTTTTGGGGTTTTTGGTTGTCATAATTGACTATTTGATAATTAATAATAATTTAACATATTTTTTTTCTATTTTTTATTTTTTCAATTTGGGATAAAATTCCCCCCAAAAAAAGTAAAATTCCTAACCTTTGCTGAAAAAAAAGCCTTTGATCTCGATCTTGCAAAAAAATAAATGATATTATTAAAATAACAAACAATGGAGTTTATTTTGAGTTAAATTCCTGTGCAATAAAAAAAATTTACACAGTAAAACGAAAATCAATAAAAAGAATTATTGTTTTTCTCAAAAAAACAAATTATTAACATTATTGTTAAAATAATTATAAAAACCAATGAACTTATTATATGTCTCAGTTTGTGATTAAATTCTATTATAACTCTTGATTGAGTACGTATAAAAAAATATTAGTATAACTCCTAATCCAATTAAAAATTATTAAATGAAAATTTTCTATTTTAACAAAGTTCTTTTTAGAAAACCAAGTTTTTTTTAACACATATGACAAAATTAGCTCAGCATATATATATATATATATTAAATGAGGTCAGCATATATATCTTAAAATAGTACTATATATATATATATATTAAATGAGGTCAGCATATATATCTTAAAATAGTACTATTTGACAACTGTGTTTAAAACTATATATGTTTATGTCATTTCCATCTATGCCCCTTCCACTCCAATTTAAAACTATATCCCTTTCTCTTCTCGTTCTCACCTTGCATTGCACCTTTCAACTCTTAGTGGAAATCCAAATCTGCCATTTTTGTGTGTGATCCAAATCTACCCTTTTAGTCAAATCTTTTTTTTTCTTCACCATAAAACCCCCCTAGACCCTAGTACACGAAAAAAATAATAACAATCCCAAATAAAAAATAAAAACAGAACCTTTGTTTGGTGCTTCAATTTGGGCACGGGACTTGAACCCCTTTCTCTCTATATGCCCAAAACACAGAACTCAAACTCACTTTGTTATATATAATCATATCATATCATTCATCATCATCACTAGCCACACTGCCACAGTGAGCGAGTGAAGCAGCGATTCAATTTCAAAGAGAGACACAACATTTTTTTTTTCACATATAATAAAAAAGGAACATCAAATTTCCACCCACCCCACCCACTCACTATCACTAACCCCTATAGCCTCTGATATTATTGATCTCGCTCTGCATAAGAACACTTCCCATGTTTTTTTAAGGTACTTTACTTTATTTACCACTGCACCCCTTTTTCGTATATTCTTTGTAATTTGCCTTAGCCAATGTGTATTCATTATACTATTACATGTCACATTTATTTGCTGTCAATTTCGGTTCCAATTCCATGGTGTCTGATGACCTATCTCACCCTATGATATATGTCGTGTACTTTATGCGTATTATTATTATTATAATTTTTTTATTTTTATACCCAAATATAAGACGTGCTAATAATGGCAGCGGCAAGAACTTCCTTTTATTAGGAATTTTGTAAGTGCCTCGTGGATGTAATTGATGCCCAATTTTATACTTGTATGATGATTCTGCAACTTTATTTTTTTGCTTAGTAACTTTGTTCAGATATGCAGAAGAACATGTAACTGAATTCTGATCCTTAATCAATCTTACGTAATCTAATTTTGGTTAGGGTTTATCAGTTAATTCGATTTTTAATTGGGTCTTTTGTCATTGAGGGTTCCTGGGTCACAGTGGGTGGATGCTAATAAGGTTTTAGATTTCAACTGGCTGTTGGGTCTATGTTGTTGTTTTAGGTTCAAGGGTTGAAGCTTTTTCGTGCTGCTTTTGATGAAGTTGTTGCTGTTGTGGATTTTACATCTCGTTGGAACTTAGATCATTTGATTCTTAAAGAAGAAGTGATTTTGTGTTTTGGGGTTGGGATGATGAATTTACACATCGCGTGATAATTGTCAAATTGAATTTTTAATGCAGTTGTTCATTGTTAATTAACAGGAAAATCATCATTTTTAGTGTTTCTCATTGGTTGAATTTGTTTTAGACCCACAATTTTTACGCTAAAAAAATGATGCTGTATTTTAGACTTCAAAGTTTAAAATTGGAATCAAATCATCTATCCCCTTTCTTATGTCCCGATTAAGATAACACCTCAACAAAATAAATAAATAAATTAATGACTAAAAAGAAAAATGTTTATATATTTGAAAGAAAGAGAATTTTTTTTAATGACATGTCATTTTTCAATTATTTCTTAGGCCATTTCCAAGGGTCATAGTTCTAGTGCTACTGCTACTAAGTCTACTTTGGGAATCATTTGATCTTGAGATAAAGTTTCACACGGGTGGCTTTGCTTGAATTTGACCCTGTCCAACTCCATAAACCAGGTACTAAACCTCAATTGCAAACTTGTAATTATTTTAAAAAATGCTCTATAATCATGCTGTATATTTGGGAATTCATCTGTTGATCAACATTCAATTATGAAGTTAGATGTGAATTATTGTCTTTTCAGAAGCTATAAAAAATAATTATAATTTTTGAATGATGCCTCAATTATTATTATTATTGCCATGCATCACTAAATAAATGGTTTACTCTTAATGGGGCAGTAAAGAAGGAAATATGTATTATTCTACTAGATCACACATTCACACTTAATTAGTGGTTAGGTATACCAATTTGAACTGAATGGGTTGTCCAATCTGCTGCCCTCTGCATCTGCAAGTCCTCACTTAATTGTAACCATAAACTGATGGGAAGAGGGGACTCTTTATAAACAGATTATTTAATTAATACATTTCAATTCATTGTTAAATATTTTCACTTTATTTTATTTTATAGAATGGTATAACTGATAGTGTTATATTATGTATTGTCTTCTTGCTTGTTCTTCTGTTATGGATTCGACTGTTTTATCTTAATGCAGTCTGATCTATGAAAAAATAATTTCATTGTACTTTCTAGTTAGGAAGCTCAAACACAAATTTGAAATGATCTGAAATGTCATGGGGTAGCATTAAGTGTTTGATTTAAAATGCTGAGTTTATCAACATCATAAAAGCAAGAAACGTACCTAAGTTTATACTGTCTCATTAAAATTTGAGGTGTTCTGACATGGACACTGTTAAGATTTCTCATGGGATTGGGAAGGTCAAACTAATCCTTATACAACTTGGGCAATCCTCTCATGCTGAACTCGTGATTGAGGTTAAGGTAGATTCAATTTATTTTTGTTATGATATCAGAGCCTATTCTGTCGTTATGTTGAGGTACTTACATATGGCAAGTTCTGCAAAACATCATGCTATAGAGTTCAGTTTTGGGATGAAGGGAATGCATCAAGATCTCATATCGGCTTGGAATATGGCCAAAATACTCATTGTAAGATTTGGATAGTCTTCTATCCTTGATCTTGCTTTAGGGGTTGAGTTAAGCACAAATCATTTCTAATATACACAACTCATTTATTTTTCCAAATTGCTTGTGCTTATTGACCCTTCCAAAAAGTGACTACTTCATAGATTCAAATCAATGTGTTTTTGAAAATATTTGTTGAGTAAACAATGCATGCACTGACAGTAAAGGATTTTTACGCTATCATCAAATCACAAACTGTCATGTATGGTAAGTTTATTGACTTTTACAATATATAAAACGTCGTATCAACGATGGTTTGTGATTAGTGGTAATGTTTTTTTTTTTACACTGGCAGTGCATACAAATTAAACTCTTTTATTTTAATAATTACAAAATCATATGAATTTGATATGTTTCTTTTTCAGGTTTGACTGTTGCCATTAACATTCTTATGCATGGCAGAGTATATATCCTGCCATGGTTCACTATAGTGTACATCCCTTTGCTTTAGTCTTGTAACTGATAATAGACAAAAATTATAGGTTAAATTATTCACTTAATCCCTATAGTTGTCTTTATTTTAAGTTTTACTCCCTATATGAGAAAATTGTAAGTTTTATTTCTCATGTATAAAAGTTAAGCTTTGGTCCCTAGTGCAAATACCATAGAAGAATTTCCAGCGGTATATAATCATTAAAATTTTTTTTGTTAATGATAAGCCACTACAAGAAACTGTGTAGGGACTCAAACTCGTAGTTTTCTCGTCTAGGGAGTAGAACTTAAATGGAGATAAATGTAGATTTAGAATAGTTTAACCAAAATTATACTAGATTTAGAATTTTTACCTTGTGCCAGACACGTCTAGAGGTTATTTTCTGTTAATGATGGTTATTCGAAAACACATAACTTTGAGTCCCTTATGTTTCTATCCAAATTCAAATGACCCTGCCACCAATGTTATTAAATGGTGGCACCATGGTTGCCATGGTGGAATGGCATGGAAGATTTTTTGCCAACCGCCATAGACAATTTGTGGAGGGAGGCAGCGGCATAGGCTGCAATGAGATGTTTATATGCTGGAATTTTTGCCTTCTGCCATCTGCCATTTATAAAACTGCTTGCCACTTAATATTAGGATCTGGTAACTTAATAACCTTTACAAAACTACTCAGTTTTGAAGGTGAATTTTGACACTAATAATACTCAGATTTTGGGTTTAGGCCCCAAATGTTAGCTCAAGAGATGATGGCTGCCCCCCCACTTATATATTCTATCACTGGGGTCTGAACATCTCAAGTGTGACAGTTTGCAGGACTGGACATCTGCGGGATAACAAATTGTCCGATATGCCTAACAACAATCATTAGGATAGGCTCTGATAACATTTTAGAACCAAAATTCTTGAATTATCTTCTTTGTAGTATAATGAAGTCAAAAAAGAAGAGGTTTTCTTAGAAGAATCTTTGGATGATGTGGAAACTAGTATAAGAAAAAATGGAGCTCTGGGTGATGTATAAGGATTTCTACACTACCCTTGGTATCCTCATGAACTAAAAAATAGAAAAAGTGAAGATTTATCACCCACAAGTACATCAACATAACCTAGATTATTGCTAATGCATTATGTGTATGACAAACAACAATCACGATCTAAATATAAATTTGCATGATGTTTTTTATTGGTTTAATCCAAGAAAGTCAATGAATACTCATCTAGAGGTAGATTTAGATCAGGCAAAGCAACAAGAATGAAGATTCCTGGCCACTAATCTCTTGCTTGTTTGAGGGAGCACTTACTGCTGCACTAACAAGTGATTTGTCCATAAGAATCCTGTCTTGGACTATTTGTGGAGGCTAAGTTAGATGGATCACATTGAGCCAACACATACTTAGGTGGGTCAAGTACAACTTGTCTCGTTTAGAAGGTCCCTCGTGACATCAGATCTACCTGCAAATAAGTATTTCACTAACTTTCTTGAATTAAACTAATATTATGCAAACTTATATTTAGATTCCAATCGTTGTTTTCCGTACACATAACACATCAACAATAAATAACCTTGGTTGTGTTAACGTACTTGTAGGTGGTTAACAATTCACTTTCCCTTCACAATAGTTGCAAACTATTTTTTATTCATGATGATATTGAAGGTAATGTAGAAGTCCTTATATATCATCCATAGTCTCATTCTTTCTTATACTAGTTTCTACATCATCCAAAGATTCTTTGAGGCAAACTTCTTTTCCACCTTCTAGACACACGGTTAAAGCTTATCTTAGATCCATTGTTTGGTCACCTGTATTGCCATGCTCCAAGCTGGTAGCCTTGAGCGTTGGAAAGTCACATTAATTGTGTCCACCTCTAGCCTGACTTAATTCAGTTAATTGTGACCTTTTTGGGACTACCTTAATTGCAGCCTCAAGGGTGGTGTTTAGTCCCAAACCAACTAGAGATATGACTTAAATATAGATATAAAGCTTGGGCAGTCCTCATGTTACAAACCGGTTTTGTGAGGTTGAGTTAGGCCATAAGCCCAAATTCTAAGAAATACATAATTAGAGAACTGAATATTCAATACAATTTTCATTTTTCATTTAATATGTGAGCTTGCATTCTTGGCAGCTCTCAAACCTTTAATGAAATGGAGATATTGACAAATGGTTCCTTGCTTTGATGCTGGCAAGTCTATAAGTCAGTAATTTTTAAGATGGGAACTTGAAATATAGTAGTTCATATTGCTGGTTTAATCAAGTTCATGTTCCATCAATTTTTTTTGGGAAATCACTGAAATCCTAAAATTGATTTTGATAAGTTCATAGCAGTGTTTGCTCCTAGTCAAGGAACATATATGATTTTTTATTTATTTAGTTCTACGATATACTGCCTTCGAATATTAATTATTTTTCTCCCTTTTCTTTTAATTTGATTTCATATACTTGTGCCATTTAGTTTCAATAGATTTTATTTCTGTTTTATTTTCAGTCTCTTTTTATCACTACATTATTATACTTTTTGTGGAATGGCCTTTGACAGAGCAGTGGTTAGATTTTTTTTTTGACAGGCAAGAACAGTGGTTAGATGGGAGTGATCAGTCATTGGAAGCATATCATATCATACTGCCGATTTTAAAACAGTATCATGGAAGTACTTCCTTGTTCTGGGGTTCAATATGCTGGGGGATCTGATTGCTCTCAGCCTACTTCAGGAACAACTTTTGTAAACCAGGGGGAAAGTGGTGAACAGGATAAACTGGAAGAAGATCAACTGAATGACTCATTACAAACGGAAGGGCCTCATATAGAAAGACAAGGTCAAACGCAACAGACAGTTTGTGAACTCTTGACTAATATAGATTGCCAATGTGGTGGAGCTTCATGTCGTGACTGTCAAGTGGAAGGCCTGAAGGAAGCTATTAGTTTCCATGATGTTGAAGATGATGGAATAAATGAACCTTGCTTAGCCTTTGAAAACTCTGTCTCTATTGCAGATACAAATGAAAGTGATTCACCAAATGATAGTAGGGAAGTAGAGCTTCCATTTTCTGAACCCACTTGGCTGAAGGGGGATGAGCCTGTGGCATTGTGGGTCAAGGTGTGTGTGTGTGTGTGTGTGTGTGTGCAAACTTT
Source organism: Amphicarpaea edgeworthii (assembly GCA_014843725.1). Classification (NCBI taxonomy): domain Eukaryota; kingdom Viridiplantae; phylum Streptophyta; class Magnoliopsida; order Fabales; family Fabaceae; genus Amphicarpaea; species Amphicarpaea edgeworthii. The sequence goes on from CM026325.1 coordinate 7,344,177, forward strand.
GGTTATTTACTATCTGTTGGGAGCCTTTTCTAATGGTTGTTTGGTATTCTCCCTACAATTAGAGTTTTGATTATTCTATCTTAATTTTGTATTTTTATATTACTTCTGTCTGTTTTAGTGGAGAGGGAATTGGCAGGCTGGTATCAAATGTGCAAGGGCTGACTGGCCATTATCAACTTTAAAAGCAAAACCAACTCATGACAGGAAGAAATATTTTGTCATATTTTTTCCTCACACGAGGAATTATTCTTGGGCTGATATGCTGCTTGTTCAATCAATTTATAAGTTTCCCCAGCCTATTGCATACAAAACTCATCAAGTAGGATTGAAAATGGTAAAAGATTTGACTGTTGCACAGCGGTTTATAATGCAAAAGCTAGCCATAGGTGTACTGAGCATTGTTGATCAGCTTCATCCTAATGTATGTAATGGTGGTTCTATTTCTTCTTCACTCCTTATTCTTGTAATCTCTACTCTTATATTTTATTGTATTTTTTACTTGATGTTTTTGATACATATAGGCCTTGCTAGAAACTGCTCGTGATGTGATGGTTTGGAAGGAATTTGCTATGGAGACTTCTCGTTGTAACAGTTATTCAGATTTTGGCAGAATGCTTCTAAAGTTACAAAATGTAAATTACAACTTCTGATAATAGTTTATGGTGTAGAGAGCTTATATTTTTTTTCGATCTTTTAACATTGTTGCATTTTAAAATGTCTGAACTCGTTGTAGCTATGCTTCTCTATTGGGTTTATACGAACTAGAAATATACTAAACAATATTCATTGTGAATTTGTGAAGCTTCTACTAACATAACAACAAAGTAGTGTGATGGATTTACATTGAGTTTTGCTTTTATTATATATTTTCAAGTCAAAAAAATTTGTAAAAGTACTTGATAACAATGCAGCTTTGGAACCTTGTGTTGAAAAAAAAAATGTAGAAGCTAAAAAGGATAGGGTTCCAATGCTTTGGAGGGTGCTACACAGGTTAGATTTTGATAATGTTTGAATGTTAAGATTGCAAACTAAACCTTGATGGTTATTCTTTTTCTCTTCTCTTACATGTGACTTTTAGGGTTAACACATATCTTGGCTACTATCGTAGTTCATTGGCCCTGGAGTTTTTTTTATGCTACATAATTTTTATAGGTTTCCTGTCCTCATTTGTTTTCTGGTTATTAATTTCCTGCACTGCCAGTGTGAAATAAGAACCATTTTAGTTTTCACCTATACATATTCTTAATCTTATTTTAAATATAGTTGGCCTGATTTCTTATCAAGGGGAGGGAAAGAGACTGGCTTGGTATCTCTTTAATATAGCATATCATCAATTCTATTGATTTGAAATCATTCACTTGGCGCCAGTATTTGGCAATTCGTCAAGTTAAGCCTTATCATATTTGATTGAATTGAATTTCCAGCACTTCTGTGAAGTTGAATGCTGACATCTAATGTAAATTGCATCATATGTACTATTTATGTCATTTGGGCTATATTGTAGTTTTAAAATTAACCCTGGTATTTTCAGTTTTCATTAGATAAATACAAGTATCATGGTTCAATTAATATTTTTTGGTAACCTTTTTTGGTGACTTAATTATTATAACCGTTTTTCTTTACAGAGCATAGTGAAGCACTACTCTGATGCTGACTGGATACAACATTCATCTTACTCCTGGGCCGACCGATGCCGGAATGCAAATAGTGCTGAATCAGTAGAGCTACTGAAGGAGGTACTTAATAATTTTGGTAGCCAATTCATGTATCTAGAAAAAATGACTGGGTATTCATGTTTGCATGATCTTCATGGCAACTGACAATTTTTTTAATACTCATAAATGGATGCTAAACATAAAAATAGGACAAAAAATTGCTTAAAATTCATGAGCACAGCTAATGGTTGTCTCATGTTGTAATTATTTTGTACACCCTGGCTCCATTTCTTTCCCAATGTATTCATGGAAATTAAGACTTAAGTTATTAGGTGAAGGCTCAAGATTGATTTTATTATCTTTAACACCTCTCGTCATGCATGCATCCATTAAGCTTGAAGTGTGAATATGCATGCTTTATCTACCTTGGGCTGAAAACTCAGCTTTATTTAAGAGAGTGGAAGATGGCAAGAATTGAACATCTGATGACTTATTCAGAGGCTTTGATACTATGTCTGAGAGCAACTCTCAATTAAAAGTTTAAGCTATTAGGTGAAGGACCGATATTGATTTGATCTCAAACAAAATGTAAACAAAATAATAGGGAAAAATTCTTTATAATCTTCAACAGAATAAACCCCAAGAGGTGAAGATACAAAAAAATGGTTAGCCTTAACAAATAAACAGAGTGCTGCTTTGTCACTCAAAGTTCTAGAGGAAAGCAAATGTAATCTTATTAAATGACTTTTATATCCTTTTAATATATGTCAAATTTCTAAAACCTGCTGAAATAAATACATAGCTTTGTTTTGAACAATAATCACAAAAACTTATGGTTTGCTTAGAATGTTTGGTTGATTTATTCCTTATCCTCTTGTTCAGGAATTGTTTGGTTCTATTTTGTGGAATGATGTCAACACTCTTTGGGATACACTGGTGCAATCAACATTAGGTTCTGAGTGGAAAACCTGGAAGCATGATGTGATGAAATGGTTTTCCACATCACCTTCCTTCTCTAGCAGCAAGGATGTGCAGCAAATGACCTCTGATGGGTTGTTCCAAGTAAGCCTTCAGGTTGGTAGAAAAAGGCCCAAACTTGAAGTTCGTCGTGCAGATACGCATGCTACAGTGGTGGAAACAAATGGTTCAGATCACCCAATTACTCTTGAAACTGACCCATGTTTCTATAGGAATCAGGACACATTGAGTACATTAGCAGCTGAGACCTCTACACACAAAGATGTTAAGGAGGTACCTGTGGCAACTGATTTACCTAGTAATTTGACCAATAAATGGAATGAAATTGTAGTTGAGACTACTGATTCTGAGATCTTGCATGACAATGGGATGGAATCAACACCTATGAATGAGATGGCTGGTAGAAAAATTGTAGAACCTAGTACTAAAAGTCGACAATGCATAGCTTATGTTGAAGCCAAAGGAAGACAATGTGTGAGATGGGCAAATGATGGTGAGGTATACTGTTGTGCGCATTTGTCATCTCGTTTTTTGGGCAGCTCAGGGAAATCCGAAAAACCTGTTTCAGTTGATACTCCAATGTGTGGAGGTACAACTGTTCTTGGTACTAAATGTAAGCATCATGCCCTTCCTGACACTTCATTCTGTAAGAAACACTGTCCCCATGCTGAAACAGATGAGACCTCAAATATAACCCATAGTACACTGAAGAGAAAGCATGAAGAAAATCACATTGGTTCAGAGGGCTTGATCAGCAAAGACATGGTATTGATAAATGCTGGAAGTTCATTGCAGGGAGAACCAGTGCCAGCTGTTGGTGGTGATTCCTTCCTTGAAAGAAGCAAGATGCCCATCCTCTCTGGCAATGATCAGATTGCAATGGAGGCACTTCAATGTATAGGCTCTCCCCCTTATGATTGCAATGACCCCTGTTTAGAAGCACCAAAGCGGTATTTCTTGTATTGTGAAAAGCACCTTCCAAGCTGGCTAAAACGTGCAAGAAATGGAAAGAGTAGGATAATATCAAAAGAAGTGTTCACAGAAATTTTAAGGGACTGCTGCTCGTGGAAGAAAAAGGTGCACCTGCATAAAGCATGTGAGCTTTTCTACAGGCTATTGAAAAGCATTTTGTCACAAAGAAGCCCAGTTTCTAAGGAAGTTCAGTTCCAGCAGGCTTTAACTGAAGCCTCAAAAGATACTAGTGTTGGGGAATTCCTTACAAAGTTGGTTCATAGTGAAAAGGATAGAATCAAATTGATTTGGGGATTTAATGATGACATAGATGTATACTCACTCATGGAAGGACTACCTCTAGCTCCTTCCACAGATAATGACAATGACAGCTTTGATAATGAGAATATCATTAAGTGTAAGATTTGCTGTGCAAAATTTCCCAATGACCAAACTCTTGGGAACCATTGGATGGACAACCATAAAAAGGAAGCACAGTGGCTGTTCAGAGGCTATGCTTGTGCCATTTGTCTGGATTCTTTTACAAACAAGAAGCTATTGGAAACCCATGTTCAGGAGAGACACCACGTGCAATTTGTTGAACAGTGCTTGCTTCTCCAATGTATTCCTTGTGGTAGTCATTTTGGAAATATGGAGCAGTTATGGCTGCATGTTCTATCAGTCCATCCTGTTGAATTCAAGCCATTGAAAGCTCCTGAGCAGCAAACTTTGTGTTGTGAGGACTCTCGGGAAAAACTTGAGCAGGGGAATTCAGCTTCTTTGGAGAATAATTCCGAGAATCCAGGTGCTTTGCGGAGGTTTGTTTGCCAGTTTTGTGGGTTAAAATTTGATTTACTACCTGACCTGGGTCGCCATCATCAAGCTGCTCATATGGGCCACAATCTAGGTAGCAGCCGCTCTACAAAAAGGGGAGTTCGTCATTATACGCAGAGATTAAAATCTGGCAGACTTAGCCATCCTAGATTTAAAAATAGTTTGGCAGCAGCATCGTTTAGAATCAGGAATAGGGCTAATGCTGATTTAAAGAGACACATTCAGGCAACAAAGTCACTTGACATAGTGGAAACAACAATAAAACCTCATGTAACTGAGACAGCAAATATTGGTAACTTAGCAGAATATCAATGCTCAGCAGTTGCAAAGATTTTATTTTCTGAGATTCAGAAGACTAAACCACGGCCTAACAATCTTGATATCTTGTCAATTGGTCGTTCTGCATGCTGTAAAGTTAGTCTTAAAGCCTCACTGGAGGAGAAATGTGGAATTTTGCCTGAAAGACTCTATTTGAAAGCAGCAAAACTTTGCAGCGAGCATAACATTCTGGTGAATTGGCACCAGGATGGGTTTATTTGTCCTAGGGGTTGTAAGGTTTTGAAGGACCAAATGCATCTCTCTCCCTTAGCATCATTTTCTAATGGTTTCCTAAAGCCAAAATCTGTAATTTTATCGGATCCTGCAAGTGACGAGTTGGAGGTGGATGAGTTTCATTACATCATTGATTCACATCATTTAAAAGTAGGGTCCTTACAAAAGGTTACTGTCTTGTGTGGCGATATAAGCTTTGGGAAGGAATCAATTCCAGTGATTTGTGTAGCAGATCAAGATATTCTAAACTCTCTTCATAAGCATGGGTCCGATGAGAAAGATATAAATCTCTCTAGGCCTTGGGAGAGCTTTACTTATGTTACAAAGCCAATCCTTGATCAATCACTTAATCTTGATTCTGAGGTAGTTAATTGTGACAAGGTTTTCCTTTGATAAAATCTAAATCTTTTTAAGAGAACTTCTTTTATACTAAATGCATGTTATGTCACATACTTGTCATAAGATACCTTATTGATACTCATGTCCATTTAAGGCCCTAAAATGGACCAAGTTCTATGCTCAAGGACTCACACAAGTGTCATGCGTTTATGTAGTACATATCTATTTGCCAAATGGAAGCTAGAAAGAATTTTTGTAGAGTACACTATCCTTTTAATTGGTTCTCAATAATATTTCACCTTTTTTTTTTTTATTCGTAGAGTCTGCAACTAGGATGTGCTTGCTCATTTTCTGCCTGCTGTCCTGAAACATGTGATCACATCTACCTTTTTGATAATGACTATGATGATGCAAAAGACATATTTGGGAAACCAATGTGTGGTAGGTTCCCATATGATGAGAATGGTCGAATAATATTGGAGGTAAAATATTTGTATTAATTATTAGCCGCCATTATATATAATATCTGTTCTAATATGTTAGGCATTATTTGGCAACACCATATCCAGGTTATCCTAAAGATATGTCTCCATCCCCCCACCCCACTTTGGCAAAATATTTGTGCGAGGAGTACAACTGTTTTTCATGTAGTGACTTAACTCTGTTGTCAATATTCTCATATAGGGCACTGATTTCTTTTTTTAGAATTAATTATATTAAGTAGGATATACATAAGATATAAAAGATATTTCCCTTTTCCATTTCTATATTACTAATCTATAAATATTTTTTGTCTCATGCTGGGAATTGCTCTGCAAATTTACAGGAAGGTTACCTTGTGTATGAATGTAACCAGATGTGCAAATGCTACAAAACCTGTCCAAACAGAATATTGCAGAATGGAATACGGGTTAAATTGGAAGTCTTTAAAACAGAGGAGAAGGTGATACTTTTCTTCTTTTGATAAATTCCAAATGACTTTTAAGGTCTATTACATTGACTTTTTATTATTTCATTCACAGGGATGGGCAGTAAGGGCTGGTGAGGCTATCCTTCGTGGCACATTTGTGTGTGAGTACATTGGAGAGGTTTTAGATAAGCAGGAGGGACACAACCGGCACAAAAGGTTTACATTTCTTACGCAATGTAGTTTCTTTTAGTTTATTGATGTTTCTTCTCTTTTACTGACTTGGCCTATGTCAATACCAGATACGGCAAAGAACACTGCAGTTATTTCTTTGACGTTGATGATCATGTTAATGATATGAGCAGATTGATTGAAGGACAGGCACATTATGTCATTGATACTACTAGATTTGGAAATGTCTCTAGGTTCATCAATAACAGGTGAGCACAGATTTAATGTAGGAGACTAGGAGTATTTGTTATTTGATACAACAAAAACAACATGATGTAATTTGTTCATTTTTTTTCTTTTTAACATGATTAGGATTTTACTATTTTTTTTCCTTCGAGCAATGATGGTTTTTATTGAAGCATGAGATTTGATCACTATCAACTTTTGTGATATTTACTTCCTAATGCCTGTTGGTTTTCTTTTACAATTTCTCTTTATTGCAGCTGCTCACCCAATCTTGTGAGTTACCAAGTTCTTGTAGAAAGCATGGATTGTGAGCGTGCACATATTGGTCTTTATGCAAATCGAGATGTAAGAACCCTTCTCTATATGACATTCTCTTGAAAGTGGCCCAATATTTATGTTGCTTGGGAATATGCTCATACAAACACTTTTCTTGATATGGTATCTGATTGATGTGGGAGGTGAGTCAAGGAAACATGAGACATGGAAAGAGGGAGTTCCTTAAGGGTATGTCTGCGAGGGCAATTTTTTCATTTCTAATAAATATTATCCAATTGATAATTTTGTTTAAAATAAAAGAAATATAATGATAGATGTTGCCCATTGGCAAAGTTGTATAAGAAATATGCTTTCTGTATCCTGGTTGAAGGATGAATATATAGATTAGATAATGGACTTCACTTGACAAGAATGAAAATTCCTCGTGTGACAAAATCCTGGATGATTGCCAATAGTGGACATGGATTAGATTTGATTGTCTCTTGTTATCAGATTGCTTTGGGTGAAGAATTGACATATGATTATCATTATGAGCTTGTGCCTGGAGAGGGATCTCATTGCCTTTGTGGTTCCACCAAGTGCCGCGGACGCTTGTACTAGGACCTCATCAACATCTACTCTACTCCTATTTGGGTAGCAAATGATTCACTCAACATTTCAACAAGTGATTAGGATTTTTTGCTGTGTAAAATTTCCCTCTCCCTCTCTTAAGTTTTTGTAGCTAGCTAGGTGCACTTTTGTTAGTTTTCTCTTCCTTCATTACTCTCTGTCCAAGTGCATGTATTCATGAAATCAATAGAGAATAACCAAATTTGTTCCCAGCCCCTCACCAAATGAAAGTCCAAGAGAAAGGAAGAGACATGCATGTCTGTCTGAAGTTAATGAATGAATGGTGTCTGTCTGGATTAACTTTCTTTGTGATAGTGTTGTTGGAATGTAAATAGGACCACGGCTGTTTAATTTGCCTTCCTTTTCTTTTGTCGGCTAAATTACTCGTTTATAAAAAATTGCTTGCTTGTAAATTTTGTCAATCATGAAAAGATGAGTACGGTTAAGTGTTCCTATTCATTTGTATATCTTGAAAACATGAAAAAAAAAATTAATAAGAGGAATATCTTGAAAAAAAAAATTAAAAAATAAAAAAAGTCTTAAATTTGAATTTTTTTAAAAAAAATATGAAAAAAGGTAATGTCTTGAAAGATTAAAAAGATTAAAAAATATAAAAACAAGTGTAATGTAATGGATTTTTTTAAAGTTAAAAATATAAAAAATTAAAAAAATAAGAGTAATATTTTGAAATTTTTTTTAAAAAATAAAAATTCTAAAAGTATGAAAAAAAAAGTTATGCCTTAAAATTTTGAAAAAAATAAAAAAAAAATCAAAAATAAGAGTGTTGAAAATTTGAATAAAAATTGAAAAATGAGAAGAAGAAAAAAAAAGGTACAATGTCTTAAAATATTTGAAAAAACTAAAAAAAAAAATCAAAAATATGAAAAACAAAAGATATCTTAAAAATTTGAAAAAAAAATGAAATTTTTTTAAATATGAAAAAATAAGTATAATATCTTTAAAAAATTTCAATAAAGTAAAAAAAAAAAAAGAATGTCTTAAAAAGCTTTAAAAATACGAAAAAAGAAGAATTCCTTGAAATATGAAAATTTTAAACTTGAAAATAAGAAAAGAAATTAAAAAATATTTAAATACAAGAAGAATGTCTTAAAAATTTAAAAAGAATTAAAAAATTTTAAAATATGAAAAAAAAATAAAAATAATGTTTTCAAAATTTTATAAAATAAAAATATATAAATGTGAAAAAAAAAAAAGAATCATGTAGTGAAAATTTGAAAAATAAATAAAAGTTTTAAAAAAATATGAAAAAAAAAGTAATATCTTGGGAATTTTAAAAAATACTGAAAATATATAAATATAAAAAAAATAAAAATAATATCTTGATAATTTATAAAAAAAAAATCTTAATATGAATAAACAAGAATAATGTTTTGAAAATTTATAAAAAAAATATAATATGAAAAATTAAGTATAATGTCTTAAATTTTTTTTAAAAATATTTAAAAAAATAAGAAAAATGTCTTAAAAATTTTTAAAATATAAAAAAAAATTAATATCATGAAATTTGAAAACAAAATTTAAAATTTTAAAAAATATCAAAAAACAAAAGAAATATACCCTACTGCATGGTTGAGATTTGAGAACTTATCACGAAGGACAGCCTCTACAGCTAAATATGCCATGGTTCCCTATGCCTCACCCCTCTCAGCTGAACCATCACTTCCTTGGTGGCTGGTGGGGGCTTAGGTTGTTTAACTATCACTGAACCTAGACTTTTTCAGTGCCACATGATCGATTGTGACCATATATATATAGCAATATATATAATTCGTTGCAACAATACTTCTTATATCTGAAAATTGAATAGAAGATAGAAAAATAGAATATATACTGAGATTGTAAAACAGTTGAACCATCATGTATGGTAAAACTTAAAAAGCACAAACCGATAAAAGAAAAATATTGGAAGAAAAAGTACTTTGTTTATCCTCCAAATTAAATTGACAAGTTCATATGAAACATAATGTTGATGTCATGCATACATAGAGAGAAAAACATGTGATGGTGTTATTGAAACACTTCTCAAAATTATCTTGTACTTATTACTAGGCAATTTGTCAAGTGAATGACAAAAGAAACTCTAGTAAAAAACTTAAGGACTCAAAATTAATAAACATAAGACTCAACCTCCTTACCTAAATACCACACTCTCTATATTGCAATCCTAACTTCACAAGTTAAACTAACATTCAAATACACTAAGGTATGATTGTTGTGCTGATTGGATAGGAAATTAGGACAAACTAATTTGTAAACATGAGTTACACAAATATTAATGATAAAAATTGATATTAACGAAAAAATTATTGTGATTAACACTTAAATTTCTTGTAGTATCTGTTATTTATCATTGTCCTGCAGTGTTGCATGCTAAGCTTCTAGCGGATGCTGTCGGCACAGTGTTCCTTAGAAATAAGTAGTTTTCTTTTTCGTCTGTTGCCTGTTCTATAATGTTCGTAGGTTTTGTTTCCTAATTCCTAGTAGTAGGGTTGTGTCATGTGTGAAAGTGCTTGTACGTGATCTTTGTGTAGTGTAAGCTTCGGCAATTGGGCTCGTTAGTAGTGTGAAAAAAAAAAAACAGTTATGTGGGAACCAATTTGTAACAGAACCTATTCGAAAAAATTGCACTGTTTTATTTAAACAAAAAATAATTTGGTTAACCGATCATTTTTTTTTAAATAGTTTCGATTAAAAATTAGTTTAAAAGTAATTTGGTTTCCAACCAGTTTAATCAAATCTGAACTAGTTTGGTTTGTTTTTTTCAAACCAATTTTTGCACATTCCTGGGGCTAGTTCGTTGTTGATAGAGGAATGATTTTTTTTTTCTAGCAAGGAAGAAAGGGTATATTTGACAATGAATTGTACAACCAAATCTAATTACAAGACATTAAATAATAAAAGAATGGAAAAGTTTTCCAAACAAATATTCTTGTTGGACTTGTAAAAGCAGTTTTTACCCACCTTAGTCACATGAATTTGTTAGAACAATGACGAATCTCTCTTACGTGGTTGATAATTGCATTGATTTGGTAGGTAATGGGTGTTGATGTGACTTTATATGCCCATTAAGCATGCATTTGGTTTGGGAGATATAACTTAATCGTGTCATTTGGCAACTAGATCAAGTATATTATTCCTCCTTCGTCCCTAATTTCATCACCAATTCCCTCGTTAGTGCGTGTTCTTTACTACAATGTCAATCAATCTATAGAAAAAAAAAATGGCTATTAGTTTGGGTTACACTTTAGAGTAGCACATGGGACAGTGTCTATGAGGTATGATTCATGAAAAAGAAGCCAAAAAGACAAGCACTTAGCATGTAGATGTGATTTTTCCTTCATGAAAAAAATTATTACTGACATGTTTCTATCTATCATTCTTTTTTCTTTTCTTTTCTTGCCCTCTTTCATGTTTAGAAATTAGATAGAACTGAATCATTGCAAAGCTCTATGATTGCACTAAAGTCATTCCCACAGGCATGTGTAATTGGGCATCTTACATCAAAGGGGCCACAAGAAATTAAAGTTGCTAATGATTGAGATGGACTAGTACTTAGTACTATTTTGTGGCAAATCAATCATTCATTAACTAGGGAGAAGGTGACACTGTAATCGGAGGGTGTTGTGGCAAAATCAATCGTTGGCCTTTCATGCAAATTAATTAATTGCATTCATTCTCGCCTAATCCAACTTATTATTATGAATGAGTATTGAGTAATGCCCAAATTAAACTGAAACGAATTTTTTTTTAGAAGCTTTGCTAGTAGTGCTCCTGCTAGTAAGCAAATAATTCAATGGAAATATCATTTTCTAACCTTCTAGCAAATTACGACTCATTTGATTCATCATTACTCATTAATATACACATCAACACATAAATAATTAAAAAATAATTATATGAATTTAATATTTTTTAACTTCTCCTAAAAGAAGCATGAATTCTGTAAAAAAATTAATTTTTTTTTTCTAAAAATCCTTCTAGAAAAGTTTATAAAAAAATTCATAATAAAAAAAATATAGAAAATAATTATTAGTCTATACATTTAGACTCAGTGACTTAAAGATGTAAATCGCCTTCAACGACAACAAGTATTAAACAAAATTTATTAAATTAAATTTTCATATTAGAAGTTTTATTTTGAATTAAAATCTTCAATATGAAAAATGAAGAGGAGACAAAGTAATTATTGTGATCCATTTCTTTATCAAATTGTAGGACAATATCTTACGATAAAAAAGAGAGAGAGAAAGAGAGTGATGACAAAGCATATCTTTTCCCCTTGAAGAATCCAATTAATGGCATCAAACAAACACAACAATTTTAGTATTCTTAAATTTTAGCAAAAAAGTTTAATAATGTTCCTTACAATGATTTGGATCCAAGATCGCACAAGTATGTTACCAAAAAATTATTTGGTCACGTCCATCGTTTGTTTTGGGTATTTTAATTTGTTTTATTTGTAAGAATGAGTACTAAGAGGTTTATAATACTAAATCCTTGAGTATACAAGTGTCATCACATAACACGATAACACATTAATGTTATTCCAATAAACGCTGCCTTCCTAAACATAGCAGTATTGTAGTCACAGTTATTTTACTATAGACAAAATTAAAGGCTCGTATGTAATCATCATTCATCATTGCAACGTTCAGAAAATAATAAAAAATTAATCATCATTGCTGGTCATAGGTCTTTGTTGCAGTGGAAATTTAAAACCTAAAATAATTGCTTCTATTTATTGATTCATTCTCAGTATCTTATTAGATTTTTTTACCTTGTTAATAAACTTTTGGTACATTTTGTTCACTTTTCAGTCTCTCTTACTTTCATCAAAGAGGAAGCAAATCAGGCCACCCAACTCAACCATTATGAACCTATTAGGCGAAGACCAAATTGTATCTATTTTTTGGACTTAAATTTCAAGAGCTCAAACTAACTTTTTTTTTATGATTTGTTTTGACTGACCCATTGAGTTTGACTTAATTTACTACACTATAATTTATAAATACCATTTCCTTATAATGCAAAAAGCAAAACCATTAAATTTAGGATGTAGATTTATCTATATTATCTCATTTTATTTAACAAAAATATTTTAAAATAAAAATAAAATTGAAAACAATGTTATTCCAATTTATGATAAATGATTTGAAATAACTTGATATATGAGAAGAGATAATTATTTAAATATATATAAATTATAAAATTTTAAATTATGTTTTAGGAATAAAGTTTTAGTAATTTATGTTCATCATCAGTGTATTAATTAATTACCGTGAACTTCTTTTAACTTAACAAAATATCTTAAGTTTGTGTCAAATATTCAGATGAAGAGTTTTATTTTCATAATTATAATTCAACTTGAATATGATTTGTCATTTGATTTGACTGAAGATAATGTGATCTAGACTAAAAATTAATTAAAATTGCTATTTTATTTTATTTTTTACTTATCAACTAATTTAATAAATAGTTAATTACATCAATAATTTTTTATTCAATCAATTAATTTCAATTTTTAATTTGTAATTTTCCGCTAACTTTTAGATATTTATATTGGCCAACCATTTATTTCCCAAACAAGTCCCTGACAAGTGGCAACCTCTTTACTTGTTTTGAAAGGTTTCATTGAATTAATTAGGTAAGTTAGGCTGATCATTAAAACACACGAGCTAGCTTGATTCGAAAGATATTGCGTGGCTACGATACGAAGACCAAGTCAAATGGCAAATTGTTCAGCCCAAAATAGGCAATTATGAATCAACATTCAACACTCATTATCTTCTTAATCATATCAAATCAAGTGTTGGAGGAGTATCATGTTTAGATTCGTTGACAGTTTTCAATAATTTGTTTTCTCCATTCATTTTGAACAGTCAAATTTCGCATCACTGAAGTTAATCAATGCATGCCAAACTTTAGTTGGGAGTATTCGTTTTAATTCCATACAATAAATTAAAGAAGGAAAAAAGGGTTAGGTTAGGTTTTATGACAATAAACGCATAGTGGTTTAACTAATAGTGCTCGTTAGGTGTGTAACATACAAACATGCAACTAAGCCGTTGGAAATTAAATAAATTTAACAAAACTTTTTTTTATATGGATTTTAGTTTCTAAATTTTTATTTTACTGGTTAAAGACTTTAAACTTTCTAAAAAAAATGATTTTTAGTTTTTAAACAAAAATTTAAATCCTATTTTTTTATTTATTCAATGGATTTTCAAGCATTAAAAATTGGATTTAAAAAAAATTTAGAGACAAAAAATCTTAATAAAATAAATTTAAAGACTTTGATCAGTAAAACAAAAGTTTAAGAAAAAAAAACCTTAACAAAAAAAACTTAAAGACTTTAACCAATCAAACAAAAATTTAGAAATTAAAAATCGAAATTCCAAAAAATTTAAACACCAAAAATATAATTAATCCTAAAATATTTAATATAATTTGATAAAAGTAAACGGATTTAACATAAATCACTAGTTATATTATATTAATGATCAATACACTCAATAATTTATATACACAATTTTAAAGATTAAACTTATTAACACATATTCAAAATACAAAATTATTCACCAACTATGTTAATAGTAGTACCATATTTTTCACATATATACCATATAGTCTACAGTATATATCTCGATTTTGCATATGATATTTCTCATTATAAGATTAAAATGGCATTACAAACGATAAGAAGCTTCCAAATTTAGATGCCCCACACGGTGGTGTGAACCTAATGGACTGGCTTATTGTTGCACCAGAAAAGTTGTGCAACTGAACCGAACATATATAACAAGGGTCAACAAAAGAACAATCCTTTGAAGAATGAAGAACGAAGAAGGTAACAGAAAACAGAGCATATTCCGTTTTTGGTTTGGACTACACTACACTACACTACTCACCAACCATCGTTTTCGGTCCCCCAATGTACGATAATATTTAACTGCCACTTTCATGATTATAAACTCAAAAACATAAACAAAAAAACAAGGAAGAATATGCAATTTTAGTTTAGCAAAATATAGCACCAAGAGAAATGTCAGCCAAAATACGTGTAATATATATATATATTACTATTCTTCTGTTATTAACTAAAGTTTATTAAAAATATTAAATATTGAAGGTTTTATTTCTTATTCAATAAACCACATTTTATAGTTTTTAATAAAATAATTGTTAAATTAAATTAATTTGACAAATTATGAAGCATATTTTTCTTATCGGATGCAAGATCTTTTCTTACTTTACTTTATCAACCTTTGGAAGTTAAATTAAGAAGCATATTCTTTTTCAAAACGAAAGATTATAAAATAAAATAAATTGCTTCATATACGATATTAAGATATAATAATAAGTGACTCAATGTGAATGATAGTAATTTCTTAAATTTTCAAAAATACTTTTGTTAAACAATAGTAATTTCTAAAAAAGGTGGCATGCTTAAAGATTGTGATTTATAATTTATGTAAAGG
Organism: Amphicarpaea edgeworthii; assembly: GCA_014843725.1. Taxonomy (NCBI): domain Eukaryota; kingdom Viridiplantae; phylum Streptophyta; class Magnoliopsida; order Fabales; family Fabaceae; genus Amphicarpaea; species Amphicarpaea edgeworthii. The sequence goes on from CM026325.1 coordinate 7,359,194, forward strand.
AAAAAAAAATGTATTAAATAATGTCTTCACTTCATTCCTCAAATACTAATTGAATACTACTTTGTTAACATTGCGGGCATGCTTCAGTTATCAATATTCAGTAGTACATTACATGATTCAAGCTCACTCTCATAAAATGGAACACAGGAACATTATTGTACTGAGAACAGAGAAGTGAGATAAAAGGGTGTAGTAGTAATTGCAGCATGTAACATACTTGACCTTTACTCTACATGACGGTCACTCACAGCCTAGAAAATCCAACGACGGTCCCTTAAAGCAATTGGGACACAGAATCTCAGAAAATTACGTTAAAAAATAAATAAACAGAACAAAACAGGGGAGCTAGGCATGCATTATGTTCTGTTCTGTCTGTCTGAGATGAGTGTATTACACAACACAGCACAACACAACAGTATGAAAAACAAGAGAAGCAAATGAAAAAGCCATTTACTTTTTCTTTTTCTCTTATTCCCAAAACAAAACACTAGTCACTTTTACACAACCACAACAACAAAATGGTGTAAAATTCTTCTGGGGTCCAACATGGTACAAAGACAACCATCATCATCATCATCAAAAGCATGGAAGCACACCCCATGAGCCATCATCATCATCGTCATTCATTAAGTCCTTCCCCCTTTTGCTTTTCCTTCTTTTTTTCTCTCTTCCTGTCTCGTGGTGTTTTATTTCTGATTCTAATTATTCTAATTTCCTCTACTTTACAAATTAAAGAGGTTGCAACTGTGTGCTCCACTGAACTGCACTAATTGTCTTCTTTGGCTAGAACTAGAAGTATATGTTCTCTGGTTCCCTTCAATTCATGCTTTGCACTGTGGCTCCTGTTCTTTCACTTTTCACTCTCTCGAGGTTCAGTTGAGTTAGCTTAAGATAAAGACATGGTTTTTCAGAGGCTTCTCACGTGACAAAATGTCTAGGTAAGTTCAATGCTTTTTTTTGGCGGTGTTTCGGTTACTACTTACTAGTGTCAAGAGAAAGAAGCCGTTTTTCTGTGTGCTTTTGGCTTTTTCCTCTCTCTCTCTCACTCACTCTCTCTGTTCAGTTTTTCTCTTTTAGCTTGAGAACTCTTCGATTATACTTTTAAAATTAAAAAATGCTTTATTCACTCTCTCTCTCTCTCTCTGTGAAGGAAAATTATAGTGATTTGAGATTCAAATCTTTCTCTGTCACTGCAGTGTTTCTTTGAGGGGGATAAGTAGTAGAAGATCAAGTTAAGAGATTTGCAGATGCTTATTTGGCTTGTTTCCTTAGTTACTACGAGGGAGAAAAAAAACACTGTTTTCAAGGGAAGAGCTTAACTTGCGGAAAGAGTGGAACAAAATTTGGCGAGAGATTTTATTTCCTTTGACTTGACTTGCAAGTACAATACAATACAACCAATTTGGTTGTTTGTTACATAGGAAAACGAGGGGCTTGTTTGGTTTTTTCCTCCACCGCTGCATCATTTTCAGTTTTCACTACTTGTGATGCTCTCATACTCATACCTTATTCTTCTTCATTAGCTTTGTGTCTGTGTGTGTGAAGTGTGAACCCTTGGTAATTGGTATTGACATGGCAGAAATTAGGCTCACCAGGGTTGAGCAAGGCCAAACCAAGATTAGAAATGTTCCAATAGCTGTCACCCCAGAAGGGTTTTGGTGCTGCCCTTCTCCTGTGGTGTTTCAGAAAAGCCTCAAAACTCATCAGAATCCTCTCAATAAACACAAACCCTCTTCATCACCACCACAAAAAAACAGTGTTCAGAAAAAGGCAGTGCCTGTGCCTGTGCCTGTGCCAGTGTGTGAGAGAAGAACTGCTGCACCTGCCCCTTCAAGATTGGTGCTTTCTGATGATAATAAGCAATGTGCAACTGCTCCAGAAAGGTCTGTGGTTGCTGCAGAGAGGGCACCCAGGCCAAAGATTGAATCTTTGCCAAAGAAGGTTGCTATTGAGTTTGGTGAACCTGGAACTTGTGATATGAAAGTGGTTTTGTTGGGAAAGCAAGGATTTTGTGTCAAGTTGAGTGTGCACAGGGATGTTCTGACTCAGAAGAGTGGTTTCTTTTCTGAAAAACTCTCTGAACAATCGGGCTTGTCGTCGTGTCTCCAAATCGATGACTGTGAGGATGTTGAGATATATGTTGAAACTGTTGGTCTTATGTACTGTAAGGAGATGAAGCATCGGCTTATGAAGCAAAGTGTTTCTCGCATTCTTCGAATACTTAAGGTAATTTGCTGTCTTTGCCTTGCTCTGGTGTTTTTTTTTTTTCCTTATCAACCTTGACTTCTGTTAAGCTTACTCTTTTCTGTTTTTTAATTTGTTTCTGGAGATGAAATGTGTTGTGTTCTTATCAATCTTCTTTTGTTCTAATAGATTATTTTAATTTTGAGATTATCTTTAAGTTGTTTCTGGGGATGAAATGTGTTGTGATTTTAATGTTCATATCTCTGATAGAGAGAATTAATTAATGTTTAATAGTACTCCCCCCATTAATGATACACCTCGAGTTACTCCTCTCTTAATTAATGAGATTTAAAAAAGAAACCAAACTAGTACTATTAATGTTGATGCTGTAAACGAGTTATTGATTATTAATTTGAAGCTGCTGTATGAAACGGAAACCGGTGCATTACAGCTGTTTCATTTCATGAAGTAATTTCTTATAGGTCTATTTATAGGTTTATATTTCTTGGTAGGCCTTGATTGTTTTGACTTCATTACTTCTTTTCAACTATGACTGAGACCTAAAATAGACTTTGAGAGGGAGTTATATGTTGGGCCTTTTGTTAACATACGTAGCCCTTTTGTTTTACTATAAAAAACTAATAGCAATAATTTTTAAATGGAGGGCCTAAAGCTTGAGCTTTAGTAGCCTTTTGAGGTCTAAAGCAAGAATTTGTGTTGTTAACATCTTTCTTCTGAAAAAAACACTGAGAAATTGTTTCTTAATTCTTATAGGAAAGTAGGCTGTTACAAGTTATGAGATAATTAATACTCTATCAGCTCTTAGTGGAAAACTATTTAACAAAAGAAGATAGCATCTAAAGTTAATGTGATCCTGCTGAATCTGCTGGGAATTTTACCTCATTTCTTCATATGCTTTTTTATGTACTGTATTCTGCCACTACATTTGGAATGTGAACTACTACGACTAGATGCATTCATGGCTTTTTAACTTAATTCAGATTGTGCAACCGCAAGTGGTAATTTTCAGTGTCTAGGTTAACCAAAGCCTAAGTCTAGACTCTAGAGTTTCTACATTTTCCAATTGATTTTGATTGAATTTCCATGAAATGCTAAATAAAGCATGTACATTTTGCTCAACAGTAGACACTTTGATCAATAAGCTTAGTTTTACCATAGGAGGGTGTTAGCAACACTCTCTCTAGCACTCTCTTTTTGATACTCTCCATCTAATTGGTTGAAATTTATTGAAAACTATCATTATGGGTAGGTATAAGCTAAATCAGAAAAGGATATCTTAAATGATATGTGGAAATCCATCAAAATTGATGATTTTAATTAAATTTCAACAAATCTTTGGGGGAGTGTCTAAAAAGAGAGTGTTTGAGACAGTGTTGTTAGCATTTCTCTTTTAACATATAATATTCTGCTTTACACTAGGATTTGTGAAAAAAGCTTGAAGTTGAGTGGATATTTTATGATCAGCATATTCTTAAATCCTTCCTAGAATCACTTTGTATTTTAAATTTGGAAGAAAGAAACATTAAAAGTTCTTTTGCAAAACCTAAAATATGTGATATTCTTCCCTCAGGTAGCAGAATTCCTTGACTTCAGCTCATGTATCCAATCATGTTTGGAGTACTTGGAGGCAGTCCCTTGGGTTGGAGAAGAAGAGGAAGAAAAGGTGGTCTCAACTGTACTACAACTCCAAGCAGAAGGAATTGGAGTCAACCCTGTGCTGAAACGAATTTCATCAGACACTTCCAATGTCCCAAAAGACACTCTTTTCCACATCATTGACCTTGTTCTCAAGAGCAATGAGGAAAGAGGCCGCCGAGAGATGAAATCCATTGTCCTAAAGCTCCTCAGGGAGAACAACAGCCTTCCAAGCTACGCACGATCAACCGACGTATGCAACGGCATGATCTACAGATCATGCACAAGCTGCATGGATTCAATACTTTCTCTATTCAAGCAGGCTGCAGAGCTGGACAAGCTGAGCTCAGACCACCACGACACTACAGCAAAGTCCATAGCCCTTGAAGCCGATAACTTATTGTGGCTGCTCGAGATTCTAGTCGACAAGCAAGCCGCTGACGAGTTTGCGCTGATGTGGGCAAACCAGCAGGAGCTGGCCATGCTGCACGCGAGGCTGCCAACCGTGTCACGCTACCACATCAGCTGCCTCTCTGGCAGGCTGTACGTCGGCATCGGGAGAGGGGAGTTGCTGCCATCAAAGGACACACGGAGGCTGCTGCTGCAGACATGGCTGCAGCCTCTGATGAATGACTACAACTGGTTGCAGCATGGATGCAGGTCATTTGACAGGAAGCTTGTGGAGGAAGGTATTGGAAGGACCATTCTGACCCTGCCTCTTGAGGATCAGCAGAGCATTTTGCTGTCATGGTTGGGGAGTTTCTTGAAAAGTGGTGATAGCTGTCCCAATCTTCAGAGGGCATTTGAGGTGTGGTGGAGGAGAACCTTCATTAGGCCATATGTGGAGAACCAAGGTGGTAATAGTAATGTTGGTGTGTCAGAAAGTAGTAGTAGTTCAATGTTGCCAAAGAAGCAGCATGAGTGAAAGAAAAAAAGGGTCATAAGATTATGTTTTCATTTGTAGTGTTGATTGCAGAATGTGGATTATATTAACTAGTTTGAGGAATTGTAAAGATATATGTGTTGATTGCAGAATGTGGATTAACCCTCCAGAAGCTAATTAACAAGTGTACTGAGATGTGTCATATTTCTTGCATGAGTTGACTCTGGATTTGTTCTTTGAGGAAGACCTCATTGAATTGATAAATTTCAGTAATTGGTTTTTGTATAATCTCTTCAAAGAAAGGAATGGAATGAATTGTTTTTTTTTCTTTCTAATTTGACTTTATAATGTACCACGGGTTCCAATGCTAGTTGTACTAAATTGCAGATAATTAGAATATGGTGGTGATAGTTTAAACTTTGCTTACAACTCAAGTAGTAGAATAGAATAAATTTACTTTTGTATGTAAAATATAACAATGATTTTTTCATGGCTTTAGTATGTTTTTTTAGTTTCTCCAATTTAGGGTAATTTTGTTTTTCTCTTCTAAACTTGAAATTAATCTTTTTAATTCATGTAATTAAAAAAAATGTTTTAACTTCTCTATTCAAATCCCTAGAAATACCTGTGTTAGAAACACAACTTATGTGTGTGTATGTGTTAGAAACATAACTTGTTAATGTGTTAGTTTTGTTCATGGAGATAGTTTAGGAAAAAATTATTAATTTAAAACAAATTTAATATTCTTAATTAAATTAAGTAATTTTTTTAATCTTGGTAATTTAATTAATTAGACTTTATAATAAGAATCAAAAGAAAGTAAAAAAAATTAACTTATCACAATTACTTTATTAGCCTCATTCATACACATGTCAACATGTAAATTAGTTAATTGGTCATCACTTTGTTGGAATTTCAACTTGAATTTTGATAGAACCTACAGATATATATGTTTGCACCTTGTATTTAAGTCGTCTATATCTATATTATTAACAAAATCATCAGTCAATATAATTTTGTTTTTTAAACTATGTGTATCTTTTATGAGAGATAATTCTATTCGACTAGAATTAAGTGATACCAATGACATCAAACTTAATAGAAAATTTTAATAACTTCATAAATATTAACTTTAAAAAGAAAAAACACTGATAAGGTAATTCGTAAATGGGAAAAACACACACGTGTCTAACTCTCTGTATAGGATTCATTTTAATGACTTCATCAACATTTACTTTAGAAGGCATAATAATAACAACTGATCAGTCTGATTAACATTCTTTTAGAATCCATAAAACTGAACATATACAGGCCTGTACATGATCGGGCCATACATACTATACCAATGGCCCAATATACAAAAATTTTAGTGAAACTTCATGCACCTCCATATTTTGCTTCGTGCACCCCATTACCTTAAGGAAAGCCGAATCCGCAATGTAAAAATTACGTTTGTGGTTCCAACTTCCAACCAACCAACCATAAAATCCAGCATTGAGTGAAGCATTCATACCATTATTCACTACAAAAAAAAGTTGCTGGGCACTGCAAATTATATGATAGTTTAAGGCACCAATGCATACGCTCATAAAAAGTACTAATTATAAACCATAATCTTAAAATAACAAAGTGATAAATAGCATTTCTGAAAACAAAACAGAAATGCTAAAGGGAGTGTACTTAGCAGTTACAGGACAGAATATAGCAATAGCCTTTTTCATTTTTACTGATAAACTGCTATAGATTTGGGCCTTGGCCCTGCTCGTAGTACTGACAATTAACAGTCAATATACACAAACACACATCCATGTAAATATAAGAAATATTATATTTTTCGTATAAATATTTTTATATCATCTTAATTATGCCTTTTAATTGGAAAAACAAAGACGATGAAAGTGTCTTAAAATACACACTCTTAGATCGAGTTGTTTGGTCCAATTTATTTTTTACTTTTCTTTTCCTAAAAGGAAAAGTTGATGGAACTCCTTATATAAAAGTACTTAAAAAAAACGAGTCACTTATTTAAAAGAATAAATTAAAAGCTAAAGATAGGTGCTGCTTATATAAAACTTATCCAGAACTTTTTTGAATCCCGTGTTATAATATATATACTTAATTATCATGGTTATATGAAACTCTCTTTTTTAAGAGAATATAAAACTATTTTTAAAAAAAAACTTTTTTTTCCTTTTTTTTTTACCTTACTCCTTTTTTTTCACTGTTTGAATTCTGAAGTAATACACTAATATATATCCACTTTTTTTTTTCACCTACATTCTTTTCACTTCATGGGATGATTATATGTAGATAACTAATTATTAATTTGTATATTTAACTATCATCATGTATGAATTATGAACCATATATAATACTTACGTTATTATCTTATATTATGGTTAGCTTGGCTAAATAAGAGGTTGGGGAATGAGAATCAAACATTGTCGTCCTCTGAGAATTTCATCACCACATACATGTACACATGGCTATGGGTTGGAACATCACCACCATATATATGTGATTATGATTTGTGTCCTCCTCATGTTCATGTCCCATGCATGTGAGTGTGACATTGTCCACCGTACGATATGCTATCTACTTGTTACAGTCCCAAGTTAAGAAAATAATTTAATAAAAAAAGAGATAGATTTTCTGGCAAAGATGCTCCTACTCTCCTAGCTATATGTAGCTACCTTCTTGAGATGTATAAGCCTCAGCTTTTGCTAGGTTTAGGATCTGAATCTTAGGTATAACATTAACATTGCCCCATGTAAACCCTGAGTCCTTAATTAGTCTTAAGAGAACCGGTTAAAAAGTTTTAAAAAATATATTTATTTGTATACATCATAGGAGAATGAAAAAAACAATGAATAATCCAATTTTTTTGTCTCTTAATAAAAATATTTTTACTTTGAGTTATTTGAGGTATATGTTAGCATTTAATTACCTAAATTCTATAAAAATAAAATAAAATTGGAGAGATATATAGGTGGATTGGTTTTAATTTCATGTGTCCTACTCGGAGCTGTATCTGTCCCTAAACCCCGAAAAGTGAACACAAAAAAGCGTGAGACATTCCTTCAGTCTCTTTCATTGATTTCAAGTCCACATCACACATGCAGCTATAGCAGATAAATGAAAACTGCTTTTAGTTTTACTCTCTTTGCGAAATGACTACTATCTCAACATGGGAATGTGTATTGTGTATTGTGTATTGTGTATTGTGTTGTGTCGTACCCCCCACCACCTTAAAAGCTTTTAGCCACACATTAATTTTGGTATAGGAACAAATTCGTAGGTGATTCCCCATTTGCTTGTTTTTCACGCATCAAGAAAAATTTAACACACCAGGGCCCTCTCTAGCCTAACACATTGTTTTCTTGATTTCTTCTTGCCATTTTTATTTTTTTTAAATTGCATTTGAAATTGAAGTTTCTAGTTTTACCCTTGTTATACACAAAAGCCCCAACGGTTTTCAAAAGGAGCATGAGCTGAGAAGGGAAAAATTCAAAATCATAAACTAATATTAATATATACCAAGGAAGGAATAACACGAGTTGCATAAGAAAGGAACTATAGCGCACTTTTTTTTTCTTCCTTAAGCATATCTGCCTCCATTTTTACTAGCTTTAATTTCTTTCTCCCTTTGTGCAAGTTCCCACTTAACCCCCCTCAAAACTTTGTCTTTGCCTTTTCAATGTTTGTTTGTACGGGTTAACCCTAGATTCCCTCTGCATGCATATTTTGTACAGACAACACCACCAAACTAGAAAGAGAAAAATTAATACCAAAAGCCAGGTTTTACACTAGCTAGGGACACCTCTCTTCTCTCTCTCTCTCTCTCTCTATATATATATATATATATGAAACTGAAATAACATATTCGGTTTTTGCATGTTAGCCAATCTCTTATGTTAAAAAACTACTAATAAATTAATATAAACTTTTGATTAAAAATCAAGATTATAATAATGTTAAACGTTACAGTTTTAATCACTTTTAAAATTTCTTAACTGTTAGCTATAGTAAAATCATCATAATATATAGAATTAAAGGCCTTTCTTTCTTTTCTTGAGGATTTGAATAAATGTTGAGTGGTCCTGGCCTGACTCTAGATGAATGTGCTCTTTGTAGGCCCTTCTAACAAAACCTTATCCCGCCTAGGCCTTTGGTTTTTCAAAAATTGAATCATATATGCTCATTTCATTTTTTCTGAACCCTTTACTTACTTTTACCGAAAACAAAAAGTTTGTAAAGTTTTTTCATTTGAATTTAAAGTTTGTATATTGTATAGGTTAAAAATATTCACGAGTGTGAACTTAATTGAGTTGGACCAAATTATAATATTCAACTTACACCTAAAAATGAAAAGAATTTGCAAGCATGGCATGAATGAAATTAAGGAATTAAAAATCGAAAAGAAAATCAAAACAATAATGAAGAAGATCTTTTGGGATATGTATGTGTGTGGGTGAGTTATTAGCATGCATATGTTAGATTGTATTTATCCGAAATGAGAATGGACCACATAGTTATTAGTTGTAGTAGCATTGAGAGAAATAAAGAAAGTGTTACGTTTAACTGAGGAAAATGATTACAAGATTATATAGCATTGGAGCAGAGACCGTACCCTCAAGAGAGGATTGGTACCACCACGTGGGCTATCCAATCCAAAAGCTGACGTTATCTAAGCCACGTTCCCCATTTATTCCTTTACCTAATTTTTCCATTTCAATCACAATTTCAATATATAACATTCGCTTTATTTCAAAATTCAAATTATTTATAATAAATATATATTTGAAGGAAAGAAAATGAAATAAAAATATTGATTCCATCTCTTTTCACTCATTTTTTTGCAACTCATCTGATCCTAAGATAAATATAATGTAAAAATGTTCTACAGTTTTATTAGATAATTTTCTTTTTCCTCCAATTATTTTGTATGAAGAGTTGAGTATTTTATGAGATGGAATATACTTGAAGTTTTGGTCCATCTAATGTGATTTTCTAATGAGTTTTGATTAGGACCCACTAATTTGAGGTTGTGATGAGTGATGAGTACCTAGTCTTCTTTATGGCATATGGCAAAATGTGGGGCCCAGTCGAATTTGCTGTCATATCCTTCTCCCTGCGACATGCTCATTGGTGCTCAGAAGAGTGGGGTTTTGGACTTTCATGATCAATTTTTTGTCCTCTTCATTCCCCCTATTCAATGTGCAAAGTTACTACTACATACATCATATGTTAGCACAGTAGCACCTAGCCAAATAAGACAAACAAACCATTCTGGAGTGGGGATTCCCTTCATCTTAACTCATCACAATCGATTAATTTGGGTGTGGTGTGGTGTGCCATTACGGAATGGAGCTCCAATCTCATTCATCTCTCATCAGTGTACGTTTTAATGTTCATATCATATATATCAATCTATACTACAATGCTGTGTCTTTCTGCAAAAGGACCCTACCTTCTTTATCTTGGTGTTAAATGTGTTAATCAATCCAAGACCCTACCATATACTATACACCACACATTTCCATCTTGTTAATGCATTGCAAATATTCAAAATAACACTACTATATATCACTCAGTTAATGTTTAATATTGACACATGCATCATCAGTTTCTTCCCAACACATCAACATCTCATGTCACTATGAGAATCAAAATTACCATGGAAATTTAGCATAACTATAAAGAGAAAAAAATAAAATAAAATAAAAATTAAACCTAGAAGCTAGCCAATTGACGACATCGGCCAATTATATATTCTCTTGCTCACCGATAAGAGAGCATTCAGTTTAAGAGGCACACATCAGCTTATTGCATGCATTAGTTAGTCCATTATGGTTATCAAATTCCCAACAACTTTATTTTTTGGTACAAAATATAACAAGTGAGCCACGTTATATATAGTGAGAGACCCTTTATTTATTTTATGTAACTTGTGTCTTTATAAAGATTTTTAGTGTTTTCAAAGATATAGTATATAAATAAAAATATATAAATTTATATAATTACTAAAAATATTTATAACATACCTTTTGACGCATTCTTTTCAATAAACTATTTATTATCAATTATTTTACATATATTCCTTGAAAAATGAAGGCCCAAAATTTCATGGAATTTAACTAACTATTTATAAAATTTATATAAAAAAATGCATTATTGATATTGTATTACTCAAATTATTAACTACTATTGTCCTCACCTTCGAAACTATGACCTGTCAAACCATCCTAATAAATAGAACCGGGATGGTCCATAGATCAGAAACCTTTAGGCATGTTTGCAGAGTCAAGTATTCCGGCAACCCATTAAATTAAATACCTATGGCTCAGGGTCATGTTGAGGGATATTTTCTGAATCTATATATTAAAGACAGTGACATTACACAACCTCTCACCTTCTATTAGTATCTTAATTAATAAATCTTTTTAATTAAAAAATTATATCTTCTCTTAGCTTTAGAGATTAAAAGCTGCAATTTAATTATCTGTTTTCATTTTATTTTTCCCAGTCATATATATATGAATAAATTTTTTTTTCTTCTCATATATGTCTTTATTTTAAGCAATCATGTTTAAGATTTGATAATTTGACATCGTCTCTTAATTTTTTCATTACAAATTCAAATCTTAATTCACCAAGCTGAACACACTTAACTATTCATTCCTGCGAATTTAAATAATTGTGTTACCAAACATGCACTATAACATCTTATTGCAAATTAAAAAATGTTGAATTTTAAAAACTATCTCACGTGAGAATCATATAATATATATAGAAAAACATTCAAAAGACAACCTTGATATATATAGGTGCAGCAGAACGACCAAGTAAATCAATTTGAGAGTGATGAAGCCATCTCTGTCTGTAAGAAATATGAAGCATTTCTCCAACAAGAAAGATATTAGGTGAGAAGTGCTTTTGTGCTTTGTTGCTTTGAAAGAGTATATTTTATTTTATTTTTATAAATGGAACAAACATGTGACCTTTGTTTATGTATACAGCGAATTCCTGTTATTACTATTCAATACATATTAATATAAGTATAACAAACGGCCTGACAAATTGTAAGTGCTGTTGCAGGTATATATATATGAAAAATTGTCCTATATATTATGAATCGTCCTAATCAAGAGATGTAGCATGGTTTAATGTTTCACTGCATGCAGATTTGGTTATTCTTTATATGCATAACAACCCAATTCTTAAGTTGTATTTCTAGATTTATATTCTCTTACCAGGTGCACCATCTGATAGCTGATGTATATATATGATCACTGATTCGTAATGATATTATCCAGTATTTCCATCGTAATAAAAATAATCATTGATTATTTTTCTACGTACCTATAACTATATTCCACATTTTTTATAATACTAATTTATCATAACTAATAAAATAGTATTGAATAAGGTTATATTTGAGTCCAAATATCATAGTAATATTTTACAGCTCTTTTATGTACAAAATAATCAGAATAATAATTTACATCTTTTAAATAGTAGTTTTTTTAATTGTGTGTATTAACTTTAATAAATATATAAGAGCAAAGAACCAATCAAAAATTCATTTTTCTTATCTTTTAAGTAGTAACTATATTTATAGTTTCGATTTTGTATTTGGATGGTTCTGATTAAAGAACCAATCATAAATTTATTTTTCTTATCAAATACAAGAAAAATAGGTCACTGAAAACGATGGTAGTATTTCTTTAATGTTACAAAAAAAAGACAACATTTGAGCCTTTCAACCTTATCTTTTTATTATATAAATACTATATAACTTTCTATAAAATCTTAACAATTGTCTTCCATTTAACGAATAAAAAATTATAAAAATATTTAATATATTTAATGTAAAAAAAAACATTTATTCTTTTCCATTTAACAAATAAGAAAAATTATAAAAAATATTGTAAAAAACTACAAATTATTATATTTTCATTCACCAAAGAGTACTATCAATATTATATTTAAATGCTTATACCAAATTATCACCCCATCAACCAAGTCAAGTTATAATATTTAGCTAAAAGAAGTATGCAAGTTGTACTTGCCCAAATTGTATTAACAATATATACAAGTTGTACAATTCTAATATGCAAACTAGCACATATGGCATGATGTAATGATTTTTTGCTCACACACCAAGTACCCAATTGTCGAAGTACTGTAGTATACGGAAATATGATCAAAACAAAGTTTAAATGGTCAAAGATGGGATTTGGTAAAAGAAATATTTTATTTCTAATTAAACTAATGTGTTGAAATAATATTGATAATAATAAACGTTTTATTCACTATATAATTTACTTAAACAATAATAATGACAAATTCTTTGCTTGGGTTCATTGTATTATTAAACTCACCAAATTCGAGATATTATGTGTTTTGGCTCTAGTGAACTTTATAAAAATATAATATAATATAATTTATATGTGATATAAGAAAACATGAATAAATAAATACAAATTATTATAATAATTTTAAAAAAATTATATTGATAGTTTTAAAATATTCCCATGCAATACACGGGTTATCAAACTAGTACTATCAAAGAAAAACATATTTGATCATATATATATATATATATATATATATATATATATATATATATATATATATCATTTCTAATTGAAATATACCCTTAACAAATTCATGAAATTAATTAGCTCAAGTCTTATAAAATGAAGTTACAAAACATCAAGTGCATTTATGGGATGAGAGTGAGCATATGTTATTCTGTCAATTAGATCAAGTCATCCTATCAAATTAAGATACAAAACGTTAAGTACATACACCTGATAAAGAAAGAAAAAAAAACATAGAAAACAACCTACTATACAGTTGCACAGATGACCACAACATAGCCTACCCTATAGCCAGCTGAGAATCACATATAAGGCTACCTTTGTCGTTTCGTTCGTATTCATTCCCATCTTCCTTTCCTTCCATAAAATGCAACTTTGAGAGGAGGAACTAACATCAAAGAGAAAATTATAGGGGTGGAAAAATGGTTTCTTTTTTGATATATCATATCATAATAATCATATTATTATAATAATAGTAGTAATAATATTAAAGCAACCTCCTATACGTATCATTATTATCTTTTATGATGATGTGAAGTAATATAGGGAATTGATTAAGTTTAAATGCCTCCAAAGTCCCTAACGGAGAACGGAGTTTTCTCCGGCATGTTTCCGGCGTGACGGAGCCCTAGCGTGAGTGACACGTCACCGGCGGTGGTCCCAAACCTAATCATAGTGGAACCAATGTCAGAAGCAGCAGAAGCGGTCCCAAACTCCGTCCCAGCAAGGCTATTGTGCCTGCATAATTCGTCGGCTGCCATTTGTCGGGGCAGCTCCACCTCAGAGGCGGTGGTGGCGGTCATGGAGGTGGTGGTAATGATGTTGATAGTGTTGTTTATCGGTGCAAGTGAAGGGTCATTTTCGGAATCGGATCTTTTTCCAGTAATTGGTGGTGTCATTGTCATCGTTGTCGTCGTAGTTGTTAATGGTTCTGTTGCTGTCGATGTGGTGATTGAGGGTGTTGGAGTTTGTGCCAACTGGTGGCCGCCACTGTTGTTGCTACTGCTTTGGTTCCTCTCTCCCTCCTCTTCTTCTTCTCCTTCGGCTTCTTTGAGTTCTTGTTGGTACATGTCTTCCACCATGGGTTTCCACAAACGAACCCTCGCATTAATGAACCAGTTTGATACCTGCGAAAATTTAACACGTTTAATCCATCCATAGCTTCAATGTTCACTCACACTATAGTAGCTACTTGTATTTTACTGTGTCATGGTGATGTGATCAAATAATATCATGTATACGTGTATAGTCACCTCACATACCTTAGCCACATAGCAATGATTTTGAACACCTAATGAGCATTTTTATTTTTTCTTTTATCTCTTTTCTTATACAATATGTCACATGTTATACCTATATTCTTCTCTCTTATATTTTTCATTATTTTTATACCACATTATTGTTTTGGTGACTTATTTATTTACTTTTTTAATTGATATTGAAACTATTATCTGTCCTTACAAAGATTATGCATAAATTTGAGTGTATAAAACAACAAAACAATATGGTAAAAATGAAACGAAAGTTACAGCAAACACATATTTAGACAAACATTATAAAGAATAGAAATATGCATGTGCTTGTGACACTTACGTTTGATTAATTTTAGATAAGGGTATGGTATATATAGCATGCTCAACCCGAAATATGCATATGATATTGACCTTGATCAGTTTTGTATTTCCACAAATGTCAATAGAAACATAATCGAGTCTTTCTTATCCGAAATTAAACATGTTTAGCTAGAGAGAGAGAGAGATAATAATAAAAAATATATATATATAATCCATTTTAATAATCATTCAACAATATTATCGGTTCTAGGAAAAGAGAAAAAGGAAACAGAAAAGATTGCTTTCTGACTCATTGCCGTTTGTCCCTCCATGATAAATAAATTGTGATTAGGCCATGAAATATCTTCTCTGTGGTGTGACACATAGGACAACGAAATGACACATATATAGTGAATGGTAATAATGCAATTATATATTAATATAGTATAGACTTTTTAACAGACAAAGCTACTAGTATTATTTATCATCACTTTCTTCTTAGAAGCTATAGGGACAGTGCTAAGTATCGACCAAATGTATCCATAGACTCCAGAAACTGTGTACTCCTTTCTCATTTCACTGACTCTTATAGGGTGTAGGCATGCATGTGATAATAATAATATATGTATATTTTTTTCCTTTTCCCCCTTATTAGATGTGTGCTAAAATGTAGCAGTAGCTTTTGGATTTTGGTTGTTCAGGGAAAATACAAGGTACACTGTTAATGCAGAATCGAAGATGATGTACAAAATCCACTAATTAATATATAAGAAAATATGCACAGGAGAAAGTACTCAGTGTTTAATGAAAATTATGGATGCCATATTTGTAAATACATATACTGGTGGCATAGTTTTTGTTATGTCTCATTTCTGACAGTTTTTGTGTGCAGATGAAAAAGAAGACATTAATGATTCAGATAGAACGTGCCAAAATCGAGGATAGGTGTTATCTTATGAAGGTGTGATATTCTAAACTAGGTGAGATTAGATGTGTAAGTAAAAAGAAAAGTAAACTAAGTAGACTATGATAGTAGTGAAATGGCAGAGACAAAGGTGCACGAATACGTAAGATGGCATTAACTATCTGAGCATAAATAGAAGGGCATAATTAAAAAACTTGTAAGGAATTTACCACGACCAGATTATGAAATCTTCGAAAGATGATTTTATTTCCCCTTATTTATGGTCCCCATTGTGTAGTTGGGAGAAGTGAAGCCAATTGATATGATGAGAGAGAAAATCAGTGACAGATAGACAGGAAGAGGGAGCGAGATTCTAAAAAAAACAAACACCATTTTTAATTTCTTTGTTTTTAACATTGAGATCGAAAAACGGCAAAACTTTCATGTCTCATTGCCTCTGTACTTATGCCTGCTCTTTCAATTTCAGAATTTATGTCACCAACAAGGAACATCTTAATTTCAGAATTTATGCCACCAAGAAAAAGAATTCCAAGTAAATTAAAAAAAAATAGTTTCATTTTTTTAGTATAGAAAAGAAAAATTAAAAAAGGAAGAGAGGAAAGAAATGTTGGTGGTTGTTGTCTTTCTGAAAAGGGAAGAGAAAGAGACTCCGAAACAATGTAAGTTGCATCTCAGGTTAATTACTGCTGGTCCCTTCATGTGGTCCGTGCATGTAATTACTGTGGTAGTATATGATATGATATGCAAATGCATGGAAGAAGAGATAGAAAATAGAAAAAAGAAAAAAAGAGATAGTCTCTTTCTTAATGTTGTTAATAGTAAATAGTAAATAATAGTGATGGAGAGTGGAGGGGACGAACCTGATTTCTGGAAAGGCCAGTCTGTCGAGCCAACAGATGCTTATCAGCATCGCTTGGGTACCTGAGAAAGAGACCAGAAAATGACATCAGAGTCCTTGCCTTAACCGTATAAAGAGACACCCAGCTTTCTGAGTATCAAACCTTTCTTTCTGTCCCTTCTTCCTGGGCGTGATAATCTATGAGACACAAAGAAAGATCTACGTCCTACCTTCTGCCCATTGCACAGAACTAAACTCTCTCTCTCCCCCTCTACTTTCTCTTTCCCACTTACTACCAACTCTCTTTATTACTTACTTATGCTCTCGTTAATATGAGTTTAATGATGATTTATTGGTTATACTGATAGTGTTAAGTTATTTCACAATATGATAGTTACTTATGAGAAAATAGACTCAAAAAGAAGATTTGAGAGAGAAAGAGATAAATACTAGCAAGAGATGAGAATGCAGTTAAAACAGTGAATGGAGCTTACATGCATGCATCCAAGAAGAGTCTGCAGTAATATTAATGACTGTTGCAAACGATAATGGCTTTTAGATTCCCTCTTTCGGTCTTTCCCTCTGCTACGCTTTTTTTCCCCTCTTTGTTAATTAACGGAAGCCCTGTTACTTTTTCCAGTTATGGATCGCGGTATCTATCTATCGTATTGTGTGCTTTTCAAAATTAAATTAAAATAATAATACTAGTCATTACTATGCTCTCGCTGTCCCTCTCCTATCACAGTCTCGCAATCATTAACCAACTCCCTTTTCTCCTCCCCTAACTCTAACATACAAATTAGACTCATTTCTTCTAATAAATCACACAATTGAAATGCAAGTTTTTTTTTTTTAATCTTTACCCAAAAAACTACATATTTTACACCATGGGTTAAAAAGATAGGACAAAACATGAAGATACTCGTATGTCAATTCTAGAAATGACTTGTGCTACTAATAATGAGAGAGAGAATCAACCGATGTTTAACACATATGATTGGTAGTGTCTTATGTCTGTTAATCAAGGATTCGAATCCTATTCAATTTAAATATAAATTAAATTATGTATAGAGAAGAATATTCACTTTATTTATTACGGAGATTAATTATTACTTTATATCAATATAAGTAAAAATCAAAATAAATAATGAGAGAGAGAGAAACGTACGGATGAAGGAAATGCTCGAAAAGCCAGGCTCTCAAAATGTTGACAGATCGTTCTGGCAAGCCTCTCTGGGGTCGCCAAGCTTCCTGTTCCATCATCCCCATTTGGTGAAACGCTCTTTGCTGCCTCAAGCTCTGTTCCAGCATTTTCAGCCTCGGCGTCTCTCCTTTCGTCAGCCCCGAGTTCCCCGCTCCGTCCTTCTCACCCAACATCTCGCAGCTCTGCTTCAGCTGCGCCGTTATCGCGTCCTTCAGACACCTGAAGTGCCGCGACATCGCCTTCTGCGCCAGCGCCGTGTACGGCACCGCCGCCCCGAACCCCATCACCATGTCGAACGAGTTCACCACCATGTGCATCTGCTCGCAGTAGTGCCTGTATCTCCGATCCACCTGAACCAAACCAAACCAAAAAATATAAATACTCTCTTTGTAATCAAAGAAACCACCTGTGACAGTAGTGTACATGCATGCTCTCTCTTTATAATAATTATAATTAATTACTCTCATTCATTCCCATTCATTGTGCCTGGGTCGAACTAATAACAAGCATTTAATTAAGGCTACGTGTGTGGTTTAATGAAGCATACGATACATGGGAGTTAATTCACTCATGCAAATAGAGAAACAAAAACACACGTGTGTGCGTGTGTGGAATATGAAAAAAGCCATGGAGGAGGAGTACTTGTTGTTATGCACAGAACAGTACGGTGAATGCCAATGAAGAATGCAGAATGTGTCTGTGTTTCTTTCCATGTAAAAATATGTACAGTTGTGGAAAAATTCAATTCAAGAAAAAAAAAAAAAAAAAGACTGTTCTCCCGATATGAATATATATATACGAGATATGAATAATGGCTTTCACTGCAATATTACTATGATGGGTATGCATTTGTAACAACTTGCTATGCAATAATATATATGATTGGTGATTGCCTTCCATCTGTTTGGTGAGTCTTAATAATCAGAAGAAACGTCGCTTCTTGATGGACGTATTCTCCTATAATGGTAGTGTCCCGGTTTCGCACCTTCACCAAACTATATATATATATATATATATAAATATATATATTTTTTCTTTTGTTTAAGGAAAAACAACAAATTGAAAAGACTCTAAGATCTTCCCACCAATCGAATCGGGAGATTAAAAAATTGTGGCGAGATTAAAATAACGATCAAATCCTCACCAACTGATCCTAAGGAGTGGAACCCTACTATACCGGCCGGCTTTTCATTTTGTTGAATTTTAGATACTCGCTGGAGAACTGTGTTTTTTTTATTATTGGACTAAGCAAAAATAATTAAATTGGAAAGACCTTGACTCTAGAAGAATGAGAGAGGGTAAGAAGAGTATAGAGAGAGAAAGAGAAAGATTACATGCCTCGTCAAGCATGGTTAGAAGTTTGACCTTCCTCCTTTGATGCTCGATCCTATCAGCTGCTGACAAAGGAGGAGCATCCTTTGATGAAGACGAAGAAGCACCGCCGCCGCCGCCGCCGCCACTACCTCCAAGATTGGAACTAGGGTTTGAGAGTTGCCTATTGAACTTGTTCTTCTTGAACTGGCCCCTCCCAACGCTGCAAAACTCTTCAAGCAGTTCCTGAGCAGCCTTGACATACTTTGAATTCCTCAGCGCATTCACAACACCTAAGGATGATGTAGACGATGATGCTGCTGCTGCCCCGAACCCGACATGTCCCTGGTGGGTCTGTCCCAGCAATGCTTGGTGGTGATGGCCCCCAAGATGACTCTTATAAGAAGAGGGTCCTCCTCCACTTGCTTGATTGTAATACAAAAAGGCATTATCTCCCATCCTTAGTTCTTCCGCTTTGGCGGCTTCTAAGGAGGAGGACAGAGATAGGGAAAGGCCCTGACCGTGATGACCAGGGCCTTCCACGACTGGATTAGGTCCTCCTCCTCCTTCGTGAGTGGTGTCGGGGAGCCACGTGAACTGGCCAAAAGACCCACCGGAGCCGGGAGGGAAAGTGGGAGGAAGCAACATGTGGAGAGTACTTGAAGAAGGAGGTGGAGGTTGAGGGGGAGAAGGGGATCTGGTGGTTTGAGGGTTCATGAGAAAAAGCTGCATGGCAGCTGCAGAGTCTGCATTAATGCTGGACATCTGATGCTGGTGATGATGGTGGTGGTTGTGATGATGATGCTGAACTATGCTGCTGCTGCTACTGTCACGGCTATTCACACTGCCATGATGATGATGATGATGATTCTTGGAATCTCCCAACGGTCCCAACCCTGGTAACATCGCTTGTCTGTTTCCGTACCACTCGCTGCCACCACTACTGCCCCCCACTGCCCTGGCCGACGACGACCGAAACGTCGTCGTCGTCATTGGTTGTTGTTGCTGCTGCTGCTGTTCTAATAATTCGGCCGCCCCGGGTGGGAAATTGAACATCTCCGATAACATCCCGGCCGTTTCGTACACCGGGAGACTTCCCGATTCGTCTTCTTCGATGGGTACCAAAGTTTGTTGCTGCTGCGGCGGCGCCTCGAAGCCTTGCACCCTCACTTTGTCCCTCCGAATCTGCTGCTGCTGCTGCTGTTGCTGTTGGTGATGGTCTTGATGAGTCATCGTGGTGGCGGATGCCGATCTTTCGAACCCATTCGGGAAGCTGAAGATTCCTTGGTGGTGGTGGTGGTGGTAATCTTGGGACATAGAATTCGAATGGTGTTGTTGTTGTTGGTGTGTCTTGGAGTGAGAGAGAATGGAAGGAAACGATGAAGAAGAAGGTGTTGCTATTCCCATGTTAAGATCTTGTTCATCATCATCGTCATGATATTCACCATCCTCACCTTATGACTAATCGAATCGACTAAGGATCGATCGCACCAGAATAAGCGAATCTGAGAACAAGAACAAACAACAACCACATCATGTAAATGATGTGAATTATATAGGAACCATGAAAGATAAAAAGGAGAGAGAAAGAGAGCAAAAAATATAAAAATAATAAAAATGGGTTTAATATAGCTATAGCTAGACCCCTCTCATGTTCTTCTTCTCACCTAAATGGTAATTTTCATTTTATCATCACTTTCACCTTTGTTCATCATCTCATGTACATATACATGTGTTGTGTTATGTTATGTACCTCTTAGAGCTGAAGGGTATGAAAGGATGTGAAGCTAGCTAGCTCTCAGACATCGTTTTCCCTTCTGTGCTATTGAATTGAAAGCTTCTTCAATTCTGCTCTCTCTCTCTCTATCTCTATATATCTGAAGCAGCACACTCTCATATATACATACACACTCTCTCTTCTCTCTCTTTCTCTCTATCTCTGTGTTGTCGCTCTGTCTTCTGTCGTCTCTTTCGCTCCTTTACTTTCTCTTTGCAGTGAGTGTGTTTTTGCAATCCCCTTGTGGAAAATGAAAGATGGTAGCTGCACACAATATATATAATAATAATTGAAAATGGAGGCTTCGTGTGTGTGTGCGGGGGTGGGGGACTCACATATCTGTCTCAAATAAACGCAGTGTTAATGTTTTGTAAGAGATAGAGAGAGGAAAGAGAAGCGGTCGCTGTTCTTTCTCTTCTTCGAACTTTCACCTCCTCCTTCATCAGTAGTATTTTTTTTCCCCACCAATAATGTCTTTTTATGTTTTCTTCTATTCCATATCACAAAAATATTATTATTAGCATATGTGGTAGTAAATAGCTAGCAAAAGAAAAAAATATATATTCATGTGTGAAATAACGAGAATGGCCTCATCGACGAGTCTTGAGCATTACTAATAGGTATTGAAGGAGCGAAAGGAACACACGGTTGTTGGAATTACTTAATCATAACCAACGAATTTAAACGGCTAAGTTCTGATATTTAACGGTATTTTATGTGATATATAATTATCTCCATCTTTCTTTTATTTATTTATTTATTTTATATACACACCTCATAAAATATATTCTAAAATTATTGTCTTATTTTGATAGTATTATTTTTCTTTAAACTGAGGTTGCTGAGGAAAAATACTACCAGCTGGGGGAGAGTATGCAGAGATGAAGATATATAATTTTTTTGTATGAATATTGTTTTTCTGAAGATTTTATTTTACAAGTGGTTTTGGTAGTATGAAATGTCTATAATGCCATCAGCAAGTGTTGGATTTTATTGTCATTTGAATACGTCCTTTGGAAACCAACGCAAACTACGGAATAAAATAAAGATAAGGTCAGTACAAAGTCATCTCAATGATCCAAACTACCCCCATCTTTTTGATGCATAATATGACCATAATGCCCTAGATAATGATTGCGGACGGGGCTCATGAGGCACATGACACATAAGGGCAATGAGGGTGTTTCACATGCTACTAATTCATTAATTGATTAATAGCCCAAGTCATGTAAGATAGAGAGAGAGAGAGAGAGAGAGAGAGAGAGAGAGAGAGATTGATAAATAGGGAAGGGTAAAGAAAGTGGATGGATGGCACGTGCCATTGGATGGGCAAAACAGACAAGTTAGGTTTAATTGTGTGGGAGACATAGTTTCTGAAAAGCACCCATAACCGCTTTAAGGTTTGGCGCTGTCACTGAGAGCCATGTTCATTTTCCCTTTTGATGAAGCCTTTGATTTTTACAGATGTTCTTTATGTTTCGCCCTCTCTTACTTGCTGCATTTAGTTGTAAATCTTAGAATGGTGTTAAGTGTTCACTTTAACTTCTAATGGTCTCTCATCACTACGGAAAATTAATGATATATATCTATATGATAGTTATATTGATTGGATGAAGAAGGCACACACTTAATTTTAATGAGATGTATATATTTTGTATGTATATATAAAATCAGATTATTTATATGGAAATTGGAAAGAGAACGTTTTTAAGTGTTGCTAAAAATGTGTTAAGGCTTTTTTCTTCTAATTTCTTATTTATTTATCTATCTTTTTCATTTTTCTTTTAAAACTAAATTTTAGTATTTTTAAAGAAGTTGTTAATAGTTAAAATAATCTTACATTACAATTGTATTTTTTTTTTATCATAAATATAAAATATAATTTATATGTTAAAATAATATTTATTATAAAGTTTAATTATATAATTAGACTTAAATATGAATTTAATTCTTGCAAGTTCGTATTTTTTAAAATTTTGGTCTCTCTAAAAAATTTTGTTCGTTTTTAGTTTTTGTAAATATATGTTTTTTTTCTTATTTTAGTCTTTTTAATTTTCTTTTCTTTTCGTTTTTAATCTTTATAAGTTCTTGTTTTAGGAATTAAAATTAGAAAATTACAAGCTTACTGAACGAAAAATCAATAATATATACATTAAAAAGACTAAAATTAAAAGTATGTAGATTTACAAAAACTAAATTTATATATTTTAAATGTTTATTTATTATAAATTGTACATAAAATAAGCATTTGGCCTGAATTAAAACACAAGTATATTTACAATTGCGCATGTTTACACTTTGGGCCTACAGATAAAAATGTTTGCAGTAGTATGTACCAGAAAAAAAGTTTGCAGTACTACTAATAAAGGTGTAAGGGCTATCTCTCACTCCATTAACGTAGAAGGGTAGTTTGCTGCAAAATATTTGTGTAGGATGAGGAAAGGTAACACATGCAATCTTCAGCAGAAATAAATAAATTAAAGGTAACATATGCAATCAATTAATTATATATTACTATATCAACATCTGTGGTACGGTTTAGTTTTCTACAAAATCATAAATACTAATAAATTGTACCAATCAGCAAATAAAGGCATATAATTAATCTTGCATTGCTAGCAATATTTCATATTCATAGCCATCATATGCCCCAATAGACATGCATTTTTGCAAATTAACTAGCCTTTGTTGTCCTTTTATTTGCCAAGCAAGTATTGGGGTATGTAAAAAGTTAAAAGTTTGACTTTTGCTGAAACAACTTAATATACAAATCTTCTCATGTTTTTTTCAACTTTGATAATATTTAAAAAAAAAAATTATAAGTCAAGAAATTTCATTCATAATAATTGAAGCACAAGATGTACTCAATCCCAAACTAAAGAAAAATACTTTAATAAAATTATATAAGTAACTCCAAAATCATATATCGAAAATCAAACAAATCACTTACATTGGCTAGTCTTTGTATTAGTGAATTTCAAATCAATAATTTTTTTGGGCTAACCTAGTGAAAAGAAATGTGTTATTCATTCAAGATCCTTGTGTTTTGTAATGAGCATATTGTATCTTCTTCCCATCTTTTCTTCACATTGGGTGAACGTATATGGATGATTGAGTTTTTGATATTGCTCTTCCTTTAGTGATCAAAGAAAGAAGGCTTAAAAAGGTTTAAATACTTTTAAGAATGAGAGATTTGATTTGGTTCAAATTATAGATTTTATTAAGATAAGGTCTCTGTTTTCCCCCCTAAAATAGTTGGTTCTTGATTATCCTTTTCAGATTGAACGTATATGCATATACCCTTTGTAGTGATTAAAGTTGTCATGAAAGAAATTTTGGGATTTAGCATCTATTTCTAATATGGATTAGGTATTTCTTATTGTATTAACAATATTAATTTTCTTTCATTGATAAAAGAACCCAAACAAGAGCTAGGCAGATCGAACTTTGTATTCATATAATTATTTTATTACCTTGATAAGCTAAGTTCCCCTATTTCCCTCCCTGCAAAAATAAAATAAAATTGTATATATGCATTACAAGCAAAATATTAATTATTAACGAGTAACTGGTTGAAAAATATCTTTCCAATGATGCATAATAATTATTTAATATTTTATTGAAAACACATGTTTCCATATAGGTGCCAAAGGAAATACTGACTTACTCTATCAATTAGTTCATTTTTCCCTTGATAGTAAGTGTAGTTCGGTTGGCATATGCATGTGCTATTTCCCTATATATGTGGAATTTGGTGCTCAATTGATTGATGTTGCCATCGATCCTAAAATTAGTATAAGATCTCATACAATTTCGCCCATTAAATATTGGTTGCTATAGGAAATCTCCATTTTCTCGTACTGAACATCTTTCTTCGAAAAAAGTTGAAGTTATATAGTTTTATTTATGGAGACATAAAGGAGTTTAAGCAAGCATATTAACATATGGACTTGAAAGTTGAAACAGTACACTAAGATTAAGTGTCAGTGTACTTTATTGAAGTACACTAATATATAAAGAAGAACATGGCATGAATTAACGTTGCAATATTCCTCAGAAACAATAATAAATATGTGAATATGTCTCTAGTTAGGGAAATTTCAATCAAACGATGAGCAAGACAAACACTACACCTAGATTTATTTTCTTATGAAAATAACTTATTTGTGTGATGCTCAAACACAAGCATTTGTATAAATGTCAAAGGAAATTTTTTTTTTTTAATTATACAATAATAAATCAATGGTAAAGGCAATGAGTCCTAACATATGAAAAGGATAAAAGTAAAACTCTCTCATTATGCACCCGGAAAATAATTTTAATAGTAAACTCTCTCATTACATACTTTTTAATAAAAAAAAATTAAAAAACATTTCTCTTATAAATAGTATTATTTTATTATAAATAACTAAATATATGTTTTTTTTTTCAACAAGAAATCCCTTCATCCTCTTATGAATTGTTTTCATTTTATGGGAGGAGGTTACATCCTCATTTGTCCATTCTCTCCTTCTCTAAAATAAAATTAATTCTTTAAAAGTAAATCGAATTTTAGGGTTCTTTTTACTTTGAAAAAGTGTTTTCTATTTTTATTTTCATTTTTAATTAAAAAACTGTCACATTTTTTTTAAAATATTACCTTTATTAATTAAATAAAAAATTGAATTTGTTTTTAGTTTTAACATTCTTTGATCCGACCTTAAATCAAGACTATATATTTTACTTAAATCTCAAGTAATTGATTACTCATGCTTGTATGATCAAGATGATTCGTTTTTCTGGTGAAAACAAGCTCTTACCCGGATACTTTGCTATATGTTTGTGTAAACATATACCGTAGGGAACTCATAGGAGACAAACAATAAATAATATTTATGTTAAGGTAAGAAAGAGGATTTGCATAAGGTGAATATTTTATCTTAAGTATATATATATTTTCGTTTTATCACTTATATTCATCGGCCTATTACACATTTACACCAAACACTAATGTCGTTGGCAATACTATAAACATTGTTAGTTCAAATGATTTTTATATACTATATAAATTAAATATGAGATTTTCTGTTAAATAGATATTTTTACATCATGTAGGTTTTTATCTAGGAAGCCAACTGGCTAGGTTATTTTATCTTACGTATGTATGTAATTAAATATGTGTGTTTTTGTGTTTATATCAATTAATTAAAGTAATTGACGTTTACAAGCAACCTTAAATGTAAATGTAACTAGAATTCCACAAGAATACATAGCGAGCTCGGCTTTCTTATACCATGGATAGTATAAATATATATAAGAATATTCAATTCTGGACCCTTCAGTGTTAACTATGGTTAGCTATAATCAAACCTAGTTTTATAATAAGATAAAATAAAAAGATTTGTTCATGGCTAGCTAGAAGGGTTCAACAATAAATAAATACCATTAATTAATAGGTGACATTGTATTTGTTTTGGTTTTCCTTGGATTGCAAGTAGGATTATTGAATACGGAAATGGGAGAAAGAAGGATTAATTGTCTTGTTTGAAATGCAACAAGCAAGCTAGCTATATACATAGCTCTCAAACCTTAAGACTCCAAATTAATTACTACTCATTACTCAAACACTCAATTGAGAGAGAGGGAAACAAAACACTTTGCCTTTTTTTTTTTTTTTTCTTTTTCAATTGCAAATCTAATGAACAAATTGACATCCCAACCTTCTACTATCTCCAATATTGCTCTCTAACTCAACTCAACTCAACTGTCCCTCTTTCTGGTGACGTCACGTGAATCCCACCCTCTCCCCCCTCACACGTACGAAAGGGTCCCATTTCATCACTACTCACGTACCAGAATCGGCTACGCACGTGTCTTTAGTTTATGCATGTTAATTTATCCTTACATCATCTTTTTTTTTTTAATTGGGTTATTCATTAATTAATTAATTTGTTTTCTTTTATTATAAGGAACGATTAATTTTAAAGTAGTTCACGTTCTGGGTGCAAGTGCCGCACTGCTTTGGGAAAGTTTGAAGGAACAGGAGCCACCCCTTTGTCTTTGGTGGTTAAAACTTTTTAAAGTCTAAAAGGCCACAATATATTGCATTGTATTGGCTTGGCTGTACCCTTTGCCTTTTTGGCAGCACTATGTGATTTTGTTTCAAGCAACAACCAAATCTCACCATCTCCATATACCTTTTATGCATCACAAACACACGCATACTCCTAAAGTTATATATATTCAACCATAACATCATGCACCTAAGTTGTTTTGCTTTATTTATTTATTAATTTTTTTAATTAATAATTTGTATAGATATATTAATATGTATCATGCAATGCGTACAGCGCTGGTACCATATTATCTTGTCCTACTTATTTAAAATATTCATCTACTTAGATTTGGGACCAAAAGCTGCTCTTTGCTCAATTTCATGAACATTCTGAAAGCGTTGTCTTTCAATTTCACTACACCAGCATATGATCGCGCTGGTTTCTGTTCGTGTGCTTTTCTCCTACGACAACAACATTATTCCCATCCAAATTCATTCATTTATTAAAAACTAGCTACCTAGTGTAAGAATTGAAATGTGGAATGTTTGTGGACAGAGGTAGTGATGGGATTGTTGTGAATGATAGTAAAAAAATAAATATGATAAATATATACTTTTCCATTGAGCACGCATCAATATAACCATAATGTGATAAATTTATAATTAGTGGGGGAAGTTTGATAGCGGCTTGTATTTATATATGATGTGTCTAATAATTGGCCATTATTTTAAATAAAAATAATAATTAGCAAGTACATCTTTTCAGTCCTACATTTTTTTTTAAAATAGGAAAGTATGTGTATGTTCAACTTACTATGTTATATATTAATCTTGTTCCCGAAGCATAACTATTAAAAATACTAGAATACGAGACAAACCATAGAAACTGAATACAATTTTTTTTTAATGTTAGATAGATCTTCTCTCATAAACACATCAACCTTACAAATTTTTATTTTTTTTTAAGACTTAAAGTATGACTTGCATCACATTAACTAGAAATCCTCTTTGTATTCATATCACAAACTTAATTTGTTGACAAATTTGCTGATTATCATTGTTCCACGTAGTTCCTAGTTTTGCCGCTTGTTCACTTCGTGTTTCTTCTTTGCCCCAAAATTAATTATATTATTAATAAGTAATTGATCATACTTTCCAAGGATATGAAAACTGCGAGGCCAAGATAATTAAGAGTTAAGACTGAGAAGAAAAAGAAACTGCATACAGGAAAATGAGGATAATTCATTTAAAGCATGTATAGGTGTGGTAGAAAAAAATGCCATTCGTTAGAATTTTCGTTTGGGCCTCTTATTTACTCTTCACACTCTTATTTTTTTTATAGATTTTTTTTTTAATCATAATACTCAAACTACTCTTACCCTCACACTTCATCTCTCCCCACTCTCTGTCACCCATGAAAGATAAAAGAACAAAATAGAAAAGAGGTGCGAAAACTCACATGCAGAAGAAAATGGAAGACAAGGAGAACAACAATGATTATAGAAGAGAAAATAAGAGGTGGTTTGAATATGTTTGAAGATAAACACAAAGGTTAGAATTGTCTCTCATATTTGTATTTATATATATTTCTTTCGTACGTATTTAAGCAAATTTAACTAATTTATGTGTTAGTTAAGAAAATTAATTATTACCATTTTTTTTTCTAAACCATCCTTTATTAAAATTAACTTAATATAAAAATAGTAATAAATTAATTGAAAATAAAATCTCAATTAAATAGTATTTTGAAAACGATATCAGCAAATAGTATGAAAGTAATTAAAATTTGGTTTTCATAATTCATGATTTTTTTTTTTTTTTGTTTTCTTCTTCTTCTTCTGTTTGAGTTTGGAGAAAGCACTATTTTGATTATATCACCTGTCAAATGTGAGATATCCAACAATATATATAGGATCAGTTTACTAAAAAATCTTCAATGGTTAAAACTTAAATAACTGTTTGTTATAAAAAAAATAAAAATAAAAAAGGCTGTTTGTTCTTCTAACTATCAAGTAATACAACAAAAGGTAAATGGTCCAGAAATTGTAGTCATCATGCATGCATGCATATTTTACCTATGTAATTTATTTTTTCTCTTCATTCTTTAATCGCACCACTCATTTTCTTTCTTCTCTTCACATATCTTTCATAAATTATAGCATAATTTTTTTTTCTTGTGTGTAAGCATCATTATCCTTTCTTTTATTATAGTGGGTCCTAACACCTTGCATATGTAGAGGGAGTTGTACCGTCGTCGTACGATAGAATCATGTCACTAATTTACTGGCAAGACTTAGCTATATATTAGATTATTAGTCATGGAAAACGCCTTAGACAGGTCCACATGCAGAACCCTCATCCTCACGATCTAACACTCAACACTCAATCATATATATATGCATGCATGTTCTTGGAGGAGGATATTCTAGTTGCAACTAATTATTAATGATTGTAGCAACTGAAATATCTTTCTTAATAATTTCTACAATGTAACACAATACCTATGTACATACACATTCTACCTTAATTAATTAGTTACTGCATCGAATGCATGTCGTAACAAATAATGATGCTACATACTTTTCCAAACTCCGTGTTCGGTTAATTTACGGTTTGGCTTAGCCTTTTCTTAGTGCAGTGCACATCAACACCACGAGCGATTTCCCACCATGTGAAGTTGGGGTTTGTGGTTGGTTTTGGAATAAGCAGCAAAAAATGTGGGTACGTAGGGACAGAAGAATCATGATCAATATTGACACTGTGCATTGATTTAATTAATTAGTTAATTAATTAATTAATTAACAGTGATAGTGACTTGGTTAGGACTTAAGAGCTTGCAAGTGTTGTTCCTGTCGTGCCACTAATCTATAAAAGTTGGTGTGTGTATATATGTTGCAGTTGTTTGCGATGTTGATGGTACGTAGCTACTTACTTAATTGGTAGTATATATATATTTTACGAGGGGCAATAGTTTACACTTTAGCTTAGCTTGTCCGAAAAGTTATATTATATAGTACTAATTTACAATCTAATAATGATTTTCTTTTCTTTTCTTTCCTTTTCTATTGTTTACGAGTCACGT
Source organism: Amphicarpaea edgeworthii (assembly GCA_014843725.1). Taxonomy (NCBI): domain Eukaryota; kingdom Viridiplantae; phylum Streptophyta; class Magnoliopsida; order Fabales; family Fabaceae; genus Amphicarpaea; species Amphicarpaea edgeworthii. The sequence continues at coordinate 7,389,247 of CM026325.1, forward strand.
TGACTAAATTATGCATAGAGCAAACATATATAACGATGGCTGATTATTCTTTTGTAACAGTACACACACATATTCTGTGTTGCCTTTTTGGGCCACTCAGATTAATTTTGTCTGGGAAGTTAAGGCCAAAATTAATACGCGTGATTGTAAATAATAGTTGCCTATAAAAAAAAAATCATATTTTACACTACTAAGAAACATATTAAACCTTAACTAAAATTTACTATTATTACAAAACAGCAACAGAGTTTTTTTTTTTTTTTTCAAAAATAGTGATACTGTGCAGACAGGACAATTCGTATAAAATGACGGAGAGAGATTCAGAACCAAATAGTGTTATGAGGTTTGTTAAGGGGGAAAAAATAGCAAGACAAATGGAAGAGAAAGAGTATGCAATGATTTAAAAATAAAATAAAATTTGCGTGCATGCTGTATTTGTCCTTATCTAGTGATCACGCTTGAATATTTTTTTTCTCTTTCTCCCGTATTCTCCCTTCAACCACTATATCATCATATAACTTCATTACCCTTGAATGATTGATATTAACCTATTAGGTGTGTATCTAAATCATACTTCCCAAATATATGCTAAAGTCTCAAAATATATGAAGTGCACTGAGATCATATCTTCCTTTTGTAGTGTCAACATTATCTGCATTTGATTGAATGTAAAAATATGGATATACATGCATTGCAAATGTCATTTCTAACACATACACATAACATATAGAGCTTTTACAAATTTACTACATCGTAACATTGCACATAAGATTGTCAATGATCTCATGCATTTGATATATACAACTTTAAAATTTTATTTAAAACTATAATTTGATTTTGATACTTGTTCACCTTGTATTTTTCATGAATGACGCTTCTTTTTTAAAAGCATCTTACACCGAATAAAATTCTCAAGTGTCAACAACTTCATTAGTATTTTTTCTCCATGTTAATTGCACAAGTTGTATAATTAGCATATTCCATGCTATTCCATGCACCCATCCTAAGTAACAACTGAACTTTTAATGTCACTAAAATTGGGTTTACTAAAATACCTAATATATGATTTTTTGTTAATATTATATTTCACTTATTAATGTGAAAGATAATATTACAAAAATAGTAAACACCTCGTTATTTAACTAGTTTACACTTTAAAAAAATTCATTAAATATTGAATGATTTAGAAACTAAAATTTTTAATTTCAACAATAATTAATGTAAAGATCATTTTAGAGATTAAAAAATAATTGGTCTCTAAATTGGTTTCTAATGTCATTAAAATGATTTTTACAAAAATATCATTGAATTGGTTTTTGAGACAGTATCTAAATCAGTTTAAAAAATTAGCTACCAACATTTTAACTATTTATAAAATTAGTTTCTAAATCAATCTTTGATATATTTAAAAACCAATATGAAGAAATATTAATCTCTAAAATTATTTTTTTCTTATAATGTTAATTGCTTGAATAAATTACCTCATTACTCCCTCACATTGGTGATATGAAGAGGTTTGATTCACTTTAATCTAGATTTCATGCTTCCACCAATGATAAATTACTCATCCCATGTAAAGATTGTTCACAACCAGTGCATATTCATGACAAATTCTATAGTGTTTTAATTAATTAGATAGTTAAATTCTCTGAGACTGTAATTTTAAATTCTTTGTTCAATTTAACGACTTAAAAATTAAAAACAATAATTATATAATTTAACATAATATATGATGATGTGTTGTTTTTATGAAAATTCCTTTCATACGTTTTAAGAGTAGATCTTTTATACTTATTCTTGGAGTAATTAAATTCTTTCTCTTGTTTTATATAATTTTTTTTAAAAACAAACACAAATATTATAAATGAAAAAGGACATGAAATGTGTCCTAAGTAACGAAAAAATTGCAATTTACTAGAAAATAAAATCAAGTCAACTCATCAAAGCAAGACTAAGTGAAACCAAATGACAAGTACACCAAGCATAGAAAGGAAAGCAACCAACAGATGGAATCTTATAACAAATTCAAGATCAAGAAGAATGCTTGATCCTTTTGACCATTACCTCCACATCCACCACTTCCTCTTTGAAGATGACATCATTTTTGTGTAACTAGATATACCAAAAAATGACCATCCAAATGACATGGTGAACATGCCTCAACCTTTTATCGATAAACAACTCACCTTGTTGAACAAAATGACACTTGATTTGATTGTGCCCCACCACCGAAAGTCCCAACTAATGATGCACCGCATCCCACTCTGTTGAAGCAAAACTACAACCCATAAATAAGTGGTTCTCATCCTCTACCGACCCTAACAGAACACACACAAAGCCTCAATCACCACCACTCGTCGATCCAAAGCCACTCTGTGGAGACGCTAAGAAAACACAAGGACTTTGGACAAACATGTTGTCCTTTACATGATGTTAAACACCCCGTCTTGAGAGCTTCTAACAATTTTATCACACAATAGCTTATAAATTATGACGACGAAGAAGAGATTCAAGATAGACCATTTCCACACATCTGGAAAGTCCTCCACCCATGCAATAGAAGACAAGACCTCTTGTTTTATAGGTTACAATTACGCATTATTTACAATTCAATTAAAGAGTTGTTTGGAATTACGAACTACAAACATTACTAGGTCAATAATCAAGTGATCTTTACTCAACGATTGTTCGATGATAAATGTACGGACATTATATATAAAAAAAAAGTTTAATACTCATTTATGTCATATTATTTATTTATTTTTTGTTTAATTGAGTTATGACATTATTTGGTCATTCCTGTTAATTATTTGTTTTTCATGCTTAATTGAGTATTGATATTTGTTAAAAATGCTTAATTAAATCCAATGTGTCATCCCCTTATAGGAGTTGACGAAAAGAACCCAATTGTATATTTTTAACAAATATTAAAACCCAATTGAGTAAAAAAAATAAATAACAAAACTTAAGACCTAATTAATTATACAAATAATATAGTACTCAATTAAACATAAAAAATAAAAAACATAACTTAAAGATAAAAAATAAAAAATAAGTTCTAAATGGGTATTAAACAAAAAAAAATTATATTATAAAAAGTGGTCACTGTCCAAATTAAAGATCAAATGATCCTATAAACAGTGAGAGTTTGAAAAAGAAAGAAAGAAATGACACTATTTTTTTTCAACTCTTTGTTTTGGAAAATAGGAAATACATGTGATGTGATATAGTTTCAGAAATGAAGGACGAAAATGACATGTTATTTTAATATTACTTCCAAATATTATTATTAGGACTAAAAATATATTTTTTAATTTTTATATATTAAACGCAACACATTACCTATCAACGGAAGAATTGGAATTGTACTATATTTTGTGTTCAGGGTTCCCAAAGTAATTGGTTTTAGTTATCTTTAAAAAAAAGTCTTTATATATCAACTTGTAGAAAACAAAAAGGGTTACACAGCGAGTCTTTGAACTTTTTAATTGGCAAGAATACAACTTTAGTTTCTCTATTTTATCAAAGTTGTAATTTTGGTTTTTCTATAAATTTCAAACAAGAAATATGAGATTGTCATAATGTTGTGAGAGGATTCAAATTCTCTCTTCAACCAAATGATTCGATAATTTGCAAAAAAACTATAAAGGAGTATAAAATAAAAGTAATGTCAGCCAAACATTTTTTCTACTCAAATAATATAGAATTATATTTTATTTTGTAAACAACTACACGTAAAGGCAACAAATCACAATCCGAGACTCCTACAAATTATAGCTAATTTATCTCTTGTTTTTAATTTTTGTCCATTTATGTTGCTTGAAATGGAAAGTAAACGCAAAAGAATTAAAAGTGAAAAAAGGCCGAAAGAAGAAGATAAGAAAAAGCGAAAGGTAGGAAGGAGAGTAATAATTATTAGAAAAGAAAATTTGCAAAAGGAATTAAAATAAAATTATTAAACGAGAAAAGAGTGATGAGAAAAGTACAAAAACAAACTGATGTACGAGGAAGCGTCAACGCCAAATTGTAACTGTCTCTTTTCTTTTCTTTTTTTTCTTTCCCCAATGGAGATGGAAAAGGAAATTATGCAAAGCAAAATGTAGAGGACGACAAAAGGAAACTCATCACTAGTCACCCCCATCATCTATATTACTTCACACTTCACAACCTCACACAAATCATAGCCCTTTCTCTCTATATCAAATATCCTCTTCTTTTTTTTTTCACTTTCCTATTAGATTTGGTTAGACATTAATTTCACTTTCAATATTACGATATTATGATGATAGCTGAATTAAATGAATTTTAAACATAACAAAAATTAAAAATATATTTATTAAAAAGATTGTCTATATGATGTGTATGCATGATGTTTAATCACTATGTCAATATGTTGGGTATTTATATTTAATATATAACCTCTTTATATCTAATATAATATATGATAAAGAAATGAATGATAAACAAAATGCCACTCACGCAATTTGAAAATGGAAGCATGGTCCCCTCTCCCTCTCTTCCTTCCTTTCCTTTTCTAGATGCTTCCCCTTTTTCTTCTTACTTTAGAGCACACTTACACTTAAATTTACACGAGCTAGCTCTTGTTTGGAGGCGTGACCACAACCTCACTTCACTCGTTGCTGCTTTGTTTACTGGTTTTTTTTATTTCGAGTTTTGACCTAATCATTTGTACTACTAATGCCAACTTTTCCACCTGGCCTGCCCATATATATGCATACACTTTTTCTCTTGTCTAGGATCCCCTTCTTTATGATCATTTTGAGTCTATGCTACGCATTCTTATTCTAATTCTATTCATAATGCTAATCAATCGATCATTATCAAGTATAATTAAGAAGAAACAAACTCTGGTGTCCACTATATATATGTACATTTGGAAGCTAGGGTTCCATTGTTAGTTATAACCAAAGTCCAATACAAAGGACAAACTAATTCAATTTTGTTGATGGATGTGGTCCTAGAATTATTTACTTTCTTTTGCACGGACTCGTGAGAACAGGAAATTAAGACCCACGGATAGATAGACAAATTAAACTTACGATAAATGGTGATTTGGTACGTATTTGGTTTCATATAGCGGAATTATCCTTAGTTAAGAATTGATTTTAGATTATTTTTTGTGTTTGGTTTCATGGTTAAATTTTTTTTTTAAATTAATTATAAACTCAAAATTGATTATGAACCGAAACAACAATCTATAATACATTGTTACTTAAATGAATTGTTTATCTTATTTTTATGGATTTTACAATTTTATATAAATTTAAACATTTTACATAAAAATTTATTTCAATGCTAAGGCTGTTAGTCTAAGTTCTTAATTTAATTTTATAGGCTTACAATATTTAAAACAACTTTTTCTTTAAATTTATGTAACTCTTTTAACACTTTTATTGAATTTATTGAAGATGTTTCAATAATAATTTCTTCTTTAAATCTAAAAATTTATAATAAATTTTATTTCAAAATCAAACATTACTTTATGCTTGGTGGTAAGATTGTATTTTCGAATTCAGTAGACCTAAAACACAAGAACGTCAACTCTGTAAAAAAGTGTGAACATCATGTCTGCCTCATATCAACCCTTATATTGTGGCCTTTGTCTTCTTACAGTTGTAGGCAGCCCTGCGTAATGGCTTTTTTAAACAATCTACCCATGAAATATACCGTACACTTCAAACTCAATTTTACTATCAACTTTAATCCAAAGACACTTGAATAAATTTATACCGTGGACATAATTATAGTTCGTTAAAGCCGTGCCCCCATAGTGCTTTTAGTAATATTCTTTATTTCGTACTTTATAATATAATATAGTATATATGATGAGACTTAGGAGAGACCAATAGATATTAACTGGCTCTATATTAAATATGACATTATATTTTTTTCTCTGGTTGTAGGTAGACTTTGCTTTCAGCACATCAAATTCTGCCCTAGTTCCAAAATAGAATGTTTGGGGAACATGATATTGTGACTGGTTTTACTCCACCCGATCCCCTTTTATTTTTGCTGGCTAATAATTAGAACTCAGTACAAAAGAAGTTCTTCCAACGACCTAAAAATAGGTTACGATCTATTTTCCCTTGGCTTTTGTTTTTTCTTTTTTCCTTTTATGCTTTTACTCGTGTTTAATTTGAAAATGTTCTCAAACCAACCATGCTAATTAGGGCGTGACGAAATGAATTTTTTTTTTTTTCCAATTTGAATACGCTCACTAATTAAACAAGCTAGAAACTAGACAAATTTAGGTAAAATGCAATTTTTATACTTTATAAAGAAGACTTAATATTATATTGTTTTAGTTCTCTTTTGTTTTAGGATTATTGTTTTATCACTCTTTAGTAATGATGTAATATATATAAAAATTAAATGACATAAAAAATCATGTTATCATTAAAAAGTAATTATAAGAATTATTTTTAAAAATTTTAAATTTACATATATTAAAAATTTAAAATCAATGAAAAAAAAAATCAAAGTACCAAAACAAAATGAAATCATATTTAGAGATACTAAAACCAAATTTATATCAATCATATCAAAGTTTATATCTACACATAATGGAGATTAGTCAAAATAGGTGCTATCACTTCATAAAAAGTGAAGTCATAGGTATATAAATAACCCCAACAATTAATTAAGATTGATATTTATGTACTGCTGGTTGTGTGCAAGTGTTTGTTTTCATTTGAAAATAAGATAACCACCATCTACTTGGTATGATATAATTAGTCTTTAAATAATAGACGAAAATCCACACCTACTGATGTTAAGGCCTAACCGACAATTTTCCTCAAATGAGGTATCTCTTGATACTCTATGGTGTTAAGCAACCATGACCTGGCCTTTTTTTTTGCTTTAAAATTAAGATCCGTGGCTCTCTCACACTACCAAACCCCATGAGTTTCTTCTTAAATTAAAATATACTTGGTTCTCACTCCTAATTTGTGCAAAACGTTGAACCCTACTTTAGGTAGATACGTATATATATTATGAGAAAAACATAAAATAATGTCAACACGTTGTCAATATATGTATATTATATTGCTTGTGTTTGTTTTAGAGAAAGAAACAAGTTGTTGTAATTGGAGAAACATATACTAGAGATGCTTGCTTCTCCATGGGTATTGGTTCAAGAGATCGTAGTTGATTTTTAAGTAATTATTATTCAATTTCACATTAACTAACACATATATACCATGGAAAATATAAAATAGTTTGACTAAAAATCCATGCAATAGCGTACACGAGAACCATAAAAGATCAAGGACGTGTCCCTTTTCAACGTTCCTATTCACATGTATCGTCATTTGATTTTGTGTCTGTCTTTGTGTCCGTGTTGGGACAAACCAACCGAGTTGGAAAAATTAAGACCTTTTGTGTATATAATAATTAATTAACTGCTAGCTTGGTCACATCTTGTGCCAAGTTTATTGTTTTTAATGTTATTACTTTTTTTGCTGTTAAGAAAAATTTAGTAAGATAATACTCCGAATGAATTCCTCTGTGCTAGGTAGGTATAAATTAATAATTACAAATATATAATGCTGTACATGTAGCAATATATCTCTGTGTGAGAAAGATAAGTCGAGAGGAAAATGCCAAAAGATCATTTTGAAGCATTTGTCTATATATGATATAATAAAATTTATCTTACAGCGATATGTAGGGCACTCTAGTCTCTAATATTATACCCTATATAATTAATTAGACAGTTCGAGCCACCATATAGATACCATACCATGCCCTGTATCATAATCGATCAATTGATGGGTTGTTGTTATTGGGACAAGAGAAGCAAACATGCATGTCCTTCTCTAGAGGTCACTTTCTCTTAGATGATTACACCAAGGGTCCAATATGCTCATCATATGGCTCCACCCTTAGATACCTATATAATTTTACTAAGGCTTAATTATACTTTTTTATTTTTAAACTTTTTATCTTCCATCTTTTATCCATTAATAAACGTAAAAGTTAGCAATAAAAAAAGAAAAAAAATTAAGAGTAAAATTCGTCTAAAAAGAGGTGCAAAATTTACTTTAAAAAATTAAGCCCTCGATTAATTTCATTTCATATCCTTCTTGAATTCTTCTTCCACAATTGTATATCCCATTCCCACTCACCACTTGTTCCTCCCATTTATTTTTAATTTGTGTTTACCTTTATTTTTTCTTATCTTGTTCATTATGATAAACCTCTAATGTGTGCGATGTGGGGATGTTAAGTTGGTTAGCAAAAGGTGAGAAAAATAAATGGAAAATCTAAAAAAGAAAAAGGGAAAGTGAAAGAGAGAAAAAGCATTGAAAATTATGGGTGTGGCGAGTGAGTGTTGAGCTCGGGGGAGGCCCTTTTGGGCATGGGCCCATTAAGAAAATGACATGAAATAATTGAAAGCATAGCATAGCACTTTGTGTTGTGAGAACAAAATGGGACTGTTGTTGTTGCTGTTGTGCCTCTAAGGTGGTCCTGATCAGCAGCTCGGTCGTGTTGTAAAGGGGTCCAGGTGGCACTGCCGCCGGCCGGCAGGGGTGGCCATGGCCACGTGGGAGCTGTGGTCCAAAGGGGGATCAGTGTGGTGTTCGCCACGTGTCGCGAGAAGAGAGGTGACAGCCTGTGTTGTGCAAGAAGAGCATGGTCATCATGGATATGCATGAGAATGAATGAGAACGAGTTTTGTAGAGTGTAAATTGTGTGAAAAGTTTTAAATAATTTTCTCTCTCTCTCTCTCTCTCTGTGTATATATAGCTCATCTTTGCAAGATGGATCTGATCATATCAACATTTGAATTTCTAAATGAAAAGTGATTTTTTTTTTTTTTTTAAGGGAAAATGAAAAGTGAATTAAGCGCTTATTCTTTCAACAATATCACGACAAGTGGAAAACTATACTTTAATATTTTAAGCAGAGTTTCGGATTCGTGTTTTTGTAAATAAAAAATAATAATTAATTAAAAAAATACTAAAGGTTAATTAGGTTATCTGGTTGACAAAAATTAGTTATCGGCTTGGTAATAGATACTTTTATTCTAATGACACGGTGGAAAAAAATAAGTAACAATGACAACGTACTCTTCCCATTAGAAAATTTTCGATAATTACTGTAATATGGTATTCATGCAGCATTTTCTTACCTACAGGACATGGAGAGGGTGCGTGTTTCTTACAGTTTGGCACAAGATGGATGCCATGCAATATTCTTCTACTTTCTTTCTTTTTTTCTTCATTCTGGTTCAAACATGTCCACCTTTTACAGATGCATTAATGTGAACTAGTGTTAACCTTTCAATGTGCAGATATATGTAGTATCAAACACGTGCATCAACAGATAGGATTGTTTCAATTTAATAAGATATTTTGAGTTCGATTTTAGATATATGGTTATGTTAAATACTTGAAAGATTATTTCTAGAGGAATTTTTTCTGACTCGAATATGATTATTTCTGGTAAAAGATACATTTACTAATTTAGATAAAAAAATGTGCATATGTATGTTTTGTCATCTTATTTTTTTAGTTATGTGCTCCTCCTTCAAAAAAAAAGAATCATTTATGTGCATGTAATCATTCTGAATTGCAATGAAAGAGTGTGATATGCTTCTTTTTTTTTTTTTTTTTTTTCTATTCCTCTTATATAGCAACAAGTAACTGATGCAGTCAATAGGAGTTGGCTTTCCTGCTATAGCTTTTAAAGGGAAGAATAAACAAAAGAACAAATTAGGTAACATTGGGTGGTTTTTGAAAACTATATGCCATGCTACTATAATGTTGAAACTTGAAATGTACAGTATTAATGCAGTTAGAATGAGAGAGACCCAAAGGCTTTTTTATTTTTTATTCCAGAGAGAGATCCAAAGGCTACACAAGTATAAGATGGTACCATTAAAGATAACTTAAAAAAATTAATTATTGCCACCTATGTATCAACAAGATACATTTAGTTTTTGGTAATCAATTAGTTAAGAACTCTATAATTATATTTTGTTACATTATAATACGGGTGCCAAAAATCAATTTTTGGAAGGTTTTTGTTGTGTATTTTATCCGCACCTCTTCCACAGCAAGGAAAACATGAATATGTTGTATAATTTACACAATAATAATGTATTTTGATGTGAAATATAAAGTGAGAATATAAGGCGGTAGCCAAAAAATAATAGAATGAATCCAAATATTCAAATTAATGAGAAATACAAAAAGATATAAATACAAAGTGTAACAGAAAATAACAAAAAAAGATTACAATAGAATATTCTAATAAATATAAAAATCATAAAGATATTATTTATAGCATTTGAGTCTTTTTTTAAAAGCACATTGGGGGTGAGAGTAGCAAAATTGAAGATGAGAATAGTAATCCTTATGAATTCCTAGTGAAGGTCCAATATTTTTTTAACAAAGCAGGCCCATTTATGCGCTTCAAATGTATGCAGATTATATACTTTGAAAATTACTTGATGCAGCCTATTTTCACCATTAGCCCATTGGGCCAGGCTGGATTGACCTAACCATTCCTCACTAAGCATATATATATTCCAATCATGCTCTATCTTGCATGCGTAGGAGGACTTATATTTATTCATTTAAAGTTTTAAATTGTCTCATTCCAAGATTAAGGTTGCATATCTTGAACCCGTTATCTTTGAATATTTGTGTAAATTACTAGTAAAAAATATAAGAAATATATATATTTTTTATAATTTTGATAATTTGTAGAAGATCATTTTTTTAAAAGATACTAAAAATGTGTAGTTTTAGTAAAAACGAAGGAAAATTTCATTTGAACACTATTTATATCTTATCCTATCACTATCTAGTTTGTACCAATAAAAGGACAAAATATCATAAGGATGTTATTTAAATGTTCATGTATACTAAAATATTAAATAAATTAAAGTTTATCTTCCTCTTATCTCTTTATATATTTACTCCAAATATTAAATAATTATTTTGTGTTCTTATTATTTTCTCATATCCACTCTTATCATATCATATCCTAATTATCATATCATATAATATCCTAATTATCAAATAGGCTGTTAATTAAGGTTATGAAACACGTTAAAAAAGGAAAATGATATTTTAGGTTTAATGTACGTTTTTTCATAGTTAACTACATTCTCTCGTGTATACTTTTATTTTATTTTCTCACTATTATGCATTACAGTACAATTTATACTGTTGAAGTCATGTAAAAGCAATATAAATTTTTCTTTTTATATATTTCCTCTTCCTCCGACATTAATAAAAGAAAAACTATACCATGGTACGAAACAAACTTCGTGAATCTTGAATGAATTATATAACAATTTCACCGTGGATAAAGGAAGACCATCAAATTACATTGACATTAATCCAACTTCATGTTCCTCAAAAATAAAATATACTAATCAACTACAGGAATCCTCTAGTTACAGATAGACAATCCTGTGAAAAAAACCCGTAACCCATCTCAAACTAATGACTAAATAAATTGTCCATAAAAAAATGACTAAATTAACTAATGTCATTTCTTGTGTAAAATAAACTAGATATATCAAAGAGTTTTCCCTTATTGATCATGACCCTTGGCCCAGTCAAGAAAACCACAAGAAGACAACAATGTCTTGTTATTATTGGATTTAGGTTTGGTGATATTTTTTGTATCCTTCTTCTTCTTCTTCAAGTTCACGATGAACACTTTGGTTGTTGGCTTTATCATGGACTTTTTTTTTGTCTTCCTTCTTCCCAAAGGTGCTAAAGGGGTTATACATAATGAGGTATCTTTGTCGAAACAATGCATGTTTCTTTTTTTGCATGTACTTAGCATATTCTTGATCCATCAATGAAGATTGAAGAGGAACACCACCAACATCATTGTCTTTTTTCATGAGTATTTGGTTTCTCAAGAAAGCTGCATCTTCTAACGCATGTGGATAAGGTTTTGCATGCTCAAATTCTTGGCCTTTGAAGTCTTGAGTGATGGAAGAATAGTGACCCATATCTTTCTGGTTTAATTGAAACAAAACTTGTTTTGTTTTGTTTTCTTTATTGTGTTGAACTTGGACACATACACACACTTTCTTATATATAGAGAGAGTAAGAGATATTAGATACATGATAAGATCATTAATTATCATTTGGCATCAAATCACCCATTATTAATTGATTTGGATTTAGATATAATAAATCTATATTTGAATCAAAATTATATGGTTATATCTTCTCACAATATTTGTTTTGTTTTAATTTTTAAATGAATATACATATTTAATATTTTCAAAACTTACAAAGTGTTTAACACCTTGATTCATAAACAGAAAAGATTAAAAAAAAAAAAAAAACACACACACACACATAGGTATATAGGAGGTGACCTATGAAAACTGCATTTTTATGTGAGAAGAATGAGAATAAACATTCTTATTTATTGGATTAAATTAAATAGTAAAGATTAATATAGTCATTTAAAAATTAACGTACACCTATTTCATTTGATCTCTCTACTTTTCTCTTTAGTGCATCCAAAATTTTAAAAAAATTACAAAATATTCAAAAGATTTATTTTGTCACGTTCTAAAATATCTAAAACTTATCATTATCGCCATCAAGAGTTGTCCTATCACCATGACCACCATTGCCAACATGGTCACTATCACTAGAGCCACCGTTATCGTCATCATCATCATGGTCGTCGTCCCCGTTGTTGTCGCCACCACCATTGGCAATGGTGGTAGCGACAACAACGGGACGACGACACCATGATGATGATGATGTGATGACGGCCTGGCCTAATGACAATAATAACGGGGATAACGACCATGATGGTGGCCCTAGCAGTAGTGGTAACCATGTTGGTGGTGGTGGTGGTGGTAGTCATGGTGATGGGACAACTCTTGGTGGCGATGATAATAAATCTTTAATATTTTAGATGTGATAAAATAATTATTTTGAATATTTGGTAAATCTTTTATTTTTTTTAAAATTTTGGATGCAATGAAGAGGAAAAGCAGAGAGATCAAATGAAGTTGATAGGTTTTCGACAAGCTTACCAAAAATCGTTCAAATAAATAAAATGGTAAGAAACCAAGTATTGAACACAGGCTCACGTAACGTATTTAATTATGCAAGATGTATTACTAAACGGAGAATGTGTAAAGATTACTTGAATAACAATAAAATGAAATTAAAACTAAATATAAGCAATGAGAATTGGTTCAGAACGTAGAACAAACACTTGGTGTACAAAAATGTCGACTCAATGATGCGAAGCAATTAGGGTTTGAATTCGCCCATTTATCATTTCATATAAACAAACCAAGCAATTATACAAGATGAATTCACGAATTTACCATAAATCTACCAAATTACTCTAACCCCTTGATTCGATTAACGAAACTACTTGCATGGAGCTCAAAGATTAGAAAAATGGCTAATGACCCCTATCCTATTCCCAGGGATAAGTATCATTAGTTACCATCTCCATTTCTAGGTATAGCAAAGCTTTCTAGCAATTAATATACCCAAACATCAATCAAAGGTAGGTCACACCCAAGAAAGCCTTAAGAGAAGAAGATAAAGCAATAAATTCAAAATTCAAACTTATATAAAATTCAGAAGAAGTTTACATGAGATTCAGATGGCTTCTTCAAACCCCAACTAAAGGAGTTTAGCTATACATGAAGGTGGAGGAAGGAGCCATGTTGAGTGGGTACATGGGTAGAGAGGAAGAAGAAGCAAAAAATGAAAATGTGACAATGGAATAGTGACGGCGCAACAATCCTTGGGCTTATGTTATATTAATTTCTCGACCTACTTGGGACCCCCCTCTAAAAAGCAACATATCTCACGTTTGACTCATCTGTATAAGTGTCTTTTCGTTAAGCGCCAACTCGCGCTTAGCGAGCAAAGGGAATTATGCTTAACGCGACATTGTGCTTAGCAAATTTTCTTATTTGTCTGAGAAATTCGCTAAGCCTCAAATTTGGCTAAGCGATTCTTCAATCTTCAGTATTTGCTCCAAGTCTGTAGGCTTAGCGCCAGGTCTACACACACCCTTTGATTTCATCCAGATGCTCTTGCTAAACGCAGAATCACGCTAAGCGAGCTCTCTCCAAAATGGTCAAATCTTCAATCTAACTCAAAATGAGGAAATTTACCTGCAAAACATGAAATTTTTGCCTAATTCCTAAAGACTAGCTATCTAATGTTAATAAATTATAAGACTTTAAAAACACTGAACAAATGAGTTCTACTAAAGCTATCAATAAGGAAAAAGAAGATATCTATAATCTATATTATATGCTTGCAAAAAAAAATATTTTAAGAAATTATTTTAATAATGATATATTAAAAATATAAAATAATCTTACATCCAATAAAATTTTACTATTTATAAGAATTTAAAGATAATTTGATAAAATTAAACAAACTTCCATGCTATAAATAATATATATAGTTATCCATGTTAATTAAAATATATTGTAATATTTCCTTGTTACTTCTTTTTTTTTAATCTTTGTATGTATAAATATGTTACTCCTATTGTATTATCTACTTAATTTGTCTTCTACTCTTTTATTTTTTTATTTTTTATTTTTTATATTTAACACGTTATATATTAACACAGTTATCTTTTTAAACTGGTGCATCATATTTTTCTCAAATAAAATTTACACGTGATGACTCCTTCATGCATTTTACAAAATAAATTAATTTGTACAAAAATTTCAAAAAATAAATTTACCCGTTATATTTTGATTTGTACAAGATTAAGGTTATATTTTGGAATTTATATCATGTTGAAAAAAAATTATGTGGAAAGAAAGTTATCTCATTCAAAGATTAAGGTGATATATCTTGAACCCGATATCTTTGAATATTTGCTTAAATTACTGGTAAGAATTATATATATATATATATGGCGATGATTAATTAACACCAAGGTATCAAATTGGACTTTGATACCAAATCTAAACCGTTAAATTGAATAATTATTTTTAATAAAAATAAAATTATTAATCTCAATAATTAGATTAAAATCATTTAAAATTTAAATTAAAATCTCATTTAACCATAAAATATCTAAAATATTTAATAAATATTTAAAATATTTAATTTATCACATTTTAGAATGTCTTAAATCTTTTATCACCACAGTCATGATAGTCGCCACTAACATAGTCATCATCGTCGTTGCGCTGTTGTCGCCACCACCGGTGATGGTGGCGATGACAACAACAAACGATGATGACCATGTTAGTGACGACAATGGTGCTCATAAAGACATTTATGGTAGCAGCTGACTGTCATGGTGGTAGCTATAGTGACATTTATGATAGTGATGACAATGACCATAATGATAGTGGTGACAATTATGATGATAAAGTGAGGATAATTTTTTGTTGAGTGCTCCTTTCACAATAGAGGAAATTAAAGAGGCCTTGTTTCAAATGCATCTTGACAAATCACCAGGCCTGATGGTTTAAATTCAGCATTTTATAGAAGATTTTAAAGTCTTTATGGAAAGGATATCTTTCATGCTTGCTGCTCCTGACTATACTTAGGTTCTCTACCGACAGGAATAAATGACACATTCATTGTCTTAATTCCTAAGTGTGAGAAGCTTTGAGCGACTTCAAGCCTATAGTTTTATGTAATGTGATTTACAAGATTTTGTTTAAATCGTTGGTGAACAGGTTGAAGCAGATTTTACCACACATAATTGAAGAGGAGCAATCAACTTTTGTGGAGGGAAGATCAATCATGGATAATGTGTTAATGGCATATGAGATTATTCACTACCTGAAGGCGAAAAGGAGGGGAAAGTTTGGTGAACTTGCTTTGAAAATAGACATCAGCAAAGCTTATGATAGGGTGGACTGGGGATACTTGCGAGCTGCTATGATCAAAATGGGTTTCAACCATGATTGGGTGAAGTAGATCATGTTATGTGTAGAATCAATGCAGTACAAGGTCAAGATGAACAATGAACTGATTGGCCCTATCATTCCCAGAAGAGGTTTTAAACAAGGGGATCCTTTATCCCCTTATCTGTTTTTGATATGTGCAGAGGGTTTAAGCGCACTTATACAACAGGTGTTAGAACCAAGACATTTGATGATGTTTGACCCCTAATACCTTGATAGGTTTTGATGATAACAAATATAATAATATTTGATCAATTAATGATTTCAGACTAGTGATTTCAGGAAATCAAAGTAAGAATAGACAATGGTAATATCTCTCAACTCAAATCTTACGCTTTAACTGTCTAAGAACTTATATTGGTTATATTTAGCACTGAAAATGGCTATAAACAAATTTAAATAAGTTCTTAACTGTTTATGCTATGTCCCCAGGCTAGACGATGTTTGAAGCCAAGGCCAAACGATGTTTAAGGCTAGAACAGACCATATCTTTTAATTAAGAATGTGTTTGTTAAGCTAGACGATGTCTGAGGCTAAAATAGACCATGTCTTTTAATTAAGAATGTGTTTGTTAAAGCCAGACGTTGTCTGAACATGAACAGACCATACTTAATCAAGACCAGACTATGTTTGTTAAGCCAAATTTTGTCTATGCAAGAACAGAACGTAAACTGTCATAAGTACTGAGGAATACGTGTTTTATAATTAATTCTTTACTCAAATAAAGGCACTGCTGCAACTGAAACAAAGGGAGATATCCTTTGACATTACTTTCTTTGATTCCTCGTATTACTTGCATGTCTCGTACTATGTAAAGTGTGCAGGTACAGCAAAAAGAACCAATCAACATTGGGATGTACACTTTTAGCTAAAAGATAAACTGTAATAGAGACAAAAACTTGCTCCCATAAGATAAAGCACAGTCAAAGCTACTTCAATACTCTATTGTGTGAGACAACGGAAATAAGTCTTCTCCAACGTTCAAATTCATCAAGCCCACTTTATAAGGAAGACTCTATGAAACAAAGAGGAACAAGCTAGAAAAAGTAAAATGAATTGAACGTGAATTGGATAACAAAAATTCTAAACAGCAAGAGAAAGCATTCTGAGAGCAAGTCTTGAACACGAGCTGAGAGAAACAGAACACCCATCCTCTACAAGCTCACACAGATTCAACAATTGATTATATCCTCTCCTTGAGAGTTATCTAAATCTAATACATTTTTGTATAGAAAGCCAGGAGTGGCTTAGTGATAAAAGAATACTTGGGAAGTATAATCTCAGGGGGAGATTCATACTTGTAACCAGAAGTGGTTTAGAATACTTGTAGTCAGTAGTGGCATAGAGAATACTTGTAGCTAGAAGTGGTAGTGAAAAATACTTGTTTTGTAATCAGTTGATTATAGTGGAACCCTTTGACAATTGTTAAAGGAGAACTGGACGTAGCTCAAGTTGAGTGAACCAGTATAAAAACAAGCTCTCATTTGTTGTCTTGTGTTTACAAATATTTATCTTGCTCACTGTGTTCTTTTGAAAAGATTTTTTAAGCTTTGCCTTACAAGGATATATTTGTTGCTTTAAACTAACATATATCTAAGAGAGCAATTTGTCAACTAATAGTATTTGTGAAAAGGTTTAAAACCATTATTCAACCCCCCTTCTAGTGTGTTCTTGTGTATTTCAACAGGCACAGGAGCAAAATCGTCTACATGACATTTCAATCTGCAAAGGAGCACCGATTATTAACCACCTCCTCTTTGCAGATGATAGTTATTTATTTTGTAGGGCCACCGTAAATGAAGTGGAGGAACTTCAAAGGTTATTAGAAGTTTATAAGTTGGCTTCAGGATAGGCTATTAATCTCAATAAATCAGAGATTTTCTATAGCTCTAACATTCCTAAGGCTAGAAGAGTATTGTTATCAAACAAGCTAGGGGTGCACTCAAGAATTGGATTAGGAAAGTATCTCGGAATGCCTTCAGTGGTTGGGAGAAACAGGAGGAACACTTTTAATTTGGTGAAGAATAAGGTATGGTGGAAGATCAATTCGATGGCGGGAAAATTCTTATCAAAAGCGGGATGTGAGATTATGATCAAGGCGGTATTGCAAGCTATACCAACTTATGTTATGAGTGCTTACCTGCTACCAAAGTCTACCACAGAGGAGCTGCAAAGGATACTTAATTCCTATTGGTGGGGGAAGACAAGCAAAGGAATGAGGTGAATGAAATGGGAGAAATTGACAGTAAGAAAGGAGTTAGGAGGAATGAATTTTCGTGACCTTACTGGTTTCAATCAAGCTATGCTGGGGAAAAAAGGATGGAGGTTCATAGCTCACCCCAATGCTATGGTGACTAAGTTTTTCAAAGTTAAATATTTCTTGTTAGGGGAATTTTTGGATTCCAATCTAGGCTATAATCCAAGTTATCAATGGCGTAGCATATGGAGTTCCCGAGACTTGCTCAAGGTTGGAACTAGATGGAGAATCGGAGATGGTGCAAATATTAAGGTATGGATAGGTCAATGGATCAGAGATTGGGACACAAGACCAATAGGTGTAAGTCCTCACAATTCTATTTGTTCCCTACGGGTAAAGGACTTAATGCTTCCTGATACAAGATAATGGGACAACATTTTTGTTCATGCTGTAGCTCCTTAGCTAGTAGAACATATTCTACATATCCCCTTACATCCCACAAATGAAGATGCCTTGATTTAGACAATAACTAATGATGGCTTATATTCTATTAAGTCTGCATACTGGCTTTATATGGAGCATTTTGGTAATAACCAGCAATATCAAGTGATAGGAAATTGGAAGAAGATATGGAGTTTGAAGGTTCCATAGAAAATCAAAGTCTTTTTATGGAAAGTAAGTCGAGATTACATCCTTACTAGGATGCAGGTAGCAGGTTTGAGTCATTAAACACGTGGAGAAAACCTATGGAGGGTTATTGTAAATGCAATACTGATGTTGCAATTTTTTACGATCAAGCCGTGATGGGAGTTGGCAACTGCATTAGAGATGACAAAGGCAAATTCAGCTTGGCTCGTACAAGTTGGATGCATGCAAGGATTCAATCATATGAAGGGGAGGCTAGTGCATTGCTACAAGCTATGTAGTGGGTAGTGAATTTTTGAAACAGATTGTAAATCCTTGGTTGAGCAAGTGTAGGGTAGCAGGAATTATATTTCTGAATCTGGTTTAATTATCAAATAGATTAGAATAATTTTAAAGGTTAATAGGTACTTTCAGGTTCTGTTTGTTAGGAGATCAGCTAATACAGTGGCTCATACTCTAACTAGACATGCTTTAGAGAATTCTAATGCTAATATTTTCCATTCACCACCTATTTGTATTCAACAAATTATTGAAATGGAAGAAGTATGATTCTTTTTTTATAAAAAATAAAATAAAAATGAATTTCAAATATTTAAAACATGATAAATTAAATATTTTGATTATATCGTAAAGAATCTTTTAGAGGTTTTATTATTAAATGAAGTTTTAATTTGAATTATTTTTTTTAAGTTAATAAAAGTTATTAAATTTAATTAAAAAATTTGGTGTCAAAATTTAATTTGATACTTTGGTGTCAATTAATCCTTACACCCCCCACATATATTATAATTTTTATAATTAGTAAAAGATAAAAAAATAATTTAAAATATACCAAAAATATGTAGTTTTAGTAAAAAGAAAAAGAAAATTTCATTTGAACACTATTTATATCTTATCCTATATATCACTGTCCAGTTTGTCCAAATAAAAGGACAAAATATCGTAAGGATGTTATTTTAAATAAATGTTTATATATAAAAAAAAGAATAATAAGAAAAATAAGATTTTAAATTAATATTTGTTTAGTTTTCTTTCGGTAACAAATTTTATCTCTAATTTTATACATCAAATTGATAATAAATATTTTTTATAAAGTTATTATTTATTAAATAATTATTCATTAAAAACTAGATAATTAAATAATTGTGTAAAAAAAATCCAACCCACCTTTGATACCGTATGGATCCAGCACTGTTCATATATACTCCAAATATTAAATAAATTAAAGTTTATCTTCCTCTTATCTCTGTATATTTACTCAAAATATTAAATAATTATTTTATGTTCTCGTATCTCTTATCATATCATATCCTATATTGAAGTAGTGGGGTGCTAGATATATTTGGATTTCTGTACATGCATGCTTATAGGGGTACAATTTGGAGATTAGGTTAGGGATCGATTACTTTTTGCTGGTACCCCTGCTATTATAGCCTCGGTGCCATTTGTCTTAGGCATGCTGGGTCTGTAATAGTTTGGTTTTAATAAAAATGACTATGTAAGTTCTTAATAAATCTCATGTACGTTTTTCATGTTAATTCCATTCTCTCATGTATACTTGTATTTTATTTCCTCACTATTATGCATTATAATTTATAGTGTTGAAGTCATGTAAAAGCAATAAGAATTTTTCTTTTCATATTTCCCTCTTCCCCCAACATTAATAAAAGAAAAAACTATGCTATGGTATGAAGCAAACTTCGTGAATCTTGAATCTTGAATGAACTATATAACAATTTCACCATCGATGTATTAAAAACGAAGACCATCACATCGCATTAACATTAATCCACGGCTATTAACTATTTAATAATTTATACACAACTTCATGTTTCTCAAAAAAACATAAAATATAGAATCTCTTGTCTGATTAAGGTATATAAAGGTTATAAACAAATTCTTTTAATGTATATTCATAAACGTGTGCAACTCTTCTATATAAAAGAGTTAGTTACAGGTAAACTTATAAAAGATAATGATAAATAATTTAAACATTCAAATTTATTTATGTAATTATTAAAAGATAATGTTACAAGTGAATTGATTTCTCTCATTATCTAATACAATAGACAATTATGTGAAAAATTCAACTCTTAATCAATCTAAAATTAATAGAGTGAATTGAAGTAAAAACTAACGATTAAATTAATGAATGTTGTGACTCGTGGCACAAGAAACATAAAATAGAAGGATAAAAGAGTTTTTCCTTATTATCATGAGCATTGGCTCAACAAATAAACTCAATCGAAGACAACAATGACTTGATTATTCTCTTCTTCATAGATTGTTTTTTGTCTTCCTTCTTCCCAAAGGTGCTGAAGGGGTTATATGTAATGAGGTATCTTTGTCGATACAGTGCATGTTTCTTTTTTTGCAAGTACAATGCATATTCTTGATCCATCGATAGAGATTGAATAAGAACACCACCAACATTGTTGTTGTCTTTTTTCTTGTGTATTAGGTTTCTCAAGAAAGCCGCATCTTCTGACGCATGTCCATAAGGCTTTGCATGTTTAGATTCTTGATGATGAACATCTAAGGCTTTGAAGTCTCCATTGATGGAAGAGTAGTGATCCATATTTTTCTGATTTAATTGAAACATTGTTTTGGCTTCTTCGATCTGTTGGACTTGACACATACACGCTCTTATATATAGAAAAAGAAATATTAGATATATAATAAATCACTTGTTGATTTGGATTTGGATATAATAAATCTAATTTTGAATCAAATAAGATTTTATCTTTTCACAATTTTTTTATTTTAATTTTTAAATATAAAAACGAACAAAATATTTAACATTTTAATTTTTAAGCAGAAAAAATAACTGAAAGATATCTATATCTATACCATACTTACATATCAAATCTTCATCTATATCTATATATATTTTATATGATTATATCTATGACTCCCTACACTCATATCATTCGAAACTATATACGACTCATAACGCAATTCGATCAAGTAATCCAATTTTATTGACTTTTAACTTAGCTTTTGACAAAAACTAGTTTTATCAATGTCTAAATGCCCCATTTACATAAAAAATGATAAAATAATTCGCTTACCTTAGAAAACCCCCTTACATTAGAATACAACAAAAAAATAATAAGATAAAGGGGATAAAAGCCTTTTTGGCTCAATCGTTTTCTGTACATAGAGTCTCTCTTTGGATTTTCTTTGTGCTTGTGCTCTTTTTTTGAACCACTTGAAGACCTTCTTCAATGCATCATCAATATCCTTTCCACTTTTCTTCTCCAATACAAATTCCTGGCCAAATTTCAAGATAGTGTTCTTATTGGATGGCTTTGGTTTGGTCCTTTAATATCCTGCCATTTAGTGGTGGACCCAAGTACTATTGGGTGAGTAAGGAATATAGAGTGTTATTATTGTTTGCACCTCTATTTTTATAAGTTGAGTCCCTGTCCCAATTGTTTTTAGGTATTGTCATTTTTACTAGGTTTTTTTTTTTATGTTTTATTTGCTTTGTATATTTTATTTGGTTAAAAATTTCATTCCATTTTATATTTTTTCATATGTATGATAATAAATATTATAATTTCTTTTAAATAATTTGTTTCCACTAATTCTAGGTCTTAATCTGTCACTCCTATACATATAAGAGATGATTAGTACACTAGCAGTTGTATATCACTATCTGATTCGTTTTGCCTTCTTACCATTGCCTATTTCTTTTAAGTCTTAGCACACTTGAATTTCCCTTGCCTTAGCTTCAGTTAAACCCTCAGTCTTAAAATTAGCTGAATCTCCATCCTTAAAATTAAATTAGTCGAACAAGCAATATTCAATAAGGATTATTGAACTTGGGTAATAATTTTTAAATCAAATAGCACACTCATTATTCCTTAAATATCGTTGAATACTAACAATAAAAAGCCTATTTGATGTATCACATTTAGCACATCCAAAGCATTTCTTTAATTAGCCTTTGTTCAATTTCAGCATTTGACGTACATTTTTTCTTTTCTTTCAATTGGACTAAGGTTTTATTGCCACGAGTGTTATTCATGCCTTAGCCTTTATTCAATCGGAATTTGGCATTCTTTTTGCGAGTCTTATCCAAATTTCTCCCAACAACTGTATAAAAATATAATTTGATGTAGATGAGATGACTACATCCAAGCTATATGCGGCAGAAGACAAAAATCAAAGAGAAGTGTATAGAAAAACCACAAACTCATTGCGGAGGGTCCAAAATGCTTGTGGTCATGGGCACCCCATATTTCCTCTCTTTTGTTTTTTTGTCATTCCATAGCACGTGTATCTTTCGATGCAGTGGATTAAAGGTTCACCCTGTTTATCATAGTATAAATATCACTTATTCGAAAAAATTTCGCATTACAAAAATTAAACAGGAGACTTTTTATTAAATAATTTTTTTTTACCATATGTAAACAATACTAACTAATTAACAAGCCGTGGTAGTTATTAATAAAATGCTATTTAATAATTAAAAAAAAAAGTTTAAATGATAGTACATTTTTTTTAATAACAAATCAATAATGTTATGTTACAGTACTAAAGTAAAATATAAATGCAATGAATTTATATTAGTTTCATATAAAATCCATTATTTTTTTACTTTGGGTTCAATAATTTTTTTTTTATGTTTTGGATCCTTATAATTTTTTTTATTTTGTTTTGGATTCTTATCATTATTTTTCCTTCATTTTTAGAATGTGTTCATTAGTGTGTCATGTAAACATATCTCGCGTGATAATTTTTGGATCTATATTAGTTCAATATGACGTTTTGAGTTTAATTTAGAAACTATTTTCATAATGAAGTTTCCTTTCTATACCAATTTTTCATCATTCACATAATCATCAAAGTCATCATTCTTACTAATAGTTATGTTCTCTCACTATCCTCAAACATAACACCGTTTCCATTATTCTCACTGTCATCAACTTCATGATCATTACTATCAACATCATCTTGAGCATTAGTATCACTACCATCCTCATGCCCTTCAATTGTAGTAACCAAATGCTCTAGAAAGACCTTAACTATAATGTTTTTATTATGATCCACCCTTGGGGGCAAACCCAGACTTGGAAGGCGGGGGACCAACTATAAAAAAAATTATCTAACAAAAAAAAAATAACTAAATAAATTATTTAGGTATTTTATGTTTAATAATAAATAAAATTAACAATTCAAAATCTACTATAAAAAAATTAATATAAATTAGTCAGTTATATTTATTATATAATATATATAAATATAATATACTAGCAAGTTATGAACTGAACTTGGTCCTTTTAAACAATGTTTCAAGTTTGAGTCTTATGAATGAAAAAAACATGATTGGGAAAAGAAAACCCTACTAAAAATGGCCAGTCAAATTCCTCGACGAAGATTAATCATTAATGAATTATATATACTAACAAAATTAATCATATATAATATTTATATAAGATTTATTTACAAAATAAAATTACTATTGATTTTATAATTTAAAAAGTGAATTAAAAAAAATTGATTCTATAATAACTAAAATTTGATATTTTATAGCATTAAAAAAAATAACATCCTATTTTATAGTTTAAAAAAAATCAAAAAAATAAAAATAATTATATAATAACTAAAGTTAATAAAATATTAATATAATCTTATATAAATTTTTTTTAAAAAGATAAAATTACAGTTTTATAATTTAAAAAAATTAAAGATAAAATTGATTATATAATAATTAAAATTTAATATTTATATAAGATTAAAAAAAAAGATTGATATTGATTTGATAATTTATAAAAACATAATTAAGAAAAAAAAATATAATATTAATAATAAGTTTAGTCAAATATAATATTTATATAAGATTTATTTATAAAATTAAAAAATAACAAAAAAAAAAAACCACTAACAAAGCAGTTGAAAAAAAGGAAAAAACGTTAATTTCACTACAAAATTGCTAAACAAATCCGAAAATTACATCCTAGCCTATTCTCCTTTCCTGTGTGGGAAGGATTTTTAAATTAAACCCTTAGACAGGGAAACTTTAGAGTACAAATTTAAAGTAAAAGGAAAACTTTACAACGTGGAAAAGGTTTTTAAATTAAACTAAAATGATATCATTTTAAATTTGTAAAAATTCAAGATTATCACGTGATATGCTTACGTGTCAATTAACAGACATGGAAGAAAGAATTGGACGACCTATAATAATTTTTTTTTTATAAGAATCTAAAGAAAAAAAAGATATTTTATCAAGATTTAAAACTTATTTAAGTCTATAATATAATTCTCATTAATAGTAATTAATTTTTAAAAATGAAATTCGTGAAGAAGCTCATTTTGACAGCACAACCATGAAGAAACAATTAAATAAGCCATGGCATTGACTCTTTGTCGTGTTTGATTCCTAGCTAGGTGGGAAAACTTAAAATAGTACTGCAGCCTGCATGCAGCTGGTATTGGTAAATGATTGGTGTTTTCCTCGAAATGGATTTTGGCAGAAGGTATATGAATATTATACGTGCCTGGGAGTAATTTGTTTCACTTTTTAGTTAAATTCACTTAATTTTATTTGCTCATGCGCAAGGTTTCGTTGGATTTTAGGAAATATTTTTTTATTTTTAAATATTATAAATTTTTCTTATAAAAATAAAAATATTAAAAACAAAATCGTTAAATGATAAAAATATTTATAAAAGTAAAAATATCAAATTTTTATTTTCAGTTTATAATCTTCTTAAAAAAATATTTCCTCTGAAAATATTTTTAAAAATTAAAACAAACACATTTTTCAGTATATTTTTCATTTTATATGAAAAATGGAAACATGAACAGTAAAACATGGTTTCAGCTTATTTTCGGGTCAATAGAACCAAATGCATTAACATCAACGTATATAATTCATGGTATATGTAAGATTTGATTTTGAATTGAATACAGATCCATTTTCAGTGTAAACTAGTTACATTAGTGTGTAAAAAATCCCACTATTTTAATAAATTTTAAAATATTTTATAAAAATTAAATGACTTATTATAAATAAATAATTAATTTTTGTTGTATAACATTTTTATCTTTGATTTTTACTTTTAACATATGAAGAAGATGACATGCATGACATAAATATTCCTGGCGTGGCAGGGACAGTTTTGTTGCTATTCTATGTGTGACGATAATTAAGCAGCTACCTAAAGCCATGTGATTCTTCATCATCCACTAGATTATGAAATGCCCAATATTGTCAAAAGTCTAAAGATCTTTTCTGTTGATTACACCCAAAAGTAATCAAATTTGTTTGAAAATGATTTATATTTTTATATAATTCTGCAATACTATTTAGCACTAGTATCTGTTTTTTTTTTTTTTTTTTTGTCATATATTAAGTATTTTATTTCACATTTTTGTTTACTTTTATCTCTGTTTATAGTTTTTATTGTAAAGAATTAAATAAAAACAATTCTCCTTTACGAATTATTGCCCTTTATCCCCACTTGTATATTATATATTCGCTCTTATTAGATGGGTTCAATTGGCTACAACGTCATCACAACTCGAAAACAAATCAGTTTGCAGAAAGTATGCTTTATTTTCTGTATAAAAACAAATACTCCAATATGCCGACATCAGAAGCAAGCAATTGCATATCATAAAACCTAGTATAACGGGATGTTTTAATCTCAAATTTTCAAATTCAATAAATCTATGGCATTTTTATTGAACAAGTTTTGTTAAGATAAATAAGATTTACTTAAATAATGTTCTTACTCCAAAAAAACTAGTCTTCGATTTTAGGATCTTTATCTTTAATTAATGCATAAAAAGATTGAGGTCATGGAATTGAAGTATGGAACATAGTATTGAATACGTTAATAAATGGTCGGTCAATTGAATGTTTCGCTTTCTTTGAAAAAAATGACGCGTTCCTTTCTTTTCTTTTATTTTCTTTCTCTGCATTGCACCCACGAGAGAAAGTAACATCTTTGTTGCGCTTAACTCCAAAATTTCAAAAATAGACTAGTCACCTTCCAATAACTAGCAGAAGTGACTAATCACCAGCCATAGTAGCTTAACCCACAACTAAAACCAGAGCTGGTTATTAATTAGGACTTAGGAACCCTCTCTTTTATATAGTGTCACTATACCAGACTATAGTTTCAAACATAGTTCATAGATTTGGATGAATCACTAATACCATTAATCAGGACGCATCCAGATGTACCAATTTTTTTTACATACTTTAAGTCATATTGGTTTAATGTAACTTTTAATTTATAAGTTTTATATTTTTTTTTGTATTTTAGTATATAATACTTTTAAAAAAAAATTCTACTTGAAACTAAGTTTTAACATATTTGATATATAATATTTTAAAAGTATCATTTTAATATTTTAATTATATTTTAATAACATTTTGATACTTTAAACTAAATTTTACTTATATTTTTTTTTACTTTAAATTATGTTTTAAATTAATTATTTTAAAATTTAAAACACTGAAAATGTTAAATGTTTTTAACGAAAAACCTTATAATATAACAAAATATGATTAAATTATAACTTAAAGCATTAGAATGATATTTTTAAAAGATTATATATCAAAATATGACTAAAACTTAACTTAAAGTATCAAAATGTAATTTTTAAAATATTATATATCAAAATATAAAAAATATGAAACTTAATTGATTAAAAGTAATATTAATTCTTTAAATATTTATCAAACAATATAAAAATATTAATCAAATAATTCTTCAATGAATCAATGAGTGTTGATCTAAGTGAAATTATCATGTTAGAATAGAAGAACTTCTGTTAAAAATGATCAGTTATGTATCTTTCATTTTTCAATGAGGTGACTCATTGTGTAAGATGTACCATACTTTATATCTAACCAGATGTTATCATTAAACATAAGTAGTCTTTTTTTAAAAAGCTAAACACAGTGCTTCAGTAGTCTGTTACCTCATGATATATATAATGGTTATATCTGCATAGATTCTTGTTGCGGGGACAATCTTTCATTGAGCACTTTAAAGGTTAGATGTCAAATTCATTTATACAGGAAGTTGTATCGTGCATGGTTGCAAAATTCAATAGCTGTCTAAATTAGATAAACAAAACTAGTCAACCCCAAACTCAATTATGGATTAATTAGGTTCCAAAAATATGCAAATAAAGTATTCATTATTCTTTTGTCCTCTCCTTCTCAATTTGATTAAAGATAATATGATAGTTTTTTAACACTTCCGAATGTCTGATGTAACTAATTAATTCACAACTAATTTTCCTCATTAATCAGCAAAATATCTATCTTAAAAGGGTAAGAAAAATAAATAAATTTAAAGCACAAGTATTTATGATTTATCTTCTCCTAATATTTTAATTGGATTCAATATCAAATTTAACAAGTTAAAGATCTACAAGTTACACTCATTCCAATAGTAAATAACCATACTTAAAGTCAAACTTACGATGGTATACTTAATTTGATTAAGGATACAAGTTGTTATCAATTGTATAAGAAATTGTTGGTAATCGAAGGATGAAATCCTCTAAAGTGTAAAAAATACAGAGATTCTCTACCCTTGATTGTATAAAAAATATTAAGTTAAAAATATAATGGAAGGTTATGAATTTATGATCATTTGCAGTCAAAATGCAGATGATCCATTCCCTTAATCGAATGATGTTATGCAATACATTATTAAGTGTTAATCGAATTAATTAATTTAAATTCAAATAAATAACCTTGTTAAAATGCCATGGAGTAAATATGGAGTTATAATTAATCTAACACAACGCATGAACACCCAAAATTGCCGGTCTAAGGGTTTGTCACCAAGAAACAAGATAAAACAAAAACTCAATCTTTCACCCCCTCCCACTCTCCCATGTGAAAGAAGCTACCGAAAAGGTTTTTATACACTTCATGTTGCTATTGACATTTGGTGGAATGTGGCAGAAAAAAATGATAGAGGAGGGCCCCACGTGCCAGAGTAAACAATGACATTGAAATTGAATTCAACCTCAACTGCTTCTTCTGATTCTCCATATCTACCTTCCAATCCGTCTTTTCTCGTGTGTTCTTTTTTTTCTTTTCTTTTTTTAAGGAATGTAAATAAACTACACTCACTCATAGTCATCATCCCTTCTTAAAAGATTCTACTTTTGGAGTTTTTTTTATCCCTTTTGGCCTCTCTGTATTTGCGTGTGATCCAAGTACTCCCCTTTTTCACTCTTTGCACTCAAAAAGCTATTCCCAGAATCACATAACAGAGAGAGAGAGAGAGAGAGAGACAGCTATTACTGTGTGGTTGACTGTGTAAATGAGAATCAGAATTCAGAAAAGTGTACTTGAACCTGAACTGGGATTCATCTGATTCCTCTGTCTCTGCTGATTCATAATCTCTTTAAGGTAAGTTATCTTATTATTTGTCTTGTTTGTGACATAAAGTCTGTTTCTTTTTTCATGTCTGGTTTAGAATATTGATACTATCTTTCTGGGGGCGGGGCTTGCGGTGTTTTCAATCTACAATCAACAACACAGGTGGTGGGGTTGGTGGGAAGGTGTTTTTTTCATGCATGTGGAATTATTTGAATTTCTCTTGAAGCAATTCAATTTGAGTCCATTAATTATAGGGCGTTGCTTTAAGGGGGAAAAGGCCAAAAAAGAAAGAGCATATTGGGTGCTTCGGAACTGAAGATATTTGAGGCTAACTCGTATGTTTGGTGTGAAATTCAATGTTTTTTTTTCTTATTTCCTTACTTTCAGAATTGGTTGATTGATTGATTGATTCTGCTAATGAAACAACCATTCATACAATACAAATATCCTTCTGATTGGATTATAATCTTTTTTGCGTTTTCAATCTGTCTTCAGAATCGTGGCAATTCTTCATAGTGATTGTGAATTAGACATATAGCAAAGTTTTTTTACATCATCCTCTACCCTCTCTTTTTTTTTTTTTTCATTTTCTCTGGTGTATCTGAATGTTGAGGACCTGAGAAACTGGGTAACACATGATTCCCACAATAAGAGGTGATATGCTCTTTATATTCCATGATCTATCTGTTGTTCTTGTTGCCTATTTCTTGCCTTGCAATGCTAATAAGTAGTTCCTCTAATAGTACTTTTGGGATCACAGCATGTTTTTTTCTGGTACATTTATTTGTGTATTAGCTTTTCGATATGCTTTTTTTTTTTTATTGGCAAATGTTATTTGTTAGTTTATTAGTTTTTTGATATGCTTAATTAATCTCCAGAATTTCCTTCTGTGTAATCTGTAGTATATTTGCTTACCTACTTCACTTGGGGTTTTAATTCAGGAAGAGGTTTTCCCAACCTGCACCAATTTGTAATATTGCATGGGTTGGTTTACTAAGTTTCTTAAGGGATCCAACCGTGGTAGGTCTTATGGAGGAAAATATCATGGGAAATATGGAGATGACAGAATTTCAGCGGTAATTGACCAGTGTTACAACTTATCATGTCATTTTCTAGCATGATAGTTGCATTTGCATGAACTCAACATACTAACATTATAGTATTAGTTCATTTCGGACTTGGTCTGAAGTTGTGAATTAAAGTAGTGCTAAACTGAGTGCAGGATGATTTGACGGATATTGAGAAAGAAGAAATTGATCGGGCAATAGCACTCTCTCTTTCAGAGACGACAGATCAGAAAGGGAAAAAAGTTATTGGTGAGAAGATTTATGCTTTTACTTATGGGTGGTTGAAGTACATTTTCTGTTTTATATATGTAACCTTTTAGTAAAATCAGGAATTCAGTGTGTTAGTTTACCTAAACTGTATATTCTAAACATAATGCATTATTGCCTTTTTATTTATGTCCATCGTAGTGTCTTGGTGTCATTGATCAAGTCTCTCAATTAAAATGTAGGATTTGTTGATTCTGGGGCTTTGCATTCGTTGAAAAATTGAAGTACTAAACATATTTTGCATATGGTTAGAGTCCATTAAAGAAAGTCTGAAATTCCATTTGGTAAACATGTGTTTGGATATGGATTCTCGATTTTTTTTCCCTGCTAAAGTATTTAAAAAGGCCTTATGTTTTTGCCTCACAAAACCCCAGAGGAGGAGTCTGAATCTGAAGATGATGAACTGTGTCCACTTAGTGATGAGGAAGACGAATGTGTTCATGAAGTTCAGCCAGATGAAGATGACCATCATGCTCAAATTCAACAGGATGAAGACCAACATCTTGATGAAGTTCAACTTGAGGAAGATGAACAACTTGCCAGGGCAATTCAAGAAAGTTTGAGCATTAGTTCTCCTCCTCGATCTGACACTGAATCTTTATTTCAACCTTTTGCACACTTATTCCCACCTGTAAGCAGGTACCTGTGGGAAAGTTGACAGCATATCTATAGAATATCAGTTTTCTTCCTTAATCTGACACTGATGCTAAATTTCACTAATTGTTATAAATAATGGGAGACAAATGATTGTCCTCAGAAGTAAAATTGCTTTAATGGAATGCTTGTGGGAAAAAAGTCTGAATTATGCTAAGTTAATATCAGAAATGTAGATCTGAAGACTAAAGATTGTTGACTTTTTTCCTTCATTTCAATTAAATGAAAATGATGCAAGGAGAGCCCTTTAAAACATTTGATAATGGGGTCAATTAGTGTCCTATTTATGGTAATTTGCTAGAACTTGTGAATATAATAAAAATATCTAGCCATAAAGCATGTATAAAAATAGAAGACATCTATTATGTTTCCTTTTCATAAATTCTTGAATTTTACTTATAAAAACAGAGGCTAAACCTGGTTCTTGCAAAATGTGCTTGTAGAATTTGTGCTGGCTGCAATGCCGAGATTGGCCATGGAAGATTTTTGAGCTGCATGGGAGGTTATTGGCATCCAGAATGTTTTTGTTGCCATGGTTGCAAACTTCCAATCACTGATTATGAGGTTAGAGTCTTGTGTTGATTGCTACATGCTTCATGAAACTCAATTGCATAACACGTTTAAACATTCTTCTGGAATTTATAAATGAAGATCTTTAACTTTCTTTTCCTTAATTTTTTGAGGTCAATATGATTGAAAATAATGCTTGAATCCTTATTCATTTACAGTTTTCCATGTCTGGAAATCACCGTTATCATAAATCCTGCTATAAGGAGTTGCATCATCCGAGATGTGATGTTTGCAAGAGCTTTGTAAGTACTAGCAGCCAGTTTTTGCTTTCAGATTCGTAGTCAATTCATTGTGCTTGACTTTGATCAATGGTTTCAATAATTTTTTATGTGCATTACAAATTTCACTACAACATATATTTTCAAGGAAGAAGACCATTGATATTGAGTTGTTCTCAAATATACTTAGTAAGTCTAGAAATTAGAATAGTACTTGAGAATTTTCTGCTGAGGTATATCATGCCATGCATACCCTTGACTGCTCAGATATAAGTTTGAATGTTTGATTGCTTAAATTTTAAGAATTGGCTTAGATCCCTTCATGGTCCAAATATAGTTTGGTAGATTTCTTATATTTTACTAATTGGCTTATGATTTGCAAGAAATTGTGGATCAGCTACTCCAAGTTAAAATCATTTTACACATTATTCAAAATTGCTCTGAGGTTTAAAGATTTTCTGGCTATGCATGTTTAAGTTTATATCAATATGTTGCATGGCTAAAATAAGCCTGTTCTTGAGCTATGACATACTCAGTCATCCCACATAATCAGAGAGACTAGAGAGATGTTAAAATGATACATTCATATTTCAAGAAACTTTCAAATGAAACCTTTTTGTTTTCTAATCTAGATCAAACATTTTTTTTTCATTTCCTACAAATGCTACTATTAATAGGTGGAACAATACTATTTAGAATTGAGAAAAAGGGCAATGCACTAACTCAGACAATCACAACTAACTGTTTGTATGACTTTTAAGATAATTTTACACTTGTCAGTATATTACCTTTAAACTTGAATTGAATTCATTGAAATGTTGATTGAAGAAGTTTCTTATATACAGTACAATTTAATGATTTATTTTTGTTCAATGCAGATCCCACCAAATTCTGCTGGCCTCATTGAGTATAGAGCACATCCTTTCTGGCTACAAAAATATTGTCCATCGCATGAGCGTGATGGCACTCCTCGTTGCTGTAGCTGTCAAAGAATGGAGGTCAGTTATATCAGCTCGCAAAACATTTCATCATTTGTTGTTGTTACCAACAAGGAGATACTGATGTATCCCATCTCTTGCTCCTTTCTGTGTTTTTTTTTGTCTTTTTTCCTTTTCATATTAAACTTTCCAATCAGTGCAGTCAGTGGATGCCAAATATCTGTTGCTTGATGATGGTCGAAAGTTGTGTCTGGAGTGTCTTGACTCGGCTATCATGGATACTCATGAATGCCAACCTCTCTATGTTGAAATACAAGAGTTCTATGAAGGTTTACACATGAAGATAGAACAGCAAATTCCTATGCTTTTGGTTGAGAGACAAGCTCTGAACGAGGCCATGGAGGGAGAGAAGAATGTAAATGTTAAACGTTTTGAACCTTCATTCATGAATTTTGCCTTTCATTTCCCTTCTTTTCATTACACCCCTTCTATTGTTCTGATTTGGCATTGCTTTTGAATGTAGGGTCATCACCACTTACCTGAAACTAGAGGACTTTGCTTGTCCGAAGAGCAAACTATTCCTACTGTAGGGATCTCTTGAGAATTTAGTCTTCAGGTCTATTTGGGTAAATTTCTCCAGAAGTGCTTCTAGGAGAAGAAAATAAGAAGAAAAAATGAAATGAGTTTCTCTATAAGCTAAAATTAGCTAATGAAGAAATTAATTTTAGCTTTTCTTCTTATTTTCTTCTCCTAGAAACACTTTTGGAGAAGTTTACTTAGACAGACTCTTCATTGATGATTTTAATTCTCATTTAAACATCTCTATTGATCAAGAAGAGGTTTTTATTTGTTTCTTTGTAATTCCAGATTTTAAGGAGACCAAGGATAGGAGCAGGATACCAGCTCATAGATATGATAACTGAGCCTTTTAGGCTGATCCGTCGTTGCGAAGTGACAGCCATACTTGTGTTGTATGGCCTTCCTAGGTATCCTTCTGATACCATCTATTTTCCATAATCCAAAGTGTTTGCATAAGGAGTTCACTGTCTGTATATAATTCAAGGATTTTGTATTCATAGGTTATTGACTGGATCAATCCTGGCTCACGAAATGATGCATGCATGGCTTAGACTTAAAGGTACTATCAGCTTTCCTGTGATCAATAATACCATGTTGAAACTTTGTATTTTCATTCCCTAGTGTTAAGTTGGACAAAATTTGTGGGGTTATGATTCATGGCAGGCTATGGCAATCTGAGGCCAGAAGTTGAAGAGGGAATTTGTCAAGTCTTGGCTCATATGTGGTTAGAATCAGAGATTATTCCCGGCACCAGTGATGATGGTGCATCATCATCATCATCATTATCCTCGTCCTCTTCATCACCTTCGTCCTCTTCACCATCGAAGAAGGGTAAACGTTCCGACTTTGAGAAGAAACTTGGTGAGTATTTCAAACACCAGATTGAGTCAGATAGCTCACCAGCTTATGGAGATGGATTCAGAGAGGGTAACCAGGCTGTGGCTAAGTATGGACTTAGAAGGACCCTTGACCATATCCAATTGACTGGAAGTTTTCCATATTGAAAAAATATGGTATTTCACTCTTTTAGAGAGAGTAGTAAAGTAAGGAATCTCAATTGTTGGTGAGAAAATTGAGTTAAGTTTTATCAATGGTTGAGACATTATACCTTTTTCTCTCCAAAGTAAGGACTCACTTTAGAGAAACCAAATCCAGAAATATGATACAATTTTCTTTCCTTTACAATATCAACCAATATATATCAGGTTTTTCAGTTAAATTATATAGGATCCAAAGGCTCCAAAATTATATAATTTTCACACTATTCAGGACTAGTTAAGGAATGAAAAATGCTCCTGTTAGTCTGCGGTTGCCAACATCTTTCTTAAGGGTGGAGAGGGATGAAATGTGCAGTTGTTGCAATTTCCAGATAAATGTATGTAGGCACCTCGTATTCTATATGTATTACAAAATATCTTACAACAGTTGAAGAAATTACAGTAAAATTTTGTATATTTTGTCTTCTGCTTATGTTCTTCTTTTCTGGATTTTTTCCCCACCTAGTTGGTAGTTTCCATCGAGAAAGGTGGTATCTCATATTTTTGTGAGTCTTTAACCATGTAACTGATGGAAGGATCCATTTGGATAAACTTTTTATAAATACTTAAATAGCTTATAAAGATTATCCTAAATCCTAAACCCAAAAACTCGATAATAAATTTTGGTAAGAACAGTCACAACATCACAATTATGTGTTGATCATCATATTTGTATAATTGATGAGAATGTAAGAAGAGAACATATAGACTACAAAATAAAAATGGACGGTTAGAGTTAAATTTAAGCATAATTGATTATTTATGTGTGATTTTCTTGTTTTGGTTACATCCCTTTCATTAAGTGTTGACATAACTACAGAAAGTTACATTAAACATGCCATGTAGGATTACACATAGTATACCAACGTCAGATACCAAAAAGATTTTTTTTTTTTTACACAGACTAATTAAAAAATGCTAATTTTAATTCATTATATAAAAAACAAATGTTATTCCTTCCGATCAAATATTAGTGTCGTATTTATGGGAAAAAAATTGTTGCAAATAAGTGTCATAATTTTTTTTTACATGAGATATTAAATAATTATATACTTACATTTATATTTTTCCTTTGGAATAAAAAATAAGATATCTTATATCTTATATATTAATATAACAAATTCCATTAAAGAAAAATGTTATATATGTCAATCGCTAAAAGTCAACTTAAATTTTTTTTTAGAAACTTACTATTTTGTGTGTTTTTTTTTTTGTTAATTTTAAAACTTAATTAGGCTTTGAAGGGAAGTAAGATTCCTATTTAAATCCTTTCATTTCTCTCCAAAGTTAAAGTGACAAATAGTGAGTTCGCGATTTAAACCTTCATTTCCCATGAAGAAAGTGATTGGTGATCCAGTTCTCATTTAAAAAATTTATGGACTTGAAGCTCACAAAAGTATTTTAAATTAAATAATTTTTTATATGCATTTATGAAATTGGTTTCTCTTCCACTAAAATCGGGAAGTTGTTTCTCTTGAAAGTGAAACATTTCAAAATACCCTATTGAAGAATGATTCCGAATTTCAAGTGGAAGATGATACTGCAAATTGTTCAAGTAACAAAAGCAGTATTAATAAGGATAATTAGAAGGATGATATGGTTGTTGCAAGTGATTTGAAGGTCTTTGTTTCTACTGAAAATAATATTCTAAAGGTTGTTAACAAATAACAAAGTCATTTAAAAGTCGTCCCTGTTAAAGAAAATGTAAACATTAATCTTCCAAGAGTTGCCATGTGTTGATGCCAAGAATTTAAAAGGAAAAACTGACACATAAGTTACTGAAGAAGAGGATTAAGATCGAAAAACATAAGATTTTTTTTTTCAGTTTTTGTTTCTTGAATTATTAAATTTTACTTTTCAAGTTCTTTTTAGTTTATTTCATGTTCAAATTTATAAGTTGCTTTTCAATTTGTTGTTTTCCCTATGTTATTAGTTTTTTTTTTTATTATTATGATATCAAAATGTTACTTTATCTTTTACACATTTCTATATTAACAACTAATTTTATATCAAATTTATTGAAATTCTTTTACTTATAATCAAAATTAATGCAACGATTTTTTAAATTTGAGATTTTATTTTTATTTTTAAAACTAATTAGATTGATTTCAATTCAGTTTTTGAAAATAAGATAAATTTTTCCACTTATCCGAATTAATGCAATAATTATTCTATATAAAAATTAAATAAATAAATATTTAATGCATAACCTCTCTTGATCAATAAAGTCTAAGTATTTCAATGAAATTATTATCGATGACCAGAATTCTTGGTTGCCAAGCACATCAGGAAAAAAAAGGACTTCAACAAGTTAATGAAGATTTAAAAAAAAAAAAAATATATTTATTCAAATTCTTTTACTTATCCAACTTAATTCAACAATTTTTATAATTTTGCCCTAATAATTTAGATGTCAATCTTATTAAATTATGATAATATGTTCATTTTAAATAAAAAATAAAATCATTTAAATATATTTTTATCTCCAACTTAATGCAATAATTTTTTGATTTCTAAAATTGATTAATCATTTCAATTAAAATTTTGAAAAGAAGATAATTCATTCAAATGTTAAAACAGATGAGTGTGAGAATAAAAAATTAAAATTATGATAATTAGCTAATTTTAAATCATTTAAATATTTTTTTTTATAAAAAGTAAGATTAAAAAATAAGTATGACGTGCTTCATCAAGTTTAAAATATTTATTATTATTATTATTATTAAATAATAAGTTTTAAATTGATTGGAACCAAAAGATGAAAAAGACCACACAAGAAAATATTAGGTTACTAATCGATTTTTGAATGAAACTGGACTTTCCAAGAGTAAAGGCCAAAACATATAACCCACTATATTAAAAAAAAAAAATACAGACATACATACATATACATATATATATATATATATATATATATATATATATATAAAATAAAATAATTAAATTATTTCAAAATAACTAATATATATAAAAAAAAAAAACGGAATGTTACAAATGGTATATATATATACTTTTTTAATGACTTATAAGATTTTCTCTCTCTCTCGATTCATCAATTTTTTTTGCTTATTTCAAAATGCTTATTTCATAACATTTTGTTATTGATAGTTTGGTACCTTAAAAAATAATATTTCTATGTATGAAAATATTATCATTGTTCCATTCACGTTATATTATCTCTGTAATAAATTCTTTGAATAATTTTTTTCAATCAGTAAAATGATATTTGGTTCCTATCTTACCTAATAGTTTTGTAAGTATGCATGATATAAGAAAACCACGATTCGATCCTGAGATTATCTTTTGAGTATTTGTTTAAGTTTATTTGAAAATAATTTATTTTAATAAAATAAATAATTATTTGTATTTTTTTATATATTTATCTGTGTTTTTATTTAAAATAAATTATTTTTTATTTATTTTAAAAAATAAATCCTATCTATTTATAAAATAATCAATTATCTAATAATTATTTATTTTATAAATATTTATTATAATTTTAAATAAATGGTGACTTTTAGGAAATCTCTTTTCATATATTTACATTTACATATACATAATCCCTCTTGATAAGGGTAATGAGAAAAAAATAAAAAATAAAAGCAGAAGCCACGTGTCCCAGGGATGAACATGATTGTAGAGTGGTCGTGGAGCGAGTGATGCTCATCGCATAATGTTCAAGTGCTTCCAAAACTGATCTATTTCCCTTCTCCTTCTTACTTCTGTCGTTCTCTTCTCTTCTCTCTCTGCTGCAAATCCAAATCTAAAAAGCCACCAAATCGCGGGTAAAAATAAACCTCTCTTCCCTTTGATCCATCAATTTATCACTCACTTTCTCTTTTTCTATCATTTCAATTTCACTTGTATCTCCGACACTTGCATTTCATTCGCAGTTCCGAATTGCGAGAGTTTCTCGACCGAACTTCCGCGAGTTCTAGGGTTCATCTCCACTGCCATGGACCAGGCCGAAATAACCACCGAACAGGTACTTACTTCCCGATCCGTTTGCGATCTGATTGCAAAACTCCGATTCCGTTTCGATTTAGTTTTTCGCGCATTTTAATGTCGCCGTCGATCCTGGATTCAATTGCCACGCTGACATTGTGTCCGTGTTTTTTTTCTCGAAGGTTCTGACGAGGGACATCCCATGGGAGACCTACATGTCCACCAAGCTCATCTCAGGAACCAGCCTTCAGCTCTTGAGGCGCTACGATCACCGACCAGAAAGTCACAGAGCACAGCTACTCGATGATGTAATCATTTTTATTTCAAATGTTATATTATGAATGAATTATCGTTGTGTTAATTGTTGTGTTCTGATTGCAACTATGATTTGAAGTGGATTTAATTTGTGATTCCCGAGTTTGCTGTCTATTGTTGGTATTAAAAAATTAAACTTCGTTGTTGTGTGGCAGGATGGTCCCTCTTATGTTCGCGTGTTTGTTCGTGTTTTACGGGACATTTTCAAGGAAGATACTGTGGAGTATGTTTTGGCACTGATCGATGAAATGCTTGCGGGTAATTTGTTGAAATTGGCCATTTTTTTCTTCTTCCATTTGTTTGTTAACAGTGGCATAACCTTTAAATTTATAATCTTTTGCAGCAAACCCGAAGAGAGCAAGACTGTTTCATGACAGTGCTCTTGCTGATCAAGATACTTATGAGCCTTTCCTAAGTTATGTATTTACTCAAATAAGCTTTTGATTTGCAATTTTTCATATTAATTATTCACTTTCTTTGCTTTGGAGATGTGGCAAGCTCACATATGACATATACTGTATTTGTTTATCTATTATATTGCACTTTTTAAAAAAATCTCTCATTTTATTAAACTTCAGCATTTGTTTCAAATAGAATGTGTTTGTAACCATGGCCATTACTTCAGCCAAACTTTTTTAAGAATTTTCTTTTGCTGGGGGTTTACACCCTGCTTTAATTATTGATGATCATATCTGTGTGTATGTAAAATAGGAGCTTGTTGGAAGATTGTGCATCATGTGTATATTTGTAGTTTATAGTATTATATCTTCCCTTGGACAGAAACTACTGAATCCCTTAATTACATTTTTTCTTACCATTTTTACAACTTGAGGATAAAAAGCTATGTATGATTGTCATCTAGATAATGACATATGATTGTTACAAATGTTTGACTATTTTCTTTGTAATTCAAAGTTATGATATACAAAAAATAACTAACAATATTATCCATATTTCAGATTGCTCTGGAATGGAACTTGGTTCATACAAGAGAAAAGTTGTAAGATCCTTGCTTTAATTGTTAGGTAATACAATATGAAACTTTTCACATTTTAATGCAAAAAAATTCTCGGTCTTGAATCAAATAACAGATATGTTGTATACTTGTACAAGTTATTACCTTCCCAGTTATTGCAAAATTTCACCGTTTTTGTGATTATAGTGTCAGGCCAAAAAATCAGAATGGCATTTTGTCAAATGGAGAAGCATCAAATGGAAAGAAGCCATTTACCACTATTGATGATGTTTTAATAGGATTGGTAAAATGGCTTTGTGAACAGGTATGTGAACTGGAAATTGTGTCTTTCTTAGTAGTAGATCAACTACAAAAGAGTAATTCACAACATGTCAACAATGCACCTAATCACATCAACTTATGGAGGAAGCTGCCACAACTGCTTGACACATATGGGAGTTAGTAAGATTTGCAAGTGTGAGAGTGACACATTATTTGCTGAACTTGAACAACTAGGTTATAAATTGGACCACAGAATCAATAAATCAGATGGCATAAATTTATGCACTCAGATCTATAGGAAGTTTATGAAATGTTTTATATGAATAAAAAAATGCATGCTTTCTTACTTTCATCTTATTGTATCTGTAGTTGAAGAAACCTTCTCATCCTATTCGTGGAGTTCCAACTGCTATCAATTGCCTAGCAACACTACTTAAGGAACCTGTGGTTAGGTCTTCCTTTGTTCAGGCTGATGGGGTCAAGTTACTTGTGCCATTGATTTCGCCAGCATCTACTCAACAGTCTATTCAGGTAAGTTTGTTGGACTCTAGCTCTGAGAATCTGAAATCTGAGTAACTGGTTTTCCCTCAGTTTGCCTATATATATTATATACCAATAGGATAGGTTCTTGGGTTAGCATGATATATCTATTTATGCCTGTAATACTTGCTGGAACTGGAAATCCAATAGTCTGTATTGAATTTAGAGATGGCTAACTTAAACATGCTTGGTGCATCTGACCAAGTGATCATCTTTTGGAAGAACAATGACAAATTGGTATCTGGGGATTCCTGATTTGTTGGCTTCTAAATTGATTTATCAATAAAATAAATAAATAATAAATATTACTGATGAAATTTTTAGATTTCATGGCGCTTTTGTAGGGAACAAAAATTAATTGATAAATTCCTGTGACAGCTTCTTTATGAAACATGTCTCTGCATATGGCTCTTATCCTATTATGAGCCAGCAATTGAATATTTGGCTACTTCAAGAACCCTTCCACGACTTATTGATGTTGTTAAGAGTTCTACCAAAGAGAAGGTATGACTGGCTTGTTGAATTTATGTTCATCTCATTTTTCTGTTGCAAACAGAATGTTGTTCACATTTCTTTATTTCTAGCAAGGCTAAAATATATTTTAGGTCTCTGATAAATAAGCAAATTTTGTTTTAGGTCCCTAATAATAATTTTTTTTGCTTTGAATCCCTGATATATCAAAACATTTGTTTTTGGTAATTGATATTTTGTTCCTGTTCCTCTGATAAATTAGCAAATTTTGTTTTGGGTCGCTATAATATGTAGATCATTTGTTATTAGTCCTTATAAAATATTTTTCAAAAGGAATAATACAAAATGAACAAAATTTATTAGGGACACAACAAAATTTGCTAATTTTTAGGGACTAAAGCAAAATATTGAGGATCAAAAACAAATATTTTGATATATCAGGGATTGAAAACAAGTTTTTTTATTAGGGGCCTAAAACAAATTCCTGATTTATCATGGACCTAAAACATATTTTAGCCTATATCAGTATTAGTTATAGCTTATAGTTATTTGATAGCTTTTAGCTGAATTTGTATTAACTTTCTCTTATATTTATGTCTATGTAATGGTAGCAAGTAGATATGTTTATAACTCTCTTTGGCATAGCTGTCTAATGTTGGCACACTTGTTTTATACATTTGTTAGGTGGTTAGAGTTGTTGTCTTGACTCTTAAGAACTTGATGTCAAAAGGGTCATTGGGTGCTCAGATGGTTGATCTTCAGCTGCCACAAGTTGTCCAGAGTTTAAAAGCACAGGCATGGAGTGATGAGGTGAGATAAACAGACCCTACATTAACATCCTTCTGAAAATTTATTTGTGCAAATTGTGTAAAATTATAATTGGTGCCATGAAGAGAAAATATTATTGATATACATTTTGCCACTTGAAGTTGCTGGCTTTTAACCTGGCAATCATAGGTTCAAATACTGGAAATAATGTTTTCTTGCAGGGGTTAGGTTGCATAGTGGGGCTGGGAGTTTTTTTTTTCCCCTTTCTGTATTCATACTCAGTTTCTGATAGTTGGGATCTTTGCAATATGATAAGCACCGAAGGACTTGGGGAACCCTCCCTTAATAGCTGGCTATTAGGGAAGGAAAACCAAATACTCCACCAAGCATCCCATACTGTTCAATGTGAGTTAGACACCCCATAGTAACCAAGT
Organism: Amphicarpaea edgeworthii; assembly: GCA_014843725.1. Classification (NCBI taxonomy): domain Eukaryota; kingdom Viridiplantae; phylum Streptophyta; class Magnoliopsida; order Fabales; family Fabaceae; genus Amphicarpaea; species Amphicarpaea edgeworthii. Next base: position 7,431,429 of record CM026325.1, read on the forward strand.
ATCTATCACAGTACCACCCCTGCCCTGAGAGCCTACGTCTCATAGGTTGACACCAATGCTTCCCTCACAGCCTTTCTAGTCAGCCCTTTCATAAGTAGCCCTTTCTGAGACAGTAACTCAGTAAGCACCCTTGCAGTTGAGGAACCTCAGTTAGAAGCTTGATGTTTAGGGGGGAGAACCAAGTACTTAAATACTCCACTGAGCATTCCATACTACTCGATGTGGGATTTAGGCACCTATCCCATAATACCCAAGTCCCTATTACAATAATTAGTATTAAAATTATGTCATATTTTCATACAGTTCATATGTACTGTATTGTTAGATACAGTTTCCATTTTCCCGGATGCATGCTTTCCATGATACTTAGATACAGTTTGCGTTTCCGTTTCCCAATATTTAGACCATACATTTCTTGAAGTTTGCCTCTCTATCTTAAGTTACAATCTCAATATAGAGGGGTATTTTTTAACATCTGTTACTACATTTCCTTTTGAAATAATCTATTTCCTGTTATTTGCTCTACACTTCTATTAATTAGAAAAGTTTGTCATAGGACTTGTTGGAGGCCCTGAATTCCCTGGAAGAAGGGCTTAAGGATAATATCAAGAGACTAAGTTCTTTTGATATGTACAAGCAAGAAGTTCTCCTGGGCCATCTGGATTGGGGTCCCATGCACAAAGACCCCATATTCTGGCGAGAAAATATATCCCACTTTGAAGAAAATGATTTCCAGGTATCTGTGCATTATTGCTTCCTTTATACTTCTAGTTAATTCTTGTTTAAGCACGCATGAAATTTTAGGCTGAGAAAATAACAAGGCTTTCAGTTACTTGTGGCCGTACTCTTTTCTTTGTTATTTCATGTAATATAAAATTAGTATCTATGGGGATGATATTGGGTTTCACCTTGATAGAAGCGGTTAGTACTGAATACCAACTGGCTAGCTAGCTAGAGTGCTGTTGTGTTTTTTGATACTTTTTTGTAAACTAGACAGTATGGAACTACTGGATGTTTTATTCCATGGTAGAATATTCCCTCCCATATCTGAACCTGAGTCTTAGTTTTACACAGTATATGGATTTTAAAATATTTTGTTATAAGGATGCTTGTGGGTCCCATCAAATTTTTCTTCTATTATTTATTAATACCGTCTTCATCTGTCGCAGATCCTAAGGGTCCTAATAACAATTTTGGACACGTCCAGTGATTCAAGGACTCTGGCTGTTGCTTGCTATGACCTTTCACAGTTTATCCAGTTTCATTCTGCTGGACGGATCATTGTGACAGACCTTAAGGCAAAAGAACGAGTGATGAGACTAATGAATCATGAAAATGCTGAAGTTACTAAAAATGCACTGCTCTGCATCCAGCGGCTTTTCTTAGGTGCAAAGTATGCGAGCTTCTTGCAGGTTTGATTCCATTTCTGTGGGGTGGCCAAGTGTATGCATGCCCGCACTTAATTCCATCAACTTCACTGCTATCTCACAAATTGGATCGCCTCTCGTGTACAAGGCTTATTATTCATTGTTTCAATGATTAATTTATTGTGTATGGCTACAAAGATTTCGGTTTCAACAGTAGAAGAAGTTTTATGTGAGGAATAAGTATGCATGATATTCTGCTGCTGAATAAATCAAGTTTTGTAACTAGATACTCCAAGTTGTGCTTGTAGGTATGTTGAATTTGTTAGAAAACAAAATTTATCGTTAATATGGATGTGCAATTTCTTGATAATTGAGCTACTTGAATTGGAGCTAGTTTCAGAAGAATAATGACACTTTAGGGGTGAGCAAATTATTGACCTTATTTCTTGCCGAGTACAATATTTGTCTTCAGAATGGTTCCTGTTGGTGTAAGTAATGTTTATGCTGTAATCTAATTACAATTTAATGGAGTAGTTGAATAGCAACTGAAGGGTGGTGCAGTTTCAATCTAATGGTTGAAACTTGAAATAATTTGTAACTTCCTTTTATATATTTAATTTTTATTTAGTATAAAATATAAAACTAAGAGTAGAGATTTGGTGCAGTTGAAAATATAACTGTAGAGAATCCAAACCCAAATTGATATGTACCATATTGACATAAAAATGACTAAAAACGAGAGAAATGTGAAGAAAAAAAAAATTAAATATAAATAAGAATAATGTCTTAAAAATTTGTTAAAATAAATATAATGTCTTGAAAATTTAAAAAATATTAAAAATTTTAAAATATGAAAATAAGAAAAATATGTGAAAAATTATGAAAAAATTTAAAATTAAAAAACATGACAAAAAAAACTAGGATAATGTCCTGAAAATTTGTAAACAATGAAAAAATAATAAATAATGTCTTAGAAAATTTTTTAAATATTAAAATTTGAAAACTATGAAAAAATAAAAATAATGTCTTGAATATTTTAAAATATATGAAAAAAATAAGAGGAATATCTTTAAAATTTTGACAAAAAATAAAAATTTGAAAAATATAAAAAAAACAAGATTAATATTTTAAAAAATAAAAATATGAAAAAATAAGAATAATATATTGAAAATTTTAAAAAGTAAGAAAAAACAAGAGTAATATCTTTAAAATTTTGACAAATATTAAAGAACAAGATAAATGTCTTGGAAATTAAAAAAAAAAACTAATGACTTGAATATTTCAAAATAAAAGTTTTAAAAAATATGAAAAAAATACAGATATGAAAATTTGAAAAATATGGGGAAAAAAAAAGAGTAATAATGTCTTAAGTTTTTTTTTTAAAAAATGAAAACATAGGAGAAATGTCTTTAAAAATTCAAAATTATTTGAAATTAAAAAAAATAATATGAAAAAAAGGAGTAATGTCTTGAAAATCTTTAAAAAAAAATTTAATATGAAAAATAAGAATAATAATGTCTTAAAAAAATTTTAAAAATAAAAATTTAAAAAGTATGAAAAAAAATATAAGTGTTTTGAAAATTTTAAATAATATGCAAAAACAAGAGTAACATCTTGAAAATTTTAAAATATAAAAGAAAAGGAATATCTTACAAATTTAAAAAATATTAAAAAAACAATGAATTTCTTGAAAATTTTAAAAAAAAATGTATTGTAAAATAGAAAAGTAATGTCTTTACGTTGTGGAAAAAAAAAAGATAGTAAAAACTAGGATTTTATTTATGAAACCATATTAGGGTTTTATTTATGAAATCTTGAATTGTGATTTAAGGTTCCATTTAAGGAAATTATAAATGAAACTTTAAGGATTTAGGTTTTAATTAATGAAATTCTAAATTCAAATTTAAGGTTTCAATTGGAGTTGCATTTATGAAACATTAAATCAAGATAAATGGTTTCATTTATGATTTAAGATTTTATGGTTAAGAATTTTAGGTTTGATTTAAGAAATTTTAAATCTTTAGGATTTCATTAAAAAACCCTAAATTTTCATTTATGGTTTCTTTTTTGAAACTTTAAATTCTAACTTAGGTTTTTATTTGTAAAACTGAAACCCTCAACTTGTATGGTTTCATTTAAGAAACCCTAAATTATGATTCATAAATGAAACCATAAGGATTTAAAGTTTTATAAATTAAATCCTTAATTATGATTCAAGGTGTTGTAAATAAAACCCTCAATTAGGATTTAGGGTTTCATAAATAAAAACGTTTTATAAATTAAACTAATAGGATTTAGGGTTTCAGGTATGATTTAAGGTTTCATAATTTATAATTTTAGGGTTTTATTTTTGAAACCCTAAATCTTCATTTAAGATTTCATTTAAGAAAGTATAAATCATAATTAAGGGTTTCATATAAAAAATCCAAAATCATTAAGGTTTCATTTATGATTAATGGTTTCAAAGTTTATGATTTTAGAGTATCATTTATGAAACCTTAAATCCTCATTTAGGTTTCATTAATGAAACCCTAAATTAGGATTCATGATTTCATTAATAAAATCATAAACCCTTACAATTTTACTAACCAAACCCTAAATCCTTAGCATGTCATTTATGAATCTTGATTTAAGGTTTCATAAATGAAATTCTAAATTAGGATTCATAAATGAAACCTAAGGGATTCAAAGTTTTATAAATTAAATCCTTAATTATATATAGGGTGTTGTAAATAAAACCCTAAATTAGGATTTAGAGTTTTATAAATAAAACTATAAGGATTCAAGGTTTTATAAATTAAACCCTTAAGATTTAAGGTTTCATGATGATTTAGGGTTTCATGGTTTATGATTTTAGGATTTCATTTATCAAACCGTAAATCATCATTTAGGATTTCATTTAAGAAAGCTTAAATCATAATTAAAGGTTTCATTTATAAAATCCTAAATCATTAGGGTTTCATTTATGAATCCCTAAATTAAGATTTATGGTTTTATTAACAAAACCACAAATCTTTAGGGTTTTATTTATGATTAAGGGTTTCATGGTTTAGGATTTTAGAGTTTCATTTATGAAACCTTAAATTCTAAAGGGTTCATTTATGAAACCTTAAATCCTCATTTAGGGTTTCACAAATCAAACCCTAAATTATTAAGGTTTCATTAAAGAAACCCTAAATCCTTATTGTTTCATTTACGAATTCTTATTTAGGGTTTCATTTACAACACTTTAAATTAGGATTCGTAAATGAAAGCCTGGGGTATTAATGTTTTACAAGTAAAATAATTAATTATGACTTAGGGTGTTGTAAATAAAACCCTAAATTAGGATTTAGGATTTCATAAATAAAACTATAAGGATTTATGGTTTTATAAATTAAACACTTAGGATTTAGGGTTTCATGTATGATTTAAGGTTTCATTGTTTATAATTTTAGGGTTTCTTTTATGATGAATGGTTTCATGGTTTAGGATTATTGAGTTTCATTTATGAAACTCTAAATGCTTAAGGGATCATTTTTGAAACCTCAAATCCTCTTTTAGGGTTTTATTAATGAAACCCTAAATCATTAGAGTTTCATTTATGAAACACTAAATTAGTATTCATGGTTTCATTAATGGAACCGTCATCCCTTAGGATTTAATTAATGAAACCCTAAACTCTTAGGGTTTCATTAACGAATCCCTAAACTCTTTAGTCTTCATTAACAAAACCCTAAATCCTTGTGTCTTTCATGAATCCATATTCAGGGTTACATAATTGAAACCTTAAATTAGGATTCGTAAATGAAAACCTAGGGATTCAATTTTTTTTATAGGTTAAATCCTTAATTATCATAGAAGGTGTCATAAATAAAACCCTAAAATAACATTTAGGGTTTCATAAATAAAATGATAATGATTGAAAGTTTTATAAATTAAACCCTTAGGATTTAAGGTTTTATGTATGATTTAAGGTTTCATGGTTTATGATTTTAGGATTTCATTTATGAAACCATAAATCATCATTTAGAATTTTAGTTATGAAAGCATAAATCATAATTAATGATTTCATTTGTAAAATCATTAATGAAACCCAAACTTATTAAGGAATTAGGATTCATAGTTTCATTAATGAAACCATAAACCCTTAGGATTTGATTAACAAAACCTAAAACCCTTATTGTTTCATTAATGAAATCCTAAATCCTTAGTGTTTCATTTATGAATCCTGATTTAGGGTTTCATTAAACTCAAAATTAGGATTCATAAATGAAACCATGGGGATTTAAAGTTTAATATTTTAAATCCTTATTTATTACTTAGGGTGTTGTAAATAAAATCCTAAATTAGGATTTAAGGTCTCATAAATAAAACCATAAGGATTTAAAGTTTTATAAATTAAACTCTTAAAATTTTAGGTTTCATGTATAATTTAGGGTTTTATAATTTATGATTTTAAGGTTTCACGAAACCCTAAATTATGATTCATTGTTTCATAAATAGAACCATAAACGTTTAGGATTTCATTAACAAAATCGTAAACTCTTAGAGTTTCAATAACAAAACCCTAAATCCTTAGTATGTCATCTATGAATCCTGATTTAGGATTTCATTTATGGATTCGTAAATGAAACCTTAGGGATTTTAAGTTATATAAATTAAATCCTTAATTATGACATAGGGTGTCATAAAAAAATCATAAATTAGGATTTAGGGGTACATAAATAACACCATAAGGATTTGTTGTTTTTATAAATTAAACCCTTAAGATTTAGAGTTTCATATATGATTTAGGGTTTCGTGGTTTATAATTTTAAGGTTTCATTTATGAAACTGTAAATCATCATTTAGGATTTCATTTATGAAAGCATAAATCATAATTAAGGGTTTCATTTATGAAATCCTAAATCATTAGGTTTTCATTTATGAAATCATAAACTAGGATTTAGGGTTTCATTAATGAAAACCTAAATTTTCAAGGTTTCATGGTTTAGGATTTTAGAATTTCATTTATGAAACCCTAAACTAGGATTTGTGGTTTCATTAATGGAAAAGTAAGCCCTTAGGATATGATTAATGAAACAATAAACTCTTAGCATTTCATTAACAAAACCTTAAATCCTTAGTATTTCATTTATAAATCCCAATTTAGGGTTTCATTTATGAAACCCTAAATTATGATTTGTAAATGAAACCTTGAGAATTTAAATTTTTATAATTTGAATCCTTAATTATTATAAAGAGTGTTATAAATAAAATCATCAATTAGGTTTTAAGGTTTCGTAAATAAAATCATAAAAATTTAAGGTTTTATAAATTAAACCCTTAGGATTTAGTGTTTAATTTCATTATGAAATCCTAAATCCTCATTTAGGATTTCAGCTATGAAAGCATAAATCATAATTAAGGGTTTCATTTATGATAAAGGGTTTCATGGTTTAAGATTTTAGAATTTAATTAATGAAACCCTATATTCTTAAGGGTTCATTTATATCACCCAAAATTCTCATTTAGGGTTTCATTATGAAACCCTAAATCATTAAGGTTTCATTTAGGAAACCTCAAATCATTAAGGTTTTATTAATCAAATCCTAAATTATTAAGGTGTCATTTATGAAACCTTAAATTAGGATTCTTGATTTCATTAATGGAAATGTAAACACTTAGGATTTAAAGTTTTATAAATTAAATCCTTATTTATGACTTAGAGTGTCGTAAATAAAACCCTAAATTGGGATTTAAGGTTTCACAAATAAAATTGTAAGGATTTAAGGTTTTATAAGTTAAACCCTTAGAATTTAGGTTTTCATTTATGAAAGCATATATTAGGGTTTCATTTATGAAATCCTATATCATTAGGGTTTCATTTAAGAAACTTTAAATTAGGATTTAGGGTTTCGTTAACGAAATCTTAAATATTTAGGGTTTCATAATTTAGAATTTTAGAGTTTCATTTATGAAACTCTAAATACTTTAAAGTTCATTTATGAAATCTTAAATTTTCATTTTAGGGTTTTATGAATGAAACCCTATATAATTAGAATTTCATTTATAAAACCCTAAATTAGAATTCGTGGTTTCATTGATGGAACTATAAACCTTTGGGATTTCATTAACGAAACCCTAAATCCTAAATGTTTTATTTATAAATTTTGCTTTTGGGTTTCATTTATGAAACCTTAAAGGTTTAAAGTTTTATAAATAAAATCCTTAATTATGACGTAGGATGTCAAAAATAAAACCCTAAATTAGGATTTAGGATTTTGTAAATAATATCATAAGTATTTAAGGTTTTATAAATTAAACCATTAGGATTTAGAATTTTATGCTTTATGATTTTAGGGTTTCATTTATGAAACCCTAAATCCTCATTTAGGATTTCATTTATGAAAGCAAAAATCATAATTAAGGGTTTCATTTATAAAATCCTAAATCATTAGGGTTTCATTTGTGAAACCTTAAATTAGGATTTAGGGTTTCATTAACAAAACCCTAAATATTTAGGATTTTATTTATGATTAAGGGTTTCATGCTTAAGTGTTCATTTATGAAACCTTAAATCCTCATTTAAGGTTTCATTAATGAAATCCTAAATAATTAATGTTTTATTTATGAAACAATAAATTAGGATTTGTGGTTTCATTAATGGAACTGTAAACCCTTAGAATTTCATTAACGAAATCCTAAATTAGGATTCGTAAATGAAAGCCTATGAACTCAAAGTTTTATAAATTAAATCCTTAATTATGACACATGGTGTAGTAAATAAAACCCTAAATTAGTATTTAGGGTTTCATTTATGAAATTTTAAATTAGGATTTGTGGTTTCAATAATGGAACTATAAATCCTTAGAATTTCATTAACGAAACCCTAAATCACTATTGTGTCATTTATGAATCTTGATTTAGGATTTCATTTACGAATCCTTAATTAGGATTCATAAATGAAACCCTACGAATTCAAAGTTTTATAAATTAAATCCTTCATCATGACATGTGGTGTTGTAAATAAAATCCTAAATTATGATTTAAGGTTTCATAAATAAAATCATAAGGATTTATGATTTTATAAATTAAACCCTTATTATTTAGGGTTTCATGATTTATGATGTTAGGGTTTCATTTATGAAACTGTAAATTATTATTTAGGATTTCATTTATGAAAACATAAATTATAATTAAGGGTTTCATTTATGAATCCCCAAATTAGGATTTAAGGTTTCATTAACGAAATCCAAAATCTTTAAGATTTATTTTATGATTAAGGGTTTCATGGTTTCAATTTTGGAGTTTCATTTATGAAACCCTAAATGTATAATGGTTCATTTATGAAACTCTATATCCTTATTTAAGATTTCATTAATAAAACCCTAAATTATTAGGGTTTAATTTATAAAACCCTAAACTAGGATTCGTGATTTCATTAATGAAATTGTAAACCCTTAGTATTTCATTTACAAAACCCTAAACCCTTAGGGTTTCATTAACGAAACCCCAAATCCTTAGTGTTTCATTTATGAAACCCTACATTAGTAAATAAAACCTTGGGGATTTAAAGTTTTGTAATTTATATCATTAATTATTACTTAGGAGGTCATAAATAAAACAATAAATTAGATTTTAAGGTTTCATAAATAAAACCATAAGGATTTAAGATTTTATAAATTAAACCCCTCAGGATTTAGTGTTTTATGGTGTAAGATTTTACGGTTTCATTTATGAAAGTTTAAATCATAGTTAATGGTTTTATTTATAAAATCCTAAATCATTAAAGTCTCATTTATGAAACCTTAAATTATCAAAATATATTTAAAAACAAGAGGAATGTCTTAAAAAAATAAAAATAAAAATATTTTTTTAAAATATTAAACTACAAGAAAAATGTTTTGATAATTTGTATAAAAATGAAAATTCTAAGCATATGAAAATAAAAAGTAATGCCTTGAAAATTTGAAACATAATTGAAAATTTTTAAAAATATTTACAACCAATGTCTTGAAAATTGAAAAAAAAAAATGAAATATTTAGAAAATATTCAATAATAAGAAGAATGTTTTGAAAGATTAAAAAAGAATATAAAAATTTAAAATTATGAAAAAAAAAACATAAATAATGTCTTGTAAATTTGGAAAAAAAAAGAAGAAAAAAAAAAAGAGATTCATAATGTCTTACAAATTTGAAAAAACAATTAAAGAATAGTAAAAAAAAAACAAAAGGAATGTCATGAAAAACAAAAGTAATATTTTGAAATTTTTAAGAAATATTAAATTACAAGAAGAATGTTTCGAAATTTTGAAAAAAAAAATTAAAAATTAAAAATATGAAAACATGAATAATATCTTGAAAATTAAAAAAAAATGCTAAAGAAAAACAAGAATAATGTTCTGAAATTTTTTTAAATTAAAAAATATGAAAATCTAAGAATAATATATTTTTTATTAAAAAATAAAAAATAAGAAAAGGCAAGAGCATTGTCTTGAAATATTTTTAAAATAACATTTGAAAATTTTTAAAAAATTAAAAAAAATATGATTAATGTTTTGAAAAATTGAAAAAAAAAATGGACATAAGGAGAAATGCTTGACTATTTTGAAAAAAAAGTGAAATTTTTTAAAATATATTTAAAAACAAGTTGAAATTTTTTTAACAAAACATTAAATATTAAACAACAAAACATATTAAATATTAAACAACAAGATAAAGGTTTTGATAATTTGAAAAAAAATATGAAAATCAAGAGTAATGCTTTGAAATTGAAAATTTTAAAAAATATTTAAAGCCAATGTCTTGAAATTTTTAGAAAATATTCAAAAATAAGAAAAATGTCTTAAAATTAAAAAAAAATTAAAAATAAGAAAAATAAGAGTAATGTCTTTGAAATTTTTTTATAAAACAAAAATTTTAAAAATATTTAAAAATAAGAGGAATGTCTTTAAAATTTGAAAAAACTAGAACAATATCTTAAAAATTTGATTAAAAAAATTAAACACTTTTAAAAATAGAAAAAAAAGAGTAATGTTATAAGTATTTTAAAAAAAATATATATGAAAAAATAAGATTAATGTCTTAAAATTTTTTAAAATATGAAAAAATTTAAATATAAAAAACAAGAATAATGCTTTAAAAATTTAAAATATATATGAAAAAAGAGACTAACAGACTGTCATGTATTTACTTAACGAATTGTGACTAACAATATGTATTAATAAGAAACAAAAAAATATTTCAGGTAATAAAAAAATAAAGTAAAATTTAAAACATATATATAGTAATCATCTATACGTTAATTGCTTTCAGTAAAAATCTTTGTACTATTTTGAAACTATATATTAATATTTTTTATATTTTAATTGTTTCAACAAGATTTTTATATTATTTTAAAAAAATATGTTTATCAATGAATAATTATTTTAAGTCTTCGAATGAATATAAGAACAACACTTTAATTGAAAGCAATTTATTATTATTATTATTATTATTATTATTATTATATGTTAATATTTTATTTTAATTTTTTTGTATAATATTACTAGTTATGGCTAATTTTAAACATTGATACTAATTTTAATTATCTTTTTTTATATATATAATTTTTTTTTATTCTTCAAACTTTTTTTGTATCAATTTTATATATATAACAATTTTGTATATCACATAACACAATTAAAAGTTTAAAATAATTATAAAAAATCTTACATTTAATTATTTTGTCCCCTAAAAAATTATTTGATTAAGCTCCACCATTGTATACGTCCCACTTTCTTTCCATCACTCAAGATATACATAATACATCCCACCGAAATGTGAAAATGACATTCCTTTTCGTGGGACCATATAATTTAGTGAAGGCAATTATTTTGTGAAAGAAAACAGTCTGATTTTTTTTTAAAATTAAATAGTAATTTTGGAATTCTAGTTAAAAAATTAATAAATGTCTTTTTTTTTATTAAAAAATGAGAATAAAAAGTGTTATACAGTGATATAAAATAATCTTACATTATTATTAAGCTTTTTTTATTATTTTTATAAAAATTATTTTAAATTATATCAACCATTATTTATTTTTTTATGTTGTATCAACCATTATTTATAATTGAATAAAGCTATTTCAAATGCATGAATATTAAACTTGTTATAAAATACTTTAGAATTACATTAAAAACACAAAAGAATACAATGTTACACTTTCCATTTATTTTATTTTGGTTCCAATTTGTCAATAATGTTTGGTGTAGGACATTATTAGCACATTTCTCGCATAATAGGAACATGCTTTTGAATTGTGGTTTACAAAGGATAAGGATATACTTGGAACCCAATATCCTTTTGTGCACCTTAATGAGAGAAAGAAAAAAAAATAACAAATAATAAATGATCTGATGTAACATAAAGAGAAACGTGAAAAGTGAGAGATATTAATAAAGAATTTAAAATTATATTTTCTTTTTTATACATAGAATTTTAAATTATATGGTGATATGGTGTCTAAACATCATTTTTTTTTTACTGTAATTAAAGTTGTAATATTATGACGGCAAAAGCTAAAAGTATTAATGAATAAAAATCCCATATATTAAGGTTGATCAAAATTTTGTTCTGAAACTAATCTAAAAAAAATCAAGAACTATAAACATAATTAATTATAAATAAAATTAATAATTCTATTTATTACCTTTAATTATATATACCGGATTATTTTTAGAATTGATAAATAAATAAATAAATATTGATATTTTGTACCAATAATAATAATAAAAAATAAAAACCGTAAGATAGATATATCTAACTTGTGTCACAACTGAAAGGTAATGGATTAAAGCTGACATTGCATGTTTTTTTTTCTTCACTTTTCCTATTCTTTACTTGTGTTTTTGTGACTTTGTTGTAGTTCAAAGGACAAAAGTATGAATACTAAAGAGTGTGATTTTTAAAAGTACGATTCTTAATTAAAATCCATTAGCGACCCATTGATTCAGCATAAGAAAATTAATCGAGTGTTATAAACACACTCTTTAAACAGGCCTCTCCTAACATATAAATATTTTTTTAGAATTTATAAAATTATAAGTACCTTTAGTATACTTCTCCTAACACTTAATTAAAACTCATTAAAATTTAAAAAAAAAATCACAAGACTCATTAAATAAATAAATAAACCCACAAAGTTTTATATCCTCAATAAACTTCAGTTAATATCAAGAATCTGTTCAATAAACTATGTAATAGAATATGTTGCTAACATTCTCATCATTAATTAACCTTTTATTTGTATAAACAAATACTAAGGAGAAGTTGAAAAACACTATTAATTTAAAATATAATGGTAAAATAACAAAAGACTTAATTACTATTTTTTGTCCTCTATTTTTTGAAAAGTTTTAATTTTGGCCCTCTTATTTTTGGTCCTCTTATTAAAAAGTTCAATTAGATCTTCTAAATTTTAAAAACAATTTAATTAGATCTTTTTTTTTTTAGAAGTTTCAGCTAAGTCGCCTATTTTTTAAAATAATTTTAATTTAGTCCCATTTAAAAATAAATTTAGTCTTATTTTTTAAAATTTCCGAAGTAGATGAAAATAAATGAGACCAAATTAAACATATTTTAAAAAATAAAGAACTTAATTGAAAAAAAAAACTAATTGAATCTTTTAATAATAAGACCAAAATAAAAATAAAAAATAAATTAAATGACAAAGTAGCAATCAAACCAAAACAAAATACAATAATATCTCTTGGCATTTAAGAAACCTCAATTAAACCGTGCATTATTTAAAAACACAATAAATACTACTGGCTTCACTCGCCTCCATGTACATATTTACATAATTAAAAGTTCAAGCATTGAAGCATCCATGCCCATCAAACCCCGCAAATTTTGCAATTGCGAATCGGGTTTGGATTGAAAACGAACCATATACATAACAAAGAAATTTGCATATACTTGATACTACATACCATAACATATGAAATAACAAGCAAGCAAATAATCGATTAATTAGGCCATCATTTGGTAAAACTCATCGAAATCAAGGACCCCGTTGTGATCGATGTCAAAGGCACCAATCATAGCCACACACTCATCATAGGACTTGTGATCTCCAAGGCGATGCAACATTCTTTGCAACCCTTTTGGTGTGATACAATTAGTAGCACCACTACCATTACCACACCCGTCTTTCTGATCCCACACGAACATCTCAAAAGCCTTTCTCAGATCGTCATCGCCATCATTATTACCATTAATATTATTATTATCCTTCTTCATGAGCTTGGTGAAATCCTTAAAGTCCAACATGTTGTCCCCATCGGAATCTAGGTCATGGATGACCCCTTCAGCCTCCTCATGAGACATGTGCTCCCCAACTGACCCAAAATATGACCTTAGCTCATAGGCTGAGATTTTTCCATCTCCATCATTATCAAAGTGACGAAAAGCCTCCATTGCCCCATTCATCTCTTTCTCTCCATCATTGCTATTCTTTGGGGTTGAACACATTGACATGGGGGATCTTGGACTTGGAGAAGAAGAAGAATTGTTACTCGATGATGATGATAATGAGTTGTTGTTATTGGATGAGGATCTTGATTTTCGGGGATGGAGACTAAGCTTTAGAGTTTTGTTTGAGAACCACTTTGATGGCTTGAGAATCATCATTCTCTCGCTAGCCATATTTTACAAATTGATAATCGATATGAAATGAAATGCCAATTGGAATTGGCCTCTCTCCTAACACAAATGAATGATAATAATATTGAGTGATGAATTGAGAACACTTGCAATAGGTTTTAATTTATAGTAGTAACGTAAGAGGTTAGTATGTGGAAGGAGATTGAGACGTGAATGTATGATGTGTTATATTTAGGAGAAAGTAGGTACTATAGCTTTTGAGGGGAGTTGCTATGAAACTGCGTGGGAGGCAGAAACAAATGACAATAAAGGTTACGTAAAGTCATGTTCTTGGGAAGGAAAGTGCATGGTAGTTTCCTAGTGGGTCCCAATAAGTGGATGGAACAGAGTCATGAATATCACCCCTTACTTTGTATTTTCATTTTCAGCTACACGGTCTAGTATTTATATTTATCTTATACTTCTTTCTTTTTCTTTTTTTTACTATCATTTATTGTTTTGTTTGGTCACTTTTTCTTTCTTAGCTCTCTTCCTACTCAAGGGTTAACTATCATATGATTATTATTATAATTGAATAGTGTTTGTTTTAACTTATTTGGCCTCTTTTTTTTTCATTGCAAACAAAAATAGAGTCAAACACGTTATAATATAATCTTAAAAAAATTAATTTTTATTTTTACTATGCACTAGTTTTACTCTTTAATCCTCTTCTCTTCCATCTCTACATCGAGACTTTTTTTTTTTTATTTGATCGACATCGAATTTAAAATTAATTATTAATTTATTAGTTTTTTTAATGGATAAAGTCGAATTCAGGTCTTTTCATTATTTTGTTCTCAAATCAATCTTATATATCTGCTACTTTCACACTCTTGTTTTGGGGCTTTCTATTGCTCTCTCTTTTTTTTTTGTTCTTTTGAATTATTTCTTTTCAAGTTAAAGAAGTGAAAAAGATCAAACAAAATTTTCTTTATTATTAAAAACAATTATGAGCGGGTTAAAGTTTTTATTTTGAGTTTCACTTTTAAAAAGTTTTTATGAAAAAAAAAAGTTAATATATATGTCGTTTATCTGAGTAATAATTTAAACTCTTTAAATAAGATTTCAAAATCAAAATGAAAAAAAATGTGATTAGAAAAAAAAATTCATTAAAAATCATCAAACATATTCCAATATAGAGATTATTCATAAACTATGCCTAAAAAGTAATTTCATGATAAAACAAAAAAAAAATACTATTAGTGATTCTAAGGGATTGATGAGTAGAATATCCTAGGATTCCTATCTAATCTAAAATTATTTAGGTATTTTTTAATTCAATGTAAACATATATATATATATATATATACTTTTCTTTAGTCTATTTAGATGATGTGTTAATCTACTCATCTTCAGTAAAACAACACATAAAAAATTTAAATACCTTTAAAAATATAATTAAAGCAAATGAAATAGTTTTATCTAAAAAGAAAATGAAAATAGCTCAAACTAAGATAAGATTTCTAGGATATAAAATAAATCAAGGCACAATAACTCCCATAGTTAGAAGCATTGAGTTTGCTAGTAAATTTCCAAATGAAATAAGAGATAAAACTCAGTTATAAAGGTTCTTAGGATACCTAAACTATGTAGCTGATTTCATTAAAAAAAAAATATATATATATATATATATTATTTTAATTATAATGTAAACCAAGGTATCGTTTGTTTACTATCGTTTGTAAGTGTGGCTAGTAACACACTAACACGAGCAACACGTGTAGAAAACAGTTATGTAAGTGTTGTCTTTACCTTCAAACCACATTATTCATGCATTATCGTTCATTTTAGGTAGCACTTCTAAACCTGGACACAAATATACAGGATAAACAACATTTGTTAAGGTTTAAGCAATGATTATTAGATAATATTGTCCATGTTTAGATTAAGATTATCTAATTCTAAAAAAAAGATTAAGATTATCTAAATATGTTTGTTAATTAATTAAATACTTAACTAAATTTGATCAAATATCATAGATAATTAAAAGTTCAGGAATCCAATTAAAAAATAGTTCAGAAATTTATTTAAAATTGTCAAATAATTGAAAGATATACAAAAAAAAAAAACTATTATATTTATACTTATAATTGAAAATAATGTTAAGATGCCGAACAATATTGAATGGCTGGAAAAGAGTCCGCGTTTGGTAAGTTATTTTCCTTATCCTTATACCCGAATTCACTAAGCCACGTATCATATGATATAAAGTAGTAAGCTTATGATGCAGAAGATTGTTAAAAAATAAATAAAGAAAAATTTAAATAACTTTGATACTCAACATCTTTTTAGAATCTCTTTGATTTAAAAATTTAATCGATAATTAAATTGATTAAGATATTAAATCATTGAATTATTATTTAAATCAGTAGGTCACTTATTAATTTTCATAACCTGAACTATAATAATAAGAATTAAAAATATTTATTATATTTATAAAATTTTATTAATTTTATTAATATTTAATACTATTAAAAATTATTTAAATTATTCTTTCTTTATTTTTTAACGTCTTCTGTTATTAGTTATAATTTTTTTATATATATTTTATTTTTTATTTTATAAATCACTTTCTTTCTTTTTTTATTTAAATTATTAATTCTTACTTGAGAACACAATAAACAATAAATAAATAAATAAATGTATGATCATCGATTAAATCATTGGCTTAATAATTATTCTGGCATTTAAAAATTAAAGATGTGTGGATTTGAATCCTATCTTTACCAAATTTTATCAAATTTTTTATTTAAATTAACTAATTAAACCAAAGGATAACTTAAGAATAAAAAAGATAATGGTGTCATTAGTAAAAAAAAAATTAATTTTATTTAAATTATTAATTACTGTAAAAGAAATAAGCATTAAAAATAACAAGCCTCTAAATTAACGGATGATATGGATGAATAAAAATATTTGATTTTAAAAATAGGAAATTAAAATTACATAAATAAGAAACCAAAATTGCCCATTAAACTTTTTTTAATATGGATAAAACTAAAATCGAACCCTGTTACTGTTCTTTTATATATCCACAGAGATTTTATTTTATAAATAAACAGCTTTAAATTCACTTCATTTATAATATTTTATAAATATTAACTTCATAAAAACATAATAAAAGAAGTCATCATATTCAGGTCAAGAATGAAGACACGTATTTATAATATAAAGGGTAAACTATGTTTTCATCGAATTTCTTAATATTTTTTATTTTAATCCTGAATTTTATTTTTTTACTAACCTTTGTCCTTTAACTTTTTTTTTTTTCATTTTGTTTTATGATTCTGCGTATGTCAGTGCCAAAAAGTGATACATTATTATTTTATAAGGATGAAAACAAATAAAAAATTTTACATAGACGAAATCCACACTTTACTCATTTTATTTGGATGAAAAATATATTTTAAAATAAATTAATTTAGAAGACTAAAAAGGTTGAATTTTAAAATTTATGGAAATAAAAATATATTTAAATTTAATAGAATTAGAATAAGTAAGTTTCTGTCGGTTTGGGCTGGGAGTTTAAATCAATTTGGTTCGGTGACTTAAGTAGCATGGGCTTAGCATTTTTTGGCTGAAGGTCTGGGCATAAGCCCCATGGGCTTAGCATTTTGTGGCAACCAAAGCATGAAGCCATAATAAAAATTTAAAAAAAAATGATATATATACCTCCATCTATTAATAAATATACCTTTTTTTTTTTAATAATGAATTTTCTTAAATATAATTTGTAATTTATTCCTCTTACCTAACTCTCTCTACTGAATTACGAGGCCACATCAATCCGTGAAGACCAAAACATTCACATCTTCAATAATTATAAATCATTTTTTTAAGATTCAATACTCAAATCATAGTTTTGATGTGTTTGTGTGTATCAGAAAAAACATTTGTTAGAATAACATGTTAACCCCTTAAATTAATTTTAGTATCTAAAATATTAGTTATTAACTAATACTTGGGTAATTGGGTTCATCCCACATAAAATCATAATTATCTCTTCAAGCTCAATATCGATTTTATACCTCAAAACGATAAAAGAGTTATAAAATGAATTATTTGTTGGCCAACTGGGGTGGGTGGCTACTGGCTAGTTAAAATGAATTGGGAGATTCTGGTTGATGGTATACTAATTAATACAGTACTACGCTAGATGCTTCTTTCTCTTTCTTTCTTTCGCTATCAAAACAACTAAAGTTTCTTTATTTTTGTTTCTCGGTTCGCTGCATATCCAACGTACTATAACACTATACTATGTGGTGCAGATGAATGGATATGGTGGAGGTGGAGTCTGTCTTGGCCACAGCTCAGAGTCAGAGATATAACTTACACGTCCGCATGGGTTAGTTGACGTGACTTAACATTGGAATTTTGGATCAAGTTAGTTGCATGCGGCGACCGACGCTGTTTTCTTTTTGAAATGAAATGAAATGACGTTTAGCCCCTCCTCTCCTCAACTCAATCTTAACTTCACTCTATCAATGTACCTGCAGAAGAAATCATTACATAATGTTGTTATTGCCACGTATTCGTGCTGTAACCTTCTAATATTGAATATCAATCATAAATCATTAACTCATTTGTATAATCATTTACGATTCTTATTCCTTATTATATTATATATAATTAATTATCTTAACAATCCGTATAGAAAGAATCATAAATAAAGAAAAAGTTAATAGGAGAAATAAGATAAAGATAAATAGAAATCTACTCTACTTGAAAAGAAAAAGAGATGAACCAGAACATACACCATGTCCACTTAGAATTGGGTGTCATGAGTGTGGTTTACGTATTAATGGTGTACTAAGAAGTCAGCAATTAATGTTCAAAATGCTGAAGGAAATGGCTGGATTCAAGAGGAAAGGGGTAATTTGGATTACCAAAAACTTGTGAAAAATGAGAGTCTTATGAATCTTCATAATAATAGCAATATATTATTAGTTCATAAATCACAATTCACTCCGGCACAAAAACACAATGAGAGCCTTATGAAAAATGAGCTTCTAAGTTTGCTTTCATATATAGAGCTAAAACAGAGTATATGTTATCATTAATAATTAATTAGCAGCATTGTCTTAACACAAATTTATTACACTGATTCAATTTGTCTCTTTACTATATGATGATCATAACGTACGCGACACATTCTGATTTGTTCTCAAATTACGGAACAGCCCCCAAAATGGCAACAAATCCGACACATTTTTCACTCACTATCCATGTCTTGTTACGTAATTTCGAAAGGCTTCTCTAGTTCTCTTCCTTCCTATATATAAAACCAGCCTCTTGTTTCTCTCTGCGCAAACCACCTTACGTTTTTTTTTTCACTTTGAACCACACAAACACAGAGAGAGAAAAAATATGATAATGGCACCTTCTTACTGCGTGAAGGAGAGAAAACCATGCGTTCGATGGGTGGAGAAATATTTCAAAGATTGCTTATGCAATATGAAAGATGAAATCTCGTTCGGTTTTGGGCTCACAAGTTTAGTGTTCTGGGGCGTTGCTGAAATCCCTCAAATAATTACCATTTTTCGTACCAAGAAAACCCATGGAGTGTCCCTTCTCTTTCTCCTCACTTGGGTCGCTGGGTAATCCATCATTTTTTTTTCTTTTAAGTTAATAGTCAATGCAATACTAGTGTAACCAACTTTTCCACTTTCTATTTTTCAACGAAATTAAATATTTCGGATCATTTTCACTAAAAGAGGCACCACTAAATATTACTATTATGATATGTTAAAATGAAAATATTTTTGATGATTTGATGCAGGGATATATGCAATTTGGCAGGTTGCATTCTTGAACCAGCTACTGTGAGTAATTCTGAACCATATGAACTGTAATAATTTTTGTTCGGGCATGGTGGTGGTCCTGTCCCTTTTACATGCAACTGGGTGTGGTCTTAATTACTCTCTTTATTATCATCATCATATGCTGTTTCATTTTCATCCACTATATTCTTTTTATTCTTTAATTTCATGCGATTGTGGACTCTAATTACTTCTCCTTTTGCTGTTTCGTTTTGTTCTTTTTTGTTTTTTTGGAACGATGGATGGACATGCAGTTGCCAACACAGTACTACACGGCTCTGGTAAATTAATTGCAAACGTCTATTTTTGTTCGTACAATATTAATCGCTTTTTGTCTTAATTCGTTGATCCCAGAATCCTTATACTGATACGAATCACCTAGTAGTACCCACTGTTTTTAAGGTTATTGATTAAGGAATCTACAACTGGTTTTATTTTTGTTATTGAAGATTACTATATTAGTTAGGAATCATAAAATAATGCACTATTACACTTTCCAATTAAAAATACTATAAAACGGGAATGTGCTGCTGATTTGGTTCCAAGTTTTATAGGACTCCTAGGTCAATTTGGTTTTGGGCACGTGCCAGCTGTTCAGTCCAAAGCAAACATGGCTGGCTTCACTTGCTTGGTGGGTTGCGTGGTCTGGCGCAGCCTAGAAATACTGCCAAAACGGCATTTAACTTTCTTTTTTTTTTAAGAAGGAAAAGTCTCATTTGCTCAGTTTTTCTTTCTTTCTTTTTCTCAATGATTTCACATTTTACAAGATATGTATACACTTTTTTATTATAAAAAAACTTAAAATAATTGTGAGAGAGCAGAGCATAAAGAATATTAAAATAATATTCGAACGCTTCAAATACTAATAAACACACAGTGAAAGAGAAAAAAAATAAGTAATAATAATACGTGTTAGACAGACTACAGAATGAGGTAGACAAGTGTAGGGAGGTCTGAGAGAAACCAGAGAATTATTATTTAATTATTTTTAAAGACCTTTTAGATAGCCTTTTTTGAAAATTTACTTTTTTATATAAAAATTAAATCACTTGTTTTTTTTTAAATAATATAAAATATTTGTGGTTTAAATTTTTCTAAGGAGCTAGAACAGAAATTCAAAAGGAAAAAAAATTAACCTAAGCACTAGTAGAATTTATATAAATAAAAACTGTGTGAAGAATCAGTGTTCGTTTGTTATCAGCATTGCCAAATAGTAGGAAATCTATAGTTATTAAGTATCTACCATAAGAACTCAAATGCGTGCTCCTTTCTCTTGAGAAGGATATTGCCTATATGCTGCTAATAGTATATTTTATAACATGACGATAAAATAATGTAGTGCATAAAACTTTAAATTAACATTAAATATTACGTATATCATAAGTATTTAGTTTTTTTTTTTTTTTACAATGACGACCATAAAGTAGAACTTAAAAATCTATGTGAATTATCGAAACCTTCTACCACTAAGATAAGTGTTTAAATTTTATTAGTTTAATGAGTACTCTTGTTATAAAGTACATGAAAAACAAGAAACTACATTTTTTTTTTTTTTAAAAACACAAAATTACGTAACTGTGGAATTAAAAAATCATTTTAATAATTCTAAGATACTATTTTTTAAGTGACTAGAACAAGTAGGATTAGAGTTCCCCCATACTCTGATGTAGCTAGTTGGAAGTTGTATTTCATTACTAATTTTTTTTAACCAACAAAAAATTGCAACTTTCATCTTAATAGTGATCAGTTAATGTTGTTATTCACAGCTATACACAATCACTACGATCGTATTACTACTGCTAATCGTATATTACGACTACATCAGCAGATGGTACAAACATCGTCAAAAGGTCAACCTCAAAAGGGTACATTTCCAATATCTTAGATTCCTTTGATTAATTAATCAAATGTTCTTTCTTCAAACTAATTAAAGAACACGTCATCATACTTGATTATAATCTTACAGGATCATCATGAAGAAGAGAAAAAGCCATTGAAGCCACCGAAACCAACTAACAAATCTGGAATTCCAATACCAAATGGCACACCCAAGGCATCACCTAGACAGGAGCACTATTATATGTACGCATATAATTTCTTATCACTATGAATGTTAAAGATGATTCTATTGTATACTCTATTTTGAATATTCTCTTCGTTCAATTTAAATTTATTGAAAATCACCTATTTTAATAGACCTCACATGTATTTAATGATTCTTTCTAATAGATTTAGATGTTGGATCTATAAAAAAAAATTAATGATTTATACTAAGTTTGGACACATTATGGAAAGTATATGAAAGAGAATATTTGAAAAAGTTATCTTTAACATTTCTCTTTGTATAAAATGATGTGATAGTGTGTTTTTTTTAGTAATAAAATCTTGTAACATAAGTCTAATGAACTAAAGTGTATTGTTTTTTTTTTTTTAAAATTGTGCAGGTCAGCAAGATCATTGGCTGGGAGTGGCACTCCACCATGGGGAATCTATATGAGAGCTGCTAAAAGTGGCCCTTCAGCCATGGAATCGATTGATGACTCTTCTTCTGATGATGAAGCGCCTCTTGCTTCCTCGAATAATGCTGCAACCAAAGCTAGGCCAATCCCACGTTCTGCTGTTGTGAGTCCTTCAACTGTTTAACTCAAGCATGCTGCTAACTTGATTACTAGTTGCGTCTGGTTTCACCTTCATGAATGTTGTTTTTAAGAAATTAATTAGAGTTGAATGGTGATGTGCTAATAATATAAAATAATTTTACACTTATGAAATTATCTTAAAAATCATGTAAATTATGATTAATTACTTTCAATGCATCATTATTAAATTCTCTCTTAAAATTATAGCTTCTATGTTCTAAACATGATTTCTTCCTTCTTAACGAATTTTCAAACATCTCAATTCTAGGATATTATTTTTCGTTTTGAACTCTATTGAAGGTTGTTTGGTTTTCTATTAGTCTTCAACATTTGTGTCCTCACCTTTTACTAATACAAATACTGCTATGTTTGCCAAATTTTGTGCACCGTTTTCAGGGAAGTTATGGAACATTTCTAGCAGCTACTGTTAATTTGCCTTTCAAGGCTAATGCTTTGAGGGAAGGATACATAGGATTTGGAGGAAGAAAACTTTTGCAGGTAAGACTTGCTGGTGGTATTGGTACCTTAACTAATTCACACTCATCATTTTCTGAATTACTTATTTTTCTTATTAGCAAATGTTAATTTGTTAGTATTTTTTGTTAAAAATATCAATGAAAGAGATTCAAAGATGCGGCATATCCCTTCCACCTTCTATCTTTACTTTTTTCTGAACCACTCAACCAACCTTATATTTTTATCATTTTCTTCAATGTTGGTTTTGCTTTGCATAATCATAGTTGCTAGTTCCTAATAACTAACTAATGCATCATCATCATAGGAGTACGAGAAACATAGTACATTTGGTCAATGGTTGGGATGGCTCATGGCTGCTATCTATATAAGTGGTCGAGTTCCTCAAATTTGGTTGAACGTAAGTGTCAAAATAAACCACTTTGTTTTCTTTTTCAACATTGAACTATATTCATTTTCAGTACTTTTTATACATGCTTTGTTATTACTACTAATAAGCTTTTGTGTCCTCAATTATTGATCAGATTAAAAGAGGCAGTGTGGAGGTAAATACCAATTAATCTTAAGCTCTTGCTTTTTTTACGAATTAGGTGTGCAAAGATTAAGTAGTATCTCTACATTTTTATGTATTTATATAACTAATATAAGCTTTTTCCTTCTTTTTTTTCACAACAGGGCTTAAATCCTTTCATGTTCATCTTCGCATTGATAGCTAATGTGGCTTACGTGGGAAGGTTACAATCTTCATCCCGTGTACATAAATTGTTATATTTATTCTTCAAATTAGTCAAATTAATTACTGATTATAACATTTTGCTGATGCAGTATTCTTGTAAGAACTACAGAATGGGAAAGCATCAAAGCTAATATGCCATGGTTATTGGATGCCGTAATTTGCGTGGCATTGGACATTTTCGTATCCTATACATCCATTCCTTGATGCAGATTGTAGTTTTGATTGATTTCAACTAACTATAAGTTACTACGAAAAAAAAATTATTTATGTTATCATTCAATCACAATAATTATCTTAAATGTCATTTCAACCGTTATTATGATTAGACTATAATGAAAAATTATTTTATTTCATCAGTGATGCATGATTATTAAACTTTAAGTTGTATATCACCGAATAACCAAAACCTTAACAATATATGACAGATAATATCGCAGTACATCTACTATAGATACTTACGGAGGAGAGAAGCAAATGATGATTATGAAGAAGCGGGAAAAGTTGCTGCATATTGATTTTTGTGGCTGTGTGCTGTGACCAATTGATGTTGGATTGATTGAAAAGTTAATGGGCACCTTCAGAAAATTGAGCTACTAGCTAGCTTTTTGGTGATAGTGTATACACTCTAAAAGAGAAGTATGTATGGTAATGTACACACCCATAGGATGATATGCTTGTTTAGTTGTTCAAGACGTGAAATAGTGACTACTTTGAAATTGTTTTGTTGATCCAATAATTGACAATGATTTCCACCCTAGTTTACACGACATCACAACTCTCAATTCAATCAAGAGCTCTATGGTATACACTCTTTTAAGTGGTGTGGTGTTAATGTAAGATTTGAGGGAGTTTTTAAGAGTGCTAGTATAATATTTTCAAAGATTTACTGATAGTATAATATTTTCAAAACTTAAAAGAGAACTTAATGTATGAAAATAAAAAAAGGATGAAATTATGGATAATTTGATAAAAGGTTAGCTTATGTTGCTATAATTTACTCAAATTTAATTGTCCAAAATTAGTGTGTTTGAACTTTGAACGGCTGTTCACCAAAACATGCAGATAAAACATATGTAATGTTTCACTAAAGTTAAATTTGATTTATAAAAATATAAATATATCAAACACTAACTATTGGACGCGCTTGCGTTTACATGCAGTTGTGTATATAAACTCACAGATTTCATTTTGCTTCATAATCAAATGAAGGAAGGAGAAAGTTTCAAGCATAACATGCAATAATTAAGGAAACAGACAAGTTATGGGACAAGAAAATCAGAACTCAGAAGGATACAAAAACCAAAATCCTAAAGAAAATGGAGTAGTTTTTTTCTTTAATTCAGTATCCGTTTATGAATAGAAAAATTATTTGTTCGAAGTACGAACGGTTATGACTTGGCTTGACTTTGGATAAGCTGGGATCTGACATCTGAATGTCATACAAAATACAGGCTGAGACAAATATTTTTAAATTGCGATTAAAGAAAAATTAAACTCGTTTAAATACATTTTAATTAAGACAAACTCATTGTAAATTTTAATCATTTTTATTTGACTTCACAAAAACTTCATTTTAATTCTCAATATAAGCAGAATATTTCAGTCTTTTTTTTATTTAAAAGTTGGAATTCTGTAATGGGGGATTTTTTAAACAATGCACAGCTGTAACTACAAAGGAAACCTTTACCATCGAAAGTTACACCTAGGTCTCGGTTGTTCAGCATGCTACTATACTGTTGAAGGTAATCAATCATAGTTCATACCTCACAAAAACACAGGTGAAAAACAAAGTAACGGCACGAATAGAGATATGGAAAAGCTCCCCCTCCCCAAGTCTATCAATTACATTAGGATGGTGGTGCCGCCTTCGACTCTTCTGGCAGATCATCTTCATCATGGTATATGTTCTCCGCCATCTGCCATATTTGAAGTATGTTGTCTTCCGCGACACTAGCAACAACCCAATCTTCACATGGATTCCAGGAAAAGTCTGATATTTTGCTTGTATGACCACCATGAAT
This sequence comes from Amphicarpaea edgeworthii, assembly GCA_014843725.1. NCBI lineage: Eukaryota > Viridiplantae > Streptophyta > Magnoliopsida > Fabales > Fabaceae > Amphicarpaea > Amphicarpaea edgeworthii. Next base: position 7,457,133 of record CM026325.1, read on the forward strand.
AAAGAGCAATTCTGGTGGACCATCTTCAGCGTCTTCTGGTGACTGCTCTTCATCAATCCTGCACAACAAATCAAATCAGTGAACCTACCTTGTTATTCAGGCAAAAAACATTTTGAATATCTATATGATTTATTATGATATGATTTAACATTATGATGAAATTTTAGTGGATCAAACACACCATAGAAAAAAGTATAGCAAGCACTTGGAACTTTAGAGAAAGTGTCAGTGATATATATGCTTTATGATTTATAAACATCTATAACAATTCCACTAGGGTACCATGACTCAATAATACGCATTTCAGGACAACAAATAGTAATAAATCCACTAAAAACTGCAGAGATGATAATGCTTTTATTAAGCAATACCTGCTAAGATCCCACACCATGAGTCTCCTACCCAGACAACAAGAAGCCAAAACAGTCTCGTTCTTTGGATTCCAGCCAACCTGGAAAACCTCCTCCCTGTTGGACCCAAGAACAGCAATCCAGATCATTAACTGCTAAATATAATAAGTACAAATAGAGCAATTATAAAAAAATCTGACGAGAATGTTACTTGTGAGAATCAAAGATGTGCAATGGAGTATTGATCTTCCGCAGATCAAACAACTTCACAGTTTTATCCGTAGAACCAGTAGCAACAACCCATTCGTTAAAGGGATTGAAAGCCAAGCAGTTAACCTGACAAGATATCCAAGATAAAAACTTTTATCAGTGTGTGATATTAAGTAGAAAAGTATTAGCATTTTTACAACATTGAAAACCCACCAAAATATGGTGAACATACCAGAGTTAAAAAGATACAAGCAACTAAAGCATAATGAGAACATTACAAGAGCAGACAGACTGGACTGAAAATTTTAGTAAGCTCAAAAGGTCTCTGAGCAAACAAAAAATGAAAAGCCATAGAAGTAAAATAGCATCAACATACAACTGAAGAGGAGTAATGACCAGCTCTTTAATCTTAGCCACAGTTAGAAATTCATGTGTTTGGCTTATTGAATTTTCTATCATCACCCATAATTAAGTCTTTCATTTCAATATATCCCCAATGTTAAACCAGAGATGCCCTTTGGATTTAATGCCTGTGATTAGTGAGACAGGCCAAACTTTCTCATGAAATTGTAGATTTCAAACAAAAAAAGCAAATGGTGATGCAACCAAAATATAAACTGGTAACTCCAATTCCCTCTGCGAAGTTTGTTTGGTATCAAACATGTGCAGATCATAAAACATGCACAGGTTATTCCTTCATGGATTATAATCATTTTGACAAAGATTTACCAATTTGTTGAAATAACAACGCACCTCACTTTGATGAGCAACAACAGATTGGACAGGCTTGTTGGTGCTGGAAGCCGGCGTTCGAAGGTCCCATACAAGCAAGTATTGATCATCACCAACAGAACCAAACAAGTACTCATGCCTCAAATGCCAAGCCACATCTTCCACAACACCTTCATGTACCTAGTCACCAAAAAAAATCCACAGATTAAATTACTGATTAACCTAACCAGAAAGCAGCAAGAGATAGGTTACAAACCTTAAAAGTCTGCATAGCCTCAAGGGCCTTATTCTTGGGAGTGCCATTAATATCCCACAAACAAATCTGAGCATCATCAGAACCGCTAAGCAAGTGGCCCTGCTTGAACTTACTCCAGGACAAGCCATAACCTTCAGTGTTATGACCCCTAAGCCTCAAATCAGGGTTACAGGCCCCATCAAGAGGGGGCTTAGAGGGATGCTTGCTATAATCAAAGACATAAACCTCGGCACTAACTGTCTTAGTGGCAATGATGAAGGGGTTCTGGGGCATGTAGCGAGCCCTGTTAACCTCACCCTCATGGTTGATCTGCTGGATGATCTGAACCTTGCCATTGGCACAGCCAAAGCCACCAATATCAGTGCGGTCATCATCATAGTGGCGGGCATCATTCTCCGCATCATCAAGGGGGAGTTGGACCTGGGCCAGCATGAGGTAATTGGGCTCATTCTCGGAAGTGTGGGTGCCCAAGATGACCTTCTGGAGGGAGTAGTCCTTGCCAGGTGGTTCCTCACGGTCAGGAAGCCACTCGACAGTGAGGGAAGGCCACTCGAGGGCATGCGTAATGACAAGATCATACAAGAAAGGACTGTTCTTCTTCCATATCTTGTACTCTTCGTTTATCAGCCGTTCCTCAATCTCACCCCTCATCTCTTCCTCCTCTTTCCCCATCCACACTATTCTAATATAACCCTAACCTAACCACCCTTCTCTCTACTACAATCACAATTTACCCTTTTTTACCCCCTCACCCGCTGCAATATATCAAACACAAATAAAGCACCGTAAATTCATATACACTCATGAATTGAAAAGGAATATATATCCTTAAAAATGGTAATTAGTAAATAAAATAAATAGCTGCTTCTCAAAACAATAGTATTTGTTAGTGCCTACTACTGCTGGTACAAAACTCTAAATGCCTGTTTGGATAAAATTCTCTAGAACTTATAGGAGAAAAAAATGAAATTAGTTTCTGCATAAGCTAAAATTAGTTACTCCAATAGCTAATTTGTAGAATGTCTCTCATATAGCTTCTATTAAAAAATATGGTACATCTTATCCATTGGAGAAACCAATTTTAACTTATATGAAGAAATTAATTTCATTTTTCTTCATGTTTTTTTGTTCAAAGAAGTCTTTGGAAAGACTTCTAGAGAAGTTTACCCAAAAAGACCCTAAATCCAAATTAAAATCATAATCACTAATGAGATCTTTATTTCTTTCTATTTTGCGCTTCATCAATTACATTAGAAAGATGAAGCAGTGAAATGACACAAACAAAGAAAGATAATCAGAGACGACCTTGAACGTGGCGGAGAAGAGCTCCGGACGTGGGGTGATGCCACCGAAGGTGTTAGGGTTACCACAGAAAAGTTCGTTTTGGGGCTCCGATGCTGAAATCCTTCAGCTCGCTAACTGAAAGAAGAAGAAAAAATAAGGTTGTTAGGTTAGAGCAAAGTGAAATTGAAAGAGAAACGAGAAATGAAGTGTGTGAATGAGATGTTAAAACGCGATTCACTAACACAACCACATTGAATTGCAGTGGAGTGGGTGAGTGTGATGAAGGAGTTGTAGTAGAAGAGAGACTCACACCAGTAATAGTAACTACGAAGATGGAGAAGAAGAAGATTCAGATTGAGAATTGATCCCTAAGATGAAATATAGTAAAATGAGAATGAAAACAAATTGTGCGCGCCCATCTCAGTCTCAGACTCATAACTAAGAGGATATACCGTATACGTAATAATAATAATAATAACAACAATATTTAAAATTGTATAAATAATTCTATCTGGGCCGGCCCAAAGCAAGATCTGTACAGCGTGATCGGTTTCGCGCCTTTTCTCAATGGACGCCTCCTTTTTTAATATTTATTATTTATATTTATTATTATAATTTTTTTTTTATTAAAACCGGCTTATATAGATTCATAATAAACTTGATCAACAATGCAACTTGGTAAAACATCAACGTAATAGGGATTGGGGCTTGATAATTATAAACCAATTTTCCTTTCATAGTAGTGCAATGTTAAAAGCCTTCAGGTCCTAAATGTCATCTATCCATAACCGGACCAGACCTCCCAAAGTAATGTTTGGCTTTGGCTAGACGATAAAGTGAAAGAAAAAACTATCACTCATTGACTTAGATAGCAAAGAAAATTAAATCTATTCATTTGTTTATCACTTCATCACTAAATCAACCTTATATTTTCATACATAAAAGTGATATAACGAGTAATCATTTTGATTTCACGAAAATGACAACAAAAAAACATAGCGTTTGAATTATACTATATTTGATATGTGCTTTACCAAAACTTGTAATCTAGCACACTTCATCAGTATATATATAATTTTTTAATCAGCCGAAAAAACTACTATATTAACAGGGGCACTGGTTGTGCACAATAAAGTGTACAATACAATTACATATAACAGTAATATACCAACACAGGTTAGACATAATTTACTAGATGTGGTTTTCACTAAAATGACATCCAATCCAAGCTACTATAACCAAAAGCACAAAATGACGACTTCATATATATCCTGACAAACCCAAATTGAATAAGTGCGTTTCAACATTGCTACATCTGCATGTAATTGCAAGGTCTATTCTGCCAGCCAAAAACAAACAATTTCCTTTGCCGAACTGATATTCAATTCAAGTATCATTCAACCTTGCAAACAAGCTTGAGTGTTACTTGCCCACTGAACAAACGAGAAGTTGAAGTTAGCTATTTTACTTGATATCCATGTACCCAACTGAATTCTAAAACCAAGTTAAAGTCAAAAGCAACAAATAGCTACTTCAATTTTTTACCATGATTTTTGGGTCAAAATTGATTCAAGCATATGTGCGAACTCCAAAGTCCAAACACACTACATATTATAAGTTGGCAAAAGATAAATATACTATTAATTAACTATTTTAACACTTTGTTTAGTGTGTATAAAATAAGTGGAAAAGGAGAAGGTCACAAATTTCCGGTGGTCTGATTGAGTGGAAAGTGATGGATATTTTTAAACTTTTAAATGGGATTCACATGGTACAAATTTTCACTCTAAAAATTGAGTGGAAACAAGAGCAAATGCAGAGTGTTTGGAATTTTTTCCCAAGTTTCCCTCTTCTCCTTGTGTAGCTCGTGTGTGCTAGTTGTGTCTGAGACGCTTCTCTTCCTCTCTATTTGTATCAAGACCTTGCATATTAAGGCAACACAATAATACCAAAAAAAAAAAAAAAATGAGTAGCAAGAAATAAAAATGTAAACAAGAACTCTTGGTATCAATTAATATTTTCTGATGTTCGCTGATGACCATTCAAGACTTGGATATACATCTTCAAGCTAGAGTAAATATGTTGTTTATAATGTGTTAAAGCAATTTCAAGCCTCTTCCCTAAAAAAAAGCAATTTCAAGCCTCAATTGAGTATGAAATTGGGAAGAATTTTTTTATTTTTTTTTACTATAATACTCACAGATTAATCAGCATATTTGGGAAAAATTCATCACAGATTAAATTAGGAAGAAATTCAAATGTATAAAAAATTAAAACACATGCGCACATTATGCCAAAAAGGTAAGTGCATGATATGTCGTCCCTGGTTGCACATTTACAAACCAAAAAAGATATGAAATAACCAAATTATCACCGATTACGGTAATAAATCAGTTTTTAAATGTCTTCCATCCTCACACTGATACTCAACATATTGTAATCATGGCTAAGTTTAATTTTGTAGACATACTCCATTTATCATTTAAAATTTTGAGAGAACCATAACTAAATAGTTGTACATCACCATTTTTCTCTAAACCTCAACTTAACCATATTCAAATGATAATAAATAAAAAAAATCCACATTTCACCCTAATATAACCTTCTCCGCAATTAATTAAGCCAAATTAAATATTAAGAAACAAAACATGCACGAATCTTAAATTGGACGGTGATAATATTTTTGAAGTAAATATTAATTAAATGTTTTGAAAATATACAAAAAAAAAAAAGAAAGTATATCGACAGAAATCAACAGTCGTACACTTTGGCGAAACAAATAGCATTTTTCTTAATTAAGTCATGAAAAAACAAAACAAAAAAAATGTATATTTGAAATTTATTTATAAAACTAAAAAAGAATATCTTCTGATTACGTCGTCCGTCCGCTACGCCGGAATCGCGAAATGAGTCTGGAGCAGATCGTAGGGAGCCCACAAGGCGTCCAAAGGGCAAGGCCTGTTGGCGTCGAGCCTGGCCCATGGCTTCCCTTTGCCACTCCAATGCAGCAGGCTCACGGGCCCCGGGTGCAGGTCCCGACAAAGCCCGCGAAAGTTATCCCCTCCGAGCCCGTGCTGGTTCCACCGGTGATCCACCGCCGCAATCCTCCCGGCAAACACCAGCAGAAACGGAGGCAGCGACCCGAGCTCGTAGATCCGCATCCTCTTCTGCAGCTCCATCCACTCCTCGATCGCGGTGGTGTACCCGCCCTCGCGCCACCGCCGGAGGTCGATCACCATCACACCGGTGTTGAAGTAGCACGGAGGCCTCCGGCGGTCTGTGAACACGAGCGAGAGCGAGGGGTTGGACCAGAATGAGGGCGTGAAGTAGGCGGAGAAGTTCGCGGAGCAGTACTCCGGCGCAGCGAGGACCGCCTCGCCGAGGAGCGGCGTGGCGGCGAGCTTGGCGATGTCGTCGACGAGGATCAGGTCGGAGTCGAGGTAAACGACTTTCGTGACGCAGCGTTGGAGGAGCGTCGAGAGGTAGCTTCGCGCGTAGTTGAGGGGGCAATCCAGTGCGGAGCGTATTGAGGTGGAGATGAGGCGCGAAACGGCGTCGTCATCGAAGGGGTAGAGTTGGAAATTCAAGTAGGGGAACGAAGTTGCTATTGTTTCGTTTAGCGTTGCCGCGGAGGAAGGTTTTGAAGCTGCGGTGACGAAGTGGAAGATCACGTTTTCGGGGCACGAGGTGTGCTGCAGGACTGAGAGGATCGCGGCCATGGAGCCTCGGAGGTACGACACGTCGAGAGTCATTGCCACGTGGACCGCGTTGTCGGGGCACGTGTGGTTCCGGTGGTGGTGGAGGGTCTCGCACGTGGGAGAGTTGTAGAATTTTGGAGCTTCTTTGAAACGTTGTTGCTGTTGTTGTGTGGTGCTGGTGCATGAGAATACGAAGAAGAAGAAGTAGAAGAAGAAGGAAGGTGTGGTGGTTGGTGATGCCATTGCCTTTGGACTTTGGTGTTGTGGTGTCTGTGAGCGATGTGGGATTTGATATTAGTATGACAGACAGTGAGAGAGATGCGCGAAGGTTGATATATATATATATATATAACGTTTGAAGAAGAGAAAACTTGAAAAAGACAACAGAGTGAGGAAAGGAATACGGTTGATAATTACTTCATTGTTTCAACTAAAATGAGAGCTATGATAGTGAATTTTGCCTTTCATCTTTTAGTATTTATTAAAATTAAATTCATAAAAACAAAAGTAAACTGATGTACTAGTATGCTGTGTCACTTTTTCTCTTTCTGGTTTATTTTTTTGTTGAGAAAACTACAGGGAAAGAAATTAGATGTCTAAAGTCAAAATTAAAATGGTTTGGTTTAAAATGACATTATTTATTTCATGGAGAAGCCACTCATTGGAGGAAAATTCTTGTAGCTTAAAGTACAAAACCGCTGAATCCACCACGTGGTTTTTACTTTCTAAAAGGTCCAGTAACCGTCTTGTTAGATCAGTTATGCGCGTGTGCCCGTACGTACTGTAAACTTTATAAAGCACATGTACATAATCATATAGTGTAATGAAACTGAAAATAACACAAATATTTTCATTTTATTTTACAACTAGAGCAAAATATTTGGTTAAACATATATTTTAATTTTAATAAAAAAATATTAGAATTAATAAAAGAGATAAAATCAGAACATAATAATTTATTTTATTCAATTCCCACGCAACAAAGACCTAATCATAAGTGACAAGTTTAAAATCCATATAACTGACCAACATATATTTTACTTTGCCGTTGATTGGACATTAAGTACATTCTTATCACCTTTTTCAAGCCTTCTCAGTTTAAATGAGAAATAAAAATGCATTTTGTGCACAAGCAAATAGTATGATTGTAAATGAAATGCACAAATTTGTGTTTCTTTGTTTTTTGCACACATGATTATAAAAAAAGTATCACAATCGATTGTAAAGATTTTTAAACTCATCCAATAAATCCTCACAATGTGTTTAAGGTATCCAAGCCTAAGCCAAACGTTTGTTATATGAGCATGTTTGGACATATGTTGTTAAAATGCTAAATCTACTTTTCCGTTGATTAAACATAGTAAGGTAGAAAAATTTATTATGTATTCATTATAACTCTTGCTTATAAATAATATTCTATTTCATTTGCATCACATTCTAATTATAAATTTTTATTACACTTTTAGTAACTTCTATTCATAGAGGGTTAGGAATATAATAGCAAGTATACCCTCCTATTACATCTTCTTATGTTTAAAGAGAAATCGTAAATTTTTTTTTCACTTAGTGAAGTTCGTAATTTTTTTTTTATTTATTGATGATTTTTTATGTTAAATATTGTGTGTCAATTTTTATATTTTTCATATCTATTTTAATTACAAGTTATTATTATGTCACTTTGATACCTAACACACTATTTTATAAGGACTTTTAAAATAAATAAATAAAAAAAATTAATTTATCTAAAAGTTAAAATTATATTCTCTAATAATTAAGTAGTAAAAGTTTTCTCATGCTTCTTCTAAAAATATGTGACTCATACAAATTAGTTAAAGTATAATTAAATTTTAATAGATAAATAAAAATGTGCTTTAGGTAATTAAATTAATTTAATGAACAATTGAAATTAAAAATTCAGAAAAAAGATTTGATTAATATTTAATGTGCTATATTAAATTCTTAAATAAAAATTAATTAATATAGTGAAAACAGATAAAATGCTAACATAGTAAAAAAAAATTGTTTTAAATTACTTCTTTTTTTTTTTGTAAAGTTTAGCCAAATTAATAATAGTTACAAATAACATGTTATGTTATATTATATATAATTATTTTTATCATTATGATTGATTGAAAGCAATAATAGATATAATAAACATCTTTTCACGAACTATAAGTATTTTTCAAAAAAAGAAAATCATGTTTATAAATAAGATCAATATAAAATAGTGTTATTGAAAATTAATATTAAAGTTCAATGATAATCACCATGATATTAATAATAGAAATAATGTGATTAGATTCAATGTAGCATTTATATATTTTTTTATCATTTAATATTATATATGATAATTTTGGAATTATGGTTACTACAAAATTAATTAAAAAAATTAACGTCAGAAATTAAATAATTATGGTATTGCCATATGACATAATCTACGTTTTAATTGACCTTCCTTATATTCAATACGTCAAAGCGAACATAATCATATATTTTTCATTACTTATTACTGAAAAACTGTAAAATAGAAAATATTTTAGGTATAGAAAAGTAATTGATCGAGGTTATCATCGCATCGTATCACATGACTCTAGACAAATTTTTTTTTTTTTTTCAGAAAAAAGAAGAAGATAAAGCACCCGAGTTAAAGGCACCCATTAAGATTAGACAAGTATATAAATTCGTGAGAAGACCCCAAAAATTTTCTCCTGTGGAAACAAATTTTTATAGCAGGTTCTTCATGTTTAATTACGTACACTATAGATATCATAGCTATTTATTCTCACTTATTGTTGAGAGATCAGTTTGTTGGACTAATTTCTGCACGAGATAGAATATGCTGACTACAAAGTTTCCATTTATAAGCCCGACTTTTGCGAAACAAATCCCAAGTAATTAAATGTATCATTTATTGGCATGTGAGGCTCACATGCATGCTGTTTTGTAAGCAAGCGCATTTCATGTAATTTCATTTTCTACAAAATCTCAACGTGTGCTACACATGGCAAACCCTACCAACTATTAGCTAGCTAGGTTGGCAATTACCAGAAATATGGCTTAAGTAGTAGGATCGATGAAAACTTGATGTATATACCAAACAAGGATTCATCTTATATTCAAGAAAAACTACATTGTCAAATAATACTAATATAAGAAAAACTTTTTAATTTGTCTCCTAATCTTTTCCATTTGGACACACACACACATATACACTTTCATTATCATCTAATAATAAATTATAATTTATAAGATTTTTTTATAATTATTATAGAAGTTATGAAACTTAACTTATAGTATACATCATGATTATGATATAAAATAATTTTATATTATCAATATATATTTCTTTTTCTTTTTCATTGTATAACAAACATTATATTTTTATCTTACCATGAGTATTTGTTAGTTAAGTAGATTAAAGATTAATCTAATTTATAATATTCTAATTATTATTTACATAAAGAATTTTCACATAAAGACATGAATCAAACAACAAATTTCTAATTAAACAGATTATTTTCGCAACGTGTGAATGCAGGTGTCAAAATGCCAGCTTCTCAAATTAGCAAATCAATTTGCATTAGAAAAGTCAAAATAAGCACCGACACAGAATGGCTAGCTGAGTCTGGCGGGCAAAGACGGCCGGAAAAGTAATTTGTGCTCAAAGGTGCCTAGTTCACTGTCACAACTAATTTCATTTTTCTTGTTTAACAAAGAAATAACATTTCATAATCATTACATTTAAGTATTCTCTAGTGGTTTGTCAAGTTCCTAAGCGCGTATTTTGGGTTTGGCATTTGGAGCAAACAAACTACATGCACACACTATAGAAAGCAACAACTTTTTACATTAATTAAAGATTTTGGACCCACATTTCCATGAAGGGATGGTTTTCTATTTTGCTTCGTATCCTTGAAACCCTTTTTTTTTAAAGTAATTAATATATTACGAGTATCTTTTTTACTTCCCATTTAAATAAAACCAGTTGTGTACCCAAAATAAAAACTACTAATTGGTGGGAAAAAATATTTTAGACAACCTCCTTTATGTCTTACACATTTATTGACTCCTTTGGCTATGCTTTGAGACCGGTACGATTTGTTTGGTATCGTGAGACATAAATTGAACCAACTTCCTAATAAATAATGATTAATTAACTGTCTTCTACTCATTCAATATAAGTTGATGCATGCCTACCTGAACAGTGGCTTTTTCTTTCCTCTTGTTTATTGTGTTAAAGATCAAAAGAACAACCAAAAAATACGAAACAGTCAAATCCTGAACGTTAAAATGCCACGGACGAATGGTCCTCAATGTTCAAATACCTAACTTGCCTGCTTTTAATGCCAAATATTGTGTATTTGTATGAGTGCGGCTTAAATTCCAAGATGACACGTTGAAATTTTGAAGTTAAATTTCGAGGGTCATTCGGATTGTACAATAAAGCGATTCTCAATTCAAACGATCGATCTAATCCGAACCTTTAGTTTCCTTCCTTTGGTAGGTTAAATCTCTTTGTCCAAACTTGGTAGGAATTCCTTCTTATGGTACTCAGATGCCACAATTAGTATCAATTTTAAAAGAGTATGATTATGTAAGTAATGTAATTCAAACATATGATATTTTTCGGTACATAAGCGATAGTAACAGGTGAAAGGAGGAAGTATACGTCATAAGTTCAATCTCTCTTATGAACGTTTCTAACCAAAATAACATTAGTCTATGAAAAGAAAATTTAATCGCTTCCTTAGTATTGTTATATTGATTGCTTTGTTAATAGATTTCTCCCGGTTAGCAAAATTTTATTCTCGTAATTTTTTAAGAATTATCATATAAAAAATCACACCATAAGATTTTGGATATTATTATTTCTCACTTCAATCATAATTTGTTAAAAGAATCTAAAAGACTTATCCGGATTCATAATGTCAATAGAAATATCTACAAGAATTTCTCCCTTCTCTAACTTCCTTTACTTATCTCTTTGATGGTATAGAAATCTCTTTGATCACTTTTGGCTTTTCTCTCAACAGTTTCCTTATGTAAGAGACTTTTCAGAAGTTTTGAAGAAGTTGAGAAAAGATACAAAAAAAGAATATGAAGAAGAAAGGGAAGTCATCCTTTTATATTGTTCAGACAATAATAACTTCTATAACTTCTCCAACTTCCATAACTTCCTTTAATTTGTCTTTAATGCCAAAAATAACCCTTAACGAAGTAAGAAGAGAGGGACTTATTTTAATAACTTAAAAATAATTCCCAATAACTTTAATATAATTTCAAGTCTAACAACCATCACATTAGACTTTTTTCCATTAAAGTCATTCCATAATTACATGAATCATTATTAGATTAAATAATCTAACGTTCTCCCACTTTGGCTCATGCGATGACTTGAAGATCAACATTAAACTGTAATTGCGCACCATACGTTGAAATCACAAGACACCATTTTTATTTGAATTAGAATGATTGAATCATGGCAGTTGCAAGTTATTCAAACAACTTGGTTCCTTCCATGTATCATAAATCATCCAATTCATACATTTTTGGGACATTGCATTAAACTAATAGTTGTCCCCTTTTATAAATTGGAACAATCCTTGCAGAGCACTTTTTCATTCTAAATCTCTTTAATACTTTATTGATATATCCTTTCTAAGACAATCCTAACAATCCTTGTGAACTATCACAGAACATTTCTATTCCTATCACATAGGATGCCTTACCTATATCTTTCATTTCAAAGTTATTAGAGAGATACTTCTTTACATCATGTAACATAACAACATCATTAGTAGCAAGCAAAATGTCATCAACATATAAGACTAAAATTACAAATTTGCTCCCAATGACTTTCATGTAGATATACCGATCAACAATGTTCTCTACAAAACCATATGATGTTATGATATCATTGAATTTAAGATACCATTTTCTGGAAGCCTATTTTAGTCCATATATTGACTTCTTTAATTTACACACTAGATTTTCCCTTTCTGTAGAAACAAACCCTTTAGGTTGGTTCATATAAACTTCTTCTTCTAAATCACCATTCAGAAAGGCGGTTTTTACATCCATTTGGTGAAGCTCTAAATCATAATGAGCCACCAAAGCCAACACAATCCTCAAAGAGTCCTTCTTGGAAACTGGAGAGAAGGTCTTTTTGTAGTCAATGCCATCTTTTTAAGTGAAACTTTTAGTAACAAGTCTAGCTTTGTACCTTTCTATGTTCCCCTTCGAGTCACGTTTGGTCTTAAAGACCCATTTACAAATGACTCTTTTGAACCTTCAGGCAACTCAATTAAATCCTAAATCTTATTGTCATCCATTGATTTCAACTCTTCTTTCATCGCATTGAGTCACTTTTCAGAATTGTCACCTTCCCGTCCATAGTTCATAAGGTTAGGACAATAGAATCTGTAACCTTTGAACTTTTTAGTATAGTCAATGAAGAAACCACTAATGGTTATTGCATCAAGCTTCATTTTATGTGGATTATATACTTTTACTTCTACCGGACAACCCCAAACATGGAGATGCCTCAAACTAGATTTCCTTCCCGTCCACAGTTCATAAGGTGTCTTAGGAATTGCCTTACTAGGAACCCTATTAAGCAAATATAAAGCAATCTTTAATGCATGCATCCACAAAGATAAAGGTATAGTACTATTATTCAACATAGACCTAACCATATCCATTAAAGTACGATTCCGTCTTTTAGCCACACCATTTTGTTGTGGTGTGCCAAGCATAGTATACTGTGCACATATGCCTCCACTTTCAAGGAACTTTGCAAATGGACCAAGACATTGTCCATTCTCATAATATTTTCTATAAAATTCACCACCTCTATCAGACCTTACAACTTTCACTTTTCTATCCAACTGCCTTTCTACCTTATTAATGAATACATTTAAGACATCCATTGATTGAGATTTTTCATGCAGAAGATACAAATAAGAATAATGTGAAAAGTCATCAATAAAGGTGATAAAATACTTTTTAGTACCCCAAGATGGAACATCAAAGGGTCCACAAATATCAATGTGTATCAATCCTAGAATTTCATTACTTCTTATAGCATAATTCTTTGATATTTGTTTAGTTTATTTTTCTTTAATACAATCCAAACATATATCCCAGTCACTAAAATCCAATGGAGGCAAAATATCATTTTTCATTAGCCTCGTTATCCTTTTCTTGGATATGTGACCTAACCTTTGATGCTACAAAAGAAAGAAAAACTATCATCATGAACATTTTGCTTACTACTAACAAGACATTTCACATTAAACAAGGATTCAATAAACTTTACATCAAGATTGAAACAATATAAACCATCCTTTAAAGTATTAGATCCATAACAGTACAAATCTTTAATTAAAGAAAATGTATTGTTTTCAATCTTGAAAGTAAAACCTAATTGATCCAACTTTGCAACAGAAACTAAATTCTTCACACATTTAGGTACATAGAGACATCCTTCCAAATCTACATGACACCCAGTGTCCAAGATTAATCTGTACGTCCTTATGCCATCTATCCTTGTCTTCATTTTGTTTCCCATGTAGAGAAACTTTTTAGTTCCTCTTATGGTTTAGATCGAAAGGAATCCTTGCATAATATGTGACACATGAGTAGTTGCTTTAGAATCAAGCCACCAAGTATTATTAGAAACTTCAACAAGATTTGATTCAAAATTTACATATATATAAAATATACCTTTCTTTTCAAATCATTTCTTTATTTTCAAGCAATCCTTCTTGAAGTGACCACTCTGTTTGTAAAAGTAGCACTTCTTTTCTTTTCGGACTCCTCCATCCTTAACCTTTAATTGAGAATTTCCCGTATCCTTCTTACCCGACTTGATTCTACTACTACTGACTCCATCATGAGTCATGAAATGGATTGAGTTGTCCTTCAATTTCTTTAATCTCCCTTCCCCCCTGAATTAACATGGCCTTTATTTCTTTAAAATTCCATTTTCTCTTAAGAGTGTTATAGTTCACTTGAAATTGGCCAAATTCAATAGGAAAGAGTTCAACATGAACTGTACTAAGAAGGTCTCACTCACTTCCATTCCCATGGAATTCAACTTTGCTGTCAATTTTGCCATTTTAGTCACATGATTATGAATTGGTTGAGACTAATCAAACCTTTTATTTGTTAGGTCACTTGATAGGTTCCCCATAATTGACTTGTCAGTAATGTCTAATTGTGAGTACTCCTTAACCAATTTCATGAACTCCCTTGCATTGTTTGTTTTGGGCATAGATGGCTTCACATTTGCAACCATAGACATTTTCATCTCCTAAGCCTCATATAGAGACTTGTCAACATCAGTAGTAGTCTCTGTAATGATTGGGGGCTTTCATCTATTATTAATGCTAAGTTCAAATCTGTCACACCCAATTGAAATCGGATCATTTTGAACCAATCAGCATAATTCAACCCATTGAACTTGATCATTAAGTTTCCCAAAACAAACATATTAGCCATGGCCGGATCCATTTAAACAAACTCACACATTAATGTGTTGAGTATGTCCAATGGATTCAAACTATATAGACTTTAATCATGTATCTAAGTTCACCTTTGGGTGATAAATAAACACATTTCCATATCAATAATGATGCCAAAAAATATACTTTAATGAGCAATAAACCATGCTATTCTTGACATACATGATATCTTTGAATATACACATACTTAACAAGTATGGAAACAAATCTTCAATATCATTAATTATAAGCAATGGTTCACCTTTGGGTAATCCATATGTGCCTTATAATTAAAAATTTCATTCAACCCAAACATAAAATTTTTATAGCATCATTATATCAAACCATGCTATTCTTGACATACATGATATCTTTGAATATATACATACTCAACAAGCATGAAAACAATTCCTTAATATCATTAATTATAAGCAATGGTTCACCTTTGGGTAATCCATATGTACCTTATAATTAAAAATTTCATTTAACCTAAAAAAATTTTATGGTATCATTATACCAATTAGTTTATATTTTGGAAATACAAAACTCAATAGATTTGATCACTTTGGTGATTAACAAATCTTTCTTTAATATGTAATTCCAAAATAATTCATTTCTGTAAAACAATTTTACAAATCAAAATTTTAAAATAACACATAAATGAACCTTCATGGAATTGAATTATGTAAAATTTCACATATAGACAATAACCATAACTCTTGAATTCATGTAAATATATATCAAAATGCCATAATTATTTGTTGATTGATATACATATTACAAGAATCATTATGTGTTCACTTTTCACATACACATATTACAAAATCAATCCAAACTTATAAAGGTAATGCAACAAAAGGTCAATTAATGTCAATATGTTTTGGATTCCGTGAAAAGTTTCTTTACAGCGAAAATAAATTAGATTATTGTTCTATGGAGAAAAATGATATCCATAACCTATGCTCTGATAGCAACTGTTAGCAAAACTTTACTTTCATATGTAATTTCTTAAGAGTCATCATATAAGAAATCACACCATAAGATTTTGGATATTATTATTTCTCACTTCAATCATAATCTCTTAAGAGAATCTAGAAGATTTACCCGGATCTATAATGTCTGTAGAAATATCTACAAGAATTTCTCCCTTCTCTGAGTTCCTTTACTTGATTTCCTTGATGGTATAGAAATTTCTTTGATCACTTTTGATTGATCTCTTTGATGGTATAGAAATCTCTTTGATCACTTTTGATTGATCTTTCAATAATTTCCTTATGTGAGAGACTTTTCGAAAGTTTTGAAGAAGTTGAGAAAAGATACAAAGGAAGAGTTTGAAGAAGAGAGGGAAGTCATCCTTTTATATTGTTAAGACAACAATAACTTCCATAACTTCTCCAACTTTCATAACTTCCTTTAATGTAAAAATAACCCTTAACAAAGTGAGAAGAGAGAGACTTATTTTAATAACTTAAAAATAATTTTCAATAACTTTAACATAATTTCAAGTCTAACAATCATCACATTAAACTTCTTTTCATTAAAGTTATTCTATAATTACATGAGTCATTATTAGATTAAATAAAAACATCCTCGTATGCTAGTGTTGAATTTATAATTAAGTCTTGTTGGATTATTAAGTCCTTTTTTTTTTTAAACGAGGAAGCATCTAGCGCTTCTTATTTAACATCCAACCTGTAGTCAAAATAAAAACTTAAGACACAACTAATCCTCTTTTCATCGGATGGGTCTATTATAAAGTAAAGTGGTACATCTAATTGTGACTATGTGTTCAAACTGAAAAGTTTGAACCTCGTATATTTAAATAAGATACACAAATAATAAGTTACTATCGATAAAAGTTAGTCCAATTAGTTAGAATTAGATTCATATTCTATAAAGATGTGAGTTTGAATTTCGCGATGGATCGATATGAGAACTTTATTAATCAGCGATATGTAAATATCCATTTAAGCACAGTAAGCTTTGAGGCACCTCGAAAAACTCCGGGATCCAACTCTGGCAACCCATGAGTCATGACCTAAACTTTGTATTGATAAAAAAAAACGAGACTTATGCCCTTGGTGAAGTATTGGGTCTTTGGTTTCAACATTTCTAACCAACTTTGTGCAAAAAAATTTCTACGTGACCACTCCACAGTACACACCCTGATGTCTTTGGACATTTTGGGCCCATTCGTTGTTGAGCTCGAGAACTTAAGGCTTAAAAAAATAAAAACTCGAGAACTTAAGGCCAAACTAAAATGTCACATGGTTCATTGTCCAATATACCAATCCAAGGTCATTATAGGATAATAGATACTCTACACTACTCCTCCGTCTTATTTTAATTGTATTTTTAAGAATTTTACATAAAAATTAAAAAAAAAATTGAATTAATTTATTAAAATAATTCATTTATCTATTATATAAGTAATCATTACCGGATAATAAATAAAAAAATTTAAAAAATACTTTATTAAAAAATAAAAACATCAATTATTTTAAAACATTTCTTAACCTCTAAAGTTGTACCTCACCTCTCGAAACTCCCTTCTGCAACCCGTGCCCAACATTTTGCTCAAATTCACTTCACAGTTCACACAAATTCATTAAAGTAAACCTTTTTTTTTCTGTCTACAAACTGTTCTACACCCACCTTAAACCAAAACCAAACCATTTATTTTTTTCCGATCATTAACGTAAACCTAGTAACAGAGAGTTTAGAGTTTAGATAATTTATATAATATTTTAGGTTCATGTACACAAAATAAAAATAAAAAAAACGCTTTATTCTCTTACCAACTCCGAATTCAATTTTTCTTCTCCTTCTCTTCCAATTAATATTCTTTTTCACTCTCATCCACTCACCTAAACACCTTACTTAAGCCACGAAATTGAAATTTTCCTTAGTTTTGTTGGAGGTTGGTGAAAGCTTGGTGCAATATCGAGCCGAATTTTAATTATATGAAAACGTCAAATATCTTTATATTTTAATATATTATTTTAATAATATTTTACTTTTAATTAATATCTTAATCAGTATTTTAATATTTTCATAAATAAAGGCGTTTGCTGATATATTTTGAAAAAAAAATATAAAAGTATATTTCACTCTAACAGTTAAAGAGTAAAATTTGTTACATATTTGAGAGATGTATAAAACAAAATGTTTTTAAGTGTAAAAAGAAATAAAATTATGTAAATGTTTAATTGCGTTTTTAATCTCACTATTTATTTTATTAAATTTTGTCCCAATTTAGAGTTCAATAAAGTTTCATAATTTTCAAAGTCTGCTAATCTCTCCCTTTGTTACTTCAATTAAGTCCCATAATTTTCAAAACATTGTTATTTCAACTGAACAGAAAAGTTAAGTACAGGTTTGTTTTAGACTTATTTAAATGTAAATACACTTTCATTTTAAAAAAATTGTGAATATAATTTTTAAATTAAAGTAATTTTGAATGCATTAAAATATATGAATTGAGGTTGAAAAAACTAATCCAAACATAACCTTAACATTGACTCAGTTTTAAAATTATGAACTTAAATGACATAACAAAGGACTACTTATAATATTGACTTAGTTTTGAAAATTATGAGATCTAATTAAACTTTTTAATTAATAGTGTGGCAAAATTAAATTAAATAAATAAATATTAGTAATGATATTCTTTAATATTTTATTTTTAACATTTTATGATTTATTGAAATTTATTACAAATTATCAATCTTAATGAGTCACTCTATAAATTTAACGCTTCTCTTGTGATTTTCAAGATTAACACTATTAAAATTGGTTATTTTTAATTAATTTTGAACTAATTCCAGATAAAAAAATATTAAAAAGAAAGTGTTTTAGAAAAAATGTCACTTACATTTCTAAGAGATGAAATTTCTTAGTACTGGCACACTTGAGTGTCTGCTTTCAACTTTTTGGTTTTTGTTTTCTTGAACAGCTCCCATGTCTTTTGTGAGAAGAAATCACTATTACTCACTACTTCTCCACAATAAGTAGACATAAAATAGCAGGTTAAACATCACTGTATAAAGGCCATGATCCTTCAACTATAGCCACATCAATTTTGGTGTATGTGTCTCCTCAAGAATACTACTATTTACATTGTTAAGTAACACAAATAACTTAGCTTTAACTAATTCTAGTTAGTTAATTTCTGTCTTAACTAGCTTAGAGTAGGTATGCTACAGTTTAGTTGATCAAAGTTACTTATTCTTATAATTGATTATAAATACTTTGTATAGCTTTCTTTCTCATTAAGCAAGATTAATATTAGTTTCACATTTCACTATTTTTGCTCTCTTCTTCTTTGTGATATATTCTTTGTTTGTTTGTTTGTTCTTTATTTTCGCATGAGTAATTCAGGGTTTATTATGGTATGAGAGCTCTTCAATTTAATAGCTCTACTATGCTACTCTTGCAATCGCTCTTCTCAATCGATCTACTTTTGCAATCTATATATCAAACTGGTTTCATTATCAATCCAGTTCATCAAATTCACTTTCGATTGATTTGATTCACTTCTCTTAATTCTTCAATTCTTCAAAATTCCTCTCAATCTTCTCTGATTTCATCGATATTATGATCTATCAATCAAATATGAGCTCAGATATTAATTAATCTCTGAATGTTCATAGTCCATACTACCTTTACCCTAGCGAGAATCCAACAATAGCACTTGCTTCTCCTGTTCTTGATCCAACAAATTATAATTTCTAGAGTCATGCCATGCTTATTGCATTAAGTGCAAAGAATAAGGCTGAATTTGTAGATGGAAGCATTTTTCAATCGATTGTCACTTACTCTCTACATCCTGCATAGAAAGGATGTAATAATATGGTAATCTCATGGCTAGTTCACTCAGTTTCAAATTCAATTTGCCAAAGTATTCTTTGGATGGATAATGCTCATGACATATGGAAGGATCTAAAATCCAAATACTCATAAAGAGATTTGCTAAGAATTTTTTATCTCAAGCAACAAGTGTTTGCAATTAAACAAGGTGATTGTTCGACTATTTCACAAAATTGAGAATAATTTGGGATGAGCTTGAGAATTATAAACCTGATCTTGCATGCACTTATGTAAATAGATGTATGTGTGATGCACTCTTATATGTTATGGAGAGAAAAACACAAGATCATATCATACAATTTTTTAGAGGATTGAATGATCAATTTAGCAATGTTAGATCACATATTTTGATGATGGATCCACTATCTACAATTGCCAAGGTATTTTCATATGTTGTACAACAAGAGAGACAGATCATAAGGATGAATCAAATTAACAGCTATGAATCTAAAAACATCATGATTAATGCAACAAGCTCAACATCGAATCACTCATGTTCCTATTGTGGAAAAGTTGGACATACTATAGATGTATGTTATAGGAAACATGGATTTCCATCTGGTTCAAGCAAAGGAGGAGGATTAGGATCAAATTTTCCTAATAATAATTCAAGCTTTGGTAGAGGGACAGGCAAGAGAGTGCAAAGAAGAGGAACAAAACTATGCACTTATTGTGGAAAATATGGTCATACAATGGAGTTTATTACAAGAAACATGGATTTCCTCCTAGCCATCTAAGTCACAAAACTAGTAATAGTTAGAAAGCAATCATCAACAACACCATAATAGGAGAAACACTACAACATGATATTCATCTTACACAAAATAAAACTAATCATGATGTTCAGTTCACCTTACAGCAATATCAAGCTTTGCTAGCTTTAATACAACAATCTAGTAATGGAAAATCAGCATCTCCTTCCTTATGTCAACCAAATCAGTAACCACTTTGTACTAGGTAATAATTCACTTGATATCATATGCAGTATCAATTCAAATTCTACAGTACCATATTATGATATTAGATTCTTTTGTAAGTGACTATGTTTCTTCATCTTTAAAATTTTCTCTATTTGTTGTGTTCAGTGGTATGGTGGACTTATACTATAGCTAGGTGGTAAACTTGCACCCTCTCAATATTTCAAAGTCAAAATTTTTAATATAAAATTACTAATAAAATTTAATTTTTTATATTTTATTTTATGTAAACTTATATATTTCCATTCATTGAATTTTATTTTTATATTTTGTTCACACTAATTAGGATCTTGGATCCACCATTGATCATGTTTTTCACATGAGTAATTCAGGGTTTATTATACACTGCCTCTTTTATCAATTAACTACACACATAAATGGGACAAATTCCTCCCTCTAGTGGTAGTATTGCTAAGGAGAATTTACAGGACATGATATATAAGTCACTGTCGTGTACAAAAGTGATAATTCATCAGACATGTTCCCTCTTTGGAAAGGACATATATATAAATGGCCTACAGGCATACACGTCCACAAGTAGGTAGAGATTTTTGTACCAACACATTATATAGAGGCGTGATTCATTAAAATTTTAATGCAACACTAAGTAAAATAATTATAACAGGATTTTTTTTAATATTTAATATTTTAATGTTTAAAACTTTTTATCAGTATTTTTTTTTTAACCACGGTATTCGTAAGAAGTGAATTCTTATATCAAGAGAAAGCTTACGCATTTTTTTTCAAATTATTGTCATTATAATTATTAAGTATTGTTATAGTTTATAAAGAAAAAAACGTGTCTTTAGTTTCATATAAATTTTCAAACTTTAGAAAAACATGTGAATTTTCTCTCTTTTTTAAAGAATCCGTCATTTTTTGAAATATATGTAATCCAATTTAAAAACATATAATTGTGGTGGTCCATGAACACCTCAAATCACACAACACAATCACTTAAAAAACAAAAAAACAAAAAGCGAGGGAGGTCGAAAACAATAGAAAAAACCAACCAGGGCCCAAATGAGTCTGGACGCAGCTGCAAAATTACGTAACCCGAAAATAATTTTCATTCGCACGTGTCAACGAGAACGCGTCACGTCATCACGTATCGTTTTGAATTTAATCTCTAAAAGTGAGTGTCATTCATTTCCTCTGTTTTTTGAGTCAGTCTTTCAGAGTCCAACGAAATGTGAACAGAGAAAGAGAGATAGTATCACAAAACACGATGCTGAAGGCTGCAGCGGCGCCGCGCGCAGTAATCTACTACCTCTCGGAACACCCAGCTATCGTGGGGTTCCGTTGGAGCCATGCCCAATCATGGGGCGCCACGTGGTCCTTCCTCTTCACCTCAATCGCCTCCTACCTCCTCCTCTCTCTCTTCCTCCACTCACTCCTCTCCCTCCTCCTCCGCCGCAAGCGCCGCCGCGCAATCCCTCTCGGTCCACTCCCCGCAATCCACAGCCTCGCCATGTCGCTAATCTCCGCCACGATCTTCGCCGGAATCCTCCTCTCCGCCGGGGCCGAGATCCGCGACACGCGGTGGTTCTGGCGTCGGTCCAAAACCCCGCTGGAGTGGCTCCTCTGCTTCCCCCTCGGCACGCGCCCCTCGGGGCGCGTGTTCTTCTGGTCCTACATCTACTACCTCTCACGCTTCCTCCACATGCTTCGCACACTCCTCACAATCCTACGACACCGCAGACTCTCGTTTTACTATCTACTAAACCACTCCGTCTCCGCCTTCGCGTCGTTCCTCTGGCTGGAATTCTCGCAGTCGTTTCAGGTCCTCGCGATCCTCTTCGCGACGCTGGTGTACGCCGTCGTGTACGGCTACCGGTTCTGGACCGCCATAGGGCTCCGACGCGCCTGCTTCCCGTTCGTGCTCAGCTGCCAGATCGCGCTCCTTGCATGCAACCTCGCCTGCCATGTGGCCGTCTTCCTCCTGCATTTCTTCTTCAAAGGCGGATGCAACGGGATCGGCGCGTGGCTCTTCAACTCTGTTCTCAACCTCGCGCTTCTCATGCTCTTTCTCAACTTCTACGTCAGAAATATGCACGCAATTCAAAACAAGAGGAGTATCAGTGTAACGGGCGTTGTTGCTCCTCCACTCTCTTGATTGGCGCGTGAATGCGTGAGTGCAGAAATATATATTGAACTAGTTCAATTGTAAAAATATATTTTATATTTTATATATTAAAAAAAAAACACGAGGTGGTTGTTCCCTTTTCAATGTCCATCATTTTTAGCATGGAACAGGTGAATGAGATATTAATATAGTACCGCTGGAAAGCACAAATTATAATTTTTTTTTGTGAATTTGTTGTAATAATATATCTCAAATTGGGATTAGTTAGTTCATTTTTATAGTAGTAGGTACTTATGTTTGTTAAGTGGTTATCGATAAACATGGAGACAAATTAATTTGTTTAAGAGAAACAAAAGTTAATTCCATAATGCACTTCAATTGAATAGAATAATGGGTGGAGGAAATTTTGGTAGCTTTTTAGTGCTTCATGATCGATGATGTACGAAATCCAAAGAGAATAACATCCACATAATGTAATGTGACACTCCATTTCAATATACGCTGTATGTACTGTAATATCACTTTCGCAGGGTTATTAATATTTTTCGGAGGTGCACCAATCTGAATCAATTAGAGCAATTAAGGTTTCTTTTATTTGGGAAAAATTCTCTAATTCTAGACTATAAATAAGTTTGGTAGTCACGTTTCTGGTGGTTTGACATGTTGTCTGTCTCTAGTGCACAACTAAGCTCCAACCTTATTTTTTAGGTGAGAAAGTTAGTTTAATAAAGCGATCAAGTAGGTGACGATGCATTGATTTGGTATCCACACCACACGCTGTCGTTGTCACGTATCTGACCAAGTTGATGATACAATGAGGATGTAGTGTTCTCTTTTTATAAGTTGATTTGCTGAGCAATATGCATAGAGTATCTGACGAATATGCCTTGGTAACAATTGATGATAACCATGATGGGGGAATCAAAGATGGAATATTATTATTATGGAATGGTCAAATTAAGTGAGAATTATGGGCCTGAAATTGGACCACTGCAAACATGTCTGGTCTGACCAGGCTTAAAAGAAGCAAAATCTGATACTATTGGATATTTCTTGATACTTGAAGAATACACGGGTGAAGGGTGATTCTTATTTCTACGTGCATTCCTTTTCTTCTCTTTAACCCCTCTTTATTTTGTTTTCATCTCTCCTCTTAAATAAATAATAAAAATTTATTATTTTCATCTTTTTTTAAAAAAAAATTCCTCCATTTATCTCTATTAAACTAAAAAAAAGGGGTTGAAGGTAAGAATGTTTTTTAGTAAGAGTACAAGCATGCAAAGACGGAGGAGTCATTTGGCGTTGATATCACGTATCACATTCTCTCAAGATGATTTGGAATATAGAATATCTAATCAATTTTGTTCTAGAACAAGAAAGTCTAGTAAGAGCATAAGACTCGAATCTTGTATGATTATTAGACCAAATTTTATCTTGATAATGATAAAGGTTTTTGTAATGTTTTCTATAAATTTTTAATCATTCGGCCTATTTTATCTTCAACAATTGACTGACTATTAATAAAAAGGGGTACAGAACGTAACTTTTAATTTATTAAGTTTCTTATTTGATTTGTATTTTTTTATAATATTTTAAAAGTATCATTTTGATACTTTAAATTTAAAGTATATTTTTGATACATTTTGTTATTTTAAATGATGTTTTTGATCAATTTAGATGAAAATGTTAAAAAAATTATATGTTTTTAATACATTTTTATCTATTAAGTTTTTAAATACTTCTATTTTAATGGATGAAGTTTTAGGAAATTGTCATCAAGATAAGATATGACATTGTTATAAAATTATCAAATTAATTCAAAGATTAATTAAATTGATTTTTTTAATGTTTTCATTCGAATAGACAAAAATGTGTTAAAAATATAATTTAAAAATGATACTTTAAAATATTATTAACCAAAATGTAAAAAAATAAAAAACTTAATAGATTAACATTAAGAAAAAAAAAGTATCTCATATTTTTTTTTGAATAATATAAGTACTTGTCTCATTGGATTTTCTATTTTCATTGATTTTCACAACTGACGCATTGCTTCATTAGTTGCTGACACTAATAAATTTATGGTAGTTCGTAAATCATGATATATTGCCTAACTTCTGTGTGCACTTTGGTATTTAAGAATTGTTCAACCCGTAGCAAGCCCATGAAAGCCCAATAATCCAACCCAAAATCCTGGCTACCTAACATAAAACACATTGCCAATTGTTAAATTTACCTCCCTTAATTTTAAAATATACCTCCTTTTTCTATTATTTTTATGAAAAATACATAAATAACCCTACTCCCTATCCTCTTCCATCCAACACGGTCAGCTCCACACAAAACTGCCTCTCTCTGCAACTACATTATTCACCTCCAAATGATAGTGACTCTAAAATTATCATTTTCGCAACATCAAATTAACCATAGTTACAAGACTAAACTTCAATTCCAGAAATGATGTCTACCTCGTAGTCATAACTAGAGAGAAATTCCTTCCATATAGAAGGAATTGTTCAAAATGGTTTATAAGAGAAACTGAATAAAAGGGATATCCATTACAACATTTCAAATTTGCAATATAAGCCTTTACATTTCAATACTGAATGGGAGAGGACAAAAATATCCTCTATCTTTTTGGTCGTTGTCGATGATATGCCATTTTTCTTCACTTTTGTTTAATTGGATAGAGTCAATTTTTTTTTTTTTTTTTAAAATATTCATATCCTTGAATACCTATTCTCCCTTTTATTCAATTTCTCTTATAGATCATATTAAACAATCTTAATCGTGTGTTAAAGTGAGGCACTTCCTCTTACCGTGTGGAATGATTGGGTAGAGGGAGGTAAGGGATAAGGTTAGTTAAGTAAGTTGAATAAAAATGAGGTAAATTTAACAATTAAGGGAGGTAAATTTAACCATTGTCAACACATCTCACCTCTCGGAACAGACTGGGTAAAACTTTCTTCACCTCCCAAAACTACTTCCTGCACCTCCCATCTGTTTCTAAAAGCCCATTCCATATGTAATTGAATGAGCTTTTAGGAAGTGATTTTGAAAGGTGTAGGAAGCTAGAGCCGAATCATTTGATGTTGTGGAAACATATTAGGATATGCATATAGAACAGTCTTTTCATAATGATGACATATAAAAACATGTTAATTTTTTTTTTTAAAAGACTGTTTCAAAAGTATGTTAGTAGGATTAAATATCTTTATGTTAGTAGGATTAAATATCTTTATTTAGAATAAAAATAAAATAAAATTGAGGATTAGATAAAAATATGGATAACGAAATTATATTTTTAAATGCATTCTCATATAATTTTTAATAAAATCTTTTTCTTTCAACCAGGACACACGCTAACAAGAGCCAATAAAAGAGTGCAAAATTCGTCCGGTCTATTCAATATCTTACGTCGCATTAAATGGTGTGAGATCAACCTATGCGGAGAAAATCACATTGAGTTTTTTCGTGTAGGTTTGTATGTTATTTCCTTCTCTCTTTAGTGCAAATCACCGAACTCAAACCAATTATTAGGTACTGGAATTATTGATGGAATCAATATATTCCCATTGGATAAATTATGCACATTATTAAATAATTTCTAAAAAAAATGTAACAAATAATTATTGATTGATTTAATCTATGTACCTGGTATAGAAAAAAATCCCCGCAATAATATAGTTCCTTGCTGAAAGGGATGGAAGAACTACAATACTATAAGGGATATCTATATATAGTTGTTGTGATGCAACATTTGATTTTGATTCCATTGTGATTGATCATGAATTTGCATTAGTTTTTAAGTATATGTGATGATTGTATAGAGCCAAGTTCCTTGCAGAAAGTTCAAGAGGACAATGTCAATAATTACCAGGCCTGTGTCCAGAAACTACCTTCCCCGGTTATGCAAATTATCAATTACTATCAATATATTAGTGGTTTCGTGTGAGTTTCTTGGATGAATACATTAAGAGCACAAAATGTTGCCACAAAAGATACAGTGTACAAGAAGTAGAAAAAATAGTTTAGGATACCATCTTTCACTTTGCAGCTTTGAACCTGCATAGTTATTATTTATTTACTTAATCCTAGTCCAAATTGGGATAAACATAGCCATATAGGTAAGGTTTATCTAAGTTTTCAAAGTTTTGAACTGATCTACTTCATAATTTTGTAGTTCGATCAAGTCTAACCTTTTAGTTTATTATAAACTTTGGCATGATATTTATATAAATTTTTTAATTTGACAGTTTATTTATAAATTTATTTCATATTTATATTAAAATTTCAAAAATAGACCAATAGATCTATCCATGAACAGGCCATTAGACTTATGAGCTAATAGGCTCATAATTCAATTACCTTCGTTCCTTTTTAATTATCATTTAAGTTTGTTTTTTAGAAAAAAAATATTTTTTTTTATTGTGAAATGAAAAGACAAAAAGATAAAATAATATGGGTACAATGATAAAAAAAAAAATATATGTCACCCTGAACATGAATTACTATTTTATCAATTATACCTTTACTTATTTTTTATTTTATTTTTATCTCTGCCACTGATTTGTTGTCAGGCTTAACAACAAAATTTGACTTTGTTCCTTATTCATCAAAGTTGGTTTGAAAAGTAATTTTTGACTTTTTTTTTTTAATGGTAATTTTGATCTCTATTTTATTAAACCTATTATTTTGTTCTCTTTAATTTTAAATTAACAATTTTAGTCATTTAATTTAAAGAAATTATAATTTTGATCACTTAGATTAATTATTAACTTATAATTATAATAAATAAAATTATTGGATTAATTAAAAATTATTAAAAAATCTGTAATAATTTTTTACCAATAGAAAAAATAATTAAAAAAATTTAACATTAACTTTTTTTAATTACCAATCATAAAAAATAATAAAAATCACTTTTAATCTCTTTGAATAATTAATAATTTTTAGTAAATTTATAATTAATTTAATAATTTTATTGATTAAAATTATTAATTAATAATTGATCGAGATCAAAATTGTTGATTTAACAATTTTTTAAATTAAAGAGATCAAAATTGTTAATTTAAAATTATAAAATCAAAATCATATATTTAAAAAAATTAGGAAAACAAAATTGTAATTTAGTATTTATTTTGTGTTAATCAATCAAAGTAGGTGAGCAAGGCACAGGATTAGAATTGATCTTATTTTTATCTGACAACACCTTAAAATTGACGTTCATTACCCGAAAAGATTTATGTCGTATTACCTTTTATCCTTATTATAAGTCACAAATGATAGTGTAAAATACGCCACCATTTTTCTTTGTAATAGAGATCGGAAATAATACTTACAATGTTGTTTAAAAAAGTGGAAAATTAGATAAGGAGGAACACAAAATTAGAATATCACTCTGCATATATTGTACACCAAGCCGCGCCTAATGCTAACACTCGCCTTAATCATAAAGCCTCTGTCTCTTTCTCTCATTCTGTTTTTTTTTATATAACTGTTTTTCCTCTCTGTGGATTTCAGTGATAACTATTGACTAATATCAGAACAAAAAAACAAAAAAAAAAGGTGCGTGATGGAAGGGTGGTGCGAAATTTGTGCAAATGA
Organism: Amphicarpaea edgeworthii; assembly: GCA_014843725.1. Classification (NCBI taxonomy): domain Eukaryota; kingdom Viridiplantae; phylum Streptophyta; class Magnoliopsida; order Fabales; family Fabaceae; genus Amphicarpaea; species Amphicarpaea edgeworthii. Next base: position 7,485,706 of record CM026325.1, read on the forward strand.
CATAATCTATAATCACTACAAATTCTTGTGACCAATGGCAGAGGATGATGAAGACGTGAGTTGATTATACTTTTGAATGTCAAAATTGTGTAGCTTCATTAAGCGCTTCTGCTTGGTGCTGAAACGGCTTTGGTAGAAGCCTTCGAAGCAAGGCTCTTTGGAGGTTCTGATGAAGAAAGTGTAGCCAGCCATGAAGTACATTGAGGTAACGTAGAAGCATATTGGTTCCATCACGTCCCATGATAGCTCCCAGAACGTGAGCCTCATGAATGCTGCTGTTTGCACCACTAGGAAACCCAACCCTCCCCATAGCTCGCGTCGAACCATTGTGTTCGCTTTCGCGTCGATTGCTTTTTTTTCTTTCTCCAATTCTTCCAGTTCTTTTCTTGCTGATTCCTGCATCATCTTGTTGGTGTTGGGTTCATTCACTGGGAGCAGCATGGATTGGATCGTTTGTGCTACCTGTGTCACAAATTTTAGAGAAAGTTTTAGTCAAAATTGTTCGAATTTCTCGAATTTATATTTCTAACCTAATAAATAAACTAACATTTTTTTATAAAAAAAAAAAAAGACAAAAATTGAAGGAAGATTGTGGTTAGTTCCAATATTTATAGGAAGTGGACATGGGGATATTGGATTGTAGTGTTCCGAAAGATACGATAACAAATAATTGAAGTGGCATGTTCTTTGTCATCCAAATGAAAATGGCCACTACCTAACTTCTTTTTAGTTCTCATACGCATCATCTTTGTAAGATAATTATGTTTGAGACTAAATTCTAACAAAATTTCTAACCGTGATTTATTGTGAGGAAATTAGCATTTTGCTAAACGCAACTCTCACTGATTAACCACTGACTAACCCAGTAAAATAATTTGCGTGTGCGCCACAAGAACAATATAAGAATGATTTTCATAGAAAAAGTTTTGTGATGCTAAAATTAATGAGAATATTACGTCCTGCTTAAGGAAAAAATTTATGTTAAGTTGTTATCAAATAAATTAGTTTTATCTCACTAATATGAAAATTACCAATGAGACTATCAAATTAATTTGATAGGGAAAAATAGACAAATTTAAGATTTGTGATCTCAGAAAAAATTGGGTTCAGGATCATGACTTCTAAAGTTTGTGCTATCCCAAAAACTTTTATCAACTTGTTTATAAATATATAATGGTAACATTTGAATTAAAGTATTATTATTTAATAATTTAAAGTGTTACTTTTTTTTTTTTGTATATTAAAGTGTTACTTTTGTATTATCCTTTTTTGCTGATGACATAAGTTGTTTTGTATCGCTTGTCAACCTCCCAGATTTCTATGGCTACGGGCTACCCACTTGCACCGTGAAATAAGCCGAACTTACTCCCACAATCCAATGTCTACTTATTGACACAAAACACAAAGAACCGCCAATTAATGCTTATTCATTATTTTTTTTTTATATTAATGTAAACATCAGTTGAAGTTGATTTTTATGTTATACTACTATATATTTTTATGGCATAGATTGATTTGTATCACTGTAAACATCCCCAATTTCTGAAAGCTATGAAAATAGCTGCCTACCCACTTGCACCGCCAAATAAAGCAATGCTTATTAAACTAATTTAATCTTCTGTAAAGTAGTTAAGTTTCATATTAACAACACTATTTTGTGATTGAAAATTTAGCAATAAAATATATTTTTTTCTTTTAGCAAAATAAAAAGTTTTTAACCACTTTAAAAGTAAGTGAATAATATTTTTAATATTTTTCAAAATGAAGTCCAAATTAAGGTTAATAACATAAAGCACATCTCTGAATTAAATTTCAGGCTGTGCAAAGGAAATTATACTCTAGAATTGATTCTTATCATCTATGTAGCCATGTAGGTACAAAAATGAGTTATTAAATCATATATTAATAATAAAGATTGGGTTTTGCTGACCAGCAATTATTATAACATTTAATTCTTAATGTTATTTAAACATTTTTTTTAAATATGGATAGGAGAGGGACAAAATCTTTAATTACTTTAATCATGAAATTAAATTATTGGCTCTCACTACTTTTTATCCAACCAGTCTGCCATATCATCCACCAAAATTTTTAATTAAAAAAAAAAAAACATATCTCAAAGAAATATTATTTTATAATAATAGATGCTGCAATTATTTAAAATATTTTATTTAAGTAAAACGGGCATCTATAAAATAATTCCAAAAATATTTAAAATATAACACATAAGATTTTGTGTAATTACACTCAACATTCTAAATTTTTTAATCACCATTATTACTTTTGTCCTATGTGAGGGTGTTGTGAGTGTAACATTTTGATGGGTATAAATGTAATATTTTGAGGTATGTAAATGTAATATTTTAAATATAAAAAAATGTTAATATAATAATTTTAAATTTTAAAGGTGTAAGTGTAGAAAAAAAATTGTATATAATTTAATATAACCTCCGTTCAGGAGTGGAGGTGTAATTTGCTTTAAATAAAAATAGATTATTTTTATATAATAATAATTATTATTATTACTATAATATAGATACTTTTTGTATAAAATGATTTTTCCTAAGTAAAAAAAAAAATAGAAGTTAAAAATCTCTCTTTGGAGGAGATTGGATCCCAAAATCACCAGGAGGAAGAAAAAGGTGGTATGAAATTGAAAGCAGGGCCTTTTTTTTTGTGTGGGTCCGTTAAAAAAAGCCCCGAAATTTACCATCCCAAACGTAGAATCCTTTTCACGTTTGCAAACAACAAACTTTCATTTTCCTGTCGAAAAACAAATCACCACAAAACCTTATCAGTCCTCGGCCTTTCTCCAAAACAAACGCTCCCTAAAATCAAATTTTAAAAAAAACCTATGTCGGATCTTAATTTCTTATTCTCCACCATCACACTCTCTGTTGATATTATCAAGTATCAACCTAACACAGCAATAATAGTAGCAGCAACCAAAAAAAATAAAAACTAATAAAAGAGATTAAATTTTGAAATAATAAAAGAGAGGAAAATTAAAAGAAATTAACCTGTTCGGGTCTGAGGAAAACGACATCTCCGATGATAATAACCGTCGCCGAATCGTCGAGAATCTTCGCGACGCTCTGCGCTTGATCCTGATCGGAACAATTCTCGCCGCACATTCGAATGAACTCCGAGTACGTTATGCAATTCTGCGGATTTTTTCTCAGCTTCGCTTTCACCGTTTCGATTTGCACTGCTCTGAGCACCTTCCTCACGTGTTCCGGCGCCACCGGTTCCGTCTCCGGCGGAGTGAGACCGTCCAGCCGGATCCGGCTCCGCGCATTGTCCATTTCCCGGAGCCTCTGGAGGAGGCCGTCGGCGGGCGGCGGAGGGCGAAGCTCCGACGCGAACGCGGCGGCGGATCTCTTGTGGAGGAACCTCCGGAAGGAGATTCCTCTGTCTCCGGGATCCGGAGCAAGAGCAATGTCGGGTTTCGTCGGGTTCGGGGAGCGTGCCGGCACGACGGAGGAGGAAATGCGGTAATTGGAGATTTTGGTGATGTTGAGGAGGCGCTGGGCTAGGGTTTTCTTAAACGCCATAATTGTAATTGAATTGAATAATAGAGAGAGAAGAGAGAAAATGGTGTCGTTTTGGTGAATTGAAGTGAAAGAGGTGTTGGGGGAACTTAATTTATAGGTGCCCCATAAGGACGGAGGAACCCAATTTTGTTCGGTTTTGGTGCATTATGGCATGTTGGAATTTGGAAATGACTAACAAAAAAAACGCGATAAATTGGATTGCGATATCGTCGGTGAGATTTTGAAATTGAATCACACGTTTAGAGCAATTCATTGTATGGTTGTTGGTTGTTTATTTTAATATTGTAAGGTTTATAATGTCACATGTTTGAATATTTTATTTAAAAATTTATTTCAACTTTATTTAAAAATTTATTTCAATGTATAGTTATTCATGTGAATGTTTGATTTAATTATGAATGACCTATTTATAATATAATTTTATATTTATGTTATAATTTAACTAAGCAATAATTATTTATACAAACAATGAAATTTATATAAACAATACCATCTAGCTATGCTCTCAGGAGACTCATGTATGTAATCACGTGATTGAAACGAATATTTGGGTAGTAGCGAGAGAGAGACGCGAGAAATTGAAAAGGAACACGAGGAGGAGGAGTGGTTCACACGTGTTTGGATTAGGCGTGAAGACTAGGTCTGATTTTGAATTTGAACCGTCTGATTGTTTGAATAAAAATAATGGGGGTGGTGCATGCGCGTGCGAACTAACGAGAAGAGGATTGATTATTTATTTTTGGAAAATAAAAAAAAGGAAAGAAAGAGAGAAAGGTTGGCATCGTTATCTCATATATGATCCAATGGGAAGATAAAGAAGTAAGAGGATTGAATTTCTTTATTTATTAAAATTAGAATTAGAATACTAAACAAAAATAGCTAGCTAGGCACGGTTTGCATGAGATGGTGAGAAGTGAGAGGAGGGAGAGACCCAGGAACAATTAGCGTGAGTGGCTGTTACGTTAACAATGAAGGGTTGCGTCCACGCAAGCGTCTTCATGGCTCTGGTCACAGCCCATGGGGCTCTTATTATTTCTTCATTTCTCTAGCATATTATTAATTACTACATTGCAGAACTCCCCTTCATATCTCTGGAGAGGTGCATCAATTGAATATCATGCATGTAGTGTTAGCATTTTTTAAATTTTAAATTAATAAAAGACTAAAATAGGGGGTCAGGGTCAGGGTCAGAGGATTAGGATGTTGACAATTTGGCTCTATGAAGGAACCAAACTTAAGAATGAAAAGGTGTAGGGGATGATCGACGAGGCATAGAGGCTCAACTAGTAATTCTAATTAACTATGCACAATTATAATATTTCAGATGAAGGTCTATTCACCAAGTGCTGTACGTAGCACCTATTTGAACCAATCCCCCAAGAATGATCTTGAGCTGGAACAAATTAATGCATAACGTTCCATATCTTTTTGCTTTTAATTGGAAGGCTAATGTATGCTCCAGTTTACACAAGAATACAAGATCACCCTACATTGTATTTTCTGTTCAATTTTTTTTTTATCAACAGATATCGAAGGTTAGTTTGTCAATTTTTTATTTACAAAGTAACTCAGTATCCTTCCCTCATTTTCTTCCTCCTTTTCCGTTAGATAAACCTTATACCTCTTTTTTTTTGGTTGTTGTTGTTGATGCTAGGCATACATTTTCATATTTGCCAGTAGAGCTATTTCTTGACTTTGAGTACTGTAATTTTCATGATGGAAGCCATCAAGCCAATGTTGTTTCTTGTTTTGAGACTACATCTCATTTCTTGTCTGTGGATTCTATTTCTAGGCATTGAAAAAATATTGTGATTTGGAAAGTCACCAGGGGAACACGGATCTAGAAAATTTGTTTAGTGAGAGAAAAAAAATATTTTATAATACTTTTATTAAAATAATTTAACTTTTTTTTTATAAAATAATTTAATGAAAAAAAACTTCACATATTAATTTTTTTTTAATATTTTGTCTTTATTTGAATGAAAATTGTCTTGTGGAGGGATTCTAATAGAAATTGTCTTGTAGGGGCAAGTTATATTTTTTTATGGGGACAATTTCTTTTTTTAACGAAGATTTTAAAGTAAAAAGTAAATTATCGTGGGGGCACAAATGGATCCACCTGATGACAAGTTTTCTATATGTTAGTATAGTTAAAATTTAATGGAAGTTTTATTTGCAATGTTTTTTTGGTATTTGTTTATTTTATACATTATATTAGAAATTAATATCATTGAAGTTTGGAACTAGGTTATAAATCTTTAAGGTTGGCATAACTGTAGAAATACTGTGATGCTTAAGTTAGAGATGTTAAATGATGATGTAAATATGTAAAACTTTAGATGATGATGCAAGTATGTAAAGTAGGTTTAAAGCTATTTTGACGGTATTTCATTGTTTATCTTATCTTGATATGACAATCATATTTTTTCTATATGATTTTTTCTATCTCTCATCTCTAATTAATATTTTTATTAAATAAATAAATAATTAATTAATTCTACTATCTATCAAGGATTCTCCTTCTCTTATTTAGCTTATATCCACCAAACATGTCCTTAGAGAATATGATTATCTCGTCTCCTAGGTTGCTTTTATAGATAACCTATTTGGCCTAATTTGGACCTTTAATGTGAAGACACATTTTAAAGAATGAAACATTATTTTTATCAGTAAATTTAATTGTTAATATTGTTATTCTTTTTTGTTAGTAAAAAAAGTCGAACCCTCAACCTATTTTTTTTTTTTCGGCCTTCACTACTTGACCACTTTTATATCTCTAAGAATGAAGCATTGTGGTACATGTTGAAGTTAATAATTGATTAAAAAATCTACCACACTATGATTCATGTGCTATGTTTCTTATTATTTTAGGTGGTGGAATCAGGAACGTATATAGATCAAGTGGGGGGAAATATTGATTTATTTTTCCACTTTAAACTTGGTAATTAACAAACCGTATAGGTTTTTTTTTTCTAGAATTTGAGGTTACTTTACCCAGAACATGTAAATATATAATCCACCTTACTTCCTTGACAAAAATGAGTAATTTAGGATCAAAAGTAATGGCTAAAATAACCTATTTGATGACTTCCACAAAAATCTAAAATTTATCTATACATACAATTTAGTTATGTGTAACATCTTAACCTTGTGATAGTAATATTGATTACCTATCAGTAACTAACAAAGAATATGTCTTCATCGAGTATGCTAAGCCCACTCGCTATAAAATCTTATACATGTTGAGAATCAACAGAGGAGTGTATGAATGGCCAACTATTGGCATGTGTTTCATGGTTATAGGCTTATATATATCCAATAAAATAAATAGACAATCCCCGCAAGGTAAGGAATTTATGTGAACGACCTTGTTTATTGAGTATATCTCTTTCCTTCATCATTTTCTCAATAATCTAATTCAGGTAACTTAACTAGCATGAAAGTGACTTGACAAATTAATTATGATTTATGCATACAAATGAAAACCAACGAAATCATCCATATTAGTTACATAGAAAATCATGAACCACATATTTCAAACTCGCCACGTTAATTTAGCACGAGCTCTTATTTTTATTCTTTAATTCTCAAATAATTATTAATTATTTATAAACAAATATTTAACCTTTTTGTCTTTAAATCTTATTTTATAAAATAATATTATCTTAATATATATGAGAGAGAAAAAAACCCCTCCAAAAAAAATCAAGGTTATTTTGTAATTGTAAACGTATTAAATTAACCAGTATTTAGTTACTCATTTTTTTTGCTGATTAATTTTATTTAATTACTCAATTAGAATTTATATTGAAGAATTATAGGACTAAAACTGAAATTTGCATATTTTAAAGGGATAGAAAATATAATTTATGATTTTAAAAAATATTTAATTACCATTAATTAAAATAATTAAAAAAGAACTTTTAAATGATTATATTGCATAACTTATTAAAGATAAAAAAAAAAATTAGACCGTGGTTCAAAATCTCTTCACTAACAAAGAAATTCACAAACTTGTAACTTGTAAATTAATGTGTCTTAGAGAATTGAAAGATATGCAAAGTAAACAGATGATCGTGCTAAGTCGAAGAAGTTTAGCATAAATCAATGAATTTTGTTTTAATTTTCTAATAAAAAAATTATTTTGGACCCTTGATATATCAATTTTTTTTCTGTTGTCTTTGATACTTTATTTTAATCTTTGATAAATTAACAAATTTTGATTAGATCTTCATAAATTTTGTACATTTTGTTTTATTTTTTTTTTCAAAAATATTTAATAAGAATTAATAAAAAAAATATTTATATATATTAGGAACTTAAAATAAATTTTATCAATATATGAAAAACTAAAACAAAATTTCAGCTTATATAAGAAACAAGCTAGCTGAAATTTGGTAAAAAAAAAAAAATCCTTAATAAACAGCTGAAATCTTTAACTGCCGAAAGATTTCAGCTGTCCCAAACATAATAATTTTTCTGTAATTTTTTTTTTTTATAAACCAAAAGATATCATTGAATATAGTTAAATACAAAAAGTGCCTAACTATAAACAAAATACAGAGACAATTAATGAACATATTGAGTCTAGCTATCAGTATTCAGTAACAGCGAACACAGACTTTAGGGGTCTCTATTCTCATAATTAAAGCATATTGTTCAGTTCACCAAAAACAAAATGCATATTGTTCACGCCCCAATCGTTGCCATATAGAGAAAATAATTAATGGCTTATAGTACGTATGGAAGGAAAGCAAAGGAAAAAGACTTTGATAATTAGCAAACGGACAAATTAAAGTTGTACGAAGGTCGATTTGTCATCAGAAAGTTGGGTTAGCGAATTATTTGTTTGATTATTGGCGGCAAGAAAATAAAGTTTAGTAATTAAGATTGATTGATAATGATATATACCCCGTGACTTGTGAGGAAGAGACTAGAATCAAATTGTTTGGTTTATGTATTTTGTCAAAATAATGAAGCGGATGAAGTACATGGATATTAAATTAAATATCTGAGTTTAATATACTATTGTTGCATTGCAATTCACCATTTATGTGATTTCTAATATAGTTTATAAAAATTATAACTGATTTATGATAGATGAATGATTGTGAATTCATCACTATATTAAATTCATTGCTTTTGTCAAGAGAAAAATGTATTCATGGAATCGAAACCTTGCTTGTTTGCATCACATGATTAGCTTTTATGGGACCATGCAAACCAAAATCTGAAAAAAAGTGAAGTCGATATGGGAACGTAAGGAACCGAACCAAGCTATATGGGAGAGGATAGAACAGGAACTTGCCACATCTTAAAAATGCTGCATCAATATTTGTGACCTTACATTTTTTTTCTTTTTTGATAACTAACACTAGTGACCTCACATTTTTTTTCTTTTTTGATAACTACCAATAGTCTAATACACTAGCATATATTCTGTATCATTATCGTCCTCTGATTACAGCATGGTGGAATATTAGTTTTTATCATCTATACGGTTGCTGTGGGATTTAATTTTCAGCTGTCATTCAATGTTTGTTTGTAATAATATTCTCTCAAATACTATGAATTATTTGCTGTGTTGTGCTTAATTGGCAATAATATGAATTGTTGTCCTATTCTACTTCTGACTATTTGAAGATTGTACTGGCTTAAAACTCTTAACAACACTCCTTTTAATAGAATTCAAGTAACATGCAATGGCATTGCATAATTTACACAGTGAAACAAGAGCAAGTGATAAGTGTTGGCAATAATAAATGCTTTTTGTACATGTAATAATTATAGATATATGCTTTGCCATTGTGGGGAAAGAGACCAACCAGTTGGCATGCAATGCAAGTAGTAGGGCGTTGACATTGAGGGTAGGAACTTATTATAATTACAAATCCACCATCCATCCATGTGTCTTTTGTTATTAAAATAATCGATTCAATTAGAAAATAAGTTTGGAACCGGTTCAAACTTTCAAAACCAGTTTAAAATTATTCAATTCGACCATTTTTTTAAAACTGAGTCCCGAATCGATTAAAAAAAAATATAACATAAATTTGATAGTAACCAAAGTAAATATATATATATATATTTACTTTGGTTACTATCAAATTTATGTTATATTTTTTTTTATAATATATATATATATTTTTTAATTTTAGGTTCTTAAATATAAAAAAATATATTTTATAGGATCCAAAACTTATTTAAATCGATATATAAACTAATAATAAAATAAAAATTAAGAAAAACATGATAAATTTTCATATTACTCAATATCTTTGAAATGGATTATATAATATGAAAAATAAGATAATACGTGTGTGTGACAATATTATAGGTCTGACATCTTTGGGAGAGATAGCTTTGCCAGATGTTAGGTAATGGCGTGAATACGTACATACATGCATTAACTAAAGAAGGAAATATTGAAAAAAAGGTATTTGTAGTACTATACATGATCTGACTCATATTCGAAGGTGATCACGAATTAACAATAAGCGTTTTGAAAAAAAAAAAAAAAAAAACTAGTTTATTTAAGCAAATGGTCTTTAATTAAGCTATTGATTAATGCAGGAAATGATTATTTTTTTAATTAGCAGAAAACACGCCTCCAGGTCCAGGCTATGGATAAATCTCCAACACGCACATGGACAACGAAAAAATATAAAAACTGTATATGTAAGAATGTGTTCATTTATTTTCTTCATAATAAATATTTTCTTTTTAAGAGTTATTTTTAGTTATTTCCCTACGACACATTCAAAATAGGAGTTATAGATCAGTCTGCCAGATCAGAATGATGAAGCCTCACCACCTTTAGAGGGGCTGCATAGCGTGATTTATCAGATTAAGTTATTATTTTAGATATATAATGTTATCTGTAAGGAGAAATTACATTTGTTTTAATTTGTACAAGAGAAAGAGAGATAAGATAAAGCAAAGAGAAATATGAGATAATGTTATATGAATAGTATAATTCATTTGTGGCTATCTTAATGACATTCTTCTTTTCATCTAAATTTTTTATCCATATGAAATAAAGATAGTATTAGGAAGTTTACATGTTCAGCCCATTGAGTTTGACTTTTTTGCCCTCATTTCATCTACTAAGTCTCCATCTATTTTAAAATTTTAATTATTGAACCTAACTACAATGTATACTCATATAGCCATATTGGTTTTAATCACACAAATTTCATTAGAACTTAATTATTCACGGTGAGAGTAATTGATTCCTAAGTAAAACAATGAGGCCTGAGTTGGAAAAATAAATAATATTAGCACGATCGAAAATCAATATCTAGTAGTTGTTTTTTTTTTTTACTCAAAGAAGGAAGCAGCTAGCTAGCTGAAGAATAATATAGGGTCCTTTTAAACATTCATTTTTCACGTGTAATGAAAATATGGGGATGAAGGTGACAAAACTTGTTTCATTCGTTCCATGTGTTTTACGTTTTTCTCAGCAGTAGATTACTTTCATACGACTTCCAAAATACGATTGGTCACCCCCCCTTCCCTCTTATAACGTTTTAATTGTATTATTATGAACGCGTATTTGACTATTAATTTAAAAGAGGAATGTAAGGTCTTAAAATCATTAATCAAATAACTTGTTATAATTAAATAGTTTGTTATGTATGTGTATTTATTTAACCATACTCTTAATGCTTGACTTGTAACTATTATTTTTCACTTTATTCTCTGTATATATAAATCGTTGACATAACACTTGCTGACATGCATGCCTTTGTTATTTATGCTAACTTCACCACGTACGAACACCATTATTAATATAGTAATATAGGAGTTGAGAGAAAGAGTGAGAAAGGAATTCAGAATATAACCGATGGAATTTTTTTTTAGAAAAGAACAAATAATATAACTAATGGGTGTATTTTTACTGTACTGTTCCAAAAATTAATGTGAATCTTTTAGGAATTAGTCTGATTACTTATTCTTAAATAAATAATAAAGTTAACCTAATTCTTATCTATCAACAACATCACGTTGATTCAGCTAAAAAAAAAACATCACGTTGAATAGGAGTTTAAGTTTGAAATATTTTGTACGGAACTGAGGTTGGAGTTTTGAAAAGAACTTTGATTTTTTTTTGCATTAAGAGGATAGTTTAGCTGCGACGCGCGGTTGTCAACACTTACAATTAATAAAGTTTGGAAAAACAAACAATCTCTAACAATTTTATTTTAATTTTTGACTGGATCTAACAAAAATAAATAAGTTAAAGAGCCAGAGTCACACATTAACACCATAGCTGAAATATATAAGTGACATTAAGTCTTTAATTTATAATTTATGTGCAATGAAAATATAACAAAATTTTATTATTCAATTAATTTTTATAAAATAGACCGTGATATATCACTCCTTTTAAAATACTATTATCTTGACATCCTTACTCTGTTTGTTGAACTTTTTTATTTGAGATCACAAATATATGGTGATGATATAGCTGTCACATTAACCCATTTTCTTTTTATCATTTTCATATGTATTTACCATTGATTATCTATTTGAAGTTTTCGTTTGCTTACTCAGTTCTAATTATCAAACATTTTGTCTGTTATTATTATTCTTGCTATTTTTTTTTATTGGGAGGGGGAAAAAACAAAAGCAACAAGGCAAAAGAAAGAGACAAAATCGTAGCAAAGGACACCCCAATAGCATCCGCTAGTAAGAAGAGGTACAGCTGGGCTGGGCTGGGCAAAGCTGAAGAACCAGTAGAGGAGAGTATGAAGAAGCTTCACTTTTGGCCAACCAATCGGCACAATGGGAACTACTTCCTGCACATTCCATTTTGCTTCTTGCACCCCCAATAATAACTTTTGTGGGGTGTAGGAAGCCAAATGGATGTGCAGGAAGTAAATGCCCAGCACAATAAAATTCAGCCGTACAACATTCAAGTCAAAGAACACTAGCCCTAACGAAAAGATGAGCCAGCGGAGGGTGAGTGGATTTTCAGCTCACTGAAACTAAACCAACATTCATTTACCAAAGCCTAGTAGCGTAAAAGGCCCTTGCCCTTCCTAGAACCCTTATTGCTAAGTTCACTCCCACCTCTTTCAAAAACATTGAAATTCTCCCGTAGAACTATCATGTGACTTTGTACCAAAAGAAGACAAAAGAATTTTATGGAATAAATAAAAATTTAACACCATTAATTAACAAGCCATTAGTTGTGTTTGTATAAGTGTTTCTAATCCCCTTTCATGTGTTCCAAGACACTTTTTATTTGAAAGCTACGAGTGTAACTTAAAAAAAAAAATGGATGGTGATAAGTCCATTCATGAAGAAGAGATAGGAAGGGAGAGCAGAATTAAAAAGAAGCCCACATATCATCAAGATTTTAAAATGAATTAGTTTTATTGGGTCAAGGCTTCTTTTATTGCAAGCGGATTTTTTCTACCGCATGAGTTGAGACTCTCTTTTAGGTTTTTACGCTTGTATTTAACTTGCAATGAAATGAAAAGGAGGCAGAGAAGAATTTACACCATTTTTACTAATTGCTTTTATTAGTCTATCAATTGGCTGATTGTTTTTATTAGTCTATCGATTGGTTCTCTAGTAGAACGCTATCAGATGGTTCACCTTCAAACCTTCTTGTAGCTTCATCTTTCAATATTTTCTTCAAGAGTTTTTGCTACTCATTCTTTTTCTCTTTCATCCTTCTCGTTAATTAAGTATTTTAATAATTTTATCTTAGATTCCAAAGTTTCTACACACTGTCCTTTTACAGAAAGCAGCATTTCTTCATGTGGTGGAGTAATGGAAATTAATCTCTAAAAAAGGGGAAGAAGCTTCGATCGAAGGTGAAGTGGGGTGATAAAAAAAAACGAATGTTTGGGCTAAAAATTAATTATCTAATTTGGGCTTTTATCAAAGTACTAGTGAATATTTTTTTTCCAATTGTTTAATTTTTAGTCTTTTTAATATAATGATACAAAATTAGGTGTTTACAATAGTTGCAACTATCTTATACTAAAATAAAATAGTCCAACTCAGTTGATTCATCAGAATTCATGGATGTTATAAACCCTTGGGCACCCTCTTCGATTCATACAGATCAGCAAAAACAAAATGTTGCATCTATCATCTTAATGCAAAAGATTACCCCAAGAATTGCATATATATCATATCATATCATATCATACAAGCAAGCAGCTATACATTCCACATCCATGTTCCGAAATAGAAACTGAAAACCAAATAGTTGCTCTAAACAGTATTTAAATGTTGGTTGCGCAGCTAAACTTGAGAATGTAGATATCAAAGAACCGAAACTAGTTTGCTATATATCAACAAATTATGAGGTAATTTTTCATGAAGCTGCTTCTTTAGATTTATCCCAACCTTGAGGTAGGCTGCACTTACACTTCATCAACAGTCCAAATATTCGTAATCATGTATAATCCAAATATCTATAGTTCTATACATAAAAAGTACAGAAAGTTCTACAAAAGTTCTATCTCCATTTCTCTCTTTATAAGACATCTTACTTAAAATTCTACATTTCTACCTATTTGAAGCAAAGGAAGATGCCAGCAAGAGAAAGAAAGTAATCAATGAAACATTCCAAAGGGATCTCACTCAGGTTTCTTAATTATATTTTGTATAACCACGGTTCTTGCTCTCCTTATCTCTCGACAGCATTTATCAGCATGAGTGCTTAAACTCTCCATAGTCTCTGAAAATGTTTCTATTTTCTTCTTAATCTCATCGATTGCAAACTTCATAACATCGTTGTTTTTAATAGCAAAGTCAGCATTCTGTAACAATGATTCAAGAACCACTTCCAATTTGTTGATAAGCACTCGAATGTTGTCCAAGTCACTCAATGAAATGTAAGTACCAATCTGCATTGAGCTGATCACTGTACTTTGTCCCTTCAGAGCTTTCTCATAGCGCTTGAAGAGAGAGTTGCACCACTTCCCCACTGACCCTATTGGAACAGCCAATGCAGCAGCCAAGGCCGTCACAACCGGTGGCGCAGCAATAGAAGCCGCCACAACTGAGAAAATCAACACAGAAACAAAAGCAGCCACAAATATGGCATTTGACACTCTCCTCCATGTCTTGAGAGATCTCAGTTTCTTATCAAGTTTCCTCTTCCTGGTTTGCAATTTCTGCAACATCGACGCCTGCTGCGTGTAAACCGATTGAAACAACAAATGGAACTCTTCGGTGAAGGGGTCCCCGGCATCCTTAAACTTCTTAAGCTCTTGCAATGTCTTCACATAGGTAACCCCTTCAGCCCCATTTTGCACCTCTTCCTCAAAGTAGGTAACCACTGACTTGACTATCATCTGGTTTTCGCGTGCTCGCCTCAAGCATTTCTCAAGGGAGTTACAGAACTCCAATGTCTGAAGACTATTATCAAAGTAATCATTCACCAAAGAGAACAATTCTGAGTTTCCCCATATATCTTTCTTGCAATCCAAAACAACTTTGACTACTTCCTGGTTCATCTGAAGCAAACTATCAGTCACTTCTCTCAGTGAATCAAAAGATAAGGATCTGACCTCAACCCCATGAGCAAGGGAACTAATAACCCTATTGGTATGCTCCTGAATGCTCACATCAAAGGATTGCAAGTTTGGATCTTTAACACAAGCAGATGCATAGGAGCTCAAATCAGCAGCATACAGAGAATGGGTACCCATTTTAATGAGTGTTGGGGATTCAACACTAACCATCTTGCTGGATTGCCCTCCCATTTTTATAGCTTCTAAACACTAAACAGAAAAATCAAATCCAGCTTCTAAAATTTGGGATCCAAAATTGAAAAAAAGGGTCACTTTTTCCTTTCCTCCTTTTTACACCAATCAATCACAAATTAATAAAGATTCAGAATTTGACAAGATTGTGCTCAACTGGATCCACGGGTAGCTAGACGGATGAGAAAGAAAGATGCGTTGACTTTGGCTAGATCCAGATCCAGCAGTATTGACTATAATCTATGAACACCCAAATGAAAAAGTTGCAATTTTTATGGTTGGTTACCTGAGATTAAGCTGATGATTCCTTCCCCCAAGAGCAGAAATAGCTAGCACATGGAGATTGATGCCCAAATGAGGAAAAATTGTGAAACTCTTCAGAATCTTACTGCTTCAAGTGAAGCTTTTTGAATTGGAAGAGGAAGAAGTGCTATTTTGGTGTTAAGATTGTGTCTTGGATTGAGAACCAAGGCGGCTTCAGTGGCTTAAGAAGTTGCTGACCAAGTATGGAGAAAGTCAAAGCAGAAAAGGGAAGAAGGAAGGAAATGGGATGGCAGTGTCTTCGACTCTTCTTAGTATTGTGCTGTGACTTGTGAGAGGCAAAATTATGAATAATGATAAATGTTACTTTGGTATTTTATATTTTAGTTTATTTTTAATTTGGTATTTTATGTTTTAAAAATGAATTAAAATGATTTTTTTTAAAATAATATTTTTTTTTTAATGTTATGACGCGAATTTGAATTTTTTTTTTTAAAATTTGAGCGATAAAAATTATTTTATTAGGTTCACATAAAAATTATAAAATTCAACTAATGCATAAATCAAAAGAGGATAATATCTAATAAAAATTGCGTGAAAAAATAATCTCATAAACAATTAAAAAAATATAATATTATATTTTTTATTAATTCGTTTGTTCATTGGATATATTTTTCATAAAATTTACATTATGTTTATCGTATTTTTTTATTCAAATATTAGTTGAGTTCAATGGTGTATCTAAGACCTTGAATCAGTGTGGGTAAAATATAAAATTAAAATTCACTGGATGCAAATATATAAATTTATATGAAATAAAATATAGAAAATTAAATTTTATTAATAATTTTATATTAAAAAATTTTATTTTAAAAAATTGAGGGGTGTAAGTGTTCCCTAAGTTTAATGTAGATCCATTGGTGGTTGAATTTTATAGTACTCATGTAAATGAATTTAATGAAATAGTTTTTACGTCTTAAGTTATTCATCTAAAAGAAAGGGAAAGGGACCTATGTTTCTGCATGACTCCTATGAAAATAAAATAATTTAAAATTGCGTCATAAAATTGAAATTTATGTTTTTTTAAAAAAAATCATTTTGACTCATTTCTAAAACACACGAACAAATTCAAATTTCTAAAACATGGATGAAAAAACTGAAAAAAAAACTAAAACATACCATAGCAAAAATAATATTTAGCTTATGAATAATGGGTATTTTTGTTTCTAATAATTTGTCTTTTAACTCATTATTTAATTCAGCGGTAGACTTTTTCTACCAGAGGAAATATAAATGAAATGAAAATTATAAGAACCAAGGTGGAAATTAACGTAGAGATGTTCCCTGTGTTCACAAGACCGATTCCAATTGCCACTAAATGTCTGAATTAACAATCAACCATTTACACACGCCCATGTATTTATTACTTGATTACTTGAAGCTGCTAGATTGATTGTTCAATTTTATAATAACTGCTATATGTAATTGAATTTAATATTTAATATTTATAATTGTATATAATGAAGAATTAAAATTTGGTAGTTAATAAAAAATAATAAAGAATTAAATTATTTACATTAATATTATTTATATATCATTCTGATAGTTTTATATTAAATAGTAATACTTTATTTATCATACAATTTTCTTTTAAAATAATAATTAAATATATAAATTAAATAATAAGTTATTATGTATATTTATTTTTTTTTGGCAATAAAGATAGTCCTAGCGGCAAGAACGACAGTAATAATTATGCTGGTAGTGGTGACGGTGGTCATGGTGATGACGACAATTCTTAGCGACGACAATGACCCTAATGACAGCAATTATGGTGGTGGTCATGAGTGTGAGAGATTTTTTTTTTTTTAAAATTTTGGGTGCAATAAAGAGAGAAAGCAGAGATATACTTAACTGTCTAATTTAATTTTAACGGATGAGAACATTCCATACCCATATGAGTATCCCATATGAGTCGTCCCTATATATATATATATATATATATATAGAGTCAGGATCAATTGATACTAAGGTGTCAAATTGAACTTTAATACTAAATCTCAATCATTCATTTTAATTAAATTTAATGATTTTTATTAATTAAAAATAAATAATTCAAATTAAAATCTCATTTAATAATAAAATCTCTAAAAGATTTTATAAGATATAATCAAAATATTTAATTTAATTTATTACATTTTAAATATTTGAAATTCATTATCATCATCATAACTGTCATCACCATCATTAGAGTGATCGCCATTACTATTATGTTTGATATTGCATCTACCACCATGATATAAGTGCCTTTATAACCACCATCGTTGTTACCAATATGGTCATGAAGACATTTATGGTGGTAGTTGACTGTCATAGTGACAGTGACAACAACGACGATTTTGTGGTGGTAACGGTTGTTATAGAAACATTTATGATGGTGGTTGATTATTCAGTGGATAAATGATTTAAGATATTTTAGAACCTGGTACATTAAATTTTTTAAAAATATTTTGTAAATCTTTAAGGTGCATTTTATTTATTAGATTGCAAAATAAGTTTAAATTGTCTGTATACTATTTTTAAATTTTTATAATAAAATATAACTCTTTTAAAACTATTCTTAATGTAATTTAATCTTTAGGTGCAACTTGCATGTAAGTTATTACAGATATTTTTTTAGGTAAATTTGTTATCCCTTACCTTAAGCAAGAGTAGAAGACTTGCAAAACTTGGTCAAAGTATGAGTTATGGTGATCCATGCAATGATCTCTGGCTATAAAGCCCAATCCACTGATCCAGTGCCCACCTCATTACGAATCGCAGCAGCAAAATTTATTTCATATATAGAAACCTTGCGATGGTGGCTTGGCTTCCAAATGACTTATAGAAAGTATTAAATGTATTTCATTTTGTTCCCTGTTAGTCTTAGTCAAGTTGTTCTTTCCTATTAGTTGTTATTTATCTTTTGCTTTGTTTTATTGTCTTATCAGCTCAGCTGTATAGGAAATGGACCTTTGACTATCCTTGTATATTTTTTACATGTATGCAGATTCAATCAAGTTAGAGAAACAAATATTATATATATATATATATATATATATTATGCAGAAAACAACAAGTTCCTGTTTAACATTAGTATAAATTTCCATCAATTGCATTAATTCAAGATAGAAGACAAAATTTAAGTTGAATGACAGCAGCATCTCAAAATATATGACCCCAATTTCATAATATTCTGAGAAATATGGCAACAAAGTGCTTTCAAGAAGTGTCAGGCAGCAACCAAAGTTTAGGGAAGGAGAATAAATAACAGAATCCAAAGGCACAAGGTTCCAACTTCCAACTACTACTCCAGAGTCAAGCATCAGTTTTCCTTTTTATCAGACAGTGTTAATTGTTAATTTTGTTAGAATACTTTGGGTCAATGTCAAGTAAAAAAATCCTTTCAAAGTTAGCTACAGAAACTAAGAGCATGTTTTTGAATACGTTTGAAATGCTGCAAATGGAGAAGGAAAACTGTGTCACTGGAGTTCCCTTTGTAAAACATATGTAGAATTGATTTAGACTACAGTCAATTAACTGATGATCTTGCTTTACCTAACTGGAAAACTAACCAGGACAAAATTTGTAAAATTAATACAATTTACAACTAACCAATTAGATATTCCTTGCTCTGCTTTAAAGAATTTGATAAAAATAAGGAGTCATGTATATGGAAGGGTTTTATTTGACTGTTATACAAGATTGCAAAATCTCAGAAAATAAATTATTGATGTGAAGGCATCTTCTTAGAAAATGCTTAACCAAAGTATAGAAATAGAGAAATAAAAGTGCAACACATCAATCAATACTGAAAATTGCTTTCTAACTTGGAATTCTCGAACTCCTGTTTATTGTTCTTGGCTTACATGTTTTGAAATATTCATTATTATTCTTTCAACGAGGCTTCAATCAATTTTAGATTTCAAATATCACCGTCTTTCGACAAATAATTGAAATTTGGTCAACATCAAAATGATGTTTTCAACACTTAGAAAAAGCACCAAGTAGACACCAACACCTCGCAAATTAAGTAGACAACAACCCTTATTTACCTACTTAGGAGAATTTCTAAGTAGACACCTTGCAATCCTTCAAGTTAATTTAGTATTGCACCAACCATCTTTATTGGTGGTACATCAGTCCATCAATCTTGATTTATAAGATTGATTTAGTATTAAAACGAGACCAAGAGAGAAATAGGTTATAAATTCGAATTTTAATATTTCTAGATAAAAAAAAATATAAGTGTATCAATATTATTGATGGTGATGCATACAGGAACGGATTTTAGGGGGGCAAGCAGAGCCCCCTCCTCCCCCTTTCCTCTTAATATATATATATATATATATAAATAAATAAATGTTAATAAAAAAAATTTTAAGTTAATAATTTTTTTATTAGTAGATGATATTTTAATTTTATACTTAATAAATATTTAATTTCATTATATTTTTATTTATTTTTGGTAAGTTTTATTTTTAATAAATTAATTTGATACTTTTTATTTATAATTTTTTAAAATCTTATAAATTTTATTCTATTATTTTACTCTTACATCACATGATTGTAGATTTTACTCTTAATTTTTAAAAAAATTGTCAAATTTTATATCCATTTTT
The DNA here is from genome assembly GCA_014843725.1 of Amphicarpaea edgeworthii. NCBI lineage: Eukaryota > Viridiplantae > Streptophyta > Magnoliopsida > Fabales > Fabaceae > Amphicarpaea > Amphicarpaea edgeworthii. The sequence continues at coordinate 7,505,914 of CM026325.1, forward strand.
TGTTTTTTTAAATAAATTTTATGTTAAATATTTTTTTTTTCAAAATTTTATTTTCAATTTTTTGTAAAATAAATTTTAACCCCTCATTGCTTAAATTCCTGTCGTGTCCTGTATGCATATTAAAATCCTTCTGCTGAGATATAAAGTGAACGAGTGACCTCTGTCTCTTTTGCAAAACTTAGAAATGGTTATAGAAAAAGGAGAAATTTGCAACACAGCTTTTTTTGCCGTCAATGGAATTATTGTCTTCTACAAGTCTTTTTTTTTGCCTCAGATGAATAGTTTTCGTTCTCTATTTTGGGTTTGTTTCGCGAGTATTTTTAGAAAAAATAAAAATAAAAATAAAAAATAAGCTTGGGCATGAACTAAATTTAGCTTATGTATAATTTAATTTATAAATCTCTCTTACTAAAAAATGAAAAAATAAAATCTACAAATTAATCTGTACATAAATTAATTTCATGTTATGGAGAAATATTTTTTTTTAAAAGTGTTTATAAATAAGTTTATCCAACCATATCTAACATAATTGAATGTGGAGTCCCTCAACAAAAGAGTGACTAGTGATCCTGTCTATGCCTATTTTCTACACATGTATTACATGTGATATGAGCATATTGAGTCCATTATAAATAAAATTCAAAAATAAGGTTGTTAACTTGTTATGGGGTTGAGGAGTTTTCAAGCTTTTAAGTTTTAACAACATATTATTGGTAAGAGTCAAGAAATTTGGAGAATAGCGCGGTCATGATCAATTTCTCTAATGGCATGTGTCATTCGTGGCAATACTATTCAGTGTTGCATGAAGATTGAAGAAGCTCTTGGAGAGGTCCATGATGGATATGTGTTAGCATGTACTTTACCTTAATGAAATGTCACTCATTCCCACATATCAAAAGAATAAAGAATAAAAAAAATACCAAACTCGAGTGAACAATGAATCAGACTATCATATAATGAAAAATGACAGAGGTTACTTTTATAATGCACAAAAAGAAAGGTCAACAACTTAACATCAGCATAAAGTTCAATCAATTGCATGTAAGGTACCATTAATCTTATCATTCAAGATAGAAGACATAATAATTTAAGTTGAATGCCAGCATCTCAAAACACATACTAATATTCTGAGAAATATGGTGACAAATTGCGTTATAGTTGGCCCTATGCAACCCTTCAAAGTTTAGGGATGGAGAATAAATAATAATAGCATTCTAAAGCACAAGGTTCCCACTACTACTACTCGAGAGTCAAATAGAGTCAGGCATCAGCTTCTTTCTTGAAAGATACCGTCACCATATCCTTTTGCCTAACTATACTTTACAGCAACATCAAGTGGAAAAACCATTTCAAAGTTAACCAGAGACTTAGTGCGTGTTTGGTTAAAATTCAACAACGTGTGCGTATAGCCATGTTCAAGCTACGTTCAATCCAAATCTATTCTTGGAACATAGCTTCCAAAATTCACATCAAACACGTGAGTTCAAAAGAGAAAACGTCAAACCAAACACGCGGTAAGGCTCCCTTTGGAAAAATAATGTGTAGAATTTATTTTGACTAAAGTCAATTAACTGATGATGATTTCCCTCGAAAGAAAACAAACAGGCACTAAGTTTTCAAAATATAATTTACGAAATTTAATGATATATTCCTTGCTTTGCAACATCTGAATAGTCATGTACAGCTGTGGAGTGAGTATCTGATACGGATTTAAATTGAAACAGAACGAAGAACAAACTTGTCTTATAAGGAGTCAACTACATAGAAGGGTTTCATTTGATTACTATACTTGATTCCAAAATCTCATATAATAATAAATAATTGATGTGATTGTGAAGACATCTCCTAAGGTTAACGTCTTAACGATCAAACTGATTGCTTCACCAGCCTCCACTGGTATGGCTGATTTAGTTATTCCTTTCTCTGCAGAAAATTAAACAGCAGAAAGAAACATATTCGAATATTCCTACATAGAACTAAACAAAAAGTGTTCGATTATCCCCAACACAGCATCATCCACCACACCAGATTATTAGCAAATTCTCAAACTTAACACCAGGATCCAAAGACAACTGCAAATGGAAAAACTAAAACAAGCCCCAACTTATCAGATGAGAGCCAGTTTAAATCTCCTCCAAGTAAATCTTTGTTAGCATGACTTTTAATATAATTATTATAAAAGTTAATAAATTTATATATATTCATCAGTATATAATATAATATGTTATATAATTACAAATTATTTATTCATGATACAAGATTGACGAGCAAGGCGCATAGAGTGATAGAAGAAGGGCAAGGGGGATTATTTTTTTATAATTTATAATAATCCCTAGTTGAATTACAATAAGTAAATGTAAATCCAATGATTTCATAAATCTAAATCTCCTAACACAAACAATTGTTCGTTTGTGTGTAAATTAGTTCTGCCTATAAGCAATGTAATTGGCTAAAGCAATTAAAGGAGCAGCTTTAACAGGGTCAAACCCAAAAAGCTGATCCTGAGCATCTTTGTTCAATTTCGCAGCAAACTCCTTAGACTTCTCAATCCCCAAAAGCTTGGGATAGGTAACCTTATCAGCCACGAGGTCTTTTCCGGCGGTTTTCCCCAACTCCTGGGAGGACTTGGTGACATCGAGAATGTCATCAACCACCTGAAAGAGTAATCCAATGTAGCGCGCGAATTTCCTCAATTTCTCGACTTCCTCGTCGGCGCCACCCCCGAGGATGGCGCCGAGGACCACCGCGCCCTCGAGGAGCGCGGCGGTCTTGTGGACGTGGATGAACTCGAGGCGCTCGAGGCCGACGTCGGCCAGGCCTTCGGAGTTGATGTCGACGACCTGGCCGGCGACGAGGCCCTCGGAGCCGATCGAGCGGGCAAGCTCCCCGATCGCGCGGACCACGCGGGACGGGGAGGCGCCCCGGGTGGAGACGGCGATGTGCTCGAAGGCGAAGGCGAGCAGCGCGTCGCCGGCGAGGACGGCGACGTCCTCGCCGAACACCTTGTGGTTGGTGGGCTTGCCGCGGCGGAGGTCGTCGTTGTCCATGCAGGGGAGGTCGTCGTGGATGAGCGACATGGTGTGGATCATCTCAATGGCGCAGCCGGCGGGCATCGCGGTGGTTTCTTCTCCTCCGACGAGTTCGCACGCCGCCAAGCAGAGGACGGGGCGCACGCGCTTCCCGCCGGCGAGGAGCGAGTAGCGCATCGCCTCGTGGATCTTCCGCGGGTCGCGGAGCGAAACGGCGTCGTCCAGGGCGCGGTTAACAGCGGTCGCTTTGCTGATCATGTAGTTCTTGAAATCGAAGAGTGGTGGCTTCTCTTTCTCTTCCGTCTCCACGGTGTCCTCTTTCGTGAGCAGCGCAGAGACAGAGAATGAGCGCTTGGTGGTAATAACGGTGACGGGTAACGGTAACTTATTGACGGCGTGAAGAAAACGGAAGGTTGGGGTTTGGGATTGGGATCTGGATCTGGTTGTTGTCGCGGCGTGGTTGAAAATGAAGCTGGGGCGTGCCCATGTGTTCAAATTCACAGAACTCATGTTTGGATAGGGTGAGTGAGGTTCTGTTTGGGGTGGGGGATAATGTTTGTTTGGGCTTAGGAAAGTGTGACGATGCGTGAGAGATGAGACATTACTACCTTATTGTTGTTCGGCGTCGGGGTGAGTTGATGATGGATAAGCAAAGGCTTCCACCAATGAGTTCGATGAGGAGGATAGGATCTAAGGATTTTGGGATTAGATGAGATTCAACTAGCACAGGATACAACACAACTCAACACATCTATTATCTATTATCGCGTTCCCGCACTTTGCTCCCACTTTATGTTGTGTTGTGTCATATCCTTTGGGTGGCTCGTGACGTGTACTTTACGATAGCGATAAGATAATTCAATTGCATAGTTTTACTCGTGTTCATACATAATTGAATTAAATGTTTGATTTTACTTTAAAAAATTTGTTTTTATCAAAGTTAATTCTACCAAAAAAATATTTAAATATAATTAATATCACTTCAAAATCAATTTTTATTCTTAATTAATTTTGTCAACTGACACACATGACCTGACACAATAAATTATTGTTTTTTTAATATTATTTACTAATTAAAAAAAATTATGTAGGGTAATTTTGTTGGATTTTATATTAAACTAATTTTAAAATATTCTTACATGGATTTTTTTCGATCCATCAGATTAAAAAAATTAATTTTTCTTAGATAAAAAATTAATTATATTTATAAAATAATTTTTTGTTTGTTTTTTTAAGTCCACCTCTAGACACATTTGCTTGGATATTGCATAGTAGAGTTGAGCTATCTATGAATATAGTTCTATGCTATCTATTTATGGTCCACTACAAAGTGTGCATATTACATTTTCTTTCTTCTCCCAACAACGTTGTTGTTGTTGTTGTTTCACTCCCCCTTCTCTCGCATATCCTTTCTCACCAGATCCAATCCTTCTTCTCGTCCTACTTTGAATCCTTATTGTGTCTTTATTTTATCTTTCATTAACAACACATTTCGTTTGCACCATACAACTAACCTCTTTTTTATGGTTAGGGTTTTCGAATGGGATAACTTCATCAGGTATGCATTTGCGATTAAGGTACATATATTTTATTATTTTTGGTTTTTTCTTCATTTTTCTATAGTTGGTTTCATATTTACATTTGTGTTTTATTTGTTGTTTCAGTCTTTGAATTTGTTCGGGGTATTGAGTGAGGGGTTTAGTTCAAGCTAGGGGAACGAAACTTGCATTCAAACAAGTTTTTCATTTAAAACAAGTTTCAATTCTTCTTTTCCTAATTTTTTTTGTATGAACCTTTGTTTTGTTGTGTTTATTGTTTGACTTCAGCTATTTCCTTTTTGTTTTGTTTCAAAACAGATTCCACTCTTACCCTTCTCAACTTGGTATGTTCATTCACATCTTGAAATTGTGTTATGCATTATGGAATTTGTTTTGTATATTTTTTAGTTTCGTTTATATCTTCTTTTCTCTTGTGTCTCTATTAAGCTTAATTATTTTATCCAAAATTGATAGTTTTTAAATGTCACGCGGCCACTCTTAAGGATCCGATCCTTAGATTCATCGAAGTGTTCTTTGTCGATTAGAGTCTGAACAAAGTTAACGTTGGAATGGTGAGTTTCTCACTTCTCTCTCTATGGTGGATTACGTTTTATATATTTATGCACATTATTGAAATGATATTTTCGTGGTTTTAGTGAGATCTTAAAATACCAAAAGAGCACAGAGCTTCTAAACTTAAGTTTCCCTTTTAGCTTGTCGCTCGTGAAATAGCATAAGACTTTAAAGTTTGTTCTAATTTCAAAAACCTCTTTTTTTCACCCTTTTTCTTGTTTTGATAAAATGCATGAGTTAACACCGTCAATAGTGCAAGAAAATGTTCTTTGCAACCTTGATTTTTGTTACCTTTGATATTCTTCATTGGGTTCATTTCCCTTGATGGGATAAACATCGAGATATAGTTCTCTCCATGTATTTGCTTGCTTGAATTTCTTTATGGCCTTTGTTTTAAGACTTGATTTGAATTAAGTCTTTGTTTGAGGACTTGATTTGAATTTGATATCATCTTAGCTTGCCTTATTACAACCAAGCATTATCTCCACACTAAGAATTTGATATCATCTTAGCTTGCCTTATAACATGTTAAGGGTAACTACAATTATCAAGGTTGTATGGATAAGCTTAGAGATTCACAAAATCATTGTAATACAACTAAATAGTAAAAAGCTTGTCACTTTTCCATTTTTAATTGTTAGGATCAATAACAATGATGGTATTATTAAGTGCTACATGGTAAGTTTCTTTCTTGACAAGGATAAAACCTTTTTTTTTTTTGTATTTTCCTGATATGTTGAATTGATGGAACATGTGTTTTAATTTTATGAAGGTTAGGATATATACAACATCACAAGTTGAGAACCAGTTAGAAGCATAAAAAAGGAATTCTTTATCGATAGCAGTTGGCATAGGTGTAGCCTTATGGATGAAAAAAGCTTCCAAAAAGGTATAAACTGTGTTTTTCTATGTGAAAATATTTATTTTCAAGTTGACTATTATTTTTATTTTCTTCCAATTTAGTTCAATATCAGTTCAATTTAATTGTTTTTTCTTTTTCATTGGTATTGTTTGTCAATAATTTCTTCTATGAATTGAAATAAGAATAATTTATTTTATAATTATGTTTATCACTTACAAAGATATATGAACTTTGATTATTTTTGGTTTCCTCAAATTTTCCTTTATAATCCTTAGTATAATAATGAAAATTCATTTTTTCTATTTCAATTGGCATTATTCTGATTTTACATTGTGATCTTATTTGATTTTCAACTTATAAAAAAAAGCCTTAAAAGAAATTTATTTGTTATACAAAACTAAAATGCAAAGCAAATTCCTAAGTTAACCAAGTCTAAAGTATCAACTTTGATGTAAGAAAAGAAAGTTTTTTTTTGCCAGAAAACTTATTTAATATTTCTCATGCAAGATGCTCTATTTTACTAGATGTGTTATTCTCGTTAAGTTGAAAGTATTAAAATCTAATACTTTTGGGAATGGAAAAAATAAATATGAATTGAAAATGGCCACCGTTGATTCCTTATCCTTCTGTCACCAAACCTTTTTTCCAGTTCTTTCCGATGAATTTTTATTCAGTATTTCAATTAAAGAATCTTTTTCAGACCAAACTAAGTCAACTCCAAGATTTTATTTTTTTTTTGCTAAGGATCTCTTAGATTTTCAAGAGTAGTAAGTACTCATATGTATATTCCTTAATTTTTTTAAGGTTGAATAAAAACTTTCCAATATCTGTAACTGTAATGATGTTATATGAGAGTGATTGATGAATACCTTATATTAGAAAATTCTCTTTCACAAGTGAAAAAAATTGTCTTTAAATATGAGTGCAATTACCTTTTGTTAGCCAACCTTTAGGCTTTGATCTTGCACATTATAACTTCAATGGAGCTACATTCCTTAATAGCTCACTAGGTATGGCTTCTTCTTCCTCTTTGTCCTCTTTTACATTGGCTATTGTCAAACCTATTTTGTTTCAACTAACTAAATATATAACATTTGTCTGATTATGCAAATGCTATAATATCACTTATATCATATATACCAACACTGGCATGGTTATTAGTTGACTTTATCATAAACAATCATACATTTTTTGAGGTTGTTTAGTTATTTAAACTAAATATTTTTGCATGATTACATTTAAATGATTCATAGCTTAATAAAATAATAATGAAAGAACCTATAGGTTTGGTGTTAACTTTGCCTTTAGACAAAAAATTTCTTGTTACTAAATTTGGTATATTAATTGAGGGATGTACTTACCTTTTTTTTTTTGTTTTTTCTTAAATAATTGTATAGGTGGTTTATGGCATATACTAATTGAGATACATGTGGAAGATTGTTTACGAAAGGGAACTACTACCCTGTTTGTTTGAAGGTTAACATTTCTTCTTAATCTTCCTTTCTTGAATGGTTTGCAGAATACAGTACTATTGTTGGGGCATTGGGGCAAGTACCTAGGACAATCTTAAAAGAATTTTCTTTCTTTATTCTTGTGCGTACGTGTGTATTAATTTTGCAAGGAACTTATTTGCATCGTTCTTATTTCATTTATAATCTTTTGAACCATGAACCTAATTGAAAGAAACTAAGTGTATGTACTCATGCATTCATGTGTGTTGGTTTTTCAAATATTGTCTAAAAGTGTGATATAGGTTTGTATAAAGTCCTATATCCATCCAACTTTCATCTAAAATAATATTTGTATGGATATAAGTTAATTTCATTTTGACTTCTCTTATGTTATATTTAAAAATAAACAATGTGTGCATAACAGGAGTTCTTAATGTTCACTATATGTTTTTTACTTATTTGTAGATTTACAGAGATTCAAAATCAATACCTATGGTTTGTTGTGCTACTTGCTAGCTCTGGGTACATTGCCAGTGTGATAATATCATGTTAGTTTACCCCTCATATTTGTTAAGATGGAATATATATGTTGAGAAACATTTTATTGTTGTTTTATTAAGTTGTAAGCATTGATTACACTCTAGTGTTTACTTCTTGATCCCAATTCTTTAATGTCCGATGGATTAGTAATTGGGTTTTAATTGTGTAATTGTATGTACATATGGTTATGTAGATATATCCATTTATTAATTTTCCATTTCCTCTAAAGATGACAATGTCTGTTCTTCGTGTAGGTGCATATTCAATTTAACAACTATCTCTTCCCCCACCCCCCGTGTGGTTGTTTGTAGGAAGTTTAAAGACCATAAATTTATACTCGTCAAATATAATGCTAATTGTTTTAAGTCATTGACAAGTAACATGTAATTTGTTAGTTTAAGAAACAATTTTAGTTTAATTATAATAGATAAATATAAAAAAAAATTCTTGCAAGTAAGTACAATTTTCATTATAGATTATTTTGATTGAAATTATATATGACATTTACAACATTTCTTAACTTTTATATTTACATTATAATACGCAGGTACCTCACAGAGGATGTATTCGTACTTGATTAACAAAGTTGCAGACAATTGCTTTATTACATTATGTTTATATAACTTTTTACATGGATCATTATTGGTATGAATTATTTGCATCAATAAGTATCATGATTCCTGTTATGATCCTACATGGTTTGACCACTTGATTTTGGCTTCTTTTTTTACATATTGATAACTTCAACTCAATTAGCTAATCAACTTCAAAAAAAAAAAAAAAACTAAATTAGCTAATCATGATATGTTTTTTGTTCCTCTCGGATTCACCTTTAAGCTTTTACTTTCCTTTTTATGCTTGCATTGCATATTCAAAACTCTTGAATTATTCCAATGTTTTTATTCCTTTTCCATTTTGTTTTGAAATGGGAAATGCACAATTACACAAACATATTTTAATTATTACCTACTAATCCATACACGAACATTGGAAAACCAGGACAATGATTTTTCAAGTAAAATAGTAATGTATTTGGTCTTTCAGTGTGGTGGTTGTTTGATATCCATTCCTATTTAAAATCTATCATATAAGTTGGTGAAACAATGAGTAATCTTCTTCTCTAACCTTTTATAAACATGCACTTGCTTAATTCTTCACCTATCATTCACTATTACTATTTAATCAAATGTGGTTAGAACTACAATGAATCAGGATACTAATTGTCAATTCTAACATGATTTTTGGAAAATTGAAGTAGTAGCAAACAAGTAGGAGCACACACTTCTACATATAGTATGAAAAGATAGTTAACATTTACAACTAAAAGAGGTTGTTATTAAGAAACTTTTTTGCTTAACTTTTCTTTTACTTTTTTGTAATTTTTATCTTCTTTGTCTATTGTTTTTTTCCTCATCCTTTGCACAATAAACACTTAGGTATTGGATAGAAAAGAGAAATAGTGTAAAGAAGTAAAAAGTAATATCAAACTCACCATGTTGTGCCAGATTATTTCTTAGTGTGTGTTTAGATGGGCGTTGACAAATTGATTCTAAATAGGATTGATTTTGGTTAAAATTGATTTTGAAGTAGCGTAAATTATGTTTCAATGATTTTGGTTAGAATTGATTTTGAAATAAAATTCATAATAAATTTTTAATCTAACGCAGAAGCTACTATTAATTGCTTAAGCTCAGAATCAATTCTAGCCACATAATCAATACTTAATTCTTCAATTAAAACCAAATATGTTAAAAACTATCTAAAATCAATTATGTTTTTCAGAATGACTTTAATTGTTTAAATCATAGGAGAAATGCATTATGATTGTATAAATAAAGAAAATAATTCTCAAACTCTACTTTATAGCAATAACATATAAAATAATGCTTTATATGTTAAAAATTGGATAAGAATGTATTGTTAGTGGAACAAGATGAACTTGGATGGAATCAAACATAGTCATTTTTCATTTAAATCTCAAGGAGAATTCTTTATTGAATTCTGGGACTATAAATATATGGTTCTATTCTAGAGAAGGTAGTGTATAGTGATTTGGAATCTCTAAAGTTGGATTCTCACACACATAGTGAATAAAGATAATAAATGATAGTTTTGGTAAAGTTGGTTTTTGAGATCACTTCTCATGTAATTTGAAAATCAATAAGCAACATTTTTTTTTTTCAAACATATTAGATGCATTTGTCCTAGGTTATGGGTGCTGAGTGTTAAAAGTGTTGACATCGATTACTCTGTTATAAAGTCATGAGGAAGTTTTTGTGTGTTTTAATTTTACATTGAAGTATGTAAGATATCAATTATGTGAATTATGAGTTATATGAATTTTGACTAATTGCAAAATTTTTCATGTTAAAAGATTGAATTTGTTTTTATTTTAGTATGAGGATCTACAAAAATTTTTTATACATTCTTTAAAATATGTGTCTCTATTAGTTTTATTTAATAAAAAGATTTGTCACAAAATCACACAATCAACTATTAAATTGTTAATTTATTATATTTGGATATAACATTATAAGATATTTGTACAAACTTTTACCATTCTAATGTTATTAACGAGAGAATGCTATAAATTTATATTATTTTAATATTAAATACTAAATGTTACATTAATTTTATATTTACAATATAAGTAAATATTAATATACATTTTATATATATTATATACTTTAAAAATATATAATATGAGATGTCGTGCGTCGCAGGGCTCTCACGCTAGTTTTCACACAAGTGGGGTTGTATAAGAATTTTTTTGTTAAATAGATATTCCCTCGCATACTGAATGCATAATGATGTAATGAAAACGTTTTACTCGATTCAAAATTGTAGCGTGAATGAAGTCAACTATTGTCAAGCGTCTGCTTGTTCATCAAAGATCAAACTTGATGGCTTGTTCTTAATGACAAAAACAATAACTCGGCTCCTTGTTTTAGAGGTAATCTAGAAAGCCATCCCCTACGGCTGCTAATTCAACTGCATGAAGTGATGTTCTAGTTCTAGATCTAAAACTCATATGAGTTTTTAAAAGAGATTTTAATGCTTTAATTTGATCAAATAAAAAAATTATTTTACAAGGCTTAAATATGAAAATGATCCTTATGTGAGAGATCCACCATTACGATATGTAATTTCCACACGATTATAATGGGGAAGCTTGACAGAGGTATATAATTTTCACATGATCATAATGGATTAGTTTGACACTTATCTCCTATCATCTTTTATATATAGCAAAACATCAAAAGTTAAAAGTATGTTTTTTTTCATACTCACATTTACCTAAAATTGATATTGACTTAGTTATTGGAGTAGTATGTACCCTCTTCATGTTTGGATAAAGAGATATGATTTTACTTAAAGAAATAAATTAAGAGATCGAAACTTACCAAAATTCGGTAAAAACATAAGTTATTTTTTCAATTTTAGTTTTTATAAGTTTGCATTTTCTTTTAGTACATGTCGTTTATTACTGTTATAAAATAAGTAACATATTTGTAGACTCAATCAAATATATTACCTATTACTAATCCGTAATTATATAAGAGTGCATTGTGGAGGTTCATAGGTCATAATGATGCGTGTGGCGGTGTGGTACTAGTTTGGTGCAATGTGGAGGTAGCGTTGAGTGGTTGTGGTGATGGTGTTTGGGTGCAACAGTGGTGTTGGGTGGAAGTGGGTGCGATGGTCATGGAGGGTTGTTTGGGAGAGAAAGAAGAAGATGGGTGGAAAGAAAATAATAGGAATTTGGGGAGTGTATTAAGTAATTACCTAATTTTTATAACCTACAGGCTAGTAATCGGCACCAATAACAAGGTCACAACTTAGCTCGACAAAGGTTCGTTTTACAGTGACAAAAACAGAGGCCCAAATTACAAAAACTTTTTTCAGTTTTTTTTAAAAATTATTTTTTAGAACAATTTTTAAAAAAAGAAAATTCCTTTGGTATTTAAAAATTACTACCAGAGAAAATAAATTTAGAAGATATGAGACTTGTATGTGAGAAAGATATGAAATTTATGCGAGAAAGATAAAATGAAATATGTGAGACTTGTAAAATTATTGATAAAAGATGTGAAATTCTATGAAAAGAAAAAATAAAAGATGTGAGACTTTGCGAAAAGAGAAAATAAAAAAAAAACATAAAAAAAAACTAAATTGTTTTGATTATTTTTGTTTTAAAAATTGAAATAGAAAATAATTTTTAAAAATTGATTAACCAAATAAGTTTTATAATTTTATAATTTTTAAAAATAAAAAATTATTTTTAAAAATTGAAATCAAACATGCCTTGTATTCTCAGATTTGGCTCCGAGTTTCACCTCTTTTGGTAGCTTCATGTCAAATTCAATACCAAAGCTCCACTTTGCCTTATCATATTCATAGGCCTTTTCGAGATCACTATCGTAGAATAATGTTCTTTCATCCTTAAAAATATTATATACTCCATATTTCATGTATTAAACTATACCACATATTTCTTACTATTAAATATATGGTTCAAATTTGTGGGACCATCAAAGAATCCCATAAAAATTGGTAACATATTTTTTTTGCTTGAATAATTTTTTGATCCTATAAAATATGGTGGTTTTTATTTTATTTTAATTCTTTAAAGTTTTTTAGTCCTTTAAAAATTTAAAGTTATTTGTTTTATTTTATGTTGTTAAGTAACCACATTAATTGATGATGTAACAGGGACATTGTGAGTTCATTGACTTGCATGCCAAAAAGAGAGAGATATTGGACTGAAGATGTAAAAATACAGTGCACTTAACCAAAAAAAGAAAACGTAAAAATACAATGCACCATATTGTTGACGTCAGCCAAAAAATCTATCCAAATAATGAATCAAAGTCTATTTATGGTAAAAATTGAGCTAGAAAAAAGGTTACTTGTTGCGGCTTGCGAGTGCAGTGCTGTGTGCGGTGCCATCCAGCTACGAAAACCCCACGAAATCTCTTATTCATTCTTCGTCCTCTCATCTTCCCTTTCTCCATCTCTGCACTTTTTCTCAAACAGGTTCCTTTCAATTCAAATTCCCCCTTCCACTTTTCCTTATCGTATTGCTTTTTTATTCTTATCCTAATTAATTACTCGCTGATCCCCTTCTTCCTCTGCCTCAGATTTCCCTTTCGCCTTTTTTTTTTTTTTTTACAATCGCACGCTCGTTCGTTTGTTAGGGTTTCATGCTTTCGTAATCCCCTTTTGATTCAAACCGAGGCGGGTAGTTTTATCGTTGCTGGAATAACAACTAAATATTGGGTTTAGGCCCAAATTTCGATCTGTTTATTTTGTAACATGATTGAATATTCTGATCTGATTTTTGGAAGAAAGTTGCAATTTTTAATTAATGTTTGTGGTAATCTGCTGGACCATGATGAATAGAATATTGTGTGTTGTTGATGCTTGAGTTGCTGCAACTGTTGCAGGACGATGATTAAGCTGTTTAAAGTGAAGGAGAAGCAGAGAGAACAAGCAGAGAATGCAGGTGGAGGACCACCTATTAAGAAGCAATCAGCTGGGGAGTTGCGTCTTCACAAAGGTTTGCTAACCTTTATGATTTTTCTGTTTTGTGTGGCACTAAGCTGTAAGTGCTCACATCAATTTGATCAGATATGAGGTGCAAACGTTTGATGTTTCCAAAGAGTTTGTGTAACTTTGAATTGCTAGAGCAGGGACTTTTGGGGGGCTTGGGGATACGGGGAGGGTGCCAAAAAAAGAGAGTTTGTTGATTTGTTTGATTGTAGGAAGTGGTTAAGTTATTATTTTCTGCTCTAGGACCTTTCCTTACAGGCGGTATTTTTTTTTTTAATTTTTTTTTATCGACAAATGTTAATTGTTAGTTTTTTTTTTTTTGTTAGTAAAAGGAGTTAAACTCACGACCATTCCCTTCTTTCTTCACTATCAGACCAACCTTATATCTCCACTAGTGATATTTTGTTAATTATATAGGATGAAAATAAAACAAATACTCTGCTGAATGTTTTGTTTAAGTGTTTTGTTTTGTATTGTTTCAAAGACATTGATTGGACTCAGGAAAAATGTTATTACTTTTTTAAGGGAACATAGTGCATATCATACACTTTCAAGCATTTTACGATGTCTGAAGTTTGTTTCAGAAGAGGAATTGCTATCCACTTTCTTGGTGCTTTTGGCTTAGGGAGTTAGAACCTACATTATTGGCTAATTTACTTTCTTTTTGTGAGTGGTTTTATTGTGTTTAGGCATTATGCAGTATAAGAACCTTAGTTTTTGGTTGTAAGAGTCTGGTACATGCATTTGTCAGGATTGCATAATGCTGTTAATTCTCAAGTAAGAATTGCACCAACTTTGAGTGAAATTGTAACTGGAGGCTTTTAATGGATGAATGTACAAGTCACTTGAGTATTCACACAACAACAGTTTACGGTATCCATCATGCTTTGAGTATAGTGAAGTTTTGATTTTAAGTGAATTAACTGGGGAAGAAATCATTTAGTGATTGTTTATGCTGTTCTACAGTGATTATGTCTTTTTCCTCTAGTCTGTCTTGAATTTATTATTGATTCTTCTGGGAAGGTTATTTCTTTTCTGCATGTGATAAACTGGAATTTAATTTACTGTCTTAACATACTAATATTGGTGTACTCTCCTGCAGTGTGTGGTGATGTGAAATTGTAAACTGCTATGTATCTAAATGAGTAATGTGTTCAGTAGTAAAAATATGATATTGTTTATTTCTTATTTGTAATACAAAAAAAAGACCACTGGAAGCACCAGTGAGGAGTGTGGATTGTATGGTTTCTAGTCCTATGAAAAGGGGGAGAGGGAGACAAAAAAGGACGTTGGGGGAAGATGTTAAGAGGGATCTCATGATAAACAACATCTCTTAAGATTTGGTCTATAACCAAACCGAATGATGATGTGTGATTCATGTAGCCGACTTCACCTAGTGTGATAAGGCTCTTGTTCTTGTTCTTGTTTTGCCATTACTTGAGGCTGTGGTTTCTTCCATCTTATTCTGTTATACAAGTTTTTGGTTACATTGGAGTGTCACCTCTTGCAGACATAAGTGAGTTGAATCTGCCTAAAACTTGTACCATACATTTTCCCAACGGCAAAGATGACCTGATGAACTTTGAAGTTTCAATCCGACCCGATGAAGGATATTACATGTATGGAGCTTTCCAAATTATCTGCATATCTATTATGTTTAATTTGAAGAATTATATGTCCCTACTCCCCATGTCTTCGTCATCTTATGCTTTTTGTGTTTTTTTTAATAAAAATGTATAATCTGGTTGGATTTACTTCTCCATTTTCCACCCTTAAAAAAGTAGAGGGAAAATAAACAGAAAACTTCCTTATTATCTTCACTATTTTTTGTTTGTTGTTATAGGAGTGGCACATTTTTGTTTACCTTCCAAGTGTCGCCCATCTATCCACATGAGGCGCCTAAGGTTAAATGCAAGACAAAGGTAGGAACTTGGAGATCTTGGTTATCATTCGTATTATTAACTCATGCTTTATTTATGTATATCATGTGCGTTCAATCTTGCTTGTGTCATTTGTGGTTTTCCTTGTATGTTTCAAAAGTCATAAATTAATTTATCATGTCTTATATGTAGGTCTACCATCCAAATATAGACTTGGAAGGAAATGTTTGCCTCAACATCCTACGAGAAGATTGGAAACCTGTCCTCAATATAAACACTGTCATCTACGGATTGTATCATCTTTTCACTGTATGACTCTGGTTTTATTAGCCATTTTTGGATATTTCCTTTGGAATCTCCAGATTATTAATCTCTGAAATGTTGTGCAGGAACCAAATTATGAGGATCCTCTGAATCATGAAGCTGCTGCAGTGTTGAGAGAGAACCCAAAGTTGTTTGAGTCTAATGTGAAGAGGGCTATGTCTGGAGGGTATGTGGGGCAAACCTATTTCACTCGTTGTATGTAATCTTTGCTCCATAACTTAAAGTCCACTGTTGAAATATAATATCATTGCTTGAATGGCTCATGGTTTGTAAAATTTATTTGCCAAAAACTGCATTTTCCTTCAAACACTGGCTGTTTATTTTCCTTCAAGAAGATAAGATCCAAACAATACCAAGCATCTAAAAGCCAAACAACTCTCTATTGTATCTTTTTTCTTTGTGCTTGTTTTTGTTTTTGTAATGTGACGTGATATTTTAAAAACCAAAATGGCTTCAGTGGTCAAATATCTTGTTATACTTTCTGCCTCCCCAATGCAGTTGGTATATTATGACTATTACTTTCTTGTTGTGTGACTCATCATTTTAATTCCTGATGCTGAGTTTCTACCAAATGCAACAATGATTAGCTTTTCAAAAAAAATAAAAAAATAAAAATGCAACAATGATAAAACACCCTACAGCATGGGCTTTAGTAATTAATCACAAATCTTCGTTAACATGTTTTCTCCTTGTAATTATTGTTAGTATTTTAATTTTATTTTATTTCCAACATGTAAGAATGATGTTTTTAAATTCACCTACCAAATAATTTACTTTATGACGTATAGTAGTGTTTGTAACTTATAATATGTTATTGGCTTATTATTTTGTCTAGCGCTTATAAACAATAACACGTTCGAATGAATCATCAAGGGTTTCAAGTCTAATCTCTTTATTAATCGAGCAAATTTGATTTGTGTATTTTAACTTGAATTTTGAAAATAATGTTTATTTTTTAACAAATAGTCGTTCAAATAATGTTGAAAATTTTGATTACATTTTATAAAATAAACTATATTAAATACAAATATATGTATTAAACATGTTTATTTTTAAATATCTAATAGTATTTTGTATTTATTATGAGCTATTCAATCTATTGAGAATGGTAATGATATAATATATGCAGTTGTAAATAGAAATAAAATAAGAGTCGACAAACATAAAATAAAAAATGTACCAAAAATAATAAGCAACAATAAATTAAGAAAAAAAAACACACACATACACACAATAATTATCTTAATTATTAATTAAATAATTATGCCTCAAAATTAATTTTTATATTTATTTTAATTTTTTTCTTTCAAATAATTTTTTAATAGCATTCAATTTAAATTTTATACATATTTCTCAATTTTACATGAAATATTTTTAAATTAAATTTGTTAATCTCATTATTTTTTTTAATATAAAACAACGAGATTTAGTTTATTTGATATATAAAATTTCTTATAAACTAAGTAACGTTTATGATTTTAAATAATACATTGATTATTTGAAATAATATATTGACTACAGAAGAATATAGTAGTAGTAGTATGCATTGTTCAAGTTGACTAATTGATGTGGGCTTTCAGAATGACTGGAGTTTTTTATTGGGCAGTTTTTTTACACATTATGTGCATATCTTCTACATCATACATCATACATCATCAATTGCTAAACTCATTGTTTTTTTTTTTTTTTTCCAACTCTTTTAAACTTTGTTACTTGTATTGTTGCCTGTAGTTTTTCTCTGAACAATGGAAGTTTTATATTTGAGATCTATTTTGTTTGAAAAAATTATCTGATATTTTGTGGGTGGAGTAAGGTTTAGAATTCACATGCTTTGTTCAGTGGGAGCTGAATGTTTTCGTGTTGAATTTTTGTGGTGGTAGTTTTGCATTTTGCAGTATGCTCTTTAAATTAACTTGTTCGTAGAGAATATGATTCACACTCATTTATTAACTGAGTTTTGGTTATTTAATTATGTGTTTCAGAGAAGACCCCCCAGTGCTTTAACTTGAACATCTGCATTGTTGGTAAAATGGTTTCCTTTGAGATGAATGATCGAAAGAGTAAGTGGAACATGACGTTTTTTGTGTTTATATCAAGAATAATCATATTCTATGAATTATGAAGTGATTTGTTGTGTCTAATTTATGTGTAAGAATAAAATACTCTGGAGTTAGTTAGTTCCATAAATTACTTAACACTTTCAGTTATATTCAGTGGAAGAGGTATCTGGTTTTGATTTATTTTAATGTTGTTTAAGTGTGTAAGATATGGGTAGTTACCCTGCATTCACATGGCAACAACTCCAAACATTAATTATTTTTAGCAAATTTTATTGTCTCACTATTTTAGATTTGATGTGAACATGAAGTCTAGACAATTTGCCTCTTATCATAGTTTCTGCAGTCTGTAAAGAAAGCAGTCTGAGTGTAACGTGTTATTTTTTATATATATATATAATTGTTTTACAAGTGGTTTAATTAAATTGCAACAGAAATTCAATTTAATTTAAATACTTGAAATTAATTAATGTGTTTGGTGATTTGAGTAAGTATTTTATGTGCGTTCGTGAGTTTTGGTGTGTTTGAGCCTAGAAAAATGGGCTTTTGGTGTGTTTGTGATTAATTCCACAGCTTAAACCTGTTATGGTGTTGAAATAGATGAATAATTGTATGACTGATGTCTGTTGATTTGTTGGTTGAAGTGATACATCATCCATACAATACACGTATAATTGACATTGAATATTAGTAGGTATATAAGTTTAGGTACTTGGGGACTTTCAATCTAATGCTGAAGGTTCTTGTTGGGATGAGTAACACTTTTTTTTTCCCCGATAAATAATAGTTTTAATATGTTATTTTTTATTTATTTTTATTTTATTTTAGTGAGAAGGAATGGAATCTGCGACATCTTCTTTCAATTATTTAACCTACCTTATAGTTTTCGTGACTAATATAGAATGAGCTATAAAATAAATAAGTGAACTAATTCCTATAGAAGTTAAGATCGTTGTAAGATTTATTGAGACACGTTATTAGTCACACTTATTTATTTCGATAAAATCACACTTTCTCTCTAAGATTAATTTATATTATTTAAGTATTTCATTTATGTTATGTTTCTTTTTTAAAATGAGCTAATCTTTGCATTTTCTGTTAAACAGTGATGATCGTGTTGCTTGAAACGGAAACAGACAACGATGATGTAATACATTAGGAGAGCACGCCACTCATGATTGAAGTGAATCTATTTAGTGTACTCAGGGTTGAAATTCGACTCTTTAGTTTTTTTGCTTTGTTTGTGGTGATAGGGACCAACTTAAAGCAATAAATGTTACTTTTATAAACTTATTGTATTTATTCTTTAAGAAAACTTTTAAGATTTATTGTGATTATCTTGAGATATTTTGATGTTGTTGTGCTTAAGGCACAATACATATGTTTTATGACTTGGTGATGTTTTATCTTTGATGATTAGATGATATGCTTCGTTTTGCAAAAGTTCCTGAATGTTTTCCTTAATTAAATCAATTAAGAGATTTTAAAAGGACTAATAATAAATCTTTCGACGTGATAGTCTTAGTGTTCATGTAATGATACTCAAGGTTGATAGTTCCTGAAATTGGAAGAGGAACAATTTTTTGTATGAACAAATATTAATTGTTAATTGATTAATTTTTGTTAGTAAAAATTAAGGGAATTAAACCAACAACGTCACCCTTTAACCACTAAATCACCTTAAAGATTCATGTAATTAGAAAATATATAGTTAAATGTCATTTCATTTAGTTCCATTGTACTTATCTTATACCACAAATCCAAATTGCTAAAGAAAATGGATGAAGGGTTTTAATTTATGCAAGAATGAAATTAAATAAGTGGGACCACTAATAATGCTGATAATTTTCTGTCTCAAAAAATAGAGAGAAAAAAAAAATTCAATCACATCATCAGCATCTCATTTAATTTATTCACAGACATTGAGATCCAGGATTGTGGTAAATTAAGAACATTTCATACATATTCCATAATCAATAGAGTGCACTTAGTAATGGTGAATAATAAACAAATTAAATAGAAGTTTACCAACAACTACTACGTTATAAGTGACAACAGTTTGTATCATTTAATCTAAGTGATTTAATGTTCAAATACTAACACATTTGGATATGAAATAATCTATGATGGAGTTATTGGTACCAATGGTAAGAAAAAAAAAATTAAGATTGGAAACAAGTGAAAGAGGTGTTGGGATAAACATGATGCTCATATTTTTTAAGCTTTTGTAACCGTTAACTTGATTAATTAGTTCACTCAAAGTTAAGATTACACTCAAGGATTTTTTTTTTTTTTTGAACATTCAAGGAATCTTCTTTGGTATTTCCTTTTCCATTTTAACAAATTTAAAGTAAGCACGGATTATTAACCTCTGCTGGCAGCATACATAACTGACCTGGAAACGAATCTCAGTCTCCTCATTTCTCTACTTCACCCTGGCTCTATAGGGTCTTCATCCTTATCCATGATTTGTCAACACTATATGTACCACCAATTTTATCTTTACTTTAATACTATAATTAACTCTAGTAAACTAACTAGAAGAAGTGTATAACCATGTCTTATCTTATTTCACCTAAATAAGCATGTCTATTTGTACTACCATAACAATAATCCCATGCTTCCCCCTTAGAAATGGAAAGAAAAAAACTTTTTACTTTTGACTAGAAAATGATGGCTGAAAAATGTGTACAAAATATCTATTAATTCGTCAACTCTATTATATATATTGTACCACATTTATCTTTACTAGTGGGGGAGTGCCTCTATATATTTTAAATAAAAAAAATAAAAAATAATAGAAATTAAAAAAAAACTAACAACAGTTGTGGTGTGGATTGTGAGTAGTTATTAGTGAAAATTTAAAAATTAATAAAGGATAAAGCTTTCCAAAATTTGTGTACACCAAAAGAAGTTACAAAAAGTTGTATTCCCTTATATTGTTATAGATTTGAGTAAAGTTGAAGAAATACGATCTTATCTTATTTAACTTAAAATAACACACTCTAATATTGTAGCACCATAGCAAGAATTAATGGCAGCTAGCTTTCCCCCTTAGAAATGGAGAATTAAAAATGGCCAAACACTAACTTTTGGTTTGAAAACGATATGTGTACAAAAATGTATCCTAATCAGTGTGTTCCTTAGCTCCTGACACTTTTTGAGTTTTGAGTTTTGACACAGATTCTCTTCCTTCACTTTCTATCTTTCTTTGTATGGTGCATTGAACCCAGCCTCGTTCTACCCGTAATGGAGTATTATTTTTTCACCTATTTTGACTAAAGCATCTTTGTCTTTGGTGATTTTGAAAAAGGAACCTTTCACCATAATAGGTAAATTTTAGTCTTGTATAACTCTCCTCTTAAAAATAATATGCAAATTTGCCTATACATGCATTTCGTCGATTCTGGTTTTTTCACATCATCACGTGACTTATGGATATAGCTAGCACATCCAAATTTTCTTCACCATTATAAAGAATTTAAGTAGAATATATAATATATAGTGATGATTTAATTATACGTGTAGTAAAATTGTTGACGGTTGCAATAATTCATTAAAAACTCCTATTTTAATTAATTATTACAAGAGTCAAAATTAAATCACAACTCCTATTTGTTCTTTGTGCATTATATTATATTATGCACTTTATTTTAATTTGTTTTATAAAATTAAAAATAAGAAAATACTTTTTGTTGTTATAAAAAAGTGACATTCCGAATCTACACTTACACATTTGAAGATGATCTATTTTACAAATAATTCTTTGTTCAATCTTACCTTTTGGATCAGTCGCCACCACACAACTGTAAAAAAAATTAATCTTTAATTCAATGAACTAAAAAAAAAAATTTGACAAATAAAAATATGCCTTTGAATGCTTTAGGGCATGAACGCTTCTAAAATCTCAACCCACAATATGGTATGAATCAATAGTAACCTTACGCGTGAGATGTGGATAGAATAAGTGGATCCTGCAAATCCACATGGGACAATGACATGCATTTTAGGTCTTTAGGTAATTAGGTTACACCCATGTGATTGTGCCTCTCTTTATGCATGGACGACACAACCCTACGGCCTCAACTCCCCTGTCCATAACTTTTCAATTTTTACAAATTACTACTTTTGTTTAAATTAAATATTTTTAACTACACTTAAAAGTTAACTTATTATTTATTAGAAATATAAAAATAAAATTAATGATTTATCAGAGAGAAATGAAATGATATGAACTTAATTTTTTTTTAGCAAATTAAATTATATATATATATATATATATATATATATATTTTATTTTATTTTTTTCATACATTAATATTCCTTTAAGTTTAAAATCATTTCCCTAACACTCTCTAAATGTTTCAAAACATTACTAACACCCCCTTAGGTAGACAAAAGTAATAATTTTAAAAAATAGATAGTATTTGTGTAATTATATGAAATTCCATGGAATGTTATTAGATGTAATTTGCTTTTTTCTTTAATCATGTTATTTGTGCAAAATAATTCTTTAAAACATATATTAGTCTTCTTCGAAAATCATCAGCACACATATTCTCTTTCCAATGTAATTTATATCCTTACATAAACTAATTAAGATTGAACCTTCAACCTTGGAAAACGGGTTGATTATTTGGATCGTTCTATCATTATCGTAGATCCTCTTAAATACAAGTGTAAAGATGAAGTCTCACATTAGATAGGAATGAGAGAATTGAACACTAAATAAGTGAGGAAAAAGACTCATAAATCTAAATTTGAATTAAAGTGTGATTTTTAATGTACTTATGGAATATACTCGAGACTAATTATATGAGAAAAAACACGTACACCACCAGAACATAGTTGATATGACCTTAATTAAAACCTAAAGCAAATGTATAGCGAAGAAATGGTGATGGATATTTTGGAAAGCAAGAGAATATGAGACAAACTTTTCATATTTCTCGCAAATCCAGTTCAATCCCACTATCTATCTAGCTGTATCTTTAAGCTAGCTCACCCGTAAATAGCGACATATATACTATTAGGATAGATATGGATAACACTAACATGAGAGGAAGGACAGACAAAGAGGACATGCTTTCATTTCTTGTCTAGCATTTAGCATTTGATTTTCAAATATTCCATAAAAAGGTTGACTAGATATTTGTGGCCACGTCTTTGCTCAGTTTTGTTTTGCAGAGGCCAAGACTCAATGGTAAAGACTAAAGAGAAAAACAAGTGTAAAAGAAAATATAGGTTAGTGTTGTGGATGAGTCCCACCCGGTTGTTCAAGTTGTTGTTTGGTTGTTTTGCACCATAGTTTTGTTTTTGTGTTGTTTAAAAAAAATAAAAAATTAAGGATAAATACCTAGTTTCTGATGGTGTCTGGCGCTAACATATCATATATCGATTCCTACAAAACTGAAAAATTCAAATTTCTGCATTCATTTAACTTTCTAAACCTAATCACTTATTAATCATGTACAATCATTTTAATTAAGTTTCACGTTTCATATAAATTATTAGCATAGTAATCACTATATTTCTTTACTTCTATTCTATACCTCTGTATTTTTCACATTTGTATTCTACTTATAAGAAGTTTATCAAACAAAATTAAGCTACCATGAAAAATCAAGGACTTTGGAAGTTCAACTCTTCCAAAAAAAAAAATGAATCAACTCAGAAAACATTATTTTTACAATTAACAAAACAGAAAATGCATATTAATTTGACTGGGAAAATAAATCTTTGAACTACAAAATATTGAGACCTAATCATTTTCACTATCCTTACGAGCAATCGAATTAAGAACATCTTCCAGCTCATTAAAAAGTCCCTCCTCCTCCCAAGTCCCATACAAAGAAACCCCTTCTCCAACCCAAAGACCACATGTTGGTGTGACTTAATTTTTTTTTTTTCTCTAAATGTTGGAAGTTTAAGATAACTCGATATGGTAATGAAGGGAAAGTGTTTTTCATGAGGTAGGTGCCCGCGTCAACAATGACGACATTCCAAAGATATAGTGAAGATGAGAGAAAGTGCAAAAGCTTTCACTGGTAAAGGAAGAAAAAATAGAAAAATTGAAGTTACGTGATATAAAAGAAAATGAAAGAGAGAAAAGAATAAATCATCTTTTCACCTTTTTGGTAAGACAAATATAGAAAATAAATAAGTAAATTAATAAACAATTATATCCCTTATAAGAATACGAAATTTATATTATGATATTATCATTATTATTTATTTCATCCTTATTTTTTAGTGTATTTGATTAATAATAATAATAATAATAAAACTTAGTTTTGTCACGTTTTGGCACTGATACTACTCTACCACATTTTCCATGTTGCCTTTTAGGAAAAAAATAAATAAATTTCTCTCTTCTGCTTTCTTTTCGATCAATTGCGTTGGAATAAAATTTGCGTGGGATCCACTATCTCTCTTTTTATCTTGTTTACTTACTAGTATGCGTTAACTAGCTTGTCATCTTCTTTTCATGTTCCTTGTCTCCAATTATTTCTTTCTTTTTTCCAAGACAAACACAGATACAATCAAACTTATTCTATTTTTATAATTAATTATTTTATTTTTGTCCCTATATAAAACC
Organism: Amphicarpaea edgeworthii; assembly: GCA_014843725.1. Taxonomy (NCBI): domain Eukaryota; kingdom Viridiplantae; phylum Streptophyta; class Magnoliopsida; order Fabales; family Fabaceae; genus Amphicarpaea; species Amphicarpaea edgeworthii. Next base: position 7,530,319 of record CM026325.1, read on the forward strand.
ATTTATCTTATTTCACACTTCTTTCTTTCTATTTCTTTTTTTTTTTTTTTTTGGGTATGGTTTCCTATCTCCTTTTAATGAAGAAATAAAATATAAAATAATATGAGTAAGATAAACCGTATTTCTCAAACCTTTTCTCCAATATTTTCCAAACAAGAATCTTAAATTATCTTCTCACTCTTCTCGAGCCATGCATAGCTTAAACCACAAAGTCGCCATAGAGCTAAGTTGTATGAAGTTGGCTTAGCTGCAATATATGGAATTTGTTTAATTAGGGTATACAAATGTTGAGAAGAAGACATTCACTCACTAATTATTATAAAGAGAAAAAGAGAAAGAAAACACAATTCAATTGTATTGATACTTCACATATGAGCACACATGCATTTATGCAGTAGATTGTACCATGCTAGTAACATATATTCCCAATTTTATAATTTTTAATAAATTTTAATCAATAAAAAAGTGTATTACTGATATTTTTCTCACCTGAATAATCTTCTTTTCGCATTTATGATAATCTTTCTTTTTGAATTGCTTATTTGATAAAGCCTAGTAAGACAAAAATGGTTACCACTTATATACAAACACCGCAGCATTACCCATTAGCATATCTTGCAATATTAATCCCTTTTGAATTCCTTTTGCAAATTATTAAATGAGAAGGATAGAAGCATGGGCTTCTTATTATTACATCAATAATCTTAATGCATGTTTTTCATTTTTCTTTATATTTTTATTGTAAATACAAATTATCATTATTGATTAAAGAAAAAAGAAAAAGAAAAAGCTACAATGGCACTAACTTGCAATTTTAACTCAACTTGGGGGTACTGTCTCTCTTCACCTTCAACACAAACTAAGCATGCATAGACTCAATCAACTATCATTTTCCTTATAAATATATGGTAGTGTTGTATATATGTTGTCTCTCTCAAAAGACATTTCACTCTTTCAAGTAGAAAACCACACCATGAATCATCAACTTATCGAAGACCATATGATGCTCTTCTCTCAACTATACTCCAGTGCATTCACTGAAGCAACTCCTCAACAAGGTCTAAATCCATACTTAGAGAAATTTTTAACATTTTTTTCGTATATATATATTGATTCAATTCATTTGTATCTTTATGATATAGGGGAAAATAAGCCAAGGCGTAAGCGAAATAGAAAGAATAGAGGAGGGGTTAATTCGAAGAAGAGAAAGTTGAGCATAGAGCAAATGAGTCTTCTTGAGCAAAATTTCAGTGACGAACATAAACTTGAGTCCGAAAGGAAGGAGAGGCTCGCGTTGGAGCTTGGTTTGGACCCTCGACAAGTTGCCGTGTGGTTTCAAAATAGACGTTCTCGTTGGAAGACCAAAAAATTGGAGGAAGAATACTCCAATCTTAAGAATGCTCATGAAACTACTATGCTCCAAAAATGCCACCTTGAGAATGAGGTAGCTTAGCTACACCAAATCCAATTTCTTTATACAGTGCTTAAAAGATTATTCTAATAAAGTTTACAGCAAATTTTGCCAAGTTGTTGGCCACATGATAATTTTAACACTTAGTATATGTACTAAAAATACTTTAACAAAATATTTTCTAAAAATTGTTTTATAAAAAAAAAAAATTATTCTAATTAAGTTAAATGGAGAGTTTATTTGTAACAAGACATTGACAAAGGATTTGACATGAAACACCAGAAAGCATCCTTAGTGTACAACAAAAAGCCATTGCCTTTCGGCTTTGGATTAAGTCCGTACATTACTTAGTGTGCTGACATTGGGCATTCCTTAATGCGCACTTCTAAGAATGCACATGACGTGCTCAAACACGCTGCATCTTATAAAGAACCCAACAAAATAAAAAAATTAATCATGATACTTAGATTTTACATTGTCTTTCGATTACAATATTTCATTTCTAGTGTTAACTTCTATATATAATTTGATATGGTAGGTGTTGAAGCTGAAGGAGCAGCTTCTGGAAGCAAAGAAGGAGATAAAAGAGCTACTAGAGCGCGGTGGTGAAAAAGCCCAAAGCAACAGCTCCAGTTCCTCACAGTCATCAATGGAACTAGAAGCTCTGAACCCACCATTTCTTGGAGAATATGATGATGGTGGCGTGTTCTACATGCCAGACACCCATTACATCAATGGGATGGAATGGATTAATCTGTACATTTAATTTGAACCTCAAGAAGCTAATTAATTAAATTAGCATTTTGTAAATAGTTTGAATTATCTAATGAAAATTGTGCATCTTTAATTAGAAATTTATGAGTTTTATAATAGTTTGCAATTTCATACAATGTCACATCACATTTATTATTCTAAGTAATTCAAGCAACTTTTTACTCTAAAAAAAAATCAATTTATTAAAATTTCTCAAACGGATCCCACAATAATACAATATATCTAAGTAAATAAAATAAATATTATATTAATTAATATTTCTATGCAAATGGTCCTGCAAATTGAGAAGAGAACTGTTGATAAAAAAATAATTGAGAAGAGAACCAATTGTTCACTCCAGAAATCTAATTCACACGATTTCTCTCCAATACGAATATACGATAAAAAAAAAAAAATTACATATGCAATATATATATGTCATGATCATATATAATTTCCATTTTGACTTCACTTAATAAGCAGTATCTTTATTTCCATGGTGTGTTAGTTAATAATAATATCATTTATATACAACTTCAAAAAATCAGCTTACTACCTTCGACATGTAGGAAATTCAAACTTTTACGATATCTTTTAAATATACGTGCCGTATATTTTCATAAGCTCGCATAGAGCCAAGGGATTATATAAATAACATAAGGATTTAATCTTCAATAATGCTTTATGTTTTGTGAACACCTAGTCTATCCTAATATGATAGGACCCTTCCTTCAGGGAAGAAAAAAAAAACGTATAAAGTCATTATAAAAAAAAATTATAAAATGAAACCTTAAATAATTATGGTTTTAATTTTAGATGTAATTTAGGATTTAATCAATGAAACCCTAAATACAATGTTTTCAATTTAGGGTTTCATTTATACTAAATATTTAGGATTTTAATTACAAAACCTTAAATATTCAAGGTTTTAATTTATGATGAGTTTTGGGGTTTAATTAATGAAATCCTAAATAATTACTGTATCATTAATGAAAACCAAAATATTTAGGATTTCAATTTAATGTTTGATTTATGAAACCCTATGTATTTAGGGATTTATTGATGAAACCTTAAATATTTAGGATTTCATTAACGAAACATTAAATTGAAATCATACATATTTAGGGTTTCTATTTATTTATGAAATTGTAACTATATAGGGTTTTATAGATGAAACTCTAAATATATAAGATTTTAATTTAATGTTTCATTAATGAAACTCTAAATATTTCAGGTTTTAATTTTGGATGAAATTTAGGATTTATTTAATGAAACCTTAAATAATAAGTATATCATTAATGAAACTCAAAAGTAATTTGGATTTCATTAATCAAACCTTAAATATTTAGAGTTTCAATTTAATTTTCATTTATGAAAATTTATGTATTTTGGTTTTTATTTATAAAATCCTAAATATTTAGGTTTCATTTTATTTATGAAACCCAAACTATTTAGTGTTTCAATTTAGGATGAAATTTAGGGTTTAATTAAAGTGACCCTCAATATTGATGGCTTCAATTTAGGGTTTCATTTATAATTTTATAAATGTAACAAAAATATTCATGGTTTCATATAAAAACCCCAAAATATTTGGGGTTATGAAAAATGAAACCCATAATTAAAACCATAAATAGTTAGGGTTTCATAAGCAAAGCCTCAATTATTTAGGGTTTCAATAATGGCATCCTAAATTGAAACTCTAAATAATTAGGGTTTCACAAAGAAAACCCCAAATATTTAAGGTTTTATAAATAAAATCCTTATTTAAAACCCTAATTATTTGGGGTTTCTCTAATGAATCCCTATTTATATAGGATTTCATTAATGAAACCCCAAAACTCACCATAAATTCAAACCTCGAATATTTATAATTTCTTTATAAACAATCTTAAATGTTTAAGGTTTTATAATTAAATCCTTAATTGAAAACATAAATATTTGGGGTTTCATTGATTTTAAATTTTAAATTCCATCATAAATTGCAATCCCAAATATTTAGGAATTCGTAAATGAAACATTAAATTGAAATCCTAAAAATACTCAGGGTTTCAAAAATGTAACATACCATCGAAACCTAAATATTTAGGATTTCAAATGAAACCCAAATTATTTAGGGTTTCATTAATGGAATTGTAAATTGGAACACAAAATATTTAAGGTTTCATAAAGTAACCTATGAGTATTTAGAGTTTTGCTAAATGAAACCTAAAATATTTAGGATTTTGATGGTATGTGACATTTTTTAAACCCTTAGGGTTTCATTAATGGAATCGTAAATTAAAATTCAAAATATTTAGGGTTTCATAAAGTAACCCATGAATATTTAGAATTTTTCTAAATGAAACCCTAAATTGTAAACATAAATATTTAGGGTTTTGATTTAATATTTCATTTAAGAAACCTTAAATATTTAGCGTATTATTTAAGAAACCCTAAATATTTGTTGTTTCATTAATATAACCCTAAATATATAGGATTTAAATTAAATATTTTATTAATCAAATCCTAAATAATTGGTGTTTCATTAATGAAACCTTAAAATAATTAGGATTTCATTAATTAAATCATAAATGTCGAGAGTTTGAATTTACAAAACCTTGAATTAGGGTGAGTTTTGAGGTTTAATTAATGAAACCATAAATAATTAGTGTATCATTAATGAAACCCTTAAATAATTATGGTTTCATTATTGAAAACCAAAATATTTAGGGTTTCAATTTAATATCTGATTTATGAAACCCTATGTATTAAGGAATTTATTTATAAAACCTTAAATATTTAGGGTTTCATTTTATTTTGGGTTTCACAAATGAAACATTAATTATCTAGAGTTTCATTAATGAAACATTAAATTGAAATCATACATATTTAGAGTTTCATTTTATTTATGAAACCATAATTATATAAGGTTTCATTAATGAAACTCTAAAAATATAGGATTTCAATTTAATGTTTTATTAATGAAATCCTAAATATTTAAGGTTTTAATTTTGGTTAAAATTTACGATTTATTTAATGAAACCTTAAATAATAAGTATATCATTAATGAAACCCAAAACTAATCAGGGTTTCATTAATGAGTTTCATTTATAAAACCCATATTTTGGTTTTTATTTATAGAATCCTAAATATTTAGGGTTTCATTTTATTTTTGAAACCGAAAATATTTATTGTTTAAATTTATGATGAAATTTAAGGTTTAATTAAAGTGACCCTCAATATTGATGGCTTTAATTTAGGGTTTGATTTAAATTTTTATAAATGTAACAAAAATATTCATGGTTTCATATCAAAACCTAAAATAGTTAGGGTTATAAAAAATGAAACCCAAAATTAAAACCATAAATAGTTAAAGGTTTCATAAGCGAAGTCTCAATTATTTAGGGTTTCAATAATGGCAACCTAAATTGAAACCCTAAATAATTAGGGTTTCACAAATAAAACCCCAAATATTTATCATTTCATAAATAAAGTCCTTATTTGAAACCCTAATTATTTGGGGTTTATTTAATGAATCCCTAATTATATAAGATTTCATTAATGAAACCCTAATAATTTAGGGTTTTTGTAATGAAACCAAAATTATTTGAGGATTCATTAATGGAACTATAAATTGAAACCCAAACTATTTAGGGTTTTATGAAGCAACAATGAATATTTAGAGTTTTTCTAAATGAAACCCTAAATTGTAAGCTTAGATATTTAGGATTTTAATTTAATATTTCATTTAGGAAATCCCAAATATTTAGGGTATTATTTAAGAAACCTTCATTATTTGGGGTTTCACTAATGAAACCCTAAATATGTAGGATTTCATTAATGATACCTTAAATATATAGGATTTCAATTTAATATTTCATTAATGAAATTCTAAATAATTGGTGTTACTTTAATGAAATCCTAAAATAATTAGAGTTTCATTAGAAAAACCGTAAATATCTAGGGTTTAAATTTAAAATGAAATTTAGGATTTAATCAGTGAAATCCTAAATACTTATGTTTTAAATTTAGGGTTTCATTTATGATTCACTATATATTTAGTATTTTAATTACAAAACTGTAAATATTCAAGGTTTCAATTTAGGGTAAGTTTTTGGATTTAATTAATGAAACTTTAAATAATTAGTCTATCATTAATGCAACCCTAAAATAATTAGGGTTTCATTAATGAAAAACAAAATATTTATGGTTTCTTTTCAGTCTTTGATTTATGAAACCTTTTATATTAAGAGATTTATTGATGAAACCTTAAATATTTAATGTTTCATTTCATTTATAGTTTCCTCAATGAAACATTAATTATTTACTGGTTTCATTAATGAAACATTAAATTGAAATCATACATATTTAGGGTTTCATTTTATTTATGAAATTGTAATTATATAGGGTTTCATTAATGAAACTCTAACTATATAGGATTTCTATTTTTTGTTTCATTAATGAAACCCTAAAATAATTCGGGTTTCATTAATGAAACCTTAAATATTTAAGGTTTTAATTTTGTATGAAATTTAGGATTTATTTAATGAAACCCTAAATAATAATTATACCATTAATGAAAAAAAAATTGGGGTTACATTAATAAAACCTTAAATATTTAGGGTTTCAATTTAATGTTTCATTTATGAAATCCTATGTATTTGGGTTTTCATTTATAAAACCCTAAATATTTAGGGTTTCATTTTAGTTATGAAATCCTAAATATTTAGTGTTTCAATTTAGGGTTGAATTAAAGTGACCATCAACATTGATGACTTCAATTTAGGGTTTCATTTATAGTTTTATAAATGTAACAAAAATATTCATGGTTTCATATAAAAACCCCAAAATATTCAGGGTTATGAAAAATGAAAACCTTAATTAAAATCATAAGTAGTTAGGGTTTCATTATTTAAGATTTCATTAATGGTAACCTAAATTGAAACCCTAAATATTTAGGGTTTAATTGATTAAATTCTAAATTGAAATCCTACATATTTAGGAATTCATAAATGAAACATTAAATTGAAACCCTAAATATTCAGGATTTTATAATGTAACATTAAATTGAAACCCTTAATATTTAAAGTTTCATTAATCAAACCTTAATTATTTATGATTTTATTAATGGAATCGTAAATTGAAACACGAAATATTAAGGGTTTCATAAAGAAACCCCTAAATATTTATGGTTTTGATAAATTGTAACCATATGGTTTCATAACTAAACCCCTAGATATTTATGACTTTGATAAATAAAACCTTAAATTGCAACCATAAATATTTAGGTTTTTTTATTTTGATTGTAATTTAGGATTTAATTAATGAAACATTAAATATTTATTTTTTCAATTAATGATTTCATTTATAAAATCCTTAATATTTTGGAGTTTATCTACTAAACCTTAAATATTCAAGGTTTTACTTTAGGTTTCTATTAATGAAACCCTAAATAATTAGGGTCTTGATTTAGTGTTTCATTTTTGAACTCAAGTTATTAATGGTTCCAATCAGTGTTATATTTATGAAATCCTAAATATTTAGTGTTTCATTTTATTTATGAAACCCTAAGTATTTAACGATTCAATTTATGATAAAATTTAGGGTTTCATTAATGAAACACTAAAACTCACCTTAAAATCCTAAATATTAAAGGTTTTCTATATGAAATCATTAATTGAAAATATAAATATTAAGGGTTTCATTGATTAAATTCTAAATTTCATTCTAAATTGAAACCCTAAATATTTTAAATTCATAAATGAAATATTAAGTCAAAATCCTAAATATTAAGGGTTTCATAAATTTAAAATTAAATTGGAACCCTAATTATATAGGGTTTTATTATTGGAACCGTAAATTGAATTTCAAAATATGTAGGGTTGTAGGGTTTTGATTTAATGTTTCATTTATGAAACCCTAAATATTTATGGTGGGTTTCAATTTAAGATGAAATTTAGGATTTAATCAATGAAACCTAAATATTTATATTTTCAATTTAGGATTTTATTTATGAAACCTTAAATATTCAGATTTTTATTTACAAAATCTTAAATATTCAAGGTTTCAATTTAAGGTGAGTTTTAAGGTTTCATTAATGAAACCCTGAATAATTAGTGTTTCATTAATAAAACCTAAATAATTAGGGTTTTGATTTAGTGTTTCATTTATGAAACACAAGTTATTAATGGTTTCAGTTAAGTTTTTTTTTTTAATCCTAAATATTTAGGATTTTATTTTATTTATCAAACCCTTAAAATTTATCATTTCAATTTAGGATGAAATTTAGGATTTAATTAAAGTATCCCTAAATATTGTTGGTTTCAATTTAGAGTTTCATTTATGGTTTAATTAATGTAACTAAGAATATTTAGGATTTCATAAAGAAACTCTAAAATATTTAAGGTTTTGAAAAATGAAACCTATAAATAATTAGGGTTTTATAATTGAAACTTTAATTATTTAGGGTTTCATTAATGGCAGCCTAAATTAAAATCCTAAATAATCAGGGTTTCATAAATTAAACCATAAAATGTATTGTTAAGGTTTTGGGTTAAAATGTATTGTTAAGTTCACTTATATGATGTGTTCAATGTCAATTAGTGAAAATCTCCCAAAAGTTAAACCTTTTAATTGCACAACAATTAATATCAGAGCTTGGCACAACTTGGACTGGCTCAGATGAGTTCAATGGATGGATGGATGGATCCAGACATGGATGTAGGATCCTTTGCAACAAATTAAAGTCTTCCTATTGGTGAGTCCATACATGAAGGTCAGGCAACGTGTCCTATGATCGTGGAATGGTAGAGCACAATAGTGCAAGGTACTAGAGCATGTAACTCTAGAGGCCATCATTGAATACTTGTGTCTTCGGCTTAAGGGGGAGTAAGGGTGGAAAATGGGCCAACTCGCCAAAAATGGGGTGGGCCAACCCGCCTATGACCAGCGTGAGTTAGAAGGGCCAACTCGTCCCATCATCAGGCGGGTTGACCTACTAACTTCAAGTTTTTTTTTAAAAAAATATTTATATCTACATATTTTTTTATTCTTAATTATTCAATTCCAAATTATTATAACAAGAAGAGAGATTAAATAGTAAATACAAAAGTAATTTTTTCGTTAAAGAACTATGTCGGTTTTTGACTTTTGTTTCATTTTAATTAATTACCTTTTCTTTTTATAAGAAAGATTATTAATATGTTTATTTCTTGAGATTATTTTTTGCCATGTTATCATTTGGTTTGTCATCCATGCATAACTTCAACCCCTACGTAATGATTTATTTATTATCTATTGATACCCTTAATTAAATAATTATGGACATAATATACTAAAAAAATCATTTTATGGGTTAGGTGGGTTGGCGAGTTAGCCCACACGAATTAGAGGGTTAGGTGGGGTAAGTTAGGCAGGTTGGCGGATTAAGAACACTCCCCCACCTCGCCATTTTTTGGTAGGTTAGCGACTCGACCCACAACCTGCGACCCGTTTTGCCACCCCTAAAGGGGAACTACCATATGGAAGAGACTCATACTTGATGGGGAGATTGTTGAGTACAAGTGTGAAGGATGACCCACATCGGATATAAATGGAAATTTTGAGCACTATATAAGTAAGGAAAGATCCATAAACCTGAGCTGTGAGGTTTTATGTTAAAGTGTAGTGTCTAGTTCACTTATTTGGTGTGCTCAAGGCCCATTGGTGAAATCTCTCTAGTGTTTAAGCCCTTTAGATGCACAACATTTGGTATTAGAGTCGTTGGTTCAACTTAGACTAGTTCAGACAAGTTAGATAGATGGATGGATCTGGACATGGGGATCCCTTGCAACGAAAGTCTTTCTGGTAGTGGGTCCATACATGGAGGCCAGGCAGCGTGTTCCATGGTCATGGAACGGTCTAGAGATTATCATTAGATACTTGTGTCTTCCATTTGAGGGGGAGTTACCATGTAAAAGAAACTCACACTTAAATACAAGTGTAAGATGAAGTCCAACATTGAGTAGAAATTAAAAACTTAGATTAAAATTATAATTATCATAATCTCTAACATGATAATAAACCTTTAATTTTAATCAAGACTTATCAAATTAACAATTTAATAAAACAATTAATATGACAATAAATTAAAGAACAATAATAAATGAGACCCGCATAAATATGATTTTGCTTTATAAAAATATATAGCACAATCGTATTTCCATCAAAAGAATATTTGGAAAATATATATTTTTTAAAAAAGAAATACTAAATAGTAAGACAACGAAATTCCTAAGATGTGAGAATAGCAATTTTCACTCTAGATTCCTGGTGGGTCCCACTTCGTTGTTATAATGTTTGTTTGGGCCCTGAAAAACCCTAATGTGCAATTTGCAAGTTTATTTTTTTCTTACTTCGGGATCCAATTAAGTCCTATGAATTGAAAAGTTTATATTTTTTTCGGAGATTTGCCTCTCACACCTCACAATTTGCTTTCTGCACTTTTTATTAGACAAAATTACCCTTATTACGAAATAGTCGTTTTGAATTATATATCCTATTATGAAATAGCTATTCCATAATAAATTTTTATATTACTTATCTTATTTCGAGACAGCTATTTTAGAGGGTAAGTCTTATATTTTGGAATAGTCTCCTGATTATTTATCTTATTTCAAAATAGTTATTATGGATATAATTATTAGAGACTAAAATAAAATATAAATGAAAATAAATTGATATATCATAGCATATTAGAATATTGTTACATTTTCATAATCCAATAAATAAAATACCATATAATTTCCTGACTACTAGAAAAGGAAAGTTCAAAATTAATTTTAACAATATTCTCGACAAAATTCTACATATTTATGAACTAAATATTTAAATAACAAAGGCTAGTAAAATTCTCATGGTCAACTTAAAAAACTAAGTTATTCATAATGTCAAATTTGTAGAGTTTAAACTTGTCTGATTTAAATAATTGAGCTTAATCTCAAAACTTAAGTTTATTTATTTAATTAAACAAATTAACTTAATCAAACATTTACGGAATCAAACTCAAACTATTCAGAAATAATTAAGTTTGTTGATTTATATCCCTACCAACATGATGCAAATGTATGGTTATTATTTGAATGGTAGTCATGGCAAATGATTTAAATCATCAAGTCACATTTTATTGTATTTTATTTTATGTCACACGAATAAATATTTGATATATTATTAAAAATAATTATATATATATATATATATATATATATTTTATATATTTTTAAAAATATTTTTAATTTAAATAAGGTGTCAAATTCTTACTAATAGAACACAAAATATGACATCAAAGTGTAATTGATAATTTAAATCCTTATTGAAAATGGCTAACTCAATTTAGATTTTCCTTCCTACATGAATTATTTGAAATATTAAAGAAAATATATTTATTTATTTATTCAATGATGTGTTAATTTATATTTTTATTTTCACCAAAAAAAATTATATATTTATAAATCTTCCAAATTTCTCATTAAATTATGAAATAATTAACCATATTTATAATTTATGAATTAAATAATAATTACTAATCAATAAATAGAATGATATGACACCTTACATTTTTTCATTGGAATCGAACAAGTACCACATGGTTTACAACAATTCAAGCAAAATACTCAACCAATCAAAGACATCATTGATTACGACGCCTTACATTTACAATGATAAATGAAACCAACAATTACTGTTGACATTTTAATGCTAATTAAAATTGATAATTAAGAAATATCATAAATCTTCTTTATTGATGAAAAATCACAAAATTGAGATGAATTTATAATATTTACTATATATAAATCGAGTTGAATTTCTATATGCTATAATTTTTTTTTAAAAAAAAGTACATTATCAAGAATTAAAAACCATGTATTGCATTTAAAGTATATTTATTATAAAAATCAACAAACATGTATAATACTTGGGAGATAACAATGTAAAATTCCTCCATACAAATTATTTACTCATTTGGAATACCAATATAAAAAGACTCTCAATTTGTATAAAAAATTGTTGTCTTATTAGAACATTAAATTTTATATGATCATAAATATTATGTGATTTCAATTAAATGTTACTTAAATTTCTCATAAATAGTAGTCATTATATCATATATATTCTAATGATTAAATATATTCATTTATTTTCGCAATAAATTTCTCCTTTTTTTTGCAAGCCACGGGCCTTCCAAGTGAGTAACTTAAATAAGCATTTACTTGAGCTCGAATCATTAAATGTTCAATTAAGCTTGTTCGTGTAATTAAATAAAGTAACTTAATTTGATTGAACTCAATTAATTAAAAGAATCAACCTCTAACTTTACAAGTTCAACATTAATAGCCTATGAATAACTCATTTATTTGAATTTATGAAGAGTATTTTTCTAACATTTGTTATTTGTATATTTATTGGGGAAATATGTAAAATTTTGTTGAAAGTGTTAAAATTTATTTAAAGTTTCTTTAATGTAGAAGTCAGGAAGTTGTGAATTTTTTATTAATTAAATTATAAAAATGTAATAGTATAAAAAAAATTAATTTCACATATCACATGTTATGTACATATTCTTATTTGTAAACTATTATCCAGTATTAAATGTTTATTAAATGCTAAATTGATCAACTTAAAGAATAATTTAGGATTTTTTTCTTAAAAGTAAAAATAAATAAGTGAGTTAAAGCTTTTTTTTTGAAAAAAAAAAATGTCAAGTTCGAGATTTTGGCTAAGCTCATTTAAAGTAAGTTAAATTTTTGTAATTTTTTTTTTTAATAATTCAAGCCCAAATTTCTAGTATTCAGCTTATCTCATTTACGCCGTTAATTTCAGATATTTAACGCAATTACATACTTTAAATTTGAGTTCAAAACTACTAGTTAAATTAAAATAACATTGTATCATTTGATCCAAAAGTTGTGTGTATATTGCTCCTCATACATTCATACTCTATGTATGCACTCAAACATAATCATTAAAAAAATTGAGCCGTTATAGTTTTGGAAATAAATGATTCTGGTCTGTTTCCCCCAATACTTCCGAATGCATTATATGACATTCATGTTTTTATTTATGATTAATATTAACGTGAAACTCTCAAATACTCTCCTTAAAAAACTCTATCTGTGATTAATTAAAATTCATTTAAAAGCATTAATTTTGGTGGACCCCGAGAGATACATTAAATACAATGTAATGTCCAAAAAAAGAAGAAGATGTTTTCAATAAATTTTAAATAATTACAGAGAAAACATCCAAAAGAGAGTTTTCAGAGAGATTCATCTCAAGGTTCCTCTTTATTTATTTATTTCTTCCTCGTATCTCTAAAACCAAAACTGGTCTTATTGACACTCCTGCTATCCTATAATTCAACACAACAGGAGCTCCAACAATGGTGCAAGAAAGTCAATTCTTCTCACTCTCAGACCCTAATCTCCTCCTTCGTCTCTCACTATCAATGGGTGGCTCCTCAGAGAACACTAGACTTGGGGCAAGTGACGATGATGCTACTGAAGTAGATCGCGACTTTATCTTTGATATAGATCCTAGCTTGCTACTGGATACAAGTAAACTTTTAATTGGCGAATCGGTTCTAGAAGGGTCACGTTCCATTGTCTACCATGGATGGTTAGTATTCTAATTTCAACTATAAGAATGTGTGTGTGTGTGTGCATGTGTGTGTGTCATTAGCGTGTCGTTTGGCTTGATTTCTTTGATTTACATATTTTTTCTACCATGTAATTCAATTGTTATGCATTTCATGATCAAGTAATTCCTTGAAAATGCCTAGTACAATTAGTTTATTGTCGTTTTCGTTTATTGATGATAATATGCTATCAAGTTCAAACACTGATATCAAACACTTCTTTTTAGCTTTTATTCTAGTGAATTTTAACTAGCTATATGCATGTCATATATAGTGGATGTTTCTGGTTTTAGTGCTATTTTATTAAAAATAATGGTAGATCAGAGATTTACATTCCATGACTTAGAGGCATGCATACTTTAGAATAAATAACTAGAGAGATATGATGAATTTTTCACACAATTCATCTTCTTATTATTTTTATCCATAGAAATCAAACACAATAATATAGTAATATAGAGAATTTTATATTACTCAATCAACTAAATTAAATCCCTTTTTATTATTGTTGTTGAAATATGTATCTTTGTTATAAATTGACATGTGTGAAAGGGAAAAGGATTCTCTCCATCATTTTCTTTTTCCTCCATTTCTTACGTTTCCTCCATTTCATAAATTTTGGAAAATAAACCAAATAAATTATGTCACATTTAATGAAGAGGACATTTATTTGTTCAAAAGCTTCATATGAGAAGAAATGGAGAGAAGAGGAAATGGAGATGATCCAAACCGTGTGAAAGAGTGTGAATTTTCCACATAATAATAATAATAATTGAAATATGTATCTTTTTAAAATGTATCTTATTAGAGAAAAAAGGATGGTGTATTGCGGTGTAAAATTATTATATACTCGATTAATCACAACTTTTCATTTATGATAAGGTAATTAATTTTTATAAAATTATTTCAAAAATTATTAAAATAATAAATTATAATTATCTAACAATGTAAAATTGTTTTACACTAAAATCGCATGAGCATTAATCTCATGAGATTGTATTGTATTACTTGTTAAGAATGAATGCTTCTTAATATGCTATTAGAAGTAATGAAATTAATGTGCAAGTATCCTTTTATATTAACATAACAATACTACAACATCAAAGGAAAATATTACAAAGAAATTTAAAAACTTTACATAAATAGTAGTTTGTATTATTTATTGTTTTCATCTTTTTTCTAGTATTTTTTTTTTCCTAATCCTTTTTATATACCTTTCCAATAATGATAAATATTTTTGTGAGAATTAATATTTGTAAAACCAACCACAGTTAAATTAATAAACGATGAGTTATGATGATATTCTCTCTATCACTTTTTTTAACATACCTTCCATGTGATTGTTCGAAAGTTATCAATTTTGATAATTCTACCGCTAATTTAAGAAAAAAATCATTAAATAATATGTAAACCCATCAAAATTGATCATTTCTAATCAATTTCAACAAATCTTAAGAAAAATGTTTGAAAGAGGGTGTCCAAGAAAATATTTCTATCATTAAAGTGCAGTTTAAGTAATAATAAATATAAATAATATAATACATACATTTAATATTTATTTTTTTATTATATTGATGGAATGTGATTTACCATTAAAGAGTAGCCTTAATTGAGCTTCTTGCAATAGTATCATTTCCTTCTTACAAATACCGATCATTACCTTTTTTTTTTTATATAGAAAATATTAATGAAAAATAAATATATTTAATGTTTCACAAATGTAAATATTTTTAAAATTTGCCATATAAGTTGATAGTGACCATGGCTACTAAAGATGCCATATTAAGCTTTATCAACCGAAGGTGTGCAGAAGAGCAATGGATAGAGGGTAAAAACTCCAACAAGTAAGACCTGTTACCAGCAATGACACGTTTTAACCCATCATTTTAGATGATTTAACTGGTCTTAACGTTTTTTTATGATTCAATTGTGCTAAGTTGATTAAGTTTTGGTCCAACCGTTTACTAAAATTAAATATAAGAATAGGTTTAACAATCTTTAATATCGTTAATTACAGAATTCATAAATCTTTGTTGTATGTTATAAGTATTTTTTTGTCTAAACTCATTACCTAACTGTGTATTAGGGAAAATTTATTTAAACAAGTGATGCGTGTATGCTATTATTTTAATTCATTTAGTGACATTTATTCATTATCTATTAGTAACACACTCCAATGCACATAATCAGTTGTCAATTATAAATATACAATAACAAGATATGAGAGAGTTCTTCAATATTATTTATTATAGAGCTCATGAGTTTTTTTTATATGCATAACGAGTATGCTTGCATAATCAGTAAACAAACTAACATGTTCACGTACATTATGAAAGATTTAATACTTGTTA
Organism: Amphicarpaea edgeworthii; assembly: GCA_014843725.1. Taxonomy (NCBI): domain Eukaryota; kingdom Viridiplantae; phylum Streptophyta; class Magnoliopsida; order Fabales; family Fabaceae; genus Amphicarpaea; species Amphicarpaea edgeworthii. The sequence continues at coordinate 7,546,484 of CM026325.1, forward strand.
TTTATATGCATTTGAGGTGATTTTTCTATATGCATTTATGGCAACATGCATGCAAAATTATTTGGGCCAAAAAGTTATTAAAATAAAATGTTATTTTGCTAACCCTGAACAAGTTATAACGTATTTAATTTACATAATAATTTTTTTTATTAAAAAAAAAAAGGATCAAAGGTAGTAGAATTTAAATGTACAATAAGAATAATTAACTTGAATTTATATTTGTTTTTATAAAATACCAAGTATTAGTTCTTTAATGTTTGCTTGTGGTTTAGGTATGAGTTCAAACCTGTATCTATAAAGGTTATGCTTCCAATGCAAACATCAAATGCTACTTCTCAATGTAAAGCAAAATTCCAGCGGGAGGTGAACTTGATATCTAAGATTAAACATAAAAATATTGGAAAGGTATTTTGAATTAATCGAAACTGCAATTTCTCCCTTCTTCTCTTCTCCTTTCTTCTCTTTTCACTAACTGAGCTACCTTATATCCTATATAAACATATTTTCATTGATTCTATGGTTTGTTAGTGAAATGTATTTTAGCAACATGTATCATATATATAATTTAAACTAACTTTGCAGTTTATTGGGGCCTCTGTGGAACCATCGATGATGATAATCACAGAACTTATGGAAGGTTGTTCACTTCAGAAATATCTAGAGAGCATTTATCCGAGTACTCTAAGTTTAGAGCAATCCATAAGTTTTGCTATGAATATTTCTCAAGTTATGGAGTATTTGCATGCAAATGGCATTATTCATCGGGATCTAAAGCCTGGTAATCAACTTTTGTTATTTTTAATAATTGTGCTTGGTTATGTATTTTTGAATTTCACTTTTCGTTTCTAAGCAAAAAATAGACTGATCTTAGTTCCTATTATTTTCCTTTGTTTACATTTATATTTTGGTCTCTAAACATTTTATAGTTTTTGTTAACTTAATGTAGATATGAACCAATTAAAGACATCTCCTAAAATGAGTATTTCTTTGTAAGAACCAATTCATTTAAGGGGAACTTGTTAATAATCATTTATGTGAAGACTTATTACAACACCATTTGAACTTCATTTTTTTCTTCTAAATATAGGAGATGCAATCATATTGCACTTATAAGTTATATACAACTTAATATATTTTGTAGGTAATTTGTTTGTTCCGAAAGACAAGATGGAAATCTTACTTACAAATTTTGAGACAGCTAGAGAAGAGATATTTGGAGAAATGACTTCTGAGGCTGGTACATATCGATATATGGCTCCTGAGGTACATGTAGTGGTGTATTTGTCTCTTCATATATGTATTTTAGAATGAAATTAATTGCTAAAATCTTTCTCATATGTTTTGCATGTATAATTCTTCATTTATTTGCACTAGTTATTTAGCAAGGATCCACTTTCAAAAGGAGAAAAGAAATGCTATGACCATAAGGCAGATGTTTACAGCTTTTCTATGGTTCTATGGGTGTTAATAAGAAATCAAATTCCATTTAAAGGAAGGAGTGACTTGTTGGCAGCATATGCTACTGCAAAAGTAAGTCATGCAAATCATCACTTAGTTTTAATTTTAACAAGTTAGTACTATTTTTTTCTTGCTTCTTTCAATCTTTAATATAGTTTGCTTTAATAAATTTTGTTAATTATTTCCATCTTCAATTCAGCTTTTATACCCTCCAGCAAAGTTTTGCCACATGAATTTGACCAAATGATTAATTTTCTAATTCTACTATTGGCATGACGTTTTTTCCCTCTTATCACCTTTTGTTTTTTTACATTTGAATCTATTTTTATTTTTTTATATAAATGTTATGGTTTGGGAGAAACATCTATGTTCACACAAATGATATAAATTAGTTTTACATTGATTATGTTCGCCAAATTAGACTTCCAACGATAGCTAATGTCATTAACATTTTGTCCAAAATGAAAACTAATATCCTTTTAAGGGTCCATGATATAAAAAATATATAATACAATATTTTACATCTTGCTATGTATATAAAAAGTTAGCTTGATAATATAATCTACCAACCTTAATGATTTAGATTTTAGTTTGACCAACATATGTCAATGTCATGTTGACATGTATTTACATGATTTTGGAGACTAACTCATACTATTAAAAAGCATTGGTATATTATATGTTCACTCTTTGTTGATGATTGTAGAACATGAGGCCTAGTGTGGAGGAGTTTCCAGAAGATCTTCTCCCTTTATTGCAATCATGTTGGGCAGAAGACCCAAAGCTACGACCTGAATTCTCAGAAATCACTCAAACCCTTGAGAAACTTCTCCACAATTACCGTTCAATAGGGATAACACTTGAGGAAGAAGATAGTCCAACTACAAGTGTGCTGATGAAATCTATCTCTGATTGTGTTGAAGACATCAATGTTTGCACAAAGGAACAATCTCAAAGCATAACACAGATCCCTAGTCCTGTCTTAGCCCAAAGCAAGCTTAAAAAGACTCATGGGAAGTGTAAGGGTTTATGGTTATGTTTGCGCAAATGCTTTGGCATTTGTTGACATGCCTACATCAAGCAAGGTGTTTGTTAAGTAGGTTATGTTGCTATTAATTAGGTTTTCGAAATGATAACTAAGGTTTCATTGCAAAAATTAATACTCTAGATTCTGGAAACTTTTTACTTGTTGTTTTATATAATTAAGCTTAGAATTCAATTACATCATATCTATTTTTGCCAAAATTATCCCAATCTTACTAGGTTACATAGTTAAGCTATGTATTTATTGTGTTCGTTAGCTAAGTATCTTCCTAGATCCTAGTTGTTACACATAAAAAAGTGATTATGATGTAAGATTATTTCTTAGATTTTTTTTAAAAAGTATAAGTTAATTTATGTATATACAATATAAAAATAACTTTAAAAAACAACTATTTTTCTAAGAGAAAATATTTTAAATAATTAATAATTTTAATAAGATTTGACATTTTTTTAACTTTCGAATATTTTGAGAGAAGCTAGAACATATGAAAAACTAAAGTCCTTTCGGAGTGATATCCTGTTTTTAATTTTAAACATCAAAACCAATTTTAATTTTTAGTTTTAAGTTTTCGTTTATCTTTGTTTTTTATTTTAAAAATTATTATAAATTAAAGACGAATAAGATTTGACATTTTTTTTTTAACTTCTTAATATTTTGAGAGAAGTTAGAACATATGAAAAACTAAGGTTTGTTAAGAGTAATTTATTGTTTTCAATTTTAAACATCAAAATCAAAATCAATTAATTTTAATTTTAATTTTTAGTTTTAATTTTAAAAGTTATTGTAAATTAAAGACGAATAAAATTTGACGTGGTAAAATAATAATGACAAAGATAATGATGATGGTAATGGTCACGACGACAACAATATGATGATAGTGACAAAGGTGATGACGACGATGGTGTCAATGATGTGATGATGATGACAATAACGATGGTGAAATGGTAATTGTGATAATTATAGTGGCTAAATGGTGGTGACAAATTTGTTTTTTAAAATTAAAAATCAAATTCATAAAATCTCTTTTTTATTATTTTGTAAGGTAAAACTGTTTCAAAATTAAATTAAAAATCAATTCAATTCCATTTTTTTACTAAACACGTTCTATTTTAAAATTGTATTTCAAAACCATAAACTAAAAACAGGTACCTACTCAAATGGTGCCTAAGAAAATAGTTATTTAAAAAAATATTTTGTAATAAAGGAGATCCTAAATAGTTTTGTTCTAATGATTTTTGTTTTCACTTAACGAGAATATGAGAACAACTAATAATAATCATTGGATTACAATTAAAAAATATGTGGTTGAGATTAAAGCATGATCTTGAATTGATTTTTAATTTCAATCACACATTATTTTTAATGTTAATCTAATAGTTAAAATTGTTTCTTCATGTTATCTATTTTTACTTTTTTTTTTTTTTTTTTTTTGCATTTGATATATTTTATGAAGCTTCTGTTGGTGTTTTAATATTTATATGTAATAAATCTTTATGTATATCCCTAAAAAACAGTCTTTATGTATAATTTATTGGCTAATATATATGAGTTTAATGGTAATGAATATAAAACTATCTTAAGTTTATATAATGTTTACTTAAGTGTATGTTTTTTAATTTATCTTAAACTTGATTAAAAATATTTTAAGATATAGTATATGATTTATAGTAGAATACTTAATATGTAATAACTAAAATTAAAAATATAATGAAAATAATTTATCAATATATAAAAAATTACAAGAATTTAAAGTTAATTGAAAAAATAAAATTAGAATACATAAGTTTATCATATTATGTATTCTCTGTTGTATTACTAAAATATCAATTTCTCTCTCAATATAACATGTAAAATATGGAGATATAGGCGGGTAAAATGGTAGGAAAAAAAGTAAAAGGAGAATGGAGAATAATAGATCGCAAGTTTAATTTTTTTTTCTGTTTTGTTATCTATGGTTGCCGTCTTAAGGGTCTTTCTAAGCTGTGTTTTATTAAATAAAAAAGTAATAATGGAGGATTAGGCCAAAATCCTAAGTCAAATTTATCCATATAATTTTTTTAAAAATAAATAAATTAACATTTATTTATCGATAAAAAGTAAATAAACATATAAGATAGACGAATCGAGAACCCTTGGCCTGGAAAACTCATTGATGTGATTTCACCACCATTGGTGATCCAAGTCCAAGATAGACTATAATTAGCCGTTTCTCTTTAGGTTTTACTCTTTTCACTTTCTCACATTTACTTTCATTAATTTGAATATATTTTTTAATAAGCATGTATCTAATATATCTTATGCTTTTAATATTAACCAAATGATTTTACTTGAAAAATAAAATAATAAAATAATATATATATATATATATATATATATATATATTATAAACCAAACGATTTAACAAGTTAAAATTAAAAATTAACAACTAATTTTAAATATATATTATCTTCAAAACTTAAATACGTCTCTAACCTACGACAAAATAATTTAACTTAATTTTTTTTATATCTTTCGATCTATATTTTCAATATTTTGTGTTAAAAAATATTTATTTACGATAGATTTTAATTATAATTTAATTTATACATTTAGAATTATTTATTTATTATAAATTTTAAATATAAAATAACTATTTATTCTGTGTATAATTTACAGACTAAAATACTAGTACTAGTCAGATAGAAATTGGAGTCAAGGAACCGGGCAGAAAGGAGATGCGGCGGCCGGATAATTAAAATGGTAAATTATATGCATAACAAGTAGAATAATAAATAAATAAAATTTTATTTTTACACACAATTTACTGTTTATATATTTTTTAAATAATTTTACTTGTTAATCACATTCATTTACTAGTTAATTATAACTCACTATTTTAATTATTTTTAAAGTTATTTTATAAAAACAATCTAATTTATCCTAAATAAAAGATAATAATTAATTAATAATATAAAATTAATTATATTAATTATTTTATACAGAATTTTTTTTCTTTTATAAAAATTAATAAATTTTATCATAAATAAATAAATAAAATGACACGTTAAAGTCTTGAATAAATCATAGTAATTGTAATACGTGCATTGAATAATAGTAATAAAAAAGAATAGTATTAAATAAGGTTATCCAGAAATGCACATAGTTGTCAGATGAGTCATCGCGAAACTTGCAATGTCTCAAACCTAATCCAGTGAGAGTGTGAAACATGGACAGCCCACAGCTGTAACCCTCTTCGCACGTGTCACGCCTGAAGCCCTAAACCCAATCCAACTCACACTTCTCTCTCTCACACACAACCTTCCCTTATTCTCTCTCTTGTTTGGTTTGGTTTGGTTTCAATTTCGAGTTTTCAACCCCTCAACTCAACAACAAAACTTCCAGCTAAACTAAACTAGTGTCCACGCTGGTAGAGTTTCCAAAAACACAACAACAGCCACATGAATAGTAATTTGTGGAAAATAAGAAAGACATTTCTTACTGTTGTTACCGTTCTACCACCACCTTATTAGTACACCCCAGAACAACAAAACACAACACAACTGCAGCAGCAACCACATCAACCCAAAGCACAGTGTGGAATTATTGACTTAGAAATTTGAAAACCACTTTGTCCCATCCCACTTGGACTTCCACCTCACCCCTTTTTTCTCAACGCCATGAAAGTAGGTCAGGCTCTCTCTCTCTACTTGTTTTGTTTCTGTGAATTACTAAATACCAATTGCTCCAAGATCCGTGTTTTAAATCTCTGCTTTGCTTTAATTAGTACTATTCTTCTATTTATGTATCTAAAAAAAAAAAACTCTTTCAAGCCTTTGGCTTTTTACCGAGTTTGATTCTCCCACTGCACAATGCTCTCTCACTCTGTCTTTTCTTACTTTTCTTCTGTTGGGATTGGTTCACCGTGTGCCCTCTCAGAGAATTCCAATTTTCTGTAACGTGGAGCTCTTTCTGCTTCTAGTACTTTGTTTGCTTTTGTTTTTATTCTTTAATTAGTTTGTTTATTCTTTAGTTCTTAAGAGCTAACTGCTAAACAAAAAGTATATATGGATAAAATCTTTTGGTGGAATCTGAATTGTTTTGTTTCTAATTATTGCTTGCCAAGGAAAGTAATTTTTGGTTTATGTCTGTGTCTGTAGCATTCTCTTAAACAAAATCAAGGGACTTGCTTGGTGCGAAAAATGCTTATGCTTTCTGTAATTTTCACCAATTTTACCAAGGTTTTGGTTTGGTTTGGTTGGTGGATCTAAAAGTGGAAGGGAATTCTCATGTAGTGTAGAAACTAGAAATATAGCATCATCTCATGGATAAGATCCTAGGCGTAAAGGGGAAATTTTTGCCTTTGTTTGAGTAGGTTTAGTGAAGATGAAAATATGACTTTTAAAAAATAAATAATTATATAGCTGAGAGGGACATTTCATTTTTATTTTTTTTGTCTTGAACTGTACTGCTTCCATTTCACCTCTGCACTGAAAAGAATAATAGATTAATCCAGAAAAAACTAAGAGCATCACGATGATGTCAAGGTAGATAGGGTGATAATATATAGTATATAATAAAATACTGGTTTTAATTTGTGCCATCTAACAAAACTGTAGCCAAGAAGAATTACAATTGCATATATTGGATTTGAATAAAAACCTTATATTATAATTGTGGACACAGTAGTCAGTAATGTGCTATAGCAGAGAACCGGAATGGAGTGGCCCTGGACTGCTGTGAGATTCAGATAGTGGATTGGATTTCAATAGCAGCCATTGTAGCCGCAATAGTGGTTTAAATAATGGCTTTTCGTATTCTATAGAGGTACTATCATGATATAACTTTAAAAAACCATTTTTACCCCTGGAATACTGTTGTTCAGGTTATTTTTGGGTAAAATATTCCACAAGATACCTCTGTTTTGTCCTTTGTTCCTTCACACTTTTAGACTCTTTTTTTCATGAGATATGTTCTTCCTTTAAACTTCCTAGTTTGCATTCTGCTAATTTCTATCTAGTTTGTGTTCTTTTTCTGTTAATTTCACAAATATCTTTTATTTTTCATCTTCATTACTATGTTCTGATTGCTCCTAGATTGATGGTGATTGTGTGTGTAAACTGACTTACTATTTATCATGAATTTCTTTAATTTTGGGTATTTTGTTTTGCTTTGATTATTTATTTGTGTAGTATTTAGTATTTATAGTTCGTATTATAACGTTTAAAATAGAAGCCATTCTGCTATGCATCGCTATCCGGGATTGATAATGATAACTATGATTCTATATTCACATAACTGAAATTGCACTTTATGAATATACAAACACACATAAATATATGCATAACAGAATAATGTTATATCCTTGTGTCTATTGCTTTCTGCTGCATTCAAGGTATTAATCGTGGGCATGTGGATGTGTCAGAAACATTTTTGAAGTTATGCTTCCTCTATACAGTTTGTAGTTAAAAAGTCATTATGTAGTATCTACTTAAGCAATAACTCAATGGCTCAACTGCTCAAGTATTAATGAAGATTGCTTGATCCTAAGATTGAATCCTTGGCCCCTAGGCCACTCTACCTCACTTTAGTTTACCCGTTCCCCCTCCCCAAACACCCCTTTTGTTACCACACAAAAAAATTTGTTAAAGAAGATTTGTTCTTTGTTATTTATTCAGTGTACTAATTTTCTTCTAGTTAATGGTTGAATGCATCTAAGTTATCATCATCTCAAGGTATTCAGCTAAGTTACAGGAGCATTGATTTTCCAACTTAGAAATGGCTGCTTGGATTTGACTAGAGGATAGAACTGCAAAATAGGTAGATGGAAATAAAAAATAAAATAAATAAAAAAATCCAAATTTCATGAATTGAAGAGTAGGCTGGTCACCCCTCTTGATATAAATTTCTTCCATTTGTAAAAGAAATGCTTAGTTACTTATTTTTTTTGTTGGATAATGCTTATTTACTTATTTCTTTGGTGAATGAAGCACTCGGAATAATATTTTTAACACATTTACTTTATAATTTTGCAGTATTTGATAGTTGCTGCTATTTAGTTTAATAAGTGTATTGCCTTCTAATTTATATTTTTGTATTCAGTGAGTGTTTTCTGACATGGGAAGCTATTCAACTTGAGCTTATGACCTCCACAGATATCAGCAATTGATCAAAGCTCTTTTGTTTTTGTGGCTCTGAGAGGGGAGTGATTCTAAATTAATATATATGGGGGCTGGGGAAGAGAGCACAGCTAAATCATCTAAGTCATCATCAACAGCTCAGGTTTTTTCCCTACTATCTCCCTTCTCTTTTTTCTTTTCCTGTCCTTTCTATTGTGTCTCCCTATCTTCTCTGTTTACTTTAGCAGGAGACACCAACAGTACATGCATATCCTGATTGGTCAAGCTCCATGCAGGTAGTGGAATATATGTTTAGATTGGTTCATTGGGCTTTCACTTCTGCTGAAGCTCTTGTGCAGATAAATTATGTTGATAGCTAATGCATGTGCATCTTATTTAGGCCTATTATGCTCCTGGAGCCACTCCACCTCCCTTTTTTGCCTCAACTGTTGCTTCCCCAACTCCCCATCCCTATTTATGGGGAAGCCAGGTAAATGTAGTAAACCATTTGGGATATATGCAATTATACCCGGTGATACATTGACAGTGTAAAATAGTTTTACACTATCAGTCAATTACAACCACTCATTTATGATAAGTCGGTTGTCTTTTGTAAAATCGTCTTAAAAGTCATATAAACCATGGGTTATAATTGACTGATAAGGTAAAATTATTTTACACGGTCAGTGCATCACTATTAAACTCTTATACTTATTAGAAGAGAATCTTCTTATTTACAATTTTGTTGATTTTTCCAGCATCCTTTGATGCCACCATATGGGACTCCAGTTCCATATCCAGCCATGTATCCTCCTGGGAGTATCTATGCTCATCCTGGCATGGCAGTGGTAAACCACTTGCTCACTCTCTAATCTCTAGAATGCCTCTATGCCTGAGCAGAAAAGGATGAACTTCTCATCTGGTTGCAGGCAACTATGTATGTTCACTACCTTTAACCATAGTTTGGCATTTTAATTCACAATCTTTCCTCTCTTTTTTTGTTTTTTTTTAATCATTATGCTAGACACCAAGTGTTATCCAGCAAAGTACAGAGATTGAAGGGAAGGGAGCTGATGGAAAAGAACAGGACTCGTCCAAAAAGTTGAAAGGAACTTCTGAAAATACAGGTTCCAAAGCAGTAGAAAGTGGAAAAGCAGGCTCAGGTTCAGGCAATGATGGCATATCGCAAAGGTTTGATCTTCTGTTGATTCTTTCTCAGTTTCTCTTCAACTTGAGTTTTAATGTGGAGTTCTATTAAAAAAATTAAACAGTGCCGAAAGTGGTTCAGAGGATTCATCGAATGCTAGTGATGAGAATACTAACAACCAGGTATGTACTATGTAACAGATTACAATTAGCACGTGCTTTCACTTGCTTTTAAAATTTTCAGTCTTTGTTTTTTGATGTTCACAGCTAAAGTCTAATTGATTTGGTTTAATTAAAAACATGTTGATCTTTTTCTAAACCTTTTTCTAAACTGTTTTTGGCTTTGGTCTGATGACTTCTCCATAGGAATCAGCTGCAAACAAGAAGGGGAGCTTTGACCTGATGCTTGTTGATGGTATGCATCACATCCATTCATGATTATCTTTCTTTTTATCCCTTCTCAATTGTCGAGATGAGTTAGCAATCCCATTGACTTTTCAGGAGCCAATGCACAGAACAATTCTGCAGGTGCCATTTCTCAATCTTCTGTGCCTGGAAAGCCTGTTGTTTCAATGCCAGTAACTAATCTTAACATTGGAATGGACTTATGGAATGCATCTTCTGGTGGCACTGAAGCTGCAAAAATGAGACATAATCAATCTGGTGCCCCGGGAGCTGCCCTTGGTGACCAATGGATACCAGTATGAGTCCTCCAGTTGTTTTTCTAAGAAATTGTTCTGAGCATGATGTTTTGTTTTGTGTGGTGAATATTTTACATCCTTATGCATATACTAATATATTTGAAAAGCAATGCTTTTGTTGATACAGTATATCTTACTTGTTCCTAAGTATGAACATCCATTGTCATATTTCCATCATTGCATTTTTGCCTCTCCTCCAATATTAGGAGGATTTGTAAGGAAGGAAAAATGCTTAAAGTTAATGGACTGTATTGACTAAATTATCTTTTATTTGAGCACTTGAGTTTATTGGTGTGAGGCTTATTTACACTTTTGGTCTCTCTACTATCATCAAAATTCAATTTTGGTATCTCTATTTTTTTATGCGAATTTGGTCCCCCTATTATTTTAATTGTTCACTTTTGGTTCATCTGTTAATCTGATACCAAAATATTAATAGATATGCTGACATGGCGCTCTCCTGCATAGTCATGTCAGCATTTCCATTAAGCTATTAAACATCAAGCTAGCAAATGGACCAAAATTGTACACAAAAAAAATATATATATATATATATAGGACGACCAAAATCGAATTTTGAAACAGATTAAAAGCATAATTAAGTCTTGGTTTTATTAGTCTACTAACTACTGTAAAATTAGTTATTTTTCCCTCCCCCTCATTTGAACCAAATGTTATGGTTGTTATTCTTGATTTTTGTAGGATGAACGTGAGATGAAACGGCAGAAGAGGAAACAGTCAAACAGAGAGTCTGCCCGGAGGTCAAGATTACGCAAGCAGGTAACTTCCGATTTCATGCACCCTTGTTAGGCAAGAGACTAGAAGATATGTTATTTGACTAATGCATGCATAGCAATACTACAATTTTACAATCTACAAAAGAGAATAAAAAAAATGATGTGTTTTACATTTCTTGTACCAACCAGGCTGAGTGTGAAGAGTTACAAAAGAGGGTGGAGTCACTAGGAGGCGAGAATCGAACTCTCCGAGACGAGCTTCAGAAACTTTCTGAAGAATGCGAGAAGCTTACATCAGAAAACAGTTCTATCAAGGTACTGCCATCACAAGCATTGGCCCTTTATTTCCTTTTGTTGTGTGCAGTTTTAGGTTGACATGTCTCAACTCATGACCTCAAATTTCATCTTCTGAAACATAATTTGCCTTAAACAGGATGAGTTGGAGCGGTTGTGTGGTCCAGAAGCAGTTGCTAACCTTGGATGAAACAGAAACACACTTTGGTTCCTTGGTGTAGTGTTTGATGGTATCGGCAAAATTTGGTACATTCTTAATTAAGACTAATCTGCAGCTGGAATTTTCTTATCAATGGCCCGGCCTCTTAATTGAGAATAGGATATAATGTTTTTTTTTTCTTTTCTTTTCTGTTATACTAATCTATATCATTAACCCTCAATTGTAATTTGCCCTTATGATTTTACATGTCATTTGTTTGTAATATTAACCACTACCGTAGAATAGAAAATGTAGGCTACTTGAGCACTGTTGAGAATCCTGCTTCAATTTTTCAAATCTTCACTAGTTGACTATGGAGTCATTTTTGTTCTACCATACGTGTGCTTGAGCTGATTGATGAAGCAGGGTGAAACTCTTGTCAAATGTAACATTTGATCTCATGTTTGCACTATGATTGGACAAATTTGTGGAAGTTTTGAAAGCTACCCATTGGTGAGTGATTTGCATATTTTTGTGAGGGTGCATATAATCTTAGATTTTTATCATGATCCTGATAAAATTAGTAAGATCGGTCTAAAATATGAAAGAGTTATGTGGCAAAACTTTTAGGATGACAATAACTTTTATAAATGAGGATAATAAAACAAAGTGGCTGATTGTTTAGTGTGTTTCAGTTTTAGTGCCATCCAAGGGAATCCATTTTTAACTCAATTCAACTATTCGTTTATTGGAAGATACAATTTGAATGACATTCTAATGAATATCCAAATGCATTCGAATTACTGATAAAAAAAAATGCACTCTAATTTAATAACGGAATTTATTCTGTGCAAAATAAAAATTGGGAATTTCTTCCATTCCAAAATAATTGTCCGGGATGGCTTTATATAAACAAAAAAAGATATTATTTTGATTTTTGGTACAAGTTGTAAATAATTTATACCGTGTAGGTTTACAACTCATTAAATCATTTATTGACATATTGATTTATCATGTTACATTAAATTTTGGATCTTCATTATATTTTAGGCTTAATTACAATTTTCATTCTTCTATTTTTTTAAAATAGGGATTTTCATCCTCCAGTTTTAAAAGTGAAATTGTGTCTTCCTAGTTTAAAAAATGCATAAATTTGATCTTTTTGTCTATTTTAAAGAGTTAAAAGTTAGTTTTAACGTTAACTTTATTTTCTTAATATTTTTGAATTAATAATAATGACCAAACACTTTTCTCCTTCTCTTCAAAATCCTGAATTTTTTCCCTTACTGTTCTAAAGTTTCTTCTTCTCCTCTGAAACCCAATGACCTCACCTTCCTTCTCCTCCCTTTTAGTGTTCATTGTGTAAGCCATCAAGGTTGAAGGAGAAGGCATCGTAGAGCTCGCACATCACAGAAGTCTCGCGGTAATCGTACGGAAGTTGCGTGGTGGTCATGTGGAGGCTGCACGAAAGGTTTGTGGTGGTCGCTCGGAGGAGAAGGGAGGTGAGGTTGAAGATGAGACTTCAGAACAGGGTGGGGGGGATTAGGGTTCTAGAAAGGAGGATAAGAGTCTTGGGTCATTATTGATAATTCAAAAAAATGTGAATCATTATTGGTAATTCAAAAAAATTAAATAGACAAAGTTAACGTTAAAACTAACAGTCAACTATTTAAAATAGATAAAGGGACTAATTTTGTGCGTTTTTGAAACCTAATTGTTCACTGTAGATGAAAATCGTCATTTCAGAAAACTAGAGGAATGAAAATTGTAATTAAGCTTATATTTTATCTAACAAATTTTGAATTAATTTAAAAAATCTAATAGTATATTATCTAATCAGTTTTAAATTAATTAATATAATATTATGAACTAATTATATTTAATAAATAATTAAGTTTCTTGCATTAATATATTAATCAGATTTAAAAGACATACTTAAATTTAATAAAAAAAATATTTATATATTTAAAATATTTTATAAAAATATTCATAAATAATATTTAAAATCGATTAAAAAAGTCATAAGCATCTTATTGAAAAAACAAGAATATGTCTCAAAAATTTAGAAAACTCCAGATGAAAAAAAAAATTGAACAAAATGAAAATTTAAAAAATGATGAAAAAGTAAAAATAATGTGTTGAAAACATGAAAAAAAAAAAAACAACTAAAATTTTTTAGAACCAGAGCCTTGAAGATTTGAAAAAAAAAAAAAGAAATTTTAAAAATATAAAAAATAAGAATAATGTCTTTAAGATTTGAAAAAAAATATATAACAAAAAGCAGAGAAAATTTGAAAAAAAATAATTTTTTTTAAATATGAAAAACAATAATAATATCTTAAAAATTTGAAATAAAATGAAAATTTTTAAATAATAAAAACAAGAATAATGTCTTAAAATTTTGAAATAAAATAAAAAAATTTAAAATAAAAAAAAATATCTTAAAAATTTGAAACAAAATTGAAAATTTTATAAATATCAAAAGAACAAGAATAATGTCTTAATATTTGAAAAAAATGAAAAATTTAAAAGTATAAAAAACAAGACTAATGCCTTGGAGATTTGAAAAAAAATTATAAAAAAATAAGAATATATTGAAAACTTGAAAAAAAATAAAAATATGAAAAAATAAGAGCAATAATTTGTAAAATTTTAAAATATAAAAAGAAGAAGAATATATAGAAAGTCTATAAAAAAATGAGCATTTTAAAATATGAAAAAAAAATAGTAATTTCTTGAAAATTAAAAGAAAAAAATTAAAAATAAGAAAGACAAAAGTAATGTCTTGAAATTTTTTTAAAAAAATATTTAAAATATAAAAAAATCAAAATAATGTCATCAAAAGTTTAAAATTTTGATAAAACAAGTATAATTACTTTTGAAAATTTGAAAAAAAAAATTCACAATTTTAAAAATATGAAAAACCATGGTAGTTTCTTGAAGATCTGAAAAAAAAATGTATAAAAAAACAAAGAACACAATAGGAATGTCTTGAAAAATGAAAAAAAAAATATGGAAAAAAAAAACAACACTATTGTTTTGAAAATGTGAAAAAAAAAATTAACTATTTTAAAATATAATAAAAAAACAACAGTAGGATCTTGAAATATTGAAAAAATAAAATAAAAACTCTAAAAACATGAAAAAAATATATATATTTTCAAAGATTAAAAAAAAAATCAAGAGTAATAATATTTTTAAAATTTGGAAAAAATGAAATATTTTTTAAAAAATATATGATAAAATAAGATAAATGTCTTGAAAAACTTTAAGAAAAAAAAAAGAGTAATGTCTTAAAAAAAATTGAAAATTATGAAATTTTGAAAAAAAAATACAAAAATTGGAAAAATACAAAAAAAAAAAAATTAATTAATGTCTTAAAAATTTGAAAAAAATGAAAATATGAAAAAAATAAGAGTAGTGTCTTGAAAATTTTAAAAAATATATTTTAAAACTATGAAAAAACAAGCCTAATGTTTTGAAAATTTGAAAAAAAAAGAAAATTTTTAAATATGAAAAAACAAGAATAATACCTTTAAATTTTATAAAAAATAAAAAATTTTAAATATGGATAAACAAGAATAATGTCATAAAAATTTGATAAAAATGAAAATTAAAAAAAAAAAGAATAATATGTTGAAGATTTTAAAAAGAAAATTAAAAAAAATAAGAGCAATATCTTGAAAATTTGAATAAAATGAAAATATAAAAAAAAATAAAAGTAATATCTTAAAAATTTTTAAAAAATAAAAATATAAAAAAAATAAGAATAATATCTTAAAAATTTAAAAATAAATGAAATAAATACGAAAAAACAAGAATATTTTCTTGAAATTTTGAAAAATATGAATAAACAAAAATAATATATTCAAAGTTTCAAAAAATATGAAAAACTAACAATAATGTTGAAATTTTGAAAATTTTCAAAAATAAGAATAATATTTTGAAAATTTGAAAAAAAAAAAAAACAAGAATAATTTCTTGAAAATAAAAATAAAATCAAGAATATTACTTCATTAGAATGTCTTCAAAATTGAAAAAAAAAATTGACAATTTTTTAAAATATGAAAAAATAAAAGAGTATTATATGGAAGATTTGAATTTTTTTTAAAATTATTGAAAACAAGAGGAATATAGATTTGAACAAAAAAACATATATAAAAAAAAAAAAGGAATCTCTTGAAAATTTGAAAAAAATGTAAATATTAAAAATATAAAAGAAAAATAAGTTTAATGTCTTAAATAATCTTGCAACTGCATTTGGTTCACGTATATAAGATTAATGACTGAAATTGCAACTTTGTACAATGATATTACTTCATTAGACCAAGACAAACGTCGCTTATTATATTTCAACCATTCATTTATTGTCCATACCTACATATCATTCTTTATTGGGCATCATGGCCACGGATATAATATGATAAATATGTCAAGTATATATATCAACCGTTTGGGTCAATTACTTCATTAAGGGATTTCAATTTATATACGTGTGAGTTTAAAGTTTCATAATATATAGTTAAGATTGGACTTGATGGAAAAAAAGAGTAAGAAAACAGACTCATATATATAATTTTTTGATTTTTTTTTTTTGATAAAAATGCGGTGTCACATTTATGCTTATGAAATATTATATGACCTAACACAATATTGACTTTTTTTCCGTTCTCATCGACCTAACACAATCCATGTCAATAAAATGCTTTTGAAATATTATATGACTACTTATATTAGAAAGATTTTTTTTCTACAATTACATTAATTAGTACGAAGTATTCATGGTAAAAAATAATGATTAATCTACATAAGAAATCATAAGTGTACATAAGGTGTGTATTTCTCTTCTAACATGTTTATTTCATTTCATATCCCATATGAGAGATTTGAAGATAAACATGTTTGTAATACATGTTGAGTTCAAGGGGAAGGACTTGAGTTTTATCCGCGCAAAATACATCCTTGGAGAGGGGCCAAGAGTTTTAAGTGTAAGTAAATTCTGGATTGAGAATTAGTTCCATAATAAGCCTAAAGAGCCTTAGCTTGTGATGATACCTTGGAATCTCATCTCACTTAAAAGCAAAGACCTTAATTACATTTTATTACATTTCTAATATTTTATGGGTTGATGAATGATATTATCAACTTTTTTAGTTAATAAATAAATAATATTTTTTATATATTTGAATATAGAGGGACTACTTAATAAACAAAATGAAAGGTAAAATTAAAACAAAACAAGATTTGAAAATGAAAATTTATTTTGACACTCAAATGCCACCAGACATCCACTGGGAGAGTAAAAAGAAAGAGAAATATATTAATATAGCCATCATATATGATGAGATATAAAAAAATATAAAATATTAGTGAAATGTTTAAAAGAGATATCTAAATATCGTCCCTCTTAATTGGATGAGTGCAACTAAACGTGATTAATTGGTTGTCCGCAGCTTTTAAGTAATAGACTTTACTTGCAATAGAAAGTATAAATCTTCTAAATCTAAAGATTAGTCTCATAAATATATAGAAATATTCGGTGGAAATCTTGCTTTAATCCCACCCCGTTTAATAGGGTGCCACAAGAGTCGACAAAAGTTTAATGGATAAAAAGGGGGGATGGGGAATCTAAAAAAATAATGACATAATATAATCTTGACAATAACATTAACATGAACAAAAGTCTTACGTGAGATAATATCATTGTTGACCAAATTACATTTTCTACAATCAAGATGAAGATCATGTGTTGAATATTGTAAAGGTGTTTTTTTTTTTAAAGAAGGAAAAAAGGTGTTGCAGAATTTTACGGTGTAATCCAATCCCACCCTAGTATCCTACCATGTGCGTGCGTGTAAGTTTGTTAATTTTTAGATAATTTAGTATTCAAATTATAATTAATCATTGAATTTATTTATATCATTTTTATTAAGTATACTTATATTCTATATTTTTAATCGCTTTTATTGAAAACTAAATCATATATTTAGTTTTAATTTTTATAATAATTACCTTAAAAATTATAAAAGCAATGATGGTCTAATCTTCCGATCTAAGATTAGACGGTTCTAATCATGTGACTATGTGCATGCGATTGTTTATTAGTCCTTATAAAAGGACCATGGAACCCTATATAAGCCAAGTACTCCATAACACTAAAGCATTGGTTTTTGGTTGTTTAAAACACTAATATGGGTTTCAAAGTCGCACTCTTTGTTTTGTTCACGTTCTTTGTTCTATCCTCACCCTCCCCAGTGAAGAAGAAACCACAACAATACACACCATGCAAGCACTTGATCCTCTTCTTCCACGACATAATCTACAACGGAGGAAACGCAGCCAACGCAACCTCCGCAATAGTGGCGGCGCCGCAAGACAACAACCTAACTAAACTCGCGAACAACTTCCACTTCGGAAACATAGTTGTCTTCGACGACCCTGTCACGCTCGACAACAACCTTAACTCCAACCCAGTTGGAAGGGCACAAGGCTCGTACATTTACGACGCGAAAAACACCTACACCGCGTGGTTAGGATTCACGTTTTCTCTTAATACCACGGGCCACCGTGGAACCATCGCCTTCGCCGGAGTTGACCCCACCTTGACGAAGACAAGGGATGTGTCCGTGATCGGCGGCACCGGAGATTTCTTCATGCACCGGGGAATCGCCACCCTTATGACGGATGCTTTTGAAGGTGAAGTTTATTTCCGGCTTCGTGTTCATGTCAAGTTCTACGAGTGTTGGTGACGTACGTAAAAAAAAGGTTTGTTAATTAATAAAATTAAATAAATGGCTGTTTTGTCTACACAGCCTCGTCCAGTGGTTTGGTTATTGTAATATTAACGTAATTGCTTCTCAGTTCGACACTGCAGTACGTACAATGCTCTTCTTATAAAAAAAAAAAGGTAAGGAAATTAATGTTGAATTGTAGCAAGATATATATAATCACTTCTATGAAAGTTGAGATATTTGGTTTTAAATTACGTGTTTTTGAAGTTAAACTTTTTTAGCTTTATTACATTAATTAACTTAATCAATTTAGTGATACATGAAAAATAGTGAGATCATGTCAAAAAGTTAACAAAAATATCAATTTAATGACATTTTAAAAATTTAATGTAATATTATACATATTTTTTAATTTAAGAAACCAAACTAAAAAAAGGATGAAGTGTATTCTACCCTAGATAAATTAATATTTAAGTGTACTTGTAAAGTTGAACTTGATCCAATGTTCTAGAACGTAACTAGAATGGATGTGTATGATTCAAAGTTAAAATTTCAAGTGTGTTCAACATCTTTATTCGGAATTTCCATACCATCAGTGACTCCAACCATATTTTTGGGGGTTTCAACGTGTTTGGTTTTATGCTTATCACAGGGTAACTTTCAAGTTGGATATAGTTATTTTTTAACCATGAGGGTCATGCATTTTAGTGAAAATTATTTTCGGTAATTAACTGTTAACGACTTAAAATTTTGTGATAGATTTTTTCTGTTACTATTTTTAATAACGATAAATATGTTTAATTTCTTATCGTTAAATTGTAATTTTCCTGTAGTGACAATGTCTTGATGTACATTGTCAGCAAGGCCACTGAAACAAATAGAGTTCTCTATCACAATTTATGAACCACAAAAATGAAATGAATGCAAGTATATTAAAAATAATTGGATTTGCATGTGTCACCAGCAACACAAACCATTGTTAATTTATTTAATTTCCGTATCAGAATTTTCAACCAAACAGACACTCGTTTACAAAAATAAAATTCTAGCTAGGAGGTGATCCCACAGCCATGATATTCCAGATAGAGAAATTAAAGAGACACAAACATGAACAAGAGAATATTTAAAGGCGAATTGAGTTATGGGCATGATAGATAATTTCAAGCTCTACCCTCAACCCTTGAATGTGTGAGTCCAATATGCATCAAGGAAATCCTAGTCAATGAAATTTGTAAAAATATCTGCACTCTATCTGCAAAAATCACTTGTGAAGATTAATGTCTAGAATCTAGGATATTTTGAGGAAAGGGATTACAAAGTGTGCAAAATAGCAACACCCATATGTTTATAATTAAGGGTGCACACAAGTAAAGTTGGGATCAATTTGTGGTAAAATCTTATCTAATCCAGTCAATTAGTTTTGGTTTATTTTTGTTAATTATTTTATCAACAAAATAACTATTTGATCCAACCTGCTGGTCGAGTTTAACTAGGTCCAACATAATTGCCAACTTAATTAAATAAGACAAACCAATTCCATCCAAGTTCATATATAATTGGACTGGATTCGGTTTATTAGGTTATAATTTGACGCGTGCTCAGCATCGATGTTTTAAAGTTATTTGGTAAATTTTCTTGAAATAGTACTAGTGATGGGTTTGCTAAGCCTATGCACGTATGAACTTTAATTAGCAAATGTCAGTTGCAGATATTATAAATTATTAAATAAGGTCATAAAGATCGAGTGCTTATATGTTGAATTATTAACACTAAACTGGTGCAGTGATCTAATTATATATTAATTCAAAAATTATGATTGAAACATAATTGCAATTGCAATTCAAAAATTATAGATAGCACTTTTTTCACTGAATTTATAGAAGATCATCCAAACACTTTTCCTTATGAAGTTATAAGTCTTCGTACTATTCAACATCTCTGGTATTTTTTTCCCAACTCCTTTATTGCCTTCTCCTTTCGCTATATTTATAGAGTAACAAAAGTGCCCAAGTAACTATTGGACATCCCTCTGTATTCACAAAATTGTTTAATGCTTGACAGATGTTAGATATGCTCATATATATGCAAGTTCTTGCTCGAATTGTTCTCCCAATAATAGTGTCACGTGTTGAAGTACTTTCTATTGTGAAGTTTAATTTGATTGTGCCACCAATACCACAGAAAATGAATTTCAAAAACAAATTAATAAAAAAAAAAAGGATAATTCTTGAAGTGATGGTGCTCACATAATCAGCAGACATAAAACTGCAAGGCTGCTGTAGTAGTCTATCACAAATCGTTGGTGCTTGTTTTTCTTCCTTTTTTGCATTCCGTAGATGCTCGATCGATGAGTTAACAGTAGATGTGTGACTAAGAATGTTCTTATCCAGAAACATATACACTACATCATCATGTGATCATGTCACTTCGAATTAACAACCGTTGCAGTTTGCTTTTGAGAACATATCACACACCGTTAATGCATATAACAAAACTAGAAAAATCCAAAAACATATAATTAATCAAGTGGTGGATTAGGAGTACTGTTATTCTGCACTGAATATGCCTAATCACAGTATACATGTGGTGCTATTGATCTCTGACTTCGATCCACAGCAAAATATTCCACAGTACCATAAGCCATAAAGATAGATAGAACTATTCATTTCCCAAATTAAATACTTTGATTGAAAAGCCAGATCATGTATCCAGCAAGCATTACATGGTAACTCTTCTCAAACAAATTAAATACAGACACCCCCACAATTTATCTACATTACATATAATAAAACAAAAAAAAAACTCTGGAAAAGATACAAGTTTTTATGTACTTTCCAGTTTTTTTCCTTTTTTAATTCCGTAATAAACTAAATTAAAGTTAAACTACATTCTTTGTCAAAGTGAACTAGATAATAAAGTTCACACAAGCAGGTTTTGGTGTCATTAGAGTACATTACTTATCTTTCTCTTCTATTCTAACATCGCCATGCTGAAGTGGCAACCATGGCACGTTCGTGCCAGCAAAGCACCAACTCAGCATGTCGTTTGTCCACGTGGAAGCCTCTGATTTGCACCTTCGCAAGCAAACACTCGGCCTGATAATCCGCGAACTGGCTCAACTGCACCGGCCTCATTCCGGAGCCGTAAAACGCCTCCCTCCACGGCGGAGTCCTCCGCCGCGCTCCCTCCACCGCCGCGAAGATCTTCGGCCGCAGCAGCAGCATCTCGATCCTCCTCACCCACTCGCCGCCTCCCCCAGCCGCCACCGACGCGTCAAGAGACTCCAGCATCATCGAGTAAAACTCCAGACTGTTCACCACGCCGCGCCGGAACGAAGCCGCCGCCGCCGCTTCAGTCCACCCCTCGCCGTCCACGAACACCACAACTCCGGGCGCCATCCTCCTCACGTCCGCGAGGAACGCCCCGACGCTGGCTCCGCCGTTTCCGAGGCGGCTGAAGATCGCCGGCGACAACAACACCGCGATCTTCTCGCCGTCGACGAACCTCACGGCCTTGAACGACACAGTCTCGAAGGTCCGAAGCGGCACGAAATCCACCTGCGCGCTGATCCCTAGATCCTGCGCGAACTGGTTGAGATTCTCGCGGACGAGGCGGCTCTCGACGGCGTACTCCTCCGGCACGACGGCGGTGATGCGGAGGAGCGGCGCGGATCCCGCACCAGCCTTCTCAGCGATCTCTTTCATGAGAGAAGCATACTGTATCCCGAGGCCGATCTCGAAATCGATGACATGAACAAAGGATGATCCATTTAGGGTTTCAAGTAGGGCTTGATTGGTGGTGAAGATAGAGAACATTGGAATCGGCGAAATTCCCGAAAAGGCCTTGTACGTTTTGATGGTCTGGACAATCTCGGCCATGGAGGATAGCCGGTTGGAGCCGGTCCGGTTCGAACCGGAGAGAATGGACTGGAGAGCGTCTTTGAAATGAAAAGCGGCGCGGTGGAGCGGCTTGCCCATGGGGGAGCGGAGGAGGCGGCTGTTGAGGCGCTCCAGTATGGCTTGAGCCATCTGGAAGTGGCTGCTGTCGAAGCAATCCGCGGCGCGGATGAGCTCTTCGATGAAGTCCCAATTGTTGTTGTTGTTATTGCTGTTGTGATGGTCGTGATGAAAGGAATGTTCTAGAGTGTTGTTGGTGGGATAATTGTAAGGAAGGTTTTGGTTGTTGTAAATTTCGGAGAGAGAGGTGAAGTCTGGAGGGTGATCAAAGGGTGGGTCGACTTGAGAATTAGGTGGAAAATCAGTGATGCATGATGGGTTGATCTTCAAAAGGGGTGTAGGAGAGTCTTCTGGTAAGGCTAAGTCCTTCATGATGGATTCCCACCAATCAGAATTCGGCAGGACATGTTCGTCCAGTTCTAGGTTGTTGTGGTGCGCTGGTTCTGGCTTCGGAATAACAGTGAGTTGTTTCTTTTCGGGGCTGGGGCTGCGGCAGAGGTCGAGGACGGAGGTGGGTTCGTAGGTGAAGGTTGTGGGGTTGTTGTTGTTTGTGTGGAGGACGAGGTTTGGGGGTGCTGCAGGGGAATAATGGTTGTTGCTGTTGTTGTTGTTGTTGTTGGGTTGTGGGGATGAGGGAACTCTCATTTCTGTGTGGTGATGATGATGCCTTTGTGGCTTTCCGAATAGAGTTGTTTGTTCTGTTATTGTTCTTTGTTCGCTACTTTAATTTCTTTCCTTGGGGGAGAGTGAGAGAGGGAGGGGCTTTTGGTTGCTATGATCGTTGCCTTTTTATCTTTGCGTGTGTGCATGTAAAGAGACTCACTCTGCTGCTGCTGGTGGGTTACACTTAATATATCTCTATCACTGTATAGAGCTATGTATATATTATGGTGCCATGCATGCATGTTCTATGATCACCATGCATGCATGCATGATATCAATCATCAAACACGCGCGGAGAGAGAAAAATCTTTTTTTTTTTAATCGTTCTTCTGAAGCTTCTACGTGAAGATGCCCTAAACTAAACTTGCTTGCCTTTTGATTTTGCTTTTCTTGCTGGAGGAGATAAAAGGAGATGACGTGCATGTTTAACCTAAACAGTAAACAGTTACTATATATTCGTTTGAGAGGAAACAACACAATATATACATTATAATTTCCCATTGAGGTTGGTTAAACTAAGAGCTAAGACCAACAAATTAATTAGATGCATAACCATGTATAAAGTGAAAAAATATGCCTTGGGGTGCAAGGAGAAAAGGTATGCACCAATTTCATTTTCATCTTTACTGGCGGTAGTCTATATAGTTTAATCAATATTTAACATCAAGTTTATCCAGACATTTAGAAATATAATGCAAATTATTTAGTTTCTATCACTATAAGTTTTTATCAATCTTAAAATACCAAAATGGGTTAAAAGTTATTTATTATATACTACTAATTAAGTACTAACAATAAGAAAAAATAGAATATGCTCATTTTATTTAATTTATTACATTTCCCTATACACATTTCTTCCTCTTCCTCAACCTTCTACTCCCTTAAACTTTCATGAACACGATTATTTTTCTCCCCACATCTGAAAAAAAAAAACTAATTAAGGCAAGTTTACGCTCTATACATTAATTTCGAAAATATAAATATCTTTTGATTATGAAACTATTAATGAGTCAAATAGCGTGGCATTATTAAAGTTCCAAGTTAATTAAACCGTTCTTTCTTGAAAGGACCCACAAAAGTTCTGAATGGACCCCCTAGACAAGTACTAGCTAGCACCACCCATCTTTATATATACTCCTGGAAAGAGAAGTTAAGGGAAAGTTCCATCATTAACTACTTTGCATGGGGATTTATCTTTCAATGCAACGTACAATAATTCTAAATGAAATATTAATTAGAAAAGTTTAAAATTTTTAATGTTAAAAAAAAAAAAAAATTCTAACTACGGATGTCACTCAAATGTGAAAATGGTTCAAGTTAGGAAAACAGTGGTATAGCTAAAAAACGAATCAAGGTACTTTTGACTTACTCATTTTTAATAAAGTTGAGCAGTAAAAATTGTTGGGAATTAGTATATATCATCTTCATGTTTAACCAGCGAGCATGTATTTAAGATTGATCGATCTACCATTCAATCAATCACATCGACACTAAATTGTCCGTACAAAGAAAGAAAGTACTTTAGCTTTATTCTTTTGTGGAAATAGATGCATTTATATGAGTCATGTGGCAGGTTTTCATAACCCTGTTGAATTACTATTACTAAAGCTTTGCTTGTTTATGGCCTTGTTTGACATTCTAATTCAACGATCCTTTTCGTCTAAAGCTTAATAAGCTGCGGCATCTTTTGCGTGGAATTTCTTAATAGAGCAATTAGTGTCTCATAAATTACATTCGACTTATAAGAAGAGAGTCTAATTCAATTAAATAAAGGGTAACTGTAGAGAATCTTTATATTTTGTAGGATTTTAAAATTTTTATTTTTTGTGGACCAATAGATTAAAAATATCTTAAAAATGAATTTCACTTTATAATAAATTAATAATTTAAATTTTGTATAATTTAGTATTTTATATATATTTTTTATGCTTATCCTTTTAGATTTTATTTTTTATTTTTTACAATTATAATTCTCTTATTTCATTTTATAATTTGGATATTTTTAATTTATATTTTTGCTTCTTTTTTTTATGTCTTCTTCTCTCTCTTTTATAACACTTTTTATATATATAAAAAATCTTTTATTATTTTATGTTTTAAATATTTATGTTATTTTTTTCTTTTTTTTATGTTTTAATTTATTATTTTATTTTATGTTTTTTTTTATACTTTTCTTTCTTTTTTATTTATATGGATTTTCATTTTTATGATTTTTTTTATGTTTCTTTCTTGATTTCATTTAATAATTTATCTTTTTTCGTATTTAAACTTACATGACTATATGTACATCAAAAATAAATAAATTTACATGACTATTTTTAAGAAAAAAAAAACTTAAAACTTACATGACTATTAATAACAATTTAAAGATTTTTTAACTTAATATTATTTTTATTTATTTATATTAATGACACATAAATTTATTCATTTATAATAGTATTATAAATATAAGTATTTATATTTTAATGATGAAAATTTTGTATTAGAAAATAATTTAATATAACTAGCTAATAGTATTCTAACGATAAACATTTTTTTACTATCTATTTAATAACTTCATATATAATTTTTTTTATTGATTAATAGATATATATTAATGTTAATTTTTACTTTAAAATCGTATAAATTAAATTAGTTAATATATTTATTACAAAATAATTTGTTGACTCTATGCTTAATAATTTCACATAATAATATTAATTTTTATGAAAGTAAGGAAAAAAAATGCAATTAAAACAAAAATAAATTATCCCATAATTAACATAAAAATGAATAATATTGCTAAAGTGTATTTATTTATGTACGAAGAAATTATATATATATATATATATATATATATATATATATATATAATTTGATTGTTAGAAAAATAAATTGAAAATATTTTGTAATAGGAATACAATTAAATTTTATTTTACTGGTGTAAGTTTTAAGAAAAAATATTTGATTGGAAATATTAGATGAAAAAGATATTTTATTACAAGTATTTGAATTCAAAAATATTCTTAAAAAATATTTTTTTATTATTGAATAAGTAACTTAATATTATTTGTAATAGAAATATATCTAATAAATTAGTTTTAATATTTTTATTATGTATTTATGTATTTTTTTTAAGATGATTGTATAAATATTATTCAACAAAATCTTTACGTATATATAAAGTTATTAAACATAGAATCTAAAAATTATTTTGTAGTAAATATATTAATTGATTAATATAAATTTTATTTATCAAATTATTTTTTTTATTAAGAAATTATATAAATTTATCATTTATTTAATATAGATAATAACACTTTTTATTATAATAAAATAGTAATGTAATAGTAATATAAATATACAAAAGTATAAATCTTAAAAACGAAAACTAAAGAAAAAGACAAAAACTTTTAAAAAAAATGATAAAATAAAAAACATAAAAAAATAAAAAAAATTCTTGTAAAAAAAAGAAGGAAAAATAGAAAAACGTAAAAGAAGAGAAAGATTTTTTTAATGAAAAAACAAAAAGTATGAACGAACATTGGAGGGGGAAAAAATAAAGAAGATAGGAGGAAAAGGGGTGAGGAAATTTGTTTGAAGAAAAATAAAACTTATAAGAAGATTTATATTTTTTTTTCAAAATAAATTGATGATAAAATGATAAATGACTAAATTGGTCACTTCTCCTATTACCTTAAATAAAATGATTATAACATCAAATTAACACACAACTAACTAGACTATAATTGTTGTGTTTGCACACATCTAATTACCATAGTTTCAAAAACAACGATTGACCATAATTCATGACATTTTATTCTTATTACTTCCTTCTCCTTTCACTTGTTAAACTCACAAATTAGTTGATAGTCAGGAAATTAACTTATCAAATACTTGGTGTGCATAAAAAAAACAAACTGTAAGCAAAAACAATGTCACATGACCCCAAGTTTATAAAAAAAAAAAACAATTAATGGAAGATGCACTCTATCAAACACATGTCATGCATGATTTAATGAACATATATTCTCAATAGTATAACCATTACATCACAAGCAGCATAACAATAATAATAACAATAAATACAAATGAGAATATGAAATTTCGTAGAAAACAAATAAACAGAGAATGAGAGAGTACATATATTGATTATATGAAATTTCAACAAAACATAGATAAAACAGAGAAGGTGCATGTTAGTAGGATCGCAAGTGACGGTGGACATGTTATCGAGATGGTGGCACGTAACAATGAGAGACAGAAAGAGAGCGCACTGGTGAAGATGAGAAACGCTAATGGAGATGGTTGTCACAATAGACTGAATGATTGATGAGTGTTTGACAGTGAAATTGAAAATGCAAGGAAGAGACAGAAAGAATAAGAATAAAAAAAAATTGGAAAAATAAAAATATTATATAAAAGTTCAACTTGTAAAATATTAAAATTTAAAAAGTAAAAATAACGTGACTTTATTAATTGAGGTGTATGTTAATCATTTGTCCACTTATATAATATTTTAACACCTATGAAATATGGATACGAGAGAATTTTTCATAAATAAATTAATTAAAAGACATAAATAAATTAATTAAAAGCGCACGTGACTCTTAGTATTTGTTTTTTATTTTTATGGATAAGAAA
Organism: Amphicarpaea edgeworthii; assembly: GCA_014843725.1. Taxonomy (NCBI): domain Eukaryota; kingdom Viridiplantae; phylum Streptophyta; class Magnoliopsida; order Fabales; family Fabaceae; genus Amphicarpaea; species Amphicarpaea edgeworthii. The sequence continues at coordinate 7,574,072 of CM026325.1, forward strand.
ATGAGTACTTAAACTTTCTATTGGCAATTTTGATGGCCTTTGTTAAAATTTCTTTGAATTAGAAACAAATGTTGGGGATGTCATTTTATTGCTGTTGTTGGTTGATAGAGTGATGGTGTCTTTATTTATAGTTTCACGATAAGAATTTAAAAATATTTTTACAGTAATATGACACTTGTAAATTAATAATTTTCCCTTACGTGGGCCCAGTAAGTGACGTGTTATCATGATGTATATGGGGACATGTAACTCCTCGTGAACCCCACCTGTGGTATATTTGTATGAGTATGGATGCCGTTGATCGTTAAACAAATCAACGCGTGGGGCCGTTGATTCAAAAAATTATACTTAGAGCGATAATAAATGTTTACTCAGCATTCAGCAAGTGTTTGGATGACCCTAATATAACTGATTTTTAATTTAGTTAAAATTAATTTTAAAGTAATATGATTTATACGTAAACATAAGTTTTTTTTATTCTTATTATAATTATAATTTTATTATTATTATTAAATTATAATGATTAATTTTTATATATATATATATATATATATATATATATATATAATTTTTTGTCTAAAGAATGAATTTGTAAAATTATATTAACTTGTAATTATTTTTTATTTTTATAAAAATTGATATAAAATTTTAATTTTTTTAATATAAATCAGATTATGCAAGTTAATTAGTGATCAATGATTCGATCATGAATCATGTGATCTAATACTTTAACTGGTTCAATTATTGATTTAGTTTTTAAAATTAGATTAAAGCTTTATAAATTTTGAATCTAACACTAAAATTACTTTAAAGAAATGTATTTAGAGTAAATTTTGGAACTCTTCTATCATACGAAATTAAACATGTGAAAATTTATTTTAAATTAGTTTAGACTTAAAATCAAATATAGAATTAGGGTTTTTTTTGCTGGACAAGTTAGGACATATTTACTTATGTTTTATTTTATTCAAAACTTTTGTAAGGTTAATTGTGTAAAGTCGAGCTTAATCTCATGACATTTGAGATGAGATTGATTCAACTCAATTTACTGAAAAAATATATTATTCATAACATTAATTATATTTTTTATATGTTTCATTAGTTTTAATTAATTTGTATATATTACTTCTTTTTATATTTGTATGATTGTTAATAAAAAATAACTCTTTCTGAAAAGGAATATATTCGTAAGTATGAACATATATATTATTTATGTTACGTGACAGATAGAGCATCAAAATTTTCTAAGATAGAAATGCGTCCCTTCATTTACATACTCTCAAGACACACCGCACATATCTTTATCTACCACCTCCATTATTGTAAATAATGTTGGACTTTCTTTTCTTTTTTCTTTTTTCGGCTAAGATTGTTAATGGAATTATCACTTTAACAGAAAGTTTGGCCACCTAAAAAATAAAGTGTCTTTATGCCAATTTGCTATTCGAAACGTAACACGATGTATGTATGCACACTTTATTATTCATGTAGTAGGCGTGTAGCACACTTGTCATTTGCTTAGATGATAAGCTTTTTTTTTTTTCAGAATTATGTTATTTATTAGTCTTTTCGAATATTGTAATCATATACTATTTTAATGTTTAAGTAAATGACATATATATATATGGTGTAAGCGGTTACTAGCCAGAATCATCCCAATTCACTAGTTTTTTCCATGGGATCCAATGCTTACTAGTTAGGTCTCACTCATATGTAAGATTTATTTTATAAAATATACATCTCTTCTAAACATGTATATTCTATAACAACCCAAAAATTACAATTCCATTCCATGTTTAGATAAAGTCTTAGATAGTCAACTTTTCAAAATTATATTTATTTATACATGGTTTAGATATGATGTAAAACGTACGTTTCTAGCTACTATCTTTTATTATTAACTGTTTTACATATTCTTAATTTATAGATGGTAAAAAAGTTAATAATATATTGTTTTTTATTATAAGGTGGTCTAAGCGGCTGGGGGAAGTGAGAGGTAGTGGACTTAATTTCCTTCATTAAAAAAAATAACAATTAATAATTAATATTTGTTAATAAAAAAATATAAAAAACAAACAACTTTAAATTTAAAAAAAAAAACAAACAAACTCCATCCGTATCGTCTGCCTGATTCACAAGATTGAAATCAAAGCTAATCATTAGAGATTTATACATTTTCAAAGGTAGTGAGCGTAAAGCTGATGGAATGATCATTGTTTAATAATGTAGTAATTAATTGGTTGCCGAAACTCATGCATGCGTAAAATAGTTATAATATACGGAACAATTATTATAATTAATTCAAGTATCATATCTTTGTATATCCTCGCATAAATCAATATACTTAACCATTAAGGTTCTAAGGAAGGACACGGGAGTGACGCGTTAGGGAAAACAAACCATAGGGGAAGAAGCTTGAAGAGTACAAAAGATGAGAGAGAGTAGTAAGAGTAAGAGATTCTGGTTTCTTTCATGGGTCATATAAAGAGGTCTCCATTCACCCACTTCCGAAAGAAAGAGAAAGAAAAAGGGCTAAAAAGGGTGTTGAGGAATTGGAGGATGTGATTTTTCATTTGTGGGAAGGAATAATAGTGCATGGAGGATCTTCTATCTTCTCTATGCTATAATGCCACATCCATACAGGGGAGGATCCTTAATTAAGCATATGTTGTGGTTTTGAGAAATAATATATTTTTCAACAAATTACACCATATGCTAGGAGGTTTTATCAAATTATACATAGTTTTTTTTTTATATATACTTTTATATCCTAACATTCCTTTTAAGTTTGAAATCATTATATTAATATCACATGCATGTTTTAAAACATTACATTAACACCCCTAAAAATATTATACTAACACTTTTTTAAGAGAAGCAAAAGTAATGGTTTTAAAAGTAAGGAATGCTTATATAATTATATTATACTTGGGGAATGCTAATGTAATTTGTTCTATATTTTTTTTATAAATAAATGTTACTTATTATTCCAACCATAAATCTAAAGACATCGTCAAGGTCACTCATTCGATGTATTCCTTGTGTAATTTTACTATTGTAAAAGGAGTGTCAGTAAGTTAATGAAAGAAGTTGTATTTAAACAATCATTAACCTAGACTCCAAAATTATGTTAAACTATTTAAGCTTCTTTTGATCCAGTTTATTTTTAACTTATAAATTACTTTTAAATTAAATTTAAAAATGAAAACTTAAAAAAATAAGTAAAAATTTATTTGTTAATATTTTTTTTAAAACTTAAAGCTCCTTAAAAGTTAAAATATAATCAGATTGAGAGATTTTGGGTTCGATTCCCCACTAACAAAAACTAACAAACTAATCACTAATATTTTTTGATAAAAAAATACTAATTATTTTAAAATTTGACCTTATTATAAAGTTCTTTATTTTTAAATTTTCTTCATTAAAAATAAGTAGCATTTTGTTTTAATAAGCTTTTACTAAATTGGTGTTTAGTGTAACTTTTACTTAAACTTAAAGTAACTAACTTATTTTCTTCAAACAGAATCTTTAACATATGAAATAATTGCTAATGTTAGTTTTTTTTTTTTTTTTAAGTGAGAGGAAACTCCCTTTCTCCCTTCAATCATAAGTCAACCTTATAACTCTTCATTTTCAAGAAATAATATATATTGAATGAATCATATTTTATTAAACTCAAGCATTCAATTGTAGTGTTTCTTTTTTAAACACAATTATTCTTTAAGAGAAATAATTAAAAAACATACATAAAACTCAAACTTGAGACCACTATTTAATTTGAAATAATTTCACCTTAATTGATCTACATGTTTCTAATGTGTATTTTTTTCTAACAAATATTTAGAGACTAATCTTTAAAGATATTTATTTAATTTAACGTTTTCCAACGTATATTCTTCTATATAAACATAGATATAAAAATCATATTTCTAACAATATATTTAAAAAATATTTAAAGAGTTTGATTATCTCAACCATATCTTAATATATTGGTAATTTAGTTTATTATTTTTACTATTTTCCTCAATTGTTTATTTTCCGCATTTTATTCCTTCCCAGTTTTATGCACGTAATCTTCTTCTTCTTGTTGTTCTTCTTTTTCTTTAGCTTGAGAATAGTTGACGTGAGATGTTATGACACAACTTTGTGGTCAGAAAGATTTGTGGTACTTATACTATTTTTTGCCACTTCAATTCAATGGATCGATGACGTTATCAACTCGAATGGTTCACTTCAAAAAGGAACTTTTGTCGGAGATGTGTTTGATCGGGGATGACACAGCCATGCATATATGGATAATGATTTTCTATTCTGTCTTTTTTTTTTTTTCTAATAAAATTTGTATTCTATCTCTACTATTAATATTTAATGAGAATATTTATTTTCATTATTTCAGAATATGAAAACTCAAATTTGGAAAAAGACATTGTATAATGAAATGATATAATTTGCTGATAGAATATATTGATGCCTTACCTTCAGCGAAAAAAAAATATATCGATGCTTTTGATGGTGTTTTTTTTTTTTTTTCATGAGTATATGTTGATGGTGTATAATTTTTTTCAAAACTTCATATGCAATTTGTTTCAACATAAATAACATTGTTTCTAAACTTGTAGTTATCGCATTTAATCACGAAACATCCAAATCGTTTTGGATAGACTTTTTTTCTATAATATATTGAATTTTTTTTTACAGCATATAGACTTGTTTTAAAAATATATTTAAATCATATTAGATTAAATATTTTTTTAATTCATTAAATTGGTTATATAATAATTATTAATGACGGTATTTTGATTTTTTTTTAATAATGATCTAGTATCATTTTATTTTAGGGTTTAATGACTATACACCAACACAAACTTATACTTTAAAATAATTATTATAAAAGTCAATCAATTTATTATAAATACATACTTTTTTTTAATCAGCACCACACATGCATGATAATTTATGATTAAATGTTCACATAGTATAAAATTATTTTACTTTGTTAACATATAATTAATTTTTTTTCGATTTTATAGTAAAAATATGACAATTTAATTTGATGTCACTTCACATGAAACTGAAAAATTAATTTGATACTTTTAAATTCAAAAGCAATGTAACATGAGGTATGTATGTATTTAAAGAATCAAAATTAATATTTACTGCTTTTAATTTCTTTAGTGTTCTCTTGTCCCTGTGGGTGGCAATTGTATCAAATTTCATTGCACAATCCTTACGAAACAAAAACAAAAAAGGTGATGGCAAAATATTATTTTAAAGTGTTTAATAACTTTAAAATTTTCAAAAATGAGTAAGAAAGAAAGCATATTAGTAACTAACTGAAATATGACTAATTAAAGAGTGTAGTTAATTAAGTAAAGTTTTTAAAACCAAGAAGGAGAGTAATGAGAGTAAATACGAGGGAGAGGGCAAACACGGGTGGGGGAGGGTATGTGGATCAAAACAAGCATACGAGCAACACACTAGACAATGGTGTATGAACAACGGTGTCACATCGAAAGAAAAATTCAAACAGGAATGTCACAAGCTTCTTTTTTACCAAATTTTTGAAATCTTTCCATCGGGCTGAACTACTTCGTATGTTCCAACACTATGGCCATGTTTTGGATGTCTTTATTGCTAAAAGACGTAATAAGGTAGGGGAAAGATATGGATTTGTAAGATTTATGAACGTTGACAATGCCTTGAAAATGGAAAGACTATTTGATAATATATACATTGGAGATAGGAAGCTTCATGTGAATCTCCCTAGGTTCAATAGAGACGGTGCACTTGTGTTATTGAAAAACCAAAACAAGAAGGACGTGATTGGGGGTTGGAGGGAAGAAAGGCGGAGGGACGGTAACAAACTAGAATCACGCGATGTGTGGTCTTACGCACAGGCTGTACAACAAGGTCCTAAGGGGTCCGGGGCATAGTGGCGTAGGAAGACGTAGTTGGTTGGCAGCAGGCCTGGGACATGGGTTCATCATATGTTAAAGAAGACAATAGGGAGTGGCTCGATCAGTGTTATGTTGGCACATTGGCTGAACCTGCGATGTTTGACCAATTACATGAAGTATATGCGATAGAGGTAATGGGGGAATTAAAACTACACTACCTCGGGGATGATCTTGTCCTTATCTCGGGTTTGAATGAGAAGTCGACTATAGAATGGGTGGAAAAAGATAACGAGGAGGGTTAGGGGGCGGTATTCCATTCGTTATAGAAATGGAACCCAAGCTTTATATCAAGAAATAGATTGGCTTGGGTCCAATGTACCGATGTACCGCTAAATCTCTGGAGTCAAGAATGCTTCAAGAAGATTATGATCAAGTTTGGGACACTCATTAAGCTTGATACAGCCACGGAAAGGATGGAAAATTTGTGTGTGGCTAGACTGTTGGTCAAAGTATGCTCCAAAGAACAAATAGTGGTAAATTCTAATCTCAATATTAATAATATTGAATACTACATTCGGATCATGGAAGAAACCTTGGTGGTGCACAACTAGTGTAGATGCAAACTATGGAAGAACGACTGAAGTACTACAAAAGGTTCAAATATGAGTGTGGTTGGACTAGAGATTGTATCCTCATCTGGTTCAGAATGCTCAGAGCATCTCAACATGAAAGGTAACAGTGGTGAACGTTAAGTTAGAGATGATACTCACACGGCCGGAGAAGAATCGGTTCATTATGTGGGGGTTAATAACCAAAAGATAATAGATGAAGACCAAGTATCAGTCCTCAAGAGCAAGGTCGATAAGGTTGGTGAGATCAAAGGAGATGTGGTTGGTAACGTCGTATTTGCAGAGACGAAAAGAACGTACCTTGATGTGACGAGGAAATCACCTATAAAGATAATAAAAGATACACAATCTAATAGGAATCAGGACTTTTCAAATTCAATTGGCTTAAAGGCTGTTATGGTGGAGACGGAGTCCCACAATGATACGTCTATAAATAAAAAAGTAGTAGTCTGTGGGGATGGTGGAATAACTGTTAATGGACCCGTTAAAACCTCAATGGCCCAAAAAGACATGATTGATATTGGAGTGAGCCAAAAGGGAAGTTTAAAATTAAAGGTAAGGAGACTATTTTATTGGGCCAAATAGAGGACATAAGAACAAGTATGAGCTTAGTCACAAAGCCTATGGGATTAGGAAAAAAAAGTGTTAAGTCTGAAGGGGTGCTCATAAGGAATTGTGGTAGGGTAGGACTTAGATTGGACCAGGACCAACCTAAGTCTCTCCCTCTGATCGAGGTAGACCCTGACTGAGTCTAAACTTGGGTGTTGCGAGGTGAGGTTATAGAAAACTTAGAGCAAGGTCAATAATCCAAACCAGGAGGTACCCAGTAGTGGAGTTAAGAGGGCATCGTGTGGCCCTTTTAAAGAGACGTCGTCCTTGATGCCAGTTAATTGTAGCATCGGGAAATCCAGGGAGCTTTGCGCTAAGAGATCGCTGTCACAAAAACAAAAGAGGCGAGAGCTGAAGGCTGCGGCATTGGCAGCCAGCAACGTTATGCCGAGTGCACATATTAGGAATTGCAACTAACAGTTCTAGCTAAAGCAAGATACAGTAAAGGCTGGTCTATACTGGGACAGGGGGAAGAATATGGAGATGCTTTTCAGCGGGTCAGTTAAAATAATAGTTGAACAGATGGTGGTCTTAGAGAGAAGAGACGTGCGTAGGGGAGAGGGCCCTATGGTAAACACACAACTAGAAGGGGATACCAACGAGTGTTCATGAAGATTTTGTCAATGAATATTAGGGGTTTAGAGGGAAGGGCGAAATGGAGGGTCGTAAAGAATTTTGTCATGAAAGAGGATATTCAGCTGCTTTGCATCTAAGAAACAAAGCTAAACTTGGTCCCACAGTCTGTATGTTGTGCTATTTGGGGTGATTTTGATTTTCAATCTCTACAAGTACCGACCGAAGGCGCAGCTGGTGGAATTCTCTATTTGTGGTATGGTGACCAATTCATTGTTCAAAACTATGTGCTTGGAAAGAACTTCATGTTGTTGGAAGGCTTATGCAAGGTAAAAAAAATACTATGATAACTGTTGTTAATGTTTATGCACCTTGCGATTGTGAACTGAAGTGTTGTCTATGGGAGGAGCTGAGAATGTTAAAAACAAATAGTACCATTGAGGCTTGATGTCTTTTAGGGGATTTCAATTGTGTGAGAAGGTCGGAGGAGAGGGTGGGTGCAGGGCTTGCAGGAAATAGGCTAGCGGAATCATGAGAATTCAATCATTTCTTGGCAGATATGGAAATAGAGGATATACCTTTGGTGAGACGTAATTTTACTTGGTATAGGGCAAATGGTAAAGCTAGAAGTCACTTAGATAGAGTATTGGTATCTTCAACATGGGAAGTTGCTTGGCTGGATGTACACAATACATTATGTAAAGGAATGTCTCAAATCACTATCCCATAGTGGTTAAAAATTTTGTAATTGACTGGGACCCAAGACCATTTCGAGTGTTAGACTGTTGGTTACAACGGAAGGATTTCAAGGATTTTGTGGAGGTAGAATGGAAGAAGATCATTGTTGGTGGATGGGGATCATATGCATTGAAAGAAAAAATTAAAGCTTTCCGTGAAAGGCTCAAATGGTGGAATATAAACAACTTTGGCAATGTGGAGAAGAAATACTTGGAAGCAACTATTGGGATTAATGAACTTGATTTGAAAGAGGAGTTAAGTGAGTTATCTGAAGAAGAAGTCTTGAGCAAAATTAAATTTCAAGAAGAATTTTGGTTAGCTGCTAAAGCAAAAGAATCAATTCTTCGTTAGAAGGCACGAATTGGATGGCTGAAGGAAGGTGATCACAATTCTAGGTTCTTTCATGCTATGATGAATTGGAGAAGGAAAAGGGGAGCTTTGAGAGGTTTGCATATTGAAGGGAGATGGGTGGAAGAACCTAATAGGATTAAGGAGGAGGCAAGATCCTTTTTCCTAAATCGATTTAAAGAAAATGTTGTGGAGAGGCCGACACTTGATGGGGTACATTTCAACAAAATATCACTGGCTGAATCATCTATGCTTGAAGCACCGTTCGAGAAGGTAGAGGTTAAAATTGTTGTGTGGGAATGTGGTGGATCTAAAAGCCCTAGACTAGATGGTTTGAACTTCAACTTCATCAAGGAATTCTGGGATATCATGAAACTTGAAATTATGAGGTTCATATCAGAATTTCATAGTAGAAGCATCTTCTCCAAGGGTAGTAACGCTTCGTTCATTACATTGATTCCTAAAGTCGACGACCTTCAAGTTTGAGGCAAAGTGCATTCTTGGAGGGCAAACACTTAACGCATAGTGTTGTTGTGGCTAATGAGGTGGTAGACGAAGCATGCAAAAGAAAAAAAGGATGTCTTGTGTTTAAAGTAAATTATGAAAAAGCATACAATTCAGTCGCGTGGAGCTTCCTTATGTATATGCTAGAAAGGTTGGGGTTGGGACTAAGTGGAGGAAGTGGATCCTGGGCTGTCTTTCTTCTAGTTCGATGTCTGTTCTGATAAATGGCAGCCCCTCCTCAGAATTTGGGGTTTCAAGAGGCCTTCAACAAGGTGATCCTATGGCACCATTCTTGTTCACGTGTATTGCAGAGGGTCTATCGAGACTAATGAGGGATTCTATTGACAAAGGCTTATATAAGGGCTTTCTAGTGAGAAAAGACAAAGTTGAAGTGGACCTGCTTCAATATGTTGATGATATGCTATTCTTCGATGAGGCAACCTTTGACAACGTCATTACTATAAAAAGCATGCTTTGTTGCTTTGAAATGGCCTCGGGACTCAAAATTAATTTTTTCAAAAGTTCATTCGGTGCTATTGGTGTGGAACCTGGATGTGCGACAAGGTAGGCTGAATTGCTGCATTGCCACTTGATTTCTATGCCATTCAATTACCTTGGTATCCTTATTATGGCAAATCCTCGAAAGGTGGAGACCTAAAGTCCGTGGTTGATAAGCTTTTAAAGAAACTCTCTCGTTGGAAGAATAAGATATTGTCATTCAGCGATAGATTGTGCCTCATCAATTCAGTAGTGTACTCGTTACCCCTGTTCTATCTTTCATTTTACTGTATGTCAAGTATGGTAAGGAAGAGTATGGTGAGGATTCAAAGAAATTTCTTATGGGGTGGGGGTGGGGGTAGGAGTAGTAATAAATTGCCTTGGGTTAGTTGGGATAGACTGTGTAGGCCTAAGGCAATGGAGGGTGCTGGCATCAAAGACTTAAAACTATTTATAATGTTGTTTTATTAGGCAAATGGAGGTGGAATTTGTTCAATAGTATAGGTAGTTTATGGTAGAGAGTGATTCAATCAAAATATGGGGGGTGGAGGAGCTTAAATATTAATTCTAATGATAAATTTTCTTCTATTTGGTGGAGGGATTTGTGTAAAATTAACTGCCTAAATAATGCTGGAGGAATATTTGAGAGTACACTAGAGTGGAAAGTTGGAAATGGTGGGGAATTTCGTTTCTGGAATGACAAATGGCTCAATGGGGAGTGTTTAGCAACTTTATATCCTAGAATGTTTGCAAACTTTAAACAAAAACAATGCCTAGTGGGACAGATAGAGGAATGGGTAGGGAATAATTGGAGGTGGGAGTTTAATTGGAGGAGAAATTGGTTTGAGTGAGAATTGGGGATGGTAAATGAATTCCAACAAAGAATAAATACTTCAAATCTCGTGAGTAATTTGGCTAACTCTTGGTGGTGAAGGGGGGAGAACTTGGAAATTTTCTCTGTCAAATCATTTTACTTTGCTTTGGTTGAACATAATTGGGTGGAAGAAACAACTAATTCCTTAACTGGGGTCTGGAAACTACTGGTGCCTCCATAGGTTAAATTTTTTGTGTGGAGGCTTTTTCTTAATAAGCTTCCTACAAAGGACAATCTTGAGGTGAGGAATATTATTTCTGGTGAAGAACTGAACTGCCCCTTTTGTGGTATCTGGCTTGAATCTATAGCTCATGTGCTTTTTAGTTGTTGTAAATCAAAGGTTATCTGGGGTGTTTGTTACTCATGGGGGTTGAATTTAGGTGTGCTACATTAAGACCCACAAAACCACTTCTGTCAACACACTTTTGCCTGCACTGAACCTTCACTATTGGCGAGTTTTATGGTATGTCGTGGCCTATAATCTGTGGAATTTGAGGAACGAATGTATATTCAAGAATGGTGTTTTTGACCAGGACAAAATGATACATAGGATTTTGGCTTCAACTTGGGATTGGCAGAAGAGTTTTGTTGCGGGATTTAACATTTCTACAGTTCAATGGTAATCCAATCCTAAAATTTGTTTTAGTGCTGCTAAAGCTGGTTTTAATTAGCTAGTTTACTTTCTATGTTTTTGTATCCTTTTGTATGTCACTTAATGGTATACAACAAGATTTAGTTGAGCTGTGAGTTTTGTCAATATAAATTGTTGGAGAAATTGGTCTGGCAGGGGATTATATTTTGTAATTATACACTAACTTTCTCCTTTGCATTATATTTGCTATTTGTATAACTTTATCTTGCACCCCTAGTGCTGTTCTATATATTATATATATTACCTTTATTGATAAAAAAAAAAAAAAAAAAAAAGCATATTAGTGTGCTCTTTTTCTTGTGTTCCCCAAAATTTCGACCACATATTGGATTCCTCCATCATTTTCCTTTTGAATTTTTGTAAATAACTTGAACAAACAAAGTCGTTTAAGAGCATCTGGAGTGCCGACTCCATTTTTTTTTTACTTCCAATGGGATTCACCATTTTACATTAAGAGAGTTTATTTAAAATTATAATAAGTATTTATAAAATAAATTATCAGATAAATGATTATTTGTTTCTTTAAATAAACAGAAAATAATTTATTTTAAGCCGAAACTGTTTAAACAAACGTACTGAAAACACAAATAATTATTTATTTTATTAAAATAAATTATTATTTCCTCAAATAAATTTAAACAAATCAACCCATTATCTCTTTTTACCTTTTCTCCACGTAAACAACTTTAATCATCAAATTCCTTCAATGATAAATAACTCTTCAAAATTGCTTCCAATAGGTCCATAAAAAAGTTAACTCTTCAAATTTTAAAAATATAATATTAAAAAAAATTGAAACACATTACTTAAGGAAGCAACTTCATGAAGCAATCAATACAAATACTTTTAATGAATAATTTTTAGGAAGCAACAATGCTTCAATGTAAAGCAAAAAAAAAAATAGACCATTAAAGATGGTAAAAGTAACTATCAGTCAATCTTGATGCATCATTGCAATTCCTTATATTTGATTTTCGGTAAAATACTAGTGACACTTTCTTTGGGGTTCAAACACTCTTATTAAAAATCACCCGATACATTTTGATGATGTCATATGGTTAAAAATCGTGTAATTTAGAGACAACAAATTAAGAAGAAAAAAAGTGAAAGTACGAGCCTAAAGTTTGAAATTTGGGCCTTTCATATAAGATGCCCATCAGTCTGATAGTTCTAAAATGTGTTGTATGATGGGTCCATGGGTTGTATCCCACAATATGTTGAGGATAGGACAAAAAACAAAAAGACATGTTTGATAGATTGCAATGACTAAACAAAAACTTTTATTTATGCCATTTTCCACCTAGCACGAAAGATGCACTTTTAAATGTCCACTCAAAAACATTTACAGTGTATATTATTTGTATTTTTTAAAATTTTGTTTAAACAAAAATAGTTAAGGCAATACCTAAATAGCCAGAGAACTATTTAGTATGATTCATGTGAGAACTATCTTCTGAGAATATAAAAGAATAACACTAATCTTGAATCCCCCTCCCTCACCCTAAACATAAAACATAAAAATAAAGTCTCACTTTGATTTCCCCGTCCAGAGCCTTTTGTCCATCAATCCAAATGATATAAATTGCATCTGTTAGTACTTTTTCACACAGTGCTATATAGAGATGCAGACTTCGAATTTGGAGGAGAAACATGATCTGGCTCAACCACGATATCAGAGGAAAATAGAAATAATAAAAACATAACAGTTTTGCATTGATACCAGCAACATCAGCAGCTTCCTTTAATGCATCATTCCTTTTGTTTAGTTAGTTTGTTATTTAATATAATAAATAAACAAAGGATAAATAATACAAACTATTCTAGAAGTTTGGCTAATTAACACATAATTCCATTCTGACCCAAAACTTGCACTCCCTGTTCAACATACACCATCTTGTCCCATCCAAAATCAGAAATTGGAACCAAATAAAATTATCCTCAGAAAACCTAAACTTCAAACAGCAGAAACTCAAACTAAAATATAGGTTGTTGCATCTCATTGCATACTACCAAGTCTCTCCATTGTGAGCCACCATCCACCTCACCAAACTCAAACACACTCGAATACCTATTTCCAGGAAACAACACCATTTGAAATCAAAATAATCAGAAAAGAACACCGTCAACCCCTACAAAAAACCACCCTCAATAATCAACCTCCATTACACCATTGTCACCATTCCAAAGCCCTCATTGACCCAGACCCCATTCAACAAACACACTAAGACTACACTAAACATGGACCAACTTGAACAATTGCACAACACCTAAACCATATCACACGTGGAACAAAACATGGAGCCATTACCAGCCACAGCACAAACCCACATCATGGCCCAAAACCACTATCCAACTGAGACAATATTGTAAGTATACATGAACTAAGTCAGTTGTGAATTATTCAAGCCCGACTCAATAAATACTTGGTCAAGCTTGTTTCTTTAGCTAACTAAACAAGCTAAAGCTTAAAAGTAGACAGACTCAATTTTTTAAATGTGCCAAGTCCAAGTTTTGCAGACAAGACTGGTGGTGTATAAAATGCAAAGTGAGAAGAAGATGAAGGCATCATGGCCCAGGAACTTATATATAATAAATCACTATAGCAAGTATGCACCTGAGATAAAATTTTGAAGCAGTAGCGCATTCAGGTCAAAATTGACAGACAAGGCTAGCAACCCAACCCCCTAGACAAATATGAATATACAGAATGTAGCAAAACTAAGATGGCGAAAAACTCACACAAGTTGAGCCGGTTAAGTATGACACAACAACTGTTATGTCATCAAGCTTGCCACCATAATAACGGAACCCAGCCTCTTGAGCAGCAGTAGAAAATGGTGTCTGCCTATTCCTGTCCAGTGCTCGCTGACGAGCCAGTGCTGCTATCTTCTGAGCAGTTACTTGGGGTTCTAGTCCAGCTCTAACTGCATGTAAAACAACTTCAGCAACCTCATCATTGTACAGATTGTCAAACAATCCATCTGTTCCCGCAACGACAACATCTCCTGGGGCAACAGGTATTGTAAAGACCTGAACATGTGATTGCGACAGATGTGTTAGTCTGTTTATTTTCCAGAAATATATATGAACTTGTTTTGAAAAACACAAGCTTCATCTGCTATGTGGCTTCCTAGGGAATAATTCTAGGATGATGACTGTGGCAAGACCCAAAAACAAATAATACTCGGCTCTGCTGTACAATTCCATTGTATTAGATTTGTATATGCTAAACAGGAAGAGAGGAAACTGGAGCAAATAAAAATTTGATCTGCAAATGATCCTGCATGTGCGTAATATACCAAAATTAAAGGAATGTTGAAAATGAGAAAATGAGATACAGCTTTCACTTTTCACCCCCTCAACCATGTACCAACAAGGCAAAATTAAAACCTTTACATTTTCATTTTCTACTAAAAATAAAACTGTCTCTGTTTTTTTATCAAAACAATCGCTAAAAAAGAAATTCCAAATGCCAATCTATTTTTTTTCAGTTGCTTCTCATATTAATCACAAGAGGTTGAAGGAAAGTGCCATGAACTCTGTTTCATGGCACCAGAACTGCACTGTCAAAAACAGTAGTAGGAGTAGCAGTACACTGTCTCAATCAGTAGTCCCTGGCATGGACGCCATAAAAAGCAGGTAAGAATGTACTATCTCAACAAATTAGAGCCTTAATTTTGAGATTGCCATATTGCTAATGAGTGTGCAATTTTATATAAGAACTTACCTCCCCAGAGCTGGGTAGATCACCTCCATTGCCACTCTCCAGTTGATATGTAAAATTGAAGTCATGCTGTTGAACAGGGGACCTGAAAATGGTGCATCCATCTCTAATCACGATGAACCCACTGTCACCCAAATTAACGGCATGTAGTCCCTGGACCAAGACACAAAACACATAGTAAGTTAACTAATCATTTGATTTACTCTGTCACTTCCTTTTATACTCGAGAAAGCAAGCTACACAAATTTTACTGGCTGCAAACAGATGGACTCAAGTTAATTGACATGCAGGCTAAGACACCAATAAAAACTCAAGGCTTAGGAGCAGCAGGTTAGACGAGTTAATAATATGTGTGCTTATGTGCTTGTGCCTCGACTGTATTTTAAGATGAGTCTAGTAGAGAAAAAAATCATCAATACATGAAGAAAAAATAAGCTGGCAAAAGCTGAGAATGCTTTGATTAATTAACTAATTTCCCTAAGCATTTAGTTATTGATTTTTAAAGGAACCTAACAGTATAAACATGCTTAACTCATCTATCACATTATGGTAACTCTGATTTCGGATGTAGACAAGAGTATAGTTTTATTGTACAAGATTATGCATCAAACATCATGTGACATAGAATACAAGTGTTGGGGAGATGCATAATCTAATGTAATATTGATAAAGTCAACAAAAAATGTATCAAGCTAAAATACAAAAAATGTTAGTGTTGAAACAGAAGTTGAAAAAAAAACACAAATATTTAATAATATAGCATTAAAAATGCGAAAAGAAGTCCTCCCACATCTATTTAATATTATATGTATACCGTATCAGTAAGGGCAATGATACAAGCTGTCGATGAACCCTTGGCCTTTGTACATGAATGAGCCTTCTCTAAAACCCTTGCCGGATTAATAAAATCTTTGGGTTCCTCGTTAATTGCTCTAACAGAATGGGACATGAGTTCTTGAGCAAACAGTCCAGCATTAACACCAACATCTGCCCAGCCACCTACACCATCTGCAACACCAATTGCTTGTTCAACTGTGCAAATAAAATGTGCATCCTCTCCACCTGTGTCCTCCTTATCCGGATGTGGTAGGTAACATGACCCCGAAAACAGCTTCAACCTCTCGCCACCAAAATTAGTTCTGAAAAACAACATTATTCAACATATTCACCTTGTAATTAGGGGAAAGATAAATCAAAAGAGTAAATCATCACTTCAATCTTGATACTAAATGTGTAGGTCATTGTAGCACCTAACTTTAGTAAAAAATTTAGTTTACTCCTGCCTTTGGAAAGCATCATTCACATTAACACCTTTTTACTAAACTACCGCAAATAATGTTTTTCAAAGTTAGGCATTAATCATTCAACAAAGTCATTAATTAAAAGAATTTGCATATACAATACCACTACCACTACCAGTGACTAAAACATGGGTTATCACTAAATCTCTAAATGAAAAACATCATAGAAAACTCTCATTCCAGTTCATTACAGTAAAACCGTAAGTCACTGTAGTCCCTAACTATACAGCATGTTAACCTTAATAAAAAATAAATCATTCATTTTAATCATTTTTTACTTCATCTTTACCATCATTTTAGGGCAAAAATACGTTTGAAGTCTCTCAATTTTCTGTCGAAACTTGGTTTTAATCCACATGTTTTAAAAAATGATGATTGTGATTCTCATATATATTGACAAAATTGGTGAATTGCGTCCTTCGACCCTATTATGCTAAGCTCCATAAAGAGGGACGGAATTCACCAATTATAAAAAAAAAAATAGGATAAATTCATCCATTTTAAAGTATATAGACGAGTACCAATTTGTTTAAATTTATTTGATAAAATAAATATTTATTAATTATATTTTTTAGTGTGTTTAAAGTAAACAGTTTTATAATTATTTTTTAAAAAAATTATCTATTTCTAAAATAATCACTTATTTTAATTCTAATTTTTAAGTGTGTTAGGTTCCTCACCACCAGACGCGCATCAAGTTCAAAGAATCAAAGCTACTGAAAGAGTGACTTTCACAGAGCTGTGCCAAACAGGCAACCATGCTCAAAGTACAGTGAAACAGTGACCTAAAAGGCTAAAACACATTTAAATACTAAAGCAAACTAGAATTGGCAAAGCTGGGGACTAAAGCGTAATTTCAGAGAGAAAGAAGACAAGGCAACACGCACGTACTGGTCAAGCGAGAAGGTGGAGGTTGCGAGGTGCTGAACATGCGGCGTTGCCTCGGCGGAGCAGCAAGCGAAGGACGACGAGGAGGAGTTCTTGTGGAGCGAACTCGGGTTCCAGCTCCTCCAACTTGCATCCGACGTGGAACACCCGAAATTGAGAATGGCGCCTCCGAACGGTTTCGGTTTTCGGAGATTCACGACGGTGGCTCGGAGCGCGCCTCGGCGCGTTCTATCGCGGAAGTGGACGCCGGAAGGCTTGGCGGCGACGTCGTCCAGGTAAACGTCGCCGAGAAGCACGGCGTTGGAAGCGGGAGAAGCCATTGATTGAGGTGGCGGAATTTATGAATCTGAGATCGGAGAGGGAACAGAAGCACCGAAGATAGAGAGGACACTGTGTCTCGGTTCCACTGGAGCCTCAGAAACTATACTTAGGGAGATAGAGATAGAGAGAGATATACAGTATAGACCTCTCCAATTTGTGTTCCTATGCTCACCCAATTTATTATATCTCTATTTATCTCTGTGTTCTCTTCAATTCAAATTTGAAATTGTTTTTATTTATTATTTGTGTGGCTATATTAATTAATATTGTAAGTTCCGCCTAAACCACGAGTGACGTCAACGAAACCAATTTGAATCGGGACCAAAATTATAATTTTTAAAAAATTAAAAAGACTAAATATTTTAATTAAATTTTAAGAAAACTAAAATTACTGATTTATTAAACTAGAGAATTAAAATTACAATTTAATTTAATCTATTGTAATAAAAAGATATAAAAGCCATTTACTCCGTAATACATATTTATTAACTCCTTTTTAGTTTTTACTACTATTAAGTAAAAGAAAGTAATATTTTCTTTTTTTATTCCATTATTTTAAGTTCAAAGTTGTAGTACTTGGTTGGTCGTTCCCTCTCAATTCGCGGGGCCTCTAACAACCATTCAAGTATTGGGATGGCTATTAGGAAGAATTCATATTTACTTTTATATCAAATTTAAAGATTGTTTATTTGAATGAGTGTGTTTTTGCCTCCGCGTTTCTAACTCACGTTTGTAACCATTTTCACGTTAAATGAAGCAAAAGACGCAAAAGAAATATTTATTTAAAAAAAAAAAACATTTACAGTGTAGGAGTAAGATTTAATTAGAAACATTCAACAAAGTGCATTGATCAGCAATAACCTCACCTACAAAATTTACTACTAAGAAACACTAAATGAGAAATGAATTGATATTCAATGCAAAAAATGTGAATCCGAAAATTTTAGCAAGTCCTACTTGAAATATTGATAGCATTATATTAAAATAAAGCAATACACTAAATTAGTTCATAAAATTATGAAAAAAAAACGTCTTAGTTTAGTTTCTAAACTTATAAAAATATCATTTAGTTCATAAAAATATCAAAAAGTCAATTATTTGCTAACATTATGTTTGTTCTAATTGAAAAATGAAATCTTATTAAAGTAATGAAATTTAATCATTAATAAAGTTAGTATTTTTTTGGTTCTATAAGTATCGTATTTAGAAAAAAAGATCAAAATAAGT
Source organism: Amphicarpaea edgeworthii (assembly GCA_014843725.1). Classification (NCBI taxonomy): domain Eukaryota; kingdom Viridiplantae; phylum Streptophyta; class Magnoliopsida; order Fabales; family Fabaceae; genus Amphicarpaea; species Amphicarpaea edgeworthii. Next base: position 7,592,855 of record CM026325.1, read on the forward strand.
GTCATATTTAACTTTTTAATATAAAATCAATTATTATTTTTCACTATCTTTAATAAATGTAATTTTAGTTTTTCAAATATAATATTAATACTAAAATTAGTTTTATAAAATTATAACTCCTTTTTTTTTTAATCTATTTATTAGTTTTTCTTAATTAAAAATGACTTAAAATGACATTTATTTTAAGAAAAGAAGGAATATCATTGAATCTGAGCAATGTATCATCCTCCCAATCTTTGATAAAAACAAACAATAATATTCAATTACCTAATTATCAAGATTAAGAAAAACAATTAACTTAGTTGATATAAATAAATTTATCTTAAATTTTTTTTTTCAAAAATATTTGTCATTAATGCTTCTTCCTTTTTTAATTATTTGTCAACACATTCACACTCTTCTTTTAATTAGAAGTATTTGTAGTCTAAAAATAGTTAATACAAACAACATTATAGATTGAATCTTATGAAAAAGAACGATCATCATTTTAAACTTGAGTTCTAAAAAGAAGGAAGTATTTGTTAATTAATTTCTTTAACCATTCTCATACGTAACAATTAGTAAATGCGTTCTAAAAATATGATACTCCTACTATTGTTAATGCTACTTGTTGGCAATTAAAAAAAGCTGCTTAGAAGAAGATTTTTAACTAGAAAGGAATACTGTACTACAATTCTTTATAACATTTACATAAAAGCACTACAATTTACTTACCAGAAGAATTGAATCAACCATCAACCATTAACTACAAAACAATGGGGCATACGTGGAAATCTTCCTCGTTACAATAAATCGACAGTTGAAGAAAACCACTACATCAAAGTTTCCTGATTTATGCCAACAGCTAGAGACCAAAGCATTCAAGAATATGATACTATCTTCAAATGTGTCACTGTCGCCGAAACCTTCGACAGCCATATCAAAGTTCAAACCCTTAATTCAACAACTACCCGTCTTCCAGAGCAAAAGCATTTTGTAATTTGTGCCACCTTTCCATTATCTAACACAGTAAATAAATACAGTTGCTTTGCATTAAAGGGGGCAACACAATCCAAAAAGGCCCTGCATTGCTCCATTTGTGCATGTTGCATTGTACTGTATCAAATTAATACTCCTGTGCATTGCAACCAAAGACTCTACACAGACAACATTTTTAACTTTTTGCACTGATAAGTGTAGTTCTTTCATGCTACCAAAATATATATGATCAAGAGCTACTTCCAATATCTTTGCCAGAAAAATCTCCATTGCCAAAGGCTGCAGCTGCAGTTACATCTAAACTGCCACCAATAGATGTGATAAGTGCAGATAAGCCTCCACCAGCAGTGCCACCAGAAGCCATCCCCAATCCTAGAAAATCAAGAGTGGTGTGCTTAGGACCAAACACTGAGGGTGTTCCCATCATCAATTCCTTTAATCCAGAACCACCATCAGATGGAAGGCCAATTCCAAGCCCTGCAGGAACTGCGCCACTCTCGGGTTCTAACTGCTGCTGCCCCCATTGCAGGCCATTTTGCTGTTGCAAAGCTGAAGATGATGACACGATGCCAAACCCACGAAGAAGGGAGGCATTTGTGGCAGCAGCACCCATTTGAGCTGCTTTCTGCAGCAATGCAGTGGCTGACATGGCCGGCTGCAGCAAAGATGATGACGGCGCATAATGCCTGCCTCCTCCTGTTGCAAAAATTGGCGAGGCATTGGTGGTGGAGAGGCAAAGAGATATGGCCTCAGATGATGAAGGACCTGAGATATCTGCAGCAGGTTGTTCCAGAGGCCTCATGGCTCTAATTAAGTCACTGAATGCTGATGTTTGAGATTGTAGGGTCCCAGATGCTGTTGAAGAAGCAAACAAACTCGCAAACACACTACTACTACTGTTACTATTGCTAGTTGCACCACCATTGCTTGTTGAGCAGGTGCTGCTGCCACAGCTCCCACTTGTAGCAGCAGCTTGCGGCTCCTCAATGATTTGTGGAGGATTATTTTCTGGTAACTCTGAAACACCAGAAACAAAAATCAAGAAAAGCAACAACAACAACATTATTATAATGAAGTACAATTAAATAGAAGATCAAAAGCAGCCACTTGAAAACACAGACTCGGAAAGTTGGTGATTTTCTTTTCAAGTTAAAAAAGCTCAGAAGAAAAGAACAAAATAATAGCTTTTCCTCCTCTATTAAAACCCACTCCCCCTTTCCTTTTCCCCCACCCCAAAGAAATCTAATCCTCTTTTTTGCTTTTAGTCTTTGAATCTCCCTTATTATATCAATTGCACAATTCAGATCCCGCAGTCCCAATGAGAAAAAACACCTTTTGAAGCTGTTTATTTCCATTACTTAATTAGCCCCCCGGAATCTCAGATCACTCCCAACCCAAGTCACACCAAAAAAAACAACACCAGACAAAAAAAAAACTACTAACCTCCAAACAAAAACAAAAACAAAACTTCCATTTTGTTGTCTAGTTTTAACCACATCACACACGACAAAAAAAATTAAAAAAAATCACATGTTTCCCCAATTAAGGTATTATTAATTATCCAACCTACCTAGGCTCTGCGTCTGCAAACCAGAGGACATAACACTATTTGACTGTGTAGTAGCAGTAGTAGTAGCCGCCGCAGCGGGCGGCGGCGAATCAGTGGCTAAAACCTTTGAATCGTTCTCCGAATTAGTATTATCTTTTACAACAGTCTGAGATCTCGCACTCTCCACCGCCAACGCATCGCAAAACGCCCTATGCGTGATGAAGCTATCCCTCCTTCAAATCCCAAAAACCAAACATGCCTTTAGAGTTGAGCGAAACAAAACAAAACAAACAATCCAAAGGGAGAGTAAAAAGAGGAACCTGGAGAAAACGGTTCCGCAATCGCACTTATACTCTCTGGTGCCGCAGACTTTGGAGTGCGCCTTCCAATCGGACTGAACAGCGTACTTCTTGGAGCACTTGTCGCATTTCCACTTCTTCTCGCCGTGCTTTCTGCAGAAGTGCTTCTTGATCCCGGTCAAGTCCCCCAACGCTCTAGAAGGGTCGTGGTGCACGCACGTGGCCTCGGGGCACACGTACACTCTCTTCCTCACCTCCTTGCTCGACCTTTGCTTCAGCTTCCACGGCAGGTTGTGGCCCCGCCGATGAAGCTGCAGGTTCTGGTCCCTCTGGAACCCCTTGCTGCATATCTCGCACACGAACCGGTTCGTCGCCATCAGCGTCTTCGGCGACAGAGCAATCACCTCCGCCTCCGGATCTGTCGCAAAAAAAAAATTCAATAATTAAATCGATTTGAATGGATTGAGTTTGCTGCTGGTTCTATGCTAACTACCTGGCATGCCGGGGAGGTTGCGTTTTTTCTTTGCGGCGGGTTTTGTTTGATTGCCGGAGGAAGACACGCTGGCGCTAGCTTCCCCTGAAGGTGTGGAAGCGTTGTCCAAATCAACCGGCATGGGAACGGAACAGAACAAAGCTGGGATGAATAAAAGTTTGGTTTGGTTTTGGTTTTGGTTTCTCTTTTGGGATTCTCTTTCAGTATTTCTATTCTATTCTACTACTACTACTCTAATATCCACCGGTCAACCTGCAGAGTTATTTCTTTCTTTCTTTTCTTTTCTTATATTTTATTTAACCTCGTTTCGCTCATTTACCCACGCCACCTACCTACCAGCTTCAATAATAATGCAACCAAAATTTAAACCTTAAAACGGAACCAACAGCGAGAAACCTTAAACAAAATCCTCTTCTGAGTCTAAGTTCACCGGAAACACTTTTCAGTTTTCACACTTTATTACTTGATCTCTTTTGTTTTGTTTTTATTTTTATTTTTTATTCTCCCGAAGATAACTTAGGTTTTCTAAAACGGGAAAGGCAGCGAGGAAAATTAGGTAGTGAGTTAGTAGTAATGAACTAACAGGGTGGTTAAAGTTAAATGACTTTGGAGTTTGAAAGGGTGAAACTTTATTATTTTGGTGTGAGAACTGAGAAGAGTGGAGGAAGACTGTTTACTCGCACGTTTGTCGTTTTGCGCTGGGAGTCTTGTCATAGTTGAATCCGTATTCTGTAGAAACCGACAGAGACAGAGAGACAATTCACGGAACAATGAATATTGGTAACAAAACAACTTCTCAAACAAATACAAAAGTCAAAGAATCCACCATGGCCTTCCACGCCTTTTGCTTGCACCACTATCCATTTGCCACGTTTCCTTTTGCTTCTTCTTATTATTATATTGATTAAATTATAACTTTAGTCTTTTAATTTTTCAAATTCACAATTGAAAATTCGGACTCTATCCCTTGTTATGTGATATATGAGAGCCTTTTTCTCTCCTTATTTCCATCATTTTTCTTTCTTCAATAAATTGGGACAGCATTTCATACTGTGTTCCTTTAAGCTTCTGTGACACACGACAAACTCGAATTTGTTGTTCATCTTGTAACTTGAACTCAGAACTAGTTTATCAATTTTAAGTTCACACCCTAGTCAAAACATCTCAACTATCAATCATCGGCATTGCACCCAATTTAATAAAAAAAAGAAAAGAAAAGAAAAAAGTTGTAGAAAAAACGATTATTTGCATGTATTTGATTTCATTTAATTCAGTTTATTTTTAATTTATAAATTATTTTTAAGTAAAAATCAGATAAAATACATAATAAAAAAAATTAAAATTAAAATTATTTATTTTTAATGAAAAAAATAATAAATAATAAATTTTATAATAAATTTTCTAGAATTATTTATGCAAAATTAAATTTTAAAAAATATAAATAATTAGTTTTAAATTTTGTTAGTGAAAGATTGAACGTAAAACTTCTTGATGTAATTATATTTTAATTTTAAATTAAAAAATATATTAATAAATAATATTTTATTTATTTTATTAAATTTTTATTTTTAACTTTCAACTTAAAAATAACTTATAAATTAAAAATAAATTAATTCAAACAAGCATTTAATCATAGATTTAACATTTAATGGTGACGTATTGCTGTATTACGCACTTTGGATGACAAAAAAAAAACAAACCTTTTAGGAACAAAGTCACAAATGGAAACTTAATGTGATAAAAAAAAATAAAAATGTGGCATTTATAAATGCTCTTCTCTTCGTCAAAGACATCACATGGGTCTGCCAGCATATGCACCACTCTATGTTGGGTATCGTATCAAGTAGCCTAGTAAGCTATAGTAGCTCGGTCCAAACTCGTGTGTCACACACCACTTTGCAGTTGAAAGTTTTATGTTGATTGAAACAACTGTGTATATTGGGAAATAAATAAGTTGGGAGATTTGGATAAAATACAATTTTGGATTCTGCATCCTGTAGGTACTTGAATTAGGTTTTGTCTAGGGTAATGAGATTTACTGTTGTTTTGAATTAAAGTTTATAAAAATAAGTTTGGATTAAAAGAACATAATTTATGTTTGAATAAAATGATTTTTATTTAAAAATTTAATTAAAAATATTTTTATTTGTTGTTTCTAATTCAAAATTGGATTTATCTAAACGTAAATTACAATAATACTTAGAGCATCTAAACTTAGTTTGGAACTCCAAACATATATTTGAGGTATTTGAGTGTCAAGGTTTTAGATAAATTTTCGCTTAAAAAAATGTTTATAAGAAGTTGAGTTACCATTAAATATTAAAAGATCTCAAGAAATAAATAACATGCAAACTCGTTAAAAAACCTAAACTTATAAAATGTTATACTAGTCTTTTGAAATTAAATTAAATTTGAAGAATGTCAAATAAGTCTTTAAATTTAGGGGATAATATTTACTTCACATACTACTATTTCTTTAATCTTATAAATATTTTTTAATGTATTCCTTAGTATTTTAAAAAAAATGTGTGATATATTCAACCATAACTATTTTATTATCTCATAGCAAACATAAGAATAATTTTTTACAACTTTATATTTTTAAAAATAAATAATTCAGGAAATAAAAATGAAAGTGCAAGAAATTAAATGTGATAAAAAGTAGAAAATGGGGTTGTTTAGTATAGACAAAAGATAGTTAAAAAAAAATTGAATTAAAATTATTTTATAGATAAAAAAAAAGAATGAAGTATATAAAATTCTCATTTTACCCATATACCATGAGCGATGACAATAGGTTTTAGAGTTTTTTTTTTTTTTTTAATAAGTCAAGGGTGTATATATAAATATTGAAAAACCCAATCCATAACACAAAAGTATTGACAAAAGGTACAAAAAGAACAATATACACGAAGAGCCTGCAAAATGCTTCTACCAGCACAAGTCCTCCTACTGCTATGAAGTCAAGATTCAAGATTAGTGTTATTCAAGATTAGGGTTATTCTTTTATATTCTCAGAAGATAGTTATCACATTAATCTAAATAGTTCTCTGGCTATTTAGGTATTGCCTTAACTATTTTTGTTTAAACAAAATTTTAAAAAAATACAAATAATATACAGTGTAAATGTTTTAGAGTGGACATTTAAAAGTGCATCCTTCGTGCTAGGTGGAAAAAATGGCATAAATAAAAGTTTTTGTTTAGTCATTGAAATCTATCAAACACATTTTTTTTGTGTTTTGTCCTATCCTCAACATATTGTTGGATACAACCCATGGACCCATCATACAACACATTTTAGAACCATCAGGCTGATGGGCATCTTATATGAAAGGCCCAAATTACAGTGTCCTGGCTAATTGAAAGGGAGAGTTAGTTAGTTGTAGAAATAGGTTCAGATTACACGGATATGTGTTCTAGGTTCTGGTATAGAGTTCCCATATCAGTTTCTATTTTCTAGATACATTATTGTTCATTTTTGTACATATTCATTTTAACATTTTGTATAAATATGATACCAGTTCAATGCTTTGAAGTGAACAATTCACCCAAACAAACCTATATGGTTATTATGAGAACTCAGAGAATGAAAATATTGAAAGAGAAATTAAATTATGATTGTATTCATATTCTGTTCAATGAACATCCTTTTCTTTATCATCCCTCTTCCTCTTGAGCTGTGAAGGGTCAGGAGGAGGCATCACCTGAACATCATCATCAGCTTCATCCTCCTCTTCACCATCATCATCATCATTTCCTGCGTCCACATCAGCACCTCCAGCAGTAGCATTCAGAGCATCAGACTGTCCAACTGGCTGAACGAGATACCCAGCACCATAGTCTTCTTCCTGTGATTACAACAAAAATTCCAAAGCTTGATTAAAAAGCTGAGACAGACTCATAAATCAGGAAAAACAACACAGAAAATAAAGCCAACAGTCAAAAGAGATTTTCATGAAATATAGTACTATATATTATCATCGCCAGAGCACATGGATACATTCTATACTTGCCACATTTCATTACCAGCCAATCATTCAAGTTTTCCCACAAAGCTCATGTATTATCACAGTTTAAGACCAAAAAAAACAAAGCAGGAAAAATAAAAAAAACTAAAAAAGATTATCATTCTATTAAAAGTGTCAGAAAACAAAAAATCACCAGACCATAACCATATATTATTTAGTATCTTAGTTTACAACCAAAATAAGCTTACAGAAGCAGGACATGTACAATAAAATCTCAAGAAAGGCTAATTGAGCAAATAATACACGTCCCCAACATATCGCGTGTTAAGACGACACCCCCCAAACAAAGAGAAAAACTATGTAATCTGGCATAATAACAAAGGAAAATGATTGTATATGATATACAATCCTGAGTAGTCAAAATCAGGACTGACAATCACATGTTAATGAAGAGAACAAGACAATGAAAAAAAATAGAAAAAAGGATTTCATATAATTAAAGGAGGATTTTCACATAATAATAGAATATAAGAAATTTACAAAAATAAAAAAGTATACAAACTGTGAAGCTTTCTTGCAGCCAAATTAAAAATAACGAAATTAATAAAATCCAAAACTTCAATTGCAGCTTATACTGCTATATGCTGTTTCTGGTATCTTCAAAAGAATTCCAATTCATCTGGCATTTAATGTATACTAAAATAAAAAGGCACTGGTAATAAGACAAATTTGCACAAAATTTGTTTACATTTTCAAATACAAAACAATTACACGATATAAAAAAACAACAGCACCCAATAATAATACATTCTGTTCATCAGTTAAAGCAGTGACAGATAGCTGAAATAGCGTATATTCAAAATCACTGGCAATTAGCACAGGGTGTAGAACACAAAAATCACAGGCACAAAACATGCAAGACACGAAGTCAGTCCAAATATACAACACACAAATATAAAAACACATGATGCAAATAAAATAAAATCTAATAAACAAAAGTTTAAATCCATTTAGCAAGCATCAGTCAACAAAATTTCACAAATATAAAGAACAACAAAAACCATCTCTCCTCTTCAGCGATCTGGCAACATGAAAAAGTCACACCAAGCAGAAACTTTCATTGCAAGATCATGGGTTTTGTTAATACTTAATTAGTTTAGCATAGCACGGAATGATATATACAAATACAACTGAAAAATATCCAGCAGACAACATAAACTTCATCTTTTTAATTAACAATTCAACATTTATAGTTGGTTGAGATATTCAGCAGATGTTAGTTATTTACGTGTCAATAATGCTCCTATATTATAGGGCTGAATGGGTCTTTTATTAGTTGCTTTATTTACTCTTATTTTGGTGCCACTTCGTGTATAGTGTCAGTTAGTTTGTTTCTGAGAGTCTGTAAGGCTTATATAAGTCATTCTTTGCATTAAATAAAATTGGCATACAAACATTTTCTTGTGAGATTTACGTATACTTTGAGTTTCAACAATTGGTATCAGAGCTTCGTAAGGGGCTTGATCCCGTAAGTGAGTGAGCTACGTGTGCGGAGAGCAAATATCCAGATCTAGTGTAAAGAGCAATCTGGTATAGAGTGTGGGCAACCTAAGTGAGAAGTGTGAGAGTAAGGATGTCTACATTAGAGAAGTTTGTTCAACCGGCCATTCCAAGATTTGATGGCCATTATGATTTTTGGTCCATGACCATGGAAAATTTTCTACGCAGTAAGGAACTGTGGCAACTAGTAGAAGATGGCATACCAACGTTTGGAGCCACACCCACTGAGGCACAGAGGAGGAGTGCTACTGAGGCGAATCTAAAGGATATGAAAGTAAAGAACTACTTGTTTCAGGCTATTGATAGAGAGATTCTTGAAACAATATTGGACAAAAGCACGTCACAGGCCATATGGAGGTCCATGTAGCAAAAATACCAAGGATCAACACGAGTTAAACGTGCTCAACTCCAAGCACTACGACGGGAGTTCGAATTGCTGACCATGAAAGATGGTGAGAAGATTGATAGCTACCTAGGACGCACTCTCAGTGTAGTCAACAAAATGAAAGTAAATGGTGAAACATTGGACTCGAACACAGTGGTCAGCAAGATACTTAGATCTTTAACCTCAAATTTCAACTATGTGGTGTGCTCCATCGAGGAGGCCAACGACTTGAGCACCCTAAGTCTTGATGAACTTCATGGCAGTTTGCTTGTTCATGAGCAGAGAATGTAGAGTTGTCAACTTGATGAACAAGTGCTGAAAGTCACTTATGATGATCGTTCGGGAGCAAGTCGTGGTCGCGGTAGAGGAAGTCGTGGACGGGGAAGAGGACGTGGGAGACAACCTTTCAATAAGGCGCTTGTTGAATGTTTCCAATGTCACAAACTAGGACATTTTCAATACGAATGTCTGGAGTGGAGAAGCAGGCTCATTATGCAACATTTGAGGATGCAACAGAGGCAGAAAATGAGATTCTGTTGGTGGCATATGAAGAGATGACACAATCTGTCCAGAGGGAAGACTGGTTTCTGGATTCTGGGTGTAGTAATCATATGACTGGTAATAAGCAGTGGTTCACAAAAATACATGAAGAAGGGCTCAATAAGAATGTGAAACTTGGAAATGACACAACACTAAATGTTGCAGCCAGAAGAAGTATTCGGGTTCAAATCAATGATGTTACTCATGTTATATCCGATGTTTACTACGTTTCCAGAGCTTAAGACCAATCTCTTAAGTTTGGGACAACTTCAAGAGAAGGGTTTAGCTATCTTAATCCAAAATGATACATGTAAGATATTTCATCCAGATAGAGGATTGATTATTCATACTAACATGAGAGGAAATAGGATATTTTATGTATCAACATTAATGACTTCCCAACATCCTCATGCTTCCAAGTTGAAGACGATTCAGATAAGGCAACTCTGTTGTGGCATAAACGATTTGGGCATCTCAATTTGAAGGGACTCAGTACACTCGCAAATAAGCAAATGGTGATTAGTCTACCTTCTCTGAAAACTCCCAAGGCTATATGTACTATTTGTCTCGTGGGGAAACAGCATACAGATGTCATACCAAAGCAAAGTTCATGGAGAGCATCAATGAAACTCCAATTAATTCATGCTGATGTATGTGGTCCCATTTCGCCAGCTTCACACATCAATAAAAGGTACATTCTGAGCTTTATTGATGATTATTTTCGTAAAACTTGGATTTACTTTTTGCATGCAAAATTCGAAATGTTCAATGCATTCAAGAGCTTCAAAGCATGTGTTGAAAAAGAAGCTGACACCCACATTGTGTGCTTAAGAACTGACCGAGGTGGCGAATTCAATTCTAAGGAGTTCTCAAACTTCTGTAATCAACACGGTATCTCTAGGCAATTGACAACTGCCTACACTCCTCAACAAAATGGAGTTGCAAAGCGTAAGAATCGCACCATCATGAATGCAGTCAAAGTAGTGCTTCATGACAAGCAGGTTCCAAAATCCTTCTGGCCTGAGGCAGTGCGGTGGTGTGTTCATGTTCAAAACCGAAGTCCAACCTCTATAGTAGATCAAGGGACTCCAAAAAAGGTGTGGAGTGGAGTGAAGCCGCGTGTTGATTACTTCCGCACATTTGGATGTGTCGCACATGTTCATATTCCAGATCAAAAGAGAAGCAAACTAGATGCAAAGAGCCAACAATGTATTCTCTTGGGCGTAAGTGATGAGACAAAAGCTTACAAGCTCTATGATCCTATTACAAAGAAGGTCATTGTAAGCAGAGATGTGGTGTTTGAAGAAGACAAAAGCTGGAATTGGGATGCGCACGTAGATGGAGGTACAACCCTTGCTCTTGATTGGGGAGACAAAGATGTTGAGGAAATTGAAACTGCAGAATCTACATCCCAACAAATAATAGTCAGCCATGATCAACCAGTAACACTCGAGCCAACTTCAGATTCAGCACTCGCTAATTCTCCAATTGAAGGGAGGGCAACCAGGACCCGGAGACAACCATTATGGATGTCTGACTACAAGACCAACCTATCTGTAGAAGAGGAGAGCTTACTAGCAATGATGATAACTGATTTTGAAGATCCCCAATCCTTTGAAGAAGCTTACACGAGTCAGAACTGGAGAGAAGCAATGGATACTAAGATGAAAGCAATTGAAAAGAACAACACGTGGGAACTTGTAGATCTTCCAGATGGTGTTAAACCCATTGGCGTGAAATGGATCTTCAAAACCAAATTCAATGAACATGGCTAGATAGAGAAGTATAAAGCCAGGTTAGTGGCCAAAGGCTATGCCCAACAGTATGGGATCAACTACATAGAAGTATTTGCTCATGTGGCTAGACTTGACACAGTAAGAGTGGTGTTAGCTGTGACAGCTCAACGTTCATGGGAAGTATTCCAACTCGATGTCAAAAACGCGTTCTTACATGGTGAACTTCAAGAAGAGGTGTACGTTCAACAACCTGCTGGATTTATCAAGAAAGGCAGAGAAAATCACGTATACAGACTCAGGAAAGCTCTCTATGGACTTAAACAAGCTCCATGAACCTGGTACAGTAAGATAGAAGCATACTTTGCTAGAGAAAAATTTATACGTTGCTCTAGTGAACACACCTTGTTCACAAAAAAGGTTCATGATAATGTTTTGATTGTTAGTCTCTATGTTGATGATCTGATTTTTACTGGAAATTGCAAAGCTATATGTGAAGAGTTCAAATGCTCAATGCAATTGGAATTCGACATGACTGATCTGGGCAAAATGAGACATTTTCTAGGAATAGAAGTAATACAGAATGAGGCAGGAATTTTCATCTGTCAAAGACAGTATGCACGTGAGGTACTAGCTCGGTTCAACATGACAAAGAGTAACTCTGTTCGAAATCCCATTGTACCAGGAACTACATTGTCCAAGGATGATGAAGGAGCTCCGGTAGATGCTACAAAGTTTAAACAAGTTGTTGGTAGCCTCATGTATTTGACAGTCACACGGCCAGACTTGATGTTTGGGGTAAGTTTAATCAACAGATACATGGCTAATCCAAAGGAGTCACATTGGGCTGCAACAAAACAAATTTTCAGGTATTTAAAAGGCACCATTGAGCACAGTCTTTTCTATCAAAAAGGAAAGAAAATAGGTCTCACAGTCTATAGTGATAGTAACTATGCAGGGGACTTAGATGATAAAAGAAGCACCTCCGGATCAATATTTATGATGGGAATTGCAGTTGTATCATGGGCTTCGAAAAAACAACATGTAGTTAGTTTATCTACTACTGAGGCTGAATACATCGCTGCAGCATCTTGTGCATGTCAATGCATTTGGCTTAGAAGAATTCTGGAGCATCTTGGGTTAGAAGAAAAAGAAGCCACCGAAATTTTATGTGACAACAATTCTACAATTCAACTATCCAAGAATCTTGTTCTCCATGGAAGAAGTAAGCACATTGCAGTGAGATTTCACTTTCTCAGAGATCTGGTGAATGATCAAGTAGTTCAACTGAAATACTGCAATACTAATGAACAAGTGGCTGACGTGATGACTAAGGCTGTGAAGCTCGATCAATTTGAGAAGTTCAGACGCAAACTTGGTGTAGTTAAAGTTACTAAAATAAGCTAAAGCTTAAGGGAGGGAATGTTAGTTATTTATGTGTCAATAATGCTCCTATATTATAGGGTTGAATGGGTCTTTTATTAGTTGCTTTATTTACTCCTATTTTGGTGTCACTTCGTGTATAATGTAGTTAGTTTGTTTCTAAGAGTCTGTAAGGCTTATATAAGCCATTCTTTGCATTGAATAAAATTGGCATACAAATATTTTCTTGTGAGATTTACGTATACTTTGAGTTTCAACAGCACATGTGAGTATGTGGGAACCTAAAAAATACCATCAACGAGAATATATCGTCCCCACTTTATCCATAGAAAGAGGACGCACACTGAAGACCCATGCGACACAAAGACAATCCATGCTTGGCAAAGCTATCTGCGACCGAGTTTGTTTCTCTGAAAAAGTGGTTCCAACAAATCTGATTAGACTCGTTACCAAGACAACGGATGGAAGAAACAAGCACGGCTTTAGAATCATCTTCTCCGAAGACCACTCCACTGTTAATGAACTCTATAGTAACAAAGGAATCACTCTCCACGACCATGCTTAAGAATCCCATGACAATGCTATTTCCATTCCGATATGAATGGCCCATAACTTAGCCTCCTCGACAGGAGTGTTACAGTCCATCAAGCAACTAGAAAAGTCGGTGATGAATTTACCATCGCAGTCCTCATGACCCCTCCTGCAGCAACGACTTTGTTGCCATGAAAGGTAGAGAAAGCTCTGTCACAGTTGATCTTGACGAATTTTTTCGAGGGCGCTGTCCACCAAACCAATTGCATAGCTCTTCTTGGGTTATCTTCTTCGGGATGAATAGAGATACCATCTGACCATGAATGCATATTCCAACACTGCTTCCCGTGTCTGCAGTAGTTGCCATTTGCCCAATATTTGCAAATGTTCGAGGACGACAACGACGTGGGTGTTATTATTCCACCTTCAAGTATTGACACAATCTTTCTCACTTCAACCACATCCATGATGAAAAAATGAGAAACAAGGAAAAGCAAATGGAGGGATGTTGTCTTAGTCATTGAGATCCACGTACACCCAATACTGGTATATATACACCTTGAGAGAGAAAGAGAGAAATGTATGTATGATAAGTGATATGATTAAATAAGAGGAGAAAGATAAAAAGAAAAACAAGATATTTAATAGGTGTATGATGGTGTTCAAATATCAAAATTCTTATATTTATTCCTAATATCTAAATCTTATCTAAATAATTTTTTTCATTTTTTATGATTTAATTATCTAATCTTATCTATTATTAATAACTAAAATTTATTTTTTCTATTTAAATCTTATCTAAATAATTTTTGTATCTTTATATTTTATTTTTCCTATCTAATCTTTTCTATTGTTATTATTATCTAAAATTTATTTTTCTTATCTAAATCTTATCTATTATTATTGTCTACTTGTTATTACGTCTTATTAAATAAATTTCCATCATAAATTTCCCTGATGATGTAGACTCGTGATTTTATTTTTCTTTTCTTATCTAATCTTATAAAAAAATTTATCATCATAAAAAATCTAATATGATCTATTACTCCTATATAAAAATTTATTTTTTCAATCTAAATCTTATCTATTACTACTAATATCTAAAATGACTTTCACGATTTGATTTGATTTTCTTTATTCAAATATTTATTATCTTTTTTATTTTTTTTGTATTTTTTTAACTAATATTATATTTTTCTATATCCGTATATTTTAATCTAATATTTTTTTGGTTCAATTTTTTTAATCTAATATAATATTAAAATGAAGATGATTAATAATATACTTTTAGTTTAATTGTAATTTTTATCTCTTAAATTTTATTTTTCATAATTTTTATCTCAAAGGCACAGAGTAATATGATTCAGATGTACTCTCTCTTAATCGATTGCATGATATGGTAATTAATATGAATGTTCACAATGTATACTCATGAATATAAAATTATCTTAAGATACTTAAATAAAAGTTTTGAAAAGGTTTAAAACATTTTGCAAGTATCATACAATTGCAAGTATCAAGCAAAGTTTAATCTACAACAATCAATACAATACTGCATCCATTACATATTTGACATGCAAAACTAAAAACAAAACAAGAAGAATAAGTCTTCCATTCTTCATGTCAACATAACCTTCTAAATTTTGTAATTTTTAACAAGTTCCACAAAATGTGTTTAACCAAGTGGGTTAGAAAGTTTTTTCCTAAAACTTATTTATCATAATTATAATAAATAATTGATTAATTTTATTTTACTTTTCCTTCCAAATTAAATAAATTTTAACAACTTAAAAGACAATAAATAATTATATGTTAATAAAAATAATACAGTAAAATTTTAAAAAAACTGAGTTTCATTTTTTTAATTGGTATAAAAATATTATTTATGTATTTATTTTCAACTTCTCATACATGCTTTCACTTATTTCAACTTTTTCAGTACAATTTTAATCCAAACATTACAAATTTCATACAAGTCTAAATTGAAACAAGTGTTTTTTTCTTTTAACAAGTAGACACGAGCTTGTATGAGCCTATCAATAAAAATAAAGGTCCAAAAAAGGAATTATGTATCAAATTCATAGTTCGTTCTTATATTTCACTGATTAGCACCGGTTAATAAGAGTTGAATGATTTTACCATTTTATTCAAACGGTTGTGACTCTGGCATAGAATAAAGTAGTAAAAGCAAAATAAAACTTACTTATAAGCCTTGCTTTGTCTTAACAACTACTATCTTTTCATGATGAATTATGATGATTTTGATAGAAGGATTCTAATTATTTTTTTAAACTTCATTGTCCATAAATAAGTCATGTTTTTCTTATTTCACTTAATAAATGTTTATGGACTTGAATTTTATTAATTCAATAGTTGATTTGGAAGTTTACATTAAAAAGATGATTTTTTTTATATAATTTCAAAATAATTTAATAATTCATCAATTAAATTTATTTTGACGTATAATGTATTTCTCAAAATATGAATAAATATTGACAAGAATATTACATACTAGATGTGCAAACCCTCATTGTTTTTCTATTCATGAATTACATGATTTATATCTTTCTTATAACTATAAGTTTAACTATTTTGAATGAATGTGGTGTGAGGAATCTTCTACAATTAATTACCACCAGAAGAAGTATTATAACATTTAGAATGCTTGTCAACCTTGGATGAAGAACCATTATGCTTAACCTACTTGATTATGTGAGATAATAAATGTGTATATTATGTGTAAAGTATGGTGTTTTTTCATCCATCATTGCTTCTCTCTTTTTTTTTCTTTTTTTTTTTTGCATAAAAGTAATTAAAAAAATATATTATGTTTTATTATTTATAAAAAAAAAATTAAAATATTATTAAAATAATTTTAATAAAACTTTTTTTTACACAAGTAACAAGTGGCCGTTGAACTTTTTTTAATTTTAATAAAACTTTTTTTTTTTGCATAAAAATATTATTAAAAATAATTATTATTTTAATTATGTAACTTTTAGTATTTAAATTAATATTTTCTATGTTTCATTATTTGTGTGAGATTAATGAATTTTATCATTTTAAATAAATATATTTTAGTTATATGTATATTTTTATTTTTTTTATTGCACCAAAAAACATTTTACATATTTATAGTTTGCAAAAATAAGTTATTTACAAAATTATAATGATTCTTCTAAAAAAAATTAAATTTATTTTATAAAATTTATTAAAAATAACTTTTAAAAAATTATATCATTAAAGAGATCTAAAGATTAATGATACGTGTTAAACAGAGTAAAAATTAATAATATGTAAATGTGAATCCAAGAAAAAACAACTTAAATTAACTGTAAAGTGATTTAAATACATCACATCTCTTAACCCTCCTTAATTAAGTGGCAATGATAGTCAGTGTCCTTCAAAAAGTATATATCCAAAGAATTAAGAGTATCTAGTTCTGCTTTGAATGTTGGGAAATATACATGAGTTAAAATTAAATTACAAATATAATTTATAATTTATAATAAAAAAAATTATATAACTAAAAATAAATGGAAGGTTATAATTTTTGGGGTGAAAATATCACTTTGATCTATTCACCATTAAATAAGTTAACAAAAATGAGAGCCTCTAAATAAAATCATTTTTTTAAATTATAGCAACAATTTTGATTTCTCTAATAATTTTCTTTTTATTTCATGAGTTTGATCTTCCTAAATTTTAATCGTAAGATTTGGTTCTCATCATTTTATAAATTGACAATTTTCGTTCACTTCTTAGATTATTAATTAATAATTATAATTATAAAAATTATTAAGTTAATTAAAATTTATTAATTATTACAAAATAATAAAAAATTTAAACCCTAATGATTTTTATAATAATAATTATTATTGTTTATTGTAAAAAAATGATAATTTTTTTAATAATTAATAATTTAAATTAAATTATAATTAACTTAATAACTTTATTAATCATAAATATTACCCAAATCACAAATTTATAAAATTATTGGATCAGATGTTACAATGAAAATTCAGGACAACAAAATCATGGATTAAAAAAAAGGTTAATTGTAATTTTGATTCTCTTACTTTCTCAAATTTATGATTTTGGTCTTCTTAATTTTAAAATGATAATTTTAGTCTCCTAATTTTTAAAAAATAGCAATTTGATCAATTATTAACTAATAATTATGATTAATAGAGTTATTCAGTTAATTCAAAATTATTATAAAAAGTGTAATAATTTTTACACAAAAAAAAAATCAAAAAATATAAAAAAAAATCATTTTTAACATCTTTAAATAATTAATATTTTTTTAGTAAATTTATAGTTAATTTAATAAAAGAGAGTTTATTTATTTATTCCTAGTATCTAAATAATTTTTCTATCTTCGGAGTTACGTTATATTTTTCCTATATAATCTTATGTATTATTACTATTTAAAATTTATTTTTCCTATCTAAATCTTACCTATTACTATTCTCTATTTATTACTACATCTAAATCTTATTAAGTAACTTTTCTAGATTGAGATTCACGTTTTTAATTTTCCTATCTAAATCCTATCTATTACTACTACTACTATCTACATCTTCATCTTTCTGACTTAAACAGATCGTAACAAGAAAATGGAAAGTGAATGGAAGTTGGTTTCTATCTTGCTTGCTTGCGATTGTGATTGTGCATCAATCAAGTGAATCAAGTAAGTAATGTTCTGAAGTTTGAAAGTTTATCTATTTATTACTTCTATCTAAATCTTAACTAAAAACACTTCTACATTAATAAATACACTCCCATCTAACTTCTTTTGTGGAGGTCCATGGATAAATTCTTTGTTTTTAGATTCATTATATATTCTGGAGCTGAAAGAGTATAAAAAAAGTATACATGTATCAGTTCATAATAGAACATGAGAAATCCAGAATAATAACAAATTTTAGTCATTTCAATACGATAAGAAACTACGTTGTCAAAAAAACATTGCAACAAACTAGAGACCGATTATTTTTAAGAGGTGAAACAAAGAAAATTATGATGAATGGAGATTCTAATTTTCAAGGAGTAGCTACTCAACCCTTAAGCTATAGTCTATTAATGTGGCTTTTACTTAACAACAAACTCAACTACTGATTTAATTATTTGTATGTTTGGGCATTTACTTCCTACACCCTCCACAATGCCTCTTGCACTCCTCAAGTTAGTGTGTTTTGGGGTGTATGACCTAAATTCAGAGATGCCGGAAGTAAATGTCGTGTGTTTGTATCACAATTAGGCCTTGCAGCAAAAATGACGGAGGTTGTCAAAGTAAAGAAAAGGAGAAAAACAATATGATCCATCCCCAAATTAACTTTGCCCTAAACAAATCATATTACAAAATTAGGCCTTGCGCCTTACCCAAATCATGATCGCTGCCATCAACCAATTCGAACAATAGAAACACAGCAGTATTGCAGCATCAATAAATCCCCGACGATGGTTATCTATTTATATTGAGGTATTTTGATTGAAAAAAGATATGAAGGAAAGAGATGACAAAGTTCAGAGGGGACTGCGGTAGCTGATGGCAGAGAATAGAGACCAGAGAGTGATGGAGAAGCTAATTTTGTTCCATCTGAAAGTCTGCAAATTCCATGCACTCGTTTAGTGCACATTTCTCATTTTTGTGTTAATTGTCCATTCTTCTTTTTTCTTGGATTTTATTGGTTTTCAAAATTCTGAACCTCATTTTTGACAGATTAGTACATATCCAGCACGCGCAATGTACAATGCCATGTGCATTGAATCTATGACCACTAAATCTAATCAAATCATCCATGAAAATCTAATTCAATTAATTATAAAATGCAAAATTAACTCTGAAAATACCTGATTATGATTTTGAACCCAATCTGGTATTGTGGATTCTAGTTTGGTATGTGTGGGATGTTAACAGAAAAAAAATTATAAAGGATTTTTTTGAAAAAATAAAATAAAATTAAAGGAGGTATATTATTAACATATTTGCATTGTTTAAGAAGAACTACTATTTGTTACAAAAGTTAATTTGCACTGACTACACGAATACTTGTTAACTTTAAGGAAACAACAAATGATTTTGCACGTTAGACAGAAAACATGGATAGATAACTATTTAAGATCGATCAAAATCATAAACTTTAATCCCTTTTCAATTTTCATTTTGTATGCTAGTGGGGAGGGATACTTCGTGCATCTCTTTATATATTTTATTTTAAATAAAATAAATAAATAAAAATAGTTAAAAGATAAGGTTGTAGGTAATTTTTTTTTAGAAGAAAGTTATAAGAGTAAAATGAAAAAAGAATTGTGTATACCAAAATATCTTATAAGGTAGTACATTTTTGTACGTCCAATTCAGCATTTTATTTTTGTCGTGTGTAAATTGGTGTTCTTATTAAATTTCAGCATCAGCGAGTCTTTGGATTTGCTCCTTGTAATTTTCATTGATCATAGTAAATTGTATCTTTCTTTCATCCTTGGATGCAGGTCTATACTTCATTGTAGTTCAAACTGACATGAAATATTCATGCTATTTTTTTTTTTTTTTATAGGAATGCCTATTTTCTTCTTATTTTTTGGTTTCACATGCACCTTGTTAAACCTCTTCTACATAGTTTCAACCACTATTACAACAACCACATTTCTTGATTCAAGATCTTCATAATGAATTTTCTATGCAAAATATTAAGTCTTAATTATAATTTTTTAAACATTTAAGCAAAACTTCCACATTTTCAATCAAAACCACACACATCTTTTGAAATATCATATTAATAGTATCCATCTAACTATAATACTCAGGTCCACCACCACAGGTAGATCAAAATTTCGTAGGACCATCCAATCTTGATGGGAATACAAACCAGAAAATTAACCAATTTGGCACATAAAAGGCCTAAATTAATTTAAAGGCCAACTTGTGTTTGTTTCAAACCGCGTCGACAAGAAAACAAGTGTGGATGGGATATTGATCATAATGGTGTTTAAATCTAACTTTTCACCAAACTTATAATCAAAACAAAGTTGCCAAAATTTTCATCAGCTTCTTCTTCTGCCAACATGGTTATCACTTATCAAATATATAGCGTAAAAAAACACAATTGTTTATTTTATTGAGCTCCCACTCACGTACCCTGCCGAAGTTGAGTTTGATTTTTCCTGCGAAATTGGGGATTGAGGTGTGGACTATAGAGAGAAAGAAAGCAAAATTGTAATTGTTGTGTCATAAATCAAATCAAATCAAGTTGACTAAAAAGATACGTCTATTTCACTTTCTTATTCTTCATTAATTCCTATCTTTTATGATGCATGTAAAATATGATCCACGTAGCACTATACCTGATGCACTATACAAATTATTTTATAGTTAATTCTCACCTAGCTACCAAACACTATCACTTATTTTCATGTTTCCAAAGTTACTTTTCTCTTCTAAACTGAACAAAGTCAACAAACCATTAGGAAGTACTTTGCACCGCTTTGTGCTCCTAAATAATTAAGGAATTAATTTAAACGTGATAACAGTTTAAAGATCTTTTATAATTAATATATCATCCTCTAATTATATATTGTCATATATAATAAGATTGATGATTTTATATGCTTGGTGATTTTTAATGTATTGATAGTTTAAAAATCTTTAGCCTAATAATACATGAAAACTAAACCCAAAAAATAATCTCAAACCATTTGAGTAAGAGGATACTTAATTAATCAAATTCTAATGGACTTTTTTTTGTGTGTTGATAAAGAAAGTATGTCCAAGGCAAATAACTAACGACAACAATTTATGGTGGGAATATTAGCGGCATATCCTTTCACTATATTCTTTTAAGTTACGTATATAAAAAAAAATGTTAAAAATAAAACTCTCTCCAGCAATAATGCAATAAGCCTGGCTAGAGCCCCATATTTAAAGGGACATAATTTTTTTTTTTTTTTTTTGTGTATAGTTCATATAAATTTTAAAAGAAAATCATATCATTTTTAAAATTATATAAAAAAAATACTATAAAAAATAAGATGACTATTAATGATTTTTTAGTTATAATTACTAGTAATTAATCAACTAATGGGTGATGTTTCTTTTTTCCAATAAAAATGTATCCACAATTTTGAGAAAATGAACCGGCAATTCATGCATATGCAAACAAGAATATTGAACTTTCTAAATTCGTTTGGTATCCAAAATCTCAAGACTGGACTTGTGCTCCTGACATTTGTTTTTTCGGACATTGTACTCCTACTGAGATTAATAGAGTGGAATACCTTAGAAATGACCAAAAACTGCTGTTTGTAGTTAGCTGATTACAGTAATATGATGGCATAAATATCGGGGCCTAGCCTTGTGTGATAGTACTATATATATTCTACATTTCAAAGTATAATTATTAATCTACAACAAATACTACATGTAAGGTCTTTTTCGCTATTCCTCGATATATATATATATATATAGTACAAGCTGCGCACAAACAAAGGTGTAGCCTGATTCCGTGTGACCTTTAAAACGTGGTTATAATTCGCTCAAAAACCAGGATAAATCCCCCATGATTTTATTTGGTAACAATATTTTTTCTAGAACTAGAATGAGTCCAATCTTATAAGCATGCATGATTAACTTGATTTCCCAAAGTCAGAAGAATATTGATGTTCTGACATTGCAACGAAACGAGATAATTTCACCAAAGACCTTTTGCGACTGGCCCATAAGTCACCGGCGTGCATGATCATGATCACGACTTCAACTCACTTCCATTTTCACCACCACCTCCACTCGTCTCCTCCTTCGATTAATTGTCCTCTCTAACAATCTAGTTTGTGTCATTTTCTTTGTCGCTGCCTCCTTCATCTCATTTCTCCTTTTTAATTAGGGTTGGAAATAGAATTCATGATATGGTATATAAGTCTGACTTAAAGTATATAAGCTTTATTAAGTTTTATTAAGTGAATGTTTGATTTGACATCCACCATATACACGTTTAAGATAAAATTACATCCCATCGATGCAAAAATAATTATTAGTTGCGTTAAAGATCCACATTTGATTGTAGGACCGTGTCTAGAATATTTGAGGTCTTAAACAATTATTTTTATTTTTTTGAAGAATAAATATTTGTCTATACTTAAATGTTAGTTAACATCATCTTAAAAGGAAAAGAGAGAAAAGAGATAAATATAAATATGTTAGATAATATAATTTGATAGGATGAGAAATAAAGAAAATAAGGGAATGTTAGATAGGTATTTGTTATTTTGAGGTGTTGAAAAATTAGAACTCTTTTTAAATCCTACTCTAATATAATTTGTAAATTTATATTTTAATTTTTTTTAATTTTTAAACTGTAATTTTTTAACTAAAATTTAATAATTGAAAAATTTTAACATCTCACTCTATTTCGAGAAAAAAAAAATCATTAGGTATTATACAAAATTTATAGTTAAAACTATAATAATTAATCTTTACTTAAATAATTTCATCACTGTTATTTTCATCAAAATATTTATTTTATGAATCATATTATTTTTATAAAATTTAATATCTATAATCATTTAATGTTCTTCTAGTTTTAATTTAAAGAAAATATAATATAATATAATATTTGATAGGGATATAATAAAATTCTCAAATAATCAATAACAATATTTATTTTGAATTCTTATATTTTATTAATAAATTAATTATAAATAGTATAATAAATTTTATCTCTAAATAGTTTAGATTTAAAATAGATCATAAAAATATATGTAAAAAAAATATTTTTGAAATGAGGCCTAAGACATTGGCCTTGTGGCAACCACAACCCTATTTGATTGGTTATAATATTAAACCAAACACACACTTAGATTTGATCTTAATTAAAAAAATTAAAAGTATATGATTTTAATAACCTATTTTATGATAATTTAACACCCAAACAAAGATTAAAATATGTATGTTAAGTTTAATGAGATTCGGATTTTACTTGTTTATACTATATAAATATTTTTTAAGATTTAATATAACTTTCATCATAGTTTATTTTAAAATATTTTTTTGTAATAAAACTTTTAAATAGGACGCAGTTTTATATTTTAGTAAAGTTAATTATAAATTTTAGTTGGACTTTTACCTAGATGAACATATTTAACATTTCAAATTGCAAAATAAATGTTAACCTTAGGCTTAAAGACTTTTTTGAATACTCTAGACATGTAAATATGTTTTATTAAAAGTTTTGATTTGATTTATTTTCTAAAAACATGTAGCTAAACCTAAGTTTGATGTAAATTAGGTTATAGATCCCAGTCAAGCGACTAAACTTATTTTTACTCCTACTTTTAACATAATAAGTTTGAATTTGATTGCAATTATTCGCTGAGCACCAAATTTAAGTTTTAGGTTGTCTTGATTTAAATGGTTGTTAGAGATCGACGTGTCGATTAAGAGAATAAGATAGAGGAAGAAGGAGGTGGAAAAGAGAGTGTTATCATAGGCGGCGACAATGATGAAGAAGAAATAGGGGGAAAATTGAAAAAAAAAATCAGGAGAAGACGAAACAACACCACAGAGGAACTAAACTGCACTCAAGGAAAAAGATAGATGTAGAAATAGGAAAGACGCAAAAATAAAAAAAATAAAAAAATCTCAATCATTAATGAAAAATTAATATATCTAAAAGTGTAGATTTATTTTCCCATGGAAAAAGATTGGCTCTCCCACCCTAGCCAATGCATATTATCAACCAAAAGTCAATCACTATCACTTATATTTATGAAGATTTGGTTACCAAAAAAAAATATTTATGAAGATTTCTCATTAATTTACAAGTATCTTCTTAATCTACATACCATATATTCCTGTACCAAAGTCTCATCTCACTTGAGTGTTAAAGACTTAGCAAATGCTATCACCTCATACATAGTGCTTATCAACAACTAGAATAGCAAACTACCTAAAAATATCTAAAATGATTTTTAGGAATTTTTTTTATGCTTTTAGGGATTTTTGTTAACTTCTTATCTCTTTTAATTAATCTATCTTCAGCAAAAAAAAAAAAAAAAAAAACTCTTTTAATCTATCATTTTCAATATATTTAGTTCAAATTTAAATATTTTTTTTTATAAAAAGTATCAGTAATTAAAGAAACATTTATATTATAATATAAATTATTTATCAAAAATTAAAAATATAATTTATATTAAAAAATATTTATTTATTATTTTTTGGTGAATATGTTAGGAGTTTTATTACACGCGTTTTATTACATGTGAATGCACCCACATATTAGGACTTTTTTTTTTTTAGAGGAACATGCTGGAAGTTATATTTATTTATTTATTTTTGGTGAATATGTTAGGAGTTTTATTACACGCGTTAGTTCCGAAACATTATTATTTTTTTCTTAATATTAAAAAATAATTTGGTCTTTTTAATTTTTAAAAAATAGATTATCTCTTCCATTATTTCTGTTGTGGTCTCTACACCACCAAATAATTTTTCTTTTTTTTGTGTAAGAAGTGTATTTTGCACAAATGTAAAAATTAAAATCATTATAATAATTAATTACATGTATATTCAATTATCGTTATTAATGGAATAAATTTGCTAAAGATTGACATGAATATAAAAAAAAAATTCTTTAAGAAAAGTTTTTCCAAATTTAAACGAAGACTCCAAACACATTACTTATATATATATATATATATATATATATATATATATATATATATATATATATAAACAGCTAAATTGGAGCCTCACCTAGTGGCTAGTGGAGATATATGATGTTGTACTTTTTAGCTTTTAGCAAGTGTCATCGCTTTCCACCCACCGCCCCACCACTTTAGTCTTCATTCATGAACATAAGCATAAGCCATCACGCATATTGGTGTTACATTCGATCGAGTTCAAACGTATTTTGATGATAACGATGGCCACAGAAGCCAATATATATACCAAAACAAGAAAAATATAAAATTTCTAAAAACAAAAGATAGAATTTCAGTAAGATAGTTTGTTCATTTTAAGGGGGAAAAAAAGACTTCGGAGGAAAAAGGTAAATATTGCAGCTAAGGAGAAGTTGGTTCAAATGTATTTGAAGAACAGTTTTAGAAAACTTTAAACACACTAAAATAGAATAAGAAGAAAAGAAAAGGAGAAAAACTTTCTCAATTGGGAAACAAAATCTTTAAATTTCAGGTACATTAAACTTCTTTTAATATAATGATTATGGTTAATGTTTTTCAAATTTGCAAGTCTAAATTAATACTTAGTATATTGCTATAGCAATCCTTATCCATAAAAATTAGCATAAGTAATTAGTCTTAAATTTGGGTTATACTACTATAGATTACGACAAAATTGAGGAATTCTACCCCAACCCTCCTCATTGGTTTTCGTTCATTAGCCAACCGTACGTGTTCCACTTAATTTAACCAATTCAAGCCCAACTTTATCTCTTATGTTTTTCTTTTCTTTCTTCCTTTTCCCTATTTATGTTAGACTTATAGTATAAGTCAACATTTTATGTGTCACATTCACATATCATATCATATTCAGTAGTATAACAGCGACCAGCAAGTGTCTCTGACTACTACACAGTTAGTGGGAACCATATCACACCAACGAATGCGATATCCCTTTTTTTCCACACTTCGTCTAGCTCCTATATAAACATGTTTTGAATTCATGAAAATTCGACTCAAATCACGTTGAGGAGCCTGAGAGAAATTTTGTAGCTAGAGAGAGGAAGCCAAAGAGAACATGATTATGGAGAAGGGTAGAAAAGAAGAGCAGGCCACGACGCTCAACAAATATGCCTTCGCGTGTGCTGTAGTTGCATCAATGGTATCCATCATATCTGGCTATGGTAATATTGCACTCTCTCTCACATTTTTTTTTTTTTTCATTCTTTGCACTAATTTCTCGTAAGTTTTATTATTTATCACTATTTTGTAATCTCACCAACAATATAACACGGCTTAAATATGTTTATAAACCATTTTGATTTTAGTATCTAAATTCTACTCTCTTTTTTCATTATCTAAAAAATACATTTTATCTTAATATATATTCTTAGAATTTATTAAAGGATAACATGATACTTCGTTTTTCATATCACCAATTAATTGATAATGTAATATTTTGTTAGTCTTATATGTCATTAATTGACATTTATCATGACTGATACTAAAAATAAAATCAAACATAAAAATATTATGTGTATGATTAATATATAAGAAAAAATATGTTCTGAAGAAGTATTGTTGAACATTTTTATTTATAATCATTTATGTTTTATTTTAATAGTTTTTGATGTTACGATATTTTTTCATTTTTTCTATTGCACTTAGAGATAATATTATTAAGAGAATTTAGCTCCTTAAATGAATTTAACTTGTACTGTTGTAAATACATTTTGCTAGCCAAGATACATCACTTAAATGAACAGGACATTTAGATAGTGTTTTTAGTATTATTCTTTAATATAAATTAAAAGTTCATCTTGATAATCTTAATAAAAAAAAAAAACATTACAGTATAAATTATCGATTCAAAGAGAGACTTTAATTCTAATTAAAAAAAAAAAAAACCAACAAAAGCATCTAAAAATGTTATGTCCAACTTTTTCTTCTTAATTTCAAATGATTGTATAGATGAATTTGATGTACATGTTTAAAAGTTTTTAACTCTTTGTATTATCTATCCACATACATGATTTCAGACACAGGTGTTATGAGTGGAGCAATGATATTCATAAAGGATGACATGGGAATCAGCGACACCCAACAAGAGATTTTAGCAGGAATCTTAAACCTATGCGCATTGGTGGGGTCCTTAGCCGCAGGAAGAACCTCCGATTACATCGGTCGTCGCTACACAATTCTGTTGGCTTCAATCCTCTTCATGATCGGTGCAATTCTCATGGGGTATGGTCCAAACTACGCGATTCTAATGCTTGGAAGGTGCGTTGGCGGCGTTGGCGTAGGCTTTGCTCTCATGATAGCACCGGTTTACTCAGCAGAGATTTCCTCTGCTTCTTCGAGGGGATTTCTAACCTCTTTACCAGAGCTTTGCATTGGCATTGGGATCTTACTTGGGTACATATCAAACTATTTGTTGGGAAAATTGGCATTGAAACTTGGGTGGAGGTTGATGCTTGGCGTTGCGGCTCTTCCTTCAATTGCGTTGGCTTTGGGGATTCTTGCAATGCCAGAATCCCCAAGGTGGTTGGCAATGCAGGGTCGTCTGGTGGAAGCGAAAGAAGTGCTGCTGCAAGTTTCGAATACCGAAGAAGAGGCTGAGCTTCGGTTAAGCGAAATAAAAGGTGTCATTGTGTTTAACGAAGTGAAACCAAAGTCTCAAGGCGAAGGAGTTTGGAAAGAGTTGCTTGTGAGGCCGACGCCGGAGGTTCGCTGGATGCTGATCGCCGCCGTGGGGATTCACTTCTTCGAGCACGCGACGGGGATCGAGGCCGTGATGTTGTACAGTCCAAGAATATTCAAGAAAGCTGGTGTGACAAGCAAGGACAAGCTCTTGCTTACAACTGTTGGCATTGGCCTCACCAAGATCATTTTCTTGGTGATAGCTCTGTTTTTGCTCGACAGAGTTGGGAGGAGACGCCTCTTGCAAATCAGCACTGGGGGGATGGTTTGTGGGCTCACACTTTTGGGCTTTAGCTTGACCATGGTGGATCGTTCCAGCGAAAAGCTCTTGTGGGCCTTGAGCCTCAGCATTGTGGCCACGTATGCCTATGTTGCTTTCTTTAATATTGGGCTTGGGCCTGTCACTTGGGTCTATGCGTCGGAGATTTTTCCCTTGAAGCTGAGGGCGCAAGGGGCTAGTATAGGAGTTGCGGTGAATAGGACCTTGAATGCTGTGGTTTCCATGAGTTTCATTTCGGTCTACAAAGCAATCACTATTGGTGGGAGCTTTTTCATGTTTGCTGGGATATCTATTGTGGCTTGGGTGTTCTTCTACTTTTTCCTTCCGGAAACAAAAGGCGTGCCCTTGGAAGAGATAGAGATGCTGTTCAGCAAAAAATCCGGTGGCAAAAATGTAGCAACAGAAACCGGTCCAAGATAAATAAGTGTAGCGTGTTATATTGAGAAAGAGAATAGGTGTGACAATGTAGTGCATGTTTGTATTGGGTTAAAAAACGCCAATCAACTTTCAATCCAAAGTCTGTGAGTAGTAGTTTTTATTAAAATGTATATTTTTTTTCCTGTTGAAATTGAGTTCATGAGCGTAACATCATTTTCCTTGCATTGCTAAGTCAAAAATTCAATGAAACGAATGGCCATAAAAAAATATGAAACTCCAAAAACACAAAGCTAAAATGTGACCATGATTCGTATGTTTCAAAGCCTGCAATAGGCATACATTACATGCTCCCTTAAAGAATAATAATTTTCACCAACCAGTGTTGACCACTTTTTCGTTTCGATATATGCCAATACCAACAGTATCCATTAAACAATTTTGGTCCATGTTATGAACCTATTTCTAGTAAATTCGTGGTTAATGTTCTTACCATTACAGTAATTTGTTTGTTTGTTTGAATGAACAAGTTTGTATCACACGGAAACGGTGCCGTCTCTGTGTCGGTCGCCTGCAGTATCGATGTCGGTGGCTTTATGGTAATCAATGGTCACCATTACCCCCACCTAAGAAGACACATGTCAACATTACTTAATGGAAGCAGCAATACATTGTGATTGACAATTGTGGTCTCCACACTAAAGCGTAAACACACCACGATTTCAGAATATATTTCATTGATTAAAATAACAATTATTGTTTCTTCATCACGCCAGATCATGAGATGATGAAACCCATGCAGAAGCACCCACCAAGATAATCAAAATTTCACATCCAAGAAATGAAGGATGAGGAGACACTGCCAATTGCGAAAAAGGAAGGCTCAGGCTCAGGCTCAGGTTTGTTCGGAAAAGGCAGTTACAAATTCTGGGCAATAGCTGCCATGCTGCTCCTCGCATTCTGGTCCATGTTCACCGGCACAGTTTCTCTCCGCTGGTCCGCCACACACAACACTCTCTCCCAAGACCTCCACGCCCCCGTCGTTCACGACCACCTCGACGTCCTCGTAAGTTTGAACCTAACTCAATCCTACAAAACAAAACCCGACTTATAACTATAAAACGAGAAGAGCTTTACACTCATCGACGTGGGATCTCTAATGAAATGTGACGTTGCAAGTGCAGGAAATGGAGGAGAGGGAGAAGGTAGTGAGGCACATGTGGGACGTGTACACGAACAACCGTGAGATCGGATTGCCGCGGTTCTGGCAGGAGGCCTTCGAGGCTGCGTACGAGGTTTTGACCAGTGATGTCGCGGAGGTTAGAGACGCCGCCGTCGCCGAGATCTCCAACATGTCTCTGCGCTCCTTCGATCTTCAATTGCCTGCTGTTACACATTCTGCGGTTGTTACTTCTCCTCCTTCTTAAGTTCTTATTAAAATTCCCGCTTTACTGTACAAGTTGAATACTAAATTGGATTTACCTGTGCTTCTTGTTTATCATGTGAATAGGTATGCATAGTCACCAATCAAAAAATTATGTTAGACATAACTTATAAGGAAGTTATGTTACACTGTTTGATACATCTACTATCATAACTCGGTATTTCCAAAGGAAAAGCTTTCAAAAGTCAAAAACACTTTCGCCTGTATCCAAACAGGTCTCTAATTATAGTGTTATACTATTATAGTAATTAGTAAGTTTGTAAAAACAGAGTGATGCCGGTTAAACTCTTGTTAACTTGCATTCATGAAATTTTGTTGAATCGAAATGAATCCTTTTGAAGAAACTTTCTTCTTTCTTCAGTTAGATGTTTTACAATTTGAAGCACTGTATCGTGTCAGTGAAAGTAAAAGTTTTGAGTTTCTTTTTTAAGAAAAAACTTTTTGGCTTGATTTCACATTTTGTTCCTTGTCTTGCAAAGATTTGATTTTGATATGCTTTGTTCCAATTTCAATTATCTCTCTGCCTCTTGGTTTTCCAAAGATGCAAATTAAATCCTCCAATGTGGCCCTGCTCTTTTAACAAAGATATTGATATGTCTCCTAATGGTAGGAGCTTTATAGCACCCGATTCAGTTGCCCCTTTTCTTCTATTATTACTGTTTAATTTAGGTAGGTGATCATCATGACTCCGAAGGTTGGAAGTGTTTACAGAAAACAGACAGTAAATTGTAATTGTAAATTAGGGTAGCCTGCATAATCTT
Organism: Amphicarpaea edgeworthii; assembly: GCA_014843725.1. Taxonomy (NCBI): domain Eukaryota; kingdom Viridiplantae; phylum Streptophyta; class Magnoliopsida; order Fabales; family Fabaceae; genus Amphicarpaea; species Amphicarpaea edgeworthii. The sequence continues at coordinate 7,623,510 of CM026325.1, forward strand.
GGTGAATTAACTGTCCTCCACTCCTTCCTTTCCTGAATATGTTAAGGAGATTCAACATTAGAGTATTTCAGCTAGTGAGTTTTAGGTCTGAACTTGTTTGTATGCACAATATGGCGATCATAAATAGACGGAAGTTTGGGTATGGCTTATAGATTAGAAATAAAGTCACTTGTAAGTTTTAATGTTCTTGGTTAGTTGGTTTAGCCTTTTTCTGTCTTCGTTTACATTTTTAGAGGTGCTAAGGAAAGGTAAGTTATTTGATATTGTAGATTTCTGAGCTAGTTTCAGTTTAACAAGATTTTGTGAAGGGAATGGTGAAAACAACATTTTGTTATGATTAGAAATGTTTAATATTTCTTTTAACAAAATCGCAAAAGCAGGAAATTGGTAAGCGTCTTGAGGGTATAAACTGAAAAATCGCAAATGTTATCTTTTAGACATAGCATTTTAGCAATCATTAGTAAAAAGTTTATAAACTGAAAAACAAAATCAGCACCCTTGTCCTTAACAGAAATTGTTAGATATATTAATGCTTTCATTCCAGATACTATGGTATTCTCACTGCATTATGTACCATTTCAGAGAGCAAGGGAACATACTAAGAATCTCAAGCAAGTTCAGAAAAGCAAAGGAGCAACCTCCGAAAGTGCTTAGAGATTAAAATGTGGAGCAACCAAAAGGCATGATTTACTTCAAAAGGGTCGTGTTAGTTACCATTAGTTTATGAGGTCCCATCTTCATGCTTTCATAACACCAAAATTTGTGTATTGTAGTAGGTCGTGATTCTTTCAAATTTTCCAGTCAGTTTCATAATCTTCATAATGATGTGAGTGTTACTGTACTAGTAAATTGGAGCGTGAACAATTAACTTCGAAAATATATTTTAGGCTTAACTTCATAAATATCCTCATAAAAGCAAGTACTTAGTTAAAAAAAAAAAAAAACTAGATACATGCCTTGGCCTTTCCTGATTTTTTTTTAATTTCTTTTATACATAATAAATAAGTAAATATATATATATATATTAATAATTGAGAATTTATTTTTACTTTGGGGGCAAATAATAATAATTAGGTTTTATTTGTTGTAAAATATTCTATTTTCCTTTTATAATATTTATTTTTGAAGATAATTATATTTTTATTTTGGGACTCTGTATGGCACGACATGTTAATTATGGCTGGAAATGAAAACATAATTTAATGGGTAAGCCTGGAAAGAGTTAAAAGCTTAATTTGGAAGATTAAGAAGTCGTGTCTCTGTCTCATGACTAAGACCAACCAAATGAGGTGGGAGATGGTAACTGTACCAACCCCTTATTGTCCTATTTGCCATGTTCAAAACGAATCAACTATTCATATGCATGCGCGATTGCTTTAACGTAAAACGTAATATATGGCAAGGTTATGTTCATTTATCTACTTTGAATAACCTATTTGCATGAGATATTCAGTCTTGGAGTATAACTGTAATGTGGATGCATTAGCTAGGGCCTAAGGAGGCATTGAACCTCCTAACTTTTCTTTCTACGTTGTTTTGGGCTTTTGTCCCTCTTATCCATCAAAAAATAATTACATTAATTATCTTTCATTATTTTACTATATGTAATAACAAAATAACATATATTTTTATTTATTACACTAAAATTAAAATGACAATAAAAATAATCATCACAGTAATTATTATTCTTCAGTTTTTAGAAAAAAACAAAAAACAAATATAAAATTGGTTGAGTTTGAAAAGAGCATAGCCCACGGTATTTTTTTTTTATATCACAAGAACTAAAATATCAATTTTAAATTTAAAGAACTCAAACTTATTTCAAATTTAATGTAATGATTAAAAATATATTTATATTGTTGTTGACAATCTTTTTTGCGTTTTCTTATGACTTATAGGATAAATATTTTATTCTTTTAATATTTTAATCAATGTCCTAAGAATACGGGTTACTAACATTGCATATTTAATAGAGTAATAGTAGTATTTACTAGTAATAATTTTACACTCTTTAATTAAAACAAAGAAAGATTGTAGTTAATATAATACAGTAACTTTTTCCCCCCTAAAATTCCTCAGCTATGAAATTGGGAATTGGAAACTGGAAAATCATGAATAATTGTTCGTCCATATCCCGTTCACGAAGTTCACACTTGGCACTCCGCATGTGTGGCATTTTGGTAAATCCGGTCCCAAGGAGATGCAAATATGAAGCCTTTTTTCCGATATTTACATAATCCATGACGTGTTCGAAAATGGCCAGTCCAATACAATACGCGCTTCACCCTTCTCGAAAACAAACACAGAAAACCCCAATCTCAGCCGTTCATTCCCTCCACGTCACCGATCCCCGTGAATCCCAATCCAACGGCCCTCATCGCTACAAGACAAAACGCCCCGAACCACAAAGGCTTAGCCCACCTGAACCCTAGGTCAGACCCTAACCTCGAGCCCGTTTGTTTCCCCAGACGCATAGAGAAAGAAAACAAAAGAGGTTTATCATCCCCCCATTCGCCAATGAGAGAGAAATTATAAAACACACTTTAGAGAGAGAAACACAAACCTAAATAACTCACTCCTTCAAAAACCATCATCACCGCGCTCCAATTTCATTTCATTTCATTTCCCACACTCCAAAATTCGGGTTCTCTGTTTTTAATTCAATCCAATCCGATTCCATTCATCACCGAAACGCGTTTGGTGTGTTCTGTTCGCACCACTATTCATGCGTCGGGTTAACGGAGGCGATACTTAAAGGCGTGTTTTGGCTTTAGAGACGGTGTCGTTTTGTATGAGATATAGGATTTCGTATTTGATGGACGAGATCTGGGAGAGGGCTGTGGAAACGGCGTTGGACGGCGAGAAGGACCACGCGGCCGCGCGGACGCTAACCCTAGACGGCGCCGTTAAGTGCGTGCAGGGCCGGTTACCACCGCCGAGCCTCCTAGAGCGGTTCCAGAACCTCCAGCACCTTTCGATAGCGAACGTCGGCGTTTCGTCGCTGGAGCAGTTTCCGCGGCTCCGGAATCTGCAGAAGCTGAACCTCTCCGACAACCGGATCGCCGGTGGTCTCGAGTTTCTGGTTCAGGCTGGTCTGGATTCGCTGCGTGACCTTGATTTGTCGAACAATCGGATTCAGTACATTGAGGATCTCGCGCCGCTGGCGCAGGTGAAGCTGGTTTCGCTGGATCTGTACGAGTGTCCCGTGACGCGCGTGAAGGATTATCGATCTAGGGTTTTCGGGTTGATTAAGTCGCTGAAGTACTTGGACAAGATGGATGCGGAGGAGAACGAGAGGCCTGAGAGTGACGACGAGGATGACGAGGAGGAGGAGGAAGAGGACGAGGACGACCCCGGGAGCGGCGAGATTGACGGCGGCGAGGAGGACCGTCCGTTTGGGATTAACAATGGACACAGTGAGGGCGCTGACGGTGTGGTTGATGCTGATGAGGAGGAGGAGAGTGACGCGGATGAGGAAGAGACGGAGACCGCGAGGCAGGTGGTGGTTAATGGAGAGAATCATCGGGAGAACGGGTTTCGTGTTGCGCCGGTCGAAGGCGATGACGTGGAGGAGGAGGACGATGAGGATGATTCTGGGGAGGAGATTGATGAGGAGGAGGGGGATGATGATGATGTGGTTGAGGTTCATGAGATTGAGGATAGTGATGATGATGATGGAGTGGAGGAGTATGACGAGGATGATGATGATGAGGACGATGAGGAGGAGGAAGAGGTGGATAACGACGAGGGCAAGTTTGCGGAGCCCGAGAGTACCGGGAGGTTGACGAGTACTGAGGGGGAGATTGACGGGCATGAGCAGGGGGAGGATGGGGATGATGATGATATTGGGGAGACTGGGGAGGATGAAATGGGGGTCGAAGATGATGGAGAGTTTGAAGAAGACGACGATGACGTGAGATAACCCTTCTCACTTGTTATCACTTTTGTTTATTGCATGCTTTTTTACATATGTGGGATGCTCTTTTGTATGTATATCTTGGTGCTAACAGTTTCTGCTTGGTGTGACTTTTTCATGTTGCCAGATTGCTGAAGAGGAGAAATGGTTTTTGTTGTTCTTTATATTTGTGAAATTTTGTTGACTGATGTTTGCTAAATGGATTTAAACTTTTGTTTATTAGATTTCATTTTATTTGCATCTTGCGTTTTTATATTTGTGTGTTGTATATTTGGACTGACTTCGTGTCTTGCATGTTTTGTGCTTGTGATTTTTGTGTTCTACACCCTGTGCTAATTGTCAGTGATTCTGAATACGCTATTTCAGCTATTTGTCACTGCTTCAACTGATGAACAGAATGTATTATTATTGGGTGCTGTTGTTCTTTTTTATATCGTGTAATTGTTTGGTATTTAAAAATGTAAACAAATTTTGTGCACAATTGTCTTATTACCAGTGCCTTTTTATTTTAGTATACATTAAATGCCAGATGAATTGGAATTCTTCTGAAGATACCAGAAACAGCATATAGCAGTATAAGCTGCAATTGAAGTTTTGGATTTTATTAATTTCGTTGTTTTTAATTTGGCTGCAAGAAAGCTTCAGAGTTTGTATACTTTTTTATTTCGTTATTTTTAATTTGGCTGCAAGAAAGCTTCAGAGTTTGTATATTTTTTTATTTTTGTAAATTTCTTATATTCTATTATTATGTGAAAATCCTCCTTTAATTATATGAAATCCTGTCTTCTATTTTTTTTCGTTGTCTTGTTCTCTTCATTAACATGTGATTGGCAGTCCTGATTTTGATTACTCAGGATTGTAATGTTCATCATGTACAATCATTTTCCTTTGTTATTATGCCAGATTACATAGTTTTTCTTTGTTTGGGGGGGTGGGGGTGGGTGGGGTGTCATCTTAACACGTGATATGTTGTGGACGTGTATTATTTGCTCAATTAGCCTTTCCTGAGATTTTGTTGTACATGTCCTGCTTCTGTAGGCTTATTTTGGTTGTAAACTAAGATACTAAATAATATATGGTTATGGTGTGGTGATTTGTTTGTTTTCTGATACTTTTAACAGAATTGTAATCTTTTTAAGTTTTTTTGGTCCTAAACTGTGATATTACATGAGCTTTGCGGGAAAACTTTGAATGATTGGCTGGTAATGAAATGTGGCAAATATAGAATGTATCCATGTGCTCTGGCTTTGAGTTGGTTTGCTAAAACCCAATGGTTATTTTTTTAGGCTGGTGATGATAATATATAGTACTATATATCATGAAAATCTCTTTTGACTGTTGGCTTTATTTTCTGTGTTGTTTTTCCTGATTTATGAGTTTGTCTCAGGTTTTTAATGAAGCTTTGGAATTTTTGCTGTAATCACAGGAAGAAGACTATGGTGCTGGGTATCTTGTTCAGCCAGTTGGACAGTCTGATGCTCTGAATGCTACTGCTGGAGGTGTTGATGTAGATGCAGGAAATGATGATGATGGTGAAGAGGAGGATGAAGTTGATGATGAGGATGATAATGATGATGTTCAGGTGGTGCCTCCTCCTGACCCTTCACAGCTCAAGAGGAAGAGGGATGATGATGAAGAAGAGGATGTGGACAGTGACGATGATGAAGATGTGGTTGCATTCACGAAGTCACCCAAGAAGCATCTTTGACGGCACCACTCTAAAATATAGAAGTATGATGTTCTTGTTCTGTTTCAGGCTTCCATGTATCGGAAGCAGCAGGGAAAACCTCTCAGTTTAGATAGAAAGAACGATGGTTAGTTTTTAGGAATTTAACTCTTCATGAAACAGAGGACAACATATTAGGGAAAAGAATTGTATGGTTGGTTGGGTGGAAATATGTTTAGTTCAAAAAGTCGTTAGTGTTTTTTCCCTCTTGCCTTTCACATATAGCCGTTACTCTATTAAATATTCAAATGGCAGTTATCAGAGGTTTACCGCTCGATGCTTGCTGGTGTTGTTGGCTTGTAAAGGGAACACTCTACTGGATGGAGGGAAAGGGTGGGAACCTTTTGATTTATTTTTTTCATTTCAAAATCTCTAGTTTATTGGAGTACGTACTTTTTTGGTGGGAGAAAAAGGAAAAGCTTGTAAAAACACCTGTAGATAGTTTTGTTGTTATGAAAATGATTCCCGATCGATCAAAATTTGGTGCCTATTGTCTATTGTAATGACGTGGCTGTTTCATAAATTATTGCTGTTGTTACGTGGAATTATTCCAGTTTCTGTCTCACATTTATTTTGATAACAAAACAATGAGCAAAACTTGGTCCCGTTGGAGGAGTCAACTGCCATGTAATGTGCCAATGGGACCCTCGGTTAATGTATGCAATTGTTTTGATCTCTCCCATAACACAAAATTTACAAGTTGCCACGTGGTCCTGATATTGAATTGCACGGTGAGATCAGCAGCAATGTTTATGCCATTAAATTCGTTTTCCCAATTAGAATCCAATAATAAGCATGTCACTGAGACAAACCTATATTCTCGCGTGAGCCACACGCAATGTAATGTTGAGCTAGCGAGCGAGAGCGGTGTAGCCCCAACATTACATCGGTGAGGTCCAGCTTTCACGCGATTCTTGCTCCTTTGATGGCACAAGTGAACATCACAAACGGCGGCCTGTGTTCCTCTGCTAACCATAGAGCAATAAACTGACTAAGATTTTCTTTTTTTAATTTTAATTTAATATTAATATTTTAAGATTTAAATATATTTTTGTTGTGATGTTTTATGTTTGTGTTTTAAAAGATCTTTGAAATAGATTTTAATTTAATTACTATTGTATTGTTATTATTACTTAAATTATTTATTTATCAATTTTTCTATGTTAGTTAAAGTGTAGGTAATTGATCCACCCTATGTTTCTTATTATAAGAACAAAAAAAATGTTTTATACACAAATTAAGAAAATTAATTAAATACAATAAATTTCACATTTTCACGTTATTCTTTCTAAATTATCTTTGAGTTCTCTTTAAAAACTCCTCGTTACTTTTCCAAAATAAACAATTAAAAAAATTATTGAAAGATATTTTAGACAAAATAGTTTAAAAAGTTAAGTTTTGAGTATAAAATTAGCAACAAAATACTACTCCCTCTATTTCTTATTATAGGCATAGTTTTATAAACCGTAGAGTATTTTTTGTTGCTTATTATATAATAAGAAACACAATAATATGAATAATGTTGTATTTAGGTACCAACAGGAAAATTGGCATTAAGAATTTTTTTTTTAAGTGTGAATATGAGAATGAGTATTATAATACTCTCCGTGGAGCTTATCTATTTTCATCTCGTCCCTAGTCACATGAAATATAAAGACTATGTTTTTAAAAATTAAAAACATATTTAAGTGTTACAGTTATTGTTTAAAATAAAATAGAAAACATTTTCTATATCATTTTTTTTTCATTGTATTACACTTATCTCACTTATTATTTATTATTTAAAGTTGATAAACATAATTATTAAAAATTCATGGATTAGAGATACAATTACTTTTATCTGAAACAATCAAGTTAGTGAAAAGAACAAGAGAAGTGTACAAAAGTAACACTACTCCATCATATGGCATATAGAGAAGTTTTTAATTTTTTATTTATTTATAAATATTAGTGTGAAAATTGGGCCAGCTTGATGGCTGCTGGGCCAGACTAAATTTGGCTGTAAATATGATGACCTAAAAAAGAATTAGGCGAATTTAACTTACCTCAACTTAAAAGAACAAGCCATGCTGCAGTTTGTAAATTCATTGGCCCGAACACTATCAGACCTATTTGACACGGCATTTTTTAATATTTTTATATATTTTTCTTGTAAAATTAGTATAAATTTAAGGGGGGGAAAGAGCTAATTTGCCACACGCCAGACTAGCCTATTTTTAACGTAAAAGTTTAAATTTAAGAGTATTACAATTTACAAGTCAGTCAAAATAAATATAACAATTCTTAATTATAAATTCTAGAAAAAAGTGAAAAATTCTTATCATATATACATCCTCGTTTCCATCCCCATTCTCCGTTGGGGATTAAAAATTTGACCCATCCCCGTCCCTATCGGGGATTGGGTTTTCTAACTCCACCCTATCCTTCATATACATAATAGTCTCAAATTATAAAATAATTTACATGATCGTCTCAAATGTTACTTGTGACATCTTTGTATAACAAATTTTTATTTCTCTTAATAAACCAAATTGTTTCATTTATTTTATTAATAGAAATATTATTTAACAATTTTTTTTATATATAAAGTTAATATACAATGAGTTAAAAATATTATTTTATAATAAATATAATTAAATTAATGATTAATATAAAATTTTAAACTTATGATTTATGTAATAAATAGATAGATTATTTTACGGTATTTATATAATTTACTATATTAACAGTAAGGACGAGTACGGGTGTGGGTGCGGGGGCGGGAATCACAATTCCCAACCCTAATCCCGTCTTTGACTTTCTTAAACAGGAAAAATCTAAACCCACACCCATACTCAGTCAACTTAGATTTTTCCCGTCAAAATCGGGATAGGAATGAAAATATCCCCACAAATTTAGGTTCAATTACCATGCCTAATTATATATATTTTTCTTCTCATGATATGATATGTGTCATTATTATTAAACAACATATATTTTTGACAATTTGAATGATTGTCATCTTGATAAGGATGGAATATGGCATTGTCTACACAAAAAGAGATTAGGAATTTGAAATTTGAGTAGTCGGTAAAGGTTAATAAAAACATTAAAAAAATATAGGTTAATAAAAATTAAAAATACATAATAAAGATGGAATTTTACCTTATATGGACAAAGGGAAATTAAGCAAAAGCTCATGTTGAATATATAGTATTTTTTTTTCTTCATTTAACTATGTTATTTTTTGTTTAAGTTAATACTAATGTTCACAATTATAAGTTATAGTTATATGACAATAGGTAAAACAAAATTTCTATTAGTCTTTATTTATCCAAACAACATATCCAAAAATAAGTAGTGAAGAAAATGTTACTAAAAATATGAATGAAATATTTTGAAGTGGGAGGATTATAAGCTATTTGTGGTTAATATTTGGCTGTTGATGATGATCAAATAAACACCAACCAGAAAATGGTAAAATCTACTATAAATGACTTAAACTAAGTAAAAGGTGGCAGAGACCCTCCTTTCTAGGAGGTGCATTGAATTTGAGAGGATTAATTCCTAGGAACGGTTATTACAATTACATTTTGTTTTCATTTGAAACAGTTCTTTCCAGAATTTCTCTGGGACTCCTTCCAGGTAATAATCATAGTAATAATTTTTTTTCTTAAAGAAACATATACTAGTATTATATCATTCAAAAGAAGAGTTTCATTAGAACTAGGAATGAAATCAAAGACATGTCGACATTGGTGTTTATTTTGTGAGCATGTTATTGACGGATTAATCTTGGTCGTCAAAGATCATTTTGATTTGTGTGTGTTTTTGACAGGGTTCAACCATTACCATTGTGAGAAAAAAGAGGTAGTAGAAGAGAAAAAAACTGGTGTTCCGGCATTTGAATGGTTTTGAAGGAATAAACCATTTTGCCGGAACCCAGAGAAAAAAAATGGCTTCCACAACCGACAAATCCGCTCCACACAACAGACTACCAGATGACAAGACTCCCAACGATCGCACTCCCGACGATTCCACGCCCAATGATGCCACTCCCAATGATGCCACTCCCAATAATTCCAAGGCATCGACGCATAAAAGCCCACCACCACCACCACCATCATCATCATCTCCTTCTTCGGTGGGGGACCGTGATGCAGCGACGGGAAAAGATACGCAGCACAAATCACTGTCGAAGGGGAAATCTAAGGACTATGATAGTGCGAATAAAGCAATTACGGGGGCTGCGGCTGGAGTAGGCTTCGTTCTTCTTCTTCTCTTCATTGTGGGCTTCATTTGTATCTGCAGGAGGAAGAAACGTAAGCAGAAGAACAAGTACTATTATCAAGATGCTTCTCCTAGAAAAGGTGCATGCACCCATCACAACTCTAATTAATTACTATTTCTTTCACTTACCATCATTGGATGATGATTTGCACAGGGAATAACTATTACAACAGCAACAACCACAGTGGGCAGCACCCTCTCCCTAGTTGGCAACCGGGTTCGAGTCCTAATGGGGGTGACCATGTTATGAGTGTACAACAACAACAAGGAATGGCAATGAACAACAACATGGGAATGGGAATGGGAATGAACATGAACATGGGTCCTCCAAGTGGTGGTTGGGGTACACCACATCCTCAAATGAACAGTGGTGAGATGAGCTCAAATTACTCATTGGGGATGGGTCCTTCTTCATCACCAGGCATTTCTATCACACTAAACTGTGGCACCTTCACTTATGAGGAGCTAGCAGCTGCAACCAAGGGATTTGCCAATGAGAACATTGTGGGACAAGGTGGGTTTGGATATGTGCACAAGGGAGTTTTGGCTAGTGGGAAGGAAGTGGCTGTTAAGAGTTTGAAAGCAGGTAGTGGACAAGGTGAACGAGAGTTCCAAGCTGAGATTGACATCATTAGCCGTGTTCATCATCGCCATCTTGTGTCACTTGTTGGATACTGCATTTGTGGAGGCCAGAGAATGTTGGTTTATGAATTTGTTGCCAATTCTACTTTGGAACATCACCTTCATGGTAAGTACTACTGTTTTATGCTTATGTAAAGTATAGAGCAAGTAGAAAACAACTTATGGACACAACCTTATGTTATGAAACCAAACACCATAGTTTTCTAATACATTATTTTGAACACATACATTCTTTTTGATTGGTTGATTTATTGGATGGTCGCATGCAGGAAAGGGTATGCCTACGATGGATTGGCCTACTAGAATGCGAATTGCACTTGGATCTGCTAAAGGGCTTGCATACCTTCATGAAGATTGTAAGCCAAAAGATTTTTTTTCCTACATATTTTACTTCTCTTTTTTGTTTCTTCCTTTCATGATCTTACTCATTTTTGCTTTATTTACAAATGATATCTCAGGTAGTCCTCGCATTATCCACCGTGATATTAAGGCTTCTAATGTGCTTCTTGATCAAAGCTTCGAAGCAAAGGTTTCACATATACATATATCGACATTTATTTCTTCATCATGAAATCTATATATTTACTTTAACTATGTTTTTAGCTATATGCCAACACATTACCAATATTTTGTTGATTAAGCTCATGATTATGCCAATGGTGCATCTTAATCAGGTGTCTGATTTTGGATTGGCTAAGTTGACCAATGATACTAATACACACGTCTCAACTCGTGTCATGGGAACATTTGGGTAATTCTCCTAACACTCAACAAAGCTTTCATGAGCTATGTTGTTTAAATAACTTCAGAAATATTTGTTTCATATCATTTCTACTTTCCCTTGATACCCTTTATAAATCAGATTCATTAATTAATCTAAACTTAATCGTCTAATTTTGCATGTTAAAACAGGTATCTGGCTCCAGAATACGCATCAAGTGGAAAATTGACAGAAAAGTCTGACGTTTTCTCATTTGGAGTCATGCTATTGGAACTCATAACCGGGAAGCGACCTGTTGATTTGACAAATGCCATGGAAGACAGTTTAGTGGATTGGGTTAGTATTATATATATATACACATTTTTAGTTTTCAAGTTGGTTCATCCTCTTACAAGTTACAACTATTTTTTCAATCTACGTACGAGCAGGCTCGACCACTCCTGAATAAAGGGTTGGAGAATGGCGATTTTGGAGAGTTAGTGGATCCATTTTTGGAAGGCAAATACAATGCCCAAGAAATGGCGAAAATGGCAGCCTGTGCTGCTGCAAGCATTCGTCATTCTGCTAGGAAGCGTTCTAAAATGAGTCAGGTACGTATATATACATAGGAGTAGTGTTAGCGACACCACCCTCTTAGACACTCACTTTCCTTAAAGTAAAATAGTTAGATGACATGTGAGATTCTTCACCAAAATTGATGATTTCTAATAGATTTAAACGTGAGTTTATGTGAAAGAGAGTATAAGAGAGAGTGTACTCCTAGTATACATAGTGATAATGTTAGTTATTTTGTCATCAAAACCCATCCATGCATGCATCAAACACATTTTTAAGCTTAGAGCAACTTTGAGGTCACACTTTGGAAAAAAATGTTGTGATATGAATTTATATTTCATTTAATGTAACGCATGTATGAGTTAATTATGGGCATGCATGCAGATTGTAAGAGCATTGGAAGGAGATGCAACATTGGATGACTTGAAAGATGGAATGAAGCTTAAAGGGAATGATAATGTGGCTGTGACTGGCAATAACAGTGCTTACACTTCTTCATCTCCGAGCTCATCAGAATATAATACAATGCAATATAATGCTGATATGATAAAGTTCAGACAGGCAATAATGTCAAGCCAAGAATTTGCCGACAGTGGTGAACTTTCCACTAAGGAATTGAGTTATCATTAGAAAGCCCAGACCCAGGCCCAGGCCCAACAACTTGAGATATTGCTAAATCAAAACGAGGCAGTTCTCAACTAGCTTTGGATGATCTTTAACTATGACACAAGTCACATAACCTTTTTGCTCATCTCAAGCATGTGTTAGGAAGGTAAAAGAAAAAAATACAAAGAATTTTACTAATGGGGTTATTATGTATATTTCGTTGGAATATATGGGAAAGTGGGATCTCATTTAGAAAATGGGGAATTAATGATTTGGTTTTGTGACCTTATTGGTGTGATTGAGATGGATGTTGGCGTTAATTAATGTAATATTATTTTAATTGTTGATTTATGTTGTGACATGAATTATGTAAGTTTTGCACTATATGCATTAGAGATTGACATATATGTAAAGTACATTTAGGTTTAACTAGCAAAATACTGTGTGTCCCACAGTTTAGTTGGTGGTTATACATGTAAATAAATTGGTTGTTTAAAAATGAAGATAATTAGTTTATATTACTTATGTTATTCATAATTTTCTGTTGTAGTTGCACACTTTGTTACTTATGAATTTAATTATATAACTTAATTGCGCGTAACATATTTTTTTGGTGAATATATAATTGTGTGAAACATTGTAACATATACTAATATTTCATAATTTAACTCCAATTTACTTTGATAAATAAAAAGACATCAAAACAATTCAAGCACACATTATATATCATGTAGTCACTTATTTTTTGAAAGAATAAATCATGTAATCATATTCGACATAACAAATATTCATAAAGATACTTCCAAACTAATTAAACGTATATCTAACCATAATAGTTACATAAATAATTAATTAATCTTTTTTTGAACAGAAATAATTAAGTAATTCATCTTAAAAAACAAATACTGCAAATCATTATAAAATTAACTTTAAACTGATTTACTAAAGTGGGATACTTTTATAAATAAATAAATCACCAAAATGATGCATTTTTTTTAACTATTTACTATATAAATTAATAAACATATATAACTAGGTAGATTACGTAATTATAAACAAATATCATTTTAACATTAATATTATATAAAATTGACAAATACTTATTTATCATTCACTCAGTAACAAAGTAAATTAAAATATTACTCTCTCTTTTAAGTAGTTCTTAAAATAAAAAAACATTCAAATAATATTAGGAATATTAGAAATTATGAATAAATAAAATTTTTAATGACAATGCAATAACAATAGTATTAAAAAATCTTTCATTTATAATAAATTAATTGATTTTTTATAAAACTATATAGCAGTTATGAGTTCTTGGTTGTCAGTTTTAAAATTTAATTTGAAAACACAGTACAATAGACAAAATGGAAGTGAGTTAACTTATTTAAAAATACTTTTTCATCCATTTTAAAATAAAAAATAAATAAATTTTGTGAATTTTTTTATTATCATAGATCATGATATTAGTAAGAATTAATCCCTTGCATAATATAAATATTCTATTTCTAATATAATATATTCCATATAAAAAATGTCAATATTTGAACCATAATTCACTTATATGAATTTGATTTATAATTTTTTAAAACATACTCTCATTGTCATTTATCATTAGTGTCACATTCACCATTATCATAATCATCATCATTATTATTACCATTATTACCTCAATCATTCTATCACCATCACCACTACCACTTAAAAGATAACAAAATGATTGACGTAATCTAATTTGTTTGAGTAAGTATAAAAAGTGAGCTAAATTAGGTTTAGTCATATTTTATATGAACCTTATTTTTCATGGTTTATTGACATATCCATATTAGTCTATTTTATTTTTCCTAATCTATAATTTTATAAATTTGAAAGAAAAAAAATTAAAAAAATTAAATCAAAATAATCTCAATTGAATTCTAATCAATGTTTTATGAGTACAATGTGGCACTGCAGTGCTGTTGGCTCAACTCATATGGATACAATTCTATTTGAATAAACATTTTTTTAATTCAGCTTATTTTTATTGTTATTATATTATTATTATATCATCATCATCATCTTATTATTATTATTACGGAAGTTCATAAGATTCAATCTAATGAGAATTGAGAAATTGATAAAAAAAAAAGAAGAAAATAACAGAAACCTGTTGGATCAAAACTTTGAAATCGAAAATTTCTAGGGTTTTTTATTTTTTCAATTTTCAAAGTTCTCTTTGTTTTAGATAGGAGTTCATGAACACTCTTAATTTTATTCATCTTCTTCCATTTGAAATAACTTTTTAAAAATAAAAATAAACTGAAACTAAAACTAAAAAAACAAAACTAGTTTTAATTTTTATAAAATTTAAAACTAAAAATAGAAAACGGGCTCTAAATAACCTATCCAAGATGCTGCGCAGTCCGAAAGAGTGAAAGTCACATTCCGCTATGAATACCTGGCAGTGACGATTGTAACCCGATTCCGCGACCTTTTGAGAATCGTTCCATTTCTGAATCTCATTCTCATCACAGTTTCGCCATGGGAGACTTCAACAACAGCAACGATCCTCTCATGCGCAACCAAAATGCCGCCGTTCAGGCCCGCACCAAGGCCCAGAACCGCGCCAACGTCCTTCAGCTCAAGCTGGTTCCTCTCCATTCCATATCCCCTCTCTCTCAAATCTCAATTATCCACTCGCAATAGATTTTGTTTATTTACCATAATAATAATAGCTAGGGTTTATCGCGCGAAACCCTAGACAGTGGCAATGATTTTCATTTTTTTTGTTTGTTTATGGTGTGTGATGCAGATTGGACAGAATCACCCGACTGGTCTAACAGCGAATTTGTTGAAGCTCTTTGAGCCTCGGCCTCCCTTGGAGTACAAACCCCCTCCGGAGAGAAGAAAATGCCCACCGCTTTCAGGTGAAACCATTTTTTGCATTAGCTTTATGCTTTTATTATTACTGATTGTTGATAAAATATGTGTGTGTGTATGTGAGTTTTTATTTTATTTTTTATTTTTAAGGGATGGCGCAATTTGTGAGTAAGTTTGCTGAACCTGGTGATCCCGAATACGCTCCGCCTGTACCGGAAACTGAAACTCCTGTAATGTTCGGTTCTTTTTGGGACTATTTACGTACTGATATGACTGTGTTGTGTTTAGTAATTTTGTGTGGTTGTTGCATCTGAGACATGTTTCTGGTGTTTGGAGATTTTTTTATGCTATGGATTTGTGTTTTATTTTGTTACTGATGTATTTCAAGCGGCTTTGTTAGATTTTTAAATTTTCCTTGATTGGTTCTCCTCTGAGACTGTGATGAACAGAGGGGAATGTTTGTTTCTTCATATGGATGTTCTTATGTTCTTGATGCTGTGTTAATTTCCCTTATCAAGATTTCATTTAGATAATAATTTAATTTCTATAATAAATCTTAGTATCATGGTTCTAAATTGCAATTGCGGTGAGAAATTATTATATGTTTGCCCCTAACGCAATTTTTCCCTTACACTTATTTAGTTATTGACATATCTTTTATGATAAGACAGTATAGTTTTTCATTCATTTTAAGAATTTGTGTCATTTTAATTTTTTATTATCTTCTCCTGCAATTGTGGTTGGGGACCACAATTTAAAACCATGATTGGTATGAACTGTGTAACAACGTATGTGTGGTGAACAAACCATGATGTTAGTAATTTTTGTAATCTACTCACTGGCTATGGTTGCTGAATTCTGTAATAATCCGGTTTTGCATGGGTTATATGACTTTGCAAGCAAATTGTCTTATGTTTGGCTGTGAACCATGTTTGCAGCATTGAATGTGCATTTACTTCAGTCAAAGTTGTATAACAGTTTAAATATCAGATCACTTGCCCCCAAAGTGAAGACTGAAGAGTATATGCATTTCTTGTTAATCCATTTTGTTGAACTCAGGGACAAAGAAGAGCAAGAATACACAAGTTAAGACTAGATAAGGGAGCAGCGAAGGCTGCTGAAGAGCTTGAGAAATGTGATGACTGCTTTATTGTTGTAACTTTATATTATTTTTTGTGGATTTACATTCTCTGATGTTTTTATTTTTATTTTTATTTTGTATCTGTTTCAATGTAGATGATCCACAAAATGACCCAAATATTTCTGGAGATCCATACAAGACATTGTTTGTAGCCAGACTTGTAAGTTATATTGTCTAATGTAGCATTTGTCTGGCGCTTTTGAGTAGCATATTGCTTGTTGTATCTCATTGGTGCTATCTTCTAACAGAGTTATGAGACCACTGAGAGCAGAATCAAAAGGGAGTTTGAGTCATATGGTGCAATCAAACGGGTAGGTATTTTGAATATCCCAAAGGGATTCGGTAAGGATATTGTGTATGTTAGGTTCTTGATATCATATTTTACTTCTATTTGACATCTTTACAAGCTATTAAGCTTCAAAATGATTTTCAAATTCAATAATTTTAAAATAAAGAACTACCTTAATTTATTATAATAGTAACACTACTTTTTTCAACCCTTTTCTTCAGCTGCTGATTAACCCGCTTGTTGTAATTTAAATGGTTCTCATGCATAAATTATGCATCTTGATTTAATTGTAATTTTTGAATGGATTTGAAATGATAGAGAATTACATTCTGCCACCCATATGTTGTTGATGGTTTTCTATTGGTTTCTTTAGTTATGTTCCACTTAGTTCCATCCTGCTGTTTGTATGTGGATAAGAGATCTTGGGGCATGGGGTAGGAATTGTTTTAGCTGCAAGTTTAGCATCTCAATACACATCCCTGGTAATGCTTCCTCCTGCAAATGGTAAATGTTCCTCAAATGTCGATCAACCCAATTCCCATTCAAATGCTTCCTCCTGCATGGTTATTTAGTTGGGCAGATAAAAGATGCAAAATTTTACCCTTGGCCTTTTTTTCAAGCAAGAAAGGAGACTGACAACTTCTGTTCTTTTCCTGCACTGGGTAAAATATGTTGGGAGTATTGCAATCTCTTCCTCTTTTGTTTAAATTCTTAGTTAACCTACTTTGATGTTTCTATTTGGCTTTAAAGGCTATCAAAACCCAATCAGCCGTTGAGAAGATGTCATGGTATTTTTTTTATATTACCCAGAGTTGTTTTCATTTTATCAATTTAAAAACAAATATCCCTGGTAAGGGGACACTAGTCAACAACTGGTTAATTGGGCCCAAATACATCCGTTTTTCTTCAACTATTGGCGGTGGTGATGGATCTCGCGATTGGAGCTTTTTGATTTAAAGGTGAGCACGGCTAATTAGGCATAGTGCCTGTCTGCCGTGCCATTTAGGTTTATAGTATTAGTATTTTACTTTGGTTGTATTTTAATGATTCTGAGGTGAGTCAACATCTTTTATATTTTCTTGCTGTAGACCAGCATGATCTCTCCTGACTAATCTTTCTCTTTCCATTTTTTTTTATGATTAAGGTTCGATTGGTTACTGACACTGTGACAAATAAGCCCAATGGTTATGCATTCATTGAGTTTCTGCACACAAGAGACATGAAAGGTTGATATTGTATTAGTTGTCTGGTTATTGTTTCATATAATATTTAACTTCTTACTTACATTTTTTATGTTAATTATGAAGCTGCTTATAAACAAGCTGATGGTAGGAAAATTGAGGGTCGAAGGGTGCTTGTGGATGTTGAACGTGGGAGGACTGTTCCAAATTGGCGACCTCGCCGACTTGGTGGTGGGCTGGGTACTACAAGAGTAGGGGGTGAAGAAGTTAATCAGCAAAATTCTGGGAGGTAAATTGAGTAATGATTGCAAATTTTTTAATAGTACTTCGTATTTTAAATCCTACTGCCATTTTTAAATGTTTAGTAGAAAAACAACTAAAAGTAAAAATTGTAAATGTTATTATTTGTTATCACATTATTCTATAACATGTATGAGGTGCTTAATATCTTGTTAGGCATATCTAGTAGAAAATATCTCTAATATTACCAATGGAGAGTACCATGGCAAAATGTTATGCTTATCTATTGGAGAAATCTGACAACTAATATATCTTCATGCCAACCTTCCATTGAAGTAGTAGTTCTCATTGTCAGAAATAATGATCGTTTTTGTGTCAAGAAATTATCTGCATTTAACATCTCTTGTTGACTGTTGAATTGGCTTGCTCAATTTGCTACACACTTTTGTGATTTGTGAATGCCAAATATTACAAATTGTCTCACTTAATCTGCCTTGTTGAATGTCATCTGTGGATAATGTGTCAGATGCTTCCTCTTGTTATCTTAGGGAAATTCTGACATGCCTTAAGTTTTTCAGGGAGCAACAGCAGCCAGGTCCTGCTCGTTCTGAAGAACCTAGAGCACGTGAAGATCGTCATGGTGATCGGTAAGAATTTCAATGTTTCCACTTCAACTTTAACTAGATGATTTCGGTACTTAATAAATGACTGGCTGATCATACCATAATTCGTTGACCATAGAGGGGGATATGATTTCTGTGCATTAATTTTTGCAACATTGAGGATTTTGAAACAATATTCTTTCATCCAATGTTTTTAAGTCATTAACTTTGACTTCTGTTTTCTGACACCATTTTAGGGACAGAGAAAAGTCACGGGAAAGAGGTAAGGACAGAGATAGAGAACATGAGCGATCACGTGAACGCTCTAGTGATAGGGCCAGGGATCGTGATTATAGAGAGGATCGACACTACAGAGATCGGGATAGGAATAGGGACAGGGACAGGGAAAGAGATAGAGATTGGGGACGTGATCGAGATAGAGGACGTGATCGTGGTCGAGAGCGTGATCGGGTGAGGGATCGTGATCGTGACCGAGAACACGACAGTTATCGTGAAAGAGATAGGGATTATGAAATTGGGGAAACTGATCGTGGACGCTCACATGATAGAGAGACTGATTATGATCTTGTTGAATCTAAACATGATAAGGAACACCACAGTGAAAGAGGTGACTATGAACCTGAGGATGATCGTGGTAGGTACAACCAACCTGGGTATGGACATAGGCATGCAGATCCTGACCACTATGATCATCACCGAGGAAGGGGGAAGTATGATGAAGGAGATGATCAAGGTGACCATTACAATCAATATCCTGATCATGATAGGATAGATGATGACTACAACACTGAACGTGCAACATCTGAATCACGTGACAGGGAGAGAAATCGTGATGTGGACCATGAATATCGTCGCTCCGAGAGGTCTCTTTCTCGGGAGTATGACTACTAGGAATGAGCATAACACTGCTCAACTTTACTGGTAAGATTTATGGTGTACGTTTCAGTATACTATTTGGTTATATGGTTATTTGTCAGTCGGTATTAATCCTGGATTGATTTGATTCTTAGTAGCTATTAATGGGTTCAGGCATGGAGTGATCAAAGCACACAACAAAAGAAATCTGCTGCTCCTATCCTTAGTTACTTGCTCATTTCATGTTTGATGCTGAAAGATTTACTGCCACAGCTTTGGTATTCTCAGTTTCTCAATATGGACCTACTGCTAATATTGGTGATTTATTGCTGCTGGTTTGATTTTCTCAAGATATTTTAAGTAGCTTTTATTTTTTTCTCTCCAGTTTTTGTGGGAACCAATGCTTGATTTTAAGTTTTCGTTGTTCTGTTTATATGTGCATTGTGCATGAAACTAGTTTGGGTTTGTTTTCCAGTTATTGATTATTAATATTACAAACTGTTTATTTACTTTAACCTGAAAAGTGAGAAAGCAAAATATTTGGCCGAGTTAAAGAATCAAATTATCAAGGTTGTCTCACCGAGTCACGGTTCCTACCTATGTTGTTGGTTCCTATTTTTGGCCTGTTGAGAATGTATTTGGTTGAGAGCTTTGATTGAACACATGCAAGAGACTTGTGGCTTATTTTTTTCGAAAGTGCTAGCAACAATCTTAAATAAAAATAATATTGAACGTATTACCCAAGTGAAAGGAATTATGCTTTTAAAAATTGAAAAGTTTGTTTTTGATAACCTAATGCTCTCAATTGATATTAGAGGAGTGTTTTTTCTTTTTTTTGAAAGGTTATTAGAGGAGTGTTAGAAACACATTCCTTAAATACATATAAAATTGTCATTTTTTTTAATGAATTTCAATCAATATGAAAGAATGTTTTAAAAAAATGTGTCAAATGATTTGTTTCTAATTTCTTAATGTAACCGTTATTTGTTCATATTTGAGTTCTACTAAGATTTTATGATGTATTGAAGAATAATTTACTTTTTTTAATTCACTAGATTTTTTTTCATATATAAGGTTTTTGGTTGTATAGCTTTTACAAACACTATGAATTAAATCATTAACATTTAAATGGTAAGTGCTATGAATATTACTATAATAGTATTCATTGAGAGACCGTATAGGTATAAATTAATAATTATCTTTCTTATTATATTATCACTTAATCATATTTTTTAATAAATAAATAATGAGATTTTTAAACTTCTACGAATGCATACAATACAAATTATGTAAATTCAATCTTTGTGTGTTGATAATAATAATAAACCAGAAAACAGGGAATTGACGAAAGGCATTAAAGATTAAAGATCCTTAAAAAATAATAAAATTACAACAAAATCCATTCCATTGCCGGGAATCGAACCCGGGTCTCCTGGGTAAAAGCCAGATATCCTAACCGCTGGACGACAATGGAATGTTTATTTTATTAAAATAAAATTAATTTGTTAAATCTTTATTTGCAGCAGAAAAAAGAAAAAGCAAAATCACGATGAGATTAAAAAACCAAAGAAAAATGCGAGCGAGGTGAGGCTTTCCAAGAGAAAGGGCACCAACATGAAACTACGGGAATAGACTAGACTTCTTTTAGTGATATTGGAACATTTATAATTATATATTTATATACATATTAATGATATCTCTAATGGATTAGAATCTTTATCCAGCAAGTGCTCCATCACTCTGATTTATTTTTGTACATATTGATGATATCTCTAATAGTCATATCCAGCAAAGTCCTCCATCTTTTTATCGATCTGTTTCATATAGATGGTCGTGTGTTACATACTAACTGGCAATTTTTTCTTGTGGCTTTGCTGGAAGCATACCATATAACTTTTTTATGTTTCGTCATGCATGATGTATTAAACTAGTTTATAAAGTACATTATCATATATGACTTAAAAAGCTGCTTATAATGAAAAATTTTATGTGCATGCCACTTGTTTCTAAATAGTATACACGATACCAAAGCAAGAAACACAACTCATCACCACGTGCATCATGCTTCTTCGATCTGGTAGAAGACAATATAAATTTCATTCGTTTGTCTCTGTCTCCTTAATTTGAACTTGTTTTAGTGTTTTAAGTCAGAAAATTTGTTTTTCATATGAAAACCTTTCCTATTCGGCTGGTGGTGGGTTAGAGAATGAACTTTTGCATATTGTATAATATCAGGGGTGCTTTCTAGCTAACTTATATGTTAATAAAAGTTGATTTGCTTATCAAGGATTGAAATCCTATCTCACAATAATATATTTTATATAATAATATATTATAAAATATATTATTTTATAATGTAATTTGCAATGTCGAAACATGAACAAATCAATTTGAGACGCGTGATGACTTTGTCTAAAAGAACTAATTATCTGTGTGATACATGCAATACGAACTTTTTGTGTGTATAAACACGATTTTTTGTAATCTAGGAACTCAGAGAGCGAGAAGAGTGTGGTCTTGGAAAAATTAGATACGTTAAGAAAAAGAATCAATTAATATAAGGCTCTACTATAACCAAGTTTTCAGATAAGAGACTAAGTAAAAAAGTCAACAAAGTGGCGCATGAGATTTTTACAGCTAAATCAGAACGCTCACCACAGGAGGAGAGGCAGGGTGAAGAATTTTGGACTTTTTGGATCTTCTTTCCCCTTTTCCCTCTTAATTTTTTTAATTTCATTTTTTAATTTTGAGTTTTATTTATATTTATTTAAAACATTAAATAATAAAATAAGATTTTTTAATTTCACATCTGTATTTGTATAACAAACAAAATTAATTACATGAGACAGAATCACCATCTCATCTGGATTCATCACTTTTGGAATGCTTGTTAAATGTTTTTAAAACTTCAAATCTTAAGGTGATTATAGTTGGATACACAAAATTTTAAACACTTCATCAATATATTTTATTATTCTCTATCTCTTCTTTTTATTATACTATATCACAGTCAATCAATCATTTATCTTTCATCTTTTTCTTTCTTACTCAAAATGTTTATAAAACACAGTTGTAACTCTCTATTAAATGAATCTTAAAATAGTTTTAACAAAACCAATTTATTTATCAATATAATGTAAGACATTATCTTTAAACTCAATGTTTATACCTAAGAACCAGCATGATCAGGAAAATTTAAGAAACCTATTTTATTACTTTATCTTATGTTAATTTACCCCCACAATGTCACATCACATCATAATTAACCAACTCATACACAAGTTTACTCAAATAGTATAATCCTTAAATGACTCATTTTAAACAATCCTTAAGAGTAAGAACATATTTTTTTGTCATATTGTATAAGCAATTGAAGCTTAAAATTAAGCAACTCAACTGCCATTTAAAATAAGCAGCAATGTCACAGCGTTATTATTATATCTGATCAAGTGAGTGAGACTAAATGGAGGTTGGAGCATCGATTGAGGTCCCCTCCACTCTCCAGGGGGGCCCTTCCCTTTCTCTTTCTCTTTCTCTTCAATGCCCCAACACACATGTACATGAACTTGTTTGTTCCCATTAATCGCTCCCTGCTCTTTCAACATTCAACTCTTTGAAGCTTAATTTGTTTGCTTTTGTTATGGTTTCCTTCTCCCAATTGAATGAATAAAAGCCCCATTCGTGTGTCAGCACAGACACCTCGTTTGTGTCAAAGACAGGCCGGTTGTTTGGTTGGGTTCGTTCGGGCTGTACCAGTACTTCTGGACCAGAACATTATTGGACTTAAAAGCTCTCATCACTGTGTAGTAAGAAACTGAGAATTGTGTTTTACTATCTTACAATACCCTGCAGTTTAAACAGTAAAAAATAAAAGTGCAGAGAATCTGGATAGTATATCATATGCATGCGCTAGGGACACCATATTCAACTCAAAATTATTCAAAGTCAAACGGCAATTACTGTACCCTTCATCTTTCTCTATCAATTTATCTGCCTTGTATTGCCTAGTGTATTTATTAGGACTTCTCAAACTCTTAACATGAACTCAAATTTATACACTTAGAGAGGGAGAGGGACCAATGCCCCCTCTTGGATCCGTGCGTCACCATGTGTCTTTAAGCAAGTTCATTACCAAATGAACACTAATAGACTTATCATAGATGTTAATTTATGGTTAAATTATAGTATAGCCCTTTTTTTCTCAATAAAAATATCCATTTTCAAATACATATTTTACTATAAATTAAAATTTATGAAAAATATTAATGAGACTCTCGATATTTTCTTTTAAACACTCTTTATATTTAGTTAAAATTTATTAAAAATTATCAATTTTATTAAATTTCACATGTAATTTCAATCTATCACTTAAATAGTATAAAAAAAATGTTAAAAAGTATCGTTAACCCTTCTAAAAATTTATCTACACATGAAATAACAAGTTCAACTAGAACCCCATTCATAATTTTATAAATTGTATTCATTAACAAATAAAGTGTCTAAATGAGAAAATAAATTATGTATATAAGTTATTTTTATATTATCATACAATTCAAGTTTATTGATTTTACATCGTAGGTTGTTCATTAAATTATAAAAAATAAATTATAATTATATTTTCTATTAATATTCTTGGTTATTTAAAAAATGAATTTTGAACAAGGTTAATTGGTTGCAATTTTGCATCTACCTCCTTGTCCCTCTGTAGAGGTTCAGTTAACAAAACCGTACCTGTATATATATATTCATGGCATGCGCGTTCGTCGTTTCCCTGCAAGTGGAATATAAATGTCACGGACAACAATTTACTTGAATGTTTGATAGCTACATCCTTCCTTTCTCACACACCACACGTGCATGCTTCAGTCATCATTCAACCGTGCTTGGCACCAATTTAAACTTTTTTTTTTCGATAAATTTTTAGTCTTTAAATAAATATTTGTCTGAAAAAAATTTCTCAATTATTTTTGTGTAAGATTAATCTCAGTCATTTTTAATAAAAAAAATATTTTTAGGGTAAATAACACAAATGTTAGACATATAAACATAACACAATTAACGAAACCTAGGGATAAAATTTATAGGTGTTCACGGATTGGATTGGGTCTAATTTGTCTAAATTCTTGATTATCAATCTTTAATGGGTTGGATTGGGTTGGGTGATCGAGTTAATGATGCATTTTTTTAAAACAAAATTAATTAAAATTTGTTAAAAAATATTATACATTTTTAGATTTTACTTATTTTTTTATAACAAAAATAATTTTCAATTACAAATACACATAATGATATATTAATGCACAAAATAAGCAAGTTAACTTCAAATGTTAAAAAACTAACCAAGAGATGAAGTGCAAGCAAAGTAGCAAAGGTGCAACAATGCATTTAAGGTGTAGCATAGGGTAGCAGATTGAACAAAGGATAACAAAATGTGAAAGTGAAGACAATGACGATTAAGTAATCGAAACTGTCAAGTAAGTGTTTCTATTTTCTATTTTGGAGAAAAATAGAATAAATGACACAGTGAGTATGAAAGTGAAATTGTTATGAATAAGAGTGTATGAAGTAAAGTATGATTTTTTTGTTGTTATTATTAATTTATTATTATTATTATATATAGTTTAGGTTGGGTTGAGTTATAGGTTCATATCATAGAACTCATTACTCGACCCGTAAGTCATTAGATTAAATTGAGTTGAGTTGGTTTTGATCCAAATACTCTGTCAATTCGATCAAATCAGATTGAGTCGGTTTAGTTGGTTTGAGATTCATAGATTATCCGTATCCGTGAAACCTTGACAGAATTAATGTTATATTTTTTACACATTCAAGACTAAAATTTAATTTATTATTTTTTAAAAATAAATTCATCAATGCATTATATTTTTAAAGATAAATCTAGCTATTTATCCTTCTTTATAATTATATTTTAGCTTAATTATAGTTTTGATCCCCCTATTTTTTCAAATCTGTAATTTTAGTCCCCTAATTTAAAATCCACAATTTTATTGTAATTAATAATTATTTAAATAAAATTAATTAGTTAATTTTTTTGCTAATGACATAATCACCCTTTTTTTTATTCCTAAGTTATCCTTTAATTTAATTAGTTAATTAAAATTAAAAAAGTTATCCTTTAATTTAATTAGTTAATTAAAATAAAAAATTATATAAATTTTGACAAAGTTAAGATTTAAACTTAACTTTCTTTAATTTTCAAATGTTAGAAGAACCACTAAACTAATGATCTAATTAATAATTATTATAAAATATTTATATATATAAATCTTTTACATAAATTTTATTTATTATCATATATTTATTTATTGTTTCTTGTGTTCTTAACAAGAATTTAATATTTTGAGTAAAAGTAAAATAAAGAAAATGATTTATAAAATAAAAGTGAAATATATAAAAAAAAATTACAACTAATAATATGAGATGTTAAAAAATAAAAGAAGAATAAATTAAATATATGATAATAAATAAATATAGGAGTTCATCATGGTATGATTTCCTGTTGTAATTTTTTTAATATATATTTCACTTTTTATTTTATAAATTACTCCCTTTATTTAATTTTATTTAAATTATTAAATTTTTGTTAAGAATAAAAAAATAATAAATAAATATATGATAATAAATAAAATTGATGTGAAAGATTTATATATATATTTCATAATAATTACTACTTGGGTCATTGGTTTAATAATTATTTTAAACATTTAAAAATTAAAAATAATAGTCAATGTTTCAAATATAAAGGAGTGACAAAAAATGCTGACTATAAAAGGAAAAGAATCAAAATTTTAAATTTTAAACTAAAAAAATCAAAATTATAAATTTAAAAAAATCAAAAAATCAAAAAATCAAAAACGGCAAACGTTATATTTTTTTATTCACAATATTCGAAAGTTTTATTTAAGAATCTACCGCGACTTATTAATTACAGTATTGATTAACAATTTGAAGATACTTGTTGACTGGAGTCTGCTGTGCTGACTGCTATAAAGGCTGAACATTGAAGAAGTACATTATTTAGTGTTGTGTGATAAATTATCCCACAGTACATTCCCGCCATTTTGCACACTCACTCAGTCACTGCATTGAAGCTTGTAGTGGCATGGTTGGCTGTGTTTCCAACCCGCACGAGTGGCTCTGTTTTGTTTTATTACTCCCAGTCTTTACGTGTCCTTTTCGTTTCGTGTCATCGCTACCAAGTGTCTATCCTATTCAAGCATAGAAAAGTTTGAGAGAAAAAGAGACAAAAAAGACGGAAAACACAAGCTACTAAACAAAAACATATAAATAAATAAAGAGGTTCAATTGCTATTCTTAATTCATAATCCTGATCCTTTTGTTTTTTTTTTTTATTCGATTTTTGTCTCTATATTTTAATTTTTTTTATTCTCAATCGTCAAATTTTACATACATTTATCAATTTAATCGTGATGCACATCACCAATTTTACAATATCTATATTAAAATCCATTGTTTAATTTTTAAAATAATTTTGTAAATACCATCAGACTTATCATAAATATAACAGAGACTAAACTTTGACATGCTTAAGTCTCTCTTGATTCAAAATTACAAACGTTGAGCTTAGTCTGTTTACTATTGGCTAATTTTTAAGATCTTGTCTGTCATGCTCGAAGGTTTTGTCTATTTTAACAGGTTTTACAAGAACAAGGATTAGGAAACATTTTAGTATTTACAGAATCACAATGTTGAGTTCCTATATATATAATGGCTCGATAAGGAGAAAATATTTTGAAGATTTAACTCGTCCTAAAAATCTACCTACATAATCTGACTAACTAGTTTGAAGGCTCTATGATGGTGACACCGTGATTTTTTGTTATTCAAATTGTCAAATTGAAAGTGTTTAATTATAAAATGATGTTTTGTGTATATTCCTGGTGATGATTAAAGCATTCAAACTCGACAGATCGATCTTATGAGCAACATCTAAAGCTAGTACAGGTGGACGTCCACCATATACTAACGAATTAAACTCTAAATATTAAATTATTTGCCGGGAATCCATTCTCAGAAGATTTGTTTGTTATTGCTAACAACCAATTTGATTGTTCAAATATTTATCAATTAATTAATTAGTTTATTTTCATTATTTGAGGCTCCTCTCCAGGTTTAACTGAGGATCATGATAATAAAGGTGACAAAACATTCCTTACAAAGTTTAACATATATATAGCTGCATTTTTAGAATCTGAATTCAAAATTACCGAGTAAATTAGATGAACTCCTTACAACACTTGATTACGTGCATTCGATCGATGTTTATCACATTAAGCTTTAAAATATTGATACTAACTTGTTTGTTTTAATAATTTAAAATCATTATAATGGTTGTTTATTAAGTTTTATATACTTGTTAAACGATGAAGAGTAAACCACTTTTATTATTATATTATTATTATTTTAAATGTGTTCAGGATAATTTATTTACACCTTATAATAAAAAATTGTATCAAAATTGTTCTCAGATAGATTTATTAGATGTTATAATGTATTTACTATTTTTATTTTTTTAAGTATTACTAATACTCATGTGCATGTGTACACTTGCACAAAAATAAGTCAATTAGTGATGCTAAAATAACACAAAACATTAAATGCATTACAACATTCAATACAGAGACAAACCTAGTGAATCAATGTTGTGTTGTAGCATATTTAATCTCAGTATCTTCTTTAACCTAGGTAGGAAGGACACTATCTTTCCAAATAGGATATGTGACATTAGAAACCCTTCAAAATCATAAAAGATCAAAATATTTTTTTTATAAATATTTAATGTATTAAAATGAAAAAAAAAAACCAAAACATAAAATATCAAGAGATACTTAACCTATATATTAATTGATGTAGGTTATATCATTATAATATTTTTTATCACCCTAACATTGATATGATATATCAATTAATTTTATTGATTATTAATTTTTATCGAAAAATTTAACTTGTAATCTTTAAAAAAAACCAAATTTAGTACTACTCAAACTAAAGTTGATTGATTCCTCCTCTAGAAAATTGTATTTAAAAATTAATTAATTGAAAGTCAATTTTAAATATAACATTAAAAAAAAAAATTGTAGTGAGAACAGATACGGATAATCGTGGCTAGATTGCGAGAATCTCTTTGCCTTTGGCCACAAATTTTCACAGCGAACCAATCAAACCAGGTAAAGGATAGTAAAGTGACGTTGCATAAAATTGATGTTGCCAAATGCTACTTCACGGTTAGTTCCTCTGAAAAATAGTAGTGAAACAGAGCTTATAAACTAAGTGTTATTCTTTTAACGTAACAAATAACGAATTATAACATGTCAATAACTAACCTATCATATAATCTCATATTCTGTCGAGTAAACAGACTCTAAACGTTATATTCATTGCAGTCTAATAGTACTAGTATTAATTAAGAATAACAATGAGTCCATGGAATTATAATTATAATTATAATTAATTAAAGAGTATTTTTAGGATAATATCATTAAATAAGGTTAAAATAATTAAAATTTATTTATATTTAAATTCAACAATATACTTACTTTTTTTGTCTCATATTTAGAGGTAGTACAATAAATGAAGTAGTTTAAAAAAAACTTCAAAGTCGAAATGTCATTAAGTCTTGGTCATAAAAAAGAGTGACAAGTTAATCGACATGGATTCAAACATAATAAATAAAAACTGATTGGTAAAGTGCATGTTTTCCAAGTGTAAACTAAAGCCTACTTCTTCGCTACTTTCCGCTGCTCCTTTTCTGCTTAAAGACAGAAGAGAAGCTTATAAAAGCCCCCCTTGGCTCCCTTCAAACTTGCATTGAAACCTTTTTCCTCAGAAAGTAGAAAGAATCAGACATGCTAGCTACCATGTCAGACTCCTCACACCTGATATTCACTTTCTGTTTTCTTTCTTCCATCCTTGCTGCTTCTATTCTCATCAGCACCTTCATTTTCACCAAAACAAAGAAACTACCAAAGCTTAATCTCCCCCCTGGCCAAATGGGGTGGCCCCTTCTTGGTGAAACCATAGGGTACTTGAAGCCTTACCCTGCTGTTACACTTGGACAATTTATGGACAACCACATAGCAAGGTAAAATCACCATTAAAGTTTAAAAATAAAAAATATAAAACAAATAAATAATCCAAATTGATAAGTTAGTATTTCGTCTGATTGAGATGAAAGCGAGTCATGATTTCATTTCAATGAGACAAAATACTTCTCGATTTGGTGTATTGAAATGTGTTTTTTTTTTTTTTTTACGTAGTTGACTGAAATCTAAACATGCACTAAATTGTTGTTGAATGTTATGTGTAGGTATGGTAAAATATACAAGTCGAACTTGTTTGGGGGGCCAGCCATAGTGTCAGCAGATGCAGGGCTGAACAGGTTCATAATGCAGAACGATGGGAAGTTGTTTGAGATCAACTATCCTAGGAGCCTTCGGGATATACTTGGGAAATGGTCTATGTTGGTCTTAGTAGGTGACATTCACAAGGAAATGAGGAACATTTCACTCAACTTTCTCGGCAATGCCAAGCTACGAACACAACTTATCAAAGAGGTCGAGAGGCATGCCCTTCTAGTTCTTAACTCGTGGAACCATAATTCTACACTCTCAGCTATTGAAGCAGCTAAAAGGGTATCTAACTAATCACTTCAATTCTGTTTTTCTCCCGTTTTTAGAATTTTAAAATCTAGTTAATGCTTTTCAATTCTCAAATACTATACCCTTACATAGTACTACATCCTGTTCTTATTATAACCAACATCTGTGATGTAAAAATATACTATAGGTGTCGCTTATAATAAGGACATGAGGTAATACTATCCACTAGTGTTACAAGCATCAATGAATTATAAGAGTACAAGAATTGGTTAAAAGTTTCTTTGGTTAATTAATAAAATTGCAGTTCACTTTCTATTTTTCCGCAAAACATATGATGAGCTTGGAACCTGGGAATCTCGACACAGAACAATTGAAGAGAGAATATGTCTGTTTCATGAAGGGTGTTGTATCTACTATGCCTTTGAATTTGCCCGGAACAGCATACAGGAAAGCATTAAAGGTAACAATACTATACTTTTAAAGAACCCCTTTTTCCCATAATAATTAATTAATTAATTAATTAGTGCTACTGAGTTTATTTTTATTTTATTTTTTAATATGTTTTACAGTCTAGGGGTGCCGTAAAGAAGATTATAGAGGGGAAAATGGAAGAAAGGAGCAAGAGGATCCAAAAGGGTAACGCAAGTATGGAGGAAGATCTTGATCTTCTGAATTGGGTTTTGACAAATACAAATCTTTCAAGTGAGCAAATACTTGACTTGATATTGAGCATGCTTTTTGCTGGCCATGAAACATCAACTGTAGCCATAGGTCTAGCTATTTACTTCTTGCCGGGTTGTCCTCGAGCTATACAACAATTAAGGGTAAGCATGTACCACGACGTTACGTGAAATGTTTCTTTTATAGATAAATATTAGTTATTAATTGAATTGAAGTCCTATCAAATCAACTTTATATCTCCGAACTGAATATTTTGTTAGAATAACTAATTGCAACCACAAAACAACAAAATCAAGAAAAGATAGAAAGATTAACTTTACTCCTCCTAACCAATAATAATTATTTTGTTTTTGGAAATGATAATAGAAAGAACACGCGGAAATAGTCTCTTCCAAGAAGCAGACAGGGGAGGTTGAATTGACTTGGGATGATTACAAAAAAATGGAGTTTACACACTGTGTAAGTCACACATGAGATTTATATATCTTTCTGTCCTTTTCTATAATTCTTCTGATAACAGTAATTATTCTACTGGTAATTTTTAAGTTAGCATTTAAAAAAGTGTTTGGATATGTTAATAATAAATCGCTCTTTCTTTGTGTTTGTGAAGGTTGTGAAAGAAACACTTCGACTAGGAAATGTTGTGAGGTTTATGCACAGGAAGGCTATTAAGGATGTTCATTACAAAGGTAAGAAATTGGAGGATATATATATGGATAGTAATTTTTTTTATTTACTCTGTTCATCCGAGCTAAACTCTAGTGTTTGTTTGTCTGTATTTGAAAGGTTATGACATTCCATGTGGGTGGAAAGTTCTTCCGGTGGTTTCAGCTGTGCATCTGGATCCTGAACTTTTTGACCAACCTCAGCAATTCAACCCATGGAGATGGCAGGAGGTCAGTTCCATTCATAACTCATTGCACGCCTTGCATGATTATTATTACTCTTTCTTTTTCTTCCCTTCTTTTCTAAAGCCAAGTTTTGAAGAGAATATTGTTAGAAAAAGGGGAAAAGGATTATTAAGCACTAAGCAGAGGTCCCCATCATCCCCAATTGCACTTGATGAATTCATTTGGTGCGATTCCCACATGCAATCACTCCATTCCTGGGAGGTGTGGCCCGTGAATGAACAAAAATTCAATTCATGATAGGGGTTGAGATTTTGCCAAAACTTCCA
Organism: Amphicarpaea edgeworthii; assembly: GCA_014843725.1. NCBI lineage: Eukaryota > Viridiplantae > Streptophyta > Magnoliopsida > Fabales > Fabaceae > Amphicarpaea > Amphicarpaea edgeworthii. The sequence goes on from CM026325.1 coordinate 7,655,631, forward strand.
AAGACTCTATATTATTAGTTGCCTATAGACTATAGTCATAGTTTGGCCAAAGACAACACTAATAATCCATAACAATGACATTTTGTATGCTTTCATTTTTATCCATTAGTTTCTTTCCTTGACCAATTAAAAAGTTTATTCGAGTTGAGTATCATATATCTACTAACCTGTTTTTTTTTTTAATTTTTATATTAATACAGATAGTAATTATTATGATAATTCATAGAAAAAAACACTATTATTTAGTTATAATCCATCATTTATGATAAATTTATTATTTTTTTTATAAAATTAGTAGTTACGTAACAATTAAATTCATTTTATAATTTTAAAACATAATAAAGTAATGTGTACGTTCATCTTAGATATGTATACCTAACTAAGTTATAGGTGTTAGGTTCTTTTAGCTTGGTTTTGTATGTAGCTTCCTTTCTAGTTCTAGTTGTAGTACAAAAGTAAAACACTTTTACATTCGGCGCTTCAGAATCAAGCTCCCCACATGAGGTAGACTCGCCGTACATCTTTGACGAAGCTGAAAACTGAATAGAATGCTTCATCCGTCTGTTGTTGACTTAACTAGAGTGCAGTGTGTGGTACGAAATAACGAAAATAACTTGCACAATAGAAAATAATAATAATCGACAAAAAAAAAGAAGCAATCATAATACCATAATGGATCAAACTTATGTAGCGAAAAGAAAAATAATAATAATGGATGAAACTTAGTGGAGGGGATATGAAAGTGATGGTATTTGGATTTTGGAGTTCGGATACTCTCTATTTCTTTTATTATTAAATTTTAAAAAGTAGATGTAATTGTTCATTAGTATCATTTTCATTTCATTTTAATTTCAAAAGTTGATGAAAGTAGAAGGAAATGTGTAAGAGTATTTTTAAGTGTTAAATGAATTATTTAATTTTAAGTATTATTATTTAATTTTAAATAATGTTGTTTAATTATTTTTTATCATTAGAATAAATAATATAGAAGTGTTTATTTAAGTATCGTTATTTATATAAATAATTATTATTTAAATTTTTTAATCATAAATATTATTTTTTTAAAATATTATAAGATCTCATAAAATTAAATTAAACAATCTTTTAAATAATATTATTATTGGAATCTATTTTTAAATAAAAAATTTAAATTTATGTAAAATTTAAAGACAGTGTAAATAACTTTTAGATGCTCTAATGACAATACAATAGTAGCTACAGATGAAGTGTCGTAATCAGCGGCGAAGGATCTTGGGAACAGTAATGGGTCCCACTGGATGATGATCACTGTTGTTTTTGTGCACGTGTGGTGCGGGGCCTGTGGGTGCAGTAGTAGCAGATCATAAATGCCCGTGTGCAAGTGGCCCCTCTCACATGCACGTGCATGTGTGCCTTTTTTCTTTTATCAACCTCGGCTCTTATCTACTGTCCCTACCCCTGCTTCATTTATTACTCTTTTTGAGGAAAATTAAATACTTACTACTCAGTATTAATTATGCTACTTTTAAATTTTCTAAATAATAAATACTACACTAGTATGTCCTTCAAATATTGTTAGTTTTCTTTTGTAAATTTAAGTAAAAAAAATAATTTTACTTAAATTTAAAATTGTAAAAAATGTAGAAATTAAATAAAATTGATTTTAACATAAAAGTATTTTTAATTTATGGAAAAAATTATTTATTTTTTCTTTTCCTTTTCTTCTTTCTTACCCTATTGTATAAAAAAAAATCTAAATTAAAATTTATTATACAGAAGTATTTATTTTATCATTGATTTTTTTTCTATCAACAATTACAACTTAACACTTTTGAAAAGTAATATATTTTTTCTCACTAGAAATGAATCTATCTTTTATTTTATTGGTTTTGATGTGTTTTTAGAGAAATTATGATCAGAGTTTAAAAATAATGCACTGAAAATATAAATTAATTTTATATTATCTGATAATTATAATTTTTATTTATATAATTTTTAAAATAATTTTATAAAAATAATTTAATTTATCATAATGAAGATTGTAATTATTTGATATAAAATTAATTTATACTGTGATTACAATACCTTTAAACTATTATTATTATTATTATTATCAACTCTAACTAATTGAAGCAAAAGATATTATTTGTTTGGTTTACGTCTAAATCCTCTTAAGAGCTACTAAGAGATTCTGATAGTGTGCAATTCCATTCAAAGTTAATCACCTTCTTGTGGCCCAAAATCAAATCATTGAGGCCATTTCCCTTAAGTCAACTTAGGCCCAATATCGAAGTCTATTAGTCTGCATTTATTTACCTTCTTATTTTATTTTTTTCTATGCATGTTCTTTTAACTAAATCCATTGATGATGATATTATTCTGGTTTGGCAATGTGGTTCGCAGGGAAATAATAAAAGTGGAAGTTGTAAAAACGAGAAGATTAACATTAACCCGAACTTGATGCCGTTTGGAGGAGGATCAAGGATGTGTGCGGGATCAGATTTAGCGAAACTTGAAATGGCAGTGTTCATCCACCACCTCGTACTGAACTACAACTGGGAACTTGTTGGTGATGATCAACCTACGGCATACCCTTACGTTGATTTCCCCAAAGGTTTACCCATCAAAGTCCAAAGCCTCTCTTCCATATGACCAAAGTGTACGTACCATGCATAGAAAAAGCTAGCCTCCTCCTCATTTAGTACCTAGCTAGTAGAGATTAAAGAATAATTAGGTTTCGTTTCGTTTGGCTTAATAAAAGTGTTGTGGTCTCAACAGTCAACCCCTAAACAAACGACACTTTCTTTTCTCACACTTGTTTATCTTTTTTATAAGATTATTTTCAAGTTGTCTTTTATGTTAATTGTTTTTATATCAAAATACCCTTAATTACTTTGCAACAAACGCTTCCAATTAAAAAGATAAATGTATTCTCTTTCTTTCGATGATTTCATAGGAAAACTAGAACATATTAATTGGATTAGAGGACTTTTTAATAAACTCTGTATCGACTAAATTAGAAAAAATAATCTTTAAATAATATATAAAATATATCAATATTAATTATTTTTAATCACAGGCATAATATTTAAAAGAGAGTTTCATTAGCAATGATCTATTATTTAATAAGATAGAAAATAATTAATTGTAAAGAGACCGATGGTGAGTTGAGGGCGTTTGTTTCACAAACTATTTCTTAATCGAGGAAATATTAGTCTTAAAGAATAAAATATGAGAATATTATTCCAATATATATTATAAAGGTGTGTTTGGTAATAATGGGAAATATTTTATATGCCCGAATATAATTTAAACATGCATTTGTTTGAAAGTTTTTTTTCCTAGAAATATATATAATATAATAATTACTAAAATATTCTTATCATTAAAGTTTATTATCAAGATAGATAGTAAATAGTTACTAGAGATTTTACTTTGATAACCGGTCTTACTTAATTCAGGGATCTAAGATTTGAGATTTTTCTTAAGCCTATTGAATAAGGGTTTACAAATTATTTTAATATGGGGAATGAAATCAGGTACATAGTTTAGGCATCTTAAGAACCTTTGTAACTGGGTTTTATCTTTTATTTCATTTGGGAATTTACTAGCAAACTCGATACTTCTAGCTATAGGAATTATGGTTCCCTGATTTATTTCATGCCCTAGGAATCTTATCTTAGTTTGAGCTATTTTCATTTTCTTTTCAGATAACACAATTCCATTTGCTTTAATTATGTTTTTAAATGTATTCAAGTGTTTTATGTGTTGTTCTATCGAAGAGGAATAGATTAACACATCATCTAAATAGACTAAAGCAAAGTCTAAATAGAGATTTATGATTGAGTTCGTTATATTTTAGAATTCTGAAGGGGCATTTTTAAGTCCCATAGGCATCACATTTCATTCGTAGTGACTAAATGAAATTGTAAATGTTGTTTTATATTTATCTTCTTCTTTAACCTTGATTTGATAGTAACCAGATTTCATGTCGAATTTGGAGAAGATAGTGGCTTGGTGAAGCCTTCCAATTAGATCTCTTTTATTAGGTAAAGGGTACCTAATCCATTTTAGAGCATTATTAAGTGGTTTATAATTAATAATCATCCTAGGCTCGTCTTTTTCCAATTCTGAAGCGTTTTGCATATAAAACGCCGCACAACTCCACGAGAACTTACTAGGTCTAATAAGTCATTTATCAAAAGAAACCCTATATTTCTTTCTTACAATATTCAAGTGTCTCTCTGTTCATTTGAACTGAACGAACTTTTGTGGGAATTTTATTTTCATGAAAGTCTTCCTCATAAGGCAAACTTACCATAAACGAGTTCCTTTTCCAGAAGGCAGTTGGAACATCCGCACAAACTTCTTTAGAAAAGATTTCAGTTAATTCTTTAAATTGTGTTTTTATCTTTTTTGTTTTTAATTGTTCCTCTACTCATTTATGGAGAATTTATTGCTTTGAGAAGGTTATTTGATTTGATTTACTTTCAATTTTATTAAGGAAAACGGTTTCATTTATTTTTAAGATGTTTTTTCTCTTTGGTGGTTTAATGAATTTGAACAGCATTTCATTTGTTTTAATTCCTTCCTTAGATACTTCAAAGGGGTAGATTTATGTTAGGAATAGAGTTCCTAAAATCATTTTCTCTGATATATCCTTTGATAGAATAAATATATTCTTAAAACATCTTCCCTTATTACAAATACTTGTTGTTGGTAATTTAAATTGGACTTGCAAATTCGAGTTATTAGCAATGAATAATTTTTGCTATGTTTTTTCATAGTATTTAGTATGAATTAACCATTCTCTAATGTAGTTTAGATCAGCACTAGATCTACTAATGTTATAAAGTATTTATGAAATGTATTTCTTATTTTTAGAGCGATTTTAACATGTCATTTCTGTTGTAGGGTTTTAATCATATTTACCGTTGTAATTTTTTCATCTTCCTTATTGGAATTTTGAGTAGATTGACTACTGGTTTCTTCAAGTACTTAACCTTTCAATTCTTGAAGGTTTAATTTTATTGATTTAATTTCTTCTTTTAAATCTTTCATTTCTTTCTTTAGGTCTTGTATAGTAACCCTTTTATTTTGATTTTCAGCTTGTTTTAGTATCTTTGCAAAGTCATAATCCTGAAAATTATTTTGGTTCTTACTACTTCCTTCTTCTTTTTGTTCTAGAAGCATATTTTTTATTTTCATTAGGTATTTCATTCTTCTTCATCTGAGATTTTATCAATAATTTTTAAAGCTAATTTGGTATCACTTTTAATCATATTTATTTGAAATTGGCACTGACAAGTTTCAGAATCACAATTTTCGTCTTCTTCAGAACTAGTACTTGTATTTTCGATATCACTAAAATTCTAAACTTCTTCTTCTAACTCACAATCTAAGTCTTTCAAGAGAATTTTAGCAATTTGTTCTCTTAATTCCTCACTCATATTTAATTCATTAATTTTTTGTTTAACTCCACAATCCTTTTTCATGTGTCCTACTCTTCCACATTTGTAACAAATTATCTTTTATTTAGATGGTTCCTTAGATTCTTCTGCCGCATATTTAGGATTTTTAGAGAATTTTCTTCTTCTAAATGGGGTTGTTCTATCTAACTTATGATAGTGTTGTTTCTTAAATTGTTTTCTTTTGGTAGTGGAGGGAGGAGAAGGTTTTTCATACCCATATTGGGTGCAAAAGTTTTCTAATTCTCTAATCCCATTAGCTTTATTCTTTTTTATTCTATTTTCTAGTTTTAAGTTATTGCAAAGTTTTAGACCTGTGTTTTTAACAACATAAGCTATTATTCCATGTGTTAATTCATGGACAGATAAATTAGAATATTCTAATTCTAATCTTTCTTTTACTTTGGTTGCAAAGACTTAGGGAAGTCTTGCAATAAACTTTTCTTTCTAGAATGGTTCTTTACAATCTTCTCTAATAAGAACCATTGCCATAAAATTATCTGTATATCATTTAAAATCTCCTAAGGTAGGACATCTCAAATTATGTAACAGCATTGAAGTCCTTTCATTGAAAAGTTTAGTATCTCTAATAAAATTTTGAATTATTGCTACAATTAATGTTTCTACCATTACAAGTATGGTCATATCTCATTTTACTTTGATAGCAGTAGAGATATATATTTTCTGTTCAAGGGTTAGGTAGTTGTCTCACCAACCCTTGAAGATTCTTGTAAACCCAGCTATTATTAATTTTATGATTTGTTCTTCTGTATTTTTTTACCTTATAGGTTGAGGCGACCATTGTCATTTCATTGGTTTTTCGTAGAATTTGATGATCGATCATGCCATCAATATTCCACTCAGTGATGTCAGATCCTTCAAAAGTTGAAAGAGTATCTAGTTCCCATTCTTCAAATTGAATGTCTAAGAGAGTTGGCATTTTATATAAATTTCTAGTTGTTGGCACTGGGGTAAAGTGTCTTGCCTAGTTTTTTCCTTTTAATTTTAAAATTTTATCTGAAAGGGGTGTTAATTCATGTTCATCTTCTTTTACTATAGTTAGAATTTTATTTTCTTTTAAAGGTATCGCATTCTTATTTTCTTTTGCCATTTTCTTAGTTTTCTTAGTTAAAATACTAATTTTAGATAATTTTAATTGATCTAATTTTTTTATTTATTTCTTCTAGAGCTAAATCGATTTCTTTTTCTATTTTTAATTCTTTGAGCTCAACTTCTAAGAATTTAAATGGTTTAGTTAATGGTAGCTCTAGTTTTGAGGTGGATCATATACAATTAAAAGAGCTTTTATGAGGTTTTCTTGACCCAATTATTACTTCTGAGGCTACTTGATGCAATATTTGATTGGTATAATTTAATTGTTGGTGCAAATTTTTAATATCTTTTAAGGTTGGATTTTTGTTTTTTATTCTATCTACACTAATCATCTTAAAAGGTGAAGCAGTTACTTCATTATTTTCAATGTTAGCAAAGCTAATTTCTTTTAAAGGAGGAATTTCTCCTTCGAAAGTTCCTTTAGTAGTTCTCCAACTTCTTTTAGCACTTTTGATCACCTTTATACAGAGTTTATTTAAACAATTTTGTTTAAACCACTCAAAAAAAGATATTTGAGTTTGAAGTTCTTCTAAATTTTTATAGTAATTTTCTTTATAATTTGCTAATTCTTGTTGTGAAAAGATTGCAAAGAACCAATCTCTCATTTTCTTGTTTTCATTACTAAGGAATTCTTTTCTTAATAATTCTTTATCTATTTGGAAAGCTCTTATCATATTTAACTGACTAAATTCTGACGAAGTTGATGAATTGTGAGTTCTGGTTGACTCAAATTGTATTGAAGGGGGAGGTTGTTCTTCTTCATATTCTGGGACAAGTATAGCCGGATCTGTCCTAATTCCTCTAAAATTTAAGCTTCTTGATATGAAAAAGTTAAATTGATCCACTGGTTGTCTAGCCATACTAGAAAGAGGTGACTTTGGTATTCTTAAGAAATTAGTTCTTATTAAAGGTGTGAAACTAATTTCTACTGCCCCTGAGTTATATTCTACTATGTTATCCAGCATGGTAGGTACAAGGTCTTTTGGGTTTAAGAGATCTTCTAATCTCCATTTTAATCCACTGGTTATTTTTTTATGTTTTAATGTTTTTGGAACTAATGCACTTACCTTTTCTGAGTTTACTAATAGAAGGGTTGTCTTATCAGTAGGGGATAATTGTAATGCCCTTGGGACTAATTGTGTTTTCATTACTTTATAGTATATTCGGTAAATTATAGTTATGAGTATTGCATTAGGATTGTAGGTTTTTTCTAACATGAGATTGTAAGGAGTATTATGGAAACTTGATAATGCTATTAAGTAATTGGGGTAATTATTAATATAAACTGGACCATTATGTAGGTTGGTCTCAAATAATACTAGTATTTGATCTTCAAGTTTTATTGGTCTATTATCTCTTAGGGATGCAAAATGGATGTGTCTAGACCTTGTCTAAACAATGGTTTGATTGCTATCTGTATAGACCTTATATGAAGGTATCTATAGTTCTTAATGTGATTAGCAATTAATTGGTTTGATATCAATGGTATAGTTTGATGATTATTTTTAAGATCAATTTCTTTTTCAACTATCTTAATGACATTCTCTTATGAACATGTCTTTTAACAAGGTTTTATATAATGATGATATTTCGATTTCGGGTATGCTCCATTTCTAGATCTGTCCTTCTATTTCTAGGATTCTTAATTCATGGTATATTATATGAGATTTAGCTTCTTCTTGTTGTAATTCCAAATCTTCTACATTTTCTTTTCCTTTTAGAGACTATTCTAATTAATCTCGACATTAAATAAAGCTTAGTATTAACCTTGATCAGGACCATCAGGTTAAACCAACGATTTTACTGCCTCACTCTAGGACTTACTACCGGAACCACCCTTACCGGCTGACCAATACTCAAGGTAATGCCTCACTTTACTTAAGGTGTGTGATTGATTAAACTGAAACTCTTAATGAAAAATTAAAGTATAAATTTGGACTTAACAAGTTAAAGATAAACACAAAACAAAATTTCTGATGTGAATGATTAGCCTAAACCACATCCACAGAGCATACTTGTAATATATATATATATATATATATGGGATAACTCGTATGGGAACTGTGTTTTTATGTTAGAATGAGAACAAACATTCTCATTCGTTGGATTAAATTAGACAGTAAGAATTAACGTAGTCATTTAAAAATTAACATACACTTACTTTATTTGATCTATCTACTTCCCTTTTTCACTTTTATCACATCCTAATAAAATATTAAAGACTTAACATCACCGCCACCAAGAGTTGCCCCCATCACCATGACCACCGCCATCACTACCATGGTTACCATTGCTGCTAGGGTCACCATTACTATTATCATCATGGTCATCGTCCTCGTTGTTGCTGTCAGGAGCCACCGTCAATACAACATTTAAAATAGTAGAGTTGTTCTCCCTCCTCCTAACTGTCTACTATCCTGTTAATAAACTTTAATGATAAGAATATTTTAGTAACTATTATATTTTAGTAATTATTATATTATATTTTAGTAATCATAATTAAATATTAATTGATGATGGGATTACAATCCTCCCGGAAATAAAATATAATCTAGACTAATTCTTTACTACCTTTAACAAATGTGAAAGTATTTTTTTTCTCTCTTATATTTTTGGGACTAAGAAAAATATCCAAGAAACAAACGACCCCAAAGTCTTATATTCAGGGATAAAACAAGAGTTTAAATTATCATTCCTCTGTACAATTATTTTTTTATATGACTTTTATAAAAATCACCTGTATAAATTATGTTTTCTAAACATCACAATTACAGAAAGTCAAACAAGACCTTGAAATATATGATTTTCACAACATAAACATAAGATAGTGCAAACCTATTTCTTCATAATTTTTTCTTTACAGGGAGAACACTTCATCGTACATCCATAATTTTTCTTTGTTGGAAGAATACTTCTCTACTGTGATTTCTTTTAGAGAGAAAGGAAACAAAATTTTGCTCTCCTCATTCTTCCTTTCTATTCTCTCACATTTGTATGATGGTGGTTAGGATAGAGAATATTCTAATGTTAGAAATTCCACTTGCTGTCATCTAGTAACAAATATCTTTAGAAACTGTTTCACTTAAGTCATGGTCCATTTACAATTTAGTATATAATTATTAATTATTTATTTATCCATTATTGATAAGTCATATGCCTTTCACATGAGACAAAAATTTTTATCCAATTGACTTATTATAAATAAAGATCATAATTAATATAAAATTAATTTACATTGTCAATACACTTTACTTTAAGGGTATGATTGGTGGGTAAGATAGGAGATAATAAGATATAATTTTTCTACTTCAAATAAATAATAAATTGATCAATTTGAATTAATGATTTTCTCTCCTTCAAACCCTGAGTACAGTAACAGGTTGTAGTTCCACGTTTTATGAACCAGTGGGGCAGCTGCAAGGTCCACATTCGCAATGTTGAGGGTCATAAAAGATTATTAATAGAATCTCAATTGATAGATAATCATTCTGGATGTATCCTTGTTACATTCTTATTTGAGAAAAGTTAAAGATGACTCTTTCATAGAATTTCTTTTGAAAATTCTCTTCGTGATAAATTAAAATTAATTAAAAATTATCAATTTTGATGAATTATAATACCTTACATTATCTTTTTTTATTTAGATATAGTACATAAATTTCAACCATTCATATAAAAACAGAATTTCGAAAGTGTCATGTATATTATCCATTACTTAATACTTCCTACAAATATATTAAATGTTTTACACGATCATTTTAACCATCTCATAACCGCCAAATGAATGAGTGAGAGATATTATTCTCTATATGAAACTTTTTTTTTAATGAGTGAGAGATATTATGAGATTTTAAAAAATTTATGAAACATTTTTTTATTCGTTGTTTTAGTAAATACTTTAAATATTTGTGTTTTTGTATTGATAAGTTATGTAGAATACTCATGAACTTAATATTCTTATATCATCCATGACAAATTAATGATTATTTTTTTGAACAAAAACAAATTAATGATTATTAATAAAGATAAAATTGATATATTAATAATATTTTTAAAAAAACTCATTAAAATCAATTGAATTAATTATTTTTATTGATCTGTATGATTAATGTACAAAATATCTTATAATATATAACGACTATAAGGTAACATAAAAATTCACATTAAACTTCAGTTTATAAACTTAAAAGCAAATCAAATTCAATATAAAAAAAAATCCTTATCAATAAAATAATTAAGAAGGCAATGTATGAATTTCTCTAGTTTGATGAGATTATTTATTTTTACATATAATGACAATAATATTATTTTATTTTAATTTTAATTTTTTTGAAAATAAATAAAAACAATTTTTTATTGATGTTTTCATTTTAAGAATGTCATTTATAAATATAATAAATGAATGCATGAATTTAATCCCATGTAAATATAAAAATTTTCAAATAATAATTTTATTAACTTTAAATGTTTTACTAAAAAAAACATAATATAATTAATAAATCCATAATAACTAATAAATGAATGCATGAATTCAAATAATAACAAAATTATTAAAACTTAGAGAAAAAAGATGATGTACAATAATACAAGTGTAACCGTTTTACACCGTTTTTACTGAAAAAAACATAATATAATTAATAGATCCATAATAACTAATAAATGCATGAATTCAAATAATAACAAAATTATTAAAAGAGAAAAAAGTTGATGCTGTCAATCAATTACAAATTATAATTAATCGACGAAATAAGATTACTGACGGTACACGACTATTGAAATCTACAATTTATTATCTTTCTCTCAATACCTAATTATTTGAAAACTGAAAAGAAAATCATAAATTGCATTAAAAACTTACCATATATTAAATGTTTTAATAATTAATATAATTCAATTACATTAAAAACTTGGCAAATATTAAATGTTTTAATAATTAATATAATTTGCTTGCATTAAAAACTTACCATATATTAAATGTTTTAATAAATGAATTCATGATTAATGTTTAAAGTTTTTTGTATAAATTAAAGGTTGGCTTTCAGCATTTCCCATCCACCGCCTTGAACACTTCCTTCATTTCTCTTCAATGTTGTTCTTTTTTTTTTTTTTTTTTGGCTGATTTCACAAGGATCAATCCTGATGTACACACTGATGGTGCTTTTATAAGGTTACTTTTTTATTTTATTATTCTGATTTTTCCTTGCACAGCTTCGATTACTCTTGTGTCTGTTCTAATTTTGTTTTTTATATTCGTGTGTGTTGGTTTTCCAACGATCTAAAGTTTGATGTCACTGACGTATAACATCTCGTTTACTTTTCCAGAGAACAATCGTTTTGTCAAGGGCTTGGTGAATGCCACACATGCAGATCCCAAGAAGAAAAATTAGGACATACGGTTCCCTTATTCATGCTTAACATGGTAATTAACGTTTTTTGCTTTCAAATTTAGTGAATGTTGTGGTCTTATAAAAAATTAAAAATAATTATCTTTTGGTTTTGAGGGAGAAATCACTTGAGAATTCGCGAGATTCTCCCTCTGGTGTGTGGTGTGTGTTTGTGTGTGTGTGTGTGATGTGTTTGTTTCTCTTTTGGTTTTGAGGTAGATTGATAGCATTTGAAACCTTGAAAATAAGTTTGCAACAAAAATAGCTCATTCATTTATCAGAAACTAACCTCTCCCATAGTGTGCGAACCTTTAGTGCATCGTTGCAGTTTTCTTTGTCGAATAAGACGTCCGTTTGCCCTTTGCATATAGCATGAGTCGTCATTTTGATCATGCTAATGTCAAGTGAGCCACTTTATTTTCCTACTATCAATTAATTAAAAATCCACCTAAATACAATTTTTAAATAATTTAAAAAAAAAAAACTCAACTATCTTAATTATTATATAAGAATCATATTTCATTATTCAATGATAGTGTATTTTTTTTTACAATTCAATTTACTAAATTAAAAAAATATATAAAGGAGTCTCTTTATATTTTCTTTTCACTTTAATTAAATTCTAATTTAAAAAATATTATAAAGATGGATTAAATATCCTGATGTACATAAGGTAAGGTAGAAATAAAATAATGAGAAAGTATATAAACGTGACTCAATCTTTATTTTATAAACTAACTTTTGAGATTGAATTAGATACAAAATATGAGTTAACTTTTGAAATTCAATTAATGAAATATCTGTATATTAATTTTATATTTACTTTTACATTAAACTTTTTCCTTTTAACATTATATTTATAGTTAACTAACAACATAGCTACAATTGACAACATTAACAAAAGCAAGAAATTAATTCATGAAAAATGATCATAAGAATAAGTTTATGTGTTCAAAGTGTTTTTGATATTCCGAATTCATAATTGAAGTGGTATTGATTTCAATTTTGGGGAATGTTCAATTTATTGACAGATTTCGTAATGGAGTTCATCCATAATTGTGTATTGGAAGAAGGTAAGAAGTATTTATTGGTATTTACTTGAAATAATTAACAGCTATATACATATATAATATGATAAGGGGAAAATTGATCCTTTGATTCACTTCAATAAATCAAAAGAGCTGTCATTACAAGTTAACAATTTATTGAGATTGTATCAATTGTTTACTTATTTTACTTTATCTTTAAATTTTGTAACATCATTACGACTATTATTTCTAGCATTCCAATTTCCCAATGTATTGTGTTTTTCTCTAGATCTTTGTTCTTATGATGAAGCCTCTGCTGTGAGAATTGTGAAAAATGTCTCACCGTACCATTTGTTGCAGTGATCATATTCATCAAAATTTTGAGGTAGTTTTCTCATATTTTTAATTAAATTCCGTATATATTGATATATGATTTATGTTTCAGGTTCTGGAATAATTCTGTATTTGACATAATTGGTTTTATTTTGTCATACTATTATATTGTTTTGCACAAAAAAAAATACTATTATATTGTTGATGAATTAACTAGTGTAGGAATCCGTGCTAGACACGTGTGAATTTTTTTTTTTTTTTAATGATGGTTATATAATGTAATTTTTTTAAAACAATATATACCTAAAAATATTTTTATAGTAATTTTTTTAAAAGTTATAATTTTAATTTATACAAAAATAGTGATTATTAGAAAAGTAAGACAAATTTAATCATGATTTTATTTTTAAAATTAAAAGTTAAAATATGTAAAATATAAGTTGAATAACATGTGTTTAAGTATTATTTAAAAATATATATTATTTAGTTTTTAACAAAATAAAAATATTTATTTAAATATTTTAAAAAAATATTATATTAAAACAAAGAATTTAATGCTCATACATTATTAGTGTAAAATAAAAATATGTAATTGATCTAAAAAAAAAATTAACAAAAATGGCTATAAAAATATTTATATTGAAAGTTTATATTTTTTAAAATAATAATTTATTTACTGATAAATATATAATTTCAAAATAATAATCTATTTGTAGATAAATATATAATTTCAAAATCATTTTTTATTTAAATTAGATGATAAATTTTATTGAAAATAATATAAAATAAAAATTATAATCCTAAACAAAATCAAACTAATAAAAGAACAAATATTATAATCTTAAAACAATTACGATAATCCTAAAATAATAAAAAATAATATAATTTTAAAATAATTACATTAATCAATTTAAAATATCCGATTGCATTTTTTTAGTTTTTTTTTATTATCAAATATTATTTAAAAATCATAATTTCTATTTAAATTTTAAAATCACACACTAATATTTAAAAAAAAAATAGAATTAATACCAAATAATTGATTTAAATTTAAATTTAAATTTATTTTAATTTAAACCTATTTAGTCATCTTACATTTAATCTTTAAATTTGTTATATTCATGAGATAATTACAATAATAATTTGAAAACGTCATAAATGATAAATTTAAAAATTATTTTTTATTTAAATTAGATGATAAATTTTATTAAAAATAATATAAAAAAAATATAACCTTAAACAAAATCAAATATTATAATCTTAAAATAATTACAATAATTCTAAGATAATAATAAATATTATAATTATAAGATAATTACGTTAATCAATTTAAACTATCTTATTATATATTTTTTTATTATCAACTATTATTTAAAAATTATAATTTTTTTTGACAAATAAAAAATCACAATTTCTTTTTGAATTTTAAGATATCAAATTAATATTTAAATCTTTAGTAAAAAAAATATATCATAAAAAAATGTTTATGTTTAGTTAAAATATATAAGGAATGAACAACCTGTTTAAAAAAAAATATAGAAAATAAAATAAAACTGTAACAAACACCGCGTTAGCAACGATTATCTTAACATTACGCGTTAGGCAATCTCATCCGTCAAAACCGTGATAATCATAACCGTCCAATTCCGCAGAACCACTATATAATAGGTTGGCCTCCCAATTCCCATCACCGTCTTCAAGAGCTCCTTCGTTCCTCCCTTACCTACCACCAATAAACATCACGTTGACTCTTTCTAATTGTTTAATTCCATCTCGGTGGAGCTTCTCGTGCGGTTTCTCATGGTTCCGATCTCGACCTACACGCCTATGGCGCTTTTTCCAAGGGTAAGTTTTTTTTTCGATTCTGGTTTTACCTTACACAGATTCGATCATTTTCGTGTGTGTTATAGTTTTTGTTTTTTTCAGGATTTCCAAGGATCTGGATAGCGGTGTCGCAGATCTATTATTCCGATCTGTGATTTTCATGGTTCGTGTTCCGATCTGAATACAGCGCAGATCCTGAGATTAAAATTTAGGTGTTGCAGCGTTGTGAATATCCTGGAGCATGTGAGGGTTTTCGAGGGAGGAATAATTCTGTGGTTGAAGATTTGAGGATGAAGCTTCACAGTAAGCATGAACTAGTTTGTTAATAGACCTTTGCCATGACAGGTGCGCTTGCATGGCAGGTCAAACAAAATTAATAAAAAAGAATTATTTTTTGGTTCAGAGGGAGATCGCACGGGAATTTCCGGGTTCTCCCTCTGCTGTGGTGTGGTGTGTGTGTGTGTGATGTGTTTCTTTTTCTTCATTCTCCTTTTCTTTACCACGCACCTTGCCACGGATATACGTCACTGGACTCTGCTTCGTGTCTCCGATCTAACAAGGTACTACCAGTTTAACTTTACATTTACGGTAATTTTCTATTTACGGTATCTACAAATTAAATATCAGATCATACAAAATAGCTACAAATGACAACCGTTAATAAAAGCAAGTTATTCATACATGGGGAATGAATAGAAGTTTAATTATGTGTTCCAGTACTTTTGATTGGGTGAATTTGTTATTGAAGTGATATTAATTTTAATTCTAGAGATACCTATCAGGCTTGTAAGATAGATTCATAAGCGAAATATTTATCCTTCAATTGACTTCAATAATAACTTCGGTCAAGAGCCGCTACTACCAGTTAATACTCAAATCGGGATTTGTCTCAATTGCTTAGTTATTTTACTTTATCTTCAAATGCTACAACTTATTGCCACTATCATCTCGGTTCTCGAGTTCTAATAGTTATTGTTTATACATTCCAATTTTCCACGTACTGTACGTGTAGATTTTTTCTGTAGATCCATGTTCTTAAGAAGCATCTGCTGCAAGAAGTGTTTTTTGTAAACGTCTCAGTTCTGCTAAAGGCCAAAGTCGCCTAATATATGTTCTTATTCATCAATATTTTGAGGTAGCTTTCTCATATTTGAGTTAATGAAGTTCTTTACATATCGATATGGTTCGCATTTCAGTCTCTGCAATTATTCTATATGTTACATTGCTATGCCATGGAATGGGATTCTCTATAGTAAAAAAATACGCACGCTCAATATCCCCACCCTTAAATTTTATCTTTCATACTGTACATTAAAAGGATAATGGAAACTAGCTAGATTAGTGGATTGTGTAGTTTCTTTTCTGACTGCAGGGAAAATAGCTAGGAAAGGATGTCTATTTGGCACATTGTAATATAAGACCAACATGTATATCTTTTTAACATTAAGTAGTGTCAAAGTGTAGGGGTGGAAATACACTATGTCAAGCTAGGTTTTGCTAAGTTTGAAATTGGGTTAAAAGTACATGGTCTGAACCCGACCTGTCAAAGCCTTTATTCGAAGGGTTACTTGTCAAAGCCTTTTTTCAAAGATCTATTTAATGGTCTAGTTTGTAATAATAAGATAGATATCAAAATATGTATATTAGATTTTACATGAATTGAATTTATTTTATTTATATGACATTTTTTAGGTTTAATATAACATTTGTAATAATTTATTTAAACATATATTTTGTAATAAAATAAGACATAAATTAGTTTTACTTTTGAGTTTTTACATAAATTTAATATGTTTAACATTTAAAAAGACAACAATGTACATTTAATGCAATATAAAAATTTATTATATTAATAATAATAATAATAATAATAATAAATATTTATTTATTTAATTTAAGTAGATTGGTATTAGGCCTAAAAGACTTTTTAACTAAATAGGTTTTATTGAAGTCTTGGCCATTTCATTTTTTTGAAAAAGTCTGGCCTGGACTTGCTGGACCTGATGTAGGCTAAGCTATTCCAGTACCACTCTAGAGGCACTTTCACACACGCATGATGCTAAGGGACTGTGACAAATTAACTAGCTTGCTTGGAATGTGCCTCTTGATGTGATCTTTATATTACTAAGGTCATGTTGATACTACGCTTATTTTTCTCTAGCTAGACATAAATTTTATGCAATGTTTATCTGGGGCACCACACAAATTTATTAACTTATTAGAGAGCCTATTTTTACTTAATGTCAGTAAAAGGGTCAATCTTGATCCGTTTCTTACACTAATCGTTCTCTTTTTTTAAATCTTAACAACCCAAAATATTTTGCATTAGTGGAGGGATTGGGAGGAGAAGGAAATTAAAGTTGTACGTGCAAGAGATCTTACAAGTGTTAGAATGAATAATTCTTTTGTAATAGTTTTATGTTTGATTGTACTTCAAGTCTTTATGCATTGTGCAATTTTGGTGACCGGGCTTCAGTTGCACAAATTGAGTCTTTTAACTATTGTAATTGTTTGGTATTTTATTTTGTTAGTCTGTTAAATATTTAATAAATTTTGTTGATATATCACATTGATTATGATTTGACAGATGAATTATTTTTTTACTAAAGTATATGTTTTTTTTTTTTGACAGATACTAAAGTATATGTTAGTATAGTTTAATTGTACATGTCATATCATCATCTAGTATTATGTATATTAAATATTTAATTTAATGAAAGATTGATGGGAGATCAAAAATGTGTGTAATCATGTGCTTCAATTTTGTTCACAGAAGATTCTACTGCATAATTTTTATTTTTATTTGTGAAATTCTTTGAAATGTGATTTAAAAGTATTTAATCATGAATTTGAAGTATTTTATATGAACCTTTTCATGATCATTGGCATGTGGTTAATAATTATTAAGATGATAATTAATTGTAATAATTATTAGAAAATATATAATTTGAACTTTATATCCTTATACTTTTAATTATAGTTTATATTCTTTAGCTTTTAATTGTAATATTAATTGTATAAAAATTATATTATCAAAATTAAACTCACTTTTACATTTTAATTAAAATTTGTTTTGATACCTGTGTTATGATTTTGAATGATAAAAAGACTAAGGTATTCCAAAGAAAGATATTAGTCCATTTTCTAGCACGCTTACGCCCTGTTTGTTTGAATATTACAGAAGAAAGCCTATGTTCATCTTAATTTGCAAAAGGATTCCACCCTGAATTAGGTTCAATGTATATATTTGTTGAGGACAGGAATAAATAGGCACATGATCAAGCTGTGTTGATGACAAAAATCTTAGTAATATATTTGATATTCTTTGAACACACATTTTTTTTTTTAAACTAAGATTTATTGAAAATTATAAAATAGTGTTTTTCTTTCCTTGTTTCATTATATTTTATAATTTTTAAGAAAATTTATTAAAAAAGTGATATGTAAATAATATTTCATTTTTTTTTGTATGATCATCATTGAATATAATTCATGTTTCATAAATTAGTGAGAAGATTCATAAGAATATGTGGCAGTATCTTTTTTTTTTTTTTTTGAATTTGATGTTTATTGTTTGAAGTTCTCTAGGTGTCTTGCAGGCCCAAACTCTGATTATTTATAGCTATGTTCTGTGTTGAATTAATGTTTCATTATAAATTCATTTTTCTGTTTGAAAGGTCTGTTAGCTCAAAACGGTAGAGCTCTCAAAGCATGTTTATTGACCTAATTTACATAAGTTGTGATTCTAATTTAATTTCAAACAACGTAGATTAGTTCATTTGCTTTGAGAGGCTGGTGGTTCGAACCCACCCGGATCTGTAGCTATCTACCTGAATTGTCTCTGGATGTTTTTCAACAAGTTTTTAAAATAATTAATTATTTCTTACGGTTTATGCTTTATTGAAATAGTATTTTTGTTAAGAGCCTGCATGTGTGGGCGGCTACAAGATTCTTGTATTTAGTTTGATTATATCAATAATATATTTTTTTTTCACTGCAGGTCCTCCAGTTTCATCATCAACCACACATTTATTATAATTGAATAAATAAAATATTAACAAAAGGCCATCCGGTTCCATGTCTCAATAACTATGGCCTAGCTACTTGAATGTTTTCACGCCACATGATCCACGAGTTTGCAGATTTGTAAATTAATATATATAAAATAAGACTAATCACAACGATCACAAGACACTTGCCCATGCATGGTTTTGATTTTTCTTTAATGGTAAATGTTAGTTTGTTAAAAATACCAATGAAAAAAGATTTGAACTCTTAACCTATCACTTCCTTCTTTTGTTTCACTTTTTTCTCAATCACCCCCATCATACATGATAATGATAGCCTAATTGACATTATGTAATAATTCATACCGATTGCTAACTTCGACGGCAGCAAGCAAAGTGAGTATGACATGTATGTGTTTAGAAACTCGTTAAAAAATTTAAACTATGTTTAGGATAATATGGAAGTTACAATTTTAACTTAGATTAACGACGAAGAAGAAAATGTATATTAAAAAATCACATATAAAATGTAGAATCAAATTCATCAATAATCAACAAGAAATTCAGGGAGACACCATAAGAATAGATGGAGTAGAGATTTTTATGATATTAATAAATTAATAAATAAAAAATTATCTAATATTTTCAAGTAATTATTAGAAAAATTAATAAATTTATTATATATAAGAAATTACGATTAAATAATAACCTGAAATTTGTTTCAATTACATATGTATCCTTTCTTATTTTTATCCCTACACAAAACTCCATAATTAATGGTATCTCATTACACTTGGACCCTCTTGAGTTAACTTTATTAGCATATGAGTTTTATAAAAAAAAAATTCAAAAATGTCATTATCTTCTTTTAAACATAGGGGATACGTGTGTAATGTATTAAAAAGTTCAGAGGTACATGTGTTATGTGTTTAAAAATTAAGGAATATATGTGTGATCAAGGAATATATGAGTGATGAGTTTAAAGGTTAGAGATCCATGTGTTAGAATGTTAAAACCATTATTTCCATCAAATGGGATTGTCGTCATCACAGATAGGATTATCATTGGGTTGTAAGTTGTCGTGAACGGATCGTCAAATTGGAGAGTTGTGATGACAAATGTGGTTATCAAGCACGTCAGTTAAGTATAAAGGTAATTACAGTATTTTAAATAAATTAATTAAAATTAGTTATAAATTCATTTAAAAAACTAATAATAACTTAATACAGTTAAAACATGGATGTCAAAATAATGATAAAAAAATAAAAAATACATGTAAATTTTCAATAGGTGTTTATGTAATTTGCTTAAAAAAAAAATACAATTATGGAAAATTTGATTTTAATTAATGTTTCTGGATGAGGAGCTGTTTAATTTGCTCCAGCTAATTCGGAAGAAAAAAAAAAACTGTGTCATAGTCATATAACGTGCACTCATTTTTTTTTTTTAAATAATAAAGTCTATTAGCAATAAATAAGCATTTATCGGTGCTTGATCGTCGCCCATATTCGTACAATGTTCGTTTTCCTATAATCAATATCGTTGCTTTCCTTTCATTGGCACAAATAAAGGCACGCCATTCGTTGTCTCTTTCATATGGTCCTTTAAATAATCACTCAAAGTCAAACAATAATTAAACATTTAAACAGATACTAAAAAAAGACGCATGGAACATGTTTATTATTATTATTATTATTTCTTTCTTTTTATTTTTTTATATATAAAAAAATGATCAAATAACTAATACCTATTTATAAAAATATATAATTAAATATAGATTTTTACTAACTAGAGTTAAGATGACTAAATATAACTATCAAGTTGTATAAATATATTTTTCAAACAGAGAAATGATATATGTATAATAGTTTTTACAACAAATTGTACAACATAATAATGTCTAAGTATAGGTATACGGTTTAATTTGTCAATCCATCAAAAAAAAATAGTGGGGTGTGGGAGTATTTTTGGCCTGTCTAACCCACTAATTTGTACAAATCCACCAATTCATTTAAGTTAACCTCTCTTCAGCTTTTCTTACTAACCCCAACAAATACAAAACACAGACAAAACAAAAAATAAAAACCCTTAAGTTGAAGAATATGAATTCAATCTTTTTATTTATTTAGTATTTGAAGAAGAATTTTTTAAACTTTTGACTTTTGTTGTATTATGTTTTGAAAGTTAAGTTTCATTTCTCCCAATAATGTGAAAACAACCATTATAATTTTCTTTAGGTTTGGAAAAATGCTACAGGGATAACATTTAATCTACCTAATTTATAATTTATAGGTTGTTGATGGAAAACTTTTTCAAACTTATTACCTTATAACGTTTGACTCTTGTTATATAGTATTCATAATTATTTAATTAAAAGTGTCAATAAATAATAAACAAATCATCATTATGTAGAGGTTGAAGTGATTCATGAATGATGAACAAAATAATAATATGATAAAAAAATGATCTAAAGAAATAAACGTGTTAATAATTTATTTTGTAAAAAGAAAAAAATAATTAATTAAAATAAAGCAAAAAATGACATGGTTCTTTAAAAAATATATATTTTTATTTACTTTTGTAATCTCTCTCATTGTTATAATAATTGAAAAAAAAAAATGTAAATACAAATATTTGTTTTACAAAAAATCAAATTAAAAAAAAAATTAAAGTTGATAGAACCACTTGTCGGTTGAGCAAGCTAACTTGTGTTGGGCATAACGGATCAACTTACCTTATCTCGTTTTAGTGGACTTTTTATAGGCTCAATCTATTTTTGACGAGTTGACTCGTTTTACTATTTCTAAACATGTCAACTAAAAAATCAAATCTTACTTTTAAATAATAGAAAGAAGATAAATTAGATTTTGATTAAAAAAAATATAATTAGATTTCAAGGTTTTAGTTTAGTATTTGTGTGCTCCCCTATCATTATAACATGTGAATTTCATTCTCATGGTAATTTAAGTAGAGTTACTACTATATATATCCATGCATATCTTGAATTATTATGAATACTGTGATACAAATACAAGATAGAGAAGAAATGCCGATACAACACTATCTTATACTCTTTTTTTTTTTTTTTTTCTATTCGTATCCCACCACATGTTTGTTTCTTTGTGGGCAACAACTTTAATTAAGGAAGATGAGAGATGAAAAAAACAATGGAAGAAAAAAAAAAAAAACATCCAAGGAGAAGAGATGAAGTAACAAGGTGAATGTGAGAGACACCGACAAACAAGCCTGAAAATATAATTTGTTTTCTTAATTAAAATCTATTTTTTTAAAACTAAAACTAAAATTTGATTTTTTGTTTTGGTTACCGTTTTAAGGCGGAGTTCACTATTTTTCTTTAAAGAATTATTTTTTTCATATTTTAATTAATCACATTGTAGTTAAGACTTCAATAATATATTGAGGCGGCTAAGGGAGACTCGGTCCAGATGAGTTATTACGTAGACCCAAATCACAAACAATTTTATCCGATCAGCAATTTTTTTAATTCTTTGAAAAGCAAAGGACATGGTGTCCTCGTAATTTGCTTTAAATGGCATTAATTTCAATGTGACCTGGCTTAATTTTCTTTGCATAAATAAAAGAAGTTGCAAAAATAAAAAATCATTAATTACTATTTAATTAAAGAAGTGACAGGGAAAGCGTAACTGCGTAAGTAGCAGGAGTGTACTCTCCCTCTCTGTCTCTCCCACTCCACGAGTCACCCACACAACACAAGCCGACAAGCGAGTCATTATTAAATTAAGTGACACGACGTGGAGACAGAACAGAGTGTGCGTGAATCAAATCGTGATTGTGAAACGCAACGCATACACGTCCACTTCCAAAATCAAATTCTCTTTCACCTTTCTCTTCTCAAAATTGAAAATTTTTCACTCACTCCTTTCCTTACACCCACATTCTCTCTTCTTCACTCTTCAGGTTTGTTTCCGTTCCATTCTTCTTCACTCACTCCCTGGACCCTGGATCCGATTCAAAATATTATTTCATTCTTTTTATTTGCTTCCTCAGATTTGAGATTGAGACCTTTATTATACCTGCTTCAATTCAAATCTATTTTCATTCTCATTTTTTATTCCTTCTCGTTTTCTAAAGTCAACGCTGCCACGAGAAGCGTGAAAGTCATGCTTCACGTTTTTGCTGATTCGCTCGCAGAGTGAACGGTCAAAATAGGTTGTTGTTGATCCCAGTTCTCACGTTTAGTTGATGGATCCGTTTGAAAATTTGAGGTTCTAAACGTTGACGTACATTCTCCGTGTTGGAATAGGTGTCTGTTTTTCAGTTTTGTCTCTGTTGCAATTCATCACTCCTTTACTTATATTTTATGTTGTTAGCTTCCGTATTCCATGAACCAAGGGGCTCCACTAAGGTGCTGGTTTATTTATTTATTTACTGAGACATAAAAAAAATTGTTAGGTGTTTCTTTATGTTACTGTGTTTTGGTTTGATTCCGAATAGGGTGATGTGCATGTGATTGAGTACCGTACATGTGGAATAGTTCATCTTACAGATTTAATGGTTGCTAAATTCTGGTTATTTTCTTCTTTTGTTTCAACTTTTGTGATGTTGTGGATGTTAATCTTACTTGAAGTTTTGTGATGCAGGCTGGGAATTAGTGCATTTGGTGGTCACCATGTTCCTTCTTAGAAGACAATCCCAGAACCAGCAGGAGAATGATTCCTCATGTCAAGATACAAAGGTAAAACTTCTTTGTTTGATGCCTTCTGTTAACTCAGAAGTTTTATATCGGATCTTGAAAAATCCCGAAAAAGAGTGCTAGCAACACAATAGCTGTGATTCATTAAATAAGAAGCTGAGTCTCACAATTTTGTGACTTCTTCTAACAACTTTCAGCCAATGATAGTGAGTGTGTTGCTAATATTTCTTAATCTCAAAATAAAAAGGTAATTTTGAGTGCATTGCACCTTCTCTGCATAGCAATTATGTTTGTCTACATAAAAACACATTCATGGAATGCTAGCTTTTATGAGTACCAACTGTAAAAAAAAAAAGGTTTTTATGAGCACCAAGTGTAACAGATCTGCAAACAGGTGGCTGAACTCAGGGCTGCTGTTGGGCCCCTCTCTGGCCGTCGATTAAAGTATTGCTCAGATGCGTGTCTAAGGAGATATCTAGAAGCAAGGAACTGGAATGTTGATAAAGCCAAGAAAATGCTGGAGGATACACTCAAGTGGAGGGAGTCTTATAAGCCAGAGGAAATCCGCTGGGTTAGTTTGATTTAACTGGCTTTGATCTCCACATGTCGCAAGCAATTTTTCTAATAGATGATGATGATGGATCAACATATCAGTACATGGTCTTGATGTTTTATTGTCTTGTTCTAACTTGTCTTGAGCTGACACAATGGTCTGTGTTGTTTTGTTCTTTCTTGTGGCAGATGCAATTCGTTTGTTTATCATGTCTTTTTCTATATTGCTCCTTTACTTTATGATCTGTTGCAAGATACCTCTCCGTAGCCTGTACTGCCAACATATCTAGTTTTTTTCTTGGAAATTATAAATCGATACTTTAGTATTAGGTTACTCAATATAAGTCAATAACATATACATCTAGGTTTTAAGTGTAACTGAGTTGTGGAGCTGTACTTTTGAAATCAATTAAGATCATACATTAGCATCAGAATACACTTGCTTCCAAAATTATGATATGCTACCTTCTACATGTGTTGAATATCTGTATAGCCTGCAAGGACTAAATGAAACCGTCATCAAGTGATAGCCTAATTTATGGATGTTTCTCTTTGATGTATTATAAATCTGTATTTACAATTAAATAACTTTCTACATCCAGGCTGAAATAGCACATGAGGGTGAGACAGGCAAAGTCTCCAGAGCGAACTTTCATGATCGACTTGGGAGGACTGTGCTTATTATGAGGCCAGGGATGCAGGTTTGATCTAGGATGGACTTTCAATAAGGCTTCTCTGTACATGACTGGCTAACTTAATCTGTTTAATATGTTTCCTTTTGTTAGAACACAACATCTGCTGAAGATAATATCAGGCATTTAGTCTATCTGTTGGAAAATGCTATCCTAAATCTTTCTGAAGGTCAAGAACAAATGTCATGGTTGATAGACTTCACAGGATTATCACTTGGGACAAATATATCTGTTAAAACATCTCGTGATATTATTCACATTTTACAAAATCACTATCCAGAAAGGCTTGCTATTTCTTTTCTGTACAATCCACCAAGAATATTCCAGGCTTTCTGGAAGGTTTGTTCTCCTGCCCTGCAAGTTATACTTGTTCTGCTTTTGCATGGCTTTATTTATATTTTCTAATAGGAAGTTTGCATTGCATGATAGTGGTTTCTATCATTTATATTTTACTTTTAAAGATCAGGCAATACTTGGCTAATCTTTCCTGCTTATTATGCTCTGTATCACTCTTAGTTCTAACATCTTTATATAATTGAATATTCCAATCAGTTTGGAAAAATTTAGTTGGCTTTCAGCAAAATAAACTCGATTAGGAAATTGTATACCGTAATTATCCTTGATAATCAGCCTGTAGTCTTTAATCTGTTTTTCTTCTCAAGTTCTTTTGAGGGATGGGATCATGTAGAAGCATATGTGAAGTAGGTTAGTTTCTTATGGTCCCCCTTCTCCTTTTCTATTTATCTTCTTCTACCTTGTCGTTTTTGAAATTTTGGATGCTGGTCAACAACTTGTATGATTGTACTATTATCTGAGGTTGAATTATGAGCTTTTAACGGCCACCTTTTCCATTTCACAAATTTGAAGTGTTTCCCTCATTTTGATAGGCCGTCAGATTCTTCCTGGACCCCAAGACAGCCCAGAAGGTGAAGTTTGTTTATCCTAACAATAAGGACAGTGTGGAGCTGATGAAATCACTCTTCGACATGGACAACCTTCCAAGTGAATTTGGGGGGAAAACAAGTTTAAAGTATGACCATGAAGACTTCTCACGATTGATGACTGAGGATGATGTGAAAACTGCCGAGTTCTGGGGACTTGATCAGAGGCCCTTCATTCCTTCTCCAATGAAAGGCCATGCTGGAGCAGAGGTGGCCCCAGAACCCGTGCTTGTTCAGGCAGTAGTTAGTTAGTCGCAAGTTTTCAATTTTCATACTGTAGTCATTTATTATATACTGAAGTGACTACATAACCGAATCATGAAGGAACAAACAATGAATGTAATGAATGCAGTGGCTAATTTAAAGAGTCGAATAAGAGGTATTTTGTATCTTTCAACTTTTTACCATGTAGCCCAAGGTGAGCTGACTTTATCATAGTTGCTGCTACAGTCCTCTCCTTTTAGGTGAGCTGACTTTAATTCTGATTTGATATTCCAACTATATATGTCAATTCCTCTAGACTATGCAAAATTAAGTTCTTGTGATTAGAGGGGCACCTACTTGGCACACAATGGACAACACCTCAAGCGTTCAATATATAATTTGTATTAGATTTAAAATATAATTTATATATTCAAAAATATTTATTTATCATCAATTTTAATTATAATATAATTTATATATTTAAAAGTATTTAGTATTTTTTTAGTTATGTAAAATAAACACTTATTTTGTAAGAGACCCCGAATATATTATAAACTAAGATCCCTCTCTGTTCTCAGCTAGAGCCTTTCATTTTCAATACTCATTTTCTTTGGAGGTACATTTCACACACCCTTCTATATAATTAGGCAAACAAATATATCTCTCAATTAGCTCAAACTACCTTCCATTTATCTTTATATATATAATTTTCTTAACTATCTATTTTTTTAAAGAAATAAATTAATTAAATGTCAAAAATGAAAATATGTTCAAATAATATTGCACTCCAATACATATTAAATTCCAAATAAAATTAGTTTCTACATAACACTTGCCCAAATAAGATTTCAATACTACAAAGTATATGTCTAAATAAAATTAATCTCTCTTGACGAACAATGGATACCAATGAATATATAAAGAAAATACATGTATCAATTATTTGCAAATATCTGCCAGAGATATTCATTAAATATTTATTGCAGGTAGGTATATATGAATTTTATTGTCAATCTTATCCAAGTCTAATTTTCACTCACATTATCAACATGAATGTTTATGTTGGTGCAATGTTAATTTATGGAATTGTAAATCTTAATAAACCAATCTAGATTGGATTCAAGTAGTTTATTTTATTTGAAATATAAATAAAAGTGTTAAAAGTAGGAGTACATATTCTTATTGGTCAAATACTAATACAGAGGTCCCGTAGCTCAGTTGGTTAGAGCGTTGGTCTTATGAGCCGAAGGTCGCGGGTTCGAGCCCCGCCGGGACCAATGTTTAAATTTGACCTCAAATAAATTGATATTTTGGATTATGTCTCTTCCGGAACCACCATTTATTGTATTTTATTTTTTCTTCCATATTCAGCTATATGTCAAACATCAAATCTTGGGTATGATATTTCACGGTTGAATTATAATTCTTTAGAAGGAATTAACACCGTGCCCTTCATAGATTGTTTCAAGTATATTATTCAATTTAATTTGAAGAGTTTATTGATAAAGAGATAATTGTTGTTTGATGTATCTCACATTACTATGGTTTAATCATGTTAAATGATGATATTATCTATGCATTTAGTTATTTTCTTGTAGTTTTATTTAATAAATACCAACTCCACATTCTTTTAAGAATAAATTTTATTTATGACATGTTTGAAACTGCGTTTATAACCTTATGCAAAAGCTAGTATTGGTAGTGTTGAAAAATTTAAGTTGCATATATCTTATAATCGTTTCCAAACATATACTTGGTCACTCATGTTTGAAAATTATATTTGATAAAAAGAATAAAAAACATTTACACCTTTAATTAGTTTCACCAACTAAGTGTATGTTTGTATTACAGGTGAAGAAATATGTTTGAACAAAGATTTCTCTACAAACAAAACACTGATTACATTAAATGAAATTTATGCAAATTAGCACTTAACTATGAATCAAAGAAAATAAGCTAAAATAATGCAAAAAAAGTTGAATGCAATAAAGACAATTAAGAAAATAAGTTTGAAAGAACTCAAATAACACAATAAATGGATCTCTATAACAATAAAAGAAAACAAAGTTAACACAATTCATGCATCTCAGTCAATTAGCTTTCCAACATTATGGTTTGTTTGGTAGAGGAGGGAATGAGAGAATAAGAAAAAAAAACATACAAGCGTGGAAGATGGATTCCATGTGAGTTTTACATCTTTTACACTATTTTAATCAATGTTTATTCCCACGGCCATAAAGAGAAGACGCATATATAAACAAGTTAATCCTAAATAAAGTAGAACATATTAT
The DNA here is from genome assembly GCA_014843725.1 of Amphicarpaea edgeworthii. Taxonomy (NCBI): domain Eukaryota; kingdom Viridiplantae; phylum Streptophyta; class Magnoliopsida; order Fabales; family Fabaceae; genus Amphicarpaea; species Amphicarpaea edgeworthii. Next base: position 7,684,122 of record CM026325.1, read on the forward strand.
TCTGAATTAGGTTTCTTTCGTTATAAGATCTTATTCAAGAACACATATATAGACCAAGCACACTGTTATTACTATTATTGTTAAACACATTTAAATCTTTTTCTTTACCAAGCAAATACACGAGGCTAGTTTTGTGTATCTCCCCACACTCCACAGTCCACATGTATGATAGTAATATGGAATTTTACCTCTTTAATTCTATAAAAATAAAAATGTTTCAGTTTTAGTACATCCATTCCGTCTAATTTTATAAGGATAAAAAGCAATTAGAATAATACGCATAAGCACTAGAACTAGAAGAGATAATTTGTAAGTACAAACAATGATTAAAAGGTGAACTTTATACAATTTTAAGAACTAAATGAGTAAGAATACTAGCAAAAACACGAGTAATGTACGGACAACAACTCTATTACAAGATCGAAAAAGCAAATGAAATGAATCTATCTATCTATCTATCTTTCCTTTGGCAACAAAACGGTAAACAACAACCCCAACCCTAGAGCCATCGCAAGGAGTGTGAGTATGCAAAACGTCGACGTTGAAGTGCTTCTTCGCCTTCTTAAAAAACGCCGACTCCTTCTTCCACCTCTTCATGTGAGCCATCAAAAACACCATCTTCTCACTCCCTACCATCATTAAACGCAGCGTTTCGAGCAGCGGCTCATAGAGGTGATCGTGATACACCACATCCGACGCCACAATCAGATCGAACTCGCGCCCGATCGCTTCCACATCATCAGCGTGGCCCCACCTGAGCGCCGCAACGGCCACGTCCCCGCCGCTGGGCCCCACGACCCCCGCGTTGGCGTCCGCGTTGAATTGCAGATTGGGAACCACGTGAGGGAGGTCCGTGAGGGTCACGTGTGCGCCGAGGGTGGCGGCGGCGGCGATTCCTACTATGCCGGTGCCGGACCCGAGTTCGATGATCCTCCGGCGGTTGTGGAGCGCGCCGGAGAGGGGGCTGGAGGGAGCGTCGGCGCGGTGGCCGTCGAGGAGGGAGACTAAGGCGGTGGCGGCGGGCCAGAGCTGGAAGGAGAGGCCCTCGGAAGGGAGCTGGCGAATGACGACCGTTGATTGGATCGAAGGGAGAGGGTGGTGCTGGAGCAGGTGGTGGTTCGGTGCGGCGGAGACGGTTGGTTTGGCGTCGACGTCGCCGTCGCCGGTTAGGACCATTGTGGAGAAGGGGTTTATTAACTGGTCTTCTTCTTCGTCTTCTTGAGTGGCCATTTCTTCTTTTCTTACTGTGATGAGGTTTTGTTTTGACCCTAAGAATGTGCCGTCGCGGGCGCCACTTTAGGGCATGTTTGCCTCCGGATTTATACTTATATATTCCTATTTTCCAGCGTTGTGTTGTGCTGTGATTTACTTTTCTGCCCGTGTCTTAATTTATACAATTATTTTAAAACAAGGTGATCAAAATTGTATTTAAGACAAAATAATTTTATACAATTATTCAATAAAAATTGAATTATTATCGCGTCATGTTAATAAATTTGACGACATGGTAAAGTAATTACATTTATTAATAAAATGCAATGACTTATTTTTTTCTTTTTAATAAACTATGAATTTTCAAATATTTCATTAAAGTTGACATTTTAGTTTACTTTATTTTAATAAAACTCAATTTATTTATCTTCCTCCTGAATGATAAGTTTATTTTTATATATAAACTGTGTTTTAACTTTAAGTCTCTCCATTTTTATTTTAAAATTAGATTTAATTCGTATTTTTGAAAATGATAATTTTCGTCCTCATATTTTTACAATGAATAGATTTTGCCTCTTGTGTTAATATATAAGTTTTATAAACAGAGATGAAATTCATCAATTATTGAAAAAAATAAAGACCAAAACAATTGATTTTAAAACATAGAAATCCTCTTCAGCAAAAAAATAAAACATAGAAATCCTGAAGTTGATTTTAGGAGGTAAGCTAATGCAGCTAACACACTTGTTAGATCAGCTGTTATAAATGCTAGTCCTTATATCTATCATCAAATACCACATTGTGTTATCGATATTATCAAATAATAAAACGATATTAGTCTATTATTCTAAAAAATAAACATAGAAATTAAAATCAATTTAAACCAAAAAATGATAAAATTAAAACACATTTTACCTCATTTGTTTTATGAAAAATGTCAACAACATACTTTTTAACAATCCTTAACATTAGTTAAATTTATTAAAAATTATAAAAACTTATTAATTAATAAGTGAAACTTATAATTTTTGTATATTTAATAAATTTCAACTGATATTAAAAAAAATATGTTGATTTTTTTTTTTCATCTCCCAAACCATATTTTTTTTCATTCTATGTTTGTTACACTTTTGGGTTTGGGTTGGGTGCACAACCTGTAATAATCCTAATACACTGGCAGTGGTGTGGGCTTGAGACAAAATTACCCTTGAGAAATTCGATGAAACGGTGCGTTTTAAGAATTTCGTTCTTCACACTCTGCAGTTAGTCCTCGGAGGAAAACACTGTCCATCCCATCGGCGATCGATTTGATCGGAGACTGAACTGGTGTGTGCGTGCGGCCTATTCAATTTCAGGTTCGTTTTCTTTTTCACTATATTTCTCGAAAATCTCGCTTCGTGTAGTTGATCGTATTATTTATCTAGCGATTGCTTCAAGTTTGTGAACTACGAAGTTGAATTTGAGTTATTATTATGGTAAGAAAAGGAACTCCATTATTTATTTATGCGCTTAATTGGTTCCAGAAAGAAGCAAGATGATAAAAGCAGTGCTGGTGATGAACACGCAGGGGAAGCCTCGTCTTTCCAAATTCTACGAATTTCAGGTCCCTCTCTATCTCTCTCTTCAAGCACTTGGCATTAGCATCTTCATTTATAGTCCAATTGACGCAATTTTCACATTTTTTATTTTATTTTGTGGTGGTAGATCAGTCTGTGGAGAAGCAGCATGAAGCTATTCGCAATGTGTTTTCAGGTTTCCCTCTCTTACTTTCGGTTGGTTTTCTTTCCAATTTTGTTTTTTAGTTTAATGGTGACGAACTGAGTTTTACATTATCATTCAATTCGACAAACTATTTTACACTGAGCATTATTATAATTATTTTTTAAAATTTTTTTGTCAACATGGTTTCTTGTGCAGTATTATGCAGTAGACCTGAACATGTCAGCAATTTTGTGGATGCTGAGTCCTTCTTTGGCCCGGTATTTTGTGCTTCCATTTTTTCTACTTCCTGTTATTTTGTTATGTTGTCATGATTTATTTATCCTAATTATCATTAATTAGGCGTTGAAAAAAAAATATTGAGATTAGGGATTTTTCTTTGCACTGTTTGTCGGAATGGTACTGCTTTAAAAAATTGTGGTAAGTATGGATCTGTATTGGCATATGGTGGTGGAAAGTGTAAGCTAGAACTGAATTACCATGAACTTGTTTTGAAACTAAAGTTAGAAGGACTGCCGCTATCATAATTGTGAGAGTGCTTTTTTATTTTAGAAGGGAAGACTCTCTCTGTTGATTTCATATTTCAAATAGGCTAGTGTAGAGTGTTCTTAACTTGATAGCCAACTTGTGTTGCAGTGTGCTCTTCTGAGCAATTCTTTGGGTTATTCATGTTAATACTGTTATCTCATGTTTTCTTATCTGAGGAAAGGAAGTGTGAATTCATTTGTTGTTTTCTCCTGCAGGACTCCCGCCTTGTCTACAAGCACTTTGCAACTTTATATTTCGTGTTCGTATTTGATAGTTCTGAAAATGAGCTTGCTATGCTTGACTTGATACAAGGTAGATTCTGGTATTACCTAACTATTTACTGCATTGTTTTAAAAAACAAAAAATAAAAAAGTGTCAAAATCCAGAAGATCTGTCATTTTTAGGGATGAGTCTTATTGGTGTGCTAGGGTATCAGTCAGTTTGTCTTGAGTGTCTCAAAGAAGCTATAGCTATGAACTTTTGTTTGAAAACTGGATGCAAAAATGTTTTGATTTTTATTTTATTTTTTCCAAGAATGGGGAAATTTGAACAGCATGAAATGACAGATTTTGAACGACTGTGGATAGAAATTTGTTGTGCCTTCTCAACATCTATTATAAAAATGGTAAATTTTAAACGTTAGTTATATATGTTATACCTCAATGCTGTAATACTGGTTTTATCATTCATAATTCATTACTTGCATCAAAGTAGTTTAGATGAATATTTTAATACACATTATCAACTGCCTCCCAAAGTTGGTAAACTATAAGGTACCGAACCATGCCTATACTGACTTTTTACCATCCTTACAGCTACATATTCCTTCTAGGCTGACTAACTTGAGAAACATGTATCAAACTTGCTATGAATAATAGTTACAAATGACTTAATTTCTATTCTATGGATGTCATCAATATGGTGAAGGGAAAGACAACCAATGATTTTTCTTTATAGTTTATATCAGTAGTAGGTTGAGGACTAGGACGATTGAAGTTAGAATTAGAGTATTGTTGTTCTAGGTTTTAGATCCTTTTAGGTATGAACATTTAACATATTTAATACTTGAAAACTTAATAGAAGTTATAATAATAGAACATTTAACCATTTCATTTCTATTGCATATTGTGTGAAGGATCCTGGTGGAGTAATTATTTGCATTATCACTATGCATTATCCATTACATCTGCAAGGCTATTGTGTAGATGTGCTGCTAACAGTTGTTTATTACTGCCTCTTACATTGATGTTAATTTTATGGTTTGATTTGCTTACTTTGTCCCTTTCTGCCTTCAGTGTTTGTTGAAACATTGGACAAATGCTTCAGAAATGTATGTGAGCTTGATGTCGTGTTCAACTATAGTAAGGTTGTATGCTTTGTGCCCTCGATTATGAATCTTATATTTATGTCAAATTGACCTTATTATAATGTACCTCTGTAGCAAGAAATGAATTTGAAACTGTGTTATGATTAGGGGAAACATTTTCTGCTGCATATATAATTTGCTGCAGTCTGAGTTTGAGTTGTTAGATTCTCAAATATGAAGCAATTGATAATATTTGACTTTACACTTTTTACTCAAAATTGACAACTTCATATGTTTATTTTTTCTTTATTTTTGGGTTGTTTTGGAAATGCCCTTCAATTTTGGGAAATCAATTTCACTCTTTTGCTTAGTAGCTCAATAGTGTCAATACTTCAACCCAAGCAAATCTGCATCTTAAATTTCCTTAAATGTGATCCTAAAAAATTAGTTCATCTGCAGATGCATACTATACTAGATGAGATCATTCTCGGAGGGCAGGTGTTGGAGACAAGTTCAACTGAGGTTATGAAGGCTATTGAAGAAATAGCAAGGTGCTCTATCTTTCCCATCTGGTTTTTAACATGGTCATTCTTTTTTACATTTTAGTCAATTAGTGTGATAGAACTGGTTCACTATCTAAAGGAAAGAATGATTTTTTATTGAAGAACAATAAATCCCAATAGCCCACTAAAGGAACCTACTAATTAATTTAACCTTAATTTATAAAAAGCTTATATGTATTTTAAACAGATGAAATGATGATGAATTAAAATTATTATTATTGTACATATATTCCCATTTTAATTTAACATTTGTGAAAAATAGTTATTATATCATATGTATGTATTTTTGTGCGTGCATACTCCTATATCTGAACGTGGTTTTATATGTGAAAGCAGGCTTGAAGTAGCATCCAATGCAATCAATCTTGTTCCAAAATCTGTTTCTGGTTGGAGGTCACGGTAAATATTATAATTCCAATTAACTTCCGGAAGGATCTGCGTCAACAACACATACAAAAGGTGAAAAAGTATCTATCTATGGTCAGGGAAGTTCATAGGATGTAGTTGTCCAAAACCCTGAATTTACAGTTTTGAGTTGAGCATGTGATATAATAGGGCTGCTTAGGCAATTGGTGAGTTTGTATTTTTTATCGATTCCTTACCCTTGTTGATACAAAAAAAACTGTTGTTTGTGTACAACTTTACTGGGCACTCATTGTTCCCGGCTGATCCCAATTTCAGTTAATCTGTTTGATTCAATTTATTACTCGAAATGTTGACCTCGTATAAATACTTTCCTACACATTTTAATTCATGGTCAACCATGGATGTCTTGTGTCGAGCAGTAATTACTGGAATCAATGCATTGAACAGCTGTGAAAATATAAAAAAAGGATTACAAGTTCTAGTTTTTTTTTTTTTTTTTCTGAAATCCACATTGTAGCTTCTGCATCTTTGTTATGCAGCTCATCCAATTTGATAAATCATCGTCACGATTCTTCTATCTTAGCTACTGCATATAACTCCAATGAAAGATCCATAGCCATCTTTCCGAGCAGTAACAATTTGGGTTGGGTGAGAATCTGATAGGAATTAATCCCTCATTCGAGGTAGGGATGAGATCTCCAATAAAAGAAAACAATTAAAATTATAATAAATTTCTTCTCTGCTTCTCATTCATAGAATTCAGACTTAAATACACATTCTCATCCTCATTCTGGGACCTAACGGTCACTACAGCTGGATAAAAGAAGCTCCTTGGAAACAAACAAATAAATTAACAAGATCTTCAACGGTCATAAATCTGAGACTTAAACATAGTCTCTAAACTTGGTAGGCCTGGAGGTGTTACGATTGGGTCTTTCAAACAAATACACATAACTCAGTCTGACTATCATCACTTTAAGTTCTTTCTCAAACTTCTTGAAGAACTAAACGAGCAGCATTGCGTCCAGGTGCTCCCATAACACCACCACCAGGATGTGCCCCACTTCCGCATAAGTATAACCCTTTAAGCGGAGTCTTGTAGTTTGACCTAAAAGTCCAAATCAACGAAAACATTCAGTAGTGGGAGCAACATGGTTATAAAATCAAGCCAGCTCAATTTAGCTTACCATCCCTTTGCAGGTCGCATGAGGAATAGGGAATCCAACCCCATAGCACCATGGAATATATTCCCTCCTGCCCAAAACAACAGTTCAAAATGTTAATCGTCACAATGTACAAGTGCTTTATAGTGGAACATTGAGGTATTGGGAAATTTGGTTTCATTTATGCTTTCTCTTAGGTGTCTATTTTGTGTCCTAGGAAAAGCTACTTGAGATTTTGAAAGCATGTGTTTTTGTTTGGGTGAATGTGACTAAGTTACCCGTCAAACCGAATTCCCTTTCAAGATCTGGTGGAGTCAGCATATCATAACCAATGACTGATGTGCTGAAGCCAGGGGCATATTTATCAATCAACGTGAAGCATTTTTGTGCAAACGATTCCTGAAATAGGAGGATAGATAATAAGACATAATGATAAGTAGTGGGAGCAACATAAAATATTGAGAAGTAATGGACATTGGTGGAACAAAAAAATCTAACGACTGAAATGCGCAACAGAACATAAGAAAAAAAATGTAAACTAGAACAACCAAAACAAACTAACTCTGTAGTCCTGATCTTGCCAGTCACCATCCAATGGTTTGTAGGGTGTATACTGCACAAACAGGTTGATCACATGCTTACCTGTGAAGAAAGCAAATTTCATAAACAAGATGTTATCAATCAAAGATTACAAAGGGTTCAAATACAGATAAATTAACGAGATGAGTGCCGAAACAGAAGCCAATTTTCCAATAGTCAAAGAAATTCAACGGAAAACTAAAAGGAAAACAATGTCACTTCAACAATGCCAAGAAATCATCGTAGTAAATGTGGCAAATGCATTAAAAGCACAGTAATGAAACTAGCTCCAGTCAACTGAACATATTATTAGGACATTCTTAAACGAAGTTTCAAGTACCAGGTGGAGAAATAGTTTTGTCCAGTGTGGAGGGAATTGTCATCTCAATAACCGGTCTTCTCGATGGTACTCCATTTACTGCATCTTGACATGCTGAGTGAATCTCCTCCATGCTAAATAGAAATTAACAGGGGCAAAGAAAACCGTCATGTTCTGAGACTAAATAAGTTGCACCTTGCAACAGTCCACCATATTGAATAATATTAAAGCAAATGTAGTTATTGCTTAGACAGCATGACATGAAATAAAATTCAATTTTAACATACCTTTCTGAACCTATATGAATTGTGCCGACATGCTGTGGGCCAGTATGAGGGTGATCTAACTTGCAACATCGAAATTCGGGCAATTTATCAACTGCTACATTTATTTTTGTAGTAGCCTGTTTCAGTAGATATTTATTTACCAAATAAAAGAATGGCAATTAATGAAGAGAATTTACTGAGAAAACTTCCCCAAATTCTGTCCTGAGTTCAAAATATACTGGCTAGCATAGAACTTAATCACACTTATTGAAACAGGGAGAAATTTTTCTCACAGGTTCGCATTGTTTAGAATTATCCCAGCTTTGTTTTCTAATTTCTTTATATTTTTTTGTCATAATTACCCCAGGTTTGTCATCTGATTTATATTTGCTATTTCTCCATGAAATATGATTTTCCCATACATGAATTCCAGGTGTTCTTCATTAGCAATCAAATATAAAGCACACTATCTACTAAACATAAACTGAGAAAATAATTAACTTACAGAACTGTAGTCAGAGTGCTTAATGGCACGAACAAAATCATCAGGGAGGACATCGTTGGGCACTAATTCCTGGTTCATATTAGTAGATGCTATAAATTAATGCCAAGTGTAGGAGGTGCTGAAGAAGTTAGAATTTGCAGCTAGTTTGAGAATTTACCATGAAAGTTTTATATGGAGTTGCATTAGACAAAACAGTTGAAGAATGCACTTCAGTACCATCAGCCAAAATCACCTATATGTAAGCCATATCTACAAAATTTAATTGCTAAGATCCACCTTTAAAAATCCACTTGATTGAGCAAATTCACAAGTCATGAACAACACTAACCCCATAGACAGTGCTAGAGTTTTCAATCAACAACTGAGACACCTATAAGAATATAGAATAACACATTTGGTTAGATAAAGCCTAGATGGAATAAAGAAAAGAAAGGGGGGGGGGGGGTGCTGCAGTTAGAAAAGAAACATTTATTCTCCTATCCCTTTTTTCTTAATGAAACTGAAATTATTTTTTATATGATATCACAAGTAGATCTTTTTTATTTGGATCAGAAGAGATTTTAATAAGGTCTTTTCAACAATCAGCAGGTAGATTAAACAAAAAAAAACAGAGAAAAAATGCACTTGCTTCCATTAAGGAATTTGAACTTTGAAAACTTCATTGGAGCTATTGTTGAAAACTACAAGATAAGACCAGCCACACCTGCAATCATGCCTTGGAAAGTAAGAACTATTTGAATCCAGCATTCATTGGAAAGATTTTATCGCAAAAAAAGGAGGACACAACTCACAAGCCTATTAGAATGTGACAATTGATGTGCTGCTGACTATGGAGGAAGTAAATTTGAAAGTTAATAGAGATTCTTGATGGCATACCTCAGCATTGGTTACAACATGTGCTCCAGCTTCAGTAGCAGCATTACCAATAGCCTTGGATATTGAGCCCATTCCACCTTCAACATATCTACATGGAAGAAATAGCATGCTATTCAGACCCTATGTATGAACAGTACAAAACTATAGACAAAGGATAGCTAATAAATAGTTTATGTCTCAACTATATAATTCAGAAGTAATTATTCTGGAATGTAACTTCAGAATATTATTTTGAGATAAAATTGGCACTGAGGTTTTTCTTTTAACAAATTTGTCTACTCAAGAACTTCATAGTCTTTTGTCTCTATCATCTCCTTTTCCTCCCTCTAAACCTCAAACCTATAATTTCAACAACCAATTAGGAGAGGAGTCAAGGACACCTATTAAAAATATTTGCAATATAAAATACAACTGTTCTCAAATATAGTGCAAAAGCTTTTAAGAAACAGACACACAATGCATTTCTAGAATAAAATTGTTAAGAAAAATATACAGTGCCCTTTTGTTTAGTCATGGTTGTCAAACTCATGATTTGACTCATAAATGGAATACTAAACTGTGATTGTATGGTGGTGACTAAATGCCATACATCAGTGCTTCCTTTTTTCCAGAATCAATGGTAATATGCACCAAACAGTACAAGTAAACTTAATTTCAAATCATCTAGCATATGAAAGATAATTTTAACAAATAGAATTTCATGCTGATTATATAAAGATATCAAACTAGCAAGAGAAATACATACGACCAAACTCCACGTTCCCCGTCCGTTTCTCCCATCACATGATGTAGCAGAACATAGCCACTTCCCGGGGTGTGGACACTGCCCTGCATTACAGGTTTAGAAATACTATATATGCTGTGGAAGATGAAACATTGGCTATGCTATTTTTTATCAGAGAAAACTGAGTAGAATAGTTGTATCGTAATTGATACTCTGTCTCTTAAAGAAGGATTAAGAAATTCATGCATATCTTTTATCTTGAAAATGTTTTCTATTATGGTGCATTTTTTGTGTTACAATATAATGGTGCAATTTTTTGCAGTAAAGATAACTGTTCTTACTGTACTGCCTATCACAGCATCAGTTGCAAGGGTTGCCTTCAGAACATCTGTCTGCAGAAATAATGTCAGACAAAATATTACCCCATCAAGAGAAAGAATATGTAGAAATTAAAAACTTATTTACAAGAGTTATAAAACAATGTATTAGAATTGAGAGCTAATTGGGCCTAACTCAACCTTAAAAACTATCTCATGCAGAAAGGTTGCCCAAGTCAACCCCCTCCACACTCAAGACTAGACATCTAGAGCATGAAGGTTGCCAGATTGGACATTTACGAATGGCGAAACATTAGAACTAAGACTCTAATGCCATACTATATGACAAAGGATTTCCCAAGTCATTATAAGGGGAACTTTACTCATACATTGAGCTGACATGGGATCCTAACACAGTGAAACAAGGAAATAGATATCATCATATCAGTATATTGAGAAAGAACTGCTATGAGATGGAATATATCATGAATGGAAAGAAGGATTATATGCAATCTTTTTTTGTTACAAGAATATATGCAATCTTAACTCCTTGATCACACATGCAGAGAGTGTCGAGTTGAACACTTGAATTAGCCTTTCAAAAGGTGTTTATGTGAAAAATAAATAACAAGATGAAGCTCAGAAAACTTCTGAGACATGAGATATGAACACAAACAAAAGCTACAACATCAGAGAATTAAGAACATATGTTTAATTTTAAGAGATACAGTTAGAGAGTTTGAGCTTTGAAGTTGAAGATCTAAATGACAAGCAATTAAAATTTAAAACCATAAGATCACCTCAAACCAGTTGTTCAAAACCTTAGAAGCTGGGGACAACAGAAGGTCCATAAAGCCGCTGCCAAATAAATAAGCAGTTTCACAATTTCAAATTAGTAGCTATCATGCACTATTTAGTCTTTACTGTTTTTGCTAACACACTTACACCATATCCTTTTGCCCCAAGCAAGACACATGCCGCAGACAACTTGCCCAAAATACAGAATTCTGTATTTTATTCTTCAATTTTTCATTAATAGACGACTTATGCTGCAGAGATTCGGGTGGAGGAAAATCTAGCACTAGATCCATGAACTTACAGAAGTTCTCAAGCTGACTCTCATATCTGAAAGATAAAAACAAAGTAAGAAGAACATGGAATGAAAACAGAGGTAAAAAGACAGACAAATAATCTTATTAAATCATGAACATACAGTCAATGCAGGTTGAAGATAAGGTGGTCAAATACACATCTTTGAGGAGGTCAATGAACAAAGAATACCAACACATATTTGAGCAAATTGCATCTTTTGACTAAACATATAACATTTATACTTTTCTAATCATCTATTCAAAGCTTTTGGAACATTTCAATCGTGATTTATACTCTGCTGCATTATTCTACTCTATATCAGGCAACATAACTCTAACTCTCATGGACAAAATATAGATACAAATTCTTACATGCTTTTGGTGTTGCTTTAAAATCAGAATTGAAGTTGCACCTCGATAACCTTTGTACGGATTACCAAAGTCAAACTTCAATTCTGATTGACTTTTGGTGTTGTTTTATTATAATCATAATAATTATAGTTTCACTTTCACCTGGATAACTTAAGCTGACACTGACTACAAAAAGTCAAACTTTAATTTTTATTTTTTATTTTTTTATCGAAGAACAGTAACAAAAATATCTAAAAAAAAAATGCATCTTATTTTCCGATTTGAGTACTATTATTATTATTATTTGTTTTAACAAAAGCAAGCTCTGATGTTATTCATTTTACGATCGAGCTCCAATAATCCAAATTGAAGTGAGACCTTGGATAAGCCTCAGCATCGGCGAGTGAGAATTTGGAGATCTCTGAGTGGTTGAGGCGTTTGTCGGGGCCTAAGAGAAGGTACCGTCCGTCGAGGCAAGGCGTAAACGACGACGGATTGCGTTTCAGAAGCTTCAAGCCGTGCTTCCCTAACTCCAGCTCCTTTATAACCGACGGTCTCAGAAGACTCTGGAGGTAACTGCACCGCGAAAACTTGAACCCCGGAACCAGCTCCTCCGTCACGGCGGCGCCGCCGATCACGTGACGCCGCTCCAGCACCGCCACTGATAGGCCTCCGCGCGCGAGGTATGCCGCTGCAGTCAGGCCGTTGTGGCCACCGCCGATTATCAGCGCGTCCCATTTCTTGCTCTTCAGAGTGGCGGTGGCGGTGGCGCTGCTGCTGCTGAAGCTCCTTCGCCACATTTTGTTAATCTGTGAAGTTGGTAGTGTCTTTTGTGTTAATAATCACAGTGGAATGGTTTTAATACTATTGTTTAGTGGTGGATGACTAGGTTCATCATGGGTTCGTCATTTCGTGGATTTGGAAATCGTACGAAGTATCTTTCACTTTGCCAAAAAAGCTATGTTTAATGTTTGAGACCAATGAACAAATTACATTAGAATTTTACTAGACTTTTTCAAATTACAATTTTTTTTAACATTTACAATAATTTCCTTGTTTAGGAAGGGGTACTTTTCAAACAATTTAAAATGTTATTGAAATATATAAAGCTATAATGTTTTCAAATACTAAAAGGGTTAATATAGCAATAAATCTAAAACATTCACTAGTATTACTTATGAGAATAATATAATCACTACCCTTATTTTCATTACTTATTTTATTTATATTTATAGAGATTAAGATTAAATGAATGAGATTAGCAATAGAAGGGGGAGATCGGAATTCTGGCTTGGTGTTTTTGGGATGGACCTAGAGTGAAACTAGGGATTTCTGCTGGGGAGTGACGGGTTTGCGAAAGGGGCTTTTGTTGTGCTATATTCTGTGGGTATTTTTTTAGTAATAGAGAGGGGAGTAATTTCTAATGTGTTGAAAAGGTTAGACACTCCTTGTACTTAATTCGATGATATCGTTTGACTTATTAAAAAAAAAAAAAACTCAAAAGTTAAAAAATGTGCATTAGAGATTTAATGTGCAGACTCCAAAACTATATTTTTTTTTTTGTGTGTGAATGTTTAAAAATAACCTATTATAAACTATTATTATATTTACTAGAAGATAGACACCGAAATTCTTCAGAATGTAGTTATAATTGTTATCGTATTACTGAATAATAGAACTTATTATAAATATAGATTATGAATCAAATTACAATAAATTGGTACATTAATATAATATAATAAAAAATATTAATTTTTAAAATAATAAATTAATTCATCATTATTTTAATGACAAATTAATCATATAAATAAGTAAATAATACTTTTTATGTGACAAATTAATGTGTCACAATTACTTACGTTAGGACATTAATTACCCCTTCACAAATCTTTATTTATGATCCAGATTCCAGAGACGAATTTACACTTTCAAATATCATTCCGAAAAGATTTATTTTCCTGAAATCCATTCAAATCTAATCCATGATGTGAAGCAATCTGACGGTATGTTTGATAACCCCTACCTCTCTCTCTTTTATTTTTTGCATTTTTATTTTAGATATTTATCTTTAGTTTTTGTAGCCTCCTGTTCTTACGGAAGCAGCTGTCGTCTCTTGTTCTGCAGCTGCAAGTAAGAGCTTGGAAATAACGCGTTCGCGGACATGGCTACGAAAAACCCACCCTTTAAGGTTTGGGGCATTTCTTCTTTCTACCCATAAACGGTGCAAAACTTATTTCACTAGCATATAGTATTTGTTATTGTTATTATTGATAAATAAATAAATAAGTAACCGAATAAACTGTATGAACTCCATTTTCATATCTTGCAACTCCTTAATGGATGCTTTATTACATTCTTATGACAATTTCATATTGCGGTGTCCTTTTATCTAATATACATACTACTACCCTATTTTATTTTTTTTAAGCATTTGAAAAAGATAATTAAAGCAATTAAGGTAATTGTAATATGAGTTTGTTATCTACTTATCTTTCAATAGATAATTCTGGGCTCTTCTTCGAAGGCTCGTAGAGAGATTCTTGGTGAGATGGGATATGAGTTCACAATAATGGTATGTGTTAATGTAATATAATTGCTTCAGTTTTGTAACCATAGTTCATTAGTTTGATGATGGAAAGATTGAAAGAGCTTGGCTTGCAATTTAGATTGCAGACATTGATGAGAAAGGTATTAGGAGAGAAAAGCCTGAAGATTTGGTAATGACATTGGCTGAGGCAAAGGTATGAATTTCTTGGTTTCCTATTGGGATGCTGTGGGATAACTGGTTAAGAAATTAAGAATTGCACCCCAAGAATAGTTGTGATTTGTGCTGGTTGTTGTTGACATGATTGACTCCATCAATCTTCTCAGAGTTCTAATTTTGACTTTGGGAAATCCTTGGGGCACTGTTGTCACTTTTCCTTTATCAAAACAATTAAGCTGGTTTCTTTTATTGATAAATTAGTCTTCATTTGAGTCTCTGTCTGTATAGTAATGTGCATTCAACAGTTATAGGTATCCAATGGATGGTAAATCATTTTGCATTATCTCCATGATACTAAAAGACTGAAGAATGCTGGTATTTTGTGTTAACACTCAGGGTTTGCTTATTTGAGATGGAAAAATGAGAAGGTGAAAAATAGGGTGGGATGAAATGATTTTGATTTTCTCTAATAGTCTCTTCTTAGTGGGTGGAAAATCTATTTTAGCTCATTTCATGCTACAGGAACCACACTGCAGTTTCAATCTTCCTAAACTTCTTCTGTCACAAGTTCATTCTGAATTTTAATATCCTTAAACAAGCACACTGTTGAACATGAGAGGCAGTTGAAACTTGAAACCCAAAACTGTGTCTTTACTATTTGCTTGATTTGTAACAATATTTGTTTCTGAAGAATACAAAACTTATTTAAGCTCTACATCTGATTGTTGTGATTGAATATGCAGAAGCAGAAGGATTTCAGGTTGTCATGTGCCTTTCCAGAAATTTCTCTAAAAATCTAAATAAATTAGAAGTAGAAAAATATATCATAAATTTGAGAGGTTGAACCCACGAGCAATTTGAAATGCTCCTCATCTATTGATTATTTCAAGGTACATTTAGTGTTCTAACCTTGATATTCTTCTTATTAGGCTGATGCTATTGTGCAAAGGCTCCCTACTGGAGGTCCATTGGAGGAAGATGCTTCTACAACACTGTTAATTACTGCAGACACAGTATGCCATATTCTTTTTGTCATTCACTATTGTTTGTTTCAACTATGTATCATTGATAAGAAATTACAGCTATCTTATCTGCATATGCATAAAGCTGAAAAGCATTACTTTAGGTTGCCTTTTACAGATAATATCTGTTCTACTCTATCTCTGTTCTGGTTCCTACAAACATAACCTTATTGATACAGTTGTCCATCCCAGCTCACATTCTAGTTGCTATTTACAATCATAATAATTAATTTCATTTTGATGAAAAACTGTTAGTGGAAAGAAAGGAAAGAAGGTACATCTGGGAGAAAAATAAGGAATTCTCCATAGCAGAAGCTTAATAGAATCCCAATCCAGGGGCTTCCCTTCACTTTCATATATGAAACAGATTAGTTATTTACAGAAGATAGACAAATTAAAGCAGATTAACCTACAGAAAATATAAATCACACTCAGTTGTGCTTTTACGTCTATACACCTACTCTGATGCAAATTTCATTTTATAAGTCAAGCTAAAGATTTGGATTAGACACTGCTTTTCTATTTGCACTTTTTTGTGTTTGGGGTCACCATATTTTCTGTGTCTCACTCTATGCATGTGTTTGGATTGGCATCAAATACGTCCAGGCCTCAAATCCACATCTATTTAAGAAAAAGACGCAGAAACTAAGAGTACTTCAATTTGTTAAAAGTTTAAGACTTTTGTAAACTGTTTGTGTTGCAAATGTTTTGCAGGTTGTGGTGTATCGAGGAATAATAAGGGAAAAACCAACTAGTGAAAAAGAAGCACGTGAATTCATCAAAGGTTGGCATAATGGATTTCAGTTCCCTGCTTTTGTTACAGTTATTGGCAGATATAACAGCCATATTCACAAATTTGAATATTTGCAGGATATTCTGGTAGTCATGCAGCAGTAGTAAGTTCTGTTGTAGTAACTAACCTTGCAACTGGAAAACGTTGTGGGGGCTGGGACAGTGCAGAGGTACGGTTGCTGCTGCTTGAGCTTGTGTTATCTATTTTCTTCTGTGACAATAAAAATCAAGTTATTTCATTGGGTCCTAGATTTAAAAAATTACCTTGGGACATATGCTTTAGATGTTGGAAATGCTCTTTTGAGGTTATTAGTTTGTTGCTCAGTATAAGAAAGTTCACTAGCAGGGGAAGAAATTTCCTTCTTCATACGAAGTGTTACTATCTTAGTATCTTTGATTATGTTCCCCTTAACCCTTCCCCATCAGGCTCAAGTCTTTTTAGTTACCCACCAGGCTGCATTGTTTTCATTGTTACATTTTATTCATTAATTCCATGTTTTTCTTCGCAGATAACTTGGCTAACATTTGTGACTGTTATGACAGGTTTACTTCCTTGAAATTCCAGATGAGGTCATTGATAGTCTGGTAAACATTTTAGAAGTACACTTTTCACCCTTGCACTGAGTTAAGTATGAAGGTGAAAAGAGTACTTTAACCAGTTTCTCAAAGCATATGATCTTTTGAAACTTTCTTTCAGGAAATTCTTGTCAACCTGAATACTATATGAGTTTTCTTATTTGATGGGAGCTTCTCAGATTGACGAGGGGATTACATTCAACGTTGCTGGAGGTTTGATGCTGGAACATCCACTGACATTACCATTCGTGGACGCAGTAGTAAGTTATCTTGCCATCTCAATAACACACACAAGCATATGCATGCACATTAAAACAAGATTCTTATGGAACAGTTCCGCATCATGTTAAGCACCACTTTCAAATTCAATACCTTTTTTCCTGAGCTTCATTATTGAGACTTAGTAATCTTTTGTTGCCATTATTTTGGGACTTTCTTTTATATATATGTGTGTGTGTGTGTGTGTGCAAGAATCAAATATTTGCAGCTTTAGTCTTCTCTCATTCCTCACATCTATGCCAATGTTGTATTTTCCTAGATGGCCAAGATTTAAAATGTTTGTCATTAGTTAGATGTAAATGTGGATTCATTCCTCTTCTTTTTCTTAACAAAATAAGTTGTGTGATGCTTGTGGTAGGTTGGATCAACTGATACAGTGATGGGACTTTCCAAAGCTCTTACAGAGAAGCTCTTATTGGAAGCTCTATAACTGTTGCAACAATGGTACAATTCATATTCTGAGAGATACCAAGTGCTGCTGGCTTACGGCAAAAGTTACTGCAATTATATTCAATTTTTTTGTTTGACCGATTCATGTAATGCAAAATACAAACAAGAATTACCGAGACTTCACTGATTATTTTGACACAAGCTGAAAAGGCTTGTCATTTAACTTTAATGATTCATTTCCCAGTCTTGCATGACATGACTGATTGTATCAGCAATCCACTCTTGGATTACAAATTTATCACACACCAATGAGATGCATCAGTGGTGATTTGTGATTCCTCTGAATTGCACTTTCTAGTCCAAGGTTGAATATGGTGGGGTGTGGTCATTTCTATTTACAACAAAGTACGATTAAAAAATTTCTTAGATTCTCTCGGAATTTACACTTTCTTATTATACTTTTTAATATATTTGTCAACTATTTTTAAATTGAATATAAGTAGATGTAAGTAGAAATAAGACATAATGAATGTATAAGTAAGTTAAACGTTAATGTTTAAGATTTTAAGATTTTAGGATTTATGATTTAAAGCTTTAAGATTTAAAATGATTCATTGTTTAAGGTTTAAAGCTTATGGTTCATTGATAAGGTTCATGTTTTAAGGATATATTTATAGTTTTAAGTATGCACATGTTATGATTTAGGGTTTTAGGGTCCAAGGTTCACAATTTAATATTTTATGATTTATGGTCATAATTTAGGGTTGTAGGGTTTAGTATTTCAATGTGCATGGTTCATTGTTTCAGGATTTTATGATTTAGGATTGAGGGTTTGGGGTCCATGATTTTTATATTTGTGGTATAAGATTTAAGGTTCATGGTTTAAAGTATTATGTTTTGAGTTTTATGATTTATGGTTCAGAGTTTATATGTTATGGTTTAATGTTTATATTTTAAGGGTTATGGTTTATGGTTCATTATTGAGTGTTTAGGGTTTAATGTTTAGGTTCTAGGTCTACGTGATTTATAGTTAAGGGTTTATTGTGCATGTTTTAAAGTTTTATGGTTTAGAATTCACAATTTTAGGGTTTAATGTTCATCGGGCTTTAGGATTTTTGGGTTCCAAGTTTCAATGTTTATGGTTTCATAGTTTAAAGTGTCATGTGTTAGGTTTGAAGGTTTAAAGTTTCAATGTTTAGAATTTCATGATTTAATATTTTTGGTTTATTAATAAAGGTTTAAGGCTTCGTGATTAAGGTTTCAATGTCTAGTGTTTCATGATTTAGGGTTTCATTTCCATTATTTTAAGGTTTTAGGTTTCACAATTTATTTTTTTTGGTTCATGGTTAAAGGTTTGGTTTTATGGTTTATGATTTATGGATTTATGGTTTAAGGGTTTTATGGTCTATGATTTAAAGTTTATGTTTTATGCCTCATGGTTTAGAAATTAGGGTTTTAAGGTTGAGGTCCATGATCTATGATTTTATGATCTATTGTCTATGGTTCATGGTTTATAATTTAAGGTTTAGGATTTCACCATTTATGATTAATGGTTTATAGGTTATAATTTCAGGGTTTTAGTTTTCTAATTTATTTATTATGCATGGTTTAGAGTTTTAGGATTTATGAATCCTAGTTTTAGGGTTTAAAGTTTGATGTTTAGGATTTTAATGATTCGAGTTTAAGTGTTTATGATTTCATGGTTTAAGGTATCATGATTCAAGTTTTAATGTTTCAATGTTTAGGACTTCATGATTTATTTAAGGTTCATTGTTTTAAGCTTTTAGAGTTTAAGGTTTAGTGTTTATTCATGGTTAAGGATTCACGTCTAAGGTTTATGATTTAGAATTTTATGTTTTAAGGTTTTATGATTTAATGTTTAGGGTTTCAAAATATATGGTTTATGGTTTTAGGGTTTATGGGTTTATGGGTTATGTTATAAGATTTTAAGGTTTCGTGTTGCATAGTTTATGATTTCATGGTTTAGGATTTAGAGTTTCATGTTTTAGAATTTAGGCTTTTATAGTTTAGGATTTAGGGTTTCAAGGTTTATGACTTAAGGTTTTATGGTTTAGAATTAAGGGTTTCATTTCATGGTTTAGGATTTATGGTTTCATTTCATTTAAGGTTTAGTTTCTCATAGCTTAGGATCAAGAGATACATTTTATGGTTTAGTTTTTATGATTTTTTTATTTATGATTTTATGGTTTATGATTTAGAGTTTTATTTCATGGTTTAGTATTTAGGGTTTTATGGATTAGTATTTAAAGTTTCATTTCAAGGTTTAGGATTTAGGATTCCATTAGGATTTAAGGTTTCATGGTTAAGATTTTAGGATTTATGGTGTAATTTATGAAACCCTAAATATTTAGCATTTCATAAATGAAACCATAAATCAAAACCCTAAATATGTAGGGTTTCATTATGAAATACCAAATTTCACTCTAGATATTTATGCATGAAACCCTAAATATTATCAGGTCTTGTGAGTAAAACCTTAAATATTTTGGGTTTCATATTATAAATGAAATCGTAAATTGAAACCCTAAATATTTAGGGTTTCATAAATAAAATCGTGAATATTAAGGGTTTCATTTCATAAATGAAATTATAAATATTTAGGGTTTAAAAAATGAAACTCATTGACCCTAGATATTTAGGATTTCAAAATTGAAACCATAAAATGAAACCTTGTATATTTAGTTTTTCATTAATGAAACCCTAAATTTAACAAAAAAATGTTTTGGATTTCATAAATGAAACCCTAAATATTTGGGATTTCATTAATGAAACCCTAATTTTCACGATATATATTTAAAGTTTTATAAATGAAATCATAAAAAGAAACCTTAAATATTTATGGTTTCATTATTGAATCCCTAAATTTCACCAAAATGTTTATAGTTTCATTTATGAAACCATAAATATTAAGATTTCAATAATAAAATCCTATTTTCACCTTAAATATTTAGGGTTTCATAATTAAAGCTAAAAATATTTAAGATTTCATAAATTAAACCTTAAATTGAAACCCTAAATATTTAGGGTTTCATTTCATAATTATACTAGAGTTTTATGAATAAAACTCTAAATTTCATCTTTAATCATTAGGGTTTCATAAATCAAACCATAAATTGAAACCTTAATCGAAAATGTTTTATGTTTAATTAATAAAATTCTAAATATTTAGGATTTCATAAATGAAACCTTAAATTGAAACCTTAGATGTTTAGGGTTAATGAACATTAAACTTCAATTTAAATATTTAGGGTTTCACAAATGAAATCATAAATCAAAACCCTAAATAGTTAGGATTTTATTAATGAAACCTTAAAGATTTATGATTTTATTATTGAAACCCTAACTATCTAGGGTTTCAATTCATAAATATATTAAGGCTTCATAAATGACACTTTAAATTGAAACCCTAAACATTTAGGGTTTCATTTCATAAATATATTAAAGTTTCATTAATAAAACTTTAAATTCACCCTTATTCTTTAGGGTTTCATGAAGGAAACCATAAATCGAAACTCCAAATCAAACCATAAATGTTTTAGGTTTAATTAATAAAACTTTAAATTGAAACCCTAAATATTTAAGATTACATAAATGAAACATTTAATTAAAACCCTAGATATTTAAGGTTTCATTAATGAAACCTTAAACTTTAACTTAAAAATTTAACGTTTTATAAATGATATCATAAATCAACACCCTAAAATTTAAGGTGTCATTTCATAAATATATTACAGTATCATTAATGAAACCATCAAACGAAACCCTAAATATTTATGATTTCACTAATGAATCACTAAATTTCACCACAATGTTTATAGTTTCATTTATGAAACCATAAATATTACGATTTCATTAATAAAACCCTATTTCCACCCTTAATAGACAAGATTTTATAATCAAATTTCAAAATATTTAGGGTTTCATAAATGAAATCTTAAATTGAAACCCTAAATATTTAAGATTTTATTAATGAAATTATAAATATTTAGGGTTTTATTAACAAAACCCTAAACATTTAGGATTTCATTTCATAAATATATTAAGGTTTCATTAATGAAACTCTAAATTTGATCCTTAATCTTTTGGCTTTCATAAATAAAACCAGAAATCGAAATCCTAAATGAAACAGTAAATGTTTTAAGTTTAATTAATAAAACTATAAATTGAAACCCTAGATATTTAGGGTCTTATTAATGAAACCATAAACTTCACCTTAAATATTCAGGGTTTCACAAATAAAACCTTCACCCTAAATATTTAGGATTTTATTAATGAAACCCTAAATATTTAGGATTTTATTAATTAAACCTTAAACATTTAGGATTTCATTTCATAAATATATTAGGGTTTCATTAATAAAACTCTAAGTTTCACCCTTAATATTTTGGGTTTCATAAATAAAACAAGAAATCAAAACCCTAAATGAAAACATAAATGTTTTAGGTTTAATTAATAAAACTATAAATTGAAACTCAAAATATTTAGGATTTCATAAATGAAACTATAAATTAAAACCATAAATATTTTAGAATATTAATGAAACCCTAAACATTTTACCTTTCATAAATATATTAAGGTTTCATTACATAAATATAATAGGGTTTCATTAATGAAAATCTAAACTTTACCTTTAATCTCTAAGGTTTCATAAATGAAACCACAAATTGAAACCCTAAATGAAATTGTAAATGTTTTAGGTTTAATTAATAAAACTCTAAAAATGTTAGGATTTTATAAATGAAACCTTAAATTGAAACCCCTGATATTTAAGATTTTATAAATGAAATCATAAATCAAAACCCTAAATATTTAGGATTTTACTATTGAAACCCAAAATATTTAGGATTTTACTATTGAAACCCAAAATATTTATGATTTCATTTCATAAATATATTAGTATTTCATTAATGTAACCATCAAACGACACATTAAATATTTATGATTTCACATATAAATCCCTAAGTTTCACCAAAATGTTTATAGTTTCATTTATGAAACCTTAAATATTACGATTTCATTAATAAAACCTTATTTCCACCTTTAATATTTAGGGTTTCATAATTAAAGCAAAAAATATTTAGGGTTTTATAAATAAAATCTTAAATTAAAACCTTACATATTTAGGATTTTATTAATGAAACCCTAAATGTTTAGGATTCTATTAAGGAAACTCTTAACATTCAAGGTTTCATTTCATAAATATATTAGGGTTTCATTAATGAAACTGTAAATTTCACCCTTAATCTCTAAAGTTTCATAAATGAAATCATAAATCAAAATCCTAAAAGAAACTGTAAATGTTTTAGGTGTAACTAAATAAAACTTTAAATTGAAATCTTAAATATTTAGGGTTTCATAAATGAAACCTTAAATTGAAACCCTAGATATTTAGGGTCTCATTAATGAAATCATAAACATCAACTTAAATATTTAGGGTTTTATAAATGAAATCATAAATCAAAGCGCTAAATATTTGGAATTTTATTAATGAAACACTAAATATTTAGGATTTTGTTATTGAAACCCGAAATATTTAGGAATTCATTTCATAAATATATTAGCATATCATTAATGAAACCATCAAATGAAACCTTAAATATTTATGGTTTCACTAATGAATTCCTAAATTTCACCAAAATGTTTATAGTTTCATTTATGGAACCGTAAATATTATTATTTCATTTATAGAACCTTATTTTCGACCTAATTATTCAGGGTTTCATAATTCAAACCCAACATATTTAAGTTTTCATAATTGAAGCTTTAAATTAAAACTCTAAATATTTAATATTTTATTAATGAAACTCTATATATTTAAGGTTTCATTTCATAAATATATTAGTGTTTTATTAATGAAACTCTAAATTTCACCATTAATCTTTAGGGTTTTATAAATGCAACCAGAAATCGAAACTCAAAATGAAATCGTAAATGTTTTAAGTTTAATTAGTAAAACTATAAACTAAAACCCTAAATTTTTAAAATGTCTGAAATGAAACTTTAAATTGAAACCTTAGATATTTAGGGTCTCATTAATGAAACCATAAATTTCAAATTAAATAGTTAGGCTTTTGTAAATGAAATCATAAATCAAAACCCTAAATATTTAGGATTTTATTATTGAAACCCAAAATATTTAAGGCTTCATTTCATAAATATATTAGTGTTTCATTAATGAAACCATCAAACGAAAAATTAAATATTTATGGTTTCACAAATGAATCCCTCAGTTTCACCAAAATGTTTATAGTTTCATTTATGAAACTGAAAATATTATGATTTTATTAATAAAACTTGATTTTCATCCTTCATATTTAAGATTTCATAAATGAAACATTAAATTAAAACCCTAAATATTTAGGATTTTATTAAGGAAACCTTAACATTTAGGGTTTCAATTCATAAATATATTAGGGTTTCGTTAATGAAACTCTAAATTTCACCCTCAATCTTTAAAGTTTCATAAATGAAACCGTAAATCAAAACCATAAAAGAAATCATAAATGTTTTAGGTTTAATTAATAAAACTCTAAATTGAAATCTTAAATATTTAGGGTTTCATAAATAAACATTAAATTGAAACCCTAGATACTTAGGGTCTCATTAATGAAACCATAAACTACAACTTGAATATTTACTGTTTTATAAATGAAATAATAAATCAAAGCCCTAAATATTTAGGATTTTATTATTGAAACTCAAAATATTTAGGAATTCATTTCAAAATATATTATGGTATCATTAATGATACTATCAAACGAAACCCTAAATATTTATGGTTTCACTAATGAATCCCTAAATTTCACGAAAGTGTTTATAATTTCATTGATGAAACCATAAATTTTATGATTTCATAAATAAAACCCTATTTTCACCATAAATATTCAAGGTATCATAATTAAAGTACAAAATATTTAAGATTTCATAAAGAAACTTTTAATTAAAACCCTAAATATTTAATATTTTATTAATGACACCCTATATATTTAGTTTTTCATTTCATAAATATATTAGGGTTTCATTAATAAACTCCAAATTTCACCCTTGATCTTTAGGGTTTTATAAATGAAACCAAAAATCAAAACCCTAAATGAAACCATAAATGTTTTAAATTCAATTAATGAAACTGTAAACTGAAACCTTAAATATTTAGGGTTTCTTAAATGAAACTTTAAATAAAAATTCTAAATATTTAGGATTTTATTATTGAAACCCAAAATATTTAAGGTTTAATTTCATAAATATATTAGGATTTCATTAATGAAACTATCAAATAAAACATTAAATATTTATGGTTTCACAAATGAATCCCTAAATTTCACCAACATATTTATAGTTTCATTTATGAAACCTTAAATATTCAATGTTTCATAATTAAAACCTTAAATATTTAAGGTTTCATAAATAACACCTTAAATTGAAACCTTAAATATTTAGGATTTTATTATGTTTAGGGTTTTATTCCATAAATATATTAGGGTTTGATTAATAAAACTCTCAATTTCACCCTTAATCTTTAGGGTTTCATAAATGAAACCATAAATCGAAACCCTAAATGAAACCATAAATGTTTTAGGTTTAATTAATACAACTCTAAATTGAAACCTTAAATATTTAGGATTACATAAATAAAACATTTAATTGAAACCCTACATATTTAGGGCATCATTAATGAAAGCTTAAACTTTAACTTAAATATTTAACGTTTCATAAATGAAATCTTAAATCAAAACCCTAAATATTTAGGGTGTCATTTCGTAAATATATTATAGTATCATTAATGAAACCATCAAACGAAACCTTAAATATTTATGGTTTCACTAATAAATCCTTAAATTTTACTTAAATGTTTATAGTTTCGTTGATGAAACTGTAAATATTATGATTTAATAAATAAAACCCTATTTTCACCCTAAATATTCACTATTTCATAATTAAAGCCTACAATATTTAGGGTTTCATAAATTAAAAGTTAAATTAAAACCTTAAATATTTAAGATTTTATTAATGAAATCCTAATTAATAAGGGTTTTGTTTATGAAACCCTAAACATTTAGGGTTTTCATTAATGAAACTCTAATTTTCATCATTAATCTTTAGTGTTTTACAAATGAAACCAGAAATTGAAACCCTAAATGAAACTATAAATGTTTTAGGTTTAATTAATAAAAGTATAAATTGAAACCTTAAATATTTAGCGTTTTATAAATGAAATCTTAAATTGAAACCCTAGATATCTAAGGTCTCATTATTGAAACCATAAACTTCAACTTAAATATTTAGGGTTTCATAAATGAAATCATAAATCAAAACCCTAAATATTTAGGATTTTATTATTGAAACCCTAAATATGTAGGGTTTCATTTCATAAATATATTAGGGTTTTATTAATGAAACCATTAAACAAAACCTTAAATATTTACGGTTTCAACAATGAATCCCTAAATTTCACCAAAATGTTTATAGTTTCATTTATGAAATTGTAAATATTATGATTTCATTAATAAAACCCTATTTTCACCCAAAATATTTAGGGTTTGTTAAATGAAATCTTAAATTCAAATCCAAAAATTTAGGATTTCATATCATAAATATATTAGTGTTTTATTAATGAAACTCTAAATTTCACCTTTAATATTTAGGGTTTCATAAATGAAACCATAAATTGAAACCTTAAAAAAATCTGTAAAGTTTTTTGGTTCAATTAATAAAACTCTAAATTGAAACCTTAAATATTTAGAGTTTCATAAATGAAACTTTCAATTGAAACTTTAGATATTTAAGGTCTCATTAATGAAACCCTAAACTTAAACTTACATATTTAGGGTTTCGTAAATGAGATCATAAATCAAAACCCAAAATATTTAGGATTTAATTAATGAAACCTTAAATATTTAGGATTTTATTATTGAAATTCTCAATATTTTATTTTATACATATATTAGGGTTTCATTAATAAAACCATCAATCAAAACCTTAAATATTTATGATTTCACTAATGAATCCCTAAATTTCACCAAAATGTTTATAGTTTCATTAATGAAACCGAAAATATTACGATTTCATTAATAAAACCCTATTTTCACCCTAAATATTCAGGGGTTCATAATTAAAGTCCAAAATATTTAAGGTTTCATAAATGAAACTTTCAATTAAAACCCTAAAAATTTAAGATTTTATTAATGTAACCCTAAATATTAAGGGTTTTATTAATGAAACTCCAAACATTTAAGGTTTCATGTCATAAATATATTAGGGTTTCATTAATGAAAAATTAAATTTAAATCAAAAATCGAAATCCTATATATTTTATAAATGAAACCAAAAATCGAAACCCTAAATGAAATCGTAAATGATTTACGTTTAATTAATAATACTATAAATTGAAATCCTATATATTTAGGGTTTCATAAATAAAACTGTAGATATCTAGGGTTTCAATTTATAGTTTTATTAATGAAACCATAAACTTCAACTAAAATATTTAAGGTTTTATAAATGAAATCATAAATCAAAAACCTAAATATTTAGGATTTTATTAATCAAATCCTAAATATTTAGGATTTCATTTCATAAATATATTAGGATTTCATTAATGAAACCATCAAATGAAACCTTAAATATTTATGGTTTCACTAATGAATCCCTAAATTTCACGAAAATATTTATAGTTTCATTTATGAAATCATAATTATGATTTATTTAATAAAACCCTATTTCCATCCAAAATATTTGAGGTTTCATAATTAAAGCCCAAAATATTTAAGGTTTAATAAATGAAACCTTAAATTAAAACCCTTCATATTTAAGATTTTATTAATGAAACCTTAAATATTTAGGATTTTATTAAGGAAACCTTAAACATTCATGGTTTCATTTCATAAATATATTAGGGTTTCATCAATGAAACTCTAAATTTCACCCTTAATCCTAGGGTTTCATTAATGAAACTATAAATGTTTTCGGTTTAATTAATAAAACTCTAAATTGAAATCCTAAATATTTAAGACTTCTTAAATGAAACCTTAAATTGAAACCCTAGATATTTTAGGTCTCATTAATGAAACCCTAAACTTCAACTTAAATATTTAGGGTTTAATAAATGAAACCTTAAATTGAAACCCTTCATATTTAGGATTTTATTAATAAAACCTTAAATATTTAGGATTTTATTAAGGAAACCTTAAACATTTATGGTTTCATTTCATAAATATATTAGGGTTTCATTAATGAAACTCTAAATTTCACCCTTAATCCTAGGGTTTCATAAATGAAAATCGTAAATGTTTTAGGTTTAATTAATAAAACTCTAAATTGAAATCCTAAACATTTAAGGCTTCTTAAATGAAACCTTAGATATTTTGGGTCTCATTAATGAAACCCTAAACTTCAACTTAAATATTTAGGGTTTTGTAAATGAAAACATAAATGAAAACCCTAATTTCACCCTAAATATTTGTGGTTTCAATAATGAAACCTTAAATATTTAAGGTATCATAAATAAAACCTAAATATTTTAGGTTTCATAAAGAAAATGTTAATTCCTAAATCATAAATCATGAAACCCTAAATCCTAAACCATTAAATGAAACCCTAAATCATAAATCATGATACCCTAAATCCTAAATCATTAATAAAACCTTAAATATTTAGGCTTTTATAAATGAAATCTGAAATCACAAAATCCTAAATTCTAAACACAAAATCCGAAAACCATATACCATGTAACCCTAAAACTCTAAAATATATACTCTTAAACCCTGAATCGTTGACCTTAAAATTGTGATTCATAAACATTGAAACCTTGAAATAATTACCATTAAATCATAAACCATGAAACCCTAAATATTTAGCAATAAAATCATGAACCCTGAATAATTAACTATAAACTTTAAAACCATGAACCATACACTATAAAATCCTAAACCTCAAACCTCAAATCATAAACCTTAAAACCTTAACCCTATAACATTAAAATTTTAACCTTAAACACTAAACCTTAAACCATAATCAATGAACCCTAACCATAATGGATGAACCATAACCATAAACCATACACCATAAACTCTAGACTCCAAACATTGAACGATAGACAAAAACAACAAACCTTAAGCCAAAAATATTAAAACCCTAAAATAATGAACCATAATCCATAAACATTAAATCATGAATAAAACCTTAAATTATGGATACTAAATCTTAAGATTGTGAACAAAACCTTAGTGATCTTTGTGCTTATAATTTTTTTTCTAGATTCTTCTACGGTTCCCTAGTAATTTAATTAAATATAATAATTTATTTATGTGAAGTTTAAAATAAAAGAAAAAATTGTTAAATTTAGGTAGAAAAAATATATATATACACATAAATATAGAAATATATTCTATAAAATTTAATAATTAATTACATTGGTATATAAAATCAAAATTTTAAGATTAATGACTTAATTTTATTGATTAATTAAATCAAAATATATATTCATTCGAATTATCTAAATTATTATATTTAAGATAATTAAGTTAATATATGAATTTAAAAAATATAAAAAATAAATATGGTAATGACACGTGACATCTTTCACGTCTCAAAATCTTCTTTTATAATATATTAGGTACTAGATACATAACTAAATTGGTGGAAATTGGTGGGAGGAAAATTTGGATAAAAAAGTTATATTAATTTTTATTATTTTTATATTATTAAAAAATATCTAAAAACAATTCAAATGTTCACAATAAAAACTCTATTTATTAATAAAAAATGAATTTGTAAAAAAAAAAAGAGAAGACAATTGATTTTTTTTTTTAAAACGAGAGAAGATAATTGAGTGTGATTAAGTTTCAATACAAATATAAAATTAATTTTGATAAACAAATGAAGCTACATAACAAAATCCAAATGAAAATAATAATAAATATTTATATAATTAAATATAAGTTAAATATTTCCTTCTTTTATCTTTAAAAAAAAAAAGTGCTCCAAAAATGTATTGCCCCAAAAGTTGTTAAGTTGCAAAAGTTTCCACAAAAATGTGTTGAAGAAACAAGAATAATGTGTTGAAATTTTTTTTAAAAATATGTAAAAAAAAAAGGTAATATCTTGAAATTTTGAAAAAATAAATTAAAACTTTAAAAATATATTAAAAAAAGTACTATTGTTTGAAATTTTTTTAAAAAATATGTAAAAATAAGATTAATGTTTTGAAAATTTTAAATATGAAAAAACAATAATATTGTCTTAAAAAAAATTTTAAAATGTATTTTTAAAATATTAGAAAACAAAAATAATAAAATTTTAAAATATGAAAAAACAAGAATAATTTCTTAAAAATTTGAAAAAAAAAAAAAAAATATACGAATAAAAAAGATTAAATTCTTGAAAATTTGAAAAAAAAATGAAAAAACAAATGTAATGTATTAAAAATGTGAAAAGAAAATCAAATTTTTAAGAATTTAAAAAAAAAAAACAAAGAGGAGTGTCTTAAAAAAAATTATAAAACAATCAATGTCTTGTCTTGAATTTTTTTTTTAAATATAAAAAAATATAATATGTTAAAAATTTGAAAGAAAAAAAAACTCACACGAATAGGTATGATAAGTTGTTCAAGTAAAATAAATAAACTTATGAATTAAATAAGTTTTTACTCTCTATAAAGTATTATTATGTTTTAAATTTTTATAATATATATTTTTTTTCCTACCGATATTATGACATTATATTAACCGTTGATATAAGTTGAAATGGTGTTATATCATAATTTGACTAATAATTGATATGATGTTATATTATTGGTAGAGATTCAAAATTAAAAAAATTATATTATAAAATTTAAAATATAACAAAAATTTTATAGAAATCAAAAATAAATAACTCAAAATTTATTTAAGAAGTAAAAGTGCTATTAAGATTTGAGACGAAAGAAGAGCATTCAATAATTATTTTTACACGCTGACGGGTGACGAGTTAGGCACATTTTGTTGACTAGATGATTAATTAATTAATTAAGAAACAAAAGGCAAAGTAATATATAAAAGAAATGAATAATGACACAATTATGGTATAAAATAATTTTATTAATAAAAAAAATATTAAAAAATCATAATGTAATCGAGCATATCACAATTAAACTCATATACGTATATATATTTATTGCATTAATATTCTGTCTAACTACTACTGCTACTAATTTACCAAGAAGTGATAACCAAGCCAAAAGCAGGAAAGCAAAGCATGAAGATGAATGATTACTCGTGGCGGACCCTAATACTGAGTTGTTGTGTGCTGGGCTTGTGCGTGGGCATAGGAGGTTGTTTGGCGGAGAAGGATGAGTTGTGTGCCGCGAAGAGCGGGTACGAGTACGAGGATGCAAGAAGAGTGATCGTTGACATAAGTCACAGGTACCATCCCGATATGCCTGCCTGGGAATCCACGGACAGCCTAGGTCAGTTCCTGTGGCTTACAGGGAGCATGGCCAACGGTTCTCTCGCTAATTTCTCCGAATTCAAGCTCCCCACTCACTGCGGCACCCATGTCGATGCTCCCGGACATGTTTTCGATCACTACTTCCATGCTGGCTTCGATGTCGATTCTCTCGACTTACTGCTCCTTAATGGTAATTACTTCGATCAATTCATTCATTCCTCTGTTATGTTAATTAAATTACTCACTTCTATTATCGATCATCTTTCATTCATTCAATATTTCTGTTTTATATGTAGGCCCTGTACTATTACTTGATGTTCCTAGAGATACAAACATTACCGGTATGTATGTATGTATCTAACATATTTAATTGTTATACGAGAAGAAGGGATCAAGAGTACTCATGAATAGCTTTAAAAGAATTGTTTCATTTTTATGGTTCATTTTCTTAAAATTATTTTAATGGATATGATTAATTAATAAATAGTGAAGATGATGGATAATTCTCTTTAACTTTGAATTAATACTTGCCCATAACAATAATAGATTCCTAAAATAAAATTGGAAGACAATTTTTTCTAATAAATTTTCATTAAATGAAAATGCCTTCTTCTTTTTTTCTAGCTCATGTTATGAAGTCCTTGCATATTCCAAGGGGCGTACGTCGTGTGCTCTTCCGAACATTAAATACTCACAGGTAACTTGTTCAAAGGAAAAATATATTTTACCATTTTCTTTCTTTTTCTTTTCTCACCTTCTTTCCTTCAATATACTAGTTAAGTCATGGCTCGAAAATATCACTTTCCAATTTTCAATTTATATAATGACATTATTATAACATTTAGAAAAAATAAGAACAAGAATATTCCCTTAAACCTTAACTTACCCTCAGTTTTTGTGTCCTGTTTTTACTCTTCTAGCATAAAATGCCAAAATTATGTGTGGCACAGCATCACATTTCCTTGTGAGTAAGAAACATAATGCTTTTATATAATCCTTCAGTATTTAAATCTATTAATGTGCAAGACAACGGCACAGGTAATCTTATTTTGATTTAAGATACATTATTTAAGGTTATATATAGTCCCTATGACAATCATTTGAAATCTATATATAGTTTGATAGAAGTGAAATGTGGAACTAACTAACTAAAACTTGTAAAATTATTAGGCGGCTTATGTATCAGAAGGAATTTGACGCAAGCTATGTGGGATTCACAGAAGATGGAGCAAATTGGCTAGTGGAGAACACTGACATCAAGCTTGTAGGTAAGGCATAAGCATAAGCATTGTATTTCGTGGTTTCATTTTGTTGTTTGTGGGTACTGTTTTGTTGGCAAACGAGGTAATTTCAAATAAGTACTCTGAAATCTGAATCTTGCGCTAGTTTTTCAATTCTATTCAAATAATTGTTTTCTTTTTCTTTCTCAACTTTGTTGCAACGAAACATTTTATGCGATGCATCGTAGGAATCGATTACCTATCTGTTGCTGCTTTCGACCACTTGATTCCAGCTCACCTTGTTTTTCTGAAAGGCAGGGTAAGGAAATTTTTAACTCTGATAAATTGAAAAATTATATATACTACCTCCGTTACTTAATAGTATAAGAAAAAAATTGTAGTGTAAAATATCCTACAACTTATTTCTTATATCAAGTAACGAAGGTATATACTAACAATTAAGTTAAAATGTTTTAGGAAATCATTCTGGTGGAAGGGCTGAAGCTTGATGATGTAGCAGCAGGAATATATACAGTACATTGCTTACCTCTTAGGTTGGCTGGTGCTGAGGGATCACCCATAAGATGCATTCTCATCAAATAATAAGGTAACTATATATTCAAATCTGCATGGGAGGCAATTATTACTTTAACGAATCATTAATTTCACTTTCAGTCAATGGCTGACGGAGAATTTTGAAACTGGTTCAGGAAACAGACATGCAATCACTGTGGTTTATGCTTGGAAATGGGTGCAGCAAGCAATCGTCTTAAGAGCATGAGGTTGAATGTAGTTTTCTTAAATTAATATGCATTTGGAGCAAGATATTGTAATTGTACTATGTTTAGCAACGTGCATAAACACTCCTACAAATCACTTCATAAATAAAGTTGCATGGATATGATGTACTATGAATTAAGTATAACAAGTATAACAAATGATAGTATTTTCTTGTTCCTAATTACAAAAACATACAACGTTTGCTTGTCAAATTCTTTAGATTAATTAGCATGGACATGCATATCGGTCAAATGCAGTAGTTCTATTAATTACTGATCACTAACAAATTAAGTACTTCAATTCCTCTTTGGAATTCCTCTATTTCTTTGATTTTCTGGATAGTGAATTAATGAGATTGTTTGCATTGTTACTTGCTAATCTATTATACGCTCCCTTTTTCATATATGAGAGTGAGAAACCAAGCATCGCCTAGTCACCTGTAATTGTTGTGCAACACTAAGCCTTTGGGCGTCGTTTGTTTCATGCAATTTCCATCAACCACTTGGCTTATAATCCTGCTGTCCATTATTTTAATTCCCCTGTTTAGCATAATTGTTCTATTGTCGAATGCAGAAACGCGTTTCCCTCTGTGATCATGATTTTCATTTATTTATTTTTTTGGCTAAATGATTTTTTTTGTTCTCTATGTTATTTATTTTGTTTAATTTGTTCATTTATCCTTTAAAAATTCATTTTAGATATGTTTTAAAAAATGTTCAAAGTAATCTTTCAGTTAGTATCAACTTAACATTAACTTTATTAATTTAGTTCTCTTTAATAACTCGATATATTATAAGTATGATCTCACCACATTGTTAATTTAATTCTCTTTTACAACTCGATATACTAGAAGTATGAACTCATTTTATATTACCGTCTTCACATAATTGGTAGTGAGCATTTTTTGATGGTTTTTATTTAAAAGGTTTTCAATACTTTCATGAAATACACCAATAATAATATGACACGTGTATTTTTTTTTTATAATTTATAATTTTAATATTTTATAAATATAACTTAAAAAAATTAAAATATTTATTAAAAAGTATTGGATTAATTGACAAAATTTAAAACTTTTATTTTGATTTTAAAAAATCACCACATCGCCATCGTCATCACCATCGTCATCGTCATCGCCACTGTCATCACTACCACCACCACCACTATTACCGCCATTGCCACCATCACCACCGCTGCTACCACTACTACCACCACCACTTATCTTTATTGATATTTCTAAGTGTTGTTTATTCTAAAAATATTGATCACATATTTTTCTATCACGGTGGGATGTGATGATGAATGGCGGATGAGAGTGGTTATGGAGAAAATGAAAAAAAAAAAAAAGAAGAGGATTATCACGATAAAATTATTATGGTTAATGGATTCACCATTTAAAGGATATATATTATGGTAGCATGTCCATTACATATTACTACTACACAAAATTGTTTGAGCTATCCTTAATGACCCAATAGTCAAATATTCAAAGTTGTAGTTTAACGGCGTGCCTTGCTTTGCCTTTTGTTTTTTTTTAAAAAAATACTATCCATCAACGTGAATCAACGCACCTTAAGCTATTGATGCTCTCAAGTCTCAACTAATCAACATCATGTACTATATTGTTATCATGTTTTGAATTTTAAATTTAGTGAATTTGTAATTGTGTTTATAATTTCCCAGTCTTCTATTAACTTGTCACAAATTCAGCGTATTGTAAAATTAGTAGGAATATGCACAAATTTTTTTCTCCGATAAAATCTATCCATTTAATTCATTACTTTGTTTTTGAAGTTCTTCAATTTATTTCTGGTATATATACTCAAATACACATCATCGATCGGTGAATGCATCTTCTAAATTCCATCCACATTGTTTTGGGGGAAAATAAAAAGAAAAAGTGGACAGTACGCAAGGGATCGCTTAATGAAGTAGGTAGTCGCCCAAAAAAGTACTTGAGGCAATTAATTAAAAATTAACAAAGTTGAAGGATTACTTTTAGCATAATTATTAGTCCACATACATAATCGACAGTCCCTGTACAGTATAATAATTAAATAATAAATAAAAAGATAAAGATATGGTCTTTTAAGAAGCATAGTATATGCACAATGGTTTAAGACCACCTTTGACCAAAAGGTTAGATCTCCTTAGAGGAGACAATTAGAGGTTACAGTTTGTAGCCTCAGATGATGTTATGATACTGACAAGAACTCAACTTTCTTAGGGTATATAGCATCGCATGACTTATTAAGGGTTTCTCTTAGAATACAATCCACTTTTCTAAACGTTGGTCCACAGTCTCCACCCTCGTTATACTACTACTACTACTACTTTATTTTTATTTATTTTTTCTTTCTTCACCTTGCTCCTTTTCCTTCTTCTTCATATTCTTATATTCCATTTCTTCAATGTTGGTACTAGCTACTAGTACTTTGAGACCTTAGTTAATTGATTACCTGGCACTGCCAAATTAAAGAAGATCCCGTCAACAATAAGATCACTAGACCAATCCCAATCCCCCTAGCCATTCAAAGTGTATCTAAATGGATCACAATATTTGAACCAAAAATACGAGAAAGTGAATTGTCCCTAAACCCCAAGTAAGAGAAAGACAGACATTCCAGTTGTATCTTGTTGCTTTTGAGGAATGTAGTTTTATGTGTTCCCAAAGTTTATCATAGCAATTATTGTGTTATTTATCATGCTGTATATATATACTTCTATAATACAATTCTTATAATATACAAATATTTCTCCTCGTTCCTAGCTAGGTTTTTCTCTTATAGAGTAACATTCCTTCACACGTCACATGCGAACCAGACCGAGTAGAAGCGGAATGGCTCAAACTTCGAAGTGAAAAAAAAAAAACTAATTGTACATATGCTCAAAATAACATATTATTAAATCAATTAAAAATTCTAAGATCACGATAATAATGATATATATTTGATTTTATGTTAGGTGAATCTCTTATAGTGGTTTATAGTAGCTGTGATCATGACGTAAAATGTGATAAAATAGATATGTTTGGTAAATTTTTTATAAATTTCATGGAAAAATAAGGTTTTAGTTTAAATTTAAAATTTTAATTTGGACACTCAATTTTATTCTAATGGTTGAGATTGATCATTTTCATTCTTGTCTAACCATTCTAAGTAAAAAGAAGTAGGACTTTATTCTTTTTCAGATTGATTTTTGAAAAGTTTATCATAAATTTAATTGAAATTTTCTATCCTTCCTTAAAAGTGGAATGGTAAGAAATTAGATAGTTTTGCTCCTAACAAGGAAATATGTTAAGGTGATCCCATATCACCTTATCTATTTATTCTTTGTATGGAGAAGTTGACTTTGCTCATTTAAGATGAAGTTAGTGACAAAAAATAGATGTCAATTAATGTCTCCAATAATGGTCATTCTGTGTCCCATTTGTTTTTTTTTTTCCTTCTAATAACTATCTTTTGTTTGTTAAAGCCAAGTCAGTCAAGTGCATCTTATCAATATGAGATTTTGAATACTTTTTGTCTAACCTTTGGACTTAGGTGAATATCTTGAAATCTAAGTTCAATGTCTCCTCCAATGTGCATAGAGCAAAGATTGACAAATTCCATTCCATTCCATTATTGGGACTCCTCATACTACTAATCCGGGAAAGTATTTAGGTTTCCCTTTGTTGAAAGGTCGTGTCACTAATATTGATTTTGGTCATATAATGGAGAAGGTGAATGTTCGTCTTGTAGACTAAAAATCTAAGTTGCTTAGTAAAGCGAGCAAGGTCACTATTACTAAATTTGTCCTTA
This sequence comes from Amphicarpaea edgeworthii, assembly GCA_014843725.1. Lineage (NCBI taxonomy): Eukaryota > Viridiplantae > Streptophyta > Magnoliopsida > Fabales > Fabaceae > Amphicarpaea > Amphicarpaea edgeworthii. The sequence continues at coordinate 7,721,013 of CM026325.1, forward strand.
AATCCCTTCCAATCTATAATATGCAAAATCTTTGGCTCCCTAAAGGCATTTGTAGTCACATTGACAAGAAGGTTCGAGGTTTTATTTAGAACAAGCCTTCTTGTCACTAAGTGAGTTGGGACAAAGTCATCCAACCTAAGCACTTTGTGGTGGTTGGGGAATCCAAAGCATTAAGGAAGCTAATATAGCCCTCCTTGGTAAGCATGTTTGGAATTTTATCCACAACCAGGAAAGTTTAGTGTGAAGATTCTATCCGCTAAATACTTGAAGGATAATTCTATTTTTAAAATGAAAAGTAAGCTTGGAGCCTCCTACACTTGGCAGTCCATCTTGAAAGCGATTCACTATCACAAAGCTGGTTACAAGTACAGGGTTGGGAGAGGTAACATCTCTTTATGGTATGATACATGGCTATTGGATGTCCCGTTGTGTTCTTTGGTTGACTATGTTAAAATTCAAGATATTCAATTGTTGGTGAAGGATATTTATGTGAATAATGAGTGGTGCTAGTCTGCTAGCTACCCTTATCCCTCATGCAACTCAACTTTAGATTAATTGAGAACTTGGCTATTTATGAGATGGAGGATGATGTTATTATTTGGGGGAGCAATTCTGATGGTTGTTATTCTTCTAAAGTTGCCTAACAATAGCTTATTGATGATCCCACAATTATTGCCTGTAATAAAACCTTGCCTTTGGTTTGGAGAGAGAGAATTCCTGAAAATATTAAACACTTCCTCTAGTTAATGGGTCATGAGAGTCTCCCAACCAATAACCTTTGTTTTAATCATGATATTTCTCTTCATTTTTATTGTCACAAGTGTGGATGCAATTTGGGATTGTCACAAGGCCAAGATGATTTGGCAACTCTGTTGTCATGATTTGTACCCAAATTTCTTCACTCAGGAGATTAATGATTGGTTGATGCATAACTTTCTGGTGAAAATTCACTTCATTTTGTGGCTTGTTGCTGATTCATTTGGCGAACAAGGAATGCTGAAATTTTCAAGGATAAGGTCTAGCCATCTTGGTTAACTATCAACAAGATTCATAACCTGCTAAGACTCATTCATTCTTTTAGGGCTAATGTTATAGGTGAGAGGATCAAAAGGCTAGTTTGCTAGACTCCTTTTAAAGGGAATTAGTTGAAGCTAAATACAGATGAGAGCTCTCTTGGAAACCCAGGTCGTGCAGGTATGGGAGGTCTGATTCATAATAGCTTGGGGAACTAGATCATCAGTTTCTTAGGATTTTACGGATTCACTAATAACCTTCATGCTGAGCTGCTTGTAATTGGTCAAGGAATTCAGTTAACTTGAAATGCGAGCATGCGTCATGTGCTATGCGAATCGTACTTGTAATAAGCAGTGGATTTAATTTCTCTTAAGGTTAATACTCAACATAAATTTGTCTCCTTGATCAACCATATTTGTGGTGTCATTACTAAAAATTAAAATTTTCGAATTAACAACATACTTAAAGAGGGAAATAATTGTGCCAACTGATTGACTAAGAGAGATCCTTTTTCCTTGGTTAAGTTAGATGTTATGAAATAGCCTTCATTTTCTTAATGTGTCTCTTTTCACAATAATTACTTATACTTTTTTTTTGTTAGGTATTAGAGGCCTTTATTTTTTTTATGCATGATAAAAAAATTATATAATCTCAATTCAATAGAATACCTAATACCATCTCAATTAAAAATATATTCACCTAATAATTATTAATGCACCAAGTAATTAAATACCCCAAAAATTATGAATCATAACATTAATTATAGGAAAATTTTCATGAACCTATGCATTTTAATTCACATGAGCGTGAGAGTGGAATTAATAAATTGGGGAACTAGTACATCACACTACACACTAGACTACTACGCTAGTGAGGACTATTCCATTTTCCTTGGGGATGGCAGTGGCAGTGGCAGAGATACGGATATACAGACAGACAGAGACAGAGAGGGTTTTGATGTGATGTTATTGTTGGGTTTGAGAGTAATAAAGCCTCGTGATCGGAGAAGGCAGATCCATGGAACATTACTGTTTCCACTGTCACGTGCCCACTTTTTGACTATCCAAATCCAATCCAATGACCACTTCTTCTACTATAAATTCACATCGTGCATCAGAAAATCTTATGCAGAGTCACAAACAGTGCCGCAGATACATAACATAGATAGATAGAAAGAAAGAAACTCTCTCTATCTTTCCTTCCTTCCACTTCCACTGGGTCCCTCTCTGTTTTTTCATGTCTTTATAGTTTTCATTTTCATTCATGCCATGCCCCACTACTTCTATCTATGCATCTCTCTCTCTCTCTCTCTCTATTCGCAGTTAACGACAACAACGTGGACTGCAGGTGCTGATCAGTGCTGACTGGTATTTCGCCATTTTCTTAGAGCTTATAAAGCTACTCCTAACTGACAACACCCACTTCTCACTTCTCCCCCTCTCCCGTACCATTTTTAACTCTTTCTTTCTTCCATTTCAAACCATTCTATCATTGCATCTCTCTCTCGCTTTATTAAATCCAATTCGAATTCTTACAATTAATCGAACCAAGCAAGCAAATGATGCACCATCGTTGTTGCTGTGGAAGCTCTCAGGGGCACGTGATGGACACGTGCACGTGCGGCATGTACCACAGCGAAACCACCTCTTACGGCGGCTCGATGCTGTTCTCTATGCCACCCAACAACGGCTACGATGAATATTACGAACACGATGAAATGTATAACTCCTCCTTCACGCCCTCTCCTTCCTCCGTGGACTGCACGCTCTCCCTCGGAACCCCCTCCACGCGTTTAACCCAACAACAAAAAGACGACGACCACGACGACATCAATAGTAAACGACACCGCCACCAACGTCGTTCTGAACTCTCCAATTTTCGCTGGAGCATGTTCCAATCTAAACACAACAACACGCAATCTCAAACCAAGTCCAACGACTCTCTCCTCGCTCGTCGTTGCGCCAACTGCGACACCACTTCCACTCCCCTCTGGAGGAACGGTCCTCGTGGCCCAAAGGTACTATATCACTATCATTATAAATATATCCATTCCAAAATGGTACTATTAACTTAATAAAATAATTTATTTTTCAAAATCGAATTTTTAATATAGTAGTATATATTTACTATTTCTTTTTGGATTCTAATACTAGCATCGTTTTCTAATAATGTTGTGTTGTGTTTGAATCGAATGCAGTCACTCTGCAATGCTTGCGGGATCAGATTCAAGAAGGAAGAGAGAAGAGCGAGCGCCGCTGCTGCCGCCGCCACGTCAGCGGTGGTGTCCGGCGGTGCGATGGAGTCGGCTCGCGTGTACGGCCACCACCAGAACAATTCGTGGTACGCGGCAAACTCGCAGAGCCAGAAGATGATGGGTAACGAGTTTCGTTTCATGGACGATTCCGAAGATAGAGGAGAATCGGAGAACATTAATAATGGCATTCCGTTCCTCTCTTGGAAACTCAACGTTCCAGATCGAACAAACCTTGTTCACGACGAGCGATGGTGATATCCTTAACAATAACGAGAGAAATTATAAAAACAAAAAAAAAAATACAAAATTTGCAACAAGGTAGCTACTACTACTACAACCTTGACGTTCAAGAATCAAGACCACGCAGGTGTACGTCGACGTTTTACGATGGTAATCGATGTAGATGTTTTTGATTGTGATGGTTGCAGTATGGTCTCGTCAATGTGATGTTTTTTTTTTCGACCTTTTCCTTTTTGTTTGGTTCCTTTCTCCTTCTTGTGAAAGATGATGGAGTGAGAATGGGATAATTCTATGTTCTTACTTCTTAGTTTGCTTTTTCTTTGGTCTTCGTTCGTTCTTTAACTTTCTCTTTCAGTTAATCCTACTACCTTTCTGTTCGTTCACTTTCCCTCTCCGTTTATTCTAATATTATTCTATTCTATTCTGTATTCATGATGATGATGACCATGACTGTGATCGCATGTGGACCGTTGGATGCATTTCGTGCAAGGCCATTATAGATAGGCTTTATGGTCCATTTTGTTGTGTTCTAAGTCGAAGTGGCTCCCCCTCCTTGACCTTCTCGTCTTTTGAGTTGTTTATAACAGGAGACATGGAAAAGAATTCGTTAATTAATTAACACCTAAAAAGAACGAAATACGGATGAATAAAGAAATTTAGACATTTTTATGTTAATATATATTTTTGAAAATATATATATATATATATGAATATATAAATGATGGATGATATAATTTGATAAAAAAAAATATTAATAAATATTTATAATATTAAAATATAAAAATATCAACACTCAATATAAATATTTAGACTATTTATTAGTGTAATAAAAAGAGAGATAAGAAAAAGTAAAAAAAAAAAAATGACAGGTATATGGAATCATGAAGTGATGACATATCAATGGTCATTTATTTATTTGTTTTTCTAAAATATCGTTTGGATGTACTATGAGTTAGTATTAACCTTATCCATCAGTGTCATTTTCCAACAGCCATTCATTGATAGTTGATACGTTGATTTGGTACACTTTGGGAAAGAGAGAGAGTGAGAAGTTGAAGCATCTAATTGTGGCGTTGCAATTCTGACGGTTGGATATGTATGTTGGATCACTGTTCTCTCTGAACGGGACACCACCGTGCGGCCAGAACAGTAAAACTGAAGTGTCTTTTTTATCGAGTTGCACTGCCTGCCATGCCAACTAAGACATCTTTTTTCATCATCAAATCTACCATCATTAGAGGTACTGCTTCCAATTGGTATGCCTTGACTCATGAAAATTATCTATTCATATTATCATTAAAACTACCTACTAATTTGGTGACGTTGAAGATATAAAATGGAGAGTATAAATATATGAAAAAATAGAAAATAAAATGTGTTTGACAGAAGAAAAATGAGGAGAGAAGAGAAATAAGTAAAAAAAAGTGTAGGTGTCACCCTTTCATTTCTCTGGCAAATAATGCAAAAATTAATAACTTTAAGCATAATTGTCATTTCTTTTAGAAAATATTAAAATTTATTTCTTTTACCTGAACATATATATGTTTTGGTGTTAAAAAAAACACATATGTTTATCATTTTATCCAGCTTTACGTGTGGGGGTATTGGGAATTGTGTGTGGGTACTTCTGTGTGCTAATCGTCTGTGGCTGTGTTCCAGCGGTGACCTCGGTATGAACCATTGTCAAGGAATCTATTTCCATAGGACATCAATTTTTTTTATTAGATATATAAATTTTAAAATTAAAAAGTATATAGTTATAATCAATATTATATAATTTTTTTATTTTAAAAAATATAATAATTAATAACAAGAGAATAATTAGTAAATCATTAACTAATTAATGATCAATGATGTTTCCACGGCTTAATTCATGATTTTGAAAAATGAATATATGATCGATGGAGCAAATTTAATGAATGTTTAACAATAAAAAAAAAAAAAACAAGTGAGTAGTATACATTATCTGATTTAGTATAAATTTGTCTCAACCAAAGATTATCTCTCAACGTAGACAATCAAACCTTAATTCATGCTGAAGAGTGAAGAGTCTCTTGGGATCTATTTTTTTTTTTTTTTTATATATATGGTATATCAAGCAATTGGTTAACATAACAGAAATTTGAGCAATATGGCACATGAGAAGTTTTGGTTCTTTTCTAGTGAAAGATTTAAATCATTCTTAGATTATGACTTGAAATTTCGTTGCATACCCATTGAAACTTATCTAAAACATGAAAGTTTTCTTATAATTTTGATCGTAAAATTTTATTGAATAGTTGAGGGAATATTAGAAAAGTTTTAACATTTGAATAAAAAAGCTTTATGATATTAACTTTTTTTTTATGATATTTAGTTGTTTTCTAAATACATACAGCTTTATATAATAATATTAACTATTCATATTAATGTGGTTAAATTTTTTTTTGAAAATTAACATTATTAAAATCTTAATTGTGATCTAATATCTTCACATGATAGATTAAATAGTTGATTTCTATTAAAAATATTTTTTTAAAGAATTTTAATTACGAAAGAAAATATATGATTTTACAACAAAAATGCAAGAAAATTAAAATTAAAATCACTATGAGCGTTTCATTTTTTTCAGGTTGTCTGGAGATAAAAGATGTAATTTTTTTTAAGAAATAAAAGATGTAAGTTGAAGAATATTCAAAAAACTATTCATATCAATGTTAGAAATATTTATTACTTTTTTTTTATAAAATTCAGTTTTAATATATATAGAACGAGTAAATATTTTAATAAAAAAATTTTACAACATTTTTTTATTAAATATGTAAATGGTTGCAAAAAATAAAATAGCTAACTCCCCTATAGTTAATCTCTATATCTGTCACTACCGACAAGAACTCAACTTTCTTAGGGTAGCATGACTTATAAGGGTTTCTCTTACAATGCAATCCCTTTTTCTAAACGTTGGTCCACAGCCTCCACCCTTGTTATACTACTACTTTATTTTTATTGTTTTTCTTTCTTCCCCTTGTTCAATCCTTTTCCTTCTTCTTCATATTCTTATATTCCATTTCTTCAATGTTGGTACTAGCTACTACTTTGAGACCATAATTAATTAATTACCTGGCACAGCCAAATTAAAGAAGATCCCGTCAACAACAAGATCACTAGACCAATCCCAATCCCCCTAGCCATTCAAAGTGTATCTCAATGGATCACAATATTTGAACCAAAAATATGAGAAAGTGAATTGTCCCTAACCCCCAAGTAAGAGAAAGAGACAGACATTCCAGTTGTATCTTGTTGCTTTTGAGGAATGTAATTTTATGTGTTCCCAAAGTTTATCATAGCAATTATTGTGTTCTTTATTTAATAGTATATATATGCTACTGTATATACTTGGTACTATACTATAGTAATTTAAAAATGTGGCTACTGGCGTTGTTTAACACATTTGCATGCATGCATGCAAGCCAATCCCTCCACTGTACCCACGTGGCATCTTGAATGACGATATTGTTTATTTATTATTCTTATTCTTATTAGTAGTAATTATTAAATCAATTTTACTAGGATTTTCGTCGAATTATTAGGCGTTCGATACGATTTGGGTAATTATTATTTTTATTTCTTTCTTTTTTTTTCTCACCCTTTACATTGGGAAAGTAAAACACTGTGACAGATGGGTCCCATGAAATCCAACAAGCCACATGATTAGTGAGAGCATTACATATAAGACCGTCTAGAACTGCGGTTGTGAGGCCGCGACCATTTCTTGCACCACTCGCATTACACGTACGCTCTCGTTTTGAATTACTGTAGACATTATTTTCGACTACAACATCAAAATTTTAGGGTAATACTATAAATAAATGAGTTTAATGGTAATTCAATGATACTGTAACTAGTTTATATTTTTACAAATTTTTATTTTAAAAGTTAGATAAATAAAAAAATTGTGATTGTTTGACCTGATAAATTTTTATACATTATCTTTAATCTTTAAATAAATTATTTAATTTCAAAATATATAGATATTTATCGAGTATTAGAAATTAAAAATAAAATTCTTAAAATACATAAATATTTATCCTCGTTCCTAGGTTTTCTCCTATGATGATTAACAAAACTTATTTATTTATGGATAAATAATAGTACTCCACATTACACGTCACATACGAACCAGACAGTGTAGAAAAGGAATGGCTCAAACTTCGAAGTGAAAAAACAATCTTAATTATACATGTGCTCAAAATAATGTATTATTAAAAATGTTGTTTGAAAAATAATAATGTAAAAGCTAAGAGGGAAACTTATTTAAATTTTGATAAAACTATACAGATGGTAATTAGTTTAAAGAAATTATTACTATTTGATTTGAAAGAGTATGATCCACCTTAGATGAGGATGCAGAAAGATGTGTGTATAGAGAGAACTGATATATACATAACCATCTTTACAATAATTTATACAATATTTAGAAAATTTAATTGCATTCTCTCATTTTGTAAGATTTTAGTACCTTCATTTAGTTGAACATATAAAATGAAAATTCATCAATGAATGATTGATGTTATGTCTCCTATTTACTATTAATATTTGTTATTTACAACTCAATCCTTAATTCTTTTATTCAATTATTTGTTAAATAAAATTTTATTTTATTTTAATAATTAAAATCATTAAATTGTTATCATTAAAAAATTTATTATGTTTTTGAGATTTCTTGATTTAATTCGTTCGTTGTCTTTCAAACACAACCACACTTTCACCAGCTCATTTATCCGATACAAAGTGAGCGATCAAATATAAAACAAATGATCAATTAAAGTTAAATTTCTTCTTGTTAACCTTAAAATTATTATAATTTCTAATAAATAATAAATTAATTAAAATCAATTATATTCGATATAAATACTTAATCTTGCTATTGGAATAATTTATAATAATTTATTAAAATTTAAAATTTTATAATAATTAACAGAAATTACACCGGATGAAAAAAGGTTTTATGATAATAAAAAAATTTTAACTTTTTGTAAGGCTTTCTATTTTTTTTTTCCAAAAATTGAAGCATTAATTTAATTTTGTCCATTAGTCAACTCATTTTGCATTAATTTAACTATCATAAATGATTGACGTGCAATTTCAAAAAACACAAAAAATATTTTAATGATAACAATTTAATTTAATTGACTTCAATTATTAAAACATAATAAACTTTTATTTAATAAATAATTAAATAAAAAGATTAAGGAATAAGTTACAAATAATAAATATTGATAGTAAATATGTTACATAACATTAATAATTAATGTGTCTTCATTTTATACGTCTAACTAAATAAAGTAACAAAACCTTATAAAATGTGAGGGTTCCAAAGAGTAACTCATTATTTTATATTTCTATTTCTACCAAATTATTTAATTTTCTCTTCCCTTTCTTTTTCTTTTATTTATTGTAAGATTTGTTATACATGTATCATTTCCCATAAAAATATAAGTTTTTTTATTGGGCTAATTGTAGTTTACAAAGCAAATAGAGTTAGAGAAAGAGGAAACATATTTTGGAAAGCCATTATTTTGGAGTAATTCATTAATTCATCTATCTGTCTTTGATTCTCTCTCACACCCTCTCTCTCTCTCTGTAATGTCGTGGAAATGTTTTTTAATATTTTGTTAGAATGAGATTGATATTCTAAGATTATCTTTATCTCAATTTCATTCACGCTGTTTGATGTAAATATAGGAATGTTAATTAGATTTTGGATACCTATTAGATGACGATTGGTTTTTTTCATGAGATTATCATTTGAGCACATCTTTTAAAATTATTTTGGTGGGTTACCTTAATATTATATTAATAAAATAATAATATAAAGATGTAAACTTTTGATGGGACCCAATTAAACAACCAAATAAAAGTATTCAGTATTGGATTAAAAAGAATAGATGCTATTTAGAATGGTTGTATTAAGAAAAATAAGAATGAGTGATGCTTACACGATGGAACCTAATTAAGAAACAAAAAATAAGTATTGGGACAAAGATCTTTGGGAGGAAAGGACACTATGTTGAGTTTGGATTGGTTTTGACCATCATGATATACGTGGAATCTATGTAGCGTTGTTATTATTATTATTATTATTATTATTTTGGGTATTACGTAGTAATTTATTCAGATTTGATTTTGTTTTATTTTTTAAAAAAAAATAGTTGTTGTTGTTGTGACCCTTTTCTTTCTTTGTTTGTTTCTTTTTTGGTAATAATAGTTTCTATCTTTGACCCCTAGAAATGTGTTGTTGTCTAGTGGACTAGACACATAAGAAGTCAAGTGAGAAGCCAAGCACAGTTGTTTGATGATTGAAGAGTATCTCTATCTATATTTGGAGGTACCTTTATCTCTTTCTCTCTCTTTGAGTTTTTTTTTTCTCTCGGAGCGATCGAAATCTATTTGAGGATCTTTCTTATCTTCTCTTCTTCATCATTCATTCATTCGGTTGTTTTACAGTTGGCTGGCTTCCTAATACTGTTGTCTCCATCAGCAATATTGTTGGTGTGATGGGGTTTGGATTGGGGACACGAGGTTACTATCATCACAATTGACGAACTTATTGCGTTTGTGTTCGATTCGTGTGATTCCCAAGATATGGCCTATAACAACAATTAAAAAAAAAAGACCGGCGATTGTGGTTTGTTGTTGTTGTTGAACATTTCAGGAATTGGACGGACTATAACAACTAACGGAGTGGAAAATTTAGCCTCTACTTTAAAAAAAAAAAAAGAAGAATAATTTAGGTACACGGATGATATAATTATGTTTCCCATACGTTAAATTTTCAAGTGATTTTGTTACATGAAAAAATTGTATTTAATTTTATAAATTTTGGTAATATACTATTTATACTAATTAGGATAAAATAAATTTTGAGGTCCCTCGAGAATCACTAATATCTAAATTTGGTCCATCTAAAATATAGTTTGAATTTGAATTCTTGTATAGATGGATGGATGCTTTGTATAGTACAGTACGTAGTTAAACGGTTCACAATATCACAGTTTTGGCAATGAATATAATTGTATTACCAATGCTGCAGGCGGGTATATATATATATATATATGCTTAATTAGCAAGCAGTATTGGGATTAGAGCGTGTGTTTGGGAAGGGAAGGAGCGTGGAGAGTGGAATTAGTGCTAATTAAGTAGGGAACTAGTACATCACACTACTACACACTAGCTAGACTACACTACACTAGTGAGTAGTGAGTAGTGAGTACTATTCCATTTTCCTTGGGGATGGCAGTGGCAGAGATACGGATATACTACTATACTACAGACAGATAGAGGGTTGGTTTTGATGTGATGTTATTGTTGGGTTTGAGACTAATAAAGCCTCGTGATCGGTGAAGGCAGATCCGTGGAACATTACTACTGTTTCCACTCTCACGTGCCCACTTTTTGACTACCCAAATCCAATGACCACTTCTTCTACTATAAATTCACATCATGCATCAGAAAATCTTATGCACACTCACAAACAGTGCCTCAGATACAAAGAAAACTCTCTCTCTCTCCTTCATAGTTTTCATTTTCATTCATGCCATGCCCCACTGCTTCTATGTACATTTTAACATTTCTCTATTCGCATCGCAGTTAACGACAACAACGTGGACTGCAGGTGCTGATCAGTGCTGACTCGTATTTCGCCATTTTCTTAGCTTATAAAGCAACTCCTACCTGACTACACCCACTTCTCACTTCTCTCCCGTACCATTTTAACTCTTTCTTCCTTCCATCATTGCTTTCTCTCTCTCACTTTATTAAATCGAATTCGAATTCCAAGCAAGCAAATGATGAACCATCGTTGCTGCGGAAGCTCTCAGGAACACGTGATGGGCACGTGCACGTGCGGCATGTACCATAGCGAAACCACCTCTTACGGCGGCTCGATGCTGTTCTCTATGCCCAACGATGAATATTACCAACACGATCACGACATGTATAATTCCTCCTTCACGCCCTCTCCTTCCTCCGTGGACTGCACGCTCTCCCTCGGAACCCCCTCCACGCGCTTAACCCAACAACAACAACAACAAGACGACGACAACAGTAAACGACACCGACACCAACGTCGTTCTGGACTCGCCAATTTTCGCTGGAACATGTTCCAATCTAAACACAACAACACGCAATCTCAAACCAAGTCCAACGCCAACAACGACTCTCTCCTCGCTCGTCGATGCGCCAACTGCGACACCACTTCCACTCCCCTATGGAGGAACGGTCCTCGTGGCCCAAAGGTACTGTATCACTATTACTATCTATTCCAAAATGGTACTATATATATATATATTTACTATTACTCTATAATAACTAATCTTCATTTGAATTGAAATGCAGTCACTATGCAACGCTTGCGGGATCAGATTCAAGAAGGAAGAGAGAAGAGCGAGCGCTACCGCCCCGACGTCAGAGGCGGTTCCCGGCGGCGCGATGGAGTCTGCGCGCGCGTACGGCCACCACCAGAACAATTCGTGGTACGCGGCACACTCGCAGAGCCACATGATGGGTAGCGAGTTTAGCTTCATGGACGATTCCGAAGATAGAGGAGAGTCGGAGAATATTAATAATGGCATTCCGTTCCTCTCATGGAAACTCAACGTTCCAGATCGAACAAGCCTCGTTCACGACGAGCGATGGTGATATCCTTAACAATAACGAGAGAGAAATTATAAAAACAAAAAAATAAAAAGACTAAAGTTGCAACAAGGACAAGGTAGCTACTACTACTACTACTACAACCTTGAGGTTCAAGAACCAAGACCACGCAGGTGTACGTCGACGTTTTACGATGGTAATCGATGTAGATGTTTTTGATTGCGATGGTTGCAGTATGCTCCCGTCAATGTGATGTTTTTTTTATTATTATTTTGACCTTTTTCTTTATTTTTGGTTGGCTCCTTTTCTCCGTCTTATGAAAGATGATGGAGTGAGAACGGGATAATTCTATGTTCTTACTTTGCTTTTTCTTTGGTCTTCGTTCTTTAGCCTTCTCTTTCAGTTACTACTTGTTAATCCTACTACCTTTCTGTTCGTTCACTTTCCTTCTCGGTTTATTCTAATATTATTCTATTGCGTATTCATTATGATGATGATGACCATGTGGACCGTTGGATGCATTTCGTGCTAGACCATTATAGATAGGCTTTATGGTCCATTTTGTTGTGTTCTATGCCGAAGGGTTCCCCTCCTTGGTCTTCTCGTTTTTTGAATTGTCTATAAGAACCATGGAAAATAATTCGTTAATTAATTAACACCTAAAAAGAACGAAATATAAATTAAATATTATGCTTAATTGTAATTTTTAATCAATTTTTTTGTCAAAATTTATTCTTATGACACATTTTATTCTTACCTATATTTTATCGTCAATTTTTATAATTTTTTTTTATAAATTTTATCTTTTAACATTTATATTTATTAAAGGAAATCTGATAAAGACAAAGATAAAATGTGTCAAATTCTTAGAATAAAATATATTTTTTGGGATAAAAAAATTATTAATTCTAAATACTCAATACTATGATACTAGTGTGGGGTAATAAAAAGAGAAAGAAAAAAGAAAAAGATAGGTGTATGGAATCATGAAGTGATGACATATGAATAGTCATTTATTTATTCGTTTTTCTAAAATATCGTTTGGATGTAGAATGAGTTATTTTCCTTATCCATTAGTATCATTTTCCAACGGCCATTCATTGATAGTTTGATACGTTGATTTGGTACACTTTGGGAAAGAGAGAGTGTGAGAGGTTGATGCATATAATTTGGGGTGTTGCAATTCTGACGGTTGGATATGCATGTTGGATCACTGTTCTCTCTGAACCGGACACCGTGCGGTTCAGAACAGTAACTCAAATGTCTTTTCTATCGAGTTCTCCTGCCAACTTTTTTCATCATCAAATTTACCATCATTAGAGGTACCATTTCCGATTGGTATGCCTTGACTCATGAATATTATCTACTCCATAAATGCTTTTTGGAAAGGTTTTTTTTTTTTTATCTTACAAATCCAACTATCCAAAAATATATGCAAATAAAAAGCAGATACCCACTTCGCTAGAAATATATGTGAACCATGTCTTTTGCACCTCAAGAGTGTGTCAACAAAGGTGAAAGAAGAAAAAATTTAGAAAGAAAATGTCTTAAATAAGTTTTGAGTAAGTATAAAATATTTATTTTTTAATTTGGATCTCAATAAATCTTTTATTATGTTTTAAATTTTTATAATATTTTTTATTTTGCTATAGGTTCCTATTGATGATGATGTGATATTATCTCAACTGTTACTATATGTTTGAGATAGTGTCATATTATTATTTAACTAATGGTTAAAATAATTTCATATCATTATTAATAGGGATCTAAAATAAAAAAAAATATATTATAGGGACTCAAAACATAATAAAAAATTTATAAGGACCTAAAATAAAAATAAAGTATTTTATACGGACCCAACTTTTATTTAAACCAAAGAAAATTATAATAAAGTAAGGGTAATTTGGGAATATTAAAAATTAAGGGCTGCAGGTTGAATACGAGGTGTGTAGGAGGGAAAAGCATAACCTCAAGGATCAAATGAAATGACCACATCCATGTCTTCCTCTTCCTACCTAGGCTACTTGGACTTCAGCCAAAAGCCCAAAACCACCTTAATTTGTTGCCCAATTTCCGTTGCATATGGGTTTGTCGTGGTTAACTTACAATGTTTGCTCCTAATTCCTAAATGGAAAGCCATTCAAAGCTTACTAATTAGTTTTACATCAACAACGAATAGTAATTTATTTCATGCACTTTTGTGTCTAACCTTTACATGTTTGTGATCATTCTTAAATGATTTTATAACCTAATTGTTATCTATGTCGCCTCTTAAACAATAAGCTAAGCCTGATCCTGATCCAACTAGTTTGAAAAGTTGAATCACTTCCTTTTTCGTTTAACAAATGTATCTACACAAGTAACACAACTTTATACCGTGTTTAATTACCTTCATTACAATATTTCAGGACTGCAATTCCAACACTTAGTAGTGAGATTACGAAATATTATATTTCCAACGAGACACACTAATTACAGAATATGGCTACTGAACTTGTAATAAATAGAACATGAATAGGAGTACGTGGCTATTTTTTGTGTGACAGAAACAGGAGTGGCCATGAACAATGACAATGACACACATATAATAAAGATTATTAAAATAATTTTACTTTTTTTAATAAAATATTTTTTCGCGTACATGACTATCATCAAACGCCTATATACTGTTTTTTGAAAGACAACTCTCTATCAACTAGTGTTTTAATTTTAATGAAAACAAGACAAGACCCATCATATAGAATTATATATAGATATATGCAGTTGAGACTATATAGGGTGGATATTAGTCATTTCATGTTTCTTTCTCTCAATTAATACATGATGGCCTATCTTTGAATTTAGTTGAAGGGCGCTATGATATGCTAATTATGCAATGTATTGGCGAATTAAGTCCAACTGTGAGTTCGTGCTATTAAATTACATTCAACTGTATTAGCCAGTGTTGGAATTCTATTCTTCCTCTCCATAAATAAATACATGTCCTCCCTGTGCAGTGAGACAGGCAACAAACCTCATTAATCCAGTCAAAGTTAACCCTCCCCTGGATCATAAACCCTTTTTCATTCTCTTGAACTCCGTAGCTCAACTCGGAGTTGGTTAAACGGAATACTTGAGTTGTTATAAACTTTTTGATAATTAAGATGGTGAACCTGGTGGCAGCACAGAGGCCATTGCTACATGGGCTAATGAAGATGGTGGGAGTGAAACCTTATACGTTGGAGATCGAACACGGGACCGTGATGAACTTCTGGATCCCATCAGAGACCATAAAAAAGCCCAAGAAAAAGGACGAGAAGCCCAAGATCACCACCGTGAGGCCTAGCAAGCCCGCGGTGGTCCTGGTGCACGGTTTCGGGGCGGAGGGGATCATGACGTGGCAGTACCAGGTGGGCGCGCTGACGAAAAAATACTCAGTTTACGTTCCGGACCTTCTGTTCTTCGGAGGGTCGAGGACGGAGAAAGCTGAGCGGTCGCCAGCGTTTCAGGCGCAGTGCGTGGTGGCGGGGCTTCGGAAGCTCGGGGTGGAAAAGTGCATAGTGGTTGGGTACAGTTATGGAGGGATGGTGGCGTTTAAGATGGGTGAGATGTACCCTGAAGTGGTTGAGGCGTTGGTTATCACGGGATCGATATTGGCGATGACGGAGTCGTTCAACGCGAGGTCGATGGAGGAGCTAGGGTTCTCTTCTTCATCGGAGCTTCTGTTGCCTACGTCTGTTAAGGGTCTTAAGGCACTCTTGTCCGTGGCTTCGTACAAGAAGCAGTGGTATCCACATCGTTTGCTCAAGGATTTTCTCGAGGTATATATGCCGGTGCCACCCTTGCTTCGACTTCTCATCTTTTCTAATTATGAGAAAATAGTAATTTTAATTCTCATTAGCATACTTGTTGGATACCTACAATATTGTTGATCAAAATTTAATAATTAATTATTTTTAAAATTTCACTATCAATATATAAAAGGAAAAATTCACACATTATATAGTACCTAACTACGTTAGTCAATGTTCTTAAAAGAATGTGTAAATTAGTTAAAAGAATCTTATTTAGAAACGGGTATTGAATAGTACTAATATTGACGCCATTTAATTTCTATATTTAGAAACCAGAATTGAATAGTAATTTGAATGGTGAATTTTGGAGTAACTTTGCTTACGATGGTTTTCCTTGAGGAATTATTTGATTATTTGCAGGTGATGTTCACAAATAGGAAGGAGCGAGGTGAACTATTGGAAGCCCTAGTAGTTAGCGACAAAGATATCACGATCCCAAAATTTCCACAGGTAATAATTAATTTGCTCATCTTTATACGTACGTTCTTATGTGCATGCGTTCTTAATTACCATATATAACCTTCATGCAATGCTACTCATTATCCTTTTTGCAGAGAATACATCTTTTGTGGGGCGAGAATGATCGAATTTTCAATCTGGAGCTTGCACAAAAGCTGAAAGAGTAAGGCTCTAGTATATATATTTAATTATTTTATTTTGAATAAAAAATCAAAGTGAAGTATTCAATAGTTTAATTTTTAAGACTAAACTGTTTTTAATTCGATGTGTTTGATCCAAGCTGGACAATAATCTATGAGATAAGAATGTGAAAAATATGCTTAAAAATTATTCATTAAGAATAATTAAACAGTTTAAAATAGTTCGATTTAATTTAGTTGTTTGAGTTGTTAAGTAGTTTAGTTCAATTCGTTCAAATTATTTTTACAGTCCAGTTAATCTATTTTTCGACCCATATATATATATATATATCAAAGACTTTTCTCTAATAATTCCTCAAGGAAACCATGCTAAGCAATAAATATATATATAGAAAAAATAACTACTGAGAGAACCATACATCTATATATGAGAAAAATTAATAACAATTTTATGTAAGAGTGAGAAAAATAATATTAACTATTAAATTAATAGGAATTGTGTCTAAATTATAAAAAAGTCATGTGAAAAATTGTTAGAAAGGAAGAATTATTATATAAAATAGTTATCTATCTCATAAGATATTAAAGACTTTTCTCTCTAATCTTTACCGACAAAAGGAGGAATTATTGTAGGGTATCAAAGTCATGTCATTTTCTATGAGGCATGCAATTACACCACTGAGGACACCAGCAGCCTCATCTGCATTCTGCAATAAATATTTAATCTGGAATAATTTAACATATATAGTTCAGTACTTACGATCGAATACCCTACTTTATCAGAGAGTTGCCGAGAGTAGTTGTAGATAGTAATTAACACACACACGCACACACGTCTGATATATATAAATTAATTTCAGGCAACTAGGGGATGGCACAACGTTTGAAGCCATAAAGAAAGCTGGTCACCTGGTTAACATGGAACGACCCCGTGCCTTCAATAGATGTCTCAAGCAGTCTATTGCTTCCTTCTTGGCCCCAAATGAAGCCAAAAAATAATCAAGTTTATTGCTCTTAATTCGGACTAAGAATCTAAGATGGAGGATATATATATATATATATATACACGTGTGTGTGTGTGTGTTGTGCGTCCCTAATAACCATTGTATTCTGAAAAATCAGACTACTTTTCATAAGATGATTTTACTGTTCCCTTGACTCTTTTTTTTCTCTTCATTTAATACCAAATTTATTTATATTAAAGTTGTTTCAAACTCAAAATCAATTTTATAAATGTGAAACAAAATACGTACGTGAACATTTATATAAAATTGTATTAACTGATCATACATTTTAAGGTGGTTTTAAATCATTTGAGTCCAAACACACTACTCCATAAGATTTCAAATGGTTAATATTAATGGAAGGATAAGAAATGGAATGTTAGTAATATATAATTTTTCAGCATTATCTTTTTAATACTTTTTATTAATTAAAATTCAGTGTCACTAATTCGAAATGAAATTTATTAAATAGAGAATTAGAACTACTCTCTCCTCTCAAAATGATTAATGTTTAAAGTAAAATAAGTATTTCAAGAAAATAATATTTGTTAGAAATTAAAATTACTAAAACATCCCTATATATTATCTTTCTTAATTACAATAAATACATTATTAGTTTTTTCAAGACAATTTGATACATGTTTTAAATGTTAAAACTATATTCATTTTGGAATGTTGGATTATATAACAAAGAGTAGCATCTACATTTTCTCACAAATCGATGTAGTTTTTCACACTAATGTAATATTAAAAAATGTACACCTTTCGTTACTCTATTTTTTCCTAAATATTTGCAAAATTCAACAATATTTAATAGGTAATTATTAAAATATCTTTGATTTAATAGAAGGGTTATGTTTGATACCAAGTTTCAATGAAGGATAGTTTAGGAAAAATATTTACTTTTTAATTGAAAATGACACAATTTAGGGAAGATAATTACTTTTCTTATTTGAAAACCTGTTTTTTTTTTTTCTTTTTATAAATGGGAACCGAGAATAATAGTGTTAATAGATTTTCCTATAACTATAAATAACTCCACGTACAACCATTTGTTTTCTCAAAATGTCTTACATGGAGTATTTAGCTATCTCAATTTTGTCTCGCTTAAATATAATCAGTATAATAAATATTCATGCATCTACTTAAATTTATATAATAAACGTGACTGAATATCTTCCCCATGTTCTGTCTTTGGTCTCGAGAAACCAAGGTATAGCAAAAGCAACGTTTTTTACTCTAGTAGCCGGGCTTTTAAGTACTAGTACTATATATGCATGCATTTTATGCACCTCACTTTATGTTTGATCCACCCCATAGTTTTTTATATTCCCACATTACCCTTCTTTAAAGTGTGACTAATCATTATTCAATAGATCCAATTACCATCTTTAAAATGTGAAAGTGAAATTAGAAGGAGTACTAATTAAAGAGCATGCTTTAACTTTAAAGTCCATGCACAAATAATTTTCTCACCAACATGGGCAAAGGGACCACAAAAGCAGAATGCTGGAGGATATAATTAGGCGATCAAAACGCTAGCTGGTGGTTGATCAAAACGAAACAACGTTGTTCGTGGTGGTGAGTGGTGACTATAATACTAGTTCTACAAGACAGCTATGCTAACCCAACAATATTAATTGACGCATAATAATAATATTCCAAAACGCAACCACTCATACACAATAGTCCACAAACGATCGAGATTGCGTGCAAGAAAACTGTACAAATCCTTTGATTAGATTCCGTGGTAGGAACATAATCTTTTTTTTTAATTCTTTTATTAAAAAAATTGCTCAGGCAAAGCTAATAGATTCAAATAGTAGTATGATTTAAGATAATTATGCTTTTAAAACAAGTTATTGAGGTTTCAAGCTCAAGTGCGAGTGTGTAAAAAATACAGCTATTAATTAAGATAGATTAGTTAATCTTTACTTAAACGATAGATATGGTTATTTTTTCTCATTAATGAAAGGAGTAACAAATTTTTTATTATAAAAAATAGTTTATTTTTTTGCTTAAATTTTGGTCCCAAACATGATTTTTTTTTTTAAACAGCTTAATTTTTTTTAACAAGTTTAGATTATAGTAATTCAAATATGGTCTAATGCATTCAATCATTCTTGAGCGTGGGATCATAATATATGGTAACATCTTTTAGTCCAAAAAAAAAAAAAAAAACAGTTAAGTAGTGAGCGACAGTTAACTGCCACAATAAGTGTGGGATTATAGTGAAACATTGTTACAGCAGCATTTTTTGTCCTCTGCAAAAACCAAATAAAAAAATGAAGTTAGTGAGCGACAATTAGCTGCCATCCACTTTCAGCATGCAGTGTGTTGAAACTTGAATTTGTCTTCCATGAATACGTTTCCTCTCTTGTATGACAACTGATAACAACCCAACACCAAACCAACTAAACCTATATATAATAATAATAAATCCTTTTTCCATTCTCGTGAAGTGATCACACAGAAAGAGAAAGAGTGTAGAGACCATGGTGAACTTAGTGGCAGTACAGAGACCATTGCTACATGGGCTCATGAAGATGGCGGGGATAAGGCCCTACACGTTGGAGGTCGAGCCCGGGACCACGATGAGTTTCTGGGTCCCATCAGACACCATAACAAAGCCCAAGAAAAAGGACGAGAAGCCCAAGATAACCGTGAAGCCCAGCAAGCCCGCGGTGGTTCTTTTGCACGGTTTCGCCGCGGAGGGGATCGTGACGTGGCAGTTCCAGGTTGGCGCGCTGACGAAAAAATACGCGGTTTACGTTCCGGACCTTCTGTTCTTCGGAGGTTCCACGACAGACAAAGCGGACCGGTCTCCGGGGTTTCAAGCGGAGTGTTTGGCGGCGGCGCTGAGGAAGCTCGGGGTGGAGAAATGCGTGGTGGTTGGGTTCAGTTACGGGGGGATGGTGGCGTTTAAGATGGCGGAGATGTACCCTCAAATGGTTCAGGCTTTGGTTATCTCTGGCTCCATTTTGGCCATGTCGGAGTCGATCAGCGCCACCTCGATGGAAGAGTTAGGGTTCTCTTCTTCGTCGGAGCTGTTGTTGCCTACGTCTGTTAAGGGTCTCAAGGCGCTCTTGTCCGTCGCTGCTCACAGAAAACTCTGGTTCCCCAATCGTTTGCACAAGGATTATCTCGAGGTACGTGCTTCGCGTGTCACCCTTCCCTTGCACGCATTTCTCTCTTTTGTATTTGAATTCACGTGACTCAGTCACACATGCAATTATGACATTAGCTATTACTACTAAAATTCATTAGTTATGTGTTTTGAAAATTAAAAATGTAATACTAATGAATAACATATATACTAGTGGGTTGGGACACGTGATTTTCTAACTCGAAAGAAAAAAATAAAATAATATATATATATATATATACTTGATTCATTTCATTATTGTATATAGGAATGGCAAAAAAAATTGACACCCGTGAATAAAATTCTCAATGAATATTTAATGGATATTTCTAATGGGGGTACTCGGCTATTTGCGGACGCCGATATTTTAATTACTCGCAACTTATGGGATGGGTATCATGCTATCCACACCCACGGTTATTCGCTATCCATTCAAATAGTAAAATATTTTATTATTAAGTTAGATACCCTAAAATATATATAATGGATATGTGTTTATGAAAAATGTTTGTTTTACACCAAAATGTTACTTCAAATTTAGTGAAGAGAAAGAAAAAAAATAAAATTTTATAAATATGATAAATGATATGATATAATAAGAAAATATATATAATAGATATATATTTATGAAAAATATTTGTTTTACATCCAAATGTTTCTTCAAATTTAGTGAGAGAAAGTAAAAAAATAAAAAGTTGTAGATATGATAAATAATACGATATAATAAGAGGAAAGAAATAAAGAGTATGAAAATGTATTTACGAGTTATTTGAAAAAAATGAGTGTTAAAATATATCCCTATAAGTTCATATGCAAGTAACGTATGTTTCCAAGAGATTAATTTTAGTTGGATGTTTAAAGAGAAATATTGAGTTTGTTAGATAATTAAATATTATTCTTTTGATGTGTTGGTAAATTTAGAAGATAATTTTATTGGTTTTTTTAATAATTTTTGTGGTGAGTTAGTAAGAGATATCTTTAAAATGTTTGTTAGATAATTAAATATTATTCTTTTGATGTGTTGGTAAATTTACAAGATAATTTTTATTGATTTTTTTAATAATTTTTGTGGTGAGTTTGTAAGAGTTATATTAAAATATATTTTTAGTTCGTAAAATAGTATAGTTTATAATCTTTAATATTTCATTTGATTAATCTTGATATTTAAAATATTTTTTTATTTGATTTTTAGTGTTATGTGTCAATTAATTAATGAAATATATGACATTTATCATAATTAGATTACTCGCTAACGAAACTAATTAATTGAAAGATCAAAAATGAAATAAAAAATATTTTAAAAATCAAGATCGATTAAGTAAAACATTAACGATCATAAATAAAAATATTCAATCCTTTAAAAATCAAAAAGTATATTTTTTCCTGTAATCTTCTCTTGATCCAAAGGCAAATTTTGTGTTAATTTTTGTGATATAATAATTTTTTTTTAATATTCATGGATGTCCATGGATATCCGCATGTTTATAAAAAAATCCGTGGGTAATTATTATGCGGGTATCCGCAGATTTACAGGTGGGTACGGGCGATTTTTTTATTTTGTGGGACGATAGCGAGTAGCCACTATCGACGCCCGCCCACACCTGTTGTCATCATCCCTAATAGTATATCATATTAAAAAAAAAAAATCTATCAAATTAATAGTATCTACTTTTATATAAGCAAAAAAAAATATTTTTTCTTTTTATAAGTAAAATTTTACATGATGTTTTTTCTAAAATATTTTCTTTAATTTTTCAATAAAAAAAAGTGTGGAGAAGTCCTAAAACAAAACTGAAAACAAATTCAATTTAAAAAGAATAATGTAGAAAATATGAAATTTATTACAAATACTTTCTCTAATCCTTATTATAAGACCATTATAAGAACTAGTTTTAGAAAAAATCTTAATCTTTTTTATAAGATATTTTAAAATTTTCAAGAAATATTTATTATTTCTTTTCCTTACTTTCTTATTAAGTAGTTATATTTTTATTAGTAACAATTATTAATAAAAGTATAATTGATATAATAATAAAAAAACATTAAAAAATTATATTAATTATTCTTATTAATTTATATAATTGATGTTAAAAGTGTCTTTATAATAATAACCCGAAAGAAAGAGTAATATATTTTGATTAGAGGGATCTAAGTTAAAGTTGTGATGACGTACTATTCTTTTGACAAAGTAAATACTCCATGGATATGTATGATTGTGTGGAGACAAAGATGAAAGGCAGAATGTGGTATAGTTCAACCACCTTCACCTAATAACCAATAGCATCAAAGTTAAGTTTGAAGATAAGGATTTCGGTGGTGGTCCTTAAATTAGTCTATTTATTAGTTTGACTTGGAGTGATATTTTTGGGAGTTGCATACATATACATATAGAGAGCTGCAACTTCACCCAATTTATAGGCATTTAACCCGTCACATCTCGCATAGATCGAGTAAGTTTAAAATACTCCATGTGGTTAGAACGGAGTGAATGTTGGTTAAGATCAATTAATCCATCATAGTTTACTTCATTTGCCCCATGCTTTCTGTCAAGGTTTAAATTTCGGTCCCATTGCGATTGTACGTGGTTGATTTAAAATCCTCCACGTCGTCAATACTGTACTCCAAATAATTTTAATTGCCATACTTATGTCAATGATTGAATTTCTGTCCCATTGCAATCGGGTTGTAATATCAATATTTTTTTGGGATTTCCAAATCTATAATATGACTGCAATCATAGCTAGCTGCATCAATGTTATTGATTCACACTATCAATATTTTTTAGCATTTCACAACTGTAATTTTAAACCTCACTCAACTATTTAAACAAATTAACTTTATTACTCTGGTTCATAATAAAGTTAAATACATTAATTTGTTTTAATTGTTTAACATGAAAACAAAAACCATCCCTATTCACCTCATTAATTACTAGTCATAACCCTTAACTAAAACTCTCTAGCTAGACAAACATTTTCTGTGACTAAAACATAAAAGTTAGAAAGTTGACAAAATAGCTAGCTTAATTAATTTAAAAGGTAACTTCTTCATGAGTAATTTTGCTTACAATGGTTTTCCGTCCCTTGTGAAATTATTTACAGGTGATGTTCACGAATAGGAAGGAGCGAAGTGAGTTATTGGAAGGCTTAGTAATTACCAACAGAGATGTCACAATCCCAAATTTTCCGCAGGCAAAAATTAATCAATACTTTGCACAGCTCTAATTAATTAGCTGCTAATTAAATTCATACGTTCTAATCATGTGCAATATTCTTACCATAATAACCTAATTTATTTATGCTACTTGCAGAGAATACATCTTTTATGGGGAGAGAATGATCGAATTTTCAAACTGGAGCTTGCGCAAAATATGAAAGAGTAAGATTTTTTTACACATATTAAAAAAAAACAAATATTTATCTAGACTAATTAATTTATTACACACTATCGATCGAACATACACTACTATATACACTAACATATACTAATATTTTTAATTTAGTACTAATATGTTTATTAGAGTTTCTGAGACCAGATAGCTAGCTGGTAATTAACACACACTTGTGACAATGACAGGCAACTAGGGAATGGCGCAACAATTGAAGGCATAAAAAAAGCTGGTCACCTGGTTCACTTGGAACGACCATGTGTCTACAATAGATGCCTCAAGCACATTATTGCTTCCTTCTTTGCCTCTAATGAACCCAAAAAATAATCTGTTATGTCTTCAACTCTATTAAATCTGTATGCGCTCAGATTATTATTATTATATATATTGATTGGTCTTTAATTTGGCCTAAGATGGAGGAGATATCAAAGATATATTTTGTCTCTAAGTTCCAATAATTACAATATTGTATCCTAATTAATTAACAGTTAGACTACTTTTCGATCGTATGATGATTTTACTGTTCATTCCTTCTTCCCTTCCTTTTGCAATTACTTTATTTTAAAGTTCTGAGAAAAATAAGTATGTTTTTCTTTAAATTTTGAAATATTAATAATTAGTTGACACTCTTCTGAACTGTAACATATTAATTCACAACCTTTTCTGCTTAAGAATTTAATAGAATGTTTTTCTTTTGTTAGATATAATTAAATTAAATATAACAGTTTCTTATAGATCCCTGAGTACTATTTGACAATTTTTAATTAGGTCTTCAAAACTTTTTTTCAATTAGATCCTTGAACTTGTATTTATTTTTTAATTAAATCTCCAATGCAGAGACATAATTAAAAAAAAAGAAGATAAAACTCATAAATCTAAATAGCAAATAAATACAAATTCAGAGATCCAATTAAAAGAAAAGAAATTCAGAACCAAATTAAAATTTGATAAAAGCTAGTTTCATGGATCCACAAAGTAACTAAACCATATTTCAACACATTTCGAAAGAGGTGTATTATATTGTTAAAACCATTAATTAACAAACAATGATTTCCAACAAATTAAAGAGGAGAAATAAATTTTGGAATAATTTATTTTGAGAAATAGTACTGTTAGTTTTCTAAAACATAATCAGCAGTGAACACGCGCCTCCATACACACACTACACATGTTTAGCAAGACTGACATAAACTACTTCAATATTCACTCGATAAAGAAAAATGATAACATATTCTCCTAATAAGAATATATCTGGCTATTTGCACAAAACATTACTCTTACATATTTATCTATCCCAATCTTGGAAAGATTTAAAAAAAAAAAATACTCCATGGATGTGTATCCATCGAAATTGACCTAGCTTTCACTGGTGATTTGATGTGGGCAGTATGGCATAACATAGCCTTCATTTTGTGCAGATCTTCTTCAGTTTTTTTTTTTTTAAATATAATTATTTTTTAATTAAAACTTCAAAGCTGTATTTAATAAAAGAAAAGGACAACCTGTACATTATTCCAGATGTGTATTAATTATTTTATTATTAGATAATAGATTGATAGAAGAAGATATGACATTCTTTAAAGATACATTCACTATGGTGTTACATCACACATGGGGAAGATTGTTGCACTATGTTAATGGCCAAGTCGACACAAACCATGAGTGTATGGTGGAAACTAGAAGGCAGTAGGTGGGAATTGGGAAATTTAATTAATGTTTAAACTCATCTCATTTTCTAATGAGGCATGCAGCAATAACGGTGAGGGCACATGCACCAGTCTCATCTGCTATAAATTTTATGGTTTAGAAGTTACGAAAGAGCAGTTAGCTAGTGAGCGAGAGCGACAATTAACTGGCACAATTAAGTAAGTGTCGGATCATATTGTACTGTACTAATAATATGGTTACAGTAACATTTTTTTGTCGTTTGCAGTTAGTGTTGAAACTTGCATGGAGACTATATAACAACCCAAAACCAAACCTTACTAATCCAACTTAACCCTCCTTCCTCATATATAATAATAAATCATTTTTCCATTCTCGAGATGGTGAACCTAGTGGCAGCAGCACAGAGGTCATTGCTACATGGGCTAATGAAGATGGCAGGGGTGAGACCCTACACGGTGGAAATCGACTCCGAGTCCGGGACCGCGATGAGTTTCTGGATCCCATCAGAGACCATAACGAAGCCCAAAATCACCGCGAAGCCCAGCAGGCCCGCGGTGGTTCTTCTGCACGGTTTCGCCGCGGATGGGATACTGACGTGGCAGTTCCAGGTTGCCGCCCTTACGAAAAAATACGCTGTTTACGTTCCGGACATTCTGTTCTTCGGAGGGTCGAGAACCGACAAAGCGGACCGGTCTCCGAGGTTTCAGGCGCAGTGTTTGGCGGCGGCTTTGAGGAAGCTGGGGGTGGAGAAGTGCGTGGTGGTTGGGTTCAGTTACGGGGGGATGGTGGCGTTTAAGATGGCGGAGATGTACCCTCAAATGGTTCAGGCTTTGGTTATCTCTGGTTCCATTTTGGCCCTGTCGGAGTCGATCAGCGCCACCATGCTTGAAGATCTAGGGTTCTCTTCTTTCTCGGAGCTGTTGTTGCCTACGTCGGTTAAGGGTCTCAAGGCACTCTTGTCCGTCGGTGTTCACAGAAAATTCTGGCTCCCTAATTGTTTGCTCAAAGATTATCTAGAGGTACGTGTGTCACCCTTCCATGCATTTGATTGTCAATTTTTTTTTTTGTGTGGTATTTGAATTCACGTGATCACTGCATTCTGACATGCAATGATGACATTAGCTATTACGTACTGTACTATAGCTAGGTCTGAATTACTCGTGCATATTGGTTATTAGGGTTGAAAAACCAAAACTCGTTAGGTCTTGCATTAAGTACAGTACTATATTTATTGATTTCCATGTAGGACATGGATTGGGCTCTACCCATCCCTTTCTTGCTAATTCGTTTTTTAACATTGATAGGTAAGAGATTAATATGTGTATAATCCAAGTTTAATGACCTGATATGAAATAATTATTCGTTTAATTTACATAGTCATAATTAATATTACTTTCGGTCAAAAATAATTTATTTAAAAAACAATTTTTGTTCTTTATAAATAAGATTAAAGAAAAAGTAATTTTTTTTTTTTGAAACAGCCAGAATAATATTTACACTAGTACCAATAGTACCACAATGATAACAACATAATCACAATAATAGTTCTACTATGATATAAAATACGCACCCATTGCCACACAGCATGTATAGCAGAAGCACATGCTGCATAATATCCACTTACCCAGACAAGCTATACCAGCATCCATTTTTAATTACTGCGCACTTCATAACCACGATTTAGCTCCCATCCCTTTCACGTGCATTGTATCACTCACCGGATTTACATTTCCATTAACTCCGCGTGTAAGTGTTGTTTATATATAAAATCAGAGATAATATTAATCTCTTAAACTACCACACTTTTAGTTAATATATATATATAAGGCCCTTTCATACAATCCCTTGAGCTTGAAGTTGTCAATAGCTTCCTCTACATTGCAAGAATGTTGACCAAAAATAATTGCATTTCGATGTGACCATTGTTTAACATTCATATTTAACATGTCTGTATTTTTGCTAGCTTAGTTTAAAAGGTAACTTCTTCAGTAATTAGTACTTACGATGGTTTTGAGGAATTATTTACAGGTGATGTTCACGAATAGGAAGGAGCGAAGTGAACTATTGGAGGGCTTAGTAATTACCAACGCAGATGTCACAATCCCAAAATTTTCACAGGTAATAATTAATAACTTGCACCGCTCTAATTAATTAACTGCTAATTAAATTCATAGGTTCTGATCATGTGCAATATTCTTACCATAATAACCTAATTTATTTATGCTACTTGCAGAGAATACACCTTTTATGGGGAGAGAATGATCGAATTTTCAAACTGGAGCTTGCGCAAAATCTGAAAGAGTAAGGATGCATCATGCATGTACTTTCATTTCTCCATTCCAAAATGATCGATCGAATTTATTACACACCATCGATCTAACACACATACTCCTATACGTGCACACGTTCTTTTCTCCTAAAAGTTTAATTAACCATATCATTGATATACTAATAGTATAAAATAATTTATGATTAATTAAAATTATTTTACATTATTAATGTCCGTTCATCACGATTAAAGTATTTTTATATTTGAAAGTTGTTAATAGCATATAGTAGTTGATGATAGTAATTACTAATTAACACGTGTGATATGATATATACATCCAATGAATGACGACAGGCAACTAGGGAATGGCACAACGTTTGAAAGCATAAAGAAAGCTGGTCACCTGGTTCACTTGGAGCGAACCTGTGTCTACAACAGATGCCTCAAGCACATTATTGCTTCCTTCTTTGCCTCTAATGAATCCAAAAATCCAAAAAATAAGTCAAAATGTTTAAATTTTTACTCCTCACACACAGAAAGTGTATTGAAATGTGTATCCAAATTAATTTAATTTTTAGACCAAACACGTCTTAATCTGTTAAGTGTCTTCAACTCTATTCTGCATGCTCTCAGAATCTCAGATTATACTATGATGGAGGAGATATCAGACTGCTTAATTTGGTATCATGAATATACTGTGTTCATTCCTTCTCTTTTACCCTCCAAACACAGTAGACATGTTTAGCAAGACTGACATAAACTTCACTCGATAAAAAAAAAAAATGTTAATAGGATTTCTCCTAATAAGAATAATTGCACAAAACATTACTCTTACGCATATTTATCTATCCCAATCTTTGAAGGATTTTAAAAATACTCCATGGATGTGTATCCGTCGAATTTAACCTAGCTAGCTACTACATGCTCGCTAATAAAATATAATCAGCATAACAATTAATCAAATTTATCTGATAAACGAAGCCTGAATTTCTTCCAATGTTTTGTCCTTGGTCTCGGGAACCCAAAGTAGTGAAAAAGCAACAGTGAAGGCGGTGAAAATCGCGTAAATCGTGAACGTTCCTGTTCAGTTTTCACAACCAGAAATTATTTGGACTATGGTAGTGAAAAATAAATAAAATGAACCGTTAAATAAGATGATATTCAAATCAACAAAGATATATAAGCACGCAAATAATAGAGAGAGGACCTGAAGTGCTCCAATTTAAAAGCAAATTTGCAGTCATAGTGACTACAGATGCAGTGAACCAATTCAAGAAGGTAGCTAAGCTGCCAGCAAGCCCTTTAATATTTGGTGGAAGTATCTGAAGAAATTAATTAAGCCACATTATCAATTCATCATTAGTAAAAAGACAGGAATATCCATGCAAGACCATACTTAAATTCTATAATAAGTGGAAATTAATAACTTTTTCTGCATATATATATATATATATACCTCAGACATTATAATCCAGGGGATTGGTCCAACGCCTAGAGAAAATCCAATGACCAAAGCCTGACACACATATATAACCAAATTCACAAAGTGCTGAAAATTTGAAGCACGAAGAAAATGCCAAATCAATAAAATCATATATATACCAAAAGCCCCATAACAGAGAGCATTGCCAATATTTCATGAATGTTAGAGTCTTCTGATACCACACCCTGGATTCAATATAAAACAACGTCATTATTATTAATTATTAGTTATGCTGTAAATGTCGATATAGATTAGCTTCAAATTTCAGTGATTAATTAATAATTAGTATTACCAACCTCCAAATAGAATGCGGTAGCTACAAGGAGGAGACTAAGTGTCATTATAGAAGAGGATAGCTGCAAAAGAATTAATTAATTAATTAATAATTAACTTTTTTCAATATTTTTCAGAGATATTAAATAGATGCATGGTGGATATTGATATGAGAAGCAAATTTCTCTTAATTATTAGTACTTACTATTAGAAGCATCCTTCTTCCACTTCTGTCTACCAACGAAGTAGCAACCCCAGTCATTGCAACCTGCATATATATGTAAAATTCTTTATTATTTTGACAATTTGATACTCACATGAAGCCAATAATATATATATATATATATATATATATATATATTCTCGAACTTGTGTAGGTATTGACCTGCATAGCTCCAAGTCCAAATGTAGCAGCATCACTGGATGAAATTCCTATTATACCAACACAATTCAAGACACAAAAAAGGTCAAAAATGATGACAGTTAATTAATAGGAAAAAATTGTCTAATTAATTAATTAATTACCTGCACTTGTAAATATCTTGCTAGAATAGAAAAAAACACCATTGATACCAGTTAGTTGCTGGAGCATAAGTAATCCAATACCAACCTGCATGGTGCATGCATGCACCCGGTTAATTGAGTACCAGAACTCACAAGGGTTTAATTTATCAACCAAACAAGTCACAAAGAAGAACATGCCAAGATGGAATAATATATTGTATACCATTAAAGGAAACCAATATCTTCTTCTCTTGAGATCTCCAACCTTTATTGTATTTTCTTGGTTATTCGACCCCAAAGAACCCTGACATGATAAATATCTCTCATTAAAAAGTTTGCTCCAGGTGAAGAGCGATTTTGAGTTATGTGTGTACATGTACGTGTGTGTGATAGAGTATATACCTTGATTTCTTGTGCTTCCATAGTAATGTCAACGTTGGGTCCTCGTAAAGCTTGTAAAGAAGCTTCAAACTTTTCAGTCATCCCCTTTTCGGCCTAGACAATATAAAATAAACAAGTTCAAAATTGAAGAAAATATTTATATAACAAAATAATGGTATTTCGGTTCCAATTATAAATGAGATTGCACATAAAATTAATAACAAGAGGGACCAATATATACCAGCATTATGAATATTTTAAAGACTATTTTCTTTTTTAATTTGACGTATTAAAATCATGTTTGAATTAAATTTAAAAAATTGAAAACATATTCAAGTCTATTATATAATACATTTAGTACGATTCATACCAACCATCTAGGAGATTCTGGAATGAAATATAGTCCAGGTATTAGTACTGCACAGGGAATAATTCCTGCAAAACAAAATATAGAGAATCATTCATTTTCTTTAGCTTTAAAAAAAAAGTGTAGTATAATTTTAAGGTGACAAAATTACAACATGTTTCTGTTTCTATACACGAGATCTATAATGTCGGGAGGCCTATGCATAAACCAATCCCTATTAATTTGAAAAAAAATAAAAAGAGAGAGTAAAATCTTAAGCTTGGGTCAGTAAATATATGTTGATGTAATTTATGTGGAGATTCTTGTTTTGTAAAGCTATAACTTGTTTGCATTTAGTAATTTCTTATGATATAAAATTAAGGTTTAATTTAATCACTCTCACCTAATATTGCTAGTATTCTCCAGTTGACAAAAAGGCCCAACAGATATGCCAGCATTATCCCAATCGTAACTGAGAGCTACAGGAAAAGAACAAATATATGTATCAATAATTAATTGGAGAGTATAATAACTATTAGATTAAAATTGAATTCTCGTCCCTTATTTTCTTCTTTTTTTTCAGTTTAGTTCTTCAAATTTAGTAACTTAAACTTAAAGTATCACTGTTAGACTATATTGGTCATTCCATCAGTTTTTAACATTTTTTTACACGTAACAAAATTGACCAAGATAACATGATAAATCAACAATAATCTAACAGAGACATTTTAAGAGGCTAAAATATATTTTTTAAAATATTAAGAGACCATATAAATATAAATAAAAAAACATTAAAAAAAATAAACCAAAGTTATATTTTAATTAATTAGTTTACTAATAACACATGCATGTAAGGCTCCTTAATTAACCAACCTGGTTCACGGCTCCAAGACTACCTCTCATCGTTCGAGGTGCTACCTCTGCTATATAAACAGGTACCTAATCAAAAACCAATATATAAATTAATTACACGATGATTTATTTTTTCTGGTAAATAAATAAATAATTTCACATGGATAAAAGAAAGAGAGAAATTAAAAGAAAAGAAATACTGATAAATAGCTAGCTATATATATCAGGATTAATTACCACATAAGAAATTATTCCCACGCCAAAACCTTCCATCAATCTTCCCATAAACAGAAGTGAAGCGTCCTAGAAAAGGAGTACACAATATACTATTAATTAACATGTCATTAGAAAGTAATTAATTAAGAGACTTAATTGATGGTAGTAAACTACACATGTTATTAATACTTACTTTCGCTATTGAAATGGCGAGCCATCCAAATACATTTGGGACTGCTGCGACTATTAGTGTCTGCAATTCAACATGCCAAAATAATAAATTTCAAAACTAAAATTCCAACCAACCTCTTTTGTTTTTTATTAATGACTTTTTTACTAGTCTAAAAAAAAAGTGTCTATATTTCCTTTGGCATAACTTGCAAGCTCGCAACAAAACAAAACAATGAAAACATATCGTAATAGTATAATATATATACCCCTTTACGACCAAGGTAATTAGCTATTTGACCACTGACTGTTGCTCCTACCATTGCACCAACGTTGGATAAAGATCCAAAGAGTGAAAACTGTCTCAAGAACATATTCAACAAATTAGTAATAATCTGATTAATTAATATAGAAAAAATAATATTGATGATTGAAAGCCACTCATCAAATCTAATAATTACCCTTGAAATTGAGAGATTAAGATCTCGAATCATAGCAGCTTGTGTTGGAGAAGAAAAACCACACTGTATAAACAATACAATCAACATGAAAAAATGGGTATAAAGTTAAGGGGAATTGTGAAATTGTAGGTGTATAATAATGTTAATTATCACCGTGAAACCAAATTGGATAGGACCCAAAGCCACGACGAGAACGCATATCACAACAAAGAGATTGCTTCTTCCAACGTTGTTGTTGTTGTCGTCGACGACGAGAGGCTTCCTAAGGTTCCTAGCATCCTCGTAGTCCTCCCCCGAAGGCATAGCGTTGTATTCAAATTTCTTAGATGAGTCCGAATTTCTAAAGGTTTCGTTAGAAATTAAACACTGACTAGTTTGATTTAAAAAAATTGAACGAGATTGAAAAAATTCAAAGTGGAACAAGATCTGAGAAGCTTATAAGTGGAACAATAGGTTATACTATCTTAGAAGGTCTTTTGCACTTGTCCGCGTCATTTGGATATGAGAGAAATATGTGGCGACCAAACGTGTCGTTCCTATATATTATAGGATCAAAATCTTGCCATGTGGTAGGGGATTAACAACTGAATATGGAATGCCATGTAGAAAAGGAAACTGCAAAGCACATTTGTCCTATTTTAAATATTGTTAAATGGTATGTATATGTGAAAATTTACGTTCATATGAAATATCATTTTGGATTCTGAATTAAATGTTTGAGTTATCAAAAACTTGATAAATCTATTAATATTTCTCACAGTGAATTTTGCTTCGATTATTTAATAAAACTTCTACAATTTAATTCTACATGTATATAACCTGAAACTTGGAATCAAGTCCTCTAAAATATTAAAACAAGTAAATCTATGCAGAGTAAAGAAGTCATTAATAAAAAAGCTTAATTTTAATGGAGTTTAATTGTACTTTTAGTCTGTCCTCCTACTGTCTTAATTATATGTGATATTTAATCCTTCTACTTTTATTTTTTTTGGGGGGGGGGGGGGGGGAATTTGAGTTCCACATAATTTTAATTGCTTAACCGTCAACTTAACATCTAATATTTAACAAAAATAATAACTTAGAAATGGTGATGTAGGTACACAAGTAGAGATAAGAATTATAGTTGTTACTCATATATGCATGGAGTCCAGTATGCATTTTTTTTTCTTCTCATTCTTTGCTACTGTATTTTTATTTTTATTTTTTTGGTAGCTAGGTACAGTAAAGAAGCACGGATGCACGATTTTTCTCCCCCTTCATTTGTTGCAGAAAAGTTGATACACGATGAATACAAAGGACTATAAATAAAAAAACATGATATTGGACACATCAATTTAATTATAAATTATATGTTGTCCTCTCCCAAAACATATCTATCTGAAGGATAACTGAATTTCTTCCAATGTTCTTCCCTTGGTCTCAGGGACCCATATGGCTGTAAAAGCAATAGTAAAGGCAGCTACAACTGTGTATATTAGAAATGTCCCTGTACGTAGACAGATGAATCAGCCTTCAACATTATATTATATACTTCATCCTGTCTTTTTTATACCAAACAAGTTTCCGTGTAAATCCTTTTTTTTTTTTTTATAAGAAAAAGTTTTAGTGTATTTAACACGGAAATTTGTTTCTTCCAGGACAAACAAAGTTTACCGGAATAGAAAATTTATCAATATGGGCTATAGAGTCTGAAACTAAGTTAGATTTTAACTTAAAATCAATTGGGTACGAGAAGTTGTCCATCATATGTATATATATAAAAGTTACATCCAGAGACTTGAAACACACGCTGATGCAAGACTTCCTAACATATTCAATATATGCATTATACACACACACTCACCTCCACTGCTCCAATTCAAAAGCAAGTTAGCAGTCAACGTGATCACCCACGAAGTGAGATAATTTCCCAATGTCGCCAAACTGCCAGCTAGGCCCTTTATGTTCACTGGAAGTATCTGAAAAAACATTATTTATACCAAGTGAGTGAGGAATGAATGATCCACATGTTCAATGAGCACAATTATATAACTCAAGTTCTTCAACCATATAAATATGATTCAATATCCAAAAGTGGCATGGTGCATGCCTTCAGAACCATAAAAACATGAGGGAGGCATCAACTAAATAGTAAATAATGCTACAATTACTAGATTCTTCTTCCTTCTTCAGATTATTTGTTCTTGAAGATTGAAAGTATTTCATACATACCTCAGACATTATAAGCCATGGGATGGGTCCAAGTCCTAGAGAGAACCCTATCACCATAACCTACAAAAACAGTTGAACAAACTGATGAATACTCAAAATATCTTAATTAAATTGCAAATTGTACTAAGAAATTCCAACCAAGCCCAAGTAACATATATACCACAAGTCCAACAACAGAAAGTATTCCCAAAATGCTGAATAGATGTGAATCCTCTGATACAACCCCCTGGTATCAATCAAATAAACTGGTTAAAATCATAGCTAAACCTTCTGAAATTGAATTAAGATATTATCACTATTCACTACTATTACCAACCTCAAGATAGAATGCTATAGAAACACTGAGAAGGCTAACTGTCGTTATAGATGAGGATATCTGCAGAAGTGATAACAGATCTCAAATTTTATTAAACTTCATATCCATCTTTTATTGTGATAGATATTAGAAAATGGTTATGGAGAAATGAATTTTGCTTCATACTCACTATTAGAAGCAGCCTCCGGCCACTTTTGTCTACCAACCAAGTGGAAATTCCAGTTGCTATGACCTGAAAAAGAAAGCTGATTACAAAAACTGAATTCACTATCATTATATTGACATGAAATTAACATGATACGTAGTTTAGGCTTTATTATGCAACCTGAATGGCTCCAAGTCCAACTGTAGCAGCTTCGCTGGATGAAATTCCTGTTACAATACACAAGTCAAAGACATCATTACAGCTGTCAGCCAAAATCATAAATCAGTTTCTGTTACTAAGTACTGAAATCCAAACCAATGAAAAATATATTAGAAGTATATTAGAATTAACCATCTTTACATTCCTTTCAGTCAATAAATCACAAAACATCCTATGACCATGAGTCATTGAAATGAACTAATAATGAAGTGGAGTATAATGCCATTCAGGTCAATTTCCAATGTATTTTGAGTATCTGATGGTTTTAAAACTGCCTTCACCATATAGATTACTTAACAGTTAACACCAACTACCCTCCTCTCATCCTCCCATGCCAACCAATCCCAAAGAAAAAAAAAAAAAGAATAATAAGAAAAACTAGACTATGCACTAATAGTGTAAAACAGTTTTACACCATTAATCATAAACTATCATGCATAAAAGTTTGTTAATTTTTATAATAATTACCTTTTAAGTCATCAACAGTGATGAACTCTTATTGGTTGGCAGTGTAAAAGTTTTTACACTGAAAGTGCATAGTCATTGAACTCTAACACTAATAATAAAATTATCAAATGTAATGTACTGCTGATAGTTAGATCTAAACCTGCATTTGCGAAGATGGTAGTTGAATAGAACAAAACTCCATTGATACCAGACAAATTCTGAAGAGCAAGTAATCCAATTCCTACCTACAAGAGTAGGTTAGCAAAGTCTAGGATGCTAAACCTTTTGGACAAATAACAACAGGTCGTGCTTGTGAAAAGAGGGTGTACAAACTAATGCAGAACTTACACAATATTATATTATACCATTAAGGGGAACCAATATCTTCTTCTCTTGAGATCCGCAAATCGGATTGAAACTCTTCTTCCCGTCGAAGCCACAGATTTCTGGAAATAAGCAAAGTGGTTAGCAGTGCATGTTTCTTAAATACATATTCTTTTCAATTATACTCCTAACTGCACCTTATATATGCTTATTGTCATGCAAAATTTAGTCACACAACAATGAGCCAAAAGAATACCTTAATTTCATGTACTTCAACAGATATGTCTGTGTCAAATCCT
This sequence comes from Amphicarpaea edgeworthii, assembly GCA_014843725.1. NCBI lineage: Eukaryota > Viridiplantae > Streptophyta > Magnoliopsida > Fabales > Fabaceae > Amphicarpaea > Amphicarpaea edgeworthii. The sequence continues at coordinate 7,757,706 of CM026325.1, forward strand.
CGTAATACTCGCAAAGAAGTCTCAAATTCATCTATCATCCCCATCTTGGCCTATAGCCCAGGAAAAAGATAAAATAAAATAAAAGAGAATAGAAGCATAACAGAAAGATAATTAACAAGAGTACTAGAATGTCTTGCCATCCTTTTTCTGGAAGGAACAAGTATTTTAACAAAGATGAAAAGTATAAAAGTTCAATCAGTGTAATGCATAATATAATATATGGTATGATCCATACCAACCATCTGGGGGATTCTGGTATGAAAAATAATCCAGGTATTAATGCTGTACAAGGCAAAATTCCTGCAACAGAAGCAGAAAATATTTATTGTTATATGATATGCTCTACATATTAATGTTTTGAAAAAAAAAATCATCGCTATCTATTAAACCTTTCATTGCTTTTTAATATGAATCAGAAACACTTCAAAATAGTAGCCATATCCGTGACAACGTTAGTGTACCCATGTTGGACATGTTGAAGGACACTTGAACACTCCTAACAACATTTTACAATTTTTTTACTTTTATTTTAAAAAATTTGAGTATTTTAACTTATGTATATTCTTAAAAATAAATGTAACTGATCTGTGACCAAGGTTTTTTAAGAGTTCCATTCATCCATCCACAAAAACTGAGCCAAGTGAAGAATTATAAATTTACCTAGAACTGCAAGCACTCTCCAATTGACCAAAAGGCCCAACAGATAAGCCAGCATAATGCCAATTGTGACAGACAGCTGAATAGAAAAACAAAAATAATAAATATAAACTTCAAATACAACAATATAAGAGAAGGTCTAACTCGGTTGTTAAATAAGATGTGAGTTATGGTATATATCTTCGATTCTTACGGATAAAAAAACACACTACAATAAGATATCAACCTGAATACCTGATATACTGATCCTAGGAAACCTCTCATGTTCTGAGGTGCAATCTCTGCTATATAAACAGGGACCTGAACAAAGCAAATAATCAGTACATGAACAATTTTCACACAATATTTCTGACCAATTATGGGCCAACAAATAAAAATTTACCACATAAGAGATAATCCCAACGCCAAAACCTTCCAACAATCTCCCCATAAACAAAAACGAGGAGTCCTATAAAACCAACAAGACATCACTGATTTACACATAATACTATTTTATCATACTCCAACAACACATCACTGGAGTGTAACAGTAATAATTAAAAGTTAAAACCAAACCATTCATACTTACTTTGGCGAAAGAAATAGCAAGCCATCCTATTATATTGGGAATCGAAGCAATCACCAACGACTACAACATTCAAAAACCATTCATCAGTCGTCACATTCATTCATTTTTCCTTTAAAAGACTGACTTCAAAACAATTACTACAAATAAAATAAATAAATTACTATTATAATCTCTAAAAGTATAGCGGATAGTCACATTAGTTTCAAAAACCGAAAAAAAAAATGAAATTTTTAATTGTTTCATCTAAATCTCTAAGCTTATTGCTTACTGTTATACTGGTATCTATACATCTACCCTAAATTTGGACTAATTAGTAATTACCGATAATAGTAAATACTTTCAGAAAATAATATAATATATAGTCTAAATAAAATACCCCTTTGCGCCCAATGTATTCAGCTATCTGGCCACTAACTAAAGCTCCCACCATTGCACCCACATTCGACAATGATCCAAACAAGGAGAACTGCAACCAAACCAATATACTACTATTAACCACCAAAACCTTAAACCACCAAGAATGAATAATTAACCTAAGAAATGTATATTTCTATATAATATAGCAACACCTCCGAAACCGAGAGCTTTAGATCGCGGATTATAGCCCTTTGTGTTGGAGAAGAATACCCTGTCTACAAAAAAAAATAAAAAATCAACCAAGTTATTTTTTTTTTTTCGATTCCTCTAGGTGAAGAGATGTGTAAGAGGATTCCGAAGAGTATAATAAATTTGGTTAGTACATGAGATGGGCCTAGCTATAATGCAGTTATCCTGTAAATAATTTAGTCGTTGACCATGGCGAAGAATGTAGTAGATGGAATAAGAGTTATTACCGTGAAGCCGAATTGGATGGGAGCCAAGGCAACGACAAGGACGCAGAAGAGGACGGAGACGGAGCCATCACGGATGACGTGGGTGGAGCCAGAGGATGATTGTGTCGAACCCATTCTGTACCAACTCCCTGTGTTGAGGTGGAGGAGCGGTTTCTCAACCTCCCTGCTTCCATCTTCGCTACTCATTCTTCTTCCACACCTAATCAAACCATGCACGATCTCAGTAACTCCCACTTCAAATTAATTTTGGCCTGTGCTGACCTGAGCTGTTATGACTGAGTCGAGATTGGTCCACCACGTGTGGGAATTACAATTATGATTAAAGAAATTATTTTGATATTATCTTTGATAGAAACGTTGAACTAGTTAAGAAACATAAGTCGTTACCAGTTGTGGAAGTCGTCGTTATCGGTTGTGCAAGCAGTTGTTACTTAAATAACACCTCTTTTGTAATCTCTCCCTTTTCATTTGTATAAATTAATACAACCCTATCAGTACCTAATTTTATGTTATTCTTATTTCGTTTTCTTAAAAAATACAAATAAAAACAGTAACATTTTTACTATTAAAAAATTAAAAAAATCACCCTGACAAATAAATTTTCTTAGAGCAATGTTTCAAGTTTCAACTGTCAAAAATATAAGCATCGAGGGAATTTTATCCTTTTAAATGAATTCGTTTTTAACTCCAACCCGCTTGAATCATATGGTTTGCACACTGCACTTCCACATTACATAATTAAATAGCCCAGAATGATAATACTTCTGGTTGTTGTTGCTGTTATTATTCAACACCATATAATCATTTTACTTAATTTGATCACCCCACGATAAGAGAATCAGCCAAAACAAGGAAAGGAACCAGAATACTATTATGCAATAATTCAAGCCATCAAGGGGGGTAACCAATCACGTCAAAGTAAAAAAAAAAGGAAGTAACCAAGTCACTGGTTTACTTGGTGACCTCATGTTTTATAACAGGTGCTGCCTCTAGCAATTCCCTTCTTCCCTAATGCCCTGGCAGAATATAATTTGTGATAGAAATAAACTCGATTTAAACAGCTACACTATTGTACTTTTTTCTCGCTCATTTTTTTGCTACTTTTTTTTGTTCCAATAGCTTGTACAGATGCCCTGATTTTTCTCCCCTTCATTTCTTACAGAAAAAATGATACACGATAAAAATACAAAGGACTACAAAAATACATGATATTGGTGTGTGCCCTCCCAAAATATATCTATCTGAAGGAAAACTGAATTTCTTCCAATGTTCTTCCCTTGGTCTCAGGGACCCACATTGCTATAAAACCAATGGTAAGTGCAGCTACCACTGTGTAGATTGTAAACGTCCCTGTAGAGTGTAGACAGACAAGTCAGCATTATATTGATATGCATACAAAACATGAATTCTCGCACACTCACCTCCACTGCTCCAATGCAAAAGCAAATTAGCAGTCATCGTGATCCCCCAAGAAATCAGCCAATTTCCCATTGTTGCTATACTGCCAGCAAGGCCCTTTATATTCACTGGAAGTATCTGAAAAGCATTATTAAACAAGTTAGAAATTACCCACTTATTCAATCAGCACAATTAACTCAAGTTCTGCAACCATGATTCAATATTCAAAAGTGGCATGGTGCCTTCAGAACCAAAAAAGAAAAAACATGAGGGAACCTGTAGGCATTAACTAGATAGTAAATAAAGCAACAATTACTAGATCCTTCTTCAGCTCACTTGTTTTGCATACTAAAAGTATTTCATACCTCAGACATTATAAGCCAAGGGATAGGTCCCAGACCTAGAGAGAACCCAATCACCATAGCCTACAAAAATCAGTGATCAAATGGATGAGTGCTAGATATCTTAAATTGCAAATTGTACAAAGAAGATTATCCCAACCAGCCCAAGTAACATACCACGAGTCCAACAACAGAAAGTGTCCCCAAAATGCTGAATAGATGTGAATCCTTTGATACAGTCCCCTGGTATCAATCAAATAAACTAGTTAAAAGCATAGCTAACTTCTGAAACTGAATTAAGATATTACCATTACTATTACCAACCTCCAGATAAAATGCTATTGAAACAATGAGAAGGCTAACTGTCATTATAGATGAGGATATCTGCAAAAGTGATAACAGATCTCAAATTTTATTAAACTTCACATCCATCTTTTATTGTAATAGATAATAGAAAATGGTTAAGGGAGGAATTAATTTTGCTTCATACTCACTATTAGAAGCAGCCTCCGGCCACTTTTGTCTACCAACCAAGTGGCAATTCCAGTTGCTATGACCTGAAAAAGAAAGCTGATTACTAGAACTAAATTCACTATCATTATATTCACATGAGACATGATACGTAGTCTAGGCTTTCTTATGCAACCTGAATGGCTCCTAGTCCAACTGTAGCAGCTTCGCTGGATGAAATTCCTGTTACAATACATAAGTCAAACCCATCATTAGGTGCAGTTCAATCCTGGAGGTATTACTGCTATCATCTAAAATCACAAATCAGTTTCTGTTACCAAGTGCTGAAACTAAAACCAAAATAAATAAAAAATACATCAGAATTAGCCATCTTTACATTCTTTTCAGTCGAACACATCATTAGGACAAAAAATCTATGGGAGTCATTAAAATGAACTGATGTAGAGTTTAATGCCATTCAGGTACAATTTTCAACGTATACTAACATCTCAAACCATGTTATACTTCATGCACAGAAATTGAATATTTAAGCTTTTGAAACTCCCTTCACCCTACAGATCACCCTCTTCAATCTCATCTTCCCACTCCCCCAAACCAAAAAATACTAATAAAATTATCAACCAGAATGAAATTTAGTTTAACAGCTGATAGGTAGATCTATACCTGCATTTGCAAAGATGGTAGTTGAATAGAACAAAACTCCATTGATACCAGATAATTGCTGAAGAACAAGTAATCCAATACCAACCTGCAGGAGCTAGGTTAGCAAATAATGCTTGACCATTTGGATAAAGGACAATAAGTCATGCTTGGGAAGAGAGGGTTTACAAAATCAGAACTAATACAGCATCATATTATACCATTAAGGGGAACCAATATCTTTTCCTCTTGAGATCTGCAAATCGGATTGCAGCTCTTTTTCCAGATGAAGCCACAGATCTCTAGAAAAGTAAAATGGTTAGTGGATGTTTCTGAAATACACATTCTAAAGCTATACTCTTAGGTCTTAACTGCACCTCATATATGCATACTGTCATGAATTTGGGTGGAAAATTTTAGCTACCATGATGAGCCAAAAATAAATACCTTAATTTCATGTACTTCAACAGATATATCTGTGTCAAATCCTCGTAACACTTGCAAAGAAGTCTCAAACTCATCTGTCATCCCCATCTTGGCCTACACTTCCCCGATTCCCAACCAACCCAGGAAAATAAAATAAAGTGAAAGAGAAGCAGAAAGATAATTAGCAAGTATTTTAACAAAGATGAAAAGTACAAAATTTGATCAGCATAATGCATAACATATACATACCAACCATCTGGGGGATTCAGGTATGAAAAATAATCCAGGTATTAATACTGTACAAGGCAAAATTCCTGCAACAGTACATAAAATATTTATTGTTATTAATTAGGTTGCAGAAACTGAGTAATGATATGCTCTACACATGAATGTTTTGAAAGATCACACCATTATCTTTTAGCCTTCCATAGCTTTTTATGAACATCATGTCTATTTCATACCATGTTGGGCATGTCTGACACTTAGAATACTTCTAACAGCGTGTTGTATTTTTTTTTACTTTTATTTATAAAAATATTACACTACTGTAAATAGTAATGTCACAAAAAAATAGATAAATTATACCATTTTATTACATCAGTAAAAACTCGTGTTCACTTTTAAAATCGGATTCCCTCTATTGATTTAAAATTTGTATTTTATGCTAATTTTAATATGTTGTATTATAATTGTGCGGCTTGTGCCCAGTTTCTTCAAAAGCCGGGGTCATTATCGTGCTTTCTATGCCCAATCAAATTTACTCCTGTATATCATGGTCAACCATATTTTATTTTATAAACATGGCTCCTCCCCTGTACACACACATTCCTTCTGTTCCTTTCAGTAAAAACTTAATGAAACTAATTTGTGACAGGTTTATAAGAGTTCTATTTGTCCATCTGCAAAAACTGAGCCAAGTAAATAATTAAAAATTTACCTAGAATTGCAAGCACTCTCCAGTTGACAAAAAGACCCAACAGATAAGCCAGCATAATGCCAATTGTAACAGCAAGCTGAGCCAGAAAAATCACAAAAGTTATGAATAATAAACTTCAAATACAAAAAAAAAAAAAGACTCGAATCAAGAAGAAACGATAAGATTTCAACCTGGTTGACTGATCCAAGGCCACCTCTCAAGTTTTGAGGTGCAATCTCAGCTATATAAACAGGCACCTAAACAGAACCAAAAGAGCAGTACACAGACCACTTCACTCAGAACATTCCTACCAATAAGCCCAAGCAATGCAAATGATTAAGAAAGGTGATCAAGTTTACCACATAAGAGATAATCCCAACGCCAAAACCTTCCAACAACCTCCCCATATACAAAAACGAGGAATCCTATAAAAGCAACAACAAACAATGATTTACACACATAGAAGGAGCCAGCCACAGTATCAAAACCAAACCACTCATACTTACTTTGGCAAAAGAAATAGCAAGCCACCCTATTATATTGGGAATTGCAGCAATCATCAATGACTGCAACATTCAAAAACACACCAAAAATCACCAATCACTCTTCAGTCTTCACATTCATAGATTTTCCTTTGAAAGACTGATACACTACAAATAAATAAATCAATAAAATACCCCTTTGCGACCGATGTATTCAGCTATCTGACCACTAGCTATAGCTCCCACCATTGCTCCCACATTAGACAAAGATCCAAAGAAAGAAAACTGCAGCAACAGAGTTTCTCAACATATTAAGCACCAAAACCTTAATCAACGAAAAATAACAAACCAGAGAATTTAAACATATAGCAAGACCTCCGAAACAGAGAGGTTTAGATCGCGAACTATAGCCCCTTGCGTTGGAGAAGAATACCCACACTGCACCAAAAAAAATATACATAAAAAATAAAAATAAAACACTTTTTTTTATCCAACTCAGTTACCAATAATAACAAACATCAACAAAAATATTATCCAATAGATGAGGTGGACAACATGAAACACGCGAGTTGTGCTCGATCAAATCTAAATTCCAAGTATTTAACGCAGTTCCATATCATGCTCGAACTCAATAATCAATACAACTGCTTAAGCTGGAAATTATGAAAATCTCTAAACTAAAGAGAATTGTCTTTTGAAAGTACAGTGATAAATCTGAAGATTGTGATAAAAATTCTAAAAAGCAGATAAAGTATGAATGGTAAATGGTACCGTGAAGCCGAATTGGATGGGACCGAGGGCGACGATGAGGACGCAGAAGAGGACGGAGACGGCGCCGTCGCGGATGACCTGAGTGGAGGAGCCCATGACGCTGGACTGCCGTGAACCCATCTTGTACCAACTCCCCGTGTGGAGGAACGGTTTCTGAAGATCCCTCGCATCGCCACTCTCTTCTCTGAAACTCATTCTCACACACACACTTCAAAGGTGTTTGCGAAAATGCCCCACAGGGAGAGGTTTTGATTTTGAAGTAGTACCAACCTGCTGTGCTGAGCTGTGACGAGTGTTGTTTGTCGCTTGCGTTGGGAGATTGGAAGGAATAAGGATCACGTTTCGGTGATTAATTGATTTTGTCCATTCGGTCAGGGAATTATGAATGTGGCGTTGGGTTTGATCATTTTGATTTATATTTAAAAAATAAAAATATCTAGCGTGTGGGGAGAGAAGTGGTGAGTTCAATAATTGACAGTGGTTTGCTGCAATTGGTAACAAACATAAAAGCCTTGACAGGGAAGTAGCATGTAGAACCTCCCATTTTATGAGTTGTGGGTTGGTTTGATATAACATGACGCACTGGCAGATGTAACGCGTTCTAGTTGTTGTTATCCATTTTGCACGAGGACAATGCCATCATTTTGTTCTCATATCTGTTTTATCTGCTCTTTTATTATGTCTTTAATATTGCCTCATTAGGATATAGTAGTGTGAAATAGTTGCAGGTAAATATTTGGATGATTTGTGTGAGATTTAAGTTTAAAACACACTAGAGAGTAAAGTGTAAGATCTTATCATTATTTTTTTTTATAATATATTAAAAAAATCAAAAGTTCAAAACTACCCTAGGTCACATGATTACTAGTATTTAGTTATTTTCCACAAAATTAGTGATACCTTTTTGGAAATGTAAAACCAAAATTAATTTTTAGTAAGGTATCACCAATTTCTGTGTTACGGATTAGGTAATCCGTAGCCATGAAAAAAACAGTGCTTTCTAGTTTATCATCTGTTGCCTCTGTCAGGTTCCTGAGTCTAGACATTGCTTAAACCAAGATTCTTTTGTTTGGCCCAAAAGCACCATGCTTTGTATTGGATGCCAGTTTCTGATTGGCTAACACTCTTATACATATGAACTTTGTGTTGGTGTTTTGAGAATTGAGGTGCAGAAAGTAATTCAAGAGATGCATGAAGCAATTGCCTAGCATGCTATCATAATGTTTTTCTGGTCCCTCTTAAGTTGGCATCAGTACCTGGATGAATTACATGGACCTTTTGGTGAAGCCTATTCACATTTGTTGTTGTAATAGGGGGAGTTGTCTGTCCTTGTACTTGTCTTGTGCACCTCGTAGGAAATCTCGTTTCATATCCGTATGACGTATGACTTATGAGATGAGATACTATTCGTTAGGACTGTTCACGGTTTGGGTCGATATGGCCTAAATTCGTAATCCAACTTCATCAATTTTCAATAGATTGGATTCTATGTGTGTTATTTCATTTTCAAACCAAATGAGTCATAAACAAGTTGAATTGAGTTTGGTGATAGGAACATGGGTGCATCTTAAAAAAAAAAAAAAACTCCAAAATTTGAATAGATTTTTACTTTTTTTATAAATAAAAAATATTTTCAATCACAAATATATATAATCATACATTAATATATAAAATAAGTAAGATATAATAACATTTTTAACCTTTAAACTTAATTTTTGATATATTCCCCCTTAATTTACTTAATCCCAAAAATTCAAAATAAAATTATTATTAACCCAAATACAAATTACAAAATAATACTATAAATAGTTTATTTCACCTAATATACCTGTTTAAATAACGTTATAATATTATTATCAATCCTAACTTGAAATATTATAAATTCAATTAACATTGTAATGTTGTTATCTATCATCTGAGGGGCAACGTTATCGATGGACGAGGCATCAATAGAATCCTAACTTGAATCTTGACTAGAGGTTTCAGAGTTTGTGTTTCTATCATGGAGAAAAGAAGAAAACTAGTTAGTATATATAGTTTAGATTTGATTGGATTTATCTATTTTTAAAATAGAATTTATTACCCAACCCCCGTAAATCACTCTATCAACATTGTGTTTGATCATACACTTTCTCAATTTAATCTAAACATTTCAGTTTGGATCCAAATGTAATATGTAATTGTGAACTGCTTTACTGTTTTGTACATATTTAGAAATAATATTTTTTTTAGAGAGGAATTCTTAATTTAAAAAAGGGTCATATATGCTAGTCAAATTTTTGATGACGTGACAATTAATTAATATGTTATAAAATAAATTTATGAAAAGTAAAAAATCTATTATAAGAGTATGTTTAATAAGTTATTTAAGTTTAAGTAATGTTACTAATTTTTTTTCTTATTATAATAAATGATATGATATTATTTATATAAACATCATTGTTTGTGTAACTAATTGTTGATTAATAAAATTATATAATAAATAATCATTTTTCAAGTATAATAGATTGATTTAATGGTGGACCTGTAAGAAGTACTTGAGGATGAGCCGTTGTTCCCTCAGTTCAATAAGTTACTAATAAATATATTAGATTTATACTTTTTATTTCCCTAAATTTATATATTGAATCTACTGTCATGTTAGGTGAAAAATAACTATTTATATATTTATCTTTATATATATATATATATATATATTATTTTTTAAATAAATTAAACATTGAATCTAAACCTAATTAACATTAAAATATAATATTTAAATTTAGGTAAAATTATAAGGTATATAAAATAAATAAGATAAATAATTCATCTAAATAAATAAACAAACACGTAGATACTCTAAATTTGTATGCAAGAGATATTTAAAAACTGTCAACTCATTAACCCTTTTCCGATTAGATATTTAAATATCATTGGCAAACAATTCTTAACAATTTCCATCAGTAAAAAAATTGTCACACGTCAATTGTTACATCAATATTTAACAAAAATATATAACAACAAAAATAAAAAATAATTGAAGAAAAGATTGATAAAATATTTAATATTACCAGAGGAATTAGAGACAAAATCATCAATACTGATTGAATAAAAATATATTTTACTCTTTTTGAAATTATAAATTTTTGGATATTGTAATTTCTAAGAATAAATTTATTTGGTTATTCATAAATATATATTTTATGATGTTTATACAAATGAATAATCAAATATTTTTATGTTTGGTTATCTTTTCCAACAAATTATATTTTAATAAAAATAACTTTATTATTTGATTTTTTTTCTCTCTCGCTTTCTTTTTTTAACAAACAAATAGACGCTTCTTTTTTTATCTCACACTACCGTATGACTTGATTTAAGGCTTAATAAGTTTATGAGAAGTTGTGAACTACCATTCTCATAAAGTTTCACATTATTATATAAAATTACAATATAAATAAAATTATTATGTAAAATTTCATTACACTATTTTATTATTAAAATGTTGGAGTACGAAAGAGATGATGATTTTATTTACATACAGAGAGATTCGGAAAGAGTGAGAGGTGACAGTGTGATTGATTGATGGATTGGATGGGATGTGTTGCAGCATTGCATTTGCACAACACCAAGTCGTGAAGATTGAACAGTGGTGCAACTGCAAAGTGCAAATTCCACCACCCATCTAATCTTATTCTACTTTGCACTTTGCAGCATTACGTAACCCGCGTGCGATACGTGATGTGACTCTCTACTGGAACCCCTCAGGCTCATCCCTAACCCCAACCCTGCATCTTAGATTTCCTTCTCCTTTTCTTTTAACAACAACTCTCGTTCATTCTTTTTTTAATTCAAGTAGAAACATAATTATAGTTAATTAAGATAAAAATCAAACACACATAAAAAAGTTTTTTTGTTAATTTTTTACGTGATAGCACGTTATTAACACGCCAAGCTTATTAATTATAAAAATAAAGTTTTTGGTTTAGTCTGAATTGCCAAACCTATTAATGATAAAATTAGTATTTTAAGTCAATTAATTGATTATATTTATATTTTATGTGCTTGTTTGGTTTGTTTAAATTTATTTAATAAAATAATTATTTATTTTAATAAAATAAATAAATAATTATATTTAAATTATTTTTATTTAAAATAAATTATTTTTTATTTATTTAAAAAAATAAATTTTATCAACTTATAAAATAATTAATTATTTTATAAATATTTATTATAATTTTAAATCAACTTATCCTTTATCATTTCCATCAAAATTCCCGTCGGGTTAGGTTAGAATTCCTTATTGGATTCTGTTACGAAGGAAATTGTCTGCAGACAAAGACAAAAGAGCCAAAACAAAAGTCGTCATTTCAAATAGTAGTAACCTGTACATGTTCGTGTGCAGTTTAAACACATTGTTTTATAAGGATTTTAAGATTTTTTTTTAATAATTAATTTATAAAAATTCATATTTTTTAAAAAAATAATAATTAATTATTAAAGATGAAAATTTTAACTTTTAAAAAATTAAATTTTTTTTATGTTTTATTTTTTTAGAAATTATACTAAAGTAATGTCTTTAAAGAGGTCCTACTTCTGATTCTCAAATGACCATTTTCTCTTTTAGATATCAAACAAAGCTCGAAGACGATCAAAGTAGACAGATTCGAAGTACTTTTATACATGCCAAACACAATCTTTACTATTTACTTTAATTTTTTAATCAAATTTGTGTGAATTGTAAAAATCTATGAGTGTAAATCCCGTGCTTAATTAATATTTGTACATTTATATGATAAGACAATGAAGATTGTAAGCTTCACTTGCATCCATTTTCTTATCCTTGTTTGGTTGTACGGAAATTGGAAGGAGTGAGAAAGAGGGAAAACAATTTTAGAAAGAAATGTTAAGATGATCATAGAAGGATATATATATATATATATAGTCAGCTTGAGATTTGTTTGCTACCACAATTTTCTTATCAGTGAATGAATTGTGATGTGTTGTGCCGATTAGCCAAGTGTCAAAAAGTTGAAACATTCATGATATTGTAACTAAAATTTCTAATAAATATCAATATCATGTAGTCATATTTTTAATAATGAGATCTTGTTGCGTCAAAATCATTATTTTAAAGTTATATTTTATTTTTATTATTTACTTTTTAAGATCTAATAATTATAATAAATTATTAATTTTAATCCTTAGATCTTAAAAAAATAATAAAAATATAGATTATAACTCTCTTACAATTATTATTGATGTATAACTTTATGTCTCATCTTATTCCATAGTTAATTAAGTAATAAGAAACTCAGATGTTGCTTAATTATCCTGGCGTCTGTGAAAAAAATAACACTTTATTGATGATTAATTTCTATGATAAATTTTGAATAATTATTTTTAATGGAGATTTCCTTTTTCATTAACGTTTTTTTTTTATCTATAAAATTCAAATTCTGAGATCTTATTTGAAGGGAGCAAGTTCAACCCACACTATTTGAATTAGCTGAGTTGTTGGTAATTATCAAATAGTATATATCTAATTAAGTGTGTACAAATCATTTTCAGAAAAATAATTATAGGAGGAATGAAAAAGTAAAAGGCTGCAGGGGTTGTTTGCCATTGTATAGTGGAGTTGAACGTGGCAGTGGCAGTAGCAGTCCCAGAAGAGAAAAGAGCACAAGCACAAGTTGAAGCGTGAAAGAACCAAATAACATGAATTGTTTGTAGTACGTTGTAGCGTGAAAGAAGGAATTGAAGGTGGTAAAGTGAAGTCAATTGCAGATATTGCTGGTAGCTGCAGGCATCAGGCGCACAAAGTTAGTCACGAATACAACACAAACAACCTCGAGTAGAGAGAGAGAGAGAGAGAGTAGAGATTCTGGCAACAAGACAAAAACTGTGCAATATATGGCCCAGCATACCATTCACTTTGCCACTTTAATTAGCCCCACACCACACCTGATGAAAAAGAATACAAAGGATGTCCGGCAATTTTTGTATTGATATGTGTTTGTGTTTGTGTTTGTTTTAACATTTGGAATCCAATTGAAATTTAGTTTTGATAAACATTTTTGGTATATTTTATTCAAAGTAATTAGATTTAATGAATACTAAAATTTTATATTAAATTTTATTCTTAATTTAATTTTATAATATCCAAACATAAATCATATAAATATAAAATTAATTTCATTAAAAAAAAAATTTCTAACATTTATTCAAACATACAATATATCGTGCGGTATGTTTTATTTTCGGTTTAATCCTTACCTTTTGCCTTTCACATATCCTAATTATACACAAAAGGGTCTGTGATTGACACGGTTTTCCAGTATAGTTACTAAGTATTATAATTTTTTGGTATAGTATTTGATTCTTACAAATAAAAATAAAAATATCCTAATTATACAGTTTTAATTGCGCCAATTAAATCACTATGTATGGCAAATGAACATTTTAATAACCTATAGGTGAGTTCAGTGACACAAATTTAATTTCCATTGCGGTTACAGGTAAAAAAAACCATCTATTTAATGGAAGTATTTATATCTAATTTTTATTTTGTGTAAAGTTATTCGTCATATCTAATCTAAGACAAAAAAAAAAAAAAAAAAACAACAACATAAATAATAAACATTTTAATAAGAACTATGCTGATTTACTGACCACAGTTAAGATATTTGAGAGATCCCATTGACACTTAGAAAATCAAACATTTATGATACTTAGAAAATTCAATTCGCGCAATTAAAATAAGTTAATTTTACTATTACTCCATTAAATTTTAAATATTTTATATTTGATACATAATATTTTAAAATTTTTATTTTAATATTTTAAATTATATTTTACTTGTACATTTAAAAGTTATATTTTATATTTTAGTACTTTAAACTATAAATCATGTTTGAGTTACATTTTGATATATTTTAAAATTATTGATTTTTTTTTATGTTTGTAACTAAAATATTATATACCAAAATATAATTAAAATATAATTTAAAGTATAAAAATAAAAATTTTAAAATATTATGTAACAAAATGTGATTACAATAATTTAAAATATAAAAATAAATTTTTAAAATATTATGTATTAAAATATAAAAAAATTAAAGAATTAATAGACTAAAAGTAACATCAATCAATTAAAATATAAAGAACTGAGATTACAATATTTTTGGAAGATAAAAAGTATAATTAAATTATTATTTTCTTAAGATTGTTATAGACTTATAGGATTAAGAAAATATTATATAATTTAATTTTATGTGAAGTTAAATGTTTCAAATATTGTTCCGCTAATTATAGGAGGAATAGGAAAAAATGTTTCAAATATTGTTACCGTTTTATTGTAAATAATTTCATATTATTTTAATTATTCTTTTATATGAAAAATGCATTTTATGTTTTGAGTTTTGACTGATCGTCTCAGATTTAGTGTTAAAAAGTAAAAACGTTGGATTTCATTAGATTCGAAGTCCCAGGTGTTATGTACTTTCCAAAGCTTATCCAATGCTTGTACGAAATACAGAGAAAATTTGAGGAGAAGACATGAACAGTATATGAGATTGAGTTTTTTTTTTTTTTTCTTCCGGTGAACAATATATTTATGAGATTAATTGAATTTTCACAACAAAGTGACATTATCTTTATTCACATTTAATTTATTTGGGCTAAAACATACTTTTAGTTATTCATCCTCTTTTATAGTTTCAATCTCTATTTTTTTTTTTTAAATCATTAGAGATTAATTAAGTTAATCCTTCAATCAATTTTTCTATCTAACTTAGTCATTTTAGTGACACATAAGAAATCATGAAAAATGTCACGTTATATTAACATTTACCATTAGTGTAAAAGTATTA
This sequence comes from Amphicarpaea edgeworthii, assembly GCA_014843725.1. Lineage (NCBI taxonomy): Eukaryota > Viridiplantae > Streptophyta > Magnoliopsida > Fabales > Fabaceae > Amphicarpaea > Amphicarpaea edgeworthii. The sequence goes on from CM026325.1 coordinate 7,773,058, forward strand.
AGAATTTAATCCATATATATACCTAGAGTAAAATAATTTTATATTATCGATTAATTATAATTTATCGTTTAATAATTTTTAAAATAATTTTATAAAAATTAATTGACTTAACACATATAAAGGATTTTAATTAAATAGTGATTCAAAATAATTTTATATTGATTATATAACTCTTTTTCTCACATATTAAATATTAATTTGATTTAATGGATTGTTAGAACTTAAAAGTGAAAATGTTTAAACTTAGACAAATAATTTGAAAAATAAATAAAATGCGTTTTAGCCTAGTTTTTTTTTGCATCTCAGATTTACGTTATGACTTATTTTATTTCATTATATTTCTTTATTTTCCTATTTGTAGTCAAGATAGTTGTAATTTGTAACAATATTTTGATTTAAAATTGAAAATGGTACAGACTCATCAACAATGTTTTTTCATTAAATTTTGAAACATTCATTCAAATTATTGATCCTTTAATTACATGTAATTTGCATGTACGAAACAGCTTAATGGTAATGCAAGAGAGAGGCCTTTTCTCCCTAGCTAGCATTTGCCCTATTACGCTATGGTGGTTTAGAGCACACACATTAATTGAAGGTTTGGCTTAGGGTTTCAAATTGAGAGAGGCATGCAATAATTAGGAACTGGACCAGCGTGCAGGGTGTGCGAGAGATAGAGAACCAACATGACCTCTTGTCGGTTGTTCTGCAGTGTAGTCGATCATCACTCTCCCTTAGTGCAAAACAACCCCACACTGTTCCTTTTTTAGTTGATTTTTATGCTGCTTGATGGATGCTAGGAAACAACAACAACACCCTTCATTCTATTCTATGCCCTCATAAATATCATTCACTTCCCACTTGTCTCTCTTATATATATATATATATATATATATATATTAATTCTATATGTCAATATATAGTTGTTACTATTTAATTTCCAGGTGTTTGTTCTCTTTCTCTGGTCCTTCAAGGTTGGTTTTGCTGTGCAATTAAGCTTCTTTCTCTTCAATTTGTGTCTTAATTGAGCCTCCCTAGGGACCCAGTAGTTGATAGCCTCATCTCAATTTTCTCTCCTTCAATTTCCAATAGTTTTGCAGATTTTGTCTTCTCTCTCTCCTTGAGATTTTTCTTTTTCATAAAATTTTTACCACTACTTTGTTTCCTTCCACTTTTCCCGTGCTACAATATACGTACATTATATTCTCCAATAATAGTGTGGTTAGTATTGACTATAGTGAAATTTAATTGGTAGGTTTAGCACCCAGAACGTCAGTGTCAAGATAAGCACAGGAGAGAGAACAGTTGTTGGGGAGTGCAAGTAACCCTTTTTGATTAAGCCTGTTCTTCAATTAGAGGGGATGATGAATTAGGGTTGAACACGTTACAGGACGATCCAAAATCACAATCACAATTAAAAGCAAATCCACGAGCTAGGGGAATGAGATTAAGTTTTAGATCGATCTTGGCCTTCTTTATTATGAGTTATTGATAATCAGATTTGTTAATGGAGTTGAGAGAGCAAGATCATAATAAGGTAATAGAGATGCCTACTACCACTTTGGGTTATAACCTTCCCAATAGAAACTCTTCTTCTTCTTCCAAACTATCGTCACCAATATTAGGAGAAGAAAGAAGTGACCAACGTCCTCAATCTCACGCACTAATTTTCACTGATCCACTCCAAACTTCTTCTTCACATCTCTATCCACCAAACCCTCCAATTCTACAACCTCACAGACCCAGAAGAGATCCAGATCCAAGTCCTATTATTATTTCTCCTCCTCCAACAACAACAACAACATTTAGATACCGAGAATGTCTGAAGAACCATGCTGCAAGCATGGGTGGTCATGTCACAGATGGGTGTGGAGAGTTCATGCCAAATGGAGAAGAGGGCACCCCAGAATCCTTCAAGTGTGCAGCTTGTGAGTGCCACCGCAATTTCCACAGAAAAGAACCTCAAGGACTAGTACTAGAGTTGTCACAACAACAACAACAACATGTTCTCAACTATCACCACCACAAAAACAATAATAGGAGCATTCTTCAGTTTCCTACACCACAGTACTCTCATCTAAATCTTCATGGGATGGTGGCGGCCACCACCATCCCTTCTGGTGGGCCTGTTCAGCCCGTGATGTTGGGCTTTGGGGGAGGCCCAGCTGAGTCCTCAAGCGAAGATCTCAACATGTTTCATCAGACCAATAACTTGTTATCATCATCACCAGTGCAGGTGCCAGTGCCACCACTCTCATCATGTTCCAATAGGAAGAGGTTCAGGACCAAGTTCACACAGCAACAGAAAGATAGGATGGTTGAGTTTGCTGAGAAAGTGGGGTGGAAGATCCAGAAGCAAGATGAACAGGAACTGCATCAGTTCTGCTCCCAGGTTGGTGTAAAAAGACAGGTTTTTAAGGTTTGGATGCACAACAGCAAGCAAGCCATGAAGAAGAAGCCAATGCAAGCCTAGATTGTGTTGATTTTTTTTTTTTTTTAATTTTCCTGTTTAATAAAAATACTCCAGAGTCCAGACTTTAAAATCTTAGAGGATGTGAATATTATACAGATAAGGAAAAATTGGTAGCTAGCTAGATACATTAGTTGAAAGCTGCTATTATATGTATTCTCTCATCTGTATATATATGTTATTAATCAATTAAACCATTCAATTTCAATCTGCAATTTAATTATTCTTCTATGCTTCTGTCCTTTGATCTATATAACAAACACAGTCATCATAGAAAAATATCATCAATTATTATTATTACTTCTCACCTCATGCTTTTGGGTAGACAGAAATTTTCTCTGAATGAAAGACTCAATTGTCTAAAACATAAGAATTAATAATAATAAAAAAATGAACTAATAATAGAGATAGATCATGAAGTTAAAACCTTTAATTTTGATGTAGTAGTGATGAACTTGGATATATATATGTATTAGGTTATAACTTATAAGCAATATAAGTTAAGGTGGCTAGGATAGTATGTATTTCATGCATTATGAATAATATTCCTGGGAAGTACTAGTTTGTTTGTTGTTTTGATAATGATCATGGTAGTGGTGCCTCGATCGATTCAGTTTGTTGCAAAATGAAAGTTGAGGGGTTTTGGAGAAATATTGAAAATAGTAACAGGATCCCACCACCACATCCACCCAACCACACAAAATTGTCAAATTTGTCCTGTAATAGGACACCGACAGATGAATTAGGGGACAGTACCCGCTCTTTTCTCAAAATGCCTTTCTGAGGTATTCAATGTGCGTATGGTCTACAAGAATGAAATCATGACCATAACCAAAGTGAAAAGATTAAAAAAAAAAAAAAAGGAAAAAGGAACAGGAAGAGAGAGAGAGAGAGAGAGAGGGAAGGACAGAGATTTCATTTCACGCTTTTTAGATATATATGTATAAAGTATAAAGTATACACTGTGTATTTGGATTAGTGCAATACGATTTTTCTACATAACATGATATATATGCACCATGACAGAAGACACCATGAGTCCCCCGTCATTCAAGCAGCAAATCAAACTTTGTTACACCATGGGTGAAATAGAAAAAAATAAATAAGAAAGTAGAAATAAAAAAAAAGGTTTAAATATATTTTTTTCGTGCATAGCTTAAATATATTGTCCATATATGTAATACGCTATTATTTAGATTAAAAGTGAAATAGAAAAAAATCAAATAAAAAAGTAGAAATAAAAAAAAAACTTAAATATAATTTTCATACATATAATATAGTTATTTTGATTTTATTATTTAAACATTTTTTTTTATCGCGTGAAATTTTCTTATATTTATTTGACTTGACTAGCGACAAATATTAAAATCAACTATGAACAAATTTCAAATAATAGAACGAAATATAAAATAAAATTTAGATAATAAAATCAAATAACCGATCGGTAATAATTGAAGTGGTTGGAAGTCCGGCCAAATTTAATGCATCATGCATGCTTGTTGGAAAAAAAATCACTAGCTTCCTTGTTCTATACTAGTATTTTATATTTGAATTTGTTTATCTTATTATTGTATTCTATTACTCTCTCTTATCTTTATTATATTACTCTATCTTATTTTTACTATAAGATATTTGAAAATTAATTAAAAGATCAATAAAAATAATCAAGTTAGTTAGTTTTAATGTATTTTTAAAAAAATACTAATATAATAATTTTACCTTTATTAATAATTATTAACTTGTTTTGTTTTGAGTAATATGAAAAAATTAAAGTCCAAGAATATTATATATCACTATTAAAAAAAACATAAATATTTAAAGTATTTAATAAGTACAGCCAGTGAAAAAAAGATTAAATATTTCATAAGAATTTTAAAATGTGTCTTATAAAAAAAAAACATCAATTCTTTTCAAATTATGTCTTATAATAAGGATAAGAGAATATTATATTTTGTATTTGACATTTTTTTATTAAGTTATATTTATATTATTAGTTTTTGAGTTTTATATTCATATATTGTCTGTTTGTGTAAAATAATTTACCATATAGATGATTGTGATTTATTGGGTAAAATTAGTGTATCACCCTTTTTATTTATTAAACTCTTATATTTATTAATGCTATGTTTGTTTGAGAAGATAAAAATATTTGAATAAAAGTAGAATGTAAGAGGGATGAAATCCAAAATACACTCTAATTTTTCTATATTTTTCTCCTTCTCCCTCAACCAAATACAAGTTAAGTTATTTCTTTCAAGTAATTTTAGAAATTGTTTTAATTAATTTCCTTTTAAAACAAAATAATACAAAATCACACAATTGATTTTTTTTTTTTCCAATTACACAACAAAATCATGTTTTCATCGTGTATATCCACTTTTCTACGTATCAAAAACTTGTTTTCGTTATGATTCTTAGACTTGGACACAATAGTGTCTTATATCCATCCTACTGTATAGTGAAAACAAGTTTATATATGTGGTGTCATTATCCAAGAATCACAAACGAATCGAGTTTCCATTACGAGGGCATTAAATAGTAATGAGGGAGATGCCAATAGCAATCCCCTACATGGACTCAAAATCAACACAATAGTCCACGTATCCAGTATCCTTCACACAAAATGTAGAAGATAATGAACATACACCTAAAGCTCTTAATAATGTGGATTTGGCATTTGATCTTTTCTTTTTTAGATAAAGGATTTGGCATTTGATCTAACACTTGACTACTTGAGCAACATAAATAAACTTAAGAAGAAGTTAACAAAAAATAAAAATAAAAATAAAAACAAAAACACCAGCCTATGAGGATTGACAAACTATGTAACAGGTTGAAATGTGAAACACAACGAAAAAATTAAGTAAATGTAAAGCAAAGACTAAAACTCAGTCTCGTTTTATAACAATTAATGTGTTGGCTCATGAGCAATATGGTTGGAGAAGCTAGTAGGTTCTTGGAGTGAGAATGCAATGGGTTTTGGTCCGTCTTATAGTTGTTATCTTTTGAACCACAATTAAAGGCTCTACCTTAGGGAGCAGTTTAGGCTCTGTTAATTAATTAGTCTGTTCCAATAAAATTCTCCATAAACATAAATAAGAAGAAAAAATATAATTTTTTTTCAAGTTAAAATTAATTTATACTTAAATTAAAATTATCCTATAAATAAGATAATACAAAAGAAATTTCACAAATTAGTTTATGTACAAGTTAATTTTAACTTATAAGAAAAACATTTTATTTTTCCTTTTTATTTGCTCTTCTCTTATAAATATTTATGAAAAAAGTTTATTAAACAAGACCTCAATACATACTCAAATTCTAAATTTCTATTTTAGATAGAGTGTAGTGTGTTAAAGTGTTATGATCGATTAAGAAAATCAAATGAAGAACAAGCGTAGATGAAAGAGAAACAAGACATGGAAGAGAAACATGTGAACGTAACAAAAAAGTACTATGTTTTATTAGGCTTCACGTAGCCCAGGTCAAAAAACCGCAGCAACTAAGCTAAGGCCACAGTTGCGGGAACAAAGGTAGAAACAAAAAAAAAAAAATTAAAAATTAAAAAGTGACTCGTTACACCTATGAATATGATAGTGATATAACGGTCTATACATAAACGTATCAGAGAAGTGAGTGACTCTTTCTTGTTGTAATCCATTCATTGATCATCTCTCATTGAGCCGCTGGTGCTGCAGCCGATTTGAAGCCCAAGCCACTAATATCATGCATTCACAACAATTGTAAATTAATTAATTAAATAAATAAATATATTAACTTTTAAAGTGTAAAACAAAATATATAACAAGTGTTAGTGTGTTAGTACGATGTTTATTATAAGCAACAAGTGATAGTGTATTTTTACCCGCTGATCTTGTCGTAAGCCCAGGAGGCGAAAGAGCCGGTCTTCTCGGCGGCGGCATCGACGGTTGGTGCGACGGCGTCCTTGGCAGCATTGACAGTTGGGGCGGTGGCGTCCTTGGCGGCGTTGACAGTGGGTGCGGCGGCGTCCTTGGCCTGGCCGGCTGTGGCCTTGGCGTCTTCAACCAAATCGCCCCAGCAGGTGCCCACGCTGACGGCGAAGCAGACGACCAACACAACAAAGATAACGTTCTGGGTCTTCATCTTCGATATATTTTTTTTATTGTGAATGAGAAAAAAAAAACTGATAGAAAAGAATAAAATATTCTTTTATTTCTTTCTGTGTTTTATTGGTGAAATAGACTGAGAAACACTCTTTTATTCTGTTTTTTTCTTTTGTGGTTAACTCTGCTAAAGGAGGTATTTATACTGAGAATTGAGAAATATGAACCCATGTATTGTTACGGGTTAAGCGCAAAACGAGCACTGTTAACGGATTTTGCTGAGTCCTTAACCACGCAAGTAACCCAAACAAAATGCCTGCCACAGTGTAACAGTTTCCTCTAAACTCTATTTTCAATTTTTTAAGGAATGCCTTATGAATATTTGGTGCTGGTTGAATTTAGATAAATATTTAGCATTTATATCACTAATTGATATATTGAAAATTGGACTAATAAATAATGCTTCATTTCCTTGACAATGATTAACTTGCTTAAATTAAGTGAAATATTAATTTGACAATACATCATGGATAAACAAACCTTAGTAAAAAAAAAAAAAACAGGGTACGTAGAAGACTACTGCAATACATGGTAGGGGTGCAGTTAGAATTGTTTCACTGCTTTCTACTAGAAATAAACTATTTACTATTTATTATTGATAATGCTAATGGGTGTGTTCATACTTATGGCCACTGGATCTTCAAGAAACCTGAAAAAGTGTGCAAAAGAGAAATATTATTAGTCAACAGAAATGGTTATATAAAAACAACTGTACAAATGCAAGCGGGTCTCACGTCTTATACTTGAATCATGATGAAACAATACACAAAAGACTTTTTATTTATTTATTTATAAAACTCAAAGATAATAATTACTCATACTATTCAACTAATTAAGATAGATTTTCTTAATACAGAGACTCTTTAACAGAAAAAATAAATGCTCATTTTCAATATTTTTTTTTTACTTATGAATTGAATTTTGTTTTTTCGTCATATTATAATTATTTAAATTGTTTTGGACTATTTTTGGTCATGGACCGTGGCGGTCACACAAAAAAACAACCCGAGGGCCAGCCTGCACACAGATGGGGCCAAAATTTTCAAATATTGTAGAGAACAAAAGGTCTAAAAGTTGAGATCTCATACAGAAAACCTGAATTTTCTATGTCAAATCACATGGCAGTTGTTGTTATTGTTCTTCATTATGGCTTGGCTTTTTTTGTTGCCACTTTGGTTCAAAGCACATGGCAGTGGTTTGGACTAGCAAGCGTAGGGCCATTAATGAGTTATATCCAGCAATGGATACAGGATAGGATTAGATATAAATTAAAAGTATTTTTAAGAGGTTATAAATTAGAAATAAAGATTTTTTTCCAATAGAAAAATTATCAAAAACATTTCTTATATTAAAACTAACTCTAAGTGCAAAAGACAATGCATTATTAAATGTATAGACAAAGTAAATTTGGGGTGTGTGTGTGTGTGTGTGTGTGTGTGTGTGTAAGATAATTTGGCCACAGCAAACAAATGGACCACATAAAAAGTAGCATTTTCAGGGCTTTCTATTTCAAGAATTCCTATCTTATTAAATGGACCCCGCAGCATGTAGTAGTACGTAGCACACACGACAATCATATATAGTGCATACAAATACTAATTGGATTGTATTATGATTAAATGAGAGTGAGAATGAGAGATAGTCACATCACATATGACATGTTAATAATTATCCAAGAATGTTAGTTATATTGCTTTCTATACAGCATTAAAGCTAGAATACATGATTATATATTATTGGGTAATTATAATTATGATACTGGTATTGATTGAATTTGTCAATAATTAATTTTTGTAAAGAAATATTATTTTTAGTTAAATTCTTTTTTTTTAATCATATTTTTTTTAATCTGAGATTTTATTTTAAGATGATCGAGTTTATTAAGATTCAGACTAATGAACTTTTTGATTTGGATATTTATATATAGAATACTTTTTGCAAGACAAATGAAAATGTTATATATACCTGATCACAGTAGTCTTAGCTTAGTTGTTGGTGGTGTTGGTTTTGTAACGAGGAAAAGGGACTTGGCCATGTTCAATGCGTTTGACATCTTCTTTGAGGATTTCATAGTGCCTTTTGACATCCTCAACTGATCTTCCCACCACATTGGCCACATTCTGCCATCTGTCTGGAGTTTCCTTGTCATATAAAGCCAGGGCTTGTTCAAACAATTTGTTCTGCCTTGGAGTCCAAGAAGATGATGCCATTTAGTGTTGATAACTTGGTTCTCTCTTGTTTTTGTACACTAAGCAATGGGAAGAGAAAAAAGAGAGAGTGGTTGTTTTGTTTTGGTCAAGAGTCTAAGAGAAGAGGCATGGGAAAGAGGTGAGAGCAATGTAGCTCCTTATAAGTAGGAGAAAAGGTGGTGGGGTTTGAACTTTGAACCTGGTGGACGAATATATCTTCCAAAAGGACACTGAAGATAACGTGACCCACAGTGGCCAACAACAAGTGGAGGAGGAGAATCGAGAATCCAGATTAAAAGACGAACCTTTTACAACGTTTTAGCCAAAGATGCTTCTTAGTACAATTTGCTTCATTCATATATCTTTCGCATTTCCTTTCAATTTTACTACCACACTTTGTCAATTACTTTCCAAGAATTTACTCTGCCGCGATCAAACCAGGGAAGATAATTTTGCTCCAATCAATAATATCATTTTTAGTGAAAAAATTGTATTTTCAAATATTTAGGACTCAAACTCAAGAAGGTTAACAGTCGAGTAATGCACTCGATGAAAAAATGAACTTCTTCCTAGAAATTGTGGACAAATGCATCTAATGTGGATCCAATTGCAACCGCAAATAGTTAAAAAACTTGACGTTGCAACTCAAATCACGATCGCGCTGACTGTATTTTAAAATCTTGCTCCCTATGATTATTTGAAGTTTATGTTTTATATTAACTTATTGTTAACAAAGAACATCCAAAACTAGAAAAAAAGAAAAGAGGGGCTAGGGTTTCATTAATGTAATACCAATAAAACGCAATACAATATGATAAAGAGGAATACCTATTTATATATATATAGGCAAAGTACTAAAATATCCCTAAATGATATTAAACTGAATATTATTTAACATCATTCCTCAAACTCACGATGCATTATTGAGAAGCATAAAGAGTTTGTCAGATAAAAAATGAAAACGTTTAATAAAAGGGACAAAAGGCAAAGTAATGGTGTCATGTAGAAGATGATGGTGAGTGAGATGACAATTAATCTCAATATGCTTTGTGCGCTCATGAAAGACCGAGTTGTGAGCGATTTGAATGACACTTTTGTTATCACAAAACATAGGAGTGGGTCCAGAGAGAGAAACACCCATATTAGAAAGTAGCTAGCGCAGCCAAACTATCTCTGTAGTGGTAGAAGCCATAGCACGATACTTAGCTTCTGTAGAAGATTAGGAGACAATGTCTTGTTTCTTGCTTTTTCAGGAAATAAGTGAGTCTCCTAGGAAGATGCAAAAACCTGTGGTTGACTTACGGTCAGTGGGATCACCAAGTCAATCAAGATCGAGTAAGCACGCAATTCCAAGGAGGAGGATGAAGGAAATAAAAGACTCTGAAATTGAGTGCCACGAAGATATTTGAGAATGCGAAGAACAGCTCCCCAATGTACTGTAGTCGGAGAAACAACAAATTGACTAACAACATGCACAACATAGGCAATATCAGGTCTAGTGATAGTGAGATATACCAAGTTTTCGACCAATGCACGATATAACGTGGGATTAGGTAAAGGAACACCATCAGAGGAAACATATTTTGCATTAAGCTCAAGAGGGGTGTCTGCTACTCTAGTGTCAGTAAGATGAGCTTGTTCAAGAATGTTGGTAATATACTTAGATTGAGAAAGAAGATAACCTTTACGAGAGTAGGCAACTTCAATTCCCAGAAAATAACGAAGATACCTTAAGTCCTTCATCTCAAACTGTTTTGCTAATTGTAATTTTAACTCTGCAATCCCATCAACATCATCCCCTTGTAATAATCATGTCATCAACGTATAATGAAAGTATAATACGACCATGAGAGGAGGTTTTCACAAACAACGCAGAATCATAGTCACTAGAGTGAAAACCAAGAGATGTAAGCACGGTAGAGAACTTCTCAAACCAAGCCCGTGGAGCTTGTTTGAGACCATAAAGAGCCTTCTTTAACTTACATACCTCCCCTTGATTATGAGAAACTCCTGGTGGTGGCACCATGTAGACCTCCTCTTGGAGATCACCATTTAGGAACGCATTTTTAACATCCATCTGAAAAATATGCCATTGACGAATGGAGGCCACTGCAATGAGGGTGTGAATGGTAGTCATCTTGGCAACTGGAGCAAAAGTTTCTTCATAATCCATACCATATTGCTGCGAGAAACCTTTAGCAACTAAACGAGCTTTGTAACGCTCAACTGACCCATCAGACTTTGTTTTGATTTTGTAAACCCACCTAGACCCAGTAGCATGTTTCCCTGGTGGAAGAGGTACTAAGTCCCAAGTAGCTATTTTGTGTAGAGCAAAAAGTTCCTCTGACATAGCATGTTGCCAAAGGGGATCAAGAATAGCCTTTTTATACGAAGAAGGCTCAACTAAACTATGAATGGAGGTTAGAAAAGAAGAAAAAATAAGAGAATATGTGGAATAAACAAAGTCAGGAAGTAGAGTGGACTTACGGTTGCGAGCAGGATAACGAGGAGAATGAGGATCAACAATCGCAGGAGGTTCTTGGGTAGCCATGGGGACATGTGGATCTACAGAAGGAGTAGTGTCAGCCCTGCAACTATCATCAAATTCATAAGAGTCACCACCATCCATGGAAAATGGATCAAGGAGAGTAAGATCAGACATTTTATGGGTGTGAGACTCAGAAGAGAGAGAATAAAAAGGTATATGTTCAAGAAAAACAACATGACGAGAAACATATAATTTATGGGTTGTAGGATCATAACAACGATAACCCTTCTGACTAGCCCCATAACCAAGGAAAACACAAATGAAGGAACGAGGAGACAATTTACTACGTTCTACATGAGGACGAAGAACAAAACAGGTAGAGCCAAATACCCTCAAAGAAGAATAATCAAGAACATAACCATACAACTTTTGGAAAGGAGACAAACCTAAGGTAACAGAGGATGGGATCTTATTAATAACATGAACAGCAGTAAGAACAGCTTCGCTCCAAAATTCACTAGGAACAGAGGCAGACAATAAAAGGGAACGAGCTGTTTCAACAATATGGCGATGTTTTCTTTCAGTAACACCATTTTGTTGAGGAGTATCTGAACAAGAGGTTTGATGAAAAGTACCATCAGAAGCAAGTAATTCAGAAAATTTATTAGAAGTGTACTCACCACCCAAATCACATCGAAAACATTTAATAACAGAATTATGTTGAGTTTTAACCAAAGCGCGAAACATACAATAAATATCAAAAAATTCAGAATGATGTTTCATAAGATAAACCCAACAAAAACAAGTATGATCATCAATAAATGAAACATAATATTGAGATCCACCTTTGGTAAGAACCGGTGATGGACCCCATATATCAGAATGAACTAAGTCAAAAGGTGCATTAGAAGTTGACACACTTCTACTAAAAGGCAAAGCAGTAAATTTAGCAAGTTTACAACCACAACAATCAAAAATATCATTGGTTTGCAACTTTCCTAAAGCTCCAGTAGAAGCCAAGTATTTTAATCTAGAGGAAGAAACATGTCCAAGGCGAGAATGCCATAAATAGAAATTAGATGAGGAAGATTGCAAATGAAAAGATGACAAGTCAACAGTGGAAGCAACAACATTTGGAACCTTCAGCTCATCCAACATGTATAATCCCCCTTGTCTATGGCCTGTCCTAATCATCCTCCCGGATTGAGAATCTTGCACAAAACAATGACTAGGAGAGAACGAGACTAAGTAACCTAGATCACATAATTGACCAACTGACGCGAGATTTAAAGTAAGATTTGGAATATAGTAAACATCTGAAAGAGATAAAGTAGAGGTGGAGACAGATCCAATGCCTGCTAATGGCATTGGGGTGCCATCAGCAGTCATGACAGATATAGAGGAGACAGATTTTAAAGACACAAAAGACTTAGAATCAAATGACATATGATGAGACGCTCCAGAATCAAGGATCCATGGGGGAGAAGATATACCTGATGCACTCGAAGAAGGCAAACCTGTAAGGGAGGAGACAGACATGGCATGAGACTGATATTGAGATTGAGAATTCAAAAATTTTTGGAATTGCTCTGCAAGATCAGCTACTTGAGACACATCCTCACCAGGGACCGCAACATGAGAAGAGGGGGCAAACAGAGACTGAGATTGCGAAAACCCCAAGACAAATGATTGTTAAATGTGAAAGTTTCTTCTGCCTCTACAGACTTCTTTTGGATGATCTAACCATACAGAATGTAGAATTATGTATTCCGAACATTGTCTCCAAAAATCAGCCCAATCCAACGGTTAACAAATCGGCAATAGCAAAAGGAAAAACATACAAAGCTGAGATTGCGGAAACCCCAAAACGAAAGCGAATGCAAACAATGAGATTGCAAAAGCCTAAAAACGAAGAAATCAACCTAAGCAGACAGTGTGAATCAAACTAGCTCTTGATACCATGTTAGATTTCCACTTAAAACCAATTGACAATAAGGGAAGTTGCCCAACAGATATATAAACTGCACCCACAAACTTGAGGTAGGCGATGTGGGACTCCTTAACACCCCTCCTCCACAGATGCCTGCCGAACCAGGCGATTTACCAAATTGGGCTATAGGCTCTGATACCATATTAACAAAGAACATCCAAAAATAGAAAAGAAGAAAAGAGGGGCTAGGGTTTCATTAATGTAATACCAATAAAACGCAATACAATATGATAAAGAGGAATACCTATTTATATATATAGGCAAAGTACTAAATTATCCTTAAATGATATTAAACTGAATATTATTTAACACTTATAAGTTGAATTATAATCATATCTAATCTTACAATTTGTTTTCCCTTGTTCATCATACAAATATATGTGTTCCATGTTGTCTTTGTACTTTCCAGGCCAAAACCAACTAATTTCCTTGCCATCGTTTTGGAGACGATGTTGGTCATAGTTGTGGCAAATTAATTAGGCTCTTCTTTAACACGAAGTTAAGGTATATTTTATCCGGTTAAAAGAATTCTAAAGATGAACATACATTGTTCCTACCAACGGGTATTGACATCAGAATGCTAAATTGTTCTTTTTTGGTAAAGATGCTAAAACTTGAAATTGAATCAACAGTAGGAACTAAATCAAGAGTTTAACCAATTTAACTATACACAATAGTGTTCATGTAATTTTGTTTACATGATCATTCGTAGGAATTACCCAATCAACAGATCATAATAATGAAAAGAATGATATACCATAAGGTTAATTCTAATTAAATGTATGAGTAAAAAAAAATTCCACTAATAATCCTTATAAATTAAATTTAAAATAGGCTTAAATAAATTTTTATCCTTATAAAATATTTTTTTATTCGAGGTCTCTAAATTTTTTACTATGTTTTTTATATTTATAATATTTTTTTTAGTTCCTATTGATGACATGACATTATCTCAACTGTTGATATATATTAACACGGTACGTTATCTGTAGGATAAAAAACAATTATAATATTCTAAAAATAACAATTTTTATAAGGATCCAAATTAAAAAATATATTTTATAAATATAAATTCACTTTCTCTTTAGTAAATGTTGAATATATTTTATTGGACTAATAACAACCACTCATCTTAAACAAAATTAGTATAGAATTAAAAAATATCCGTTATCTAGTATAAGATAACGAAAAAGAACACAACTGGACTAGTTATAACTATTTTTTGAATAAGTAAAATACAAAGCTTTGTTTGTACTGCATTTGTGTTTAATTATTCCATCCATTGATTCCTTGTGTACCGAAAAGTAAAACGATTATGCACTTATTCTTACTATGCTGATCAATTTCAATGTCTTTGCTTCAACTATAATTAGATTAGAAGCGAATAGATACATTTTTGAGTGGATGTGTATCATTGGGTCACTTTACATCTTTGAAGATTATGGGACCAATAGTTGAATTTGTCGTGTTATAGTTCTTTTTATGTATAAAGTTATAATATCTCAAGGACCTTATTTACGAGTATATATAGTATATACTTCTAGCCTTTGATTCTTCCACTATCCTATTTTCCAACTATATATTTATTTTTCTTATTCTGCAATAAATAAATATGCATGCATCTAAATGATGGTTATAACTTAGTTGATATTTTTTGTTATAGTATGTTTCCGCCAATTAGATGAAGTAGCATTGGACCATTGGGTATTGTAAAAAAAGAAAAATAAACAAATATTTTAATTTTCTCATATATAAGTTTTTTTCTTCTTCTTATAACTTTACTTATTTTTATAAAATGTCATTTGCTTAGAGTATTGCTTATAACTTAATGACATTTTTTTCTTCTTTATTTTATATTAATTTTTTTACATGTATATTGTATACTAGGGATGGGAGGAATCATTGTAAAAGACATCTCCAATCGAAATCGAGATTAAAGAAAGGAGGTCGAGATCTGAAGGGGTGATTTCGACTGGAAAAGGAGTAAACCCAAAGGCAATTAAGGGAAAACGAGATTAAAAGGTTAATAAGAAATTATAATCTATACTTAAACACAATCTTAGACAACCTCATGATCCAATGGATAAAGCCTAAAGGTTGACAAGTATATATAAGTGTTATTATTCCCCTAAAAAAAGGTAGCATTTATTGATTCTAACATTAATTTGATACTTCGCTCTAAAGATCGAGTTCTTATTTGAGTTTTGTAGTGTCTTTTGTAGGGATAGGTATCTATCTTTTCGATCACACCCAAGCGAATGAAGCTGAGAGGAGATTTCGAACTTGAGGTGAAGATCTAGGATTTAGAGTGAAGTGAGTGTCTTCTTACATTAACATATTGTATTTTGCACTTTCAAAAAATTGAATTCATGTGAAAAAATGGATTATCCGTTTAATCTACTAAATGGGTTGTGTTAACTTGGTTGAGATTCTTTTTCTAGTTTTTAAATTAAAATATTTAAATAGTTAATTATATTATTAACACAATTTATTTCTCTTAAGTATAGTATCCTTCCTTTTTTTTATACCTACACTAATTTTTTAATTATTTATAAAACATTACACTAATATTCTAGAGAAAAATGGGGATGTTATGTAAAATAATTTTATATAGTCAGTTAATTACAACTCTCTATATATGGTAAATTAATTGACTTTTATAAAATTATTTCAAAAGTTATTCAAATGGTAGATTGTGATTGTCTGTTTACATCGACGGTGCATAAACATTAAATTCTATTTTATATATAAAAGACTAATTTCTTTCCATTGTTTGAAAAATATTGTATCATGTATCCTAAGGAGTTTTGTAAATGTTAAAAAATAAGAAATTTGTATAATTTTTTTAAGGAGAGTTGGTGTAATTTATTCATAAAAATTACTAATATACTGATAAAAGAAAGAAAACATTGGTCCTTTGTAAAACCAAAAAGGCTAACTTCCACTTTCTAATTCCACCAGCACCATGTATAAGCGAAGTAAAATAATAAAAGAGGAATCAAAATCATTAAAATATCCAATTGGCCCATGCACGCATAAAATTTTGATAATTGCAGTGATGATTTTTTAAATTGATGGCAATTTGGCTATGTAAAGTATACATATATATGCTGTGTCGAGATTCATATCATAGCTATTATTATTTTCTGAGTAATTTTGTGTATATGAAAGAAGATGGTGGCAATTGGATTTTGAAAGGATATTATTTTTGGTCTAAATCACATCTTCATTGGAAAATTTTCTCTCAAAATATTTATTACAGTTATATACTCGAACTCTGCTGCTTTGCTTTGATGGATTTGAAAGGATATTTTGGTTGATAGGACGGACACCGGAGCAACTTGGGTGCAGAGTCCTGTCCTTTCGTGATCTAAGTGGGCCTTCGTTCATGCATTCGCAATCGCATTGCTGCCAACTCATTTTCGGTTGTTACTTTTTTTTTTTTTAAATATATTTTTATTCTTTCAAATAAATAATTTTATCTGTTTTAATCATTTAAATTAAAAATAAAATAATATTCCAAATTTTTAAAATATTTTTTTAATCTTTGTTAAATTTATGACGGATTTTTATCATTAAAATCAAATTTTGATAATAAAAATTAATATAAATTACAAATTTCATATTTTTATTTGATAATTTTGAGTGGAAAAACTAGAAAAAATATTTATCATATTTATCAAATTTAAAAGACTAAAAGAAAAATTTTAATGTAAGAGACTAAAAAGATTAAAAATACATTTAAATAATTTTTTATTTGCACACAATATATAATTTTTAATTTATTTCTAAACTGATTTTTTTTATGTTTACAAAATATTATCCTCACACCTTTTTTATATAATATTATTATAATTTTTTTAAAAAATAGATAATTAACTTATCATAAAATAAAAAGTTATAATTAACACAATGTAAGATAATTTTACACTAAAACTATAAGTATATCACTCTTTTTTTCTTAGGAGAAATTACATTATATAACTTTAAAAACATTACATTAGATCAAAAGTTTGTTTTAGTGTTAGGAAAAAAGATAGTCTATAATATTTTGATGAACAAAAAATATTATAAGTTTTCATAAAATACATATTTATTAAAAATAAATAACTATAATCCATAATTTTTAGTACCATTTTTTTTATAAGATTTTACATTCATTTTTTTAATAAATAAATTATCTTACGGGTAACCCTTAATATTTTATGGACAAAAAGAATATTTATTTTAAGTAAAAATAAATAATTTTGTGGGGGCAATTGTCCTTTACTACTTACTATCTGCATCCGCCGGTGATTGTTTATCTCTGTAAGAAAGAAATTGTTGTAAATATTAAACAGAGAAGAATATTGTATGCAAATAATATCATAATACTTATTTTAGATTACTTTCGGATTATATATTATATATGTAATTTAGAATACAAAAGTTTCATTATGGATTTATCATTCCATAATCATCTTCGGTTTTTAGTCCCGTAAAATTTATGTTTTTGCATCAACGTTATTGGATAATATATAAGAGTATCATTGGTTTTGCTAGTCAAGCATGAAGATTTAAAAACAATTTGCTTCAAAATAATTACATGTGATTCAGTGATTGTCTTGTGAGATTTTTTTATGACGTGAAAACCAATGTAATTATGTAATTAATTACTGATTGAATATATAATTTATTTCAAATTATATAATAAGTAAATTAAATTTTACACAGACAATTTTTTCGAATCTAACAGAATTGATCGAATGGAATGAGATTGGGTTTTTCTATCTTTCCTTTTACGATTATTGAGGGAGTCACAGTCATTCCATCGTATTTTTATGCCTACCCATATATATAAGTTTCCTCTCTTATATATGAATTGTGAATTGAACGTCAAAGTATTTTTAGCAGCACCCCACATCAATGATGATGATATATTTTAATTACAATCATTAACACTACTTTTCCATTGATATCTTGGTTGCAATTCTTAGGTGTTTTGTGGATATATCATTTGAGAAAAAAATAATATCATTAACCACATAAAATATATATCTTGTTTCACATATATCAATTACATTTTTTTTTTTACAGCCCAACGTAAGAAAGAGTTTGATTCATTATAATTTACAAAGATATATATAAAAGACTCCTTTTTGCCAGCTCGTGAATCATTTATTCATTAATTTGTCTGCTAGTCTGGGGTTCTGGATATATAATTAATTAATATCATGAGCCTGCCAAGCATGAAAATGAGGAATTCAAGTTAGCAGCATGCGCTATAGTATATATACAGCCCAAATTAAAACAATATTTTAATGTTTAAAAAGTTCAAACTTTTAAAGAAAAAATAAAATAAAAAGTTCAGAAGGTGTATATGCTAAAGGGTTGCATAGATATATGGAATAATATTAAATATGGATTTGCTAATTTACAAAGAAATGCTCAGAAGATTAAACTGATTAAACAAATATTTGGACTAGCAAAATTAGCACCGTCGAAGGAATATATGGGAATTGTCCATTAACATATATTCCAAGGACCCCGGAACAGTTATAGTACTTTAAAGTACAGCAAAAAAAAATGGCAATGCAAAACTGAGACATATATATTAGGTTAACTTAAAGATGACCAACAGCTTATTGCCTTTTGGCTTGATAATCAAATAGTGTTTTTTATTTATTTTTCGTGATAAAGCCAGACATTCTATTATTTTAGGTATTTAGTTATATCTATTTATTTGTAAAAATTATTCAAATGAGTCTTTTCCGTTAATTTAAATTAACTCCGAAAGAGAAATCTTAATTTTGGATTTAGGTTGAAAAAAAAAATAATTATTATCTTCAAATTCATATAGCATTTATTTATTGAATTCACAAAATTAATTTTAATTAACCAAAATAATTTAATTGACTAATTTTTATAAATAAAATGACTTGGTAATTTTTACAAATAGAATGACTCAATGGAAAGTTTTTACAAATAAAGTAAATTAGTTGAATACCCAAATAATAAAAGAATCAAATTAAGCAAAAAAAAAAAAACAAATAAAATCACATTTTTAAAACATAAATTATCCTAAACAATAAACAGTCAAATGAAACACGGAATCAAATATATGATTCATTTCATTGTTTTACACGTTGGTGCTTAATTATGGTTTAATATTGTGATATAAGAGTATTAAAAATAAATATAGAAAAATAATCTGCCAAGGGAAGAGCAATATTATATATACCTGCATAAGGAAATGACACTTGACCTTGCTCAATGCGTTTGATATCTTCTTTGAGGATTTCGTAGTGCATTTTAACCTCCTCTATAGATTTTCCCACCATTTTAGCAATATTATGCCACCTATCCGGTGTTTCCCTATCATATATAGCTAGGGCATCTTCAAATATTTTGTTTTGCCTTGGTGTCCAAGAAGATGATGATTCCATCAATTTTAAGACACTATAAAAAAAAAAAAAAGTTATTAATCGTAACAATATTTATTGTTGAAATATCTTAATTGTTGCTGCAAAAATAACTTATGGTAGCAAAATATTTATCGCTGTATGTCGTTGACAAAAGTGTCGTTGCGAAAAGTTTTATAATAATATTTGATGTCGTTGTCATTACTTATATTTTTGCCAACGATAATTGTCGTTATTATTTTTAAATGAAATTGTTGGCATACATTTACTTATCGCAACAACTATTGTTGAATATATTTTTGCCAATGATAATTATTGCTATTATTTTCAAATGAAATTGTTGGCATACATTTATTTATCGCAACAATTATTGTTTCCATTAGAAAAAATAGTTATAATTAAAAATTTGGTATTTTAAATTTAAAAATTTGGTAATTTTAATTAAAATTAATTGGTGTTTTTTTTAAATATTATTATTTTATTAACATCGAAAAATCTTTATTTTTTGTTGGTGAAAAAATGAGTACAAATAAATAAAATTGAAATTAATTCTCATGAGTAGGAAAAAAGTGTTGGAAATTTAGTACTATATTGCTACTTCTAGTGTAGTGTGATTTCATGGAAAGTGATTGTGTCAAAGTTAAAAATTTGAAGAGTGTCATGGTTAAATAAAGAGAGAGAGAGAGAGAGAGTTACGATTCTTGTAAATTTGATTTTGTAGACTTGAGTGTATGAGAGAGAAAAAAAGATATAAGTGAAGACTTTTATATGTGTGTGAAAGTTATGTAAATTAAAAACTAAGTATAACTATCCACATTCTTTCTTGTTTCTTAGTGGATGAAGATAATTTATGAGAAGCTACATATGCGGTTATAACTACTTGTGGATGAAGATAATTTAGGAAACACTAACTATCAAATATTTAATATTTATTTGAATAAATAATATTAATGAGATATATTTAAATTTTGTTAACATTATCTAAAAAAAATAGTGATAATAAATGTTGTTGTCATTAATTAGTATTTTTTTTTACAACAAATATGTTAGTAATATAAAAAATACTTTTTCAGCAACAAAATAGCATTGACACATTTTTTTAATAACAACAATGAATGTTATAGGCATTAAATAGTATTTTTTACAACGATAATTGAATGTTATTACCAATAATTATTACTTTTAATAGTGATAATCAACACTGATATAAAAAAACACTCTTCGTAATAATAAATTTGTTACTATGATAAATATACTTATTCAACGACAATAAAATTGTGTTATAAAATATAATTTTTTATCAATAATTTAATTATTGTTACAATAAAGTTATCGTGAATGATAACTTTTCTTTATAGTGAGAAGAGTGATAAAAGGATATGGTTGTTGTGTGTGTGAGAAAGAAATCACCAAGGTTGCTCTTTAAATACAAGTGTTGTTGGTTAGATTATTGAATCATCTTTAATTTGGCAGAATATATGTTCCAAAAGGGCAGAAGATCGATCTTGTTGTGACAACATAAGCAAGTGGAACAAGAGAATAAAAACAGTGGACTTGCCTTCAATTGTTTTAAGCAAAGATACTCCTTCCGTTACTGTAACTTGGACTTTTCATTGTTACTGACAAAGAATACTGTTATTTTTGGTACGAAAGAACAAGCACACGAATCATCGTATCTATGGTGCAGTTTTTTTCAAAATAAATGTTGGTTAAAATAATTAGAAAAACATTAAATAAAAAATAGACTAAAATCGCCTTTCGTATGTAATTACAGTATAAATACAAAATTAGAAATTACATTAGAAATATTGTTCTCAACAACAGCCAGAGAAAGCTACGTGGTGCGTTGTATGAGCCGAATGTTAATTAGCAATTAATTATTTAATACACTATTTTTCATGTTTATTTTTTTATTAGATAAACTTATTAAATACAAAATGAAGAGTGATAATAACACACTTTTACTTTTACAATAATATTAAAAAATATGTTCGAAATAGTATGGTATAAAATATATTGTTAGTATTTCTCATTAAAAAAATACTGTAGTACCTACTAAGTAAGACATCATTTACTTTTTTTTTTTTAACAGACATCATTTACTTGATCATTCCCCCAAAATTTTACCTACTTCATGAATCATGATGATCTAAGTTTATCTGATAGTAAGGCAGCTGAAATTGGGTAGAGCTAATTCACATCTAGTTCATGATGAGCTTTTCCAAGTATTATAAAAGTTTAACTTATATCAGTTGTATGGTTTGTGACTTGAGTATAATTCTTACATAATTAATTCAACATAATGCATACTTTTTTTTTTTTTTTAGCCATAATACATACTTTATACACGATTGATGTAAAAAATAAAAAATATATATTTTCAATTAATAAAAAATCATCATTAGTATAATTTTTGAGATAATCATATATAACAATTTGTTATTTGTACAAATCTTTTACATTGTAAATGAATAGAGTATTTCCTCTTAAGTTGTAAATGTATAGTACATAGCAAGTTGTAATCGAATGAAAATATGAAATATCAAAGTGTAATCTCTTTAATTAGCCTAGCTACCTCTCTGTATATTATTATTTTTTCTTTGGTTAAATGTATATTTTAGTTTTTACAAGTGTCGTGGATTTTGAATTTAGTCTCTATACAAACGTTGTCAATTTAGTCCATGTTGTCGTACATTCATTATTAACTTTTTATGCATTCATAATTTGATCTCTATACATAGGAATCAAATTAAAAATACACCACATGCATAGAAATTAAATTAAAAATGCACAAGGAAGTAGCAGTAGGAGACATGACAAAATTGATAATGTTAACACATGTACGCATAGAGATCAATTTAATATTTTTTTACAAGACTAAATTATATGGTCCATCTTTCTCTGTTTTTTTTTTTTTTTCATACAGAAATTTGTTGAATGGAATGTCCAAGTGTATTCTGTTGCTAAAGTTACTCCTACGTATAGCAACTTTATTAAAACCTTTGCATAACAGAGATGCTTGATACAATCAATTTTCAACTCTTTGCTTTTTCTTAAAACTTTTTCACCATTTGTTCCCTTCTAGGACGAACTTTACCCTATTGACTCACATAACATTTCTTCAATTCAGATACGGTGCTTCACTTTTCCCCACCATCGCTCTCAAGACAACATTACCATATCATATAGTTTTTCCAACATTTTCTCAGAAACTAGAATCATTCATGTAAATTAAGGGTGACAAATTGAATTACAGTGAATCATTCATATAGTGCTTATAATCTGCCGACCTATCTAACTCGCTATGCTTAACCCACCAATCAAATAGGTTGGCCACCTAATTCTTAAAATTATTTTTTTAGTATATTATGTTCATAATTATTTAATTAAGAGTGTATGATAATAAACAAATCATCTAGGTTTGAAGTTATACATAAATGATAAATTAAATAATGATATGGTAAAAAATCATCTAAAAAAATAAACATATTAATAATCTTTATTATAAAAAGAAAAAGTAATTAATTAAAATGAGACGAAAGTTAAAAAACGATATAATCCCTTAAAAAAAAAACTTTTGTATTTACTATTTAATCTCTCTTGTTATAATAATTTTGAATTAAATAATTGAGAATAAAAAATATGTAGATATAAGTATTTTTTTTTACAAAAGACGAGTTGGCCCTAGTCCGCGCCAGCCATAGGTAGATCGGCCCGTCTCGCTCCATTTTTAATGGGTTAGCCCGTTTTGTCGCTTAACGTAAACCACTCAATCCCCGCACCATTTTTATTTATTTATTTCCCTCTCATTGGAAAATTAATTATGATAATCCACCAATATCAAAAACTCTTTTTAACTTTTTATCTAAACAGAGGTACACTATAGCAAGAGGTAAACTCCATATGATTTATAAACATGATATAGACAAATAACTAATTCTTTATTAATAATTAGTACTGATTTATAAACATGATTAATTTGTTAATACATCTACTTAATACATTTTTTTTAAACTATAGCAAATTAGCAATCACATGGTTGCTTACAGATAGACTTTTTTTTTAACTGTTCACTTCTGCTGGTACTTTCTTTTATTTGTTTAGCTATTGCGGATATAATTATAATCATCATGAGTCTTCATTCTTCAAGTTTGTTGGATTCTGGATCAATGACCTGCCAATGATATAAAAAAAAGAAAGAGAAATTAGGTCAGTGAATTGTGTTGCTGTATATATCAGAAAGGCTTTAATGTTGAGAATTTGATTAGACTATGGAGGAAGAGTGTTAAAGACAACTTCAGTTATAATAGAAAATAGATGGTCTATACCAAAAATGTAATGAGGTGAACAACTACTGAAAGGTTAATGAGGATATCAAGAAAAAAAGTGGTGCAGTACCTGTGCTAACACAGTGGCTTAATTGCTGTTAGAATTGTTTGTTCGATAAGGGAATGGCACTTGGCCATGCTCAATGCGTCTGATATCTTCTTTGAGGATCTCATAGTGCCTTTTAACCTCCTCAACCGATTTTCCCACCTCATTGGCAACATTCTGCCACCTATCGGGTGTTTCTCTATCATACTTAGCCAGAGCTCTTTCAAATAGTTTGTTTTGCCTTGTGGTCCAAGATGACGCCATCTGAATGTATGAAGATGAAGTTTCAAGAGTGGCTTAGTGAGAAAGAAGAGAAAAGAAATGATTGCAATGGTGTGGGAAAACAATAACCAAGTTTGTCCCTTATAAGTAGGAGGAAAGGTGTTGTAGAGCTTACTACTGGTTGATTAGGCCTGTTGGATGAGTATATTTTTCAAAAGGACAGAAGATCATAAAGTGGAAGAGAAGAATAGTGGCTACAGCAAGTGGAAGAGAAGAATCAAGATCAAAGGACATGTCTTTTACTAATTTATTCTTTCAACCAAAGATACTCCTTTTTATATTTTTTCATTGGCAAGCAATTTGGACTTCTCTTTATAGATTCTAGTCAGTGGCTTACAGTGTAAAAAATTCAGCATGCAATTACCAGACATATGCTGATAATTTGGTTATGTTTTGTTTTCTATGAGTGGAATTATGGATACTACTGTTTATGTCTAATTTAAAAAGTAACAACTAACAAAATAGATAGTAAGTTTTTGCAGCACTGTCTTTTGAAGGATTTCAGTGACTGTGAAGCATGTTAAGAGTCAACACTCCTAAAATCTTAAGATATTGCATGAATCCTCATATATGGATTTATTTCATGTTTAACATGCCAAAGTGTGAACAATGCCAAATTATACCATCTACTGATAAGTGATGAACTGATGATAAATGAATAGCAGAAAACAAGAACAATAGTTGTTTTGCACCAAAGTCTAACTTTGAGTTCATGACCAATAGCTTGTTGTGAATGACATAGTCCTAGTTGAAGAATTGAAAGGAGGACAAAAAAAAAAAACATTTAAAAACTTGCATTTTGGATAGATTTTATTTTTTAGTTAAGAGTAAAGCAGAGTATATGAGTACAAGTTTAATGAAAAATGAGTTGGCATTGTTTCTTGAGGATCAAGAGGTTTAATAGAAGTTGCACGGTTTAGGAATCTTTCAAGAGACGACTCTTCTTTCATGACATACCCTATACTCAATATTTTAATTTTAAATTGATAAAGGTATTAAGTCTTTTTTTTATTCTTAACTCTTCTTTCATGTTGAAGAACCATCCTATGTAGATCTCACAGTGCATCTTTGGAATACATGATTGTTCTGCCTTTCTTGGATTGACACTTATTTGATAGAGATATATTGCAACATAGGTCAGCTAGAGTTTATGTTGCTTTACAGTTTCATCAAAAAGATCAAATAAGGATTCCTGCAATAACCAAAAGAATGAAAACTATTATTAGAAAAATCTTTGATAGCATTAATTTGAAAACTTGATCATCAGAGCTATAGATATTTTCAAATGCATCTATTATGCCAGCCAGTATTATCAGTTTAGGCTTAAATCATTTTGAAGATTCTGCCAGAAGGATGATATGATGATGATGGCTATTATTATTCTTTGAGGTCAATACAAATTAAAAGCATGTTTATGGATGTATGATTTGAGGAATAAAAACCACTGTGATTATTACATCATGCATTCTTTAATGTCATTCTGACAATTAGTCGGATTCTGGAATATAGCTTTTGCAAATAATTCCTTTACTTATGTCTGTAAGGAATACAAATCTTCTATATGAAACTATACGCAAATTTTCTATGCATCATATTTAAGTGGTAATTATGTACGATTTTTAGTGATTATTCTTTTCACTGAACCACCCCTAACTATTGCAGGATTGTGGCATATATTAATAAATTTGTCGTATAGAGGTATATTCCTTGGATTATATTTTTTGGTTTGATTCTTTCCACTAGATACTTCTTTAACCGAAAGACTTTTCTTCAAAAAGTAGTTAATTATTGGACAGCAAAGTTGATGTTGGCGATATTATGATGATAGATTGATAGATACCAGAATTGAAGCAGTTGGGTTCATGCAACTTGGTTGTGATGTTGGCAAAGGAAAAAATAATAATGTTCTGGTTCTGTCCCTATGAATTTATAGAGGGCGTTTTGTCCTATTGGATCAAGTCACAATTCTGGTTTTGTTAAGGACGTAATTGTTAAATTTTAAGGAAAAATATGTTTTTGTAAATAAATTATTAAGTATTTTTGTTTTTAGTATTTAATGTTTTATTTGATTGATTTTGGTGACAATCAAATTTATACCCGTCATATATTTATTAAATTATTTTTATTTTATATTATATATTTTATTTAATAATTTTTAAGCATTTACACTTGTTTTATGATTTATAATTTATATTTATTAAATTATTATTTTAGGTTTTTTCAAATTGTTTTTATATAGTTTAGACAAAAAATATATAATTTTATTAGATAATAAATAATTATACGGTTGTTATTAACCTATTATTAGTTTGTTATAAAGGTTTTTTTTGTTGTGAAACTTTTACTACTTTAAGTAATTATAAAAATTGATTTTTTTTAAAGTTTATTACGACTTAAAATTATTTTTTTATGTTTTTTTTTTAAATTATAAATGGATACAGGTCAGGTATACTTAATATCCAATGAGGATGAAGATAAAAATTCATACCCGACAAAGATGGGGATGGTGATGGGTATACGGGGATGGGGACGGGGAACCACAAACCCGTCCCCGTCCTATCCCATTGCCATGTTTAGTCCTGACCCACTAAGGGAGGTTATTGACAAAGGAACCAAAAGACAAACAGAAAAATATTTTAAGGGATCAAGAT
This sequence comes from Amphicarpaea edgeworthii, assembly GCA_014843725.1. NCBI lineage: Eukaryota > Viridiplantae > Streptophyta > Magnoliopsida > Fabales > Fabaceae > Amphicarpaea > Amphicarpaea edgeworthii. The sequence goes on from CM026325.1 coordinate 7,800,048, forward strand.
TAATAAAATATTAGAGACTATAAACAAAAATACTCCATACCATAAAAAAACATGCCATAAATTTTATGCTAAACATCATTTTGATTCTTTATATTTTAAAAGTCTTTGATATTTTATATTTTTTAAGTGAATCAAAATAATCATTTTGAAAACAAATATTATTTTTTAATGTGATATGATTTTGAATAATATTAAAGTCTTTGATATTTTATATTTTTTAAGTGAATCAAAATAATCATTTTGAAAACAAATATTATTTTTTAATGTGATATGATTTTGAATAATATTTTTAATAATTTAAGACGTAAAAAATATTTCATTAGATAAGTTTACATGAAAATTAGGGAATTTAATTGTTGTTTGAATAAAAAAAATTATAAACATAATAAAAATTGCATAGAAAGTGTACCCAATGAACAATCAAACTAATGAAAAATTTAATATTAAATTATTTTTTAATAGTTTATGAGATTCATTTTTTTACAAGATTTTCAATAGGTTTGATTTCCTTTTAATTGGTTTGGATTCCATAATTTTCATGTAAATATATTTAATAAAATGATTTTCACGTCTCAAATTTATAAAAATAATTATTTAAAATCCCATCATAAAATTAAAAATAATAATTATTTAAAAAAGACCAAGATTTTTAAGACATAAAAAAAAAACCATAAAGGACCCCATTAACCAAAACTAAATATTAATGTAATGTATATTGAAAGATATTCATCATTAGAGCTTATGATTTGGTTGAGGTTATGATGGATCAAACTATTTGGTGTTTAATTTTCACTTGCGCTCTAATCCAAGTCCGTTAGCATTGTTACGGACTTACAGTAACTGCATCCATAGTATTGTCTGTTCTGATGTTTAAATAGTCTATCACAATTTGTCTTCATTAAATTAAATTCTTTATTAAAAAGCATTGTGATGGATTAAAGAGAGAATGTTTATAAATTGCTTTTGGTCTTGACTTCTAAACAACTTATGAGATATTTGGTATATTAGAAAAACTTGAATATTTTTGTTATTTGGAAAAACTTTCTTAAGCTTGTCTTTGCTATGCTTTTAATTTTATTTTTTTTTTGCGATTTGTTGTTTATTAAATATTTAATAATGTTACCACAAACATGGTAAAAATTTTGGCATTTTTATTTAAATCAAATAACAATTATGGGTTTCCTTTTCCTATTTATTTTTCAAATAAAAAATTCATCAGTTTCTTTGAAATTGTTTGAGGACTTTGTCTTACACAAATATTTTAATTAATTATTTTCTTATTTTATCTATTTTATACTAATTTTAAAACAATTAGGAAATTAATGTTATCTCTTTTTGTTCTGTTTTCATCTTGCTCAACCCCTCTCTCAATTATATATTGTGATTTGCACCATCTTTCACCAACTATCTTAGTAACTTTATTTAGTCACATTTTAAAAATTAAAAATAGTTTTTGAGAATGAAAATCAAATTACACATATTTTATGAGTATACGGATAAAAAAATAATTACATACCTTTAATTATCAAATAGATTTCATCATCATTTTTTTTATGTGATGAGATTAATTATTCTTATTTATTATTATTATCGTTATCATTGTTTCTCTTAAGCAAAATATTGGGAAGAATTTCCAACATGTGATACATTTTGATGCCAATTGTCAAAACATTTCATCCAATAAAACAATGTACACAATTCCCCCACCCCCTTTTTTTTATTATTATTATAATAAAAAATGTGATACACATACAACAATTTATACATTATTTTATATTTTATATGTATTTTTTACTAAATTATTTATTACATTTTAAAATTCTCTCTCTCTCTCTCTCTTTTTTTTTTTTTTTTTTTTTTTCCTGTTATTATAACATAAGGAGTGATGATAGGATCGATCAATCTTTGCACATATTCCACGATCGAATTCCTTAAGAACGAAAGGACATAGACGTTGACTCCTGTGTAGGCATGCAATCTATGAAAGATCGTGTACCCTTTTGGTCTCTGTATAAAATAAAAAAATAAAAACTTTCATCTTTTGTATCATTAATGTTTCATTATTCCTCTAGTTAGCACTAATTAAACTCACAGAATATATATATCTTTTTACCTGACCCAAATAAATAAATAAATAAAATCATGAAGTGATTTTTCGTGCCTGGTCCACACAAGATTTGGTTGAAGTAAAATATTCCAGTACTGAAACTGGATATGCTATAAGAAGATTTATAAATTAATTACTTGCTGTAAGATATATTATTACTCCAGGCTCTACAATTGATCACTATTTCTCAAAAAAAAAAAAAGTAAGAAAGAAAGAACACACTTGGTCAGATAATATTTAGATAAAGTTTAATACCCGGAGAAAAAGAAAAGAACATTTCGTATATATGTTTCTTCTCTTTTACTTAAGTTAATTATATAAGCAAAAGCTAGCAATAATTACTTCTCACTCCTCTTTTTTTTTTTTTTTTTTTCAATTCGTTTCACTTTCACCTTATGGCATGCTAAATATTATTAGCAAATATGTACTGTAATAAATAATAATCACTTTTCAACTCTCTTATCTTAACTTTTTTTCACCCTTTTCTGACAATGTAACCATTAATCGATCATTGATTATTTTCTTGACCTCTTCACAATGTAGTACGTAGATGACGGACAACACATACCTGGACTAAAATTTAATTACATAATTATATATTTAATTGACTTCCGTTGAAAAGTCGTTTAATTATTTTAATTTTATTAGCCACTTGATGTGCGAGGTAGTCCAAGAGTCCTCCTAATGGCAATATATATACTATACTCTCTTAAGTCTTAATAAACCTAATTGAAGTACTCCTTTCAAGTAAACCGTTCCTCTAATTCAAACTTTAAATGTAGAAACTTAATATATTATTAAATAATAAGAAAATTTCCACAAGCGCGTTTCCTGTGATTTTATTCAAAATGTTCAATGATAAAACAAAAGTGGCTTATTTATAATAGAACAACTAACATAGAACTTTCCAAGTTTGATTTGATTTAAGATGTATAATTATATTTTGTTCCTTTTATTTAAATCCTCATGCTTACTGTGCAATATTAATTTTCCAAGTTTTTTTAGTTAATTATTTTTCTTATTCCTAAAATTAAATAAATATGATTCTCTTGTCAATCTTTTATATTTATAATCTTCAAACAATTATTTCTATTCAAACAGTTAAGGATTTATGATGAATTTAGTAGATGATCAAAATCTCACATTAAAATTTAATATACCTACAAATTTTATTTCAACCAAAAAGTCTAGTTGAATTGGTTCAGAACGTAAGTTATTGTACGTGAATCTCTTAGTACCTTAGTACATGTCTTTCATTCCTATTGATAAAAGAAAACTTTAATTTCAAAATCTAATTAACTTATAACAAAAATTAGTATAAATTTCTCAGCTCAACAGATGAACTTCCTTATTAAACAAGGTTTCACCAATTAAACTCAAATCTAGCATGATCAAAGGGGAAATCAAACAACATTTAATAAAATGTTGAAATACACCACAAAAACAAACACAGGCAAAAGGTCTTATTTCAAACAGCAATATTCTCAAATTCCCTTGCGCACATTCTCTGCCACTTCCAGGTTTGAAATATGCATGCTTAGAAACATTTGGACTCAAATTAGGTCACACAATACCATGCAAAATTCAAACGGTAATTGTGATGTGTCCTTTTACCTTGGCCACGTCTTTTGCTCATACATATTAACAATCAATTATCAAATCCAATATGATAGTAAAAGTCAAGCTACTAGCTATGAAGGTTTCATGATTTTTAATGTTATTGTAAAGTTTGATATTTTCTGATCCTCAATCTCTATCACATCATGGATCCAGCTACCAACGTCGTTTTCATTACGTAAATCATTAAGGATCGATATGAAATAATCATACTGAAATATAGTATGTAAAGAATTTATATATTCTCACAAAATGGTTACATATATTCACATAAAAAATATTTAGTCCTTGATCTCTTTTTACTTCTTTTTGAAAGTGTTAAGATGATCAAACATGTATATTAAGTATTAATTATTAACAGTTAAGAACTCAGAAAACTTTGTCCATTAAGGAAAAGAGTGATCTTAACAAAAAATAAACAGTTAATCTATGTGTGAACTGATTCTTTGTCAATCCATTGGTTAATTTCCAACTGTACTGTACCAAAAAAACAAAAACAAAAATCCATTGGTTTCAATCTCACAATTGGAGAACTTGAGTTGTTAGAGCAATATTTTATCCTTAGCTGCGTATACCCCACCTTTGGAGAAACAAATTAAGCAGGAACGCGTAAACTTGTAGCATGCTACAAAAAGAGAGAATCCACTGATGATGTCGTGTTCCTTAAAACTGTTTGGAATTGGAAAATCGAAGATCTTTAGAAAAACAATAAAAAAGTTTATGTTATAATGACGTTTGGTCAGCAAGTAATTTTGAAAGGGTCACAAGATAAATAAAGAAAATATCAATTATGAGTGGTAGTTAGTAGCTTAGTGATGTAGTACATGGCAATTATTTACGAAAGAGACATGGAAAATTGAAAGAAAACAGAAAGGAGAATTCTGACGTACATTAACATTTTTACGGATATATGTGCTATTGAATGAAAAAATAGTTAAAGTATAATACTTTGTTAATAGTGTAAAAACAATTAACTTATTTGGAAAATTGTGATGAAGGTGAAATTTTGTAAGAGTGTGGACGATTTTTATACAATTCACTTTTATAATTTGATTATCTATATTTTTATTTATGTCATATCAATTGTTTGTTGGTATATTTTAGTTTCACTCTCTTTCATTATTTTCTCTTTCTTTAAATTTGTTTTTCATTCGGATTAACAATAATTATAATTGATTGACAATAAATATTTTTATTATATAAGAATAAAAGAAAAATATGATTATTTACATTCAATCATATTTTTTATTAAAATATATTTTAAAAGTCATATAAATAATAAATTATAATCTCATTGTTTTGTCATCATGAACTATTAATAATTTCAATGGGTTAGTAAAGTAGAATAAGAAAATCTCTCATATTTAATTGGTACTAGCAGGAATGTGGCGTGGCCTACATGATTTGGAATTCGCTTGATCAAATAAGCGAAAGGGTCCTAAGTCCTAGCAACATACAAGAGAGTTTTTGAGTGAATATGATGATCGAGTTTAACAAAGTTGGAATTGTGAGAAATGTTTGAGTAGAGAATCTATGAGAATGTTAGTAAAAGGATGTTGACATGTTGATGGATTCAAGCACGGTGTTGCTTTGTTCACCCGTCTTGTACACGTGATCCTAATATTAATGAGTCACGAGATAACATTAGGCAAAGTTTTGGATTAAAAGTTGCAATATATTTAATTAAAAATGAAAACACCAGTTATAGATTTAAAGAAAAAAAATTAAAACATCAATCACTTATTTTAAAATAAAAGAACTTAAAGAATTATATAAAAATATAAAAATGGTCTGATTTATTTAAATTTATTTTAAAAAATAATTACTTATTTTAATAAATAAATAATTATTTATATTTTTAATATGTTCGTCTAAATTATTTTAACTTAAAATAAATTATTTTTTTTATTTATTTTAAAAAAATAAATCTTATCAATATTTATTATAATTTTAAACAAATAAATTCAATATTATTTATTATTTAACTATTGGAGCGAAAAGTAGTTAATTGTAATACTATTCTTTCTCGAATATGTAAGAAGCTTTTGTTGTCCGTATCTGTTTGTCTCGGTGCATGTTCTAGAATGACTCATTTCAACTTCAATTTTAAGTACAATAGTATGAATACTGTAAAGATTCTTTCTACTTTATTTTAATTATGATTATGATTTGTCATATAATTATGACTCAGTATTAATTTTTAAGATAATTATTTTACATACATATTATGTAATATAATTTTTTAAATTAATAATATATTTTATTTCATCTCATTAAGATAAATATCCTACTCAATCTTATTAAATTCGAGTTTTCTTATTAGGAGAAAGATTAGTCATCGACATGCATGACAGCCCTCACAGGTAGGGGAGGCAGTAATGATGACTGTTCTTTGCACTAGTGTCTTCTTCAGCTGGTCAAAGTCAAACAGCCATTGCAACGCTGTTTCGTTTCTCTTTCGTCGCCGACTTGGTCCTTTGTCAATTCTCACAAGAAACATCCTTCTGAGTACTAATTAATAATTTTCTTCATAGTATTATTTGTCTTCCCTTTGATCTCTCACCTTTCTCGAAGCCTAAACCATTTGAATTTATTTGATATTGTTTGGTATGGTAAAATACTAAATACTATGGTTGGTGGTTCTATTTTCAGCGCCACGCTTCGCTTTCACTCAAGATAGAATCTTTTTCCTTTTTCCTTTCGTGGGTTCTCTTAATTCAATGCTCTCTCTTTCTCTCCCATTAATCACCATCAAATTCAGCTTTATTAGTAGTAGTGCTATATTTATCTTCTTTTTAAAAAAATTCTATCTCTTCCTGTAATCTTTTTGTGGGGTGAGACATTTACGATGACTTTAACTTGTGAGGGAAAGACATCGTCAACTGGGCAAAAAAAGTGGGGTTTTTTTTTTGGAGATAATAAGAAAAGATAATAATGATCTCGGACACGTGCTGCACTTTACTTTTAATAAAGTTTCTTAGGAACCGTGTGGTCTTGTTTTCCTCATCGTGCTTCTCAATGGTATAGTAGAGAGAGCTGCACGAAAACGCTGTGAACTCTCTCAATTCAGCTTCACACGACCAAGTTAATTAGTGGATATTAGTGGTGTGGTGTGCTGATTTCACTTTTTCAATAAGTGCTCATTTGACGCCTCGTGGCTTTACTGTTTCAAAACAAATTTAATTATTGATGGTGGCTAGTGGTGACATATTTGGAGAATGGAGAGTGTTATGATGATGATTTGGAATTAATCAACTTAACTCTGCTGGAGGGTTTCTTCTTATCTTCTTTGTTATTCTAGGTAATTGAATTTCTTCTCTTTTGTTTGCTGTTGTGTAATCCCAATTGTTACTTTCAAGTTTCAACTACCCTCTAGTTCTATTTTGAGATTTTAGGTTCAAATCGTTTCCAATATATTAAACTCTCAATTGTCATCTCTTGGAACTGATTATCCGTTTTCTCTCCTTTTCATGTGGTTAATTGACTCCATTTTCTTTTTTCATCAGTTTAATTTCAGTGAAAACTAACTGAAAGATGAAAATCAAGATTTGCGTTTAAGTTCATCTGTACCATTTGGAAAACTTATTGATTTGCAGTAGTATCTTTTAGGTAAATGATATCATAGTTTCACTTCATCGGCTGGAATGTATATCCCTATATCAATCACTAAATCTTCTCTTTCCCTTCTTATGCTTACCTTTTCATATTGGTGTTTTACTGTGTTTTGAGCTATAGCTTTGAATATTGCAGCCCAAAGATAGTATTTTACAAGTTGAAAATCATAAATCAATAGGACTTAGACATTTCACATGCAGTAATGTTCTTTCCCTTTCTGATTTGTAGCTTAGGATACTCCCCTGAATGGGAACTGATAGCGGTGAACCGGCAGAGACATTACCAAATCCTCGCTCCTTTAAGGTACAGAAAATAATTAGTGAGGATTTGTTTGATATTTTACATTCAATTCCTATTGTAATTTTGATAGAAAAAAAAATTAGAAGACTTTTACTCAGTCAATCATTAAGTTGCTCTTTTTCAAATTAATTGCCTTTGTTCTTTTTTTTTTTTTTTTTTCTCTCCTTGTATTTGTTTGACCTTGAAGAAAAAGCTTCTGACTTATAGCTTGGCTTTTACTTTTAACATATGTGGGTGCTTTTTCAAAGAAAAATGTTCCGTGGACACCCTAATAAAAGTCTATACTCAGACAGAGAAAGAAATAGCAAAGAGAGAAATGATAGATATTAATTGAGTGTTTGCAGTGTTTTTTTTTTTTAAAAAAAAAATAGTGTTTGCAGTGTTAGGGTGCGAAACTATTACTCTTTTTCAATTTCAACTACTTTACATATAGGAACCAGGCATTTTTATTGATTGTAATTCATGCATGTTTGAAGGTACATCGTACAATGTGCACAGAACTCAGGAAATTAGTTGACAAAATCTTGTGGATAATTCCAAAGATAGAAGAAGCACGCCCTTGCGGAATGCAGGCTCTATGTTTGCTGAACAAAGAAATTGATAAAGCCAAACAACTCTTGCTATACTGCTCCGAATCTAGTAAACTCTACCTGGTGTGTAGTTCTTTTTATTATTTCAGCTAGATAAAGCTTTATAGCATTTTATAATCTGCATAAATAAGTTCATTTCTTCTTTGCAAAAGTTCAGAATTTTTCAAACAAGTTATCGTATGCTGTTCTATCATTGATTATATTTGTAGCTTTGGTTCTAATATCACTTTCAGTCAATAACAGGGGATTCCATACTCTTAAAATTCCAGAAGGCAAGAAAATCGTTAGCGAAAAGCTTAGTCCAGATTCTGAATATGGTTCCAGTTATGTTGGCCGCAGAGGTTAGTCAAGTTAACACTACTTTCCATTTTTATGTATACTGCTTTAGATTCTTTTCTTGTATTTCTTAATGCCTATGACCTACCTGTTAATCAAGCACTTTTCGAGTAAGTCATTTGGTTATTAAACATTGAAGACAATACACTCAAAGCTGAAGAATTTGTTTTCTACTTTCTAGTTGAATATTGTGGATGTCTGCATATTTCTGGATAGAATTTATTGTTGTTCTGAAACATCTGATATTTTATTTTATTCACTATATTGGCTCTATTTGTTACATCATATATTTGTTTGGAACTTCATTTAATGCTTTTGTTGGCATTTGCAATATCTTGCAGATTTCTCGACTAATTGGTGATCTTGAGTGTGTAACATTTGTCTTCAACTCTGCTGAAGAAGCAGCTGCGAAGGTTTTGAAGCAATTGGTCCAGCCAGATCCTTCAGCATCAGATAAAGATTCAATGGAGGAATCTCAATTAAAAGATTTTCAGTTTGTAGCAGCAAGACTTGGTATTACATCCTCAGCAGCCATCTTAATAGAGAAGCGATCTATTCAGAGGTTGCTAGGAAAAGTCAATCCCAATGACCAGATGAAAGAGATTGTCTTGAAAAATCTTTTGATTCTCCTTGTAAAGCACCGAAAATCAATCACGGGAGAACAAATGGAGGTCTATTCTCAAAGTGAAGGACCAATCACAACTGAGAACTCAGGTCATGAGTCTCAAAAAATCCTTCATGTCAAGTCAGACCCATACACGAACCATGTTCAGTATAGAACTCATGCCAGTGAGTTGGGTAGACCTACACCTCCTGAGGAATATACATGCCCAATATCTTTAAGGTTGATGTATGACCCTGTTGTCATTGCTTCAGGAAAAACATATGAAAGGATGTGGATATTAAAGTGGTTTGATGAGGGTAATACCACATGCCCAAAAACTAAAGAGGAACTGGCTCATATGGCATTGACTCCAAACGTTGCCTTAAAGGACTTAATATTAAAGTGGTGTGAAGCTAATGGAGTCTCCATTCCTGACCCAAGAAGGCAAACACAAGATTTGCACTCATGGGAAGTTTCCTCCGATTCCATTAGGAGTTTTGGAAGTTCTTTGTATGATTTGAACTTCCAAATGGATCTTAGTAACGTATCTCTTGGATCATTAGATACCAGTTATAATTCAGATTCCTCCCACACTAAGGCCAATCATAGCTTAAATTTGATGTTGAACAAGAGCAGTGGCAATTCTCGCAAGCATCAATCTCGTGCATGGATACATGACGCTGATCTGATGCATTTGTCTAAACTCCATGAACGTCAATGGAAATCTCAATGCCAAGTCATTGAAGATATGAAAATAGATTTCCAATGCAATTACCAAGCTTTTTGCTCTGTGCCATCTGAGAATTTCATTGATCCACTCACGAGATTTCTGAGAACTGCTTGTGAGAGGCATGATGTAAAAGCTCTAAGAGCGGGGATTAAGTTGCTATTAGAATTTATGAAGTGCTGCAGGTACAATCTCTTTTTCCCTTGCAATTTAGTTCTTGGCCAATTGCTAGTTATTTAGTTTTTGACTTACATTTGTTTGACTTAAATTCATTCTGTGAGTCGTTACAGAATTGATTTAACAACTATCCTTTGAATTTTGAAAAGCAAGATTCACTTGGTTTGGAGTAACAAGGAAAGCTTGTTAAGCTTTTCTTCAATTTTAAAACTCATTCCAAGGCAGATACATTAAGATTATAGTTTCTTCCAATTTTGAATATATACACTTAGAACATTTGATGCATTTGCTTCCTAAAAGCAAGAGCGGAAAACTTTCTTTCCAATTTAAAAATGTTGTCTTGCTTTATCTGTGCTCCTGTTTTTGATATTGGATTGACTTCTTTGTGGTTTTCATGCAGAAATGGCATCACCAATTTAAGTGAAGATACATGCATTGTGTTGGCAAGTCTTCTTGACACAGAAGTGATTGATGAAGCTCTCACCATAATGGAAGAACTGACAGGGAATTGGTTTGAAAAGGCTAGCATTGCAGCTTCCAGTGTACTCACTTCTGTTTCAAAGATCCTTGATTCAGGTAATGAAGAGTTCCAACGGAAAGCTATTAAAATAATGTATAATTTTTCATCCAATGCTCAAATTTGTCCCTACATGATATCTCTCGGGTGCATCCCAAAGTTACTGCCATTTTTTGAAGACAGAACCCTTTTGAGAGACTGTATACATATTTTGAAAAACCTTTGTGATACTGAAGAGGGTAGAGTTACTGTTGTTGAAACAAAAGGATGCATAGCTTCTGTTGTTGAAATACTTGGGACTGGAAGTGATGAGGAAAAAGAACCTGCACTGGTTATTCTTCTCTCTTTATGCTCTCAACGTGTGGAATACTGTCAGTTTGTTATGTATGAGGGGATTATTCCTTCTCTTGTCAACATCTCCAAAAAAGGAAGTGATATGGCAAAGGCTTATGCACTCGAACTACTCCGGCTTTTGAAGGACATTAACCAGTTTGAGTATGAAGATTGTTGTGAGCCAAATCTCATTGCCTCTCAAGAACCTAACAATCACTATCAAGAAAAGAAACCATCAAAGAAATCGACAATTTTGAAGAAACTGTCACTCTTCTCAAAATCCAGTTCAGTTGCACCAAAGCCCAAGAGATGAATGAAACTGAATTCCCATGCATTTTGACCTTTTGTGTATATATCCTCCAGAAGCTTTTTATGGGGACTACCGATTATGTGCTTGATAAGATACATTTTGGATTGCTGGATGGCAGATAGGATTTTTAGGTAGGGTCTTTTGATCTTTGTGTATATATCCTTTAGAAGTATTTTTAGGAGAAAAAAATATGAAAAAAAATAAAATGAACTTTTTTGTAAGTTAAAATTAGTTTCTCCAATAGTTAATCTATAAAAGTTCTTATATAGTTTTTGAAATGTGAGACTTTTACGTATTAACTATTGAAGAAATCAATTTTACCTTATAAAAATATTCATTTCATTTTTACTTTCCTTAGAAACAAATTTGTCCAAATAGGCCCATAGTCTACTACATAATTTTGCAAAGTAACTGCTGACTGTATAAAGTGTAGTTCTGTTTTATGGTGTATAGTTGTTATTTTTAACATGCCAAGTCAGGGATGGAGAAGATAGTAGAGAAGTTCTCCTTTCTCTCCTCACCTCTCAAGATGGTTGCTGCCTGTGACTTTGTGGTCACGGATTCTAGTTATAGGAACAGCCTTAGTTGGTAAAGGCATTTAGTTGCCTTTCTATTTGTTATTGTATTTGTTAAACAATATATTTTGAACAATGGTTTTAGGGGAGATATTTTTAATGGTTTATATTGTTCACATATCACACTATTTTATTTTATGTCAGGAGAGTTTAAAATAAGGACTTGTTTGTCTAAAAATATTCATTAACAAACAATAAAAAAAAAAGAAAAAAGAGACAACTGATGCAAAGCGGAAGAGAGGGAGAAGCCACTCAAATATCAATATTTCACTCAACAATTCTAATTGATACATTGATGGCCTTTTATAGACACATATGTCTGATATGTAACAATAATAAAGAGGCTTTTTACTTCATTTTTATATGTTTATTATATATTAAATAATATAAATATAAATTATTTTTTTTTATAACTATTCACTATCTAATAATATAAAAATACACTAAGTGTCTCTTTTTTTACATCCTGCTAATAATAATATTAAAACAAAAATCAAAACATGAATGCTTGAAGTTTTTGTAAAATACACCGCACAACATTAAACTTTATATAAATTATTTTTGAAAATTGTATCATAATTAATTTATTTAAAAATCATTTAAATCCTTTTTTTTATCCAAACAAAATTTAAATTTAAATATTTAAAAATTCTAAAGTTCCCCTATTTTTTCTCAGTTCATTCTTCGTTCTCCTCCCATCTGCGTTTTCTTTGTAACGAGTGAGTATTCGAAAGTTGAAAACAAAGCGAGGTGGGGAAAAGAAAAGAGAAAGGTTTAGCTTTTAGAAATGGCAGCAGAATCTTCAGAGGGCGAAGAAGAAACGAAGCTAAGCGGAGGAAACCAATTGCTGAGCGTAGACGATGACTTAACGGAAATGGGCAAAAAAGCCGCTTGGAGCGTCAGTTCCTGCAAACCCGGTAACGGCGTTTCCTCTCTCCGTGACGACAATCTCGAAACCTATTGGCAGTAATAATCACTCTCACTCACTCTTATTCCTTCTTCATCTTCACTCACTCACTCGCTCGCTTTCAGATCCGATGGAGGCCAACCCCATTTGGTTAACATTCAGTTTCAAAAAAAAGTTAGACTTCAAGTACGTACGCGCCACCCCTCTTGTTAATTAATCAATCAAATTAAATAAAGTCTGTTTTTTTTTAAATATTAATCTTTTTTGTTTTGGTTGTGGCAGTTAATTGTAATATACGTGGATTTCAAGCTTGACGAGAGTTACACTCCGAGCAAAGTTTCCATCCGTGCTGGCGATGGTTTTCACAACTTAAAGGTATTTTTTTTATTATTGGGTTTGGGTTTTTGAATTTTGATTGGGGATGGTTAATTTGTTCATTAATTTTGGAACATTTTTTTAGGAGATTAAGACCGTGGAACTCGTTAAGCCAACTGGGTGGGTTTATCTTTCCTTGTCTGGACTTGATCCTAGGTAAGTGTCTTTTTATATATATATATATATATATATATATATATATATATTCTGTTTTGCAATCTGAGAAAATTGTTTCTTTTGCTTAATACCGCTCTGTCTTTAGCTTATTGTGGATTGTATTTGTTTTTAATGGGGAAACTACGGGAACAATAAGTTTATTGTAGCGAATTTAAGGGAGCCTTGGGTGGTGGGAATGTGAACGAGCTAATCTGCTACTTTTTAAAATGTAAACGACCATTTTGTTTCTTGAATGTGTAAACATATGACAATTTAGTCCCTTAAACAACAACGATTTTTTTAGTCCTTAAGTGTGTAGAAGGTGCGACAATTGGAATTTTTGTTCTTTCAGGAACTAATAGTATGTTTGTATAAGTGTTACACCAAACGGCAACTGGCGTTTTTTTTTTTTAAGTTTTATAGTGTAACTTTCAAATTAACGTGCATTGAAAAAACGTGAATTGGCATTGGAAATGCATATACTCAAACACAACTTAAATTTTCATTTTATGATGTTAGTATAGTTTCAAACTTTCTATACCTAGGGTTTTGAAAAGTTTCATGTTCAGGACTTAATGCAATCCCCCTCTTTTAGTCAGGCTTGAGATTGCTGACAGAGTTAAGGTGTTGTGTTTGATCCATGTAATTGATCTCACCTAGTAGGATAAAGCTACTGTTATGTCTACTGCCTAGTGATCTTCTAAATCAGTGACTGGATTCTTGTCTTTTGTTGCAGAAATGTTATTGATTTTTCTTTGAATTCTATGCTGTCATACTACTTGAATATGTGTTTGTTGGTATACATGATTGTAAATTATGTAATCAACAGTTCTTGTTTCATTTATTGAACTTCTGGTTTGGATTGTCTTACTCTGAAATTGAAAATGCAGTAAAGCCTCAGTGGTTGTATCCAAAATAATGGAATGTAACTTAAAGATTGCCTCTGCTTCATATCAGTACACCAGTTAATAGAATCTTGCAATTGCCTTTTACCTATTACAGGGATACCTTTGTGAACACTTTCATGCTGCAAATTGCTGTGTTGTCAAACCATCTCAATGGAAGGGATACTCATGTGCGGCAGATCAAAGTTTACGGGCCTCGACCGTGCGTCTCCTGTTAATCTTGAAACAATTTCGTAGATGCAGTCATAAATAAATATATTAGTTAATGTTTTTTATGTAAACCCTACTGCAGGAACCCTATTCCACATCAGCCATTCCAATTTACTTCAAGGGAGTTCATCACCTACTCTTCTATAAGATGAAGGTTTGCGGAAGGAATTATTAAAGCCAATTTAGTGTTATATCAAAGAATGCTGCCCACAAAGTGATTATATCTCATCTGGAAGGTCTGAAACCAAATCACTGCTGACCGAAATGTCAAAAAATACATTACACTTCAATATTCTTCTTGAAAGTTGTCATCAGTGATTCAGTACCCTTCGTGTCTTGCTAGCAATTAGAATTTGTTTAGATTTGGAAATGCTCTAGAGTAGTTGGAGATTCAGGGTCTGACTTCCATTAACAAAATGGATATGTGCTTTGTGTGAATTTCTTTTTCCTCTTTCTTATCATCATAGTGTCTTATTTTTCACAGGAAAACTGTAATGAAATTGGCACCAATGCCAAGATAGTATTGTCTGGTATTGGTTTGTCTAGTTCTACTGCTGATGAATATATAATCCAAGAGACATGCATGTTTTTCATTCCAGGATTCTAGTGTGGTTAATTAGTTGGTTAGTTAAAAGATCTGTGTTTATATAAATCATAAAATAGGACCATCTTTTCTTCTCTTAAACTTCATTTGTAGACAGACAACTTTCATGAGGTATTGGAATCAATAAATATTATAGCTAAGATTTGTAAACCATTGGTCTTTATGACTAAGAGTCTAAATCATTGTAAAACTTGGATTGGACTGATCAGTTCAACTAATGAACCGAAGTAACTAATTTGGTCCATAAATTGAATCAAATATGCTTCCAAACTAACGCAAAACTAGTGACTCGATATTTTTTAGGGAAAAATTGGTAAATGAGGATTTGTATTAAACAAAAAAAGAAAAAAAATGGTGGTAGCCTAATAAAGACGTGCTAAGATCAATCTAAAATTGAAGCAAACAGACAGTAAAATTGTAACAAAAAAAAAAGTAAAAAAAAAAATTCCGGCATCCAAATCAAACCGTGCTGAAGCACAAGTAGAGAAAATAAGTCTAGTAAAAAATGTGGAGAAAATATTGGACAGTTTATTTAAAATTATAATAAATATTTATAAAATAAGTAATTATAAGATAATTGATTATTTCATAAGTAGATAGGATTTACTTTTTTAAATAAGCAAAAAATAATTTATTTTAAGTAGAAATAATTTAGACAAATATACTAAAAATACAAATAATTATTATTTCACTAAATAAGTTTAAACAATTATAAGTGTATAACTGGGAGACTAATCTGGATTTTTTGCTAATTTTTTACCTTCAATTTCCGTTTTGTAAAAGTCTTCAAAGATATAATGGTGTTAGGCAATTTTAGATAGTGAGGACCAAAATAGTTAAAAAATAAATACAAACCATTGAGACTAAAATGAGATGTTTTAAACCATAAGAACTAAAAATTGTTGTAACTTTATTTATTTTTTTTAAGAGAAAATTGTTTTAACTTAAAAGGACCAAAAATGTAATTGTATTTCAAAGTATGGTGTAGGGTGGAACCAGTTTTGTACCATAAGTCTGAATGGCATTGTCAAGTTGAACTCAATCAGAACTTAAGTCAACCAATGATTCAATGAGTAATGACATTCAGCTCTTGTTAAAAGAAAATAGTATAACGTTATCATCATCTGCAAAGAATATCAACAACTGAAAATTCAGCATTTAAGCAAATCAAAGTATTCGTGATAGAATTTCACTAAGCTTTTTAATTTAATTTTACAGGACCACGAAACAACATACAGAATAAATTCCAGAATCATCAGCAACCAATTTAAGGGTTTTAAGGGGGGAACTAACACGGCAGAACAACAGCTTATGATTTTCAGCTGCATGCCACCATGATTGACAATCAAATCAAACAACTCAGCAGATGATGATTACAATGTGGTAATGCTTCTCACTCACAGGCAGGTTTAGTGTCAAAGCAGCTCAAGCAGATGGCAAAGGCTTGGAAGGTAGAGAGTGGATAATGGTAATCCATGGTGAATATGTCTTTTCCAATCTTTCCAAACTGCAAGATTACCTTTTCTTGCTCCTCAGCAGAAATATTATAAGATGGATCAACAGCAGCTACAAGTTGAAAGTTCTTAACAGAAGCCACAGAAACGCGACCCTTGAAGTTTAGGCACCAGCACTGTAGCTGCTCATGCCATCTGGGAGCCTTGTTTTTCAGTACTAATTGCTCAGTTGAGCCTTGGCTCAATATCGGTGGCTCTGATAAGCTGGCGGAGTTTAAATCTGTGACTGGAACTTTTCCTTTCAGTGTTGGTGATGGAGAAAAAGGTTCATCAAATATTTGAGGGAAAGATGTTGGAGTTGGGGCGTTGCCCCCTTCCTGAATAGCAGAGATGGGTATAGAGTTCATGACACAATGCATTCTTCTTGGCCCTCTAGTGCAGAGGACATTCAGCTCGTAGGAAACAGTGCTAACAAGATAGCTACATGCTGGAACTCTTGGTGACACCTGCTTAGAATGAAATCTCCTACTAGATTGACAATTTGGTTGAATTGCAGAATCATGTGGAGCTTGACTGTCATATATGGTGAACTTGGTACCCAAAAAATTAGACCTGCCAAAAGGGCAACATCAAGTTGCAGAGAGGAATATAATAAGAGGCAAGGTGAAAATTGATATGAACTTATGAAGGTAAGAAAAGTTTCTATAGACTAAAAACTTGCCTTAGTTTACCAACATATTTGTTGCTGGCTCGAGAAAAATCATCCGCAACCAAGGATATGACAAAGCCGGTGCCTGTTGCCCTTCTTATCCTTTTGGCAGCTAATAACAACTTATTACTGTCATTTTCTGCTGTACAATTAAAACCAAATCAAAACAAGCTTCTCAAATATCATATCAAGAGTTAATTCTATCAAACTTCAGTAAGATGGATCAACAAACAGATTATGAAAGGAGGAAAACAAAGCAAAATTTGGCTTTGACAGATTCCAGAAGTTCAAGATCATTTCTTTCTTGTTTAAACCCTTTTTAAATTATATATATAAGATTTTATGTGAAGCAAAGTGCATTCTTCTACACAATATATGAACTTAAAAATGACATGGATACCGAGTAGTACAGTTCAAAAGGAAATGTGAAGATGATGAAACCCAAAGAATAAAAAAAAGACAATGCTGACACCTGCAATGTAAATGACAAAAAATATTTTAAAAAATTAAAAATTTGAAGTTCAACATTCACAGTCACTAATAATGCCAAGCTTTTTAAGAGTACTTTAAAGATGTGAAATTTGATATCGCTTGATTTTAATAAAGGGAATGGAATGTTTCAGCAATGAAATAACTTACATGGAACCAGACCAAAGTACAATAGATATGTAGAAGTTTCTTTGTTCCTCCTGATAAAGCACTGTATTGGAGAATCACGTGGACCCGGCTATTCATACACATAAAGAAAACAAATACAAGAAACATTAAAACCACAAGGGAAAAGGAGAACATTAGGCCAGAAAATAGGGTTAAGAATTTATTACCTGCTTCAATGAAATAGGAAATGTGATCCTTCCACATTGTTCAGGAGTCTTGACAATCTCTTTTGTAATGGATCTCCATGATTTACATACTGAAGCACAAAAAACGACAACAGCACGGGCAGGCCAAGATGCCTCACTCTCTTCGACCCTCTGGATTATGTCCAAAAGCAACTCTGATGGTAGATTTGCCCATTGTCCCTGTTGGATAGGTTCAAATGGAGTTGCAAGAACATCTGGAGCTACATGTGACTTTGTTCGACTGAGCCGATGCTTGCTTCCTGCACCCCGCTTTGACGTGCTGCCTCTTCCATCTCTCATCTCCTTGAGTTCACGGACTATACTTCTCAACGACATGTTCCCACAGCTTACCAATCTACCTCACAACACAACTTCACCAATCCAAACAAAATTAAAATACTTCTAAATTCCATTCTGATCATCATGAAACATACTTTAATAAATTCTATTAAAGTATTCTCATACTAACATGACAAAGCCAAAGACTGATAAAAACAATGGCACATTAGTATATATACTTAGCATTCATATAAGTGCTTTTTAACTTGTCAAAGTCAAAAATAGTTCTTTCTTAATTTATTACAATCAATCTTATGTTATCAATAACTATTTAATAAAGATAATGTTTAGATTAAACTTCTCCATAAACACTTATAAAAGAAAAAAGTAAGAAGGTAAAATAAACTGAGCTTCTCTTAGCTAAAATCAACTTATGCACTTAACTTTTATAGAAGTCCTCTCATCTAACTTTCTCCAAAAAGCTAAGTTACATAAGTTGATTTTAGCTTATAGGTGAAGTTCAATACATTTTACCTTCTTATTTTCTTATCCGTTAAGTTCTTATAGACAAATTTATCCAAACAAGACCTAAGTTGTGTAGGCAAATAAATAATCATCTAGTTCATCTCATCATATCAGAGACATACACCGCATGTAGACATGGCTCTATATTCAATGCTTGCAGCTTCAAGACAACAGCTAGAAACAAGCCAACTCCAGAAATTAACTAATATTGGGTCATAATCACAATAATTTAATAGTATCATCAGGATTTATGCTTTACTACTGACAAAGTAATACATACAAAACAAAAAAAATGTTGCACTAAAAATGTAAAAAAATAACACTTACTCGTCAACTATAACACAGTCCTTACAAAATGTGTTAACATTTTGTCATGTTTTGCCATCAAACATGCTTAGGAAAGCATGAAGAATCTATTTTGATCCACCTACCAACAATAATAATAATAAATAAAATAACAAAGCGAGAGCATCGATCTAAGAAGAAAAGCATGAAAATTCAATTCCTATCAATCAGCGAAAATTGAGAACATTGGGAGAAGAAAGCTTCTAGAATACGGATCCAGAATAAAAGGAAAGAGAGGAGTAGTACCCATGTCTTACTACTCCGCCGCTATGAAACGCCGGCCACCGCTACCGCCACCGTGACTCGAAAATAAGGACGTGGAATCGTGTGGTTTGAATCGGATCCACATTATCTTTCCACCATATTTTTTTATTTAAATTATATTTTGGTGGAAAAAGTGAAGTGGGTAATGTATGATTTAGGGGATGAAATCTAGTGTGGAGACTGTACTGTTCATAAACTGTGGGCCGTGCTGTTACACGGTTTTCTAAAAAATTAAAAAAAATAAAGAGAAAGTAAAGTAAAATAGACAAGTGAACATGTTAAATTTATTTATTTTTAAACTAAATTATAATTTTGATACCCAAATTTTTTAAAAACATAATTTTGTTCTTCATAATTTAAAATTGACAATTTTGGTCATATAATTTTAAAAATCAACCATTTTAATCTCCCGAATCAATTATTAATTAATAATTATAATCAGTAAAATTATTAAGTGAACTATAAATTCACTAAAAAAAATATTAATTATTTAAAGAGGTTAAAAATATTTTTTTTCTAATTTTTATTATTTTTAAATATTAAAAATATTTTTTTTATGGTTGGTAATTAACAATTTTTTTAATGTTAAAAATGATTTTTTTCTTTTTTATAAAAAATTATTACAGTTTTTATAATAATTTTTAATTAATTCAATAATTTTATTAATCATAATTATTAGTTAATAATTGATCAAATAAACTAAAATTGTCATTTTTTAATACTAGAGAAACTAAAATTGTCATTTTAAAATTAGGAGACCAAAATCATAAATTTAAGAAAATACGAGGATCAAAATTACAATTAAATCTTATTTTAATGATAATTACTTTAAAAATTATATAAATGATTTGTGATTAAATAATATGTAAAATCAATGTATGAAAGTTTAGCTTTGTTTTGGTTAATTTTTTTAGTGTTTGATTTTTTTTTCAAGAATATTAACAAGTTATTGTCATGCACATGGAGATCTAAAAATTTATTCTTTTTAGTTTTTAGTACCAGAATGAATTTGAAGAATTAAAAAGATATTTTTTTATTTAAAGAGATAAAAACCAAAATATCTTAAATCTTGAGAGATTAAAGATAAAATAAAACTTAATATATAGTATTTTTTATATAGTTTTAAATTTTTTTATGTTGCTCCTCCCTTTAAATAAAATTTTAATTTCAATTTTTTCAGGGGAAATTTAATTTCAGTTAAAAAATAACACAAAAAAGAAAAACACAAATAACTTTGTCTAATCCCTCCTAAACAAAGTCTCCACTATCTTTGAGCATGAAAAAAAATAAATGTACAGGGTGAAAAGAGAGATCCTAGACAAAATGCTCAACCAGGTGTTAGAACTTAGAAATGAATAATGATGATGATTTAAAAAGAAAATGTCTGATTATATAATCAGATTCCGAAATAGTAATATCATCTTCATCTGGGACTGAGGAGTGAGGACGCGAGTCTCTATGGCTTGGAGTCTGCCACAAGGCCCACAACGCTCAACCATCGCTCACCACACAAATCACAAAACTAAACTCCCATTTATTTACAACCTTAAACAACACACACTAAGCTTCGGAGAAAAACTTGTAGTTGTACTTGTTAAGTTGTGTTGTGGTCGGTGATAGTTGAGTTTGAAGCAGTTCAATGGCTGCTGCTTCTTCCATATGCGCTCTCTCTCCTTCCGTCCGATCACACCTCACTCAAACCACCCTCTTCGCTCCACTCCCTCTCTATCAACAACGTAACCAATCTGTTATTATGTATCTTTTTGTCACTAACTTTGAGGATGTTTTGTTTGTTTTCTTTTGTTGCTGAGTAGTTTTTTTGTGTTGTTTGAAGGAAGCAAATGCGAAATGAGCAGGAGGAGTTTCACGTTTAAGGGAATTGCGGCGTCTGGCGTTTCGGTCGCGGCTTCTACTCTCATCGCAGAAGCAGCAGAACCATCTTCCAAAGGTTACTTCACTCACTTAAGGGCCTGTTTGAAATATATGAATTAAAATATATCCTTACGTGCACATAGATGGAATCTGGGTTCAGGTTTTGAAAGATTGCCTTACAAGCCTGAAGGGTACAATTATTGGACATGGAGGGGTCATAAAATACACTACGTAGTGCAAGGAGAAGGCTCTCCCATTGTACTTATTCATGGTTTTGGGGCCTCTGCATTCCACTGGAGGTTTGTTTTCCTTTTAATTAAATCTTCAATTTCGTTGCTAATTATAACGCAATCTCCTAAATAGTCCTTAAACTAATAAAACTACCCAAGTAATCTCCAAAGTATTAAATTTTGATCACTTTAGTTTAGTCCCTAAGTTGATGTATTATATCTCCAGGTACAACATTCCAGAATTGGCTAAGAAACACAAGGTATTTGCCTTAGACTTGCTTGGATTTGGGTGGAGTGACAAAGCACTTATCGATTATGATGCCATGGTGTGGAGGGATCAAGTGGTGGACTTCGTGAAGGAGATAGTAAAAGAACCAACAGTTTTAGTTGGAAACAGGTGATAACTACTTTACTGAATTTACATCATAGTGTTAGGCTGAGATGACAGATTCTCCTTCATTCCACAAGTTTTAGTGTTTGTTTAGCCTGCCATGGTTTTCTCCTAATTCTGAATACATACATACTGTTTTGTCTTATACACTAGTTGGATTTCCTCTCAAGGCATGCACTTGTCATTAATCGTAGTAACATCTTGCAGACCACAATCTTATATGTAGGAAATTACAATTGCAAATACAGCTTTGTTTTTATCTATAGAATTGACATTTTTCCAATATGTGCTTTAAAAAGTAAACATGATGTTTACCTCAATCATGATGATTTTTCAGCCTTGGAGGATTTACTGCTTTGGTTGCAGCAACCGGGCTACCTGATCTTGTCAATGGTGTTGCTCTACTAAACTCCGCCGGACAATTTGGCGATGGGAAAAGGGAAAGTAATAAAACTTCTGAAGAAACAGCTCTACAAAAGTTTGTCCTAAAACCTTTGAAGGAAGTTTTCCAGCGTGTGGTTCTTGGATTTTTATTCTGGCAGGCAAAGCAACCAGCTCGGGTTCTGTCAGTCCTAAAAAGTGTATGTTACTTGCTATCTTCTCATTAAAAAAGCATATTTGTGTTACCAAAACGGTAGGATTTTTTAATCTTAAGAATCACATTCATGGAGTCTTTTGTATTTGGTGGGACTGCTTATTTCCCTTTACTTTCTATTTTCTTTCTAGTTGACTAGTTGATTTGTCAATCTAGCACAGTTCAATTTAATTTAGTGGCACTGTATATAGATGTTTTAATGCATTTTTTTAATACAGGTGTATATAAATCCTTCCAATGTGGATGACTATCTTGTGGAATCTATAACAAGGCCAGCTCAAGATCCAAATGCCGGAGAAGTTTACTACAGGTGCATGACCATGTCCATTCTAATCAGCCTTAAATAATGTGATACCAACATTGGGAGAATCACAACACAAACTAACCATTGTAGTTGGAGAGTGCAAAGTGTTATCTAGTCTGAATCTCATCCATTGTGAGACTACGTGCATTTTGGTTTAAAGTTAAAAATGTTGTGCGTGTTTCAATGTAAATCCAATGGATAAAAGAAAAATGAAAGCCAAAGCAAGAGTCTTGATCTGTTGACAAAAATACTTTTGCCTCAAATATACTTTTTCACCTGAAAAACCAAACATGCTCTATGTTTCCCAATGACACGCCCTTGTCCTTTCAAATAGCCGCAAATGGCATACCAAACACACCTTAAGTCTCAATCCTTGTAACTGGATTCCAGAATCCCACCATGCTCTACATTCGTTGCAATTGGATCCCAGCATCCCACCATGATCTACAGCCCTGCGTCCACATATGCAATTGTTAGACATGGTAAAAAGCTATACTACTAACTGATAAGAACCTTGGGAGAATTGCACACCACAAAAACTGACCATTGTAGTTAGAAAGCTCAAGACCTTATAAATCCCACATCAGAATCCCATACTTCCAATGTGAAATTCAAGTTCTATACCCTACAATTAGATCCTAACATTATGCTATAAATTTCTATGTTGGCTTTCATCTTGGTATATATGGGGACTATGGGTAAGAAACATGCTTTCTCAGGCTTTAGCAATGTAGATAAGCAGAGGGGATGCTTATGCTCTAAACTAACAAATCAGCCATTATTGTGTCCTGTATGAAAGTTTTGAATTTCAGTTTCTTCTCCTGATTATTCTTGTTATTTGTTTTTGAGGAGTGGTAACAACACACTCTCTAGTACACACCTATCAACACACAATCTTGATTGTTTAAAATTAATTCAAAATTACAAAATCAGAAGAGATGGTCATTAAATAAGAAGTTTGACCACCCAAATTTGTAATTTTCAATAAATTTCAACCAATCAAAGAGAGTGTGATCCTAGTATTTCTTTGTTTTTACCACTTGGCCCAATGTTGTATGCAGATTGATGACGCGCTTCATGGCGAATCAAAGCAATTACACACTAGATTCTGTCTTGAGTGAACTCTCTTGCCCGTTGTTGCTGCTCTGGGGTGACCTTGACCCATGGGTTGGTCCAGCCAAAGCTAATAGAATCAAAGAGTTCTATCCAAAAACAACTCTTGTAAACTTGCAGGCTGGGCATTGTCCACATGATGAGACACCAGAGCCTGTGAACAAGGCTTTATTGGATTGGTTGACCACCCTCACTCCTGAAGTGACTCTCCAAACAGTTTGAAAATGTATAATTTTATAAAGCGTAGCAAAAACAAGTTCTTGATTAAGTTAGAATTGGGTAAAGGATACTCAGGATAGAGAAAAATCACAGCAAGAATAATTTATGATCATTGTTCTGCATACCTGTACATTTTTTTTTAAGATATGTATGCATTCGTTTCTTACATAAAATTCCTTTCCAATCAACTAGTTTATATGTTTTCACTCTGACTACTGTCCTTCAGGCACTAGCAAAGGCTGTTATTATATACAACAAATTGCGAAGTTGCAAACATTGATGCTTCTTGTAAAGGTGGATTTGACCGAAACCAACGTAGTTTTGGAATATGTGGTGATTTTGCAATGTTTTAGGCTTTAACCATTGTAAGAATTAAGAATCCTAGTTAAAGGCATTGTCTATAAACACTGGTAAAAACTAAGGTTACGTACATGTTTGGATTACAGGTAAAAAAGTATATTTGAAGCAAAAGTAGTTTTGTCAAACAGATCATAACTTTGTTTTATCGGTTGGATTTGCATTTGGAATACATTGGTTTGGTTTGTTCTATTCTATCCCAAATCCAAATATAGATGGTGAGACAATATTACGAAGATCTGTTGGAAATGTAAAGTGTAAACTATCTATGGAAGCATATGGTGACCTCCCAACATAACCACCGTAGTTCAAAGCCATCTAATACTTGTGAGCAAATAGAACAAGGCGTTCAGCCGTGAGAACATATATAGAAGAGTGAGTAATTGAGCAAAATATATATATAGGAATTATATGACTTTTTTTATATGACTTCTTAAAAGTCATGTGATTTTTTAAAAAAATTCACATGACATATACTCTATTTGGATATAGAGTTAAAAAAAAAAAATTGAGCTTTTCTTCCAGAATTTTTTTATATATATATTTTTAGCATAGAAACTCGCAAAACATTTCTAATTTGCATCCAAAAACTTTATTAGTATGTTTTAATTTTAATTGTTCAAGATAATATCTAATTATCAATATTTAAAAATTATAAAAAAAAAAAAAAAAACATTGTGACTAGAGCTTTGGCTACTTGATGGGACATGAAGCACCCCCACAAACTCCAATTCTTTGTTGAATGTGAAATTAATTTTCGATTGAACCAAAAAACATAATAAATAAGTTATTTTGTGGTTTTTCTAAAAACTAAAAATATAACCATAAAAATTCCATTGCCGGGAATCGAACCCGGGTCTCCTGGGTGAAAGCCAGATATCCTAACCGCTGGACGACAATGGATTTATATTAAATTAACGAAATATAATTTTAATAACCTATAAAAACTTACTTCAAATAAAATTGGCTCAGAGAAAGTGCTATGCACTCTCGGACCACCATGGTTGACTAAGGAGTTTCTTATTCACAGTATATAAATTTTAATTTTAAGGGTTTTGCTAAACAGTCTCATAATAATTAAATAATAAACGGTGTCATGATAATTAAATAACTAAAAAAATATATTTATTGCAAAAATTATAAGAAAATATAAAATTGAGCAGTGCAATTTCACTCATTCTAATAAAAATATTTTTGATTTAATTCTTTAATTAGTTACTTGATTCTAAATGCAGCATATGGATCATTTTATTGCTTCGTGCTATAATATTGCGTAAAACAAGGGAGCTAGTTAAGTCCTCATCGTCTGTCTCCGTTAATAATGTCTTTAACGTGTTCCTCAAAAGAGTTCCAGATGTTCCTGCTTTACCAAAAACAAAAAAATGTTTTGCACGTATTACATTATTTAAAAGGTGTGAAACTGAACCTGTACTCATAGTTCACATAGTTTAGAAGCATCAAGGATCTGCAATAAATTTACCAACCAAACTTGTATTATTCGTGTGACAACTTCTTTGAAATAATGTCATAGTTTATAGACAATTTTCTTTTTAGGAAAATAGCTGAACCAGAGAGAATAATCTTGAACATATATAAAAATATCATTTTTCATAAATTAATTATAAATCATTCTAGACTTAACCTTTCATTAATTTAAATATATATACACTAAGTAAAATATTAATCATTCAAGAACAATTTTTCTTGTAGTGGAAGATCCATTTAAGAAGTTGATATCTCCTAATAAATATTTTTTCATACACAATCTTATATTACATTCCTGACCACATGCTTATGGTATAAAATTATTTATTGTATATTGTATTTTGGTTGTGTTTGATGAATAATTTGATATGTAAAACAACAAACCAGGCCTAGTGTGGAACAATTGATCATTAGAAGATTTTCTTAAAATGTATAAGATTATGACTAAGATTTTTTGTGTATGTATAACGTTTTCTTATGTGGATAGGATGGATAGTAGTGTGGTAGTATGATTAATACTCACATTATTAAACAAAAGAAATTGAGTGTATGAAACAAAGAAATTGAGTAGTAGTAGTAAGTGGAAGCATGATGAGTCTGCGAATACGAGCTTTGGTATACGTGACTCAACATAAAGTAGACGACACAAGGACCCACTAATCACAATCATTTTTCTTTGGACTTGGTTAAATTGGTATCACCCTTTAACAGTTCAATGGACCCTATTATTTTATATGTTTCTTTTCTTCTTCTTTTTTTACGGATATTTTTAGATTTACTTTATCAAAATTAATTTCGTTCGTAGTATTATGATTATTATTAAGCTGATGAATTTTTATATATAACAAAAATTAAATACTAAATTTTCTATTAAATAATTCATATCATAACATATATGAATACATAATGCTTAATCACATTATTATCTTTTAGAATTTAAAAGTAGTGCACTTGTTTAGTGTTTATATATCTTCTCTGATTTCTTGAATTCAAATATTCTTAAACAGTAACACTACCGTAAAAAAAAATAAAACATTTGACTTAAATGACGGAACAACCATAGGGACGGAAAGCTCACTGGAATGTGATTGATCAGTGATCACCAATGAAACGGTTTGATTAGATTTGAATCTTACTTTACTTTAGTTCCCTTTTCTTTTCTTAATTACACAAGCTTAGGAGTTAGGACCTTTGAATCTGCTTAGTTACTAGAAAGAAGAACTCTTTGAATCTCGGGGACGTGTAATTGTTAAAGAATTCATTTTAATTTTTAAAGCACAACACAAGAACTAGGAATAAGTGCAGAAAGTTGCTTACAAAATATTTAAAGAAGATAAGAGTATTTTATAGCTATAAAATTATAATATTTGTTTAAAAATTTAAATAAATTTGATAAAATAAAAACATGTACGATTTTACATACAATAATTTATATAAAATATTGCCTATGAAATTTTGAAAGTGGATGCCTTATTATTCATATGTTGTTGGTTGATGGTTGACTTCCTCATGTATTACAAGAAATTTATTAAATATGGACTAATTTAGATATTAAATTTTTTTTCACAATAGACTATTTTAGAAATTAAAAAATAATTGATCTTTAAATTGATTTATAATCTAAATTTATTTTTAATATCATCAAATCAAATTAGTCACTAAAATGATTTATACAAAAATGATTATTAAATTGATTTTTTAAAATAATATCTAAATCAATTTCAAAAATTAGCTACTGACATTTTAGAGATCAATATAAAAAAATCAAATATAGATTAATTGATTGTTAAAACTATTTTTTTTTTAATAACGAATTGTTAAAAGATAAATACCAAAGTAACGATGTGAAGATTTAAAAAAGACACCTCAATATTATTTGATTCATCAATCGATGAAAAAAAATATTTGATTTAATATTAGATTAGGTTGAACAAACACATTTTAAAGGATTAAACCAAATAAGCACGGTTAATTTTAAATTGTATTCAGAATTTCAGTTTCCAAGGGAAGGTTCATTCTTTTTGGTGTAATTGTTGTGGTCCAAGTCTCTTCAAGCATAGTAATTTTTATATTATTATTTTTTTTTATAATGAGAACTGAGATCAGTATTATTTCAGTGCTGGCCATGTCTTGGAAGATTATCTATTAATTAATATAGGGTAAGAAAATTATTTTTTAAAAATGTAAAAATAGTCTAAATGACATAATCACTATACATTCGAAAACATATAGTATAACACAACTAATGGTAGCCGGCCGACCAAAAAAAAAAAAAACACAATTAATGGTATTATACCTATTTATATGTTGAAGAATTCTTTAGCAACCGGCATTGTTTGACTGTTCCATGATAAAATTTGTATGTAATTAATTGAAACATATATAATATGTTTAATGGTAGGCAGAAGGCAGCAGGAAAAAGGTCATGATGTTTCATCTCAGATTATTAAAATCTCCAAAGCAAGAAAACATGTCATGCTAAAATCTTTCATTAAATATTAATGTTATGTAACCGAAGAAACGCGTCCTTTACTTTTTGAAATCATGCATTCAAATCATGATGATGTTTTGCAATCAAAATTTAAATTTGGATAAGTACAATACCAAATATAAAATTCAGACAGACAATGAAAGATGTGTCAACAGCTAGAAGCCTATAACTAACTTATCGATAATTTTAATGTTATGGATTTATATTTTACTTTGGGTCTTGCTAATAAGCCGTGTTCTTAATATATTAGTTAAGAAATTAAAAGAAATAAGTATGTACTGTGCAAATTGTAGGAGTGTGTAAAATAAAATAAAATTATGAACAATACAATTTTCTATCTTCTAATAAAAATATTTTGACTTTAAATTCTTTAAATCAATGCCCTAATAGCACTTGTTAGATTTTATCCTATACTTTAGCAAGTGAAATTAATTATCTCTAATCTCTATTACCTCATTCAATAATACTTCAAGTCCCTAGTTAATTCAAATCAACATCAATCATTGGTATAAATAAAAAAATCAACAACATCAATCATCTCAGCGAGTGGGGGCCCTAATTTCAAATCCCATCCACTCATCTATGCATGGTTACAGCTTAAGACATCTATTCCAGACAGTTAACATAGCCTTCAAGTTTAATGCTGGAATCTCCTATCACTATCAGAACCTTCTCAAGGTGATGATATTGATCATATACCCCAATATGGATATGCATGCATGTCAATCCCATTACAATATATTTTGTTACAAAAATAATTCCCAAACCACAAGCTTCCATCGATCTATTGCCACATGCATGCACATGCACCATCCTCTACCATTTCAATTCTCACATTTAATGTTCCTTGTCTTACATTATGGTATATATATCCTACTGAAAATAAAAGGCTCCTTTTACAAAATTGTTTCATTTTCGTCCACCCCTCTTCACTTTAATAATAGTGATAAAATTAATTGTTTTTTTTTCTAATTATATGTTAGAGATTGGCTTATCATATGATTAAAATAATACATGTAAACATCAATTTTATATTTATATAAAATACATGCATGTAAATCACTCCCTACAAGCAGCGCTTAATTCATGGATTAGCTTTTAAGTACATAATTATTTAAACTTGTTACTCAAGTATTCATTGAATATACTTTTATAGCCTTTTTAGGATATATACTTCTTCTCATCCATGTTTTCCTGTTTTATATTGGTTGGGCGTGACTTCAGGAAAATTATTAAGGCCAAGCATTTTTTTTTCTCTAAATTTTTATTTAATTTAATTAAAGTGCCATTTCGGATAATGATTGGTAGAAAATGTGGGTTTATCATGATATCTTTATGTACTGGTTCTATTCTATGGATCACATCTAGGGATGGCAATGGGTAGGGTATGGGTAGGGTAGTATAATACCCGTCCCCATACCCGCGTTTAAAAAAAGTACCCATCCCCGTGCGGGTAGCAACTTTGATCCCCATCCCCATACCCTCTGGGTACCTATATACCCATACCCGCACCCGCAACCCGCACTTTACTTATATATAAGATTAAAAATCATTAAAAACATTCATATATAATATTAAAAATTGACAAACATTGATCCATCCAAATACAAGTCATAAATAAATAACATTACGAAAATAATTATCCAACATAAAGATTACAAATTGTTCTAATTTTAATAAAAACTCGAATTAAACTTCCAAAATTCTAATTAAACTTGAACATTAAAGTGGTATGGTACTCTCCAAAACCTGTAAAAAAATAATATATTTAAACTAATTAGTTTATAATTATATATTATAAATTAAAAAAATAAAACACATAAATATAATATTTTGACCTCATCTTCTGAATCGACTTCTCCATATCTTTGCAAACGTGTATCTCCTAAGTCTATATATTGTTTTGGTCCACTAATACCAATAGAAACTACAACATGACAAGAAGACCAAGATTAGCATATATAATACAATAATTAAAATTCTAATTGAATAATTAAAATAATAAAATATTACCTTGTTGCTTATGTTTCAACCAACTTTGTGCACACATAAGTGCCTCCAAAGTAAACTCATGAAGCCTAGAACGATGAGGACTCAACAATCTACCACCTGTGCTAAAAGCGGATTCGATGCAACAGTTGAAATTGGAATTGCCAAAATATCCTTAGCAATTTTCTGCATAATTGGATACTTGATCCCATTTGTTTTCCACCAACCAAGAATGTCAAAAGTAGCACTCCTAGGCAAAACACTCTCTTCCAAGTAGAGATCCAATTCAGTCTTTTTTTGTATCTCAATTGTTTCATTCACAAATGAATCATAATCACTAAGGAAATTGGTAACATTGAAACTATCAAAGCTTGAGTTACTAGCATTTGCATGTGAAGTTGAATATTCCATTGTTCCTTTAGTTTTAGCTTGAAATCACTTTAAATTCAAATTCAAATCTCATTTAAATATAAAATATTTAAAAGATCCTAACCTTTATAATTCTCAAAAAGTGTCCTATTACTTTATTTTTGTATTTTTGTTATATGCATGATTTGTTAAAAAGATTTAAAGGTGCATACACAATATGCATGCTTTTTATGAAACGAGGATTATGAGAGGCTATAAAACAAGGTTTATGAGGGTGTGAGTTTGAATTTTATTATTATTATTATTTAATTTTGGTGCACTAAAGAGGGAAATGAGAAGTTTTTTTTTTTTTTTTTTTTTAAATTTTGGATGAAGAGAGATCAAATAAAATAGGTGTATGTTAATTTTTAAAAGATTGTGTTAATTCTTATTGTCTAATTTAATCCAACGAACAAAAATGTTTATTCTCATTTTCACATAAAATGCACGAGTCACACCCTATATATATATATATATATATATATATATTAATTATTATAATTATAATTATAAGGGTTAGGATCTTTTAAATATTTTATGATTAAATGATATTTAAATTTGAATTTAAAGTGTATATAAATATATATATATATATATTAATTATTATAATTATAAGAGTTATGATCTTTTAAATATTTTATGGTTAAATGATATTTAAATTTTATATATATATAAATTAATTATTATAATTATAAAAGGTGCGGGGCGGGGCGGGGTGGGTACTATAGTACCCATATCCGCACCCATCCCCATGAGATTTTGCGGGTAAAGACCCATCCCCATCCCCATCCCCAATATGCGGGTAATTACCCTACCCGCGTATGGGTATTTTTGCGGGTGTCCGTAGGGTCTGGGTCCATATTGCCATCCCTAATCACATCTGTTTTAAAAAGACTGTGAATTAAACCTTTTATTCAATATTATGATCATAGTGTCATCTCAACAACTACTTTTGCCGATGAGCATTCAATCTATCGCCAAAAACATTCTGAAAACAAGATGAATCGAGTATTGGATAGTGATATAGTAATTTTTTTGTTGTATGCTGATGTGACTGTGATTCTTTTAGTGGAAACTGAAAAGTGATCATAATATTTCAATACAATAATTACACAATAACAGAATGAATTACTGGTTATGGTTGGACGTTTTCATCATTTTTATTTTTATAAATATTTTTATTCTTCAAAAATTCTATTTTTATTTTTATAAATAAGTTTTTTAATATTTAAGATGTAAAAATAAAAATTATTTTAAAAAATAAAATAAAAAATATCTCCTCGTATCAAACTTCACCTAAATTAAAAACTAAAGGGCTTAAATTCGTTTTATAATTTCAAGTAATTTTTCTATTTTAATCCTTCAAATTAAAAATTGATAATTTTTTTTAATTATTTATTACAAATTATACAAATTTTGTAATTTGTAGTAATTTTTTTATTGTCAAAGTTAAATTGTGGTAGTAAAAAATCATCATAGTAAAATCTATATATTTTATTTGATAATTTGGATAAAATGATTAAAAGCAACATTTGTTTTTGGTATGCAACCTATATTTCTGTGGGAATATGTAAATCACTGTATGAACTTTTCTAATTTGAAATTTCTACAACAAAAATTATCATTCAATCATTTTTTTGAAAAAAAAACTATGAATTTTACAAATGGAATAGTTAATGGGGCAATATCTTTAAAAAAAAAAAAAAAGCACCCATATCTTGAATAAAAAGATACAATATAATTAAGAGTGTGACATAATTTTCATTTCTCACCTAATTAACTTTGAACTCGATCGAACAATATCATTTACTTTAAGAGAATAATGTTGTGTATTGATAGTTTAACCAAGTGAATATATTGTGAATTAATTTGAGTTTGATTTATATAGTAAACTCTGCTTTTTTTAAAAGAAAAAAAGATAAACTTCACCATAAAAGGTAGTTGTAGACATAATACCCTTAGAATGGGGGTTGGGGGTGGGGTTTGTGATGCCATGTGTGTGTGTGGAAAAGCATAGGTCCAGTTTATAATTTTGCATATGACTAATTTATGGTTTTGGTTCATCGTGGGACTTCACTTTGGTGTATTAGTGCTGTATATTAATGTATATATACAACATTTTGGTGCATATTAATTTGCATTTAGTGTATGTTGTTGCTGCACATGTTCTACATTTGGGACTACTACATATATATTAGTGCTACAGATACACTGCATGTATATTTTTTGTCCATATTAGTGTATTTGGTTGCAATTTGGGACTCCATTTGGTGGTCCTATCCTACACATGTACTGCGTATTAGTGTGTCTGTATGTATAGATTTTTTTTCTCACTATTATGTGATGCATGCATTTGGGTGCATTTCTGGATGATACTTTTTGTGCAAATTTATGCCTATATATGTATGTCACGTATTACATTTTCGGAACTTTGTTCTGTTTTGGTGAAGACATTTTCGGAATTAATTAATTTTGGTGTTGTACATGTAAAACTTACTGGCTCCGATTCACATTTTGGTTTAATTGCCGTTTGTGTTAAACGGAAAAAAGTTGATTTTTCTAACATTAACCAAACGCCAAGAGTTTCGTGTTAATGAAAGTTCCTTTGAAAGAGCTATTTTTTTGGAATGTTGTATCTCACAAGAAAGCAAACTGGAATCTCAATTCATTTTTTTAAGCTGTAAAACATCACACCCCTAATGTTACCCTTGGTGACTCTTTGAGGTTATCTAAATCTAATGATTTTTTTTTTTCGATAGATAAATTATATTTTGTGTACAACTCCAATGTTCAATGATCTCTGTGTCAACATTTGAATTTTGAACCATGCAATGCCATAGTTCTTAGAAGATAAATTAAATAAACCCCCATGGTGCATAGAACATAGAGACAATTAGTGATTGAGCGGGTAAGAAAAAAAATTAAATTAAACAAAACGCTTCTCTTTCATCATAGTAACCTTAAATAACGGCCCACTCGATTGTCACCATTTTTTTTTTAAAAATACTATATCAATAGAAGTTTCATATGGAATAAATCAGTAAAAAATCAAAGATAGTATCAAGAAGTTTATATATTCACCAACTCTACTCAATTAAACGAGTTTTATCTCTTGATAGTCTTGAGCGTGTTTATTTCAAAGATACGATTTTTTAATTTAAAATTAAAATAATAATCTTATTGTTCATTCAGAAAATTTTAGGAAATTCAGTTCGTACCAATTTAAAAAAAAAAAAAAGGAACAAATCGTCCAATGCAGCATTGTACTGACGAACTTTCAAGTCAGATTAGTTTAGACTTTAGACATAACAAATCTCACTCCTACGTTGTATCAGTGCGTCACATTTGTCTCTATGCTTCAAAATAAAATGCACGGTCTCGGTTTTGTTTTGTGGAAAAGACAAAAAGGTCCCCTAGATTCCCACCAAAATATACAACACACAACGGACACTCATCTGTTGAAAATTGAAATAATCTGATACAAATCTTCATTTGTTCAATTTTATGAACATTATAAAAAAATCAACCATACACAATTTTAACTGGTATTTGGGTGCAAAGAGTTTCTTAAAATCATTTTCTTAGATAGTTGATATCCAGGTGTGCAAAGAGTTTTATTAAAATCATTTTTATTATAGATTGATGATTATACATCGCTTTAAAATAAAGTGAATGAAATAAGGTCTAAAGTAAACGAAAATAATTTAATTAAAAAAACAATATAATTTGTCTGCGATGTTCGAAGATCTTTTACGCGTTAAAGTAGCAAGCATGTCTCTATCCTGCTAACGTTAACCTTAACAACTCTTCTTCTTTCCCGCGTTATTAACGGCAACCACTTTCATTTCCGTATTTTTAATTATTCCAATCAATTTACTTTATTTCAATTTTGGGACCAAAAGAAAACGAAAAAAAAGTTTCGGCCCCATATTTTTTTTTTCATTTGATTTCTCACGTTTTTCTCAACTCAAATTTATTCTTTTATTTTCTTTTCAGAGAGTCTCTTACTATTTTCTTTTTGGTCTAATATTCAACGAAAATACTAATACGACACTATATTGTATGTCTACGTAAACATGTTGCTGCCATATCAATATTTTGCCGCAGGATTAGTGTTATTTAATCACAAAATAGTTATTTATAGAATTATAGTATTTTTTTTTACTTTAATGATAATTATATTAAGAATCATATTAAAAACATGATGGGGAGAGAAGTGGAAAGATTCTATTAAAAATGGCCAGTTTGATTTTCTGATTGAAATTAATTAATGATAAAACTGATGAAATGAAAGATTCATAACATTATTAATTAATTAAATAAAAAAATTGCATTGTTATCATTTCTAATTGTATTTTGCTGGTTAAAATAAATGGAGACCAAATTTGTGACTAAAAAAAGAAAGGCCTGTTTGGTCATTTCCGCGTCACCACCACCTTTTCCCATTCGTTTTCAATTTCATCACTCATTTTTTTCCTTTCTCGTTTCGTCGTCCTCCTCTGACGCCGAACAGTTCCTGCACTCTCTCAGCAGAGCCATAGCGCGGGCAAGAGAGAGAAACCAAAAAAGAAAGAAGCGAGCGAATAGAAAGAGAGAGAGAGAAAACGAAAGCGAAAGCGTAAGAACCACAACAACAACCCTAACGTTATTTCTCATGGAAAGCGTGGCGCATTCTCGGCAACCACCGCACAGGAAAATCACCAGCGGCGCCGGCGCCGGCGGTTTTCCGGCTGAAACTCTATACGACCACGTCTACGGCGGCGGCGGCCACCACCACCACCACTCCCTCTCGCCGCGCTTCGAGGACTACGGCGAGATTTTTGCGAGCTTCCACGCGCCTCGCGCCTCCGCCATTCCGGTGCTGGATCTTCCGGCGCTCGACGCCGGCGAGGTCCTCTTCGACTTCCGAAACGCTGCGTGCGACTACGCCGAAATTTTCCGCGGCTTCGACGGTCTCGGCTTCTGGCTCTCCCACGAGGACATGTTTCGCGACGGTGTCTCCGACGAAGACGATGATGAAGAAGAAGAAGAAGAAGAAGCCTGGTATGTATGAATGCGATCGCGCTCTTAATGTTTTCCGTTTTGTTCTGAGTGTTTGCTGAAATGCATGATCCGTTAGTGTATCAGTGGAAACTCAAGGTAATAAGTTTGTGCTTGTGCAGTTTGGTGTTAGTGTGTGATTTTAGTTTCGTCGTTGAGTTTGAGGATTTTATGAGAAGTAACAGGAACTATGGTTCTGCTTCTGGTTATTATTTCGTTGGAGCCAGAGGTATGGTTCAATTCGAATATTCGATGATTTATTTCTCTGAGAAAATTCGTTTTCCTTTTACAGAAAAAAATTGAAGACGCTGCGTTTTTATTTTTTTAAGTTTTAATCTTACTTCTCTCCCCTGACTAAAACAGGAATGGTAAATGGTAATTATGGTTTCGTCGATTAAACGGTGAATTCTTTGGATTTTCAAATATGTGCTATATATGGACTTTTCTGTATATGCCAAATGCTTTTTGTCTGCTTTTCAAATTTCAATATTATTGTGCGTGTTTGTACTAGTTCTTCGTTGCGTGATTTTGTCTTCTGTATACCTATTTTTTGAGCTTTTGTTTCAATATTTAAATTTAGCGAGATTTGAATTTGGTATTGCAATGATGTAATTGTTTTCTTTCATAATCTGTAGGTCACCGGTGGAAACTGACTCACTTTTTGGAGACATGGAGCATTTTGGAATTAACCAAGGCATGTCAAATGGAAATCATTTGCGGCCTTTTGATGGAAGTACAGAGTTCAACGTTTCGTATCATAAGGTCAATGGTGCAAGTGATGAAGATATGTCAAAGGGGAAAACTCATATAAGTCAGTTGCGTGCTGTTCCTCAGTTCACTCATGGATTTGACGAAACCATGCACTTTCATAGGACTGATCCTTCATTACAGGTTGTTGATGATGTTGACCTTGATATGGAATTTAATGCAAGTCAGGCAAAGAGAAACCATCTGAGAAAAATGGAGTCACATACGGGTGATTTTAACTCTGGTGAGCAGGTTCTTGGTGGTGATCTTGATCTGCACGATGAATGCAACAGAAATGGTTCTCATTCCGGTGAGACATTTGTAACTGTGTCTGACATCAGCCTCAGAACTCTACCCTCTCAAGTGCCACCACCTTCTCGCCCACCACCTGGATTGGATGCAAAACAGGGGCATGCTAGTGGATTTTATTCAGACAATGAGTGGGTTGATTCTGAAGAGACTCCAGGTGACACTTCGCCACCCTTCCTTGATGTGGAAGTTGATACAAATTCATCTGCTGCTATCAAAGAAGTTCTGCATAGACCTGAAGCTAAAGTTAGGAGTGCCAAAGAAGTGAAGGAGAGAAAGAAGGGGGTTTTCAAAAGCAATGTAAATTCAAGTTATGATGTAATAAATAATGAAGCAAAGATGAGTGTAAATATCACTAGATTTAATAGTTTGAATGATGAGGGAATGCAGACAACTTGTGATCAGAGAGTTGGCAAAAAGAAAGTTTCTGCTACAGATGAAAGGCAGAAAACTAGGAAGGCTGCCCCAGAAACTATGGAGTTGTTAGAAGGGGAAAGACTTCTAAACATGTTTGAGGAAAAGCACATCAAGGAATCCAGGTCATCTCAAGAATCAGATAGAAGTATTGGAGTTGGGACTTGGAAAGAAGCAACTGAATTTTTTGAATTGGTGGGAACAGATGAATCTGGACAGGTAATTCAGCCCAGAAATCATAGTAATTCTAAGAGTTTGGTACAAGATACCAGAACACTTGAGCTTGGCAAGAAAGAAAGAGAAGCATTTAACATTAAAGAAGAATACAAAAAGGTTAAAGAACTTGTAGAAGGTTATCAGCTGGAGGAAAGCAAGAAGAAATCTAAAACAGGAAATGGGGCTTATGAACAGGGAAAAAACATTAAGAAATCCAAATCACCTAATGACGAATGCAGGCAGAGAGAGCATGTGAAGAATGAGGAAATGGATGAAATCTTTGAGCTTGAAATGAGTGAGAAGGCAAGAGTCCACCCACATGGAAAAACTGAAAAGAAAGTACCTAAAGCTGACCAATCAGGAAGCTTAAAAGACATATCTGAGACACAACGCCAGGGGCATAATCGAGTTGAGAGCGAGAAATCAAAAGAGGTTGATAGACAACTGCTAAATGAAGTTCAGTGGAGCATGAAGCATATGGAACAAGAGAAAAAACTTAAAGAGGATGAACAACAAAAACTGAGTATGAAAAGGTTCATGCAGTCTCAGAAAATAAAAGAAAATGGAATAATTCAAAGAGAAGCTTTTGCTCTTGGAGCTGCAGAGGGTGAGCAAAGGGTGAAAGGTTATGTGAAGCCGGAAAAATTTGAAAGATCAGATGAGGCCTTTAATCTGGATAGCTATGAGGAAAATATGACCTGCAAAAGAGAAAATGAAATTACCCTTGAAGCTAAACATATTCAGAACAAGAAGGAATTGAAAGAAGCATGTGAAAATGAAGTTGAGAAAAGCCTCAAAGATTCTTTTAAATTGGAAGAAAATGATGAAGGCTTAAAGCATGCTCTTGAGCAGTTAGAGAATGGAAAGGGACTTGAACAAGACTTTGAACTGGAAATGAATGGGAAAAGAACTAAAGTGACTTTTGAGCATGGGGGATATGAAGCATGTGAAAGAGATCAAGGTAAAGAGACACATAGTGAGATTTGTGATGGGTATAGAAAAGGAAATAGACTAAAAGATGTGGGTGATAGCATGGGGGTTCAGAAAGTTCTGAAACAAGCTCCAGAGCTACAAAACAATAGTGGAAATGATGCTCAGGGGAAGAAAGAAATGGACAGGGAAGGAATTGTGGATATATCATGTGAGGATGGCCTCTCCAAGCAATGTGAGATGATGCTCAAAGATGCTAACAACAATGGAAAAGATGAGGGATTGGACAAAGCTTTGGAACAAATGGAAGATAATGGAGAAGGGATAAACATGAATTTTGCAAATGGAACCAATGAGACATGGAAAACAGAGAATGATGAAAATGTTCTGGCAGCTCACTCATCCTCCATTCATGAAGAAAATATTCGAAAACCGGAGGTATGTCAAGACCCTATTGCTGACCAAGAAATTGGAACGACAGAAACTAACTGCAAAGTTGGTGAAAAGAAATTGGAAGAGGTGTGTGTGGAAAATCTAAAGGATAATGGGGAAAAAGGAGCTTCTGAAATGTCCCAAGGAGAAGCAGAGCATTCAGGAAAGGTGGCTTGCACTGCAACAAATGTCAATGGTGATGAGCATAGTTTTAGTTGTGAACAGACATGTACTGAGAAAACTACGACAGCCCCTCAAATGGAATTTGATCCTCAAAGTAGAGAGAGGAAAATTGCTCATGAATGGGGTGAGAGAGGAAAGACTAAACAGCATGTGAATGTTGCACTAAACCCCGAAGAAAGGAGGGACCAAATGTCATCAAGCCAAGGCAATTACAGAAGGAACACAGTAGCTGATGAACCTGCTACAGTGCAAGAAGCGGTGAATATCCAGAAACCTTCTCAAAGGGCTCATGTATCACATTCCACCAAAAGCAAAGAGAAAAATCTTAATGAAACTTCTACATCAGTAGATAAAGATGTTGAGAGGATAAGAGAAAGAGAGTTGGAAAAAGAGCGTCTCAGAAAGATAGAAGAGGAGATGGAGAGAGAAAGGGAAAGACAAAAGGACAGAATGGCTGTAGACAGAGCAACGCTAGAGGCTGAGAGGGAAAGGGAAAGAGAAAAAGATAGAATGGAGGTTGATAAAGTAACTTTGGAGGCTCGTGATAGAACATATGCTGAAGCTCGTGAGAGAGCAGAAAGGGCTGCATTTGAGAGAGCAACTGCCGAAGCTCGACAAAGAGTACTGGCTGAGGCCAGAGAAAGACTTGAAAAGGCATGCGCTGAGGCTAGGGACAAAACATATTCTGATAAGACAGCTGCAGAAGCCAGATTGAAAGCAGAGCGAACTGCTGTAGAAAGAGCAACTGCAGAGGCTCGAGAGCGCGCAATGGAAAAAGTAAAGGTTGATAGAGCTGCATTCGAGTCCAGAGAACGATTAGAGAGATCTGTCTCTGACAAATTTAGTGTTTCTTTCAGAAATGGTGGAAGACAGGGCTCTTCATCCTCAGTAAGTATCTACAGATCCGATCCACTTAAATATGCAAGTGATAAATTGCATAATTTCCTACTGAATTTATAATAATTGCATGGCAGGATATGCTGGATCCACACTGTCAGAACTCAAGCTCCTCCAGTCATTCCAGATTTCCATATTCCTCAGTTTATGGTGGTATGTGATGTGTGAAACCCCTGCTGTACTTTATTTAGTATAAAATTTCAATCAACATTTTGCTGCTTCCACTTGATATAATCCTAACCAGGTATTGTCCTTTACTTGAAGCTTCCTCTTTTACTGAAAGATCAGAACGAGAAGGTGAATCAGCTCAGAGGTGTAGAGCTAGACTGGAGAGGTATCGCCGAACATCTGAGCGTGCAGTAAGTTCTTCAACCTTGATATGTTAATCATACATAAATTTTACTCATAAAATAAATGAGTTTGACTATGAGTTTTGTGGAAATGTAAGGCAAAAGCTTTGGAAGAAAAGAACATGCGCGACCTTGTAGCTCAGAAGGAGCAAGCTGAGAGAAATGTGAGCTTATATTCAAACCACTGTTCTTTTTAGCTTATGAATTGTTGTTTCTGCATTTTGTTGATTACTCCAGTGTGATACTCTTTGCAGAGATTAGCAGAAACCCTGGATACTGAAGTCAGGAGGTGGTCAAGTGGAAAAGAAGGAAATTTGCGTGCATTACTTTCAACCTTGCAATATGTAGGTTTTCATATTCTGAAACAAGTCAAATACTAC
This sequence comes from Amphicarpaea edgeworthii, assembly GCA_014843725.1. Classification (NCBI taxonomy): domain Eukaryota; kingdom Viridiplantae; phylum Streptophyta; class Magnoliopsida; order Fabales; family Fabaceae; genus Amphicarpaea; species Amphicarpaea edgeworthii. Next base: position 7,840,783 of record CM026325.1, read on the forward strand.
TCACATGTCTCTCCTTTCTTCTCTTACCCCCCAACTTCTTTTTACTCAATAATGTAAGGGGTGACATTTGAAAGTCCACTAAACAAGTCCCAAACAGATGAGACTAAATTGGTGGCCTAATTCGGATTCCCTATGTTCTTAACTTTATTGCACTATGTAGGTTTTCTATATGTTGTTCCTTATCTTATTTTTGCACCTTGTCAGATTCTTGGGCCTGATAGTGGGTGGCAGCCAATCCCACTCACGGAGGTCATTACTTCTGCTGCTGTAAAAAAAGCTTACAGGAAGGCCACCCTTTGTGTCCATCCTGACAAGTTACAGCAACGTGGAGCGAGTATTCAGCACAAATACGTATGTGAGAAAGTCTTTGATCTCCTAAAGGTATGTCGCCACCCCATGCATGCCATCTTTCAGTTGATTTATGTATTTGAACCGTGTGCATAGGGGGATTGGGAGTATTTAAGTTTTGCCAGAGCAAAACCATAATGCTGTTGCAGAACTTAAAATCTATCAAGTGCACATGCACATAAAATACACATTAGCATGAGAAAGTACTATGCAAATACACTAGCATGCCCATAAATGCTCATGTGCTTGGTGGGGTTGGTATCTGGCACCCTCTACCAAACCTCCAACCCCGAGCTTGAATGTCAATAAATGTTCACTCTTCTGGTCTTTGTTTCTTATTTATACTTGACAGTTGACAAGTTGATAGAGCATATTAGACTTCATTAATTGATTATTGTTTGTGACCAACCTCTCATTTTGTCTTTTTTTGTCCCCTTTCAATAATACCCAGGAAGCTTGGACCAAATTCAACTCAGAAGAGCGATAGCAAACACTGTTCTGTTTTAAACATGTCCCTTTGCAAAATAGCAGTTGCTTCATGTGGATACGTTGTTTTTATCATTGTCCACGTTCTGTAATATTATTATTCCCTAAATATTTATATGTAAGAAATATTCATCCTACGTAAAGCAAATATTAAAGAGCAAGTATATACATACAAAAAAGCATATAGGGGGCTTGCATTTATGTGACCGACAAACTTTGGAATCCTAGTTCTAAATCTTAAATCATAATTTATTTTTAGGATATAAAACACCATGATATCTGCACGAAATTGGCTTAATTCTTCTGGATGTCAGTTTAGTTTAGTAAGACGAAAATTTATTGATTGCACTTATGAGTTTTGACCATTCTTTCGTTTCTAATGAGTGATTATGACGTTAAACGAGGCTGTGTTGTATGACTGACCATAAACTAATGAGTGATAATTATATAAAACTGCTTGAGCGTTATACAATGTATGCCATCTAGTTTTGATTGATAATTATGATTTATAAATATTGCTTATAATTCAAACATACCTGGGCTGTCGTAAATGAGAGTAATATTTGGAACAGGAATTACATTATTGGTCAATGTAAGATTATTATTATAGATATGACCACAGTGATTTTTTTTATACATACTCTCATTTACTTGTAAAGTTTTGTGTTTGATCTGGTTTGTAACTTTTGAAAGTGAAGCAGATGAAATGTATCAGTAGGGATGGAAATATGCTAGGCGGAGTTAGGCTCTGTTAGGCCTGGCCTCCTGGCTTGTGTTAAAAGTAGGCAGTTGTTAAATTTACCTCCCTCAAATTAAAATATACCTTCCTTTTCAATTATATTTATTTAATTTAATTAACCTTAACCCTTACCTCCCTCCCATCCAAAATATCATAAACTGTTTCTCCTTCTATATGAGCCTTATCGGCTCTAAAATTAACAAGCAATATAAATCAAGTGCTAAGCGTAAGCGCCATATATCAAAGTTCGTCCCTTCTTATATCAAGATCATCAAAGTTGGAGAAAATTGACAAAGAATACAAACGCAATATGAAAGGTACAGGGGAGGTGGATTTTGTGTGGCTTCGTATGCTTTGCTAAGAATTGAGGTATTTGATGGTTCAGGCAACAACAACAGTCCACATTAATTGATGGTTCTGTATAGTCTCTCGTTTTAATCATATTACAATAGTTATTGGGTGGAGCTCGGTCAAAATATATAGATAAAAAAGAGCAATAGAGCAACTACACAAATATAGTCTAGAAGGAATTGATTGTTGGAATGGTTGAAACCAACGTATAACAAAAGACTTTACAATTTATTATGGATTCATATCGGTTTTTTTCTTTTTGGTTTTTGTTATTTGTTTATTGTTCTCACTTGAAATTAATTATTGTTTAATTTTGTTTGGATACATTATTTTTAGAAGCACCGTTAGGAGAGAAAAATATAAAAAATAAATAAATTAATTTATTAAAAAATTAAAATTATCTTTTTTAAATTTTCATTAGTTATTTATTAAAAAAGAAAATTTTAATTTTTAAAAAAGTTAATTTTATTTTTTTTTATATTTTTTTCCTAAAAATTCTTCTAAATATATTCAAATTTGTTGCATCGGGTTGGGTACTCTTTTACTCTCATCAATTAAATTATGTGTTGCTAATTAAAAAAAATGCAGTACGGAATTTGGGGGTGGAGTTTACGATGGACAGATGCTGTATCCGTCATAGTTTTGGGGATGGATAATGTGATTGTAGGGAACTGTGTTAGATAGAAAGAAAGGGAGATAAATTTAACAATTACCTATATTATATGGCCTGAGTCTAACCTATAAAAAAAAAGAAATTATTCATTTGCTTTCTCGATATTACTTAACTAGATTGGACGTAATCATATATATTTCTATCATTTATTTAATTAATCTTTAATATTATTAAAAGTTATTTAATTTATTTTTTCGTTATTTTTTTAACATCTTTTATTATTAGTTATAAAATTTTTATATATATTTCACTTTTTATTTTATAAATTATTTATTTTATTTTATTTTATTTTATTCAAATTATTAAATTCTTGTTCAGAATACAATAAATAATAAATAATAAATAAATACATGATAATAAATAAAATTGATGTGAAAGATTTATATATATAACTATTTCATAATAATTATTAATTAGATCATTAACTTAATGATTATTCTAAAATTTGAAAACTAATGAAAGTTAGGTTTAAACAAATTTGGTCTCTTTCTATTTTAAAGTGTTAATTGTTAATTTTAACATTAGACTCTATTTACGTAATTTTTTTTAATTAATAATAATGATCCATGACCAATTTAGTTACAATTTCTATCCCCCTTGTTTTGAAAATTATCAATTTTCATCTTTTTTATTTTGTAAATTGACAATTTTCATCCCCAAATTTTGTAATTATTGTTGTTAATTTTTTTTACATTATCTTATCTTACCTTACATAAAAAAATGTTACTAATGTCAATTTTTAAATAAAATTCTTAAATGGAACAAAATACAAATATAAACAAATACCAAATAGATGAAATCAAATTGAATATAATATTAATATTTGAAACTAAAAATGCTCTATAGACATTTGTAGTAATCCAAAACTATAATACATAATCATAACCCATAAATTTCTAGCAAAAAGGCTTATATAGTATTCCAAAAAGGTATATTTAAGTTTGATACATTCAAAATACATAATGATAACCCATAAATTTCTACCAAAAAGGCTTATATAGTATTCCAAAAGGTATATTTAAGCTTGATACATTCAAAATGCATAATCATACCCAAAAAAACATAATCAAATTTAAAATGCAAATAAGTCTCCATTCAAGGGTTCATTCCACATCCTAGACTTGTGATTATTGAGTGTGTGGTGCAAAAGTTGAAATAGTAGCAGATGTGATGGTTGATGCAGTTGTTGGTGAGACTTGCCTTTGAAGGTGAAATTGTTGATGCATGTACACTAAACTGAGTTGTTCTAGGTGAAACTCAAGCAAATAATCGAAGTGTTCCATGTCATGATGTACATGCTTCCCCAAAACTTAAAATTTGCAACCGTCTTTGATTTTTACAATATAAAACAACTAAGTTATGAAACTAAATATATACATGAAATTCTTAAATGTGAATTATTAAATCTTTGTTGTTGTAGATGGAGTTGTTGCATTTTTCATTGAAGTTTTCATTTTCAAGTCTTAAAATATTGTCCAAATTAAATCAACATTAAATATCAGTTGAATAATTAATTGTACATATAACTAAATTAAGTTATTTGTTACCTTGTTTCCTCCTTTGTGATTGATAAAAAATGTACCAGCTTTTCGATCCATTTATCCTACAACAACTTCACATTCATTCAGGAAAAATAAAATGTAAATTTTTAATTTACACATCAATAAACATGCTCAAAATTGATTTTTTTTTATGTACTTGTATTATGAGAAAGTAAATAGCAACACTAACAACAGTTTAATGCAGTTGCTCATGTAATCAGATCACCAAAACAAGTTTAAAATAGTGCAGTAGTGCCTATTAAACACAAGAGACATGAACACTTTAAAATGGTTCGATAATCCAACTTACAATCATAATCATTCATGAGATCCTTTTTTTTTTTTTTTCATTTTGCCATTCATCAATCATATTAGCAAGATGAACCAGTGAAATGACAAAAACAGAGCTGTAAAGGCAGAGGAACAAAATAGAGAGTCAGAGACTACCTTGAACGTGGTGGAGAAGAGCTCTGGTCACAGTGGTTGTAGAAGACCCAGTAGTGATAAAAAAAAAATCCAAACATTGGTCCACTGCATTCAATAAAAAAATGCATAAATCTATACAAAAATTCAAACAATGGACCACCACATTCAATAAATAAATGCTTTGCACAACCAGAGAAGTTCACTTTTAAGTATATGCACACAACAGTTAGGAATCTAATCTCGCACAATAAACAGGCTCTTGTTTCTTGCTTCCAGTGTTGGTTGTGTGAGTCATCAAAGTCGAAGAGAAGGTGTTGCGAAAAAGACGAGGTGTGGTCGTCGCGGAGAAGATGAGGCGAAGTCATCGCGGGGGGCGTGCATGTCGCAGGGAGCGCACATAATTGTCGGGAGTGCGTATGTCGTCGGGAGTGCACGTCGCGATGAATAGGAGATGATGACTTGCAAAGAAGGGGAGGCAAGGTTGTGTGCACGTCTTGGAAGAGAAAGGGAAAGTTTGGTATGGGTAAGTTAGGGTTCAAAGGAGAAGGGGTGAGGTGGGGCATCTCGGAGGAGAAGGGGTGGGCGAGTGTTAGTTCAAAATTTAAGGTTATGAGGAAGAGAATAGTTTGGGTCATTATTGTTAATTTAAAAAAATGGATTATTATTATTAATTAAAAAAAATTAAGTAGACAAAGTCAACGTTAAAATTAACGGTCAACCCTTTAAAATAGACAGATAAACCAAATTTGTACGTTTTTGGAATTAGAGGGACCCAATTGTTCACTTTAAAAAGAGGGGATGAAAATCACCATTTAAAAAAAATCAATGGATGAAAATTGCAATTATAATTTTATTAAAATAATTATTAATTACAATAAAAAAAAAGGTCAATGTCAAAGATAACAGTTAATGCTTCAAAATTAACGGAGGAACCAAAAGTACTTGACTTTGAAAGTTAGAAATAGAGAATTAAAATTACAATTAAATCTTATTTTTATAAATAAAATTTTACTTTTTAAATTTATTGAATGATATTTTGTCTAAGATATCTTTCCTTTAATTTCTTAATAAATGTTTTCAATTACTCCATATTTATAGAATAACGAGAAGTCTAATAAAAAAAGTGAAGTGTTTTTTTTATAAAGGTAATAAAGATAATTAAAAAAAATATAAAATTTAATACAATAGAGGAGGGAGTACTAGAGATCAGGCTTAGAACGTGAGCTTTGCTAAGTCAACACTCAAATGTGCAAGTTCAAGTGTAATTGACTGCTCTTCATTCTATTTGTTGGGAGGACAAGATAATGGATTTTTCTTAGGAATCTTGTCATTTCAAAATATCAATACCATTGCGGATGCTTGCATTTGTTATCACACGCGGAATCTTGGTCAAAAGTAGCGATGTTGACGAGAAAAATCAGAAAATTATTCAAGGATGATTTGATAGAAATACAATGAGATATAACTCAATTAAAAAAATATTTTACATCAATTAATAATAATTTATTGCTGTAATAATTTGAGATAATTTTATAAAAATTAATTATATTATCGTAAATAAAAAAAAATTATGATTAATTGATAGTATAAAATAATTTTTATTGGTGTATTATAATTTTTTTCAAATATATATATATATATATATATATATTAAATTAGACAGTAAGGATTAACGCAATCTTGCTTTCATTTTTCATTGCATTCAAAATTAAAAATTTTTTTATAAAATATTCAAAAGAATAATTTTATCATATCCTACAATATCCAAGACTTATCACTGTTATCAAGAGTTACCCTATTACCATGACTATCGCCGCCAACATGGTCATCGCCACCACCACCAACATGGTCATCGCCATTAAGGCCACCATCACCGGTGGTGACGACGGCAACAATAGGGACGATAGCCACGATGATAGCAGTGATGATGACGATGACTTTAGTGGTGACAAAAATAATGATGGTAATCATGCTGGTGGTAATAACAGTGGCCCTAATGACAACAATGGGAATAACAACTATGATGGTAACGGTGATGGTGGCTTTAGCAATAATAACTATGTTGGTGATGGTGGTGATAGTGGTCATGGTGATGAGACAACTCTTGGTGGCAGTGATGATAAGTCTTTAATATTTTAGGATATGAAAAAATAATTTTTTTGAATATTTGATATTTTTTTTTAAATTTTGGATGGAGGAAAAAGGAAAAGCATACAAATCAAATTAAATAGGTGTATGTTAATTTTTAAATGAAAATAATATTCTAATTAATCTCGACATTAAATAAATATATATGTACCGGTTAAAATAATTAGCACAATTTTGTAAAATGTCTGCTTTGTAAAAAGTTCAATTTTGTTAATTAAATGCATTTTCATCTATAAAATTGTAGTGATAATTTTTAAAGAAATACCTGTAAATTAATTCGTCACTATAATTAATATTTTTTGTAACTATAATCTCATAACAAGATAGATTATTTATTTTTGATTGATTCAATCTTGAAACGTTCATCATAAATATTTTATAGGCGCCTATAAAAAAAATATTTTATAGGCAAAAAAAAAAAAACACGAAATCACACAATCTACATAACAAGTATTGAATACTTAGTTTAGAATTTAAATTGTCAACTCATTTTTATACTATTTGCCTAATTCAAACTATTTGCCTCATTTAGGATTTAGCTAGAATAGAAGACCAATTCAGTTACATTTCATACTATTTGCCTCATTCAAATCTTCATTCTGATCAACTCATGAATTATTTATTCAGCAAAGAAAAAAAAAACTCATCAATTATTTGATTGTATCAATGTATCATTTTGCATTTTGCAGGCATAACAAATATAAAAGGTGGATATACTGTTAAGGTGTGAGTGCCGAGGAGCAATTTGACTGAGAAAATCAAAATTGGCATACAAAAAAGAAACAAAAATGTCGTTTTCACATATTACTATATTAATGGAAAGAGAGAGAGACCTTTTTATATGCACCTTCGTGGATATACACTTCACAACTTGATAATTGGATATGAATTTTATAATTGTAGAGATGCAGAACAGAAACAGTCAACAAAAGTTGCACAAATGAATGTAACCATTCAAAACATGATATTATTAAATAAAAAAAAACATCAAGGACGACCAAACTATAGTAGCTAACAAAATTTGACCACATAGATAGATGCATATATAAAGCCCCTCCACTATGTTGTGCTACATACTCAAAGTTCTCTCATCTATCTACAATCCACACCAACCCTTTTGCTCAAACCTCTTTAATTACACTGAATACTTCAATACATCAATCAAAATCTTGTCTTTCACACAACAACAAGATTCAAGTAAAGTTCAATAACCATGTTTAGATCCATTAGTACTCGGGGAGGCCCTTTGAGGTATGAGAGATTAGGTAAAGAATCTGCCACCACTTCACTTTTGCATGAAGGGTTCAAGAGGAGCACAAGTATGCCTTCATCTTCAAGAAGAATGGCTCTTGGTTCAACCTATGGTAATGGAGACATGATCATCAATCTACAGAGAAACCACACAAAGAAGAGTAATAAAAGTGAGAAGAAGAGTCACCCACTTCTAAGCTTTTTGGCTCTTCGTAGGAAAAAGAAAACAACAGCTAGGCCTGAATTTGCAAGGTATCTTGAGTATCTCAAGGAAGGAGGCATGTGGGATTTCAATTCCAATAAACCCGTCATGCATTACTATTGATTTGGGTTAAGTTGAATGCAAAATTTGTTAGTGTATTACGTGTAAGAATGTATACATACAATACTATTATTTGATTCTTATGTCAAATTATACTTTGACAAGATGTAGAGTATGGTTACTTTTGCTATTAATTAATATATCATTCATTTGAATCATTTGCAAACATGAAAAGTTCATCAGTCTGTTTTCGAGATAGGTTCTAGTAATATATAAAGAAGTTAAGCAGACTTTTTATACTCTATCTGTAATTTCTTTTTATCGGCAAGTTAGCTTGTTAATTTTATTAGAAATGCTATTGAAAAATATTTGAATCCATAACCTATTTTTTATCCCTTCTTTTTTCACTCTTAAGTTCATTTACAACCATAAAAAAATATTAATTTTAATATATTTCACATAAAAATTAAAAGAGATAATCATTAAATTATATGTGACACACCAAAATTGATAGTATTAACTAAATTTTAACCAATTATAAAAAAGTATCTAAAAGAAAAGATTATAGAGAATGTGATTAAAGAAAACAATTCATGCTGCACTTGCATTTCCCGATTTCTTTCTTCTATATAGATAAATTTATATTTTGTATCTATAGCTTTTCAGATTTTTTCTGTTTTTCTTTCCCTCTGATTTGCTCTGTTCCCAGAAATCTTGGTCAACTTTGTCTCTTTTCTCTCATATTATTTATCATTTAACTCATTCATCAATTTTAGTCACAATATCACAATATGGCATGGGTTTAAAGTGTTATTCAATGAGTGAGTGTCTACTTACCCTTCTCTTTTACATTGGAATTATTACCTTTTTATCACCAAAACTTTTATCAAAAGAACAGTGGTTAGTTAGACTTCGTGCAGTAATTGTAATTCTAATGCAATCATGTCTTTGTGGCTTATGTTTACATGGATGGAGAAATAAGGTGAAGAAAGAACTGATGTTAGAGTATCAAAATATATTACTTTTTTGTCTGTTAGAAAGTAGAAACTGATGACAAGTAGTTCAATTACAAAAAAAAAAAATGTTTTAAAAGATATAAATATATATTTTCTCACTTAAATTTTATTTTATTTTTCATGTATTTTTTTTTTATATTATAGTAAAATATAGAAAAAAAAAATCACATATAAATGTCGTGGGCTGTGGTAGTGAGGTAGCGACGTAACAATAATTTGAGTAGCGAGGAAGTTTCCGGTGGATCTTCTCGTGTCCGCAATGAACGACGCAGATGTCTCAAAGCAAATCCAGCAGATGGTGAGGTTCATCCGCCAGGAAGCGGAGGAAAAAGCCACCGAGATCTCTGTCTCCGCCGAAGAGGTATGATTATGAATCTATCTCTCTCTTCATTTCATTCTCCATTTTCGATGCTCTCTCTCTAACTGAATAATCCTTCTGCAGGAATTCAATATCGAGAAGCTGCAGTTAGTCGAAGCCGAAAAGAAGAAGATCAGGCAAGACTACGAACGCAAGGAGCGCCAAGTCGAAATTCGCAAGAAGATGTATGTAACTAAACTCTCTTTAGTTTACTCTCTCTTTTTTTAGGAATCTGGATCTTCATTGAACGGTTCTGAAATTGCTGAATGCGTGTGTGAATGCAGGAAATCCAGATCACTAATGAAATAGTAAAATCAATCATTAATGTAATGTTAGCTCAATGAACTTTTACATTTTGAAAATATGGCTATAGGTTCAGTTTAGTCTCTCTTATATTTATTTTGTTATGTTTTGAATTAGTTCAGTTCAATTTCTTTGAAGCTGTTGATCTCTGCACCAAATTACTTGAACTCTAGGATGTTGTCAAAGTTTGATGAATGGAAAATTCACTTTTTCTTTTAAGAAAATGATGATTGAGATGGAGATTGAGATTTTAGTTTCTGAAGCTGACTTTAGTTCATCATGTGAAATACGGAGCATTGTGTTGTGCATCAAAGTGGAAAAAACAGTGCTAGTTGAGATAGTTTCTAGTTTTGTGGCATGATTAATTGTTTGTTGCAGTGAGTACTCGATGCAGCTAAATGCTTCTCGGATTAAAGTTCTTCAAGCTCAAGATGACATGATCGGTTCCATGAAAGAAGCTGCATCCAAGGAAGTGTTGAATGTGAGTCATCATCATCATTTCAATCTACTGAGTCATCATCATCATGAGTACAGAAACCTTCTCAAAGATCTCATTGTTCAGGTCAGTTAAATTTTGAATATGGTACACCTACTTATGGTTTTATAATTTGATTTGCTATTCTGCCAAGTATTGTTGTCAGATTGTTGTTTCCATTTTTGTAAGAGTCTTGCACATAGAGGCAACCAGTGTTGCTGTTATTTATTTTTTGTGATCTACTTTTGTATTATTTGTGTTGATGGCGCGGCATTGTATCTATAACTAATATTTTCATTGTAAATTTCTTTTACCTGGTGACATCAATGAATCAATATAACTATTTGCTGACATGGGAACCAATCCCTTTCCCTTCCTCTCACCCTTCCCTCTTTCCCCGATCTTCATGACCTTTTTCACTCCTTTGTGAATGCTATATTCTGCTATTATCTTATGGACTAGCTTCTGTGCTATAGTATGTGGACTTCGAATAAAATATAAGGGCTGTGTGTTACAGTGTTTGCTAAGACTGAAAGAACCTTCTGTCTTGTTGAGATGTCGGAAAGATGACCTGCACTTAGTAGAGCATGTGCTGGATTCAGCTGCACAGGAGTATGCTGAGAAAGAAAATGTGGACCCCCCAGAGGTCATTGTTGACAACCAAGTCTATCTTCCACCTGGACCCAGTCATCACAATACTCATGATCCTTACTGGTAATGTTCATGTTATAAATTAAAATATTGAGAGGGCTGGTGACAGTCTCTTTCAGAATCTCTCATGGTGATTGGTTGAAATTGATTAGAAATCATCAATTTTTGTGACACTCACATATCATTTAACATTTTATTTCTTGATTTAACTGATTTCAATCAAAATTAGTGATTTCCAATAAATTTCAACCAATCATAAAAGAGAGTGTCACTAACACTCCTCTTAAATATTAACTAACTGTCTGCCCCTACCAATCAGATTCAGGGCCATGCTTTCTTATCCCCATGCTTTACCTTTTTTCTCTTGATTAATTGTAATTTAACATTATCTCCAAAAGGGATTAATTTCAAATCTTAAAGTTTATTTAATTCTAGTGATTGTAGTTGATTGAGGATGCTTACTAAAACTATATTAGCTTTTAGCCGCTTTGATATTTAAATTTCAGTTGTAGCACACCTGATTATTTTACTTGATGATATTCAGCTCTGGTGGGGTGGTGTTGGCTTCTCGTGATGGAAAGATTGTGTGTGAAAATACTCTTGATGCACGACTTGATGTTGTGTTCCGTAAAAAGCTTCCAGAGGTAAAAAAAAAAATTCATAGCCATTGTCCTATTCTGTGACTCTAATCCTTATTTTAAAATGATGAAGGTATGGATCCTCTCACGTGACATTTCTCTTATGTGAAATCCTAATCTTTGATTAAAGATGTGAGAGCGAGAATTTGAATATTAAAAAAAGGATCTCACAAGATTTCAATGGTGGAAATCTTCACATGAGAGGATTCACTCCCAGGAATGAACCGGTTAACATGTCTAAAGACTAGATTCTTATAAGGTTTCTTGCTCCTTATTGCAGATCCGAAAGCAGCTCTTTGGACAAGTTGTTGCTTGAAGATTTTGATTGTATGGTTTCGATACCCCTGAAATGTGTTTGTTTATACCCCAAAGCATTAGCTTTTCTTTGACCTGAAAAGCTATCGTGCCATTGCTTCTTTGTACTTATAATTATTATTGTCTTTTAAATAGTTGTTCCCATAACGTATATGATGGGGGCCATGCTTCGTTCTAAATTTTCTTCAGTGATGATTGTTGTCACCTTGACAATAAATGTTTGCTCTGATTCATTGCGGCTTTGATTTTCTTGGTAATGAAGTAGCAGATATAATATTTGTCTTTTATTTTGAGGCACGACTGACAATTTATACAAGAATTATAAATGGTTTTGAAACATATAGACTAAATTAAATTTAAAGTGAACATGTAAGGATCAAATAAGTAATTTTAAGCATAAAATGCCATCAAGACCAATTTGTTGTAGTCTTAATAATGAACAAGTCAATGGAGTCCTTAACGACTAATAATCGACAGACCCGGATTGCGAGTGCCGGCTTGGTGAGAGTCAATGGCCAGAAAAAAACTCAAAATTTCATAAATACATTAATATAAATGTAATTAACATGAAAAACGTTGAAACTCAATAATTTTTTTTTTTTTATGTAAGCATATATAGGGTAATTTTTAGCCAAATGCTAAGGACCTAATCCCGAAAGCATCGATATCTATTTAAGGAGTTGGCTTATTTCAACAAAGATTGAACTATAGAGGGTTCAGTATGGAAAAAATTATATTGGTGAAAAATATTCATATTGTTTGTAAGATATCTAACAAAAATTAATTTATGTATTCAATGAGGATTACTTTGTATCAATACTATTATTATTAAAAAAAAATTATATTACATGCTTAAAGATAATATCATCTACCAATCATGTCTCACAGTATTAGTATATGTTTGATTTGAAGTTAAAAATGATTAACACTTGTTTCAATACAAATCTAATTAACAGAAAATGAAAAGAAAAACAAAAATCCCGTCTCATCCGTGGAAAAAAGTAGTTTTATCTCAAACTTTACTTTTTTCACTTGTATTCCACGTACGCATGCACTTAGTACATGGCAGAAGAACCAAATATCCACTGAAGTACTTTATAGGATGCATTCTCCTACCAGCGTAAGTACATGAATGGAGTTAAATTTGTAGGTAGTTTCGTGGTAATTGGCAGTGGATACATGTTTCACAACTTGTTAATTGAATATAAATTTTAAAATTGTGGGGCCAACAGAACTAGTCAACACAAGTTGCACAACTGAGAGTTTTCAAATCACACGTGTACAGAAACCATTCAAAGCATGATATATTATTATCATTTAATAAAAATGCACGAAGGACCAAAAGCTAACCAAAATTGACCTCATAGATAGATGCATATATAAAGCCTCTCCACTATGTTGTGCTACATACTCAAAGCTGAAAGCACTGTCATCTATCCAATCCCCACCAACCCTTTTGCTCTCATCTCTTTACACTGTGAGTGCATCAATCAAAATCTTGTCTTTCACACAACAGGATTCAAGTTCAATAACCATGTTTAGATCCATGAGTACTCGGAGAGGCCCTTGGAGCTATGAGAGATTAGGTAAAGAATCTGCCACAACTGCACTTTTGAATGAGGGGTTCAAGAGGAGCACAGGTTTGCCTTCATCTTCAAGAAAAATGGCTCTTGGTTCAACCTATGGACACATCATCAATCTACAAAGAAACCCTACCAAGAAGGGTAATACTAATACTAATAAAAGTGAGAAGAAGAGTCACCCACTTCTAAGCTTCTTGGCTCTTCGTAGGAAAAAGAAAACAACAGCTAGGCCTGAATTTGCAAGGTATCTTGAGTATCTCAAGGAAGGAGGCATGTGGGATTTCAATTCCAATAAACCCGTCATGCATTACACTTGATCTTAATTAGATATATAAGCTTGCTTAATTTGGATTAAGTTGAATCCAAAATTTGTTAGTATATACATACTACGCGTAAGAATTTATATATACAGTATTTGATTCTCAGCTCAAATTACTTTGACAAGATGTAGAGTATGGTTACTTTTGGTTTTGGTATTATTAATCATTCATTTGAATCAATCGCAAACATGCAAAGTTCATCACTCAACCTGTTTTTCAACGGAGGATTGGAGATTTTTTTATCGGATTTTTTTTTTTACTGAGTTGGTATAGTTGATAATGGTTTTGTTTATAATAGCAGATTCTTTTTATTCAATTTTGGATAAATTAGAAATTTACAACATAGCAGATGTCGTATAACCGTATAAGGATCAATTGTCTAGCTTAAAAAAGCAGACATGTACTGTTGAAGGATAAGCCAGTAAAATCTACATGGAATTTAATTTGAGAAAAATTTGTCTGTCCAAAATGCAAAATGCTCATCATGGCGGTTTAGACTTTGGTCCCTAAAGTTTTGTATTCATTTATCTCACTAGTTGTTGTGGGACTTGTGTTCTTACTTTTTCCTTCGTTTCATCAGTTTCTACTTGATAAGAGAGAGGTCAAATAGTTTTTCTATTTCACACAAATTTTTATAATAAATCTATCATTTAAATTATATTCATTCATCTTTATTAAATTCAATTCTTGTGAATTTGAAGTTCAATTAAAGTTGCTTTTGTGGAGAATGGCAAGGGGTGTCATGCCAACATGTTGTAGCCGTTTTGTGGAGAGTCAGGTTAATACATAAAGAGGAATGAAATGATATATTCCAAACATTTATCAATACTTTAATTTGTAGTTACCTTTCATGTCAAAAGAATGATTATTTTTTCTTCCATTTATTACAAATTGTGATTAAATAAAATAATGTAACTTAAATAGTGATCATGACTATGTCCATTTGGTAATTAAAAATCATTTCTCAAGAAGAGTCAGACTTGGCCCGTCCTTGCTTGGTACAAAGGGTACAAAATTCTACTTTTTCATTTTCTTTAATTAGATTATATAAATCTATAAAATGAGATTCAAAGTCTGAACAATATTCCATAAACAAACATAAAAATCATGTATTTCATTCCCTCACACCAAAAAAACATCCTTAATTAATCAAGTGGTAATTGAATATATAACGTTATTGCATAATAAACATTGTTAAACATCATTAGATAAGGAAGAGTCAACTTTGTGTGCATGACCAACTTTATTGACCTATTGACAATGATATTGAAAATGCTAATGACGGCATGTAATTGCAACGTGTTGTGTTGTTGGAGCAATTGAATAGAATAAGGAAAATCAAAGGAAGATTTGTTTTAAAGAAAAAAGAAGAGCCCCGTGACACTGTGACACCTAATTCTCACGACTCTTCTCTAATATCATTGTTTCAACTCTTTTTTTCCCTCCTCAAAAGGCCAAACAACAACCATTCAAATGTTCATATTCATTAAAAGTCAATAATCCGCTTCTCCAAAATTGGTCGCAAATTATTTTAATAGCTCCACACTTCTCGCCTGAGGGCTGACGCACGCAGTGAGGAATGGCCCGGGCCGGGCCCATCACGAGAGATGCGTGAGTATTCATGGCACGCCCACGGACCACCAAAAACAAAAGAAAAATCTCCTGAAAATTAATATATACCTAAAGTCATAAATAATAAAGTTAACCAAGAATAGAAAATAGATCTCTGAGGACTGAGGAGGTTGCCAGCAAAATTTCCCTAAAAAAGAAAAAAGAAAAAAGAAAAGAACAGAAAAGAAAGAGTGAAGAAGGGGTTAGCGAGCGTGTTGAAGGGTTGAAATTGATTGATTCCATTTTCCACAGGTGTGGGAACGAAGTGTAACGCAAACACAACACAGTCACAAACAGACAAATAGTATTATTTTAAAAACACATCCAAAAATGATGCATCTTCGCACGCCTCCCATTTCAGGCGCGGCCTCCTTCTCCTTCCTTCTTCTCACCACTTAGTGCTTTTTTTTTTTTTTTCCACTTCCTCCACCTTTTCCCTCTTACTTCTTCTTCTTCTTCTTCATCCCGCGCGCAAGGTTCGTTTCTTCTTCTTCTTCTTCTTCTTCTTATTATTGTTTTAACTTTTTTCCGATTTTTCGCGTAATTTTTCATTTCTGATTGCTGATTTCCTGGAAATATAAAATCTCATGACAATTTCGACTTTATTTTCTTAGAGATAGAATTAGCGATTGGGATTTGAAATTATAATTCCGTTTTAGGTTTCGGCTATATCTATGAACATGATTCATGGATTCCTTGGGAGCCTTTTTTTTTTTTTTTTTAGTTTTCAATTATTATCGTGCAAAGCTTCTTGGTTTCGCTTCCAAATGATTTGGTTTTAGGTTATAAACTTATAATTGTGCAAAGATTCTTCTGTTTCCGATGTATTCATAGGAGATAATAGGTTATTATTTTAGGTTAGGGATTTTGCGTTTTTTTTTTTTTTTTTATTTGTCACCTGAACTTGCTTTTCTGTGTGTTTGGTTCTATCGATTAGATTAGATTAGATATGCATGATTGAAAATTGCGTTCAATTAGCCTGGGAAACGGTCTTCAGTCTTCATTCATGATTTGTTATTCAAATTTTAACATATGCGTATGGTTTTGATATGATTTTATACAGCTATGCCGACCTTTACTGCAATAGCATTTGATAGGTTGATAGAACCTGGAGCTTCAAAACCTGCTTATAAATCTGCTCCAGCACCGATGCCTGTCCCAAAGAAGCTCGAGAGGCGAATTAGTGAACCCACAACTGTAAAAAAGAAGCCTCTTTCTCGTCCTCAATTAAAGCCAGCACTCTATGCCACTCCTGAGGTGACGCCGTTACCAGATGCACCCTCTTCATTCCCTCCTTCTCCGTACATCATCAATCACAAACGCCGTGGCCCACGCCTTCTGAAGAGTTCTTCTGAGGTCAATGTGCAGGCCAAGCAGGAGAATCTTGACAATGAAAATGCTGCTGGTAACAGCAACAATGCTGTGGTTGCCAGTTCTGATGGGGATCTCCAAGTCACTCCCATGAACACTTCCATGAACACTGAACCTGTTAAGGAGGAGCAGGTGAATGGCGTACATGATACTGACCTTAGTAGCACCAGCGGGGGTGACCTTGGGCATGAACATTGGGAAAGTGAAAGTACTGACATTCTTAATGGATTACACATGAATAAAGTACTGACATTGAATTTGGAAAGAGAGACTGAGAGTGAAGACTTTTTTGATCCACATGATTCAATGAGTTTAAAAAGTTACACAGATGGTGAGGATAATACAGGCACAGATCAAGCTGTGAAATTCAGTGCTGCTGGTAGGGAATATTTTGATGCTTCGGAAGGTAAATTGAGTTAGTTCAACCTCCAATTATTTCTTTGAAATTGAGTGTATGCATGTAGACAAATATAACCATAGGAATGTGCTCTCCCATAGAGTTTGAAATTGGGTGTAATGTGCAGGACCATTTTGCTTTTCCTTTTATTATTATTATTTTAACTTTTGATTTCTACTATTCTCTTCCTTTTCTTCATGACATTGTGTGTGGCCGTTGCTGCAGTGATAAAAGGAATATGCTGTTTTGTCAATTGATTTATCAGTTTTAGTGCTTATTTGGATACTGATCAGATGTGAGGAAGAGAGGATCAGTAGATATAGGAAACATTTCATGATATAAATTATCTTGGCTTTTTTTTTCTTTCCCCCCTGTAGAGCTCTCTTCTGATGGTTGGACTCAAAATTCACATCATGATATCGAAGCTGAGTTGTGTGAAATAAGGTTGAGTCTATTGATGGAGATAGAGAAGCGTAAGCAAGTTGAAGAATCCCTTAACAGCATGCAAAGCCAGTGGGAGAGACTTAGACAATGGTTATCTCATATGGGAATTGTTTTGCCCGCAGTTGATCTTACTGCTGAGGGTGGGCAGCTGAGTTCTGATCCTATGGAAGATGTATGTCAGCAACTATACATTACTAGGTTCATATCAAACAGCATTGGGAGAGGAATTGCCAGGGCAGAAATGGAGATGGAGATGGAAGCTCAATTAGAGTCAAAGAACTTTGAGATTGCTCGACTATTGGAACGTCTCCACTGTTATGAGACCATGAATAGGGAGATGTCTCAGAGGAACCAGGAAGCAGTAGGTGAGATTTATGTCATATTTTATTCTGCAATTGTATTGATATTTGATATTGCATTTATCCTTCTTCTACCTTTAACTGAATATATCTACTTTGGCTTATAAATATACTCTTTGGTACAAGCTAGAATTGGTTTGCTTTTTCATTTTTTTTTTCCTCATAACACTTATCTCCTACTTTCCATTTAAAATGACACAATAATATTTGTTAAGAGATAATTGAATAAACACTGGGTAATGACACAGTATCCGCTTAATGGTCATTCACTGAAATGTGAATGTGGTACCATAGTTTTCTTGATAGAGTATTAGAGTCATATGTCCATAGGTGGGCCGTTTGTTTGATAATGTAAACAAAATGTAAGATGCTAGGCCATTTGGTGGCTTAATAATGTCCGTTATGGGCTACATATACATGAAACCTCCAAAAAGAGAGAATTTCAGGAAGAAAAGGAAATATTATAAAAACCATGTATTATTATTGGGAAGTGAAGGTCAATTAAATTGTTATGATGACATAGTATGAGCTCATTTTAGTTGTATATCTTCAAGGATTTCTATTTGGAAAGCATTTGGGTAGACAACATAATTTAGCTCTTACGTTGTTATCATATGAGAGATTATTCGTAAGTTTACTGCGAAGCAACTAAAATAAGTTAAAAAGAACTTATTCTGATATGCTTCTCATCTAGCTTATTGAAACAAGTTAAAAAGAACTTATAGAAGGTTGTGAGCCAGTTTCATAAGCTCAAATAAATCTTATAGTATTTTTATTTTACCAAACCTGCCTAATGCTAGAAATGATTAATGGCACGTATCCAGTTATGCACTGAAAAAAATAGTGCTTGGATTCTTTATACAAGTGGTTTATCCAGTTAATTTTCCTTAGCATTTTGGCTTCAATATTTCTATACCTTTTTCATAATAGATACATGAATTAACACATATCTAGGAGTCGAGGTTATTTACTTGTTTACTTTTTAGATTGGCATTGGGGGTTTTACCATTCATGCCTGCCTATGCTATAACCGATGATGATCTGAAACTATTTTTATTTAGTGGTCAATTGTCCCACTCCCACAATGGTTGAATTATTTTAATGGGTAAATAATGTGATGAGCTTTTGTCTAATGCTTGCACAAGTACACAATCATATTGTCTTATTACATGCAGCTGGGGAAATGCTTGCTTTTCTGTGGGTAGATTTTTTTTTTCTTTTTTTATGATTGTGGGTACCTTGTTTTCATCCTAAAGATATATGCCCTATTTTGTTTGGCTTGTGTCATCTGTTGTTCTGTTTCATTAATGTTATTTGTTGTCTTGTTTAGAGATGGCACGGCGTGAGAGACAAAGAAGGAGCAGGAGGCAGAGATGGATTTGGGGATCTATTACTACTGCCATTGTAGTTGGTAGTGCAGCAATAGCATGTTCCTATCTCCCTATGGGTAGAGAATCAACATCTGAGGTTCCTGAACATGATGATGCAGCCAACTAATATACCATCAATACTAACTTCATTGCCGAGTTATGGTAGAGGAGGAGAATAAAAGTCATATGTGCCACTATGTGGCTAACATGTTTCATATCTCTTACTTGATCATTACAATTTTCCGGCATCCCAAGTATGTGCATAATTTCTCTAACGTGCCTTTCACTGGAAGTCTAGTCTAGCTAGTAGATTAGTGGAAGGGTTCAGTCTTTGAGTTGATGAAATAATAATACACCATAATTTCCTATGGATTTCTGGGTGCAAAGTAATTGCTTCACCTGATACATTTGTATTCTTTATGCTTGCTTCTCCAAGCATTTTAACATCACTGAAGAAGATATTTGGTACTTGGTGTTGCTGAACCGTAATAAAGGAAATCTGGTCAAGCGATGCTGCGTGCATAACCTGTTAGAATTCTTCTTTCCAAACTGGTGTTTGGCTTTGATGTTGTAGCAATTTGCTCTTTATTGGATTTTTACAGATAAGGGATTGAGAATTTTTTTATAATATATTTGATGTTAATATAAAATTGTGCGCGTTAGATTATAATTTTTACTTGTGAGAAATGCTGCATTTTCTAAAACACTTTTTAAACATGCTCTAAATTTTGTCAAAGTTTATTTTTAATGTAAAGTTTGACAAAAAATACAAAAAAAAGATATGTAATTTATTTTGAATTGAATGTTCATGTGTAAAATAGTTTTAAATCAGTATCATTTTATTTTATTTTTATCTATACTCATGACTTTTTGGTTTCAGTACTCATATGAAACCAAGAGGAAATAAGTTCGAATTTATCATCAATTGACTTATTACTTTCTGTTTACATTTAATTTAGTTTATATTTAAAGATAATAGTGTAATAATAACAATAACAATAATATTTTCAAGTCAACATTAGAACTTAATAATAACAATAATGGTATACTCATAATAATTAATACAATCTAACTTTAATTTATATATCATAAATATAGTAATTGTTGTAATATAAAAAAAGAAAAAAAAAAGAAAAAAAAAGAAGAAGGTTAAATTAACAAGTCCCTTTGGATCAGCGTAGTCACGTCGCTAGCGGAATTAGTTTCCGATGACACTTGGTCTCTGGCCACGGTTAAAAAAAAAAAAAAGAATTAACTAACTTTCATTGACAAACAAAAACGACGTCGCCACAAGGATTTCATTAACAATTTATTTATCCTATAACTATAATAATAAGTTGGATAAAAAAAAGAAGTAGCGCAGCGGAGCAACGGCATTGGCAATGGAGAAGCTCGGTTCTTCAACTCAACACTTCCTCTTTCAATTTCAACTTCACCAACAACATTCTCTCTTCTTCTCCGTTCCCACCTTCCACCGGAACCGCACCGAATCGCTCTGTTGCAAAAGCAGAAACCGTCGCCTCGAACTCCAAGCACTCTCCAACAAACAAGACCAGCTCTGGCTCAGCGAAGAAGAATTGGAGCTACAATTAGAAGAAGGAGAAGGAGAAGATTCGTATTTGGACGACGACGATGATGATGTCGACGAAGACGACTCGTCGTTTTTGTCCCTCAGCGACAAGCCCGACCGGAACATGGCCTTGCTCGACGATTACGACGGCGAGGAGCTCGACTTTGAGGTCGGTCCCGACCACCGAAGCGGTTCGTGTTTCGCCTTAGGGCTTCTTTGCAAGTTTTGTGATTTCTTTTTTCTAAATATGAAAGAATGCGCTTTTTGCTTGAAACGCAGGATATGTGGCGTTACTTGGGAAGCCGAATGTTGGGAAGAGTACACTGGCGAACCAAATGCTAGGGCAGAAGTTGTCAATAGTTACGGATAAACCTCAAACTACGAGGCATCGGATTCTCTGTATATGTTCTGGCTCCGATTATCAGGTTTTAATCTTATCGCCACCTAATCCTTCTGTTTCTTTTTCCTATTCAAAATCATGTTGAAATACTATCAATTAAAGTGATTTTAGCTAAATGTCAACATGTTTGGTATTTGATTTTGGCTCAAGAATTGATTTTGAGTTTAAACAACCTTTAGTAGTTTTTCAGTTGAATAAAGATTTTATACTGAATTTTACTTTTTTAACTTGCTTTTTAGAATAAAAGCATCTAAACATTACATAAATCATTTTTCTATAAGATCAATTTTAAGCACAGTCAATATCTCTTTTTTAGTTTGTGATATTACTAAAAAATGAGGTTCCCACAATGATAAGCCAATAACACTCCTTGAAACATGGGCAACATTGTGCACAAGTTAAGAGTATTAGTTATTTTTTCATGAGTAATAGATGTACAACAGAATTTATTATATTTTTCCACTTTTCTGACCTTTGAATCTCTTGCAGATGATACTTTATGACACACCTGGTGTTCTACAGAAGGAAATGCACATGTTAGACTCAATGATGATGAAAAACGTTCGCAGTGCTGCAGTTAATGCTGACTGTGTTTTGGTTCTAGTGGATGCACGTAAAGCTCCTGAAAAAGTATGGATCTTCCTTAAAAAAATCGTTTTTTTGTTATTTTCTTTCTTCTTTTTTCAAATTGCCACCCATCTCTAGATTGATGGAGTGTTGGAGGATGGCATTGGAGACCTCAAAGATAAACCCCCCACTCTACTGATTCTAAACAAGAAGGACCTTGTTAAACCTGGCGAACTTGCAAAGAAACTTGAGGTTGGAACAGAGTAATTATTATATATATTTCTTAATTCTCTGGTTTTGGCATGATTTTTCCATTGTTTTATGTCCCTATATTTCAAATTCCTTGCAGTGGTATGAGAAATTTACTGATGTTGATGAGGTTATACCAGTTAGTGCCAAATATGGTCAGGGGGTTGAAGATGTAAAGGACTGGATACTGTCAAAGCTTCCCAAAGGACCAGCTTATTATCCAAAGGCATGTTAAAACTAAAAGTCAGAATTTTGTTGGCCTTGCCCTCATTCAAATTTCCATTTTTGCTGCCACTATTTCATTTCATAGTTAGAGATAAAAACAAGAGTCATTTAGACCACAAAAGAACCGTTTCTTCTGCTATTCCAGGCCTGATTATGAAAAGAGTAAATGTATTTGATTATATGATTTTCATTTAAACTGAAGTAAAAACTGGATAGTTACCATGTTTAAGCTTGTTGAAGTGAACCAGGCTGTGTATATAAATGTCCACGATTGTCACAAATACACATGCTTTAGATACAATAAGAACTTGTATATACCCTTGTCATTTCTTCTGCATAATTGTTTCTTTCATGTGCTAAGCTTGCTTCAATGTTGTTCCTTAATTTGCAGGATATTGTCAGTGAGCATCCAGAAAGATTTTTTGTAGCAGAAATTGTTAGAGAAAAGATTTTTATGCAGTATCGAAATGAAATTCCATATGCATGTCAGGTAATCATCAAGTTCATTTTTTTTTTATATAGCCACACCCTCCCTTCCCAAATTGAAGGAATAACTGATCTCTTTTTGTCAAAATAGTTTCTTATGTCTAATTCTTTCAGGTAAATGTTGTAAACTATAAAGCTCGGCCAAATGCAAAAGAATACATACAAGTAGAGATTTTGGTTGAGAAAAACTCACAGAAGATTATCCTTATTGGAAGAGTATGTCACTTGTACGAGAACTCACTGGATCATAGATCACTTGTTAAATTGTGGAATTTATTTTGTGCAGGACATAGAGTTGCGGAATACTTCCAAAGTTATTTTTGCTTTTTCTGGATTGTGTTTACTATCTTTAACACTGAATTTTACAACATCGTTGCAAAAAGAATTTTATATCTGTCTTGATGTTAACTCTAGACATGCCTTGCAACTTAAAGTAATCTCAATGTCCTTATATTTTGTTCATCTTTAATCTTAGAAATTGTCTTTATTTGATAAAAAAAAAAATCAAAATACTGCTAAAAGATGCCCCTGGCCCCTTTCAAATGAACATTTATCTGGTGCAATATTAAAGACTGAGCAGTAACCATATATATGTTGTGCTCAACTACTTCAGGAAGGAAAGGCTTTGAAACTGCTTGCAACGGCTTCTCGCCTTGATGTTGAAGATTTTTTACAGAAGAAAGTTTATCTTGAGGTGCCAATTTACATAGTTCTTTTATTCTGTATTAGTGCTACTCATTTTGAATCTGGACATGCATATTTAGCTGTTTAATCTTGTGCTTCAAGTGGTAATGTGGCATACATTTAATTCCAGACTGGAATATTTACTCTATACTGGTGTCTGAACTCTGAACAGATTGAAGTGAAGGTTAGAGCAAATTGGCGACAAGATGAAGGGCTTCTTAATCACTATGGTTATGGGGGTCAGATACGTGTTATATAATATATGAAGATGCCAAAAAAAAAATCATCAGACATCTAGTATAATATGTAAGTTGAGATCCCTTGCCACCATTGCCATCAAAACAGGATAACAACATGTCTGGACCATGATGCTGGATTGGATACTACACCATGTACAAATGCTGCTGCAAAGCAAGAGCATGGGTTCTTCAAGTTATGCTGCTTATGGATTAGATACTAAACACAGTTCGCATAACAAGTAGTAGTAGAGAAGCAGAAAAATCAGCAATCTGAATCCCCTTTTCTAATACAACATTTGTTTTCATTAGCTATGTTGCTCCTTTCTCCATGATGCATGTATTTCTTGATTAAATATTCTTAGGTTTCCTTTACATATTTTTTTTTGTTGGGGGCGGGGGCAAACAAATCTAATTTGAACTTTATATTGAAGCAATTAAGTTTTGACCCTACAATATATATTGTTAGCTTATGATTAATGAGGTATTTGGTACAAATCTTATTTAGAGTTTAATTTTATCATGAGTGCTTAAACATGTTTACCTAATTTACAAAGTACTCGTCATGTGAACTTTTCTTAACTTATTTTAGTAAACCTATTATCTATTATAAAAGGGTTATTACTAATTTACACTGATGTAGGTTCATAATCTATTCAATCATTTATTGACATGTGTCTAATTTATCATGTCACATAATAAAATTCAAATATTAAATAAATATTATCTAATCAATTTTGAATCTATATCTATGTAAAATAAAATTTACAAATTCATAAATAGGTTTGCAAGACACGTGACAAAAACGACGTTGTTTCTTATGGTTTAAAAGGTAAGTGTCATTATTTGGTATTTTGGAAGATATGTGCTTAGTTGATTATCACAAGAAAAAATAATAATTTAACGTGTCACAAACAACACTCGATATTATTAAGGATTTTGCAAACGAAATCATATATTATTTAGGGTTTCATAAACAAAACTCTAAATAATTTAAGATTTCACAAATGAAACTCTAAATGATTTAAGGTTTTCTCAATCAAACACTAAGTGATTTAAGGTTTCACAAAATAAATAATAAATAGTTTAGGGTTTAAAATAAAGCCTTATATTATTTAGGATTTCACTAAGGAAACTCTATTATTTAGGGTTTCACAGATAAAACCCTAAATATTTTGGGGATTCAACCCTAGGTGATTTAGGAATTCCTAAATTAAACCCTAAATGATTTATGATTTTATAAATATAACCCTTGATGACTTAGGATTTCAAAAATAAAACCCTAAATGATTAAGGGTTTTACAAAAGAAACTCTAAATAATTTAGAATTTCACAAACCAAACCTAAATGATTTAGTGTTTCACAAACAAAACCATAAATGATTTAAGATTTCACTAATGAAATCCTAAGTGATTTAAAGTTTCACAAAAGAAAAATTAATATTTAGGGTTTCAAAATCAAATCCTTATATTATTTAAAGTTTCCAAATTGAAGACATAAATGATTTAGGGTTTCGTAAACAAAACCCTAAATGATTTTGGATTCTACAAATGAAACCCTAAGTGATTTAAGGTTTTACAAGCAAATACCTATATTATTTAAGGTTATACAAACAAACCCTATATTATTTAGTGTCTCACATACGAAACCCTATAATTATAATTTCACCAACGAAACCATAAATGATTTAAAGTTTCACAAACGAAACCTTTAATCATTTTGAATTCCTCAAATGAAACCATATATTATTTTAGGTTTCACAAACAAAACACTATATTATTTAGGTTTCACAAATGAAATCCTAAATGACTTAAGGTTTCACGAATGAAACACTAAATACTTAAGGGTTTTAAACCCATAAATTATTTAAGGTTTAAAAAACAAAGCACTGTATCATTTAACTTTTCCAAAATAAAGTCATAAATGACTTAAGGTTTCACAAACTATTTGGGGTTTCACATACGAAACCCTAAATGATTTAGGGTTTTACAAACAAAACCCTAAATGATATAAAGATTCACAATAAAAACACTACATGATTTAGGGTTTCACAAACAAAACCGTAAATGCTTTAGAGTTTCATAAGGAAACCCTATATTATTTCAAGTTACACAAACAAAACCCTTTAGGGTTTCACCAACGAAACCTTATCTTATTTAGGGTTTCATAAATGAAATCCTATATTATTTAAGGTTTTACAAACAAAACCTTAATTTTTCTAAGGTTTCACAAATGAAACCTTAATTGATTTAAAGTTCATTAAATGAAACCCTAAGTGATTTAGGGTTTGACAAAAGAAACATTAAATAAATTGGGGTTTATAAACAAAACCTTATATTTTTTTGGGCTTTCTAATTGAAGCTAGAAATAATTTAGGGTTCTTAAACGAAACCCCAAAATATTTAGGGTTTCACATACAAAACCCTAAATGATTTAGAGTTTCACAAATGAAACCCCTAATGATTAAGGTTCTCAAAATGAAACCCACAATGAGTTAAGGCTTCAACACGAAAACCATAAACGATTTTGGATTCCACAAAAGAAATCCTATATTATTTAGGGTTTTACAAACGAAACCCTATATTATTTTGTGTTTCACAAACGTAACCTTCAATGTTTTACGATGTCATTATGAAATCCTAAATGATTTAAGGTTTCACAAACAAAACCTTAAATACCTTAGTGCCTTACAAATAAAATTGTAAATGATATATGGTTTAAAAAGCAAAGCAATATAATATTAAGGTTTTCTGAATTGAAGTCATAAATGATTTTGGGTTTCACAAATAAAATCTTAAAATAGTAAGCGTTTAACATACAAAATCCTAAATGATTTTAGGTTTCACAAACAAAACCCTAAATGATTTAGGTTTTGACAATAAAAACCCTAAATGATTTAAGGTTTCACAAACAAAATCATTAATGATTTAGTGTTTCACAAACGAGACCCTAAATGATTTAGGGTTTTACAAATGAAACCTTAAAATATTTAGGGCTTCACAAACAAAAAACTAAATGATGCAGGGTTTCACAAATGAAACCTTACATGAGTTAAGGTTTCACAATCAAAACCCTAAATGATTTTGAATTTCACAAACCAAACCCTATATTATTTAGGGTTTCACAAATGAATCCCTATATTATTTTGTTTTTCAAAAACGAAACTCTAACTATTTTAGGATTTCATATGAAACCCTATATGATTTAAGGTTTCACAAATGAAACCCCGAACTCCTTAGTGTTGTAAAAAAAATCGTAAATAGTTATAAGGTTTAAAGAGCAAAACATTTTATTATTAATGTTTTCCCAATTGAAGTCATAAATGATTTAGGGTTTCCCAACGAAACCCTTAATTACTAAAGGTTTCACAATCGGAACCCTAAATGTATTTGGACTTCACAAACAAAACCTTATAATATTTTGTACTTCACAAATAAAACCCTAATTTCCTTTGTGTTTTACAAAAAAATTGTAAATGGTTTTACGGTTTAAAAAGAAAAGCATTATATTATTAAGGTTTTCCCAATTAAAATCATATATGATTTATTGTTTCACAAACGAAATCCTCAAATATCAAATATTTCATATACAAAACCGCAAATGACTTGGAAATTAACAAACAAAACCCTAATGGATTTAGGGGTTCATAATACAAACATTAAATGATTTAAGTTTCACAAAAAAAAAACCCTAAAAGATATAAAGTTGTAGAAACAAAACCTTAAAATATTAAAGGTTTCACAAACGAAACCCTAAATAATTTGGGTTTCACTAACAAAACCTTAAATAATTTAGGGTTTCACACAAGAAACCTCAAATGATGTAGGATTTCACAATCAAAACTCTAAATGATTTAAGGTTTCACAAATGAAACCTTGGATTAGTTAATGTTTCACAACCGAAACCTTAAATGATTTTAGAATCTGCAAACGAAACCTTATATTATTTAAGGTTTCACAAACAAAACCTTAAAAGTTTTAGGGTTTCATTTTGGAACCCTAAATGGTATAAGTTTCAAAATGAAACCCTAAATTTGTAAGTGTTTTACAAAAAAAACTTTATACTATTTTAGGGTTTTCCAAATTGAAGTCATATATGATTTATCATTTCATAAACGAAATCCTAAAATATTAAAGGTTTCATAAATCAAACTTTAAATGATTTAAGAATTCACAACTAAAACCCTAAAGGATTTAAAGGTTCACAATACAAACAAACATTAAATGATTAAAGTTTCACAAACGAAAACCTAAATGGTGTAAGTTTTCACAAATGAAATTTTAAATGATTTAGGATATCACAACCAAAACCTTAAATGATTTAGGGTTTCACAAATGAATCCCAATAATATTAAGGGTTTCATCAACAAAACCCTAAATTATTTAGGGTTTCACAAACTAACCCTTAAATGATTTAGGTTTTCACAAACGAAAACCTAAAATATTTGGGGTTTCACAAATGAAAACATAAATGATTTAGGGTTTCACAAATGAATTCTAAATGATTCAAAGTTTTACAAATGAAACTCTAACTGATTTAGGTTTTAATAAATGAAACCCTGGATGATTTAAGATTTCACAAATCAAACCCTAAATGATTAAAGATTGCACAACACCATGTTAAATTAGTTAAGGTTTCACAACTGAAACTATAGATGATTTTAGAATACACAAACGATACCCTATATTATTTAGGGTTTCTCACACTAATCCTTATATTATTGTGTTTCACAGACGAAACCCTAAATGTTTTAGGGTTTCACAAACAAAACCCTAAATACAAAAATGAATTAAGGTTTCACAAAATATTTTAAGGTTTCACAAACGAACCCATAAATGATTTATTGTATCAAAAAGCATGGCATTATATTATTTCAGTTTTTCCAATTGAAGTTGAATACAATTTAGCGTTTCAAAAACAAAACCCTAAATGATTTAGGATTTTGTAAATGAAACCCTCAATGATTTAGGGTTTTACAATGGAAACCCTAAATTATTTAGGGTTTCACAAATGGAACCTTAAATAATTGTGTTTCACAAGAAAAATCCTAAAGGATTTAGGGTATCACAAATGAAATCCTAAATGTTTTAAGGTTTAACAAACAAAACCTAAATGATTTAGGGTTTCACAATACAAACATTAGATGATTTAGGGTTCATAAACAAAACTCTAAAATACTAAGGGTTTCACAAAAAAAACCTAAATGATTTAAGGTTACATAAAAGAAACCTTGAATGGATTAGGGTTTCACAAATAAAACCCTAAATAATTATGATTTTCTCAATGAATCCCTAAAGTAGTAAATGTTTCACAATCAAAACCCTAAATAAGTTTAGAATACACAAACAAAACCCTATATTATTTAAGTTTCACAAACAAAACCTTAAATTCATTAGTGTTTTACAAAAAAAACCATAAATGGTTTTAGGGTTTAAAAAAGAAAAGCTTTATATTATTAAGGCTTTCCCTATTAAAGTAAAAAAAAAAATGATTAAGAATTTCACAAACAAAACTCTAAAATACTAAGGGTTTCACATACAAAACCCTTAATGGTTTTGGGTTTCACAAAAAAACCCTGAATGAATTAAGGTTTTACAAATAAAATCCTAACTTATTAAGGGTTTCACGATAAAATCCCAAAATGATATTAGGTTTAACAAATGAAACCCTAAATGATTTAGGTTTTCTTAACAAAACCTTAAATTAGTTAAGGTTTTACAAACGAAACCCTAAATATTTTAGAATCCACAAATGAAACCAGATATTATTTAAGGTTTCACAAACAAAATCCGAAATTGCTTAATGTTTTATAAATAAAAATTGTAAAATATTTTTAAGGTTTAAAAAGAAAAGCATTATATTCATAAGGTTTTCCCAATTGAAGTTGTATACGATTTATCGTTTCACATACGAAACCCTACATGATTTGGGGTTGCCTTACAAATCTTAAATGATTTTGGGTGTTATAAACAAAATCCTAAATGATTTAAGGTTTCACAAACAAAACCATAAAATGCTTTAAGGTTTCACAATCGAAATCTTAAATGATTTAGGGTTTCACAAACAAAATCCTAAATGATTTAGGGCTTCACAAATGAAATCTCAAATGATATAGGGTTTCACAAACGAAACCCTAAATTATCTAGGCTTTGAAAAATGAAACCCTAAATAATATAAGGTTTAACCAATAAAATCCTAAATGATTTAGGTTTTCTCAACGAAGCCCGAAATTAGTTATGGTTTCACAAACGAAGCCCTAAATGATTTATTGTTTCACAATACAAATATTAAATGCTTTAAAGATTCACTATGAAAACCTAAATGACATAGGGTATGACAAACGAAACCTTAAAATATTAAGGGTTTCACATAAGAAACCCTAATTAATTTAGGTTTCACAAACCAAACCTTAAATGATTTGGGGTTTCACAAATGAAACCCTAAATAATTTAAGGTTTCATAATACCACCCTTAAATAATTCAGGGTCTTACCGATGAAATTCTAAATGATTTAAGGTTTCACAAATAAAACCCTAAATTCCTTAGTGTTTTACAAAAAAAAAGTTGTAAATGGTTTTAGGGTTTGAAAAGCAAAGTGTTTATTATTAAGGTTTTCCTAAATAAAGTCATAATTGATTTAGAATTTCATAAATAAAACTCTAAAATACTAAGGGTTTCACATATGAAATCCTAGGGTTTCACAAATAAAACCCTAAATGATTAGAAATCTGACAAATGAAACTATAAATGAATTAGCGTTTCACCAATGAAACCCTAAATGATTAAGGTTTTCACGATAGAATCCCAAAATAATTTAAAGTTTCACAAATGAAACCTTAAATGATATAGGGTTTCATAAACGAAACCCTAAATGAGATATAGTTTCACAAATGAAGCCCTAAATGATTTAGTTTTTCTCAACAAAACCTTAAATTAGTCAAGGTTTTACAACTGAAACTCTAAATGATTTTGGAATCCATAAACGAAACCAGATATTATTTAGGATTTCACAAACGAAACCTTATATTATTTTATGTTTTAGAGACAAAACCCTAAATGCTTTAGGGGTTTCATAATGAAACCCTAAATGATTTAAGTTTCACAAACAAAACCCTAAATTCCTTAGTGTTTTACAAAAAAAAACCATAGAATGGTTTTAGAACCAAAAAAGCAAAGCATTATATTCATCAAGTTTTCCCAATTGAAGACGTATATGATTTATCGTTTCACATACGAAACCTTACATGATTTTTGGGTTTCACAAATGAAACCCTACATGATTTGTTCTTTCACAAATGAAACCCTAAATTTAGGGTTTTATATTACAAACATTAAATGATTTAGGATTTTACAAACAAAATCATAAATGATTTAAGGTTTCCCAAATAGAACTTTATAAGATTTAAGGTTTCACAATTGAAATCCTAAATAATTTAAGGTTTCACAAACAAAATCATAAATGATTTAGGGCTTCATAAATGAAATCTCAAATAATTTAGGGTGTCACAAATGAAACCCTAATTTATTTAAAGTTTCACAAATGAAACCCTACATGATTTATGATTTCACAAATGAAACCCTAAATGATTTAGGGTTTTACATTACAAACATTAAATGATTTAGGGTTTCACAAACAAAATCTCAAATAATTTACGGTGTCACAAATGATACCCTAATTCATTTAAAGTTTCACAAACGAAACCCTAATTGATTTTTTTGAGTTTCAAAAACAAAATCTTAAATAATTTAGGGTTTCAAAAACAAAACCCTACATGATATAGGGTTTCACAAATGAAACCCTAAATGCCTTAGGTTTTCTCAAAGAAACCTTAAATTAGTTAAAGTTTCATAAATGAAATCCTAAATGATTTAGGGTTTCACAATACAAATATTAAATGATTTAAGAATTCACAAATGAAAATCTAAAAGATTTAGTGTTTCACAAACGAAACCCTAAAATATTAAGGGTTTCACATACAAAACCCTAATTAATTTAAGTTTCACAAACCAAACCCCAAATGATTAGGGGTTTTATAAACAAAACCCTAAATGATTAAGGGTTTCATAAACAAAATCCTAAATTATTTAGGGTTTCATAATACCATTCTTAAATGATTAAGGGTTTCACAAACGAATACCTAAATGATTTGGGATTTGACAAAAAAAAAGAACCCTAAATGATTTAGGGTTTTCCATATGAAATCCTAAATGATTTAGGGTTTCACAAACAAACCCTATAAGATTTAGGGATTCACAAATGAAACCCTATATTATATAGGGTTTCATAAACAAAACTTTATATTATATAGGGTTTCACAAATGAAACCTTAAATGGTTTAGGTTTCATAAATGAAACACTAATTAATTAATGGATTTTGTTTGTGAAACCCTAAATCATTTAAGGTTTCACAAACAAAACCTTATAAGATTTATGGTTTCATAAATGAAATCCTAAATGGTTTACGATTTCAAAAACAAAACCCTAAATCTTAACACTCTAGACCTTATACCATAAATCATATAGTGAAAATAACTAAACCTTAAACACTAAACTATATCTCTTAAACACTAAATCCTAAACAATAGCATATAAATACTAACAATGAAACTCTGAATCATAAAACCATATCCTATAAAACCTAAACCAAAAACCATGAATCCATAAAATACTAAACCATAAACCATGAAACCTTGGAAACTGGAACATAAAGTCCTAGACCTTAAACCATGAAACCATAAACCTTAAAATCCATAACTTTAAACCTTAAACCTTAAACAATGAAACATTGAACCTGTCTATAATTCCTATAATTGTGAATCTTAAATCCTAAAACCAAGAACCTTAAACATTAAACATTAAACATTAAATCTTGAATCCTAAACTATAAACTTTAAAACCATATCATATAAGCCCAAAACCTTAAACTTTAAGCACTAGACACAAACCTTAAACCTTGGACCACACATCATGGACCATAAATCCTAAAACAATGAACTCTAAACCATACACACTGAAACCATAAATGATGAAACTTTAAACCCTAAAACCATAATCTTATTAAAATCTTAAACCTTGAATCCTAAAATCATGAATCTTAGATAATGAATTCTAAACCCTAAAATTGTGAAAAAAGAACCTTAAAATCCTAAATCACTGTTGACATGACTTTTAAGGTAATTTTATAAAAGTTAACGAATTTACTTTACTTGATAATTTATGATTAAAAGATGAAAATTATTTTATATTGATATTATAACCTTTTTTATATTATTTTTTATTGACCAATTATTAATATGTAATAATTTTTTATTTTAAATTTTAGTCTGTTACATTATTATTGTAGTAACAAAAAACCATAAACTAGACAACAATATTTTAAAAATATTTCCGTCCCAATGTTAAAAAAAAAAAAAAAAAAAACTTAAAATGATAACGCGAATATAACTTAAACTTAACCCTTAAGAAAAGAAGTCACTGTTAATGTTTTTTTTTTTTTACTTTGTTTGTTTAAACTTTTGAGAAAAAAAACATAAAACTAAATTATATTTTTTATTAGCATTTTAAAAGATATTAAACTATAATTACCTTTTAAAACAAAATAAAAATGTATCTTTACTGATAACACTTTCTTTGCATCATTTTTTTCTAAAAAAAATATTATTTTGTACAATTTTAAAATGACTTAAAAAAATGTAAACAAACACATTAAATTCTCAACTATTCAGGTGAAGAGCTTAACTACTCAAGCATTAACTATACATAAAAGAAAACTGGGCTCACACTCTAATTTTCTAAGTAGGCTTTAACTTTTATCAGTCCTATAACCAAACTCAAATAGAATACCTTGGGAACGAGCCAACGCATTGATAAGTCAAATTCTCAAACTCTTTTGAACTAAGAGTTGTCAAGTGATACATACTATATTTTCACGGGCTTCAAAACTTGTAGCTATGGGCTATTAATGGGCAACATAGCCCATAGGTTTTCTTGAAGCTTTCTCATATAGTGTGGCTGTGAAACCAAGAAACATGTTTGGTTTGTCCGTGTAATAATAAGCCGAGAGAGAAGAGAATCATGCTCCATAAGGAACAACAAGAAGATAAGTTTGAGAAAAACAAAAGCAGCAGCAAACAGAATATGCCTTTCTAAATATATAAAATCACGATTTTGAGTGACAAATGGTCAATGTCATCCTTTTTCCAGAGCCCATTTAGACCGCACGATTATTCCGGTTGAGAACAAAGGAAAATCAAATATCATAAACCAAAAAAAAGAAAAGAAAAAGGAATTAAATTAAAATATCTAGTGAATTTTTTTGTCCCATCATGGGTATCCTATAATCCATCAGCCTAAAAACTAATTTACTCTGACTGTAGTTGACTCGAAAAGTTTTTGAACATAATAATGATCGAATACTAGACTTCTTAAATTGATAGTTCAGACAGCATGTGAGCACAAATACTTAAATGTTGCCGATCACTCAACTTAAATATCTAGTATACAGTGAGAGTGTAGTTGAGATAAATGTTTTAACTCCACAAAGTATCTTCTAACAACATTTACAAATATTCCCCTTTTCCACCCATTCGCACTTTCCAGGAAGAAAGTCACATCTATTTCTCAAAAGAAGCTTCTTCTTTGAAGAGAAAATCCCTTTTCAAGATCGTTGTCTAAAGTTTCACGTAATTTTTCCTCTGTTTTTCTTTGGCTAATGTGAGAACCGCGAAACAATTTAATTTAATATATACTATACGCGTTGCCTAAGATTCCGGTTAATTTCCACCATCAATGAAGCTGCCGTTTCACCTTTGATCTTCTTCTTATCGTGTCAAAACTTTTTACAAATAATAGCCAATATTAAAACTCCTAATTAACTTTTTGTTTATTAATATATGCACATACATGCATGCATGATCTTAAGGAAGAAAAGAAAAGTGTGTAGCCATGTGTTAATCATATATTTTGTTCTAATATAACTCTATTAAAAAAAAATTAAAAGTGTTCAGTAGTTACTATTGATCATTTATAGGGTACGAATCAAAGGCATAAATATCTAGACTAACCCTCACATGGTTAATTCAAGTAGAACGTGCTTGAATGTGTATACAAATATTATAAGAAAAATTAGTCTCATCATATCATATCATAGACATTCTTAACTCTCGATATTATTTTCTACAAAGGATATATACCTATTCTATATAGTATATATATCATAATTAAAGACTAACCCTGCTCTCAACAAATCTTATCACAACCCAACCCCTTCCCTGCAAAAGAAGAAAAAGAATCCACCATGTTATCGGCTTGTACATTAAAAGAATAATTCTCATATTCCAAATTAATGTTCGCAAATAACTTATCAAGATAAGAACAACATCTCCTGATAATTATAACCAATAAGCCAACTCTCCTAATTACAATCACACATTTGTTTTTAACCATAGTTGTCAATTCAATAAGTAAACCAAATTGCACACACACACACAGTGACACCGAATTTGGAAATGAAGGCTGTTGTCAAGTCACTCATTTCTTATCTCAAATGCTTTAACAATACACTTTTGTTATTTTTTGCAAGTTGTTGGCACCTGTGTCCATATTTGACTAGTAATGTACGTACGGTATAGTATATATGTAAACAATTATACATATATACATGACGCTGATAGAATAGACTAATGGAGTAATAGACGATTGTAATTTGTAAATGCACTTTATAACAAGTGACAACATCATATACAGGACGATCAATATGCACCCAAATTCTAGTGACACGGTTAGCACGCATGCACGCCAAGGTCCATCGAAGTGCAAATTGAAATTGGCATGGCAGTGCCAACATGCATGTGTGTCGTGTTCTGCATTATTGTTCGGACTCATGATACTCATAGAGTTATAGTCACATCGAGGTAAAAACGTACATACACATCACTCGTCTAGCTAGTCTTTTTGACCAACTTAAAAACATTTTGTGAAACTACGTACTTTTAGTTTGTGTGCTATTTTTAGCGTAAAATAATCTATTTAGTTTATAAATATGCAAATCTATTAAGACAAATGAGAAAATGAAATAACTCTTCAGAAATTTCGTGAGGTAACTTGTATAGTTATCTTTAATGAAGTTTTATTATTTTAATCGCATTTTCCATCATAAATGAAGCATTACTTAAAAGGCTACAAAATCTAGATACAGGATACAACACACTACATGGATATAAAGATAGGACAAAAAATTTAAAATTAAAAACATGACAAATTTTGAATACGTTAGTAAAAAAAATATAAAAAAAAAAAAACTTATATCATATTAATACTTTGATAGTTTATAATTTGTCATTAACTCACAGCTATAATAATAATCATCACAATATTATTAAAAAAAAATTATGTTCATATATATATATATATATATAATAATTAGTCTTAACAAACGTGATCAATAAAATTATAAAAGTATCATTAGAAAATTCAATTTTAAAATTTGATTAAAAGAAGAGAAACATGTAAGAAAAGCAATAGAAAAAGACATTATGCAAATGACAACTGAACGTTGTATAGTTCTACAATTCTTAATTTTTAAAATTTATTTTTTTAAAATTAAAAAATGATTCACGGATCGGAGCTGTGTTCAAATGCAACTTGAATTAAACACTTCTAGAATACATACTAGGACAATATCGATGTTCGACACCAGTAAATTGACTATTCTAACTAAAGTATCTAGACTTTATAAGATTTGAGTGTTTCATTTAAATCAACGAATTTTTGATCAAATAAATCAAGCTTATTACAATATTATTAAAATCCAATCTAAAATCAAAATTCCAACATATCTTAACTGATTTCTCACAAGCAATATAAAACATCAATTCATTTAATTTTTATTTTATTTTTAGTATCATAAAACAAATCTCATTCTTTTTGTAACTTGATTAAAATCGCTTAACGATGCATTTTAAAAAAATACAGCATTACAGGCATTATAATAATACATTTTGAGACATCTTAGGTAGGAATTCTTGCGTGTTTCGTTTGATTGCATACAAACGCAATATGGAGTACATGGGTGTAGCCGCTTTCTCCCAATCGAAGGAAATTAATGATTTTTGCAAATTATTGGCCTCATTAATTTGAACCTAAATTTGTCGTGAAAAGTGTCGAGGATGCTGACGAAAGTTCCAAAATTTTATGGAGCATTCATTCATTCAACACAAACCTATATTTAAGGGTGCCGTGGTCAAAGTCCTAGTTTCAGAATTCAGCTTCATACATTGATTGCATTCCATTAAATAATAATAAATTAATATGCAATGAATTAAAATTTTGAAATTTTGAAACATCTTGTCAATCGATCTGAAGCGACTTGATCAATAATAGCCTCTTCACAGGAGAAGACTGAAGAAAGACTAGTAGATATATATACAAAAGCTACGTTATAGTTTTTAGTTTCTCAGGTGGCATCTCGATTTCAACACCGAAATTACAAAGTTTAATTATGAATCAGTTTGCTGGAGTGAAATTAAATTAAATTCTTGAGTTAAAATATAGTGTATAAATGCGTATTTCATATTATTTATTGTTTATTTAACTCATTTTTCATTTTTTTTGTTTTTTTATACAAAGTGAACGAAGTTATAAATTATAACGAAACAGTAGTCTAAAATAAGCTACTGCTCCATCATAAGAGACATTTTCTAATCAATTGTAACAGTTCAGTTGATACCATTTTAGTGCAACCATTTAAAATGTTTATTTAAAATTAATTAAGCTTGCATATATATGCAGTGGATAATTAGTGCACCACAAAGAACTTAATTATTTTATATTTCATATGTGACAAAGATTGTGATATAAGAAAAGAAAAGACAGTGCATGATCACACTCACAAGAAAAAAAGGACTGAAAATAAATATTGGGACTCAACGAACACAAGAAACTTAGAATTTTAGAGAGAGGCAACAGACACTGTCAGTTTCTGGCAATAGCAGCCCACACAAACAAGTGAAACAACAGTAATAAAATAAAAATAAAAATAAAAGCAGTAATATATCATTATTATTATTATGTCTTGAACTGGCCCCTCTTTTGTGCTGCTTCACTTACGCTACGTGATGCATGTAACACACGAAAAGGGTTTCCTTTTGCAATTTGAACAAGTGCAATCGTGTACGGTCCTCACCACGCAGACACACAATCCATGAACATTGCTCCTAATTAATAAGCTTTGGCCCCTCCATTTCAAATCCCATACAATTATTTCTATGTGCTCAACTCTCGTGTTAGTTGAAATTTAAATTATACTACTCTAGCTGCTACTTTCGTTATTAGGAGTACTATAATAATTGATGATGATAGAAAATATAAGAAACGTATATTGACTAAGAAGAGTAAAATAAAAATTTAACAAGTGCTCACAAAATACTAGTAATCGTTAATTGGGCAATCATAATTAGTTAGTTATACACATGTCCTAAAAGTATATATAAACAGTCAAATATATTATTATGCGATGTAGTGTTTCTGCTAATTAATGAGAGTTATTGAAATGATGTTGAATTACGTCGACCCTTCCTTTTATATATGGTAATCATCCTTCATTAATGACAGACAATTCTCGCACTCGTGACTAAGACTTGAAGCTTATCTTTCCGTTAAAATGGGGTTCATGTCAAGAGGGGACGATCAGGATCATCAGATCCAAAATCTCTCTCGAGTTTTAGATTGAGGTAAGATTTCTATGTTGTATTCGTAGTCTAATATTCAAGTTCTCAGGTTTTAAAATATTTGTGAATTGTGATTTCGGCCAAATTATCAAAAAAAAAATTAATCACCGCGACCACATTGCTTAACTTTTAGTCTGAACCTTTTTTATCCAGGGAGCAAATGATACCAAGTTACTTGTATAAATATCATTGCTTATAAAATTTATATCATAAATAATATTTTTTTCAAACATAATAAGATTTGCAAAATTTATTTAAAAGCACTTTCATTATCAGACTTATCATTTGAGTGATGTACAATTTAAATTTACTTGGAGTTACAAGACCCCACGAAAATAAGATGAACTAATAACTCATCTAAACAAACAATTATGTAGATGCTCGAATGTTCGAAGAAATGAAATATTGATTAAAATTGCAACTATGATCATAATTGCAATTTAAAATCTTAGTTCAAGTTACTAAAAAGGAGAACAAATTTTGATATAATCTGGATAAAAAAAAGTTATGCAATAATTACTTAAAACTTTATAAAAAAAAATTATTTGATTAAAAGCACCACAGATTGCAAAAGATGTACCTCCATGATCCAACCAAAAACTTTATAATATATATATATATATATATGATGAGAATAACCATGTAACAAAATTTTACTCAAATAATTACATTAGTCATATAATTTTTATGAAACTATTTTATTAGTCATTGAGGTTGTTATTAACGGACAACTTGTGAGTGTATTGTTCATTTTTTTTCTTTTATATATACTATATATTTGACTAGACATGAAAAATTAATTATTATTCTTATTCTTTTTATCCGCATACTAATTATATAGCAAACTGCGAATGAGTTCTGATTTGGGGCATAGATTCGCCTAACTGGAAAGGAAGGGTCGATGCTTAGTTACAATAAGTTTAGTGGTAGAGATGGAACTGATGACACAGAAAGCTCAAAACCATTGAAGCGTGGAATGTTTCAAGTTGGCTACTGTACAGCCACGTGACATCTTCTTCAGTTGACTTGGTAGTAAGAAACATTGTTTTTAAAAAAGTTAGTAGTTCTTAAAGATCTCATTAATCACTGAAAAATAAAAATTAGCACAAAACATCGTTAACTCAAAAAGTTAATTTAATCAACGAATTATATACTTTAATTACTCGGTGATAATTTAAAAAAAAAAAAAAAAACTAATTAACAATGGTAGCTATAGTAGATAGAATGTTTCCTCTCACAACTTACAAGAAAGTACAAGCTGTAACACTTTGCAGATTGCACAGTCACTAATACATCGCCTCACGTGAAATGCCACATCTTATCTCAACACCCTTCACGAAGACTCGTTCCCAACGGAAGTAGTAGTAATATAGAATAATAAAAATAAATTTACGTAATAGTAATAATAATAATAATAATAATAAAAACATGGATGTATTAGGATGAGAGATGGGTGAGTCTATAAAAGAGCAACATTTGAGTTTGGGTTGAAAGAAGGGTCACTTACGGCAACAACGCATACTCTCCATGCTCTGTTTCATCTTTCTTCAAACTTGTACCAAATTAAAAACCTTTGTTTTCAAATCCACACCACGATGGACTCGTTTCTCTTGAAAGCAGAAAAGGCCAACGCCATTCGAAGCTACAACATCTTCGCCTTCGTTTCCAAAGCCCTTCGCATTCTCGAACTCTGCGTCGCGCTCCTCCTCCTCTCGTGGTTCCTCACGCGCCTCCCCTTCGCCTTCGCCCTCTCCGCCCAATTCCTCCGCCGCCTCTTCGCCTTCGCCGCCAGCCCCCTCTTCGTCTTCGCCCTCTCTAACGCCATCATCGCCGCCCTCCTCGCCCAGTCCCGCCGCCTCTCCTCCCCCCACTCTGCCGACTCCCTCTACCGCGAGTTCCTCAACACGCGCACCACCTCCGTCCCCGTACCTCACGCGCCTCCGCCTACGACGCGCGTGCCGCCCGAGCCCGAGTTCCACGACAAGCAGGTCATCGCCGAGACGGTGCAGGAGAAGGACACGCCCTCCGTCGACGCCGCAGCGGCCGCGAAGTACCGCCGGAGTCAGTCCGAGAAGATAAAGGCGGACGACGCCGGGAAGCCTCTGCGCCGGAAACAGCTCCGGCGGTCGGAGACCGAGAAGCGGCCGGAGATCTCGCCGGAAATTTTGTACCCGCAGGACGAGCTCAGCAATGAGGAGTTTCAACGCGCCATAGAAGCGTTCATCGCGAAGCAATTGAGGTTTCTAAGGGAAGAGTCTTCCGCCATTGTTGTTCAGAATCTCTCGTAGATTTTAAATCCTAGAAAAAAAGCGCTTCAATATATAATGAAAATCCATCCCAAAAAAAATAAAATTAGAGAGATATTATAATACTACATGGCACTACTAGTTTCCTTCTCTGCTGCTCCGATTAACTGTAGTGTACAGTGTTGATAATGATATATATTTTGATATTATATTTTCTCCTCAATTATATATAAGAATTAATGTCAGTGTTTTAATAATTAATTAGGCGCGTGTTTTGGCGAAAATAAGGTGAGGAAAATACGTGGAAGCAATAATCATGGAATGGAACTGGAGAATATGTTCTGAGGTGTATTATTTGATGATGATAATGAGGGATTTGATCGAGAATTGGAATGAATGCTGATCTTATTCTACAGTTTAATGTTACTCGTAGTAGTAGCTAGGAAGAGAGGGAAATGGAACTACGTACAGTAATTGTTTGCTTGTTTGGTTTGATTGTGGTAAGTAAAAGCAAGGGAATGGAATGGAATTGTATTCCCAATAAACGTGAATAATGGATGATGCTTAATTAGTTCATGTAGCATCCAGAAGCATAATTTGAATATGAATTATGTTTCGTTTGGGAATTGATTTATTAATTATTTGCAATTTGCATGATCATAGTAGAGGCAGATCGAGCATTTGATTTTGCTTGCTAGTTGAAAAAGTTGCACAGGAAAGGGAAGCCATGAAACTTGGGTTGGGTCATTTTATGTTTCCACGTAGGACGAGCCACCAATAATTCCCTCGTTATTCGCATTCCATGCAATAGAATATAGATAGATAACCCTAAATAATCTCACCAAGTTGGTCACCGGATGTTTTTATACACCCAATTTTTAATATTCATAAAAAAAAATCATTAATTTTATTTCTCAAATACTATTATTTTTTTATATAAAAAAGTAATAAAATTATT
This sequence comes from Amphicarpaea edgeworthii, assembly GCA_014843725.1. Taxonomy (NCBI): domain Eukaryota; kingdom Viridiplantae; phylum Streptophyta; class Magnoliopsida; order Fabales; family Fabaceae; genus Amphicarpaea; species Amphicarpaea edgeworthii. The sequence continues at coordinate 7,882,567 of CM026325.1, forward strand.
TAAATAAAATCTCAAAGTATTGTAGTAAAGCAATGTCACATTGGTTCCTAAAATATACTTTTTATTTTAGAATAATCAAGTTTTAATCTTTGTCAATAAAATATAGAATTTTATTTAATAATAATAATAATATATTTTTCCTTTAGTATGTATATATCTACTTACGCTTTCATGGTATTTTTTTTTAGTTAAAAGAAGATAAAATGGAGAGAAATAAAAAAATATTTCCTATTAAATGTAGAAAATTAATTACGTAGTTGTGAATTACAACAACATTTTCAACTAAATCAACATAATAATTTTTTAGAAAAAAAAACGTGCATCGTTTATCTGCATGACTTTTATCTACATAACTTTCTCTTTTTGAATTTCTTCTTCTTATAACAAATTCATGTAAAATAATTGCATGTTTTTTTCTTTTTAATATGATGCACAGTTATTTGTGAATTGCATATCAACAATTGTCAAATAAATCAACATAAAAATTTTGAAAAAACTGTGCATCTTTTATCTGTGTATTTCTTTTATCTACATAATGTTTTCTTATTGAACTTCTTCTTCTCATGACAAGTTCTTGTAAGATAATTGCAAATTTACGCATGTTTATGTTGGGGAATTTATGATGCTTTCTTAATTAAGTTTTCTATAAAATAATATCACGCTTCAAATTATTTGATGAATCACGTGGTTACATTTTTGCTCCTATAAATAAACAAGTAAAAAACGAAACACTGGTTGCATTATACTAGATTTTGTTTTCTTCTAATAATTAAAAAAAATTACTTGCTTCAAACACGCATTTTCCACAATTGAGAAACAGAAATTCATCAACAATCACTTCAACCTTATTATTGCCTTGCCATTATGCAATATCATAGGTAGTAACTACACAACTTGATTAGCCTCGTTCCTATGAAGTTATTATTGCAATATATCACTTTCGTAATACTATAGTCTATAGAATTGATTTGATTGTGTCTTGTCAATCACACAAAGTTACCACCTCTTCGGCAAAAGGTTTCTCCAGTGGATAATTTAACCCCAATCATTGTGAAATTATGCGTTGATCATTATATAAACTACTAAGTGTCTATCTCTTTAGAAAAGACACTTTTACTTTGTGTCAAGAGATTATAATCTTTGATAAATCAATCTTGTTTATGTTGCCAGCCAAACCTTTCCGTTTTTTCCAAAATGCCCTTTATTGGGATAGTCATGATTACTTCCACGAACAATCACTGTTGGAGTGGTTGGGTTAGTTTTCTTGTTAGATTTATATAATTCCCAACTTCTGGAGCAACTTTTACTTTCATTAAATTCATGGCAGAAATAGCCAAAGTGAAAAAAAAAATTGAAAAAAAAGGAAGTTCACGAGGATGGGCATGCTCCGACACCACCACCTCCATTAGTCTTTGTGCCTAACTAAATAATTAATTTCCTTGATGCTGTGTTTGGTTTAAAAGAGAAAATTAGAATAAATAAAAGAAAGATAATTTGAAAAATGAAAAATAAAATAGAAATGAAGCAACATGTTTTGTTGTTTGATTTAAGAGAAACATGTAATGAATAGAATAAAAATGGAGTTCTTTTCCTGAAAAATCATTTTTTTGAGATTGAGAGAACCAACTCTTGAGTTTTACTGCAACCGGGAAAACAAATTTTTTTATGTTGTAAGTCCCACAAATTGTAATTTTAGTGTATGTTTGAAAACACGTCACAACCAATTAAAGGTATATACTTTTGTATTATTTTTAATTTTTGATTTTATTTTAAACGTCAATATTAAATGTAAAACTAAACATGTTACTCTTTTTAAAATGGTTCAATCGAACTTGGCAATAACATTTTCAGATCAAAAGTTTTCACATTACTCTTTATATCATGGAAAAGAAGTATTTCTTGTTTGCTTAAAAAAAAGTATTTCTTGTTAGTTTAGATAGTTATGAAATTAATAATAATTATTTTTCTAATAATATTTCCAATTTTAGTATTTCACTTAAACACTTAAATGGATTTACAATTACATTTTAACTTTTTTCAATAATATTATTTTTGTCAAACAAAGTCATTTTATCATTATAACTTATATAAGTATTGGGGTATTTGTATGAATTTTAAAAATAAATAATACAAAACGGACCATGGAGTTTATTTGGTGTATGTTTTAGTGATTTGCTTAGTGGTGGGTGCCAGTGTCAATGGACTATAACTTTATTGAAGACAAAGACAAAAGAATTAAGCATTAAACAAACCTAGCAGCTGCTCTTATCTATTGGTTGGAGAAAAAATTGACAGAGAAAGGCCTTTTTTAGAATTGGAATCCTCCTCAATCATTCAGTAAAGTTGAAAAGCCTTCCATGGTCATTCAAAAGAAAGCAAAATTGGAAGCTGTTTAACTCTGAGAGAGGAATAATTGAAGGCCAATGTTGGATTGGGTGTTACTATGCTTTTTCTTTTTTCAGTTTTTGTTATTGAGTATTTTCAACTTACTTAATTAAAGACTAATCATATCCGTGATACTGTGATGGTCATTAATCCAAACTTTACACAGGATGAGTATCATACATGGAACTTCTAAATATAAAATGTTTAATCACTACCTCAATCCCTCTTATTCATCCTTCTCAAATTGGATCTAATACTATATTATGCGTTTTAAAAGGGACCCACTTGCGCTTGAAAAGCTCTATATTCCCAAACCCACTTCCTCTTATTAAACCACATAAAAACAGGACCAAGTCATGATTATGTTCAAGGTTCAGACAAAAGTTTGCTCAAATTTATATTATTTATCGACAGCATAGTCTAGTTAATTAATCCAATAGATAATATCATAAGTTAAACAGTAGTAGTAGTACTAAAGTTCTGATCTTTATTGAGTTTCAATAAGGTTCTCCCTCGAGTCATGATCAAACAACAAAGACTTCAAATATGACCCATTTTTATCATATTCAAAATTTTACCAATACCCAAAATTGCAAGCATATTATCTTTTCAAGAGGGTACCTTCTTGCAGCCACAGTTACCAATCATAGGAAGAGAAATCATGCATGTCAGAGTGGTGCCAGACAGCCAGGTACATGATCTCTTCCCAGAGCCACCAAGAACAACGAAAGGGTATAAAAAGACAAAGGAAACGCTGCCTTATCTTCCAGCAGTGACACAGATCATCCAGTTATGGAAACCTTTGGAACATGATTGCATCTGTATCTGTATCAGGGACATTTTGAGTCCCAATGGGCTTTCTTTTTTTAATATAAAAGTTTAAGTGAATTGAATTCTAGAAACTATCAAGATCAAGACATGTCTTAAAATTTAATAAATCTTTGTAAAGATATTTATATATCACTCACTAAAAAGATTTAATACCAAAATTCGAATTATATCCTGATAAAATACAAGTTCAACTAACTTTCTATTGTTATTTTTTTAGTTTTAGTAACTTGACAGGATTACTGTGTCTAAGGTGAAGCAACCCAAATGGAAAATAATAATAAATAACAAGAAATGTAAAGGAAAACATACAAGGACAAGAAATCAATTATACTATGCAGAAATGGAAAAACTGTCATTTGTACTGAACACCAATTCCAGCAGGAAATTTTGCCGGACTAAGTAACTGACAAGGGGGTTGATAGTTGATACATATATGGTGGTCTAATTAATTTTCAAACATAGGTTTGTTACTTGGTTTGAATGATCTCCATAATAATCATTACACTTTATTAGTATATTATCAGATTTTATGACACAAATTCGTGCTTGCAAATAAATAATCTATGTATTCTCCTATTTGTGATAATGGTTTCTAGTTTCAATCAGCAAAAGTGGATGGAGAAGTTTCTAGGATTAGTTGTGTAATTGTGTTATCATGTATGGGCATGTTTAACTTAAAGTGTGCAAACTCAAATTTATAATTGGATCTAAATGATAACTTACCAATTTATTTGATCAATTTTGCCTTTTGAACATATATACATTCAGGGCTCTGTTCATTCCCAACTACAAACCAAATGGAAAATGATATTTTGGCACCTTCACACCGAAAATGCCAAGTGACACCGAAAAAGAGAGAAAAATATAAATATTATAAGTGTAATGATATGATAAAAATTGATAGGAGTTAATTAAATGTTTGAAAATGTTGAATGTCCAAATATTATTGGTCAAACCAAATATAATATGGACTTAGTCATTGCATAATACCCTGACCCAACTATTGGAGATTAACTAATTCCAAGTTAATTGAAGCTTCTAATGCCGAAAGGGAAAGAAAGTCAGTTCTCAATGGAAACGTATATGCTTAGACTTTCCCTTTCACTCTGTCCTACAAATCTGACAATGGTTTTGAATATGATTGAAACACACCCAACCCCAAAATGTGATATTCCATGGTTTTTGGTGAGGGGGTCCTGCTAGAATATGAACATTTAAATATCCCTTAAAAATTCCTTTATTGTGAGAAAAAAAAAACACTATTATTGAAACAGAAACATGTCCTAACTTGATGTTGTTGATGGAAACGTTAGAAAGCAATAGTAATGACTGAATGTTTCAATTGGCTGTCATGTCTATATTTTCCTTTATGTAGTACACTACTACTATTCATCTTTTGGTATTTGAAATGGTAGAGTAATAATAGCACAAAATTGTCCATCTGAACAGCTAGCACAATTTGAAGAGAGAGGGAAGAGTATTTGGTGGTTCACCTCTTTGCTATTTCAAACCAAGAAAATCAAATCAAACCAAGCAATAATTCACCACCACTACCACCAACTAGACTTATCATGTTGTTCATAAAGAAAATAGCTAAATATAGTTACTACTACTCTAGCCTTCCGATAAGCTGGTTTCTCCATTCAATTCAATGCCTTTTTTTGTCTTTAATGCGAGTCTCGTGCTCTAAAGTGGGGCCTTCAACGATGCATAAGACTTCTGTATTCAAGGGGTATCACCTATAATGAAGGGATGTTGGCCCTGCGGTGGCATGCTGCCAATTTCCTTTTCTTTACTATGTTGTAATTTGCCAGTATCATTCACTGCATAATAAATATTTTACTTGTAGATAGGAATTTGAATTAAATTATGCCTAAGGTGCCGGTCATTTTCGTAGTGTTTTACCTTATATTTGAAGATGCCTTCAATTCAGTTGACAATTCAGTATTTCAGAGCGTGTTTGCAAATTGGTTTGCAAGTGGAGGATCTCTAAATTGAGATTGTTCGTTCGAGACAAAAATAAAAACTGATTTGTTTCTTGAAATTGAGTTTAAATTTGCATACTGACAAACCAAATATGCACTTATTGTGTTTCAATACAAGTTAAAAAAAAAAACATCACAGTTTGGGTAACCTCAAAACACTAATATGATATCCATTTGAAAGATGGAAAGAAGTAACTAATTTGCAAATTAAATCCTAGGGGTCCTAGCTAGACTATCCATGCATGGACAACAAGAGTCTTCATTACTTGTCCCCAAAGTCATAAAATAATAATGATGGGAGATTTATATATAGAATGTCAATATATTAATTGAATATACAAATGCTAGCTAGGGTAAAGACACGTAATGATTTTAAACCATGCTCTATTTTGATCTCAAATTGCTCCAAAGATTTTGGCTATGATACATGAAATGGGCCTTTATTAATTAGGTTGGATGCATATGGGTGAAAGAAATATCTACTTTATATTATTCAGGATAAAGTATGTTTTTCTCTTTAAATTTTTTGAAATCTATGGTTTTAATCTTTCATTTTTTTTTTATAATCAATCAAAAAAGAGTGCATGAAACAAAAAATTGATTAAAAAAGTAATTTTCTTTAATGACTTGATTACTTAATTTTCAAGTTAGCGAAACATTGACGAAAATAAAATTTGAAAATCTCAATTGGTTGTCAAAAAGTTTAAGGAACAAAACTATAAAATTCAAAAAGTTTAAGAACCAAAATTAGTCTATTATTTATAGGTTGAAAAATACTGGTAATACATTTTTTTAACACACATTTTATTATTAATTGAAATCTCATATTTTGTGAATGTTTTAATAAATTTTAACTAACGTATTTTTATTTATTTATTTATTGGTCCATCTATCATATGGGTATTGGTATGGGCCCTTTACCAGAAAGTGAAGTGTTTTCAGCTTTAGCCCTTAAGAAGATGAGCCTCTACTATACATTTGAAGTATTGGACTGCCTTCTGGTCTGAAAATTGGTCCTGCCAATTTTCTTTGACCAATAACAAATCTTCATTCTAGTGTGTATTTCCCAAACTCGTATCTTATGCTGCTTGATATACAATCGAATTTAAAGTATTTCACTTGAGAAAAGTTGTTGTTTCTATAATAAAATTACATAATAACTTATACAATATTCATTTGTCACATCACTTATTTTATCTCACAGTTTTTCCCTTTTCTTTCTCTCAGAATTAAGTTGTAAAAATTGTCCATAGAATTTCTCTCGTCACTTCCCCCTTTTTTTATGATATCATGTCTGTTTTTTCTACCTCAAACCAAGAATTGACTGCGGAATAGTTAGAAGCAGTGTAGGTGAAGCATTTGTGCAATGGGTTGAGCTTGAAAAGGAGGAAATAAAATAAAATAATTTTAAAAAATTCACAGAAAAAATAGAAAAGGTGACTGAATTTAACAAAGTGGAGGAGTGAATAGAAAACGCCCAAAATATATTAACAGCCCAAAACCAAGTTCGTTTGCGCATGAAGGCCTACCCTTTAAGAATATGTATGGGACAGGAATTGCTATTCTCACCATCGATGTGGGTGGCTTTTCATTTATTCCGAAAATGACCTTCTTAAAGAATCAAGTTTTTTTTTTTTGCTTAAATATGTTTTTTTTATTAGTGATATCCTTTTTTTTTTTTTTTTTCAGATTACTACTTAAATTAATTTTTTTTTGAAAATTTTATTTTTATTAAATGCTTTTATTAAATAATTACGTGATAGACGAAATGCAATATCAACAATGTCACATTATTACTTATAAATTTTTTTTTTCTTGAACCCACATTTTTTTTTGTCCTCTCATTATTTTCAGAATTTACTTCTTACATATCCTATTTTGCTTCCTACATTCCAAATTTATTTTAATAATGATGACATAACATTGTTAACGTGATATTTTATTTGTGACGTCATCGAAAGATAATAAAAAGAGTTTTAAAAAAATGAAAAAAATAAAAATAGATAGAAATTTTAAAAAAATATAAAATCCTTTTTTTTTCACTCCTAGAGTAGAAAACCCAATCATGATTTCATTTTTGTTTACACAACAAAATCATGACTTTGTTGTGACTTTTGATTTTTTATTTTTTTGAAGTGTATTTGATGGAAAAAAAGAATGAATATGTAATGTTTGAAATTGTAATTATTGACTAAAACTGAATAGTTAATGCGTATAAATGGATGTGATATGAATCAGGGTTAAAGAATGAATATATATTTATGTATTTATTGTATTTTGTTTCTCTAATATATCCCCTCATATCCAACACTGTAATGCTTGAGGTGTAGATAATATAGTTGATGGCTCGCTAATGAATTTAGAATAGATTTGACATCATCTTAGATGGTAGATTTGAGTTTAATTTAACTTTAAAAATTACCTCATAGATTATAGTTATCTCCATATTGAAGATCTCATATTGACTAGTTAGTGATGAAATCAAAATAGTATACATAAGTGAGAGATAACTCTCACCTTCAAATCAATTTAGTAAGATTGAATTATGTTTTGGGAGACAATCCTTATCCAAAAGTTTAACCCACTTTCTAATTTGGCCTATCGAACCATCTATTATGAGATCATTCATAGATGTCAAGACCAGTAAACTTCCTGATTGAAATGTTTAGTCTTCCATATGAGAAAATAAGCCAAAATAATATATATATAAAAAAAGGAAGGACTCAAATCCATAGGAGAGATCGAGTTAATATCATATTTTGTAAGGAGTTACAAACTGTTTTGGTGGTTAAAGAAAGAAGTGAGAAAAGAAAGCTCGTAGATTCGACTTTATTTCATTAACAATTTAATATTAACATTTGTAAATAAATAAAAAAACCAAACAAAAACAATTCGATTTTCTAATAGAGTTAGTGTCATATTTTGCCGCATAAATGTTCATGTTTGGTCATGTATACAAATCCGAATGTATTCTTTCCATATATAGTTTAAATTTAAAATTATATGTTTTTTTGTTTAAAAATTTAAGAGAAGTGTGTAAGTACAGTTTATTTCATTTTAATATATATATATATATATATATATATATATATATATATTATAGGCCATGTAATTAAAGATATAAGGCCATTGAAACACCTAATAATATTATATTAAAGTTAAAAAATGATGGTGTGACTTTTCCTTTCAGAATTAATTAACTATGGCAAATATGACAACTTTTAACAAATAATTGACTTGGTTCTAATTATCATGATTGATTTCTTTTACTCTTTTTTTTACTATTATTATTAAAAGTCCTTTTCACTTAATTAGTATGTTTCTTAAACTAGATATATATTATTGACAAACATCCAAGAATAATGCAATTCCACGTGCAACAACTATACGTTGATACTTTAGTCTTTATGTAGAAACTTTTTGCTTGCGAAAATTAGGTTAAATGTGTGATTTTGGTTTTAGTTTTTGTTTAGATTGATATCTCATGTTTTAGAAGTCTTAATTTGGTCATTTATATTTTTAAAATGATCCAATTTGGTCTGTTTTAAAAATGAATCAAAATAATCATTCTAAAAACAAACATGATTTTCAATTTTGTGACGCGATTTTGAACCATTTTTTGACTAATTCAAGATGTAAAAATTATTTAATTAGATTTACTTACATGAAAAATGATAATCACTTGATATATATAGTTATTTGAGCATAATTTGTAGCGATTATCTTCTTTTTCCTTATTGATAGTTTTATTTGAACTCATTTGTTTAGTGTTTTTAGAGTCTTATAATTTACTAACATTAGATAATTAGTCTTTAAGAATTAGGCAAAAATTTCATGTTTTACAAGTTAATTTCCTCATTTTGAGCTAAATTAGAGATTTGATAATTTTGGAGAGCTCGCTTAGTGTGATCTCGCGCTTAGCGAGAGCACCTGGATGAAGTCAAGGAGTATGTGGAGACCTGGCACTAAGCTTGCACTTGCGCTAAGCCTGAAAACTTGAGAGCAAAAGCTAAAGATTGAGGAGTCGCTTAGCTTGATTTGTGGCTTAGCGAAATTCTTAAATAGAGAAGGAAATTCGCTAAACGCGATGTGGCACTAAGTGTGAAGCCCTTGTCTTGCTAAGCGTGAGTTGGCGCTTAGCGAGAAATCACTTATGTAGATGAGACAAACACGAGATACGCTACTTCTTAGAAGAGGGTCCCAATTAGGTCGAGGGACAAGATTATAACAGAAGCCTAGGGATTGTTGCGTCGTCACTGTTCCATTGCTACATTTTCATTTTTTGCTTCTTCTTCCTCTCTACCCATGTACCCACTTTCCATGACCCCTTCTTCCACCTTCATGTATAGTTAAACTCCTCTAGTTAGGGTTTGAGGAAACCATCTAAATCTCATGTAAACTTCTTATGAGTTTTATACAAGTTTGAATTTCGAATTTATTGCTTTATCTTCTTCTCTTAATGCTTTCTTGGGTGTGGCTTACCTTTGATTGATGTTTGGGTGTATTAATTGTTGGGAAGCTTTTCTATACTTAGAAATGGAGATAGTAACTAATGATGCTTATGCTTAGGAATAAAATAAGGGTCATTAGCCATTTTTCTAATCTTTGAACTTCATGCAAGTAGCTTCATCAATTGAAACAAGGGATTGGTGAGTTGATGAAGCCACTTAAGCTCTCTCCATCTAAGGAATTAGGGTTAGAGTAATTTGGTAGATTTATGGTAAATTCATGAATACATCTTGTATAATTGATTGGTTTGTTTATATGAGAGGATGAATGAGTGAATTTGAACCCTAACTATTTCGCATCTTTGAGTCGACATTTTTGCACACCAAGTGTTTGTTCTACATTCTGAACCAATTCTCATTGCTTATATTTTAGTTTTAATTGCGTTTTATTACTATTCAAGTAATTTTTACACATTCTCCGTTTAGTAATACATCTTATATAATTGAATACGTTACATGAATCCTTGTATTTGATACTTGATTTCCTACCATTTCATTTACTTGAACGATTTCTGATAAGTTTGTCGAAAATCTATCAAAGAACTATAAAACTCAACTAATGGTTAAATAAAAAAAGATGATAAACATAGTGAAAATTTCATGAAAAATATATCAAACGAACAATCGAATTAATAAAAAATATAATATTAAGTATTTTTTTAATTGTTCATAAGACTCATTGTTTCACACAATTTTTATTATGATTAATCCTTTTTTATTCGTACATCAGTTGAGGAGTTTTATATTTTCATGTGAACCTAATAAAATAACTTTTACATTTCAAATTCTTCCAAAAATAATTCAAAATAACGTCACAACATTAAAAGTAAATATTATTTCAAAATAACTATTTTAACTCATTTTAAAAACATAAAAAAATTAAAATTAAAACTTCTAACGCATAAAGAATATATGAGACGTCCCAGTCCAAGTCAGCTAGCGCCAAAATTAAACAAACTCTTTTTAGTCTTTTTGCGTAAGAAATAAAAGAAACGTTGTGTTGTGTCACCACCACCTCTTCACAAGGAACCCGTGATATCGATTGCAAACGTACGTAACAACTCATAATTTTGTCATAGAATCTCTCGTCAGTGGATGGATTAAGTAAAAAAAAAAATATATATATATATATTTTTAATAAGCGAGACACAAAATAATAATAAAAATAAATGAAAATAGTGATTTTAATCAAAGTGGAAATTTCAGGTTTTTAAAAATTAAACCAATGATAGAATTAAGTGAGACATTAAATCAGGATCAATAATCAAATTAGTGAATTATCAGTTAAATTGTATAACTAAATAATATTATCTTATAAATAATTATATATACATATTTATTAAAATTATATAAATCAATTCACTTTAATTTAGTGATAATAGTTTTGTATTTGTGTTGCATTTTCAAGTTTCAAACCATGGAATAAGTAATTATCGCATCACTGTTAATTACACTCACATGGTTTAATTTAATTTCCCATTTTTAATTAATTATTTGTATAGTTTGTTTATGATTTGATTGATTTCAGCAGCACATGACGTTAATACCATGAGCTCTGCATGCTTACGGCATCACAATTACATGGATTAATTGACCAGTTTTACCTTGATATATAATTGTTGTACACGTTCCCATACATATTACTTAAATCATTTATTAGGTTTCAAGTTTGATTCTCAAATGTTGAATTTATATTAAACGTTTCTCATTCTCAGCTAAAACATACACAGTCCGGTCCCACATTTTTAATTTTTAACAACCTTACATATAAATATTATAAAATTTAAATATATATCTAATAAAAAAAAATAATGAATAAAAAAAGTACGTCTTATTAAAATTATTACAAATTATTTTTCAATAAACTCGTATATTATATTTTATTATCAACAAATTATTTTCTCCGAAATTATCACGCATATCACTTACAAAACACATAAGTTATCATAAAAAATGGTTACTTGTAGCATTTTGAGATACAAAATCATTAATAATAACATCAACATCAATATTCTCCAACATATCTTTCTTAATAGATAAAATTGCTAGATCATTCAACCTTTTATGTGACATTGATGATCTCAAGTAAATTTTTATTAATTTTAGTTTTGAAAAACTTCTTTCAACTAATGCGACAGTCACAAGCACATATAATAAAATTTTATAAGTAATTGAGACATTTTGATAACAATATGTAGCTTTGATAAACTCAAGAATTTCAATAGCTGACATTAAGTTATTAGGAAAAGTTATTTTCAACACTTTTAATTTAAAGAAAAAATTATCTAAATCAACATTTAATAAATTATCATGAGAAAAGGTAGAATAAACTTTAACACAACATTCTCTTAATTCATTATCATTTTATAATTTTAACTTTTTTGAATGAAACAAAAATCCAAAAATATTGTCAAATATAGTTAATTGTTCAAATCTATCCTTTAAAGAAGTAATTGTCATATTCATAATAATTAAAAAAATATTTAACTCTAAATGACTTGTAAGCAGATTTAATTTCTTCATCATAATTATTTTTATCAAATTGTTTCTTCCTAATAACATGACGTTTTTTTAAAGGATAGGCTCTACATCCACATTAAATGCAACATCTTTAGCAACATTTTATACTAAATATGAAACCTTCATCTTTATAATTTTCAAAAAATAACAATACATCTTTTAATTATTTTATGATAGTGTCAATGCACATAAACTTAGATTGTAATATTTTGCTCACTATATTAATAACAAATAAAATTTCATACCAAATAATCATACCAACCAAAAACTCAGAACTCTTAAGTGCATTGACAAGCTCTCAATTTCATATTTAGATTTGACATCATCACAAGATTTATGTTCCAATGAATATTTTTTAAAAAAAATTAAAAGTCCTCTTTTCTTGTTTTTTTTTTTCATTTTTTTTATAATTGCTTTTCTTTTAGCATTAAGATTCTTTATTTTTATTTTTTTCAATGAACAATTTACAGAATTTATCGATTGAATTGAAATGGTTGTTTCGAAATCATTAGATTTTTTTTTTTTCCAAATTTTTGAATCTTTTTTGCTTTTGCTCAATTCATATATCTTTTTAAATTTCAATTTACTAAATAGAAATTTGAAAATTTTTACAAGTGTATATCACGTAACATAATTAAATGTAATTTTTTTTTAATTTTTATCATCTCTTTATATGGATAATAAATTTATATCCGTTGCACAAAATATGAAAAATATAATCAATTTTTTAACTATTAGTTGTAACAAATCAGTTTTAACACGTTGAAGATTTTTTTGAAAAATATATAATGAGAGAAAATTAAGTTTTATAATCATTATAAGTTATTAGTGTTTTAAAAATAAAATATTTTATTTTAATGTTTTGTAGATACTATAACTGATTAAAATTGCTGATGTGTAAGAGATAATTAAATATGAATGAGAAAACAATAGATACTGAAAAAAATAATCAGATTACATTTTTTTTTTCAAAATAAAACTTATTAAAATATATTTTTTTACTAAAATATTTAAAAAATAATAATTTTGAGGCAAAAAAATAGTAAGTCCTGGGCGGTTCCAAGGGCCGGCCTTGAGCATAGAAAACAATACTGATGGTTCACATTTGGTTACAAATGATTAAATTTGTGATTAAAATATTATTTATCAAATTAAAATGTAACTAAAACATAATTTAAAATAAAAAATAAAATATTTAAAATATTATATAATAAAATATGACTAAAATATAATTTAAAATACAAAATAAAATTTTTAAAATATTATATATCAAAAATCAATAAATATAAAATTTAATAAACTAAAAGTAACATTAATTTAGTTTGGTGTACAATTTTTGAGGTAGGGTAGCTAAAGTGTCCGATCGAGCACTAGCAACAGAAAAGTTTCATTAATTTGATTGAAATGTAATATATGTATTATCAGTTAATAAGACCATAATTTTAAACTAATTATTGCGATCGAATAATAACAATAATGAAAAGAAGTTGATGCATGGAGGATCAGCACAAATTAGATAAGTGGAGAAACAATGTATAATGTATATAGGAAGACATGAAGTTAAATTTGACGAAAAAATTATATCGATTTTACTCTTTTTTTTTTTTTTTTTTTATCTAAACCTTATCATTATCATTTATTTGTTATATTTTCTTTTGTCAAAACTCTTATTTTTTAATGTTTTCTAAAAATTCAGTGTCATTTAAAATCTTGTGAATAAATAAAGTCATTTAATTATTTCAAGTTTCAAATATTAAGAATTATAAATCTATTAAAATTCAAACTATAAAATCATAATCTTTAAAGTGTTTTTATTATTATAATATTTTGAAGTTAAACCAAATAAAACAGATGATTTCATTGATTTTTTTGTCCAAGTATCACAGTGAAGGAGCAGTATGAGAACATATTCAAATTCTATCTAAATTATTCTTTAACGATTCCAAATATAGCATGAATATTTCTTATCTCAATACCTAACTTATTTTAGCGGTTTTATTTATTTATTTATTTATTTTGATTTACATAATTTTAACTATTCAAATATTTTCTGTTTCTTGTATATTTTTCACTCTTGGTTCTTATACTTTCACTGCTTACATAAAAGTTATAGAAACATTTTTTTTAATGAAAATCAATAACCAGTAAATAAATAAAATAAAAATTAAAAAATCTATATAAAAGTTAAATTCCGGCCTCAAATAAATAAACAAATCACTTTAAATATAAATATTTTTTGAATTATCAAAATTTTCTATAAATATTCTTTCAAGGAAAACACTATTTATTATATTTACATTTGAAATGAACACGTACGTCCAATTCAGCCATCAATTCCTTATCTGATTCGTGGCTTCGTTAGTTCGACTTCGATACCTTAATTATTTATATATTCTCTAATTGAAGTTAATAATTGACCACAAGAGCTACTTTGTAAATTGTAAAGGACCCACTTTGTTGGCATCAAACATCAATGACTTTATATGAGATTTTTATATGCAAAGATGGATAGCCACGCAAAATTTTCATTTTATGTCAAATTATAAGAAGAAAATAAACTTTTTCTTGTTGAAACAGTGTTTTCAGATGTATATATATAGGTGTGGTATGAGCTTCGATGAAACACATAGAATCACACAAATAAAAGCTAAAATACAGAGAAAGAGTAGTGATAAAAGTAATTAAAGAAACAAAGAATGGAAGTAGCACAGGTACTCCACATGAACGGTGGCGTTGGTGACGCAAGCTATGCTAACAACTCCCATGTTCAGGTATATATATATTTATATGCTTCGTGTCTTTATTTTAATTACCAAATAAAAAAGGTGATTAATATAAATTTGATTCAAGAGCATTAATAATGTTAATAATATCCACAATACTTAAATCTTAAAGTTTCATCTTTCAGCAAAAGGTGATTTGTTTGACAAAGCCAATAAGAGAGGAAGCCATAAGAAGCCTCTATTGCAACACACTCCCCAGAAGCTTGGCAATTGCAGATTTGGGTTGCTCTTCCGGACCAAACACTTTGTTTGTTGTGTCAGAATTTATCAAAATTGTTGAGAAGCTTTGCCGGGAGCTGAACCATAAATCTCCGGAATACAAGGTGTTTCTGAATGATCTTCCCGGGAATGACTTCAACAACATCTTCAAGTCCCTTGACAGCTTCAAAGAGAAACTTTGTGATGAAATGGAAAGTGGGGTTGGTCCATGCTACTTCTCTGGGGTTCCAGGTTCTTTCTATGGAAGGGTTTTCCCAAATCAAAGTATGCATTTTATGCATTCATCTTACAGCCTTCAATGGCTGTCTAAGGTATGTACAATATATATTCATTAAATACTTATCTTAGTTTGATTGGTGATTTAATATAATATGTGCCTTAAATATTATATACAAATAAATAATTGTTTGTTGGTGATTTAATTTAATGAAATAGGTTCCTGAGGGTGTAGAGAACAACAAGGGCAATGTTTACATAGGCAGTACAAGCCCCAGAAATGTCGTGAGAGCTTACTATGAGCAATTTCAGAGAGATTTTTCTCTTTTTCTAAAGTGTCGTGCTGAGGAATTAGTTGAAGGAGGTCGCATGGTTCTCACATTTGTGGGAAGAAGAAGTGATGATCCGTTAAGCAAAGATGGTTGCTACATTTGGGAGCTTATGGCTACTGCTCTTAATGATATGGTCTTGCAGGTAATAATTCGTTATAATCAATTAACTTTGATTAATGGTTAACATTAACTAAGCACTGACAGAGTAACCCTATTTTAAAAGTTTGTTTGTTTAATAATTTGTCCTTAAAAATTATGATGCAGAAGATTCTCTTTCGTAAGTAACGTAGCAACTTAGTATTAAGACCACGTACGTTGTTATTAAAACTGCGCAACCTTTAATACCAAAAAGAAAAAAGATAAAAGAAAAAGCTTTATATACACAAAAAGGCGAGAAGGAAACATGGAATTCACATGGTGGACCTCTCTTTTCATGTTGATACGTTTACAAGAGAGCAAAGACAAAGAAGGCAAATGAAAATAAAAAGAGAAAACTATATAGTTTTATGCATTCAGTCCATCACGAGCATTATACTCAAATAAAAACATTGCTTTTTAATCCCGAGCAAGTTTGATTCGACAAAATCAGGTATAAATTATGTTCTTGCCATTTACATATCAACTAATATAACATTTTTGTAATCACAACTGCATCTTTGGATTTAATTTATCTGTTCATTTTTATTTGTATCTAAACCGTAATGTTTTTTATGTGCTCTATGATTGTTCCTAGAAACATAAAATATATTTCGCAAGATGCATGAATAAGAATTATTTTAAAATTATGTGGTGCAGGGAATCATAAAAGAAGAGCAATTGGATACATTTAACATCCCTCAGTACACTCCATCACCATCTGAAGTGAAAATGGAAGTTCTTAAAGAAGGGTCATTTGTCATCAACCGTCTAGAGCTATCTGAAGTGAATTGGAACCCTTTTGAGTTTGAATCCGAAATGTCTGAGTCATTCAGTGATGGCGGATACAATGTGGCACAATGCATGAGGGCTGTGGCAGAACCTTTGCTGGTTAGCCACTTTGGTGAAGCTATCATTGAAGAGGTTTTTAGCCGCTACCAACAAATATTGGCGGATCGTATGTCCAAGGAGAAAACTAAGTTCATCAATGTTACCGTATTATTGACTAGAAAACCATAATTAAGCAACAAAGTTGGCATCTATATATGGTTGGGGTTGTTGCTGTTGTCGTGAGTTGTGTTTGCTTGTTTGTTTGTTTTCTAGCAGTGCAGTAGCAAAATGTTAAGTTGGAGAAAAATAAAACTAGCTAGTATGATGTTGTACCTTTGGAGTAACCTTAATCATGTAATAGAATTATCTATGTGAGCTTAATTATGATAATTGGTCTACTACATTTCATCTATTATTCACTTGCCAAATATTGATTAATTAAGCTTTTAGATTGTCTTGATTTTTTTTTACCAGTAACAATTCTTTTTTATCAATAAACGGAATATATATTAGGTATTCTGATGGTAAATAGAAAAAAAAAAGGTTAAAATAATAATAAAGTTTCTTACCACTAATTGCATAGATCACCCGGTGTAGAATCATTCTAACTTAATCAGAAGTCTCCGATAAAAGATAAGGCATATTCTCTAGTTTTTTTTTTTTTTTTTTTTTATTTTATAAACAACAAACACTAAATTAAAACACCAACTTTTCTACCAAGTACCAACAAATGGATAAGCACTAATATAAATCAGTTGTAGCTTGATGGGTCTACAAAACTAAGTACAAATTACCTAATGTTAGATAGACATAATTATTAAAGCTCGGTAATTTAGTGGCAAAAGGCTAAACACAGCAGGTTGCAACGTTGCATGCAGATGGAAGTCGTCTTCTCACAATTAATTAGTATATGTTCTCAGAAGTATAACTTTTAAAATGATTATTATAGATGTCAACAAAAATGTATTAAATAAACATAATAATATATAATTAGACTGGAGATGTAATATTTTAATCAATTTCTTTTTATATGACTATTGTGATAAGATTAATAATATACTCAATCAGAGACGGATTTATGGGGTCAAGCAGGGCTTCCCTCCTTCCGTTAATATATATATATATATATATATATAAAATAAAAAAATTATTAAAAAATAGATTTTTAAGTTAATATTTATTTAAATTTTTTTTATTAATAAATCATATCTTAATTTTATACCTACTAAATATTTAGTTTCATTACATTTTTTTTTTATTTTTTTTGTAAGTTTTATTCTTAATAAATTAATTTGACACTTTTTATCTATAATTTTTTAAAATCTTATAAATTTTACTCTATTATTTTACTCTTATATTACATGATTGCAGATTTTATTTTCAATTTTTTAAAAATTGACAAATTTAATACCTATTTTTTATTTTTTTTATATAAATTTTATATTAAATTTTTATTTTTTTTAAATTTATCTTTAATTTTTGTAAAAAAAATTTTAACCCTTCCCTATTTAATTTACTGGATACTCAATATATTCTTAAGACATTCTTTCTAACAGTTAAAATTTTCTCCCCGTAAGTATACATAAATTAAGTCACTTATCTATATACCTAGCTCTCATCGATAATGCTTTTGCCTCCAAAAGTCATTTTGTAGTAGGATGCAATTCCACGTGGAACAACTGTCTTTCATATAAACTTTATCCAAAACAAAAGATTTATTAGAATATCATACCCTATAAGTCAACTACAACTAGGAAAAAAAAAGACTATGTCTGTTGCGTAGTTTACCACCAGACCAGACCTCGCGATGAAATCGACAGCATAAAATATGCCAAATTCAACAAACTCATATTTTGTCGTATATAGAACGTAATTAAATGCCGATACGTTAGTACATGCATGACGTTAATACCATGAGCTCTGCATGCTTAACGCATCATAATTTCATCGATTAATTGGCCTTTTTTATTTATATATATTATTTTTTATTTCAGTAAATGAGCCTGACGTTAATAATTCCATGAGCTCTGCATGCTTTTCGTGTCAAAATGAAATCGAGGCTACTGTTATTTTTAAATACATCTTTTAACTAACTTCCCGTTTAATTAGTTAAAACATTTACTTATATTAGGTGTTGCGTAATAAGTGAAGCAGTTTAACAACAAACTACATCAATAAATTCAAATATCAATTCAAATACATTTATCTTAATTTAATTATATTTATTTTATCTTATAATTTTCTTTTAGACAATTACACAACTATATCCTAGTTTTTCAATACTCTTATATGGTATCAAAGCTTTTGCTTAGCACTAGAAGCAATCATTGTCGTTGTGATTCTCAATACACATACCTCCATCAAGCTCACAAGCTCAAATTTTCGAGCATGATGAATGCAATTCAATGTCCTCCTAATAGGGTATGACCTCATTGGATTCGTGGATGGCACAAAGATATGCCTCACTGCGTCTCACTTTGACTTTCATTACTAGAAGAGACAAGATCAACTGATCCTTGATCCTTCATGTTGTTATATCATTGATTGACTCCAACATCAAAAGATGATGATTTGTCCATTGGTTTGCTTTTGTCACTTAGGTGGTTAAACATATTTATTTTTTTCCATGGTAGTTAAATAATGTGTCAAGCTTCTAATATGAATGGTTAAGCATATCAATCGCTTGCTTCTGCTTCTTAGTTAGTTAAACACATCTTCTTCTGTCTATGGTGATTAAGTAATGTGTCAAGTTTTTGTTATTGGTTTGCTTCTATCTCTTAAGTGGTTAAACATATTTATTTTATTCATGGTGATTAAGCAATGTCAAGCTTTTGTCATGGATGATTAAATATTTGTCATTATTATCGTCAAAACTTGTTTTAGCAAGATGATGTTCTTTCCAACTTTCTCTTTCTAGTAATATTTTCCGACTTCACCAAGATTATTGAGTTGTCTTCAAAATATTATTTTTCTAGCTTTTTGACATTTCTCCACCAAAGATCAATTGGAGACATCCTTACCAAACCTTTACCTACACCATGGTTTCTTTAAGCTAACATCCAAGATGAAAGTCACTCAAGGCACCTTCATCTTGAGGGGGCGTAATAGATAAAGCTCAACAGTTCAACAACAAAATTCATGTATCAACAAACTCAAATAACAATTCAAATACATTTATTTTAATTCAATTATATTTATTTTATCTTTATAATTATCTTTTAGGCGATTAAGTATAGTTATATCATGTGCATGTAACAATCTATTATTTATGTTAGAGAATCCTATTTCTCCGATACTCTTATACTCTTGTTTTCTAGAAGTTATCTCGTTAATGTTATTAACAAAATAATTAACCCCACTTATTAGCTCCATAAGTAGTGACTCGGCAAAGGTATAGCGTGTCACTGGACAAATTATGTTTATATCTGAGTATATAAGTAATTTAGATAATATATAATAGGAGTGTTATACTTTATATGTATAATTGCTGTGCAGGTTGCCATAACTTAAATCATTTGTATCAGGTTTCAAGTTTGAATAGTCGAAACTGTGAAATTTATATTAAGCATTTCCCAAAATTAGTTAATTAATCATAGAAACTAATACTGGCTCACGTTATAAGTAAAAGTATTTGGAAAGATATAACCAAGATTAAGATTAGTGTTTTTTTTTTTTAATATATAAGTAAAGACTTTATTAAACAAATAGAGTACAAGGATATTCTAACCCAAATAGACTAAATTACAAGGTAAAATAGATTAACGGGGCAGAATATTTTTTCTTTTTTAGTAGAGAACTAAATTGTGTAAAATGAGCAGAAATATCATCAAGTAAAACCCCTAAATAACCAAGTCAAGCATAAATTGCATTTCATTCAATGGCTTTTCAAAACTTAATTATGAAGTTAAAAGTTAAATTAAGAATGTTAAGCTAAATTAGACTCCGGTCTAAGAATTGTTTCATATTTATATTTGGAAGATAAAATCAACAAATTTAAACATAATAATTTGAAGTGCATAATAAGTTCAACACTTTATACTCAAAATGAAAATGTTTGTTGAAGTTTGTTTGTTTGTTTTTTTTTTTTTTTTTTTTTTATCATTGGTTGAAGTTTATTCGGATGAATTACTTAACTTTTGATCCGAAGAATTATTAATGCCATTTAAAAAAAAAATCTTGAATTTTTATATTTAATTTTGATGTGATAAGTACAAATGGCTATCCATATGTTCTAGTTCAATTTTTATGTTTTATAGACTTACTAAACCCATTATGATGGTCAGTGAGAATTTATTTTTAGTGGATTTTCAATACTAATTAAGTGGAAATCCAATTCTTAGTGGAAAGTGTAGAGGGAATTTTGTAACTGCAAACCAATTAAGTTGAATGAAATTAAGTAGGTATTCTGGAAATTCAGATTAATGCGATTTTCTCTTTGGTTATTTTTTAGAACTTTTATGACTTATCAAATTAAGTTTGATCATCCTTGTGGCATCTCAAACATGCACTTGGGTTCTTGTGTAGTCTTGTACTTGGATTTGCACCTATTAGCACCCAAAAAAATTGATAGAAAGGCTCCCAATTTCACAATGCAAGAAATTTATTAGAATTGTTATTAGAAAATTAGAACTCGCTATACTATTAATGCCAAAGAAACTAGTGACAGTTGAGTTGAGATATAAGATTGATTAGGTGGATAAGAATGAAATGAAGAGAGAAAAGAAGGATCAAGATCGTGATTCGAATATTTTCATTTACATTTTTAATAAAAATAATAAATTAACATTTATTTATAAAAAAAATTAATATTTTTCTTTAGTCCATATATATTTAAATCCTTGAAAATGATGGCACTGCACAGGCTAGACTGCCCTAATTTCACACCTTTAATAATTAGTTCAACTTTCAAAGCTTCATATTTCCAACTCTTAATAAAATATACTCCCTCCCTCTGGTCCTATTATACAGTGTATTAATATAATGTAATTACTACTATAATATTACAAGACAACAACAAAGAACCAATAAAAAAAAACCCTCAACGTGTACATATAAAATAACATATGTAAATATTTAATATATTAAATACACCTATATTTTATAACAATTATATTATTTATATTTAAATATTAAATATTAAATATTAAATCTAATATATATATATATATATATATATATTAAATATTTAAAATTATATCTAATCATACGAATCAATTATGACTCATTGAGTAGTCAATAATATGTCCAGACTAAATGTCTAATAACACTGAATTTTCCGATTCATACCTGCTTCCTCAACCATCAAAAGTATTGTATATTCCGTGGGTATTTAGGGTAGAAGAATTACAAATTTATGGGTGGTGGATCCAGCTGTATAATAGTAGTTAAAATGTTTGGAGGTGCTTGATTAACTGAAATATGTTGATTTGATCAATTAGAGAATAATTAATTATGGGTTTTGCTAGCGTCTTATTACGTGGTTCAAGAGTTTTGATTGAGGGTGATTTGATTTGATTACATAGTTACAACCGATATGATTTTTTGGTATTTACAGACGACCGATTATATTATTGTTTTTTGCAAATGGCTAGCAAAAACAAAATTGTAAACTTCCTTACAAATACAAATAGTTACATTTCCTTTCATTTGTTTTTTTTTTTTTAAATAACAAAATTCGCCTATATTAGCTAATTAGTTAGTTTATTTAAATTTATTTGATGAAATAAATATTTATTTTAATAAAATAAATATTTATATATTTTATAATATATTTGTCTAGATCATTTCTAGTTAAAATAAATAGTTATCTGTTTGTTTAAAAAAAAAAAAAAAACAAATTCAATAACACTTATTTTCTGCTGCTTCTGAAGGCTACAATTGTGAGGCGCAAATTTATCCCCATGACTCACAGGGTAGGTATCGTAAGGTGTGCTTTAGCATCTAATAAGAAAATGTTCATATGATTGATACGTCATATATGAATTTGTTCCTGCAACTAGGTCATTTTTAAATTGTAAGAGATCGAATACAGAAATATTTAAGAAGTAAATTTTAACTTAATTATTTTTAGAGGGGATGTGGTTTCTTATATTATTAAAATGCATCTTGATATCTTGGATATATATTAATTTTGTTGTCATATAGCTCAGATTTATTTCAATGTGATGTAGGTATAGGTCGATCAACCCTAGTTAAGGTGGACCGATTGGACGGTTCAAGATTGGAGAGGGACACAATCCCTCAACCATGAGCACGAAAGCGTGAAGTAGTTTAGAAGAGAGTGGATCGATCAATTGATCAAAGACTGGAGAGATACACAATTTCTCAGTTACGAGCACAGAAACACGAAATGGCTAGGAGGAAGTGAGCCAACCAGCCCATATTTAAAGAGGTACAAATTATATACTATTTTTTTTTAGGAAATCAAACTATATAGTGTGGTTATTTGGATAAGCAACAAGAAAATTGATTCTAAATATAATATGTAATTAAATGAATATTTAAAAAGATTTTGTATTGATATGATTTATATTTTGATGTTTGAAATGATAAAATAGACCTTAGAATAAAATTCAATGTATGTTTGGATGAGTTATAAGAAAATTGATTCGAAATAAAATTGATTTTGATTAGAATTGTTTTTGAAGTGGTGTGAGTTATGTTTGATGATTTTGTTTAGAATTGATTTTGAAATAAAATTTAATGTAATTTTTTTGGATCCAACCTAGCTCAAAATCAATTTTGTACCTAGGATTAATTATGAATTATTTTCCAACTTGAAACCAAACATATTAAAAACTATCTAAAATTAATTTTTGACTCAAAATTAATTCTCTAACACTAAACTAAACACACATTCAATGTAGAAATTTGGATGAACACAAAAGTTATTTCTAATTGTATCAATTCAAAATCAAGTTTGACTTTTAAATCATATTGAGAAAAAATTACAAAACATGATGATCAATGCTAAAATTAAGTTTAATAAACTTCAAACTCAAGTTTACTAGTTTCAAAAGCTAAACCAAATATGCCAATAATTGATTTTGAAGTAAAATTAATTATAAAATTTTAGATCAAACACAAAAGTTTTTATTAATTATTTTAGCTCAAAATCAATTTTAAACACATAATCAATTCTAAATTTTTCTTTAAAATCAAACATATTAAAAATTATCTAAAATTTCACTTCGAATTAATTATCCAACACTAAACCAAATAAATATATAGTTAATTTGGAATGACTCTATTAACTTAACAAGCTTATGAACAAAATAACTAAAAATAAATAAATAAAATTAAAAATGTAAAACCAATATGAAAGCTAAATATTCTTATTTTGAATTTTCCATATTTTCTTTAAATATTCTTTCAACATAATTTATAATTCATTATTTAATATTTATATAAAATGAACACATCCAAACTTAATTTATCCATGACTTTCCTTACATGGTTCGAGGCTATTTATTATTTATGTACACGCTCTGATCGTGGTCAATAATTGATGACAAAATCTTTTAACATCTGGTTGGCCTCTTGCTTTGAGATGAACGAGGGCTTACCTGCACCAAATCTTTGGACTCATCTGGTCCATCCATTTGGAGAAGATGGAATGAGTTGGTATAAACCCGCAGTGTGAATCATGAGATGGGCTATCAAGCCACCTACCACGTGATCTCTCTGTCCTCTTTAGTTGTGGAGTCAGACTGCCTCCACGTGGGGTGGGTATACGGCCTGAATCCGTGGACTGGTACATTTAATTGATCGTTGTTTTTTTCTTGTCATGTAATTAATGAAATTTAGGTTCAGTTTTTGTTTAATTTCCGAACTAAATTCTATAACTTCAAAAATTAAGTGAAAGAAAAAAAATATTTTTTTGTTAATTTTACATTTTTTTAAAATACTTAAACAGATTCATAAACTGATCGGTATAGACCGCATAATTTACAGATTAGATGTGAAATTAAAAAGGAATTCATTTATTACCAGATCGGTCTGGTTATCCACCCTACCTCATTGGTTGAAGCTGGACTAACCGTGTCAAGTTTTTATTATGAGGATATTATTGTTGACGACAAGATTTTGCGTAGAGATTTTACATCTCTGAAGAGTTAATTTTTGTAACAGAGTGGCCAGCTTGCTTTATCTCACTATGAGAACCCTTGAACAGAAACACTCCCACCCCATGTGGATGCTTTAATTATCTGTGTTGTAAATTCAATTCGTTCAGTTTAATGAAATTATATCTTTATAAAAAAAAAAATTGATGACAATAAGGACCAACTTTGGAATCAAATATCAACCACTTTCATACCGATTTTATATGCAATCATGGATAGCCAGTTAGCCACGAGGAAAACGTTACTTCATGTAAATCTAGTGCGGTGGTCACCGGTATACATACATAAAAAGAAGAGAAAAAATTTATACAAAGTAATCAGAATCTTTTTATATTTAAATAAAATAATTAATTTTTATAAAATTATTATAAGTTATGATTATTTTATATTAATAGTGTATAATATTTTATTTTTAAAAAAAATCTTAAAAAATATAAATTAATTATTTTATTAATGTAATATGTATATAATTAAATATTGATAAAATTAAGAAAATATTATATATATATATATATATATATATAAATAGAGAAATTATTTTTAGGTATGTACTAATGATATTCATCAATTTAGGGGGGTGTATTAGATTAGGATTTTAAAAGACTTTTTTGACATAAAAAACTGTTAAGATTTTTTTAAAAATACTTTTGTGTTTAGGATTTTGTAGTTTGGATTTAATGGATTTATAATATATTTGAAAGGATTTATAAAATTTGAAAAGACTCTGGATTACTAGAAAAAAAAAAACATTCAAAACTACTAAACTGCTTGGAAATATCATTGAATATAAACTAATCACAAATTATCATAAGCTGAACTCTCTCACTTGCTAATATCGTACATCAATTCTAAATCAAAGTTACAAGTTGCTAATACATTTTGAGATATTTTTTTCACAAATTTTCATAAAGTGATAACGAAAAATAATAACAAAACATTAGTAAAAAAATATAAAATGTTTCATTTAACCCATAAAATTTTCATAAAAAACAATGTTTGGGATTTCTTTTAGCATCCCAAACATTACTTTTTGTTTTCTCTATTAAGTTGTGTATTTTTTCAAAATTGACTGTAATAGTTTAGAAAGGTCTTTTAAAACTTTAACTTGATTATTTACCCCGACTGAGTTAAAACTTTCTCGAGGCTGAGATATACTTCTCTTATGAAACTTTTCATTTCATTAGGAATTTATAAACCTAAAGGGGAATGAGATGGTGGACTATATTGTAGGCTTGTAAGTTAATTCGTAGTGATTTGGAGTATGAACACATCACTATTAGGATTATATGAAAAGTTTCACCTTGAAATAGATGTGGGTGGAAGATTATGTCATTGTCTCCAAAGCAAAAAGAATGAAATAAAAAAGTTTGTGATGAGAAAGAAAAGTCTCTCGTAGTTGGATGGGATTGTTTACTGGGTT
Source organism: Amphicarpaea edgeworthii (assembly GCA_014843725.1). Classification (NCBI taxonomy): domain Eukaryota; kingdom Viridiplantae; phylum Streptophyta; class Magnoliopsida; order Fabales; family Fabaceae; genus Amphicarpaea; species Amphicarpaea edgeworthii. The sequence continues at coordinate 7,908,855 of CM026325.1, forward strand.
TGATATTTATAGTTTTCAACTAAAAAGTCCATAAAAACCAATTAAAAAAAAAGTCTATAAAATCTTGGTAATTTTGAATAACAGATGATTTTTTTTAAGTTATTCAAAATCTCAATCGAATATTACAAAATTTCGTTGCCCTTTAAAAAAAATCTTGATTGAATACTATCAAATTATTTTTTATTATTTAACAATCCTGATTGAATACCCCAATACATTTTTTCCAAAAAAAAAATCTTTAAAATCCTAAACAATCTTAATCTAATACACCCCCTTTATAAGCAGAGATTAATTTTTTTGAAACATAAATATCATCAATGAAGTAAGTTTTTTTTAGTGATAACAAAGTTTTTTTTCTTTATTCTCACATCATCATCAGTGTGATTTACCAAGATTTAATTACTAACCTCATTGTTATCATAAATTAATTTCAAATAATTTAGTAAATGTTTTAAAATAGTTAAAATTAATTTCATATCTTTTTTTTTCACATGTAAATAATTTAAAATATGAAGAACCATATAAATTTTTTAGACAAAAAAAATATCTTCAAAATTTGACTAAATTTTTTAAATAATCCTTTAAATATATCATGGTATTTCATATTTGTGTTTTTACAAATATTTCTAAAATATATTATTAGCAATATAAGTATGATGGATATAAATACTTTTAATTTACTATATAAATACAACAATATGGTAATAATCTCTTACAATGTGGTGGTTAATCAATATTTTCTGTCTATTAAGAAAAAAAAATATAAATACTTTATAATATAAATATCCAGTTACTATAAATAATTACTTTTTATTTAAATATTAATATATTTTATTTAAGGTTTTCACTCCTAAATAACATAAATATTATCGATTTTTATATAATTTATTATAAACACGTTAATTTTGATTTGTTATGTATTATTTATAATTGGCTTAATGTTACTTTTAATATATTAAGTTTCACCTTTTTTTTTGCATTTTGGTATATAATATTTTAAAAGTTTCATTTTGTTACTTTAAACTATATTTTAATTATATTTTTATACATAATATTTTAAAAGTTTCATTTTGATACTTTAAACTATGTTTTAATTATATTTTGGTACATAATATTTTAGTAACAAATATAAACAAAATCAAATCAATGACATTGTTGCACACTTAATTATATACAATATTACAAGTAATTAAGATGATTTTGAAAACTGTTAAAAAAATATAATTTTAAAATTATGTTAACCATTAAAAACATTTTTTATATTTTATTATCTGTATATAAATGATAATTAAAATACTTTTTTTTATTATATTTTTAATTTTTGTAACTGTTTTATATTTTTTAAATTATTTAAATGACATTTTTTTATACTCCTTTAAATAATAAATGATTATTAATTTCTTTATTCATTAAAAAAATAATAAATAATTATAAGAAGAAGACAAACTTTAAATGTGTTTGGTAAGTTTCTTACACAATAGGAAAGCCGTCCAGTTTGTTTCTTATCTTAATTTAGTCTAAATTTAAAAAACAGTGTTTCACGTTTCTATATATATGGTCTGCGCTTCGATCAAAAGCCTAGAAACACAAAAGTAATTAAAGTAAAGAAAGGATTGAGAATGGAAGTAGCACAGGTACTGCACATGAACGGTGGCGTTGGAGACGCAAGCTATGCTAATAACTCCCTTGTTCAGGTATATATATATGTACAATGTAGAGTGAGTGACATTTTCTGTACTAATTATTATTCTGTGTCACTGATTATAACTTTTATATATATATATATACAGCAAAAGGTGATTTGTTTGACGAAGCCCTTAAGAGAGGAAGCCATAAGAAGCCTCTATTGTAGCACACTCCCCAAAAGTTTGGCAATTGCAGATCTGGGTTGCTCTTCCGGACCAAACACTTTGTTTGTCCTCTCAGAAGTCATCAAAACTGTGGAGAATCTTTGTCGGAAGCTGAAACATAAATCTCCTGAATACAAGGTCTTTCTGAATGATCTTCCGGGAAATGACTTCAACAACATCTTCAAGTCCTTTGACAGCTTCAAAGAGATGTGTAATGAAATCGAAAGTGGGGTTGGTCCATGCTACTTCTTTGGAGCTCCAGGTTCTTTCTATGAGAGGGTTTTTCCAAATCAAAGTATGCATTTTATCCATTCATCTTGGAGCCTTCAATGGCTATCTAAGGTATACAATATATATATATATATATATATATATCCATTTTATCTTATATAGTTTGATTGGTGATTTAATACAACATGCATGTGGCTTATTATATGCAAATAAATAAATAGGTTCCAGAGGGTATAGAGAACAACAGGGGCAATATTTACATAGGCAGTACAAGCCCCACAAATGTTGTGAAAGCTTACTATGAGCAATTTCAGAGAGATTTTTCTCTTTTTCTAAAGTATCGTGCTGAGGAATTAGTTGAAGGAGGTTGCATGGTTCTCACATTTTTGGGAAGAAGAAGCGATGATCCATCTACCAAAGAGGCTTGCTACATTTGGGAGCTTATGGCTACTGCTCTTAATGATATGGTCCTGGAGGTACACATTCTCAATAATTTGTTATAATCAATTACGGATTCAGTTTCTCTGTGTTTTTTTTTTTTTTTTCAAAGTTAGGTTTGGATATTTCAACTTAACCTGACTTAAATATAATTTGTCCCACCCTTCATCTAACAAGAGGCTTATTTTGATTAAAAAATAATGAGACTTTAATTTTACCAAACAAAAAATTAATAAAATTTTGTAGGGATTAAAACATTACCGTGTCATATTTAATTACTGGGACTAAAAAGTGCTAATTAATTATTTTGGCTTTTAATGACCGTGTCTTTTTATTTTATGTGAATTATCATATGCCAGATCAGAAAAAAATATGCTTTAAATACAATGCACATTATTTATGAGTTGAAATGTATAAATTAATGAATTTGGCAAGATGCATTAATACGAATCTTTTCATTATTTGGTGTAGGGAATTATAAAGGAAGAACAATTGGACACTTTCAACGTGCCACAATACAATCCATCACCATCTGAAGTGAAATTGGAAGTTCTTAAAGAAGGATCATTCGCCATCAATCGTCTAGAGGTGTCTGAAGTGGATTGGATCGCTCTTGAGTTTGAATCTGATGAGACGTCTGAATCACTACTCAGTGATGGCGGATACAATGTGTCACAAAGCATGAGGGCTGTGGCAGAATCTATGCTGGTTAGCCACTTTGGTGAAGCTATCATTGATGAACTTTTTAGCCGTTACCAGCAAATCTTGGCTGATCGTATGTCCAAGGAGAAAACTGAGTACATCAATGTTACCATATTATTGACCAGAAAAGCATAGTAATTAAGCAACAAAGTTTGCATCTATATATGCTGAATTTCTCGAAATTAAGGGATTCATGTGACTGTTTGCTTGTTTGTTTTTCTTCTAATAATTCTCTAGCAACGTGTTATGTTGGAGTAAAATAAGACTAGTATGATGTTGTACCTTTGGTACTAACATTTTTATTTTATATGTTTTTAATATTCCATTATGGAATAAAATTATTTATGTGAGATTATTGCAATTGGTCTACTATTCATATATATTTGTTCACCTATTATTCACGCGTCAAATATTGATTAAACTTGATAGGAGTTTGGGTTGTCTTGAATTTTTTTTTTATCAGTACCAAAAGAGATATTCTAAAAGATAAATGGATAAAAGGTTAATAACAAAGTTCCTTATAATTAATCCCAAAAAAGAAAAAAAAAAAAAAAACCACATAACAGTCTTCGTAAGCGTTTCCTTTCTTAGAAGCGTTTTGTTAAACATTTAGCTATCTTTCTCTGCTTTCACATTCCTCTCCATGGTCTGCTACACCATTCTTGAAATTAAATTTTTTCTCATGTCCCCTATTACTACTGGGTATTACAATAATATTCATACTCACACATATTATTCGATCTCAGAATTGAATTTAACGGAAATTCTCTGTTTTAGCTAGTTACGTATAATATTCGAATTATCTAATCGGGGATTGGGACATATACGAAAACACACTTTTTTACCTTTTTTTATTTTCACTGTGTCTAATTACTAAATTTATCATACTTTTAATATATTATTAAACTGGTGTTGAATATTAATATAATTTCTTAAAATTTTGATTTCTTTTATGCATTTGTTAAATATTATATGTTAAAAAAATTATTTAATAATTTTTTCTTAAAAAATAATAAGACGGGACAAATAAAACATATCCAAATTCCTGGCAAAGACATGAATGAGAACAATTTTGGGATTTGGAGGAGCAGGACTTGGGATTTCATTTGAAAATTTTTAATAATTTTTTGAATAAAAATATTAATGAGTTGTTTAAAAATAGAAAAGTGATAAAACATTATAAAAAAATATAAAATATTGTTAAATATATAATAGAGAAACTTTTGATGATTTTTTTTTTACACCGGAGATGTTCTTAGGACCTGAGGTATCACTACTACAAGACTTTATTGATAATTATATGGCTTTATTGCCTTAATTATTATTTGAATTATCGATATTTTCATAAAATATAATTTCAAGAAAATAATCATTATTGGCCCATGGTTTTCCTTACTATTCGCCAAAATTAGTTAAAGAGTTAGTTGATAGTTGGAAATTGAAGGTTGATAATTAGAAGTTTTTAAATTAATTTTTAAATCATAATTGTTTAGTAAATTATATGTTTACCTAGTTAAAAAAAAATATCAAATGACAAAAATAAATATATTTATATGATATTTTGTATAAATTCTAATTTTGTTTTATGAAAAAAAATATATTTTGAGGTGTTATAATTTTAATTTTTTTAATAAATTTTAAACTCTTATAATTTTTTATTTACATATAATTTTTTTTATTTCCACATATTATATGTTTTTATTTACGTATTTTATTATTAATTTTATACTATAATTTTAAGTGTTTTAAATAAAATTTTAAATAAAGTAAAAAATATTATTATGTTAATTAACATAATAATTAAAATAAAATTATCTAATATATACAATTATTCAAAATTAAAAAAAAATATTACAATTATATTTTTAATTTCATGAATTATAATAAAAAATAATAAGTTAAATACTATAAATATTACAAAATTTAAACGAATTAGTGTAGTATAAATCTGTAAGAAAAATAATAATAAAAAAAATAATACAATCTTATTTTATTTAAAAATAATAACAATAATAAAAGTTAATAAATATTTTTAAGATAAAAAAAATTAGAAACTAACATTTTTTAAAAATGCTATTCTAAATAGCTTTTAAAAAAGTGATAGAAGTTAGTAAAAAAACTTATTTATCAAGGCAAAATATGTTCTTTTTTCCTTTGATATTTTGTTTTTAATTCTTAATATTTCATTTGACTGGTCTTGTTCCCTAAATATTTTTTCATTTGATTTTTGTCCTTTCTTTAGTGAACTCTATTATTGATACAGATTGATGATTATTAAATAAATGATACATAATATTAAAATAAAATTATTTTCTTTTAATTTTTAATTTTTTTAAAAAATTAATGACATGTATCTCATTATTTATCTCATTGTTTATGTGAACCATGAACTTAAAAAATAAATATATTAAAAAAAAAAATTAATATCACGTGTTTTATTAGTTAGGTGATACATGACATTAATCCAGATCAGAAATTCACTTAAAGAGAAACTAAAAACCAAATAAAAAATTACTTTAAAATCAATCCTGGTAAAAACTCACTTAAAGGAGGAATTAAAAACCAAATAAAAAATTACTTTAGAATCAAATTCGATTAAACAAAATATTAAAAAATAAAAATAAAAATACTTAATATTTTAATCACTAAAAATATATTTTACCCATTATCAAATACACAAACTAACTAAAAAATTATTAAAAAAAAACTACAAACTAATTAAAATGACTGGTCAAACATACCATAATCTTTTTATTGTGATCTGATAGAGAAGTGACAGCGAGAACTATGGGATTGGACATGCAAACACAATAGCCACTAAATTATGATAAGAAAACAGTTTCTTTTTTCTTACACAAATTAAAAGAGCTTGCACGCATGTATGTATATGGGTGTGGTATGAGCTTTTTCGATCAAACGCATAGAAGCACAAAACTAAAAGACCCAAAACGAGTCAAAAATATATATATTTTTTGAAATAATAACAATGGAAGTAGCACAGGCTGTTTACATGAAAGGCGGCACTGGAGATGCAAGCTATGCAAACAACTCGTTTGTTCAGGTGTGTTCATCTCATATTTTGAAATTTTTAAAATTGAAATTAGTTTTGTTCTTGAATTTTAAGTTTTGAGTTTAAATTTATTTTTATTTTTAATTTTTAAAAAAGTTGTTGTAAATTTAAAAAAAATAAAATTAAAAGTTAACAATAATAGTTACGTGATAATAATAAGGTGGTAGATGGTGTAATGACTAACAAGCCTCAGCTCCGTTGCAGAAATATGCAATAACCCGTTATCACGTTTTTTGTATTTGCCTTGTCTTTTGATCTTGGCTTTATATTCCTTACAATATCCCTTATACCCTTTTATATAATATAATCTATTTTTACATAGAAATGATTAAATGAAGCACAATCCAAGCGTATTGATTATTCCGTGTCGTTGGTTATACAGCAAAAGGTGATATATTTGACAAAGCCCATAAGAGAAGAAGCTGTAACTAGCCTCTATAGCAGCACACTACCGAGAAGCTTGGTAATTGCAGATATGGGTTGCTCTTCTGGACCAAACACTTTGTTAGTGGTCTCAGAAGTCATCAAGACTGTGGAGAAGCTTTGCCGAGAGCTGAACCATAAATCTCCCGAATACAAGGTGTTTTTTAATGATCTCCCTGGGAATGACTTCAACAACCTCTTTATGTCCCTTGACACCTTCAAAGAGAAATTGTGTGATGAAATCAAAACTAGGATTGGTCCATGCTACTTCTTTGGGGCTCCGGGTTCTTTCTATTCCAGACTTTTCCCAAATCGAAGTCTGCATTTTGTCCATTCCTCTTATAGCCTTCAATGGCTATCTAAGGTATATACAAAGAAATGATCCATTTAATCGAATCATTTAATTTTTTGATATTTAAAGATTGTAATGAGTCATTAGTATTAATCATAAGATTTTATCTTGTATTTACCATACGATTATGAATGAAATGAGGTATATATTGTTGATTATGGGTGATTGAAATAGGTCCCTGAGGGTGTAGACAACAACAGGGGCAATGTTTACATTGGCAAAACAAGCCCGTCAAATGTTGTGAGAGCTTACTAGGAGCAATTTCAAAGGGATTTTTCTGCTTTTCTAAAGTGTCGTGCAGAGGAACTAGTTGAAGGAGGTTGCATGGTTCTCACAATCTTGGGAAGAAGAAACGACGATCCATATAGTAAGGAGGCTTGCTACATTTGGGAGCTTATGGCTACAGCCCTTAATGATATGGTCTTTCAGGTACACATTCAGAATATATAATTAATTTGTTACAATGAATTACTCAACCAAGATGCAGTTTTAACTAAAAAAGCTTGTTTCTTTAATAATACTAATATTGTGTCATTGAAAAGAAATTGATAAAGGAAGAGCAATTGGATAGTTTCAACGTGCCACAGTATAATCCATCACCGTCTGAAGTGAAAATGGAAGTTCTTAAAGAGGGATCATTCGCCATCAATCGTCTAGAGGTGTCTGATGTGGACTGGATTGATAATGCTCTTGAATCTGAAACACTTTGTGACTATGGATATAATATGGCAAAGTGCATGAGGTCTGTGACAGAACCTATGCTGGTTAGCCACTTTGGTGAAGCTATCATTGAAGAGTTTTTTAGCCGCTTCCAAGAAATATTGGTTGATGGTATGTCCATGGAGAAAATTGGGTTCAACAATGTTACCATATTGATGACTAGAAAACCATAAGCAAAGAATTAAGAAGTTTGCATCTGTATATATGGTTTTTCCAAAGGATTGTCGTAGTTGCTGTCTGTCACTGTTAGCTTTGCTTTGTTTTTTTTTTTTTAACAAATCCAAATAGAAAAATGTTATAAGCTGGAGAAAAAATAAAACTAGGAGTATTTTGTTGTCTTTGGTAGTAGCATTTTCTTTAATGTGTGATAAAATTATTTATATGAGATTAACTGTGACATATATATAATTGGTTTGTTAGAAGAGGTTGGCATTCTGGAGGGGGTAGATATTGCTTAATATGTTATCTTCTCCCGCCCTATCTATCTCTAAATTTATGTGTTCGTGGTGGGATTTTATGTTTTTTTTAAGATATTTGACCATGCGATTTTTGGTGTTTATTTTTATTTTATCGGAGCAGATCAGACTTAGAGGAAAGGAAATCAATTAAAAAAAATATAATTATAATAAAATTTACAAGAAATAATAATAATAATTAATATTTAATATTTAAATAATATTTTTTTAAAAAAAATTGATATTGATTTGATAATTTAGAAAAAAAAATTATATAATATTAATAATAAATCTAGTCAAATATAATATTTATATAATTTTTTTTATAAAATTAAAAAAATAAAATAAAAACATTAAATACATTACGAATTTATTAAACACTACCCTCAAATTATTAAATGCATCCTAAAATTATTAAATGTAATCCTATAAGCATATGATAAAAATAAATTTGAAAAAAATCTGGGGCCATGACCACATGGACAACCTAGGTCCGCCCTGTCTCCGTGATGACGGACCTTATTCAAGATGCATGGTAATTAATTAAGTGGAATTTTAATGAGTTGAGAACATGCATTCTTTAAAATCTTTATTCAAGATTTTAGATTTCTTACATCGTTTACATATGATTAAAATTGTCGTTTCCTCGCCTTTGATTATTTCTATTTTCATTATTGGTTTAATATTATCCTGTTAAAATATTTTGTTATAGATTAGTATCATCAATCTACAATTAAATATATTATAATTATCATATCTTCATATGAATATTAAGGAGATTTGATCACTATTTAATGAGTTTGGTCAATAATTTAGTAAATAACCAGAGGTGGTAAAGCGGACTGGTTGTTAAGTTTAGGCCCGATCTGTCAGCGATTGGTCAAAAAATGGGTAGGGCTAGATTGAATTGTTTATAGTCGGCGCAGGTTTAATCACTTTGTCCGTTGACTTATCAACTTCAAATTTTTATTTTTATTTTTAATTTTTCAATTATTAAATTATGACATAATGAGAGAAGGTATTCCAGAGATCTAAATTATAAAGAGATCTTATAATATTTTTTTTTTTAGTTCTCGTTATTTCATAATTATAATGTATAATTATTTAATTTATTTTATTTTAAAATAAAATTAATTATTTAATAATATAATATTTAATTATGAAACAATTAATATTAAAAAATAGAATAAAAATAATATAAATATTTATTTATGAATAAAGATTAAACCGATAATTAATTCATAACATGAATGAGTAAAAAATATAAATATTGACATTGAAAAAAAAAATAATAATTAATACATAACATAAATAAGTAAAAAATACAAATTCTTTTAATGTAAAAAAAATTATCTATTGAATATGTTGTATTTGTTCTTAAATCAAATATTATTAAAAAATTGATTAATTATTTTTTTTTTTGAAAAATCAGATATTATAAAGGTTTTGTGAAAAATATGATCTTACACATAAAGATCTTGTTTTTTCTTTAATGAAAAATTTTGAGAACTTAAGATATTGAGAATTAAGATCTCTTTCAAAATCATCCAATAAATATACTATTAGATATTCAGTAAAATATACTTACATCCACACTTTTTTTTTTTCATTAAATGTTATTAACCAGTAAATAGTATCTCTTGATACGATAGTAGTACATTAATTATTCATGCATTTGAAACCAGATACTTGTTAGCAGGATGGCAGGTCACTTAGCGCCCCAGTGTAGCTTTCTTTTAGCTCATTGTCAATCGCCAATTTTGGATCCTTCCACAAGATAATTGGCATTGGGCAAAGCCCAGTATACATTGTTTAGTGACCCAAAAAATGCTGCAATAGCCATAGTACATTCCACATCTGCACTTTGTTAAATTCTCCATATATATAAACCTGTCATAACCATTTTATTATATCAATATTATTATTAATTTGAGTTTCTATTTTTGCTCTATGCCCTTTGGTTGAAAGGGAACTAGAGAAGCCTTTAATTTATTGAGCGGGTTGGCAGGTTGAGGCAAGCGTGGTCAAGTGGGTTGGGTTGGCAGACCCAGATTTACTTTGGGGACACTCTACTGTTCAGTCAATTTTGGACAGGTTGGCAGACCCAGACTCACTTTACCATCCTTATAAATAACCCAAAAAGTAATAGTTAAAACATATCAAGTAAATCAATATAATCTGATAAATCGATATCTCCTTATTAATTACTCAATGATCAAAATGGCCTATAAGAACACCATGATAAGGATAAGGTAATCAGATTATTCTTAACCTACTTTACATACTTGTATTATAATCTTACGTTTCTAACTTGAGCATGAGAGTGTTTCTGAAAGTACCCTTCATTTGGAGCACATCAGAAGTAAGTAGAAGGTTCATTCCCATAAGTAGGAACAACTACCAAATTAGAATATGGTAGGGGTAGAAAGAAATTTGGTTGGATTGATGAAATGCATAAAAATCCAAAGAAAAAAAAGAAAGAAAAAAAAACACCAACACATTAACACTCTGCTGGACTAATTGAGGAAGTTTCTTATATAAGATCCCAAAAAGAAAAAAAGAAAAAAAGAAAAAAAAATACATGACAGCCTATCCTTCGTATGCTTCAATTCTTCCTTATTTACTGAAAATTGAACTATTGTGTAGGGTCAATGGGACCAGCCCGCGAGCCTAGGACCATATTGGCAGTTCTGTTGAAAGGTACTTACAATCATAAATAAATTTAGCAAATGCATGTGTGAATCTTTTTGGTATTCCTTGCAGGGAATAATAAAGGAAGAACAATTAGATACTTTTAACGTCCCATTTTACACTCCATCACCATCTGAAGTGAAATTGGAAGTTCTTAAAGAAGGATCATTTGTCATCAACCGTCTAGAGGTGTCTGTAGTGCACTGGAGTGCTTGGGATGAGTGGAATAACGCTCTTGACTTTGAATCTGAAATCGGATACAATTTGGCACAGAACATGAGGGCTGTGGCAGAACCTTTGCTGGTTAGCCACTTTGGTGAAGCCATCATTGAAGAGGTTTTTAGCCGCTACCAACAAATATTGGCTGATCGTATGTCCAAGGAGAAAACTAAGTTCATCAATGCATCAGTTTTCTTATAAAATAAGGACTGTCAAAGGGAATAATATCAAGGCATCAGTGTATTTTATGGGAGAAAGCAGAATTGACCCATGATGTAATACCGTGTTAATATTTTTAAAGTTTATATTTGGACCATATTTTTAACATGAGTTAATTTGTTGTGTATTTTAATTTGAAGCATTTATAGTTTACTTATTAATATTTTTGGAGTCTTATACTTTATTAATAAAAAGATTTAATACTGTTTTAATATTGTTTAGTGATTTATTTATTATTTATTATTTTTAACAACATATTACTAATTAATATATAGTATTACATTATAAATTTTGTAACCTTTTAAGGTAATTACACGTTTAAAGTTTAAAAGTATTTTGATTACTATATACAAATAAGTTTTATTTCACCAAATTTACTTTTCAACGATGAAAGGCTAAATGTACTTTTTAGTTAATTAGATTTTACATTTTTTTTCTTTGATTACATTTTATTTTAAAAGTTTTATTTTAATATTTTAAATTATATTTTAATTATATTTTAATATATAATATTTTAAAAATTTTATTTAGATATTTTAAATTATGTTTTAATTATATTTTAATATATAATATTTTAATTATAAATATAAATAAAAGTAAATCAATCACTTTAAATATATTAAAATGTGACTAAAATATAATTTAAAATAATAAAATATGATTAAAACATAATTTAAAATAATAAAATAAAATTTTAAAAATATTAAAATGTGATTAAAATATAATTTAAAATAATAAAATATGATTAAAACATAATTTAAAATAATAAAATAAAATTTTAAAAATATTATATAATAAAATGTGATTAAAATATAATTTAAAATAATAAAATAAAATTTTAAAAATATCATATAATAAAATATAACTAAAATATTATTTAAAATATCAAAATAAAATTTTAAAAATATAATGTATCAAAATAAAAAAAATATAAAATTTAATAGACTAAAAATAACGTTACACCGTAAAGAAATAACCAAACATAGATCAAGGAATGTAAACTCATTTTTTTTTATAAACTTAAAATTTTAAGATACTTTTAATTCAAACTTTTTAATGCAAACACGCGTACCTACTAGACTCCAACATCATAATAGTAACACATGCGTTTAACGAAAACATGACGTACGCGGCTGCAAACATGTAATTCTTATGGGATTTTATTTGCAAAACTGTTAAAACGAGAAAGAAATGTTGTTGTAGTAAAATTATGAGAAGAAAATGATTTTTTCGTTTTAGGAAAAGTACTTGCACATCTATTATATATATGTGGCTGTGGTGTGAGCTTCAATCAAAAGCATAGAAACATGAAAAGGAGTGAGAAAAAGAGTGAAGTAGAGATAAAAGTAGTAAGGAAATTAAGGAGAATAATGGAAGTAGCACAGGTACTGCACATGAACGGTGGCGTTGGAGACGCAAGCTATGCTAACAACTCCTTCATTCAGGTAAAGTATATATACTTACAACGTTATAACGTAACATCATGCTTTGTGTTCATTCTACTCAATTAATGCTATTCAAATAATTTAATTTATACTATTCAATTTTAAACAATTCAATTCATTTTCTTTTCAACTATAATTTTTATTAATAAATTATTTCATTTATAAATATTTTTTTACTTCTATATTTAATATAAATTTAAACAACTAATCATAATCAATTCAAAAATATGTGTCATACTAAATTAAATAATTTTTTATTATTAAATAATTTTTTCTGTGAAAGCAACTTTAAAAGAGAAGTAAAACAATTTTTTTCATTTATAAATTTAGACCCTCAATGTGTATAATATATGACCAGGGACGGATTTTAGAGGGCAAGCAGGCCTTGAGTCCCTCCTTCCTTTCCCTCGTATATATAAAATAAAAAATATTAATAAAGAAAAAATTATTAAAAAAATAAGTTTTTAGGTTAATATTTATTTAATTTTTTTATTAATAAATCATATCTTAATTTTATATTTATAATTAATAATAAATATTTAGTTTAATTATATTTTTATTTTTGACAAGTTTTACTCTTAACAAATTAATTTAATATTTTTTATCTTCAATATTTTAAAATCTTGTACATTTTATTCTATCATTTTATTCTTACATCACATGATTATACATTTTATTATCAATTTTTTAAAAAAAAATTGACAAATTTTCTATCCATTTTTTTAATATAAATTTTACATTAAATATTTTTTTTTCAAAATTTTATCTTCAATTTTTATAAAAAAAAATTCTCACACCCCTTACCTAAACCCATACCTAAATTTCTGGATGCATCACAGTGTGAGACCATTTTGTCACTAAGCTATAACATTCAAATATCAGTTTGTCATTAAGTTGTATTTTTCAATGACAAATTGGACATTAATCAGTAAATGTTAGGAAGTTGTATGACTAAATTATCATCCGCTTAGATATTCAAGGATGAAAATAATCATTTATCCAGTTTTTTTTTATTATAAAAGTAAGTATAAAATAAAAGTTAAAATATATTTTGGATCTCTATTAAATTGTCCAATTTTGTTTTAAGTCTTTTAACATTAACAAAAATGATTGATTTATCAAGTATTTAAAACATATTTTAACCTAAAATAAATTTATAAGTTATAGTGTGAAAAAAAAGTCAAGATTTTTTTACATAAGTCATTAAGAGACAAAATTTAGATAGAAATAAAGAAAAAAAAAAGTAGGAGAAGAAAATGCGTTGATTCATCTCCTTCTACTAATAAAAATTAATAATCAATCATTAATCTTTGTCATGAAAAAAGAGTAAACATAGATGAAAAAAAAAAGTGATAAATATAAATTCGATCGAAGAGATATGCTAGCAACATCCACACAAATTGCCGCACAATCAATGTGTATTATTGTGTACTAATTAATAATTATTCAACTGTTATATGACTTATACAGGAAAAGGCGATTTGTTTGTCAAAGCCAATAAGAGAGGAAGCCGTAAGAAGCCTCTATTGCAACACACTCCCCAGAAGCTTGGCAATTGCAGATTTGGGTTGCTCTTCCGGACCAAACACTTTGTTTGTCGTCTCAGAAGTCATCAAAACTGTGGAGAATCTTTGTCGGAAGCTGAAACATAAATCTCCTGAATACAAGGTCTTTCTCAACGATCTTCCTGGGAATGACTTCAACAACATCTTCATGTCCCTTGACAGCTTCAAAGAGAAACTGTGTAATGAAATGGAAAGTGGGAATATTGGTCCATGCTACTTCTCTGGGGTTCCCGGTTCCTTCTATGAGAGGGTTTTTGCTAATCGAAGTCTGAATTTTGTCCATTCCTCTTATAGCCTTCAATGGTTATCCAAGGTACCAAGTTTTTTTTTTTTTTTTTCGATAAATATTAATTTATTAATTTTATTGGAGAGTTTTATATAATATACTGTATATTGATGATTTAATTAGGTTCCTGAGGGTGTAGACAACAACAGGGGCAATATGTACATAGGCCGAACAAGCCCGTCAAATGTTGCGCGAGCTTACTATGAACAATTTCAGAGAGATTTTTCTGTTTTTCTAAAGTGTCGCGCAGAGGAACTTGTTGAAGGAGGTTGCATGGTTCTCACAATCTTGGGAAGAAGGAGTGATGTTGAGGATCCAGCTAGCAAGGAGGGTGGCTATATTATTTGGGAGCTTATGGCTAATGCTCTTAATGATTTGGTCCTGAAGGTACTACTCAACACTAAAAATTCACTACTTATTTTTTCAAATGAATTATGAATTTAGAAATGACGTGGTTCAATAGCAAATCTCAATTTATAATAATCAGTTGATTTATAAAATTGTTTTAAAAATTATAATGAATTATAAAATTAGTTTTAGAATATATATATATATATATATATATATATATATATATAAATCTCACAATCCATCATCTTTTGTTTTGAAATAATTTTATAAAAATAATTTTAAATGTAATGCACGTGATTGTCCATTCAAAAATTTGGCAAAATACACGAATACGAATCTTTTTACCGATTGGTGCAGGGAATAATAAAGGAAGAGCAATTGGATACATTTAACATCCCTCAGTACACTCCATCACCATCTGAGGTGAAATTGGAAGTTCTTAAAGAAGGGTCATTTGTCATCAACCGTCTAGAGCTGGCTGGAGTGAATTGGAACCCTCTTGATGATTGGAACGCTCTTGAGTTTGAATCAGAAAGGTCTGAATCAGTCAGTGACTATGGATACAATTTGGCAAAGTGCATGAGGGCTGTGGCAGAACCTATGCTGGTTAGCCACTTTGGTGAAGATATCATTGAAGAGGTTTTTAGCCGCTACCAGAAACTCTTGGCTGATCGTATGTCTAAGGAGAAAACTGAGTTCAACAATATTACTATATCATTGACTAGAAAAGCATAGCTAGTCAAGAAAGTTTGCATCTATGGTTTCTCAAACGGGATTATTGTAGTTCTTGTGTGATTGTTTATTTGCTCTATTAGTGTGTTTTACTTATATGTTTCCCGTTGTGTGATAAAAATATTTTAGGTGAGAGAAGAGTATTGGTTAGTTTGTTTAAGTTTAATAGAGTAAAATAATTATTTATTTTAATAAAATAAATAATTATATGTATTTTTAGTATATTTATTTAAATTATTTTAATATATTTTTATTTATTTAAAGAAATAAATTATATAATCAATTATTTTATAAATACTTATCATAATTTTAAACATGATAATATAAATAACAACATGCTTTTTTTAATTATGGTTGATTTTTTGTGTATTATATTTAAAAATTGAGTTGTCTCGAAAATGACATAATAATACATGTTTAGAATTTTATTTGTAAGTTGATTTCAAAGTTTAACATTAATTACCCTTACTCTAACTATAAAAAGGTTAAATTTACAAAACAAAATTAAGTAAAAAAAAATGGAAAAATATATAATTAATCCATAAGACAAAATCGAAATGCCAGCAGAGAATATCAGGTAACAACGATGCAGAGAGTCAACTGTAACGATTTTGGTAAGACAGCGTATCATATCTTCTATGGCTTGAAACAACAGTTTATAGATTTATCATATATTCATATTACGATGTGATGTGACGTGCCACCCCACACCACACCAGAGTGAGGAGGTTGGTTGAGTTGAGCTTGAGGTAAAGGTTCGGTTCGGTTCGGTTCCTACCTCCATTTCGTTGACACTCCAATATGGCACACCACAACAACAACTCCACAACTCTTCGCGTTTTCTGCGTCGGAACCCTCGACACCAAGCTCCACGAGCTTCTATTCCTCTCCGAATCACTTCGCTCCAATCTCAATCGCTTCTCCTCCTCCTCCGAGGTAGTAGTACTCACAATTGCTCAATTCACGCAACAACAACCACCATTATTGTACTTGATCCGAAATTCGTAACTTGTCATGTTTTGATCTGAATATAGAAATTAACTCTTTATTAAGAAGCTAATTAAGTGGTAAAGTAATGTGTTAGCAAATTAATTGAGTTTTTATAATGTCAATGTAGGAGCACAATCACAATATATATTTGTAGTTTGATTAGTTATATTTTGATGAGTGATAGGTAGAGGTGGTGGTGGTTGATGTCTCTACTGGTTTAAGCGCAACAGAGACTTTGCAGGATTTCACCTTTGTTTCCAGGAATGATGTTCTGTCTTCCTACAACAGTGGATCCTTGTCTCTCCCTGATGACAGAGGCAAGGCCGTTGCCGTGATGAGCCAAGCATTGAAGCAGTTCCTGAAGAAGTCTAATGAGGATCAGTGTCTTGTTGGTGTTGTTGGTGCTGGGGGTAGTGGAGGGACGTCCCTCTTATCCTCCGCCTTCACCTCTCTCCCAATTGGGATCCCCAAGGTCATTGTGTCGACCGTGGCCAGCGGTCAAACTGAACCTTATGTTGGAACCTCGGATTTGGTGTTGTTTCCGTCGGTCGTGGACATTGCTGGCATCAACAGGGTTAGCAGGCTCATCCTCTCCAATGCTGCGGCTGCTTTTGCTGGGATGGTTGTTGGAAGGGTTCAGAGCTTACAGGATTCTTCTCGCGCTGAAGATAAGCCTACAGTTGGGATAACAATGTTTGGAGTTACTACTCCTTGTGTTGATGCTGTCAGAGATAGGTTGCATAAAGAAGGTTATGAGACCCTGGTTTTCCATGCTACTGGGGTGGGTGGCAGGGCAATGGAGAGTTTGGTTAGAGAGGGGTTTATACAGGTATGTGAGACAGCTAAGTCTTATTTGAAAGCATAGCATAAGAATTTGTTATCTGGACAATTTTGCTTTGATCTTTTATGAATTTAGAATACTGCCACTTAGTACTGTATTTTCTGTTGAGTCTTATTTGACTTTTGTGAGTTGCATGGATATTCTTGTTTGAGCAGATTTTATGTTACAGTTTCCTTTCTATTTGTATCAATGCTCCTTATGGATGTCAGATGTGAGGTTTTGGTTAAGTTCTTATCCTGTGTAATTGCAGCTTCCAATTGTTTGAACTTGTTTTATATACATCAAGAGGTCAGGCACTTGACCTAACTGTATAACTGTCATTTTCTCCTGCACACTTGTCCACCCTAACCAAAGACCATGGATTATTTATTAATCTCATGCCACATTCAATATATTTTAGCTATATGTATAGATTTTCTCTTCTGGGAAAGCAGACTCTTAACATTCTTTCTTATAATTGTGTGATCCATCAGATGAATCAGGATAAGCTCTTTCCAAATTCACTTGTATTCTGTTTGTTTCATTTCAGATACTTCTTTATGTATTCCTGCCTCTTTTTGTGTTGGCTACACATATTCCTTTCTTTTGTTTTGCTTAGGGTGTTTTTGACATCACAACAACAGAGGTAGCAGACTACATAGTTGGAGGTGTAATGGCTTGTGAAAGTTCTCGATTTGATGCCATCATAGAGAATAAAGTCCCCTTAGTCTTGAGTGTGGGAGCATTAGATATGGTGAACTTTGGAGCAAAGAATACCATACCACTGAAGTTTCAGCAGAGAAGTATATATGAACACAATAAACAGGTGACTACTCTGATTAGGGTATTAACGGTTAAGTTTTGGTCTTTGCTTGAAAACTAGTCATATTTGCTGGGATTACTTTAAGGTGCCACAGAAGATTTTTTTCGTCATTTTCTGCTTGGAATTAACTGTGTATCCTGTGACTACTACCAAAGCAATGTAGTTTTGTAAGTGATCTTATGCTGGACTATTTCACAATAAATCAATTGTTTCTCTTTCCAGGTTTCACTTATGCGAACAACAGTAGATGAGAACAGAAAATTTGCTGATTTCATAGCAAATAAACTGAAGAATTCATCATCAAAGATTTCTGTTTGCCTTCCAGAAAAGGGTGTATCTGCTTTAGATGCACCTGGGAAGCCTTTTTATGATCCAGAGGCAACGGGTACTCTTCTTCGTGAACTACAAAACCTTATTCCGACTAATGATGATAGACAGGTACTATGGTTGCTCATAAGGAATATTTACCATAGCTATAAGCTTCAATTTTCTTTAATTTTATTTAATTTATTGCTATGAGGATTTTGTAAAGTTAAAAGAGTTGTGTATTTTTCAGGTAAAAGTGTATCCTCATCATATTAATGACCTTGAATTTGCAAATGCATTGGTTGATGCATTTTTTGAGATTATTGAGAAAACTAGTAAAGATTCTACTCATCAACATGTAGCCAGTCCTGAAACTGTTGAACAATTTCATAAGGATAATGTTTCAAATGCATCAAGCTTTGGGACCATTGTATATACACCTAGTGAATTCCCAGAAGCAAAAACAGGTTCCCATTTCATTTGAATTTGCAATAGTTCATGAGTATTTTGACATAAAGAATTCATTTTCAATTTTTTCCACGTTATTTGTGTTTTTTGCTCTTATGAAACTTAATTTATGTTGGCGTGAAAAATATTTATTAAAAGCCAATAGTTTCTTTTTGTGTTAAACTGCTTTTCAATTTGGCTGAAGTAAGGTCCTCTCCAGAATTACTTTTGGTAGACAATATTTCCTTTATGTTTAACTGTGCAAGTAATGTTTTCATTTCTGCTGGCAGAAACTTTGGAGAAAACGCAGCTTATATTACAGCAACTAAAACACCAGATACATGAAGGAATTCCTATAATAGGAGCTGGCGCTGGGACAGGTATATCTGCCAAGTTTGAAGAAGTTGGAGGGGTTGATCTAATAGTATTGTACAATTCAGGACGCTTCCGAATGGCTGGAAGAGGTTCATTAGCCGGATTATTACCTTTTGCTGATGCTAATGCTGTCGTTCTTGACATGGCCAATGAAGTTTTGCCAGTATGCCTTTATTTTTATACTTGTTCTAAGACACTTTAAAAGTATTGTACAACTGCTAACTTCTATTCAAGTACTTTTCACTACAAATGCCTGATTTTTCAGATTCTTCTTAATTTGAACATACACATATTTCAAGATTCTTGTTTAATATAGGTGGTGATAAGTGGAGAAACTAAACAATAAAATATCACCAAATGTGATTGGTAGTCTTTAAGGAAGAAACCTTTTTTTTTTTAAAATAATCTACATCACAAGGGGGGTGTTGAAGAGGTGAGGGGAACAGTGGGCTGTTCAGGGTAAAGGTCCAATGTCTAAATCAGAAAGCAATTTGGGTTTGGGTCATCACAACATACTGTTAATGATCCCTTAAGGAGATAATAAATTCCTATACTCTGCTGTTTGACTTCTCTGGTTCTCATATAACTTAGAAGATTACTGGTACTAAATTTTTCATTAATTGACCTGCAAGTTAATGTTAGAATAGAAATGTAATTTAGAAGACCAATTATGTGACTTGACCTTATAGCATATCCTTTTTGAAGAGTTCTTCATAACATAGTAACAGAGGCCATATGACCAAGTGATCTAGAACTTGATCCATCCACCTCGTTCTTTTTTATTATGTCTAACATATTAATATTTTGTTTTCAGGTGGTAAAGAAGGTTCCGGTTCTTGCTGGTGTATGTGGAACTGATCCCTTCCGTCGAATGGATTACTTTCTTAAACAGGTGGAGTCTACTGGTTTCTCTGGGGTACAAAATTTTCCTACAGTTGGGTTATTTGATGGTAATTTTAGACAAAATCTTGAAGAAACGGGAATGGGATATAGGTGGGTATTTGGAAAAGAATTTCTCAATATATTATATTAGTTGGACAACTATCACACCTCTTACAACTTTATTTCATTTTCCTGTTAAACTATCAGCTTAGAAGTTGAGATGATCCAGAAAGCCCATAAAATGGGTCTCTTGACAACCCCATATGCTTTCAATCAATATGAAGCTATTGAAATGGCTAAAGTTGGCGCTGATATTATAGTGGCCCATATGGGTTTAACTACAACAGGCTCCATAGGTGCGACAACAGCTGTTTCACTTGACGAAAGTGTAGTTCGGGTACAAGCTATTGCAGATGCAGCGCATAGGATCAATCCCAGTGTCATCGTGTTGTGCCATGGAGGTATGCAAGTCATCTCGAAGCCTTTATGTATGTTTATTTGAAGATTTAATAGTAAATTAAGTGTTCACTAGTCAATTATCATTAATTGGGTGGCCTAGTGACAAAGTGCAGAGTGCTTATTAATTGATAACTGAAAAGCATCTTTCTATGTCTTATATTAGAGCAATGTATTGAATCATTTTATGTTTTCCATCCATATTGAAAAACTTCTGTTTGGCTTAAATTGTGTATGGCCAACCCAAAAGTGTGAGAAAAATAAACCAAAAAAGAAAAGAAAAAGCATGGATGAGGGAGGGTTACTAGAAAAGGGTTAGTCTTGATATAGTTAATTGAACCTCACTACATACACTGTTCACTGCTATTCATGAAATAGTGGTTTGTGTTTGCCAACATTTAGTCCCAGTTCGGAATAATATACTGGAATATGCAGGTCCAATATCTGGTCCAAAAGAGGCAGAGTTTATATTGAAGAGAACCAAAGGTGTTCACGGGTTTTATGGGGCTTCAAGTATGGAAAGACTTCCAGTGGAGCAGGCTATTACAAATACAGTCAAAGAGTACAAGTCAATTTCTTTTCATTAAGGCTTAACATGTCTGTACTTTATTCATGCCAGTGTTCTGTACGCTGCTTTGCTAATATGGCTGTTTGTTTTTGTCATTGCTTAGTAGCTACCAAATTTGTGAACACTATAGGATTTACTGATATGAAATTTTGGAAATAATGGATCAAAAGTAATGTTCAGACATAAATTTTGATCCTCTAAAGTGCAGACAGAGGGGGCAGTTTGAAGTGCGAGTGGTAACCATTGACAAGAAATTCATGAAAAGGTTATAACAAACCCCTAGTTTGTTATCCATTTGTTAGTGATTTATCAACACCACTTTTTACTGTTGAAAGATACCTTGCACTTCGAAGGATCTTGATCCATAATACATATAGCCAGGAGTTGTGGGATCAACCATGCATTTTGTGGGGGACTTGATATATTACTATTTGATGACTAGAATAATCATTTTTTTTTGTTTTTTTGCGTGTAAAACTCTGATTATCATTTGTGTCACCACGTGGCTTCAAAAGCACCTTCCTGTTTTGTGTGGATTATTGTCGTGGGCCACTAAAAAAAGAACAAGGCGACCTTAGCCCCCACCTATATATACTGTGATTGTTGCATATAAACCATACACAAAATATATATGAAGTAAAGAGGCTGGTTTCTCTCACACGCATTGTTCTAACAAGCAGCTGGTTATTCTTGTGATTTCTCCCAAAGTTTCCACACCAGGTAACCTTACATTCAATTTATATGTTAGGATTACCAATCCCTGGTAGTGTAGTAACTGCATTAATACATATATAATTCTTACACAGATTTATTTCCAGTGATGCTATTTGCTCCAAATCTCATAAATCTGTAGTTATATTCTTTTATGCCTCTGGCATGCTTTTGCTCAAGGACTTCAAAGTTATTGGGCAGCCACTCCTTAGCCTAGGTATGTGTGCCTTCTTTTCTAAGCAAGTATCTAAATCATCAAGGGTCCACCTACAGATAAGTAAATCTTTTACTTGTCTTCCATGATGTGTATAAGAAAAAAGAACAAGAATCATGGTATGGCACTAGATACTCACGTGTAGCCACCAGCGAGTCTGTGTAAAAAGATCAACATTGTCACTTTCGCCATATTGATCCCTAGGCATGTCCTAGGCCCTGATCCAAAAGGTATGAAACTGTATGGCTTTTGCATTTCCTGCAGATATGATTATTACGTAAAGTGATTTCCAAAAAGCAATCGAGATTAAGAAAACCAAAACAAATAGAGAAATCTAATTACATCAAATCTTTGTGGGTTGAATTTCAAAGGATCCTTGTACATATCGGAGTCTTGATGTATGTAAGTTGCATCGATGTTAACGTGCCAACCTTTCTTTATATCATACCCTGTTGTTGCCACTTGTACACTCAGTAACATAGTCATGAAGGCCAGAAAGACTCATGATAAAAGCCCTCCAAATTTTTGAATTGATATCTTCAAAGGAGTTGAGTTACTCACCATCAATCGTGCAGTCTTGAAGTGCAACACGAGGAAACCATAACAGGACATTGGACATTCTCAATGTTTCCTTAACTACCTGGATAGAACACGAATTGATTCTTGACATTAGGTGCTTCCAGTTTAGAGCCAAGTAATTATTATTTCATAGCCTGTGGCATCATTTTTAAAGTATAAATAAACTCTAACCTTCAAACCATAACGCATGCTGTTGAGATCTTCATGGTTAATTGAACCTCCATCCGGCTTCATTTTGGTTATAGATAATTGTTCTTCCTAGAAGTCAAAATGAACACCATTTTATCTAATCGTGCAAACGAGCATATTTTTTTTATCCGTAAAAATCGAAGACATGTACCAGTTTACAACTACTTCAACTTATGTACCATGTTCAGCAAACTAAGAGTTACTAAGTTAGAACTCTTAGTAAAAAGGAAAAAAGGGTTTGTCACTTCCAATTAGCACCAAAATGATATTTACAACAGTTAATACTGAATAATAAAGGTCCATAGTTTCACAAGAATATGTGCAGTATCTCACCCTGAGTGTGTCCTGTGTTTCTCTGTTGTCATGTAGAAACTTTACACTCCACATCATAGCTGCTGCTGTGGTGGTTTGTCCAGCAATGATCAATGTCAAGAGATTATCCATAATCTCGGAGTCATCAAGCTTTTCACTGGCTGGGAGTGAGCCTCTCTGCAACATGGACTGAAGGAAGTCCTCTGGAGTTTCTTCTCCCCTCCTACGTCTCACAATGATCTCTCTTAAGGTCTCCATCAGCCTTTTACGAGCCTGCTTTAGCTATTGCTTTTTAGTTCAAACCATAATAAAACTTTGAATTTCACTAGGTTAACACGAGTGAGAATAAAGTAAGTAATTTCAATTATTGATAAGAAAAACAATATTTTACATTCTAACATATTCATCATTTTTTTTAATCATTCAAGATACAAAAATTCATTTAAAGAGTTGATATCTTTTAAGAAATACTTTTTTATACATAATTAAATATCGGATTACATACATAATAGACAATGGACAAGATCATATATTAATCATCACCTTGTTGGTTCATTATTTATTATAAATGTATGATTTTTGTTCATCAAGCCAATAAAATCTAAATTACTTATTTTACTTTTTAAACTTCAGACTGAAAAAAAAAAAAAACCTAATAACAAATTTTACTTAAATTTAATCCCAATAGACAATACAAATTTAGATGAAAAATGATAAATACATTATATTTTATTGGTTGAAATTTTTTGAAAATTATAAAATTAAATGGTCTCTCATCCTATTTAATATTTTTTTTTCCTAATTTTATAGTTTTTAATTATTTTTTTATCAATAAAAAAGAATATTGGTAGGACATTAGAAATATATTAGAAAATGTGTTAATAACGCTACTTATTTTAGATACAATTATTTTATTTTATTTTTGTTAAAAGAAAAACTACTTATAATTTATTAAGAACTCTTGTAAGACATAATATACATTTTAAAATATGACTAACCGTAATGCCTTTATAGTATCTGGTACCAGGAATCATGATAGGAATAGATAACATGGCATCAGAGACAGCAGTGCAGTCTTCCTCGATCTGTCGTAGTAATGAATCCTCCGTGATGCTCATCAGCATATCACACATCGCATCAAATGTCATCTTTATATGCAAAACATTTCATGGGAGTTAGAAATCAGAACACATCATAGTATAAGAAGAAACGTCAAATTAATCGATTTACAATGTAAATATTGCTACTATAGTGATATTGGACCATATAATATAAATAGTAAAGTTTAATGATAATGTAACTATAATAAAATAGTTTTATTCAACTTTGGTATTCAAAAATCATTTCATCGTTATTAAACTCTAAATACTAAAATATTCTGTAATAATAGTATAAAAGAATTTTATGAAAAATTATTGACTTTTAATTATAATTATTTCAAAAGTTATTTTGACACAATATATAAACAAAATTTGCTCATAAAAAAAACAATATTTAAAAACTTTTATACCGACTATGCATTAAAATTAAACTTGTAAACTTTGTTTTTTTTACCTTCATGCAGAAGTCCAACACTTTAAAACTTTTCCCGCTACCTTCAAGCTTTTGCAGCCTTCCACATAACAATTTGTCAAATTTGGTGACAAATGCTGAAAGAGAAGTCATGGAAAATGGTTCAGATAGAAGACGCCTTATTCTTTTGTGACTCTCAACTGGTACACATAACAAGCTTTTCTCTCCCACAGCATCTGCCATTGATTTTACATAACCCTTGTTGAATAGAACAAAGTCATTGGCAAATATGGTTCTTGCACCTTCAGGATTAGGAACAAATATGTGGATCTTCCCAAATAGCCTTGTCTTGAACCATCTCCCATTCCTACTTCAATAAAATAACAAGTTATATACTTGATTGATATAATAAACAAGTGTATGAGTCACTAGACCAGAACTTAATTAGTCCTTGTATCTGTGTTATGTATGAGTCTTAATATTTGTCTTCAGGAGGAAAATTAAGTTGATAATAACAGCATATGTGACCATGATTCTGAGCAAGTCTATATATAATTTAAAAAGTGATTCTCTAGATGGAAACAAAAGCACTTTGAAGAGCAAAGTAAGTGACATACCATAATCGCCTAAGTCTGACAAAATCATAGCACCCTCTTGTGCTATTAGTGGCTGAAAGAAAAGAAAAAGTTTCCCCAATAAAAGGCAATCCCAGCCTTCCAGGGATTTCTTCTTCTCTAGCTCTTAATTTCCAAGCTTTTGAAGCCAAATATGTTACTCCTATAGTGAATAATGCAACCACGATTATGTCATAGTAATAATACTTCTGCACTATCAATACAACCTCTTCTCTCCTCAACAGATTCAACAACATCTCTCTTTTCTTTTGTTGTTGCTCTTTCTCAAAACAATGGCTATGAAAGATAACCAAAGTTCTAAGATATATGGTCTCAGTTATGTATGGTTATTCAAATATATAATAAGGGCGTGACGACAGTGTTACAAGAAGTCAACATATGCTTTGTTTTGTAAAATATTGGAATGGAACGAGGAGCATCTTTGGAGGATTGGTGTCACACAAGTTTGAAGATTCGTATTACAACAAGACAGTCTAAGGAAATTTAATCATTAAACATATAAGAGAACATTTTTTTTTTCTGATTAAAAGAAAATCTCATTTTAGTTATCCAACCTTGTGTGTTATTTGTTATATAGATAGTTCTTTAAATTTGTGTTCATAGTATTATTCTCTCGAACGATTCTTTTTGTCTGTGTTTAATTCCTTAGGTCTTTATCACTAAATTAGTACCTCACATATGTAGCTTTATTGTCAAATTATCATCTCAAACAAATTTATCACCACTTTAGTCCTCCACATGGATATATAATACGGTGGCATATTTTAGATTTTTGAAAGAATAATTTGATGCCATAATAAATCTTAATTTGGAAATCAAATTTGGTGATAAAGTATTAGAAGGCTCAATATAGTAATGATGGTTTTTATTCAGCAAAAAAATATAGTAATGATTTAAATTTTGAGAAATTATTTTGGTAACTAAAATTAGTGAACAACTAATGTTAGGATGCATATAACTTTGGAAAACCAAAATGAAATTTGTATTTTATTCGGTTAAAAACTTATGTAAAGATTAATAATAAAAAAAAAGAGAGAATAAATATTTAGAATCAAATTTCACTTTGATTAAGTGAACCCATTAGAGTCGACTAAGTTGTGAAAAGTTTGGATATATAGTTAGCATGATGATTGAGAGGTCTAAACCTCATTATCATTATTGTAAATAAAAATAATAATAAAAAGAAACTTTTATCAACTGTGTTTCTTTTATTCTAATCCTTACTTAATTATTTTATTAAACAAATCCCCATAAAATTTCTAGTTGACTATTTTAATGGAATTTCTTATTCTAATCACATTTTTTGATCAATAAAATACTCACGCACGAGACTTTGATGAACAAAAAGAAAATAATTAAGTTATAAATAAATTAAAAGTAAAACTCAAACTTCATATTTTAAACATGTCAAATACACTTAAAATTTGATTTATTTAACAAATAAATCAAACTTATACATCATAATATTTCTTTTATGTCAAGCTTGATGAGTTTCATTTCAATTCAAAGACTTGACTCAACTTGAGTTCACTCATTCATTTCTTCAATGAATCACTAGTTAATAATTCTCTGGGAAGAAATAGTGGAGTGAGCTGAAACTTGGATGCTGATTGAAATGCCATCCACTATTCAACATTCAACAGTTGTTTGAAAGCTCTTTTACATAGTGAGAAATGTTACAAGTTGCCTCTTCCATTATTATTCTAAAATAAGGATAACTATTGATATTATAATAAAGTTTTACATTATTATCAGAGATATAGTTATAATTTTTTATTTATGTAAATTTTAAAATAATTTTATAAAATTTAATTAATTTATGAGTAGAATTGTATAAAATTCGGTGGTTAGTATAAAACTTTGTTATAATTTCGTATTTTTATTTTCTTATTATATATGAATGAATTAATGGAGGAGTTAAATGTGAGTAGTGACTGAGCTCGATCATGTATACTCAGAATAATTAATCAAACATTAACTTAAGTGATTCAATTTCATCAATGGGTCTCAGTGGAATTGTGCGTTAGCTTAGATTCTGATGTGCAACCAAAATTAATGTGACGACGACCCACTTCGACTGGTCTAAGGATTTTCTTCAAATGAGTTATATATGGTACTCATTTAACTAAAATTGGTATTATTATTATTTTATTTTATTGTCTGACAGAGAAAGTATAAAATTGAAATGGTGTATGATGGAATGTCACTTAGTACACGTGATTGTGAATGCCGGCAGAAAGAGAAAGAATGGTTAGAAGTAAAATATACACATTTTTTTTTTCATATGATGAACACAGTATTATAGTAGATCCCTTTGTAAAATATACATATTATTATGTTTGATTGAATAAATTTGATTTGGAATAGAAAGATATATAAGTGAACTGAATCATAGAAGAGGAAGAAATAAGAAAAGATTCTTTATTTGAAGTGGGACTCACAAAGATTTCGTCATTCCACACACGAAAAATGAGAGTTAGGACAAAGACCACTCTTGCTTTCTTTTCCACATTTATACGTACTGCCACCAGAAATTATTTAGAGCTATACAAAATAGTTATTTGTGATTAGATGTCAATACAAAATTGTTTTCAATTGTGAATGCTTAATTATTAATTTAATCTAATTAATTGAAATAATGAACATTTAGTGATCCTAAATCTTTTTCTTTCAAAGTGCTGCATCATCACCGTTTACACAAATTTGCTAGTCCAGTATAACTTTTTGGGTTGCACTGCATAGTGTGCATAGTGTGATTGGAAAGGACACATCTCCCTATTTTTCTTTTAGGGCATGATTTAACAATCTTCTCCATTAGTACGTATTTATAAATAAAATAAAATAAACTTTTTTTTAAGTTGAAATTCACTTACATATATAAGTTAACTTGTAAAAGGTTTCATTAATTTTTTTCAAAAACTAATTTTAACTTATTTAATTTTAGTTTATATAAAAATGATTTTTTTAATAAATACTTATAAAGAAATTTATTCAAATATATCCTTAAGCTTTTTTTTTTTTTTTTGCTGAATATATCCTTAAGCTTATCACTATACGAGATGGATGTAGAAAAATAATTTAAAATAGATCGAGTAGAAATACAACTGAATATTAATATGATTATTTAAATAATTGTTGTAAAATTTTTAAAAAAATTAATTATGATATTTATTATTGAATGTCAATATTAAAAAAAAATTACATTGTAAATATTTCATAATTATTATAACCCTCTCCATATATTTGGACAAGGGAAGATATTTAGACTACCAAATTTAAACATATTAACTGTATGTATTTTTAAATTAACATTTTTTTACAATAAAAAGTTGTGACCTATCGCGTTTATTTTACTATTCACTTTTTCACAAATTAAATAAATAAAAATAATATATTTTATTTCTTTTCATTCAAACATCACACATTTTATATCAAATTTTTAGTTATATATCATCCAGCAGACGTACGAATTATCGTGGGTATTGTTTGGTCTTAAATTGTTGGGTAGGTGTGGAAATTCTGACCCCTCTTATCTGGACAATTTTTTATATATTTTATTCAAGATTTTAAAAATAGAATGAGTGATCGAATCGGTCGAAAGTATTAAGTTACTGAATCAATGGTTGAATCAATGAGTTACTAATTAAATCGTATAACTCATAAAGATTTAAAAATATCTTAAAAAAATGCTCAATAATACTCATATTAAACAAAGAACACTAGACTCAGAAAGAACAACAAATGAACAAACTTAACAAGATCAAAATCAAAAAAATTAGAAAACAACATATATACATTAAACGCATACTAGACACCAAACATAGAAATAGAGATGAGATAACACATACATTGATACACAACTTCGAATCAATTATCTAAGTTGTGGTAGAGGCAAGAGGGTTGTGCTTGGTTGTCGGACACCTGGACTAGGAAGGCATGGCTTGGCACGGCTGGACACAGTGGAGATAGAGCATGGTGGAGTGCGAAGGGTGAGTGTGGTGGAGCGCAAAGGGCACGCACGAGCAGGGGTGCGGAGGGCGAGCGTGGTGGGTTAAATTGGTTCGATTACACAAACGATCTAACCTTGGGATCAACCACTAGTTCTCAGTCAAGTCGGTCCAATTTTTTGTACCCTAATTTCGATGCATTTTTCAAGGATTTTTAGGAAGAAAAATAGGAGAAAAAGTATGAACAATAAAATGAAATTAATTTTTTTAAAGTTAAAATTTATCTTTTCTAATAATAAATTATAGAAGTCTCATATTTTAGACAAAAGTATATAAGAGAGTTTTTATTAATTGATTATTAGATAAAACAATTTTAATTTTTAGATAAATTAATTTTTGTTTTTTTGTATTTTCTTATCTTAAAAGTGATTATAAGCATTGTGTTCAAACAATTGTTTTTTTTATTTGAAGTTACCCAATGCAAGAAACTTCATTTGATTATATGATAAAAGTATCGGAAAGTTTATAATCTAGTTGAGAATTTAAGTTATAAGATAGGAATGAAAAAATTGAAGGTAGCTGATTTAATTGAAATTATTTGATAAGACTAATTGATAAGTTAGTTGATAATGTTAAATGGTGTAAAAGAATATATTCAATATATTTAATATTTTTAATATTTGAATTTATTTTTAATAACTTAATTATCATCTTAAAAATTTGAATAATAATTTTTAAAATTTTGTATTGTAAAAATAATTATAAAAAGATTTGGTAATTTTATTCATATTGGTTAAATAAATTATTTTTTATTTTATTTGGAAAAATAGAATTAAATAAAATAAATTTTATTATAATTAAATTGTTTAAAATCACTTTTTTTGAATATTTAAATACATTATTAATAGTATTATTAAAAAAATAAAAGATTTTGTTATGTAACGTGTAAATGTGACAATAGACAAATTAAATGAATGGTTTTTTAAAAATTGAATAAAATGATAAAATAATAAGGATAAAATGAGAATAAAAAAACAATAATTAAAAAATTGACTTATTTTTTATAAGTTACTTCAAATACCTTATCAAAAAAAGCTATCAAGTTAAGTGCATCTATCAAATAAGGTTACTTTGATTAAAAGAACCTATAAGCTAGTCAAAAAAGTTTATAATCTCATCCTACCTTACCAGAAACACTATATAGGTAAGCACTTCACTTTTACATTGTTATATTTTATAAGATATTTATTAACTTTATTGGTGATTAATCTATGTAAAAAAGTATATTTAAAAAAGTATCAGTTACTTGTGTTTGCTGTAGTTTGGCATGAGTTTGATTAGCAACTGAAATAAATTTAAAAAGCATTTACTTTTGTTTTAAGCATGTTGGTTCCTTGTATGATATATAGTTCTTGATTTATTGTTTCCTTATAACAAAATAAGATTGAAGAAAAAAAAATCATTATATTGGTTATACCGGTGTCGAGGGATCAAGTTATTTTAAGATTAACTAATTTCAATTATTAAATTTTAAAAAAATGAATAGTGAAATTAAAATAAGAAATAATTCTTTTAGAGAAATAACTAATTTTAACTATCAAATTATTTTTTTGGTAAAGTGAATGTTGTTGGTATTAAACCCAGAAGATATAAAGTTGTTTTAATAAAGTAATTTAACATTTGTAAAAGAAAATGAAATAATTTAACTGTTTTCATGATGTAGTATTTTCCCGGTTTAGTGAAATTATAATATACAATTTTACATGCCACAGTTATATTTATTATTCTTTAATCTGCTTCATTTTTTTTTATTTGGCACTTGAACCATTTTTTTTTTTAAATTGGCATTTGAACTTTAATCTTCAGCTTTTTTATTTTATTTTTTGTGTCGTTATGTTATATACTCCAAGCTTCCAGGATGGAAGAGAGTTATCATAAATTTAAGGAAAAGTTGTCTAGTTTGTATGTTTTGTCCCATCTACTTTTTATCTTGTTTTGGCCTTTGAGAGGCTTTTGAATCAAAATGATCAAAGTCAAAACTAATGTATTTGACAACGATATTTAGCTTTAGGGGGGCTTTATTTTCTTCGCATTTTTATTTATTTATTAAAAATATCTTTTTTGTAAACTAATTATTAAACGATATACTGAGAAAAATGTAAATGTCCAAATATTTGTTTTTTGAATTTAATTTTATAATATTACAGAAACTAAATTCTAAATTATTGTAAAATTAATTGTATTTTGTAATTTTATTTCCAAAAATAGTTAATACTCTATTATGCTTTGATATATAGTTTCTAAAATATTATACAAAGAATCACAAATTTGGAAACTAAATTTTGGAACTGGTTTAAAAAAATTGATGCAATTAAATTAAGTTTTTGGTTACCCATTAAAACAAATTGATAAATAAAATAGGAGACTCAAATACTAGTCAATTAAAAAAAGTGACATTGATATGATATGAAATTTAAAATCATTCAAATACAAGTCAAATATTGAAATAACATAAGTTTAAGTGAAATACCAATAGTCGAATACCAATAAAATACAAATTTCTTGTCATTTTCATTATTTCTAATACATTTTGCATCAGTTCTAACTCTTGAGATGTTCAATATCTCTTGTGTAGTCGTGTGGTGACTTGATAATGAGAATACTACAATCTTGTTTGATTCTATGTTTGTTTTTTTTTTTTTATCATTACACCTCCACATTCTGTGATTGTAAGAACCATGATTTGTTTTGCAAACACTATATGGAAGATATGTATGAAGTTGTTTGAACAATGTTTGAGAGAGGAGATTGTGTTGAGAAATTACACAAATTTCTTATAATCAGATTCGTGAGAATAAAATAATCGTGGAATAATAACACATAATTTTATAACGGAGTTCAGTTAATTATGCTTACATTTTCAAACTGCTGCAAGTCGTTTATTGAAAAGGGAAAAATCAAAGTGTTTACAAATACTCAAAAAATATATAACAATATTTTCTCTTTCTCAAATTTTTCTCTCTTCTCTCGTTGGAATTTTCTTTCTCTCTGTTAGAATTGTTTTTCTGTTTTTTTCTCCTCTTATCACAAAACGGTAACTACGTATTACTTATACTTGTATAAAACTAATTAAACACCATTAATTAATTTTACTATTTTTTTATTTGTTCTCCTTCCTTTCCGGTTTTCCCTTTATTGAATGGTGTTCACCATTTCAACAATCTCTCACTTAAAGACTAATTTCAATTTGTCTTCACACCTTAATCAATGCAGCAGTCATCTCTCTTTTGTTATGATAGCAAGCCAACTGAAGTTGAACACAACTTCAGTTTGTTAATGGTTACTACCTTTGTTAACATGTCAGCTGGATTCTTACTTCCTTGGATCTTTCTCAATGTTAACACCTCATTTTCAAGCAAAGATCTGATGAAGTGATAATGAAGATCAATATGTTTTGTCCTAGAATGAAATGCTAAATTCTTAGCTAGATGTATCGCACTCTAACTATCACTGTGCAAAACACTCCTCTCTTAGATGAATCCTAGCTCTGTTAACAATCCTTGAAGCCATATCAACTCTTTACTGGCTTTTGTCACTGCAACATACTCAGCCTCTGTAGTAGATAAAGCAACAATCTTTTGGATTTGCGACATCCAACTAACAATTGTTGTATCGATGGTGAAAATGTAACCAGTGGTACTTCTTTAGTGATCAACTTCACCTCCAAAGTCTGCATCTACGAAGCCTTGTACTTTTAACTCTCCTTTACCAAAGTACAAACATTTCGTTGTGGTGTCTCAAGATACCTTAAAATCCACTTAACAACTTCCCAATGAGTTTTGCCTGGATTTGACATGAACCTGCTTACAACTCTCACTGCATGGCCAATATCTGGCCTTGTACAAACCATTGCATACATCAAACTTCCAATGGCTAAAGCATATGGAACCTTAGACATGAATTCTCTTTCTTCCTCCGTTTGAGGTGATTAATCCTTGGACAAGCGAAAATGACTAGCCAAAGGTGTGCTAACCGACTTGGCTTCGCTCATGTTAAATCTTTGCAAAACACATTTAATGTATTCTGCCTGAGATAACTGTAAAACCCGTATTTGCTTATCTCTTGTGATTTGCATTCTAAGGATCTTCTTTGCTAGACCTAAGTCCTTCATGTCAAATTCTTTTGACAGTTGCATCTTCAAGTTTTTGATCTCATCCATATCTAAACCTATTACTAGCATATCATCAACATAAAGTAACAAAATGATATAACTGGACTTATATCTCTTGAAGAAACAATAGTGGTCAGCATTACACTTCTGGAATCCTTCCTTGTGCATGAAGCTTTCAAACTTCCTATACCATTGTCTTGGAGCTTGTTTTAGGCTATACAAACTCTTTCTTAATCTGCACACCATATTCTTTTTCCCTTCTTCTGAGAAACTTTCAGGTTGGTGCATGTAAATCTCCTAATCTAAGTCTCCGTGAAGAAATGCAGTTTTTACATCCAATTGCTCAAGGTAGAGCTCTTTATTAGATATCAATCATTTTGTTACAATTTCAAATTCATAATATTGTTAGTTGTTATTTTATTATCTTGTTAGTTGTTATTTTATTATTCTGTTTATTGTTGAGCACATCAGTAGTTACATTTGAATTATTGTTATTAGTTTATGTGCTTTATAAATTGGAACTCTCATTCAATAATAATATTCAGTCAAGGTTTCATATTCAAAAACCTTCTCTTATATGGTATCAGAGCTTTTAGCTTAACAGCAATATATTGATCCCTTGGTTGAGGGGATAAGGGAAATCGTGTTTCACCGGGGACAATTTGTCTCCGGTGGACTTCCACGATCTCTTTTCGCTTTCAACGATCCTCTCTTCCTTTAATGGATTTTTTTTCCATTGTCACTGTCCTCCGCCACCATCACTGTCGGTGCTCCGACAACAATTTCTCTAGTGGCCCTCGTTGGATCTGTGGATGGCACAAAACATGCTTCATCATGTCTCATATTGACTTCTAGTACATGAAGACATTGATTTGTTTTTGCCTCTCTTAGGTGGTTAAACACATTTGTTTCTCTCCATGGTGGTTAAGAGATGTGTCAAACATCTGTCATGGATGGTTAAACATTTGCCATTGATTTGCTTCTGCCTCTCTTAAGTGGTTAAGCACATTTGTTTCTCTCCATAGTGGTTAAGAGATGTGTCAAACATCTGCCATGGATGGTTAAACATTTGTCATTCTTATCATCGGAACTTGCTTTATCTGGCTAATGTTCATTCCAGCTTTTTTCTTTCAAGCAATATTCTTTGACTTCACCAAGATCAATTGGAGGACATCCTCACCAAACCTAAGTGGCGAATCTTCTTACAAAGCCACTTCCTACGACACAATTCAAGGACTTAACTGTCAAGTTCAAGCTACTAAACGCACATTTCACTTGTGGGGGCATATTAGATACCAATCATTTTGTTACAATTTCAAATTCATAATATTGTTAGTTGTTATTTTATTATTCTGTTTATTGTTGAGCACATCAGTAGTTACATTTGAATTATTGTTATTAGTTTATGTGCTCTATAAATTGGAACTCTCATTCAATAATAATATTCAGTCAAGGTTTCATATTCAAAAACCTTCTCTTATACTCTTCACTTGCAACAATGCTTAAGACTGACCTGATAGTATTTAACTTCACAACTGGAGCAAAGATTTCAGTATAGTCAACTCCTTCCTTTTGCTGAAATCCTTTGACAACTAATCGAGCTTTATATCTCTTGGAACCATCTGATCCTCCTTCACCCGATAAATCCATTTGTTGTGAAGTGCCTTCTTTCCCATAAGTAACGTAGCTAGTTCCCATGTTTGATTAGAGATTAAAGACTTCATCTCGTCTTTCATGGCAAACTCCCACTTGCTAGAGTCTACAATATGACATGCTTCCTCATAGTTTTTAGGCTCCCCTTCATTAGTCAACAATATATAATTCAGGTACTTCTTGTTAGACACATGAGGCCGAGAAGACCTTCTCAATACAGGAGCTGAACTAGAAGGTTCTGGTGTGTCAAGTTGTTGATCACTATCATCTTCAGTTGATTCCTCTAGTTGAGGGCTCTCAACTATAGGAGTTTCTGAGACACAGTCTACTTCTACATATACTGGCCCATTATGTTCTGGGTTGCTAGTGTCGGTGTTGTTCTTGTCCTTGTACATTACTCTTTCATTGAAGATCACATCTCTACTACAAATCATCTTTTTGTTTTCATTATCCTAAAGGCAGTAGTCAAACTCATCCTCACCATAACCAATAAGAGTGTACTTTTTCGATTTGGGATCAAGTTTATTTCTACCTTGATCACTAATATGCACATAAGCTACACAACCGAAAACTCTAAGATGTGTAAATTTTACTTATTTTCCACTCCATACCTCTTCTAGTATTCTATGCTCCAATGGTACCAATTAACCTCGGTTGACCAAGTAAGTTGTTGTGTTAATAGCTTCTACCCAGAATTGCTTTGGTAAGCCAGACTGTACATGTAAGCTTCTAGCTCTTTCAGTCAATGTTCGATTCATATGCTTAGCTATACCATTGTGTTGAGGTGTTCCTGGCACGGTCCTTTCCATTATGATTTCGTACTCATAACAAAACTTCTTAAATTTGGTGTCTACATATTTATCACCATTGTCAGTTCTAAGCTTTTTGATCTTCAATCTTGTCTCATTTTCAACCATGGCCTTCCATATTTTAAAGGCCTCAAATACTTCTAACTTGTGTTTTAGAAAGTAAACTCATACCTTTCTAGAGTAATCGTTTATAAAAGTCACAAAGTATTGTTTCCCACCAATGGATGACACAGTTGTTGGTCCTCAAACATTAGTGTAAACAAGCTTAAGCTTTTCCTTCTTTGAGGTTCTTCTATTTGTTTGAAAGCTAACTTTTCTCTGCTTTCTAAATATGTAGTCTTCACACATGTCAATTTCAATTGACTAAAGACCTGGTAATTTCCCTTTCGAGTGCATAATCTTCATCCCTTTCTCACTCATATGGCCAAGTCTTTGGTGCCATAGATTGGGATTTTCATTATTTGTTGCTACTGCAATCAAATGATGTGCCCCTGCCGTCATGTAAAAAGTACCACTCTTACTACCGCGAGCAACCGTTCTTGCACCTTTTGAAATCTTCCAATTATCACCATGGAAGATTGTTGTATAGCCATCATTGACTAACTGACCAATCGAGATTAAGTTCTTTATTAGATCGGGAATATGTCTAACATTTTTCAATTCCCAAACAGACTCGTTTAACTTAATCTTCACCACACCTTTGCCAACAATATGGTAAGATTGTTCATTACCAAGGTAAACTTTGCCAAAATTACCGAGGACATAATTCTCAAAGAATTCTCTTTGCGAAATAGCATGAAAAGATGCTCCAGAATCTAACACCTAAGATTCTTCTTTATTCTCTAAAGAACATATTAAAGCATCGTGTTCTCTTGAGGTGGAGGTAACATTTGTCTTTGCTTTCGCCTCTTGATTCTTTGATGCAAACTTGCATTGATTTTTATAATGTCTAGTTTTTCCACAATTCCAACACTTGATATTCTTCGAGTTTTAGGAAATTCAATTATTCTTGGATTTGGACCTTCTATCTTTCGATTTATCATGTTCATATCCTCTGGTTGAATTTCTCCCTCTTGACTCTGTATGCAATACTGAAAAGGTTGACGGTTCACCCGACTCTCTTCGTTGGATCTCTTCACTGAGAACCAAATCACGACTATCATTGAACTTCAACTTATTACTTCTTGAAGAGCAACTCACAATTGTGATTGTAACATTCCAACTTTTTAGGAGAGAAGACAAAAGTATTAATGCTCGTACTTCTTCATCGAATTCTATTCCAACTGAACTCAATTGAGTTGTAACTATATTAAGTTCATTGAGATGTTGATGCACCTTCCGTCATCTGTAGATTAAACAACCGCCTTATCAAATGAACTTTATTTGAGGCTGATGGCTTCTCATACATTCTTTAAAGAGCTGGCATAAGACCCGTTGTGGTAGTTTCTTTTGCAATGTTGAAAGCAACGTTGCGAGATAATGTCAAATGGATAATTCTGAGGGCTTGCCTATCGAGAAGAGCCCAATCTTCATCCTTCATGCCCTTTGGTTGAGTTCTTGAGAGAGGTTGATACATTTTTTTCTTATACAAATAGTCTTCTATTTGCATCTTCCAAAAGCTAAAGTCCGCACCATCGAACTTCTCAATTTTCACCTTTCCTTCTTCTGTAGCTATTACTCCCACTAAAATCTAACTCCCTTTGGATCGTTTAGTTTAATTGACAAAAAAACAACAACCAAAGCTTTGATACCAATTGTTGAGAAATTACGTAAATTTCTTATAATCAAGATTCGTGAGAATAAAATAATTGTGGAATAATAACACAATTTGATAACGGAGTTCAACTAATTATGCTTACATCTCCAAACTGCTGCAAGTCGTTTATTGAAAAGGAAAGAATCAAAGTGTTTACAAACACTCATAAAATATATAACAATATTTTCTCTCTCTCAAACTTCTCTCTCTTCTCTCATTGGAATTTTCTTTCCCTATGTTAAAATTGTTTTTCTTTTTTTTTTCTCCTCTTATCACAAAGTGGTAACTACGTGTTACTTATACTTGGATAAAACCAATTAAACATCATTAATTAATTTTACTATTTTTCTATTTGTTTTCTTTCTTTTTTGACTTTTCCTTTATTGAATGGTGTTGACCATTTCAACAGAATCACAATCTCAATCTCATGTTCAAGAGGTTCAAATAAAAGATCACCTCCATCATCAATTGGTGTATTTTTTAATAATTCATATATCATTTTTTTAAGGACCAAATTAACATTTTAAAAATAATATAATAATCAAATTGAACATTAAGCCTTATGGATAAATCTTTCGAGATACATAAAAGAAATGTGTTCCTACTAACTATTTTGGCAAGATTTGTTTATATATGCAAAATACATTTTCTATATGTTATTAAGGATAAATTTATTGAGATAAACAATGGAAACTTATATTTGTTGTAGTGGGGGTGTCAAACATCACAATAGAAACATGGTTCTGTTGTGTATTTTGTTAAAAAATCATATTTCCTTGAAAATGGTATTTTTTTAAAAAATATTTTTAAAAAAAAGCATATGGGAACGTAAATAGAAAAATACGAGGTGAGAATAGAAACTCCCAAATAGTTAACCTAACCAATTCATGTGTACTGCTGAGCTTGTCTTCTCTATTGGGTCTTTCTCTCGAGCTTTTTAGGCTTTTTAAGCCTTTGCATAAAAAAAGAGAAATTGACCACTTCTTTTTTTAGAGCAGCAGGCATATAATCAATAAATCAAATCAGAACTTAACAATTTCGTGCAACCATAGAAATATAAAAATAATAATTAAAAAAAAATCGTGCAATATATAGTTAGAATTCCTCTATTTTACAGAAATGTAGAAAGAATAGAAAAGGGAAAAACGCGATGGCAAAATGTAATTAATGTAATTGTTTAGGCTATTTATTTTATTTTTTACGTTTTCTCCTTCTTTTCCTTTTTTTTTTCTTTCATTTGTTTTCTTTAAACTTATCATTCCTTAAATGCAATAGAACCCGTCAGTGATCAGTCAGTCAACCTTTGGCCTTTACTCAGAGGACAACAGTTTCGGCGACGGTGCTACGCAGTCAGTCCATTTATAGTCAGTCAGTCTACTACGCAGAAATTAGGCCAAATGACTTAGTTGATTTTAGTTTTTAAAATAATTTTTTTTTAAACGATAAAAGATTAAACTAAATAAAATAAAGAAAAAAAATATTATTTCGCCTTGAGGAGAATGAAAATGGTATCTAGATTAATTAAATGTTAAATGATTAATATACTAAACCCTTTGCTTTTTTGTTACGACAAAGATAGAGATATCAAAGTATTTATTTTAAATTTTTTCATATCTAGATATACTAAATTCTTGCATTTTTTCATTCTCTCCTTACTCATATTCTCTTAAAATTAAAGTATTTATTTAAAATTTATTTCATAAAATACTTTTTAAAAGAACTAAAAAGCAAAAACATAGGGCTGTTGGAAAGACTTTTTAGTTTTAGTTTTTAAAAATTATTTTTAAAACTATTTTTTAAATAATTTTTAAAAATTACTATTAGAGAAAATAAATTTAAAAGATGATGTGAGATTTATGTGTGAAAAAAATATAAAACTTATTTTAAAAAAATAAAATAAATTATGTGAAACTTATGTGTAAAATTATTAATAAAATATATGAGATTTTATAAAAAAAAAAATATAAAATAAAATAAAATAAAATGTTTTGATTTTTTAATTTTAAAAACTAAAATAGAAAATAATTTTTAAATATATAAAGGTATACAATTAAAAACCTGGTAACTAACGTAAAATCTTACTTTAACAAGATTATAAACAACTTAATTTTTTCATCTCCTAATAAAATTTATCACTGAATTTGTGTTATATTGAAAGTGTTATTTACTGTTTAAAATAATTTCATTATTTATCATCAGTTTCAAAAACGAAATGTTTTTAATTGTAAGCAAATATATTTAATTGCTTAAAGTAAATTCCATATTTCAACTTCCGGTGGATATGAAAG
The DNA here is from genome assembly GCA_014843725.1 of Amphicarpaea edgeworthii. NCBI lineage: Eukaryota > Viridiplantae > Streptophyta > Magnoliopsida > Fabales > Fabaceae > Amphicarpaea > Amphicarpaea edgeworthii. Next base: position 7,949,047 of record CM026325.1, read on the forward strand.
TCCTAACTAAAATATTTTTATAATTTTAAAAAACTAACAACTGTTTTTAGAAAACAAACCGGTCTATATATTGAATAATTGAAACGCTCCCAAGTTTTGATGCATTATTTAAATTGTCAATTAATAGAAAAATTAAATTATTTATACAAATAGTCAACCAGTGACAACAATTCAATCATGAGAAAAAGAAATGTAATTTCTAGGTATGACAGGACGGGGGTGGGATTAACCTCCCTAACCTTCGTCTCAGACATCTCAAATCATTTTCGTTCTTACCCCCATTTTTCATTGGGATTTAAAAATTTGACTCATTCCTGTTTCCGTCGGGGATCGAGTTTCCTAACCCTATCCCGTCCTTCATACTTATGATAAAATAATTTACATGATCGTCTCAAATATTACTCGTGACATCATGTATAACATTTTTATTTCTCATAATAATCCAAATTGTTTCATTTATTTTATCAACAAAAATATTATTTAACAATTATTTTATATATAAAGTTATTATACAATGAATTAAAAATATTATTTTATAATAAATATAATTAAATTAATGTTTAATATAAATTTTTAAATTTATTATTTATGTAATAAATAAATAAATTACTCTAAACTATTTATATAATTTATTATATTAATAATAAGAACGAATGGGGATGCCGATCAACTCAAAGTCAACTTGAATTCTTCTCGTAAAAAAATCGGGCTGGGGATATCCCCATGCGTCCATATTCAATTGCCATGCCAATTTCCTCTTGCCCCCACCCCCCCAAAAAAAAAAAGAGAAATTATTTATGAGAAAGAAAGAAAGAAAAATCAACGGTTTCAGTTGCTGGCTTGCTCAGCAAGTCTACCCAGTCAAATACGTTGGAAGTGAGTCACCGGGTCAGTCAGCAGGCAGCCATAGAAGCCCACTTCTTCTTCATCCCTTGTCCGATTTTTCCCATTTCAACAAAATCTGCATTTGCATTCCCAATGTCGTTCTTCTCCTCCTCCTCCTCCTCCTCCGCGACGGAGTCCAACCTCGCCACCGCAAAGACGGTCCTCTCAGCAGCGGCCTCCGTGGCCGCCACCGCAATGGTGGTCCGCTCAGTCGCCCACGACCTCCTCCCGTCAGAGCTCCTGTCCTACATGAGAAGCAGCATCCACAGCGTCCTCTCGCGTTTCTCCTCAGACATAACCCTCGTGATCGACGAGTTCGACGGCCTCGTCAACAACCAAATCTACGAGGCCGCAGAAACCTACCTCGGAACTCGCATCTCCCCCTCCACGCAGCGCCTCAAGGTCAGCAAGCCCGAGGCGGAGAAAACCTTCGCCCTCACAATGGAACGCAACGAGTCCCTAACGGATTCATTCAACGGCGCCAAACTCACCTGGATCCTCGTCTGCCGCCAAGTCGAGTCCCGAAGCTTCCACAACCCGCGCGACCTAAACTCCACTCTCAAATCCGAAGTCCGCTCCCTCGAGCTCACGTTCCACAGAAAGCACAAGGAGATGGTCATCGACGCCTACCTCCCGTTCATCCTCGCCGCAGCCAAATCCGTTAAGCAGGAAGCAAAGGCGCTCAAGATCTTCACCGTGGACTACCAGAACATGTACGGCAGCATCGGGGACGCCTGGGTTGGGATGCAGCTGGACCATCCGGCAACGTTTGAGACCCTCGCGATGGAGCGCGGCGTCAAGGAGTTTGTGATTAGGGATTTGGAGAGGTTTGTGAAGAGGAAGGAGTATTATAGGAGAGTCGGGAAGGCGTGGAAGAGAGGCTACTTGCTTTATGGGCCACCGGGTACCGGGAAGTCCAGTCTTATTGCTGCTATGGCGAATTACTTGCGCTTTGATGTCTATGACCTGGAGCTTACCGAGTTGACCTGTAACTCTGAGCTCAGGAGGTTGCTTATTGCGATGGCGAATAGGTCTATTCTTGTTGTTGAGGATATTGATTGCACCGTTGAGTTTCACGATCGCAGAGCCGAGGCCAGAACCGCCAATGGACAGAATAATGACAGACAGGTAACTTTTTTTTTTCTCTGTTTGTGCTGTGTTATTATCGAATGGAAAGTTGCTGCTTTGACTGGCTAATACGTTTGTCATAATTCATAAGTGAAATAAATAGTGATTAGTGAGCAATACAACTCTGTTAGGGGGAGTGGAGATTCACTGAAGTTGTGCTGCCATGCTTGTGTTATAGGATGGGGGAATTGTTACTGTTCACTGCGTTTGTTTGTTTTTTTTTTAATTATTAAATTGATTAGAAATAGAAACAAAAAGTTTGTTCTTTTTGTGATTTTTTTATTGAAGTTTGTTCTTTTTGTAATTGCTTTGTGCTGTGTTTTTTTGTGAAAAGGTTAGTAACTGTGTTTTTGCTCTGGCATGAAAACTGAAAACCTTGGCTGGATTTGGATCCTTAGAGCCATGGATTTGCATAAGAATCGCAACAAATATGAATTCAGTCACTTTTACCTTGTATCTTTGCAGACCTTAATGCTTATTCAGGGTAGTTTCTAGTTAGACACTAACATTTTTTTGTTAAATTTTATATATAACTAACTTTCATATTGATTAAAGTGTTTGGTTTGTTTAAGTGTTGGACTTATTCTCACACACTGCAATACTGATTCTTCCTAGTAGGTTTTGCTATTGACTATTGCTCAGTGTAGTTGGTGGATGCCTAAAATTAGTTTATCATGAATATGATCACTTGAAAGTTGAAACCCAAGTCTGTCTTGAGTAGGGTGCAAGTGAGTTGTTGTAAATTTCCTTGCACCTGTCTTTGTCTTTGATTTTTACACATGATCACTTGAAATATTCTTTTGCATATACATTATTTTCAGCTTAATAATTTCTGGTACACTCTTGCAGGTTACACTATCGGGGTTGCTGAATTTCATTGATGGGTTATGGTCAAGTTGTGGAGATGAGAGGATTATAGTGTTCACAACAAACCACAAGGACAAGCTTGACCCTGCATTGCTGCGCCCTGGTCGCATGGATGTTCACATTAACATGTCCTATTGCACTCCTTGTGGCTTTAGACAGCTAGCTTCCAACTACCTCGGAATCAAAGAACACTCTCTCTTCGAACAGATCGAGGAAGAGATGCAGAAAACCCAGGTGACTCCTGCTGAGGTAGCAGAACAGCTTCTGAAGAGCAGTGGCATCGAAACTAGTCTCCAACAGATTATAGATTTCATGAGAAAGAAGAAAGAAACTCAGGAACAGGTGGCCAAAGATAAAAAGGAGCTTGATAATGATGGTGGTAAAGGAGACAAAGTTGATAGTGATGATGACGATATCGAAAAGAAAAGTACTACTACTGAGTTAGACAACACTTGTTGAAATTTTTTGATTCGGTAGGGTCAGATAATATGGTTTGGACTTTCCACTTCTGCGGTATGGTTATCCATCGTTTTCGATCTTCCTTAAGATTTTAAGGTATACTTAGTTTTCTTTTCCACTTTCTGTTTTGTTAAATCCAAGAGAAATACTATATTGCCGTTGATGATAAAAGGATTGTTACTGTTCAGGAGTTGATTTGTTACTGTATGGGCATAGTTGATTATCATTAAAGAAATAGAATTCATGAATATTCTGATCTTTGTAAACAGTTTTTATTTCAGCTCGACAACCTAGGTCTTCTTTGTTTTGGGCGTAGCACATTCAGTTTATTTTAGTAGTATCATTTTTTGCCTAGGAATAGTCGTCGTTTTTATCATCCACATGTAGAGTCTAGGTATCAACGAAACATGAAAATTTAGCATACACTTATGTACCTAGGACTAAATGTGGGCAATAACATTACTATTAACATATATGCTTAAACATGTGCTCCTATTGTTAAGGAATCCATTTAAAATTCTTTCCTTGTACTGTAATTTGCAGCAACTTCATCGTACTAATATAGGGTTTAATATGCTTTTTATTCCGAAAATATAAAAAATATTAGTTTCTTCTTAATAAATTCTTTTTTTATTAATTTTGTTCCTATAAAAATAAAATATATTTTTGAGGTCTTCCTGATAACTTTATTGTACAGAAAATTTACATATTGAACAATATTTTGATCATCTGCATGTTTTTCAATGAGTCTTGTATGTATTGTTTTTGTTTGTTCTTTTAAATTTTTAAAGATATTATTTAATATAGTTATTACAATGACTTGTAAAAATATGTTTTATTTATAGGAATGAAATTAATATGAAAAAATTTATATTTTTCATATTTATTATTGGAGACAAAAACATATTAAACCTTATTAATATATATACACCCCCTTGAGGTATCAATAAAAAGCTACTAGTATGTTTCTTCAATTAGTTACTTTAACTTAGACTACACATGATCAACTTGTTTTGCTTCTTCCCCCACAAGCATCTATTTGGGCATTCTCTATAGTTGCTTCCTGCACCCCACGAACTTTTTCTTGCACCTCCTTCATTTTTATAATAAACCTAGACACCCCTCAAACATTGGTCCAACGTGCAGAAAACAAAAAGGGAAGGACTATTTGAAATTAGGGTGCAGGAAGAAATTCGTGCAGAAAATAAAAGCCTTTGCTAGTGTCACTATTAAGTATTACTCATATGTTATTGTTAGGCTTGCATATCTTTCAATTACCCTCATCTTTTGCGCGTCATTGTCATCTTGCAGAAACCCTTTTACGAGAAAACAACAAGATTCACAACAAATTCAAAAAATAACAAAGAAAAACTAAAACTAAAACTAAAACTTGAAAATAGTTATTATTTTAAAAAAAAATTAAAACTTACACTAAAATAAAAGTCCTCCCAAATGGAAACTATATTTGAATGAAAAGTTATGAATAGAAAGAAAAATAAATATAATTATGTTGGTAAAAAAAAATATAATTGTGATTTTTTTTATAATTGTCCATGTCCAATATCTTTCTAGAGAAATTTGCATGACTCAACCATGGGGGTCCACCTTTTGAATTTTATGAAGAGAAGAAATGCCTTGAAAAGGCATAATTTCTCCATTCGGCAAAAGTGAAGAAATATATGACGAAATAATTTGGTTTTCTTATCTTATGTTCCTTGTTAAAGAAGTTTGCAATAGTAGAGCTTGCAATTTTTCCATTGCAACGTAAGCATACAGCTTGGATCGAGAAAAAAAAAAAAAAAAAAAACTAACGAATTTTCAACAATTGGACTCGTTTAGATCAATATTGTCAAGATGTTGGAAGAAAAACTAGCATGTGAGGGTAAGACGTACGTGTAGAAGTGACGAATAAGATGATGTTATTTGTGGTAATTATTAATTTATTTTTACTTAATCTAATAGTATCACAACTTTTCATCACTAAAATTTAATATTGACTAACTTTATTGATGCTTTTGTCGCCCCATGCATATTGCTTAATCTCTTCCACACAAAAGAATTGGGATGGTACATGTTTCTACTGCTTTCGGCTTTCGCTGCTTTTATTTTACAAAATGTTTCTCCTTTTGTAAAGAGAAGATATAAAGCTTCCCATGATGAATTGATTTGACAATTAGACCAAGGCACCAAGCATCCCAGGAACAACTAGCCACCATGTTTTCCTCTAGAGACATGGCTATGGCTTCACCATCTTCAATCTTCTCTGCATACGCTTCCATGACAGCCTCCATCATGCTCCTGCGTTCAATAACCAATGACCTCATTCCTCAGCCAATTCGTGGCTACCTTACCAACACCTTCTGCTACTTCTTCAAGGCTCGCAGCAACACTCTCACCCTCACCATTGACGAGTACTCCGGCGGCATATCCCGCAACCATGTCTACGACGCTGCAGAGGTTTACTTGTCCACCAAGATCACCCCTGAAAACGAGAGACTCAACATCAGCAAGAGTCCAAAGGAGAAAAAACTCTCCATTCGGCTTGAAAAGGGTGAAGAGCTAGTTGATTGGTTCAATGGGGTTAAGCTCAATTGGAAACTAATCTGCTCAGAGTCTGAGAAGAGCAATAGTACTTCCAATGATCACAACAGAAAAAACAACAACCCCTCAAGAACAGAAAAAAAGTACTTTGAGCTAAGCTTTGAGAAGAAGCACAAGGAGATGGTGTTGGGAACTTACTTGCCTTTCGTTCTGGAGAAAGAAAAGGAGATGATGGATGAGGAGAGGGTGTTGAAGATGCACACTCTCAACACTTCATACGGTTATGGAGTGTTGAAATGGGATTCCATCAATCTGGACCACCCTTCAACATTTGAGACACTGGCTTTGGAGGCAGAGCAGAAGAGTGCCATCATAGAGGACTTGAACAGGTTTGTGAGGAGGAGGGAGTTCTATAGAAAAGTTGGGAGAGCTTGGAAACGTGGCTACTTGTTGTATGGCCCTCCGGGCACCGGAAAATCAAGCTTGATTGCGGCCATGGCTAATTACTTGAAGTTTGATATCTATGATCTTCAGCTAAACAACTTAGTGACAGATTCCGACCTCAGAAAGTTGTTGCTGGCAACTGCAAACAAGTCTATTCTGGTAATTGAGGACATCGATTGCAGCGTCGATCTGCCAGGGCGTACGCATGGAGATGGACGTAAGCAACCTGATGTGCAGGTTGGTGATCTTAAGTATCTTTCTTACTCTCCTATTTTATCCTACAAGTGCATATTGAATTGCTAATATGTTATGTTTGTTGAATTGCTAAGTACCTTGATTGGCTTGCATCTCTCACCCTGATTAATATATTACCTTAATTGAGTTTGAATATTAATTATGTGTTCTAATGAAATCAAAATTAAACCATAATTATAATTTGGTGGATGGATGCAGTTGAGTTTGTGTGGATTACTGAACTTCATAGATGGGCTATGGTCGAGTTGTGGAGATGAGAGAATCATCATACTCACCACCAACCACAAGGAGAGGCTAGACCCGGCACTGTTGCGGCCAGGAAGAATGGACATGCACATTCACATGTCGTATTGCTCCTACCACGGCTTCAAGGTTTTGGCCTCAAACTACTTAGACATTGCCTCGGATCACGGCCTCTTTGGGGAGATTGAAGGGCTGATAGAGGACATGCAGATAACCCCAGCACAAGTGGCAGAGGAATTGATGAAGAGCGAAGATGCTGAAATGGCACTAGAAGGGTTCCTAAAGCTGCTTAAGAGGAAGAAGATGGAAGGTGACGTGTGTGAGAATGATGGTTCAGATAAAACAGAACTTCACAAATCTAAAAGGTCCAAAGTTGGTTGCAAGCAGGAAAGACCCGTTTGTGTCAGCAAGAGAAAAAATGGTGTGGGTGCTCAAAGAAGGACAAGAGGACGTACTTTGTAATCAGCTTAGCACCTTTGGAACTATCTAAAGTGTCCCCAAATATAGTCGTAGTTACGGCTTTGCCTCGCATGTAGGTGTAATTGGTTTCTTTAGGTTTCATTTGTCATCCAGGAAAACACTAATCTTTTCAACCCTGATTGACTTGACTCAGTGTTTAAATAATACAACAGACAGATTTGTATATCTAACAATCGTCTTAGTTGGATCAAGATCAATAAAATATACTACTATTTTATAACAAAATACCAATTACTCAAAGAAAGTTAAAAGCCAATAAATATGGTCATACAAGTTTAACCTCAATGTCTTTTCTCACACTAGGGTACAGAAGCTAACTTCTAGGTGGTTGTTAGTTATAAGTAACCAAGCTACATACCAATAGCTTTTAAGATCTTTTTCTCTCTAAGATCTAGCCATAGCTACACAGTTCAAAAGACAAAATGCAGAAACCTAATATAGTTATCAACAAACCTTCACACCTATCCCCTGTTGCGTTTGAGAACTTTCCAATGATTCAACAGAAATTGTACTCCTTCTTTCAGACTCGCTCTCCTTCCCTCTTTATAGTTCCATACTATTGAGGTTAAGTATCGCCCACTAGGATTATGTTCATTTATCTCTGACAATGCTTGTACCACTGCTTTATATGCCGCTTTACCTAAGTCATTTTTCAACTCATTCAGCTTTTCATCGTCATCTCTAACAATTTCCTGAAATGAAAAATGCATGAAGCCAGATTACAAAACATTTATTGTCTTATTAAGAGAGAATAAAGATAAATAACAGAGAGAACCAAGTTTAATTAGGTGTGACATGCAATGAAGCACACACACTTCAAGATAATTTCAGGAGATCTATACTTTTAAGAGACACACCTTTTCTTTCCCTTCAACCATGATAACTTTGAATGGATGCCAATCTGGGTTCTTTAGATACTCTTCCCACAATGAGCACAGTTCTGAAGCTTTCTCATCAGCTTCCTCCTTATTATATCTTTTCTTCATTGCTTCATGGAATGGTTTAGTGTCAAGTTCCCCCATTCTCTTCAAACGAATATTGTCACGAGGTGATGATATCTCTTTAATACCCTGCGCAAATGAGAGAAAAGATTACCATTAAATCTTGAAAAGCAACAATGGACAGTAAAAAGTCCAAGAAAGCTTTAAGAATTGCAAAATATTTTCAGAAAATAACACCCATGATAAAAGTAATGAAACATAAGCAGAGAATATGCACACAATCACAGTTAGGTCTTGTCTGCATAATCAAATGAAGTAATGAACCATTAAAAACATTTAGTATTATGAGTATATTAGATAATGAACTAGAACTGATGTCTGATGAGATTTTAATTTTACTCAAGTCACTTTGCTACCTTGCTATGAATCATAGAAGTTAACAACAGAGTTAACCAAACAGAAAAAAAGTGGAATGCTCTATAAAAATATGTAAATTTATAAGACCATCTTTAATTCAATTCATAGAACACTCTAGCAAGTAAAATCACCAATAAAGCACTACCACCTCATGAGCTAACTGAAAGAATAGCGACACTGGAATGGATCTCTTTGAGATGCTCTTGCAAATTAATTTGAAGAATCAGTAGGAAGATATATTTGAAAAAACACACTTGCCTCAACCAATGCATGTCGAGCTTCCTGCAGCTCATCATTGCTCTCACGCTCTTTAACAATTAGTGCTTGGTTCAATGCATCTAAGTCTTGAAGTGACTGTTCCTTGTCTCTTAAATCCTCTTGTAAAATATCTACCTTCTTCAGAACTTCTGCATCTTCATCATCTTCCATGTGCTTCAACACATTTAATGATCCTTTTAATTGCTGAATCTCCAGCTCAAGCTCTTGTTTCATATCAAGTTGTTTTTGAAGCTGAATGATTTTAGCATGGAGTTGTTCTTTTTGCCTCTGTATAAATAGGTATTCAAATATCATTAATACTATGCCATTCTGGTACTGACAAGGACATTCATTTTAGTAACACACACCTTTTGATCTTCAGCCAGTTTCATAACATTTTCATCAGATTTCTTTTGCTCCAGAGCAGCCATCTGAAGAGAGCTATTTTTCGTTGCATTCTGCATATCCAATAAAAATGCTGGCAGTGTTAAACAAAGCTTTCCACAAGACTGTTAAGCACATGATTATTTTAAATGATTTCAAAGGCACAGCAAAAATAGGTTGTGCAAAAAAAAATTGATTTAAATAGTACTCAATCAAAATGATAAAACAGAAAACCCAAGGCATGAAATTCTTTGGCATACAAGTCTAGATTGATCACTCTTATCCCCTCTCACTTCCACAAATTTCATCTCATTAAATGCATGGCCTTTGGCATATGACCACTCAATAGAGCATAACTTTGCTTTTACTCAACAATTACTGTTAAATATCAGTGCCATCCAATCAACGGTATCTTGTGTGAGTCTGTGACATAACAAGGGACATGATCACTTCCTAGATCAAAATCAAAGACAGACAAATTATAAACTGCCACCAAGGAATCATTAAATAGTTTACTTTAAAAGTAAACACACCAGCAATCCAGACATTAACATGTTTTGGATTCAGGGCCTTCAACAGCATAAACCTCAAATAGAAACGAGTTTCATTATATTCCAAGTATTACTAGAATTTACTATCCACAAATGATGAATCTTGGTAACTAACTCCTTCCTTGAAAGCACTGAAACATCTAAACATTAACCACAGTAATCAATCAAACTAAAACAATACTATTATTTCTTCAATCCTAATTTCACAGGAGTTTCAATCCTAGTAGACTGCAGGAGATGAACCAAAACAAGAAAAACACTATACCTCCTCGATTTCTTCTGCCAACTTTTTCCTTTCACTTTCATTATGTGCCTCTCGCTTCTCCAATTCAATTTTCCGCACCTCAAGCTCATTTTTATGAGATTCCAGTTGCAATTTAAGGTTTTCATGATCAGTAAAAATCCTTTGGAGGTGATCCCTGGCACTTGACTGTATTTTCTTTATCTCTGAAGACAATCATAGCATAAAACAATGTTGTTACAACAGATCAGCAGCATTTTAAAATAATGATCAATTATTAAAATATAAAATTGAATTCCAGCACAATATTCTTAAGAAATTAATTTAACAATTGCAAATCCTATGGTGCCAACCACTACAATGATTCAAGCAAGTATATGGCTATTTGGTTCCAAGCCCCAATAAAAACAGATACCTGCATTATAAGCTTGAATGAGTTTATCTTTTTCCACCATAACAAGGCTCATTTTCTCATTAGTCTCATGGCATCTCACTTCAATCTCTCTTAAGCGCTGGTTCTTGACTTGGATAATGTTAGTCAAATTGGAGACAAGCATATCCTGCTTTCGAGCTTCTTCTTCCATACGCTCAGGTATGGTTTTGAGATCGCCCATCTTTTGCAGTTGTTCTCCATAGATATTGTTCATCTTGTAGTCATCAGCTCGGGCAACCCACGCATAAAGGCCAGACTTCTGCTCAGAATTAGCAAACCAGTCTTTTTTCCCATGATGATCTAATTCATATGCTCTTTCAAATGCCAACGCATTGTCTAAGCCTGGCCAGTCCTTATTGAATTCCACAACAGCAATTCCAGAGTGACCCCGGAAATTCCACAGAGGAGTGACTCGAACTGGATTGAAACTTCTGCTTCTGTACTCATCCCTCAGCCTGGAACCACTCTCGCCAACATTGCGTCCATCTATCCATCTAGTTGGAATATTAACTACAATTCCAATCCAAGGCCACACAAATTGCTCATCAGAATTAACAGAAGGGTCACTTTCATCCGCTGTCTTTGAATCCTTTGATGAAACATCTACTACATCTACAGTCATTAGATCCTTTTCCAAATACTTCACTAAAGCCAAATGGTTAGCCTTGTCTCTTGTTTTTCTCTTCTGTGAACTACTCTGACCCACCCCAGAAGCATGTTGAAGGAGATCCTTGTACAAATAATCCCTTTTTCTCTTTTTAGGGCAGTACGGACAAGTAAAAGTCTCATCAGAGGTCTTCACCTTCTGGCTTCCAATTTTCAGTTCTTCATAGGATTTATCTTCATATTCACCAATTTCAGATTCACTAATATCAGTATCCTCATCAGAGCTGCTGTGAGACATTACAGTCCCTCCAATATCACACCACCTGAACAAAAAAAAATAGTGTTAGAACTAACCGTTGTTCCATTTCTCCGCCAGACAAATTCCATTGAATATCACATTCAAAGCACTAAACTCGAACAATTTTTTTTTTCTCTTAAAAGTTAAAATCACCATCCAATCAAACCCTCCATTGAAAAATAGTAACAAATTAGAAGGTTCCTTGAAATGTGAAACAGGAACTTAGCACCGTATAAGATCAAGCATGAACACACAGTCTAGAACCATGCAAATAAATAAATATATACAATACACAATGTAACGGGGGAAAAAAACGCAAAAAGTGTAACAAACAGAATGGTTGAGATTTAATAACTTTCCCACACTAAAAAAAAGGGCATACAATGTACATATTGAGCAGCATTGAAACATTGAAGCAAACATTGCAGACAGTCCCATATGCATGGAAGAAACAAAATATGGAGAAGAGCGCATGCATGAGAGGAATTCAAGTATTGACGAAATGACCTGCGATATGAAAAATCGGAAGGTCCTTCAAAGTTTGAGGTGAGGAATCGCAAATGGTAAGAAGACGGTGAAGAAGGTGTGACTTGAGGGTTTTTGTATGAGAAATGATACTTGTTAAACAAGAATTGAGGAGAGAGAAAAAAAAAATATTAATGTAAAAAATAAAATATAAATATATATAATGCAACAGTTGAATCAACCTAATTAGTTGGAAACACAAAATTCTTCGACAAAAAAATCTTGGTTCTTAAAATTAAGATTAATTAACTTGAGAATACTACTAAAGCAAATGATTTGTTTTATAGATTTTACTTTCATGATAAGTTCTTTTCTCATAAATAAACATAACCTATTTAAGAAAATTAGACACTATCATTATTTACTCCTAATGCCAGCCTTGTACTTGTAAGAATTTATAACTATATTTCATATGAATTTGATTTTATATTCTATAAAAAGTATACTTGAATTTGATTTACTATGATATAAAGCATTTTCTATATTCTATTTTTTCTTTTTCTTTTTTTTTAGATTTTTGTTAGTTTTATTATTAGGTCGATATTCATTTTTAAACTATATTCATTTTATTCATGTTGAGAATATTCACCATATGGTGATACACTGAGACTCTGGTTCTCCTAGAGTTTTGTCCACTCTTGGTTTAATGTTTGAATTATTAACTTGGGATTAGGATGACAATATGAATTTAAATTTTATGAGTACTCGTAAAAATATCCATACGTTTAGATAGGGTAATAATCCACATATTTAGAGATAGGGATGGGGTGGGTATTTACCCACAAAATCTCACGGGGATGGGTGCGAGTACACGTACTATATTACCCACCCTGTCCCGCCCCACACCTTATGTATATACATTTTAATTAATATATTATAATTTTATTATTTAAATTATTCAATTAAAATTATTTAATTATCTATTTATTATTTTAATTATTTTTTTTATATGTTAATTTTGATATTCTATTATGATTTAATTTTTATTTGTATTAGTAGTTCAAAACAATATAGAAACTATGGAAATAAATATTTGTAAAATATGGAAAAATTAATTCGGATGATGAAATTAAAATATTATATCTATTTGTGTTTTATTTTTAATATATAATTATAAACTAATTAGTTTTAAAAATATATTAGTTTTTCCCGTTTAATTAGAGTTTTTGTTTAGATTTATGTTGAATAATTATTTTTGTAATGTTATTTATTTATACAAATCAATATTCGTTTGATTTTAATATTATATAAGGATGTATTGAATTAGGATTTTAAAATACTTTTTTGGCATAAAAAAGTCTTGAAGATTTTGTAGGAATGTTAAGATTTTTTTAAGAAGACTTTTGTGATTAGGATTTTATAATTTGGATTTAGAATATAGAATTTGAAAGGATTTCACATATTTATAAAATAAGAATTGAAAAAACTTTATGGATTTTTAGGAAAAAAAACATTCAAAACTACTAAACACAAGCCAATAAGAGTGTGCTTGGAAATATTATTTAACACAGATTAATCACAAATTATCATTGAACTATCTTACCTACTAATAATGTACATGAATTCAAAATCAAAGTTACAAGCTATTAATGTATTTTGAGATATATTTTTCACAAATTTTCATAAAGTGATAGTGAAAAATAATAACAAAATATTAATCAAAAATATAAAATGTTTCATTTAACTCATAAAATCAATAATGTCATCAAAATATAAATCAAATAATTCAACAAAAAATACATGATGATCAAAACACTAATCATCTGTCTAACTTGAAGAATATTCAAAGTTGTGTATGTTTTATAACATCCAAAGTTATATATTTTTTCAAAATTGACTGCAATAGTTTAGAAAGGTATTTTAAAACTTTAACTTGATTATTTGCCCCGAGTTAAAACTTCCTCTAGACTCAAATCTATTTCTCTTATAAAAATTTTCATTTCATTAAGAATTTATGAACTTAAAATAAATGAGATAGTGGACTACATTGTAGGCTTATAAATTAATTCATAGTGATTTGGAGGTATGAACACACCACTATTAGAATCATATGAAAAATCTCACTTTGAAACAAAAAAATGTATGGGTGAGAGATTATGTCACTGCTTCCAAAGCGAAGAGAATAAAATAAATAAATAAAAAGGTATGTGATGAGAAAGAAAAGTCTCTCATAAAAATGTGATTGTTTGCTGAGTTTGGTATTCATATGATCAACTAAAAAGTCCATAAAATCTACCAAAATCCAATTAAAAAAAAAAGTCAATAAAATCTTTATAATTTTGAATAACAGATGACATTTTTTGCGTTATTCAAAATCTCAATCGAATACCATAAGATTTCGTTATCCTCTCTAAAAAAAAATATTGATTGAATACCATCAAATTCTTTTTTATCATTTAACAATCTTGATTGAATACCCAATACATTTTTACAAAAAAAAAAAGGTCATTCAAATCTTAAACAATTCTAATCCAATACACTCCTTAAGTTTTTTGTTTTTTTTTTTTTATAATTTTTAATTTTATATATATGGAAAGTGCAGGTCACGGGTACAAGTATATAGGTACCTAGAGGGTATGGGGATGTGAATTGAAATTACTATCCGCACCGGGTATGAGACCAGAGACAAGTACTTTTTTCAAACACGAGTATGAGGACAGGTATTATGGTACCCTACCCATTGTTATCCCTACGTGGGATTAAACATTTTACAAAAATTATCTTCAATTCAAATTAAATAATTTATAATATATTTTTGGATCACTATGATATTATTACATAATATTTATCAGTTTTACAAATAATTAATCTTTATTAAAAAAATTGATTAATAATGTTTAATAGAGTCTCATCACCTTTAATTCAAGTTACTTCTTATTTTAATTTTTTACATAAGAGATTCACTTTATATTATAGAAAATAAAGTTTACTTTTTGTGATATTTTTTTGTTGTTAAAGAGTCCAGTTGGAAATTTTGGGCCATGATTAACAAACGTTTCAACCCCCGGCCCGGCCCGGCCCACGTCCGGTTCCTCTGTCTCCTTTCTTCATGGACGATTCAGAATCTCAGATAGCTACAGATTCCACCAGCAAAAGAAACAACACACATAGCAGCAAAGCTTCAATTTCAGCTTCCTTCAATTCTTGAACAAGTTTTCTCGCTTCCCAAGGTTTAGCACCAGCATCGCAGATCTTAACGGTGCGAGAGCAATGCTGAATTTGCGTTTTAATCATCATTATTGTTGTAAATTTCTGATTTTTTTTTTTACAGATAATAAAAATGGATCCAGACGCGGTGAAGTCCACTCTCACCAATCTGGCGTATGGAAACGTAATGGCGGCGGCTGCACGCGATTATCAGAAGGTAATTTAACAATCCTTCAGTTCAAAAACGCACTTATCTTCACGATTCGCAAAAAGGAAGACAAAACTCCCCTTCACACTGATGCGTGAGTGAATTTGGAACAATTTATGCACTTCCCCCAATTCATTTGGTGATTTTTTCTCAAGACTTAATTTTTTAGGTCATAATTTATATACTTGTGAATAGATGTTATATGATATTGTAATTTGGCTATGCATTTGCAAGTGTTTCATTTTGGTGTGAATAAAATTGAACTGCTGGTGCTGCTACTACCATGGAATGATGAAATGGAAGTGCATGATTCAATATCTTGAACTTATAATATTGCTCAATTTTTTTTCCTATGAACTCCTTTCTTTAATTATCCTTTTCTTGTTTTCTTATCAAATGTTCTTAATATAGCGCTATGTTTAAGACACTTACCATAGATGATGAATAGTTGAATACTGTATGTTTTGGGTGATAGTTTTTGAAGTACTACTTTGTCAAAAGTCTTATGCGGTTTGTTTTTTTAAATAATTTACTGTTTACTCAAATGCTAACATTATGCTATAGTTTTTTAACTAGTTCTTATACAGCAACAACATATTTGTGTAATCTAACACATGCTATGATATCTACAGGAATTGGTTTCTCAAGGGAAGGCACAAGCATCAAGTTCAGTACATGAGGAGGTTGACCTCGACGAGTTAATGGATGTATGTTTTGCAAACTTTTCAACCTCATCTTATATGTATAACAGTATATGCGTTTATCCCTCATTATTCATAATTGGTCTACAACACAATGTTGATGACAGGATCCTGAGTTGGAAAAACTGCATGCAGATAGGATTGCAGCTCTTAAGGTGGCAATCTCCATATGTACTGAGATGCAAATGATATTCATCTTTTTTTTTTTACTTTTCTGTTATTTATAAATTGCCTTGCTATTCGCAACTGGATTTGTCTTTAATAGAAAGAAGCAGAGAAACGGGAGGAATGGAAGAGGAAAGGTCATGGAGAATTCAGGGAAGTAACCGAGGGTGATTTCTTAGGCGAAGTCACTGGAAGTGTAAAAGTGATTTGTCACTTCTACCATCAGGAGTTCTATAGATGCAAGTATGTTATTGACTTAAATATCATTCCTTGTGACTCATTATCTTTCTCTGTCCCTTAATTTCTGACATGCATGGTTACATGTGCCTGCTGTTGTATCAATAAATGTTTCCAGGATAATGGATAAGCATTTAAAGTCTCTTGCACCAAAGCATATTGATACGAAGTTCATCAAGCTTGATGCAGAGGTCAGCATGAACCATTATATAGAGATGATTTTGGGGTTTGCTTAGGGATGAGTCAATGTAGCTGTAACATTGGACAGATTATCTTAATGTAACTGTTTGTCTTGGTAAAGAAATTGAATGAAGTTCACTATTGAAAATAAAATGCAGAATGCACCATTCTTTGTTACAAAACTGGCTATCAAGACTTTGCCTTGCGTCATACTGTTCAGGTGAGGCCTAAATCTGTACTTGGTCAATTCAATTAAGTGTGTTAATTTTTCTGTTAGGTCTCAAAAAAGATGTGAATGCAATAACTGCCCCCACCTAAAATTCTGTTGTTACTGAACTAAACTGACAGTTTATACAGTAAATGTGGATAAAATTTATTTGATATATCAGAATATTGGCTAAGGACAAGGTGTTTCTTTCTTCAGACAAGGAGTTGCAGTAGATAGATTGGTGGGATTTCAAGATGTGGGAGGCAAAGACGACTTTACCACAAGAACACTGGAGGCTCTGCTGATAAAGAAAGGTAATGCTTCTATTACTATTTGTCCTTTTCATTTCTTAGTGAGTGGAAAGTTTTTTAACTGTCATTTGACAGGAATAATTGAGGAGAAGAAAAATGAGGATGGTGAAGATGATGAATATCAAGATAGTATACGTAGAGTTGTTAGATCCTCCACAATTGCTGGTTCTGATTCCAATTCCGAGTAAAATTAATCAGCTTGTGGCATTAAAAGAAGAATCTGTTGTTTGTCTTCTTCATATCCTTCTGGATTTCAGGCTTGTATAATCTTTGTTACACTTTTGGTTTGTTTTCTTTTGGGAAGTGGTTTGAATCCATAGCAATCATGCAGAAACTATACCGTGCTACAACTGTTCTATGAAACCTGTCCCTGTAGGAAATTGGTAACGTTTCTCCCATCTGTCAAAAGTTAGAACTTCATTTATAACAGAAGAAATTGATGTAGATTTTCTAAGATGGTTTTAATTATTGTTCATTAATGTGAGTGCATTAGAAGCCACTACAATTGTGCCAGGGCTTGAATAGTATGCATGAAATTGTAGCACCATACTTCATTACCACCGTTGTACCAAAAACAAAATTGTGAGTACAATTATCATATTTCATTGTTACATCAAAATATTTGATTACACAATTTTAAATGAAGTGTCATTATATAAAAGATCTTCTCAGGGTAAATTTTCACATCTGAAAATTGTGTATATTTCTCTCTTAATAGATATTTAAAAAGGCGTCGTTTTATAATATGTGAACGTTGTGTTTATCTCAATGAGCTAAATTCTCTCTTAAGATTATAGTTAATTTTGATTATTTCAATGAACCACGTTCTAATTTGATTATAGTTCAAGAATTGGGATTACATCTTTAGAAATTGATGATAAGTCTGATTAGAATACTTAGCCAATGAATTGATCATTTAATTAAATTGAACTTTTTCTTAATTAATGCAATTTGTTTTCCTTCTAAAAAAAACTCAAAACCCTTTGCCTTCAATTTCACTGCTCTTTTTTTACTGTACGACTGCAAATCACAAACCCAAAAAGTAACATACATATGTATCCACAGCAAATTCTCAACAAACTATATATGTTAATAAACTTATTAGTTATTACTATTATTTACCAGTAAATTTGCTATATAAATATTACTGTGAATTAACAATATATTGGCTCGAATGAAAAAAAAAAGTTTAAATTTTATAAATGAAAATCGAAAATAATATGATAGAAAAAAAAAGAATAGTACTAAATTAAAGTTAAACTTGGATTACAGATTGTATTTGATAATTAAAGTTTAAACAATGAATGAATAGAGAGACATGCAATTACAATATGAATAGCGTGGCCTCACGTTTCGCGCGACTTGGTCAATGGCCATATCGTGGAAGCCTCACTGTCTCTTGTTCTTATTATATCAATAATTTGTCTGCTTCTCCCTGTCTTCCCCGCCCCCTTCGCTTACGTTTGTACGTACACGAGTCACCAGGCCTCTTTTTATTCCTCCTTTTTTCTTTTTCCCTAACTTTGCGAAAACCCATTTCATACTCGCGCATCTCTTTCAAGATTCATTTCTCCCTTGGTGTTCAGTTCCGTTTTCTTCTTCTTCTTCTTCTTCTTATTCCTCGTGTGTTAATTTGCATGCATGCATGCACGCCATGCACGTTGGTCATGTTGTTATAACTGATTCATCATTTGCATGCATGTGCAGGGCATTTGGGAGTGCTATGTGTATTTTCTGCTATCGTATGACGAGTATATAAATCTCCCGAATACCCAGCAGAAGCTATCAACAAAAGCCGCACCATGTCTGGACCCCTGTCTCCTAAGACATGTACGTTAGTTTCCATCTCCATTCTTTTTCATCTTTCATTTTTAGTTTCCTTTCTTTCTCTCTTCCCAGAACAATCATGTACTGACGATGGAAAATGGAAAATAGTTTTAATTGTCATCAATGAAGAGTCGTGATTGATTGATGGTTGCATGCAGCTCTTGAAAAGATTGACCGTGTTGGTTCATTGAAGAAGATGCTGAGGAATTCTTTGACGAGGAGTAAGAGGCGCAGCAGCAGCAAGGTGATGTCCGTTGAAATCGAGGATATCCGCGATGCTGGCGAGTCCAAAGCCGTTGATGAGTTCCGCCAAGCTCTTGTCTTGGACGAGCTACTCCCTGAGAAGCACGATGATTATCACATGATGCTCAGGTCCAACTCGTCACCTTTGAATTTGAATGCTAAGATGATTCTCTAAAAAATTCTTTTTAAATTACCTATTTTAATGGACGCCATCATATTTAATGAATCTCTCATCAAAATTTGTTGAACAGGTTCCTCAAGGCCAGAAAATTTGACCTTGAGAAATCTAAGCAAATGTGGTCTGACATGATTCAATGGAGGAAGGAATTTGGTGCTGACACCATCAATGAGGTGTTAATTTGTTTTTGAAGTCAGGGGATTTATTAATAGTTTCATCGTATTCATATACTTGACCCTTTTTTCCCACTAGCTTGTTTAAACTTTTGCTCCTTCTTTTGTTCACTTATATATATTTTGTGCCTTTTTATACTACTAGGATTTTGAATTCAAGGAACTTGATGAAGTCCTGCAATACTATCCTCATGGACACCATGGAGTTGATAAAGATGGAAGACCAATTTACATTGAGAGATTGGGCCAAGTGGATGCCACCAAGTTGATGCAAGTCACAACCATGGAACGTTACATCAAATACCATGTCAAGGAGTTTGAGAGGACTTTTGATGTCAAATTCGCAGCTTGCTCCATTGCTGCAAAGAAACACATTGATCAAAGCACAACCATCCTTGATGTGCAAGGAGTGGTACGTATTTTCAGAAATACTTTATGTTTATCTATTATCCAATATTCCAATGTTGAAATTCAAAACAGCATCACAAATTGAACTTACTACCTTTTATTCAGTTCACACTTTAAAATATCAGAAAAATTGAGAGGAGATATATACAAGTTACCCCTACTTGATGAGGCCAAACATCATCAAATAGAGAAAGAAGACTACCATAGAATCCACTCATATTGATTGAAAGTGATAGTGAGAATGTGTTCTATTTATAGAGCTAATTAAAAATAACAAACTGATAACAACTCTTAACATACCTTGATATCAAAAACATATTGAAAAAGAAACGTGTAAAATATGAAAAGATGAGGAAATTTTCTCTGTTTTAATGTGACAGGGCCTCAAGAACTTCAACAAGCATGCCAGGGAGCTCATTACTTGCCTTCAAAAGATTGACGGTGACAACTACCCTGAAGTATGTTCTTCCTTCCATCTTTCTATTTTGTTTAAGATTTACATGAAAGTTTAGTTGCGAATTAAATAAATATTGTGGATAACAACTGAGCTGTAATATCATAAAATTGGTGGCTTCACTGCAGACCTTGAACCGCATGTTCATCATCAATGCAGGTTCTGGATTCAGAATGTTGTGGGGCACCGTTAAGTCCTTCCTTGACCCAAAGACCACATCCAAAATCCATGTGAGAACAAAGACTTAATTTACCCTAAATATATATCTTCCCGTTTTTGTCAGTGATCAATTAGGATTTTATTTTTATCTAACTGACCTTATAATTTGTATCAGGTTCTCAGCAACAAGTATCAAAGCAAATTGCTTGAAATAATTGATGCCAGGTGAGTTCATGATAACAGATACGGTAACATTAACATACATTGTAGTACCTGATTTTCCTTGTGCCACAAGTAATTCAATCATTTTTTCTGCTCCATAGTTGTCATTCTAGTTTTCAAAAGCTTTTATCAACATTGACTTAGAACCTGACCGGATACAAGGCCATAAGTGTTTTCGACAGTTTCTCAACTGAAAAATGTTTTATTTCTAGTAGAGAAGATCTCAAAAACATTTCTAACTAACTTGTATCCAAACAGATTCTTAAGGTTTTGCTGACAATCTTCATATCTATTGGTTTTTGCTTTGGCAGTGAGTTGCCAGAGTTTTTGGGAGGCACTTGCACCTGTGCTGATCATGGAGGTTGCATGCGCTCTGATAAGGGCCCTTGGAAGGATGAAGAAATCATGAGGGTGGGGAATTACAATCCCTTTTTTCCTTCTTTTTTTCCATCATGGATTTCAAGTTTATGTATTTAATCTATATCTATATGAACTAGCAGTTGGTTCAGAATGGCGCGCACAAATGTTCAAGGAAATGTGAGGCTCCTGTCGTGGAAGAGAAAACTTCTGAGGTGAGATTTCTAATTGAATGTCTTTGTTGAACTTAGATAACTCCGGCTTTCATTTGGCATTTCCATTTTATATTATACATGATTTCCTCTAATTTTACGATGTAAGTTAATTTTTATAAAATTATCTTAAAAAAATTATTTTATATCCTCAATCCATAAATATTAAACTCTTTTCTCTATTCTATTTAAAACCATATGTTATTTTTGTTTTTGCCCTTGTTTCCTTCTGTTATGGATTAACATTGAACCTAATCAATAAGCATGTTTAGGAAGTCGAGACTCCCAAGTTGGAGGCAAATCTCACCGCACAGTTGTCTTCTGTTTTTGCCGAGGTATGTTATTACTTAATTATTAGTATCTTTCACATTAGTGTTACCTTCTTTATCACCGCATATATAGATATAGTTGCAATTGCAATGTTTCATATCACAAAATATAGCTTGTGAGGTTAATTCAACTATGATGTTATGACTAGTGAAGTAGATTTTGGTAGTTTCATGTAGACATTGTTTTATACAAAAGATTGCATGTGTTGTAAGTCTCATGTGACCTTTGTTTTGTTACTGAAGAAATTAAATAAATAGTGCCTCATTAGCTTTGAGTACTAATAGTTCTTGGAAAATATTACAGGTCGTCCCTGCTGCTAAGGCTTACAACTACGAGAACTTTGATCAAACTGCTTGGAACAAAAAGATGGAAGACACTGACAAATATGCAGTAACAAAAGGTAGAATTGTATTTCTTTGTTTAACTCTATTTTATATAATGCATATTTCTAAATGACCAAGGCCGTGTTTGAGAACACCTTGAAACCATGTTCAACTCCAAAACATTGTCTCTATAAAATTGCTTAAATCAAACACACACCAAGGCCGTGTTTGAGAGCACGTTGAACCACTTTCAACGCCAAAGCTTTTGTGCATGTTTGGATTATCGGTAGAAAAGTATGTTGGAGGCAAAATTACTTATCAATGGATCTTTTTGCTTTCATTTACATTGAGAACGCATGCATAATATTTGCAACTTCAAACCAAACATGCACTTTGTCTCTATGAGATTTGCATTCAACGTGCCTCTTAACGCGAGATTTGCTTAACACAAACACACACTAAAGCTTTTTTTAAGTCATGCAAAATAAAAAAACACAGAAATGTCACACTTCTCATGTGTCTAAATCCTTGAGTCATGGCATGCAGCTTCTGGACCAGATGTATACGCCATGGTTGATTCATTCAAGATTCACGAAAGAGTGAACTCTCAAATCTTCACTGGTGTGATGGCCTTTGTGATGGGAATAATGACAATGGTGAGGATGACTAGGAACATGCCAAAGAAGCTCACAGACGCCAACTTCTACTCCAACTTTGGTGGAGAATACAAGGGACAGGGCTCTCACTCTGAGCAAATGACCACTATGCCTAACATCTCTGCTCAAGAGTTCATGACTGTGATGAAACGCATGGCTGAGTTGGAAGACAAGATGATCAACATGAACAACCTGACCTTCTGCATGCCACCTGAGAAGGAGGAAATGCTCAATGCTGCTATCATCAGAGCTGATGCTTTGGAGCTAGAACTCATGGCAACCAAGAAGGTAAACCAAATTCAACAACAAATCACCATATTTATGATAAGACATTCAATCACAAATCACCATTTCATTCAATCACAAATTTATCACTTTTTATGATAAGTTTACCCAAATATTCAATTACAAATCACCATTTATGGTTAGAGAAAATAAGTGATATACTAACAATTTACACGGTTATTCATTCACAAATCATAATTTATAATAAGTTTATCCACTTTTGCAAATAATTATCAAAGTCATATCGTGGGTGATTTCTGAAAAAGTCACTTACAATAACTACTTGTTTGTTCTACATCCTACTTTTTAATGCACATTCTAAGTCAATCATTCTCTCAAAGTGGATTCACTTTAAACAGACTCCAAAAGTTTCACAAACACAACCAAGTTCATGTCTGAAAGATAAGTAGATAAATAATATAAACTTAGTTTATTTAAAATTAAAATAAATATTTATAAAATGAATGATTATTTCATAAATAAATAAATTAATTTTTTTAAATAAGTAAAAAATTATTTATTTTAAGTATAAACATAAACAGTTTAAACAAATATGTTATCAAAACATATAATTACTTATTTTATTAAGATAAATGTTTATTTCATAAAAAAATTTAAACAAATCAAAATTTAAAGACTCAAATAAGGAATAAGTCATGTGCATAATCTTAATTGGGGACATGCTTTTTTTTTTTTTTTTTTTGTATTCTTTTCTTCTCACCATTTTATATTGCTGTGTTTGTTAGGCTTTGGAGGATTCACTTTCCAAGCAAGAGGAGCTTTCTGCTTACATTGAAAAGAAGAAGAAGAAGAAGAAGTTGCTGGTAAGTACAATACAACTACATGCTCAAATATATATATAATATATAATATAACAGGTTATATTATTATTTTTTTAGTTTAATTAATACATTTGTCTTATAATGCAGTTCGTTTGGTAAGCTCTCAAATATTTTCTTGGGGTTTAATTCTACATTCGGCTTTCTGAAGACTTCCAAATGCCCATCTTTATTACATTAAAATGTTCAAATTGTGAACACTAATATATAAATATACCACAAATGTATATCGAAACGATGCACAATGTATGCAACCCAGTCCTATTTTGGACGTACAATACCGGAATTAATATGTTGGAAGGGTTTCTAAATATATATGAAAATCGAACACTAACGTTTATAATTATTATTATTTTTTTTACATGCTTGAAAGTTGAAATAACATTTTATTTACAAGTAAAATAATGAATAATAACAAAAATGGTATTTCCAATGAAATGTCAACATGCCAAACATGTTACACTTGGCTTGTTGGTAACGAAGAATAAATTGGATTTTTTTTCCTTTTTTTATATATAATCTTATTCTTATATGGTCATTGTAGAACCAAAATTAAAAAAAAAAAAAGAATAAGATTATATATAAAAAAAAAGGAAAAAAATCCAATTTATTCTTCGTTACCAGCTGCATTAAAAAAAAAAAAAACTAAAATTGAGCTAACTCATTGTTCGTGTGATTTTTTTCTCTGAACTCATCCCAACCCCAATTGTAGTTATTAAACGTGTCTTGTAAACTATATATATATAACCTAATTATTTACGACTTTACCCTTAATTAACCCGATCCTATTCCAGTAAGATCCAAAAGTTTGTTTAACCTGATATGTGAAACATATCACAATGAAATTTGAAACCATTATGAAAGCTATTTCACTCTCGTTTACCAAAGTTAATGTAGTTTATCTGAATTTGAGTGTAACTAATTTACAGCATAGCTCAAAACTATTTTCCTATTTGCTTATGTATATTTTTTTATGCGTTTCCTATTTGCTTATATAGCACATAAATAAGATGAATTGGATCTATTATTATTTTTCAAAATATATATAGTGAGGTGAAAATCAACTTTTTTTTTTTTCATTTTCACTCCTCTATATATACATTTTACAATTAATATTACAACCTTGTCATTGCTCACAAACTAAAACAAGCACACCATAAAACTTTTTTGATTCAATTTTTGGGTTATCTCAGGTATCTGTTACTAATTAATAACAATATGAATTAAAATGGCTAAACACAACGATGAATAACTGATGCGTAAGAAAGAGGCACAAGACACAAGCCTCTGCTTCTAAGGTCTGGCTTCAATTCTCTGCTATCTACCTTATTTGAATCCTGCATGCATGTACCAAGAAAGCAAATTAAATAAAATATTTATATCACGTTGAATGACTATACATCTATAGTTTATTAATTTTCTTAAGTCTACTCTTCGCGTAGCAGTAAAATTCTGGACAGAAATATCAACAAAACTATAGTATATGCATTATTTCTTACCAACTGCACCATTCTAGAAGGCTTGCTTTGCGCGGATTTCATGTAAGGAATGCTCAAAGTCTGTAGTGAACGTACAAAGATAATATGTAATTAGTCTAAAAGAAATATAATTAATATATCAACGTAATAATTTACAGTGGTACGTGCTCATAATAATCAATTATAAATAACCTATGAGCAACCGTAATAATTTGTGAATTTATTTCTTTCCATGGTTCTATGTATAGTTTAAGGGCCTTTAATTAACTAGCCCTAGGTTAGTACGTACAGAGTGCAGCTTAATTACCAGCTATATTAATTAAGAACAATTGATCTAATAATGTCTAAATAAATATCCACCTGGATTTGTTGGTGAAGAAAATGGATGTAGCCAATGGCTTCACTCAAGACAGAGGCTGTGCTGGTCTGCGAATTAAAGAACATAATTTAAAGTGTCAAATTAAAAGGAAAAAACAACAATTGGGAAATCATATATATAGCACGACCTAGAAGGCTAAAACTATTGACATTTTTTGTATTATATATATAGATCACACACACATAAATAAGTGGCCTATAAAACTAGAGATGAGATATGATGTACCTTTCCGAAAGGTGCCACTAGTCTCTGAAGAGTTTGGATCCTATCCCCCAGTTTTTCCTTTCTTACCTGCTTTAAACTCAGTCCACAATATCTATCGATCATCCATTTTTTTTATTTAAACATGAAAGTGACCCAAAACATTACTACTGTTTATCATATACTATAAAATAATATTATTACCTTCAGGGGCGGGCATGATGGCCTTGACTTCTTAGCTTTTGCTTCTGAATCTTTTGGTAGAGAGCAATTAATGCTAGGCCTTTTTGTTGTTGCAACTTCACTTACAAATGATGAAATCTATAATTTTAATCACTAGAAAAGGTTAATTAATCCAAACGAATAGGATCACCGATTGAAGAGACTTATTGCTTTCTTTATTATAAGAATGTAAAACTAAATTTGTGTTCCAAAATTAGTAAGTAGTTTTAGCCTAATTTCTTATTCTTACAGAAATACCAGGACTTCTAATTTAAACAGTTCTATGAAATACATACATACACACACAATCAATTAATATTATTAATTAATGCATAAATTTGTAAAGAAATTATTTACGAATTAATTAACAGCCAAACATTCATATGAAAAAGAAAACAAAATGAACTATATTTTTTTTTTTTTTGCCTCACTTAGAATTAACATATAAAAACTTCAGATGAGAGTTTAAGAGAAAACAAAATGATGTGTATGTATTGATTTGAAAGTGATGAGAAAAGGTTAATTCATGTTATTTTATGCATATGTATGTGTTGCATAATAGAAGAGATCGATGTAGAGAAAATATATATCGTACTCACTTTATTTGAGGTGTTTGATGGACTGTTTTGGTGGCCATGCATGTCGCTGTGATGACTCAAAGAAATGCTCTTGTTAAGACCAAAAGTAGTATCATAACAAGGTTGGATTCCATAACTTGCATGAAGATCAAACATTTTATTATTTAAGCCCAAAGAACATGAAACTAAGGAAGAGGCCATGTCTAGGGTTGGTAAATTTGAAATTAAGGCAACATCTCCAAAGTTATTAATACTATTGTATCTCTTGCTTATTAGGGTCCCTCCTTCTATAGGCTTGTGAGGATCATTAGGAAAAAACTCTTCACCAGTTACAGTAAGATTAGATAATAAGAAACTAGGAGAAGAATATGATCTTGGTTCATGAATTGGGACCAGTGATGATGGTGGTTCCTCCATAGCATGCTGATGAGTGAGGCTTTTTGTTGATCCATTGTGAAAACCAAAGGCTTGCCTTGTTGAAATTCTAAGTGAATCAGTCATGGCATGCTTGTGCTGTAGTAGCTGATCTCTTGAATTTGTGAAGCTCTCAGTTAGAAACCCACTGTTGTTATTATAACCATTATTGCTGCGAACAAAAATCACACACATGTATTATAAGCTAATGGGTGCTAGCTATCACTGTTTTAAAGATGAAAATAACTAAAAAGCAATCAAAGAAAAGCAGTGGAATAATCATAAAATTGGTCAAATTAAATGAGAAATCAAGATAAATAGTAGTATTATTTGAAGACATACCATACCACCACTACAGCTATAGCAGAATTTAATAATTAAAAGATTTGTATAGTGGAGAGTTCTGTGCAAACTACTGATGTATACTTTATTTTCTACTATATATGTCCATATCTTGATAATCAAAAATAAATGTCCACATCTATCTTTTCCCATAAGTAGGTAATTTTTGTTGAATAACATTCACAGGGAACCCCACAAGCCCGAGAGAAAATAGAGATATAAGATTCCAGCCTATTATTTAATTAAGGGGGTTCAAAGAATTCAAATATATATATATATATATGATATATCATAACACCTAGTTCAATGAATTCATTAAGTTTCACCTGAGACAATGATTGTTACAATTATAAGGGAATCATATATATTGAAGAGTTAAGTTATATATGCTTAATTAAAGGGGTGAAGACATGCACTTACTATATGTTGCTTGGGATCCATGATTGATTAGTGATAGTGAAAGGTTTAGAGTCAGGTACTGGTGGGGTTGTTGAAGTTATAGTACACTGAGCAGATTCTTGATCTTGGAGCTGATGCTGAAGATGGAAACTGGCAAACTCCATAATTATTCTATATAAACCTTGATGAAGATCCCCAAAAACAAAAGTAATATATGGATCCAATTAGCTAGCTACGTACCCTATCAGATCAAAGCTTGAGAAACCCTTTCACTTTTTGCAATGAGATATCTTGATGATATTTGATACCATATATATGCATGCACAAGTTGAAGCTAAGCCCTTTTTGAGTTCACTATATATGTATGCTCACTCCTCCAAAGAACTGATCTAGTGAGTTATACGGGGAAATTAAATTCCCAAAGCTATTCTGCATAGAGCTTTGAAAAAGGGTGCAGCTAGCAGAAAAAAGGGTTATGGGTGGTGCTAGACAGCAAGGTTATTATATATATACTGGTCCTCTCTTGGATCAACAAAGTTGACTGTGTTTATATGCTTTTAGGATAGACATAGATATGACAGCTTCGGGGAATATGCATGAATATAAGTAAATTTCTTCCTAAAGCTGTGTACTAGTGGTATGGACCTTTTTCCTCGGTAAAAGCTTAGTGGACCTTTTGTTTTCTGTACAATAATATACTACTCGTACTATTTAATGTATTTTGGTTAGGATATAGAATGTGAGTCATACGGCAAAGTGTGATTGAGTTAATTATTTGAGCCATCGGTATGGAGTGTAGAACTGATGGGTTTAATTAGAATATATATATTTTTTTAAAGTTATATATCACGAGTATTTTTTAATCTATTGAATTGAAGATTAATTTCGTTATCAAGAAAATTTTACTTATAATAAGATTAGAACACAAACTTCTCAATGAATCACTCCCACCAAATAAATACAATAATAAAACATTTCACCAATGCACAAACACTTGGTTAATTAGACCTATTTGGAAAAATTGTAATTGTATTAAATGTCAGACGTTTTTTCAGTCACCATCATCATTGATGGCTGTTTTTGTGATGGCTCATGTGGCTAGGTTTACGGTTGTATATATACGGATTAATTGGGTTAAGGTTGAGAGAAATAGTTATTAAATAATCAATTTTGCGTTGAGTTGGATTAATTTTTGTAATACTTTTTATTAAACTAACTTATACTAATTTAATAAAATTCAGGGTTATATCGTTTTCATTTGTCGAGTTATATATAAATTTAATTTCGCAACAGTTACAGGGTACAGCAACATTTTACAGATTTTTAAAAAAAAATATAAAATGACGGTTTAAAAAAATTTAAATAGTGAAATTTTCATATTAAAAATATTATTTTTATTTTAAAATTAAATACTTCCTTCATCCTTTTATATAAGAGCATTTTGAGAGACCTATTTGATCCTTTTTATAAAACTCCTTCAAATCATCTCTTGTGAATTGGAAGAAAAAAAATGACGTTTCGTCTTTAAATTAGGGTCTAAGTGGTGATGTTAGAATGATTATCTGTAATGATGTGTACATTAATTGTTATGCATCCAAAGCATGAGTCGTTTAAATTACGAGCATGCACTTTGTCTTTAACAAGTGTGGAATTATAAGGTTAATGGTGCTTAGGTAGGGCCTTGTCATGAGAATGATTACTCATGTGTACGGATAAAATTCTTGTATGTCCACCTAATGGTTTAACATAATTAATATGTCTTTATAAAAAAAAAAAGTTAATAATGTGTCGTGTTATTGACCTAATTAAGTCTACCACATGCATTTTTTCCCAAACATTTGGCATCTGTCTACGTGCAATGATGTTATATGTTGTTAAGTGGTGATTTATGTTCTATGTTGTTCTTATTTGTTGGCATTTGCTTCTATTTCTGCTGCATGCATATATATATATATATATATATATATATATATATATATATGTACATCATTATTATCCATGTAGTGTGGTTAATGGTGCATGGGAGGGTTTTATTCGTCAATATGTTGTTTATACGCATAGTATATGTTAGGGATACACATATATAGTTTAGCATAATTAACTAACTCCAAGTCATAGCAGATGAAAAATGAGATAAGTCTTGAACACCTTTTTATCTTTTTTTATTTTTTATTCATAAACACCTTTTATCTTTTAGTATATAACACTATAACCCAATACATAATTTGTGCCACAGTACCTCACGTGTGTTTTGAATCAAATTAAAGCAAGCAAATAGTAGCTTCAACGTACTTCATACAATATGTATTTGCTGATCTTCAAAAGCATAGAATTCCTTAATTTTCTTCCATTCGTCGTTCGTTTCTCTTTTGCTTTTATACTATATAATTAATTACTATGTCTTTAATTCTCTCGTGTTAATTTGTCATTAAGGTTACTCTCACAATAAAAAAAGAGGTTACTCTCATTGTCCAGAAATTTTATTGTCTGTTATATTCCCTTTTAATTTTACAGTCACATTCTATGTATTTGCACCAAGTACCGAATATTGTTGCTGATAAGACAAAAATGGTCAGTGATGGGATCAAAATTATATTAATTTTATGGTAGTGCTGATATTTATAATAAGTAACCACAGGAGTATGGAAAAAAGGGGCCTATATATATTTTCAAACATGAGGACTGCTGCTATAGATATAAAAATAACATTTTGTATATATAGTGCAAACTGATTCCATAGAATATTGTTGTGGGTTCGATTATTACCATGCTGTACGGTCACATTTAGATATATTTTAATCTTAGGAGTCCCTTATCTCTGTCTGTGCCAATTCATTTGTCGGCATCAAATGGAAATCCACGTTGGATGCTTAATAGACTGATCATGATGAAACCTATAAATTAATTAACTAGGAATTATTAGCCAAGTAATGTACGGTTTTCTTTTCAAGTGTTGATGGGTATATTAGCCAGAGAAATGTATGGTTAAATAATTTAAAACAGATGTTAATAATAACAGGAGTGGCTGTAGTTTAGTGGTAAGAATTCCACGTTGTGGCCGTGGAGACCTGGGCTCGAATCCCAGCAGCCACACTCTTAATGTTTTTTAACTTCAAACGATTTTTTTTTTTTTTTTGAAAAAAAAAAACACGAGCGCTTTTATTCACGCTGAATGGCGCTTCCAATGTTCGACTGAGCAAGGGTGGCGTTAGAATGGGCAGCGACGGCGAACAAGTACAACATGGATGGCGTTACACATGGGAAGCACAATCCCACATCCCAACGCTGCGTTTAACGCTCTTCCTCAGCGACAAAACCCTAAACCCTTCTCTCCATTGCAACAACCTCGCCGTCAAACTTCACTCCTCGCACTCCTTCCTCACCGTCACAGCCTCCTCCCTCTCAGTTAGTGTTCCGCTCCCCGCCGTCTTGCTCGATGCCGACTCTGCGCTCACGTTCCGCCTACTCTCCGACCACATCGAGGTCAAGCTCCTCCTCCTCCTCCCCGTCGACCATCCCATCCTCTCCGCTCTCGACGCTTCCCAAACCCCGCCGCCGCCGGACCCCCTCGTTTCCCAATCCGGTATTCTCAAAATGCCACTCCTAATTATTCATTTATTATTACTTTTTTTTTTTTAAAATTTATGTGTTACATATTTTTTTGTTTCAATCGTTGTGCTTATTTTCCGCTTCTTTTGTTGCAGATGTGGAGAAATTGTCTTCTGCGGGAGAAGTTGACTTTTACTGCAGAACTTGCGCCTTCAAGTTGACCAGAATTCCTCTCAGGTGGCAGCATGTCGATATTAGATTCACCTTATTTTTTAGAAATAGAACCTCTTTTTATAAATTTCTCCATACATGCTCGTAGGAGAAGAAGATAGGAAGGGTAAATGAAATAAAAATCTGCAAATTAGTTATGTATAAGCTCATTTTAGACTGTTCACTGTGGGAAAAATAATTATTTCATTTACTTTTATTCTTATTTTCTTCTTCTATTAGTGTTTTATGGAGAAGTTAAAATATTGTTTTCTTTAAATGCGAAATTATTTCCCCCAAACAATTGTTAGTATGATTGAGAGGTCTTATGTTACTCTTGGTTGGTTAGTATATGAGGTTGCATTTAAAAAAAGAAGTAGAAAAAAGGTGATAATAAACTGGCAGTAGTAGGGACCAGGGGCTAATGTTATTGTATGGGTTACTTGTTTAGGGATTTTGTTGAAATGCCGTCAGTGAATTGGAGAGAGGTGGCTGACAATTGGTTTGGGAATTGCTGTTGTTCGTTTGGAGGGATAAGTGAGAAGATGGTGATGAGGTATGTGAGTTCTTATATGTGCATGCCGGGGGCATGCCTATTAAGTTCTGCTTCTGTCACTCTTTGCAAGGATGATCTCGTAGAATGTAATTTTCCTGAAGGGTGTGGAGAGCAAGAGTGTAGTTCTGTAACAGAAGACTCTAGAGATGATGGTATTGTCAAAGGCATGCAAAACTGTGAATTGAATGGTGAAAGAACTTCAACTTGCAGTGATGATGAAAGAATTTCAACTTGTAGCGACAATGGTGGAGTGAGCTTTGCTTTTGATAACAATTCTAGGTTTGTACATCCTGAGGATGAGAAGCTTTCTGTGAATTTGAGATGTGAAGTTGCGGAGAGTAAACCTGATTGTGGTGACTTCTCTGATTCATGTCCAGATTTGAATGGCACCGAAGATGTGACGGAAACTCCTAGTTGTTGTGCTCATGTGACAAGCAATGTTGGGGATGGAGACAGTGAACGTCATTTATGTGGAACTGCTGGAAAGGAAGGGATGCCAACAGAGACATTGGAAATTCTGGGAAATCAGAAGTCTTTCCTCAATGGTTATCTTGAAGATGTTTTCATGGCTAGATTATCAAATCTTTCAAAGGATATTGATTGGCGTGAATTTACGTGCCCTCAGTGCACGTCACTCCTTGGAGCCTACCCATGTCGTGAGGGCTACACACCTGAAGATGGGGGAGTACGATTGTTCAAATGTTATATTTCAACCTGTGTGCCAGTTGGAGGATCAGGGGACATGTTCAGGTTAGCTAAGAATGACTAAATCCACTCTGTCTTAGTAGTTCTTTTTTGCCATGATAACTCAGTTGCAGCTAACAATGGGTAAATAGATCCGGTAAAACATGTATGCTTCTAGGAATTAAGTGAAACTAATGAATTAGTGAGATTGATAGATAATAATTGAGTAGCAGATATAAATGTAATATTTGGGAAGAAAAGATTGAGTCTTTCTTTCATACAGGACTTGGTGTGAAAAAAGTGGCAGTGACTGTAAGTTGTCAACGTAAGGCCTTTTATATATGTGCACTATGAGTGTTTTGAGGGAAGTGAAATAAACTAATAAAGTATGGCTTAACAAAGTATGAGCCACAGATTTATCTATATTCCTAGGAACAATATATCGGTCCTTCCATAATAGTGTGTAAAAGTTTTACCAACCAATGCCATGCATATACAAAAGAGTTAATGGGGAAGATGACATAGTCTTGACATTCTTGACTTGTGAACTCAAGGTTGTTAATCATCAACATTTTTATAGGCCAAAGGCTAAAAGGAAAACTGTCTGGTATGCTGTTTCTTCTTAATGCTGTGAATGAGCACGATTTTATCCATGTTGTGTATTCCAAGCTATTGCTATTACTTTCCTTTTTCAGTTAATAGGCCTTACAGATTTTGTTTTTTCTTTTATTAGAGAAGGATTATATTTTGAAGTATGTTTGTTAAATAGTGATATATCTCAAATAAATTTTAATGCATTATATTTGTCACCAGTAAATATACAATGGGCAAAATGTTTGCAAATCAGTTAATGGAGTGTGCAAATGATGAAACATCGTTTCGGTTTGTCATTAGAGATCTGACAACCAAATCTCCCGTCCTGCAAATCATTCTCTTAAATCCAGATACATGGTCATGTTCTGGGAATTGTTCTAGTACAGAAGACAAAGACCCAGTTCCTAAATTAAAGTTACAGCCCATCATCAAAGTGCTTTTTTCTGACTGCCACAATGCAACAGAATCTCAATCAAGGTCAGTCATCAAATTATCTCTTTTATCATGATAATCCATTAATTTGAAAATATAATATGTAAAGATTTTTCTTTCTGGTTTGAACTTTAGCATTAGTAGCATCTATAAATTATAATCTCTGCTTTTATTTATCTTGATGTTTTCCATATTTTATATACTAGATGCTTTGACTACTTTCTTCTCTTTATTATCCTCTTGAAATAAGCTAAAAAATGAGACTATACATATTATTTTTTAAAAAAACTCATTCATTTGATTAAGAACGGGTAGGAGTAATGATTTGTTTACCCATTAACTTTGCATAATCAATCGGTTCATGCATGATATATCTATTGTATAAATTGCTTCCTACAAATTTGAACAATTTATGCAGGGTGATAGAGGAATGGGCAACAAAGAATTCGGCTGAAGATATTTTCATGTTGACTCGTCAAACACAAGACTTGGTGGGATTGTTCCTATCAGCAAAAGATTTATATCCACCTTCATGTGCTTCCTTTCAAGGTTTAATTTTGTCATCTTTGCAACGGTAGTAATCTACTCATCAAACTCATTTGGCAACCAAAGTTAAATAGGGCTGAGCAATGACGCATTGAATGAATGATTAAAGTTTTGTATTGTATGAAGGAAAACGTTAAATTATAACTAGAATTTACTTGATAGAATAGGAGTCATAATGATGTTAATTTTGATTATTTGGATAGATTCAATTTGTCTTATCCACTATGTTATTGCTGGTTAAATACTGATAAAATTATTTGGGCTGCGTATCAGTTATCACACTACTAGTTTTACTTTTTAGACAGCATCGGAGCTGTTCAACAACTGATTCAAATGAAGCCGAGAGAGAGCCTGAGAAATATTAGTTATTAAATTATTCTCAATCAAATAATGTCCTAATCTATATAATTGTATAAATCTTATGACATTTCCTACCCATTTAATATCCTATTTAATAAAAAGTGAAATACAAATCCTCATTTTTTTTATACATTTCTTCTTATACACTAAATACAAATGTACTTTTCACCCAAAAAAAAAAAAAAATACAAATGGACGACAAACTGATTGAAGCGCGTACAGTTTTTATTTATGTATGTATAACAAAACTGGAAGCACTTCTATTAGTCTCTGTTTAGGAAGCAATTGAATTCAACATTAACGGAATTTTATATGAAAGTTACAACATAGTTGTTTTGGTATTTCAAAATTAGAACGATAATATAAAATTATTAAAATAATTTTATGTTAACAGTACATTACAATTGTTTTTTTTTATAAAAATTATAAGACAAATAATGATTTCTTATAATTATTACATGTGAATACTAATTGAGAAAATAAAGTATACAAAGTGTAAAAGCTTTTACATGATGAGCAACTTGGTACAATGAACTACTCTTAAAGGTGAATAAAAATTATATTTTACGATAATTATCTATTTTTTTAATCTTTATTAAATAAAATTCAATTTTTTTTTCTAAATAGGAATAATTTTGTTAGGCATAATATTCTTAGAAATATGATTTCCAAAAATATAATTTTATAACTTTCAAACAAATGGTCCATCGGGTAAATTTGTCACCGTACCCAGAACGGAACCTTCGCCGAGCCTTTCTGATGTTTGCATCAACCGAGGAAAATTCCCTGAAAACGACGACAACATTTTATTATTCACTTCCCTGAGTATCAATACGCCAAATAAACGACATTACCACAGGCAACCCGGAATACACTCTTCACGCCGTTTCCTTCGTCACCTCGCACGTCTCCGACTCCACTGCCAGATGTAGATTTCCACTGACACCGCCTCGTATCGTGCCCGCTCCTAAAAAAAATGCTTTGTTGGACAGTGTTCGCCGTTTTATGCTTAGGTGGATTTGTCGTTTCGTCGCGCTATTCTCCTTGTCTCGTCTCCGGCATGCAAAACGACTCATCGTTTAATCACAGTGAATTTCGTTTTCGTTTTTGTTTTCAGGTGTGCTTTTGCAGACACCATGGGTGGCTTCAGTTTCGATGCCGACTTCCAACTGCTACGCTTTCGACAATTCAAGTCGCATTGTTGATTTCGTATCCTTCATTTCTACACGCTCCACATGTTTTACACTTTTATTCATAATAATCGTAAATTGCTAATTCATTCATTGATTTAGGTTTTACTACAATGGTTAGGGCCGGTTTAGGTAAGTTTATCCAGAAAGACTTTCGGGAGAAGAAAAAACAAAATAAACTCATCCATGTTTAGCTAATTTGTAAAATCTAATCATATAATTTTTGTAGAAGATGAGAGTTTCTACGTGTAGAAGTTAATTTTAATGGAGAAGCTTATCCAAACAGATTCTTAATAATTAATGACACGGTTGGTTATGTTATGTTTTTGTTTATGCTTAACGGGTTAATTAGAGTAGCTGGGCTGGTTACCTTTTCGAGTATGATCAAAAGGTAATGCTCTCTGACAGCTACTACGTCCATTATATATGAATATGAATTGTCATGTTCATGTGTTTAATTTTAGGCCTTTTGGGTATGCTGCTGATTTTTTCACTTTGTGTTGTAGCAGCAAGGATCTGATTTGTCCGTACGATTCTGCAAAGATGTGGAGAGCAGATCACAAACGGTACTTCATCTCACTGCTGTCAAGTACTTTGTTCATTATGTGCTCTAATTTTTCTCTTAAGGCACCATCTCTACAGAGTGTAAAATCATATATTTAACTTGGCTGGATTATTATAAATCTTACAAAGATTGCTACAGCAATCCATTGTTGGTGTTGGAAAGCCGTCTTAATTGTGGCTAATCAGAGTAAGTTGTCGGTGTCTTGGAAATGGCTACCTATGGAAGGGATGACTAGAACAGCTGAGTGAAGCATCATAGTATGCAGCCACTGGGATGTCGGCTATTAGGAGGTTGAGACCCCATATCAACTAAAGATATGGCTAATGTAGTCCTTGTAAAGCTTGGTCGGTCCTCAATAGACCGGTTTTGTGAGGTTGAGTTAGGCCCTAAGCCCAAATTCTAGGAGTTGGGTTCATTCATATGCTACTTGGTTAACTCACAAGTTGCTAATATGTTCTACTGATAGGTCTCTGAACTTTAACTTATTTATCATTCCTTCTCTTATCAAACTGAGGACTGACTAGACTAATTTTAGTTGCTTCTGTTTGGGCTTTCTGGTCATGTTTTTTAAGGGAAATTTTGTACAGGTTGCAGAGGGATAAGGACACTTTTGGGCTGATGTATTTTTTGTTTCTGTTTGCTTCTCCTCCATCTCCTATTTATTTTAAATGGTCTTAGGAAGATTAAGTGATCTTTATCTGTGTCATTCATTATTTATTAAAAGGGTTGATATCCTTCTCCTCCATCCTTTGAGTTTTTTAGCAACTATCTGGATGTATAATGATTTCCAAACACAAATTAGTTTAAGCCTCAGAAATTCTGGATCTTATATTTGACCGACTAGATTGACCTTCTTAGAATATGGGTTTGGGCATAACTCAACCCCAAAAGCTAGCTCATAGGGTGAGGGTTGTCCTTCACTTATATATTGTGTTTTGGCCTTATCTCTAGCTGTTGTGGGAAGATTCTTTCTAATACCCCCTTTCATGTCCAAACATTTTTGGGCTTTGTGCATGGATAATATGGTAGGTGGCCCGTTAATGGATCTAGGATAGGCTCTGATACCATCTTAGAATGTGGGTTTTGGCTTAACTCAACTCCAAAAGCTAGCTCATAGGGTGAGTGTTGTCCTCCACTTGTATATTCTATCTTGGCCTTATCTCTAGCCAATGTGGGACTTGAGTTTTTTCCAATACGCCCCCTCACGCTTAGACTTTTTAGGGCTTGGTGCATGGATAACATGGTGGGTGACCTTTTCAATGGATCTAGGAGAAGCTCTAATACCATCTTAGAATGTGGATTTTGGCTTAACTCAACCCCAAAAGCTAGCTCATTGGGTGAGGGCTTCCCTTGAATCCCTTCACTTATATATTGTATTTTGAGTTTTGACCTTATTTCTAGCCAATGTTGAACTTGGATTCTTTCCAATAGACCTAAAATTTCAATCAGGTCATAGATGTCATGTATGTTGTGAGCAGTTATGGCTATTTGCTGGGACCTTGGTTTTCTTGTTTCTTATCTTTTTTTTTTTTACAAACTTTATCTATGAAGGTATGCACATTTTCTTTGATGTAATATATTTCCTTCATTAGCTGATGCCCCAAACTATTCAGGGATATGTTGATTTTGGTCGATTTGATAGGTTCAACTACTTTGTTGCTGGTTCTGGCCAATCTGACTTTATACAAGTAAGATTCTTCTGTCGATACTATATTTTGATTTTTGGGTGAACAATGAGTAAGGATACTTCTTAGACATCAGTTCTTCATGAAAGGTATTAAGATGGGAGAAAACAAGACATGATGAAATTTGTGTTTTACACAGCAGTGGCCAGTGGTGTGGGTGTGAGTAAATGTTATCCTAAATAAAAGTATAAATACATTATATGTAGAGCTAAAGTTACCCCTGTTTACAACTTTCCATTCTTTCCAACTGAAGGAAATTATTATTATATATTTTTCTTCCACTGGTTTCTATTTGAGCTTTTGCTGGTAAGTATACCTAGCAGTGTCAAACAAATTGCGAGATGTTAAATGTGTGGGAAAAATAATGAAAGATTGAAAGCAGAAATGGTCCTAGGAGCATGCTGATCCTTTTATAGTCACATAAAGCAGTGTTTTACTTCTATGGAAATAATTTCATGTTGCAAATATAATATTATTAAAAATTTAATATTCAAAGAAGGGAACTTCAAAAATGTTGTAATCTCCTTTGTGGTCAATGTGAGACTACCTGGGTCTCAAGGAGAGAGTAGCAGGTACTAATGTAAGTGCATAGGAAGAGTCTCATGACATTTAGGGTGTGATTGGGATAGCTGAAAAAATTATATTATTTCAATAATCAATTATATGTATAGTTGATTATAATCAGAATCAATTTTTGTTTGGATAAATTTTCTGAAAAGTGGTTTGAAAATAATTAATTTCATTTGGATGTAACAAAAAATCAGCTTTTACATGATAAGAGAGTTTAAAAACAGCTGAAAGAAAAAAATAAGCTGTTGAAAAATAATAAAAAACTACAAATTTTCAGATTACAAAAAACAACTTTAAAAAAAAAAAAAAGAAGCTTTTTCTAGATTTAATCTAGATTCCCAAACAACTTAAATTTTTTCAAAACAGCTGAATTGTGTGTTCCCAAACACACTCTTAAACTAAATGTATATTATTTCTAACTTGATTTTTTACATTTTGCTCCTAGATCTCATCCTTTTCCTTTTTCAATACCTTCTCCCTTGCTTTCTAAGCCATTTTCACTATGTGTAGGAGTTTTATAATGGTGATCTTATGGGTTGCGAACAAAGTTATGACAAAATGGGACGAACAGCCCAGGTTGGTGTGAATTTGAAATTTCCATTTTCTTTACTCTCATTTTTATTTAAATCAAGTAGCCCACGACTTTAGAGTTTAGAAGATGAATAAAGGGGATAACCAAGCACAAGCTGCTAGATAGGAATTGTGTGATTGTTATAGAATCTAGCACTATGTTAATAATCAAGTGTAGAGACATGATAGGTGCCCACTAGGCTAAGGTTATGTTTGGCAGAATTAGTTGATAAGCTAGTTTAAAGCTTGTTAACCAACTACCTTAATTTGGTAAAATAAGAAGTGCATAATTTTAGTCAAATAAGTTAGAAGCTAGCTTATTTAACATGCTAAACGCACTTAGGGTCTGTTTGGGTACACTACTCTAGATGGACTTCTAGGAGAAAAAAATATGAAGAAAAAAATGAAATTAACTTCTTTATAAGTTAAAATTGGTTTCTCCAATAACTAATTTGTAGAAGTCCAACATCTTTTAGGAGAAGGTATATGAGAGAGCTTCTACAAATTAACTATTGGAGAAGTCAATTTTAACTTCTAAAGAAGTTAATTTCATTTTTTCTTCTCCTAAAAGTCATTCTAAAGTAGTGTACCTAAACAAACCCTTAATGTTTTTGGTCTATTACATGATTTTTTGGCTGTAAGAAGTATGGGCTTCTTAAGCATAATATTAATGGCTGTGTCATTATGTGGTGTATTGACCTTTCACATTTTCCATTCATATCTTTCAGGTAAATGTCATATGTGGGAGTTGTTTGAATGGACAATGTGAAGGTATGATACTATGATTATATTTTGAGATATTAGTTAGTGGCTTAGTGCTACATGAGAGGTGAGCTTTGAGCAATGATAAACCCCTACATCTTTTCCCCACAGTTTCCTTTTTTTTTTGTGAACCATCTTTATTGGTTGTTTAGAAGCACAAGTATGTGCAGTGTAAACAAAATTCTGAAAAATAGAGGAGAAAACTAGGGAGATGATAACAAATCATTGTGTGGTTAATGTAAAGCAGAATTTCTCCCTGATGTTGGTCATAAACTGTTTTAATGCCATATTGAAAATACCTTTGCAATTTAAAATCCTGTTTCAAGTAGCACATCATGTATGCTTTTTTTGTTTTTTCTTATTGCAGGTCGTCCTGGATGCATATGTAATGTCACATATGAATCAAACTGCAGGTCTTTGATCTTTACCCTGTTCTGAGCTGTCATTTTTCATTGTAAAATGCAAATGTCAAAAACTTTCATTTGTTTGTTATCAATTTAGCACTTGGCAATGTTTATTTGTGAGTCACAACAGAGAATGTGCTTTACTTTAACTTGGAACTTTAAAGGCAATAATACTAGATTTGAAGGCTCCTCTCTTTACCCCCTTCTTTAAATTTAACTTTCAGGTTTAAATGAGAAATTAACCCTATTGGGTTTTAGTGCATGTATTTTTTCCTTTGGATATTGATCCCTATCTTTTCACATATTTGGATATTGATCCTTACCATTAAGGTATTAGTCGTTTTTTCTTCTTCTTTATTTAGGCTTTAGTCCGACAATTATAACTCATAGGTATTTATTTAGGTATTGGCCCGTTTCCATGAAGGATTGCTTTCTATAGTTTTAACCTATTAAGGTATTGATTTCCCATGTTAGCTGTTAAAGTATGATTTGAATATGTAAAAATTACGTCAATCTTGATGCCTTTCAGAGTTATAGCTGAGCTTGCAATTCCGTGTGATAAACGGAGCCCTCGTGTATTTCAAGGCTTCACTGTTGGTTTTCATCCAAGATCATGGGAACTTGTGAGCAGCTTCTACCACTTCCACTATGTATTTGTTTGCTTGAAGAAAATATGTATAATACATTTATACCTGGATGGAATCCCATTTCAGTCCTCACTAGATTATTGGAACATCATTACATCAATTTACTCCATAAAAAATAGTGACATCAAAGTGGTCTTCAAATGATAAATTTTGGTCATTGAGGTAGTGTGACCATGATTGAACTGGTATCAATTAGAGAGAAAAGTGAAAATATTGCAAGAACTTGATTTTTCCGATCTGTCTCAATGTGGAACCCCAGAGAACATAAAGTATGATACAAGAATGATGAGTATTCGAGAGTCTCAGCCCTCTCCTCTCCTTCATTTCCCAATTGTACAATACCCCTCAATCCTCTTTGCAGTTCTATCTATTCTACATGAAACTAAGTGACCTCTGCCCCACCTAACTAACAAACTTCTGTTAGTTGTTTACAGTGAAACTTACCCCTTAAGGGTTATGATCCTCTAAGCTGCCTGTGCCTTCTATGTAGACCCTCTGAATAGGAAGTCTATTCCTATCATAGCATTTGACAGACAAGTTGGAAAAGAAACAGAACAGAATATATAGGTTCTTGTATTTTGAAAATAGAACAGGACAGAACATAGAAAATGAAAAGCGAGACAATTTGGTTCTATTAAAAAGGGTAGATCCAAGAAGAATAGAACAAACCCTTCTGTTCATTCTTTTATCAAGTGTGCTGTATCTCTCTTTCTGGCCACTCGCAGGTTCCTCTTTATCATATTCTCTTGTCTGGGTGCATTATTTTCTAATTACTTTTTTGATATTTCATGATATTCATTTAGTAGCTTTTCATATATTTTTCCTTGTGGTTGTTGGTACTTAGTAACTCATTTCCCAATTATTGTGTTCTGAATTTACAATTTGTTTCTCATCCTCCTATTTCTTGTCATCTCCATTTTCTAGTATAGGTTACTAATTTGTTTTCATGTTTCACATTTTCCTATGTATTGCTTCAAATATTATTTTAATAACCAACAGAATTTTGAGACATCTTGGTTGATTGATAATGTGAACTTTTCATAATATTTTATAATTTATTTTTTTATGGATTCACAAGTTATCTAGGTCAATTTTTTTATTTCATTACATGTTTAATAATTTTTGTATGAACTAAAAAATATTAATAACTCTTACAATTATTCTATAATAATAATTATCAGAATGATATATAAAAAAGATCCCATTTCATGGTTTTAATACTTGACCAAAGGACTGGTATATATGTAATTATTGAAGGTGGTGTTTTGTTCTCTTTAATAAATGTCATGCAAAATATAACATACGATCTTGTTCAATTTTGAAGTTAACAAACACAATATGCAAGACATTATTCTCTTTTGTTCTATTCTTTTATATTCTATGCTGTTTTCCATTCAAATGCATCTTGAATAATTTCAATTTGGTCCCAGTAGACTGTAGCTTTTAGACATTATTTTTTGGTAAGAACTTTTAGACTGTTCTGATGTTAAAAATCATTGAAGGACAAAATTAATGTAACACCAAAAGTGTAGCTTTAGAATACTAAATTTAGTATTAAATTGAATTAGAATACTAAATTTACTTTTTATGAAATTGTAGGTTTATAATGGCATGACCCAAATTGGTTTTGAGAAACCCCACCATGATTATAGGTCAGGATTGCTGCTGCTGTTGCTTCTTAGTTAATCATTGACATTTTATTCTTCTGTTATCAGTTTTAGTGTTTCACTTACCCAGGCTTTCTTTCAATTATTACAACTATGTTATATTTTCTTTTTACAGCTTTCATACAGGGCAAACTCAGGTAGTCCTGTTTATGACTGCAGTTGATTCACTTTCTTCCCTGGTTCAAAAGCCTAGTTTAAAGGTACATTTTTTATTTGTTAGTCTCTGGGGAACTGTTTTTGGCTTTCCTCAAGGTCATGGGGACATGACCATTGTTGACTGCTGCTAATTAGGTACTGCCAGATAAGGGCCTTGAAGTTACATTGTCTGGGTCTGCTATCAAAGGGATGCCTCCTACGACGTTGTCACCCTCAATGTTGATTATTGATTGGAGATGTATGGTCCCACTTATTTTAGGATCATCAGTGTTTTGCTGAGTTATCTTTGTTAAAGTTTAATGTTTTAACTATTTTTTTAGGTGAGTTGGCCCGTGATACCCTGTATGGAGTTAATATCACAATCCCAGTTGAGGGTTATGAGCCAATTCAATTAGTGCTTACAAAAACATGTGGTGAGTTATACTAACTTGCCTAAAATATTATATTCTACTATTATTCCTCTTGTTCTTTAAATGCATATAATCAATTGGAAGACTGAACAAGTAGGGATTATGCCAATGGTATTATAATTTTCTTTTTTCTTTTAACTACCATTTCTGTTGAATAAATGCCTAGCTCTGTTTATTTTTTGTTGCAGACTATAAACAAGATCCAGGGGGAGGTCGCACAAGAGGATGGGCAATATTTGGAGTGCTATCTTGCATGTATAGAAACTCTCATTTAATTTGTATTTGATTATCCCAATTAAAATAATTATCTAGAATTAGGGGCTGAATACTATATGTAGTTCACAAAATAAGACTTAACAATTTCTTGTTGTCAACATATACACCCGTCAATGTTTTCTTATTCTTTTTCTATGCATGCTCAATATATGTGAACATGTTATTGGGCAGATTTTTTGTCTTTTCGACACTCTTTTGTTGTGGAGGGTTCATTTACAAGACAAAAGTGGAACGCCAGGTCAGGATTTTTCTCTTTCACTTGCAAGTTGCAAGCATAAGATAGTCACTATGTCTGTTCTGTCATATAGCTTATATCACATACATCTTGAATATCTGTAATGTTAACCTTCTGCAGCGTGGAATTGATGCATTGCCTGGCATGACAATTCTTTCTGCGTGCTTAGAGACAGTGAGTTCCAAGATCCTTACTATTTTTTATTGGAACCGTTGACTATAATCGGTTTAATTCTGAACTTCATAATATGTTAGGTCTAAGTTAATAGTCAACAATTAGTCTTATTAGGACATAATTAATCCTAAATTAGTCTAAGTTAAAATTTTAATACTCATCCCCATCCCCATCCCCATCCCCATCGAGTTTTATTGAGTTTAGATGCTTCATGGGTTTGGTATTATCCTAAATAAATTTTGTACTTTCCTTTCTTCCTTTGTCATGGGACTTTGCACAGCAAAAACAACACTGCAGTTTTGCAAGTTTGTTTAGTAGAATTGCCTAGTTCATTCATTGCATATCTAACATTTGTTTGAGTGTGTGATGAAAATAGGTTAGTGGAGCTGCTGGACAAGGCTACTCACGACCAGAAGACATCAACAGTGCTGCACCATTTGGCAGTGAAACCTCTTGGGAACGTCCTCCTGGTCCTTCTCAAGGTGCTGGTGCTGCATGGAAACCAACAGAAAGAAAATATGGCTCCATTTGATTTGTTCTCTCCGATTCCAACACCGACACCATGTTATATCTATTTTTTAGGTTTTGAAGCCTCAGATTTTCATACGATATTTATCAAGTGTATTGTATTGTATTGTACCCACCAGAGTGGTACATCATATAGATAAAAAAAAATCTTACCTTTTCAGTTGAGACAGTAGCCTTCATTTTTGCACGTTTCGAACTCCCAGTAGGTGAATCAACTTAACTTAACCTAACAGATGGGGAAAGTTGGGCTATAAAACAAAATATTCTAAGGTATCTTGGGGTTATTTTTACCAGATTTTCCTAATTCATTGTTAGGTAGGACAAATTTGAATTGAATTAGATTAACTCACAAGTTCATATATATATATATATTGGAATTGTACATCTCTACT
This sequence comes from Amphicarpaea edgeworthii, assembly GCA_014843725.1. NCBI lineage: Eukaryota > Viridiplantae > Streptophyta > Magnoliopsida > Fabales > Fabaceae > Amphicarpaea > Amphicarpaea edgeworthii. Next base: position 7,993,998 of record CM026325.1, read on the forward strand.
GCAGTCACCCCCCACGGCCCCACCTAAGACAACTAAACGGCTACTACACCTGAATATATTTATTTCAAAATGGACAAAACACCTGGGGAGTTGGGGGACCAAACCAAATCCAAGGAATACAAGCTATGAGATCTATAAAATTGTAATTTTTTTTTTTATAGTGAATGACTAATAACACTCTTTAAAGCATAGGATAGCTAAATCAAAGATATCATCTCTTATCATGTCCGTCGATCAATCAAACACTTTTATAAAAAAATAGTTGTTAAAAAAGTATCAAAATTATAAATTTAATAAATTTTGAGAATATGTTCAAAATAATGTGTTCTAGACATATTTTTTTTTATATAACTATTTTTCTGATTTTTATAGTATCTCTTTCACACATCAACCAGCCTTCTCTATTAATTTTGAATCACAAAACTAAGATAGAACTTGGGGTACTTCCTTGATTTGCCCTTATTACATCCTCAGTGACTTGGTGGCCAGTGTTGTTGTTGATGGTTTTGAATGGAAATTTGAATCTTGTGAATGAAAAAAATGTAATTGAGAAGGGAGAATTTCACTAAAGGTGATTAGATAGATTTCCTGATGGATTTTAGTCATTGATGAAATCGGTGGATACTTTGTACCAATAACATGATTAACAAAAAAAATTAAAAAGTTGATTAGAATTTAGAAAATTAATTAATAATTAAAAGAGTTTAATGATTATGCATTTTTTTTTCTTTAATTAAAAATTGGTAACTAGAAGCTAAAAGCGGATAAACTAAATTATTGAATTATATGTGAAACGTCAAAATGAATATGTTTATATGATATCTATATAGAAATTTAATTTGATTTTAAAAATAATATTTTGAGATAGTTATAATTTTTAGTTTTTTAATTAATTTTAAACTCTTGTAATTTTTATTTATAGATTACTTATTTCAATTATATTTTTTAGTTTCGATTATTATATTTTTTATATTGTATATTCTATTATTAATCTTATATTTATTTAAAATATTCTCAACAAACTTTAAAATAAAATAAAAATAACATACACTTAAGTACATCATACTTGTTGATTAGTGTAATGATTAAAATATCTTGAAGTATATTGTTAAAATAAAAGAATAAATAATGTAAATGATATAATGGTTGAAATAAGCTGTGTAATATATTCCAAAAAATAACAGCAAAAACAAAATAAAACAAATCTCTAATTGATGCGTAAAATATGAATGTTTAAGGGTAAGTGTATCCTACGAAGTAATAATAATGGACTTAAGTCTAGATATCGTACTTTAGAAATTAGAAGTAGTTCCCAAATAATAAATTCATAAAGTACAAGTGATCAAAATGGTTGGGTTGAGTTGTAATTTAATTGTAAAAAGAAATAAAGCAATAAAAAATTGAGAATTAATGAAGGTTCTAACTGGACGCCATTTATTTTATTTTATTTTACTATATGTCATTATAAATAATTATTGTTAACATGTTTGTAACCAATTAGATAAATGGTAATTTGAAAATATGGTTATAGTTACTAAAAAGTAAGTTTTCCATTTAAAAATGATAAAAGAGAACTAGCATTTAATTATAGCTGAGTAATGGACTAAGGTGGGTAGTGCAAAATCCTTTTTTTCTTTAAAATACTCTTTTATTGGGCCTTATGTTCACAGTTCAAAGGTGTACATAAAACTGTCAAAGTCTCCTCCAAAATCTAAAAGCACTACTCTTCTTTCTTTTCTTCTCTTGATTGAAAGGTGACGATGATGAAAGAACTCTAACAAGAACAATTGTTATGTTGTGAGGTTTGGAAGAGGATCGTCGCATCATCTCCTTCTCTTGCTGCATTTTTTACTCTTGAGGTAGAGGGAGTGGGTCTATTCTTATTGATTGGAATGACATTGGCCATGGGTAGGAGGGTTGTCTAAAATCCCAAAGTTGTTAGATTTGTATGTTTCCTCTATTTTAGATGAACTATGAATGTCCTGGAATGCTTAGATTCTGCCATTGAGTGACTACAATGTTATAGTGAGTTATTCCTTTATTGTGTTCTTGGTGATTTGGGAATGTTTGAGAGTTTCTTTGATGAAGTTATATGAATTTATGATCGTAGTGCGTTGTCTTTACTATATGAGAGTCTTATAAGTGTTTTAGATAACGTTCTTGAGCTTTGGGAGATTGATTATAATATGAGGAATCCTTTGGAAGGCATTAGATTCTATAAAAAAATCATTTTCGACATTTTGTAGAGTATTAGTCTCGAGACAAACAATGTCTACTCGAGACAGACTGTGTCTGGCCAAGCGTTCGTCTGGCCAAAGTGCTGACCGTCTGTTTGATGGTTGACCATCCATTGACTTTGGTCAACTTTGGTCCACTTTAACTTTTTCCTAAAAAGTGTCTAAAACTTATATTTTGATATGCAAATTTTTTATAGTCATTTCTTATGCGGATGCTTACTTTAAATGCATGATTTACATTTTGTGGGGTGTTGTATATGAATACTAAGATGTGAATATGTAGTGTTTAAGTATGTGATATGAAGTGATGTTGGATGCCATTGAGATAGGTGACCTAGGCAATGATTTGGCAAGGATGGGCCTAGGTGGTATTTTAATCGTGAGTGACCTAGCTTGCGAGAGGCGAAGATGGGTTTGCAAGTGCACGATGTTAGGTTCATTGGATTCATTATTTGTTTAAATGTTTGTACATGCATCATTATATTTGAGAGTTGTTGAATAGCCGTGAACCAAGAAGGTAGGGGTCATGACAAGTTTAGCTTGGACCTTGGGAGTTACCTAGTGTGGAAACTTTGTGAGCTCATGTTGATCCCATGAGTTGGAGCGTACTTGCAAAACTGGGTAGCCTTAACAGTCACATGCGGATCATTCTAGGTGTTGTAGTTTATGCCGAAGGCACTGACGTCGATGATGCTTCTAAGTAGACTACACTCCTAGACTATTCTCCCAAGCTAGATATGATACCACATGGCATATGAGATATAGTCTAAGAGACATTGCATTACATATGCATTATGGTACTATGAAGAATTGTATTATTGTTGTGTGATCTACATGGATGTACGTATCCTGAAAATATACAAATATTGTTTCCCAATTTATATTGTATCTTACTTTTGATGCAAGAATGATTCTCACTCCCTTTCTTGGTGTGATTCTTGTTGTGTGTGTTTGGGCTAATTGCCATTTGCAAGTGAGGATCGTCCAAGCATCGAATAGAATGTTGGAGGAGAGGCTTAGCCTATCCAGCTTAGTTTATATATATATATTTTTTTTGGACTTGTGCTCTGATAGTTGTGACATCGAAGCAAGGTTATTTGTTTACATCTAATTCTTCTTGTTAGACGTTGTACTCTTGTGTAGCCATTTGGATGCCAAACGTTTTGAATTTACATTATGTACTTATAAGCATGGATTATTTCGAGAATTTGAAAATGTGAACCTTTTACTCATGAAAATTTCATGAAAAGTCTATATTCCCTCGTATGATGTTTCATTATTTTCGCACTTTATTTTAAGACCTAACTTTTGGGATAAAGGGTGTCACACTAATAGATTAAAAGACCTAGAGCTATGAATTCAAACCTATCTTTATGTTCTCCCTATTTTCCTATTTCAGTTAATTCCCCAATTATCTATTCAATTCCAATCATGCCTCTTAAAATAATAATCAAAGTTTGGTCATTCAGTGAAAATTCTCTTCTCTCTAATTTATTCTCTTTTTGGTTATGAAAGAATAAATTAAAGAGAAGGTTTTAAGTGTAGAGAGGTTGATTAACCAATATTAATTAGATTGGGAATTTAAGAATTAGTTTGGTCATACAAATCCCTAGAATTCAATCTGTGTGTAGATCTATCAATTAAAAGTGTTGGTTATGACAATTAATCAATTTGAATTATGGGGTGATCAATCCTAAATAGCATAATAACACAAAGATATAATTGAAAGAACAATTAAGAAACTTTATTAAAAATAGAGAAATATGGTTCACATGATAGGTCTTACATTACAACCTTAGATTAAGAATTTAGCTAACCAATAGACATAGGGAAGTAACAATCCACAAAAGAAAGCATTAAAGACATTAGAGGAGAAGAACTTTACAAAAATTATTCTTTATGATGTTTCTTACTCTATAGTTTCCTAAAGAATTCTCAAAATACTCTAAAGAAAAGTATGCAAAAAAAATAAAAAGATTCATCCCTAAAAAAAAGATGAAAACTGGGGTATTTATAAAAATAAAGTACAATTGTCACATGGAGGCATGCACAGCCTCAAGCGCGAGGCCATGCATACTTTACGAAACGAAAACTGTTATGCATGGCTTGGTGCTTGAAGCTGTGCATATATGCACGGTTTAATGTTTAAGGCCGTGCATACTTTATGAAACGGAGATTCTTCTACACTCCCTCGTGCTGGAGGCCATGCTTCACCAGCTCATGCACGGCCTAGAGCTTGAAACCGTGCATACTCAAAATAAGATCAAATTTGCTCTTTTGAAGTTACTTTTTCCTTTTTCTAATGTTTCAATTGTTCTGGAGTAACTCAACACACATTTGAATCAAATATCTCATTATGATACACAAAAATTAATAAAATGGTGTAAGAAATCTCTTAAAAACAAAGACTAAAAAGGGGTTTATCACTAATCTATCACTATTAATATCTTAAAATATAATGTTCAAAATAATGAAATAAATATTGTAAATACTATTGGTTAAAATAAATATTGTAATACAACAAATATCTAAAAAGTAATAACAAAAGTAAAATAAACAGTGCCTTGTGTATCCTCCTCTCATTGTAGAATTATTTTTGAAAGAAGGAAAAAGTTGAAGGTTCACCCTATAGATGAAAAAAAGAAGAAAGAAATTAAAAAAAAAATGTAATAATAATAAAAAAAAAAGAGATAAAAATAAGATGAGAAAAAATGAGTGTAGCATCATTTTAACTTTTTAACTTTTATCATAACATGCAGATTGACCAAGCTGGCATTAATTTGATATTGACGTATTTATCTGGAATCACTACAGGACTCATGCTAGGTGCTAGTGAAGCATCAAAACTTAATTGAATTGGCAGATTAAAAAAGCAATTAGTGACCTTAAAATGTTGTACCATAATGTGTAATGCTTAAATGAAATTTTAGTCTCCTTAATTATTCTTATTAGGGAAAAAAAAAGACCGAAAAAGTTATAGTAAATTATAAGAGAAAAAGAATTATGCAATGATGAGTTATTAAACTATTTTACAATGTCAGTCGATTACAATCTTCTATTTACGTTATGACAGTTGACTTTTATAAAATTATTTCAAGAATCATTACAATGATAAATTATAATTAACTAATAATCTAAAATAATTTTAAATTACCAGTGTATGAATATTTTATTCTAATTATAATTTATAATTTACTATAAAGTCATGGACTAACTATTATAATTTGATTCTCTCATTTTATGATTAATCCATTTTTTCCTTTATCCACCTTATTCTCTTTTACTTATGAATCATGAATCATAATATTGTACGAGAATATAATTAAATCAAATATTTTTTTTTCTATTTTCTGAAGCACTTATCTATGCTTTCTTTGATTCCTTTGAAGTCCATTCTTATTATTTGATTTGATTTGATTTTCTTGAGAGAAGTGACTCCTCCTTTCACTTAACATCTGCAACACCTTCTCCCAAACACCAAACCCAAACTGTAATTTTAAGTTTATGAATTTGAGAAATTATATGAATTAAAATTATAATTAAACTATTATTTAATTTGAATGATTAGACACCTTATGATAGGTCTCATGTTGTTAAAAAAAAAAAACCTAATTTTATTTGAGAAGTATTTGTTTTTCTACAGAATTTTTAGAAGTAACAGAAAGATACTTTAAAACACCTTCAAACACTTTTTTTTTTCTAATTAATTATTTTTTAACAAATTTATAAAATCATAATAAAATTATTAAATATGACTTGAGACTTGCAAATTTTATTAATAATTTCAATTAATAAAATGAAATGTGTTCGTAAAAGTCCGTGGAACGAAGGAAGAAACAGAATAACAATAATTTAAATTCAAAAAAGAAAGAGAATATGATGGCTCAGGATTTTGTTCTTAAAAAGGATAAGAATAAATTCTCTCTCCTACAACAGAATTCCAATATTCATGGCAAGAAAGAGAAAGTGGAAAATTTAAAAAGCAATCATACAAATCAATCTAGTCACGTGACCCCACCTGCTCATAAAAGATCACGTTCAGATTTTTCTACCCCTATTGCACAATTAATTCAAAATGCTGCAAAGACCAACATGAATTCACCTGAGACAAATAAAAAGGTAATACCTCCAACTCATACTACTCCACCAAACCCCACATCAACGCCATCATCGTCCATGTTCAATATTCATGCGAATAATCATATAAATCAAAATGGGGTTAACACCACGGTACCTGGTGTGCATGCTGATGCTATTGTATCGAACCTTAATATTGATATGGTTATGGTTGAAGATTTTCAAGGTAAGAAGGTGGCCAATGTGGCTCAAGAGTTAGTCCCTGTAAGCTAAGCCATGCCAACGTAGGGCCATGGCTCAGGTTCCCCTCCTCTTTTCATTATGTTGTCATGAATTGTTTACAAGATATATCAATCATATCATGAAACATAAGAGGAGCAGTTGACCGTTGTATGAAACGGCACGTCAAACATATGATTAAAACCCATAAACCTTCCCTTTTCTTCATCTACGAAACTCATGTTCAATTCCATAGGGTTGAAAATTTTTGGAAGTCATTGGGGTATGAGAAGGTATTTATTCAAGAGGCTAGAGGACATGCAAGAGGTATTTGGGTCTTGTCAGAAAGGCTGGATGTCAACTTTACTCTTCTACACTCCACGAATCAATGTATTACTTTCAGGCTAGAGAAGGCGAATAGTAGGTGGAACTACTCTGCGCTATATGCCTCCCCTATTCCTACGGTGAGGGCTATTCTTTGGGACCACTTGATCGAGATTGGTAATGACATGGAAGGACCGTGGCTAGTCATTGACGATTGGAATAAGATTACTCAACCATCGGAGGTCACAGGGGGAGCCTTCTACCAAGCTAGGGCCAATGCTCTTTACAACGTTCTCACCCAGTGTGGCCTTATTGATATGGAAACCACAGGGAGCTTCTTCACGTGGCGCAGGAATATTCAAGCAAAGGGGTTCATACAAAAAAAACTTGATAGGTGCGTGGCTAACGCTGACTGGCGTCTTGCCTACCCTAATACGTTGTTGGAAACTCTTCTCCCCCACAACTCGGACCACAATCCTCTCCTTCTTTCTTGTCGAAAAGCTGACTCTCGCATAAACCCTTCCTTTCATTTTCAAGCAGCTTGGCTTTCCCACTCGGAGTATGCAAATATTGTGACACAAGCATAGGGTCAAACTACCGGAGACACTTTCCATAAGCTTAATAAGGTTCGTGACAGTTCTATCACCTTTAACAAAGAGGTCTTTGGGAATATTTTTCAGGACAAAAAGAAGTTGGAAGTTCGTATCAAAGGAGTCCACCGAGAACTAGAGACTCGGGCTACTTCCGACTTGATTCAGTTCGAGAAAGCCTTGCAGGACCAGTACAACCAGATCCTTTTTCATGAAGAAATGTTATGGTTCCAAAAGTCCCGTGAGAATTGGGTAAGATTTGGCAACAAGAATACCAAATTCTTTCATACTCAAACAGTTATCAGAAGACGCAAGAATAACATTTACGCCTGTTTATCGATAATATTTGGTGCATCGATGCATCCCTTATTAAGAAGGAAGCTTAATCGTTCTACCAAGGTCTCTTCCAATCTCTTGCTAGATGTCTTCCCAATTACTTACAAACTAGTGCATGTTCCTCGATTAAAGGATCATGTCTCCCTTGGCCTAGCCGCTACCGTCACATTACGGGAAGTGAAGGATGCCCTCTTTAGCATGAACCCTTACAAAGCCCTTGGGCCAGATGGATTTCAACCTATATTTTTCTGAACCTTCTGGCCACATATCAAGGATGATATTACACGCATGGTAGCTGAGATCTTTGCCACAACTGTTGTCCCATCCCAAATGACTAACACTTTGATAGTTCTCATTCTTAAGTCGAAGAATCCCACGTCCATCAGGGACTTCAGACCGATCAGTGTTTGTAATGTTCTATTCAAATTGGTCTCTAAGGTCCTAGTGAATTGCCTTTGGCCACACCTAAATTCTATCATTGGTCCCTGTCAACACCCAATTTTGTCCGTCTAATTATCTTTCATAATTATTATTATTATTGTTGGTATTATTATTGGTATTATTATTAGTATTATTATTATTATCCCATAATTATTATTATTATTGTTGTTGTTGTTGTTATTATTATTATCATCCCACAAGTTTATTATTATTGTTGTTGTTATTATTATTGTTGTTACATAAAAAAAAATGAAAGAATGAAAGGGGAAAGAAAAAAAAAATGAAAGAGAACACACAATAATATAATAAGCAAGAAACCCATTTTTTTTCTCATTTTCCTTCAAGTTACACCGCTACAATGCTACAAGTTTATTTGAAAATTGAAGTATATCTTACAGTAAGTGCCCAAATCAAGCACAAGAAAAAGGAAAGGGAAAGGAAGCCACGAGAAGAAGAAGAATAAAAGAGAGAAAAAAGAAGAAACAAGTAGCTAAGCAGCTCCATCATCAGATAGCACCCAGCAGCTTCATCAATCCACTAGAAATTCCTAAGCAGCTCCATCATCAGGTCAGCCGCTTCTTCATCATGAAGCACAGCATTCAACCGCTTCATCAGGAGAAGGCAGAGCAATAAAGGGAGGGGGGATTTGGTCAAAGATTGCAGCTGCAAGAAAGAAAAAGAAGAAAAAAGGGTTCAGAAAATTTCACTATATATAGCAAAAAAAAAGAAAGAGATAGGGAGAGGAGATCAGAGAAAACAGATACATAAAAAGAAAGACTAAACAACAAGAACAGAGAAAAGAAAATATCAGAAAAGCAAAGCAATACAACAAACAGGTTTCTTTCTTTTCAATCTTCATGTAATCTTCATCATGTATTAGCTTTTTCTATGTTTGATTGTAAGCAATGAAATATCTTGCAATCTATTTGCTCAGAATGATAAAGAGATATGAATTTGAGGAGAAAATACCATGTTTAAATTTAAATTAATCAAACTTATCAAAGATATGAGCCTGGCCTTAGAATAAAATTCAGAATCAGAATCAAGGACAGGACATTCATGGTAAAATCCGAAAACTAAGCAGAGGCAGAGGCATAAAGAAACTTGATCAGAGACATGAGCATGAGCAGAGACAACTACCAAGAACACCAAAACTAGGATTATTGAGCTCAATCCCTCAATCCCAAACAAAACCCAAAACAGAGATAAACAAAGTCAAATACTCCATACCCAGAACATAAAACACCATTTTACAATTATCCCAAACCCAAAATCATAGCCCTAGACTAAATCCCGACCGCATAAACCAATCAAACAGAGCAATCGCAATCAGTTCAAGGCAAGAGGGAGGACAGAAAAAGAGGAACAGATAAATAAAAACACTACCAAAAAACCTCCTCCTCGCGCCGGCAACCTCTCCATCTTCAACGCCGATGACTTCGTCCACCTCACCGCCTTCTCCGCGCCGCTACACCCCGTGACCCCGACCACGACCACCACCGCGCCAGCCAGCCACGCCACGACCACCACCCCCTCGCTCCCTCACTCTCGTTTTCTCTCCACCGCCACGACCACCACCGCGACGCGCCTCCGCCACCCACGCCACGACCTCCATGCCCTCCCGCCTCCTCCTCTCTCTCTCTCGCAAACCCTAGGCTCAAACATAGGGTGAAACAGCTAAATGAATGGGGGAAAGGGAATCCCTAAATTTAATTTCGCATTTCTGGCCATTTTGCTGTTTGCACCCTCCCTTTTACTAAATCACAGCTTTTCGTTGTGGGCCAGATTTCTATTTGCACCTCTATTTTACTAAATCACAACACATTCGTTTTTGGGCCATATTTCTATTTGCACCTCCATTTTACTAAATCACAACACCTTCGTTTTTGGGCCATATTTCTATTTACAGCTTCTTGTTTTGGGGCCATATTTCTGTTTACACCCCCCGTTTTACTAAGTTTCATTCTTTTTTTAATTATCAATAGTTGTTTTAATTAAAATCATATTAGAATAATAATAAAGATGAATTGACTTGGGTGTACACCTCTGTCAATTTTTCAAGTGTCTTTTTAGGATAAATGAGTTGCGACAACTCAAGAGTCCTAAATTAAATTAAAAAAAATAAAAAAAAGGGAATGAAAATAGTATATCTCCTTCTTTCCTTTAGTAAAATTAATTATTTTGTTTTTAGTAATGTTTTGGTGAGATAAATGTCTAGAAATTATAAAAGATTTTGCTTAATTAATTAAAGGTAATCGTCTTTGTGACGGACGTTGTAGGGTGCTAATACCTTCACTACACGTAATGGACTCCCGAACTCAAATCTGGTTTCAAAGACCATTTTTTTTTTCTAAAAAGGTTTTTCTGATGTTTTCCTTAATAAACATTGGTAGCGACTCCTCTGATCCATACTTTCGATTCAAACCGCCGTCCCGCCGCGATTTTGGTTGCGACAGTCCCCTTCAAAGTAGCTTCATCCCCAAGAGGGGAACTTGTGATAATGTCATCATCGCCCAAGAGATTGTTCATAGTATGCATAAGAAGACTGGAAAGACTGGATATGTTATGTTCAAGATTGATTTTGAAAAAGCCTATGATAGGATTGATTGAAGCTTCTTGAGATTGACTCTGAAGGAATTTGGGTTTCCAGAGACCGCACAATAGATTTGGTTATGAACTACACTACTACTACGTCCTTGTCCTTAAAATGGAATAATGAGAGATTGCCCTCTTTCTCGCCGAGACGTGGTCTTCGTCAGGGAGACCCAAATGTCACCTTATCTCTTTCTGCTATGCATGGAGAAGCTAGCACTTCTCATTCAGGAGAAAGTGAGTAGTGGGGATTGGCAACCAGTTACGGTTTCCAGAGGTGGCCCTAAGATATCACATTTATTTTTTGTCGATGATTGCCTGTTGTTCACTAAGGCGTCAGCAAATCAAGTGCAGTTGGTCTAGGATGTTATCCGTCTATTTTGTCTTGCTTCTGGCTTGAAAGTCAATAGTCAAGAAATCTAAGTTCTTCGTCTCTAAGAATGTTCCACGTAGCAAAATCCAACAATTCGCCACTATATTAGAGTTCCAACACACTCATAATCCAGGCAGATACTTGGGGTTCCTTCTCTTGGTAGGTAGGACCACTAAGGCGGATTTTGCCTCCCTCACAGACCGTGTCAATAGCCGCATTGCAGGTTGAAAGGGCCAACTCCTTAGTCGTGCTAGCAGAGTAACTTTGGCTATGTCAGTTATATCTGCTATCCCCTCCTACTCTATGCAAAACCTATGGATCCCGGAGGGAATTTGCAATAAAATTGACTCTAGGTTAAGGTGCTTCATCTGGGGAAGGAATCACAATCATTGGGTAGATTGGTCTACGATCTCTAAAACTCGTGCCAAAGGAGGTTTGGGCATTCGTCGATGTCGCCAAGCTAACATTTCCCTACTTGGCAAGCATGTGTGGGATCTTTTGTACGGCAAGGATAAGTTATGGGTTCGCTTACTATATGCGAAATATATTGGCCAAAAGAATATTCTTCACCTTAAGAATTCCACAAGCAGCTCGTGTGTTTGGTCCTCTATCATGAAAGCCTTATCTCATCTCAAACAAAGTTTCACATTTAGGATTGGAGACGGGGATTGCTCTTTTTGGTTTGATCCTTGGTTAGAGGAGGGACCATTGTATGGCATGGTAAATGAGGTCCATGAAAGGGACATGCAATTACGTATTAAGGATGTCTATTTTGATGGCTATTGACACTTTGACGTCCTTACTACAACCTTGCCCCAAGACATTTGGAACACTCTTTCGTACTTATTTCTTAATCCTTCTATGCCGGATATTATTAGGTGGAGTGCATCTAGCTCGGGAAGGTATGATACCAAGTTCGCCTATGCGTGGTTGAGCCGAGAGCCTGCTTTTCATCTTACCTATGCTGAGTTCAGGTCGTGAGTGTGGAAGTCCAAGCTACCTGAGAATGTTAAACACTTTATTTGGCTCACCTATAGAGGGAGTCTTCCTACTAACTCTTTCCGCTTCATGCGGCATATTACTACTGATTCTTCTTGTTGCAAGTGTAGAAATGCCAATGAAACATGGATTCACATCCTTCACGATTGTCCCTATGCATGTAAGGTGTGGCAATACATCCGGTTGCAGTATGGTCTTGATTTCTTCATTGATGATGCTGCATACTGGCTCATAAGTAACATTCAAGGAAATTTTCAACTCTTATTCGGCATCACTTGCTGGATGATTTGGCATGCGAGGAATGAGGTGGTTTTTAACGATATAGTTTGGCCAGACTGGTATATGCATAACCAGATAAGTTTTCTTTTACATCTAGCCAAAGGGACAAGCTCGACCAGTTCGACCAGCTCATCATCAATAGATAGAATACTGGTTAACTGGGAACCTCCTTCGCAAAACTACATCAAGATAATACGGACGGTAGTTCCTTTAGTAATCCTGGCTTGTCAGGTTTTGGTGACGTTCTACGAGATTTTGCAGGCAATTGGATCACGGATTATATGGGCAATTGTGGTTTTACTTCAAACACCACCGCTGAGTTGTGTACTATTTTCCACACAAAAGGTTTCTCTAATGTTATTTGTGAGACGGATTCCACCACTTCTCTGAAATTCATCATTAAGGAGCTCAACGTTGTTCATCCTCATGTAGGTGTGGTTTCGGCCATTCATGATTACGTACAACTACCTTGGAATATTAGCTTCAAGCATACGCTTAGGCAAAGAAATAATGTGGCAAACATTCTTGCTAAGTCAGGAGCCAAATCCTCCTCCTCGTTTATTTTATTAAATTTTTGTCCAGCTTCAGTTTCGAATTACTTAATTGCTTATGCCTCAGACACTCTCTATTGTAGGCCTTAATGCTATTTTTTTAATTTCTTTATTCATAAAAAAAAAAGTATGTGAAAAATATGTTCTCAATATCTTTTTTTGTTTTAATATTTTATTTACTTAGATATGCTCCCAAACTGTTAATTAATTTTCAAGGTCCTAACTCCACCCTAATAGCCACATGACATAGTAGTATGCATACCACCCTCATATTGAAGTCATAACTAAAATTTGACAAATTTGAATCGTTCAATGTTCAAACTAGGTAATTAATAACTCAATTCTTTCCTTCCTCAATTACTTGGATTTGAAAATTGGTTAGCTATCAACATTTTCTTCGTTCCTTCCTCCCTCGCAGCTCTTTTTTTTTTTTTTTTTTGTAATATTGCAACAGTTTTCTGCCATATTCTTCTCTATAAATACCATTCCCCACCACACCACTCATGCAACAACAAAGTTTAGAAAAACTTCTCTTCAACCATATAATTTTTTGTAGTTTAAAGTGATACTAAAAGAAGCAATTAACAATGGCCAATTCCATGAGTTTTCTCATGATTCTTTTTGTACTAGCCTTTTCTTCCTTGTGCCGTTGTAACCTCGACCCTCAGTTTTATGACAATTCATGCCCTCAAGCTCAGCAAATTGTCAAGTCCATCCTCACCACGTATTTTGTATTCCAACCACGATATGCACCTTCAATTCTCAGGCTTCATTTCCATGATTGTTTTGTCATGGTCTCTCCCTGTTATGATCACTTGTCAACAATGTTTTCCAACAACTAATTAATTAGTACATGTTTAAATTAAACTTCACCGACTTAAATTTGAGTCAACTTTAAGTTTGTAAACCGAGTTTGCAAAAGTATATATCCAAGTCTTTTTTCTTCAAAATTAAGTTCGTGTTTGGATTTTTGTATTAAACTTCGTGTTGTTTGAATTTGGAACTCTCATTGATAAACCAAACATGTCCTTAGTTTTGAACTCTCCCACTTGAAATTCAAACATACCCTTAGTCATTGCACAAAAACATCACATTATTAGCAATGTAGTATCTTATAAATAATTATATATGATGTTAGTACTTAATTAGTCTTATGGGTAAAAACATAGTTATATTAATATGTAATGTTAATATCTTAGTCTAATTGGTATCGAGACTATAGTTGTGTTATATATATCTAATGGTTTGTTCAAATGCTTAATTGATCCAAGTTGATGGTTGCAGGGCTGTGATGCTTCATTGTTGTTAGATAGCAATAATGGAAGCATCCTGAGTGAGAAGGAATCAGATCCCAACCGCAATGCTTCATTGTTGTAGGGTTGTAATGTTTTATTACTGTTACAACCATCCATTTACATTTACGACAAGTTAATTATTTTAAAAATAAGTAAAACGGTGAATTATAATTAAATGAGGAGATATAGACATTAAATTCTAAAAGAAAAATGATACTTTTGTAATTAAAAGTGAAAATAAAAAATAAAAGCAGAAAACATTTTTGTAAAATTGAACTGTTTCTTAACCTCTTTTGACTATCAAGACTTTGCCATTTTTATGATGACCTTTTATTTTATGTATAGAGTGGTGGACCAAGCTGGGTAGTGGCCTTAGGAAGAAGGGACTCTCGAAATGCAAGCATAAGTGACTCCAACAACAACCTTCCAGCCTCAAATAGCACATTCCAGACCCTCCGAACAAAATTCGAGCAACAGGGTCTTAACCTTACTGATCTAGTTGCTCTATCTGGTATACTTCTTATACTTGTCTGTGCTGGCTGTTTGAATAAATTTATCTAAAAATACTTACAAGAAAAAAGGATAATCCATTTCATAAACTATAATTAATTTATGCATAAGTTAATTTGTAAAAAATTTCTCCGATTAACTTATCCAAAAATTGACAAGTTGGGATGATTAATTGGGTGATTCGGAATCAACACTTCAGGTCTGAATCGAAGGACATAGGAGTCTGAAGTTCTTCTTTATTAGGCCATCCGGGATATGGGCTAACAAGTTATTTTTTCTTCATTTTTCATTCTTATTTTATTTTCTTATATAAGTTTTTCTGGAAGAAGTTTTATCAAACATGCCCGTTTTGTTTCCAGATTGGTTTATGGGTGAATTTTGATTATCATAATGATCCAATGACCAATAACATACCAATGTTATCCTCATGCTGTCATACACCAACTTGAGAGTCAAAGTTATCTCAATTTCATTTCCTCTAAACAATTTTCATGCAAAATTGCTACATATAGGGGCCCATACTATAGGAAGTGCAAGGTGCATCAACTACAGGCAAAGACTCTATAACCAAAGTAACAATGGCGAGACAGATTCCAAGAACTTGGGGTGACAACAATTTGTTCTTCCTAGACTATGCCACCCCATACATATGTGACAACAGCTACTTCAAGAATCTATTGAATAACAAGGATCTCTTAAACTCTGATCAAGTCCTCTTCACTATGAACCAAGAATCAGCTGAATTGGTGAGGCTGTATGCTGCAAGAAACGACATTTTCTTTGAACAATTTGCTGAGAATCCATGATCAAGATGGGAAATATTTCTCCTTTGACGAATTCAAGTGGAGAGATCAGACAGAACTGTCGGAGGGTTAACCCTTGAACAAGCAACATCATCGTCGTATATTATTATACACTAAAATAATGTGGCTACTTTTTAGAATAAACAATTTGTGTTTCGGCCAAAAATAATAAAAGCTATGTTCATTGTGAGGCGTTTAGGCTTTTGTTAACACTTTTGAGTGTGTTTAGTGAAATTTGTCTATTTTCTTATACTTATTTTGTTGAATGTAGTGTAAGAAAACAAACAAATATAAGTGTAATTTTAACTTTCAAATGTAATATTAATAATGTTTCATTTATATCCTTAATAATATTAGTGTTGAGCAGCAAATTATAATTTAATTAATGATAATAGGTTAACTTTATAAAATTACTACACTTTTTTTTCTATCTTTTTTTTATCTATGTAAAAAACTTAGATCGAAACTTCTTAAGGACTTGTTTGGAACTTAAAAACAGAACAAAATAAACAAATGCGACTGAAATGCTCATTTAGTGGTTTTATGTATAAAACAAAGGAAAATAAAGGAGTTTTCGAATGATAAAATATTGTCGGGAGTAGATTTGATCAAACATCACTCTCTTTTAACTTAAGCGTGCAATATATTTCGTTTGAACCTCAACGTTAAAATGAGTCAACAAATAAATTCTCAATTCAAATTTCTCAATGAGAAAAAAAAGTTTAAGTTTCGTTATTAAGTTTTGATTCCTCAACGACTTAACACCAAAACTTGCCTTAGGTCCTATGGCTCAAGGTAGCCAATTAACTAAATTTTATTTCTTGATACAAAATTCATTAAATATTTTGCTTCAATTCAAGAGAATGAAAACATTTTTCAACCACCTTCATATCATAAAAATTGTATTTGTTCAATTTAAAGTGGGTCACCAACCTCAAAAATCACTCGTTAATGTAAATATTTTGTATACAATTCCATTTTGCTATTTATTTCATAAAAATGATTCATTTTAGTCCAACAGCCCATAAAAAAAAACAATGATTAATCATCCCACAATAAACATGCATAAAGCAAATAAAACTAAATGAAAAGTTAAGTTTTAGAAAATTATATGTAATTTTAGTGAAACAGTAATTTTGTTATTTGAACATGATATATATATTTTTTATTTTTTATTTTATCAAAACATAATATATTCTATTGTATCAAACATTAAAGTTTATCCTTCTCTTATCTTATATTCTATCATATCCTCCCCCCTCCCCAAAACTTCAGTCTTTTGTACCCTCTACGAAACAAATCCTTATAAATACATTTCGAGAGATCCTCATAAACTCAGTTGCATGTATTGTCATTGGATTAATCCATTTGGACAAACTAGATCATGAATTATGCCCGTTGATAATTTTCTACCTTACCAAAAGGTTGGGCCAAGTTAGTTAGCTTGCTATATGTCATAATTTTAGATTGATTTGATTTGATAACTCTAGCTCAAGTTATTATATGACAAAATACAGTAGGCAATGGACATGGTTCGTGCTAACCATATACTATTATGTTATCTTCAATGGTCATACCATACCATATACTATATAATAGGCAACATTTAAATTCATAGTAAGGCTATGCATATAATGACAAACAAAAAGAAGACAACCCCAGTTGCCAGTTGAAGAAGATTAGACTGTTATTCTGGAAAAAAAAAAAAATAGTTGGTATCCAACTATACCTATTCCGTTCAGCACATTGCATCAACTTTTGCGTACTTACGTTTACCTGTCAACATTAGTTAATATTTTATAATTAAAAAACGCGGCAACAACTATTGCTTACTTGCGTTTACATGAATAGGTCGATTTTTCGAGTAAAATCTCATATATATATATATATATATATATATAATCATATCTTATCATTATACTAATTTTTAAAATAATTTTATATACGAAAGAATTGTAATTGATTAATGTAAATCGATTTTGTATAATTGAATTAGATATTTATGTATGTTTTTTAAGACCTTGTATACCTTCTTACATTGCAGAATCATTTTGGCAAGAACAATATAACTATATGAGAACGAAAACTTGAAATAAATTATATGACAAAGTCAACCGAGCAGGTGAGTCAACTTTAACTTTTATAGCCTCCCTTTAATAAGACGCAAATCATAACCTGCAGATTGACCAAGATGGCATTTGATTTTGTCGTATTTATTTATTTATTTGTCTGGAAGCATTACAGGACTCAGCAATGTGCTCGTGAAGCATCAAAACATCAATTGAGTTGTTGATTAAAAAGCAATTAGTCTTTGACCTTAAGGTAGTTGCACTATAACATGTACAAGTTAAGTACTCTCTAATAGAAAATAATTAAATCTAAATATGTAATTAGGTTTGATCTTATTCTTAGTTGTCCAATAAAGCAAAACATTGGGTATGTGAAATAAAAAGGGAAAGAATTGTTAAAGGGTCTTGAAATAAGATATACCAACAGTTAGGTATTTTCAAACATGACTTTTACTGCAAGAATACGATAACATTTCCGAAGGAACAGAGTCCAGTGCTTCATGTTTATAATTCTGTTAGCTTAGATATTAAGCCTCAAATTAAACTATTTGGTTACACAACTATAGGTTCAAGTGATTATTAAGCATGCCAACAAGTAGAAAAAATTCCAATGTGCTTCTTAGTTCTTAAGTTACTACATGAATAAAAAAAAAACATGTGATATTTTTATTTTATCTATACCTTATTCTCCACGATACAATTTTGTTCAAATCGGATAGGTTTATTATATGATATTTTTTTATTTAGATCACAAATATCTTTTATTGAAGATGATTATGTCCGAATCAAGTAAAATTACTATAGATGGTAAAACTCTTCTCTAGATATCTAATATAACTGCATAATTAATTATGTATCCAGATTTAAATTCTGAGACCTCTGGTTAAGTTAGAATAACTCCATGCTATTTGCTTCGAGGTAATAAAAATGCGATATGTAACGGCATAATGACCTTTGTGCCTTCCCCATTCCTAAGTTTCTAAACCTCTCACATACTTGGAAGTTAGAGATGCTCCTAAAACTATAATTTTTAAAGGGTCTAACTCTACACAAATAAATGAGAAATTATTACATAAATTTTCATATAACACATGATTGAATGTTGTTACTTTTTTTTTTTTATAAATTGAAAATAAAATTTTGTGAAAATCATAAACACGTAGTAGTCCGAAAACAGTAAAGTAACATGGCACATGACAAATGCATACCCTTATAAATTTTGACAATATTTGAATGGTTCAGACTAGTTAAATTTATTTGATAAGAAAGCTACTAACTCCATTCTTTCCTTCCTCATTTATGAGGATTAGAAAATTGGTTAGCTATTACCAACTCCAACTTTTTCGTTCCTTCCCCCCAACTCTTCTTCTGTAGTGAAATAATTTTTCACCATGCTCTTCTCTATAAATACCATTCCTCATCACAGTACTCATGCAACCAAGTTTGAGAACTTCTCTTCAAACACTCTTCTACATTCCTTGTACTTTGAATTAAGTGATATTGAAATAATAAACAACAATGGCCAATTCCATGAACTTTTTCCTTCTTCTTTCTTTACTAGCCTTTGCTCCCTTATGCCTCTGTCACTATAGTCAAGAGGGTTACCTCTACCCTCAGTTTTATGACTATTCATGTCCACAAGCTCAGCATGTTGTGAAGTCTGTTCTTGCCAAGTATGTTGCACAGCAACCCCGGTTTGCGGCTTCAATTCTAAGGCTTCATTTCCATGATTGTTTTGTCAAGGTATATACTATATATCCCTATGACTTAGTCATTTATTGCACAAAAACATCACATTATTAGCATTAGTATCATAAATAATTATGTGATGTTTGTACTTAGCTAGTCTTATTGGTAAACATGTGATGTTACATTACGTGTTAATACTTAGTCTTATGGGTATACATATATAGTTATGTTATATCCAATTGTTTGTTTTTCAAATGCTTAATTCCAAGTTGATTTTTCAGGGTTGTGATGCTTCATTGTTGTTAGATAGCAGTGAAAGCATCATCAGTGAGAAGGGATCAAATCCCAACCGTAATTCAGCTAGAGGATTTGAAGTCATTGATGCAATTAAAGCCGAATTAGAGAGAGAATGCCCTTCCACTGTGTCTTGTGCTGACATCTTGACTCTAGCTGCAAGAGATTCAGTTGTTCTTGTGAGTGTCTCCTTTGGTTTGACAAAATGTTTTTTTTATCTTTAGTTACAAAAATACCACTTTGTTTTCATGCTATTATCTATTTCTGAAAGTTTGTATAGGAAATAGTTACAAAAATACCACTTTCATTGTTTCCCTAATTTCTATACAAACTTTTGAAAACACAAAATAAAGTATCAATTTTCTCAAATTAAACCATCTCTTAACCTTTCACTACCCATTTTATGTATAGACTGGTGGACCAAGTTGGGAAGTACCTTTAGGCAGAAGGGACTCTCTAGGTGCAAGCATAAGTGGCTCTAACAACAACATCCCAGCCCCAAACAACACATTCCAAACCATTCTAACTAAATTCAACCTTCAGGGGCTTGACCTTGTTGATCTAGTTGCCCTATCAGGTATAGATACACTCCTTAAACTTTTCTGTTTCTAGTCTTTTGTGTTCAGGTTGAATATTATGTTAAATTTTGATTGGTATAGTAATCATCCAATTACGTCAACAACATCGTGTGATTCATGTAGCCGACTTGATCAGTGATCACTCAGAGCCTATAAGGCTCTGGTTGTTATTGTTTTGTTGCATAATCATGCAATTATATATCAATTTCTTTTTTTTGTAAACAATTTTTTGTGCAATTGGCATAGGGGGCCATACCATAGGAAATGCAAGGTGCACCACCTTCAGGCAAAGACTCTATAACCAAAATGGGAATGGGGAGCCAGATTCCACTCTTGACCAATACTATGCTGCTACATTGCGTGATAGGTGTCCAAGCTCTGGTGGTGACAACAATCTGTTCTTCCTAGACTATGCCACACCATACAAATTTGACAACAGCTACTTCAAGAACCTGTTGGCTCACAAGGGTCTCTTGAGTTCTGATCAAATCCTCTTCACAATGAACCAAGAATCAGCTGAGTTAGTGAAATTGTATGCTGAAAGAAACGACATTTTCTTTGAACAATTCGCCAAGTCCATGATCAAGATGGGAAACATTTCACCTTTGACGAATTTAAGGGGAGAGATCAGAGAGAACTGCCACAGGATTAACGCTTGAACAAACAATATTATTGCCATATTAATATAATATATACACCAAGTCATGTATGTTACCACATTTTATTTATGTTTCTTTTGTTTGTGCCCAAAATAATAAAAGCTGAGTCCAGTGAAGGCGTTTAGGCTATAGTTAACACTTTTGTGTGTGTCATGAAATTTGTGTATTCCTATTTATTTATAAAGAAGTGATTTTTTGTATGTACTTTTGTGTTTGAGAAGCAAAATCAAACTACCACATTATAATCAAACCAACCCGTGTGACTCTTTTGTATTGAAAAATAGGTTGAATCAATTTTTAGTTTAATATTTTAGGACTCGACAATACTTTCTAAAATTCTTTATGCATTAATAGTGCCAATTTAACAAGTGTCAAGTAGAGAAAAGTACATTTACAACATTTTTGAATAACTTTATTGTGAATAGTGCTAATTTAATTTTTTGTTTGAAGCTATGTATTTAAATAAAATTACAACAACTATTTAACTCTTTTAACAAAAGTAATTTTATAAAAAAAATATTGTAAGTGTAATTAATATTTTTTTTATATAAGTGTATATTACATCAACAAATTAAATAATAAAAATTTAAGAAAATACAAAAAGTTATTTCTAAAACTTGTTTTTATTGTGTAGTTTGGTAGACATACACAGCAAAAAACATTTTTCGGTAAAAAAAATTGATTTCTAAAAGGTCAATGGTAAATTGGAGGTGCCAACAGTAAATATACGAACATGGCCAAGGCCCAAATCCGTGGGAGCTTCTTCATTCTGTGAAGGGAGGGGTAAAACCGTAAAACATATCAGCGTCGTCTTCTCTTCGTGTAGTAGGGTTTATGCCGAAGACTCAGAGCGTGGCATCACTCTTCAATCTTCATCACAGTCACTGACACCGTTACGCTCTAACCGGTTATCGCTCTTCGTAAGTTCGTATCCTATTCAATGCAATGTTGAGAAAGAAAACTCACCACTAGCTTCTTCAACCACCGTTAACAATGAGGTGTTATTCTCAATTCAAACAATTATCCAATCTCCTCAAAACCCTAACCCAACCCCGAAACCCTACATTCGCTTCTCCACGGATCTCACAGAACCCACGACCGCGTCACTCCCACGCGCGCGACTACTGCAGCGGCAGCGCGTCGCAGGGTTCGGAGAAGGTTGCGGCGATAGTTGACGAGGTGATGGGGCTGACGCTGCTGGAAGTGATGGACCTGGTGGATGTCATGCGCGAGAAGCGCGGCGTCAACGAGCTTCCGATCATGATGCTGATGGTGCCTGGGATGAACGTGCCGCGTGGCGTTCCGAGGGGCGGCGGAGGCGCCTCCGCCGCCGTAGCGGAGGTGAAGGCGGCGGAGAAGACGGCGTTTGATGTGAAGCTCGAGGGTTTCGACGCGCCGGCGAAGATCAAGGTGATCAAGGAGGTGAGGACGTTTACGAGCTTGGGGTTGAAGGAGGCCAAGGACTTGGTGGAGAAGGTCCCCGCAGTGTTGAAGAAAGGTGTTACGAAAGAAGAGGCTGAGAGTATCATTGCCAAGATGAAGGAGGTTGGGGCTAAGGTTTCCATGGAATAATAATAGTAAGGTACGGAATTGTTGAAGATTAGTTAGTTTATTGGTTGTGTTAGTTACTAGTTCAATAAGCTTTAGTTTATATAGAGCATGTATTTGTATCATTTTCATTTTTCAATCAATACAATGAGTTGTTTTTATGGAACTCTTTTCATGATCCTTCAGCTCTATGGCTTGTGAAATTGTAGTCATACATGAGTGTATGTTGTTTGTGCAAACTGGGTTATCCTCCTAGCTATTTGTCACCTACCATTGTTAGCTCAAATGGAATATTAGTGTTTAATTGAACAGTCAGAGCATGAGAAGGGGGACCTTACTTTAGCTGGATTAGTTAGCCAGCATCCATTGATTGAAGTTTAGGCTACTCATGTTCTATCATTTACCTGCATCCAATGGCTGAAGTTTAGGATTCTCATTTTGCTTCTGATGGTGTGTTTGTTTCAAGCTTTGTAACATTATTCCTCGAAATGTGATCTTGGAAATATGACATTCCTGTGTTTGTTATAAGCTTAAATTTTTCTTTTGGGGATTATTGATTCTCATGAAAGTGTCATTCTCTTAATTTACTTTATTTCATTCTCATGGTGAGGAGTGGGTGGGAACGTTACTTTTACCATGGGAATATTGGAAGTTATCATATAAGTATATAACCCAACCAATAACATCTAACAACAAAGTTTGATGCTCTTAACAAAAGCACAATTTCTAATGTAAAATGGATTCTTGTTAATGGTGTGGATTTTGCTTAAAGATGAAGTGTTTGGATGCTTGGACTTCTATGAAATTATTATTGCCTAGCAATGAATTCTATATGAAATACTGCTACAGCATAAAGTGTGATGTGAAGTTGGATTCATATGCATGTCCTGATAATTGTGAATATTATTATATTATGTATATTTAATGTGAAAGCTACCATAAGAGATTTTTGGCAATCTCATTTTCTAATTAGTATTTTAATATTTGGACTTGCTTAGGGAAAAAAGACAGGATGACAAACAAAACATGGCGTAGAGTTTTTTCTTCTTTGATCAAGTGTAGCAGCTTATTCCTCACACTCAAGTTATCTGTAGGTGATGGAAGTTAATGAATGCCTTGTCATAATGCAAAGCTGTTATCCTTTCTTGTATTTGAAAACTTTGCTGAGCACACTATGATCCTACTTCCTACCTCACTTCATTTTTTATTGTTATTTCTCCCTTACATAAGGCTCTTTTTTGCCTTGATGATCATTTCTTAACCAATGTTGTAGAATTGGTTTATGACAGTGGAATCATTTTTTAACTAACATACACATGTTAGTAGCTGGTAAAGTTCTAGATCCCATTGGTTGTCCCCTGAACTACTATGACCACACAATCATGTGCCATGGGCAAACTAGAATTGAAGTTTTGCCCCCAATGTACTCCTCACTTTACTTTCTCATGGCTGTGTACATTTGTGGTATTGACTTTATTTTCATATCCTTGTTTATCTCTTTTTATGAGGTTTTGATACATCATTTCCAACTGTTCCCTCATGTGCAAATGTGCAAATGCTGTGGATCACAAGATTTGACTCTCGAAGGAAACTTTCCCTCAATGAGTCAATATAACGAGAATTTTTCTCTGTGCATACTACTGTTTATTCCCATCTTTTTTCATAATTGCTTAGGTTGATCAGTCTCTGAAAACCGAATAGTTTTCCAAGGAGGAAAGCTAAGCTGTAAGAATGAGTTTTATAGTGTAACTTTTACGTAGGTGTTATCTTGATTGGTGGTTGAAAAGTAGACGTTGTTGCCAAACCTACATTTGAATATCTTAACGATAAACCAAACACTCGATTCTAGTTTTAATTTATGAACCTATGTATAAGAGATTAAACAGAATGAATGGAATCTTACGATATGTTAGTATGTTACTAAACATCCAATTCGTTACGCCGCCATTACTCAGGGCATCGAGCTTGACGCAAGGAAAATAAATTGCAGACTAATAAGAGAAAAATGTGTTGCCATTTGGCAATCATTATGTCACAGGCTACACTTACTCAATTTGGTGTAAAATAGTTTTATTAACACTACTTTAAAAAAAATATTAAAAAAACTTTTTTCATTTACCAATTACTCAAGCATGTTGAGAAAGAAATAATGAAAAAAAAATGTTTACAAAACATACACGATTGCACATTTAAGGAAAATGTCAATAATATTTTTTTTAGATAAAATATATTTTATTTTTATAGAGAAAAAATTAATATAAAAAAATTTATGATAATAAAATTAATATTTTTTTTTTATAATTTACATAGTTCCCAAATATTTTTTATCCTATTTTTTTTCATAATTTTTTTTACTATTATTATTATTCATAGGAGTTGCACTCAAGTACTACTTAAGTTTTACAGTATAATAACTCAAACTCTGATAAACTTTATAGTGTGAAAATCTTAATAAACTACACGTTGACGTGGGTCACACATGAATCTGGTAATTTATTTTAATAGGGGAAATGTTATGCATTGGTTTAAGTTTAACCCATAAACTTGGGAGGAAGTGAGGAACCCAGCTACTACAGATCTCTCCGAAACAAGTTTTACACTTTGCACATGTGAATGTGATCATGAGAGAAGCTCCTAACCAACAAAACGAAGTCATACTTTGAAGTTTCGCAGTCACAAATCACAATCTCCATATATATTTGTATCGAATGACGCATAAACCAATTCAATTCTGAAATCTGAAGCTTAGCATATGTCAACGGAAGCGCCCAAGTGCGACCAATGGCAGTGGGAGAACGCCACCGCCGGCGCCGCCGCCGGATTCGCCACCGTCGCTGTTATGCATCCCCTCGATGTTGTCCGAACTAGGTTCCAAGGTTCTCTCTCTTCTCATATAAAGCAGCATTTCTTATTTTTCGTGCCTTTGATTTTTAGAAGCATTATTTGATCCCACAGTTAACGATGGCCGAGTCTCTAATCTTCCCATTTACAAGAACACAGCTCACGCCGTTTTCACCATCGCTCGCTCCGAGGTTTGTGACAATGCCAATGTTTTTGTCAATTAAGGATTTAATTAGTGAAATTCCACAATTTTCCGCTGTTTGTATTAGAATTAAATGACACCTTTGCAGCTTTACTCATTAGATAGTATGGTTGATGTTGATGTGGTTTCTGGTATTCGTGAAGAGTGAAGAGCAACTTAATAGGATTAATGGCTCATAGTGAGATCAATGGAAACCGAATTTTGGTGACTAACATTGACATATAGGATACAATACAACACTGTGTCGGCATGGAAGGGCTTAGATAATGGATACAAGTCATACAACATATTAAAATATCCAATATGATATGTGTCCAACACTGGTAAAACAACCATTTTGGAGCGTTTGTGTTTCATAGGTAGCAAGGCTGCTTGTCATTAGACTTCAATTTTCACCTTCTTCATAGTCTTATTTTTATGAATATTATCATGGTTGCAGCAGCTAGGATCATTTAAGTAAGGCTCAATGTCCTCTCCTTCTACGTATTATTTATGGGTTTGGTGTTGATAAATTAACATCTTTTGCAAATTGCAATAGGAGAGAAAGTTTTGCTCTAGTTACTTTGTGCATATCATAATACTATACGCCTTGCTTTATCCTGCAGGGATTAAGAGGGTTATATGCAGGCTTTCTTCCTGGGGTTCTTGGGTCAACAATTTCATGGGGTTTATATTTCTTTTTGTAAGTACTAACTTCCATCACTGATAATGAGAATTTTAATTGAAGTCAACTTTTAACCTATCATTTTTATATCTGATGCTCACTAGGAGAGAATGATATTATATCGGATGGCCGACTCTTTGATGTTTGCGTCCTGGGTTTTGTGCATATATGCATCCTCTCCACTCTTTGGTTAAATTTTAACTTGTATAATGAGTTTGAAAATCTTCTCAGGAGAAATAAACATCTGACACCAGTACATAGGAGAAATAAACATCTAACTCTTTTTCTTAGTCAGGACCAAATCAATATGTTAATATCTCCTAGTCTACAGTACATAGTAGTTTCATTTAATATCAAACAACTACCGCAAAATCACTGTTCTTTATCATGTCAAAGGATTTTCCTCCCCTCTTTATTTTTTTTCCTTCCAGACTGGAATGATTAATTAATATTGTTGGAGTGGTTACTGGTTACTGGTCCATCTGCTTGCTTACCAAACCTTTTTTTTTTTTTTCAATTGCAGCTATGACAAAGCCAAACGGAGATATGCGAGGAACAGGGAGGGGAAGTTGAGCCCAGGTCTGCATCTTGCCTCAGCTGCTGAAGCAGGAGCTTTGGTAAGTGCACAAAATCCCAATATTATGAATAGAAAGCCACATATATAATTCTTAGTATGTTGCACAACCCTGCTAGAAATTTGTTGGATGTTGGAGTTGAGTTTCTGCTGCCCCTGAGGTTTTGCATTTTTAAATGCGTCACTATTGGGCTGTAGGAGAGATGAAAGGTGATAAAAGGAAGGGATTTGACCCATCCAAAGTAAGTGATTCACTTTAGAGGAAAGAGGGAGATGTTAAGGCCATTGATTTGAAAATCAACAATTTAGAGTGTGATAAATTACATGTAAATGTATATTAAAATATGAAATAATTTGAATCTATTCCCTTAATTTTCTTTCTCATTGATGGATATAACACCTTACTTTTCTCTCTAAAGTGAATCCCTCAATTTAGATTCACTTTTGAGGGATCAAATCCGCAATGAAATACTTTAGGTGAACTGTATTGATGAATTTGCCAATGAAAATTATTGTTTGAACTGTTTGTGAGAATGGAACTAATATACTCGAGTGTACTATTTCCTTATCAATGTGCTCATTTTTGAGATCTTGCTTTGCTTTCATTGTTGGATGCCAAAGCCTTCCAAACATATTGTGGCACATACCTGGTTTAAACTTAACCTTCAGTTATTTTGGTTTCCATTGCCTTTCATCAGGTTTCCTTGTTCACAAATCCTATATGGCTAGTAAAGACAAGATTGCAGCTTCAAACTCCGCTTCATCAGACACGACCATACTCTGGGATTTATGGTCTGCTCTCCATCTTAAATTAACTTTATTTTAAACTGTTGACTTTGGGATTTTACTTTTTGTAGCATTCATATTATTTGTGCTTTGGATCTAGATGTTAGCTATAATTGCATTGCTTATTGTCTTTTACACATAAGAATATTCCCAATCTTAGTCACCTTGCCCTAAATCGAATTTGAAATTATTATCCAAAAGTTGAAAATAGGTCAATTTTAGCAATTGGTTCAGTTTGAGTCATGGTATTTGAAATTAGCATTTATTCTCTCACCCAAAACGGTCATGGATTCATGGCAGTTTCTATATCACCACTATATTTGGATTCAGTGATTTATTACTAACCAGCATTAAGCTCATGCATTCATCCTATTTGTTCCATTGCATTGTCTTGTATGATGTCGATTTTCAGACTGGTTGAAAAAACTTTAATATATATATATATAGAGAGAGAGAGAGATGATTTCAGTTGTTTAGAGAAAGGAATGATCAAGATGTAAGAGTTAGGTACATAAGTTGATTTTATTTTTTCTTTTGTGATTTGGGGACCAGGGTGGTTATGTTTCACTCAACTACCTAAAATATGATAGTCACTATATATTTTGTTTATTGTGGTCATCTTCATCATATGAATTGCTAACCAATCATGA
The DNA here is from genome assembly GCA_014843725.1 of Amphicarpaea edgeworthii. Classification (NCBI taxonomy): domain Eukaryota; kingdom Viridiplantae; phylum Streptophyta; class Magnoliopsida; order Fabales; family Fabaceae; genus Amphicarpaea; species Amphicarpaea edgeworthii. Next base: position 8,022,178 of record CM026325.1, read on the forward strand.
AAATTTTTTATCTGTAAAAATTAAATATCAGATGCATTTAGAACCATAATGAGGGAGGAAGGATTTAGTGCACTTTACAAAGGGATTGTTCCTGGTCTATTTCTGGTATGTTGCTGGTTCTTGTTATTTTACCTATCAATCTTAGCACTTAAAATTTTAATCAAATTAAATATATTGTACGGAATTATGCTTCCATAAAGAATTAAAGATAAAAGATCTTATTCATCCAAAAAAAAATTAATTCTAGGTCATTGTTTTCCAATCTATAACAGACATTATATCATTTGCAACTAGCCACTGTGAACTCTGATCTGCCAATTAAACCCAAAGACTATCAGAAATTTCGTAATTGATCATTCCTATTAATAACTTTTAAGTTACTAACAGAATGTGTTTGCCATGCGATGTCACATGATCACTAACATATGTTTGCATAATATGCTGTAGTTAGATTCATCAATATATGTTTTGCTAACTAGCCATGAAATTTTATTCTGTTAAAATATCAGATGCATTTAGAACCATAATGAGGGAAGAAGGATTTAGTGCACTTTACAGAGGGATTGTTCCTGGTCTACTTCTGGTATGTTGCTGGATTTTGTTATTATGCCCGTCAATCTTGTCTCTTCAATATATTTACTGATTAAATATAATGTTTGGCATTGTGCTTTAATTAAAGAGGCATTTCTTTCACAAAATCAGGATATTAATAAGGTTTCCTGAAATCTTAAAGTTAGTTATATTAAACCTTTAGCTTATGAATACTTTTTGCCGGAGCTTTTTAGTTATTTTTGAAGCTATAGTCTAAATTTTTACTAAAGCCATTATTAGGTTGCTACTTTTCACTAGGGTGTGGAAGGGGCAATTTTGAACTCCAATGGCTATATATCAAGTATTGACAAAAGTCACAAAATCATACTTATTATTGTCTTTCTATGCTTTATAACTTTAATTTATGTTTCAGCAGGTCTCTCATGGTGCTGTTCAGTTCACAGCATATGAGGAGCTACGCAAAGTTGTTGTTGATTATAAGAGTAAGCGAAGTACAGTACATAATCAGAACCCTGATAAATTGCTGGTGAGATAGAGGACCTTGGATCCATTTAACTCTAGAATTCATATGTATGGGACTATTTACATTTGTCAAATGATTTTTTGATGATTGACCTTTTTGGTCACTTGTATTGCTCTCCAAGTCTTGCTCCTATAAATCATTGCTCTAGTTTGGTAGAGCAAAATGACACATCTCAAGAATCACAAGTTCACGACTCTGGTTGTTGCATGCATCTGGATAGTGGATGCCTATAGGTTTGACTTGATTGTATACTGGCTTGGTCTTGGTATATTTAAGGTGACATTAGTTAGATTTTATTCCCTGTTTTCAAATGGCTATGTTGAATTCAGGGACATGTTAAATGAGAGGAATGTAGCTTTATGCATATCCTACATTTTATTTGTTACAAGCTTATAGCTTTTTAAGACATGTTAGTCTAGTACTCTTAGCTTCCTGCTATCTGATAACAAATGTGTTATAAGCAACTAATCAATCTTTATATCCAAAACTTATGGTTCTAATGTTTTCATATTGTATTCTTTTCCCCAGAATTCTGTTGATTATGCTGTTCTTGGAGCAACATCAAAACTTGCTGCAGTACTTCTAACCTATCCATTTCAGGTACAACTGTCTGTCCTCTCCCTTTTGAAGGAGGATTCTAGATTCCACAGTCCTTAAAGTATGATATATATCAATCATTAAAGTTGCTTTTCTCACAAGGCATACTCCCCCCCCTTCCTTTTCAGGTTTTACGGGCTCGATTGCAGGTACAAGGATGTCATTACAAATACAAAGATAGAGATATTACATATTGCTTTTCTTTTAACTGTGTGCATCTTTCTCTGAGCTGGACTGAAATTTCCTTGTCTCTGCAGCAACGACCAAGTGGTGATGGGGTTCCAAGATATGTGGACACTTTGCATGTTGTGAAAGAAACTGCACGGTACATATTAAAACCCATCCAGATTTAGTTTACATCTTTACATTTCCAAATAAAGAAAAGGTGAAACTGGACAGGAATCATTAATATTATTGGTGATTAAGATTATTGAATTGCTTATACCTTAGCAAATGGCAACACAATTAGTGAAATGCTGTCAATGAATTATAAGGACTATATAGTTACTCTTGTGTGTATCCAAATTAATATGCTCTTGATCATTTCAAATTGAGACATATGACATTATAGATTTTGTTCTGTTCTTGCAGATTTGAAGGTGTGCGAGGTTTTTACAAAGGAATTACCCCAAACCTCTTGAAAAATGCTCCTGCTTCTTCCATAACATTCATTGTTTATGAAAATGTTCTAAAATTGCTTAAACCGGCTAGAAGGAATGACTGAGTATTTCATTTTCCTTCATGATTCTTTCCTTTCTCCTTAATAGTGTTTAATCTCCTTTCTCATTTGATATTTGTAGCATTGAAAAATTGCTCATTTTTGCTATCACCTTTTAATGATGGGATTCTACTTAATACACAATCTAACAACGTGGATGCAATTTCTGGAGACAAAAATCATGGTTTCTTTTATATCCGTGTTCCATCTCCTTCATGCTAACAAGTTTTCTGTTCTTTTGTTTCCCAGAGTGTGTTATGTGGCTTGAAGTTACCTTTTCTTCGTTTGCTTTTCTGCTACAGAATATGACCCACAATTCTAGGTATTATGTAAATAATTAACAATCGAAACATAATCATTTATATTTATAATAAATTGGTAATGATTAACCTTTTCTTCTTTATTATACATGACGCTTAATTATATAATACCAATGAAACGTATAAATTCGAAGCCGACACACAATAATCTTCGTTATTCACGCCCACAATACTTGGCTGCTGAACTCACAAATGAAGAATCACTACAAACTAGACAAAGGGGTTTAAATTAACAATCAACAACACTATAAATATCTAACATTATTTTTATATGGAAGCATTAGGGGATAATTTACGAATGAAGGAAAGGATTTCATGTGAAACTTCTTGTGATTTTTCTTGATGTATAAAATGGTGGCCGTCTATTATAACCACTTCACTGTTAGGAACAAGGCTCTTGAAAATATCACTTTCCACAAAAGCCTTTGAGCCCCCTGTTTCAGAACCGATGTCTTTGTCTCCTGCAATGAACTTCGCTGGTACTGTTATCTTTGATCCTTGCCATGGTGCAAGAAGCTCCCAGTTTCTGTAACCATTGAGCAACAACATAAGTAAGTTTGTCAATATATATAAATAAATCTTTCTTTTATTCTTGTATAAAAAAATATTCATTTCTATTATGTCAATGAAACTTTAATCCTCATTTTTATTTTTCTATTTGGGATGTTTTCTTGATGTGTTAACAAGTACATAACACATGTTGAATTTTAGCATGTCCAATATCAAGCTTAAAGTTGATTCCTAATTTTGTGACACTACCTTATACCCTACCGCCTTTGAATGTATGCAGCATGTCGGCCACTAAAAAAAGAGTTGGTTTTTCTAAGTTTGACTAATGTAGAGAATTCAAAATTGAATTGTGTACTTTGCTGCTTTGACAATTAGTTTAATATCTAAATATGCAAAAATTGTGATAATTCACACTTTTTACATATTTCAAAAACTAAATTGTTAGAAATTTATACATTTACCAAAATGATAATTTATTCAAAATTAAACGATAAAAGTACTAATGAAAATACTTACAAGTCTATTGCACGGTAATAATTGAGTGGACCAGTGAAACCAGACTCTTGAAATTTGTCTGCAAAAACGGTGAGTTCCTCCTCAGTTATCCATGATGGCACAACTGAAGGTGTTGGCAAGAAATCAATAATCTCCATGCCCGATGGAGATACTAGAAAATCTGTCCTTGTTATCAGCAAAAACTTCTTCATCACTGTCAAATAATCATATCTAGCAAAAGCTCTCTCTGCTCTACCTGGTTCCTGCACACATCATCACTTATATTAATAAAACAAGGACAAAAAACTTTTTGAAATGCATATAAATGGCAACCCATTTAAACAAAGTAGAGGAAACCTGGAACTGGCAAATATGACTCTCATCTCCAATTAATTTTCTGATAGCTTCAACTGTTTTAGTATCTGGAGACCTAGGGTAGTAAGAAACATTCAAACAAACAAGTCCTTTGACTCTGTCAGGCCTAAACAGACTCGTGAACCATCCAATGCTTGCTCCCCAATCAGATCCAACAACAAATGCCTGAAATATTCAATTTGGTTAAAAAACCAGAAAAAAAGCATATTCATACTCAAACAAAAAAATGTATACAATAAAATATATTATATACTACTTAGGAGAGACATAGGAAGAAAAGAAAAAATGTGAAACAAAATGAATTATAAGAAGTGTCATAAAAATTGTTGCAAGTTCATTGTTAATCAAATTCCGAGACTTGAAAACTCATTCAGGTGTCCGGATATGTATCTTGTGGATGAAAAACATGATTGTGAAAAGAAATTCCACCAAAAGTGACCAAACAGGTTTTTACAGAAATTAGTCACAAAGTTGATGGATAGTATGTACAAATAACATTGTAATAAAAAAAAATCCAAACTTGGGCACACAAAATGAATTGGAAACCCATAGGACAAGAGAACAATTGTGTTGTTACCTGGTGATGACCAAAATGATCAAGCAAGCCTATAATGTCACCAACAAGGTGGTGAAGAGTGTAGGAAATGGGATCAATAGGAGAATCAGAGTCACCATATCCTCTTAGATCAGGTGCAACCACATGATATCCATGCTGGGCCAAGAAATTGATCTGGTGGCGCCACGCATACCATGTTTCTGGGAAGCCGTGGAGCAGTAGAACAAGTGGACCTGTCCCTTTCTCTGCCACGTGTAGCCACACCCCGTTGGTTTTGATTCTTTGGTGTTTCACTTCACTCACCATGTCTAAGTGCTCCATGATGGTCTCTGTTGGAGGTGGAAGCAGGAGATAAGATGATGTTATTGTTATGTTCCTTAAAAGACAGCGAAGAAGATGGAACAGGTTGGTTGTAACTTGTAAGAGGATTATTAAATGTCAAAGGTAGGGTCAGAGCACAACTTTGACTTACTAACAAGAAAAAAACATTCATTTTTGTTTATTCTAGATTGCAGATAGGATAGGATATTCCATACAAATGTGCACGAAACATTACTATCTACCTAACATATATAGCCAAATAAATCAAATGCAACAATGATTAAAAAACTTTTCTCATTAAGTAAGTTGGATTACATTATTGAAATAACAAACTTTGTATAAGCTAAACACGGACTAGTACACGAACACCGTAATACATTAAATTAACAGTTATTCTTTATAAATTTCATAAAATAATAAATAAGTCTAAAAAAAAAGAGAGAGAATAGATGTTGTTGATGAAGGGAAGAAAACTTGTAATCTGAAGTAAGGACAATATGAATTGTGAAATTGTGAATAAAAGAGAAGTATACATGCATATGACACAATATCCTTGGCGTATCCGCGGAGTGTTACATGTCGACACGGCATTTTTGTTTTTTTCTCAACAAAATAATGATTATATATAATGCTACTAGAAGTACCTGTGATACATCAATTTTTTCAATTACAGTAGATTCATCCACAGCAATACCTCTCTATATCCCATGTTGAAAATAAAACTGGTTATGACAAATTAATGAGAACATAAATTTCCCATAACCCTAAACAACATGAGACAGCAATGAAATAGGACAAGTATCCATGTGATCCCGCTATATAAGTATACCACCTATACCAAAAAGAATACTACGTGCCCACCAAAACAAAAAATCTAACAAAAGAAACATTAGACTCATTCCTTACTCCTACAACAAAATTGACCCTATGAGCAAACACTTACATACCCAATATACATGTCCCTGGATTAAGGCACCGTACCAAAGAGTAGTAAAAAGTAACATCTTCAACTTTTAATCAAGTTCAAGCATAAAACTGAATTCCCTAGATCAATAATTGCAAATTAAAAATAATGTTATTAAACAAGATGTGGTTTCTAGTTTTCCAAATCATCTAAACAATCACACACCAAATAATCCTCCATCGATTTTTCTTAACTCTATTAACACCCTACAACACATGTTGGTGAAAGTGTAATTCAACATATTGAGGAAGTGCAGATGACAGATGAATCCAATTGTAACAGATCTTCCAAACTTCAAAAATAATAGGGCACCAAAACAAGCAATGTGCAACATCTTCAATATGTGACAAACAAAATTTACAAGTTAAAATTCTCATTCCCAACAATAAATTTTCTTCTCAGCACAAACTCCCTAACAAGTGGTCTATTCTTGAATACTCTCGATAGAAAAAAAAATTATCTTTGGATGAACTTTCAACTTTCAAGCGAACAACAGAGTATCATTTTCCAACAAATCCTCATGAGAGGTACATATTACATCATATGCAAATTTTACAAAATAACAACTAGTAGGTTCCTTGATCCATTTTCAAACGTTCCCATAATGATTATTGATAGGACATTGCATTAGTTCCATTGACATTTGATTCAATAATTCTACTTCTCATTGAAAATGACTCATGCGCTACACAAAGTTCAAAGTCCACACATCCCCACACCATTCCCCTATCTCACAAACTTTATAATCCCTCCGTAATGAAGTCAAATACAGCCAAAGAAACCTGTCTGCAAATGATTCCTGACCCACCCAAATATCACTCCAAAAAAGAATTTTGTCTCTTTTATTGTTAAATACAAGTGTGAAAGAAGTCTTACATCAAATGAGAATAGAAAAATTGAGCATCATATAAGTGAGAGAATGACTCATAAACTTGAAGCTTAAAGTTTTGGGTTAAAATGTGGTGTCTATATTTGTCCCTATCACCACTACACCAATCTTTTGAATTATTTTAGATTTAATTATATTTTTGTCCTCCAAAATTAATTATTTTGTGATTTTGATTTCTCAATTTTTTTTTTATTATGTTTGGTTCTCCAAAATTATTTTTTTATACTTTTGGTACTCTACTAATTTTAAACGTTAATAGTTAGTTTTTCAACATTGAACGAACGTTTGATTAATATTTAATTATGTTTACATAATAATTATTATTCTTCTTCTTCTTCCTAATCCTGTAAACCTTTCTTCTCCCGAATCTCGTAAGCCTTCTTCTTCATTATTTAAGCCTTTATTTTACTATTCAATTTCAACCGTTGGGTGAACACAGTACTTAAATTTCACATGTCACGAGTCAAAGTGATTCAAATCAATTCCGCAAACTCCTTCACTTTGATATTTTGCTTCACTTTGATTCAAATCAATGCTTCTGTTGGTTGATGACTTAGTGATTCGTTTCACCTTTCTCAGTGCTTCTGTTGGTTGATGGCGGACTCCGACGACATGTATAACGCCAACAAGGGCAGCGAGATGTCGCCACAAAATCGATTCTGGTTGATTGCGAATGCGAGTCGCATCATGAAGAAGGCTTTCCCGACGAATGCAAAGATCTCAAAGGACGCAAAGGAGACATTGCAGGAAAGCATGTCAAAGTTCATCACTGGCAAGGCTTTTGATGAGGGCCAGTGCGCGAGAAGCGCAAGACGATCAACAACATGCTTTAGGATGATAACCACTCACCCTAATTGTTGAAGTTCAATAGTAAAATAAAAATAAATTAAGAAAATTAGAATTAAGAGTAACATTGAGGTTTAAAAAAAGGATGACATGACTCAATCAATGAAGGAGTATGATCACAACATTCTGATTTGTAAATTGACATATCTAGATATATCTATTATTTCATGAATGATTTAATTTGTACAACAATACATGGGTGATTAAATCAAATAACATTAGACAAATTACTTAAAATGAAGTTTTTGCATTGGGATTTCTAAAAAGAAAAAAAACTTACTGATTTACCAATTAGTAATCCCAGGCTTTTTGTAAGCAAATTGATTCATGCATGCAATGCAAATTGTTAGATCCTAAATGCGAACCCGTTAGAGCGTAACGGTCTTGAAAAAATAAAAACAAGATAATTATTAGATTCGAAATTAAATTTTATATATTTAAATTTAATTTAATTAACCCGTGCTACACGTGTGAGCTTTTGCCTTACTTTTTCTATTTATTTTTAAAAAAAAAAACCAGGTGAGCAGCACAACAACAAAACAAACCAAGAGCGAAACGCGCTAGGGTTTGCATAAAACGGCACACACCGCACAATGTTGGACTTCAATTGATCCATTCTCAAAGCCCAAAGAGAAAGAAAAAGAGAAATGTGGTGGCGGCGGCGGCGTAGACCTAGACCTAGACCATGAGAGCAACAGCACCTTCCGATTTCATTTTCTCCCAAAAGCTTCTCTCTTTCAACATCGCCCCCACCAAACTCCCCCTCCGACGCACCCCACCCTTCTTCTTTCGCATGGCTGAGGCTTCACGAAACACAAATACGCCCGCGGCGCACCCGATCCAACCCAAACCAACCGATAAGAACCCCAATCCGGTGGAGGAACTTCCGCCGCCGCCGGAGAAGCCGGAACCCGGCGATTGCTGCGGCAGCGGCTGCGTCCGATGCGTCTGGGATATCTACTACGACGAACTTGAAGAATACAATAAGCTCCACAAACAGGACCAACCCAGCCCCAAACCTTCTTCATAGTCTTCATCATCATCATTGCATGGGTTAGCCTTGTTAATTTTGTGTATTAATACTATTATATTATTTCATATCCTCTGAATTTTATAACGTTTCCATCTTTCTTGATTTCGTGAACTCTCCTTTTGTTTACGAAAAAGGAACCATGTGTTGCATGTCGATTTGTAAAAGCAGAAACTTTTTTTTTTTTTTAAATATCGGGACTGAATGTAATGTACGATTTATACAATCCCGAAGATTCATTCGGAGATTTATTACTTCTCAGTCCTTAGCATCAAATTTTTTTTTTTCATGACTTTGTTTATGTATTTTTGATAGCCAATTTAACCATGTAGATTGGGATATTTGTTCTATTTTTTTTTTTTAAATCTTTAGCATTGCTGACTTCTCTAATTCAATATGTATGAGTTTTAGGGGATATGCTATCAAATATCAATGCTTATATAAATAATTAGGCGTTTTTAGTTCCCGGGGACTTGTATATATAGTTCTTGGGGTTCGGGAACTCCTACAATTCTCTTCCTCACAAGATTTATTGAATTTTTTACGACTAATGTTTTTTTTTTTACATTGATTTATGCCTTTGGCATTTTATATTAGCATTGCTTACTTTTCTCGACTCAGTACTTATGAGTTAAGGATAAACTCTGTCGATGCTTACAAAGATAATTAGGAGTTTTATAGTTTCCCAAAACTTGTATAGTTCTTGGGGTTCGGGAACTCCTACAATTTTCTTTTCCGTTAAATTATGTAGAATTTAGATCAAGTTATGAAATGATGCCAAAACTGTGTTGAATTCAGCGGGCATTTTCAACATGGGAAATTAGATTATACTCCTTTGTCAATTATACTCTTACTTTTTATCTAATCCTTATTTAGTTTATACATGTGCATTTATAGAAATGAACAAAAGAACTTTTTAATAAGTTTTTTGATTGGAAGAAATAATTGATTTGAGTTATTTAAAGTAAGAAAGATGATATACCATTATGGGTCCAGTGAAAATGCCTTTTAACATTTTATTTTAGCATTGTTTACTTCCTTGACATTGACTCAATACTTATGGGTTAAGGGAATATCTTGTCAATGCTTACATAAATAACTAGGAGTTTTTAGTTCCCGGGGACTCATGTATAGTTCTTGGGGTTCGGGAACTCCTACAATAATCTTCTCCACAATATTATTGAATATGTGGATTAAGAAGATGATAAAATATTGAATATAGCAATTCATGTAAGTTTTGTTTCATTGAAAATGTCTAACATTTTATTTTAGCATTGCTTACTTCCTTGACCTTGACTCAATACTTATGGGTTAAGGGAATATCTTGTCAATGCTTACATAAATAACTAGGGGTTTTTAGTTCCCGGGGACTCATAGTTCTTGGGGTTCGGGAACTCCTACAATTCTCTTATCTACTAGATTATTGAATATGTAAATTAAGTTGTGACATGATGCCAAAACTGTATTCAATTCTAGAAAATAATAGTTCCAATTTAGTGAAGTTAAAACCATTGTATTTTACTAAGGACATCTAGTACAATTTTTTAGTAGGATGTGTGACTCTTGTAAATTCTTTGTTATTACGGTTAAAAAAGTGTTTTGAATTCTTGTTGGCCTTTTTGTTGTTGAATAGTTTATTGTGATACTCATAGGGTGTTCATTGTTTGAGCTAACACCTACATATTGTTATTACTATAACACCATAAAATATTTTCATCTTAACACATCATTCCGGTTTTTGTTAGTTGCTCTGAATAATTTTACCTCTTAGGCACGATAAGATGCAATTTAGTTTTAAAATGGCAACATGATTTTGTCTTCAGGTTTTGTTGTCGATGGCAAGCTCAGGGCTCAACGTGCCAAAACTATGAAATTGAAGAATGTGTTGTACTATGAACTAATACAATATCATTAACAAACAGATACCAAACCCAAATCGTCTTATTTGGTTCACAATTTTTCTCATTGTTTCTCCAATAGCTTGATTAACAGCTTTGTTGTACTATATTCTTCATGATTTTGTGTATATCACCCTTCTTTTTAACAATAGCAAATTAACCATAGATTTGGTGTATATCCCCTTCATGATTAACAGTTTTTTAATTATTCAACAATTGTCTTTTGATGCATTATGATAGGGAGACCATAAAGAAATGTGTTAGAAAATTTGATAAGGAAGAAGAACCCTTGAGTTAAACTTTATAAAAGGTATTTTATTTTAAATGTACTTTCGATTATTACTAGTTTTACTTTTTAAAACAATGGATTATAATCGAATACTTCAATTTAAAGTACAGATTTATTGCACCTTGATTGATATGTTGTTTTTGAGGATTGCAGGAGAGACTCCTACAGAGATCTGAATAATCTGATATATGTAACATAGTGTATGGTTCTGGGGCAGTGGATTCTTAATTTGACCTTACAATAATGATTAATGAAGTCATGAAGCAATCGACATGATGAATGTGACAAATACATGAAGCCTAACTTCTACAATATGTGAATTTAATCAATGCTTTTCTATTATTATTATTTTGGTGAATTTGAAGCATTCATCCACCCCTTAGCTTGGCATGATGACATCAAAGATGTCTACAACATATAGTTACTTTCCAAGAAGAACCAATATAAAAAAAATTCGATTGTTGTCTAAAAATCAATTCTATTGAGCTGAATCTGCTTTCAACTACAAGACTAACAAATAGTTCTGTTAAATAACCTAGTCTATTGAAGTAGAAAACTGCTTCTGAATGCAAGCATTGAACAGAATAACTAGTTAGTGACACTTTATGATATCAGACTCTGACAACTACAAAAAAATCTCGATCTGGTGGTGCGTGCATTTCAGCATGTCTTTTTTGAATGTCATGCATCGGTAAAATCGTGTCGCACCCATGACAAACCAAACCTCATGTCACTGCCAGTGCATAGCTTGTTTGAAAACATAATCTTAAATTGCATCACCAATGTTGTCCTTGACCAAGACAAATAATATTTACTTACTTTAAGAGCTAGGTCGGTCGCCAGTTCCCTTTCTTCCCACAGAGCAACCCCTCTTGGCTTGTGGAGGTTATTTCCCAATGCAGAGATTTCAACAAAGTCTCCACCTCTCCAATCACACTAGCTTCATCACGGACTACCAAATTACCCCCTGCTCTTAGTATTCTGTCAATCTCTGCTACAACAGGAACAAGATTGCACCTGACAAACCAAATCAAGAAAACCAAATCAAAATATGCACAGGAAGTTTAAAATAGTTTTATATTGTTATTCAATTAGAAATTATTGTGCATGATAAGTTTGTTGGTTTTTACAATAATCACCTTAAAGGTCATACAAAAGTGTTTTGTGATTAAATGACTAGACACCACTATTAAACTCATCTTTTGTTGGTTTATAGTTTAGAAATCTTTACAATGATGAATTGTACATAAAAATCAAACTAAAATTAGAAGTTGGAAAGATCAATGCTTCCATTGATTACCTAATCTTTAGATTTGAGAAAAGATGATCCGCATGTAGCAAATCATAAGTTCGTGGATAGGTGCTAAAGGATTCACACCAATCATGGTATATTCCAATGAGACCTCGCTCAAATATGACAGGAAGTGTGTCAGGAGCATCTGTGTTCACCACATTGAATACCCAAACGGGAAGATCCTTCAGAGCTGCTGCAAATCTGCATACACATGGAGTAATTTGATGAATATATATATATATACACATACCCTTATGATCAATGATTCAATAGCATTTATTACCAAGGCATGGTAGATTTATTATAAAGACCAAAAGCATAAAATAAAAGTTTAACAATGATACACTTTCATGTAAAAGTGTTTTTTTTACTGCATAAGAAAAAATGAAATAGTTTTAATCCAAGCTGATTGACATATACCTACCCTCCATAGGTAGCTCGCATGTCCATGATGTTTCTCACGTTGGACCAAGTAACCCCAACGTTGGTCAACTCTTCTACAACGTTTTTCCAACGTTCATTGTCTGCCTCAAAATCCTGAAAAGCTTGTTTACCACCCTGCATGTTGCTTAACCAATATGGAGCTTTTTCCAGTCTACGAGGCCAAGGTTCAGGCCATCTAGTCCCTCTTTCGGCCTTGTCAGTAGCCAAAGTGTGAATGCATGCCTGTAGAGGAACATACCTGCAGTATAATAATATAATGATACATATGTACACGTGCACATGCTACTAAGAAAGAAAACATTTCGCTACCACCTCTTATATATTTCTCCATTTCATTCTTCTTATAGTATCATATTACTTATTACTTATAATATAATACAACAGTTTTGGTCCATGCTCTAATTGGAGTTGCCAATTACAAGAGAAATTAGAAGAGATTTACCATGCAGCATTTGGATCATCTTCAGTTTTGCATATTGGAGGTTGGTTTTGCTCCCTTTGCTCGTAGCATTCGTTGGAAGTGGGTTTGCGGTAGAATGCAGCACCAACTTGATTCAATTTATCTTTTTTTATGGTCACGAGTTCCCAACACATGGACTTGGTTAATGCAGTCATTTCTAGAAAAAAATAACAAAATATATATATCAAATCCTAGAAAAATGTCAATTAAGTCAATAAATATTAGGAATATACTTTCTAACAGAAATGTGCTATATACCCTTCCATATCTTAGCATCTTCTTCAATTGTCTGGTACACAGGTGTAGCACACCACACAAAATAACCCCCTGGTCTAAGAAGACGATTCAATTCCAAAAGCAGCATGCCACCTACAGCAGATTCACACGTACATAATTTCTCAATAATAATTAACTATGAAACATGACAAATTTAAACAAATTAAGTAAAGTGTTAGTTATTAGTGAGAGAGATTGATCAATAAGTACCATCTTCATGCCAAGGTACACGACAGCGTGCACAATGAATAAGATCAAAGACGTGGCTGGGGAATTGCAACCTTTGAGTACCCATGACAGCAGATATGGCAGGTATCCCTCTCTCGAGGGCAAATTGCACTTGTGCTTCATGCTCATCTTTTGGTGCAAAAGACATAGTAATAACATCTCTTTCAAATAGGAAACCTCCAAAACTACCCACCCCACACCCAACATCCAATATCACCCTAGTGTGCTTTCCCCATGCAATACCCGGTTCAGCCTGCATACATGCGTTACATTCATTAATAATCAACAATTAATCATGTCTCAATTCTCAAATTGTATACTTACTAGTTATGAGGAAGAAATTATGATGAATACTTTGAGACTATACTGCACTTAGATATGGTATTATTTAGAGATATATAACGGATGATTATGTTTGTTTGATAATATAAAATTATTTTGTATGACTATTTTAAATTATCAGTGACATTTAAACTCTTATTAGACATGAATGAATGACCTGTTGAAGAAAATCAATGTAGTGAAGAGCGCCATGAATGAACTGCGTGCCACCTCCCGGGAATGTCAAGAATTCACCCGTCAACTTCACCCAATTTTGGTGTCCCTTCACGTCTGCTAGCAATGTGTGTGGTATGTTGTGGTACCATATCTGTACGTTCAAACACAAGTTAAGAACCTCCATCTTTAATGTAATCAGAAATAGTTACTAGCTATAAGTTAGGTCGGAGATATAAGGTTGGTAGTGCATGTGAAAGGACGAAGAGATAGATATCTCTCTCACTTATATTTTTAACAAATTTAAAAAACTAACATTAATGAAATGAATTTGAGACCTTATCTCTGCTGGTAGGCCATGCGATTGGTGTTTTGTAACCTTGGGGAAGTGGCACGAGGCACGTAGGTGCATCCTCAGGGCAATGCCTCTCTCTATGTTCGTAGTGTTTTCTTTTTGAAGTTTTCAAATACTTGTCATTGTCCAAACACGGAATATAATCAATACCAGACGACACATTGCACAAACTCCACTTCAAATCCTGCAACTGCGTTTCTGCTTCCTCACTATTTAGTTTCTTTTTCTCACCCTGTGACTCATCCGCTTGCGTTGACCCCTCCTCCTTCTTCTTCAACCCCTTCTTTATTTTCTCCTTACCACTGTTCTTCTTCTTCTCCTCCACCACCTCCCCTTTGTCCTCTCTCAGTTGCTGCACATTCAATGCTTCTTCCTCGTTATTATTCTTAACATTCTCGCTCACATTCGCAATCTCCGGTTCCGCGTTTTGTTTCGAATTCACGTTTTCCTTTTCATCTTCATGAGCTGTGCTGATGATATCTTCTTCACCCTTTAGAATGTTCCCTTGATCAGATTGTTGCTGTTGCTGCTGCTGCGTCTCTTTCTCGCTCTCTTCGTTTGCAATGGAAATTTCTTTCTTGCCATCGTTTTTAATGGCGTCGTCGGGGAGGTTACCCGGGTTGTCTCCGTACACCGTGGTACTGTCCTTATTTTGGTCTTGAATTTTTGTGGTGGCGGTTTCACGCGACTCGTGATCTTCTGGGATAGTGTTTAAGGTTGTCTCACGTGGCGGATCCTCCGCGACGATGTTTGTGGTGGTGGTTTCAACTGGTTCATCCGGGATGGTTGTGATGGTTGTGGCGGTTTCGGTTGTTTCTGGCGTGGTGTCTTCGATGAGGTCGGTGTTGACGGTTTCGGAGTTGTTGCTGTCATCCATGGCTGTGCGTGTTTTGGGTGTGACAACGGTGTTGGAGGTTAGCATCCATATGCCCAGGACGCAGAGTGCGATGGAGATTAGAGTTGTTAAGGTTGATGTGTACGAGGATGATGAGGGTCTTCTGCTGCCTCGTGACTTCGTAGGTTGTGCCATTAGTTAATGTGTTGCGTTGTGTTGGAAGAATATTTGTTGGTGGTGTGCATGTGTAGATGATGAGATTGGTAGAGTTAAATTTTGAGTAGTGAATGATGTGTTTGTGGAGGAAGATTCGGGTGAAGGAGAAGTTAATGTTTCTATGTTGGAAGTTGGAAAGTATCAATGATCCGAAAGAGTTGGAGTAGGGAATTTGTTAAGACAACTTGGTTGCTATGTTATGTAAGTTCAGACAATGCTCCACAAAAGCACACATGCATATTTCACACACAAGGTACACACAAGCACACATGGATGTCTCACACACCATTCATTCGAATATAATAAAATAATTTTTATATTTTAAATTAATTTATTTTTAAAAGAATATTTTAACTCATTTTTAAAACATAAAAATCAAATTAAATCATTTTAAAAGAATCAAATTAAAACTTTTAAAACATGAAAAATCAAACTAAATAAAAACTAAAATATAAAGAATTAAAAATATCATTTAATCCTAATACTTATGTCAATAATGTTTAGTGATGATTTTTAAAAAATTAAATATAAATTATATTATTACGATTGATAAGTTTTTTTTTTTTTTAATGATATCATCAATATATAATTATAACGAATATTTTTGGAACAACAAAATGATCAATCCTTCGTTACTTCATATGATTAAATAGTGGACATAAAAAAATGAAGTTTAAAAATAGCTATTTTTTTTTTATGATAATCTCATTTATTATTTTTATAATATAAATAAATTTTTTTTTAAAAAACTCCTTGGTGTATTCTTGAGACGTGAGCGTACAAAATTAAATATTTAGGTTTTGTAAATAAAACCTTAAATTTTATTCTAAACATTTAACATTTCATAAATAAAATCATTAATATTTGAGATTATATAATTGAAACCCTAGATTTTTAGGATTTCATTAATGAAATTCTAAATTTTACCCTAAATTTTTAGAATTTCAAATGAAACCCTAAATTGAAAATCTAAATCAAAATCTTAAATAATTAGGGTTTCATAAATAAAATCCTAAATATTTAAGATTTCATAAATGAACATTAATTGAAACATTAAATATTTTGGGGTTCATAAATGAAACCCTAATTAATTACGGTTTCATTAATAAAATCTTAATTTTTACCCTATATTTAAATCCTAAATATTTAAAATAGCATAAATAAAATCCTAAATATTTATGACTTTATAAATAAAATCCTAAATTTTACCATAAATATTCAAGATTTCATTATGATTTCATAAATAAAACCCTAGATATTTAGGGTTTTTTTGAAAGAGACATTAAATTGAAATTTAAAATATTTAAGATTTCATTAATGAAACCATAAATAATTAGGGATTCATAAATAAACTTCTAAATTGAAACCTTAAATAATTAGAGTTTCATAAATAAAATCTTAAATATTTAAGGTTTCATAAAAAAAATATTAAATCAAAACTCGAAATATCTAAGGTTACGTTAATGAATCCTAAATATTAATTGTTTCACAAATAAACCCCTAAATATTTAAGATTTTATTAATGAAATCATAAATATTTTGGATCTCATAAATGAAACCCTTGTTATTTAAGGTTTCATTAATGAAAATATAAAAAAATTTCTAAATTAAAATTCTAAATATTTAGCATTTCAAATATAAACCCCCAAATATTGAAGGTTTCACAAATAAAACCCAATATTAAAACCATAAATATTTTGGGTTTCAAAACTGAAGTCCTAAATATTAATGAAACCCTACATAAACGAAAAGTTGAGAGTAAAATGTGCCAAATAAATTTGTTCGGCGTAAAATTCACAAAAAAATTTAAAAATTGGGATAAAAAATGCAATTAAACCTAAAAGAAACCTTAAATATTTACAATTTTAAAGAAACCCAAAATATCTACAGTTTTAATGAAACCCTGAATGTCAAGGGTTTCATTAATGAAATCCTAAATAATTAGGTTTCATAAATAAAATCCAAAATAAATTAGGGTTTTGTTTATGGAAGACTAAAATAAACTCCTTAATATTTGAGGTTTCATTAATGAAACCATAAATTGAAACCCTAAATATTTAGGGTTTCATAAATAAAACATTAAATAGAAACCCTAGATATTTAAGGCTTCATAAATAAAACTCTAATTATTTAGGAATTCATTAATGCAATAATAAATTTTACCTTAAATATTTAGGGTTTCATAAATGAAACTTTGAATATTTAGGATTCATTTGAACCCTAAATGTTTCATTAATGAAACATTATATTTTTAGAGTAAATTTCACCATAAATATTTAGGGTTTCATTAATGACACTTTAAATTAGAATCATAAATAATTAGGATTCATAAATAAATCCCAAAATAAATTAGGATTTTTTTTATGAAATGATAAATTAAATCCCATAATATTTAGGGTTTTATAAAAAAAAAATCTAATTATTTAGAGTTTCATAATTTAAATTGTAATTATTTAGGGTTTCATAAATAAAATCTTAAATATTTAGAGTTCCATAAATGAAACTCTAAATTAAAACCCTAAATCCTAAACTATTAATGAAACCCTATATTTCACACTAAATATTTAGAGTTTCTTAAATGAAACCCTAAATTTAATCTATTAATTAAGGTTTCAAGAATAAAACCTTGTATTTCACCTTAAATAATTAGGGTTTCATAAATGAAACTCTAAATTGAATTCTTGAATATTTAGAATTTCATGAATAAAATCCTAAATAGTTAAGATTTCATAAATGAAACCATTGATATTTAAGGTTTCATTGTTTCAAATGAAACCTTAAACATTAATGGTTTCATTAAGGAAACCCTAATTTTTAGGATTTTATTAATCAAACCCTGTTTTTAGGGTTTTATTTATGCAACCTTAAATATTCAATGTTTCATTAATAAAATCGTAAATAATTAGGTTTCATAAATAAAATCCAAAATAAAGTAAGGTTTTGTTTAAGAAACGTTAAATTAAATCCTTTAATATTTAGGGTTTCATAAATGAAACCATAAATTAAAACTCTAAATATTTAAGGTGTCATAAATGAAACATTAAATAAAAAGCCTAAATATTTAGGGTTTTATAAATAAAACCAATTATTTAAGAAATCATTAATGAAACACTAAATTTCACCTTAAGTATTTAGAGTTTCATAAATGAAACCCTGAATATTTAGGATTCATTTGAACCCTAAATATTAAGGGTTTCATTAATGAAAACCTATATTTTTAAGGTTTCAATAATAAAATCCTAAATTACACCCTAAATATTTAGGGTTTTATTATTGAAATCCTAAATCAGAATCCTAAATAATTAGGATTCATAAATAAATTAGGATTTTGTTCATAAAACACTAAATTAAATCCCATAATATTTAGGATTTCATAAATAAAAATCTAATTATTTAGGATGTTATAAATGAAACACTAAATTTCACCTTAAATATTTAGAATTTCATAAATAAAATTTTAAATATTAAGAGTTCCATAAATGAAATTATAAAGTAAAACCCTAACTCCTAAACTATTAATGAAACCTTATATTTCACATTAAATATTTAGAGTTTCTTAAATGAAACCCTAAACTGAATCTATAAATTTAGAGTTTCATTTATGAAACATAAATATTTAGGGTTTCATAAATAAAACTCTAAATATTTGAGGTTAAATAAATGAAATCCTAAATACTTAGGATATGATAAATGAAATCATAAATCAAAACCATAAATAATTTTGTTTTCATTAATGAAACCCTAAATTGAATCACAAAATCCAAAAGCATTAATAAAACCTTAAATAATTAAAGTTTCTTAAATAAAAGTCTAAACCCAAAATCTACATATTTAGGATTTCATAAATGAAACACTAAATTTCACATCAAATATTTATATTTTTATAAGTGAAATCTTAAATATTTAAGGTCTCATAAAGGAAACCATATATATTTAGGGTTTCATAAACAAAATCACAAACTAAAATCCTAAATATTCAGGATTTCGTAATTGCAACAATAAATCAAAAACCTAAACATATAGGATTTCATAAATGAAATTTTATTTATTTATGATTTCATAAATAATATCTTATTTATTTAGGGTTTCATAAATGAAACCCTAAATTTAAACCTAAATATTTACAGTTTCAATAATAAAACTTTAAATATTTAGGGAATGAAACCCTAAGTTAAACCTTGTATAATTATGGTTTCATAAATAAAGCTCTTAATATTTGAGGTTACATAAATAAAATCCTATTATTGAAACCCTAAATTTCACTGTGAATATTTAAGCTTTCATGAGTGAAACCTTAAATATTTAAGGTCTCATAAATGAAAACCTAAATAAATGGTTTCATAAATAAAACCATAAATTTTAACCTAAATATTTAAAGTTTCATAAATAAAACCTTAAATATTTAGGATTTCATAATTGAAATAATAAATCAAAACCTTAAATATTTAGAGTTTAATAAATGAAAATTTATTTATTTAAGGTTTCATAAATGAATCTTATTTATTTAGGGTTTCATCACTTATTTGTTAGGGTTTCATTAATGAAACCCTAAATTCAAATCTAAATATTTAGAGTTTCAATAATAAAATATTAAATATGATATATTGTAAATAGTTGTTCAAAGGTATTATTACACTTTGTATGCTATATGCTTGGTTCAGCTTAAGTCCATCTTAGGTGATCATTTTATATTAAATTACTTCCATTGTCATTTTTACTAATTATAAAAGATTCTATATGATTTCATTTACAATAATAAAATTCTATTTTTAATACTTGTTTTTTCTTTAGAACGAAGCATTCAAGTTTTTAATATATGTTACTTAAGTGAACATTGTTCAATGTTACAATGATAACATTATTCTTTTTATGTGCTAAGACAACATTATTTGACCGTTATAATGTCAACTATCAAATGGAAATTTAAGTAGAAAAAAAAAATTCTTAATTAATTGGATCTCAAATCTAATACCCACTTCATTCTATGCCAAAAAAAAAATCTAAAATCTACTACATCTCTAATACTACAAACTATATTATTTTGTATCAAAGGTTACCATATTTTACCGATAATAATATAGTTATATATTTATAACTATAGGAAAAGGATGCTACTGATGTTATCAATCTATTACTAAAGAAACCTTTATCACTCAGTCTTTCAATATTTTTATGGGGAAGAACACCGACGGATCCAAGAATCTATGAGAGGGGATTAGAATTTTTTTTTTTTTTTTTTTTTTTTTACCAAAACTAAGGGTGAAATTTGCTTGAAAAAAATACAAACAAAATTGGTACAAAATTTGTCAAAAAAATTAAAAATTATGGAGGTAAAATATTAGAGTAAAACTTGCAAGATTTTTAAAAGTTGAAGATAAAAAATGTCAAATTAATTTATTAAAAATAAAATTCACTAAAAATTAAAAAAAATTGGAATAAAAATTATAATTATGACAAATATTTATTATTAATTTTATGTATAAAATTTTGATATAATCTACTGTTATAAGAAAATTAAATAAATATTAACTTAAAACTTATTTTTTTAATAAAAAATTATTAATATCTTTTTTTCTGAGTCTATATAAGGGAGAAGCTGGGGAAAGGGACTGAAGCCTTGCTTGTCCCCCTAGATCCATCCTTGGTGAAGAGTGAGTCTATTTGGACATAATATTTTATAAAGATTTTTAGAAAAAAGAAGAAGATATGAAAAAAAAAAAAAATTAATTTCTTTAAAAATTAAAATTGTCTTATGTAATAGCAATTAGTAGTATAAATTAGTTATTCGAAAAGACAATTTTAACTTATAGAAAAGTTAATTTCATTTTTTTTTCATATTTTTTTCTTTTAAAAGTCTTTCTAGAATAGTATGTCCCAACAAGCCTATATATTCCCACAAAAGGTACATTATAAAAATGTTTATCAAATACATACCCTATAATCATTTAACATCATTGTTTAATTAATAAGATACAACTAAAAATAATATTAAGAACATTTTAATTTTTATTTATATTAACTGTGTTAATTATTTAAGATTAATAATTATTAAAAAAAATATATCAAAATGTTCCAACTGTGAACCATATACTATATTTTGAGATGATGTTATATCATCACTTAATTAACAGTTGAGATAATACTACGTCATCGATAACAATCCAAAATATAACAAAAATTTTAAAGGCACCCAAAGTAAAAAATTGGTATTTTATAGGGACTCAAAATTTATTTAAGCCTTTTCCTAAAATGTTGATCATAAGGGGATATTTCAGGGGGGAAAAATTAACAAAAGATGGGAGGGGGCGTAGTTAAAAGAAAAGGAGGTGTAAAAGAAACTTCAAATTAAAGTAATAATATAATGCAAGCCCAAACTCAATTTGTTACATCTTATTGGGCCAAAATAATATACCGTAAAGGCCTGATTAACATCTATGGATAGGAAGCTAGAGATATGACAACTTTATTCACATATGTTAATACTAAGAAATAATAATAATTTGACCAAAAAAATTAGACAAGTAGTACTAAGAAAAACGTGATAATTAACACTGATAATTGAAATCATTGCAGACGTGGATGCTTGGTATACTTCACTCCAAAGTCCAAAAGGTAGCTTCAAGGAAACATTATTCTTATTATTAGTAGTTAACAAGAACCTGTTGAAATGAGGTGTGAACAAATTCCAAAATGCATTTAATCTTTCTAAAAGGGATTAATGTGGCTATTAGCAACGAAAATCAGATACCAGAAGAAAATTTGAAGTAATGGAGAAAGTGAATCTGGAATACTGAAGTGAGGACACATGGGTGTGCACAAAAAGAGACAAAGATGGTAAAAATGTGTTCCGTACAAAAATATGATTAATGACGACTCTTTGTTGTTATGCTAGTTAATTCTCAAACCAAAATGGTAAACATATCTTTCTTAAGCGAAAAAGTACGATGTAATTTATAATTCATTAAATCAGTTGATTTTTATAAAATTAATTTAAAAATTATTGAAAGTAATTTGTGATAACTTTGTAATTAAAAAGTGAAAACATAAAATAAAATAAAAATAAAAAAGTTGTAATCTTAAGATAATTGTAATTCTCATTCTCTCAATTATACTTTGCATTTATATTTTTATACGTTTATATATAAGAATTAAAAAAAAATAATGATAAAGAGAAATGAAGACATCAATTGTAATTTTTCCTAAATTTAATTAGAATGCAGTTGTTAGAAATATTTTTTATCTAAATTAAATACAACAGTGTTAAGAATTTATGCACAGTAGTTTGATACATGATGCATTCAATTATAATGTCAGAAATCATGGAATCATTAAATAACAAGGATCCGAAACTAGTGTACTGAATCTTGCAGTCTCACATGCATTACCTTCTTCCCTCTTCCTTTTAATTGGCTGTATTTTTTACTTTAGTTTGAAGAGTTTTATGTCATACGTTTGTGTCATCTTGTAAGATTTTCTTATTAGTTTTTTTCATGAAACTACGTGCAGAGTATATTGTTATTAAAAATACAAAATATAATTTATGTATTCAAAAATATCTATTTATTATGAATTTCAATTATAATATAATTTATATATTCAATAATTAATATTTATTTATTTAAAATTTTAATTATATAAATAAAATAAAAAAATTCATGCAATGCACAAAGTAAAATTCCAGTTATAAATTAAAATGCATAGTCTATTAAAAAAAAATAGAAGCGTATTAAAACCCTAAATTACTTGCAAGAGCTGATTTACTGCATTGGGTGTACTGCTTTTGCTGTAAGAGTATTTGTTTTTAAAAATCATTAATAAGATAACGTAATTTTTTTTTAATTGTGAATAAATAAAATGCTAAATTGTAATTTTGTACCTGCTTTCTTAAAATTCATCATTTTGGTTCTCTATTATTAAATTAGTAATTTTGTTTCCTTTAATTTAAAAATTTGACAAGTTTGATCTCCTGTTTAATTATTAATTAATAATTATTATTAATATATTTATTAAATTAATTATAAATTAAATAAAAATATTTAACTATTTAAAAGGATTAAAAGTGATTTTATTATTATTATCTTTTAAATAATAAAAATAAATTTTTAATGATAGATAATTAATAATTTTTAATTAACTCAATAATTTTATTAATTATAATTATTAATTAATAATCAATACCAAAATTATTAATTTTTAAAATCGAATGATCAAAATTATCAATTTAAAACTAGAAAATCAAAATTACAATTAAATATATATAAAAAGATTTTTCTATTAAAGATATTCTCACGTTTCACGTTTCAATTTTAAATTGTTATTTTGATTATTTTTTTCACTATGGAATATTCATCTTTTTGCTAATAATTAATCTCTATAAAAAAAATTGATTAATCACCTTTAATGAAATCTTTTTATTCAGCCACATTTTTTTTATCCACCAAATCTAAACCTATATCATGCTTAAACAAACCCAACTCAGTACCACTCAAATCAATTCATTCATGTTGATTTTGTTATTTCGGTCTACATTCTTGTTTTAAATTAAGAGTTGAAGTTTCAATCGGATGGGTGGGCATATAAAGGCCTTGTTGGTGAGGTCACTGTTCATTTCATTGGTCATTTCTTTTGATTTAATGAAAAGATAGGTTCCTGTCCTATGGCCCACACCCAATATAGAGGGAGATTAGTTCACTGTGGTGCTGTGAATTTGTGACACACACAGCCATATACTATATCTAATTAATGGTCGTCTTTGGTATGCATTGGTTTCCAACCTAGCTTGATCCAATGAAAAAGTTGATTAGATTCTTCTCTAACATCTTTGCTTACTTTCTTTCTCTGTTTTTTGTCTAGCATATAGTAATAGGCGCTGGTGACCTAATAAGACATGAGTTGGGGACATTACTCATCACAGAAACTGAAAGGTTACTGTGAAAATAAAGTATTTACTGGGAGCACAACCGAAGATAGCATGCACCTTCTTTTAAATGTGTTCGAATCCCCATATAACTTTAGTGTACGTAGGTCAAAGATTGAAAGCAGAAAAAGGATAACTAGTAATAGAAATACGTAACTACACTAAATTCTTAATATCATCATCATAGATCAGTTATCAACTTATTATTATTAGGTTTTTGTGGCTATAGCCTCTTTTTACCTATTCAGGCAGTTGATCCCAGTCCAAAGAATCAATTATAGCTTAAGCTTTGTTCCATATATATCTGAACATGTACAATTATGTACTCATCATATACACTATGTAGGTTTAGGTTTAGGTTTAGGTTTAGGGACAATTAAAGTTTAGAATATGCGTATAATTTTTAAAAAAAAAGTGTCTAGTTGAGAATAAGCAACTATCATTGATAGAGACAAAGAAATTCATATTGGCATTGACGAATTGAACTAGCACAAAAATAAAATAATGAAAAGAAGGGTGAGGTGGTGGATCATGCAAAAGTTGATGTTGCCATCTTACTATTTTGGGCGGTGCATCACTTTCACCATTCACTGAGACCATAGTATATTTGGATGGTACTAATTAGCTGCCTGTCCAATCGAGGCAGTTTCAAATCAATGGAAAAAATTCCAAAGGTACTCATAATTAATAATATACAAAATCAATAAAATAATATTAATACTTGTCATCGTTTCCAACGTAAATACGTAATGTACTTAACCCCTTTTGTTTTTCATTAGTTAATTAAGCCTTTTATTAAAATAAAAAATAAAAAAAAAGATACTTATGTTAATGTGAGCAACGTAATCAACTTCATGATTGGAGGGTTTGGAATTTCTTTGTTTGGGACAAGATCGTGTGGCGACATGCATATTGCTGCTGAATCTAGATATAACAGAGACCCTACATTAAGTTGAAGATAATCATTAACACATTTGATAACAAAAATGATACCATATAATATAATATACTTAAAAAAAACCATAACAATCAATTTGATGACCTAGAAAGATTCTCTCTCCCCCTTAGTGCATAGGATATGGACATTTTACTATTACAATATATAAATACCTACTTAATTAAATGAAGTATGTGTATTGTTCCTATACAGTTATTTATTTATAGGTAGTACTGAAGATACATACATATATATATATATATATATATATAAAACTTGATTAAAATATATGTATGCATGATTCAATTAGGTCATATATTCTTCCTTACACACACAAACAACACAACCTGATCATGGTTTCACAAATCTGCAAGTCGTGGGGCAGGACACTAGGAATGGTACGTATGGGACACAACCATAGGTCATACATATGTTCTTTTTGGAAACCCCTTTTTTATGGGTTTGGTCTGATTGCAGTTCTAATCTTAACAAACATTGGGCCCGGAGATTGTCACTATACTTGTTTATTCCAACTTCTTCTTTTTTCTGTTGATTTTTATGTATATGTTTATTATTATAATCATCTTACCCTTCAATTAGATTATTACACAGGAGGCAGCATGCAGCTGGTTCATGCTTACTCATTTAATTGGTGCATTATTGTACTTCACATATCGAATGATCCAAACTAACTGGGGCATTATTGTACCTCACACATGACCTACACGTTTTGTGGTGATGAGGGAAAATTAATTTACATTATGGAATGAATGTGGATGACAAGAGTAGCAGGACAACACTATATCAGAGTGTATATAGGTATGACACAGATATATATTCATTACACAGCATTTGTACTGTTTATTAATGTTGATAAAATGCATTTGACTAAGGTATATATATATAAAGTGTTTTCAGGAACCATGGTCACAGGCAGCATTAATTTATTTGCCTTTTTTTTTGGTGTGTGTGTGGGGAGATTCAACTGCTGTTGAAGATTTTTTTGGTTGTATTGGAATTGAAGTTCAGATAACAACTTTCCATCAGTATTTTTTGCGGCACCTTTGGAAGATTATCATAGGGTATAACAGCGTTAACGTTTCAAAGTAAGAAGAATTATGGATATTAAGGGTGAGTTCCCGTTCTTCTCTTTGTTTTATACACATGCCGGATTTCATAGTAGTAGTATATAATGACCACTAGATTAATAAGATTTTTCAGTTAAATACAGCGTATCTACAAAGTGTAAACGTAGAGGGTTTAATTGCTACGTCAAATTCTATAATTTAATAAGGAATTTTAATAATATACATGTCTTTAAGACTTTAAATATTCTTTTCTCTTTATTCTTAAATGGTTAATTTTGAATAATTTTTAAAAAGGTACTGATAGCTAAATAATTTATATATTAATTCATAATAGTTAAATATTTTTAACCAATTAAATACATTTTACTAATACTAGTCGTTATCAACACCCTTTACTTTAGAAGTGGTTAAGGACAAATATGTTTGTCATAGAATAATTAGTCGACAAGGCACTAACTAATTAGTTGCATTTGAGCTAAGTTTGGCATATATAATTAAACTTTTGGCAAGTCAATTATCCCAACATAGGCCTTTAAGCTTGATTTATAATGGGGGCATTGACAAATGACTAAACCCACCACACCAGTATTTAATTATGACGTTTTATGATCTATATCAGTCATGCATTATGCATAATGTAACTGCAATTTTCAAACCCAACAATTTAAGTTGTGGAATTTTAGGTAAACTTTCAATTACAAGGTGCTGATATATAATTGGCCGTAAATGCAAAGTTTAATTACTCCAAAGTTTTTCTTTCTTCATTAGGTTTGTGTTATAATTAACTACTTATTGGTATTAATTTCCTTTGAATAGAAAGAATGACTCCATTATTAGAAGGCAAATTAAGTCATCATGAAGTGGTATCTGTTGCCATAGGCATTTGGATTTGGTCCTTTTTTTTATCAGCGATTTGGATTTGGTCCTTACCTAGATAGATAGAGAAGTGAAGTCAGCAAAAAAGGGCCACTTTTTCTGGTTCATAAAGCACACTGATGATGCCAAAAGCTTGGTTAAATATTAACACCATACAGGAAAATTTTCTGTAGCACACATGGCATCCTTTGACTAGTCACCTTTCAATATATACACAACAAGAGCTTGCCATTGCCACCTGTGGCCTACCCAAAAAAGACATTTCATCCATTCATTCATCAAAATATATCTTGTATTTGTGTTTTATTATGAACAACCCCTAGCTTATTTGTGTTTGTTGTAGTTTTCTTTTGGGAGTTTTGTCCCTTTGAATATAAAAAGAAAAACAAAAAATATGAGTCTGGGGGAAGAAATTATATATTCTCTCTCTTAACATGATAAGCTAACATTTGAATTTTTACATTCCTAAGTTTAGTGTTCAATCGTGTCTCAAATATTGAAAATAAAATACTTATGAAAAGGAAAATAAAAATATGAAACTCACTTTTTTTGTTTATATATTTGGATTAAGATTGATTAATTGATTCACCATTGTACGTGCATATACATCCAATTATATTATTAGGGTTTTCCAATCCAAGCTGGGCGACAAATACCAGTACACTTGAAATGAACAAACGTAAAAGCTTTTAAGAATGCATACCAGTTTGAAAATTAATTAACCACCTTATTATCATAAGTATTATTTACAGAGTATATTATAGCATAGTTGTTTGATAAAAATATGGTACTTGTTCCACTCTTCTCAACAAATAGATCCAGGAAAGATAAGTGCCTAAGTGGTACTCCTTAACCCCACACTACCCATATGATCATGGACCAGTCTCAACAAAGTAATCAATAAAATCAAATGAGTCCCATATTTAGGTGAATTAATATTCCGTGGTCCTACGTTCGGTTAATTCTGACTATACATTTAACACTTTTAACAATTGGAAAATTGAATCAAAAGAGAGATAGTCACAAATTTTAATGTTACTTCTAAGTTGTATAAAGCCAGCATATATATATATTCACAATTTCCTCAATTTGGTTTAATTCCGAAATTAATTATAGACTAATTCAAACTCTAGACTTTTGCTTGATGAAAATCTTACATGTATAATGTTACTTGCTCAGAGCCTCAGACATGCATGTGCAAACTTCACAGATCGGAGATCACAGGAGCTAACTCAACCCTCATATATATACGGGAATAGTTAGAGAAATTAATAAAAAGATAAAAGTAAATGGTATAACGACAACACCATAAAATTTGTTGGAAAGTATTTTTTTTTTAATGCATATATCATTGCTTTAACGACAACATTTCGTTATATGATGTATAGTGCAATCCTAACTTTTAACAGATCACAGAAAATGCCAGGGTTCGACAGATAAGATCAAATTTTACTGTATCAAAAGCTGTAATGCACAATGCAGCTTCATGTTTGGTTTTTAAAAACTATAATAATTATCTTGTAGTGTAGTTTTTACCGTACCATGTAGAGAGGTCAAATTGTATTTGCATTAATTAAAATTTGACATATTTGTAGGGGGAAAAATATTATTGTGACGGCGAAACGAAGAAAAAATGGGACATAAAATTAATTTTAACGGCACAAAATAATTCGATGGAGACCTTAGGATGGTACAAATTGAGATGTGTGATTACGTCCTACAATCTCACTAGATATTTAATTATGCTTATCTAAGATCACCTCAACAAGAAATCCAGTAGTATTTTTTATGCATATACAAGCCTAATAAAAAGCTCTGGCTATTTAATTTAATTTTAATTTAAATAGAATTTAATTTTGAATCATTAAATATTAATTGAAATGTGTGACTAAATTAATCTTAAATATAAGAGTGGTTTAATGTCTTAAATAAAAATGGAGTTAAACAATCTAATCCAATAATTAATGTTTAGTTTAATGAAAAAAGTTGTACTAATCGTTATTAAGTACATAGAGAATTGCATACCAATAATTTATTATGAGATTTTAACCCCATTTTTATATAGAATAAGTTAGACAACTCTTTTCTCTAAAAAAAAAAAAACAGTTAGACAACTCTTTAAAGATAAAACAAATAAATCTAAGTGCATGTTTGATTTGTGTTATATTATTTTGATAATCACACTGAAATACCATTTAATCTTATTTTATATAAATTTTTACATGTTTGGTTTAATTTTGAGGAAATGATTCTAGGTCCACGCTTGAATCTAAATTGAAATAACTTTAGATAATTTTCACATTAGATAAATATTTTATATTGTGTTTTACATCACTTCTCTTCAAAAAAAATTCAAATACAAATCACATGACTTTAAAATTAATTTTAACTGAAAATAATTTTATAAAATCAATTTTGGCAACTTTAATTTCATCTAAATACACATTAAGTTTTACATGCAATTAATTTTTCCAAACACGCCTAATTTCGTTATAGATAGCATCTGGACATTTTTAAAATCTCTAAACATCATTCACAGCTATAGTTTTTTAAATGGTAAAACGTGGATTTTCCTGATAACACTGGTTGCATATAATATGCAATTTTTGTTTTTTCATTTCCGTAAGCAATAACTTAAGTAGAAAGTAATGAAGTGAAATTATTAGTGGAGTTATTACGTGACAAACTAATGAAACCTGAGAGATCATGGGGTAGGGAGTAAAGGAAAAAAGTTAGTGAAGCTTAATTAAGAATTTAAGACGAAAAAGTTTGTGAAGATTAATACTACACCGAACACTAACATTGTTTCACGTTACTTTTATCACAAGATATATTAATGGAGCTACTTTAATTTAAAGAGATGAATGAGTTTGTTTATAAAACAAAAAATTTCAGAAAACATTTTTTACGAGAAGAAAAAAAAATTAGTTTCTACAGTTAATTTATCAAAATTTTATTTTTTAAAAAAAAAATTATATGAATTTTTTATTTATCAATAAGTTAACTTGAAAATTAATTATAACTTATTGATAAAAAAAACTTATTTTATTTTTTCTTCCTAATTTCTCCTTTTTAGCATAATTTAAGAAGAAGCTTATTACATATCTTAAATCGTTAACTTAAAGTTAATTATTTATTGAATTGAATAAGTGATAAGTTAGGTTATATGGTAGAAGAAAGATGTCGTGTATGTTTGGAAACACATCACTATCAGCTAAAATTTTGCTCTAAACATAAATGTTGGATGCCAAATCAAACATTCGTAAATTCTACTTCCTCAACTAAAAAAACTAACCATACTTAAATAACATAAATAAAAAAAAAAAGACTGAATTGAAAAAATGAAAACTACTAATTAAAAGGTTATCGGTAATACTGGTAGTGGTACTGTTAATGGCAACAAGTTGAGTTGAGAAGTGAGGAAAGGTGGGCCCAGAGGCAGAGTGCATGTGATGGTTGGTACGGAGGAGCAGGCTTTGGACTTTGGAGGATTAACTATTACTTGTCCGAGTTGAGAGTTCAGGCACCCAAAAAAGGGGGCACGATTTGTTATTGCAGAATCGAATTGGAAGGGAATGTGGCAATTTTTTGTTTGTTTGTTTTTTGCAAAAAATAAAAATAAAAGAGCATTGATTCATTTGATGGGACTCAGTGGTAGAGTGAGAAAGAGAAACCAAATCTTTTGTTTGTTAGTTACTACTACGATATTTCACGTGGCTGTTGTGGCGTTGGTTCTGTTCCAATGAAAAGCAAAGCACCCCCTTCATTTATGGCTCTGTCTGACACTGACCTTGTGCCACAGTTACCCTTACTTGGAAGAGTAACTCTTAACAGAAGCAAAAGCAGAAGCATTCATTCATTCATTCATATCAGGGAGAGCACAAGTTGTTGCCACAAATGGAATTTCTTTCAAGGCCATGCATCCCTCTTGCTGGATTTGTTATTATTATTGACTTGGTTACCTTACCGAACTAGAGAGTTAGGTAACTTTGGGATTAGTAGTTTCTTTTCTCGACCAACTCACAACTCTTTTGGAATTTTAACTCCTTCTCAGTTTTTTCTTATTATTATCATTGCTATTATACTTTGGATAACTAGTATGTGTTTCAGGAGATACGTGCGTTGTTGTTACTCAATTTTGGCTTATTGCCATTCATTATAAATACCTATAGAAAATGTATCTAAATTTTTGGCTTATTATTACTACTATTCATTGTTGATGCTAGTGTGCTACTATTTTGGAGTTGTTAATTTATTACGCTAACCCACTTTAGCACGCGTTTACGCTGCAGACTGGAGAGTAACCAGCGTTATTTTTGGAAAAGGGCATGGGTGCTCGCTGTACAACCTAAAAAGGGGATGTTCATAGTAACTTTTGGTTTTTCATGTTATTTAACAGAATAACTCTAATAACTTTTGGTTTACTGATATCTTTTATTATAATAATAAGTATTTTCTATCAAATTAGTATCGAATAAAAGGTAAATACATTTTAATTTGAAGAGGATAGAATAAGAGAATTTACTCTATCTAAAAATATTTCTTTTTAAAACAAAATTTGCAATTTTAATAACACATTTTTTAAGGGTAAATATGTTTCAGCTATTTGAAATATGTAAAAAAATATATTAATGTCATTCTCATCAATTTTTTCATAGTAATTTTATCTCTATAAAAATAAAATATACTTTTTACATGTCTTTGATAATAACTCTTGTGAATAATAACTCTCTTTAAGAGTATTCACATATGTGTGGAGTTATAGTAATAAACTTAAAAGAACAAACAAACATATTATATACAAGATCTGTTTGATTATATACTTAATATTATATTATTTTATATGTGTTTGGATAGTTTGAGGAATAATTTTGTTGAGAATTGTCGAAGATTGTCACCTAAAAATAATAATAAAGATTAATATTTAATTGTTGTTTAAAGATATGCAAATAATCAAATATTTGTAAATACATTAAAATTTCTTTTAATAAAATTATCACAAAAATTAATATTGTTTAGAAATTCAAAACATATTTTACCCATTTTTTAATTGAAACATTTGGTTCCATGTTTTCAATTTCAAAAACATTGAGATGTGTACTTCATTAATGGTGAAAGAATGATGCATGTTTGTTTATTAGTTATATAACCATGGTTTTTAATTATTTAATTATGAATAAGTTTAATTTATATTTATATAATTTTTTAAAAGTACAAAATCAACCTTTTAAATTGACTACAAATACCAAAATCACAATTTTTTTTAATAAAAGATTGAAAGACTATAATCGCAAATTTTTAAAAATAAAAGACAAAATATTTCAATTAAAAAATAAAAAATTAGAGATTCATTCAGATACTCATAAAAAGATGTAAAATAGTTATGTTATTATGCATAATTTTGAATAGAAAAAGAAGCAAGCATATTTGGAGACGTAAGGTAACTATCAAATCTCTGTCTTTTTCTGGTTGAGAGTTAATGATGGTGTGACTTGTGAGTAAAAAATGTATACGATGGGTATAGTATATTACTAGTACATGGTATTTTATGCATAAAGTTGCAGATGAGAGGTAGTCAATCGCGGGAACACACACAGGGCTCGAGAATCACAGAGTATCGGGACTCGCACTTATCATTCCCTTCTCTCCTCATTCATCGTTTCGACACACCTACATTCGTGCCTATATAACATGATCAGCTACATGTATTAAAATAATTACTAGTAAATTAAATAAGTATTTTTATCAAAATTAAAGTTTACAGTCAATTTTTATTATTAATATAACATTTTTGATAATTTCTCATGTACCAGATTAACAACTTACCGAAATACTTTATTTAGATTTAAGAGAAAAATAAATAGTAGAAACAAAAAAGTAATAAGAAGAGAGATTATAATCCATTGACCCCAAGTTCAAAATTAATTTGAATAGTTTTTAAACGTTTTGTTTGAAGTTAAAAAATAATTTAAAATTAATTTCTGGTCTACCTTGATCATGAATTAAAATAATTCATTAATAATAAATTATTTATTAAATCCAAATTTCATATTAAATTTTACTTTAAAATTATGTCACTTCAAACTTAATTATAATTAAAATCAATCAGTAGACTTAGTTTGCTACTCTAAACTCATACTGAAAACTCAAACCCCATCCAAGATTTAGGAATGGTGTGATATTTTGAAGGATGGTGAAATGAGGATGAATTGCAGCAAATTTTAAATCTTTTGTATTGAATTAAAAGTTTTATATTTAATTTTACTATTAACTTGCTTTCAAAATAAAAATATTCAAACATAGTTAAATATTATTATTTTAACCCAATTTTCAATAAGAAAATTATAAAATAGGATGGATGGTTAAAAAAAATGTCATAAATTTGACCACGAATAAAAAATACTTAATTTTATTTGAATTGAAATTTACTGATGTTCACGCACACATGCACTTGTATCATGATCTAAGATGCCCTTTGGTTATCTTATCTATACCACAATTACAATGCCAATACAAACATGCTCCAAGATGGTAATCCATCCAATTATTTAGCATTTAAATTGCTAGAATTAGCTCCCTAGTATACAATTTTTCTGGTTATCTATTAGTATACCTTTGATCGTTTTAGCAAAAGTGGAGGATATATATATATATATATATATATATTGATTGGTTGGTAGAAGAAATGTTTATTGTTTGTAGAACCAAAATGCTCCATTAAAGGTATGAAGTCCAGAATTCAAAAAGAAAAATTAAATATGTTTTTAGTATTTTTTTTTTTTTTTAGTATTAGTCATGTTTCTTTTAGTTTTTTAAATAAAAAAATATTTTTTTATTCTTTAAAATAGAAAATATTTTTTTAATCCTTCACACAAAAATATCAAACATGAGATAAAAAATTTATAATTTATAATATTTTTTAAATCGTCACCATTTAATTTATAACATTCTTATATATATTTATGGTGATTAAAAAATCATCACAAATTATAAATATTTTTTTTATTTAATGTTTTTTTTTTAGAATGGCTAAAAAAACATTTTAAAAAACAAAAAATTTAAACAAAAAAACTATTACTTATATTTAAAAGAATAAAAATATATTTAAATCATAAAAAAAAATTTCTATTGCTTCTTTATATCGGGAGAGTACTTTATTGGTAGAAAAGACTTCTTGATATTAGAAATGATTTTTTATAATTAATAAGAGAGCTATATAGATAATTGCAAACAATATTTAAGTTTGTTGTAATTTCAACAATTTTAATGTTTAAATTTAAATTTTAACACATCATGTCATCTCCCATTATAGAGTTGAAATACTGTTCAGTGTTTACCTGCTGTAGCTATCCAGATGCGATTATTATATAATATAAAGTATAAATTTTTATGTTCAAATAAATAAAAAATAAAAAAAACAGTTGACAGTGACACATTATCCTGACTGATTGTTTTATTCACTCAAGTAGACTAATGAAGGTATGAATGAGAAAAGGGTAAAATTGGTCATAGAAAATAGAATTTTCAGAGACAAGTTCTTATGTGATGTGCCAAAAGGGTTGGCTTGATGATGGATGGACATAACATAACATAATTGACACCAAGCAAGAATCATTCAAAGGACAGACAGGGAAAGGAATATGTCAAATAAAGGGTCATCACTATACTAATGAGTCTCTTCTCTTCGCAAACTGACAACTATTTCATTCACTTTTCATCACATCCTCTAGATGGCACAATGGCTCTAACTCTGACGGATTCACTCACATAACTTTTTTTATTTTTAGTAGTTATGTTTATGTTTATGTATCGACATTTTAATAGTATTACAAAAAACTTATTCATTTTTTTTTCTTTTATTATATTATATTATATTTGTATTTTTCATCTCTTTCGATCTTTTTAAGTATTTACTAAAATGTAAATGTTTATTTTCCTTTTATCTAGGTGAGTTGGATTTTAAAGAGAGGTAAATATAGGTCATTTTGAGCTGGTAATAATTTTGAGGCTGGAATAACTTTCTTTTTGTTAGGAGAAAACCTAACCAACTTGGTGATAATTAGGTTGAGTTGGGTTGAATGATCAAAATTAATATTACAATAACAAGAAATTAAAAAACATAAAAACAAAAAATAATGTTAATCTTTATCTTTACTTAAGTAATTTAGTAAATAAAAAGATCTTAAAATTAATTCAAATAAGAAATAAATAAAAGAATCATAAAATAAATATAGGAAAAAATAATCAGTGACAAAACTCATTTCTTAATTTCTTTTTGTGACTTTCATATCTTATAATATTTTGTGAAATATTGTATCCATTACTAATGTTTTCAACATTTATTTATATTGGCTTCTTAGTTTAACTTTTTTTTCTCCATTTGAACGAGACCTGAAATAATTTTTTTTTAAATATTTGTTTTTAAGGAGATAGTTATATAGTATAGGTTTTTTTTGTCAACAAATATAGACTTTTGAGCCAATATGGATGCATTTTACTTTAGAAAAACCCATAACAAATAATTTTATTTGTTTTTGTTAAAAGACCTAAAACGAAGACTTGAGTTACTTTATTTTTGTGTCAGCTAGTCCCAATACTTGCAATTTACAATATTTTAGGTGCAAGTATTGAATGTTTATTTAATTGGTTAGTTATTGAATAAATGCATTTGATAGCCAGAAACTTAGTTTATTTCTTTTTTCGTGAGTTCTTTGATTATTTTGTCTATTTTATAAAAATTATTTTAAGGAAATGTTGGAAAGAGGTTAATTTAAAAGCTATCAATTAAAAAAAAAATATTGAAGATTTGAGAATTTGCTGAGCTAGCTTAAGCCGTCCTAATAGATAAACATAAGCTCAAAGCAGTATATTTCATTGAGAGAAAGTTTTTAATTGGATAAATGATAATAATATAAAATTTATTTTACAATTCTCAGTTGATATATTATAATATTACTGTGTGACAACAATTTAATAGCAAAATTACATTTTGTCCTCTGCCCCTTTTCTTTTAAAGATTTTGGTGGTTTACAGTTGTAATCTTGAAGAGATATGCCCGTTTAGAAAGGGAATTTCGTACTTTGTCCACTTCTGAACTTGATAACAAAATCTGTCAAAACCTAATTAAATTGGTTGTAATTTACTACTACACCTTAAAAGTGGACTTTGCACATGTTTCGCTGACTCCTTAAACAAATCAACTTTGAGGATCAAGGCGTATCTCAAATCTAGAATTAATTACTTCAATAATTTTTTTAATTAATATTAGAACTCGAGCCCTACACTATGTTCTTGTCATCATTTCCTTCAATGACGTACAAAACTTAATAACCAACTGTTATTAATCGGAAAATTACTAGGACTATCCATTTGAACTTTGGGATAATTAATTCCTCAAACCATGAAAAAAAAAATCGTCTGGTAATTGCATTTTTTTGAATAACTTTAAATTTTACTTTATTAACTCTATTTTTTCTTTACCATTTTCTTCCAGACTTTTCGAGATTTAGTTAAGTAGCCTTTGGTCTTTTTTTTGCTTTCTTTTTTCCTTAAAAAGAATTGAGCCAAACATATTTGGATTTTTGTAAAAATGAAAATCAAATACCTTGATTTAATAAAAGAAAAAAGAGGAAAAAATTAAATCAATTGAAGTATATCTCTTTTAGAAGTTAAGAAAAAAAAAAAACGCATGTACCTTGACTTCCTTTTTCATCCCTTCATTCTTGGAAATTTAAATGAAATTTTTAATTTAAAACTTTAAGACAACTTTTATTTTATTTTTAAATCTTGATGTTAAGTTTTAACTTTAAAATACTTTTTAAAATAAGAGAATGGGTCAAACGTGACCAGCTTACACCCTAGACTATAATGAATTGGATAATATAAAATGAGGGTAATAATGATTGGATTGGCCTCTTGATCATTTGATTGAGGAAAAACAGTATATATTATAAAAGAATATAGTTTATTAATCATGTGAAGGTTCATTAATGACTTATTTTTAGCTCATCCTTTTATATGTATATGTGTGTGTGGTGGGGGGTGGGGGAAAGTTGAAAGAATAAAGAAATGAAAGCAGAAAATGCCTTTTAATTATATAAACAAAACATTTTTTCCACATACTTAATTTTCCTTTAACCATCTTCGTTCTCATACGTAGACTTTTATTATACTTTGATATTAGTTGGTTCTTCTTTTTTTACTACAAAGTATTTTTTACTTAATAATTTTTAAAAAATATTACAAGATAATAAAAAAACCGATGCCTCGTTTAATTTTTAAGGTTACACCACTAACTTGAAAGATAGTTGGCCAATAAAAATTTATGAACAATAATCAAACTCAATATTTTAACAACAGATAGATGCTTGAGCCTCCCACTAGCTACTTCCATGCATTGATGGAAGAGATCACAAATTAAGCACAGAAAAAAAAAGAAGAAATTTCTTCATTCAGACTAATTAGTAGTAGTAATTAGCACTTGTGTGAATGATTAGTAAATAAGTGATACTCAAAAGAGAGAATGGCTAGCTATAATATATGCCCGCATCACCAGTAGTGTGACATGATCTATATGCATGTCTACCCCATCATATAGATGTGAATGATATGAATACGATAGATAGATATATACCAAATGTTTTTCGATCATTGTGTAGTCCATTCCATGCTAGCTACTTATAGCTACCTATTGTCTACGCATCCAATGGTTTATGGTTGTATATAAATACATGATTCATATATAATTTTATAATAATCTACTTATATATACCAACCATATACTATATATGTGTATTTGAACTTCCTTTCCCTATCAAAATAAAGCAGACATAGTGACATACACTGCTAGTTGATGCGCATCCAACTCTTTTGGGGTGGGGGCAAATAGCTCATGCTCTTTCATTTTCAACTTTCAGCATACACTTAATTATAATTCTTAAAACCAACAAAATGGAGACCGATCTGACTTTTTCTTTCTCCATGTCGGCTTTCTAAAAATTATATATCCTAGCTAGGCCATTATAGTTTATATATTATTTACTATTTAGAACTTTTATATCCTTAACTCTCTTTTTTTCGCAAATCTTATTCGTCCTCTTCTTCTTATTCTTATTCTTCATTCACCTATATGTATAAAGTGCCTTTTTGTAATAGCTTAAGAACACATTAGCCGAGAAGCAAATTGCCCTTCTTAGCCAAAATCATTTGATTAATTCGGGATCTTGTTAAAGTAAAGTTAGTTGAACTATGCAACTAAAATTATCCATGCGACAACAAAAGGTCAAACATGAATTTAATAACTTAATCTACATAGCAACAAAATGATTCAAAAGAGATAACCATTACGAAAACCTAAAATCAAGATTCATACTAATTAATCAACCTAACTTTAAGGAACTTATAAAATGATAGAGATAAAAGAGAAAAAAAAAGAAGAAGAGGCGAAGAGAAGACCATGAATCTAAAAGAAATGTTCCCAATTTCTTCAAGGCTTTCAATGGCGGATGATGATTTCCTCAACAGTATAATACTCGTTCATTTGATGATGAAAGTTTGGCGTTGGGTGCCATGCTATTGCTAGGGTGTAGAGCCTGTTCACGCTAGTGTAATTTTCCATCCACCAGGTGCTCTACGAGCAGAACTAACTGCTTGTGTCTCTACAAAGTTGTAGATATTTTCACCCATCAAAATTTGGGCATTTGTCCCATATATATCATTTTAATATTTTCAACTTTTTTTTGTTTCAAAGTATGAGGTGCTAACATATTCTTATGGTGATAACGTGATAGTTGATCACCTGTCTAAAAAATGATTTTTTTTAATTTAATCTTTAAATTTGATAATTTATTGACATTTTAGTTCATAAATTAAATCACCTACTGATATTTTGTTCATTGAACATAACTACGTGCATTTTTGTTTAAATTTGATTTTGGTAAAAAAATATAGCTTAGAACTTTATAGAAACTTGTAAACTCTTTCACTTGAATTTAATCATTAACTATTTTTAATTTGTATGTAAATTAATTTCGTATTTATAAGATAATTTAAATGATAGAATTGATAAGAGATGGTGAAAAAAATAAAGGATTAAAAAATACAAGGGAATATGGTATTGTCAATGACTCAATTATCATACATAGCAATGATTCAATTATAATTTATCAAGTGATCATCAAAATATCACATGGAGATTAGGGTTAACGAAAGATTATTAACTCAAGATTATGTTATTATATTTTTTTTATATTTTCAATAATTAAATTTGAATTTTCATATTTTAAAGATCAAATTTTAGATGTTCATATTTTTAAGCCTAGAATAAATATTTATCTTTAAATTTTACTACACTATGGCGAGTTATCTTTAAAATTTACTATTCTACGGAGGGTTACTTCTATAATTATAATTAGTATCTAACAAAAACATGTAATATATCTATTATAAGTATGATAATTAATATATTTAAATTTAAATTTATTAAATTAATATTGAGTGAGTGGCTTTATGGGTGGGGAGGACATTGTCAACACAAACCATCAAGCCACATTACATACTACAAATTGACTTGATATTTTCATGAATGACTTCGTAATCCACTCACAACTTTCAAGTTCATGAAGAATGATTTAGTTATTAGTAATGGAGGAAAAAAAAGTCTAAAGTGTAGTAGTAGTATTACTAACCATATAAGATTGTTTTAATTAATAAAATTTACATTTATTATATTAAAGAGACAAATATAGTATATTATATCAATATTTAATATATTAAATTAATGATTAATAGTGTATTCTTGGTGGGTACTTGGGGTGTTTTGTTGTATATTTGGTTTGAAGTTATATTTTAAGTAAAAATATATTTTGAAGTTATAATCCTATAAAAAAAAAGTTATATTTTATAAAAAAAAATTCAATTTCATTTATTTAACTTTTTATATTCAAGATTTAATTGGTGAAAGTGTTATAACTTTAGACAGGACAAATACATATCCGAACGCACACAATGATGTACATAATAAAATAACTTATAAAATATTTGTAAATAATTTTGTAACTTAATTAATACAATTATTATGATATTTTTTATTTTTATTCTCAATTACAAAATTAATCATCAAAATTTAATATTTAACTAATATTTATAATATTCAAATTTTAATATATAAAAGAACAAATCCCATCTTTAAATTTAAACTCTATAATTTAAATAACATGCTTTTAGGAATGAGGTAGGGGTAAAAAAAATTAAATGTAAAATATTTTTTTTAACTTCTTTAAATCAACTGTAAAATTATACTTTAAAGATTTGTATTTTTTATTCAAACTTTTAAGATTTATATTAATATTCACATCTTTGTCTTAATATTTATAACCTTATTAAGGAAAAGAATAGTAAGCTATATATAACATATTATAACAAAATTTATCACCTAATAATTTAAATTAACAAAAATAATTTATTAAAAAAAAATCAATGCTCTAAAAATTGGAGGCTTTAAGACTATTGTCTCAATGATCTAATGAGTAACCATGCCTTGATTTGAGCATTTTAACTCTCCTATTGTTTGTAAATTTGTTGAAGAAATAATTGTTGTCTCTAAATAGTTTTCATGAGTTTAAAATGACTCAAAAAAAAAATTGTTTAGAGATAATAATTACTTTAACAAACTTATATATTAATAATTATCAATAGAGTTAAAATATTGAAGTGATAAAATTTTGAACAAAGCATTATTAGTAATTAATAAGGCCCTGAAACTCTCTAAATTTAAATTCTTAACTTGTAATTACTCTAAAAACACTGTATATATGAGAAATAAAAAAGAATTTAGCTTAACTTTATAATTGTATATCAGTCTTTAAAGTTTGCACACAAGACACAACCTTAAACAAGTAAAGTACTATACCATGCAAGTGAAGACAATTAATTATTATAATCATGATGATTACGAAATGACATTAACAAGAAATGTTGGAGTATGTGGCTATGGCCTATATATGTGCATCACTGTGCAAGACACAGACACCAGTGCTGCAAGCTACTATGAGCCGTGCGGGTCTTGGAATTCTTGTGATAGGTCTCATGCGCCGGTGTCGCAGATTGAATCCTTCTTTTTCTGCAACTATATTAATGTCTTATCACACTCAGTGTTTTGATCTCACTTTTTTTTTTTTTTTATCTTTGTAAAACTTATCATTATCCAATGATGTTAACTTGTTAAGTAACGTTTCCATCTATATCTGCTGCAAGTTTAAAAATAAATTTTTGATTTATAACAATTATTTTAAAATTCACGCAAATTAGATTAGAATGTAAAATTTACATTATCATTAGACTTTTTTTTTTTTTTGTTAAAAATTGATTTAACAGTGATGTATTGATAATATAAAATAATTTTATATTATTATTTAATTATAATTCATATTATTTATATAAAATTTAATTTTTTTTTATAAAAATTAATTATCATATTAATATATTATAAATGAAAGATTTTCAATGATAATATAAAAAATTTTATATTGATATTATCATTAAACACATATTTATAACCAAACTGACATAAAAGTAACCCATAAATTATAAAAAAAAATTAGTACATTATTGACAACTTTGCTTATCATTAATTAAAGTATTGTTAAATTTCTAGCATGCCAAAAAGTTTGACCTTTGAGTTGCCTACTAAATACTTATAGTTGGCAATGTCATTGCTACTCCTAAGGATGTCATAAATACATCCATCACAACAACAAATAAATCAAAAATTGTTATCATGATATTATCTTTTATTGACAATTAGTCAGTTGTGATTATACTTTATTGACACATGTCATAAAGAAATTAATAATATATTTTTAATCATTTTTAGTTTCCTAACCTTTTGTAATCTTAAAAACACTGATAACAATTTGAGGTAAAATATTGAGTAAGATTATGAATAAATTATAATAAAAAAACTATTAATAAAGAAGAATAAGTTATATTATCTTTAATCTCTTTAATACAAATTTTAATAAAAGAATATTAAATAGTATTCACATAATAAAAATTTTGAATGCTTAAAATTAATAATAGAATAAATTATATTTTACTACATTATTGGTTTAGAATACCCATTAACTTTATTGATAATTAATATATGAAAAAAATTTATTTGATAATTTTAGTAAATTTTTTATGAATAAACTATCGTAACACTCCTGATATTTGTTTCAATTATATATGTATTCTTTCTTTTTTTATCATTACTTTGACACCTCTTGCTTTAATGATGTTAAGTTGCTGTTAGTTTTTTAAATGAATTTATATTTAATTATAATTAATTTATTTAAAATATCATAAAACTCATCACACATATATTCTTTAAATTTTAAATGTATCATACATTTATCCCTTAATGTTTAAACGCATTATACATGTATTTTTAAACTTTTTAATACATTACACACGCATCCCTTATGTTTAAAAAAAAGAAGATAAGAACATTTTTTAGAAAAAAAAATATTATAAAAGTCATGTGCTAGTCATATGACATAAAATTGAGGTGCAAATGTAATGAGATATCAAAAGTTAGAAGATTTTGTGTAGAGATAAAAATAGGAAGGGATGTATATATAATTAAAGTAAACCTTAAAAAATATTAGTGTAATTTGCTCAATTTTTATTTCTCAACCACATTTATATTCAAGTTTATTTATATGATTCTACTCACTAAACTTATTAAAATTATTAAATAAGGATGGATGGATTGAATATACATGTTAGATTGGTGATAGTTGTACACAAATTTTAATATTAAATCTAATAATTCAATTAAAAATGAAAAAGAAAGGAGGAAGATTCTTTTATAAAATAACTTTTGTATTAAAAATATTTTTTCCCTAAAAACTAAACATACACTTAAAAGCTTCAAAATTGTACTTTAATCCATGCCATTGTACATCCATATCAGCGTGAAACAACCATGATCGGTTTCCTTGAGTTGACACTAACCAAAACGCCAGCTAGCCCCTCAATTTGTCCCCTCCACCATGCATCGATCAACTCCACAAGTTAATACCATTAAATTATAAACCTTTGTCATATGCCTAGCTACAGTCACAAACCAAATTAATCCTCTCACCTATTATTGGTGAATTCTATCTATCTCCATGTTTTCAGTGGAAAGTTAACTAATATTTGCATTGAGGCTACATGACTACCCCCTTTCCCCAACACCCAACTAATGTTGCCTTTCCTGTGTTGAGCTTATCAAATTAACCATCATTTTGCTATAGGATTTATCTTTCCTATTTTTTCTTTTAACACAAAAATATTATTTGCGTTAATCTAAAGATTAATGGTGTGCTTGATTTAATGTTAGGTTAAATATTCATACAATCCATGTCAGAGAAGTAAAAAATTAACCTTTTGACAATGTGAGTTTCTCAACATTAAATTAAATATGTACTAAATCTTACCTGAAAGGCAAATATGAAAACATTATATTAACCAAACTCAATTATATATTATTGCATAAGACTTTTCAAACTCAAAAATTTAAGTATTTTTTATTTTTAACATACTCTTCAGATTCCACATGCACATTGATATCTTCCAATACTTATAAACTGAAAAACAATAAACATTAATTCTATTTTGGGAGGTTTTCTGATGAGCTACAATAACAGTCATAATAAATGAATCTCTC
This sequence comes from Amphicarpaea edgeworthii, assembly GCA_014843725.1. Taxonomy (NCBI): domain Eukaryota; kingdom Viridiplantae; phylum Streptophyta; class Magnoliopsida; order Fabales; family Fabaceae; genus Amphicarpaea; species Amphicarpaea edgeworthii. Next base: position 8,066,175 of record CM026325.1, read on the forward strand.
AAAGAATAACTAGTCAATTAAGGCTGTACAATGAATAAAAGAAGAAATTGAATGTGAGTTGAGAAAGAGAAGTGAATGCAGTTTGTGTACTCAGTGAAATTTACTTTTCCTTCCTTGCCGTTGCAAACTAGTCTTGATAAATGTTGGTCATATTTGTTTTGTGCAGTGACTAAATTTTCAAACTTTGTTTCATATGAATAATATAGATATGTTTGTAAGAGGCATTAGACAATGAAACGTCTCCCACATTGAGATTTTGCTGACCTGATCCTTCATTAGGAGACACATTGGTTAAGTTCCTCCTAATGTGAGAAACGCTTGACCAATGTGCTCTTAACGGAAAGCGCTTGATTGTTTAACGTCTTTTACAGCTAAGTTTAATTATTCAATTTGAAAGGTATTTGATCACTAAATAAATTGATAAAATATTTTAAGATCAACCCAAATTAATATTTTTTTTATAAAGAAAACACCTATGTAGATCCCAGAGTCGAATCTTAGACGGTCTAGCTCATGTTTACTTGCCTATCCCTAGAGTAAATAGTGCATGTTGAAATTATTATTAGTGTTTGGTTACAAGTAAATAGTGCAAGAAGCGTATTAATAGGTTACTTAAATTAATATATTGGCTAAGAAACATTTCTTATTATATGTTAAATATTTTTTAAATAGTTAAAAGGTTAACATTGAATTATTTATGTCTTTAATTAATATAATAAATATTTTTCTTTTCATTAAATATCTTCTAAGAACACACTAGCTATTATATCACATGATATGGATGTTAAAAGACCAAAATGTATTAAAATTACAATAAAGTTTGTTATAGAATCCATGTTATCACAATGGTTCTTTTTGAAGAACACATTATAAAAATCCATTTAAAATAGTATTATTTGAATTTCGTATTAAGTGTGATTATTATAATAATTTATACTTATTGAGACCACTATAGTTACGCAACAAAAAAAGATTACTGTAAAAAAGGTTCCATAAAAAAAAGAAAATTTGAAAAAGAAAAGAAAAAAAAGGTACTATGACAATTTGGTGGCGCTGTGTTCCCTGTATAAACGCATATTTGTTTGAGGCCACATGATTATTTATTTATTTTCATGGGAATTTGATCTGGTTGCCTTATTTTCACCCGTCTAAATCTCTCTACTCCGAAAACTAATAACAATCACCACTTTGTTTTATTAGTTGAATTAGTACACAAGAAATAATCACGGATTAAGTTGCCTCAGTTTTTTTTAATTACACTTTTATCACAACTTATAAAAATGATGGTAAGACAGCATATTTAAATATTTAAGTACGACACATAAAAATATACATAACAATCACAATTTATAAAAATACACAGTAAGACAATATATTTAAATATTCAATCACAACGCACAAAAATACACGACATGGCATTATTTCATCGTTAAATTCATTTTTTATTCTATGAAATTACTTATCACTTACTTCATTTTTAATAGTTGATTTAGGATTTTGCACTCCAATCAACAAAATCATTACTTTTACTCAAATTTTCCTTTCCCTATTAATTAATTAGAAAGTGTTATTTCTCTTTCTTCATAATTAACATATTTTTTTTTATTAGTTGGTCATTATATTATTCTTTCTCTTCCTTAAACAAAGCATTCATTTATTTATTTTTATAAATATAAGTAAAATATTTAATATGAATAATGTTATAAATGACTAAAATGAATGTAATGTTATCCAGGTATTTGAAAATGATAGATAAATAATTTTTTTTTTATTTGTGAAAATCCGACTATTAAAAAGGAATGGAAGAATATCATTTTTAAAATGTATGAATATATATTATTTTGAATGATGAATGAGTCTAGTATTCTAGTTTAACAGTTTTTTTTTTAAATCCTTCGAAATGATGTTTGTTTCAAAAATTAATTAAAAAATACTATTAGCTCTGTTATTATTTATAGAACCTAACTTTAAAATGATGATTATTGTATTAATTATTTTTAAAGTAATAAATACTCAAAAGATAGAAAAGTATTAATAGAAAATAATTTTTTAAAATAATTATAAATTTATTAATATAAACTAAATTAATTATTTTTGAATCCTAATAAATTATAAGCAATTGAATGTGATTATAGATAATGTGAAATGTGCTCCAGAAAAAAAAAAAAAAAAGTGAAATGTGAGGAACAGTGTTAGGGGTGAGTGAGGTAAACAGTGATAAGGATTAAGAAGGGGACAGCGGAATTTTATTTTAATGGAAGCGAAAACCATAAATTAATGGACACAAAAGGGGCAATGTGTCACGAAAAGCAGCGGGTTTTCCGGTGCAAAGGACGAGGGGACGCAGAAAGCTGTTTCTTTGACACGTGGCAGTGATCCCAACCGTTGAAGGAACATGGGAAGTTCGTAGCATCGGTGGAGATGAGACGGATGACATTACATTCATATTCATTCCGTTGAGGAGAGAGAGTAGTACTTTCTTGCTACTGTGCAGTGTAGTGTAGTGGTTTTGTCATTGTGCCAAGTTAAACACACAGGCTTTCAGACACAAAAGGAGGAACTGCTCAGAACTAAAAAAAGAGCTCATAAACTCTGCAGAGAAAATCAGAAAGAGAAAGAGAGAGAAAGAAAGAGTGAGTTAGTAGTATTAAATTGAAGGAGAGCATCAGAGGGTTGCAGAGAGAAAGAGAGGGGCATGGCGGCGTTTGCAGTGCAGCGATAGCTGTAAATAACTGTGGTACTGTTGTTGGTGCTGTGCTATGCTATATGCTATCTATCTATCTATGCTCTTTTTCTTTATTATTTTTTAATTATTAATGCATAATGCATACTATAGGAGTATTATAGATTAATATTACAAAACGCTGAATTCGGAGAGTGACCAAAGAAAGAATTGAAAGCGCGATTAACGCTGCGAGACACTGTTCGACGCCTGTCCTTAACCAAAGAAGCTTCAATTACCCTTTCCCCAACCACAACGGTTAACCCATAACGAGATATAACAACAACAACACACTCTTTTTCGGAAAAACAATACTCAAATAAATTACTAATATTATTTTCTGTTTCTGGTTTTGCTTGTAAGTATATGTGTGGAGGAGCAACAACACTATTGAATATTGATGACTCTAGCAGCTGCCATTACAAAATACAACCAACAGTGTTATAATTTTCTCTTCCAACATAAATTCAACAAGGTTCTTCTAGCTGCTGCTAGTAGTATTATTGTTGTTATTGATAGTATATTGATATTAATAGTATTATCATTATTATTATTGTTCTGGTCCTCGCCCCAGTGTCACTCCCAAATCCCAATCCTCATCCCCACGCCTCATTCAAAGCTCAAAACCCAGAGAATTAATTCAACCAATCGTTACAACCTACAATTACAACAACCCGTGTATTCTTTTTTTTCATTTTTTTAAATTCTACTTTTTCTCTCTCTTATTTTTTCTTTTTCGTTATATGGTAGTAGCTTCTGTGTTGTTGTTTTTCTTCTTGTTGTATATCTCAATATCCTACAAGACACAGCGATCGAGTTTTCTGATATGGATTTTGGGCCACAATTGAAGCCCGGGTCAGGTCCAGAACAATGGCGGGGTTATTCTCATTAAGCGGAGGGCGAGGTGGCGGCAGCAGCAACAACAACAACCAGCAACCAGAAAACAACGAGATTCCACCTCCGGAGACGATACTCTGGTACAGCAAAAACGACGACGTTTCCTCCTACAATCGAGGGTTTGAGCTATGGAACCAGCCAGAGCAACAGCAGCAGCACCATCCTCACGTGATGCATCATCATCATCATCATCCACATGCTGCGCGTCCGCTCCTGCAGCGAGATCTTTACTCCTCCGGAGGGGTGGGGCCCAGTCGCGGCGTCTCCGATGACCACTCGTCGTCTCGATCGGCGGCGGCGTTCGTGGCGATGCGAGCCGCGGCGGCCTCGGAGGGAGGAATAAGCTGCCAGGACTGCGGGAACCAAGCGAAGAAAGACTGCCCTCACATGCGATGCAGGACATGCTGCAAGAGCCGCGGCTACGACTGCCAAACCCATCTCAAAAGCACATGGGTTCCCGCTTCCAAACGCCGCGAGCGTTTACAACAGCTCGCGGCGTTACAGGAACAGCAACAGCAACAACAGCAGAGAGACATCTCCAAGCGGCCGAGAGACTCGGCCGCTTGCACCACCCGTTTGCCCTCGTCAGGTAATACATGAAAATGCACTCACTCAATCATTCACTTCCAGTGTGTGCCTTCTTTTTGTTTTGTCTTTGTTTCGTCTCAGTGATGCAGCACACATAAGGAACTCGCAGTTTCTCTCTGTGATTTGTGATTGATTGAGTAGTGATGAATGAGAGTGGGGAAATAAAGGAAAGGAAAGGAAAACAAAAGAAAAGGAAGAGAATCTTAGGCCAGGAAATTCTCTGAAAAAGATAATAATCGAGGGACTGGTGAGAAAGTTTTTGGAAGTATACCTGCAAACAATGGAACCGTATCGATTGCGTGTGAACCAAAATCCACCATTTTCATATTTCAGCTTTTCTTCTCTCTCTCTCTCTCTCTATAACCCTTTCCTTTCAAAATAAAAATAAAAATATATATACACTGTTATGTAGTAGCCCTGACGCGTATGGATTGACAGCAAGAAACTGTTTTTAATTTCCTCCTCTTTCTTAGCACATTCTCTCTCTCTATCTCTCACTTCCACGCACTTTCTTTCTTTGTTGATTATTAGATTACAAGAATCTAATGTTTTTCAGCATAAAGATCTTTTTTTTTTAACTCAAATGATCATGTACCTAGTTCTACTTGTCTAACTTTGTTTTTCTTGTTCTTGTTGTGATTCTCAAAGGGTTAGAAGAAAGTCATTTTCCATCCGTGGTGAATTCTCCTGCGGATTTCAGGTGCGTGAGGGTTAGCTGCGTGGAGGACACCGATGATCGATATGCATACCAAACTGCAGTTAACATTGGAGGACATGTTTTCAAAGGAATCCTCTATGACTATGGTCCTGATAATAGTAACAACAACAACAGCAACAGTAATAATAGTAATAATTACATGGCTGGAGAAACCTCTGCTGGTGGATCAGCTCAGCCCTTGAACCTCACAGCTTCTGGCGGAATTGTTGTTTCTTCTTCTGGGGCACTTGTGGATCCTTCCTCCTTGTATTCAGCTCCGGTTAACGCATTCATGGCTGGTGGTAGTGGTACGCAATTCTTTCCTCACACAAGATCTTGATCAAAAAGGAAACAAAAATTAACAAAAACAACAAAATGGGGATTGCAAAGTGGTGTCCGTGTTGGTGTTGTATCTCACATAGTTCTTCTCTTTCGCACCACCAACTTTGTGTTTTGATGATGATGATATTGTTGTTGTTGGGAATATGAGGCCTAGTGTTAAAATGATGAAGTGAGAGAGAGAAAAAAAAAAAAGGAAAGACAGGAGAGAACAAGAGAGGAGAAAAAAAACATATATATATTTATATATATGGTTGTTTATTTTTACTTTTTTTTTTTCTGGAAATTATTATCAATGCTTCTTAGTTATAAAATAGATGATCATTCTTCTTCTCCATGTTGAAAAACTAGCTCTAAAGTTATTTGTTTCTTAGCTTTGTACGATATAAGGACACATCTGGTTCTAATGTTGTAGTTGGTGTAGAGTGTGTCTTCTTTTGTTTGATCAGTTGCATTATTATCATTAGTATTAGTATTATTATAATATTTTATTCCATTTTTTTAATAACTTTTTCGAGCCCCTCTTCCGTGTTGATGAATTTATTATATCACACACTTTGTTTCCGGTTGGATTTTGAACTTGGAAACTGCTGCTTCTTTTTTTCCTGTTTATAATTATATATATACACCTGCAGTCTGCTATAACTGGTTTGGAATTGAACTTGGAAACACAAGTTTTGATCTTTATATGGATTGCACACTAACCCTCAAAGAAAAACTTGTTTAGTTTCTTCATATTTTGGATGGGGGCGGGTCCAACCATGCACGAGCATATATATATTCCAGTTTAAAAGGTGAAAGATCTCTCTCTTTCTTTCTTTCTTTGTTTCCTCAATTCCCATGTGATGATACTGTAATTCCCATTATCTCACCTTGCTCAGAAACGTGACGTTGAATTTAAAATGGGTAATATTGCTTATCAATGTGCTCATATTTAATGCACATGCAGTAAAACTATACGTATATAGGGGAAGGAACACTGCATTTTATGTGTTGTAAGAAAATACATACATACTACTAGAGTATATTTGTTGTTGATAAAAAGGAAAACTAAAATAAATATAAAGGCTACGGTTTCTGAACTTTCCTTAACCTTCTCATCTGATCAATGCAGCAGCATGTTCTCTCCTCAGTTATTTCATCTCAGTTTCCCATAATATCATATCATTGGAATACCCTATCTTTTGATATGCATTCTGTAGATTCAATTACATAATGTATAGATATAACAACTGGCAGTACCAAAGTCAAAGCTTATAAGAAATAAGAAATATTGTGAACCATACATTGTCCTTTATCTGTATGAATATTTTCATTTTGAGCAATCATTGTTGCACAACAATAACGAGATAAAAAAGAGAAGAGTGAGATGTGTAAAATTTAACGAGGATGTAATGAGGGGGAAACAAGATTAATGTTACAGAAAGTGTTATAAAAAATATTCATAATTTAACTTTCTTTTTTTTTTAAATAGAATTGACTCTTGCAGATTTTAAGGATTGACTTGCGGTAAATTATATGATGGAAAATGACGTAGGCGAAATGATTATATACATATATAAAAGGACAGTGTATGTATTCATTTATGCACATGTCTCTTCTCAATGCTAATGAAGAGCAAAAGCATGGGATATATATATATATATATATATATAGTTATAGTAGCCCAGCTGGCATAAATAATTGTGTATACTTTTAAATTTGCCCCAAGTTGATCTATTAGAGGTTTCTGTTAGGAATTGACTAGTTATCTATATCACATTATATGACTTAAGTTTCGAGGATTTGACACTTCATTATGCATTTTCGTCATTGTGTAGGTCTAAATTTTGAAAACTATATTTATGTATGAGTTTTCATTCATATAAATAAGTTGAAGGGTTTCTCAAAAGAGCAGGTTGTCTTGATTTGAATAAATCCTAATTGATTGTTCGAGGTTCATCATCATCAGCATGATGATGTCAGAACATATTATTTATGTATTATTGGATATATATTATATTGTAGAATGATTGCTTCCATGTCTGTATGCAGAAGAGTGTGATCTAATAAAAGAATCTATGGTTCGGATATTATCGTGCATGCTACATGATTTTATGGTGACTAGCTGGTTATATATATATAGCTCTCATAAAAAAATTAATTCAAATTGATAACGCATTGAAAATTTCTTTGCAGCAGAAAACAATATTGTTTTTCAATATATTAGTACTTAGACAATCTTCGAGCAATTTTCCATTTAATTAAATAATTTCCCCTTGTCATGTGAAATTCCTAGCTAGTGTCGTCATTCATTAATTTGAAGCCCCATATATATATATATATATATGAATGAGATATAAAGCACGAGTCCTAGGTTATATATATATATATATCCAAATTGTGAGGTCGATCTGAGTCTTGATCAGTCAGAAGAATTTCATAAATCACTCAGAGTTAGTAACCATATACTACTTTATAATTATAGTGCACACATCTTGCTTAATATCTCAAATATTGTCGCAACTTCCATGTTCTGCTTGTTTACAATTATTGCAAATTAGTCAATTCCTTAATTGTGACTATTATTTTTATAAGTAAATATTAATTATTAATTTTTCTAATGAAATAAAGTCGAAAGCACGAACTTTTTTTTTTCATTTCTTCTTCTTTCAACACCACCAAACCATCTTATAACTTTTCCTAATTATTATTATATAAGTACATTCGAACAAAGTTATTGAAAAAATATTTATATGATGTTATTATCTTTTTAACTTTCTAGAAAAGTACTATATTTTTCTTGATAAAAGTTACCAGTTAAAATAAATATTTTGTTGTCTGTCTCTTCTTGCATCTGCTAACAAAGTACGCTGTTCTTGGTGCCCCAGTTAAACAAAGCTGACAACCAAACCTAAATCACTAAAACTAGTTAGATAAAGTGTTGTATTCGTCAACATCATAGTATAACTGAACATTACGTGCTTTTTAGCGAAAGTGTAACTCTATATATCTCAGTAGTAATATACACTGCCAGATTCATTCATTCATGCCATCACTTTTTGTGTGTTGACTATGAAAGGCATGCTTTAATCATTTTCTTGGGTTGCTTTGCTATTCAGAGATGCTACAACTTGGTGTTTGCATTTCCAAATTTATTTTTCTTTTTTCTTTTTTCTTGTTAGAATTTATTATGGTTTCACAAACCAACCTTAACGTGTGGTTCCATCTTTCCCAAGGTGAAACCCTCATATATCGGGAACAAAATACAGGAAACAAGAAGAATAATTTCTGTTTTTTTTTTTTTTTTTTTCCTTCCCAATGATGAAATTATTGAAAGCACTTTACCAATTCACCAGAGACGTGGATGATGCTGACGATCTCCATGTTTTCCACGCTTTAATAATTCGATTCCTATATATATTCTTGCTACTGGCAAAAAGTAGAGTATTAACATTACTCTGGAATATGGTGTTTGTTCTACGTTTGAAAAAGATGAACTTTATATACTACTTATATTTGGTACGTGGCTTTGCTTCACAAATCACTTTCCCTGATTCATTTGTCTAAAATCAAACTAGAGTAATCCTTTATCTATGTTGAGATAATGTAAATATTAGCCATTTTAAATTCTAAATCCTAAAGCTTTGTTCATTTCATTCTTTTTCTATTATAATAATCTTTAAAAAATTAAGGTCAACCATATATATTTTATAATATACAAAATCAAAGTGATTGACATATATATAATAAGGGTTTTAGTGATCTTAAAACACTATTGAAGGAGTGCATGCACACGTTTGAGTTTGATATGATTTAATTGCTGAACTCGTGGCCCTGAAACTCTTTATAATAGTTCACGGTCACGGGTATTGCTATCAATATCATGATCATCAGGGTCAAACAGAAGAAGCCTAGTTGTAGTTGTGTAGTCACAGTTTAAATTCTGATTGGTGTGACTCTTTCATTCATGGGGTCAAACAAGCTGGTTTGGGCCATATTTATTATTTTTTTTCATACATACTACTCAATTTATTTTATGTTTTTATATATAAATGTTAATAAGAAAAAGTTTATCTAAAGAGTTAGGATTTGCTGACTGCTGAACTCATAGGCTATGCAGTGTCTGAAACTTCACAGTTCACATATGTACCTAAAGTAATGGCATTACTTTTTTTTTCGTCTGTAAAAATCAAAGACAGGTTACCGGGAAAAGTGTACAACAATCACGCATTCTAGTTATTAAAACTAAACCGAGCTAGACTTTATGATAAATAATGGCATTATAATGTAAGAAAGAGAAGTGTTTATTAGAGAGAGTTTATTAGACATGTTGTGTCTCAACTCTCAACTGTATGTACTAGGTTGATTTTAAAATTAAACCATAGTAAATGCAGTGTCTCTGACGAGTCGCAAGCAATTAAAAGAACATTCTTATTAGGGCATGTAGCATAACGGAGAACAAAGGGTTAGTGAATTGGCTAAGCTTGCTTGCTTGGGGAGGTGAGTGCAGTGTACGTAGTTCGGGAGAAGAATATCTATGCATGTTTTAAAAGCCTTCGAAGAAGATTAATCTCTATTTTTAACAAAAATTACTTTATATCAATACAACGATTATTCAAAATATACATATACAGAGTAGTTATAATTGTACGTACGTTAGTCTCTCTCTGTGGTGCAGTGTGACATAAACGGTGGTCCCAACAATGCCGTGTGGTGGTTAATATAAATATTAGACACAAATATAAGGGCTGCTTAACATTTAGCTGAGATGAGAGAGAGAGACCAGGAGGAGCAGTAGTGTCTGTCTCTATGTCGGTGTCTATATATATCTCAACTGAAGTGCGTGATTATGAAGAAACACAAAGGTTGGTGATGTTCTCAGTTACTAAGCCGTGCACGTACCACTCAACTGAAACAACTTATAAGGAATACAAGGTTGGTATATACATTAATATAATTAATATAGGCTTAATATATATAATATTAATTCAAGTTATATGGTTTCAATATATATATATGTAATGTTAAAAAAAAATTATTTGTTACATATTACCAACTTATCTTATGGTGAGCAAGTTAAATACTACCAACCAACTAAAGCATACAAATGGCATATTTACAAAACTAATATGCTAAATAAAATAAGACATGGAAGAAGATATAATATACTAAACAATCAACCACACGAATGAAAATTGTATGTTAAACTGAATATATAATAGAATCAAACTCTTTCATAAATAATAAAATAAATATAATTAAATATTAGTAACATCTAACAAATTCACATAAACAATGTAATGCTCGAGATGATAAATTATGGATAAAATTTGTTTCAATTAATATAAGACCATATAATAACACAAACAACGTATTAAATTAATTGAAAACTCATATGTACCTGTTATATTATAAATTAAATAATATATTGATATTAACAATTTAATATAATAATACTTTACATCAAGTGTTAACCTTCTATTTAGAGAATCTTTCTCAATTGACTGAACACGACGCGGTGTGTGAATCTTTTGCTGAATGTTTTTTTTTTTTTGCTGAATGACACGGTGTGTGAATTGTTATTAACTGTTTGACACATTTGTTTTTGATTCTAATAAGAAAAAAAATGCAATTAACCCTCTATTTGGTAAGCACAAAATATTGATGCAATGTATGAGCTGTGTTTGTGCATATTTTTACGCTCAGATGCAAAGAAATGTGTGTAAGTATTTTCTTAGCCTCCATGAACATATCAAGACAATGACATTCTTCCTCTCAGCAAAACACATCTTAACCGTTTGTTTGGTAGGATGGAAATAACAAAAATGGAAAAGAGAAATTCCCATTTTTAGTGTAAGTCTCACAACTTCAACACTCTGATTTAAATATCTTTATTCTATTTCTCAATTTTCATCTTCTCTGTCAAACATGACACGAATGTGATTACTAACTTCTCAGCACCATATTCATCAATAGGTAACATTTAAGTATCATATTAACATATAACTCATTATTAGGCGGCATCAAGTATCGTTCATGTCACATAATTAGAACTTTCAGCTAAAAATTACGATGATGTCAAAATACAACTCAAATTTAAAAAAATGTTAAAAAACACTTAGAGCATGTTTAGATAACAATTACGTTGAAAATAACTAGCTTTTATTCTAAAACAATACTTTCTTGTCTTGAAAAGTAAAGCATTGTTGAACTTTCAACCGGAAACCAAAAATAATCTTAATATGCTATTTTCATTTTCACATTACTTGGAAGGTAGAGTATTTGCACTCAATTTAAGCTGTATAATTCGATTTGTTCTAAGTTTTGATATCTATGAATTATAAAAAATGATTATATTTTGTACCACGTATAAATTTGATTGGACTCCTGTTATTTTTTAAAAGTCAAGCTTTATTATTCTTCAAATATTTTGCCATTTTAATAGACAGAAAATAATGAAATAATTCATAAAAAAAAATAAAGAACTCACCATAAAAGTGGAAGGGTTAAACAAGAACAATTTATATACAATGTTGATAGAAAAAAATTATATTATCAATTAAATAATATTCTAAATGACTTAAAAAATAATAATTATCCAAAAATCAACAACAAAAGTACAATTCACACAGTAAAAATCATATCAGAATTATAAATTGTTTTTATCAGATTTTTTACAATTAGTGGTGTCATAATCAGTATTTCGATAATAAAATGAGGCCCTCTTTGCTCTTCGCAACCTCTTTTCCCAAGGACAATGTAATCTGATCAGATTTCTTTGACAATAATGGCATAAATTTTTAACGGAAAAGACAGAACTTCACAAAATAGAGGTTGATAAACAAAATAGGAACTTTTCAGAGTAATTTCAAAAGAAAAAAGAAGTTTTCATATAATCAGTTAATAGCAACTTAAACTGGTAAGAGTTTCCTCTAATTATTTGAAACAGTTCTATAATATTTGCAAAATCCACTATGCCTTTTCTTCCTTCCAAACCACCAGCCAGAGTTGTTCTAACTTCTAACAGAGATGAACATAATATATATAACATGTGCTTTTACACTCGGACATTACTTGAAAGGTAATTATGAAATCGCAATCAACTTGCCTCTCATTGACATGATGCTTGTTTAATGTAATTATCAATTTATCATCCCTTAACACTCTTCGCCTTCCTCTTGGACTCTGCAAGTGAAGCAAGAAGAGCACATTTTTTCTGCATTTGTTTCAATTCCTCCTCTAATTCCACAACCTATTTTACATCAGAAACACAGACAATTAGAACACAACATCGTTGTTTAATCATAATCATCAAACTTTGTTATTTGACTAATATTACAGTCTGTTTCAGTACTGTCTGCTTTTGCCTGTACTCTTCACACCTGCAAAAAAGGGTTTCAGTGAGATTGTATTTGATAATATAACAGGTAAACAAGAAGCCCAGGCATCTCAAGCAAGGTATATAAACCCCAAAGTGATTGTCATGTTAAACTTTCATTGCCAAAAGTTTGGAAAAATTATACAACGCTCTACATGTCATGCCATAAGTATTAACATTTATTATTTGGATACTGTATTGTATAGTAAATTGAAGATATTGCGATGAAGTAGAAAATCTTGGATTAGTGGGAAATTTTCAGGTATAAGATTGCAGGATATAAATATCCAATCCAACAAAGTATTTTATGAGAACCATGTTTTTCCTGGTACAAGAAATTGGGAATGTTCTAATGTAAACCATTATCAACGGATCCTAACCCATAAACATGCAAAATTATTGAAGAGAATAATACAAGTAGCGTAGGTGGTTCAAAATTACACATCCTTCTCACAGTAGGTGAAGTAACAGAAGGTCAATATGCTATTGGTTGATGTAAAACAAACGGATTGGGGAAAATGGTTGATCAAGCATTACATTGGAGGAACAAGTATAGCTAGTCAAAAAGTATAAGGATGAAAATGAAAAATAGTTGATTTGTCTTAAAGACAATTTTTAAAAAAATGATTTACCTCTCGAAAAGTCTTATGTTTTCAGCACAGATTTCATCAGCGGATGCAAACCCCAGAGTACCTACCATTGTACCCTGTGAGAAAAAACACACGCTCATGAATCCCAAATTGTTGCATACTTAACAAAATAAAATAGAAACATTTTGTTCAATGGCTGCACAGTCAATGGTGTTTCTTGGGTACCATTCAACTGGTGCATACAAACTGTACAGTCCTAATAGAACAAAAGAGAGTGCTGACCATCAATGTTATTGTTGATGGTGAGAGCAAAGGTTGAGTTAGGAGCAGTGTTGTTATGGTGGATAGCGGACCATGGCAGTCAGCCAAAATTCCGCCATAAATTAATGCCTGTATGTTATTGTAAGTGACCGCTGTCCCTTACAATGAGAGTTATTTTCATACTCATACAAAAAAAAAAGTTATATATTCTAACAAAACAGTACATATAAATCAAAAAACTAAAAAAACAGATTATATAACAGTAAATATAAATAAATAAATAAAAACTAAAAAAACAGTAGACATGAACACTGAAAAACACAACAGTAATCAATAGCAGTTGCCAGAGAAGACAGTGGCCAGAGGAAGGAACAAAAAAAAAAACCGAGCATCAAACACACTGGACAGTGGTGAGAACATAAACAGTCAGAATGTCGGAGCCAAACACCAGCGCCAGTGAGGTTGCTGCTGGCGTCAAAGTTGCCGCTGGTGTTGCACTCGCCGTCGAAGTCCAGAACCAGCAGCGAAGGTTGAAGCAGCAGGGAGGGCACACACACATGAGACAGCAGCGAAGGTTGAAACAGCTCATGGATTTTAGGGTTTAACCCTTTTTTTACTTGGGCCGGGTTGGGTTTAACCCATTTCATGGTTTTTTTTTTGTTAAAAAAATAAAAAATAAACGCTATGGGCACCATTTCCGCCACAACCACCATGGCTATGGTGCCCATTATGCAATTCCGCAATGTCACAGCTATTCCATGGCAGATTATTAAAAAACCGCTATGCTATACCGCTATAGCGGCACAATAGCTGCAGTTTGACAACACTGGTTAGGAGACTATAACGGAAAGTAATAAAGTTGGTAAAGGCAACTATGTGCAAGCATATTGTTGCTCCTTGAGATTTTTGTTTAGCAGCAGGCCTGACATAGCTTATGGAGTAGGGTTAATTAGTAGATTTATGGATCATCCAAGGCTTTCTCACTTGCTTGAAGCTAAGAGGATACTAAGATATGTGAAAGGATTTTTGGACTATGGGTTGCTGTTCTCAAACCATGGCAAAAAATGTTTCTGAGGAAATATTTGGTTACTATGGCTCAAGATTATTGTGCTGATAAAAGTGACAGAAAGAATACAGCAAGGTATGTGTTTAAGATGTGTGTTCATGGTGTTCAAAGGAGTCAGTGGTGGCACTATTCTCATGTGAGACTAAATACATTGCAGACTCAATGAGAGCTTGTCAAGCCTTGTGGCTTGAGAACTTGATGTCAGAAATGAAGATTAGAAGAGAAGAGCCTATGAAAATGCTAATAAACAAACAATAAGTCAACTATAAGCTTAGCTAAAGCTAAACACCCTTTTGTTCATGGAAGGAGCAAGCATAATGAGACAAGATTCCACTTCCTCAGAGATGAAGTCAGTAAAGGGAAGTTGGAGTTGAAAAATTGCAATACTAATGAGTAGTTGGCTGATATTTTAGCAAAGCCTCTTAATACTGATGGATTCAAGCTAGTAAGAGACATCATAGGGATGCTGTCTATTGCTAATCTAAACTACATGAAAGTGTTGCATATAATTCAGTTAGTGAATTGTTAACATACTACTAGTAAATGTGTACTATAAATCATGATGCTCTGTATGTGATGAACAGAAGTGAGAAATAAATTTTCCTATTCAATATCATAACTGTTATCTTGTTCTCTCTCTTTTCTTCTCTGTTCATGTGAGTGATATCATTCATTCTGAGTGTATGCTCTAGCAAAAACAAATAATGAGCATATTTCATTCCACATACAGTAGCAATATGATTTCAGGCCATACATCAGACAAATACAAACTTCTGCAGATTATGTCAACTACTTACAAGCTGCTCGTGACTTAAACCTTGCATGCCAGTCACTGCAAGACCCACAGTTGGATGACTTAAACTCGGGTCACTTTGATGCTCAGCTACCAAGCCAATATCCTGTTGATCAGCAAGTAACTGATTCTGTAGATTAGTTGAATGTTCAGCTGATTTTCGAATGTGGGCTTCTTTTACCACATTTTTTTGTGATCTAAAATTTAGTGGCTGATATCCAATCAGGTGACAGTGATCTCTCCTGTTTAGACCAAAACAAATTTCACCAAATCAAACATTGTCAACCCCATAATGTTGATGATCTGGAAAAGATGTATCAGGAAGCTCTAATCAACTTTTCATTTGAAACCAAAATTAATTACTGGTAATTGCACAAAAATAACACAGCAGAAAATAATGCTTCTGCTAATTTATATTTACTATGATTCTCATTCTAGCAAATTCTGTTTGACTTAATGCTTGAAACTTGTGGCCACTAGTATAAATAAGGATATACAATGGCAAATATAGTCAGAAACTAAGAAATATACAACATTAAGGAAGCAATAAGCCATGTCTGTGTAAATATTGTACTGAGAGCAGTCTATTACTGCATCTCTTGGGTGTTAATTTGTGAGTGAGTGAGTGAGCCTAACAGTTGTCACTAACAGCTGTCTTAAGCTTAGAGCTAGTTGTAACTAACCTCTGTATAAATACCTATCAGTTGTACAGTTACAATTGGGAATGAAATCATTTTTCAGTTCTTCAATGTTCTTCTCTAAACTCTCACTGAATCATTAACAATGTCAAATATCCATATAAGGAAATTCAACACTAAAGTATGTACAACCTTCATAGAAACCAAAAATATAATTCTGCAACAAAATAAAAGAAAACTGTTCAAGACAAACTATGTGATACAGTAACAAACCAGTAATCCATTGTCATTTGTTTCAGCTTGTTTTCCAACCGAATGAACAGCACAGATCTCTCAAAATCCTGCTTGTCATGTGCTGGTTCTATAAAATTGGCTTCAAGAACCCCTAAATATGTACCAGTAAATTAAAAAACCTGGTAATTTTGGAGTAAGCATATGCAGGGAAAATGCAACAGTGAAGAAGAAGAAAAATATACCAACAACACAGCTCCCTTTTGATGAACCATCAGCAACTACTTTCCAAAAGGGCTGCAGCCTCACAAAAAGGTGTTAACCACATCAGGATTAGATTTGGGAGCAAATAATACATTTAGAAACAAATGCCTACTGCAGCTGCACTGCTACCAATAAAGCAATGTAAATTAGAGTTTTAGGGGGAGGGAGGAGATAAAAAAAATTGAATACACCATGTTTGTAGACATGATTTCATATAATGTGTTACAATATGATGCAACACATAAAACACTAACCTTATTTCTATTATTAATACTAGATCATAATTAATAATCCTCACTAAATAAGGAAACAAATTATGAGATAGTAAGGAAATATAGAAACTAATCCTAGGAAATAAAAGGAAATATCGAAACTAATCCTAAAAGATAAAATCTAATATACACTACATTTACCTCCCTTGAGGTTGGTGCTTAATATATTTATACACTTCTCAATTTAAAAGTTACACCTACTCCCTTGCACATTGCTTTGTAATTTTTAAGAAAACTATGTGTATGGTCAGCACATAAAAATAGAGAAGATAATGTGTAGTTTTAAAAAAGTGATAAATGCCAATGTATTAAAAATAATATATAAAATAAGTGGCAGGTAAAAATTCAGTTAAAAAAAAGGTGCAAGTGTAATTAGCACTCAATTCAAGGGAGAGGTCAATGCAATTATCCCTAAGTACAATTAAAATAAGAGTGGATATTTTTCATATATTTTAACACTCCCCCCTCAAGCTAAAGCTTATTAAGCTTATGTTTGATACAAATAAACCTTTTAAATAAAATATGGGCTCACCAGATATGGATGGAATTATCACCATCCAAGAGAGGTGGTTGGCACGAGTCACCACTGAGACGGGAAATTACTATCTAAGATATACCAAATTATTTTAGGAAATAAATAAGATACTATTGGATACTTCTATTCTAACTCCAAATAATCAAAATTTATTAAGAAAAAAATTGAAAAACAAAAAGAAGCTAAAATAGAAATGAGATTCAATTGCACATGGAAATTCAATATTGAACATTTCACACATTTATATCTGAAAAAGGTGGTTTGCTGAATGAGAATATAAACAAAATGAAGATACTTGAAAAGCCAACTAATATAAACATTATTTGAGATAAGGCATTTCAAGCATTCATTACATAACATACCTTGATTAGGCGATTTTTGTGGTACACATTAAATCCAGTAACCTTAATTTCTGCAGCCTCCTTTATAAATCCAATGGTTGTTTTTGTCTCCACTACAGCCTATAACATATCAAATTCATTAGTTGGAAAATCTAAGAAAAAATTCCTAGCTAACTGTCCATGTGTGATAATTGATAAGGTGCTAATTGAACAAACACTGTTGTTATTTATAAAACATTATCTCTTTTTGTGATACTGATATATGGAAGGAAATCAATAGAAGAAGAAAGAAAAAGATACACTCAAGAAATGAAGGGGAAAACAGAAAAAAAAAATGCAAATCTTCAAGGGTCTACTTTTCCTAATCCTTTCAGCCTTCTCTCTCTGTCAACTTATCAAATCCATTATCCTCTGTTCTTGGTGTACGAAATTGTTAAGAGTTTAGAATAAAAGGGTTTTAGTATGTATAAGGGCTTGGCCATTTATATATTTAACCTAGTGATATAAATATGAGGGTAACTACACATTGTAAGTACTTAATTACAGCTTACTGATGTTTCTCTCTCAATATCTCTCTCTTTCTACAGAAACTATGAATATTCTCCAGAATTCCTATCTAGCCACCTTACCCTTGTGAGACATAGTATTAGGAGGTTTATCAAAATTACAAAATAAAATATTATCATATAAAATATTGCAAGTTTAACAAATAATAACCACTCCACTGGTTATTGATTACATATTCTTTATTTAATACTTGGAGCATAAGATTCACACAAACAGGTTGTATGTCAAGCAGACTTCTATTCATGTATATCCATACTATGAGGAACATTATGCATAAAATGTAGCAAGTTTCATGGTAGTGCTGTATAAAAAATTGCTTTAAAAAATTTTGAATTGCTACTCCATATCAAGGATCTAACCTGATTTGATGCCATGGCTAGCTGAGGCTTATATGGAATTACTTTTGAATATATTAAATCGTCAGCAATGTTAAATTGATCCACAAGTTTCCCCCTTAGTATGATTTTGAAGTTAGAAAATTCTCTAAGGTACAACATCGAAACATATGCCTGAAGCATTTAAAGGGTCAATCAGACAACAAAACAAAAAAATAGAAAACGGAAACAATAAGTACAATTGACATCTCAAGTATTACCCGTAAAGAATAACGAAGGCGGTAAGAAATATGTGACCGAAGCTGAACAGTTTTTTTCTTCAAATTTTTCTCAGCTCCATGGTTGGCCTCATCTCTCAGCATAATATCCTGTGCAAAAGACCAATGAGAATCATAACTGCTATAATAATAATGAAAGATGTCAAGTAATTGAAAAGCTATAGAAACAGTACTCCCTAACACAAATACACTAATGTTCTTGCTACATCACACCAGTGTTGTCAAATTGCAGCCATGGTGCTCTGCTATAGTGGAATAGCATAGCGGTTTTTGATAATCCACCACCAAATAGAGGTGGCGTCGTGGAATTGCATAGCGGGCGCCATAGCCATGGAGGTCATGGCGGAAATGGCGTTGGTTAATTTATTTATTTTTTACAAAAAAAAACCCACAAAATGGGTTAGGTTAAACCCAACCTGGCCAAGTTAAAAAAAGGGTTAAACCTTAAAACCCATGGCTGCTTCGACCTTCGCTGATGTCTCTCGTGTGTGTGTGTGCCCTCCCTGCTGTTTCAACCTTCGCTGCTGGTTCTGCACTTCGACGGCGAGTGCGACACCGGCGGCGACTTCGACACCGGCAACAACCTCCCCGGCGCAGGTGTTTGGCTTCGACATTTCAACTCTGTTTCTGTTTTCACCACTGACCGGTGTGTTTGATGCTGTTTTTTTTTGTGTTTCCTTCCTCTGGCCATTGTCTTCTCCAGCGGCTGCCAACTCCGGCAACTGCTATTGATTTCTTTTTTTGTTTTTCATTGTTCATTTTTACTGTTTTTTTAGTTTTTTTTTTTTATATATACTGTCATGTAATCTTTTTTTTAGTTTTTTTTATTTATATTCACTGTTATATAATCTTCTTTTTTAGTTTTTTAATTTATATGTACTGTTTTGTTAGAATTTATATGTTTATAAAAAAAATTTGTCCACCATGGCATCTGCCATAAATTTATGGCAGAATTTTGGCTGACTGCCATGGTCCGCTATCCGCCATAAACAACACTACATCACACATACACTATAATAGATAAGGCAACCGCACTTATTATCTTAACAACAAGACTTGTGATAGGACCAGAAAATAGACCAAATACGGTAATTGGTATGCAGAAATGAGCAATTTTTAAGCATTGACATAGGTGATTAAGATGTAACCAAATGAACAAAAAAGACCATTACACCTTAAAAAAAGTTAATGGCGTTTTGAAATTGTAACTAATAGAGTTTATTTCTCTCATAGTCTATTACTTTCAGTAAGTTGTAACTGTGTAACTGATGGTTGAGTCAGTAGTCAGTCCTTGGTAGTCTATATATACACATTCTCAACAATGAGCCATTTATCAAAAAATACTAACCAACACATTTGAATATTTCCTCCATCAATAAAGAAGATCTCAATGCATTTCAAAAACAAACCTGCAAATGAAAAAAGTTCCTATAACAGTGAAGAAATACAACATACCTCAGCATCATCATCAAAACTCAACTCATATATTCCTTCATCATTCAACCACAAATTGTATATTACAACTTTGGTTCCATGTGATCCTATATCATCAAACTGAAAAGTATAAACAAACTGGTCAATGAAAGAAGTCCACAACTTACCAACTTTTTAAGGGTAGAAAGAAGAGTTATCAATGGCTCTCTACAATACATTCAACTTATTACATACATCATTTGGAGGTGGTTTGCATGCTAGTGTTTTTGGATAGTGGCTTAAGACAGATTACAGTATTATAATGAGAATTGATGTCAGCATAATAGAAAAGGTTAAGAATATATACAGACCTAGTAATGGTAAGTGTTAAATTATTTCTCTTCCTAAAATGGAAAAAAAATAATTCTGCTTTTAACTTCTTACTTCAGCAAACCTCATGGACATGCATATGAAATTCCACAACTAACAAAGCCATAGTGTCAAAGTTTAGCACGTATAAGAAAATTGCATATGGTTTTGGTAGAAGAGGCTAACATCTTGTGGCAATGTGCAATTTAAAATAGAAAATTGATTTGGGATAAAATTAGACATTTCAGCTTCTATTTGATATAAAGCACAAAATCTTTTAAGGGGATCTATTGTAATTGATGAACAAATAGAATGCAGAAATTCTGTAGATATCCAAGAGATTCAGGACTCTCCCTAGCCACAATAATAACTCCTCTCAGCCCCTCTTCCAGTTTTAAGGCAACATTCCCTGTTACTCAACTAACTTACCTAACAAACTAACCAAGGCCCTCAAATTCATGTTTTCTTTTTCTTAGTTGTGTTGCCTTTGACTGTTTGTTCAAGATGATTTCTGTCACTCCATTTTAATTTATTCATCTTAATGAAACTTTCACATAAAAAAAAAAAGTTGCATAGAAATCTAGGAAGCTCAGAGATACACACTGAAATGAACGAGTGAATAATGTAGACAATGTATCTGAAAAACTACCCAAAGACATTTCCAAAGGATAAGCTCTTTTCTACAGGCAAATAACTACTTGAAAACAATACCAAAAAAATGATAACCGAATCTAAAAATAATTATTTCTGATGTTTCCAAATGATAATATTTTTGTGAATATACAGTCAAATGAAGTGAACCTGAAGCATGAGCTCCTCCTTAGATGTGAAGGGAGACCAATCAAGAATTGTTTTCAAGTTGGCTGACCATTCATCCTGTGAGCTATAAATAATTGGCTCAGCCCAATGGCCAGATATGTCAAAATCTATCTGCAAGGAAAAGGAAACTGAATAAAAATATGGATGCAGAACACATTCACTTTTACGTATGTAAACATTAAAGGAAGGAAATGCCACCATTGGAACAACTACATCATCTTGCCCAGTTCTACGCAAAAAGGTATAGGATAGTAGACCCACACTTTGCGTTGCCCGGCTGAAAAATTAGAAGAATTTAATCAAATAAAATTTTATCCACAACTAAAAGTAACAAATTGAATTCCAGAAAATGAAGAACTTCACATATAAAACCCAAAAGGAAAAGGCCAAAATGGAAAATATGATGTCAAGAATAATACTAACACACTGCACATAACACAACCATGGGAAGCGTGGAAAACAAAAGGAGGCATTTACAAAGAGGAAATGGAAAAGGAGAAAATTTCAAATTTTTGTTTTTGAAAATTATATTTTCTCTCTTTTCTTTTATGTTTCCTTTGACCAAACAAAAGAAAATTTGTTATCCGTGTTTTCTTTCTATCTTGTATTTTTTCTTTCCTCTCATCCAAACATAGTATTAGAGTAGTTAGTTCTTTAGAGGATATTTCAATCACACAGTATTAGAGTATTCAAAGAATTAGAAGATTATAGAATGCCTTGGAGAATTTTTTCTCCCATTCTCAAACGTCTAATAAAATTGTTCATTTCCTTGTATCTATCAATTTTCATTTATCTTTCCTCCGTTCATACTTCATAATAGGAAATATGTGGGAGAAGTCAATTGGGGATGAGTCTAACAGAATTGATAGGTGGTAGCATGACATAGGTGAAGTAGGCATGGGCAGTAGCATTGGATGGAAGCAATAAGATGGATTGGAGGAGCTTGAGTACAAGAGGGTACTGAATCTATGAAGGGCATCTTGGGAGGCTTACAATGCGGTGTCTAATTTTATTTTCTATTTGCATTTGCTATTTTTTCTTGTTATTTGTTACTCTGATTAGAGCAGTGCTCTATTCTTTCCCTATAATTCCAATGTGCTTAAAATGATATATCAAATACTGATACAATGAATTGAGAGCTGTACTAGCTCTTCTTAAGCCTATACACACTAGCTGGTTACCTTCTTTCAAAAGCTTATGCCCTAAGGTCTACTAATAGAGTTCAGAGAAAGAAAGAGATATGAAAGGGGAAAATATTATTGATATCTTGAGTTGTTACACAAGCTATACAATCCTAACTAACTGCTGACTCAGCATATAACTAACAAAAAGAGCTATACTAACGGAACTTTACAATACTCTATTATCTACTGATCATACTAGGTGAATCTTTCACCAGTCAGGCAGTCACTAAACATTAAGATACTTTTCTTACTGTTTAGTAGCCATCCTTTCTATGACATTAGGATAAAAACAGTGCATAATTGCAGCTTAAGAAAGTGTGCCAAGTGAATCAGGAATGTATTCAACAGAAAAAACAAGAAAACATGAGACACCACACCTACACTACAATATCAAAACATGCCCGAACCAAACCCCTGTTATACTAAGTAGTCATTTAAAATTGATGCAAACCATGTCAAATACGGCCTGCAGCACAAAGGAATAAAAATACTAGGTAATTACTAATTAGTAATGTAAACCTTAAAGCACTTATGTTTGTCAACACTGTACTAGTTCACCTTCACCATGGTACCATTGCACCCTCACATACTTTCCCATACAGTTCAAGTGAATAGTTAACATCCAAAGGATAAAGCAAGTAAGATCAATTCAACAAGAAAAAAAATAGAAAATTTAAGATAATTAAAATCGAATTACACAAACAAATATAAAAAAATGTACCCTGAATGCATTGCCCGACTGAAAACAATAACATCAGCACCCAGTCTCATGGTACTAGTCTTGAATCCATTGCCATCTAGAAAAAAAATACGATGTTACTTAGAAAGTGGAGAATTTCTGAGAGAAAGAGAAATTTCAGAGAGAGAGAAAGAAATTTTATTGATCTGAAAATATGATAAAAGTCACTTAGGTACTGTTACAGATATCTAATATTTATACAGGCAACTGAAACTTCTAGGAAGCTAAAGCTCTATGCTACAGCTGTCATAACAGAATGTAATATACTACATACTGGATCACAACTAAACCTTATTCACCCAAAATAAAAGGCTTAATTATACTTTTAGTTCCTTTAATTTGGATTGTGTATGACTTTGGTCTCCCAAAATATATCAACTAAAAATTAAACAGAAAACAAATTGAGCACCTTTTGAAAGATATAAATGTATATGCAAATATTAACTATGGTAGTGTTCTTTAAGCCACATGCAGAAAAAGAAATGAATAAAATAAATTCAGATACATTGTCCAATTGTTGTCTTTGACTTCTTTGATGAATAACCCAAGCTCATGCATTTTCGAATTAGGTTAGGGCTCATTCCACCACCATCATCTGCACAGGAAACACATGCTCCAGTAAGCCTTTGTTGCCAATAACTTGCATATAAAACCGAAAAAAATACTATTAACAGTAAAGATTAGGCTAAAATATATGAATGGTCTCTTAACTTGTTTTTTGTTTCTAAATCAGTCCCCTAGTTTTTAAAAGTTCTAAAATGTTCCCCTTATTTATTTAATTATTTAACTAATGACACGTTAGTCCTCATAAAACTTTTCGTTTTTCAATTTTCAGGCATGACTTTTAACCTTTTTTATTGATTTAAGACGTAAAACTTATCCCATTAATGTTCAAAACAAAAAGGGCTATAAAAGTGGTGAAAAATGAACCTCATTGGCAATAAGAAAAGTGAGCCTCATTTTTAGTTTTTCGATTGCTCATAAGACTCACTTTTTTCATATGCAATTTTCACCTTATTTATGTCTTTTTTTGGTCCGAATTCCCGAACAATAATTGGTTACCATAGTTGCTACCATTCATGTAAATGAATCTAATGGCACAACTTTAACGTCTTGATTCTTGAATCAAAAAAAAAAAAGTTCAAAATCGTGCCCAAAAATAGAAAACAATAAGTTTTAAGAAAGGACTAACGCATCAAAAGTAAGGGGGGCATTTAGAGCTTCTAGAAATTATTACAAACAAAAAGAAAAAGTAAAGGGACCATTCTTATATTTTAGCCTAAAGATTATGCATGTTTGGAATTGGATAGCATACCTATAAAACATAACGCTGGTGAATTATCCTTCTTGACATCAAGTTTATCAATCTTCATGAAAGTTGCACCATTTTGAATCTAAAAGTACACAGGAATATTCAGTATTCAGTAATAGTCATACTCTATTAAAAAACAATTCCTAAATAGCTTATTAGAAGTTCCATATTGGCAGGCCTTAGTTAGAGGTAAGTTTTGAAAGCAAGCAACTAATTTTCCAGTTTTACAGCCAAAAAAATATGACTAAGATTAAGGTATTATTAATTCAAATTCAAAATATTCATGTGCCATTTAAACCATATACATATGCTCCATTCAAATTAAAATACCTTTGTTTGAGAAATAGTGATACACATAAATTACTCCAGGACAGTCACTCGGGCCAGGGCACCAGTGGATCTATACTCAATTCAGGGGGTGCAAGTGCACCCTCACCTTTAAAAAATTACACGTAAACTATCTTGAATGTGTAGAGACTAGGATAATAGGATCGTAACGGGGCAGGTAGAAATCCACTCATAGGATTACCTGAAATCTCCAACTCCAAGTATTTCTTCTTGCCAGGAAGATACTCAACTAACCCCTAGGCACCCATGGATTTCCCAAGGAGAAATGATCACCAAGCATGACTAATAGTACTGGTCAAAGGGGGTTCATATCCATGCACATGGAGAATACAATTTAAAACCTCATCAACCAGATGAACCAACTCTTGTTGGTACACCAACTTCAAAATGCCATAATCTAAAGCCAATCAAGAGATCACTTAAAGCATACAACAAAGCTCAAGTCCTCAACAATATTTTTTTCACACTGACTAGGATTACTTATCTCACTGCCTAGAAAAGAGTAAATTATTATTTACTTGAGTCGTACCTCATCAACGGCATTATCCACAAGCTCAGCAATTGCTGCCAATAATGAAAGGCACATATTATGAATAACCAACATATGCACAAAATATTTAAAACAACTCTTCATCCAACATTTAAAAACATCAAGATATCTCAACCAATCTTCTTTTTGCTATCCAAAATTGTCTTAAAAATGCATCATTTTTATTATTTATTACTACATAAAACCCACCTAAGTCGCAGAAACAAACACAGACAGCAATTTGAAAGTTCAATTCAATAAGATATGCCCACAAAGAGGGTCTTCAAATGTTTTCTATTTGCCCGGTTAACACTTAGGGCATGTTTAAGTTAGCTTCTCCAAAAAGAATTCTAGGAGAAGAAAATAAGAAGCAAAAATAGAATGAGTTTCTACAAAAGCTAAAATTAGCTAATGAAGAAGCTAATTTTAGCTTTTGGAGAAACTCGTTTCATTTTTTTCTTCTTATTTTCTTCTCCTAGAAATTTTTCTTATCTCAAAGCTTCCAAACAAAGAACTTCTTTTATTAATCAAATCAACTCCCAAAATTTGTTCAAATAAAAGAGAGCCAAAGAAACCACACCTCCAAAAGCCCATTTATGGGAAGTTGCATTAGAATGCAGAAACTTGGGGTGCACCCGAGCATGTTCAAAGTGACCTGCAATTGGAGTGAAAACAGTTAGGGGTATGCTTGAATAGCAGGGTTTGGAGGACAAAGAAGAATAAGAGTTATTTTTTGGAACTAAATCAATAATCTATTAACAAAGTCATCACCCATCAGATATTATGAAGGAGCCAAATGACCGTTAATCAGTAGCCACTTTTCAGTTCTTAAGTTCTATTTTATAGTTATGATTGTTGTACAGTTACATCATCAAGTATGGATCACACACACCATTATGCATACATATATACAGTTACACACTGATCCAGCATTCAGTTATTGACACTCAACCGAGATCACAGGGACTTTCCTTTCTCTCCCTATTCAATTATTCACAACTTCTACAAGTAAACACTTTTCAAAATGAAACCAAGTTTTTTAAAACCAATCCAGGACTGCGTAAGTTTGGCTGTGGCGACAAGGTTTTACCGAAATTGTGGCATATCTGCCACATTTATCCGCAATTTCCCACAATATCAAGGAACATGACAATGCGACCGCAGTTTAAAACCTTGAATGAAACATTAGCATGCAACTTTCCAACCATTAATCATTCATTTTATTAAACATTATGGACCGGTTTGGGTAAACTTTTCTAGAAGGACTAAAACATGAAAAAATGAAATTAACTTCTCCATAAGCTAAAATTAGTTTCTCTTAGGCTATGGAAAAGCTACTTTCAGCTACTTTCATTTTTTCTCATAGAAGTCCTTCTAGAAAAGTTTACCCAAACAGACCCTATATTATATAATTCGAAGTGTGAATTATAAAATTAAAATGTGAAGGAATTAAAACGCCGTAGGGCTAAATGTGCAAAACCTTGGAATGCAGCGGGCTTCGAGGTTGGACCAACAACGTAGTCGCCAGCTTTCCAGAAGCTTCGGGAGAGAGCGTTGGAGAACGACGGAACGGAACTCGATGCAGGGGTTCCTTGCTGTACAAGCTCGACTTGTGGCGACGGAGTCTTGTGCGACGACGCGTTGTTTTTTGCGGGAACTGACGCGACGTCGTCGTCGCTGTCAATGTCAACGACGGGGACGCCGTTTTGCTCTGTTTTGGGAAGCAGAGACATGGGACCGGATTCGAGGGACAGTCGGAAAACAACTCGAGTGTCCGGGGTTCTCTATAGCGAAATTCGAGAAATGAGAGTGTGTGTTTTATTCGGGAGAAGTAGTAGAATTTTAAATAAGAAAACAAAATAAAATGACTACCGTGGGCTTGTTTTTTTTCCGTGGCTTTTTTGTTTTTTTTTAAAGATAATACGGTGTCAGCTTAGTCTTAAAACATATTAGATAACATATGATATGATGCATGAAAACATATTATTATCCAATGAATTATTTCACGTAGTAAAAGCCGCCTTTTAAGAATCATTTTTCATAAAAAATTTTTTTGACATATATGCAAATATCATGTGAAAATCATATGATCATTTTTAAAAGTGCACAAAGTCACTCCATCCACCAACTTCCTACACATGTTGGTGTGCCTCTTTCCCAAGGAGTTAAAAGTACACAAAGTGTGTACTAGAAGGAGGAGTAGCAACATACATCGAAAGAGTGGAGTGGATGGAATTGCGCTTTGTGTACTTTTAAAAGTGATTATTTGGTGACGCTTTTTGGAAAGTGATCACCTAAAAGACGTCTTTTGCTTTTCACGTGGCATTAGCATGTGTCTCAAAAAATGATTTTCAAGGTAATGTCTTTTGATTGTCATGTAGTAAAAATAATTCATGTCGGGTAATATGTTTTCATGCAAACCTAGATTATGTAATTAACAGAACGTGTTGAACACGCTGTAAAAAACAACTAAGATCCCTAATAAATTTTGTAATATAAGGTTAACTTAGGTTATTTTCTCAAATATACAATTCATCAAACACCTTACATTCAATTCAAAATAGGAGGGATTTTGTGTGATTTTCAAAAATTAAAGCAACAGAACAAAAAGATACAACTCAATAACCTATGGAGAAATAATCATAGTTTCAAAAAGGATAAGTCAAATTCATACTTATAAAATTCTCAACAATACGAAATTTAAGGATAAGTCAAATTCATACTCATAAAATTCTCAACAATACGAAATTTAAGGCAATCACCTTACATTCATTCAGAAAAATCCAGACTACTATCGCATTTCTAGTTTTCCCAAATTCAAACACGTATCGTATTAAATCACAATCAATTGATTGTAATTGACCCAAATTTAGATTTCAATTCTCTAATCTAATGATTATCATACATTAAATAAGGAAATTGAGAATTAGAAAAAGGGAGAAAAGAGTTTTCATGAGCAAAATTCAAAATTGAGAATAAAGGAACTCATATTTACCCACAAACACATGATTATTGAGTTGCAAAGGGGATTTAACCCTCCATGAAAATCCTCATGGTAGCTACAGGCCTGCACGAAATTTTTGAAAGAGAAAGGGAAAAGAAGAGAAGAGAAAAGAGAAGAGAGCAAATGTGAGATTTTTATTCAATGTAGAAGTGCTATGTTGTGTAATTGTTATCTTGCAAAAGGGAAAAAACTAAAAACAAAAAGTCAAAACAGTGGTCTCTCCACAAGATCTGAACCCACTAAATAAAAACTACATTGACCAATTACAATTACCAAATGGTCTCTAGTTACAAACTAAAACACGGAATTATTACAAGTGTAGAACCGTAACATTGAATCCCAAATTTGACTCCTGAAACGTAAGAATTAGCCAATCCTTGTGAGAAACGAAATTGTAGATATCCTCCTTAACTTTTAAACAAGATAATAATCATCAAAATCGGAGACCTTTGTCAAAAGTTATGAGCTGCACAAGAGACAGTGTCAAAAGTATCAATAAAACATGACAAATATCAATTTTCGATACTTGGGCCCAAAATGACCCAATCTCACAAAACTCAACTAAAATAGTCAAAATGAGATATAAAACATGTCTAGACTATGTTAAATGCAACTCTAAACTATGCTAAAATACACTCTATCAATAATATATTTTAAGATTAACCTATTTAGGTTATGTAATATAATTTTAAAACAATTTTAGTACATTTAAATCGGAAATGATAGACACGTGTTTTAATGTAAATTCAACTGATTAGTTGACAAAAGTGCTATGGCTTCAAACATATTATTTTTTACTTGTAATCTAAACATGCAGTTGGTAGTTTCAATAAAATTAATAATTTTATCTTTTAAATTTATTACCATGTGAATAGTACTTAGTAATTAGGTTTGATCCCCTCTTTGCAATGCGTGAACAATGCACATTCCATTGTTGGCCTATTTGGTAGTCATCATGTTGCCCTTTCGTTATCTTAAAAGTGCACAAAGTCACTCCATCCACCAACTTCCTGCACATGCTACTGTGCCTCCTTCTCGAGGAGTTGGAAGTGCACAAAGTATGTACTAGAAGGAGGAGTAGCAACATATGCTGAAAGTCAGTGGATGGAGTGATGCTTTGTGCACTTCTGAAGGTGGTTGGTTACCTGGTGATGCTTTCTGGAAAGTGATCACCTAGAAGACGTCTTTTACTTTTCATGTGGCATTTGCATGTGTCTAAAAAAAAATGATTTTCAAGGTGATGTCTTTCGATTCTCATGTAGTAAAAATAACTCATATCGAGTAATATGTTTTCATGCAATAGGTTATGTAATATGTTTTAAGATTAACCTATTTAGATTATGTAATATAATTTTAAAACAATTTTAGTACATTTAAATCGAAAATGATAAACGCATGTTTCAATGTAAATTCAACTTATAAAAATCAACTGATTAGTTGACAAAAGTGTTATGGCTTCAAACATATTATTTTTTACTTATACCAAACATGCAGTTGGTAGTTTGAATAAAATTAATATTTTTATCTTTTAAATTTACCACCACGTGAACAGTACCTAGTAATTAGGTTTGATCCACTCTCTCCAACGCGTGAATAGTGAGCATTCCACTGTTGGCCTGCTTGGCAACCACCGTGCTGCCATTTTGTTGTCTTAAAAGTGCACAAAGTCATTTCATCCACCAACTTCCCGCACATGCTACTGCACCTCCTTTTCAAGGAGTTGGAAGTGCACAAAGTGTGTACTAGAAGGAGGAGTAGCAGCATATGTTGAAAGTCAGTGGATGAAGTGGTGCTTTGTGCACTTCTGAAGGTGGTTACCTGGTGGCGCTTTTTGAAAAGTGGTCACCTAAAATACGTCGTTTGCTTTTCACGTGGCATTTGCATGTGTCTAAAAAAAATGATTTTCAGGGTGATGTCTTTTGATTTTCATGTAGTAAAAATAACTCATATAGGGTATTATGTTTTCATGCAAACCTAGGTTGTGTTATATGTTTTAAGATTAACTTATTTAGGTTATGTAATATAATTTTAAAATAATTTTAGTACATTTAAATCAAAAATGATAAACACATGTTTCAATGTAAATTCAACTTATAAAAATCAACTGATTAGTTGACAAAAGTGCTATGGCTTTAAACATATTAGTCGTTTGAATAAAATTAATACTTTTATCTTTAAAATTTACCAATGCATGAACAGTAATTAGGTTTGATCCCCTCTCTCCAACGCATGAACAATGCACATTCCACATTCCATTGTTGGCCTGTTTGGCAGCTACCATGCTGCCCTTTCGTTGTCTTAAAAGTGCACAAAGTCACTCCGTCCACCAACTTCTCGCACATGTTGTTGCGCCTCCTTCCTGAGGAGTTGGAAGTGCACAAAGTGTGTACTAGAAGGAGGAGTAGCAGCATATGTTGAAAGTCAGTGGATAGAGTGGCGCTTTGTGTACTTTTGAAGGAGGTTACCTGGTGGCGCTTTCTGGAAAATGGTCACCTAGAAGACGTCTTTTACTTTTCCAGGGTGATGTCTTTTGATTCTCATGTAGTAAAAATAACTCATATAGGATAATATGTTTTCATGCAAACCTAAGTTGTATAAAATGTTTTAAGATTAACCTATTTAGGTTATGTTATATAATTTTAAAACAATTTTAGTACATTTAAATCGAAAATGATAGACACGTGTTTCAATGTAAATTCAACTGATAAAAACCAACTGATTAGTTGACAAAAGTGTTATCGCTTCAAACATATTATTTTTTACTTGTAATACAAACATGTATTTGGTAGTTTGAATAAAATTAATATTTTTATTTTTTAAATTTACCACCGTGTAAACAGTACCTATTAATTAGGTTTGATCCCCTCTCCAAGTGAACAATGTGCATTCCACTCACCATGTTGCCTTTTCGTTGTTTTAAAAGTGCACAAAGTCACTCCATCCACCAATTTTCCACACATGCTCCTGTGCCTCCTTCCCAAGGAGTTGGAAGTGCACAAAGTGTGTACTAGAAGGAGGAGTAGCATATGAAAGTCAATAGATGGAGTGACGCTTTGTGCACTTCTGAAGGTGGTGGCGATTTCTAGAAAGTGGTCACCTAGAAGACGTGTCTTGTTTTTCATGTAGCATTTGCATGTGTCTAAAAAAAAATGATTTTCATGGTGATGTCTTTTGATTCTCATTTAGTAAAAATAACTCATGTTGAATAATATGTTTTCATGCAAACCTAGGCCGTGTCATATGTTTTAAGATTAACCTATTTAGGTTATGAATATAATTTTAAAATAATTTTAGTATATTTAAATCGAAAATGATAGATGCATGTTTCAATGTAAATTCAACTGATAAAAATTAACTGATTAGTTGACAAAAGTGCTATGGCTTCAAACATATTATTTTTACTTGTAATTTAAACATAACATGCAGTTGGTAGTTTAAATAAAATTAATATTTTTATCTTTTAAATTTACCACTATGTGAATAGTGTGCGTGAATAGTAATTAGATTTGATCTCCTCTCTCCAATACGTCAACATTGCACATTCTACTGTTGGCCTGTTTGCCAGTCATTGTGCTGCCCTTTCGTTGTCTTACCTCTGGCAACCTTCACCAGCCACTTGTTTGGCTCCTTTTTTTTCTTTCCATGGCTGCATCTGAGATTCCTTTGAACTTCATTTCCACAGTAATGTTTACCAACTTCCCACTTATCCCATGTGAAAAGTTTATTGGATCTGCCAATTATACTACTTAAGCAGTCACTGTCCAACTTTGGTTTCGTGATCAAGGACGTGCAAACCACTTGACCACTAAGGCTACAGACATTCTCTCTATGGATTAACACTGTTGACAGCAAATTGACGCATATTTTATAACTCCACTATTATAAATCATAGATAAATATATAATTAAAAGTTTGATCCCCAAATTTGTATATATGAAAGGACATTTATTGAGAAATGCTACACCCTTGAATGAATTTCAATACCTCAAAATGTTAAAAAAGAAATAAGAAATGTGAAGAAAACAACTTTCAGTTATTAAAAAATTCATTGAGGTACATTATGATGAACATGTCTAGAAATATTATGCGAGCATTATATCGTTCTGAAGTGAAAGATATTTCTAGACATAATATTTTCTAGGAATATGATTATTGAAAATACAATTACTTGGAAAAAAAAAAACTTCACCGTGTAACAGTTTCTACATTGAATTTAATGGAAAAATTTACGACCTATCATCATCTTATATAGGTGCACATGAATTTCTCTCTGTCCTACTTATTAAAATTGGAATTGAATTCCTCATTACTCATGAATCATGGGTAGGGAGAATCTACAACGATTTTTGTCCATGGATAATTGTGTACATGGCTTGACAATTGACATCTTTAAATTGTGAACTTCTTGATTTTAGAAGTACTGCTGTCTGTCACATCATTAAATTTTGATTACTAAAGTTTATAAATGAGGATGTGGATATTGAATAATCAATGTTGAACCCAACTCAATTTTAAACTTTGTTTCGGTCTCATTATTGTATTTTGTATGACCATCATGGCTGAACAAAGAATAAAGAGTACAACAGTTATTTGGGAGACAAAGTAGACAAAAACAGTGAACTTCTATAAACCTCATTAGACAATGGTTACAGTAGGATCCGCTCCCAACTTCGAACCTGAACTGTGGCATGATGATTCACTCCATTAATACAAAAGTTACAGAAAAAGGAAACACAAATCACACCAACATAAGTATATTTGAAACAAAAATACTTCTAACAACAAATCACTATCCTTACTTTTGTTTTCTTCATTGGGTTTGTATTAGAACCTACCAGCAACATTTCTAACTTCAAACTGCTAGCAACATTTCTAATTTCAAACCAAACAATGCACATAAAATGCCTCACTTCCCAGTGCCCATATCAGGTTAAAAGGTCGGGGACTGGTTGTAGTACTCTAAATTCACACACAAGGGTCCAAAATTCAGACCCCTGGTTTCATATTCACCTATCTA
Organism: Amphicarpaea edgeworthii; assembly: GCA_014843725.1. Classification (NCBI taxonomy): domain Eukaryota; kingdom Viridiplantae; phylum Streptophyta; class Magnoliopsida; order Fabales; family Fabaceae; genus Amphicarpaea; species Amphicarpaea edgeworthii. The sequence goes on from CM026325.1 coordinate 8,099,683, forward strand.
ACTATGAAAAAATTTATACAAACCCCTTTAACCCCACCAACATCACCAACATTTCGTTACATAGCTACTTTTACTTTCACACTATAGCACTCAACCTATTCAACCAGACAACTACCACCTTTAACTTTAACTATGCTCCTTTTTATTATTGTTCACCTTTTTCTTGCGGTTTAACTTAAGTCACTGCACACTAAACGTAAAAGGGTGCTTTTTTCCTTTCCCCATCAACCTCTCCAATTTGTAGCAGTTGGAGCACAAACAGCTTCAACTGATAACCGCTTCAACACCTTTGGACACGGGTCTTGCCCGAAGTTGCTGTTTGATACAGTCACTGTGCATCTTGCTTTTCCTATACATCTCTGAAATATGAAACAGAAAAAAAAAAAAAAAAAAGAGGACATGTTAAGTGTATATTCCTAGGAAGCAGTTATTAGAAGTTAATGTAACGCATTGTGACCAAAATGGAGGTCTCCATAACGTGGCGAACCAAGGTTCCAATCCACATAGGTTGAGTCTAGCCTGTTTGGATACAGGGCAGAACTTTTTCTAATGAAAAGTAGAGAAGTTGTCAAAAGCATTGATAGCCTTGTATTCAAACAGGCTCGTGCATGGTGCAATCAAGAGTATGATATGATAGATCACCTTCTCTAATATGGCATAGGATGCTGGGGAATGGCAAGCTCCTTGCTCATAGCTCCCACAAGTGCCTAAAGGAGTTCCAAAGCTGGCAAATTTAATGGAAGAGATGGTCTGGCCAGGGCTGCAATGCAAGTGAACCTTCGGCGGATGGAACTCTTCCGACTTACCGTAGCTCTCGATGTGCCAGTTCTTAATATTCGGGTGGTACTCCGACACATCAGCACACACACTGCTTACTGATCTCTTCACAAGCGAAATTTTCAATGGATTCCCCCCGAGTTCCTCGAAAATAACCAAAAGATTTTGAGTTGGCTTCAACCAAGACCGAGGAACGTGGTACCTGAAACATTTTTGTGTAAATTGTCATACAATGAATGTACTATGCAGTGCCTCAACATTCATCAATAGGATGATAATGTTGCAGCAGAAGCTACAATGGTAGCAAATAGTTACCATCTCTGTGTTGGTTGGCCACAACCAAGTTGGCACTTTGGAGGTCTAAATGAGCCAGCATAGTTACATTCATTGCAATTGCCAGTAGCAAAAGCAGTCCAGTATCTTCCAATACTCTCTCCATTGATCCATATTTGGCCTTTTCCCATACCCTCCATATCCAATGCCAACGGTTCGTCTCCTTCGGGAGCATCGAAATAAGTCTGCACAGTTTACAGATTAACAACTTCATCAGTTTCCAAGCTAGTGATGTTGTTTTCAGTCAAACTTAGCATATTTTCTCTGTATTTTTTTTACCTTGTGCCATGTCAATGGCTGATTTCTTTGTACAACTATTGCTGACTGCATCCACGCAACACTGGAGATACCATTTGGAGAGGCAAGATCCATGGCCTCTCCTTTCAACCCAACCTGATTAAAAAACATCTCTTAGTGAAACGTTCTTCTTGGAAAGTGAACCAACTTAAGTATCTGAAGTAAGAGTATGCAACCTGATAAGTCCATTTTTGCTGTGACAAGTCCCATTTTCCTTGGTCAAGTCCATGGAGTGCAACTGGACCAAGGATTCCTGTGCTCCATGATTCATAATGTTGTCCCACATTCTTTGACAACGAAATACAAAAATGCATTTGGTCAATAATATTAATTATTAGAAGGAAACGAATTGAGTCATTGTTAGTAGAGTTTAATGGTGATGGACTGACGGTGTAAAATTATTCTTCAATCACAACTCACAATTTGTAAGACTTTTATGAATTTTATTAGTACTTTTATAAATGATGAGTTGTGAAACTCAGTGTATCACCCTTTTTCTCTTATTAGTATTTTTATTTCTTGCCAAAATTAGCTGACATAGTTAGTTACAAGGCTTTCATAATCATAGAAAGGGAGAAGAAACTTACAGGAAGTCCAATGGCAACACTGAGCAGAGCAATTCTGTTTGTTCCAGCACGAAGGTTTACCTTGCCAGTATATGCGAATCTCCTATACTCCCTTGTTCCAAAGGCAGAGCCTGGTTTGAATCACACATCGTGTTTACTTTTACTAATAAGTAATAAACTAAAAAGGCTTAATGGAAAAGCAAGAAAATTCAAATACCAGAAAGTTGGCCATTGATGAAAACGTGCACAGCATGGCCAGTAGACTGAACAATGAGAGTGGGGAGTTCACCTCCACGTAGAAAAGATTCGGATGAACCTACATCAACACTGCAGAAACATAAACATAGAATGAATTAAAGAATAAATATATTCAAAATGGTTTCTGAAACTAGTTAGTTCACTTGGCTGTAAATCAGGCTTACCTAGTTATATACCAAAGATAATCACTTGCATCCTTTGTTATATTTATCTGTTCCAAGAGACCAGGAGCAGTGATTGCTGAGCTTTCATCCATAGAATAGATATCTTCATCAAAACTTTCCCATGAGAACATCTGAGTATTTGTTGGCAACATTTGCATCTGAGATGTTTGCACTCCAACCTAAACAAGGGGAACAAGAGTTCATCGGTTTGACTAAATTTTCGTTATCAAATCATGTTGAAGGTGAAAAAGTTGTGACATCAGAGGCATGTATAGAATAGCTGAATACAATACAGGATAATTTCAAACTGTGTCTAAATTTCATTACATACTTTTGCTGTATTGAAGACAACATTTCTACAATCTGGGAGGATGCTGACGGACCAAGGAGGCAAGTTATAGTGCATATTGTTGAACATTACTCTAGAAGAGGATTTTGAATCATAGTTGGAGAGAAAAGCAGCACAATCTCCAGATTCCGTAGTGTAAACATGCGCCTGGAAAAGTTGCATGTTAACTAGGATCAGTAAACAAGATATTATACACATGTGAAAAACAAAATAACTTTGAACTGAGTCAAAAACCTGTTGGGATTCCCCTAATGAAGTAACAATCGCGTCAGTTGAAACCAAAGCTCGCTCACACATCTTGAAAGCCCTATGAAGCTCCTTTAGATGACCATATTTTGGTTGCCTAATCAAACCTTCAATGTTTTATTGCAGAAATAGTCAGTTATGACAAACACATACCTAAAAGTGTAAGCATTAGAGGAAAACATCTATTGCTTTCAATATAGTGAAGAGTGATAAGTTTTTGGACAAAAAGTTCATGCATATAAAGTTTCTAAGAAAAAGAACGGTAGTGACTGGTGTTATTTAATTTGCACACTACTACTACTACCACCAAATGACTTAGGGTCTGTTTGTATAAACGTTCAAAACAAATTGAACGGATAAATTGAACTTTCCAAAGCAAAAACTACACTCACAAGCTTCTGATCTAAGGTTGATTGGCGTTAAAGTAAACGCTTTTGCAATCATGCACTTAGAAGGTAAAGAATTTTCAGTTCTCACCATATTCATCCAGTGGAGCGTCATAGTCATAGCTGGTAGCGATGAAAGGGCCTCCAGCTGTTCGTCCAAAATTGGTTCCTCCATGATACTACAGGTTAATGTAAGACAAGTTAGGCTAGTTACAAGAGTAGGTGCCAGTGTCATCAATTTTTTAAATCAGTTTAAGCCAACTAACCATGTAGTAGTTTACAAAGGATCCTCCTCTTATTATAAATCGAGCAACTGCAAATGCCAAATCCTGGACAGGTCTTTTGTGAATTGGACCTCCAAATTCTGTAAACCTTCATCATATTTAACAGAAAGTTATGCCACCCATATTTCATTTCCTCATTTCTAAATTTTAGTCTCATAGTAAAAAAAAAAAAACAAGAAGCTTACCAGCCACTCCAAGCCTCTGTCCAAATCATAGGCTTATAGGGTCTATTTGGAGTAAATTTATCACAGTAGAAGCCATTACATGTGTTTATCTGTTACCCCACGGATGAAACAAAATCAGTTCAACAAAAGAAATGAAGTAGTAAACACAACTGTCTGAGTACTGCATTTAGTTTTCTATACTTTTTTAAAGTTACGTGTCACTCAAAAAATTAAAATATTTATAGAATAACAAAATAGAAAAGAAAACCAAGGCATGCTAATGGAGTATCAGAAGATTGCATTTTATATTATACAAATATACAACTTTCGAGATAAAGAGTTTTATTTTTTTTTTAATCGTGTATTTGGCTTTGTCCATCACTAATCTTCTTTGAGTAACCTATATGATCCCTCCTAATCATTTTTTTTCATTCATCATATTCAAACTCGAGACCTTACTTTAATGGATTCAGTACCACTTGGAGCAACAATAGTCGGTAGATGAAGAGTGAGAATGCTTACCACTGGATCTGGTGCATCATCTTCCTTGCACATGACCCAAGGGACTCCAGTTCCCATTTCCACAGCCATTTTTGCAGCCCAATTCATATAGTTTTGACCAGCAGCTCCTTGCAACTTACTCTGTGCCCCATATTCATTCTCAATCTAAAACAACAACAAACACATGCATCATTATTCAAACTAGATCTAGAGTGAAAAGCTCATAGTTTTCACTAGTGGCATGATGAGAAAGCAATGAATGAAGATTAAATGCTATTAAATGAAAGGCCTCAGACGATGTTCCACCTGAGAGAGTATGATGGGGCCACCCTGAGACTCAAATAGCCGCTCACTCTTCATCATTCCCACAATCTTCTCAGTGAACCCTTGCATCGCCCTCTGCAACACAGTTCACGCATGACTCATCATCAATAAAATCCAAAGGACCCAATAGTGTAATCAAAACACATTTTTGAAAATAAAAATAAAAATGAGACCTTGAAAGGTTCATTGTCTGTTCTGAAGCTTATCCCCGGAACATACTTAAGCCAAACAGGAAATCCACTGCACATAACAACAACAAAGATAAAAAAAACTTAAAAACAAAATGTTAAGCAAAGAGAAAAATGAGAAATGGCATTACCAATGTTAGAAAAAGAGAAGGTACCCGAAATTCCACTCTGCACAGACATAAGGACCAATGCGGAGATGAGCGTAGAGCCCTGCTTTCTGTATTGTCTTCACAAATCTCACCAGATCATACCTCCCTTCGAAATTGTACTGAATTGAGTTGCATGCAGAAGAAAACACATTCACCAGAAGCTCAAATTAGCTCCAAAAACCAAAAACAGCAACAAAAAAAGAAGAAGAGAGAAGAGAGTGAAGAATTAAGAAGCAGACATTGCCTGGAGAAGGCTCATGAACGTTCCAGAAAACATACGTTTCCACCACATCAAGGCCTCCCTCTTTGGCCTTAAGAATCAGATCCTCCCACATCTGCACCACCGACACCATAAACAGCACTTAGGAAAAATCAAATAAAATCAAACATTTCGTAAAGTTTAATGATGTTTTTTTATTTTGTTGTTGTTGTTGAGCTTCTTACATCAGGGGTACTTCTGGGGTAATGTATGGACCCAGAGAAGAGGATTCTCCTTTGTCCATTGATGAGAATGGCCTTCCTGTCGTAGGTGACAGAAGCCCGAGCCAGCTGAGAACACAGAAGACACGAAGAAGCCAACAAGAAGCAAAGCAAGAACGCCCCTTTAGAAAACGAGGTGATTTCTATTTCCATGTTGGCCTATTCTATGTGGTCGGAATCAAAGAAATGTGGTGTGGGGTGATACTCAGCTACTGATATATTTATGATGATATTCTAAGAGAGGGGTGACGGTGGAACGGTGACAGCAGTAGTAGAAGTAGTACTGTAGTAGTAGTAGTAGTAGTAGTGAGAGGAACAGGTCAATTTCCTGAGAGAAGTGTTGTTGTTCGGTTCCACCTCGGAAAGAAAGGTAACATATATTGATTTATAAGCAGTGTGAAGTGTCATACTGTGACACTAAAAAGTACATTGATACCTGCAACAGAGAGAGAGAGAGAGGGTAGCGGTAATAGTAATAAACGAGTGAATTGTGGAAACCGTTTGTAACTAAAGATTCTCTGAACATAACATGGTGACAACCATGCAAAATTCGTCGGCAGAGGATTTTCATTCTGCAAGCTAGTTACAGCAATTTCATTATATAAAAAAAGAATCATAATATTGTATATAGTTTTTTTTTTTATATTCACCAAATATTATGTTTAAGGATTAGTCAAAGGAAATGTAGACACGAGGAAGTATGAATTGGCAACTTTTTTGTGGTTTTACTGAAACAAGACACTTTTAATAAACAATAATATGACTCGTGAGTCGTAAGTCTTGAGTAGTCTCATGAGCAAAACCAAACCCCGTACACCTTACGAAATCAAATCTTTCAATTCTAAAAAGTGCATGATAGATGAGTTTATTTTTATTATTAGATTTTAGTGAATTGTACTTTAAATTAAATACGTTTAATATTATATACTTTTTAAAATCGAGTTCATTTCAAAAGAACAATCTTCCACTTCCACCGTTGTTATTAGTTTCTTTCTTAATAATTTGAGATGATAAAAAAAAGTCCAAAATTTCTATTATGCCACTTTTAGTTGGCACATGTTGAATGAAGCTGCTCGCATAAAAAGTAAAAACCGTGGTTCTTAGAAACTCACGAGAATTATTTTAGAACGTACGTCTGTGCAGTGTGCATGCATATGTGTTGCCAGTTTACTGTTTGTGATTCAAAATTAATTAATTTTTCGGAATATCTTAACATCGGACATTAATGAAATCCTAAAATCAGTGCCCTGTCGTTATTCTTCAGATTTTGTATCCTAGAAAGAATTCGACCAAGTGCATAAAAGTTCTTCACCAATCAAAATCAACAATAAAGCATCTTAATAACTTGGTTTTCAAATGTTAATTTTCTAATTTGTAGCAGAGGACACCGCCACAATCATTCGAGTATTAACTAGCAACATTCGCTTGTATACTTATATTTTGGGTTAGAATTTATGAGAATTCTCGAAGGCATTACGCCAATAAGAAGATGTTCCTTTAAGTTGGTAGAGAATTCAATTCAATTCAAATATACTACCTTATTGTTCCATACAATTTATATTGAAAAGAATAACAGAAATGAAGAGAGGTGAATTAGTGAAAAAAAAAAAAAAACAACAACCATTCGAACACAACTTTTCTGAGCTTTAAATAACACCAAACTCTTGCCTCCTTTTTTTTTTTTTTTGTCCTCACTATTTACTAACACCTATGAGTCTATGACCAAACTAATAATAACAAAGGGAAAAGGATAAATATGGGAAATTCCTTCTTCGTTCTTGTGTGTTTCGGAGTACGTACTATAGGATCTATCTTTTTACTCAAGTACGTAAGTAGTAGTTGTTTGTCTTATTGTTTTTTTTATTGTTTATTATTATTACACTTATTGTTTTCTTTTATTTGGCTACTTCTATTCGTCTGTGTATAAGTAAGATTCAAGCAATCTGGCAAGAGACAACACATGGATTCGTCCCCTAATATTAATATATATAGTCCAAAGCTCATTTATTTAATTATTTTCTGCTAAATTATTTGTTCGAAATGTTAAGTGCTGGATAAAAATTATTTTGTTTTAAATGGTAAAATGACATTTGAAGTTAGCATTTAATATTCAATACAATAAAAAATATACTATTAGATAAGTTCTGTTTAGTTATTTAAATAACTTTTTCTTACTTTTGTTAACATTTCATGCCCTGAATTGTTCTTTTGACGAAACTGTGTTTTTAGCCTTTTGTTTTGTTTTGGTTGAATGTGGCCAAAAGGGGTTTTGTGTTTTCAGCGTTGAATTAAGTTTTTAAACCAAATTTTATTCTCTATGTGCTGTATTTTACTATCTACATTATAATTTACTTATAAATTATTTATCTCTATTTGTCCTTTATGTTTTTTTGTCTTGATCTGTTTTAATATAGTTAACCTTAATCTATTTTTTCTCTCACTTAAATATTCATTAATTACACGCGAAAAATTATTGGCTAATTAATAATACAAGAAAATTGGAAATGAATATGTAAAATTAACTCCAGCAACAGCACGTTTAGTTACTGACATTATAATTACGTCACTTCGTTAAGTTAGTTAATTAATTAAGTATAGTTAATTTATAGTATATGATTCTTGATTTCAATAGTCATTGTCATTTTATTCTTCTAGGTAGGTTATGGCGCGCGAGTAGTGAGTATCTTGATTCTTGGCTCGAGGTAAAGATAGATGAATCTTCACTTTTACAAAAACAGTGAAAAGCCAAAGATAAGAAAAGCTAAAGTATGGTGCGATTACTACATGTGCGAGTGTGCAAATGACCCTCTAATTTAATTACTTACTATGAGCCCTTTTTTCCGATAAATTTCTCTAAAATAATTTATAGTAGAAGTTTGTGCAAACATGAACTATTATATTTTGCATTATAATCGGCAAGTTTATTTAAATTTATTTGTTATGGTTATATGCTTGTGTAAATTGTTTTCGTTTAAAAAAAATAAATCTTATCAATTACTTATTAAGTAATTATTTATTTTATAAACATTTATTTTAATCTTAAAATAACAAAAAAAAGATATATCTAAATATGTTTATTTCAGTTATTTGTTGTAAACTCATATACGATATTTCTTTCATTTCTGTAGATAAAAAGTAAAAAAAGAAAAAAAGAAAAAAGGAAAGTGAGGCCATGTGTATGGTATCATAGTGTGGTTGCTTGGTCATAATATCCATGAAGAAGCCCCCACTTGGGACCATGTTTGCGTGTCTCAAGGAAACCACCCAGTTAGTTCCGCTCCATTAATGGTGTTCAGAATTCTAGTTAGTACATTATTTATTTTATTAGATTTCTTCTTCTTCATCTTCTTTTTTTCTCCTAATTAATTTCAACTTTCTCCATTGTTCAACGGCGGGAACAGCGGAAGAAGATTAGAATTTGGATCCCAAATGAAAATGAAAGTGAAAGTGGGAGCTTTATTAATTAGGTTTTAGTCTAACACACTCCATCTTATTGTTGGTCAACCACTACATTTCTAGCAATCAATGTCTCATTTTCATGCATCTAAATGTTCATTATGTCTATTTGAACACTGTACACATAACTTTTTCGCATAATTCTCGTGCCTTTTAAATTAATTAATTGGATGAAATGTTTTTCATATATATCATTTCACCTACAATTCTATAACACAGACATTGAACTGTCATTTTTTTTTTTTGTGTTAAATATGTTTTAGTTCTATAAATGTTAGAAACATTATTTTTAGTTATTGTTTTCTTTTTTATATTATGAAATTGACCAAATTTGGTCTGTGTTATGAATGCTGTTTAATTCTGTAATCTCTATTAAGTAGAAATGGAAAGTGGCATTATTAGTCGTAAGTGTCATATTGTTTGCTAATTTGCATAATAGAAGGCCAATTAAAGTTTTGCTAGCTGATTTGTAAATGGATTTTCTAAAATAATTCAATGAATAATATAAATATAAATAAATATTAAATGAATTTTTGGAAGGAAAAACAACATTTTCCCAAAACTATGGTGGTCCACATCAATATGTAAGGGTGGACAAAGCAAGCTTCCAAAGGTGTGTGTGTTCCATTTTCTAAATGCTTGTAGCGTGTTTGGAAATGGATTGCAAACGTGATTTTTTTCACATATAAACAAAAGTTACAACTTTCACATCAGGGACGTGAATTTGACTACAAAACATGTAGTGGGTAGTTGTGTCTACATCCCAATAAAATATAGTGTATCATTCTTTTTTATGTTTTTTTTTTTTTTAACAAAGCATTCTTTAATTTTATGTTAGTGATTTGATAAGTTGTTTTTTTGCTTTCATAGTTGGACCCTATTGGACTTGGCAATCAAAGTCTAAACTCTGAAGTTTGGCTCAGCTATGGGTATAATTGGAGGCAATTAATTGCTTCATGCATCCCACATTTTGCTTCCTACACCCCATATTTGTGCATGGGAACATATCCTCTCATGTCCGAGTTCCATCGATTTTTTTTTAATAAAAAACCAATTCACTGTAATGAATATAACAACAATAAATAATTTTAAAAAAACAATAATAACTCCTTGAATCTTCATACTTGGTTAAACATATATTTCTTGTTATTACGTTTAAATAGTATAGCATTATAAGGAATAAATAAATTATTACATGATACAATACTTTATCCAAAGAAGTGTGTATGGGCTATGGTTCTATGGAGGTACGGTCAATAGATTTGTTGTTGTTGTCGTACACAAATTTTAAATATCAGTGCTAGCTGTGTATTATACTTGTCCCCGTCTGTATGAAAATATAATATAAATTAAATTGTCATTTTATCTTGGAAAAACAAATCACTAGAAAAATTACCCTTTTATTAAAATAAAAATAAAATAAAATATTTATAAGAATCTAAGATATGTTTTGAATAAGAAATTATTTTTCGCACAAAAAAGAAAAGAAATTATTTCACTATACAAAAATATCCAAACACGTATGGGTCGTGATTCTGAAGAAGTACGGCATATACATTATTTTATTTTGGATAAAATAAGAAATTATTTTTTGCACAAAAAAAAAAAAAAAAGAAATTATTTCACTATACAAAAATATCCAAACACGTATGGGTCGTGATTATGAAGAAGTACGGCCTATACATTATTTTATTTTGAATAAAATTTATTTTGTAGTGGTTAAAGTATTGAGTATTTTTTATTTTATTTTTTAATATTTTGTTTGATTCATATATTTGTTAATAAATTTTGTTAATGACATGGATTGATGTCACATATCTTATTAATTAATTAACTGATATGTGATATTATTTATTTTTTAAAATATTTAATTTTTTTTAATATCACATGTCATTTAAATAATAAGACATGTGAAATTATTTTTTTTTAAATATTTTATAAAATTCAAAAATTAAAAAAAATTATTTTAATACCATGTGTTAATTATTTAATGAGATAAATAACAACAATTCATTAAAATATTTTAGGGATTCAAACGAAAACTAAAAATAAAAAAAATATTCAATGATAAAAACACATTTGTACTTTTATCTTCCATATGATTATGAATATTCTTAACATATTAAATTAGAATCCATTCAAATAAAAAAAAAAATATTAGATTAGAGACTAGTTGACCATACATAACTGTTACTAGTAAAAAAAAAAAATTTGCGTATGAAAGAAATCACAATTCTTGTGCTATATTTAAATAACTCTCTCACATGTGAGTATTCGTTTCTACTCAATTGAAATATCTTAATTATTAGTATAGTATTCAGTTAATTCCATAATATTATCGTAAAGATATACTAAGTCAAATGTTATTTGACTGATGAAGAGATTAAATTAATAATACTATTGATGTTTAGTCAACCAAAACATCAATGAGAAAGAGATGTTTAGTCAACCATATAACATTAAACAAGTTCCAAAGTAGTACTATTGATGAAGGCACTTAATTAACAATGTCTCATTAATGGGAGGAGTGTGATAAACTAAAATTCAAGATGTAGATTATGAAAGAAACACGCAGTTGCGAGACCACAAGGCATGCATTGCATGTGAAAACAGAGTGGAGGTGTGCTCCTTCCTTGTGGACTCCACCATTAATGGCGTCGGTGCACGTGACATGCATGATTGTGCTCCTATCGTACACCCTACTCTTTCTCAAAGAAAAACTAACCTTATAAAATCTAATGATTATCTTAGTCACTAATTTCATTTATTAGATCTTAACAAATAATTAAGATGGAATATATCTATTTTAGAGTTACTATTTATATAATTTGATCTATCTATTTGTTAATATATTCTTTCATTATATTTTTAGACTAGTTTAATATACATTTTAGCGATTTATTTTATAATTTTATGTATTGGGTAGTTTTTTGTGTTATTAATAAGACTTAATATTTGGCTCCTTCTTTACAATTACGATTTTCCCCATGCCCCACCCTCAAGTCATTGGCAACATAAATCTTTTCCTTCCCCACTTGTTTCTATAAAAAAATTATCAACATTTATGTTATATATGTATTTTGTGGCTTAAGTATAATTTTTGTCTTGTATTTTAGTATTTTGTATAAGCTTTTTTTCTTCAATTTTAGACCTAATACCTTGCTTAAGATAAACAAATTCATTGTCACTGGAATCAATGACTTGTTGCCTTGGTGGTGCTAGAGTATTGATTAGGGTTTAGATAAAGTAATTTTTTAGACAAATTGCAAAGTTTTAGTTGATAGAATTCACAAGCTTATTATGAATGTTCTGAGTTTTGGAGTGATTTTGGATGATCTAAAAAACTTACTTTCTATGCATAAAAAATTTAAACTAATTAAGTTTACTGTGCCACTGAACTGAACGAATAATTAAGAAAAGAAACAAGAAAAAATGCTGCTTTAATTATCACTGGAACTGTAGTAATTTGTAAATTAGAAGAAAAAAAAGGCACCCAAAACTTTTAACCAGATAAAATTTCTTAATACAATGATTAACTAGCACATGGATAAAAAAAAACCGTTAAAGAAATTATAGTAACCACTTGTTGCAGCCTATATAGTAAAACCCCATGAACAAGCTTCGTACAAAAAAGAGAGAAAATTGGATTCTAGGTTAGAACATTTCTTCATCCCTAAGGCTAGTATGAAAAATTAAAGTGATAGTTCGTCACTATCCAATTGCCAATTTTTGCCACACATACTGAGACCTAAGGATGTTGGCCCTATCTTCTTCTCTTTGATGATGATGTTCATTCTCATTGGTCTAAGATTTTATATTTCTATTTCTGCGTCCCGAAATTAAGGAGTGTCTTTTTAGTTTTTAATATGGTCCATTCAATTCATGTCTTCTCTTTCAATAATTAGACCGTTCTAAAAGTGCATGGGTTTCTACAACTTTAGCCTTTTTTTTTTTTTTTTTTTTTTTTAACGTACGGGACCATGATGATGATTTATGAAATGGCTTTCACTAAACCGTTAGCACATGGCGCCACAATAGAAGGCTTTCACTGTTTCTAATTGGTAGTTTCTCACTTTGTAACTTTACGCGCGAGAGTTAGGTAAATTGCAGCTTCTTGTGCTTTTCTTTTTCTCTTTGATAGTGTGGTGGATGATATCATCTTGATATCATAACATTTTCTTCGACAAGTTCGATAGTAAGATGTCACTAGTATTAACGGTTACAATCAATTATTTAGCTTGTAATAGTATTATCTTTTCACTGTAACTTTATGTTACTATATACTTTTTAGAAAATTGAAAGTAATTATTCATTTTTGTTGGAGATCATGAATGTAGACACTATATAAATATTTTTTTCTCTCAATATAATTTATTCCATATTTAATTTAATTAAAAATCAAATTTCAAACCACTTAATTAAAGAATAAAAGTGACTATCACCTGTATTTTAGGAATTACCTTTAATTCTTTAATTATGAAACTCCTAATCAAATTTCATTCTGTTATAATTTCAGTATTTCATTCCGTTGACTACATGAATATAATGCACCCTTGGGTCATTGATTTGCCTTTTGGCATTTAACGGTCTCAATATTTCCCCGTGCCATGTATTTTCACACAGCAACAGCCTCTAATCATTGGATTTTATTTTCTAATCCAAAACAATGTTCTTAATGTAAACATATCTTTTTTTGGTTACATTATAATGTAGACATATCTCTTTTTAGTTACATTATAATGCTGTTATAGTTTGTCACCAAAAAGGACAACATAAAACGGAAAGAATAAAAATGAAGTAGTTTCGGTTTCTACGTACATTATAATTAGAGTACTCTCCAAATCGAAGCAAGGAGCAATCATTATTCATTTTCCATTTCAAATGCTCAAAAAAGTTAGAGCATTTAACGGATAGAGAGCACGCAAACTTGAACAATTATTGCTTCACTTCATGCTTTGTTCTTGTTTCTTCTTTTCGCTATTAAATTTTGATGGTGGAGCTTGCAGCAATTTAACTACTCCAAATATTAGTATAAAACTAAAAAAAGACAAGTGTAAAGCATGCCATGATATCTATGGCAACACCACTCTACGTGTATCTGTGCAAACCCAAGGATACTTACATATTTTAAGTCGTAAATAGTTGATTCGTGAAGTTCTTTAAATTTTAAGTCTTAAGTATTTTTTAACCAGTACAAAAGTTTAGGATAAAAATCATAAATATACAAAATTTTAAGAACTGAAAACATATTTTATTATGTTAATTATTATCGTATAATAACAAGAGCTAGTATTTATAAAAAAAGTTTAATACTTATACAGAATCAATATAAAAATAGTTTTACACTGTTAATTAATCACACATTACCATTTTAATAACTTTAAAAATAATTTTATAAAAATCAATCATGATTAACTTATTTTATTTTATACTGTCCATCACCATTTTTTTCTTTATATATTGAAATGTTTTTTGTTTCTTTTCTCCTTTTCCATTCCTTGGGCAACTTGTTCGTGAATGGCCCAATGGGTTCCTTTCAAAAGTAAAGGGCTGCCAGTTCCGCGTGTTGAGAAAAAATATATACACACGGATATTGATATTTTCACTTCCGAATTTGCTATTCTCACCCCCAAGTGTCTAGAAATATTTTTTATTCCTAAAATATACTTTGAAGTTTGAACAGAAATATGATTCTGATGTATAAAATATACAACTAAATCACATTTCTGTTATATTAGAAACGTTAGAATTGTATCAATCAACATAATATTAAGTTTTTTAATTAAAAAAATATATTTTTTCAAATGAACTGATTAAACCCGCTTTACCAGTTTGCAACTGGTATGAGTAAATTTTTAAATTTAAATAAATGCAACAAGTATCAGATGGGAAGGGTTAACAACATAGGCCATGACAATTTTGAGCTGTGAATAATTGAGATAAAAAGATTCACTTAATACATCGCTGTCAAGGAAGGTTTTGAAACAACAAACGAGATCTTACATTAGGAGTTGTTGTTGGGGGAGTGCAACAAAACACGCGTTTGGTTTGGCAGAACCTTCGACGTTGATTTGGAGGAAAGTCACGTGATAACCTTGGTGCATGATGTGGTGGTTGTAGCAACTAGCAACCTTTGGAAGAAAAAAAAAAGATGATAAGGAATGAATGGTGGTCATTGAGTGAGAGGTGAGAGTGATTTACATTAAACTAAACTAAGTGTTTATTTACAACTAAGATTCATTTAATCACGTTAAAAATGTGATGTAAATTAGACTTTCCCTACGCAGTTAATAAAATAAGAAAACTTTAAAAGGTAAGATAAAATAAATAAATTATACCAATCACTTTCCAGGTTATATGAAATTGCACAAACATCGTAGATTTATTTCAAAGCTTCATTTGTAAGAGATGTTAGTATAATATGTAAGCGTTTTTTTTGTTTGATAAAGAGAATTTTCAAACATTGAAAGAGTGTTAGTTAACCTATAAATGGGTTTTGAATAAGAAAAATAATTATGTTATGTGTAATTTGAAAAAAAAAAACTCATATGTGAACGCAATTTACTTAAAAAAGAAGAAGAAGCTAAAACACAACTTTGATCCTCTATTTGTAATTTTTCTCATCTAGTTTAAAATAAAAACATTTAGTTTATAGTTTAAAATAATAATAATTTTGATTTAATCTTCAATTTTACATATGTTTCATTTCTTTTAGGTTTAATGACATTTTTAATTCATTAAATTTTTTTTTTTTTTTACATTTTGATATATAATATTTTAAAAGTTTCATTTTAATACTTTAAAATATGTTTTAATTATGTTTTGGTACATAATATTTTAAAATTATCTTTTAATACTTTAATTATATTTTAGTCACATTTTGATACTTTAAGTTAAATTTTAATCACATTTTAGTATTTAAGTTATAATTAAATTAATTAATTTTAAAATTTAAAACATTGATAATATTAAAAAATTTTAACAAAAAACTTTGAAATATATTAAAATATGAATAAATCATAACTTAAAGTATTAAAATATAATTAAAACATAACTTAAGGTATCGAAATAATATTTTAAAATATTATGTAATAAAATATGATTAAAACTTAGTTAAAAATATCAAAATGAAATTTTTAAAATGTTATATACCAAAATGAAAAATATATGAAACTTAAAATATTAAAACTTTCTTTTATTTTGAACCAATTAAATTCTAGTAGTAACATATCCATTTAATGTGTCATAAAAATTAAAAAATATATTCAATTAATTAAAATATAAATAATGAAGAAATAAATATAGGAAAAATTAAATATTTGCCTGAAATTATGATTTTTTAAAATTTTAAAACAGGGAGAAATTGTAGGATACCAAAGGTTAGAAAAATACATTTGAGAATGAGGAAAAAAAGAAAACAAGGTCGGAAACTAATCTATTTGACGTTCACGATAGATGTTTACCGCTGGTCCAGAAAATTTTTGATCGAATACAAAAATTTCTGATCGCATGAAAAGATGTCATTGTTAAATCGTGGGATCGTGTCGCTAGTACAAGAGTTGTACAATTCCACTAATTGAAGAAAGTAACATTGGATAGTGGAGCACGAGCCCATATCATGGCATGGGACCAAGAGAACAACAAAACCCACATGCAGATCCATTACAATGGGAATCAAACACAAAATATTTAATGGACAAAGACTCCAGATGTGAGACTTAGCTTCAATAATTCCCACTTGCATTCAATTTTCTCAGCATAATAGGAGGCCCCAAACCCACCTTTCTCCTCTCAAAATAGATGTGACATTAGAGCTAACACAACAATACATAGCCCCACTTTTTTCCCACAAAAATGGTAATAGGGTTTAAAAAAGGTTTAGGCTGTCAATAATCAATCACAACTATCAACTTACGATAGATTATAATTGAATGACAGTATAAATAATGTATCATTAATAAACTTTTTTTTTTCCTAAAATTTCTACTCTCTACATTGACTCAAATAGCTACATCTATCTCTACTACTAATGTACAAGAATCCTTCAATCCAATTAGCTTGTGTTAATGGTTGTCACACTAATTGGGAGTCTCCTCTTCATCTTGACGGTTGGAAAGTAAATAATTTCATCCTTCTCAGCAACCCATCTGCTTATATAGTACAAACCATATAATAAGAATGAAATCATAAATTAATTTCTAATTTTGAGTTTAATGATGACACAACACTGAATTATAATTTAACTACAAACTATTATTTACATGAATTTTAAAATAAATTTATAAAAGTCAATAACTGTATGGATTATAATTGAATGACAATTTACACTCACCATTAAACACTTCAATTTTTCTAGAGAAGTTATCAATTACCTGTAAGTTGTAACAAGATGGTGAAGGAAAATAGAGAGTTCTAGCCTTGAGAGTTCTATGCCAGGGCATAGTCTCTGTCCACCACCAAATGGTGTAAAACAATTGTTATTAGCCCCAGTCCCAATATTCTGCACTTATAAATAACTATCTCAGTGATTATTAATTATAGCTATGAGATCATACAGTTTTGTTACGCTTGTTTGCTTAGTTACCTCCCATCTCAATGGATTAAACTCAAAAGGGTTTTCGTAATTCATGCTATCCATATGAACAGAAGTAAGAGATGCCACAACACACCAGTCCTTAGGAATTAGGTACCCTACACAGTCAAAATAGTTACACTGCATCAAATGTATAATTTTTTTGTACAAATGTTTTAGGGCCAATTAGTAAAATTATTGCAACATTTTCTTGAAAAATTACCTTTGATATCTACATCTTTGACTGCTTTTCTCCAAATGGCATTCACAATGTTTGCCATTCTAAGAGTTTCGCTGATAACCTTGTCGGTAGTAAATGAAAGACAGAGCAAAGAAGAAAAACAGTCATGATTTTTCATACAAAATAAAATTATAATAATTGGTTGGCAACTAATTTTGATTCTCATAACCAAAGTTAGAACTTAGAACTATGGGAATTTAACTAAGTTGGTTTAGTAGGATGCCTAAGTATCTATAAACTCCTAAATCCTGGTGGATTCTGTATTCGATTCCTACTAATCAAAATAAAATAGCCAAAGTTAGAGACTCACATTTTGTGTAAATGACAGAGAAAGGTAGTCACTCCATGCATAATCATTTGAACTATTCTTCCGCCTCTTCAATTCCATGTTCTCCTCCTGGTGTGAACAAAGAAATCAAATATGAGTTTATTACTTCAACATAGATTTATGCTACTCGTAATAAAGTTACTATTGTATTTTGAATTACATTTCTAATAATAAAATAATAATAACAACAAAAATAGAAAAAAAAATTGAATCACATATTAATTAGTAACGTAACATTGAGTATGAGGATGTCCTAAATTATTATGTCAATAATTGGTCCAGTTGGTTGGTAAGGTTCAAAGTCATATTCCAAAGAGATGTGAGTTTGAAAATGTGATAATCTCGTTGATACAGAAAATGACTTTATAACCGTTATTTAATATCATTACAAGTTTCAAAGACTCAATTTACCTAATTTCTTTTTGTAAGCGTTATTTAAGATCATGTACTTTCTTTCTCCTAATAAATTCAAACCTTAGGTCCTTTATGCTAATCCGAAGCTGATAGACTAAATTACTCATACTATTTTTTTCTCCAAGCAAAAATGTAAAGTACATAGAAATAGAACAAAAAACAGAATAAAGAGAGAGTGTGGTGATTGGCGAAACAAAAGGAGTTTTCTGTAGGGTCCATAAAATTTTTGCTAGATTCTATTCATATTTTACCACAAAAGATTCAATGGTTTCAACACATGTGAAAACTGATAGCTAAGAAGAGGTTTGTGTTTTAATTATCCATTCTCTCATAAATTTAGTATTTTTTAACCATTAGTGCATGTTTGTTTGGTTTAACCAAACCGATGAAATATATAACATCACGTAGAACATAGTTTATGTATATAATATTATTAGTAATTTTTAATAAAAAAGTAAAATGCATGTTTCAGTAGAATGAGAATGGGTGAGTGTTGTAAACTTTGTGATACCTCTAATTTGGATAGAGCAAGGGGAGAGTCACTGAGAAACTTGACAGCCATGGTCATAGCCGTGGGCAGAGTCTCCTCCCCAGGGATCATCATCTCAATGATGTTTTCGCAGATATTTTCCAACATGTTATTAGAGATAGAGTTTGTGTCACCAATATCCCGTAAGAGCACATCCACCACATCATAATTTCCTGCACCACCCTTCTCTGAATCCTTACTGATATTATTGATCCTTTCCTCTATTACCCTCCGCACTATCTTCATCATTCTTTCCTTAGCCTGCACCATCCATATATGCATCTATTAATTATTTGTTGATATTTAACTGTACTACATATGTTTTGAGTGGTTTTGGGGGAGGAAAAATATTAATAAACCTTCAAGGATTTATATAGTCTTGTTCCTGGAATCTTGAGGGGTAAGCAAATCAACCCTTTTATGAACTCTTCAAATTCTCTCTTCAAGAAGTCTAGATCCTCACCGGGACCAATGCTCAGCAGAACTTTAACCAAAATTGTAAATGTGATCTGATAATATTGGATGTCCGGGGAAATAAAATGCTATCAGCCACCAAAGAATTGATTTCGTAATCAACTGAAAGCGTAAAATAGTCAATTATAACATTTTATTTATAAAAAGTAAGTCGATTTTCATAAAATTATATTAAAATTCATGTATACTATGATCTTGTATCACCATTAAGCTCTTAATCTAATAAGTTATTATGGTAGTATTACAACTCACTGTTTACCTGGACTTATTATTAACGAAGTGTTGTGAATCACTGACAATGTAAATTTACACTGTATCATGGTTTTTCTCTAATGTAATTTGTATGGTAATAAAATTATTATGAAGGAGAAGGACCTTTTTGACTTGATCTTGAAGGTAAATTATTGGTTGGTGGGTCCAAGTGGCAAAGCATTGTTGAACAGAGTGTTGAATATCTGTAGTGATTCTGGCTTTGAAATGTGGGGAACGTAGGAAGGCACCAATGAGTGAGTGAAATTTCCTGTGCATGGTGCCGTTCATTTGGAGTATGGAGTGTTCTCCCATGAGTTCTCTCACTGATTTTGGATAAGCAGGGACGAATATGTTCCCCTGGTTCTGCAGAATCACCTTGTTCACTTCTGGCTCTGTTGACACTATCACACCAGTTCCCAAAATGCTCGTCTTAAATACATCACCATACCTGCATAGTGCATTCACACACATATTCACACCCAATAACACAGAAATTAACTTGTCATGTTTGTTCCTGTCTTTCATATATCTAATAATTTCTTATGATTTAAACTCTAACCTTTGTGGGAAGAAATATTCAATTAATTAGGCTCTTAAGTGTCTTTATATAGATATATACTTTTTAGTAAAACACAAATATTCATCAATAAACATATAATACCTTGTAATAATTGTTAAACATTTAACACTACACCTAAAATGTGTCCTTGAAATATTCATCTTATTGTAAAATTATACTTATTTGGGTTTTGAAGTAAAATAAAAAAAATAAAAAATGGGTGTGTGGTTAATTAAGCAACTGCAATGTGCAAGCACATGCAGCAGTTGTAGAAGACACAAGAGTCCAAAGGTGAATCTAGAATAGCACCAGTTACTTAAGGCAGAAGCATGCAGCCTTATCTGCTCTATTCCTTCTTTGGATACGTTATTCTCTCTATAGAAGCTGCAAGCCTACGACGGTACAACCATAAAGGGGTGGTATTTATTAATTCTATCACGAGGCCTTTAATGTTTTCAATTATGGAGCTCCGTGATTTTGTACCACCACCACTATATTTTAGCCACGTTCATTCAATTAAATTTTAGACTTTCTGGTTGGCTTAGGCAGACTAGGTGCATGTTTTCTCTATGCAGAAACTTTAAAAGAGCAACCATATTATAATTTGTTTGGTTCCTAGGTGGAAGAGTTTCAAATTGAGATTGCTAAGACGTCTAAAATAAAAATAAAGAATGAGTTATTTTTTGAAATTAAGTTTTGAATTTGCTCACCTACAATCCAAACACCCATACTCTCCTTCACTATCACATTGTTAATTTAGCCCTCATTATTAATTTATGTGTATATATACATTGTCTTCTTAATAGAAAAATACTTAAGACCTTTGGCGCAAAAAAAAAAAAAAAATACACCTACGAAAAATGTTACCATTTATAAAAAGAAAGAAATATCTTAAACACGTGTTTTATTAGTAATAAGAAAAGAAATTAATGAAATGATTTCAAAATATGTGTAAAGGAGAACAATTCAAAACTAAATTGGTTTCTTCCTGAAAAGAAGATCAAGACTATGTATCTTTCTGCAATAAAACAAAATTATATCCGTTGCAAAGTGAAGACATTATGTGGATCCTAATTATCACAACACTAGTGATATGCAAATATTCTATTTCATATTTTTTTCTTCTATCACATCATTTATATTTCTTTTCTTTTTTATCTATATCTTTTAGATGTCAACTACCAACTATCATTTAGGATCTGCCCATCATTTTGAATGTATCTCAAACACTAACTCATTAAATATCTTTTTTTTTTTCTAACTTATCACGTCATATCATTTACACTTTTTCTTTATCTCTCACTGATGGTTAAATAACATGGGTATATACATGCATATTTATCCTTAAACAATATTTCATATATTTATACTGGAAGTTATACCCAAGTAGGTCGCTAATTAAACTGAAATGGTATATAAATCATCAAGGATATTGATAGAATCTAGCTGAATAGAACTTCCTTTTATGTTGAACATTTCAAATCTAAAAATTTAAAATTAAAATTCTAGAAAAAGCAACTTTAATATTTACTTAATTCTGTGGTACTTAGCTAGTTAATGGTTATTCTCAAGAAATACTACAGTACTACTATTTTTTTCTCCATTTGCTTGAATAGTGTAAATGTGGACCATGTAGAAGGACAAAATTGCCACCAACACATGATCACCACCGATAAATAAAAATATGAGAATATATATTATTGTAAAGGACCACAGAGAATTGTTATTAAATAAAAATTGGGCCTTCACAAAGAATAGACTAGAAGTAAGAATGATCTGTTCATGGGGACAGAGAATTTTAGTGGTTTTTGTTTTTCTGCTAAGTATATTATTATTATATCAATATATATACGTGTGTATATATATTATAAATTGACCATTGATAGTTCTTGTCACTCGGGGAAATCACTTATGTTCATCAATGATGTAATGCTCCAACCGTCCTAGTGGGGTGAGATAAGTAAAAAGGACTAAATAGAAAAAAAATAAATGAATAAAAATTGTGTTGGCTGAACATGCATGTCATCATCACCCTCGTAGAGAATGAAATATGGTATGTTATGAGAATGCAGAAAAACAAAAAGAACTAAAGAAGCATTAAATTGAAACCAATAGAAGAAGAAGAGTGTTTAGTGTTTTCTCTTACAGAGACTTGCGTTTTTCCATGAAGCTGACAGGGTTGGAGGTGTAGCCAGAAGCAATAAATTCAAGGGTCTCTCCAAGTAGAGGCCAACCTTTGTTCCCTTTTGGAACCTTACCCTTCTTCATCTTCATCCTATTACTATTCTGATTCTCTTTTCTCAAACACAGAAACCACCAACAACATAAAATGATACCCATCAGGGTCCATATTCCAACAATCCATTCCATGTTACCCTCTTTGTAATTTCTTTGATGAAACAAACTAATAAAAAATAACCCTTCTTCTCTGTATGAGTTAGAGTTATGGCGCTCTGTGGTAACTTCAATTCAATTCTATCTCAGTTTCTTCAGTTCTTCATGCAGCAGCTAGCTAGCTGTTAGCTAGGTCGTACAAATCACTGTTTTCGGTGCTGGTGGTGAAAAAAGAAAGAGAGAGAGAGAAAGAGGTGTGTTGAGAGTTGAATTTGAATCACACACACACTTGAATTAATGTTTGATAAGTGAAGGAAGAAACTCTTCTTTTTGTCCTTGCTTGGTAGGGAGAGTGTTATAAATGAATATTGAGTGAGTGGATCGTGGATAGTAGTGTATATACACATATATATGATATAAGTATTATTGAGATTGTGAAGATCTAGCTAGCTTGCTAGGGTTTGAAGGCAATGATTTAATGAGATGGCCTTATTGGGTTCACCTAATCAACCGTGATCGTTTATTTTGTCTTCACTCAATTTAGATACTTCTTAATCGCCACTTCTTTTCCCATCTCCTAATAACCCCACCCATGCCGTACCCTTCCTACTTGCTCTTCAATTATTTCTCTCTCACCTCTCTTTTCTCTTGACATATTCAAGAAGGAGTATCTACCTTCCTTTTTATTTATAATAATTATTATACTTAACATGATCAATCCATGTTATTGAGGCAACTCATAAGTGATAGTAACCTCTATTTTTTAATCAATTTTAATTAAGTGGTTTAGATTTTAAATTCTAACGGTTAAACGAGAAATAAATTAGGTTAAGAAAAAAAACACTTACATTATATATATTATATAATTTATGTTTATGATTGTCGATACAGATTAATTATTATTTTTTAAAGAGATTATTTCATATTAATATCATTCTATCATACATTACATTTCTTTTTATTTTTATATTATATAATTTATTATATTTGTCATTTCATTTATGATTATGATAATTGAACATTTATGCTCTGTTTGTTTGTTTGCTATGAAATGTGAAGGTGTGAAAGTGAAAAAGGTAAGAAAAAGTTGAAAGTGTGAACTAATAGATGTTTGTTTGAGATGTAACACAGTTGAAAGCAGCACTCTAATGGTGAGACTCACTTGCAAATTCATTTTAAAATGAGATGAAAAGAGCTAAAAATCAGTAAAAAAATAAAATAAAATTCCATCAAAATGTTTACTTTTTTTTTCTTGCTTACCTAACATCTTAAATTCAAATACTTGATTTCTTTTACATTTTCTTTCATCTCAACCGAATAATTTTATTTTTTACTCTATCTCATCTCTCTTCTCTTTTCGTTTTATTTATCACGTTTTCATGAATTTTTTGAATTTTTATTCCTTACCTCTCTACCAAACACAATATTAAATAATACTCTTAGTTTCAAAATAACATATGTTTAACATTGTTTTACACTGAATAAGAAAAAAAAGTATTTAAAAAAAAGTGTATTTATTAAGGAATAATTTTACTAAAATATTTATACTCTCACTTTTATTAAATGTATTATTAATTCTTTCAAAACAACATCATTCATCAAAGGACAAAATTAGAACAACTGTTTAAACATCTAATTTAAAACATCAATCAATCTAAAATATTTTTTAAAAAGTTAAAGCTCCAGTGATTTGGAGACGGAGGGTGTATAAACATTCTATTGACACTTAACTTTTCTTTTTCTTCTTATTATAATGTATCACCAACCATATTAATATTTAGGGTTTACTTTTTTTTATTCCTTAAATTTTTTAAAATATCTGTTAGATTATATTACTCTTCCAAAAATTATCCTTCATTTATGTATTTACTAGTTCACTTAATTTTTTTCACCTAATTATTGGTTAAAATAGAATATTGTAATTGACTGGGAGTATTATAAGGACAAAAACAAATAATGCATAATACAATTAGAGAAGGATAAACAATAGAGTCACAATAGTCTTAATTATTACATATTATAATTTATACTTTTTAGAGGAAGACACTTTACACATAACGCACTTCTTCTTTTTGACAAAACATAACACACTTCTTAAGTTTCTTTAAAAACAAAGTTTCTTAAAGTTTATATATACCTTTTTATTTTATTTTCTAGTTTTCTAGATAAAAGTAACAGTGAGGGGATTTATTCTTATTTTAAAAGATCGAATCTTGTGTCATTAGTTTTATTTAATTGAAAAAAGTATTATTGGCCGCAGAAAGTGAAATTAAACCTTACAGTATAACGGAACTTGTTTGGTTCCTTTTTGGGGTCAAGTTCCTTTTTTTTTTTGGAATATATTATTCAAACTCTGTAAGTGTGTATTTTGGTACATAAACTCTATAATTAAGTGGTTTGATTCTTATTAACTCAATCGACTGCGTTTATGATTTTACAAACACTTTATCTGTTTCTAGTTTTGACATTTTTTCTTCAATATTAATTAAATAAAAAAAATTAATAGAGTATTATTATTTTTTATTTGTAGTATATTCTAAGTAACAGAGATTAATTTAGGTTGACTGAACTTTCGTAAATTGTCTAATTACCTTAAAATAAAAAAAAATAGGTTGACTAAACTTATCAGATGTTTTTCGAAAATTAAAAGTGGTTATAATATGAAAAATATTTTTTTCAATATATTTTACCCAATGAATATTGTTCATAATAATCTTATGTAATTTTTTTTTGTGTGTTTGGAATAACTTTTATATTATTTCAATAATCAAATTATATATATAATCGATTATTGTTATGAGTTTAATGTTCATGTATCGTCAATATAAAATAATTTTACACCGTAAATTAATCATAATTTATTGATTTTAATAACTTTTAAAATAATTTTATAAAATTTAATTGACTTATCAATGTTTACACCGTCAATGATAAGTGGGTTGTGTGTAAAATGTAAGTGAATCATTTTTTTTCTCCATTGTTATAAATAATTATAATCATAATTAATTTTTATTTGGATAAGTTTGTTGAAAAATGATTTGATAATAATTAATTTCGTTTAGATAAAAAAAAATAACAATTACATGATAAAATAGTATAAAAACAACAGAAATAAAAAATAAACTGTTAGAAAAATAATCATAAGATACAAATTTTTTGCATAATCAAAACAACTTATTTTTTTAAAAAAAAATTATATATTTAAACGTCAAACATTAAAAATTATTTTTCAAATAGCTTATAATCCAAAAAAAGAAAGTTAAATTTTCATACACCGACGATGTAAAATTATTTTACACTATGAGTAAGTTACAATCTATAATTTGAATGACTTTTAAAATAATTTTATAAAAGTCAATAATTTTATAAATGAATGACAGTTTAAGATTATTTTACACCACCGGTGTATCACCCTTTTTCTCAAACTGTTTTTCTAAAAAAAAAAAAAACTTAAATTATGATTTCCAAGCATACTATTAAGCAAAATTACAATTTCATAAAAAAAAAAAAACATATATATCTACTTGAAAAAAGAAAGAAAAAATCTCCCACGCAAGAGCTGCTCGTTTAATTTTCTGCTGTGTTTTTGTTAGTAATATTAGGGGTAAAATATATATATTTTTTCATAAATATTAAATATTTTTGTTTACAATTTCTAATATTTTATTTGGTTGATATTAATTATTAAAGTATTTTTTTTTTGTTCTCATATGTAATGAGTGATCTACTTTAATAGATGTTATATATTTTATTAATTAATTAACACATGAAATTAATTTTTTTTAAAAAATAATATTTTAAAATAAAATAAAAATAAAAAATAAAAACTCAACCTAATAAGTTACTTAATATAAATCTAATCTACTAATATATGAAACCAAAATATAAAAAAAATATTTTAAAAATCAATCAAAATCAAATGAAATATTATGAATTATAAAAAAAATTAAAATGTTCAATAAGCATTAAAAATATATTTTTCCCTAAGAGGAGGGTTTCTTTTCTTTCTTTTTTTTCAAAATATTAAAGTAATTAATCTTCCAAATTTCAATCAATAAAATGAAATGTTCAAGACTTTAAGTTTAAGAGTGATCGTGGGTCCCCCCCGAACTACGTTGATCAGGATCTCTGGCACTCTTTTGTAATAAAGTTGTTTGTTGTTTGGTGATAAAAATATTAAGGTTAAGAGTGGCTGTTCCATCTTAGGATTAGGTACCCCTCCAAAATCAACAAGTGTACTTAAAATGTATTTACACGTGTATAGTTAAGAATAGAATTTAAAGTTTTCAAACACTACAGATAGTTTATTAATATATATTTTTTATCTGTATTAAAAGTACACAATATCAGTACACATGTTAAGTCCTAACTTGCAACCCAGCTTTTACAAAATGCCATCAACTTAATGGATATATGTAATTTAATTAATTATCATTAACCATACATTATTGGCAATTAAGATAGTCTTTCAAGTGGCCCTCAGCTGTTGCTTGAGAAATCATTTTCTTGGTGAGATCCCACACTGAATTATTTATTTTTCTTTTATATCTATATGTTAAAGCTTTTATCAATAATCAATAATACAAGAAAAATAAACTCATACAAAATATGTCAACTGATTGATGTTTATGCATAAATCGATATGGCATTTGATGATAAGGATGTCGGTCACATCCACGTGTAAATATATTTATTGAAACTAAAAAGTGTTCATAAATAAGACATTAAACTAATTCTACAGAATTGACACCAAACTAAGATGATTTTGATGTGATTAGTCGTGAGAATTGATTTATTTAATAATAGAACTAATATTTAATTTATTTTGTATGTAAAATTTTATTTGATAAACAAATAATCATGCATTACTAATAATATTAATTTTTGGTCTAAGAAACAAAAAACACATTAAACATTAATATAAGAATTATCATATGAATTTGAACACCTGTGATGGTTTTACACAAATAAAAAAAATGTGATTAAAAAGATAACATATTAGACCCTACTGTATTAAAACTACTGTAGGGACCCTATAAACCAGCTTATGTTTGTCATACTCTTTGCAAAGAACTATATATAATATAGTACTTTTTATTTCTATATCACTTAACCTTTCTAATTTATTAAATAAAAAATTGAAGGATATTTATTTTTATTTTAAGTATTATTTATATTGTATACTATCTTCTCATAATTTAATAGTTTCCCTTTCTTTCAAAATTGGCCATGATAAACTGTTTATGCTGCAAGATTTCATACACTATCTGCATCGACTTCATCCTTAAAATTGTAAAATGAACTCAACTTTAGTTATTAGCATTGTGCTATTTGAATTAATTATTTATGTTTCTAGGTACCTTATTCATGGTTCAGACATACAAGTGAACAAATGCATGTGAAAAGAGAAGTTAAAAACGTTTCACATTAGAAGTAAAAACACCCGATTACTAGCAAGAAAAACAAGAGATACAAAGGCTAATTTGCTTATTACAAACGCCAAGTTGATGTTCACTACATGTGCAAATAAGGACCCTTGCTCCTATTTTCCCACAACTCATATTCAGTCACAACAAAGTTCAATTCTTTCTAAATAAACATGTATTTGAGGAATAGATGATGAACACAGATGTGCTGAGGTATTTATTGGTCTAGTTGTATCTTTTCAAGCCAAGTTTGGAGCCCAGAATGTGAATAAATAATCCAAAGTAGTTCAGCCTGTATGCCAATTTGATAAACTCTAGCTTGAACTCACACCAAGGAGGGTACCTTGGCTCAATTTCAAGGTATAGTTTTCTATGCATTACAGCTTTTTCATGGCTGAATGTGTCAAAAGAGTACTTTCCATGGTACCTTCCAAAACCACTCTGCCCAACACCTCCAAATGGTAGTGTATCACATAAAAACTGCACAGATAGAATGAAAGTTAAGTATTACTAGTTATTTCTTTACACTATACTTATTTTCTTGATGAAAAGGAAAGTTAAAAAGCAGTACTTGAACCATTGTGTCATTGAATACTACACTTCCTGAGGATGTTTCTGATAGTATCTTTCTCTTGAAAGTTTCATCTTTTGTGAAGGCATAAATAGCAAGAGGTTTTGGCTTTGCATTGATAAATTCAACACTTTCTTCAATTTTGTTCACCTGCACAGATAGATGCCAAGTGCAAGAGTTGAATGAGTCAATGACACAACATGTGCGAAAATTGAAAACATAAAATGGGATTGTTGATTCTCACTGTGATTATAGGAAGCAGTGGCCCAAATATCTCTTCTGTCATTATCTGAGAATCTAGTGGAGGATCTAATAAAATTGTTGGCTCAATGTACCTGAAAAGATTGGAAGAAATTGCTGAGTTAAACAAATCAACTTAACTAACCACTTCTATTTTTCCTGCAGGAAGCAGAACTTACAAGTTTTCTTCATCGACTGAACCACCATGAATGATGGAAGCCGCAACAAGAGGGTCTTTGAGAAGATTGCATAGTCTCTCAAAATGCTGCTTGTTTATTATTCTTGAAATTACCTTTGACTCCACTGGCTTTTCACCATAAAATCTTCTGATTATCTTCTTTAGAAGTTCTATCTAGAAGAGAAGTAGAGAACCAACAACTTACTATTAGAAAAATAAAACTTTATCATAAAGGCCTATTAAAATATTTGGATATATTATTCTAATAGGGGAAAATATGAAAAAATAAAAATAAAAATTTCTCTATAAGTTAAAATTGACTTTTTTAAAAGTTAATCTGTGACACTTCTACAAATTCTACAGATTAACTATTGGAGAAATTAATTATAATTTATAAAAAACTTAATTTCATTTTTTTTTTATATTTACTATTCTAAAAGTCATTCTAGATATATTTATCCAAAACATACCCTAAATAACAAAAGTTGATTGTAATGAATACCAGAGAA
Organism: Amphicarpaea edgeworthii; assembly: GCA_014843725.1. Taxonomy (NCBI): domain Eukaryota; kingdom Viridiplantae; phylum Streptophyta; class Magnoliopsida; order Fabales; family Fabaceae; genus Amphicarpaea; species Amphicarpaea edgeworthii. The sequence continues at coordinate 8,129,232 of CM026325.1, forward strand.
GATGAGAACTTCTCCTCAACAAGCAAATAGTCTATTCCTATACAAGCTTGTCCACTGCAAGGTCCCCACTTTCCTCCTACAATTCTTTTCACTGCCAACTTGATGCACACAAACAAATGCACAAAGAAAAAATAAACTGAATTAGACCTTGAAATTGAATGTGGCAAGCATAGTAATATTAATAACTCATGTGAAATACCTTAAACTCTGAAGGATTGGGAAGGGAATCAAGTATGGCAGGGCATTTTCCACCCAATTCTAGAGTAACAGGAGTTAAATTCTTTGCAGCTGCAGACATGATTATGCTCGCCACACGTGGACTTCCTGAAAATTTCATACACCATGATGGAGAAATAATTCTAGAACCAGAATTTAGTTTGTAGTAATCTTTGTAGGATTATATTTTTTTCTTAAATGAGATTTTAAGCAAACCACCAAGTAGTAGGAAATGGTGTATGGCCAATCTAATGAATGCTATTTTTGGATTTGGTTTGAATGCCTCAAACACAGGTCCAAACACTACAAATTACAAAGCAGCAGAACTTACTTTGGTGCTGGGTTGAGTTGAAAATTTCAGGTTAAGTTTGACTAAAAACTTACTTTGGAGATAAAATGTTTCTAAATATAAATATCTGAAAATTAAAACTCACTTTTAGCAAAATTCAATTTTGCCAAGTCTAAATTCATCCAAAATCATGTTTGCAAATGTTTTTCCCATAGGAATGGTTAGCGACACTCTATCTGACACTCTCTGTTTCAGATATTTTCTTTATGATTGGTTAAAATTTATTGAAGATCACCAATTTCAGTGAATCTCACATCACACTTAATGATTCTCTCTTTTTATTTAGACATAGAACCTATCAAAATTGATGATTTCTCGAAAATTTCAATCATATTTAGACATAAAATCTATCAAAATTGATGATTTCTCGAAAATTTCAACCAATCACAAGGTTGTAAGTTTGATATACACAATAAATATATATGTATATATATCACATATCATACTACAATTTAAAGATGACATTGCTTGGTATTGAAAATAATACCAGTGAAGAATATTTTGTCCCATTTTTGTAGCAATAGTTGTTGACAGATATCTGCTCCACCCTCAATCACCTTGATGGCATTAGAGTCCAAGTAGCGAGGAATGGTATTGGCAAGAAAAGAAGAGCATGCTGGAGCTTGATCTGAAGGTTTAATGACTACAGCATTTCCAGCAGATATTGCCCCGATTAATGGATCCAATGCCAGTACTGCATACAGTAAATATATTAACATTTTTGTGTTAATTGTTAAGTTTAAAACACCGAAATATGACAATAATTGAAGCATTACTGAACTTATATTTAGCTTGTTCCTGGTGTTACACATAATTCTTATGAAGTACAAAGTACCTTAATTAAGCTTTGATCACTGATAATTCCTTAAATCTAGAATGACTTAATAATACATACATTTTTAATAGACTAAAATCCTACTTGTCAAGATTTTGTAATAAAAATGAAGAAATGTACATGAAAAAGTCTCTAGGAAACTGATTTGTGAATAATTCTGAAACCTTACAGTAACTACTAACAAGTATATACACCAATATGGTTTAAAAGAAAAATTTTAGACTCACTGATTGGGAAGTTCCAAGAAGAAAATATGAGGACCACACCAAGTGGTTCTGACAACACTTCTCCTTTGGCTGGGAAGAAAAGTAAAGGGATATCACTCTGCAATAATTACCCCAACACAGAAAAAAGGTTAATTAACAACTGACACAAGTCATGACAAGAAAATTGTGGAAGAAGCAGCTGAAAAACAGTGAATAGAACAAGAACAATGGTCAATGAATCATTGTACGGTATAGTCAAAATGAAAGGATATGAATACATTAGTAGAGTATAATGATCATACTCCTTTATGCAACATTATTTACTTCTAGATCAAGTTTGAATACCTTAATTCCATACAATTCTGATAAAACTGATGTTCAGACTTCAGATCATATGTTATTGTCAAATTAAGCACAAAACAATGAAAAGTACTTAATAGGGAAATAGAATAATATGCCTTTTTAGGTGCCATCCATTTCTCAACGCAGCTCAAAGCTGTGCTGGCTGATTTTTCTAACCCTCCAACCTAACAAAAACAATCAACTAGTCAAGGATCAAGCAATACAATTCAAAGGGTAAAACTAAAACAAATAAACAAAAAGTTACAAACAAGTTATATGGTGTGAAGTGTATATAAAGCAAATCAACTTGTAACTATGTTTCAAAGAGGAGCGTTAGCAACACTCTTTCGGACTGCCTCTTTCAAAGATTCTTATTATGAAATAGAATCGTTAAATGATCTATGAAATCTACCAAAATTTGTGATATTTAATAAATTTCAACAAATTAGGAAGAGTCTCTGGAAGGGAGTCTATGTCGCTAGCACTTATCATGTTTCAGATAATCAAAACTACAAATTTTTAGTGATGTTTAATGATAATTAACCAACCTCATCACGGTAAGACTCAATAGGGTGCTTCCCAAGATCTTGATGGAGGGCCTTGAAGATAGCATCTTCATTCTCATGAACAAGGTCTAGGAGAGCTGTGAGCTGGTTTTTCCTCCATGTCACACTCTTGGTTTTTCCAGTTTTGAAGTATTGCCTTAACTCTCTTATGGTCTCTGCCACTTCCCCACCAATGTCCATGGCAATTCAGCTATCTTGGTCTACCACCAAAAAAATTGCAAAATTGTACCGTACTTTTTAACTGAATTTTTCTTGCTCCTTTGATTTATTATTCTCAACGTGTAGTATGTGGACAAAAGCTTTTATAGCGCGGTGGTCTCATTAAATGCTATGTTGGTTGGCTTATCTAACATAACTACTGCTTGGTTGTCTAGGATTGGTTGTATATTAAATTCACGTGGAAACTTCAAGATCTATTGGTGGATGGAAGATATAAATTTTGGCCTCGTTTGGAAGATGAGTGATTATTGTGTGTATATCAAATCACTTCTTACTGTAACAATTTTAGACGTGCTTGATCAAACTACACCTCATTGTGTGTTGTCTTCATTTATTGGTTGTCTAATTAATGTGTTGAGGTTGTATTTATGCTTTTTTTTTTAATAATGATGTTATTGGTATAAATTAATATTTATCCCTTGACCAGTATGATATTCTTCTTTTACAATAATATAAGTATTCATCTTTCAATATAGTTTTTTTTTATACCTAAATCTATCATACGAATCCTGAATTTTTTTAAACTGTTGGGTGTATTTATGTCTAAACTGTCTTAAAAAAAAGTTCTAATCATACGAATTAAAACAAACGAAATTGGATGAAATTAAAATTATGCTTTCATTAATTTATTGTTAGTCTAGATCTGAATTGACCATTAAATATTGTCTCTTATGGAAATGTTGCTTCTTTTCTAGTGACGTAAGAAAACCTGCAATCTGTTTTTTTTTTTTTTCCTTAAATAGATTTCATTTGTACATAACTACATATCACTTCACTTCTTTTTCTTTTAAATTTAAGAATCTTATCTCCTCTACAAAATTAAGTAATTAAATAAATAAGTCCCACCAATAAACCTACTCCTTATCCTTATTTTTATTTTTATAAAAGTCTACATTACATTAATATGGTAGGATAGCCCACAAAAGATTTTTTTTTTCCTCCAAAAACCGAATCTTATTTTAGATTCTTGTCCATTGGTAAGATACGGTATAAGCGCTACGACTCTTTCTCAAATACCATGAGGGAAATTGCATGCCATTGTGGATGGAAATACTCAAGTCAAGAAGAACTTAAATAAGTGATAAGAGAGGACATATGGTATGGTTGATACTTGATAAATAATTACTCTTATGTCTCTTAAATATATAGTTAGGAGTTGAACTCCTGTACTTATGCGTGTTGAACAACATATGTTAAAGAAAAGTCAGCTTCGTTAATAAATTCTCATAACTCAAAAAATGAGTTCCTAATTCTCAACAAGTGAATACTTTGGATACAAAAAAGGAAATTAAAAAAAAAAAAGTAGCAATAGAGGTGAAAATATATGCATAGTTATTAGGTGCTTCAAACCAATGTGACTCGACCGGGTTGATTTATTGCCTAAAATCATATAAAAACAGGAAATACTGATAAGACGGATTCAAACCCTACACCCCAGCTACTAGAACAGTAGACATTACCAAAATTTTATGGATAAACACTCTTAAGAATGCATAATAACATTTTTAGATAAAATTGATAAATAATTTATTTATAAATTATGAATATAATATTTATAATATATATAAATAAGTATTTAGAATATTGATTGATCAAATAAATTATGTTAGTTATATATATAGATATATTTTTTTAATTTTTTAATATATACCGGATCAAATCAGATAAATAAGTGATCCACTAGTTAGATCACTAATCCAGTACTTCAACCAAATCAATGATCGAGTTAGTTTTAACAACACTAAATATATGATTTTTCTAATTTACAAATAATGATTCAGTTAATAAAAATCAGAATTTATCCTATACGGACTTTATCTTATACAAATATATTTTTGAATTTTGTTATTAATATGAAGAATTCGTTGATGAATAATTTATAAATATCTTTGTAAATACTCAATAAATCTTAAAATATGCATAAGTCTTATATGAATTTCAAAATTCAATTCACAACTTTTATCGATAAAAAAAAAAAATATGGTTACCCTGAGTCCGTGAGCTTGACCAAGGTTGGCCTGTTTATAAGATTAAGGCGCTGGTAATAAGTTACGATTAGATAACATGAGCCAACCTCTATTATCATTTCTAACACTCCAAGGAATGTAGTGTAGGGGACCTTGGCTAGAGAATACGAAATATTCCGGAAACTTTGAACAAATAAATGATATGACTAAGAGTGGGCATCCAAATTTGAATTCGGTAAACCTAATTCATGTCATATTGTTTGGACCTTCAATTATAAATTATTTTTAACTTATTTCAATATTTTTTACTGTAATTTTTTTAATAAACTTTTAAATTAAAGAAGATCTTATATGATTTTTTTTATTATTTAAATACTTAATTAAACTATTTACTCAGACACACCCACATAGTAACTTGAATGGAAAAAATAGTCTTTTGAAAATGTCTAACTTCATGTTACATATCTTTTTACTATAATTTTTAAGTTAAATTAAAATTTTATTCCTTATACTTATTAAGTTTTTCCTTTTACATAAATACTTTTCATGTAGAAACGAAATATAAGTTTTTTTTTTATATAGATTTAAATAAAAATGGTGTTAATTGCATGTATGAAACTTTTAATTTAACCCAATTTTTATTATTGAATAGACTTGTTTAAAAAAAATGTTAGGTAGATTTGGTTAAATAAGTTGGAATTATGTTATATTTAATAAAATTAGAAAAATTGTGATACACCATCATTTAACTACAACATACTCTTCATTTATAATAAATGAATTAAATTTGATAAAATTATTTTAAAAATTATTTAAATATAATATAAAATTATTTTACATTCAAGATGAAACTCTTAAAAAATATTAAGAATATGTTGCTAGAATTAGTCCATTTCATCATCCAACATTGCATTAATTGCAATTACAGCTAAAGGATAATGTTTGGACCAGATTGCAACGACCAACGCTATATATTGCCACGGATTTTCTTTCCTTGAATCAGTGAGATTAATTAATTTTACATGCATTATTGCAAATAGAAATAGTTAGGAAGCTGTCGCAATAATTATTTTAATTAAATTGGAATTTAAGTTTCAACCCAATCCGTATGAATGAAGATTTTTATATTTGGATCTTGTTTACCTAAATTGATATAAAAAAATAAAAAAAAGCTAAATACCCATTTTTATTCATAAAAGTGTGTGGCGTTGATAGATTAAATAATTGATATTGATAAAAAGTTAAAATTTATTATTGAATATAAAAAAGTGCGACAAATTAATTTTATTATTAAATTTTCCATTAACACTAACAAACGTATTTATACGACACCTCTAATAATAATATGACAATAGATAATTGTTACGTGTCTTCTAAAAATGAATTTTTAATTTAATAACAATTTACCTTTTCAACTTAATCACTTACTAATATTTTATTCCTTGATTTCATCAAATGACATTTTAGTCACTAAACTTAAGTACATGTTTTCATTTTGGTCATGATACTTTTAAACAATCAACAATATAAAGTGATAATGCGTTCGTAATTAATTTCTTCCGTCTTTCTAATTTATGTAAATAGGGTTCACAAATGCAAATTGCTTAATATATATATATATATATATATATATATATATATATATATATAATATTATATTGATATGTGTTTAAAGACTTAAAGTTCTACGATGTTCAATTTTAGTCCTTAAAAAAATTGTATTTCTCATTTGGTATTTTCATAATTTAGCTAATTAGTTTATTGTTAGTATGTCATGATTTTTTAACAAAAAATTCTGACGTATTACGTTAATAATAATGTGACATTGACATTGGTAAATGACCTGATACTTGATATTCTAATAACATGTATGTTAGAAGATAAAAGAGATTTAAGTCTTTTTAAAATGAATTTAGAAATATTTTAGAAAATGGTTAACTTTTGTTAAGGAAAGAAAAATTATAGCTTATTAGTAGTCGCAAATATCTTTCCCATCGATAAAAAATATATATATATATATATATATACAGTAATCTCAAATAAGAAAAGTATTAAAGGATTATTACATATCTCATCAACGTTTACTTATAATTCTTGGACTTGTATGAAGTGATATAGTTTAGTTATTAAACAGGATACTTGAGTATTATAAGTTCTTATAATATCATGTTAGATTTTTATGGATAAAAAATAATAATTCTTGTAATTGTTATCTTTGAATTTTAGGCATCTTTTTGAAAGTAATAGCATGATCATTATACTAACCTAACTTCCTTCACACTTTCGAATTTGATTATCGCCTTTGATCCCCATGCAATTCATTCTCCCTTAGAAAAATTGATAGTTTCCCAATAAACCATTCATTGTTAGGCTTGGCATGTGTAAATACTAAATACTAAATACACCCAGGTTATGCTCAGTCCTATTTTTATCAACTCATTTAATTAAGAATTAGTCTTGTCTTTGAACCCTTACCCAAGCAACAGGTCTAACAATGTTGGTACTTTCAAGCCCATAATAACCCAGCCCACATCTAAACAACATGCTTCAAGTTATTTGGTAATTGTTATTTGCACCATCTATTTTGCTATTGGCAACCTCTTACTTTAATTTTTCTATTTTTGATGAATATATCCCTCACAAACCAACCCAGAATCCAAAATATATTTTTCTTAAAAATTTATAAGAATTTATAATTTTTTTTCAAACATATAATTTTAAAATATATTTATTTATATATATTATATATAAATTTCATTAAAAAAATATACATTATTATCATTATATTTATTAATTCAATAAATAGACTATATTAAAAAATATAACAATAAATGTATAAGAAAAATAATATTATACTTATAATTTGTACTTTAACTCTTCACGATCTCAATAATATTTGTGTGTTTCGTAGATATAATCGACCATTAAATATAGATACATTCTTCAAAATAAATTCAAACATTGATTTAATACGCTGTGAAGATAATCATTTCCATTGAACTCGACCTTCATTGATAAAATGTAAGATTAAATCTTAATCATTTGAGTTACTTTTCTTTTATTATTACATGACTTAATTTTTTAATTATTTGATTTCACATATGGCTTAATTCACAAAATTAATATAACCCTTTTTAAAAACAAACATTTATAAGGTTTAAATTATATAATAATAATAATAATAATAATAATAATAATAATAATAATAATAATCCCTTCAAAAAATATAATAATAATAAAGTTTCAAAATTATAAATTTTCTTTAGAATAAATTTATTCAACTTTTTATAATAATATATTCTTCTTAATTTATTTATAACCAAATTGAATTATAAAAATATATATTAAATTTGAAAGAGAAATGAAGCATTTTATATTATATTTATATAATATACATTAAATAGGATAAATGATCAATTTGGTTATTGAAAGTTTCTAACATGGACAATTTTTTGAAAGATGAAAAATACAAATTAATCCCTAAAATTACAAAAATGTGATAAATTAATTATATCATTAATTTTATCCATTACCATTAACATTTTTGTCTATGTCTATCATGATTATGTTAGACTAATATATATATATATATATATATATATATATATATATATATATATTTATTTTGGAGTAAATTGTCAATATTAAAAGTTTTAATTATTTTACATCACCATCCTCATTTAAATAAATAAAATATTGACAAATTAATTTTTAAAATTACAACAATTTGATCCTTCAAAGATACAGTTTATGACAAATTAATCCATCAAAAAGATAAAATACTTCATTAAATAATTTTTGACAAAACATAACATGAATGCTAAAATTACAACTATTAATAATTTTTTTTTATCTAAAATATGTTAAAATATATTATTTTTAAAAGTTGGTCATTTTAATGTTAAGACCAACAAGATTAAACATAAACAAATTTAAAAAATAAGTTTAATGAGCAACTAAAAGACCGAAGTGTTTTATCTTTTTTCATGAATTAATTTGTCAATTGTATATTTAAATGATCAAATTGATAATAAGTTGTAATATGTAAGTATTATTTTTTTGGTATTTTTTTTAAATGAGCATGCTGTAAAAAAATGTAAAAAATTAAAATATTGATAATTTAATCTAAGATAAATATATATATTGAAATAATAGTTCATGTGACAAACGTACTGACACATAAGAAGAAACCTTAACGATAAAAAAAAAAAAAAAAGTTAACCACATCATTTGTCATATTTATTTTACATTTAATATGCTAAAGGTAACAATAACACTCCTCAGAACTCAAAAGTTATAAAATTAAAGTCATACCTTTACTTCTTAATAATCCTCCACCAACAGCAGATAAATGCAAAGGCATCGGGGTAATATGAAACTTGCCATCTATCCTTCCTGAGGGAGCGGTAACCCTTTTCCTTTGGTAAGAAGGACCTATTGGTGAACCGTTGTTTGCACATTTCATAGTATTCACAAGGCTGATTAACTCCTTTCTTCCATGGGAAGGTAAAGGTTCCCTGAGCCTCTCTGCAGAAGCAGTCCTAGTGCTAGCATCTTTCACAGAAGTTATACTAGAGCCATCTGTTCCTTGTGCTCTGAGAAAACTCCCACCAGCCTTATCAGGACAATTTTTCAGAGGACCGGTATAAGGCTTTTGCTTTACAATCCTATGAAGTTCAGAATAATTCTTATAATCTGCCAAAGCCCTTTTATTGGATGTTAAAGACTTGTTGCCTCCAAGGTTCTTGTCTCGGAAAGTGGCAGAACCAGAGAGAGAAACGTGATTGGGTAATGCATCGAGGCTAGGTTTTGATTTACCTGAACAGATGCACAATTGGCTAAACTTAACTAAAGAATATTTGAAAGAAATTAATATAATAATTCAGATAGAAGCAAGAAAAATGTTGTTTTTGTTCTAAGAGTATGTTGTCTTTATTAGTCTTGAAATTAGTTAACCAAGTTACCAAAGAAGTAGCTAGGCTTAACAAATGCCATAAGAAAACCATATATTCAGCCAGTTTTTCTTTTTTTCAAAAGAATAAGCAATGGATAAGTGAAAAGAAATCTTACTTCCAACGTTGTGCTTCTGCTTTAAATCCTAGAAAGCAAATATCAAAATTCATCAGTATTTAGATTAAAATAGTCACAGTCAAAACTCTTGATTAGAAGCAAAAAGTGAAGCAACCTAACCATGGCAAGATTGAAGTCAATTAGGTAGCCTTTGCTTAGTTTTCGAGAGAAAAGGAAGTTTCCAGGCTTAACGTCTCTGTGAACAACTCCCTACATTTAATAGAATTTGAATTACTCAACAATTGTATTTATTGTCTTTTTAGTCAAAGTCACATGAGATAATTCTGATCATGCTAAGGGGAAAAATACCTCTTTGTGCAAGCAATAAAGGGCCCTGAACATGCAATACCCGTACCATTGAAGTTGAACTACATCAATTTATTTTTTCAAAACCTACAAATTGAGAAGGGAAAATTATCTCCATTAAACATGAACAGGTTAGAGTATTCTCATGAAACTAAATTAAAAATAATTGCATATCTATTCCAAAACCTAAAGATCAAGAAGTAAAATTAGCACTATTAAAGAGGAATTTCAGAGAATGTTAGGGTTCTTCTCAAGAGCCAATTAGCTTAACGTTGGAAAATCTAATTTTTAAATGTACGAAACTGAAAGAGATATTATTTTTCTGATTAAGAAAATATAAATTATAGACAGCTTCAGCAATTACCTAGGGTCTATCATGGTCAACATGTTCTAAAACAAAGCAGTTGCTGTTGTCATATTTTAAAGAGCCCTCATACCTTATTATGAAGTTTTTACCACTGTAACATGAGAAAAAAAATATATTAACAAATAACAGAATGCATTGCAGCTTAAGTATAACAAATATTGTACTATTAATTGAAAATAATTTTTTTTTTAGAAAAAGAAAAATTTATAGATTATGATTATTTTTAACAATTTATTTTTTTAACTGTTTTTATACTTTTTATCGTATAAAAATTGATTTTTTATTACATATAAAAAATAATTATTTTTAAATTATTTTTCTATAAACTTATCAAAACAATAAATGATTTTATAATTGATTATAATTTTTCCAATTATCTCATTCACACCCTTAGGGTCTCTTTAAGTAAAAAAATTTAGAAAAAAAATAATATTTTTTTCATAAATTAAAATTAATTTTTTTGATAATTAATTTCTCGAATAATTAATTTATAAAATCTTTCATATATAATTTTTTTAAAGGGTAGACTTTAAGTTAAGAATAAGTTAATTTTATCTTTTTTTCTTAAAATTTGTTATTGAGAAATTTATTCAAACATATATTTAATCTATTGTTGAAATTTTTTAAAATGAACAAAAAAAAATGTTTTAACTCAATCTTCTCTTATTAGAGAAGAATTAACATAAATGATAAATAATTGAATTATTTAGTATTTAATTATTTCCATTGTATACGAAAAAAAACCATTTTGTAAAGCAAAAATAGTCTTAGTTTTTTTTTAAACTAGAAATAATCTTTGTTAGAGCATAAAAAATTGAATTAAAAATAGTATTATATTAAAAAAAACAAATATTATTATATTATATTATATTATATTATATTTTAATTAAAATAATTTAAAATTTTGGTTTGTTTCGTTTTAGTTCTTTGGCGTTTTTTTTCCTCTTCTAAAATAATATGTATTGATGTGCACTGATATAGACAAGTTATGGGTTTAAGTGTGTAGGGAAAGTATAATTGTGATGAGTCTTATCCTGTCCTCTAGATTTTTTTGGGGTAATGTTGCTAGATGTTGGAGAGGTTTAGTTTAAATCTGGAACTCTTTTTCAAATTTGGTGTTTTGGAAGATGGTAAGGAGAGCATATCATTTTGGAATTATATTTGGATCAAGGAGGTGGAGAAGTTGTTAGACCTTGCACTAAGACCCCAAGCAAGGAGGAACGCTATTAAACCTTGCCTAAGGTGATTGATGTGAATGGGTCTGACTTCTTTCTAGTATTAGATGGCTTCAGTAAGAGAGAGAAAGACTCATGGATGTATGTGGGTTGGTGGACCCATGAGTCTTTCTTTCTCCTACTAAAAGCTTCCAGTGATCGGAGAAGATCCTTACGTGATGCGAATAGGGTTGGAGAATGGATTATTTGGAAGAGGTTTTACCCACCCATGTTTGTAGCCTATTTCAAAATTTTCTCCCTTCTACTGAGGACCATGGAAAAGATGGCCTTAGAGGGATTCTTTATGTTGATGGTTGTTTTAACCTTGCCTCGGCCTATACCTTTTACAATGAGATGAATTAGAGGGCACCTAATCAAATTTTCAAGATAATCTGGAAGTGGTTTGGTCTAGAGAGAACTAGAGTGTTTCTATGGAGAACAACTAATCGAATTTTACCAACAAATAGTCTTAGAACTATTTAGGAACTTGTGGTTTCTTAAGTTCTCAAAGTTCAGGCATAGGGATCCTTACTTTTGGAATCAGGATTTTAACCGATGGTTGTCTTACAATCTGAGCTATACCAATTTGAAAAGGATGGTGTGGAGCCGGGTCTTTGGCCTTGTGTTGGAGGCTATTTTGGAGAAGAAGAAATGAGTTTATTTTTCAAAACTGTTATATGCAGGATTTTTAGATTTTCTTATTAGTGTATCGATTGTGAGAGATCTAGTTATTATGCAAAGGGAGTGCACTTTAAATCTTATTTCTTGGGTTGCAATTTTTTAGATGTTTATGATTTGGAAGCCTCCTCCTCTAGATGTCGTGAAGATAAACTGTGATGGATCGCTCTATTAGGGAAAGGGGTGTGCCTTTGCAACTGCTATGTTTTGAGATAACAAAGGTAGTTTTGTTACTACTTTTGTGTGCAACCTTGGTGATTGCCAATTTTGAACTCAAAGCTATTCTTTGAACGTGCTAGAGTCATACTTTAAAGCCGCTGTGGACTTCATTAACAAAGGGATACCTTCATCCCACCCTTTTGTGGGGTTGGTGGCTCATATTGGGAGCTTGGTGGAGTGGTTCTCCTCTTTTAGTATTCCTCATATTCTCCCTAAGGCAAATGCTTCGACAAATACTCTTGCTAAATGAGATCTTTGTATAGGTCTTGACTTGGGAATTAGGGTGTTCGATTCTACACCAAATTTTTTGTTTGCTTCTTTGAGTGTCAATGCTGAGGCATTGGTTTGTAGTTCCTAGTTGTTTGTCGTTCGTTTGGCCTTTGGCTCACCTGTAGAAAAAAAAATTGGTTAGAAACTTAAGAGTTAAAATAAAAATTAAAAGTGTAAATAATGTTTTTAATTCCTAAACTTTTTTGTTTTAGTTTTTAAACTTTTTGTTGATTAATTTTAGTTTTCAAACTTTTTTTTTTTTTCGTATAATGTGACCAATCAATGAAGATTCCAGTAATTAAATCTAGAAATTTCAAAAAGTTCAATAATTAAAAACTTAATTTACCCACATTAAAAATTACTTCTTATTCTATGTAAGTCAAACTTTGTTTATAGTTGGCATATTATATTATGTGTTTTATGATATTTGACTAGCTTGTAATTATGAATCCTATATATGGATATAATATAAAATAATTTTATATTATTATGTCATCATAATCTATCATTTATATGACTTTCAAATATAACTTTTAAGATAATTTTATAAAAATTAAAATTTTAACTTTAGTTAATTACCAATCGGGTTAATCAATTATATAAGGGAAAGTTCACCTATTGCGAAAATAAACTTGTGCTATTTTAATCAATTGCACCTCATAGTAATCAATTAAATAAATTCATATTTCTATCCGGAACAATGATAACACACTTTAATCGATTTCATGCCAATTTTAATCAATTATATCTATTATGTTTTGAAATATTTTAAATAAGTTCAATTCTCTAAACTAAGTTGTTATAACTCACTTTTGCGAAAATAATTCTTATTATATACCTGGAGAACTCATCCAACCTTATCCTGCAAGCCCAATAAGTCCAACAATGGGTGATCGATCACCCATCAGAATGTATATACTCTTTTTTCATAATCTATATTATATTTTCTGCAAACTAGTTTTTTTTAATATAACAATTTTTTTATTCATGAATAATTTGAATTTTCAGATTATTTTAACTATAATTAATATTAATTTGAATTAAATTTCTAAAATTTTAATCTTCACACATTATGCAATAAAGTTAATGTACTTTTATTTATATAAATAATTATAATAATATATTTTTATGATTTTCTTATCAATAGAGAAAACTTTACATATACTTAAGCAATACTTTTTATTTTATTTTTATATCATTACAATAACAATAATTTATTATTATGTGATACTCTCTTCATCCTAAAATATCCCAAAATAATTGTCGTACTAGATTAATTTACACACATCAATAAAAACTAATAAATAGATGAAAAAAAACCGTAATTTTACAAAAATGATTTTAGTATTAATATGATATTAAAAAACTAAAATAACACTTATTAGGAATGTTAGTGAAAACACAATCAATACTATATTAAAAATTAAATGAAAAATTATTTTAAAATAGATGACAATTATTTTGAAAGAAATTATAATTATAATAATTATAAATATTTATTTATGTTCTAGATCAGCTCTAAGAATCTAAACTACTAGCTTTTGTTGTCATGACAAGCTGGCTTTGGAAAGTGGGTTGGGAACATTATCTTATCCTTTTAAAACCTTTAGTACCGTTAAGGCAATAATCAATGAAGAATTTTAAAGGTTATCCATAGTGAACAAGAATGTAACATAATTTTATATTATTAAAGTGTGTGTAATTTTTAAAATAATTTTATAAAAATTAACTGATTTATTGTATAAATAAATGTATGTAAGTGCATTACATTTAAACTTATAATTAATTTATTAATATTTTTTGAAAGTAATTCTTACATTTAATTAAAAGTATATTTGGATAAGTTTTTTTTAATATACTATTAGAAGAAAAAATGAAATTCTTTTATAAGTTAAAATTATTTTTTTTATTAGTTAATTTGTAAAATTTATCTCATCTTATTTCCTATTATTAAATTAAATTTACCCAAAAATAACACTTCTTAATACTTTCAGGTACGTTTAGTGGATAAAAAGATATGATATGCAAGTATGACATAATATGATAAGAATATTTTTTTGAATAATGACGAAGTGTGTCTAACACACTGACAAAAACAACTAAGTTCTTCAATAAAATTTGTAATATAGGGCTAACTTACGTAATTTTCTCAAAGATACAATTCATCAAATACTTTACATTTAATTCAAAATATGGGAGATTTTGTGTGGTTTTCAAAAATTAAAGTAACAAAATAACTTTCTAAGCAATAAACGAAAACAAAATCAAAGAGATACAACTTAGAAACCTATACTTATGGAGAAATAATCACATTTCCAATAAGGATAATTCAAATACATATTCATGAAATTTCCAACAATACGAAATTTAAGACAATTACCTTACATTTATTTGAAAAAATTCGGATTATTATTGCATTCCTAGTTTTCCCAAATTCAAGCATGTATTGTATTAAATGACAATCAATCGATTGTAATTGACCCAAATTCAGATTTCAATTCTCTAATCTAATCATTATCATACATTAAACAAGGAAATTGAAAATTAAAAAAAGGGGGGAAAGGGTTTTTATGAACAAAATTTAAAATTGAGAATAGAGGAACTCATATTTACTTACAAGCACATGATTTTTGGGTTACAAAGGGGATTTAGCCCTCCATGAAGATCCTTATGGTGGCTGCAAGGGGTTGCACGAATTTTTGATGGAGAAAGGGAAAAGAAGAGAAGAGAGAGAAGAGAGCAAATGTGAGATTTTTATTTCATGAATAATGTTGTGTTGTGTTGTGTTATTCTTGTCTTATAAAAGGGGAAAAACTAAAAACAAAATGCCAAAAATGTGGTCTCCCCACAAGGTCTGAACCCATTAAATAAAAGCTACTTTGACCAATTACAATTACCAAAATGGTCCTTAGTTACAGACTAAAACGCAAAATTATTACAAGTGTAGGACCATAATATTGAATCCCAAATTTGACCCCTGAAACGTTTGAATTAGCCAATCTTTGTGAGACACGAAATTGTAAATCTCCCTTTAGCTTTCAAACAAGACAAGAATCATCAAAATTAGAGAATTATGTCAAAAGTTATGGGCTACACAATGGATAGTGTCAAAAGCATCAATAAAACATAACAAATAGCAATTTTTGATGCTTGGGCCCAAAACAACCTAATTTTACAAAACTTAGCTAAAATGATTAAAATGAGGTATAAAACATGTTTAAACTATACTAAATGCAACTCTAAACTATGCTAAAATATACTCTATCAAATAACAAGAGACTTATGTCATTTCATCAATAATACAATCAATCAAGAATATATTGAGGTAATAAATCAAACTGATGTGAACTAGCAAAAAATCTAGATGTCTTACCAATGGTGTGAGCAACATGACTTGCTTGTTTATGGGTAAAACTCACATGTGAGTTATCAATCAATCTAAGAGCATTATTATAGATGGTGACTACCAAACCAATTTTTGCATCCAAAATAGTATGAGTGGACCAAATCAACTACTTACTTACTATCCATCTCAAAAATAACATTATTGAAGTCAAGAGTGTCAACCTAAGTGATGGCGATATTGAGTACAGTTGCTTTTGCTTATGTTGCATGAAGCCGACCAATGGTGGAGGACGATCATGCAACAATGAAATGACTTTGTGAATTTCTAATTAGTACTCCCATTCCAAATTGTCTAGAATCAACAAAGATAGAGACATCAATATTGCACTTGAGGTAATTTTCTAGTGATTTTTTCCATCGATTAGTTGTTGTTGTGGGGTTGTTGTAGCCATGGCGATTTGTAGTGGGTCTAGCTATTGTAGCACCAGCTGATCTAAACTGGAGGATGGAGTCTTTGGTGGTCTGTAATGTCATGTGCATTGGCTTCTCAATGTTATTCCATATTTTTTCATTCTAGCGACACCAAAGGCTATGAATAACAGAAATAAAACTCACCAAATGATTGTCACTAAGGGTCTTTATCAGGATGAAGACACTTTCCTCAATATATGTAGCCGTGTCCAATGTTGTCTAGATTGCATTCCAACATCCCACCAAGTTCCAAGCTTCTATGGCTTTGGTGCAATTGAAGAAAATACACCATAGATACCCAGGGCTAATGCTATACACATGGGACATAATATGATATGCAAGCATGATATAATATGATAATAACATGATAAATTTTAATCATATTTAATGTTTGGTGCATACTAGATAATAAAGGAATATAATATGATTTATGTTGAAATAAAAAAAAAAGGTTATAAGGTGGTTGGTTTGATGGTGGAAGAGAGATGAGTGAGGGATGGGTTGTGAATTTAGGGTTTAAAGTTTATAATTTATAATTTATGGTATAGAGTTTGAATCCCTTTGGCTAAAAAAAAACTAACAATTAACAAATAATATTTGTTTATCAAATAAAAAAATGTTGAAATAAAAAAAATTAACATTCTCTCTACTTATTATTTATTTACATATAAATATTAATTAAAAAAAAAACTTTAGAAAGCAAACAACGATGAATTACCAAAAGATGATAATTATTCTATAGTATCATCTCTTATTATGTCAATCCCAAATATTTGAGGAAGGCCTAATATTATACTACTACTTGTTAAGGTATATTTATATAAATATGTGAGTGTTTTATTAGGTGGATCTAATTTAATTGATGAAACAGAACACGTAAATAATATAAATCATCTAAGATATCAAATTATATGGATAAAAAATATAATTTTTCACATGCTAATAAATTTTAAATTATTTTTTAGCCGACCACGCACTCCATGCTTGTTAGTTTTTAAAATATTAATCGATCATCAATCATACTCATACATATATAAGTGTCTAGAAATGTTGTTGTTGTCGCACCCCTAAATTATCATGATGTACTACACTACATGGATAATGGATTTGGGAATCTAGCTATAAAGATAATAAAGCCAACTATAAAAATTTAAGAAGAAGAAGAAAAAAAAAGAAAAAAGAGAGGACAAAGTGACACCATAGATATAAACACCTACAAAACGTGGATAAAACACAACTACTAGAGATGGACTAGCGTGGACACAACTTAATCATGAAGAGAAAAGCTGATAAGGTAAGTAAGGAAAATATATATATTAAACTTTTTTTTAAATATTAATATATTTTTATAAAATGATATTTACAAAGTTGAAGATACATAATCAAAGTCTCGAGTTCAAGTCTAAGATGAAAAAAAATGTGATTAAAAATAGATAACTTCGTTAAGGATGATTAATCATGTTTTTCAACAACGAAAATTAATTTATCGATAGATATTTTATATTAATAACATAATTATAAAAATAAATATTAATATTTTGATATAAATCAAAATTTTAAAATTCAATTAATCTATAATCTCTTTAATCATATCTATTGTAAAATTAAATTTAAATGTTATCATTAAATAAAATCAATTAATCTTAATATTTTAATATGCAATGAAAATTTTAAACACATATATTTAGAAACTTTAGTTAGACTATTTTTTTTTTTAAAGTAAACTAGTTTTACATGGTTGAACAATGACAATCATACATTTATATAATTTTTATAATAATTTTATACAATTCAATCATTTATCATAAATGAATAATTATAATTATTTATAATTATTTACCTGTGAAATTAGTATACAATCTTTAAACTCTTACAAGTAGAAAGTATTAGAAAGAGAATAACCTTGTTAGCACTTTTTTTATTTTATTTTTATTTTTATATATCATTGTCTAATTAATTATATTTTTTTTATTCAATAAGTTTATTCATTTTTATAAAAAAAACTATTTACTAAATTTTTAATTAACTAACCGTGTACAATTTTTTTAATGCAAATAATGTACATATAAATTAAATTGTTGAGTGGTGATATTTCAACAGTTAAATTTTTCTAAACATCTCACTAACATCATTCAATATTTTTTCTTTCTCTTTTCCTATTATATAATATTAAAGATTTTTGTACAATGGACAAGTTTGTGTTAATATATACCTTGAGAGAGAAAAGAGAAAAATATAAATTGACATGATTTAATAGTAAGATAAGAGAGATAGAAAAAAAAAAAAAGAATATCTAATAGGTGTTTATAATAGGTATTTTTTTTTTCTTTTTCTCGCTAGAAGTGGAGTGCATTTAAGTGTTTAACCAACATTTATTATACCTATAAATTTTTATTATTTTACTTTTTCTTTGACTCTTACCGAGTGTAGAGTAACATTTTGACGTTTTGAGAAACATTTTTGTAAATTGTTAGACAATAACCTGTATCTGGTCCAGCTTCTTAAAAAAAGATTAAAAGTCTCTCTGACTCTAAAGTCTAAATAATAGCATGGTGTCCAAAGTTAATTTGGACAAAAAAGAAACGTACTGGTCTTACTCATTACTAATTCAATTTTGATCCGATCTAAACATAAAAAAATCCACAATCACCCCCACCCCACCCAATTTGTTATTACTATTTTAAAATATGATAACTAAAAACTATTTATTAACATTTTTCAATGAACTATAGTAACAAATATTTTTTCTTTTATTGTTAATATTTGTGATATTCAAACATGTTCATGATATCCTGAGTGCACTGTCAACACATTAATGTGTGTGAAGTTTGGAAAAAAAAAAAACAAATAAGATATTGGTTATAAAAATTATACACCTTATAAGCATATATCTAGTGATATAGGATTTTTTAAAAATAAAAAATGTTTTATTTTTTTTTCTTTGTAAATATATTTTATATTATATGTTCTTATTTTTTTTAAACCATTCCTTTATCTAGCGATTTTTTTTTTCAAAAACAAATACATAATTATAATATTATCTTTTGTATAAATTAATATGTTTAGTCAGGACAAGTTGTGTTGATAAATTAAAACATTTCATATTATACTACTTCTTCTTGTCTTTATTATAACAAAATAAGTCATAGTGTAAAATATAGATCCTATTTTCACAACAATAGTGTCATACCTTATGTTAAATCATTTAATTAATTTATGATTCATTTGATTTGTTTATCATGTTATTTGAAAAAGATAAAGGTATTGGATATATTAATGAAGTGCAAATGCAACACAGAAACTACTGGCAGTGCCTTCCATCTACAGATGTGAAGAATACTAGTAGTTTTACTAGTTTATATATATATATATATATATATATATATATATATATATATATATATGAGTTAATTTAAGTTTTTGTCTTCAGCTTTCTCAAATCCGTTAATTTTGAGATCATTATTTTTAATATTTATTTTTTTTATTCTAATTAATAATTATTTAAATAAAATTAATTAGTTAATTTTTTTTTACTAATGACATAACTATTTTTTTCCCAAAGTTACCTTTTAATTTAATTAGTTAATTTAAATAAAAAAGTTAAATAATTTTGACAAAGTTAGATTTGAATCTAATTCTCTTTAATTTTTAAATATATTAAAATAACCATTAAATCAATAATTTAATTAATAAATATTATGAAACATTTATATATAAATCTTTTACATAAATTTTATTTATTATCATATATTTATTTATTATTTCTTGTGTTATTAACAATAATTTAGTATTATAAATAAAAGTAAAATAAAAGAAATTATTTATAAAATAAAAAGTAAAATATATAAAAAAATTATAACTACTATTAGAAGATATTACAAAAATAAAGGAAGAATAAATTAAATAATTTTTAATAATATTAAATATTAATAAAATAAAATTTTATAAATTAAAAATTTATATATAATAAATATATATTTTTTAATATAGATTAGATTATACAGATAAATTAATAACTCACTAATTCAAACAATAATGCATTATCAGTATCTTCACTTGTTCGATGTAATTAAAAAGTAAACGTAAATAAAAAGTAAAATATTAGAAGATATTTTGAAAGACTAAAAAAGTGTTTTAAAAAAAAAAGTTTAAAACATGATAGTTTGTACAGAAAAAGACGACTAAGTCATTGACCTACGGTACTAACTACCAATTATTACTAGTAGCTAAACTAGTACATTGAGTTTCTTTGTTTGTATCCAGCTTTATGGAAAACCTCAATGTAAAGTTTTTTTTTCATAAGATAGTCTTTTACCTATGATAAATCAAATTTCACATTTAATTTTGGTATGATCAAAATAAAATCCTTTTCTCTATTTAATTTAATTCCCCAAGTAAATAATAGGTAAAAAAAAAAGGATTAAAGCAATGAAAACTTTATATTTTGATATAATGAAATTATTACAAAATTAGACATTCATAATTTTTTTTATTTATAAGAGTATATTAACTTATCATATTACAATTATTTAACAGTAAATCTTTGTTAAATTATATGTACAATACTTTTATTATTCAATTTCTTTTTGTTTTTGGTAAAATTTACTTTCTATAACTTCATAAATGATAAGAAAGAAATGTTCAACTATTAAATATTTATGGGTATCTTTATTTCTTGTGTATCCTTCCTTTGTCCACCTCTAACCTCTTCTTCCCTAACTCTGCTTTATCGTTACCACCTCTACCGTCTACATTGTACAAAACTCATTGTTGAATTTTTATTTTCTTTTATCTTTGGTTTTTGTTTTTAAATGTGTCGAAAAAATAAATAATTTAATCTATGGAAAATGTTGCTTTGTTTAAGAATTTTCGGCTGTGTAAACAAAATTTAAAAAATATCACCGTTACAATAAATTTATTATTTTAAGATTTAGTTTATACAATCCAAAGCATCTAAAATCAAAATAAGATAACTTAAATGTTGCAAGACAAATTTTATTGTTAAATGAATTTAACATAAGATCTACTAATAATTAAGAAATGCAATAGAACAAAAAAAATCTCAAAATTTCATTGCAACCCAAAAAAATCTCAAGTAAACCATTGCAAACTGCCTTAGTAAGCGTACTTACAAATAGAAAATGAAAGAAAAATTAAATTCATTGGATCTTCCAATTTCTCTCTAATGCAATGCAAATACGCCTAAGACAAGTCCCAGCACTCAGTGGATAACCTGAAACTAAATAAACAAAAAACAAAGAAACATAGAAATTAAACAATAATACTAAGTATGAGATTAACAATAATAATAGTTAATAATAGCAGAAGATTAAGCACTGCCTAGGGTAGCTGACAAACAGCCATGTAATTGATAGTTTCTGGCAATTAAGCAAATCATTTTTGCAAGTTCACAATGATCATCCAAAAAGAGCTTTTTAACTACAATGCTTTTATCAGTAAAGATCTGTATCATTTCACCTTCAATTAATATGTCAATTAATCACAAGATTATGAAAGTATTGGAAAAGAAACATTTTGAAGTGTGATTTTTAAGAAACTTTTTCCCTATTTTACACACATGCTTATGAAAAAACCATTACAAAAACCAAAATCACTTCAGTCACAAAAATAAACAGAAACAGAAGGATAAATGATGCACTTTCATCAGAATTTTGAATGTTCCTATCCAAATTTTATTGAAATTGCTAAACAGAGGAGCACCAATATTATATATTCACTAACCAAATTGATGGATTGGATACAAAATCCATGTCAATCATTGTTAAGAATAAACAAACAAGAACTTCACTCTCTTACAATATGGAAAGACATTGTAACCACAAATTAGGACTTGAATCTGAAAAAAAAAAAAAACACATTTATTTTATGAATAACCTGATATAAGATCATCAATGTAGTCAGCATCAATTTTTCCCTGAGCCATTGCACCAACCTGAATAGTCAAACATCAAAGTAAATTAGTGAAAAAAAATAATAAACCTCGTCTGAGCAATGCACATAAAGGCTAGCAAAAGCTTACCACAAACACAAGGTTCTCATCACAATTAGCATCATTAACATAGTCCCTTAATTGAACTGTCTTTGGTGAACTAAAAGAAAGACCTACAACAGCACAAGGGACACAAATAAGAACTCTTGACAAAAAAAATTGTTAACATTGCCTAATTATAGTACTCACCTACTTTACGCAAGTTGACAGGTAAGTGATCAGTCATAGGGTTCTTAATTAACCTTAAAAGCTTTCCATGACCACCTTTGATTTGATACTGAACTTCTGCAGCAACTCCACTACAAAAATGATTGAATATTTCAAAAATAGGAAAATGCAAAGATGTGATGACAAGAACCAAGAATGAGGATGGATTATGGAGCAAGTAATCCAGTTATGGGTAGAGAAAATTGCCCATCATATTACAAAAGCTTCCCAGAGTTTTTGGTATCTGAGTTTATGGTTCAACTCTGATAAGATTTCCTTCATCAGTCCTGATGAATACAGCACGTAATCTACCAGATAGGCAAAGCCGACTACTCATTCAAGGTAAAACTCAATAAAACATTCAGAGTCAAGTTAATAAAAAAAAATAATACTTATTCAAGGTAAAACTACAATGGAATAGAAAACTAAATATAACTATTCAGAGAACCATTGACCAAATAAAGCTAGATTGTAATTATACTCTTGGAAAATACAAAACACAACCAAATATGAATTATTTCACATTCAACCATTGACCAAACACAACCAAACCATCAATTTAATTATACTCAAGTTACTCATTATTCACTAGGAATTAGGGAAGTCTTAAGCTTTAATCTCAGCATCTACCCATGGCTATGATATTAAAAAATAATCAAAAACAGAAAAATGTAAACACTAAACAATAATAGCTAACCAACCTCGTGAACAATGTCAGGCCTAAAATCATAAGGATTCATATTTTTCCTCCGCAAGAAATTGGCATGCTCATCTGGATTCAGAATCTGATATTTCTGAAATTAATGCTTATTCCTTCTTCATTATTTATTCCTTTCATTATATACTATATTATATATTCCCTTAATAAATACTATTTTTACTGCTTTTATAATTATTGGTGACATTTTGCGGATCTAGGGAGAAATTGGATGTAGAAGAGAAGTTACAAGTTTTGACATTGACCCAAGAGAATCAGTTCGTAACCGTTTTTTCCAACTGTGCATATAAATACTAACAAGAAGCTTGCATTACAGTGAAATCGTTTAACCCACTGCTTCTTTTCCACCATTTAGTACTCTCACAGTCACACTCTCAACTCAACAATGCAATCTTCTTCCAGTTCTTTCAACAGTACCGGAGTCATCTTCTTGCTCAATGACCTTCCACTTCGTCAATTTCTTCCAGTTCCAGCTCCTCAAGATGATTTTGCTGTGGTAATGCAATGCTTCTTTCTTCTTCTCCCTTTCTTTTACGTGCATTACAAGAAACACCAACCTTGCATATTCTTTCTTCCTCCTTTCTTTTATTTACACATTACAAGAAACACCAATAGTAAGTAGTATAATGAGAAATACAATAATAGGGCTAGCTAGCTGTTTCAATTTGGGATGAATTGCACAACGTAAATTTAATTTCTTTTACAAACAAATGAGCAATAAGCAATGAAACATTTGAAATTAATGTCCCATTTCTGGGTACAAAAATCATCTACAGAGGACATTTCAATAACTTCTTGAGAAAGGAGTTCAAATGTTCGTATATTTTTATACTAATCAGTTGCACTGTGCCCTTGCAGGTGCCTACTTCCCCCCGTTGCATTAGAAATGTTGCTGCAACTCAGATCTTGGTTAGTGAATTGCAAATTTCCTTATTCTTGTTCTTTACCTGCAAAATAATCATTGAAAAGAATGCATGTATGCATGCATTCTTTAATAACATATATAATAATAGAGTTGTCTTCTGTCCTTTAACATGTCAGTAATCCTATTCCAAACCTAATTTCTCTGTTAAAGCATTGGAGTTTCTGGCTAACCACACTATTTTACTGCTTAATTGCTTTTTACGTTGGTATCCAAGTTCTCAAATTTGTCTTCTAAGAGGCTCTTATACCATCTTCACTTGCCTTTCTAAGTTACTTTGGTTCTGTTTTCAGCTGTTGGAACAAATTTTATCAAGCAGACTAAAGCGTTTTGGCCATATAAATGCTATCTATGTCAAATTTGGACCAATGGGTTTTTATAAGCTCAACCCCAAAGCAAGGTCAATCGCTCCACGCGAAAGATTTGAAGCACAACTACGTGAGTAATTTTTTTCATTTTCATTTGTCTACTCTAGTCTTTTTAGGCACACAAATGAAGAGTCTTGGTTGCTATGGACAATTTGAGTTATGACAAGATTTTACCATTTTTTCAATGTTAAATGTTAAGGCTTTTACAAAAACTTTTGCAGGTAAATTGTTCAAAGATGGAAAAATAACTGACCTTGTCACTGGTGAAGTGGATTGGGAGAGAACCAACTTGTCAGACATAGTGTCCGATCTACCTGAAAACTGTAAAAAAATAGGTTAGAAATATTAAATGTTTTCATTTTTTAAGGTTATCAAATTTGATTGGAGTGACTAATTGGCGTGATGTGAAATTATGAATTTAGGCTGCATGCATGGAGCTGGTGCCATCTCCCAAGGGTACATGGAGCTTAAAGACTACATCAAAGATGATCCTGGTGAACAAGCTTATATGTTGGTGGTGTGTATATATTTAAGATTTCACTCTTTCCTTCTATTTTCATTTGTGTCTCTGACTCTGTATAATATTTTTTTAACATTAATCAATGGTATGTTTAAATATTATTTAGTAGTAATTTGTACATAAAGTAAAAACAGGTGTAAATATTATGCTTTAATCTTAAATTTTCCAGGTTGGCCCAATTGACACTCAGATTCAGACATATATTGATGATTTTGTGAAAGGTATGACCCCCCTTTGTCTCTTCCAACTTAGTCTCAAAATTACATATGATTTTGGTTCTGTAGAACTATTTCAAAATACAAGGAAACCAGATTTTTACACGATCGAATGTTTAATTTATTTTCTTTGCAGTTTCTAACAATAATCTATCTGCGGGACAATGCTTGGGTGAAGTCATTTCAAATATGGAGCGAAAATGGAGTGTTTAATTCATATCAGTCTGATTTTATTCCAAGTGTGGCGCTTGCATTTTTTTGTCTGATGATGGATAGTGTTTACTTTCTATACTCTATTTTTTGGTTTAAAACTTTCCTTTGTCACATGCTCCATTATGTACACTGATTTGGAGACCAATGTGAATTCTTGTCTTGTGGCTAGCATTTGTATTTTCTACCTAAGACTCAATTTTGGTTTTGGTGCGTTTTCTGCATGCACAAAAGTTAGTAAACGGATCATTGTTGTCAAGAGAAGCACAAAAATGGCAAAGTGAACTTTGCAGAGTATTCAATGTGAAAAATGAGGTGTTTAAAGTTCAAAGTTATTCAAACAATGCGATTGAATAAATGTTAAAATTATGATTTTGATCTTTCTAAAATTTTCAAACTAAATTTTAGCCCTCTAATTTTTTTGTCCTATTTTCATCTTTTAAAATATTTCACTTCCTCAAAATAGTTATAATTAATATTTAATAACAAGGATAAATGGCTAATAAATACACTTTGAGGAGCAAATATGAAGTAAAAACTGAAAAAGGGCAATTTTTTTAAGAGTACTAAAACTGAATTTGAAAAAAATTAGAGGAATAAAAAATGTATTTCACCTGTATATAAATTAGAATAAAAAATGTATTTGAATGTTTTTGTTTATAACTTTCTGGTGAGATGAAGAGCTTTCGTTTTTTATAGCACAGCTTCTCTTTGTCGAGCTTATCGAATTATCTTCGCAAGACATCTCTCTAATTGAAATCTTCTTCAACCGTTCATCAACAAACAAAATGTTATGTTTTAATATTTATTTTAGTGTTCAAGTCCAGTGTCACCACCACACACTACAATTTTTTTAATGCTTTCAAGGTACGCTATGATGAGTCCTTTACATCTATAAGATGAACTCACTGCTCTTAGTACTTGTTTACAAATTGATTTCTAATGCTGTTCTGTCTGGATCAACATTTCTAGGTACCATCTTCTGATTGAGTGCTTTTATGTCTAAGGAGCTTGTCTGCTTATATAATATATAGTGATCTTTCCTATTGATGAACTACGAGTACTAAGTTTTATCCTTTGAATGTAGCCTATTCAGGTGGTGACAAATATGTGTTTTTGCTTGCAGGGTATGTTTTGTTTTTGAGGAGTTGTATTGTTTGTTGCACACAACTTAGAGAATCAGGTATGGTTAATCCTTGTGCAAATAGTAAGCTGAAGAGGAAGAGGGCTGAGAAACAAAGCCCGAACTTGACAATTTGCGAAGATGAAGAGAAATATGTTAAGAAGGAAGAAATCACCTCAAAGGATGGATTTATAGTTACCCCGTTGGCCATATTCATGCTTCTCTGAAAAAGGGTCTTGTTAAGAAGGTATATTTTACAGGCTAATAATTATCATGTGAGGCTTTTACTTTGGAATATGAAAATATACTTAGCTTAGCAATAGCATGTGTCATTATTATTAATTTATTTATGCCTTTTTTTTTTATTATGGTTTAGAAATGGGAAATTCTAAGCTCAGATGAGGATGCACAGTTTCTGCTAAAGCAAAAGAAGAATCTAAATGATTATAGGCCTGGCATAATTCACGAGGTTGGTTGTTGGTATTAGCTTCTGAACTTACCTTTCAAGTGTTATATAACAATTTTTCAACTGTAGTGAGCAGAGTAGGTAAAATAGATTATGGATTATTACAAATGGTGTTATCACTTGTGACCAATTAATGTTGTTCCTTATACATTGTACAGATTTGCATAAGTATCTTTTAGAATTAGAATTAACCCTTTGTGACTTCTTCAGGCTCTCCGTTGCATTCTAGATAGCCCTCTTAATAAAGCTGGCATGGTGGGGGCAATATATGTTAAAATTGATCAAGGAGTAATGTTTGAAGTCAAGCCTCATGTTCGTATACCACGAACATGCAGTCGATTCTGTGGTGTCACAAGTAAGCTCTCTTATGATTTCCTTCTCCCTTTCCTCTACGAGTTTAATGGTGATCTAGTTTAATGGTGATCTACTTACAGGATAAATACAATCATTCATTTATGGTAAGCCTATTGACTTTTATGAAACTATTTTACACTATCAATACATTATATTAAATTCTTCCTCTGTTCCTAATTATTATGTTGTAGTTTATGAAACTTCTTTATGAATAATAAAACTTATTCCTGTGTTGTACCGTAGTGGAGTTGCATAAAAAATATTCGGTGTGGGCCAAAGATACGAATGAAGTTCTCCTTCGCCTTGTTCGGGAACCTATAACACGCCATTTGCCTGTCAACTCTTACACAGTAGGTGGGTTATACTGTTTGAAACTCTTGAAAGATTTTTGGTGTTATTTTATTTTATTTTATCCTGTTGTGGTTTTTGAATCAATCATGGGATGCAGGTCTTTCCTATACTTCAGAAAATCGGTTGACATAGAGGAATATGTCTCACTTTGGAGCAATGATTTGAGTCCTGTTTTTGTGGTATATTTGAATTTGACAACATGAGTTGATGTATAATGTTGGTTTCAAATACCTGAGTCCCTAACAGCTTGTTATGTGTTTTAGGTAGGCACAATGGTCAATGTGAGAGTAAAAGGGGACTATATGCATGATTATATTTCAGGTTTAATTAATGAAAAATATGTTTTTATTTACTTAATTGTATTTTGTTTGGAATACAAATGAGAGTGAGAGAGTTTTGAGATTTCACTTTAAGGTTTATCCCAGTATCAGTGACAAAAGTTGGAGATGTATACTTGAGCTTGAATAATAGCTAATATAAATTTTAAGAAAGAGTCAAGGATGGAACAGAGAGTGAAACATACACTGCTCACCTTACTCTTTGAGAGTTGAATTTTTTCATGAGGATATGGACATATGGCCCTATATGAATATCAAGTTGAAAGAATAGCAAAATTGTGTCTCTTCTTTCCTTTCTCCCTTTTTATGGGCCATACAATTTTTCCTTATTTAAATTCTTCAGCAATGTCATATTTATATGTATTTTCTGTTTTATTTGGGGACAAAAGAGGCTTGTAGGATACTCTTCAATTAGTACAATGATTTGTAGACACTTACTCTCCCACCTTTTTTATATTATACTTTATGTATTTTCCCTGGTAAGATTCTGGGAGAAGGGGGGATTAAGTGAATTACCATGGACCTTATTTGATCTATGTTTTTTTGCATACTCAGTTTCAAGTTTGTTGTAACATTGCTTGCTGCTGTTCCAATTTTTATATTAATGCGTGTGTTTACCATACGGATGCAGTTTCTGAATATCCACTTGCTGCTAAATACTGCCTAGGAATGATCTGTGAAGCCTTGAAACATAAATGGAAGATTTTTTGAATTGATTTTATATATTCAAATGTATATGAAAAAGAAAATATATTTTTGTTTCAAGTATAGTATAGTTTTGAAGGATGAGCTTTGTTTTATGGAGTTTATCTAGAGCTTGTAAAAACATTTCTTTTGCATATAATGTCTCATTTATTTCTACTTGAAATAAATTTATTATTAAATAAGTAGAAAGACAACAGACATGAGACATATAATGGATCGTTAGACTACTTTAAAATTTAAATGGTAATCACTTGCCCAAGACAGTTATGTGCTAAGTAGAAAATGTCTACTTTTTTTACCCTTATCCTATTTGATTATGTTAAAGTACTATTAAATATTAAAAAATAAATAAGATGAGGGTGGCTACAAAATCCAAGGACTAATTCACTCCACCGACTTAATTTCCATTGTCGTGGATGGCTAAATGAAGCACCACTTGTCTTGACTTTTTAATAACTTAATTGGTTAAAAGTTGTTGAAAGAGACAATATGACACAGCTTTTAATGTCCCCGAGGCTTCTTCTTCCACCTGTAAATATAAGTATCCTAATCCTACGATGTTTATCTATTTCCTTAAACTTAAGATTAAGAGAAATTCAGAAACCATAGTCCATAATGGAAGACGGTGTAACAAACGATGAGAGCTTGGTTCCTCCGAATCTCAATTCAGAAGATGGAGATGGATCTAAAAGAGAAGATACAACAACCTTAGAGAAGGTAAAGAAAGAAGAGGATCTTGGTGGGGGGATTATTAACAACTTAATATCCACCCTGGTCACACAGTCCAAAAAGCAATAATGGAAAAGCCTTTGAGCATGATGAAACTGCTGCTGATGGAGAAAAGGGAGGGTTTCATGATAATTGTGAGGAACAAGGAGGAGGAGGGATCATCAGTAAAATGGTTTCCAATTTCTTCCATCAGAGTGAAGAAGGTGAAGAAGAGGAGGAAATCATGGGTGGTGAAAAAATCAAACGGTTGAAGACAGAGAATGGAGGCATCATTCACAACATTGTTTCTCATTTACCTGCTTCAATCCCAGGTAAACAACATTATCTCTATCATTCTAGCATTCTTATATATTTTAATAAGAGAACATAATGTAGCTAGCTACATTCATGTTTTTTTTTTTCTTTTTAACACCGCCTTGTGTTTGAGTAGATGGTGCGGTTCCCACAGCAGACGAGGCCACCTTTTTGATTAACTCTCTTGTTCGTGACTAAGCAGAGGAATTCTTCAACTCACACTGTACCAACCAACAAGGATTATTAATTTTGCACCGTCTGTATTATTACTTAGTCAGTGTTCTTTTCTTTTCTTCTTATTTTCTGATATTATTTTGGTTGGTTTATGGTAACACTTGTAGTTCTTGTTTATTCAATATTGAGTGTAACTCCATATATACTCTTGCTTGTACATTGGTGCTTATAAATTGCAGCGCCTTGTGCCTCTCTTATAAATAACTGAATACAACATTGATCATGAAAGTAGTCATTTGTGTCTATCATTATGTACAGTAAAAAATTTCTGATCCATGGATAGAAAAAAGGTTTAAGTATTGTTAACGGTAAGTGAAAAACAAAATGTGATTATATGAAATGTGTATACTAGCTTTCTTTTGTTTTGTTTTTCTCTTTCCATCTTCTCTTCTCAAAAATGTGTTTGAACTCTACAACACTAAGTTGAAGCTATGTTTCTACATTAAATTATCAACCCTAAATATTTAGAGTTTGATTAACAAAACCTCAAAGATTAAGAGTTTCATTAATGAATCCCAAAACATTTGGAGTTTTTAAACCTTAAACATTTGAGATTTCATTATTGCCAAAACATTTGGGGTTCTATTAATGAAAACCTAAAAATTTAGGAATTCATTAATGAAACCTTAAACATTTGGGGATTCATTAATAAAACTTTGAACATTTGAGATTTCAATATTGAAATCCTAAACATTTTGGATTTTTTTATTGAAACCTTAAACATTTAGTATTTCATGTAATGAAACCATAAATATTTGGGATTTGATTATTGAAACCTTAATTATTTGGATTTTTATTAATGAATCACTACACAATTAAGGTTTCATTATTGAAATCCTAAATATTTGAGATTTTATTAATGAAATACTAAGCATTTGAAGTTTCATTATTGAAAACTTAAACATTTGGGGTTTCATTAATGAAATACTAAACATTTAGAATTTCATTATTCGTAAATAAAATACTAAATATTTGAGGTTTCATTATTGAAACCTTAAAAATTTATCGTTTCATCATTAAAATCTTAATCATTTGGGATTTTATTAATGAAACGTTAAACATTAAGGGTTTAATTAATGAAACCCTAAATATTTGGAGTTTCATTAATGAAACCTTAAATATTGGGGGTTTAATTGTTAAAACCCTACAGATTTGGGGTTTCACTTTTGCAACCCTTAACATTTAAGGTTTCATTAATGAAATCTAAAATTGTTGAGGTTTCATTATTAAAATCTTAAACATTTGGGGTTGCATCAATTAAACCTTAAACATTTGAAGTGTCATTCATTATTAAAACCCTAAACATTTGGGATTTCATTGATGAAACATTCAATATTTGGGGTTTCATTTTTGAAACCTTGGACATTTAAGGTTTCATTAATGAAATCTAAAATTGTTGAGGTTTCATTAATGAAATACTAAACATTTGAGATTTCATTATTGAAATCCTAAACATTAAGGGTTTCATTAATTAAACTCTAAATATTTAAGGTTTAATTGTTAAAGCCTTAAAGATTTAGGGTTTCATTAATGAAACCCTACATATTTTGGGTTTCATTAATAAAACCTTAAAGATTTAGGGGTTTAATTGTTAAAACCTTAAAGATTTGAAGTTTCATTTTTTAAACCCTAAATATTTGAGGTTTGATTAATGAAACTATAAAGATTTAAGGTTTCATTATTGAAGCCTTATAGATTTGGGATTTCATTAATGAAACCCTAAACATTTGAGCTTTCATTAATGAAACCTAAAGGATTAGGGATTTCATTATTGAAACCCTAAACATTTGGGGTTTCATTGGTCGAAACCCTAAATATTTGAGATTTTATTATTGAAACTTTAAACATTTAAGGTTTGGTTAATGAAACCTAGAACATTTGGGATTCTATTAATGAAAACTTAAACATTTGGGATTTCATTAATGAATCCATACACATTTGAAATTTCATTATTGAAACCCTAAACATTTGGGGTTTAATTAATGAAATCCTAAAGAATTGAGATTTTATCTTTGAAACACTAAAGATTTTGGATTTCATTAATGAAATATTACATATTAGGGGTTTCATTATTGAAACCTTATATATTTAGGGTTTCATAAATGAAATATTAAACATTTGAGATTTCATCATTGAATCCCTAACCATTTGGGGTTTAATTGTTAAAACCATAAATATTTGGTGTTTCATTTTTCAAACCTTTTTAAACATTTTTGATTTCTTTCCAAAAAATCCTAAAAATTTGGGATTTTATTAAAGAAACCCTAAACACTTGGGGTGTCCTTAATGAAACTCTAAAGATTTAAGGAGTCATTATTCAAACCCTAAGGATTTAGGGCTTCTTTAATGAAACTATAAACATTTGGGGTTTTACTAAAGAAATCGTAAACATTTGGGGTTTCATTAATGAAACCATAAACATTTGGGATTTCATTAATAAAACCTTAAACATTAAGATTTTTATTAATGAAACCCTAAATATTTGGGGTTTCATTAACAAAACTCTAAATATTAAGGGTTTCATTATGAAATCCTAAAACATTTGGGGTTCCATTAATGAAACCTTAAAAATTTGAGGTTTCAATTATGAGACCCTAAATTTTGGGGTTTAATTGTTAAAACCCTAAAGATTTAGGGTTTCATTTTTGAAGCCCTAAACCTTTGATGTTTGATTAATGAAACTCTAAAGATTTGAGGTTTCATTAGTGAAGCCTTAAACATTCTGGATTTCATTAATGAAACCCTAAATATTTGGGATTTAATAGTTAAAACCCTAAAGATTTGGAGTTTTATTTTTGAAACTCTAAATATTTGGTGTTTTATTAATGAAAACCCAAATGTTTGGGATTTCTCAATGAAACTCCAAACATTTGGGGTTTCATTACTAAAACCTTGAACATTAGGGGTTTCATTAATGAAACCCTAAATATTTGGGATTTCATTAATGACACCTTAAATATATGGCATTTCATTGTTAAAACCCTTAGGATTTAAGGTTTTATTTTGAAATCCTAAATATTTGATGTTTCATTTTGAAATCTTAAGCATTTGGTGTTTCATTAATGAAACCTTAAATATTTGGAGTTTCATTTTTTGAAATAGTAAAAATTTGGGGTTTCATTAATAAAACCTGAAACATTTATGAATTCATTATTTAAACCCTAAACATATAAGGTTTCCTTAATGAAACCTTAAATATTTGAGGTTTCATTATTGATACCCTAAAGATTTGAGGTTTCCTTAATGAAACCTCAAATATTTAATGTTTCATTATTGAACTCTAAAGATTTGGGGTTTCATTATTCAAACCCCATGATTTGGAGTTTCATTGATGAAACCTTTAAATTTTAAGGTTTCATTAGTTAAACCTTAAACATTTGAGATTTCATTATTAAAACCTTAAACATTTAAGGTTTAATTATTTAAACCCTGAACATTTGGGGCTTTTTTTAATGAAACCTTAAACATTTGAGATTTCATTATTGAAACCATACAAATTTAGGGTTTCCTTAATGAAATTGTAAGCATTTAAGGTTTCATTATTAAAACCTTAAACATTCAAGGTTTCATTATTCAAACCCTATAGATTTGGGTTTTCATTATTTAAACCTTAAAAATTTGGGGTTTCATTAATGAAACCCTAAACATTTGGGGTTTCATTAATGAAACCATAGAGATTTGGGATTTCATTGTTGAAACCTTAATGATTTAGGGTTTTATTATTCAAAACCTAATGATTTGGGGTTTCATTATTCCAACCCTAAAGATGTTGGGTTTCATTAGAGAAATCATAAATCTTTCGGATTTTTTTTTATCAAACCCTAAATCTTTAGGGTTTCATTATCGAAACTTAAATTTTTAGGAGTTCATTATCAAAACTCTAAATATTAATGGTTTCATTAACAAAAACCTAAATCTTTAAGGCTTCATATTAAACATGCTATTAATAAAACCCTAAAAATTTAAGGTTTTAAGAACTATCCCCACATCTTTAGGGTTTGATTAATAAACCCCTAAAATCAATTAATGAAACCTTAAATAAGATTAATAGTTTTGAGGTTATAAAAAGAAAATTTAAAATATTGGGAAAAAATTTCTTGAATATTTTAAAATTTGAAAAAAATGAGGTATATCTTGAAACGTTTGAAAAAATTGAAAAATTGAAAATATTAAAACCTAATATTAATGTATTGAAAATTGAAAAAAAATGAAGATTTTTAAAGTATGAAAAAAGAAAAGGAATGTATTGAAATTTTCAAAAAAATAAATAAAAATTTGATAATAAGAAAAAACATTAGGAATTTGTTGAATATTTTGAAAAAAAAAATTAAAAAATAATAGAAAGATCTTGAAAATTTTTAAAATATGAAAACATAAGAGTTAGGGGTTCATGGTGTAGGATATAGGGTTTAATGGTTTAGAATTGAGAGTTTCATTTCCTAGTTTGGGATATAAGGTTTCTTTTGGATTTACCATTTCAAGGTGTATGATTTAGTGTTTCTTTTCATGATTTAGGATTTAGTATTTCATGGTTTAGTATTTAAGGTTTTATAGGTTAAAATTGAGGGTTTCATGATTTAAGATATATGGTTTCATTTGGATTTAGGATTTGTGGTTAATTTCATGATTTAGGAATTAAGGTTTCAATTCTTAATTTAGGGCTTTATTATTGAAATCCTAAATCATTAGGGTTTCACTATTGAAAACCCCATTAGGGTTTCATTAATGAAATCTTAAATATTTAGGGTGATTTAAGGTTTCATTTAAGAATACTAAAATTTAGGGTTTCATTACAGTTTCAATAATGAACCCTTAAATATTAGGGTTTCATTACTATAAACATCTTTAAGGCTTCATTATTGAAACCCTAAATTTTTATGGTTTGATTATTAAAAATGCTAGATCATTAGGGTTTGATTAATGAAATTCTAAATAGGATTTATGGTTTGGAGTTTAAGAAAATAAAACTTAAAATACTAGAAAAAAAAATGCCTTGAAAATTTTAAAATGTGAAAAAACAAGAGGAATATCTTGAAAAGTTTGAAAAAATTGAAAATTTTAAAAATATGAAAATACAATAGGAATATCTTAAAAATTGAGGGTTTCATGATTTAGCATTTAGTGTTTCATTTGGATTTAGGGTTTCAAGGTTTATGATTTATGATTAATTTCAAGATTTATGAATTAAGGTTTCATTTCTTAATTTAGGGTTTCATTATTGAAACTTAAAATCTTTACGGTTTCATTAATGAAACCTTAAAGATTTAAAGTAATTTAAGGTTTCATTTATGAATCCCAAATTTCATTAATGATACCTTAAATATTTATGGTTTTGTAAGGTTTTGTTATCGAAACCATAAATATTTAGGGTATCACTAGGGCTTCAATAATAAATTCCTAAATATTAGGGTTCTAATATGGAAACCCTAAATCTTTAGGGTTTCAATAATGAAAAGGTTTTGATTTTGAAATCATAAATTAAGGTTTTGATTTTGAAATCATAAATCTTCAGGGTTTCATTATCGAAATTGTAAATCTTGAAGGTTTCATTAATGAAACCCTAAATAAGATTTATGGTTTGGAGTTAAAAAAAATAAAATTTAAATACTACGAAAAAAAATGTCTTGAAAATAATATGAAAAAACAAGAGAAATATTAGGAAAAGTTTGAAAAAAAAAATAAACATTTAAAAAATATGAAAATGCAAGAAGAATATTTGAAAATTTTGAAACAAAAATAAAAATATTAAAAACATGAACTTCGCAAACCTGACATGTCTACTTACCTACCACTAGTATTTATGTCTAGTTTTAAGGTTTATTATTTATGATTTTAAGATTTAGAGTTGTAAGATTTAATGTTTTAATATTTAGTATTGAAGGTATAGGGTTTATGCTTTAAAAGTCACAAATTCAAATAAAAAAAATATTAAATTCACTTGATATCCCAAAATAAAATAAAAGGTTGATAAAGATGTCATAAATTCAAATATTAAGAATATTAAAATCATGTACATGATTCATAGAAACATAATTACTATGTTTTCTTTGTCTCATTATTTTTCTTATCATACTTACTTCAAATAATAAAATACTAATCTTATTCTATTTTATTTCATTATCAAGAAAGAGATTTTGTAAGAAACTTCTCAAAGATATTAATCATTCCAATTAACAAATAGAATGTTAACTACACTTTTTACTTTATTCTTGAATATATGTCATTGTTAATTACATGGGAAACTTTCATGAACTACTAAAAATTGCATTTCACTTACATTTCACTTATATAACACATCAAGAAGGTAGAAATTCAAAACGTATAAACAATTTTTTATGTAAATTTAATAGTTTAGTAACTGATTAAAGACATTCATTAGAATGAAGAATAACAGTTGGAACATAAATTTTCTAGGGTGTGTTTTAGAGTGATGAGTTAATGTTTAAAGATTAAAGGAAAATATGAGATTGAATATGGAAATAATACTTAACCAATTAAGTGAAGCTAATGTATAAAAAATAAGTAAATATGGAGGAAAATGATACTTATCCAATTTTTATAAACCCTGGTCATGAAATATGGAGGAAAATTTAAAAAAAAGTTATATAGAGCACATGTTATTAGCTATGATAACAAATACAACACATTAACATATTTAGAGCATCATTGCCATTTATTATTAGGAAAAATATATTTTGAAACCAAATACTAGTATATATCTAACACAGGTACTAGTGCATCAAACACAACTCAGAGAAAGTAAAGACCAAAGTACAATGGTGGAGCAAATCCACATCATATTCTTGTGTTTCACTTTCCATGTAAAATACACACGGCCCTGCAAGTTGAATTTAAAGGAGTACTCGTTGTAATAGGTGCTTGCAGATTACTCGTTTTTGTTTTGTTGGTATCTTACTCCAGTGTGCAAGATAGCACATGCTAAAAGGAATCAGAGAAGACCTCTCTATGATGCATGCATGCATGCATTATCATTTATTCACCATCAAATTAAGTAGGTGAAATAGTTTTATTGGAAAGGAACTAGTTCTCTGACTCCTTGACTTTCAGCTACACATCCTATTTGTAGTCCCATGAATGGAATATATTTGTAACATGGACCAAATTAGTGCTTACAAGTTTACTTGGACTAGAAAGGATAAGTCACTTTCCTTAATTTGATGGCTGTCTCTTTCATGTATAATTTCAAAGATTGATGGTGATAACTGATAAGTAGCTATGTAAGGAAGGAATTTCCGCGTTAGTGTCAGACTTAGATGATCAAGTCAACGAGTTTGAGAAATGTTAACACTATACACATGCACTCACTCTATAATACATATTTGGTTTAGTGTCAGGAATCAATAATCTTAAGTTTATAGCTAGTTAAACTTGATTTTAGTTTTATCCAATAAGTTTGTCACTTTTCACTTAGAACATCTCCAATCATAAATTTTTAAATAGTTTAATTTTTGTCATTTAATCTAAAAAGAATCAAATAATTTTTTCTCTAATGAGAATTTTTATTAACAACTTACTTAATTCAAAAATATTTTATTTTTCTTTTTCATTCCTATATTTATTGTAAAGTTAAGCAGCTCATGAGTAATAGTTATTTATATAAATAACTCCTTTCAACTTCCCATATTAAGCATGATTTTTTTGTTAAATAATCAACTCAATGTGATTTAGAAAACAAACTTTACTAAGTATTGATGTTATCAAAAATAGAATTTAAAAACTTTGAATTTGATTTTATATTAAAAACATCCAAATCACTAGAAAATTAATGAATCACACAAATAATTGAATTAACAAGTTTTAACCAACAATAAAAATGTGTTAAAAAATATATTATATTGAGAGGACTTCTCCAAGTGAGTTTTGAATGTTTATAAAAGAAGTATATTTGTTACTTCAAAACTACACTACACCATCCTCATCCTCCTTAACTTGTCACTCGTTGAGGTGATTCTAGTAATCACCTCCAATGAGAATCCGTCAAATCTTCCTCAATATCTTCATACCTCTGTGCTTGATAAACTTGAATATCAACATCCACGTAGCAACATGCCACAGTCTTGACCATCAACAATTCTTATTACTCCATTTGAAGGACAACCTTGTATTCAACCCTGCCATTCCAAAAAACTGGTCCACTGGAACCATAGTGGCAACTGCTGTCAATAGAATGGAGTAACATGCAGCATGGGCCATGTAATTGATCTTGACTTGAGTGAGGCATTTATTTCTGGAGGACTAAACAATTCTAGTCTCTTTAAGCTGCAATATTTGCAGGATTGAATCTGGCTTACAATAATTTCAATACTTCCATTCCTTTGGAGTTTGACAAGCTCAAGAATTTGAGGTGCTTAAATTTGTCAAATGCTGGATTTCATGGGCAGGTTCCTGCTCAGATTTCTCACCTGACAAATTTGACATCACTTGACTTGTCTACATCACTTGCCTCACAAAATATTCTCATTCTCAAACTTCAGAATCCAAATATTGGGATGATTTTGCAGAACCTTACAAAAATCACAGAACTATATTTTGATGGTGAAAGGGTATCTGCTGAGGGAAAGGAGTGGTGTCATGCTTTATCTTCTCTTCAAAAGCTAAAGTGTTGAGCATGTCTTCATGCAGTATCACAGGGCCAATTGATTCTTCACTATCAACACTGAATCTGAATAATTTCTCAAGCCTTGTGCCAGAATTCTTTGCAAATTTCTTCAATTTGAATGTGTTGGAGCTTAGCAGTTGCAGGTTGAGTGGTCATTTTCCAAAGGGTATCTTTCAAATGCAAACACTAAGTGTTCTTGATATCTCAAACAACCCTGATCTTCATGGTGTTTTGCCTAACTTTCCACAGCATGCAGTTCTTCACACCATGAATCTTAGTAGCACAAATTTCTCTGGGAAATTACCAGGTTCTATTTCCAATTTAAAGCAGTTGTCCATATTAGATCTATCTAACTGCCAATTCATTGAAACACTCCCAATTTCAATGTCAGAAATCACTCAACTTGTTCATGTGGACTTGTCTTTTAACATGTTTACTGGTCCACTTCCCTCTTTCAATATGGTCCCTCGATGGACAAATTCCCATGTCTTTTTTCGCACTTCCATCTTTGCAAGAACTAACACTTTCTCATAATGGATTTGATGGCCTATTAGGTGTATTCCCAAATGTTTCTTCCTCTAAACTACAGTTGATTGACTTGAGCAGCAACAAATTGCAGGGCCCTATTCCCATGTTTTTCTTTCATCTTGAAGAACTCCGTTTCCTACAACTTTCTGCAAATGAATTTAATGGCACCATAAGACTTGTTATGATTAGGCTACACAATTTGCATACATTAGGTCTTTCACACAACAAATTCTCAGTTGATATATCTTTCAATGATGATCATGACCTATCATCCTTTCTCAGCATGAAATATATATTGTTGGCTTCTTGCAAGTTGAGGGTATTTCCAGGGTTCTTGAGAAACCAATCCCAACTAAATGCTTTAGACCTATCCAACAACCAGATTCATGGAATAGTTCCTAACTGGATTTGGAGATTTGACTCTCTGGTTTATCTAAATCTTTCCAACAATTTTCTCACAAATATGGAAGGACCCTTTGATGATCTGAATTCCAATCTATACATCCTTGATCTTCAATCCAATCAACTTTCTGGATCAATTCCCACTTTCACAAACTATGCTATCCATTTGGACTACTCAAGCAACAAATTCAACAAAGTATATCCCTTTTGTATACTTTCTCTTTCAAATAACAGCTTTCAAGGGAAAATCCATGAATCCTTTTGTAATTTTTCTTCTCTGCGGTTGCTTGATCTTTCCTATAACTGCTTCAGTGACCTCATTCCAATGTGTTTGATGAGAAGGAATAGTACCCTCAGGGTGCTAAATCTTGCTGGAAACAAACTCCAGGGTTGTGTTTCTGATACCATTTCAAGTGCATGCAATTTGAGGTTCCTCAATCTCAATGGAAATCTCTTAAGTGATGTTATCCCAAACTCTCTTGCCAACTGTCAGAATCTACAAGTCTTGAATCTTGGAAACAATCAGTTTGGTGATAGATTTCCATGCTTCTTAAGGAACATTTCCACCCTGAGAGTGCTGATTTTAAGGTCAAACAAACTCAATGGTTCCATTGCATGCCCACAGAGCACTAACAACTGGGAGATGCTTCATATTGTTGATATAGCCTACAATGATTTCTCTGGTATACTACCTGGACCATTTTTTAGAAGCTGGACAAAACTGATGGGTAATGAGGCTGAATCACATGAAAAATATGGGTCTTTATTCTTTGAAGTGTCTGATAATCATTCCAATGTGCGTTACAATAATTTATTCATAGTTATTGGCAAATTTCTTGTGATGAAATTATACAAATTGTTGGCAAAGGAACCTTATTTTATGGCTGACCACATATTTGCCTATTATGTCACTTCCAACGAATTCAGTGGTCGCTACTTGGATTCAGTCCCAGTTGTGAACAAGGCTTTGCAAATGAATTTGATCAAAATTCCAACTATCTTCACTTCCTTGGACCTCTCCTCCAACCATTTTGAAATACCTCAAGAACTTGTGAGTTTGAAAGCACTCAATGTTCTTAACTTGTCACACAATGCTTTCTCAAGTCACATCCCCTCATCAATTGGAAATTTGATGCAACTTGAATCCTTGGAGTTGTCAAACAACAATTTGAGTAGAGAAATCCCTCTTGAGCTTGCTAGTTTAAATTTTCTAGCATACTTGAATCTCTCATGTAATCAATTGTGGGGGAAAATCCCAACAGGTGCTCAAATGCAACATTTGAATCAAGTTCTTTTGAAGGCAATGAAGGATTATGTGGGCAACCAATAAAAGATTGCACCGATGTTAGAAGGGGACATTCAGCTCCAACAACACTATATGAAATGCATGGATCAATTGACTGGAATTTCCTAAGTGTGGAGTTGGGATTCATTTTTGGCTTTGGAGTGGTTATCATTCCCCTTATGTTCTTGAAGAGGTGGAGGCTTTTGTATTGGCAGCATGTTGATGACTTGCTTCACTGCTTGTTCCTCATCTTGGTTTTGTTTATGAACACTATAGTGGTCAGAGGTATAGAACTCTAAGGTGGATAGTGTAGCTGATCTTGTGTGTTTTCTTCTTATATTTCTGTTGTAGTTTATGCAAAATAAGGAGTTTTTGTAATAGTGGTGTACTAAGTGCAAAATCATTGCTACAACTTTTTATAATTTATCATGCTTTTTAAGAAAAGCTATATGAACTTGCTAATGCAAAAAGGAAAATTAAAATAAAAAAAACAGCATGCATATATGTCTCTATCATTATGCAAAGTACTTCTAATGCTAGGTTAGAGAAAGGGTTAATAGTGTTAATGGTAAGTGAAAAAAAAAAAAAGAGATTATATGAAATAGTACACTAGTGTTGTACTTGTTGAAGACATATTCTAGATCCTGAAGAAAACTTGTAAAACTAGGACTTTCCCTCACACTCCCCCTGTTCAAAATTCTCAATGAAGTTGTGGTGATAAAATACAGTGCAAAAGGTACCAAACTATAAGGTGGCGTTTACTTGTAATTTTGTTTTTTATTTTTTATTTTCTATTTATAAAACAAACACCTTATTTTTATTTTATTTTTGAAAATTTGTATAAAAAACAAAAAAAAAACAAAGAAAAATTATATATATCTCTTATTTAATTTCCTTGCGTTATACTACGAATTATGGTGGTTGTCTCCATGTAGATCTTTAATTTGCTGTATAATGCTTTTGTTTGCTAATTAATCAATTAACGAAGTTAATTGGTACCAATGATGGGTCGATCCTCAATAGTTGGTAGAGTCAATGTTTTAAGTAATAAGTAGACGTATTATTCACACAACATCTTTAATTAATTAAGTGAGTTTGATTTTTTTGTGGCCAACACAGTTGAAAAATATTTGGTGAAGTGTAGAAAGAACATCAGAGTGATTCAGTTTTCACAACACTGTTAATTTTCTCTTTTTATTTTTTCCTATATAATTTTTTTTTAAATAAAAACCAAAATATAAAAGAGTTTAATGTTCATAATTTTATATCGTGGGTTAATTATAACTCACCATTTTTATAAATTTTGAAATAATTTTATAAAAGTTAATTAACTTACCTTAAATGAAAGATTGTGATTAAATGAAAATATAATCCTAAGATTTTTTTTTAATTTTTAAGTTATTATTCTTTTTTTTTTTTACAAATTTAGAAGATATTATTCTTTTTTTTTGTATTTTTAAAATTTTCATTTTTTTTTTCAAATTCAAGGCATTTCTCTATTTTTTAATTTTATTTTTAAAAAAAGGTTTCAAGACATTATTCATTTTTCCCATATAATTTATTTTTTCAATTTTCATGAAATTACTCTTTTCTCAAAAAAAAAATCAAATTTTCAAGACACTTATGCATTGATGAATAATAGATGACTTTTGTAATGACTAGTTTTGCTGTGTTGTTCGATCATCATTTATAAGTTATTGCTAATGGTTTGATCACTACAAGAATTATTAACTTTTGTTACTAACTTGAACCTTCAATACAAT
This sequence comes from Amphicarpaea edgeworthii, assembly GCA_014843725.1. Classification (NCBI taxonomy): domain Eukaryota; kingdom Viridiplantae; phylum Streptophyta; class Magnoliopsida; order Fabales; family Fabaceae; genus Amphicarpaea; species Amphicarpaea edgeworthii. The sequence goes on from CM026325.1 coordinate 8,172,234, forward strand.
TAACAGTTAAATCTAATAAACTAATTATATGATCATGAGAAGTAGACCTTTTTTTATTTTAATTATCATTTGTTATTCGTTAAGAGAAAAATGTAGGACATTAAGACTGTGTTTGTAAACACGTTAAAATGCAATTGAATGGGAATTTGATTAATTTTTCTTCATGTTTTATTTATTGGAATGTGCTGAATGAATGCTTAGTTTTTGGATGAACAAACCACACTAAATCTCTCCCATTAATCTAAGACCTTCAAACAATAATTGAATGAATTACAAACTTGTTGGTCCATACATGCAAGTGCATTATTTAGATAAGTATATGCGCTTTCTCAACAAACTACTATAGTATTAAATCTGTCTGGAGACAAACTTTCAGGTTATATTTATGATACATTATCAAGTTCATGTGATTTAAATAATAAAATACCATTGCAAACTAAAACTATCTTGAAGAAAGAAAACTCTTTCTCTTGTTTTGGTGGGATGCTTACTAGGTTCAGACTTTAACAAGTCTTTATGGAATCAGTTGATTATTGATTATAGTACCACATGACTTTTAAATAAGGAAAAAATGATACAATTAACTTTGTAGATCGTTGTATTTCATATTTTGAACTGTTCAATGTTGAAAGCTATACTGATCCCAAACTTGAGAAATACGAGTAAAACTAGCTAGTAATTAGAGTTACGGCTGTGGTTAATGTTACTGCTTAGACCATCTTTATTCTAATTTCTTTATGCAAATAAAGGTTTTTCTTTTTTACCAGTTGGAGGAGTATGGGTTCCATCATTGGCTTCTCATTTGAGCAGAGTTTCTAAGATCATTTATAGTGGGTCAATGGGTCCAGCTTCATCTTATATTTAATAAAATAAACATGTGAAATTTTTTTCAAGTCTCAATTGAGCATCCACATAGAAGGATTGAGTTAGAGAGAATAAATATTTTATATTGAAAAAGGTAAAAATAATTGATTTGTATATGGTGATACTCAATTAAAATTATGAAACAAAATTGAGTATAAGTGTCAATTTTCATTTGCAATAATTTTTCAAGAATGAGAAATGGTAGGTAGTAACAAAGATGTTTTGCATCTCATAAAAGGAAATAAATATGTTTTTCATCTTTGAATTTTAAATCAAACTTGATTTTAGTTTATATAATTTCAAATCAATAAAATCAATCGATTAATTTTAAAAAATATATGAATTTTGTTCATCTCCTAATTTAATTGTGGGTATAATAGTATAAAAATAGTAGGAATTTTAGTTGTCCATAAATTATTTTTTGAAATAGGGTTAATTTTACTTTTTATTCCAAAAATTTTGATTTTTGCTATTTTGGTTTTCAAAAAAAGAAAATTCTATCACCTTTTTTGTCTCAATTATTGTTTTTTTTTTAATAGTTTTGATAATCCGTTAACAAAATAATATAAAATTATTTTTTAATTAAGTTAAAAATCAATTCAACTTCATTTTTTTATAATTTTATTTTAAAATTATAAACTAAAAACTAACAAACTATTTTGAACATAACTTTAATTAATACACCATTATTTATACTATTTATAATATTATTATGACCGTAACCACTATCACATCATTCTCACCATCAATCACACATAATTTATCAACAAAACTTATTAGTATAATAACCTCTTTTATTAAGTAATTCAATATATTGGTATCATTGAGAAGGGTGCTGCTTTTGGTACTTTTAGTTCAAAGGCATAGAGGGGCGAGGTAGCCATAGCCTTCAATTTAACTTTGGGGGACATTTTTCTTTCTATGGTATTATGCAGTATCAAGATACATACCAATGACATTTTTACTGGAGAGACATAATTGAAAAGCAGAAATCAAATGTTATTGCATAAATAGGCTTGCAGCCTTTTACATGTTGAGAGGAAAGTTAAAAAAAAAAAAATGGGGTGAAGCACAACTCTTCCACCACGAGAGTTCTAAAACAAATTAACAAGAACCATATATATCAACATACTTTTATTGTAACTTTAGAAGCCATTTTTATCTGATTGATTAAGAGTTAAACAGTTAACTACAAAGTTAATTTAACCTGATATTTCATAAGCTTTTCAGGGTGCCCTCTTGAAGAACCTGTTTTCAACAAATAACAGCACATTACACATTAAATTGAAAACCCGTTTGAGAAACATTTAAGAGGAAGGAGGCATAAGGGGTTTTGTGTTAGTTACTTGGCAAATCCCTATTTTAAAAGTAAGGAGATTAAAATTGTGAATTTTAAATCAATGAATGGAAATCATCATTTCATAAAATTAGGGGATGAAAATTACAATTAAACTTTTTTTTATAATATATAATATATAAATAATAGATAATAGATAATATATGGATATGCTATTGAAATTAAAAATTAATTGAAGATCACCCATCATCCATAAAACCTTTAAAACCAATAAGGTAATCTTTGAGATTCGTCCCATTATCTAATTTAATTGACAATTCCTTTGGAGCCAGTTTTTCTAAGACGTGGCTTAATATAAAGTTTACATTTGACATAGTTGTCATGTTATTTAAAAAATCTCTCAGTTTGCAATTCAAGTTATTTTGAGGATTTTATTTTAAAGAAAAATTAGTTAAATATTTTATTTTATTTTATCATTCTTTTTTAATTTTTAAAGATATCATTAGTGTGAGAGTTAAAGTTTTCCTTCTTCTCAACCAGGAAAAAAAAAAAAGTGTTTTTCTTCTTCTCAACCAAACCACCGAGCACGTGTTTTTCCTTCTTCTCAATTAGTATCACTGTGGGCATTTTCTAATTACCATCACTAGTGAGAGTGTTTTCTTTCTTCTCAGCTGCACTACTACAAAAATATTATTTGCCAAAAATTCATACCAATTTACATATATTTTCAAAAATCATGATGTCTTACTTATTTGAAAGGTATATAAATTAAATTATTAATTTTAATAATATTTTTAAATAAAAAAAATTGAAAAAATAAAAAATGAGGATATTAGAAAAACAAAAGTGGAAGGTGTAATAAAAAAAAATAGAAGCTTAAGAAATAAATTGAGAGGTATGAAAAGAAAAATACATCAATTATATAGATGGTACTTGTAAATACAGTGAATTGGGTTACAATTAAGCTGCCTTTTATATATTATAAATGCCGCAACATGTTCGTTCGATTCATTTACTTTCTTAGTATTATTATTATTATTGGGTATTGATTCATTCACACATTTTCACACTGCTAACTAACACATTTCACACGCTTTTTGTTCTGTTTCTTCTTCAATAAATACGCCTCCTCAAGAGCCCTTCCACGTTCTTTTTTCACACACAAATTTAAGAATCAAATAAAATTATCCACATGCTGCAGTACATGGTTAATACAAGTAGGCCTAATATGTAAACAAGGGCAGATTCAAAAAATTTACCCAGTGGAGCAAAAAAATAGTGCATCATATTTTTATTAAAAATATATTATAATTTCTTTTTATAAAACACATAATTTCATGAAAAAAAAATTCAAATACAGTTTTTCGAAATACATGGATGATGGATCTTGTCCATTTATTATATAATAAATTGATGTTTAAAATCAAATTTTATTCTTAATTTTAATCGTTAAATTTATAACTGTACACTTTCATGTTTTAAAATTATATGGATCTGAATCCATTTATAATCACTCTTTTACTCTACTTCTCTTCATTTTTTTTTTTTTTCCTTTCATTTTATGTCTTCTATCCACCTCATTAACATCCATGCACCCCACTCTCAAAATTTGGTTACTTTAATAATGATAACCATATCTATAAATAACTATAAATAGTTTTATAAAATCAGTTATAATTTAGAATAACTGGTTATTATTTTTATAAAATCAGTTATAATTGTATAATCACTTATTATACTTGAAACAAGTTATATAACCAATTATTGATACATAATTAGTTTTTTTTTTTTAAGGATTTGACAAATAAGTTATTAAAAAATACCTAGTTATTGAAATAACTAGTTTTTAAATAAAAATAAGTTATTTAAAATAACTATAATTATAAAAATAGTTATAATTTTGTAATCATTTTTATATAACTAATGTATAACGAGTAACCATTATTTAGTTGTTGTTTTTTTAACTAATTTTTTTAGCCAAATTGAGTAATTTTTATAAATAAAATAATCCAATTAGATAATTTACAAATAAAATAAACTAGTTGAATATCCAAATAATAAGAAAATCCACTTAATGAGAACTCATTTTACCACGAAAAACAAATAAAAAAATTTATTTGTGTATTAAGCCTTTTAATCCACCTTCTCATTTTTCTTCTCTCATCTTTTTCACTATCATCTCATTTTAATTTTTAACAAATTCCTACCTACTCACCTACCTCATTAACACACCTACTCAGTAGACATTTTATAAATACAGAACAAATTACAAAATACTGTTTTATTACATAGTTTTTTTTTTTTTACCAGCAAAACGCAATATATATATATACCATGTAAAAAATACAATAAGAGTTTTATTACATAGTTAAGATTCTGCCATGATATATATGTTTGGATTGGCATACTAACTTGAAACATTAATTCTTTACCAAGTCCCTACTAATATGCATGAATTCCTCTGTTTCCAATATGATAATTTTTGGTGTTGGTAATCGATGTAGATGGAGGAGGAACCTTTTTGTGTAGAATGGAGATCCGATCGAGTTGCTAGTAGACGTTATTAATTAATGTCTTGCGTTCTTTCTCTTGTGTAAAAAATTGTTAATTAATGTCTTGGGTATGAAAGGAGGACCCTCTAGTATTATTATAGTTAAATCAACTTTATTTGACAAGCTCAAATTTTATCAAGGAGTACACATTCTATTCTTTATGTTATTTTTAAAACTTTTGCAAGACCTTAATTTGTTGTCCCACTCAAACTTCTGGCCTTATTATATGGGTTTTCAACCCGAATTAATTTATGTAAAAGATAAAATTTGGTGTCTCAAGAGTGCATTATATTGTTTTATATTTTGGTCTTTGTAGAGTGATAATAGGAATAATGTTATTTTTAGAGAGCCTGGGCTTGGCTTGGATTAACACTCTTGGGGATAAAGGCACGTACGTAATCTAACTTTATATCCACTCTTTTTTCCTATTAATAGCTTTGTTTAAGTAATCTAATTTTATTTCCGACAATTTGTGACTACGTAATCATGCAAGCAATGGAAAATCTTTTTGCAATTCAAGTTATTTTGATGATTTTTTTTAAAAGAAAAATTAGTTAAATATTTTATTTTATTTTATCTTTCTTTTTTAATTTTTAAAGATACTATCAGTGTGAGAGTTAAAGTTTTTCTTGTTCTCAACCAAAAAAAAAAAAAAAAAAAAACGTTTTCCTTCTTCTCAACCACACCACCTTGAGCACGCGTTTTTCCTTCTTCTCAATTAGCACCACCGTAAGCATTTTTCTGATTATCACCACTAGTGAGAGTGTTTCCCTTCTTCTCAGTGGCACCACCGTGAAGGTTTTCTTGATTCTGATTACCATCACTAGCAGGGACGGATCCAGGATTTAAGTTAGGGGGGGGCTAAATTTTATTTTATTTTTACAAAAATTAAGGATAAAATCTTTTAAAAACTAAATTAATATAAAATTTATAAAAAAAAATACTGAAAAATGAATATAAAATTTATCAATTTTTAAAAAAATTAAGAAATAAAATGTACAATCATGTGATATAAGAATAAAATGATATAATAAAATTTACAAATATCAAATTAATTTTTTAAAAGTAAAACTTGCGAAAAATAAAATAAAAATACAATTAAGTCAAATATTTATTACTAAATATAGATATAAAACTAATATATGATCTACTAATGAAAAAAAATTAAATAAATATTAACTTAAAAATTTATTTTTTAATAATTTTTGTTATTAATATCTTTTAATATTTTTATTTATATATATATATATATATATATATATATATAAAGAGAAGGTGAGGAGGGGGGGGCTAAAGCCCCTGTTGCCCCCCCTTTAGATCCGTCACTGATCACTAGTGAGAGTGTTTTCCTTCTTCTTAGTCACACCACCATGAGGGTTTCCCTGATTTTGATTACCACCACTAGTGAGAGCGTTTTCCTTCTTCTCAACCGCACCACCATGAGTGTTTCCCTGATTTTGATTACCACTGCTAGTGAGAGAGTTTTCCTTATTCTCAACCGTACCACCGTGAGTTTTTTATTTCTTCTTAACTAGCAAAAAAAAGTGTTTTTCCTTATTGTGATTCTAATTACAACAACACTTGAGCGCAAATTCCTTCTTCTCAACCAACACCATCGTGAGTGTTTTCCTAATTTTGATTCTAATTCCAGCACCACCACCACAGTGGGAAATGAAGAAGACCCAAAACGAATAGTTGAGGAAGGAAATCAAGACATCAATTTGTGGCTAAAATTTTGAAGGAGAATCTTAAACTCTCGTCCTATCCAAGTATCCACTTTCATCACTCTGCGAAGCCATTAATTTGTTTGTTCCTTGTTAAAATGTTGATTGTTGAGCATATCTATGATAAATGAAATTGCAATTTGTTTCTTGAATGACTTTTTATTATTAAGAATGGATATAAATATACTTGTTGGTAGCCCTCAAGTCATGTTTTAAGAGATGAGTACATCAATGGATGAGAATGTACTATTATGTTTTGGTTGCTTTGAAGCAGTAGGGGACAATTAATTTTCTAAGTATGTCTTTATATTAGTGATTTTTTGGTTGGTGGAGAAGAGGTGGAGGAGAGATTAACTCTTTTGGATTTTAATTTTATATGAAAAAAATGGTGGTGTGAATTATACCACCATATTTTAGGTCAATGGTACTAATCGGGCTTATTATCAATGTTTTGGAGATGTGGTTGCGTTCGATAGCACATACAAGAAAAATAAATACAACAAGCCGTTGGTAATATTTTTTGGTAAAAATCATCATGCACAACCTATGATATTTGGATATGCCCTTGTGTCAAATGAAACAACTAAAACATATAAGTAGGTATTGAAATCTTTTTTTGTTGCAATATGCAACAAACATCCAAAAGCCGTTGTAACATATAGTGATGGTGCAATGAGGGAGGCGATCAAGAATGTTTTTCCAAACACATATCATAAACTTTGTGCATGGTACTTGCTAAAGAATGCTGTTGAGAATATCAAGAATGTAAAAATTTTAAAGGATTTCAAAAGGGCTATGTTTGGTCAGTTTTCACCTGAGAAATTTGAAATGTTTTGGAAGGAGATTGTTGCTAAGCACCATCTTGAAGGAAACAATTGAGTTGACCAAGTCTACCAAAAGAGATTTATGTGGGCAACTGATTATCTTCGTAATAAGTTTTTTGTTGGCATAAGGACTACTTCACTATATGAAGACATCAATTCCTTTATAAAGAGTTATCTACGGAGGAAAAATTCAATTGTGGAGTTGTTATACAATTTTGAGTACTTTTTAAGAGATTTCAAGTACAATGAGCTAATTTCTTATTTTAATTCTTTTTATACAAAACCTATAATGAAGACTTGTCTACAAAAACAAAAACTTAAAGATACAAGCTTCTAAGATCTTTACTCAAGTTGTTTTTAAATTGGTAAGAGGGGAAATTTTAATTGCTGGATCCTTGAATGTGACTAAGAGAATAAGTTGTCATTCATGGTGGACAAAATTTATTATAACATGAAGTTATATATGAGAAAGATGAATCAAAATTTTCCTGTGATTGTAAGTTATATGAATCATGTGGCATTCCTTGTAGCCACATTGTATGTGTAATGAGACTTGAGCATGTTTGCAAAAGGTAGTTGAAGGATACTAAAAATACATTTATTTCTCACTTTAAGGCAAAGGACAAGGACAATGATATGATGATTATGGCTAGTTTTGGTGTGTTAGCTGCATCATTTAATAGACTTGGTCACATTTTGCAAAAAAGCTTGACACATTCAATTTAATTAAGGAAGAAATTTTGAAGTTGACCAATAAATTAGGTCTTATTAATGAGTTACCTACAAATGACACTAATGATCTTAATGTTGTTAAGAATAAAGGTGCTCTACAAAAGAAAAATTACAAGAAAAAGAATAAGAAATGTTCTATCTATAATAAAATTGGTCACTCAAAAACTACATGTCCAATTCTCTTGTCTATGGACGATGATGATTTGAGTGATTCTGAGGAAGAATGTGGTGCAAAGCTTAATGATTCTAGAAGTGTAGAAGATAATGTAAGTTTGAACTTCATTAAGTATGAATCTAGTTGGTTGTTAATTATTTATATAAATGGTTATACAATTTTTTCCTTATTCATTATGTTTTTACAGGGTAAAGAACCACCATTGGATGATCAAAACAATGGGCAAGAGACCAGACATAAAGAGAATTCAAAAGAACATGGTGATAAACTAATGAGAAAGGTAGGCTAAATGATGGTTTTATAAATTTAGTTTATAACCATGTTAGTCTATTTATTTATTTTGACTAAATTGCTACCTTTGTTATAGAAGAGATGTGGAAAGGAAGTTGGTAGTTCTACATTAGTTAAAAATATGAAAAACAGGTGCTCTGGAGGTGATATGGCAAAAGAGCAATGTGTATGTAGATGTTGAATTTTGAAACTAATTGAATTCCCATTTTTTGTTTTTTTATGTGAATGGAATGATTTTTACCATGTCATATATGTTTAGCAGGTTAAAGTAGCACCGTAGCAAAGGAAAAGAGACAATACATGGACAATATACTATAAAAAGTGTTTCTAACGTAATGATAATTTTAGGCTAAATGATTGTTTTAAAATTTGTTTCTTTGTATGTTACTTTGTCATATTATTTTTATTAATTTTGACTCAATTTCTATTTTATGTTATAGAAGAAACAAGGAAATGAAGTTGGCAATCCTAGATTGGTTAAAAATATGAAGAAAAGGTTCTCTAGAGATGATATGGTGAACGAGCACTGTGTAAAGCATGACTGCCAGTTCATCAAAGCAAAGGAAATGAGGTAATACATAGACAATATACTAAAAAAAAAATATTTCTACTATAATGACAATTTTAGGCTAAATGATTATTTTTATAAAATAAAAATAATTCATGTTACTTTGTCTTCTTTTTTTATATTAATTTTGACTCAATTATTGTCTTTATTACAGAAGAAACAAAGACAAGAGCACGACAAATCTGCATCATTTAAAGATAAAATGAAGCTCTCTAAAGGTGATATGACGAAAGAATACAAAGCTTCTAATCACGATATTGTTGGTACCACAAAAAATTAAAAATGAGTATACCTATTATCACATCAAGCAAATGTTTCATTCACTAATCTTATATCACAATGTGTGTCCTTGCCTCCTTTATATAGAATGCTTCCCATGTACAATCAATTTCCTCAAGTCCCTTTTGTTCAATTCAATGTCTTATTTGATGGTTAGAATTTAATTTTACAAATAAAGTATTATGTATGTTGCATAGAATTACATGTTTGTAGCATAACATAAATATTGTAATCTTGTTGTTTCAAAATATTGGTGCCTTCAATAACAACAATGGCTGGACGTCTTGCCACAATTTATTTTCAAATGTCATCAAAGGTGCAAGCGAGAGTAGTAAGTATTGGTTTATGTATATATTAATGGATAGCATTTTAATTTATTTATTTATACTAAAATTAGCTTAAGATGTGGTCAACAAGTGGAAATTAATTGGAAATGCCACTCATGAACCAAAAGAATGAGTAATGTTTTAATTACATTTACAATTTTACAAAGAATATGCCTCCTTAGTGAAAGTTAGATATATTACTATTGGAAACGGGTTCGAGAGATAATAGATGAGTATTCATTTTTGTTCTATGTGTAGATATTGGGAGTCTTTGGAGAATAATCTATTGCTACATTTAGAGCTTACAGTTTGATTTTAGTGATTATAGTTTTTCAAACACATGAACAAATTAACTACTATTATTATTATTATTAGTCGAAACATAGGAACAAATTAATTATTATTATTATTATTATTATTATTGGAAACACAGGTGCACTTGTGTGTTTGCGCTTTTATTTTGTTGTGACATTAAAATTTTATATATTTTATTATATATCATATGAAAAAACATTACTGGATACATTTCTTATATGTATAAAGATGAGTTTGATGGTGATATATCATATAATATAGTTTTATTTTATCATTTAATGATAATAATTTATTTATAATAAATTAATTAATTTTTATAAAGTTATTTTAAAAATAATATAAAAAATAGATTATAATTGAATCATGATCCATCATTAAATTATAAATTTAAAAGATATTAAAATAATAATATAAAATAATTTTATAAACACAAACCATTATAACTCTGCGTTTATATTTGGAGTTCAAAATCCTCCAACTGAGGGGCTATAGTCCTAAGTAATATCATTAAAATAAGAAGTGTTTTTGGAATTTTGTTGACTCTGAAGCTTGAGTAAACTCTAAAGTCTAAAGCCTCTAAACAGGTATAAGTTATTGGTTCGAGTGGTTATTAAATTTGATTTTCTTAAGTAAAGTTTTAAATTCGAATTCAAAATTTGTGGATGAAAAAAACATGATTAGAATATGAGAACCCTACACTAAATTTATAATTTTTTAAAAATTAATTAACCACACAAATTTTATAATTTTAAAAACCGAAAACTATTTTTAAAAACTAAATCAAATAGCCCTTAGTTTTGGGTTGGAATAGTGCGGTCTCTATAGTGGATCATTATTACTTGATTATGACTAGGGATGACAATATGGACCAGACCCTACGGGCACTCGCAAAAATACCCATACGCGGGTAGGGTAATAACCCGTATATTTGGGGATGAGGATGGGGTAGGTATTTACCTGCAAAATCTCATGGGGATGGGTGCGGGTACAGGTACTATAATACTCACCCCGCCCCACCCTGCACCTTATGTATATACATATTAATTAATATATTATAATTTTATTATTTAAATTATTCAATTAAAATTATTTAATTATCTATTTATTATTTTAATTATTCTTTTTATATGTTAATTTTGATATTCTATTATGATTTAATTTTTATTTATATTAGTAATTCAAGAAACTATGGAAATAAGCATTTGCAAAATATGAAGAAATTAATTCGGATGATGAAGTTAAAATACTATATTTATTTGTATTTTATTTTTAATATATAATTATAAACTAATTAGTTTTAAAAATATATTAGTTTTTCTCATTTAATTAGAGTTTTTGTTTAGATTTATGTTGAATGATTATTTTTATAATGTTATTTATTTATATAAATCAATATTCGTTTGATTTTAATATTATATAAGGGTGTATTAGATTAGGATTTTAAAAGACTTTTTTGGCATTAAAAAATCTTGAAGATTTTTAAGATTTTGTAGGAAACTAAAAAATGTTAAGATTTCTTTAAGAAGACTTTTGTGATTAAGATTTTATAATTTGGATTTAATAGATTTAGAATATAATATTTAAAAGGATTTCACATATTTATGAGATAAGATTTGAAAAGACTTTATGGATTTCTAGAAAAAAAAAATTCAAAACTACTAAACACAAGCCAACAAGAGTCTGCTTGAAAATATTATTGAACACAAACTAATCACAAATTATCATAAGCTGAACCATCTATCATAAGCTGAACCATCTCACCTACTAATAATGTATATGAATTCAAAATTAAAGTTACAAGCCATTAATGCATTTTGAGATATATTTTTCACAAATTTTCATAAAGTAATAGTGAAAAATAATAACAAAATATTAGTTAAAAATATAAAATGTTTCATTTAACTCATAAAATCAATAATGTCATCAAAATATAAATCAAATAATTCAACAAAAAATACATGATGATCAAAACATTAATCATCTACCTAACTTGAAAAATATCTAAAGTTGTTTATGTTTTATAACATCCCAAATATTGTTTTTTGTTTCCTATGTTAAATTGTATATTTTTCAAAATTAACTACAATGGTTTAGAAAGGTATTTTAAAACTTTAACTTGATTGTTTGTCCCGAGTTAAAACTTTTTATAGACTCAGATTTACTTCTCGTATGAAAATTTTCATTTCATTAAAAATTTACAAACTTAAAATGAATGAGACAGTGGACTACATTGTAAGCTTGTAAATTGATTCATAGTGATTTGGAGGTATGAACACATCACTATTAGAATCATATGAAAAGTCTCACCTTGAAACAAAAAAATATGTGGGTGAAAGATTATGTCACTGCCTTCAAAACAAAGAGAATGAAATAAATAAAAAAGTATGTGATGAGAAAGAAAAGTCTCTCGTAGTTGAATGTGATTGTTTGCTAGATTTGTTATTTATATGATCAACTAAAAAATTCATAAAATTTACCAAAATGCAATTAAAACAAAAAGTTCAATCAAATACCACAAGATTTCGTTGCCCTCAAAAAAAAATCTTGATAATCTTGATTGAATACCGTTAGATTATTTTTTATCATTTAACAATCCTAATTGAATACCCCAAGACATTTTTACAAAAAAAAAAAAAAAAGTCATTCAAATCTTAAATAATTCTAATCCAATATATCCCCTAATTTTTTTTTATAATTTTTAATTTTATATATATGGAAAGTGCGGGTCGCGGGTGCGAGTATGGGTATATAGGTACCCAGAGGGTATGGGGATATGGATTGAAATTATTACCCGCACGGGTATAGGGCCAGGGACGGGTACTTTTTTTAAACACGGGTATGAGTAGGGTACTATAGTACTCGTCCCTATACCCTACCCATTGTCATCCCGGTTAATAACTACCAATACGATATGAATATAAGAAAAAATAAATTGTTTCATGTTAATTAAAAAAAAATTAAAAATATTTAATTTTAAAATAAATAATTTTCTTAAATTATCCTGCATTGTTTGAATTCGATATCAAGAAAAAAAAAAGACTATCATTAGAATTAGAACCTTTATTAAATGAAAACTATTTGAGAGACAATTTTATTAAATCAACTAAAATCTTAGATGGAATTTTCTTATATTTAAATCTAAGTTCAAAACATTATTATTATAATTATTTGGAGGAAGTATGAGTATCTTACCTTTGAGAATCCAATTATTTTTTTGCTCTCTCTTATCCGTGTTATAAGACATAATTTGATCTACGTTGCTAAGACATAATTTAGAAGGAATTGAAGGTTAGGCCTATATTTAATTACTTAATTACAATTTTCATTTTCCAATTTTGTAAAATTAGGTTTCTTATTTTTAAAAACATGCAAATTTATCCATATATATATTTGCTATGACGACCGAACGAACGTGGAATGTTAACCATTTTAATTATTATATTTTAATTATTATTTATACTTTCTTAATTTTTAAATAGACTTTCTTTCAAAAAATAAAAACAAATTTCATTAAATATATGGTGAAATTTTTCTTTTCATACCTCCCATTTTATTTTTTATATTTCCATTTTACTTATCACACCTCTTAACTTTACTTTTTGCACATCATTTTTCTAAATTTTTAATTTTTAATTTTATAACTACAATTGTATTATATGACCAATATGACATTTTGAAAATTCATACCAATTTACATATATTTTCAAAAATCATGTCTTGCTTATTTGAAAGGTATATAAATGAAATTATTAATTTTGATAATATTTTGAAATTAAAAAAATTAAAATGTATACATTAGAAAAGCAAAGTGAGAGGTGTAATAAGAATGGAAGCGTAAAAAATAAATTGAGAGATGCTGAAAACTAAAGATATTAATCACGTAGATGTTCTTACTAAATGAATCGCTCTCACCCTTATAAACGCATTGACGTCTTATACCACTGCGTCATTGGACAAGAAAACTCCAATCGAATGAAATCTTATTTGGATGACTTCATTAAATCTTACACCATGTGACTAGTTAATTTTTTTGTTTGCTGCTATTGTGATTGTTAGGGAACAAAACTCTATTTCAAGAAAGGGATAATTGGAATGATAGTTGGTGATTTTTTTTTATGTACAACTTTTGGTAAGTACAAGGATGGTATATATTATTAGTGTTAAGTGAATATTTGGTGAGTTTTGTTTGTAGAATTTAGTTTTGGAGTAAGGTTTTTTAGTAGTACAGTGATATTTATTTTTTGGTCATTTGTTTGACTTTGTTGCCAAAGGTTATGGTTTGTGTTACTATAAATAGTGTTTTATTTGCAATAATGCAACATATTTTTATAAGATAAGATCATGTTTTGTTTCTCCAAACTATGGATTTTGGATATATATAAATTGTGTTTTGTTGAAAAAAAAAAAAAAGGTGGTGGCTAGTTAAACTTCTTAGCAAAAATTAATTATTGACAAAGTTAATGAATCCTTCGTACCCATCTCATTAATAAAAAATAGTTTTAATAAGTGGTTAAGAAATAAGAAAAGTAATCTTATATAATTTCCTTTTCCAATAAAAAAAACTTATATAATTACCAATGTGGTTAATTACTATTGTTGAATTTTTATTTTTTTTTACAATTATTGTTGAACATTATTAAACATTTTAATCATCTTTTGAAACTATTAATTATTTTTTAAACAAAGTTAATTACTATTAGACATTTAAGTAATTCAATGACACTAGGAGAAAATCATCAAAAGATACTACAATCTACTACATTTCCGATTCTTAAGGATTAAAATACTTAATAAATATTTGATTCATGGTTAGTTCTCAATCTAAGTGCTCTACAACAGTGGTTTTATGATTTTTTCTCAACTAAAAATTAAGGTTCTTTTTTTGTCAATGTCTTTCATAACTCCAGGTGTGAAAGAAAGAAACTATGTGTGGGTTGGTGTATTTATAGTGTGTTAAAAAATTATCAATAAAAAATAATTAATCTTTAACTATTCAGGTATGATTGTAGGGTTCATATTACATTTCTAATTTTTAACAATAATCAATAATACTCACTTGAATATATTTTTTTTTATAAATCATATTTGAATGGTTAAGATTGTTAATTTATGGTAATTTACTTTAATATTTATTGTGATTATTAAATACATAATTGATAAAATATATCAAAATCTTTATAGGGTATGAAAATTAAACTCTATAATTATACTCTTAAATTATCTTTATAATTATAAAAACATAACTTGGAATTGAATTCGATACTGCTGTATTGGACCTAATAAAGGTTATAGGGTTGAGAATACTGGTCTGACTAGTGTTCTAAACAAGTATCCTCTTTTTAATTGTATCTGTGGAGAACAATATGCAATTGAATTAGATCATATACAATTGGGTAAGATGGTGTGAGCGATGTTCAGTTTGGTTAATAAATAAAAATAATCCAAGAATAACATCAACATGTTTCAAATTTGAAGTTTTTGGTATACAAAAATATTAAAATAATAGTAATAAAATATTTTATTATGTTATTCTAACATTTCATATGTATATATAAAAATAATATTATATATATTTTATAATTATTTATATATCTCTTTTATTCAAAAATATTATTTATTATTTCAATTATACTACCTCATGTTCATTATGTTCATGGCTGTTCATATTTTTCAATATCAATTAAATAAAATAAAATATATAAAAGAATAATAAAAATTAAACTAATAAATTTTATAATAAAATTATATTAATTTGTGATGTATTATTTTAATTTTTTTAAGTTAGAGTATTTATGATATTGTATTAATTTGTCAGGTAATTTTTTTAAATAAAGTATAAAGTATAAAATTTAAATTTTATTTAATATAAATTAGATAATGTGAGTCAAACAATGACTCTTTAATTTAACTATTAATCTACTAATCTAATCCTATCATTTGATTTTTAAAATCACACTTAACCATTATTAATTCACTAATTTAATCTTATCATCAATTTGATTTTTAAAACCACGCTTAACCCTTGCACTATTTATTTAATAAAGATAAAGAAAAAAGTAATATCCCAACTGTATCAATTGTTGGTATCTACAGCTTTAAATTAATAGTGAATCCGTCATGATTAAACTCTAAAGTATTTGACCAGAAAAAATAAAAATATATTTAGAAGTGGTCCTAGCTATACCCGCATTACACATTGTGCAAAAAAAAACAAAATTATTTTAATACTTGCAATGGTGGCAAACATGTCTATAAATACTCGAGATTTGAGAAGAATCCTCATTCACCTTTCTTCAACTTCATTTTACATTTAGAACAATCAATGGCTCCATTCCTCTTGTTTACTTTCATATTTGCTAGCCAAATAATTTCTGGATTCAGTACACCGCTGCCACCTCCATTCTATGGAAAGAATATAAACATTCTAAGCATAGACGGTGATAGCATTAGGAGAATTATTCCTGCAACTGTTCTTAAACACTTGGACAAGGCTCTTAAGGTCGATTATTTTATGTGTTGTGTGTGCATGTATGTGTGTTAATATTAAAGCTGGAAAATTAAATTGTATATTATTTGTTTTAATTTTTATATGCTGATATTATAGTATGATACTCCTTTAAAAAAGTAATGTATAAAAAGATTAAATATATATGTTTTCTCTGCATGTAATATACATTTTTTTTTATAGATTACAGTCTAAATTAATTTTTTTTCATTTTCATATTTTTTGTTTAAGAATTTTTGTTTGCTTTATTACATATAATTGAATGCTTTTATTAACTGATAACGTGATATACATAATGTATGTTAACAATGTCAATGCCACATACATCATTTCTTATAAAATGAATTTTGTTTCATACACCTGAATTTTACTTTTTGCGTCCGTATATTTTTATCAGGATTTACTTATATCCTATTTTGTTTCTTTAACGTCCAAAATTTATTTTATAAGTAAATAAGTAGACTTATTTATGTGACATTCAACAATTTAGGTAATAATATGAACGAAGTATTTTTAAATAAGAAAAATATATTTAAATCTATATAAATTGATAGTTTAATTATAAATTAAATTCTTCAAAAGAAGTATACATCTACAAAGCACTAAGTAAATATGATCGATAGAGAAATAGAAAGAAAAGGATAAATATTAAATAATTTTATTGTATGAATGTAATATCTCATGTTCCCTAATTACTGATCTCAGCTTTCTATGAAGTATGAACAATACTAGTATTTTCTTAAAATGAAAAAACCATGCTTGAATATATACTATATATATTCTAATTCAAACTTTTCAGGCCAAGGATCTAACAGCATCTCTAGCACAGTACTTTGATGTGATAGCAGGAACTAGTACTGGTGGACTCATGGCTGCTATGTCAGCAGCCCCAAACTCATCTGAACCCAATACTCCTCTTTTTAATCCCTCGCAAATCGTAGAGCTCTACAAGTCAAAGGGCCGTGAAATTTTCCTTCATAAGTAATGATTCGTAGATACTCTTAATTATTTTTCTTTTCTTTCTTTTCACATTACATTACGTATTATTCAGATGAATTACGTTCGAGAAAAATATAGTAACACACTCTTTTCATAAAAAATATATAGACAGTGTTTATAGCATTTTTCTTTAGATTTATATTTCTCTTCCTTTTCTCACTTTCTACGTCTAGGTGTCCATGAACATTTTTTTTTATATATATTTAAATTAGGTAGGTAACTTAATGAAAATGAACAATGGAACACTTGCATATGGATATACGTTAATTTTAGTAAACAACACCAAAACACACACTAATTTTGATGGTCTTAAAAAATATTTGAAACTTGTATTAGATCATCAAAATAATTTTCAAAATTTAAAAGTATAATTGGGGAAAATTTAATTGAATGTGTTGAATTGCTTTTACCTCTAATTAATTTGCTTAAAAGTTTGGAATTCTTTGATGAAACATGCAGATCTTCTTTTCATATTTTACCATATTGTCCCAAGTATGATGGAAAGTCCTTACAAGAAATAGTTCGTAAACTACTGAAAGACACACGGCTGAGTCAAACATTGACGAACTTGACAATACCAGCTTTCGACCGAAAGAAACTCAAGCCAGTTATATTCTCAAACATTAAGGTTAGCATGTTAGAAATTGCATGTATATATAGAACCCTAATCTGAGTTTCACTATTAAAGGACGAGAAATTATATCCATGCAATTTTTTCTATATATATATAATACCCTTTTGTTACATAAGTTATTGTATAATTAATACTAGTATTATTTTATTATATTATATGAATAACGTTTTTGTTAAGGCTAACAACTGAATATATATTTGTTTGTTCTACTTTGATCATATTTACAGCTGAAGAGAGAAAAATACTTAAATGCCAAACTCTCAGACATATGCCTCGGGACTTCGGCTGCACCCACTTATTTTCCAGATCACAAATTTGAGAATGATGGCCATTATTTTGATTTGGTTGATGGTGCCCTGGCTTCTAATAATCCAGTAATCACTTATTTTCTTAAAGGCACTATAATTAAGTCGTATTTGTTGACATAATCTGGATAAATTATCATAAATGCATTTCCATTGTTAACAAAAATATAACGTACACTCATTTTATTGTTGCTAGCATTCTTTATAATATAAATATAAACTTCATTAATTCACTCTTTATAAGATGAATTAAGATTACATCAGTAATTAACTAATTGCCTTGCTTACATATGGAAGTTTAACACAGATAAAATTAAATCTCATAATTTTAGGCACTGATTGCTGTGAGTGAAGTGATGCAACACAGTAAGGATAAAAGAATTCGGTTGCTGTCATTAGGAACTGGAAGCACAAATGCTAATCAGCAGGAAATGGTATCTGGTTTTGATTTTATAGATGATCTTTCTACCAAAGCTTGTGAACTTAAGTGGGTAACATATGACAAGGCAGTTTTTAATGAGGCTATGTATAGTACGGACATGACCCATTACTATCTTGCCTCACTGTTCCCGGGCCTAATTCCTGCGGATACCTACGAATTGAGGTATATATATATATATTTCAAATTAATATTAATTATTGGAGGAAAATAAGTATATTAAATCGATCTTGATGATCACATATATGTAATTGCAGAAGTATAATCTGGATAAAGACATGGAACTAATGGATAAAGTTGACGACGCCAACCTGAATAAGCTTGAAGGGGTGGGAAAGAAACTGTTGAACGAAAAAGTTAAGAGGATGGATACCGAGAGTTTTACACCAGTTGAAATGAAACAAACAAATGCCGAAGCTCTTGAAAGGTGCGTACACTCTCACGTTCTAGAGAAGTATGTTTTTTTAAGATTGAATTATATATGGAATGCTAATTTTGAGAGTTTTTTAATTTATGAATTAGGTTCGCTGAGCATTTATATGAAGAGAGGCAGTTGCGTCTGAGAATGAAAGCTATGGAAAATGGAGAAAAGCTGATTATGGAAACTGTTGAAGTGATTTCCGAGCCATGGGAATGAACTTAATTAGCATTATTAATAGATCGATCGATGTATTAATTTGAATAAATGTCATGTCATGTATATGACCTTAAGTTAGTTATCATCGTGTGTTGTAGTCATGTTTGTTTGCTGTAATAGTAAGGTTCAATGCTTTGGCCTTTGGGGTTCTATGTAACTCCTAATTGCAAATTACCATGGTTCATGTAACAAGGTTCAATGCTTTTGATGAGTTCTATGAAACTCATAATTGTGAGAACCATGGATATTAAATATCAATGTATCCTTGTTGCTCTGTTGCTTTCTTTTTGTGTTTTAATTAGATCTCCATTCCTCGTACCTGTTTTCCATTGTTTGCATTATTACGTAGTCACAAATTGTCGGAAATAAAATTAGATTACTTAAACAAAGATATTACAGTGAAGACCTAGCTAGAACAACAAAATAGGGAGATTGAAAAATGCACAACAGAAAATCCCATTCTTGTACTTTCAATCCTATTGTGCCAGCATGGTATCACTTGCAAGAATAGTAAATAATACCTTCCTTGTCACAATTGATTGAATTGTTAATTATTTTCAGGTTTAATATCCTTTTGATTCCAAAGTTTTGTTTAATTATCTGTTCCAAATTTTCAAAAAAAATCAATTTAATTATAAGTTATTAAAAATATTCTAATTTATTCTTTTAACTATTGATTTTTTATAACGACATTAAATTTTATACAAATAACATGTTACTTCACATTATTATAATTTTATTTGACTTATGATTTATTTAAGTTATTAAAAATGTTAAAATTTAATCATTGATCTTATATCCTGTAAAATTATTGATGGTTAAGAACTAAATTGGAGATTTTTAATAACTTGATATTTAAATTGAGATTATAATAATAAATATAAATAAATAGTTAGTAAAAATAAGACTATAATATTGTGAGGTATCATGTTAAGTGTACCAAATTTAACACCATTATAAAAATTGACTCTCAAAGATTAATTAAATTAAAAAACTTTTAATAACTTAATGATTAAATTGATTTTTTTTTTTAACTTGAGTAACAGATGTAAATGTTAAATAAAACTTGAAGAGTATTTATTTCAAACAAATAGGCCCTCATACTAATTGGAAAAACGTAAGAGGATTCAACAGTTTTCTACACAAAGAGGAGAGATCGCTAGACATTAATTTAGGGTTTAACGTTACTTTTATTATATTAAGTTTTATCTTTTTTTTCATTTTGGTTAATGACGGATCTTGGACACGGAGCTACGTTATAGTTAAGAGGGCCTTGTCCCCCTGAATTTTTTTAATGCATTTTTTTAGTATATATAAATTATTTTTTTATTATAATTTCTTTATTTAATAGAATTTTAATTTAAAGACAATACTAGAATTTAAATATTAATTATAAAATACTAGCATTTTATTTTCTTTTTATAGCTTATGAGATTTTGCATATGAATGTTTTATTTTCCTTTTTTATAATAAAGATAATATTATTTTTTAGATAACTATTTTATTTCTCTTTTCATATTCTTTACTTTAGATAGTTATATTATTTTCTTTATAGACAAATATATTGATTCTTTTTCTTTTGGTTTGCCTTTTCTTTTTATAATTTTTTTTAAAAAAATATTATAAATTAATAATTATATTTGCAATTAAATAATTTTATTAATTAGTATTGCATTTATATTGATTTAAGAATTTTAAAGTTGTTTATTCACATTTATTACAAAAATTTTTACAATAACTTATATATGATTAAACTAATTTAGTTAGATCTTTTAGTCACTAATTTCTTAGTCTAAATTGTTTATTAATTTTTGCTTTTGAGAAAATTTATGAACACTAATAATATAAGAGATTAGAGTTTTAATTTTTAGACATAAAAAATATTCTATTTTTCTATTGCAACTTTTTTTTTTTTTTCATATTTTAGACCCTGTCAAGATTCTTTGTTTTTAACCTCCACTATACACATTTTAAAATCTAAATAGACTAACAAGTAAAATATTGGAAAAATAAGTTAGGATTTAGTTAAAATAATTTACTTGTTGTTCTTTAATTTAAATTATTTTTTATGTATTAAATGATATTTATAATTTAATTTTTGTTTACAACTTTTTCTTGAATAATACAAAATAAAAATCAATTATTGATGAAATTAATATTTCAAAATATATTATTATAAATGTTTATATAAAAAAAATTATATATATTTATTAAAGGATTTTTTTACAAAAACTTGCCCCTCTATTTAGATCCTGTCTCCCTCCCTGATCTTTAGGGGTTTCAGCCTCCCTTTCTCGATTCCTTTTAATATATATCCTATTAGTTATTAATATATATATATATATATATATATTAATTAGTAAAAAAATAATAAATAATAAATATATATATTATTATTGGTTATATATTAATAATAATTTTAATAACATATGTGTGTATATAATCTAATTCAAAAAGACATAATATATTAATTAATAGATATGATTATAAAATATCTTATAATTTTTTTATTAATTTTTATTATTTAGATTAATTATATTTTGTAAATTATTATTTTTCTATTTATATCTTATTATTTTGTTTAATTTTTTTAAGTTTGAAATTATTATTGTTAAGGTATCTAAGATCAAAATGTTTCAAAACATAAAAATAATAGTTTAAAATTATAAATCCATGTATTTTCTTCTTCTATCATTTAAAATAAAAAATAATTTTAATTTTATAGTTAAAATTAATAAATAATTTTATAAAATTTATTATTTAATAAATATTTTTTTAGGAATTATATATTTAAATAATTAAAAAAATATATAATCCCTCCTTTATCAGTTGTTGGATCTGTCTTTGATTTTATTACATAATATTTTAAAAATTTCAATAATATTTTAATATATATTTTGATATATTTCACTAAAAACTTAAAAAAAATCAACAAAGTTAATTTAATATATCCGTTATTAAATGTAACACGACTATAATAATTATATAATCTGGCTCTATTAATTTGATTTAATTGTAACAAGTAGTGATACCATAATCCATGTCATCCAAGTGTATGTGACGGTGAAGCTCAAGCGTGTGTGCAGCACTTAATTAACTCCACACGTTCAATGCATTCTGCAACAGCTAAGCCATGAGCTCTCCTCAAGTTTTGTATACCATGGAAATTTGTATGGTCAGCAGCTTCACCAACTCAGCCATTGCCCCCTAAACAACGTTGGTTTCTTGCAACAAAACAAATTCATAAGTGCCTCGCTGATAGTAGTAAGAAATCAAACTTATCTTTCAGAAAAATCTCCATGAGAAATGCTATTCTCACATTTTTTTCAGGAATTTAAGAGAGAAAGAATAAATAAATTATAAAAATGTGTTGTAAAGTGTAGAATTATTGGGTTCGGATTTCGGAATATATATCTTAAAAGCCAGCCACCCTATATTTTATTTTACTATTATAAAAAAAAATACAAAATTCTAGTGTGTATATATAAATGTGAAGAAGACTCAGAGCTCATTGAGTTAACAAGCGAAGCGAGGCAGCAATACTCTTTTATAGTATAAATCTTCATTCTCTGTGTAACAATGGTGGCGTTTATTTGCAAGGAATATGGTGTGGGCTTGGGCAACGACGACTGTGCTGCAACTCATATTCAACACCGTCGTGCACAATCATAAAAAGATGTATCCTTCTTTGGTGTTGAAGTTCTATTTATAAGTTAAAAGTTTTATTATATTCATCCTATAAATTAATATGATCATGTTATAATTAAAATGATTGAAATCAAATTAACATAATTATGTTAATAATTATGTTACACCTAACAACAGATACATTAATTTAATTTTTGTTAACTTTCAAACATTTTAAATGAAATATATCAAAATATATTTAAGATATATACTAAAATATCAAATTAAAACTTTTAAAGAAAAATAGATAAATCATGGATTTAAATTTTTTCTTAACATTTCTAACAAAGTATCATTCCCCTCCTTTTATTAAACCTTTTAATAAATTCCGTACAACTAATGATAACAACATTGATTAATGAGTGTGTAATCACATGTAAGAATATTTAATAAATTTCTTTATAATAATAGTACGACAAAAAAATTACTATTTATGATGGATATATAGTATAAAATGCTCTCTATACTTTAAACTATATTTATTTATTTTTAAAAGACTTTAAATTAGTTTTCTTACTTTAGAAGATTTTTATATATTTTTACACCTCAATATTATAAACACCTATTAGATATTCTATTTTTTTTTATCTCTTTCTTTCTATCAAATTATATCGCCTATTATACCTACATTTATTTTTTTTCTATTTTTTTCTCTCAAGATGTATATTAGCATAGGGATGTCTAAAAATCTTTATTATTTGTATAATGTTTTTAGATTAAAAAGATGTTAAACTATAAAAAGAGAGTAAATTTTAAAATATATTATTTTTTCAAAAATCAAAGGTTACCTATTAAATAAAACAAATAATATTCATTATACTCATAAAAAAAAAAAAAACACAAATAATACGGCAGTTATATGTATGTCCTTAACTCCTTATTGTAAGAGCAATATGCATATTAAATATAATTTTATATAATTGATATCTTGTTTGGCTGTTTTTCTATGTTTTAAGATATTCTTCCATCAATCAATTTGCACATTGGGATTGATTTATTATATCATTCCCTACCCAACAGTAAATAGGGTTATTAATTTTATGAACATAAAATCGACAGACAATATTTGCGATGATAAAACCAGGTCAACCACCCAACTTATTGACATGCAAAATATATTAATTATATCATAATTTAAATTAAATCATAGAATTAAAGTGTACGGTTACAATTAATTAAGATATATAAGGATTGCGTAAAGAAAATTAATAGAAAAGTCTTCAACAGTAATTTCGTCAACAATAGCACGAGACATCGAAAGTCAACGTTAAATCTTTTCTGTTAGTTTGTTTATTCTGTTCATTGAGCCATTGGGCCTAGCAATTTCTGCTTTTTTTTGGCTCCACATCTATATAGGTAGAGAGTATCACTCATATACGGTATTAATTTGTTTCATGAGCTTTTCATTTTGCTTCCATTATCTCTCATTTTTGTGTGTGGACAAAATCACCCCCAACCCTAACAATCCTTCCACTTCCCCTTTGCAATGCTGCCACCCCATTTCCCCTCGCTGTCTCCTCCCTTTGAAGAATCATTCTCTAGAAGGAACCATTTTTGAATCTATATTCCTCATTGATTTGAAAATCCTTTAGGAACTTTTGCAAAGTATCTCTCATGATAACTGTTAACGTTTAAATTTCGATTGAGGGACTAAAATTAATGTTTTTTTTTAAATGGGAGATTAAATGTCTTTATAAACACTCCTACTTTTATCCTACTAAGTTGTTTTATTTTATCTTTCGCTCATCAAAATGATTGACAACATAAATTAATCTCTATTTGTATACAATGGTGGCAAAATGGTCTGATATATTAGGTATGGGCCCCACCCGCTAATGACATGCTCAAAGTGGGACGAGATGAGTTAATCTGTTTATAATCAACGTAGTATAGATCGTTTGATCATCTCATCAGTTTGGCAAGTTGGTTCATTGATCCACCAACTTAAATTTTTTTTTTTAATTCTTAATTATTAAATTTTATAGTTTATATATATAAAAAAAAAAAACATTCACATATTTTTTTTATTCTTATTTTAGCAATATATTATAATTATAAGTAAATACTAATTTAACCAAAATAATTTATATCTAAACAAACTTAAAGTCTCGATAGAAAAGAATAATCCTATTTAGTAAAACACTTTTATTTAATATTATTAATTAGTAAATACTATCTCTTGGTAGTAGTAAAACTGTTACTATTTTGCTCTTTGCCTTTGGTTTGAAGAGAAATTTAAACCCACTTTGCCACCTCTATCTATAAACTCAAGATAAATTTTATTGCTTCAACAACACATATACCAAATTCTAAATCTCTTTGATGGATATTATTATAATATACTTTAAACATAAAATATATTGTATTATTCCGTTATAAATATTATGATTACTCTTTTGTTATACATATAATAATGTATTAAGTCAATGTTTTTTTGAGATATGTATTTCATACACCTTTAAAATTAGGTAAAATATGAAAACATAAAAATAAAAAATAATAATTATTGGATTAAAATTAAAAATAATAAACACGTCATATTAAAATCACAATTTTAAATGCTGTCATCAACCAAATTGATCATTTGTCATATTTTTTATATTTCATCAACCAAATTGTCAACCATTGACAGTAACCTAATTGCTCATTTATCCTATTAACTATGACTCAAAATTAATAAATATATCAATAAATATATATATATATATATATATATATATATATATATATGAATGTTGAAAAGAAAAAGTAAAATAGTTATTTGAATGCAATGAGGTATTCATACATTTGAATTTTATACTATTATTTTTATAACATTTAATAATATATTTTTAATAACATTCTTTCTCTCACTCTATATATTAAATGAGTCAAAAGTAATTAATTATATCAATAAATAATATGAATTTTGAAAAGAAAAAGTAAAACAGTTCTTTGAACACATTAAATGAATTATTAATACATTTGAATTTTATACCTTTATTTTTGTAACAATTAATATATTCTTAATAACATTCAATGTATTAAAATAATACTACTTTTTAAAAATTAAAGTTCAATATATGTTTTACGCAACTAGTTTTTATGTAATATTACTACCATTCAAATTTTATTTTTGCCGAATTTTTAATGCATTCAAAAAATATTCATTCAGAAAGTCACAAGTATATAAATTATAAATATTAAAATTATTTGAATGCATTTAAAAAAAATTAAAATTCCATTTCTCAACAGCATATTAGGAAAACAAGTTTTTCTGTCAATTTTTTTTTTAGGAAAACAAGTACTCATTTAGACAATTTAGCCATAAGAAGTAAAGAATCCAAAATTTTTGTTTTACTACTTTTTAGACCAACAGGCTAATAATTAGTCAAATATTTGAAAACTTCTTAAATGTGAGAGAGAATAATAATAATAATAATAATAATAATAATAATAATAATAATAATAATAATAATAATAATAATAATAATTAATTATTATTATTATTATTATAAAAAAAAACTTTAATTAATGCACGTAAGAAAAAAAAAAAAGGTTAATAGTATATAGATATCCATTTTGGTTTCAGAAACACAAGTGTTATGACAGTACAGCATTAGCAGGAAGATGGAATCATGTGTGCGAATATGTCGTAGGAAAAGAGACGATGCTCACGAGGCTGAGGCTGTTGTGTGAGTTGTGAGTTGTGACTCTAACTCTAAACTCAAACCGAAACCCCCCACTACCTTCCCTTACCCGCGCGCTCTTCCTTACATTCTCCAAACGCAATTTCACTCTCAAACAAACAAACCAACAAACATTACTTAAACTCTTCTCTCTCTCTCTCTCTGTCTCTCAATATTTCAATTTCAATTTCCAAACCTCACTCTCACTCATTCACTCTCCGAAGCCATGGAACCCTGGCTTCCTGAAGATGACTTTCTCCTCAAAAACGCCGTTGAGGTACTCAATTCTCACAAACCCTACTCAATTCTGTTTTTGTTGTTGTTCTGAGACCTTAATTTTTGCGAATTGTGGCTGTTGTTGTTTCTTTGGAATAAACTGCAAATGAAAATTGAGTTGTTTTTTTTTTTTTTTTTTTGTTTCTGACTTGCATTCCGGTTGTTGATTATGTTGTTGTTGTTGCTTATTAGGCCGGTGCCTCGCTGGAATCGCTGGCGAAAGGAGCGGTTCAGTTCTCGCGGCGGTATTCGCTAACGGAAATTCGAGATCGGTGGCGGGCGCTGCTGTACGACCCGGCCGTTTCCGCCGCGGCCGTGGCCGCCATGGCGCAGTTGGACCTGGCGAAGTACCATGGAGCCGCGCTGAATGGCGGTGATGGTGGTGGTGGGAAGAAGAGGAAAGCTCAAAGCATTCGTAAGCATTATTACGCCGTGCAGAGGAGACTTCGCCGGTGCAGTGTCATCGCGGTTTCCGATGATGCAAAGAACGCCGTGGTGGAGGAGGAGGAGGAGGGGCCTGAGGGTAAGGAGAAGTTGGTAATTGATGACAATTTAAGTTTAAATAGTGGTGTTGTGAATAATAGTTTAGGGGTAGGGAAATTGAGTAATTCGGTTAGTGAATTTCCTCTGAGGAAAACGATTGAGGATTTTTCCTTGCCTGTTCATGTTAGTGTTGAGGGTGGTAAAAGTTGTGGTTTGGAAGGGAGAGTGAATTTGAAAGGCGAGTGTGGCAATGGTGGGTTGAAATTAAATGTCTCTGACGCTGTGTCAAGAGACGATGCTAAGAACGATTTGGGAATTGAGGATGGGCTTCTCTTTATGGATGTAGATAGGAAGGAGGTGGCGAGTGGGGATGAGGATAAGCCTTGTGATGATAATGTTGATTTGCTTTTGTTGAGTTCTCCTTGTGATGGTGATGGCCGTGAGTCACACAAATTAGATGGGGAATCGAGACTTGCTTCTGATGGGTTAGAAGTTGTTGCTAATCCATTAGCTGTCAGTTGTGGCGAACAACGTTGTGTTTCTGAGTCTGGAAACAATGCTGGATCGTCTGGTGCTGTGCAAAGACCTCACCCTGAACACAGTGAGGGATTTATGATATGTGTTCTGAACACTGAGGACACGAATATCCCCTGCAATGATGGTACAAGTGTATCCATTGCACTTCCTGATTTGGCATATGTTGTTAATAATCTAAGTAAAGAACCAGATGCAAGCCTGAAGAAAGAACCTGCTCTTTCTCAGTCTTTTCCAGCTTTGCAAACAGTTCGACAGGGGTTGGTGCCTAATGTGAATTCTGGCCATCCACCTGTTGTTCTTGGTCTGAGAAGTGAAAATCCTGGAAGAAACTCTATATCTGCAGTTTCTAGACAGAATAACAATGTCAATGTCAACCCAAGTCATGGCAGATTAGTTCGTGCAACTGTGATACCTGCCTCAGATGGACATCTGAAACAAGAGGTAAAATTTGTTGATTTCAGGATGCTTTATGATTGGAAAATTCATCAGGGAACTATTTTATTATTTTACTTTTATTAAGAAAATTTCATTGAAGTTGTATTGTATAAACAGGAAACTATTGCTCCAGCTTCTGCACATGTGAAGGCTGAGGAACACAAGGCTTTATCTAAATCAGAAGCAAAATCATTATCTCTCAATCAGGAAGGAGGTGATATTGATGATGATGATAATGATGATGATGATGATGAATTTCCTAACTTTTCTGATGCCGAGGAAATGGTAAGTATATTGTGTTGCATTGAATGGTAATAATTCCCCATATTTAGTTGTGTTATGTTATCTCTCATATTCTTGATGTTGCCTGCACAGATCCTTGAAATGGATTTATCTCCAATGGATCGAGATACAAATACAGATAGAGAAGGTAAATCATCTGACTAGATAAAACAAAATATCACACTTCTGTTTAATGTTTTTAATTTGAAAGGGCAGCCTCTTGCACAAGGTTCCCTACACTCCATGTGAGTGGAGGGTTTGTTTCAGTGACTAGAAGTCTAGAACCTATGACCAACCCGGTCATAAGGCAGCAAACCTTAAGGCTTTTAATTTTAGTTCAAAAATTGTTAACAGTTCAAAATTAAATGTTTGAATTTCTAAATAAAAGTGAAAATTTATTGTTTGGTTTTTATGTTTTTGACTTGTGAGTCTGTTTATAATTGTATAAGCTTTCTGTGAATTAATAATATGCTGGTTGGTCTCTGCTAAAGTTTCAAATACCAATGGTTGTCTTCTAATATTATAGTATGTTGTTACAGTCTTGCGATATCAACTTGAACAAAGCAAGAGGACGTTAATGAGACTGGAGCAAGGTGCTCAGTCCTTTATGGGAAGAGACATTTCATCGCAGGGTGCATTTGCAGTAGTTTATGGTCGCATCCTGAGAAACTATATCAGCAAGAGAAAGGTGCAGTTTCTTGTTTTCCTTTAAAATATGGAAGAATGAATCTTTCCCTATATTTTCTTCCTCCCATGTCAATCTCATGAATCTTGTGAATTTTTCTTTTAAATATGTTTGATACATTTTTAAGGAATGTTTGCATGCTATTGATATTTCCATACTATGATTTTCTGTCTTGCATGATTATGGTCTAATTATCATTGCATAACCATTAATGTTTTTGCTCTGGTAATATGGGAAACAAAATAGAAACAGACTAGCTTTAAGTGGTCTTGTGACTGTTAGTTGCTCATGCCTTTTGCGGCTACCATTGTTTTAATTTAGTTTTGTATAAAATCATTGGATTCTGTAGTGGTATCCGCATCTCTAAAAAAAAATTGATCCTTAGTAGGGTGAACTGTAATAGTAATACATTGAATGATATGCCCTTTGAGTGTGCCTCACTAAATATAAAATTCTGATCTTGGTGTTTGCCTAATTGATACTGTTCCAGTAGTTTGTGATGTTTATTCCCAATATAAAATATAAATGATTTTGCTAAGTCTGTACAATCTCTTTCTATTTCACAGGTTATACTTGGCAGAGCAACAAATGATATAAAAGTTGATATTGACTTGGGGAAAGAAGGACAAGAAGCGGCTACCAAAATATCTAGAAAACAGGTCAGATGTCTTATAAGTTATGGGTGCAAAATTCATGTGCATGTTGATTTTGCTAATGATATAGAAGTCCTTGTAAGTTCATATATTTATTTTTCCTCCACTGAATTTATAGTAGTATGAACTATCAATTACTTTTTATCTTACAGGCTGTAATAACGATGGAATCAGATGGTTCTTTCATTATTAAAAATCTTGGCAAGAAATCTATCTTCTTGAATGGCAAAGAAATTGCTACAGGACAAGCGCGGGTTCTCAGTGCTGGTAGTTTGATCGAGGTAAACTATCTTTCCTCTCTATTTTGAAAACTTTTACATTACTATAATGCTGCAATTTTGTTCTTTACCTTGAGAACATAATAATATAATTTGTGATAAATGAATTCCATGCAGATTTCAGGCATTTCACTCATCTTTGAGACCAACAGTAGGTGCGTGAAGAAGTTTTTAGAAAATGAGAATGAACAGAGATGAAGATAAAAGAAAGACATTTACCTTGAATGTCCGAGATGATGGGGGGTCTGTAACAACAGAAATGGCGTCGAAGTTCGAATGTTAAGAATTTTAGGATAGCATTCTTATGCCAGCCAAAAATAGAAGAAGTTATACCAGCTATTAATTCATGTTAGTGTTGGCGATCGAAACTTTTTTAGAATTCAAAAAGTGTACATATAGATAGGAAAATGAAAAGGCTTCATAGTAGATTTTATAATTTATAATATGGCTGCTGTGCAATGGGAACTGGTTATTGTCGTATGTTTCTTATTTCCCATTTTGATGTAATAGGTTTTTTTTTAGTGCAACAGACATCCCCAAGTAGGAATAATCATCAATAAATTATTAAATAATTGAGCATTATCCTTAATAAAACAACGGAATGGTTTCCAACAATTTTTCGAAGTCTCTCTTTCTCTCTCTCCCTCCCTCCCTCAATATGATAATAGGGTCTTCTATGCCACCTTATATTGTGGCAGTTTTCATGACAATCTAGAGTCTGTCCTTTATTTTTTTATAAACTTTTTTTTTTCTTGAATTTGGAGGACTGAACCTCAAATTTTTAATAAATATCCTGGTTGATTTGTCGGAATATATGCTACCTCCAAGATAAGGAAAAAAGCTCAAAGAATAGCTTTTCGACAAGAATTTCATAAATAAAAAAATAGGATGATTTCACAACAATTTTCTGCATATCCCAATAGAACAAGTGAAAAGTAAATAAAATTATCAGAACATGGAAGCAATGACGAGAAGGGAACTCTACCAAAACCATTATCAAAATTATCAATTAGATCTACTCCATCTTTACATCTCATTGAATTCCCGAGCTTCATCTCGACTAATCACATATGTCTTGAACTCCAAGAGACTGACCTACCCGGTCAAAACTCACTCACTTTACATTCTCGTGGATTGAGATCCAAGGCTAGTAACCCTCACGATCAATGTGGAGGACTAAACCATTATTCTTTGATAACTATTCACCTTTATATATATTCATACTTGACGAAAGAAATATATGCATTCATTCATTTTTAAACTTATATTTAAGCTATACTGATTTAAAAATCAAAGTGTCTTTTCAAGTATCTTTCACCACCATCAAACATTGTTGTAGAACTGAGACTAAATCAGAAACACAACAAAGACTTATAACTTAGTCATATTAGACAACTCACAAATAACACTGTTTATAAAATCTAAACACTTAAATAAAAATCTTTAATATAAGTGATACCTTAAAAAAGTAAACTAAGAATATAAACTCCTAAAGTAGCTTTTATTATTTAATTAAAAAAAAAAAGACGTGTGTTATTATATATATATAGATATATATAGAGGGTGTTTAGAAGCTTTTAAATGAGAATAATAAAAACAGATAATAATAATTTTGAACTAAAATTAAAAATAATAAACGACAAAACACCATCCTCGTTACCATGATCATTGTCCGGTCACTGTCACCATCATCACCAACATGATTATTATCGTTGTTCTTGCGACCGTCGCCGCCACCATCATAATTGTCATCTCCGTTGTTGTCGTTACTACCACTGTCGTTGTGGCAGCCATAATGGGAACGACGACCATAATCATGTTGGTGGTAGATGATGCACTTCAATTTCAATCTGATGCGTTTATTAATTTTAATTTTAATTTTAAAAGTTGTTATCACTTAAACGTTCCTATTTTTATATATATATATATATATATATTTTGCCGAATTTGAGTTCAGATGATACGCATCAATATCTTCAATTTGACATTAAAGGGAGCACTAGTAATTAGCTAAACATCAAATAGAAAAACAATTCGGTAATCCCATACAAAAAAAAGCAACAAATCTAAGTTTCATTTCATCGGTGAGCAGTGCTTAACAAGTGTGTCAACATAATAATAATAATAAAATGAAGAGAAGTGCATATGCATTGGAGAAGCAACCAAAAGATCTCTGACTCGATTCAGTGCAGAAAAGAGTCAAGTTAAAGTTAGTCTTCAAAAAGAAAGAATGGGTTCTCTTTCAATCTCAAATATCTCTGATCCAACGGTCCCCATTCATCCCCTCACCCACTCATTCAAATATCTCTCTTATCCCACGCATGACACAACACAACACTGTAACTCAAAATGGGTTCTCATTCTCTTCGCTCTCTCCACCTATTTCTTCTCCTCGCAGCAACCTCGCTATTCGCCGCAGAATCAGCAACACACTGGGACGACACGCAGTTCCTGAAGGAACTAAAGAACAACCTCGTCCCTTCCTCCATAACTCCCGGCTCGTGCGTTTCTTCATGGGACTTCTCACTCGACCCGTGCGACAACCTCTTCACCGACAAATTCACGTGCGGCTTCAGGTGCGACGCCGTCGTTTCAGGCTCATCCCGCGTCACCGAACTCGCCCTCGACCCAGCGGGCTACTCAGGCCCACTCAAAATAACAAAAGCCCCTCACTACCTCCAAACCCTCGACGTCTCCAACAACTACTTGTCAGGCCCAATCCCCGAGTCACTCTCCAACCTAACTCACCTAACTCGACTCGGTCTATCCAAAAACTCGTTCACCGGCCCAATCCCCGAGTCACTCTCCTCCCTCATTAACCTCCAGGAGCTCTACCTCGACAACAACAACCTCAACGGAACCGTCCCCGTTAGTTTCAACACCCTCGCAAACGTTAAACGCCTCGAACTCCAGTCAAACAAACTAAACGGCGCCGTTCCGAATCTAAACTCTCTGAAAAACCTCTACTACTTGGACCTCAGCTTCAACTCCCTCACTGATAAATTTCCGTCAACTTTACCAGGCTCACTAGTTCAAGTCTCACTCCGCAACAACAGCTTAAACGGCGCGCTTCAATCAGAGCCCTTCAAAAAAATGCTATCTTTACAAGTCGTGGATTTGAGTTCCAACAAATTAAACGGAACCGTTCCGTCTGCGCTGTTCGAGCTTCCGTTACTGCAGCAACTAACCCTATCTTTCAACGAGTTTTCATACATCGAAACGCCGCCGTATGTTTCTTCCGACAGCAACTTGATAGCGGTTGATCTGAGCGACAACGAGATCGGAGGGTTTCTGCCGATGTTTCTATCGCTGATGCCAAAGCTTTCGTCTTTATCGTTGGAGAACAACAACTTCGTGGGGATGGTGCCGACTCAGTACGCTTTGAAAACGGTGTTTCCGGAACAAGGTGTGGCTCCGTTCGAGAGGCTTCTGTTGGGGGGGAACTACTTGTTCGGAGGGATTCCTAGTGCGTTAATGGCGCTTCGACCCGGTTTTGCGAACGTGAGGCTTGTGGATAACTGTTTCTATAGGTGTCCTCTTAGTTTCTTCTTCTGTCAGGGTGGGGAACAGAAGAGTTATGAAGAATGTAAGAGGTTTAGCCACTTCATTCCTTAGATGATGAAGAAGATGAAGTACTCTTTCATCGTTCGTGTGTACATTTTGGTCTCTACAGGACTTTCTCAGTTCTATGTTCTTTTCTTCTTTGATTCTTACTTGATGGTACTTTTTTGAATTTGTTTTTTTTTTTTTTTAATGAATAAAGAAATTAAAAAAAAATACTAAAAGAGAACTTTTTCGAATTTGTTAATGTTAGTATTTTGCGCCTATCACATCAATTTATTTAAGAAAGTAAAATGAACTTACACTGAAATTATATAATTAAAATAGTAAGAATTAAATTCATAAAAATAGGAGGGGTAGTAAATTTGCAAAATGATCTTAATATAAAAAAAAAAAACTAAAATTGCAATTCAGTAAAAATAGAAGAAAGTGGAGGAAGTATTAAGAAATGCTATATTTGGATAAAAGTACATGTTTTTGGAATTTCAATACACAATTTTAAATTTTAAAATACTAAAAACAAGGATTTTTTTTATTATTATTGTTTTACTTTTGAGAATAAGAGTATTTTTTAATATTTTCCATTTACCTATATATGTACTAAAGGAGTGTATTGAATTAAGATTGTTTAGGATTTTAATGATTTTTTTTTTGTAAAAATATATTGAGGTATATTAATCAGAATTGTTAAATAATAAAAAAATAATCTGATGATATTCAATCAAGATTATCAAGAATTTTTTTAGAGATAACGAAATCTTGTGGTATTCTATTAGGATTTTGAATAACTTAAAAAAAGTCATCTGCGTTATTCAAAATCATAGAGATTTTATGAACTTTTTTTTTAATTGGATTTTGATGAATTTTATGGACTTTTTAGTTGATCATATAAATACCAAACTTAGTAAACAATCTCATCCAATTATGAGATACTTTTCTTTCTCATCATCAGACCTTTTTATTATTTGATTCTTTCTGTTTTGGACATAATCCCCCACTCACATCGGACTTTTCATATGATACGTAATTTACTATTTCATTCCTCTTTAGGTTCATAGATTCCTAATGAAACGAAAATTTTCATAAGAAAAGTAGATTTAAATTTGGAGGAAGTTTTAACTCAGTCGAGGCAAATAATCAATTTAAAGTTTTTAAAAGATCTTTCTAAATTATTGCAATTAATTTTGAAAAAATATACCATAGAGAAAATCTCAAATCTATTCATATATAATTGAAAGAATATTTATTTTGCATATTTTTTAAGTTAGGCAAATGATTAATAGTAGTTTGTAACTTTGATTTGGAATTCATGTACGATATTAACAACTGAGAGGGTTTAGCTCATGAATTTGTGATTAGTTTGTATTAGCACACTCTTGTTGCTTTGTGTTTAATAGTTTTGAATGTTTTTTTCTAGTCTTTTCAAATCTTATAAATCA
This sequence comes from Amphicarpaea edgeworthii, assembly GCA_014843725.1. NCBI lineage: Eukaryota > Viridiplantae > Streptophyta > Magnoliopsida > Fabales > Fabaceae > Amphicarpaea > Amphicarpaea edgeworthii. Next base: position 8,207,684 of record CM026325.1, read on the forward strand.
TATATTCTAAGTCCATTAAATTCAAACTACAAAATCCTAATCACATTAATCTTTTTAAAAAAATCTTAAAATTTTTTAATTTCTTACAAAATCTTAAAAATCTTCAAGACTTTTTTATGATAAAAAAGTCTTTTAAAATCCTAATCCAATAAATCCCCCAAAATTTACAAAATGACAAATAGACTAAGAGAATTAAAAGTGCACTTTAACTAACCGTTTAATATTTGTTCTCTTTAAAATACTATTACTATTAAAGGAAAAATATAAAATTCTGCTTTTGGGTGTTGATTAAAATTGTCAAGGTGAGTTAATGGTAGGGAAATCTTGTGTTAAATACAGAAGAATCGTGATCTCTTGAAAGGGAATTTAGTGAGGAGAAAGATTATGAAGGAAGGTGGTGTCTTGTTTTTTTGATTCAAAAATGTAAAGATGATGATCGTGGGTGTATACTGCAAGATTTTTTGTGTCTTTTATGACACTCGAACGCTGTAAGCATGTGACTGTGTCAGACAGAGACAACCACGTTTCGGGGCATGCCCAAAATAATGGATGGAGAGGTCTGGCCCACTGTCAGATTGTGGTGGGCTCTGTTTTGGGCTTAACTGTTTTGATGGTGCTTTGCTATTTTGGCAACTACTAACTGCCCCCACAAGCTTGAGCATTTGGACCAAAGCCCAAATAGTAGCTCGGGTTTCATTTTCCGAAAGTTATTGCTAATGCCATTATACCAGCTAGTGGGTGAGGTTCGTGCCTCTCACTAATTATAAAAAATAATTATTTATATTTATATTATACAAGGATATAATAGGTATAAAAAAGTGGAGTCCAAGTATTATTGAAAATAATATCTCCTTTATATATTGTATAGATAATAAATGATTCCTTGATCACTCAATCTAGTTTAAAGATAAACAGTGACAACGAATAAAAAGTTTCTCTAATTAAAATTGTCAAATAGTAGTTTTGAACTTAACTATGTAGAATAAATGTATGCAGTGGATTTTTGTTTGGTGACATGATTGTGTTAGTGTTACATGGGTTTGATAGTTTTGAAAGTTTATTGAATATGATAGCAGTTAATAATTTTTCTTAGGATTCACCTTCAGTATGCATTAAACATTGTGATGATTGGAGTAAATATGATTAAAATTGGGTAATTTGTCATCTCCTATCATTTAAGTGTCTGATAAAATAAAAAATCATTCAAGTGTCTATTAAAAAGTAATGTAAATGATTTTTTTTTTTTTAAGATATGTTGTTTTACTTACTTTTGTCTTTTGTTTTTGTTCTATAATGGATATCTTTCGGTTCATTAACTAAAACTTAATCTGCCTCATATTGTGATTGTCTTTGATTCAAAGAGTTTTTAAGTACAATAAAAATTAAACATAAAACTTCTAGTTAAATAGATAGTTATTATGTGAATTCAGGTGACTAATGGTTATATGATTATGTCATATAACTGTGATCATAAATTTAATATTTGGAGTTAAAGGCATGCAGAATAGGAAATTAAAATGTCTTTAAGGATGCATTTTTACATGTGTTATTTTTCTCATGTATGGATTAAGAAAATAGATAAAATATATGGATAGGCGATTCTATGACTATATATTGTGACCATACTCTGCAATTTAATATTGTAAGTATATATACCAAAAATACTGACTACTTGTTGCCAAATGTTGATAATCCCAGTCAGTTTCCACTAAGGACGCATAGACTTTGGAACCATCAATAATATTGCTTACAGTGATGGAAGAAATAGTTATAAAATCATTATCATAAAAAGCTTCTGAGCTCGGAGAATCGTAACGGGGCAATTCTCTCTTCTTTTGCCAGATTTTGTTGAGCTCAATCAACTAGTAGTAGTGTCCAAGGCACTAGCTAGTAGTAGCTTCCAAGAAATGAAGTCAGGGTAAAGCGAAGTGCCCGTTAGAGGCACATGGCTGTCAACAAAAATGGTGCATGGCAGCATGGCAATTCCATAAGACCAGCATCACTAGCTTTTGCTTTTCAAATATCTCTAATGACATTAACATGCACTCTCTTACATTCCCTCTAAACATATTGATACATAATATCTATCAGTTTCTGATAACCACCAAGTTATATTCAGTAGAGTGTTTCTTTTTAATCAAGTATTTTTCATCCACGAGACTTTAATATCTAAATATTGATCCTAACTCTCTACAGACTAATGATGTGTTGGTAGGTTATAAAGGTTTGTAGCATATATGAATATAGATAAGGCCCCTTAAATATATAAATATTTAAAAATACAAAATATATATTCTAGAAAAATAATTAATAATTTCATTTTAGTATTAGCACTTATTAATTTTTAAAATAAGTGATGAATTATTTCTCCATTTTATTTAATGAAAATAAGGTTTATAATTTTTCTAGTAGAAAATGATGATAACTAATTAAACAAAATTGTCCTTAAAAACCCATAACTTCTTTCAAAGATTATTAGTATCATGTCACATAGAAATAAGTGAAGGACATAAACCAAACTATCAAAGGACATGATTACTTGATTTAATAATATAAAATTATTGACCTGAATATCTGAATTCAATTTTGATTACACAATTCCACATACATAACTTGATTTAGAATATATATTTTAAAATAATAGGTTTGTAATAGATAATAATAACGATAATCAAACTTTTCTTAAAAAAAAAAAATCGATAATTAAATTTAAAAACATTTCACTTTTCAAGTGGCCTTTTTATATGTCAAGCATATACCACTAATTGAGTAATCAGTATAACTGTATAAGTGTATTTTTATTTGTGTATCAGCATCACTTTTTTTTTATGGTTTCCATATTGAAAAAAATATTCACTTGCTACTACAGAGGCACAAACTTAGAAAACAGTGAGGTTCCTTCAATGTTTTAATAAGAAATAAATGTTCAAATTATTGGAAATTTGGAATGAGATTAAATCATTGGAAGTTGAATAGGTACCAGAGAAATAAAAAGTTGCATGTGTAATCTTTTCATTGAAAATACCAAAGCTAATTTATTTTGGCCCCTTGCACTTCCAAACCATTCACACTCTACACACTCCATACATAAACCAACCAGCATTTTAAATACTCATATAAGTTTGTCTCAGCCAAGTAACCACCAATTCTTAATTCTGAAACATATCTCCAAATGGCCACATACGCATTAAGCGAATCCTTAATCTTCCTTCTCATATTCTCATCTCTTACCTCAATTTCAAAGCCATGTTACGTGGTGGACAAAGAAGCATTACTACAATTCAAGAGAAGAATCATCTCCGACCCTTCAAAACTCCTACATTCTTGGACACCTTCCTCTGACTGCTGCCACAACTGGGAAGGCATCGCATGTGGTTCCTCCGGTAGGGTCATCAACCTCACTCGAACCGGCGTAGCGTACGATTTCGACATCCCTCTAGAAACATACATGTCAGGAACATTATCACCTTACCTTGGAAACTTGTCATGTTTGCAAGTTTTGGACCTGAGCAATCTGAAGCAGTTGCATGGTCCAATACCTTCAGAACTGGCCAAGCTATCCCGCTTGAAAAAGCTTTTTCTCTACTCAAACAAGTTCACAGGTGGCATTCCAGCAACATTTAAAAACCTTTCCCAGCTTGAAAGTTTGTACCTTGACAACAACTACTTATCTGGTAATGTTCCTTCTTCTGTCTTTGCCTCATTGAAGTGTCTTTCGGAACTTTCTCTATCTGGGAACAAGCTTTCTGGGAGGGTTCCTTCTTCCATTGGAAGCATGGTGCTTCTCACTAGGCTTGACTTTCACCAAAACAATTTCAATGGTAACATTCCTTCTAGCATTGGCAATCTTGTGAATCTCAAAGGCTTGGACTTCTCTTACAATCAGATTAGTGGAAGAATTCCAAACTCAATTGGCAGACTCTCACAATTGGTTTTTCTGGATCTCATGCATAATAGTATCACTGGGAGCCTCCCTTTTTCTATTGGGGATTTGAATTCTCTAAACTTTTGCAGGTTATCAGAAAACATGCTAACAAACATTTTGCCTTATTCTATTGGAAAACTCAAGAACATGCAAAGGCTGATTCTTGAGAACAACAAACTCACTGGGGTGTTACCTTCCACCATTAGCAATCTAACCAGCTTAACTGATTTGTTTCTTGCAAACAATGAATTCAGCGGCGAAATTCCACCTTCTTTTGGAAATTTAGTTAACCTTCAAACACTGGATTTGTCAAGGAACAAACTTTCTGGTGGACTTACTAGTCAGCTAGCCAAACTACAGAGTTTGCAAACCTTAGACTTGTCATTCAACCCACTAGGACTAGCCAAAGTACCCAAATGGGTTTCCAAATTAAGAGTCTTTCAGTTAAAATTGGCCAAGACTGGGGTCAAAGGCCAACTTCCAAAGTGGCTCTCATATTCATCAGTGGCAACTCTTGATTTGTCAAGCAATGAATTAACAGGGAAATTGCCATGGTGGATTGGAAACATGTCTCGTCTTTCCTTCTTAAACCTCTCAAACAACGAGTTTCATTCATCAATCCCAGTGGCATTCAAGAACCTCTCTTCTCTGATGGACCTTGATCTTCACTCCAACAACCTCACAGGCTCTCTTGAAATGATATTTGAGAAAGGGGTTCAGTTTCCACTAGGCCATTTCAACTCCGTTGACCTATCAAACAACAAGTTCTGTGGCCCCATCGATGAGAGCATTGGAGAAAAGGCCTCAATGAGTTCGATCAAATTTCTTGCTTTGTCACACAACCCTTTGGGAGGATCCATACCAAAGTCTATTGGTAAACTGAGAGAATTGGAAGTTTTGGACCTTGAGGACAGTGAGGTCTCTGGGAACATACCTGAAGAACTTGGTGATGTTGAAAAGTTAACAAAGATTAACCTTTCAAGGAACAAGTTAAGTGGCAACATACCAGAGAAGGTCATCAATTTGAAGAGGCTTCAAGAGTTTGATGTTTCAAGGAACAGACTCAGAGGGAGGATTCCTCCACATAAGGCAATGTTCCCTATATCAGCTTTTGTTGGCAATCGTGGACTGTGTGGGCCACCACTTCCTCATTGTAAACTTAGTTAATTGTTATATTTTTATTTATTTATTTAGAGGGAGGATATTTTCTAATCCATAGTGAGATTAATTCCTTTTGAGATGTAGAAATTATCTAAATAAATTCTCTCTTTTAATAAAATCTTTTTCATTTACGAAAGCATAAATAGTCCTCATCCGTTCCACTTTGATTACAGTTTTAATCTTCACCAAATATTTTAAAATAACTCTAAAATTTTTACTTTTTAATAAAATATTTATTATTTCTTGTCTAATTTACCCTTACATAAATTACATCAATTACATTGAGAAACTTAAAAGACAGAAAACAATAATTATTAGTATTGTAAATGAGGAAGATAATACATTTATTTAGAGAGGGTTATATTAGTAAAATTGATAAAAAAAAAAACATTATATATAATATAATTTTTAATTTTCTTGCAAAGACTTTAAATAACAATCAAAATGGGATAGAGGGAGTAAAATTTTGTGTTCTTTAATTAAAAGATTAGGATTCAAATTTCAAACAACTTAGCTTTAGCTTGAGTATGAAATAAACTAAGTTTTTGAAAAAAAAAATATTCATATTTAGTACGATTAGTAACGTTGTATCGATATATGATAAATAAAAATTTTTAGACATTCTTATACTAATATACCTTAAGAGAGAAAGAGAAAAGAGATGTAAGTATGTATGATAGATAATATGATTTGATGAAAAAAGAGATTGAAAGAAAAATAGTGTCTAGTGAGTGTTTATAATATTAAGGTATAGAAAAATCAACACCCTAATTATTCAAAATTAAAAAAAAAAAATTCATTCATATTCACAATCCACGTAATAAAATAATAAAAGAATCAAAATTTTGAAATATTTAAGAAATTTAACTAAATATTAACTAAGAAGATATAGTAAGAAGAGACTTTCACTAAAATAAAAGATTCTTTGATAAAAATTAATCATAAGCTAAAACAAAAGTAAACAAATTAAGATATTGTTTGTAACAAAACAAAGGAAACAAGACCAAAACTTTTCTTCAGTGTGACGACACACAAGCTGTCAACATTAACTAAATTCTACAAACAGCAGAGCATATTCTCCCACTGAGTGACGTAATATGGCTGATAATGAGATTGAAGAGGTACTAAAATTGCTTACCAAAAACTGCATAGATAGATATTGTAGAATGCTGAGTTTGTTACATTACACGCTTTTCAGTGAAGCAACCAACCCTGATGATTCTAGAGGTACAATACCATACAACTGCACCAACCCGGTTTCCATTATGAAATGGCGAATCACGTGTTAGGATACTTTGTAGCAAAGTGAGATAAGAACTCGATAGTGCTAGACAGATCAATTCATTATCAAAAAGTCAAGTGCTTCTAAGGTGAACTTTATCACCGTGAACCTGTGATGAATTTTCATACATATAAAGTTTGGGGTAAAAAAGTATATTTCAAGACATTTTTCTTGAAAGAATGGCTGGTGAAAATATGTGATATAGTTTTTACAAAACATTACGATTTTAAATAGAACTGCTTTTTAGTATGACTAACACTTTGTGACGGGTAATAATACATAGGTTTTTTTGGTATAGGGTGCGTAACAATACATGGGAGAAGTTAATAATAATAATAATAAGTTATGTAATGTTGTATGATTCATGATTTCTCAAGTTAAAAGTCTTGGCTGAATAAAAAAAACATGTGATATGTGAGTCTTGATTTCAATTAGTATTTTCCAATCAAATGAAATGAATATTGCAGTTCTCCTTATTAACCCTTGTAAGGAAAACATTCAACCAACTTGGCTTAGAAACAAAATAAAATAATAAAATTGCCATTGAGAAATTAAATATTAATTCTTTTCTGATTTTACTTAGAGGGAAAAAAACCAATTCTTATTCCATCTGTTCTTTTTTAAAGAAAAGTCAATTATTTTTGTCTCATTTAATGGGAACAGATGCAGTATATGTAATGCAGAGATTGATTTTTCAACATGAAAGTTCTCAAAGACACAGCGAACCACAGACAATTCAAAAGTTCTCAAAGAAAAATCAAAAGTTGCCATCATTGCAGCTATATATAGCTTTGAGAGTTTCATGCACTATTATATATCAGAGCTAGGTGGAATCCAACAAAAGAAGCTGCAGGCGTGCTAGCTCCTGCGACGACATATGATGTTCCTGAATTAAAAATTCAATCCCTATCAATGTTGTTAATGTAAACTGAACTCTTTTTGCAAGCTCAGAAAATTACTAGTAAGATTTTGTATTCTACATTTTTTTCTTGGCACATTAATTGTCCATTAATATATGGCTTTATATATGCAAGGTGTTGTCAATTATATATATTTATTTTGTTTTCCTTTTCAAGTCAAATGGATTGTGCAAGTCTGTTACTGGAAAAGTCCTACTATTTTGGTATTCCAGCAATATATAAAAAATTGTTCCCTTCCCACTTTTCTTATATTTCTTTACCGTTTTGTTTTGCACTATGACTTAAGATAGTCAAATATATATTCACTGTTTAGTGATTTCTTATACTTGACGTGATAATAAAATTAGTTGCAGCTTGACAGAGAGAAAAATACACCTTGTGTTAAAGTAATATGATGTAATATATTACAATAAAGTAAGGTGCATTCTCTTTGTCTTTCCACCATTACTTTGACACACTTATTTTTTGTTGTTGTTTTAAGTGTGTTTACAAACTCAGAATCAATTCACTTGATCTTCCATCTTTTCCATCTTGTATTTTAGATACCTCTTCAAAACTCCACCACAAGTGGATCAGAAAGCAACGAACAAAGTGTGAATAAATTAATGACAGTATGTCAGATTTAGTGAGAATAGGGTTTTTATCTTTATATTGATTCTAGATAAAGTTTTTGTTAAATTAAGGAAAATATCCATCACTATTTATCTTTTCTACTAATTCCTTATCATTTTTTTTTGCTATGGTTCCTCTTATATTCTTCTTAAAAATTCGTTTTACTATTGGCCCTTTACACGATACTGACTGCGAAGTGTTTCAATTCGTGTGATCAGTGCTCAACTAATTGAAACATTAATTCTGGTGAAGCATATGGTAAACCCCAAAATAAACATTAAAATCAGAGGCCTTTGCTAGAAATTCTTGCATAATGGAGAGATCATTCACGTTTTCTTATTATAATTATAATTAACTTCATTTACATTAAGGCATGCAGTTTAACTTAAATAATCGGTATAATTTTAATGTAGATAAAGTGAATAAAAGTTGAAGAAGTATGTCTTATAGAATTTAGTTAATAAGAGCAAGATAAATATGAGGTATGTTTTTCACAAATTACAACCCTTTCTTTTATAAATATAAAAATTGACTTTAGAAAAATATATATTTTTTTAAAGAGAATGTCAAATAATATAAATTAATTTAATCAGCGATGATAGAAATATAATAATTGAGTATAAAATTTACACGGTTAGATAATAGGAAATATACTTATAAAACCCTACTTTTTTTTATACACAAAAGAATTCCTTTGATAGTAATGAGCAGAAGGCAACAAAAAAAAAGGAGTCATGATATTTTTATTACTGTATGTTAACTTACCTCCCATCTACATCCATTAATTCGAATTTTAAATTGTTTTTAATTATCATTAAATTTTTTTTATAAATGCTTTGTAGGCCCCACAGTAAATATATATAAAATGAGTGTAGGAAAGGTATGACAAAAACGAGGGCGTTGAAGTAACATTTTCCAAAAAAGAACACCCTATTATAAGTAACTTGTTCCCCTCACTATACACCCAATTGAGTTACCAATGCTCTAGTTTGTTTGAATTGGATGATGTGATTAGAATCGTAAAAACTGTGGGTTGGGGAAGCTTCCCCCTTTAGCTTAATATACAGAGTACATGTTTGTATTGTATTGTATTTGTTTGTAGCCCATGGTGTCAAACTCAAACAAACACCAATGAGGTACTCTTTCGCACTCTTCACCAGAAATTCCACAATGTTTCGTACTCTTTCGTTCTCTCAATCTATTTCTTTTTTCATATTTGTTTATTACTTTACACCCACTTAAAGTATGTTTTTAGTTCTGAAATTTAAAGTGAATCCATTTTTCACCTCTCAAATAAAGTAAAAAAAATAATTCTTACAATTTCAAAAAATCTGCTTTTCTTTATTAAAAAGATGATGTTAATAAAATGCATATTTGATTTTCAAGTAGAAAATGATTTTTAAAACAAAAGTTATTTTATAAAAGGACTAAGATTCTTTCATTTATTTTTTATTTTACTTTTATCGATTATATTTATATTAGAACGCGTTTTAACTTTTAATCAACCGTACCTAAAAATGGTAGAAATGAGAGTTACATTACCACTTTCATTTACATCATCTATATACCTCTGACAATAAAAAAAGAATTTTATAAGCTGCAAAAGAAATGAATTTTATAAAATTATATTTTTTTTATGGATTTTTTTTTTTGAATTTGGGACACGAAAATGAATTTATCCAAAACTTGATATATTAAAAACATTAGGTGAACCAATGGATATTATTTCATGTTTAATATCCTTCTAAAGAAGACAAGGAACGGGTAACTTGGCCGTAGCATAACACTGATCATACATGCATGAAGCATCAAAGCAATGAATGTTATTCTCGTAATTTCACATTTTTCACACATTGCGTTTAAAGTTAAGATGATGTTTATATTGAGACTAAATTTTCCTTTTAACATAATACTTATTCTGGGATGAAGTATATAACAAGGTATATATGTAGAATAACTTGGTGAAAGAGACAACCAGAAAGAAAAAATAAGTAGACAAATTATCCGTTAAGGAGATATGTTTTGAACTAAATTAATTGATGTGTCTTTTGAAGTAATTAAGGATATGTTTCCCAGGCATTTCAGCTGATTTTTAACTTTTTAGAGTAATTTTTTTTAGCTAGTGTGTGTTTGCTGAACAAGTTTTTTTTTTTTTTGGTAGCTTCAATTTTAACATTTTTGAAAAGATCGATGGAATAGCGTTTTTTTAAAAATTTTATTTTCTAACTTCTAGTTTTTTCCATTTATTATATTTTTATTTTAAAAATATTTATTAACTTTTCTGGTTATCCTTTATAAATAAAATAAAAATTTATTATTTATTTGTTTTTATTTTTACTATTCTTCTTACAGAATTTTATATTAGACTATTTATTTTAAATATTGTAATAATTAATTTATTATTTTTCTATTATAATTCATAAAATTAAAAATGAAAATGGTTAGATTTTTTTATTATGAATAACTTTATATATTAGACAATTCATTTTAATTAACATAATAAAAATATAATATTTATTTAAGTATTTTTTTAATTTTTTTAAAATTTGATTTAAAATACTTTAAGTTATAATATAATATTAATAAAAAATGCATTATATAAAAATATGTAATGAGTGAAATTAAAAAAGTAATAAAAATAATTTATCTAAAATTATAAGAGTTTAATTTTTTTAAAATTAATATTATAACACCACAAAATATATTTTTATTCATAAAATTAAATTCAAATAACTATAAGAATATCCTATAAATATGTTTATTTGTTGATTTGATATTTTTCAACTAATTCAAAATATAATTTGTGGAATATTTATGATTTAATAAACTAGTTTAACAACTTCCATCACCTCACCTGTTACTTAATTTTTCAAATTACGGTTAAAGCATTTTAGTGCGAATCATGAGTGAGATAAACAATATCTTTATTGAAGAAAGTCTCTAACAAATCTTGATGTGTTTTTTTTTTGTTAGTGTGAGCATCAAAATCTTTTAACAATTTTTGTAGATTTTATAGGGTTAGTTATTTTTTATTTTATATTATTAAAAAAATTTGTAAATGAATTTATAGATTTATAGATCTTGAGAATTTAAAGCATTTTTATTAGAAATCTTGAAAGAGATCTTAACCATTACTATCTTTAAACTTCCAAAATCTTTTGATCTTCCACAAAATTCTTTTAAGATTTTTCCCAACAAAAAAATAAAAAAAATAAAAAATAATTAACCAAATTTTTAAAAACAATTAACCAAACACCTCAGGACCTTTTTCAAAATTTCTAAGATCCTCGAGAGTAAAGCAAGATTTCCAACACCCTTTCAAAATCTTTTCCCAACAAAAAAAAAAAAAAACTAACTAATTTTTTAGATGAATTTGTATAAATTGATAACTATTTATCTCAATTGACATACAATTTTTTTTTCCATTCTTATTTTTCTCGATCTCTATATTTAATCTTTAGTCATAGTTAAATATTTATATTATTTTAGTTTTATTTTTTTAATATTAATTATTTTATAATTAAATATTATATTATTAAATAATTAATTTTATTTTAAAATAAAATTTTATAAAGTGAATCCGATACTTATAAAAGTATCACAAGATCTTCTAAGATCTATCACTCAAGAAAAAAAAAGTGAGAAAATATAATACGAAAAATAAGAAAAAAAACCATAATTACGTAGTCGTGTAAAAAAAATAATAATTAAAAAGTAGTCGTGTTTGTAAACAAGATAAAGATACCAAGAATCGCAAGGTTAAAAACATATGGGGCCATTTTTTTTTCTTTCTTAAAACATGTATAGTTGGTAAATTACTTTTCATTTAAATTATTAGGAAATAAATAAATAAATTTCTCCACCGATACTTTTTCCAAACACATGCATGAAAGTACGAATGAAGAGTCAATGGGTGGGGTATTCAGTGGCTCAAAAGAGCCCACTGACACTAAAAATTGATCAGAACCCATGAAAGTTAATTTGGTTAGAATTATTTAGTTAAATCTACTTCAATTCCATCAAATCCATCATGATTGATCGCATGAATTATTAGGCGATGATTAATTCAATCTTTTTTTTAAATAATCGTTTATTTCTTGATTTTTAATAATTTTTTTCACATAAATAATAATTTTCAAATTAAACTTAACTAAACATGTTTCTAGTTATAGTATATAAAAAAAATGTTTACATTTTTATTTGCAAATACTATTATATGACCTTTCTTTCTCTCTCTCTGAATTAAAAAAAAAGATAAATAACTAATTTTGTCTTTTGAAAATGTAATACGTTTTTAAATTGAATTTATCATCTTTGAATAAGCAATATGTCAACACATTACCCTATCAAGGAAAAAATTGAGTAATGGACTATTTACGAAAAATAAAAAATAGGGTCTTTCTCTCTCATATATAATTTGCTTTACTACTACTATTAATGAATATTTACTGTTACTGTTACGTTATTTTACTACTAATTATGTATATCTAGAAATTACATAATGCATAGACAGGGTTGAGACGACAACATTGGTGACACTGATGTAGCAGGAAAAGTAAAATTTGGGGGACACACTGTAACGTTAATTTAATTTAATTTATTTGTTGAATTAGTTTAATTTAATTTTGGGGAGTAAAGAAAGAAAGAGGCACATTTCAGCCCTCATTCAATGCTTTACCAAACTCACCATCCTCCACTCTTTCTTCAATTTCATCCCTTCACTTCTTCCACCACGCCTCACCTTCCATCATATTCATCTTTTCTTCTCTCTCAGGTAACATTAACAACCATCCCTCCTTCCTTCTCCTTGTTGCATGCCAAAACAATTCATAATATTAATTAATAAACAAAGAATTGTGTTTGTGTTTGTGTTTATGGTGAAAAATAATAATAAATAAACCGGTCTTCCTTCACTTGTAATATTGTTTAATTTTAGGCGGAGAAAGAAATGGAGTGTTTGGAAGCAGCGTTGAAGAGCAGCAGTTTCAGGAAAGACATGGCTTTGAAACTCAGCAGCCCACAAACGTTGTTCCTTGAGGAGTTTTCTTCCGCGTTTAACGTTCAAAACGTCGTCGCTTCCTCCGACGACTTCTTCGTTGACGACCTCCTCGACTTTTCGCTCCTCGAAAACAACAAAGAAGAACCCGACCAACACAACCACGACTCAACAACCCCTCAGAACAACCAGGAAAATTACAATTATAACCCCTCCTTCGACGACAACAATTTCAACAGCGAACTCACTGTTCCGGTACTCTACTCACTACTCTCCTTTTCGTTTTCGCATTCAATTTTCATTTTTTATTTTTTATTTAATTTAACTGAAAAAGTTGCTGTTTTTATTTTTATTATAGGCGGAGGAGGAAGTTGCGGACTTGGAATGGGTGTCTCATTTCGTCGAAGATTCTAATTTCTCCGAATATTCTCTTCCCTTCCCTGCAACCGTAACGGAGAAAGTGAAGCCACCGGAACCGGGAAATACTGGTTTCACTTTTCAAACCCCGGTTCCGGCGAAGGCGAGGAGCAAGAGAACGCGAACCGGAGTCAGGGTTTGGCCGCTCAAGTCGCCGTCTTTCACCGCCACGTCATCAACCTCTTCCTCGTCCTCGTCATCACCCTCCTCGAGCCCCACTCTGCTAACGTGCGCGGACCCGAGACCCAAGAAGCGCGCCGCCGCGGACGGCGGTGCGGCGCGGAGGTGCAGCCACTGTGGCGTTCAGAAAACCCCTCAGTGGCGAACGGGACCGCTCGGGGCGAAGACTCTGTGCAACGCGTGTGGGGTCCGCTACAAGTCGGGTCGGTTATTACCCGAATACAGACCCGCGTGTAGCCCTACTTTCTCCACCGAGCTGCACTCGAACCACCACCGGAAGGTTCTTGAGATGCGGCGGAAGAAGGAGGAGGAGGTGGTCGCACCTGAACCGGCCACCACTTCGCCGCCGTCGCTTCCCGGTTTTTGATTTTTAATTATTTTTTTTCGGTTAGCGAAAAAAAAAAAAAGAGTAATAGGTAGAGAAGAGGTTGAACCAATGGACCCGGTTCAGTGGGGCCCGGAGTTAGTGTGTACATTTTATTTTTCCCCTTTTAATTTTAACCGCCGTTGGGTGCGGTAGGTGTTAATGTTAGTTGTTAGAGTTAGACATTACTATAATATTATTAATTATTAATTAGGACTTAGGACTTTAATTAATATTGAAGACCATTTCATTTTTACTTTTTTATTATGATCAAATTTGAATTATGCAATGCAATGAGATGGGGAATGCGTGTGTGTGGGTGGTGTTTGAAACAGTGTTCTCTCTAGTTTGTTGGAAAGCATGTACTTTATGAAGTTGAAAGAACAGAAGAGAAGAGAAGACAGAACTGGTTAAAGGGTGTTGTACTACACTACTGGAACTGAATCATGAGGAAGTTGCACGAAAAATGCTGAAACGGGGCCATGAAGTGAACCTTTCGCCATCGCTTCCAACAAAACAAAAGAAAATGTGCTTCGGGTTCGGGAATTCGAAACCTTTGATTTGGACTTTTGTGTTTAACCACATTTTGGTGCTGAACGGTGATTTTTGGTTTTCAATTTTTTTTATTGGCTTTCTCACTTGGCCCTGTCCTCACTCCTCACGACGACACATCTTTATCCTTTCGACATGTCGAAAAGATATTATTATTATTATTATTATTTTCTATTTACTATTATTTTACTTTTTTTGTGTGGCCTTGGTTGGAAAAGTAAATAGGAAAAATAAATCTAACGAAAAAAACAAAGGTATTTGAATTTTGAAGTTTCCTTCGCCATGCTTGGAGGGCAATGACAAAAGTGGAAAATTTGAATCTCTAATTCTCGGTGAAGTGGCTAGCTAGCTAGTAATATTTTGGACATTAATGACATTATGAAGTCATTTTCTAATTTTAATTAGAGTAATAGATAAATGATAAATCACACACTCACTGAGTAAATGATTTGTACACTGTCATTTTATTATATTTCGTAATTTTGTTGATTTATAGTACATTTTAATTATTTTTAAAAGTCATATATATATATATATATATATTTTTTTTTTTTTTTTTTTTGACAATATAAATTTTTTTATACCGATAGAAATTTAACTTTTTTTTATTATGACTGTTATGATAATAAAAACTACTGAATATAAAGAACATTGAACCGGCCATGGATGATGGATCCCACATGGCAATCTTATGTTGCACCTAACTTGTCAAGGTAACTTTTCCATTTCAAAAAATGTGAAGAAGGGCCACATTAATCATCATAATAGGTATTAATTTGGAAGCTCCTAATAAAATAGTTTGGTGTAGTTAGACGTATAGATATAAGATAATGGTACACCTAGACCCTAGAATCGGAAATTTTAGCATTGTTGTGGTAGCACAAGAAGCACTATGCTCGACTTAAGAAGAATCTCTTGGTCCCCATGGCTGTGATGATATGCGTGTCAAAACTTCTACCAATGATCTTTGAGAGTTGAAGTCAACTGAAAAGGTAGTTTATTTGAGATAGTAGGTTATAGTAATAATTTCGAAACAAACGAGGGATTTCTTGGAGTTAAAATAGATATTTCATATGCATAAATGAAGGGGGGGACACGTAGAATCTGGACTAAAAACGCAGGACAGTTGAATCATTTGTGTCCTAGGTGGTCAAGGAGAGTTTAAAAATCTTAAGCACTCAAACCTGTGTTATTCCTTAACCAATGCAATTCATTATGCAAGACTGTAATTGACAATTGATTTTCAACCTTTCCTTTTCTTGATTCTTTCAATTAAAAGAAACCAAATTATGATACATTATGATTTAAAATAAATAAACCATGAATTTAGTTGCTAAAGTATATATTACTATCTTTTCCCTATGTAGTCATAAAAAATAAAATTTATATATAAAAATAATATTTATTGAGTATCTATTAGTTTAGTTCCCAAGTTCATATATTTCACCAACCGTTAGGGAGCAATTTGATATATTTTTAATAATGGGAAAACAACTTATTATGATTTATAATACTCGAAAGATGATGCCAATAGAAATAAAAAATATAAAAACGGAGGAAGGAACTAAAGTTACTATGCACTCAATTTAGTCTCTTTACAAAATCATGATTCGGAGAGAAGAAAGTTTCTACACTAATTGAGCTAAAGTATCTTCAATTTTATAGTTTTATTTAACCATTCTAAGTATATAATAGTAAATTTATTTATTTTTCTTTCCTTCTTAACCAAACAAATGTCCAACCATTAAAATGTTTTCCATTCTCTTTCCTTTGTTAAAATTTCCACCTTTCTTTACCAAACATATGGCTATTTTCATATTTTATTATAGGGTAAATAACTAATTTTGCACTATCAGTTTAATAAAAATAGTCCCTAAAAGTTCACATGTTATCATTTTAATTAGTCTATAAATTTAACTATTTATTGTCATTTTAGCTCCAAAACATATGTTAAAATTATTACTTATATAAATCACACGACTTTTTTGAATTATGAACTAAAATGAATGATGGTGCACTGTCAAATTTCAATGACCTTTTCAAAATTTTATTATTTTCACAGACTAAATTGATATTGCATCGCATTTACAGGGACAAAATAAGTTATCCTTTCGTTGATTATAGTTATTTCATGGAACTGTGTCCTGAATAATGTGTTTCATCTGAATAAATTATAAATGAACATTCATCAGGTAAGAAAAATGAGTCTGCCTAAAGTAAATAGATAACATCATATATAATTAAGGGTTGCGGGTTGCACATTGTATTCGAACCTACGTACTCAACATTTCTAAATTGGGTTTAACTTAGTTAAATAAGTATCTATATTTAGTAGAGTTTGTCTTAGTATGTGATGACTCATGATCTTTCAAATTGATATATATTCAATGCAACGAACAGTATGGTGAATAAAGTTCCCACCAGACATTTTTATTATTCGGCCATTCAGGCTTTTAAGAAAAAGATACCTAGAGGCCATGTAGTGATAGGTACTAACTAGCTTAAAAATATTATTAACAAATCACATGATTGGTGTTTCATTGTTTTACAAATTACCAAACAAGAACCAACTTATTACCTTTTTTGTTTATTAATTAGGGCTATGTTGGCGTTAGCTGCTGCTTAGGTTGATTGCTATAAAGAAATTCAGAACAAACTCTTAGCCAGGCCTTGGTTTTTTTCCAATAGACCTTAAAATATAAAATAAACAAAGGCAATTAAGTTTTGTACAAGTAAAATATGGAGTTACATTGATCTCAATTTATAACCTTATTGTTAATTATTAGAAATTTGCAACTGATGCGCATCTCTAGTTTAGGGTAATTTTGAGAGAAATTATGAATTAATTAATTGCAACAAACCAACAAACAAATATTTTATTTGGAGATATAAGATTTAAAGGTGAAGAGATCGAGAAAAGAGGGGGGAGAGATCGCAAGGTTAAATCATCCCGTAATATTTTTTTAACAAAAATAATAAAAAATAGTATTTGTTGATAAAAATAAATAAATTTTAGTTCTTTAAAAAAACGGTGGAAGGAAGACATTTAGGGAAGAAAATGATTTTAGGGTGTGATGTTTGATTGTTTTAGATAGAAATAAAGAATAATTAAACTTATTACTAATAAATAAATAAAAGTATAGTATTTATGCTAAAGAGGCTAAGAGCACATAGTGACAACATTCACACACAAAAAAAGCACATAGTGGCATTAAATGCTACGCATTTTTATTATAAAAAAAAAAGTATAGTATTTATACTTTTTTTTTAATGGATATAGTATTTATACTAAGAGCACACAGTGATGACAACATTCACCATAAAAACACACATAGTGGCATTCTACATATTTTTATTAGAATTTTCACTTACGATTTCTATATGAAGGTATTAGTTTTCTGTAAAAAAAAAAAAGGTATTAGTTAACATTTTTACTTTAAAAAAATCTCTAAAAAACTATTGACTAAAAGTTTTTAAAAAAATGTGGATAGGTTAGAGATTTTATTGTGAACTTGTTTTAAAACAATATCAACGAAATTTTAATTAAAGTTAATTTTACAAAATAAAGATAATTTAAAATCAAATTTACAAATCATCATACAGTACACATTTTGTCTCACGTGAAATTTGAAACAGAAAAGCAAGTCTCCATATTTTTTTGATACATAAACGAGTCTCCATGTAAGCTCCCTCTGTAATGTACTATATTTAATGACAAATCTCAAGTCAAACGTATTGTTAATTATTGTTTTCTTGGAATTTCACTTCAAGTCTTTGACCATGTCAACAATTTTTAGTCTAGAGAAGCTGTCGTTTTACAATGCATATGCTGATATGCATGAATACAGAATTTAATATATTTTGATTATGATCACGTTGCTAATCTCAAAGCGTATTAATATGGGGCATGTATCTAGCACATATATATATATATATATATATGTGTGTGTGTGTGTGTGTGTGTGTGTGTTTTCTAATATTAGTCACGTAACTTTCAACTTTAATTCATGTTATTACCATTCAAAATTAATGATGATTTTTGCCTTGCAAATAATAAATGGTTGAATGATGGAATGGTAAGGATTCAAACATAATTGTAAAAAAGAAAAAATGAGTGAGATCATATTTATATACCATGGTTAATTATACAAATATGATTCTTATGCGGTTACATTATATCAAATAGAGATTTTTTTTTACTTTTATTTAATTATGATATTAGTATGATGTAATTTTTGTGGTAAAAAATAAAAATTAAATTTAGTTGAAGACATTAAATGTACATTATGAATATTTTTCTTTAACATACTCAAATTAATCAGATTAGAACAATAGGCTTCGCTAGATTGAGACTTGAGTAAAAAAATCAAATTTGTTCAATGCATTATTTTAAACGAAATCTCCTCATATGACAACGATACCACAAGTGTCTATAAAACATTAAAACTTGTGGCCTCTTGTTCCACCAAAATCAAAACTAAAAAAAAAAAAAACCTTAATAGTTTCGTGGCAATCACGTGATGACAAATATCGTACGTACCCGTTCCCAACCACTTTCGTAACGTCCATAATTATAGCAGCTAAAAAATTAAGATGAAATTATAAATGAGTTTAATATTTATGTATAATTAATGTAAAATTATTTTATATTATTAATTAATTATTTTAATAATTTTATAAAATTTAATTAATTCAATATAAATAAAAAATTATTATTAATTGATAATATAAAATAATTTTATATTAATCATAAATTTAATATTTTACTCATTATGAATATAACAAATGAATTTTTCACGTGGTGTGTCGTGGCTGCTACTACTGACGGATTCCATCTGCACACTACATATGCTATGCTATAATGTTGCTTACGTATGCTATGTGTTGGTACTTACTGTACTCTTCGGTCTCTATCTCCATAAAAATAAATTTTAAAAAAAGAAATTATAAGGAGTTTAAATTAATTCCAAGTATATATAATAGTATAAAGAATGAGGACAGTGTAATTTAATAATAATATTATTTTTTATAAAATTATTTTAAATATCATATATGAATGGAGATCATCGTAAGAATATAAAATTTTATTACGCAAATTATCGTTATTCTTTATATAGTATATAGCTGGTAGCGGAAAGCAGTGTAAAGTAAAATTATTATTTAAAGTTGGTGTTATAAGGTTTGGGCATAAGTTTTGAAGCGGGGGTTTCAACTTTCAAACGGGAGAGAAAAAGAACTTGATCAATAGCAGTTCAAAATTTAAATGGTATTGATGCCCGCTACAAATAAGAGTGAATTCTGGGTCACTTGGGGGCAAAAGCCAACGTAAAAGAATCTTATAATAATAATAATAATTATAATAGCACTAAAAATTAAAGAACATGAGAGGATGATTACGACATTGTGGTCCTGTTACTTTAAATTGTTTTTCAACATAAGTTTCAATTATAAATAATAATACAAATTGTTTTGTTTTTCAGAAAAAAAAACTAATTATTGTCCTTCAAATAGAATGAACATTAGCAACTTAAAATATGATTTTATTCCCTCAAATTTAGTTTTTAGAGACTAATAACAGTTTTAAAAAAAATATTTTAGTCCCTCAATATTTTTTTTCACAGAATCGCAATCATATTATTTTATTGAGAAATGATTTAGTAACTGAGCAAAATAAGTCGATCAATCTTTCTTATCTGTCAAATTTAACAGATGTTCAGTGAGTTTATTATAAAATATTTATAAAATCTGGGAGCCGAGAGGTGCTTCTATTTTATTGGATCCCTGATAATTCAATAGAATTATATATTCGTATGCTCTAACATTATGGTATCTGAGTAAAAATAGAGGGACTAGCATAACCTACATGTGCCCTTGCAAGGGAATGAATAGTCATATTGGGTTGTCTCTTATCAAACTATAAATCAAATTTTTGACAAAGGGAAATGATATTGTGGTTGCACACTTTTAATATAGCTCCACGTTCAGAATGATCAGAACCCGAAGAGTGCAATTTATCCACTTCAACCTTGATATCTATCTTAAAGATCACTTCATTCAGTTCCATTGAAACTATTCATAGCAACACATAAAGAATGTCCAAAGCACTATTATTGATAAGTCTTAACCGTTAATTACAAGCCACTTGAATATAAAAAAGTAGTAAAAAGTATTACCTCATCTTAGATCAAATCTTAATTTAATTGTACATTATTCTCTTAAGTAAGGTATTAGATATGAGTCTTCTTATGTAAAAAAATGTAACTGAAAGGGAAGAATTCAATTAAAGATAGTAAAATAGATTTTTGATGAAAACTAATTATCGACAAAATCGATAGATACTTTATATTAATAACATGATTATTAAAAAAATATTAATTTAATTTAGTTGATTTTCTTACATTACCCATCTATCATTTTATATATAATATAAATCCTAATAAGGGAAGCCATATACTAACACATCAATTTTAGTAATTTTTGACACATCAACAAATTTGTTTAGATATCATGTCATTCTTCATTCTTATTATTTTATTCATTAATTTCTTACTTTTTTTTTCTCATTCTTACTTTACAAGCTTCTTTATCTCTCATAAGAGAGAAGTCTTCTCTCTCATTAATTTAATGCATTATAATGTCAATCTTAAATTCTGACAGCTCTAAAACTCTTCTATCCCATTCTTTACTCAGTTGATCTAAAATTTGTATGTTTATCTCTTATGTCCCTCTCTTTTTTTTACTTTCATTAATATCTTGAAAATTAGAAAAAATGAAAAATTTTAAAAATATGAAAAAACAATAATGATGTGTTGAAAATTTGAAAAAAAATATGAAAAATTAAAAAATATGAAAAAACAAGAGTAATGTCTTGAAAATTTGAAAATAAATAAAAATATTAAAAAACAAGCCTAATTCCCAAGTCATTTACTCTTGGTTTTTCGTATTTTAAAAATTTTGATATTTCCATTTTTTTCATCCAATTCTTTCACTTTTCTAAGACATTACTCTTGCTTTTTTCATATTTTTATTTTTATTTTCATTCAATGCTCTTAAAATTTATGATATTTCTATTGTTTTTCATATTTAACGTTTAAGGTTTCAATGTTTAGGGCTTCATGGTTTATTGTTTCGGTTCATTGTTTTAAGTCTCAAGGGTTTAATGTTTAGTGTTTTTTCATGGTTAATGGTTTGTGTCTAGAGGTTTTGATTTATTATTTTATGAATTATGGTTTTATAATTTGATGTCTAGAGTTTCAAGGTTTATGATTTAAGCAGTAAGATTTTACATTTTCATGTTGCATGAGTTATGATTTCATGTTTTAGGATTTAAGGTTTCATGTTTTATAATTTAGGGTTTCATGGTTTAAGTTGTTTTAAGGTTTCATGATTTAAGAATTAAGATTTAAGGCTCCATGGTGTATTATCTAGGGTTTCATTTTCTAAGATTTAGGATGGTTGCATGGTTTATAATTTCAGATTTCATAGTGTAGGATTTGGGGTTTTATTTCATGGTTTAGGAATTAGGGCTTCATTAGGATGATTGTCTCATTTCATGATTTAAAGTTTAGGGTTTCATGGTTCAAGATTTAATGTTTCATTTCATCGTTTAGATTTGAGGGTTCATAGCTTATGATTTAAGGTTTTATTTCATGGTTTGGGATTTAAGGAAACAAAAGTGAGACCTTAAATTGAAACCTTAAATATTTTGGATTCAAAATCCTAAATACTTAAGGTTTCATTAATGAAATCTTAAATATTTAGGATTATATAAATAAAGCCACAAACTAAAACCTTAAATATTTAAAGTTTTATTATTGAAACCCTAAATATTTAAGCTTTTATAAATAAAATCCTAAATTGAAACCCTAAATATTTAAGGTTGCAAAAATGAAACCATAAATTCAAATCCTAAATAATTGTGTTTTCATTTATAAACCTTGAATAAAACCTTATTTATTTATGATTTTATTAATAAAACCCTAAGCTTAACCTTAAATGTTTAGGTTTTCAATACTAAAACTTTAAATAATTAGGGTTTCATTAATGAAACCATAAATTAAACTTATATATTTAGAGTTTCATAAAAAATCCCTAAATATTTGAGGTTTCGTAAATGAAACCCTAAATACTTAGGGCTTGATAAATAAAACAATAAATCAAAATCCTAAATAATTATGTTTTCAAACCCTAAATTAAAACCATAAATTCAAAAGCATTAATGAAAGCTAAAACATTTAGGGTTTCATAAATAAAACCAAAAACTCAAAATCTAAATATTTAGGATTTCATAAATGAAACTTTAAGTTTTGCCATAAATATTTAGGGTTTTATAAGTAGAACATTTAATATTAAAGGTCTTATAAATGAAACCCTAAATTACACCTTAAATATGTAGGATTTCATAAATAAGACCTTTAATTAAAAACCTAAATATTTAAAGTTTCATAATTGAAACAATAAATTGAAACCCTAAATATCTAGGGTTTCATAAATGAAATCTTATTTATTTAGGATTTCACTAATGAAACCTTAAATTAAACCTCACATATTTAGGGTTTCATAAATAAAACACTAAATACTTAAGGCTGGATACATAAAATCATAAATCAAAACCTTAAATAGTTATGATTTCATTCCAAAATTGAAAGCACCAATCCAACAGTATTAATTAAACCCTAAATATTTAGGATTTTATAATGAAACTTTAAATTTTACCACAAATATTTAGGGTTTTATAAGTGGAACATTAAATAATTAATTTATAATAAATGCAACCTTAAATGGAAATCTTAAATATTTAGGATTTCATAATTGAAACAAAAAATCAAAACCCTAAAAATTTAGGATTTCAATAAATATTTAGGCTTTTAATAATAAAACTTTAAATATTCAGGGTTTCATTAACGAAACCCTTAATTAAACCTTATATATAGGATTTTATAAATAAAAATCTAAATTGAAACTCTAATTATTGAGGGTTTCATAAATAAAATCTTAAATTGAAACTCTAAATATTTAGGATTTTATAATTGAAACCATAAATCGAAACCTTAAATATTTGGATTTTCATAAATGAAATCTTATTTATTTAGGATTTCATTAATGAAACCTTAAATTTCTCCCTAAATATTTAGGGTTTTAATTAAAAAACTTTAAAATAACCCTAAATACTTGGGGTTTGATAATAAAACCACAAATAAAAACCAAAATAATTATATTTTCATTTATGAAACCCTAAATATTTAGGGTTTCATAAATAAAATAATAATCTCAAAATCTAAATATCTAGGATGTCATAAATGAAACTTTAAATTTCACGATAATTATTTTGGGTTTCATAACTGAAACCTTAAATATTTAAGGTCTCACAAATGAAACCCTAAATGGAAACACTAAATATTTAGGATTTCATAAATAAAACCTTAAATTTCACAATAAATAGTTTGGAATTCATAAATAAAACCATAAATTAAAACTCTCAATATTTGGGGTATCATAATTGAATGAATAAATCAAAACCTTACATATTTAAGGTTTCATAAATAAAATATTATTTATTTATGGTTTCATTAATGAAACCCTAAATTTCACTTCAAATATTTATGATTTCAATTATAAAACATTAAAACTTTAGAGTTTCATTAATGAAACTATTAATTAAACCCTATATATTTAAAGTTTCACAAACAAAACCCAAAATATTTGAGGTTTCGTAAACGAAACCCTAAATACTTAGGGTTTGATTGATGAAACCATAAATAGAAACCTTAACTAACTAAGTTTTAATTTATGAAACCTTAAAGTAAAACCCCAAATCTAAAAGCAATAATGAAATCTTAAATATTTAAGATTTCATAAATAAAACTATAAACTCAAAATCTAAATCTAAATATTTAGGATTTCATAATTGAAACCTAAATTCTACTATAAATATTTAGGGTATTATAAGTGAAACCTTAAATACTTGTAGTCTCATAAATGAAACCCTTAATGAAATCCCTTAATATTTAAAATTTCATAAATAAAATCCTAAGTTTTACCCTAAATATTTAGGGTTTGATTACTAAAACATGAAATTGAAATCCTAAATATTTAGGAAGTCATAATTGAAACAATAAATCGAACTGTTGATATTTGGGGTTTCGTAAATGAAATCTTATTTATTTCGGGTTTCGTTCATGAAACCCTAAACTTAATCTTAAATATTTAGGTTTTCAATAATAAAATTTTATATATTTAATTTTCATTAATGAAACCATAAATTAAACTTATATATTTAGAGTTTCATAAATAAAACCCGAAATATTTGAGGTTTTTTAAATGAAACCCTAAATATTTAAGGCTTGATAAATAAAATAATAAATCAAAATCCTAAATAATTATGCTTTCATTTATGAATCCCTAAATTGAAACCATAAATTCAAAAGCATTAATGAAAGCTTAAACATTTAGGGTTTCATAAATAAAACCAAAAACTTAAAATCTAAATATTTAGTATTTCATAAATGAAACGTTAAGTTTTGCCATAAATATTTAAGGTTTTATAAGTAGAGCATTTAATATTAAAGGTCTTATAAATGAAACCCTAAATCTTTAAGGTTTGATAAATAAAACCCTAAATTACACTTTAAATATGTAGGATTTCATAAATAAAACTTTAAATTAAAAACATAAATATTTAAAGTTTCATAATGGAAAAAATAAATTGAAACCTTAAATATCTAGGGTTTAATAAATGAAATCTTATTTATTTAGGATTTTATTAATGAAACCTTAAATTAAACACTAAATATTTGAGGTTTTATAAATGAAACCCTAAATACTTAAGGTTGGATACATAAAATCATAAATCAAAACCTTAAATAGTTATGATTTCATTCCAAAATTGAAAGCACAAATCCAACAACATTAATTAAACCCTAAATATTTAAGATTTTATAATGAAACTTTAAATTTCACCACAAATATTTAGGGTTTTATAAGTGGAACATTAAATAATTAATTTATAATAAATGGAACCTTAAATAAAAATTTTAAATATTTAGGGTTTCATAAATAAAACCATAAATAGAAGCCCTAAATATTTAGGGTTTCATAATTGAAACAAAAAATCAAAATCCTAAAAATTTAAGGTTTCAATAAATATTTAGGCTTTTAATAATAAAAATTTAAATATTTAGTGTTTTATTAACGAAACCCTTAATTAAACCAAATATATAGAATTCTATAAATAAAACTCTAAATATTTGAGGTTTCGTCAATGAAACCCTAAATACACAAGGTTTGGTAATTAAAATCATAAATCAAAACCCTAAATAATTATGATTTCATTTATGAAATCCTAAATTGAGACCATAAATCCAAAAACATTAATGAAACCTAAATATTTTGGGTTTCATAAATAAAATCATAAAATAAAAAATCTAAATATTTAGGATTTCATAAATGAAACTCTAAATTTTGAAATAAATATTTAAGGATTTATAAATAGAACCTCAAATATTTAAGGTCTTATAAATGAAACCCTAAATCTTTAGGGTTTCATGAATAAAACCTAAATTTACACCTTAAATATTGAGGGTTTTATAAACAAAACCTTCAATTGAAACCTTAAATATTTAGGGTTTCATAATTGAAAGCATAAATCAAAACCTTAAATATTTGGATTTTCATAAATGAAATCTTATTTATTTAGGGTTTCATTAGTGAGTCCTTAAATTTCTCCCAAAATATTTAGGATTTTAAGAACAAAACTTTAAATATTTATGGTTTCATTAATGAAACCCTAAATTAAAGCCCATATATTTAGGCTTTTATAAACGAAACTCTAAATATTCGAGGTTTCGTAAATAAAACCCTAAATATTTAGGGTTTGATAAATAAAACCATAAATAAAAAACTTAAATAATTATGTTTTCATTTATGAAACCCTAAATTAAAACCATAAATGCAAAGCATTAATAAAATCCTAAATATTTAGGATTTCATAAATAAAACCCTAAACCTCACCCTAAATATTTAGGCTATCATAACTAACACCTTACATTGAAACCCTAAATATTTAAGGTTTATAATTGAAACAATAAATTGAACCTTAAATATTTAGGATTTCATGTATCAAATCGTATTTATTTAGGATTTTATTATTGAAATCCTAAATTTTACCCTAAATTAAACCCTGTATATTTACAGTTTCATAAATAAAACCTTAAATATTTAAGTTAATATAAATGAAACACTAAATGAAAACCTTAAATCTTTAGGATTTCATAAATAAAGCCTTAAATTACAACCCAAATATTTAAGATTTTATAAATTGAAACCCTAAATATTTAGGGTTTAATAATTCAAACCATAAATTGAAACCCTAAATATTTAAATTTTCATAAATGAAATCTTATTTATTTAGGGTTTCATTAATGAAACCCTAAATTTCTCCCTCAATATGTAGGGTTTCAATAATAAAACTTTAAATATTTAGGGTTTCATTAATAAAACAATAAATTAAACTCTATATATCTAGGATTTTATAAATAAAATCCTAAATATTTGAGTTTTCGTAAATGAAACACTAAATTCTTAAGATTTGATAAATAAAATCATAAATTAAACCCTAAATAATTATGTTTTCTTTTATAAAATCCTAAATATACTGGGCTTTATAAATAAAATCATAAACTCAAAATTTTAATATTTAAGATTTTATAAATGAAACTTTAAATTTTGCCATAAATATTTATGGTTTTATAAGTGAAACCTTAAATATTTAAGGTCTAAAAAATTTAACCCTAAATGGAAACCCTAAGTATTTAGGATTCATAAATAAAACTTTAAATTGAAACTTTAAATATTTGGGATTTCAATATTGAAAAATTAAATCATAATCCTAAATATTTAGGATTTCAATAATAAAGCTTTAAATATTTAATATTACGTTAATGAAATCATAAATTAAATCTTATATATTTAAGGTTTCATAAATAAAACATTAAATATTTAATGTTTCATAAATGAATCCGTAAATACATAGGATTTGATAAATGAAATCGTAAATCAAAATCCTAAATAATTATGTTTTCATATATGAAACTTTAAATGAAACTTTAAATTGAAACCATAAATCCAAAAGCATTAATGAAACCTTAAACATTTAACATTTTATAAATAAAACCAAAAACTCAAAATTTAAATATTTAGGATTTCATAAATGAAACTATAAATTTTGCCATAAATATTTAAGGTAAAACCTTAAATATTTAAGGTGTTATAAATGAAATCCTAAATCTTTAATGTTTTATAAATAAAACCCTAAATTACAATCTCAATATTTAGGGTTTCATAATTGAAACAATATATCGAAACCCTTAATTTAGAGTTTGATAAATGAAATCTTATTTATGTAGGGTTTTATTAATGAAACCCTTAATTTTACCCTAAATATATAGGATTTCAATAATAAAACTTTAAAAATTTAAGGTTTCATTAATGAAACCATAAATTAAACCTTTTATATTTAGAGTTTTCAATCTTCATCAATGTTGTTAGTTTCGAAAGGATTGAGAGCATCAAGACGAGTGGATATTTCATTGAGGCTGTATCGAAGCTCCAAGTAATGCTCATTCTCAATCCTTGACAGTTCTTGCTGACTTTGCATTATTTGATTCAACTTGTCCATTATAGTGACCCCAAATGTAGAAGGATGAGGAGGTTGTTCAATTTGCATGTTAGATGGTCCTTTAGGTTGATCAACATTATCAACAGCTACTTGTCCTTCCTTGTGCTCCCAATTGGCATTCATTAACACTAAAGTCATTTGCTTCAAGTGCTTGCTTGATAATTCAAGTTCTGGACAAGCAAAGTCACTCACCACATCATCAGTCTTAACATCGTAGTGATCAAGGATGCGGGAGACTAGAACTGGATATGCTATTTTGAAGTCATTGGATTTTCCAATTTTCTACATATGGTTGGTAATAGCAAAAACCCAATCTACTTGATACTCATTCTTCATGAGGAATAGCAGCAAAAGGTCATTCTCAAAGAGTGTTCCATGATTGCTCCCCCATGGTAAGATAATCCACAAAAGAACATAAGCAAGCATGCAATCCTCGATCTTCATGTAGGCAACAAGGAAGTGATTGCTAATGGGCATATTGGGGTCTCAAACCATCTCCTTGTAGACATTAGACTTGTTGTCCTCTATGTTCTCGATTTTCTTGATGGTTTTTAGTATAGGTTCAACCTCATCTTTAACCCTTTCAATCCCAACAATTGAGAACCACAATGCTTGGTCTATCTGAATGTGTTTGCCTCTCACGTGTGATAGGAGATACCCAGTTTCCTTATTAGATGAACCTTCCATGGCAACTTTCCCTTTCTCTTGTGATAGCTTCTTCTCAATGTGCTCTTGAATGTAAGCTAAATTTGGGCGATTGACGCATGATTAGATACAGGGTTGGTGTGGAGAAGAAGAATCAATCATTAAGGTATATATAATTTGAGTGAGGGTCATTTTAAGGTTTAGAGGGAAGAGGAAGATTTTTCAAAGGTTGGGTTTCTAATTTGGAGAGAATGGGCCTCTGTTTGGTCTTTTAAAATCCCCAATCTGTTATGTGGTAATCGATTGCTTTAGAGACAAGACATTTGGTTGATAATTCGAGTCCATATAATTGATTAACTAGTCTGTTATTGGAAGTGATTTTTTATATTGGTAATTGATTGGCATCTTGGTGTAATCGATTGCTTTGTTGACATAGAGAATTTGCAACTTTAGATGTCTCAAGGTAATTGATTACTTTACCTTGTAATTGATTAACTTGTGTTTTTCATGAAATTCTTTTAATGCAAAACACAGTTGTAATCGACTGAAGCTATATGTAATCAATTGAAATGTATGACTGATTAAAAATTATGTAGAAAATAGAGTATTAGTTCTAAAATAATTTGCAAAAACAACCAAGTAAGTAAGATATTTCACATTCAAACAAGGCTTGATTGGTTGATGTATTCCCTATGGCTAGGTTAATGAAGACTCACTTATGATTCTAAACTCATTCCTAAGAAAATACAATCTCTCTCTAGGTAGAAGTTTGGTAAATATATAAGTTAATTGGAGGTTGGTTGCTACAAGAATTTTAAATATGTTAATGGCATAGATGTTGTCACACATGAACGATATGGTTTAACCTAAAGTCTAAGAGTTGTTTGAAACAAAGTGATTGAGCACAGCAACTATGTACTCAGCCTCAGTTGTAGATAAGGCTACACAAACTTGTTTCTTGTTATGCCAAGACACAAGACTATTCCTAAAAAGATGACAAGTATCACTTGTGCTTTTTTTTTTTTTTATCCAATTTACAACCAACATAGTCTGAATCAGAATAACCTATAAGTGTTGGTTGAACACACTTAGGATACCATAATCCTACATTTGAGGTGCCTTTAAGGTACGTGATGAAATATTTTGACAAGCATACCAAATATTGCATAAGTAGTTTAAAAGGAAAGATTCCAGTATCGAATTCACAAAAAATTGTCCGTATTTGACTATTAGTAAAATAATCAGTTCCTAAACACTAATTTAATTTTTAAAAGTTGTTTGTGTTATGGAATATAGTAACAACAGAAAATAAACTAAACACTAACAATTAACACTAAAGATAAACAATAAAAACAATAATGGTGATTTAGGACTATAATTGAACAGTTGACATGCTTGAGTGTAAGATGAGAATAATGGATATGTTAAGGATTTGGTTCAACTGATTTGCTTCCCATGTAAATAGACAAGATATACTTTCCATTTAAAGTAATAGTTCAGATTAACTTTGATCTAAAAATGCTCAAAACGTGATGTCTCATTAAATCAAGCCTAAACTGTTCAACCTCACTTCCAATGTCTCAATAAGTTCAGTTGAGTGGTTTGATGAAATTCAGAGATCTTTACGAAGTTAATGGAGTCTATCCTATTATCATGAGAAGCTTTGAAAATGTTACAAAATAGGAAAGGGAGGAACAGAGAAAACAAGGGAAGAAGCAGCTTAAATTCTCAATCAAGGTTTGAATATTTCCCCCCCCAATTACAAAGTGAAGCTTATATATTATAAGTGAACTTTCGCTTAGCACAAATCCCCGTTAAGATCTTCATCAGATACAGGGCTTTCGCTAAGCGCTTACCGAATCTTCAATTCAAGATAAACATTCGCTTAGCACAAATTTGTGCTCAAAGCTTCATAGACCGCCTGTCACGCTCAGTGTTAGGTGCGCTCAGCGAACGATGGCGCTAAGCATGAGCTGTCTCAATTCTTTGTCTTCCCTTGTTATTGAACATAAGCCTGCAAAACATGAATTTGAATATATTTCTCACAAAATAACTTCCTATGGTTAGAATTAACAAAACTATACAAATCTCTATAAAATGAATTCAAACTAAGTTAGAAATCCCGAGAACATTGGATAATCGCTACAAAATATGATACAATATTTATGTATATAAAGTGATTATCGGTACTTAAAGATTCGTTTTATTACTGTGAGGTAGGATTTCTTGGGATTGGATTGATACCTAGCACATATGCATACACTAAACACTAAAGGTTAAATAAAGAAGAGATACTATCATATTACGATAAAGTGTTTGATCAACACTTTTACTTCTTTCATCAGTATCCAAATAGTAAGAAGTTACCATTGGTGTTGATGCAACCTTACAATTGTCCATTTTGAAATTGTTTAACAAGTATATGCAGTACTTACTTTGATGAAGATAGGTGCCTTGAGTCATATCTTTGACCTCAAGTCCTAGAAAGTATTTAAGCTCACCCATCATGGACATCTCAAACTCTCCTTGCATACCTTTCACAAATTTCTCACATAATTTTGGGTTAGTGGATCTAAAAATAATGTCATCAACATAGACTTATACTAAAAGTATATCAGATTTAGTATGCTGAATAAATAGTTTTGCCTACTTGACCTCTTTCAAAGTGATTTTTAATAAGGTGATAGACATGATTTGGATTTGTGGGGTCAATGAAGTCAAGAGGTTGAAATACATACAACTCTTATTTTATGTAGCCATTTAAAAAGGTGTTCTTCAATAATAAAACCTTAAATATTTAGGATTTTAATAATAAAACTTTAAATATTTAGAGATCCATTAATGAAACCATAAATTAAACGTTATATATTTATGATTTCTAAAATAAAATCCTAAATATATGAGGTTTGTAAATGAAATCCTAAATAATTATATTTACATTTATAAAATACTAAATTGAAATCCTAGATCCAAAATCAATAATGAAACCCTAAATATTTAGGATTTTATAAATAAAACCATAAACTCAATCTAAATATTTAGAATATCTTGTCAAATGAAGTCTCATAAATTAAACCATAAATATTTATGATTTTTAATGAGGTGATAGACATGTTTTCATTTAAGGTCTCATAAATTAAACCATAAATGAAAATCCTAAATATTTAGATTTCATAAATAAAATCTTAAATTGAAATTTTAAATATTTAATGTTTCGTTAATGAAACCATAAATTAAACCCAAAATTAAAATCATAAATCCAAAAACATGAATCAAACCTTAAACATTTAAGATTTCATAAATAACATCAAAAACTCAAAATCTATATATTTAAGATTTTGTAAATGAAATTTTAAATTATCATAAATGAAACTCTAAATATTTGAGATTTCATTAATGAAATCATAAATTTCACTTTAAATATTTAGGATTTTAATAATAAAACTATTAAAATTTAGGATTTTATTTACGAAACCATAAATTAAACCCTCAATATTTAGGATTTTATAAATAAAATCCTAAATATTTGAAGTTTCTTAAATAGATAACAACATAAATAGAAACCCTAAGTATATTTTAATTTGTAAAATCCTATATTGAAATCGTAAATCCAAAATCATTAATAAAATCTTAAATATTTATGATTTCATAAATAAAACAATAAACTTAAAATCTAAATATTTGAGATTTAAATTACGTCATAAATATTTAAGATTTTATAAATAAAACCTTAAATATTTAAAGTCTAAAAAATTAGACTTTAAATGAAAATCCTAAATAAAAAGCCCATGGATGAAGTCTCAATATGCCCCATTATCTCAATTGTTTCAATTGCAATAGAGATATGTTATAATATATAATAGATAACAAATCCTATTTGGAAAAAAATTTACACATGTCATCACCAAATTAAAAGTTACTTTAATCATTTTCTAAAACCTTTCTATTCCAAATAATTAATTTTTATAATAAAACTATTTTTATTTAAGGAGCAATCAAGTCATTATTTTCGATTAGAATCAGCAAGGGACAATCTTGAATTCATGAGAAATTCAAGTCATAATTTTGATTCTGATTAACATTTGAATAATCTTGAATTTACGAATTTAAATCATAATTTCTAATTAGGATCACAAGGGACAATTTTGAATTAATGAAGAGTTCAAGTTATAATTTTGATTCTAAGGAACATAAGGACAATCTTGAATTCATGAATTCAAGTAATAATTTCCAATTAAGATCATCAACATAGATAATCTTGAATTCACGAGGAATTCAAGTCATAATTTTGATTGATTTGGAGATACATAAGGATAATCTTGGATTCATGGATTCAAGTCATAATTTTCAATCAGGGTCATCAATGGACAATCTTAAATTCACGAGGAATTTAAGTCAAAATTATGATCTTGAGGGACAATCTTGAATTCATGAGAAATTCAAGTAAGAATTTGGAATCCAAGGAGACATATGGACAATCTTAAATTCATGAATTCAAGTCATAATTTTCGATTAGGGTCGTGAGGGACAATTTTGAATTCACGAGGAATTCAAGTCAAAATTATGATTCCGAAGGACAGCTGGACAATCTTGAATTCGTGAGGGACAACCTTGAATTCATGAATTTAGTGTGTCCTTTGAATTAACGAGAAATTCAAGTCATAATTTTGATTGAGGAACATATGGATAATCTTAAATTCAAGTCATAATTCAAATTTTGAAGACCATAAGGACAATCTTGAATTCATGAATTCAAGTCATAATTTTTTATTAGGATCATCAAGGACAATCTTGAATTCAAAGCATAATTCATGGCTAATGGACAATCTTGAATTCATGAACTCAAATAATTTACTATTAGGATCACTAATGGACAGTCTTAAATTCACAATGAATTCAAAGCATAATTCCAATTCTGAGGGACATTGAGACAATCTTGAATTTATGAATTCAAGTCATAATTTCCGATTAGAGTCATCGATGGACAATCTTGAATTCACGAAGTATTTGATAATCGCTTTATAGATATAGTTCTTTGAGCATAATTCGTAACGATTATCTTCTTTTTCCTTGTTGATAGCTCTAAGTGAACTCATTTGTTCAGTGTTTTTAGAGTTTTATAGTCAACTAACATTAGATAGTTAGTCTCTAAGAATTAGAAAAAAAAAATTCATATTTTGCAGGTGAATTTCATATCTTGCTTAGCGCGATTCCACAGTTAGCGAGGGCACCTAGGTGAAGTCTAGGATTTTGTGGAGACCTAACACTAAGCCTGAAACTTTGAGAGCAAATGTTGAAGATTGAAGAAGTGCTAAGCCTGATTTGAGGCTTAACAAATTTCCCTCTATGAAGAAGAATTCGCTAAGCCCCATTTGACGCTAAGCGTGAAACCCATTTCTCGTTAAGCCTCATTTGATGCTTAGTGCAATGTCACTTATGTAGAAAAAGACAAATGCGAGATTCGTTGCTCTTAAGTGCAAAATGGCTAAATTAGGTTATTCTATTCATTATTGGTGGAGCCTAGGGATCTAAGCGCTGTCATACTATTCCATTCCATTTTTCATTTTGCCTCTTCCCCTTTACTCATGTACCCATCCTCCATGGATCTTTCTTCCACCTTCATGTATAACTAAACTCCTCTAGTTAAGGTTTGAGGAAGCCATTTGAATCTCATGTAAACTTCTCCTGAGTTTTTTACAAGTTTGAATTTCGAATTTATTGTTTTATCTTCTTCTCTTAATGCTTTCTTGGGTATGGCTTACCTTTAATCGTTGCTTGGGTTTATTAATTGCTAGGAAGCTTTTCTATACCTAGAAATAGAGATAGAAACTAATGACATTTATGCCTAAGGATAAGATAAGAGTCATTAACCAAATTTACATTGTTGATATTCTAGTTTTTAATTGAGTTTTATTGCTTTTCAAAGTTATTTTTCACACACCCTCTGTTTTAGTAATACAACTTGCATAATTGAATATATTATGTGAGTCCCCGTGTTCAATACTTGATTTCTTATTATTTTTATTTACTTGAACAATTTTTGGTACGCTTGTCGAAATCCTAACAAGCAGTATTCAAGTCATAATATTTGGCCATCTGTAATGGAAATTACATTAGTAGGAATATAAGCTGAAACATCTCCCGATTGAGTTTCAACTATAGGTAAAGCAGTCATACTTCCTTCGCCTAACTGAGAACTTAATTTAGCGGCTCTTTCCAAAAGACGCGAATGTAAATAAAAAACATCCCCTGGATAAGCTTCGCGACCTGGTGATCTTTGTAATAGAAGAGACATTTGGCGATAAGCCTGTGCTTGTTTGGAGAGATCGTCATAAATGATTAAAGTGTGACGTTCACGGTACATAAAATATTCAGCCAGAGCTGCTCCTGTATAAGGGGCGAGGTATTGTAATGTAGCTGGATGAGGGAAAATCTTAAATTCAAAAGGAATTCAAGTCATAATTTCAAATTATGATTATCAAAGGACAATCTTGAATTCACGAGAAATAATTCAAGTCATAATTTGCTAATAAGGTCATTGAGGGACAATCTTGAATTCACAAGGAATTCAAGTCATAATTCCGATTTCAATGGACATGGTGATCATAATTCACAAAAAATTCAAGTCATAATTTCCAATTTGGGTCATCAAGAGACAATCTTGAATTGAAAAGGAATTCAAGTCATAATTATGATTTTGAGGGACTATCTTTAATTCAAGAGGTATTGAAGTCATAATTTCCGATTAAGGTCACTGATGGACAATCTTGAATTCATGAGAAATTCAAGTTATAATTTTGAATCCAAGCGACATAGGGACAATCTTAAATTCATGAATTCAAGGCCTAATTTGAGGGACAATTTTGAATTCACAAGGAATTCAAGTCAGAATTCTGATTCCGAAGGACATGGGAACGATCTTGAATTCAAGTAATAATTTTTTATTAGGAGAAACAATCATGAATTCGTGAGGAATTCAAGTTATAATTTCTTATTAGGATCACTGATAGACAATCTTGAATTCATGATGAATTCAAATCATAACTTTGATTCCAAGGGGCATTCTTGAATTCAAAAGGTATTCAAGTCATAATTCCAATTCCAATGGACAATCTTAAATTCATGAATTCAAGTCATAATTTTCGATTAGGATCACTGAGAGAGAATCTTGAATTCACAAGGAATTCAAGTCATAATTCCAATTTTGAGAAACATAAGGACAATCTTGAATTCGTGAATTGAAGTCATAATTTTCGATTAGAGTCACTGATAGACAATCTTGAATTCACAAGGAATTCAAGTCATAATTCTTATTCTGATGTACATATGGACAATCTTAAATTCATGAATTCAAACCATAATTTCTTATTAGGATCACCAAGAGACAATCTTTTATTCACGAGAAATTCAAGTCATAATTTCAATTATAAAGAACATATGAACAATCTTGAATTCATGAGTTCAAGTCATAATTTCCAATTAGAGGGATAGTCTCAAATTCACAAGGATTTCAAGTCATAATTCCGATTCCGAGGGACATATGGACAATCTTGAATTCATGAAATCAAAAGTCATTATTTTCTATTAGAATCATTGAGGGACAATTTTGAATTCACGAGAAATTCAAGTCATAATTTTGATTCTGAGGGACATAGGGACAATCTTGAATTCATGAAATCAAATCATAATGTCCAATTAAGGTCAACTAGGGACAATCTTAAATTCATGAATTCAAGTCATAATCTTTGATATCTTTGATTAAGGTCACTGAGAGACAATCTTGAATTCACCAAATGTCATAATTCTAATTCCAAGAGACATAGGAACAATCTTAAATTCATAAATTCAAGTCATAATTTCCAATTAGGGTCAACGGGGGACAAATACATGAGGAATTCAAGTCATAATTACAATTTCATGGGACATAGGAACAATCTTAAATTCAAGTCATAATTTTCAATTAAGATTACCAAGGGACAATCTTGAATTCACAAGAAATTCAAGTCATAATTCCAATTCCAAAGGATATAGGAACAATTTTGAATTCATGAATTTAGGTCAAATTTCCAATTAGGGTAACCGAGGGACAATGTTGAATTCACGAGGAATTTAAGTCATAATTATGATTTTGAGTGACATAGGGACAATCTTAAATTGAAGAATTCAAGTCATAATTTCTCATTAGAGTCACTTAGGGACAATCTTAAATTCATTAGGAACTCAAATCATATATTTCATCATATTAGGGTCAAGGACAGAGAATAATCTTAAATTCATGAAGAATTCAATTCATAACTCCAATTAGGGTCATTGAGATCACTTGTGCACTCAAAGAATTCAAATTTAGTGAAATAACAAATCTGTCTAGCTATATAATTGAGGGTCATTCTATCTTTCATGAAAAAATAAACCTTCTTGAATAATCAGGATTCGGTTATTGTCGCAGCAAAAAACACAGGCATAAAACATTCATGCAAAATCAATCATACCAAAATCAAATAGGGAGAGGGAGAGTAAGAGAGAACATGCCTCAAAGAAAGAATGATCATACGAGCGACAACACCATGTGATCACAAGGATCGTTTTACTCCAATCTCATTTTTGACGAGGGCACACATTGGTTCTTACTCTCTTACTATTGCTCTCTATGATTTTCGTCAACACCATGGGATCACAAGGACTATCTCAGTGTGATTTTATTTTATTAATACAAGTTTATATTTGATTTTGTATCTTATTTTTGGTTAAAATTACATAAGTTATTCCCCGTACAAACTTTACCTTCTAGTTTTGGACTTCAAAATAATTATTTTTAGCCTTTAATTTATTGGATGAAATCATTGGATGCAAAAAATATGAAAAAAAACTTTACCTTCTAGTTTTGGACTTCAAAATAATTATTTTTAGCCTTTAATTTATTGGATGAAATCATTGGATGCAAAAAATATGAAAAAAAGTAAGAGTAATGTCTTAAAAAATTTTAAAAGCATTGGATGAAAAAATAAAATCTAAAAAATTTAAAAATATGAAAAACAAGAATAATGACTTGAAATCATTTATGCAAAAAAATGGAATTTTAAAAATATGAAAAGCAATAGTAATGTCTTCAAATTTTTGAAATCATCAGATGCAAAAATTTTTTTAAAAAAAAGCAAAAATAATGTCTTAAAAAATTTAAAAGCATTGGAACAAAAAATAAGCAAATTGTTATCTCACCTTGTCCAAAGAAGTATTCTGCCTACAAACTATATTGGCAGTTCCAATATCTCCTTTGGTTGAAAACTTCACACCCTCCTTGGTAACCGAAATGACAACTTCAACAAAATAATAAAAAGTAATCAGCATAACTTACTGATCAAAACAATCTAACACTAACAAAACACTAAAACAGAGTAGCAAAGCTGATTACCAGTGTCACCAATACTGCTGAGATCCTTGCAGATCCTAGCAAACTCAGCGGATGGCATCTTAACAATGGCATGATACTTTGCCTCTGGAATTCCAAGGTGCTCACTATCAATGTCCATCAGCTTCATCTCAAAATCAGAAATCTTATCTTGTGCTATAAAACACCAAACCCCAAAACACAAGTTAATAAAATTGCTAAAAATAGTAATAGATTTTGCACACCAAACACTTCATCAACACTCACCATTTCTCTCTTTTACTTCTATTTCTCTCTAGGTGTCTAGATCTGTACGCTCTTCTCTTTTACTTCTATTTCTCTAAGTGCCTACTATTAAATAATGCATTTCTCACATTTTAATTTAAATGCTAGACAATTCAAAGCATAATAAACAAACGAATCAGAACCCTAACATTTCAAAGTGAAATTGCAATTTCTTTTCAAGAAAAATAGAATTGAAAATCAAACATAACGATAAGTGACACACAGTGCGAGACTGATTTCAATTCAAGAACACACATCTTGGTAGGTTTTCTTGTCAAATTCGTAAAAAAACGCTAAAGAAAGTCACATCTGGTTCACGCGCATCAAACACGAGCAAGAAACACAGACATAATCATATAGCAACAAAACAAATTGAATTAATCAAAAACAAAACCCTAAATCATCAAATTCAGCAACAATTTCAAAAAACTAAAAAAGAATGCTCAAGAAAAGGGAACGTACTAGGGCTTTCGAACATGAAAGTAACGGTGTCGCTACCGTCGTCG
The DNA here is from genome assembly GCA_014843725.1 of Amphicarpaea edgeworthii. Taxonomy (NCBI): domain Eukaryota; kingdom Viridiplantae; phylum Streptophyta; class Magnoliopsida; order Fabales; family Fabaceae; genus Amphicarpaea; species Amphicarpaea edgeworthii. Next base: position 8,246,589 of record CM026325.1, read on the forward strand.
GCTTTGATGGTGATAATGTCATCATTACCGAGGTTCATGCCCATGGAGATGTTGCGGTCGCAGCGGTAGTGCTCGAAGCTTTCAGATCGGAGGAGGAGCGCGACGAGCGCCAGGTGGCTGGAGTCCATGGCTTGGAGGAAGAATCTGGTGGAGGAGCAATCGAAGTTTGCATCGTTCACGAGCTCCTTGGTGGACTCCAGAACCTTCTTCAGGAGCGAACCTTGCACGAGACGGAGTTCCAACAACGCGACGGTGATGATGATCGGAGAGGGCGAGAGAAGAGAGAGAGAGAAAAAGAAAGAGAGATTGGGGTTTTTAGCGGGTTTCGGGTTTTGCGCGAAAATTGAAATGAGGAGACGGAAGGGGGTTTATATAGGTGAAGGTTCTGGAAGCAGTTGGCGCGATTCGGGGGAAATAACTCAGTTCCCAAGAGGTTTTGTGGAATGTGTCGTGTGTGGAGGGAAGTAGGGATGGCAATGGGTAGGGTACTATAGTACCCGTCCCCATACCCGTGTTTGAAAAAAGTATCCGTTTCCGGCCCCATACCCGTACGGGTAACAATTTCAATCCCCATTCCCATACCCTCTGGGTACCTATATACCCATACCCGCACTCGCGACCCGCACTTTTCATATATATAAAATTAAAAATTATATAAAAAAAAAAACAAAAACTTAGGAGATGTATTGGATTAGGATTGTTTAAGATTTGAATAATTTTTTTTTTTTTGTAAAAATGTCTTGGGTATTCAATCAAGATTGTTAAATGATAAAAAATAATCTAATAGTATTCAATCAAGATTATCAAGATTTTTTTTTTTCAAAAGGCAACGAAATCTTGTGGTATTCAATTGGGATTTTGAATAACGCAAAAAAAAAAATCATTTGTTATTCAAAATTATAAAGATTTTATGAATTTTTTTAATTGGATTTTGGTAGATTTTATAGACTTTTTAGTTGATCATATAAATACCAAACCCTACAAACAATCACATTCAACTATGAGAGACTTTTCTTTTTCTTTCTCATCTCAAACTTTTTTATTTATTTCATTATTTTTGCTTTGAAGGCAGTGACATAATCTCTCACCCACACATTTTTTTTTTTTTCAAGATGAGACTTTTCATATGATTTTAATAGTAATGTGTTCATACATCAAAATCACTATGAATCAATTTACAAGCCTACAATGTAGTCCACTATCTCATTCATTTTAAGTTCATAAATTTTTAATGAAATGAAAATTTTCATAAAAGAAATAGATCTCGAGTCTAGAAGAAGTTTTAACTCGGGATAAACAATCAAGTTAAAGTTTTAAAAGACCTTTCTAAACTATTGCAATCAATTTTGAAAAAATATACAATTTAACGTAGGAAACAAAGAGCAATGTTTGGGATGTTATAAAACATAGACAACTTTGGATATTCTTCAAGTTAAGCGAGATGATTAATGTTTTGATCATCATATATTTTTTGTTGAATTATTTGATTTATATTTTGATGACATTATTGATTTTATGAGTTAAATGAAACATTTTATATTTTTTACTAATATTTTGTTATTATTTTTCACTATTACTTTATGAAAATTTGTGAAAAATATATCTCAAAATGAGTTCATGTACATTAGGTGAGATGATTCAGTTTATGATAATTTATGATTAGTGATCTTGTTGCACAGGCAATAAACATGCATGAACCATTTCACGAAGTATGTGTCCGGGATAATCCAAAGTCTCGATAATTAGCTCGCGGTCTTCCGATCGAAAAACAACGTCGATGAAGACGTATAGGTGCACTATTACGCGGTAGTGATTCTAATTTTCCATGCATTTCCCATTTATCACTTAACGACGGAACTTTGCTTATTTCTTTTTTTTTGAGGATCGGCGAATCAAATTATATTTCTGTTCCAATTTTTGTCTCTTCTTCTCCCTCGAATCACACTTTTCCTTGCCATAATGGTTCATTTCCTATGTTCAATAATATTTCCAAGCACACTCTTGTTGGTTTGTGTTTAATAGTTTTGAATTTATTTTTTTTTAGAAATCCATAAAATCTTTTCAAATCTTATCTTATAAATATGTGAAATCCTATATTCTAAATCCATTAAATCCAAATTATAAAATCCTAATCACAAAAGTCATCTTAAAAAAATCTTAACAGTTTTTAGTTTCTACAAAATCTTAAAAATCTTTAAGACTTTTTTATGCCAAAAAAGTATTTTAAAATCCTAATCCAATACACCCTTATATAATATTAAAATCAAACGAATATTGATTTATATAAATAAATAACATTACAAAAATAATCATTCAACATAAATTTAAACAAAAACTCTAATTAAACAGAAAAAACTAATATATTTTTAAAACTAATTAGTTTATAATTATATATTAAAAATAAAACATAAATAGATATAATATTTTAACTTCATCATCCGAATTAATTTTTCCATATTTTGTAAATGCTTATTTCCATAGTTTCTATATTACTTTAAACTACTAATACAAATAAAAATTAAATCATAATAGAATATCAAAATTAACATATAAAAAGAATAATTAAAATAATAAATAGATAATTGAATAATTTAAATAATAAAATTATAATATATTAATTAATATGTATATACATAAGGTGCGGGGCGGAGCGGGGTGGGTACTACAGTACCCGTACCCGCACCCATCCCCATGAGATTTTGCGGGTAAATACCCGCCCCATCCCCATCCCCAAATATGCGGGTTATTACCCTACCCGCGTATGGGTATTTTTGCGGGTGCCCGTAGGGTCTGGGTCCATATTGCCATCCCTAGAGGGAAGGATAAATAATTTGATTTTTTTTTTTTTATGTCTTTCTACGATTAAAATCCAATAAAAATAGAAATAATATATACACGAAACTGAACATTAAACAAACTTAAAATATAAATTAAATTTGAAAAGTAATCAAACTGAAAATCAAATAAATTAAAAACCAAACAAACTTCATCATAGAAGAAGATGCCATTAAAAAAAAAAAAAAGTTCAGGTAAATTATAACTACCCAATTTTATAAAAATTGAAAAAATAGAATATCTTTTAATACATTTTAGAAGATATATATTACATCAATTTTCATCATCATAATGAATTTTCAATCCAACGTAGAAAATTCTTTTAATAGTATGGTATCTATTTTAAATAATGCATTCTAAAAATTATCTTATTTATCACCATAAATACACATAATATTACATAAAAAAAATTACTTATTACTTAATTTTAAAAACTTACATTTAAAATTAACAAATTAATTATAAAATATGAATTTTTTTATAATAAAATAATATATTTTAAAATATTTTTTAACCATTCTTAATTTACAAGTACACACTATTCTATCTAATTTGTATAATTTTTAAGTATATTACTGACCATTGATTTAATTTTATTTTTATTTTCAACTAATTTTTTTAGCGTAAATATATTATCTTGTATTTTGATTAATGATATTTTTACAACCAATTTTTTTTTATACTCTGTCAATATTTTTTTTTTTTATCTCTCTTTATATCTCATCATCTCATTTATCATATTTATATTTCTCTTTATTTTTTCTTTTCCCTCGCTGTATCAACTAGTTTGGATATAAAAATATTTTTATTTTATTATCTTTGTTTTGCTAACACTAAAATTAGCCTTTTATACATGAATTGATACCTATGACAGGTTTTCGAAATTGGAAAATTCAATTTGTTTTGCTAACACTAAAATTAGCCTTTTATACATGAATTGATACCTATGACAGGTTTTCGAAATTGGAAAATTCAATTAACCAACGCCCTCTTGCACCACGACATCCAATTTCATTGGTAAGCATCTATTATACTTTCCCTCCAGATAACAAAGTATATGATGCATTCTTTTGAATTTATTATGATGAAAATATGAACAGCATAAATGACGTAATTCATTGCACATAAAAACCAAGCAAAAATCACCTTTTATTATAGAACCAGCATACAAAATTTTGTATAACATGATATCTCTTGTCTATTTTCACATTTTATCCAAATGTAATTAAACGTACTGTAAGAAAAATAGTTCAATCCAATTCCTTCCAACACTCCTAACAAAATAAAGACAATTTATTTGCAAAACGAGAAGCATATGTTCAAACCAAGTCATCAGAAATGGTAAACAATAGAGAAAGCATAGTGAAGTTAGCTATATATTGAAGCCGTGAAAGCAAAAGCAAAGGCAGAAGAAGGTGATTATATTCCTTTGCATTATCCCTTGCCGGAGTTGGAGGAACGAATTTGAGTCCTTTTGTCTAACTTTTTCTCACATCCCCACACCCAACATTTAGCATTGCCACTTCCTCCCCACTACCTCCACCCCAACCCCAACCCTCACCACCACCTCCACCTCCTCCTCCGCCGCCGCCTCCACCACCGCCGCCGCCGCCGCCGCCTCCTCCTCCTCCACTTCCACCACCACCACCTCCCCCACCTCCACTTCCTCCTCCCCATCCATGACCTCCACCTCCACCACTACCTCCACCCCAACCATGACCTTGTCCATTTCCTCCTCCTCCTCCACCACCACCACCACCTGATCCACCTCCACCTCCACCTCCACCTCCACCTCCACCACCACCTCTTCTTTTTCGCCCTTTATGTCCACCATTCCCCCCACTGAACTTCCTTCCACCTAATAACATTCCGGAGGAGTTTGTCTCACCTACACCAACATCACGAGAAACTTCAGCAGTAGAGGTAGAGTTGTGAATGCCCGCAACCTTTGTCTCATCATGAACATCATTTTTCACATTAGCCAAACAAGGACTTGCGATGATCAAAACAACCACCAGAAGCAACCCAAAGACAGTAGTACCCTCCATGTCTAGGCTTAATTTGATGCATGAATAACACTTACCCGATACCACCCTTTTATATATACTCTTCGCATTGCACTACACACACTAACAAAACAACCCCATAAGGCTGCAAAAGTTAGGCCACAACGATGATGAATCAAGACAAGATACACAACTTTGATTTACCTTCAAGTGCAATTTTTGTCCCCACCTCCATTCTCCCTGCTGCAACTTCATTTGTACTGCAATGCAATCGAGACCATATAATTTATAGTAAAATATGTTTTTTTTTTTTTTTTAATGAAGTATTGAGATTTTCATTCTCCCACTCATGTTAAGTGTATTTTGTTGACCTCACTTTTTTCTTTTAAACTATTTTTTAAAAAATAATTTCTTTAATTAAAAAAATCATTGACACATTGACATAAATTAAACACTATTTAATAGTGAACGTACTCAAACTTCAATTTCTTTATTACTTAGTTGACTTCACTTTATTTTAAAATGTTTTCCTAATAAGTGCACCACACGAGCATGAAATTAACGGTTTAAGACGCCAATTATATATACACGAAGGACCACGATGATGTCTTTATCTCCACATGTATACCTTTTTATAGCTATAATAACATGTTAGCATATAATATAAATGATAAATTAATGTCGTCATGGAATTTATTTTATTTTAGTCTTGCTAGCTGTATTATATATTATATGTTGGTATAGTAGTGCGCATATTTTGTTTTGTTTGTCTGCTAACTAGATATACGTAATACTTTTGGCCTTGTGCAACTTGAACGCCTCTAGCCAAGGTCTTAATTAAGTTAATGTGGTCATAGTGATGTTGCAATTTTCTTGCGATTCTTAGTAGTTAGAAAATTTGCGATGACTACGAAATCTTAATATTGTAATTGAAATCGCGTCACATACCATTATTTTAAAAGCTTTAGTTGCAAGTCCATTCACGATGGATGCTATATATGTATATAGCGTAAAGCACATGGGATGGAGTGTTGTTGGGTGGGGTGGTGTTGGCTTTTTCTTAACTTAGAATTTTATTTTCGTGCAAGCTGCATGTGTGATAAAGATTTACATGTGGAGGACATCAACAATATGTACTATATATTATTAGTTTATTTGGACACACTAGAAGGACTTGTAGAAGGAAAAATATGAATAAAAAAAATAAAAATAAAAATAAAATTTTTTTCTTAATAGTTAATTAGTTTTTCATAGAAAAATTAATTTTGTTTTTTTTTTTTCATATTTTTTTCTTCTACTAGAAGTCCTTAGGTCTCCAAACATGTCATTTATATTAAATTAGATCAGAGGGAAGATTGGTAGTGGAGGTAATGCATGCCAGGGTTGCCTTAGATTTTTCAAGTGTTATACAGAAATGAGTTCCAATATATGTACTGGTTTGGTTAATTTGATGCTAATGGGAAGGTGCATGCCATCATTTCTATGTATGAAGGAAATTTTATCTCTTAAATTAAGGAGATAACGGGCACTTTAATTCTGAATATGCAAGATTAATAGGACATATGACAAAAGTTGGACAAATTTTATAATACTAAGATGTACAGCCACGTGCTTGCTAGAACTCAATTGAACAAAGTCAATTTCATTGATAATAGCGATTAAACAAAGTCAATTTCATTTTATATATCGCTTTCTAATCTTCAATTGTTAATTTAATTTACATTTACTACTCAAAATTCAACTTTTTTAGTTATTCTTTTTTTATATAAATATTTTTTTAATGTAATGTTTAACCTAGTAAAATAATTCAGCCTGGTGCAAATGTAAGTGTAAATATAAGTGGCCTGGTGCACCCGTCATTCCAAAAATAAGGTTCAAGATTAGGCTTTTAGCCTCTTTCAAGATTGTTAAGCCCATTAAAGAATAGGGTTTTGCTATTCCCTCTCCTTTGATCACCTTTCTTTTATTGATTTATAGTTTTTTATTTTCTACGATTCGAACTTATATTTATTTAATTTTCAAATGTCAAAATAATTACTAAGTCAATGATATGATTTATAATTGTGAAACATTTATATATATATATATAGAGAGAGAGAGAGAGGACGTTTCAAGTAAAAACAAATTTTATATAAGAACATGAGAATAAATAATAATAACCCTTGGATTAAAATTAAAAATAATAAACGCATAATTAAAGCCCCAATTTTAAGTACATCACTATGAGATCCTATCCTTCTCTCTTAGTTTTTTTGCATTTTTTCCCAACAGTACAAACACAAAGGCAAAACAATCACAATTGAATCTTCGTTTAATTTTCTTCCACAATTATAAATATGGTTACCACTACCATCACCACCACTAATATGATCACCATAGTCATTTTTGTCATCGCAAGGGCCATTGTCATCGCCACTATCATGGGCGTCATCCCCGTTGATGCCCATGATAATGGCAATGACGATGACCCCCTGGCGACGACAAAAATGATAGTGGTAACCATGTTGATTGTGGTGGCAGTGATTATAGTAATGATGAAAACTCTTGAATAGGATTTCATGGTAATGCACTTATAATTAGGATCTCATAACAACTCTTGAATAAAATCTCATGGTGGCGGTGGTTACTGTTTTGCTTATGTGCTGTTAGGAAAAAAAACACAAAAACAAAACTAACTGAAAAAGTGAGAGGGGTAGGATCTCATGGTGATGCATTTAAAATTGAGATTTTAATATGATACGTTTATTATTTTTAATTTTAATCTAAGGGTTATTATTATTTGTTCTCATTTAAAGGTTGTTCTCACTTGAAACACTTTATATATATATATATATATATATATATATATATATATAGACGACGTTTCAAGTGAGAGAGTATGTTTGTTATAAGAGATGAGAAATTTAAATAAAACCATTGATTAAATATTAATAGTCCAAATGTAATTTTGAATGAAAATTAAATGTGATCTTCATCATATACAATCATATCTCTCTTAATTATTTTTCCGTCACCATCACTACCACCACCATCATGGTTGTTGTCCCTATGATGGCGACAACAATAGGGACGATAACTATGATGGTAGCTCTATTGGTGGTGACAACAGCTATGATAATGGTGGTGGCGGTGACGGTGGCCCTGTTGGTGATGGCGACAGTGGTCGTGGTGATGCCGCCATTACCACGACTACCATCGCCACCACCAACAGGACCACCGTCACCGCCACCACCACCATCATAACTGTTGTCACCACCAACAGAGTTACTATCATGGTCTTTGTCCCCATTGTTGTCGCCACCACCACCGTGACAGTGGTAGCGGCGTTAACAATGGGGACGACAACCATGATAGTGGCGATGGTGGTGACGGTGGCCCTGTTGGTGGTGGCAGTGGTGGTCGCCACCGTCACCACGACCATTACCGCCACCATCATGGTTATCATCCCCATTGTTAACGCCACCACCACCATGGTCATGGTGGTGATAACAATGGGGACGACAACCATGATAGTGGCTCTATTAGTGGTGACAATAGTTATGATGATGGTGGTGATGGTGGCCCTGTTAGTGGTGGCGGCAAAAACGACAATGATAACCATGCTGGTGGTGACAATAGTAGTGATGGTGATGGGGGTAACTGCGTGTAAATGTGAATGAAATATGCACAATAATTAAGAAATATATGATTGTATAGGATGAAGATCACATTTAATTTTAATTCAAAATTACACCTGGACCATTAAGATTTAATCAATGGTTGTTATTTAAACTTCTCATCTCTCATAATTAACATGCCCTCTCACTTGAAATGCCCTATATATATATATATATATAGATAGATAGATAGATAAATCTTTCACATAAATTTTATTTATTATTTCTTGTGTTCTCAACAATAATTTAATAATTTAAATAAAAGTGAATTAAAAATGTTTGATTTTGAAAGTAAGGGAATCAAATGTCATGCTTTTAAATTAGGGATCAAAATTACGGATTTGAAAAAATAGGAGGACCAAAACTACAATTAATTTTATTTGTTTTTAGAAGTAATTTTGTTTGTGAGGTTAGGTGTTGGTGAAGGCAAGAGTAAAGGGGGTAACTGGACAATGGTTAGAAAGGCTAATGGACATATAACTTCCTTCTTCTTCTCTAAGTTTCCTTGAGAATTACATGGAGGCAGAGATTTGGAAGGTCTTTCAACGGTACGGCAAAGTTATGGGGTGTTTTGTGCGAATAGGAAAGATAAAATGGTAAACAGTTTTACATTCGTAAGGTTCATAGATGTTCCCAACGTCTTTGAATTGGAAAAACAACTGAATTAGATCTGAATTGGGGATACTAAAATTATGGTTAATATACCAAAGTTCAATAGAGGTCACAGTAACCTGTGTAGGCGCTCGGACAACCTGCCCTTCGTTGGAAGACCTAATCCTAAGGTGACAACTTATGTACGAGGGGGTCATATGAATGATCGAACATATGCACAAGCTACGCTATCTAGAAGGAGGCTGACAAAGGGAGAACTCATGGAGAAGAGGAAAAGACTTGCTGAAGAGAAGGAAAAAATATAATGGGGAAGAGAAATCAAAATAACTTTGAAGAATGTTGATAATCGCTTTATATACGTAAATATTACATACTATTTTGTAGTGATTATCTAATGTTCTCAGGATTTTTAGCTTAGCTTGAATTCATTTTATATAGATTTGTATAGTTTTGTTAATTCTAACCATAGGAAACTATTGTGAGAAATATATTCAAATTCATGTTTTGTAGGCCTATGTTCAACAACAAGGGAAGACAAAGAATTGAGATAGCTCACGCTTAGCACCACCGTTCACTGAGCGCACCTAGCATTGAGCGAGGCAGGCGGTCTATGAAGCGCTAAGCGCAAGGTTGCGCTAAGCAAACGTTTATCTTGAATTGAAAGTTTGCTAAGCATTTAGTTGCGCTTAGCGAAAGCCCTGTATCTAAGATGAAGATATGAAGAATCGTGGACTTGCACTCAGCGGGGATTCGTGCTAAGAGAAAGTTCACTTATAATATATATAAGCTTCACTTTGTAATAAGGGAAGATATTCAGACCTTGATTGGATTTTGAGCTGCTTCTTCTCTATTTTCTCTGTTCCTCCTTCTCCTACTTTGTAACTCTTTCCTAAGGCTTCTCATGACAATGAAAGGCTAATCCATTAGTGTTGAGGACTTGGAACTAGGTGTTGAACATGTAAACGCTTTCATTCATATCTATTAAATGAAATATTCAGTTTAATGTTCATTTCTCTATCTTTATTCTTGTTATATGATTTGATCAGTTATATATGCATGTTTTAGAGTTTAACTGCCATTGGCAAATACTTTTGAACTTGGAACTGAGTTTTAACTCTAATGGAGTGTATTTCTAGACATAGGATATATTCCATTAGCTTCGTAAAGATCTCTGAGCTTCATCAAACCATTCAACTGAACTTACCAAGACATCGGAAGTGAGGTTGAGCAGTTTAGGCTTGATTTGATGAAACATCACGTTTTAAGCACTTTTAGATCAAAGTTAATTTGAACTATTGCTTTGAATGGAGAATATATCTTGTATTTTTACATGGGAAGCAAACCGATTGAACCAAATCCTTAACATATCCATCCTTCCCTCCTCAAACTCAAGCACGCCAACTATTCGATCATAGTCATAAATCACCATTGTCGTTTTATTGTTTATCTTTAGTGTTAATCGTTAGTGTTTAGTTTAATTTTCTGTTGTTACTATGTTCTATACATAAGCAACTTTTAAAAAACCAAATTAGTGTTTAGGAATTGATTATTTTATTAATATTCAAATACAAACAATTCTGTGTGGATTCGATACTGGGATCTTCCCTTTTAAATTACTTATGCGATATTTAGTACACTTGCCAAAATATTTCATCAAATGACAAATGGCTCGACAAGTGCTGGGTAGGAAGATTAAAAGATTTATCGTGGTTCGACAAATTGGAGGACGTGTATATCCCTAAAAGAGATGGTTTGATCAAGTTAAAGTACATTGGGGACGACATGGTACTCATACATGGCATATCAGACACCTCATCTTGGGAAGGTTTGAATACGGTTAGTGAAGCATCGATATTCTATTCGGTAGAAAAATGGAATCCCATTCTAACATCAAGTAACAAGCTTGCGTGGATCCATTGTATTGGAATCCCCTTACACGTTTGAGGCGAAGAGTGCTTTGCTTCTGTGTCTAGTACTCTGAGAGAATATGTTACTACAGACAAGGCGTCTTTAATGTGGTAAATTTATCGTGTATTTGGCAAAAATTCACGTGGTACATGCTAAACGGGAAGGCAAAAAGCAGGATTGATAGGGTATTGGTGACTAATGAGTGGTTTGATAGTTGGGAGGGTAGTTCCTAAATCATCCTCAATCAGAACGTGTATGATTATTGCCCTATTGTTGTCAAGGACCCTCGCATTAATTGGGGTCCTAAGCCTTTTAGGGTGCTAAATTGTTGGTTCTCGGATCAAAACTTTCAAAGCTTCATGGAATCAGAATGGGGTAAACTAGAGGTTAACGGATGGGGAGCTTACAGTAGATTCAAAGTGTGGAATGTTGAGACTTTTGGCGCGTTGAGAAAAGGATGAAAGGTGCTCAGCGTGAGCTTTGTGATTTGGAACTAAAAGAAGATAAGGGTCTTCTCGACGAAGAGGAAATTAAAAAGAAAATTTTACTACAAGAGGAGTTCTGGAAGGAGGTAAACTGATACGATTCAATCATCCACCAAAAATCAAGAGTTAAATGGCGTTGAGAAGGAGATCACAATTCCAAGTTTTTTCATGCCCAAATTAATTGGAAGAGGCAGAAGAACTTACTAAGGGGGTTATTGTGTGACGGAGAGTAGGTGGAAGATACTATTAGAATCAAGGTTGTTGCTATGAAGTTTTTTGAGGACAAATTTAAAGAGAGGGACACTAATAGACTGTGGCTTGACGAGGTGGAATTTTCCTGTCTCTCTGAAAAGGATAACATGGGTCTATCTACTATGTTTGTGGAAGAGGAAATCAAAATGGCGGTGTGGGAGTGCGGTGATGAAAAGAGTCCTGGCCTTGATGGGTATAATTTATGTTATATCAAAGCTTTTTGGGAAACTATTAAGGGAGATGTGTTTAGATTCTTATATGAATTCCATGCTAATGGGGTCTTCCCTGAAGGGCGGCAATATTCCTCATTTATCTCACTTATTCCTAAAGTTAAGGATCTGTAGTCATTGGGGGAGTTTAAACCAATATCTCTAGTAGGATGTATGTATAAAATTCTCTCTAAAATACTTGCAAATAGGCTCAAGAGGGTGGTAGGGAAGGTCATTGATCCTAGACAAAGCGCTTTTTTGGGAGGGAGGCATCTAATACATAGTACTCTTGTTGCTAATGAAGTGGTGGATGAGGCTAAGAGGAAAAAGAAAAGGTGTCTGGTCTTCAAGGTTAATTATGAGAAGACGTATGACTCGGTGAGTTGGGATTTTCTAATTTATATGTTACGGACACTTGGGTTTGGTGAAAAGTAGGTCAAATGGATCAAAAGGTGTTTGTACAATAGTAGGGTTTCTGTTCTTGTGAATGGTAGCCCCTCTACTAAATTTTCTGTCTCAAAAGGTTTGAGGCAAGGTGATCCTCTTATTCCTTTCCTTTTTAATATAGTTGCTGAAGGGTTATACGGCTTGGTGCAAGAAGCAATTAAGAAGAAAGTCTTTGCTAGTTATCTCGTGGGTAAGGAGAAGGTCCCTGTTAATCTCCTGTAGTATGCTGACGATACTATTTTCTTTGGTGAACCCTCGTTGGAAAATGTTATGATGATCAAAAGCATTCTCAAGTGTTTTGAGTTGGTTTCTGGACTCAAAGTCAACTTTCTTAAAAGCAGCTTTGGGACCATTAGGATTGATAAAGAGACTTCTTGAGAGGTATGCAAATTTACTAAATTGTAAACCCATGAACTTCCCTTTTATGTACCTAAGGATTCCTATTAGTGTCAACCCTATAATTGATAAGATGTAGAATAAGTTAGCTGGGTGGAAACATAAGTTGCTTACTTTTGCTGGTAGGGTATGTTTAATTAATTTTGTGCTAGCCTTGCTCCCATTATTCTTCCTATCATTTTTTAAATTGCCCAAAAACGTGGGTAAGAAACTAATTAAATTGCAAAGGGATTTTTTTGGGGAAGAAATGATGGAAATTTGAAAATTTACTGGGAGAGTTGGGAAAATATTTGCCAACCCAAAGAGGTAGGTGGCCTCAGTATAAAAGATTTGTTTACTTTTAATGATGCTTTGTTGGCAAAATGGAGGAGTGAAATTTTATTGTCTAAATATGAAGGATGGAGAGCGTTAGAGAGAGGTACAGCGTCAAAATCCTCTTCCATTTGGTGGAGGGATATGTGTCTTATTTGTGGTGGTAACAATTCAAGTAAGTGGTTTGATCCGTTGATTAAATGGAGAGTTGGGAATGAGGACAAAATTAACTTCTGGAGTGATTGTTTGGTTGGGGATACTTCCTTGGCTTGTAGTTTTTTCCTAAGTATTTTTTAATTCTGTTTTAAAAGAGGAACCAATTGCGAGCTTTGGGGCTTGGTTAATGGGGAATGGGAGTGGCATTTTGAGTGGAGACGAGAGTGGTTTGTTTGAGAGTGTGAGAGTTTTTCTATAAACCAATTGCTACTGTGTCCTTCTGTAAAGCTTTTGAAGATTCCTTGGAACATACTCTGTTCTGTTTTGGTGCTCATTTGTGGATAATATTTGGAAGCAATGTTATGCTTGGTTAGATCTCAAAGTCGTTCTACATGTAGAGGTACATTCTCACTTTTGGCAACACTATTTTGGTCCTGCGGCTGGTGTTATTATTGGTAGATGGAGAGTAGTATGGTGCGGTGTTACTTGGTCCGTTTGGAATGCTAGAAATGACATACTATTTAATGACAAGGTTTTTAATAATCAAGGTATACTGGATGGTATAATGCTCCATGTCTGGACGTGGTTGAAGATCTATGATAAAGCTTTTACTTATTCGCTTGTTCAATGGTGCAACAGTCTTGGAGCTTGCATCAGAGGGTGAAGTTGTGTGTTTTACAAGTGGACTTGGTCGTTATTTGTTGCTGATTTGGTATTTTGAGGCTGATGGATTTCCTACTTATTGTCTTGTTTTTAATCTACGGGCGGTTTTTATGTTCCATATTTAGTTGTCAGCGGGTTGGAATGTATGTAGTCTGAATGCTGGTACTTTGCTATTTGCTCCTGTTTGTGCTTATGTTTCAACCCATCTCGGTTCTAACATTAGCTGGAGACGTGTACCTTGGTTTATTTTTGGCCAAGAACTACTTAGTTATATATATATATATATATATATATATATATATATATATTATTTTGCTGATAAAAAAAAAAAGTAATTTTGTTTGAGTTACAATCAAACTCAAAATCTAAACATTGATTCACCACGTTGTTAAAAATATAATTAGTATACGAAAACTGTTGACATACACAAAATAGATTCCGTATAAAGTAAATAAAGAATTAAAAGGGGAGAATAAATTAGTAAAATGTGAGCGAAAAAGTAGAGAAATAGAAGTGTGTATATATAATGTCTTTATAGTTGTAAGTACTGTATCACTTTTTTTGTTATTGGAAGAAAAGAAGAAGAGAAAAACTACAATACATAGAAGAAAAATCACTTTAATTGTGTATCATCTTTCATTTTGTTTATTTTTTCAAAAACTTATTAAATGGAGGGAAAAAAGAAATTGAGTAAAATGGAAATGGAGAAGAGCCACTCCGAAAGATCGAGACATGTATGATTTGTAAATGTTAAATGAGAGAAGATTAAAACCTTAAAATGTAAGAAAAATAATCATAGGGTAGGAGTGTCATGCTTGTCTGTCGTATTAGTTTATGCTTTATATTTTTTCAAAATAAGTAGGCGAAGATGCTTTTGGATGTAGCTAGTAGCCATGCACGTGCATGAAAGATATCTATAGTTTATATTTAATCCATTGTTTTTTTTAAGAAGGCAATTTATGTATTATAAAAACACTTAGTAACAGCACAAGGTGTGCCCGAAGAATCTGACAGTAAGAAACAAAGACAGATGTATGAACTTTATTCAAATCTCAATATGCATATACTGATTCTCTATTCCCGCAATAACACTTTGTAGCTTTTCGTATGATTTTTTTTTTTTTTATGTGCTCAGAGCATTTCTCTTGCGCGCTTATGAAAAAACAAAGACACAGATGTATTCTTTCGCTATATATATGACTTTTTCACGAGAATTCTAGTTAAGGAAGTGTTTAAAAATTTCATATCCTAAAGATATATAGGCATAAGTTGAGAGTCAAACTTTGGTTATTTTTATAATTTTAATCAACGTTAATAATAGATGGATACAAATACAATGCTGGATACCTGCAGAGTGCTCTAAATTAAGCTGCAGCTAGGTACCTAACATCTAGCAGAAGTTAAGATATAGAACAATTTAGCTTCATATATATCAGTTATTAAATCTTTCACTCAATTATTCGAGTGGGTTTTCTTTATTAAAACACTACCTTACGTACGCATGGACTGTTTAATTTGCATTGAAAATGTGACCAACAGGTAACTTGTTATACGAATCGACAGGAAGTCATTTTACATTTAACAAATGAAAATATTATGTTATACGAATAATTGAAATTATGTATAGTTATGATTTGACATATTACCAAACAAGAAAATGTCATCGTCTGCACGATGCATTCCGATATTAGTTAATTTTAATTTAAATGCAGTACGAGAAATTAAGAAATGATGAAAAAGAAAGGGTTTTTGAAGAAGCGAAGAGATCGAATAGGTGGGTGGTGTTGAAGATCAGACTTGAAGCTATTATACAAATCAACCAAAGTCCACGAAGAGACGTTTGTTTAGCCTAAAGAACAATTATTATTATAAAATAACTATAGTCAGACTTTTGGAGGAAATTAAACTATAGTCTCCACACATTAATTAGTAATTACCACACCCATCTATTACTTGTAGGTTCTACGTACATTCCCCTCAAATCTTGCCCTAGCCTGTATGCAGAGTTTTCATCGATCTACACCACACTGTTCATTTTTGCTTCCATTTAATTTCCCAGCACCATACATCATTGTATATACCACCTGCCCATATCCTCATTAATCAATAATCATCACAAGTTGTTTGGATATTAAAAAAAACTAGGGAATATATATATAAATTTTCAAAAGATTAATCCTCACAAACCCAATTATATATCTTCCCATAATTTCATAAGATAATTCCATTCGATCGAAACACCTATCAAACCACTTTGAACCATTATATATAAAAACCGATATATAATTCTTAAATAGGGTCCACCCTAGAAGAAATTGTGACTATATAAGTCCCGTAATGTCTCCCTCAAGTGTATACTTTTATGTTTAAAAGAAAAATATTCTTTCTGCTTTATTTTGTTTCTTTAAATTTCTGCATATGCATTGAAGAAATTCTAAAAAAACAATACGTTCATAACTTCAAGAGAGGTGTAAGAGACACGTGAATTGATCCACACCATGGATTTTTTGCTGCTCCAAGCGAAAACCGCAATGGAACCATTCCTTACGCAGCAGCTCTTGTTCATAATCCCGGTGACATTGCTGCTGCTGGGTTTACTGTCTAAAATTCGCAGAAAAACGGCACCGTATCCACCGGGGCCGAAAGGCCTACCCATAATAGGCAATGTGAACTTGATCGACCAGCTGACACACAAGGGTTTGGCGAACCTCGCCAAGCAATACGGCGCCGTTTTGCACCTCCGCATGGGGTTCCTCCACATGGTGGCCATTTCAGACGCGCAAGCCGCGCGTGAAGTTCTCCAAGTCCAAGACAACATTTTCTCCAACCGCCCCGCGACAATAGCCATCAAGTACTTAACCTACGACCGCACTGACATGGCCTTCGCGCACTACGGTCCCTTCTGGCGCCAGATGCGCAAAGTCTGCGCCGTCAAACTCTTCAGCCGCAGGCGCGCCGCATCCTGGAGCGCCGTCAGAGACGAGGTCGACTCCGTCGTCCGCGCCGTTAACGCCAACCTCGGCTGCGCCGTCAACGTCGGGGAGCTCGTGTTTTATCTCACGAAGAACATCGTGTACCGCGCTGCTTTCGGATCTGGCTCCCGCGAGCGCCAGGGCGAGTTCGTTTCGATTCTGCAGGAGTTCTCGAAGCTCTTTGAAGCCTTCAATGTTGCGGATTTTGTTCCGTGGCTTTGGTGGGTTGATCCTCAGGGTCTCAACAAGAGGCTCGTCAAGGCACGTGCTGCGTTGGATTGTTTCATTGACAAGATCATCGACGAGCACGTGCAGAAAAGGAGTAACCACAACAACTGCGACGAAGAAGAAAGTGACATGGTTGATGAGTTGCTCAGTTTTTACAGCGAAGAGACTACTAAACTGAATCATAATGAATCGAACGATCAGCAGAACTCCATTACACTCACCAAGGATAACATCAAAGCCGTCATCATGGTATGATATATATATATATGATCTCGAACTAAAATATTTTATTATCCACGTGTGTGACGTAATTATTATTGATTGAAATTATAGATGACGTGATAATTAACTGATAACCATGCAAAATATGTAGGACGTAATGTTCGGAGGGACCGAAACGGTGGCGTCCGGAATTGAGTGGGCAATGGCTGAGCTGATGAGAAGCCCAGACGACCTACGGCGCGTGCAGCAGGAACTTGTCGACGTGGTGGACCTGGACCGGCGCGTGGAGGAATCAGACATTGAGAAACTCGTATATCTAAGATGTGCGGTGAAGGAGACGCTGCGGCTGCACCCGCCGATTCCGCTGCTGCTCCACGAGACTGCGGAGGACGCGGCGGTGTGTGGGTACCGCGTGCCGAAGGGGTCGCGCGTGATGATAAACGTGTGGGCCATAGGGAGGGACGAGAAGTCGTGGGAGGAGGCGGAAGCGTTTAAGCCGTCGCGGTTTCTGAAGGCGCAAGGGCCGGATTTCAAAGGGAGCAACTTCGAGTTCATTCCGTTCGGGTCGGGTCGGATATCATGCCCCGGAATGCAACTGGGTCTCTACGCGCTGGAACTGGCCGTGGCGCACTTGCTTCACTGCTTCACGTGGGAGTTACCGGATGGGATGAAATCCAGCGAGTTGGACACGAGTGACGTGTTCGGACTCGCCGCGCCCAGGGCGAGTCGACTCGTCGCGGTTCCCTCTAAGCGCGTGGTGTGCCCTCTCTAAGACCCAACTGCCAAATGTTAAAATACACTAAGTCAATTACGGTGCGAAGAGCTTCAGTGCTTAATTTGGCACATTCAGTTTTTTTTGTTTTTTTTTTTTATGTATTTATGTATGTGAATGATTCTGAAAACGTTATTGTTGGATGTTGGATGTATTTTTGGCGAGTAAATATCCTCTTCACTATGATAAGATATTTAAATGTTTATTTATACTATGCTGGATACAAGAAAACTTTCCATTAATAAATGTAAACATAGTTAGAATTTTTTCTTGTGAAAACCAAATTAATTTTGTTTGTTAGCCGTATCTATTTGTTTCTAAATACATAAATTTCTACCTTTTAATAAACTTGTAACTAAGCTTTCATTATATGTCAATTTTTTTTTTTAAAGGCAAGCATAACTTCCATACATAATGATGAATTTATTTTAGGGAAAAAAATTTGAAGTGAGATTTTTTTTCCATCTAATAATAATAATAATAAAATATTACTTTTTGTACCTCCTCTATTCCTTCTTTGTATTTTCTTGTCTATCAATCAAAACGTAAGACATTACATTAACCCAATAAATATATATTAAAAGTAACAAATTGTACCATAGTCCCATAGCACTTGGACCCCATGAGCCAACATTAACAGCATAAAAAAGTGGTTGTTGCTTCCTGCACCTCCAAAATCCTTCTTGCACCTCTTTTTTGGTATTTGGAATGACCAATCTAAAAGGTTAAATTACATTTCAGAATCGATGCAGATTTTGGCGAAAGATGAAAAAAAATAATCGGGAAAGAGTGCAGGAAGCAGGTTGGAGGTGTAGAAAGCAACCACCTAAAGCCTAAAATAGAATTCATCAACTATAATGAACCCACTAACAAATTCCCCCAAACCCATGGATCCCATATAACAAAGTATAGGTTCAAAAAACACGTGGACCCTAAGCCACAACGTAGCTTTATCATCTCCAAAACATTTACTTGATCCTAATTCCTAAGCCTTTGATTTTGTTGGCAACCCAAAAAACTATTAATGGTTGATCAGCTGATAATAATGTTTTTAAATGGGACTCGGAGGGGACCTTAGTCGCTACTTATGCCACCACCCTTGTTGGAACCGTCTCCGTTGCGGAAGTTGAAGTTGTTTTGTCCTCCATGACGTAATCTATTGGACAACAAGACAATCATACTTGGATTCAACAACATAACCTTTGAAACAATTGCAAGCGATTGATCGATTTGATACTCTTGAAATCACTATAATTCTGAATTTGATCATATTATAGTTGCATGTAACAACTTTTTTAGTTCGATTAACAATTTATACGTGAGTTTCGTTCGTTATTCATATATTTGATAGGATGTTTAGATTCTTTACTAATCCATAATTTTTTTTATTGTTTTTCTCCATATATTTATGCTCAAGTTATCAATGAAATGTTAGTTGATTATTAGTTTAGTTAAAAGATTGACTGAAAAAAAAATGTGCTTTAGACGCTAGCTACTAAAGATTTAGAAAAAAACTGTATGATGCACGGATTTATTTCATTTGTGTGAATAGAAAGGAATATAAATATTGTTTATTTCTATAGGATTGGCTTCTTTAATAAAAAAAAATATATATGTTTTTAAAGAAAAGCCTGAGACCTATCAGCCATTTAGTGAGACTTGTGTTGCCAAATTATGTCTTCTCTCACATAGGCATATTCTGAAATAATTTAAGCATATCAATTAATTTGTAGTGTAAAATTACCCTACAACAATTTAGATAATAGTGTTCTTTTATGTAAAATATTCAATCTGAAATTATATTATTACATTGTAATTTAAAAATAAATTGGCATTTTAAACATTAATAAACTTTAATGTAAATATAAACATGTATAAATAATCCTGGCACAAACCCAAACAAAAACTTTATTCCACCGTTAGGATTTATATGAGATTTTTGAAGCAAGGTTGAATTATGATAATTAATATAATTTCTTATTCCGGATTTATATGAGAATTTTTAAGCAAGGTTGAATTATGAGTAGTATAGGGCCAAATTAATTAAGCAACGGATGTGGAAAAAAGGGGTCATACATCTAGAATTCTAGCTAGGAATGACAATTCAATTTCAAATATATTTCACAGTAGTAGAGCAGTTGCCACCTTCCACTATAGCAAAAGAAAACCCATGCATCTATATCCTTTCTCTCCCATATGATTATGACCATAAGTGTTGGATTATGTAGGCACTT
The DNA here is from genome assembly GCA_014843725.1 of Amphicarpaea edgeworthii. Lineage (NCBI taxonomy): Eukaryota > Viridiplantae > Streptophyta > Magnoliopsida > Fabales > Fabaceae > Amphicarpaea > Amphicarpaea edgeworthii. Next base: position 8,266,954 of record CM026325.1, read on the forward strand.
ATATAGATATTTTGATTTTGATTTATATATATATTTATTGTACTCACTGACATGTAAATAGTTGCTATAAATACAAAACCAATTAATATGACTTTTTAAAGTGGAAGGAAACTTAATTATTGGAAGAGGACATCCTATATTTCCAACAACAACCAAAAATACTCATTATGATTACTTTTATATACATATATAAATAACTTTACTTCATTTTTCATTTTTTTTTCTATTAATTAAATAACTTACAAAATTGTATATATATATTTTTTTGCCTATTTTCTTTCCTTTCCTTTTTTCTTTTATAAAAAAGTTTCGCTTTCTTTCTTAATCTAAACACAGCCTATTGATAAATGTTAAAGTTAGCGGGTATATCATTTTCCAAGAGCAAAAAATAACGATAAAGTTTATCCACAGCTATTGATTGATTATTGTCACGATAACGTAAGTGATGATATGGCGACGCTAAAACACGCAATATGCTTCTGCTGTGGCCTTCTGGTGTGACTTGGCGAAAATCTGCAGAAATATGCTTGAGTGTAATACTAGTAAGAATATATAAACTTTTTTTTTTTAACCCTTACGAATTATTTATCCACTTTATCGATTATTAATTTTTATCTGAAAACTTGATGAATATTTTTAATAGAATTTTTTTTTTCTTTCAATTATGTTTTTTTTTCATTAGAAAGACACTCTCTAATCATAAATTTTAATTAAAAAATTAAGATTTGAAGATTCTTACCAAATGTAATTAAATGTAAAATAATTTTATACTGTAAATTAATAATTATTCATTATTTTAATAGCTTTTCCCTTTTAATTAACGGTATAAGATTATCTTACATTTTTTATGCATCATCATTATCCGAAAATAACAAAACTAATAATTAGTAATTAGTGTTGATGCCAGGAAAAAGTAACCAAAAAGAAAGGAAATCTTAATTAGATGCAAGGTGGTAAAACGAAACCGTCAACAGTTCTTACGTCGGTCTAGGTGTGACAACTTAATTACATATCTAGAGTTATTAATTATAGATTTAAATAAGGTCCAGCATCAAATCTATCAATTTTCAATACTGCTGAATGATCACAAGGTTCAACCTATTCTATTTTCATCAATTCCGTCTGCCTTTTTTAAATCGGATAAGAACAAGATTAATAATAACATGCAACTTGTTTTTAATAGGTATTATGTTTTCTTGTGTTTCTTTCTATATGTTTTTTAATCAATCTATTAATTCGATCATAGAGTTTACAAAAAATACCTATTGTTTTAGAAATAATATTTTAAAAAGTTACATTTTATGTATATTTTAAGAAAAATAATTATAACTTACCTAACATACACTCTTTCTAGAAATATGTTAGTATACAAAAGTAAATATATACGAGTATTTTAACTATACACTGATAATTTTATATAGTGGTACAATATTAGTTTTAACTATTGATAATTTTTTACAAAAAATACTAAAACTCAATTTAGAAACATGTAAGGCAGTTATTTGAATTTTTTTGTCTCTTTTTATAAAATGTATTTTATGTATAGTTATCATTTGTATTATTATTTTTTACTACAATATTCTCAATTTCTCTACAGTAAATACTAAATACTATAAATCAATAAGATAAAAATGGTGAAGACGTACGGAAGAGGATAACTAACAGATATTAATTAAGTGAAAAGTAATTTAAAAAAAGGATATTCCAATAAGACAATGATTTTGAGGATAATTTTAAAAATAATATAAATTATTAACAAATTTAGTGATACCAAATAAATTATTAGTTTATAATAAGTGTAAGTTAGTTAAAAAAAAAAGTGTATATAAAGAACTCACAAAACCTCAACACGTGCGCGCGCAGATCAAATTTCAAATTCTCAACCTCTCTCAATTTTCATCCACGCTCGCTCGCCCCTCCTAAAAAAAGCAAGAATAGAAAAACATATGGGTTCACAATAATGCAGTTTAGTCTTTATATAATCATCAAAGTATTTTCTTCTTCCTAAGGAACCAAATTGATAGAGATAATTTTTTTTAAAAATAATATGTATCAATGATATAAAATAATTTTATATTATTACCATCACAAATAAATTCAAAGAGTTATGATTGACTCATAAAATCCATAAACATTAATTTTTTTTCTTTTTATATAAAATAAAACTATTGACAAAGACACATGGGTTCATCATTAAGCAAACATAAGATGACAATATTAAACTATCTTGCATTTACTTAATGTATAATTGAAAAGAAAAACCCAACAACCAAATACATATATACTACTAATTTATAAATATAGAAAACTAAAATCAAGACTTGCAAAGAAGTCATCAACTAATTAATTAGTAAGGCACGAGTAACCCTAAAAATTTAATTAACAATATAATCCGTTCAAAACATATTTGCACTAACACGCGCATTGCTTTAAGTGTAGCCTTTGTGTGATTGTATCACATGATCGCTTTTTTATCTAAGATTATACAAACCTTAGATTCAACTTTTAAGAGATATTTATATGAGAAAGTGTCTTTACTAACCACCATATTGTTTTGTCCATCATCGTGATTGAGTGTCAACTATTGTGATCCGACGACTGAGGATTAAGAGTTCCAACTAAGTAATTTATATAAAATTATGAAACAATCTTCACTATTAAGAAGATTGAAAATTATATAAAGTTTTAAACCCTTATAGACATTTTTTTTTATTCTAGAAATATGAAATAATAGTAGCAATATTTAACTGTAGAAACATGTACAAGTTTCTGGTTATTTTATTATGCAATTGGTTCTAGCTATACCGTATGTGATCAAGTAGCGTTTATAAACTGCTAAAGGGCATCATGATTTATGAACGTTTCCTTTTCAACAGCTTAAATTGTTTGATCCTAATTAAATATACACGTTACAAACGCATGCAGCTTTTCTATTTATAATAATTACCATTGAAAGTGAACTTTCTTTTTGAAAGAAAGTGAAGTTTCTATAAATGTGACTATTCCACCTAAATAATTGTTACCATCACGTTAAATTGATTCACATTTCAGATAAAGAAATAATTGTAGTTTTTGCGTCTTTTGAGAGCTTTGGCTTTTGATGTAGTAGTTTTTAGCTCTAACGCATAAACAAAACGTCATTTTAAACATGCATATGCATATACAATATCAATATGACAATATATCATATCATATCATATCAATATATGTACAATTAGAATCGGGCACATCTTATTCCATGTCGTTAGACGTTAGGGATTAAATTTCCAGATTTGTATATACGTAAGTACGTAACTTGAGTATGAAAAAATATTTGTTGAAAATGGTTAGTCCTTAATTAGATGTATATATTAATGGCTTATATATGTTTCTATTGATTTGTACACGTTATGCCTTGTGCGCATGTAGCTGTTTTTTTGTTTATAACTGTTAGAAAATGAAATTACTACAAATAGCGTGCGTGCCCATTGCCCCATTCCACCCATGTGTTTTTTTTTTTTTTTTTTTTTTTTTTTTAGTTATTGCATAGATTTGATTGGCGTATCTTTTGAGCTTGAAAGAAAATATTAAATTTTTTTTATTTTGACTGACGAATTAATTAGAAGGATATATACTTCAAAATGACCAATAGTAATACTTTTGAAGTTTTGTACGTATATCTTACTATTAACATATTTTTTATTCTTCTAGTTGACATTTTTTTTAAATGGATTAAATGGTAATTTACTTTTTTTTCGTTCTTTATTTTCTTTTCTCACAAAAAATGTATAAAATATAGATATAAATAATATAGATACAAAAACGAGGTTGACGAATATGATTTTTTTTCTTCTTTTGAATGTTATTAATTAGGAGGGGTGGTCATAAAAGCATATATGCATGCATCTCTTTATTTTTATTTTCATTTTCCGTAAGCCACCAACTTTATGAGTAACGTGGCGTATCATGTAAGATCAACATATATGCAAAAGGAATAAAATTGGTAAACACCTTTTTTCTTGCGTAGACTTCAAAGAGAGAAATATAAATGGAGAAGAGATCAACATGCATGAATGAGTAGTATAATTGGTAATGTAATTTAAGAGAGATTTATAAAAGTTGAACAGTATCAGTTATGTGTTTAGACTTTAGAGTTTAGACGGTTCAGGTCAAAATCAACACCCAATCAATAATTCCAAATAACAACGTCACATTCATCTTTGGAACAAGCTGAAATTTTTTGTACAAGAGAAAAAAAAAAAAATTTAGTGTTTGGGAAACAGTTGTAAAAGTTTGATAAGAAAAAGTTATTGTCGTGCATGGAGATATTGAAGCTTATATTCATTTCCCAGCAGTTTTTTTCCTAAAAAAATATTATGTCTAAATTATCTCCAAAATTCACAATAATGGCCTCTCTTTTTATTTCTGTCAGCTTCGTATCATTTTTTTCATAACTTAATATGTAAAAACTGATTTATTTTGTGTGCATATAAAATTAATTAGTATATTAAAATCACTTTTTAATAAACTTATTCAAACAAAAATTATTACTTTTAAGTAATCCAATTTTCACAGCCATCGAACCACGCTATTAAAGTCAAAATTCGCATTCCAAAAAAAGATTAAAGTCAAAAATCCAAATAGTGTTATACATATATAAAAAGTAATTTTTCCTTGAAATATATAACAGAAAAAATAAAACGTGTTAACCTAGAAGTCTAGAACTATATTTCAAACTGTGCTTTTTTGCTGATGTGTAGTTTAGTTGAACAAATTTCATCAGATGCACCTGTAATTTGAACTCTAAAGGCAAGAAATATTAATATGAAGGACCAATTAACACTAATGAGTCAATGATTTTTTTTATGAGACTAATGAATCAATGTTGAAAATTCCATTAATTTACTAATTACTACGACCAGTACAATGTCATCTGTCTCATCTCTCGTGTTAGATTAGAAAATTAAGAGAGATATTTCCACAAGCTTGAAATTGTGATGTTGTAGGCATTATAATTTTTCAACGCGAATTTTTCAGCCCCTTCGAAAACTCAGTATTCAATTCATTCAGTCGCTTTTCTCTAGCTCTTATTTTTCTAGCCTTTTCCAATCACTTGTTTTTCAATCGTTATTAATGGATTTGGTAACTGTATATGTCAGTCAAAATAGACCAATCAAAATATTAAAGAGGCAGACATGGAGATATGATGATATGACAATGTTTTTTTTTTTTTTGTTGTGCACAATGATATATGTCAAAGTTTATGGATATGTATATTTTGAATTTAAATTAAATTCAAAGATTTATATATGTCGTGATTCTTTGGGTAATAATAATAATAATGCAACATTTAAATTTAGTTAAATACTTTAATTAGAGTATCATATCGTGTGGTATTTTTTAAAAATATTACGCTTTTTTACCTCTATTATTAGTCGAACAAGTCTTATATAAATTATAATAATGCGATGCACCATTTTCTTTTTACGCTGGATGTAAATTATAATAACTAGTTACAAATTATACCTTATATCTTTTATAAATATTTTTAAAATGATTCTTGTAATTAAATATTATGGGTAGAAGTTAAGGAAATATTTTTTTAGTTTTAATATTTTTATAAGTATTTAATTATTTAAATTTAACTATCTTTAATCGAGTGAAATATATATTTTGTTTTTTATTTACACAATTATAATTTCTTATTTAAACACATTTATGATTTTTCCTTTAAACATATTAATTTATATTTTTAATGATAGTATAAAAAAATATATTTTATATCATATTTGAAGAAAAAAAAAAGTAGGCTAAATTATAGTTTCTCAAATTCACAATTTTTATTTGAGTTTTATTTGTACGTAACATTTAGTGTCGTAGTTGTACAAATAAAATTGACAATTTTTGTTCATATATATATATATATATGTTAGATTATGAACTAATAATTATAATTAGTATAATTTTTAAGTTAATTATAAACTAATTAAAAATTATTAATTATAAATAATTCTAATAATCATAATTATTAAATGAGGGATACCTTTAATTTTGTATTCCATTTTTAAATTTTGAAACTTTTATTTTTTACCATTAAATTTCATAAATATAATAAATGACTTCATACATACATATATATATGAATGCACGAAATCAAATACCTATAGATATGACACTGTTAAAAATCATTATCCTTCATTCAATACCTAATAATATTAATAAATCTGCATTTAAACTCATGATCATAAATGATATTTGAGCCTAATTGTTAAATACTAGCAAACTTCTACACTATAAATAATTACAAATGACAAATGAAGCAATAATTACAAATTGACACCTTTAGTTTTTTTTAATATTTGAAACTGTTATTTTTATAAATTATTATTCATAAATATAAAAAATGAGTGAATAAATTAATGAATGCATACAGTCAGATACTTATTTTATATTATAAAAAAAAATATCCCTATAATTATTATAATTTATTAACTAAATGAGAAATTAAATAAGAAATAAAAATAAATTGTCTAAAATATTCTTATTTTGGGTGAAAAAGTGTGTAAAAATTTCTTATTTTATATTACAAAATATACAAATGTGAAACTATGTAAGTAAAAAAAAAAACTGTACAGAAAATACTTTGGATCTAAAATAAAAAATTTAAAAACTATTATTTTTTTATAGGCAATTTTAAAAACTATTAAGATCACTTAATCAACTAGATCTTATCAGCACCTAAAAAACAAAAGGATTACATCTTAAGTAACAACAAAGCAATACTAAACATGATTTTACTAACCAAGTAAAAAAAAAAACACCAAAGCTCCATCAAACTAATAGACACTTAAGAAATCCTTAAGAAGAGAGATAGAGATTAATTAAAGAATAGCCAGCATTATTGTTAGGTTGTAATTATCTTTATTTTTTTTATTAACTTTTTGTTGTCGATCCACCTATATAAAAGCTAAACCTTAAAATGAAAGGAAGCAGCTTTTTTCATTTTCGTATATTTTTGAGGCACGTCTTACTTGCATGGTGCAACACGAGCAACACATGCGCTTTCTATTTTAATATATTTGGTATATCTTAAAAATGCAAGGCTTCATTTGCTTGTCTTCTAATCAAGAAAACACTCAGTCACATGATCCACTTGGAGGACTATAGATATTTGTGTTTTTTTTTTTCGTTTTTTTTTTCATTTTATGTATAATTCTTAACCAGGGCCCACCCTACAAGAAACTTGTGATTATATGTTTGGAAAAAGTATATAAATATACCTGTAGACAACAAAGTAATTGAAAAATGTAAGTTTAATAAATACTTAAACAGTATGATTTTTTTAGGTAAGCATCTTATTCGTGCAAAGTATCTATGAATCCACTCGGATCAAGGATTTAATTATTAGTGATTTTTTTAAATGTAAATAACAAGATATGATAAAAATAAAAGAAAAAAGAAATGTCAACAAAGTGTTTAAAATAAGAGAACAAATCATAGAATATAAAAATAATTTTACATTATTATAGTAAATTCATGATAAATTTGTTAATTATATAAATTATTTTAAAATTACTTATCCGAATTGAAGTAGTAAAACAAAGTATAAGTAACTTTTAATCATATGTGTCTTCTGTGATATCATTTTCAAAATATTATTTATTTAATTATATTTTTTCTGAATTATTTAATTAGAGTTTTATTCTCAACAGTTTTTTTTTTCTTATACAATTAAATATAAAGGGTATTTTAAAAAATAAATCAAATTCTTGATTAGAATCTCAATATTAAATGGCTTTAATTGATTTCTTAACCGAGTTTTTCTAGGAGAGTGATTCAGTTTTTTTTTTTTTTTAATGAAATCACTTTATACAAAATCATAAAAAACTTAGTAGATTGAAATGTGATTATTATTTTATAAGAGAAAAAGGTGGATGAATTAACCGTGTAGAATAATTTTACACGATATTATTTTACACAATGAACATTAGAATCATTATGTAATATATGTCAGAGTGTCAGAATCATGTGAGTATGACAGTATATAAACCCCGTTATATCTCTGCTCACCTTAGCAACACTTGGGTTGCAATCTATACACAGTCTTCACCAACTTTTATCACTATTCATTTTCTTGGTTCCTTCCCAATATACAACCAGTTAACCATGGATTTGCTCCGTGAAACGACGTCGCTCTTGTTGTTCATAATCCTCCCCGTGACATCGCTACTGCTGCTGGGCCTATTATCCCGAATCCGCAGAAAAACGGCGCCGTATCCGCCGGGCCCAAAAGGCCTGCCAATAATAGGCAACATGAACATGATGGAGCGGCTAACCCACCGCGGCCTGGCGAACTTAGCGAAGCAATACGGCGGCGTTTTGCACCTCCGCATGGGGCTCCTCCACATGGTGGCCATCTCAAACGCGGAGGCAGCGCGTCAGGTCCTCCAAGTCCAGGACAACATCTTCTCGAATCGCCCCGCGACGATCGCCATCAGCTACCTGACCTACGACCGCGCCGACATGGCCTTCGCGCACTACGGCCCCTTCTGGCGCCAGATGCGCAAGATCTGCGTCATGAAGCTCTTCAGCCGTAAGCGCGCCGAGTCGTGGGACTCCGTCAGGGACGAGGTCGACACGATCGTCCGCGCCGTCATGGAAAACCTCGGAACCGCCGTCAACGTCGGGGAGCTCGTGTTCAACCTCACGAAGAACATCATCTACCGCGCCGCGTTCGGGTCCAGCTCCCAGGAGGGGCAGGACCAGTTCATTTCGATTCTTCAGGAGTTCTCGAAGCTCTTCGGCGCGTTCAATATCGTGGACTTTGTTCCGTTTCTTGGCTGGGTTGATCCTCAGGGCCTCAACAAGAGGCTCTTCCAGGCACGTGCCGCGCTCGACAGCTTCATCGATAAGATCATTGATGAGCACGTGACGAAGAAGACGAATAAGAAGAGCAGTGCTGGCCAGAGCTGCGATGTAGAAGAAAGTGACATGGTTGACGAGTTGCTCAATTTTTACAGCGAAGAGTCCAAACTCAACAATGAATCCGACGACTTGCAAAACTCCATCAGACTCACCAAGGACAACATCAAAGCCATCATCATGGTACCAATATCATCCCACTCTTTTCATTTTCAAATACCTCCTTTTAACTTTTCAAAACATATACTATATAATCTTTTTTTTTTTTTCTGAATATTCAACGAAGACATGTTTGGATGCCTGTTAAAGTGCTTTTAAAAAATAATTAATTTAATTTCTTTAAGTAAAGTCTTTATCGCCCTCTTATTGATAAAAACACGTTATTAAGAAGAAAAATCTTATTAAAAGTGATAATATAATTTTTTCAACAGAAATTAGTCTTAAACACAAACTCAATAAATATTTTCGCTAAAATGAATATATAAATTTTTCTTTAGTAAAAAAATTCTCAAAAAGCGTTTTAGTTCTGATTCCAAACATGCTTTTACTTACATGCATGATATTTTATGACTGATTTTAGACTTATACAGTCAATATTTTGTTTATCTTCTTTTTCAATTTTATTATACTATTACTTATCAAGATTATCTTTTTTGATTTGTTCTTGTCGTCAATAATTAAGTTGTTGATATTTTTCATCTAAATTGATGAAGAAAGATTTCCTATCAATTGTATTTTTTTGGTGTTTTCCTTTATGATAAAAGTAATTATTAAATAAAACAAATTGTACCTTACTAAGATAAGACAAGATAAGAAATCATTAAATACGATGACTACAAACTGTAGATTACTTAGAAATAAGAAATTATTTCATAACATGGAATGGATAAAAATGAAAAGGTGAATAAAAATATATGAAAAATCAAGTAAAAATTAAAAGTGTTTTTGAAAAATAAAAAATAAAGAGATAAGTAAATATAAGTGTAAAATAATACAATAAATGCTATCATTTTTAATTATTTTTCTCTTTTTCCTTCCTATCAAACAATAATAAAAATATTCCATCTCCCTCCCCTTCTGGTTTGTCTCAGCTAAACAAGCAATGCACGTGAAAGTTCCAACACAGCGACAACTTTTGTCCTCGAGAGCTTTAAATCATTACTTGAAGGACCAAACAAATCATCACTTGTACTTTGTTTGAAAGAAATTGAAAGAAAGAAGAAAAATATTGATAATGTAAATAACAGAGAAATAAAATAAAATGTTTGATTAAAAAGATATGAAAAAACAATAAATAAATAAATAAAATAAGTAATAATAAATAATATAATGAATCACACAAATTTTAAACTTATTTTTACTATACATATTTTCAATCAAACATATAAATTATTTTCATCTTCCATCCTTCTCTTAATTTCTTCATTACCAAAACATACATTAAAGTGATCACTATTCTCTACTGTAAGTGTTGGAAAAAAAATAATTAAAGACGTTGAGCCAAGATGTACGTGCAAAGTTATATTATAATAATGAATAACTATAAAATTTTCTTACAATATTTAATTGATGAAAAAAATATATTAAATATTAGTATTTGTTTATAATATATCAAATATATGTATTTTTTCATTTCATTTTTTTTTATAAAGTACTAAAAATTTGGTAATTCACTCAAATGATGTATTCATATAGTAATCACTCAAATGACGTATTCTACTATTCTTAGCAAGTAAACTCCCATGCCATATATTTCCTTCTATTAAAATCAAATGGAGTAGCATATATATAATATAATTTGGTGTGAATATTACAAGAAAACATGAAATATACGCCGGCAAATCAATTGTATGAAAATAATTTTTGACTTATAGAGCTTGTTTGGGATTCTACCATATTTAAACTTTTTAACATAGTCTAAACTGTTTTTAAAAAAATAATCATGTTTGGAAATATAACTTAAATTTTGCAAAAAGTTTTTTTCTAAAAAAATAAGCTGTTTTTCATAATCTATAAATTTAAAGTTTATGATTATTTTTTCAACGGCTTATTTTTTCTTAGTTATTTTTACACTTTCTTATTCTACAAAATCTTATTTTTGATTGTATTTAAATAAAATTAATTATTTTTAAATTACTTTTAATAAATTTATCCAAACAAAAATTAATTATGATTATAATCAATTATATCAATAATCAATTATCAAAATAATCTAAATTTTTCGACTATCCCAAATACACCCCTTAGTCTAAGGATAGATTCTTAAAAGATTCCCCCTATTCCCCAATTCCCCAATCTGGTTCGTTTGTAAGTTTGTTTAACCTAAAAGGTGTTTCGTTTGTTTCAACATAGAAAAAAAAAAGAGAGTAGGGAGTTTATGGGGTAAAATAAGGGTAGAGGTGTGAGGGGACTAATCCTTTCTTCTTTTGCACATTGGAAATAATGGTATGTTTTTCTTTTGATTGTATTTTAAGCTTCTTTTTTTTTTTTTAAATAATTGTATTTGAAGCTTGAGTCCCACATCATTTTTTATAATTTGTCCATTCATGAACAGTAAAGAGAGAAAAAGGTTTGTTGTTAGACAATGACAATAAAATTTTAAATTATATTATATTTACTTTATATTTAAGATATTTATATTAATTATTTCATATACATATTTTTTTTCTTTCACTTTCTATATATTTTAACAAGTAAAAAGAAATTTCTTATCTCTCTTTCTTTTCACTTTTTCTTCAGTAAAATAATATAAAAAATATTATACATTCTATTAATAATTATCCTTTTTTTCATCTTATTTTTTTATATATAGTTTTTCATCTCTTTTCTGACATCCTAGCACCTATCATTTATCATAATTATATTTTTCAAACTTTTTTGTCTTTTTCGCTCTTTCTCTATATATTTTCTCGCATCAAAAGACTCCAAACAATTTTCAATTATTAGACCAAACATAAAATTTACGAAAGAATCCCCAGTCACGTGTGACAAAGAGGTTGTTTGTTTAAATTAATAAAATAATAATAATAATAATATTTTTAATCATAACAAAACATGTATTAGAACAATCATAACATATATACCTTAGAAATAAAAAAAAATGTGAACAAAACATGTGCTTCAATTATTCCTAGAGGCAATGTCCACGCACGCATAACTAGAGTTTTCTTCTTCTTAATTAACAATATACGTATATAACTTGCATAATAAAAACAATATACTATAACCACGTACAATATAAAATTTGAAAACATAGATCTTCGGGAGAATAAATGCCAATGGTATGAACTGTGAAGCCTCAAAGATAAGAAGTCACCATTGTTTTAATTTAGTGGGTAGTAGCTGTTGCCTGTTGGTGTCAATTCTCTTTCAGTTCATGTCATGGCGATATTTCATTTTCAAGTTTTCAAAAAAAAAAAAAAATGAAAAATGAAAAAGAAAACAATGATTTTGGTGATGCTAACTGATAACTGTACAATACCGTGATGCAGGACGTGATGTTCGGAGGTACGGAAACGGTTGCGTCGGGAATTGAGTGGGCGATGGCGGAGCTAATGAGAAGCCCAGACGACCTACGGCGCGTGCAGCAAGAACTCGCCGACTTCGTTGGCCTGGACCGCCGCGTGGAGGAAACCGACCTCGAAAAGCTCGTCTATCTAAAATGCGCGGTGAAGGAGACGCTGCGGCTTCACCCACCGATCCCGCTGCTCCTCCACGAGACCGCGGAGGACGCGACGGTGTGCGGGTACCACGTGCCGAAGGGGTCGCGCGTGATGATAAACGCATGGGCCATAGGGAGGGACAAGGACTCGTGGGAGGATCCGGAGGCGTTCAAGCCGTCTAGGTTTCTGAATCCGCACGTGCCGGATTTCAAAGGAAGCAACTTCGAGTTCATTCCATTCGGATCGGGTCGGAGATCCTGCCCCGGAATGCAACTGGGTCTCTACACGCTGGAACTGGCCGTGGCGCACTTGCTTCACTGCTTCACGTGGGAGTTACCCGATGGGATGAAACCCAGCGAGTTGGACACGAGTGACGTGTTCGGACTCACCGCGCCCAGGGCGAGTCGACTCGTCGCGGTTCCATCTAAGCGCGTGTTATGCCCTCTCTAGTGTTGAAGAAGTACCGCAAGTTTAAGAATAACGGCCTCAAAGGGCTTCACCAAAATATAAAAAAGAAAATGGCGGTGAAGTGCTTTGGGACCATTTTTTATTTTTTGTTATTATTGATCAGTTTTATTCCTCAACTGTACGTGGATGAATGTTTGGAGAAGGACATGCACAATGATTGTAAAGACAAAATGTTTTTTAGGTTTGCGCTTCTCTGTTATTATTGTAAAGTTGATTTGAACAACGCGCGAAAACGCCCTTGTTGATATTGTTGAATCTTTTTAATTTGGGGTTCCAAACTGGATTTATTTCCTTACAAACTTGATAAACTTTAATAAAAGTGAATTCCAAGTAATATTATAGTACTGCATGAATGCTGTAAAAATGCATCTGTCCTTATCATAAGATATAAGTGATATGAAAAGTATCATCATTTCTTAGGCTGAGTCACAAAAAATATGTATTGAGAATCCAAAATTGAGTTCACTGATAAGATGCTTTAGGGTTTTATTTAATGGTAGCATTACTTAATAAAACTCTAAAGCATCTTATTAGTGAACTCAATTAGGATATTATGAAATAAAAAGGTAGCTTATGACTGGACAGTGTAAAATCAACGAATGGAATGATAATTCAGGCTGAATTTCATTGCGGAGTACAAAACATAATAATGCTGCGTTACTTGTTGAATTTTGAGGTTGGTCACTTCTAACTTAGAAGTGAACATTGACATAAAGCAGCCATTTTTTTATTTTTTTTTATTGTGCAATTGGTTTTCATCAGGTACGTACTATTAACTTTCATCATCATATTTCACACTAGGCTTTTGAATTTAAACTTGCTACTCCATTTTCCACCATATTTACAATTTCCTTTATATTCAATGATATGTTATGTGTTATGTGTTTTTATGTTATAGTTCATTATATCTTTTGAAGTTATTAACAACATATTCTATTTATTAACATGGATGATGAAATTAACTTGTAACCTGTTTAACTTATATTTTGTTTAAAAGTGGATTGACCACCATCATGGCCAATAACTTATTTAGTAGTTATGGTTATAGTTATTAAATAACTATGTTTTGAGCATCCTAACTATAAGTTAAACACATTACAAGTTAATTTTGTAGTCTATATTGATAAATAGAATATTCCATTAATAACCTCAAAAGATATAATGAACTATGACATAAAAATACATAACACATAACATTGAATATAAAGGGAATTATGATTCTCACTATGAATATGGTGGGAAATGGAGTAGCAAGTTTAAATTCAAAAGCCTAGTGTGAAATATGATGATGAAAGTTATTAGTACCTGATGAAAACTAATTGCACAATAAAAAAAAAAAATTGCAAAGTTATTAGTACCTTATATCAATGTTCACTGTTCAAGATAAGTTGAGGGTTCTTATTTTCTCTATTGAGTTGTGAATGTTCATCATTTCATTGAGCTATTGCTATCCAAAGAAAAAGTCATATAATTTAGTACTGTCACTAATTAGAAATCATTTATCAACTTATAATATAGGACAATCATATGTGACAAAATGAGAATGTATATATCATTATTTATTTATTTGTTAGCACAAAACAAATTAGCAAAAGCACATGTGGCATATATTTATCTCAAAGGCTAGAGTTGATGAATAATCCAACCATCAAAGAACTGCATCTAGTGCTATTCATTTGTTTCTATCTACCCAATTTATATCCTTATTTTTTAAACAACGTTTCTAGACCAACAAATGTATCAAAATTAAATTCACTTACCATTTCACAAAGAGGTGCACATATTGCCATTGATTTCTCTCACAAATTTATACCGTTACTTTTTGGTAACATATTAAGTTGTTTTGTCAATTTCAAAGACGTTTAATGCTGAGGAAGAGGTAGAGGCACCAGTAATTCAGATATCAAAAAAAGAAAAATCCATCACCAACAAATAGCAATTAGAAGTTAGATTTTGGCTGATTGCTTCTGGTTCTTGAGTCACTTTCTTCCAAAGTAAAGTCAAGAAACGAATAATATTAATATTCTTATTGTCATTGTCTAAACTTAGGTACACTCAAAGATAGAATCAAGATATACTACAAAACCATAAGTAAAACAAGTAATCAACAAACACCCATTTGAATAAACATAACAAAGACTCCCAAATTCATGGTCTGGAAGCAAGGAACAAAAAAAATAAAATACATCCCATTTGCGATTTCAATATCGTTTTCGAAATTGCTAAAAAATATGAAATTAATATCTCTAATCCAAAAATTTGGATACAAATCTTCATGAGTGGATTTAACTCTGCATCATTTCATTACACTATTACTTTTTTTTAGGGATCCGATTTGAGAAAGAGGAGAGGTTAACAAATTGGTGAGAACAATAAAGGATTTGAAAACAACAAGAACATGAAAGTAGGAATTCTATTTTAGAACAAAAAATTAGGGATTTAAGAAAAATTATCTTACCTTTGTTTTGTTGTCATGGATGTATTCTTCAAAGAAGAAAAACACATTAGTCAAACCAAACAAGTTATAGAAATAATCGATTATCACTACTAAAAAAAAGCATTTTAGCGACCAAAATCAACAATGAATTTCATCGTGACTGATAGAGATCGATTTAGCGATTGAATGAAATGAATAGCAAATAGCAATTGAATTAGCCACCAAAAACGAAGTTTGATTTATTGTACTTCAGCGACCACAATGGGGACCCAAATATTTAGTAGCAAAGAATTTAGTCACTATATCAGTGGCTGAAAATATAAAATTTATATATATTTTTGAAATTTTTAGCCACCAAATTTGCAACTGAAAATGTTTGGATATAGCCATCGAAGTTGTATTAGTCATTAAATTTACAAATAAAGACCGATAAATATTCGGTCGCTGAAACTATTAGGTTTAATATTGATTTAGCGACCAAACTATTTGTGGTCGCTAGAGCTCTTTGTAGGATTGATATTTGTTTTTCTTCTCACATCTCCCAATTTATTTTTTGCACTCCCCATTTGCTTATTGTACCTTTTGTTTCCTTTCTTCACCCCAAAACTTTTAATTTTTAATTTTTAATTTTAAGCTACAAATTCCTATTTTTAAAAAAATTATTACTCCCATTTTTTTTATTGCACCTTCCAATTCTTTTTTTTCACCTCCAAAATTTAAATTTTATTTTTATCTTATTTGTTTTAAAATCTTAAAGGAAATGAGATTTAAAAATAACATGGGAGCAACATCCACCAGTTTTTTTTTGTGTTAAGAAAAAAAAACACCCACCTCCTTCTTTATATATATTGAATAAGGGTATTAGTGCTGAGAGTGAAATAATTATTTTTTTCTAAAATGCCTTGTAGTGTTTAAATCATATTAACAATTAATAAATTATTAAATGATTGTGAAAAAACTTTTTAGTATGATCGTTAAAATTTTTTATATTATTTTCTTTATGCTTTTGGCATATGCTATTTTTATTTTCTTCATTATTACTATGAACACGCGCCTCTTCATCCATTCTTAGTGATTGTTAAAATGAAAATCTTAAAATAAGATATTCTCACAATCTCTCCTCTTCTTCGCTATTGTTCACTCTCTTGTAGAGTTTCAAAATCCTATAACCCCAAATTGATTCAACGCGCTAGGTTACTCACTCTTCCTTAGATCTCCAATGTTCAATTCTCAATTCTTATTCTATTTTTCGCTCCAATTTGATTTTCACTTAACCTCTTTAGCTTCGAGTTAAGGTAATATCATCATTTGCATTCCCTTTCATTTTTCATTTCCACTTTGTTTTTTTTTTTTTTTTGCATCTGGAATTATATTCAAAGGACCGTGCCAATGAATGAATTGATGTTTTTCTTCTTCTTCTTCTTCTTCTCCACTCTATGGAAACATAATTTTGATTTTGATTGAAAATTCCAAGTTTAGCATATTTCAGCAAATTTGGAGCTATGAAAATTCAATTGGAATATTTTTTTTTTCTTTTCTCTCCTTCTTTCCCTTGCAATTCAAAGTAAGACAACTTTTTCTTCTCCAAGTACACAAGCTGTTTGATAAATTAACTCATCAGTTTTTGTTTTATTTCAAGAGTGTTGCCTTTGAATTTTTAAGGGTATTTGCTTCTCTATGTTTCCTTTTCTTTTTACTAAGCTTCTTTTACACGTTTATGACATTTCTTCTAAAATTGGATAATTTTGCAACAAGGAGTAGAATGTCTTAGCCAAGTTTTGTACTCTCTTGAATTTAAGCTCCACTTATCGTAGTTTTGGCCGGGATACACCTTCACTCTCATTGCATAGTGTTTTCAAATGTCTTTACTCAGAATTTAGAATCATCACCTTCTGTTAGCAATAACACAGAGTAATAAAATGACTTGTAGTAACCAACCAATGAAGGAGGTGCTAAATAAAATGATAATCTGAGGGTCTGCATCATCACAACTGGTATTGTTAGATTTCCCTACACTACTTTCTTTTTATATTACAGAATAGTTTAAAATATGCATTCACACATCATTTTTTATATCAAATAAGTCAAATGTATAAGTGTCTTTGTTGAATAGTTTAAAATATGCATTCACACACATTATTTAGGATGAGAATTGTTTATCAATATCAACTCTTTTCGTCCTTATGTTATCTTCAACTTCCACATCTTAAAGAGTTTAAGGTAATTAACATTTTGGTTAAATTTAAAATGTATTTTATGTATTATTTAATTGAGTGTATTTTTTTTATGTAAAAATTGTATAGGTGGGATCCACAACAAGAACGAGCTATCAGATCTGTTTTTGAGAAAAGAGGTTCAAAGATTTTGAAAAATGCATTAAATAAGATAAGAAATACTCAAAAATAAGTTAAGTGAATTCCAATTAATATTCAAGCAACTTTAGGCGAATATTGGGATTTTGCGGCTTTTAAGAACAAAAATTCCACAGCCAAAGCAAACCGGACTATTGATAAAAGAGCTTCAGCATACTGTGGTGGCTCTATATCCACTATAGTCCATTATGGAAAATTGGTAATTTTATTTTATCTTCATTACTTATTCCAATTGGTAATTTGTTGATAATTGACAATTCCATAAATTTAATTAAATTCAAAGTTAATTATATGATAGTTGATTATCAAGTGTGCTGAAACATATGTCTAAATTAATATAATCTACAGAACATGATCGAGCACTAACTGCTTGGGAGGTGATGGAGAAAACAAATAAATTGAAATTGGGAGAATGGGTCAATGATAAGTGCAACCTCCTTGTTGTAAGTTTAATTTTTTTACATTTTGTGTTATACTTTAAAATTCCTTGTGTTGATCGGATGAAGGTCAGAAATTGGTCAGTTCATATTAAGAATAAGTATATTGATAACATTAAATAAGGACACAAGTCAATTTTCATTGGCTATAGGTTATAACAATAGAAGAATTTGACTTTAAGTAGGTAACTGATGGAACTTTCAAGTCATTTTCAAATTTTTTAATCAAAATTTGATTCTGCATTCGTAATTAAAGCAATGTTATAAATTAAAAAAGATATCTATTAATTTAATGAAGGTTGAAAATTGGACAATTCTCACCTTCCTATCATATTAAGAATAAGTTTCATGTTTGATGATGCCTTTAATTATATGAACAAGCAAAACAACTTCATATATAATACACTTATTAATTAAAGATAAACTCTTAAAAATTATATTTGTATATTTTGTTAATGTGATCCATTCTTCAAGTCTCAAACAAATATACGTTCCCCTAATTAATTATTTAACTTTATTTGATAGGAGAAATTTCACTAGCATCAAGATGAGACCTTGCAACATGTCACATTAAAAGACTCGCCTACACCTACCTCTTCTGTGAATGAAAATGACATATATTTGTATGGGTTAGGTGTAATGAGCAAAATGTTTAATAGCTCAAGATTTGTTCAATCTAATGTCATTGAACCTCAAATTGAGCAAATAAATGAGATGTGTGACACAATTGAAAGGTTGAATGTTGAGTTAATGGCAAAGGGAGATAAAGAAAAAACACTTGAAGAACAAATGGTGCAATTGATGCAAAATCATGAACAAGAAAAAGAACAAATTCGTGTACAAAATGAACAGATTCATTAGTAAAATAACCAGATGCAACTTCTTTTATAACACTTCAACCTAAAGTTTCTCATTACAGATCCTACCACATCCGCGACTAATATAGGTGATGTTGATGATATTATAGATGATTAAGTTTAGAAAAAAAATTTCATTCCATGTTTATTTTTATATTATTAATATCACATATGTACTTTTTCATACATTGTGTTTTGGGAATTTTTGTGTTATAAATATGTATTTTTATTATATACATTGTGTTTTGGTATCTTTAGCTTTGGCCATCCATTTTTACATTGAATTTTTTTAAGTATTGAAGTTAAAATTATTATATTTTGACTATTGATATGTACAATTTGAATGATTTTAAATATAATTGCATTTTTTTTTTAATGATTTTGAATATAATTACTAAGCAAGTTTGAAATATAAGAAAAAAAATGTTAAATTTCATTTAGCAACCGAATCAACGACCGTAAACAATTACTCAATATTTGAATTAGAGACTGATTTTCATACAAAAAATGATATAATATAAAAATTGAAGTAAAGACTAACTATTTTAGCTACAGAAAGAAACGATCTCTAAACAACCATCAAAACAGCGACCCATGGTTATTTGAATTTTTTTTGAAAATATTAGAGACTAAAAAAAGAGTCACTAAATTAGTTAATTTAAGTAAAATGTGACCAATATAACCGAAATTAAATTTTAGCAACCAAAATATTTTTGTCATTGAAGGTTTAGTGACTTGAGATTTCGTGACCACTAGGAATCAATTGCTATTTTGGTCACTACACTCATTAGCGACCGATTTTCCATATGTAGCGACAAAACTTTTCAATCGCTAAAAAATATTTTTCTAGTAATGTATTATATTGAATATAACTTTAAACATTTTTAAATAAAAATAAATCCTTTAAAATAATCATATTTATAAAACTAGATATATTTTTATAACTATTTTAAAATAATCAGGCACTTATTATGTATTTAGTCATAATCAGTTGTAGTTATTTTTTTTTAGCACCCTACTTCTAAGTTATAACTGATCCAAGGTAGGTGGGTGGGTGTGTGTGTGTGATTAGATTGTTTTTAAAGATTATGTGCAATTTAATAAAAACAAATTTTTTTAGAGTTTATTAGTAGAATTTAATAGTTTGTTTTTTATTCTTCTTTTATCCTTAATAATTAATTAATTAATTTACATTACATACAAAACTAAATATATTTCAAATTAATATTTTTTTGACTCATTTCTTTGGATTTTATTATACAAACCATTATTTTAAAAGAATTATAACAATATAACATGTTCGATCTCCTAATATATCCAAGCATTATGAAGCATATATAAAATCAAAATAAACTAGTACATATAATTATGATGAGAGCGAATCTAGCTAGCCGATGAAGGAACACTGATTTGGAAGTTTCGTGTAGATCATGGGAGGTGATGTTAATTGAAATCTCTTTGCCATGCCCATATCCAGAGGATGACTAGGTGGTAGTAGGTAGGTATATAACAACTTTTGCGTGCATCATCTCTGAGCCAAACAGGCAAAATTTGCAGAAACTAATTATGCATGCGTGCCAATGGTCCCTACAGCTGGTCTCTCTTTTAAGTTTTACCAACATTAATTAATTATCATGGAGACAGACGTACTGTCTAATTAAAATCCATCACTTATTTTGAGCGCACATTCATCACTGCAAAGTCATGTGTAGTAGCATGCTAAGGACTTTTCAGATTCATGGTCAGATACGTTTCATCCACTCACCAAAAAATTAGATTATTTTAATGTGCAGCACAAGCATCCCCACGTGAGTATCCTTTCTCTGCCAATACTCCCTGTAACACTTCTCAATGATTGGTGCTTTTAGAAGGGCAAATGCAACACATGGATTTCAAGTACAAAGAAAAAAACAGTTTTAGTTTGATTGCCTCTGATACGATGCTAGGGTAGGATCACCCTTTGAGGTCATTTTCCTTTTTTCACCAACTAAATCAGTCACATCTATAAAACCATCGCCACAAACCAACAACAATTAGTAAGGGAAACAACTCTATAAGAAAACGAACCATGCATGCAAAAATTTGAGCTCATTGAGTGTACTACAAGGTCTCTATAATACTATTATATTGCAATGAATATCTATCTAACTTATTTTTCATGATGATATATTGAACTGATAAAAGTTTAATTAGTGTCCATACTTAGATACCGTGTCTATTGATTATTTAAGCTTTTTTAAAATTTTATGACTGGATTGATTATTTAAGTAATCCATATGATAATATTAATAAGAGTATTATTAATTGGTTGGTTTTCTTTGAATTTCTAGTATACGCTGTGAAGAGTTGTTTTCTCTATCTATTCGTGACATGCAAACAAATAAGACAATAATTGTGGAAGGAAAAACGGAAAACAGGACAAAATTCAATGCATTGCCCAAAAGAGAAAAGTAAGTCATTCATCGAAGAGCATTTCAACAAATTAAAAGAAAAGTTAAATCTCATATTAATACTACATAGCATTCCAACAAAAAGAAGAGTCATTTTGTTTTTACATAGTATGTTGATATATCAACAAAATTGTTTTAGATGCATGTAGTCAGTTAAACGGTGATGATGTGTTAATTAAATATTTTTAAAAATGATTTGTGATGATTTTAATTATTTAACTAACTAGAGAAAATTTTTATTAAAAAATAAATACAAAATTGAGGTATATATCACGTAACTAAAACATATTTTAGTCAATAAAATAAAAATAAAAATGATATATACTTAAAAAAAAATAATGTCATTTTTAGCCTTTTTTTAATAATAAAATGTTCCATGTAATATAATAATAATTTTCAATAACTAAATTATAAATCAAGTTAACTTTTTATTTGTCAACATCCAACCTTGACAAAAATTAAGTCAAAACCATGTCAAAACAATAAAAAATTAAATTACCCTGGCCAAAAACTATACGAAAACCTCAAAAATCAATTTTAATCAAAATCATTAAAAAAACTAACATTCACCAAGACTATAAAAAAACCAACCTTAACAAAAAAGTATGGTGAAACCATCTAACCAGCATTGGTCAAAAGTCTAAACCATAAAAAAAAAACCAATCTCCGGCAAAATCTTGTCAAAAAACTAACCTTGTCAAAACCATCCTAAAATCGTAAAAAACTAACCATGGCTAAAATCAAGAAAAAAAAAAATCAACCTCAATCAAAACCATGCAAAAATCATAAAAAATTTAAATAATAAGAAAATCCAAAAGTAATATCTTGAGACAATGAAAAAAAAAAGATAACTTTTAAAAATATAAAAAAAACAAAAGAAATGTCTTAATAACTTTTAAAAAGTGAATATTTGAAAATATGAAAAAACAAATGTAATATCTTAAAATATTAAAAAAAAAAAGAAGAAAAAACAAAGACCAATGCCTTGAAAACTTTAAAAAAAAAATGAAAAAACAAGAATAATATCTTGAAGATTTGAAAATAAAAAGTGAAAAATTTTAAAAATAAGAAAATACAAGAGTAAGATCTTGAAAAAATGAATTTTTTTTTTTAAATATGAAGAAACAAGAGGCATATCTTGAACATTTTTAAAATATGGAAAAGAGTAGTTTTTTAAATATTTGAAAAATTGAAAATTTTAAAAATTATGAAAAAAACAATTGTAATGTATAGAAAATTTGTAAAAAGTAAATATTTGAAAATATGAAAAAGTAAGTATAATGTCTTAATTTTTTTTTAAAATGAAAGGATAAAAAAAATATGAAAACTTAAATCATAATTGATGAAACCTTAAATCCTTCAAGTTTCATTTAAGAAACTTTAAATCTTAAATGAAACAATCATAAACCTAAATGAGATCCTAAATCAGAATTTAGAGTTTCATAAATGAAAACATAAATTATAAATTATGAAACCATAAATATTGAGATTTGGGGTTTAAGTTTTATAATTTAGGAGTTCAGTTATGAAACCCTAAATTAGGATTTAATGATTTATCTATGAAATTCTAAATCCTTAGGATTTAATTCATGATTTAGGATTTCATTTAGGATTTAGTGTTTTGTGATTTATGATTTAAAGTTTCATTTATGAACCTAAATTAGGATTTAAGGTTTCAGTTAATTTCATTTATGAAATCCAATCCTAAATCTGAAATGAAACCATAAATATAAACCTTAAACCTAAATAAAATCTTAAATCATAATTTAGGGTTTCATAAATGAAAACCTAAATCCTAAATCATGAAACCCTAAATATTGAGATTTAAGGTTTCATTTATAAAACTCTAAATTATGATTTAGGATTTTATTTATGAAACTCTAAATCTTTATGATTTCATTTATGATTTAAGGTTTCATTTAGGATTTAGTGTTTTATTGTTTATCATTTAGGGTTTCATAAATTATGATTTAAGATATCACTTATGAATCTAAATTAGGATTTAAGATTTTATTTATGAAACTCTAAATCCTTAGGATTTCAATTAAAAAACTCTAAGATTTAAGATTTCATTTATGAAACCTTAAATCTTTAGGGTTTCATTTAGAAAAATCTAAATCCTAAATGAAACCATAACTTATAAATTATAAATTATAAAACATAAAACCTTAAACCTAAATGAAATCTCTAATCATAATTTAGGGTTTCATAAACGAAAACCTAAATCATAAACCATAAAACCCTAAATATTGAGATTTAAGGTTTGGGTTTGATGATTTAGGGTTTCATATGAAACCCTAAATTAGGATTTGAGGATTTATTTATGAAACTTTAAATCATAAGTATTTAATTCATGATTTAGTGGTTCACTTAGGATTTAGTGTTTTATGTTTTATGATTTAAGATTTCATTTATGAATCTAAATTATGACCTAGGGTTTCATTTATGAACTTGAATTAGAATTTAAGATTTCATTTATGAAACCCTAAATCATAAAGGAAACCATAAAATATAAAATATAAAACCTTAAACCTAAATGAATCTTAAATCATAATCCAAGGTTTCATAAATGAAAACATAAATATTAAATCATGAAACCCTAAATATTGGGATTTAGGGTTTGGGTTTTATGATTTAGCATTTCATTTATGAAACTCTAAATTATGATTCAGGGTTTTATTTATGAAATTATAAATCCTTAAGATTTCATTTATGATTTAGGGTTTTGCTTAGGATTTAATGTTTTATGGTTTATGATTTAGGGTTTCACAAATTATGATTTATGTTTCATTTATGAACCTAAATTGTGACTTAGGGTTTCATTTATGAACCTAAATTAGGATTTATGATTTCATTTATGAAACCCTAAATTTTTAAGGTTTCATTTAGAAAACTCTAAATCCTCAATGAACCTTAAATTATTAAACATAAACCCTTAAACCTAAATGAAATCCTAAATCATAATTTAGAGTTTCATAAATGAAAACCTAAATCCTAAACTTGAAGCCCTAAATATTGGGATTTAGGGTTTGGATTTCATGATTTAGGGTTTCATATATGAAACTCTACATTATGATTTAGTTTATGAAATCCCAAATCCTTAGGGTTTTATTTAGGAAATTCTAAATCCTTAATGAAACCATAAATTATATAACATAAAACCTTAAACCTAAATGAAATCTTAAATCAAAATTTAGGGTTTTATAAATGAACACCTAAATCTTAAACTATGAAATCCTAAAAATTGGGATTTAAGGTTTGGGTTTTATGATTTAGGGTTTCATTTAGGATTTAGGGTTTTATGATTTATGATTTAGGGTTTCATTTATGAACCTAATTTATGATTTAATGTTTCATTTATAAAACTAAATTAAAATTTAAGATTTCATTTATGAAACCCTAAATCCTTAGGATTTCATTTACAAAACTCTAATTCCTAAATGAAACCATAAATTATAAAACATAAAACTTTAAACCTAAATGAAGTTCCAAATCATAATTTAGGGTTTTATAAATGAAAACCTAAATCCCAAACCATGAAACCCTAAATATTGGGATTTATGTTTTATGATTTAGGGTTTCATTTATGAAATCGTAAATCCTTAGGGTTTTATGTAGGAAACTCTAAATCCTAAATGATATAAATTATAAAACTCAAAACCTTAAACCTAAATGAAATCCTAAATCCTAATTTAGGGTTTTATAAATAAAAACCTAAATCTTAAACCTTGAAACCATAATTATTAGGATTTAGGGTTTGGGTTTCATGAGTTAGGGTTTCATTTATTAACCTAAACTAGGATTTAGTTTATGAAACCTTAAATTCTTAGGGTTTCATTTAGGAAACTCTAAATCCTAAATGAAACCATAAATTATAAAACATAAAACCTTAAACATTAAACCTAAATGAGATCTTAAATCATAATTTAGGATTTCATAAATGAAAACTTAAATCTTAAATCATGAAATCCTAAAAATTGGGATTTAGGGTTTGGGTTTTATGATTTATGGTTTCATTTAAGATTTAGTGTTTTATGATTTATGATTTAGGATTTCATTTATAAACCTAATTTATGACTTAATGTTTCATTTATGAAACCCTAAATCCTTAAGATTTCATTTAGGAAACTCTAAATCCTAAATAAAACCATAAATTATAAAACATAAAACCTTAAACCTAAATGAAGTCCTAAATCATAATTTAGGATTTCATAAATGTAAACCTAAACCTTAAATCATGAAACATTAAATATTGAGATTTGGGATTTGGATTTGATGATTTAGGGTTTCATTTATGAAACCTTAAATTAAGATTTAAGGATATATTTGTGAAACTCCAAATCCTTACGATTTCATTCATGGTTTAGGGTTTCATTTATGAAATTATAAATCATAAATAATAAAACCTAAATCCTAATGAGGGGTTTCATTTATAAAACCTTAAATCGTTAACCATGAATCTTAAATCGTGGAATGAAACCTTAAATCATAAATCTTAACCGTGAAACCTTAAATCTTAAATAATGAAATCTTAAATCATAAACCATAGAGCAATAAATTATGCAACACGAAACCTTAAAATCTTAAAATATAAACCCTAGACTATTAACACTAAATCCTAAAACATTGAACCTGAAAACTCTAAACCCTAAAATCGTAACCATAAACCTTAAAACCTTAAATTTTAAATCATGAAATCCAAAATCCTAAAACCATAAGGCATAAAATCCTAAATCATAAACCCTATACACTAACCCTTAACAATGAAAAACATTAAAACTTAAACGAAAAAACCTTAAAATAATTAACACAAATCACTAAACCATGAAACCTTAAACCTTAAAACGTAACCCATGAAACCTTAAATATTGAAACTTATAACCCTAAAATAATAAACCTCAAACCTTTTACCTAAACGATAAACCTTGACATTTTGAATACTAAACCATAAAATTTTAAACCATACACAATAAACTCTTAACCCTAAATCATATAGACTTAAAACCATAAAACCTTAAAATCATAAATAGTGAAACTCTAAATGTAAAATCCTAAACCATGAATATAAGATTAATTTACAATGTTTTTTTTAAATATAATATTACAAATATATATATATATGTTTTTTAAATATAAGAATTACAACTATATATAAACTATTTTATCAATTAATATTTTTTCCTATAAATTTTGTAATTTGTTAATTTATATTAATTTACAGTTATTTATATCTTGATTTCTCATAATTTTATATTTTGTTAATGTCATTTTCTTTTTTATTCTAGATATATGATTTTATTGTTAATGCATATTATTGTATTTTATTAATTTAAACATTTGCATTATTGTAAATTTAATTTAAACTTTTGTATATGTTAAATTAAATGTTAAGAACCTACAAAATATTTTATTTTAATTTAGTATTATAAAGTTGTGATGCTATATTTATTTAATATTATTATGTCTTATTTAATTATTTTTTTATTATAATGCTTTTATTAAAACTAATTGATCACGGTTCGATTACAGTTTGAACTATTAATTCAATATTGTGACTAGTTCAGTAGCTTTAAAAACCCTAACTACAGTGAATTATATGGACAGGTATGAGCATTTAACCAATATCTGTGAATATATTCTATTTTTTCTTCATTGGTTATATAACATTGTGTATTAATATACCTAAAGATCGATTGTAGGTTAAATTTGAAGCGAATAAAGGAACCTTATTTGCATAGAGTTGGTAATTGCACAAATATTCCAAAGGCATGGCAAACAAGTTAACGAAAGAATATAGAATGGGGCTTAAAAAACAGGCCCAATTTGTACCTAATTTTGGAGCTAGTTCCTTTCAGCTCCACTAGTAGGGACCAAAAAAGGAAAAAAAAAAGTTGTCCTAGTATTGTAATGCAGTTGTTTCTCTGACAAGATAAATCTTTCAATGCAGCTACCCTTGATTGATTCTTTCCCACGTCATTTTTGTGGATGTTAATTGGAACACAGTCCATTTACATCAAGATACGTAAAACAGCAAGACCAACAGCAGAGATCGAAACAAGTGTTCCTATGCAGTATTTTATAACATCATATTTGGCTGCTTCCAGCTGTGCTCTTAAAGAATGGATCTCCTGAAATTATGAATCATAGCAAAATGGGTTTTTAGAATGCAAATTGCCATGGGATGAAAATAATAACTTCTAAGTAAATGTCACATAATTGCTTACTCTATCAAGTTTGTTTGTCAGGTTGTTAGTTTCAGCATTCTGATCAGCCAATTCCTCCCTAATTCTCCTGCATTTTTAGTGACTCATCAGCAGTAATAATAGATAGAAAAGAGGATTTTCAGTCTAACAAAAGTTCTGTAATCATTGACAATGAATCAGCATATTTATTATTCTTAACTCTTACCCCCTCTCAAGGTTCAAATCTAGTCGCTGCCCAGCAGTGACTTTATCTATCTCATACCTGCATCACAAAACATGTGATTGCACCATAAAAATCGTAGCAGAACAAATGGATACGCTATAGTAGTTGACCAACACAAGGCCAATTGTTAAAACTGATAAAGCATACCTTAACTCGCTACGCATCTTCTCTATATCATTCCTAAGCTTCTCAGTCTCATGTTGTAAGAGAGAAAAATGGTGTCCCTGAATTACAAGTTTTTTGGCATATTACAGCATCAGGCAAACAAAACCAACCTCACCAATATCAATATAACAAATTGAGGTAAATAAAATTACATGGATAAAAGAACAAGTGAAATTAAGACCAAGAAAAAAAAATAAAGCAGTCCCTAATGTAAAATTGATATCCTCTCAGCATAAATGTCTCAACATAATAGCAACAGAAACATCATACATACTATGTAAGTATGTATGTATTTGCCACCACATTAATTACTACCGAACCATTTGAATTACTCTCCTAACTCCTAAGAAAATGTTTAAACGGACATGCAAAAGACATTCTCCACGTATCTATAACGTATTAACAAGTATCATTAAAATAAGGTGCAGGAGTTGGACGTTTCCAATTGGGGAAAAACTAGGGGCATGAGGTTTTCTGTTTCCACTGGGAATCACAAAAATCCCATATTTCCATATGAAAACAATGTTTTCAATGTTTCCTATACAAATATTTTGTAAACAAGAAATAAAGTCTAAAATAAGAAAGCACTTTTGTAATTAAAATTGAAAAAAAATGAAAAGGAGAATATTTTTGCAAATCATTCAGTTTCTAAATTAATCTTATGTTTCCCATTATTAAACGAGATAAACCTTGAGGAGGATTGCAATTATTTCCCCAAGACATCCTACCATTGTTGTCAAACTCTTAAGTTAACTCATAGACTCTTGGGAGTTTACGATTCTAAGCAGAGAAAATGAGTTAACTTACTATCAAACGTTTTTTGGATAAACTCATGTAAACTTGCATAAACTCCTGAGTCAAGATGCAAGTCAATGAGTTTGAAATAGAATATAATTTTTTGCCTCGTATTGACCCCATAGTTACAGTGTTTTATGCTCCTCATGCATTGTTTATGAAGCTAACATAAATGTAACATTTTACAAGGACTCAAATGATTTCAAGAAATTGTCTCTCTTTTTTAAATATTTTCAATTTAGAAACTTATGTTTTCATGAATTCATGTATGATGTGATCATTATGTAGTTTGATCTTATGTAGTACTAATGTACTATCACACATTATTGTGGTTTGGTACTTTGCTTTATTACCAAGTTGAAATGGTGAATGTGTTAAGACTATTATGTTATGCATATATCTCATTAATAGGTTATTTTAATGACACTAGATAATTAGTATATTGTGTTTTTTTCTGTCTCTAAATTAAAATTTGTGGTCGCTTTCTTTCTTTGCCCTTTCCACACTATCTGGTTTTACAAACATCCCATGATAGCAAGCTTCCCCAGAGTTTTGAACATGTCATTGACTATCTTATACAGCACAAAGTTAACAACTAAAATAAATATAACATAATTATGAAATGTGACAACAGAAGTTAAAGAGTTATCATTATCAGATCATGAGTTTCTACTAAATCTCAAAATTGAATTGTTTCAAGAAATCCAACAATGAATCATTCATCATGGTCACGCCAATTTTAAAAGGGACCAAAGTACATTATGCTATGGAAGCTAGAGACAACTGAGAAGATCATCTACAAGAGAAGCATTGAGTGGAAACTGGAAAGGGAAAGAAAAGAATAGAAAGAGTAATGCCAGCCTCAAAAGAGATGGAGAAAAACAGTGAAGAAACAACGTTATCAGCTTAAATTTATGTCTTCATTCTAACTACTTTCAGTTTCAGAGAACATGATCAAACAATGCCATTAGCATCTTCTATAGCCACATTAGAACAGCTACAACAAAGGGCACTTTTCATTCACCTAAAAATGGAAAAGCAGAACGCACATATTCACTAAAACATTTTGTCAATAAGTAAATGTAAAAGGTATATTTCATCCAAAACGAGGTAGTTCATCGAAAAGTCATAATAGGATGCCTGCAATGAATATAAGCAACCTGCAAATCCTTCGTTCAGCCCTAGCATGTTTTCACTACCAGTACCAACTCCTAGGACATCCACATGACAAAAATCATAAACCTCAAACTTGACAACATAACATCCACAACATACCTGTGAGCTCTGCACCTCTGCTTTAAACTTGGACAGGTTGGATTCTTGCATCATTTCAATCTTGACAAGAAAATTGGCCAAAACAGCTCATATTAGTACAAACACATTCTAATTTTTTTTTTAAATCCATAGAATAGAAGCACAAAACAAAGATTGTATGTAACTGGCACTAAAAAAAGGGTCTTACTTTCTGCATTTCCCCCTTTGATACCAACGACTGAGACACATTTTCGAGACTGTCATTCAAAACTTCAGTTATGGCAGCGGTTATTGCCTCAGCTTGCTTTGATGGTACTCCTTCCCCCTCCAATCTCCTAACCTATACGCCAAAAACCAAACAAAGAAATCACTCACCCTTCTTCAATCCAAACAAATAAGAATGAAAGGGACGTGTGATGTATTACAAGGGCCAAGGTATCAACGAGGAACAAGTGTTTTCCGTTGGATTTGACCAATTGAGAAATGTGTCTTGTTCCCAAAACAGGGAATAATGGATCTAAGATTGGTCTTTGGAACGAAGAGGACACTCTCGATTTCGAAGCCCCAAAATCTGCGACTCCGGATAACTGCCACACCCGCCTTCGAACCGCGGCTGCCATTATCCTTCTGATTCTACGAACAAACCCTCAAAATTTGCACAACGATTCTCAGAAACCTTTGCAGCAAGTCAACTACAAATCGAAACAAACAGCGAAACCAAACAACGGATTTGTTTGATTGTCGAAAGTCACGTGTTTTTTTTTTAGTTGTGTTGTTCTGGGTGAGCAAACAAAAAGGGATGGGAATGAAAATAATAAAGAAAGAAAAAGGAAATGCGAAATGGACGGTTACCTTAAGCAATGGCCAACGGGAGGAGAGAGAAGGTGCTCCACGTCGTTAGGCGGTGTTGTGAATTGTGAATTGTTATGATGACTCATCAAATCAACGAACAAGAAGAAGAGGTTCACGATCCCTTTCTTCCACTGCAAAAACTCGCGCTACCACTGATAACAAAATTAATAATATGGATTCTGGTTTATCAATTTCTCAAAATATGCGTTCAAACTACATAATTAATTAAGAGAAACCTCAGCAACACATTCATTAAAACATCTTCCCTGGTTGATTCAAAACCGTGTCAGAAAATCAAAAATGATTTTTGCTTTTGAAAGACTTATATGTAAAGTCATTCTAAATGGTTAGTACATAACTTTTTTTTCTCTAAAAAATACAAAAATATTAGCTAGATTTTTAAGGAGTTTAAAGTGTGTTGTAGGTGAAAATAATGAAAATTGATTTTAATGGCAGTCAAACTTGACTGTATAAAAATATAGCATGTGTTTAATCATTGTTAAATGAAATTAACTTAGTTTCAAAATCTCACTTTATTGATAAAAAAAAAAAAACAAAAAACTTCCTTTCAATATAAAAACATTCAAGCATTATTATTTTCACTTCAAAAATCAATTTTAACCAAAATTAATTTTATTTAAAATCAATCTTACAATTCCTTTTCTAGACATACTTTTAAGAAAAAAATTATCAAGTACCAGTTCGAAACAATTTTAGTAAAAATGCCCAAAGTTTGTTTCCCTTAAACCGTATGTTATAACTTTCTAATTTTAAACTAAGATTTATTTTTAAAACAAAAACAAATATTGGCACACATCATATGACTTGATACATTTCGTGTTGTTTTCTATCGTGACAAATAGCACTGCTCTAAATTTAACTATAGACTCAAATGTGTTGTAATACAACATAGTATATATTTTTTACATTTGAAACCAAAAAGTGTAATTCATACATAATTTCTGAATAGGGGTCAATCGCTTCATGAAAGGTTCACCGTATCTGTATGCAAGAAATGCTGTTATATACAGGATAGTATGTATCCAATTGAAGTTTGTCTAAGATCTTTTGTGTAGCCCACAGATAAGATGAATGGCCTTCAATGTGATCTGTCACATCCACCTGCAATGAAAAAACAAACACCCATCATGAATGGATATCACTGGGATTTATTGAAAATAACATGAGAAAAATGGTGATGATTTGTTTTATATTCTCAGTCAATTACAATCCTTTATTTTTGGTAAGTCTGTTGACTTTTATAAAATTATCTTAAAAATCATACAAATAGTAGGTTGTGATTAAATGATAGTATAAAACTCTACATCACCATTAAACTCAAATAAGATTGCATCTTAGAAAATTAGTTATACGTTAGCAAAGAGGATGAAGAAACATCTTACATTTTGGATCCCAGGAATATCGACAGGTTGGATTCCCGCTAATCCTTTCGTAAGTAGACTGCTCAAAATTTTAAAAATATGATGCTAAATAATAATTTTTACTTTCTGTCTAGTAAAAACAATACTTTTAAACTAAATTGTTTTACATTTTGTTAAGAAAATACCAAATGATAACAACTCTACAAACATATATTAAGTAGAAAATTTCTATATGATATGACTGTAACACCTTATATCCCTCTCAACAAAAGAAAAGAGCAGACTTCACATAATCATATATGTTAGGTGAGATAAATGCCAACTACCACACACGAAAAAGATTTAGTGCATGTTTGGTTTAACGTTGGGACATAACGTACATTAAAATGTGTGTCTGTTCAACCTAACTTTAAACCAAACACACCCTTAATGTGAAAATTGACAACAAACCACGAAAGCAATATGGTTCCAGATCAACACCTGAAATGGTGTTAATGAACACAAGAAACACTGTTTACTGCCCCTACTTACAACTTCCACTGCACGCATAAAAATACAAACCAAAAAAATTGGTCCATAGATTATGTAGGGTGAACCTTCATGCATACAAAAACTTGCATACAACTTTATGCTACTCGTTTCTATAATCAACCTTTGCAAGTATTAATCAGTCCCTAGGTGAGGGTAGTGCGAGCAAACTCTAAGTATCTATAAATTGGCAGAAATTTTATCATTATGTTTTCATTTACCTGGCACGGAAGGCAACTCCAAGCATCCAGTCATCCCTTGAATAAGCATTGACAAATCTTCCTGCTACCATCTACAGAATGCCAGGATGATCGAAATGATTCATTTTCAAAAAAAGATGAGGGAATTCTATTAAGAGAAAAATTAAATCGCCCACAAACCTTTCTAGCTGCTTCCCAGTTCTCATCCTTGATTGAGATGGGTGCTCCAAGAAGTACAACTCTTTCTACTAGTTCAGCTGTCAATAAGCAGGGCAGACATTAAAAGTAATATGGTAATCTCATTCAATGGATAAACATGGGAAGACTACCCAAGGACATGAAATTATATGCATCCATCACTAGAATTAAAAACATAAAAGAACATAAAAAACCAAAAAGGATAAGATTTAATGTGGAGTCAAATAATCTAAACACGTCAAGGACAAACAAAGGGGAAAAAAAGAGGAAACTGGAAATACCTACCACTGTTTTCAGTTCTAGCCAAATATTGTAGACACTTGAAAATAACTCTTGCCCCAAGTGAGTAACCTATAAGTGTCACAGGCCTGCAATTCAGAGACCAATAATAAATTAATAATGCATCATGTACAATTTTCTTGGAGCTGGTGTAAAAGAAAGTCTGGAATTAGTCAAATACCTATTTCCCTGGTATCCTTTTAACAATACTTCAGCAAGCAACTTACCAGCTTTGTTTGATCTGAAAATCAAGATTAACTCAGCAAGTAGATCTTAAGAGTAAAAAAAGAAAAGAAACTGCTCATAACAATTTTTTCATGGAGATGGTGAAGCTTTAGCTATCACATTAACAACACCATTTATCAATAAGAAATAAAAAAGATACTCCTTGGAATGCCAAATCCAAACCACCTTGACATCAGCTTTCAGCTTTGTATATTAATAAACTTGAATATCAATGATCAATTAAATCAATACTCTTAGAAATAACTTTTACAATTACCAAATTAAAACATAATCAAACTAAGAACATGATGATACAAAAACAATGGAATCTTCAAAAATAAATTTTAGGATTCTTAGTGGTAAAAGTGAGGAAAATTCTAATCCCATAGAAATAGAAAATAATAATAATAATAATAATAATAATATGATCAATATAGATGAGTTGGATTTAGATATCTATCCATTAAATTCATGGACACCTTAGATTTTCTTTATAAAAAAATAATCTAAGATACTAAAGTAGGTTAATAGTTTTATTATGAGAATTCCCTCAGAAAATGAAATTAATTCAAATTAGTCCCATGCAGTTGTCAAATACCCAGACTCATAATTCAAGTCAGAGTAATTCACTAATTCTACAGTCCAGCAAAAATATTTGAACCTTATACTGAAAATTTGAACACTGATATTAAATGTCTGATGTGTTGTTTAAAAATTCACCTAATACACCTATTTATAATAACATTCTAGGACCAAGCCCTATAGTAGTGCAACTAGTACAAGCTTATCCCATTAACACTATCAACATAGTATGACTACACAATAAGAATCCTAATTACTGATATTCTAACCATTTAACACCTTGAATTGCATACATGATATTAAATAACAAAAGCAAGCAGAAGCTTCTTCCCCACTACCAAGCAAATGTGCCTATAAAAAAAAAAAAACTACCAAGCAAATGTTCTATTCCAGACAGAATCAGGAGACAAAATAAACCTGTTAATAGCAATTGTCCATTTACTGTCTATAAAGTCAGTTGCTGCAAGTAATGCAGCTGGCCAAGCCAAAGCAGCTACGAGTGAGCTCAAAACAGTCATCATTGCCCCTCGTGTCATCAGCTCCATCGCAAGTCCTGATGCAAGTCACAGCAATATGAACATCATTCACAGCACTACTTGTAAACTAATAACTTAGTTTTATCAGCACCCTAAAGCTTAAACCAATTACTTGAAGTAAGCCAATCTTGAATTGCAGTGCTCACAGCAATCAGATTCTTGGACTCCCACTGCAGCGCATACCTAACTTTTGGCAAGACCAAATGAAAGGTCATTTTTTGGCAGGGATCATCACCACCAATTATAAGAATAATAACATCACAGTTTCTAAAGTCAAGATAAAACTGAACTAAAATACAAGCTGATTTCAATGTACAGTAATTTTCTATCAACATATTGCATCAACAAAAAAATTCCAAGGTGAAACCACCCTCCTTGACCAATGATACTCATATTATTAAATGGAAATATTGACTACTGTACCTCTCCAAGTTGTCATTCTGTCCTACCCATGGCCTTATAAAATCTTCCTTCTCAAAGACAAATCCAGATACTAAGATCTCAACCCCTAGCCTCTGCAAGCAGAAGTTCAACAAGAATATAATTTGAAATAATAACTAAGTGCAGAGGTACAAGAAAGGTCAAAGTTCACCCATGCACACATAGAAACATAGATCACAGCTCAATTTAAGCAAGCAATGTGACAAGAAAACAGGGATGTGAAAGATATCAAAACCTACGCCTTGGTTATGGTTTTCTCCTATAGCCTTGAATTCAAACTCATCAACACCCCCAACTCTCCTAGCCATTTTGCTTCCAGTAAGTCCAGCTCCAGCAGCTGGCAGAAGTATAACAAAGAGATACATTAATATTTTCATCATTTAAAAAAGGAATACAACTTAATACCCAAAAAAAAGGAATATAACTTATAATAAAAGTAGAAAAAACTGCAAGATCAAGGAGTCAATTGTCCAACAGATGCAACTTTTATCACAATAATAACAGACAAGTACTGGCATGACAGTAAAGAAATCAAATGTACTGTCGTCACGAAACAGGATATATCAGATATTAATGGGCTGCATCACTCCTCCACTTAGTAAACCGTTACTTCCAAAAGTAAACACAAACTCTCCTGTAACCTTGGTATATCCTCTTCTGAATAATCAAATGATGATGAACTAAAGGTTGTATTGCAGTCTGAGTGGAAGTATCTTATTCAAGCAGTTAGTGTAAGCATGTAAATTTGTAATAACAATAACAAAAATACAACGACCATCATAATATATTTAATCAGACAGCACCTTCCAACCTGTCCACCAGCATGCAGCATAGAAAATATCTTATTGAGGACACATTTTAAACCACAAATTGAACATAAAAACTATAAGCCACATGAACATGTCAACAATGACCTGGTGATTCTAACAATATTCTTAAGGCTTGAACTACACACTAAACTTAAAAAAGTGAGGGAAGAAGGCTATAGTAACATGGCATGAGCGAATTCTAGAAAATCCAAACACATATTATAGGCAAATATAAACCTCCAAATGATGCAGCAACAGCAACAGAACCAGCAACAGTTCCTGCAGCACTAGCAGCTGCAGCAAATCCACTTGCTCCAATTACAGGGATCAGAGTACCCAAAGTTGGAGCTAAAGCACCAAGACCTGCAGCAATGGCTGGTGCAGCTAACCCTGTTGAATGGTTAAAATAAAAACAATTATATCCAGTAAAAACTATTCATCAGGAAATTATATAGTCCACAATACAGTTAGAAAATATAACAAGGTCTCCAGTCCATACCACCAGTAATAGCCAATAAAGTTCCCCCAGTTAATGCAGCAGCCCCAATTATACCACCACGCTTCAATTTAGCCCACTTGGTTTCTTTTGATTGAGTTTCTCCATTCTTTGATTCTTGCTCTTTAATAAAAGCCATCGCTGAACAAGTAACCATGGTTTCAATGGCCTCCTACAAAGCCAATATCCATCTTCATCCTTAGAAGATACCGGAACAGTAAATATGAGAGATTTTAATAACTGACAATACAAAAACATTTACAATCACATTCAACTTTAATGCAAGCAGATTAGAAATCAAGGCAAACATATAGGCAATGTTCACCACAATCCAGCATAGTAACTCAGAAACCATGGCACTCATATCTCATGATCTCCAACATATGACATGTTATTTAGCAATTAGTCAATCACATAAAGTTCCATACTAAAAGATTCATCATACAAACCATTTTTGGCCACTTGACATCAAGCCATGTTGCCAGCAACCGCAGAGCCACACGATGTCGAGCATCAAAGCCCTTCCTTCTCCGCCCAATATCTTCACCTAAATTTGACAGACAACCAGACAAAAGTTCATACAGAACTGTCACCTTCCTCTGATCACTCAACATCATTACTTCCTCAATCGGCCTCTCATCAATTTTCCAATCAATAGACCCTTGCTGTGTCTCTTTACAGTCAAGTAAAGGAGCAGAATCCGTCTCCTTCTGAACTTCCAAATGTGCATCCACCTTTTCACAATGAGGCTGAACATCGTCAATAGAAAACTTCTCACGACATTGATGCTCATATTCGCGAAGCTTCTCTCTTTTAGACTCCAAAGCCTCTGATATTCTCTGCATGTCAAGTGCTATACCATCAACCGCCCTTGACAAAGCAAGCTCTTGATCTAAACTTTGAGAAGAACCATCGTCCAATTCTTGTGAAAGTAATCTCAAGAACTGTAACATTCACATGAATTATTCTCATTTAGAGATATATTAGAATTATAAAATTTAATAACTCATTTGGTCTCTATACTAATCCGCACTTTACTATTTTAACCCTATATCTAAAAATAGTAAGAGCCTCTTTATATACAAGTTAGAAGTGTTTTGACTCGAGTGTTTCTTTACTGGAAATATAGAGAAGTTGTTACAACACTTCTAGCCTTGTATCCAAACGGGTTCTATGTTTAAGTCCTTAGACGAGCAAATTTAATATATTTCGATCCCTGTCCGTTAACTTCTAACTCCATTAACTTCTGTAATACCGCTACAAAAGATGATCATGAGCGAATTGTAAAACCTCCAAAAAAATTTCTATTGTGGAAGAAACTTCTTACAGTTCTACACCACCAGAAAATTTTTGTTGCGGTCTAAACAACAACATTAGAAAAATGCATTAAATTTACTTATCCAGGAACTAAAAACTTGCAAATTTTCAGAATAGAGTCAAAACAGCAAAGTGCATATGAAACAAATAAATAATTAAACCGATTTAAAAAAACAAAAAAAAAAAACACTAATGCGTAATTTCTATTCGAGTGATGATCAAGTAGTGACACTGACACATACCGGTCCCACGTGATGCGTAGCGGAAGAAGAACCAGCGGTTTCTTCAAGTCCAGACCACGCAGCGGAATCGATATCTAGAAACCTGTTCGGATTCGGATTCGGACTCAGATTCAGTGATCCAAATTAACTAACTGGATTTCGCATGAATTAGGTTTAAGTTTAACTAAGACGTACTTAAAAACGGGGCGGAGCAGACCCGAATTGCTGTGAACCCAAAGATCGGGGTCTTCGGAAACGGAGTCGCTGCTGGAGCTGCTGCTACTGATTCGTTGCTCGGAGGGCGAGTCCTCCGAAGAAGGTAACGGCAACGGGTTGGTTTGGTTGAGTTGGGCCTCGTGAAGTGCCAGGCCGAACAACGCGCCCGCGGCGTATCTCTGCGTCGGCGACAAAAACGACGGCGTCGGCGTCGTCGGTGCCGCCATTGGGAAGATGATGATGAGTTGTCGTTTACCAGTTCTTAGGGACGCGGAGAGAGGAGAGGGATCGTCGTTTCGTTCGGTCGATGGGAATCGGAAATTTGGTTAATGGTTGCTTCTTCGAAAGGGAAGAAACGGGTTTTAATATGTTTGCATTTTTTAAGTTGGTCGTGTAGGATGACGTGGCGCGCATTCAGATTTGTTTTTGTCCCTTTCGAACAAAAGTGCATTCCTCCTTGGGTGGGTAGGCCCGTAGTGTAAATGAGTCGAGCCAAATGTTCTATCATAAATTTAAGTTTGGTCTGTGAGAAGAAAAATATATTTAACATTTATTTAAATGAGCTTAATTAAAAGTTTAGATTTGTTTTGTTAAAAAAATTAATGATTGATATTGACTTGTTTAATTCATTTATAACTTAATGATATTTTAATTTGTAAAAAAAAATTATTTTTTAACTTAATCACTTTAATATTTAATAAAACATTTTAATACTATATAACAATCAACAAATAAAAATAAGTGTTCAACCTTTGGTATGGTATTATGAAAACTATGTCATTTTAATTTTGGATAAATACTCATGGTAGTCATAAAAAGTATCAATTACTTTGGTGTTTGGTGTCCAAAAGATGAAAAATTAAATTAAATTTCTAAATGTAAAAACAAAGAATATAATAAACTAGTCTTGCAATTAACTCTACTTTGTTGTGTTTAATGTGCTCCTACAAGTGACATATGGCTCACATACATGGCATTCTATGTGTGAAAATTGATTACTATAATGTTGATTAGTGTAATATACAGATTAACCAGTATTAATTTTTTTTTTTACAACAAATCTAGTTATCTCTCATTTTCTTTATCAATGTTATCATTTTCTATATATTACTGCTCTATCATTTTCACCTATCGACAACCCTGACTCTCACCATACTCTTATAGTATGTTTGTTTCTTCGTTTAAAACCTATTCAATATAGATTCAAGTGGAAGTAAAGATTTGAAGTTTCTCACATAATTGGACTTTGGAATGTGTGTCCACTTAGTCTAAGTGAGAAACAAGCATAACCAAACCAAACCCTTCACACATAATCCAAATATTTTAAATCTTCTCAACAAACTTAAAATTAGAATATAATAATGTTATTAAACAAATATGAATCAGGTAAGAAAAAGGCCTCTCAAATCAAATATTTAAAGAATTTGTTATGACAAATAACACAATAAAATCAAGTCGAAAAATAACACAATTTACTCCTTTAGTGAATAACTTGACGATATCACAAATCACTACTAGAATATCGCATAGTTAGTGTTGGGAAAGTTTGGTTTGAGTGAGAAAAGAGGGCAAAACATGTTTTTGCATTATGGAATCATCTTCATTACATCGTCATCTTAAAACTCATCTGGACACATCAAGTACGGTGTCTCCATGGTGTGACACCATCAGTAGAAACTTCACAACTAAAGTGTCCCGACGTGACAAAAAACAATAAAAAAAAAAAAGACAATATCGAAGGAAAATTTAAAATTAAAAACAAGAAAATTGTTAAGATTAGTAAGACCTATTTCTCCACACTTATTCGTCCAATACAATCATATGATCTTCCACCTCATAGATGAGATTTATTTCAACTTACATCAATTGCAAACGAATCTTATCTATATACAAAGAGTATGAAAGATGGAGAACTTTAAAAGAATTTCATTTAAAATATAATAATTTTGACATACTTATTTCATAGTAAATAAATCATCATTAACGACCTAAGATATCACGATAACTACATAATTAATATGAAATTACATCTTATAAATCAAAATAACCCATTATAACATGTCATTCAAGGTAATCCACTATGATACTATGTAGGGGTGTTCATAAACCGAACCAAACCGAACTAAACCGCGAAATCGCCCAAAAAAATCGAAAACCGATTAAACCGAAAAACCGCACGGACCAAAAATTTCCAAAACCGCATATTTTTTACGGTTTGGTTCGGTTTTTGGATTTTATTATAAAAAACCGAACTAAACCGCATTCTATAATTATATTGATTTACTTTTAGATATTTAATATTATCTAACTAACAATATTTTTATTTTTTATGATCATAATATGTGATTTATATTATATTTTTTTTAATAATAAATTTGTAATATATTATGACACATACTTTCATATATTACAAAAAGATATATTGATATTACTAAATAACATTAAATTAAATATAAAATGAAACATGATTTATTATTATGTTAAAAAAAAAGTTAGTAATATCATTTTATAATAATGCTAAATAGAAGTAAAAATAATATTTTTTAAACTAAAATATGTAAATCAAAATTTAATAAAAAAAATATAAAATAATAATTATGTGAGTTTAATTAAAAAAATTAAACTATGATAATAGATTAAAAAAAACCGCGAAACCGAACCGAACCAAACCGCAAAAATTGGTTTGGTTTGGTTTTGATTTGATGTTATATTAAAACCGAACCAAACCGAACTGCGACTTTATTTTAGGTTTGGTTCTGACCACTTTTTGCCCAAAAATCGAACCAAACCGCACCGCGAACACCCTTAATACTATGAACCTTTTAACAAAAAAAAAAGAAAACGAAAGTTGATTCTATGAACTACTCCGTAGATCGTTCACCCCTAACCCGAAACATAACACTGATAAGAATGAACTTTCATTTGGGGGAATTTCCAAATTCCCAAAAAATGGAGGACTAGTATACTAAAATAAAAATAAAAAAAGCCCATAAGATGAGATGAGCAATGGAAATGATTTTGTCGTTATTGTAATGTAACTCACAAAATCGGGTGGAGCAGGGTTTTGGTGTCCGCCTAAGCCCCTTCTTCTCTTGTTTCGCTATCCGTTGTTGTATTGGGCACTTCACTCACACATGTCAAACCTCAAGCAACCCATTTCCGTCTAACACACTTTTCCCCCTCTTTGCTTTCTCCACATCTTTCACTGGTAACCCACCTTATCAACTTCTCTCAGATTCATTCATTTTCTTTATATTTGATTCCTCTGTAATGCTTCTTGTTTCTTTTCTGAACCATTCTTACAAAGTTTGTAGCTTGTGCCCAATTGCGTCGATATTTTATACTCATTTTCTCTCTCTCTCGGGTTGTGGATGTTTTAATTCGCGCTTGTGGCCGCTGAAATTGCGAAAGATTGAAGTCAAATGCCGCTGCAATTGATTTTATATCGGCAGATGTTAATTGTTAGTTTATTAGTTTTTGTTAGCAAGGAGTCGACTACCCCGAATTGCGGTTGCAGACCGCAATTTAAAACCTCATGTTGCAACTTAATATGAGTATGGCTCTAGGATGATCTGACCTAGTTGGTGTATGGTAGTAATAGGTGTGTAAAAGCTTATCTTCTAGTGGTTTGACACTAGGTATGCAGTTACCTTGCCAGTGCTGGAGTTCCATTGTTGATAATGAGATGGTTCTAGGCGTTTGTAGGTAGTGAGCAATTTGAGATAAGTTTTCTAGTTGATGACAATTAAGATGGATCAACTTATCGGCAAGAAAAGAGGAAAATTGGTTATGTATGGAATCAAAAGATTTAGAGCCCGACTTTTGGAATAATGGAATCTAAGAATTAATGGGTTTATTATAAGATGAGATAGAAATTAGTTTGTATTTGTAATGCATGATAATTGTCCAACTTGTCGTTTTATATCCGATGCTAGAATCTTTGTTTGTTGTTGATTTTCTTTTCTTCTTTGGACTGTGAAACATCAGTTGTGATCTCAATTTCTCACAAAGCATAAACAGGTATATTGCCAGAGGATTTTGGTAACAATGACTGCATCTGGGTTGAGTGGCTGTCCCACAAGATGTCCCCAGCTACCTTTTCATCCCCTGGGATCACGCCATGTACAGGTTGTTGCCTTCTCTTTGGCTGGGAAACACAAACAAGGAATAGTGTTTCGTCAAGTGGAAAGGTATGTGCTATTACTTGTTACCTCCTGAATTTGGAACTTGATGTAAGGTTCATGGTTAGTTGAATGGCTGAACAATTCTTTATTTTCCACATCTTGTCCCTTTACAGAACAAGTTTTTTGTCTCCTGTATTAAAATGCAATGGACAAGTTCAGTTGGTCAAATGTGCCATGGATGCTTCATATGGCGATATGGCAAATGATTCTGCTGGTAACTTTTCTTTCTTCAAGAAGCTCAATTCTTATTTTTCATGATACGGAAAGTTTCATTGCTAGGGCATTGATCATTTAAAACTGATATGTTAGGTACTAGGCTAGTACCACTACTAGGTTGATGGTACTTTTTCCTGAAGCAATAGATTAGTAACATAAAACTAAAATTGAAAATGATTATGTGATCATCGTAGATGTTTGGTCTTCTCCTGAATGCTAGGCTAGGAATTTTCTTTTGCCATTATTCATTGGTTTGTTGAGTTGAAGTCATTATCCTTTTTACAATTATTTAAGCACAACATTCATAGTTCTTGGTGTTTCTGAGAACCATAACTAGAATGTGGAGTGATACCTTACCAGCTGGGGAGGCTAGGTGGCCTGACTGTTGGAGATTGAAGAGGAAACTGTTTTTCAGCCTTTTGTTTTTTGGTACAAAACTTTTTTTGTTTTTTTCAGTTTAATAACTGCTTGACGAGTGATAGATTATGCCTTGCTGTTTGCTCGGAATGACTATTTCCCTTCTTTCCCTTGTTGAAAACTGTGAAATATACTA
Organism: Amphicarpaea edgeworthii; assembly: GCA_014843725.1. Lineage (NCBI taxonomy): Eukaryota > Viridiplantae > Streptophyta > Magnoliopsida > Fabales > Fabaceae > Amphicarpaea > Amphicarpaea edgeworthii. Next base: position 8,310,413 of record CM026325.1, read on the forward strand.
CTTGCATATCTTAGTGGGTTCCATTTTAATGCATTCAGAGTAATTCATTCCTCTACTAATTATTTTCCACCTAATGCATATGATACATGAATCTCTTATATAAAACCAATAATATATTATGGCTTAGCTTATCATTTTGCTGATCCTTTGCTGCATATATGCAGCTGTTTTTCCAAGAATTAATGTGAGGGACCCATATAAACGACTTGGAATAAGCAAGGAAGCTTCTGAAGATGAAATTCAAGGAGCGAGGAACTTCCTGATTCAAAAATATGCAGGACACAAACCCAGTGTTGATGCTATTGAGTCAGCACATGACAAAATAATCATGCAAAAGTTCTATGACCGGAAAAACCCAAAAATTGACATCAAGAAAAAAATGAGGGAAGTCAATCAATCCAAATTTGTTCAGGCTGTCAGAGGCAGATTTCAAACTCCATCTACAAAATTCATTATAAAAACTTCAATAGCATTCTTGGTACTTGGAGTTTTGACTGTTCTCTTTCCAACTGAAGAAGGGCCAACTCTTCAGGTAGCCCTATCTCTGATCGCTACAATGTATTTTATACATGAACGGCTGAAGAGCAAAATACGAACTTTGCTATATGGGTAAGTACGCAGCGATGTGTCTTATTCTTTCAAATATATTTCGAATATATTCTGTGTTAGATCATGATTTGTTATTTTTCATTTAGTAGCATTACATTCCCCCATGGTGTGACATTCTGATGTTAATATCGTTGTCTCTCTAGAATTGATGCATTTGTGTTTTTTTTTCTCTTTTGGCTTTTACTTATATAACATGCGCTTTGGTGCAGGGTTGGAGCATTTGGTATTTCCTGGCTGTTGGGAACCTTCTTGATGGTGTCAGTAATTCCTCCTATTACCATACTTAAGGGACCAAGGGCATTTGAAGTGATCTCATCATTGATAGCATATGTTTTATTATGGGTTTCATCGACCTATCTTAGGTGAAGAGGGTTTTAAAAGCAGAAGACCAAGTTTTTGCAGTGGAAGTTCACAAAATGTTGTCTTTCCTTATTTAGATGTCAAATTATAGCTTAAAGAGAAAAAAAAATGGCATACCTTATTTTGTTGAATGAACAGTTGTTTGTCTTTCTAGATTAAATATTTGAATGAGCAAATGTGCTGGAATGTTTTAGAAGCGGAAATGAATGTGTTTTGTTCAGTTTGGATATGAAACTTTTAGCCTTCAAATTTACATATCCATTTCAAAGAGATCTCTGTCTCCTTAAATGAATCTATCTAACTTGATTCGAATTAGTTGTGATCTAATGTAATTTCTAGAGGTATAAATAATGAGTTATTCTAAGTTTAAGATTGTGTTCGATTATTTAAATGACATAAACCTAAGATTTACAAATTCAACATTGTAGACTTGTAAATAACTCGATCATTTAAATTGACAATGAAATTTTACTAACCTTTGTTATTTATATATTATGAAAACACATAAACTTTGTTGAAAATGCTAAAATTAGTTTTAAAATTTATTTTGGTAATAGTGAAGAAATTATAATTTTTTTACTCATTGAATTAAAAAAAATGTAATAGTTAAAATCTTTAAATTTCACATCCCACGTGTTAAACACATGTTCATCTAATAGTAAATGTTAATTAAATACTAATATTAAAAAAATCACATAGTTAATTAAGTTATAAAAGAACTAAATATGTCAATTTCAAACTTTATTTTCTTCAATAAGTCAAGCTATATTTTCTACAATAAGTTAAAGCTCAAGTTTTTAGTTAGATTTGTTTAAATAAATAAGCCAAATTAGAATAACTCATTTTTTTTATAAACCAAACTTAAGCTTCTGGTACTATTTTTAGACTCATTTATAACCTTACATATTTATAATCAAATTTTATGATAAATTTATTAACTTCTATAAAATTATCTCAAAAAGAACCTCTATTTATGATAAATTTATTGAGTTCTATAAAATTATCACAAAAAAGAGTGCATCATCAATTTATACAAAGTCACGACCAATATATATTTCAGGGTGTCATAATTATTATCTTATTAAAGGAAAGAAATAACAAAAGTCATGCGAAGTTATAGTACATCATCATTATTCACGTCGTATATAATATAAATAATCATATAGAACTTCTGCTTGTATTCACGCACTCAGATAACCACAAGTCGATGTGTTCTGAAATCTTTTGCCTTACTTTGTGAACTGCATCAGGAGAGGTGCAGTTTTTCGCATTACCTGAAAAGAAAATTCACAAATTAGAATGTTGGTTGATATGTAAAGCATGACAACAATAATATGTTGGAGCGGAAATGTGACACATACCTTCAATGGAGAAAGGAGATTGAGGACATCCTCGATAATCAGAACAGTGGCCACAGTTGTAACATTTGACAATGTAGGAAGGCACTGAAATGTTTAATAGCAATTCGGAAGCATTCAGTGAACCAAACAATAACAGAATTGCTAGCATTACTGAACAATATATTTTTCTACAGTGTGTTACATGATTCAGAAGCCTTCTTTGCCCCTTTATTAGGCAAACAAACCAAAAAGAATAGTACCATATATGTTCTAGCTGTAGGCTGTAGCCTAAGATCATGTTGCTAAATGCTGACATTCAAGCAACTAAACAGAGGAAATTACACATTATTTGTATGAGTGCTCTCATATAACTTTTCTAAAAGATGAGAGAATTCTTACAAGTTAGTTAATGCAAAAGCTGATTTTATTAATTCATTTCATTTTTTTTTTCTTATTTTCTTCTTTTAGAAATCCTTTTGGAGAAGCTAACGTAAACATGTAACTTTGATTGGAAATGAGCTACTCATTTGTCCTAGATAGCCATCAAATAAACAATCCATGTTGGATTACAGAGAAATATAGTTCAGATATATCCACCAGAGATGACAAGGATAATAAATGTTCTTGACTAAATTGATGAAAAAGTAAATGGCAACTCACTATCAGGAGATGAAGTTTGTTTGGATGCATGGCGCCAAGGATCCTGCGAGCCGTTTGTAAATATTATTTTTGAACCTGTCCATGAAATCAGGTCATATTCAAGAAATATACAGAGTAAAACCATAAGAGGTTATAAGAATATTATTAAAACCATAAGGGGGTTGGCAGGAAGGAGAATAAGATAAAAATTCAGGATAGGAAAGTTTCTAGACCAGCAATTTTTGTGCCTCCATAGCGTAAATTCGTTGCATCAACATCGGGAAAGATGCCCTCTCCAAAGACATTTTTGCAAAGGTCCAAATGGTATCTGCAATGTATGGGAAACCACTTTGTTCAAATTAACAATATATAGAAAAAAAAATTCAAGAACTACAAACATGAAAAGTATGGTGTAATAGTGATAGAATCCTGTCAATAGGAGTGTATAAAGTAAACAGGGAGGGTGAGGAACTTGCTTTGTGTCAACTTTTGAGGAGCGAATACTATCATTTGCGGGAGCCACCTGAAAATATGCAACTTCAGTGCAGACTTGAAACCACCATAATCGAGCAGAATTGTCCTCACTCATGGCAGTTCTTTTCAAGTACTTCTGATCATAAATCTGTACATCACTACCAAAAGTTCCAATGTAGTATTCTTTGACATATTTGGCATAAGCATCCTGCATGTTGAATTATATAGTTTCTATCAGATCACATGTATTAAACAAACCACAGACAAAATTGCCTCTTCCCCAACAAATGAATTTCAAATGGTGAGTCCATTCAGAATGGTCCTATTTAGTGAAATTAGGAGAGGGTAGATGTACACAACCTTACTCACAAGATAGAATTTACCTTACCATTGTGACAAAGCTTTCCCTCTAACAAATGAATGTAAAATGTAAAATAGAATAAAGGCAATCATTGACTGACTAAATGCACTATATCTGTGCATATTACTTAAGAAAGACACAAGTGACAAGAAAAAAACTGAAAAAATTATTTCAATATGAGCAGTTTCATAATATTCTGGAAAAGGAACTAAGTTGAAAAGCATACCACCAAGTCCACACCAGCCTTCTTTGCTTCAACAAGAGGCTTGCATAGTTTATCTGGATTTCCATATTGAAACTGTAAAATTCAAAGATCCAGAAAATGAGAGGACAACATAATGAATTTGAATACAAGAAATTGCAATTAATACAAAAACACTGATACTCATAACACTTACTGCTATAGCAGCAGCATCAGCCAAAAAATAGAAAAAGTCTCCATCTATTTCAAGCTGAAAAACAGAGGGAAAAGGTCAGCATGCAACATGACAATCAAACTAAGAAATCTAGTGGGCAAGAAAGGAGTAACAAAGGAACAGAGCATACATCAGCTGCATCAAAAGAGGCCTTCACTTCCCTTCCACTGGTTGCAAGTTTGTGTTCAATGAGTTGAGTAGTTTCTTGCAGCGCTGCTTTACATTCGGGACCCGCCGACTCACCAATCTGCATGTGAAAAATAAATCTGAGAGCTTAAAATTGGACGGAAATTAAATAGGAGAGGGAACTTTGAAAACTTTATAGCATTCAGGCTAAAGAAACAAAAGAAGACCATGAAAAAAAATAATAACTATCTTCACCTGCTGATCAAATTCTGTGTAGTTATAGACAGCAAGAACAACTGCAGAACTTGCCAAGCTTCCACATGTTAAATGGGGAAACTTAAGACGGAACCATGCACTGAGTGCTCCAGAATATGAGCCACCAAAAATGAACCAGGGGTTTTCGATTTTTGTTCTATTAAGCTTTACATTTATGGAGTCCTACATGAAAATGACAGCAAAAAATAAAATAAAAAGTAATAAACACTATATGCAAGAACGGATTGTTTTAAAATTTGACTCATGCCATCAAAAAACCTGAAATGCAGTGAAAAGTCAAACAGAAGATGGAAGTATGATAACTTGACAGCAAGAAAGTATCGACAAACTAATAACACAGAAATTGAATTACCATAGATACATTATATATAATTAAAATGCTTGCAGGAAACTGTAGAACCAGAAATTAAGGCTTTGATGTGGGACTAAGTTGTTATCAACTATGCCAGCAAAATAATGTAGCTTGCCTGATAATACTGGTGAAAAACAGCCAAATCAGAGAGTGCCTGTTTGGATGAAAGATATTTCAAATTTTTTGTCTCCAAAGAATTAAATGGAGTACTTTTTCCATAGTAGCGATGTTCAATAGTAACCATAGCTGCTCCAAACTTCTTCGCCAGTACCTATTGACAAAACAAGGCATTAAATTACTATTACTATGTTGTTTTATTCACAAAAGCCACATCATTCTTTTGCTGGAACAAAAAGAGAAATCAGTCTTGTGGGGGGAATCGATCTTAACAAATTTTGTGTTTATTTATCTGCATCCTCATAGCAAATAAATACTGGGACAGAGAGAAACACAAAACTTGCCATGAACATGAGTATATCTTTTGCCGTCCCATTTGTCACAAGTCACAAGGATAGACGAAAATTGTGCTAGTGCCAAAACTTATGATATGGTCTTAACTTCAATATTTGGAATTAAGACTCAATATTTGATATTGAGTCTTAAATGCAGACATATTATTAATCAATATTAATGATAAATAAAATGGGCTATTTGAGTAAGATTATCCATAAAAGGAGAAGAAAATAATAAATAAATAAATAAATGAGCTTATGCACAAGTTAATTTGTAGAAACTTTCTTATAGAGATGATAAGATAAGAGAGCTTTTTTTTTTTTTATCCATAGAAATTGAATACGGATTCATAGGGTTTACAATACTCACGCAACTGCCCAAGCAAATGAGCTATACAAATTAGCTTGTATATAAGTTAATTTGAGCTTATGGAGAAATTCATTTCATTTTTTTTCCTACAGTTTAGTTTCACTTAAGTCAAACAAATGTTTTATTAACAGTAGTTAGTGAATGATAATTTGGAGCAATTAAGAATTGCAACTTACAGCGAGATAGTCATTTGCAATCCCCTTGCACGTTCCTTCGCCACCGATTACCAAAAAAATCGGTCCATCCGGAACCCGGAAATAGTCTAGAAACTCATAGTAACGTTGCCGGAATTGACGGTGATCCTGCCTCGCATCAGAAATTTGCATAAATACATGATGTAAATACTAAATACACACACAAAAAAAAAAGTTGAAAGAACCTATAATGAACTCCAAATTTTGCATACATACATAGGGAGAGAAGTGATCGAGGGTTTGGTCCAACCATTGCTCCTGAGTGGTGAGATATTTTCCCTCCGACAGCTTATTGAGCAGCGTACGAGGAACAACTCCGTAACTGACCGTAGTAAAAGAAACAAACACCAACAACGATAACGCTGTCGTAGTAACCCATTTTTGTTCTCTCATCTTATTGCTACTTAGCTTCAATACTAGAGTCTACGAAACTGAAATGTTTAATATGAGATCAAAAAATATATACAGAAACATAACTCAGACGCGTGGACTCTAGTCATACTATTATATAACTGAAAATTGTACTTGCTGAGTCTCATACTCTATCTCTCTTGCACTACTACTTCACAAGAGATGCGTGGCGTGGAAATAAAACGATTTTTTTTTTTTTAAGTAGTAAAAAGAATTGACGGATTCGATTTTAAAATTTGTTTTATAGTGATAAGAAAATTAAGTTCATTGAGTGACATGTCTTCATTGTTAATCCCACACATTTAATATCAAAGATTTTTTTTTCTACTAGTTGAAAACTATTCAATATATATTTTTCAAATCATTGTTATAAAATAATAACTTTCTTATAGTAAAATATGTTTTCAATTTTTCAAATTCGATTTTAGTCCTCTAGACAAATTTTGTCAAACAATTTTTATTTTTAGCAAAAGAATGGACTATTGAGATAGAAGTACATTGATGTTCCAACTATGTGGATAGTCCCTTCAAATTTAAAATAAACCTACTTTTGCCCCCTCAAAATACATTTTTTAATCGTTTATAACTGCCATTAAACATTAATTATAGTCACTTTAAGACCAAAAATAGATTATATGATAATTCAACACTGAATACACAAACATAGTGGATTTAAAAATTAGTCATTTTAAGATATTAAATGTCTTTTTCCATTTTATTTTTGGACAAAACATATAATTTCTATTTCTTTACCCATTTCCTCCCACTTTTAGTTGATTTCTTTCTTCAATTTTTTATTATTATTAATTAAATACTACTACATTATATAATAACTCTTTGCTAAAGTATAAAAATTAACAAGACCTTAGTGTACTAGTAAGATATAGTAAGATATAAGGTTGGTATAGTGAAGCAACGCACCCCAAACAAATAAGTGACACATGTTTCCATATCTATTTCTAAATATAAAACATAGTGGTCATGAACTATATGGATGAAATTCGAATAAACTAACTTATTACAATATTTATAAGTCATTTCAGTACATACATAACTAAAGACTAACACATCTGGTGTGTGAGTGGGTGGGTTAACATTAACATACTAGTACATTACATCATTAACATCGCATGTAAAAAATAATAATCATTCATATAAAACTTCTGCCTGTGTTTGTGTTAATGCATTCAGATAACCACAAGTCCATATGTTCTGAAATCTGTTGCCTTACTTTGTGAACTGCATCAGGTGAGGAGCAGTTCTTCTCATTACCTGAACAAAATTCACAATCAGAATGTAAGTAAATGTCGCCTTACTCACCACAATCGTGTATGAATGAGTGCATCACAATGACTTCACATAATTTGACTTGCTGCTTTCTATCTATTATAATAATAATAATAATAATAATAATTTATCTAAGTTTGTGCTTTTTCAAGTTTAGACCCTTCAAGATTCCAAGTTGTCATGTTTAGTCCCTATAAATTCGCGTTTACATGTTCAGAGAAAAAAAACACAAACTTACATAGACAAAAAAATGAACAGCAAAACTTTCAAGGACCAAAACTGAAAAAGCGCAAATTTACAAGAACTAAAAAATATTTAAGTCTAATAATTATTATTATTGTTTTTCATTCATTTTTTTACAACTGTGCAATTGGGAGAAGGAATCATTAATCATCAAGCAATTGACAGGGGTAATATCAATATGAAGCTAACTCATGTAAATTGCATGTTCTAAATTGGAAACATTTCATAATTAATGACAATAATTGGAGTGGAAATGTTATGTTATGCATACCTTCAAGGACCAAAGGAGATTGAGGACATCCTCGAATATCAGTACAATGGGCACAATTATTACATGTGATAGTGTAAGAAGGCACTGAAAAGGGTATAATAACAATTAGGCAGCATTCAGTGAACGAATTGAAAACACTATGCAATTGGAAAATGAAGGCAGAACATTATATATTCTATGGTTGTATCACATAATCCTGTTTGGGTAAACTTCTCTAGAAGTACTTCTAGGAAAAGAAAATAAAAAGAAAAAAATGAAAATGAGTTCCCTATAAGCTAAAATTAACTTATGCATTAGTTAATTTGTAGAAACTCTCTCATATAGCTTCTCTAAAAGATGAGAGAGCTTCTATAAATTAGCTAATGTAGAAGCTAATTTTATCTTATAAAGAAGCTCATTTCATTTTTTCTTCTTGTTTTCTTTTCTTAGAAATGCTTCTAGAGAAACTTACCCAAACAGACCCTAAGAACTCTTCTTCCCACCCCCTTCCCCTATCTTTATTAGGTAAACAAACCTAAGATACCACCAGGTCTCATTTGAGCCATAACCCAAGATAACGCATCTAACATTTAAGCAACTGAGCACAAGAAATTACACAGTAGTAAGTATGAGCCACTCATTCATCACTAGATAGTCATCAAATAAATAATCCACCTAGGGTTTTCAAGAAATACTGTTTTGACGTATTGACACAGAGATGACAATAAGGATTAAGAATATTATTGACTAAATTCATAAAAACTTATATGGTAACTCACGATCAGGAGATGATGAAGTTTGTTTGGATGCATGACGCCAAGGATCCTGTGAGCCATTTGCAAATACTATTTTCGAACCTGTATGTACATCACACAAAAGAAAGTAGGAAATCAGGTCAAGTTCAAGATGCTTTGTATAATAGTACATTCAGAGTAAAAGCATAAAAGAATGTAAAATACATAGCATTCAAACATAATATGCCATAAAGAAGCTGAGTGCTGAAGAATATATGCTTAATAAACTAACTTTTTATGGTATGTACATAGTTCAGACTGAAATAGGTAAACAAAAGAGAAATTCATCTTCAAAATAGCTTTCTAGTTTGTGTTTCAGCCTTTCAATAAAATATGGTAACATAAGAGTCATATATGCATATCATTTAAAAGAGAACAAAAACTAAGGCATATAGGTAAGTTTCTAGACCAGCAATTTTTGTGCCTCCATAGTATAAATTAGTTGCATCAACATCAGGAAAGACACCCTCTCCAAAGACATTTTTGCAAAGGTCCAAGTGGTATCTGCAATGTATGAGGAAAGAATCAACAATCACAAATGTTAAAGATTAGTGTAATAATGATATATTAAATAAGAGAAAGAATCCTGTCAATAGAGGAGTATATAAAGTGAACAGTGAGGATGAGGAACTTGCTTTGTGTCAATTTTTGAGGAGCGCATACTATCATTTGATGGAGCCACCTGAAAGAATGCAACTTCAGTGCAAACTTGAAACCACCATAATCGATTAGAACTGTCTTCATTGATGTCAGTTTTCTTCAAGTACTCCTGGTCATAAGTCTGTACATTAACACCAAAGGTGTCAATGTAGTACTCTTTGACAAATTTGGCATAAGCGTCCTGCATATTGAATTATATAGTTTCCATTAGATGTGTTAGTCAAGAGAGAGTAAGAGGGATATGTGTTGACAAATGAATGTAAAAGGATAACCTAATGCGGTCTGCCTGTTATGATCATGTATTAGAAAATAGAAAAGAGAGAGTGATTTGTATTTCTTGATTGCCAAAGAACAAAATAAAGACAATATATTCTTCCTTCAAAGGTTTCCCCTTTCATAATTGAGCACTTGCTCAATTCCCAACCAAATGCCAACAATACAGACTAGTCCCCTTCCCTAGATCCTCCTATTCATTTATTTACTTATCACTCTAAACCCCTCTAACTAACTAACTAATATTCTAACCTCTCCATTTATCCTATCAATACTACCCCCTGAAATTCAACCTTGTCTTCAAGGTTGGAATCTGAAAAATGATGACTTTTGGGGCCTGACACAACCCTACATTTTGGTTAGTAAGGTGAGGACTGTTGTTATTGGACCACCCGCATTTGTCAAGAGTGAAGAAATACGAGTGGCACAATAACAAATCTAGGATATGCTCTAATGCCATATAGTGTGTGTTGGGACCGACTATGAGACCATACACAGTTGGACCAATTTTCTATAAACCTAGATTAAAAAAATAAAGAAGAGACTGTGTATCTTGATTGCAAAAGGGGGAGAGATCTTTCCCCTTTCACAACTGAGCACTGGCCAATTCCCAAATGCCAACAATACAGAATGAATCTCCTTCATCATCCAGTATTTGAGCAGTTTTCATGATATTCTGGAAACGGAGCTAGATTGAAAAACATACCACCAAGTCCTCTCCAGCATTCTTTGCTTCAACAATAGGCTTGCATACTTTATCTGGATTTCCATATTGAAACTGTAACATTCAAAAAACCAGTGAAAGAGAAGACATCAAAATGAATTTGAATACAAGAAATGGAAATGAATAAGAGTAGCAGTTAAAGTTATAATGCTTACTGCTGCAGCAGCAGCGTCAGCCACTAAATACATAAAGTCTACATCTCTTTCAAGCTGCAAAACAGGGAAAAGGTCAAAATGCAACATGATTCATGTTCTTGGGCAAAGTATAATATACTTTTGCAAGAGTAAAGGAACAGATCATACATCATCTGCATTAAAAGATGCCTTCAGTTCCTTTCCATTGGTTTCAAGTTTCTGCTCAATGAGTTGAGTAGTTTCTTGTAATACTGCCTTACATTCAGCACCTGCTGATTCACCAATCTGCATGTGAATGATAGAACTCACTCAACTCAACTCAAAATTTGACTGACATTAAATAAAAGGGAACTTTGAATTATTTTTAGCATCTAGATTAGAAAAACAAAAGATGGATGTGAAATAAAAATAACATCTTCACCTGCTGATCATATTCTGTGTAGTTATAAACAGCATGAACAACTGCAGAACTTGCCAGACTTCCACATGTTAAATGGGGAAACTTGAGACGGAACCATGCACTAAGTGCTCCAGCATATGAGCCACCAAAAACAAACCAGGGGTTTTCAATTTTTGTTCTATTAAGCTTTGCATTTAAGGAATCCTACATGAAAATGACAGCAATAAATCAAATAAAATGAGTAGCAATATAATAAACACCATATACAACGAGGGATTATTTAAAAATCTGACTTATACCATCAAAAAACTAGAAGTAAAGTGAAATGAAAAAACAAACAGAAGATGGAAATAAGATAAATCAATAGCTAAAAGGTTTTGAAGAACTGTTAAAACAAAGCAATTGCTTGATGGTTTACCATATATGCATTAGATAAAATTAAACAAGCATAAATGAAACTGTAGAACTAGAAACTAATGCATGCAAACGTGACTTTTGTACATTTATCCATAACCCAGTTAGAATCATGAAATATTCCAAGCCCCACATTGCCAGGAAAACTTTCAACACACAGGATCTCCATACATGAATCCCATGCATGAATCCACCACCAATTCTGCTATGCCTCAATACTCATTTGAGCCAATCACCAGGTCAAATCATCAATTACAATACTTTGTTGAGAATACAAAAGGGGGCAAAACTCCAGGGAGATCTTCACCAATGGACCACAAACACACCAAACAAGCAAACTTGACACCACACTCAACCCTAAACAAGACATTAGATTTGCAGGTCATTCTCACTTATTTGTTACTTAACTTGTTCATTCCTACCAATGTCGATTTTATCTTCACACTTGAACTCCAACAATCTCCCCTTAAAGTGTGAGTCTTTTTCAGATGGTATGCTCCATTTCAAGCGGAAGGTTTTCAATCCACGACTATTACTTGTGCATGTGGCCCTTAGAGCTTAGTCATCGCCACCAATACACTCTACACACTTGCACTGTCATATTGACATTAGCTCACATCAACAAGAACACCGCTTAGCCTCCACATTGCCAGTAAGACTTTTGACACAATGGATCTCCATACATGGATCCACTACTAGGAAGAACTTCAATACGAGGTATGCTACCAATTACCATGTGAAGAGACTCACACTTGTAGCAATGTCAATTATATGTTTGGCACCACATTCAACCCAAGACCTTAAAGCATTATGTTTCTGGGTTCTTCTCACCCAATGTGAAACATATTTCATATTCTTACTTGTACTCCAACATTGCCTCTCCAAGCAATGGAGGCCTCACATATATCAGATTCCCCTAAGTAGTTGTGGGTAGTTATTTCTAGATTGTGGGGTATCATGGATGAATAGTGGATTACATGAGGTCAATTGTGTTTGATCTATAATTCATTTGGAGGATTATGTTTAACTAGGTCAGATGTGACCCAACCTTGTAAAATAGGTTGGGTGACCCAATTAGGCAACACCACTGACCTTAATCTACATCTAAATGTCATTCACAATCACACAAATCCTTTTTAGTAAACATTTACAGCTTTTTGAAATTTTGGTTCAATATCAATGCCTTACCTATGTTTCTTTAGTAATCAAAAAACTTCAAACTTGCCTGATAATATTGACGAAAAACAGCCAAATCAAAGAGTGCTTGCTTGGATGAAAGATATTTCAAATTTTCAGTCTCCAATGAATTAAATGGGGAACTATTTCCATAGTAGCGATGTTCAAGAGAAACCATAGCTGCTCCAAAATTCTTTGCCAGTACCTATAGTTAAAATAAGGCATGGAGATTAATTTATATTATTATCTTTTCTTGCAAAAGCCACATCATTATTGAGAAATGCTAGCAACACATTTTCTAACACACTCTTGAACACATTCTTTGTAGTATTGACTAAAACTTATTGAAAATCACAAAAAATTAGGGGTCTCACTTCTTAATTAATGAGTCTCACCCATAATTTCATCATTTCCAATAAATTTTAATCAACATTCCTATAATGGAACAAAAAGAAAAGTCAGTCTTGTAGGGTGAATGGACCTTAACTTTTAATGCAAAGTCATATTCAAATTTTGAGTATATCTCTCATAGAAAACGAATGCATGGTGCCTATCTAATATGTACTAGGACAGAGAAAAACACAAAATTTGTCATGTACATGAATAACCTTTCACAACAATGGACAAGAATTGTGCTAGAGCCAAAACTTATGACTTAACTTAAACATTTGGTATTGAGTCATGAATGCAAACATGTTAACCAAGACATCAACACAAATTTGGAGCAAGAATTGCAACTTACACCAATATAATCATTTACTATCCCATTGCATGGACCTTCACCACCAATTACCAAGAAAATTGGTCCATTAGAAGACCGGAAATAGTCTAGAAACTCGTAGTAGCGTTGATGGAATTGACGGTGATCCTGCAGTGCAACAACCAAATACGCACAACAGCATCAGAATTCGATAAACACATGTGGTAAAAACACAAAACAATTGTATTTCTAACTATTTTTTATTTAAAATAAAAAAGAGACAAGAGCATATTATTTTCTGTCTGTAACATATATTCTTCATTGGAAGCAATTCAGTTCGAGAAGACTCTATTTTTTAAAATATTCAACACAGCTGCATACTTATATACTAACAGCGTGTTTGTTTTGATGTTCAACGTTCAACATACTCAAACGTCCATTCAATTCAAAGCAACAAGACACATACTTCTACATTCAGGTGCATTGAAAGTTGTAATAACTACTATAAACCAAACACACACTAGAACTCGAATTCAAATCATTGGTTAACACAATCGAATTAGGTGATGTCAGAGCATGTTTTGAACTATGTTAGCAATAACAACAGTACAATTTCTAAAATCCAAAAAAAAAAGTGAAAGAACTAAAATCCACTTAAATTTCTCCTTGGCTTATAATTATAAAACTTTCAGTTGCTTAAACTAATTCACTACCAAGTAAGCTAACAATTTTACTCCTATTTTTGCATTTACTTAGAGAGAGATACATACATAGGGAGAGAAGTGATCGAGGGTTTGATCGAACCATTGCTCCTGAGAGGTGAGATAGCTACCCTGAGACAGCAGCTTATTGAGCAGAGTACGAGGAGGAACAACTCCGTAACTCAACGCCGGAAAACAAGAAACAAACAACATCAACAACAACGCTGTCGTCGTAATCATCTTCATCCTCGCTCGCGCTTCGGTTTGGGTTTTTACCTTTCAAAATGGAATATTGCAGCAGCGTTTGTTTTATTTACCAACCTCAAATACTAGAAAAAGAAAAAAACACAAAAATGCAGTTGCTTACTTGCTTCTTGCTTGTCACTTGTCAGACTTTACTTGGAAGTGAAGACTTGAGAGAGACGCGTGGCAATAAATGGATCTGGAGATCGACTCATGTTACACGAGTTTATAAATGAGATAATTTTAAAATATTTTAATTAAGAAATATTAAATTAAATTATACTTAATAGATAATAATTGTAAAATGATAAAATTATGGTATGAAGATGCGTGCCTTAGATTAATCCAAGAACTCCTAAAACTGGTGTTTGGTGGCCACCCTAAAAGTCGTGATCATCAAATTGATACTATAATGATTAAAAGAAAATAAAAGAGGATAATAATCAATAAATTATTTTTTAAATAGTTTATATGGTTCAGTTAGTTGAGAAGTCAAAATTTTCTCCCCTTTCATTTTTGTCTTTTTCATGGTATTTTTTTATCAATAGATTTTTTTTTTATCCATTCTTTCTCGTGATATTAGAATATTAAATAAGAGATTTTTTTTTATAAATATTAATAACTAAAATTATGTTTTTGATCCTATAGCTAACTTACTATAGGATTTATTTCCCTTCTGTAACTATGTTTTTGGTTGTTGGTATTTCTTGTACAAATTTCCAAAGTATATCTATGTTCAAGTTATTTTTTCTGAGTACATAAAGAAGAGAGTACTCTTTTACTCTATTTCTTAACAATATTTGTTTATTAAAAAATGAAAGTCACTATCACCTTGTTATAGATCTTTTTGGGAAAAAATTCCATATATTCTGAAAAGAAATATGAACTTTTTAATAGTTAATTTATAAAAAAATTTACATTTTTTTATTATAAAGAAGTTATTTGAAGAACTTTTATAAATTAATTTTAATTTGTAAAAAAATTATATTCTTTTTTTCTTCATATTTTTATCTTCTAAAATTATCTTTAGAGAAGTTTATAAAATGCAAACCAAATGTAAAATATGTGTATTATTTCTATGATCAATTTGACTTGTGATTTACGTTCACTTAACTTATAAACCATCCTGGGAGGGTCAATAACTGCTAGTTGCTATATAAAATCGTTGTTAACAACTCAAGCCAGTTTAGATACCCAAGCCATTTGAATTTGATTTTTTGTTTGTTTATCGATAAAATGTTAGTCTTTAATATATTGATATTTTTTTTAATAAAAGAAGTTAAATTCATAATTTCTCTCTTTCTTTTTTTCTTTTGAACCATCCCACTTAACTTATAATTTAGTAAGATTTGTTTGTTATCTAATGATCATAGGTCATAACACCCCATCCCCCAAACCAATGCGCACCTTAACTAACACCCAACAGTGACCATCAATCATATATATGTTCATCCTTATTATATCTTTTCTATTTAATTATTGTTTCCACCTTTTCTTCTTTAAACCTAAGTACAATAATTAACTTTCCTTTCAATGAAAACCAACTTTCAATTTCATTATGGTGAAGGATAGGGCAAGGTGTCGCTCACAGAAGAAACAATCCGTATCTTTGTTTCAAACCATAACAACAACTATTTATGCCAACTTCTTGAAGACAAAAGTAATTAATAACAACTAATTAACTATCATAAGTCATTAGTAGTTGGTCACACAAGATATAAGTAACTGAAATTTATCCATAATATCATATATTTTATATTAAAAAAATGGTGGTATACCAATTATGTAAAACTATTTTACATTGTTAATCATAATTTTTTATTTATGATTAAATAATTAATTTTTATAAGATTATTTTAAAAATTATTAAAACAATATATTATAATTATTTGACTATGTAAAATGACGATGTACGGAGATTAATCTCATTTTATACTTTGTGTATGCACGGATATATTGTTTTAAAATTGAAAGGAGAAATTAAAATGCATTGGTTGATTATTTTCTAAGCATGGCATGAGCGACATCACCTCTAATAACACTTTTTTTGGTAAATAAAATATCTGAAACTACCAAACGTCCAATCCTTATTGGCATTCAAAAAGTTTGGATTTTGAAATTATAACTAACAAGACTTTCTAATCAATATCAACTCATTCTAATGAAAAAAAAAAAATCAAAAGGCTTGCTGTGGAAACAAATTGCATATACACTTAAAAAGTATATGCTTAAATATATATTTTTTTCTATTTACAATATATATATTTTATATTAATTACTAGCTAAATTTTTTTTTTTTTTTCATTTTCATAAGTAATGATGTGACGAAAAAAATGTCACATTATCACTTAAGAGGAACATTTAATAGAATATAGTAAAGTTGAAATTTTAAATAAAAATGTATAAAAAAAATAATAACTTAAAAAGGGTATATTAAAAACGTATATATGAAAAAAAAAAAAAAAAGGTTGCAGAGAATTTGTACATTAGAAAAAACTGTGGATGAGATAATAACTAATAAATAGGACAATTTATTTAAATTTATTTGATAAAATAATTACATACGTTTAGTATATTTATTTGAATTGTTTTTATTTAAATAGGTTATTTTTTAATCATTTAAATAAACAAATCTTGGGAAATTTATGGACCAATTTATTTAAAATTATTTAGTTAAATAATCACTTATTTTAATGAAATAAATAATTATTATTTATGTTTTTAGTATGTTTGTCTAAATTATTTTTACTTAAAATAAGTTATTTTTAATTTATTTAAAGAAACACTTATTATAATTTTAAACAAACTGACCCAATAAGTATTTATAAAATAAGTGATTATCAGATAATTGATTATTTCATAAACAGATAAAATTTATTTTTTTAAATAAGTAAAAAAATAATTTATTTTTAATAAAATAAGTTTAGACAAACATACTAAAAATATAGATAATTACTTATTTTATTAAAATAAAATTATTTCACAAAATAAATTTAAATAAATTAATAATAATTAATTATTAAATAATCACTTATTTTATAAACATTTATTATAATTTTAAATAAACACATAAGTATCAATAACATATTAAAATGAATTACTAGCAATTTATGTTTAGATCATTAGTTGACTTGTTCGTGATTGATAACCAAATTGAAAATGTCTAGATTAATTATTTGGCCATACACGTCCTTGTTTGGTTGCGTCAATCAACTCAACCAGCCCCTAGTAGATTGGAACACGAAGAATCATTTCGGAACTACATAGGATTTTCTTTTCCTAGGATTGATGATCATCTTGGGTCAGTTTTGAACTTTAGCCCTTGTATTTGTACCATCAAGTCAACAACGAAATAACGTCACAGCTTGCTATGTTTCCTATAATTAGTTTCCAGTATTTTTACGACAACGTACATTAATTATCAACACAATAAAAAAAAAAAAAAAAATTTGAGTTTTTATACTGTGAATCAACTAAAAATTACACTATTTATTTTTATATTATCAATTAAGTAGAAATCTGAATGACTTTTAAGATGATTGTTATAAAAATAAATAAATAAATTATTATATATGGCCCTTCTTGGTTGATTGACAATATAGAAACTCTTTACACTGTTTTTTTTTCAAATAATTCTAGTGTAAATTTTATTATTATTTGATGCTCTTAAGTTTTTATTCTGTTAGAAAAAAAGGTTTTATTATGTGAATTAATTTGTCATGCTTCCGTAACTCCGACCCAAGGCAATAATTTTTTCAATTATTAAATTAAATTAATACCTCATTGATTATAAGTATGGTCTTAAGAATGTAATGTAGCAGAGGGTTCATAATCATAAACCATTTTGTGCTATGTTTCATTTCTCTTGGGCCACTCCCTTTGGCATGTCCGAGTTTTGAGCATACCCTCGATCTCAAACAAACATGTATCAAATTTTGATTCAATGATTGTTATTTTTTTCAAACCTTTCTTCCCATAAGCTTGTGGCCTCTAAGATTATATATTATACATACATAGGACCCTTGATAGGACTCCTGTAATACCGATACATGTTGTGTAGATTTCAATCATGGACTATATATATATATATATATATATATATATATATATATATATATATATATATATATGTATGTTTTTTTTCCTCTAGGTGAAGTTATATATTCTCATGCATTTTATTAAAGGCTAAATGACATTTTTCTGTTATTTTTTATTATTATTCAATTTGGTTATTTAAGAGTATATGATGGATAGTAAGTTGAATGTTGCATATTTACTATTTGTTATAAATGTTTGTGGAGAGATTTAAACCCGCGACCTATTTCTTTCCTTTTTCCTTTCACTTTTTCTTTTATAAAATCTGAATTTACTAATAAAGGAAAAGAGGAAAGATAAAGGAAAGGAAAAACTAAAAAATACATTTTATGATAGTTTGTAAGTGTTAATATTCTTAAATTATTAACGATTTTAATTTTAAATAGAAGGAAGAACCATTTTGAACAAAATTAAAAAGATAAATAACTAATATAAACTTTTAAAATAATAAAAGAGCAAATTAAACAAAAAAAATTAAATAAAATAAGGGACAAAAAATATCATTCAACCATTATTAAATATTAAATTATATGATAAACACGTAAATCAATTTATGTGATTACTTGACTAGAAGTCTAAGCTTGAGTCCGCAGTATACATTTAGAGGAAACACTTGACCACCCACCGTGATTTTGTTCGATTCGGACCATATTACTTTCAACGAAAGATACTTATAGTCTAGAAAAAAAAAATGATATTCCTTCGATAATTTATATGATTATGTAAACTTTTTATACTATTTTTTAAAATGAAAATTAAATTTATATGATAGTGTCGAAATTTTGTCATATAGTTAGTGAATTATTAATTATATTTCAAACCAATTATTGACTATTAGAGTAAATATTTATACAAAGAAAATAAAAATATAATAATTTTTCCACAAACTAAAACGAATACATTAATAATATATCGTACGAAAACCGTAGTCTTGAAATTCAAATTATATTGGTGGCAAGCATGGTGCCGTGGTATTCTGGTTTATCCTTTATAACACACACGTCAACGACTCAACCTGTAAAAGTGGAAAAAGGCACCACGTGCATGTGTTTCACCGATTTATGGTTTTTCTACATAATTGAACCACTCTTTTTTCTTTTCTCTTCAGTTCTTATTGTTGCTCTGATTCTTATCTGCATTTATTTGGATACATTTTAAATTTGAAAAATAGTTAGTGATTTATTATTCTATATAAGTAGTATTTCTGTTTTAAATACTATAGGATACCAAAAGTTATTAATAGAAGTGATTCAACATTTATATTTGAGTCTCTTAGTTAAGATATGCGACTCAATTATCAGTTCAGACATAAATTTACAATCCGGGATATCATCACTTCAAATTAAAATAGGCCAACTCGATGAGAGAGATTAGTTTTATCCTACCATGATCAGTATTTTTAGTCTAGTTAATCAAAGACTGATTTTGTAATTGTTGTAAACGATCAATAAGAAAATCACGTGTCACAATTTCTTGTTTTATTTTGTATCACTAAAAGGATTTAACGGTTAAGATTTGAGTTAAGTATTTAAATTTATACCTAATGTAAATAAATTATAACTCAACTTTTAATAATTACAACTTATTTGAACACATACTTTTGAAAAACCGTTAGAAGAAAACATATAAAAAGATAAAATAAAATTAATTTTTATAATAGTTAATGTGTAGAATTGTAGTATTTTTAGAATGCTTCTATGGACTATAATTTTAACTTTTACGAAAGTTAATTTTTTTTTTTTTACCATAAGTCCTTCTAAATAGTTATATTAATAACTTAGTTTTCACTAAAAAAAAAATAATGTATTGACAAACACTAAGTGGCTAATATGTTTTTTTAGTCAAATTTGATTTCGAAAATACCATTTTTTTTACTTAGCTATAGGTGTAAAATATCTATCACTTTTGTCCATAAGTAATCTCTTTCAAAGAATCTTACATACCACCTTAAGTAGAGTTCCTCCTTTCAACTATTTTTTTTTTTTTATATATATATTTTCATTCTGAAGGTTTGAAGCCAAAAAATTGCTTAACAGATTCGAATCCAATTTCATTGTAATCTCATAAATGATACCATTAATGACCCTTATAAAAAAAAATACCAATAATTCAAAGGGCTTTTAAGTTTTCCTCTTAGATTAGTACTTTTGCATCTTAATATCTAACTGGAATTTTGAAATTATACGCACTGAACTGAAATCGGTACAGGGTCGGGGGGTAGGTCGGTAATTTCCAGCGACAGTGATTTGTGAGAGATGAATGTTTCTTCTTCTTTAGCGCGGTCGTTAAATTTGTTTGAAAAAAGAATTAAAAAAATAAAATAAAAGCTGAAAATGTAGAGTGAACTGCAACTAACAAATTAAGAAGGAGACGCCATATCCTCTCTTCACTGTTTCAAAAGCAACGCAACACAACACTCACGGTTTTCATGCTTTCACCGTTTTTTTTTTTCCCTTTTCTCTCTCATTTTTCATTTTTCTCTTCAACTTCGCATCTTCCTGCAGCTCAAGAATTTTCATCTTCTTTCTTCCATTGTTCGTTTCATCACTTTCTTCTTTTTCTGGACTCGTTTTCGATTGCATTTGCGCAGGTGAATAAACACTTCAACGTTCGTCTTCCATTTTTTTTATTTTTATTTTAAATTTCCGTGCTATTTCGTTGCTCTTTTTCATATGTTGATTTTTTAAGCTTCCGCATACTGTTTTTAATTTTTTTTCAGACTAACGAGGTCAGAAACCTTCTCAGTTCGTCGTTATTTAAGGCTTGTTATTATCATTCACATTATCGTCATCATTAATTTGTTATTACTAGTATTATTTATGAGAACTAGTTTTTTTTTTTTTTTAATTTTAAATTTGATCTGAGTTCTGTGTTTTGCTGAAAATGTGAATTTCCCTGTGTTTGATCGATTATGATAGACTAATATATTAATATATTTATTATCTGAAGCTCAGATTTTAATTCGGGGCCAATTTTAATCGTTTCTTCTTAAACACGGCAAAATTTGCGTCACATTAACGGTTCAGCTGTAACTCACTTTGCAATTTTGGTTTTATTTTTTATGTAATATTTTGTTTCTAACTTTATCCTATTTGTGTAATCGGATTTGTTTGGATTATATTTCACAAGCTAAATCTAGGAGAGCTACAAATTCAACAGAAAGAAAAAAAAAACCAGCTAAGATTTGTTAGTTTAGTAAGATAATTACGTCCATTCAAAATTTTCTTTTCATCTGGCAATCCATCTCAGAAGTTTTGTGCTGATCCAAGGAAAAAATCTCAGAAATTTTGTTTCCAAATTTCTCAGCACACCAAGTTGGTGAGGATTTTTCTTTGAAAATTAATGATAATTTGACTCCCCAGTCTTTGTCGCCGTTTGTAATCTTCTTTAACAGATTCTAAAAATTTCAATGTTCCATGTGAGGGAGAATTTGACAGTCTGTTTTGTGTCTCGGGGAACATCTCAGAAAACTCCAAGTTTTCCATTAGAATAAGATTAGAGCCACCTCATTTTTGTGTCAAAAATTATAGGAGCATGTCAATATGTCATGTTGGTCAATTATTGTTTTTTTTTGCCTCTCTCTGACACCTTTGAATTTAAAATTGCATAGAACAATATCACTCTTTTGATTTTCCTTGCTTGTTTATGGAGTTGTAACCTTTGATTAGTTTGTTGCCGTAGATAATGATTGGGGGTTGAAAGCTTCGGTGGCCCTTGTGTTCCATACCATCCCAGCAATAGTACAAAACAAGATTCAAAAAAAGCAACTGAAAATAAAATAAGTGAATGTTGAAGTGGCCTTTTGGGTGCTTTGAATTCGGGACATGGTCTCGTTGTAATTGGTGGAATTGAGGCTTTCTTAGAGAAAAAAAGTTGAGAAAATGGGTTCCATTGCAGAGGAAGAGGCAATGCAAATCCCAACAGGCAGTGAAGAGAGGATTCTTGTTTCTGTTCGTATGAGACCTCTGAATGAAAAGGAGCTCTCAAGAAATGATCTTTCTGAATGGGAATGCATTAATGACACAACCATCATGTACAGGAGCAACCTTTCAGCTACAGAAAGGTCCCTGTATCCAACAGCCTACACATTTGGTACGAAGATGCTAATTTTTTTTTTCCACTGTTAGGTTTATGTATGAAAGGTTATACTAATCGAAATGCGGAGTGCTTTTGGCTGAAAACAGTTTTTTTAGTGAAAAATAAATTAGTGGAAACATGGGGTTAATTTAATTTGCTTTTGATTCCTCCAATGCCGTCTGGATTGTGAATATTGTGTGTTTGAATGGTTATTTACTTACACATTTATTGAGAATGGTCTTTTATTAACAACCTAAGGCTGGATGAATTAGCTTGGAGAATGTGGTGGGAATTCTATCAAAGGGCTCTTTGGGATCTTTGGGATCTTTGTTTAGCCATAGTTTTAAGATGATTTGTCAGTTGTGACCATTCTTCTTTGGAGAAAATTATGTATACATATGTCGTAAATCTGGCCGTTTCTATACGTGGAAATAGAAGGAGACCATACTTTTTGGCTTTTATTCCATTAGACCAACTTGAATTAAAAGCTAAAATTGCTTCCCTCTGTTGATCCACCTTGATTTCTTTTTTCATTTTTCGCTGTAGATCGAGTATTTAGGAATGACATTGCCACAAGGCAGGTGTATGATGAAGCAGCTAAGGAAGTTGCTCTTTCCGTTCTCAGTGGCATCAACTGTGAGTTTTTTTTTTCCTTTATCTGTCTTTCTTCCTTCATAAGAATAAACACATCCATGGATTTTCTATATTAACAACTTCGGCCGGGCCAATTTGATCAGCAAGCATTTTTGCATATGGACAAACAAGCAGCGGAAAAACATACACCATGAGTGGGATAACAGAGTACGGCGTGGCAGATATTTTCAACTACATAGAAAAGGTAAATGAAATCTGAACACATCGATGAATCGCTGCATTGCCTTGTCATTCTCAAAACCTTATATTGATTATATATATATATATATATATATATATATATATATATTTTTTTTTTTTTTTTTTCACAGCACACAGAAAGGGAATTTGTTTTGAAGTTTTCAGCATTGGAGATCTATAATGAATCTGTCAGGGACCTCCTTAGCGTTGACAGTACACCTCTCAGACTTCTTGATGATCCAGAGGTAAATATCTTTATGTCAGTTTTTTGAAACATTTTACTTACAGTTTGCACTTTGCTTCTAAAATTAAAATAAAAAAATAAAAACTTACAGTTTGCAATTTAAACAGAAAGGTACAGTTGTTGAGAGACTCACAGAGGAATCTTTAAGGGACTGGAACCATTTTCAAGAACTTATTTCTTTCTGTGAAGGTAAGGACTCAGGATAATTTGAATGACCTTGCTTCAATTGAGTTATACAGATTTACTTTCTTTATCTATTTTTTTTTCTTTTTGTTTGCTTTTTCTCATTACAAATCTTCTGTAGTTAGTTATAAAATTGATTGCATTTTTCAGCTCAAAGGCAGATAGGGGAGACAGTCCTGAATGAAGTGAGTTCCAGATCTCATCAGATTCTCAGACTGGTACGTATGTTCCTATTTATGTCTAAGGGAAGAGAATTTCATAGCACCTAATTGCTAACGTTTTCTAAATAATGTGATTCTTCTTCAGACAGTTGAAAGTTCTGCACGCGAATTTATTGGAAATGGCAAAATGAGCTCCCTTGCCGCTTCAGTGGTACGACTGATTCACCAAGATGACAGAAAAATACACAAGAATGACTTTATTTCGTTAAAGAACATTAATCGGAAATCAAAATGATATATGTTTTTTTCCTGGGTACAGAATTTCGTTGATCTTGCTGGGAGTGAGCGCGCATCCCAAACTAATTCAGCTGGTTCGAGGTTGAAAGAGGGTTGCCACATAAATCGTAGTTTACTGACTCTAGGAACTGTTATTCGCAAACTAAGGTTAGCTTATGAAGTTTGCATTTGAATATTTTTTACTCAACTAAATGCACACCATTTCCATATTCTTTTAGCCTTACCCAGAACTTTGGGTAAGTTAGAAATAGTAGAGATACGTGTTGGATTTAGAGAAGTTGGAAGCTTGTTTTACTTTTTTGGCTACGTGTGGTTATTTTTCTTCTTATAATGGCATATGGGGATTCCTTAATCCCTCTTTAAAGTTCAAATATGAGGTGATTTTGATTTACTGATCTTTCTAACGGTAGCACCTGCACGGTAACAAAAAGAAAACCTGCATAAAGTTTCTCTGTTGTCTCTTTCTTTCTTTTTCACTGCTCACTTTTATGCATCATGATGTTAACTGGTCAGCTTTCTCTGTTTTTATACATATCCTCTACTTTTGGTACAAATAGATTATATGAAAAAAACACAAATATTTACCATGTAATGCCCCAAACTCTAGGGACGTTCCTTAATCGTGAATTTACATTAAGAATATGTTTGGAAAGTAGTTGATATCAACGTCAACGAAAAAATCACGGAGTTCTAATGCAGGAATTCAAAAGCTATGTGAGGATAGCTTCTTTTATTTAAAGCCAGTTGCGTTTATTTAAATGGTATCCAAACATACACCATTATGTTGCAATAATCTGGCCAACTGATTCTGTTACTACCAAATAGGTGTAGTTCTTTAAAACTTCATAAACTTACTGAATGCGTCAATATAATAAATATTTGATATATTAGGAATCTTCTATAATCATCTTTGGGAAATATTTCTTTCGCTTTTATCTAAAAATAACTAATTTGTTGGCAGCAAGGGAAGAAATGGACATATTCCTTTCAGAGATTCAAAGCTAACCCGCATATTGCAGTCCTCATTAGCAGGCCATGCCAAAACTGCAATCATCTGCACCATGAGCCCTGCAAGGAGCCATGTTGAACAAACCAGAAACACCCTTTTATTTGCAAGTTGTGCTAAAGAAGTGACAACTAATGCCAAAGTCAATGTAGTGGTGTCTGATAAGTTGTTGGTCAAGCAGCTGCAAAAAGAATTGGCTAGACTGGAAAGTGAGTTGAGAAATTCAGGGCCACCCCCCCGCCTTAAATCTGATTCTACAGCATTGCTGAAGGAAAAAGACCTCCAAATTGAGATGGTAAGGATCAACATTTTCACAACAAAGATTCATTACGTTTAGTATGCTTTGAAGTAGAATTTGTTCTACATCTCCCGCGTCAAGGCAAATTCTAAAATTGCATATTGATAAATTAATGAAATATGGAAATATATTAGCCATAATGTTACATAAGGTATGTGCATTTTCTTCAAAAGTAGATTGCACTATTTTGTAAGGTAGTAGATGACTAGATGTTCTCACCAGATTGTTGTTTCATTTCAACTATTTGTTATTGGTCTTGTAATGTTCAGCATGCAGTTCACGGTTTATGCCACACCCTCCCTATTGTAGAATCTCTTTGTTTACCTACTTCTGTATTTATTAACTTTTTTATATTGAATTATTCTTAGAGAACAAGGGTAAGCTTTAGCAAGGGGGTTCTCATTGAAGGCCCTTCCCTGAACATAACCACCAATTTTAGTTGGTCTGTTTTTTTGTTTGAAAAAAATTCATTTCTGGGAGATACCTTCAAATGTTTTCTACTATGCATCGTCACTGACCATTTACTCACAACCAGCATGAGTTTTAGAATGTATGAAGAATGAGGACACTGTAATTTCCTTACGTCTGAGCATGTGTTTCTTTTTAAGCTGTAATTGTAAATATGAACCCCGTGTTGTTGTTCCCCTGTGCTTGCAGTTAAAGAAAGAGGTAATGGATATTTCGATGCAGCGGGACCTTGCTTTATCTCAAATTAAGGACATGCTTCAAGTGGTTGGAGACGATGCGTCCTCAGAGTTGGTAAGTGTACAGTATTTTCCTACTCTAAAAAGCACTAAAAGTACTAATTGGCATTCCTTTTTAATTCATTTTATGTTCAAACTTCAAACCCAATCTTCAGGACAGTTCTGGTCATCAATATCCCAAACTACGTGTGCGAAGTTCATTTGACTATGAAAACAATCGAACAGCTGAACGACCAAATGTAAATATATCAAGTTATGACTGTGTGGAGAGTGTCAGATCTTTTGATGCATCTCAATATTCAGATGGGCATAGTTTTAGCTCTGATGAGAACTATTTCCAACTCCCTGATTTGGAAAAGAATCTCCCTGTCAAGATTGCTTCCCCTGCGATTTCTATTGTAAGTCATGAGTCTGCAAAGAGTGACTTGGATCAGAAAAGCGTTGAAGATAATTTAGAGGACCCTTGTAGGGAAGTTAGGTGCATTGAGTCAGATGATCTAACTACAAACGCACATACACACTCTACTGCATCATCTCCACCCGTCTCAGGATTAACCCAAGTTAGGTGCATTGAGTCAGATGACCTAACTACAAACACACATACACACTCTACTGCATCATCTCCACCCGTCTCAGGATTAACCCAAGTTAGGTGCATTGAGTCAGATGATCTAACAACAAACACACATACACACTCTACTGCATCATCTCCACCCGTCTCAGGATTAACCCAAGTTAGGTGCATTGAGTCAGATGATCTAACTACAAACACACATACACACTCTACTGCATCATCTCCAACCGTCTCAGGATTAACCGAAGTTGATAATAGAGACAAAGAAAATCTAGATTTGTGTTCATCTGGGTTAAAGGAGGACAACAACAACAAAGAAGTAAACAGCTTGCAAGAACGTTTTATTCTTCCCTCTCCAGAGAAAATAATATCTCCATGTCTGACGACACAAAGCAGTGCTTCTTCTAGTTCTAAAATCGCGACATTGACCAGAAGCAGAAGTTGTAAAGCAAGTCTCATGAGAGATCCATCTTCAGATTGGTTTGACCAGGAAGAAATGATTGAGAACACACCCCCAATAGGAATCAAAAAAGACTTCAGAGGAAGACCCGGTGGGCTTCAAATGAAGAATTATACACTCAATTATGATGCCAATGCTGAGAGGTCATCATGGGCTGGTTACGAGAATTCTCTGGGAAGAGCTTCTTCTGATGTACAGAATATGAAATCCTTCACCCGTAATGTAGGTTATAACGATGATTCTTTAGCACCGGGGATAAAGAATGATCTTGAAAGTTCAAATCTGCAAGCGAACTCTGAGGTATGCTTCTATTGTTCATCTTCCTTCCTTTATTTGTTTCTGTGTCTTCCTTGGTCTTATTCACAAGTTTTGATGGCTAAAATGTCAGTTATTTGATCTAACTGAGAATGTTTGTAATCTACTATACTGATTCACTTTAGTATTTTGGTTAACCATGCAAGTGATGGGGAAGTAGCATGTCTATATTATTAACAAAACCCTTCTTATATTGAAAATTCAGCCAGTGATACTTTGAGATGTTTTGCATGGCAGGTTCAAGAGACAGGAACGGAGTCCAATACTACTACAAAGAAATTCAAAGATGTTGGTTTGGACCCACCATTGCAATCCGAGGAAGAAAAACAGTTGGAATGGTCTTCAGAATTTAAGCGGCTGCAGAAGGAAATTATTGAACTCTGGCATGCTTGTAATGTTTCATTGGTTCACAGGACTTACTTTTTCCTTCTATTCAAAGGAGACCCCTCAGATTCTATCTATATGGAAGTAGAGCAAAGAAGGCTGTTCTATCTCAAACAAACTTTTGCCCAAGGGAACCAGACTGTGGAAGAAGGACTTACCCTTGAATTGAGGTAAGATTTCAAGCAGTTGTAAATATGCTTTTAATCTTTTAAACTGTGTTTTTATTTTGTTTAGTCCTCAAAATTAAAGTTTCTTTTTTTTAATCATTTAAATATGATAAATATTATTTTTAGTCATTTAATAATTTCTGTTAAAATTATATATAGATTTTATAATTTGTAAAAAAATTTTATTATCATAATTTGACTGCGACCATAAAAAATTATTATAAATTACAAAATTTATATATTATGTTTGACAATTTTGAATAGAAAAATTAAAAATTACATTTATCATATGATAAATTTGAAGAACTAAATAAAATAATTTTTATTTGAAGAACTAAAAATAAAAAAATATTATAATATAATTGAAAGAGTAAAAACATATTTAACCCTTTCATATTTAAGGTATTCAGTTTCTTTTAAAAGTTCTCACGAGTTCAAATTTTGTGTAATTATACTACAAAGCTTACAATGCGTTTCTTTTGCAAACAAACAGCAAGAGGAATCTTAGAGGAGAGAGACAGATGTTGAGCAAGCAAATGCAGAAGAAGCTGTCAAAATCTGAAAAGGAGAACCTGTATATAAAATGGGGGATTCGTATGAGTTCAAAGCATAGAGGGTTGCAACTGGCTCATCGCTTGTGGTCAGAAACAGAAGACATAGAGCACATTAGAGAGAGTGCTTACATTGTTGCAAAACTGGTTGGTTCAGTAGAGCCAGATCAGGCTTTTAAGGAGATGTTTGGCCTCAACTTTGCCCCAAGGCGCACAAGAAAGAAAACGTTTGGTTGGACATCCAGTATGAAGAATATTTTGTGAGGTTTGATTGTCTAAGCAAATTAGTATTATCTTATAGGAAGTTTGATCTTGCCATGTAAAAATAACCCCCCTTTGGCTCCATTTAACATAGGACTTTTTTTTTTTTTTCCCACCTTCTAAAAACAATCTTTATCTCTATTTTATGTTTCTAAATTCTAACTCTGGTTGCTTGCTGCTTGATTGTAAAGAGGTTTATCAAGGATGAGCAATCCCAAGGTTATAGATTTCTTTTGTACAGTGTGCTTACCTAAGACTAAGAACTGAGAAGTGCACTTTCTGTGCACAAAATGCACAATAACTTGTGAACCATTAAAGAATGAATGATTAGATTGTATTTAACATTATTTGCAAGAAATTAAAATGTGTTTGGTCACCAGAAATGGAAGAAAATGAAAGTGTAAGGAATGAAAAGAAATGAAATAGAGTAGAAAAAGAATGGAAAACAAGATTGTTTTGTTAAAGTGAAAAAGAGATTGAATATTTAAATTAAAGAATTTTTTGTAACTTTTTCTTTCAAAAATAACATTCTCTTGTGAAGAATCTCTAAACTGTTTTTGGTCTAGCTAAAAAATGTACAGTACATGCCATGACATAATTATAAGTATAACAGAGAAGTCTGCAAACTTCCAAATTAAAACCCACCCCATGTATTTTCTATACTATTTTTTAAATAGCAACTTTCTAAATTTTAGTATAAAAATTCAAGAATAATTCTATATATTTCTAATTTCAAATATATAACAACTCTCATAATTTAAAATTTTGTTCTTCACACCAAAGCTCTGATAAATTTACAATTAATGTAGATTTATTGTATATTTTTACCTCACCAGACGCTGGTGGGGATTTTTGAAGTAACAAAGTTAATGTGACGTGAATTGAAATTGCTCAACATATTTTTGAGCCTGTATCGGGTTGTGCCATAAGCAACTTAGTTTTTTTTTTTTTTTTTCATGGAATTTTACACTCTTTCTATGCATCGTTTGAGACTCCTTTTAATACCTCAATCACGTAACACGTTAACAACATAGGTCATTGTTATCTAACAAAAACAATAGGGAGTGTCCAAGAACAAATATATAAAATTAATAATAATAAAAAAGAACAAACAGATAAAGCTTCACCATGAGGAGAAATAAAACATGTTCGAACTTCCTAATTTTTTTTATGGGGAAAAATCCTAATAATATTAGGGAAAGGGAACATGAAGTCCACATGGCACACTGTTATATTCGAAGCCTAAACGGTGTTCTATAACTTATATTCATCACACTTCAAAATAGATAAATATATAAAAGAGAAATGGAGGCTAATTTTCTAATCTAGAATCCATGTTTGGACCAAAAAAATCTTTAGATTTGTTTCTGGTAAAATTACATTTATATTCTTATCTCAGTATGTATATATCATACCCCTATTATTCTATCACGGTAGAAATATATTTGCTTCTATGATTCAGCCAATCAATTGGGTTAAAAGAGACTTTTACATTGTTATGTCAAATTATTGAAGCTATGGAACACAAAAACTAAACTCTTACTTCCTCGTTCCTGTTCGTGGTTATAAGCAACAAAAATATCATTATTTTTATTTATTTTTATAAGTAAAACTTAACTTTTTCAAATCATTTAATAATCTCTTGTCTAAAATATTCTTTTTAACTTTTTAATAAAAAAAAATTCAGTTAATCACTTTGTAAAAATATCAAGAAATCCTTAAAGAAAACTAAAAAATAATTTAGAAAGCATAATATAATTTTTTTTTTTGTTGCTTATATTAAAAACCTGGTAGTATATTAATCAATTGAACCAAACTGGTGCATGTTATTTCCGTCATGGCCAAAATTATTTTTATCCGGTACCATAACTTAACTCCCAATTACTTGGGAAAAGAATATCAATGATTGCGTCACCAACATGTTACATGTTCTAGTTCTTATCCTCTAAGTGGATACGGTTCTTCTCTCCAACAAACAAGTCATGTCAATTAGTCTTTGTTCTATGTTATTATTTCTAGTTTTAAATTTTAATCTATTGGTGTGAGTTTCCTCTCCTTTTCTTTTTGAGGTAATATAAATGTATATAAGTTTTTTTTTATATAAATAATGTTTAATGGTAAACATTTTTTTTTACTTTAAAAATGATGATGACTTATATTTAATTTTTTTTTTATCCATACAAATTGAATCCAGTAACACAGGAGAATTATAATACTCACTATCCTTCTCTAATTATCCTTATCCAATTGAATTAGACCCCTTGATTAAAAATATTTAATTTACCTTAATTCATGTTAACCCAAAACAAAAAAATATCCTAAAGTTTTATTTTTTGGTATATACAATACACCTCATTGTGATAGAAAATATTATCCTAAAATTGCATTCACCAAAGATAAATTATTAACTGCTAACATGTTAGTGGGACACGAATTGGTGTACATATCTGAAAAACAGAAAAACATGCAATGGGAACAATGCAACCACCATGTGACGGGCAAACTTTATATATGACCAAGGCTTTATGATCACATTGAATGGGATCATGTGTGGTTAGTTATGTTGCAAAAAATAGAGTTTAATTCAAAACTTGTTTGATTAAATAGGTAGTGTTTTAGTGATTAATTAATAGGTATAAGCTCAAAGACTTCTTCAAACCAGGCAAATTAGGGTCTTACGTGTACAAGGAGACCCTTTTCATGTGTAGAGGGTTTCTCTCTCATCTCCTCAACACTAGAAAGAAATGGAACTATATCCTGGGACTGAAAATTGAAAGACACTGCATGCCTCCCTAACTAATAATCAGGTTTTGTTTGCAAATGACTTTTTCTATAAGTTAATCTACAACAATTTTTCACTCAATATGTGCAAGTAAATGGGTAGAAAGTCAAATATTCCTTATTCTTCAATACAACCACCCTTTACCAAACCCAAACTTCTCGAATACTTAGGAGTTTTCTTATATATATTGTAAACCAATTTATCACACTAAAGAGTTACCAAATCTGGACATAGTTAGTCAACCTTTAAACTCATGGTCTATTCTTTTTTTTTTTTTTTGTATATGTACCTTCACTTATTAACTTATCTAAAAAATCGATAATGCATTGATATTATAATATAATTTTATATTGTCATTTGTTAGACTATCACAATTAATTATTTGATTTATTATACCTACATAAAAGGTTATGATCGTCCGACTGTCAACTCTATTACGTTATAAAGTATACTTCCTTTGAATTTTATATTTTATGATAGCCATAATAATCTTTCTCTTTTGTTAAAAAGAGTAACGCCAAGACTTATAGTTGCTAGCTAGAATGGATCTCTCTTGTCATAAGGAAATTGCAAACAAGGCTGCAGTTGCCATAACATGACCGACATATTCAATGGACTACTTTAAACCACGCGAGAGAGGATCTTTGTGATGTGCTCACAAGTTTGCCCACATTAGTTTAATTTGGTGGAACCAACAAATTAATTATGTGATAGAACTAAAAATATGTTGAGTTGGTTGGAAGTTAATTTGTGTCTTCATAAAAGTTATATATGTGGGTTACGGTTAGAGATCATGCATATATTTGATTGCTTTCAAATCATTTATTTCTAATATTCAAGCACAATTGGAGATCGATTTACTTAGACATTAAGATGAATATTGTTTTTGGCTATATGAGATAAAAATTGGAAATGGAATTATTATAAAACTATAACTCAACACATTCAACTGAATACAATGTCATATTCTAATTAATTAATTATTCTATAATTCAATGAGTTGCAATCACTTGAAACTTTTGAAGATAAGAAGAGTGTGGCTATAGTCTGCAGGAAAATGAAGCTATTGAGAGTTGGGTGTTTTTTCGTACAGTGATTCTTGATAAATTCTCGTATATGTGTCGCAAAAATCCAATGCATGAGAGGTGTTGATGCATGGCCACTATGCTTGGTGTGTAGAGAACATGTAGAATTGACTATCCATCTATTTGTAACAAACCCACTCGCCAGTGATAATGTTAAGAGCATTGAAACATGGATGTTTCTTCATTAAGGAATTAGTGGTTGAGTTTGTGAGGAATCAACAAAGTTTGCAAATAGTCATCTTTTGTGTTCTAGCTAGGGCATTAATTTGGAAAGCTTTATATGATTGTGTTTAATATAAACTATGGTAGATACTACTCTCTCCCCGTTACAAAATTATAAGATGTTTAAGGTTTTGACACAAGTATTAAAAAAATGTAATTAACATATTTATAATTTTCTAATATATTGTTTATCTTTTTAATTAATTATTTTTCTTATTCTTATTATACACTACTCTCAATAAACATTAATTAAGGATAATCTTTAAAAAAAAAAAAGATTGGATCACCTGCTGCAAGGTGTAAAGTTTTAATACTAAGCACATATTATTATAATTAACTAATAAAATATTAATAAAAAAATTGTGGATCAAAGTATAACTGCACATCTGCAGTGATTTTTTTGTTACAGACGAGCCAGATACTGAAAAAAGACATTTAGTAAAGCATTGCTAGATAACATAATCTATTTTGAAACAACTTTTTTTTCTCTAAAACAACGTATAATTTAAAACAAAGAGAATAATAAAGTATGTTTGTGGTGCACCCTTTATTATAAGGGTTCACTACTAGTGGACTCTTGAAAGTTGAAACAATATCATTGTGTAAGTTGGACAGTTTTATTAAATACATTTACTTGAATTTATAATATAATAAAAAAACTTGTGAAATGAAAATAACTATAAAGGATTTTTTTTTTAAATTTAAGTTAAATAAAATATCTAAATTCATTTCTAGAAAGCTAGAGCATTCTTTTTTTATATTTAATTTTTATATTCAAATTGAATTATGAAGATTTTTACCATTGAGTACATGGATTGACCGGCGTAAAATTGTTCAAAGTTAACTCTTATCAAATTTGAATAAGATAATCTCCAATAAAAAAAAAGTGCATGTGGTTTATACTAAAAAATTAAAAGAGTTTTTATATTTTACAAGAATTCTTCATGATTAAAAATTTAAAAGATTAACCCTTTAAGAGTAGTAATTAAATAAAGAAGAATGCTAATATCACTCTTTCGAAGATTTCGAATCTCTCTATCTATTTGCATTTTATGACTGTGCTCCTAGAATAGTGACTCCATAGATAAAGTTAGTTCTTAGTTACAGCCTACTTCTATCGTGACCATATATTATAAATGTAAAAAATAGACACTTGTAAGAAAAATGTTATAAAAATTACTAGAATTATTCTATTTCCTGTGTCCGAAAGGTAAGTGTGTTGACCCAGATCAATGAGCAAACATAGCATTTAAAATATGACCTGTTGCTATTCAATTCAATCACAGAGAAGCACAAAAAGGTAAAACCAAATGCCATAAATTCGCCAATCACTGCCACAGTGCTCATATTAATTATAGTACAGCATGGCTTGGATGGTGCCTTTTAGCCATCTCTAGCCTTTAGTTTTCATAACACAAATTTAAATAATGAAACAGTTGAGTGGCTAGAACCACATTCTATTTCTCAACCACTGCACCAAATAGCCACTCCTATTAGCTCAATAGTCAATAGGACTGGTGTTAAAAAGCAGAAAAAGTACGTTTGAAACAAAAAATAGTTTTACCTCCCATCACAAATTTTGTATTTACTCTCATTTTATCTTTATTTTTATCAGTTAAATCAACATCACAGTATCTTCGTAACATTTATAATTTTAAATCAAAATTAGTCTATTTTCTTGCATTGTCGATGCCAATCCATTTATTGCTGGCAGAACTATAGTACTATTGTTCAATTACATACTGTACTATATAATTACGAATAAAGGATCATGATGTTATGAAATGAAACCCTTTTGGTTGGCAAAATGTCTGGCCTAGATTAATGGAGCATACAACATTAATTTAGGGACCCTTTTGCCTTTGTTCTTTTCCTTTTTGTATTTTTCCCTAAACTAGCTCTAATCCCAGGTCCAAACCAACCAAAAACATTGCGCTAGCTACTACTGATTTGAGATTTTGTCGTATGGCTTGTCTTTGAATTGTCAAATATTTCAACTAAAGTATCAAAGTAACTATCATCTACTTGTGGTCCTCCCCAATTCAATGACGTAGATTTAGATTTAGCATTTGCTGTACTTTCTTTTATGAGAACTTTATGCCGAAATAGATTCAAAAAAGCCTAAGAAAAGAAACAAACAGTTTGAAAAAAATTAACTTGGCTCTTTCTGCTTTCAACTTCGACTGATGTATTAATTTTGACCATTCAAGCCCAAAGGAATGAACCAAACTCAACATTTTAAAGGGAACACTGAACGTCCAGCCAAATTCTTGAGATCAAAGTATAAAGTACCAAACAAGTAAAATATGTCCTATCCATATATCACAACATTGGCTTCAAAAGTTTCAATCATATATCGTCACATTGTTCTTTATTTTGGTGGTACCATTTGTCACCATCCCAATTCATTGAATAGCTCCAATTGAGTATAACCGAAGTAGAAAGAGTCCTAGAAGAAGTGGATCATATCCAAATCTAAATCTAAATAAAATGAAACATCCTACGCACAATGCATGTTTCCATGTTCGACCAAAAGAATTTTCCTAGGAAGCATCAAATTTGATATGAAAGAGTAAGAATAAAGTAAAATTTAAATTATTAAACATTAAGCATGATTAACATATATGTCTAAATTAATTTTAAAATATGTATTACTGTAAAATGAAAAACATCCTAGAACCATATTGCAATTTGCATGTTTCCACATTCGACCAAGAGAATTTCATAGGAGGCATCAACCGTGATTTAAAATTGATCGATGTGAAAGAATACGAATTAATTACATGCACTGATTAAAACCCTCGACAACAAAACAGAAGGGAAAGTTAAACATGCAAAGATAAGAGTAGATAGACAGACACATTGCTCAATGATTCATGCCATCACATCGTTGATAAACTTTTAACTACACCGATTCATTGAAAACCTACCACATTTGACTGAAACATGAATGAATATATCTATAATAGTAGGAGTATAATCCAACTAAACTAATTATTAAATATCTGTCAAATTTAACATAACATAAAATAAAAGATTCAATTTCTTTTGATTGACAGAGCCTACTGCATTACTTTTCCATCACATGATATTAAAAACTCAACAGAGAGGTAGCCAGATCACACCTTGGCGCCGTTTTCACAATTAAAAAAAAAAATAGTAAAACATTCACAAACAAACAAAGCCATGAAATAGAAATTAGAAAAAGAGAGAAATATTTATATAAAAAAAAATCACTATAAAAAGTATTATAAGATACTCATATGAATATTATAACTAATAGAAAAAAGAAAAAAACTGAGAAGGAGAGGGAAGAGCGAACTCTATTTCATGTCTGAGCAAACACAAATGATAGACAGTCATATATGAGAGACAGAATCTCTGTTCGTACGTTTGACTCTTGAGTAAATCTGGAGAGAAAAAAAGATGCGCACATTAGCACTCACTCATCTATGCTTCTTCCTTGCTTTCGATCAGTACACTACGCACTAGCATCTTACTCTCCTTTTCTGCACTACCATTACAACCATGTCTATCTTTCTCATCCTTGTGCTATTGTGCGCATGCTTCTTATCATGTGTCCACTGTGGCTCCGTGACGGAGATCCAAGCTTTAACGTCGTTCAAGCTCAACCTCCATGACCCTCTCGGTGCGCTTAACGGCTGGGATCCGTCAACGCCGTTAGCTCCGTGCGACTGGCGTGGCGTTTCGTGCAAGAATGACCGAGTTACCGAGTTACGCCTGCCTCGCCTTCAACTCAGTGGCCAACTCGGTGACCGCATTTCAGACCTGCGCATGCTTCGAAGGCTTAGCCTTCGTTCCAACTCCTTCAACGGCACCCTTCCTCGTTCGCTCTCCAAATGCACGCTCCTACGCGCCTTGTTTCTACAGTACAACTCGCTCTCCGGTGAACTCCCGCCGGAGATCGGAAACCTCGCTGGACTCCAGATTCTGAACGTCGCCGGTAACAACTTCTCCGGCGAAATCTCCGGCGAACTTCCTCTCCGTCTAAAATACATTGACCTCTCCGCGAATGCATTCTCCGGTGAGATTCCGAGCATCCTCGCTGGACTTTCCGAGATTCAGCTCATCAACCTCTCGTACAACAAGTTCTCCGGCCAGATTCCGGCGCGTATAGGAGAGCTTCAGAATCTGCAATACCTTTGGCTCGACCATAATGTTCTCGGAGGAACCTTGCCTTCGTCTCTCGCGAATTGTTCCTCACTCGTGCATTTCAGCGTCGAAGGGAACGCGCTGGCGGGGGTGCTGCCGGCGGCAATTCCAGCTCTCCCTAGCCTTCAGGTGTTGTCCCTCGCGCAAAACAATTTCACCGGTGCAGTTCCCGCTTCGGTTTTCTGCAATGTCTCGCTCAAAACGCCGTCGCTCCGCACGGTTCAGTTGGGGTTTAACTGTTTCACGGACTTCGCGTGGCCTCAAGCCGCCACAACGTGTTCCAGTGTTCTAGAAGTTTTGAACATTCAGCGTAATTGCGTGCACGGCAAGTTTCCGCTGTGGTTAACCAATGTGACCACATTGTCTATGCTCGATGTTTCAGGCAACTCGCTATCGGGTGAGATTCCACTAGAAATTGGACTTCTCAAGAATCTGGAGGAGTTGAAGATAGCCAACAATTCATTTTCCGGCAAGATTCCGGTAGAGATTGTGAAATGCAAGTCCCTGCGTACCGTTGATTTTGAAGGTAACAAATTCTCTGGCGAAGTTCCTACTTTTTTCGGTGATCTCACAGGGCTGAAGGTTCTGTCTCTTGGTGTGAACTATTTCTCTGGTTCTGTTCCTGTGAGTTTTGGTCAGCTTGCATCTCTTGAAACCTTGAGTTTAAGGGATAATAGATTGAATGGCACACTGCCAGAGGAGGTGATGGGATTGAAGAATTTGACAATATTAGACCTCAGTGGAAACAAATTTTCGGGTCATGTTTATGGGAGAATTGGGAATTTGAGTAAATTGATGATTCTGAATCTGAGTGGCAATGGCTTCTACGGAGAAATCCCTTCTACTTTGGGGAATCTTTTTCATCTCACTACACTTGACTTGAGTAGACAAAATCTCTCTGGTGAATTGCCGTTTGAAATTTCAGGGCTTCCCAGTTTGCAGGTTATTGCTCTTCAAGAGAACAAGTTGTCTGGGGTGATCCCCGAAGGGTTAAGCAGCTTGACCAGTTTGAAACACGTGAACCTAAGCTCCAATGAGTTTTCTGGACATGTTCCTAAGAACTATGGATTTCTTCGTTCACTGGTTGCTCTTTCATTGTCCAATAACCTCATCACAGGAATGATTCCACCAACAATTGGAAACTGCTCTGACATCGAAATTCTCGAGCTTGGATCAAATTACTTGGAGGGTCACATTCCTTCAGATCTCTCTAGCCTTTCCCATTTGAAAGTGCTTGATTTGGGTAAGAACAATTTAACAGGAGCTTTGCCTGAAAGTATCTCCAAATGCTCATGGTTAAGTGTTTTGTTAGCAGATCACAACCAACTCTCCGGTGCTATACCAGAGTCATTGGCAGAGTTATCATACCTAACAAAGCTGGATCTCTCTGCCAACAAATTCAGTGGAGAAATCCCAAGCAATCTAAACAGAATCCCCGGTTTGGAGTACTTCAATGTCTCGCACAATAATCTAGAAGGTGAGATTCCATCAACGTTGGGTTCTAAATTCAACAATCCCTCTGTATTTGCAAACAACAATAATTTATGCGGGAAGCCACTGGATAAAAAGTGCGAAAAAACAGCCAGTGTGGAGAGAAAAAGGTTGATAGTGCTGATCATCATCATAGCAGTTGGAGCTTGCTTATCAGCACTGTGTTGCTGTTTCTACATCATCGGTTTACTCAGGTGGCGCAGAAGGATCAAAGCAGCGGTGTCCGGGGAGAAGAAAAAGAGTCCAAGAACAAGCTCAGGAACAAGCCAAAGCCGCAGCAGCACCGACTCCAACGGTCCAAAGCTCGTAATGTTCAACACCAAAATCACGCTCGCGGAAACAATCGAAGCAACGAGGCAATTCGATGAAGAAAACGTGCTGAGCAGAACAAAACACGGGCTAGTATTCAAAGCCTGCTACAACGACGGAATCGTCCTCTCAGTTCGCAAGCTCCAAGACGGATCGCTCGACGAGAACGTGTTCCGAAAAGAAGCGGAGTCCATAGGCCGAATCAGGCACCGAAACCTAACCGTTCTGAGAGGCTACTACGCCGGTCCACCGGACGTTAAACTCTTGGTATACGATTACATGCCCAACGGAAACCTCGCAACGTTGCTCCAAGAAGCTTCTCACTTAGACGGCCATGTTCTGAATTGGCCAATGCGACACCTCATCGCGTTGGGAATCGCGCGTGGAATCGCGTTTCTGCACCAGTCCTTACTCATCCACGGCGACATCAAGCCGCAAAACGTGCTTTTCGACGCGGACTTCGAAGCACATTTATCAGATTTCGGGTTAGACAAGTTAACGGTGACGACCACGACCACAACGACAACGACGATGGTCGAAGCCTCGACTTCGAGCACTGCTTCGGTTGGGACGTTGGGTTACGTGTCACCCGAAGCGAGCATAACGGGGGAAGCAACTAAGGAGTGTGACGTGTACAGCTTCGGGATCGTGTTGCTGGAGCTTCTGACGGGGAAGAGGCCAGTGATGTTCACGCAGGACGAGGATATTGTGAAGTGGGTGAAGAAGCGGCTTCAGAAGGGGCAAATAACGGAGCTGTTGGAGCCGGGTTTGTTTGAACTTGACCCGGAATCTTCGGAGTGGGAAGAGTTTTTATTGGGTGTGAAAGTGGGTTTGCTTTGCACTGCACCGGATCCTCTCGATCGACCGACCATGGCTGATATTGTGTTCATGCTCGAAGGTTGTCGTGTTGGACCGGACATTGCTTCCTCCGCTGATCCCACCACGCAACCTTCTCCGGTGTAACGGACACGTGTCTGTTCAAGCTTCACTTCGGTTTTTGCTTGGAGTGAAGAACTTGGAATCTGAGGTGGGTGGTGTGGGGACCAGTGGTGATGTCAATGTCTTTTTGACACGTAGGATCAGCTGGTGAAAACTTTGTGGTGTCAGAGGTTGTTGATTCTGTTGCCAAGGATATATAATTGTTGTGATTGTAGTGAGAAAAAAAATGGAAAGAAAGATTAGAATTTAGGAGTCTCAATTATTGGGCAGTGTTTTTTAGAGTGGGTCCTGATTTATTTGATTTGGATTATTATTGCAATGTGATATGTCATGTTGACCATTTTTTGGTTTTGGGCGTGGATTAGGAACACAGGGGTTTAGAGAAGGAAACAATAGGATAATCATTTGTGACTGACTTTTGATCCCTTCTTCTAAATTTGTTTTAATTTAATTATTCTATACCTTTGTTTTTATTACTAAAAGATAAGCTTCTTTTGTTTAAAATGAAGTAGGGATTTGAAGGAAAAATTTATGCTGTCATATTTGGATTTCTATTTAAAAAATTTAAATTTAAATTTGTTTAAATTTCAAGATATATTTAACTGTTGACCGTAAATGAAAAATAAAAATAAGATTGTGATGCTTTTCCAATTTCAACACCGTTGTCATTTGTCACACCTAAGTTGTACTCTATTTGGTCAGTTCCAATTTGAATTAAAATTCATCACACACAAAGATTAAACCTCTTATGGTAAAGTATTGTGTGACTAAAGTCCATCCTTCTCAATCTAGTAAGCACCGCAATTGTTGAACAAAAGGTTAAATCTTGTCTTTTTTTATTTCTTATGTGATTGAAACTAGAAAATTTAAAAGTAGCTGAGGCGGGAGAGAATATAGAAATCAAAAGTGATGAGACATTCAGAGCATCACAAGTCTAATTTCATAATGACAACCCGAAAAAATGGCACTCTTTTTGGCTTTGAAATTTGAAGGCCTGCATGTGTTTTGACTTTAAGGAGCAAATCTCGCCAATCTGTAGAACTTCTATGTTTTCTTGTTTGACAAAGTATATGAATGAACTTAACCTAAATGCTAGCCTTAAAACCTGAAATCAACCTTTGATCGTTTAATATAAGCAGTTTAATAGTGATGCACATTAACTGTGGTGAGTTAAATTTTTTTTTTTTTCTATATTATATTGTATTGTGTTGTCTTATCTTTTATTCCTATGAATAAAAAATAAAATAAAATAAAAATATAAGGGAGTATATTGAATTAGGATTTTAAAAGATTTTTTGACATAAAAAAAGTATTTTTAAGATTTTGTAGAAAATTAAAAATTTTTAAGATTTTTTTAAAAAGAATTTTGAGATTAGGATTTTGTAGTTTAAATTTAATAGATTTAGAATATAGGATTTAAAAGGACTTCACGAATTTATAAAATTTGAAAAAACTTTATGGATTTCTAGAAAAAAACATTCAAGACTACTAAACACAAACTAACAAAAGTGTTCTTAAAAATATCATTGAATACAAACTAATCACAAGTCATCTGAACCTTCTCACTTGCTAATATCGTACATGAATTCCAAATCAAAGTTATAAATTGCTATTAATCATTCTTCCAGTTATATATGAATAGATTTGAGATTTTTTTTATAGCATTCAAAACATTGCTTTCTATTTTCTTTATTAAGTTGTATATTTTTTTAAAATTAATTACAATAATTTAGAAAAGTCTTTTAAAACTTTAACTTTGTTTGTCTCGACTGGATTAAAACTTCCTTTAGACTTAGATCTACTTCTCTTTATGAACCTAAAGGGAAATGAGATAGTAGACTACTTATAAATTGATTCGTAGTGATCTGGGTATGAACACATCAGTATTAGGATCATATGAAAAGTCTCAGCTTGAAACAGATGTAAGTGGGAGATTATGTTCAAAACAGAGAGAATGAAATAAAAAATCTTTGAATAACATATGACTTTTTTTAAGTTATTCAAAATCAATACCACAAAACTTCGTTATCCTCTAAAAAAAAATATTAATAATATTGATTGAATACCATCAGATTTTTTTTATTATTTAACAATCTGATTAAATACGTCAAGACATTTTTACCAAAAAAAAAATAGTTATTAAAATCCTAATCCAATACATCCCAAAAGTTTGCTTGATTTTAAAAATAGTAAACCTCGTCAACTTGAACCGAGTCAAACCAAAGACTTTTTAATATATTGGTAAAGTGCCGTTGCACAAGAAGCTGTTGTACACTAGTGACTCTTCTTCAGTCGCATCGTGAAACACGTTCTTCCCTGAAATTAGTTTTTAACTATTTAATTTTAAGAACCCATTCTTCCACAAATAATGTTCTTAAAGCTAGCAGAGGAATTGTCCTGCATGTCTATAAATTGATGTATAGGTATTCTGAACAATCAATGCATTCACCTCACTAAGGAATGATTTTATTTTTATAACTTAGAGCATCTTTAGTGGTAGAACCCAAAATAGATTTTTAGGCTATTTTATGAGTCCTATAATGTCACATAAGTAACAAAAATTTACATCTAAATTTCCTTTAATGGTAGAATTCATTTTGAGTTCTTATCTTAAATTCTTGTTTTCTATTAATCATTTCCCTCCATTTTAAAATAATTAGTTAGAGATTAAAAAATTATTATTTTTTGAAAATTGAGGGTTCTCAAAAATTCTTGTGGAAGAACTGTTTCTAAGGTGAAAAACTTGAAATATTTTTTAATGTAAGTTCTTAACTGAAGAACTTGACTCAATAACCACCTACTAAAGATGGTTTTAGCAAGGAAGTAATCCAAAATAGTGTCACTTTAAAAAAAATGCAAAAGTTTAAGTGCTTGTGGAAATCTTTGACCCTTTAGAGGGAGCCACGTTCTGTTCTGTATAGCCAGATCATACAGACGAGAACACAAATTTTCAAAAGGCCTAACTTTTTGGTTGGAGCCGAGTATAATTCTTGAAGGAAATTAGGGATTGGGATAATATTGTTATTTGGGAAAATCCACCAAATCAGATACAAATATTTGTGTCGTTAAACCTGGAAGAGGGTTCTAAAAGAAAAAGAAAATCAAGTTTCTGAATGAGATAAGGACTTTTCTCTATTAAAACCTCTATGGAACTACTAAGGGAACACATCCTAACTACTACAACAATGGTTCATCAAAAGCACACACCAAAAGAAAGGGATAAAAGCCTGTTGGTTAACATGATATAAATGATCCCATTTCAACATCTAAAATGATATCAAATAAGAATAGATTTAGGGAGCATAAAAAAAATAAGAATAGATTTAGTGCAAGGCATTTTGAAGAGTAGAAAAAAATACTGAAAGTAAACGGAATCAAAACATACATCTGTGTTATTATGGAGATCTCTCTCTAATCTAGTCTGGATTGAGCATAATGAAAGGCTAAGGAAAGTTCGACTTTATAGCACGAACATAAATAGAATCACATGAGCAAGCAGCAGCAGTCTGTACTAACACTACCCACCCGG
Source organism: Amphicarpaea edgeworthii (assembly GCA_014843725.1). Classification (NCBI taxonomy): domain Eukaryota; kingdom Viridiplantae; phylum Streptophyta; class Magnoliopsida; order Fabales; family Fabaceae; genus Amphicarpaea; species Amphicarpaea edgeworthii. The sequence goes on from CM026325.1 coordinate 8,353,933, forward strand.
ACTCCATGGTAGCATTCACAATCTGTGTACCACATCCAGCAGGAAAACGCATATTACTCAGCCCTGGATTGGCCAGCGCGGGAAGAGAGGATGATGCCAACAATGAGACCATATAATGCCAATGCTTCAGCAAAAATGAGGATGAGAATCATTCCAACAAAAAGCTTTGGCTGCTGAGCATTTGCCCTGCAAAAGAGTTACCGCCATTTGTCATATTCAATTCGTTAAAATGAAAACTTAAATTACCATTAGTAAATTCTGAATCAACAGGAACGAACTAAACATGCAATATCATGTGTCACCTAAAACTAACCAAGTTGAACTTTTCCAAACTAGAGATCATACTATACTATCATTCCAGGATCTGAAGAAACCAACAATCTTTCTTGCAGTGGAATAAATAAGTGTGGTTGCAGTTCTGAACTACTTTTTTCTGTCCATGCATTTTATCACAATAAAATAAAGACATGTAAACATTCAACCTTCTTCCACCATTTCCTGCCAACTTGGTAATCATTTATCTTCAACAGACAAGGCACTAAATAGTACAACAAACAAAATTCTCATAAATTGCTTAACTGTATATTTCTTCAGCCGAATTATATGGTAAAGCACTCTTCAACAGTTTCACCACATTCTTCATCTCTCCAAAAAGTATTACAATATTTGAAAGGCCATTATGATTTCGGTTTCACTAATAATTCAACAATTGCAGCATATAGAATACACATCTAGACATCAAGAAAAATTGCTAAAAACTGAGCTTAAAGAAGATATTTTGCTGGGTACCAAAGCAGGGGCACCTTGCACAAAGATGAGAGTAAAAAAATATCTTACTAAACAAAGCATTGGAAATTTGAAAACAGCAGTAGCAGTACTGGCAGTAATGATACTAAAACTAGAAGTAGCAATAGTAAGTTTGGGACTTGTAATAATCAATAATAGAAAAATAATTAGATGGTATTCATTCCTAAACACTTTTGAAGAGGTTAAGTGGTTAACCTTAATGATTGCTTCTTGATTTCTTCATTTTAATCACGTAAATTGTAAGCTTGCACCACACAAAATATTCTCTAAAAAACTAAGTACATGTTTGGTTTCAAGCCAGATCATCCCACATCACATTGAATTACCAGTTAACACAATTTGAAATAAATAATGGACCAATTTGTTTAAAATTCAAATAAATGTTTATGAAATAAGTGATAAACACATAAGATTTGCTTCTTTAAATAAATAGACAACTGTTTATTTCAAACAAAAACAACTTAGACAAACGCTCTAAGAAAACAAGTAATTGTTTATTTTATTAAAATAAGTGTTTATTTCATCAAATAAATTTAACCCAATATTCTCATGTTTAGTTTGGCGTCGACAATTTGATTTAGTTGAAACAAACAACTTTAGGAAGCTTTGCTTTGGATTAAAAAAACTTATAATGAGCTTTGCTATTAACTTAAAAACATCCCGCCATAATTCACATATCTTAAAAATCAATTTTGCAAATTCAATTTTGTCAACCCTCACTCAAACATACACTCAGCCCATCAACCAAACAACAAGCAAGCAACATTAGTGAAAGCATAAAGCAGCAGTCAGCAAAATCTCGATTCGCGAAAGAATCGAACTATTGAATTTGAATTTGAATATTGAATGAATACCTAACACCAGCATCGCCAACGATGCCGATGGCCATGCCAGCGGAGAGGCCAGCGAGGCCACAAGCGAGACCCGAAGAAAGGTGCGCGTAGCCGTCGAAAAGATAGTACGATTTGGCCTTAGGGTTAATCCCCGTACTTATGATAACCGCAATGATCAAACCGTAGATACCCAACACACCCGCCATCACAACCGGCACGATCGATTTCATCACCAGCTCCGGCCTCATCACGCCCATCGATGCAACCCCCACGCCGCTCTTCGCGGTGCCGTACGCCGCGCCCATACCTGAAAACAAAAACGACACGGAGTTTCAGATAAACGACGCCGCTTTCGCGAATTTGAAAAAAAAAAAAGAAGAATAACTGTTTGGTGATGAGTTTGTTACAGGAAAAAACGAGGGCCGCGGCGGCTCCGAGGAAGCCAAAGAAAGGAGCGGTTTCGTCGCCGCTGAAGGGAGCCATTTTTTTTTTGTTTGGCGAGAATCGGAGATCTGCTGCGGTTGTTTTCTTCTTTGATCGGTAGTTGCTCTCTGTTCTTCTCCCTTGATAAGTAAAAGAAATGAAATAAGAACTATTTTTTCTTTTTATTTATTTATTAATTATATCTTTTAAATTGAATATTTAGAATTTGTTAAGTATGAAAAAATGTTAAGTGTTGATAATGCATAATTAAATAAATATGATAACTAAAAATTTTAATTAGTTAGGGAGAAAAATAGGCAGAAAGGGTGTACATTTTATATTTTTATGAGTTTAATTTTGGTTGATGTTTTTATTTAAGGGATACTTTGATAAAACATGATAAAAGAAATAATACTTATCATATTATTTCATAATAATTTAATTTGTGATGTTGTTTGATTTATCAACAATAACTATATATCATCATAATTATCATCAATATATCTAACACTTTATTTTATTTTTTTTTAAATAATTCATATTATATAATAATTTGTTATTTAATATATACAAAATATTGATATGATTAAAATTTATCGTATTATTATCATATTTGTATATCCTATTATGTTTATTAAATGAGTTTTGAGTGAATTAAAAAAAATTAGGGTAATTAATAAAGAAGATTTTGATTTTCTAATAGTTAATAAATTGATAAATGTTTAACAATCACTTTTTTTTATCTTTTTATAATTATACTTTTATCTTTATTTAATTTAAATATTTTATATCCTTAGTTGGGTCATTTTTCTTTGTGTAGTTACTACAATTTACAAACATGGGTGATTGCTTTAGTTGGGCAACTTATTGTTTGGGATTTACTCTGGTTGCTCGACAACCTTTTCTTTGTGGACAAAAAAAAGAAATAACTTGCCACAGCCCACAAGAGATTGTGCAAAAGTAAAAACATGAACTTGCATGCCAAAGCCACATGAAAGTACTGGGGTATATATTTTTTTTTTTGGTGCAAAGGGTATATATTGTACTATAGGATATAAACTTTAATTATTTCTCAGCCCTTAGCCCTTGGAATGAAAAATGAAAAGAAAAACAAAACTATATGAGATGCTTGCGTGAAAAAGTCAGAAAGAGAGACATGCGTATATGGCATAGTTTGCTTGAAATTAGCCTTCATTTTCATCTTCACGGAATATATGCTAAGAATTTATTTATTTTTCCTGAAAAACTTTGCCTCAAAATTACTTTAATTTTATATATGGTAGTCCTTTGTTTAAAAAATTGACTATAAAACTGGATTTTGGTGTGAATTGAAGGTACATTTCACTTCACAGCCAGCCGTAAACTAATTCTTCTGAGACATGAAAATTAGTAAAATAAACTTTAATTATTTCTCTTTATATTTTTGTTCTTGCATATGACAAACTAGGTCTACTCAATCCAACAGGTTCAAGATGATCGCACATAATTTGTCATTTTTCAAACATATTTGTTTCTTAAAATTACATCTGAGATGATGTGAAAAATCACATCCAAGACGTGGAACTAAGCACGCTAATCGTAATTTAGTTTCTATTGCTTTACTTAACTATGCTTCACTTTCAACTCCTCCTATACTTCTCTGTTTTCCTATGTGACGTTTGGTAGAACATGTGTGCTTTGTGTTTTCTAGTTTTTCTTTTGAAACTGTGTTTTCTAGTTGAATGTCTGTTAATTTGTAACGGCTACTCCAACATGTATGCTTTGTGTTTTCTACAAACATATTTAACTCCAACTTCTTATTTTTAACCTCTCCAAATTACTTCAAAAATTTATGAGTGGCAAAAAAATTACTTCAAAAGTTTTACCAAAGTTACATACTAAACTTTGATTAAGCTGAAACAACCCATTTGAGACGAGATTACCACTCTCTCGAGTATTAAATTGTAAACATACTCTTTCAGTATGTAATGAATGTAACCTTCTACCATAGTATAACACGTCTTCCATCTCCTCTTAACTCCATTGGTAAACGTTGGTCCCGAAGTTCTACCCATAATACTACTACTATCTCATTCTATAACAATCATTCTAAATATCCAGAAGAAACCTCGATTGGTACCAACATGATGTCTGGATTTGCAATAACATTGGTGGAATTTTCAATCAATCCAACTTTTAAGATCTGGCCGTAATAGACATTCGTAACAGGAACGCCCACTCTAGATAAACATAATGATCAATCATCACCTCATTGAATGAAAAATCACAAGGTGATTAATGCTTATAATTTCACTCCCACAATTACAAATAGTGTAGAAAAGGGCAGAGAAATCCCATCAAGGGGGTCTAAAAATTTCGTTTTAATGATAGTGTATCGAGTAACATCTTAGGGTCATTCTTGAAAGTGAACATATATGTAAACAAATAATTTTATACTATCAGTTAATAATCATCTAACATTTTACAAAGTCAACAGATTTATTTGTGATTAACTCACATCCCCATTAAATTTTGAAGAATAGTTAACTGCTATGAGGGGTGCAATCATGGTTCATGCCCCCCTTTGATGAAGCTTGTGGTTCACCCCTAGCTAGATACATACAATCAGGGAGTGAAGTTGAAGCTTAATTTGGTGAACCCCATTTAGCATTTTCCTAATCTTGCTTTTCATGTAAAGCTGGCTGCGGAATTCAAATTGAATATGGTGATTTATCTTCACCAACCACCGTCAACCATAAATTAAAATTCCATAAATGACATAAAAATAATTAATTGAGGAAGATACAAAGGGTTTGGAGCAGAGTCCATGTCAAAAGGGTGAAGATCCTTATAGGACCCATCGAGGATCTCCTTTAGCCGGTTACGCTATGTGTTTCTGTCTACCTTTTTCTAATGCCAATAGTAATAACAACACATAAACGTTTTCCAAGTTTTGCATCAAGCAAATCACTTAGCTAATAGTGGGGGACTAATTTCTTCACATGGATAGATCACCGAATACATACCATACCACCTAATATCCTAACACAATGTTTTCCATATACATAATCATCAGGAATCATCAAGCATGGAACTTATATAAATGTTTTAATTGGATTTTGCACTTTGTTGATATACATGAATGTTTACACAACACATCTTAGAATGTTGGATAGAGAATATCAAAGAGTAACACTAGTATTTCTCAAAAGACCTAATTACAATGATTAAAAAAATATATGGGGACTATTTATCAACTAGATAAAATAGAAAATTTGACTTAACATATCAAATAAAAAAACAAGTTGGATTGATTGGCCATATTTTATATCGATTTTCTTTTTCATGTTTCAATCAGATTCGATGGTCGTCGAGTCCATCCATATCAATTCATTTTACTTTTTTTAAATTATATTTATATAAATTAAAAAAATTTATTAGACAAAAAAAATTTAATTAAATTCAAACCTATATTTTTTTAATCTAGTTTGATTCGATAAGACCATCAAACAGTACATATTGACCAAATTTTATTTATACCAATATTTTTTTAGTCCAATATAATCAAACTCAACATCATTTTACCATCTATACTTTCAACTATAGCTTGTTTTTGAAATGTTTACAAAGCACATGTTAGAGGAAGGGACGCTTCATTGCTGCTTACCACACTACCATAGGTTTGGAGAAGGTAAGATTATGGTGGGCTCCACAGAGGGCTCCCTTAACAGCTTCAATGATGTGGTCCGCCGCATGATTCCCGACCCACGGCCGACCATGCACCACACCGCCGTCCTACGTGGACTATGCCTGTCCACATCAATGTCTAAAGCGTGTCAAATTCTAATGTAGCGTTAGTGTATGTCATAATGTTGTTACATTACACTACATTAATTTATATGTCCCATGTTAATTGTGTAAGTCATCAATGTTTTTGATAGATTATAGTATAATCCATATGGCACACTGTGAGTCGGTTTATGTAAATAATAATATGACTTTTTCCCATGCGTACTTACAATTCTAGTTAAGTGTTGTAGGCCACAAACACACTGGTTTAATTCTTCATTCTTAATTACTAAAGAAAGTAAACAATAAATAAGGTGAATAGTTGCAACCAAACTAGGATATCAGAACGACACGTGCACCATAAATATTGTGATAACAAAATTACCGTCTGCGTGTCGCCCTGTATTGTAATTTTGTCACGAATTGGGCCACGTATATAATTTCCTAAATGGACCATCTCAGATCATGGAAGATTATATATACTCATTTCAAAATCCCACTGTTCTAACTAAAATCTAATATGGTGTTGGTGATCAATAGTGATAAATAGAGTATCATTTGACATGACTATTGCCACAAATCATTATATCCAAAATAGTTATAGACCATTGGGGGCGAAAAATGCCATTTTTTGTTCCATTTCCCTAGTTCCTTGTGCTCCAAATCTTTAAGATTAAGACCTTTTAAGTTAACCTATCCCAAAAATGATCTTTCCTTGAAACAAAATTTATTACTTAAAGTAGTAGTAAGTCCTAAATGAAAGAAATTAGAAAACTAACAATAAAAATGCCTAAATTTACGAAAATGCAAGCAAACACATTAAGGAAAAAGCTAAGTGTACACCCAATTTTGGGATTGCAGGCAGAAAGAAACTGATAGATAAATAATGAAAAGTGAAATAAATAAATAAAATATATATGAAAAGGGTGTTAGATAGAAGAGCACTTGTGTGTTGTGTAGTTGTGTGTACAAATATAAGAACTCCTCTTAACAATCTCTTTTTTATGACGTTATTTAATTATATTGGCTGAAAATTTGAAATTCATCAAGTCTCGTTCCGAAACTAATGAATATGAATCTCATCACTTGAATTTTCATTTTAATAAATAAAAAGGTGTTGAAAAGGTATAAATAAAAACTGTGCTACTAACACTTCTAAAAAAGTTATAGTAATTTGATGCATTTTAATTAGAATGGAAGGCTTTAAGTTCAGTTATTTCATGATAAAATGGGAGGCTTTAAGTTTTAATAACTTAGAGTATATGACAAATAATAAAGTAGTTAAAGTGCATGTATGTTTGGATATCAATTACACAGGAGAAGTACTTTTACCAAATGATAAAGGTATGTTTGGGTGCCCACAGGGTGAAGACATTTTTGCAAACATCCTTTTAATTTTGCTCCAAACCTCAATTTTAAACAGTTGCCCAAACTTATACCAAGTGTCTTTGTGTTTGTTTTTCTTTTATTTTTATCGATTGAATGTATATTAGAACGAGTCTCCAGTATTTAGCATGAGACATTTATCTAGAAAGAAGGCTCTATCCATATTTCTCATATATCATAACTAAACATGAAGCTTATGTAAACTTTGAGTCTACGATAACATAAAACAATAGACAATGTAAGGTGGGGTGCGAAGGAAGGAGAATAAAGAAACCTACCTTTTGCCCAAGGTAGAAACAAAAACAAGAAAAAGAAGAGAAACAAAAACATGACCAAAAAGAGAAAAGAAAAGCTAGGGAATGACGTCACCTATGGGGGGAGGAACAACCATCAAGCCATGCGCAACTAACTCAGTGGTCCTTCAATTCCTTCCTCTCTTTTTATATACCCTTTCCATTCCCCCCCCTCTCTCTCTCTCCTAACATAAATGCTATGTTATTTATACCAAATTTACATTTGAAAGAATTTTAAATATAATTATTTGTTTTGGTTTGTTTTCTCATCTCATTCCTAGCTGCACTATTCATAATAAGTTTGTGTTAAATTAAAGTTTTATAGTTATGTTGTATTTTATTTATGTGTAAATTCTTACATACATATAATTAACCACAGGTGTTGCTTATAATAAAATCATAGATAATATATATTTTTATTTTGTATTTGTTTTAATTTGATCATGATGGATGAATCCATTCAACTAATTACTTAGCCGTCCAAAACATGGAAATTTGGAAATGTCTTTTGTTTTGTTCCTCTCCTTATGATGTTTGGTATAAAACCAAGAATGTGGAAATTGTTGAGATAGAAAAGCCAAGTTATAAGTAATAAGTATGATGCACATTGGGCAAAGGGTAAGTATGTGTAGGGAAGGTACCCGAAACAAAAAGTAGTTATAGTTTAGGGTTAGTCTTTTCTCACAGTCGCGTCAAGGTAATATAGGTCAGATGTGCCTTGAAAATTCTCGACAAAGGGACAAGAGAGTCAGAAGGGCCAGCTTCCACAATGAGACACACTTTGGCTAATGCCTCTGTTCTACTTCTATGTTCTTCTTCTATCATTCTATGATCTAATTACTTCAACTTTTTCCCACTTTTTATTTTTTTATTGTTATCCCTTCGCCCGTGGCAGGCCTTGATCCAATAGAACGGTGCCTCTCTTTTTGTCCCTCAAGCTTTTCGCTTTCGTGAAACGCGTGCCCAATTTTTGATTACGTCATCTCATCTACCCTATACTAAACATTCTCTTTCTGTCTGTAGGTTCACTTTCACTCTTATATAATTACTCATATTTTTCAGTGTTTTTTTTTTTAATTTAACCTTATCTTTTTACATCATTTATCACACTTTTACCATGAAGAGTGTTTTTTTTTTTAATCGATTATCATACTTATTTATAATATGTTGTGTTAATCACGAATATTATGCATAATTATGAATGGTAACGTGGATTGGGAAACCCCGTTCTTGATGAGAATGATTCCCACCATTCACCAACACAAGACACCATGATTAGCACAAGCCTCTAGCTGTCCGTTTCTTGCAGACCCCTTCACAACACACAGAGGTTCTAGGTCTAAGCTCCAACTCCTCCTCATGGTTTTCATCAAAACCTAACTCTCATGATTTGGTTCTTTCCTTTCTCTGTCTGTAGGAAGATAAAATCATTATTATTGTTTCTCAAATTATGGGTTTTTTTTTTTTTTAATAAACACGCGCTTTATTTTTATTACCTTTTCGTCCATTGTTGAATTCCCTTTGAGTACTGCTCTCCACCAAATGAGATGATGGTTATCTCTGGACTCTGATAACACTTGTCACCTTTTCACCAAGAGGACTATATACTATCCTACTCTTATTATACACAAATTTAAAGATAATGTACTGAAAATATAAAGTAATTATACTTTCATAAAATTTACTTATTATTTTATGCTGGTATTACATTTAAACTCTTATATATATTTCCTTCTGCTGGGGTTTGCCTTTTTAGCTTTTGGGGTTACTGGAGTGTTATCTCTTCTTTCACCCTCTCTCTCTTTCTCTCTTCTCTCTCACATATTCACATATACACAGACCTAGCTAGATTCGTTTCTTCATGCTTATAATTTACGCATGATGGAGGGTGGAATAAGGTGTTAACGGTGGTGAATTTGATGCAGTTCATGTAATTTTTATTATGATGGAGTCATGTGTCCCACCGGGGTTTCGGTTCCACCCAACAGAAGAAGAGCTTGTGGGTTATTATCTGAGGAAGAAAGTTGCTTCTCAGAAGATTGATCTTGACGTTATCAAAGAGATCGACCTATATCGTATTGAACCATGGGATCTCCAAGGTAAGTATGCACACATATATAAACACATATTACGTATACTACTATACTTCATGTTTATATTTTAACTTATTCTAAAAAGAAATAATCTCCTATGGATTATGATGTATGAAGTGTAAAATAGTTTAAAAGTTATACCATAAACGAAGAACTGTGATTCACTTATACAAGGTAAACTACCGTGTAGAGCTTCTTCACTCCTTAATTTCCAAATCAAATTAGGGTTAAAGAGATATGTTAAAGCTAGATCTTATAGTTTATGGTTTTGATTTGTTATAAATTTGGAGAGATGCATGGTTGTGAATGAATGATTTGAGTTTGGGTGCAGAGATATGCAGGATTGGGTACGAGGAGAAGAATGAGTGGTACTTCTTTAGCCACAAAGACAAGAAGTATCCAACAGGGACAAGAACCAATAGAGCTACCATGGCAGGGTTTTGGAAGGCGACAGGAAGAGACAAATCAGTGTACGAAAGGAGTACCAAACTCATTGGCATGAGAAAGACCCTAGTTTTCTACAAAGGAAGAGCCCCTAATGGACAAAAAACTGATTGGATCATGCACGAGTATAGGCTTGAAACTCTTCAGAATGCACCTCCACAGGTAATTCATTGCATCTCTATATTCATAATGCACATATTACAACTACCATTATCACATATTCTTTTACGGGTGTGCTCAATATCTCTAATAAAGATTAATTACATCTTTCGATAAAGACTATTTCATAACAATAACATAATCGAGAAAAAAGATATACTCTTGTACGTATTGTATGTCTATTTTGCTTACTAAACTATACTATATTAATAATTATTTGTATGTTTGTGCTGTTGAAATTGAGATGTTAAGTTCACACGATATCAGTTACTTTAGATGGCCCCTCATTATTTAGTCAATTACACATAATTAATTATCACATATACTATTTCACTATACTCTGACCTTGTCCTATTTCACACACGCAAACAATGATAGGTTTTGGAATTTTCGAGATCAAGCACTGTTTCTAACTTTGTTTAGTGTTAAGTGTTAGTAACTACTTCCAAAGGGTTTTTCCGATTTTCAAGTAATTCCTTCCTTCATGTAGTAGTTTGGTCTCGTGTGCCTTTTGTTTCTGTATCAATGCAGATTAAGCACTTGATTGGTTCCCCTAAACTCGTTTTATAATTTAATTAGTAGACCCTAACAACTTTTGCTTTCGTAGACCACTAAGTGAATATTCTTCACCCAAGGCACGTAGTACAAGCTTTCTACCAATTTGCTATAGAACTTTTACCAACAAGAAGTCAAAAGTCACTACTTTCAAAAGCGTATAATTGAACTTTTTCCTTTTTCTTTTTAATTCTTGCCATTTTCTTGTCAAACGTACAAACCCCATCTTGTTCCTTTTTTACCCTTTTATGGTAAAAGAAAAATTTGAGGAAGAAAGGAAGATGACTTCTACCTTTGACTCTAGTCCAACATTATGGCCAGGGGTAACCATGTCTACCCCCAAATGTTTTGTCAAACTTTTAGAGTGGCCGAGATAAATACCCTTGCCTAAAAACTTGAGTGGCTACCCTAAAATTTGTTTTCATGTTAATTTATTATTATTATTATTATACAAAGCATTGAGAAGAACTTTAATATTGTTATGTTTATTATTTTTTATTTTTCATTAGTCTTATAGTTTGCCTACACCCATAAATTTCCGTAGTAGGTCTACGTAACAAGTAGCATCCAATGGCCAATATTTTCTCCGAGGAAGTAAACTCTACAGAGCATAAATTCTTTCATAAACAACTTGTAAGAATTTTTGGGTTATAATTATCGTTTTTTTTAAAGTCAAACATGTAGGACTCAATTAAACCACATGTCCTTTTTGCACGTCTTTTCCTCGCCTTTCCTATTGAAAACTGACATATCAGCTACAGCTAGAAACAAAAACACTAATAATAATTAATTAAGAAAGAAAATGTGGTCACCACTTTAAATCCTTTTTTGCTAATATATATGTCAATTTTTAATTAGGAAGACAAAAAGGGAACAGATAAAGAACCAAAGAGGACTTATTTCATTATCAAACATCTCAACACATTAATAATAATTTTTTAGTAGTTGAATGCTTTCTTATTCGGATGTAATTAATTATTTATATATTTGACTAAACTGACTACTATTCCTTACCAAACAGACTGAAAATTTTACAAAAGCTAATGGGAAAACACTCATAAAAAGATAAACACAGCACAGGAACTTTCACTTTTTTCCCTTTCGAAACACTACTAATTAGTTGACCTAGTCAAGTCAAACACAATGCATTTAAAGAGAAAGTGAAACCAATAGTCCTCAAAAGTCTCATCTGAGCTTTCCATACGAGTGTTTTTCTTGAGGGATAGACAAATATTAGTAATTAAATTTTTAGTTTTTGTTAATAAAAAAAAGTCAAATTTATTATTTCTCTTTCTTCGTTTTTCCTTCGACCATCAATACTATATGTGAATGTGATTGAGTGTGTGCTGCAGGAAGAAGGATGGGTGGTATGTAGAGCATTCAAGAAAAGAATTACTAACAGCCAAACATGCCCTAAGAGTACTATTGAAGGATGGGATCGAAACTACGTATACGATGAACAACAACAACAACAAGCATGTGGTGTCATTAGCAACTCTCTGGTGGTGGACCCTAATAATAACATTGACCTTATGTTAAGGCAACAACAACAACAACCTCAGAGGCTTTCAACAACTCATCAAAATTTTTCCATGTACAAGCAAGAGATCAGAGAAGCAGATAATAATAATAATAATTTGAGGTTCATGCAGAAGCATGCAGAACAAATATTGGTGCAGCTTCCTCAGCTAGAAAGTCCTACTTTGCCATTAGCAAAGAAGACCCTAACATCTAATAACGAAGATATTGATAATTCTCAAAAGGGTTATGGTTTATCCAACAACACAAAGAAAGTGACTACTACTGATTGGAGAGCTCTTGACAAGTTTGTGGCTTCTCAGTTGAGTCACGAAATAGAAGAAGGAGTGACATCAAGCTTTGCAACTCATCACACTACTACTACTACTAGCTCGGACATGGCATTGCTGCAGCTACTGATGCAGAATAATAGTAGGGAAAAAGAAATGAACAAGTTCAACATGCTATCAGACTGTGACATTGGGATATGCGTATTTGAAAAATGAATAAGGTATCCATTATGATTATGAGAATAAGTATAATTGACTGAAATTGTAACAAAGTTTTATATTCTTATATTGACATTGCAACCCTTATTCTCTATGATTATATGGGTAGGATGATTAATTTTTAATAATTTGTTGCATTGGTAGAAAAAACTATATAAATGGTTTTATATATGGATGTTGAGACATATGTACAATGTTTGGAGGAGTGAGAATATATTAATTTCTCTCTGCCCCCATAAGTGCGGTGTGTCAGTGTAAATTGAGATTCATGCGCCTAAGTAGTTTATATATATATATATATATATATATATATATATATATATATATATATATATCATGAACGCATACTGTGCTATATATGGCTTAATGAGTCCTCTAGTGCCTATAGCTACAGCACAAAATAATGATATTCCATGCTCTTGCTGAATGCTGTATTATTCCTTTAACTTTTGAGTAAAAGAAAACTTATCATTAAGCATGTATGTTGGAACATTCCGCTGCTTAATTTATGTCTTGATAGATAGTTGTTTCATGGGCTTTTGATGTTCAGAGACCACTTTTTTTCTTTTTTTTAGAGACCACTTGGATATATGCTGAAAGGATACGTCTACAAATTTTTACAAATTTTTAGCTTTGTGTTTTTATAAAATATAGGCTTAAATAAGTTTTGATATTTATAAAATACCTCTTTTTTATTTTAGATTCTTATAAAATTTTTGTTATGATTTATTTTCCTATAATATATATATATATATAGAGAGAGAGAGAGAGAGGATCTTATCGATACTGTGACATCATCTCAACCGTTAGTTAAGTGATGATGTGATATCATTGATAAAGATAAAAATATTATAAAGACACAAAATAAAAAGAAAATATTTTATAAGGATCAAAAACTTATCTAACAATTAGATATGTAATTTTATATAAAATGATACATTTTATTTTATTTCATAGAAAATATTAAATTTCTGTGTTCATAAAAGTGGGAGATCTAGTGTTAACTAGTAAAATGATCAAAATAATGTACATAAAAGTTGATTATTTTGTAAGGCTAAATTAAATTTATAACTCACATTTTAAAATAAAGATTTTTTTACGTCCTATGCACATTGAGAGAAAGAAAGAGAGAAAAGAAAAAATAATAAATATAATAGATTATATGATTTAATGAGAAAAGAAAGATGGAGAGAATAGTATATATGACAAATTAAAATTACCCGCTTCACTTTTTGTGCTCCACAACAAGAATTTCACACATTATTAAAAATAATTATCTTACTTTATTTTTATATTTTTTTTATACGTTCTCAATAATATCTTTAATTTAAACGAAGTATCAAATTCTTATTATTGAAATACAAAATGGATACAAAAATGAGACTGATAATTTCAATCCGTGTATGAATGCTATGGTAACAAAAACAAGATAAAATTAAGAAGTAAAACACAAGATAAATTCTTTTTTTTTTATAAAGCTTGACATATATTTTGGCCACTATCTTAGTGTTAAATTATCATAAAGTAGACCCTTAAAAAGGTTTGTAGGACACGCCAAAGTTTCATATAGGTAAGACCAAGACCATTAAAAAAGACATTTAATAGGTAACAAAACAAGCTCAAACCATGTACTTTTAATCAAATTTGGGTCAGTCTAAGACAGGTTAGACCTAGCTCAAAACCTATTTTGGCCCCTAATTAGAATAAATGTCCATTTTATTTCATCTTTCGAAAGACAAGATAAGGTTTTAGTCCCCCTATCCATTTTATTAAGTAAAAGATAAGAAGATTTGTCAAAAAAAAGTAAAAGATCGATAAGATTAAAAAAGGGAAAACGAAACATCTATATAGCTGATGATGACAAACAAAAGGGACCGGAGAAAATGAAGTTAAAAACAATTAAGCTCAAGAACTGATGCTGAAAACTATCACCAATCACAATTAGAATGTATAAACAGAATGGAGTGAATGAATTAGATTGAACGTAGTCATGCTCAGCATATATATAGAGTGTGTGTATAAACAATGGTGCATGACATGAATTAGATTGATCGTAGTCATGTGAGAATTTGGTGGGTCCGTGTGTTGTCTAGCATGCGGTTCCTGTTCCGCATGCTTTGTCTTATTGCTCTCACAAATTTGCCTCTCCTACTCCCATGCATAGGTTTTTCTTCTTTTTGTTGAAAAAATCATTTTCTTTATTATTAATCTCTCATACCTTTTTGTTATAAGAGAAAAATGGTAATACAATAATAATATAAAATAATTTTTATTTTATTTTATCAATCCAATCCTCTTATTTATTATAAATTTGTTGACTTTTACAGTATTGTTATTAAATTTTTGTTATAAACCTTGTTTGATTTGAAGTAGTAGTAGTGTTTATCACTTTATCAAGTACATTCATGGATTTCAAATTTAAGGTTAACTTCTTCTTTAACATAGCTACAACCTACCCGATAATATATTATATCATACGTAAACTCCAAGTTATAAACTCTGTAAACATTCATGAAAACGTGAAACTGTTAACATAAGATCAGATTAATATTTTGATTGAAAAAGTATATTCAGAAGCATTTTTCTTGGAACATTCTTTTTTATTTATAAGAGACTTTAAGGGGCGTAGCTGTTGTTGCTAGCTACAAAGACAAAGTGGACCAAACGGTCCAATATTTGCCCCATTACATTTGCCTGCATGCCACAACCGCACCAGTAAAGGGATTTAAAGAAAAAAAACAAACAAGTCATTTTATTTTTTTTAATGTTAGAAAGTAATTAATTGGTCGCGCAATTTCGGTTCAAAATATAATCACCAGATAAAAAAAGCCCTCCTTAAAGGAACAAAACACATAATTATTAAAGGAACAAATAAGTACTAGCCCTAAAAACATTATTTATATCTAAGTTAATTTCTTAATTTTTGTATCTATTCAAAGTGAAAATGTAGAATCAGTCAATCTAGAAAGTAATTAAGTACTTTTTACATAGTTTTGAAATTTTTACTTTCTAAATTGGTTGTAACAATAATCGATTTAGATTAGTCCTAGCTGTTATACTCTCGTCTTGAAACCTCTTAGATTGATTATTGCTGCATCCAATCTAAAAAGTCTATTTAATTAAAAATAAAAATAAAAATCCGAAAACATTCATTAACCTTCCTAGATAAAATGAACCAATATTCAGTATAACCAATTTGTCCATTATACAATGGCGCCAAATACTATAAATAATAGACACACCATACAGTATCCAATAATAAGTTCATGCACGGAATCAAATTTCAGATTCCGAGTCCAACAAACCAATTTATAAAGAAAACAAATCAATAAAATTCAATGAATGAATAAATAAAAACTCGAGTTTAGGAATCTATCCCTTCATGATAACATAATTTAGAGCACTCACATTGACTCAAAGTTCAGAAAATTCATCACAGTAAACAAATTTTCCAACTTGCATATATAAAAACCATATCAATTTGACTTCAAGAACCCGCAAACGCAATCCCAGGAAACCACAACGCGTGAAAAATAATAAATAAAAACGAAACAAATTGTCATCTCAACTGATAATTTCTTTAAGTTTTATATAGTTTTAACTAATTATTATAAAATTTATCAAACTTATCCGATATAAGAATCAAAGAGAGATGCTAATTAAGTTGAGAAATTTAATGCTTATGAGATGCTTTAAATTGAAAAATATGAAAATGAGTTATGTGTATAAGCCGGATCATTTA
This sequence comes from Amphicarpaea edgeworthii, assembly GCA_014843725.1. Taxonomy (NCBI): domain Eukaryota; kingdom Viridiplantae; phylum Streptophyta; class Magnoliopsida; order Fabales; family Fabaceae; genus Amphicarpaea; species Amphicarpaea edgeworthii. The sequence continues at coordinate 8,370,463 of CM026325.1, forward strand.
AGAACTCAAAAAGATGTATTGAGTTGCAGAGACGTTATGAGCTTAATTAACTCAAAAAATATGAAAATTACTATTACTTAAATATCTTTTTCTCTTTAGATAAAAATGAAATAGCAATAGCGACATCTTAAAATCATAACAGTTGGCATAAGTGGTAAAAACTTGTATCCCTTAATTAAGTGGGATACGATTTGAATCTCTATAAAAATCTATATATAATATAAATCCTGAGATATACGACCATATGTTGTTACATCGATTTCTTAATCTTTATCTTTCAATACAATTGTTTATGAATCATCCATTTTACAATTCTACAATTTCTTTTCAAAAAGAATCTAAACACAACATTAAATTGAAAAAAAAATTGTCACGCCCAAAAAGTAATAGTCATATCTAATTCAATGTGTTATCTTTGTCATTCTTCATCTCTATCCTCTCTAACATTGATATCTTTTCTTTTTTTTCTCATTTTTTTTTATTCTCAATCATTTTATTTTTATTTCAATGTGATGAAATTCATTACATTCTTGTTTTATTAATAAATCTCAAACCATATTAATTATTAACCCACCCATTCTTAGTTTAAGTTGCAGAAAAAGAAGAAAAACGACAATGATGAAATGGTATCACTGCAATGTTGGTTAAGGAGTCAAATGGACAAATTATGAAATAAAAAGAAATTTCTAAAAATCAAATGTTGATGGGAAAACTCAATGTATGACACACAAGGATACTGACTTAAGGCCCTGCTACCATGTTAATTACCATTTCTATCACCATATAGTTTCTCTCAAAGGTAACCTCTAAACTACACAATAATCTTTTTACTTATTTTTTGAAAAAGCTAACAAATTGTCAATTGTTTTATTTTTATTTTTCTCAAATGGAGTTTAATATACCATTGTAGAAAATTTATGTTTGTGTCTAGATCATCTTCGTCTAATCCTACTAGAAAAGATATGAAAGCTTCTAGGGTTCAAGTTTTGTCATTCTATTATGGTAATGTAATGTTAAAAAATGTCTTGAAATTTTTTTTAAAAAAATGAAAAAAATCAAGAGTATTTGGAAAAAATATGAAAAAAACAAGAGTGTCTTTAAATTTTTTAAAAACTTAAAAATGTTAGAAACATGTGAAAAAAAACACGAGGAATATAAATAAAATTTAAAAAATAAGAGAAATGTCTTAAAATTTTAAAATATATAAGAAAACAAGATGAATGTCTTGAAAATTATAAAAAAAATTAAGAATATGAAAATATATATGTATTAAAAAGTATTTTTTTTTTTAAATATCAACTTAACTTTTTAATATATGAAAATTAAAGTTTTATTTATGAAACCCTAAATATTTAGAGTTTCATTTATCAAATTCTAAATATTTAAGGTTTCACTTATAAAACTCTAAATATTTATGGTGAAACTTAGAATTTCATTTATGAAATCCTAAATATTTAGATTTTGAATTTATGATTTATTTATGAAACCCTAGTTATTTAAGGTTTTAAATTAGGGTTTCATTAATGATTTAGGATTTAAGATTTCATAAATGAAAACATAATTATTTAGGATTTTGATTTATGGTTCATTTATCAAAGCCTAAATATTTAGATTTTAATTTAGGATGAAATATACAATTTCATTAATGAAACCCTAAATAAATAAGACTTCATTTACGAAACCCTAAATATTTAGGGTTTCTATTATGAAACCCTAAATATATAAGATTTCAATTTAATGATTTATTTATGAAACCTTAAATATTTAGGTGAAATTTAGGATTTTATTTATATGACCTTGAATATTTAAGATTTCACTTATGAAGCCCTAAATATTTTGGGTGAAATTTAGGATTTCATTTATGAAATCTTGAATAATTAGGTTTTTAATTATGAAAATCTAAATTTGTAGGGTGAAATTTAAGTTTTCATTAATGATATAGGATTTAGGGTTTCAATTTGTAACTTAAATATTTTTGGTGAAATTTAAGGTTTCATTTATGAAATCTAAAATATTTAGGTTTTGAATTTAGGGTTATATTTATAAAATCTTAAATATTAAAGGTTTCATTTTAGGGTTTCATTAATGGTTTAGGATCTAAGTTTTTAATTTAACATGAAATTTAAGATTTCATAAATGAAAACATAATTATTTAAGGTTTTGATTTATATTTCCATTTATGAAACCTCAAATATTTATGGTTTCATTTATGAAAAATTAAATATTTAGGGTTTTCATTTAGGGTTTCATTTATGAGACCCTAAATATTTAAGGTTTCACTTATAAAACCTAAAATATTTATGGCAAAATCTAGGGTTTCATTTAAGAAATTCTAATATTTAGATTTTAAGTTTATGGTTTTATTTATTTTTAAGGTTTCATTAATGCTTTTGGATTTAGGGTTTCATAAATTAAAAAATAATTATTTAGGTTTTTGATTTATGGTTTCATTTATCAAACCTTAAGTATTTAGGTTACATTCATGAAACCTCATATATTTAGAGTTTTATTTATGAAACCCTAAATATATACTGTTTAATTTAGAGTTTCATTAATAAATCCCTAAATATTAAGGTTTTAATTTAAGGTGAAATTCAAGGTTTCATTAATGAAATCCTAAATAAATAAGATTTCCATTATGAAATCCTAAACATTTAGGATTTGAATTTATTGTTTCAAATATTTAGTGTTTCAATTTAAGGTTTTATTTATGAAATCCTAAATATTTATGGTGAAATTTAGGGTTGTATTTATGAAACCATAAATATTTAGGATTTCCATTTAGGGTTTCATTTATGAGATCTTAAATACTTAAGGTCTCACTTATAAAATTTTAAATATTTATGGTGAAATTTAGGGTTTCATTTATGAAATCCTAAATATCTAGATTTTGAGTTTATGGTTTTATTTATAAAAAAAAAACCAAAATATTTATGGTTTCAATATGCTTTTGGATTTAGGGTTACAATTTGGATCTTATAAATGAAAATATAAGTATTTAGAATTTTGATTTATGGTTTCATTTATCAAACTCTAAGTATTTAGGTTTTCATTTATGAAACCTCACATATTTAGTATTTTATTTATGAAACCCAAAATATATATGATTTAATTAAGGATTTCCTTAATGAAACCCTCAATGTTTAAAGTTTTGTTAATGAAACCCTAAATGTTTAGGTTTTAATTTAGGGTGTCAATTATGTTTTTATCAATGAAACCCTAAATAAATAAGATTTCATTTATGTAACCTTAAACATTTAAGGTTTTGATTTATTGATTCAATTATGAAATCTTAAATATTTAGGATTTCAATTTAAGTTAAGGTTTTATTTATGAAACCCTAAATATTTAAGGTAAAATTTAACATTTTATTTATGAAACCCTAAACATGTAAGATTTCCATTTAGGGTCTCATTTATGAGACATTAAATATTTAAGGTTTCACGTATAAAACCCTAAATATTTATGGTAGAATTTAGGGTTTCATTTATGAAATCTTAAATATCTAAATTTTGAATTTATGGTTTTATTTATGAAAACCTAAATATTTAGGAATTAATTAATGCTTTTAGATTTAGTATTTCAATTTAGGGTTTCATAAATGAAAAAAATAAGTATTTAGGATTTTGATTTATAGCTTCATTTATCAAACTCTAAGTATTTAGAATTTCATTTATGAAACCTCAAATATTTAGTATTTTATTTATGAAACCCTAAATATATATGGTTTAATTTAGGATTTCATTAATCAAACTCAAAATATTTAAAGTTTTGTTAGTAAAACCCTAACTATTTAGGTTTTAATTTATGGTTTCAATAATGAAACCTTAAATAAATAAAATTTCATTTATGAAATCTTAAAGATTTAGGGTTTTGATTTATTAATTCAATTATGAAATCTTAAATATTTAGTGTTTCAATTTAAGGTTTTATTTATGAAACCCTAAATATTTAAGGTTAAATTTAGGGTTTTATTTATGAAACCCTAAACATGTAAGATTTCCATTTAGCACTTCATTTGTGAGACCTTAAATATTTAAGGTTAAATTTAGGATTTCATTTATGAAATCTTAAATATTTAGATTTTGAGTTTGTGATTTTATTTATGAAAATCTAAATATTTAAGGATTAGTTAATGCTTTTAGATTAAGGGTTTCATAAATGAAAACATAATTATTTAGGATTTTAATTAATGATTTCATTTATCAAACTCAAAATATTTAAGGTTTAATTTATGAAACCTCAAATATTTAGTATTTTATTTTTGAATCCCTAAATATAAAGGGTTTAATTGAGGGTTTCATAAATGAAACCTTAAATAAATAAGATTTCATTTATGAAACCAAAACATTTAGGATTTTGATTTATTATTTATGTTATGAAATCCTAAATATTTAGGATTTCCTTTTAAGGTTTCATTTATGAGAACTTAAATATTTAAGGTTTCACTTATAAAACCCTAGATATTTATGGTGAAATCTAGGGTTTCATTTATGAAATCCTAAATATTTAAATTTTGAGATTATAATTTATTTATGAAACCCTAAATAATAAAACATGAATTGAAACCTTCAATAATAAACCATAGAGCCCTAGATCCTAAATCTTAAACCATGAAACCTTAAATCTTAAACTATGAAAGCCTAAATTATAAAAATGCAAATCCTTAAATGCTAAGACTTGAAACCATAACCATGCAACACGGAAACGTAAAATCTTACTGCATAAACCATAAACCTGAAACTCTAAATTTTAAAACCCTCATATATATGAATGTGTTATGAAAATAACTTTTCCTTTTTAACATTATTTTGTGATATTTATATTTAATAATTTTCGCATACTATTTATTATTTTCCCAATAATTTACATGCATTTAAATAAAATTGAGTCTCTTTATTACCATAAATAATTTCAAATTTAAGATAAATTATAATTACAAATTATTACCACAATTTGAATAAAAATTAATAGTCATTGAATACAAATTATAAGAAAATTATTAGGTTTCGTTATAACAAAATTGTTTGAATTAGATTCAGTTAATAAAACATTTAATATTTAATCAAATCTTTAATTGTATCATTATTTTTTGTAATGTATGAGACTATATATTTAAAATAATTTGTTAAATATATATATTTTTTAATTTATACTTTAAAATATACTTAAATTTGAAAGACCCATAAAATATCAATTTATCCAACAAATTAAAATCAATTATCAATTTTTCCACACCATAGATGGCAGCGTTTGTTTCTTAAAGTTACAATAGTTCAACTATGCAATGTTTTTTACTTAACATAAGAAATTTTAAAAGAGACCATAGATGGCAGCGTTTGTTTCTTAAAGTTACAATAGTTCAACTATGCAATGTTTTTTACTTAACATAAAAAATTTTAAAAGAGAATATGGGTAATGTATTAATAGCGTAACATAGTTTTATTATGTCAAATAATCATAATTTTTCATTTATATGACTTTTAAAATAATTATATAAAAGTCAATTGATATCAAAATTTTGTTACAATGTCAGTACACTATTTTTATTCTCATTTTAAAAAAGTCTTAACAAATAATACCTATAATCTATTTAACCATAAAAAGTGATTTTTGTTTAAAATTGTTGTCAACAAAATCAACTACTCATCAATTAGGATAATATTATTTTGAGTTTGATTCTTTCAAAACTCTATCATAAATAGATGATATAATTATTATTTTTAATAGGATGATAAATATGTCATACTAGGTATAAAAATAATTCTACACAAAAGTATAATAGGATAATATCATTTTGACATAAAAAAAAAACCAAATAAATGATATATAAAATTTTTTATTTCAAATATTATTGATATTTTTTATACACTTGATCGTGAAGATGTACTTGCTATTAACATTTCAATAAAAATAATAAAATCAAAATTGTTTCTCAAAGAAGAAAGAAATTATCTTCTTAATTTTTTTTCCCACATACAAATTAATATATTTTATTAATAATAACTTTATACATTTAAAAAAAATTAATATTTTCAAATTATATAATATACATTTATTTATTAAATCGCGCATTGCACCTATCCTTGTCTAGTTAGTTATTGATTTTGACTGTAACTATTTCGTATCTATAATATTATAGTTCAGAAAAACAAAAGACATCACTTACAACATTTTATCACCTTAATTTAGAGATTCTTTTGTTTGCAAAACTTGTCCAAAATACCAAACGAAACATGCTGTGTTATGATTGGAACTAGCACACTCCCAAATCCCAATGAAAAAGCAATTGTCATGAAAACATGCCGGCTCGATATCAGTTGAAAGGGATATTAATTATATGTTCTTGCGATGTAAAAAGTTAAAGAGGGGAAAAAGAATGAGGAACATGGCTATTGGCTAAGTAATTAGTGCAATGGTTGACCAAAACAATAATGCTTCTTTCAGAAAAAGAAAAATGATGCCCATGAATATGATGGCACGCAGTTATGCTATGCTATGCTGCCTTGATAAGCTTCCCATGATGTAATAAGGATAAGAAAGTTGGAGAAAAAAATTATTAGTAACACATTTTTTTCAACATATATACTCTTTATTACGCAATGATAGTTGTTGTATAAACAACCCGTATAGCTAGAAATAATCATATTTGAATCGAACACGAAAAACTATAAACAACAAAGAAATTATATCTTTTAATAACACTTTTATTTACAAGTATTAAAATGGCTTCTTTTTTTTAATAGAGAATAGTACAAATCAAAATAGAATCTTTTGTCCAATTAAGGAAAAATTATCCATCACCTTTCCCCTCAGGTGGAGAAAAGGCTAGAATTTCCCTTAGGCTAAAATATATTTTTAGTCTTATTAAATATGACAATATATATTTTAATCCTTATAAAATTTTTGTTCTATTTTTTATATTATAAATTTGTAATGTATCGTTTGACTTAGAGTTAGATTCGATTATTCGAAGATGCATTTTTTTTTCAACCTCACTCTACTTATTACACCTCTCACTTTACTTTTTACACCTCCACGTTCTTGGTTCTTAATTTTATTTGTAAGTTTAAATAATGTAGAGGTAAAAAAGAAAAGTGAGGGTGCAATAAGCAAAATGGAAGGTGTAATAAACAAAGTAAAAGTACAAGAAATAAAATTAGAGGTGTTAGAAGAAAAAAGTGTCAAACTTATAGATTCAACAATTTGAAACTAACTCCGAGAAAAAAAAAAAACATATTTCAAATTTATAAGAATAAAAAATATACCAAAAATTTTATAAGAATTAAAAATATACATTACTATATTTATAGAAACTAAAAATATATTTTATCCTTTCAGTTGTATACATATCAAGCCAAACCAAGAGGATAACAGAAAATGTGTTTAAACAGAGACGCACACAAAAACAGTGTCTCCTATATTCAATTAAAGACATCTTACAACAACATACATAAATAGTCTTTTGTCTGTATCACAGCTCACCATGCAATAGAATTTAAGTATTCCAAAAAAAAAAAAAAGCTTAAAAACTAATAAGCTAAAACAAAACACTTCTATCTATTCTGAATGTAAGGCCACGTGAACAGAAAACACCCTAAGAAAATCCTGGTAAACTTATATTGAAAATGGAATGTATGACTAACAAATCTTCTGCATTCCACTCATCTTCAGTTCAAGTCCTGTCCCAATATCTCTAACACAGCCTATAAGCTGTTGAGCATAACACACTACATCTTTTGACTGATTTAGGTGAATTTTGTGATTTTTTAACAAATTAGTAGAGCTCAGAATAAATCATATTACACCTCGAACTTCTAGGTATTGCATAACTTAATCATTAAATATTCAAGAGACGCGCACTGGTCCATGGTGCTACATCAAAAGTAGCATTCCTATCACTTTGCACCCACCACCTATTAACTACAATAAAAATTCTAAAAAAAACTACAGAAAGAGAAGCAACCTAGTAATCTTCACAGCAAAACGAACATTATTTTCCACAGTTCCATACTTCCATTTGATTGATGGTTCACAATATGTTTTCACAAAACCGTCCAAAATAAATTTCACTGACAATTAAAACAGTAAGGAACATCCAAGATGCCATTAGATATTCAAACTCTACAACAGCAATTTTATTCTCCGTCCGCACCAAATCTATATTGGAAAGAAAAAATATGGAGATCTCCTCAAGGAAACCCAAATTAGTGATTACTCAGTATCATAAGGAATCAAATCAATCATATAGATCATTTGCTCCATAACCATAACATTATCCATGAACATCATGCTAACATGAAAGTCAGCCTTTCACTGTATTTAGTCCCTAGTCTCATCTTTCCATTAAATTCAATAAACATAAGTTCACCATAAAAAGGCTGCTTCTGTATGGATATCAATAAATATTTGAAGGATCCCAGCCAATCAAAAGAACTCCAAAATATGGTAAAGCTTTCAGTTCAGATCAAAATTGGCTCCTAATAATGAAAGTGAACTGTTGCCAAACTCTCCAAAAGTCATCCCATAAGAATCACGAGAGCCCCAATATGCATATTCAAATATCAAACCTTGCCTATCACTTCATAAAAAGATAAATCTACAGGTGGAAAGTATGTTTGCTACCGATAGTCTCCTTTAAACTTTCCAATCACCAAAGATGTAATTGATGAGTCAAAGATTTATATTGTACATTCAACAAAGCATCCTCAAATACAAGTCCCCGATCTCATCATACCTAAGTTGTTAAAGAAAATCTAGCCCATTCCATATAAATCTAATTAATAACTCACTAAAGGACCTGAAAGACAACCTACCCAACAATAAACAATTTAGTCTATACCACCTATGCCCAAATAGATATATGGATATATAACAAACCAGGTGGGAGAGGAATAACAGAGAAGTGTATATAATAAATATGCAACTTCAGAATTGTATGCTCAAGCTGCAAGCTTATATTTGAAGATGTCTATCCCACAATTCCAGATCCACCTAAACAAGAATTAAAATCCACAAAACATTAGAAGAGATTCACTGCTGTAAATCAGAATATAAAATTCTAAAAAATAATCCTTACCAAGAGATTCATCACACTAGTAATAGTATCCATGGCCATGTGAGCCATCACCCCCATAATAAGATGAATATGAACCTCTACCATACTGTAACATGAATAGCATAATTTGTAACTGATACTACAATTAAATTGTATGAACAAAAAAATAGGTTAAACAGTGTTAACTCACATCAGAACTGTAATAGTCAGGCGGGTACTGTCGGCTGCCAGCCCCAAAAGAATCTACAAAATATAAAAAATTTACAAAATAATATAACCATGCTATTATGTAATTGAGCAAGTAAGGATAAAAAGGAAATAAAGGGTAGACCATGGTGATGAGTTCCATGATACATAGGTGGATCTGCATAATCCAATCGGGGACGTAGTCTATTAGGCCCCATGTAATCAGGTTCAGGATCCTACAAGACAGGAATACAATCAACTCAAATTAACAAGTATTTTCCAGTTGTAAATAGAACTAACATAAAATTTGTATGGAAATACAGCCACATGTATAAGCAAAACTGAAATAAAATAAAATCTTACAGTCATATAAAATGGACGTTTCATTCCATGCATATTGTCATCGTATAGATATGGATCATCAAAATGCCTTCCCATAAAAGGCATGTCAAAATGTCCACCCGGGGAGTAGGGCCTCCTTGGAGGAATAGGCTCACTAGGGCCACTGTCAGGGATACCATACCATGCTCTATCATGATGAGGTCTAGATGGCCCAGCAAATGCAGCACCTCGGCTACCTGCATAATGTCCACCCCTCACAGCTCCTGCTTTACAATATAGTAAAATATTAAAATCATTCAAAAGCCTTCACATCAATACATTACATGCCACAATAAACTAGAACTAAAAATACCTTGTTGACCAAATTGCCTTTGACCGAAATCCGGATGTATACTAAAATCAAGGTCATCCCGAAAACCCATTCTTCCAATTTGACTATGTCCACCATGATAGAAACCCCTACCCCTGTTGAAATTTCCCCTGTTGTTGAAGGGCTGTCTTCCCCGCCCAAAACCCCTTCCTGTAGTAGGGATTGTGATAGATAATTCAAATAATGGTGTCAACAAAATAATCTCCAAGTTCCAAGTTAATTGACAGAATAAAACTAATTTACCTGATCTTGAAAAGGTTCCACTCCTAGCATGACCTATTCGGAACCCACCACACATACCGCCTTTGACAGCCTGTGTTTTAGGCAGAGGATTTGAAAGTCTAGCTCTCACTTTTATCTGAAAAGCATGGCAAAATTTATTCTTATTGACCAAACGAAAAAGATGCAAAATCAAGTCAAAATTAAAAGAAAAATAAAATATTTTATGTCAGATGGGTGTATGTAGAATAAAAATTAAGCCCAGAATAGTGATACTGAAAATATTATGCAAATCAATTTAATTTACATAAAATTATTTTTATGATAATAACATTATTAAAATCATATGACTAAAACTTTTTTTTAAATGTTAAAAATTATTTTAATGATGATTTGAAAATTATATATAAATATATAATATTAAAAAATTAAATATTGATAACAAATGATAAGTTATAACTTATATATTGTAAAACAATATTTTAAAGAAATAAACAATAAGATTTTCATTACAATCAGACATTAATAAAAAAGCAAAGTAATAAAAAAAATCAGCTGAGACCATTAGGTTTTCTAAATGTTCATTTCTTATCATGTAAACAGATAAGTCTACAAATGTCACAAGAGTTTAAGCATGTGTTTGGTTGAAATTATTTCCAAGGGGATAATCAGTTAATCACTTATTTTTCAAAAACTATAGAATTTTTTTATATCCAAAATAAAATTGAACCAGTCAACACGTAGACTTGAATTTGACAATCTTATTTAAAAGGAAATTCTTTCCAAATCACTACAGTTTAAAAATAAGGCAGTTGAAGTACATAGGTCATAGGATTCCACTCTTCCCTACATTGCTGGAAAATGGCAGAAGGGATAGCAAGAGAAAGAAGAGAATAATTCTGTAACGTATGTAAAATCATGATCAAGTAACAAACAAGATTAATATACCTTTGATGCACCATCACCCAATTCTGATTTATTTACGCCATCAACACAAGCTACAGCAGCTTCGTGATTAGAAAAATCAACAAATCCATAATCCTTCCTCTTAGCTGAAGACATATTCCTTGCTAGCACAATTCTTACAATTTCACCATAAGATTTAAACAGCTCCCTCACATGATCTTCGTCCCAATGTGGAGGGAGACCATTAATAAACACAGACTTCACCTGTGCCATTATCTCTGGGTCTGGTTCACGTATGGGTTCAGCAAAGGCTACCTTAGCTGTTCGCTCAGCATGGCCGAAGATAACATCGGGCTTTTGAAGCCTCTTATATGCAAGCATGGCATCTGCATGACAAGAGAACTCTAGAAATACAAAGCCCCGGCTCAAGCCCTCATGTTGAACATCTGGGACAAGCGTAATGTTTTCAACCCCTTCAACACCATAATCCTTAAGCTTCTGTTTAATCTGTCACCCATATATTAAGAAATAAGTTAACCAGCCAGGGAAGTAAATACATGCAACAGAAAAAACTGCTGTACACTTACAGCTTCTTTGGTCCAAGTATTGCAAATATTTCCCAAGAATAATGTGTCGTTATCCTCACTAGGTGCAGTGCCACACCGTTTACCATGTATCTGTTAAAAAAATGGGAGGTAAAAACACAGCACAGAAGAAAGAGAAGAGAGCATATAAAATCAAAGAAATAAACAATCGGATAGTGAAACATACAACAGGGTTCTTCATATCAGATAATGCTTTCTTTGCATGCTCCTTATTAGCAAACTTCACAAAAGCATAGCCCTTGTTTTTATTTGTGGAAGAATTCTTATGCAACCTGACTTCAACTATATCCCCAATCCTCTGAAAAACCTTTCTCAGATCTTCCTCTGTAGCATCACGATCCAATCCACCAACAAAAATCTCATGTTCTTTTTTAATCTTTCTCTGATTTGCAATAGCCTCCAATTCCCTATGCTCCTCATCCAATGCTAAAGTTTCTTCTGACGGTTCCTCCGGATCTTCTTCCGGATCCTCTTCAACAAGCTTCACCCTCCCCTGTTCTCCAACATCTGACTTTTCATCACTCTTTGGTCCTTCACCACCATCTTTACTGGGATTAGCATCTTCTTTTTGCATCTGGGCCTTCACTTCTACACCAATAAACTTGGTGTTCTCTTCATGTCCAAAAAGGTTTGTTTCCTCTCCCTTTACTTTCTCAGGCTCCTGCTCTTTCAACTTTTCCTTTCCTTCATCTCCTTCCTGTTGTTTTAACTCATCCTTTCCTTTCTGTCCTTCCAGTTCTGTCCACTCTTCCTTATCTTTCTCTACTTCCTGTTCTTTCAACTCTTCCTTACCTTTCTCTCCGTGTTCTTTCAATTCTTCCTTACCTTTCTCTCCATCCAGTTCTTTCAACTCTTCCTTACCTTTCTCTCCATCCAGTTCCTTCATCTCTTCCTTCCCTTCATCTCCTTCCAGCTCCTTCACCTCTTCCTTCCCTTCATCACCTTTCTGTTCTTCCAAATCTTCCTTTCCTTTCTCTCCCTCCTTCTCACCAGTACAATCTTCATTATCTGCAGATATATTGAGATCCATAATGGGTCGCCCTGGTCGCTTGAAAGAAACAGAAGCATCCTGCGAAGCAGCCACTTCAACTTCCATTGCATCATTTCCCTTTTCCACAGATTCACAAACCCTTTCAACAACAGGCTCATCCACTTCCATCGCCTTACTATCCGTCTCATCAGACAATCCAACAGAGCCAACACCGCATTCCCCCTCCTTCTTAACCCCAACATTATCTGCATCAAGCACTTCAACATCTTCCACTTTCTCTGCTGCCTCAGTATCATCTTCAATCAGAGTTTCATCAGCTACTGCCTCACATTGTGCTTCCAAATTCGATGTATCAATTGCTTTACTTCTTGGTCTCCCTGGAGTCTTCTTTTTCACGGATTCTGCACTGCTAGCACTGCTTAACGTTTTCTGCTCCACTGTTATTGTTATTCAGAACAAATAAGGGCAAAATAAATAATACTCAAAAAGGAATAAATAGCAATTAAATTAATAAATAACAAATTACAGCAAAATCATAAATAAATAAAAAAAAAAAAGAATTCCCCAATTCCTACGTCGTCGTGGATGAAACAAACTTGAAATCCTGAACATAGGGGTTTCGGTGTAAGTTTTTTTTTTCTCTGCCAATCCACACTGTTTCTTCTTCCTCACAAACTAAAATTCGGAAACGGATAAATAAATAAAAAAGAAGGAAAAAAAAACGCTTACAAGAAGAATGATTGGGGTTGGAATCGGGTGCGGCGGGCGAGAGCTCGTTCTTCTTAATGACTCTGGTTTTAGTGGCGGTGGTGCGCTTGGCCGCAGGGGATTTCCGCGGCGGCGTCTTCTTAGGGGTTGCGGATTTGGAAGCGGAATCGGCGTTTCGAGTTCTCATGATGGATCAATGGTTCGTTGACCCAACGAACGAGAATTAATTAACCTCCGTGTTCGAACTGAAGTGAAGTTTGCAGTTTCCAATTCAATTCTTTGAAAACGTCGAAATTCTTGAACCGAATAGCGGGAGGAAGCCAAAAGAATCAATCCTCCGTAGTTTTGCCTTGTAATTTTGGTAAGGCTTAAATAAACTTTTGCTATTGTAGAAGAGGTTTTTTTTTTTTTTTTGTTAATTAAGTTTTGTTTTTAAAACTAGTATTTTATCATTTATAAGATAAATGTTTATTTTTTATATATATTCAAATTTGATAGTAAAAATATTGTTAAATATATTATATATTAAATTTATGAATGAATTGAATTGTGATATGTTGTTTTAATTATTAATATTTTCTTTAAAAAATTAATTTGAAAATAAAGATAAACATCATAAAAGGTATATTAAAAGGGATAGAGTTAAACAAAAAATAAGTAATCTTCTATAACAATATGTAAAAGTGATACCCAACCAACCCCTGGAAAAAAAAAAATAATACTCGCTTCTTGGTTTCTACTCCCACGGCAAGTTTTTATACGATTCTTTCCTCGTCAATTCTGATTTTGTAACATTTACGTGTTTCTGGACTAAAAAAAATAAATTAATTTTTTTTAAAATTAAAATTGTCATTTTTAATAATTAATTAGTGAAAATTCTTAAATAAGTTAATTTTATAAATTAATTACTCAAGAAGTAAATTTTAATTTTTAAAAAAATTAATTTTATTCCATTTATGTTTCCAGGTGTACCTTTTATAATTTCGATTCATTAACAGCAGAAACTATCCAAATGACTCCGAATTATATATCTCTCCGTGCACAATACATGGTGCAACACATTTCATCGGGCAAAATTTAACTCATTCAAGAAATGTATTTTCAATTTCTTGAGCTTTCAACAATTATATGCCATTTCGAATCAGGTACAGGTATTAGTTTAATAATGTTGTGTGGGTGTTATCTATTTCTTGAGATTCACTTCATGTAACTTTTTTTTTCCTTCCTGTATCAAATTAGTTACTACAATTTGTGAAAGGATGTATTTTCATTTTTCAGGACACCTGTGTGGGGGACTCCAAATCAGTCAAGTATTTCAAATCAGCTATTTGTTTTACTCCTCGCTTGCACTAAAAAAACAGACTCTTTCCATTGATTGATTATAATTCCTTTTGCCTATCTCCCTGAGATATTTATAAAAGTAACTATTATAACAATGGTATTTTTCTTAAGATGTAAACGATTATCTTATATATGAGAATCTTAGAAGATAAATTTTTCCTAATATCATTAATTATAATTGTAATTGATTAAATTGAATCAAGAGAATTGAAAAATATATATTGTAATTGATTGCATTAAATATGTAATCGGTTGTCTCAAGTTAAATAAAAATTTTATTATATTTCAATTAATTATAATCGATTGCAATTCTCGAAATTCATAAGACGAAGTCTTCAATCTTCACAAGAGAAGGGTGCTCTCGTATCTTTTGATTAGGAAAGTGGCACATACAAGGGACAACACTTCCATATGGAGAAAGATAGGCTTACCATGTTCCATAAATAGCACCTAACCTATGTCAATGTTGTTCATAGTTCTGCTGTGGTCGGTAAAAGATATTTTAGTTTTATATTTACAATCAATAATAAATATTTGTTTTAATTATATTTTTATTTTATTTTTTGTTTATTTTTGACATATTTTACTTTTAATAAATTAATTTAATATTTCTTATCTTCAATTTTTTAAAATTTTATAAATTTTATTCTATCATTTTACCTTTACATCATATGATGGTAGATTTTACTCTCAGTTTTTGAAAAAAAAAATTAACAAATTTTGTATCATTTTTTGTATTTTTTTTAATTTTATATTAAATATTTTTTTTTCAAAATTTTATCATTAATTTTTGTAAAACAAATTCTAACCTTCCTTACTTTAATTTATGGATCTAATACTACTACTCGTACTCTAGTTTTGAAGACATGATTTAGGTAGTAAAGGGTGACACCTTGGACCAAAAAAAGGCTTTAGATCTAAAGACTTAACTTTCACTTTTATTTGCTAAAGTTTCACTTGCTCAAACTCGATCAGAATCTGGATGATTTATCCATGACCAATGAAACTAAGTGAACGTCCGAACCGATTAATGTTGAAGGTTGTTCGCAAGCAGTGTTATGAGTTGTATCTCACATCTAAAGCCGATCCATTTATAATTGAAATCTTAGGGCTGGTAAGGTTTTGCACGTTCTATTGAATTAAACCACATGTTCCACTTGTGCATTCCCCATATATGTCGTGCCTTCGGTAGCGATGAAGTCCAAAATAGCAATGGGCCAAATTGATTGATGAGTGCCTTTTTAGCCTTTATTTATTAAAAGAGCTCTCTCATGTGAAGCTAACATGGCCAAACAAAATTTCAATTCAAGTAAATGAGGAAGAAAAAAATGTGAACAAAATTAAGTAACAACCTCTTATATCTAAATCTGAATATATTCAATCTAATCTCTTAAATAAATGTGTTTTCTATTTTAACCGACACAACAGATCAACAACTAATAAATGATTAATTGATCGTTTAGGAGCTTTTAAAAAAATAGAGACAAAATTACGTAGAAATAATAAAGAAAGAACAAGACAAACCAAGAGAAAAACTTTTTAAGTATTATAAATTTTATTTTACCTTATGCTCTTCTTTTTCATGTTGTTTTATAAACCTTTTTTTTAATCATAATGACTCATTACAAATTTGAGATTCATTTATAATTTTGAGAATTAAAGGTCTCAATTTTTTTGGCTTGCGTTTGTTTTTTTTTTTCATACGTTCCTTTCCTTCATCCATAATTTCACAGTATATATTAATTATATCGCATATATAAAACGTGGGACTATCAACTAGATATAGCTATCCAACTCTTTTTCTTTTTTTTTTTCTCAAAGTACTAAAATTGTCATGCATTAGTTTTGAAAGCCTTTTTGATATTTTTTCTCAATTTTTTTTATTTATAAAAGACACATTTTGTACTTCATATGATATAATAAATTTGTGTTTCTTTTGCTAAAGAAAAAAACAATTTTTTTAATCAAAGTTGTTTTTATTTTGTTCTAATATTCATGGATGAGCAGGCATATACGAGGATTTACAAAAATTTGCACGTAATGATATGTAAGGGTATCTTCAGGTTTACTCGCAGATACCTGTTGTCATTTTTATTTACCTATCCACTTGAATATTTAGGAATCAATAATTATACATAATGATGATAACACTCTTATTTCTCGTGTTCGATCAAGATATTTGAAAAATGAGCAAAAAGTAAAATACATTGGAGGTAGTGACAATAATATATTAGTAATCATATGATAAATTAATGAATTTGAACTTAAAAATTATCTTTTAAATTATAGTGTATTATTTTTAAGGTAGGATATAATTTTTTTTTTTTAATATAATTTAACTTACGTGGATCAACTAATGATTCATTAATTTGATTATTTATCCATACTTTAATCGGATCAAAATCATTGATTTAATTTTTAAAATCATTATAGAATGTACCATATGTTCTAACTTAAAAACTGGGTTACATAAAATGATTTTGTTGACTTTCTACTAAAATGTTAACACCGTCGCTTAATGGTGTTTACTTAGAAAAGGTAAAAGCAATATTGCTCAACTAAGGAAGACAGTGTAATAAATGATAAATGCTTTGGGATAAGTCATAAGTGTACAAAACTCGAATTTTTATGTTTACTTGATTTTCTTCCAGTATTGAATTCAATGTTTGGTTTTACACATAAAATTAACTATAACTATTTTGTTAAAATTATATTTATTAAATATTTATTTATTTGAAAGTAAGTAAATATTTAAATAATTGTATAAGAAAAAATTGATCCTTCTAATACTTATATGGATCCGTCCTGTGATGGTTATAAATTACCTCACAAATATTTGTTAATGCATACTACTCATTTAAAAGGAAAAGGAGTATCATAGCTATATTTTAAGGCTATGTTTGTTTGGTTTTTCTATGACACATGACAAGGAAAACCAAATAAAAAATTTATTAAAATTACTGGACAACTTTTAATTTTGTATATTGTTTCATGCATCAAATACATCACACATAGAATAATAAGAATTTACAAAAAAGTATCCTCTTAAATTAATTACAATTTATTAATGAATGAATGATGTCTTTTATAATAAAAAATTATTACTTAAAAGAATCAATGAATGACTATGGTCTTTTATAATGATAATGTCACCCGTATAGTATCACTCCAAATAGTTATCTTATCTTAACCACTAGAGAATCCTATCTTTCAATATATTTTAAATAGCTATTTTTTCTTAATCTATGTAAAATATAATCAAAATACTAAATAGCCGCATAATAAATTAAGAAAAAAACCATGTTAACCAAAAGATTTACAAAGCTATAATATTACGATTACTCTACATAAATTAGGAGAAATTAATGTGAACAAGAAAGGTATACAATAAAGAAATATTATATAAATCAAGAGAGATTTGCATATTTTATTAATTAATTAAAAAGAAGAGTAAAGCATTTTAGTATCTGTTTTTTTGTTTAAAAGATTATCTACTCTAATCTAACGACATACGTCGGTTTCAAAAGCATAGTTGAAAAAGAAACAGCTAAAAAGTGCATTGGTCGTATCCGGTAGGCACCGCTGTTTTGTATTGGGCCCAGCCTGGCCCGGCCCGGCCCATACCAGCCCAGTGTTACGGTCTTACGGGTAGTGCCCTCGTAACTAATCCACGCAACACTATCGAATCGAATCGTCAGTGTTGTGTTGCGCTGTCACTACCACACACCACCACCCATATCAACATCGTCACCCTATATAGTAATAGATTTTTCTATTCTCACGCCCCCCTCATCGTTAAAACTATAAAAGGTTAGCCATCTCCTTCAAAAACACCACTTTCTCTTTTTCTAGGGTTTTCTTTTTCTCTGCCTGGGCTAAGTAATACGAAATTAAAAACAAAAGCGTTCGTTCGTTGGTTTGTTAATGGTTTTAATCTCATTGTTCTCAGATTAACAACCTCCTTTCTCTTTGTGTTCCATCGTCGATTGTGAATCTGAGTAGTGTTTTGGGTTTAGTATGAAGCGAGCGAGGAAATCCAACAGGGTTTCGTGGGCCACCGGAGGGAACCTGTGTCAGGTATATATCTATCTATCAAAACGATTTTTTTTTTCCGATTTTGTGATTTCGATTTGTCGACGTTTATTGATCCTTCTTTCTCTTCTGGTTCTTCGCGGTTCGATGTCGTTCATACTCCCTTTTCTTTTTTTGTTCTGCGTTTTGTTTTTCTCTGGTTTTATGCGTTCTGCCCTGACGTTTTGTGCACTGGCAGCTATCGAAGAAACAGGGGACGCTGGTGTCAATAATGATAATATAATATAAATATAAATAAATAACAAGAAGAAAAAGAATAAGGAAGTTTTCATTGAAATTGATAAAAATTACAATCTAGATTATATGTTTTAAAATTTTCATTAATTTAAATGCGTGAATACTTTAATGTTGGCTGATTACATAAAAAGAAAAATCTGGAAATAACGAGAATAAGAAGAAAGAAAAATGGAAATAAAATTAAAATCTTGATATTATTTTAAAAATCTCGATAATAAATGTTTTAAACATTTTAGTTTATTACCTGAATAATGAGAAGAAGAAGAAAAAGAATAAGGAAGAATATTCCGAGAACTTCCATGGATAAAAATTGAAATTTTAATAATCTGTTTTAAAAATCCCATTTCATTAATTTAAATGCATGAATACTTTTAGGGCTTCATTACAGAAAGAATGGAAATTATGAGAATAAGAAAGAATAAGGAATAAGGAAGAATACTCTGGGAAACTCAATGGAAACAATTATAATCTAGGCAGAATTTGCAGATAAAATGGAAATCATGAGAATAAAAAAGAATAAGGAAGAATACTCAGAAAACCTCATTGGAAAAAATTACAATCTAGATAACATGTTTTTAAAATCTCATTAATTCAAGATGGATACTTTAATTTAATCGTTCTTGATTACAGAAAAAAATTGAAATCATGAGAATAAGAAGAAAAAAGAATAAGGAAGAATACTCTTTGAGAACTTACATGGAAGACTTTTCAGTCAAGATATTATGTATAAAAATATCATTTAATTAGATGTATCAGTATAAGTACTTTAATAGTTCTTGATAACAGAAAAATTGAAGATCATGATTAATTAATTTTATGACTTTAATTGAAGCTGTCAAAAGCTTCAAATCAAAATTAAACTATAAATCTTAATTACTGATGCTTGTGAGTATGAAAAATGATTAAAGAGAACTTTTAGAAACTTGGATAAACCCAGTCCTGTTTTACAGATTAAAATCTATGAGGAAGATGTCCTGGAGTTTGTTTGGTTTGAGAAAAGGATTTTCTACCTTCATATTTTATTTGCCCAAATATTTACAAAATGCCTTCTTGTTTATTGTTTTCAAAGACTTGTACGTTGTCTCTGATAGAAATATTTGGCCGTCGAAAACAAGTAAAAATGATGTAAGCCATTTTTAATTATTTGTATAAAGAAGAAATGGAAGTAAAATATTTTCTTAAATCAAACAGTTCCTTAATCTTTGTTAATTCGAAACTGGCATAGATGTATAAAAATAATCTTTGAAGACATTTAATATTTTTTGCTGCGGCAGCCATGTCCTAAAGATTTCATCTAAGTTTGTTGCAATTTATTGATAACAAATGATTAATCTTGGATAGCAATGGGATGCAGCTGAGCACCCCAAAAATGTTACACTGAAGATAACAAATCAAATGCAATTAATTTATATACATGACTAATCCTCAAACTTGAAAAGTACTCAAGATTTATGACAAATTCAACATCAATAATAAAAATATAGCTAAAGGACATAGTTCAGCAGTCAAGGCATAACTGATAACAGTTTGTCTATAACACTGATAAGCACAATGAAACAGAACACCTAGCCTTGAGAAGTGCTCTGAAACAGAGTCGAGAAATGGTGTTAAATAGAGATGTGAAATTGCTGCATAGAGCAGGACCTTGCATGTAGCTTCCATCATTATTGTCATTGCCAATCATGCTTGGCTACAATGGGTCCTGCTCCGGTGTTATACACGGCATCAGGAAGCTCTCACATCTCTGTTTATGAAAGAACAAAAGTGGTATATGCCATTATTTTGTGTTTCAGCCCCTCTTTAATGCAAACAAAAAAGAAGAGGAAAAAGATCGCTGTGCTGTGCAGAAAGTTTACTCAGGGTTCTTGACTTATTTTTTGAAAAACAAGTAACTTGGTTAGAAAGTCTAATGTTTTTTTGTAAAATCTAGGGGCTGTTAGTTTGAGAAATTATTTCCTCTTTTCATTTTTGTTTTCTCTTTTAATTAATAAAAAGTCACCTTGCGTTTTCTGTTTTCCAATGTTTCTATAGGAAATAGTAAAAACAGAAAACAATAAATTTATTTTCACTGATAAGTGAGATACTTGACTAGGGAGAATCTGTGCATCATAGTTTACTTACCCAGATGTAATTGAAATAAATAGACTTGGGGGATATTAGATAATATTACTGCTGAGATAGCTTTTTTAGATAAATTTCATACCCCCACTTCCAAAAAAGAGTATATAAAGTAAAATTTCATGTTGGAAATGGGAATTAAACTCATCATAGTAACGTTGTAAACCATGTCAAGAAATTGAAAAAGTAAAAAGTAATAAAGGCTGCAATTAAATTCAAATATCATACAATTTATTGTAATTTGTCTAGATATTGAACCATGAATTTGGTGTTGTATTGCCAGAAATAAATGCAATTTTGTCATGGACACAAACCAAAATTGTCATACTAAGAAATGAAAATTTCAGAAACCATATCACAAACATCACACGTGTCCTGTATATCATTTGTCCTAACAAAATTGAAGAACATGAACGATAATAAGAAAAGATAGTGCCCAAATTATCTATCAAAGTGTTTTAATAGTGTCCTTATTGATTGAAAGATTTGTTAGGACATATTCATGGCATTGTATCTTATCTTAGACTTTTCTCTCGTACAAGGTTTCTGTTCACTAGTGACTCTGATTGGCAGAAAGAAAAAATTGTCATTATCATGAAAGCTTGTGGTTTTTTGAAGAAATAGTTTGAATGATAGTTACTGTAGTTGAACTATACTTTTCTTCATTTGAAATATTTAACCATTGGTTAAATTTTAAATGATAAACAGCTGAATGTTATGAGCCATGTCATTGTGAACTACTTTCCTATAACATTTTTGTAGGATATAGATATCCTTTTTTGTTAATGAAACTTTGTATGTGGAAAACTATGAGGTGGCTCAACTTGCCTAAAATTATTATGAATTTGTTCATGAACTACATGAAAAGGAAATGTTACACATGGTTGTAAGTTTTTTTTTTTGACATTAGAGCCATGTCGGAGTGTTTGAGTTAGTGTCATCTACTTCATAGATAGCAAATTTGATGGGCTGATGGCCTCTATTGTGGCATAGCATCCTAGCACATAGCTTGGCCATTGAAGAATGCTCATAATGGAGACTAGTGGCCTAGAGGGTGCAATAGTGGGTGGTGGGGATACTAGTAACTATTGTTTTTCTCTCTTTCATGTGCATGCACTCCCCCTCATCCTCTTCTTCTCATAAACAACCCAATATGCCCATAACTCCCTTCAACCATGTATATTGGATGGATGGAATTATGAAAGAATGAAATGAACTAATTCATTTTTAGTTGTTTGGAAATAGTGAAAAGTGAAAGAAAAGAAGGGAGATATGTATAAGATATTTCACCCTTGTAAGAATAACTTAGATTGTTTACAGATTGCAAATGATGTGCGGTGATAAGGGTGATTGTTATATACATGATGAAACAGTTCAGGTAACCAAATCTGTTGAAGAAGGAATGAGGAAATGCTTATGAAGAAGAAATGGTTGTTGAGAAATATGACACAGATCGAAGGGTATATACAGAAAATGTGTAAAGAGTGCAACAAATAAGGTGGGGTGGAAGTTAAATTTGGTGGTCCCATGTAAATAATCCCTTTCTCTTCTCATTTCCCCTCCCAATCAAACAACCGAATTCATCATTTCCTTCCCAATTCATTTCCTCCCATTTCAATCCTTCTTAACTCACCCTAACCAAAATGTAGGTGTATTGATTATCATACTAGGGATTGCATTCATAAATTACTCTCTAAGAGACTGAATTGATAGAAGTTGTATCCATCAGAGACGAAAATGGCTTTTTCTCTTAGGTTGGAAATCCCACTATAATCAAATTGTCCAATGACATTGTGTGATTCATATAGCAGACCTCACCTAGTAGAGTAAGTTTTTTGTTTATAGCATAGTTGATAATTGCATGTGATCAGAGGTACAAAGCGGAGCAGGCACACCCCACTCTTGAAGATGTCACATGTTGTGCCCGGGAGTAACGGTTGTCATGCCGCAAATACCGGCTGAAATTGCATAAAATTGTGCCCAAACAAGAATTGAGACTGTTTTCAATTTTTTTACTTGAACAACAAAAATACACATGAAACAGTGTTGTTTTAGGGGTTTTTAGGGTCGTTAAATTGACATCTCAAGCCCATGATTTTCATTTTCTCCTTCTTTGTGAATCACTCCCACCCTTTCTCCCCTTGAATCCTAAACCTCACTTCCTGAATCCTTGTGTCTGTGCCTCTTGTTAGCCAACCTGGCCCCTATTTTTCAATTTCCAGTGAGGCTTGCTACTTCTAGTGAGTTTTCTGGTAGCAGAGCTACAATTTTCTGTTTTCGAGTTTTAGGGTTTTTTTTAAACAGTAAAAATGTAAATTGCACAGGTCTTTAATTTGATCTCTCAAACACGTGATTTTCACTTTCTCCCTCTTTGTGAATCATTCCCGCCCTTTCTCCCTTTGAACCTTAAATCTCTCTTCCCAAATCCTTGTGTCTGTGCCTCTCGTCAGCCAATCTTCCCCCGATTTTTCAATTTCTGGCAAGGCCTGCCATTTCCTGCATGTTTTCTGGTGGCAGAGCTACAATTTCTGGTGAGGCCTGTAATTTCCAGTGAGATCTGCGACTTCCAGCGAGGCTTCTGGCGTGTTCTGTTCTACATCTGTTTTTTTTCTTTGTTTTCTGTTCAATCCCAAAGGCTTAAGATAATGATGATATTTGAATGATTTGAATATTTAATAGTTGTTCTTAGCCTTTAAAGCCTTAGAGGCTTATTTGATTTGATGGCTACCTTTATTGTAATTCAGTAATTGACGATTTGATTTGCTGTTTGCTGTTTTGGTTGTGCAACTTTAAATTTTAATCAGAATGTCTTATATTTAGGTGTTTTTACTTTATTTTTCAGTGGGTTGATTAGAGTTGTTTTTCATTTTGCTCTCCCATTTTACATTTTAAAATAATTGTTTACCTAACTAACTGGTTGCAATGTTTGATATTATTCTTTATTCTATGGTTTGTGCTTTTGGGGGGGGGGATTTTAGTTCTCAGAATTTGTTTTCTTTAAAATGGATGATCTGAATCCTTGGCCTATGTAAATTTGTTCTTGTTAGCGGAGAAATTCTTAGGGTTTGTAGATACAATCTTGATGCTCCATCATGAGTATTTCTGTGACTGTTTATTTATACAGTGATTTTGTAATTATGCAGTGTTATAACTTAATTTCAACCTATTTGTGATGTTTACTCCCTCTTTTATAACACTAATACTAATGACTTGGCAGGTAAAATTGTTCTTGTCTGAGGATTACCCGTCAAAAGTTGGTCAGAAATTGCAAGATCATCTCCAAGCAAAGACATCAGCAATGTTACATTCTAGTATTAATGAGCCTAATGATTTGCCCCCTGGGTTTGAAAGCAGTCATTTCCTACACCAGCCGAAGGTTGAAGTCTCTAAAACTCCCCAGATAAAATGGGAATGCCCTTTGCCGGTAATTCTCTGTCACATGTTATTTAGAAGTTAGAACCTCCTTTTGCAAGTGACTAACCTTATTGAATATTTCTTTTTTCTTTAACCATTATCTCCAACTGGGTTGTTTATCATTTTTTTTATCCCTATATTGATTTCTTTACTTTTCAATACAGTTTGTTGTCAGATCTCAATGGCGTGTTGCAGCGGGTGAAGAAAGTAGGGAGATAGAGAATCAGATGGTGAGAGAAATGAGGGTGCTTGAAGCAGTTTATCCTCGTCCTTCTGCCATTCCTCCTTGGTAAAAATATTACACCTTAGTTGAGAAAGGCTTGTGGTAACTTCTTTTTGTTCTGTTACTAACATTGTTGACTTGTGTTTGGGTGTTTAGCCCTTCTGTCTCTTTGGATGTAGAAGAGGAAGATTATGATGATGGCATTACTCCTCTCATCCCTATCATTCCCATTGAAGAGGAAGAATCTATGGATATTTTGCCTGAATCACCAGTAACACTGAACCCTTCCCCCAATGTGCAGCCGCAGAACTCTCAGCAATATATATCTGCAAAAACATCTATTAGTTCAGCCTCTAATGCCTCTCATGCTGTTTCCTTGGATCCCTGTATAATTCCCTTGGCTGGGGTATTTTCTGCTATGGAAGCTGATTTAGAAGTAGCCTCTAAAGTTGTTGCAACCATTATAAAGACTAATGAGCAAGGAACCCTGATTGATATGGATTTACTGGTTAAAATATTTACTGAGCCAAAAATACTTGAGGATATGATTAATGAACACAGAGCTGGAGCTACCACCGCAAGTGCTTCCTCAAATACTGTGGATATACCCACTTCTTGTGTGAAGCCTGCTATTCCATCAGTTCCGTTGTCTACATCTATACCCGATGTGAGAGCTTCTGGGACTACACCCACAAGTGCAGTGGGTTCATTGCCTGCTGGGTGGAAGCCAGCAAATCCAACAGTTTCATTATTGAATCCTACACCTGATAAGCCAGCCACTCTGTCAGTGCCTGCTATTACATTAGTTTCTCTCTCGTCTTCTACACATGATAAGCCAGTGACTGCATCATTTCCATTTTCCAGGCCTGTATCTGGTAAACCAGTAACACCTGATAGGCCAGCCACTCTGTCAGCGCCTGCTGTTCCATTAGTTTCACTATCGTCTCCTACACATGATAAGCCGGTGACTGCATCATTTCCATTTTCCAGGCCTGTATCTGGTAAGCCAGTAACACCTGATAGGCCAGCCACTCTGTCAGCGCCCACTATTCCATTAGTTTCACTATCGTCTTCTACACAAGATAAGCTGGTGACTGCATCATCTCCATTTTCCAGGCCTGTATCTGGTAAGCCAGTAACACCTGATAGGCCAGCCACTCTGTCAGCGACCGCTATTCCATTAGTTTCACTCTCGTCTTCGACACATGATAAGCTGGTGACTGCATCATTTCCATTTTCCTGGCCTGCATCTGGTAAGCCAGTAATACCTGATAAGCTAGCCACTCTGTCAGCACCTGCTATTCCATTAGTTTCACTATCATCTTCTACACATGATAAGCCGGTGACCGCATCCGTTCCATTTTCCAGGCCTGTATCTGGTAAGCTAGTAACTCCCTCAGTTTCATTGCTTACACATACACCTGCACCTGATATGCACAGGTTGGTCAGCACAAATTTTCACCATGTGTCAAGTGGAATGCTCCCTGCTTTGAATACCCAGTCTCAGCAAGAGACAGCTCTGGTATCCAGGCCAAATCGAGCCAAATCAATGACGTCCCTTTCTTATAGCGAATTAAGCTCCGCTCCATTGCCATCTGGTGCCACATCAATGCCGCCGCACCTTTCTTATATCAATTTTAGCTGTGGTCCATTTCCATCTGCTGCCGGGAACTTGCATGCAGTTGTAAATCAGGCGCAACCCCCTGCAACTACAATGCCTTATAAACTAAGTACAGGTGCAGCATTTGCTGTTAAGGATGCCAACTACTATAAAAACCTCATCAGGCAACATGGTGCAGATAACAAAGATACCCAGGACTCACACATAGGTATCCGTCATAGTAACTTCCAAGATACAAATCCGGTACCTAACTTTAATCAAGGAGAAGTGAATCACAAAATCCAGAAACCATGCATATATTTTAATGGCCCTAGGGGGTGCAGAAATGGTTTCAATTGCCCCTTTCTGCATGTTTCAGCTCCTCCTCAGTGGGGAGCTGGTAACTTCTTAGGGGCACAGAGTCCAAAAAGATTGAAACTGGGAGGGGAGAACTAAATCTTAAAGAGGCATATGCATATTTTAAAGGGTAAAAATTATAAGGCATCTTTTGTTTTCACCGTACAAAACTTGCACATAGAGAAAGAGAGGGGGGGAGTTTAAAATTGGGACATTGATTAATTGGTTTACTTAGTTTTCTGGGAGTTTTTTGGGTGGCAGGATTTTTTACTTGGTTTTGGGATTTTGCAGTAATTTTCGTACAATTGGGTCGAGGGCTTTTTAGTTTCTTTGACATTAGTGTTTTGGTCAAAATGGCATTTTCGATTTTGCAGGTTGGGGAGGTTTGTGCTGTCTCGATCAAGTGGTGGCCATCACTTGCAGATGGTACCCAGCCATAAATAATTCATTCATTGCTTAATAAGAAATCATGAAAAAAGAAATATAAAGAATTGAAATAATTGGAAGATTTAAACATTGAGAAAGATCAATTAATTTAATGATCAAATAACAATACATATAATCTGGATCAAATGATTAATATTTAATGCTTTTTAAAAGTTGCTTCAGAGCACGTTATTTCTATGAACATGGTAGTTACTTGATTCAATGGTCATATAATATAATTAAAAATGGTTGGGCTAAATTAATTCAAGGTTTGAATATATGGTTGGTTTAGGTTATTTTCTAATTATTTTAACTGGTAATATATACAAATAACAATAACAAATTTTTTACTATCTCGCTACATGAAGTCAGATGATAATATAAATAAATACAAAAAATGTTGAATATCAAAGTTGACTTTAGCTCCAAAATGGTTCTGCAACAGTCAACTATGACATTTGACACTAAGATGTTTAGAAAATAAGTTATTTGATACTTTTTTTTTTTTTTTTAACAAAAGTTATTTGATACTGTTGTTTTTTTGTTTCTTTTATTTTATATATATTTTATCATAACATAAATGTCACTTTAATTTTATTTAGTTATAATGTTTTCGTTTATAATTTCAAAAATTTACAGTCTTGCAATTTTGAAGACATTGTGGAGTAGTAGAAATAATAGTTATTTTTTAAATCTTACAAATATAAATAAAAAGAAATATTATATATTTTTATATAATTATCAAATGTCAAATAAAAAGTGTCAATCACCACTTTATGTTAAACCAAAGTACTATTTTGTCATCAAGTAATGTCATGTTTGGTACGTCTTTATTGAAATCAATGTTATAGCTGTACTAGGTAGAACATAGGCTAAATTTCAAGTTCTGGTCTCGAGGTGATGCTTGGTAAAAAAATATTATTTTTAATTTAACTACGTAGAAATCTTATTTGAAGGAATACAAATTTAAAAAAATTGTAGAACTATATTTAGTTATTACTCATTTTTCAAGGAACAATATACAGTAATTATTTTTATCCAAATTTATTCTGAGTTTAAACTGACACGGTAAAATATTTAGTTTTACAAATTTTACACTCTCATACCATCATAATTCACAATATTTTCATGTTTGATTTAAATAAAATATTTCTTCAAAAAAACTTGCTTTATTAAAATAAAAAGTACTCAATTGTTTAAAATCTCTTGTATCATTTTAGTTATAGTGTAGCGGCATGGTAAGAGATGGTAAAAATATCTTGTGAATATTCGCAAATAAAATTCTTAATGAATGGAAAGTAAATAATTAAATGGGTATTTGTGGATAATTTAAACAAATATTTGTGAAGCTGCAGGGAGCTTGTTATTGCTTAAATACTTGTTCTTTACAAGATTTTCTCTAAACTTCTATAACTTTTTGAGTAAATATTTGTAGATACTAATAAAATTTGAAAGTATTTATTTAACCGATACTTTTTTTTTTATAATAATTAGGAATAAAACATGGTAATAAGAGATTTATAATACTTACACACATTGTTTAATCAACTAAATTAGATTTCTTTAATACAAATACTCACACACATTGTTCAATCAACTATGTTATATTTACATTATCCTATTGTTATTCCTTTTTTTAGAGTCATGTTATTCTTAAACGCTAAACAAATAAAACTCTTAGAAGGACACTACATCTTAAACGCTAGAAAATAAAACTAGAAGAAGAAGAAGAAACCTTAAATATTAAAACTTACGCTTGCATCCAAGAGAATTATTATCTTGAAAAAATTTAAAAAAGTGAAAATTTTAAAAAAATTATCAAAAATTAAAAAATATAAAAAAAAAAACAAAAGAAGTGTTTTGAAAATTTTAAATTTTTGTAAAAAAAAATGAATAATAAGAATAACGTCTTAAAAATTTCAAAAGAAAATAAAAAATTTTAAAATAGAGAAAAAATAAGAATAATGTTTTGAAAATTTGAGAAAAATAAAAATTTCAAAAGAAATAAAAAAAAAGAGTTTAATGTCTTGAAAATTTGAAAATGAATATTTAAAATGTATGGAAAAAATTAAAATAACGATTAAGTGTTTCATGCAACCCTAAGGATTTAAGATTTAGGGTTTCATGAATAAAATTCTAAATATTTAGGATTTAGTGGATGGAACCCTAATAAATTTGAGTTTCATGCATTAAATCCTAAGGATTTAGTGTTTCGTGGATGTAACTCTATGTATTCAGGGTTTCATGGGAAAAAACTATAAGGATGTAGGTTTCAAAGATGAAATCCTAAGGATTTAGTTTTTTCGTGGATGCAACTTTAAAAATTTAAGGTTTTATGGATTCAACCTTATGCATTTTGGGTTTTGTGGATAAAATCATAAGAATTTAGGGTTTAGGGTTTCATGAATGAAACCCTGATGATTTAAGAATTAATTGATGAAAACCTAAGGATTTATGGTTTCATAGATGCAATACTAATGATTTAAGATTTAATGGATGTAACCTTAAGGATTTAGGATTTCATGGATGCAACCCTATGGATTTAAGATTTCGTGAATGTAACCCTAAGAATTTAAGGTTTCATGGATACAACCCTAAGTATTTGAGGTTTCATGGATGCATCCTAAGGATGTAGGGTTTCGTGATGCAAACCTAAGGATGTAGGGTTTTATGGGTGCAACCTTGAGTATTTAGAGTTTTATAAGTCTAAGCCTAAGGATTTAGGGTTTTGTATATGCAACCCTGGGGATTTTAGGGTTTCATGTATGCAACCTTGAGGATTTTAGGATTTTGTTGATGTAACCTTAAGGATTTAAGGTTTCGTGGATGAAAGATTTAGGATTTCGTTGATGCAACACTAAGAATTTAGGGTTTCACGGATGTAACCTTAAGGATTAAAGGTTTCATAGATGCAACTCTAAGGATTTAAGGTTTTGTGAATGTAACCCTAATGCTTTTTGGGTTTCTTTGATGCAACCCTAACGATTTAGGATTTCGTGAATGAAACTTTTAGGATTTAGGGTTTTGTTGATGCAACCCTAAGGATTTAAGGTTTCATGAATGAAACTTTAAATCCTAATATAGGTTTCATTTATGAACACTTAAATCCAAAAGCATTAAATGAAACATTAAATTATAAACCATAAAAACCTAACATATATAAGAAATTAAACCTTAAATCCTAAACCATGGAAAGAAACCGTAAATCCTAAACTATGACATGAAACCCCAAATCCCAAACCATAAAATCATAAACAATGCAACACGAAACCTTAGACCATAAACACTAAATCCTTAAATATTTAACTCTAAAACTATAAATTTTAAACCACAAGGCATAAACCATAAACCATATATTGTAATATATGGTTTCATTTATGAAACCTTAAATCCTTAGGTTTGCACCCACAAAACCTTAAAACATTAGGGTTACATTAACAAAACCCTAAATCCTTAGTGTCGCATCCACGAAACTTTAAATCCTTAAGCTTACATGCACAAAACATTAAATTATTAAGCTTTCATCCATTAAATCCTAAATCATTAGGGTTTCATCTAGGAAACCTTAAACCCCAAATCATTAGGGTTTTATTCACAAAACCCTAAATTCTTAGGATTACATCCACAAAACATTAAATTCTTACGGTTGCATCCATGAAACCCTACACGAGGTTACATTCACGAATCCCTTACTCATTAGGGTTGCATGCACAAAACCCTAAATCATTATGATTGCATCCACAAAACCCTTAATCATTTGAATTGCATGCACGAGACGCTAAATTCTTAAGGTTTCATCCATGAAACCGTAAATCCTCAAGGTTGCATCCACAAAAATCCAAAATCCTTAGGGTTACATCCACGAAACCATACATTCATAGTGTTTTATCCATGAAATCTTAAATCCTTAAGGTTAAATCCACGAAACCCCAAATCATTAGGGTTCTATCCACGAAACCCTATATCCTTAAGCTTTCATGCATGAAACATTAAATCCTTAAGTTTTGATCCATTAAATTTGAAATCTTTAGGGTCTTATCCACTAAACCTTAAACCCTAAATTATTATGGTTTTATCTACAAAATCCTAAACCCTTAGGATTGAATTCAAGAAATCCAAAATCCTTAAGGTTATATCAACGAACATTAAATCCTTAGGGATACATCTTGGAAACATTACATCCTTAGGATTTTATCTGCGAAACCCTTAATTCTTAGTGTTGCATTCACGAAACCTTAAATCCTTATAATTGCATTCATGAAATTCTAAATCCTTTGAATTTTATGCACGAAACCTTAAACTCTTAGGATTTAATCCATTAAATCTTAAATCTTTAAGGTTTCATCTATAAAACCTTAAGCCCTAATTCCTTAAGTTTTATCCATGAAATCCTAAATCTTTAATATTACATGCACGAAACTTTAAATTTTTAAGGTTTCATCCATGAAACCATAAACCTCAAATCATTAGGGTTTTATCTACAAAATCTTAAATATTTAAGGTTTCATTCACGAAAACTTAAATCCTTAAGATTCCATTCACGTAAATGTACATCATTTGGATTTCATTTACAAAACCTTAAATACTTAGGACTTGTTTCATTTCAGTTTTTAAAAATTATAAAACTTGTTTGGTTAATCAATTTTTAAAAAAATATTTTCTATTTTAGTTTTCAAAACTAAAAAATTAAAACAGTTTTTTTGTGTTTTGTTTTTCTCTTTTCATAAAGTCTCACATCCTTTCTTTTTATAGAATCCCACATCTTTTACTAATAATTTTACATACAAATCCCACATTTTTCATTTTACCTTTCTCACATAACTCTCATATCTTTCTTACACATAAGTCTCACATCTTTTAAATTTATTTTATCTGATAGTAATTTTTAATACCAAACGAATTTTCTCTTTTTAAAAATCTGTTGTAAAAAATAGTTTCTAAAAACAAAAACTGAAAAGCCTTTCAAACACGTCCTTAGTTTTTACATTTAAGAAACCTTAAATCCTTAGGTTTCCATTTACGATACCTTAAATCCTTAGGATTTCATTTACAAAACCCTAATTTTTTAAAGTTTCATTTATGCCACATTCATTCCTTAAGCTTTAATTTACAAAATCTTATTTTAAAACATGAAACTTTAAATGAAATTTTAATGATTTATGATTTCATAAATGTAACCATACATTTGTATTTAGTATGTAAAGTATTGGGGTTTTAAAGTTTATGATTTTAAGATTTAGAGTTTTAAAGTTTAATGCTTTAATATTTGGTGTTTAAAAAGAGACCATAAATTCAAATATCAATAATATTAAAATCACATGCTGGTACATAATTCATCAAAACATAATTACTATATTTTCTCTGTCCTGTTTTTTTTTTTTTTACCATACTTACTACAAATAATAAAATAGTAACTTTATTCTATTTTATTTCATTATCAAGAAAAAAGATTTTATAAAAAAAATTTCAAATATATTAATCATTATAACTAACAAATAGAATGTTAATTATATTATACTCTAAAATATGTCATTATCAATTATGTGAAAAACTTCTATAAATTATCAAAAATGTATTTTATTAATATGACAAATCATGAAAGTAAAAATCCAAAACGAACAAATTTTAATATTAATTTAATAATTGATTAAACACTCGAACAAAAAAAATACTCCAAAATATTTTTTTTTGACAAGCAATACTCCAAAATATTAAAAAACATAGAAATAAGATTTTTAATTTTTAATTAATTTTAGAAACAAGGACAAGCAATCGTGCAATGACTATTATGTCCCAAAAATGTTACAAAATAAATTTTAAAAAATTAATTAGAAAGTTTATTTTTGCTTTGAATTATGTTTTAAATATTAGAAAGTAATATTGATTTTCTTTAAAAAAAAATAGAAAACCTTGCATAAAAAGACAAAAAAAACTATAATTGACTCAATAGCCCAGTGACATTCTAATATGCAGAATTCATGGAAAAATTATCTAAAATTCATTTTTACAAAGATAAACATTTTCTTTAATTATTCTAAAATTAAATCATGTAGAAACCACAAAATCAAACTAAAATTATTGGACAACATATGAAGAAACCAAAGGCTTAAAATACATTTATAGATCGAGGAAGGAATGGATCTAACAGATGAAAAAATATCCACAGATTCACTTAAGCAAGAAAAATAAGAGTATATTAAAATTATGACAGACACCAGTGCTGACTGAAGGCGTCTTGAGTTAAATTCTATGTTTAACATGAAACCATATTTACCAGGTTTAGCCACAAATTAGAGAGACAATAGAAGAATCCAAACCTTATAAATGTCTTTCAAAATTACAAGCATACCACGTGTTTTTTCAATTGTCACGAAAACAATATATCATCCAAAAACATGGCACCGCCATGTCTAAAACATTTTCAACAGATCTTGAGATGAACAAGAATCCTGGAAATCTTCTTCTACAGATGTTAATGTCTCTCCCTAATAGGAGATTACTCACTCCGTGTAATTATCTCATTTTGTTCTCTTAATAATGTGGACTCCACTGTCAGTATCCACAATGTCACTAATTTCACCAACTTTAAGACCAAAAGTTGCGTCTTCAAAAGGCTTCTGCATCTGGCCACGACCAAAAGGACCTGCACCCATGATAGTTATTTCAGTTTAATTGATAAAATAAGTTATGAAAAATTTATACATGTATCCCCAATCCTTTATGATTAAGGGCGAGATCGGTTCTGCTTCTTGAGGTCTATGTTACATTTCTGAAAGATTCACATCAAATTTCACAACACATTCAAGAGTGACATCCACAGTAGTGTAACGATGATCCAAACACAGCAAGTAAAAAATGAATTTAACGTACAAGTTTGGAGTTTCGAGGAACTGCACTCATGAAGACACTCTTACATTCAAAACCAGATAAAGCATAGACAATTACACAGAAGCTACCCTTTAAATCGTATTCTAGCAAATAGAAACATTTGATCCGCTTACAGCTAGGCTAACCAATGCCAAGAGGGCCAACCAATATATATACCAGCACCATATCAAATCAAAAGCTATTTTATGACACCAACTTGGAACTTATAAAGCGCTTCTCAGTTCTCAAACAACAAGTAGCATCATTTTTCAGGTCTTCCAATTTATATTTATGTTAATATTATATTAAACACAATGACATGAAATGTGTACTAATTAGGTACCATTAGTGACGGGAGGAACTAAAACTGCCAGTTTGGGTTATGAGGAGACACATAAAATGTGAGCTTTGATGAAACATGGGGAATTCTTACGAAACTATCAATGCAACAACAGCAACAGAAAGAATGTCATTGAAATTTTGGTGTCCTGTTAAACACTGCAAGTCCCTTAATAAGAAACACAAAAAGTCAGGTAACACCAGCAGATGCAGATTTGGTTCCTCTAAATGAGCATGTAAAGTAAAAAATTAAGCTGGTTTGATTAATATACAGTACACGTAAACCTAACCAAGTTCAAGTCAGCAGTGGATACACACTTACCTATTCATTTTAAGTAAATACCTGTTCATTTTAAAGGAGCTAGATCCAGCATCAACCACCCCCAAACTACTAAACTAAAATTCTTGGATAACTAAATTTATGAACCTATTCTTTCTTCTTACTCTATATGTGCCAGTGAATCCAAACTAGTGTTAGTGAATCAGAACACACAGTCATAACCGAATTCAGCAATGGATAAAAGCTAGATGCAGTTCCATATGTGCTTTTGGTACCATTCTCTGTTCAGAGTCGGAGTTTCACCACACAGTAATAATCCAAACTGACATCTAATAAAAATCTCTATTTCACGGCAGTAAAACTCAAATTCTAACTGGAAAATAGCACATATGAAACTGCATCTAACTTTTGTTCTTCATAGAATCAAGTCCATAATAATTCTTGTTCTGTTCTGTTACAGTAAACAGACAAGAAGCCCTAAAATAACAAAAAACACCACCTCATAAGAACAAGAAGTGGCTTAATGACAAGCTTATTATGATCCTGCACTGCAATTTACTAGTAGTCACGAATCTCAACCAAGAGAATATTTCAAGATAACAAGATTTTCAATTAGCGGATCCTTCATCAGAATACCATACGTTCAAATCCGTACACAATTTAATTATTAATTTTGCGATTTTTTTGTATATAAAAAGAAACATTGTATTATTTTAGGGAGAGAGTAGACTGACCGAGATCGCCGCCGCGCTTGGCGGAGCTGCAATCGGAGAAGCGAGAGGCGATGTCCTCGAAGGTGGCCTTGCCCGAAACGACGTCGTCGCGGAGGGCCTTGAGCTGAGACACGGCGTTCTCCCTGGTGGTGCTCTTGATGATGCGGCCTTCTGGATCCTTCCACGAGGCCTTCCTTCTAGAACCTTCGTGCTTTATCAATATGTGCGAAGCCCTAACCTCCTCACCACCACCCTTCGACGACGATGAAGACATCTTCGAAGACTTCTTCTTCCGATGTTCCTTCTCCCTTTCGGATCGATCCACCGCCGAGGTCGACGCCTTCTTCCGCTTCCGATCTGACTCTATCTTCGCCGCTCCGAGAGAGAGAAGAAAAGAAACTAAACTGTGTGTTATGTGCTGTGCGCCCTGAACTCTTCCACGCTTCGGTATTTATAGGGTGGTCCGAAATCGAGGGGAGCCCCTGCTTGTGCACATCTCATACGTCCGCTCCACCTTCATCTGCGGCTCAGATTCGTTTTAGATTTTGTTTTGGTCCAAAAAACGAAAGCCCTAGCTCAGTTTGCGCCGCGTGTCGATATCTTATTGGTCTATTTGCTACTATCTAACCATGATGATCATAGGGCGTAAATACGATGACGCTCTGCTTATAAAGCATAAATACAGAGCAGCTTTTGTTAGTAACTAGTAATAAAGGATGAAGCAGAGCAGTTTATAAAACAAAAAAATCATAATCCATAGCGTCTTGTGCTTTCTACTTTATAGTTCTAACTAACTAATGCCCACTGTATTAGAAATCCCATGATTAAAGGCAGCGCGGATACAGGAATTTAGGTTAGGGGACTATAATTTTTTTTTATAAAAAATTGTAGATAAATTTTTTTTTAAAAATATTTAAGTTAAAATTTAAAAAAAAAAGTACAAAACTTGTCAATTTTTTTTAAAAATTGAGAATAAAATTTGTAACCATATGATGTAAAAGTAAAATGATAGAATAAAATTTACAAGATTTAAAAAAATTAAAGATAAGAAGTGTCAAATTAATTTGTTAAGAATAAAATTTATGAAAAAAAAAATTATATATATATATATATATATATATATAATAAAATCAAATATTTATTAGATATAAAATTAAGATATGATATAATAATAAAAAAAATTAAATAAATATTAATTTAAAAATTTATTTTTTTAATAACTGTTTTTATTAACATTTTTTAATATTTATTATTATTATAAGTAAAAATTATAAACTAATGAATTCTAAATCAAAGTTACAAGCTGCTGCTAATATTTTTGGCGTTGGAATAGGGGTAATTAGATTTCATAATTCAATTGATTTGTCACTTTCCAGATAACTAAAACCAACTCGGTTGTCTTATGCATATCATTGGTAGGTTGCTATTAGCCGTTTTGAGGTCTGCAAATACTCATTTTTTCTTATAAGACATGAAGCATGAGTGTAAATAATATGCAAGCATTAGCTATTTGAGTTGTTATTCAGGCCATAAAAAATACCATTGAAAATTGAGCCGATTTTTGTTGTCTACTATCAGACAATTTTACTAAAGTACAATTTTGAACTCAAGCAAAATACCATCCTCCTTCAGTTAATTGGGAACCTTCCTGCCGAGGAGCTTGAGAAGTCTAGCCTGGCAACAAAATTGAATGGATATGTGGCAGATCTTTGCCCTCCAAATATCCAAAAGAAAATTGATGCCAAGATCAACGATATTATTAACAAGGGTTGGCCAATTTTGAGGGATTTGTAGTTGGCCTCATACATCAGTAGTACTTATAGGTTTTGTTTGTTCAATAGATTGTACCAGATGCAGGCCTTGGTGCTCACAGATTAAGCCATTGTGTTGTAATTATTGTACCTGTAAAGTCTTGAGTCTCCTTTTCATCCTTCAAAAATGAAACCCTTTGATTTTTTTCTCTCTTACATTTACCTTTTTTTATTTATTTATGAGGACAACAAGAGAAACTTTTTTGTTATTATTATTATTTGAAAGAGGGACAAAGAAACTAAATCAAAGTTACAAGTTGCTAATGTATTTTGAGATATCTTTTTCACAAATTTTCATAAAATAATAACAAAACTTTAGTCAACAAAAAAGACATAATGATGAAAACATTAATCATTTGTCTAACTTGAAGAATATACAAAATAAACATTCTTCTAGTTACATATAAATAGATTTGAGATTTCTTTTTATAGTATTTAAAACGTTGTTTTCTGTTTTCTCTATTAAGTTGTATATTTTTTCAAAATTAATTGTAATTATTTGCCTTAACAGAGTTAGAACTTCCTCTTATGAAGATTTACATTTCATTTCATTAGCTCAGATCTACTTCTCCTATTCTCCTATGAAAATTTTCATTTCATTAGGAATCTATGAACCTAGAAAGCGGAATGAAATAGTGGACTACATATAGGCTTGTAAGTTGATTCGTAGTGATTTAAGTATATTAAGATCTATGAAAAGTCTATAATGAGAAAAAAAAATCATTAAAATTCTAAACAATCCTAATCCAATACACCCCCTCAAATTACAAAACAAAAATTTTGAAAGACTAAAATCACAAACTAAGAATTAAAGAGACCAAATTTAATTACAACTTAATCTAGGAGCTTTTCAAAATATTAGAAGATTCTAAACACGCACATACGAATAGCAAGTTGGATTACTAGTTTCTCTGTCCCTCTTTCAAATAATAATAATAACAAAAAAGTTTCTCTTGTTGTCCTCATAAATAAATAAAAAAAGGTAAATGTAAGAAAAAAAAAAATCAAAGGGTTTCATCTTTGAAGGATGAAAAGGAGACTCAAGACTTTACAGGTACAATAATTACAACACAATGGCTTAATCTGTGAGCACCAAGCCCTGCATCTGGTACAATCTATGGAACAAACAAAACCTATAGGTACTACTGATGAATGAGGCCAACTACAAATCCCTCAAAATTGGCCAACCCTTGTTAATAATATCGTTGATCTTGGCATCAATTTTCTTTTGGATATTTGGAGGGCAAAGATCTGCCACATATCCATTCAATTTTGTTGCCAGGCTAGACTTCTCAAGCTCCTCGGCAGGAAGGTTCCCAATTAACTGAAGGAGGATGGTATTTTGCTTGAGTTCAAATTTCTGCATGTTTAGAACAGAACAGGCAATTTCAGTTAGTGATTTGAGAGGCACTTTTTTTTCACCTGC
Organism: Amphicarpaea edgeworthii; assembly: GCA_014843725.1. Lineage (NCBI taxonomy): Eukaryota > Viridiplantae > Streptophyta > Magnoliopsida > Fabales > Fabaceae > Amphicarpaea > Amphicarpaea edgeworthii. The sequence goes on from CM026325.1 coordinate 8,409,092, forward strand.
TACAGAAAATTGTACTTTAGTAAAATTGTCTGATAGTAGACAACAAAAATTGACTCAATTTCCAATGGTATTTTTTATGGCCTGAATAACAACTCAAATAGCTAATGCTTGAATATTATTTACACTCATGCTTCATGTCTTATAAGAAAAAATGAGTATTTGCAGACCTCAAAAAGGCTAATAGCAACCTACCAATGGTATGCATAAGACAACCGAGTTGGTTTTAGTTCTCTAGAAAGTGACAAATCAACCGAGTTATGAAATCTAACTACCCCTGCCCCCCAGTGCCAAAAATATGGGAACAGTGAACAATAACATTTTTATGCACACATATGTGCCAAAAATTGGTGATGTATTCATAACGCAACTGTATCCAGATTCAATACTCACAAAACTGCTTATCCCCATATTTTTTGTGTGGAAACCCAGACTGTTACTTAAAAAACCCAATACACAAATGGAAGTCTCATTCTCACCAACTACCTTGAAGCATATTTGCACTTTTGCAATCTTACCCTCACAAAAATCATCACACAGAATAGTAGATTTTCATCCTCCACACCACATTAGAGAACACATAGGATTCAGGTTAGAGTGAGTGATTACAAGTGGATAAATTTAATTTTATCTGGTTAACTTATACAAATATAATATTTTATTTAATAAAAAATGTCCTACCTGTATCTTAGGTTTAAAAAAAAAAAATTGAATTTGCACTCAATTCCGAGGACTAGCCCCAGCACAATGGTAAAGTTGCCGTTTGTAACAGGTCAGTCACAGGTTTGAATCTGGAAACAGCGTCTTTGCATACACAAGGAAAATGCTAGATTCAATGACCCTCTTTCATACCTTTGTGCAACAAGGAGCCTTGATGGCACCAGGGTACATTAGTTTTATTTGTACCCACATCCAAGCAACATAGCAGGAAATGCCTTTCTCAGAAACATTGATAAGGCATCAGACTACCCACAGATTGGAAGGTCTAATATAGAAAATATAGTTTCTATAGTTTTAATAATCATTGCAGTTTTAATAACTGCCATGTTACAGTTTCTGTAGCAAACAATTATGTATTTTGTTTGTATCGGTGTGGTAATATTGGGGGGGGGACCATGAAGACATGTCTTTGGTAGCTTTTTTGACAGAGATAGTCCCTAAAGGAGTTTTTGAACTATGGGAAAGCAAGAAATACCTGTAATATTATATAATCTGGTCCTATATCCATCTATTTCAAATTGGTATTCTATCAAACATCAATTGGAAATAAACATTATTTTGGAAACAAACCTGGTGCTCTGACTCTGCAGGGTAAAATGTTCCAAGTTGCAGAACTTGAGTAGTCACAATGCTGCTTCTTGAATTGGTTTGTTCCTGTTCTTTGCTGACGGCAGCCATTCTTGATTCTTCAGTTCCATTAACAAAAATAATAGATCTGCCAAGAATATAGGTATAGTTCAGTACATAGTAGCACTCGGCATGAAGGAATATAACAAGAAATTGTGGTTGGAATTAGTGCTCCTCCTACCTGTACTGATTACCCACATCAGGACCTTGGCCATACACTTGCCTAGGATCATGACTTGACCAAAAGACATCCAGGAGTTCCCTAAAGCTAATCAGCTCTGGATCATACTCAACCTGCATTGTAATCGTGAGCCATGACAGCAAATTCAATAAAGTCATCCAACTTCAATTCATCATCCTATTAATAAATTAATGCAGCTATATCTGAATTGATGAAAATCTAGTATGTTCATAAAACACAAGGTTACAACATCTGTTGAATGTTATGAAAAATTATCAATAATAGATAGGAGTCTACATGAATTCCAGAATCAAGACAACAACGCCATGATAAAGCAAGTTACAATATTATCCATACAGGATCTTTAAATAAAATTTCACTGTTAGGACTTGGCATTTTCTTTGGAAACAGAAGTCATTGAACTTGGATTATTGAGATGTTTTCATCTCATACATCAAAATTTCACTGTTATTTAATTAACATGGATGTCACAATTAAGTAAACATTGATTTTTCATAGAGCAATAACGCATACACAAAATTGAGTGAGAAATTAAAGAAAATAGAGAGAGAACCTTGACGGACTCGGCGTGGTCACCGAGGCTCCGGTATTCGGGGTTGGGCTTGGATCCGCCGGAGTAACCGGCGGTGGTGCGAATGACGCCGGGCAAGCAGCCGAAGACGGCTTCGGATCTCCAGAAGCTTCCGAGGGCGAAGACGGCGGCCTGAAGGCGCTGTTGGTCGGACGGGTCGCGGGCGGGTTGGGCGACCCGATCCGGAAACCTGATGCAGAGAGAATTGTCGACGAGTGCGAGTGCGAGGACGATAATCAACACTAGTGAGAAAACGTGATGATTGTGGTTCCTCTCTGGAACTGCCATTTCGCTCGCCCACTCGCCCAGCCCTTGCGTTTTGTCTTTGCTAAAATACCGAGCTGTGGGACACAAGTTGTCGTTTTTAGGAGGCGTATGTGACAATGGCCGAAGGCGCCACACCCACCAATCTGTCGTTTTTATCATACACGACACAAGAGGATCATCCATCACATTCTCTTCTTTATCTGATTTTTTTATTAGTTAAAATTTATTAAAAATAACACAATTATAATTTGTATTTAAAAGTATATTTTTTTCTTTTTCTACTGCACATACATTTGACAAGTCTAATTGAGGGAAATGATTGAGGATAATTTTGAAGCTTGTATTTTTTATTTCATAAATTTTTTCTGTGAAAAATCCCCTTCTCATAGGGATCACATGTGTAGCACCTTGTTTGGGTATGATTTCTTTCTTTTGTAATTAAAATATATAGATTAGTAAAAGATACATCCTTTATTATTAATATTTCCTGATTTTATAAGTAGACATGTCTTCCCATAAAAACTTAAAAAAATGCCTGGGTGGTTAAAAAAATCATCAACCATCTCTCAATCTTTACAGCCCACATCATGAAAAACCTTAAATAGCTGGATCTAGAAGAAGCCATGGACATATCAGCATCGAAAGCTTGTTAGTCACAAAATGGTAAAGTTTCATAACAAAACAGTTGTAGAAGCACTTCCATCGAGGCAAATTGAACTTCTAATAAAAAAAATTAGTTAATAAAAAAACACAACCTGAGTGAATTAATAAGATAAAATGTTATAATCTGTATTGAATTCGGCTCGGATTATTTTAAAGAAATACTAACTTTACAAAAAAAAACCCTCTTGCTATGAAAAGAAATTGTCCATCATTATCACTCCCTTAATCTGAATTCTTTAATAAGCACCTAAAATTACTAGCGTATAGCTCTAACTCTATGGTTGGTATTATGCTCATCATTTGAGACACTTTATGCACAAGATAAAATACAACCATCAGAAACAGAAAACATAGCAAGAATCTGCAGGATTGCGTATGCAACTTAAACAAATATAAAAAGATCGTCAATTGAAAACTCCATATGTTGGGAAGAAATTGGTTCTCAAAACGGAGGCCAAACAGTTTAACGAACAATCTATCAGAAGAAGAAAAAAATCAAAACTGGAAAACATGCAATCAAATATAATATAATCCTAACAACATTCCCTTTAAGCCTTATCGGCCTTGGCGGCAGTTGCAGCAGCTTGTCCTCTAAGACGACCAGTCCTCCTGGCGGCAATGAGACCAACCTTCTGTCCAGGAGGAGCATCACGCCTGACGGTACTTGCGTGACCAATATGCTGGTGGTTACCTCCTCCGTGAGGATGCTCAACAGGATTCATAGCAACACCACGAACCTTGGGCCAGCAATTCCTCTTCACCCTAAACTTGTGGTAAGCATTTCCAGCCTTAAGAAGAGGCTTCTCAGTTCTCCCTCCACCCGCAACTTGCCCAATCATGGCCCTGCAGTCACTTGGAACAATCTTCTTTGCTCCTGATGGAAGCTTAATCCTGGAAAAGAGCACAAAACACAGGTATAATACAGTGTTTCAATACAAAATCCTTAAGCCAATTCAGCCAAATTCCCAACCCTCATCCTCAATAATTTATAAATTATGCTATGCAGTTCAATCAAAAAGCTCAATCATGTATACAAAGTACAAAATGATATGAAATTATAAAGCACCCAAATGTTCAACCCATCTCGTCAATAATTTATAAATTATGATATGCAGTTCAATAAAAACTCAATCGTGTAAGTGCAAAGAACAATCAAACCGCACCCAAATGCCCAAACATTCCAATAAAACCCAGCAAACCAAATCCCAAACCCTATCCATCGATAAATTGTAAATTATACTATCCACTTCAACCAAAAGCTTCATCCTGTAACTACACATTGGAAACACAAATGCCCAAGCATTTCAATAAAACCCTTGAAACCAATTCACCAAAATTCCAACCTTCCTCGCAATAAACTATAAACCATGCTATGCATTTCAACAATTAAACAAAACTTATCATTACAGTTAATTAAAACCCTAAAAACCTTAAATCAATCCACTCAAATTCCCAAACAACGAAACACATCTAAACTGTACCTCAGTACTAATAGTACAATAAAACCTAATCCACCAAAATTCTCAAACCAATAAATCATAACTTCAAAAAAGATCATAATTATAAAACAAAAATTCACATCCTAGCGGATGAAAAACTAATAAAATAAAACTACTACAAAAAATAACAACAACGAGATCTGATTGAATTAATCAAAATGCGAGTACCTAGAGGTGTCGTTATCAGGGTTGTGGCTGATAACAATAGCATAGTCACCAGAAGCCCTAGCGAAAACACCACGGTCGCCGACATGATGTTCAACGTTGCAAATAACAGCTCCTTCGGGGATGGATCGAATGGGAAGGACGTTACCGACAACAAGGGTGGCCTTCTTGCCGCAGTAGATGAACTGGCCGGTGTAGAGGCCCTCAGCAGCGACAAAAAGCTCGTTCTGCTTCTTGTACCTGAAAGGGTGGCGGAAGGTGACCTTGGCGAGCGGCGCGCCGCGGCCGGGGTCGTGGATGACGTCGGTGACGACGCCCTTGAGGTAGCCATTGCGCTCGCCGAAGTCGAGGCTCCGGAAGCGGGCGGGGCCCTTGCGGTGGTGCGTGTGGGACTTGAAGACCGAGCCCGCACCCTTACGCTGCGCACGGATCACACGTCCCATTGCGACTCCGAGGGTGTGTGTGTGTTAACCTACCGGGGAAGAAGGGATGGGGATGCAAACTAGGGTTTATTGCTGTTACGAGGCTTATATAGGAGGCTACTACTGTGAGTGAGTTGGGTCTCAATGGGCTCGTTCAAGCCCAGCCCATGCTTCTTGACTTCAATTTGGGCTGTGAAGATGAAAAAAAATGTCCATGGGCTCGGGAGACACCGTAAAAGCAAAATATATTCATCTTAAAATTATTATAGCAATAAATTGGAAATATTTTAAAAAATAAATACAATAAAGTGCGATTTTTTTAATAGTTCGTGTGTGAAATGTTTTTTTTTTATGATCTTTTTATTTATTTAATTTGTTATATGATGTAGGCTCGGATGCTCGGTGATCTATCTACTAAGTGGTTTATGGTTAATGGACATGGATCAATTGGATATAACCTATTGGAGAAAAATCATTGTAAAAAATAAAATTTTATTATTAACTACACATTTTTATAATTAATTAAAGGATAAATGATCAATTGGATGTCAACACCAATAGTTTGATCCCTAAAAAATGAAAAATACAAATTTAATTTTTAAAAGTATAAAAAAATGTGATAAATTGATTCTGTCATTATGTTTATCCAAAATTAAATTGTCAATATTGTTGAAAGAATTAATTTTATTTTTTACAATACTATTCCTCTTTTGAAAAATAAAATACCGACAAAAAATCAGTTCTTAAATATTATAACTTACCATGAATTTGGTAATTCAAAAATACACCTTAATGTCAATTTGATCTTCAAAGCCATAACTTACTCACAAATTAATTCATGAAAGATATAAACGTCCTAAACATATAAAAATGACTCATTAACTTATTTTTGGTTCTAAATTCCTCCAAAGAAGCTAGTCTTGTCACTTAGACCAATAGATATTAACTTTGGTGTTATCCAGGTATTTTAAACTTTGTTTTCAATGGTAGTATTTTAAGAAGGAATTGAAATATATTTCCTTGTTAGATTTAATGTTCTAACTTAATGATTCTTTCCATTTATAACACCAATATCAAATTCTATGAGATCCTTGGCTCCTTGCTCTTCCATGCTTCATGTTGGTACTTTTTTTTTTTTTTTTATGCATAAAAATCCAACACAATAATATAAAGTTTATATTACTTACACATCCGACTCTATTAACTATGCTAAACTCCTTAATTAATTTGTAATCATTCATATTAAAGGTACGTTTTAAAATCCAATACATTGCGTGTCATTCTTTCATTCCAAGCTAATGCATATCACAATCATGAATTTTTTTTTTATTAATGTTTATTTATTTTTTTAACTTAAAATTTCTTAAAGTTAAAATATAAGAGGTCTTGGGTTCGACTTTCCTGCTAACAAAAATTAATAAATTAATTACTAATATTTTTTAATAAAAAAATATTAATTATTTTAAAATTTAACTTTATTGAAATTCGAAGAGAAAAGATGGAAATAACTTATTATAAATTCTTATTTTTAATTTTTTTTTATTAAAAATAAATAATTTTTATTTTTTAAAAAAAATATTTTAAATTTTTTTTACTAATTAATTAATGTTTGGTACTTGTTCGGTAATATTTTGAAGTTGATATTATTAGAAGTGAAACTGTTTTGTCACTTGATTTACAATAGAATATTATGTCATTATCAGTTTACTGAGTCCAATCCTATTTGGGGCTGCGGAAACAAATTTAGTGGTCAAAACTTGAGTGCTGCACATGCATGAGCTTTGTGCATAGTAATTTTAGAAAGCAATATTCTAAACTATCAGTGCATAATAATTTTTCTCTTTTATTACTATTACTATATACTACAATAAAAGTCTTCCCGTCTTTTATTCAAGTGCCAAAATTTTCCCAGTTTTTTTTTCAAATATATCCAAGCCATTCATTTAATTGTCTTTTGATTTAATGGCTTAGATTTTTTTATTTTGATTCATTTGGAGTGTGTCCTCAATAAATCATGCTAATAATATTATGATTACAATTTTTTTTCAAGTTACTTTGTTATTTTGGTCATCCATTTTTTACACAGAAATAATTATTTTCTTCTATAATATTTTTAGACTTAATTAAAATTTCATAATAAAAAGTAGAATATAATTATTTTTATAATAAGAAAATAAATTTCTTTAAGTTTAAAACTATGAAATTCAATTGAATTAGTAAAAAAATATTTTTGTCATTATATAATCATCTATTATCTATTATTTAAACTAATTACTACTTTAGAAAAGATTATTTGGTATAGACCACAATTATATCCACTGGCGTAAGATGAATGAATATGGTGAAAAGAGATAAGGAGAACATTCAACAAAAAAAAAAAAAAGAGAGAGATAAGGAGATCGAAAAGAATAATATTATATAAATAATATTTTTTTTTCAGCTTTACCCTGTCTCATGTTCCCACACAAGTCATCTTTGATAGAATTCTAACGTAGAACTTTGCATAAAATACGGAATATTCTACCAATCAAGTGTCTTGTAAAAGGTATTGCAAATTGCAAAATACAGCAAAAATCAAGAAATCCGTGATTACCTTCAATAATTCATTATGGAATTGTAACTCATGTGAACTTCAAGTTGTTATATAACTAGTCGATACGAACCTTCCTGGAAAGTGTTGTTCTTGTTTGAATGTGCAGTCTTTTCTTTCTTTCATATTATAGTAACAATGATAAAAATTATTTGTGATTACGTTTATCTTTCTTAGTTTTTTTCTTTTTAATGTGCTGGACAAAAAGCTTCCAACTCAAGAATAAATTAATAATCATTCAAGAGAAATTCACTTCCAAAACCCTCCTCTAAACCAAAAATGAATAGCAAATGACAAATGGGATTGAAGAAACATAATTTTCTTGACTATTATAATAATCACAAGTTATATATCTGTAACTTGAACCATGTTATAATTATGTAACAAAATTTTACATGTTACACAGTTACAACCGTGATCCTTAATTTATTATAATTTATAATAAGTAAATTGACTTTTATAAAATTATTTTATAAATAAAAAATTATAATAGTTACATTTTGCTACTCTTGTTTTTTTATATATATTTCTTAAATACTTCCAAAAGGTCTGTATAGGACCACAGACCGATTCTGGATGGAAACTTTGGGACTCCCTGCCACAGAACCCAAACCCTCATAGCAGCCTTAAAATATCAAAATTAAAATTAAAAGAAGAAAATAAAAACTTGTGCTCTATTTATGGGCTAATAGGGTTTCACATCTGTTATTTGTTAGGCAAGGAATTGAAGGACAAAAGGATTGAGGGTTTAATTGTCTAGACCCCAGATATGGTTCATTCCATAGACAATGAGGTCCCATTTACATGTACATTAAACTGAAAAAATTAAGCATGTGTTTGTCATCAGAGCCCTATAATTTATCTGTGATGTCATCAATCATGGAGTTTCTGACTTGTAAGGACTGTTGAGTTGGCACTAATATAGGTTAAATGTCATGCACTATTATTATCAGTAATCAAAAAGCAAATGAAACTCATCATACGTTAACAAATCGTTCATTAAAGAGATATTTTCTTAAACAAGATATCGATTTAGATAGTATGAATAAAAAAAATTAATAATTAAAAGATACTTCATCAAATTAAGATGACCAACCAAATTTTCTAACAGAAAATACATAAAAAAAATTATTTACTATTTCATACCAATACCAATAATAATAATAATGAAAATAAGGAAATGAAACATTATTATTAAGAATGTTCATGTTTGGATAAGACACTCTAACTTCCTTAATCATGTTTGGGATGAGAATTTGATAAACTCATACTATTTCAGTTCATTGGAGTTTAGTGTAGGTCACACTTGTTATCTGAGATAGCAAGAAATTAATGTTTGATGTCGTTACTCGAAGCCATCTTTTCAAATGCTAGGCTACTTCTTTGTAAATAATTATATTCCTTTGGTGAATAAAACTTCCTTTCAATGAGAAAGGAGAATGTAACATAATAGTCAATTATGCATCAATTATCGATCCTGCATAATTAATCACGAGACGTACACAGTGATGGCTATGATCAACTAAACTGATATTTATTCACAAACTACCAATTAGAAATATGTACCCTTGCAGTCTTTCTATTGTAATATATTTGTGATGCTAATAAAAAGTTGCAATTTCATAATGGCACGTACCACATAGTCATCACAAAAATCAGCTATGGTCCATCGGTTTCTTTCGTCTATACAGAGAGTACATTTTGGCTGATATAAAAAAAATGAAGCTGTTCATGACATAGAACATATACTTCATTAATGTGTGTGCGTGGTTTTGCGAAATTATTACATTGCAGTGATTAAGAATCAAAGGCTCACCATCCTTAAGCCATTTGTGGATCAACTAGCTTGAGGTTATTTCATATTAATCAGAGATCTCGAGTTTGAGTCCCGAACATACAACTGTATTAGATACTATATTATTGTGTTAAATATTAGATGAGAGAGCTTTCATAATAATTTTATGCGACTCTAACAGTGTTGCCTGTGGAAAATAGCATTAGTCTAGACAGAAAAAAAGTCTCATCATCCTTAATGGAATGGTTCACAGTCCCTTAAACATCAAGCTTAAAAGACGTAAGTCCTACTACTGTGGGATAATTTATATGTTTTTCTGTTGTTTATGTTCTTTGTTTGACTGCTAAGGCACACATCTCGTGTTCCTTTTATTTATTAATGAATTTCTCTTTTGTAAAAAAAAACTATGCTTAAAAGACGCAGCTAACACAGATACGTGCTCAGTTAGATGATCCATAACTAGTTGGTCCATTATGAAACAAGAATAAAATAATCAATAGTGATATATATCTAGCATGCCAACCAAAATCTTGTGTGGGATTTGAGAAAATGGAAACTGTAAAATAACAATAATTTGTCCTCCACCCCTATTTCTTTATGGAAAACCAATTAATTAATCTTTTAGCATGTCAAGTTTAATTTTTATATATTAACTTATTACACATGATAATATAAAAACATTCACAAGTGGATTCTAATTAAGTTTTAATAAGTTTCAGGTATCCGGGGTAAGAATCTCAGGCTTAGCAGTTTTCCATTAATTTGCTTCTTTTTCCCTTGTGCTTTTTTTCTTATATATAAATATTATCATTTGATTAAGATATAAACATTCAACATATCAAGTACGTGTATCAATTGTTACAAAGTTGTATACGCATTCATACTCAATAGACTTGCAACTTTGAAGAAAAGAAAAAGAAAAAAAAAGATAAAAAGGAAACCTCTTTTACACTTGACACATTTGAATTTGAATGTATGATTAAACACTTTCCTTGAAGGAAGCCACTGCTCTTCTAATTTCCATTTTGTTAAGCGAACAAATCAAAGTAATAATAACTAAAGCAAATTATACCAATACCTAGCTTCCTGAAATTTCGTATAGTTACACCACTCTCTATTATTACTACACAACTATTACTGTAATTTGTTCTAATAATTAAGTAAAAGCACAGATTGTAAAATTTGAACGAGGTAATACCCCGATGAACACCACCATTGCTTCATTGAAATCTTCACCAGTTAATCAAGAAAACAAATGGCATGGCCAAGAAAAGTTTCTTAGGCACCAAAGTATATATACAATTACAATACCAAAAGTAACACAAAAAAAAAGTTATTAATTCCTTAGAATTTGCCACTTGAAAACGGGCTAGCTAGCTTTTAGTTGTGGATATTGAGTTTGTTTATACACGAGACTATAAACTATTTTTGACGGTTACTCTGCAAGAAAATATTTTATATTTTCAATAGAAAAATTATAAAAAAAACACTTTTAATTGTATTAAACAGGCTGATAAGTCATACTCATGAGTGATTGAAATGGCATTAAGTACTTTCCTTTCCTTAATTCATGATCTAATCATTGAGGTAAGAAACTCAAAAACAACTTCATCACATGGAATAGTAAGGCCCATGTAATGATTGAAGCCAAACTCCTCCTCAGCTCTTTGGAGTAAGCTTTGAAATTGAGGATGAGCCAACCATGAAATTGGGACAATATATCTTGTCCTGTTTTCACCAACATACACTGCAAAGTGCCCTTTTGGAACATCTTCTGGAAAACCACCATCACCCTCTTCATTGTTGTTGTAGCCCTGTTGTTGTTGCTGCTGCTTCTTCCCAAAACTTGAACACCTTCTCATGATTTGCTTTATCACATTCACATCTGCTTGGGCTAGCTTATTGGATTTTTTTATGGCCATGTTTGTGTGGTTATGTTACTAATGATCACCTTTCAAAAGGGTGTCTCTTGAGAGTGCTGAAAGTATGCAAAAGTGTGTGTGTGTGTTTGTGTGATTCATGGGAAGTGGCCATTTTATCATTGGACATTGGTGTGTGTGGAAAAGAGGATATTGGGTTTTTGAGAAACAGGGTCACGTGGATGTGGGGACATGTAGCAGACCACACCCAAATTGTTCGTACATGTCCGAGACTTGAGAGAGTTGCAAGTATGAAAAGAAAAGATTCAGATTTTTTGTTTATAAATAATTAAAAAAAATCAGTGATGGAATTCAACTGCAACAGATTATTAAAAGTTCTAGTGATTGAATAGATATATAAAAATTATAAATCTCATAATATTATGTTAGATTCATAAATAAATAAAAATTATAACGACTTCAAAGATGCAATAAATGTGTTAGTAACACATCTATCAGAAAAAACGTGTAAAAAAAATAAAATAAAATAACCTGTTCTTAACCTTTCTCACTATTTAATTATTAACATGTGATTAATAATTGGTTTTGGATCAGTTAAATGAGGATAGGGAAAGGGATAGAATAGAATGAAACTTAGGTGGTGTTGTGATGGATAATACAAGCCCACTTTGTACAACTCAATACACCCTGTCCCATCATGTTATGCTACTAGTCCACTTAGTGATTAGATTAAATTTCACAAAAAATGACATGGTGTAAGGTGAATTAAATATGCTCAAAATAGAAAATCAAATTTTGGTTTGCAATAATCACAAAACAATATTTTCAAAATGCAATAACGTATTTAAAACTTGAACATGAAACTATTTGTTAAACTCAAACGATATTCGTGTTTAAATAGTATGGTCAAATATACTTTTATGATATTTATTGTTATTCTGTATGAATACTTTTTCAATTCAGTACTAGGTGAGTTATATTAGGTGAAGTTGAGTTTCAGGAGAATTTTTTTTTTTATATTTTAAATATTAAAAAAATTATTTATAAAAGGGAAAATGAAGTTGCTGAATGATAAAGATATTTATAAAAGTAAAAATGTTGAAATTTTCATATTTTTATTTTTATTTTTTTACTTTTTAAAAAAAAATTATTAAAAATATTTTCAAAAATTAAAACAAATGAATTTTTAAGCGCATTTTCTATTTCATATTAAAATGAAAACAGAAAATAATGAAACTAAACAATTTAGCATGTTTTACAAGTATTTCAATTTCAACCTTTCATTCTTATTCTTAACTTTCCTCAAATCTAGAGAAAAATAATAATATGAATGATTCGATTTGATTAGAAAAATATATTATGAATATCTTCTATGTTGTTAATTATTTAATTGGAATGAAAGTTTCATCCGAATAATAATACATGTAATAAAAGTCAGTAGTTAGTACTAGTGTTTATCATTGAAACAAGACTCTAATTTTAATTAAACAGTACTAACAGATATTTAAAATACTGCCAAACATTTTGTCTCAAATAAATATTCATGTGCGTGAAATTTAATCTGGTTCCATATGTTGTTATAAAACAACAACGCAGAACCTAATTAAAATCTAAGTTGTTTGTTTAGTTAAGCAGAAAACGCAAATTCCAAGTCCAAACCATCACCACTGGACTTTCGTTAGCATGTTGATTGCGTCCCAAATAAGCAACGTGGCCCACTTTCCTTCTTAGACTCAATTCTTTGCCACTTCGTTCTCATCACTCCTATAATTTGGCTGACAAATCTTAATTGCAAATATTTTTTTTTTTAATGAAGATTAATCTTGATGTATTTTCAGTATAAAATAATTTTACACCGTAGTTGAATAATTGTAACCCATCATTTTAATAATTTTTAAAATAATTTTATAAAAATCAACCATCTAATCATAAATAAAAAATTATAATAAATTCACAGAATAAAATAATTGTACACTATCGATATATCACTGTTACCTTTTTTTTCTTTAATAAATGTTTAGAGAGTTTAATGAATCATTTGGTGATATTTATTTTTCACAATCAAAATTAATTTATGATATAATGAATTAAAAAACATACTTTATTCTTGCTCTAGGCAAAAAATCATTATTGTATTTGATTTTATAGAATCTTGTTATTCTTTGCTTTCATCTTCAACATCCTTCTCAATTTCACACTCTTTTAAACTAGATTAATATAGTTTCTAGTAACTCGTGTTACTGCAAAGTGGAAAATCTATGGAAAAGGGTTTCACTACATCTACTTAACTTCAACGACAAGAATAAGCAAATCTCCCATTCAAAAGTTAAAGGTATCCCATGCATGAAGTACAATGAAATCCCACTTGTGCAAACACGATGGGAACTTGGAAAGATTGCAATCACCACAAATCCAATGGCATAGTGGAAGCAAATATATAGATAGAGGAGCCTTGGATTATCATTGAACAAACAATATTTTGTTGACATTACACATGGGCATAGATCCAGAAATTTAAATTTGGATCTTTCATCTTTTATTTATGTTCTCATTTGTTATTAAAAATAGTTACTAAATCTTCAATTTGAAGTGTTTTTTTTTTCATACTGTATATCTTTCAATCCCCTGAATCAAAAGATTAATCTCGTTTGTAATATCATAATTATTGTTAGTTTAAAGAGTTTTTATACATAATAAAAATAAAAAAAAAACATGAGACTTTTCTCTACATAAAATATCCTTACAAAATGTGTGAATGTACGATGTCTAATCGCTACATTACTTCCTTATATTAGTTCTAAGTTTTATGTGAATAAACAACTTGATAAACACTTATAAAAAAAAAACTTTTCTAAAAAAAAATAACTTTTGCATAGACAAATTTATAAAAACTTTTTCATTTAACTTATTGAAGAAGTTTATCTTGTTTTACTTTCTTATTATATTCTCTTATAAGTAATTATTATTAAGAAGTTTATATCCTTCTTAGTTAAAACTTGGAGATTAAATTTTTTGAAAATTAATACACTTTTAAAGTGCATTATTTGTCAACTAAAGTTTATTAGTTTTTATAAAACTATAAGCAAAAAATTAAAGAATATAAATAAATAAAAATTACATTCTTGGACAAAACTTTATAAATATTTAAACAGCAAAAAAAAATATGTATTTTTTTTTATTGAGACATATTAACATTCCCCTAAATTAATTTACAGCACATAAGACATGACCAATACCTAATAATGGAACATTCAATTGTATTGTCCCTTTGGTTGAATTGGCAAATGCTATTTTGAGGCAATCAGGATAATGAGAACACGTATTCAACCTTCCCTGCACCATATCCCCAGTCCCCACCCTATGTCTCGTGTCCATTTTAGACTGGCGTTCAATTAATACTAATTTTATATTTTTAAATAATTTTATAAAGGTAATTTAATTTATAATAAACACACGAAGTTTTGATAGAATGATATGTAAAATTATTTTTTATTATCACTGAATGATTATTAAATTTAATTGTTATATATAATGTAAGTATCTTGTCTTACATTTTTTTTTAACGAAGATTCTTAAATAATTTCTTAGTAAATTATAATATAGAGTTTAACGATGATATTTGATAATTTTATACTGTCGTTGAATTATAATCCATCACAAGTAAATTTTACGTAGTACAATGAATTAAAGATTTTAAATGTAACATTTTGTTATTTTACAATTTTATTCCTAACACAAGTCAATCACCTCCATCCAACTTAAACCTAGATACTAAATAAAATTGATCGAATTGCTTCAATTCATCTTATATGTCGACTAAATTTGTTCAGTTTAATCCAAGACAAACTAGATTGACTTGTGAGTTTGGATTAAATTTGTTAATGACGATAGCCTCACCTCACCTACTTGTGGTTTTATTAAAAGACTAGAATAATGTATAATATCAAGCAAGTACATTTTCAACCTCCACAAGGTCCACGAAGAAAAATCAATAGCTTCTAAAATAAGAACAACTAACACCTACCTCTTAACTTTACGAGAACATATTCTTTTCGTCTCATTATATGCTTTGAATATTTTATTACAAAATACTTATCACTTTAAAAGATTAAAAAAGACTTCAATTAGTTTTCATCTTTATTCATCAGTATTTCACCTTTAATTCTTAAATAAATTCATACTGACTTTTAACTTTTTCAAAGGGTATTTTTACAGGGAACAAGAGTCACTTTATCATTATAACTTTGTAAATAGTAACTTTCTAAGAAGTATGTAATATATGACAAGGCAAATAATATGAGATATAACCACTTTTCCAAGAAATTCAAGGGAAATTTGGTAATATATATCATATTTCAACCATCCCCACTTTCGATTTTTACATTATTTTTCCTCGACCAAAGATATCTGCAAGAACATACAGCACACTGCATCCATGGGATTGCAAGCTCTTTTGGGTAGCAAAGTCTCTTCAAATTGGATCGAAATAACGACCAAAATTAAATGCCATTTTTGTTTTCATGTTCAAACAAGCAGCAAAAGCGACCTTGCAAGCAAATCCAGCAACAAGAGAGAGGGGGGCTGTCACTAACAAAATACGGTACACACAAGATTGGTCCACAAATTGTCAAAAACAGACACAACCATGGCCAATAAGTAGATGGTTTTTGCCTCTATCAAAGAACAAACACGTGATGCCATGTTACTCTTGTTCAAAATCTTACACAAGACAAAAACCGGCAGGCACAGACATCTTTTTCCATTATGCGGCCTTCTTGCAATCTCGTTAGAGCAATCAACACCTCTCAATCTCTCTCAAGACCAACCAAACCAATCATGTCATCATCATTCATGTAAAAATTCTTGCATTTTAAAGTACTTTATGTACACAGTTCAATTACCCTTGTGGGGGTATACCACAAACGAAAGAATGTGCTAAATGTTAATGACCCTACTGTTCTTGTTGTGTTCTGACCAAATTAATACACACAAGCTAGTAAGAGAAACTTTAAGTGATCAAGGAACGAGAATACTAGAGATATAAGATTGATCCAGTGAATAGAAGAGGAGAAGTCATGGATTCAAATACTTCCCGTGACATTTCTAACAAAAACTAACAAAACTAATATTTGCTGAAAGAGAATACCTTCTTGTTATAAAATGTAGTGATATCATAATGTAACAAGCAAAAGGCATGACCCACGCTAAGGTGATACACATTCAATAGAATGAGTGAGAAATTCTTGGATGTTCTCAAAACAATAGAAATCTCATAATACCATTGAATCGATATCATCTCAGTCTTGTGGGCCATTGATATCTCTTACCACTACATTTTTAACGCTATGTCTGAAACATAGCAAACTATTTATTTTGTTACGAGGGAACCTAAGAATTTCCCAGTATAGAACAAGAGAAATCTTTTGCTGGTCGCAAAAAACATTTGATGTATATGATGTGGGGTTTGATGATTCAGTCTCTAGTTTGCAACATGTACAGGGACTGAGAGAAGAGACACATCTTGTTTTTCTCATTAATAAAGAGCACGCCAAGTTCACATTCTAAGGAAAATTATTTACCGTGTTCAATTTTTGAAAGAGGCATTACAATGGCAATCAGGAAATATGATAAAGGCATTGATGACTCTTAATCCAGTAAAGCTTTCACTTTGAAGACTCCAGGTGTCAGCAAGGAAGAGCTAAGCAAAGAGTGCAATGGCATTTACATGTTTGAAGCACTCAAGGCCATCATTTTACATTGTTCATTCAATGCTAGAAGTTGAGCCTCTTTCTTGTCAAGCAGAGCACTCAACCTCACATTCTCTTCCATAAGTTTCTGAACTTCAGCCTCTTTCTGCATTTTCTCACCCTCCAATTGGGTAGTCTTTCCAACTAGCCTGCTCAAGACAAAATACATCTTTAGTTTTAAAAAGGAAAAAACATGAGAATTGAAATTCAAATTAAACCCCATTAGCAAGAAAATGTGCATATTTTAATACCTGTGTTACTCAAGCATGTATGAATAATAGGTACACACAACAAACGCACCATCCCATCCTACCCAAGTTATACTGACGTATTAACATAATTTTGGACTTAAAACTCTTGCTTCAATTGACTTATAGCAATAAGAGTAATACCACTCCATTATTTTCAAAAAGTTCTTTCATTTTTTGTGTGCCTATAGCCTGCCTCAGTTGGTATGCACCCTGATACGAACTAGATCAGATTATAGATGACGATGATCTTTATTGATGGAAAGCAGTGTTACACTCCAAGTGTTAAAGAGACCTAGTTTCTCTCCCAATCCCAAAGATTTCCCAAATCCAAAGACAATTCCTCTCCCTCTTGGCCCTTTCATATTTATAGGCAAGCCACAAGTGGTAACTAACTCCAATCTCCTCCTAATTAGCTAATGGGTATCTATCACATTACACCCCAAGAAATTAACCAACAAATACAAGGACATTGACGAAGATAATTATCACTTGAAAAGTAAAAGAAAACTTCAATATTTCTTCAAATTTGTAATACAAGCTCTAAGCACCCTTTTATAGGGTAAATGACTAAACCAATTAAGGGGAAAAGGGAAACATAAATT
Organism: Amphicarpaea edgeworthii; assembly: GCA_014843725.1. Lineage (NCBI taxonomy): Eukaryota > Viridiplantae > Streptophyta > Magnoliopsida > Fabales > Fabaceae > Amphicarpaea > Amphicarpaea edgeworthii. The sequence continues at coordinate 8,427,090 of CM026325.1, forward strand.
GATAAAAAAAAAAAAAAAAAGGAAAGTAGGTATATTTTACTACATTAAGTTCTAAAGAACAAGAGACGATAGCCTGGACAAGGAGAGATACTTCCAAATCCAATATCATCCATCAAAGCAGCATTTATGGTGATTAAAAACAATTAAATTTTATGAAGTAGTAGCTGATGTCAATCATACAAAAACTATCCAAATTAATCTGTATTCACCCAAAGAAATATTAAAAATACATATTTTCAGCTTGTGACTTGCCACAGTGGAGTGGCAGGAAAAATACATACTAAAACCATATCCATATTTTCAGCTTACCACAGTGGAAGTTGCCTTAATTGCAGTCACTCCTAACTCGCCTTAGTAGTGGTCTATTTGGGGTTTCCTTAATTGCAGCCTTAAGGGTGGTGGTTTAGTCTCACTTCAACTGGAGATATGGCTTAAAAACAGCTTATAAAGCTTGGGCAATCCTCACCTTACAAACTGATTTTGTAGAATTGACTTACGCACTAAGCCCAAATTCATAGATGGTATTAAAATCTATCCTAGATCCATTGTTGGGCCACCTACATTTACCATACTCTAGGCCTGTCACCCTGGGGGTGATGGGGAGTGTTGGAAAGCCACCTTATTTGTAGTCACCCCTAGCCCACCTTAGTTGCAAGCTCTTTGGGGGCTTCCATAACATAAGAGTGGTGGTTTAGTCCCACATCAACTGGAAATATAGCTTAAATATAGCTCTTAAAACTTGGACAATCATCACCTTACAAACCGGTTTTTTGAGGTCGAGTTACGCCCTAAGCCTCAATTCTGAGTTACTCAATTAGAAGGTGGTAAAGGAAGAAATCCTCAGTGGGTGGAGGAAGGTTATAACTGTTGGTTAACTAAAACTGAGAATCAAGTTAGCTCTCTTAAATGACAATTAAAAATAATTTTATATTATTTAAGGATAATATGGGTGTGCTCCTGATATTCTAGTCCATAACAAACACTGTCCCTAATCCCTATGCACGAGGGGGACGATCCCTTACCCCCAAGTGGGTAAAAAGGATAAAGTTATTTGACACAGTAAAACACTAGTCTAAGAAAAATCACTAAAGGGCATGCCATAAAGAATACATATACCAGAGAAAATTATATCTAAGCATAAAAAAAGCAGGACGCATGCCATTGCATCTAAATCAAACAATTCAATGCCATGCCAAACACAAGATAATTATCAAGACATTTAACAGAAGCAATTGCATATTTGCATATAGCATATATATTTACCGTTCAAACAGCTTCTCAATAGTTTGGAATTGCTTCTCTGAAGAAAGTAAGGTCTCTCTTACTGTGATTAGACTACTAACATATGACTTCAGAGACTCAAATTCACGTTTCACTCTAGAAAGCTCATCTTCATTTTCAGCAGCACGCTGTCTCTGTCTAGTTGTTTCTTCCACCAAATCTGCAACTCTTTGCCGCATGTCATTCAAAATACCATTTGTACCCAAAGCAAAACGCTCCATCTCCTCTAATTTCATGGACATATTCTCTAACTGAGCAGACTTTCGCATTACTTCTTCCTGACCTAAACTCACCTTTTCCTTCTCAATTGTAGTTTCTGATTCTGCCAATAGAACCCTTTTGACAAGGGCTTCCATCACATCTGTGACCATCTGAACAGACTTGAGTATCTCACTTATATAAACTGCATCTTTTCCATCTAAGGAACCATGCTGACGGTTAATTCCTATCCAAGATTCTTCATCTGGATCATCAAATGAAGAAAGATCAACATTCCTAGACCAACCTGATAAAGGAATCCCATCTTTGTCAACAAGCCCTACCCCATCTAACTTTTTTATGCCACAAGATGTGTGCGCTAGACGAGGAACAGCCATGATTCTAGCTTTAGATTTTAAGTAGGTTAACAGGGTAGAAGTAGTCTTGACTCTTCGCCATAGAACCTCTAACTCCTTTTTAGCATCTTCCTCTGAGCCTTGTATGCAAGCCTTTACCTCCATTATCCTTTCCTGCAATACATCCACTTGAGACTGGCTTCTTTCCATCTCCTGCTTCCAAGTTTCATGTGATTGACTCAACTTAGACTTCAGGGCTGACATATCTTCATCTGCCGCCATGTCCTGTCCAATGTTGAATAGGAAAGTGAGGATATAATAACCAAGTCAAGTTGTAAGAATGTAATCATAAAACATGTCCATTATTTAACACAAAGATATAAACCTCAGATTTCAAAATATGAAAATCCTTAACAATCCATTGTATTGAAGTAAAACTGAAATGAAAGCACACTTCATAAGAAAATTCATCCGCAAATGTTATATACTTTAAATAGTCTTCCCCTTTCAAACTTATATATCATAAATATTAAATACACCCAAGAAGTTAGTTATACAGCAGAGTTATCAATGGTAGATTGCAGAAAATGGTGGAAAGCTAATAATCCATTATACCATAGGGCAGATAGCGTCGCAGGCAAATAGCAGACGTTACATAATGATATAAATATATGAAATATATCAATTATATGTATAAAAATTAAGTTGTATTCAAATAAAAATAAAATGCACAAAGATTGACATAATATTAACTCAAAAGTCCAATTGGCCAGAGACTTGCTAGAGATGACAAAAGGATGCAACAAGACGTATGCCGCAATAGAGTCACAACCGTGGATCTGATAAATTCCACTACACAAAAAGCACTACAGAAACTATGTATAAATTAAAACATCATGTCTTCTATTCTTATATAAACAATAATGAGTACATCACATATATTTTCAGGTCCTTCGGCAAACTAGGAAGCTTATAACATCTGCCTATACTAATGCTGGAGAACTACTGCACCGATATTGGACAAATAGCACACAGCATAGTTCATGTTCCCTAGATTCCAAATATCACACAACTATGCAAGTAAAGAATCTAGACTCTTATCAAACCTAATCTAGTAAGTTAGCACTTGAAAACATCTTCACGTCACAGAACATAAAATAGATTTGATTCAAACTATGCTGAGCCATCATCCTACATTGACAAGAGAACTAACTACCTGCATTATGATAATAGTATAATACACACACGAGTTGTTTAACCAAGCACAGTTATTAGGTTTGAAATTGAAACTAGATTCAATACAAAGGAAAACTAAAGCAAATGGGTAACCCATTTCTGAGAAAAAACTAAAATAAAATTAATTCGTTTATAAGCTAATTCTTGTCACAGTTATTTTTTTCTCTTATTTTTCCTTTTTTTGTCAAATAATAAGAAAAACCCTCATGATAAAGGCTAATGCATCTACCAGTTGAAGATCAAAGCAGTGCATCAAGCGGCTATCTCGAGAAAATGAAGTAAAATGACTCTAGATGATAACATCAGGGTTGGGAACAGTAACAACTGATATTCCCCCAAGTTATTTGAAACTGATCTAGAAGAAGAAGAAGAAGAAGAGGGGGGAAATTGAAATTGAAATTGAAGCGAAACCCAGAGAGGAATGGGAAAAAGAGAATGGAAAGAGGAATCAAAAGTAAAAGAGAATAACATAATGAGAGAGAGAGAGAACCTGGTTGAAGGAAGAAGAGTTGGATGAAGGTGTTACGCCACACGCGCGCACACACACACGCGCGCGCCTCTGGTGTGCCTATCTATCTTTCTCTTACTTTGGAAGAAAAAGAAAAGAAAGGCAACCAACGAACGAACAAAACACATTTCTCAGATAAGCAGCAGCAGGTGCTTTATTCATTCATTGTCCCTACTTTCCCTTCACACTTTCCTTCCCCTTTTATCCCTTTTTTTTTTTTTCTTTTTATTTATTTATTTTATCCTCCTTTCTTGGTTGAAGTTAAAATTTGATGTTGTACAAAGAAATTGAGTATATTCCATGTGGATCTAGATGAAGGGCACCAATAAATAATATATAATATATATAAATTAAGTTATAAATTATTTTATGAATCAACTTATTTAAACAAAAGACTTATATAGAGTCGAGTCAATCTATTCAAGTTGGTTTTCTTAATCTTAATTGTGGACCCAAGTATCTACAGAAAAAAAAAATCAATAATAAATTGAGTCGAGTCAATCAATATATTCAATATACTATTATAAAATACATTAGAATACACAATTTTGAAAGAATTTAACAGTAATGTAAAACAATTTTACATGAAGACAATTTATCATTAATATTTTTTTTAAATCATTATTTTAAAAATCTACAAACTTACAACACATTGATAGTTTATAATTGAATAATAAATATAAAATTATTATACATGGATAATACATAACATTTTTACTCATTTAAAAAATAAGAATCTTTTTCTTTACTCTCTTAATTAAATATTTAATGTCTTCAATTTTTAAATGTGCATTTTATACATCATAAGTAGTTCAATTTTTTTTTTTCAATCATATCAAAATATTCTCATTTATCTTTATTGCAATTAAGTTTCAATTTTTTTTTAAAAAAATAAATTATTAATGGTTTAAAATAATTTTTTTTGTTCAGACAAAAGTATCTTTTACGGAAAACAAGAAGTCTAAGACTTTTTGATTAAGTTTATATGACACTAATGCAATCTGTTGCTTCTCTTGACAAACTAAGTAGAAGAGCACCTCGTTATGAAGGTAGGTTTTGATGCCAAGCAAAGTAAAATTTTTGGAAGGGGTTTATTCCAAAACTATTACTTACAACGAGAAGAGAAAACAGACTGATAACACACATAATGTAAAACTATTTCACACTATGAGTGCATAATCATTAAACTCATATACAATGTATTTACACATGCCACTACAAAATTGGATCATACATATAAATTCTAGAAAGACCATACTACAGAGGAACTGGCCACCAAACCAGATAGGAGGGCAACAAAGAGGGCACCACTGTAAGTCGTTGGTTCAGCCTGCATTGAGTTGTTTCTGAAATCATTGTATGTCTCATTAAAGAAAGGACCACCAACCAGTGCTCCAAATGCTACATTTGGATTGGGGTCAGGTGAGTCAAACCACTTGAATCCATCCCTGCAACCAGTTGTAGCATTCACTGGAATGGAAGACCCTCTGTGATGTACGTATTTGGGGTATTGACTTCCATATCCCACAAGATAACTCATCTTCATAGGGTTTTCACCCAACACATAATCTGCCTGAAATTGTTCAACCACAAATTCAATTGTATAGGTGATTATGCAGACTGTTTTACACTGCCATTCAATTATAAATCATGGTTGATATGACTTTTAAAAGATAGTTATTGTAAAAGTTAACAAACTTAACGTATATGGTGGAACATGATTGGATGACAATGTGAAACAACTATTTTACACTGTCTGTCAGAGCATACCTGAGAAATGGCAAATTTGCGAAGATCTACTGGCTTATACAATTTCCCGCTACAATATAGTGTTTCAGTTTGAGATGTCAACATGTAGTCACTATAGAGAACAGCTAAGAATGCAGAAGCCACTGAATGTTGCAAAGGGTTCCATGGTGCCACCCATATCAGCCCACCTGTTACACAATGATAGTTTGTTCATCCAAAGGGGACAATAATATTTGATATCTTCTCTTATCATTTTTAGCATTATTAACACAAAATGCTAGCTACCCTTTTGCTTGAATTAATGAAAAAGAATAGACAGACACATGTTATGCAAATGCTAAAGGGAAGAAAACATTCCTACTTTCAGTTCTGTTGGTGGTGGCTGTTGGTGAATCAGGTAGAAGCTTGCAGATGAGGATTTCAGCAGTTTCTCTGTACATCTGAAGGTCAAGATTCTCAGCATCTGGGATGTTACTTCCACCAAAGAAATTCACTCTGGACAAAAGAACCTAGTTCAACATCACAAAATGCATAAAGAGAAGTTCTATCACAAAAATTATTATGCCTAATTCATTCAAGAGCTGCCAAGGAAAGGTAAACAAAAAAAGTTCAATTTCACTATCAATCAATTAAAGTTTATGGTAAGTATAAATTTTATGTTAGTTATAGTAAAAGTCAACAAACTTAACATACATGGTAATTTATGATTGGATAACAGTGTAAAAAAATGCATGTACTATTTACTAAAAAATGAAATACTGCATCATACTTGTACAGTTGTACCTGTGTTGCAGCATGTTTATCATCCCAACTAAACCAAGAAAGACTTCCTAAGCCGCCAAATGCTTTCCCATTCTGCTCTGTCACATAATTTAGATATGATGGATCCTTAGTTGCATGATAGAGCCAGGTACCTGCCCATAAGAGTTCATCTCCAAAACCAGATGAGTTATAGTATTTCCCCACTTGAGGGATGCTGACACTGTAGGAAACTCTATATGTATCAGCAAAAATAAACAGCTGTTGAGCATGTAGTAGGAGAATCCTAGAGTAAGCTAAATCAATCTCCTTAAAAACAAGAGATGCTGAGGCCAATGCAGCTGCAGTTTCTGCTGCAACTTCTGTTCCTGGAAAAGATGAGTTAACTGGAGTGAGTGGCCTTTTTTCTTTCATGTCTTCAGGCCTTTCCCAGCAGTTATGATCCACCTCAGGATCCCCCACCTTCAATCAAGAAAACAAACGCGTGTTTGATTTAGCTTAGCAGAGAAAAAAATGGCAAGAAAAACAAATTTATGTTTGATTTAATGTATTTACTTTTACTGTTTGATAAGAAAGTTGGCAAAACCATGTTGCAATACCTATCCATGATAATTGGAGAGCTCAAGTTATAAAGCCACACTAAAATTCATACTTCTGATGTGAAAATCAAGTTTCGTATCTTGCAATTGGATCCTGATATTCCATCACACTCAGCATCCCCGCATCCACGCGGGTTTACCCTTGACTAAAGCTATGTTTGGATAGGCTTTTTCAACCTCTATTCACACTTTTCAATGCATGCAAAACCATTTTAATTCAAAAGCTAGAATGTTGAACTTTGTAAAAAAACGCTGGTTGCATCCCGTGTATACAAACACGCTATAATTAGTCAGTGATGCCAGTGTCACCACCTATGCTTCTCGTTTATAACTTTTATAACTGAGAGACTTGGTAAAAAGCTGTGATACTAGTTGATAAGAATCTTAGAAAAATCACACCATAAAACTAGTCATTATAATTCGAAAGCTCAAAATCTTATAAAACCGCTCATCTACAACTAACTAAGACGAAAATCTCTGATATCAAATGATATGAACTTTACAAGAATCACACCACAAAACTAGTCATTGTAATTGAAAAAGCTCAAGACTTTCATCATAAAACCCACACTAGAATCCCCTTACTCCCAACACAAGAATAAAGAGCTATTACAATAACAACAAAGTCTTATCCTACCAGATGAGGTCGGCTACATGCATCACACGCCACCATTCTATACGGTTTAAGAGCTACTATTTCTCAAATTAATCAAACTGAAAGCAGTAAGAAGGCACAATTGAACAAGTTGAATGACGCAAATAATACTTAATTGTTGACCTGAATGTAGAGCACTTCTGGAAAAGGGTGTGCATTAACAAGATAATCCGTGATCCACTTGAGTGAGTCAAGTGCATAGTGTAGCTGTTTAACCGCATCCATGCGATCTCCATATTCAAGAATCGCCCAAGACAACACTGTTGCAGTGAAAGCCAAAGGGAACCCAAATTTCATGTTGTCACCAGCATCATACATTCCTTTTGACAAATCCAAATTCTCCTCACTCCCATCTCGTACCCCCGAATCCCCTCTCCACCAAACCCTCTCATTCTCCTCCACCTTGCCAGCTACAACCACATTATAAATTTTCAATACAAAAACAAATCAACTTGATCATTTGCAGATTATACATATTAATCATAACATAACGTATATCTAGATATGTTCTATCAGGAGTGATAGCTACACTCTTTGTTATATATTATCTATGTAATTGATTGAAATTAATTGAAAATCACCAATTTTGAATTGAAATCAGTTAAGCTGGGAAATTAGTATAGTTAAATCACACGTGAGATTCACCAAAATTGATGATTTTTAATCAATTTCAACTGATTGCATGAAGAATTCTAGGAAGAGAGTGTATGAAACAGTGTCGCTGGCACTCCTATGTGTACTATTAGATTACATTTCTGGACGTCAAAAAATTGCAGGGCCAATTCAAGAGCTGAAGCATATTTCTGAACAACGTTGGTGGGGTGAGGAGAAGTGAATTGATCAGATGAATTATTAGAGTGGCCAAACCCAAACTTGGCTACTAGAGAAAGAACACCAGCACCTACTACAAGGACAGCGATGATGGACACTGTTAACCACCAAAACAAGGCACCAACGTAGTGCTTGTTGTTGGGTTCTTTTTCTTTAACAACCTTGTGTTCCATTCAATTAATTGAAAATATAAGGTAGTAAGTATTACTATGGTTTATATAAGTTAAAGTCGCGGTGATTTAAATTATTGAAGAGGTTGAGGAGGGTGGAGAGTGAGACAAGTTATAGAGGGTATTATTCTTCTTTGATGTTGTAAGAATGATGGTGAAGCAACACAAGTTATTGTTAAATAAAGTATGAAAATCCAAGAAGCAACACAATGGGAGATTGTGCTGCCGGAGAATGGTGCCACTTTGAAGATCCAGACAAGGATTTGAGGTTCTGCTACTATGATTTGTAAGTTTGGTAAGCTCAAAATATGTAACTCTTCTATAGGCAAAAAAAAAAAATCTATTTGTATTCTTTCTTAATTATTATATATTGCTATTATATATGTGAGAGCCGAGAGGTTCATGATCCTAAATGAATTAAACCCGTTAATTACTAGCCAACCTAAGCCTTATGAGCATCAAGATCCAAGCACATTTTAAATTAGATGCTCTTTCCAGAAAAGCATGCATCATTTTTTTAATTAACATAAGCTCAAGTAGTACTTTATCATATGTTATTTAAAATATAAGCAAATGTACAATGCTAGATAGCATACCAATAAATGTTTACATTAAATTATGTGGAGTTTAATACACAGTGATCATAAAGATAATATCAAATGATTCAATAGTTAGATGGATTAGTTTTGTATTCTACAAAATTTTATTGAGCTGTCAGTGTAAGTGCAAAAGTTCCACACTTATCAATCTAATGCTCACTTTTTTTTACTTTTGCACTTACACACAACTCGATATTTTTCTTTTATAAGTACAATATTTTGCATGGAATTTTTCTTTAGAACTGTAATATTTTGCCCATATGATACACGTTAGTTACAAAATCACACTATTATTGTTCGATATAATTGAGGGCCACTCAAATATAACTATCATCTCATCTCATATATTTTGGTTCCAAGGTATAAAACACATTATAAATCACACTATTATTGGTTCCAATGTATTAGAAATAATGTTAGTACGTAAACTATATATTAATAAATAAATAAATAAAAAAGAACATGCATGTCATGAGACGGCTTGCTTGTTTTTGAGTGTGGCGCGGCATAGCCAACAGTGACAATGATGTAACTGCAACCGGAGGATTTGGTTTTGGTTTTGTCCCTTACTTTACCTCAACTTCATAATATTAACATATGACCTTACATATATACAAACCTTAATTTCTCTATTGAGTACGACAAAAATGTCTTTCTTCTCACTTTAGATTTAATTCATTTAAAAGTTTAATGTTGATGCATCTAAAAGTTATATCGTCGATTAATCATATATTTCACTCTTATAATAATTTTTAAAATAATTTTATAAAAGTCAACTAGTTTATCATGAAAGGTTGTAATTAATTAATTGTATAAAATAATTTTACACCAACCAACAATGTATGATCATGATACTAATTCAAATCATGATGAACATGTACTGTCCTTCTTATAGTCACTCTACCTTACTATAAGGTTGGTTTAGTGATAAAGGATAAAGGGAAGGATGTCCTTCTTATAGTCACTCTACCTTACTATAAGGTTGGTTTAGTGATAAAGGATAAAGGGAAGGAGGAAGATGTAGTAGATTTGACTCTGTTAACAAAAAATAACAATACTAACTATTAATATTTTTCCATAAAAAAATCATAATAAACCTACAAATCAATATAATTTAAATCAATGAAAACTTATTTCTATTATGTGTAAATGTACAAGAAAAATAATCTTTTTTTTGTTAGATTTTCAAATCATAAAAAAAATGACTCCAGAACTCACCTCAGAGACAAAACTATGAGAAAAATGGGAATGGAAAAGGAAATGCAAGGTGAATTGGAAGAATGGGGACAAAAACTAATCAAGATGGAAAGGGTAAGGGGTGGGGTGTTTGAAACGTCTAGGGTTTAAATGGTAAAAAGGGGGTATTTTGGTCTTTGTGATTAAAATACGAGGTCTCAGTAGTAAAGACTAAAGAGGGATGTGAATAGTAGAACTCGTGTTTGTATATAGCATTAATTGATGGAGGCCCAGTGGGCTGGAGGCTGGAGATAAAGCCCGTGGGTGTGTGTGATGCGTGCTTATATAAATAAATTGACCAAAGTACTTTTTTGTTGACACGAGTAAATAAATTGGCATATATTAATTTTCCCTATTCGTTCCTTCCTTGCTTGCTGGCTAACCCAAAATCAAAATCAAAATCAAAATCCCTCTCCCTCGTTGATAGTTGAGAAATAGCTGAATATGTTGAACGCTGCGGCAGCAACAACAGCAAGAAAAGAAGGAGGAGGAGGGAGAGAAGGGGATTGGGAGTGCAGCAGTTGCAAGAACAGGAACTACGCATTCAGATCATTCTGCAACCGCTGCAAGCAACCTCGCCTCCTGGTCGATACCAAAACCCCCGCTGATTCCAAGTGGCTCCCTCGTATCGGCGATTGGATCTGCACCGGTTAGTTCCTTTTCTTTCTGCAATGGCTTTTCTTCTTCATCTTCTTTGTTTCTGCTGTTAAGTTCCGTTCCTATGGATCAAACTCAAATTAGGATTCTAGCTTTTACTTCACTCATCCAACACTCACTATATAACAAAAACACACTGCACATGGCTTTCGTAATTTTTAAGGACTATAATTGAATACAATTTACACTGTGATTCACTCACAAACGTTGTAGTTTATTATTGAACTACAGTGCATCACCTTTAAGCTCAAGTTTAAATAGGGATCTATTTCAGAAAATAATGTATTCTCAGGATCAAGAACATATTTAAGCTCCCAGCTAGTTGCTGGTATGCTTCTGAGACGAGACCCTACTTGCTCATTCGCAATTACTACAAAGTCGCCCCTCTCTCTAAGACGCAGTTTCGCATGCTCTATGTGGTGCAGGGGACCTTACTGCGACATAGATAGGCCTAGTTTCGATAAAGTTCTAAATAAATACTTATAAGAGAAGGAAACGACAAGGTAGAATGAAATAAACTTTTTCGGTAGGTTTGTTTGGACACACTACTCCAGAAGAAGGATTTATAGAAGAGAAAAATATAAAGAAAAAAATGAAATTAGCTTATCTAGAAGTTAAAATTGTATTTTCAAATAGTCAATTAGTGGAAACTCTCTTAAATAGCTTCATCTAAAACATGTGGAACTTTTACAAATTAGGTATTGGAAAAGACAATGTTAACTTCTAAAGAAGTTAATTTCATTATTTTCTTCATATTCTCCTCTCCTAAAAGTGCTTCTAAAGTAGTGTGTCCAAACAGATCGTAAGTTAAAATTAACTTGTGCATCAGCATATCAACTTTTATAGAAGCTCTCTTGTCTTAATTTCTCCTAAATCTGAGGTAAATAAATTTAATTTTTGAAGTTATGGTATGGAAGATTTTTTATTCGTTTTGTCTTTTATTTTGTTCTTCTATAAGTTTTTTTTTTTTTTTTTATTGAAAAGCGTATTCAAATTGGTTCATAGTGAATTTTTTGTTGTTGTAGTTTCATTATTATTTCCAGTTTTATTCTTCTGTTTCAAAAAACTAGTACCCTCAAGGACAGACATATGCCGCCATGCATTGAGAGCTCTATTTATTTCATACCTGTTTGGGTTTTCCCACCTGATTGATGTTAAAAAGGTGCTCGACTTTAGCATGACTTGTGATTTTGGTTTATGGTCTTCTGTTTCAAATTGAGATTGAGATGAAGAACTTGCTATCACCTAGGTTGAGATGTTTGTGCTTTTTGTATGTGTATTTTGTGTGGGATGGACGGGTTGGTGTGCGTGGGACGTGTTGGTGTGCGTATGCTTGGCTTCCTTTCCCTCTGGCTGCTTTGTGGGGCTGGGTTTGTATGCATTGGAACAATAGGTTGCACTAACAACAATTATGCATCAAGAGAGAAGTGCAAGAAGTGCGGACAACCAAAGGAGGTAGCAGCCATGCCAGCAATTGCGATGACGGGAGCATCTTTCCCCCCCTTCACACACTATTTTTCCAGGGCCCCAGGAGGACCAGAACAAAAGATGAGTATTGGATTGCTTGGCAATGGTGCACCGTCGCAATCACTGCATTTAAACACCAATTGGCCTGTTCCCGGAGCAGATAAGTATGGTGTCCAGCCACTTTCCATATGGCTACCAGGTGGAAATTATGGCTCTGTACATCCTCTTGAAAATTCCACCAACCAGAACCTTTCTGTTCCAAAGGGATGGCGCAATGGGGACTGGATCTGTAACTGTGGCTTCCACAATTACTCATCCCGCTCTCAGGTATGTTTTGAATTATACTCTTCCTGAAAGTGATGTTGAGCTACACCGTATACATGAGTTGAAGTATTCATTATTTTTCTGATTCAATGTTGAAATTATTTGCAGTGTAAAAAATGCAATGCTTTTCCACCTGGTATGGCTTCCTTCCTTTGTTGTAGCCTTGTTGGTGCAAGATGCATAAGTTGTGTCTTCTACCATTAGATACTATGTGCAAGTTCAGAAGTCTTCGAACATGCCCTCTTATGATACTCTGTTGTCCTATAGATAATCTTCCCAGGGCTCATTGCACTCATAAGAATATTTTTTATTATTTAATATCAATTTGTAGTAGTTGATGTTAAACTAAACGTTGTTTCCACTTTTTTTGGTGTGAAGCACTTGGGACAAAGCGGTTAGCTTCAGAAGAGTTGGTTTATGATTGGGACAACAAGAGATTGAATGTAGGACCTGTAAGGACTTCGAGTTTTAGTTAATTTCTTATCCACTGATGTGGTTTTTAAATTCACTCTTGACAGTTTTAGAATCCTCTTTCAATCTCTCACTTCTTTTACAGACAAATGATCAGCATCAAACGTATACAAGTTTAGAGCAAGTGGTAGGGACAGGTGCAGATCCAAAACCCGGAGTCTTCCCCTCTTATCACAGCATGAACTCAAGTACAGCTCCAAGTTTGCCATTGGCCACACTGCTTCCACCTCAAGTTTCTACACCTGCCCTCCTTGGAAAAGGGTAACTAAATCCTCTCCCTGCACTTTCTTGTAATATTATTGAAGACTGAAGACGTGTATATATATTTTTGTAACTGTACATCTAAAAACTTTAATCATACTTTCCCATGCTCACAATTTAAATGCATTTTTACTTATTGTACCTAATTAGAGCAAAGCAATGGCGTAGTGGAGATTGGATGTGCTCAAATTGCAACAATCATAATTATGCATCAAGGCTACAGTGTAACAGGTCATTCTCTCATTCACATGGTTTTCCTATGTTTAGAGGGAGCAAATTGATTAACTCATTATGAAGCCATCATCAAACATGTTCACATTTTATGTTTGCGCACACTTCACTGAAAAACCAATGCTCATCATTTGCAGGTGCAAAACTCAAAGAATGGCCCCCATGCAACCTGTTAATGTTGTGTAATGATGAATTCATTAGTTAAATTCCTGTCTCACGTGCCCTAGTTTGGCTGAGTTTTGTTTTTGATTTTCGATTTTCTAGTGTGTATTTTGCCAGCAAAACACAGTTGATATTCTCGACAGGCTCATTATATTGCGTAGAACTTAAGTGGTTTATGTTTAGTGGCATCGTGGTTTTCAGTTTCTGAAAGGTGTATTGCTTACTATAAATATTCTATTTAATAGAGGATTGTGGGTGAGTTGTGAGTATAGCTAGCTCACTTGTCCATTAATTTTTCTCCCCAAATTTCAGTTATTTTGTTTTAAGTTATATAACCTTAGAGTTCAGAAGTGTATTATGCGTAGTACATTTTTCATGCCTCTCTGTTCACGTGCGCGAATTTAGTTATTGGTGTTCAGTGAGTTCAAAAATGAAAAATGAAAAATGAAGAAGATGCAGTGACATTACAACTCTGATCTCTTTTAACAAAAATGATTGGTTTTTGCTCACTTATAATATCTGTTACATTACACACTATAGTAGCAAGTAACATAATTGGAGAAGCTACATTAATAGTGATGAATATTGATGAAAGTGATGATCGATGATCACTACTTGAAGACATCAGAAGGGGAGAGTAGAGCACCATCAAGCTGGTAAAGGTTGAGTGCAGGACCCACAAACCTGAACACTATCCAACCCCCAATCATGATGAAGATTGAAGCATATGCAAACTTGTTGAGCCAGAAGAGTGCACCCTTCTCTCCCACATACAGCTCCACTGCCTTCTCATTCATATTCATGTCCTCCCACTTCTTTGGAGGACTCTCAACCCTTGCCCTCGTGGATTGCATGCCGTTGTTGTCGGTCTCGCGTTGCAGACGTTTGGCTTGCCTTCTCGACCTTCTCCGGAAGCTTATTTCCACGGGACTAGTTGGTGTTGGTGCTTGAACTTGAACTGAGTTTGCATCATCATTAATGTTTGTGTTGCTACTAGAACTATTACTGTTATTGCTATCGGTGGTGGTGCATTTGATGGGGTTGAAAGTGAGAGAACCGTGATGGCGTGGCCGCAGGAAGATTGGCTTGTGCCTCGTTGATGATGGTCTTGTGAGAATGATGAGGGAAGATGATGAGTTTCCAGAGATAGAGAAGGCTTCCATGGATGATGGCTTCCTAGAATGTAACGTGTGGTTGTATTTTACTTATCCACTTCTTCCCTTTTATGATCCTCTTCTCTTTCGTCTCTTATTGGGTTTGGGTTCGAACTTCACTTGAGAATTAAAATGGGCTATGGTTTAGGACCCAAGTATTTATCAAAATTTAAATGTTTTCTCAAAATATATGAATAAAGTATATATGGTGCGAATTTTCTTTACACGAAAATGTACAAAGACACGTACATATCAGAATAAATAAGTATTTAATATATTAACTATTTAAAGTATATAAATATATAAAGCAATTAAACTATTTATTTAAAGTATTTTAGAAATAAAAATAATTTTAAATTTTCTTTATTTGATCAAGTTAAAAAAAGTTATTATGCAAAAAATATTAGAGACATTTAAAACTATTCCCTCTGTTAAGGTAAACTAGCAAAGTTGTGTTACTAGTCCGTAGTAAAGAAATTTAAAATTTAAAATACTGATAAATTTGATATACGAGTAAATAAATAATGTAAGAAAAAGATCCAGGAACAAATTGCAATTATTTTCCTCAATTTTTAATTTGGTTTTGGAAGGTTATTTACCTCTACCATACCACATTATACATGCATGTATAATAAGAAAGAAAAATAGAGCTTCCTTTCAAGCTCCTATGGAAGGTTAGAGGATTGGTGTGGAAGCTGATGCATGACAGATTACAGACAAAGGAAAGTGTTCTTTGTGGAAACACTTGTGCTAGAAACAAGTTCACATTTGGTAACACTTGTGCTTTATCGTTGGAACTTTGGAACAAGGATGGATGGCAGACCAGTTTGGACGATTTGGATTCATAAGAACCAAATTCTGTTCCAAAATGGAATACCTGATATTAGAATAATAATACTATAATGTAATGGGAACCTTATTCATACTATATAAATATTAAGTTTAAATCGGCAATGTTTTATTGATAATGAAAAACAACAACGTTTAATATTGGAGCAGCATTAGCTTCCAATCACAACAACCCCTGGACAGATATCCAATCACGGGCAACCAAAACAACAGCAGTGGTGTCAAGAAAGACATCCAAACCACCCCAACCAAAAGCAACAGCATGCATCAATCAAAAATCAGAAATCAGAAGAGTTATCTTCCTCCTCCTGAGGAAAGCGAATGTGCTTTCCTTTGGGTGTAGGCAACCCATTCAAACGCATCACAGCATTCTCAGCACAGCATTCAACCACTTTCTCCACTATTAGCTCGTCCTCACTGTCGTACACAAACCTAGTGTGCTTCCCACAACCCTGCTTGTTTTCATCCACACTAATGTTGTTCAACCCAGCACATAGCTCATCAAGTAACAACCCTCCATCAACATCATCATCTTCAGCATTATCCTCACAATAATCCTCTTCTTCTTCCACTTCTTCTTCACCCATTTCCTCATCGTCCTCATCTTCATCATGTGTGCTCGCGTTCACCTGGATGGACCAAATAGAAGAAGCTCCATCATCCTCGGTTCCTTGTGTCACCTCAGAACAGCACTCTGAAACCTCGGATTTGTCCGAGAAATCCAACAGCAAGGACCTCGTTATCACACTCTTTTCACTTTCACCATTCTCATTCTTCCCTTCAAATATTTCATTCACCACCTGCCATAAAAAGACCCAAATAAAAAAAGCTTTACTCTTAGCATTCATACCCGATTTTATTTTACTTTTACTGTACGAACTCTAGAAGCAAAAAAAAAAAAAAAAACTGTAAAGAAAAAAATGATTTTTTTTTTTACTTTAAAAAATCAACCTTTTTCTTCAATTCCTTATTTTCCCATTCACTCAACCAAACAACAAATCCTAAAACTAAAAGAAAATCGTTTTCTTATCTATCTACTCTCTTTCCTTCAATCAATCCAAGATAATCAACGAAAAAACACTTGAAAACAAAAAGGGGCAACAAGAAAACTAAACCAAATTATATACGATAATAATAAGTACCAACCCGAGAGACCAATTGTTCTTCAACTACGCAAGAAGGTGGCGACACCAAAGCAAAACCAGCATCAGAAAGATTGGGAACTTGTGGAGTGTTAGCGGGAGTGGGCGCAAGAAGCGACATGGGAGAACAAGAAGAAGAAATATTACTATTCACGAGTTTCAGAAGAAAGGTTGGATTAGTAATTTCCATCGACAGCTTCGAAATCACAGCCTCTTCCTCAACTCGCTGCAGCAGCGTCTTCACCTGGCCCCTCAGAAGAGCCTCTCCCGACCCCGGCGTCGATTTCTTTACTCTCTTCTTCGCCATCGACGACAGCGGCGTTTCGATTATGTCGACTTTCCCGTTCGCCACCCCCACGATCGGCGAATCGTTCGATATGTCAACCAGCGCGCACCGATTGTTGTTGTTATCCGCCACGCTGCTGCTGCTTCTTTGCCGCGTTTTCGAAACGCTCTTTTCTGCTGAAAACAAATCAAATAAAAATGAGAACTTTGAGATGATGATAATGGGGGAAATTTAGGATCGTCGTCGACGCTTACTTGAAACGGGGATGTTGTTAGAGGCGGTTTGGGATCTTGTGACTCTTCTTGCTGTGGATGATGGAGTCTCCATTGCAGTGAGGGAATTAGAGAGAGATTAGAGAGAACAAGATTTGGAGTGAGAAGAAGAAGAAGAATGTGAGAGTTTAGGACTAAACCTAGGGGTTTTATAAAAAAGGTGGTGACGTCGAATTTTGACCGTTGGCGCGTGCTATTACCTAAAATAAAAACGATACTAGCCGTTGGCTTCCCATCTTTTTGAATTTTGGGTTTCGGCCCGTTGTTTTAGTTTTGATAATGGGCTTCTTTGTGGAATTAGCCCACTGCTAGGGCTGTTGCTTTGCACCTTTATCATTTTCAATTGAAAAATGCTACAAACACATTATATTGGATATACTTCCTTTTATTAGTTAAATTTATTGAAAATATAAAAAAATTGGCTGGTTCTGGATGAACCCACGTTTTAATGACTCTCTCCTAGTTTTGTATAAACCTATTGAATAATCTCACTATTAAATTGATGAAGGTATATATGGAGTAAATTGAAGTACATGGGTTAATAAATAATCTTGAGAGAGACGGCATCATATCTAGCATACTCAGAATTTAGTTATTTTAATAACCATAACCATAACTATAAATAATCATATTAGAAATTATTATTATAACCATAATTATATAATCACTTAGAGATATAAGATGAGTTGGATAGTAAAAGAAAAAGTGAAAAGAGAAGAGAGATAGATGGATCGTAAATTGAGTTGAATAATTATAATTAATTTTTTTTTTTAGTATTTAACAAATAAGTTATTATAGAATAATTAGTTTTTAAATAAAATTAAGTTATTTAAAATACCCTAACTATAAAATTAGTTATAGGTTTATAACTAGTTATGTAAGTTATAATTATTTATTTTAAAACTGATTCATGTTTTTGGCCGCATCACATTTTAGTGAAGGTGGAGTAAGAATTGACAAATTTAGGTTGTCTTTTAATGACTCTTGATGTGTCATTGAAAACCCTTAAAAAAATGGGGTAGGCGCATGTGATTGTGGATACACTAGTAAAATAGGTTGAAAATTATAACTATATTTGTAATGGATTAGTAGGTTGACCACAAAAATAAAATATAGTGAGTACAGTGAAGAGATTGGCTCACTAGAAGTAATTAAAAAAAATCTAAAAACCTTATCTATTTAAAATATTTATAATAACATCTAGGTATATTTTCAATTCAAAATAACATATATATATATATATATATATATATATATATAAAACAAGATATTACTCCAAACATTAGGGTAGAGACACAGTGAATTGTTTCTCTATAGTCTATCTCGTTTGTTGGAATAATCTCTCTCAATTAGATTTTTTGTCACAAAACAAACATAATTGAATTTCTATTCAAATTTTCATTCACAATTGTACGTTCTCTCCACTGGGTATATAATCTTTATTTCTTACTCTCTCCTATCTAAGCACGTATAATTTTGCAAAAGAAGCTTTCTAATTTTGACCTTTTTCTCAATTAGATTTTTTCTCTACATTTTTCTCAACAGCACAAGCACAGATGATGCACTTAAAATTATTATTTTTAATTTTAATCCAATAATTATTATCTATTCTTATCATTCTCATTTAAAAGTTATTATCACTTAGTATCCCTATAGTAAGCCATTAGATTATCATTTAAAAGTTTTAAACATTTAAATTGTGGTGTATAAATGTTTAAAACTTTTAAATGATAATCTAGTGGTGTATAATAATCTAATGGCTTAATTTAAATTTTCATCTTTTTAATTTCTCAAATTTATTATTTGTTTCTCTAATTTTAAATTGATCATTTTTGTTCGTCTAATTTTAAAAAATTGATAATTTTAGTTTATTTAATTAATTATTAATTAATTATTATGATTAATATAGTTATTGAGTTAATTAAAAAATATTTTAAAAAAATTGTAATCATTTTTACACAAAGAAAAAATAATTAAAAATAAAATAAAAAATCATTTTTAACATTAAAAAATCATTAATTACCAATTATTAAAAAAATATTTTTAATATTAAAACAATAATAATAATTAAATAAAATCACATTTAAATAATTAATAATTTGTAATTAATTTATAATTAACTTAATAATTTTATTAATCATAATTGTTAATTAATAATTAATTAGGGAACCAAAGTTGATAATTTTTAAAATTAGAAAGACTAAAATTATCAATTTAAAATTAGAGAACCAAAATGATGATGGATTTGGAAAACTGTAACAAAATTCAGTTTATAGCCTAATCTAATTAGTTGATGCACATGGCTGGTTAGTGGTTAGACTATGGAGTATGGAGTGTCGTGGGATGGAAGGTGCAAGCTGTCTCAAGGCCACGCGTTTGTGCAAGTGTGTCCCTTCCCTCATGGTACTAATGGAAACTAGGTTTAAGCTATAGCATCTTCCCAAAATGGACTATATTTAAACGATGATTAATATTTTTATGTTTTGATTAATGTTCACATCAATTTAAGTGGTTCGCTTTTAGCATTTTTAATGATAGAATTATTTTTAATTCTTAAGCTATGTTTTTTGGGTCCTACAATGTCACATAAAACATAAAAATTCACTTCTTAATTTATTTTAGTGGTAAAACTCAATTTAGATTTTTAATTTTATATTTGTGAATTTCATAATAGATCACATTTTAAAATTTAATAGGTTAAATTTTGGTTTAATCATTATTTTATTTTTTTAAATGAAAAGATTCTTTTAAGATTTTTTAAGAAGAATTATTTTTCTATTATAAAAAACTTGAAAAATTCTCTAGTAAGAATTCTTATAAGAACAATTCTTAATCTCAAAAACTCAAGTGAATAACTAATACTAAAGATAATCTTATCGAGTACTTATTCATTTTGTTCACCCTAGAATACTCCAAAAGAATGGTTAGTAGTGGCTGAGAATTAATTAAGACAAGATTTGAGCTTGGTGGGTGGTTTGAGAATTTTGAGTGGTTATAAAATTGACGCAACTAACATTGATCAATGAGCTGACGAAATTAGCGTTTGTTTGAAAGTTAACACTAGTTGCAATTTAGAGTCTTGACACATGGATGTTGTCATGTTACACGTAATATCAATCACGTTTTTAAACAACACGTTCAAAGGTAGCACTGATTTTTAGGTTAGAAGTGTGTTAATTTTTTTTTGGTAAAAAGAATGGTAAATGTAAAGTGAATATGAATATATTAAATTAAAATTTAGTTTTTAAATACATAAAAAATACAATATATTAGTAATTTATCAAGTTTTATTTTAATTTATAACTTATATTATATCGACAATAAAGTGTATTAAGTATGTAATTTTTTGGTAAAAAGAATGGTAAATGTAATATGATTATGAATTCGTTTATGAAAAATATTAAATTAAAATTTAATTTTTAAATATATAAAAAATGTGATACATTATTTTTACAATCAAGTAGAACTAGGATGACTAAATGTGATATATATGTTTAACATTTGTAATTATATTACTTTGATTTGTAATCTATATTGATAATGATAATAAA
Organism: Amphicarpaea edgeworthii; assembly: GCA_014843725.1. Lineage (NCBI taxonomy): Eukaryota > Viridiplantae > Streptophyta > Magnoliopsida > Fabales > Fabaceae > Amphicarpaea > Amphicarpaea edgeworthii. The sequence continues at coordinate 8,448,094 of CM026325.1, forward strand.
GTGTATCATTTAGGTATGTAATATATAATGATATTAACTTATGTTGTTTAAGAATTTATTTATTAATAAGTTATAAAATTTTCAAATATTAAAATTACGGATAGAACTTGATTGACAAAAAAAAAATGTTGTATTTTTTACATAATTAATAACTAAATTTTAATTTATAATTTTTTAATAACATTTATCATATTTATTATTTATGGAGGGGTAAAGTGATCTTAAATGAAATATCTTAAAAATTATCATTATTAAAACTACATTAAAAAAATATACATAACTACCATTTAGATGTGATGACGTCTCCTAATAAACAAAATCAAATAAAAGAAGTGAAAATTATGATAAATTATTATTTTTTTAAATATATTAATTTTAATATTATTTTCGAATAATTAATAATGTAATATTATATTTGTGTTTGACTTTATTGGATGTTTATTATAGTGAATAATATTTAAATATTAAATTTTATTTTTAAATATCAAAATACAATAGATTTACATGACCATTATCTTAACATATTTATGTCCAAATGAATAAAAAAATTGAATAATTCAAACACTAATTAAACTATTAAATATAAATTTTACAAAAATTATATCACACTCACACATATGATTGTTGTATTAATATAAAGTGGCTATTTCTAATAAATAACAGTACTGTGTAGATATGAAATGATTATTTTTAATTAGTGATAATTAACTGTAAAAAAAAATCAAATAGTTAAATTTATTTTCAGCTATTCTCAAATGATTTTTTTTTTATTTGTTTACCCATTGGAGCCAACCAAAATTCAAATAACAGCATTAACAAAATAATTTATTAATCTGTACAGAAAGTAATAGAGATTAAATAGAAGTATATAATTGATGTAAGAAGTTAAAATTGAATGTAATGGGGTAATTCATAGAAAAATTAGTATTTTTTTTTATAGAAAAATCATAGAATTAGTTAAAGAAACAACAATATATAAATTAATTAATTTAGTGACCCGTGTTAAATATGGGTGTGGGTGAGTTGTTTTAGTTATTGATATTGATAATATTATTTATTAAAATATTAAATAATTTAAAATAAAATATTTTAATATGTATAATAATTTTTAAATTTATAAAATAACATAATAATTAAAAAAAAATTATAATAATATGTGTTAAACATTTAAACATATTATAATTTAAGGTTATTTTAATATAGAATTTATGAGATGTGTTAAAAAAATTTATTTAGGATTGTCTTCTAATTTATTTGTTCAACATTCTTTGATTAATTTCCATTCTAAATAAAGAATATTTATTTTCAGACTTTCAATTATTTAATTCCCATTATATTATTTTAAAAAAATAGTAAAATTAAATTGATTTTTTTTTATGTGTATTATGGATATCTCTTATCGGATAATAGTAATAATAATAATAATTAAAGAATATCAATTAATTTGTTAAACAATAGAGATCATTAATTTAAATATACAATTAAAAAAAAATAAAGTTAAAATAAAAATCATTAAAGTTAAAGTTTTGTTTTAAAAATCAAATAATTAATTTAACTATTTATATAGACATTATACAAGTTATTTAGTTTTTGGTAATTGTCTTATTTTTAAGATGTTTAGGTATTTTAAATTTTCAATGAAACTTTTAAAATATTATGGATCAAGATGTAAAAATAATAAACTTAATGGATTAAAAGTGACATTAAATCTAAATATTATAATCGTAATATACTTATATTAATTCTCTCAAACAAAAAAAAATTACACTAATAATAACAACTCAAAAACATCATAAAATAATAATAATTAAATAATTTGAAAATTAATTTTTATTTAAATATACTTAAAAAATTTGTTGAAAATGATATAAAAGAACAATGTAACTTAGATGAAATTAAATCAAAGTGACAAAATAACAATATACAATCCTAAGATATTTACAATAATCATAATTTAAAAGCATCATAAAATAATAAGAACCAAACAAATTTAAAAATTATTTTTTATTTAAATTAACTAATAAAGTTTGTTGAAAATTAAATCAAACTAACAAAATAACAAATATAAAGTTATTTTTTCTCCACTTTAATAAATTTTATTTCAATTCAATTTAAATTAAACCAAATAAATACTTTTTATTTGATAATTATTAATTTTTTGTTATGAATAAAAATTATAAAATTATTTATGTAAAATATTTTTTAATTATAATAAATGACTTAAAGAGTTGAAAAAATGTATAATTTTTTTACATATTATTAATTTTTATATGTACTAATATTTTTTTTATTTTTTAAAGTATTTTACTTTTATCTTAATAATTGAAATTATAATTTTTTTTCACAGGTAAAAAAATAAAATAAAATGATGTTAACATTCAAACTAATTCAAACTAACAAATACCAATTTAAAACAATTGTTTAATAAAATTGCTTTATTGTTAATTGTGAAGCTTTTAAATTAAATAAAAAAAACTTCTCAAAAAATGGCTGTATTGTTCAAATCAAATATGATTATCAAATTAAGTTAATAAAAAATATCAATTTTAATTTTAATTTTTAAAATAAAATTAATTTATCAAATCAAGTAAATAAAAAATATCAATTTTAATTTGTAATATTCATAATCTTTAATTTTTTTGTAATCATAAGAAAATTAAAATAATAATAACTTAAAAATATCATAAAATAATAACAATTGTAAAAATTTAAAATGTCATTTTTTTTTTAAATTAGATGATAAAGTTTGTTGAAAATAATATAAAATAATAACTATAACCCTAAACGAAATCAAATTAATAAAATAACAAATATTATAATATAAAAATAATTAAAATAATCCTAAGATAATTACATTGATTAATTTAAAATACCTCATTAAACTTTTACCAATTTTTTATTATTATTATCAATTATTATTTAAAAACAATAATTTACTTTTGAATTTAAAGATCTGATATTTTTTTTAAAAAAATGAAATTAATACCAACTAATTGATTTAAATTTAATTTTATATTTATTAAAATTTAAATTCATTTAAACTATTACATTTAATCTTTAAATTTATTATATTCATAAGATAGTTATAATAATAATAATAACTTAAAAGCGTCCTAGAATAATAACAATAAGACAAATTTGAAAATCAATTTTTATTTAAATTAGATGATAAATTTTGTTGCAAATAATATAAAATAAAAATTATAATACTAAACGAAATCAAACTAACAAAATAATAATAAATATTATAATATTAAAATAATTACAATAATCTTAAGATAATAACAAACATTATAATTTTAAGATAATTGTATTAATCAATTTAAACTACCTCATTACAAATTTCTCAAATTTTTTTTTATTATCAACTATTATTTAAAAACAATAATTTTTTTTAAATTTAAAAATCTCAAACTAATATTTTTTTTTAAAAAAAATCCAATTTAAAAAACGAAATAATACCAAATAATTGATTTAAATTTAAATTGATATTTATTTGAATTTAAATCCATTTAAACTTGTTACATTTAATCTTTAAATTTGTAATATCATAATCTTTAAATTTGTTATAATTATAAGATAATTAAAATAATAATAACTTAAAAGTGTTATAAAATAATTCCAAAAGAACAAATTTGAAAGTCATTCTTTTTATTTAAAGCAGATGATAAAGTTTGTTGAAAATAATATAAAATAAAAATGATAGCCCTCAACAAAATCAAATTAACAAAATAAAAAATATTATAATTTTAAAATAATTAAAATAATCCTAAGATAATTACATTAATCAATTTAAACTACTCATTACACTTTTCTCAATTTTTATTTATTATTATCAATTATTTTTTAAAAACAATAATTTTTTTTTGGATGTAAAGATCTCAAACTAATATTTTTTTTAAAATCCATAAAGATGGGTTACATTGAATTGTTAAGTTTGTTATATTTATAATCTTTAAATTTATTATATTCATAAGATAATTACAAAAATAATAATCTAAAAGCATCATAAAATAAAATAATAACAATTAGAAAAATTTGAAAATTATTTTTTATTTAAATTAGATGATAAAGTTTATTGAAAAAAAAATACTTGGATGAAATGGAAGGAAAAAACGTGAATATATAAACAACAGGAAAATGATAATATTTGAATTTATAAATAAATAATTTTAATAATAATAATAAAATTATTTTAAAAATTGAATAGATTAATTTGTTAAATTTTTTTTATTTAACATAAATAAATATAGAATTAATATGGGATTGACACGTGGCATTTAATAACATAGCAAAATCTTTTTTTATAATAGATAATAGATGTGTAGACCAAGTAAAATATAATCCTTATTAATAATTATAAATAATATAGTTAACTCTGATTATAATAATTGTAAACCGTATGAATGTCTTAATCTAATTTACTTAATAATTAAAATAAGTAAGATGATTTTGTTTTTAGAGGAAGAAGTAAGATGCATGCTTAACCCAGATAGATTGATCTTGATGCACGCTTTATCCACCATTTTCAAAATTATCACTTTTTTATTTTATCAAAAAATATTATTTTGAACCCACGATTTAATATTCTTCTTCTTTTTTCTTCTCCACCACCTAATCAAATCTTATATCTCATTCCAAATACGTATTACATTGAGTTAAGCTTATAAAAAAATGTAACCAATTAACTTAAGCCTATAAAAAATGAAACAAATTAAACTGGTTAACTTAGAAAAACTTAACCATGTAATTTTGGTCATAAAGAAAAAACAAATGGTTGACCAATAGACATGTCAAAGTACCGTACTTCTAGTTAGTCATGCAATTGAAGGTCACGAAGAAAAACAAAAGGTTGACAAGTAGCTAGTGAAATAAACCTGATTTACCAACCAAATTTCATCAACAAACTCAAATATCAATTTAAATATATTTATCTTAATTTAATTATATTTATCTTATTATTACCATTATCCTAAAAATAGTTACACACAGGCACACAACTATATCATGTGCATTCTCCACCTTCATCAATACATTGGAAAATCCTAACTCTCCAATACTCTTATATCTAACATCACACCTTAAATTCTAAATACTAAAATAAATATTTATAAAAAAGTAATTATTTCATAAAAATATAATATTTGTTCCTTTAAAGTATAAAATTATTTATTTTAAATAAATCTGTATAGACAAATACATTAAAAAAAAATAAAAATTGGTTGTCTTATTAAAATAAAAGTTTTTTAATCAAAATATATACTGTATCATTTCATATACCTACTCAATGCATAAAATAAAAATCTATTTAAAACATAAAATTCATTCAGTGTTTTTTTTAATAATTCATTACACATCACTTTCTTCTAGTGAACCCAATTAATTAATCACGTTCTTGGCATACAAATATCCTTAAAATAAGTCTAATTTGTGCAGCTTCATGAATTCGTCAAAATTAACTTATATTCAGACTCGACGTTGTATAGTTCGCTTTGGCTACCATGACTACGATTACGATGTAAAGAATTATTACAAACGGAAAATAAAAGTAGAAGAAAAATATTTAAATTAAAGGTTCGATGAATTAGTTAATAGCAGATTTGATCATATAAATTTCACAAGTTGAATTTTCCTAACTCATAAATGGACGTGTAATAGTTTGCTTTGCCTCCGAATTTTCATTACCACGACCATGAGTCCGAGGAGGCAATGAATGTTGTCAAAAAAGCAAGCAAGTACGTAATAATCAGTGTCTTACTACTACGAGTCACGAGGGGACAAAATAAAGCACTCCGAAAATTCTAGAAGGAGTTGTTCTGTTCAAAATAGTTTAGCTGGATTTTAAGTATTTAGACTTTATAATTTAGCAATATTTATTTATTTATTTTAGCATTATAATTTTATTTTTTCAACGGTTTAGATATATATATAGTACTATCTAAACCATTTAAAGGATGTCAAACAAAACAAACATAATTTATAAAGACTAAAATGAAAAGAAAAAAAATACTAAATTATAAGGACTAAAAATTAGTTAGAAGTGAAATAAAGGAAAGAAATAAGTTTTTTTTAAATAATATAAATAAAAGAGAAATATAATAAAAGATAGGTCGTTATTGGATGAATAAAATAGGAAGAAAGTGAGAGGGAAATTTTCTCACTTGTTCGAATGAATAATAAAAGAAGAATAAAAAAATGAATGAATTGTACAACAAATGTCACGTCATCTAAATTTCAAATTTTAATTTTAATTAAAAAAAAAGGTTTATATGTTTTTGGTGGTGTCTCCCATGCTTCCACCTTGCTTCTCTCCCCTTCTTTCTTTTGTTTCTATCGTCACTCATCGTCACCTTTTCATTCAAACTCCTTCCATTCTCTTCACAATCTCAAACACTGCCACCCTTTTATTGAAAATTTCATCATTGGAATTCAACAATTAGGTTCAGTTGAAGCGAATCATGTTTGGCTTTGTATCCATTTTTCTGCAAAACCAAATTTAAATAAAATCCCAGTTTGGAGCAGCAATATGGAGACACCGCATAAAATGATAATTTTCTTTTTCTTTGGAACCCGATTGAAGAAAAAACGTGGGAAGCTGATTTTTTTTTATTAATTAAAATATAATTTTTAGATGATGTGACACATATTATACAATTTGTTGTAAACGCTGATGTATTTGATCATTACTCTTATATAAAAGGCAGTCAATTTTCTTCCATATTTTGTTTTATTTATTTATTTATTTGTCCCATATTTTTAAATTAATAACAAGAATCATAAATCTGATAGTAATCAGAACTATTTAAAATAATTTCTCAGAAAATTATTTTTTGATTAATGTAAACATACATGATGCATTCACTTCTACTTTTAAGAAAAACAAATCTAAAAAATACTAAATTATTTTATACCAAAAAATATTTTTACCTTAAATTTTTTTCTGTATCTTAATTGAAATTTAAATAGTTAAAGGAATGTATCATAATTAAATTCATTTTGGTTAATTTACTTTAAAATAATATTATTTTTATCTAGAATTTTAAAAGCTCAAGATATAATATTATTAAATTTTACTATATATAATTCTCAATATTAATTATGTGGCATGTTCAATACGTGGAAGAGGGAGATATAGGATAAAAATAATAAATTCCCACTATTTGTTTGAGAGGAAAAAATAAAAATAGAAAAATAATAGAACTCACCGGAAAATACCTAACGTACAAATAAAAAAGTTCTTACTTTTTTAAAAAGAAGTAATTGCTTGGTGAAAAAGCTTAAACAAATTATCGTGTTCATAATTTTTAAAATGTAGTATATTATTATGAAAGTTAATAATCATAATTCTTGATTGTTTGGAGAAAAAATATAATTAATATCATAAAATATAAAACGTATTTAATATTTTTTATTTATTTAATGACGGGTAGGGAGAAGAAAAAAGAAAAAGAAAAAGAATCGTAGAAAGTTAGGTAACAACGTGAAAGGAACATTTAGAGTTTAGCGGAAATGCTACGAAACATGTAGTAAGTACGAGCTACCAACACACCCCTGCATGCGACGCTATAAAACACCACGCAATCTTCCATTCTCTTACCCATCCTTCAAACTTCAAACCAATTGCACTCTATATATTTCCACTACACACACCACCATTCTCCTCAATCCCACACCACTAATTAATTACTTACCCAACGACACAAACAATATGGCTCCAATGGTCAAGACTCTGACTTACCTTTCCCAAGAGAAGACCCTGGGATCCAGCTTCGTTCGGGACGAGGACGAGCGTCCGAAGGTTGCCTACAACGAGTTCAGCAACGAGATCCCGGTCATTTCTCTGGCCGGGATCGACGACGAGGTGGGCAGTCGTAGGGAAGAGATATGCAAGAAGATCGTGGAGGCTTTTGAGAACTGGGGCATCTTCCAGGTTGTTGATCACGGCGTTGATCAACAACTCATAACCGAGATGTCCCGTCTTGCCAAGGAGTTCTTTGCTTTGCCACCGGACGAGAAGCTTCGTTACGACATGTCTGGTGGCAAGAAAGGAGGCTTCATTGTCTCCAGCCATCTCCAAGTAATTGAAATATTTTTATTACATGTTTAATTAATAATTAACTACTAATATTTTTTAATAGTAAAAATATTAAATTTTCCCTTGTCATATTTTTTTATCTTTTTTTCTTATGGCCTCTCTTATTTTTACATTTCTTTTCATTAATTGATCATAATTTATCTTATTTTGAGACGAATGTTTACATTTTTCATTTTTGTTTTCTTTCATCGATTCTCACTTCACATTTTCTATATTTTTATTCCATTTATTTATAAGAGTATTATATGTGTGATTTTTTTCCTATTTCGTATTTTTTGTATACTTATCTGCTCCTTCCACGGAAACATCTGAATATAGTAAGATGTGTTTTTAAGGGAAAAAGTGGACGGTAGAATTTTTCTGATACCAATGGAATGATGGTGTACGAACGATTTTATTGTTAATTAATTATCAGCCAATAACAAGTCAACACCGTTATTAAAGATCCATTCTTACGAAAAAAGTCGTATCGTGAATTGAATTGTTATTATAAGAACTTGCAGTAGTACACTTTTTGTTTATTACAGTAGCATTATGGTATACCTAAACTTTAGGCACCGTTTGGCCTAATTTAATTTATTTGTTGGCTTCGTGTAGCCCATACAAACACATTTTTAAAAACGTGATTATATGTTATTTTTCTTTTTGGTGAAAAAAATATCATAATTTTATTTTAATACTTTGAGAAGAAACAATTCAAAGCTTACTATTATGAAAGTGATACTGATGACACAATACGAGTTAACGTCACACTTCAAAATTCCATCTTGACTGCTCTTGAGTACGGCGGTTTCCTCGACTCTGAAAACTACTTTCTTGTGATTCGTCAAAATTGCAATCTGTTGTACTTTTCTTGCACCTTTTTTTGATACATACTTTTCTTGCACCTGAATTTTCGTCTTACTTACTTTCAGTTGAATCAAACGCGTCATATAAATTATGATTATAATCATTTTAACAATAATAGATTATATTATTAAAATAAAATAATTTTTTTCAGTTGTCCCAGATGAAACCCATTATACTTAACTGTAATACTTTTCATTTTGGCAGGGGGAGTCAGTGCAAGACTGGAGAGAAATCGTGACGTACTTTTCATACCCAACAAGAGCTAGGGACTATTCACGGTGGCCAGACACGCCGGAAGGGTGGAGAGCGGTGACGGAGGAGTACAGCGACAAGCTCATGGGTCTGGCATGCAAGCTCCTTGAGGTGTTGTCGGAGGCGATGGGTTTGGAGAAAGAGGCTCTGACCAACGCCTGCGTCGACATGGACCAGAAGGTGGTGGTCAACTACTACCCTAAGTGCCCGCAACCCGACCTCGCTCTCGGCCTCAAGCGCCACACCGATCCCGGCACCATCACGCTCCTGCTCCAAGACCAGGTCGGCGGGCTTCAGGCCACCAGGGATGACGGCAAGACGTGGATCACTGTTCAGCCTGTCGAGGGTGCCTTCGTTGTCAACCTTGGAGATCATGGTCATGTAAGTATATATACATGCAACTAATTGTGTTTTCATTTCATTCAAGAGTTAGAAAGTCCCGTGTTTTATCTCGCGCCGTGTGCAAAAACTCTTAGAAATTTAAAATTTTGATAATTTGTTTAATATTTTGTGTGTGGTGCATGCATGCAGTATCTGAGCAATGGAAGGTTCAAGAATGCTGATCACCAAGCAGTGGTGAACGCGAACCATAGCCGTTTGTCCATAGCCACGTTCCAAAACCCAGCGCCGAATGCAACTGTGTACCCTCTGAAGATAAGAGAGGGAGAGAAGGCAGTGATGGAGGAACCAATCACCTTTGCTGAAATGTACAAGAGGAAGATGAGCAAGGACCTTGAGATTGCTAGGATGAAGAAGCTCGCTAAGGAAAAGACCTTGCAGGACCTTGAGGATCAAAAGCACTTCCAAGAACTTGAACAGAAGGCTAAACAGCTTGAGGCCAAACCTTTGAAGGAGATTCTTGCTTAATTAATTAATTATTTAATTAATTACAACTCGTCCGAATTAATAATCTTTGTCTTTGTGCTTGTCTTGTCGTTTATCCCCTAATTTGTTGGGATGTGTTGTGTTCAGTTGTCTACGTCGACTTAGCTTATATTTGCCTCTCTCTCTATATAAATGCAAATAAGTGCCATTGTCTGCATGGTCCACCATTACAGTCAAAAGTGCTTAATTTTAGAGGGTTTCAATGAAATACAAATTCTTATATTTTATGATATGAACAGAATTGTTATAAATTAGTTTAGTTTTCTTTTGTCAAAATGTCATGATCGAGTAGAAACATTTGTAAACGTACGTATGAAACTAATTAACCTTCTTTGATGATATATTCTGAATTAATATATAATTGACACAAAAACAAATTTGAAAGGTAGTTGTGCACGTGCCATAAGCAAGGTATCAATTCGATTTGTAATGAAAAAAAATGTAATTAAGAAGAAAAAATCCTATTAAAAGTGATTAGTCATATTTCTGGACGAAAATTATGGATGAACAGAGTGGATAAATAGTTCGTATACATAACACTAGTCTTTTCCATGCATCCGAACCGTTTGATGTCATTCATTCCTAGTTACGCTAACTTATAAACTATGCACTCATCGGTTATTGCTTCAATATATACCATCCTCATGAATTGACTCCACTGATAATAGGAGCAGCCACTGCATCATTTATTATTGGCCTTAGACTATTTCCAACATCTGATTTTAATTGACTCCATTAGGTGTTCACAGTCCAGCTCACCATTATAGAAGATAATATAATTCCTTTTCAGCCATAGGGACCACACCATAACTAAACATACATACCACCATAGCAGACCTCCAAATTGCCCAAAATAATCTTATCCGCTGAGTTTGCATTACTGAAACAACACCACACCACCCGACAGTGACGGAACTAAGCTGAGCATCCCCATGAATTTTTTGCTATTTGATTTTTTTATATGTATTATATTTTTAATTTTAATATTAAAATAATTATTTATATTTAAAATTTTAGTTGTAAAGATATATTTAATTTTTTCTTATCTTTATTTATATTTTTTATAAAATATTTTATTTATATTTTTAATATTTATTATGAAGTTATTAGTATTTAATATTTTAAATAAATATCTTATTTATTTATTTATTGTAATATTGGTTAGAGCATCTCTAATTTAAATTTTTAAGTAACTCAATTAATTTTTTCTTTATGAGAGTTTTTATTAACAAATTGCTTAATTCATAAATATTTCTCATTTCACTTGTATAATAAGTAATTCTCATTGTTATGTAATATATTTTTTTTAATCAACCCACTAAACAACTCCTATTATATATGCTTTTAAGGAGATAGTTACGCCTCCTCTGTTTAGATAAAATATTTAAGGATATATATATATATATATATTTTTTTTTAATTTTATTATGATAACTTTTTGTTGTTATATTAAAAATTATAATAAATAATTGTATTTGAAATCATATGACTTTAATAGTTCCTTTTTATTTTTAGTGCATTTGTTTCTCTTTTATATTATTTTATTATAATTATTTAAGAATTCAATACTATTTATAATTATATTTACAAATGAGACAAATCTATCATCATTATATAAAAGATTTATAAATTAAACATTAATACATTTGGAATTTTTTTTTATCTCTTTTATCATTATTCTTCTTATACTTTTTATTCGTAAAAATGAAAAGATCAAAGTCTTAAATGATGTTTTCTCCTTTCATAAGACCCATTTATAATATTTTTTTTGCATTAATTATTTTTAAATTAAAAATATTTCTAATGAAAATAAGAGAGAAAATATATTAACAAACAATTAAAATTAAAAGAGAAAATTATTAATGATACTTATAATTTTGAAAAAAAATCTTAAATTTAAAATAAATTTATTGTTATTAACTAAATTAACTAATTTTCTTAATCTTGATGAATTAATTAGTGATTGAATCTTATAAACAAAATCAAATGAAATAATTTTTTTTTCTTATCTATTATCCTTGTCATTATTTTTAAAGTTGGTCTCTCCAGAGTCTCCTAATCCGTCAGAAGACCCACGTTGGTATAAGGGAGTGCACCTACACCTCACTTTCAAAGAAAAATAGGTAAATTATAGTCTTTTTATTTTGATCAAATGATCTATTCGATTCTTTATTTTATTTTTATTTGTTTTAGATGGATTCTTTATCTTTATAAAAAATTGTTTTAATTTTTAATTTTTTAAAAATAATTCAAAATGATTTTTCTTTCAATTCAAAGTTAACACCATTAATAATATTTGTCAAATTGAAAATCTCATGATATTTCCTACATTACTAAAGGCCTTATTCCAACCCAAATTAATTCCACTAAAACCGCCCCCACTTGCAGCAAATTCTTTTCTTTACAACGAAAGAGACTTGTATGACCAAATCACATTTGTGACACTTCCATATAATAAGACAAAACTGTCACATCACATGTTTTGATACAACTAAAATTCATCCCAATAACATGCACGATAGAGCTATATAAGTAGTTTAAAAATCAGCTAAAAACCATGTAATTGTATAGATGAACAAAAGCAAGCTCATATATAAGCTTTGAGTCAATACCATTTGTTCTGCTGATCTGTTGATGAAAGGAGAGACCATGTGGGTTTTAGATTTGAACTGTCCATGTGAGTTTGCACGAAATCAGAGCATACAATTTTCAATTTGGGAAAAAGGGGTTAGGGTCTGTGAAAAATGAAATTGTTTTTTTTTTACGGCTTTTAGTCTCAGCATATGTTTGAAGACTTTTAAAAAAAAAAAACGCAATTAAAAAACTAAAATAAACTTGGTAAAAGATAACGTACCAATATTTGAATAAAAAAAAGAAAGATAAATGATTAAATAGATTATTTAACGTTTTATTTTTCGCAACCTTATTTTTATAAATTGACCCAAAGCTTTTCATCCATTTTTATTAATTTTTTTTTCTTATTTTTATATGATGATAAATATTATTATTATTTTTTAAAATAATTTATTTTCATTGGCTTTGGATCCTGATCCACCACGACACACGATTGTAGTAAATTTACAAATTTACAAAATAAGTTGCATGTTACAAAAGCTTAAATTTGTAAAATATATTTTTAAATAAATTGTTTTTCATATCTAAAAATTTCTAATTTTTGATTATTTTTCAAGAATTTAGTTTTTCTTTCAATTATTTTTATACTCTTTTAAAATTTATTTTTTTACAAGAGTATAAACAATCTGATGATATTCAATCAAGATTATCAATATCTTTTTTAGAGAGCAACGAAATCGTGTGGTATTCGATTGAGATTTTGGATAACTTAAAAAAAGTCATCTGTTATTCAAAATCATAGAGATTTTATGGACTTTTTTTTTAATTGGATTTTGATGGATTTTATGGACTTTTTAGTTGATCATATGAATACCAAACCCAACAAACAATTCCATTCAACTACGAGAAACTTTCCTTTCTCATCACGACTTTTTTATATTTCATTCTCTCTTCCACCCACATCTGTTTCAAGGTGAGACTTTTCATATAATCCTGATAATGTGTTCATACCTAAATCACTACGAATCAATTTACAAACCTACATGTAGTCTATTATCTCATCCCCTTTTTTAGGTTCATAAATTCCTAATGAAATGAAAATCTTTATAGGAGAAGTAGATTTGAGCTTGGAGGAAATTCTGACTCAGCTGGAGCAAACAAAAGTTAAAAGAACTTTCTAAACTATTGCAATTAATTTTAAAAAAATATACAACTTAATAGAGAAAATAAAAAGCAATGTTTGAGATGCTATAAAAAGAAATCTCAAATCTATTCATATGTAACTGAAAATAATATTTATTTTGTATATTCTTCAAGTTAGGCAAATGATTAATGTTTTGATTATTTATGTATTTTTTGTTGACTAATGTTTTGTTATTATTTTTCACTATTACTTTATGAAAATTTGTGAAAAAGATATCTCAAAATGCATTAACAGCTTATAACTTTGATTTGAAATTCATGTATGTTATTGACCAGTGAGAGGGTTCAGCTCATGATAACTTGTAATTAGTTTTTATTCAATGATATTTTCAAGCACACTCTTGTTGCCTTATATTTAGTAGTTTTGAATGTTTTTTTTTTTCTAGAAATCTATGAAGTTTTTTCAAATTTTATAAATCCGTGAAATCCTTTCAAATCCTATATTTTAAATCCATTAAATCCAAATCTTAATCACAAAAGTCTTTTTAAAAAAATCTTAATAGTTTTTAGTTTCCTAACAAATCTTAAAAATTTTCAAGACTTTTTTATGTCAAAAAAACCTTTTAAAATCCTAATATAATACACCCCTTTATTCAACATCAGTCTCCAAACTAGAGAAATGGCTTTTGATCAGGGATGGTGGGAGGTTGGAGGTTGGGGGCCATGGCCTCCCCTCATTTTTTATAATTTTTTTAGTATATATATATATAAACAATAAAATATTAAATAAATATTATAATAATTAATTATTTTATAATTAGATAAATATATTTAAGTATAATTTTTATTTTTATTTTTGAAAAAATATTTCATTTTTATATAATAGTTATTATTGTGAAAATAATGATATTTTATTACTTTTTTTTTTATATAAATATCTTTAAATTAGTTATGCTAATATTCTATATATATTTATACTCTTTTATTTTTTTGACAAAATATTTGAATATAATTTATTTGATGATAGTATTTTTATTTTATCAATTATAATTTTAAAAGTCATGCACAATTACATTTATATTACTTTATTTTTTTTAATAATTTAATTTTTTGATAATTCTTTATTTGTTATAAATTATTAAATAATTAAAATTTATATTAACATCTACTTAACTTCTTTGTATATTTTTTCAATTATTTTTTATATTTTTGGTGCATTGATACTTGGATATAATGTTTTTATGTTAGTTTTGAACTAAATACACATGGATTCAAATATTTATTGTGTATCAAAGTGTATTTTTAGTGTATAACAATATTATTTGAAGTTTTGAACAAATTAAATTTTTTTTTTTTTTATGATTCAAAGACTATTATTTAGTGACTTGTATAATTAAATTAAATTTATTATTTTTTAAAAATATAATAATTATATATTTATCTATATATTTTTAATTTATCAATTTTTATTATAAATTTATAAAAGTTTTGGTGATCAAATTTAAAATTGGTAATCTTGAATCTTAAACTTTTAATTTATCCTATTATAATGATAAGTAAAAGGTAGAATATTTTGATAAATTATTATTGTAAAAAATCACATATATATTATTTTTATTTAATCAAATTTGACCCATGAAACAATTCCTTTTAATTAGTGACCACTCCCTGCTTTTGATGGTGCTTTTAATTAGTGACCACTGCTTAAAGATTAGACAAAATAAATGTAATTGTAGAGAAGAAAAAATCAAATATGTTATCATTCAGTTGTTACAATTAGATTATGCCACATAATATAAAACTGTTTAACCTTATTTTTAATTTGGAATATTGGTTATCTATTTTTAATATTTTTGGCCTGTTTATCGATAATATTTGGTGCACTGATGCATCCCTTATTTAGAAGGAAGCTCAATCATTCTACCAAGGTCTCTTCTAATCTACTATTAGATGTCTTCCCAATTGTTTACAGTTAGTGCATGTTCCTTGATTAGAGTCAATCATTCTACCAAGGTCTCTTCCAATCTACTATTAGATGTCTTCCCAATTGCTTACAATTAGTGCATGTTCCTCGATTAGAGGATCATGTCTCCCTCGACCTAGCCGTCATTACTGTCACGTTGCGGGAAGTGAAGGATGCCTTCTTTAGCATGAACCCTTACAAAGTCCTTGGGCCAAACGGATTTCAACTTATATTTTTCAGAACCTTTTGGCCACATATCAAGAATGATATTACGCGCATGGTAGCTGAGATTTTTGCCACAATTGTTGTCCCATCCCAAATGACTAAAACTTTGATAGTTTCCATTCCTAAGTCGGAGAATCCCACGTCCATCAGGGACTTCAGACCGATCAGTGTTTGTAATGTTTTATTCAAATTGGTCTCCAACGTCCTAGTGAATCGCCTTCGGCCTTCTATCATTGGTCCCCTTCAAAGTAGCTTCATCCCCAAGAGAGGAACTTGTGATAATGCCATCATCGCCCAAGAGATTGTTCATAGTATGCATAATAAGACTGAAAAGACTGGATATGTTATGTTCAAGATCGATTTTGAAAAAGCCTATGATAGGGTTAATTGGAGCTTCTTGAGATTGACTCTGAAGGAATTTGGGTTTCCGGACAGCACAATAAACTTGGTTATGAACTGCGCTACTACTACATCCTTGTCCTTAAAATAGAACAACGAGAAATTGCCCTCTTTCTCGCTGAGACGTGGTCTTTGTCAGGGAGACCCAATGTCACCTTATCTATTTCTTCTATGCATGGAGAAGCTAGCACTTCTCATTCAGGAGAAAGTGAGTAGTGGGGATTGACAACCAGTTACGATCTCTAGAGGTGGCCCTAAGATATCACATTTATTCTTTGCTGATGATTGTCTGTTGTTCACTAAGGCATTGGCAAATCAAGTGCAGTTGATCCAGGATGTTATCCGTCTATTTTGTCTTGCTTTTGGCTTGAAAGTCAATAGTTAGAAATTTAAGTTCTTCATCTCTAAGAATGTTCCGCGTAGCAAAATCCAGCAATTCGCCACTATATTAGAGTTCCAACACACTTATAATCCAGACAGATACTTGGGGTTCCCTCTCTTGGTAGGTAGGACCACTAAGGCGGATTTTGCCTCCCTTATAGACTGTGTCAATAGCCACATTGCAGGTTGGAAGGGCCAACTCCTTAGCCATGCTGGCAGAGTAACTTTGGTTATGTTAGTTATATCTGCTATCCCCTCCTACTCTATGCAAAACCTATGGATCCCGGAGGGAATTTGCAATAAAATTGACTCTAGGTTAAGGTGCTTCATCTGGGGAGGGAATCACAATCATTGGATAAATTGGTCTACGATCTCTAAAATTCGTGCCAAAGGAGGTTTGGGCATTCGTCGATGTCGCCAAGCTAACATTTTCCTACTTGGCAAACATGTGTGAATCTTTTGCACGACAAGGATAAGTTATGAGTTCGCTTACTATATGCGAAATATATTGGCTAAAAGAATATTCTTCACTTTAAGAATTCCACAAGTAGTTCATATGTTTGGTCCTCTATCATGAAAATCTTATCTCATCTCAAGCAAGGTTTCACGTTTAGGATTGGAGACGGGGATTGCTCCTTTTGGTTTGATCCTTGGTTAAAGGAGGGACCATTGTATGGCATGGTAGATGAGATCCATGAAAGAGACATGCAATTACGCGTTAAGGATGTCTATTTTGATGGCTATTGGCACTTTGACGTCCTTATTACAACCTTGCCCCAAGACATTCGGAACACCCTTCCGTACTTGTTTCTTAATCCTTCTATGCCAAATATTATTAGGTGGAGTGCATCTAGCTCGGGAAGGTATGATACCAAGTCCGCCTATGCGTGGTTGAGCCGAATGCTTGCTTTTCATCTTACCTGTGATGAATTCTGGTCGTGGGTGTGGAAGTTCAAGCTACCTGATAATATTAAACACTTTATTTGACCCACCTATAGAGGGGAGGCTTCCTACTAACTCTTTTCGCTTCATGCGGCATATTACTATTGATTCTTCTTGTTGCAGGTGTGGAGATGCCAATGAAACATGGATTCATATCCTTCGCGATTGTCCCTATGCATGTAAGGTGTGACAATACATCCAGTTGTAGTATGGTCTTGATTTCTTCATTAATGATGCTGCATACTGGCTCAGAAATAACATTTAAGGAAATTTTCAGCTCTTATTCGGCATGACTTGCTGGATGATCTGGCGTGCGAGGAATGAGATGGTTTTTAACGATATAGTTTGGCCAGACTGGTATATGCATAACCAGATAAGTTCTCTTCTAAATCTAGCCAAAGGGACAAGCTTGACCAGCTCGACCAGCTCATTCTCAACAGATAAGATATTGATTAACTGGGAACCTCCTCTGCAAAACTACATCAAGATCAATACGGACGGTAGTTCCTTTGGTAATCCTGGCTTGTCAAGTTTTGGTGGCGTTCTATGAGATTTTGCAGGCAATTGGATCATGAGTTATATGGGCAATTGTAGTTTTACTTCAAATACCACCGCTGAGCTGTGTGCCATTTTCCATGGCATTAAACTTGCCCACACAAAAGGTTTCTCTAATGTTATTTGTGAGACTGATTCTACCACTTCTCTGAAATTCATCATTAAGGGGATGACGCTGTTCATTTTCATGCAGGTGTGATTTCGACCATTCGTAATTACATACAACTACCTTGGAATATTAGCTTCAAGCATACGCTTAGGTAAGGAAATACTGTGGCAAACATTCTTGCTAAGTCAGGAGCCAAATCCTCCTCCCCGTTTATTTTATTAAATTTTTGTCTTCAACTTCGAATTACTTAATTGCTGATGCCTCAGACATTCTCTTTTGTAAGCCTTAGTGCCATTTTTTAATTTCTTTATTCATAAAAAAAATAAGCAACAAAAAAAAAAAAATCTGTGCACATTAAAAAAACAGTTAAATATAATAAATTGCATCATTTTTTTATTATTCTTCCTAAATTATTTTCTCGCTTTATTGGAAGAATTTTCGATAAAGTCACAAAATGGCTAACTAAAAATTTCATTCAAAAAAGATATAAAAAGTATTTTAGACAAAACATTATTAAATGAATTTAAGAAACTATGTTTGTTTTAAGTAAATTTAAAATCATATCATGAAAGTTATAATAACTTAAGAACCCTATTCAAACAATTAAACTATACTATTTCAATGAATTCGGTTATATATTAATAATATTTTTATTTAATATTAATTTCTCTCTTTTTTTTCACTCTTAGTTGTTAAACAATATTAATTTAAATATTTTCATTTTATGCCCTCTATTTCTTTTCAACCAAACACACACACATATATATTTATTTTTACTTATTTCTCTTTTTTTTTTTTTATTGATTCAAGAGATAAAATGAATCTCATTATATTTATTTACATAAAATTTATGAAAATCCATTAAGGTCAAACAAAAAAAGAACATAAATAAAGTGAAAAATGTACGAAAGTGAATGTAACGAGCGAATGAAAAATTTAACATAACATTATTTTCTTATTATTCATGTAACTTCTTTTCAAACAATAATAGAACATATTTCACATACATATTGAATCAACAAAAATTAAGGATCAAATTGTCATGAATTAAATAATTCTTTTTTACAATAAATTAATTTGGTGGTAAGAAGGAAATGAAGGAGGAGATAAATAGTGAAGAATCTTATAAATTTATATAGATTTAAAACTCTACATAAAAATTCATTTCATTTGCTTTAATAAAAAAATTAATTTAAAGTTAAAAATAATATACACGTATTTCAATATGAATTCAACAAACAAAATTATAATTATTTTAACAAAATATTGTATAAATCAATGCATAAAAATAAGGGTAAAAAATTCATAATCCTCTTGACAAAAAAAAATACTTTTGTCTAAAATATAATATATTGTATTTTTGTTTCTGAAAGCCAAACATGCACCAGCACTACTCATTAAGTACCAACGAGAATAAATTATGAATTGCATATGATCTTTCATCAAAGACAAAAAAAGAAGAAGAAAAAGAATTGAAACTTTGAAAGCTTATTTAATTTAGTTCACATCGAAGGGAGTTGCTCAGGGAGGGGTCTCATCCGACCCCGTCCCCCGTGATCGTTCTCGCTCTCATTCAAAGGTCTCTTTTGAGGTTTTTGACCTTTCTCTCTCTTTCCCCAAATGAATCACAATTATTATTTATTATAATTCTAACTTTGATGCTCCTCGTGTTTTTCATTTTTTAAGCGTTTTTCGACTCTCTTCTCTCCGGCGGCCATGGGAATATGCTATTCTGCCACCAAAGTCAGCGGCAACCCCGTCACCGTCAAGCCGCCGAAATCGGCGCCGGCTACGGCAAGCCCCCAACGGCGCAAGGCGAGTTCGCGCCACCGCAAGTCGTGCGGGATACGCACCGATTTCGGTTACCAGAAGGATTTCGATGACCGTTACTCGCTCGGGAAATTGCTCGGACACGGCCAATTCGGTTACACCTACGTCGGAATCGACAAAGCCAACGCCGATCGCGTCGCCGTCAAGAGGCTCGAGAAGATTAAGGTATTTTCGTTAATACTATTTTCAATTTTCAATTCACCGTTGTTTCTAATTTTAGGAATTTAGTAATTAATTAATTAGGTTTCGAATTCGGTGGCAGATGGTTTTGCCTATTGCCGTTGAGGATGTTAAGCGAGAGGTCAAGATATTGAAAGCGCTCACTGGCCACGAGAATGTGGTTCAGTTCTATAATGCTTTTGAAGACGATTCTTACGTGTACATAGTTATGGAGTAAGTTGCTTTGCTAGTTGTTTGTTTCTTCTTTGTGTTGCTCTGATTTTGAGCACTGGATTTGTTATGTTATGAGAGTTCAATTATCAAATTGTAATTTGTTTACTTCCAATGATGGGTTTGTTTTATATATGTCTGTGTTCGTTAGGTTATGCGAGGGTGGAGAACTGCTAGATCGGATATTGGCCCAGTAAGTATTGTTTGATTTTCGATGTGATTGCTATTTTTTGGATTTGGTCCCTGACTTTGCTTAATGTTATTCAGACTAGTCATTAATGCTAGTGAAAAAAATGTAGTGGAAAAGGACTCAAGCTAATGAAACATTTTATATGAAGTTGGGGACTAGAATGAAAGTTTTGTAAAATCATAGACTATAGTGACTAACACTTGGAATCTCAGGGACCAAATGGAGGATTACTCATTTTGGACTATGTATCACTTGAATTCCTATGTTGAAATTGCAGAACCAGGGTCTGTAATGATTTTTGACTCTATGTTTATGTTTACTAGAACTTACTTTATCTTCATTTGCTTTAATCAGGAAGGAAAGTCGTTATACTGAGAAAGATGCAGCAGTGGTTGTAAGGCAGATGCTCAAGGTTGCAGCTGAGTGTCATTTACATGGTTTGGTACACCGGGACATGAAACCAGAGGTATTATCAAGCACATTTGCATATCTACCAAATTTCTGTGAATAGGGATCTATACTACTAGATGCTATATAGTAAATGATTTTTTTTTTACCTATTCATGCAGAATTTTCTTTTTAAATCAACCAAAGAGGATTCACCTTTAAAGACCACAGATTTTGGTTTGTCAGATTTCATAAAACCTGGTGAGGGAAAAGTCTTCATTTTTGTGGTCAATTTGTTTCTTTTTCTTTTCTTCCATTTTTTGTTTCTGGCTTGTTCTCCTAGTTCTTTGGTTGAGTTGAGTTATCAGGCATGTTCTTGCAATTTTTATTTTAGAATTCTTGTTCTCTATCTTTGGAAAAAAAAAAAAACTGCAGGAAAGAAGTTTCATGATATTGTTGGCAGTGCTTACTATGTTGCACCTGAAGTGTTAAAACGCAAGTCCGGCCCTCAATCAGATGTGTGGAGTATTGGTGTTATAACATACATATTGCTGTGTGGAAGACGTCCATTTTGGGATAGGACTGAGGAGGGAATCTTCAAGGAGGTATAGTACTTTATTATGTACTTTCTGATTTTCCAATTTATGTGGGATTCGTTATCCATTTGTGTTTCTTAATGACATGATAAGTCTATGACCGTTACTTTAATTGTCCACTTGATTGAGTTTTTACAAATGAGTTTGCTTTAATGTTTTTTGTTGTTGTGTATAATTTATAAACTATAATCTGATTTGATATATGCAGGTCTTACGTAAGAAGCCTGATTTCCACCGAAAACCATGGCCAACTATAAGTAATGCTGCAAAAGATTTTGTGAGAAAATTACTTGTAAAGGATCCCCGGGCAAGATTAACTGCTGCTCAAGCTCTATGTATGTATCTTGTTGTTTTCTTACAATGAGAAGACTGTTTATTATGTTATTTGAAAGTGATATTTGTCTGTTAATCAAAACAGTAATGATGATTTTGATGATAATGACAACGATGTCAATAATAATAATAATGATAATAATAATTTTAGATTGTTGTCACCCAATCAAATTTAGACTTTGTATTATATAGCACCTATAATTTAGGCATTGAATTTATGGAATTCAACATACATCCCAGTTTAAATGCTAAGTATATTGTTAGAACTTAGAATAGTTTTTTATTTTTTATTTAATGCAAATATATAAAGTTTTAATGATACCAAAGATTAAAGTCATTGATATTGCCCAATTCCCCTCATTTTGTAGTTTCTATCATGTGACTAATGTTAAAATTTTGCTTTTAACTTTTTCTTGCCGAGATCAATGCCTTTTAATTGCAAGTAATTACTAAATTATTTGTAATAATTTTAGTTACATATATTGGGTTTGTTTTAACACACTACTCTAGAAGGACTTGTAGGAATAGAAAATATGAAGAAAAAAATAAATTAGCTTATCTAGAAGTTAAAATTGTTTTTTCCAATAGTCAATTAGTAGAAGCTTTTCCATATTCTTCTACAAGATGTGAGACTTTTACAAATTAGTTATTGGAAAAGACAAATTTAACTTCTGAAGAAGTTAATTTCATTTTCTTTATAGAAGTCCTTGTAGAGTAGTGTGTCCAAACATGCCCATTGTCTTCTTTTTATATGTAACTAAAAGTGGTTTTTATGTGTAACTGTTGTGTTGCATTATGCTATGATCCCAGAAACAATAGGAGAATTGGTGACGGTATGTAAGAGAAAGTAGTTGGAATGTAACATATTCGTATTAAATCAAAGTATGATACGCCTTATAATCTGCCGATATGTTTATAAAACTTAGAGCACTAACCCCATATTTACTATCATGATTTTAACTAAATAGGAAACAAATCATAAACTAAAGAAATATGGTAATGAATCCTGAGAGATAACAAGGAAATTGAAAGCCTAATCCTAAAGGATAAGCAAATAAGTATGATCATGATAATATTAGATATTTTCATGTTCTAAGCACTTCCCCTCAAGTTAAGGTTTAACTTAATGTTTTAAGCTTGTTACAATTAATGTTACTAAATAGACACTATATCGCTATTGATATTGTGACCCCAGCCGCTATTGCGGATGCTATGGTGTCATGGTTGTGACATGCATCCTGCCTCCTATTGTCATCTCTGGAAAGTCTTGGGCCAATTGGACTTTTGAGTTAATATTATGCAAATTTTCATGATTTGTCATTTCTGCTAAGTGACTTCCACTATTTACCCGCGATGCTATCCGCTATGGTGTCGTGGCTTGCAATGAAGAACATGATGAGAGACTGCCAAGACAAGGACATGATAGTGGTGACCAGACACGAGTTCCGAAGTTGAGGGGATTCATAAGGGGAACACTGACAGAACAGGTTACAGGGGATGACACCACATTGAAATTATGGGATTTTGGGTAGAGATCAGATGAGATAATATTGGCCGAATATAAGATATTGATATTATCTCTATATTATGTGATGCCTTACAATGTGATGATGTGTTCATATAACATAGAGCAGAGACCTTTATTTATACTTTTCATAATCTGAAATAAATAAGAAAAAAATCATGAGATAAGGACATTAGATAATCAATGAAATAGGAAAACTAATCCTAACGAATATTCAAAGATATGATCAAAGATACTATTGAATGTTTTATATTCTTAAAAGAAAGAGAAATAATGCTGCTGTTGTTGAATAAATATGACTACTAAGAAAAGGAGAGAGTTCTTCTCCAAGGGTTTTCCTTTTCTGCAAGTTAGTGTATTTATCTTAGTTAAAGTGTTCTGTTTTCTCTACTTTGCAGAACATTTTCATGAGAAAAGCTTTCCCTAATGTTGAACTGTTTTGATTAAACCTGATATTTCAGCACATCCATGGGTTAGAGAAGGAGGAGAAGCGTTGGAGATTCCTATTGATATATCTGTCCTGAGCAACATGCGGAAGTTTGTGAAATATGGTCGATTCAAACAATTTGCATTGAGGGTAAGAGAAATTAATTCTAGCCTTTTTATGTCAGAGGGTGTGGAACTTGTTTGATGTCCGGCTTTTTTGATACTTGATTACTGTTGGACTATGCGAAAATATCTTGTCATATGACTCATATCTCCAATTATCCTTTAGAATTAAGTTCCTATTTCTTCTTTATCTGGATTTTGTTACCTTATTTCTTTATCTTGTCATGATTTTTTCCCTAATTGGCTAAGATGATGATTAGTATAAATAAGGTTAATGCTACAAGTTTT
Source organism: Amphicarpaea edgeworthii (assembly GCA_014843725.1). Taxonomy (NCBI): domain Eukaryota; kingdom Viridiplantae; phylum Streptophyta; class Magnoliopsida; order Fabales; family Fabaceae; genus Amphicarpaea; species Amphicarpaea edgeworthii. Next base: position 8,472,554 of record CM026325.1, read on the forward strand.
ATGAACATATCAAACATATGATTTCAACAACTACCCTGCAGGCATTGGCTAGCACACTTAATGAAGAGGAGTTGGCTGATCTAAAAGATCAATTTGATGCTATAGATGTGGACAGAAATGGTTCTATTAGCCTGGAAGAGATGAGACAGGTAGCATTTAATTTACTGGCTTTGTAACTAACTTAAATCTAAATACATCACTTGTCTAAAGGGAAGATTTTGTGCAGGCTCTTGCCAAAGATCTTCCTTGGAAATTGAAAGAATCACATGTTCTAGAGATATTGCAAGCGGTTAGTATGTTCGATCTTCTACAAGCAACACATGCAGTTTTGTTTGCTGCTTCTCAGCCTTTATTCAATGTCTAAAATTTGTTAGGCATGAAATTTGGTGATTGATAATATCACTTATACTTCTACGACAATTTATGTGGTCTCCCAAAATCATTCTTTTCCACTAGCGTTGCTTGTCCCACTCTTGGGCTTGCAAAAATAGTATAATTCAATCTTGGGTGTTTGCAGATAGACAGCAACACTGATGGGCTAGTGGATTTCAGTGAGTTTGTAGCAGCTACATTACATGTGCATCAATTGGAGGAAGACTCTGACAAGTGGCAGCAACTGTCACAGGCTGCTTTTGAGAAATTTGACATAGATAAAGATGGCTATATTACCACGGAGGAACTCAGACTGGTTGGTCTCACATCATTTGTCAAGCTCTAAACACATTATGAAAAATTCTCTAAAAGATTAGAAATTGTTCTCTTGTAGTTTAAGATGGTTGTAAGGCTAGAAGATCTGTTCTCAGTTTGAGCCGTGCATCTGTAAAAATAAAAGTTAAAAACAATTTACATACATAGTTGCTGCAGCTAATATTCCTTTATGGCTTTTCAGCATACATGCTTGAGAGGTTCCATTGATCCTCTGCTTGAGGAAGCTGATATCGACAATGATGGGAAAATCAGCCTACCAGAGTTTTGTAGACTTCTAAGAACAGCAAGCATGGGTTCTCGACAGCTTTCAAGCCCAACAGTCTTTCAGCGGAGGATCTAGATTAGAGGTGCTTCAGATCAGAGACTGACATAAGTTTGGAGATGAAAGTTGGTGAAGTTCCTCTAATTATCTATTGTGCTGAAGCTCTCAAGATTATCTTCTATTATGCAGATTTTGAATCACTCATCTGTGCCAACAATCTATGAAACTCAAACTCCAGTAAATGACCGAGGGATCCTGTGCACAGGGATTATGTCCACAATGTCACGAGAACTACATCAAGAGGTGTTTGGTAGAGTTTATGTAGACCCCGCTTGGATTTGCTTCAGGTATTGCAGTCTCAGCAGTATCATTTTATGTGTCGGGGTTTTCTTGGTTGTGCCATGCATAATGTGTAACTACATATAAAATCTTCTAGCAAAAAAAAAAACACTATAAATGAAAATGAAATTAATACGTGAATCAAATTCTGTTCTCACTATTTTCCCATCTCTTATTTTATTTCCCTGCAGAAAAAGCAATTGCAGCCCTGGTGTTCTTAGTAGATACTAATGAAATGATTGCATAAATTTGGTGTACTAGTTTCTGTCTGAAATGTTTTTATTTGAATATTAGGAGTCATATTAGAAAGATAAAGACATTATTAGTTTTTTAGTATAATTAATAGACCATCATGGCGAGTCTTTGCATACGTTTATTTCTAACTAGTCCAAATAATGTTGACTTGCACTAGCACTACAAGAGGAAAAACTATTGTCAAATGATATTCATGCGCAAGAACTGCTATCAGTATGCGTAAAGTGAAAAAATAAATAAATTAAATGCAAGCAAAAACTTATTTCTCAATGGGAAAGAATTAAATTTGATTTTAACAAGAAATATTTAAAAATAAATGTAAAGGAGCCTGAAGACAGAAGCAAAACGAACACAAAATAGCCCAAACAAGAAATCTGATACTGACACACGAGGTCTGAGTCGTTGACAAATAAATTTAAAGTATTTTTTATGATATAAACTAAATAATTTTAATAGCTAAAATTTCATGCGGTGGAAATGTAATCTGGAGCCATAATTTATTAATACAATCTATCTTACAAACACTATTTCTCATACTAATTTATTCCACATGATAGAGGCATTTTATCAAACATGATCAGCACCCCATAAAATACTTCTTGTTTAAAAATGAATCAAACTCATCATTTCTAGAGTTCAATAAATTTTCACAAACGCCATATTTTGCATGTTTTTTTATTAATATTTATTTTACAACATTTTCTTTGCTATTAATGTAGTTAACATGGAGCTAAATTTGTAATGTATATTTTTTTTTACTAAAACATGGTAATAATAATGTTTACAATTAAGCATAATCATTGTTTTAATTTAAATAGTTGGATTTAAGCTACTTTTGTGATTTATGCGAAAAAAAAGCAATTGTCTCAAAACGGAACGGGAATAATTATAAGCCATGCCAAGAAGATGTTGAAGGAGACGAGAAAAGCGAATGCGTGAGACAGAGTGAGGAGAGAATGAAGATAGTGAGTTACAACGTGAACGGTCTGAGACAGCGCATAGCGCAGTTCGGTTCTCTCCGGAATCTGCTAAATTCATTCGACGCCGACATCGTTTGTTTTCAGGTAAGCTTCCTAATTCCTCTCATTTCACCATTCTATTATTCACAAATGCTTCCTTCTTTCTTCAGGAGACGAAACTTCGGAGGCAGGAACTCACAGCGGATTTGGTCATGGCCGATGGATACGAATCGTTCTTTTCCTGCACCCGCACCTCCCAGAAGGGCCGAACCGGTTATTCCGGTAACCCCCCCTTCCCCTTTCTCTCAAATGTTATTACTTTTGTTTCCTCATTTTACTTTTTACTTCCTTCAATTCTACCTAATTTCGCATCCCGGATAGTTTACCACGTGTCACCGAATTGATCAAATTAGTGTGATAAACTAACGGAAACCACCAACTTGGTATAACATAACAGAGTGACAAAACTGAAACTTCTTAAACTTTCTAATAAATTTTAGTCAATAAAAAAAAAATGTTTACAAAAATTATTAGTGTGTGTCTCAACTCTACTTCTTAGGCAAGAAAGTGTGTTGAGTGTGCAGGTGTTATTACATTTTGTCGTGTAAAGTCTGCATTTTCGAGTAACGAGGTGGTGTTGCCGCTGGCAGCCGAGGAAGGGTTTACTGGTCTTTTGGGAAACTCTCAAACTAGCAGCAATGACAAATTGCCATTCTTGATGGAAGATCTTGAGGAATTTTCAAAAGATGAACTTCTAAGTCTTGATAGTGAGGGGCGATGCATAATCACAGATCACACTCACTTTGGTGAGTATCCTCTTTATATGCCTTTTTATCTAGTATAAGAGGGGGGGGAAATATTTGAAAGTTGGTTTCTTTGTTTACCAAGTTTCATTTTTCAGGTGTTTTGTACATGAGTGTGACTAGAAAGAATCATGTATATATTTTGTAGGCATTAATCTAATCATCTTCCTTAGTTTTTTTTTTTTTTTTGAAAAAGAAGAAATTTGTAGTTTTTTTGACATAGTTGTGTGTATTGTGTTTAAATTTGTTCAGTTCTTTTCAATGTGTATGGGCCCCGAGCTGGAGGTGATGACACAGAAAGGATTCAATTTAAGGAAAAGTTTTACAGGATATTACAGGTATTTGAAATGTTTTATATGTTAATGGAATCAGTGAATGATATTACTAGATCCAAAAGTCATAGCTTTGCAGATTTTTTTCCATGCTTCAAATGCTGGCTTTTGTTCTTACATGGATTTTGGTAGTATTTTATGCTTCACTTGTGTTATTGGATAACTATACTAATTATAAGACAAGTTGATACTTTGGAGCTAGAGTCTGAGATTCTCCGAACTTGATAATGTTGATCATGTTTGAATTGGTTCATCCAATTGTACCATTGCTAAGAAAATGTGACCTGAATACTGCTTGTCCATCTGAATATGTTTAGAGTTTAAGAAATGGTAGAGCTAGTTTTCAAAATTAGTATTGTTACTATTTCTTTTGTATTACCTGTAAATTAGTATATGATTCAATGAACAATACCCTGTCAAAAAAAGGAAACTCTACTTTTTGAAAAATGGGACATGAATTTCATAGTTTGTGTGCAGTGCTATTTTTTTGGTGACTCTTTTTGTATAGAGCTGAAAATTTTTCATTTTTCTGTTTGATTGATGTTGATAGTCTCTTTAATAGAAAAGATGGGAGTCTCTCCTGCATCAAGGAAGGAGAATATTTGTTGTTGGTGATCTCAATATTGCACCATTTGCAATTGATCGATGTGATGCTGGACCTGAATTTGAAAATAATGAGTGAGCTTACTGCCAGAATTGTATGAAGTATTTTTAATGTCTAATCTAATATGCTGATAATTATCTTAACTTTTTGCCTGAATTCATGTGTAGGTTTAGAAAGTGGTTCAAATCAATGTTAATTGAAAATGGGGGCCGATTTTCTGATGTCTTCAGAGCAAAACATCCTGATAGGTATGGATTTCAGAATTACCAATTTTGTTAAATATCTGATATTGATGTGTAGTGTCTAATTGGAAATTGAATTCCTGATATTGATACCTAGTGAACATTGCCTTGCAGAAAACGAACATAGGAGAACGTTTTAATTCTTTTTAAAATCTTTTTATCTTGCCATCTTTTTTTTTTTTTTTTCCAAGTATAATATCTTTTATCTTTATATTTTTTATGGGATTATGTTGCTTTCAAATTCAAATTGAAGTCACCTTTTCAATTTTCCAAATTCGGATTATAAAAATGTTTTGTTTGAATATAATGAACTATATATCTACTTTAAATCTTATTTTTAGTCTGTATGTCAGACACATTTCTCTGTGCATGTGATTACTACTGTCTAGTAATATATGCATCATCCTCCAAACTTTCCTCTCTTCTTGTCTCTTCTAATTTTACATTTGTGTTTTCCATATTTGGTGGTCACCCTGTCAACATGATCAGTATTAATCTTGTTAAATCATATTTGTATATTTTGAGATTGTATGCAGAAGGGAAGCATACACCTGTTGGTCGCAAAATACAGGTGCTGAAGTATTTAACTTTGGGAGTAGAATTGACCATATTCTGTTTGCTGGTTCATGCTTACATGAATTGGATGACCTGCAGTGCCATAGTTTTATAAGATGTCATGTCAAGGAATGTGATATTCTGACACAGTATAAACGATGTAAACCAGATAGCACACTGAGGTAAGATAGAAGCATTATATGTGGAATCCTAAGCTATTTTTGTCTTTGAAACTAAACGGTTAATTTATTTCTTTTAGATGTAAATTTTAATACTTGGTGACACTGTAACATGCCCTATGTTTTGGATTAGATTATTTTACATTACACATGAAATTTGCAAAAGTTGTCTCCCTACTTTCAGAATTTTTTCCACTAGTGTCAAATGGTTCAATGCTGCATGTCTTCCTTGAGGTTAAAGATATAAGTTTTAACTGACTTTTTGTTCTGCTCAGTCCCCATAGGTGGAAGGGAGGGCATAGCATTAAACTGGAGGGATCTGATCATGCTCCAGTTTTTATGTCTCTTGATGAAATTCCTGAGGTCTCCCTGCACAGCACTCCTTCCTTATCTGCTAGATATGTTCCCATGGTTCACGGCATACAGCAAACTCTAGGTACAAAACATTGTTTCTTCTTTGGATGAGATTTGCTGTTCATATGATGTTATTGTTAATGTTTTTTTGTTTCTGAACCTTTTGTTGCAGTGTCAGTGTTGATGAAAAGACAAGTTTCTGAACAAATGAAATCATGCAAGAGGTCACAAGAAGACATTGCAACGGATAGTACTTGTGAGAGAGAAGAACCAGTTAACAGAGCTGATTCATCCACAACAATTCCAAATGAATGTCATGTTTCTAAATCAGGAAGTGAAAATGAAAAATCAACAACCAGGCAATGTAACAAATCCAACAAAAAATCTAGAAATAGTCAATGGTCCCAGCTCTCACTTCGGTCGTTTTTCCAGAAAAGTACAAATCTTGACAGTGGTGTCAGTGACTCATGTACTGATTACTCAAATAATCAGGCAGAAACCTCTCAACCAAGCCCTCCTTTACAGGAAACTCCTACAGTATTTGATCATTGTAGCAGTCCCAAACAATATGGGTTGGATACTGATACATGTGATCAGGATTCAGCTGGACCAAATGGTAGTTCCACAAAAGAAGAAAAGAGTAATGTGGCTTCACTAGAGTGGCAAAGAATACAACAGTTGATGCAGAACAGTATACCTATTTGCAAGGGCCATAAGGAACCTTGTATTGCTCGGGTTGTGAAGAAACAAGGACCTAATTTTGGCCGCAGATTCTATGTTTGTGCTCGCGCTGAGGTAATCTGTTTCCATTGAGTGATTTTTGGCATTGTGCTTCTAACTTTTTAATGGCCTTTTTAAGAATTATTCTTTTGCACTACACTACACTACACTATAGTTTTGTGAGGACTCGATCCATCTGCCCATCAGAGGAATTTAGTCACTTACTAAAACTAGAGGAATGCTGATCTCTAGTTTTTTGTAAGGTTGTCAAACTCAAGCATTTCTGTGAGTTTATTGATGGTTGGTAAACTCAATTTGTAAACTTTCAGAGTTTGCCACTACACAACAATTTAGTTGTAGGTACCAAATTGATAGTCTTTCTTTTCGTGATAGGGGCCAAAATAAGGTTTTAGTTATAAGAACTGGCAAACTTGCACCATATATTATAAAAAAGAAGCAGGAAAGTGAGGGATTGGGTTTTAATAAGCTATCCTTTGATTATGGCCACCACTTCTGATAGGTTAGATCATATGCAGCAGAATATTAACATGTTTTTCCAATTACAGGGCCCTGCATCTAATCCTGAAGCAAACTGCGGTTACTTTAAATGGGCTTCTGCAAAGTCTAGGAATAAATAATGGGGGAGAATGATTCATTTTCCCTCCTCATCCAAGTTTCTTTCATAAGGACAATGACAATACGGAGCTAAAATATCAGTTTTGCATGATTGTGAGCATTACTAACTTCCTTGAAGGAGCTGCCTCTCATAATCTGTCTACCCTTTTGACAAATATCCATATAGCTTCCTGCTATCATTGTCAATTTTTTGCATGGCACAATCAGCCGTTGGCACACGTTCCTTTATTGGTCAAAATTTATTGAAAGATATAAAATCGTGAGTGAAGTTTATTATATAAGAAGGGAACCCACATAATTTTATGATTTCCAACAAATTTTGACCAATAGTAGGTGTTAAAAGATGTGCTCCAAACATTTCTTCATGTCTCCACAGAGGAGAATAATTAAAGGGTAGACTTAAACAAATTGGATAAGAAAAATTTAGTCCTGCTGTTGATGTTCCTTCTCAGCGTCACACCATGTTTGGTCTGAGATGTGCTCCATCAAGTGTGAAAATAGCCAATTTGAAGTGACAGAGTAAACATAATTATCTTGTGTATGCATGATTATGCATAGGAGGTAAAGGCCACGTATGAAGAAAGCTGTCACGTTATATTACCATGCTACACACTGCCTTTTATGTGGTATAATTTCGGTTTTTGTAGGTACCAGTGTTATCTCACTTTGTCTTTAGCATGATTTTCTGATAGGAGCTTTCTGTCTCTTTCATATTTTCTTTTTCAATCCCAGTCGAGTTTACTGATTTAAAAAAGAAAAAAAAACTGGTTATGGGGAAAAACAACATATATATATATAAAACATCCGTAATTACACTTGTAAGTATTTGAAATCTATTTTCTATATATATTGTAAAAGAAGGTTTTGTTAAGTGAATAAATGTAGTGTTAGCATTATATTCATTTTTATCATTTTTTTTAATTCATATATTGATTTAATTATCTTAAATATAGTAATTTAGATAATTTGAATGAGTATATATTTTGATTTAATTAATTAAGAGAAAAAAAAAGGTGATGTGTTGATAATATAAAATAATTTTACATTGTCAAAAAGTCACAACCAACTGTTCTAGACTTATTATGCATGGGCATTAAATTCATTAATTAAATTATTAAATTTTAAATAGATTTTGATTTTATATAACGTGGTAATAAATTATTAAGTTTTATTGTTTTTTTTTTAATTTGTATATATTATTTTTTGTCTAAATTTAATGATTTTTTCTTTTATTTTAAATTCATATAAATAAATTATTATATTTAATTAAATCATTAGGAAACCATACGAGGCTAGAAGAAAATTATAGGTTCAGAAATAATTAAGATTTTAAGATTTTGTTCACGATTTAGGGATTTGTTCATAGTTTATTGTTTAGGATGTTATTTAGTTTAGAATTTAGGGTTTTGGTTTCATTATTTATAATTTCAAGTTTATGATTTTTGGATCATAATTTATGATTTAACGATTTAGTGTTTAAGCTTTAATGGTTCATTGTTTATAGTTTGAAGTTTAGGGTTTAATGTATATGATTTTATGGTTTAAATTTTAGGGTTTATGATTTGGGGTTTAATATTTCAAATTTATTGGTTATGGCTTTAGGTTTAGGATTTGTGTTTAAGGTTTATGGTTTTAAGCTTTTAGTGTTTATTGATTCATGATTTAAGATTTAGAGTTTATGATTCATTGTTTCATAGTTTATAGTTTATGGTTTATGCTTTTTGGTTCATGATTCATGTTTTATGGTCCAGTGGTTAGGGTTTTTAGGATTTAAAATTTCTTGGTTTAGGCTTATGGTTTATAGGTTCAAGGTTTGAGATGTACGATTTATGGTTTATAGTTCATCATTTAGGATTCATGATTTGATGGTTTAGGATTTAGGATGTAAGATTTTTATGTTTAGGGTTTAGAGTTGAAGGTTTTAAGGTTTAAGATTTTTGGTTTATGATTCAAGGTTTATAGTTTATGGTTTAGGATTTCATGTTTCAAGTTTCATGGTTTGTGATTTAAGGTTTCATTAACTAAATTCTAAACCTTAAACCATGAAATCTTGGATATTAAAACCATAAATATTGAAACATGAAACCCTGGATATTAAAATCATAAACCTTGAACCATGAAACCTTAAACCAAGAAGCATACACAATCAATCTTAGACCATAAAATCCTAACCTATGAAGCATTAAACTCTAAAACCCTAAACCTCGAACCATGAATCAAAAACATTAAATCAAAAACATTAGACTATGAAACTCTAAACATAAACCCAGGAACCATAAACCACAAACTTTGAACCCTAAATGATGCATTTTAAACCCTAAAACTTTAAACACTTATCCTTGAACCATATATTCCTAAAACCTTATACCATGAACCCAAGATCATAAACCTAAAATCATAATCTATAAATCTTACACCATAAACTGTAAAATCATAAATCATAAACTATAAGTCATAAAATCTTGAATCATAAATTATAAACCTTGAATTGTAAATCTTAAACACTGAATAATAAACCAAAAAGCATTGAACCCTTAACCATACAATCATAAATCCTAATAACCGATACTTTATTTACTTGTACTTACATTATGGTTTATTTCTACTAACATATATTTATATTAAATTTAAATATCATTGATTAATATATTAAAAATATAATTATAAACTTAGTATCCGTGCATGCATGGATTATTGTGCTAGTTTTAATATAAATAAAAATTGACACTGTGTATTGATGAAATAACATTAATATATTAACGAGTAGTTTTTTATTAAACAATTTTGTTGTATATATTTTTTATATATAAATTGCTGTAAGTATAACGTTGGTGAGATCAGTGGACTGATTACTTTTAAAAGATAAAATCGCATATATAACTTGAAAACTCTTGTTTATACTGTGTTAATAATGGACTAACTATTCGAATAATAAAAGAGTTTTTTCCAGAAGCAACATCAAGCTTTTGCTTTTAGCCTCAAATTTTCTAGTTCCAAGAATCAACATAAGTATTTCTACGCACTATTCCCAGCAGTGACTGATTATATTATGATTATAATCTATTGTAACAATAATTGATTATACATAATCAATTATTGAAAGAATTTAATTTACACAACCTTAGTAATGGAGATTAATAACATCAATGGTGGGTTCCATGCCTCATGGTCTAAAAGTTTGATAAGCATTGGAGTTTACTTTTTTCGTCAGATTATTCTCTGTCCTCAATAGTATCTAAAAACAAGCTTTAGGTCACCATTTAAACCCTCAACAAAACCAAACGAAACACAATTTATCAAACATGTTATCTCCCACAAGTTATCACTTTAATAAAAATAGTAACAGTAATAGGAAAGAAAAGAAGTTAATCAAACAACTGAAAGTTTTTTGTCAATTAGCAATTTAGCTTGCATAATAGAAAGAGAAGAAAAATAATATTCAATTAGCTTAGAAGACAAGTACATGCCACGGAGTTGCAAGACGGCCTTCTTAAAATACAACATCCAGAAGCAGAGAATAAAAAAAAGATATATGTTCACCTAAAAAAGGAATATTTCTACAGGAGAGATTGATAAGTGAAATCATTACATGATCATTTTTTTTTTGTACAAAAGGAAAGAGATAGATTAGAGAAACATGTACAGGTGGCTCAATCCAATTCTTTAGCATGCACATCTCCAGTCAGTATAAGGAAAAATGTTAATTTTTTAACAAACTTCAACTGTGTTCATGCCAGAAATGGAAAACCATTACCAGGATCCGATCATGGTGAGTCTCAGATACCACTTCCAATTTTAAAATCTGAAAGAGTGGCAGATTCTCGAGCCTCAACTGTTGATGATGGTGCTTCCTTCTTGTCAAACCCAAAAAAGGAGCAATTCTGGAATGCATCCAGGCTGCTGGCTATCAAGCGATTAAGTCCACTAAGACTATCACTAAAAATTATATCTTCACTATGGTATTTAGTTGATGATGGTATATCCAAATCCAAAGGTCCCAAGGAATCAGGCTGCAACATGATCGAATTGAAAGAGAGTAGGGAATAAAGTCAGATGCATTGTGTGTATATATTTCAAAAGCAAAAATAGTAGTTCCATCTTTCTAATGAATATAACAGTTCAAATTTTTTTGAAGCTCAGATTTATTATTTTGTTGTTTGATAGTTCAGAGTGACAGAATGTAAACATGTTTGTAACGACTTCCTGCAAATGGACTCGGGGAAAAAAATTGGAGTATAGAAAGAAAAATACCCAATACATATCGGCTAGCGCACTAAAATCCTTTCCTAAGTGTTCTTGGATATCTGCATCAGACTCGGAACTGTCCATAGGCATAGGGTCTGTATGAGCATAATCATCCACAAGCCTCTCTCTTTCAGGTGACAGCTGCAATAAATACTCTGAAAATTAAACCGTGTTTCACTTCACTAGCAATGTTCTAGTAATAACAATTAAGATATGCTACCTCATCCAATTTGTCAAAGCTTCTTTCAGGATTTTTCTCAGACTCTAAAGGAGCAACTAGAGATAAACAAGGACGGTCTTTTTTAAATAAAAAGGCATCACAAGTTTCTTCAGCATCCCAGATGGAAGACATATGGGATGCCAGAGATGATTGTCCCATCTTGTCTTGGTGTCTAGATATGTGAGCAGCAATAGCAGCATCAAAAGAATCACTACTAAAAGGAATTTGCTGCACATCATGACAATTCTCAGCAATAGGAGGATTGATGCAGTTATCAAGATCCTGGGACACTCCTGAAAGTAGGTCCCCCACACTAATGTTGGTTAGGCTGTCAGCCCACTCTACAGCTGACACTGTTCCACTGCTTAATCTCAACTCATCCTGAATACATGCAGAGACTTAAAAGTTATGGATACTGATAATGATACATGATGCAACTTAACTAACCAAATAAAAAGTCTGGTTAGTGTATAGTGTATACCACTCAATCATGTAGTGCATAATTGGAACATAACAATCTAAAAAAGGAGGGAAGATATGCCCAAGATCACAGGAAATGAGAAAATTTATATCATGAGCCATCAAAGTACAATAAGGTAACACTTCAAGATCCTATGAAACAAGATGAAAGTCTAAAGTAATACCATAGGGAAAATAAAAGCTACAAAAATTGAGAGGATGACAATTACCATGTCTTCCAACTGTGTAGTCACAGCACCATCCCTAACATTTTTTCCATGCCATGGTGTATTGGCTGTAGGATTACGAGATTCCTCAGTATTTGTATTCAGGTAAACACGGTTGCCTCTAGTATTAGACAAATCAGTTGAAGCAGTGATAAGAGTATGGTTTCTGTTCATGGATGTTCTGCAATCTTCAAAGAACTCCATGGAATGAGTATTAGTCGATGGTGTAGGAAATGAAACTGAATTCACAATCTGATCCTTAGTATTGTCCACACTACTTTTGGATTGTCTGAGCATGGAGCCAGATGCTACAGGCACTTGCATATTTAATAACCCAAGCTCAGTATTGGAGAACCAACCATACCTTCACAAAGATAAGCAAATATGATTGTTACAATGTAGATACAGTAAAACATACACAGATACTCCTCCTGCTTGAGGTGTCAGGAGTGTCAGGTATGCTTCCAACATGAACACCTCTTGAACACTGTACAACACGTCAGACATTGCTCACTAGGTGTTTTAAACATTTAGAAAAGTCAAATTGTATATATACAGAAAATATTAAAACATAATGTCTCATTTTTTTTAGGTTCACTATCATAGGATGAAGGAGAATAAACGTTAAAAATAATGCCTCCTGGTTATTTTGCCAGGATCATTATCATTGGAAAGTGAATAATAAATCTTGAATATCAATTTAAATTATTTGCCATGTTCATCATATTTTATTTTCCTCTGATGGATATATGTGTATGTCCCAGTATCCTATATTTTGAATCAGTTGTGTTGAAATATGTATGTCAAAGTCCGTGTTTCATAGCATTAGTTGACCAAAGTATAGGCTATGGGTTTCTCCAAGAGAAGAAATAGGAAGGGAACTTTTTTCTACAAATATTTGTACAAGTAGCTCAATTTTCGCACATGAAAAATTGATATCAATTTCATCTCCATTGTAATCAACAAATCAAAAGCTAGGAATTGAAATATATTTGATTCTATTCCATATTAATTATTCTTAATCTATCTGTTGTCTTTTAATTAAATAGACTATCTCATTTGACACACACAAGCCTGATTACAAATTAACCAATTAATCAGTGATGAAGTGAATGAATTTTCACAATTAAGTAGTTTTTTTACATGTCACTGTCTAGTTACTTCAAACATAACAATAAACCAAGAGGGCAAGATAAAAGAGGTACCTTAAACGGAATATGGGTGGACTTCCAATCATTGCATATATATCTGCTGCACTAAGAGTAGATTCCTGGGCCCATCTCGGATAATTAATCAAGTTTTCCCTTTGAATACCATACGGAAAAAGCATTAATTCTCCAACTGCTATGCTTGAATTACCCCATTTACGGTTTAGATGTTCTAAAATTGATGATATCTTCTTTCGAGTACTAAGTGTAAGCTCCAGGTGTGGATTATGCTTATCCTAGGAGAGAGAAAAAAAAGATAAAGATATGATAGTTTCCAAAAGCACTTTTACATTGTTAAATTAAGATGCTTGTTGGCTTTCTTTTATACTCACCATTTCCAATGCTCTTCGAGTAGGTTCATCAATTGGAAATAACTGGAGCTTAAGTTTCATACTATTATTCACATTATTATCAACAAATTGATTTTGTGGACATGTGGGCAAAGGAGGCAGGACAAAATCAGCAGGATCAGAACATTTTTCTCCTGGAATGAATGTAGAAAAATCAGTGTGAAGTTAACGAAGATCCAAGAAAGCCCTTGTGGAAGCAAGGATAGGATAAAACTCCAAGTGTGGTAGCTACCTGGATTCTCCTGGTCTTGTTCAATTTCTGTAACAGTTGCAGCTCGCTCCAAATGCTCGGCAGCATCTGCAACTAAAGAAACACCAGCAATTGCAGCCTTCTCCCATTTTCTGTAAGCAGCCGTTGAAATTGTACCTGAGAAAGAGAGAGAACATATTTTTTACTGAAAAAGGAAGTAAAACATTCACTAATGCAAATTTACTTCAAATATATATTATCCAACTATCATGAAGGAGAAACTAGTTCAAAGCAGAAAATGGTAAAAGAGATCTTGAAGAGAATTGAAAAAGAATCACCAGATTTCTTTCGTTGCCTTGTTGTTTTCATGGTATTTGAATCTCCTTTAGTGTTACTACGGCTAACACCCATGTTTACATTGCGCTTTGTAGGTGGTTTTGAAGGTCCCAATTTTAAAATATTTTGACTGTCAACAAGAACCAGTTTAACTGCACGGGCATCATTTCCTGATGCTCTACTTTGATTTGAGACTGCAGTAGGCAAAGAAGGAAGACAATTCCCTCCATGTAACGGTCGCTTCCTCACATTTTTCTTCCGGTCCTTCAATAATTGGTGCTCCTTTGTGACAAAAAATATAGATCAGCTCCAGCACATACAGAAGATATTTAAAAAAAAAAAATATCCCAAACAAATATAAATAGCCTTTACTAACCAAGGCTTCTAAGAAAATTTTAAATCTTCGGGGCTTCAGGTGAAGCTTTGAGGCTTTGCAGCTATACTTCTCTAATAAAGACCACCTGTGTCACAGGTAAAAGTGAGAAACTTTCAACACAAAAAAACTCGCATAACAATAGTGGTATACCCCTATTCTTATTCAAGAAATTACTATATTATGATTAATTAAAAAATGCAATGTCAATGTAAAAATGTTTTACACTACATTACTAGGGTGCATAGTAGGAGAGTAATTGGCTCACACTAACAAAATCAATGAGGGATTTATAAGTCAGCGAGGGGATATGCACTGTAGCCATCTGCCCACATGATGGCAGGAGGGTCATAAGGAATTGGTTACGAGGTTAGGAACAAAAGGGATATAAACAACAGGAGGGAAAGAGAAGCAGGCATGAAATGATTGAGGTGGACAGACTATGGGAGGGTTGAGGAGATTCTAATTCCCCTTGTTATTTCTTTTTTTTCTTCATTTCTCAGCAATTTTAGTCTTAAGAAGAGGGATACCTCTTGTATGGAGCTTAGTCTCCTCTATTCTATTGTTAATTCCAAATTTCTTTTGTCTGCCATAACATTAAATAAGTTTATCATGCAGTTGTTAACATGCATTAAATGATGTGACATTACATCATTGAATGATGGTACAAAACTCTTTTGACTAATAGTGTATCAAAATATAAAACTCATCAGAAACCCAACTAGTTATCATTCAAGGCATATACTCATTAACACTCCCACATTTCCACCGCATAGTATCTCTGATGCACAGACAGCCTGGTTAAACTCCTAATATACTTTTCAGTCATTTGAGAACCTAAGTAAACTAAATGTATGTGGAAATGTAATAATTTCTCATCAATTAAGAGTTTCTCAAATTACAGGAGACACTTAAGATTCATGAATGAACTAGGGAAAATGACTTGATAATAGATCCTAACAATTTCAGTCTCAAAATCGGATGTCATCTACTGAGTCACTAAAGGATCCAATCTATTCTCAAATTAAAAAAGGGTCTTTACATGGGATGTTATGTACTTTTAAGCAGATTAGTCAAGAATTTCACCACTTAATATTTTTACTACCAAAGATGATTACCTCATGATCTATGCTGGATATATGAAGCATTACATTTCTATACAAGGACATGTTATCCTCCCATTATCAACCTGTTTTTTCCATGATTTTTTTTTAGAATATATATTATCTTTATATTATCTTGATAGTTATTATCTTTATATTATCTTATTAGTTATTATTTCTCTTTATCTTTATATGATGTAATCAATTACTGAGGGTTTCCTCAATATAAATAGAGATGAGGTGTGGTTTTCTTCAACACACATTCAGTAAATACATCATTCTATTATGGTATCAGAGCCAGGTTGAGGGGATCAAGGAAATCGTAATTCACCAGGGACAATTTGTTCCGGTGAATCTTCTTTCCACGACCTCTCTTTACTTCCCAGTGATCCTCACTTCCTCCCATGACAGCGATCCTCTCTTCCTCCCTAGGTTAAATTTTTTTTTTTTTTTACGTGTATACAATAAAATAAACTAAAGTTCAGTTCTTCACCAATGCTCAATTGTAGAAATAACTTTTTTTAACTAGGTGGACAAAAGGATAGTCTACATCTTACACATGCGCATGGTCATGCCACGCATCCACATGTATATAAACCAATTTAAACAACCACTATGAGTAAACTGTTACCAGCGAAGCATTGCAGCATTAGTATCTTTAGAGTTTTTGGCATCCAAACATAATCCTGGACCAAGAAGTTTGTTCATCCGTCTCACAAGTCGGTAGTAATAATGCCTGACCTGCAAGTGAGTCCCCACATGAAAAAAAAAAAAGGGTAAGAAAACTAAAACAAGTCATGATATTAGTGGCAATAAAACTAAAAATAAACATTTTTGGGGGGAATGGGAAAGGGTTAAAAGCCATGTGGAGTTGTAATGGATACCTGATCCTTGTTTTTACTTTGTACACGGGAAGTGATTTTCTCAAAATTCTACATTCAAGAATATTTCAATCAGCAATCATTATGATACCATAAGAAACCAACACAGAAAGGTAACAACACCAAAGATAAATGTACCTTCCCAACTTGTCGTAACGCAGTGAAGAAACTTTCCTCCTCTTGTCGAGTCCACGCAGCCCACTGCCTGGTTGGTTTTTTTGCAGCTATGTATGACATCAAGCAATTAAACATTTAACTTCTCATCTCAACAATGGCACGCATCAAAGCCCAACTGTACACTTAAAAAAAATAGGAATGAAGCTCGAAAACTAACCTGGCAGCTGCGGGTTAACAGCAATTGCAACAGGTGTGGAAACACCAGGATCCCCATTTTGAACTGAAACTACAGTCTCTGGCTGAAACTGATTATTCGAATCATGTGAGATTGGTACCTCGACCTCCATTTTTTCTTTTATTACATACTCTTCCTCCTCCTATTCAAATTCAAATTCACCAAAGGTTCAGTTTCATTGAGAATTACAATTATTAGGGAAACAAATCTCATGCCTCAGCTGCAACACAGGGAATTTGACCCTTGAGGAACAGGAATCACAATTATTGAATATATGCACATGTCACAACGCACAATGTAGGTTACAGGCACATAAAAATCAATTCATACTCTAATTAGTTTTCCACACAGAAAATATTCGAGAACATGTAAACGATGCATGGAAATTGTTTTATTCTAATTTAGATGAAACTGACGAAAAGGAATCGAGGATGCTCACAAGGAACACCATCAAATTGTAGCTCAGGGGACAAAAATATTTTACCTTGTGGAGCGGTATCTTTCGATTTGATGAGCTGCGGAAACGGAACAACGGAGGAATTGCGAGATTCTAAGCGAGAAAGGTAGCGAAATGAAGGGAAATTGAAAATCTGCAAACCCTAACGCGATGCGCAATGATGATGAAAGAAGAAGCAAGATCGACGAAGCACCTGCATCTTCTGTTCTTCTAAATCTAAACGCTTCGATTCCAGTCGTTGCAATTTTTAATTTTTAATTTTATTTTTAAAAAAATACCAATAGTCCTTTATTCCTTATGTATTACAATTTGGTCCTTTTATAAGAATTTTGAAATATTTATGCTTTTATAAATATTGATTAAATAGCTCTAAATTTTAATTTTAATTTTCAGGGAAATAGCTCTAAATTATTAATTAAATGCATTTTACCATAGAAGTAAAACATGGATGAAGTTGGATTGGGAATTTGGGATTGAGAAACTTTCAGACCCAACCCAATATAAAAATATTTGGGTTGGATTAGGTTGAATTGATAAATATAAATAAATTTGGATTCAGATTATAATGAATAGATTAAAACAATGTATTAATTCATTCACACCCATTAAAATTTTATTACAAAACTCAATTTATCTATGATCCATGTAATGAAATCATTTTTAAAAATTATAACTATTTAAAATAAAAGCGTTTTTTTCTCAATTATCCAAAAAGATATTTTCCAATTCAACTGATATTTTCAACTCAGTCATGGCCAAATAAATCTTCAACTCGACCTAAGTAATATTCATCTTGGCATTGGCAGAGTAAATTTACCTTATCTTATTCCTAACAACACCTTTTCATATTAAAAACAATTTAAGCGAATAAGATTAAGTGGTAATCAATTGTGTTTACTTAAATATAATGTTTCTCTCATAATTTTTATCATCTTATCTTATATTCTTTGTTTGTTTGTTTTTTAATCCTTACATGGTTTTTTTACTTTCACAAACTATTCTTCTCTAGGTAATCCTTTTAAACTTTAGGCTATAAAGATAACTAACAACTCACAGAAAAATAAGCACATATTATAAATCATTGAACACAAAAAAAAAAAAAAAAACATATTATAACTTCATCATCAAGTTAGGATATAATATCATCAAAATCAACCTAAATAAAAACCCAAGACACTTCTTCATTCATGTTTGTCTTCAGAAAAATGTTTTTTTTTTTTTTTGCTTGAAAGAAATTGTGTGAATAAATGATTTTTTTAAAACCTATGAAGAATGGTGTATATTTCTTTAGTCCTATTTCCATGTAGCTCTTAATAGTTGAAAGTGAACCAATATAAAATTCATGGTGTACATTTCTTTAGTCCTATAATAATATCCGATATTTGCTTTCAATATTTTCTGTCATCTTGCATTTTAAAGAATTGCATATAGGTCTTAATCATCTTTAAATCGTTTGAACATTTTCTTGACATCACAAACACAATCAAATTGAATAATTTCCTTCTAACACTCACTAATTGAAGTACCATACAAATCAGGTTTTCAATAAAGGTTTTGAAAATCTAATTCGCCCCCTTTTGGATTGATGATTGCGTCTAATCGTTGTGACTATGAGTTGCCACCTAGAAGGTTTATACGAAAGCATAATCTTCAAAATATGATGTTTTTAAATATAACAAAAAAAAAAAATCCTTAGTGTTCAATTGTCATTCTCATATTAATGTCAATAGTTAAATGCCTCTTCAGGTCTATTACGTTGCCTTACTTGTTCTCTATATTATTATTGTGCATGAAACATTTCATTTTGGTGAAAGAAAAAGAAAAACGTCTAGTACATGAATAGCCATGATCTCTATATCATTGTGAACATTTTAGTTATTAGATCCAAGTGTTCATGATCAATTACGAAACATAAGCCTCCCAAACAATCTTTTTATTCACATGTAATCAAAGAAAGCACTATTCAAGAAAGTTCATACGATGTTTGCCAACAACTTATGGGCAATAATTAAGACCTTTCAAGACCAAAACGGAAAACACCAAACGAGACTTATTTTATGGCCCCAACACATTTGAGATCACTCTTCAAGCCAGTAATCACTGATGCAAACTCACCAGCTAACTCTAATTGAGGACCGTAATTACAAAGAAAAAATTTGAAACAACTAACAGCATAAAATAGAAGAACCATGAACATGAACCTATATTTCCTTTGATTAGAAGATTTCAAATCAAAACATTAAAGTCCTTAGCTACCTCTACAAAATACAGTAATCATAAGAAGTGAGAACAACAGATACAGAAAAAATATCAGAATCAACTTGTTAAAAGTTTAGCTTCTACAGTCTAAGTTTAAACGAAAAAGTAAATGAAGAAAATAAATCTTGGTGGGGTTACCATGGGCAACGGATTATTTTCTCAAATTGACTGTTATAGCTAGATGTATAGTGATGCTTCAATTCCAACCCCAACTGTTCATCCTTCTTAGTATTGTTTCTCTCTCTATGGCCCTCCTGTTTGTAGTATCAAAGCATCAATCAATGAGTACGGGAGTACAAAATGAAACTTTTTAATAAGAAAAAATATTTTGATGACATACAAAATAAAGATGTAAACAAGGTGCTTCATCACAATTCAGCACAAACTTGACTTGTAGAGCATTTGATATGTTAATTTAAAAAATACAATTATTAGAACCAGATGCATATTTGGCTGATAAGATGTATTTTCTTTTTCATGGTAATATTAGATTAGATGCGTACAATATTCATTATATTGAACACCTTTGTAGCTTTGGAAAGCACAACCCTCCACTAGTATAGGTGCAGGGCTTATTGATATTTTAACGATTATAAAGCACAGATATGCTTTGTGCTTTCTAGAGCCTATAGCAGAAACACTAAGCCCCCAGCAGAGACAGAGCATATGTCCCATTACACAAAATACTAACAAGGTGATGAAAAGTTGTCATATTAAAACTCGACCTATCAATGCTGAAAATATCATATTAAAACTCAATGCTTAGGAAACAATTGACAGGATGTATATAAAACATATGACAGTGACATAACAATCAAGTGCAAAATCTCTCACCTGTAGAGTTATCAATTTAAGATTGATCAGTTTCACAAACTTGTCAATCTTCATCATCAGAGCTGGCATCATCACTACTATAATCACTGGTATCACTTCCATCAAGGTCCAAATTAACAGGCTGCACTTGAATAACTTCTGATTGCTTGGGCTGAGGAATGTGAGGTTGCATTTGTTGCTCTGCAAATCTCGGTATTTGAAGTGAATCCATGGGAGGCAACGGCACAGGATCCCCTGGTTTCCACCCAGGCGGGGGAAGTGGCATATCAATAGGCAATTGCACAGGCATTCCAGGCTTCCAGCCAGGTGGCATCGGAGGCAACATCCCTTGAAATGCAGACAAATTTGGAACTGCATTGGGATCCACCTGTGGTGGAGGCTCAACAATAGCTTCAACAATTTTCTCCTTGGTTTCAACTTCTTTAGGCAATCCAACATCAAGGTTGGCAAAATTATATAACTGCGAAGCTCTCATTTGCTCTTCTTGTGGTGCAGGTGGCAGTGCGCCACGGAGAGGAGCTTCGCCGGCTCCGAATTCCGGTGGTGCAAAGGTGGTGTAACTTATCCGGTGGGAGTACGATAATATATCCGACAGCTTCAGCTGAGACGAGACAGTTGATGAAGTCATGGAATCATCATCTCCAGATTTCGATCGCTTGGAGCGGCGATAATTGGAGTAATCATCAATGAGGATGTCGAGGCAGCACTCAGCATCTTTGAGTTTGTTGGCAAATGCAAGCAGTGTCGAATCTTGGGAGCAAATTTCGCGGTCAATTTTTTGCTTGGCATCTTGAAGGTCAAGAATCTCTTGGAGTTCAGCAACGGCTTCGAAGATTTGGGTTTGTAGAATAGTAAAAAGGGAGATGATTTCTTTGGCATTGGAAGGAGAAGTGTCGAGTGGGGTAGACGAATGGGAAGAGAGGAAAGTTGGAAGGGAACCACGGAAGGCAGTGACCCAAAGGGACCTATTGGGGGAAACATCAAAGAGCTTGGTAGCTAAGGAAGCCATTTGGACAAGAAGTGCTTGGGCTCTAGGGAGGGGTGGAAGGAGAGACAAGAGAGCTGAAGAAGGGGTTGAAGAGTTGCGGTCTTGGGGGTGATGGGTCTGTGTTGGAGGGAGCTTCGGAGGGGTAGGGTTCGGAATTGATGGGGAGTTAGGATTTGCAAGGCCTAGCCTAGCAGGGGAATGCACAATTTGGTGTTGAAGCATTTTATGTTTCTGGAAAACACAATAGGTAACAGATTGGAATGAAGGGAAGAAGAAAGGACAATTAAGTTCTAGAGGTTGAAGGGTATTTGAACTTCAAGGCACACAAAGCATTTTCTCCATTCACCAAATCACCAAGGCATAAAAGACATCACCCACACTGCAAAAGCACAAGTGAGAGACTATACTCTCACGATTAAAGGGTTTTAGATGCTGAACTTCGCCTCAATGTTCCATGCAGAATCAAAGCACCATGTAACTTTCTTGTTCTGTCTCTGCACCTGCAACAAAAACACCTTGGTGTTAACTGAAAAAGGCTGAAAATTTTTCTTTAAGCAAGTAACAAATTGTAGCATGATGAAGCAAGACGATCACAAAAACAATAACATTGAGAAATTAGTAAAACTGTAGCATAATGAATTGCTAAAAATCATAGAACCACAGTCTACGAATGCAAAATGCTGTAGAATCAGCAAATCACAATTCAAAAACACTCAAAACTATTGCTACCAAAACTTAATAAGTTATCAAACAGAGGAATTACTGAGAATGAAGCACAAAGCTGAAAAACATCATAAAGCAAAATGAGTTTGTCAGGAGCTAAGATAATAAATCCAACACACTAAGAATCACAAAGTAATGTCACAAAGTAATGAACCAACAAGGCAACACAAAGAAGAATAAAAAAGAGTCCAAAAACTAACAAGCAAAAGAATCAAAGACTTGCAGCCCTACAGTTGTACTTAAACTAAACCAGATAGGCAAAGTTAGGAAGAAATATTACATCCATTGTAACTTTAAGAAATATTTTAAAATAAAGTATAATAACAACAGAGATCAAGTGCATCATTAGTAGAAAAAAGCTAACAATGGCCACACATTTCACTAATAGGTTGTACTCTGTAGCGACAGTGACAATAACAATCACTTGGCACAAAAAGGAATAAACAGAGAAGCACCCAATTAAAGCAAAGCAAGTTGCTTGTGCCCTTGAAAATATTTATATCAAAAAACCATAATCATGTGTTCAAGACACAGAATACAAGAGAAGGAAAACAACCAGCAAATTTTCACTTTATTCTGCATTTTATGCTCATATATTATAGTTGTAGTCTCATTTATTAAATCCCCATTCCCTAGCGACATAAACAATTACACTTACTGGTACAAAAACCAAATCTCAATGTTATAACAAGCAAAAGGACTGTTATCATTGTATAATCTAACAGCTCTGGCAACTTATTAGTTGTTAATGTAACTACAAAAACAAAATCAGACAACAAGCAAAGTGACATGTACTACTCTTTGACAGGTAAAGCGACATGTTTAAAGAGGAAAAGTGACAAAGACTTGATCATGATTCAGGTTTTAAGAATGACAACGATAATTTGCAAGGGAAAAAAATCAGGGGAACGAAAATGAACAAAAAAAACAAGAAACCTCGAAGATGATTCATTGAGGGTTACTTACCTAGTTTTTGGTTGCTTTCTCTCACCTAATCTTCAGTTTGATTTCAGAATCAAAGAAAGCATCGAAGGTTCGACGAGGGATCCACAAATCCGCACATGAGAATTCTCAACAAGGGTTTTTTTAAATTTTTGTTTTGGGAATTTTGGACTTTGGCAAAAATGATGCCGTTTTGGTGTTTAAAAAAGAAACACATGAGCCAGCTGGGTTACATTGACCCGTTGGGTTGTGGATTCAAGCTACAAACAGTCAAATCAAACTCCTCCCACTAGGTCTGTTGAATGACTAGTAACATTACTACAAGCAAAGTTTTAAAACCCTAACTGGCGATCGAACTGATCAAGGCCTTGGGTCACTAGTCAAACCTGAGTCACTAGTTGACCCGGAAGTCTATATTAGAAAAATAAAATAAAATTTCATACCTACCTTGAAAAAAGTGTAAAAAACAGTTTTATCACAATAGTTTTCTTATCCTCCTCAATCATCTTACAATGTCCCCAAGCTATATCTGTCTCCGTTCTAATAAGCCTTGAATTTTGAGTAGAGGCAAATTATGCCACGACAAAAAAAAAAAAAAAAAACATTTTAAAGACATGCACAATTCAGAATACAGTGAAACAGCAACACAATAGCAATACAGCAAAAGGAATTACAAATATATTGAACAATCAAGAAATAAAAAAGCATATTACAGAGGCCATAGCACGGTCAAACGCTTCAGAGTAAGGGTCATGCATAAAGCATTAGTCAAAACTCAAAAGTTCAATTTTAGGCGCCAGTATCAAAAAGCGCATACATTAAATTACTAAAAATGAGCACTGATTAATCCCAAAGGAACCGAGAACTCAATGAGAAGACCAGAAACTAAGCTAAAGCAGGAGTAAGACTGTAAGAGCACGAGCAGAAACATACCGTGGTGAGGCTGAGGCTGAACTCTGAGCGCAGAGACGAGTAGAGAGGCGTGAGAGAGATTAGGGCTCCTGTTGTTTGAGCTTGACAGACAGAGTCGTCGACATCGGACTTCTCTGTTGTTGGTTTATCATTGAGCAAAACGACGTCGATTCATTAAGCAAAAAGACCGATCGGGTTAAAGTGCATAGAATCAGTGTTTTTAAAAGAGCTATCAGATCGGAAATGCATCTGAGCCGTTTTTCCTTCTTCCTTCTTTTATCCCTATTCGCGCAAGAGGCATATCTTCAGGCTCATCCGTTTGGTCTGTTGATTGATTGTTGTATCATTAAATTAAAAGGGTAAAATATGTTTTTATGCATGTTAGTATAAGAATGTATCATTTTAGTTCTTATCAAAATTTTAATAGTTTTTTTTTTTTTTGGGTAAAAATTGAAATGTGATGTTTTTTACTTCGGAATTAGGTTTATATTTTTTTTTGTTAAAATATATTTTTTTAATGTATATATATAACGTTTTAAATGAGAACATCTTTTAAATAAAAATAATGAGAACAAATAATAATAATCCTTGGATTAAAATTAAAAATAATAAATATATCAAATTAAAACATCAATTTTAAGTGAATTATTATGAGATCATATCCCTCCCTCTCTGTCTCTCAATTACGTTTTTTTTTTCCAATAGCACAAGTATATAGACTAAACAATCACAATTGAATCATTTTGACAATTTTAGTTGAATTTTATGAGATTTAGTCATTTTGGGTCAAGTGTCTAAAATTATTATTTGTCACGTTTTATTAATGTTTTTGACACTATTCTTTGTGCAACCTATAACTTTTGACACAGATCTCCGATTTTGATGATTCTTGTCGTGTTTGAAAGCTAAGGAGGAGATTTACAATTTTGTGTCTCACAAGGATTATCTAATTCAGAAGTTTCAGGGGTCAAATTTGGAATTCAATGTTACGATCCTACACTTATAATAATTCCACGTTTTAGTTTATAATTAGAGATCATTTGGTAATTGTAATTAGTTAAGGTAATTTTTATTTAGTGGGTTTAAACCTTGTGGGGGGGCCACGTTTTTGACATTTTGTTTTTAGCTTTTTCCCTTTTACAAGACAACAATTACATTACACAACACTACTCATTGAATAAAAAATATCACATTTACTCTCTTCTCTTCTCTTCTTTTTCCTTTCTCCTTCATAAATTTCGTGCAGCCCCTTGCAGCCATCATGAGGATCTTCATGGAAGGCTAAATCCTCTTTACAACTCAAGAATCATGTGTTTATAGGTAAATATAAGTTACTCTATTCTCAATTTTGAATTTTGCCCATGAAAATCTTTTTTCCCCTTTTTCTAATTTTCAATTTCCTTGTTTAATGTATGATAATGATTAGATTAGGGAATTGAAATTTGAATTTGGGTTAATTACAATCAATTGATTGTAATTTAATACGATACATGCTTGAATTTGGGAAAACTAGGAATGCGATAGTAATCTGGATTTTTTTGAATGAATGTAAGGTGATTGCCTTAAATTTTGTATTGTTGGGAATTTCATGAGTATGAATTTGACTTATCCTTGTTGGAACTGTGATTATTTCTCCATAAGCATAGGTTCTTGAGTTATATCTCTTTGATTCTATTTTCGTTTATTATTTAGAAATTTGTTTTATTGCTTTAATTTCTGAAAATCACACAAAATCCCCCTTATTTTGAATTGAATGCAAGGTGTTTGATGAATTGTATCTTTGAGAAAATGACTTGAGATAATCTTATATTGCAAAATTTATTGGGGAACTTAATTACTTTTGACGGCGTGTTTGATGTGCTCCGTCAATTACCACCGTCGTTCTTACTGTCGACGGTGGTGGTGGCGACAACAACAAGGACATCAACCATGATGGTGGCAATAACGATGGTCTTAACGGTGGCAAGAACGACAATGGTAACCATGTTAGTGGTGGTGACCATGTTGATTATGGTAACGATGATTATAGTAATGATGACAACTCTTAATTAGGATCTCATGGTGATACACTTAAAATTAAGATCTCATGACAACTCTTGAATAAGATCTCATGGTGGCGATGGTTATTGTTTTGCCTATATGCTTGTTAGGGGTGTTCATGGGTATGGGTAAACCGCGGCCCAACCCAACCCAACCTAACCTAACCCGATTTGAACAAGTTGATAGAGTGTTTGGGTCAGACCCAACTCAACTTAATCTCAACTCGATGACTTACGGGTTGGGTAACGAGTTTTGTTGTATGAACCCATAACCCACCCAACCCAACCCTAACTACATATAATAATAATGATAATGATAACAAAACAAAAAGTTTACTCTCACTCACTCAACACTTTCACCCTCTATATATACCTCCTCACTTTCAAAAAAACCCTCAAAATAGAAACCTTCTCTGTGCGAGTCATCGCTGTCCTCTATTGTTGCATCACTGCAAATCACTGTCACCCTCTGCTGTTGCATCACTGCGGCCATTCGTGTGTCACTGCAACTCTCTTGCACGACCCTTTGCTGCGTTGTCCTTCACTGTGCGTCGCCCTCCGCTATTGTTTGTTATATGATAAACAACTTTTAAAACACAACAATAAGCAGTAGTAATATTTTTATTAGATTTTATTTGGTAATTTTTTTCACACTCTTTAGAAAATTAAATTAATATGGTTTATCTTGATATAATCTGCATTAATTCCTACTATTGTTTGTAATTTGACAAGGACTTTTCTGAAAATAAATCTGAGATTGCCATATTCTTTTTTAAATTTTCATTTTGCTTCTTTAGAAAGTCAAGTCCATATGATTCATCTTGATAGAGTCTGCATTAATTTCTACTATTGTTTATTTGTTTGTGGATTTGACAATGTCTTTTTGAAAAGTTGTTATTATTGTTATTTTTTAATTTTGTAGAAGAAATATACTTATAGAATGTATGTTCTGTTTTGTAGAATGACAAAAAAACAGCAACTCAATCTACGACAAATGGAAATCACAAATTTTACTGGAAGTGAAAGTTTTATTGCTTCAACTATACTGCCACTATCGATTTTTGTTTTTAAAAAATGAATAAAATTTGAAAATCTATTATGATTTTTAAAAAAAAATTATTTTTTTTTAAATATATCACTGATCCGATGACCCAACTCAACCCAACTCATTCATGATTGGGTTGAGTTTAGGTTTGAAAATAAAATCATACAAACCCAACCCACTAAAAATTGATCAGGTTGGGTCAAGAATTTATACAAATTCAGCCCAACCCAACCCATGAACACCTTTAGTGCTTGTGTTGTTGGGAAAAAATACAAAAAAAAAAAAACTAAGAAAGAGAGAGGGGTAGGATCTCATGGTGATACACTTAAAATTGAGGTTTTAATTTGATGCGTTTATTATTTTTAATTTTAATCTAAGGATTATTATTGTTTGTTCTTATTTAAAAACTATTCTCACTTGAAACGCCGTGTATATATATATATATATATATATATACACACACACGGTTTTGCTTCCTAAGAAATTTTATTAGTTTTTTTTTTCCTTTTGAAATTGAAATGTGTTATTTTTGTTTTTTTAGAATTAGGTTTGAATAATTTAAAACTTTGAGTTTTAATTTAAATTTTAAAATAAGATTCATAGGGTTCAAAATTTTCAAAAAAAAAATGTCACAAATTTTAGAACTTATTGCATTTGTTTTAAAAATTGTTGTGATTAGAATTTTATAGTTTGAATTTCAATGGATTTATAATATATGAATTCATGATATTTGAATGGACTTTGCAAATTTATAAAATTTTAAATGACTTTATGAATTTTTAAGAAAAAAACATTAAAAATTACTTAACACAAACCTGAAAATAGTGGCATGAGAAACATCATTAAATACAAACTAGTTACGACTCGTTCAAGTATCCAATCAAATAATAAAATGAAAAAAGTTTAAGAGCATGAAAAATTCATAATTATAAAGTCTACATAATTATAAAGTATAAAAATTGTCTTCCTATATAACATTTCTATGCATATATAATTTTTTATTTCTATATAGCATTTCTTCGTCTCTTGTGATTGAATGACATTGTTTGATGAGTTTGATATTTATATAATAAACTAAAAAGTCACATGAAATCCATCAAAATCTAATCAATAATATAATCTTTTAAAATCTTTCTGATTTTGAATAACAAATGATTATTTTTAAGTTATATTTTTAATCCTTGTACGTGTGAAAATATATGGTTTTACTCCTTATGAAATTTTATTAATTTTTTTTCTTTGAAATTGCAATGTGTTATTTTTTTTTCTCATAATTAGATTTAAATAAGAGAAAAAAACCCATACACCATCAGTGTAAAACTATTTTACACCGTTAGTCAATCACAACACTCAATTTATGGTAAAGACAGTTGATTTTTATAAAATTATTTCAAAAGTCATTATAACGATGGATTATGGTCAACCAACAGTGTAAAATGATTTTATCGACAGCATGAGCATTTTACTCTTTAAATAATTCAAACCTTTGAGTTTTACTTTAAATTTCAAAATACCATTCATAGGGTTCAAAATTGCCAAACAAAAAAAAGGGGGGGAAAAGTCACAAATTCTGGAACCCTCTTTATATTTTGGGGATGATTTTGAACTCTCATAAATTATATTTTAAAATTTAAATTAAAAAACATAGATTTATATTATTTGAACTTAGTATCGAATAAAAAAAAATATTACATTTCAATTTCATAGAACAAAAAACTATTAAAACTTGGTAAAGATTAAAATCATACATTTTCATATTTACATAAATTAAAAATATATTTTAATCTTAAAAATATAAATTTGGATAGGTTAAACTATAATGGAACTTATCTCCAAAGGAAAAAAAAAAACAACTCATTTTAATATTACATGGACGAGAAAATTATTAAAATTATACATTTTCATATTTATCTAAACTAAAAATATATTTTAGCTTATTAAAATGTTGAAGACCGCTGCACCTCATAAAGATATAAGATATCCGTCCCAATAATAATGCCCTCTATGTGTTTGAAGATTTGTCACAAACACTTGTGTTTCACTCGCTGAATCTTCACTGCATAAATATTAATGATACAGATTGGTTAGTCAAAATTATGGTTTAATTGCTGGTTTAATTTTTCCTAAAAGAAACTGTGCCTTTTTTAGTTATAGTTCTTTTGAAATGGTTAATTTTATTTTGAAATTTTAGTTATAGTTCTTTTTAGGAAATGATTAATCTGAAATGGAAGATTATAGTTATAGTTTGAGATGATTAATCTGATTCTGAAATTTCTCTCTAAAAAAAATCTGATTCTGAAATGATCGTTTTTGTTTGTATTACATTATGGATGTTGATGCTATGTAGTTGTGTTGTTGAATTATGTATTAAATCTGATTTTGTTATCAACTTTGATTATTGTTATTTTGGATGTTAGGCATTTTATTATGTTAATGTTTTTAAATTTGAAGTATGGATGAATTTTTCTTCATCTTTGGTTATAAAATTATGCTAACTTAGGGTTTATATATATATATATATATCTGTTTAAATCGGGTTAATTAATGACTCTCTAATTGAGATAAAATGGAATGAACAAGTATGTATAAAAAAAAATTGTGGGATCATGTTTATAATAAGAATCTTAAAGGACAAGTTAAGTGAATTGTATAGTATTCAAAGCAACAAACTACCTTATCAATGATCGAAGCAGTAGTGTTGACAAAGGATACCATTTACTTAAGTATGCTACAAATACTGAAGAGGATATGCACTTGTAATGAAAATAGTTTTAAAGAATATTTTGGGGAATAAGATCATTCCTTAAAACATCTTTCTCTTTCTGATACTTCTCCAAGTATCGATAAATAACTAATAAAGTAATTAATTAATATTTTAATAATATATTTTTAAAATTCGAAGAGTTAACTTTTTTTAAGGACCCATTAAAAGTAATTTTGAAGAGTTATTTATCATTTGAAAAAATTTGATGATTAAAATTGCTTGTGTGAACAAAATGTAAAAAAAAAAAGAAGTGTAATGGTGGATTTCTCAAACAATAAAAAATGAAACAACTATTGTGAATAAATATAGGGGATAAATGAAAGAAAAATTTCTTAAAAGGAAAAAGATAACGTTATGACACAAATTATAAAAAAAGTAATGATGTAATTCTTTTACAAACTTTCTTACCAATAGGAACGGTAAAATGGGTTAATTCGTAAAAAACAGGGCAAGACAGGGACGACCCGCCTATAATTGACGTGGGTTAAAAAGGTCAATTTGCCTCGCCATTAGGCAGGTTGGCTCGCCAATTTCACTTTTTTTTTTCAACTCTTTTTTAGAAGAGAAGAGAAGAGATGAAGGAGAGCAACAAAACAACAACCACACAAGAACAACAACAACAATAGAACAAGAGAAGGGGGCAAGGGAGAACACGGGCGAGGGCAAGCCGGTGAGGGAGAGTTGCACGAGGGGCAAGGCCACTAGCGCGAGGGGTGAGGGCAAGGGCAAAGATAGAGGGGCGAGGACAACGCTTAGGTGAGGGTGACAACGATGGTGCTTGGGCGAAGGGCAAGAGGTGAGGTTTAGCCGGCATGGCTTGGAGAGACTGAAAGACGAAGGCAAGGTCACAAGGAGAAGGTCGCACGATTTTGCTTTGGATTTTTATTTTGGGTTTTTTGTTGGGGTGGAAAATTAAGGTTAGTTAATTGGTTTAGGGTAGGCGGGTTGGCAGGTTAACCCGCTCGGACTGGCGGGTTTGGCAAGGTAGGTTGTGCAAGTTGGTTGATTGGGGACACTCCCCCACCCCACATTTTTTTGACAGATTAGCAAGTTAACCCGAGGACCGCAACCTGTTTTGCCATCCCTACTTACCAAGCATCATATTTTATTTTTTATTTAAAAAAATACAAGAATTAAATAATAAATTTAATGTAATTAATGAATAAAAAAAAATACATTTAATATTTACCATGTAATATATATTTAATTTCACAAGACACGTCAATAAGCACCAATTGAAATCGAACACATCACAATCACAAATACATCAGAATCCACACCTTGACCATCTCTTTATCCTCCGTATGATATTTCTCCTCTTTATATAGCAAACCAATCGACCACTTCTTTAGGTTATTCTCAAATCTCAAACTCTAACAACATCGAAAAATGTTCACAGCATCCTTCCCTTTCACCAACACCACTTTCTTCAACAAGAAAGTCTCCTCGCCACCATGCTGCACCAGATTCTGGTCAATGGTATCCTTTGCTAACACCACATTGGCGGAGGAGGAGCAACAACAACAGAGGCCACTTCTGTATATGAGCTCTAATAAGATTGCTTCGAACACGACATTGTATGAGATTTTGGGAATTTGCACTACCGCGTCTAGCAAGGAAATCAAGGTGGCATACCGACAACTGGCGAGGGTGTCCCACCCCGACATGGTGCCGATGCACCAGAAGGAATCCTTTACGAGCAAGTTCATGGAGATCCATGCTGCGTACTGCACGTTGTCGGATCCAGAGAAGCGCACCAGCTATGATAGAAGCTTGTTCCAACAGCCCCAACAGCGACCGCTAACAATGTCATCGTCGGGGTTTTCCAACAACATTGGTCGTAACTGGGAAACAGACCAATGTTGGTAACGAGTTGATTCGTCTTGGTGAGCCAACGAATTCAACCCTGTTTGGATATTTATCTTTATTTTCCCTTTATCCTCTAAGTATTATTAATTTTTATTTATCCTTTTTTGTTTGTTTGTATATTAGGTAGAAAATCATTATATTTATTTTATTTTTTCTATTCTTGTAAGGTATAATTTTATTATTTTTTACATGAAATGTTTTTTTTAATCTTTTTATTACATAAGATATTGATAATTTTAGATAATAAAATTAAGGAGTGTATTGTATTAAGATTATTTGAGATGTTAAAATATATATTTTTTAAATGTTATGGGATATTACTGATGGTATTCATTCAAGATTGTTAAGAATAGTTTTTGTATAAAGAAACGGAATTCGAAAACGTAATTCGATTGAGATTTTGAATAATTTTAAAAAAGTCATATGTTATTTAAAATTATACAGATTTCGAAAATTGTCTTCTTGATTGGATTTTGATGGATTTTTTAATTGATTATATAAATATCAAATCCAACAAACAATCTCATCCTATTGAGAGACTTTTCTTTCTTATCACAAACTTTTTTGTTTCATTCTCTTTACTTTGGAAGTGGTGGCATAATCTATCACGTTTTTTCAAAGGTAAGACTGTCCATATGATCGTAATAGTGATGTGTTCAAATCTCCAAATCATTATGAATTACCTTATTTGCTTATATCACTTGACTAATGTAATCCACCATCCTATTCTTCTTTAGGTTCAAAAATTCCATCCCATCTAAAAAAAAGTCATCATAGGAGAAGTACATCTAAGTAGAGGAAGTCCTAATTAAGTCGAGACAAATAATCAAACTAAAATTTTAAAAGATAGTTTATTTTGGATATTCTTTAAATTAAGCAAATGATTAATGTTTTAAACATCTTTTAATAAAAAAAATTTATAAATTCATTTCAAATCTTATAAATTTATTAATTCTTTTCAATTCTTATATTATAAATTTATTGAAATCCAAATTAAAAAATCTTAATCACAAAAGTCTTATAAAAAAAAATCTTAAAAATTAATACATTTATATGATGTCTTTAAAAAAAATCTTAATCCAATACATTCAGTTATTTTATTTTATTATCATGGTTACTTTTTAGATATTTTTATACTATATAGATTATTTTAACCATTAAACCGTTTATATTTTTTATTATTTTAGTGTTATACTTTAAGATATAAATATTGATATATGATAGTTTTTTTTTATTATTGTTTAAATATATTTTTATAATACACTCTTAGCTTTGACTTTTTGGTTCTTGATCTCAATTTTTTTTTCTTTAGTAAAGAAGTTTATTTTAATTATTTACTTTTTAAACATGTTAAAAATATCAATGGCTAAAAATTGTTACCACTTATGACAATGTTGTTGTAAAATAAAGTTTTTCGTCTTCCTTGTTATTCAACAATTACACAAAATAACCAATTGAGAGTTGAATCCTTAAAACAAATAATTAATGAGAGTTGAATCCCTGAAAATAATAATCATGGGAGTTGAATAAAATTAAATCCTTTTAATAACATGAGAAAAATTATTATACATGGTATATCAACATGAAATTCATAATATAAATCTTTTTAAAAAAAAAATTCATTTATGAAACTAAAAATCAATATCTTGTTTAAGATAAAATAACATCTTTATTATGTTGAGACGTGGAGATATAAAGATGCTTTAGTACTAAAGGTGGAGAGAGAGAGAGGGGTAGAGTTCGTGGGTTTAATTCCCTCTGGAAGGGTGAAGGAAAAATAATTTTATACAACAATTTTACACTGTTATGGTATAATTATTAAACTTGTTTTTATTTAAAATAGATTTAATATCACTTTTAATTTATTCAATTTCACATTTTTATTTTATTTTGTTACATAATATTTTAAAAGTTTTATTTTTATACTTTTAAATTATATTTTAATCACATTTTTTTATTTTAAATTATATTTTATTCACATTTTGGTATTAAAAAATTTACTGATTTATTTTTATTTATGTTTGTAACTAAAGCATATTTTACCAAAATAGAACTAAAACATAAGTTAAAGTATAAAAATAAAACTTTTAAAACTTATATACCAAAATATGACTAAAATATAATTTAAAGTATCAAAATAAAATTTTTAAAATTTTATATACCAAAACAAAAATAAAATAAAATAAAATTGAATGAACTGAAAGTGAAATTAAATTATCGTATATAAACAAAATTACATTTTCTCACCCTAATTAGGTAAACGAATCAATAAAACAACTATAAATTTAAGAACACGTACATAATTAAATAGTTATATTTTATACAATTTATACCATATGTTACATTCATTTTATGTTAAATTAGAAAGACAATTTTAAACACTTCAACATCAAATAATTAAAAAATAGCAATTTAAAGTGATGTTTTTTCATGTATGACATAATAAATTATTGAAAAAAGTGATGTCTTTTCATGTATTGCATAATATAAATAAATTACATTTGTAATTTATTTTTGGCAAAATGATTTTCTTGGTCATTTATTTTATTTTATTTTTTACAATTTAGTAATTTATGTTTTAAGAAATTATTTTCCATCCTTTTAAATTAATTCAAAATAATTATTCCGTTCATCCAAAAATGATGTCACTAATAAAATATAAATATTGACAACTAAAAACTAACAATTAGTTTTTCCTTCATGTTCTCTTTTCTAGTTGCTCTTCAATGTCCGTAACTCAAACAATATTTTCTATCATTAATGGAACTCTATGAGAAAAATACATTGTGACAGTTTTAAGTCATTAATATTCTTATTTTATTAAAAAGATAATAGATTAAAATAAACTTTTCAAAAGATAATTTATTTGACTTTTATTTTAAAAAATTGATTTGGTTTTACTTTTTAAAGAATTTTTTTTTATCTATAATCATTTTAAAAAAAAGATACTATATATAAAATAGTTATTTTGTGTAAAAGTGTAAGTTTTTATTTGTAATAAAAATAAGAGAAAAATGATTATATATCATTGGTGTAAAATACTTTTACATCATCATTTAATTACAACCATTTTTTTATAATAAGTGAATTGACTTTTATTATATCATTTTAAAAGTCATTTAAATCATAAATTATAACTAATTGATTGCGTAAAATTATTTTAGATCATCCATATATTAAGATTAAATTCTAAAAATATACGTGTACCGTAAATGACTTTTTATTATTATATGAATATATATAATTTATTGAGATACTTTCAAACAATTTAAAAAATGATAAGTTAGATTGTGTTTGGTTTAGAGAAGAAAATTAAAGAAAAAAAGAAAAAAAACATGATTTATTAAGTTGTTTGGTAGAAAAGAAAATGATAAGTTATATTGTGTTTGGTTTAAAAAAGAAAATTAAAGGAAAGAAAAAGAGAAAAAAGAAAATAAAATGATTTATTAAGTTGTTTGGTAAAAAAGAAAATGAAAAGAAAGGAAAGTAATTAATATAGTTTTTAAATAATTAAATGATATTTTATTCATAAATGAAGTATTTAATTATTAAATTTAAAAATATAAATGTATATGCTTTTCGAAATATGTGCATAAGTTTAAATTTATTTTTTTCTCTCATTTCTTTCCGACGGAAAGAATTTTAGATGGATCCATGCGTTTTTTTTTCTTTTCTGTTCTGTTATTTTATGAACCAAAGGAAGAATTATTTTTAAAAAATTGTCTCGTTCTCTCTTTCTTTTTCCTTCCTTTTCATCTTTCTGTCGTAACAAACCAAGCGTTAAGGTTACAAGCTGGGAAGCAAATAGCCTATTGTTTATCGTTAAATTTACCTCCGTTGATTTATTATATACCTCCCTTTTCCTTTATTTTTTCCAAATGTACCCCTTCTACTTTTTTCTCTCTAAAATCAGCGTACCTCACTCTTTTTATTATTACGAAACAGTATAGAAGTAACAAAAGACATTTTAAACATTGACATAAGTCCAACTCTTCTATCTCTTACCCTTCGTTCTCAGTCTGCTATATGCTGTAACAAGTGATTATTTTATTTTAAAAAGTGATTATTTTTTTAAAATAAGTTTAAACAAATTATACCCCTTTAAGTGGTTTTTGATTTTTTTTTTTAGGAATACAGAGATAAGTCATTACACTATTGGCGAATTCTGTGACTGGTTTTTAAAACGATCAATTCAACGCACTATAAACTGTTTGAAAGGGGATATTGTCATATTGATTTCCTTAATTTTTTGTTCGATCCGCAATTTTAACTTTCTCATTGAATGAAAAAAAGAAAAAGAAAAATGAAAATGTCAAGAGAAGAAAGAGGGAGCGCACTGATTTCCATAAATTAAGAAAAGGGTATACTTGAAAAAATAAATTGAAAGGGAGGTATATAATAAAAGAATAGAGGTATGTTTATCAAAATCCTTATTAAAAATGCCACACTTTTTAAGAAGTATTTTTAGTTAAAAATGTCAAGGCTCAATCTTAAAAGAATCTATTAAACTCAACAGCCTGTTTATATCATGATATATATTTTATAAATATGATATATTACATAAATATCAAATAGTTTATGCGATAAATAAGGTATGTCGGTTCATTTAGTTGTTGGCCTAATTAAGCCTATTAGCTTGTTTATAAGCTCTTCAATAAAACAAACAACACAAATAGGTTTTTAGGTCACGCATCTAGACTTTTAAACCGATCTAGCTTGAGCATGATTCTTTTTTTCATTTTTTTTAGTAATTACTTTTTAATTGACTTACTATATGGAAGGTTATAATTAATTAATGATATAAAATAATTTTATATTTACTGTGCATGACCCTTTTTCTTATTTTTTTTATTTTCAATAAATTTTAACTAATTAAAAATGTGTTCGATAAATATGTTATAGAGATTAGAGATGCACAAATAGGAGTTTACTTAGCGAAAAAGTAGAGTAGATATAGCAAATCGCAATTATTGCATTATTACTGTTTGGGCCTCTTGTTGGGCCTTTGTTAGTTTGATGGAGTTCTATCATGGACCAAAGAATTTAAGGAGAAAGCAATTCATCAATAAAAGATTAGGGTTTTAAAGAGACGCAACCCCTCTTTTCTCTTCTCTTCTCTTCAGTTCGGTGGAGCCGTAGCAGCGGAAATTTTAGGTTGCAAATCACAATGGTTCGTATTTTCATTTTATTACTCATTCTACTTTTGAGTTTTGATGCCTTTTGAATCTCCTCTTCGTTGTAATGGTTTTGATAAAAAAATTTTGGCATCATAATCGAATTGTCTCTCCAATTTCCGTGAAATTGCTTGTTTTTGTCCACCTTCTTTTATATTTGAACTCACTGTTTAGTTCTTTGCAATCATAGTGTTGCTATCTGTTTAGATTTTGGATCCGTGTTTCAAATTAATAGGGTTTTTGTTCGTTTAACAATGGATTTTTAAGGGTGTAATGTTTATTTATTTATTTCGGTTTGCACATGAAACCTGAAAAGATTGGTTTTTGAATATTATTTTTTTTTTTTGTTAGATTTGATGCTGGAGTTTATTTTTTAATTAATTTATGTTTGAGGTTTGAACTTGAATGTATGATTGTAACAGGCGAGGGGATTGAAGAAGCATTTGAAGAGGCTCAATGCCCCTAAGCATTGGATGCTTGACAAACTGGGTGGTGCATTTGTAAGTGGAAGGTTTTTTTTTTTTTAACAGTTTTCAAGTGTGCATTTCAAAGACTGTTGTGAACTGTTTTTTTTTTTATTATTGTTGTTGTTTCCCTGTTTAGGCTCCTAAGCCCTCATCTGGACCACACAAATCCAGGGAGTGCTTGCCACTCATTCTCATTTTGCGAAACCGACTGAAGTATGCTCTGACATACCGGGAAGTCATTGCTATTCTGATGCAGCGACATGTCCTTGTTGATGGCAAAGTCAGGACAGACAAAACATATCCTGCTGGTTTCATGGGTATGGATGTAGTTTGTGATTTTTTGGAATTCCTGCTTCATTCATGTTGTCAAGTCATTATGCTATTTCTTTTTGGTGTGTTTGGGGACACATTATGTTATAGCACTTCATTATTTGTTGTTTTATTTTTTGCTTAATGAGTTCTGATGTATTCCCCTCTGTATATAATGAACTACGACTTTGAGCCATCCCTATTGTACAAGAGAGAGTCTGTTCAGCTCAATACTTTAATGTTTCTAGTCTACAATTCCTATTGGCTTTTGCTTTGAGGCCTGATTTTTTTTTTTTTACAGATGTTGTATCAATCCCTAAAACTAATGAGAACTTCCGCCTGATGTATGACACTAAAGGCCGATTCCGTCTCCACTCAGTCAGGGATGATGAGGCTAAGGTACGTTTGTTTTGTTACACTGGATGTTTTCCATCCTTCCCTACCCCTAGATGCAATTATACACATACTATCATATTTTATACAATTGCAGACTGTGGATTCATTGTGTTAAGTTCTTGTTTATATTAATATCAACTTGGTGTTGAAGTTGATGCTAGCGAACCTTTGAAGTATCAATTTTTTGTACTTTGTGTAGTTCCTAATTATGATTCACATGTCTTCCTTGTATGGTGGCAGTTCAAGCTCTGCAAAGTTCGCTCAGTGCAGTTTGGGCAAAAAGGTATCCCATACCTGAACACCTACGATGGTCGCACAATCCGCTACCCAGATCCTCTCATCAGGGCTAATGACACCATTAAGCTGGACTTGGAGGAAAACAAGATTGTTGACTTCATCAAATTCGATGTCGGGAATGTAGTCATGGTGACAGGTGGAAGGAATAGGGGTCGTGTTGGAGTGATCAAGAACAGAGAGAAGCAAAAGGGAAGCTTTGAGACTATCCATGTTCAAGATTCCACTGGGCATGAATTTGCAACTCGTTTGGGCAATGTGTTCACTATTGGCAAAGGAACAAAACCATGGGTATCTCTTCCCAAGGGTAAGGGTATTAAGCTATCAATCATTGAGGAAGCTAGGAAAAGGATTGCTCTCCAACAAGCAACTGCAGCTTAAATCTTTAGGGTATGAATAGACTGAGTGCTTAGTAGTTTTTATTCAATGGTTTTTGGTTTCTAATTTATTTTGTCTTGAGATTTTATCTGTTGAATTTTGTCTATTAAATGCACTATAGAACTTTTGTTGCGGCTTCTATGTTCATGAAGGATTTTTTTTCCATTTCGTAGTTTTTATGTAAGTTTAGTTGGGTAAAATTACTTAAGCAAGTCCACTCAAATGAAATATCGTACCAGTAATAATTACTCTTTGGGAAGAGATCATGTTATTTGAATATTGTTATTTGCCTACTATCTGAATGATTCAAATGCAACTTGTGTCTGTTTGTTTTAAAGTTGTGCAAAATGTAACTACCGTTTGCACTAAAGTTATTCTCTTGAAAAGCTTAAAATAAAAATACTGGTTACTTTTATCGTAATGCTACCCCAAACACTGTTCTAGTTGGATTTTGCCTTTACCAAAATTATTAAAGTGTTTGAATCACCGGTGGACAATCTGAATTTTGGTTGTAGAAGTTCTTGTGCCTCTCCTGGGCAAACAAATACACTCTGTAAGTCCATTGAACGTCCTATGGACTTTGTGTGAATGGTGAATTTACATTGAAATGTCCGTTTGAGATTTGTGAATGAAAAATAAAAAACACCAAGTCATTCATTTGTCGTTGAAATTTTGCTCAATAATTTATATACTTTTCGTGAGGCATTCTGTGTGGACAGTTTACACCATTATCAATGGTCTTATAATTTCGTTTGTTATTTTATTCAAAAATTGAGTTTTATAATTTTCATATAAATGAATATAATAAAATAGTTTTTATATCCTGAATTAATAAAAAAATGATACAAAATTAGGACACAAAATTGAAGATGATACTTGCTTCAGAATAACTATTTTAAAAATACAAAGATCAAATTAAAATTTCTAAGACAAAATATTAAATTGGACAAAAATTAAAATATAAAGAATTAAAAAGTGATATTTAATAGGTCAAGTTACACCAAGAGTTTTAACTTTTTTAGAGACTCCTTCCTCTTATGAATAGTGAGACATAATGTAATTCTCTTGAAATAAATTATCAAAATAGAAAAGTAAAAAGGTTTCATAAATAAAAATATATAGCATAACGACTAATTAATCGAACCACCATAAAATAAAATAGACAAACATTTTATTTTATACTGGAGCCGGGCCCATTGAATCGAAACAATTCACAGTTCACAGTTCACCACAAGTTTCCGGAAATCATTGTGATATGCAAGAATCGTAGAGAAAAGCGAAAGTTGTAAATAAAGTAAGGGTCAGATACGAATTTTCTTATATTTTATTTTTCATACATTGTTGTCTTATGCTCTCTGCCACATACATTCAGTTTATTTGTGTACTATTACGGGTAGCGTTGTGTTTGGCCTAATTATTAAGGTAAATTTATTTACCTTAGAAACTAGAAAGTATATATATATACTTGCACTTGCACCACATGATACTCGTTAATATGGTCATTTTCTCACCTAACCTACGGGGGAGTTAGAATTTAGAAATGAAATAAACTAATTAATAAAGGAATATAGTTTAGTACTATTTTTTTGTTTAATATTGAATACGTACCATGAAATTATACATAACGAGAGTAGACATGTGCACCACGATGCTTTATGGAATCAGATTCGTGCAGTCCAAAACAAAGAAGAAGAAGAAAAAAAACAAAACAAAACCCTGCCACAGATCTTAATTCAATGGGCAAAACTTATTGAATGCATGGTATTTGCCTTAATATTTTTATTTTATAGAGACAATGACATTCCTTTAGATTTATTGAAATTTATAAGAGATTTTTTTCCCAGACAATTAACTGATTGATGTAATATACATGGAGTGTTGGTACACTATTTTTCAAACAATTAAGATTGTTCATTCGTGTCTTAATGCAAGGAGCCAAGGATAGAAAAAAATAGGAGTTATTTGTGTAATTTCACAAAATTTCAAAGAATCTCAACTTAATTTATTCTATTTTATAATAGGAGAAATTCTGGTAAACATGATGAATTTTTTCTACACTTTATTTTAAATGTTTAATAATCATGCACCGAATTGAAAATTTACTCACACACATGGCGAGAATATGTTATAAAAAACATCTAAGTTTTTCAATTAATTTTGTAATATAGAATTAGGTAATTTTTTTTGAAGATACAATTCATCAAACAAATTCATGCTCATGAAATTTTAAATAATACAAAATTTAAGGTAATCACCTCACATTTATTCAGAAAAATTCAGATACTATCGCGTTCCTAATTTGTTCCTAATTTTTTTGAATTTATGCACGTTTCATATTAAATCACAGTCAATTGATTATAATTAACCCTAATTCAAATTTCAATTTCCTAATCTAATCATTATCATATATTAAATAAGAAAATTGAAAATGAGGAAAAGGGAAAAGGGAAATTCATCAGCATGGAAATATAAAAACTCAT
Source organism: Amphicarpaea edgeworthii (assembly GCA_014843725.1). Classification (NCBI taxonomy): domain Eukaryota; kingdom Viridiplantae; phylum Streptophyta; class Magnoliopsida; order Fabales; family Fabaceae; genus Amphicarpaea; species Amphicarpaea edgeworthii. Next base: position 8,513,776 of record CM026325.1, read on the forward strand.
ATTTTCATTTTATTTCTTCCTTTTTAAATTATCTCTCTTTTCCTTCTCTTTATTTTTTTTTATGAGTCCCAACAAACACTATTTTATGTTAAAACTTAATGAAAAAACACAAAAAATTTATTAGATTTTAATTTATTTTTTATATTTTATTTATGATCTCGATAGCATGAAAAGATGATATGACTATTAAATACGAATGCATATTCGATTATGGTATAAGCATAATCGAGTACAGAAAATAGGTAGTTATAATAATTGAATATGTTGTTGCATATAATCGAATATAATTGTTATATAATCGTAGGTGGGTTATACGTAATCGAATAGGTATTGCTGTGTTGTGATCTAATTTGTTTTTATATATTTGTTTCGAAAATCAATAAAAAATTAAGGACAAAATTGTCTTTAAAATATTTAATTTTTATTTTTTAGTATTTCCTATAAAATCACTTTAATTCAAATCTTTCATTTTTTTCATACATCTTTTATCTATATCAAATAAATCAATTTTCATTGTACTTTCATCTCTTTTGATTCATTTTCTTTTCCCCAAAGCAAAGCGAAGAAAGCCTTGATCAACAGGAAAAAGGGATAGTTCCTCAAAGTCTGAAAGCATGAAAATATGAATAATGCAAAACAAAAAGGTAAGATTCGGTGTGAATGTGAGCACAACAACATGAGTTTGACAAGTTACTTTTCCATAGTAGCATGCATTTTTCATGGACAGTATGTCCAAGAGGGCGAAGCTTCCCAGAAGATTGTACTGTACCTACCACTGTAAAGAAACAAAGGAATAAAATATACAGTAAGTGAGAATAAGGTTGTTGTTTGTTTGCATTGATGCTGCCACTAACTTGGTCTTATATTGACCCTTTGTCGAGGTAGATTTCCCTGTACTGGATAACTAGTTGCATGCCTTTAATTAACACCCACACCTTTCATTAAAAAAGTTTTGATTCTTTGTATTTTATATATTTGTTTTACTTATAAAGATCAAGTTGAAAATTTACGACACATAAATATACTAAATTATGTTTGTCTCGGTGAAAGTTGACAAAGTGTGATCTAATTTATATTTAGATATTTTTTTACTAAAAAGACAAGTTAGTAATAAAATTCAACATATATGTTACCTAAAGTTACTTTAATTTTAAATCAACTATAAACCGTTAAACAATTCTTCAACAGAAAACTATACATAATTAAAATTTTAGCTACAATCGTGTCAACTGATATTTTAATGTGATTTTGAAGAGTAGTGAAATCAAATATTAATTATTCAACATGAAATCAATACATAAAAAAAATCATCTACAATTACATTAACTAATATTTTACAATGATTTTGGAGAGTGAAATGAAACTCGTAGTATAACCTTTTCTGTTTATGAAAAAATAGATTGAAAGGTGCCTTATAACGTGAAAGCGACTTGATTGCCGTGTTCCGTGGGAATCACGGCTCGTATTGGACCCCAAGAATTGGCTGGGTAATAATATTTGCACTTTTCTTTTTAATAAGTTCATATCATATCGATGATACCCACGTGTAATTTGATGTTATATATATAAAGTATATTTTTATAACATTTTCTTTACCATCAAATAAATTTTTAATTGTTTTTATATTCAGATGTTGCAAAAAGATTCTAATAAAATTTATCTTTTTTTTTTATATGTAAAGAAATTCATTGATAGTAAATAAATAAAAAAAGTTCAATTACAAACAATAAATACAAAAAAAAAATAAAGGATAACATCTTAAATACAAATATTATTAACCATTACAAAATATCTCTATTTCCATATCAGGGATTCATACCTAACATAAATCATCACCATTAAATTAAAATAACCCTCTTACCCTCAATATTATTCATAAGAACAACAAATCATTTTCGTTCACAATCATAAGAAAATCTCTTCATCCAAAAATCCAATCACGCATCTACCATGACTCATTTTCTCTGCCTCACCCTCGTCCTTAGGAGAGTCACCGTCACTACCTATATTGTTAGCTATCTCTATCGATGATTAAGGTAAAACATGTATCTACTCTCAATTACATATTAAATACATATTAAAATTTATCTAATAGTAGAACATATTAAAAGTTGAGAAAAAAAGATGATGTATTTAAAGTGTAAAAGAATTTTACGGTTACATAATCACATTCTTTCGTTATAATACTAATAACAATTACATGCAATTATACAATAATATGAAACTATTTTTCATTGTGAAAACTAACAAACAATATTAAGCTTTCGTACTTGAAAAAGGATAACAGTAATATTAATATTATGATTTTGTTTGATGGTAAGAAATCTCTAGAACATAACATGTTCCATGATTTTCACGTTGTTAATTGCATTGTACATTTGTAGTGAACAAAGCAACTGAAACAAGGAAGGGTAACCAGTAACCTTGCTTGGCCATGGCCATGGATGATGGACAGTAAAAAAACACTAGCACTTCAATCAATATTAAGTAATGGTTTATAGAAATTTATTCATCTGTTGTTATAATTGAAAATTGTAAATTAATACTCCAAAATAAAATTATCATCATGTTTGCTGCTCTTCAAAACCTTATCACTAAATTAATTATAAATTAATCCAAAATTCGTTCACTTTGTAGGTATAAACTATAGGTATTTACCGGAAAAAACAAACTATAGGTAGTTGCCGTGTTTAATTTATTATTATTTTTTTGTTATAATTCATGAAATTAAAAATGATAATTATTAGATTTTTTTAATTTTATATATTAAATAATTTATTTTAATTTTGATTTAAAATATTTAAGTTATAGTATAAGATTAATAATAGAATAAATTATATGAATATGTAATAAGTGAAACTAAAAAATAATAAAAATAATTACATGTGAATAAAAAATTACAAGAGTTTAAAATTTATTAAAAAATTTAAATTATAACACTTCAAAATATATTTTTATTAATAAAAAAATTAAAATTTATACAAAAATACCATATAAATATATTTATTTGTCATTTGATATTTTTAAAATAATTAAACATATAATTTATCAAACATTTATAATTTAAAAAGTTAGTTAAAATATTTTTAATTATCAACTTTCAACTTTTAGCTACCAATTAATTTTTTAACTTTCATTTGACTTTTTAGTTATATTTGTCCAACATGCCCTTAAAAACAATTTATAGGGTATATAAGTATGTGTACACTGAATTAAAAATGTGGACACATTTTTTAACAAAGAGATTATTTAAGTTGAATGTAGATTAATTTAATTCTCTATGGTAAATTTTCGGTTGATGATTTTGAGATATAATCTAAAAATAAAATTGCATTAGAAATAAAATGGAATTGAGTTTTTAACTCAATTTTAAAATGATTTTAAAATATTTTAAAAATAATAAAAAAATGTCATGTGAATTTAATTTGTACATTAAAAAAATATATCATGATTATTACTATTATTCCAATCGTCCATATTGTCACCACCACATATTTTTTGCTGTCACCTTGATTACATTTTTCGTCACTATCATCATTATTCTCTTCATTATCATTGTTATTGTTTTCGTTACTACAATTATTATTTTATTTTCATCATCATCATTCAACAATTGGTGTCATCATAACTACTATTCTATCATCATCAACCTTATTATCGTTGTCGTTATTATCATCGTCACACTATTATCACCATCATCACTACTGTTGTCGATGTATTTGTCATCACCATTTTATCTATGTCAACATTATCATCTTCATGAGACAATTTTTATAAAATTCAAAACTAATTTTAATTTTTAAAAAATTTAAAACTAAAAACAGTAATTCATCCCGAAAGAAATTTATTCTATGACATTTTTGTATATAGCTTCACACAAGAAATAATCTCTGTCAACTAAAAGTCAACACTTTTTCTAAGTGACACAAAATTACAACTTACAGCCTTATAAGATGTAGTTCCCTGTTTATTGCTGTTGCTCTTGACTTGTTAATGCATCTTCATGGATTATTATTTATTAGATAATAGACTTATAAATTTCCTTCTATTTATTTTTTTAACTTTTTAAAGTAAATATATGCAATCCATCATATATTGATTTTAACTCAAAAATTTAATTAAATTGATTTGATTTGAGTTATGTGCAAAACTCAATCCAAGTGGACACACTTTTAATTCCAAGTCCAAGGTGACCCAACCTGACAACGCAAGCTCTTATAAGTTTCTTATCCAACAAATCCCTTTCACCGATTTATGAGAAGAGACTAAAAATGCATCACATTAATGCCTTTCAAAACTCAAAACCTACCGTTTTATAATTCGTGATAATTTTCCTTCAATGCAATTAAGAAAAGTATTCATTCATCCTTTCTTGAGATATTTTATCCTTTCTCTTCCATTTTGCCTATCACAAATTCAATGAATGAAAATGAAAGCTCTATCCTCTTCTCTTTCGCCGTCCCTTATTATTCTTAAAGAAAAATAAACGCTACCTTATTCTTAATAATTCACCTTTTTTTTTTGTCATATTAACTAAATGTCACCGAAAAAGAATCGCTTCCTACTAAGACGTTGTTCATCTTTAAATGACGGCCAAGCAGTGTGGTAGATGCAAAGACACTCTTAACTCTTGAGTGAGAGAATAGAATTATAACAATTATTACAGTAATTAAGGAAAGATAGATTGTATCATTTGAGTGAGATCACACAATTTGCTATGATTCTGCATTTTTATAAGTAAAAATTATTTTTTAAAATTTATTTAACGATGTTTTATTTATAAAATAACCTATTTAACTTTTCAATTACTTACTCTTTGAGAATATTAAGTCTTTAAAGAAAATTAAAGAGTAATTAAGATTACATGAACATGAACGTTACACGTTCCGTTAACTACTTTTATAGTAAAAAACTATTAAAACAAATAAGAAAATAAATTAGACAGTTGAGGCGCTAATCCTGCCTGGCCTGGCGAGGCTTTATAATATATATAAAGAAGGAAAAGAAACCGCGTTCTGATATTGTAAATCCCGTCCACCACACCACACCACTCTTTCAGAAATCCCACGAATCTCTCTACAAATCATGGGCTCAACCCCCGCACCAAACCTAAAGCGCCACAACACCACAGTTCATTCCCGACACTAGCCCTTCGCACCACTCAACAACCCGGATCCCAACCAATGGCTGACATAGTGAAGCAGCTGCTGGCAAAGCCGATCCAGCTGGCGGACCAAGTAGCCAAGGCAGCGGAAGAGGCAAGCTCCTCCTTCAAGCAAGAGTGCCTAGAGCTCAAATCCAAGACCGACAAGCTCGCCGCCCTCCTCCGCCAGGCCGCACGCGCCAGCTCCGATCTCTACGAACGCCCCACGCGCCGCATCATCTCCGACACCGACCTCGTCCTCGACAAGGCCCTCTCTTTGGTCCTTAAATGCCGCGCCAACGGTCTCATGAAGCGCGTCTTCAGCATCATCCCCACCGCCGCCTTCCGCAAGATGTCCTCCCAGCTCGAGAACTCCATCGGCGACGTCTCCTGGCTCCTCCGCGTCTCCGCCCCCGCCGACGACCGCCGCGACGAGTACCTTGGCCTCCCCCCAATCGCCGCCAACGAGCCCATCTTGGGCCTCATCTGGGAGCAGGTCGCTGTTCTCCACACCGGCTCCCTCGACGACCGCTCCGACGCCGCCGCCTCCCTCGTCTCCCTCGCCCGCGACAACGACCGCTACGGGAAGCTCATCATTGAAGAAGGCGGCGTCGGACCGTTACTAAAGCTCATCAAAGAGGGCAAGAAAGAAGGCCAGGAAAACGCCGCCAGAGCAATTGGGCTCCTCGGCCGCGACCCCGAGAGCGTGGAACCCATGATCCACGCCGGCGTTTGCTCTGTTTTCGCCAAAGTCCTCAAAGAAGGTCCCATGAAAGTGCAGGCCGTGGTTGCTTGGGCAGTTTCGGAATTATCCGCCAAGTACCCCAAATGTCAGGATCTCTTCGCTCAGCACAACATTGTTCGCTTGCTTGTTAGTCATCTCGCGTTTGAAACCGTTCAGGAGCATAGCAAATACGCCATTGTTAGCAACAAACCCACGTCGATCCACGCGGTTTTGATGGCTAGTAACAATAACAATAACAATCCCAATTCCAATGGCAATGGTGTGAAGAGGGAGAGTGAGGACGAGGATAAGCTGCTGCAGAGTAGGATGCAGCATCCATTGGGTGATAGGTCAACGAATCAGATGCTTAGAGTTGTCACAAGCACCATGGCAATGCATGCTGCCAACAAGCAGCAGCAACATGTTCCGGTTCCGGTTCAGGTTCAGGTTCAGCCCAATGAAGGAATTCCAAACTCCAATGGGAATAGCAATGGCAAGCAAAACCATCAAAGCTATTCGCATTCCGGGATTAACATGAAGGGAAGGGAGCTTGAGGATCCTGAGGATAAGGCTTACATGAAGGCGATGGCGGCCAGGGCCCTCCGGCAGCTGGCCAAGGGGAACGTGGCCATTTGCCGGAGCATCACGGAGTCGAGGGCGCTGCTGTGCTTTGCCATACTCCTTGAGAAAGGGAGTGAGGATGTCAAGTACAACTCTGCCTTGGCTGTGAAGGAGATCACAGCCGTGGCGGAGAAAGATGCGGAGTTGAGGAGATCGGCATTCAAGCCGAATTCCCCTGCCTGCAAGGCGGTTGTTGATCAAGTGCTTAATCTTATTGAGAAGGAAGACACAAATCTCTTGATTCCTTGCTTGAAGGCTATTGGGAACTTGGCGAGGACGTTCCGGGCAACGGAGACGAGGATAATCGGCCCCTTGGTCCGGCTTCTTGATGAAAGAGAGGCAGAGGTGTCCAGGGAAGCAGCTATCGCTCTCACGAAATTCGCCTGCTCGGAGAACTACCTCCACCTTGATCACTCCAAGGCAATCGTAAGTGCAGGTGGTGCAAAGCACTTGGTGCAGCTTGTGTATCTTGGAGAACAAACGGTTCAGATTTCAGCACTTGTTCTGCTGTCCTACATTGCATTGAACGTGCCGGATAGCGAGGAACTTGCTCGGGCCGAGGTTCTCGGAGTTCTTGAATGGGCTTCCAAGCAACCGACCGTGATGCAGGACGAAACCCTGGAGGCGTTGTTGCAGGAATCCAAGGGCAGGCTGGAGCTTTATCAGTCTAGAGGTTCAAGAGGATTCCAAAAGCTACATCAATAGGAAGAAAGAGTGAGTTATTCATTGTTGTGGTTGTGAGGTTTGTCAATCAATCATTCGCATTGATCCATTGTTCTTGTGAGTGTATATACAATCAAATGCCTTATCCAATTGTTCAAATTTGTTTTCAACTATATAAAGGGAATTGCTTGTTGCCTAATCCATTTGTTCTAACTTAACTTACTTTCCTCTCATGGAATGTAATGTAATGTACTGCTGAATTTTTTTCCTTTGGGTTAGTCACAGCTACAAAACGCTACTTCTGTTGCAAATGGGATTTAATAAAGATAACTCTACTTGTAGCATTTTTTGTTTTCACTTTTCAGCAATTTGCATTAGATGTTAGTTGGATTTTCATAACTCTACTTGTTCCAGTTTTCCAACTGTCTTTACCATCTTAAAAGTCAGGAAGCTCATAAGATTATAGAGTATGGATGAGCAAAACAGAGTGTCCGAACGCGTATTCGAGGTATTGTTATTTTTGCGTTTGTGTGAGTTTTCACAGTTTTGTTCTTAAAATGCACCTCAAGTGAATTAAAATTAAGTGAGGAGGATGTATATACTAGTATGTTTGGCTACAGTCTAGAAGCACTATTGAAAGTTTATTTACTGGAAATATAGAGCATTTATTAGTATAGAAGTCGGAAAAAATACTTTTAGCTTTGTATTCAAACAAGCTAATAATCTAATCATTGATCTGGAATTCTAAAACATGTGCAACGGATCGTATTACGAACCAATCAAAATTGATATTTTTTCAAATGAATTGGCAAGGCCACAACAACTTATATATAATAATAATTGGGGAACAGCTGAACCATCTGCGTCAATGATATTCCGCCAGTGAAGTCGTCAGTGGCATGGGGACCAATAGTAGAATATGATCATCATTTTTTGCTCGCATATATTCATTTTAGTTGGCAATATTTCATGTGTGTGTACAAGTATCTCACGTAGGCAAACGGTAGACCCATTAATCATGGCGGAAAAAGTGTTGCAAGTACCATCAACCTCGAGGAAGTAGGGCAAAATGCACTAAAAAGGAATGGCATAAGGTTCTAAGAATCGACAACAAACTAGCTCAGCACAGCAGAAAACTCTTGAGTTGAAAAGTGGAGATTCCACATCGGTTCATTTCACTCATTTTTCACTCTATTTGTGTATTGTGAAAGAGAGCCTAAGACATCGAACAAACTCTGCTAAGAAAGTGATCTGATTTCTTTTATGCCAAGAAAACCCATACCTTAAGGTAAACAACAAACATTACAAACCAAACAAGTGAAATCTTTCACTCCGAGCCCCAAAAAATGTCATCAAGCTTGAAATGTGGCTCTAAACGAGAGCATTCCATGAGAAATTAAAAAGTCTGATATTTCTTTTCTAATTTATAAGATTGAGAATAATGATAACTTTATTAATTACATCGTATTTTTATAACATTACTCGTTCCATCAATCTTATCCCACCAGACATTTTTCTTTTGTTATGTTTTTCTCTTTTCAGTATCATAAAAATATAAATTATATTATTTTTTTTTTCAGATTTTGTGTAATTATATAAATAGTTCTTTACTTTTAATCATTATTTTTATTTTATATGAGAAGGTGTTAGTATAATATTTAAAAAAATATAATATAATATTTTTAAATAAATGTAATAATTTTAAATTTAAAAGAATATTAATATAAGAAAATAAAAACATGTAAAATATGTATAATTTAATAAAACCTCAGGAATTAATTTGCTACTTCATAAGTTAACAGCCATTCAAAGGCCATTTTGACAGAGTGGACTAATGGCTCAGGACTTTGTTTTCTCTGCAGGTTTGATGAACAACTCTAGCTTTGGCAACGAACTACTAGATGGCGACGGCGGTCATCCCTTTCCTATTTCACCTTCATGACCATCCTTCCGTAATATGTTCATGGGAGATAGATTTATTCCGGCACCCAGGCCTAGGGTGGACCTAATCCAATAGCAATTGACAAGAATTGAATATGAAGACGGTAATCCCCTCAAACCAATGGTTCATATCTTTGACAAGGTGTTCGATGGACTATGTGCTCCTTGACAAGATGCATTAGTGGTGAAGCTTTTGGACAAAAGTATAGGCTACTCTTTGATGCGTGATAAGCTACATAGACTATGGAAGCTAGTTGCGGGCTTTGAAATTATAGACATTGGCAATGGTTATTTCATGGTGAAGTTTGACAACACAGGTGATCGCCAAAAGGTTATGGATGAAGGGCCCTGAATGTTATTTGATCATTACCTTACAGTGCAACGTTGGTCTCCTGAGTTTATCTCTCCATCTGCGAAGATTGAAAAAACGCTGGTGTGGATTCGCTTTCAGGGTCTCAACCTTATTTACTATGATGAAAGTATTTTGTTTGCACTAGCAGCGGCCATTGGGAAACCAGTTAAGGTGGACTCCAATACCAAAGACATCAGGCGAGGCAGGTTTGTACGAGTTTGCATTGAAATCGATCTTACTAAACCAGTTGTTTGGGAAGGTCTGGTTGAAAGGTTTTTGGTACCGAGTGGAGTATGAAGGTCTCCATCGTATATGCTCCACATGTGGTTGTTACGGCTATGTTACAAGGGAGTGCACTAAGAAGCAACTAGAATCTCCGTTGGAAACCCCACTATCAACCTCGCAAGGAACGGTGTCGCCAATTGCTCTGGCAACCACCGCAACAACAGTAGATACATCTCCAATTATTGAAATTAATGTCCCCATTAATTCAGGAGAGTAGGTGGAAACCGCAACAAAAATAACAGATGCCAATCATGATCTTGTTCATGGTGATTGGCTTGTTGTGCAACAAAGGAAGAAACAGAACAACAATAATTCAAATTCAAAAAAGAAAGAGAATCCCAATATTCGTGGCAAGAAAGAGAAAGTGGGAAATTTAAAAAGCAATCATGCAAATCAATCTAGCCATGTGGCCCCACTTGCTCATAAAAGATCACGTTCAGATTTTTCTACCCCTATTGCACAATTAATTCAAAATGCTGCAAAGATCAACATGAATTCACGTGAAACAAATAAAAAGGTACTACCTCCAGCTCATACTACTCCACCGGACCCCACATCAATGCCATCATCGTCCATGTTCAATATTCATGCGAATAATCATGTAAATCAAAATGGGGTTAACACCACGGTACCTGGTGTGCATGCTGATGCTATTGCATCGAACCTTAATATTGATGTGGTTATGGTTGAAGATTCTCAAGGTAAGAAGGTGGCCAATGTGGCTCAAGAGTTAGTCCCTGTAAGCCAAGCCATGCCAACGTAGGGCCATGGCTCAGGTTCCCCTCCTCTTTTCATTATGTTGTCATGAATTGCTTACAAGATATATCAATCATATCATGGAACATAAGAGGAGCGGTTGGTTGTTGTACGAAACGGCACGTCAAACATATGATTAAAACCCATAAACCTTCCCTTTTCTTCATCTACGAAACTCATGTTCAATTCCATAGGGTTGAAAATTTTTGGAAGTCATTGGGGTATGAGAAGGTATTTATTCAGGAGGCTAGAGGACATGCAGGAGGTATTTGGATCTTGTCAAAAAGGCTGGATGTCAATTTTACTCTTCTACACTCCACGAATCAATGTATTACCTTCAGGCTAGAGAAAGCGAATAGTAGGTGGAACTGCTCTGCGCTGTATGCCTCCCCTATTCCTACGGTGAAGGCTGTTCTTTAGGACCACTTGATCGAGATTGGCAATGACATGGAAGGATCGTGGCTAGTCATTGGCGATTGGAATGAGATTATTCAACCATTGGAGGTCATAAGGGGAGCCTTCCACCAAGCTAGGGCCAATGCTCTTTACGGCGTTCTCACCTAGTGTGGCCTTATTGATATGGAAACCACATGGAGCTTCTTCACGTGGCGCAGGAATATTCAAACAAGGGGGTTCATACAAAAAAAACTCGATAAGTGCATGGCTAACGCTAACTGGCGTCTTGCCTACCCTAATGCTTTGTTGGAAACTCTTCTCCCCCACAACTCGGACCACAATCCTCTCCTTCTTTCTTGTTGAAAAGCTAACTCCCGCATAAACCCTTCCTTTCATTTTCAAGCAGTTTGGCTTTCCCACCCGGAATATGCAAATATTGTGACACAAGCATGGGGTCAAACTACCGGAGACACTTTTCATAAGCTTAATAAGGTTCGTGACAGCTCTATCACCTTTAACAAAGAGGTCTTTGGGAATATTTTTTTAGGACAAAAAGAAGTTGGAATTTCGTATCAAAGGAGTCTACCGAGAACTAGAGACTCGGGCTACTTCCGACTTGATTCAGTTCGAGAAAGCCTTGTAGGACCAATACAACCAGATCCTTTTTCACGAAGAAATGTTATGGTTCCAGAAATCCCGTGAGAATTGGGTAAGATTTGGCAACAAGAATACCAAATTCTTTTATACTCAAATGGTTATCAGAAGACGCAGGAATAACATTTCTGACCTATTTATCGATAATATTTGGTGCACTGATGCATCCCTTATTTAGAAGGAAGCTCAATCTATTGCTAGATGTCTTCCTAATTGCTTACAGCTAGTGCATGTTCCTCAATTAGAGGATCATGTCTCCCTCGGCCTAGCCGCTACCGTCACGTTGCAGGAAGTGAAGGATGCCCTCTTTAGCATGAACCCTTACAAAGCCCTTGGGCCAGACGGATTTCAACCTATATTTTTCAGAACCTTCTGGCCACATATCAAGGATGATATTACGCACATGGTGGCTGAGATTTTTGCCACAACTGTTGTCCCAACCCAAATGACTAAAACTTTGATAGTTCCCATTCCTAAGTCGGAGAATCCCACGTTCATCAGGGACTTCAAACCGATCAGTGTTTGTAATGTTCTATTCAAATTGGTCTCCAAGGTCCTAGTGAATCGCCTTCGGCCACACCTAGATTCTATCATTGGTCCCCTTCAAAGTAGCTTCATCCCCAAGAGGGGAACTTGTGATAATGCCATCATCGCCCAAGAGATTGTTCATAGTATGCATAAGAAGACTGGAAAGACTGGATATGTTATGTTCAAGATTGATTTTGAAAAAACCTATGATAGGGTTGATTGGAGCTTCTTGAGATTGACTCTAAAGGAATTTGGGTTTCCGGACCGCACAATAGACTTGGTTATGAACTGCACTACTACTACGTCCTTGTCCTTAAAATGGAACAATGAGAGATTGCCCTCTTTCTCGCCGAGATGTGGTTTTCGTCAGGGAGACCCAATGTCACCTTATCTCTTTCTTTTATGCATGGAGAAGCTAGCATTTCTCATTCAAGAGAAAGTGAGTAGTGGGGATTGGCAACTAGTTACAGTCTCTAGAGGTGGCCCTAAGATATCACATTTATTCTTTGCCAATGATTGTCTGTTGTTCGCTAAGGCGTCGGCAAATCAAGTGCAGTTGGTCCAGGATGTTATCCGTCTATTTTGTCTTGCTTCTGGCTTGAAAGTCAATAGTCAGAAATCTAAGTTCTTCGTCTCTAAGAATGTTCCGTGTAGCAAAATCCAGCAATTCGCCACTATATTAGAGTTCCAACACACTCATAATCCAGGCAGATACTTAGGGTTCCCTCTCTTGGTAGGTAGGACCACTAAGGCGGATTTTGCCTCCCTCACAGACCGTGTCAATAGCCGCATTACAGGTTGGAAGGGCCAACTCCTTAGCCATGCTGGCAGAGTAACTTTGGTTATGTCAGTTATATCTGCTATCCCCTCCTACTCTATGCAAAACTTATGGATCCCGGAGGGAATTTGCAATAAAATTGACTCTAGGTTAAGGTGCTTCATCTGGGGAAGGAATCACAATCATTGGGTAGATTGGTCTATGATCTCTAAAACTCGTGCCAAAGGAGGTTTGGGCATTCGTCAATGTCGCCAAGCTAACATTTCCCTACTTGGCAAGCATGTGTAGGATCTTTTGCACGGCAAGGATAAGTTATGGGTTCGCTTATTATATGCGAAATATATTAGCCAAAAGAATATTCTTCATCTTAAGAATTTCACAAGCAGCTCGTATGTTTGGTCCTCTATCATGAAAACCTTATCTCATCTCAAGCAAGGTTTCACGTTTAGGATTGGAGACGGGGATTGCTCCTTTTGGTTTGATCCTTGGTTAGAGGAGAGACCATTGTATGGCATGGTAGATGAGGTCCATGAAAGGGCATGCAATTACGCGTTAAGGATGTCTATTTTGATGGCTATTGGCACTTTGACGTCCTTATTACAACCTTGCCCCAAGACATTCGGAACACCCTTCCGTACTTGTTTCTTAATCCCTCTATGCCAGATATTATTAGGTGGAGTGCATCTAGCTTAGGAAGGTATGATACCAAGTCCGCCTATGCGTGGTTGAGCTGAGAGCCTGCTTTTCATCTTACCCTGTGCTGAGTTCAGGTCGTGGGTGTGGAAGTCCAAGCTACTTGGGAATGTTAAACACTTTATTTGGCTTACCTATAGAGGGAGTCTTCCTACTAACTCTTTCTGCTTCATGCGGCATATTACTACTGATTCTTCTTGTTGCAGGTGTGGAGATGCCAATGAAACATGGATTCACATCCTTTGCGATTGTCCCTATGCATGTAAGGCGTGGCAATACATCCGAGTTGCGGTATGATCTTGATTTCTTCATTGATGATCTTTGCATATTGGCTCGAAGTAACATTTAAGGAAATTTTTAGCTCTTATTCGGCATTACTTGCTGGATGATCTGGCGTGCGAGGAATGAGGTGGTTTTTAACGATATAGTTTGACCAGATTGGTATATGCATAACTAGATAAGTTCTCTTTTACATCTAGCCAAAGGGACAAGCTCGACCAGCTCATCCTCAACAGATAGAATACTGGTTAACTGGGAACCTTCTCCGCAAAACTACATTAAGATCAATACGGACGGTAGTTCCTTTGGTAATCTTGGCTTGTCAGGTTTTGGTGGCGTTCTACGAGATTTTGCAGGCAATTGAATCACGGGTTATATGGGTAATTGTGGTTTTACTTCAAACACCACCGCTGAGCTGTGTGCTATTTTCCATAGCCTTAAACTTGCCTACACAAAAGGTTTCTTTAATGTTATTTGTGAGATGGATTCCACCACTTCTCTGAAATTCATCATTGAGGGGCTCCATGCTGTTCATCCTCATGCAGGTGTGGTTTCGGCCATTCGTGATTATGTACAACTACCTTGAAATATTAGCTTCAAGCATACGCTTAAGCAAGTAAATAATGTGACAGACATTCTTGCTAAGTCAGGAGCCAAATCCTCCTCGTTTATTTTATTAAATTCTTGTCCAACTTTAATTTCGAATTACTTAGTTGCTGATGCCTCAGACACTTTTTTTTGTATGTCTTAGTGTCATTTTTTAATTTCTTTAGTCATAAAAAAAAAAAAAAAAGGTTATTCCGACAACAGCAAAAACCTCGTCCCACTGATAATCTACCCTACAATGCTGTATCAAAAACCAACATTTAGGAATTCTGAAAGCGGAGTACAACTCATTCATCATACGCCTACAGCACAAAGTTTGGCCACTCGTGCAACATGCAAGTTTCATGAGAGTGATTCTTAACTTTCAACCTAGCAATAATGATCGCAAATTAAACAGCAAAAAGGCAATTTGTCTTCAAAAGTAATCATTTGTGTTAATACATTATGGCTTAATATACGTTAAGTTTTTTTTTTTTTTTTCATTTTAATATATAATCGTTTTCAAATTTTTATTTTGATATTTTAAATAATATTTTAGTCATATTTTAATATATTTCATGACTCTTAATTTATGTTTATTTATATTTATGATTAAAATATTATGTACCTAAATATAACTAAAACATAATTTAAAATATGAAAATAAAAATTTTAAAATATTATGTAATAAAAAACAAATGTAAAACTTAATGTATAAGCCATAAATTAATCTTTCCAATATAAAGTAAACTCAATAGAGAGACTAAATTGGGGATTAAATTATATAAGTAATTTGTTGAAATCAAATCACTGTGATAACACTTTGACTCTTTGAGAGACATGATTATATATTTCTTCAAAGTTAATCTTTCTATTATCAAATTCCACATTTATTACTCTCCTTAATTGATTGCCTACATGTATCGCATTAATTTCATTGCATTCTTGGAGTGATGATTAGGAACAGAAACACAAAACTACGGAAGAGACAACAATTACAAAACAAAATCAAAATATATTCCAATTTTCAAATTGAGAAGTGTTCAGATCCACGCACTGAAATCTGAATCCAACGAGGGCGAAAGCATCATTGTGACGATTTTGACGAGAATAACATCACACCCACATTACCATGATACCTCATGCAGTTTATTATGAGAACAAAAAATTCAAATCAAAACTATAACAAACAAGTAATTTTTTTTTTCTTTTAAAAGATATTTGAAATAGAAAAGGTGATAAAAGTAACGAAATTCGCGATATGGTTTGATTTGATTTTTGGACAAAAAGTTATTCGAACCAAATCTAAAATAAAATCGTGATTCAGTTTGGTTCGATTTTAACATAACACAAATTCAAATAAAATCAAATCAATTTTTTGCGATTTAATTCAATTTGACAGTTTTTTAATCTATTATTATAATTTAAGTTTTTTTAATTAAACTTTACATAATTAATGTTATATTATTTTATTATTAAATTTTGTTTTACATATTTTAGTTTAAAAAATACTATTTTTATTTCTATTTAATATTATTATAAAATGATATTATTAATTTTTTTAAATAATAATAAATCATATTTATTTCTATTTAATATTATTATAAAATGATATTATTAATTTTTTTTAAATAATAATAAATCATGTTTCACTTAATATTTAATGCTATTTAGTAATATTAATATATCTTTTTATAAGATATAAAAGTAAAATATGTATAATATATTAAAAATTTATTATATATAAAAAAGTATGTTATAAATTACATATTATAATTATAAAAAATTAAAATATTGTTAGTTGAATAATACTAAACATCTAAAAATAAATTAATATAGTGTTTTACATTGCTTTGTGAGATGCAGAAAGAAACACCCCCCATGGGTTAATAGTGTTTTACATTGCTTTGGATAAGGATTAAAAGTTAAAGTTTTGTAACAGCTAATTTTTACTTTTCTAAATGAATAAATAGTATACAAACTACTTTAAAATAAAATAAAATAGTATAAAGAGATTTTACTCCGTCATCTAATTACAATTGTTTATATACGAAGAGTTTATTTATTTTTACTACAACTTTTTAAAAAATTATACATATTTATCATTATTTTTTATTAACTAATAATGTAAAAAAATTACATTCACAACGCATAAAAGTTGTACTTTTTATAAATAGCCTAGTGTAATTTTAATATGGACAACTACATTTTTGACTTTTTGATATGTTACGAATAAACAAATGATTTGAGACCATTCTTAGATATTTCCTTTTATTAATTAACCTAATTTTAAAGATAAGGATTTAATTTGTATTTTCAATCCCTTTCCATCCTTTTCCATTTTTTTTTGTTCTTATGCAACTCTTTTCCCATTCTTTACCATAGATGTAGACATAGTATAAGACATTACCCAGTCAAGTTGGTTTTCTAAAGGGGAGAAGTATCATTTAAAAATGAAGCAAAAGCAGTCTAGACTTTTATATATATTTGTGGTGAAGCAAAATTCAAGATTCTAATAATATTTGACTCATTCCCTATATTTGTTCAAAATATAGTGAAAATAGTTTTTTTTTTTTAAATAGAAACTTATGTTCCAATATATGGTAAAATGAAAAGAAAATATAGGGGTGCCTTTCTGTTCTCTCTCTAGATCATGAACCCACATATTCTACTTGATGGCAGTAGAATGAAAGGAAACAAAATAAAATAGTCCAATCTATTTTTTTTTTTTATCACGTTATGAATGTGAAATACCCATGATTTATAGATTCCTTTCTTTGTAGATAAACAGAAAATGGATATTAAGTATCACTAATTTTATTTTATAGAAATAATCAATTCTACTTAACAAAAAAATGTGTAAATTAATAAGTGTAACATGATTGATTGATAACTTTGTACTTTAAACATATTATGGAGGATTTCTAACCAATATGGATAAAGAAATAATTATTGAAAGATGTTAACCTCTTAAATAATTCTTATATCAAAAAGTTATTCTTTGACTTTTCGACATCCAATTCAAAAAAAAATGTGCTAATTTATTTAAAAGGATAATTATACAAATTTTAGAATCAAATGAGAATATTTTTAAAGGACTAAAACTAATATAAGTCAATATTTAATCCTTTATTATATTTCATATCATTTGAAACAATAATTTTATTCCATGTTTTTACTTTTAAAGATATATTCTATGAGTTTAAGGTTAATGTATGAAATAAAATAATTATACATTGTTAGCACCTTCTTGCATCATCCATTTTCGCAAATTCTCTCCCATCGCATAATTTTTATTGCAACATTCCAACCGAACCAACATAAATATGTAAGGTGATAGTTGAAAGTCCGAGATACCATGACACTTATCCTAATATAATATCCGCCACTGCATTTGCTTCCAAATCTCGTCCACTCAATTCTTATACTCTAGCTCTCTTGTCTCTGCAATCAAAACAACAACAACAATATTCATTCATACATAGTACTCACTTCCCTTCCTACTACACATTCTTCATCACTTCTACAAAAATGGCTGCTGCGGTTAGTGCTGCAGTCTCTTTTCCATCCACCAAGTCCACCTCTCTTCCTAGTAGGACCTCCATCATTGCCGCAGATAGAGTTGTATTCAAGAAGGTAATTATGTTTCACACACATCCAAAACTTCTCTCCAATCAGAATTAGAGTTTCATCTCGATAATCTGTGTCGACCTCAATGCAAACTTTTATCACACGAATTACTTAAGTCAACTTTTTTTTTATTGGAAAATAGAACCAAAAGTGTCAAGGGATCTAGCTCAGGTGCATGAGTGAGTTAGTGTAACTATATGTGTTCGATTCATACTGATAAAAATAAAGAAAATGCATATAACTATTTAAGTTTTGTGCTTTTTATTTTTTCAATGCAATTGAGTATTGAGTTGAGACTACAAATTTTAGATGAAATATATATGGTTTCTCTCTCTCAGGCTCAATTGCAATACAGAGATGTTTCTAATTCTAGCAGTGGAAGGGTAGTTTCCATCAGAGCTGCTGGAGTCACCACAGAGGCACCAGCCAAGGTTGAAAAAGAGTCCAAGAAACAAGATGAAGGTGTGGTTGTGAACAAGTACAAACCCAAGACCCCATACATTGGTAGATGCCTCCTCAACACAAAGATCACTGGGGATGATGCTCCAGGAGAAACTTGGCACATGGTCTTCAGCACCGAGGGTGCGATATGCTATTGCTCATTCCTTTTCCCTCTATTTTTCGTCTTCAAGTTAATTGATTTATAATAAATGAAGGTTGCGATTATCGTAAAACACGTTAGTGCATTATCACCGGTAAACTATTTCTTTTGTCTTTGTAGATAAAAATTGTGATTTTGAGCTGATATTAGTGTTATTATTGCAGGAGAGGTTCCTTACAGAGAAGGACAATCAATTGGGGTGATTCCAGATGGTGTTGACAAGAATGGCAAACCTCATAAACTTAGATTGTATTCTATTGCCAGCAGTGCCATTGGTGATTTTGGAGATTCCAAGACTGTGAGTATCATGTCATAATATTTTCAATAGAAAGAGAGATATGATAGGTGCTTATATATCACTGCTCAGTCAAAAATTGTGTGCTGAACTGCTAACTACCTTTTATTTACTGTAAACTGAACAATTGAACTTGACTATCTATTGTAAAAACATGTTTTCATTTCCTTACCCTAGACTTCATTTATGATCTGATATTATTGATTGCTTCCATGCAGGTTTCTCTATGCGTGAAACGGCTAGTGTACACAAATGATAATGGAGAAATTGTCAAGGGAGTCTGCTCAAATTTCTTGTGTAAGGATGAGTAGTTTTAGATTTTATATAATGTAGGCTAGAAGAAATTTAGGTCAGTTATTGCGCGAGTGTTGTAAACCCTCTGATAGTGTAATCGATTCCTACAAATAAAGAAAGTATTATATTCGTGTTTATTCAGGTGACCTGAAGCCAGGATCTGAAGTAACAATAACTGGACCTGTTGGGAAAGAAATGCTTATGCCAAAAGATCCTAATGCCACCGTAATCATGGTACATTATCATTTATTCTTTTGTTCTCCTAATATGGCATATGTGATAATCATCATAATTGTTGTTATGATCTTCACCATTGAATTGATCATTGAAATTTTCTGCACAGTTAGGAACTGGAACCGGTATTGCCCCATTTCGCTCATTTTTATGGAAAATGTTCTTCGAGAAGCACGATGATTACAAGGTAAGTGTTGTAAAAAACATGTATCCTTACTCACTTGGAAGTATCTATCAGGCTGTAAAGTGCATAGCAGACTTGATATCAGGCTGGATAGTGGACACACTACTTTTGATGTATGCTAATTGCAAGTGTGGGAGGAATGAACCTTATTAGAGGGTGATTAACCTTAACATCAAAATTCACCACCATGAGGCACTCTAATAAATTGCAAGTTGCAGCTAGAAAGCATTAGACTGTGCATACCATACCACAATGTTTTATCTGTATGGATCTTTTTATTTTAGCAGTGATGTACTGACAATGTATGTCGTTGTATTACAACCTATTACCATTTACATGACTTTTAAGATAGGTTTATAAAAATTAACAAAGTTACCATTGATGAAGGATTGCGAATAATTTACACTGTCAGTGCATCATTGTTTTTCTCTTATTAGTATGTGCTAGTATGTGGACAGATTTGATTATTAACCATGTTTTGATATATATGTAGTTCAATGGTTTGGCATGGCTCTTCTTGGGTGTTCCTACAAGCAGCTCATTGCTTTATAAGGAGGTGAGAAGAATCAGATTTTTCTCATTATTTTAAAACTTCAGTCATATACTGATACAACTTCAATTGTATATATAGGAATTTGAAAAGATGCAGGAGAAATCTCCTGAGAACTTCAGGCTTGACTTTGCTGTAAGCAGAGAGCAAACAAATGAGAAAGGAGAGAAGATGTACATCCAAACTAGAATGGCTCAATATGCAGAAGAGCTTTGGGAGTTACTAAAGAAGGATAACACTTTTGTGTACATGTGTGGACTAAAAGGAATGGAAAAGGGAATTGATGACATAATGGCGTCTTTGGCTGCCAAAGATGGTAAGTGTGTGTTTGTATCAACATTGATAAATTTGATTTTGAAGTAATGTAATTTGTGTTCAAATGTTTTTAATATAAAATCAAGTTAGGAGTAAAATTTAGTATAAAATTTTGGATTATGTAGAAGTTACTAATAGTTATTTTAAATTTTAAACTCTTCTTTAAAGCGAAATCAAATGTCTCAAATCAATGATAGACTCAAAAACAATTATGTAATGTGAAACCAAACGCAAAGTAAAAACTTTATTATCTTTTGGTACATTATTTGGAGAGTAACTACATTTTGTGTTTCGTTATGTACTATAGGCATTGATTGGACTGAGTACAAGAGGCAACTGAAGAAATCAGAGCAATGGAATGTGGAAGTCTATTAATTTCTGTTCACTTGCACAGATATCATCAATCAACTCCTACTTTGTGCTGCAACAAGTTTATCACCCCTCCTGCGTTGTGTAGATATATATGACGACCCTGTAATTTTTCTTTGACCATTTTTATACTTTTCATGAACAACTTCATTGCCAGTTTTACAAGTACTATTTTTGAGGGATGATGCAATATAGATGAATCCAACTTCACTCTGTCATTTTCAAAAATTTATCTTTTGATAAGAAGTATTTAAGTATCCCGTGCATTATATATCCCAAACACTGAATTAGGCATCTATCTAACCCGAATCAAGATTTGGAAAATTTTATGATGTTACAAGATAATAGAAGTTAAGGTCCTCACATAGATGTATAGCATAGACACTGAAGATAGCTACATAGACGATGAATTAAGCTACACTCTTCCCCTTAATGGTTCATTGGTGTCAAGTTGCAAAATTGGTTATGGAATTAAAATTGATTATTAAGTGAAATAACTAAGATTAGAAAAATTTAAATATTTATATTAAATTTTGTTTCAAAATTAATTAGAACAAATTACAATAACATTTCTTGAGGTTTATTTCAATTACATGTGCACCTTCTCCTTTTTTTATCCTTACACAAAATTCCTTAACTTTTGGTATCTCATTACACTTTCCTCTCCACTGTTAACTTTTTACATCATGTGAGTGACACATGATTTTTTTCTCAAAAATACCCTTATCTTCTTTTTTAAAACATAGGGGTGCGTTTGTAATGTATGAAAAAGTTCAGGGGGTACATAGATGATTTTAAAAGTTAAGGGGATACATATGTGTTTAAAATTTAAAGGGATATATGTGTAATGAGTTTAAAAAGTCAAGGAATACGTGAGTCATGAATTTAAAAAGTCAAGGATACATGTATTAGAATGTTAGAAGCATCAATATCCCTCCTCATTTGGAGAAAAAAAATAATTCTCTCCCCTTGAAAGGTAGCACACGAAACCAAGAAAGAACAACCATTCTCTTCCCTTTAGAAAAATAACTTTGAAATAGAAGAAGAGGAAAAGAAAGAGAAACTCTTCTCTCCCCTTTAGAAAAACAACATTCTCTTTTTGGATAACTTAACTATAAGGATAATTATGACATTTTAAATAAATTAATTAAAATTAAATATAAATTTATCTAAAAAACTAATAGCAAAACATGTCAGAACTTATCAAAACACACACTCGTGTAAATTCATAATAAAAAAAATATATATTTTGATATAAGATTATTTTTTAAAAAAGATTAAATTTATTTTTTATTATTATCATGTCATTGGTACCATATTAAAAAAAATATATATATATATACACAACAAATTACACGATGGACTGACAGGTCCGGATCACTTAAATCAATTTTTATATTATTATTTGTGAAGGAAAGAAAAATCGCTTAGCTAACATGTTTTTTTTATATTATATATATATATATATATTTCACATAAATTTATTTATAATTATATATTTATTTATTATTCTTAGACTCTCCATAAGAATTTAATAATTTGACTAAAAAGATTAAAAAAAAAAAGTGATTTATAAAATAAAAAAGTGAAATGTATAAAAAAAATTTAATAATAAGAGAGGTTAAAAAGTAAGAAAAAATAATTTAAATAACTTTTAAAAATATTAAAGATTATCAAAATAATTTCTTACAAGTTTAAAATTTGTATATAATAAATACTTTTTTTTCTAAAGATTGTTTTTTTTTTCCTCAGCAAAACTACATCAAAATCAATATGGACGGTAGTTCCTTTGGTAATCCTGGCTTGTCAGGTTTTGGTGGCTTTTACAGGCAATTGGATCACGGGTTATATGGACAATTGTGGTTTTACTTCAAACACCACCGCTGAGCTGTGTGCTATTTTCCATGGCATTAAACTTACCTACACAAAAGATTTCTCTAATGTTATTTGTGAGACGGATTCCACCACTTCTCTGAAATTCATCATTGAGGGGCTTGACGCTGTTCATCCTCATGCAGATGTGGTTTCGGTCATTCGTGATTACGTACAACTACCTTGAAATATTAGCTTCAAGCATACGCTTAGGCAAGAAAATAATGTGGCAGACATTCTTGTTAAGTCAGGAGTCAAATCCTCCTCCCCGTTTATTTTATTAAATTCTTATCCAGCTTCAACTTCGAATTATTTAGTTGCTGATGCCTCAGACACTCTCTAGGCCTTAGTGTCATTTTTTAATTTCTTTATTCATAAAAAAAAATACTTTTTTTTTAGTAGACTAGATCATGTGGGTCAATTAATCCACTGGTTTGATCACTAACTCAGTGACCCAATACTATGAGTAATACTATCACCATTAAAACTATGCTATAAGGTATATTTATGATAGTTATCTACATGATTGATTATAACTTATAGGAAATGATCAATTTTAGTAATATCAACTAAACTAAGAAATATAATCCTTAAATGATGGGTATAATTGATAAATTTATTGTTTCTTCTAATAAAATAAAAAATATTAATTAGAGAAGGAAGAAAAAGAGAAAAAATGACCAAATATCATATCATGAAAAGATTTTATCCTCTACTATCATGTACACCAAATTATTTATAAAATAATTGTAAATTAATCATGAATAATAAAATGATTATAATTAATTAATATGGATTAGTTTGTTTAAATTTATTTGATAAAATAATAATTTATTTTAATAAAATAAGTAATTATTTATATTTTTTATATGTTTGTCTAAATTATATGTGTTTTTTAGTATATTTATTTATTTTAAAAAAATAAATCTTATTTAATTATATAAAATAATCAATTATCTAAAAATGACTTATTTTATAAATATTTATTATAATTTTAAACAAATTACTCAATAATACTAATTAGGTAGGTTGGATTTTCTCAAAAAAATGAAAAAGAAAAAAAAAGGTCGGTTGGATTTGATTTGGTGATAGCTTGGAATTGCAGTTCACCTCGAATAAAGTGTTCAGTTGTTGGCATTCCACCGCTGAAGGTTCTTTCTTTCTCGCTTTCAAGTTTCTAGGGTTTCAAATCGAAGCTATTTCGATGGCGGAAGAGCGATTCAGCGGCGTAGTGCAGTGGTTCAACAATGGCAAGGGCTTCGGCTTCATCAAGCCCGACGACGGCGGCGAGGATCTCTTCGTCCACCAGTCTTCCATCAGATCCGACGGCTACCGCACCCTCCTCGAGGGCGATCGCGTCGAGTTCGCCATCGCCACCGGCGACAACGACAAGACCAAGGCCGTCGACGTTACCGGCGTCGATGGTGCCCCTCTCCAACCCCAGCCCCGCGCCGCCGCCAACAACAACAGTCGCACCGGCTTCGGTTTCGGCGCCAGGCGCAATGGCGGCGGCGCCGCGTGCTACCAGTGCGGTGATTTCGGCCACCTCGCTAGGGATTGCAACCGGAGCAGCAATTCTGGCGGCGGCGGCAGCGGCGGCGGGTGTTATACTTGCGGCGGGTTAGGCCATCTCGCGAGGGATTGCATGCGCGGTGGCGGCAATGTCGGTGGTGGTGGCATGGGTAGCGGAAGCGGATCTTGCTTCAGGTGTGGCGGGTTTGGACACATGGCGAGGGACTGTGCCACCGCGAAGGGTAACACTGGCGGCGGCGGAGGCAGCGGCGGCGGATGTTTTAAGTGTGGGGAGGTTGGTCATTTGGCTAGGGATTGCGGCATTGAAGGAGCGAGATTTGTCGGCGGCGGCGGTAACAGTGGTGGTGGAGGCGGCGTCGGTGGCGGTGGAAAGAGCACGTGCTTTAATTGTGGAAAGCCTGGGCATTTTGCAAGGGAATGTGTTGAAGCTTCTGGGTGAGGTGAAGGGTTAAAGGTTGCGTTTTGCGAAGGGAGAAAAAGGTGGAATAGTACATATTCTCTTCTTTTTTTTGCATTAGTGTCTCTTATTATTATTATTCATCGAATTTCGGGGAAGTTTATACATATGGCAAAAAAGATTGTGGTTTTGGGTTTTTTTTTACTATGGTACTGCTTCGCAGGCGATTTTGCCTTCTCTTGTAGTTGTTTCTGCCTCTTGTTAGACATTGTTTCTGGTTAATAGTCCGTCTTTATTGTTCCAAAACTATTAGAGATTATATATATAGATTTGTTGGTCTGAAAGGTTTATAATCAATATGATGATCAGAAATTTAGACTGAAGTTCTAGAGAAATTGGGGAATGTGGAGTGTTCCTCTTTTCAATGATGCAAGGTTTGTGTGCTTGGATTTGATCAATCTTGTGAACATTATTAATTTTGATTGAAACTTGGAACAATAGGAATGAAGTTTAATTGAAGAAGATTAATGGTTGCATTTGGTCCAAAAGAAAATCCCAATCTAGTCTTTGGAAACATGAGAAGTAGATTAGTGTGTATCACATAAATTTTTACATTTACCTTATGTCTACTTGTTTAATCAGAAATAGGTTATTCCCCATCTTGTCACCATTTTAAGATTGGTTGCCATTTCAATTCTTATGTATTAAATCAGGGTTTTAAATAGTGCTGCCATAACAGTGTAGCAGAGCGGCCACTGCCCACTACAGGGTCTTCTGTGGTGGAGCAGTTTAATTAGTGTAGCAGCCATAGCAATTAGCGGACCAAATAGCGGACTTCGTGTTGATTACAAGAAAATGAAATCTATAGATGTTATAATAATAAAAATGATAATGAATTGATGGTTTGACAATTGATAATTCTTCTATAGGAAGCTTGTATTTGACATTTGTTGGTATTTACTGGTATTTTTTTTAAGACACCTATGGCTTTTTATTGTTAATTATGAATGCCATTAAATTGTGTAAATTTTATCACTTTTGAGAATTTATATGTACATAAACTATCCTGCTATATCCTGATTAAGCCAGTCGCTACGTGCAGCTATCTGATTTAAAACATTGGTATTAATTGAATGGTAGTGTTTGCTTGGGCATATCAGTCCTTGTTGAAGCTCGATCATCATATTGCTGGCTTAATCAGTTACTTGGCTGTAATATTCTAGCAAATCATTTGAGCTTTAGTGAGATTAGGGTGCATCTCATACTAGTTTTACCAAATTTGGATTTTTGCATTACTTCTACTGGCTTATATGTGATTCGAACAGGGTACTCCCCAAAACGTGCTTAGGTGTTTTTGTTTTGTGGTTCAGCTATATTTGGTGGGGCCTGTGTCCAAGTTAGTCTATCTGTGCAGAATCTTGGGATACTGTCAATGTTTTGTTGTTCCCTTGCAAAATCTAAGTGTGTTGGTCTGAGATTTATTTTTTCCAACAATCTAAACCAAATCAAATTGGATTGTATTATCATGATTCGGGGTATATGCGTAAAAAGAGGATGATGGTTAAGAATTGACGAGCTCACTTTGATCCAGTGATAACCGGAGGCAAGAGATTCATATCATCTGGTACTTGATAAGTATAGTTATATATTGAGTTGGGCCAAAATAATTTTGGGCCTAAACTTTATTAGCCCAACCTTATTTATACCAAGCCAATAAGATTACTCTATTGAATTTTTTACATTCCAAATTAACATTTGATTATTAATTAATAAAATAAATTCAAAATCTTTGTAATACTTTCTGTT
This sequence comes from Amphicarpaea edgeworthii, assembly GCA_014843725.1. NCBI lineage: Eukaryota > Viridiplantae > Streptophyta > Magnoliopsida > Fabales > Fabaceae > Amphicarpaea > Amphicarpaea edgeworthii. The sequence goes on from CM026325.1 coordinate 8,540,254, forward strand.
GCTGTTATTTATTATGTAGTGCAAGTTGGTTCTTGAAGACAAACAGTATCTCATTTTTTAAACCAATTATTATTCAGTTTTGGGGTGGAAGAAATACATGAATTAGTGCGAAATGCGTTGTATTGCGTATGGGTTTATGGCATTCCTAGTAGTAACTTTGAGACAGACACATGAAAACTGAATTTTTTAAATCACATGTCCCATAGATGTGTCTCAATAAAAACTTGCTTTGTCGCTTAAAATATTCACTTGTATTTTTTTATTTTTTTTTCATATTAGGCTTCACAAATTCCTTATTTTGCTGTCATCTTCTATCATTGCATTGCCAATTGTTTTCATTACTCATCTATCTATCTATCTGTATACTATAGGTAAAGAAAGCTTGAGCCAATAGACTCATTAAATTAAAATTCTAATTTAATATTAGCTATTGATTTAAAGAGGATTTAAACTAATATTAATCATAGCTGAAAAACAACAATTAATAATGGTCATTGATTAAATTTAATCAACACTTTACCTAATATTATTTTTTATATTTGTAAAATATAAATTGAGAAAACTAATAAAAAAAAATAGATAATACATTATTAATTTAAAAATTAAATTATAATTAAAACAAAATTTTTTATAATATATTTCATGAATAGTAATGATTAAAAATTTAATGCAAAAAACATATATTTTATTATAGGTGAAATATATGTATTGAAATTTTTTTAAAAGATGAAAATACGGGAATTGCCTTAAAAAAAAAAAAAGGAATGTCTTATAAATTTTAAAAAATAAAAAATAAAAAACTTAAAAATATGAAAAAACAATAGGAACGTTTAGAATTTATTTTTAAAAAAAGTAAAAAATTATAAAAAAAAAACAAAACTAGAGGAATATATTTAAAATATATATAAAAAAAATTAAAATATAAAAGAATAAGAGTAACGTCTGGAAAATTTACAAAAAAGAAAAGAAAATTTATAAAAATATGAAAAAAAAAAGATGAATGTTTTATTTTTTTAAAAAATAAAAAAATATTTAAAATTAAAATTTTTTAAAAAAATATTTTTTTAAAAAAAGAATATCTTGAAAATTTTCAAAAAAAATGAAAATGTTAAAAAGTAAGAGAAATGTCTTGAAATTTTTAAAAAAATAAAAATTTTAAATATATGAAAAACAAGAGAAATTTTTGAAATTTTTCAAAAAAAATGAAAATTCTAAAAAGTATGAAAAAAAAGAGGATTTTCTTTAAAAAAAAATTTATAAAAAAAAACAAGAAGAATATCTTGAACATTTTAGAATAATAAAAATTATAAAAATAAGAAGAAACAAGTGAAATGTCTTCAAATTTTTCAAAAAACAAGAGGATTGTGTTGAAATTTTTCAAAAAAAAAAATGAAATTTATTAAAAATATGAAAAAAAGTGAAATGTCTTGGAAATTTCAAAACAAATGAATATTTAATTAACGAGAGAAAGAGGAATGTCGTAAAAATATTAAAAAATAATAGGAATGTTTTGAATTGTTTTTAAAAAAATGAAAATTTTAAAAAATATGAAAAAATAAGAGGAACTTCTTTAAGTAGGGATGGCAAAATGAGCCTTGGTTCATCGGGCCAGCCCACTAGCTCCCATAAAATGGTGGGGCGGGGTGGTGGTGCCAGCTTGGTAGCTCGCCTGGCCTGCCTCAGCCTCAGCCAATAGTTCGTCGGGCTGGCCCGTTGGCCCACCTAGAGTAAGTAGTTAATTTTTTTTTATTTTTTTTTTAGGGATGAGTAGGTAATTAGTTAATCTTTCTAATTTTGTTATATTTATAATTGTTAAGGTTCTAGTTATTTGTATTCAATATTTGTTTTTATAAACTTGTTAGCTAATTAAACTTCTTAATTCTTATGGACTTTGGAGTAATATTTTTTTGTGCTAAATAAACATTCAAGACAAAACCACCATCCACCTACATTCATGTCTTGTAGATTACATTTTCACAAATTATAAAGTTGAAATTAAACTACATCTAGAAAACATTTATATAGTAATTTTTTTTATATAATTTTTTTCTTTTTACTTACTTTTTTTTTTCAAAGACTAGCGTGTCAGCCTACCTGTTGGCAGGGTGGGCCAGTGCCTCTAGCTCGTGTCAACCATGGACGGGCCAACTTAGTCTGTCCCATTTTCGGCGGGCCAGAGGCAGACCGGGCCTTAACGGGCCAGACTAGCCTATTTTTCCATCCCTGTCTTTAAGATTTCAAAAAAATGCAAAGTTTAAAAAGTAGGAAAAAAACAAGAGAAATATTTGAGTTTAAATTTTTTTTAAAATAAAACCTAATAAAATATAAAATAAAAAAAAACAAGAGGACGATCTTGAAACCCTAGATATTAAAGATTTTATAAATAAAAATCTTAAATATCTAGAGTTTCATTATGAAACTCTAAATGAAACTCTAAATTGAAATCATAAATAACTAGGGTTTTGTTAATAAAATCCTAAATGATTAGGGTTTCATAATTAAAATCCTAAATTGAAATCATAAATATTTAAGGTTTTATACCTTAATTTTTTAATATTTAAATAATCAAACGTAGATATTTGGGGTTTCATAAATTAAACCTTAAATATTTAGTATTTCATAAATGAAACTTTAAATTGAAACCCAAATTATTTAGCGTTTCATTATAAAAATTTTAATTATTTAAGGTTTCATTATTGAAAATATAATTATTTAGCGTTTCATAAATTAAAACCTAATATTTCCGATATCGTAATTAAAATTTAAAAAATTTGAGGTTCATAAATAAAACCTAGAATTGAAACAATAATTATTTAGGGTTTCATTAATGAAACCTTAAATTGAAACTCTTAATGTTTATGGTTTCATAAATAAAATCCAAAATATCTAGGGTTTCATAAATGAAACATTAAATCAAAACCCTAAATATTTATAGTTTCATTAATGAAATTCTAATTCTTTGGGGTTTCATAAATAAAACCAAATATTTAAACCATACATATGTAGGGTTTCATTAACAAAAGCCTAATTATTTAGGGTTTCATTAATGAAACCTTAAATTTTATCATAAATTGAAACCACAGGTTTTTAGGGTTTAAAAAAATTAAACCTTAAATGATTAGGGTTTTGATAATTGAAACCTTAAATATTTAAGTTTTTATTTGCAAAACCTTCATTATTTAAGGTATAAATAATGAAACTCAATATTTTATCATAAATTAAAACCTAAATATTTAATGTTTCCAAAATGAAGCCATAAATTGAAACCCTAATTATTTAGGGTTTCATTATAGAAATTCTAATTATTTAAGGTTTCATTTATGAAATCCTAATATTCACCTTAAACTGAAATTCTAAGTATTTAAGATTTCATTAATGAAATCGTAAAACTCACCTTAATTGAAACCATAATATTTTGGATTTCGTAATTAAAATCTTAAATATTCAGAGTTTCATAAATGAAACTCAAAATTGAAATAATAAATATTTGGAGTTTCGTTACTAAAACCCCAAATTCTAACTTTTAATATTTAGGGTTTCATAAATAAAATCCAAAATATCTAGGGTTTCAAAAATGAAACATTAAATCGAAACTCTAAATATTTAGGATTTCATTAATGAAATTCTAATTCTTTTAGGTTTTCAAAATAAAACCAAAAATAGAAACCATAAATACTTAGAGTATCATTCATGAAAACTTAAATTTCATCTTAAATTGAAACAAAAAATTGTTAGGGTTTAAAAAAATGAAAGCTTAATTATTTATAATGTCATTAATGAAACCTTAAATTGAAACCATAAATGATAGAGTTTCATAATTAAAACCCTAAATTGAAATCAAATATTTAAGGTTTGATAAATAAAACCTTATTTAGGGTTTAGATAATGAAACTCTATATTTCATCCAAAATTGAAAACTAAATATTTGGGGTTTCATAAATTAAACCCTAAATATTTAGTGTTTTATAAATAAAATCTTAAATTGAAACCCTAATTATTTAGGGTTTCATTGTAGAAAACCCTAATTATTTAGGGTTTCATTAATGCAATCCTAATACTCATCTTAATTGAAACCAAATATTTCGGATTTTGTAATTAAAATTATAAATATTTAAGGTTTCATAAATGAAACACAAAATTAAGACAATAAATATTTAGGGTTTCATTAATCAAACCCTAAATTCAAACCCTCTATATTTAGGGTTTCATGAAGAAAATAAAAAATATCTAGGGTTTCATAATTGAAACATTGAATCAAAACCCTAAATATTTAAGGTTTCATTAATGAAATATTAATTCTTTTAGGTTTCGTAAATAAAACTAAAAATTGAAACCATAAAGATTTAAGATTTCATTACTGAAAACCTAATTATTTAGAGTTTCATTAATAAAACCTTAAAATTCATCCTAAATTGAAACCATCAATTTTTAGGGTTTAAAAAAATGAAAGCTCAATTATTTAAAATTTCATTAATAAAATCCTAAATTAAAACCTTAAATGATTAGGGTTCCATAATTAAAATCCTAAATTGAAATCATAAATACTTAAGGTTTTATTAATAAAAACTTAATTATTTAAGGTTTAAATAATGAAATCCTATTTCTCATCATAAATTGAAACCTAAATATTTGTGGTTTAATAAATTAAACCCTAAATATTTAGTATTTCATAAATGAAACCTTATATTGAAACCCTAGTTATTTAGGATTTTGTTATAGAAATTCTAATTATTTAAGGTTTCATTTATGAAATCGTAAAACTCACCTTAATTGAAACCCTAATATTTTGGATTTTGTAATTAAAATTTTAAATATTCAGGGTTTCATAAATGAAACTCAAAATTCAAACAATAAATATTTAAGGTTTCATGAATGAAATCCCAAATCCAAACCCTTAATATTTAGGTTTTCATAAATATAATTCAAAATATTTATAGTTTCATAAATGAAATATTAAATTGAAACCCTAAATATTTAGAGTTTCATTAATGAAATCATAAAACTCACTTTAATTGAAACCCTAATATTTTGGATTTTGTAATTAAAATTTTCAATATTCAGAGTTTCATTAATGAAACCCTAAATTCAAACCCTTAATATTTTTCATAAATAAAATTAAAAATATCTATGGTTTTACAAATGAAGCATTAAATTGAAACCCTAAATATTTAGGGTTTCATTAATGAAATCGTAAAACTCACCTTAATTGAAACCCTAATATTTTGGATTTCGTAATTAAAATTTTAAATATTTAGGATTTTATAAATGAAACTAAAAATTGAAACAATAAATATTTAGGGTTTCATTAATGAAACCCTAAATCCAAACCTTTAATATTTAGGTTTTCATAAATAAAATTCAAAATATCTATGGTTTCATAAATGAAACATTAAATTGAAACCCTAAATATTTAAAGTTTCATTTGAAATCATAAAAATCACCTTAATTGAAACCCTAATATTTTGGATTTTTTAATTAAAATCTTAAATATTCAGGGTTTCATAAATGAAACTAAAATTGAAATAATAAAAATTTAGGGTTTCATTAATGAAACCCTAAATTTAAACCCTTAATATTTGGGTTTTCATAAATAAAATTTAAAATATTTATGATTTTCATAAATGAAACATTAAATTGAAACTATTAATATTTTGGGTTTCATTATGAAACCCTAAATTCAAACCCTTAATATTTAGTTTTTCATAAATAAAATTCAAAATATCTATGGTTTTATAAATGAAACATTAAATTGAAACTCTAAATATTTAAGGTTTCATTAATGAAATTCTAATTCTTTTAGGTTTTCTAAATAAAACCAAAAATACAAACTATAAATACTTAGGGTTTCATTAACAAAACCCTAATTGTTTAGGATTTCATTAATGAAACCTTAAATTTCATTTTCAATTGAAACCACAAATTGTTAAGGTTTAAAAAAATGAAAGCTCAATTATTTAAAGTTTCATTAATGAAACCCGAAATTGAAACTATAAATCATTAAAGTTTCATAATTAAAACCCTAAATTGAAATCTTAAATATTTAAGGTCTTATAAATAAAACCTTATTTACTGTTTAGATAATGAAACCCTACATTTCATCCAAAATTGAAACCTAAATATTTCGGGTTTCATAAATTAAACCTTCAATTGAAACCTTAATAATTTAGGGTTTCGTTATAGAAATTCTAATTATGCAAGGTTTCATTAATGAAATCCTAAAACTCACCTTAATTAAAACCCTAATGTTTCAGATTTCATAATGAAAATTTTAAATATTTAAGGTTTTATAAATGAAACTAAAAATTAAAACAATGAATATTCAGGGTTTCATTAATGAAACCCTAAATTCAAACCCTTTATATTTAGGGTTTTATGAATAAAATAAAAAACATCTAGGGTTTCATAATTGAAACAATGAATTGAAACCTTAAATATTTACGTTTTCATTATTGGAACTATAATTCTATTGGGTTTTGTAAAAAAAAACAAAAAATTGAAACCATAAATACTTAGGGTTTCATTAATGAAACCTTAACTTTCATCCTAAATTGAAACCACCAATTGTTAGGGTTTCAAAAAAATCAAAGCTCAATTATTTAGAGTTTCATTAATGAAACCTTAAATTTAAATCCTAAATGATTGGGGTTTCATAATTAAACCCATAAATAATGAAACCCTATATTCATCTTAAATTGAAACATAAATATTTGGAATTGGATAAATTAAATCTTAAATATTTAGTATTTCATAAATGAAACCTTAAATTGAAATCCTAATTATTCAAGGTTTCGATATAGAAATTCTAATTATATAAGGTTTCATTAATGAAAGCCTAAAACTTACCTTAAATGGAAACCCTAATTGTTTAGGGTTTCACTAATGAAATCCTAAATTCACCTTAATTGAAACCTAAATATTTTGAATTTCGTAATTAAAATTATAAACATTATGGGTTTCATACATGAAATTGAAAATTGAAACAATAAATATTAGAGTTTCTTTAAAGAAACCCAAAATTCAAACCCTTAATATTTAGGATTTCATAAATAAAATCTAAAATATCTAATGTTTCAAAAATGAAACATTAAATCGAAATCCTAAATATCTACGATTTCATTAATGAAATTATACTTCGTTTGGGTTTCATAAATAAAACAAAAATTTAAATCATAAATACTTGAGGTTTCATTAGTGAAACCTTAAATTTCATCTTACATTAAGACCACAAGTATTTTTACGGTTTAAAAAAATGAAAGCTCAATTATTTATGGTTTGATTAATGAAACCCTAAATGATTAGGGTTTCATAATTAAAACCCTAAATTGAAATCATAAATATTAAAGGTTTTATTAATAAAACGTTAATTATTTAAGGTTTCAATAATGAAACCCCATATTGCATCATAAATTGAAACTTAAATATTTGGGATTTCATAAATTAAACCATAAATATTTAGTGTTTTATAAATTAAACCTTAAATTGAATCCCTGATTATTCAGTGTTTTAATATAGAAATTCTACTTATTTAGGGTTTCATTAATGAAGTCATAAAACCTACCTTAGTTGAAATCCTAAATATTCAGGGTTTTATAAATGAAACCATAAATATACAAGGTTTCATTAATGAACATTAAATATTTAATGTTTCATTAATGAAAACATAAATTTAAACTCTTAATATTTAGGGTTTCATAAATAAATCCCAAAATATCTAGAGTTTCTTAAATGAAAAATTAAATCAAAACCTTAAATATTTAAGATTTCATTAATGAAATTTTAATTCTTTTCGGTTTCATCAAGAAACCTATAAAGACTTAGGGTTTCATTAACGAAACCCTAATTATTTAGAGTTTTATTAATGAAATCATAAATTTCATCCTAAATTGAAACCACATATTTTTAGGGTTTTAATAAATAAAAGCTCAATTATTTAGGGTTTTATTAATAAAATCCTAAATTGAAACCACAAATTGTTCGGTTTTTAATAAATGAAAGCTCAATTATTTAGGATTTCATTAATGAAACCCTAAATGATTAAGGTTTTACAGTCAAAACCCTAAATTGAAACCATAAATATTAAAGTTTTCATTAATACTACCATGATATTTAAGGTTTCAATAATGAAACTCTATATTTCATCATAAATTGAAAACTAAATATTTAGGATTTCATAAATAAAACCTTATATTGAAACCCTCAATAGTTAAGGTATCATTATATAAATTCTAATTATTTAAGGTTTCATTAAAGAAATTCCTAATATTTCACATTCCGTAATTAAAATTGTAAATATTCAGGGTTTCATAAATAAAACCCTAAAATGAAATCATAAATATATAGGGTTTCATTAATGAAATCCTAAATTGAAACCCTTAATATTTAGGGTTTCATAAATAAAACCTAAAATTGAAACCATAAATACTTAAAGCTTCATTAAGGAAATCCTAATTATTTAGGTATCATTAATGAAACCTTAAATTTCATCCTAAATTGAATCCACAAATTGTTATGGTTTAAAAAAATATTTAAGGTGCTATTAATGAAACCCTAAATTGAACTACTAAATGATTAGGGTTTCATAACTAAAACCCTAATTTAAAACCATAAATATTTAAGGTGTTATTAATAAAACCTTAATTATTTAGAGTTTCTATAATGAAACCCTATACTTCATCATAAATTGAAACCTAAATATTTGGGGTTTCATAAATTAAACCATAAATATTTAATGTTTCATAAATTAAACCTTAAATTTCAACCCTAATTATTTAGGTTTTTGTTATAGAAATTCTAATTATTTAGTGAAATCCTAAAACTCACTTTAATTGAAGCTGTAATATTTCAGATTTCGTAATTAAAATTTCAAATATTGAAGGCTTCATAAATGAAACTCAAAATTGAAACAATAAATATTTAGAATTTCATTAATGAAACCTTAAATTCAACCCCTTAATATTTAGGGTTTCATGAATGAAATTCTAATTTTTTGGGTTTCGTAAATAAAACAAAAATTTTAAACCATACATATTTAGGGTTTCATTAATGAAACACTAATTATTTTGGATTTCAATAATGAACCATTAAATTTGATCCTAAATTGAAACCATAAGTTTTTCCAGTGTAAAAAAAATGAAAGTTCAATTATTTTGGGTTTCATTAATGAAACCCTAAATTGAACTCATAATTATTTAGGGTTTCAATTACAAAACTCTATGTTTCATAATAAATTGAAACCTAAATATTTGGAATTTAATAAATTAAACCCTAAATATGTAGTGTTTCATAAATGAAATCTTAAATTGAAATAGTAATTATTGATAGTTTCATTATAGAAATTTAGATTATTTAGGGTTTCATTAATGAAATCCTGAAACTCACCTTAATTGAAACCCTAATATTTCAGATTTCGTAATTTAAATTTTAAATATTAAGAGTTTCATAAATGAATTCCTAAATTGAAATCATAAATATGCAGGGTTTCATTAATGAAACCTTAAATTTCATCATAAATTGAAACCACTAATTTTTAGGGTTTTAATAAATGAAAGCTCAATTATCTAGGGTTTCATTAGTAATACCCTAAATGATTAGAGTTTCATAATTAAAATCCTAAATTGAAACTATCAATAGGTTTTATTAATACAACCTTAATTATTTAGGGTTTCAATAACGAAACCATATATTTCATTATAAATTAAAACTAAATATTTGAGGTTTCATAAATTAAACCCTAAATACTTAGTGTTTCATAATGAAACCTTAAATTAAAGCTTTCAATATTTAGGGTTTCATTAATGAAATTCTATTTCTTTTTGGTTTCATAAATAAAATCAAAAATTGAAAACATAAATATTTAGGTGTTCATTAATAAAACCTTAATTATTTATGGTTTCAATAATGAAACCTTATATTTCATTCAATTTGAAACCCAAATATTTATGGCTTCATAAATGAAATCCTTAATATTTAGTGTTTCATAACTGAAACCCTAAATTGAAACCCTAATTATTTAGGGTTTCATTATTGAAATTTCACTTTAATTGAAACCCTAAATATTTCAACTTTCGTAAATAAATTTTTACATATTTAGGGTTTCATAAAGGAAATCTTAAATTGAAACCATAAATATTTAGGGTTTCATAAATGAAACATTAAATCGAAACCCTAAATGTTTAAAGTTATATAATGAAACTCTAATTATTTGATTTTTGTAAATAAAACCCAAAATTGTAATCATAAATATGTAGGGTTTTATAAATGAAACCCTAATTATTTAATATTTCATTAATTAAACCCTAAATTTCATCCTAATTTGAAACCCTTAATATTTTGGGTTTCATAATAAAACCTGTTAGAACCAAGACATTGGATGATGTTTGACCCCTAATCTTTTGATTGATTTTGATGATAAAAAATGAAATAATATTTATCAACTAATGGTTTGAAATTGAGTAATTTCAGGGAATCAAACTCATCACAGACAGGGGTATAATCTCTTCTATCTTACTCTATTATATTGATTGTCTGAAAGCGTTTTCATAATAAACCAAACATCTAAATTGCTTTTAATCAAACCACATTGTGTTGGAATAGACCATGAAATGGTCTCAGGATAGACTATGCAGTAGTCTTAGAACAGACTATGCAAAGCCTCAAATCAGACCATGCAGTAGTCTTGGAACAAACTATGCGAAGTCTCGGACCAGACCATGCAGTAGTCTTAGAATAGACTATGCAAAGCCTTGGACCAAACTATGCTATAGTTGGATCAGACCATGCACAGTCAGACCAGACTATGTTTTAGTTGGATCAAACCATAGGTAGTTCTATGCTCTGCAGACAATGCGTTTAATCATTATAATTTGTCTTTATAAACGCATTGTCTAAAAACAGAAAAGAGGTAGATATTTACTAAACACTTTTCAAATATATCTTGTATGTCTATTTGCATGTCTCGTGAAATGTGAAGTCTAATAGGTACAATTAAAAATGCTAATCAACTTCGAGAAACACACCTACAATTAAAGCAAAATTGTGACAAGACAAGAATATACTCATATCCATGAAGCTCTACTATAAATAGATGCTTCCATGCAACGAAAAGACTAACGAATCAAACGAACGAAAACGAAAGCAACATAAGAGAAACGAACAAGAAAAGTGAGCAAGAGAATATAAGTCGAAAAGCAAGAAAGTTTGAAACCCTAGTGAGAAAAGAGAGCTAAGAGAAAAGAAACTTCATCTTCTATATAGCTCACAGAGATTCATATTCTTATTCATATTTTCTCTTTGAAAGTTACTTGAATCTTATTCATATTTAAATAAAAAGTCAGAACTGGGTTAGTGATCAAAGAATACTTAGGAAGTATAATCTCAGAGGGAGATTCATACTTGTAACCAATAGTTTAGAATACTTGTAGCCAGTAGTGACATAAAGAATACTTATAGCCAAAAGTGATAATGTAGAATACTTGTTTATAATCAGTTGATTATACTGGAATCCTTTAACAGTTGTTAAAGGAAAACTGGACGTAAATTAGGCTGAGTGAACCAATATAAAAACAAGCATTCTACATTCATTATCTTGTACTTACACTTATTCATCTTGCACTATGTGTATCTTGAAAAGGTTTTAAAAGCATTGTTTTGAAAGGATATATTAACTTGTTTTAAAACCTTCATATATCTATAAAGGCATCCTTCAAACTTATATTTGTTACAAAAAGTTGTATTAACCCACTATTCAACCCCCATTCTAATGTGTTTTTTTGTATTTCAAAATTCGTAAAATTCTAAATATTTAGTATTTCATAAATATCTTGAAAATTTGAAAAAATAAAATAAAAAGTCAAAAAAAGAAAATCGTAAGAAAGATTTTATTTTTTCAAAAGGTACAAAACTGACAGACTAAATGAAACATTTGGCAAAGAAATTTATATCTATCGGAATAAATTGATGATAAAATAATAAAAGACTAAGTTTGTAAATAACAAACTTGATAAATAAATATATAACATAGACATTCATAAATGGAATGTCTTTTATGTTTTATGTGCAACATGATAGATAAGAGTAATAAAATTTAAGAATAAAGACATTGAAGTGATAGTGTAATAAAATATTATATTATTAGACAATTACAACATTTTTATTTATATGACTTTAAAAATAATTTTATAAGAATAAATTAATTTATAAAAAATAAAAGGTTATGATTTTACCTACCTTTATTCTCATAAAACTCACTTAAATGAGAGGATGCAAAATAATTTGCCATCTTTTTAAACGAGAGCTGTGGTGAAACTTCTTATTTGGTAACTAATTCATTCATTCATTCTCACCCGCTCATCTTAAAATAAAGTGATACTTTCGGTTACGACTCGTGCCAAAGTCACTAGACCTTAATTAGGGACTAAGTATCAAACAATTTGTACTAACATAACAACTTTGGATAAATTTACAAAAATTCTGATATCACATTATTTATTGTAATTATTAGTACTCTTTTCCTCTCCTCTGTTGGTCAGCATACAGCACTATTTGAAAAGCCTATGATTTTATAAATAGATTCTTTGGATCTAGAGCTAGTTATGAAAATTGCTCAAATTTTCACCAAACCAAAACACACTTTAAGACTGTGAAGGCTTATATATGCGTGCATGTGCAACTACTAAAGTGGGACCTGACCCATAACCTTATTTATTCCATGCCCCCACAAACTGCACATGACACCCATACTAGAATCTCTATATATTCCCTTCACTAAACCCTGTTCCATACACCTCCAACACAATTAGCTAGGCAAAGCAAATTAGTACATCCACATCCACATCCACATTTCTTTTACTTTGATAGACTAATTTGCCAATTTTCAGCCATGACTACTTCAACTCAATTTGCTGCCACTCTCACCGTCCTAGTTTTCTCCCACTTTCTAAGAGGTGATAATAATCATATGTCCATAAACACCTAGATATATATCAATCATATCATGCTATGTTACCCATGTAAATGTTATTATTCAATGAGTGGTAACTCATAACTATCACTATTTTACAAATATTCTATTAACATTCATTCTGTTTTTCTCCTTTTCTTTCTAAGTATTAAGTATTATCTCATTATCACATTATATTTTACAAATATTCAATGTAGCAACATATAATTTGAAATCATAGATATAAGTCAAGCTTGTAAGTTGATGTTGCAAGATAAATGCAACTACAATTGCTATTGTCGAGTTCCAAATAACTCTGAAATTGTAATTTGTGAACAAAATTACAGTTCCCAACTGTTTTTAAAACATTATTATTATAACATATGCTATAAATTTAATGATAGATAATGTAACAACACAACTTATTAAGTTTTTTTTATGTAACTGTCCAGGGTCGAATTCAACAATATTCACAATTGCAAACAAATGTAGCTACCCGGTTTGGCCGGGGATTTTATCCGGCGCCGGAACGGTGCAACTTGCCACCACTGGCTTCGCCCTGCAACCCGGTGAGTCCAACGCGGTTTTGATCCCCACTGCCTGGTCCGGCCGCCTGTGGGGCCGGACCCTGTGCTCCACGGACTCCACCGGAAAATTTTCCTGCATCACCGGAGACTGCGGCTCCTCCGCCGTGGAATGCGGCGGCGGAGGCGCCACCCCGACGGCAACACTGGCGGAGTTCACCTTGAACGGCGGAGGGGGACTGGACTTCTACGACGTCAGCGTGGTGGACGGCTACAACCTCCCCATGCTGGTGGAGGCTCACGGCGGAGGGAACTGCACGGCCACGGGGTGCGCGGCGGATTTGAACGGAGGGTGTCCGGCGGAGCTGAAGGTGAGGACGGCAGCGAGTGGGGAGGGCGTGGCGTGCAAGAGCGCGTGTGAAGCATTTGGCGATCCGCGGTATTGTTGTAGCGGAGCTTACGCGACGCCTGACACATGCAAGGCGAGTTCGTACTCGCAGTTGTTCAAGAGCGCGTGTCCACGCGCTTATAGCTACGCCTACGATGATGCCACCAGCACCTTCACTTGTGCCTCCGCGGATTACCGCATCACTTTCTGTCCCTCATCTTCCAAAAGGTTGGTAAATCTACAACTATATATATATATATATATATATATATATATATATATATTTTAATTTGTCTATGGTATTATTTTATATTAGTATTTAGAAAATTAGGATATATAATTTTGATGCATGCATGCAGTTCGATAAAATCATCAGGGAATGGGAAATTCCCAGTAGCAGTAGATATCTCAGTTGGTGACGCTTATGGTGACAAGCCAGACATGGTGATCATGCTAGTAGCTATTGGCGCTGTTTTGAAATTGCAAGTGTCACATTAATTACGATGGTCTATGCATGCGTGAGTTTGCAAAATTAAGTTGAACGAGTTAGAGGAAGAGAGAAGTAGCATGCAGTATTCATCATCACTTGAACCAGGAGGATACTGTAAATGGATCGTATTGTGGTCATGGTTGGGCTATGTATAGAAAGTTGGCTTGTTGCAAGCTCATGCTATTGGACGCAAATACGGTATGACTTCCCATCTATTAGAAGAAAGATATGAAAAAGAGCATTACACAATCATCCCATCCCAGTTTTAAAATTATTACTTTCATTTCTCTAATAGAATGTTAATGTAATGTTTCTAAGGATAATATTTCAAAACATGCAATATTATTACTGTAATGATAAACAAAGATTGGAATTTGCACCTAGTCCCAAAATACATTAGATTGACTGACTAATTGGGCTTAAACTTAAAGTGACTTGTCTCTCCCCTATCCCCTCTCAAAGACCCAAAAATTGGTCCCAATATATATAGGCTTTCCCCCCCACCCCTCCTGGCTACTATCTTTTTTTCTCTTAGCTTCCTTCTTGTCACATGCATACCTTCTCTTTTTTCGTGTGTTGTGTACATATTTGACTTTTCCTTCCTTTTTTTTTTATTTAGAGAAATTTTGTCTGTACTCTTGTTTTCTTGATTGTTCCTATTACATAAGATGGTTAAGAACCTTCTCTCGAAAGGTTAATCTGTTTGATGAGATACCTGCAAAAACACTTTGACGCTTAAGTTAACGACGTATCAATATAATACAGATTATGTATTGAAATTAGGTTAGAAAATATCCAAAGTTACCTCCCTTTTTATAGTTGTTATTTAAATATTCCTGGTGAGCTTTCTTATAAATTGATGTTTTAAGGACTAAATCGTACATATCTGATAGGTTCAATCTTTTCTGATTTAAGTTATATCCTTATAGATCACTTTTCCTTTTATTCAAGATATATTTTCAAAGTATGTACACTCAGTTTGTGGGCCGAGTGAGATACTTGGACACTTTCACCGATTCACTAGACTCCTGGGATGAGTCCTAGTCGCACACTTACTCAATCTTCCTTTTAGTTGGATATGCCTTTTGGCAAGCAGTCACGATGGGCCTATGTCGGGTCCGAGTATGAGGTATACTTGGCCTGGATAGTACACTAATTTTTCTTCTTCACATTTTGTAAATTTTTTTTCATTTAAAAGAACAATTTAAATACTAATTTGGAGAATAGGTGCAAAAGAATCTCTTGTTTTTAAAAGTTTTTGTCTTTTGTTAGTGGGCTTCTTCCATGTAAAATGATGGGCTCAATGAAATCTTAATCTGTCACACCAAAAGGATTGAACAAAAAGCCTCACTTAGCATTAACACAATCAGCCCACAAATTTTTCCCAGCTAGCAATTGGCCATTTCAACATCTGACGTGGATAAACCCTAACCTCATTCTACTTAAAACTAAAATATCTTCCATTGTGGTGGATGAGAATCCTCTCTTCCATTTTTTTTTTTTCTAAAAGTTTTATTCATCTTTTTTTTTTTTCATTCTTCTTAACAAATCAATATATATGTCACTGTCGTGTCGTCCTCTAAAATCATTCTTATTTCTCTCAATTTATTTATGTTGTACATATGAAAAGATTAACTTTGAAGAGATTTTATCAATATGTCTCGAATATATCACATAGATGAATTAAATACCACACTTTACTTTAAAACTTAAGGCTCAAATTTATGAATTTTTTTTTCACTTGTTCAACTTTTTCATTTTTATTCGATGTGTAGCTTTACCTCAACAATTTTCACATCACACACGAACAAGATGTATTGTACTAGTTAATTAATAGTTCCAAAGCTTTTCAAACACAATTTATATTTGATATTCGACCGCCAAGATAAAAAAAAAAAAAAAAAAGCTTTAACAACGCTAATCGCCTCACTGAACTTAAGAAAATAATAATAAAAATGAAGATATTTTATCTATAATAACAATAACTTTCTTGTAATTAGAAGCTGATTGAGCGCATCATGTGTCTTTCAATCTTTTTCAATATATCTTTGCTTATAAAAAAAAATCGCCTCATCTGAGCTTAGCTATTAGCTTGTTTTTTCGTACATTACTTTATCACCTATTTTACCTTTAGACGGAGTCACTTGCATCTGTCCTTGATTATTCTAAATTCTAATGCATGCAACTTGCTGTTTATCTGCATATACAAGGTAATAATACATTTAATGTAAATCTTAGATACCAATACCAAGAGTCAATAATTATCTAATTCATCATGATTAATTTAATTTAAATATATATAATAATTATACTTGGGGTATGAGTATATCCTCTAATGTCGTGGCATGTTTAACCTAGCTATAACACTGTGATGCGTGTTAGTAACCTTGTAAAATGACATTTTACATTATTTTCACAAGGTAATATAAAAAAAAAAATCCATGCAATGCAACTTTTTCCATATCCTCCAATTTTGCTTTTTCTTCACCTTTTCATTTCCTTCCTTTGACCCTGCTTTTCATCTTGTATATACGTTGTTTTATCTTACGCGTTTTTTTTTTTCTTTCTCTTTTTTTATTCAATACTACGCAATAGAGGGAAACCCTTTTCATATTTAAACCGTCACAATATTGTTCTTTCATCGCATCGTCCCTATCCCCATTCCTATATAAATCAAACCAATTGCGCAATCACTAACGCTAGGTTTATGAGGCTAAATAAAACCAATCAATATGAAAAGCATTTATTGCTTTTGCTATGAAATTAAACATGCTGATCTGCTGCTGATGATGCAAAAATCTTTAGAAAAAATAAAAGGGGCATGCATGACGACGATGACGATAAAATAAAGTTCAAAAAAGAAAGAAAATCTTATCCACATCAACGCTTTACACGGCATGTAAGCGAATCAATGAAGGAACAAAACTTGGGTGAAATTCTTCAACTATATCGGAGGCTAGCAAAAACTGTGTATGAGAGTGTCTTCTTATATTATAAATTCCCTGATAAGCTTAAAGAGGTTATCATATTTATTCAATTATTATTACTTTAACAATACGCTAAAAATAAATTTATTAATTATGTAGTCCTTTCTCATAATATTCCACTTACGCACCCACTTTGTTTTTTTACAATGTGGGTCGCATTATGTAGTAAGAGTTCGATTAAAATAGTTAACTAGAGATCTATCTTGTACCTCTACCTACTTAATAGTTAATTGCATGCATGCGAGCCACAAATATATACTATAAAAGAAAAGAGGTATACTAGGGATATTTTCTTTTTTTTATATAGTATTTTATATGGTTGGTTAAAATTTATTAAAAATTAATAATTTTAATAATTAACATAGTATTATTATCATTTCTAAAAAAATAAAATAAGAACATCGATTAGGTTGAATATTGAGACTACTCTTAGAATATTTTTAATGAAAATGTTAAATAAGTTATTTTACTCTAAATAATGTTATTTAATTATGTTTTATTATTAGAGCAAATGATATTGAATTGTTAATTTAAACGTTGCTTAAAAATTATTATTATAAATAATATTTTTTAAATTATAGTAGGATCCACAAAATTAAATTAAACACTCACCTTAACAATCTTGTAAACAAATTTTTAAAAGAGCAAATTATACTAATATCCTCTAAAGTTTGCTTCAATTAGGTATATCATTACACTTGTACCCTCTTCACTAAAAATGAAGTTAACTCTGATAATTTTTTATGTTATGTGAGTAGCATATGACTTTTATAACTTTTTTTTCTCAAAAATGCTCTTATCTTCTTTATTTAAACATAGGGGGTGCATATGTAATGTATAAAAAAATTCAAGGGTATATGATGTGTTTAAAAATTAAAGAGGTATATATGTGATGTATTTAAAATTCAAGAGGTATATGTGCGATGAGTTTAAAAAGTCAGGATACATGAGTGATGAGTTTAAAAGGTCAAGGGATACATATATTAAAATGATAAAAGCATGATTTCCACCAAATTGGATCATCGTCACCATAAACAAGGTTGTCATCACGACAGACAGGGTTGTCATTGGGGTTGGAAGTTACCGCGAACGGGTCGTTGGGTCGAAAGTCGCGATGGAGGACATGGTAGAAAAATATCCCTCATTTAGAACAACAGTAGCACGAAATAGAGGAAGAGAAATAGTTCTCTCCCTTTTGGATAGTAGCACGAAATAAAAGAAGAATAATAGTTTTCTCCCATTTGAAAGAACAATAGCACAAAATAGAGGAAGATGAATAGTTTTATCCCCTAAAGATAAAAAGAATAGAAACTATTCTCTTTTTGGGTCATTTAAGTATAAGATTAATTGTGAAAAAATAAATAAATTAATTAAAATTAAATATAAATTTATTTTAACTTAATACTGTTAAAATAAAGGATGTCAAAATAATGATAAAATAAAATAAAAATACATGTATAATTAAAATAAATATAAGAAGATATAGATATAATTTACTCTTTTTAAAATTAAAGTTTAAATATACATAGAATTACAATATCTACAAAAAACAATATAAATAACTCGTATAAACTACCACCATCAGTAGATACTCTCGTGCGCTGTTGAAGTGTGACTGCTGCTGTAATTAAACAATGTTGTTGGTGGTGTGTACTGTGTAGGCACAAATGAAAGAATATTGGCTGGGTCATGGTCTCACTAGGTTGTTACTCCTGTCTCAGTCGTTATCCACGCATTTTTCAATTTAACCACGTCAATCTTGGCATTTTGCACACATCAACCAGTGACTTTCACATGCTAAAGACCACTTTTGGGGACAATTTACAGGTAACATTTGGTGTGTCAGTGACATCATCAAAAGGGTCAAAATAAAAGGCAATTAAGGTTAACCACCGATTAAAAAAATTATGTTTAATTTCATTTTTTATATATAATATTTAAAATTTTTATTTTGATATTTAAAATTATACTTTAGTCATATTGATATGTAATATTTTTTTAAAAAAATAATATTTTAAATAATATTTTAATATATAATATTTTAATCATAAATATAAATAAAACTAAATTAACAATCTTAAAATTTATTAAAATGTGATTAAAATATAATTTAAAATAAAAAGTATGATTAAAATATAATTTAAAGTATCAAAATAAAAATTTTAAAATATTATACATCACAATATAAAATAATATGAAACTTAATAGAGTAAAAATTATGGTCAAAAAATTAAAATAAAATATTTTTATTAAGAGGTGAAAAGGTTTGTTCATAAATTTTATTTTTTTATTTGTACAATAAACAAATATTTGAATTCAAGTAAGATTTTTTTATATATACTTTGGAAATATTGCAAATTAAAGTCAGATTAGCCTAAACTATCCTTGTTGAGATTGATTAAGCCGAGGACAAGGAATATCCCAAACAAGGGTTGAGATTGATTATGAATTCGAGTTAGATAAAGTTATTAATAGTGACAAAGTATTTCTAAATTTTAAGATAGGTGCATTCCAAGATTTAAACTGAAAAGATTACGGTCATAAACTATTAATTGTATCCGCTGAAATAAATTTAAGATCATTGCTCTAGAGATTTAGGTTAAATTATTCTCTTCATCTATTATTTTTATTTAGAGAATGAGTGGCTAATATTTATCTTTTATTTATATTTTTAATTTAGTCACTCTATTCTTAAAATGGTCAGTTTCTTCCTTTAATTTTCAAAAAATATTTAACATTTTTCTTCCATCCAAATTGACACTAACGATAGTAATGGGAGTAGGTAAAAGGACAACATTGACCATATTTAAAAAAAAATAAAAATGAGAGGATCAAATGAACATTTCAAAATTAGAGACTAAATTAAACATTTTAAAATTCAAGAACCAAATTGAATAATGAAAATAAAGAGGAACTAAAAGAGAAATTTAACCACTCGTTTATTATATTTCATGTAACTAATTTTTATTATTTTTGACTATGTAGATAATTTGAATTTTCTTTTACTTGCTCAAAATTCTCCCTTTCTTGATATTTTTTTTTTTCTATTCTTTTTTTCTTACCAAATATTTTTTCTAATTCTAAGTACTCAATTTACTGTTTTCTATGATCTTATATATTAAAGGTGATTAAGTTTGTTTTCAATTTTAATCATTGCTTTAAAAATTAGACCGGACCAATCAATTAAGCTAATCTAACTAGAGTGTTGTAGTGATCGACCCATTAACTTTAAAAAGCTCAACTAATGTTAGAGTCGATAAGAATTGGTAAAATCAATTCAAAACCAATAAAAAACTATGGTATTTTAAAAACTATTTTTTATTTAATTTATAAATGTTTTAATTTAATCTAAAATAAGTGTTTGGATCTATAAATTATTAAAAACACTACATTGAAAATAAGTGTTTGATCTATCTTAAAATTACACTTATTTTTTTTTAATTTAAATATCACACTTAGATATAAATTATTTTGGCAATTATTATTTATTTTGGTCCATCTATTTTTTAAAATATTCATTTTGATCCTCTCATTTTTAAAACACGTTCAAAGTTGTCTTCTATCCGATTTCATTAACATTATTAGTGTCAATTTGGATATAATGGTGTCATTGAACATTTTTTTGAAAATCAAAATAACCAAATGGAATAGTGTAAATAAAAAGAGAGGCCAAAAAATAATTTAGTGAAGGATTTTATTTGGTTAATAAATAAATATATCTAGAACAAGCAAATTCGAATTAGATTATTTTAACTTTGAAAATGTGATCTAATCAAACATGAAATAAATCTTTTAATTATTAATTATTTAAATTTTGTAATTTATCTTTACCTTTAAATATTTTTATTAAATAAAATGAAAAAAAAAGTTAATAAAGTGCTAACATCTTAGATCTTCAAGTATTATCATATTTTCTTATAATTAAGGAAGTTTATAATTTTTAAAAAATGTATAAATTTAAATGACAAATATTTTAACCAAGAGATTACACAATAACTTTTCTTCCGGAATTTTCAATATTATTATAGCTCCTTCTATATATATAATATGCACATGTTTACATTTCAATATACATTATGTTTCAAATTCGATCTGCTGCAAATTATTATCACTGTTAAGGGGAATGTAGTGGCAAACACAATATTCGTTTTGTTCCCTTATTTGCAGTCACGATCTTTTGTTTTATGGTTACCCAAGTATATTCTTACGTGGACGCAAAATAAAACAACTCATTGTTTTTAAGTATGTGGAACTAATTATATGCATGCAAAAAATCGAATTTCTCTTCTTCTTCTTTTTTCGATTTGTTAGTGTCTAACTTTTTTTTTTTTTTGACTGAATTTAGTGTGGGACTTCGAAGGTGCATCATAAATAGATTCTTATTGAATTGGTTAAGTATAGTATGTGGGTGATGTAAATTTTTTTATATTGTTTTTTACTATTATGGATAAATTAATAGACTCTTGTTGAAGGTTCCAGTCGAGTGCCTAAATCCGACAGAAATACGTGTTAAGAAATGCCAGGCAAATGCAAAATGGCTTAATATCATCCACACTTATAAAGAAAATAAAACAAATGTCAAAAGAAATGTGGAAACGATCCCAACATTTCTATTTATAAATTTATTAGAATTATTGTTAATTAAACACATTATATATAGAAGGGACAAATGATTAGGCAAAATATATGGTTAAGGATGATAAAGTGGATCAACTCATCCCAAATTGGAATATTGAATTGGCTGGAAGCATTAACTAGCCTTATTTAGGGGGTGAATTAATTAGCTACTTGATCTGCTTAACAATAAAATAAAAATTACCCAAAAGAAAAACAATAAAATAAAAGGATTAAAAAAACACACTACGTGCTATGATAATCTATTTCAGTTACTCGTTTTTTAATTTATTAAAAATTATTTAGAAATCACTAGTTTTTTTTTATTCCAAATATCATTTAATGATTTTATTTTTTCATTTAATTAATTTTAACTAAAATTTATAATTTTTAATAAATTTTAATCCATCATTAAAATTTATGAAAAAAAGTGTTAAAAAGAGTGTGTACAAATACTTATCATATTATAAAAAAATAAAATAAAATTATCATCATTTTTTTTTTGTGCAATTTAAAAAGAGGTGCAACACGAAGATACGATGGAATCTAATATATTAGTGCTAATATGATTGTACCTAAATTACCATAATTTTATTAACATTTTAAGATGGAGGCAGGGACGGACCTAGAAAATATAGGAGGGAGGGGCTAAAAATTTTTTTGGTTAACTTTATTATTTTTCATAATAAAAAGTATTAATTTTTTTTGTGATTGATTTTTTATATATAATTTTTTTTTGTTTTAGGTCTCTATTTTTATATAAATGATCAAAACCATCATAAATTATTTTTTTTAATTGATATTGATGATTTTTATCTAAATAATGGTAATTCACAAATCATTACATATTATTTTTTAAAATATTTAAGAGATATGTTATCAATTAATTGACAATAGGAATCTAAAATACATTTTTTTATATACTAGGAACATGAAGTGCAATTAAAAAAATTATTATAGAACAAATACAAAATTGAGATATATAGAAATAAAAGATATTTTAATAATTTTTTAACACAATTATTAAAATATCTATTTTTTATAAAATTATTTAAAAAATAAAAAGTTTAACAAAATTTTTTATTATTGATTTTTTTTTGTATAAAATTAAAAATAGAAGCTATTATTAAAAAAAATTAAACAAATCTCAATTAAAAATATTTATTTTTTATTTTTTATATACATATATTTAAAAGGATGCTGGTTTTGGGGTGTTTTGTTTGGTGCATCCGTCTCTGGATAGAGGTAAAAAATAAATAAAAATGAAAGCCATGCAAACCACACATTAAGAGCTTCCATCCTTATTCCACCAAGGTTTTGGTTGTTGTGTTAAAGAATTACTTTGAACGTGTGGATCATATATAAACATTGCTCCCATATACGTGGGGAGGTTAATTAGTTTCCATTCCTAGCTTCAAACGAAATTATGTCACCTATGCAGCTTTGGCACCACACATGAAACAGTGATGCTTCTGTTGCAATGTGTCGTTTTTTGTCTTCTCTAAGGTAAGGTGGAATCAATGAAACGGACACGTAGACATTAATCTTTTATTTTGCATGGCTACAATTACAAGAAAATATAATTTGGTCGACACGTATAGTGTTTTTATGCCGACCCTTCCAATTATATGTCAACACCACACTACTGGGTTTTCATAATATTTATCATTCAATTAAAGTTTTTTTGCCCTTTCATCACATTCCTTTCTATACCAAACAAACAAATATTTGCTATATTTTTTTCCTTAAAAGGAAAGTGATGTTTAATTGATTCAAAAAGAAAAAAAAAGTGAATTCCATGTGATTTAAAAGAAAAAAAAAATACTTTAAGAAATATAGTGTGTAAAAGAAATGAAGGAATAGCTCACCTTTTTTCTACTCTATCGAAATCCAAAATTGATTCGGAATATTTTTATTATTATTTTTTCTTATTAGAATAGAGTTTACTGATAATGTATTGAATGTAAAATAAATATATACAATCATTTAATTATAAATATTTATGATATAATATTGTTAAAATAATTTTATAAAAATAAAATCCATCTGTAACTTCCAAGGTTGATAACTTTGTTTTTGCATTGCATATTAGCTAGGAACCATATTAGTACGTTTTTGCATTACATGTATGTCTAATTTGTGGTTATCTCTTGTTTGCATTTGCATTGGTAATTGGTAACCCTATCAATTTTTATTTTTATTTTTTATGATCATTGATTTGGAACTCTAAATTTGATGAATTAGGAGCCCAATTTTGTTAATTCATTTAGTAAATTAATTTGATCTTTTGATAGTTGATAACTAACATATATGATTTTCATGTTTGATGTTTGCACTAACTGAGACTTCTATATGTTAGAGTTGGGACTTTAGAGGGGGTGTTCTATATGCAACTCATTGCCCCCCTTTTCTTTGATTAAGTGTATTTTCCTTTTGACTATGCTATCTAAAACTTGAATTAGAACCCTTTTGAGGTTGAATAATTCTGATTGCAAGTTTGAATTAAGATTTGACATACTCTTTTAGTTGCCCTCTCTATGTCGTCTACTATATATTATTTTTTTAGGGAGTATGAATATTGGTGCAAGTTAGGATATTGAAAGCCAATGGACAACTAATATAATTATTTATAACGAATTTAAATTAATAAAAACCTATATATAAGGTTGCAGTGCACCCATCTTAACCATTAAGTATTATAATAATAAACCTAATGATTATTATAAACTGGTTCAGCATAAATTACTTGATGTGCTGGATCATCGTACCCTACGTCTCTTTCTTACTTAAAGTAAAAGGAAATATATATTTCATTTTGAATTCAAAACTATATATTATTTTTCACTATAAATTTGTTTATTAAAGGCTACTGGAAAAAAAAAAAAAAAAGGTTTGCAGACAAATAGTAAATAGCTCATTGGAATACCTAACACTAAATGGAGGTAATCGTGTACACGTCACTTCAAGAACTACCAGAATTTTGGAACCTCATCCACTTGCAACAGGAAAAACAGAAAAAAAAAAAAAAAAAAAAACTCATTTTAGAATCACCGGATTTTTAAACTACTGCAACGGTTAACTTCTTTTATTAGCAGAATAAATTATATTCCTTTTCATAATTAGTTAAAATAAACTTATATACATATTTTGATTTTAATATCATTTAATTTCTTCAAAAAATGAAATGATAAAATTGATATTAATTTAAAGAAAAACTTAATTAATTTTACTTTTTATTTTTATTCTATATCCAATGAATAATAATAAAAAAGAAGCAATTAAACACAAAGCATGTGTAAGTGAGGTGGAAACTTCACGTCACCCTTTTCCCTTATTCACTTCACTAGTGTGTGTATTTTTATAATAATTTTTTTTGGCCAAGTCATAAGTGTGTGTGGGTGTGAAGCTTTATATATATCGATGCATGAGCTAGCATTTAGATTCCTCCTCACCACCATTTCCAATCCTTCTTCTCCTTCATGATCACACAAACAGAGTGATCATAACTCATTCTTACACTTTGAAATTAATTTCTGGCATTATTGTCAAATTGTGTAGTTGAGTAATTAAACGAAATCCAATTATGTCTCCGTTCACACATCATCGACATTCTCCTCAACGATTCTTCATTTTCCTACTCATCCTCGCTTTCAGAGGTACTCATACGAAAATATATACTAACTCAAACACCATTTCTTATTACCATTCTCAAATTACGCTAGGTTTTTCATCTTCTTTTTTTTTACCAGCTTTTGAGTTTGAATAATTCGTATGAGATTAAGTGCATGTTTGTATCGACGATGCACGTTTTGTTGACTCTTGATATTGATATTGTAGGTTCTGCGTTATTTTAGTTTGTATGACGATTTTTTCAGCACATAACAAATACTGAATTAGTGAACAATTTTTTATGGCATGCAGTGGTGCTGCGAGTTTCAGGAACAACATTCACATTCGTGAACAAGTGCGATCACACAGTGTGGCCAGGTGTTCTGGGAAAACCGGATATTGGAACAACGGGTTTCGAGCTCAAGAGAGGAAGCGCGCGTACCTTCGACGCGCCGCCGGGTTGGTCGGGACGGTTCTGGGGGAGAACTGGCTGCGAATTTGACGACTCCGGCCACGGAACCTGCGCCACGGCTGACTGCGGCTCCGGCCAGGTCGACTGCAACGGGGCCGGCGCCACGCCGCCTGCCACGCTCGCGGAGTTCACGCTGGGCGGCGGCGGCGGCGCGGCGGACTACTACGACGTGAGCCTGGTGGACGGCTACAACCTCCCGATGATGGTGGACGCGAGCGGCGGGTCGGGATCCTGCGCCACCACGGGGTGCGGCGTGGACCTGAACCGGCGGTGCCCGGCGGAGCTGAGGACGGAGGGCGGCGACGCGTGCCAGAGCGCGTGCCGCGCGTTCGGGAAGCCGGAGTTTTGCTGCAGCGGCGCGTATGATTCACCGGCGGCGTGCGCGCCTTCGATGTACTCGGAGATATTTAAGAACGCGTGCCCGAAATCTTATAGCTTTGCGTTTGATGATGCTACGAGCACTTTTACGTGCACCGCTGCTGCGGATTACACAGTCACATTTTGTCCCTCTTCTTCTCCAAGGTACAACATAACCAAAACCAATATTTTATTTCATATTTTATAAATAAAGGAATTAAAACTAATTTTAGAGAGACAAAAGATATTTTAATACACGTCAAAAGAAGCAAACAAATCCCGGTTAAAGTCTATTTTGTTAAAGGTCAAGAACGATTGATGCATAAGTGAACGTGTGAAGGGATAACTATTCATACAAATTTTAAACCTCCAACGTATTCGATTCTTACGGATATAAAAGAGTGTCTATAGTATATTTTATAAATGTTTTAAGTATATTTACACTCTTAATTTCATAATATAGCATCTTTTATTTGTATTATAATTGAATATGAATAATTATGCAGTTTGAAGTCATTAATGGAATCGGGGCCAGGATCATCGGTTGAGCAGGCAGCAGTAGCAACAACTTCATGGATAGCGAATTTGGCAACAGGAGACTCCACAAGAACAAGAACAAGAAGCCAACCATTATTTTTTGTGGCTGCACTCACTTTCATTCTTTCCTATTTAGTTTCATAGCTACACTTTGTGCTGTATGTGTTGTCCCTTTCACAATGACATCTTCCTCCTTTAGGAGACACACAACACAACCCAAGCAGGATCGATCTGCAACAGCATCGATTAATTCGTGTAAAAATACCATCAGCATTGTTGAAATCTATGTAAATTACAAGCATTTTAGTAATCATTTTTGCTGCACTCTTCTTTTATGCCTTTGTTATTTAGTTTGTGGTTTATGTTGTTCATTTCATAATCATGAGAAGTGGGGTATGAGAATGAAGGTCATTCCCCACGTGTAAAGAATAAAATTGATCATTTAAAATTAAGTAAATGTTAATCACTACTCATTCAAATTGGTTAAGAAACTACTTTTAATTGATGGACATGATAGACATGATAGATATGCTAAGAAATTTTTTTTATCAATTTGCAATATTGTTTTGTGTGATTGGTTGAAACTTTCTCTTATTTATTTTTCATTTTTCTCTATTAGAAATGATTATTTTTGTTAGATATCATTTAATTTAGGAGAAAAAAATTATTAAATGATAGGTAAAATTGATTAAATTATTATTTATTTGAATAAAAATATGAATGAAAAGGAAGAGAGCGAAAATTATCTTATCATGTGATTTTAATAAGGGTGACAAAATGGGTTAATCCCATATAGTCGATGCGAGTTAGAAGGATCAATCCGTCCCATAATCGGCGAGCTGACGAGTTGGCCCGTCAACTTTAAGTTTTTTTATTTTTTTAAATTTGATTTTTTATTAAAAAAATATTTATATCTACGTATTTTTTATTTCAATTATTCAATTCCAAATCATTATAACAAGATGGATTAAATAGTTTGTACCAAAAAAAAGAGAGATTAAATAGTAAATATAAAGTAATTTATTTGTTAAAATATTATGTAGTTTTTCAACTTTTCCTTCATTTTAATTAATTACTTTTTTTTTACAATAAAGATTATTAATATGTTTATTTATTAAAAATAATTTTTTATCATATTATTATTTGGTTCATCATTCATGCATTACTTCAATCTCTACGTGATGATTTATTTATTATCTATTGACACTATTAATTAGATAATTATAAATATAATATACTAAAAAAGTAATTTTAAGGATTAGGCGAGTTGGTCTACACAAGTTGAAGAAATATTCTCTAACCCTACCATTTTTGATAGATTTTGACTATCCACACAAGTTGACTCGTGTGTCACAATTCATTTTGTCACTTTTAATTCTAACTCATTTTTTTCTAAAATAATACTAAACAACCACACGATAAATTATCAAATGATAGGTATTGTATCATATCTCATCTTATCAATAACACTAAAGTACACTAAACAATCATCAAAGTAATTTTTTTTTTATTGAAAAACATAAAATTTCACTACACATTACTTTTTTATACACTTCTTTAATTTTAATATTAAATACTTTTTGTTTTAATTTTTTAACCACTATGATAAGAACATTTAGTATACGACAACACTTATATATTAATGTGTCAGGTAATTATTGGTCGATAATGAATGATGTAGTGTTAAATGAACCATCAAATAATTTCTTAAACCATTCGATGTTGAGAACCATTACCATTTTGCCGACTCAGCCGTAGTAACGAATTAGCAAAAAGACAACTCCATAATGTAAATACATTAAAAAAAAAAAAAAAAAGACGGGCAAAGAAGAGAAGAACTGAAAGGCCATTTTTGAAAATCAACAGGCAAAGGTCACACATTACAGATGGAAAATGCCTGTTTTATCTCTTTTTTGGTAAAGATATGCAATGTTTTCATTTCTAGTTTCCTTTCCTATCACTTTGTGAAAAACATTACAATATTAAAAAGTAATATTATATTTTCTAATTGTAACTTTTTAAGATATGAATATTTAATTTAAGAATAAAGTAAGGAGGAATAACTTTTTCGTCTATAATCTTTCTATCCTACTCATAAAAATGTCTACGTGAATATACACGTGTAAAATATATATATACGTAGAAATTTAATATGTTTAATAACTTTATATATAAAAAAAAAATTGTATCATTTAAGATAAAAAAAAAAAATATAGTTACGTTGACATCTCATAAATTATTATTACTTAGAAATAAAAAAAATTATTTTAAATAATTTTATAATTAAATATTTTGTTATATAGTAATTATACTATCAAGTATCAAGTTTAATTCTTTATACTAAACATTAAATATCAAGGGATTTATTTCAATTGATTAAATAAAATGTGTGGGTTGGATAAACTCTATAGTATTTGTCTTCAATTTCTACAAGTGAAACAAATATGCATTAATTAAAATATAATTAATTAATATATATTATAAAGTAATATTGTGAATCTATTTTTATTAAATTTTATTAATATATTTGTAATATTGTTAAAATACATTAAACAACTATAGATAATAATGTGACAATTTTAAAATAAAAATATTATAAAATATATTTAAATTAACTTAATATAATTTCGTCACAAAATAGTTTTAAATTACTTCATTAATAATACCATAAATTAAATTAATTTTAATTTTTTAATAGTAAAAAACATAAATATTATTCACAAAAGACAATGGTATTCAAGTTAAGTAGATATATTATAAGTTATATATCTTTCTCTTAATATTTAATATATCTTCACACATAAGACTAAATAATATTATTTTTACCTTTAATTCCTATAAAATTATTTTTAATTATAAAACATAAAACACAATTTTAAATAAATTCATAAATAAATAATTTTTTGAATGATATTTATATTATGAAGTTGAAATTTTTATACTAAACTTAATTTAAATATAATTAGTTAATATATTTGTTATAAAATAATATTTAACTATATGTTTAATAATATCATATAAAAAAAACTGTTCATTAATATATATTTTTACAAAATATATAATAATTTTAAATTTTTTTTATTAAATATATAATATTAACATAAATAATAATAAAGTATATTGAAATTAATTTATTAAATATAAAAAATTACAATGAAAATATTAAGTGAATATTAATACATTATTAAGTGAATATATATATAAAATTTAACATTATTATTAAAAATTAATAAAAATATATTCAAAATACTTTTTTAAAACAAATATTAACGGAATAGATTTTAACTAAGATTTAATATATATTTTTTTATCTCTTAAAATTAAAGACACATGTCAAAGAGTTTAACCAATTCATACCTTATTTAAGTAACTTAGACAAGACAGACCCTTTGACAAATAATATTTTGTATACAAATTTTAACTTAATAATATAAATATTTTTATAGCAAAATGCTTATTTATTAAATTATTTAAAAATAATTTTTAACTATAATTAATCAAATTTTAACTTAGCAATATTATTTTTCGTAAATGATACTTGTGGTCTCTACTATAAAACAAATTTAAAATAGTTTGATTCATGATATTATTGATGAAGTAATTATAAATTATTTTATAATGAGATATATTTAATAAATTAATTTTAATATTTTTATTACATATTTATGTAAAAAAATTACATTTATTATATAAATATTAATATACAAAAATCTCATATATAAAATTCATAAACATGGAGTCAATATATTATTTTGTAGTAAATAATTAACTAATTAGATATAAATTAATGTTATAGTAAAAATTTAACTTCAAATTATAATTATTGTTTAACAAAATATTCATATATAAAATTAGTTGAAATTATTTTATAAAATTTATTAGTATGATGATTTTATAAATTTTTCAAGTAAAAAAAAAATAGTTAAACAAAAAAAATGTAAAATGAAAAGAAGAAAAAAAATAGGAAAAGAAAAATAAAATAAAGGAAACTTGTAAAATAAAAAGAGAAAAAAATAAATAAGTAAAAAAAATAAACATAAATATAAAAATTGTTGAGAGAAAGAAAGAATTGAGCGAAAAAAAGAAAGAAAGAAGGATAGTGGTAAAGTATGAAAATAAACAACTATAACTATATCTTTTTTATTAAATTACAAATATTAAATAAATTATTTATCATATAATTATGTGACATGATACATAACACAACTCTATTGACTATTAAATAACATATTCTAAAACATGTTATACATAACATGTACCCAAAGAAAAACCACGTTAAGAGGTAAATCTTTAAAGTTGAAAATCCTAAATTGATTTGAAAAAAAAAAGTAGAAATTGAATAAATAGATAATGAAAAATAAAAATAGAAAAATACATTTTTTTATTCTGTTCAATTTAATTTGTAATTTATTTATTTAAAATTAAAGTGAAGCAAACTCTAAAGATATTATGGCATTTGGAAGAGCATATTTACAAGTCATTTTCACTTATAATATGAACACTTGTGTAACATTGTGTTTGGTATTGTAAATTTTATAAGGAATGAAGAGAAGAATGAAAAGAAAGTAAAAATACTATTTTATTTTATTTTAGTCATTACAAAAAGAAAATGAATGAAAAATGTGGGTGAATCGACACTAAAATTGTTCAGATAAGGACTGAAGAGGAAGATCGAGAATGAAACATTTTTACAAAAGAAAGACAAATTTTCTCAAAAATGACATGTATATTTTTATACTGATTTTCTTTCTCGTTGTAAATAACAGATTTTTATCAGTATCTTATATTATATTATTTTATACTGATTCTTATACTATAAAATTAGATATTTTTATCGGTATCTTATTTTAGGGTTAATTGTTCCCTTATTTTAGATAATACAAATTAACAAAATTAGAGCCCTTTCAACTTTTCCATTCACTTTCTTCTTAAACCAAATAAAATATAAGTGTTTGAGAGAAATTATAAAAAATTATCCAGCGTACTATTTGAGAAAAAAATGGTTGTGGTTTTTTAGCACTTATTCTGAGTATTGCATGCCTGAAGCACTCAATCATTGATCAATGGAAGATGGTGACTAGCCTATGTAATCTTTTTAATTTGATTAAATTAGTCCCAATGGTTAATCAGATAAGATATTTTAGATATCTCCAAGAAATCTAATTTGACTAAAATATCGGTGTTTTTAATATTTGATCAGTTGGATGATGGGAGGATATGATAATTACAAAAGAAAAAAAAAAAGAAAAGATGGTGGTGCACTTATAATATAAATATAAGATAATTATAATTTTTTATTTATACGATTTTTAAAATAATTTTATAAAAATTAATTAATTTATCATAAATAAAAATTATAATTATTTAACAGTGGTGTAAACTTTATTATATTATCATTATAGTGTATTATCTTATTTTCAGATTACATGAAAAAATGCTAGAATAGTATGTTTTCAAACAGTTTTGTGAAATGTCATAACAAGGAAACCCAACTTACATTCTTTTCAGTGTTAACAAAAGATATACTATAGGTGACAAAAAAGGGAAAAAAAAAAAGAAAAAAAAAGGTGAGAAGTACTTGAGGTGAAAGCCTAAAGTGACAATTTTAATATTACATTTTTTGAATATTATGTCGGGTGAATTGGTAAATATCTAATAATTATCGGTCCATGATATTTTTTTAATTAAAAATATGATCAATAATTAGTAAATAAATAATTAATAACTTATAAGTCTAAAATGAATAATTTATCATTCATTTAAGTCAATTAAAATTATGAAATATTTTTTAATATTAATTATAAATATACATCCATGTTTTTAAATTATATATTTATTCACTTTAAAACTATAATATTTAAATCCATTCCGTAAATATTTATAATTATCAGTTTTAGGCTTAAAGTTAGAAAGAAGTGAGCAACAATGACATCATCGTCATCATATGAATTATTTATCTTGTGGTCAAATTACACTTTATTGCTGCTATCATACATTCATACCTCCAAAATCATAGTAGAAATAAACGTACATAAAGAATAAAGATCAACGATAAATCAAATCATTAGGTAAGACTGACATGGTAAGCATATTCTTTCATATCCCTGAGAGTTAAATGATTAATTTTTTATGTACTTTTTTTTTTTAAAGTAATTTATGTAGTTATGTTATGTTACTTTCATCCAATAGAGTGAATCATGAGGGATAACACACAGCAAATTTGTGAAAAAGAATAGAAACAATTTCAATCATATATTAATAATTGAGTGGATAATTAAGTAGTTGATTCTTTTAATCTTGTTTTTATTTACACTCATTCTTTTAATCTCGTTAATTATGTAAATAAGTCTGCATTGTTATAAGATGTAAATTTCATCCTTACCAATTAGATCATTTTAATTTTAGTCATTCTATATTTTTTTTAATCTATTTTTAGTCATTGTTGTATTTCAAATAACTAATTTTAGTCCTTTTAAAAAATTATCCATTTTAGTCTCTTGTTAATTTTTTACTGCCAAAAATTAGTATGTGAGAAGGTCTAAAACTAGGGGAAAAAAATAATCTTACAGGAATTAATCTTGAACAACAAAAATAAAGGAGGGATTAAAAATTAGCAAAATCTTTTAGAGAGACTAAAGTAAAATTACTCGTATAAAATTCGATAGAGACTATATAAAAATGGATAATTTTGTTAAGAAAGACTAAAAATCAAAATTTGAAATAGTTGAGAGAGAAAAATTAAAACTTATTTAACCCGTATATTTATCATTACTAGTTGTAAAATATATCTTTCGTCCTATTCAATAAACAATGACCAAATGGCCAATAACTTCCAAAAAATAATTCTATAATTGAATCAGGCCAATCTTTGATGTCATAAAGTTTGGTAACGAGTATATAATTGACATTTTGATAAAAAAGAAAAAAAAGAAAAAAAAGAGAGTATATAATTGACAAAGATAATTCCCACCCAAAAAAAAATAAAAAAAATACAAGAAATAGAATTGACAAATTGAATATAGCGGTGTCAAAGATCTTTGTCACGAAAACTCTTGTTCATTTTGTACTTATTCTTTAGTTGTAACTTGTAAGCTAGCTACTTTGAAATTTCAGTTATGTCAATAATTTTTCCTTGCTTTCGTCATTAATGATGAAGATATTGCTCAGCAAAAGTTTCAAATAATTTAATCTCTTCTTTTTATAATATGTATGTGATTGTTTTCAAAAATTGTTTGTGTGAATGATTATTGGACACTCATTTTTCTTAAATAAGTTCGAATCAAGTTCCCGAAAATTAATCATCATGAATATTATTTGATGCATGTAAACATTCTTCTACTTTTTTTCATGGTACAATAAATATGTTACTTTTAAGCTTTAACAATATTTAATCACTATAGACATCCTAAAATTCGTCAATATTCTTTCACATTCTATAGATGAAAAATAATTGAGAAATGCTTTAGTTTGTGGGCATTTTATTTTATGTGCTACGTAGAAACATTTCAGACGTGAATGTAGAATGTAGTTATATATTTAAAAAGAAATGAAGATGCATAGAACTATAGTGTATAGAAGCTCAGATGATGATTACTGATTCTTTCATCAACTTGGGATTTGTGTGAAAGAAGATGAACAATATAGTACAAAGGAAAGAAATCAACTCACTTTTAGTTAAACTTTTATAGCCCAAGATAAGATGATAACTAAAGTTCATTCCTCGCTGTGGTTTTGCTTTCCAATTTCAACTTTCTTAATATTTCTACACACGAAATATAATGTGAACAAACACCGTTGATTATTATTGTTTTCATATGTCACTGTAAAGTGTAAAGAATGGTATACTATCAATCAATTAAAAATTTCCAAATCTTATTTCTCACTTATTTTTACTCAACTTTCTATCTGAATATTATTTCTCACCTATTTTCACTCATCTTATTTTTATATTCCCTACCAAACAGGTCAAAAATGTTAATGCTTGTATAACTTTAAGAGTCAGATGTGAGTTCTTAAGAAAATATCTGAAGTAGGCAATGCATTGTACATCTGATCTTTCCAAATACCAAATGCCAACTACCGAATTAACCTCCATCTCAATACACTATTCAAACAAGTAAGGAAATATAAGATTGATTGAGTGATTGGAGAAAAAAATGACAGGAGAGGAAAAAAAAAGATAGACCACATGTTCGAAACTTTTCTATTGATATTTTTAACAAAATTAATTTTTTGATAAAAAAAAAAAATTTATTTTGACTCAAGTTCAATTTGCAACAAAAAAAAAAATTGTATACTATTGGTAGTCATTTTTCTGAATGTCTACTTTCCACCCCCATTTTATACGTGAAGACATTAAAAACAATCCTAAAGTTCAAAACTGAAAGGTCGTGATGAAATTATTAAGATCCCACATCAATTAAAGATATAGCCGATGTAATTCTTGTCAGCATTGGACAATCCTTCACATATAAGTCTATTTTAGGAAGTTGAATTAGGCCTTAAGTTCAAATTTTAATATGTTTTTAAAAAAAATTCCTAAATCTGTTATTGGACCACCTAAATTTATCTACTAATCTTAGACATGAAAAGCTATGTTGAAATCCTACATCAGCTATGAATATGACCAAACCAATGTAAATCTTCCAAGACTTAAGCAATTCTTGGCTTAAAATGTAATTTCATGGGCATAAGTTAGGTGCGAGTCTAAATTTTAAAATAAATATTTATAATTTTTATTATCATGTTATTATTACAAAATATTTAGTAATTTAACCTATGAATAATCTTTCTAGAAAAATTTAATTGATCATTTTTTATGAAGTCTCATATTTTAATCATGTTTTCTTTTTTTTATCTATAAGACTCAAATCTCAAACTTTGTTTAAAGAATATTATTTTTACCCTTATTATAAACATTTTTTTTATATAATCATATTATTGACACAGTATTCATTGATCAACTTTATTAATAACTAATCTTTTCCCTTCCATTCACGTTTATTCTATGCACAAAACTCAAACTTGTTGCAAACTTATTTTAAGGAAATTAAATTCAATTATTCCTCGGACCAATTAGTCATTGGTGTTTGGTTCAATAATCTGAAACCTTCATTTTATATGATTAAAATTAAAATAGCATATGCTATAACTATTATAACCGACTCTGAAGTCTGAACTGTCTCAGGCTTGTCTGGCCCCCACTCTTATTTTTTCTACAAGATCATCCTTTTTTAGAAAGCATTAGGAAAATTTGACAAGGGTCCATTCAGTCAAGTCCAATCGACAAAGCAATAAATGGAAATTAATACTAGTAGTTGCTTCCGTAATAGCTAAGAATCCCTTGTCAATATTCATGTACATACATAATAATAATCTCACTACAAAGCCAAAGCACATCCCATTACTGTTACAACAAGAGAAAAAAAGCGAGAACATGAATCCACTTGGAATTGAAATTAAATTCTAGTTTAATTGAACCAATTGCTGGCTTCATTCCACAGGTGGAGTTGCTTTGTTTACCCAATGGACTTGCTTCATCTTAAAGCTTTTTACACTTGTAAGTATGAATGTGCTTCAACGAAGATAAGGAAGCTTTTTTTTTTTTTTTGTCAAAAGTCACAGTGCAGAAGAAACCAATAGCAAATCCTAGATACCATTACAGATAATAAAACCACAACAAATCCACACATGATTCATCTAACCTGCCATTTTTTAATCACAAATGGGTCATAGTAGTGCAAACATTTTGATCACTACTAGTACTAGCATACTATTATCAGACTCAGAATTTTTAATTGCTTTTTTTTCATCTTCTTTTAGTTGCTATGACCAAGTGGATTAGCCTAAAAAGGAAAAGTTTTTTGCTTATCTCTGGTACTTTAGAGGTGAATCAAATCACTGCATACATATTATTCATTTGAGCCTTCGTGGATGAGAATAGTGATGCTGTCTACTGAAGATGTGACCCCAACAAAACAATATATTACGTAATGAAAGTCTGTATTATGACAATTCCTGTCTCGGAATAGGTTTGAACCTTGTCTAGCAAGGGTCAACCAACAATAGAAAGAGACCTCAAGAGAATGTCTGAAAGAAAGTTCAAAGGGTAATTCTGATTAAGAGTGGATAGCTGTGACCTTTGTCATAACTTGGCCAAGAGTCTCTGTCTTCATTCAAGAATCCCTCGTGACGTTTCCAGACTTCTTTGTCATAGTTCTCCGTTACGCTGAAACGCAAGCCGTTTTCCTTGGCCACCTCCAAGAACAGGTCCAATGAGTTGCCTCTTTTTGGATTTAAAAATATTGCCTCAGAAGATCCTGCTTTTGATAATAAATGTTTGACAATACGAGCAAGGTCTCTGTGGAAATCCTTAAAGAAAGTGCTGTCAAAATGACACAATCAATGTCGTAATATAAAAGATAAGACTAGCATTATTAGCATAAAGACCAAAACAAAAAGCAAGTCAAGCTGAATGCATGCGAATCATGCTGATGCATCTCGTACAAGATATAACTGCCTTTTGCCCCCACTTGAAGAATAAATATAGATATCTGAACATATATCCTACTTTAAAAATTGAAACTGATAAAAAGTTAACTAAAGAATACAAAGAAAAGTAACAGCATTTGCCAACCGACATACATGAATACAAAGATTTGTTTACTAAATATTTGTAAAAGCTTCAACCAGATAAATGAGAGATTGTATCTCATGACTACTACCTCACACTGAATCCTTTGTCTGACTCTGATCTTTATCTAAATTATATAGGGAAAGAAAAATGCTAATGACATGAAATGACATTTTCCAATAAGCAGTTACAGGCTTACAGCTATATCACTAGAACTGCAAGTAGTATTTTCATTTAAGGATGGGAAAATGCATTCAGACCAGGTATGAAACAGTTCAAATATCAAACATCTTACCAATCACTTGCAATGATGATATCAAATGTATCTGCAACATTAGAAGTATCTTCCTGATTCCAGTGAAGAGTCATAGACTTTACAACTGTATCCCCAAATGCTCCAGAGTTGGCTTCAATGTTACGCTGAGTATCTGATGGTCATGGAAGAGCAATCCCATTCAACTAGAAAATATTTAATAACAGTACATTCTAAGAAGGGATATTGCTGCAAGCAAATTTATTTATAAAGAAAGAGCCTTAGTTATTGTGCTGATTACAATGAAAAAAAAAACACTTCACATTAAGTACAAAGTGAGAAACGTTAAACAAGTAGTGTTTAACCCAAAGGCAGAGTAAATGACGCTGAAAGGTTCTAAAATAGTTGAAGTGCATAAGTTAATTTTAACTTATAAGAGAAACTTGTTTTATTTTATCTTCTTATTTTCTTATATGTTTTTATCTTCTTGTTTTCTTCTCCATTAAGTGGTTATTGAAAAATTTATCCAAACAGGGCCAATAAATGGTTTTACAAGTGCATTTATGTATTGATCTTCAGATGCAATGTGCCAAAATAACATATTTGAATGACCAGTTTAATCACTTGTTAACAACCTCCTACCCACCCACCCTTTTCAGGGACCCATCTTCCCTGAAGGAATGATCATTTTGATCAAGTAAACTACAGCACTACACCTAGCTTTCCCAGAAATATAATCGTAGACTGTCATCAATTTTCCCCCTGCATGCTAATCCTAGACTGTAATCAAGCTTCTTCCTGCATGCATCTCTTAATAGAACGAGATATTGAAAAATCGTTAAATGCAACTATACAATCCCACAAGTATTTTTCAATCTTATCTGGATGAATGAATGATGAAGCCAGTATGACACTGCATTCAAATACTACAAAGAGACAGATTTCGCAATCAAATTTTTTAATTTTTTAATTTACAACGGTTAATCATAACCCACCATTGTAATGACTTTTGAAATAATTTTATAAAAGTCAACTATCTTACTATAAAAGAAGAGTTGTGCCTGTCTAACGGTGTAAAATAGTTTTACACTGGTGGTGCATAAGCCTTTTTCTCAATTATAAAAACTAGAACTATCGGTAAGACATTGCATCAGTTCTGAATTTAATAAATA
This sequence comes from Amphicarpaea edgeworthii, assembly GCA_014843725.1. Taxonomy (NCBI): domain Eukaryota; kingdom Viridiplantae; phylum Streptophyta; class Magnoliopsida; order Fabales; family Fabaceae; genus Amphicarpaea; species Amphicarpaea edgeworthii. The sequence continues at coordinate 8,579,227 of CM026325.1, forward strand.
CCACAACTGTACCTAAGATTGTGCATCAGTTCTGGATTTAAGGTTTTCTGTCAGTGTTACATTGTTTGTGGTATGATTAGGTATGTGGCAAGGAACTTTTTCTGGTACACTTACAAGATGATATGATTAGTCAGTTTATTATTTTGGATCAAAATTCGTTTAGGGTTTGAACAATATGCATAAATATCAAATTATAGTATTAAGTAGTAAAAAATATTATGATGCATGAGTCAGAAAATAACTAAAGTAATTGAACAGACAAACTAGCCAATGTCCATTTCTCTTTTTTTTCTTCATTGCTTTTCTAATGTTCTATTGTGTTCTATGTACAGCTTCTTCCCTGGGTAAGTTCTTTGACTTCTTCCTAGGCACATTTCTTCCCTTATTCTTCCATCTCTAGGAACACTTCTCCCAACATTTTGGGCAAAAACAATCATGGGTGTGGGTCGCAATTCAAATGAACCATTTAATACTGATTATTATACTAATAAGTTATTGTTATTACAAAAATTCCAGAATGTTGTTTTTCACACTGCAAAGAAAAACATCTGCATGCACCCCTCCTAGAAAACGTTCTTCATCTCTAATCAAAAGGCAAAGACAAGCCAGTCACAACTCTTAGTAAAACAGAAACTTTTGTCTTCTTAAAAAAATTAAGCTAGCAATTAACTGCACAGGAATGAGAAAACTCTCACCAAGTTTTCTATCACTACCTAACCCGTTTGTCCAGGTTGTGACCATACTAGCTTTGCTTTTGCAATTTCTAATTTAAGTGATGTTTTTTCCTTTACATAAGATAGCAAAAACAACTGACAAATGGCAATTGAGATTTATAATAACTGTACATACCCTTGAACAATTACTTCCATTGTCAATAGTAGGACATGCACATCTATAGAGGAGCACAACAAAATATAAAAAAAAACTGCTAGCAAACTCATCTGATTGGTCAACTTCAACTCTCTGGCCCAACACTCCAAGCCTCTTACCAAGTTCTTTTCTCACCACCATTCTATCAGCCATGTTAACAGTAGACATCATACAGTGACTCTTTGCAAAATGAGTTTCAACAAAGTTTAGGGAAGAAACATATCAATTAATGATCCTGTCACAGGTATTATTAAATTAGATTTTACATATATAAGATACCTGACCTTAGTTTTAAAGGAAAGAAGAAATTTGTATAAATTTATACCCAGAAGGCACTATGATACCCTTCTTCACATCAATTTTTGGCAAAGATATTGAACTCTTTAAAATACAATTAATTCTCTCTTTTAAAAACATAAGTTAAGAACTATTATCATACATACATTATACATATAACTATACCAAAAGGATACAATCAACTACTTGTGGATTTCCATCAGAGATTACAACCTCGGATGCCTCCGTAGCAGCTGCAATAACGAATCCAGCCAAGCCATAGCCAGAACCAATCTCAATAACTTTTTTAGACCTAAAAGAATTTAAATGCATGCCCAAAGATAAAAATAAAATAAAATTATACCAGCAAAAGGTAACAGAAAAATAACACTGAAAAGATGCTAGCAATACACAGAATAAAACCTTCAAGAAAAAGAAAATACAGTTTTCAAACCTGAATATATCTGCATATGACAAGCAATAGTGAGCAAGAACATCTTCTGATGGCCAATTACCTGCAGAATACATTTATAAGCATACACTGAAAACAAAATGCCCAGAATTAACATTTAGAAGATAATGAAACTTGTAGTTCATGGGTCACTTTATTCTGAAATGTGTTATTAAACCTTATACTTTCAATCAAGGTTTTAAGAAGCAGTTAGTGACTGCGATTTTGGCCACAACATCAAGGCTTTTGCAGTCTCCACAACTGCAATTGCAGCTTCGTCAACCTCATTTGTCCATAATTTTCTACAATATCAACGATTGTGACAAAATCACAACTGCAACCGCAATTTAAAACTTTGCTTTCAACAGTCACTGTAACCTTAGAATCAGTAAAACTTGTTGTGAGTTTTGAGGAGGACAATAAAAGAAACTTACAGACAAGCCCAGTGTTGTCAATGTTATATCTGTTACTTATCTCAAAATCACTGAGGTCAGCACGGCCGTCCACTCTTTGTCTACATAAACAAAATATAACAATAGATAATCATTCAAAAGCAAATGAGTTTTCGACCCAGAAACTTTCATGAAATGAGATGGTCATTTACTTTTGTAGAAATTAAGAGTTTGTTTGAATACAAGGCTAGAAGTGCTTTTGAAAGCTTCTTTACTGGTAAAAGTTCTATATTTCTAGTAAAGAAACTCTTGAAAGCGCTTGTATCCAAACAGGCCCTAAATGTAAGATAGAAGATTACTAACAACACACTCTCTAATACATTCCTTCCAACACTTTCTTTTGTAATTTCACCCAATAATAAAGAGTTTTTTATTTTTTCTAGCATTTCTCATGTAAGGTAATGGTAATAGGAAAACCAGAATCATTTTCGTTAAGAGTATGGACATGTTTGGATAAACTACTATAAAAGTACTTCTAGATAGAAAAATATGAAGAAAATAATGAAATTAACTTCTTTAGAAGTTAACATTTCCTTTTACAATAACTAATTTGTAGAAGTCTCACATCTTTTAGATGAAGCCATATGACATATGAGAGTACTTCTACTAATTGACTATGGGAAAAAGACAATTTTAATTTCTAGAGAAGCCAATTTCATTTTTTTCTTCATATTTTCCTCTCCTAGAAGTCCTTCTAAAATAGTGTGTCCAAACAAACCCTACGTCTGTTTTGACAAAATTTACTTACTGAAAACTAATTTTCCTAACAATGCATGACCAAGAGAAAACAAGCAGCTTAGTGGAAACTGCAGAAGGTTTACCAAACGTACATATACACATTATATATAAAAAATAAAAACAGGAAATTTCCGCAATTGGAACATAAACCACAGAGTAAGCACGAGAAAAGAAAACTGACGTCAAAACGAGTTGAGGAGCGGCGGGGATGGGTAAAGTGTAACAAACGCGAGCGTCTCTGGTGGAAGAAGAACCATCATCCTCGATCATTACGTGAGACGGTATCAAGTTGAATCCATGGCTGGTTCTTCTTGAAATGCGCTTTATAATCACTTGAGATTGCTCCTCGTCTGCAATAACAAAAATGTGCGTATATCGGTGAAAGGTGTTTTTGCAACTGAATCGTGTGAAAATGAGATTAAATACCTTGGTGTGGTGGAGACGAGCGTGAGAGAAGCGCGCGGCGAAGGATTTTCCATCTCAGAGAGGAAGCTTTCTCGCTCGTTCTGTTGTCCATGGTGGTGCCAGCTTTAGTTAGTTCTTCTCTGAAGCGTTAAGTGGCGATTTTTCGGTTTTTCTTTTCACAACAACGTCCCTTAGACCTTAATTATTAAATGTGCAAAAAATATATTTTTGGTACTAAATTAATCAGCATTTTTTTTTTCTAGTCTTTAATGATTTATGTCCGTATTTATTGGTTTGAGTTTTGATTGGGTCAGTTAGAGCATTGGTACCACTAATTTTAACCCTAAACCTCTCTAATAATAATGTAACCTTTTAAATTTTATTTTTAATACATTTTATAAAATAAATTTAAATCATTATTTTTTTTTAGAAGAATTATTATAATTTTTTAATAACTTATTTTTGGAAACTAAAAATATATAAAATATTTTTTGACTTAATAAAAATAAAAATATATACATAACTAAAATATATTTATTTAAAATGATAAAATTTACTAATCTTATCAAAATATAAAAAATAAAATATATTAATTTAAATATTAAAAGTTATATAATTAAAATAATAATTAATTTTAATAATATTTTTATAAAAAAGTGTTTTATTAAAATTAAAAGATTTCAACAGCAATTAATTGTGTAAAAAAATTATTTTAATTATTTTAATAATATTTTTTATTTTTATAAATGAATAAAATATAATTTTTTTATTATTTTTATGAAAAAAAAAATAAAGAGTGCTAAAAAAAAATACATATTTTACAAGTAATATATATTTATTATCTCGATAAATACTTGACAAACATAATACTTTTTTTACACCAATATTTAACAAATAATCCATTAATAATTTTTAGTTAACTAAAACGTTTCATTGTAATATTGAAATGTTATACTTGTATGGATGCTTAGTGGTGAGATCAGTAAATTGTGAGTACTTTAGTGTGTGTATGGTTAGGAAAGGCATCGAGCCACATTCTTCTACCACTTTAGTGTGTGAGAATTTAGAGTGTAAATTTTTACATCATTATTCATAAATAAATCCAATAGTTTACAAAATTTATATACAACCTCAACAGGGCATTGAAGAAGAAAGAATAATTATGTCTGCAATTTTGCACATTGCAACACAACCTCCTCAACCACAATTTAAAACCATGACTACAACTATACCAATATATATCACTTCCAACCAACTTAGTACATGTATATGATTTTCAACTTCAAACCAAACATGTCCTAGTAAAGAGGACATCCTATAGATTCAACACCAGGAGCAGTTGGACATGAAGCTAATGTGCATCCATCAGGGTCACTACCCCACCAACTTAGGCTGATACCTTCCATCCCCAAACACAAGTAGAGCAAAACACCCATGAAGGCTAATCCAGCATCAAGTGCCCCAGACAAGACATAGTTGTGTCTGCTCCACAAACCACGGTAGTAACGGTACACAACAAACCCAGAGACAAACCCAACAAGAACCCAACTTGTGTAGTTCACTGCTGTAGCTGGAGGCATGTCAGCTAATGCTCCCAAGAGCACAGGCACTGTGATGAGCCTAATCCATTGTTTGTGAGGGAAGGCCTTGTGTGCTAGCCAGACCAAGAAAGGAGCAATGGCTCCAGCCAAGAAAAACCAGTTGATGGCTGAGTAGTGTCCAAGATCTCCAAAGATTCTGCGAGGCCCTATCAGACCCCATATCACAGACGCGTCGTAGAACACATGATCACCTGGACATGTCCATGGACTACCTGCTGGAAGCAACTCTCGTTCGCATATGTTTGGAACAGTGCTCATCAGCCACCATGCTGTTAGTAAATGCACCACTGCAGATATTATGGTGCCAAGTACCTACAGAGGAAGAATGGCAAGTAAGGAATTCATGATTATCAATACTTACAAGACTATTCACTGAATGATTCGGTTAAAGTTTGCAAACATAAGTTTTAACAAACTTTTATCTGGAAAACTTAGTTTGCAAAAACAACTCTTCCTTTAATTGAGTTTCAACTTTCAAGTCAAAATTGTTGCAAAATTCAGTTTATAATCAGATCGGACTAAAATCAAATAAAAGGTTTTTTCAGTTTTGCTTCTGGAAGTGTCATCTAAAAACCATGCATGCCCTTAGATGTGAAATGGTAATAGTATATGTAAACAAAACACAAGTTTCTCTGGTTTTGATAAGGGAGACTAGGTGTGCAGCTTTTCAAACCTGTGCTAAGAACATTTCTCTTGGAGGAATCTTCATGTAATGGCCAAGCTTAAAATCTTGTAAAAAGAAAATTGCCTGCTTCATGCTCACATTCCCATACACTTTAAACAACATGCTGGCAACGGGATATCCAGGGTAGGCGTATCCAATTATGTACTCTGTTATTATATTCAAAGCTGGTGCCTTCACAACAAGGAAAGTTAATTATTGTTAGGCCATGTATGTGACTAATAATGAAGGAAAAAAAAAAATCAAACTATTTCAAGTCTTAATAGTCTTGAACTACCTAATAACAATGCAATGTTGTGCCACAAATTTTACTATTACCAAGAATTTTATGACTTGTGTTGTGTATTCTCTATACCTGATTTGTTGTGGCTCTAATCACTCCAATTGGAAGAGTAAATGATATGGCAACGACACAAGCTAACACCACACCCCACCATGGCAGTTGGAGTTGATTGTTAAAATATTCACATATAAATATAGTTGCCGTGATGTTGAACAAAAGAATGCAAAGAAACCACCATTCAGGAACTTGTTTATAATGCTTTCTCATGATCTTCGTGTGTATATCTATCGTAATCTCTTGGAAAGCAGACTTACTTAGCCGCAATATTTCACTGCACCATTAAAACATTTGTTTCAACCATTACTTCACACAATTCAAAGTTTCAATGACAAAAAATGGAAGTATTATAACATGTGAAATGAACTCACGTAATTTTTAATAAATTTTAAGCTTTAAGACCTACTATAGTCCCAATTTATAAGTTATTGTTGATGACTTTCAAATTTTTAAAAGTTTTAATTTGATGTCTAAATTATTTAAAGAAAAAAACTAATTTAACACATTTTAAAATAGTAAAATCCAATGAAAATGACTAATTTAATTCATTTTAACTAATTTAGAGATGAAATTGAAACTTTTAAAAATTTAAGAATCAAATTCATCAATTAATTATAATAGGATGATTAAATTGAGTATTAAACCTAAATTTTAATCGAAGCGCACTTCTTTATAACCTTGTGACTTACCTGCCATGGAAGAGCAACACATGGACAAGTGTAGCAGAGAGGCAAGCAAAACCAATGCCATAAGACATAGCAAACATGGTGCTAAGATAAAGAGGGCCGTCACGCTCATAAGCCTCCATGTCAAGGCGAAACTTGGAGTCCATGATAGCAGAGATGTTGTACTTTTCACCACTTGACATAAACAGATCATCTGAAAATATGGGAAACCTTCTTGCATTGTAAAGGTTGGTCCAATAAGCAATGGGCATGATGAGATACATGAAGATGGAAAAACCAGCAGCAACATTGGCAGTGGCAAACCATGGACTTGCCAAAGGGCTTCCAAGATAGGAACATATGCTTGACCAGTCAAAGCCAATGGCACCGAGTCCAAGACCGTGCAACCCTGAGCCTAGTTGGTGTGCTATGACTGAAGTGGGAAACACCCAGCAAATCCATGAGATTGATGTTAGCATTGGGAATAAGTAGCCTGGGAAGACATAGTATGCAAAACTGCAGAGAAATGATACGAGGAAAAACTGGTTCCGGGTTAAGGCTCCCTTTGGTCTCTCTTCTTTCTCATGCAGTGCTCTGAAATCAATTATGAAACATTATGCAATGTACAATCCAACTGATATCATAAAATTTCAACCATTCATTCACTTTGTGATTTAAAAGAGAAACAATAAGTTAAAAATCTTTATTATAAGATATAGTTTTGAAAAAAAAATCTTGGTTTAAAAGGTATTTTAGAATCCAAGTGAAACATTTATTTTTAATACTTGTGTTTTTATTAATAATGTCACATAATACTAATGGTATTAATAAGAGTATATTTAGTACAATAGTAAAAAATTTATTAAAATCAACTAAATTAATTATTTTTCTTCTTGTTATATGTCCAAATTTTCTCATAATAAAAAGAAAGAGGTAGGTAGTATAATTTATTAAAATTTGGAATGTAAAAGGGCAAAGTTCAAATAAAACTAACTTCAACATAGAAAATGATGTATAATTTTACTTTTTTTTAGTTGTATTATTCATTTAACATTATTTTTGCAACATTTCTATAATATTGCTTTTCCTTTCATCTCTCTTTCTTTTATTCAATCATTTTATTTCACTTTCTTTTTTTTTTATCTATTATCTACATCTTTCATCTCTCTTTCTTTTATTCAATAATTTTATCTCACTTTCTTTTTTTTATCTATTATCTATATCTTTCTTTATCGTATAAAAATTTGCATAGAAATATTTTACATTTTGAATAACTTAAGAAGAATGACATATTTTAGATTGAATAATGATGTTTTGACACATAATTAGGTGTATGTTTTTTTAGGTACATTATTAGTTGAATATCTAATACTCATTAAAAAAATGAAAAAAAAAATTATAAACAAATATCTTCACATGTAACATAACGAGACTTACAAAATTATCATAAAAATTTTAGTAAAATTTTCTACTAAAACAAAAAACACTTTAAGTTCTCTACCTTTCCCAATAAAAAAAAGTTCTAATTGATGTCATAAAAGAAAATAATTTTTAATCTGAGAACAAAATGCGGAAAAGAAAAAGTAACAAAACAGAGACAGCAAAGTCATACCTGAAGAGCGAGACTTGGACAAGATTTTGGGGCCACCACATGGTAGCGGGCTCAACGAGGTAGCGTCTAAAAATCCCGGCCCAACCGAAGCCCAAAACCTGCGTCGTTATAACCACCAACAGCGCCACCAAAACCGTCAACTCCTTCCGGTAGAACACTTTCACGGCGCTAACGAAGTGGATGGCGTAAACGGTTGCGGCTCCGGAACTCGCGAAGATGGTGATGAGCACGTGCTCCTTCACGTTGAACTTCCCCGGATTCAGCGTGAACTCCCACTTACTCCCTTTCATAAACACGCGCCTCGTCACCGCCGCCGCCATCAGGTGCCCCGCCGGCACCACCGCGATCTGCGCCGATATCGCCGTCACCGACAGCGGCTCTCGTCGGAACCCGAAGAACTGGTTCAGGAACGAGAGGAGCACGCACGCTAGAGTTCCCAAAATCCATGTCCGGAAAGTGAAGGAAGGAAGTGACGGATCGTCGCTCGTCGGAACCGTCAGCGCCACCTGCTCGATCGGAGAATTCTCGCCTTCCGGCAAGTTCGAGGTATCAACATGCCTTTTAACTAAAAAGTGAACATCAATCAATGAATATGGGAATGATTAACGAAAGCGTTATTTTTATATATAATATACGTAGCAAAAAATCACATGCTCTGTTCAAAAAGTGCGTTTTGGAAATAAGAGAAAACGAAGATACAAACTTAGAGGCGCGTTGATTTCAGGATCAATAGCCATGTTTGCTGGAATTTGAAAACCAAAAGTGATTTTTTGCATAATATATAGACAAATGAATGAGACGTAACTTGAATAATTAAGAAATAAGAGATGACACGCCAGATGACTCAGATTTATTGTTTTTATTTTATATATTTTTTTCTGAAGATTTTTTATTTTTTATTTTTCTCTTCTTTTTTCTTGTTCTTTTATCATTAAAAAATTGTAAATGTTTATATAACCTCGTCATAGTATGTTTATCCCAAAAAAAAAAAAAAACTTTATGTACTCTTCCCGGAGGAAGTCTTTCATTTGACTTTTATAATTAGAAGAGCAAAAATACTTTTAATGATAATAATTAGAAAATTTTATATAAATTTTATTCAATGAGATGTATATGATATTTATATAGCAAAAAAAAATAATATATATATATATATATATATATATTATATTAAAAGATTTCTTTAATATTATTTGTGAGACGGATTCCACCACTTCTTTAAAATTTATCATTGAGAGTTGTTCATCCTCATGCAGGTGTGGTTTCGATCATTCGTGATTACGTACAACTACCTTGAAATATTAGCTTCAAGCACACGCTTAGGCAAGGAAATAAGATGGCAGACATTCTTGCTAAGTCAGGAGTCAAATCCTCCTCCTCATTTATTTTATTAAATTCTTGTTCAGCTTCAAGATTCGAATTACTTAGTTGCTTATGCCTCAGACATCCTTTTTTGTAGGCCTTAGTACCATTTTTTTAATTTCTTTATTCATAAAAAAAAATAAAAAATAATGTGTTAGTAAGATTATTCCCTTTTTTTGTATTTTAGAATTTGAATCTCGTAAAAGATCAAGGACATATTCATTCCAGGCTGTGTTTGAATTTTGGTATGCTACAGTACCAGTCAGCATAATTTTTAAAAAAAACTGAAAAGAAAAGGAAGAAAAGTACTATAATATCCTTCAATAAGTATTTCTGTAAATTTTCCTACTATTTTATAAAAAATAAATGTATTTAATATATTAAAATATATCAAAAAATAAAAATAAAACTAATCAAAATGTCCTAAAATCATTTTTAAAAAACATAAATGATGTTGATTTATATTGTATATATGGAAATTTTACATAATATTTTTTATAATATTATTTTCTATTTCTTTTTTATCACATTAAACATCTTATTCTATATTATTCTTTCTTTATATGTTATTTTTTTTGTTAAAGTCAAATTATTAAGGATATACGTACATATTTGTCCAACAAAAAATTAGTTAACAAGTAATATGGTTCAACTCTCATCATTTAATGGCATGGCTTTGTCCGTTGTCCCGAATAAACTAGTCAACCCTTCGTATTTGGACTTGTTTCTAGACAATATACATTGGATGGCCGAGAAGATGTTTTTTCACAGAATCTGATTTTAGTGGGTCTTTTTGAATTTTTTTTTCTAGACCCTTAAATTTGTGAAATATTATTTTTAGTCCGAGAGTCTAGTGAGATTAAAAGCTTCAAATTCATTTAATAAGGGGATTAAAAATCCTAATTATGAAAGATAAAAAAAAATAGGTTTTTTTTTTTTTAATTCGACTCTTACACTATGCAAAATTTTATTATATTAGTTGCAGGCATGCATTGTGACCAAAATCAATTTATAACCTAATGAATTGGGAAACACCTACAGTGACCAATCGGGTAAAAAAATTTAATTGGAAACCAAAATTAAAAGTTTGAAAAAAAAATTAAAAACATTTAAATTTTAAAAAAATAGAAAGCAAAAAATCTGATCAAAAGTTAATTTAAAAAAAATTAAACTTAAATATATTTTTAGTCTTTATAATTTATTCAATTTTTTATTTTATTCTTTAGAATTTTTTTTAGATCGTCCTTTGAAATTATTTATTTGCTATTAGCCTTGCCATTAAAAATTATTAACAGTTGTCGACATGGTTAATGTCATTAATAATAATGACATTAACTAATGTCATGTCAACGAAAAAATGTCTTGCAAGTGTCATGTCAGAAAAAAAAATATCACAACATGAGTGAGGTTACTAAAAATAAAAAAATAGTTTTAGGAATTAAAAATAAATAAATAAAAAGAATTTACAAAACTAAAAAAAGTGACATATTTACAAAGATAATAAGGTATTTAAATTTTATATTAAATATTAATATAAAATAAATGCTTAAATATGGAGTACTGGAGTAGACCTCATTACAAAGAATTTAATTGGATTTGGAACATAGCAATTTCTCTGACAATTTTTAACCTACAAAAATTGTTTAATACCTATTAAATATTTAGATATGCAATTTATGACAATTTTGAATTGCCAGAAAATATAATAAAATAATAATAAAGTTAATTTCACATCATGGACAAATTACACATGCATTATGCACCTAATATCTCTAGGTAAAAACTCAACAGTGGTATATATGAATTTGAAAGCAAATAATGCAAAAAATACTTGTATAAATAATTCTAAGCTGACAAACATTTTCATGTATCTTGATAATTTAAATTTAAGTCAAGAATTATCTATTGTGTGAAACTATCTAATGTATTAGGAGTATATCTAAAATATATTCTGAGGACGGAAAAAAGATCAAATGACAACTTTTGAGAACTTTGCTACAAATAGTCCACTGGTTTGTGATGTTAATGGGTCAAATCGACATGTTTTTGGTATGCGGCCACCCTTGCAAGGCCAATTACTGGCAGCATCTATCTCAGTCAACTCTGTAGATTGAAATAACAACGTAAGAGGAACAAAGATCTCAATGATGTATGCTAATATGTTATTATAACTCAATTGCAAGACATGAAGCAAATGCCACTTGTATATGATCCAAGTAGTACCACTACTAAAAACTATGCTCACATGTTTTTTGCTAGTAAATATGGTTTTGCATCCATTTTCAATTATAGCTGATAATCACAAAAAATGCCAGTATTTCGTTGTTTTCTCATTTCAAGCATTTACGTTGGGGGAAAGAGGGTTAAAAGGTTTGAGGATAGAAGCAATACAAATCTAAATGGAGAATTTCTACAAGAGAAGCACAAAACATTTAACAAAACCCAAGCATAGTAGAAATGCTAATCATATCAGTGAAATGGATAACATGATACAATAAACATGGACCAATAGAAATAGTTGACAATACAGATAATTTTCACAGCAGGAAATAAATTGTAGCATGAAAATCCTACCAGCAGTTTCGTTTTCCTTCAAGAATTGTTCCACTACATCTTCATTCTGAGCCACAGTTAAGCTAATCAACAAGGTACTTGTTAGAATAAAATGACATGACAAATGATATGGCACCTGTGTGCAGACTGCATTTAAAAGAGCCCAACAAGTTAAAAAAGGTACCTGCAAGTGCTGTAGACGAGGAACCCTCCAACTTTTAGCAGTCTGAAACCATTGGTGAGAAGATTCAGCTGCAGCCAGACACCAAAGGTATGTGTGTTAAACTAAGTTGATATCTAAGACTACTGGCATGCATGCCATGGATTATGCTGAAAATGGCAGCAATAGGAACAATCTCCAATATCTTCAGAAATCTGATGTTTTATTTTTCTTGAGTAGAAATATGGCCAAAACATTTAACAATGTGATAATTGAAAGCATAGTATACTATCACGTTACAGAAAATGAGATTTGACTTGTTTACAAGTAGACTTAAAATCCATATACTCTTGTTTTAATGCTTTGATGGACTGATGCTCATATAGTCTTGGCCATACAATGCTTTTAAATGAAGGCTTCCCTCCTTTTCTGTTAGTGGCTGTGAGTAAATATTCCTCGGTATTTCTAATGCTAAATTTTTTTTTGAGGTCCAAAGGTAAAGTTGCAGAGTTAGCTTGTTTCATGATTTTGTCATCTTAATCACCCAAGCATATCTTCAAATAATTAGTAATATACACACAATTAATCACTTAAGCACTCAGATTTTCAACTATGTTTTAGGCATTATTACACTTTGTGCAAATCTAAGGAATACCCCAGTTCACCGTCGCTATGTCATTAACCATTAGAAGACTTTTTATCCAAAAGGAAAACCATACAAAGTTCAGTGTTTGATACTAACACAATCAGTAATCATGCACCATCTCATCAATAGCCAATTTGTGTTAATTCTTGGACAGGATTTTCTGTCAGAATATGTGTGTGTGTGTGTGTGTGAGAGAGAGAGAGAGAGCAAAGAAATGATGATAATTCCAATTAACTGTTTTCTGGTAGAGAATAAGTATTAATGGCTCAAGAGAAAAATGAGTTATTTGCCTGAAGAGTACGTAAGTTGTCAGTCCTCTCAGCATCTAGTACACGGCGCTGAAGTGTTTCCCAGCCCCAATCTTCAAACTTCTGAATATGTTTAACTGAACCATCATGAGTGCACTCAGCATCCACAAGGACCTGCCGCAAATCCCAACAGATAATCAAATTTTCAGGGTAGAAGAAAGCAGAGAACTAAGCAAGATAACAAAAAAAAGTGTAAGTTACCTTGTCATAGCCATGGTTGGCAATCTCGTTGTCAGATAAAGTCCTATATAATTCTCCTTTAGCAAGACCAACAACTCCAGAATGTTGTCCATAATATATGAGCTCAGGAGGCTGAGACCTAGACACCAATTGTGCAGTACCACTTTTACTTGCCCTTTTCCTCTCTTTCCATGGTCTTCTAGATGTCCACTCCTTGAACACATCCACTCTTTCTTCCAATCTAAACTCACCTGTTTGATACTTGATAGAAAGAAAACATTTCAAAAACTGGTGATATTGATTGATTAATATGATATTGAATTTGCAGTATCACATTCCAGGATGGACCATTATAACAACTTAAACTTCAATTACATGATTCAGAGTTGGAACAAGATCTGCTAGGAATAACCGAAAATGCTGTGCCATCAGCAACAAAAAGCCGGCATCGACCACCAATCATATATTTCTGCAGCATCGTCCTACATGCTGCCAAGCGATGCCTTGCAACATCTACTCCAGTCACAGAGCCCAAGTCACCAAGAAGGTCCAAAATCATACAAAGTTTAGCACCTGAATAAAATTGTTACAAACACCATTATAATCAACATTCAATCATTTCTTGAGGAAACTAATCAAACAACATTCAAAGCTGCTCCTTCAACTAAAAACAAAACAACATCCAGCAAAAGGAAAGGTAAAAACAAGTAAAATCATCATTAAAACATAGCCATTTTATACCTGAAATAACGCAATCTTAATCCCATTCATTTATCTTTCAACAATAGGAAGAAAGAGAATATAAGCATAAGTGAAGGAAGAAGGATAGGTTGCAATTTCGAATCCCTCAAACAAACGTTTCTAACAAAAACTAACAAACTAACACTGACATTTGCTGATAAAAACAAAAAAAAGGTGAGTAAAGAAAGAAACATGTACCAGGAGCAGCACACAGGTCAAGGACATGATCCCCTGGTGATATATTCAAAGCCATAACTGCAGCTCCAGAAGCCGCATCAATTCCATATATCTGACACAACAAATCCCAACAATCGCTGAGTTTTTTAAGTGCATGTTTGTTTTAACATTAAAAGTCCTCCAGATCACCGTTGAGTTAAAATACCAATTCTTACTTTTCACAAAATGTGCATTGGAGTGTGTGCCGTTCAACTTAGTGCATATTTGGTTTAACATTGGGAGACCTGCCTGTAGAGTCAGAAGTTCCGAATTCATACTTCTCACCGAAGTATGTGTCCGTTCAATCCAACCTTAAACCAAACACACCCTTAACCTTAAACCAAAGACACCCTAAATATAATTTATAGCAACTAACCAACCTACTTGGGTGATCTATGAAAAGCCAAAGTAATGATAACATTCCTTGATTGATCAGTTTACCTTCCCTTCTCGGTAAGCCCTAGAGGCAGCAATTTGAAGATGAGGCGGAAGAGAGTAAAATCCCGGTAACCATTCTGATTCTTCGAGTTTGCATTTCACCTCTGCTTCAACCTCTTCAATACATGCTTCGCAACCGGGTTTCAACCTTCCAAGGCACAGTGTAATAATAATAAGAAGAAGAAGAAGTGTGAAAATCAAAAGGCGTGAAATGAAGAAAGGGGTGGAAATTGGAATTACCGAATGTATCGTGGAGTGGAATCGATTGCGGCGTAGATGGAAGGGTTGAGCCCGTTGGCCGATAGGAACTGAAGGAACGCTTCTGGCAGTAGTGGCGGTTTTGCAGCGTTTTCTTCCATTGAAAGAGCTCAAGCCAGGTTCGACAGTTAGAAAGGCTATTTTTTTTTTCGGTTCGTTAACAATTGGGTGGATTGGCCTAATAAGCAATAAATTGAGAAAATAAAATTAGTTTTGATTCTCTCATTTCCCTGAGAATGTTTTAAAACTAGTTTCCATTGTTTAAAAAAAAAAAATTGAAACAGATTAAGTAACACTTTGATTCAAAGGAAATAAATTAAAAATATATAATTTGGGTAACAAAATCTCCAAATGGATTGAAAATGAAAACTATTTTCCATGCACTAATGATTTTTAAATTGGAAGACACCACCACCAAAGGCGTTAACCTGAGTGACCATTCATTATAAAACTGTCTCTTTTATACTTATGTAAGGTATCAATATGGTGATTACAGATTTGCTTAAAGGCTCGGCCAATCTAAGTTGAACTTTACAATAAATTTTATTAGAATTTATCAAACTCACTTTAACTTTGTCTTTTTATTCACGCTAGGAACGATCTTAGGTAAAGGAACTAAAGTTTTTGTTTTAGACCCCGACAAAAAAATTATTTGTTATAAATTTTTCTAAAGTAAAAATGTCTCATAATGGACAAAAAAAATTACTTTATGTTGACAAAATCAGGCCTACTATATAACTATTTTTTTTATAAAATAAATTATCTTTTAAATTTCGTTTTAAATCTCACTCAATATTGGACCGACTCTTTGTGCAAGAAGTTATTAAATCATTTAAAGTTAGAGTTGGTTTGGCCAACTCTAATAAAATTTATAGTGAAATGTCACTCAAGTTAGTACTTTATATTAGGAGTCTCTCGAGTGACGCTTCCCAACTCAAAAATCATACATCCATGTAAATAGCTTTCATGCAAACCCATTTAAGAATTTTGAAACTCCAATCATAAGTTTGAGATTTAAGTGAAGGTGCAATCAAGAGAGGAAAACTCGAGAAGCCTTTCATACATCAAATCCACAAAGAAAGCATAATCTTTTCTCTCAACAAGGATTCGATGGTAACTACATATCCACGTCAACCAACACCCTAACAAAGAGGCCATTGCTCTTCGAAACCGTTGTTGCATCAATGGCTAAGGGAATTCCCATACCCCTAGTAATTGTAAACAAAATTCATTCCCTCTAATATTCTAGAGGCAATCTATATAGATTCTAACTTAACTTTGAACATTGGATTACTTCACTAGGTTATGGTTGAAATCAAGAGTCCATGATGAGAGTCGAAGCACCCCAAAAGATAGGTTACATGAACCCACTGCAAGTATTTTTTGCATGTCTCTAAAATTCGAAAATGAGAATTTAAAGAATCCCTTACCTAATGAGACTAGTCTCCATAGATTAGAGAGTCGTTATAGCTTCACCAACTTTCCTTTTAGATCCACAGTGCTAGCGAATGTACTATCCTTTGGGAGAACAAGCTTAGCATGCAAAGAGGCTTTGCAACTAGCGAGACCCACCATATATTCCTCTTCCAGAATTGGCACAATCATCCATTTGAGATATAAAGTGGGGATTTGACTCAAAGGGATGTTGCAGGTGGTCTTAAGGGCGTCCACAATGGATCTCTTAGAGGGGGTTGCCCCAGCCCTAAGAGTGACTGTGTCAATGCTTGATGTGGAGGCAACAGACTGTAGCACTGTGAAGAAGGATGGAGAGGGGTGAAGAGGCGGTGGTGCTTAGCTATGTAGGCGGTGCAAGACAACTCCAAGGGAGACCCTTGAAGGTTGTGTTGGTGGCACAAGGAGGGGAGGACGAGGGGTGGAGCAACCTCAAGGAAGGATGTTGAGACGACCAACCATCATGCCGAAGGGGCTGAACGTGAAACCCTAATAGAGGGAGATTTTTGCCTCATCTTTTTTTGGTTTCATAAATTTGAGATACTCACACTGTTATTCAAACACACTCTTAAATCAAATTAATTAACTTTTATAAAATTATTTTAAAAATTATACAAACATAAATTAAATAATAATATAAAATTATTTTATACCGTAAATATATCTTAAACTATAAACTATAGATAATATAATATGTTGATTTAGGTTTTTCAACTAGTGAATTGTTGAATTGGATGAGTCTGATTTCGTTCATACTTGCAATAGTATCTTATACATGATAAATTTTGCTAATTGATTGTCCACCTCCTCCATCGTATGTGTATGGATTCATTGCTCTGGGTAACATATAATGGATCCCTAGTCTTAATTTCACATTTTCGATTAGAATAATGGAAAATAATATTTGAAAAACACTTCATTATTTTGCAAAGACAAAACACTTAGTTATTCTATTGATCAGTGCATCTTCATGCACATTATTCTACTGTTATTCTTAGGCATTTCCTTAGTTTATTTCATTAGTTTCACCATTTTAGTGTGTTTTCATATTTAAGTTTGTTTCTAGCTTTATTTAACTTTCGTATTTTATTTTCAGCATTAGCAGCTTTCAATGAAAAATTCATAACTTGAGCTACAGGAATCGGATTGAGGCGTTCTAATATTCGTTGGAAAGATAAGAGAAAGAGCTACAACTTTCATGTTGAAGTCAGAAGCTGATTCGGATTGTAGAAGGCTTGAATAATTCGTTGAAGTTGCAAACCGTAGGAAATAATTTGTTTTGGGTCAATTTTATGGGCTTGGTTTGTATTTTCCGACTCGGTTCGGATTGTTAGTGAAACTCTTATTATATTAAAACGCTAGGGCCGGCTGATGTGCATAGATTCAGTCTGCACTCATTCACTCTTCACTCACTCATTATTCACGAAATTATTTGGAGAGTTTTGAGCAATTATAATGGAGAACTAATTTCCGAAGAATCGATCTACTGCAATCGGATTTCACTTTGAGGTTCTTTTATAAATTTCATGTCAATCTGTTTCCTTTGATTTATTCCAATAATCTCAATTATTTGCTTAATTTGATTGTTGTTATAGGATATAATTCTTAAATTCGATTGGTTATTTGATCTTGAATCAATTTCGCGTTAACATAGCTTTTGCATTATCGCATTTGATCAGATTGCATTTGCTTAATTCACAATAGTTTTTAATCCGTTTGCTTAATTCGGAATTCAGGAACATATGCTTTATAATTTCTATTGTGCTTGTCAGTGGTTATTATAGTCGAATAGGATCAGACCCGTTTAGGGAATTGAAATTTATAGGGATCAATGATAAGTCGGAAGTCGATACAGTAGCTTAATTCACTTTAACTTATTCGATAATCACAATTTATTTTAATTCCTTTTTCTTGAAATCGTAATCGAAACCCCCATTAATCGTTACTGCATTGATTAATAATAATACAAGAATCGTTAAGAACGATACTCGAGTTGTCGTTACTATAACTATATTTTCAAAATCACTCGTTTTGATCCGTGTGCGACAGCGGATCACCTATCATATTATAACAAGTGTATTATTTATCCAAATCACCAAACCAACTCTTAACACGTCAAAATCCCTGTTCGTTCTCTCTATCTATACACACAAATGACAAAATTAGCTAGTATCAAAATAAAAAATGACAAAACTAAAATAACTTAATTTGAAAGAGATTGGAAGAATGCTACTAAAATGGAATCCGACACACACCCCGCAGCTAATCTGACGCGTCACGCAATTGCTCAATCGCTGTCTTTTTCTTTGGATACTCATTTCAATCGCTTTCATTTCTAAAGCTATCAATAACAAACACACACCCACTCATGACTCAACCCAACCTATTCACCCACACAAAATAATGTTGGAACACAACAAAGATGCCCCATAAAACCATTACTGGTCCAGATACATGCATAAAGCAGCACCAACCCTCTCTCATCATTTTCCACTTTCGTTAAAAATCATTTCAAAACGATGAGTTATGATTAATCAACGGTGTATTGAAACATTTCATATGTATCATTGTTAAACTTTATATATACTAAGCTCATTATCCTTATATTTATTCCTTATACTTAGGAGAAACAGAATCAAACAACCTAACAGATCACAAAAAACCTCATATTTCCAAACTTCGAACGTCTTCTATCTTCTCATCATCATGGGTTCTATTGGAATTGAGAGGTTTGTGGGATATTACTTCGCTCTTTAAACATTTTTCAGTGTCATACCCTTTACATGTATAAGCATATAACTGACACTTGTATTGTTTCTTCTTTCTATCTCCTTCCGTTATAACTTATCTCATTATAATTCTCCTTTTTCCTTCTCTGTCAAGTCTCAATGACCATGTTTATGTAAATTCCCATACAGATTCATCATACACATCTTATCTTCAATTCAAGCATTTTTCATTATTATTGACGATTTTTTTTTATTATCATGGGTGGTGTTTGTGTGGCTGTCTTTTATTTCCCTCTGGATTAGAATTTACAATATCTTTTTTTTTTTTTTCGTCTTCTGTAGTTCGGGGCCTGAGGTTGTCACCGTTGATGTACATGCAACCAAGGGTTTGATCCAGATCAGCCATGTTTATCTGGATGTCAGGTATAACATAACAAATGGTTCTGTTTTTATCTTCTTTTGTTGGTTGAGAATTAATAAGGGAAATTCTATAATATATTATTGGTTCAATTTCTGGGTCTATGCTTGATGATATTTATTTATTAATAAGGGAAATTCTATAATATATTATTGGTAATTATTAATAATAATAGGACGGTGGATGAGTTTCAGAAAGGGCATGTGGATGCAGAGAAGATCATTAACATTCCATACATGTTTAATACACCAGATGGTAAGGAATTTCTATAGGGCATTTTTGGATACAATCCATAAATGCATTTAAGAGCTTCATTTATAACTTTTTTCGACAGTGAGACTCTTAAAAATATTTTTAACTTAAAAACATTTTTAACTTGTTATCCCGCTTAAACAAACCAGAAATGCTTTTAAGAGCTTCATTAAAAATATATAGCTTTTTTTGATTGTGAAACTCTCGAAAATAATTCTAATTTTGTATCCAAACATGATTTATGAAAAAAAAAAACTTTTTTATTTAGTATATGCTGGGAAATTGCAAATGAAAATTCTTTTGTTAGAATGTAAAATCCTGTGATTTTGGAGAACAGGCAGAGTGAAGAATCCGGAATTTCTTAAGGAGGTTTCATCTGCTTGCAAGAAAGAAGATCACATCATCGTGGTAACTTTCTTTTTTCTCTGGGCTAACAAAAATCTTCATTTTGTAATTAAGGCTAAAATTTCGTATTTTTTTTTTAATGAAATGAATCTGTATTATTATAGGGTTGTCAAAGTGGAGTGAGATCTGTGTATGCAACTACTGATCTTCTGACTGAAGTAAGTATTAATTCTAGCCAACTTTAGTATATATATTTATTTCAAGTCCTACAAAGAAGCCATTTTACTTATCATAAATAAAAAGTTATGATAATCAATGTATCATCATTAAATTTTTAATTGAATTGATTGAACAATGTGAAAAGAGTTATTGTAAATTGTCTAATACCTGTGTTCGATTCTCACTAGAGATACATGTTATTTTTCTCTTCTTTTCTTCCTTCAGTTTTGCTTTGTGTTTGTGCATACCAATTGATGAAAACAACCTTGTATCAGTTTAATATGAATATGAATTTATAATTAACAGGGATTTAAGGATGTGAGCAACATGGGAGGAGGATATCTGGACTGGGTTAAAAACGAATTTCCAGTGAAAGCACCTTTGGACTCTGTTAAAAACGAAGTGTCAGTGAAAAAAGAACCTTTGTTGGAGTTGGTTAAAAATGAATTGCCAGTGAAAGCACCTTTGGACTTGGTTAAGAATAATTTCCAGTAAACAACGCAGCTTTAGTAGGTTGAAAAGGAATTTGCAGATTGGAAAAATGAGCTCTGATATGTTCATTCCTCTTTGTATTATGAAGAAGTTCACCTTATTCATAGTATTATTTATTACTTTCAGCTTGTTCATTAAGAAGGCTATTAAGGAAAAATCAATGTAATTGTATGTACTTAATTGAAATAATGTACAAGGATTATCTAGGTAAAGACATTCAGAATCTTTGTTAATAGTCTTTATTTATTTATTCAAATGACTTTTTTTACGAGTATATTTTATTTGATGTTTCACCAATAAAATATCATCATGATGTTATTGGTTTAAAAAAAAAAAAATATTTGGACCAAATTTACAAAATTAGATTAGCAACACACTAAATTCATGAAAGAAAATGGAAATTAAATTTTAAAAATGAAAAAAAAAGACTAAAACTATAAATAAACCTTTAAATTAAGAATGGAAGACAACAAAATCCACATATTTAATAACATGTATATAAATTTCAGTAAGAGTAAGTGTGTAAAAACAAGTGTTAAAAATATGTCATGAAAATTTTCTTTATAAAATGAATTTATTCACTCTTATAAAGTTTTTTTTTTTTTAAATAACTCTTATAAAGTTACTAATACATGTATCCGTGCATGCACGTTACATTTTATTTTTTTTTTATTGTATAAGTGTTGAATATATAATTTATTGTAAATAATTTTTTAAAAATAATTGAGTATTCCGTATATATGTAAAAATGAAATGAATTGAATAATGATTTACTAAAAAATAATTATACACATTAATTTTTTTCATATAAAATTTAAAATTTATTATTATTATTATTATTCTTATAGTACTGGGTTAAAAAATATATATTTTTGCCCTAATAATTTTATTATATAAAAATTAATTAAAAAAATATTATTATTATTATTATTATTATTATTATTATTATAATAATAGTAATGAGTTAAAAAATGCTTTCACCCCAACTAATAATTTATATGTTAACAAGATTTCAAGTAAATTGAATGTTTTTTCCTGCATTTATGTAAAAATATATTTTTCGTGAATTTTATTTTCATATAATTACAAAAAATAACATATTATATTTGTGTAATTTACTTATTTTTTATGTCATGTAAAACAAAAATGAACAATAATTTACATAACATTAATTATAAACATTAATTTTATTTATATAAAAATTTATTTCATTATAGCAAAGATACAAGACTATAAGGTCTTATATTAATGGTTGAATTTTGAATAAATTTTTTTAAACTTGTACTAAAAAAAAAGAATAGGAGTAAGTCATGAATTAGTTGGAGTGCATATGTTATCGTCAATATAATTAAATATTTTTTAAAGTCATAGGTGTTTATTTTTTGAATTTATCACAAAACATTATTTAAATTATATAATTTTAGATTAATTTAAAAGTATGTTATGTTGAGTGTAAATTTTCACCAACAAAATATTGTAAGTTTTTTTTTTCTGTAAATCTAAAAAATTGTTCAAATGTGATATATATAAATTTAATTTATTTATTTATATATAAGATAATATTTATTTACATATTTTGTTTTTGGTGAAAATACACTATTTACATATTTTGTTAGCTTAAAAAATTAATTTTTATTATAATTAAAAAAAAATATTTTTTTATAAAATATAAGATTTATTTATATATTTTAGACCTAAATATAGAACAATAAAATTAATATATAAAAATAATATATAAAAATAAGAATAGTAAAAATAAATTAAAAATTTAAACCAATTTTTAAAAGAAAAAAATGGTCCAATAATAAAAATCATTTTTTTTTGGAAAAATTCTTCACCTTCACCTGAATAAGTATGTAAAATAAAATTTTGGATTGAAAAAAAGATCTAAAATGAATTCTTTTTTGAAAAATCTAAACTCAATTCTAATGTTCGTTATATACAACTTATTTGGTAATAAAAAATAATAGAAGTTAATCTAGAAAGTAAAAAAGTTTTGACATTAAAATTTTGATCTGCTTCTAGTTTGAAGCACACGTAATGTATCTGAAAACAGAAATAGCGCCGAGAAACAGAGATCTGAGTTCCTCTTCTTTCGCCAACAAAAAAATAATAACAAATTAACCATTAACATCTGGAGGATAACAACTAACAAGGCAAATCCGAAGAGTATCCAAATACGAGGACATTGGATTTGAATCTGTAGTTTTCCTCAGCCAAACCAAAACCATAGACCCCCTTGTTTCAGTTATCTTAGGATCGTTCTCTCTCAAACCAATCCCTTTCGTTCTCACCTTGAGGATTCTCAACCAGACACAATCCCTCAAGATCCAAACAGTGAAAACACACTTTCTCAGCCTCACCAAACAGATTGAGGTAGATTGAGCCGTGGAAGAAGCCTTTCCCCAAATGAAAATGCTCATGTCACAACTTGGATCATGAGAGCCTCTTCTGGCATCTCTTGGCACCCTCAGGATCGTCGAAGCGCCGCTTTCGAGATTGTAAGACATAACATAGGGCCTAAAGAAAGAGTTTTTTTAGTCAGATAAGGAAGGAGAGCAATCCGAGATGAAGTGGATTGCTCCGTTGCAAAAGACGGACATGTTGAACTTCAGGTTCCTGCCTCCTGCAAAGAAGCTTTTTTCTATTTCTTTCCATGAACCTTCGTTGGGATTGTAAAACTTGCATGGATAGTTCGAGGACCAATCTTTCGGTTCCTCAAAGTGGAAAACAGTGTAATCATCGTGACCGGGTAACAACACCAATATGGGATAGGGGCTGCTTTTATCTCGGCCTCGTTCCGGTGGTGGAGGAATGCGAACCCACGACTTTGTGATCGGGTTACAAACGAAGAGGCCTTCAAACGGTCTTTTAAGGCTACAAAGAACCAACCCTTTAATGGAAGCCATGATTCTTGTCGATGAGTTCGACAAGAGTCTCAGAACATCCCCGGACGCGCCCGAGGATGGTTGCTTTCCGGGTAAAGGGTGCAGCTCGACCTCGGATTCCTCGTTGTAGTGTCTTTCTGGTTGAAGAAAGAAGCATGTGTCGTCGTTATTCAATGAGTTCTGCGATTGCTGCAATGCAAAGTAGGGTTCTTCAAGAAGGTTGGACAGGGACTTGCTTGTGCATTTGAACCTGTGAATAGCTTGGCTGGTAAACGAGAAAAGATTTCAAATAACTCGTCTGAGCTGAGCTTCATGGCTACTGCAACTGTGTGTTGAGTTTAGAGTGAAATACCAAGGGATTCGTGGAATTTCTATGGATTGCGTTGGGAGAAATCTACCTTTTATTATCGAGAAAATATCTAATACAATTCGATTTTATCTTCGGATTTTCACCTAGGCATGCCTTTTGACCTATTCACCTGTCAATATAAAATAACAAGATAAAATAAAAGATTTGGATGATAATAAAATAAATATTACAATATAACCGTTGGTTAAAATCACATTATATTTTTTAAAATTTAATTTTTAATATAATATCACAAAAAAAAAAAGTGATATATTGATATGAAAGCTTCATCTTCATGAATTCTTGCCTCAATCAACGAGGTACTATCATGTAAGACTGATGTATGTAAATAAAATCTCGTCATGAATAATAATAATAATAATGTCATGAATAATAATAATAATGATAATAAAATTTTATCTTTGTTTCCTTTGACACAGATTCCAACTTGATCTTAATACAAAATAATAATTTATTATTTTTATGACAAAAGCATTTTATTTCAAAATATAAATATTTTCTTAGTATAACAAAATCTCACATTCTTCATAGAAACCGTACTAAATTAATATTTTATTTTCAAAATTTATTTTTAACCTTTAATAATGATAATGATGAAAAATAATAATCCATATGGTTGTAGGCATATTTCATTTAGAATTTTAAAGTTTTTTTTTTAAAAATTGTCTTGTATATTTAATTAAGATGATTAAATAATATAATAATATTTCATCAAAATTATTAAATTTTAAAAAAAAATCTTATGATATTTAATTAAAATTTTAAATAACTTAAAAAAATAATGTTTTTACTATGTAATCTATCTGAAACAGAAATAGTCCCGAGAAACCCTTTTTCACATAATCACTCTGCAACCTTCACTCAATAGTTAGTTCACACACAACACAACAACGATGATGGCAGCAGGGGCAGCCAAAACCCTAACAAATCTTTGCCCCTCTTTCCCATTCACCACCAAAACCCAAAACCCACTCACCACTAACCACTCTTCTTTCCCTTCCACTCGCCTCCGCCACCGCGCCATTTCGGCGGTGGTCAGCCCGGTCCAACCTCCACTCACCACCACCACCACCACCACCACCGAGGGTCAGTACCGAGTCGACGTGCTCTCTGAATCGCTCCCCTTCATTCAGAAATTTCGCGGCAAAACAATCGTGGTGAAGTACGGTGGCGCCGCCATGAAGTCCCCAGAGCTCCAGGCCTCCGTAATCAACGATCTCGTCCTCCTCTCCTGCGTCGGCCTCCGCCCCGTCATGGTCCACGGCGGCGGCCCCGAGATCAACTCCTGGCTCGGCCGCCTCAACATCCCCGCCGTCTTCCGCGACGGCCTCCGCGTCACCGACGCCGACACCATGGAGATCGTCTCCATGGTCCTCGTCGGAAAAGTCAACAAAACCCTAGTCTCACTCATTAACAAAGCCGGCGCCACCGCCGTCGGCCTCTCCGGCATGGACGGCCGTCTCCTCACTGCTCGCCCCGCCCCCAAGGCCGCCGACCTCGGTTTCGTCGGCGAGGTCGCACGCGTCGATCCCGCCGTCCTCCGCTCCCTCATCGACACAAGCCATATCCCCGTCGTCACCTCCGTCGCCGCCGACGAGTCCGGACAGCCCTACAACATCAACGCCGACACCGTGGCCGGTGAATTGGCCGCGGCGCTGGGCGCGGAGAAGCTGATTCTGCTGACCGACGTGGCGGGAATACTGGAGGATCGGAACGACCCTAGCAGCTTGGTGAAGAAGATAGACATAAAAGGAGTGAAGAAAATGATGGAAGATGGAAAAGTTGGTGGCGGAATGATACCAAAGGTTAATTGTTGCGTGAGATCACTGGCGCAAGGGGTTACTACTGCGAGTATTATTGATGGTAGGGTTCCGCACTCTTTGTTGCTTGAGATTTTGACAGATGAAGGTGCCGGAACTATGATTACGGGATGATTCATTCTATTTATATATTTTATCTACTTAAGCCGTTTCAATCAATGTATTGCAGTTTGGTGTTAGATTCGTCATTGTTTAAGTGGTGAAGCAAAACATTCATTAATGAATTCTGCAAATTTGATGAAGAACATTACCATTGTTTAAAAAGATAACTCCAAAAGGTCCATTTAATAATTGAAATAATTATCATCATCTTTGTACAACTGTTGAACTCCTTTTAATAAAGGATGAGATCGACTTATTAGCTTAATATATTTAATACATTAACTTTGAACAAGAGTGAATGATAAGTAACATTTATACGTACAGGAACTAATTTAATAAAAGTTCACAAGTAAGAATCAAATTGAAAATCTGCAGCACTTATAAGATCTAAATTATGTGTTTAATAAAAAATATATTTTATCCATCAACTGTGATGGCTACTCTAAATGATTATGGTACTGGAAACATTATTGTCTAAATTTTGTTTCATCTCAATTTTTGTTATTTTGCATTTGTTGCTTGTCAATCATATACTGAAGTTGCTGCATTTGTTTAGTTAGATTCATGATGGGGTTAAAGTGCATGTCATGCAAGAGATGGTTAAGTTGAAGGCAGCTGATCATGATACGTCAAACTAACAACAGCATAGAGATTCATTAGCCATATCTATATATTTCAGAAATTTCTAGGATCTCATCAAGAGGCAAAAAATGGGTTCATGGATTCGAAGACAAATATTGGAGAAGCAAAAAATTAGGTATAGTGATAATCCTAGAAAAAGGATGGCTTCAAATCTCCCCAAATTTTGATGACGAACGTTCTATGCCATTGCTCGCCTTGCATGCAGACCTAAGTAGACTCAGACAAATGTCTCTTCCCTTCAAGCGCTTCGTCCTCTGAATCGGACACGATGATAGATTCGATAGCAGAATTGCAGGTAGGTCTTTGCCTCAATGTTTGCTTTGCAGTTAAGCCTCTGCTTTCTAAAATAGTGTAGCTAGGAACTCCGGCTAATCGCTTGCTGCAGCGAACCCCTTTTGGATAAGAAACCGCATGGCTTGAGGGTGCTTCCGAGTTGCCCAACTCACCATCAACACCATTCTCCTCCTTGCTTGCTACCATGATTCTCAACTTCGTAACCAGTGTCATCACTATCAGATATCGGAAACACTCCCCTTTCAGAATCACTGTCTGTTGAAACATCTTTTGTGTTGGATTTATCTTCTGATCCTCCGGTTTTATCTTGTTCAGCAACAGGAGACTTTCTCCTTTTACTGAGCATAGTCAAAGTGAAAAGTAAAAATTATTAAAGCAGAGTCAAGATAGAAATGAAGACATTTGAAACAACAGAAGCAAATATTAGCATGTTAGACTTCTGTAGTAATAACAATTAACAACCTTAGTAACCATTGTTAAAATAGCCAAAGTTATCATTCTCAATCTCAGCATGAGCGTGCGTGACAAAGCAATGATGCAAAAGCAGCAAAGTAAAAAAAAATACTATGCACCCTGTTTTTTTGTTTCAATCTCAAGTCTTTACTCATTGAAACCTAAATAACTCCACCTGATAATTGAAAAAATTATTATTCCCATTCTGCAGGGATAATCCTACACTACAAAGCAAACAGAGCATTTACTAACAAGGAACAATATTATGTAAAACATACTTTGTTTGCTGTATTGCCTCCTTCATTGTTCGATCATAAGCTTCTGCAATATACCCAAACAGAACTAATTAATATTTAAATTCCAATTGATATCATGAAGAGGCAGGGAAAGAAAATAAATCAAAACTAGTGATTACTTATCACATTAAATGTGTTTGGCCATTAATGATTCACTCAATCTAATTCACATAATATCGAATGAACAGCAAATGAGGAAAACATAGTCCTGATAGAAATTAGAAATGCAATTCTAACATTGAAATATAAAAAATAAGGATATGTTTTAAATAATTTAACATCCTGGATTAAAACAACCATTTGACACTTAAATGTTTCATGCAAACACTGATCATCACTCCTAAGACTAGAAACTGAAACAAAACACATAAAGACTAGTAAAAGCGAGATTGAATATATTTTATCAAATAAAATTTAGATAAAGCAATTCAGAGCAATTCTAAACAGTGAAAAGTAGCAACTCGTGTTCTACGCATGATATTGTAAAATGTAGGACATCTCATAAGTGCACAAACATCCTCACCTGCTCAATTACCCACCCTCACTAACAAAGCAAGCAATACATAAACAATAAACAATAAAGTACAAACCAGTGCACAACAAAGTCAAATCGACTAAAGTTGTTTGTTTCAAGGCATTACAAATCATTCTCGGGAAAGTGAAATTGGGAATATCACATTTTCTTGTTTGCTACAAGTTTTAAAAATATATTCCCAGCATAGTTGACTCCCACAAATTTGAAATACCAATACTAGTCTAATTTCTGATTTTGATCGTGAAAGGTGGGTATCTTACATTCCCATAGGAATGGAAGTTACTCCCTATAATAACTACCTATTCCCACTCTCTTCTTCCACATTTTTTTTCAATTAAATAAATTTATTTTTTTCTGAAATTATCAAATGTCAATCAAACGTGTTCATTGGAATAATATTCTTAAGCATAATATTCCAGGAAATGTAACAGTAAACCTTGAAACAAAATCTCCCTGACATGCAGGATAACAATTGCCCTGTGCATTATAATTCGTAGGTGCTAGAATGCAAAAAGTGTATGCCATGTAATTGAACATATAATACACATCTTACCAAATGTATAACTAATAGAGCGTGTATTTCCAGAATAATCAGAATTCTGAAAATCTTTTCCTAACAGCATATCCTGCCTTTGTTTTTGCTTTATTGCTCTTTCTTTCTTCTGCATAAATCAAAGGTGATAATCCCTTACATCCATATGAAAACCGAAGATGAGGGTGTTCCCTAGAATGTACACCAGTCAAACGCTAAACAAAAGGATGTCCATACCTTCTGAAGCTTTTCAAGAGCAGGAATAGCATCATCTTGAAGACTCATGCTAACAGCAACTTCCACAGCAAACTTGCTGAATGCAAATTTTTCCTGCAGTTAACATTTAAAGGCAAAGTTAATAAGGGTGTTTCCCATTGAATGGTGGGGAGCGATAAACATCCTTGATCCTTATCTTTTGGAATTGAGTCTGATGTGATGATTTCTCTGTACAATCTGTGACTCTGACCTTTTGAAGTTGCATCGTACCTACAACAAAAATAGACACATTAGTGATGACAATTTTAAGGTTTTGAGAATCTTACAAAGATTGGAACATATTTTAAAACGGAAAAATTACCAGTAAGATGTGCCAGTTCCATCTCTTCCTAAGGCATCTTTGCGAAAAGATGAAATTTGGGTTCCTTCTTTTAAAGCATCATTGATGTATGACACTGCATCATGTTGCTGAATATAAACAAACACCCAAGCAAAATAATTAACATCAGACAAAATTAAAAGAACAAAGGGGAATAAATAAAAAAAGGGGAGAAACACCAAAGCTAATCAGTAACATAGACTAGGAGGATTATCTAGTCATGAGAATGCAAATGTATCCATATATTAATATTAATATATTAAATAAACAAAAATTTGAATAAACAACACGGGTGATAATAATACCTCAGCTCTAACTTCACAAAGCGCTTTTAGCAGTAATAAATGATCTGACGGATGAAGTTCCTTGTACTTCGATATCTCCTCTCTGCACAAGCATTGATGACAACAGTTTTTTTTTAAAATGTAATTGCAATTAGTAACAATATAACATGATCAGTGCATCTCAGTACCCTTTAGATGCTACAAGTGGAATCTCCCCCTCAGCAACCTGTAGCACAGATCCAACCAGCATGTGTAAGTAATAAATCAATCAGCAGCGGAGAGAAAAAAGAAAAAGCAAACCCAAAAGCAATATGCTAGTGACTTACCCATGGCCACCACACACTCAGTTTCTTACAGAGTGCAGTCACCCATTTATCAGAATCCTCCAATGTTTTACTCACAGGTGGCATTCCCTGGCAGGAATACAAATGATATTAAATCCACAGAGAAACTGAGTATATAATAATATTAAATTCTGAAAACAATACGATAGGAAACCATCAACAAAAAAACAAAAACCATATGAAATCATAGAATAGTATGTTTGATTGGAGGAAGTTAGCCACTGTACAGAATTAGTATATTCAACTTCCTCTTTAAAATGCATTTCCCTTGCATATTTTGGGCCATCATCATAATTTTACATGTTAAAGAAAAATGCTCATTTCGCTATATCTCCATTGGACTTGATGTACCTTGAACAATGAATCTTTTGCACTCTCGTGAATTAATATTAAATCCAATAACAAATTTCATGAGAAGTTAAATTTGGCTCGTAACTTACTGAGTTTCTGTCATTGGATTAGTGTTTACTAGCAAAAGATTAGAAGTTGGAGTATTGAACAAAAAATCTCATATTGTACCCACAAAACAATTACTTCAATCGAGTAATTTTCACCCTCCATCACTTCCTGGCACACCATACCATACATACACACCACACATAAAGAAATGGAAAAACACACGACCACTTCCCCGTCTATTTTTCACATTCCAGAACTCAAAACTACAAACATAAAACAAACAAACAAAAAAATCCAACATTTACATTTGCACAGTGCCTCTTTTCCACTACCAAATGCATGCACCAACAACAACATTTTCAAACTATTCCAGCAAATAAAGCGTTTTCTAACGTATAAATATTAATAACTTCATAAAACAAGGTACCTTCAAAACTTGAATGTGAAGCCGAGCGAGTGAAGCGTCAGCCTTAACAAGCCCAATCTCAGTATCTTCAGCAGAAAGCTTCAAATCTTTTCCAATTATCGGACCAAACACCTGAATCACGCCATTCAAATACATAATAAATAAACATTGCCAGTCACTCTACTCTCACTGAAAACACACACACAGTCTCCTGAACGATTTCAACGAAAATTTCAGATCTCTTACGTCCAGAAAATTGAGAACAGAAGCGAGTTCCCATCGCCCGCGCAACTTGGAAATTTCCGAGTCCAAATCGTTTTCCTCAAAACGCGCGTTTCGCTCCTCACCGCCGCCGCCTTCTTCCACGGCCTGCATTGTCGCTCCGTGACAGTAACTACGCTTTCAATTAGAAGGAGCGAAAAATTATTGAAATTGAACAATGTGAAATTAAAAAAAGGAGAGTTTTTTATTGTTGTGTGGTAAAGAACAAAGAACAAAGGACAGTTTTCCGCTCAAATCGTGTTTTTTCACTTTTTACCAGTTTAGGGTAGATTTTTTTTTTCTAGTTTCTAGGGTTAATTTCAGAATCTCGCAACCTTAAACGCACCGTTTACTATGTTGCTAATGATGATTGCCGCAGTAAAATGCAGGTGGTCATTTTGGATCTTCACAATTATGGTGTCTTGAGTTCAGCCTTTACAAAAATAGTAAAAAAGTAACTATATGATGTCATCGCTTCCTGTTTAATAAAATTTTGCTCCCTATTTATGTTTTTAATAAATAATGCAAGTGCTACTCTCATTCAATGATAAATCATACAATAAATTTATTTAAATTTTATAATAATTACTTTAAAGTTATAATAATCATTACTAATTCTGATTGTTTGTTACTATTGTTAGTGTGACATAGATACATTTAAACTTTTTTTTAGAACAAATCTTCTTTAATTTATATGAAATAACAATAATATGAACTCACATGACACTTGCTAAATCTATAGAAAGAATTGTTGAATCGATGTTTATTTAAATTTTATTAGATACACGTACATTTAAAATAATTAAAAGTGTAAATAAATATTTTTTCACATACCAAGTAATAAAAAAAATATTTTAAACGATTACTTTATTTATGTCAAAAAATATTACTTTGTTTATATAACATATTTTACCTAATAAAATAATTAAAAAGAACACTCGTAAATATTTCCTTTCATAATTAAATATCACTGGAAGAGTGATTATGATTTTTTTTTCAAAAATAAAATATAATGGAATTAATTATTTTGGTAAACAAATTCGTCACTTTGTGTTTAGTGAATGTTAAGATGATAAAATAGGTCACAGATTAGTAGACTCGTCAATTTGTTATCTCACTTAAACAAACTAGAAATACTTTTAAGAGTTTGATTAAAAATAGATAATTTTTTCTGATTGTGAAACTCTCCGAAAATAATTCTAATTTTGTATCAAAACATGATTTATGAAAAAAAACAAAACAAAACAAAAACTTCTTTATTTAGTATATGCTAGGAATTGCAAATGAAAATTCTTTTGTTAGAATGTAAAATCCTGTGATTTTGGAAAACAGGCAAAGTGAAGAATCCAGAATTTCTTAAGGAGGTTTCATCTGCTTTCAAGAAAGAAGATCACATCATCGTGGTAACTTTCTTTTTTCTCTGGGCTAACAAAAATCTTCATTTTGTAATTAAGTGTCAGTGAAAGCACCTTTGGACTTGGTTAAGAATGAATTTCCAGTGAACAACGCAGCTTTAGTAGGTTGAAAAGGAATTTGCAGATTGGAAAAATGAGCTCTGATACGTTCCTTCCTCTTTGTATTATGAAGAAGTTCACCTTATCCGTATTATTTACCACTTTCAGCTTGTTCATTAAGAAGGCTATCAAGGAAAAATCAATGTAATTGTATGTACTTAATTGAAATAGTGTACAAGGGTTATCTAGGTAAAGCCATTCAGAATTTTTGGTAATAATCTTTATTTATTTATTCAAAATTCCTCTTTTATGAATGTGTTTTATTCTGTATTCCACAAATAAAAATACATCACATCATTTAAAATATCACCATATTTTACTCATTTGACAAAATTAATATTTAGACCAAATTTTCAAAATTAAATTAGCAAGGCACTAAATTCATGAAAGAAAATAGAAATTAAATTTTAAAAATGAAAAAAAAGACTAAAACTACAAATAAACCTTTAAAATTTAAATTATGAA
Organism: Amphicarpaea edgeworthii; assembly: GCA_014843725.1. Taxonomy (NCBI): domain Eukaryota; kingdom Viridiplantae; phylum Streptophyta; class Magnoliopsida; order Fabales; family Fabaceae; genus Amphicarpaea; species Amphicarpaea edgeworthii. The sequence goes on from CM026325.1 coordinate 8,612,288, forward strand.
TGGAAGACAACAAAATCCACGTATTTAATAACATGTATATAAATTTCAGTGAGAGTAAGTGTGTAAAAACAAGTGTTAAAAATGTGTCATTAAAATTTTCTTTATAAAATGAATTTATTCACTTTTATAAAGTTTCGTTTTTTTTTTTTTTACCACCGCAACTGTTATAAAGTTATTAGTATGTGTACTTGTGCGTCGTAAGTTATATATATATATATATATATATGTATATATATATATATATATTTATTTATTATTATTTTTTTTATTGTTGGAGTGTTGAATATATATTTTATAGTAAATAATTTTTTAAAAATAATTGAGTATTCCTTAGATATGTAAAAATGAAATGAATAATGATTTATTAAAAAATAATTATAGACATTAATTTTTGTCATATAAAAGTTATAATTTATTATTATTATTCTTATATCACTAGGTTAAAAAAAATATTTTTGCCCTAATAATTTTATTATATAAAAATTCATAAAAAATATTATTATTATTATAGCAATGTTAAAAAATGCTTTCATCCCAATTAATAATTTATATGTGAACATGATTTTAACTAAATTGTTATTTTCAATGAGTAGAGCGTAAATTTTCCTACATTTATGTAATAATATAATATATTATTCTTTGTAAATTTTATTTTCATATAATTAAAAAAATAACATATTATTTTGTGTAATTTACTTATTTTTCTTTGATATCATGTAAAACAAAAATGAATAATAATTTATTTAAAATTAATTATAAACATTAATTTTATTAATATAGAAATTTATTTCATTATAGCAAAGATATAAGACTATAAGTTCATACATTGGTTGAACCCAAATAAATTTTTTTAAACTTGTACTAAAAAGAGAATATGAATAATTCATGAATTAGTTGAAGTATATTTTATTTAATATGATCAAATATTTTTTAAAATGATAGGTATTTACTCTTTAATATTTTATTTTTTGAATTTATCACAAAATATTATTTAAATTAAATGATTTTAGATTAGAGTAAAATACTCATATATCGTTAATGTAGAAACATTTTATATCGTCGATTAATTATAACTAATGTTGTAATAATTTTATAAAAGTTAACTGTCTTACCATAAATAAAGGATTATAATTGACCCACCGATGTAAAATAATTTTACACTTATTATATATAAATCTTTTTCTCTTTAGATTAATTTAAAAGTACGTTTTGCGGTGATTTTAATAAAGTTTTTATTTTTTTTACAAATTGATAAATTTATTTATAAGATATAAGATTTATTTACATACTTTTTTTTTGAAAATACACTATTTAGCTGTTTTGTTAGCTTAAAAAATTGATTTGAATTATAATTCAATTTTTTCTTTTTATAAAATATAAAATTTATTTATATATTTTGGACTTAAAAAGATAAAACAATAAATATAAGAATAAAAATAAGAATAGTAAGGACTACGTTGCGGTTTCCTAAGAAGTAAGAAAGAACAACCCTTTCTTCAGGTTCTTCTTCTAGCAAGTAAACCCAACTTCCTCTTTCTCTCTCTTTTCGCGATTACATTGCTCTCTCTCTCTCTTCACATTCGATCTTTCGTTTCTGAATCTCCAACGATGGTGCTCGAGGTAAATCCTTTCTCTTCTTCGTCTTAATTTCAGTCACGCCTTTGATCCAATCAATTAGGGTTTGTTCACTCGATCATTTTTTTTAATTACTATTTTTTTTGTGTGTAATAAATAATAGGCGACTATGATCTGTATTGACAATTCGGAATGGATGCGTAACGGGGATTACGCTCCTTCTCGGTTTCAATCCCAAGCAGACGCTGTCAATCTTATTTGCGGTGCTAAAACCCAGGTTTGGATTCTGAAACCCTATTTAACACTCTTTATCTGTGATTGCCATTTTGAGTAGAAAAAATAAAGTTTAACGAATATTGCTGTGGTTCAGAGTAGGGTTTGGATTCAATTTCAGGTTTAGGAAGTTGCGGTTAGGTTCAATTTGTGCTGATTTTTTTTTTTTTTGTGATTTAGTCTAATCCAGAAAATACGGTGGGAGTTCTCACGATGGCGGGGAAGGGGGTTCGTGTTTTGGTGACTCCTACCAGTGATTTGGGCAAGATCTTAGCTTGCATGCATGGTCAGTTTTTACTTCTTGAATATATGGAACAAGTGGCAATTGAATTGGACATGTTGTTGTAGGATGCACTGTGTAATTTACTAATTTCTGTGTTATTGGGGTGCCTATTTTTGCAACTGAAGTTTAACGAGACTTGCTAGTATTTCTGTAAATTTTGAACTAGAAATGCAACAAGTTGGGAGTGTATTCTTATTCTGACATGTCATTTATGGTTTCCATTTCCTACCTTAGGACTGGAAATAGGTGGTGAGATGAACCTAGCTGCTGGCATTCAGGTGGCACAATTGGCTCTTAAGCATAGGCAGAACAAGAAGCAGCAGCAAAGGATTATTGTCTTTGCTGGAAGGTGTGAATAATTGTTTCTTCTATGTTATTTGAAATTGTTTTGTCTGTCGTGACTATGTTCCCTCTAAATATCTTGTTTAATTCCTTTTAGTCCCATTAAGCATGAGAAGAAAATGTTGGAGATGATCGGGAGAAAATTGAAAAAGAATAGTGTAGCACTTGACATTGTCAATTTTGGTGAAGAAGATGAGGGGAAGACAGAGAAGTTGGAGGCACTCCTTTCAGCTGTTAACAATAATGATACCAGCCACATTGTTCATGTTCCATGTGGTCCAAATGCTCTTTCTGATGTACTAATTAGGTTAGTGGTTTTATTTCTTTATCTTCTTTGGTACTCACTATTCAGCATTCATATTTTCCTACTGCTTTTACTCAATTCTGCCCATTTTTCCTTCTAACTCTGATAGGAGAGTTTGAACTTTGGACTCTTGTGCATTCTCTTTTAAATTCTTTGAACCTTGGATTCTTTGTTGGCAGTACTCCTATTTTTACTGGTGATGGGGAAGGTGGAAGTGGTTTTGCAGCCGCTGCTGCTGCTGCAGCAGCAGGCGGTGGATCTGGATTTGAGTTTGGTGTTGATCCAAACTTGGACCCTGAACTGGCTCTTGCTCTGAGAGTTTCAATGGAAGAAGAGAGAGCCAGACAGGAAGCAGCTGCCAAAAAGGCAGCAGATGATGGTTCCAAACCGGAGAAAGATGGTGAGCAGCAAGCTAGCCCACAGGATACAACAATGACTGAGGGGGCCAGTGCAGCAGGTTCTGAAGCTGAGACTAAGAGAACTGATTTGACGGTTGGTGTAACTGGTTATTTTAGCCATGTTTGTTGCCTGTTTTCTCGTATGCTTATTTGGATAATAAAACAATTATCTAAATTCATATAAGTAGTTTGTAGGACTATTTGCTATAATTATTTTGTACAGTATTTTATTTTTAATTACCAGCATGTACATGGTTTAAACTTTCAAAGGTTGATATTAGAGCTACAGTAGCTTTAATTTTCTGAAGAGACCATCTTTTTTGTCAAGTGGTGTAAGTGAAACTTAATTAACTTATGGAGTCTGGGGAGCTAGTTGCTTCCCGAGAATCTAAAGCACACCTTGGCTTTCATTTTTCCTTTTCCAATTTGTTATTGTTTGAACTAAACCTTGCTAGCAACTTCATTATGACTGTTGCTGGGACCTACATTATCACTCAAGTGATTTAATATCAGAGAACATCTACTCCATAGTACTCAGTTTACCATTTTAGTATCATGTTTTGGCATCTTACAATGTATCACAATAATGACCACTTTTACAATCATTAACACTATCTTGTTTTTCCTTTACCATGCATGTGTTGTGCTTATGTGATTGATTCACATTCCTACACTCACAACTACCATGATTGATGATTTATGCATTGATTATGGTGGCCTTCTAGTTATGGTTAACAAGGTTAGCAAATCGAGATTCAAATTCTGAATCGCTGAGATAATATTTGAATAATTTGTATCGAATCGTAAGTTTTAGAGACAATGAAGAATCACTTCAAATATATCATATAGATGATATTTAACGTTCAATGTAAACGATTTAAACTGGAAATAGATAAAACAACTTAAGAAAAAGTCTTATAAAACAACTATTAGTTATGTGTGTTTGTGAAGCCTTATTTTAGAAGAATGGAAACGAAACAATTAATAGTTATAAATAGAGAACATGCATTGAATGAATGAGTGACAAATAAAGCAGTGGAATAATCAAATATGATAAGTTTACTAAGTGTTCCTTCAATTCCTTTTCATTTAAACGCATGACTTTTTTTTTTTTTTCAATGAGAATTGGTGAAAGAATAGTTAAAAAATAAAGTAAAATAACGAATCATTGAATTGTGTGAATCGTATTGATGATACGATGCTGATCCATTCATGTATCATAAGATACAAAGTCATTTAAGATTCATCTTATGTTACGAATCGATAGGTAGCCAAATTGTATTGAAACGTAAGATTCGAATTGTGAATTGTAAGATTTTGATAACTAAGATGCTTGCTTTGCTTTTAGAAAAGTTCTCTTGTTTTAATTTCATTTTCCCCATAAATTAGTATCAGGCAATAATGTTTGATCTGTGTGAACTGATTTTCAAATGAAAACAGGACGATGAAAATGCTCTACTACAGCAGGCACTTGCAATGTCAATGGACGATCCCACAATTAGCCATGATGTGAGAGATACAGATATGTCTGAAGCAGCTGCTGTTGATCCTGACTTGGCTCTAGGTGAGTTTTTATGTGTTCTGGAGTTGAAAAAAAATTATTTCAATTTTGGTTTAGTCAAAGAGGGATAGAGTTTTTTTTAGTCCTTTCTGTTAAAGGGTGGGTATTTAACTATTTATGATCTTTAGCACATATTTTTACGTAGAGATTGTATGGATAAGTGATATTTATCAAGCTAACTCCCCTCTCCCCTTGTTTGAGTAGTTGTCCTGATTTTCACTAAATCTTGTCTTTTCTCGCTTGAAGCTCTCCAATTGTCAACAGAAGACAGCACAAAGGACTCGGCAAGCCAGTCTGACGTGAGTAAACTATTGGCAGATCAGTCCTTTGTATCTTCTATCCTTGCATCGGTATGTCCATAAATCCAGTAAACTTTCCATGTTCTTTTAAATGTATTAATAGAATGATTTAGTGTATGTTCTGCGCTGAATGATATTCATTGCTTCTGCAGCTTCCCGGGGTTGATCCAAATGACCCATCTGTCAAAGATTTGCTGGCTTCTATGCAAAATCAGTCTGAGGTAGGTTTTCTTTTATGGAAAATAATCATGGAGTTTGAAAAGAATCATTTAGAATATTTCACAGGGGGCATGTTTGAATTTAGCTTCACCTAGATTAGTCTTTATTAGAGTAGTATTATGTAACGAGCAGTTACTTTACTGCTGTAGTCCGTTAGGATAGTCTGCCTAATAGACTAACTACAGCAGTAAAGTAACTGCTCTTTCATAATACTCTAATATCTAATAGCCTTGAACTCCTTTTCATCTCTCCCCTCTTTTAGTTTATATGTTTTCTTCATTAATAGTTGGATTTTTCAGTGTCTTAGTATGGTAATCTTGTTTTCTTATATTGTCTGCCTATTTAATGATCTTTGAAGGCCATAACCGTAAGTGGAATTTTGTAGATGGTTGTGACAGCATTATCTGAGTATTCTCCCTTGTTTGGGTGGGAAAATTTATAAACGCCCAACGGGAGAATTTGGTCATTATCACACTAATCAATATTTGTTTATTTGTTTCCATTAAATGGATAATTTATACTCCATATTTAAATTTAATCTTTTTAATTGGCCAATATAATTTTTTAAAGAGTGATATACGATTACATTTATGTTCAGTACTTCACTTGGTATTTCCTGTACAATTAACAGTTTTTTGATTGTGCTGTCAATCAGCCTGAGCAGAAGAATGAAGACAAGCCGCCAAATGAAGAGGAGAAAAAATAATCTTGCTGTTTTATTTGTATTCCTTTGGTTAGGCATATTGGTAGCATGTTGCCAAGTGGTTTTACTCGGGGAGAGAGTTATTTCACATGTATTCCAATTGTAGAGTTCCCCTGCCGATTGGAACAATTATGGATATGATTGAGTAGAGCATATCAAAAGCCCTATTGAGTACATTGTTTTATGGTTTAGTGTTTCATCAATCTCATTACAAAATTAATATGAATCCTTTCCTTTTTTATTTCTTGTAGTGTGAAAGTATATGCTTAACTCTGATACGTGGCCATCAATAAAACAAATTTATACACGTCATATTTCTGTCATTGTTGTTCAAGGATAATATAATCAGATAGATTCCCTTATATGCATGTGTCATTGGGAATTGTTTTCTTTTATTTTATTTTTGTCAACAATAGGCATGGGCATTGTATGCGAACACCTACAATGTATGAGTTGTGGCCAGAGATGTAAGGTTTTATAATCCGATTTGGAAGAGTGTTTGAATAAGATTTAAGCTGAAAGCAGTAAAAAGGGACTAATAGCTTGCGTTTTTCTGTTCTGGACCCTCAAATCAATGTTCAAGCAAAAACAAAATATTCTTGTTGTTTACCAAATGGTGCTTTGAAATGTGTCAAATGATCCAATGTGTATACAAACTGACATACCCTCAATACAAGAATGTTACGTCCACAAAAGTGACTAGTAGTTTATGCTTTTTTAAACATGACATTGACATGAGTTGAATCCTGGATCATCGGAGAGGAGTTTCCTTAATTGTTTGTTGTGATGTCAATCTGGTTGGGATGACAGCAAACAACCAGTCTCAGCATAGTTCATCTTTTGCTTAAATAAAAGTTACCTTAACTAATATTTTACTTTTTTAAAGGATTAGTTCTATGGTTTCTATTGAAAAGAACCCTCTGAATTCAATCCAAGATAAAACAATAATAGTGAAAGAATGTCTGAGAAAAATGTCTGCAATCGCAGAGGAAACGGCCAATATTTATGGAGGCAAACATATTTAGATAAGGAGTGCGAGAGCTGATGTAAAGCCCGTGAAAAAGTTTAGAGTAATTTAGAAAGCTAAATAACATTCATAAACGGTTGTCAAAATTCAGATACCTTTTTTAGATAAGTTAAAGTGATGGAGAATAAAAAAACCACCCCTGTTCCAGTTGTGTGCACCTCGTGGTAATCACAATTTCCTAGGCCGGCACTCTTAGGCATGGACCAATAATCAGTACCCACTTTTTTATTTTCTACGTTTGGTCTATTTGAAGCTTTGGTTTTATCAATATATCAATAAATTGTTGGTCTAAGTAATAATGAAACTAAATCTTCTCAAATAAAGTTTTAAGTTCAAATTTTGTAGATGAAAAAAAATAATTAAATATAAGAATTTCATTAAAAGTGCCTAGATAAATTCTCTTACACTCGATTCGATAAAGTTGATAGATATTAATAATATGATTAAAAAAAAAGTAAATACATCCTTTTCCATAATACTAATATTAATAATTGAATACTAGTGCAATCTTCACAGACCCAGCAAACTTTGGGGATTGGAAATGGGAACCACCAAGGCTTTAGCTTCAGAGTCTCTCTGTGCTGCTTTATTATTATTGCTATGTTTCTATGGCACACTAGTTAGTGCTAAATACATAAACTATAATACTGGGGCTGGTGTTGTGCCTGGAAAATTGAATGTTCACTTGGTTCCACACTCCCATGATGATGTTGGTTGGCTCAAAACCATTGATCAGTACTATGTTGGGTCAAACAATAGTATTCAGGTCAGAATTTACATTTATTTGTGTTTTTTGAGCATATGATTGTTCACTAGTTAAGGCTTCATTCATTCATTCACACTACTTCATGGTTTCAGATTTATATAACTTTCGCTTTTGTTCTATGCCCTTGAATGTTTTGTAGGGGGCATGTGTTGAGAATGTGCTTGACTCCGTGGTTGTGTCTCTTCAGAAAGACCCAAATAGAAAGTTTGTTTTTGCCGAAATGGTAAAAACTATGGATATCTAGCAACTAAGTGATTAACTATGTTCCAACTATGCAAATATAAATGTTAGCGACATTTTTTTTTTTTTTGCATTCTCTATTTGAGATATTCTCATAATTTTGGTAGATTTCACGTATAATTTAAAATTACTTTCTTTTTTACTTAATTTATATTTGTCAAAATTAATATTTTTTAACAAATTTCAACCCATCACAACCTAGATAAAATATTAGTAAGAGACACTGTCAATAGTATTCCTATGATTCAGGATAATCATAATCCATATATGGCACCCTTGTTTATGTTTTTGGTGCATTTGCTTATTAATTTTGGGGTTTCATTTAATTTCCTAAATTAAAATGTTAGGCATTTTTCCATCGATGGTGGGTAGAACAAAGTCCAGAAACACAAGAACAAGTGAGAAAGCTTGTGGATGCAGAGCAGCTAGAATTCATGTACGTACGTGTTGTATTTTAGTGAGAGCTACTTTTGTTTGGTCCTTCTTTTTTGTTGGGTTCCAGCTAGTGAGTGTATTTTGAATTTTGATGTGTAAGAGATAGAGATTAAGAAATCTTATATTACGAGAATGGCTAGAAACACGACTTTTCTCTTTTCTGATTTCTAATTTTTATAGTTTTGAATAAATTTTAACTAATTAAAAAAAGTTTATTAAAAAAAAAAAATGTTTTAAGAGTGAGACATATCACAGTGTTGTGTTGTTGCACATGTGACTTTGAAACTTTTGATGTGCTTTTTGTCGGCAGAAATGGTGGTTGGTGCATGCACGATGAAGCTGCGACACACTACATAGACATGATTGATCAAACCACTTTGGGCCATCGATTTATCAAGGACCAGTTTAACAAGACACCTACCGTTGGATGGCAGATTGACCCATTTGGACACTCTGCTGTGCAAGCTTATCTGCTGGGAGCTGAGGTAAGTAAGTCCATTACACACTTTAGTGTAATTTAGTGTCACATAAATAAATTTAAGAAAGTATTGAAATTTTTAAAAGGCTCTTGAAACTGTAATTTGTTTATCATTTTTGTCTTGTCAATGAAAGATTTTAGTTAAAGTTAATGTTTATGCCCACATGACATTTATTTATGGGACAAACATATGACAATTGGATGCATACATATACATAGTGACTGTCTATGTACACATGACAGTCTAGTTAGGGATCAAAATAAAAGTAACTGGATTGTTATCTGTCTATCATGTTTTTTTAAAGTTTTTTTTTTTTTTTTTTTACATGACATGATTTTTTTTAAAAGTTAAGAGAAACTAAATTTGCATTTTTTTTTAAAGTTTCAAGATTAAATTCATCAATGTGAAACTATAAAGACTTTGAAATTGTAGGATTTAAAGCACATATTTTCCTTAATATAAAAATTATGATATAAAATTATTTTAACAATTTTTCTTTAGAATATTTCAAATTTAGTTTAGAGACAAATTAAAGGAATTATATTCAAATAGATAAATAATTAAAAGGATCGGTAATTTAAGATAACTGAGAAAAAGTGCATAGATTAATAAGTTTAATTTGTTATAACAAGATTTAATTTATTTAACTTTCTTACTTTTTGTTAAAAAAAAAACAAAATTCTTACTTTCTTTTTCCATAATTTCATTTCTATTAGAATATTTGTCAAAGTGTAGACACTTCAATAAAACTTTTAGTTTTTTCTCTGGTGAATTGTGCTTCCAAATTAGTTGTATAATTGTGATAGTTAGTAAATAATAAAAATGAATAATCTCTTTCTATTTGCCATTGTAGCTTGGCTTTGATTCTATACATTTTGCAAGGATTGATTACCAAGACAGAGCTAAGCGCAAAGCTGACAAGTCTCTTGAAGTTGTTTGGCGTGCCTCCAAAACATTTGGTTCTTCATCTCAGGTTTGGTTAATTTGCAACTCATGTACCATTACTATGACTCATTCCTTCCTTTGACTATGATTACTTATTTGGATCAAATATGTTTTTAGTCCTTGTACTTTCATATAAAATTTAGTTTTAATCCCTATACTTTCAAATCCACCATTTTGATTCTCAAACTTTGAAAAACATGTAGTTTTAGTCCCTATACTATACAAATGGACATGATCAACTAAATGTCTAAATCCACATGTTTTTTAAAGTTTAGTATCAAAATGATCGAGTTGAAAGTACACACTAGGACCAGAAACATATTTTACTCTTACTAATTACGTAGTTCTTTTACAATTTTGGATCCACTTGCAGATTTTTGCCAATGCTTTCCCTGTTCATTATAGTGCTCCAAATGGTTTCAACTTTGAAGTCAACAATCCTGATGTTGATGTTGTCCCCGTTCAGGTTCTAACATTCAACAATCAAAATGCTGATGTTATTTTTGCATATTTTGTTGTACATGTCTATGGCTTATTGCACACATCTCCGTTTATATATATGCAGGATGATCCTCTTCTTTTTGATTACAACGTTGAAAAGCGTGTCCAAGACTTTATTGATGCTGCCACTACCCAAGTAAGTCCATTCTATTCTGTCCAACAGTTTTTTCAATAGAGTGGTGATTTCATTAGTATATCTAATGACTAATTAGTGTATCATTATACCAACAGAAACAAACCTTCTTGTGTGGACTGATAGATTATATTTAATTTGTGAAATTTAAATTGAGAGTATCTCATTTCTTATACCAATTAGCTTTCTTTTCTTGTCACTCAAATAAACAAGAACGTGGAAATTGAATTTGGTTGAGCTTAATATAGGCAAATGTGACGAGGACAAACCATATAATGTGGACAATGGGTGATGATTTCCAGTACCAATATGCGGAGTCTTGGTTCAAGCAAATGGATAAATTGATTAACTATGTTAACAAGGTAAGGGATTAAATGCATATTCTAGCAATTCATTTTTATACAAGTATTATTGATTGTATCATGCTGAGTTCAAATACATGTTTCTCTGGTTTTTAATCTTCAGGATGGTAGAGTAAATGCATTGTATTCCACTCCATCTATTTACACCAAAGCCAAAAATGCTGCTAATCAAATTTGGCCACTGAAAACTGATGATTACTTCCCGTAAGTATCTGTTATTGTTTTGATTGCAAAACAGCTTATGATCTTAATCACTTATGCACATTTCTGATCATTTCATATAGGTATGCTGATAATCCAAATGCTTATTGGACTGGCTATTTCACGAGTCGCCCTGCCTTAAAGCGATATGTTAGGCTGCTAAGTGGATACTATTTGGTATAACATGATGTCCTAAACAAAATAAAATTAGATGAATTTTTCTTGTTTTCTCCCAAGCATTCTAATTAAATACAAGACATTGCTAACATTTTGATGTAGGCTGCGCGTCAACTTGAGTTTTTGGTTGGAAAGAAATCCACAAAATACAATACTTATGACCTTGGAGATGCTTTAGGAATTGCACAACACCATGATGCTGTCAGTGGCACTGCCAAGCAGCATACAACCAATGACTATGCCAAACGATTGGCTATTGGAGCCTCTGAGGTTCGAAATACGAACTTTTCCAATTTCAAAATTTGATGATTTATTTCGCGGTTGAAATTTGTTTATCTGGTTAATTTTTCTAAAAACTATGATTTCTTATAGGCTGAAGCGGTTGTTAGTTCTTCTTTGGCTTGTCTTAGTAGTAAACAATCAGGTGATAATTGTTCAGCACCTACATCGGCATTTTCCCAGGTAAGGTTTCAAATGAAAAGAGAAAATTTCATTTCTCCATTTTGGTTAAGTACTTATTAGTTATTACTATTGCAAAGAAAATGTTGCAATTAGTTCTGTCATTGTTCTATGCTTTCAGCTACAGATATATCTATAAGACTTGTTTGCCATCATATGTTTCTTGTAGATTATGTACTTAGTTTCATATTCTTGATTCATTAATCGTTTTTTTCTTCCTTTTCTTCATTATTGTTGGATTTTGGCAGTGTCAATTGTTAAATATCAGTTACTGCCCTCCAACAGAGGAGAACATTCCAGAGGCCAAGAGTTTGGTAACATTTTCTTAATTTTTGGTTAAGAAACTCTGAATAAATTTTATTTATCATATGCATGATATGCTAATAATAATTATTTCCAGGTAGTAGTGGTGTATAATCCACTTGGATGGAATCGTACTGATATTGTCAAAATACCAGTGAGTACATATCATTTACTTGTACCATCATCATAAAACAAATCAATTCCAATATCGCTCTGAAGGTGACAATTTGCTTCAGGTTAATGATGCTAATCTTGTTGTCAAAGATTCATCTGGCAATAAACTTGAAGTACAATATGTGGATGTAGATGATGTTACAACAAATTTAAGAAAATTCTATGTGAAGGCCTATTTGGGGGTGTCACCAAAACAAGCCCCAAAGTACTGGCTTGTGTTTCAGGTGTCAGTACCACCACTTGGATGGAGTACATACTTCATTTCTAAATCAGCTGGAAAAGGTATACATTCCATTCTCCCGTTTTCTAACTTTGTAATTGTCTTTTTTCCTTTTTGAGTTTAATTGTCGTGCCCTGTTAGTGTAAAGTATTTTATACTATCAAGTATCAACCAATAAAAAGTCATCTTTGGTATGACTTTTAAGACATCTTAAAAGTCAAGAAACCTACTATACGTGGCGATTAGTTATTGAATGTTAGAATAAAAATCTTTACACTGCAAGTGCATTCTAATTGAATTTATTAATTTTCAGTATTAAGTACATGCTTTTTTGTTATTTCAACTTGATAGTGATTAGGAGAAAAGATCTATCTCACCCCAGCAGTAAGAAAGGTGACAGTATAAACATTGGACCGGGAAATTTAAAGATGTCATTTTCATCAGCCTCTGGACAACTCAAAAGGATGTATAATTCCAGAACTGGAGTAAGTATTTTACAATGTTCATAAAACACAATAATGTGACAAAGGAATGTTCTTAATTTGTGTTAACATAGTTATTATCATTCTTGATAAATTGCCAAAATCTGAACTACACTATGTATAGTACTATATGTGCCCTTCAATATATATAAAGAATCAGTTAAATTTCTATTTGACATAGACCTAAAAGTAAAAGTAGTGAAGAGCATTTTCAGTTAACGCAGTTTCCACAATCATTAAACTTCAAATTATCATATTCCATGACCATTTATTGCTAAGCTTTATTTTATGTTTTGTCGAGTCTATGTTCTGTTGAATTCATATGCATCAAGGTAAACAGATTTCAAGGCAATTGTGTCACTTAGATTTAGCTTATTGATTTCATATCAAGACATATTTCTAAGGGTGTGATGGAGAGTATTTCATGACTTTTAAATTTTCCCAGGTTGATGTACCTATTCAGCAAAGCTACCTTTGGTACGGATCCAGTGAGGGCGATAAGGATCCTCAGGTGTGTGATTTCTTTGCACAAACAACTAATTTCAATAACAAATTAAATTAGCACAATGTATGCTTCAATGGTGTGATTTCTCCTATAGGCTTCTGGTGCATATATATTCCGGCCTAATGGATCCCCTCCAAGTATTGTTTCAAGATCAGTAAGTTTCCTCAGTGAATCTGTTAACATTTGACATTACTATAAGTATTTTCATTTCCTTTTAAGCTTTTCAGATTTCTTGTACTATATTTGTTAATTGTAAAGATGCGTTTTGATTTATATTTGATATGCAGGTGCCTACCAAGGTAGTTCGTGGACCATTAGTCGATGAAGTTCATCAGAAATTTAGCTCTTGGATTTACCAGGTCAGTAACTCAGTAAATTTAAGTCTAGGATGCAAAAAGTATTTTGCATTCATCGAATTTAAAAGATTTTTAGGTATTTTTTACAAGTCCATATATTATATGTTATAAAAGTGTGGATTTCAAGTACACAACAATGAATGCTGAGTATTGGTGTTAAGAAGAGGTATCTCATCATCCTTTTCTTGAGGTAAAGTAAGTGATGTATGCAAGACATTGCTGAGTATTGAAATGCACATTGCTGGAACAAAAAAGAATCATTGTAGTGGAAAATGCTGCAACACATTTCTTCAATTTAAGTTCATTTTAAGTTATAGATTATTATAATTATCCAACTAACTGTAAATGATATTTTGATTGAATATTTTAATGCCTCTGATATCTCATGAATAACTTTTTCTTACAATTTATTTGTTTTTTAGGTTACTAGGCTTTACAAAGACAAAGATCATGCTGAAATTGAATTCACAGTAAGTTGAGTTGTCTAATCTCATGAATTCTGTGCTTTGGAGTTGTAAAATAACAAACAAGGTTTTGACTTAAAGTTTATTTATGAAGATTGGTCCAGTTCCTACTGATGATGGAGTTGGAAAAGAGGTGATCACACGAATGGCAGCAAATATGGTCACAAACAAGGAGTTTTATACCGATTCTAATGGAAGAGATTTTCTAAAACGAGTAATCTCTCATACAGTTTTTTTTCTCTCTTGTTTATAATAATATCCTTCAAGGGGAAAAGATTGCAACATTGTCTTATATGACACTTAAAAATGTCAATTCAGGTTCGAGATCATAGGGAAGATTGGCCCCTTCAAGTAACTCAACCAGTAGCAGGAAACTATTACCCAGTAAAAATTCTTATACTCTTAATTTCATCAGATTTTGGGTTTTAGGGTTTGTTTGGATAAACTTCTCTAGAAACACTTTCAAGAGAAAAAAACATGAAGAAAAAAATGAAATGAACTTATCTATAAGTTAAAATTGGCTTTTACAATAGCTAATTTGTAAGAGTTCTCTCATAAAGCTTCTTAAAAGATGAGAGAATTCATACAAATTAACTAATGAAAACCTAATTTTAAATTATGGAAAAAATTATTTCATTTCTTCATATTTTTTTCCTTTTAGAAGTGCTTTTAGAGAAGCTTATCCAAACAGACCCTTAATTGCAAATAATGTGTCAGGGGTATGGAAAGACAAGAAACAAAATTATATCAAGGCATCCAACACTGAAAAATTAATTCAAAGAACTTGAAAGAAAGAGTAGCCTATTAGTTAACAGGTTTCTATAATGTTGATTAAATTTATACAAAACTATGCTAATTTTTTTTTGTCTCTACAGATTAATCTTGGAATTTATACTAAGGATAAGAAATCTGAGTTCTCAGTCTTGGTTGATCGTGCCACTGGTGGAGCCAGCATCAAAGATGGTGAGGTGGAATTGATGCTTCACAGGTAGTCAAGCTGTCTTTTATTACTATTTCAATATTACTTTGTTTCAAACAAACTATTAACACAATGTTTACCACTCAAGGCGTATTCTCCATGATGATAGTCGAGGAGTTGGGGAACCACTTGATGAACAAGTTTGTGTGAACAACAATAAAACATGTGAAGGACTCACAGTATGGCAATATCATCAATTAATTTTTACTTCTTTGTATCCTCTTTACTATTGACTGAGTGACAAATTCAGTTTGTTTCAGTGAAAGATTTGGATTGAAATACTACCTTTCATTATTGAGTTTAATGGTGATACCGTGATAGTGTAAACTAGTTTTACAATGTCAGTCAATTACAATCTTTCATTAATAGTAAGTCATGCAAATATTGGATTGTGATTTTCTGATACACTGTGTGTCACCATTAAATTCTTCATTATTTTCCTCTATGAAAGATGAAATATCTATCTTTTTTTTTTCCTGTAATATTAGGTCAGAGGAAATTATTATATCAGCATCGACAAGCTTGGAGCTGGTTCACGCTGGCGTCGTACAACCGGTCAGGAGATTTATTCGCCATTCTTGTTGGCTTTTACACACGAGGTATGGTTGAGATGCATGTACTTATGGATTAATAATCATCACCATATTATACTTATGAGATTTTTATTGATCAGAATGTGAAAAATTGGAAGTCCTCTCATTTGACCAAAGGAACTATCATGGATCCAAGTTACAGCTTGCCTCCCAATATTGCTCTGATAACTCTTGAGGTAGAAAAACTTCTGCAAAGATATTTATAACACTCTTGAATGTTTCTCTCTCTAACTAAAATGTTGTTTTGCAGGAGTTGGACGGTGGAATTGTGCTTCTCCGTTTGGCACATCTATATGAGGTAGGTCTATAAAATATCTATCATCCTATTTGTATTTAACTTCAAATGAACTAAGCCAAAGTGATTTAATAAAATTCAATAAGATCATGAGGAATGTTAGCGACACTCTATCTAACACTCTTTTCGATATTCTCTACGTGATTGGTTGATTTTTTTTTAAATTATCAATTTTGATAGATATCAATTCAATCACAAAAAATGATATGTGAAATCTAAAAAAAAAATGGTGATTTTTAAGATTTTCAACTAATCACAGGGAGCATGACGAAAAGAGTGTCAAAGAGAGTATGTTAGCATTTCTCTAAGATCATATATTCAACTCTTGCATAAATACATGTAGTGTAATTCAATTGCATTAAGTAATATTGTAATAATATTTTTTTTCATTGCAATTAATATCAGTTCTAATCTGATATATTTCTCTCATGTTTTCAACTTGATTAGCCAAGTGAAGATACTGAGTATTCAACTCTTACCAAAGTCGAACTGAAGAAGTTGTTTGCTATGAAAACGGTAAATAAAGTTTCTCCTCATCCTTAAGGAAAATGGTGTACACATTTTGACTTGTCTTTGTGATGCACATACTTTCTCAAATTAGCATAATTTGAATGAGTTTAATGGTGAATGGTGATGCACTGACAATATAATCATAATCCATTGTTTAAATGACTTCTGAGATAATTTTATAAAAATCATCTTACTTACCATAAATGGAGGGTTGTGATGGACCATTTGCATGATCTGTAATTGGTGATTTAATTTGTTGTTTTATTCTGTAGATAAAGGAGTTGAAGGAGGTAAGTTTGTCATCTAACCAAGAGAAATCAGAAATAAAGAGGATGACATGGAAGGTTGAAGGGGACAAAGGACAAGAACCTCAAGCAGTTAGGGGTGGCTCTGTCAGCAATCAGAACTTGGTTGTGGAGCTTGGCCCCATGGAAATAAGAACTTTCCTATTGAAATTTTAAAAGATCTCAAATGATCATTGATGATTTTATTTGAAGGAATAAACATGTCATCCTTGTAAAAAATGGTAGAGAGAGACCAAGAATGATTGCCAGAGGAAAACATTAAAAGAAACCTGTTGGTGAAATAATATCTATGAGATTTGGGTTCTTAACCAAATCTAACAGCATCATGTAATAATGTAACCGACCCTAATAAGATTATTGTGTTGCAGTTGCTATTGTCAAATAAACATGTTTGATGCTTCTATGTTGATTGTTGTCTTCCATTTTCTAATTGACAGAGGAGGCTTACTAATCCATAGAGGTGGTTAATTAAATAATGAAAAAAAAATAAAGGTGGTTAATTAAATTTTTTAACAAAGATTAATCCTCAACAAAATAATAAATTAATAATATCACTAATATTCAAACTAAGCTATCATGGTACACAAAAAGATAAAACGTATCATTGTACACTTCTCTATTTTTGTCAACTGATCCTCTAAACACGTGTTCATTTCAATTTTTTAACGTTTATCCAGTGCTGTACACTTCGTGATAATCCTTAACCACTACACGAATTTCGCAAGTTTGGACCACTCAATGGCCAATTTTATATATCATGTCGGTTCTAACTTCTCAACTTTGGTTATATCCTTTTATATAGTCTCAATTGAACAGTATATAAAATTCACAGACCCATATCATAGTTTAGGTGCTGAAAATGGGAAGAAACACAGAACCTCTCTGTGCTTTATTGTTATTGCTAATTGGTTTCTGTGGCACCCTATTAGTTAGTGCTAAATACATAAAGTATAATACTGGAGTTGGTGTTGTGCCAGAAAAGTTGAATGTTCACTTGGTTGCACACTCCCATGATGATGTTGGTTGGCTCAAGAACGTTGACCAGTACTATGTTGGATCAAACACTAGTATTCAGGTTAGAGCTTCATTTGTGTTAGTTTGAGAATATATATAATTATTGTTCACTTTGTTAATTAAGGAGCTTCTTCATACTTCATAGCTTCGAATTTAGTTTAATTTCATTTTTGTTCTATGTTTGATTGTTTAATTAATTTTGTAGGGGGCATGTGTTGAGAATGTGCTGGACTCTGTGGTTATGTCTCTTCAGAGAGATCCAAATAGAAAGTTTGTGTTTGCTGAAATGGTAAACAATCTTGGAAAAATTCACTTTTTTTTTTTATAATATGATAATCATATGAGAATATAAAATGTATTCTAATTAAATTTGTGTTTGATTTAATTTTTTAAATAAATGAATGTCAGGCATTTTTCCACAGATGGTGGGTAGAACAAAGTCCAGAAACACAAGAAACAGTGAGAAAGCTTGTGGATGCAGGGCAACTAGAATTCATGTATGTATTGTAGCCAATGTAGTTACTGATTTTGTATTTAGGACCCGTTTAGACACACTACTTTTAAAATGATTTATAAGAGAAGAAGAAAAAATGAAATTAATTTCTTTAACGTGTCCAAACAGGCCCTTAACGTTGTGGTCCAGCTTTTGTGTGTGTGTTTTACTAATGTGCAAGATATACTCCATCCGTTTGACTAAATGTTATATATTAAAAAAATAACTATATTATCTCTCTTATAAGGATTAGCTATGAAAACTAATACACATTAAATAATCATAAGGTAAAAAGTGATTAAGTAGAAACAAAGAGGTAATGAATCTCAATAACTTTAAGGATAGTTTTGACAAAACAATACAAACTGTTGATAAATTCAGTGGTAATAACTATATTAACCAACTTTCTTAGAATATACTATTAGAGATTGTTATATGCACACGTGGTTTTAATGTTGTTTATGTGTGAATTGCAGAAATGGTGGATGGTGCATGCACGATGAAGCCACAACACACTACATAGACATGATTGATCAAACCACTTTGGGCCATCGCTTCATTAAGGATTTGTTCAACAAGACACCTACTGCTGGATGGCAGATTGACCCATTTGGACACTCTGCTGTGCAAGCTTATCTGCTAGGAGCAGAAGTAGGTCCATTACTTATTGATAATTTATTATATTTAAAAATATTTATTTATTATAAAATTTAATTATATAAAATAAAAATTTATTTTGTAAATTATTGCAGCTTGGGTTTGATTCTGTACATTTTGGTAGGATTGATTATCAGGACAGAGATAAACGCATAGCTGAAAAGTCTCTTGAAGTTGTTTGGCGTGGCTCCAATACATTAGGCTCTTCGGCTCAGGTTTGGAATTCTCACGTCCACTATTGATATGACTCAAATAAACTTGAGTTTAATGATGATGCACTCAGAATCATTCAATCATAATTTTTTATTATTAGTCATGCAAACGAGGATTGTAACTGTGAGTGACAGTGTCTGCCAGTGCGTCACTATTAAATTCAAACTAAATAAGTACGGAACAACCCTAATTATTTTCATATAATCAATACAAATAGGACTAAAATCAAAGATGTGTGGAGAAGCAAAAGATCTAGATGTTCTTGTCAAGCAGTGAGAAACTTGATTGACTTGTATTCTTAGTTGGTTTCAGAAGGTTGAGTTAAGCCTAAGTTTAGAAGTAAGGTTGAATTACTAAATGTGCACCATTTTGGGTCCACTGCAGATTTTTGCCAATGCTTTCCCCGTTCGTTATACTGCCCCAGATGATTTTAACTTTGAAGTAAAAAACTACTTTGTTCCAATACAGGTTCCAACACTCAACAATTAAGATGCTTTATTATTCTACTTTTCTTGTTTAATTAGTTATGTCCATGGCTAATTGCATGCACGCACGTCACCTTTTATAAATGCAGGATGATCCTCATCTTTTTGACTACAATGTTGACCAACGTGTTCAAGACTTTATTGATGGTGCTTTGGCCCAAGTAAGACCATTCTATCCAAGAATTTTGTCAATACTCAATATATTCTTGCATTAAAGAGTGCACAAATTTTGAATATGACATGTGAAATTTTAAATGGGAGGATCTAATTCCTTAACTTGTAACTCAAACAAACAAGAGTGTGAAAATTTAATTTGCTTGTGGGTAATATAGGCAAAGGTGACGAGGACAAACCATATAATGTGGACATTGGGTGATGATTTCGCATACCAATATGCAGAGTCTTGGTTCAAGCAAATGGATAAATTAATTCACCATGTCAATAAGGTAAGGGGATCATAATGCATATCCTAGCAATTCATTTTTATACAAGTATACTATTATCGATTGTATCATGCTGATTTCAAATACACGTTTCTCTGTATTTAATCTTCAGGATGGTAGAGTACATGCATTGTATTCCACTCCATCTATTTACACCAATGCCAAAAATGCTGCTAATCAAACTTGGCCACTGAAGACAGACGATTATTTCCCGTAAGGATCTGTTATTGTTTTATTTTGCAAAGAAGCTTATGATCTTAACCACTTAGAGCCTCTTCGGATATAAGTTAGAAGTGCTTTTGAGAACTTCTCTACTAAAAATATAGAACATTTTTAGTAGAGAAACTGTGAAAAACATTTATAGTTTTTTATCCAAACAGACTCTTATTCACATTTCTGATTATTTCTTTTAGCTATGCTGATCAAGCAAATGCTTACTGGACCGGCTATTTCACGAGTCGCCCTGCCTTAAAGGGATATGTTAGGATGCTAAGTGGATACTATTTGGTATAATATTTAACAAAACAAAAATCTGATGGATTTTTCTTGTTTAATTTCCATTCCAAGCATTCTAATTGAATACAAAGCATTGCTAACATTTTGATGTAGGCGACACGTCAACTCGAATTTTTGGTTGGAAAGAAATCAACTGAATACAATACTTTTGACCTTGGAGATGCTCTAGGAATTGCACAGCACCATGATGCTGTCAGTGGCACTGCTAAGCAGCACACAACCAATGACTATGTCAAACGATTGGCTATTGGAGCCTATGAGGTTTGGAATTAGAACTTTTCCAAATTCAAAATTTTACAAAATGTTGTATTGTTGTGTTCTGCATTTGTTTATCTGGTTAATTTTCCAAAAAGTAATGATTTCTTATAGGCTGAAGCAATTGTTAGTTCATCTTTGACTTGTCTTACTAGTAAGCAATCAAGTGATCGATGTTCTGCACCTGCATCGTTGTTTGCTCAGGTAAAGTTTCAAATGAAAAGAGAAAAAAAATGTTTCTCTATTGTTGATAAGTACTTATTACTCTTGCATATCCAAGTAAACTTCTTGTAGTTATGTCAGTGTTCCAGGCTTCAAGCTACATATGCATCTATAAGACTTGTTTACCATCATATGTTTATTGTGTTTGTGTTGATTATTATATATTGCTCTTGTAGTCTTGATTCTTTAATTGTTCTTCTCATTTTTTTTCCCATTCTTGTTGGATTTTGGCAGTGTCAATTGCTCAACATCAGTTACTGTCCTCCTACAGAAGACAATATTCCAAATGCCAAGAGTTTGGTAACATTTTCTTAATTTTTCGTTAAGAACTCGGGTTAAATTTTCTTAAAAACTAAATGACCCAATTTAACACTTAAAATAAATTAAAAGACCAAATTGAGTATCACACCTACTAATAATAATTATTTCCAGGTAGTAGTGGTGTATAACCCACTTGGATGGAATCGTACTGATATTGTCAAAATACCAGTGAGTACATATCATTTACTTGTACCATCATCATAAAACAAATCAATTCTTCTATCATGCTGAAGGTGGTGACAATTTGCATTAGGTCAATGATGATAATCTTGTTGTTCAAGATTCATTGGGAAATAACCTTGAAATGCAATATGTGGATGTGGATGATGTTACAGAAAAATTAAGAAAATTCTATGTAGAGGCTTATTTGGGGATGTCACCAAAACAATCCCCAAAGTACTGGCTTCTATTTCAGGTGTCAGTACCACCACTTGGATGGAGTACATACTTCATTTCAAAAGCTACTGGAAAAGGTATAGTTTCATTTTTCACTGTTTTGTAATGGGAAAATTATTGAGTAAAAAGGGTGAAGCACCGAAAGTTTTACATCAGTCAATCATTACTTCCTATATGACTTTTATAAAATTATTTAAAAAATTATCAAAATGGTGGGTCGTGATATGACATACAGTGCAAAACTATTTTACATTATTAGTTCATTACCATTAAACTCAAAATCTTTTTTATTGGTCCAAATGTTTGTTAGACTCAATTTTAAAGGAAAACTAAGCACATGTAGTTAATAAAATCCATTTGGATATGCATGTATAAATTTATTAATTTTCAGTATTGAATACACTTCTTGTGTTTTAACTTCATAGTCACAGGGAGTGGGAGAAGAGATTTGTCTCAACTCAGGAATCAGAATGGCAAGACCATTAACATAGGGCCGGGAAATTTAAAGATGTCTTTTTCTTCAACCTCTGGACAACTCGAACGGATGTATAATTCCAGAACTCGAGTAAGTAATTTTGCAAGTTGATACAATACAATACAAAAGAATGTTCTTGATTTGTGTTCAGTGAGTTGTCATTGTTGATAAATGATCAAACTACAACCATCACTATAGTGGATCAAATGCATCCTTCAATAAATATAAAGAATTAATTAAATTTAATTCTTTCATATTTAAGGGACACATCATTATTTAACCTACGACAAATACCTAAAACAAAATTTTTGATATATCAGACAGCAACCACAGGGAGCAAATACAAAATTTGGTATATATCAAGAACTAAAACATATTTTAGCATGTTGTAGTGGAGAAAATTTAATGATTTTTAAATTTTCTCAGGTTGATATACCAATCCAACAAAACTACCTCTGGTATGAATCATATTCAGGTTATCAGGTATGATTTCTTTGCACCTACAACTCATTCAAATAACAATTTAAATCAATATTGTGGATTATTCAATTATGTGATTTCTCCCATAGGCTTCTGGTGCATATATATTCCGGCCTAGTGGATCCACACGAAATGTTTCAAGATCAGTAAGTTTTTTTTATCTGTTAACATGTGACATTGGTTTTAACAAGATAATATAAGAAATGCTTAATTGTAATTTTGGTTACCTACTTTTTCAAATCTATGATTTTGGTCTCCTTAATTTAAAAATGACAATTTTGGTCCCTTTAATTTAAAAAAATAGCAATTTGGGTCCCCTTAATCAATTATTAACTAATAATTATGATTAATAGAATTATTGGGTTAATTAAAAATTATTATAAAAACTGTAATAATTTTTTACACAAAGAAAAAATAATTAAAAAAAAATCATTTTTAACATTAAAAAAATTATTAATTACCAATCATAAAAAAATTATTTTTAATATTAAAAAATAATAAAAATTAAAAGAAAAATCATTTTTAACCTGTTTGAATAATTAATATTTTTTTAGTGAATTTATAATTAATTTAATAACTCTACTGATTATAATTATTAATTAATAATTAACCTAGGGGACCAAAATTACTTATTTTTAAAATTAGAGGAACCAAAATTGTCAATTTAAAACTAGGATGACCAAAATTATATATTTGAAAAATTAGAGGGATCAAAATTACAATTTAGTCTATAAAAAATGTGATTATATAACCCTCTAAAAGTTTAAATAGACAATCAGACACTCACAAAACAACATTCAAACTATCTTGGGTTTGCTATTCTTCTAGCTCTCTTTTTATATATATGTCTTTCCATTTCCTTTTGAGCTTTTCATATTTCTTATACTACATCTATTATTATCTATATGGATGTATTTGATTTATTTGATATGCAGGGGCCCACCAAGGTAATTCGTGGACCACTAGTTGATGAAGTTCATCAGAAATTTAGCAATTGGATTTACCAGGTTTGTAACTTGGTAGAGTCTTTTTAAAGATTTTTATGTTTTTTTTTTTTTTTCTATATTGTAATCAATGAATGGATTACAAGACAAAACAATGAAGGTTGAGTATTGGTATTTAGAGGAAATATCTCAAAATCCATTTCTTAAGGTAAGTGATATACATATATTGATATACATGAAATCTAGGATCTCATTTGATGGCACTTAACTCTACTTTATAGACTATACACATTGCTAAGGATGAAATAATAATTATTGCAACGAAAAAAGTTGATCGAAACTCTTTATTCTTCTCTTCAATTCAAGTTCATTTAAGTTATAGATTATAATAGTTATCAAGGTCATTGATTTGCACTCTGACTAACTACCTAAATGCCTTTGCTTTGTCATGAGGAATATTTTCTTACTATTTATTTATTTTTAGGTTACTAGGCTTTACAAGGACAAAGACCATGCTGAAATCGAATTCACTGTGAGTTGTATTGTCTGGTCTTGTGACATAATTCTTATGTCTTATACGAGTCAAGAATATCATAATTGTCACTTGACCTAATTTAGATTTTGGACTCTGAAGTTGTGAAAGTAAAAAATAAGGTTTTGATTGACATAATTTATTTGTGAAGATTGGTCCAATTCCTACTAATGATTGGGTTGGAAAAGAGGTGATCACACAAATGACAACAAATATGGCCACAAACAAGAAGTTTTATACAGATTCTAATGGAAGAGATTTTCTTAAACGAGTAATGCTCATACATCTTTTCATGTTTATAACAAAATCTTCCAAGGAAAAAAAGTTGCAACATTGAATTATATATATAACACTTAAAAATGTCAATACAGGTTCGAGATCATAGGGAAGATTGGCCCCTTCAAGTAACTCAGCTAGTAGCAGGAAACTACTACCCAGTAAAATTCTTATACTCTTAATTTCACCAAGATTTTGGGTTGGAATTATACGAAATACAATTATATTGAGACATCTAACACTAAAAAAATCAATTGAAACATTATAATAGCCTATTATTTATGTTGCTATTCATAGTTGATGAACATCTATAACCTTGATTAAATTTATATGAAACTATGCTAAATTAGTTTTTCTGTATCCAGCTTAATCTTGGAATTTATACCAAGGATAACAAATCTGAGTTCTCAGTCTTAGTTGATCGTGCCGTCGGTGGGGCTAGCATCAATGATGGTGAGGTGGAATTGATGCTTCACAGGTATTCAATTCAGTCTGTGTTTTATTGTCTAATTCATGATTATTTTGTTGCATAAAAACTATTAACATTCAATGTCTACTACTCAAGGCGTATTCTCCAAGATGATGGTCGAGGAGTGGCAGAAGCACTTAATGAACAAGTTTGTGTGAACAACAATAATGCATGTGAAGGACTAACAGTATGGCCAATGTCATCAATTGATTCATATTTCTTTGCGTCCTCCTTGTTATTGACTAAGTGACAAATTTAGTTTTTTTTTTAAGAAAAGTGGATTGAAATACTCCCTTTCACCAACTTTGACTACGACAAAAAAGTACAACTACGCCGCGTTATCCACAACGGTTGTAGCGAACCGCTGTGGAAAGTGGGACGATGACATTTTTGAAATTAAACACAAGTTATCCACAGCGGTTGATGGAAAAAACTAGAAAGTAGAAACAAACTGTGTTTTCCTTTATGTTATATCAGGTTAGAGGAAACTATTATATGAACATCCACAAGGCTGGAGCTGGATCACGGTGGCGCCGTACAACCGGTCAAGAGATTTACTCACCACTCTTGTTGGCTTTCACACATGAGGTAGGACTCAGTTTCAAGTAGTTCATACATTAAAATCATTAGCATATATAATCTTATGAGATATTTATTGATCAGAACTTGGAAAACTGGAAGTCCTCTCATTTGACCAAAGGAACTATCATGGATCCAAATTACAGCTTGCCTCCCAATGTTGCTGTGATAACTCTTGAGGTAGAAGAAATGTTGTAAAGAGATCTATAACACTCTTTTCTCTTTCTCTCTTAACTAAAATATTTTATAGGAGTTGGATGGTGGAGTTGTGCTTCTTCGTTTGGCACATCTATATGAGGTAAGTCTAAAAATATTTATCATCCTCTTTGTATTTACCTTCTGGTGACCGATCTAAAGTAATATAATAAAACTTAGTAAAGATCATGTACTAACTCTTGCATAAATACATATTTTAGTTTAATATTATCTTTTTATTGCAATGTAAGTTGTGATATTCTCATATTTCTCTCATGTTTTCAATGTGACCAGGCAAGTGAGGATGTTGAGTACTCAACTATAACCAAAGTTGAGTTGAACAAGTTGTTTGCCACAAAAACGGTACATAGAATTTCTTCTCATCCATAAGAAAAACAAAGGGCTTACCTATTTTTGTCTTGTATTTGTGATGCACACACTTTCTTAGATAAGTTTAAAGGTGATATACGTGTAAAATAGTTTTATACAATTAGTGTAAACTCTTCTTAGATTTGCATTATATGAATTAAGTTCACTTTTTTCCAATGAAACTTTGTCTGTCTAGTCTGTAATGGGTGATTTGGTGTTTTATTATGCAGATAAAAGAGTTAAAGGAGGTAAGTTTATCAGCTAACCAAGAAAAGTCAGAAATGAAGAAGATGACTTGGGAAGTTGAAGGGGACAAAGGGCAAGACCCTCAAGCAGTTAGAGGTGGCTCTGTCAGCAATGATGATTTTGTAGTTGAGCTTGGTCCCATGGAAATACGAACTTTCCTGCTGAAATTTGAAAACAAAAACGTCTCAAATCATCATTGATGATTTTATTTGAAGGAATAACATTTGATCGCATATATGGTTTTAAATCATGTGAAAAGGTGTATATGGAGATCAATAAGACTTTGGAGTTTGGAGGAATAAGGCTTATTGTTGGATATAGTGTATCTCACCTAATTGAATAAGATTTGTTGTTGTTGAATAAACAAAAATTATAACTTCTTTTGTAAGAACAAAGAATGAGTCAAGTACCCTCAACTGGTTTTGATTTGAGCAAACAATGAAAGACATATTTACCCTCAACTTGTTTTCAAAATAAGCAACACGTTTGTTTATGTATGATGATAATTCCATCCTGCGATTAGATGATAGCAGCATTGCATTCATATACTTGTTGCATGTGGATACATAGAAATGAAGTGGTATTTAAAGATTTGATCTTATCAAGATCACTAGTTGGTGAAAGACATTTAATGCCTCAATGCACTTTGAGATCAATATTAAGACAATTTTATAAAAATCAACCGAATTATCATAGAGGATTTTGATTGTTTTACCTAATATTCATGACATGGATATCATTTACTCTCTTGTTTCTTCAAAAAAACAAAATTTACTCTTTTTTTTAATGTTTTTCCAGTGCTGTGCATCTCGTAGCCAGCACCAACTAACTACACTAATTTAGTAGGCATGGACCACTCAATGCCCAATTTAATATGTTGTCGGTTCTCAACTTAGTTTATAGTATCATTTTTTCTATAGTATCAATTGAACAGTATAATACATTAATTCACAGATCCACCATAGTTTGGGTGTTGGAAATGAGAAAGAAGAGGGATTTAGCTACAGAGACTCTCTGTGCTTTATTATTGTTGCATTGTTTCTATGGCACACTATTAGTTAGTGCTAAACACTACACAAAGTATAATACTGGGGCTGGTGTTGTGCCAGGAAAGTTGAATGTTCACTTGGTTGCACACTCCCATGATGATGTTGGTTGGCTCAAGACCGTTGACCAGTACTATGTTGGGTCAAACAACACTATTCAGGTTAGAATATCATAAGATTTTTCACATTCATACTTCACGGTTTCAAGTTCAACTTTCATTTTTGTTGTAAACTGTTTAATTTGTAGGGGGCATGTGTTGAGAATGTGCTGGACTCGGTGGTTATGTCTCTTCAGAGAGATCCAAATAGAAAGTTTGTGTTTGCTGAAATAGTAAGGAATCTTGGAAAAATTCAGTTCACTTTATAAGAACTATCATTTTTTTATAATATGATAATCATATGGAAATGTAAAATATTACATTTATACTATTAATGTATTATAATTAAATTTGTGTTTGATTTAATTTCATAAATAAATGAATGTCAGGCATTTTTCCATCGATGGTGGGTAGAACAAAATCCAGAAACACAAGAAACAGTGAGAAAGCTTGTGGATGCAGGGCAGCTAGAATTCATGTATGTAGGCAATGCAGTTAGATTCATTAGTGTTGTGCTCCAGGTTGCATTGTGTGTTAATTTGAATGTGCAAGAGATTCTAAAAGAATTTCTAAGAAAAAAAGTAACAAAAAAATGAAATGAAGTTAAAATTTAAAAATAACTTTATTAGTTAAATTGTCAAAGTTCTTTATGATAATTTCTTATAAGATGAAAGAAACTTCTATAATAACTTACATCTTACGTAAGAGTTTTTTATATTTATACAAGACTAGAAGTGTTTTTGTCAGTTTTTCTAATTTTAATTTTTGAAAAAGTTTATTTTATTTTATTTTTATGTTTTTTTTAGAAGTCCTTTTTTTTTTTTTTTAAGAAACTTGCCCAAATAAATCCATAATATATTAGAGATTATTGTATTGATTGATACAATGATTCATCTAAAGAATTGACCTTTCCCAAACAAATATTTTTTTATATACATCGGTTAGACATCGAACTTTTGATCACAAATTTAAATGACAAAATTATCTATCAACGCATGACTTGTTTGTCACACATTGGCTTTAATGTGGCTTATTCATGTGTGTGTGCTCAGAAATGGTGGTTGGTGCATGCACGATGAAGCCACAACACACTACATAGACATGATTGATCAAACCACTTTGGGCCATCGTTTTATTAAGGATCAGTTCAACAAGACACCCACTGTTGGATGGCAGATTGATCCATTTGGACACTCTGTTGTACAAGCTTATCTGCTAGGAGCTGAGGTAGGTCCATTTCACTTATGCCTCAGATTTATACCCAAAAATTTTAGATATTTTCTACACTTTTTTGAAATAAACATTTCACTATATTTTTTTAAATTGTTTTAATTCTTGCAAGCTTATGTAATATGTTTAGAAAATGAAGCTAAAGGCAGGGTATTAAAAGTTAGTACAACTGAATCATTTAGTGTTTTTTTTTACTAACAGTGGTGTAAAAAAATTTATACCGTAAGTACATCACTTATTTTTTCCTAAACCTAAATTATTCAATGAATTTATAATATTGAAAATTAAAATATTTAGTGATTTTCTCTAATTAATTGTGCTTCCAAATTAGTGGCATAATAACAAAAACTGAATAATGAATTTAGATTTTGCCATTGCAGCTTGGGTTTGATTCTGTACATTTCGCTAGGATAGATTATCAAGACAGAGCTAAACGCAAAGCTGACAAGTCTCTTGAAGTTGTCTGGCGTGCCTCCAATACATTTGGTTCTTCAGCTCAGGTTTGGTTTTTTTAAGAGTTTAACGATGATACACGGAAAGACACTGCAAAATACTTTTACACTATTTTATCTATGATAAATCAGTTTTTGATTTTTATAAAATTTTAAAAGTCATGCAAACCAGTGTCACCATACAACTCATTCCTTTCTTTTGACTATAATATTACTAATTGTCTAGTCCTTTTACTTACCATTTTGAGTGCACTGCAGATTTTTGCCAATGCTTTCCCCGTTCACTATAGTGCTCCACATGGTTTCAACTTTGAAATCAAGAATGATGATGTTAATTTTGTTCCATTACAGGTTCTAAAACTCTTAACAATTACTACAATGCTTATGTTATTTTGCATATTATGTTATGACTTATGGCCATGACTTATTGCATGTCACTGTTTATATATGCATGCATGCATGCAGGATAATCATCGTATTTTCGACTACAATGTTGAACAGCGTGTCCAAGACTTTATTGATGCTGCAATGGCCCAAGTAAGACCACTCTATATATCCACGAATTTTGGAAACAGAGTGGCAAATTTAGTATATCTAATGGTTAATTAGTGGAAATAACCCTCTTGTATGGACAGATATAGATCATATTTAAATTTTATGTCTATTATGTTATATTGGGAGAGAGACAGCCACAAATTTTGAATATGACATGTGAAATTTAAAAGATTTAAATATGAATTTAGTCATGTAAGTTCACACTTTAAGAACTAAAATTAGAAAAACGCAAACTTACATGACTAGAACGGAAAGAAAAAGAAACTTACAAGAACCAAAGTTGTAAAAATACAAACTTACAGGTACTAAATCTGTATTTAAGTCAATTTTAAAATGAGAGGATCTTATTTCCTTACTTTCTTATCTCTCAAATAAACATGAGTGTGCAAATTTAATTTGGTTGTGCTTAATATAGGCAAATGTGACGAGGACAAACCATATAATGTGGACAATGGGTGAGGATTTCCAGTACCAATATGCAGAGTCTTGGTTCAAGCAAATGGATAAATTAATTCACTATGTTAATAAGGTAAGGGATTATAATGCATATCCTAGCAATTCATTTTTATACAAATATTATTGATTGTATCATGCTGAGTTTAAATACATGTTTCTCTATTTTTAATCTTCAGGATGGTAGAGCAAATGCTTTGTATTCCACTCCATCTATTTACACCAGAGCCAAAAATGCTGCTAATCAAACTTGGCCACTGAAAACCGATGATTACTTCCCGTAAGTATCTGTTATTGTTTTGATTGAAAACAGCTTATGATCTTAACCACTTAATCACATTTCTGATTATTTCATATAGGTATGCTGATAGACCAAATGCTTATTGGACCGGCTATTTCACGAGTCGCCCTGCCTTAAAGCGATATGTTAGGATGCTAGGTGGATACTATTTGGTATAATATGAATATCAATGTCCTAAACAAAATAAATTTGATTGATGTTTGAGTTTAACGGTGATGCACTAACAATGTAAAATAGTTTTACACTGCTAGTCAATCACGATCCTCCTTTTATGGTAAGTTAGTTGACTTTTATAAAATTATTTTAAAAGTCATCTAAATGGTAAGTTGTGTGTCTAACAGTTTTACTGTTAGTGTATCACCATTAAATTCTTGATATTTCTTGTTTTATTTCCAAGCATTGTAATTAAAATAGGGACATTACTAACATTTCGATGTAGGCAGCACGTCAGCTTAAATTTTTGGCTGGAAAGAAATCAACCAAATACCATACTTTAGTAGACCTTGGAGATGCTCTAGGAATTGCACAACACCATGATGCTGTCAGTGGCACTTCCAGGCAGCATACGACCGATGACTATGCCAAACGACTAGCTATTGGAGCCTCTAAGGTCTGAAATTAGAACTTTTCCAATTTCAAATTTGATGATATTTTTTGTGTTTTGCATTTGTTTATCTGGTTAATTTTCCAAAAGCAATGTTTTCTAATAGGCTGAAGCAGTTGTTAGTTCTTCTTTGGCTTGTCTAACTAGTAAGAAATCAAGTGATCGATGTTCAGCACCTGCATCTTCATTTTCCCAGGTAAAGTTTCAAATGAAAAAGAGAAAAAATTGTTTCTCTATTTTTTACTAGTAATTATTATTCTTGTCCTAATGTCTTGCCAAAAAAAATGTTGAAGTTAGTTTGGCCATTGTTCCAGGCTTTCAGCTACAAATATTTCTATAAGACTTGTTTACAATCATTTGTAAATTATGTAATATGTAGTTATAGTTTCCTATTCTTGATTCTTTAATTATTTTTCTCCTGCTTGTTTCGTTATTGTTGGATTTTGGCAGTGTCAATTGTTAAATATCAGTTACTGCCCTTTGACAGAAGACAACATTCCAGAGGCTAAGAGCTTGGTAACTTTTTCTAAATTTTTGGTTAAGGAACTCTGGATAAATTTTATCTATCATATGCTAATAAAAACTTATCCAGGTAGTAGTGGTGTATAATCCAATTGGATGGAATCGCTCTGATATTGTCAAAATACCAGTGAGTACATATCAGTTACTTGCAACATGATAAAACAAATCAAATCATTTCCAATTTTGTACTGAAGGTGACAATTTGCATTAGGTTAATGATGATAATCTTATTGTTCAAGATTCATTGGGCAATAACCTCGAAGTGCAATATGTGTATGTGGATGATGTTACAAAAAAAATAAGAAAATTCTATGTGGAGGCTTATTTGGGTTTGTCACCAAAACAAGCCCCAAAGTACTGGCTTTTGTTTCAAGTGTCAGTTCCTCCACTTGGATGGAGTACTTACTTCATTTCAAAAGCTACTGGAAAAGGTATATATAGTTCCATCTTTCTCCATTTTCCAAGTCTAGTAATTTTCACTAAATGTTTGTTAGGCTCACTAGTCACTACTGGAAAACAAAACAGATGTAGTGTAGTGATTAATGTCACTAGTCACTACTGTGTGGCTCTATTGAGAAGACTGTATCTATCCAAGATCCATTTGAACATGTATAAATTTATTAATTTTTCTGCATTGAATATGCTTTGTTGGTGTTTCAACTTCACAGGGACTAAAACAAGA
Source organism: Amphicarpaea edgeworthii (assembly GCA_014843725.1). Taxonomy (NCBI): domain Eukaryota; kingdom Viridiplantae; phylum Streptophyta; class Magnoliopsida; order Fabales; family Fabaceae; genus Amphicarpaea; species Amphicarpaea edgeworthii. The sequence goes on from CM026325.1 coordinate 8,644,679, forward strand.
GATCCGTCTCAACTCAACAGTAAAAAAAAAGGTGATACCATTAACATAGGGCCAGGAAATTTGAAGATGTCCTTCTCTTCAACCTCTGGACAACTCAAACATATGTATAATTCCAAAACAGGAGTAAGTAATTTTGCAAGTTCATGTAGCATAAACCTTTTCAATCATCAAACTTCAAATTTTCATATTCCATGGCCTTTTATTGTTGGTAAACTTTAGTTTGTGCATGGTTGAATATATATTAAGTTTAACTTATGCATAAAGTCATTTTATTCTACAAGTATGCATAAGAAATTGATTTTAGTGCATAGCAAGTATGTTATTAATGGTATATTTTAGTGCATAGAAAGTATGTTATTAATGACAAAATTCTAAGGTGTAGTGGACAAAATTTCACGATTTTTAAATTTTCTTAGGTTGATATACCTATTAAGCAAAGCTACCTCTGGTATGAATCTAGTGAGGATTATGTTCAGGTATGTGATTTCTTTGCACATAAAACTCATTCTAATAACAAGTTAAATTAGTAGTGTATACTTTTTAATGTTGTGGTTTCTCCCATAGGCTTCTGGTGCATATATATTCCGGCCTAGTAGATCATCCACTCAAAATGTTTCAAGATCAGTAAGTTTCTTCCTTTGATCTGTTAACATGTGACAGTAGTTTTGTGTAAGATAATAATATAAGAAGTGTGATTACATAACCTCTGAAGGTCTAAATAGACAATAAGACACTCAAAGAAATCATTCAAATTATCTTGGGTTTGCTATTCTTCTAGCTTATTCAATTTATCAGAACCTATAACTACGCAAAAATATTTTAATGACTCAAGACCAAAAAATAAGTTTTTTATTAGGGATCAAAAAGTTATTTAAGCTTGATTTATTTGATATGCAGGTGCCTACCAAGGTAATCCGTGGCCCACTAGTTGATGAAGTTCATCAGAATTTTAGCTCTTGGATTTACCAGGTCAGTAACATAGCAGATTTAGAGGCAAGAGAGTATTTTGCATTCAGAGTATTTTTATTTTGAAGATTTTTATGTATTTTTTTTTACTTATGATAAATGTATGGATTTAAAGACACAAGAATGATTGATGAGTATGTTTAGACAATAATTGTGCGTGATTTAATATTGAAAATTTGCACATTGTTGGGGGAAAAGAATAAAAGAATCATTGTAGTGGAAAAAGCTGCAACTCATCTCTTCAATTTAAGTTCATTTTAAGTTATAGATGATTACAGTTATCCAACACATTGTAATTAAATAGTACTCTGATTGAATTCTTAAATGCCTTTGCTCTATCATGAATAACTTTTTCTTACTATTTGTTTACTTGTTAGGTTATTAGGCTTTACAAAGACAAAGACCATGCTGAAATCGAATTCACTGTAAGTTATGTTGTCTAGTCTAGTGAAATACCTTTCATGTTTTGTACCAATTACCAGATAGAATATTGTGACAATTAATTTGCCTAATCTGGGTTCTGGATTCTGAAGTAGCAAGAACAGCATATATATATATATATATATAAAAGGTTCTAACATAAGTTTATGCATGAAGATTGGTCCAATTCCTACGGATTATAGAGTTGGAAAAGAGGTGATCTCACGGATGACAACAAATATGGCAACAAGCAAGGAGTTTCATACTGATTCCAATGGAAGAGATTTTCTTAAACGAGTAATCTCATAACTCTGTTCTATTTATAATGAAATCCTCTAGGAGAAAAATTGCAGCATTGACTTATATGACCCTTAAAAATGTCAATGCAGGTTCGAGATCAAAGGGAGGATTGGCCTCTTCATGTTACTCAGCCAGTAGCAGGAAACTATTACCCTGTAAAAATCTTTTACTCTCTTAATTTCATTAGGATTTCGAGTTTTAATTGCAGACATGAGGAGTGCTAGCGACACTCTCTCTAACCCTCTCTTTTTGATACTTTCCATGTCATTGGTTGAAATTTATTGGAAATTATCAATTTGGATAGGTATCATCTAAATTATGATAGAGCATCCTAAAATGAAATGTGAAATCCATCAAAATTGATGTTTTTGATTAAATTTTATCCAATCACAAGAAGGGTGTCTAAAAGAGTGTATCAAAGAAAGTGTTGCTATCATTTCTTTTGCAGATATTGCAGTAAACTAATAAAAATCTTGATTAAATTTATACAAAACTATGCAAAATCATTTTTTCTCTGTCCAGCTTAATCTTGGAATATACACTAAGGACAAGAATTCTGAGTTCTCAGTATTAGTTGATCGTGCCACTGGTGGGGCTAGCATCAAAGATGGTGAGGTGGAATTGATGTTTCATAGGTATTCAATCAATCTATCTTTTGTTGTCGAATTCAAGATTACATATTTTGTTCCATACTAACTGTTAACATTCAATGTTTACTACTCAAGGCGTATTTTTGGGGATGATAATCGAGGAGTAGGGGAAGAACTTGATGAACAAGTTTGCGTGAACAGAAATATTCATGCATGTGAAGGACTAACAGTATGGCCAGTGTCATCATCAATTATTTTTAATATTTCTTTGCTTACTATTGACTGAGTGAAAAATTTAGTTTGGTTTTCTGAAAGATGTGGATTGAAACACTCTCTTTTGCTAGCTTGGTAGAAAAACTAGAAACTAGAAATAGAGTAATAGACTCAATTGGTTGAACATGATACGTGAATATTGTAAACCTCTTGGTACCGTGTTTGACTTCTATGGATAAAAAAAGAAACTATGTTTTGCTTTCTTCTATCTATATGTATTATGGTAGCATATTTATCCCTTTTTTTCATCATATCAGGTCAGAGGAAATTATTATATGAGCATCCACAAGCTTGGAGCTGGCTCACGGTGGCGTCGTACAACTGGTCAAGAAATTTACTCACCGTTCTTATTGGCTTTTACACATGAGGTAAGGCTGAGTTTCAGGTACTTCTTCGTGGAAAAATCATCACCATAATACATCTTATGAGACATTAATTTATTGATCTATCAGAACTTGGAAAGTTGGAAGTCCTCTCATTTGACCAAAGGAACTATCATGGATCCAAATTACAGCTTGCCTCCCAATGTTGCTTTGATAACTCTTGAGGTACAACAAATTAATGCTATAAAAAGATCTATATATAGCACTCTTGACACTGTTTCTCTCTAACTAAAATATTTTGCAGGAGTTGGATGGTGGAATTGTGCTTCTCCGGTTGGCATATCTATATGAGGTAAGTTTATAAAAATATTCATCACCCTTTTCTAATATACCTTCTAATGAACCAAGCCAAGGTGATATAATATCTTGCATAAATACATATTTTAGCATAATTCAGTTGCAGTAAGTAATAATCTCTTTTTTATTGCAATAATAATATTTGTAATATACTTCTCATATATTTCTCTCATGTTGTCAATGTGATTAGCCGAGTGAAGATGTTGAGTATTCAACTCTGGCCAAAGTTGAACTGAAGAAGTTGTTTGCCAAAAAAAGGGTATCTAAAGCCTCTTCTCACATATAAATATACTTAAATTCTCACCCAATTTTGTTTATCTTTGTGATGCACATACTTAGATTAGCATAATTTGAAATAAGTTCAGTTTTGTCATGTGAAACTTAGTCTATGGTGGGTGATTTGGTGTTTTATTCTTCAGATAAAGAAGTTAAAGGAGGTGAGTTTATCAGATAACCAAGAGAAATCAAAAATGAAGAAGATGACATGGAATGTTGAAGGGGATGACAAATGGCAAGAACCTCAAACAATTAGAGGTGGCCCTGTCAGAAATGATGATCTTTTGATTGAGCTTGGTCCCATGGAAATAAGAACTTTCCAATTGGAATTTTGAAATAATACATTTCAAATCAACATTGGTAATTTTATTTGATGGAATAAACATGTTTGATCTCATGTTTTTTAATCTTGGGAAAAAGGAGTAAACAATAACCTTGAAATTTTAGTTCTTAACCATGATTACAGCTTCTTTTAATTGTTGAATAAACCCAACTGTAATGAAATAAGATTCATGTTGGTCGTGGTTGTGTTGAATAAGATGTCGTGTAATCCATGTTTGATGTTTCTTTATTAAATTGTTGTTTTCCTTTCTAATTGCAAAAAGGCTGACTAATCTATAGATCCTGCAAGTGAAGTCCCTCATCTTATCAGCATACACAGATTGGGTTGTATATGATGTGAGGTTGAGATATGAAGTATATTAAGTTATAAACACTACCCAATAATGCTAACTCCAATTTATTCTAATAAATTCTAAATTTTATAGACATGTCTTCATAACTTGAGATTGTTGTTCAACCATGATTTATAAGTAAATAAAGTTGTGTTTTAAAATCAACCATTTATTAACTTAAAATGTTAATACTGAAACTTTCAAAAATCTTAAAATATAGTTAAATTTTAATTTTAATTAATTTCTAATTATAATTTTTATTAAAATATTATTAGTTACTTAATAAATAAATAAAAAATAACACTCACCTCTCACTTGCAGAAACCAGTTCCGTACCGAGATCAACGCGGGAAACTTCCACGGCAGTTAACGAACGCCACGTGTCACTTTATCGTTTGTCAGTTTTCTTTCCGTTTCTCATTTGAAACTCCAAATCCACACAACGGTAACGACCTTGGAAGATGTAAAACTGGGTTCATCAATGGCGTCTGAAAATGAAAACACTAACAAGAAAAACTCCCTGTACCCGCAGGTAATCGTTTCAAACCCCGAAACATGCTATTCAAAATCTTCCTCCTCCTCCAATCTCTACCCCAAAATCGACGAGGTTGAGTGCAACCTCGTCGAAAACCTCTTCCCGGAAAGCACCACCCCCTCGGCGCCGCCCGTCGCCGGCGAGGAAGTCCTCATCAAGGTCCCCGGCGCCATCCTCCATCTCATCGACAAAGAATGCAGCGTCGAGCTCGCCTGCGGCGACCTCGCCATCATCTGCCTTCACCAGGGGAAGAACGTCATCGCCCTCTACGCGCGAGTGGGCGACGAGATCCAGTGGCCCCTGGCGAAGGACGAGGCCGCCGTCAAGGTCGACGACTCACACTACTTCTTCTCCCTCCGAGTCCCCGAGCAGGAATCAGATTCCTCCTCGAGCGATGAGGAGGGAAAGGTAGCAAAACTTCTAAATAGGAACAAGAAGAAGAAAAAGAAGAAGAAAAACAAAGATCCTGGTGGCAGCGTGCTGAGCTACGGCTTGACGATAGCGTCGAAGGGGCAAGAGGATTTGGTGAAGGAGCTGGACAAGGTGTTGGACGAGTGCAGCGCTTTCTCGGTGCAAAAGGTGTTGGAGAAGGCGAAGAAGGAAGGGGAGGCGCTGGACGGGTCGGTGGCGCTGGAGATATCGCCAGCAGATCTGATGAAAGAGGAGAAGAAGGAGATGATGGAGGAGATGTGTACCGCATATTGGACTACATTGGCCCCTAACGTGGAGGATTACAGCGGAACCGCTGCGAAGCTCATCGTGGCAGGTTCTGGACAGTTGATCAAGGGAATTCTGTGGTGTGGAGATGTGACGGTGGAGCGGTTGCAGTGGGGGAACGAGGTCTTGAAGAGGAGGATGGAGCCGGGCGCGCAGAAAGAGGTTAGTCCTGAAACCATGAAGCGGATCCGAAGGTGAGTGTGCTCTGAATTAACCGAATTGGTCAAAAACCATTCTAACTTTGTATCCAAACAGACTTTTAAACGAATTTGTCAACAACTATGCCGCAGCACTGATACTTCAATTTGCTTTACGTATACATGTCTAGTATTGATACTCTTGGGTATACTTCACTGATATATGTGAAGTATCTAAGCCTTTAAAAGTTATGAAAATGCAATACATAGGAAATGCTTCTAATTATAGAAACACAGAAACATTGTCCCTTGAAGAACCAAAAATGAAAATTCCCCTCCTTGTTGATAGTTTTAAGAAAGGAATTAGATTGATACTACTCTCTCAAGTTAAATAAATTAAACTTCTCTCTCAAGTTATATACGTCTCAATTTTTTAGGAGCTCTGTCCTAATCTAAGGAGTATATTTGGTATATTTAGTGAAATTTTGCAGAAATCAAGTGGTTCAAATGCATTGATCAATTAACTCTTATCTTGTACTCATTTGTCAATACTATGAATAGACTCACACAAAAGTTCTGAGGACTACAATGAAATAAAAAAATTAGATAATTTTCTTATACTCCAAGTCTGAAACTAAAATTGTTCTCTTTCAGTATTGCATTTGTTCCTGTTACAATAGATAATTAATGACTCGAGTACTTTCCAGCTTACTGCTGTATTATGCTGTCTATCCAATGTTTTATTAGACAAAAAAGTTATAGTCTGCGACTTTTAGGTAGCTAGGTTTATTTGTCCTTTGTTTTTTAGTCCGTTACTTTGTTTGAACATGAACATTTGAATAACTGATATTGTGTTTTTCACTTTTCTGTCTTTATACAGGGTTAAGAGAGTGACCAGAATGACAGAGAGTGTTGCAAATGGGGTTCTCAGTGGAGTTGTGAAGGTCTCTGGATTTTTCACTAGCTCAGTGGCAAATTCAAAAGCGGGAAAGAAAATTATCAGCCTTCTACCCGGCGAAGTTGTGCTGGCTTCATTGGATGGATTCAGTATGTCAGTTATCTTCATCCCTGGCTTTTATGGGGGCCTTATGATGATTTGCAACCACCACTATAATGTTGTTTTAGTTCTAAGCAGTATAAGATCAAGCAGCCAATGATCCTGTTAGTTCAGTAGATATTATATACTTTACTCAGTCAGTTATTATACTGATGATGATTTTTTATTATATAATTTTTTTTATAAATAGGCAAAGTGTGTGATGCTGTTGAAGTAGCAGGAAAAAGTGTCATGTCAACATCTAACACTGTGACAACCGAGCTTGTCAATCACAGGTAAAGTCAATCTATGGTAAAATACCTACAGAAGAAAGTATGAAATTAGGTACTGAATTTGATGATACTATGATCTTTGGTCATGCTCTGATGCTGTTATGCCTAGAATGTAAAAACCCCATGCTGAGCATGAGAATTGAAATTTTAATTGTGGCTCTGAAACCTGTGAATGTGGACATCTTGAATTCCCAGTGTCCTATCCACATGATGCCACCAAAAATACTGGGGTTTGCATGACACCTTCAGCTTAAGAAACACCACCTATGAGTTAACTGCTAATAAAAGTAGAAGGTGTTGCCAAGTTGGGAACCAGCTGCCCAAATTCTTTCCTTGTTTTCCTTCTTGATGTGGTTCAGTATTCTATGACCTGCTCTAGTAGCTAATGAAATTCATGATCCTTAATTTATTCTAATACTCGAATTTTGTGATGTGTCGCTGACAAAACAATTTTTTTCATTGTTTCAAGTCCCTGATAAATAAAAAATTGTTTTGAGTCTCTTTTAGTTAAGTAAAGATGTGTCATCATCTCAAGAGATCTTCTTAGCATATATAACGGTTGAGATGGTGCCAAATCATCAATAAAAACTCAACAAAATAAAAAAAATTATCAGAACTCGGAACAACAAAAGAAATTATCAATGACTTAAAGCAAAATTTGATTAATTATCATGACCTAAAAGTTATTTAAGTCTTTTCCAATTACCTTGACCTGCTTTGAAAATGGGAGCATACAACATGGGGGGAATGGCGCCAATGTTCTACTCTAACTCATGTTGTGAGCAATTTGGTAATGTGGAAACTGCAGATACGGAGAAGAAGCTGCTAAGGCAACAAGTGAAGGAATGGATGCTGCTGGTCACGCTGTGGGGGCTGCATGGGCTGCATTTAAGATTCGACAGGCTCTCAATCCTAAGAGTGCTATACAACCTAGCGCACTGACCACAACTGCAGCTAAAGCTGCTGCTGCAGAAATGAAGAGTAAAATATCAAAGTGATTTATGGCAGGAGTACTTCTTCAATTAAGGTTTTGAGTTTTGAGCATCCTAACATCAATAACCACTGCACTGCTATTCATTACCACGGTTCCTTTCAGGCCAGGTGGGAACATTGTATATATTGTTATAGGTGGAAGCATTGATGTATGTTTTGATGTTTTTTTCTTTAAGGTAACTGTATTTATTGTTCTGGTGGCAAGAACATCACTCATTTAGTCATTTTTAGTGATTAGTGTTGGAAACTAATGAATTCTACTTCTGTCTCTCATTTCCATGATTCCTGATCTTTGGTCAGCATTAGATTTGTCCCAAGAAGTATATAAATACAGGAATTCTACTTCCACACAACATTTTTTATAGCAATGTTTACAATTTAGGAGAAGAGAGAGATAGAAAGAGAAGAGAGAAGTGTAAGATAAAATGGTTGATTTTATAGGCAGAGGTAAAGAGAAAAATTGAGTTGTAAATGTGTTTTTAAGAATTTATTGTAAGCATGATGGTATCACTCATAAATGCATTTTCACTTTCAGTTTGTGAGGAAGTGGCACAACCAAAATTTGCGTGATGAGTTATAAATTTGAGAATTGGAGGTTTTTGTAAAATCATATTCGAAAATCAGCCCTGAATCCTGATGAGTGATAAGTTTGAACATTCACTGTCATTTTACTTTGTTTCCACCTTCATTGTATCCTTGCTACTATTATTATGTGACTATTAATTGACTTTTTTCTTTTAACTATGAATTCTGTTGTCTCCGATTGTGACACCAACCTAACCTTGTCATACTTTCAAGTACCATCAACAAGTGAAAATGTAGATTACTATAATTGGATTAGTAGTGCCGAACTTGAGTTGAATAATTTGCAACATGTCAAAAATTCAAACTTTATTATCTTCATTGTATTTAAAAAAGCAACATGTCATAAATGCAAACTTTGTTATCTTCGTTGTACTTAAAAGCAAGGGAAAGTGAAAATGAAATAGGATTTCTTTTCCTGGTGCTTGACAGAGGGTATGAAGGTTAAAAACTTTGTTCACATCACAAGCAGCAGAATAATAAGAGAGATTTATTTTTGTGCTTAAATTTGCAAGTAACATTTCCCTCCACTTTAGGAGGGAATAATTTTTATCAACAGGACCTACTAAGTTTTTTTTATTTCTTTCTGTTTTTTCTTCTCAAACAAACAATAGAATTTTGATATTTCCATTCTATCTCACTCTTCACCCCTTCCTTCCGCTTTGTTTACACTCAAACAAACAATTGCTAGTACAATAGGTAGTGATTTGTGTTTCTTAACTAAGTAGTCTAGGATTTAAATCCTAGATTAACTCAAGTATATCATAAACTATGTGGGAAGAATAATATATTAATTGTGTATTTACAATCTACGACAAAGATTAGTCACTTCTAACAGGAACTATTTTGTATTAATATCATATTCAGCAAAATAAAAATTAAAAAAAACAAAAAACAAAGCATAGTATAGTAATGTAAAATGTAAGTGGACTACATACACATGACAAAGAATTTTATTCTATTACTTGTGCCTTGAAGAATTGGGAGCATTACCCAGTCAGCAATCTACAGAGTTTACTTTATACTTAGAGTCTTAGTGATCCCTTCAATTATCTGGGTAGCCAAAAGGGAGGGAATCAATAAAGGCATGCATGCCATGTTTTCCCAATTCCAATAGAAGTTTATCTTGATTTGGTGCACAAGGTAAGCGTGTAGAATAAAATGGCTGCTGATGCATTGATCAGACTAGTAGATTTGTTAGATACTATAAACTTTGGGGTTAGAAGGAGCTTATGATTATTTATAGAGAAATGACATAAACACACTCACTTGAGCACATTCTATTTAATTGGTTAAAATTTATTGAAAATTACAAAAGTTGGTGGTCTCCACATCAAATTGGGTAGATCTCATATCCTATTTAATTACTCTAATTTTGTTGTTTTCAATTAATTTCGACTTATACAAAGGAGTGTGTCCAAAAAATGTGTTTGAGAGTGTGACCATAACACTCCTCTTATTTCTATGATTCAAGGATGGAGCTTGTGACTAATCACGGTGTTTCTACAAAAAAGATAGATAAATCTTTTATTTAGTGATATAAATCAATTGCTAGCTCTAAACCAGATTTTGCAGTAGATTAATGGTGATGCGTGATTTCCAAATGTTAATTATGGGAATATCAAAACATGTAATGTGGTGAATATTTCCAAAAGTCAATTGGGCCCTTCCGGTCAATATTTATCTAAATGGAGATTTACTTTTTGCACCTCCCACTTTGCTTTCTTCACCTCCCACTTTTATGTGTGTGAACAAAGTTGTCCCAACCCAAAATCCCCATCCCCTTTCATTTCCCTTGCCTCTGCGCCACCATGTACCCCGCCATGCCTCCCTTGCATTTGGCGTCGCTCGCCATCATCCCTTCCCTTGGGATGTGCACAAACAAACATGTGGGATGGAGTCAAAACATGAATGAGAAGTGTTGCACAAAAGATTGAAAGTCGAAAATGGATTGTTATTCTATTTTAGAATACCAGAATAACTATTTAAAAGTGTAAATTTGATGTTTCAGAATAAACTTTCAAAATATATATTTTATTCTAAAATATTTATTCCAAAATATAAAATTGTTATTCTAGAGTCTTATTCACTTTTACTTTAATTACCAAAAGTAAAAAGTGAAATAAACATGAATAAAAAACATAATTAATCTTAAACAGATGTAGTATTCCACACTTATGTTGAAAATATAAATACCAAAACATAATTATTCTTAGTTTATTTTTTAATAGGCTCTCTGATTATTATTTCTTTTAATATAATTGCACAATTCGACAATTAGAACGTTAAGCCATGTAATTAACTTAGAAATGTGCAGTTATAATTCTTGAACTTGACATAGTGAATTTAGAATAGTCTTCCACACAGTTATATTTTTTTAGAAAAGTGACAATCCAATTCAAGTGATAGAATTATTATTGTCCATCCACAGCTATTTTGCTAAATTTCTTCAATTTTTATATTATTCATTTTCATGCGCACTTGATGAGTCAACATATCACACCCTTTTTGTTTAACTATCACCTTCATTAACATATATAAATTACTGTTAACTATTAAGAGAAAAACTGGGTCTATATGATCCTTTGGCATCTTTAGCTGACGATGATGTTTAATATAAAATAGTTTATATATATATTTTTTTTTTTTGCAAGGGACCAGACATCAGTGCAATCAATTTAATATCTAACGACGGTGATGATGTTTTCCTTTGAAGTCATTGTAGCGAATCAAATGCTTAAGTGGTTAATATATATATATATATATATATATATATATATATATATATATATATATGTCATGTGCTTTTTTACCTAAGCATGTTATGCTTAATTACTAATTTGTTTCATTATTTTATAAGATGTTCAATTTTGTTCAACTATATATTGGTGTCCCGTCACAACACAGTAGTATGTGTTCATCATATAGAAAAGACAACTTTAAAATATTTTTAAAAATAATGAGATAAAATTAAATATTTTTAAAATAATAGGAAGAAATTGAACATTTTACAAAAATAATGAGAACAAATTAGTAATTAAGCCAACATTCTACTCAACAAATTAACCTATCACACAACACTCACTTAGTTATAAGTTATAACCCACTACAAATTAAATTCCTATTCCTTTAAATTCATTCTTAAGTCACAACAAGAAAATGTATCTATAGAAGTGTTAATTTAGATTTCTTTTCTTCCAAGTGTTAGAAGTTTTATTTAAATTTTTTTAGGAAGTTTTATACTTTTATTTAATTTTAAGATTGATTAAATTTTTTTATTTTGGAAAGGATGTGATATTGAAATTCTAAAAATAATTCAAATTCCACGGATAAAAAATTCTACCATAAAAATGAAAAAGATTATGAGAAGTGGTCCTTCGATAACAAAAATCAAGAATAAAAAGAAAATGACTATAAGACTCATTTGAATTGGTTGCAAATTTTTAATTTTTAAATGTAAATTTTTTTTAAAAAAATGTGTTTGACAAAAATTGAGTTAAAATAATTTTTAACTTATTTTTAAAATACTTCTACCTTTATTTTCAAAATAAAAAGAAAAAATATCATGAATTTGATTTTTGATTTTAAAAAATATCACCTCCTTACATTTAAAATAGTTTCTTGTTATCATTATCTTAGCATTACCATAATTACTATCATTATCATGTTGTTATTTTCATAGTTACCATCACTATCTCCTTTACGAATACTGTGTCATTTCTATGGTCTCTGGGATTATACTTGTATCCCATTATTATATACTTTAATTTCATCATATAACTTTTTTCTGCATGAAATTTCCAACTATACAACTTAATTATTTTATTTAAAGCCATAGCTGCTAGTCATAAGGATATGATGAACTATTTTTGCAATTATATGAACCTGCCCCCTCGAATAATTCTGCGTTATAAATATAAACTCCATCCACAATAAACAAATTGAAAAAGAAACACCATCCACTTAATCAGCAGAATGAACTGCTTGCTTGCAATTGTCATTAAAATTGTCCAACAGTAGAAAAGTTTATTCGTTTTTTTACTGCCGATAAGCACAAAAAATTCCTTAAAGCGATTCCTGAAAGCCTCACACCTAAAAATTTCCACCTCTCATTGGACCTCAGGAATGTAATTCTCTCATGGCCCAAAAAAAAAAACAACAATTGGTATCTGAATTCAAAGAATAGAACTTCAAAATTTGATTTTGAATATGACACCTTTGTCCATTGTCCACTCCCTTAGTGACCAAAGATTTTGCATATCTACAATTGCTTGCTCCCAACATGTTTGTGTATATCAATAGTAAATTACCTGAACACAATTAATTTGCAGCTAGCAATGGAATTTTAAGTGGTCGACACAGTCAACTTGGGAAAATATATGCTTTCATGTGTATGTGTAGTTGTGTACATGTCATTGTCCTAACTTTCAAGTATTCTAATAATTGGCCAGAACTTCTTTGTCTCTTTTGTAAAATACAGAAGAAGGACCCCAAGTTGAGAGCCACATTATCACAATAAGGGTACTAATTGGGGGAACAAAAAGAATGACAAGTTGCAGAGTCTTTGATCAGCATGTAAAAAAGTAAGAGAAATGTTATAATAAAACTATTTAACATACTTTTTTTTTCTTATACACACAATTTTTTATTGGTTAAAATTTATCGACTATTACAATTTCGTGAAATTCACGTCTTATTTTATGATTATCTTTATTTTATAATTTTGTGCAGTGTAATTTTAATTGTAAGAATTCACATCATTAAAGAGTGTGTTGTTGGTACTTAAAAAAAATAAAAATAAAAAGTGTATTACTTATTGTAATATAAATGACAATAGATTTTTTAAGTATAATCTTGATGATTTGGTTCTTGATATGTTCTCTTTTAGGTATGCAATGGAAATGGAATAGTGTGGAGGTTGCTTGTCATCAAGCAGTTCAATGTTTTTCCCACTATAAGCCATTAAAATAAGACCTTAATTAACCCTCATCTTAATTAGTGCTTCAATATTCATATTTTATTCTAAGTTCTGTGAGGGAACAGTGGAAAACCACAAAGGGGTTTTGTATGGATTAGTGACTTGGAACACAAACATGCATGTGTTTTAGAGGACTTCAAATTTCTGGTTTGTGTTAACTCTTCTCTACGGCGTTAGGCCCACATTAGTATTGTATCAGCTAATTAAATTTTCTTGTTATAGTGGTTTTATTTATATTTGGGATAAGAATTAGTACATCATGTTTTGGTTACCAGCTACCACCCATTAACACAAAATATAATAGGTATATATTTGCTTTTTTTTGCTTGACATTTTTCACACTACCGTTTCAAAACTTTTGTTCTACTTTATTTTGGGGTTATCCTTTGCAGTAGAAGCGTTACATGAGTCATCCCATCACACTAATTTTACTCTTAATTTACACATGTTGGAAAGTTAGAATTAGACTAATAATGAGCATTACACCATGACATAAAGGGTATATAGGTTGGAATTTGAAATTATACATCTAAATATGAGTTCATGTTATATTTGTATTTATCTAAGCCATATCTAATACTTCTTAATTTTTAAAATTTGAGGTATGCTAATAGCACGCTCTCTAAATCATTTTTTATAGGTTTAAATTTAATGAAAATTATAAAATTGAGATAGAGAGATAATCATTAAATAGGATAAAGATCACAAAATTTTATAATTTTTAATAAATTTCAATCAATAAAAGGAAGTGTATCCAAAGAATTTATTACAAAATGAATTCTTAACATTTCTCTTAAAATTTATATTCAATGATAAAGATGAGGACATAAACTCAAAATTTTTTTTATATTAAGAAACCAGGACAATGTAAAAAAATATTAAGGATTCAGAACAAGATTCAAGTATTTATATGATGAATCTAAAATTTATATACGAGCATAGTTAAATTTATTTAGTTATTGACACTTAAAAACTTGTTTTGCATTTTCTCAATTTAAATGACAAATGTGGCAACACTACCACTTTTAGGAACTAAAGTAGTTCTTTACTCATCAAAATTTCATCCATCAACATGCAAAACTCTTTGTTTATATGAAAGAACATATTCTTGTATGAGTTTGTTGATATGAAACAAAAAGTTTTGTAAGCCATGTGTTATGAGTCCCACGTAGAGTAATATAATAAGCTAAGGTATTTAAGTTGTGAAATTCTTAAACTGATGAATGGACTAAACTTTTGAGTTAAACTCGTGCTCAAGTCATAACACTTTCTTCTCCAACTATAAATTGGATACTTAACGCTTTGTGAGTAACAAATATATGCCAGTCTGAAAATAAAAAAGTATTTTACATACACTATAACAGTGAGAGCAATATTGACATTAAATCTCAATAATTTTTTCTAACTGTTTTGCTGAAGATATAGCTAGTCTCAATAAAATGCAAACTTTTGTAATTTGGCTATTATGTGGTTTTGCCTTTTTGCTTTTATTTTTTTTTTAGTCTTCTTTATGCTTTGAATAGCCAAGACATTAGGGGTAGTAGAAGTGTAGTTGTTCTTCTGATTTGTGTGTTTGATTTGTCCACCCAATAGCATGTATTGTAACAACACTTACGCAGACACATCCAGATGCATGCTAATCAACCAACCAACCAACCAGCTAATTAAACCAGTCAGACTGAAAATGACTTGATTGAAATTTTAAACAACTCACTGCTTAATGAGTGACTGTTTTTGCAACCGACCTAATTTCAAAAGGTAAATAAGTTAATCCAATCAATTTAACCTGTTTTTGTTTTAATCGTGATATTGATGCGGATTATTCAGCTTGTTTGTTGATAATTAATCTTAATAAAAAATTCTGACCAACTACTTTAAGTGAAATCTTTTCTTATTATTTTTTTATGATTAAATTGTACTTTTGATTCGTTTAGCTTTTTAAATTTATGATTTATAGTTTTTTTATTGTAACATTTAGTCTATAATTTTGTAAATTGATGATTTTGGTTTTCTAATCAATTATTAATTAATAATTATGATTAATAAATTTATTAAATTAATTAAAAATTATTAAATTTTTAATAATCTTTTACATGAAGAAAAACTAATAAAAAATTAAAAATAAATATTTTTAACATTAAAAATAATAAAAACTACAAAAAAATCATTTTAATCACTTTTAATAATTAATATTTTTTAATTAATTTGATAATTCTACTTATCATAATTATTAATTAATGATTGATTAGATAATCAAAATTATCAATTTATAAAATTAAAGGAACTAAATATTACAATAAAAATACTAAAATAACCAAAATTATGAATTATATGTGAAAAACTATAATGACTAAAGCTGAAATTTAGTGTTCTTTTTTTTTTTTTTTTAATTTCGAGTTCTCGGGCTGCTCAATGATTTTAAATAGTTTGGTTCGATGGTAAACGCTTGTCACTCTCTTTTTTTTTTTTTTTGCTAGATTTATCATTTATGTATACCAAACTAATTGAGATAAATTAAATCCATTTACCTTTTTCTAATTGTAATTCTATTATTTACATTATCGTGCAAAAAATAGTGGTATAAATGTGTTCTAAGCTTTGGTATGGAAACAGAAAAAAAAAAAAAAAAAAAGTGGACCAAAAGAATAATACTACTAGAATTGAACATAGAAAAGTAATGATAAATGGGATTCGTTGACTCATACATGACTTCCGGGCAGAAGTAAGAAGCTTCATGAATGATTGAAGACAAAAGAGACTAGTGTGGGCGCCACTGCACCCGATTCATAGTATCCAAACCCAAACACGACACGAGTGTAAGTTCTTCTTGTTCCTTAGCTTGGTTCTTCCCTCTGCTTATTTGCACTTTGTAGTAACAACACTAATAAGAGTAAACTTTTAAATATGTTTTTATTTTTTAAATTTGAGTTTTTTTTTAGTCATTTAAATTAAAAATTATTTATTTTAATTTTTCAAACATGAAAAATATTATTTTTAGTCCTTTTTTTTCATAAAATTGTCTATTAAAATATATAAATTTTATAATTTAGGTTGATTTTTTACTATTAAAATTAAATTATAACGATAAAAAATTGACATAATTATAAATTTTATATACTTTGTTTTTAAAAATTTAGAAAAGAAAAATTAAAAATAACCTACGTTACATTAAAGGATTAAAAAAAAAAATTTATTTTATCTTTAGAGATTCAAAACAAATAAACATCTTATTTAAAAAACTAAAAACAGCTCATGGCAATATCAATGGTTCAAATTGGGCCAAGCCTAAGCCTAGTATTGGGGCACAATATGGAAGTTGCAAATGTGGATAAGAAAGGCACAAGGAATAAAACACCACCACACCCATTCACTTTTTACACACACTACGACCGGGAAATGACATCAAGTACAATTGGCATGACTTTTTTTTTTAAAATATATAAAAATCGAAGACAATATAAAAAAATTTACAATATTTGTATACTCTCTGTTTGATTAAATCAACTAAACTCTTTTCATAAAATACAGTTAGCATGATTGAAAAAACTTTAAGGCTACTTATATGTATTATTTGTATTAGTTTCCTATATATGATAAATTTGTTTTTTTTGGGTTTTACAATAATTATTTTAAAAGTCCTACCTGTCATGGTTTCTGACGGGTTGATAATATAAAATTTTGCACATCCATAATACATAAAAACTAAATTTCAATTTATTATTTAGAAGTTAATTACTTGCTTGTCCGATCGGAGGAAACTATAGTAGGGGAACAAATATTTGAAAAGCTTATAAATTATATCCCTGCCAGCCACACAAAATAATATTAAAATTTGCATCTTCTTTATAATCTTAAACAAGTGTTAAAAAGGGTGAACATGACTTCCACCTAAGTAGAGTCTAGGAATTATAGATAGATGTACGCAATTTTAGCCTTGATAGGTTCTTGATTTTAATAGGGAAGAAGTGTTATTATTATCCAATTAAAATTCCTGAAAAGCTACTTTATATGTTCATAGCTGCTTCAACTACAAGTAACACAACAGTGAAATTTTATGTGACAAAGTTCTTCTGAAAGTTCTGTATGGTAACCAGGTTCAAGGTAGCCAAAAAATGGGAACTACCAAGTGCATATACGTTTTTGATAGATTACAGAGTTTTTTCACTTGTTGGAAGAAAAGCACCATGCCAATTACTGGCAGAAGAATTTTCCACAGGGATGTGGAAAAGGAAGAGTTTCAGTATGCCAGCACTCAATGCCTCTCATCCTACTACAGTGTCTTTGTGGTTCGTCTAGCAATCATGGTTAGTTGTTAATCTTTCCCTCTATGATTAGAATTTTGGTCTCTGATTGAGTTTTATAGCTGTAGTTACAATATATGGTTGATGTGCTGAGAGAGATTGTTTAAAATGCTAAAAAAGGGTCAATTGTGATTGAATGATTAGACACCCTTTTGTGTAAATATGATTGAATTCACAATTTGTTTTGTGCAGGCCATGCTAGCCATCTTGATTGGTCTTCTCACTTTCCTGACATGGCATTTCACAAAGATTTACACAACAAAATCTCTTAATAGCTTGGCTTATGACCTGCGTTATGAACTTCTGCAACGCCCCATCTTGAGGATGTGGAACATTTTGAATTCCACTGCGGAAATTACAACTGCTCAGGTTAAGCTGTCTCAGTATGTGATCAGAAGCCACACCAACACTAACCTTGCCACCAAAGCAGACCAAGTTGAGGTTGAATTGACTGTTGTTAACTTTTTCATTGTTATACTTTTGTTTTTCTGTGTTGGGAAGTCCCACATGGCCTATCTCAACTCTCGGGGTATAACTTATATTATCTGTTGGACAACTTTACTTGATGTTAATTGGTTTTAAATTGAAATATAACATGGCATTAGAGCAGCTTATAGTCCATATTGATAAATCACCTATTCCGATAGGCTTGCCTGTTCTGGCGGGCATTGCATAAATTGGTTTTAAGCTGAAATTTAACATTCTCCTCTTATGTTTGATTCCATTTGCACTTAGAAATTTGAGTATTGTTCCAACTCTTACCAGATGTATGACGCGATGAGAGCTGTGACGTGGGCACTGTTTGCTAGTAAAAAGGCTCTCAATTCAATAACTGTCAAATACAAGAATGGATTTGTCCAAGCATTCCATAGAGACCTGAAGGATAACAACACCTTTTACATTTATTCTGATCTTGCAAATCACTCCACGGTTGCCGGTGGCTACAATGAGATGAATCCACGTTTGTCGCGTGAAGCTTGGAATGATAAAGGCATTCATGGTATTCACAAGCCTGCAATTTGGTATCGCGAGCCACTTGATCCCGTCAGCGGTGAGAAGATTGGAAAAGTAATGCCAATTGCACCAGAAGACTCAATCAACATAGCTGGCCTCTCCCAAGTGCCTGATGGTGTAGCTTCATGGCATGTTGCTGTTAGCAAGTTCACAGATTCACCACTGCTTTCTGCAGCATTGCCAGTTTGGGACTCTTCTAACAAAAGCATTGTGGCAGTTGTGGGGGTCACAACTGCACTTTACAGTGTGGGGCAGCTCATGAAAGAGCTAGTTGAGATGCATAGTGGTCACATGTATTTGACCTCCCAAGAGGGTTACTTGCTTGCAACTTCCACAAATGCACCTCTGCTGTCAAATTCTACCAAGCCTCCTAAGCTTAAGATGGCTGTTGAATGTGAAAATGAAGTCATAAGAGAGGGAGCTCAGTGGCTACAGAAAACCTATGGCAACAATTTCCCTCAAAGTCATGAGCTTCATGTAGAGAATGTGAGGCTAGGCCGCCAACAATACTACATCGACTCGTTCTTCCTGAACTTGAAGAGACTTCCTCTGGTACTTCTAATGACACTTCACCTATTCCTTACATTTGATCTTATGTGTAACATTTCTTTTAAAACTTTACAATGATTTATAGATGGGTTTAAAGGTGATGCACTAAGTAAAATAGTTTTACACTTTCACACTATCAGGCAATCAAAACTCTCTATTTATGATAAGTTATTTGACTTTTATAAAACCATTTTATAATTTCTGCTAAACATTAAACTCATGAAAATTTCCTTCTGCTATTTTTTTTTTCTATTTTGACTACCAACTTCCCTTTTATAATCTTATACCTTTTGGTTGTTTACAAGTTACTATCTTAAACTTTGTGCAGGTGGGTGTAATAATCATACCGAGAAAGCATATCATGGGGCAGGCAGATGAAAGAGCCTTCAAAACATTGGTTATTCTGATATCTGCATCATTGTGTATTATTGTCATTGGATGTGTTTGCATTTTGATACTGACCAATGGAGTGTCAAAGGAAATGAAACTAAGAGCAGAACTGATCAGTCACTTGGAAGCAAGAAGGAAGGCAGAGGCATCAAGCAACTACAAAAGTCAATTTCTTGCAAATATGAGGTTGGTTTTCAAGTTTAGTGTGAATTTAAATAAAATTAATTAAGCTAATAAACAAGGATTATATAAATAACCCTGTACCAAGGTACTCTAAACTCAAATACATGTTTACTTCCTTCAAGGAGAATTAGTAACATGCCTAAGACCTGGATTACCAATCTGTGCCATTTGGTTCACAATTTCACATGTATAAGAAGATCCTGCTTTTCTGAGTTCACAAATGTGCTTAAAATAGCTTTTTCTTG
Organism: Amphicarpaea edgeworthii; assembly: GCA_014843725.1. Taxonomy (NCBI): domain Eukaryota; kingdom Viridiplantae; phylum Streptophyta; class Magnoliopsida; order Fabales; family Fabaceae; genus Amphicarpaea; species Amphicarpaea edgeworthii. Next base: position 8,664,811 of record CM026325.1, read on the forward strand.
GGTGCATTACAGTCATGAATTGAGGACACCAATGGCAGCAGTAATCGGGTTACTAGACATTCTTATATCCGATGACCATCTCACAAATGAGCAATGTGCAACAGTTACTCAAATAAGAAAATGCTCAACTGCATTGCTTCGTCTACTTAATAACATCTTGGATCTAAGCAAGGTGAGCTAATAACATTTAATCTCACACTTACAGCAATTACTGAAATGAATTCCAATGCAAAAGTTCCTTTAGTATTACCACGAAACTGCTTTCATTCCGAGAAGACTTCTAATGTTTTATAGAATATAGGTGGAATCTGGAAAACTGGTCCTAGAAGATGCAGAATTTGACTTGGGACGGGAACTTGAAGGGCTTGTAGATATGTTTTCTGTGCAGTGCATTAACCACAATGTGGAGACTGTTTTAGACCTGTCTGGTATGAATCTTATTTTGTCTGCATAAGAAAGCTTAATCTCAGCGAGAAGCAAGTGATAAGAAATCATCACAGGTTTCTGATGCATCTAGTTATTTGTTGCAGATGATATGCCAAAGCTAGTTCGGGGTGATTCTGCTAGGGTAGTTCAAATATTTGCAAATTTGATCAACAACTCAATTAAGTTTACTCTATGTAAGTAAAACCTTATTTTATTTTATTTTTTTATATTATGTTTACAATACAGTAGTGGTGGTGGAAAAGAAAACTACTATGGTTCAAGAGAAAGTATTATTATTATTATTATTATGTGAACTTCACATGCTTCAGCATAAAATTCTTACAGAAATTCATAAGCGGTTCATTTAATATGATTTCCATATTCACCATTATAGTTATCTCAAACAATAAAATTTCAGCTTAGAAGATGATAAAAGGCTTTTCTTCAGGCATGTATTATGTACAAATAAATTGAATTAATGGTTGCTAGTTCAAAGGGAAAAACTAGTCTGATCTATTGTTCTCAGGAAACTTGTGTTCATATTATTACCATGTTTTTAAGAATTTCAGATTTAGCAAATGGTTCAATCACTATGGATCAAAGAAGCACTGAAACTTCGAAGACTAATCTTAACTCTTTCAAATGGTTTACAGCCGGACATATTATTCTGAGAGGATGGTGTGAAAACCCAAATTCTTGCGGCAATAATACAAATTTTCCTCTAGAGCAAAAGAAATCAAGGTGTTCACAGAAGACCAGAGCAAAGCAACATGAAAACCATGTAAAGAGGACTTCTAATAGAGATAACAAAATGATACTTTGGTTTGAAGTTGATGACACAGGCTGTGGTATGAACCAAAAACTTGACTGGAACTTTGCATTGAAAAACCATTCCTTTTGTAGCAAAAGAAAAATCAGTTTTCACTTTTCAGGCTGTTGATTTGTTGTTTCCCATGTTTTTGACATGTATAATGGCTATCTAATATTCATATGCATCCCCTTCATAGGTATTGACCCAAGTAAATGGGAATCTGTGTTTGAAAGCTTTGAGCAAGCTGATCCATCAACTACTAGACTGTAAGTGACTTAAATTTTAACAAAGACAAGATATAAATCTGCTAGAAATTACACTTTAGCTAGCACATAAGCATGACATTATTATCTGAACCAAATTAATTTGAACTATCAAACAATGATTTAAAAAACCTTTTGAATGTTATGTGCTGAAGATTCAAGGAGTTCTGAAACCTTTACTTATTTCAGGCACGGAGGCACTGGTCTTGGTCTTTGCATCGTCAGAACCTTGGTGAGTAATAATACCCTTAATATGTAAAGTTTGACTCAAGTCAAGAACAATTACCATCCACAGTGCATGTTCTTGATGAAAGACAAAAAAGTGTCCACCATATTTCACAAAAATAAGTGAAACTTATATTAGTTGCATGTTCTAGACTTAACATGAACAAGAAAATCATGATCTTAGTTTAGTACAATAGGGTTTCATCTCAAGGTCTTTATAAATTCACTTGCATATGTCCTTTCTCTTCTAAAATGACACAAGACTTTTGAGTTGTCTGCATTTTCATTTTAATGCTTTATTACTCTGTGGTGGCAGGTTAATAAGATGGGTGGAGAAATCAAGGTTGTCAAAAAGGAGGGTCCAGGAACACTGATGAGATTATGCTTGCGTCTCAGTGCACCTGTGGATGCCACAGAACAACATTGTCAAGTGGATTTTGCTAACAAGGGCATAGTGGTGAGTAGAATCACCTTGCCACTAAGTGACTACAAAGATAATAGAGAAATACTAGGAACACACTTTGTATCACACTCTCTCTGATTGGTTGAAATTTATTGGAAAATACAAAAGTCCATGGGTTCCACATCCTATTTAATGACCATCTTTCCTGATTTTATAATTCTCAATAAATTTTAACCAATGATGGAGAGTGTGTTGTTAGCACTTCTCAAGATAATAAGCAGGCCTTGAAATAAGATATGTCAATGCAGGTACTTCTTGCACTACATGGCAACATGGGAAGATCAGCTACAACAAAGTGGTTACAGAAAAACGGTGTGGTCACTTTGGAGGCACCAGAATGGAATGGATTAACACAAATTCTTAGGGTACTCTTTCATGCAAGAAGTTCAGCTCATAATAATAATGGCTTTGATGCAAATTATTCAGTGCATGACAATTTAAAGTCAAGACTACTGAGCATACAGGAATTGAGGAACCCAGTTTTTATCATTGCTGTTGACATTGGACTACTTGACTTGAGCACAGATATATGGAAGGAACAGCTCAATTTCCTTCACAAATACTTTGGGAGAGCAAAATTTGTGTGGATACTAAACCATGACTCCTCCAATACCATAAAGATGGAGCTTTGCAAGAAAGGACATACACTGACAGTGAACAAACCCCTTTACAAAACAAAAATCATTCATATTTTGGAAGCCATCATAAAGGAGAGAAATGATGAGCTACAAAAGAAAAATATGACTACTCCCTCAAGAGCTACTGTGAAACAGGGTGATTTGCATGAGAGTCTTGAGATTGATTATACTCAATGTGATGTTGTAAGCTCAGATGGTTCTGACATATCCGAAGCGGGTGGTTCTAATCCTGTTAGTGCCAGTGGAGATAAACAAAGAGAGAAGTTATTGAAATCCTATCCATCATCACAACAGCACCAGATAAATAACTTAGTTGGATTAACAAATGAATACATGGAAGATAATAATCATAGGAAAGAAGGGTTATGTCAGAGCAGCCTCAACTCTAATGATGTCACAACAAAATCATCCTCCACTAAACAAGCATCAACAGGCGCTCGAGATGAAGATTTTGAATATGGTGAAACACGTAGGGCCAGTAGCTCAAGTAGAGCAGTGAGTGGAAAGAAATCTCTTGAAGGTTTGAGGATATTGCTTGCAGAAGATACACCAGTAATTCAAAGGGTTGCAACCATAATGCTTGAAAAAATGGGAGCCGTTGTTGTAGCTGTAGGTGATGGACAACAGGCTGTGGATGCTCTGAATGGCATGCCTGGTGTTGAAGATTGTAGAAGGGAGTCTCTCCTGAAGGAAAGAAACACAACGTCTCAAACTGAGATTCTCATCAGTTGCCCTCCATATGATTTGATCCTAATGGATTGTCAGGTATGAACTAGGAGAAAAAGTATATTAATGTTAGTAATGCTTGAATTTAAATAAAAGACTCAGGATCAAAACCATAAACAATTACCATCATAAAATTCAATTAACCCAAAACAGTGCTAGAAACCATAAAATTGTTTGCAATTTTGGCCTATACCGTAAGAGAAATGCTAGAGAGATTCTCTTTAAGACACTCTTTTGGAGACTCTCTCTGTCATTGGTTGGAATGGAAATCTCAAATTTTGATGGGTCTCACATATCATTTAATGTTTCTCTCCTGATTTAGTTATGGGACCCATCAAATTTTTTTATTTCTAATAAATTCCAACCAATGACAGTGAAAGTCTTCAAAAAAGAGTGTCAGAGAGAATCTCGTTAGCATTTCTCATAAGTAATCATCTGAGCGGGCCTCTATTGGCAGTCTCAACATGTCATTGGTGCCATATCCGGTAGTATTGGAGGTGCTTCCCCATTCTACCAATTTTTATAAACAAAGAATAGAGCCCTCAATGTGTTAAATAGTTCTTTTCTACAAGGAGTAAATATCATACTGTATTTTAGCTCTGATGTTTCAATTCCTTCTGCTTTTGTTAAATAAAACAGATGCCAAAGATGGATGGCTATGAGGCAACAAAAGCAATCAGGAAATCAGAAGTGGGAACTAGCTTGCACATTCCAATTGTTGCTCTTACAGCTCATGCGATGTCATGTGATGAAGCCAAGTGCCTAGAGGTTGGCATGGATGCTTATTTAACAAAGCCAATCGACTTCAAACTGATGGAATCAACCATTCTTTCACTCACAAGAAGGACATCCTAACTTCTGACTCTGATGAAGGCTAGTAAAGTATAGAAGTTTACCAAATATTAACACCAAGAAACATGGCTTAACATACAAATTCCAGAAACATAATCCAATTTTCCTAAATTAACTCATTTGTACAGCAAATGACTGAAACTTGTTACCCTTTGTTTCCCCCAACTATACAGAAGGCCAAATTCTATGTGAATGAATGTGGCTACATTTTGTACAAGAAAGAACTTTTTGTATGTGTTACCTAATCTATTTATCTATTTGTTTATTATATATAAAGGCTGAAATTAAAATATGAACTATAAAGTACCCAATTAGCATAACTTCTGTTATGTTGTCAATTTCTCATTGGTGTCACATTTTGGTTGAATTCCTGATTTTCTCTTTCTTAAGCAGTATGTCATTGAAATCACAAATGTTTTTCTTCCTCTTAATCTTCTCTCTACTATCAATACGTGTTTCAAGTTAAAATAGTTACCTTTCTCAACAAGACTTTTCGTAGTAAAGGGTTATCTAAAGAGTTAAAATAGGTACAATGATAGGGAAAGGGCACTATCAGATATTGAAAATCCAAAGAACTTGTTAATTGTTATTCTTGTTTTGCAAGAAATAAACCTGCAAAGCAACCTGCCATTTTGACCTATGACATCATAGAATAAAAAGGTGACCTTCCATTTTTGCCATTGTTGCAAGTAACATTGTTCGATCTATTCCGAATACATTATTAAGCATAGCATAAAGTCATGAACCGAATCTGTTACCATAGACTGGTCCAATATATATTAAAACATTCCCTTCTCAGCATTAGGTTCACTGGAGGGTAAATTGTTCTAACTAGAAAGGGAAGTATTTGAAACAAACTTGTCAATGTACTTTTTTATGCCCTCTGAAACAAGTATACTATAAGTTCTCTCTGTTGGGTGATAACCGTCCCAGAACACATATTTAGAGGCATCATTACAGACTTTTAAGGAGAGATAATCACAGATAAAGCCATATTCCAAATTTGTAATGTCACAGCATGAATTATCCGCCACTTCAAATCCTGTTCCACAAACAACATATGAGATGAGTCAGTTTGTGAATCATAGTTCAAGTAGAAACTTATTTGGTAGTCTTTTTCCTCCTTCAGAGAAATATTTTCATTATAATGAAAATATTAGAACCTACTTTATGGAGAAATTTATCCATTCTAAAACAACTAAGAGTACAAATGCTAATCATAGAAGGAGAAATTTACCAGACTTATTGTACTGTTGGATTAGTCCATTCAATTCATTGTAGTTTTCAAAGTGGACAAACCTAGCTTCTGGAAAGCTTTTATTGAGATCCATAATTGAAGAAGAAAGCTTGGAGTTATAGAGTATGGATGCCTGGTTTACTGATTCTACACAGTTCCTTTCACTGTCACCTTTTACTGCTCTTTGCATGGGCACACATCCTACAGGTGATAAGCCAATTATTCCAATTCTTCTTGCCCCCAGTTGATAAAGTTCCTTCCATTAGATTCATGAAATTTCCATAAAAAAATTTGAATTTTTAAAATAAAATTGATGTTAATGCTACCATCTAAACCAATTGAAAAACAGTTAAGATGACTTTAACTTGTCCCTTTTGAAAGATTATTTGATAACAAGTAGACAACATAGGGTTAACCAATTTCATTTTCATCTTAAAAGAACATTGTGATAACAAATGATATATAGCAATAGAATGCAGTAGTAGAACAGAAAATATATTTCAAGATTACATGGCTTTGACATATGTTGCTTTCTTCAATTCTAAGTAATGTTCACAGCTTTGCATCAGAAACATACCTGTAGAAAACTGGAAGACATATCGATCAGCATACTTGTGTACTCTTCGATACTATACTCATTCCTCCGGAACGGTGTCAGAAAATATGTGACTGAAACATCATTGCTTCCCATGCTGACAACAAACAGGCTTTTTGCTAGAATAAGAGCTGTCTTTTCTTCCCCTACAGCTGCCTTCAGTTTTTCTATGTACTCTTTGAACATATATAGTTGATCCTCTGTTGACAATGCCCTCTGATATAACACAAACAAAACACAAAGTTGGAAATAGAACTATATTTTGAGTTTAACTTCTATGTGCACAGACAGTGTAAGAGCTTTTTACACAAAACCAATCAGAATGGTTTATATGACTTCTAAGTGTGTGCTTGGTTTATCGTTTAAAATCTTTTTCAACGCCAGTTGTATTGAATCCAACTGGTTTGCAAACACACCCTAAATTTACTATACATGGAGATTTCTTATTAAATGTAAAAACATTTTACTCTATCAGTGCACAGACTATTTTCTCTTATAATTTTAGATAATTAAAAAAAAAAAGAGACTGGTGGGAGAATGAGGATTACAACTAGTCTAATTGTAGCAGGATCATATCCAGAACCGGCGGAGGCAAAGGACACCCCGGTTAAGAGGTCTTGAATCTTCAAATCTGGATCCAAATAGGGGGGGCAAGGCCTCCTTTACACCAAGCATTCCAGCTGAAATTTATTATATGTAATGAACTGTGACAGTTTTCTACTAGCAAATTCTGTTGAATGAAAAAGTGTTAATAAGCTAGTTAGTAACATGGAAGTACCAAACAAGTCTGAAGGGATCTTGCCATTGCAAAACCTTCCTGTTGATCTTGCTCCAATGAAATCTCTCCCATATGGTTTGAAATCTGCCTTCAGAAATGTTCCAATGTAATTGTTGTTGCCAGTATCCAAGATTGAATCACCAAAGGCTATAACCGCAGGAAATGAATGCTTCACATCTTTAGTTTGTGACACTGCTGTTACAACAAAAAATGGATTATAATAACAAAACAGAACAAGAAGAGGTAGGACAAAAAGTAATTTGAGGGTGGAAAGCCGCTTCATCTTGTGATTTTTGAACATACTCTTCTTCTCAGTTATATTAATTTATAGAGAGTAGTGTAAGCTTTTATCACCTTAATTTTGGCAATGACAGTTATGGTACAACAGTTTTTTTTCTTTTTCCTTAATATATGCTAAAAAGACAAACATAGATTGAATTTACACAAATATTCATTTCATGTAATGGATGATGATGAGATACATTGTTCAGTTTAACATTAACACGAGATGAATGTGTTTGTCTTCTTGGCAGGTAGTTTGAAAAGAAACTTTAACGTTAGCACAAAACATGACTCAGACACCTTTCTGGCTACTCACTCATAATTCACATTGATGGTTGAGAATCTTCTATTACATTGTATTACATTGTGCATTAGTGCACGTCAAGTAACATTTAAGGGCTTGACTTTTTAGTTTTTGTTTTTAAAAATTATTTTGTAGAATAATTTTTAAAAAGAGAAAATTTGTTTGATATTTAAAAATTACTACTAAGGAAAATAAATTTAAAAAATGTGAACTTGTGTGTAAAAAAGATAAGAGACTTATGTGAGAAAAATAAAATGAAATATGTGGACTTGTATATAAAATTATTATTAAAAGATGTAAAATTTTATGAAAAAAGAAAATAAAAATGTAGAATTTATGAAATGAGAAAATAGAAAAGTAAAACACAAAAAAAAATGTTTTGATTTTTTAGTTTTAAAAATTAAAATAAAAAATAGTTTTTAAAAACAATTTTTAAAAATTGATTAACTAAACAAGTTTTATAATTTTTAAAAACCTAAATGAGTGTAAGTGTTTTCTTTCTTTTTATTTTTTTTTTATAAAAATATATTATTCTTCTTATATAATTTATATGGTAAAGATAATAACACGAAAGAAGGTGCATGAGAACAAAAAAGGGATGTGCAAAAATAAAAAGGCCCAGAGTAGGTCATGTGGCTCCGTCTCTAAGGCCCAAGCCCAGCCCAACACGCTACTCTACTTGTTCCCTAAGCAGCTACAAGTAAAAGAAGAAACACAACAACACCAAAACTCCGCTTGTTTTCTTCGTCTTTACTCTTCAGTTCACCAAAGCGAAAAAGAAAAAGCTTGACTAGAGCGAAAGAAAGAGCTTCGAATCGAAACTCAGAAGTAGAAGAAAAAAAAAACACAAATCACAAACGCAAATGGCTAGGTACGACCGAGCAATCACCGTGTTCTCCCCCGACGGCCACCTCTTCCAGGTGGAGTACGCCCTCGAAGCCGTCCGCAAGGGCAACGCCGCCGTCGGCGTCCGCGGCACCGACAACGTCGTCCTCGGCGTCGAGAAGAAATCCACCGCCAAACTCCAAGACTCCAGGTACTACCACTACTCCTCCCCTCTTTCAATTCAGATCCCTAAAATAAACCCAAAAACGACGTCGTTTTTCATATTGAACCTGATTTCGTGTTTTCGCAGGACGGTGAGGAAGATTGTGAATCTGGACGATCACATTGCGCTGGCATGCGCGGGGCTGAAGGCCGACGCACGTGTCCTCATAAACAAGGCACGTGTGGAGTGCCAGAGCCACAGGCTCACCGTGGAGGATCCCGTCACGGTCGAGTACATCACCCGTTACATCGCCGGACTTCAGCAGAAGTACACGCAGAGCGGCGGCGTGCGGCCGTTCGGACTCTCTACTCTGATTGTCGGGTTTGATCCCTACACCGGTTCGCCTTCCTTGTACCAGACGGACCCCTCCGGCACGTTCTCGGCCTGGAAGGCCAATGCCACCGGGAGGAACTCGAATTCGATTCGCGAGTTTCTGGAGAAGAACTACAAGGATACAGCAGGCCAGGAGACTGTCAAGTTGGCTATTCGCGCGCTGCTTGAGGTGAGTTTTTATTTTGTTCTTGTTGCAATTGTGGATGAATTATGAATATATGGTTTTGTTGTTCATATATATTGAGCCTCTCTGTTGCAAGCAATCAAGGTTTTAAATTGGGGTCACGGTTGTAGTGGTTTTGTCATAAGCTGAAAATTGCAAACAAATGTGGTGATCACAATAGAAATCATAGATTAGAGACCCTAAAAGTCTTGGTGTTGTGGCTGCAATTGTGGTTGCGGACTGTTTGTTTAAAATCTTGGTTGCGGCCTGAGAAGGGTTTTTGTTTTTCTTGCTGAAGGACATTGGTGCTCTCTTACCTTGCTTTTTTGCATGTGTCTGTCTTTTGATGTTCTTAATGGCTTTGGAGGAATGTTTGGTAGCATCTAATAGGCAAAATGGAAGGGAACAGTCTACCCTGATGTGTTCTCTCTATGGCTCAATTTTTTTAGTGGAACCGAAACATACCAGTCTTTTAACCTTATGTTCATTTCTGTTCTATTTTTTAAATGCGTTGTGAAGTTCTTTATGTTTGCATGTTTTATGAAATGGAAGAAACCTTTACAGACAGTTGATTGCAAGTTAGTAGGAACCTTTGGATAAATTACCTGCATATAAGATAGATACACACTTACATGCTCATAATGATTTGGGCAATTGAGCTGAAGTAACAATTTCCACTAGCATAGACTGGCCTAAAGTATCCATGTTCATTCATTTTAGATCTTGTCCCTTTTTTATTCTCAAAACAGACATAGTTTCTTAATAATTAACATAAAACTTGCTACGAAACACAGATATATAGCACTTTATCTTTCTGTAAGATTAAAATTTAAGACACAAATCTTATGCACTAATTTATGTGTTGTAGACGTATACTCATCTTTTATCATATGACTCATTCATGCCTAAACTTTCAATTACATTTTATGTTATTCCTGGTTATTGTGGTTCACTTGATAAAGGAGTGTACCCTAGTTACCTAGTACCTAAACCAAAATGAATATATGAGTAATAGGAGGACTAAGTAATATATTCATGTGGTATTTGTGGTTCACTTGGTTGGAAATCTTAAATCTCTATATTTGGAAAATTTAATAGAAAACCCGAATATGAGTTAGGGCAGACAAGTGGAGGGGATGAGAATATTGTGTTACTTAAGATGTACTTTTTCTTTTCTCTTTTATAAATTTCTTTTGTATGGATGCAAGCTAATGCCATCTTTACAAATAACTAAAATTATAAAGACAGTAATATGCCAGTATTAGATTATTTATGGATGATCTAGTATTGTCTGCAACTTTGAAAGTGAAGTGTATGTTGCTGTATTCCACAATCCTTTGAGCTTAATTTTCCCATTTTGTTTTTGACTGAATTATAATTTAGGAATTTCTGGTAAAATGGTGTCTTTTTACATCTTAAAAGTAAAAAATTTGGCTACATTATGATATCTACACTAATACTTTGTTGAATTCTGCAAATATTGTCTGACAAACAAGTAATAAAACCTGACCAATCTGATGGTTGTATATTTGACTTGTACAATCAAAGAGTGGATTAGATCAAGTAATTCTGCATATTCTGTTGCATTATTACAGTATTTTTGTTACCTTGTTATCCATTTGATACAGCATTTGTTCAATATAAACTTCATATTTGACTTTTATTTGTCATCATATGTAATTAGGTTGTTGAGAGTGGAGGCAAGAACATAGAAGTTGCTGTTATGACCAAGGAGCATGGTCTGCGTCAACTGGAGGAAGCTGAAATTGATGCCATCGTTGCTGAGATTGAAGCGGAGAAAGCAGCCGCAGAGGCTGCTAAGAAAGCCCCTCCTAAGGACACATAATTTTCTGTTTCATGCTACGCAGGCATTGTTCTTGCTAGGTGTTGGCTGTACTCACTGAAGCTAAAATTGATGCCATTGTGTCTGAGTTTGAAACAGAGAAAACCGCGCCGCAAAGAAAATACCCTTTCTAAAGACACATGATTTTATGTTACTTTTTGTTTAGCTGGTGAATTGTTATTGCTAGATGTTGTTGGCCTAACTTAAATTAAAATGACTGTTTTTATTTATTTTTGGGTACTGTCATATAGTATTGGTCAAATTAATTGCATGTCATTGTTATTCAAGTTCAAATTGAGTAGTGTGATACACAACATCTTCATAAACAGGAACTGGTTCTTTATATTGGCCAATATGATTATATTTAAGAAATATATTTCCAATAGTGTAGAAGAAATTTAAATGACGTGAAATGGAAATACTGGTGTTATTCGATTCGGACCAATTAAGTAACTAGGTCATTAGTCAAATTAGTGATATTCATGTTGAATCATGTAAATTGGTATACAATAACAAAAATCACAAATTTGTAAAATCATATTTTAATTTTTTTTTTTTTCATAAAACTCATAATACGTCGATTTACTTAAAATTTTGACGGGTCAAATTTTTCTACAAGTTGGCCAAGATTATATTCATTACTCAAGATTGCTTACGAGGCACATACATTGGAAACAAATACTTAAAAGTAAGGGGAAAAAATAATACAAAAAAAAGGTAAAGAAAAAGCATAAATAAATATAACAAAAAATATTAAGTGTATGGCCCATGCAGGTCTCGAACCTGCGACCTTCGCGTTATTAGCACGACGCTCTAACCAACTGAGCTAATGGGCCAGTTATTGAATACTACTAGTTTCAATGCTATTTACTATATGTTTATTACGTAGCACAATTGCACAAAATCTCACAATTTTCTAGGTTTTTCAATCGAACTCACGAGGAGAACGAAGAACGGGAACTTGCCCAGATTGACATACACCATGAAAGAAAGTGCTAGCGAGGTACCCTCCTTTCCCTTTCTGCTCTTAATTTTCTTTATCGTTAAATCCCCAATTCATTTTTTTTTTCCCGTTTTCCTCAACCCCTTTGAAAAAAATTGTTTACTTTTCATCTTCGAATTCGGAAAATAACTTGTTGGTAGCATCAAGCTTCGTTTTTTTATTTTATTTTTTATTTTTATTATTGTTTTCAGTTGTTTACGGTTAAACGTCGGTTAAATTTCCGATTGTTGAAATCTGCTAGAAACGTGTGTCGAAATATTGGGTTAGATTCTCTTGATTTATCGCCACAAGTTGTGATTTTTTTGTCTCTTTTCTCACAAATAAAGCAGAACTTCGGGAGAATTTCACTATTTTGCATATATAAATTAGGTTGATGCATTTAAGTGACAAGGTATCATTATCCAGTCCTGGTATCTTAGAAAATCCAGAAACATCTTAGAATTTTCAATTGTGTCTATAAGAGCTTGCATCTAAAACAACATAGGGTTTCGATTGAAAGTCGTTGATATTAAGGTTATAGGTTTAATTCAGGCTATTAGTACCGTTGTAAATTAACCTAATCTTGAATGTTCATGTAGATCAATCTAACTAGTGAGTGTTATTATCCAAGGATTTGCACTTTTTGAACTTAGTGGGGGCTCCCTGTTAAAAGACAAGATGAGTCCATTTTGTGTCTGGTTTTTTTATTGAGACTTGTGTATTGCTTCTCTTTTGTAAAAAGCTATGGCTATGATAATTCTATTGACATGCCAAGAAAACAATGCCCCTCTGTCTGAAACTACCCTTAATGGTTACTCAGAGACTTGTCTGAAACTGAGTGATTGTGATTGATTCTCATTATTCCTGTTTGCTGGATGGATACTCCTGTTGTGGTATCTGATTTTCTCAATATGAATGTATATGAAGGTAAGATAGTAATCTTATCTTACCTAGTCATTGACTGAGGATCTTTGTTTGATGGTTCTTTAGAATTTTATTGTGTTTTGATTTTTGTAAAGTATATACTCTCCAAATCATTTATGTGAAAGAAGTGAATTTGGTTTCAGAATGAAGATACAAAGCAAGCTTCTGCTGACACATTATTTCTTTATTCAAAATTTGTGGCCGCATGCATTGGAATTAAGGTTCGACCATGTGATTTAAGGCTTCATATGATGAAGGTATGGAAACAATTTTTGCTCTTTTCTCATAAGAATAGTACTGTTTGTTTTGTTAATTGTAATATGATGATTCTCTCTGGCAGCTGAAGGGATTTTGTCTTGAAAAACTAGCATGTCCATAATTTCATTGATCCAATTCCATGCTTTGCTTTCTATATAACCTTTAACGGGGGTATTATACTATTTTTCAGGAGATTTCAGGTATGCCCTCTTCTCTAAATAGGGAATCACAGCAGAATGCAGCATCTCCTGATGCAATGGGTGAGTCATCCAGCACAGGAACAGCAAAACTTGACAGAACAGACAGTTTTCGCATGCTATAGTTGAGAGTGGACTGTGAGACCATGTTTTCTGGATGGGGGCTGTGGCATAGTAGGTGTTTGTTTGTGTCTTGGTAAAAGCACTTTTCTACCGCATATTATCATATTATGATGGTATTCATGTAGGCAGAATTATGTTTCCAATTACCATCTATGCAATGGCTCACAGATTGGTATTTTATTATATCACATTCAGTCAGCCATTTCATTTTAGATTTGTTGTAGTGTGGTTCAAATTTGGTTCGTTTTAGTTAGTAAATGTCGTTGATCACGGTTGTGTTCTATCTAATTCGAGCATGATTGTCTATTGTAAAGGATGTATGTAGCCTGGTACCAAAAGCAAATACAATGTAAGTTCACATTGTTGAATTAATGTCTTTATTGCCACGGTTATAATCCCTAGTACTGAGAGCATCTCCCATGTAAATTTATAAGAGCCTTAATTCAATTTGAAGCAACTTAAATAATTTTTTCTCCCATTGTAATTTTTACTAACAAGTTGCTAAATTCTTAGATATTTCATTTTTCACTCATATTTAATGCAAACTTAAGCAACTAATAAGAAAAAGTTGTTTATATAAGTAACTCTTTCAAATTTTAAACAACCTAAAATATATGTGACATATTAAATTAAATAATTCTTATAATTAATTTTTTTTTTTGTTAAGCAAGATCATTAGGGCAAAAAGTATAATTAAGCTAATTTTTGTAAGTATTGTATACCATTTGTTTGTTGTTTTATACATAAACCAAGAACTTCACCTTAAATGCATTAATTTTCATAAAATGGTAATTATTTTTGAAGATATGCATTTGTGAAAGTGTTATCTAAGATTGTGAGTATTGATTAATGTACACCGTATGTCCAGTGTTCACCTAGTATACAGGATTAATCACGTATATAAAATGTTGTTAATTTTATTTTTCTAGTTAACTACTATTAGATATTTCAATAATTTCATAACACAATTATCAAAACAAAGTTAACCATTTTAGATTTTTTTTTTTTTTTAAAAAAACCTCCACTTATATGATGAAACTAATCATTTTTACGTATATAATTAACTCGTGTGATGGTAAATATCTCCACAAGACTATTAATCATATTAAAATGTAGTGTGTGTTTTTACAACCTTATTAAAATGTAGTTAACAACTGTGATGTTTAAAAAAAAAAAAAAGCTAAAACGTTTTTTTTTTGTCCTTCTATATTTCTTAAATATGCAATTAGTTCTTCCTATTTTTAAATTGAGATATTTCGTTCATCATTTATAAAAAGAACTAAAATTGTGAATCTTTTAAAAATGAGAAACAAAATGTCCAAATTAAAATATGAGAATCTAAAATCGTGAGATTTTTTAAGAGTGAATTGAATGTCTCTATTAAAAAAAAATGGGACGCTAAAATTATGAATTTGAAAAAATAAAAAATAAAAATGTTTAAATATGATTTGGTTTAGTTAAGTTTGCAATTTTTCAATTTTGATCCCTATAAATTTTATTGTTTATTTTTAGTCAAGTAAGTTTTTTCTTTTTCAAATTTGATTCTTTTAAATCTTTTTATTTATTTTTAGTGCCTTAAATTTATTTATTTTTCAGTTTTGTACCTTTAAGTTTTCTTCTTTTCAATTTTAGTATTGATTCTAATTTTTTCATTTCAGTTTTGTAAATTGGTAACAAAAAATAAATAAAATAACTTATTGAGACTAAAATTTAAAAGATGCAAACTTATCGAATTAAAAATGAACAAAAAAATATACAATAACTAAAATTAAAAAAACAATACAATTTATAGGACCAAATATATTTAAGTCGAACAAATATTATTATGGGATTAAACATATTTAAGTCCAACAAAAAAATTACATATTAACCATAGAATGACTAGAATAAAGAATCACTAAATAAGAATTAAAATTATATTTAATTTTATTTTTATACAAAAAAAGATAAAAATTAAAAAAAGAAAGGAGGGGTGGGGGTGGTGGGGGGGGAGTGTGTTAGTAAACTAGAGAGTTTTAATAACAAAACTCAATTTTTTCATGTGAGAGTAACGGCTATGTTTCTCCAACGGCTAATTTTTTTCAAAATTTAAAAAGCACCCGTTTGCCTTCTTCGAAAGCAAATCCTTTCTTTCTTTCTTTCTTCTCTGCAACATCAAAGCTCTCTGTTTCAAACACTGTCATTCATTCTTCCCCTGCATAACAAAAATTCAGACAAATCCACCTTACAGATAACCTTTCATCATTTATCTCACAATGTTGCAGCAAGACAACATGTGGAATGCTCCTCCTCCGGGTTTCAGACCTTCGAAGTCTGCACCTTCTTCTCCGGCGAAGCCTCTCGGGGTTGTTTCCAGAACTCGGTCTGAGTCCTTCCACGTCACCCACAAGGTCCCTGTTGGTGACAGCCCTTATGTAAGAGCTAAAAACGTTCAGGTAAATTAATTTTTTCTTCTTTTCTTTTCTTTGTGTTTTTTGCAATTTTCAATCATGTTTCAAGTGGTGTTGAGCGTGTTGCTGTTGTGTTTGTTTTGTGTGTTCAGTTGGTGGATAAGGATCCGGAGAGAGCGATTCCACTGTTTTGGGCAGCCATTAATGCGGGAGATAGAGTGGACAGTGCTTTGAAAGACATGGCTATTGTCATGAAGCAGCAAAATCGCGCCGATGAAGCCATTGAAGCCATTAAATCACTTCGAACTCGATGCTCAGATCAAGCACAAGAATCTCTTGATAACATCCTCTTGGATCTCTACAAGGTAGTACCTTGCTTTCTTCCCTTACCAAATCTTGTGTTTTTGTTGTTGTTTGTGTGATTTATGTATGTTTTTGTTTTTGTTATTTTTGTTGTTGTATAAAATCCTAAAACAAATGTCACTTTGTTTTAACAGAGGTGTGGAAGGCTTGATGACCAAATTGCCCTATTGAAGCACAAGTTATACTTGATTCAACAAGGGTTAGCTTTCAATGGCAAGAGAACAAAGACAGCCAGATCCCAAGGAAAGAAATTTCAAGTCTCAGTGGAACAAGAAGCCACTAGATTGCTGGTAAGAAAAAAAAAACAGCACATAAAAGACTGATTTTTAATTTTTTTAACTCACTTACATGAACCTGAAATTGTACTAACTTGTTTTTGTTTTCGAATGTAGGGAAACCTGGGGTGGGCACTGATGCAGCAGAGCAACTACATCGAAGCAGAAGAAGCCTATCGCCGCGCGCTTTCGATAGCACCCGACAACAACAAGATGTGCAACCTGGGCATCTGCTTGATGAAGCAAGGGAGGATCAGCGAGGCAAAGGAAACACTTTACCGCGTGAAGCCTGCAGTGATGGATGGCCCTAGAGGGTCAGATTCTCACCTCAAAGCCTATGAAAGGGCACAGCAAATGCTGAAAGACCTCGAATCCGAGATGATGAACAAAGGTGTTGATAGGATTGAACAAAGCAGGCTCTTTGAGGCCTTTTTGGGTTCTTCATCAATCTGGCAACCTCAGCCTTGCAAGGACCATCACCACACAACAACAACAAATTCGGCTAAAAACCATGATTATCATGAGTTTGCTGATGAGAACATAAACATCAATTCCAACGTAATGTCAAAAGCACTGCCACCAACAACTAAGGGTAGCAACAAATCACTTAATGTTGCTGCTGCAATGTTGGGGAACTCACTCAATGTTGCTGCTCCACCATTCTATGCTTCGAAACCTATGTTGAGGGAATCACCAATGATTGAGAACCAGTTCTCGGAGACTCTCAAGAGAACAAGGTCTGGAAATGCTGCAGGGTCCATGAGGGTGGTAATGAGTGATGCCAACAAGTTGTCGAATGTGGAATTAGGCGTGGCGGTGCCGGAGAACAAGACAAGGAGGCTCTCATCAGAGAATGTTGAGAGTGAGAGGAAGAAGCTAACAGACTTGTTGCCAGACGACGACGACTTTGAAGAGGCCATTCTTGCTGCAATTTTAGGACCTTCAAATGAATCAAACAAAGTTAATGACAACAACACAAGCAGCAGGATGTCGCAGAGGAACAACAACAACAACACTGATAAGAAGCTGAGGCTTAAGGTTTTTCAGGATATCACATTATCTTTGAGTCCAAGGGCCTGAAAGTGGAACCAGAGTTTAATCTAATAAAGGAACTAGTATTATTTTCAATAACGTCATAGTATTTTTTTTTAGGTTGGAGATGAACTTGCTCTCCACTTTTTTAATCTAATAGCTGCATGACTATTGGCATGGCATTAGTCCCCACTCAAATTGTCTTTACTTTGTTATTTTACTATCTCTTTATTTGTTAATGCCTTGTAGTAAACGAGGCACATTGACTTAATAAATTGATGAGTTTTTTATGTTTATGTCTCTTAGTTGTGAATCAAATGTCTCATACTGTGCACTCTCTCTCTCTCTCATCCAACTATAATAAGCTGCAACAAAGAATGTAGAATTTTCTACTTTTGTTAACATAGATAGGAATCACAAATTCATATGATTCATTTTTTTTTTTATGGGTATATTCTTTTGTTTCATAATCACCTAGAGTGTCTATTATTATAAATAGAAAATGAATTGTTTCTAACTAACATATTGTATTATTATATGCAAATAAACATCATGTTACCTTTTACAATTTGGTTCACTCAATTTCTTTCTAGGGATTTGATACTTTCCAATATTTATTTTTTTTAGGGACACCGTTCAATATGTTAGTTATATCATTTTTGTTTATTTCTTAACATTCAATATTTAATGACAAATGTTGATGTATACACTCTACATGTCTTTTTTTTAAAAGTAATTTGTAAGGTAGTTACCATGATTTTGAAAGTATCCCAACACTAAAGTCATGTCAGTACATTCAACATTAATTTCATGACTAATTTCTTTTTGCTTCTTGCTAATGTAACACTCTACACTATTTATTTTAGCGTATTTGATATTTACATTGTGTTTGATAAAAAAAAAAAAAAATTCAGTGAAGCTTAGGTTGGGGTAGTTTTGTCAATGTGTATCAAACTTAAAAGAAAGCTAACCACAACAATAACTCAGTAACTCTTTCTCTTTTGGTACACTCTGCACTGCAGAGACTACCACCAATAACCTAAACTGCATCATTTCACCTTTCCCGTTGACCTTGACCCAAATACACACTTATTCTTATAATCAGATTGAAAGTTGATTTGATTATACTTTCTTTATTTTCTTTTGTTTCTTTTAAGATAAAAAATCTATCTTTCTCTTCACAGATTCTACAGTGAATAGTGACAACAGCTAGCAACTCCCCCCACTGAACCGAAAATCTGAGCTTTACGTTGCCAAAGAAACATAAGCCTAAGCCAGACAGACAGCAACGAATTAAGGTTTTGTTTTGTTTTGTTGTTGTTGTAATGGGTTGCTGGCATTCGAGGGAAGAAACAACAGTGTCGCATTGCAATACAAGGAAGCGTTGCATGAAGCACTTGGTGGAAGCACGACGCGCTTTTTCATCGTCACATGCCATATACATTCGTTCTCTTCACACCACTGCCTCTGCGCTTTTTCACTTCGCAAACGCAGAACAAGAACAACAACAAGAAACCACTCTCCACTACCATTTACCCGTTGTTTCAGATAGCATGGCATCTTCTTCTTCTTCTTCTTGGGAACAATTCTGGAACCCCTTTAACGTGGCCACTGTGGTGGTGGAGTCAAGGAACAACGACAAAGTCAAAGGTTTCGTTCACGTTATAAAACAGGTCCATGATTGCTTTCTCAAAGCTGCTGATGCTGGCACCAATGTTTCCTTGCTCCTTGAAGTTTCAAGCTCTGAGTTTTCTACTCCTGGTAAAGCAAGTAAGCCTCTCAAACAGTACTTTTTCTTTAGAGTTTGATATTCATGGATTATTGTAATCAGAAATCATCGTAGATATGACTTTATTCAAAATGTGACTTATGTTCACCATTCATCCAAGTTCATGTTTAGATTAAAGTTTGTAAGCTTAGGTTTCAGTCAAACTTAAGTTTGAAAAAACAAAATTTTCATGTGCAAATGTACTTTTGGAGTAACCAAACATGCCACCTAAATGAGTTTATTCTCCGGCCAAACTCTCTAAATGAAAAAACAAACATAGCTCAAGGAATAACATATTTGAGCAAAATCTTCAGTGGTCTACACAAGTTGAACTCATATACTGTAACTGACTGCAAGAATTCTGACATTCAAGGTGAATGTTAAGACTCTAGAACTTAGAGAGTATATCTGAAGAGACCTTTATTATGGCCTATTATGACCTTTATTTATATTTTGTACTTGTTGGTTGTATTGCAGGTAAAGTGTACAACTATGTATGGAGTTTGAGTCCATCGTTGTTGTCACGTTTTTCCACTCCAAATCTGTGTGAGAAAAATTCTGATGCTGTAGCTAATTCTGGTAGCCACTGTTCCACTGTGAAGAAACTGTATACATTGGAGAAGAAGTTGTGCCAAGAGGCCAAGGTAGGTTGTTGCATACATAAATAGCTTTTCCTATGTTACTTTGAAGGATAACTATAATAAAAGGACAAGAGAGAAGAAGGTTAAAGACGAAGTTTCTCTTTTGTTGGTCTAGTGAAGATGTCTCCTACTCTTCTCTTTATGACTAATATTCTGTCTGTGCTGTGTTGTGCTATTCTACTTGGTAGTTTTTTGCTTCAACTTTTTGCATTTCATCATTGTTTTGGAAACTATTTGAAGAGACAGTTTTGGTTTCTTTTTTTTTTTTTATCATTTCCATTAATTGGTGATTAGTTTAATATTTTTAATGTTCTTGGCCTCTTGGGTTGATTTAAGAATGCTGAGATGATAAAGATGGAGCACGAGAAGAAGGTGGCATGGCTAAGGATGCTAGAGATGAAGAAGTGTGATAATGTGAAGATGGAGAAGACAAAGAAAGATGTGGAGAAATTAGAATCACAGATGAAGGTTGCTTCCCATGCTATTCAGACTACAAATGCTGAAATCATCAAATTAAGGGAAACAGAGCTCTACCCTCAACTCATTAAGCTTGTCAAAGGGTTAGTCTTCTCATATTTGAAAATTCCCTTTAATATTTTTCTTTTCTTCATAATTCATACACTTCTAATGAGTTTTTGTGTCATAAATAATCATGGTATGGACATGCTTTTCGTTGATCTTACTTTGCTTCTGTTTTTTAACTTGCTTTCCTGTAGATAGTGCTGACCACCCATGACTTTAACATGTAAAATCTGTAGGACTAGAATAAGGGCTTATATACTGCTTCTAAACCTACCATTCACTTAACATGCAACAGAAATAATGTTACACACACACAATTTACAGTCAAAATATATGTTCCCTAACAATAATTGGTCCTACTTCATTTTCTGGACATTTACTCTCAAATTTCCTCTACTTAGTTTAGTAACTCTGTTGAAGCTAGTGCTATAATTTGTAATCCTTGTCAAACGGTTCTAATTCAATTCCTTGTTTTCTTAAAGGATCATTTTTCTTTACTTACTCAAATCACAAGGGGATGGACAATGTAAAACACTTTTACACGGTCATTCAATCATAGAATATCATTTATATGACTTTCAAGATGGTTATTGTAAAATTTAACAAACTTACCATACATGATGGTTTGTGATTGGATCCGACTTTATAAAATTATTTTACACTGTAAATGCATGGTTGTTTTTTCTCTTGTTTAATAAAGTACATGGAAGAAGTATGAATAGGTGTAGTTTAGAATTCCCCTAACATATTGAATATCCCTCATCATAGGGTGTTTCATTTGTTGGCAGATTGAGGAACATGTGGAGAAGCATGCATAAGCACAATCAAGTTCAAAAGCACATAGTTAAGCAGCTGGAAGACCTCAACAACAACACTATCCCATCATCAGCTAACCCCACATCAGAGATTCATAGGAAATCAACTCTTCAACTAGAGGTTGGAGTACAGCAATGGCACCAATCCTTCTGTAACCTCTTCAAGGCCCAAAGGGATTATATCCAATCTCTCACATCTTGGCTTAGGCTCAGCCTTTCCCAGGTTAGCATAAACCCTCTTAACAAATCTACTGAGGAGTCAAAAATATGCAACCTTTGTGAACAATGGAACCTTGCTCTTGATCGTATTCCGGACAAGGTCGCGTCAGAAGGGATTAAGAGCTTGTCGGCAGCTATTCATGGCATTGTAGTTCAACAAACTGAGGAGCATAAACAGAAGAAGAAGCTAGATGCTGCATTGAAAAAGCTTCAGAAGAAGGTGGTTCAGCTGCAATCAACTGAGTGCAAACATGGCTCATATTCGATGTTGGAATCATCTGATCCCAAGGGAGTTATCACAAAGAAGCGTGCTAAGGTGGAACATGTGAGAGCAAAGGTGGAGAAAGAGAAAACCAAACATGAAAACTCAATCAGAGTAACAAGGGAAATGACAAGGAAAAACCTGCAGATGGGTTTTCCACAAGTTTTTGAGGGGATTGTGAGGCTTTCAAGTGTGTGTGTGGAGGTTTTTGAGTCATTATACAATGAAGCCAACATTGCTGCAGTGAAGCATGATGTGAAGAGAATATTACCTAAAGAGAATCAACATGGTTCTGTATAGATGATCATTCAACAATAGCTTGTATGAAGAGGAAATGAAAGAATGCAATTTAATTCAGTTTTTTTTTTTTTTTGTAGGAGTCAATTTGGTGTAGGATGTGGATATGTTCATTCCACTATGGAAGTAGCCATTAGCCAACTTTGTTAGGCTTAGGGAAAGAAGCTAGAAATACTTGGCTTGAAGTTCCACGTAGTTTTGTTATAGAGTTCAAAGGTAACTACTATTTTACAATAGTGTAAAATGACTATTTTACAATTATCATTCAATCACAATTCTATGTTTATGATAAATTAATTGATTTTTATAAAATTATTTTAAAAATCATACAAATAATTTGTTGTGATTGACCAACGATATAAAACTAAAAGTGAGTGCATCACCTTTAAAATCTTCATTATATTTTTTGTAGTGAGTACATGTAGTTGAGAAGTTTTGAAAGTTAGAGAGGAATTGTGAAACCAGGTTATGCTTTGTTTTGGAACAGTTGAATGCTTACTTTGCCTGCTGATTTGTTGTTTTCCATGGATATTGTCATTAGGATACTTCAAAGGATGCTCCTGGACTTATGGCTTATTCGTCAAAGTCAGGTCAAACATTTTTAAAAATATAAATTAAGTCAGATCTTTTTATAAGAGTTTGTTTAATTAAGAAAAAGTAAAGTTTTAGGTTATTCATAAAAATAAAAAAAAAATTAAGCTTAACATGCTGATTTATTTAAGTAAATATAAATAATAATTTTGCTATTATTATTATACTAGTGGAGCTTAACCCATAGGATTGATATAATGAAAATCATGGTTTAAAATTATGCTTCATTCACATTAGATGAGTGATCTATGTAATAAGAGAATTCTTGTTGATTTTTTTTGTGCAAAATTTTCTTTTGATAAACTACAATCACATATATGAAAAAGATTATTCTCTTGTTTGAGAATTTACTTTACCATATCTAAGTTGTGATTTCTGTGATTTGATTGCATGTTGTGTTGTTATATTCAATTGTGATTTTGATTTATGATATGTGGCCATAGTTTAACGGAGTTCAAAGAACATAATAAAAGTCATAAAAGAAATTTTAAAAATTTGTGACATTGTTTTATATTTTGTGACAATTTTTAACTTACAAAAATGTATTTTAAATTTTAAATAAAAATTTGTAGATCAAATCTATCCTAATCTTGTTTTTTTTTTTTTTTTAATAGTTAATCTGTCTGAATTTATATCCGAGCCAAAATATCATTTATTTTAATTTTGTGAGATGAAAAAAGTATTACAAACATTTAAAAACATTTGTAGCACTTTTAAAAAACTTTAAAATTTGTTTTAAAAAATATTTTTTAATTTCTTTAATAATCTTATGTTTTAAAAGTTATATAAAAAGAAATAGGGTTATTAAAATTGAAACCCTTTTCTTCCTAGTACCTCGTTCACCACGAGTCCACGACCGCACTCTTCCATTCAGCGGCGGCTGCGGTGGCCTTTCTCTCCGGCACCGTCGTTCACCACGACCAAGCCGCCCGACGTGCTTTTCTCTCTGGCACGCTTTAGCGTTTTTCTTTTTCTTTCAAACTCAGCAACATTGTCACAGTTAAATTAGTTCCTTCATCGGTTATCTTTTGATACCATTGACTGTACCGTGTTTTATTTTCATTTTTTATTTTTATTATTCGTAGATATATTGTTTGATAAAATGCCTGCATATTTTGGTAATGATACCCAATTGTGGTCTCTGCTGTGCTGGTTTTGATATTTGGATTTCTTTTAATCATTTCAGAAAAGGTGTGAGGAATTTTTCAATTAACTAATGTTTAGGGAGGAAGGTGTAATTATCCCTAAATATTATGGCCACAGTACATGAATTTTTCTTTGAAGTATAATATTATGGCCACAATTGTCAATGGTATGGATTTTGTTTTGGCTTTAGATCAATTTGAATCCTGAATTCCTCGTGGTAGCATGCATGTAGTGGGATGACAGAGGTGTAGAGTAGAGAAGAGAGTTGGTTGTTTTGTAAATCCTTCCCTTGTTGTGGACACAGCTAGCTGCACTTGGAATTGGAATTTGAGTGGAGATGGCAGGCAGAGGACGCGGACAGGGATGGGGACGAGGAGGTGGATTCACTAAATTTGCTGCTCAAGTGCCATTTGATCATTTTCCAGAGGTATTTTCATTTGTTTATATTCTCCATTCTCTGTTGTTGGTCCTTCCCCAATCACAAAGAGACTGTTATAGTCTAATAATATACCAAATGTTTTTTTTTTTTTTGCTGATTTTTTAAATGTTAGGTCCTCTACTATAAATGATTTGTAGCTTCTCAGTTATTGTTTATTGAAACCTCAAAATTATTTCTTTACACCCGATGCTGACAAATGAAAAGGGTGGGGGGTCTGTTTCTATAATTCTCTGTTTCTTTATTGTCAACATAATCAACTGCGGAACTGCCTATGCTCATCACTTGTCACTGTCTATCTGATGTTGCAGGGTGTTACTTTGCCTGATGCTAAACTTAATGATATTGATGCTAATACAAAAAAGTTGCTTAGTTGGAGTAATAAGTTTCAAAATTATTGGAAAGCCTCACCTTATCTTCTGGAGGAGAAAACCTCAGAGAGTAAGCACTTAGTTGTCTTTACATATGTACTGTGAGATGGTCATAACAAAATCTTTTAAATTAGTGCATTATGTTATTGTGTCACGTGTGACCTTATGATACCTAATTATGCTTCCCACATCAGCTGGGAATGAAATGGTTGGTTTCTGGAATGAGCAAGTTTACACCATCAAAAGCCAGACTTACTGTTTCTAAAACGTTTTCAACACTATCATGGAACCATATCTGTCCTAAATATCTACCTCCTCCCTTCCCCAGCATGCATACTATCTTTTCTTCTGTTAAACTTCATTAGAAGATATTAATTTTCTTGTTTTATCGTCAGAGAGGCAAAGGATGGACATAGCTAGATTTTCAGACAGGAAGACAAACGATTTTACTCGCGACTCTTTGTCACAAGTTTTAATGTTCAATAATTTTCCTCAGGAGTTAGTTCAAGGTATTAATAATGGAATGGGCTGTCAAGGCAATGGTTATGTTTTGTATTAAAAAATAACTGTTATATGGTTATGCATTTGAGGTTCCCGTTAACCTTTAAACTTAAATTGGTGTTTTCAGGTGCATCTAAGCGTGCATCAAGAAGAAAAAAGTTTCGATGGAACCCAGAGTCAGGTTTAATGATTTCATATGATCTTTCTCCTGTTATGTGGTTTTAGCTTTGGTTTAATTGTTAATGTGGGAGATTAGCACAACATAAGTTTAATCTTCCTGAATAATTCCCACTCTCTTGAAATAAATTTATGAAATTCCCATTACTTAAGAATTGCATATATGCTGTTTTACTGAATGGTTTATGTGCATATGGATGCAACATTCTATTCTAGATTGTAATATTATTGTATAAATGCTTGATAGCTTCTGCTGCTGAAACTATTTTTTATTGGATTGAAACATTTTGTGGAACTTACTTGGGATATTATCTATGTCTACAAAGTGGATCATTGCTTACTTATAATAATGATGATAAATCCTTGATTTGTGTCTAGACTGATTAAGATGTTTGTATGACAGAGATGAAGAAACTTGATTTCTTTGAACAACAAGAGAAAACAAACCAGGTAGAGCGCCTATGTTTAAAACCTGTTCCTATTTATGTTTGTGTGATAACAAGACACCAACACTTCCATTCATTTCATTATGGAATGTATTTATTAAATACAATTTAATTTGATGTATTACTAAGTCCAATATTTATTGTTACTGGATGGGGATAGGGTTTTAATAACCTCAGTTTGATATTTCAACAACCTCCATTTCTGTTTTTACCATCGCCATTATTATTGCCACCATCATTGTAAACACTGCCACTACCTTTGCCACTGTACACAAATGCTATTATTGTTGTCACCACCGGTGTTAATTCCATCAGTATTGCCTCACCATTGTTACCATCGATTTCATTATCACTACATCCATTATCATTGTTACTACTGCCATCACTACAATTACCATTGCTGCAACTCTAAGGGTGGCAAAACAGGTTGCGGCCCGCCAACCCGCCAAAAAATGACGCGGTAGGGGAGTGCTCCTGACTTGCCAACCCGTCTAACCCTAACAAAGCTAAAGTACACAACAGAATATGAGTTCACTTCTTTTTTGTGATTTAGTATTTGAGGAATTTTTAAGATCTTTTGTGATTTAGTTGAAGAATATGAGTTCACTTCTTATTTAGTATATACTATTCATAATTATTTAATTAAGATTGTTAATAGATAATAAACAAATTATCACGTAGGGGTTGAAGTTATGCATGAATGATGAACCAACTAATAGCATGGTAAAAAATCGTCTAAAGAAATAACTATATTAATAATCTTGTAAAAAGAAAAAGTAATTAATTAAAATGAAGCGAAAGCCCAAAAGCGTCTAAAGAAATTACTTTATATTTACTATTTAATCTCTTGTTATAATAATTTGAAATTGAATAATTGAAAATAAAAAATATGTAGATATAAGTATTTTTTTTTTTTACAAAAAATCAAATTGAAAAAAAGAAAAGCTGAAGTTGGCGGACCAACCTACCTGTTGGTGGGGTGGGCTAAAATGGCCAACCCATGCCGGCCAACCCGTCCTGTCCTGTTTTGCCACCCCTAGCAACTCTCCATTAGCAAACTTCAAGGAATGTTGAGCACTAGACCATTAGTTTTGGGGAGTAAGATTGCATTTGGTCCAGATGAATTTTGCATTTCTTCTCAGATTCTAGTGTTGCACAACCTTTACTTTTCCAGTGAAATTCCATGTTGATGATTCTTTCACCTGTAGGGCAAAGAGGAAAATGACGAAAATGAAAAGAAAGATGGAGAAGATGAAGATGAGGATGAAAATGCAATAGAAGAGGAGGAAGAAGATATCAGTGATGATGATTATAATCAGGTTCCATTGTAACCTCTACTTTGATGTGTTAATTTTGCCATTCTAGGCCTTAAGATGGTTCTCTTTCACCATTATGTAGTAATACTACATTTATTCTCAAAAAAGTTACCTAGCAAATTTTCAAATTGAAGTTATAGAAGGTAAAAACTAAGGGTCTGTTTGAATCACTTTTCTGTTTCATTTAAAAAAAAAACTGTTTTCAAAGTCAATTTTATACTACTGGAAAGATAATCTTTCATATTTTGAAAATTGTTTTCAAAAAGCAGTTTTAAAAAGTAAAAAACAAAAACAGTTTAAAAATGTTTTATGGTTTTGTTTGTTTTTGCCTCTCCATAAGCAGCAGAGATTATGGGTGATGATAGCAGGTTTAGATGAGAGAAATTGTCTAAATAAAAACTCTTTTTGATAAGAGGAATCAAACACACCATTAATCTGCCCAGCACTTGTCTATTAAAAACTTGCATTTATATGGTATTCTGTGTCTAACTTAAAACCTTTGAAATTTTAATTTCTAAAATAGATAATACTGAAAACACCTACTAAGTTGATACTGGAAGCAAGTTTCTTAGCTGTAGAGTAGCAGTATAATCTTGCAGAATATAAAATTTGTGCCTTACTCAATTAAAATCTTGCAGAATATAGATTTTGATGACGATGATGATGATTATAATGATGCAGATGACGGCGACGGTATTGTCACTTTTCTTTTCCAAATGCATTTCTTATTTTACATTCACTTCAATCATCTTAATCCAAATTCAACAACTGTGACAAGTTTTCCTTTATTGCAGATGAACCTACCTATTAGATATCTGTTTGGAGAATGTTTTTCTGCTCATTCCTTGCCTGGACTATTGCTCTTTTAATGTTACAGGTTGGGAGTTCAAATTGTACAGTAGCCTTTTTTGGCTTTTACTTTGTCACTATTTTTAACTTGTTCAGTTACAAACCAGAAAGAAACTTTGTTTATAGAAAACTTGAAAGAAATGTCGTTTTTAGTGATGTGTTATTTTTCAATCCATTAGACGAATAGGAAAGGGAATAACCAATTGGAACACGTATTGTGAAAGATTTTTGCGAAATGCATAAAAGGGTGGTGTTTGATTTGACTATTTTCATTTTTATAGAAAATAGAAAATGTAGCGAAAATGTTTTTTAAAAAATGTTGAAAATTGAAAACAAAGATTTCACATTTTTAGTATTTTTATATTTATAAACATTTTCATCCATTAATCACTTTAGTTTCACTCTTATAAGAAATTTCTAATATTTGAAATTTTAAAATGAAAACTATTTTCATAACAAAAAATCAGATGCCACTTTGTCAAAATTTTATAGCACATCAACAAACTGCTGCACCAAATTTTGGAAGGCTTAAAAAAGTATTGATGATTTAAATTATAAGATTCATTATAATAACCTTTAAGAAGTATTATACTATATTAAAATATTGAGTTATGTTATTATCATTGAACACTTGTATTGGAATTTGGCACTGAGCAAGTCCACAATCTTTTGCCCGAAAACAAGATTGCCAAATGTTGTACATGTACCACTCCCTCAACCTCACCATCTTCTCATAGAGATGGATTCCTTGAATCTTCAGCAACTTGTATTACAGGGTATCTACTTAAGGTGGCGTTTGATTTGAGTTTCTTTTGTTTTCATTTTCAAATAAAATTAAAAATATGTGTGGTAGAAATTCAGAAAAAAAAATTAAAAGTATGAAAAATAAGAGTATTGTCTTAAAAATTTGAATAAAATAAAAATTTTAAAATTATGAAAAAAACTAGAGTAATATTTTTAAATGTTTTTTAAAATATATTAAAAGACAAGAATAATGTAATAAAAAGATTGAAACAAAATGAAAATTTTAAAAATATGAAAAAAATTGACTAATATCTTGAAAACAATATTATTTTTTTTAATATGAAAAAAAAAAGAGTAATTTTTTGAAATTTTGAAAAAAAAAAGAAAAATCTAAAGAAATGTCTAGAACTTTTTTAAAATATGGAAAGTATGAAAAAATAAAAATAATATCTTGAAAAATTGAATAAAAAATGAAATAGTTAAGAATATGAGTGGTAAATTTAGTAAAAATTAAAAACTTAAATAGTAAAATTCGTAAGAATAAAAGTTAGAATGATAAAATTTACAAAATAATGAAAGTTGAGTAATAAAATGTATAATTAAACCTTAAAATTAAATCATCCATATTTTTTTTACCACATAAGGAGAAAGTTGTTCTATCTCTATAATATAATAACTAAAACATAATCTTAGAAGATGTCATCATTATTGTTTCGTCATTCTCATTTGATGTCACATCAACATCATTATTGTTCACGTGTCAAATTCTCTTAGAGTATTTTTTGTACCTAATATGTTTTTCTTTAATGTTTTTAATCTCTTATTGTAACAATTAATGTTTATTGTTACACTTTTAATAAAAAAGAATTGACATTTACACATTCCATAATGAATTCTTCTCAATGTATTATTTTTATAAAAAATCACATGTTATATGTTTTGAATCATCATTCTTTATACACACTTGAATTACAATCATAAGTTGTAATTCTCATTTGAAATTGTAGATGATATAATTTCATTATCTTATTATGTTTATATAATTTAACTATTAGTTATCCAATTCTCTTTGTACGTCAAACGGTTATAACAAGATTTTTTTTTAGGTAGAATCATAAATTAGAAGAACACGTATTATTCTTCCATTGTAAGATGAAGTTTTTGGCATATCTTTTGGATATTACATGACTTTAACATATCAAAAGTGAGAGGCAAGTAGAGTTCCTTTTGGTTTTTCAGCACACCTATTTTTTCATTATTTAATTATTTCGTTTGGTTTCTATTTTCTTTTTTAATCACTCATTTTTATTTTTATTTTCCTCTTCAAGAGTAAATATATACATTTTATTATTTATTTATTTTCAATTATTTAAGGTAAATAAATACATCAAATCCGTAGTTAAGGCTTAGTTAGCAAATTTGAATAAGAACAATTACATAACATATCATTTTTGTACACACACATGTTTGTAGTATCAATACAATATTTTATTATATGTGCGTAGAGGTGAGTATGTTGCTTGCAAACACGAATGAAAATATGCTACATGAAAGCAAAATTATTTTTGTGTATCCTTTTTGAAGAACAATTATGTAACATGTTATTTTTGTGTATTGATTTAATGTTATAGAAAACATCTACTCAAATGAATCAATTATGCAGAGAAAATTAGCAGATGAGAGAGAGATTGTTGTCAAGTGTAACACTGTGATTTTTCATAATGTGATTAAGTGTTTGATTTAAGATACAAGAATATTTAAATTATAATTTATGTTATTTAATCAACTAATAAATAAAATAAAATATGTTGTTGGTGTGTTATTGGAGGTATAGTGGATCTCAATGATATTTGAACTTTATTGTTATGTAAGAGGGGGTATGGTTAGATAGTGTACAAGGCAAATAGAAAAACTCTCAATGTTTAAATGCATAAAATTTATTATTTTCAATTATCTCTTCATTTTCCTTCCAAGAGGAATGTTTTGAAAATTTGAAAAACAACAAGAGTAATGCTTGAAAATTTTTTAAAAATGAAAATTTTAAAAAATATTATAAATGAAGAGAATTGTCTTTAAAATTTTTAAAATATGAAAAAACAAATATAAAGTATTGAATTTAAAAACAAAAGTAAAAATATTAAAAAAATATTAAGAAACTCAAATATTAGGATTTAGTATAAATAAAATCCTAAATTTAAACCCTAAATATTTAGGGATATATAAATAAAACCTTTGAATGAAACCATTAATATTTTGTGTTTCATCAATAAAACACTAAATCAAAACCCTAATTATTAAGATTTTTTTTATTAATGAAATCCTAAATTTAAGGTTTCATTAAAGAAATCCTAAAACTAACCCTAAATTAAAACCCTGAATATTTACGATTTTAGAAACAAAATCTTGAATATTTAGGATTTCATAAATGAAACCATAAATTCAAAACATAAATATTTAGAGTTTCATTGATTAAATCATAAATTTCATCCTAACTTGAAACCTAAATAATTAGCATTTCATAAATAAAACCTTAAATTTAAACCCTCAATATTTAAGGATTCATAAATAAAACTCTTAATTAAAACCATTAATAATTTGTGTTTCATAAATGAAAAATTAAATCGAAACCTTGATTATTTAAGGTTTTTTTAATTAAACCCTAAATTCAGCGTTTCATTAAAGAAATTCTAAAACTCAACCTAAATTGAAACCTTGGATATTTAAGGTTTTGTAAAAAAATCCTAAATATCAAGGTTTCATAAATAATATCCTAAATATTTAGAATGTCATAAATGAACCTCTAAATTGTAACCATAAATATTTAAGGTTTCTTTAATGAAACTCTAACCTTAAAACTCACTCTAAATTGAAACACCGAATATTTAGGATTTTGTAAATAAAATCTTAAATATTAAGGGTTCATAAATAAAACCCTAAATTAAAAACATAATGAATAAAACTTTATATTTTATCCTAAATTGAAACCCTAAATATTTATGGTTTCATAAATGAAACATTAAATCGAAACTCTAAATATTTAAAGTTTAATAAATTTAACGTTAAATCAAAACCCTAAATATTTTGGGTTCCATGAAGAAACCCCAAAATATTTAAGGTTTTGATAAATAAAACCTTAAATTAAAACCATAAATATTTAAGGATACAATTATTAAACAATAAATTTCATCATAAATTTAAATCCTCGATATTTAGGATTTCATAAATTAAACATTAAATCAAAACCACATATTTACAATTTCATTAATGAAATAATAACTATTTACAATTTCATTAACGGAATCGTTAATCGAAACCTTAAATATTTAAGGTTTCAAAATTGAACCACAACATATTTAGGGTTTTGATAAATGAAACCCTAAATTTAAACCATAAATATTTAGAATTTTATAAACGAAACTTCACTTATTTAAGGTTTCATTAAATACATCTAAAATTAAAACCTTAAGTAATTAGAGTTTCATAAATAAAACCTTAAATTTAAACCATAAATATTTAGAGGTTCATAAATAAAACCCTTATTTGAATTCGTCAATAATTTGTGTTTCACAAATTAAACACTAAATCAAAACCTAAATTATTTGGGGTTTCTTTAATGAAATCCTAAATTTAGGATTTCATTAAAAAAATCTTAAAACTCAACCTAAATTGAAACCTAGGATATTTAAGGTTTCATAAATAATACCTTTAATATTTAAGGTTTTACAAATGAAATAATTAAATCAAAACCCTAATTATTTAAGGTTTCATTATTGGAACCATAAATTGAAATTTTACATATTTGGGATTTCATAAACGAAATATCAATTATTTAGGCTTTTGTTAATGACATCCTAAATTGAAACATTAAATATTTAAAGCTTCATTAATCACAACCTAAATTTAAACCCTATAAATTATTTCAAGACATTACACTTGATTTTTTATTATTTTTAAAATTATTTTATTCTTGATTTTTTAATTTATTAAATCTTCAATATTTAGTATTTCATTTATAAAAAACATATATATGTAAAGGCAAATTTAGGGTTTCAATAAATGATTCCTTAAATTATGAGGTTTTCATTAATGAAATCCTAAATATTTAATTTTTTAATTTACGGTTTCATTAATGAAAAACCAAATAATTGAGGTTTCATTTATGAAACCTTAAATAATAATAGTTTCAATTTAAGGTTTCATTTATAAAAATCATAACTATTTTGGTTGAAATTTAGGATTTCAATTTTGAAACCCTATATATTTAGGGTTTCAATTTAGTATCACATGTAATCAAAATTTCAAGACCTTGCAATTTTTTTAGAATGTTCATTTTTTTCCAAAATTTCAAGACATTACACTTGATTTTTCATTTTTCATAAAAAAAAATTCTTCCAATTTTCAAGAAATTATTCTTGTTTTAAAATTTATGAAACCCTAAATGTTTAGGGTCTCATTTATTAAACATTATATATTTAAGGTCATATTTAAGGTTTCGATTTATCTTTTTATTTATGAAATGTAAATAATTAGGCTTTCATTGAAACCCTAAATATTTCATTTTTTAATTTAAGGTTTCATTAATGAAACCCTAAATCATTATGGTTTCGTTTAGCAAATCCTAAACATTTATAATTTCAATTTAGGATTTCATTTATCAAAACCCTAAATATTTTGCAATAAATTTAAGATTTCATGTTTGAAATCTTATATATTTCAGGTTTTGAGATAATATTTCATTTATTTTAAAGATTTCAAAACCTTGCACTTTTTTAACTATTTTTTAAAATTTTCATTTTTTTTTCAATTTTCAAGAATTTAATTTTAATTTTTTAAAATTTAATAAATACTAAATATATAGATTTTCATCTATAAAAAGTAGACGTGACAAAACAGACCAACACACCAAACATGGGGTGGGGCGAGCCGACCCGCCTATGGCCGACGGTGCGGATCAGAATGGCCATAAATAATTTTGTTAATGAAATCCTACATATTTAGTTTTTCAATTTTGTTCGAATCTTAGGATTTTATGCAATCATAAATAATTGAGGTTTTGATTATGAAACCCTAAACATTTTTTACACTTTTAAGTTTTTTTTTCCAAAATTTCAAGATATAATTAATGGTTTTTCAATTTTTTAAAATTTTAGAAACCATCAATATTTATGGTTTCAATATATGATTACATTTATGAAACCCTAATTATTTAAGGTTTTAAAAAAAAAAACTCTATATTTAAGGTGAAATTTCCAAGTGTCAATTTATGATTTTAGTTATGAAACTCCAATTTATTAAGATTTCCTAAATGAAATAATAAATAATTAAGGTTTCAGTATGAAACCCTAATATTTAAGATTTCAATTCGAGTTGCATGTATCAAAACCTTAAATAGTAAGGGTCAAACATAGGATTTCATTTTTGAAACCTTATATATTTAGAGTTTTGAATTAATATTTCATTTATTTTAAAATTTTCAAAACCTTCCACTTTTTTCACTTTTATAAAAAATTACATTTTTTTTCCAAAATTTCAAGGCATACACTTGATTTTTATTTTTTTTTACAAAATATTATTTTTTCCAATTTTCAAGAAATTATTTTCTTTAAAATTAATGAAACCTTAAAACTTAGGATTTCAATATATGGTTTTATTTATAAAAAAAAACTACATATTTAAGGTGAAATTTAAGGTTTCAATTTATGGTTTTAATCATAAAACCCTAAATTATTAAGGTTTCATTATTAAAACCCTAAATATTTAGTTTTTTTAATTTAGGAATTTATTAATGAAACCCTAAATAATTAAACTATCATTTATGAAACCCTAAAATTTATGTTTTCAATGTAAAGCTTTATTTATAAAACCCTAAATATTTTTTTGTAAAAGTTAGGATTTCATTTTGGGAATCCTATATATTCAAGGTTTCAAGTTAATATTTAATTTATTTTAATAATGTAAAGAATTTGCACTTTTTTTTTAAATTTTCAATTATTTTCCAAAATTTCAACACATTACACTTCATTTTATTTTATTTTAAAATTTTTGTATTCAATTTTCAAGAAGATAATCTTGGTTTTTTGATTTTTTTTTTATAATTTATTAAAGCCTAGATATTTAGAGTTTCATTTATAAAAATCATATATATATATATATATATATGTAAGGGGATATTTATAATTTCAAATTATGATGTTATTTATGAAATCCTGAATATTTAGTGTTTTAATTTAGGTTGACTTCTAGCATTTTATGCAACCGTAAACAATTGAGGGTTTGCTTATAAAATCATAAACATTTTCAATTGGAGGTTTCATTTATCAAAATCCTTAATATTTTAGATGAAATTTATGTTTTTATTTTTAAAACCTAAATATTAATGCTTTCAATTAATTATTTCATTTACTTTCAAAATTTCATGACCTTGCAATTATTTTCACTTTTTTTTTTTCCAAAATTTCAAGATAATACATTTGCTTTCTAAATTTTTTGACAAAAAATATATATTTTTCCAAATTTTTAAGAAATTATAAATGCTATTGCAATTTTTTAAAATATTAGAAACACGGTATATTTAGGATTTTAATATATGGTTACATTTATGAAATCATAATTATTTAGGGTTTTATTTAAAAAAAGATATATATATATATATATATATATATATATATATATATAAAAGGTTTTAATTTACAATTTTATTGATGAAGCCCCAATCTATAAGGTTTTCATTAATGAGACATTAAATAATCTCGTTTATGAAACCCAAAACATTTATGATTTCAATTTAGGCTGAAACATGTATAGTTAGGATTGTGAGTTAATACTTCAAGAAATTATATATGTAGGTTTTTTTTTTCCAATTTTCAAGAAATTATTATTGTTTTTAAAAAAAATTATGAAACTCTAAATATTTAGGGTTTCAAGATATGGTTTCATTTTTGAAACCCTAAATATTTAGGGTTTCATTTATAAAACATTATATATTTAAAGTGAAATTTAGGGATTCGATTTGTAGTTTTGTTTATAAAACCCTATATTATTAAGGTTTCAATGAAACCTTACATATTTGATTTTTTATTTTAGAGTTTCATTAACGAAATCCTAAATAATTAAGATTTCATTTATGAAATCCTAAATATTTATAGTTTCAATTTAGGGATTCATTTATCAAAATCCTAAATATTTTGGGTCAAAGTTACGATTTAATTTTGAAAGTTATATATTTAGGGTTTCGAGTTAATATTTCATTTATTTTAAAAATTTCAACACCGTGCACTTTTTTCAAAAAAAATTATAAATTTTCATTTTTTTTCCCCCAAAATTTCAAGACATTACACTTGATTTTTTGTTTTTTTTAATAAAAAATAGTTTTTTTTTTTTTTGAATTGTCAAAAACTATTCTTGTTTTTAGAATTTATGATACCTTAAATATTTAAGGTTTTAATATATGATTTCATTTTTGAAACTCTAAATATTTAGGATTTTATTTATAAAACATTATATATTTAAGGGGAAATCTAAGGCTTCGATTTATAGTTTTATTTATAAAACCTTATATTATTAGGATTTCATTATTGAAACCCTAAATGTTTAGTTTTTTTTTATTTTAGAGTTCCATTAACGAAATCCTAAACATTTATGGTTTTAATTTAGAGATTCATTTAACCCTAAATACTTTGGGACAAAGTTACCATTTAATTTTTGAAACTCTATATATTTAGAATTTCGATTTAATATGTCATTTATTTTAAAAACTTCCAGACCGTCCACTTTTTTCAAATGTTTTTTTTAATTTTTTTTTTTTCCAAAATTTCAAGACATTACACTTGATTTTTTTTTTTATACAAAAAAAATGTTTTTTTTCCAGTTTTCAAAAATTATTTTTGTTTCTATAATTTATGAAACTTTAAATATTTAAAGTTACATGATATGGTTTCATTTTTAAAATCCTAAATTTTTAGGGTTTCATTTATAAAACACTATTTATTTAAGGTGAAATTTAAGGCTTCGATTTATGATTTTATTTATAAAATCCTATATTATTAAGCTTTCATTATTGAAACCCTAAATATTTAGTTTTTTATTTTAGAATTTCATTAACAAAATCTTAAATAATTAAGGGTTCGTTTATGAAACCATAAACATTTATGGTTTCAATTCAAGAATTTGCTTATCAAAACCCTGAATATTGTGTCAAATTTAAGGTTTCATTTTGAAACCCTATATATTTAGAGTTTTAAATTAATATTTCATTTATTTTAAAAACTTCAAGACCTTGCATTTTTTTTTAAAAATTTTAAAATTTTCATTTTTTTTTTCCAAAATTTCATGACATTACACTTGTTTTTTTTTTTTTTTTTTTCCAATTTTCTAGAATTTATTCTTGTTTTTTAAATTTATGAAAGCCTAGATATTTAGGGTTTCGAGATATGGTTACATTTTTGAAATCCTAAATATTTAAGGTTTCATTTATAAAATATTATATATTTAATTTGAAATTTAAAGCTTTGATTTATGGTTTTATTTATAAAACCCTAAAGTATTAGGGTTTCATTACTAAAACCCAAAATATTTATTTTTTTTATTTTACAGTTTCATTAAAGAAATCCTACATAATTCAAGTTTCGTTTATGAAACCCTAAACATTTATGGTTTCAATTTAGGGATTCATTTATCAAAACCCTAAATATTTTGGGTCAAAGTTACGATTTAACTTTTGAAACCGTGTATATTTAATATTTCAATTTAATATTTCATTCATTTTAAAAATTTCAAGACTTTGCACTTTTTTTTAAAAAAAAATTCATTTATTTTTAAAAAAATAATCATTTTTTTTAAATTCATTATTTTTCCAAAATTTC
This sequence comes from Amphicarpaea edgeworthii, assembly GCA_014843725.1. Taxonomy (NCBI): domain Eukaryota; kingdom Viridiplantae; phylum Streptophyta; class Magnoliopsida; order Fabales; family Fabaceae; genus Amphicarpaea; species Amphicarpaea edgeworthii. The sequence continues at coordinate 8,702,304 of CM026325.1, forward strand.
AAGACATTACACTTGATTTTTTTTTATATAAAAAAATGTTTGTTCCAATTTTCAAAAATTATTCTTGTTTTTAGAATTTATGAAACCTTAAATATTTAAGGTTTCATTTTTTAAACCTTAATATTTAGGATTTTATTTATAAAATATTATATATCTAAGGTGAAATTTAAGACTTCGATTTATGATTTTATTTATAAAACCCTCTATTATTAGGGTTTCATTATTGAAACTCTAAATATTTAATTTTTATTTTAGAATTTTCTTAATGAAACCCTAAATAATTAAAGGTTCATTTATGAAACCTTAAACATTTACGGTTTCAATTTAAGGATTCATTTATCAAAACCCTAAATATTTTGTGTCAAATTTAGGATTTCATTTTGAAACTCTATATATTTAGGATTTTGAATTAATATTTCATTTATTTTATAAAATTCAAGACCTTACACCTTTTTCAATTTTTTTTTAAATTTTCATTTTTTTTTTCCAAAATTTCAAGACATTACACCTGATTTTTCATTTTTTTATAAAAAAAATTCCAATTTTTGAAAAATTATTCTTTTTTTTAAAAATTTTTAAAATTTAAGAAATCCTAAATATTTAGGGTTTCAAGATATCATTTAATTTTTGAAACCTTAAATTTTAAGGGTTCCTTATATAAAACTTTATATATTTGAGGTGAAATTTAAGATTTCAATTTATAGTTTTATTTATAAAATCCTAAATTGTTAGGTTTTCATTATTGAAACCTTATATATTTGGTTTTTTATTTTAGAATTTCATTAACAAAATTCTAAATAATTAAGTTTTCATTTATGAAACCCTAGATATTTATGATTTCAATTTAAGGATTCAAAACCCTAAATATTTTAGGTCAAATTTATGATTTAATTTTTGAAACTCTATATAGTTAGGGTTTCGAGTTAATATTTCATTTATTTAAAAATTTCAAGATTATGCACTTTTTTCAAAAAAATTTAAAATTTTATTTTTTCCAACATTTCAAGACATTACACTTTATTTTCCATATTCCTTTTTCAATTATTTTGTTTTCAATTTTCAAGAAATTAATCTAGAATTTTTAATATTTTTAAATATTATACATCATAAATATTTAGGATTTGATTTATAAAAATCATAAATATGTAAGGAAAAATTTATGAATTCATTTATGAAACCCTAAATATTTAGGGTTTCTAATTGTGATTTTATTGATGAAACCCTCAATTATTATGGGTGCATTAAAGAAACTCTAAATATTTATTGTTTTAATTTTGTATGAATTTTTGGATTTTATGTAACCATAAATAATTGAGATTTTGGTTATGAAACCATAAACATTTAAGGTTTCAATTAATGGTTTCATTTATCAAAATCCTAATTTTTTCTAAGTAAAATTTATGATTTTATTTTTGAAACATAAATATTTATGCTTTTGATTTATTATTTCATTTACTTTCAAAATTTCATTACTTGCACTTTTTTTTCACATTTTTTACACTTTATATTTATTTATTTTCCAAAATTTCAACACAATATATTTACTTTTAAAAAAATTTAAGAAAAAATATATTTTTTCCAAATTTTCAAGAAATTATAAATGTTTTTTCAATATTTTAAAATTTTAGAAACCCTAAATATTTAGGATTTCAATATATGATTTCATTTATGAAACCCTAATTATTTAAGGTTTCATTTATAAAACACTATTTAAGAGGAAATTTAAAGTTTTGATTTATGATTTTATTTATAAAACCCTAAATTATTAGGATTTCATTAATGAAATCGTAAATAATTAAAGTTTCAGTTTAGGACATTTATCAAAATCTTAAATATTTTTGGTCAAATCTAGGGTTTCATTTTTGAAACCCTATATATTTAGGATTTTGAATTAATATTTCATTTATTTCAAAAATATCAAGACCTTGCAATTTTTAAAAAAAAATCAAGACATGGTACTTGATTTTTTATTTTTTATAAAAAAAATTCCAATTTTCAAGAAATTATTTTTGTTTTTAAAATTTATGAAACCCTAAAAATTTAAGATTTCATTTATAAAATACTATATATTTAAAGTGAAACTTAAAACTTCAATTTATTTATAATTTTATTTATAAAACCCTAAATTATTAAGATTTCATTATTAAAATTCTAAATATTTGACTTTTTATTTTTAACTTTTATTATAAATATCCTAAATAATTAAAATTTAATTTATAAAATCTTAAACATTCATGATACCAAAGAGACTGAACATGAAACCCTAACAAAAAGATATTTTCACCTCACATTTTTCAAGAAATTTAATTGATGTTGCCATCTCAAAAAAGATATTTTTCAAAAATAGGTGGATTTCATTTTCATTTCTCCCAATTGAATTTCACTCAACCAAACTCACCCCTACTAGAGAGGACTCAAAAGTGCATCTCGCATTTCAACACCTCAACAATGAACAATGTTCGTGCTTCACATTCTGTATATTAAGTTTGTTTTACTATAACATAAAAATATTTTTAAGTAACAATAGATATATACAGCGGCACATCCTCTCATCATGGTTTGAGTTACCAATTCTGGACTTGTAAGTATGCAACAGAAGCAGAACTAAAACTCGACGTTTTCTATGTAATGCTTTACCCTCAATCAATAACAACAGGTTAAGAGGGGTTAGAGAAGTGTTTTAACACAATATATGCATTAGAGGAAGCTCTGCAAACTGAACCACCACCACATATTTACACATTACATACCCTACCAATCTTCTATGTCATCATCGGAAGTCAACCTTGATTGTTCATCTAAATCCATTTTGTCAAAATCAAAATCTTCCATTTCCAAGTTTAGTAATGATTCCTGATTTGGTTCACCACCCCATGCTCCATTTCCAAGCAATTTAAGCATGGGCATGTACTCAGTGGCCATAATTGACATATGATAAGAACTAAACCGTCTACAGGCAGGGATTCTGAGCCTATCCACCTCATTCTGCAATGTAAGATCATGAACAAAAAGTCAAATTTCAAGAGTGGCAAGAAACAAAAATCTAGAAGATGAAACATTTGAATTTTTAGTGAGAAAGCCACCTTGCCAACACTACCTCAGAGCAAGTAATATAGACAAAAAATAAATAGCATAAAAAGAACATTTATCAAATAAAAAAACCCTTCAAGTACTATATTCCACTGAGGCTCTCCAGAGTCCTTTTTCCTCTCCTAGTAACACATTTTAAATTCAAATTACCTATTTCAAATAGATAGTTGAAAAAATGCAGAATAAGAATATATAACAAATAGAGGAGCCATGATGAGTTTACCTTGTAGAATGATGCTTTCTCTGCTTGCCAGAGCTTTGGTCGCCGAATTGCATGCCACCTGTAAAAGTGAACAGATTAAAATATAACCAAGAAACATAAAGTTTTGTCACACCAAAGACTGAGTGCAAATAACTGCTAACCTGGAGGATAGTGGATGAGAATTCCCAAATAACACCCCACGAACAGCTATGGATGCAGCAGCTGACTGTAAAACACTCTCTGCTTCATTATAAGTACTTGGCATTCCCCGAAGTTTAGTAAGAAGAATGTCAGCATCACCTAGATATGAAGACAAAGTCCATGCATCATCTATTGCTTCATCATTCAAAAAATCCAGAACTGCAAGAAAATAGCAAGAATTAGAAAGCTACTGGATTTGGTAAAAATAAAAGAAATAAATCATCATGACTTTATAATATTTTATCAATTTTTACAAAGAATGTCAACACTAGCATATAGGAAGGAAATACCATTTTCATGCAGAAAATCAGCAACTGGACCAGGTTGAACATGGGCTTGACAAAGAATCTTCTCAGGGACATCCATCTTTAATGGTAATCTTGAAAGTTTTTCTCGTATAAGAAATCCATCTTGATCTACCACAAAAGAAAATGTACTAGTTAAAAAGAATTCAACTTAACCTAGTTATGTTGCAGCTGTTTCCACGTGTAGAAAGAAAGATAGGATATGAAATTCAAATTTTGCTCAAATACACACCATATTCTGTTGCAACTCCACTCTCCCTTTTATTGTGCAAAAATTTACCCAAAGCATGAAATAAAGATAAAGTCTCATCTCTGCCAAATTGCAAGGAATATCCATCATCTGATCTGACAGGTTTATCACTTTCCTCATTTAATGCTCCACGATAGCAGGTAGATGGGGCCAAAGAATGCACTAGATTTGGTTTCAGGCAGAAAAACTGTAAAGAAGTAATGGCATGCCTGATGTCACCTCCACTTGTTTTTGCTATTAGATCAACATACTCAGCAGTCACACCACACTGCTCCATTTGGCATATTCTAGAAAGTGTCTTCTTCGTAGTATTCACTGTAATAGGATTGAAAGCAACCTGAAAGTTTCCCAAACTAAGTTTTACAAAAGTATTCTCTTATAAGATGACATAAAAAACCAGAAGAGAATTCTTCAAGGATGTAACCTTACAAGCCCCAGAACTCTCTAGAGATAGTTTCAGTTCTTCCAGGCAACGGGCACTATAATCTGCTGAATCAGCATTGCCATAGTCCGTGAACAATATTGCTGTGGGTATCTGAGTTGAATTCACCAAAAGCTGCAAGCAACCTTTAAGTCTTCCAAAAGCAAATTTCCCATTAGTCATGGGAAGATCATCTATTAAAAGTATGACGGAAGGCTTTGACTCCCCAGTATGGGAAGTTGGCAATAATCCATATTTCCGTACTCTCTCAACAAAACTTTCAAATTCATCTAACTTGGATGTGTATTTTGTCCCTGTCAATGAATCAGATTTTTTTTTACAACCAAGAAGTTACGAATTTCAATCATTAGAATTCAAACCCCCCACCCCACCCCACCCCCTAAATAGCATGTATTTTCCCGTTTGGAATGTGAACACAATGCACATTTTCACTTTAACAATACATCTTCATCGACAATCACCATTTCACAGAAAAAATAGATGATTTAAAAAGAGATGCTAAAGGGAATGAGAACCAAGTTTTTCTCATACTTGCTCATCAAAAACATTGGCTTAACCCACCTGTGCCAGAATTGTAAAGATGTTCTTGCCAAATTACAGGTGTGGGTGTGTTCCACCCACAAACTACTGCTCCTAAATGAGATGCAATTACATGAATAGCCGCCTACATAATGAAATAAAGAAATGCTTCAACATCAACGTGATTTTTGTGTCAAAGTACATTAAAATAAGGTTCTCCATAGCAATGTAGAGTGTTTTACATTTTTATTATATATAGCAGAGTTTTTAAAAGAGAAGTGTTATTCAGTAATAATTAAGTAAAATTCTGCACATATATATATATATATATAAGGTTAAAAAAGAGATATAATAAAAGATTGACACCAAGCCACATTAGCCTGAAATTCCAAATACATTTCTAAATTGTCCTGAGTAGCTAAGCCAGTAAAAGAAATAGGCTAAATTGAGAAGAGAAGAGCTACATACAGATTTTCCGACTCCTGCCTGACCACTGATGACAAGAACATTGTTACTGTAGACACACTGTAAGGAAGGGAAGAAAAAATGAACTCATAATATGAATAGAATAAAATCAACATAATGCATATATAAAATTCAGAGAGAACAATTTATAGCCACTTATATCAGTATAACCTAGTACAGGGGAACAAATCTCTATAGAAATGTAAAATTTGGAACTAAATAAACACATCAAAGGGAGAATTTAGAAGACTCAAAACTACCAATAGCCAAGAGATGTTGTTCTCTTTTTTTACCTAGTGAAATCTCTCGAGCATTATTAAAATTTTGACAATTCAACATTATTTTTGGCAAAATTTTAAACCCTAAACCATTAATGGTTCATCTCAGTCAAAAAAGATTGTTTTGCAAGTTTACAGGAATAACGACTCCTACAAGGCTATAAATTCTAGTGGGTGAAAATAACAAAAGAAACAATTATAATTTATAAGACAATAAAATTTATTATAATCCTACAGCCCTTTTCCTAGATTTACCTCTGAAGGTTTCAACCTCTCCTCGAACCACGTCTTAATTTCTTCAACCTGCAAATGCAAAAAAAAAGAGGAGAAAATGGGATGGTACTCATATCACTACCAAAATCAATAACATAGGAAGCAGAGCCTCAACCTTTTTCTTGTGAACAGCAAGCTCTTCGAGTGAACAAGGCTTGTATTTATCAATCCATAGCTCCTCTTCACAGCGCCTGTGAGTACCTGATGTATCCATTTGGCACTTACGTAGAGCAGGAAAAAAGATAAAAAATAAAAAAAAAATCACAAAGCACAAAGCACAACGACTGGGACAAAAGGTGCAAATTGAAGATTTCAAATTTATTTTATTTTGTGTATGCACGAGTGATGTTGATAACTCAGGCAGTGTGTTTAACAAACCTTTACGATTTTAACAAAGTCAATACATTAGTATCAAAATTTAAAAGGACGGAACCACAGTAATGCTACAACTTTCATTCTTCCAAACGAGGGAACACACTTTATTAGAGAATAAGGTGAAGGTATAACTGTCAATTAGAAAATTAACAGCTTGATACTGTGATAAAATACAAACAAATGTATAACAAACTAGAGTTGTTAAAATTTCAAGCATTGATTTTCTATTCAAGGGTCTTAATTCATAAATGCACTTTATTCTCTAAAGTGCAACCTCCTCACTTTAAAGGAACTATGCATATTGGTGAAACAGTAATCTTATCAGATTTAGCTTATCTAAAGCGAGCAAGTGTAAAATAAGTAAATTTTAGTAGTTGATGAAAAGATGCAACAGTTGATATTCCAACACATTTGTTATCTTGTTATGCAACTACTAAGTTTCTTACATTATTGCTTTCTAAAGCGAGCCAAATGCACCAGCATCATGTTAACAAATAACAAGTATACGAATATGTAATGAAACTATTAGACAGAACAACCATTTTAAACACGGCAACACCCTAATCCTTAAACCTTAAACGGCGTACCAGCAGCAGATACCTTTGACCCAGTAAACACTTCATTGAAATCATCACCAAATAAGTCTATCTGCAATAAAAAAAAAACAACTCATCAATTACAAATTCCCCCTTTCTCAAATAAAACACACTCGAAAAATAAAAATAAAAACGCAATGCGAACTCGTGATTGATTAGTAAAGGTTTAAGTGACACAAAATGTGAATAATAAACACAGTGAAAAAAAAAATTCGATACCTCGTGCAGTTTGGAGAGTTGAGAGCGAGAAGCCGAAGAAGCGCGTGCCCTCTTCCTTCCACGAGAGGATGCTGACGTGGACTTCGAGTTCGGCTTCGTCTTCGGCTTCGTGTAGCTGCGATTCGAACTCAACGAGCGAATGTTAGAATTAGAAGCGTCTTCATCTTCTTCCGATGAGAGAATGACGACGCAGTTTCGCTTTGCCATCACAAAACGAAACCCTATTTTCCTAATTTGTTGTTAATTTAGGGATTTGTTTAACAAAACAAGCCTCAGTTCATAGTAAGATTCGTAAAGCCTTGGCTGAGAAACCAAATCGAAAACCCCTACATTTTTGGATTTTGAGCGCAAAATGTGAAAGTGAAACTACGCGGGTTTTCTCATTTTTTGCATTTTCTCTTGCTATGGCGTTTGGTCGAGGGGATTTAAATCTAAATTTAATTTCAGAAACAAAAATGTTAGTAATTTTTTTTAAAAAAAAAACTATTTTTTATGTTTTAAATTAAAGAAAATAAAATAAATGTTTTTATATTTTTTTCATTTTTCTAGTCTAAACATAACATATTTATTCTTTATTTATTTAAAAATTAATTATTAAATCATTTTTTGTAATTTTATATAATAAATAATTTAATAAAATTGTTTCACTTTTTTCCATGGAATACCCCTAAAGGAAATATTTGTTAATAATTAATTACTTAAATAAATAAATTATACATTAAAAAGTTACATGGTATTTTTTTTATGAAATTTAAGATATTAATTATATTTTTAATAATTATGTCAAAATGTTAAATATCATATATATGAAACAGAGGTAATATATATAATATATAACATGAAACAAAGTAGTTTATATATATTTTTAGAATGTACTTATATGATATAATTGAAATTAGGTAAAACTTCTTTTTAAAACCATTGTTTTTTAAGTACCAATGTTATTTGACCATTATTACATTGGATATTTGATTAATTTAAGCTAAATTAGATAATTCTATTAAGGGCACCGTTATCAAATAGGACTACTATGAAACAAAGTAACATTTACATGGACTCAAACTAAAGTTAGATTAACTAAACTATAACAATCCATTACAAGTTGTTCTATGTACCCACTGGAAGTATGTTTAAAATAACAAACATTCACAACGTAAAGGAATATCAAAATACTATAAAACTATGTTTAAATTTAGTAATGATAGCATTGTGTATTTATTTTATATTAATCAAAAACAATAACACTTACATATGATAAAATAATTTCTTCAAACAAAAGTAATTGTTAAGCAATAATAATATGTTAGAGGTTCTTGTTGCCTCACATGTAAAACGGTTAATTAATTGGTTGAGTATCACACTAGCTATGAAATATAATGCATTTGTTTTAGATTAGAACCTAACTTATGTGTTCGAAATAGAGCCTCCTCATTCATAATTTCAACAAAACTCCCATTAATTAAAAAACAATTAAACGGCAACTAAAAAATAACTACAGATCATTGAACATAGCAAGCAATATAGAGAAATACAAAATAATTTAAATATATTCAAGCAAACAAGGTCATTATTTTTTCTCACTAATAAAAAAAAACACAAGGTCGTTATCCTAACTGGGATATTCCAATGTACTAATGCATAAAACATAAGTTCATGATAAAAAGGTGAGAACCATGAAAAAGAAAATTTGACAATTAGAATTTCACAGTAATTCCAAGAAAGCAAAGCATCAACAACCTTATGCTTCAAGGATATAATCTAGAGTATGTCAAATGAACACCCAAAAGACTCAAACTTCTTCAACGAAGAAATGAAGAAATATTAGGTAGAAGTGTAGAACACAAATGGTTGTCATCGATCAAATGCTTGGACATAGTGAATCACAATATTGAACAAGCCTTTTGTGCTTTATTCTTCTTTTTCTTTTGCTTTGGTGGTTGAAGGACAACTCTTATGGCTGCATCAAACACTGCCTTCACGTTCTACAATAAACAATAAGGTCAAAAATCAATTTATAACTACAACTCTACTTAACCATTGTGTATGAAAAGAAAAAAGAAAATACATTCAATTAGGTACCTCTTGTGATTTCGAACTGCATTCAATGTAAGCAGGTGCATTAATCAGCTTCCTAAGTTCTTCTCCCTTCAAGAAGATATATAAGCAAATTTTAGATTAAAAAAATAAAACTAAAATCGATTACAAACATGCACCAAAGTGTAAAGCAATTAGAGGATTTAGTTACCTGAACAGTGGTAATGGGTACGGCACCAGGATGGTCTATGAAAAACTGCTTATCATCTCGAAGATCTGTCTCATTTCAAATCAAAAAATGGTAAAGGACTAACTCTTAATTCACAAAACAATTGGTGATTAGAATATGTAGAGGCCAAACATATTTTTAATAAAATCACTTTTCCCTTAAATAGAACAACACAAACAAAAGTTATTCACATTTAGAAGTATTAATAATACTTAAATATGAAGATAGGACCACAGTGAATTATAATTTCTAATGCAAGCCATTAAAATTTTACCAGATTAATATGGAAATAAACTTTTTTGTTCGTTTAATGTTAGATAATATTACATCTCTAGAGGGGGAAATGGTAGTTTGAACCACCATTTCAAATTAACAACTTTCAAATACTATTTTTGCATTTGACAAATACATTATAGATCCAAATAGACAAAGTCAAGCTTGATAGGTGAGACCTCTAGCATTGCACTAGACTCATATTGCATTAAATATAGTTGTTTATAAGAGTTAAACACTATGCCTAATAAAAAAAAAAGTTACTCACTTTTACACAGTAATACAATTATAATTATCATTTATATAATTTTATAAAAATCAATTGATTAATCATAAATTGAAGATTATAATTATTTATAAAAATATATTACATTGTGAATGTACTATCATTTTTCTCATAAAATTAAAAAAAAATATATATATATATATAAATGTTAGATCTCTACCTTGCAAAACATCCTAGTACAAAGAGACAACAGAGAAGAGTAACATCAAACTAAAAGTATAAATGTATGAGGGAAAAAAAAGAGGTAAAAACTATAAAATAAAAGTAGGGATACAGAAAATATACCAAAAAACATTTTAAGTAATTCGTCACTTATAAAATGAAAATAAAAATAAAAATTATAAACCAACCATATTATAAATTAAAGTTCCCAAGAAACATCCAATAACAACATCGTGGATCATGGAATCTATACAATTATATGATACCATAACACAAAATTTGGTTAATAATAGTATTATAAATGAATATGCTAGAAGAAAGTAATTAACAAATGCACAATATCAAACATTAAATTAGGTAGAAATTAATTTACCAAGCTTTGAGCCAACCAAAATAATGGGAACACCAGGTGCATAATGTTTCAACTCTGGAATCCACTGGAAATGAAAACAACACACATACACAACTTATTAGCACGTTTTAAATAAGATATAGTATTTATTTACAATTATTATGGAAACATCACCTGGCATTTACATCAAATTCAAAGTTAACATGTTAAAGTAGTGCATTTCAAATTTGAGGAACACTAGGAACATAAACTTTGAGTACCTTCTTGGAAACATTTTCATAACTGGCCTTGCTTATGAGAGAGAAAGCTAATATGAAAACATCGGCACCACGATAACTCAAAGGTCGTAATCTGTTATAATCCTCTTGACCTATTCATTCCACATAATAATAAAATAATAAAAACCTAAAAAGAACTCATCAATAATATCCCAGGTTTAATTAATTTGAAAAATACATTAAAAAAATAGCAACAGTACCAGCAGTGTCCCATAATCCTAGATTAACAGTGGCTCCATTCACAACCACATTTGCACTGAAATTGTCGAAAACAGTTGGCACATAATCCTATTTCAAAACAAAGTGAAGAGATGTGAAAACAATAGTCATCTTTCTTTCTCAATAAGCAAAGGTATAATAAGATATGATACCATACATATGCAAAACATTCAAATACAATATCAAAATATAATGACAACTCAGGATAAATTATTAAATTTAGCACCAACATCTCATTATTTTCTTTATCACATTTACATCAAATAAGGGACGACATTCATCAATAACTTCAAATAAAGTATTTTGTAACTTTCTATTATAATTATACTAGTATTATTAGTATTAAAACCATATATTTTAGAACGACTATTATGCTTAATCTGTTATTATTACAGATTAAATTATCAATTATTGATTCCATATAATTATTGTATTTATCACTGTATATAGAATACACTGTGGTCTATTTTAAGACATAATTGACTAAATTAATATACCTCTCTTAATTTTATTACTTTCATTACCCATGTTAGACATGTTAGACACCTTTTGTCGTTTCCCAATTAAGATGAAATATAGTTATATACAAAACAAATCATAAACTCCCCTAATGATTTTTCTTCTTTTTTTTTATAAAAAAAAAAAAAAAGGTTGTCATCTAATTAAATGAAAAGGCTTCAGAAAGATTACATCTTCTTAATCCCAAACAATTGAGAGAGGAAACATTTGCTTTTATCATTTCCAAATAAACTAACCAAAACCTTGCAAGCAATCAATTGTACTTCAAAATTTAAGGTTCTCTTGAAGAACAACCAAGGAAAACTCAAATTATCTTAATTTCAATCCTTTTATCACATATATTGACACAATTTCACATTGTCTAAATTGAACAGTAGTCATAGCAACACAATTGTCTCCCAGATTAAAACTCTCAAAACCATTCCAAAGAAGGGAAATAGAAAACAAAAAAGAAGCATATTAATTGTCACTAATTAATTAATATATACACAAAATAAAAAGGAGGAAGAAAATAAAGAACTAACAGTGGGGAAGGTGTTGCTGGTGTAGGAGATTAGCAAACAAGTTTTGCCCACAGCTCCATCTCCAACAGTGACACACTTGATGAACCTAGAAGCGCTCATGATCTTCAATTAATACCCTTTTATTTATTATTCACTTCAAAAATTAATTACCCTCAGATCATTCATTCACCTGAGGATCACACAACCTTAATTTCTCTTCCAACAACTAATGCACTTTTCTTTCTGCTTCAATCATGCATCTGTTTGAGGCAAAATGAAAAATCTAGAAACTTCCATGAATTTCAAAGAGGAGAAAGGGCCCATATATAAAAGAAGAAGAAAAAATGGGAGAGGGGGATTTGAGATAAGGAAAATGAGAAACCCTAACCCTTTTGGAGGAAATGGAAATTATGCATGAGGGAATGTGTTGTTGTTGTGGAATGAGATCAGAGAGAGAGAGACAGACACAAGAGCCTTTCTGGCCCGGGAATTTTTGCCGTTGAAGCGTTCATTATGTGAATCAATCTTTGCCAATTTTGTTACTATTATTGTTTTTTTTAAGATGTTTTTTTATTTTACAATTACAATTTACAGTTATTTATTTGTTTTTTAATTTTTAATTTTTAATTTTGTGTTTTGTGTATTTTCCTTTTTTGGAGAAAATTTTATACGGCGCATCAATCGCAATCAAACTCGGTTTCCTCTCAAGAATGTTCGGATCGTGACTCGTTTTTATGTGTTCATAAAAATTGTTTTATAATAACGAGAAACAGAAAAAAAAAAAAATCTAACCAAGGGCAAAAGGCAAGAGAATTGGCTAAAGGAGATGAAGAATTTTTATTATTCCAAATGTTTGCACATAGGGAAAGTACAATTCCAAAAAAAATCAAGGTTTTAAAAATTCTCTTATTTGATTAAAGAATATAAATATTATTTTAAAATTTTAAGTTTTCTCTTTATTTTATGATTCATTTTTTTTTATTAATTTAGTGTGGTTGGAAATGAAACTTAATTACTAGATTAACATAAGTTTCATTTTTTTCTCCCAGCCAAATAGGATAAGTCATATAGAAAGGATACGACTTACCTTTAATTTTTATTTTATTTTTTATAAAGCATGTAAGTTGGCTCACAAACTACATATATTGTAGTAATTGTAGGTGAAAAGCAAAATACTCTAACCATAAAATGACAAATTATCAATGTCACTTCACACTCTCAACAAAATTAATCTAATAAGTGGTGGTTCCGTTTTGCCAAATTTATTTTTAAATTAAAAATTATTTTAAGTTAAAATTAAAAATGAGAGTTTAAAAAAATAAGTAAAAAGTTGTTTGTTAATATTTATTTATTTATTTTAACTTAAAAGCTCCTTAAAGTTAAAATATAAGAGATTAATAAAAACTAACAAACTAATTACTAATATTTTTTAATAAAAAAATATTAATTATTCTAAAATTTGGCCTGAGATTCAAAGAAAGAAAATGAAAATAAGGTTAGCATAAGTAATTCTAGTATTTTATTATAAAGTTCCTTATTTCTAATTTTTATTAATTACAAATAAGTAACTTTTATTTTAAGAAACTTTTACTAATTGGTGTTTATTCCAACTTTTACTTAAAAATAACTTATAAGTTAAAAATAAATTGAGACAAACGGTGTCTAAGTCTACATTTTTTTCAAGGTTTAATTCATCTTGATAATTTTACCAATGAATTAAAATAACAAGCAATCCTCACAATCATAATTTTAAAAATCGAATTGGTAATCCAATCAATCAAGATACTAGATCAATGGTCGAACTAATAGATCACTAATTGACTTGCATGACTTATCTCCTATTAAAAAAAATTGAAGTTTTATACCCTTCCTTATAAAAGAAAATAATAATAATTACATGACAGGTTAATATAGTTCTACAAAAATTCAACATCAAAAATATAATTCTACAAATTCATTTACATGAAGTTTTAAACAAAAAATTATATAAAAATTAGTCATTAATATTTAATAATAATAAATATGAATAATAAAACAATAATAAGAATAAAAAAAACTTATGTATTTATGTTTACTTATATATAGATAGTATATTACACAATTATAATATCAAATATTTAAATATAAATAAAAATTATATATTATATATATTATTTATAATATAATTACTAATTAACTGATGTAGTATAGTAGTTAAGTTTGAGTTATATAACTTTGGATACTTTAAGTTTTACTTTTATTTTTGCATTTCAATTTCAATGTAACATCTTTTAAAGTTACATTGGGTTAATAGATCACCGATTTAACTGTCAAACTGGTCGGATTACATCGAAATTAACTCAGTTAAATACATGGATGATCTGAGTGGACCGACTTTGGTCAACCACCGATTCATGATCGGACCGATCAGGTAAGTCCATTTTTAAAACATGGCTCACAAACTAAGAGTTCAAAAAGAATTAAAGGATTTCATTGCGACGCAACGCCAAAGTGTGATGCTACGGTAGTTTACCAACTAAGAAGTACGTGTGAATTGATCAGTTAGTTAGTTACTAGTTGCTTTCAGAAAATATATATGAGACGGAGACACGAAACCTTCAGATCAGTCAGATTTTGTATTACCCATGCGTGTAGGCGAGTCCATTATTTATTAAACGTGCTAAAAATATTTTTTAATTACATGATATATATCCAATTTCGCATTTACAATCTAATAAATTGTTCCTGTGATTAGTCTCTGACTTTATGGTATATCAAAATATTTGTTTTTATCATTGATATTTTAAAATATCAAAGATAAAAACAAATATTTTGATATATCAAACACCAACACAAAGAAAAAATTTATTAAGAATCAAATGTTTGGTGGTATATAAAGGGAGAAAATATATTTTAGCCTATTATATATTACAAAATCCATATTTGTATAGATGTAAAAGCTGAGCATGGCTGTGATCTTCACGTATTTCATATATTGTTAAACAAACCTAACTGTGATATGTGCAAAGATTATATAATTTGGTAGTAACGTAGGATAGCATCATCATCATTAGTTAGTTGGGTTTAGGTTTTGTCTGGCTTAGTATTTTTGCTATGTTGATCCGAATCTATTTTCTTCCCCTCATCTTGCTGCATGAGCCTCTTCATGCATCACTACCCTAAAATAGCATGGATATCCATATTGAAAAAGTTCTACATATATACTAGAAAACAAATATTAACAGGTGAGAAGTATTGAACGGGAACTATACATTTGGAAATTTGTAACCTGACACAATTTAATTTTTTTTTTATCGAGAAATATTAATTTATTTATTTTTTTTAGCCGGTTTCGATTTGTTTAAAATAGTTAGGTTTTTTGAAAATCTGTTTGAACTGTTTTGGAAACTAATTTAAAATCAAATTGGTTTTTTATTTAGTTTCGAACCAATTCTATAATCAATCTGATTTTTAAAATTAAGAAAGTTTAACTCAATTGATTAAATTGATTAAATCCAAATATACTTTTTGGACATCACTACTCTTGCATGGTAAGTCAAATTAAGAATATCACTAGCTAGCACTCTAGCCGTCATAAATAAATTTCATAACTTGCCTGGTCTGGATTGGATTGGTTTTCTAGCAAACAAATCCACCTCTTGTAACGAATTCCAAATATATTTGTCTTTTAGTTACTTAAATTTGTTTTATTTTCTAATTAAAATTTGGTTCTTTTAATTTTTCAAATCGGAAAAATGTTATTTTTATTCTTTATCAATTTTATTTTGAAGGACTAAAAAATTCTTTTGTTTAGTCCTCAAATTCAAGATTAAAAATAACATTTTAGAATTGAGACTAAAATTTAAATTTTAAGTTAGGAGATTAAGATTAATAATGTCTCAAATTTGAGGAACTAAACACACATTTAATTAAGTCTATATTTATTTTACATAATTATATTATAACCATTAGAGTTGAGCATTTTTTATAAAGTATTCATGTATATTATAACCTTTTTATAACCATTAGATGCGTTTCTATTGATGAATATAGTTGCATAGAATCCATGTGTACCCAACAAGTCATTGATGTAATTAGAATGAAAGATTTCGTTAAAGTCAATAAGAGTTTCAACGAAAATTATTCACCATTAAAACGGATAATTATTCGCACCAATGTTATGATAAACAAAATAAAATAGAGTTCATGTGTATAGAAGTGCGTTATGGTAAGAAGCTTGTTCATAATTCGTGTGGATATATATAAATTTATTATAACTAGATAGAAGAAGCTTGTTCATATATATTCTTCCATAACGTAATGAACTAGCTGTATTATTTTATTTTGGTGAATAATGAAATAATTAGCTGTATAGTTGAATATTGTTGAAGCCTATATATAGGCATGGCATAATTAAATAGCTCGTGGGTGTTATTGCCAACTGATCATTAATATTTGATGACTTTCCGATCATGTTCCATCATCCATGTGATGTGCCCCATAAGAGATATATATCTCTTTGGTATATTTGACCGTGCATTCATATCTCGGTTATATTTCAATTTTAAAGCAAATGATCAGTGAGTAAAAACCACTAACAATAAAAATAAGAAATACACTTAAAAATATTATAAACTTATTTTACAAATAATATAATCAAGGATATTAATGCTAATGTACTAATGTTAATAGTGAACATTAATATGTCATCTCAAAATACAAAAGAACCCATGAAGCATGACTTATAAATAAAAATATAATTAAATTACATTTTATTTTAAATGATGAAACATGACTTATAAATAAAAGCATAATTAATTTATATTTTATAAATAAATTTTACACCATTAAATAAAAACTCATTAAATTACATTTTTTGAATTGTTTTTCCTTGTTAAAATAATATTTATAATTATTTTTTTTTTTATTTATTTGTTTTAATAGTTGAAGCACCAACGCATCCTAAGTGGGGAGTGGAATATGAAGCTCAATCTTCCTAATTAGTGGAGTATTTCCTAGATTAGATGTGGTTGTTTTTGTTTAAATGGAAGCAAGTCAAGTCAGACTTGGGTGAGTTTTAGCTTAACTTACATCATAATTACAAACTTCAGCTTAAATTATTATACTGTTCTTAAAAATAAATTATTTTAAATGAAATATATTAATTTTTTTATCCTAAATATTTTAGCGTTGCTAATGTACACTAATTAAAAAAAGTATGATGGCCATTAAGGTGACGTTTGATTTTTGTTTGATTTTGATTAAAAAAAAATATAATTGAAAATACGTTTATTTTAATTTTTTTGTTTGATTTTGATAAAAAAAAAAAATACAATTGAAAATACGTTTATTTTAATTTTTTAAACATTTTCAGAATTTTTTAAAAAAATATTGGAAACAAAAATTTGACAGTTTTACTTTAATAAACATCTTCATCATTAATTTCGTTTTCACTTTTATAAATAAGTTTTCATACTGATTGTTTAACTTTTCCAATTTTTTACTTTTAGTTTTCATACTTTTTTAAGTCTAATTTTAATCCTTAAATTCTTATTCTATCATGAATTTTAATTTTTTCTACCCATGTTTCGTTAAATGTTTTTTTTATACATTTTGATTAATTTTTTGTCACGTGTATATTTTTAATAATTTTTTTTTAATTTTTCCAATTTTTTAATTGGATTTTTTAAATAAAAATAAAAGAAAATAATTAAAAAAAATATACACTTGTATGTATTCCCCATTAAATATATATAAGCAATGAGATATAAACAAAATAAAAATATCCAATAATAATAGACATTCAAAATCAAAATAATTTTATCTCTTATAAAAAAAAATTCTACTTAATATTATGTTAGTAAATACAAATGCAAAATAAATATATTAAATACTCATTTTCATTAATCTATTTTTTAAAATTATTTTGAACATGGTTAAAACCTAAAGGATTGAAATAATGGTATAAGATCTCACTATGTTCAATTCTAATCTTCGTGTGCAAATATTAATTTGCTCACTAGTCATACAATTATCAAATATGAACAAAATTTAACCATCATAAAAATTATGAACAAATTTCATGGACAAGGTTACTATATCAGAAAAAAGTTTGGTTCATCATCTTAGCTGTTTTATTTTTTTAATATTATATCAAACGCTGCTCACAAGTGATATACGGATATGCCACTATTTTAGTGCTTCATATAGAATCCGTCAATATTTTGTGGCAGATCGATATTGACTAACTAAATATTTTTTTTCACGTTATAAGAAAGACATTTTTCTCACTTGGAAAATATCGAAGAATTTCTTTTCTTTTAGTTGTACAATGCACGTGATTTAAGAAGACTTAATTGTGAAATGATTTGCTGAGTAAGGCCGAGCCAATTTTCAACCAATATGAAAAAAAATGTTGACGGAATGACTATTGTGTTAATACTAGAATTCAAATTCTAAATTAATATATTTAAACTTTCTTTCTTTGATGATTTTTTGACACGCAAAATGAATAATTTATTTTTTAGATAATTAAGATTATAAATATAAAAAGTTATTTTTTAATCTATTTATTTCAGATTAAATAATTTTTTAGTCATTAGAACATATACGAAATATTTATATTAGTTTTGATTGATTGACTAATCTTCGTCAAAAGATATGATAAGTTATTTTTAACGATTTTCCTTTTCTTTTTTGTAATCCAAAATCTTACTTTTAATATTATTGAGAAAAATGACTTATTGATATATCAGATTAAATATTTTGAGTTGAAAAAGAATCTTTATCTTTTTATAATATCATTTTTCACATTTGTCAACCGTAACTAATCAATCAATAATTTGATATGGTCATCTTATTTTTTAATAAATTGGTTTTTCATATATATATATATATATATATATATATATATTGAAATTATGATTCAATTTTTTTTTTTAAATTTAACGATGATGATGAAGAAGTTACAATGTAAAATAGTTGTAATTCATAACCTTTTTTAATTTATATTAATGAATGATGGTATGACTAACAATGTTAAAATTATTTTACATTAATATATTATCATTAAACTATTTGTTTTAAGTTTAAATGTTATTGTGTTATTTATTAATAGGGTAATATTATAAAATTGGGTTAGGATTAATTGATATCAAGGTGTGAAATTAAATTTTTACATCAAATTTCAATCATTCATTTTAATTAAATTTAATAGTTTTTATTAAGTCATTAAAAAAATATAAATTAAAATTTCATTTAATAATAATATATTTAAAAGATTAACTAGTATATAATCAAAATATTTAATTTATCAATGTTTTAAATATTTGAAATCCATTATTATCATAACATCATCATTATGATTATCGTCATTGTTATCATGACTGTCATTATAATCACAACCATGATAGTCAATCATTATTATGAGTGCTCCATCACCATCATTACTCCTATCAACATGGTTGTCATCATCGTTGTCGTCGTCGCTACCTATAACAATGATGACAACTATATTGATGACAACGACGGTAATTATGAAATCACTCATGATGATGGTTAACTGTAATGATGATAAAAGATTTAAATTATTTTAGAACATGATTAATTAAATCTTTTAAATATTTAATAAATCTTTTATATATTTTATAATTAAATGATATTTTTATTTTAAATTTAAAATGATTTTAATCTATTTTATTTTTATTAAAAATAATAATTTAATTTAATAATTACGATTTGGTGTCAAAAATTTAATTTGAGAACTTGATCCATCCTAACCCTATAAAATTTATTACTATTTTTGCATATTTTTATAACATAAAATGTTCTTACTAATAAATAATATGTTATAAATATGAATTTTGGAGCTTAATTACAAATAGACTTAAATATATTTTTAATTTTCATTCGATGAATACATTTTAATTTTGGTCTTATAATTTTATTTTCTTTATTTTTTATTTTTTAAAATTTGAAATCATTAAATTTTTGTCTTTGATATTTATTTTAAAGTAAATAAACAATATTCATGTTAACATTTTACTGAACATGTAAACAATTAAAGAGTGGCATAGAGATCAAAAATAATAATTTCATTTTATTAAAAAGAAAATTTTATACAAGATTATAAACAAAATTCATGAATTGAAGATATATTTAAACCTTGTAAATTTAGAGGAGGGGCAAAGTTGGTATATGTAATAGTATTTGATTGAAGTAAAAAGATGGCACCTAATGATAAGTAATAGAGTGACACAACAGCATATTAGTCTGCATGATAGAAATTGTATATTATAAATAAATAAACGTTTAAATATGTTTTTCATATATATATATATACATATATATATATATATATATAATATTCTTTTTCAATTTTTTTTTCATTTTATTAATTATTAATTTGTTAACTTTTTTTATCAACGAAGAAAGTAGAACCCATTATTTTTTTTTTTTTCTGTTTTACGGATAGAATGTTACGTCATTACTTTAAAATAAACTTTGATAAACTTTATATTTTACATTTTTAATTTTTTTAGGATTTACTTTTTGCATTCTATTTTACTTTTATCACCCCCAAAAAGATTCAACCAGTAAAAATGGTTTGCAGTCGCACCCTTTCCATCCCCACCACCACCAACGTCTGTCCACGATGCCTCTTTGGCCGCCCTGCACACCGGCCACCCGAGTTCAGCACCATTGTGACGCGTCGCACCTCCATGCGTTTTCCTGTCGTGAAGACAATCAGCATGCCATGCACCGCAAGTTGGAGAAGCGGTCTCTGTGGGTCCGTGGGGTCCTTGAGTGTGTAAGGGAAGGCCACACAGAACACGTCAGAGTAGCCAGAGATGGCGCGGGGAAGGAAGGTGACGTTGAGGAGATCAACAAGGAAGGTGGTGAGGCTTTTATGGGGTGTATGAAGCAAAATAAGAATGCAAGAAATAAAATATGGGTGTAAGAAGTAAATCCCAAGAATATAAGGATGAAAAAAAGTAAAAATTATTTTAACGGAACTCCTGACTAATTACAAGTAACAAAATCAAGTTTCTAAACTAAAAAAAAGTAGCAAAATGAAAAAAAAAATTGTAGTAATATGAAAAAATGTATATTACTGTATATTGACTGGGCTTAGCTATATGAAAAAGTAGCAAAGGAAGTATCATGATAAAATCTCTTGCTATGACAATGGCATGATATCGAAAGAAACCCAAAGCTTTCTTATAAGTTGCTTGCAACCAAACTTGAAAATGAAAATCACATTGGCTTTTTCATTCATAAAGAAGAGTGCGAAACACTAGTCATATTAGAAACATGATCAATTTACTCAATCACCATCATAAGCTCCTTTCTCTATGGCTTCTAGTCATTCTTTGGTGTTCTATGGTCATAGCCACCACCATCTTCCAAAAGAAGGTTTCTGCTGTGAGCCTACCAAACAATGAAACCGTGCCAGCAGTGATTGTATTTGGGGATTCCATAGTGGATCCAGGAAACAACAACTACATCACCACACTTGTCAAATGCAATTTCCCACCATATGGTAGAGACTTTGGTGGAGGAAATCACCCAACTGGGAGGTTCAGCAATGGCTTAGTTCCATCAGATATAATTGGTACAAAGTTACATTACATGCATCTTGTTGTAATAGTATGAATGAACTTCTTGTTCTTTGTTCAATTTCTAACCAAACCTTCTTAATTCAGCTGCAAAATTTGGAGTCAAGAATCTCTTACCTCCTTATCTTGACCCATATTTGCAAGTTCAAGATCTCCTCACTGGTGTAAGCTTTGCCTCAGGTGGTGCCGGATTTGATCCTCTAACAGCTCAATTAGTGGTACATAACCATATATTCAACCATTTCATGTTCATGTTCATGTTATTATCTATCAATAAATATTTTACTTCTCAGCACAGCATCTTGAAGCTGACTCCACTTTATTTTCTCTCCTTGTCACAAGTCTGTGATGTCATTGTCAGATCAATTAGACATGTTCAAGGAGTACAAAAACAAGATAAATGAAGCAGTTGGAAGAAACAGAACATCAATGATAGTGTCTAAGAGCATATACATAGTGTGTGTAGGAAGTGATGACATTGCCAATACTTATGTTCAATCACCATTTAGGAGTGCTGAGTATGATATCCCTTCATACACTGATTTAATGGCTTCAGAAGCCTCAAACTTCTTGCAGGTTCGATCCTTGTGATTTTTGAATTTAACTAGTTTATAAATGCAAAATAAATTGAGACAAATATATGTGGTTAATCTTTGATCATAGGTCATTTTACTGCCACCCTTCACAACAATCGAATTCAGGCAGAGCAGCATGACAGTTGTAGACAGATGGCATATCACAATATTTATGACTAACATTTTTCTGTTCATTACATTAATTTCTTTGAAGAGGGAAATGAATACATCTAGAATATGAATATCAAATGCCACTTACTGTATAGTCAGAATACCAAACTTAAATTTACTGTTTCGACTTTGAATTTCTCTGCTTTTCCACTTTTTGATACACCACATACCAAATATTGGACTTTGAAATTTTCTTTTCATACATTTTATGTTTGAGTTTAAGGCTGATGCATGTATCGCTATTAAACTCTTTATTTTATCTATCTTTCTCCAAATTTTTTTCATTGAAAAAAAACAATAAATGGGTTGCAGGAACTTTATGGAGCAGGAGCTAGAAGAATTGGAGTATTTGGCTTACCAGCTATAGGGTGTGTGCCCTCACAAAGAACAATAAGTGGAGGAATAGATAGAGTATGCTCAGATTCTTCTAACCAAGCAGCAATGCTCTTCAACTCGAAGCTCTCCTCCCAAATGGATGCACTTGGAAAGAAGTTTCCAGACTCTAGGCTTGTTTATCTTGATTCTTACAATGCATTGCTAAACATGATTCAAAATCCTGATAAATATGGTATTTTCACTAATCAATCACATTCATTTCCATTATTAGGTAGTGTTGGACCCCATGACCCTCATTAATCTATGTAACATATAATCAAGTGATATTTATTTTTCATAAAACTAAATACTTAACTTAGTCCTCAAATTATAATGAGTTTTTAAAAGTTTCAATTTGTTTCATTAATTATTTAAAATGCTTTTATTTTTTTTTCTCATATTTTATTATTTATACCTCCCATTTTATTAAGTATATATTTTTTTCTTAAATAAGTTTTGGGTCCCTAAAAATATTAATCTTTTTAGTTTGAGTTTTTGAATTTTTGTTTTTGTGTGGTTATGAGTGTTTAAATTTTTTTTTATTTGTTCTTAATATGTCATCATTTCAAACCATTGATTGATATATGCTGAGATAATATCACGTTATCACTTAACTAACAGTTAAGATAATACCACGTCAAACTAAAAAACAAAATTAAAAAATAAATTAGGGACTTATAACAATACAAAAAATTTCAAGAACTCAAACTAAAAAATACTTATTTTTTAGGAATCTAAAACTTATTTAAGTTTTTTTTTTTTTAATATTTGTAAGGAAATGTATTTAGTAAAAGAGACTTATAAATAGCAAAATATAACATATGACCAATTTGACACCTTTTAAATAATTCGGGACCTTGAAACTTTAACAAACTCGATCAAAGTGAACACTAATTACAATTTAGGAAATAAATTGTGTATTTAACTTTTTCATAAATTTAAAAACATGAATACATATGTCATATAATACTTGGTCAATAGTTTGTTTACCCATGTCTCTATATTAGTCCTTTATACATTGCTGCCGAGATGAATTTATGTCACACTTAACTACTAGCTGCATCAAATTCATTTACATCTTCATAGTTCATATAAGTTGTGTTGTGGCAAGGATATATATATATGCTATGATCATGATCATGACACAAAAAATGTTATATATGTATGATGTGGGAGAAATTCTTTGTAACTTGAATTAATTAGTCTAATTATTGTTGAATTTGTTGTTATCATTAAGGTTTCAGAGTGACAATGAAAGGGTGCTGTGGCACGGGGAATATAGAAGTGAGCATATTGTGCAACAGTTACAGCATAGACACATGCTCTAATGCCTCTAACTACATTTTCTGGGACAGTTATCATCCTACACAGAAGGCTTATTATGTCCTTAGTTCTCTGGTGCTTGATGACAAAATTAAGGACTTCTTCTGATCATCATGATACATGAAAACACAACAATTCGACTTAATGTAGCTGCTTTATTAAAGTGCCAATAATAATGTTGTAAGGAATACTATATATAAATTTAAAGGCCCCCATGTGACCAAGTACCTTGATGATCCCATACTATATATTAAGAGTATAAGTAAGTGTGGACCTATAATCACTTTGTTATGTTAGTGCTTTCTTGCATATCATTATTTCCTACTTTTGTACCAAATATCATGATTCTTGTTAGATTTTTCTTAACATATTTATGTAGATGAAATAAAGTGAGATTCCAATATGTAACGATACGAAGAGAATAAAAATAATACACTTAATAAATAAGTTTCATCTTTATTAATTGAATTAACTTTGATGGCTGAAAATTTAAAATTTTTTGTTGTCTGGACCAATAAATTATTTATTCCTTTTTCGTATCTTGAAATTCGGAGATGTACATCAGTATTCTCCAAAAGCACATTCTTAACTTTTATATAAACATTAAGTTATTTGTTGTAAAAAACAAAATTATCCAAATTCCAAACACCACTTGGTATGATGATAGCAGCCTATCGTGAAGCAATTCGCCAACTAACACTAACACAGATGGATTGAGTAATTTTCAATCAACTTATAAAAGATGGATAGCAGACTGAATTGTAAATGAATTTATGGATTGTTTTTAACCCATCCTTTATAAGTTGATTGATTAAAAACAATCGGCTTATTCAAAAAAAAATAAAAAATCCGTCCATGATTCATATAATAAAAGTCATTCAATCCATTCATTAACATTTTTTTTTAATGTATATATGGATTTATAAATTATTTTACAAATCAAGTATTTTTTTTATGAATATCATTTATCAAGAAAAATATTTTTTTTAAAAAATTATAACATTTTTCTTAATTCTCACTTTAAAGAAATGATTATTTGTTTTTATTTATTTTTAAGATATATTTATTAAAATAAAGAGTTGTTTTTTTAAATAAATTGTACTATTCAAAATAAGTTATAAAATTAATATAGAAGAAACTATTCTATTTTTTAATAAATATAAAAAATCAAATATGAAAAAAAAATTATGCTAGACTGATTTTTGGTTCATAAAATAATAATTTGATAATCCATTGAATCTGAAAATAAAATAAGATAAATTTGTTATCCACCCATCTAATTACATGACCATCGATCCAATCCACTCCAACTTATTTTTTAAAACATTTAGATGGCCGGATTAGATTGAATTGTATACGGACAGATCATAAATAAATGAATTATTTTGCCACCTCCCTAACAAACTTTTTATTTTTTAAATCCCTATAAGAGAAGATGGATGATTCTAATGAGACTTAATACACACTTAGGTTTTAGGTTGTATTATTTATTTTTTGTGTTCATTTGAGTATGATATTATTTGTGTAATTAATTAAGTATTATTATTTTTTTAATATTAAATTGAATCATGATATTTGTTAAAATTATTTAATTAGGTATTCTTTTTTTGTCAATTCTTTCAAAATAACGATATTAAAGAAGATGACACACTTGATTCAAACATTTCTAACAAATATCACTAATCAAGCACAAAAATAATAGTAACATGACGAGTATTAAGCCTTCTAATGAACATAAATAAGGTATTGATTGATGAATTCAGTTACTTATTCACTTGAACACAATGTTTTAGAATCGGTGATTCATCTGATGATATAGACATTGACTTAATGGATCACTAGTGATTAGTGAATCGCATGAATCGGTATTTTAATTATTAAAGTAAAAAAAAAACTTTAATAATTTATTAAAGTTATGTATGTCATATATTTAACAAGCAAGCATGATAGTTTAATGGTAAAATGTGATTTTCAAACTTCGAGTTGGTTCAGTTTTTAAAATTATGCTTAAACATGATTTTCCTTTCATTACAATATTATTATAGGTTAATTTTCTTTGTTTACTCATTTGTTATTTTGTTCACTCTTTTTATTTTGTCTCATTTTCTTTTATCTTGACTATTTTTTAACTGTTTACATAATCCATGCGTTTTCCATGAGTTCAAGATGACACACGTTCATAGTTGATGGGTCAGTGGTGTAACTACTTACTAGTTTACCCTCTCGTTTAAAAGCTAGAATCGAAGCACCATACGCATGATTGTTGTTGGTTTCTTATCAACTAGACAAATGACTGTGATGTTAACAGGTACTTTAAGGAAACACATTATATGCATGAGAGATGTTTCGTCAAAAACTTGAAAACAAGATTTTTGGCTTAAATCATTTTTAAGTCATTAAAAAATATCCTTTTTTTTTCTGAATTTTTAGTTTTTTTTATATTGTTATGGATTTCTGATAATTTTTGTTTTTATTTTGAGCCATACCAATAAATCATAGGTAGAAATTCAAAATAATAAAAAAAAATTATAAGTAACTTCTAAGTCTTAATCATATAAAAAAATAGAAAAACTCAAATAAAAAAAAAAGTTATTTATCTGGAAATAAAAAATTGTTTAAGCCCAAGATTTTCTAATAGTTGAATAAGTCATTTGCCTCACTAAAGTAGCTAACACTAACAAGTAAATGGCTATTGATCAGTTCCAAAAGAAATATATGTCAAACATGACCATCGCCACTATAAATTTATATCGCTGAAAACCGTAGTACATGAGTGAAATAATTCAAATCACATGATGAAGTTTGCCAACCTTAAATTTCTTATTAACAATACCTATCTTTTTGTTGTTATGTTGTATCCATTTGTTGTAACATCCATATCACAAACAAAATATAGGAACCTTTCATTTCCTGCTGTTATAGCTTTTGGTGATTCAATCTTGGATACTGGCAACAACAATTATATTAATACAATTATGAAGGCAAATTTCAAACCATACGGCAGGGATTTCATTGGAGGAGAAGCCACAGGAAGGTTTTGCAATGGCAGAGTCCCTTCAGACATTTTAGGTACTTCTAACTAATTAATGTTTTTCCATTAAGGTTAACATTTTTTTGCATTTTGATTTATAATATTTTAAAAATGTCATTTTATTACTTTTAAGTTATGTTTTGACACATTTTTGTCAATTTAGATAGAAACTTTAAAAAATTGAACAAGTATATGTAAATTTAATAGACCAAAACAAATCAACTTAAAAACTTAATTGATCAAAACATGTCTATTTACAAACTTAATGGTGTGTCAATAACATAACTAAGTATCCCTGACATTAAGCCAATAAAATTTGCTACTAGAAAATACACTATCATATGGTTCATTATGCTTTGAAATCTGCACATAATTTCAGCTGAAATACTTGGAGTAAAGGAAGCCTTGCCACCCTATCTTGATCCAAATCTGGAGATTAAAGACCTCTTAACTGGGGTGTGTTTTGCCTCTGCTGGCTCAGGATTTGATCCAATAACAGTAGAACTAGCAGTAATCATTACTCTGCTCAGCCACACCATAGTCTATTGTCTATCTCTTTTAACATTTCAATTCTTTAATTTTTCCATCTTTGCTTTACAACCATGCCATAACAGTTTATTCATTTGTGTTATATATCACTATACCAGTCAGTGTTGTCAATAGAGGATCAACTAAATATGTTCAAAGAGTACATAGGAAAACTGAATGCACTTGTGGGGGAAGCAAGAACAACTCTCATTCTATCAGAAAGCATGTTTATCATCAGCATGGGAAGCAATGACATTGCAGAAACATATTTCATGACACCACGGAGAGATGAGTATAATGTTGAAGAGTATACAAGTATGCTAATCAATATATCTTCAAATTTTCTACAGGTATGCTTTTGATGATGTGAACAAAAGAACAATATTAATTTGGATTCAAGATAGAAACATATAGCAATGCCATGTGCACTTCAACTATGTTATCACTTATCAGTTAATGCATTCTACCACTAAATCTTAACTCATTGAAAGGTTCAATCATGGATTTTGTTGGCAAATTGGTCTTTTAAGAGAAACAATAATTGGTACATTGTACAAACAAGGATTTAGAATTAAAACTTATAGCTTAGAGTACCTAGAGCTTAACACTGTCCTATGATACAACTTTTTTTTTTCTTCTTATAATCTTTTAAAGAAGACTAAAGTTTGAGTCATCTTATCCTTTCATTAGTTAATTTTACACTATTAGTCAATTTCAACTCACTGGTTATATGATTTTTGAGATATTTTATAAAAGTCAAATGACTTATCGTAAATGAAGGATGGTAACTAACTCACAATGTAAAACTGTCGATGTATTATTATTAAACTTAGCAATAACATCCCTAATTTGATGGAAATGTCATGAAATTTAATGGAAGGAACTTTATAAATTTGGAGCAAGAAGGTTTGGAGTGCTCAGCTTATCACCAATAGGATGTGTGCCACTGCAAAGAACAATGGGTGGAGGAGAAGAAAGACATTGTGTAGAATCAATAAACCAGGCAGCTATGGTCTACAACTCCAAGCTTTCTTCTTCAATTGTGGCCCTCAACAAAAATCTTCCAGAAGCTAGGCTTGTCTACTTCGAAAACTACAATGAATTGGATGAAATTATGCAACATCCCAATCAATTTGGTAAATTTCATCATCTATATTTATTATTTAGCCTTGTACTGTTTATGTTCTGTGCCTATGCTAAATTTCATGGTACACATGCAGCCTATATTTGAGTTTAAAGGTAATGCACTTAGGTTTACACTGTCAGACAATCACAATTATATGTTTATATGACTTTTAAAAATAATTTTATACTCTGACGGTTGGTGCATTACTTTTAAACTCTTGTAATTTTATGATAATTTGAATGTTTCTCTTTAGAAGAAAAAGATTGCCAACCAAACTCTCACATGAATTATGATTCTTCACCGACTCATTGCTTGTGGATCAGGATTTGAAGTGTCGGTTAGTTCATGTTGTGGCATTGCAAATATTGAATTAGGCCCACTCTGTAATTCTTTGACCTCGGAAGTCTGTGAAAATGTTGCTAAGTATGTGTTCTGGGACAGTTATCACCCCACGGAACGAACATATAAAATACTAGTCTCAGATGTAATAAGAAAGAACATTGATAAGTTTGTTTGAAATTACATTCATTTTTAAATTAAAATATTGGATCAGTTAATGGATTATGTTGTAAAATGAGGTTCAACTATGGCAACATACTTCGTTTATGTTTATGCTTTATACTATACTCAGAACAGATAATTGTTATTGTCTGAATTGCTTTGGGATCAAGAACATGGTAGTTTATAAACACCTTATTCCTTAAATTATCGAGACTTTTTATAGATAAAACCGTGCTAGTCATGGAGACTTTGAATGCAGTAACTTTAACGTTCATAAATTACTCTTGACCTTACGAAAATCATGTTTCAATTAATAAATGTGGCCATTCCACATGTAATGAAATAAGGCATTATGATTATGGTGTGTCTTATGATTTTAGAAAGATGAAACAAGCATAATGTAACACACCTAATAAACAATTAATCATCTAGTAAGAATAGAGTATTTATTTTTTCTGAAAAAAGAAGTTGATCATATCATTTTATTGATAATCAAAGGATGAATACATTAAAAACATCTTCAAACACATGGTTGAAAGAATACATGAAAGAAATTCAAGTATTTGTTTCTTTAGGAAAATTCCTATAATTCAATTATTTGTTTCTTTTTACACTCCAAATATTTCTTATGACACCTCTAACATTTTGAAAAAGCTAATGTAAAATTACATTTTCGATTAGCCTTATATAAAAGGGGTGGCACCTTTACATTCTAGAAAGAATAATTTAGAATGTAATTTTACATTTTAGGTTAACCTTTCCCAAATATAAAGTAGGTACTGTGAGAAATTTTGAGGTGTAAAAAGAAAGAGTCTGTCCTCTCTTGCTCAGCCCACGCCACATCTAGTCCAAGTTGAGATGACTCCACTAAAGAGAAATAAAAAACGATTTGGGATAGTGGTTGGTTTTGATTGAGATGCATAGTAAAATTCCTTCTTTTTCTTCATTTACACGTTGGAAGAAAAACATATTTTTTCACATTTTTTCAACTTTTTTTAATATTGAGTTAGTCCCCCCAATTATTAAGACACAAAAGTAATACCTTTTAATTTATGAAAAAAATATTTTTAATCATAATATTATAAAAAATAATTACTTTTTTTTTATAAAAAAAAAATTACTAGAACTATATAAGTAGTTTAGATTTTTCTGAAGAATTGATATTAATTTTTAATGTATATTAATATCAATACAATTAATACTATAATAAATAATCTTTAAGTACTGGTATCCTAGTAGGTGATTAAAATTAACCGTTAGATATATTATTAAATTAAATGGATGACTAGATTAATAGGTATTACTCTGTTCCCATTTATTAGAAAAAAAAATAGATTTTCACACTTATTAAGAAAATCACTTAGTGCATTAAATTCCAAACCTTCTCTTACACTCCTTCCGTCTCATTTTAATTGCATTTTAAATTTTTAATACAAATATTAAGAAGAAGAATAAATAAAACACTTTTTGAATCAATTTAATTCTTTCTCTCAATAAATACATTATATTTATCTACTACATGCCTATTCATTATATAAGGGTAAATTAAAAAAATAATAATAAATACTCTCTTAAAAAGTGAGAACGGGATATTTCTTAACATCTTAAACTCTGTAGATAAAATGGCACGGAAGAACTATTTCTTAACATCAGTTCTTGAAGTCTTTTTGAATCTTACTCATAGTATAGTAAGAAATATATCATTAAATGACGTTAAAAAGTAAATTTTTGCTTATATTTAGAAACAAAGATGAGGTATTATTTTGTTGCTTATAGATGAAATAGAGGGTAGTTATATTTCATCTCAGTCGTCTATTTATTTTAATATTATATATCTAAGTTTATTTATTTTTATTTTTGGGTACATATGGTTGCTTGTTGACAGTGACAGGTACTAAAGGAAAACACATTATATGTATGAACCATGTTTCGTGAAAAACTTGAAGATTTTATATTTGAATAACTACACCTGTCTCACTTAAGTAGTTAATACCAACAAGTAAAATGGAGTTCCAATTATCAAAACTCGTCAAACATCGCCATTTTAATTTGATATTGTTCAGAACCGTAGCATAAGAGTTGAAATTCAAATCCATGATGAAGCTTTTTTCCACCACCCATAAAACTCTTAATGCATGTCTTTTTGTTGTTCTGTTTTATTCAATTGTTGTAACAACCACCACATCACAACAAACAAAATATAGGAACTTTGCATTTCCTGCTGTTATAGTTTTTGGTGATTCAGTTATGGATACTGGGAACAACGATTATGTTAGAACATTAGTGAAAGCAAATTTCAAGCCATATGGGAGGGATTTCATTGGAGGAAAAGCCACAGGAAGGTTTAGCAATGGCAAGATCCCTGCAGACATTCTAGGTACTTCTAACTTCTTAACTACAAAGATGTGACTTATTATATACAATAGAAATGTTATTTGTACCACAAATTATAAACTGAGAGAAAAAGAGAAAGAGATATAAGATGTAATAAATGATGCAATGGAATTAGCATTAACATAACTGATTCTAAATAAAATCAATTTTACAGAATTGATTTTGAAGTGGCATCATTTATGTTTGGATTTTTTTTGCTAGAATAAATTTTGAGTGTTTTAACTTAGAATCAATTCTGAATTCATAATCTATTCTAAACTTTTCTTGAACATGAAACCAAACACGTACCAAATTATCTAAAATCAATTTTGGACTCAGAAGCCAAACATGCAGGTTGTATAAAATGTTACATGAATAACACAACTCAGAATATAATTTTCCACTAGAAAGTGCTGTCATGGTTTATTATGCTTAGAAATTTGCATATAATTTCAGCTGAAATACTAGGAGTAAAGGAGACCTTGCCACCTTATCTTGATCCAAATTTGAAGATCCAAGACCTCTTAACTGGGGTGTGTTTTGCCTCTGCTGGCTCAGGATTTGATCCAATAACAGTAGAACTAACAGTAATCATCACTCAGTAGCCACCATAGTCTATCTTTCTCTTAACATTTCAATTCTCTTTTCAACTTTGTTATATAACTATGCCATAACAGATTTCTCATTTGTGTTATATCAGTCAGTGTTGTCAGTAGAGGATCAACTGAATATGTTCAAAGAGTACATAGGAAAACTGAAAGCAGTTGTAGGGGAAGCAAGAACAACTCTCATTCTAGCAAAGAGCATGTTTTTTATCTACATGGGCAGCAATGACATTTCATCAACATATTTCCTTTTTCCATTCCGCAGATATGAGCATAATGTTGAAGAGTATACAAGTATGCTAGTCCATTCTTCTTCAAAGTTTCTTCAGGTATGCTTTTGATGTAAACAATATCTTTTTACAACAGTTGTGTACTTGGCTCAACCAACTGAGCTAGACTGTCTCGATTGATGTCCACTTCAACTATGTTATCGGTTAATGCATTTTATCATTCAATATTAACCCATTAAAAGGTTTAATCCTCCATTTTGTTGGGAAATTGTTCTATGAAGAGAAACTTGAAGTATTTAAAATTTAAACTTCTAGCTAAGATATCTAGAGCTCAACACAGTCTAATCACATGATACTTTACTTTTTTCTGATAATCTTCTAAAGAAGCCAAAAGTTTTTGGTGTATAATGACAGCATTAAGGTTTGAACCTAGAACCTCATGTGCAAAGAAGATGATGAAAGTTTGAGTCATCTTAATAGTTTTTGTTTTTCCATTAGTTAACATCCCTTTTATTAGAAAAAAAAAATCACAATTTGATGGAAATGTCATGAAATTCAATGGAAGGAACTTTATAAATTTGGTGCAAGAAGGATTGGAGTAGTGGGCCTATCACCATTAGGTTGTTTGCCACTGCAAAGAATACTATTGGGAGGTGAAGAAAGGAATTGTGTTGAATCAATAAACCAAGCAGTCACAATTTACAACTCCAAGCTTTCTTGTGCAATAATGGCTCTCAACAAAAGTCTTCCAGAAGCCAGGCTTATCTACCTTGACAACTACAGTAAATTCAGTGAACTAATCCAACCCCACAATCAATTTGGTAAATTTCTTCATCTATGTTTTAGCCTTACACTCTTTATATTGTGTCACGGTAGCTAGATTTCATGGTATGTATCTTATATCAAGGGTCTGTTTGGGAAAAAAATATGAATATCAAAAATGAAATTAACTTCTATAATAATTAATTTGTAAAAGTTATTTCATGTAAATTCCTGTAAAAGATGTGAAATTTCTACAAATTAAATATAAAAGAAACCAATTTTAACTTGTAAAGAAATTTTATTTTTTTTTCATATTTTCTTTTTTGGGAAGAAGTCCTTCTAGATACATTTATCCAAATAGGTTCCAGGTTCTAACATATTTTTTGTGATGAGAATGTTTCTCATGATGAAGAAAAAGATTACCTACCAAATTACAATATGGATTATGCATATGATTGAGTGACTCATTGCTTGTGGATCAGGATTTGAAGTGGTGGATAGTTCATGTTGTGGAAGTGCTGAAGGAGGCTTTCTCTGTAACTCTTTCTCCTTACAAATATGTAAAAATGCAACTAAATATGTGTTCTGGGACGGTGTTCATCCCACTGAGAAAGCTTACAAAATATTAGTCTCAGATATGATAGCAAAGAACATTGATAAGTTTCTTTGACAATACTTTCCTTTGTAAAACAAGGTTGAACCTGTGAAGTGTTACTTTAATTTGTTACATGTATTTATATCTGATACATATCCAATATTGATGGTTTTTCTTATGGTTTTAGAAAGAAGACACAAGCATGTTGTAACACATCCAAGCAAATATATTAATCATCATTCATCAAGCAACGAATAGAGTATTCATTAAGTATACAAAGAAAAGATATTTATTTATCAAATCTCAAATGTAATAACTAAAAATAAAGAAGTCATGAAGAAAAAAAAAACATAATAAGTTTATATTAGTTAACTACAATCATAATAGATATTGAGGTTTCATTAACATTAGTGAATATTCTTTATAAATTGAACCTCTTAAAGAAGTAAATTACACAAATCCTTTTTCCTATCTTCGAATTGAATGAATTAAGATGAGTACAAATTATAAGTTCTATACAACAATTAAAATTAAGAAAAATCGTTTACTATCTAGGAAAAAAATGACTTATTGACATTTCATTAACAGAGCATGGAATGGAACCATTAAAAGACTGATTAGAACTTGATTCTTGTGCCAATACTCTGGAATCCATTCTTTCATGCAAGAAAAATGCAGGTACCTGTGAACTTGTCAACTCAGTTGAATAACTACTAAAATATGAAACAACTTCTGTCATCATGATTTTGTTGAACACATAATAAACCAATTTGAATGCATTTACTGACTTCATTTTTAGGAAAAAAAAAATCCTTAATACTTGGGTTTAGTATGCTTAATCATGTTTGATCAATCCATTGTCTCCAAACTTATAAAAAAATGAAAAATTGTAAATCCAAATTAATACACCTCTTTGCATTTAAATCAATTTAAAGAATAATTGAAATGTCACTTTTAGCCATAAAGAAACAAGCAGTGATGCATAGGAACAAAATTGCTAGGTTATTATAGGCACATGACTTAAGAGGCCGTCATAAATACTACTTGACGGGTGGGTGTATGTTTAGTGGGGGTATTGAGTGATATACTAGCTCATCCCAACATCTTTTATCGGAGAAGAAAATAAGATTTTACCAACATCTTTATCAACCTAAAAAAATAATATAATATAAAATAAAATAAATTATTAGTTTAATTTTTTTTCAATGTCAATATACTTTTTATCTGTTTTTTCATGTATTAATTATTAATAATGTCAATATTTATATTTTTTATTTATTTATATTATACATTAATTATCAATTTATGATATTTCTTCTAAAAAAAATACATAAATTGGTAAAAATGACACCCTGCTGAATTTTGTTAAAATTTTAATTTCATTATACTAAGATGGATTGCGTGTAGCAATATAGATGGTGTGTAGTAATTTTTTATAGAAATATTAAATAAAGATTATATTTTATTTAGATATTATATAATTTTTTTTATCTATTGACTTAAGCTATAAAATTAATAACAATGTTATTTTTTAAAATAATTATTTAAATACTATATTTTATCAATTTTTTGTTATTATTCTATCAATTTTTATTTCTTAATTTAAATACTATATTTTTTCTTTTTATTTAAATATTATATTTGATTAATTTATTATTATATTAGTTTTTTCTTAGAACTAATTTTTAATAATATAAGTCGATACAAGACATTATAATAATAGTTACATCATTATCAATAATAGATAACAAGCTAATTTCTAATAATATAACTATATAAGTCGTTTGCACAAAAAAAAAATTATATAAATCGATACAAAATATTATAGTTATAGTTACATCATTATCAATAATAGATAAAGGTGGAAAGACATCACCACATAAAAAATAATAATTAATTAATTATATAAATTTTATGATTGATCCCCTCTGACAAGTTGGGAAAACAAAAATTTATAAAAGTTAAAAAAAAGCTATTTAGAGGTTTTATTAATTAATTTGTTTAAATTTATTTGATAAAATAATAATTTATTTTAATAAAATAAATAATTATTTTTAATTTTAATATATTTATCTAAATTATTTTTATTTAAAATAAATTATTTTATAAACTTGTTATAAATTTTAAATAATCTTTGCTCTTATTCTTTAATTAAAATCAATAAGTAAGTATGCAGAATTCTTTATACTTTAATGCTCAAAATGTATCGTGGACTGACTACCAACAATATCCAGACCAGACCAAGCTACCTCTATCATTACATTTAATGACTTTCTGAGGGTAGAAATAAGAGAAGACATTATATGACTTTTAGTTGCCAGTACTCATTGGTCGACCTAGTTTGAGTGGGATATACAAAACATTTCCATCCATTCATTATTTTCCAGCCTATCCTTTGATTTCGATTCACTTGACTTTCCCCCACTTGTCATGTTGACTTACTTTTCCAAACCAAACTTCACGCCTTTCTTCTACATACAAGTTCCCACCATCATAAAGAATTGTTTACAAACCATGGCTTCCCATAACATTCTCTTTCTCTGTATCATTTATAGCATCGCAACTACTCGGGCACAGTACGAAAGCTCCAGCCCCTCTCTTACATGTCTTCCAATGCAACCAATAGCATGGATTACAACGGAAGTGTGGAGGAGGACAGTGACAGTACTACTGTGTCTGTGTCTGTGTATGGCCTCTTCATGTGTCGCCGTGACCTTCCCTCTCGCCTCTGTCAACACTGCATCCTCAACGCAACTAACAAAATATACTCGGAGTGCAATTCGTCTCGAGAGGCTGTAATTTGGTACAGCCATTGCATGCTTCGCTATTCTCATCGGAATTTCTTCTCCCGTGTGGACAAATCTCCAACTATTCAAATCTTGAATCTCATCGCTACCCTAGGCTCTGCTCGCGCTCAAGACATGTTCACTTTTATATTAACAAAGACGCTATTGGAGGAGGCGGCGGCGGCACGGGATAGTAATGAAAGATATGTGACTAAATCAACAAAACTGAATGATATGCAAACCATTTATACTCTTGGTCAATGTACACTGGATTTGTCCAGTGGTGATTGTAAGGACTGTCTGGATGATATAAATAGCAATATCCCATGGTCTCGCTTGGGAAGCACAGGGGGAAGAGTTCTGTATCCAAGTTGCAATCTCAGGTTTGAATTGTTCCAATTTTACATGGATCGTCATGAAACTCAGCAACCGCCAAGGCCAAGTAATCTAGCTTCTCCATTAAGTACTTGAATAAATTACTAGGTGATATAATGAAAATATAAAAGTGACTAAATAGTCAAAATTGTAATTTGTTGAAAAAATTCCTTCATAACAAATAACAAATAATGATAAATTAAAATTTACTACACAGTAAATAAAAAGTATAATATATTATTCTTACATTTAAGTTTCATAGGTTATGGTTAAAATTTATCTTAATTTTATATCGAGATTACGACATTAAGTAATATTTTTTAAAAATTTATTTATTAATAAATTATAAATTTTTCATACATCAAATTTAGTTATAAATTATTGTAAAAATGTAATATAAGCATAAATGTTAAATTACAGAACTTTCACGTAAATTATATTTTAATTTATCATGAATTTTTCATCGCATTACAGTTTGAAAGACAATTTCACTTTTTACCATAAAAAAAAAAAAATCTTCTTAAAGTTATTAGCAACATACTATGACTTGTCATGATTAATTATTTGTTTCAATTCCATGTGAGCAACATATGTTGATTGTTTTGCAGAGAAAAGAAAAACCAATTTGCGAACAATGATCTTCATTGTTGTACTCGCGATTGTTTCAGTGGCACTCTTCTTCTTTTGCTATTACTTGAATAAGAGAAAAGCAAGAAAGAGCGCTAATACTATCCTTAGAGAAAATTGTACGTATGTTAAAGAAAAACATGTTAAATATATGCCTTTTAACTTTTCAGTTTCAAAAACTTTAGCAACTTCATTCATTTTACTACTTAATCATATGTATTTGATTCAGTTGGTCATGAAAGTGTAACTTTAGAGCCACTGCAATTCAATTTGGACGTAATTGAAGCAGCAACCAACAACTTTTCAGATGATAATAGGATTGGTAAAGGTGGATTTGGGGAAGTTTACAAGGTGAGAAAATGTGATACATACATACTTTCGTACTTTTGTGTTCTTGTTTTTCATGCAAATAATGATTTACTTTCCTGGGCATTCTTCCCGATAGACGACAAATAGCAGTAAAGAGACTCTCAAAAGGTTCTAAACAAGGTGTAAATGAATTTAAAACTGAAGTTTTATTAATAGCCAAGCTTCAACACAGAAATCTTGTAACATTCATCGGCTTTTGTATCAAAGAAGAAGACAAAATACTGATTTATGAATATGTGCCGAACAAGAATCTTGACTATTTTTTATTTGGTTTGATACTTACCACCCTTAAACACCTTAATTATTCAATGCTTACATTCATGGATTGCATATATTTGTGTGTGCATAGTGTGCACGAACTTATATTCTTGTGTTAAATGAATGTGTCATTATGCAACTTATAGATTATAAAACATGTTTCATATTTACTTAGACTTTACTCAACCTATAGATTTTTGGAAAACATGTCTCATTTACAATTCTCAATTAAACATGCAGATTCTCAATGAACAAAATTCTTAAATTGGTTTAAACAATACAATATTATAGGAGCTTCCGAAAATTTCAGTCTTGTTAAAATTATTGAAATAAATCACAACCATGAGAATACAAATAGAATTGTTGGAACCAGTAAATTTGAACAATATTTTTCCTCATCCTTTCACTTTTTTTTTTCTCTTCAAAAGCTATGGTTTAGCTAAATTAACATTGTCTTTTCTCTGATTTTATAGTGATTATATGCTGGGACGGAGGCAGGATTGGCAACTTGGGGGGCCAAATTTCATTAAGTAATATATATATATATATATATATATATATATATATATATAATTTTATTATAATAATTTGTTAAAATGTCATATTTTTCATTTATTATTATCATAGGATAAATTAAAAATTTAAGATTTAAGATTACATATTACAAATATTAAATTTGATTAAAAATTTTCATGAATTTATAATAAAACTTGATAAATTTAAAATATTTAGATAAATATACTATTATTATATTTCAAAAATCTAATAAATTAAATTGAATTATGCTAGTCACCAAAGAATAATCCTTTAATCATAAAAATTTAA
The DNA here is from genome assembly GCA_014843725.1 of Amphicarpaea edgeworthii. Classification (NCBI taxonomy): domain Eukaryota; kingdom Viridiplantae; phylum Streptophyta; class Magnoliopsida; order Fabales; family Fabaceae; genus Amphicarpaea; species Amphicarpaea edgeworthii. Next base: position 8,741,405 of record CM026325.1, read on the forward strand.
TATTTTTAATTTATTCCAAACTAAAAAAATAATATTGTTATATACTAAAAATACACTTTGATAGAAAGTAAATGTTTGAATTCATATATATTTAGTTCAAAATACGCATAAAAATATTACATCCAAGTATTAATGCATCCAAAATATAAAAGATAATTAAAAAAAAATATACAAGTTATAGGAATGAGAAAATATTTGTTAATATATTTGAAACTTTGATGGATCAATCTATTATATAATTTTCATAATTAAGCTTAACATGTTAACAAGATGTTAATATAAATTTTAATTTTTTAATGATTTATAAAAAATAAAAAATAATCAAAAAATTAAATTATTAAAAAAAAAAATAATATAAATGTAATTATCCATAACTTTTAAAATTATAATTGATAAAATAAAAATACTAACTATAAATAAATTATATTCAAATATTTTGTAAAAAAAAAAAAATATAAGTATATCTAGAATATTAATATAACTATTTTAAAGATGTTTATATATAAAAAAAAGATAATAAAATATTATTATTATTACAATAAAAACTATTAAATAAAAAAAATTCAAAAATAAAAAATTAAATTACACTTAAATATATTTATCTAATTATAAAATATAATTAATTATTATAAAATTTATTTAATATTTTTTATTATTAATTTAATATATATATATAAATTATAAAAAGCCAGGAGGGGCCACGGCTCCCCAACCTTCCAACGTAGCTCCGTCACTAATTATATGTCTTCAAATATGTAATATTTGGACAATTTTTTAAAAAATCAGATATTTTTAATTTTGGAATCATGATTCTGGAAATTATTACCGGAAAAAAGAATCTAAATTCTTATGAACCACGTAGTGTCGTTGATGGCCTTTTTAAGTTATGTAAGTATAATATATAACAATTTGGTTCCCAAGCATTATTGTTATTTGCTTATATGCTACATTTCCAATGGTCATTCAGATTAATTCAATTTTATTGACGTGATTGGATTTTTTTTTTTTTTCTAGGTTTGGAGACAGTGGAGGGGTCAAACATCGTTTATAAGCATACTAGATCCAAGTATTAAAGAAAATTATTCAGAAATTCAAGTTATTAAATGCATTCAAATTGGTTTATTATGTGTTCAACAAAATCCTAATGATAGACCAACAATGGTAGAAGTTATTTCGTATATTGGTAGTCATTTAATTGAATTGCCAAGTCCTCAAGAACCTGCTTTTTTCTTGCATGATAGAAAGGATGCAAAAGCATTTGCACAAGAATCAAGTTCACATCAATCTGTCAATGGTTTCACTCCATTATTATCTATTAATGATATGTCTATAAGTCAATTTCTTCCTCGATAGTAAGTTATTTTCCTTTTTAAGTGTGTTATTTAAAACTAGTAATTTGTATTAGTCTTAAATATTGTATCAAATTTAAAGAGGTTTAATGTATAATAAATATCTATAATTTATTTATTAGAGAGCCCTGATGTAAAAATTATATGTGATGTAATGGAATAATAATATTAATATCATTTTTTAGAATTGAATGTTTTTTTATCTGCTTTTAGAATTGAATATGTAACCACTCTATGATTGTGGTAACTAATATGTACTTCTTATGTTCATTCTTTCTCCATTACTTCTTTGTTTTAATATAATATATTTAAGGTATGATAAATAAATTACTTAAATAATTTTTTAGATATCTAATAAATAGTCAAATTTTGTTTTAAGCTCCTTATAAATATTTGTTGTTGCTTTCAATCTTTGATAATTTTTTTTTATTTTTGTTCGGCATTTAGAAATCTATCTATAAAGTTATCCGTTAAATCTTTTAAAATAGGATTTGTGACGATTTTAGAAATATGACCTATCAAAATAAAGGTTACAAAAACTATTTCATAACAAATAGTATTTTTCTTAAAATATTGTTATACCTTGTAAAATATTGTTAAAAAAAGTATTTCGTAATAAACAGTATTTCTAAACTTATTTCATAAAAAAAATTAAGAATAATACACAACATTATAATATAATTTTATTTTATCAAATAATTACCGTCATTTATATATATTATTTTTAAAATAATTTAATAAAAATCAATTAATTTATGGATGGGTTATACTTGTTTGAACATATAAAATTGTATTACACAATAAATATATTACCTTATTCTCTAGAAAAACATTTTTATTTTTATTTTAAATAAACTGGTCCTATTACCGTCATTCCCAAATGGCCAAAATATCTCCATTGAGCTTTTTTGTCTTCAACAATAACGACCACAACACTTGGTATGATGACTGGGCGCACAGCACTGCAAACAGTAGGCTGGGCCTGGGATGCAATCAAATACATTGCAAATAGTGACCGAAAAAGATGATGCTGCGACGAGATTTTTTAGGGCGGCTTTTAGGTTTAAAATTAAATGGACAAAAACCTAATGTAATAAATGTATTAATCTATTGTGTTTTAATTTTTATTTAATTTAATCTTTTATATTTTAGAAATCTTGATGTGATATTTTGTTTTAAAAATGAATTAAAATTATTATTTTGAAAACAAAAATTATTTTTAATTTTGTGATACCATTTTAAATTATTTTGTGACAAATTTAAGACTTAAAAATTATTTTAATAAATTAAATTACATGAAAGTAATGAATTTTGAATAAACAGATATGATAAAAATAAGAAAAATCACATGAAAAATGTAAAGTGTGTTCAACGTTGAATTAGTGAAAATTTTAATATTAAATTATTTTTTAATTATTTATGAGATTCATTCTTTCACACATTTATATTATGTTTGATCTCTTTTTTTATTTAAACATAAGTTAGGTGATATAGTTTCATGTAAAAAAATCTAATAGAAATAATTTTCATATGTAAAATTTGTTAAAAAATAATTCAAAATCATATCACAAAATTAAAAATAATATTTATTTTAAAATGATTATTTTTACTCATTTAAAAAAAATAAAAAAATCAAATTAAGCATACATGTATTGTGTGTTTTTACTTTCCAAATATTATGTTAATACCGAAGTTAAAAATTGTCCCTTTTGAAAATTCACGAATTTGGATTCATAATCATTTCTAAACACACTTTAATTTAAATATTTTTACTTTGACAACCCGGTTCACCAAAAAAAATGACAACCCATGCATGCACAATTTACTGTTACAACAATTACTTTGAAATGTCAATACATAATGGTAAATATCCTTTATCAATTCCCTCTACTGCGATACATTTCAATGAAGAAACTAAAATTTGAGTAATTTAAATCTGTCTGAATTATGTTCAACAGGTTAAAATTAGTTTCACCCAACTAAGCAGACCTGACATCAGCAAATCAGCTACTATTTTGTAGCATTTTTCCTTTACCTTACTTTCCACCCACCCACCGGATTAGGCATTAAGTTGAGAAAAACTGATTCAATAAATTTCCATCAAACATGATATCATACACGCAACCACCTTGCTGTTCTCGATCATAATATTATACCTAAAAGTAGATGAAACTTGCACTTCGACAACAAAACTACTTGGAAGATCCTTCAATGTCAACAAACTCATTGCAATCATATAGGTAAAAAAAGTGCACAGCCTTTGATACTACTATGGAAGATCCTTCAATTGTTTATAAAGGAAACTCAATTGTTTCAGACATACAAAGCATATACAAGTAATGATTCTAATAATATTATTACCACAACCATAGCCAACCCACCACACCTATTTAGACATGAAATATCCACACCAGCTAAACTGCCCCAAGAAGACAGACTACAAAATTGCATTTTTTTTTTCACTATCCTAACATTCGCTAGAGAAAGACTGAAAGAGAATATACACAGCAGAGAAACATGACTATGAGGCCACGAAGAAAAAGGAATTTTGAAGACAATTGCTTCAGCGAAGTTTGTTCTGAGCAACTGCCTGGCACAGTTCATCTTCATAGAAGAGAACTCTATTAGAAGCCAAGGATTTGCATAGTGGCTTTGGAATAACTGATGGTACCAAGCAGTGAGAAGGGAATGCTGACTCTGGGAAAAGAACAGCGGTCACCTGCCGCATCTCAGAGATTTTTAGGCGAGAAGGAGGTCGAGGCCCATGTCTAGGTGCTTTTGGTGTGTGTGGGCTTGGAATCCTCAGTGCCTTCCCATCACCCTTGCTGCAAAAATTAATGGCAATATGATGAATACATGCATTAAAAACTGCAGAAAAATATTTTGGCCATATTGGATTAACTTCTCAATAAGTACTTAAGGGGGAAAGGTAAAATTAAGCTTCTTCTACAAGTTAAAACCAACTTATACACTTTACTCTTGTAGATGCTCTCCTATCTAACTTCTCCAAAAGTTAAGGTGTGTCAGTTGATTTTAATTTATGGAAAAACCTTACTTCATTTTGCCTTCTTATTTTTTACCCCCAAGTGTTACTTAATATTAGACAAGTTTATCCAACAAGACCTTACTGTCAGAAACACCTACCACAAGAAAGGCCAATGCTCAGTAGGACGAGGAGTCATTGAACTTAACATCTCTTGCCGAGAGCGATCTGGAGTGGTATAATTGAAGTGAAACTGCCTTGCAATTATAACCTAACAATATTACAGAGTTAGTCATTAAAAAGTAGCCAAAACTATAACACAACCTTAAGAAAACATTAAAAGGCATATAAACACAGCAGAAACACAACTTACAGCTTTTCTAATTCTTTGAGAAACATGGAAGACAGCCCTCAGTTGGTCATGGTGCAGGTGGCATAGTATTTTAACCTCAATTAAGTCAAAGAGAATGGGTCAACATAACAGATAAGAATCAATACATAACTTGACTTTCAAAAAAATAAAATAAAAAATCAATACATAACTTAAGCTAATCAATTGAACATGGTAAAATGCAAATATTTAAAAAGTAGTCTGCATATGTCTGTTGTTTGTAGTTGTGTGGCTATTGACAACCTTAATATTTAACAAGATTGATTAATTCCTGATTTCCTCTATAACCAAAAATAGCATATAGGTTAAATTAACAATAAACACAGACACAAACATGAGAGAGAGGCAGAGAAAAAGATTCCAGTTATAATAATATACTCATTATTCAGTGATAATAAACAGAAAAAATCAGATATGCTCTTGAGCATCAAAATCAATAAAAGCAAGCAAGAATAAACAGGTCATCCCTCATCAATCTCAGTCAGTTTTTCCAATGGCATATGTAGTTTGCACCACTTTCAAAGCACATGTGCAGGATAATAATATGCAATCAACAAAATAACACTCTTCTGTATGAGTACTTTATTTGGTAGTAACACATGCTTCTACATTCAAACAAATCAGAATAATTCACTGAATCCCACAGATTGTAAATACAAAAACACTGGAAAGCCATAAGATTCAACAAAATCAAAAGCAACAACAACAAAAAGACCAAAAACAGAAACGGAAGAAACAGTATGCAAAACATCAAACATCAAACAAGGACGCATCAACAATTTCCCTGACATCAAATCGGAAAATAGAGACACAACCAATAGCAAGGCAAACAAATAGGAACACAAGATACCCCAAATACATTCATTAACATACCCAAATTACAGAATCTAATATCATCAGTGACATTGGTTTTAAACAACAGAGAATCCCAACCTTCAAACCACATAATCACTGTTCCAATTAAATCATTCTAAAGAAATAATAATCTCTTTTTCCCCTCCCAGCTCACTATTTCTTGCAAATTTAAACCCTAACAGTCAAACACATATCAATTAGGAAAAACAACAAAAAAAAAAACGCAAATTAGGGAAAAGTCACATTAATTTAAATCCCCGAGAAACAACAAACAGTCAAACACGCACAACTTCCATATAAACCCCCACAAACAAGCACATACAAAACAAAAACCCCCAAAATAGAGAAAAACACATCAAATTGGCACCATTTCCATATGAAAAAACAAAAATCCCCAAATTAGAGAGAGAAAAAAACACATATCAAATTGGCAACTCCGGAAAGCCCGTAACATACCAACAAATCCGTGGGGAGAGACTCGAGCTTCGATTCGGATAGGGAAAAGTCGAGGCGAGGGGTTTTGGGTGTCCCAACGAAACCACTGCTGTGTTTAACCAAATTCACCGGCGGCGACAACATCAAAGGACTCTTATCGAAAACCCTAGCACTGTCCCCATGATGCCTCTGCGCAGAACCACCACCGGCACCGTCACCGTCACCGGCACCACTTTTTCTGGGGTGAAACACCGCAACTCTCTTTTTTCCGAGATCGGTGCAGCAACACTTGCCTGCAGCCGAGGCTGAAGGCTTGGAGCAGCGAAGCTGAGCCAGGGTTCCGGGCCGGAGGTACTTGTTCCCGGAGCTCCGAACCTGCCTCCGACCCTTGACCCTCCAACCCTTCTCTTTCGGCGACACCTTCCCCATTAGTATTTCTCTTGTTCCTCACAATCAACTAAACCTGCAAAACATATCAAAAATTGAAGGAAGAATTAAAAAAAAAAAAAAACGCAAATGGAAAAATGATAAATAAGAGAGAAACAGAGAAAAGGTTTACATGATGAAGTGGAAATAGAAGAAGAAACAGAGAGAGAGAGAGGGAAACTTAACAAAACAAAAAGAAAGTGATAGTGAATGGGGCCGCTAGGGTTTTTATTCTTCTTGGTTTGAATTTGGTCACTCAATTAAGGTGCCCGCCAAATTTGAGTGCAAAAGAGAACTCTGTTTGCTCCTCCACGGAATCGTACTCGTGGGGGTGCCTGCACTCGATCTAAGCTTGATGACGTGGCGTCTTGTGATTGGGCCTTTTTGGTATCCTAGGTCGCGTGGGTCCCGCCGGAGTCATTGATTGATTGCGGACCTCGTGCCACGGCGTGGATTTCGATTAATTGAAACTGGGAGATAATTTGTTTTCTCGTGGTTTATCTTTATTTGGTTAATACAGTACTTTTAAATAAATTAAAATCTGACATTTTGAGATTTACACCTTTTAAGGGAGATATATAAATAAATTTAAAATTAATGATCTCGATAGAATTGGTTCAAATTTCTTAAATTAAATTTTGGATTTAAAGTTTAAAGTTTAAACTTCAAAAACAGAAGAAAAATTTATAAAATAAAAAATATTACCATAAAATGCCATGTATTTTTCATGGGAGTTACTAATTAATAAGGTTTTTTTTTATGAATATTAATAAGGTATTTTAATTTAGAGAAAAAATTGAAAATGTGTGGAGTGGAATGGCTGTGCCCTGAGATGGTGGCAATCCTCGTGTCATGGCTCATGTCATGAGTGATTCAATGCGCAAAAATACGGATTCGCCCCTTTATTAATTCAGCACTCGCACGTGACTTCCGCGCTTCGCAAAACAATTGCCCCGAGAAGAGACAACGACGGCATGTACAGTAGTAACAGATGTACTTTCAATTTTGGTTAGTAGTAATAGTATGTAATTAAATCCATAACATAACATAATCTAATATTCATGGTTTGAGGCAATGAAAAATACAGTTTAATGAATTCGAAGGGTTTCCCAATGCAACACAACACAGAAATTAAAATTATTGTCGTGCACACACATGGCATAGGATTCCTAGGCTTTCGATCGTTCGGCAATGAAATTACTAATTCCTTGATTGAATGTTGACTGTGTAGTGTGTAGGTCCTCACTTTGCAGCGTTAATTATTGCATGGTTAAAAAGCACGTCACACACATTGTCTTTTGACCAGGACGCTGGTAATTAATTACTTATCCACTGGTATCCTAACAAGTACTGTGCTTTGGTATATGCTGGTAAGATATTTTTAGACATCATTTGACACTCGGTAATTAATCTTCTTTCCACAACTTCTTTAAATAATTTTGTCAAAAGACAAATCTTGACATAATAACGACAAAATGATAATGAGCAAACTTTTATATGTATCTATCTAAAAGTACTTCTATTAGTATTATATAGGGGTTAAAATAAATGGATGGCGGTGATATTATTGAGTGTTATTTAATAATTGATTTTATGTATAATTGATTATTACATAAATAATTTTAATTATTAAAAAAATAGTTGAAAGAAAAAAAAATTATTAAAAAATTAATTATAAATTATAAATTTTCAACTTCATTAAAATAGTTTATTTCTTTTTAAAAAAATTGTTCATATTTAAATTATTGTGTTAAATGTTAAAAATTATTTACGTCCCATAGAAAAATAACTTAGATCATAGTTTCGTAAACATATCAGTAATAATAATAATAACAATAAATAATAATAATTATTATGTAATTGTACTTATTTTGATAGAGTATATTAAACTTGATTAGAATTGTTAAATTTTGTCTCAATTCACTTTGAGTTAGATATTTAAGCTATATTATGCGACAATCCAAGTTGTTATGCAGAAAATTCAAATTCTGTGTTCTCCTAATAATTCTTCCTATTTACTGTATGACTTTGTAAGTGCTTCACTTTTGGTATGGTTTATTAACTGTGCAATGAGTAACAATTTATAAAACAAAACTTAGTACCGGTGCAATCAGTTTTGGTATGATTTTATATTATATAGTTGGTAGATTTAACCAACTTTAATAATTAGAACATTACATTTAAGAATGACTATGCTCCTAATTTTGCTTGTATGCTTGAATTATTTAGGTATATTTTTTTAGGTTACTTTTACCAATTGTGTTTTTTTATTATTATTAATTTGTTGATTTTACGCTTGTGTGATTAGTAGGACCCGGACCCGCTCACGAAGTCCATTTTTTGTGCGGGTCAAATAAAGCATTAAAGCCCAATCAGAAAAATAAATGACATTTTAGATAAACAAGTCTGTCAAGTTAAATTAGTAATTTAAAAAAAAACGAAAAAAAATTATCAAATTAAGAGATCATTATATTTTTTAATTTAATTTTTTAAGTTAAAATCAATCGAACTAAAATATAACAATATTTTTAATAACATTCAAACCTTCTAAAAAAGGGGACGAATCTACGAATGCATTTAGGGGGGCAAAAAAAAGTTTTACCCAATTATTTTGATATCTAAATTTCAATAAATAAAACATTGTACAATAATATTTATTATTAGTTTTATATGTAAAATCTATTAGCAGAAAAAAATTAAATAAATATTAACTCAACACTCTATTTTTTATTTATTTTTCTCTATGAATATTTTTTTCTTTTTCTTTTCTGCTCCCCCTAAACTCGTCCATGCTTATAAATTAAAGATAAATTCTTAATATAACAAATCTTTCGACAATCAAAAGTCAACTATATTTTCTAAACACTAGTACGTGATTTCACGAATTAAGTCCGTCAACTCTGGCTAAAAGTAAAAATTAGTAACAATTGCTCCTTGGATACAAATGATGAAAAGTGTGATATTTTACAAAGAAAGATGAGATTACAATGATTGATTGATAACAAATTACCCCGTACAAAAGAAGACATGATCCTCCATGCAAAAAGTCAAGACCAAGACAAGAAATTTTTTCAAAGGGAAAATAGAATACGTTATATTTCTAAATATAAAAGACAGACAGGGACATTGGCAATGGCATTGTGCCATTGTCAACAAATCATTTCTCAATAAAAATAGCTTTTTGTATTTGTAACCTGGAGAACTCAATCCAACAATTTGAAAATCAATCACTCAAACAACAACATAAATTTCAATTATCAAATGAAGCTTGATCCATTCCCCACATTTTCAATTGAAATAAAAAATGGTTCTGGCTCCAAAAGGGAGGTATGTGTGTTCATAAATGTGTTTTTAGGTTAAGGATATTTTTGAAAAAACAAACGCAAGAGGAGGTATATACCACAATTGCCAAAGATGTGTTTGATTGTTTTTACGTAAGATGGAGTTTTTTTTATGCGTTAATCATTAATTGTTAGTTTTTATTAATAAGAAAGAATTGAATCCACCTTCATTTCTGTACTTTTATTCTTAATTTTATAACTCAATTTAATATTTGGATTTGATCTTTTAATTTTATTTTTTTAAGTACTTATCTTGATACTTTAAATTTTTTAATAAGCATATGAATTGTTTTGTTTTTATAATCCATGTAATTGAGTATTCAATAAAAGAAGTGTAGAAAACAGTTATTATTATTTTTTTTAAGTTCAGATATTATAGGTGTTTCCTAATTCATTTAATTGGAGACTAATTTCATTTATAGTACATAGTTATTACTTATCTAAGAAAATTTTACGAACGATATAATCAAACACAAGACTTTTAGTTAAATAAATCTTTTTCATCACTATAAACACAATGAAATCTTACATCATTGTATAAACTCATTAGATGATAAAAAGTAATTATTTAATATCATTTTTTTTTTTTGTTCGCAAAAGACTCGAATTGAGCAAATTATCATATATAATTTGATATTAAGCTTTGATAGTGGACAATCAAATACGGAGCGATGCACGAGACTAATGTATGATACAAGGGTGTTGGAGTGAGACTGTGAGAAAGTTACTAACTGTAGTGGTTCTAACTTCTAACTGTAGAGAGAAAGACATAAACTGATAAAAGGATGAATGTGCAAGACACTTGCCAGATAGAATCATAGAATTGACGTTCAACAGAGATTGATTAATTGTATTGTTTTTTTTTTTTATATAGCGCTAATTTTATTGGTTCTAACTAGTGATCCGTGAATCTATCTTACATTGTGAATGGTCAATTCTTTTATGTACATTTTTAATGAGGTGAGAATAAGTGAGATAACATAATAAATAGATAAAAATTAATAAATGTTTACATAGTCTAATAATTTATTGAGAAAAAAGGTTTATACACTGGTATAATATTTTATATTGTTGGTCAATTATAATTCTCTATTAACAGTTGATTTTTATAAAATTATTTTAAAAATTATTATAACAATGAGTTATAATTAATCAATAATATAAAATAATTTTACACATATTTTACTTCAATTCATTTATATTTTTCTGTTTTTATATTGACCTCTCATTTACCTAAGATTATCATATAAAAAATCACTTATAAAATAATGTATTCAACTCCATGTTACATTTACTAGTTTATGATTGGCTAATGTTACTATTGAATTCACTTAAAATAAATGTTACTATTAATTAATTCACGAAAAAGAATGAAACTTTTGTTGGTGAAAATTAAGCTCCTCTTTCATATCCCTCTCAACCCGTAACTTCTAATGCAAGTCTAACCCACCTTAATTTGTCTATCTTTACTCCTAATAAATGTTTTCATTTGAATTTCGTACGATACGAAAAGTTTAATAAAGTATCAGAAATTATAAAATTTATACTATTTAAACTTGAGAGAAACCTTCGTTTCCAGTCTCACCTTTTTTTCTTAGAAGAAAAAAACGCAAGTTATTTAAGCCTAAAGTTAATGAACGGCTGAAATCTTATGCAAAATTGTAAAAAACGAGAATCTTTTCCTACATTTGGGGGATAAAAAAAAGGTGAAGAGAGACAGGTAGTTGGCTTGGCACAAATCACTTTAGAGCTTTCTCAAAACAGAAAGAAAGCTGCTAGCTACTCACTCATTCACGTACATTGGTTCCACGTCTGTGTCAACTACCAGCTTCTATGCTAATTCTAAACAACGTGTTTGGATTACTCTCCAAGTTTTCTCCCCCCAATTTCAATTAATCCAAACAAAATCAAATGTTAGATATTTTTATTTTTACATTTAAAGTGTCAGCGTCATAAATTCATAGATGTTTGATATCAGATATAAAAATACGTTTAGTCAAAAATACTTATGGGTAAAAAGTATTTTTGGCGTAACATGTTTACTTTAAAGTTAAGAATATCATGCACGTTGTTAGATGTAAATTTAATGGATAAAAATAAAAGCAAGATTTTTTTTAATAGTTATAACTTTCGTGTCTCGAATGCGATTTATCCTCCTCAACGAGTTTCCAAACATGTTATTACATGCACTTGAGAACACCACAAAGCAACAAATTTTTTTTTTCTCTCCCTTACTACACAACAACAAAAGGTCCTTCACGCAAAGCAATACCTGCCATTACTTGAACTCTTATTGTGTTCCTTTTTTCCCTCTGATTTTGACGTAGTTGTGTAGCGTGTGAGTCTTTTTTCTTCTTACTTTTAATGAATGTTTTGCTCTTTTTGTTTAAAGCACAAGCCTCCCATTCCGTTACGCATTGTGGGTATGAAGCCCTGAATATTCTAACAGGTTTCTTAACTGACAACCGAGATACTGTTTTTTCATTCTTTGAAGCAAGAAACAAAATAGTGTGTGATTAATCTGAACAAGTTTTGGTTAAATGGGTGAAAATTGTGGTTTAGTTCAATATTTCTAAATGGGTGGTGTTCTTAAGAAGTGAGTGAATAAGAGATTAAGACTTAAGAGTCATTCACACTCTTAAAGATTTTTTTGGTTGCAGTTTTCTGCATTCTTTCTTCAGCTGCATCAATTGCATTTGCCACGTGTTGCATTGCAGTGCCAAGATCTTGAAGGACAATGCTGTTTCTGAGTAATGAGAACACCATGCAGGGGAAGATTTCAAATGCTTGATTGACATATCAACGTTATTTGCATAATCAAAGGTAAAAAGAAATGAACTCTGGCATCTAGAGTCCATGATAGTTTCAAGTGTTTAATGGTGATGCACAGTGTAAAATAGTTTTAACCCTTTATGTAAAGAATCATTTACATTTTTTTTCCAATTCTGCTGATTAAGCCAAAGGATATTGTAGGTTGATTTGGGGAGAGGATGGCATCTTCATGGGAATATTTTGGGGAGCTTGCAAATGTGGCTCAGCTAACCGGCATAGATGCGGTGAAGTTAGTTGGAATGATTGTGAAAGCTGCAAGCACAGCACGGATGCACAAGAAGAATTGCAGGCAATTTGCTCAGCATCTGAAGTTGATAGGGAACTTGCTGGAGCAGCTCAAGATCTCGGAGCTTAAGAAGTATCCCGAAACCCGGGAGCCTCTGGAGCAGCTGGAAGATGCACTTAGAAGGTCTTACATTTTGGTGAATAGCTGTCAGGACCGCAGCTATCTTTACTTGCTGGCCATGGGATGGAACATTGTCTATCAGTTCAGGAAGGCTCAGAGTGAAATTGACAGATACTTGCACCTTGTTCCTCTCATTTCGCTAGTCGATAATAATCGATTCAGGGTATCCTGCTGTTCCTTTGATGTGCTTAATTGTCTTACTCAATACTTATTAGTCATTGGAATTATTGTTTGAACATCTTAGTTGCTATTGATTGATCAATCATGCTGAGGTTGTCTAGCCTACTTCAAATGTGTATTGTTTGCATAGGTGCCATTGATTTAGTATTATTAGGATAAACAGGAGTACTGGCGATAGCGAAAATCTCTCTAACACTCTTTTCTTTTCGATACTCTCAACGTGATTGGTTGAGATTTATTGAAAATTATCAATTTATTAGGTATTAGCTAAATTGGGACGGAGAATCCTTAAATGATGCATAGAATCTACCAAAATTGATGGATTTTTTAAAGAAATTAACCAATCTTAAGAAGAGTGTCTGAAAGAGAGTTCTTGGGAAAAATTTAAGTATTGGCTAGGGATATAATTCAGCAGGTCCTCTGGCAAAAGGGATAAAGCTGGAATTCAACTTTTGGCTGATTTACAACGTTGCAAATGGAAAATCCTGGCTTGTGAAATTTAGGGTCCTATGCCGGTGAGTTGCACGAGCTGAATTTGTAGAGCAAGCCAACCACATTATGTGGTTTATTTGATACAGATACAGCTCAAACCAATCTAGATATATGCATTTGTAATGATCCATTTAGAATACTTGGTCTGAATACTGTTAACAATCTCTTGCTTTTTTTGGAAGATTCAGGAGAGACTTGAAGTTATTGAAAAGGATCAATGTGAGTATATGTTAGATGATGAGGAGCAAAAGATGCAGACTGTAATTTTGAAACCTGAGCCTGACCAAGGTGATGCTGTGGTGCTGAAGAAAACTCTGTCCTGTTCTTACCCCAACTTTTCTTTCTCTGAAGCACTTAAAAAAGAAAATGAAAAGCTTCAAGTAGAGCTACAACATTCACAAGCAAATATGGATATATATCAGTATGAATTCATTCAACATTTATTAGATGTCACAGAAGTTGCAGCTCATTATCATTCCGAAAAAAGCCATAAGACAGTAGAGTACAGTGACTACAGTTATTCTGATGCCAATGGTGACAAAGCTCATTCTTCTCACGAAAAAATCCACAAAAAGAATGATACTCATTCCACATCAAGGTAATCTTATCACACTTGTCCAGATTTCATGTGTTTTGGATAATCTCACAAAAACTACTAGTTAGGAAGTCTCACATTGCCTGTTTCAACTCTCGGGTGCAGCTTATATATTTGTTGGACAACTTCAAAGAAAAAAAAAGTACTGTTTTTACATTATATATTACTTATATTGAATTGACTCTGACGCTTTATTTGTCTGGTTTCAAACAGATCATCAGTTTCAGAAAAGGATCTGCTATCAACTGGAGGTTCATATCATCGGGAAGAAGATTGGCATGCTGATTTGCTTGCTTGTTGTTCTGAACCTTGTCTTTGTATGTTCTCTCATTCTGTTATTTGGTTTTCTTTAGTTTGGTCAGCTATAGCAGAATAGTTACTTAGTTTGGTTTGCAGTCCCCTTAGCAGCATTTAAAACAAGAGAATAAGGGGGAAAAATCTCAACATAGCTCTCCAATCCTGCTTTACTTTTCATCTTAGGTAATAAGTGGATAATTTGATTTGCAGGTATAAAGACATGCTTCTATCCTTGTGGGACGTTGTCAAAGATTGCTACTGTTGCAACTAACAGGCCAATATGTAAGTGAGCTATATCTGAATTCTGTTTCACCTAGTGTTTTTTGTGCACGAAGCTTAAATTTGACTCGATCAAGTTGGTAATAAGAGCATGACATTATGCACACTCAATGCAGATTTTTCACCTCTGAATTTGATTAGATCAAGTTGGTAATAAGAGCATAAAATTATGCATATCTCAGATTTTAACAATAATGAAGTCTCGGGAAACTCTTAAGATAATAACTGCTCTGCGGCCTAATTGATTTTTGTCATATACATTAGTTTTATGTAATGGATACATAATTTTGACTATCTATTTGGTTTATTTGTTGCACAAAATACTGAGGTCTTGCTGCTGTAATTTCAATTTTGTGGGTTTTCAGCTTCTGCAGAAGCATGTAATGAATTGATGGCATATTCATTAATTTTATCTTGCTGTTGCTATACTTGCTGCATAAGGAAGAAGCTTCGGAAGATGTTGAACATCAGGGTAATGCTTCCTTCCTTTTGCACAATACGACCTTAATTAGGTGCACTCTTTTATGTGCCTTGTATGTATAAATATTCAGATTAACAAATTTGTAGGTATCATATTTTCATTGCATGATGAGAGATATATTCACATTATTCCAAGGGAGAAGCTTAACAACTAAGTATTCTGTATGACTACTTTTTTGTTTCTTTTCTTCTGAAAAGTTATACGTTATACCAACTTTGATTTGAGATAATTTTACACTGTTAGTTAATCAACTTTTCATTTGAATGACTTTTGAAATAATTTTATAAAAATTAATTGACTTATCATAAAACCATTAGTTCTTGGTTGATCAATTTACAAGGCGACTTAAAACATAAATACATTTGTTAAGGTTGGAGTACACTTTGGTATCTAGTGTTATATATATGGAGACTTGTTTTTGCATTTTCTAGTATCTTTTTTAGTTTTTTATTAGCCATTGACATTCTATGGCAGGGGGGCTATATTGATGATTTTCTTTCTCATTTATTGTGTTGCTGCTGTGCCCTTGTGCAAGAGTGGAGAGAAGTGGAGATCCGTGGGGTTGATGGTATGACTTCATCATTCAGATTTCTCAACATTTAAGGAACAGATTAATAACCTATTGAATTGGATCCATCTTGGTGTTATAAATTTCGATTTTACTATAGCATGTAAAATGTGTTTTTGACTTTGGTTTAAACCATTTTTGCAGATCATGAGAAGACTAACACAAGACCTCCACCCTCACAGTACATGGAATCATGAGTAAACAATGAGATTGACATTTGGTTGTTTAGGGCTTGAATAACATATAAATTAGAGGCAATTGGCTGTTAGAAATGTCACAGGATGTAAAGTAGTTTTCTGTTTTATGTACTCAAAAGAAAAAAGTAGCCTCTAGTTTTCACTGATGGTGCATCATAATCTCTCTTTTTTTTTTTTTTTTTCTGGGTTAATATAGTTTCAGTTAATTAATGTCTTTGCATCCTTTTCGTGATCATTTTGGTATATCTTCACTTTCACTAGTTCATTAGACTATGTTTAACAATCCCACACTCTTATTGTGATGCTGTACATTTGAGAACAATGTAATAAAAACAAGCGGGTTTCCGAAAGGAGTTGCAATTGGAGGTTCACTTCTTTTTTTTTCATGATGAAAAAAAAAACAAAGATTACAACTTCTCAGAATATCAGCTAACAACATAGAGCTGAGCTCAATAGGACACATGTTCAATATAACTAACGTCCCATCCGTAAAGGATCCCATTTTATCTAACATGTTTGCGCATTGATTATCTTCGCGAAGAGTATGATTGAACTTCAAAGTCTAAACACTATGTTGAAATTCTCTAATTTGGTTAATAAGGATGATAGTTGTTGTTGTTGTAAACTATGAGATTGATAGTTGTCATTGAATTCGACTCACATGTAACAAAGCGAAAATCCACATTCCAAACTAACTTTAAGCCTTGGAGGATAGCTACTAACTCCGCAAAAAGATTGGTAACATATCCTATCAAAACTTAAAAACCTAGAACCCATTTACCGATTGAGTAAATCACCAATACCAAATGCCCCTAGGTTATCCCTAGAGCTGTCATTGATATTGAGTTTCACGAACTCTTCTCCTAATGGAATCCAAGTAACATTCCTTGGATGAACTTTCGTTGCAACAGCTACATTTAATCCTCTTGTAATAATCGCATGAAGGGTCTTAATTTGGTTGGTAGCATACTAGTGTACCACCGGGTCCACTTCATGTTCTAGAAAGCTTTCACGTTTTGAGCTTGCCAAATGAATCACCACATACAAGCTACTAACACTCCATGTTGGCCTTAAATATGAGACAAGAGCCACTCCTACGTTGAAGTCCCAGATGAAAGAATCCGATCCAACTGCATACGATTCCAAATCCACTAAGTACTTAGATAATCTTTAAATAAATGGATAATGATTTCCTTCACGTCACACTTGTAATAAGGAGTAGATAAATGTTGCAAAAAAATAAAAATAGTTTTTGGATAGACTTTTGTGAAAGCTAAAGGAAAAATTTAATATTTTCTAGTATGGAAGGTTTCAATAGTAAATTTTTTAATTACTAATATAATATTACATTTTGATAAAATCTTTATATTCATAATATGAAGTAATAGTTATCAAATATTGACTATAGGTATACTACCTGAATTTGATGTAATAGATATTTAAAACATTTAAATCCAAGTTTTTAATATCTCATCTTTAACTTCCTTTGAAAAAAAAATCTTTAATTTGTAAAATATAAATCTCATCTTTAAAAGAAATTGAACCGTGAGAAATTTAAATATAAGAATAAATATTTGTTATCCTTATGAAAGGGGACAAAATAGTTTAGATAAGATAAGGCATAAAGAAAATTGAATCAAGTAAAAGATAACTAAAATAGTATACAAGTTTAAAGAGATAAGGATAATTTATCTTCAAGAAATTAGGGAATCATTTTATATAAATTTGGAGATGAGAAGGATAAATTCGTTTAAATCAAGAAAAATAAAAATAAATTATGGGAAAGATGAAGAAGTTTAAATCAGAAGATAATTTATTATCATTCAAAAGAAATTAAAAAAATATATCGTTTTTTTCACAGCTAAAATATTTATCAAAATCCAACTTTTCAATATCTCATCTTTAATCTTTAATAACTTCCTTTAAAAACATTCTTAACTCTGTAAAGAAAAAGAAGAAGAAGAAGAAGAAGAAAATCTCATCTTTACGAAATAAATTAAAATCAAAATCTCATATTTAATCTATTCATCAAGAGAAGCTAATGCATGTGAATCGTTGTGTATCGAGTTTGATAAAATAGCAAAACATCTCATCTTTAAAGAAAGTCAAAATTATTATTATTAATTTAAAATTGAATAGATTATTAAGAAATAAGATATGATAACGATAACGCAATAAACGTGAGGTGGGGCCCACCCACGCAGCACAGTGAAGAAGCCCAACAGCACTATAAATAGAGGCGCCAGACGCAGCTTGTACCTCACAACTCATCACAATCATTCAATCTGAGAGAAAAAAAAAACGAACCGTTCCGAAATCGAAAGAGGGTAAAGTCAAAAAAGTTAGGGTTAGGGATTTCTGATTTGATTCGATTCGATGGCATCGACGAAGAAGATCACGCTTAAGAGCTCTGACGGCGAGCCTTTCGAGGTGGAGGAGGCGGTGGCGCTGGAGTCGCAGACGATCAAGCACATGATCGAGGACGATTGCGCCGACAGCGGAATCCCGCTTCCCAATGTAACCAGCAAGATTCTTGCTAAGGTTATTGAGTACTGCAAGAAGCATGTGGAGGCGGCTACTGCTGAGGAGAAGCCCACTGATGATGAGCTCAAGGCTTGGGATGCTGATTTCGTTAAGGTTGATCAGGCTACGCTGTTTGATCTCATTCTGGTGAGGGTTCTTTTTTATTGTTATTTTTTTTTAAAAGTTTCTATTTTGGGTGTTTTGGCTGTTTGGGGTTTGGATCGGGGGTTAGGGCTTTTTGCGTTTAGGGGTTTCTGTGTTTGCTAGATTTATGAAGGTTTGGTTTGGATTCGGTTATTGTATGGTGTTTTTTTTGTTGAATTTTGGATTTTGGGTCTTCTTTTAGTGGTATAAGAGAGAGGATTATGAACTGGATTTTTAACTATGGTTTTGGAGTCGCAAGAAATTTTGATTCTTTTGGGACCAGTGTGATGCCAATGTGATAAAATTGCGATGTTGTGGTCGTTTTTTCTGGGCCTGTAATTTTAAAAGCATGAATTTCCGATTACTGTAATTTGTTTTAGGGTTCATTGATTTTGTTTTCTTTACTGTCTTTTGTTAAGTTAATCTTGTTAATATGTAACATGCCAGGGTTGAATTTTGATGTTGCGGTGTTTTATTTGTGATATGGATTGAAAATTTGATTCTAAAACTGAGTTTTCTGGTTCTTTTGGTGGTAATAGTAAACAAATGAGAGATTTATAGTTTTATTGATTTTAGCTGCATCAATGTGGCTTTAACTTGTGTTAGTATGATGCAATCGTGTTTAGTAAAATATGCATTAAAGGAGTTTTATATTGTAGCATGTTTTATATTATTTCAACTGTGGCTATATTATTAGAAATGCTCATGACTATTGCTGTGTTCTTTCGGTGTCTCTACCCAAATGAGATTTTTACTTGGAAAAACACTACCATTAAAACCCTATGCCCCCTTTCTTTTATCATTCAAATTCTTTTATATTAGTGTTGATTATTATGTAGAATCTGTCTGGCTCTTATTTTAACTAGTTTGCATATTTTAATCTCAGATTTCCTCTGTTATTGTAATTAACTCTGTTTTTTTGAAATTTTCTGTCATAGGCTGCAAACTACTTGAACATCAAGAGCCTTTTGGACCTTACTTGCCAGACAGTAGCAGACATGATCAAGGGAAAGACTCCAGAGGAAATTCGCAAGACATTCAACATCAAGAATGACTTCACCCCTGAGGAAGAAGAGGAAGTTCGTAGGGAAAACCAATGGGCTTTTGAATGAGCTCTTATAAAAAAATTCTGCTGCTTTTTAAATTTCAAGGAAGGATATGCCCTATAGTTTGTTAGTTTATGCTACTGATTATTTTGTTTTATGTTGACTATTTAAGTTTTCGCGTTTTTATTTTTCTTTTTTGAACTTGTGGGGTAATCTTGAAAAATGTAAGTATATAGTTGAATATTGTGGGAATGCTATTGAGTCTTGGTATCAGCTTCAGCTTTATTGTTAATTCATTGTTCAACTCTTATGTTCCCCTCATTAATTAAATGCTAGTGTTTGTTCCTTCGGAATTCGTACCTGCGTGTTTAATTATTATTGCTCATTGGTTACGGGAAGGGATCTTTCTATTGGAAGAAAAATCTTTCGATTTTCAGAGTGTGAAGATCTCACTCTTTTCTTTTAAACTTCCACTTTTTCATAAATAAAAAAAAAAAGACCCGGTGCTTAAAAAGTTAAATGTTTTTTCTTAAAAAAGTTAATCCTTAACCATAATCCAGTTTACAAAAGGGCATTTTTACAAATCTCACTTCAATTTTTGTCTTCAAAAAACTAATATTCTGTTATGTCATTCATTATTTTATTCTGTCAAACTCATCTTTATTTAAGAAGCATGAAAAGGTAAGAGCACGAGCACTTAGCAATTAGAGGGTGTTTATGGTCATGACCTTAATAAATCAAAAGAATAAATCTCTATTCTTGTAAGTACGATTTCTATATAAAAAATAAGTAAAGTTCTTATTAAACACTGACTTCTTGCAAATAAGTAAAAGAAAATTAAAAACTATTAAAGTCACTTTCTTAAACCTCGCTTCATCTATTGAAATAAAAAATAGAAATTGTGTTTTAACACGTCTTACATCTTAATAAACTTTTAAAAATATACATTTAAATAATTTAAAAAAAAATTGTCCCTAATGTTAATGTTGCAAGTTTTTTTTTTTTTTTTACCTCTAATCGTAAAAACACACGATAAAATCACTGGTATGTACAAAAATGAGAAAAATAGGAGGTAGTTGGAACACGTGCTTTGCGCCGTTCCTTTCATAGCTACCTAGTCTTCTTCTATAAAGAGAAAATAAGTTTTGACTAAATTTTGCTATCATGAAACGCATGATCGTTTTCATTTGTAATTATTGAAATGAAGCTATGAAAGTAAAGCATCAAATAAAATGTCAAATTTAATTGAAATATAACATTAACAGTAATCATAATATTATATCGAATTGGTTGGTAAAATCCGATTCCTACCGGGGAACCCATGCAAATTTTAGATTATGTGCTCCTCCTGCAACAACAATTGTTCACTTATGCATCCGGACGTACTTTCCCCGGCCCTCAGCTGTTTTTGTTTTATTTTCGACTAATAAAAAAAAATATTATATCAAATTTTTGTCCTTTAGAATAATTATTGTTTGAATTCACACAATGATTTAAAACGTAATTAATATTTTCAATCATAAAAAATATAAATTCACTTGATTATATTATTCTCCCTACATTATTACTCTCTTATTCCACCTAAGAAAATAATAAAAGACAAATATCCTTGGAAATTAATAAATGTCTTCTCAGGTTTTTCAAATTAAAAATTAACTTGATTTTATGAATTTTCTATTCCGTTTCAATCATTTCTAAAATAGAATAAATAAATATGGAAAAATATATTTATCAATACTGTTTTACTTTTTTTTACTGGATTTTTACTTTCCTTTAAATTTATCCTTATTTAAGCTTTTTTAAGACAAGTTAAAATCATTGAGTTAATTTCCTTTACATATCATGTATAAATTAAAAATATAAATATAAAACAAGATTTAAATGTGTTTTTTTATCTTTCTAATTTGTTTTTTCAATTTGATACTAGTAAGTTTTTTTGTTCATTTTTAGTCTATGTAAATTTGTAATTTTCCAATTTTAGTTTCTGTAGATGTAAGTTATTTTGTTATTTTTAGTTACCGTAAGTTTGCAATTTTTTTAATTTTAATCTCGGTAAGATTATAATTTTTTTTTTATTTTTTTTTTATTTTAGCACATGTAAGTTTACATTGACAAGCTAAATAAAACATGATCTTGTGCTAATATTGATTTCGTGTGTCATGTATTTTCACATATGATATGAATGCTTTTCACGTGTTCATTAATAAGAAAATTATATTTTTGCTAATACTGTTTCTTGTTAAGTTAATCTTGTAGGAGTATTTCCTTGTGTTCTTGCATTGAGATAAAAAAGAAAATGGTCCACTCCCAAGTAAAAATGATTTTCTTCTTAGCTAATAATATTCCCGTGTCACACAAAGAGCTTAGAATAGGACAAGTACTAAAGCAAGAATTGACATTACAAGAATATATTTGGACACATTATCTTAGAAGTACTCCTAGAAGAGAAAAACACGAAGAAAATAATGAAATTAACTTTTCAGAACTTAAACATTGTTTTTTCCAATAATTAATTAATAGAAATCTCACATCTTTTAGATGAAATTATGAGAGAGCTTATAGAAAAAAATAATTTTAACTTCAAGTCCAAAAAAAAAGCTACTTCGATTTCACAAAACTTAAATTAATAATAATGTTGATAATGATCATATACATTGGTAACATTCACTTCATTTCTTTCTAGACTTATGAAATAATAGAATCCTAAGAAGCATTGCTACAACATAAATGGGAATGATTCAGCAGAGAATGAACCTTGGTCAAATTTGCAGGAGCATGAGCAAGACATGTTATACATCATGGATCCCATCAACGTTGTTTGCCCCATAATTTAAATTGATGCTTTTGAACTGCTAATTGTGCACATAAACAAACAACAGATTGGAGAGCCATACGTCAGCAAAAAAAGAAACCATCAAATTATAGCAAGACATCAAAATTATAACCTTTTTGACCAATGGAATGATTCAAGAGAAGAAGGTTCAGAAAGCTTTCACCTTCTCAACAGCTTGTGAAGCACCAGACAATTCTTGATTGCCTTCCTTAAGGAGTTGCAGTCGGGTGCGCAACTTTTGATTATGTTCCTCTCCCTAACAAACAACATGGTGATCAGACAAATGGAATACAAGACTTGAAGGAGAAAAAACGATTCAAAAGTTAAGGAGAAGGGTATATTCTCTTAATTGGTTTGGTTTTGTTTTTTTTGCTCACGGAAGAAATCAAACACAAGTTTTCATACTAAATAGATCGTTTACTCACATGTGAACATAACAGGATCTTACACTGTTGCGTCGACCATATGGATTATTTTGTTTGGTTTGCAAGGGGAGTGGACATAAAGTAAAAAGTAAAATATTGTTATACCTTTATAAACAGTAATATTAATGAAGAGGGGAGAAAAAAAAAATCTAAAGATAATTTAGTAACTGCAATCCAAATATTAACCATTTTCCCTCCCCTCTTGATCCCCTCAAAATTGGTGGACAGGGATTTTAGCTCCCTCACTTTCCCTCAAAATTGGTGCATTCAGGTAGTGTACCTACCAATTGAATCATATGCTTTAAGTGTTGAATTTCATTCTTCTTTGTCATAGACAGATTCTCAGCAACATCCATTATGTTACTCCTGCATTTGTATCAATGTTTACCCATTGTGTTATAATCATCATATTGTAAATTTAATAACCAATTGCATAACTATCTTGTTAAAAACAATAATCAGCATTGGTCCCCAAGTATAATCTGAAACCTCTATCAACATCGATAAAAATGGGATTAACTAAATAGAACCTCGTGAGGTTATTATGTGGCTAATATGAATGGAATTTTTCAATATGACCACCTCACGTTTATTATAATGATAAATGATAACATCCTACAATAAACTACTTAAAATGTTCTTGGCAAAATCCAATAATACCTATCCGCAAACAAGACATCCAGATCTTGTTCTTCCACAATTTCCTCCACAGTATCAAGAGTAGCTCCTGCCTACAAGAAAGATGAACTAAAATGACAGACTAAGTTGGATTTAGTAGAATATTGCAAGTGCATCCTGTGTGTCCTACACAGAGTATAGCAGTAAGAGTATCAAAGCCTGCATATGGCCCCTTCCTGGGCTTCCCCCCCTCTGACCTATGTTAAGTTATATGATTTAATTTAAAAAATATATAAGAAAAAAAATAGGGTGGGACACATTTTCATGGGGTTCCTCGACCCCAATGGGAATGAGATTGGGTTTAATATTTTCATCCCCACCTCTTCAAACTTGACCGTGAATCAGCCCCCATCCTTGGTGGTGACAGTGGTGGGGAGGGCAAAACTCAGCTTGCCACTCTCTGTTGTCATGCCTAGTTGAATGCAAGCCTTATGTTTTGTTGCAATGCTAACTAAATTACATTAAGCGAATGTTGAGCAATCAAACACAAAATTATTCAATTTTTTTGTGTAAAATTTAGAATAAAAAAACAGAATACTGAGTTCGGCTATACCTGTGTTTGAAGACAGATTGTCTCAAACCCATCCTGTAAAAATTAATTGATAGAGCATTTAAAAATTAACCTTTTTACCATAATAACAAATGCTTGATGCTAAAATGCTTCAATGTGTGAATAAATAGTTAGAGAAGACAAGTCATTAAATAGGTGTTTCCTGACAAATCTGAAATCTATCAACATGTGTGTGAAAGAGGAAAGATAAAGCAAGAAAACAAAATTGCAGTTACAACAAATCATGAATATGATCCAATCATTTTAAAAGAAATAAAAAGAAAAATAATAAAAACCATTACATAACTATTCAGGACAGTTCCTACGCCGATAAAAAGCAGAATTAGGGTAAGATATTCTAATGAACTTCTGTTGCATGTATTCAACATATACTAACACACAAATTTCAAGAAAATAATTCAAAATATTGCATGAGGCATCTCATCAGGTGTTTATATTTGAAATGGAATGGATTCTACATCTGACATTACTCACATCAGCACTTAAACGTACCTCTAAGTTTTCATGCAATGAAGTAATGACCTGAAAGGATGATACAAAAAAGGCAATTAGAATACAAATAAATGAAACTCTGAGCATTACTTGACACTTAGCCTTTGAAAAATAGAGTAAAGGAATTTATGTGCATTGCATTCAGCTGAGATAAGAGGAATGATATACAATTATACATGGTATTGATATAGCTTGATTAGCTAATAATATTCATTGATTCCTTTTATAATTTGGAAAGTGGATACTTGCTGTAAATAAGAGTATCAAACTATCAATCCCAATAATTCACATATTGTGTAATCTTTTGTATTTTATAAAATCAATGCTTTCTGAGTATTTTCTTGCAAGTGCTTAGAAATTGTTTTTAGGTAGGTTGGTATTAGAGCCTTTACGCTTTAAAACAAAAGTTAAATTTCAACACAAGGTAAAGTGTGCCTGTGCATTGTCTGGACTTTTAGGCTTCAAGTCTCATAAGGCTTTAGTGTGAGGGGGCATGTTAGATATAAAAGCCATTCATAATTTCATATGCCTTCACTCAATGATTTGGGATATTAGGTTTATGATACATATGTTTCTCGATAGACATATGCTCAATACCAACAAATGTCTTGTTTAATTTCAAATCTAACTAGATCTTGCTAAGTATTCACAGTTAAGGCCTTATTCATTTTACTTAATTCACGTGTAAAGTGTAAAAATGGTTTTTTTAATTCGACCTCTTGTTGATAGTCAATACCTTCTGTGAACTTACTGAGTATTAAGTGGCTCAGGAATACAACTATTATATAACTCTAACTACAAGGTTGCACCAAAAAAAATCCAAGATTAACACTGACAAAAATTGTCAGTATAAATTCTCATGAATGTTAGTATAAAGGAAATCATTGAAATCCAAGGGATCACTGCCCTGATTTCGAAACACAATTGATTTGGAAAACCAGATATGAAAAAGAAAAATGATGACCTAGGTCAAACTCATTGTCACATCTTTCTTATTGGCTAAAACTCAATGTAACATTCAGAAATATATTTCTAATAATATGAACAAATTAATATCAAGAGTTCATACCTGAAGAAATAGGCGATGGAGCAATTCCTTTTCAGTGTTAGAGAAAGTTGAAAATGCTTTATAAAATTCCTTTAAGCATCAAAACAGAAATATGTATCAATATATAGCCATTTTAAAATGAAAAATAATAACATAATTTTAGATTTATAGTTGAGCAGTCTTACTTTAACCATGGGATAATGAGGTATGGCACACAATATGGGATGGTGCAAAAGCAACTTTTTAAAATTCCTATTAAGCCAGTATTATCACACATGTCATGGCTATCTTTTTAGTGCAAAAACATCTGATCTGAACTAGTGACATAAATGTGGGTAATTTTATACGTCTATAGACTACAAGGGAGTGATACCACACAATTGTGATGTGAGTTACCAACTCAGCTTTAATGTATGTGACAGAAGGTATTATTCAAGAAATCCCCAATATTGACCTATCATCAATCATTTCTTTGTAATTGGTAACATAACATCATCTAGTTTATTGACTTGAACTCCTCATCAACTTCACACTAATTACAAGACTAGCACACAAGAAGGGTGTGGGCACTAGTGCTTGGGATGCGACATGATGTGAGAATCAACAAATCTAAATTCTAAAAAAAAAAACACTAGACAATACTTGTTGATCCTGGTTGTTCCCAGGGAGCTGTGGTAAGGGGTGGGGAATTCAATTCTCACATCAGGATTTTCCCTTAAGTCAAATAGTTTCTATTAACTTAAAAGCTGAAAATGTTGGGGATATTCAGTTTCTCTACTAACAAATTATTATTGGAAACAACATGCAGGGTTAAGAAGTTTTATTTTTTACATACCTATTGTCCCCTGTTTCATTTTACAGCACAATTGAAAACAGCCATGAGAAGACAGAAGAAAGAAGAAATGAAGTGTACCTCCTTTGAACATGAGGTGAGCAAAGATCTGAGAGAATATTTGAAAGACTTGTTCAAATTGGTGAACCTGGATCCAATTCCAGTAGAAGGCAATTGTGATGCATTGGTACCTTGTTCAGGCCTTTTCTCCATTGCTTACAATCAATGACTATGAAGAATCATCAGACACAAAACATAACAAACAAAAGCAAAAGATGAGTGAACTGTGAAGCAAAGATGTGAGCAACAATGACCTGCAATGAGTCCCTCTGAAAGCAATAATGCAGCAACCTGAAAGATATATCATGTTAATTGGTAAATCTTGGAAAGCTAGATTACACATGAGCTAGAAAATGAGATTGAGGAGATGGAAATTGGTTCAAAATTACAAGCATAAGACACTCATTTACTAGCATTATGAGCTATAATATTAGCAAATTTAGGAATCTTGTTTATGGACCAGTTGTCAGTCAAAACAAGTTTAAAGTCACATATTTACACATTAGGTGAGATTCATAAACATTATAAATGACCAGAACCAACAGAAACAAAACAACAATAACAAATAAAAATTCCCCACCTGGTTGACAGGGATCAGAGAGGAAATAAACAAATGAATAAAAAAGCATGTTAGGTATAAAGCTTTTTTTTTTCTTAAAATGTACACAATATGTTTCTTTATCACATTTTCTCTGCTTCCAAACAAATGATATCACCAAATCAGTTACTTGATAGTGCTGACATCAAAACTGCTTCTCTACAATCTTCTGTTACTTTATATTGTAGAAGAACCACACAACTAAATTGTCAGCAATTTGTTAAAAGCATTCACTCACTCAGGATCCAAAATCAGATATTAGGAAGCACTGCAGCAAGGTAAATTCCTTAATACTGCACACAAATTAGAAGTTTGATATTTAGGAATACAAGTTGAATTTCTTATTTTATCCAAAAAATACAAAACCAAAATCCAAGATTATGCTTCAATCCTTGGTATTTTCTCTTCTATAGCCTTGAAACTCAGAGAATTAGCAAGTTGACAGAAGAAATAAATAGCATCCTCTTAAAAAAACTGTTACAAAATTTGGATCCCCTGTAACTGCCTCCTCCTTTATTCAATGTCTATGATTAATAAGAAACCTGGAGAATAGCTAAGCCATGTGCTCTACAACTTCTGCTACACATTTCACATCAGTCTCAATTCATGTTGAACTAATTGAACATTATCATACAGGGAGGCAGCGCTGCTGCCATGTGCCTTATCATGGATCTCACACGAATCCTGAAGCATGCTCAATTACCCATAGCAGAAAAATCCTGTTCAGATTTCAGAACCCCCACCCACCTATATGCCACAAACTTGCACTATGTTAAAATCCAAAAGTATACATTCAAGACAGCACCAAGTGGTTGCAAGTTGAAATAACTTTATTTACTCCATAATAACCACCTATAAAGGAAAATGGATTGTAACCTAAAACTTGTCTCAATTCCTGACCTTCTTCTACTTCGCATAGGCCTCAAACAAAGCCAGCCATCTCAGTTCTACCACTATTAGATTCATAAACCTCATTGACTTTAGATATACAATGATGACCAATATTCCTTGGCAAACATTAATAAGTAACACTTTGTCACCTAGACCCACTCTAATTGAATTTCACAATCCTCCTACCTGGACCTAGATAATATCAAATGATGGTTTAAATGTTTTTACCAACCGGCCATGTAACCAAGGTAACAAATAAACCAAGAGTGGGCTTAGAATAGAAACCTATTAGAAATGACTGCTCTTTCTCTCTTTATAATCACAATTAAGCCTAGACCTTAGAGAAATCATGAATTATGGACTACCCTATTGGTGTGAATTACGATAGAAGCCACATCAACTCTCTAAACCAAATTGTTCTGCTCTTTTTTCTCGTCAATACCTACCCTGGCCCAGTTTTAGATATCTAAACCAAATTGCATCATCATTGTCATGTAATCTCTAAACCAAACAGTGACATAACTTCAGATAGAAACACTTTGCTGGCATGAGCACTTTACACTAATTTCCTCTAGCTAGCTGCTGTCAATGACCAAGTCAGCCACCAAATATTGTTAGATCGATGCACAACTATCCTCTAGCTAGCTGTTGTTGATCACCAAGTTAGCCAATCTCCCCAACAATTTCAAATAATAATATTCATTAGTCTTGGAATATTATACAAAATTTAGTTTCATGACTTAACCCATCAAACAGTTTTGAAGTCACCAATCAGGTTTTGAGCTACAAACAATTTGGACAATGGGAACATATCACCCGTACATCATATCATTTTGAAGACATGCATAACCAGGTGATAGCAAGTTAGCAACACACATGCAGGTGACTAGTTTTACTACATTCTAACTTCTTCGGACTTGAACTCAAAATTGCAAAGGAAATTTCATCAGTTTGTTTTAAGGTCTGATTGGATAAACTTCTCTGGAAAGACTTCTAGGAAAATAAAATATGAAGAAAAAATGAAATTAGCTTCTCCATAAGATAAAATTGACTTCTGCAATAGCTAAATTGTAGAAGTCTCACATCTTCTAAAGAAGCTATATGAGATAGCTTCTATGAATTAGTTATAAGAAAAGCCAATTTTAGTTTATAAGAAGTTAATTTCATTTTCTCTTCATATTTTGTTTTTCCTCCTATCAGTCGTGCTAGAGAAACTTATCTAAACAACCCTTATACGCATCACCCAAGTGTCTTTGGCATAAGCAACATAGATTTCAATTTCACTACATCCAGGACCCTGGACTCACTAAAGTTAAACAATTGTTCGAAAAAATCTATGTAGAGTGAGCAATTTCATTAATCTTCGCTTCTCTCAGGCCAGTTTAGCTGTGTCATACATACACTAACTAATCCCACTAGAATCTTACGAAAACAAATGAATTGCTACGGAAATTTACAATTCGTAACCCTAAGCCAATTGTGAGTGAGATCTAGAGAAACCAGTTGCAACAATCGGTGGTGGAAGCAAAAGTGATTGTGACCTAATTACAGTAACAAATAGAATCATGGAAAGGAGAACCGAGAGAGTATAAATAGAAATCGCATACCGTATATTGACTCTCTCGCTCTCTCCCGATTGCAAACCACGGAACGAAGATCTTGTTGGAAGGGAGAAAAAATGGTGCAAAGCTGGGAGCTGCTCTGAAAAATTTTGAGCCACCATTTCTTTCCCGCCTTTTTTGTTGAGGAGAAATAATGCCACGTGGCACAATGTTTTTCTTTTTTTTTTTTCTCATTTTTAATTCCTTACAAATGTTTTATACTCAATATACTTAATAGTTAAATTTGTTCAATGTGTTATCAAGTTACAATTTAGTTCTAAAATTATTTAAAATATGTTTTTTTTTCATATTTTATTATTTATATTTGTATTAAATATACTTTTGTAAATGTATATAAAAAATTAGAAGTTTATAGATTAAAAATGGGATATAAATAACAAATTTTGACCCAAAAAAATGCATATTAAATAATTTAGGAATCAACTTAAATGATAAAATTATAATTTGAAACTAAATTGAGAATTGAGTATTAAGTCCCTTACAAAATTTAATAAAAAAAATAGTTATAGTTTTAGTAAAAGTTTTACCTTTTTGATTTACCTCCTAAAAGTTTTCATTATTTGATTTGAGCCCCTCAACATTGAAATTCTAATTTTATATAAGTATTAAGTTATTTTATTTTAATTATTTGTTTTATAAAAAATAATGATTATAACATTACTATTAACATTTTTCACTGTATTATTTTACTATTTTTTCTATTTTATTACATGATAGAACCTAAAGGTCTTATTAAATTTTGTTGTTATAATAATCATTATATAATTATATTTCAATATTTTTTTCAGCTTTGTGTTTTTTTTTTTTTTGTCTAAACCGCATTATTTTTTTTATTACATATAAATATATAATTTTGTTCGAATTGGACAATAAAACTTTTTTTCCAAAATTTGAATGCAGTAACGTATCCAAAACTAAGACCCGAGTGGCAGATACTTTGGGGCAAACAAATCGTCTATAATATTTTAACATTCGAAAAATATTATAATTTTTTTTTGTAAAATACACAATCTCATAATAAAACAAACAAAAATACCTAAACTTATACGAATTTAAAAGGATAAATTAAGTAAATTAGTACCAATTTATTTTTATTTTTTTATCTTTCATAATTTTTTACATTTTCTTAAAAATATTTTTTGAAAGTAACACCTAATTTTTCTTTTTTGGGCAAGAAAAATAATTATTTAGTATATTTCAAAAATCTAAAGTTTAGTAGAAGACTTCAATTGAAATGAAAAATAAAAACAGTCAATTTAATGGGAGGATCTGTGTTGGATTCTCATCATTTATAAAAAAAAAATTGAGTCAAAGACAAGCACATCATAAACATGATTAATTTTTAATTTGATGTGTTGAACTATACTCATAATCTTTAACCCCCAAAAAAAAATATATATATATATATATATATAAAATTTGAGAATTAGAGCTTGTTTGAATCCATGAATCTCATTGTTTTTTATAATTTAAGTAGTTTAGGAAAAAAAAATTAACATGTTTGGATATTTAGATTAAATCTGAACAAATATTATTTTTTGAAAAAATAAATTGATTTAATGAAGTTTAAAATTTATAGTTTAAAATCATTTTTTCAATAACTTATTTTTTCTTTCAGTAATTTTACATTTTTTTTTACCAAACAAAAGCTAATTTTTTATTACAATCAAAAGAAATTAATTATTTTTTTAGTAAATTTATTCAAATAAAAAAAATTATTAAATAATATTTAATTTTATATTAAATAGAAATAATTTAATACTTTATATTTATATATATATATATATAAATCTCTTTTTATTTGTGTATCAAAAAATATTCATTTTATCACGTGAATAAAACCTTAATCTCATTTTTTCTTCTTTATTTTAGATGTCTTACGTATGTTAATAATTATAATAGTAATAATCAATTATATATCTTATCAATTATTAAAATAACCTATATAAATTTTTCATCTGTTACAAAAATACCCTAATTTAAATTAAAAGTATTTAGCCTAAAATTAATTTACCAACATTAATTCTAAGCTTGAAACTTGAAAGTAGTAAAAGTGATGGTGTCAGAAATTGCTGCTGACCCTGACAGCCGGGACATGACTGTTCACACACAGACAAGGTACAAACACAGTGCAACAAACATCAACCTAAATTAAAGACCGTTGATGTTTTTAATTTGTCACTCATCACAACAACAGTAGCAAAGTATTCCAATTTTTGTCACGTAATGTAGTTCCCTCTCCAAAAATCCAACCCCACTTCTTCACCATCTTCATCTTCCAAAAACATCCCCTACCCCAGCAAGCAAATGATGTGTCTTCATTAACCCGACACAACCTGGACCAGAACAAGATCCACAAAACCACCACCATCATTACCCTCACATTTTTCACACAAAACCCCAAGAAACAGCAACAACAACAACAAAGCCATGGAAGATGTCTGGGAAGGCATAAACATAAACCTCACTTCATTAAGTGACCACACCAACACCAACACTTCCAAAGGTGCAAAATTTCAAGACTTTCTATTTCTAGCTCGACCCAACTTCACCAACTTCAGTAATACCATAGCCTCAGACCCTTCTCCACCTCCTCCTCCTCCTCCTCCTCCTCCTCCTGCAACTGCTCTTACCTTGAACACGCGTTCTGAGCTCCACTTCGACCTGCAATTAGGGCAACCCCACAACAAAAAGGGCTCAAAGCTTGAACCTTTCGGCAACCCTTTTGGATATAAGAGGACTCTCTCTTCTGGGGACATGCGAAAAGCGCGACTCATGAAGAACCGTGAATCTGCTGCGCGGTCAAGAGCGAGAAAGCAGGAAAATATTTGCTTCTTTCAATGCTTTTTATAGAGTGCGACAATAATTGAATGTTTCGGTATTTTTAAGGTATTAATTCTTTGTCTTTTTTTATTTATTTATTTCTTCTTCTTCTTTTTTTACGTGTAGGTTTACTTGTCTGAGTTGAAGCAAAAGATTAAGCAGTTGCGAGAAGAGAATGCGAGACTCAGAAAACAGCAGCAACTGGTTCGTTTCTCTTCCCTCACTTGGTTATTAGTTTTTACTTTTTTTACCGTACACAGTGCATGTTTTCCCATTTTCTAAATGAAAATGAATTTGGCAAATGCAATGATAGGAAAAAAACGGTACTTTTTGAATAGTAGGAGGGAAAAAAAATAAAAAGCAAATGCATTTTATTTTATTTTTATTAAATGCAAATTATCAGAAATAAAAAAATAGAGAAAAAGAGTGTTTTTTTAAAATAAAAGTTCAAGTTTCTTTCCCTTTATTTTTAATTTTAATTTAAAATTTTCAGATTTTTTTCCTCTTATTTTTCACTTATCCTGTTACACAAACTCTGAAGAAAGTGAATTTTTTTTGCTTATATATTTTCATATTATTTTGAATAAATGTTTTAGTATTAATTAGAATTTATAAAAATCTATCGGTTTCATTTCTTATTTGCAAGATTTATTTATGATTTTGTAATTTTTATAAATTTGAACTAATAATAAAATTTTGTTAAAAAGATATGTTATAAAATATATTAAAAACATTTCTACTTTTGTTTTTGTACTTATTTTGTTGAAGAAATACATAGATTGTTTCTATCATTGTATTAAATGAAATAGTTTAAGCCATTTTATATATTTTTATTAAAAATGTATCATTTTTTAGTCATCACTAACAAATTTTTTCTTAAAAGATATATAGTTACTAATAAAGTGTGAATATTTACCCAAACTATCATGCTAGGTTATACTATTGCATGGATTTTTGGCCATTTAGTGGTTTAGTGGTATCATCAATGTTTTGTTTGTTTTGGTGGCAGTTGTGTGAAAACGCAGCCAATGAGGGAAAGAGGGGCAATCTATATCGAACATATACAGCTCCATTTTAAGAACCATTTATTTATTTAGAGTTCTCCTTTTGTCCAGTGCCACTTTCCCACTATGACTGAAACGTACCCTGTAAAGTATAAATATATGATGATGTAGCTGTCAGAGCATCTAATGTAGTTGCATTCTTGCAAGTTATTTATTTTATGTTTAAATATGTTTTTCTTATTTATAATATTTTTTTCGGATTATTAATTATTTTAAAAAAATTGTTTTATTATCTCTGGTAAGTTGTCGTTGTCACGTGATGTCATCCATGTCATGTCTAACATAGTAAAATGATATTTACTTTAAAAAAATATAAAATAAAATTATGTAATAATGAGAATAAGAGATAGAAAAATATAGTTAAATTTTTATTTACTGTATTTTTTTACCTGACCATAGTGATTTTTAGAAAGAAAACAAACCAAGAAAGAAAATGCAAGAAGTTGGAGTGAAAGAAGAAGAAATGGTAACTTTTCGCTGCTAGTTAATCATGAAAGACAAAAAGAAATATTTAAAATTGTGGGTCCTATACACTTAGACTTTCGTATCAAAATTGATCGAAAAAGCAATGAAGGAGAAGTTGTTCCTCAAATTCTATTTTCAAGATGTATATGCATGTATTTCGAAGGTAAATTATGTTTTAAAAATAATCGGACATATTGGGGCCTTTTTTCTTTGATGGTTAATTTTTTTGGTTTTAAATATCTAAAACTGTTGATTTTAAAATTATTTACGTATCTTGGATTTGTAATAAAACTAATTACGGATATGGTAATGGAGGTCAAAATTTTACGTAATGTGCATGGACTGTCACGTGTCACAAGTTACACGCCAATCCCATATAAGTGGTGCCAGACTGCCTTGGACAACCAACCAAAAATAACCACATGGCTACACATAGGAGAAAGGACCATGCCGCCTCGCCTGGCCAATGAAGGAACGACACGTGTCGCTCGCAAGGAGTGGCGTCAGACCACCCTTTGCACCGCTTGATGGTCGACACGTGACACAGGCTTATGGTGGCACTAAACCACCTATGCATCTTGACTTAATTTTCTTTTTAAAGGCGTCAGACCACCACACCATACAACATTGCATTTTTGTTTGCAGCCATATCCGAAAGCTCCATTTTGAGGGTGTTTTGGTGTTGTTGGTTTAGATTTTTAAGTTTGAGAGTGAATGGTAATAGGGTTAGTGGAGGTAGCCCAAAGTTTTTGTGCATTTTCAGGGTGAATTGGTGTTGTTGGTTTGAATTTTCTAAGTTTGAGGTGAGATTAGTGATGAAGTGAAAGTGTAAATGAAAATGATCAAGTGTAGGTATATTCTTTTGTTGTTGTTAAATATAAATTTATTCTTTAGTAATTATTTATTAGTAAAAAAAATGTTGAAGAACCTATTATAAATATGTTGTAAATATTTGTAAAAAAAAGTTGAACATGAATGTTTATGAAATGAATTTTGTTCATATTTGTGTTTTTGTGTTTATCGACTATATGTATATATACATTATTAATAGTATAATTCACTTTTGATAGATTTTTAATATTTAAAAATATGATGTTATATATAATATTTTTTTAGATAGATGTAATATTTAATAATTAATTGTATATATAATGAAAATGAAATTAAATGTTAACTCCTTCAATGAAAAAATAAATTTGTTGTTAGCATAAAAGATTAAAGAATCTATTATGAAAGTGTTGTACATATTTGTATAAATAAATTTAATATGTTTATATTGAATTTTTGAGTTAGGATTTGGGTTAGGGTTATGGTTTGGGGTTTGTTATGTTTAATGTTGGTAAGGGTTTAAATTAATTGTCTTATTTTGTATGCAGGTAA
The DNA here is from genome assembly GCA_014843725.1 of Amphicarpaea edgeworthii. Classification (NCBI taxonomy): domain Eukaryota; kingdom Viridiplantae; phylum Streptophyta; class Magnoliopsida; order Fabales; family Fabaceae; genus Amphicarpaea; species Amphicarpaea edgeworthii. The sequence goes on from CM026325.1 coordinate 8,777,007, forward strand.
AAAAATCAATCATTATGGATGAAGGTATCCTGGTTAGTTAACCCTGGTCCTTATGATCCATCCTTATTATATTTGCAGTCTGTGTATGTTTCTGGAAACTTGTGGAGCGGAGATGACAACTGTATCCTAAGGGTTAGATGAGCACAGAGTACCCTAGAAAAGCGAAGAGAGATACCGATCAAATAAGGGGAATGTTAACACAAGCATGGTTTATAGGTGTTGCTAGTATACCCTTTTTCAATTATGACAATTCTCTGATATCGGCATTTGTTGAATGAGTGGAGGTCTCAAACGCACACTTTCCACATGTCGTTATTGAGGCACTTTATTTATTACAACATCACAAGATGGGAATGCTTGTGTACTACTTATTGCATTTGCAATCGTTCTAAGGAAGACGTCTCAAGACTAAACATGATTTTTGTATATGATTCGACGACACGTAACCAAAAAACAAGGCATTTGCCTAATATCATATAGGCACCTTGACATAAAATCAACGGTAAGAAGCTCTCCTCAATGGCAACCACCGAATTTGTATCATGTTTATTGCCTTCGTCATATAACCAACAATTTTAACTCCAAATTTTCCAATCAAGAATTAAAGGAGTTGATATCAATGAATAAGTTTCAATTAAATACATTTTTTTCATAATTAATTTCAATATTTAAAATTTCTTTTTTTGCAATTCATTACTTCATGTTATATGACATGCATCCACTGTTTTGAATATAGATTACAAAATTTTTGTGAAACCATTGAAGAGGTTAGAAAATGGATCGATAAAATATCAAAAGAAAAATGGAGTTTGGCACACGATAAGTAAGAGCGACGATATGACTACATGACTACAAACTTGTTAAAGACTATTAATAAATTATAAAGGGAGCTCGGAATCTACCAATCATGGCACTTGTGAGGTGTACGCACTTCAGATTGATAGATTATTTTGTGCAAAGAACAGTGCAAGCAAGGGCAGAATTTGTTGCAGGAAAAAGGTTGTGCACAAAGTTGATGGAAGCCATAAAAAAAAATAGCGTGCAAGTATCTTGCTATGTTGTCAAGAGATACGACTTGGCAAGTACAAAATTTGAATTCGAGGAACCATTCAACTAGTCCACTTAAAGGAGAGGAAAACTTGGGTCGTGATATTGAACAAACGTTATTATGAGTGCAATATTTTTCAAGCTTTTCGATATCCTTGCTCTCAGGTCATAGCAACATGTGCCTATGTTCGCATTAATGCCACCAATTATGTAAATTCAACATATTTCATATAGAATATCATTAAAGCTTATTCTGGCAATTGGAATCCCTTAGGCAATGATGAAACCCTTCCTTCAAGGGATGATCCTTGTATTGTTTTGGATGCGTCAAATATATGTAAAATGGGTCATCCAAAAACATCATGAATCAGAAATAAAATGGACTTTACTGAATCGTAAAGAAGGCAAAAATGTAGCATTTATCGACAAAAAGACCATAATATATCTAGTTGTCCTACTTTACTTTCAGGGCAATAATAAAATATTAACCCAATTTATTTAATATTTAATTATAATTGTGTGAAATTAAAGTTTCAAATTTAATTCTGATAATTTATTGTTCTTCATTAAATACAATGGTCAATAAAAAAAACCCTCAACCTTAGATCCTAAAAGCTAAACCTCAAATCCTAGACCCTAAATCATAAATTCCAAACCATAAATCATAAATCCTAAACCATAGAATCTAATCCATAAATCTTAAACCATAAACCCTAAATCATAACCATAACAATAACAATGACCCTAACCCCCTTTGCGAGCAACACGTGTCGTGCCTTCATTGGCTAGGCTGAGCAATCTAGTCCTTTCTCCTGTGTACAACCACATGGCTGTTTCTGGTTGGTTGTCTAAGGTGATTTGGCGCCACTCGTAAGGGATTGTTACGTGGCATGTGCAGCTTGTGACACGTGGCAGTCCATGCACATTATGTAAAATTATAGCTTCCATCTGACATCTTTCAATGTAAAAAAATAACACATATATGTAATTAATTTTATTATAACTCAGGATATATAAATAGTTTTAAAATCAATCCCTCTAAATATTTAAAACCAAAAAATTAAGCATCAAGGAAAAAATGTCTATTTTTTTCTTATCAAATATGTTATAATCGAATATGTATTTAGTTAAAATCGAATATCTACTAGCGTGAAATTGTTTTTTTAACTGTATATTCAATTATGCATTATCTTATAATTTATAATTGATTAAGCAACTTCTTTTTTAATAATTGAATAATATAAGTAAAATCTTTCATTTTTTTTTCACACATTTTTCATTTTCACTGAAGAACCTAACCTTCATCTCTGGTTCATTTATTTTTATTCATCACACTTTTTAATAACGACCTAAATGATTATCTCAATAGTTACTTTACTCCACATGTGCTTATAAATTTTCACCATCATTACGGTTTATTTGTTTGTTCCTACTTTTATAGCGCTCTTACTTTTTTTGTTCAAATATTCAATTTTCACCTTATACCACTGTATATAGTAGTGAAAGAAAAAAGAAAAGATGTACATAAATTTTTAATGGTTTTGAGTCTTCTAATATTGTTGAAAAGTTTTTTTAATTAATATTTGAAGATCGAATATTATGAGTGTTTTTTAATTTATTAAATAAAAAATTAATTTTGTTTGTGATTATTTTCACCTCTGTGAGCGCAATGAAGACAGTTACTTTATACATGTCTCTGGTTTATTTGTGCATTTATTTTGAAATGTAAAATTATATTTTGAAAATTTTTTTTTGGAATATAATTTTTTAACATTTTTTATATTTAAAAAAAAATACTTTGCTTATAATTTTATATTCTGAACATTGAAAGTGCATCAAGCAATTGTCTCATCTGTTTGGCAGTGTGTGTTTTCTCGAGTTTCGAGGTTTTGGCATTTTAGAACATTGGTCTTCCTTATTCCTCAAAAAAAAAAAAAAAGAATAATAATTTAAAACCAATGGTTAGAGAATAAGGTGGATGACCACAAATTAAGAACATGACCAATTAGAAGATGAAAGCATTATACATAGAGGGACATTTTTATTTTTTTTCAACAATGACATCCATAAACTTTTGGATTTAAAGCGTGGATATTAATAATAATAATGGCTTGGTGGTAAGAAGAAAAGGAAGGGTGTAATACGTGATGGATTCAAGTCCTTCCTCGGATAACGTGGACATTATTGAAATGTTCTTAATAGCATGAAAGCTTATGCCAGCTCACACCCTACTATTAAAGGGGCACTCTCACCAACATGTGTAAAATTACATGCAAACCCCTCTTCCTTTTCCTACACCCCAACCTTTTTCCTTCCTCCCTCGGAATTTCTTTCACGAATTAACCAATTATTGCATAATGGAAAGAAATAAGAATACCTCTACTAAGTTGTTGTTGAAGCATTTACTAACTTATATAACATCTTACTTCTTGCCTCTATGGATGAAGAAATTTAGATATATTGAATTCTTTTTGTGTGGGGATAGAATATAACTAATGGAAGAGGTATTAATTGACTATTTTTGGATCATTGACAATTCACAAGAAGATTTGAAGTATGGATTTGAACGTGATAGACTAGTTTCACTGACTGGTTTTTAAAGCTAAATATTACCCACATTATTTTTTTTTAGTGCTCACTTAGACATAATCCAAGTTTCTTAGGCCATGATAAAATATCAATTTATTTTCCAAATTTATATAAACTTCATAAAAACTTAAGTTTTATTTCATATATTATGTGATTAAAACAATAAAAGTGTAACAGATTTGATTAACTCCTAGTACCAATTGATGTCGTACATTTATCTAATAAATCATTTATCTAACCCGTTCATTGTACATCCATACAAATAAATAACATAAGACAAAAAATTAGACGAATTACATCAAAACATTAAATTGATGTTAGAAGAGCTTAGAAATAAACTCAAAAGTGTAAATAATAATTTTGATTTAAATAACCCTACGGGGACAATTTATGCCTAATAAGAGTTTAAATAAAGTAAAACTAGGGACAAAAAAAAACCAACAAAGTATAGTAATTCCAAAGATAATGTGAGAGGAAATAACAAGAGACATCATACAATCATCATGTAAAGCAGTTGTGGGACAAGCTCCATCAGCAGAAAGTCATCTTTCCCCTTCACTCACAGTCATCAAATAGCTATCAAAACTCATTCAGCACCCCGATCTCAAATATAATGCTCCTAAACCAGGTGGGAATATGACCCCAAAGAATTTAAAAGCAGCTTAGGGGAATTCAGGGGAATGAAAAAAAAAAAAAACAAAAATCCCCACATTAAAGAAAGTTACCATCCCACAACCAGAGTAGGAACATTACCACCACCCCCATATAAACAAGTTATCACATCACAACAGTCATGCTACCTGGAGCAGAAAATATAAATGAGCCTTTTGCGGGCCATTTTTACGTTTGGTGTTTTTTTTGTTAAAAAAAAAAAAAGGTATTCTCCTCCATTTCTCAATCATGTTTTCCTAGATACCTCGTGAGAAATCATGACCCACTGTGCAATATGTAAAAATTGAGACCATGATTCCTTGCTTCCTCGTGTTCCTGCTTCCCTCTGAAGAATATTCTTCAAAAGAATGTTTTAAAGAACGTCTACAGCTCTAATTTCTTGCAGAAATAGAATGATCCGAAACTTGAATGCCGACTTGACCAGTACCCTCACTAGTAGAAAGGAGATATTGACTATTCAAATCCCCAAAAGGTCTATTCTGTGAAGAAGCATCTAATACCCCAGCATCGTTATTGTTAGTTGTCTCCAGAGCAATGTTTTGGACTTGTTCTGCCAGCTGTCCAATGATTTGAGAACCTCTAACATTAGGAAACAGACCGGCAGGCATGATCCATCTCCTCCAATCATTTCTTCTCCTTATTTTGTCACCCTATAATTGAAGTAATTGAAGAGGAATAATAAAGTTAACAAACAAACAATACCTTAAATATCATGTTTACTTCAATTTAAGGCAAGCTTAAGAAAAATACCTGAACTTCAACAACAGATGAAGTCCGAATAGCATCTATCACAATCTGGATATTTTCAGTCAAATACTTGACCTGGGACACAAAAAACACTTGTCATACAATGGTGAACAATCTTTAACCCACATATCCATAGTAGAAGAATTTGCAACAAACAAGCTTCTTGGTCAGAATGGTAAATGCAAACTTGAAAAACAAAACACAAAATCACTCATCTACCATCTCACTTCTAAGTGCTTTAGAAGTTAGTCTAAAAAAATACTTAACAAACAGCAACTACATTCATTACACAGAACACTTTGTTTTTTATTGTGGGGATGACTTTATCATCTTTGTTACCATTGTCATCATCAAGTTAAAAGAACTTCAACTTTAAAATCCAAGTGAAAAGACATAAGTGAAATTAAAAAGGTTCAAACTTAGCCTCATAAAAAGTTATGTATTTCTTGTAATGGTTGTGGATATATGCATGTATAAAATAGATTTTATTTTTCCCTAAAAAAAAAAGATTCTATTTTTAGAATACAACATTCACTAACATTTCACAATTCCAGCAAAGAGAGTTACAACAAAAGACAATGTCCCAGAAGCCCAACACATGCAAGAATTTCTTGGTAGCATAATAGCTCACACTAGAAATAATTTCATATTATCATCATAATAAATAAAGTGACAAAAAATAAATAATAGAAAAGACTCATAGTTCGTTCACCTGTTTCTAATCACCATGTAAACAATTCAATTAATCACTAGAGTAGAAACTAGTTGGATAAGGATTGCAACTTTTACATCCCTAATCCCATGCTTAGAAAATGTAGCACTTACCCATACCTCATTTGTTTCAATATAAATACTGATCTTAAAAGAGTAAATTCATATTTCCCTCAAAAACATTTTCCATTGATACAATGCAAGGACCTCTGCAACCATAGGGAGACAAAAGACATATGCAACACAAAAAGATATGCTACCACTGTTTGTCATCCCATGATTGCCATTAAAGGGTAAATTGGGTAATACGAAATTTCATCAATCATTATCCAATATACTTGCTAATAAAGTACCCAAACAATACAACAGAAATAAATGCAGTATAGTATTAGTCAGTTATGAACTCAATCAAGCAACCAACTTCATAGTTAAAAATCAACGTAATCAAATACACCCAAACAACTTACTTTCTTGAAGCCTGCTATTAAATTTATAGTAACCCAGCCCTGGTCATCCATGTTCCGCCGCAAGTATATATCTTTCACTAAATTTTCATTGCTGCAAAAGAAAATTTGTCAGTAAGTTGACAGTCAACATTCTAAAACACTTAAAAATCATAAAACAAAATGAAAACAGTTACTGAAATAAAAGTATAAGCAACACCTGAAATAGTAGTCAATCTGGTTGACAATCTTAGTATGCAACTGATTATCTGGAGGTTGAAAAAACATTGCACTAGGTGGTATTGGAGATACAAAAGGAACACCTCGCATTGATTCCAGCGGCAGAGGTGGAACATATACCATCTGAGGAGGTAGTTCTGCAAGTGCATACAATCATCAGACCATGTACATAAAAACTATAAAAGGTCATCTTCACATTCATTAACAAAGCATACCAGGAAACCCAATAGAGCCCCCATAAGGGCGCAGTGGTGGTGGTGGTGGGTATAATTGAGCAGGATTTGGGGGTGGTGGAGGCCTTATAAACCTCGGACCAAATCTTGGAGACATAAAGTTGTCTCGACCATTAAAATTCCTGTGATTATTCCAGTCCTGATTTCCACGGTCCTGATCACGCCTGCCACCATAGTTATGATGATGATGATGATCTCCGCGCTGATGTGGACCACCACCATTCCGGTGCCTGAAAGAATTTCGCTGGGGTGGGTGATCATTAGGCAAAAATCCAGCTCTAGGTTGATGTTCCTTCGGGGAGGAAATATAATTGTTGGACCCAGCAGCATGAGCCATTGGACCTTGAGGCCCAGACATTTGTGGTGGAAGATGACCTCCGTTAGAAGAGGTGTTAGAATTGCTGCGCTTATAAGACTTCTGGTGAGTCTGTGCAGTGTTGTTGTTGTTGTTGTTGTGGTTGATGATGTTGTTTGCAGTAGCATTATCCCTAGCATTCCTCTGTGGCGAGGGAGCCACCACGGTTCCAGAACCCTACAAAATCATTGCACACGTGCATTTATAAAACAAAGCACCAAAACAACAAATATAACAGAAAAGGTAAAAGAGAAACTCAATTTGCAATCCCAACAACCTTGATCTAAATTCTAACTGAAAAAATACTACACTGCATTCTTTTTCGTATAAAAGAGAAAACAACAAACACTGACAACATAACTAATATCAGAACAGAGAATTGCCAAAAACTAATAAAATTCTGAAACAAAATAGCAACGCAAGCATTTTGAACTTTCCTTTTTAATATTTAAATATAAAAAAAAACTCGAAGGAACAAAACCTGCAATGGTAGTGGCACAGAGGATGTGTCCGTGGAAGCCTTCGCCGATTCGGATGGAGACGGCGACGGCGATTTGGCCGGAGCGCGAGCGGACTCCGACGGCAGCGGCCAGGAATCGGCGCCCATGACGGCAGAAGCAGCGGCATTCGAGGGTTTATTCCACGCAGGCCTCTTTCCAGCATTGTTTCCGCCGTTGTCGGAATCTTCCGGCGGCGGAGAATCCCGCACGGCGTCGTCCACAACGGGAGGCGGTGGCGGAGACGAGGAAGGAGGTGAAGCGGCGGCGACAATCTGGCTCCAGGGCGAGGAGACGCCGGGCTTGGGGGAATGATTCGGAGAGGCACCACTCATAGCCATTGAAAAATCGGAATCGGACAAAGGAATCGGAACAGTGTGTGTTGTTTGTTCGTGTGTATGTCTGTTAGGGTTAAATCTAAATCAAATCAATCCCCAATCACAATGATCGAGGAGAAGGTGATAAAAAAATTTGGATTCGGAGAGAGAGTGCGTTAGGGTTTGATGATCTCTTCCGATCACAAGTGGTAGAGGTATTTCCGTTTGTTAGAGTGTGAGCATTTATAGGAAGGGGAGAAGGGTGGGGTCACGTTGTTGTTTGGTGTTGTGCTTTTTTGCTCGCTTCTTTCTTCTCTCACTGTGACTCTCAGAATCAGAAAATACGCTTCCTTCTTATACCAGGTTTTATGTGACGTCGCGCTTTCCGGTAATACCCCTAACCGCGAGTAATAAGATTAAGATTGAATAATGAATATAACTAAACTGTTCTGTTCAAATATCAAAATTTAGTTATCAGTTTGAGAGTAATTTTAAAATATGCGCTATCATTTCTATCTTTTATTTATTCAATCTAATAATTTTTAGATTTAAAAAAGGAAAAAATGAGATGGAAGAATCTTTTTTTAAATAACTTGAACTCTTTTTTTTTTTTTCAAATTATTATGAAATATAATTGTGAATATATTATATTCCGTATGTTTTTCAAAAAATATTATGTCTATCTTTTTTAAATAAATTGAACTCTATTTTTTTTTTCAAATTATTATAAAATATAATTGTGAATATATTATATTCCGTATGTTTTTCAAAAAATATTATGTCTATCTTTTTTAAATAAATTGAACTCTATTTTTTTTTTCAAATTATTATAAAATATAATTGTGAATATATTATATTCCGTCTGTTTTTTCAAAAAAAAAAAAGATGTCTATCTTTGATATTCAGCATATTAGTTTAGAGAAATATTTTATATATATATATATATATATATATATATATATATATATATATATATCTATCATCGAAATATTGGGTATCTATATTTGTTTTTTATTTATAATTTATCATACCTTTTACATATTATTTTGTAATCCTGTTTTAATTTAATTTTTCAATCTTAATAGTTAGAGCAAAGTTATCCATAAACAGCCCCCATACGCTGGTTTTTATGTTTGGTGAAACCGCATATGCCAGTAGATGATATGATTTTTCCAAGAAAATAAAAAAAAGTAAGTGATATGATATAGCAAGAAAGAAGTGAGTTGGACACTTTTTTTTTAGAAGTTGGACACGTTAAAACTAATTTTTTTTTTGGAAGTTAGGATTTTCTTCTTATATTTCCTCCATCCTATTTTAGTTGCATTTTAAAGTTTTTATACAAACACTAGGTAGAATAATAAATATGACACTTTTGTATTAATTTACTAAAATAACTATTTCTCACCATAAATGCATTACATTTATAACTTACAGACATAATTGAGAGTAAATTAAAAAAATAATAATAAATACTTTCTTGAAATGTGAAAATATTAGTTATATCAAGACATTTTTTAAAATTTTAAAACTGTAGATAAAATGGGATGGATGGAGTAATTAATTTATAGAAATTTATCTTTTAAAAGAATGTATATGAAATAATTTCTCATAAACTATGGGAGAAAAAACTTTTAACTTCTAGAAAATTAATTTCATATTCTCTTCTTATTTTGTTCTCCTAAAAATCATTTTAAAATAATATATCAGAATAGATACATATGTTATAACATAAGAAATACTCTACATGTTTCAAAAATAAATATAAGAGAATTATTTTTTTTTATCCACAGCTTGATTTTTTAAAATCGAATTGTTATAATGAATAATTAATATTAATAGTTAATTTCCAAAAATTTGAACCATGGAGATGAAAAATTATAAGATGAATATTAAAACAATATTTTTGTATGGAAAACTTAATGAAGTGATTCTGACGAGGCAGCTTGAGGGGTTCGTAGTTAAGGGTAAGGAGGATTATGTTTGTAAGCTGAAACAAATCTCTTTATAGTTTGAAACAATCTTTAAGGCAATGAAACAGGAGATTTGATGATTTCATGACTTACATTAAATTTACGAGAAGTCATTTTGACAACTATGTTTACTTTAAGTTTTTGCCTGAAGTTGTGTTTATAATTTTTTTTTTATATGTGAATGATATATTGATAGCAAGTAACAACAAAGGGGAAATCGGAAGACTGAAATGTGAGTTAAGAAGAAAGTTTGAAATGAAAAAGACCTGGGATTGCTAGAAGGATGCTGCGGATTGAAATTAAGAGGGACAGAGGAAGAAACATTTTATACCTGCCTCAAGAGATATATCTCAAGAAAGTCCTTGAAAGGTTTGGAATGTCAAATTTCAAACTTATGATAACCCCTATGTTACCATAGTTTAGCACAAGTCCAAGCTATTAAGACTCATGATGATGTGAAGTACAAGGAAGGTATTCCATATGCAAGTGTTGTAGGATCTCTTATGCATGCCATGGTGTGTACTTGACTTGACATAGCTCATGCAGCTTGTCTAGTGAGTAGGTTCATGGCAAATCTCGGTAGGGCTCATTGGCAGGCTCTAAAATGAACTATAAGGTATGATGGAGCCATATAAAGCAAGTATGAAACTGCTATTGAAGAGTTTGTGAACTCTGCAAGCTGTCTTGATACTAGAAAGTCTCTAATTAGCTATGTTTTTATAGCTTTTGGAACTACTATTAGCTGGAAGGCTAGTCTACAAAAGGTAGTGGCCTTGTCCACCACTAAAATAGAATATATAGCCTAACTGAAGTTGTAAAGAAGGCTTTGTGGCTTGAAGGCATTGGCAGAGAATTAAGGTTACAGAATCAGGTCATCATAGTTCATTGTGATAGTCATTGTGCTGTCCACTTGTCTAAGAATTTTGTTTATCGCGAAAGGACAAAGCACATTGACATCAAACTATGCTTCATAAGAAAGGTTATTGCTCGAAGTTTTGTCACTGTGAACATAATCCCTTGGATATGATCACCAAGGTTCTTCCTAGCAACAAATTTTACCATTATTTGGATTTGATTCAGCTGAAGGGTGATTATTTTTTCTTGTATTGTGTTGGTTATTGAACTAAGGTGGAGAATTATTAGATATTGATTCATTAACTAGTTTTTTAGATTCTCTATTAGATAGCATCTCTAGTTAACTATTTTTTTGTTATAACATTTATCTTCTGTTATAATGGTTAGGTAGTTAATTAGTTATGTTAGTTAGTCTTAGCGTAAATATTCCTTCTATTTTGAAGCTAAGCTAGTTTAGAGAGTATTATTTAGTTCCCTCCTGTTCTTGTAACATGAATGTAGATTGTATCCTGAAAAGAGAGGAGATGAATAATAAAAGAGAAAGATTCAAGGTGAGGAGAGATTTGAACACATTGCTATTTGGAATCATCATTTTCTCTTGATCCCCTATGTGTTTTCTTGTTTATGTTTTCCTCCTCTTCTTCTTCTGTTGTGAGTTTTGTCTTGTAAGATTCTTTTTTTTTTTATTCTAATATTTGGCTCAATATTATATTTTTTGTTGAGAAAAAAAATGTCAAAAATTTTTACCTATGTATATTTTATAACTAATTTATAATACAAAAGAGTATTACTGTGTAACATGAACTACTGATTAAATGAACCAATAAATATATTTTATTTGAGAAATACTAAAATAAACTTTAAATTTTTTAGAGTGAAAGAAAAACACATTTTATCCTCAATTGATTACTATCAACTCAAATTGTTCCAACTAATTCCATGGATCCAAACCTTTTTCTAATGCTAACATGATTGGTGCTTGCATTTTCATCTAACTTGGTCAATAAAATCAAACAGTGTTATTTACATTTTACCATTTTTTTAATGGCCCAACTTGAAGTTTTATTAAAAGTAGCTCATTGTCTGCGTAGGATAAAAGACAAAAATTAAAATACAAGATAACATGCTGCTAACCAAACAACTGTAAAAACCAACCCAAAGAAGCACACCATATGATGTGTATAAAAAATAGAGTTGAATTTTCTGTTATACTAGAAAATTGTGGAAACTAGTGCACCTCATACACCGACACCCCATCTCACTAATAGTCAACTTTATGTGTTCAGTCTTTACATAAATATGAACTTAAAAAAAAAATATATATATGCATTAAATTTTATATATATATTTTTTTGAAACAAATTCTTATAATTTGATATTAAAATGATAATTATTTAACATAATTTAAGATTAAAAAAATAGATTTTAAAAAAGAATGTTATTTATCTATTTATTATTTACTTAACTACATTTGTAGTTCATTAAGTTTAATATTTTTTGTATTACATGATGAATTAAAATTTTCCTTTTTATACTTTAAACTATGCCTTAGTCATAAACATAAATAAAAATAAATTAACAACTTTAAAATATACTAAATTAATTTTGGTAGTTTAAATTATGTTTTAATTATATTTTAGTATTTTAAATTATTTTTTTTATTTTTTATTTTATTGAAAGCAAATTAGTTTTGATGCAATTAACTCTCAAAAAATATGATGAATTTTTTTAAATATAAAATAATAGGATAAAATCTTATTTATTGAATAAAATTTAACAAAAATATAAATTTTTTATTTAAAATATAAAAGTAGATAAAATATTTTTTATAAGATAAAATTATTATCAGTATTGTTAATCTTTCCTATTTAAAGTAGATAAAAATGATATTATCTCATTTTAATTTGCAAATAATATCTATTCTTAAACATAATTTTTTTTAAATCTTAAATATAATTTATTTATATTTTAAAAATAATTTAAATATTTATATAATTATATATTAATTACATATATAAGTTATTAGTTGACCTGTATGACTTAGTCTATGTTAAAAAAAATTAAAAATATTTATTATATATAAATTTTAAATTTATAAAAGTTTATTATATTAATATTTAATATTATTAAAAGTTATTTAAATTATTTTTTAATATATCTTATTATTAGTTGTAATTTTTTGTTATATATTTTATTTTTTATTTTATAAATCACTTTCTTTATTTTACTTTTATTCATATTATTAAATTATAATTAAAAATACAAGAAATAATAAATATATATATAAATGTTTCAACAACTATTATTAAACATATCATTGATTTAGTGGATTTTGGACTCCATTGAGGAGTGGGTTCAAGTTGAGCTCTGCCGATCTAATAGTTGATCTCAACACATGGCAAACTAAATCAAATTGCACTAATTTTTTTTTTTAAATCACTTATAACTTCCATTTTAACTATATTTTTTAATTATTTTAAATTTCAAAAACATTCCCGAAAATGTTATATTCCAAATCAAACAAAATTTTAAACATTCATGAATTCTAATTAAAACTACCATCACCATGTGATCTAAATTTAAATGATTTTTTTTATCAATAAATATTAAATATTAATTTATTTACTTTTTCCAGCGGAAAGGCTCGAAATCAAACCCACGATCCATAACAAATGTTAACCTTATAACTCTTGTGATCCAAAAACCCAACTACCTCTTTGTAAAAGATACTCATATTATTTGTTTTCACCACCTTATCAAAACATAATGCATGTACTCCTTTCGCGTTAAACTTTATAACACAAAGTACATTTCCCCTCACACCTTTAAAGTGGTGATTTACTCTTACAAGTTTAAACACTAGTTCGAAAGGCACACAAAAACCATCTCATTTCTTACACAAATTTACTTCAATGATGTTTTTATTAACATGTTTACAATAAATAAATAAATCTATCAATATAATATTTCAGACTTTATAAATGACATTTTAAATTTTTAGAGCATTGATCATTTTAACTTTTACAAGATTATTCTTTCTCATTCATTTACTTTTTTCTAGGACTTTTATTCTTTTATCAAATGAACGTAAGTATGGGGCTATTGTTTTTAAATCCAACAAATATAGTACAATTAGATATAATATTTAAAATCCATTATTTTTAATTAATTTTTATATTTTAAAATCAAAACAATTCAAATATATATTTGTTATATCTATTTAGAACTATAGATAACTAAATTTATAATATTTTAAAAATATGAAAAAATATTTTAGATGTGAATTTAGTATTTTTTTAGTTATTTATAGTTAAAGTAATAATTTGTGTTTCATAAAAAAGAAGAAGTAATAATTTGTGTTACATTTAACTCTTATTTTTACCATTATTGTTGCTTTCCTTTGTTATCTACTACAATTAATATATATTTAACTCAATTTTTTTTTTAAATCTACAATTTTTAATATTATTAAAAATATATTTAAAGATGATAAAATTATATGTACATGATAGGTTTTTTTTTTATGATTGTATGACACAATTTAAATGTATAAAAAATGAGTTATCTATAAAATATTTCAAATGTTTAAAGAATGAGTTTTTTTTATATAGAATGAACATGACACATTTTTAATGTACAAGAATTCTATGTATTTATTTTGGAATACAAATTAAAATTATATTCACTATTTTTTTAATATAATGAATATAATTTTAATTGTTATTTCTTTTATTTTATTGATCAATGTACTTGTTGTATCTGCTTCTCCTAGAGGTTGGATGAATAATAACAAAAATGCTGTATTTATAAAGTGTGGTGTTACTTGATATGTATACAATTAAATTAAAAAATATATATATATAGTTTAATTTAATAGATTTATCCATCTCTAATTGGAGACAACTTATCCAAACGTAAAATCAATTGATTATCAAACTTCAACTCATTTCATCTATTAAAGTACCTTTTTCATACTAACATGAAAATAGTTTAAAGTAATACTCGACATTATAAATTGTAAAACTCAACACACTTATTATAAATACAAATTATGATTGACCAACTAATGTACGTTGTCAATACACTACCTTTAAACTCATGTAAAAAATAAGTAAATTACATACTTGAAAAACAAACATATTTAAGCCTTAAAAATACATATATCCATAATATACAAAATGGAAGATTTTGAACTCACAAAGATGGACTTTACCTACCCCAATTCATTTAAACATTGATTTTCAATGAGATTGATTTTCAAATGATGTTGAGCGTAGACATATCATCCAAAACTTAAAATACCAAACCCACATTCCTCTCATATTTGTCATTTTAGAAAAATCTAAGATGGTTCATTTCCAAGCATAAAAATTAGGCATGCTTCAGCATACATATATATATATATATATATACATATGTCACATCCATCTTAGTCAGGCACAAAACATGAACTCAGCATAACGAAACAAAAACCATTCCTTATCCTATAAACAATGCAAACTACAATGGCAAAAGCATGACAGGACAGGGAATGAACTCAGCAAGCAGATTTGCATCTATATGCTTTGTATGAATTGCTTCCATGCTAATAACTACCAAATCCAAATTAAGATCATCGGCAACATCACCAATAATTGCCGTTGGCTTGCTCCCTTCACCAAGTCGCTCTAACAAGTTATAGTCCTTCAATCCACCTGTATTTTTATCATGAAATACAAAACAAGTAGATTGAACAATAAATGATAACAAATTAACAGTTCTTAATTTTAATCCAACTCTTTTATGGCACGATTGAAAGTGATAAAAATAAGACCCCAAGATCCCTAATCTTTTAATGACCTCATCCTACATGAAACTCTTATACTAGGTGTCTTGTATATCCAATATAACCCTAGACAGCTAACTGTTCATTAAAGGCACATAAACATAATTTACCTAAGGTCATGTTGAGACAAATTTCTCCATAAAAACTTATAGGAAAATAAAATAAGATAAAATGAAATAAGCTTCTCCCATGAGGTAAAATTAGCTTACATAAAAGTTGAAATCAGCTTCTGGAGTAGCTAAATGAAATAAATTTCTACCACAAGCTAAAATTTGATTATGCATAAGTTAAAATTAGCTTATGAAAGAAGCTTATATAATTTTTCCTTATTTTCTTCTTCTATAAAACATGGAAAAATGTATCCAAACAAGACTTAAATAATAAACAACATCAAAAGTCTTTTCTCACTAAAGCATGGTTGGCAATGGCAACATGGATGAAATTAAAGTCAGCATACTTTGTCAAAAACGAAATTTTCAGAAAGACCATTTAGAACAACTCATAAAATGACCATTGAATAAAAACACAAATCACTGATACATATAACAAACTTGCCATATAAAAACATTCAAGAAAATGCTCATGCTGTGAAGGGGTTGCTCATGGAACAAGAAAACATATTATTGGTATTGTGCCTTGAAGGGTCTCTACAGGAAAAATGCAATAAATTAAACAAACAAAATAGCTATTACAAACCTTCAGATAGATGCCAACGGATGCTGGATAGTTGGGTCTCATGCTCAGGCAGCGACTCTTTCTGCTGTTCATCAATAACTGCAAAGCATACAAAGCACATAAACCCCACCATTACTCTTTCTGTTCAGCTTAATTCCAAAGAATCAGTGTCTGAAGGTACCAATAGAATCAATTATTTCCCCAAAATAAGTTATAATTCAAACACACGCAAATCTACAAATCATGCATACAACATAAAAGGATTTTTTCCTTTTACAATTTAACACAATAACCCTTTTGTTTAGGGAGCTGAATTTTGGAGGAAAGGGGAATGAATGGTAAAATTTCATACCTGACAAATAAAGATTATCCAACAGAGACCGAAATCCTTCATGAGAAGCAATCAAGTTTGAGCCAGATGGAACCATTATAGACAGTTTGCAAGTATCTAACCTAAACATTATACAACTCTTTTTAGTGTGTATTTAGTTTAGCTTTAGAGAAGTGATTCTGAGTCCAAAATTGATTTTAGATAATTTTTAACATGTTTGGTTTTCCGTGGGAGAAGAATTCAGAATTGATTCCGAACCCAAAATTGATTCTAAACTGGAGCAGCTAATAGTAGCTTCTGCGTTAGATCCAAAAATTTACAATGAAATTTACTTCAAAATCAAAAATCATTCAAACATATCCCATGTCACTTTAAAATCAATTCTAACCAAAATCAATTATATTCAAAATCAATTCTCCCCTATGCTCATCCAAACACATTTAATTTGAAAAATTGAAAAATGAAAAATGAAAAATTTATCCACACTTTTCTTCCTCTCCAAATTCAACCAGAGGTGGCAATGGCATGCACACAAACACACATACAAAATTACAATAACATACCTACAACAGTAATGTCAGCTCCATACTTTTTAGCTAAAGCAGCGGTGGTTGCTATAGCCTAATAAAAAAACACAACAACAACAACCCCAAGTCAGTGCTTGATGAATGATAAATCAAAATTGAAGTGCATCATTCATCACACTACAATACAGAAACTCACTTGCTTTGTACCCTCAGAGAGATAGGGTTTCCTATCCGTAACAGGCAGAAGAAGATGCTTGAACTGCGTGAAGGCATCACTCGCCACACTCACTTCCGGCTCCTGCGGCTTAGCCTTGGCTGGATGAATTCAAAGCAAATGACGAAATTAATTAGCGGTTTTGTAAAATAACAGTAAATATTTTTTTTTTTTTTGTTACCTTTGTGAGCGATCCTGCGGAGGCCGGATAATAGTGGGTGTTTGTGAGTTTTGGAGGGGAGAGTGGAAGAGAGGGTTAAAGAGCGAGAGGAAATCGACGACGACAAGGATGCGTTTGATTTGGGTTTAGGGTTTGGGCAGTTGGGAGAGGGCTCAACGGGAACTGCGAGCAAGTAGTGAGCGAAAGCCATCGTCAAATGGAAGCGGTGCTGCTGAGTTCGTGGGGTTCTGAAAGATTGAGGTTGCTTCTAGAAAAAAGAGACACGACAACGACAATTAGATTTTGTTATTTATATCTTACTTTTATTAAATATACCCTCCTAAATATATCATATATAGCAAAATTTGATGTGAACAAATTTAAACTTTTTTAAAATTTAATAACCAAAGAACAATTAATTATAATTTGAAACTAAAATGTGTATTTTTTATTAGTATTATAATAAGTTGCGAACATATTTTAGTTATTAAAATTGACTGAAATATATTTTTCTTTTACTGTATCTCTTTTTCATATTCCTATTTTTTATTTGAGAAAATTAAAATTAAATTTTATAAAATATTAAAAAATAAGTAGAATATCTTTAAAAAATTGAATTTTTTTAAGTATTAAACACGAGAAATGTATTGAAAAAAACTTAAAATTTTAAAAAATATTAAAAAAAAATAAGAATGTCTTAAAAATTAAAAAATAATTAAAAATTATATAAATATTAAAAAATAAGAATAATGTCAAATTTGATAAAAAAAAGTGAAATTTTTGGAATATATTAAAAAACAAGAGTAATATCTTGAAATTTTTTTAAAATATTAAAAAATAAGAGAATGTTTTTGAAAATTTGTAAAAAGCAGAAATTTTAAAAACAAGAAAAAATAAAGGTAATGTCTTGTACAAATAAATTTTAAAAAATATTAATAAAAAAAAGAATGTCTTGAAAATTTGAAAAAAAATTAAAAAGTATTATAAAATAAGAGAAATGTTTTGAAATTTGAAATAATAATAATTTTTTTATAAATATTAAAATAAGAGTAAAACTTGAAAATTTGAAAAATAAATAAAATTTTAAAATTATTAAAAAAAACAAGAGAAATGTATTGAACTATTGAAAAAATTAAAATTTTTAAAATATGAAAAAATAAGAGTAAAGTTTAGAAAACTTGAAAAAATATTAAAAAAAAAGAGAGAAATGTATTAAAAATTAGAAAAAATTGAAATTTTTTAAAATTTGGAAAAACAAGAATAATATTTTGAAAATTTGATAAAAAAAAATGAAAAATTTAAACTATATTAAAAAACAAGAGTAATGTCTTGGAAGGTTTTTTAAAAAATATATATTAAAAAACAAGAGGAAAATATTGAATATTTGAAAAAAATGAAAATTTTAGAAATAAGAAAGAACAAATATAATGTCTTTGATTTTGTAAAAAAAGAAATAAAATTTAAAAAACATTAATAAACCGGAGGAATATTTGTAAATTTTAAAAAAAAATGAAAATTTTAAAAATATGAGAAAACAAAAATAATGTCTTTGAAAATTTGTAATTTTTAAAAAAATATAAAACACAAGAATATTGTCTAGAAAAATTGAAACAAAATGAAGATTTTAAAAATATAAAAAAGTAAAAATAATGTCAAGAAAATTTGAAGAATTTTTTTTTTTCAAAAATATTAAAAAACAAAAAGAATGTATTAGGTGTAAGATTTAAGTTCAAATATAACATAAGACCATGAAAGGAGTCAAAGTTTAAAAATGCTATAATGGTGGAAGTCAACAGAAGAAAAAGGTTATAAGGATGTTTGGTTTCTTGTAGTATTCTTGACATGGTAGGAAAAAACAGGTTTCAAGTAGAATATAGGGACCTGAGAAGTACCAATGATGGCACCCTGCAAGACGAAATTGATGCGAGGTTTATTAGGCCCTACCCTCCTGAAGTTTCATTTGTTGGCCCTTTCAAAACAGTTCCAAGAAGTTGATGCATGGTATGATCATGGGTGGTGGAGGCCATTGTTCTTCAAGTCTTTTACACAAGATGTGCAGTGAATTGAGTACATAAAAAATAAGTGGATACCACCTGACTTATGTAGTAATTAGACCAAATGATGCAATGCAAAATAAAAGTTCCTAGATTCATGGATATATAAAACCTCATATAACACTTATTACATCAATATTCAGTGTACCCAAGCCCCTAGTGATGCTCCATCCCTTGTACACCTGTCATCTTTCTGATATTTTAAGTTATTAAATGTAAGCTACTTTATTTCTCATATTTTCATTTTTGTTTAAATTTATTTGTTAAAAGAAATATTTATTTGTTTTTTAATATATTTTTTAAAACTGTTTTTGTTTAAAATAAATAATTTTTTTACTTATTTAAAAAATAAATTATATATGCTTATAGAATAATCATTTATTTTAATTTTTGACTTAATATTCATTTTAATCTTATGTTTTAAAAAATTTCAATTTTGATTTCCGTAAAAAATTTCAATTTTGATTTCCGTAAAAAGAAAATCTTTCCTTTTACTAAGTACATTTTTCATTTTTTTTAATATTTTGAAGATAATGTATTTAATAAAATGGAAGGTGTAAATAAAAAAAATATGTTACCTATTTAACACATAAGTAAAAAAGACAAAAAATTAGAATTGGACACACTTTAAATAATTTAGAATCAAATTAAAACTTTTAAAATTTGAAAATTTTGAAAATTTGGAAACTAAAGTGAGTGTTTAGCTTTGAATTCTAAACAAACTAATATCAATGTTGCATTTTAACATATTCATTGCGTCATGATTCATTTAGATATTTTACAATATATTTGTTATTATTAAATAAAATTCATAAAATATGTTATTTAACAAATATTTATCTTTTATTTAAAAAATCTTTTTTAGTTTTGTTCTTGACCCGGGGGAAATTAAGTTTTTGCTTTTATAAAAATATTATTTAAGTCTTTACTTTCATATTTTTAATTTGTTATCCAAACTAAATACTTCTATAATGATTTAGTTATTTTGTAAAACTAACTAAGTTACTAATTACATAATTTTTCAACAAACATACACTATGCTAAAATATTTTTATGAGTTTAATAATGATGTAATGATAGTGTCAACTAATCACAAATCATTATTGGTATAATTTTTTAGATGATTATTATAAAAGTTAACAAATTTATTATATGCTGTGATTGAACAACGGGTGGAAAAAAAATTTAAACACTTAATGTATAACTATTTTTTCTCTAATTTTTATTTTAAAAGTTAACTTGAAATGCTAAACAAAATCAATCAAATTAGTACAACAACATTAGCTTGATATGCTAAAAAAAATCAATCAAATTAATTAGTACAATAATTTTTTTTTTCATTTGACTTTGGACGATTAAAAACTCATTCAAATTATACAAGTAGACAACCAATATTTTACATATAGCTTGGCTTATATTAACAGTTAAAATTTCCACATTATACACATATCTTAATATAAAAAAATATTAATCAAAAATAATTTTAAAGGGGTATGGGAAGCAAAGTGAGTGTATGGTGTGACACAATTTATTGAACTAGGTTTATTTATGGATAGCATTAAGAGTGATTGGGGTGTGCCCTAGTAGATGATATTGAAAAAATAGGTATTATGCCTTTT
The DNA here is from genome assembly GCA_014843725.1 of Amphicarpaea edgeworthii. Classification (NCBI taxonomy): domain Eukaryota; kingdom Viridiplantae; phylum Streptophyta; class Magnoliopsida; order Fabales; family Fabaceae; genus Amphicarpaea; species Amphicarpaea edgeworthii. Next base: position 8,798,088 of record CM026325.1, read on the forward strand.
GCCAAACAGAGGTTGAATTACTGGTCAAAAAGTGGAAGAAACCTGTCGGTGCAAGGCCAGGTAAATGAAGATATTTAAGAGGGTTACGTGACAATCCCATGTGTAAAATTATTTTACGTTATGGATTAATTATAATTTTTTATTTATAATTAAATAATTAATTTTTATAAAATTATTTTAAAAATTATTAAAATGATAAGTTATAATTATTCGGATGTGTAAAATTATTTTACCCTCGAAACAAAGGATTTTGATATTATGCTTTGGACACATGAGCATTAATCTCATAGTTTATTGAGTTTTTAAATGTATTAATCATAATCATTGGATGTGAATGCGTATACATTCTATTCTATTTGTGTGTACACATGCTCTTCCTGAGGTAAGTTTGTTTTTAATAGGGGATTGTTTTTTGTTTTGTTTCTTGGTGTGGTGATCAATAGTCATGCCAAATTGGCATCACAACTTGTGCTACAATAGAGGGATTTCAATAATACTATTTTGCTTTTAAGAAAATAAATGAAAACTACAATTTAAAGTGGATAATGAGTATAATTTTTATAACTCACGAGTTCAACGTCGTAGCAGTTATCTCGTTCGTAAGCTTATGTGGTATTTTGGTGATTCATGTTATGTTATTTTCTTTTTCAAGTATTTCAAAAAGTTTGTGTCCCATGTTTGCTTAGTTTTGCTTATTTTCAAGTGTTTATGTATCAATACGTTTCAATGTTTTTTGCAATTTAATAGGTATATATAGCAGCTGTCTGGCAGACCTCAAGTTCTTTGATTAATCTTTTGTTGTGTTTCAAGTAAAAATAAATAATTTATTCTGTTATTTTTTGAGATATGTGACAGTGTGCTGGAAGTCATAGACTTGGGATCGGTATGGCTATACTATTTTATAATAAGGACTTTCATAAAAAAAAAAAATAAAAAAAAATGAAATTAATTTTTTTTAGAGGTTAAAATTGTTATATTCATGATTAATTTGTAAAAGCTTTTCTATATAGTATTTTTTTTTCTAAAAGATATAAAATTTATATAGATAAATTAATTTTAACTTATAAAAAAATTAATTTCATTTTCTTTTTCATATTTTTGTCTTCTAGAAATTCTTCTAAATACATTTATGCATGCTTGAAGTTCAAGTTGTGCTTATAATACAAAGAATATAAGTTACATGTAATAATCGAAAAAATCTATAGGAATAAATATCAATGGAAGAGAAAATTGATTCAAATTAAAATTTCATTATTATTAAAATAGAAATATACATCATTATATTTAATTATTGTATGTAATAAAAAAAATTAATAATAATAATAATATATTTATCTTTAATTTATAGCCATGGAGGGTAAAAAGATTTTACCTTATTAAAAGGAATAAGACAAATATTACGGAGAATGACATGATGAGAGGAGTAGAATGAGAGAGATGAACGAGGTTGGGTTGGAGGCTATAATTTCAACGTGGTGGTGGATCAGCTTGCCACACGAGGGGAAGTGGCCATCGGTGGTAATGGACTGTTGTCTGGGAGAGTTGTAGTTAGTGGAGGGTAAAGGCGTGGGTTGAGGTGGAGAGATGTGGAGTGGCAATGACGGTGTAGAGAAGAAGCAATGGATGGAGGGAGAACCAACACGAGCCACGTCGAGGGAGAAGAACTAGGTTTGATGGAAAACGTATGCTTGTCTGAAGAATGTACATATGATATTATTTTACCGATCCTTTTATAACATGTTCTAAAATATTTTGCTCTCATAACTCTTGACATTAGGGACTGCTCTAGGTAAATTATTCACCACCACTGTCTAGCTAGAAGAGCCTTATTGAAATCTCTAGACATTTTGAACCCTAGGCCACCATCCCTTGTCAGTCTTGTTAGCCCCTCCAATTGATCCAATGCATTTTCCTAACATCGGTTAAGCCCCACGAATAGAACTGAGCAGTTAAACTTTCTATTTGGTTGCAGATCGATGCTGGTAGCTGGAAACACCCTATGATGTAGGTGGGTATGGACTGCACAATAGCTTTAATGAGGACTTCTTATGATAAGCATTTTTCCTTCCACCCTTTGACCTTCTTCCACACTTTCTCTTTGACAAAATTGAAGATCTGTTTTTTAGAACCATCTATCATGGTTGATAACCCCAGATATCTATCATGTTTCTCTACTCCCTTTACATTAAGTAGCTGAGTAAGCTTATGTCTTCTGGTAGTAAGCATGTTTTGGCTGAAAGAGATTTTTGATTTCTGATAATTAACCCTTTGGCCTGGTGCATTCTCATACTTTGTTAATATATTAGCCAACTGCATGGCTTCAACAATAGATACTTTTCCAAAAATCACACTATCGTCTGAAAAAAATAAACGAGAGATATTGGGAGCTTTAGGATAGATTTTGATTCCATGAAGTGTCTTTGAGGAAACTGATCTAGATATCATAGCTGACAGAGCTTCTGCACATAGGGGACAAAGGGTCTCCTTGCCTTAGACTTCTTTGTAGGAAGAATGCTTCTGATGGAACCCCATTAAGCATAATAGAGAAGGAAATGTTGGAGACATTTAATAATGAGCTCTTTAAATTTGCTTGGAAAGTCCATAATTGATAGAACCAAGTTGAGAAAAGGCCATTCGATCTGGTCATATGCCTTGGACATATCCAATTTGAGAGTCATAACCGCATTGGGACCTGCAGACTTGTTTTTCATATAATTAAAGCACTTAAAAGAAATTAGAGCATTATTAATGATCAATCAATTTGGGATAACAACACTCTAATTTTCACCCATAATATCAGACAAAATAGTTCTAAATCTATTAATAAGTTTTTTTTTAGATAATTACACAAACTAATAAGACAAAATTTTGAGGCTATGGACGAGTTCTTAATTTTTGGTATAAGCATAATAAGAGTGTGATTGAGTTCAAAAATATTATCATTCTCATTAAGAACATTGAGTGTTATCCTAGTTATATCCTCCTCGATGATGTGCCATAATTTTTGATAGAAAAGGGCTGGTGTCCCATCTACACCTAGTGCTTTTAAAAGATTCATTTGAAACAAAGCTTATTTAACTTCTTCACTTGTGAAAGTCCTTGACAATGCATTTTTCATGCTCTAGTCCACTTTTTTGCCTACATAGCTGGTTGTTTCCTCCATCTCTTAAGGATCAGATGTGGTGAACAGGTCTTTGAAGTAGCTTGTCATAATGTTCTCAATTTCTTCCTTATCATGGCACATAACCCCTTCATCGTTCTTTAATTTTCTAATTTTGTTCGTTGCGTTTCTCTAAGAAGCTTTTCAATGAAAAAAACTTGTGTTTTTGTCCCCTGCCTTTAGCCAATTAGCTCTTGATCTTTGCTCCCAGAACTCTTCCTCCAAATCTAGAAGATTATCCAATTCCTTTTATGTTCTTATCACCTCTATTACAGTATCTTCTAATTGTATCTTGAGTTGAAGTCTCTGTAATTTGTGCCTAAGTTCTTTTATTCTTCTAGGGATGTGACCAAAAGTCTTGGTTCCCCATTCTTCAAGATTTAGGCTGCTCTAGATTAAATTAGAAGGGGCTCTATCACCCCTAACTTGGGACCTCTTAAACACCTCTTTACAACCCTTTGTCTCTCAGCCAAATCTTCTCAAACATATATATTTTTTTCTTCCTCCTTCTGTTTCTCTCAGTCTTCCTCTATTTACAAAAATCTAAGACAATAGGATTGTGATCTGACCTATGTTTAGGGAGAGTGGTTACTGAGGCTTCCTTCCAACACTACTGCCATGATGAGTTTGCCAAGGCCTTGCCTAGTCTTTCCTTAATGGTGTAAGGCTCCTTTCTCCTATTGGACTAGGTGAAGTGATACCCTTCAAAATCCAGATCCTTCAACTCACACCTTTGAACCATGTCCAAGAATAAGGACATACTCTGAATGTTGGCCGTTCCTCCTCCTTTCTTATCTTTTAAATTCAGGATCTCATTGAAGTCACCCATGCACAACCAAGCCACTCCCCCCTATGATTTTTAAGTCTCCATTAGGGCCCACGTTTTGTGCTTATTGATAGCTTCAAGAAAACCATAGATAAAGGACACAGTAAAGTGCTTAACAACCACCCCCTCCTTTACCCGAAGAGTAATGTGGTTTTGGGATCATGATTGGAGACTCAAAACCACATTACTTTTCCACAGTACTAACAACCCACTAACTCTATTTCTACCCTCCTCCTTACAATTCACCTCAAAGTTCTGAGAAAGACCACCCATACCCTTAACACACCCTAATTCCCCACACTTCTTTTTTGTCTCCATTAGAAAAACCACACCAGGACCTTCAATAGAAATAAGCTTCCTAAAAGCCTTTATTGCACATGGGTTCCCAAGCCCACGGTAGTTCCAACTTAGGATTTTCATGGCGATCGGCCAGGCTGGTTTCCAGCCTCCGCTGTTGTGTTTGTGTAAAATTTTTTTGTGGATTTGCAATCCTTCACTTCCATATCCTGCACCTCTACTTTAGTCCCTCTTTTAGTTCTCTTCAATCATGCCTTCCCATGTTTCTAATTCTCCCTTTGTTTCTTCCTTGCCTTTCGCTTTCAAGTCTTGTCCTTTAGGTTTGGTTCCCCTTGCTTTTACTTCCCTTCTTCCAAATTTTTCATTTTTGGTTCTATACCAGTGTTCTCCCCTTCTCTGTCCTGGTGAGAAGTTTTTGCATGGTCTTCCTTTTCCCTTTGCTACTCACGAGCACTCGTCTTGAAAACATTACTTACTCTAGAGTTAATTCCACTGGCCTCCTCTGTCTCTTTTCCTAAAGGGCATCCCATCAAACCCTAAACAACTTCCGCCACTTCCTCTGGCTTAGTTGTCTCCAGGTGGATTTGTGCCTCATTTTTAGTAGTTTTGGTAGTCCTTCATGCCTTACTTCGCTTGAGCTTTCTCCCTGCATTTGCCTCCTAACACTTCCAACTCCTACTTGTTGTTTTGGCCTTGAAACCACTACCCTTTTCAGATGTGACTCCCTTAGCCAGGGTCCATATGGAAATTCATCCATATCCACCTCTTCATTTGCATAATCCCTTTTCTCACAGTCATGCAAAGTATGATCCAGACACCCACAAAGAAAACAAAAATTGTATAATCTTTCATAATTCAAGAACACTTTCTTTGGCTCCTTACCTCCTAATCTTAGTGTCATCCCCCTTTTCAAAGGCTTGATGATATCGACTTTGATTTGCATTCGGAAGGAGGCACCCATCCGCCTTTCATCTCTCTTATCCCAGTTCACAAACTTCCCAATGGAGTTGCTGATCCGTTCCGTTGTCTCCTTCATCCGATAGCTTAGCGGAACATCATAAACACGGACCCAAAAGAGGCATTTAAATAACTGTGCATCCCTAGGGCTTTCATCTCTATACATCTCCTTTAGAATCACCATCTTCCTATTGAAACTCCACGGGCACCCCTTGATTACCTTATCTCTGTCTCTAGTATGGAGGAAATGAAAAGTATACAAATTGTTTCCCACTTCCCTAATTTCAACCCCTCGCTGCACCTTCCAAACTTAGGTCATTGTAGGCATGAACGCCTTGCTATTGAAAGGCCCTTGCCCAAGAACCTTCCCCACCATCCATGCCTCCGTCGATGCTTCCTCCTTTCCCCCTTTCACCTCTTCTAGAATTTGCAGTTTGGCTTCTTTGTCTTCCATGAACTCAATATTCCTCTATGACTCATGAGAGCTTATCTCGCCAAATGTCTTGGTATGCCTTACGAAACACCAAGAACCACAAGGTCTTGGAACAAAACTCTTATGATGTAATTAGGAGCACAATGAAGGGATAAAAATACCAATAAACAATATTGACCAAGGGATAAAGAAGGGTATTGAAAAGCAAACCATAGAGTATATAATAAACAAATTTCATTCTTATATAAATATGGTATATTATTATTATTATTATTAAATATTAATTATAATTATTTTGATAGTGTAGTGGTTGTGAACAAATATCTTGTTTGGTGTGAAGGTAATCTCATCTCTATCTCTCATCTCTCATTTCTATGTTGTAACACAAGTACACATACAACACAACACACCATAAGGAGATCTGAGGATCTATGTTGTTTAAACCCTCAAATTTGTTAAAGGAGATGGTCTTCTCTCCCACAGCACAACACATAACACAGGGAGATCCAACGACGACCACCATGATTCAATCTCATCTCTCTTGTAACACAACACACAACACAGGGAGATCCAACAACGACGACCACCACAACTTAATCTCATCTTTCTCGTGGCACAACACACAGCATAAGGAGATTCGACGACAACCACCATGATTTGATATCATCTCTTCAGCCAAATCCACTAAATGCTTGGGTATAGGTACATTCATTACCTACTTTTTATTGTTCTTAATTCCTTTTCTTTATGTTGTTTAGAACTTAGAAGATCCAATTTTTTAGGCTAACTTCAACTTGCATCTTTTAAGGACTTATTTCCACCTTATGTTTGGTTTTGTGTTCAATTGGATTCATATATATATTTGCAGATAGATGATTAGGAAGGAATGTTAGATGTGAACACATTATTCATTTTCTTAATGTCTATTAAAAAAGGTTACAGATCTATCTTAATAATAAATGGTATCCGCACATTTTAACAGGTGCTTGAATACCTTTTCCAACTACAGCTATTGAATGCCCAATTGAAGGACTCAAGGTAAATATATTTATTGGCAAAACAATTTCAATTTCAACTTTCTTATTTGATTATTACTGTGCATTTTTTTTTCCAAGATTGCATTAGAAATAGTTGATGAGCCATTGGATGTGAAGCAACTATATTTTTTTTTTGTAAAGATCATTCTCTCACTATATGCTGGTTGTGACTTGTTATTATTTATTCCTTCCATACTTACGATGCATGCTAATACCAGTAAGATGACCAAGTTAGTTATTCACTATCTTTTAAATTCCTCATCACGTAGTATTTTATTGCAAATTGTATTTGATATCAACTTAACTATTTATCTTGAAAATTAAATGTATCCACTTTGGTTTGTTTCTTGACTTAAAACATAATTTGTAATTAAAGCCTTTGTTGTTTGTCTTCTTTTATTTGATGATAGCCTCCTTTTATTGGTTCCTTTTTCTTCTTCTCCCCTTGCCTTCATGTTCCCATTTCTCTTTTACTTCTTGGCCTTTTCTTACTCCTTTCCTGCCTTACCTCCGGCATTCTCATGCCCCTTTTTTCTTCTTTTCCTCTTCTTTCCTACCCTGCCTCCCTATTTCATTTTTTCTTCCTTCTTTGGTTGTCGATCTCCTCTTGCAATGGCTTATTGTTCATCAGTTTGTTGACTTTCATAGTCATAAAAATTTTGATTCATAATTTGTTTGCCTTTCCTAATAAGGCAACCATTGCACAATACATTAAATAAATTTGAGAACAAAAAAAAAAGAAATTACAGATTCAAATATTTTAAAAGCTAAACAACAAACATGAAATATTTTTTTTAATTGAAATGAACTCCTTTCTACTTCAAATTTGAGTGCTAATTCAATGTACACTGTGTCTATTCTTTTTCGTGTTAGCTTTCAAAGACTCACTCACTCATATTTCTCTTGGAGCATGAATTTTGTATTTGTATATAGTCTTCTTTGCCTTGCGAGGCATGTATCTAGATCAATGATCGTTGAAACATAGATGTAAGGAGTCTGCCACTCGACCAATGATGTACTACTAATTAATATGTAATCATATAGATCATAATATGCCTTATCATTATCATCCCCTTTCCATGCACAAAAACCTTTCTTGAATATAATGTTGGCGCCTCTACTGTCCCAACGATAAACAGCTTCTTCCATGTCGTTTTTGTTCTTATAAATAATTTTCTTTTTGAACTTTTTCATGGATTGATTTAAATCTATGGTCTTTGATAGCAGTGCCCTAACAATCTTCTATTTTTCCTTATTCATAGGTAAGGCGAACATTGTAATGTAGCCTTTGGATTGATCCTTAAGATGGAGATCCAAATTTATTAAAAAACAACCTATTAAAAAAATAGTCCAAAATTGATAACTGCATACAAATTTGATCATATTAAGACATGAATAAATCAAACTCGTACCAAAGTGAACAAAACCTGAAAATGAAAATAATGTAAACAGGAACAATCGATGTTAGTACTTAGTATCACAAATCTTTATGTCTCACGCTGTGAAAAATTTAGAAACTTACCATATGAATAAAAAAAAATTATAAAGACAAAGGACATGTACATTAGTTGTGGGTCATTTTTCAACCCATTTAGTAACAACTAGCAAGTGTAATATCAAATATCTTAAGAAAGAACAATGTTATGGCAGGGTAGATTGCAAAAGCATGTAAGCTAACTAATTCTTGGAAGACAAGAAAGAAGAAACAACAATAGAAATATCCAACAATTCATTACAGTTTTTACACAAACACCTTATGGAAAGAAAAATTATCCAAGCAACGTACTCGATTTTTAATGAAATTTGGCTGGTGATGAATGGGGAAAGTAAACTCAATATTCAGATTAAGCTTGTTTTCATTCTTAATAAGCCCACCAATTTTGTTAAATGGGGGCAAGGCATATTGTAAAAGCACATAACATAATCCACCCCAAACCTATGTTACCTAACTCTTGGAAGACAAGAAAGAAGCCACAACAATAGATCCAACAATTTATCACAACATTTTCACTAACACCTTATGGGAGAAAAATGGTCCAAGCAACATACTTAATTTTGAATGGAATTGTTGTAAGAGAGAATAAAATGGAGTAGGTTAGATGGCTTAACTAAAATAGTTTCAAGCTCGCTCGTGCCTTGGCTGGTGATGAATAGGGAAAGTAGACTTAGTATTCAGTATTGTATTCCAACAATAGAAATATCCAACAATTCATTGCATTAATCAATCTCTACTCTTCCAAGGTGAACACCGAAGACAACTTTTGGGCGTCCCATATCCTCAAAACGGGGTTAATTAAATCTACCACCATCAAATCTTCATTGACAACTCTGGTTGGGTCAGCCAGTAATTTATTATCCATAGCATATGGGATCTAGGTGAATTATTCGCCACCACTATCTAGCTAGAAAAGCCTTGTTGAAATCTCTAGACATTTTGAACCCCAGGCCACCATCCCTTGTTGGTCTTGTTAGCCCCTCCAATTGATCCAATGCATTTTCCTAACATCGGTTAAGCCCTACAACAAAACCGAGCAATTAAACTTTCTATTTGGTTACAGATCGATGATGTAGGTGAGTATGGACTGCATAATAGCTTTAATGAGGACCTCTCTAGCCACTTGCGATAAGCATTTTTCCTTCCACCCTTTGACCTTCTTCCATACTCTCTTTGAAAAAATTGAAGATCTATTTTTTAGAGTCATTTATCATTGTTGGTAACCCTAGATATCTGTCATGCTTCTCTATTGCCTTTACATCAAGTAGTTAAGTGAGCTAATGTTTTCTGGTAGTAAGCACGTTTCGGCTGAAAGAGATTTCTAATTTCTGATAGTTAACCCTTTGGCTTGGTGCATTCTCATACTTCCTTAATATATCAGCCAATAGCATGGCTTCAGCAATAGACGCTCTTCCAAAAATCACATTGTTGTCTACAAAAAATAAATGAGAGATGTTGAGAGCTCTAGGATAGATTTTGATTCCATAAAGTGTCCTTGAGGAAACTGATCTAGGTATCATAGCTAACAAAGCTTCTGCACACAAGATGAAGAGATACAGGGACAAAGGGTCTCCTTGCCTTATACCTCTTTGTTGGAAGAATGTTTCTAATGGAACCCCATTAAGCATAATAGAGAAGGAAATGGATTGGACACATTTCATAATGAGCTCTCTAAATCTGCTTGGAAAGTCCATAGTTGATAAAACCAGGTTGAGAAAAGGCCATTCGATCTAGTCATATGCCTTGGACATATCCAATTTGAGAGCCATAACCTCATAGGGACCTGCAAACTTGTTTTTCATATAATTAAAACACTTAAAAGAAATTAGAGCATTATTAGTGATCAATCGATTCGGGACAAAAGCACTCTGATTTTCACCCACAATATTAGACAAAATAGTTATAAGTCCATCAGCAAGTGTTTTTTAGATAATTTTATACAACACAGTACACAAACCAATAGGACGAAATTCTGAGGCTATGGACGGATTCTTAATTTTTGGTATAAGCACAATAAAAGTGTGATTGAGTTCAAAAATATTACCATTTTCATTAAGAACATTGAGTGCTGTCCTAGTTATGTCCTCCCCGACGATGTGCCAAGAATTGTTGATAGAAGAGGATTGGTGTCCCATCTACACTTGGTACTTTTAAAGGATTCATTTGTAACAAAAGCTTCTTTAACTTCTTCACTTGTGAAAGTCCTTGACAATGCATATTTCATGCTCTGGTTCACTCTTTTGCCTACATAGCTGGTTGTTTCCTCCATCTCCCAAGGATCGGATGTGGTGAACAGGTCTTTGAAGTAGCTTGTCAAAATGTCCTCAATTTCTCCCTCATCATGGCACATGACCCTTTTATTGTTCTTCAATTTTCTAATTCTGTTCGTTGCATTTCTCTGTGAAGCTTTTCGATGAAAAAAACTTGTGTTTTTGTTCCCTACCTTTAGCTAATCAGCTCTTTGTTTTTGCTCAGAATTTAACTTTTTGTTTTTTAAAACTCAAAATCATATTATATATATATATATATATATTTTATCAAACCTATAATGTTGTTCCAAATTCTTTTTCACTTATAGGACATTGTGAAGCACATGTGATCACTAGGGATGTAAGTGATTTGGAGCCAATCTACAAATCTACTCCATCCAATCCAATTTAATTAGATTTTTTATAGATTGGATTTGGTCATTGATTGAATTAGTTTTGTTTTAGTAAATCCAATTATAATTGGATTGAATGACAAATTTGATGTTTTAAAACCAATCAAAACCCAACCCAATCCGTATATACTAACAAACCTATAATAAAATACTAATCGTATATTATTACTAATAATCTAATATAACAATAACAACAAAAATAATATTTAATATAATGAATTAAAACATAACATTTTATATACTATTTTTATGTTTATTTCTGTGATATATGTTTTATTTAAATTTATATACCAATTTTAAATAAAAATATTTTTAAATGAAAAATATAATATTCTTAAATATAAAATTATAATTGTAAATGATAATATATTAATTAATCATTTTAAATTCATTTTATTATTAGATATTGTTACAATATAATATATTGATAATTTCAATTTGATTATAAAAATAGTGATAGTTTAAATTAGAATATATTCAATAACAAATTAAAGAAAAGATTTATAAAATAGTCATTTATTTATTTGGAAAGAATCAACAATTATATATTGATTTTTTTTAATTATAACATATATCGATTATATTCAGGCTTTTGAAAATCAGATCGACCCAGCCGGTTGAACTAGGATCTAGTGGTCGGCCTGAGTCAATTCTGATTTTAGACAGTAAATGCCATTGACTCATATTGATCCAACTAGGTCTATGATTGAACCACCGAACCGCTGACTCGGTCCGGGTCATTTAATAAAAAAAAATGCTGGAAGGAAACGACGTCGCTTTGGAATTTTCCAAAATCTCTTCTCCTCTCTTCCTTCGTTCACTACTTTGCCTCTCCACCTCTCCCAATCCCTAAAGGCTAAATCCCTAGAAACCCATCTGCCCACTGCGCCGTGCCACCGCCACGCTCGCCCGCCAGCCGCGTCGTGCGCGCTCGCCCCCCAACCGCGCTCCGCTTGCTACTGCTGGCCCTCCGCGCTCCGCTTGCTGCTGCTGTCCGCCTCCGTGCCCAGCCGCTCTTGCTGCTGTTCGCCCTCCGCGCTCAGCCTGTTGCTGCTGTCCGCCTTTGCCTCAGCCCTCAGGTAGGAGTTGTATGAATGTAAAAATATAATGAAGTTGTATGAATGTGAAAAACTAGGAACAATTCTTATCTTAATTTCTTTATCATGAACATTGTTTTCTACAATATTTTGTAACCTGACAACTGCATTCTGAATATTGTTGCAATATAGCCAAAAGGAATGCGTTACTGTAGAAGAGGTTCTTCATGTTAAAAGATTGCAAAATTTGGAATTAGTTTATTTATGGTTTGTAAGTTTTATTATATGACTTTGATGGTTGAGTTTGTTTGAGTTTGTGAATTTATTTGAAGTTTATGTTATGAGATTTTGTGGAATTATATAATTTAGGATATTTTTAAATCTTGAGAATTGAAATAAGTATAAAAATTCTATTTTTTTTTAACACCTTCAGCAGCTGCTTCCACTTTAAACCCTCGCCGCTGGTTCCACTGCTTGCCATTGCAGGTCCGTCATCCTTGCGCTGCTCGCCATTGCAGGTGCAGGTTCGTTTCTGCTTTGCTGTGGCTTTTTCTTTTCTCTTTTTTTGTTATCTGATCTATAGCCTGTTAGATATATAATTTAGATTTAGGTTTTGTCTGATGAAAAAATTGAATACTACTATTTTTCTTCCTTATATCCGATGCACAGAAAATTACTTATTAGAACAAGTGAGGAATTCTTCTTTGCCTTGTTTAAGAGAGTGTAGAAATTTGAGTAGGAAGAATGAAAAGGAAAAAGAAATTGTTTGATTTAACTTTCAATTGAAAAGATAATAGAAAGATGCAGCTATAAGTAACTTAGAAGTTTGTTTCTAGTTGAAACTCGCAGTTGAGTTGAGTAATTAACTGGTTATTGTATCTCTGCCCAACTTTACTCTGCCAACTTGGTATTTTAAACAGGCTTCAATTTGATTGTAATTTTTATTTTTGCATGTTATAAAGTATGATTGTTTCTGAAAGTGTTTTTGAAAAATTAGTTTGTAATAACTTTGATGAGTAATTTGTAAGAGTTTGGTTTAATTCACTCGGAGTCTAATTGATATGGCGGCATACCATTAAATGACTGTCTAACTTTGTCTAATATCAAGGGTACATTAACAAATTATCGTGTTTCTACAATTTTTTTAATGGTTTTGTGTGGCTTGCAGGTTTCTCCCCATAGAAGAGGAATAAGGACACTACTCTGTGTCTTCAATTAATCATGTCTATGATCATTTTTAATTTTTATTGATTCATTCATTGGTGATTGGTTTCTTTTGTATTTTCCGTTTGGTGGGTCTTTGTTTTGTAATTGTGGTATTGTGAAGCAAACTGCATCATGAGATTAAGAATATGGTTGTGTACACGTGATTCTATGTTTCTATGTAGTGTTCTACTCACTCAGGCAATGCTAGTATACGTTGTTCTCTGATAGATATTAAGCTTATGTGAGTGTGCAGTAAGAATATACTAAATGGCTAAGTGTGTTTGGATGAGCATTTGATAAAATTGATTTTGGTTAGAATCGGTTAGAATCAATTTTGAAGCAACATTTAGTGCAAACTTTTCGATCCAATGTAGAAGCTACCATTAGTTGCCAAGATTTTTCTCTAACTTAAAACCAAACATATGAGAAACTATCTAAAATCAATTATGAACTCACAATCAATTCTGCAACATGAAACCAAACACACACTAAATAGGCTTTATCCTTTTGGTATATACATAGATAGGCAAATTAAGAAGTTCATTTGCCTTCTTATTGGTTGAAACTTGAAATTAATAATGCTCAAAGGTAAGCTTATTTTGCCCAACATGTAAAACTAGTCTACTATTAGGGGGTGATCTAAAATTGATTGTCTCCAAATCCTAGCCTTAACTTTCTTCTATTGGCAGTGTTCAACTAGAGCATAATGGGAGACAAAAATGCAAAAGGGAAGAACCACAAGGACAAAGGGAAGAAGTTGAAGGATAATTTGAGTTCAAATCATTCAGCACCCAGTGATGCCAAGGTTGTCAGTATCAGTGATCCTCGATATTCAAAGGCTCACACGGATCCTCGGTTTCGTGAGGCTCCAAAGCGTGAAACGAAGGTGGCCATTGACTCTCGCTTCAACTGCATGTTCACTCATAAGAGTTTTTTGCCTTCTTCTGCTCCCATTGACAAGAGAGGCAAGCCCAAGAACAACCCAACCTCTCAACATGGTTCTCTGCGCCATTACTACAAAATTGATGAAAAGGAAGTTGAGCAGAGTAATGATGAGGAAGAAGAGAATGATGAGGAATTGGTGAAAGCCAATCGAGTGAAACCGGAAAGTGACAAAGCAACCGAGTCAGAAGACACCAGTGAATCTGAATCATCAGCTGAGTCAGAAGAGACCAGTGAATCAGAGTCCGATGTGGATACAGATTCAGATGAAGGTGAAGTTTATGAGGAAGAAGCATCTGATGTCAAGGTACTCTATTGCATTCTCATTGGAATTTTCTCATCTCTGATTTGTGTTATGTTGTTTTTAATACGGATTGGTCCTTTTGAATTATTATTGTGTGGACAGGAAGACATAGTGATGATTGACAAAGAAACACATAGGCTTGCTGTAGTTAATATGGACTGGAGGTATGTTAAGGTACGCATGTATTTTGAGTCTAATGTGAATTTGCTGCGATGAATTTTGATAAATATTTAATTTGAGTATGTTGGAACAAGTTTGGCTAAAATGTCACTTTGTGTTGTTTTTGCTAGGCTGTTGATTTGTTTGTATTGTTTAGCTCATTTGTCCCGCCTAATGGACTGATCAAATCGGTAATTATCTATCCAACTGAGTTTGGCCTTCGACGTATGAAAGAGGAGGAAGTTCATGGACCTATTGGTCTGTTTGATGATGAAAAGGAAAAAAGTGATGAAGGTAGCAGCAATGATGACATTGACAACGAGAAACTGCGTGCATATGAGAAAAGCAGGATGCGGTAAATAACTATCAAATTCATCTGTAATGTGGTATATTGGATTGACTTGATTGCATTTAGATAAAGCTGTGAAATACATTTTCACCTTGTATTAAGTATTATAGTGCCTCATATCATTTGTTAGTTAATAGTGCCTTACATTTGATGAAATGAAACCCCAAATTCCTTTCCCTTTTCTCCAAGTTTTATCGAACTTCAACAAGATGCAACATGGGTTTGAATAAACTGTTCTGTGATAGATACATGTATCCATAATATACAACTAAGAAAACTGAAGGGACCTTTTCAGCATTCCAAGTTCAGTATTTTAATTTACATTTGTTTCTCTTTTTTCTTCTTTTTATACTATATCTTTATTCTTTCTCTGCTCCCCAGGTACTATTTTGCTCTTGTGGAATGTGACTCAAGTACCACAGCAAATTACATTTACAATGAATGTGATGGTATTGAGTTAAAACAGTCATCCAATGAACTCGATGTAAGGTTTATTCCGGACAATATGGAATTTAAACAACCGCCTCGGGATGTTGCTACTGAGGTATTTAAGATATGATTATAGTTGACATTTATTAGTATGCCAGGTTCGAAAATGCAATTAGAAAATTGATTGAGGTGGAGTGGACTATTTAAATTCATGTGGTCTCTGTGTGTGCGTGCACACATGTAAATATGATATATTTATGCATTATAACAATAATTGACAAATTTTGACTCAGGTACCTGCAAATTATGAGTGTACGGATTTCTATTCTCGAGCACTTCAGCACAGTGAGGTTAATCTTACTTGGGATGATGATGAACCTCTTCGTGCCAAGACCTTGAATCGGAAATTCACTGATGAGCAGGTCAGCTTGCTTTGTAGTAACCTGCTGTATATGTTGTGGATAAATTTTTTTCCTTTTAGAAAAATTCTTGGCTTGCATAGTGTTATTCTGTGACTGGAGTATTCCATCTTTTATATAGTCATTTCTACATGGTGTTATTTATAAAATTATTTAAAGATCCCTCATACATATTGCAAAAAAAAATAAAATTCACAATCTATTGATGTATGCCTGTAAATATCTGTGTCATGCACATAAATATGCTCACATCTATATCCTTAATGTTTTACAGTACTAATGTATCTTTTACACATGCCTATTTGTTTTCTATCTGTGTGTAAGAATAAATTGAGAAGCATGGATATTCTTGTATGTTGCTTTTTTATATATTGATTGTATTTGTAATTTTCAATTTGCTTCATATTGAACTGGTTTTTTTTTCCTATCATCAATTCCTCTTTAATAGCTAGCTCAGTTGGAATTGAAGGAATTCTTAACTTCTGATGAGAGTGAAAGTGATGATAGCAAGGATAAGAATGAGACAGATGATCAGCCTGATAAAAGGGAAAAAAAACGAGCCAAGTACCGTGCTTTGCTCCAGACTGGTGATGATTCAGATGGAGGCAATGGTGATAATGCCCAGGATATGGAGGTCACCTTTAATACAGGTTTGGAAGATTTAAGCAAACATATTATGGAAAAGAAGGATAAAAAAGAAGAAACAGTTTGGGATGCATATTTGAGGAAAAGATGTGAGAAGAGGAAGGCAAGGAAAAATAAATCTAAGTATTCATCAGATGATGATGATAGCAATGATACTGATGAAGAGCCAACTGCTGAAGCAGATGACTTCTTCATTGAGGAGCCTGCTGTTAAGAAGAGGAAGAAGCCACAAAATAAAGAAGACGAAGAGATGAATGGGCTAGACAGAGTGAGCAAAGAGGAGCTGGAACTGCTGCTTGCTGATGATAAGGGGACAAATACTGGTCTCAAGGGATATAATTTAAAATTAAAAAAAGGCAAGGGCAAAAGGAGGGAGGGTACTATTGATGAGGAGAAGATACCAAGTAATGCACATGATGATCCACGTTTTGCAGCTATTCTCCGACCTGACTATGCAATTGATCCTACTGACCCACAATTTAAAAGGTATTTTCTGTTGTATAGTGCTTTTGTGTTCTACTAAACGGGTAATTGTAGATAGCTGCAAAACAGTGAGAGAAGTGCCAACTTCTAGTTTCTATCATATAACCATTTATCTCCCATAGGGTGAACATGTATTTTTTTTAATCAAATATTGAAAAATGTATTATTTCTTTGCATAATAAATTTCTTTCAACTAAAAGTTACATGCAGCTGGCAGCCAGACTTCTATTAAATAAATAGCAACTTACATGTTATGCCAATTTTATGAAGGCCATTTGTTCATGACTGGTTGACCTGCTAATAATTTTATGTTTAACTTGTGGTACAGTAGTTATAGTTGCCAAGATTGGATGTTTTGATCTCTTTGATTATACTCTGGTTCAAGAAGCCTGTATATGCTGTTTAAATGTAACAAACTCACTATTTTATTTTATTCCTTAATATGTTTGCAGGAGTGCAACATATGCCAGGCAGCTTGCACAGAAGCAACAGAAGGATAACGCGCTTCCACCAGTGGAAAGGGAGCCTACAAAACTAAAAGGTATGCAATTGTCTTCTGATGATTTTGGCATGATGAAGAATGGTGAGGAAGAAGGATCAGATGCTTTGAAGTCAAAGAAAGATAGATATGAATTATCATCTTTGGTTAAATCAATTAAGATGAAATCAAAGCAAGTTCAGTTACCCTCTGATGATAAGACAAGGAAAGATGGAAAATCACACATTAAAGGTTTGAAGAAAAAGAGGCACTAGTTCTGAACCTTGTGGTTCAATTGGCCTCTTTTATGTGTTATAGAACCCAGCAGGGGAAAAGGGAACTTAGCAGAATTATGAAAGAAGTGTAGACAGAAGGTGAGCAATGGAGGTTCAGGTAGTTTAATCTTTCTGCCAAGACGTTGAATGTCTTGTTCCTGTTCAAATCATCCATTCGAAATTTTGAATCCGCATAATTAGAATGCTTAATTCATTTTTGTTTTGTTGCAACTACATGTACGGCATAAATTAATGAGTTTGATATAGTTTTGAAACTTGCATCTGTTATATGGTTGTGCCATGATCACCATCATTTTTATTAGCAGCCATAGCTGTATGCCAACTTAGATTTTCCTTTTACAATTAACTGCCGAGAGTTCTCTTCTGGGTTGTATAATAAGATTATTTTTCTTAAGTTTGCACATATCGAGACTTAAGAAGTCGTTTGCAAGATCCCAGCCAACTGCTATATAATACAAGACACCATTTAGAAAGACATTTTTATAAGACATTTTAAAGTTGATAAATTAGTAACATTTAAAAAAATCTATAAATCCAATTGAATTGACTATTTTTATGTCTATGTGATTATGTAAAAAAGTGTTTTATATCAAAACAGCTGAGGGAGTATTATATAAGAACTGAACTATCTCTAGTTTACATCTATGCTGGGTACATTATATATGTACAAGACCATCAGAGGCTATTATGACTGAAAAAAGGGAAGCAATGATGCTTCTCGTGTGATAAACTAAAATGAACAAAAACAAAAACTATTATTGTGAAAAATACATGATGGCATGGGCAGAGGAATATTCAAAAAATGGCTATAAGTGGCAAAAGAACCACCACCACAAATGTAAAGGTAGGTGTAATCATGAATGATTGATTAGGTGGGTTAATCGATGGATTCGATGTAGCCACGGCAATTGCAGGAGAATGTGCTGGACTAATTGGTGATGTGTTTGAAAGCACATCATCAGAACCTGCACAGGACCAATTGATATTTGTTTAACAACAATTCACGTGAAAGAGAAGTAAATAATGAGCTTGGTAAGTTTTTTTAGAAGTATTTTTAAAAGGAGAACAAGGAAAATGAAATAAGTTTTTTCATAATTTAAAATTTGGTAAAATATGTTTTTAACGTATGAAATATTAAATATTTTTGTTTATAATTTCTAATGTTTCATTTGATCAGTTTTAGTCTTTAAAGAATTTTTTTGTGTGATTTTTGGTCCATTTGTTAATAAATTTTGTTATTAGCACTTATAGATATCACTTGTTTTAATAAGTAAGTGATATTAAAAAAATAAAATGAAAAAATACTTTAGAGACCAAAATCAATCAAATGAAACATGAGGATTATAAACTAAAATGTTAATACTTTAGAAATAAAAAACATATTTTACCTTTTAAAATTAGTTTCTACATGAACTATTTAAAAAAAACTTTCTCATATAACTTTTTTAAATAATTGAGAGAATTTCTATAAATTAATTAATGTAAAAGGTTTAATATCAGTTTATGAAAAAATTCATTTTATTTTTTTCTTATTTTTTCTTTTTAGAAGTTTTGCTGGAGAAGCTTAACCACATATCATATGCTAGGTTACAAGTGCTGAAAAAGTGAAGTATATATTATATACTCACAATTAGTTTTCTTCCAACCAAGATTCATGTTGTCACGATCGAAGACTATTTTGTAACCAGTCATGAAGTTTTCTGCATCAAGATAAACATAGTTAATGTTGCAACAAGCTTGTAACTTGTCATAACATATGATTTATGATTTGCTAAAACTAAAAGCAAGGCATTTCTCATATAAATTATGATGTAGTTGTAACGAGGGATATTCATGACCTGTCCCATTTCACTAACCCATGCCTATTTTAACTTCCCATTACACCTTTTTAATAAGAGTAATGCTAGAGTGTTCGACTAATTTTATAAATATTTTATATTTTATAATAAACTCACTGGACAGGTGTTAAATTTGATAGAATGGCTTATTTATTCGGATACTAAATTATTTCCCTTGAGGTATACATGTTTTTTGTTTAAAAAAAAAAGGTATATATAATGTTAAATTGATATATTATGCCAATTAATCAAGTTGACTTAGTTTTATCTCATGATTGTGTTGAATTTTGGTCCAAATTAAATAATTATATAAAAAATGGTTGGGTAGGGACCGAAATAAACACTTAATTGTAGATTTTGTGTTAACAAAAGGCACCATGATTGATGATTCTGAATGCAAAACTTTATGATGATATATTCCATCAAGAAAAGTTTCTTCAGTTAAATACTCACGTCCAATAATATTCACACTGTCACTTTTCTGGATTCCCAAACAAAAAAAGTCTCCTTCCTCCTGTATATCACAAGAAAGGGAAATAAGATTAACTGATTAAGAAGGTTGAGAACCATTAGGGGGTGTTTGCTTACAACTATGTTTTCTATTCATTTTTAGTGTTTTATGTACGAATCTTAAAAAACAGAATGAAAACAAAGTGACAAATGTGTAGTTAAAAGGTAAAAACAAAAAATGAAAATAGAGAGCACTTGGATATCATAAAATCAGAGAAACATTTTCTGCTCCCACCTCACTAAAAACTGGTACTATAGGATGCCTGACGTGATAATCATCTCCACCTTTCATCGTTAGATTCAAAAAGGGAACTCCAACTGTCTCATTTACACTGCAGGTAAAAGTGGAAATCAGTATCTAATTGTTTTAAAAGAAAATTAAGTTGATGGTTTCTCTCAAAAGCCAGAATCACCACCTTATGTCATAACAATACTCAAAGGGGATTTTAGAATCGGGTGATTGAGATGAATGCCGATTTGCTTTGACTTTTGAATTGTACTGCAGACAAAAGTTTGTCAACTCATATGACATGAAACTCCTTATCCAATCTTAAAAGACTATAATGTAGATTACTTACCATCTCACCAAGTCTTGTATAAGCTGGGTCATTTATGTATGTAAACGAGGTACCAGAGTCAAAAATTGCATGAAACTCAAGATCAGCAACACTATCTTCCACAATGATTTGGTTTATGGTGATGTTATAAGTTGGACTGGCAAGAAGTATCCAGAATTAGATAAGCACTAGTATCCAATATTAAATAAACACTATTTAATATTCAAGGGGTCTGTTTGGATAAACGTTTGTATGTATCAATTAGCTTATGTATAAGTTAATTTATAGAAGTTTTCTCATATTAGCTTCTCCAGAATTTGATTTTTAGTTTATGGAGAAGTTTACACAATCAAACCTTGGTATAGATAGACACAAGAATATTTCTTAGTTTTGTTGTACTCTTCTAAGAGTGCAAGTGACAACTTATTGAAAGAAGAATGAAAGATAGTATCAACTCACTGCAATTTCCTGATGTTGAAGGGTGTTTTTCGCTGGTCCGGGCTGCCAGTATCACCAAACGTGATTCTTCCAGCACCATCAGATCCAAAACACATTGAAAATGAGTTCGAAATAAGCCCTTCTTTGGCTAGGATGCTAGGAACAGATATGTTATCCATTCCAAGCCCAAATAGGCCATTTGGAGCTGCCCCATTTAGAAACACACCAGTTTGAACTTGGCCACAACTGCAACAACAGATTAATCAGTTCCAACAAAATGAGAAATACCAAAAACCATAGGTTAATTTAAGAAAGAGAATCAAACAGAAGAAATGATATTTAAATGTTAGTTTAAGGATCAACTTAGAAACTAGGAAATGCTCCATTTCATAGACCTTTTTTTTTTTTTTTTTATATCAGTAGAAAGCAAAGACAGGTACCACAAGGAGTTTACAACAACGCATACATTCTACACAACCAATTGAGCTAGACCCTATTAGTTTTCATAGACCTTCTATGATGCAAAGTGGTGGGTTTTGGCTAAGAATGCATTGAGGATTCAAATGTATACACACAAGTCAATAAAAATTCTCGGCAAGTGTTGAGTATATTTTACCCAAAAGCAATTCTTGTGTCAGCATCTTTTGTTTGATCATCATCTGTAATCAAGTGCAACACATCCTCTACCACGAATCCTCTAGATGAAGTATCATTTGAAAGATAATCGATTCGATATCGACAAGTGGTGCCAGCTGAAGGACACTGTTGTCTTTGTCTACAAAAGGTGCTGTTGTTGCATGAAACATTATTGCTTGTGGATGACTTATCAAGATCATAGGTATTAAATTCAAGCATCTGCCAGAAGAGGATTTTTTTTTTAAAAAAGGTAAAGAGTATGAATTACATCAGTTTTCACTCATGAGTCATAAAAGGTGGCAAATGAAGTGAAGTTTCATACAATATCTTCACTTCTTACCAATGGAATATATATTCAGTAATACAAAAAGTTTAATGGTGATGTATTGCCAGTATAAAACAATCTATTACAACTTTCTATCTATGATAAATCAAATTATTATAAAATTATTTTAATTAAAACTATTTTACAGGACATTATGATTAAACTCTAATAAAAATAACGATAAATGATTAGAGTAGAATATGAATATGTATACCTTTCCAGTTCTTGTCCTTACACCTCCATGCACACACTTGATACAATCACAAGGTAACCAAAACAAGTCACTCCCTGTATCCAACGCTACCAGAAACCATAAAGGTGGTGTTCCAACCGAAACATTGGCAAAATGCAAACTGAAATCCAAATAATTAACGAACGAGGAGAAATTATTAGTAAACAATCAAACGTAGAAAATGCCTCTAAACATGCTCATATCATTATTACACTTTTGTTTGTTATCTTCAAAGAGGAAAGACAGAAAGTGGGAATAAATATTCTTAGAGATAAGATACACATTCAGCAATTATTTTTGTGTTTATCTCTCTTCATCACATAATTTGTTACATCAATTATGCTCAATTTTCTTAAGTTTGTTGTTTGATTACTGTTTTGACCTGTGTACTTGTACTCAAGTCTAAGTTTTAGTTAACGTGTTTTCATCCCCTCTGTGATCAATTGTCTTTAAGGATGAAAACACTCAATAATTTTTTATTATTTTTTTTAGTTTTCTGTACAAATCTTAAAACGTAAAAAATAGAATTAAAATAAGGTCACACATTTATAATTAAAAAATGAAAAACATAATTATAACCAAACCTCACCTCAACACGTTAAAATTTCATCTTTAGGACCAAAACTTACTAAATTTTTGGTGGAACCAAAACGCACTAAATCCACTCTATATGTTAAAACTTGCAATTTCTGAATATGGAATCGTCAAAACAGGAAAGTGCAGATAGACAATTATTATAAACACCAAACAGACTACTTAATAAATAAACTTTTTTATTTAACAAACAAAACCCTTTGGCATCACTAGAATTCACTCTATTAACATAAAATTCTCAGAACTCTCAAGCTAAATATTATTATTTTTTTCTCCAAAGCTCACATATGCACTTTCCCAAAATACATATTAGGATAAAAAAAACTGACCCAGAAAAGGTTTCTTCCAAAAAAAGGTACCAACAAGACAAAAACAACTGAAAGTTAAAAAATTGACAAGTGGGGGGTTGAAGAATTCTCATACAATCCAGAGGAAGCAATCCGGACAGTGTCATTGCCGTCGGCAAAGGTGAGAGGCGTGTGGTGATCGGCGCCGGCGAGATTCCGGCCCCGGAAAACACGATCTCGGTGGGCCATAACGGCGTAGTATTGAGAAGTTCCCTCTTGAGGAACATCATCAATGCCAAGCATCACCTTAACCGGATCCGAGAACCTGTGGTGTATGTCAAACCCGAATGTGCCCAAACCATAGCAGCTTTTTGAAGCTAAACTCAACAAGAACAACACCACCAACATAACTGATTTCAAACTCAGAGTCAACCTCAAAGTCAAAGTCACAGAGCCATGGCCATGCTCATAATTAGCCATGACTTGTTGAAGGAAATTGTGTGGCTGAGTTTTCCTGAATTTTGATGTTTGATGGTAAATAATGTTGCCAGTGCCAATAAGAGCAAGACAACAAAGAAAGAAAGAAAAAAAAAGATATGATAATTTGAAGATGTTTGACACAAATAGTGTTGGTTTTTGTTGTTGTTGTTACTTGTTTGTTTAGAATTAAGAAACTAAGAGTTGTGGGCAAAAAAGTTTTCCACTGTTCAAGTGTCTAGATTTCCCAGCCTAGGGAGGGGATCATTCCACACGTCTAATGTGGGTCCCGTTATTAACTTCAATCTATTTAATCATACTTTTCTATTTAAAAATGAATAATAAATTATAAATTAGTTTATGTGTCCTTATCAAACTATTTTTTTTTTAACACAAAATATTCTCTAGTGTTACTTTTTAGCTAAAATCGGAGTTATAACCCTAATAATAAAGCTCTTTACACATCCTCGTACTAGTGTACATTTTGATATGTATTATAAGAGATATGATTAAGAAAGAGAAGTTTACATTTTGATATATACTATAAGAGATATGATTGAGAAAGAGAAAAATAAAAGTATCAAATAAACAGTTTGTTAATATTAATTAGGACTCAATCTTCTATAAAGAGCTTTGAATTTTAATGTTAGAAACTTGAATTGGAGGTGGGAGGGTTAACAAATTAATAAATATTAAATAGAAAGTTTTTCATCTTAGAATAATGACAGATTTTTTTAACAAAAAGTGTATTATTACAGTTTTTAATAAAACATTTTTTTTAATTGGTTTCTTAATCATTTTTATAATGTTAATTTATATTTTGGTATTTTATGGAGATAAAATTTTAATTTTCAAAAATGAATAACATTAAAATATTATAATTATGAATTGAATTATAATGTATTTGCATTGTCATATGTAATAAATAATATATTATAAATAATTTTTTTCATTAATTCTATAAATTTAAAAATTATTATACATATTAAAATATTTTATTTTAAATTATTTAACATTTTAATAAATAATATTATTAATATCAATAATTAAAACAATTCAATCACTCATATTTAACACATGTCATTAAATTAGTATAATAAATAATATAACAACTCAAAATGTTGGTCCAATGATGTAAAATCTTATTGTGTTCGCAAGAATGAGAGTGATTTATTTATATAATAATATAACATTTTTTTTTATAATAGTCATGTTAAATTTTTTACTTAAAATATTTAGTATTAATTGATTGATAGTATACGTATTTTAAATTAATAACGAATAAAAATTAAACTCTAATCTAATAATATATCTAAGTTTATTTTTTATTTTTAAATGATAAAAAAATATGTTTAAAATACATAAATGTTTGTTTTATCAATCTATTAGAGTTGACTTAACGATACGGAATTGAAATAGATGTACAGAAACTTTTAGATTTTATCTTTATTGTCATTATTATATCTAAAAAAAAGTCTCTTTTAACTGTTGAATTAATTCAAACATTAAAAAAATTGAAATTAATTAGTACAACACATTTAACAAGTATTTTTTTAGTGTATTTAAGAAGTAATTTGATTAATCAATTAAAATTTAAGTTGAAGAACATTCATTTTATGATAAATTATTAATTTTTCTTTTCTAAAAAAAAATAGAGTAATAAATTTCATCATTGGCTATATTTTTTTTATGGGTCAATCAATATTAACTGCTAGTTATTGGTTAGCATGTTATTAATGGAGAATTTACACCTAAGACTTTTTCACCTCTTTCCTTCGACTTTAAATTTTGATTTTCAAGTTTCAACATTAACCAAGAATCAATATTATATTTCAGGATATCAAACAAACCATTATTACAAGTGGTACTTCTTAGTTAAGAGGTACAAAGTTTAATGTTCTAATCCGACTAATTTAAATATAAAATAAATTATAGTAAAAAAATAATACATATTTTTTTAGATTATTTTATATTAATACCATGATTATATATATATATATATATATATATATATATATATATATATATATATAAAACTTATACTTTGTTGTAAGTACTTGCATTTTTTTTTCTTTCTTTTTCCATTGCTTCTCACACGTGCCCCCTTTTAATTTCCAATATCTGGCTTCCTTAAGATGTACACATGCAATTCCACAACTGAACAACCACCCCAATTGAATCCTTTCCACTGCTCATCCATGTGTAATTCTTAATTTTGTGGTGACCACTTAACACTGGCGTTTTTTGATAGAGCCGAAAATGTTAGTATTTAATGTACTTATTATACTTGTACATTTTCCCTTGGTTCTGCATGTGCTATATTGATTATAATGTTATTATTGTATTATTATATTAAAATAAAAATAGTGTATTTATCATGTAATATAGTTTTATACGTTCATACATTCAAAATTTTTAACTTTTAAAATAAAATGTTAGTTTTAATTTTTACACAAGCATTAGTGAAGGTTTTTTTTTTTTTTTTTTTATTATTATCTCTGCCGTTAGTAACGTTACTAATGTGACTAACGTGGCTGGTGTAACTAAAGGTGCCCTGTTTATTTGGTCAAATATATCTTATTTAGATTAACAATTTTGAATCCTTGACTTTATAAATAAAGTTTGACATACTTCCGACGTGATTGAATGTCAAATCTTCTGTCTTAACGTTATTGGCTAGTTAAAATTATAATCATACATCATCCTGATCTTTACTTAAAAGCGTAGCCGTTACTAATATTTATGAAGTCAAATTATTTAATAAAAAGTTTTGTGATTAATTTGTGTTGCGTGTAAAAAAATTTCTAATCATCAACTTTATTTAAATTATTGTAAGCGGAATTATTTTTGATTGAGTATACCCTCTATGGCTATATGGAAAAAAAAAAAGTCATATCATTTAAGTTATTTAACGATCAAGGTTAATTGTTAGTATTGATAGTTTTTTTTATTAGTAAAGAAATTGAACTCATGACGTCTCTCTCATTTCCTTCATCCTTCACCGTTAAATCACCTTTATATCTCCTACACGCATAGCATGTGAGCTGTCCCAAAGAGCAAAGAAGGCAATGCTTCAATTTGTAAATAGGCACAGGAGACTTCAAATTTCAATTTCAAGAACTTGAACCGATTAGATTTGAGAGTGAGTTCGATCTGAACTGTGTATATATGTACCTGCATGAAATTTGACTCTCACTAATTTTCTCAGTCTTAGATTTTGTAAAGTGAAATCATAGCACAAGACTCTAGCAAAAAAATGCAAAGAGATTTCTTGGGATAATAGCACAAGACTCTAGCAAAATAATAGCACAATTTGGTTTGCTGTCATGAGAGCCATATGATGGATGGGGAAGGAATCAAATTATATTAATATATAGACTAAGGGTCTTTTTCGACAAACTGACTCTAAAGTAATTTTAGGAGAAAAAAATAAAAAATAAAATTAACTTTCTTATAAGAGAGTTTTCACTAATTAATTATTTAAAAAATATAATTTTAACTTTTAGATAAATTAATTTAATTTAATTTTTTATATTTTATTCTTCTAAAAATCTTTTTAAAAGTAATGTATACAAACATGTCCCTAAAACAATTGTAGATTAATGATAATTTAGAGGAAATTAGAATGAAGGTACGAAAATGGTTGAGGATGAAAAGAAAGTGAAGCATTAGTAGACTAGATGTTAATTAAATCCAGTTATTTGTTTGAGTAGCAGAGATCATTACTAATATATATAAATCCAATAATTATATTTCATTATTAATCAGTATCTTTTTTAATTATTAAAAAAAAACTCTAAATTCTTATTTGTGTGTTATATTTTATACCAAGACTCATCGACAGAGTAGTTCCCTAGCTATATTTCATTTTTCTTGGCCTGTTAAATGGTAGAAGACAATGAGCATAATATGGGCTAAAGTATAATTATTGTTTTTATATAATTATATTAATTAGAGCCAAAGTAAACTTTTACTGTTTTACATCGACATCGACCTTCAATATTTTGTAGGAAGGCATATCTGAATTGAATAAAGATAGTATAGAGAGGTAAATAAATATACTAATAAAGTTATTAAAATTATATTTGAAATGGAAAGAATGATGATGATTCATCAATTAATTAATGATAGAAATAAGTAAAATATGTTCCAAATATATTAAGTTGATTTTATTTTAACGATGAAGATTAAAAATATTATAAGTTATTTATACTAATTTTAGATTTCATTATTTATTGATTACATCATTTGAATAATTCACAAATATACTAATAATGAAATAAGCTATCCACATTCTTGATGATTTTATATACCAAAAAAATTTAATGCATAATTCTAATATATAATATCATATTACAATATAAGTTGCAAAACAATACAAAGTTGACAAAAAATTAGAAAATTTATCAACTACATAAAAAAGAGAAAAATCATCTAAATAATAAAAAAAAATATTTGTGATTCTTATACTTCCATTTAGACTTAACTAGCCGGTTATCATTTGCACGAATCAACACTCCTTTCTACTTCAAATTCGAGTGTTGATTTGATGTACACCGTATCTATTCCACGAACAAAGGCAATCTCATTCTGTTTCTTCAAAAATTCTATGTTCCTTTCCGTGTTAGCTTTAAAAGACCCTCTCACTGGTATTCCTCCAGACATGAATTTTGTAGTTGTATACAGTTTTCTTTACCTTGCGAGGCATGTATCCTGGATCAGCCGTCATTGAAACATAGATGTAAGAAGTCCACCCCTCGACCAATGGCGCACCGCTGATCAATATGTAATCATATAGATTATAATATGCCTTATTATTATCATCACCTTTCCGTGCATGAAAATCTTTCTTGGATATAATATCAAGGCCTCTAGTGTCCCAACCACTTCTTCCATGTCATGTCGTTTTTTCTCCTATATAAACAATTTTTATTTTGAACTTTTTCGTGGATTAATTTAAATTTATGGTCTTTGATACCAGTGCCCTAACAATCTTCTCTTTTTCCTTATTTAGAGGTGTGACGAACATTGCAATGCAGCCTCTGAATTGATCGTTAGGGAGATGGAGATCCAAATCCATTAAAAGCAACCTATTAAAAAAATAGTCCAAAATTGATTACTAGATACAAAACTGATCATATTAAGACATGAATAAATCAAAATTTGTTTTGAAAGACAAACAAATTATGAATCAAAATTTTTATAACTATGAAAGTTAACAAACTGATGAACAACAGGCAATTGCAAAAGAAGACCGACAACTAGAGAAGGAGGAAAAAATGATTAAACATTAATTTTCTCTTAACTGTCTGATTTGTAGTTCCTTTGTAGGGTAGCCGATGTCCTCAATGATTATTTTGGGGCATTGAACGAGGACATAATTAAAGACAACTTTGTCATTGTATACAAGGTATTTTACTAATTAATCTCCCACTGCCCTTTGTTCAGTAGATGCAAAACCAATCAGTTTTACTTTGTTATTGTAGCTGTTGTATGAGATGATAGACAATGGCTTCCCCTTAACTACAGAACCTAGTATCCTGTGAGAGATGATTACTCTTGCCGAATATGGTTGACAAAGCCTTGAGCATTGTCACTGGTAGCAGTTCAAATGTGAGTGATACCCTTCCTGGGGCTATAACATCTTGTGTTCCCTGGAGAGCGGCAGAGCCAAAGTACTCCAACAATGAAGTCTACATAGATCTTGTTGAAGAAATGGATGCGATTATAAACAGGTCTATATGCTCATTCTCCTTTATCATTTCCTAAAATTGACACCTTGATAATGTTACTGGTGTTTTCACTTTTTGGTAACTATGGTCTTATTAGCTACAATGTTTTGGTGAATGGGACATCTATATTAAGATTTGTGAATGCGATATTACTGACTCTTGGAAGCTTGTACTTGTGGAACTCTATTGGTAGAAATCATTTTGAGACTGCTCTTTAGTAGTTTTTATCTTATGGAGAATTTCGTTCTTTCTTTGTAGTCACGACTAAAGAGTTTTATTCATTCAGGGATGGGGGTTTGGTGAAATGTGAGATCTATGGTGAAGTTCAAGTAAATTCCCATATCTCAGGTTTTCCCGATTTAACCCTTTCATTTACAAATCCTTCCATCCTAGATGATATGAGGTTCCATCCGTGTGTTCATTTCCGGCCTTGGTAGTCTCGTCAAGTTCTTTCTTTTGTGCCTCCTGATGGACAATTTAAGCTTGAGTTACAGGTACAGTATCCACTTTTTGTCGCCCGAATCAGGATTTGAAACTAGCATGCTCAAAGCTTTGGTTGATTTATCATGATCCAAAAATCTGTTTGTAGAAAGTCATCAGTCTTGGATACAGTTGTAATTGTGAATGTTGAGTTCTCTATTTACATCAAACATGTATTCTCAGTTTGTGTTTTCTCAGTAATTAAAGCACTTCACTTTTCAGAGTTAGAAAGTTGAAGAGCACCCCAATATATGTAAAACCGCAGTTAACTTCAGATGGAGGGATATGCCGTGTTAGTGTATTGGTTGGAATAAGAAATGATCCTGGAAAGACAATTGACTCAGTTACTGTTCAGTTTCAGCTCCCTCCTTTCATCTTATCAGCTGATCTGACTTCAAATCATGGAACAGTGAACATCCTTGCTAAACAGGTAATTTGCACTTAGTATCATCATGCTTCTATTGAGTAGTGTTTCTGCATAAAAACAATTTAATTTATTGTCCTCTATGGAAGCAATTAAAATCATTAAAGGTAAGCTTCTATGCTCCATTATATTTTTCTATAGAATTTAATTCTTCATTTATATCTTGTTATACCAGACTTGCATATGGTCCATTGGTCGAATCCCAAAAGATAAAGCCCCTTCCTTGACTGGAACATTAGTGATTGAAACTGGATTGGAGAGCCTTCATGCTTCCCTACATTTCAAGTGGGTTTTAGGATTATGGGTGTTGCCCTCTCTGGTCTGCAAATTGATAAACTTGATCTGAAGACTGTACCATACCAAATTTACAAAGGTTTTCGAGCTCTTACACGGGCAGGTGAAGACAAAAATTGGTGATGATTAAATGTCTCTAGAAGATTAATGAAAAAAGGCTTTGAATGAAGCATCGTAATCAACAACTTCCTACCAAAAATGATTATAAGCAATGTCAATGTATGTGTGTTCGCTTTTTTATTTAAATAACTATTATATTTATTAATTATATCTTCTCACCTAAATAAGTTATTTAAGATTTTTCTCTAACTACAAAATAATTTTTTTAAACACATTAATATCTAAATTATTATGATAAAATTTAAATTTTTGTTACAATAATTTTCATTTAAATGTATTTGCTTATGGTTATGTCTTTCTTTCGTGACTTAAACAATTTATTGAATGTTTTTAATTCATATATTTTTCTGTTAAAATTTATTTAGTTTTTTTTATTGATAAAATTTATTCCTTCAATTTTTTAAAAATACAAAAGTATAAGAATCACAATTTTTTTCTTATTATTAAGATTTTTTTTTATAAATTTAAAAAGTAACAAAAAAAAAACAGTAACAGCAGTTGAAAAAAAGAAAAAATGTTAAATGCACTACAAAATTGTTAAACACACCCCTTCAATTACTAAAAACACCCTA
Source organism: Amphicarpaea edgeworthii (assembly GCA_014843725.1). NCBI lineage: Eukaryota > Viridiplantae > Streptophyta > Magnoliopsida > Fabales > Fabaceae > Amphicarpaea > Amphicarpaea edgeworthii. Next base: position 8,829,218 of record CM026325.1, read on the forward strand.
TAATTACTAAATGCATCCTATATACCTATGTTAAAAAAAATGGAAAAAGTCAGGAAGGCCATGGCCCCGAAACCCAACGTCCGCCCTGTTTCAAGGTATATACTAATATGGGATGGATGTTCAATATTGATCTTTATTGTTATTGATATTAACAAACAATTCATTATCTAAATTAATCTGAAATAAAATGTCCTACTAGAGATTGTACATTACAGTAAAATTTATTTAATATTATTAGAATATTGCATAAAAAATTTGCAAACCCAATATCTAAGAGTATATAATTAAAAGTTATAATTTACTCGGTAACTAATTATTATACAATATTTTATGGTAGAAAAACTAAAAATAATTTAAGCCCAAAATCTAAATTAAAACTTATAAATCGAAAGATAAAAAATTTCACATCACAATAGTCTCAATGCAAATAAACACATGAACCACAGCGCATTGTAGTTTTATTATAAGTAACCACACAAATTAGATTTGAAGAATTGAACCAAATCCATGGTGCAATGGTGCCGAGCCTGGATACTCATTAGTATAGAAGTGAGGGAGTTGCTATTCTTACCACCTGTGTGGGTAGCTTTCATTTATTCTGAAAAGGGCAAAACTGCAAAAGGCCCTTCCCACAAAATTATGATTCCGTTGTGCAAAGTACATAACAAAATTATATTTTTGTAGTAGTATTTTTTTCACCCTAGAAGACACAATGGAATCATGATTCCATTGTGTTATCAAAAATGAAATCATGATTCCATTTTTGTTAACACAACATATTTGACGTATTTTGATTAAATTAGTTTTTTTTTTATACACCAATGTACTTGGTGAATTTATATATTAAAATTTAAAAGAAAAAGAAAAGGAATCAATTGAATTTAAATTTACATTTACATTTTGATCTAAAATAGTAAATGATATTATTAAAAAAATGATTAGACACGGAATTATTACTTTTCTCCTTCAATTAATCTGATGTATTTTGCAATCATCCTTTTACAAGTTGAATTAAACAATAGTGAAAGAGACAACTTTAGAAAAAAAATATATATGTAGAGAAAATAAAATTTTAAAAGAAAAGGACTAAACTTTGGTTTTGTAATATAGCATAAATCATTTTCTTCTTTTGTGAAATCACTCCTGTGTGCCTGCTTAATTATAACTTTAAAATATGAATCCTCCTCCTTGGATAAGTAAACATACACAAGCAAATGGCATTTACACTTCGCAGTGTTATATCATGATTCGTGAGAGTAAAATTCATACATATATTCTTCACAACTCCTCTATCAACATACCCTATTTAATATCAACATGTAGATCAAGAATATGAGCCAAAGTTTACCATAAACTACCACTGGCCCATTACAAATGAATGATTATAGAATATAAACAAAACACAATACAAGAAAACCGAGGAAAGTTGGAAGTGAGGTATGGCTATAATGTGAAGATGGTGATGATGCAATTGACCTCTGAGACTTTCTAGTTGAATCAGTGTCAGGGAAATTACCAAGCCCTGCAGCGACAGCAGGAGGCACGTCTGCATGTGAATGTGGTCTTGTTGGGATGGCATCGTTATGATCCTCAATGTCATAACCTGTTTAAGGGCTCAAACTGTGACCATTTGTATGGCTAAAGAATAAAATAGAGGAACAGTAACCATGAGAAGAAAATAAACACTGACAATCAAATTTCTTCCACCCCAATACGAGCTTTTCTCGGTCAAATACAACGCGGTAACCGGTCATGAAGTTTTCTGCAATCAAAGTCAGAAGCCAAGGCATAAATAATCATCATAAGTAATCATTTAGGATCGTGCATGAGAATGAGCATACATGATGCAACAAAATGCACTCTTATTTACTTTTGGTACATAAAGCACATCCAAGTTCTTCCAACCATGAACTAATCAGAAAGTATAAGAGACTTACGTCCAATTATGTTTAGCTCAGAACTTTTGACAACTGCGAGACAATATATAAGTTCGCTCTGTAAAATGACAACAAGGGAAGGAGCATCTTATTAGTTGTATATCCTCAAAGCTAACACAATAGCTGGATACATTATACATATATTGAAGAGAAATCCAGCTGGAACTACCACCTGAGTTGAGATAATAATTATTGGATCATAAACAGCAAAATGGCTTCCACCTCCCATAGTTAAACTCACACTAGGAATCAGGCTAGTATTTGCATCAGGACTGTCCATCAAAAGAAAAAAAAAAATACTTAGCTTTGAGAGAAAAATGCTAAAATGGATTATATTAAATAATACTCCAATAGTTTTATGACCTCATATCATAACAGTATTGAAAAGGGATTCTTGAATCTGATTGACGCCGCCTGTCTTGTACTTGGGAATGAAACTGCAATACAAAAAGCTTGGTAAATTTTGTCTACAAATAACAACATCTAGCTAAATGTAAGTAGATTTTGTCCCGTTTTAGTACTTACACTCTCGGTAAGCCTCGTGTAGGTTGGATCAACCAAATATGTAAAAGAGGTCCCAGAATCAAAAAGAGCTGTGAATTCCACATCAATTAGACTTGTTCCTACACGGACTTGAGTGACTGTGATGTTATAGGTAGGGCTGTGAAAAATGTATCATAAGAGAGGTTATTTTTGCAAGTAGTATTAATATTACTTTAAATTCAGATAATCAGAGGCAAGTAACAGGGAATTACCACTTACTGTGATGGGTTCAGATTAAATGGAGTCTCATCTTGACCAAAACTTCCCTTGTCCCCAAAACTTATCCTTCCAATTCCATCACGTCCAAAACACATGGAGAATGAATCTGCTGTAAATCCTTCCCTTGATAACATGCTAGGAACTGATATCTTCTCCATACCTAGCCCAAACAAACCGTTCGGAGCAGCAACATCTAAGAATGATCCACTCTGAATTTGTCCACATCTGCAACACATGTAATGTACTATTATTGCTAAAATCACTCACACAAGTGTAATATTGATTGGTTTTGGAGATTTAATTAACAAGGAAACTAACCCAAATATGACATTTGCCTCAACAAGATCATTGTGATTATCTTCTTGTGTTAAGTGCAGAACATCTTCCACTAGTATTCCTGATGTAGATGTTTCAGCAGAGACATAAGAGACCATGTAGGGGCAGTTACTCAATGTCCCGAGGCATTGGCTGCGATGCGTGCACAGACTGTTGTTACAAGTTACCTTCTTGCTTGTTGAAGATCCATTGGGATTGTATACATTAAGGTCAAACTCCTGCCATAACAATGGTTTTTATTCAGAAACAAAGCAGGGGCAGCAAACCACAAGACATGCATATCTAGGAACGTGAGAATCATCTGCAACATATCATAGAAAACTCACTCTTAAAAATATGTTTTCACTCAAAAGGAATAGAAAGGGAAAAGGAAAAGACAAATGTTATAAACACATTAGCACTCCACTAAAGAGAGAGTGGCCTAGGTTATTACTATTGAATAGGGCCTACATAAAATTTATCTAGGCCCTACTTGGATAAATTTTTTCAGAAGTACTTGTTAGATAAAGAAATTAAGTAGGTAAACTAAAAAGCTTTTTCCATAAACTAAAATTAGCTGATGCATAAGCTAATTTATAGAAACTCTGATTTAGGTTTTTCCAAAGCTAATTTTAACAGAAACTTATCCAAATATGGCCCTAATAATAGATGCAATCTAGAGTATGTTAAAAGAAGTTTCTTTAATGCTAGCATCCCCCAGAAGAAAATAAACCATAGCCAATTAGAGAAACATGTTGTAATCAAAATCAATCTACTATAGATGGAAACAACTGAAGAAGCAAGCAAGCAAAAGAGAGTGCATACTGAAGCCAAGGCTGAAGCAAATGAAGTGCTATCAGTAGCAGCACATCTTGTGCAATCACAGGGTACCCAGAACAAGTCACTTCCCGTATCAAGCGCCACCATGAACTTCACTCCCGGTGTCCCTATTTGAACTGTCGTATAATGCAAACTGTATGAATCTCCAGATGAAAAACAGAGAAAAAAGTTAAAGAAAAACAGGAACCATTAATAAAGAATGGTTAAATATATACATTAGTAATTAATTATTTCGAACCTTGAGCCATTAATCCATTCACTAAATTTTTTCAAAGAAATTACTACTTTTATACTATCTGAAAGAAGTAACTAAAAGAAATCCACCAATGCATAAGTTTTTAAAAATTGAATCTTTTTTAAATTTATGGTTTAGACAAGTGACAAGGGTATTATGGTCAAGAGTGTATTTAAATAAAATAAAATTCCTGAAAGAAAGGAACATACAATCCGAGGGAGCTGATGCGGAAGGTGGAGTTGCCGTCGGAGAAAGCGAGGCCGGCGTCGATTTGGGAGAGTTTGCGGCCGCGGAGGAAGCGGTCGCGGTCGGCGAGCTCGGCGTAGTACTCGACGGTGCCCTTCTCTGGCGGGGCGGGGATTCCGGCGGCGGGGTGGGACCACTTCCTGACGGGCTCGGAGTGGCGGTGGTGCATCGTGAAAGTGTAGACGTGGCCGTGGCATTGGCAACGCTCCCAGAGGGAGAGGAAGGACACAATGACGAAAACGAAAGCGAGCATTTTTCTTTTCTTTCTTCTTCTTCTGTTTCACGAGATAGAGAGGATCTTGGCTGTGATGTGATTGAGATCTTGAATTGAAGTGAAGTGAAACAGTGGTGTTTGGGTGAGTCATCACTGAGCTTTTTATATAATAATACAGTGTGACCCCATGTGAGTGGGTCCCGCTACCGCGCTTTCATTTTTGACAGTTGGTGACGGTTGCGAACTCCAATGGCGGGTTCTGTTCCGTTGGTGAGTCCAGATGTTTTTTTTTTTTATATACGTTAACTCCAAGATGTTAAAAAAAAAAAAAAACCAATAACACTGTATTCTAAAATTGGAGATCTAATCATAAGTTATAGCCGATTGTGATCTTTAACTAAAAGGTCAGAATTTGAATATCATTGTAAAAATTATGATGAAAAAGAATAGTATTACGTGTCCTTAATTACTTCTTACAAAAATTAATCTCTATTTTTAATAAGATTGTTTTGTATCAATATTATGAATATCTAAAATTAGATATTTAGGTTTTCCAATTTTCTACCTCTCATTACAATAATAACCACCAAGTTGAATTATGAACAAGATGTAGATGTATTTTGTGTTCAAAGATATTTTTAATGTTACTTTTCAATTAGTAAGTAGAATGTTTTTTTAGGTTTTACCACGTTATCTTCTAGTTTATTAGATAAAAAAAGATAATTTTATTCATGATAATGCAATTTAATACAATTTGATCATCACTCGTTGTAAGAGTTTTTGTACATAATGAAAATCAAATTCATTTAATAGAAAATTCTCTTAACTTATAAATATAAGATATCTAACTGTTATGTCAATCTCTTGTACTGAAAGTATAATGCAATGAAATAGTTCTATTCAACAATTACACACTTAATCATGTTTGTCTCCATTTTTTATAGACATCAATACTAAACAGTCCAAAGTATATATAACCAATTCACCATATGTTAGCTTTACACGACAATATTTGTTATTTACATGAACTCATTTTTTGGAGTCTAGGAAGCTCACTCACATTATGTATTTACATATTTAAGCATTAACAACATACTTTAGACTAATTATACTCTTCTACAACAATCCCTCAAATGTTACTTCTACACTAAGAAAACTTTATGTAAATCCCCTTTTTCCCTTCAACAATGATACTTTGTGTTTTTATTCACATGGGGAAGCAGAGGTGAAACCAAATTTTTTGGAGAGTTTGGTTCGTGCCAATGGTGAAACAACTTCCACTTGATGGAGAAACTCTACATTATGAACCAATGGGTTCTCTGTTCTGCGTGGAGGAGAGCCAGAATAACAACAAGGCAAGCACCCATTGCATAGGATTTCCCTTCCATCTGGATTCTGCAATTATAATTAACATTCACCAACCACCATCAACAATGTATTCTATCCAATGCTGATAAAAAAAAATGTATTCTATCCAATTCTTCAGGCTAATTAATTACTTCTTTTTATTATTATTTAAGAAAACCCTAACCTTTTCGGTGATCATGTTGAGAACTCCACTTCCATCATTAAAATTTTGTTGACTGATCAAGAGAATCACAAATCAGAAGAAAACTCACAAAAGGAAAGAGTTTTGGAGAAAGAGAGAGAAGCATAGATATAATAAACGACATAGGATGATAAGAAGAAAAACGTAGAAAGAAATTAGATGGTAAGGTACGATTCTAATACCATGTTAGAATTCATGGTTCAGAGGATGAAAAAATAGAGAAAATGATAAAATTGAAAAGTAGATGTACTCAAATGAGAAAAACTAATTTATCAGGAATACGCTATGGTTTATATAGTCTATCTCAATAATACTAATATCATATATCTCTAATACTACGTATTATTAGTCAAATGTTAAACACATGATAACATTTTTCATTGTTTTTCTCTCTTTTCATGTTATATCATATTACATTATTACTTCTTCCTTTCGTGTCTTTTTCTCACGATGTAGAGTAGCATTTGGTATCTACAAACATTCTTAATGCATAAACATGTATACGAATCTCAATAACAACTCGCATTTCTCATTCAACCAATTATAATATGTCGAAAAGAATATGTCGGATAGTAAATTGTTAATGCCCTTTGTTAAAAGAGAAAAAGAATCAAACCTGTGTTTGGTACACTTGATTGGCTTGATGAATTCAGGTATGGAAGGTGAAAGCTTTCTAGGCTTTGGGCAAAGGGGTTGTGATCCAACAACCTTTTTTCTTTCCATGCCTAAATCAGCAAGGTTGTTTTTCTTCATTGCTTGATGATGCATGATGTTCTTGTATCTATCTATCTATCTCTGCCTCTCTCTCTCTCTCTCTCCCAGGTGATGAAAAGATCAACAATGGAGGTCGCAAGTGAAAGGAGCAAATGACTTATGACTCGCTATTCAATCTATTTATCACCTAGTTGAATTGGTTATAGTGTAGACAAACTAACTATCAGTTACATTGGAATTGAATTCAAAACATGCTCAAAGTGGGAAGGAAGAGATTTGCACTTGTTTGGCCTAGAGTGAACATAGCATTGGTGTTTGACCATGTGGCAAAGTCAATTGCAACGTAGGACTGATTGAAACCATTCATTTGTCTTGTAATAGATTACTAAAATAAACTCTTTTTTTTTTTTTCTGTTTTAGTGTAATATAAGGACAATTTTTTTTTTTTTGTTGAATCAAGGATGAATTTAATGCAACTAATTATTATTTTTTACCATGAATTTATTTATTTCATAAATAAATATTTATATATATTTAAAGTAGCTGTTTTTAACAGCAACATAAAATATATAACCAAAATATTTAAATGAAGACCTTCATTTTTCTATTATTACGAATTATGAATTTATTTTATATTATTTGTTTGTGTAATTATATATATATATAACATGGTATACATTGCACCAAAAAAAAAAAAACATGATATACATATAGATATGTCATATCACATACATATCATCTTATTAATAGCTAACATGACAGATCTATAAGCATGTCATGTAATAAATAATATGTAGTAGAGACCTTTTAAAAACAAATTGTAAAGATCAAAAACAAAAAAAGAAAAAGAGACTAAAACTAAATAAATAAAATTATATTTATTAGAATTAATAACATATTTTTTTTTAAATGTTATTAAAAGCTAATAACTTATTTGCAATCTTTTTTTTTTTTTTTTGCCTCCAATAATAGATTTGTGTTATTAAAAGCTAATAACTTTTTTTTTCATAATCAATTACAATTATCTTATAAATACAATCTATTATTAGAATTAACTTCATTTTCCAAGGTCAATTTTAACAATCACCAAATACTTAGGGGGGGAAAAAACCAAAATAGAAATATATTGACATTTTCATAAAGTAAAAAAAAATGTATGTTCCAACTTCCAAGCAACGTTTGCGGATTCTGCTCTGTTCTCAAAAGAGGAAGGGAATATTTTTTGGTCCGTTGGGCTGGTTTTTATATTTTCATAATATTATTTCTAGACATTGTTTGGTGTTAACTATACTTTTTTTCTTTCTACACGTTGTTTAGAATTTGTTTGTCCACGTTCTTCTCTGATTTCATGGATAAATAATTATTGTTTCACATAAGGCAATTTCAATGGACCTAATGTTTCATAGTCTGAAATGAAATACTCCAATGGAGTATGTCTGAGTATTTCATTTCAGACTGCATTTTTTGGACAAATTTAAATTATTTTGTCAAATAATCAACATTCCCCCAATAATTTCCCTACTATGTTGGGGACTTACTAGTAGCAGAACACATCACCACCTCAAATCTGCAGAAACTACAGTAGAAAGCAAGGAACTACACAAAAAAATCATATGGTACATCTATTAACATCCTGGCCAAGCTTTGGAATTGGAAGAGAAGAATTGAAATGTCATAAATGCATGCGTGTATAACAAATTATGAACAGCAGTTACAAGAACCTTCTTCCCTTTTCTTCCCCTGTCCTCATCCTTATCCCTCACCACTAATTTTGTTTTCCATGTTACAACTACTTGTTTGGGAACAGATACATCTTTATATGAATATGAATGATAGCAAGCATTGCAATGCATATCAATAAAAGCATGAGTCACCTTTGGGAGGTATCCCAATCAAACCTTGGCTGTGAAAATACCTCGTAATCAATTGGCCTAGTATCAACAACGTTATCAACTGTTTGAATGCCCTCCAAAAGAGTTTGTTGAAAGCTATCACTACTTGAAGGCAGTAATTTGTACATGACTAATAATCCAAGAGTGAATATAGCTTGCAGCTTCGTCGAGTCCCCTTGAACTGAGAAGAACAGGAGCATGGCAAGTAGGAACAGATCAACACAGAAACGCATGATGCATATTACAGTATCTACTAACCTCCCATCGTTGCCCGCGGGGAAGCCGCGAACTCGATACACAAACAGAAAATTGTACTTGTCAACCACATATCTATACCCAAAATAAACAGCACCAACAGGGACCACAAGGGGGTTAAATGAACAGTATACTAGAGTCAGGGCAAAAATTGTCAAGTTAAACGCGTAATACTGTGCAAAATCGAATGTCTGTTTGGGAGCTGGGGAGCTTCCAGTCATTGGATACACAAAAAGATCTTGTCCCTCACCATTATCCCCATTGGCAATTTCATAAGCATTGCCATGCATCAGTGGTCTCTGAAGACCATTATCTATGCCCTGATGTTCTAAAGGGTATTCTTCACTTTGCTCTGGCACCAATTGAAGCATGTCATTCTTCCTAAACTTCTGAAGGTTTCTTTTGATCCAAGGAATAGGTGCCAAGAGATCATAGGAAATCCCCAAGAAAGTGCTTGTGATCAGAAATGCAAGTGAGGAGAGGCATGACTTGGACAGGAAGGAAGCACTCATATACTGCTCAATCCTCTTGCAATCTTCTCCATCCAAATAGCACCGCCCCATCTTCAAGATCATGCTCTCTAGTGACGATTCCACCAAACCCCTCAAGAGAATGAGGTTCACAAGGAAGAAGCAAACCATCTTCATGAGCGCAGCTCTTTGCTCCCCGGACACTGTCAAATGCCGTTCAAACTTCGAGAGATAGGAAAGAACCGACGGGATCACTATATACATGCTAACAAATATGATCACATTGGGTAAAAACTGAAAAATAAGGCTCCCAAGCCAGCTAGAGCTTTGCACCCAAGCCAACCACAGCTGTGCATTATCCATAGCCTCAGCATTGATAATCCTCCCAGCACTGTTGACAGCACTGATCACCGCAAGCGGCGAGCTGAAGAACAAAAGCATCAGCAACAAACAGGTGTTCACAAACACCCGCCGCAGCTTCAGCGAAATTCTTGGCGTCCCCATGTTCTTCCAGTAAATGTCAGTCGCCAAGGGCGCACGCTCAACCTTCCACTGATTCCGCCGCAACCGCAACTCCATAACGGAAAAGAACTTCCCAATCCTCCTCCTCTTCTCATTCTGAAAATCCTGAACAGCCTTATTAGCAGTATACACATCCCTGAACATAACAAAGGCAACACCAGCACCGGGGGCACACCCTTCTTTATAATCAGCCAGCTCACTCTCCAACTCAGCCCTCAACTCCTGCAACTTCCTCAACCTCTCTTCATCACTGTAACCAAACCTCCGAATAAAATCAACAAAAGAACCCTTCAACCAATTCCAACAACAAACCACCGAACCCCACAGTCCGGTGGGGCCGCCACCGCCACCATGATCACTGTCCTCATCCGGCAAAAGCTGAGAGTCCAACCTGGCCACCAGCCACGAAATCTCATCCCTCACACGCAACAATTCATTGGCTAAATCATCCAAAGCACACAAATCCATTGGGACAATAACCTTATAAACCTTCCCGGGGTACCTATACTGAAAATACTCATGCAAAATTGCCCTATCAGCACCTATAATTTTGGGCAAACCCTGAACCATGATAGTGAATATAGCAGTTGAATTCGCAGTGGGATCGCTCAAGTTACCGTACCCGTCTCTGAACCTAGTAATCCGCAACCGCTCCTCGGTGGCGGAGATTCCGAAGTGGACGAGGACCGCGACGACGACGGCGAAGAGGAAGTGAATCCAGAGCAAAGGAGAGCCCTTCTCGATGTGCGTGATGGTGGTTTTGGAGAAGCCGTCGGTCAAGGGGGCAGTGCCGGCGGAGAGGTTGAGGGGGAGGAGGACGGCGAGGGAGAGGACGGAGAGGGAGAGGAGGAGGGCGCAGCTGCCGCCCTCGATGAGGAGGAACTGCGCGGCGTCGGCGCCGCAGTGGCGGCCGATTTCTCTGCCGGTGGCGTGCCAGACGGCGAGGAGCTTGGAGGCGATGGCGGCGGGGCCCGGCATGCGGCGGTGATCGCTGCGGAGCTTCACGAGGAGGAAGATCAGAAGGCAGCAGGCGGAGCCGATCGCGGAGATGTTCAGGAGATAGTCGATGTTGCCGTACCAGGTGTTGAAGGGGTCGCCGTCGTCTCCACCGGAGGACGACGGCGGCGGAGGGAGAGGGTCTCCCATCGCGAATTGAGTCCAATTCGGGGGTGGATTATCTTCGTTCGTTAGGGTTAGGGTTGGGAGGGAAATTGATGATGGAAGGGATGAGATTGATTGAAGAAAAGGAGAAGAAAGGAATTTGGACGCACGACACGACACATGGAATTTTCAGTTTTTTTTTCGTATCATTGTACTTTTATGTTCTGTTTTTGTTGTTGCCTCCCGTGGCTCCGTCTGCCAACTTGTGTAAGACGGTGGATCAACCTTGCTACTTTGAAGTTTGAACAGGATGCTTCATTAATCTTTATTTTAATTAATCTTCGGTTAACTTTATATGCTAAAATAAACTTTTATTACTTTAAATTTAAGATGTGATACTTATCAAATTAGATTTAATTGTATAAAAGTTACGAAATTCAAATAATGTAAAGTCTACTATCGCTTCTTTAAAGTAATTTAAAAAAAGTTAATAAATTTATCATAAATAAAAAATTATAATTAAATTATTATATAAAATTATTTCATATTATTAATCTATTATCATTAATTTAAATAATGTTTAAATAAAAATTAGCCATACATAGTATAAAAAAAAAATGTCTTAAATATGATTTTATTCTTCTATTTTAATTTAATACTTAAAAATTTTACAATGTATTTTTTAATCTTTTCAAGTATATTAATTGGATAAAAAAAATCTTAATTTTACAATTTTACAAGTAGAAGAATATGATAACAATTTTTTTTATTTATTAATTGTTTATTAAATTTATTTTTCACATGATTTTTATAATATTTATTATTTTTTTTGTTTGTTTTTAGAACCGAATAATAGTTGAATTCAAAATTATATTTCCAAATTGAAAATGTGAATGCTAAAAATTATTTTGACTCAATTTAATGTAAAGAGTCAAATTAAAAAATTTAAGAGACACACAAGATACTAAGTTAAATATAATAAAAAACATAAATGATTAACAGTGTATTTATAATTTTACATCTATATTAAAATACACAAGAAACTTTTAAAAAAAAATCATATTACTTTTATTCTCCTAAAAAATGTAAGACTTTGAATTTGTTTAGATAAATGCCTCTAAATGGATTTTTAAGAAAAAAAAAAAAGAAATATTTAGAGGTTAAAATTATTTTATCGATTATCTAATTCGTAAAAGTTTCATGTCTTTTAAAAAAAATTATGTGAAAGAACTTATACTAATTAGCTATTAGATATAATAATTCTAACTTCTAAAAAAACAATTTTTTTTTCTTCTTATTTTCTTATCTAAAAGTCATTAAAGTAATGTATTCAAATAAACTTTTTTACAATTTAGTTATTGAATAAATTAATTTAACTTTTGTAAAAATATTTTTTTTCATATTTACTTCTCTATAAATTTATGACATTTATGATCTGATTTGACATATAATGTAGATAACATTCTTTATTATTTATTTAATTTGCATATGAACAAAGAGAAAAAAAGAAGTCACATTATAAAAAATAAAAAAGCTACCTATTCCATCAAAATGTGTGCCTAAAGTAAGTATAAGCTTATTTGGAAAATCACAATCAAAGCCTATTTTGGGAAATCACAATCAAAACCTTTTTTTGATTATAAGTTGTTTGAAAAATAATTTTTTGATAAAATAATGTGTTTAGAAAATTATCGTTTGTTTCCATCTAACATCTATTTATAATTAAAACTTGGTTTTCAAGACCATAAGCTTTTCTTATGTAAAAGGTTTGCAAAAAGTTTTTTGAAATCATAATTCTACCATTTTCTTTTTGTGACTTTCTATCTTTACAACTTTTTACGGTTGATCATATAACATTCTTGACCATTCATGTATAATTGTATGATTCAAATTTATTCCTCTCAATCTAAAAATAATATGTCTCTCTTACTAAGTATTTGCACACACATGGAAACAACTTACTCTAAGAGTAAGTCATGCTTAACTTAAATCCAACTAATAACTTTTCTAGACATTGAATTTCAATAAACCAATTGTTGGATTGGGTTTTGAGTTTAATTTTTCTTGAATTAGATAAGAACATTATCAATGACATAGTTAATTTTATATATATTTAACGCAATTGATTCAACTAAAGACCATTAACAAATTAGAATACTAATATTAATTAATTTATTTTAATATACAATATACTTTTCAAAACATAAATAAATACTGCCTATAATATTATTGTTGTAACATCCAATTTTTGTTACATAACTAATAGAAGAAAGATTAAATTTTATTTTAATTTAAAAACTCTTTTATTAAACTATTTATGAAAAAGACCGCGAAGTTTTCTCAATTTTCAAAATCATTAAATATTATTCAAAGCTTAAAGTATAAACCACAAGTTTATAAAACCAAATTAAATCATTTACAATGGTTTAAGGTACTTCACACTTTTTTTTTTTTTTAGAAATACAACTTAGCAAGGAATGAAGGAGGAATGTAGCTTCAAACTTGTATACATTCCATCTATAATGACTCCAAGAGAACTCCAACTAAACTCATTTGCTCCCTGTACAACAAGATCGAGATCATCACATTCACAACCATATATGCCACATGCAAGAGTAAGCTTAGAATAAATACATATAGAAATAAGGCAATTCAAATTATGAAAATAGAAAAACTAACTAATAACTCCATGGCACAATCATCTCAACTAAATCATATAACATAGTTATAAAACAAATTCACAGTCATCAACAATAACATAACTCTATCACAACATAAACCATCACATCTCATTACATCTAGTCGTCAAATATCACAATCTTTATCAATCATCAAAAGTTATTAGTCAGCGATCCCCATAGGATGATCATGTGGGGGAAGTGTGGTTTTATAAAAAATAAACAAGTATATATGTTGGCTTACCTTTGTAAGTTTGCAAAACCTTACATTTATAAGGATTTGCCCACTTGTTTATTCTATAGGCTCATTCTCGCTAGCCACCACAAAAACCCTCAGTACTAGGTTGAGAGCTTGACACTGCCAACTTACATGCCTATTTATATGCCCGTGCACCAACTATACACGCCTATGCACCAATCGTGCATACATGATATATTTATGTGCACCAGTTATGCACCCACCGTATACCAACAACAACACATATTTGGAATCCTCTACAGTTCTAGGTATGTCACCTCTGTACTCGCCATCTCTAATGACCTAACTTAAGGATCCAAATACATCTCACAATCCACACACCAAATAGGCTTGGATTACTCGAGATTTGAGATACAACACCACTGTACCCACCATTGCACACATGGTTCGTCTTAAATATCCAAGTTTCACACTATCATCACCAACAACAACATTCTATTTCCTATACGCTAAAGGGTCACTAAGCTTCTTAGGAAGTGGTTCTCAACACTCTAACATGCCATCCAGAGTCAAAACACAGGGGTGGTACTTGAGAAGATACCCCACTAGGTAAGACCCCCAGGTCGCTTTAGTGGGACGAAGTTCTGACATGGAACTCCCCCTCTCAAGTATACCATTTTCATTAACAACAAAAGTCTTTCAAAAGGACATAACTACATCTTTTAATATATAGGAATGAATACAACAAAAAACAATATTATTATTCATCATCAATATCTCACAAATATTTCATTCATATTCATTTCCCACATTCATAAAACATCATATACATTTAAACAACTAATTTATATCATTCACAACATTATTCATGATTAACTCAACTATAATGCATTCATCTCATCAATTTCTATCATGCGTCTAAGGCTATTATTTGTTATAACCATGATATTTATAAATATACTAGCTCATTAAAGTTGCTTCTTATCTCATTTTAAAGTTATGAATATTATCTACAATTCATATGTTTATCTAAAGACCGAGTTTGAAAGTATACCATACCTAAATTATGAGCAAAGTGAAACTTTTACCAATTTGTGACAGCTTAACCATTACTTTCTAATTTGATCATATCTAGAGTTTCACATAATATTTTTGAGTGAATCCAAAGTCATTCGTTACTAAACATCTGCATCTACAACTTTCCTAAAGACTATATTTTCAAATTCTAACTCTAAAATTGAGTTACTCACTAAAACAAATTCTGAGTGAAAAAAGAACACTACAAAGAGCACGATTTTGAGCCAATTATTCATTCCCTTTCAACAACATAGATTCATTCTTTATCTTGGTGAACATTCCAGTAGCAACTACACCCTATCAAGGCATTTCCATGCAATTACATACATCTATATCTACTTAAACCATCAATTACACGCACATACACATAAGAGCAAAACAAAGTTTCAATGGAAGCAAAATCTAAATTTCATAACAGAAACACAATTTTATAACAGCTGAAACAACAATCTAATGGTAGCACAATAAAGTTCCAATAACAATAGAATAAGGGCTCAATGGAGAAGGATTCTATTCATGGAATTATATAAGAATGATTTTTTATACTTAACTTTCCTATTTGTATCTATGCTCTTTACTAGACATATCCCATTTTGCTTTGATACCATATACTAGTCCTAAACCAAATTACATATAAACACATAACTAAACTATAACCAATATTAATTTATTCATTTTAAACACTTCAAATTAAATTTATTTTCTCTTATAATTTAACTAAATAACTTTTTAACACAATTACTAAAACTCAAACTCAATGTTACAATCGCAATGTTATAATATGATTCAACTATTTTTTTAACAACCAAAAATTAAATTTTATTGAAAAAGGCATTTTTATTGAAAAAGGCACTAAATATGACAACATGACTGACTATTAGATTTGTAAGAAAAAGTTAAGAAAATAAACCATTTTTGTTCTTGAAGATGTAAATTACGGATAGTTTTATCCTTAAAAAATGAAAATAAAAATATCTAAAACAGTATCGTTAACATATATATATATATATATATATATATATTATTTATTTATTTGTATACTCATATCATTAAAAAATATAAATTTTACAAGAATAATTTTAACTATACCAAATTATTGTTTAAAAGGGAAAATTAATGAAAAAAAACTTTTATTAAATGATCAATTTAATATCACCCAAAAAATATGATTTCAAGGATATATTTATCGAACCAAGAGAAAACCAGCTCATACTTAATTTCCTATTTTCTCATCCTCCTCAATTTCCTTTAAAAGTCAGCATGCACTTAATTATCTCATTAATTATTGCAATAGACAGTTTGATCTTCATTACTTCAATGGTCGTGTTACCACACTAAAACTTTCATTACGATTATGTTAAGCCGAGCCTATAATTATGACTCTAGTTGAATTTCCTAAAGAAAAAGTAGAACTATAGTGGTATATTGTTTGTGATTTTAATCGATTCAATTGTTAAATTATCTGTGTAAATTTTTGTAATAATTGGTCAACAAAATAAAAAAAAAATTGAACAATTCATATTTTTTAATATTTTACAACTATATTTTAGGTCATTTTGTTCAATATACAAATATTACTAAATTGATTTTTCATGTATATCAAATTATGCTTCAACATGATAAAAAAAACCCCTAATATTAATAAATGACGATTTTAACATCTCCGAAAATCAAAATAAATGTGATGTCAAGTATATATCTTAATTGAACCAATAGCAAAACCAGACCAAATTTGATGGTTTTCAAATTTTTTTTTTTTGGGAATCTTTAATTTCCTCCCTTCTCAAAACGCTACAATTTTTTTCCTTAAAAAGTCAACATACACTTAATTATTTCATTACACATTTTCATCATCATTACTTCAATGATCGTTACCACACTAGTAAAACCTTCATCCCAGCCGTGAGTCATGGCTCTAATTAAATTCAATTAAATTTTTTTTTAAAAAAAAGCATAACAAAACGGCAGTGACCATAAAATAGAAAAGAAAAAGAGAGGAGTGTGTAATATTCACAAAATTGAGCGAGAGTTAGTTGGTGTAGATGACCCCTTTTTCTTCGGTGTGTGTCGAGAAAGACCAGAGTAGATAGATAGATAATAGAAAGAGAAAAAAAAAAAAAAAAGAAGAGTTTTTCATTTTTCAAGTTTTGAGGTCACTCATCATCACTCACTTCCACCGATGACTGATCATTAACAACGCCTTTAGTTTTCTTCTTCAATTATCCCAAAACTTTCTTCTTCTTTCCCTATCCTCTGTTCCCAAAAAACGCGTCAACGTACAAAACACAAAAACCCTATCACCACAACACACACACACTTCACTTTCTTGGATCTGTAGATCTAACGTTGTTGCATCACACAACGGTTCCCGTGCCGCCTCTGCAACATAGTATTGCTCTTTCCCCCCTCTGCTGTTCTATTACTTCTTTATTATTCACTTCTCTATTGTTTATTTTATGTTTTTTATTTTCAGGTGCTGGTTTTACTGAAATTCAACGGTTGAATTTCTTGGATTTTAGTGTTGGGTTGGACTTTGAAAATTGAAATTGATTGGTAACAGTACAATAGGTGTATATTGTTTATTTATTGTTGTTGTTGTTGTTATTTGTTTATATAATTATATAATAATAATAGAGGGTGGTGGAGTTGGAGCATCCATTTGTGGATGTGAAGGAATAGGAGGTTGTTTTGGGGTGAAATGAGGGATGCTATCAAGGTTGATGGACTTTCTGACTGCCTGCTGGCGGCGAAGATCCTCCGACGGAAAGGGTTCCGAGGTTTCTGGGCGGAAGGAAGGGCTGCTGTGGTACAAGGATGCCGGGCAGCACTTGTTTGGTGAATACTCAATGGCTGTTGTCCAGGCCAACAACCTGCTCGAGGACCAGAGCCAGATTGAGTCTGGTCCTCTCAGCTTGCTTGACACTGGCCCTTATGGCACCTTTGTTGGTGTTTACGATGGACATGGCGGACCTGAGACCTCGCGCTATGTCTGTGATCATCTCTTCCAACATCTAAAAAGTAATGGCTTTTTTAGTTTTTGTGAATTGTGATTATGATGATGACTCTCCATGTTGTAGAGGGATTCACAGGTGTTCTATGCCGTTGAATGTGTATCGCATCAGTTAGAAAAAAAAATGGAGTTAAAGTGGTGAATGGTGATGTTGATGTCCCCAAAAGTTGATGTGGCACATTTTCAATAGTATGGAGCAAGATTATTATTGTCTTGCTCTAGGAGCACCTGTGAATTTCGGTTGGACAAAACTTAGATATAATTCTATAGGTGCTGTTTGTGCTGTTCTCCAAGCAGAATTAGAGATTCACCTTGATAATCTGTGTAATAAAGGTTTGTAGTGAAGGATTATGCAAACTACCGAGGTAGAACTGTAATTCTGATTGGAGAACAGTACAAATGTATATAAGTTTTGTCCTTTCAGTTCTACTCATTACTCAATGTTGCTTGTGAACATTTGTACTGATGTATGTGCATGTATTTTTTTTAAGGATTTGCAACTGAGCAGAAGTCCATGTCTGTGGAGGTTATTCGGAAGGCATACCAAGCCACAGAAGAAGGTTTTTTGTCGGTGGTTACCAAACAGTGGCCTCTGAATCCCCAAATTGCTGCTGTGGGAACTTGTTGTTTGGCTGGTGTGATTTGTGGTGGTATCCTCTATATTGCCAATCTTGGTGATTCCCGTGCTGTGCTTGGCCGGGTTGTCAGAGCAACTGGGGAGGTTTTGGCGATCCAGCTTTCGTCAGAGCATAATGTGGGCATAGAATCTGTGAGACAAGAGATGCATTCTTTGCATCCGGATGACTCAAAAATTGTGGTTCTAAAGCACAATGTATGGCGGGTGAAGGGTCTGATACAGGTAAGTTTTACATGTGAATCTTAGTGATTAGCCTTTATTTTTGGTATAATTTTTTCAACAATGCGATCTGCATCTTTCCCAAATTCTTCTGTCCTTTTGTTTTTGAAATTGGAAAAAGGGTTTTTAATTGTCACCATATTGCTAGTCATATAATTGGAAAAAGGGTTTTTAATCTTTGGGTATAAGCATCCTTTCATTAGTTGAACCATTTTTTTTTTATTGAGATATAAGCACTGTATCTATTTTCCCTGTACTAATGGATCTATTTCTATTAGATTAGTTAGGAATTGTGATATTAAGTTACTTTTAAAATGTGCAAACCTCATAAGGTATAAGTAGTTTTCTTTTTGGGGTGAGAAAAAGAGAGTTCCAGTATTTTCAACCAAATAAACGAGAAATTGAAGTGATATGCTCTGTTTTAATCGTAGTTGATATTGCAGCTTTGTGCAACCCATTTATTGGTACAAAGGACTGTCATATTTTTTAATAGTAGTTAAGAGATGAAAGCATTGCATCTAATGGCTATTATACAAGCTCTCATCTCTCATAATAGTCTTATGCTCTCACCTGAAATAGCCTCTCTCTCTCTCTCTATATATATATATATATATATACATACATACATATATATATATATATATTATTACAAAATCAGGGTTATTCATGTGTTATTGAGTTTTGTTATAATAGTAGTTCTATTGGCTGGGCTTGTTCTACACTAGTACTTAGATTAGTAATATTATTAGGAATTATTGGTTCTTTTTTTCTTCTAATAAGTTAATGCTACAAAACTTAAAAAATTCATCAAAATTTTGATGGAATTCTGCCAGATTCAGCTCAAGAATGGTTGTTGGATAAGATAAAACGATAGGGACCACTAACCAATCCAACTTATCCTATAAAAAATTCTAGCTTATCTAGCATTTTCCTTATCAACTATATCATATCATATGAATATCAATCAGATATGTTCTTTCTCCTCTCTTCTTTTCCATCATACCACTGTAATTCAACTTGATGTTACTGTAATTTACACCCTCATTTGGTCTCGCTACATATCCATGTTCATCTTTTAGATCTCTGGATGGAATTGGTGTTCATAGACGTTATTTGAGGTAGGGTTGGTCTAGGCTTATATGTTATCTGAGGTGTTGAAGGGGTGTCTTTGGTTTTCTCCCAGTTGGGAAAATGAAAAATTTAGAATTAGGAGAACTGACACTTTTCTGATTTTACATGATTTGATGTAAATTATAGTCATGTTGAGCTGTTCAAGGATATTCACCTTTGTTTCCTATGGAAGCTGACAACTTTCTATTCCTTAACGATGATGGAATCACAGTGGCTGAACCTTTTTTATGTGTATTTTAATTAAGATTTGAGTCATATCTGTGGTTTAGTTACAAAAAGATCTAGCAGGCTTAGCAATGGTGTGGGTAGGGGCAGGTTTTTGCTCAACCTGACCCTGTCCTCCAAGAAAATATTAGATTTAGAACTCATCCTACTTGCCTGCCCTGCACTTCAGAAAATTTTAAGTTATATTTATACAATTGTTAATTACAATCTTAAAATTAATCTATATATTATCTCATATAAACTGAAAGATATGACAAGGATAAGTGTTGAACTAGTGAAGATAAATTAATATAATTGACTTTATCAGTGTCAAAGATAACAATGTTTTAGATTAGGAGTGCAGGACTGCAGAGCAGAGTGAGTTGATGTCTAATCCTGCACCTATGCAGCCTCACGTGGGTTGGGGTGAAACTGCCAAGTGCCAAACCTAGAATGTAGCTTTACTGAGTTCATGATTCAAGATCTTCTTCCAACAAAGCAAATGAAGGATATGACCATAAAGGATGCTAATTTCAGTGAATTTGGTCTCTGTATAATGATATTAAATTATATAGGTTATGCTTGACCCAACCTTTCGTTTGGCTTAAAAGTTACTTTAAAGTTGAAGCTCATAATAAGAGCTTTAAAAATAAAGTAGAAATTGTTTGATAATTTTCATTTCTTTTAGCTTAAGAAATGACTTGATAGAGCAGAGAAAGCAGGGAGAGAGACAGGAGAACAAGGGGAGTGAGAGTGATTAGAGAGGGAAGAAAGAGAGAGAAGAGACAAGAGAGTGAGTGGGGAGAGAGTTAGAGCAAGAGAGAGTGGGGTGAGAGATAGAGCATGGAGAGAGAGAAGCCAACTTTTTCTAAAAGCTCCTTCACCTAGCCTTTTTTAAAATGCTACTCGTTTCCTTTTTCTTTTATAAAAATAATCTAATTAACTTTTTAAGAGCTTTTTAGAAAATGTGTTGGCCAAATTTCTTCTTTTAAGGAGCAAACAAAAAAGCTTAAAAAAGCTAGACCAAACATAACATTAGATTTATCATGTAATACAACTTGGTTATGAAATTTTTATGTGGCAGATTTCAAGATCCATTGGCGATGTATACCTAAAAAAGGCTGAATTCAACAAGGAACCATTGTATGCTAAGTTTCGTATCCGGGATGGTTTTAAGAGGCCCATTTTGAGCTCTGACCCATCAATTTCTGTTCATGAACTTCAAGAGCATGATCAATTTCTCATATTTGCTTCTGACGGTCTTTGGGAACACCTTAGCAATCAGGATGCTGTTGATATAGTTCAAAACAACCCACACAATGTAAGATAATTGTACTATATGGTTGTTTCTATATTGTTTTATGATTGACTTCATTCATGTACTCTGTTAGAGTATTTAGAGCTTAATTTTCTTACCATGCTTTTCCATGGACTAATGTGTCATTACTGTTTTCATTATTTCATTTAGGTCATGCTAACATGCTCTCCTCATGTAAATGCTACTGGTTACAGTCTTGAATGTTAAAATGAAGAGACTATTATATATTTTGCTTACAATGCACAATTTTAACAAAAAAAATTGATATTTTTAAGAGATGGATCACATAAAATAGTAGCACCAACGAGTGAAAGATAGCTGCTGGCATTACATGTTTTATGTCTTGCAGGGAATTGCTCGGAGGCTCATCAAAGTCGCTTTACAGGAAGCAGCAAAGAAGAGAGAGATGAGGTACTCTGATTTGAAGAAAATTGATCGCGGTGTCCGCCGGCATTTCCACGATGACATCACAGTTGTAGTTGTATTTCTTGACTCCAATCTCGTCAGCAGAGCCAGCTCGGTAAGAGGTCCTCCTTTGTCGGTGAGAGGAGGTGGCGTTCCCCTACCTTCTAGATCCTTGGCTCCCTGTGCTGCACCTATGGAAACTTAGTTCAGGTTGATGAAGCTAAGCTGGCTGTAGTATGATCTGTTGTTATGCTTGTATGTAGTGTTGTACCCTTTTAGCAGACATTGAGCTCTGGTGTGACACACCAGATTGTATATCCAATTTAACAGAGATTGCAAAAATGTTCGGTCAATTAGTACAATGTAACAAGTGACTTGGGGTATGTAACTTGCGTGAGTAAAAGCATCATGGAAGTAGAGTACCAAAGCCAAAGGTGACCTTTGAATATTTGATCATTAAGAGGCAATCAATCATGTTTGCATTGCATCTCATATTTTTCTCATCCAATTGGGAGTGATTTCTGTAGCTTGTTCATGCGTGCACTCCTTTGAATGCATCATAATTAGTTGGTTTGTCACATGCAAAACTAAATAGTTAAGTATCCAAAGTTAATATTGGTTGTTATCCTTGTTTCATTTGGGTTATGTTTGATACAAAAGGATGATAAATATGAATTTTGGATCTAATGGTAGGTATGGAAAAGATGGGTACACAATGTTTGCAATGGAAGTTTCAAGTGTTTCTATCACTTATGTTAGCATATCTTTATTCTTCACACATTGCAATGTGTGTGTTTTATTATTATTTTTTTTTTACGGCTTTTATTTTTATTTATTAATATAACGATTTGATGATTGCATTAATCTTGACTTGGGATGAAGAATACGTGGCATAATAAGGAGCTCTGAATTGAAGTAGAAAATGAAAATTGAAGAGCTTTATATGGATAATGAAAATTGAAGAGCTTTATATGGATGAAAATTGATAGAAAGACCAAATTTATTTAATTTTAAAAATTAAGAAATTAAATGGCTTGAAAGAAATGTAGGATATCAAAATTGCACAACGGCCTCCAAATTAAAGAAACCAAAAGTGCTATTAAATTATTTTTAAATAATTTTTTTTTCTAAACTTTAATTCTGAATATTGTTGTTTGTTAAACTATTAACTAAATGAGTAATTTCTCTGTTCCTTCTATTCTCATTTTAGCTCATCTATTTTGTTTTGTTTTTAATTCTTTCTTTTCCAGTTCCACGATCTATAATTCTATATTCACCAAAGTTGGAAGAAACCCTATAAAAATATCTTGAAAGAAATAAAACAAAAAAAGAAGAAGCAAAAAAACAATATTAGAAAACACAGAAATTGCTCAATTTATCTCCAATGTTCTCCCCGACTATGCATACACATTACACACACTTGCAATGTCGAGATTCATTGAAGCTCCATTAAATACTCAGACACAGTTTACCATCCATAATGTAGTGGTCTTACAAGATTCTAACAAGATTGTTTTTGATAAAGAATACATGTGCTCTAGACAAAAAATATACACACACTCATAATATTGAGATTCATCTTTACCCTTGAATCCTGAATTCAACATAGGAAAAAGAGTGATGAATGTGATTCACTTAAGGCCACATCTTACATATGATCTCATTCTCTTGTATTCTCCTCAAATTGTTCTTGTCAAATGCCAAAGCTAGTACTTACTGTTATATTCTATCCATGTCAATACTAATACTATTATTTTCTAGGCACCTTAAGTCTGTGCTCTTAAAGGAGAAACTATCCATATCAACATGGAATTTCTCTAATCCAACACTGCCAATACTAACAAAGCTTTGTGAACAATCGTATGATTCAACTGTCTCTGACTTTGTTGATTGCTGGGATGAGCCAATTAGTGTAAGGAATCCCTTTGAAGACTTCTCTAGTTCTTGACACACCTTTGTCATTGTTGGACGATGTTTAGGTTCTTCAACCACACATCTTAGACCAAGTTGCCCCATCTTTAGCATAACTTCCATGTTGCATGGCTCACTTTGACATAGTAGATTTGCATCTATGATTTCTTCAACACCACCCTTCTCTAAGCTTGGCCTTGCCTGCATGAGACATACCAATCTATTGTAATGAAGTAAATAAACTATAGTGATCATCTTAGTTTATTACTAATAAGTCGTTGGTTTTAGTGGTACTGGACTTAGTCCTTTTAAACAATATCTTAGGTTTGACCTTTGTGAATAGAAAAAAGACCTCATCAAAGGTGGTCAGCTAGGTCATCTGATGGATATTAGTCATCGGCAAAGCCACTAGATACTCTGTATCAATCACATGATAATCTAAAAATCATCTTAGTTTATTATCATTTGACAAATAGGACACTAACATAAAGCAAATCTTTGTTGCAATGGAAGAAGATTAGGGGTTTAATGCATTGCTTACCCAGTCAATAATATGCTGATTACTTTGGTTAACAGTGGAATCCACCACAGGTCTAGCTGAAACAAGTTGCAAAAGTATGATGCCAAAGCTATAAACATCGCTGAATTTGGTCAAATGAAAGCTTGAACAATAGGCAGGGTCAAGGTACCCTGGTGTCCCTTTAACCTGGCTGCTGACATGTGAGTGATCACCACTTGGCCCTGATCTCACTAACCCAAAATCTGAAACCTTAGCCTCAAAACCTTCCCCTAATAGGATATTACTTGGTTTGATGTCACGGTGAATTATACTTGGCCTCACTCCTTCATGCAAATAAGCTATGCCTACAAAAAGTAGTACCAAACAATTCTTTTTAATTAGAGGGTTTTGGGTCAACATCCGTTTGGATAAATGTCTCTACAAGAACTTTCAAGAGAAAAAAATATGAAGAAAAATTGAAATTAATTTTTTCATAAGTTAAAATTAGTTTTTTTAATAATTAATTTGTAGAAATTTCACATATTTTAGGAGAAACTATATAAGAGAATTTCTATAAATTAACTATTAGAGAAGTTATTTTTAACTTCTTGATAAATTAATTTTATTTTTTCTTCATATTTATTTTTTCTTAGAAGTCCTTTTAGAGTAGTAATATGCCCAAAATGTCCTAAATCAACTGGGGACTAGCATTTAAAGGGTAAACCTCTTGCTGCTCCTATTGCTATGTTTAGTCTTTGCTTCCAAGTTAAGCTTATTCTGTTTCCTACAAAAAAACCAACATTCATAGGCATGCATTAGTAGTGTCAGAATCAAAGATATGAGGAGCTAGCTAATCATGAGTTTTCTATTCATGCATGGCTTGAATCCTTTTTAATCTATATGTTTTAATCCTTGCTTCCTTCTTTCTTCATGATTTGGATAGTGTTTGAGTGAGGAAGCATGTTAGCGGAGGAAAAAAATCCTTTAGCCTACACATATGGTTTGTCTGGGCAAACTTCTTTAGAAGGTTTCTTATGAAAAAATGAAATTAACTATTCTAAAGTTAAAATTATCTTCTTTAATAATTAATTTATAGAAACCTCCCGTAATAGTTTTAACTTATAGTATGGTTTAAGAAGGATAAACAATAAACTTACCCATGATGTACTCAAGCAGTGAACCATTTGGAACATATTCATAGACTAGTATTTTGGCTCCATTTCTTTCTGATCAAGACATAATTAGACCAAGTTAGAATAGAATTGTGTTGGAATAACTCCCTCTCAACACTGAGAATTGCTGATGCATATATATACCACAAAAGCAATGAAAGCTTTTAAAATGAATGATATAAAGAACATCAACAGATTAAACAGTTTTTTTTACTCAATTTTTACAGCACAATTAAGAGGGAACTTTTGTGAGTCATAGTCACCTGGTTCTTCACAGTATCCAATTAGACCAATAAGATTCATGTGCCGTACAGCTGAAAGGAGCCTAACTTCTGTCAAGAACAAAGAATAATTGTCAAGAATAAAAAATTGAATTTTCTTGTTTGTGTGAATCATGGTTTTAAATTGCAGTTGTGGTCGCAATTGCATTGCAATTATCAAAACTGCAAGTGCAATATATTTGTGACCACCATTACGATTTTAAAACCATGATGGGAGAGTTGTGAGGAGAATTGGCAAGAGTCTAACCATTTCTGAATTCTTCCACACTTGAGAATGATTCAGAATGAGCTCTCTTGATGGCTAGTGTTCCTTCTAAGTCAAAGGTTCCTTTGTAGACATTTCCAAATGCACCAGAACCCAGCAAGCAATCCTGGCTAAAATTTTTGGTTGCTCTCTCTAGTTCCTTAAAATCAAAATACCTCAATGATATTTTATCATATTCAAAGCTTTTATCTTCCTTTCCTACAACAATGAAAAAAAAAGACTTCAAAGATTCAGTGTCACCTTAGGTGAAAGAAAAAACTCATCGGAAAGAACACCACTAAAAGTAGTAAGACAGATTTTCTGATAGAGATTAGTCATTAATTAAATCAATGGTTACTTTGTATTAATAATATGGTAATAAAATAAAAACCTTACGTGAAAGAAATACTTGAATTTGTAAGAATTTCTGTGTTTGTTTTAGTCCTTAATTACTGCTAGACTCATTTGGTTGATGATTTTTCATATTTTTGTTTGGTTTTGGTTTTTACAACTGCAGCTCACTCACCTTTCAAAGTCTTTCTTTGCTTAAGAAATGGAATGACCTTTCTCCTGAAGAGGAAGTAGAGTAAAGCCACTACCATTGTTGTTAAAATGCCAGCAATAAATTCCAGCAACATCTTATGTGCAGATCCACTTCTATTTTTCATAGGTTGTTGTGTTGTGCTATTGCATGTGGTGAAGCCTCCACCAAACAGTGGAAACATCAAATTTGCAATCTTAATGATGATGTTCTGTTCTCTACAAAACTACAAATTTTGTGACATTTCCTTTTTCTAACTTCAATTGGGACCCATGTTACATAGATGGCCTTGTTTTTTTTTTTTTTTTAAGGGCACTCACAATTTGGCTTACTTGGTCATATCTTGGGACGGCATATAAGCCAAGACATTATTCCTATTGTATAACAACAAAAGATAAATGTTAGTTGCATGCTCTTTTTGATACACTATTTTTTATGCGTTAACATTAATCAATATTATAAAATTGGATGGTTTCCACATTCAAATTGAATGACTTTTTCATTTTATTTAATGATTTTCTCCTAATTTTATAGATTTCAATAAATTTTAACCAATTGAAGAAAGTATGTTCAAAAGAATGTATCTGACAGTGTTAAATTTTTTTTAAGATGCAACGTGAAATAAGAAATAGAGAGTATCATATAGTACTATTCAAGAATTAATATTCGTTGTTGCATTGTGCATGCTTACAAAGTTGGATAGACATGCCGGATAGACTTCAATTAAAGTATCCCAAGTTTAATATTATACATGATATATGATAAATTGTTAATCACAGTAATACATCATACATAGGACTGACCAGGTAAAGTTTGTTTGATTAGCAATTTGCTAACGTCCTTTAGTGTTTGTATTGACCTTATTTTTTAACTTAAGTATTGTTATTATTTATAGTTTGTTGGTTTTTTCTTATATCTTTATTTGTATTTATTATTGATCTTGTTGTTTAAATTATTTTATTATACAACCCCAAGACTATAAATAAGTATAAATGTATTTTATATTCATCACAAATAATATTTTTCTCATCTATATCCCTATAATATCAACAGAGTGTTAGTTCCTACAAAAAAGAAGAGAGTATTAGTTGAAAAATAATTTCTTTCTTCTCTCGTGGAGTCGATATATGGATCTTGCACCAATTAAATCATACTTAATTTGTATTTATGTTTCTATTTCATTTTTGTTTCGAACATAAATTCACTAACGATCATGGTATTGTCCATTTTGGTGTTTAATAAACTTTACAATTTTGTCCTTACAAAGACAGTTAGGTGTACGATGACTGTCATGATTCTTGTAAAAGGTGTTTTGGTGGGTTAAGGAAGGATGTATATAAATACTTATTGGCCTCAACTCCTAAGCGATATGAGACTATCTCACATGCCAGAACAATTTTAGGTTGTCTTTTGTAGATTAACTATGTTCTATCCTATCTTTCCACAAAATGATTCCATTCTTGTTTAACTTTCTGTTCCTACGCCGAGAGTATGGTCTCCTCAGATGCTGGATACTCTTTCCTTTGGTTCTAGTTCCTTTGGCTAGGACTTGTGTGCGGTCCTCATTTGTTGGGATACATCAGTCTTTTGGACTATTCGGTCAGGTGGGGTGCCAAACCGAAGGGGAGTACCTGCAAAGGCACTCTAATGCCCAAGTAAGGTTCAGATCAAATATATGTGAGTTATGTTGCCAAATCAATAATGACTATTGATAATCACTTTATATACGTAAATATTGCATCATATTTTATAGCGATTATCCAATGTTCCAGGATTTCTAGCTTAGTTTGAATTCATTTAATATAGATTTGTATAGTTTTGCTAATTCTAACCATAGAAAGCTATTTTGTGAGAAATATACTCAAATTCATGTTTGTAGGCCTAGGTTCAATAACAAGAGAAGAACATAAAGAATGAAGGCATATAGCACTTAGTGACACATCTCGCTAAGTGCACATAGCATTGAGCGAGACTAGCGGTTTATGCAACGCTAAGTGCAAGATTATGCTAAGCTAAATGTTCTTTCGAACTGAAGATTCGCTTAACGAAAGCCTGTATTTGAGATGAAGTCTGTAGAATTGCAAACTTGAGCTTAGCGGAATGGCGCGCTAAGCGAAGGTCCACTTATATTATATAAGCTTCACTTGTAATTTTTTTAACACATTCAAACTTTAATCAATAGAGCTGCTTCTTCATCCTCTGTTCTCTTCCATTTTGTAACCCTTTTTAAAGCTTCTCATGACAATGAGAGGCTAGTCCATTAGTGTTAAGGACTTGGAACTAGGTGCTTAACATGTAAACACTTTTCTTCATATCTATTCATTGAAATATTTAGTCTAAAGTTCATTTCTCTATCTTTACTCTTGTTATATGATTTGATCAGTTATATATGCATGTTTTAGAGTTTAAATGTCATTGACAAATGCTTTTGAACTTGGAACTGAGTTTGGACTCTCATGGAGTGTATTTCTAGACATAGGATAGACTCCATTAGCTTCGTAAAGATCTCCGAACTTCACCAAACCACTCAATTGAACTTATCGAGACATCGAAAGTGAGGTTGAGTAGTTTAGGCTTGATTTGATGAGATATCATGTTTTGAGCACTTCTAGATCGAAGTTAATATGAAATATTGCTTTGAATGGAGAATATATTTTGTACGTTTACATGGGAAGCAAACTGGTTGAACCAAATCCTCAACATATCCATCATTATCATTTCCTACTCAAGCACGCCAACTGTTTGATCATTGTCCTGAATCAACTTTCTTGTTTTGTTATTTACTTTACTTTTTTTCTTTGTAGTGTTTAGCTTAATTTTTATTGTTACTTATGTTCTACAACACAAACAACTTCTAAAACCAAATTAGTGTTTAGGAATTGATTACTTTACTAATAGTCAATACGGATAATTTCCTGTGGAATCGATATTGGGATCTTCCCTTTTATACTACTTGTGTGATATTTGGTACACTTGCCAAAATATTTCATCAAGTTATTTGGCATTGTTACTGGGGAATTGTTCATAGTATTCGGCAATTAGTATTTTTGTTAACTCTTAGTCATTAGTTCAATTTTGTTTATTGTATAAAATTTCACTTAGCTTATATTCATTTTACATTTTGTTGCAGCAAAGAAATTGCCTTTGTTCTACATGTTGTCTACTACATAATTCTACTGCAAAAGAGGAATTTTTTGCTGCATAATTTTGCATCTTTCTATTGCATAATTTTTCAATTTTTCTATTGCATAATTTGGCATTTTTCTACATAAGTTTGCAACGCTAATTCTGCATAATTGGTTGCACAATTTTTGCAGAACTTGCTTTACATTTTGCCTCTTTATTTTCTGCATAACTACATTATTGAGTGCTTGCTAACCTACTTTCGAGTACTTGAAGTGTATGCGAGGTAGGATCCCAGAAGCTGATCTAATCCCATTGTATTTGGAGATAGAAAGCACTTGTTGGAAGAACAATGCCGCAAGAAGAAAACGGGAAAGAAAAGTGGCTCAAGAAGCTTCTTCTTCCTTACAACCACAAATTGAGATCCCTTCTAGTGCCGAAGAACCAATCATGGAAGACAATCAACCAAAATGCACTCTGGAAGACTATGTGGCTCTTGCCATTTCGGCTCATTTCAAGAGTATCACGATGCCGAAGGTACAAGCCGCAAGTGTCTCATATCCATCTTCGCTCATCCAACTCATACAAGCCAATGTGTTCCATGGCTTGCCTAATGAGGACCCATATGCTCATCTGGCCACCTACATGGAGATTTGCAACATGGTAAAATTGGCAGGGATTCTCGATCATGCAATCTGCCTCAACTTATTCTCATTCTCTCTAGCTAGAAATGCCAAGCAGTGGCTCAATTCCTTCAAAGGTAACACATTCCAGACTTGGGATGATATTGTAGCCAAGTTCCTTAACAAGTATTTTTCAGAGTCCAAGACTGCTCAAGGGAAGACAGAGATTTCCTCTTTCACTCAAAGGGCCGAGGAATCTCTAAGTGAAGCATGGGATTACTTTAAAGGACTGTTGAGGAAAACGCCAACCCATGGCTTTGAGGAGCCAATTTAGATTATTATGTTCATTGATGGGTTAAAGAACCATACCAAGCAACTGTTGGATGCTTCAGGTGGAGGAAAGGTCAAGATGAAGACCGTGGAGGACGCCATAGCGCTAATTGAAAATATAGTTACAAGTGATCATGCTATCACTCATGATAGGACCCATATTCCTCCAAGGAAAGGCATTTTGGAGTTGCATTCTCAAGATTCTATTCTAGCTCAAAACAAAATCCTAACCTAGCAAATCGAGGCTCTTACAAAGAAACTGAGCAACCTTCCACAACAACTTAAGAGTCTTCACACCCAAAACCCTTCTCCAAGGAATTTCTATTGTCAAGTATGTGGAGGAGATCGCGAAAATGGTGTGTGTATGACCTTAGAAGGCCCACATGAAGAAATGAACTACATGGCCAACAACAATAATCGTGGAGGTAATTACAGTGGTTACAATCAGGGCCAATGGGGAAACC
The DNA here is from genome assembly GCA_014843725.1 of Amphicarpaea edgeworthii. Classification (NCBI taxonomy): domain Eukaryota; kingdom Viridiplantae; phylum Streptophyta; class Magnoliopsida; order Fabales; family Fabaceae; genus Amphicarpaea; species Amphicarpaea edgeworthii. The sequence goes on from CM026325.1 coordinate 8,860,336, forward strand.
AAGGTGGAAGCTACAACCGAGAGTGACAATCACATCCCGGGAACAACTATAATAAGGATTCAGGAGGTCCATCAAATAGACCTCAACATCAAGGACCCACTATGTATGAGAGGCAGAACAAGCTGGAAGACTCTTTCACTCGATTCTTGGATATGGCCGCTTCCAACCACAAGAGCAATCAAGCTTCCATTAAGAACATAGAAGTCCAATTGGGATAGCTGGCCAATCAAGTGGCGAAAAAATTCAATGGGAAATTCATTGCCAATACGGAAGTGAACCCAAAAGAGTAATGCAATGCCATAATGACCAGAAGCAGATGCATGGAAGACGCCGCCCTTGAAGCACCAGAACCAAAAGCAGCAGGAGATATTGTCCCTAATAGAGTGATAGAAGATGTGTTAAGTGAGGAGGAAGCTGACAAAGGTCAAGAAGAAGGAATAACAACTGACCAGGGAGATGATTCATGCAAAGATGGTGGAATTTTGACTGAAAAGGCTCCACCAATGCACAAGCCTAAGCACCAATTGGTGAGGAAAGCAAAGGAAGCTCAAGAACAAGAGGTCACAAAGAATTTACCTTATCCTTTGATTCCTTCAAGGAAAGATAAGGAAAGGTATTTTATTAGATTCTTAGAAGTCTTCAAGAAGTTGGAGATCACTATTCCCTTCAGTGAAGCGCTACAAAAGATGCCTTTATATGCCAAGTTCATGAAGGATTTGGTCACTAAGAAGAGGAAATACATTAAAGAAGAGATCATCAATGTGCAGGGCAACTATAGTGCCATCATCTTTAGTGGTAGGGTCAAAGAAATACATTAAAGGACCCTACCACCAAAGTTCAAAGATCCGGGCAGTTTCACAATTCCTTGCACCATTGGAGAGATTTCCATGGGAAAAGCCCTAATTGACTTAGGTGTTAGCATCAACTTAATGCCACTCTTAGTGCTTCAAAGAATTGGAGACTTGGAATTGAAGCCAACTCAGATGACTCTTCAATTTGCAAATTGCTCCATCAAATATCCTTATGGTGTCATAGAGGATGTCATAGTTAAGGTAGGAGAATTCACCTTCCTTGTCGATTTTATCATTATGGACATGGAGGAGGACAAGGAGGTGCCCTTAATTCTAGGAAGACCTTTTATGATGACGGCTAATGTGGTGGTAGATATGGGCAAAGGACATTTCTAGCTGAGTGTGGCCGATCAAAAGGTCACCTTCAATATCTTTGAAGCCATGCACCACCAGAGTGACATCAAGGATTGCCTCCGCATTGATTCATTTGAAGAAGATGTGGTGGAAGCTACTCAGTAGTTGACTTTACACTTCCCACTTGAGCGAGTCCTGGTCAATTCCATGAACTGCCTCACTGTAGAGGAAGAAAATGAAGTCTAAGAGTACAGACATCATTTGGAGAAGTTGAAAGAAATTCCTCCAAGTGAGAATATCTATGAAAAGTTAAAGAATGACAAGGCGGAGAGGCCTAAGCTTAAGTTGAAGACCTTACCTTCTCATCTTAAATACATTTTTTTGGAAGAAAAGGAAGGCAAACCAATAATCATCAGCAATTCTCTGTCTGTTAAGGAAGAAACACAGTTAGTGGAACTTCTCAAGCGTTATTAAGAAGTTGTAGGTTGGCACATCTCTGACCTCAAGGGAATCAATCCATCTTATTGTATGCACAAGATCATGATGAAAGCCAACTACAAGCCAGTGCAACAACCTCAGAGGCGACTTAACCTCACCATGAAGGAAGAAGTGAGGAAAGAAGTGCTAAAACTTCTGGAAGCCAGAATGATTTACCCTATTTCTGACAGTAGCTGGGTGAGTTTAGTTCAAGTAGTGCCAAAGCAAGGTGGAATGACGGCGATCCACAATGATAACAACGAGTTGATACCTACTTGAACTGTCACAAGTTGGAGAATGTGTATTGAGTACAGGAAACTAAATGACGCCATAAGAAAAGACCATTTTCCTTTGCCCTTCATGGACCAAATGCTAGAAAGGTTAGCTGGGCAAGCTTACCGCTTTCTTGATGGCTACTCTGGATATAATCAGATAGCAGTGGACCTAGAGGATCAAGAGAAGATCGCCTTCACTTGCCCTTTCGGAGTTTTTGCTTACTAGAGGATGCCATTCGGATTATGTAATGCTTCGGCCACGTTTCAATGTTGCATGCTTGCTATCTTTGTCGACTTGGTAGAGAAATGCATTGAAGTATTTATGGATGACTTTTCTGTCCTTGGGGCTTCATTCGGCCGATGTCTCTCCAACCTTTAGCTGGTATTGAAGAAATGTAAGGAGAGTAACTTGGTGCTTGTCGCAACTTGGATCACGGCGGGACGACGGTTAAAATCGTAATGTATGGATCAGAGAAGTCGTCACCAATGTTTATTAAGGAAAACATCAGAAAAACCTTTTTTAGAAAAAAATGGTCTTTGAAACCAGATTTGAGTTCGGGAGTCCATTACGTGTAGGGAAGGTATTAGTACCCTACAACGTCCGTCACAAAGACGGTTACCTTTAATTAATTAAGCAAAATCTTTTATAATTTCTAGACATTTATCTCACCAAAACATTACTAGAAAAGAATAATTAATTTTACTAAAGGAAAGAAAGAAATATTTTTATTCTTTTTTTTTTATTTCTTAATTTAGGACTCTTGAGTTGTCGCAACTCATTTATCCTAAAAAACACTTTGAAAAATTGACAGAGGTATACACCCAAGCCAATTCATCTTTATTATTATTTTTAAAATGATTTTAATTTAAACAACTATTGATAATTAAAGAAAGTGCAACTTAGTAAAACGGAGGTGTAGACAGAAATATGGCCCCAAAACGAGAAGCTGTAATTTAGTAAAATGAAGGTGTAAATAGAAATCTGGCCCAAGACAAATGTGTTGCGGTTTAGTAATATATGGTAGTGTAAACAGCAAACTGGCCCAAGATAAATGTGTCGCAGTTTAGTAATGTAGGGGGGGCGTAAATAGAAAAATGGCCTAAACGCGAAATTAAAATTTGGGGGGTTTCCTTTCCCTCATTCATTCTGCTGCTTGAGCCCTTGAGCTCTAGGGTTCGCGAGAGTGAGGAAGAGGCGAGAGGCTGGGGGTTGGTCGCGTAGCGGGGGTGAGGTGAGGCGGAGGCATGGCGGTCGGGGGTGGATGGCGCGGCGTTGGGCGAGCGAGGTGAGTGAGATCACGATGGCGAGGAGTGACGGCGCGCGACCGGGCACGGCGGGGGTGCGAGGCTGGGCGCGAGCAAGGCGGGTGCGATCACGATGGCGAGGAGTGACGGCGTGACCGGGCACGGCGGGGGTGCGAGGTCGGGCGCAAGCAAGGCGGGTGCGATCACGATGGCGAGGAGTGGCGCGCGCGACCGGGCACACGGCGGGGGTGCGAGGTCAGGCGCGAGCAAGGCGGGTGCGGAGGGGTCACGGCGCGAGGATGCAACCCTTCCTCTTTCTCATTCCCCTTTCCTTTCTCTATTTCTACTTCTCCTTTGTCTTGAACTGATTTTCTCTGTTTGATTGGTTTCTCTCGATTTGCTTCTTTTGCTATAAAGGGATGGTGATTTGATTTTGATTTTTGGTGGCTTTGTTTATGCTTGTATTTGGGACTGAATTTCAATTGCTCTGGTGTTGGTGATTTGATTTGTCTCGTATGCTTATGTCTCTAATCATGCCCCCGCATCTGTCTCTGCGTATGTCTATTGTCTCTGCATATGTCTCTTTATTTTTTTATTTCACCATGAATGCACACCTGTCCTCGGTTCCGATTCTTATTCTAAGGCCAGGCTCACATCTTTGATAAGTTTGATTAATTTAAATTTAACATAGCATTTTCTCCTCGGACTCATATCTCTTTATCATCTTAAGCAAATAGATTTAAGCACATGTATTCCATTGATTGTAAACAGACATAAAAAGGCTAGAGATTACATGAGGGTTGAAAGGAAAGAAACACATTTCTTTGTATTACTTTGCTCTTCCGATGTTTCCTCTTCTCTGTTCTTGTTTCTTGTTCTCCCGGTTCTTGCTGTCTTGCTTCTTTTTTGTGCTCTGCTTTCGATTTCTTTCTTTACTCTGCTGATCTCTCTTCTTTTTCTCTGCTTCTCTGCCTTCTAGTTCTCGGTTGATCTCTCGGTGCTTTCTGTCTTCCCTTTTGTTTCTGATCTGAGCGTGTTTTCCTTTTTGATCCCTCCCCCCTTTTCTCTTATCTTTCTTTCCTTCTTTATAGCTGAGATTTTTTTCCTAGGAAGGTTTTTTTCCTTTCATCATTATTTTTTCCTTTTGCAGCTGCCATGTTTGAAAAATGAACACCTCCGCCGTGCCTCGCATGATGACGGGATTGTCAAGCTGCTTTGGTGGAGAAGTCTTGAAGCTGCTTGTTTCTTCTTTTTTCTTTCTTTTATTCTTCTTCTTCTTCTCGTGGCTTCCTTTTCCCTTTTCTTTTTCTTGTGCTTGATCTCAATTTTTTTAAAGAAACTTGTAGCATTGCAGCAGTGTAACTTGGAGAAAAATGAGAAAAAAATGGGTTTCTTGCTTATTATATTATTGTGTGTTTTCCTTCATTTTTTTCTTTCCCCTTTCATTCTTTCATTCATTTTTTTTTTTATGTAGCAAGATAAACTTGTGGGATAATAATAACAATAACAACAACAATAATAATAATAATTATGGGATAATAATAATAACAATAATAATAATAATTATGGGATAATAATAATAACAATAATAATAATAATTATGGGATAATAATACTAATACTAATAATAATACCAATAATAATAACAATAATAATAATAATAATTATGAAAGATAATTAGACAGACAAAATTGGGTGTTGATAGTGCTGAATTGGGAGAAGTGTCACTTTATGGTGCAAGAGGGAATTGTGTTTGGGCACAAAATTTCAATAAAAGGGATTGAAGTGGACAAGGCGAAGATTGATGTGATTTCTAAGCTACCACCACTAGCAAATGTGACGGGGGTAAGGAGTTTTCTTGGTCATGCCAGGTTCTACAGAAGGTTCATCAAGGATTTCTCCAAGATAGCCAGACCGCTCAGTTCCTTATTGGCAAAAGATATCAAATTCAGCATGACCGAAGAATGCTTAACTGCTTTTTACGCCTTGAAGGATAAGCTTATCTCTATACCAATGATAATTGCTATTGAATGGAGTCAAAATTTTGAGTTGATGTGTGATGCCAGTGACTATGTAGTGGAAGCTGTTCTAGGACAACGGAAGAACATAGTCTTTCACTCCATCCACTATGTCTCCAAAGTGCTCAACAACGCTCAACTCAACTATGCCATTACAAAAAAGGAACTATTGGCAATAGTATACGCTTTAGAAAAGTTTAGATCCTATTTGGTAGGATCTAAAGTGGTTATTTACACTAACCATGCGGCCATAAAGTATCTCCTTACCAAGCTAGACTCCAAACCCAGACTGATTCGATGGGTGCTACTTCTTCAAGAATTTGATAATGAGATCAAAGACAAGAAAGGGAGCGGAAATTTGGTTACAGACCATCTATCTCACCTAATAAATGAAGAAGTTACCAATAAAGAGCTAGAGATTAGAGAGGAGTTTCTTGATGAATTCCTCATGATGGTGCAAGAAAGGCCTTGGTTCGCGGACATTGCCAATTATAGAGTTGCTCATGTCATGCCAGAAGGGTTGAATTAACATCAAAAGAAGAAATTCTTGAGAGACTGCACTTATTATGTCTGGGATGATCCTTTCTTGTTTAGGATTGGTGCCAATCAACTTTTAAGGTGATGTGTTCTACAAGAAGAAGCCAAGAATATTTTGTGGCATTGCCATAACTCACCTTATGGAGGTTACTATAATGGTGGACGCACAGTTGCTAAGGTACTTTAATCAGGCTTCTACTAGCTGACCTTATTCAAGGATGATTTTGAACATACTTAAGTGTGTGATAAATGCCAAAGGACATGGAGCATATCAAAAAGGCATGAAATGCCTCTACAAAATATCCTTGAAGTAGAGGTCTTTGATTGTTGGGGCATTGACTTTGTTGGCCCTCTCCTTCCTTTGTACTTGAATGAATACATCCTGGTAGCAGTGGACTACGTGAGCAAGTGGGTTGAGGCTATGGTGTGTCAGAAGAGTGATGCCAAAATCGTCATCAAATTCTTAAAGCGGAAAATTTTCATAAGGTTTGGAGTACCTTGTGTGTTGATAAGTGACGGAGGAACACATTTCTGTAACGAAGCCCTTTCAAAAGTCCTCCAACATTATGAAGTGTGACACAAGGTAGCATCACCCTATCATCCACAAACCAATGGCCAAGAAGAAGTTTCCAATAAAGAAATCAATAAAATCTTGGAGAAGACGGTGGCAGCATCAAGGAAGGATTGGGCACACAAGCTAGATGATTCCCTTTAGGCCTATAGGACTGCATTGAAGACCCCAATTGGTTTCACACCATTCCAAATGGTATATGGCAAGGCCTGTCACCTTCCAGTGGAAATGGCTCACAAAGCTTGGTGGGCAATTAAGTTGCTAAATTTTGATCCAACATTGGCAGTCGACAAGAGAAAGCTTCAGCTATTAGAATTAGATGAAATATGGACTCAGGCCTATGAGTCCTTGATAGAGTGTATTTTAGCATATTCTAGAGTTGCATTTAGCACAGTATAGACATGTTTTATAACTCATTTTGACCATTTTATCCGAGTTTTGTGAGATTGGGTTGTTTTGGGCCCAAGTGTTGAAAATTGTTATTTGTCACGTTTTATTGATGCTTTTGACACTGTCTCTTGTTCAACCCATAAATTTTGACATAGGTCTCCTATTTTGATGATTCTTGTCGTGTTTGAAAGCTAAGGAGGAGATCTATAACTTCTGAAAATCACACAAAATCCCCCCTATTTTGAATTGAATGCAAGGTGTTTGATGAATTGTATCTTTGAGAAAATGACCTGAGTTAGCCTTATATTGCAAAATTTATTGGGGAACTTAGTTGCTTTTGATGGTGTGTTCTATGCACTCCGTCAGTCGTCAAAGCTTTACAAATAGAAGACCAAGAGATATCATGATAAGAAGCTATTGAAGAGGGAATTTCACGCAGGGCAGCGAGTGCTCCTGTTCAACTCAAGACTTCGACTTTTCCTTGGGAAGTTGAAATCCAAGTGGTTCGGGCCCTTCACAATCAAAGATGTCAAATCTTATGGAGCAATAGAGATCATGGATCCATCGGCACAAGACCCACAAGCAAGCTGGGTAGTGAATGGGTAAAGACTCAAAGGCTATCATGGTGGAGAAATTGAAAGACTTACAACAATCATTCATCTACAATATCCTTGATCTTGTCAATCGTCAAGCTAATGACGTTAAAGAAGCGCTGGCTGGGAGGCAACCCAGGTTTGTTCTCTTTCATTGTACTATTTTGGTTAGAATAAGAGCTAAAGTCTCTACATCTCTCACTAAGCGCAAGATAGTGCTAAGCTGGCTCGATAACATTCTACAAAGCGCATTAAGCGCGAACCTTCATTGAGCGAGGATTTGGTTCGAATTGCTGTCGCGCTAAGCGTCGCCTTGTGCTTAGCAACACTTTGGATCGACTTGGAATCTTGCTAAGGGCAAGATTGCGTTAAGTTGGCTCTACAACATTCTGCAGAGCGTGCTAAGCACATATCTCCGCTCCTCGACGTTTTAGTTTGAAGTGTTGTCTCACTAAGCGTGAGATGAGGCTTAGCTGAGTTTGGCTTGACTTGGAATCTCGCTAAGCACAAGTTCGCGCTAAGATGACTCTACAACATTCTGTAGAGAGCGTTAAGCGCGTATTGTCGCTAAGTGAATATAAAAAAAAAAAACAGAGAGAGAGGGTGCGTTAAGTGCATATTTGCGCTAAGCGCATTCATCGTAACTGTAGTGGACAGTTGCAAAACTGCCTACTTTCCCTCACTCCTACTTTAATTTCTTTTCTCACTTTCTCTCTCACACTCACCCAAACCTAATTTCCTTTTTCACTCACGCCGTCACTCTCTTTTTCACTCTTTCGCTCACTCACACACACTGCATCCCTCTTCCTGCTGCATCTTCTTCTTTCATTCCCAGTCTTCTTCTTCGATCTACACACCAGGTAAGCACTTCTCTTCTTTTTAATTTTGTTTTTGTTTTTTCTCTTTTGACATTGTTGTTTTCTCTAGTGTGTATTGAGTCTGGGTTGTTTGCTAATTAGATTAGGTTTTTGTTTTCGCTTTCGTTACGTTTCGTTTTGATTTTCGTTTTTGGGTTTAGTGTTTTCTTTGTTTCTATGTTTTTGATTTTGCATTTGTGCTAAGCGCGCATTTGCGATTATGGGTTTTGTATTCTTCATGTTCTTGAATCTGGGTTTTAGATTCAAGCATCGCTAAGCGCGTCCTTGCGCTAAGTGCAAAGTCTTGTAATGTTCATGTTTGTGATGCTGTGTGTTCATGGATTTGGAAAATCTCCATATCCAAGCGTCGTTAAGTGAGAACTCTCGCTAAGCGCTTTTTTTGTTTTCTCGCTTAGCGAAGATTCAGGTTGAGCAAATTTTTACCCCGAACACCAATAGTTAAGGTGTTCGCTAAGCACGAGATGACGCTCAGTGAGCATACTTTATTTTTTTGTTAGTGCTTATTTTCAGGTTTAATGCTGCTAAGCGAGACCTTTCGTTAAACGTGCTTAGTGTCTTAGGCTTGCTCAGCGGAGCTTCGCGCTGAGCGAAATTTTGCTTCGAACTAAGGCATTTTGGTTGCTCACTAAGCGTAAGTTTGCGCTTAGCGCTTGTGTTTGTGTTTCTTTTATTCTATGCTTTGTTTTTACTTTGTTTTTCTTTCCCTCTTTACTTTGTTTTACTATGTATTCTTCCCTTTTTGTTCTCTATTTGTTTTTTGGTGTTTCTTAGGTGTTCACTTAGCGCGATCAAGCACTTAGCAAACACCTCTGTTTCTCACTTATTTGCTTGTCTTCTTAATTTTCATTTTTTTAGTACAGATGGCCTCTAAATATCGCAACACTCGCGACGCATCTTTTTCTAGTGCACTACTTGCACCACTTGTATCGCCTACACCTCCTGCACCTGATGCAACACACAACCACATCAGGGCCATCTATTCATATGACGCCGACCGTTTCTCCTCCTTTGAGGCCTAAGAGCGATTTGAGAATGAACTTATGGGTTGGGGACTCATTCCAGAGCATCCTGTAAAAATTGCTCTGGATGACTACGATGACTTCCACAATGAGTTGCAGCACCGTGGTTGGCTCAAAAAGCTGTGTTCTCTACCAAATAAGTCCATTGATGAACCCCTGGTCAAGGAATTCTATGCCAACATTTATGACCCAGAGGGAGAATATAAGGTAGCTGTTGCAATCGGGGTCACGGCGGGATGGTGAGGAAAATTGACGGATTGAATCAGAGGAGTCGCCACCAATGCTTATTAAGGAAAACATTGGAAAAACCTTTTTTAGAAAAAAAATGGTCTTTGAAACCAAATTTGAGTTTGGGAGTCCATTATGCGTAGGGAAGGTATTAGCACCCTACAACGTCTGTCACAAAGACGGTTAGGCGAGGGTGTTTGGTGGCGAGGTCGTGTTCGCAAGGAGGTTGTGGGGTGAGGGGAGATGGCCGTGGGGGAGGTTGCGGGGAGGGGAGGAGGTCACGGGGGTGGTTGCGGGATGAGGTTGCAGTGGTTGTGGGGTGCCCAGGTGTAGTCTTTCCTCTTTTTTCCTTTCTCTGTTTTCTCTTTCACTTTCTTTGGATTTTCTTGTCTCTGATTTTTCTTTGATTGATTTTTAATTTTCTAGTGATTGGCTTTGTGGTCTAGATTTAGTTTAGGGCTATGATTTTGGGTTTGGGATAATTGTAAAATGGTTTCTATGTTGGGTATGAAGTTTTTTTTTACCTTTGTCCCTGTTTCGGTTCTCAGAGTCCTTACTTATGTGTCTGGTTTTGTTCTCTGTTTTGTTCATGCCTTGCTTTGTGGTGGCTCTGTTTGTGTTGGGTCTCTATTTGGGATTAGGGGATTTGAACACAATGATTCTGATGATTCTGGTGTCGGTGTTTTGGTACTTGTCTATGCTCATGTCTTTGATCACGCTTATGATTCTGATTTATCTTTGATAGGTAGGCTGATTAATTTTAATTTAAACATAGTATTTTTTTTCTCAAATTCACATCTCATTTATCACTGTTTTGAGCAAATAGATTTGAGCACATGGATTGCAAAATAGTATACTACTTACAATCAAACATAGAAAAAGCTAATACATGATGAAGATTGAAAGGAAAGAAACTTGTTTGCTGTATTGTTTTGCTTTTCTAATATTTTCTTGCTGTTCTGTCTTTTTTTTTTTTTTTTTTTTTTTTTCTGTATATGCTTTTGTTGTCTTGCTCTCCTCCCTTCTGTGTGTTTTTTTTTTTGTATTGTTGTCCTCTCTTTCTGATCCTATTTTTCTTCTCTCTATTGATTCTCCTTTTTTCTCTTTTGTTGTTTTTCTGCTCTCCTTCCCCCCCCTTCCCCCTGTTATTTTCTGTTATGCTGCCTCCTATATATAGGCATGAGGTTTCCTTCCTAAGAGGGTTTGCTCTAAGCTTTCCTTCCTAAGAGGTTTTCCTCATTTAAACAATTGAATTTTGCTTATAGTAATTTCTGAATTAGCCACCCTATGTATTGAGCCTAGTTGTTGTCTATAAGGGAGCTATAAGGATGAGGGAGCTGCTTGAGTTGATGATGAAGTTGCTTGATGAATGATGAAGTTGTTGTTGCTGCTAATTAATTTTAATTGATGAAGCTGGTTGTTCTTTTTCTCTTACTGCTTCTTTTATTTCTTTTTGCCTTAAACAAATTTGGCTTGTACTATTTTTAGATTTTCTAGGCTTGCTGAAGCTTCATTCCAATTGTGTAGTGTTCCAAAATTTGTAATGGTCATGTAATAGAGGAACATGAAAGAAAATGGCAAAAGATTGGGTTTTGCCCAACATGTTATATCATTGTGCATTTTTCTTTCTCCTTTTCTTGATGTAGCAAGACACAACTTGTGGGATGATAATAATGATAATGATAACAACAACAACAACAACAACAACAACAACAATAATAATAATTATAATAGTGTAATTAAACGGACAAAATTGGGTGTTGACAGTAACCGACCGGCAATGCAAGGTCCGAGGGAAGACCATCCACTGGGATGGTGTAGCTATCAATTACCTTTTGCAAACCCCTCTAATCCTTGTAGGCGACACCAGGAAGACTCAATTTGACATTTTCTTAAGCCAATACAAGGACCCCAATGTTATCATAGCATTATTGTGCATATCGGGCAAGGGATATGTCAATAATAGGGATGGAGTCATTATGAAGATTGTGCGACTAGATATGACTACCTTGACTCAAGCGTGGTTTGCTTTCTCTTACTACACACTGACACCCACCTTGCATACCTCTGATGTTATAGTGGAGAAGGCCGAATGGATATATGCCCTTATTATGAAGATGGATATGAATGTGGGTAGTTTCATATCCAATTAGATTTCCGCCATGGCTTATTCCAATTTCAACCGATTGGGTTTTTCGCCTCTCATTTCTGCGTTGTGCAATGCAAAAGGGGCTAGCTCCAGTACCCTGGTCCTCTTAAAGCTGAGCCCCCCAATCACCTTCAAATACATTTGTACTTTTTGCTACAACAAGGTTGATCCCAACAGACCCAAGCTTCCTCCCAACACTAGACCCCGAATCAAGACAGTTTCTAGGAGTTCTTCATCTACTACTTCAACTTTCACTGAAGACATGCCTCAAACTGCTATCAATGGTCTACAACTTTCACTCAGTCGGCAGATAGAAGAGTGGACCAATGCACTATATCAGGGTCAATGTACAATCATTAAAAATCTGCACCACCTCTCCCTTCAACAACCAGCCATGTCTTTGGATGCCTTCTAGGCCCATATGCAATGGCCTGCGGACATGCCTTTTTTTCACAAGGGGGTGGTGGTGGTCACCAAGGAGTTGAGGAAGAGGGGAACCATGAAGGTGATGAAGAGGAGAACCAGGAGGATGCTGCAGGAGATGACAACCTAGAGGATGACTAGCCTAGATGTGAATCATGGCCGTCTACAAGAGGCCAAGTGTTTTAAATGTTTTGTCATCTAAACAATTTTTACTATTTCTGTTTATTTTTACTTTACATATTTAACAGTTTTATAATTTAGCATTTCTGTGGTAATTAATCTTTTTGTGCAACGTTGGATGTCTTGTGAACATTTGGTTCAGTTTCTATGTTTGAACTATTGTTTGTTTTGAACCTTTGACACAATTGTTTTCAAACTAGGTGAGAGTGTGTTGTTAGGTTGCTTAGTCTTGAGGACGATGTATGCATGTGAGTTTGGGGAATTAATAATTGTGAGCATTTGACTTTTGAAGGACTTGTGAACATTGTGAAAATTAAACAATAAGTGTGAGAATTATATTGTGAGAGAACAATTCAGTTATTGCATTAATTTTTGAATGATTCCTTGAATTATTGTGTGCATAATTAATGTGGAAATGATTAAGGCCTTGTTTGCTTAGAGTAATTCCTAGAGCCAAAAAGCCAATCTAGTAAGGTTGAGAGAATCCTTTGCTAAACCCTTGAGCCTAACAGACAACTATTTTGTCTTTTGAACCTAGAACCTAAACAAGAATTGTCCACCTTACCTTAGGGAATAGGAAAACATATCTTTTATAGTTTAAGACAAAATTGTTCCAAATTTGAGGGAGTCGGGTTAAGATCCACACTAAAAAGAAGAAATGACAACAACACGCTTACTACAATGTGAATCACACAAGAGGCAAAGCCTCCAAAAAAAAAATTGAATAATTGAAAATTCAATTAATTGTGAGTCAAGCAGAAAGTAGTTGTTGTCCAACTGTGGAAATTACTATGAGGCATATAAAGGAAATTGGTAACCAAGAAGGGAGATAAAGATATGCTTTCTTAAACCCGTAGGAATTTTAATTCAAGAAAAACCAATGTTCTTTGTAGCCCAGCCACGATTCAAACATGATTAAGACCTTGGTGATCCATATTTTTTGTACATGTGCAATAAATTGAGAAGAAATTCAAAAATTTAAGTGCACAATTTCAATTGGAATGATTTAACCATCTCATACTGTTATACACTAAGGGCTGAGTGAAACACTGGCCTTGTAAGGGTCGTGGTGTTCACTTGAACTTCAATTATTGAATGCTCATTTGTTGGTTTTTCTAAATTTGTGTGCATGTTGAAAACTCTCTTTGTAACCTTAATGCGTTTGATCTCAATTGAGAACACCTTTTGTTCAAGTGTCATTGGTCTTAAAAATTGATTCCAACCCTGTTAATTGTTCCTATACATCCACTTTGTTGCTATGAAAATATTCTTTTTGCTTGAGGACAAGCAAAGCTTTAATTTGGGGGAGTTTGATAATCGTTTTATATATGTAAATATTGCATCATATTTTGTAGCGATTATCCAATGTTCTCAAGATTTCTAACTTAGTTTAAATTCATTTAATATAGATTTGTATAGTTTTGCTAATTCTAACTATAGGAAGCTATTTTGTGAGAAATATACTCAAATTCATGTTTGCAGGCCTAGGTTCAACAACAAGAGAAGAACACAAAGAATGAAGGCCTATAGTGCTTAGCGCCACATTTCGCTAAGCGCACATAGCACTGAGTGCCACATCGCGCTGAGCGAGACTAAGGGTTTATGCAACGCTAAGCTAAATGTTCTTTTGAATTGAAGATTTGCTTAGCGAACATGCTCGCTTAATAGAAGCCTTATATCTGAGATGAAGTTTGTAGAATCGCGAACTTGCGCTTAGCGGAATGGCGTGCTAAGCGAAGGTTCACTTATAGTATATAAGCTTCACTTGTAATTTTTTTAACACATTCAGACTTTTATCAATAGAGCTGCTTCTTCATCCTTTGTTCTCCTCTTCCATTTTGTAACCCTTTTTAAAGCTTCTCATGACAATGAGAGGCTAGTCCATTAGTGTTGAGGACTTGGAACTAGGTGCTTAACATGTAAACACTTTCCTTCATATCTATTCATTGAAATATTCAGTCTAAAGTTCATTTCTCTATCTTTATTCTTGTTATATGATTTGATCAGTTATATATGCATGTTTTAGAGATTAAATGTCATTGACAAATGCTTTTGAACTTGGAATTGCGTTTGGACTCTAATGGAGTGTATTTCTAGACATAGGATAGATTACACTAGCTTCGTAAAGATCTCTGAGCTTCACCAAACCACTCAACTGAACTTACCGAGACATCAGAAGTGAGGTTGAGTAGTTTAGGCTTGATTTGATGAGACATCATGTTTTGAGCACTTCTAGATCGAAGTTAACTCTGAAATATTGCTTTGAATGGAAAATATATTCTATATGTTTACATGGAAAGCAAATCGGTTGAACCAAATCCTCAACATATCCATCATTATCGTTTTGCATTCATGCACGCCAGCTATTTGATCATCGTCCTGAATCAACTTTCTTGTTTTGTCGTTTACTTTACTTGTTATCTTAATAGTTTTTAGCTTAATTTCTGTCGTTACTTATGTTCTACAACAATAACCAATTTTAAAACCAAACTAGTGTTTAGGAATTGATAACTTTACTAATAGTCAATACAGACAATTTCTTATGGATTCGATACTGGGATCTTCCCTTTTATACTAGTTATATGATATTTAGTACGCTTGCCAAAATATCTCATCAGCTAGGACCCTAGGGTTTGGTTTGGCATATAGGCCTTTCGCAAGTGCCCCATGTTTGGTATTTGGCCATGACCTAGGGTTCGACCTTTGGTCAGGATACAGGGTTTGATCCTTGGTTAGGTCCTAGGGTTCGGCCAAGACCCAAGGTTCGGTCCTTAGTTAGGACCCTAGGGTTAGGTCTGGTATACTTTCCATAGATGGATTGATTTAGCCCTAATACTAGTCTTGGATCCCAAATTTCTCCACATCTCTAATGTTTTGGATTCTTGATAAAGTTTGACTCATGTCTCCATTCCAATATAGCACAACCCATTTCCATAAGTCAATTTTGCTCCCATTTGTGATTCAAGAAAAATATTAATGTAATTAATAAAATATTTATAAATAATTTAGGGTAGTGCCATTATTTGTAACTAGTGATTTTTATTTATTTTTTATTGTTAGTTTCTGACAAATATTATTGAAGATCCAATGTCAACTAATGATATGACTAAAATAGTATAGGTAAGTGAAGGGCAATATACTCTTACACATATCTATATATCTATATATAATATAATAGCTGAAACACATTTTATGACGTTGGCACTTAAGATTTATAGAAAATTCAAATTCTTTATCTTTTTTGCTTACTTGACATTCTCTCTTGAACTTATGTTCTCTCTTTAACTTATGAAACTCTCATATTTGAAAATTCTTCCTAAATAACACATATTTTTACAATATGTGTTATTATCATTAATGCATTATTTTCATTAGACTTTGTAAAATCTACAAACCCAACTTTCTTCCACCATAGCATGTGTATCGTTGAGAAGATCTATGTGCACAAAAAGTAATTGAAATATAAATATTAAACTAAAACAAAGTAACATCACGCCCACAAACAAATAGACACATATTAGTGTAACCACAAATGGAAATTTTCAACAACACTATGCTTTAATGGTGTATTATGCAATCACAAAATCATGAGAACTTTCACAAATGTGAAATGTGGGTTTTCAACAACACTTCTATTGCCCTAATCTTGCCCGATAATCGTGGAATAAAGTCTGTAAGTGTGCATATGGCAGAATCATAGACTTCAAACTAGTCATTTCTATATTCAACAATTTTATTTATTTTTAATTTCAATGTTTTGATCTATCTTCCAACTTTCGTGTGATCACTTTCATTTCTAAAACATGTTTTACAATTTTAGAATAATGTTTGACACCTTGCCCAGGACATTTCCAGATTCATCTAATGAGGTATCATTTTTTCCCAGAGTATTCATATACATTATCTTAAGATTGAAGATGGTGTTTAAACATTTTGTAAGGGTGACTCTAGAGATTAAAATCAAGAAAATTGGATCTATATCAGATTGCAAATCATGTTTGTGCAATTCAAGTTGGCAACATCACATTGCTTGTTGGAATTATGGTTTTCAATATTTCAAGTTGTTTTGGCTTATAGAAGCTTCTTTAATTTTATTACGATTGTGGCATTGACTCAATAGGTTATTTTTGAGTGGGGCATTTTATTGCATTTCTTAATCAACACATACACTTCGGTCTCATTTTGTCTGTTTTGTTTTGAGTTTCTTTGTTGCAACATTTTTGTCAAATTACATTTGGACTATTGATGATTAAAAATATGTATCATGAAAAATGTTCACTCTTTACAATTGATTCTAAATTTTGTGGTTTATTTCTTGAATTCTCTTCTCAACTTCTGTTTATTGTATGTGTTCAATTTTGTACTCTAGTATTTAATTTCTTATAAAATGTTTTCAAGTACATTAAAATTTATTGTCTTGATTGGTGATTTGTGTTAGGATCTTATACTTGAGAAGTAGTGTTATATTTTCAAATCAAATTCATTCTTTTTGGATGAACAATGATAATTTTTTTTTTTCTAAACTTGCAGAAACATGCATTAAACTTGGAGACAAGTGTGAATAACAAGGAACAACTTTTGTTTTCTAATGACCTTCATCATGTCGTCTTCGCTATGCAGCTAGAGGTATCTATGTAAAGATTGGAGTAAACTTGCAAGAAAAATTGGAGGTATCTATGTAAAGATTGAAAACTCTAAATTCTGTTAAATTTTGAACCTTCTCTCTATCTGATTTTAATCATGGAGATTGTGGATGATCATTGTCAAATAAGCTATGGTATTTCATCTATCTATTTATTGTGAGTATTTAATTTAATCAATATACTAATTATCTATTTTTACTTGAATTTTAAAGGGAAGATTAACCAATGAATGAAAGGTAAGCTATGGTATTCCATTTGTCATCTTTTTCATTGTATTTGTTTGTCCTTGGATTAATGATGCTATTTTTTTTCTATAACAAGGATGTTAGAATTCTTAGCTAGTGCATCGATAAATTGATTTAAAGTATTATTCACGAAACCTTAAATCCTTAAGGTTTCGTCAACGAAATCCTAAATCCTTAGGGTTTCATAAAAAAAACCCAAAATCCTTAGGATTTCATCAACAACACCTTAAATTCAAAGGGTTGCATCCATGAAACCTTAAATCCTTAGGGTTGCATCAATGAAATCCTAATTCCTTAGGGTTGTATCCATTAAACACTTAATGCTTAGGGTTGCATCCATGAAACCTTAAATCTTTAGTGTTGCATCCACAAAATCCTAAATCCTTAGGATTGCATCCACAAAATCCTAAATCCTTAAGGATGCATCTATAAGACCCTAAATCCATAAGATTTCATGCACGAATTCCTAAATCCTTAGGGTTTCATCTACGAAATTCTAAATTCTTAGGGTTTTATCCACGAAATCCTAAAGTATTATGGTTTCATTTATGAAACCCTAAATCCTTAAGGTTGAATCCATGAAACCTTAATCTTCGAGGTTGAATCCACGAAACCCCAAATAATTAGGACTGCATCCATAAAACCCTACATCCTTAGGGTTGTATCCACGAAACCATACATCCTTAGGATTGCTTCCCTAAAACCCTACATCATTAAGATTGCATCTATGAAACCTTAATTCCTTAGGATTTTATCCATGAAACCTTAAATTCTTAAAGTTTCATTTACGTAACCCAAAATTCATAGAGTTTCCTTTACAAAACATCAAATACTTAGTGTTTCATTTATGGAACCCAAAATCCTTATTGTTTCATTTACAAAGCCTTAAATCCTTAAGTTTTCATTTATGCCCTAAATCCTTAGGGTTTCATTTATGAAACCCTAAATCCTTAAGCTTTCATTTTTGAAACACTATCTTATACCATTAAATTCTAAATGAAACCATAAGGATTTAAAGATTCAAAAATAAAATCCTACATTAGTATTTAGCATTTAGAGTCTCCATGTTTAATGTTTTAGGATTTAGTGTTTAGGGTTTATGGTACATGCTTTAAGATTTTAGGGTTTTGTGTTGTATTTTTTAAGCTTTCATGGTTTAGGATTTAAGGTTTTATTTCATGTTTTATGATTTAGGTTTTATTCCAAGATTTATGATTTAGGGTTTCTTCAGGATTTAAGGTTTTATGGTTTACGATTTACAATTTCATTTAATGGTTTACAATTTTATAAATGAAACCCTATATTAAGATTTATGGGTTCATTCACGAAACCTTAAATCCTTAGGATTTTATTTATGAAACCTTAAATCACCAGGGTTTCATTTACACAATAATAAATTCTTAGCGTTTCATTTACGAAACCCCAAATCATGGATGAAATCTTAAGGAGTTACATTTTTGTGAATGTAACCCTGAAAATTTTAGTGTTTTATTGATGAAACCCAAAGAATTAATGGTTTTGTGGATGAAACCCTTAGTGTTTTGTGTTTCATTGATGCAACCCTAAGGATTTAGATTTAGTTGAGGAGAGCTTAAGAATTTAGGGTTTTGTTCATGCAAGCCTAAGGATTTAAGGTTTAGTGGATGCAAGCCTAAAGATGTAGGATTTCATGGATGCAATCCTAAGAATTTTAGGATTTCATTGATGCAACCATAAGGATTTAGGGTTTCATGGATGAAATCCTTAGGATTTAGGGTTTCATGGATGCAATCCTAAGGATTTAGGGATTTGTGAATGAAACTTTAAATCCTAATATAGGTGTCATTTATGAATTCTTAAATTCAAAAGCATGAAATTGAACACTAAATCATAAACCATAAAAGCCTAACCTACATCCAAAATGAAACGCTAAATCCTAAACCATGAAATGAAACCTTGAATTTTAAACCATATAACCCCAAATCCTAAACCATAGAAGAAACCCTAAATTATAAACCATGGAATGAAACCCCACATCCTAAACCATAAAACCATAAACAATGCAAGATGAAACCCTAGACCTTAAATAATAAATCCTTTAATATTTAACTCTAAAACTATAAATTTTCAACTATAAGGCATAAACCATAAACCATATATCATAATTTAAACCTTAAATCTTTAAAGTTGCTCCCACGAAACCCTAAGTCCTTAATGTTGCATCCACAAAACCCTAAATCCTTAATGTTGCATCCAAGAAACGCTAGATCCTTAGGGTTCATCTACAAAACTCTAAATCTTTAGGGTTGCATCCACGAAACCTCAAATACCTAGGATCGTATCCATGAAACCTTAAATCATTAGTGTTGCATCAACAAAACTTTAAATCTTTTGTGTTGCATCCACGAAACCCTAAATCCTTAGGATTACATGCATGAAACACTAAATCTGTAGGCTTTCATCCAATAAATCCTAAATCATTAGAGTTTCATCCATAAAACCCTAAACTCAAATCATTATGGTTTTATCTATAATATCTTATATCCTTAGGGTTACATCCATAAAGCATTAGATCCCTAAGGTTGCATCCATGAAACTCTACATGTTTAAGGTTGCTTTCATGAAACCTTTAATCATTAGGTTGCATCCATGAAACCCTAAATCCCAACAATTGCCTCCACGAAACCCTTAATCATTTGTATTGCATGCACGGAAAGCTAAATCCTTAAGGTTTCATTCATGAAACCGCAAATCCTCAAGGTTGCATCTACGAAATGCTAAATACTTAAGGTTGCATTCATAAAACCCTACATCCATAGGGTTTCATTTAGGAAACCACAAATCCTTTAGGTTTGGTTTATGAAACCCCATATCCTTAGGGTTTCATTTCCAATCCTTAGGATTTCATGAACAAAATCTTAAATCATCAACTCTGAAACCATAAATGGAACCTTAGGGCTAAAAAAAAGATGAAAAAAAAATTAAAACTTATGCAAAACCAAGAGTTATATGTTGAAACTTAAAAAAAAAAAAGAAAATTTGTAAATATGAAAAAACAAGAGTATTATCTTGAAAATTTAAAAATAAATGCAAATCTTAAAAAATAGAAAAAAAAAAAAAGAGAAGTGTCTTGAAAATTTGAATTTTTTTTATAAAAAAAATGAAAAAATAAGTTTAATGTCTTAAAAATTTGAAAATGAAATTAAAATTTGAAACAATAAAATAAAAACAAGAGCATTAATGTCTTGAAAATGTGAAAAAAATGAAAATTTAAAAACTATGAAAAAAATAAAAAAAAATATAGATATAGTGTTTCATGGATGCAACCCTAAGGATTGAAGGTTTCATGGATAAAATCTGAAAGATTTCGAATGTCATGGATTAAACCTTACGTATTTAGGATTTAGTGGTTCAAACTTTAAAGATTTAAGGTTTCGCGCATCAAATCCTAATGATTTAGTATTTCGTGGATGTAACCTTAAGGATTTAGGATTTCGTGGAAGTAGCCCTAAGAATTTAGGGTTTCGTGGATAAAATCATAAGGATGTAGGGTTTCGTGGATAAAACCTTAAGGATTTAGTGTACAAAACCTTAAGAATTTAAGGTTTCATGGATTAAACCTTATGTATTTAGAATTTTTGGGATAAAACCCTAAGGATTTAGGGTTTAGAGTTTCATGGTTTAAACCCCAAGGATTTAGGGTTTTGTGCAAGCAAGCTTAAGGATTTAGGGTTTAATGGATGTAACACTAAAGATTTTGGGTTCCATGGATGACACTCTAAGGATTTAGGGTTTCATTGATGCAACCCTAACTATTTGGGGTTTTGTGGATACAAGCATATGGATTTAGGGTTTCATGGATGCAACCTTAAGAATTTACGGTTTCACGGAAGGGCCCTAAGTATTTAGGGTTTTGTGGATACAGCTTTAAGTATTTGGGGTTTCGTGGATACAATCTTAAGGATTTAAAGTTTCATTGATAAAACTCTAAGGATTTAGGGATTCATGGATGCAACCCTAAGGATTTATGGTTTCATGGATAGAATCCTAAGTATTTAAGGTTTCGTGGATGCAACGTTAAGTATTTGTGGTTTGTGGATGTAACCCCTAGGATTTAGGATTTCATGGATGAAATCCAAAGGATTTAAGGTTTCATGGATGAAAACCTAAGTATTTAGGGTTTCGTGGATGCAACCTTAAGGATTTAAGGTTTCGTGGAAGTAACCTTAAGAATTTAGGGTTTAGTGAATAAAATCATAAGGGTGTAGGGTTTCATAAATGAAACTTTAAGGATTTAGTATAGGCAACCTTAAGAATTTAAGGTTTTGTGGATTAAACCATATGGATTTCAAATTTTGGGGATAAAACCCTAAGAATTTAAGGTTTAAGGATTCATAGATGAAACCCTAAGCATTTATGATTTTGTAGATGCAATCCTAAAGATTTGGGGTTTTTTGGATGCAACCTTAAGAATTTTGGGTTTCATTGATGCAACCCTATGGATTTACGATTTCATTGATGAAACTCTAAGTATTTAAGATTTCGTGGATACAATCTTGGGTATTTAGGATTTTGTTGGTATAATCTTAAAGATTTAGGATTTCGTTGATGCCACTCTAAGGATTAAGGGATATGTGGATGCAACCTTAAGGATTTGGGTTTTCAGGGATGAAAACCTATGTCTTTAGGGTTTCATGGATGCAACCTTAAGTATTTGGGGTTTTGTGGATGCAAACCTAAGTATTTGGAGTTTCATAGATGCAACCCTAAGGATTTAACGTGACATGGATGTAACCATAATGATTTAGAGTTTCATGGATTCAACTCTAAGAATTTAGGATTTCATGGATGCAACCCCATGTATTTGAGGTTTTATGGATACAACCCTAAGAATTTAGGGTTTCGTTAATGCAAACCTAAGTATTTAGGGTTTTGTGGATGCAATCTTAAGGATTTAGGGTTTCGTTGATGCAACCCTAAGGATTTAGGGATTTGTTGATGCAACCTTAAGTATTTATGGTTTGATGGATGCAACCCTAAGTATTTAAGTTTTTGGATGTAAACCTAAGTATTTGGGGTTTCGTGGATGCAACCCTAAGGATTTTGGGTTTCGTTGATGCAACTCTAAGGATTTAAGGATTCCTTAATCCAATCTTAAGTATTTTAGTGTTTTGTTAATTCAACCCTAATAATTTAGGGTTTCATGGATGAAACCTTTAGGTTTTAGGGTTTCATTGATGCAATCGTAATGATTTAGGGTTTTGTGGATGCAACCTTAAGGATTTAAGGTTTTGTGGATGCAACCCTAAATATTTAGGGTTTTATAGATGTAATCCTAAGGATTTTAGGGTTTCAATGATGCAACCCTAAAGGAATGAAAACCTAAGGATGTTGGGTTTCATGAATGAAACCTTAAAGATTTAGCATTTTGTGGATGCAACCTAAACAATTTATGATTTCGTGGATGAAACCCTAAGGATTTAGGATTCATGGGATGAAACCCTAAGAATTAAGCATTTTGTACATGCAATCCAAATGATTATAGGTTTCGTGGATCCAATCATTCGGATTTAGGATTTCGTGGATGCAACCCTAAGGATTTAAGGTTTCATGGATAAAACCTTAATGCTTTGGGGTTTAGTGATTCATGGACGCAACCCTAATGATTTAAGCTTTAGTGGATGAAAGCCTAACAATTTAATGTTTTGTAGATACAACATTAAGGATTTAGGGTTTCATAGATGTAACCTTAATGATTTAAGATTTTGTGAATGTAACCCTAATTATTTAGGGTTTCATGAATGCAACCCTAGGTATCTAGGGTTTCGTGGATACAATATTAGGGTATTAAGGTTTTTTAAATGGAATCCTAATGGTTTAGGATTTCATGGGTGTAACCATAAAGATTTAGGGTTTAAATTACGATATATGGTATATGGTTTTTGCCTTATAGTTTTAAAATTGAATATTTAAGGATTTAGTGTTTAGTGTCTAGTGTTTCATGTTGCATTGTTTGTGGTTTTATGGTTTAGGATTTTGGATTTCATTTTGTGGTTTATGATTTAAGGTTTCTTTCCATAGTTTATGATTTAAGGTTTCATGTTTAAGAATTCAAGGTTTTATTTCATGATTTAGGATGTAGGGTTTCATTTAGAATATTGATTAGGCTTTTATGGTTTATGATTTAGGGTTTAATTTCATGCCTTTGGATTAAGCATACATAAATGAAACCTGTTTTAGGATTTAAAATTTCATTGACAAAACTCGAAATCGTAAAGATTTCACCCACGAAACCTTAAATCCTCCTTAGGATTTCATGAATGAAACCTAGGATTTAAGGTTTCAAAAATATGATTTTTTTTTTTTACCTGAAATGAGTCTAGGGGTAGATAAAAAGTTATAATATCCTAACTAGGTTGGCACATCATAACCAAAAAACCCACCCCCAGCTGATTTGCATTAAAGAAAATGGGCTACAAAAAGACCCAATTGAGTTTGAAAATGACTAAAGAAAACCTAAACAAACCTATAATTAGGCCTATTACATTGATTATTATACATAGGAATCCTAAGGAAATTTGGTTCAGTATTAAACCAAGTAAAAGGCATTCTATGCTTGAGCCCATGGCTGGCCAATGCATCTGCACATTGATTCCCTTCACGATAGATACGAGAAACTTTAAAGCAAATGTTTTTCTTGTGCTCAAGCATACTGCACCATTGTCTTCGTAGCTTCCATGGTATAATACTAGAGTCATTGAAAGCTTGAACTGTAGAGGTAGAATCACACTCCAACCAAACATTTGTCCAACCGTGCGAAATACAAATATTAATAGCCAAGATTGTAGCCCATAGTTCTGCAAATAATGTTGTATGTATGCCTATGTACTCAGTGAAAATACCCATGTGATAGTCTTGATAATCACAAAAAATGCCCCCTGCAGAGGCATGGCCAGGTGAGCCGACAATAACCCCATCCGTGTTGCATTTAACACAATTAGGTGAGGGAGGCTACCAATAAACCAAAAGCATAATTGGGGCCATAGGAGGTCTAGGAGAAATACCAAAAAAGACCAGAAAGCTCTCTTCTTTAGGCGCAGAAGAAATCAAACCTTTAGATAGTCTTCCATTGAGAAAAACTTGGGGTTGAATCTGTCTAAAAATAATTGAAACAGGAATCACTTGGTTTTTAAATCTTCTACTGTTCCATCACTGTTACGACTGGTCCAAATGGACTAGAAAATGTGAATTACAACTAACAACATAACATTTTTGGCTTGCGACCCTTTGATCTGATTGGCTAAATGAATAAGCATTTCAAGTGAAGAAAGGGATAAAGGTATTGGAGAGACTTGCTACAACCAATTCCAAAATTGCATAGCAAAAGTGCAGCGCAAAAACAGATGTAGAATTGACTCTTTAGACTGTAAACAGTGGCTGCAAACAGACACTATGATGCAGCCTTTCTTCCTAAGGAGATCATCAATGGGCAGGGCATTATGAAGGCCTTTCCATAATGGAAAACTTCTTGAAGGTGGTATTGAAGATGACCATATAATCTTTTCCCAAGGCAGCTGCTGCAAGGGGGGGGGAGATGAAGTCATATATTCCTTTAGCAACGATTTTTCCCGAGTTAGAGGGTGACCATATAGGTATATCAATTTCCTGATTTGTAGGAATAGGAATAGAGGAGACAGCCAACCTAAGATTGGGTATGAGGTGCTTAATTAACTCTAGGATCAACCATTGCTGATTACAAATCATATCATTAATTTGAATACTCAATTTCCTTCTATGGGCAGAGGGAATATTCAAGTAATCTGCTATTGATGTATCTAAGCACCAGATGTCCAACCAAAAATTAATAGCCCCCTTATTGATGATCCAACCAGTATTTTCACATATAATAGGCCAGAATTTGTGTAGAGAAGACCAAACAGAAGATAAGCAAAAGTTTGTTTTAAGTTAATCATTCCGTAAGTATTTTCTTCTCATGAAGAGAGCCCAATCCAAATCTGAGTACTTAAGCTTCTAGAGTTGCTTGATCAAGGCTCCACGGTTGAGTCTAACAAGAGACTTGAGACCGAGGCCACCACAGTTGACAGGTTTGCATACCTTAGCCTAAGCAATAGTGGCTAATTTGCATGTATTAATATCACCAGCCCATAAGAAGTTCCTCATCCACCTCTCCAATTTTTTAAGAAGTGGTGAAAGCTAAAGATAAACTTGAAAACTATAGGTAAGCATACTGGATATGACAGCCAATGAGCAGTTGCACTCTACCCATGAAAGTAAGTTGTTTGCCTTTCCAAGAGGCTAATTTCACTTTGATTTTATTTGCAATTGACTGTAGATGAACCGTTTTTGGCTTTCCTTAAAAAATCAGAATGCCTAAATACTTGAAAGGAACTGATCCTTGATTGAAGCCAAGAATGTTAGTGATTCTACAGAGCTTAGAGTTAGAGATTCGACTAGTGTAAAAACTACACTTGTTGTTGCTAATCCATTGGCCCAAAGCAACACCATAGAATTGAAGAAGCCTCCTTATGTTTTCCATATTTACCAGTGTACCTTGACAAAAAATCATAATATCATCAGCATAAAAAGTATGAGTGGGAAAAGTGTTACCATTTGGAACTCGAATGGGGGTTAAAAGACCTCTGCCTGACAAGGAAAGTAATTCCTCTACTAAGCACATCTTCAACAAGACAAAAAAGTAATGGAGAAAGAGGGTCCCCTTGTCTAACCCCTCTTTTACAACCCATGCAACCAAACCTACAACCATTAAAAGAAAAAGACAGCCTAGTAGAATGCAAGATAATCCTAATCCATCTACAAAAATGATAGCTAAAACCAAAACCAGCTAGGACTTTAAGTAAAAAGTGCCAATCAAGTGCATCAAATGCTTTAACAACATCAATTTTCAAGACAATGTTGTTGTCCTTATGAGGCTAATGCAGTAGGTTTATAGCTTCAGAAATTGTGATAATACAATATGAAATATGTCTTCCAGAAATAAAACCCCTCTGTTGAGGCGAGATAATCCTAGAAGCTATAAGTGCTAATCTATCAACAAGTATATGAGTGATAATTTTAAATTGGAAGTTACCCATAGCAATAGGTCTAAAATTTTCAATTTTATCAGCCCTCACAGATTTAGGAATTAGAGTTACAGTGTTAGAATTAATCCCAGGAATTAACCAACTCTTTTGAAAAAATTGTAAGGTAGAGAAAAAACATCCTAGGCTAAGAATTCCCAAAAATGTTGGTAGAAATTTCCACCAAAGCCATTCAGACCAAGGGTAGAGTTCTTATTCATACTAAAGACAACATATTTCACCTCCTCAATAGAAGGCAAAACTGTAATCTGGGTATTTTCAAAATCAAAAATCAATTTAGGAATCATAGAGAAAATTTCAGAGTTAATATTGCAGTTATTATTAGAATTATAGAGGTTATGAAAGAAGGAAAGAACGTGAGCTTCTATACTTCCCTGGTCTTAGATTGGTTGGCCATTAATGTTTAGGTGATATGTTCCCTTGCATGTCTTTTTATACACATCATAGTTATGAAAAAACATTGTGTTCTTGTCCCCGTGCTTTGCCCATTGTAGTCTTGATTTCTCAAGCCAAAGTGCTTCTTCATTAGCTAAAGCAGTCTGAAGATCAACCTGAGCAACTCTATCAACTGCAGCCAGCTCTGCAGAGAGCCCATATAATTCTATTTGCTTATGGATAGCCTCAATCTTGGCAGAGGCCACTGTAATGCATTGCTAGATATTGCCAAAAATGGAACAATTCCATTTTATAAAAGCTCTTTTAACATTCTTTAATTTCTCCCGAAGCTTGTGCATTGGACTACCAGCAACAGGGGACTGCCAAGCCTCCTAGAACACCTGAGAGCTATCAGGCTGGTCGAGCTAGACTTGGTGGAAAAAGAAACCACCAGACCTGCCCTTCTTATTAAGCAAAGATAATAAAATTGGATGATGATCCGACTGATGCTTAGTTAGCGTACTACAATTAATTATATCAAAGGCTGAGAGTGTACTAGGACTGCAGATGACTCTATCCAAGCGCATTGCTATATGTTGGTTGCCACATCTTCCATTCGTCCAAGTAAATTGATTACCAACACATGGGATGTGTATGAGTAGATGCGATTGGACCAATTTAGAAAATCCTCCATTGGGATCTTTGCTGGGTTGTTACCACCCATTTTCTCTAACGAACTGATGACTGCATTGAAGTCTCCAATGAAGAACCATAGATCCTAAACATTAACCTGGAGAGAGCAAAGTTCCTGCCAAAGTACTCTTCTTTTTATGTATGAAGTGGAGGCATAAACCCTCACCACATACCAATTGTTAGAAACAGAATTCATTTTTAAACAAATATGCTTATCTAAATTAAATACAACAAGAAGGGTTTAATCCAGGGTCACAAAAACACCACAAATTTGATAAAAGCAACCGCCTATTGTTAACAGCTAAGAGTTTAAGAACTAGTCTATCCAAAAACTAATGTCAACATCCATTTGACTAGTTGGCTGAGATCTGTCTTAAGTATCTTCAATCATATCAGAACCCGCAATTAAGGAGGAATGTGTCATAGAAACATCAGGTTCTCTATTCTATCTTAGTATTCTTCAACAAAGGAGCCAACTGAAATTTCCTTCAATGCTTGCACAAAATTCTGGTTGGTTTGTTTAGGGGCAGCTTCCTACGGTGCATCATTAGTATCCCTCACATAATTAAATGGTGTCTGATTAACCATATTTTGTCCAAATTCAGCATCCAAATGTAGAATATCATTCTCATTCTTAGAATTATAAGAGTGTGCAGACCCTTGTTCTCCATGTTCCTCTTGATTCCCCATGTCTACAAAACCAGTATTGTCCTTAGCCCCTGGACTGGGTGGATTGGATTTTAGCACACCCTCATTGGGTCCCAATGTACCACCAGGGATAGTATTTTCAATTTCTTCATCCTCTATCTCAAAACCCTCATTTTGAGGTGCATCTAGCTTGCTCTTGACTTCCCATTTAGTCCTGGGCTTGCTTGGAACTGATCTAGGTGCAACTTCCAAATGCCTACAGTCATCAACATGATGACCAACAATCTGACAATGTGTGCAAAATGCAGGGAGCTTTTCAAAGGATATGTCAACAAAGAAGGCAAAGCCTTCCCTCTCCACCAATATTTTCTCAATCAGCTCTTGTTTAAGATCGATATCCACCAAAATACGCACAAAATGGCCAAAAGATTGAGAAGCCATAGCCTCGTCAATAGCAATTGGTTCACCAACCCTTTTTGCAATTGAAAAGATGATACGAGGGTGCCAATATTCTAAGGGAAGATTTTGAATGCGGACCCAGCATTGTGCATTAGTTTGCTTGACAAAGAGCGGGTTGAATCTTGGGTCCATGGGAAGAGTCGAAGAACCTTGGGCTTAAGATTCGAGGAGCTTGCAAGAATTCTTCTTAGATCATTGGAATTGGAAAAGGAAAAGTCAAAGAAACCTTTACCTAAGGGGACCATTTTCCATTTGCTTTCTGGTTTCCATAAGGCTGAGAGCTTCTCACAAATAACCTTCATTGTTGGTGGTGTGGACCCTTTGGGGAGAATGAAATGACCATGAAGATGTTGCTTACAGGCCTCGACCCCACTTCGATATTCTGCTTCCGAAATGTGATGGCCACAACATCACCCTTGATGTAGGGTGTAGGCAGTTGACTTGCAAAGAAGAAGCAAGTGTTTTTTTACAGCGTCGGAGAAGGACTTTGGTGGAGCAAAGGTTGGATGCGTCCTATCCCCTAACGGGGGAACGACGGTATCAACATCAGAGAATTGCGTGGCAATGATGGGTGCTCCTAAGGTGGGAGCAAGGCAAGACCATGGAAGACCATGGGAACGAGAACCCATGGCACCAGGGTCGTCATGACGGTGCCTTGTTAGAACGCGTATTAGGGCTAGAATGGCATGTTTAAGGCCCAGCCCATAAGCAAGAAACAAGGGTGCAAAGAGCAATTTCGAGCATAGAATCTTGGAGCTTTTTCTTTACGAATCTTGGTGCAAATCTACTTCCCCATATCACTTTGAGTTTTATTTTCACTGTTTTGTTTTCAATATGAAAAAATTCAAACTTATGAAAAACCAAGAGTAATGTTTTGAAATTTTAAAAAAATGAAAATTTTAAGATTATGAAAAAAACAAGAGTATTATCTTGATTTTTTTTTTTAAATATGAAAAAAAAAAAAAGAAGTGTCTTCGAAATTGAATTTAAAAGCAAAAGGAAAAAAATAAGAGTAATGTCTGAAAAATTTGAAAATAAAATGAAAATTGTAAAAATATGAAAAAATAAAAGTAATGTCTAGAATATTTATGAAAAAAGTTTTTTTTATAAAAAAAAATTTTAAAAAAACATGTGTAGTGTCTTCAAAATTTGAAAAAAAAAAAAAAACAATGAAACTATTAAAAAAATTAAAAATATGAATTGACTTTTTCATGGATAAATCTCTAAGATTTACAGTTTAGGGTTTGATGGATGAAACCCAAAGTATTTAGGATTTAGTGGATGAAACTGTACAGAATTACATTTTTGGCATCAAATCCTAAGGATTTAGTATTTCAAGGATGTAACCTTAAGGATATAGGGTTTCGTGGAAGTAACCCAAAGAATTTAGGGTTTTGTGGAAAAAATCATCAGGATGTAGGGTTTTGTGGAGAAAACCCTAAGGATTTAGTGTTTCGTTGATGCAACCTTAAGAATTTAAGGATTCATGGATTTAGGGTTTTGTGAATAAAACTTGAAATATTTAGGATTTAGGGTTTTGTGGATGAAACCCTAAGAATTTAAGGTTTCCTCAATGAAACCTTATTATTTGGGGTTTCATGGATGCAACCCAAAGTATTTAGGATTTTGTGGATGTAACCATAATGATTTAAGGGTTCGTGGATGCAACCATAAGGATTTAGGGTTTCGTTGATGCAACTCTAAGGATTTAGCGATTTGTGATGCCACCCTACAAATTTATGGTTTCATGAACGAAACGCTAAATATTTTAGGGTTTTGTCTGTGCAACCCTAAGGATTGGTTTCATGAGTGAAATCCTTAGGATTTAAGGTTTTGTTAATGAATCCTCAAGATTTAGGGTTTTCTGATGGAAACTTTAAATTCTAATACAAGTTTCATTTATGAATGCTTAAATCCAAAAGCATCAAATTTAAAACATAAACCAAAAAAGGCTAACCAATATCCTAAATGAAACCTTAAATCCTAAACCATGAAATAAAACCTTGAATTCAAAACCATGAAACCCTAATTCATAAACCATGGAAAGAAGCACTAAATCATAAATCATAAAACCATAAATAATGCAACACAAAACCTTAGACCTTAAATAATAAATCCTTAAATATTTAACTCAAACTATAAATTTTAAACTATAAGGCATAAACCATAAACATTATATTGTAAAATCGTAAATCCTTTCAGTTACACCCACGAAACCTTAAATTATTAGGGTTGCATCCACACTCAAAGTAAAACTCATCAATTTGAAGAAGGATTTGAAAAAATGGAATGAGGAGGAGTTTGGAAATTTGGAGATAAAGAAAAGCAGAATAATGAGTGAAATTAGCGATCTCGATAATAAAGACGTTGGATGAGGTCATTTCGTGTCTGAAGTACAACATCGTCGTGAACTAATTGACGAATTCTAGTCAGTGTCTAGAAGCCAAGAATCAGTATTACACCAGAAATTCAAGGTGTGTTGGCTGCAAGAAGGGGATTCTAACTCTCATTACTTCCACCAAGTGATTAATTGGAGAAGACGTATCAACTCACTGAATGGGCTACACATGAATGGTGTTTGGATTGAAGATCCTATCTTTGTGAAATCAGAGGTGTATAGTTTTTTTAAAGAAAAATTCAAAGATGTGGCTCAGGAAGCAAACTTGAATGGTGTGGATTTTCCACATATTAACGAGCATGATAACAACAGCTTAATTGAAATGTTTTTTGAGGAGGTGATCAAATTAGCTGTGTGGGAATGTGATGGGAATAAGTGTCCCGAGCCGAACGGATACAACTTTAATTTTATTAAATCATGTTGGGAGATATTGAAATCAGACATATTCAAAGCGTTACAAGAATTTCATGTAAACGGGGTCATTCCTAGAGGATCTAATGCGATGTTTGTTTATCTTATCCCTAAAGTTGACTGCCTACTGTCCCTTTCTGAGTTTCAACCCATTTCATTAGTGGGTTGTATTTATAAGATAATTGCTAAGGTACTAGCTCAAAGAATGAGGAAGGTTTTGGACAAAGTGGTGGACAAGACACAATCTGCTTTTCTCGAAGGTCGTAACATGCTTAATAGTGTGGTAATAGCAAATGAGGTGCTTCATGATGCAAATTGAGAAAGAAGCCAACAGTAATGTTCAAAGCCGATTTTGAGAAGGCATATGACTCGGTGAGGTGGTCATTTCTTTATTACATGATGAAGAGATTGGGATTTGGAAGAAAATGGATCTCTTGGATCCGTGGGTGCTTAGTGTCATCTACTATGTCCATCTTCGTCAATGGGTGCCCCACAGCTGAATTTAAAATTCAAAAAGGACTTAAACAAGGGGATCCTTTGGCCCCTTTCTTGTTCCTGGTCATTGCTGAAGGGTTAAGTGGCTTGATGAGGTCGGCGATATCCAAATCGCTCTATAAAGGCTACAAAATCGGTTATGAAGGCCTTCATATTTTATCTTTGCAATTCGTTGATGATACACTTTTTTTTGGTGCCCTAACAATCAACAATATCATATCTCTCAAAGCTGCACTTCAATGCTTTGAATTGGTCTTGAGCTTAAAAGTCAATTTCAACAAAAGCAAATTGGCAAGGATTGGAGTGGTAGATGGGGTACTTCACAGATTTGCAACTATACTGCACTGCTAGATTATGCGCATTCCCTTTATCTACCTTGGCCTGTTGGTTGGGGGGAATTACAAGCAGGTGAGATTGTGGGAACTAGTAATTAAGAAGTTCAAGAGCAAGTTAACTAGTTGGAAACATAAGCACTTATCGTTGGGAGGTAAGATTTGTTTGATCAAATCTGTTCTTTTTTCATTACCTCTTTATTATCTCTCTATTTTTAAAGCACCAAAATTTGTGATTAAGAAGATGGTCAGCATTCAAAATAGATTCTTATGGGGTGCTAAAAGGGATGAAAAGAAAATCACATGGGCTATTTGGGAGCAGGTTTGTCGGCCAAAGGATAGAGGTGGACTGGGCATCAAGGATCTATTTGCTTTCAATTATGTGTTATTGACCAAGTGGATGTGGCGATTTGTGACTCAAAGAGATGCACTTTGGGTATTGGTGGTAAAAGCTAGAGCGAAAATCAATGAGGATCTTACACTCAACCCTTCCACTTCGATTTGGTGGAAAGATATCAATGGTGTATGCAAAATTGGAAGAGGTGTTGATTGGTTTTGGCCCAACCTGTCTAGAATCTTTGGAGATGGCAAGGATATAAAATTTTGGAGTGACATATGGACGAATCAGGAGCAACTGAGCTTAAAATTTAGCAGATTATTTGCAAATTCATTACAGATGGATAGTGTGGTTTCTCAGTTGGGCGAATGGAGAAATGGAAATTGGCATTGGAAGTTGGAATGGAGAAGACCAATGTTTGAATGGGAGAACCTTTATTACAAGAGCTGATGAGTATTATTAATTCAAAAATTCCTAAATCTGATAGATCTGATTCATGGTGCTAGCTGGAGGGAAAAGGGTCAGGTTACAATGTAAAGGAAGCATATGATCTCCTAATGAACTGGCATGAGATGGGGAATGATGAATTTTTTAAACAAATATGGTCTCTTAAGGCGCCATCGAAAGTTATTTGTCTAGTTTGGAGAGTCGCGCTAAACAAAATTCCAACTAAATAGAATATAAACCATTGAGGTATACTTTTGGCTGATACTGACATGAAGTGTGTAATGTGTGATGAGAATTGTCTTGAAACCACTTCCCATTTATTCTTCAGATGTAATTTTGCTACTAAAGTTTGGAATAATTGTCTTGCTTGGGGTGGATTTGTGTCTGCTATGAATGTGAATACTATTAGTCATTTTTGGCAATTTGGAGGGATGCAGTAGAACAAGCAAGCTATGTTAACCTGGTGGAATATTTGACTGTCTGTAATTTGGTTTATCTGAAAACAAAGAAATGAGATTATTTTTTATTCGGTTGATATTGATTTGAACAAGGTGATGGAATTGGTAAAGGTCAGATCTTGGCAGTGGAGTAGAGCCAAAATTAAGGGGTTAAACTATTCTCTGTATGAGTGATTTCAGTTTTTGAATCTCTCCCTTATACCATAATTCTGCTGAATATTATGCGACATTGATTGGGGAACATAGAAATTGTGCAATGAGGACATATACCATACTAGGTAGTTGTATCTACTTTTTGCTTTTTGCTTTTTGTAGTATACTATTAGTTTGAAGTTACTACCTATTCTATCTCACGGTTATGTGTACTAACCTTCTTTGGTCCCTTCATATTCATATGTAAATGGTTTGTGGTACACCTAGTACCACTTCTATACATATTGTTCCTTTGGCCGCTCAAAAGAAAAAAACCACTTTGAGAATGAGAAAGAGGAGAATTTAACGAGCTCATGACAACGGGACAACCCATGTGAAAGTCTCTCTTATTGGGATATTTCTTAGTCACAAGAAATTTGGGTAGGCAAGGTAGCTAGTAACAACTCTGATAGAGAACAAGAACGTAGGAATTATGATTGATTTGTACTAACTTCCGGTAGATGTTTGGAAAAGAGACCGCTTTTAGCATTGATGGTTTGTTGGGTTGTAACTAGTTATTCTATTTGGAGAATTATATTTTATTTTGTAGGTTTAAATTTTTATTTTTATTTTTGATTTTTATAAAATTAAATGATGACATGACACTATTTCAAACATTAGTTAAGTGATGATGTGATACTATCTTAACATATATCATCAATTCACGTCATCAATAGGAATTGAAATATATATAACAAATAGAAAGGAACAGTTATTTAAGCAGTTCATGGTATTGACAAAGCATTTATTGAAAGAGACAGACTTACAAGGGAAAGAGCTTTTAAAGATTACAAGAGGGTAGAGAGAGAGAAGAGAGTTTAAGGCTCAGGAGAGCTGTATCTCTCAACTCTTCAACTCACCTATTTATAGCATGACAACCACAAGCGGATGTCAAAATCATAAATTACAATTTATTGAAATCCAATTCGGACACGGATTTCTTAGACGGATTTCAATCTAAAATTCAAAAGCATTTATCTAAGCACTGCCTTTGTCGTTTTGTGAGGACAGAAGTGACACTGTGGGCCCTATTATTTCTTTTAAAGAAATCCTTTGTTGAAAAAGTCTTCCAGCTGCCTCTGGTTGGGTAGCCGAATTGGTATTTTCTTGGTATATACGATAGTATTACCAAGATGATCAACTGATGTAGTTACTATGTCCACTACCCCTATTATTTTGCCAGGAGCTTCTTCATCAATTACCTTTAATTTTGTCTTGGATCCTAGTCACGGTTGATCCAAGTTTGCAATTTCTTGAATTCCAAAGCAGTCATCCTCATTATTTAAATACGAATTACTGCATTGGGTTTCTCCTTCTAAGACCTCCTGTTCTTCATCTGAGTCTAGAGAAGACAAGGCCGCCAACAGGTGTTGCCTTTTCTCTTGTTTAGATTTTCCTGCTAGTTGTAAAGACATTGTAGGATGTTGGAGTGCCTTCTTTTCATGATTAGGGGGAAGGAATGATTTTCCAGTCTTCCAATGAGAAAACTTATCTTCCAGAAATTTAACTTCGAATTTTTTCCACAAAAAAATTTTACCCTCATGACATAAAGCCTTCGGATAAGGAGCCGAATTATGCTGGTGGAATTCATAGAGATGCTTTGCATTAACCAGCTCACTCCCATTATTGAGCAAAAGCTAATTAACTTTTCATGTACTGGTAATTTGGGAGTTAACTTTTTATAATTTTCATATATTGAGACTACCCTGATAGGTAGAATGGCTTTACAGGCCCTACAAGCAGAAACCAGTCTTGAAACCAGGTCGGTATTTTGGCTGGAAGGGCATATTTAAAGGTAATGTACCAAGAATGGCGAGGGTTAGGTTCAAGAAGGATCTTGAGCCATGCTTCTTGATAATCAAAATAATTAAATGTAGGAGGGTCAAAAGGTCGAGAAAACCTCTTTTCAGTAATTGGATTTTGGTTCCAATCCATCAAGGTGAGAACCTTTAGGATTTTTAATTTTGAATAATTAATGACAGAAGGATCCCTTTTGTCTTTTTCTGGAATTATTTCAGCAGATCCGGTGTCTAACAAGATGAGCTGATAAAACTTTTTATTCTTCTTTAGATCTTGGTCTTTTGGCATCCATCCCCATCCTTCAGGGAGAGAATTCAGCCAGAATATCTGTCGGTGCCATTTGATCAAATTCAGGCTCTATGAAAATTATCCTTTGACATGACTCTTTTATGTGTTGATCTAAGGGTTTATGAATTTCGGGGTTTTGAGAATTATCAATAATTTGGCTTTTCTGAGGAGGAATTAATGGGGAAAACCTATTGGAAGAGGAAGGAGTATTTAGGGATTTAGGAAGGATTCTTAGGTTATTTAGGGATTTATTGGCTACTACCTTGGAGAAGGAAGGGGTCAAATCATCAAGGGACAGGGCGGATGAAGGGGCCAAAGGCCTCATGTTTGGGGGTCTGACCTTGTAAAAATTCTCGAGTTAGAAAATCAGGGATATAATTATGTTTTCCTTTTATAAATTCAACTTTGAAATCAAAACAAGATAAAAGACTTTGCCATCTAGCAAATATCTGTTTTGAAACGATGTTTTGAACGTCTTTTTCCAAAATTTCTTTTGTAGACTTACAGTCTACCCTTAATAAAAATTCTTTATTGACTAAGTCACTTTGAAATTTTGTGATACATAGCACTATAGATAAAATTTCCTTTTTTACAGTGCTATATTTAATCTAGGTTTCACTCCACGCCCCCGAATGAAAACGAATTATTTGTTCTTTGGATTGGGGATATTTTTGTTTAAGGACTCCTCCAAATCCGACCTTTGAGGCATCGATTTCGACTATCATACAAGCATCTGGTTGGAGTATTCCTAGACAAGGAGGGTTTTTACCAGCGATTTTACCTTGATAACTGTCTTAGTTAATTCAGGGGTCCAGGGTTTAGGGTTTTTCTTAAGCTTATTAAATAAAGGTTTACAAATAATTCGAATATGGGGAATGAAATCAGCTACATAGTTTAGGCATCCTAAGAACCTTTGTAACTAAGTTTTATCTCTTATTTCATTTGGAAATTTACTAGCAAACTCAATGCTTCTAGCTATTGGAGTTATTGTGCCTTGATTTATTTCATGCCCTAGAAATCTTATCTTAGTTTGAGCTATTTTCATTTTCTTTTCAGATAAAACTATTCCATTTGCTTTAATTATATTTTTAAAGGTATTTAAGTTTTTTACGTGTTGTTCTACTGAAGAGGAGTAGATTAACACATCATCTAAATAAACTAAAGCAAAGTCTAAATAGGGATTTATGATTGAGTTCATAATGTTTTGAAATTCTGATGGGGCATTTTTAAGTCCCATAGGCATCACATTCCATTCGTAATGACCAAATGGAACTGTAAATGCAGTCTTATATTTATCTTCTTCTTTAACCTTGATTTAATAGTACCCGGATTTCATATCAAACTTAGAGAAGATAGTGGCTTGATGAAGTCTTCCAATCAAATCTCTTTTATTGGGTAAGGGGTACCTAATCCATTTTAATGCATTATTTAGTGGTTTATAATTAATAACCATTCTAGGCTCACCTCTTTCTAATTCTGAAGCGTTTTGTACATAAAACACTGCACAACTCCAAGAGGACTTACTAGGCCTAATGAGTGCTTTATCAAGGAAACCTTGGATTTCTTTCTTACAGTATTCAAGGGTTTCTTTGTTCATTTGAACTGGACGAGCTTTTGTGGGAATTTTACTTTCATGAAAGTCTTCCTCGTAAGGTAAACTTATCATAAACGAGTTTCTTTTCCAGAAGGCGGTTGGGACCTCCGCATAGATTTCTTTGGAAAAGATTTCAGTTAATTCTTTAAATTGGGCTTTTACCTTTTCTGTCTTTAATTTCTCCTCTATTCGTCTATAGAGAATTTCTTGTTTTAAGAAGGTTATTTGGTTTGATTTATTTTCAATTTTATTAAGAAAATCGGTTTCATTTATTTTTAAGATGCTTTTTCTCTTAGGTGGTTTTATGAATTCGAACATTAGTTTATTTGTTTTAATTCCTTCCTTGGATACTTCAAAGGGGTAGATTTGTGTAAGGAATGGAGTTCCTAAAATCATTTCCTCTGATATATCTTTTGATAGAATAAACGTATTTTTGAAACATTTTCCCTTATTACAAATACTTGCAGTTGGTAATTTAAACTGGACTTGTAAATTAGAGTTATTAGCTGTGAATAGTTTTTGCTGAGTTTTTTCATAATACTTAGTAGGAATTAATCCTTCTCTAATGCAATTTAGATCAGCACCAGAATCTACTAATGCTGTAAAATCTTTGTGAAATGTTTTTCCTATTTTTAGAGCAATTTTAACATGCCATTTCTGTTGTAGTGTTTTAATCATGTTTACCGTTGTGATTTCTTCATCTTCTTTATCGGAATTTTGAGTGAATTGACTGCTAGTTTCCTCAAGTACCTAACCCTTTAGTTCTTGAAGGTCTATTTTTATTGATTTAATTTCTTCTTTTAAATCTTTTATTTCTTTTTGTAAATCTTGTATAGTGACCCTTTTATTTTGATGTTCAGCTTGTTTTAATATCTTTGCAAAGTCATAACCTTGAAAATTATTATGGTTCTTACTACTTCCTTCTTCTTTTTGCTCTAAAAGCATATTTTTTATTTTTATTAAGTATTTCATCCTTTCTTCTTCATCTGGGATTTTATCTATCATTTCTAAAGCTAATCTCGTGTCACTCTTAATCATATTTATTTGAAATTGGCATCGACAAGTTTCGGAATCACATTGTTCACAACTTTCGTCCTCTTGAAACTAGTACTTGTATTTTCGATATCACTAAGATTTTGAACTTCTTCTTCTGACTCACTATCGGAATCTTCTAGTAGAATTTTAGCAATTTGTTCTCTTAATTCCTCACTCATATTTAATTCATTAATTTTTTGTTTAACTCTACAATCCTTTTTCATGTGTCCTACTCTCCCACATTTGTAGCAGATTATTTTTTATTTATATGGTTCCTTTGATTTTTCTACTGAATAATTAGGTTTTCTTGAGAATTTTCTTTTTCTAAAAGGGGTTGTTCTGTTTGACTTACAATAGTGTTGTTTCTTAAATTGTTTTCTTTTAGTAGAGGAGGGAGGAGAAGGTTTTTCATACCCGTATTGGGTGCAGAAGTTACCTAGTTCTTTAACCCCATTCGATTCATTTCTTTTTATCCTATTTTCTAGTTTTAAGTTATTACAAAGTTCTAGGCCTGTGTTTTTAACCACAGACGCTATTCTCCCATATGTTAATTCATGGATAGATAAATTAGGATATTCTAACTCTAATCTTTCCTTTACTTTGGTTGCAAAGACTTGAGGAAGTCTTGCAATAAATTTTTCTTTCCAAAATGGTTCTTTACAATCTTCTCTAGTAAGAACCATTGCCATAAAATTATCTGTATACCATCTAAAATCTCCTAAGGTAGGACATCTCAAATTATGTAACAGTGTTGAAGTCCTTTCATTGAAAAGTTTTGAATTATCGCTACAATTAGAGTTTCTACCATTACAGGTATGGCCTTATCTCCTTCTCGCTGAACAGCCGTAGAGATATATATTTTCTGTTTAGGGGTTAGGTAGTTGTCCCACCAACCCTTGAGAATTCCTGTAAAACCAGCTATTATTAATTTTATAGTTTGTTCCTCAGTATTTTTTACCCTATAGGCTGAGGCGGCCATTATCATTTCATTGGTTTTTCGTAGAATTTGATGGCCGGTCATACCATCAATATTCCACTTTGTGATGCCCGATCCATCAAAGGATGAAGGAGTATCTAATTCCCATTCTTCAAATTGAATGTCTGGGAGAGTTGGCCTTTGATAGAAATTTCTAGTTGTTGGTGCTGGGGTGAAGCGTTTTACCGTTTTTTTTCCTTTTAACTTTAAAATTTTATCTGAAGGGGGTATTAATTCATGTTCATCTTCCTTTACTATAGTTAGAATCTTATCTTGTAAAGGTATCACCGTTTTATTTTCTTTTGCATTTTTCTTAGGTTTTTTAGTTAAAGTGTTGATTTTAGATAATTTTAGCAGATCTAATTTTTTGTTTATCTCTTCTAAAGCTAAGTCAGTTTCTTTTCCTATTTTTAATTCTTTAAGCTCAGCTTCTGAAAATTTAAATGGTTTAGTTAATGAGTATTCTAGTTTTGAGGTGGATGTTATACTATTAGAAGAGCTTTTATCAGGTTTCCTTGATCCAATTATTACTTTTGAGGCTACTTGATGTAATATTTGATTTGTATAATTTAGTTGTTGGTGCAAATTTTTAATATCTTTTAAAGTTGGATTCTCGCTTTTGATTCTGTTTGTACTAATCATTTTAAAGGAAGAAGCAATTACCTCATTGTTTTCAATGTTAGCAAAGCTAATCTCTTCTAAAGGAGGAATTTCTCCATCAACGATTCCTTTAATATTTTTCCAACTTAAAAATACCAGCAAACTCAATGCTTCTAACTATTGAAGTTATTGTGCCTTGATTTATTTCATGCCCTAGAAATCTTATCTTAGTTTAAGTTTTTTACGTGTTGTTCTACTGAAGAGAAGTAGATTAACACATCATCTAAATAGACTAAAGCAAATATATATATATATATATATATATATATATATATATATATATATATTATAAATACCTAAAGGATAGTAAAAATTTTATAACAAATCATTCCAGATGGATTTGGGAAAGTAACGAACTCTCTTGAAGATCTTTACC
This sequence comes from Amphicarpaea edgeworthii, assembly GCA_014843725.1. Classification (NCBI taxonomy): domain Eukaryota; kingdom Viridiplantae; phylum Streptophyta; class Magnoliopsida; order Fabales; family Fabaceae; genus Amphicarpaea; species Amphicarpaea edgeworthii. Next base: position 8,900,423 of record CM026325.1, read on the forward strand.
TTAGTGATAACAAACTGCAAGGTGAGATTCCATCTTCCTTTGGGAACATGTGCACATTGCAGTGGTTAGATCTCTCAAGTAACAAGTTGAATGGGGAAATTTCTAGCTTCATGCAAAATTCTTCATGGTGCGCCAGACACGTTAAGAGTTTGTTTTTGTCTTATAGCAACATTACTGGCATGCTACCTAAAAGCATTGGGTTGCTATCCGAGTTAGAGCATCTTTCTTTGGCATGGAATTCTTTGGTGGGTGATGTCACTGAATCGCATCTTTCTAATTTGTCCAAATTAGAATACTTTGGCTTATCAGGTAACTCGTTGTCTCTAAAGTTTGTCCCTAGTTGGGTTCCTCCTTTCCAATTAGAACAGTTGGGACTAGGATCTTGCAAAGTGGGTCCAAGTTTTCCTAGTTGGCTCCGGAATCAACGTTCCTTAACTTATCTGGATGTTTCCGACAGCGGGCTTAATGATTCAGTGCCAGAATGGTTTTGGAAGAACTTGCAAAGTGTGCAAAAGTTGAATATGTCACAACAATCTCACAGGTTCAATTCCGAATTTACCACTGAAGCTTCTTAATAGACCATCTATAATTCTGAATTCTAATCAATTTAAGGGCAAAGTTCCTTCATTTTTGCTACAAGCTTCGGAGCTAAAGCTTACTCGTAATAAATTTTCGGATCTGTTTTCATTCTTGTGTGACCAAAGCGCAGCTGCAAACTTGCCCATTTTAGATTTATCATACAACCAAATAAAGGGACAACTTCCTGATTGTTGGAAATCTGTAGATAAGTTAATGATTCTCGATTTAAGCCACAATAAATTGTCTGGGAAGATTCCTAAGTCCATGAGCACCCTTGTTAATTTGAAAGCATTGGTTTTACGAAACAATGGTTTAGAGGGTGAATTGCCTTCTACTTTGAAGAATTGCAACAATTTAATTATGCTGGATGTGGGTGAAAATATGTTATCCGGTCGAATACCATAATGGATTGGAGAAAGTATGCCGCAACTGATAATCTTGAACATGCGAGGGAATCACTTCCCTGGAAATCTTCCTAATCATCTTTGCTATTTGAAGCACATTCAATTGTTGGATCTTTCAAGGAATAAGCTATCAAAAGGAATTCCAACGTGCTTAAAGAATTTTACTGCAATGTCTGAAAAGAGCATCAACACAAGTGATACTGCGCATCGTGTATATTGGTACAATAGAAGTTACTATGAAGTTTCCCGTAGTTTCAGTTTGGGTGATTATAGGTTTGACGTAACATGGATGTGGAAAGGGGTGGAACAGGGGTTCAAGGATCCAGAGCATGAGCTTAAAAGCATTGATCTTTCAAGTAATAATTTAACAGGTGAAATACCAAAAGAGGTTGGATATTTGGTTGGGTTAGTTACTTTGAATTTATCAAGAAACAATCTGAGTGGTGAAATTCCATCTGAGATTGGAAATTTAAGTTCACTAGATTTCCTTGACTTGTCAAGAAATCATTTCACTGGGAGAATTCCTTCATCTCTTTCTGAGATTGATGGTCTAGGCAAAATAGACTTGTCACACAACTCTCTTTCTGGAAGAATCCCATCAGGAAGACATTTTCAGACCTTTGAAGCCTCAAGTTTTGAAGGAAACATTGATCTATGTGATGAACAACTTAACAAAAGTTGTCCTGGAGATGGAAATCAGACACCGGTGAAGCCTAAGGAACAAACACTCAATGGTGATGATTCTGTTTTCTATGAGGGATTATACATGAGCTTGGGAATTGGATTCTTCAGTGGATTTTGGGGCTTATTAGGGCCAATACTACTTTGTCGTCGTTGGAGAATTGCTTACATGTGGTTGCTGAACAGATTGACAGGCTACATATATGTATGCTTGTAGTGAATGTGGCAAAGTGTTGCTGCTGGCTCCAAGGCAAAAATGGTATGTTTAGCTTCTATTTTAAAATTCATGCTTTATCTTTTGCCATAGTTGTATATATCAAGAATTACTTCACCTATAAAAAAAAAACTGTAATATGTATTTTTAACAGAAAGCTCATATTAACAGTAATCTGATTGTTAGTACTTTCCAAATTATTTGTTCATTGTACTTAATTAATAAAGGGGAGTAAATGTGTTTTCATGCCTCCTGTTTTTTTTGTTGCTGTAGAGTCCTCCCTGTATTTTTGGTCAAAGACTCAAAGGTCCTTATACTTTTATATTGATAAATTTAGTCCTCAAATTTTTGTTTAAAAAATAAGTGGATTTAGTCCTTCCAACTTGAAAAACATGATGAATTATTGGGGGAGGAGGGACTAAATTTGCATATTTTTAAAGTTTTAGACCAAATTTATGAATATAAAAGTACAGGGACCTTAACTATGTTTAACCAAAAGTATATAGACTAAAATCCTATTTTTCTCTTAATTATTTATTTCACTGGTGTGTAACTTGGAGATGTGAGGATTATAAAAAAAAAAAAAAACAGTTCATACTGTTGAATGTTAAATTTTGGTTAACAATTCATCGACGGAGTAATGTTTTGTTTCAAATCATTTAACATATTTTATTCAGGTGCATGCGCTTTGATACACGGTCTTTGTAATCAATTGTCATATAATATAAGTATATGATTGATTTTAATTTATAAGTAAATATCAGTTACTTATGATGGATGAAAGATGCTCGTAGCTTATCTGACATGGGGATGTGTGTGATGATGATGTCTGAGTTTTGTACTCCTAATCTGGCTCATGCAATTCAGATGTATCAAATACATAGAGGGAAAAAAATTTAAAATATAAAAGAAAATTAAGGAAGTTAGTAGTGAATACCGAGTGATAATAAAGATTTAGGAAAAAGTTCTCCAATTGAGATTTTTTCTTTCTTTTTGAAAGAAATTGTTTCCTACCTAATTGCAGCATTTTACTCTTGTCATTTAGTATGTATCATTTTTGTGTCTTCCTCAGCACATTAATGGTTGTACAAAACAAATTGCAGTTTGTTGCAGATTTGCAACACACTTCTGATCTTGGGATGGAAGCTTTGTTAGTTGTTGCAACAAGTGGAAGATATTTATTTAGCATCGTAGTTTACAATATTTTGTATTTAAGTAATGAATTGCAAAATCTTGTTTCCTGATATGATTTGATTGTATTGTGTAATATATTTGCAATGTTGTTTCTTTTGAATTCAAGTGCTTAGAATTGTGAGATCCAAAGTGTGATAATTTTATACTTCATCTTCAACAATGCTTCCTCTACTGGTTCTCACATCTAACAACTCCAAAGCATCTTTGTACAAGTAAAGATTTTAGAACACAAGATACTCATTTGCTGCTAATTAATCAATGGCCTACAAGTATATTTACATCCATTGTGTTAGTTTGTCACATAATTTTGAGAAATGAACCAAAATTTCGAATATTCTAAAATTTAGAAGAAAGAAATAGGCAAAGTGTTGCAAAACGACGACGTTGTGGATCATCTCCTCCTGCGTTTAGTGCAAATCCCCATTTCCTCACCGCACAATCTCTTTCACTCTAAGAAATGGAGGGCTGAGTTTCATCATCTCTTAGCCTCCCTTCTCCAAAACCCAACGAAATCTCAATATATTTATTGTAAATCATCAATTTTAACTAAAATAAGTTAAATTAAAAAATAAAATCATTAAATAATACATAAAATTTATTAAAATTGATAACTTTTAATAATTTTTAACAAATCATAAGTAGAGTTTATTTATAGATATATGGGAGACTAAAAGCTAATATCAAGATTAAAAAAAATAATATATATATATATATATATATATATATATATATTTTATATATTAAAAATTCAAAACAAAAGAAAAAATTATTAAAAACCTAAAACAAAAACTCACTAATTTATCATTAACCTAAAACATGTGAGTCTAACAATTAATATTAATAGATAAATAACTTGAAGTCTTTATACCAGTTTCATTTTTCACACACATGATTGAGCAGTTTAATTTATCTATCTATATCTATTTATATATAATATAATTTTTAAAACACAAGCTACGTATCATTTGCAACATTTTTAATGATGTAACATGCTCTTCTTCATTCTAACAAGAAATTGACATTAACATTTTTTTTCATATCAATTAAAAAAATACTTTAAAGTTGAAAACAAATGTTATTTATGAATTAATAAACTCTTACTACTTCTTTTAAAACTCATTAAAACTTAAGTTGTTATTTAAATCTCCCATGGAGTGTGAAAAATGAATATAGCAAAAATTAGTATAAGTTATAATCACACATTTTCTCATGATTTACTCTCTCATTTCAAAAACTCTTCCTCTCGATCCCACATTGGCACCTCTTCTTTCTTTTTCATATCTTTCTCTTCATTTTATTTTCATATCACTGTTATAAAATACTTTTTTTTAATTCGCAAATCATATTTTTTACTAAATTGTGTTTCCTTTGAATTGTACATGTAGAAAAAAAAAAATTGTGAAATGACGTCACTGCTAACAAAGAAGTGAAAGGGATAGACTATGACACCAAAAATCAGATTTTGACGGAAAACAGCCAATGTGACACACTCCCCAGTTCTTTCACACCTTAGATTCTTTCACCTTCTACATATGCTTATAAAACTTCTCTTTATAATTGATGTCACCCCGTCTTAGTAATGGCTGTAGCTTAGAGAAATTGGTTAACATATTAACATCAATGTGGTAACATATAATTCAATATATATTTATATTTCTATTCTTCATCATCTCTAATATTAGTATCTCTTATTTCTTTCTCATTTTTTTGAAATTCATTACAGTTCTTATCTTTCATTTGTTTTTTTATTTCACTATTATGAAATTTATTATATTTTTATTTTATTTATAAATCTCAAAACACATTCTTTATTAATCCATTATATATTTGAGTTGAAGAATAAGAGCAAATAAGTCAAAGGGATAAATTATGAAATAAGGAAAAAATTATTTCCATCACTGTATAATTTCTCTCAAAGGTAAACTAGCATTACACAATAATTTTTTTATGGTAACGTAATGTTTGTCTTTTACAACAGAAACTACAAATCATATATTTTTGTTCTCTCCTGCATTCAACCTTGTTTAAGCTTTTTATAAAATTATGTTTTACTAATGAGAAACAAAAAAAAAAGAGAATTATACGAATAAAAAAACGTCTTTGACATAAAAAAAGAAGGTTGTAATAACGAAAGGGGGACATATGATAATTTTGTCCTAACTAGTGGAACAAGAAAGACATGGATCTATATTCAATAGGCAATCAAAGGATTTCTCCCATGAATGATTCCCCCTGCTTAGTTTTCGCTCCGCTCGTGCGTGGCACTCCTTGCGGGCGGAGCGGCATACCGATAAAAAAAAAAGTCAATTTATGTGACAAAGAATAGGAGGCTGCTTAGAATTAGGAGTCTTACTTTTACCTTTCTTTGCTACATTCTTCTCTAAGTTCTAAGTCAGTTCTTTACGAGATTTTTTTGTTCTCCTAAAAAGTTATTTGCGGTGATAGATTTAATTTTTTTTTCTGAGTATTTTTTCAATAAAATTAGTTTATAAATATTTAGTACCTCTTATAAAGAAAATTCTGACTAATCGGTATTCATATAAATATTATGGTGAAATATCAATTATTCTTTTAAATTTATTTGGATTAGAAATTATTCTTTTTTATATCAATTTGTATTGTATATTATAATTTATAATATATATACTTAATGTCACTTTTAGTCTATTAAATTTTATATTTTTTTTCATTTTGATATATAATGTTTTAAAAGTTTCAATTTGATACTTTAATATATGTTTTAGGTTAGGTTTTAAAAACTGAACCGATAATCGAATCGAGATACTGAATCATTAGATTAATGGTCAAACCAATGAGTTATTAGTTGAATCGCATGACTCAATCTGTATTAAAAAAATAATTTTTATATTTATCTCAAAATTTAAAAATATCCTAAAAAAAATATTTCTTTAAAAATTTATATAATTTCACAAAATCTAATAACATAAACTACAAATGAATTCAAATTCGAACATTAAAATTATATAATAAAATTTACAAAAACATAAATAAACTATTTCCAAACATAAATTTTTAAAAAACATAAATAAATAATATAATCATTTTTCTCTTAAAAAAAATTAGTCCTTTCAAATTTCAACTCAACTCTATCAAACTACCATTGTGTAGCTGTCAAACATTTTTGAAAAACAACATTGTACATTTAACATAGGCAAGTGGAGTTTAAAATATCTACAAAATATATTATATGACTATTTCTTTTGGTCACTAAAAAATATTATTTTAAAACTTTACTAATATTTGATTACTGTTTTGCTTGCTTCCAAGATCCCTTTTCCAAACATCAAGTTTACAGCTTACGAAAGTGAAGAAAACCCTTGCAACAAATCTATTTTTGGGTCCTTGGCAGAGCTGTTGTTTACATTGTTGTTGGAAGAACTGTTGTTTTGTTGTTATTTCTGCGACTAGGGCCCAACAGATATGCAAGCAGAGCGTGGCAGAGGGCAAGCAGCGAAGGGTGCGCGAACTTGGGGGCGACTGTCGTAGGCAAGCGTGCCTGCCGGTCATCACGGGCAAGCATGGCTGGCAGTCATCGTAGGTGAGCGTGGTTGGCGGTGCAGCGGCGAGCATGTATTTGGGCGGTGCGACGGTGAGCACATATTCGAGCATTGCGGCTGTCGTTTTTGTGGCTCATTTTTCTTTAAGCGACCCAATCCAAGTCAACGGATTAGCGTTTTAACCGCAAACTTGATTAGGTTACACCGGGTGGAACCGGTTCAATAACACCGTCGATCCGATGTCGAAACCAACTTGGGTCGACCACTGGATTCTGATTCGACCGATCAGGTCAATCCGATTTTTTAAACGTTGGTTTTAGGCATATATTTTGATATATTTCACCGAAAATTAAAAAGTAAAAAGTTTGATAATTAACAGAGTTGACTTAAAAAAAAAATAAAGAACATGGCAGTTAGTTTCATTGTCATTATGCTATAAAAAAAATCAATTAATTATCATTCTTTGATACCCATTATATCTTTGATACTCGCAAACACATTGGATCAATGGTCGAACCAGTGAATCACTGATTGAATCGCATGACTTGATTCTTATTAAACAAATTTAAAGATTTCATAACTTACCTTAAAAAAAAATTTAAAAAATATATCATAAATTAATATAATTCTACAAATTCATTATTTAAATTTAAACTCATTGATATAATAAAATTTAAATAAAAAATTATATAAAAATTATTCAAAAAACCAAAATAAAATTAAAAAAATTTGAAATAACTCACTCTATCTCTTCTTCTATTTTTTGGTAACTCCACCCCACAAAACAAAATCCCAAAAATTTAAAATAATCTCACTCTCTCTTTTCTTTTTTCTCACTAACCCACCCCACTCTCTTTCTCTCTTCTTCTTCTTCTTCTTCTTTTTGTCTGTTCTTCCTTGTCTTCTTCTTCTCCACACCAATCTAGCGTCGAGATCTTAACCACCGAACAAATTTGTTCCTTCTTCTCCTTCTCTCTTAACTCTTTTCTTTCAACACCATTTCTCATTTTGACATCTCGTTGTGTTATCAGAGAACGATCACGTCTCCTTCAATGACTCACATTTCGTCCACCACAAACCCTTCATCTCTGTCTCACTCTATTCGTTGTCCTCTTCCTCTATGTAATTTTTTTTTAAAGTGATCCGAATTGGGTAAGCAAGTTAGCAGTTTAACCGCAACCCCAAAAAGTTAAAGGACAGAATTTCTACGTCCAAAACACAAGCTAGCTACCCCACTCCCCACTATCAAACAAAACATATGTACTATACTAACAACCATTTTAATTGTTTAATTCCAAGTCTTCCAACCTTAAAACACGGTTAGAAAATGAAGAGCACGTCAATCACATAAATAAGGAAATATAAAACTCGTGTCCACTCCACCTAAGTGGAAGAATTCCACGGCAAGCACGCGTAATAAATTTTCAAAGGTAGAATTATTTAAATAAAAAGTAAAATTAAAGGAAACTCATGCTGAATTAATCTAGCAATCAAATTCTTTTGAATAAAAAACCTGAAGGAGCTGAATATTGGACCAAAATGCATTTATGGTGGGATGCAATTTTGAATTGCACATGAATGAAGTAAGGAATTAAGCTAACTATCAATTATTATAATTTCAAAAAAAAAAAAATGGAGAGAAGATCAACACCTTCTCAAAGACACAAACACAATCGATGGCGCAAAAGTACTAGAAGACACAATTGCTTTTCAATTTCCATTCAATGTTGGAAATGACAATATGTATATGAAAACAGAGATTATCTTGAGTCTCAATGGATGCATACATATGAAAATAGGATCAACTAACATTTTTTTAAGATGGAATGGAGAAGCAGAACCTTCACATTTTAGATATCAATAATCATGATATAAAAATGAAATAAAACAAAATAACACATACAATGTATAATAAAGACTATCAAATCAATAAGTCTCTTAAATAGATATTTCGCAAGCCATTACATCAAAATATGATTTCTCTTGTCATATTTTACACAATGGCAACCTTCTTAATTTGTTTTGCACAATGACAAGTATCAGGTACAAAAGATTTATCGCTGAAAATAGAAAGAGAGGAATAATGCTGTTTCATGATATATATATTTGGAGAGGAAAAATTTTCAGCACCTTCCCCCTTAAGGAAAAAATAAGTCGACATAAACTGCTGACTACTTATTTATTAAGCCTGGAATAATTTAAATTCCTGCTTTACAACCTACAAAATAATGAAAATAAGTATCTCTTTTTACACTGATTTGTTCCTAATTTGTTAAGGACGCATAATAACATAAAAAAGTTTTAGACTCAAGACTAAAAAAATGTATTTTGTAAGACCCAAAACTTGTTTAAGCCTTTATTTTATGTGTTGGTATTTTGTGACAGCATTTGCAATATTGTGCAAAATAGTGATTAAGTTGAAATTCAAAGGGCGCTGACATAGTAGCTCGATGAATCCACATTATTTTGATATTTCGCATTCTTGCTGACAAGCATGCATGCATAAATTTGCATGAATAATCTAGTGAGTCAATTTGAATGTGACAGGCTATTAGCAGCCATCATCAGTCAAGATATATAGAATGCAAAACCTTCACTTTATTACTGCAACAGTCTTGGCTTAAAAAGAAAAGAAAAAAAAAATTACAAAGAGATTATACAATATATAGAACTGTAAAAGACAATCAATCAACTGGTTTCTTCAAACACTGATTTTGCATTACATAGTAAACATCGATCAATAACACATATCGTACACATTCAGCAATCCATGAAGCTTTCATCCCAGATTGAAACTTTGAAGCTAATACTCCATAGACTGCAAATTTCGTGCTACCTATCAGATTACATAAATTAATGGTGATAGAAAAGAATTAGAGAATGAATTTTCATAATAGATTAAATGAACTGGAAATCTATCTAGGCATTCGAGTACACAGATGTACATAGCTGTAAGCATTTTTTTATGAGTTTTAAGCTTCAAACATTAGACATTTCATTTAAAAAATACAATATCTCTAAACAACCAGCAAGAAAAATAATCATCTTTTGGAAAAGTAACTACAATTAGTGAAGGCACAAACAAAAGAAACAGGGGGATTGGATATACTACTCAAGAATTAAATGAGTGTTTTTTTTTTAAAAGCTAATAATTAAAGTAGAGAAGTAAACACTCCGAAGTTCAAATAGAGAAGTTATTGGAGTTACGTACCTGCTAGCCTTCGAGCCACCTATGGTACTTGGCTATTTTCACTTCAACAGCTACAAGTATGTAATCTCTCAGTCTGTTCAAGAATGAGGTAAGCAATTCTCCATGGTTTCCAAAGTAGTATTGGCCCTAATAAGCCCCAAAAGCCTGCAAAGAATCCTATCCCCAAGCTCATGTATAATGCTTCACAGAAATCTGAATTTATGTCATCTTCACCATGAATTGCTGGTTCTTGAGGCTTTGATATTGTCTCATCTCCAGGGCAGCTTTTGTTAAGTTGTTGACCACAAAGACCAGGATTTCCTTCAAAACTTGGGGAATCAAAGGTTTGCAATTGTCTTCCCCAAGGGATTCTTCCAATCAGAGAGTTGTTTGTCAAGTCTAACACAGCTAGACGATCAATCTTGGAAAGAGTAGATGGAATTTTTCCAGAGATATGATTCTTTGATAAGTCAAGAAATTCTAATGAGTTTAAATTTCCTATATCAGAAGGAATTTCTCCATGCAAGCTGTTTCTTGATAAATTCAAAGAAACTAATCCAAGTAAATACCCAACCTGCTTTGGTATTTCACCAGTTAAACCATTACTTGAGAGATCGATGCTACTTAGAAGATTCTCTGGATTCCAAAACACATAATCCCGACCTTTCCACATGAATAGCACGTTAGGGTCATAAATATTTACGTAAGTCACTGTAGGTGTCACTTTTCGTGTCCTTACAATTTCCCGTGATTACTTCCCTTTCCATCATTGCAGTAAAATTGCTCAGACACGTTGGAATTCCTTCTGATAAGTGATTCCTAGAAAGATCCAAGAGATGAATTTGCCTCAAATAACAGAGATGTGCAGGAATACTTCCAGAGAAGTTATTTACTCGCAAGCTCAGTATTTTCAACTGTTGCAGACTTTCTCCAATCCATGGGGGTATTGGACCAGACAATGAATTTTCACTCACGTCTAGTATAACCAAACTAGTACAGTTCTTCAATGCTGATTGTAGTTCTCCAATTAAACTGTTGTTTCGTAAAACCAAAGCTTGCAAATTAACAAGAGTACCACTGGACCGTGGAATCTTCCCTGACAGTTTATTATTGCTTAGATCAACAAATTCTAATGAATTCAGATGTTTCTAACAGTCTGTCAGCTCACCCACTATTTCATTATTTGATAAATCTATAGTGCGCATGTTTGCAGTTGCTGTTTTTCCACACAAGAATGTATTCAAATCTAATATCTTATTGTTGGAAAGATCCAATGTCTCAGTTTGTAACAAGAAATCAGGAATTGCACCTTCAAGTTTATTTGAATTTAGAATTATATATCCATACATAGTAAGCTTGATTGGTAAATTTGGAATTGTACCTTTGAGACTGTTGAAAGACATGTTCAGCCTATTTATAGTTTGTAACTTGTTCCAAAACCAATCTGGTACAAAGTCGTCAATCCATGCATCTGAAATATCTGGAAACCATAAGTTATTTTGAGTCTGCAGCCAACTTGGAAAACTAGGGTCCATCTTGCAAGAAGCCAGTCCCAAACAAGTAAACTGGAAAGGTGGAATCCAGGTAGTAGCAAAGTTTAGAGACAATGAGTTGTCTGATAAGTCTAACTCCTCCAATTTAGTAAAATTTGAGAGATGAGATTCATTGATATCACCAGTTAACAGATTATTGGAAAGATCTAATTTCCACAAAGATGTAAAAATTGGAAGATTAGGTAGCATGCCAGTAATCTGGTTAAAAGATAAATCAAGAATCTGAAATACATGCTTGTTGCACCAAGAGGAACTTTGAATGAAGCTGTTTAGTTCCCCACTCAAGTTGTTATTTTTCAGGACTAATTCTTGTAATGTGCATATACTCCCAAGGGAAGATGGAATCTCACCTTGCAGTTTGTTAGATGAGAGGAAAAGTTCTTCAAGAGAGTTCATTACTTTCCCAAATTCATCTGGAATGGGCACGTCTATCAAGTTATCATCAAGGTGAAGGCTACGAAGATTGGTGGTGAAGTTGAAAAGCCAGTGAAATATAGCCAATGATTTCAGTAGATTAGAGGAGAGGTCAAGGGTGACAGGCAAAGATGAAGAATTTTGGATGGAAGAAGAAGGCAGAAGAAAACTTTGATCAGTAAGACTACAATCGACTAGACTCAGCTCTGTTAACTTAGGAACAAGCTCACTGATCACTCGTTACCAGTAACGAGAGAAGCCAAGATTATGCACTGAGCTCATGCGAAGAGTTGTTAATGAAGAGAGAGAAGATAGCCACTTTCCATCTTTAATCTTAAGATCGAAATTGCCACCAAGTCCAAGAGCATGCAAGAGAGGAAGATTCCCAGTTTGAAAAGGGATTGCTCCAGAAAGTGAAGTACCCTCAAAATGAAGGTGTTGCAGTTGTGAGAGATTTCGAAACTGATAAGGGATTTCTCCATGGATATCATAATTAAGACTTAGATCAAGATACTCCAACTTTGAGAGATTGGCCAGTTCATAAGGAATCCTCCCATCAAATGTTGACCTTGATAGATTAAGATAACTTAAGCTTTTGAAGGAGGCCATGTGTTTTGGGATATGTCTGCCTCTGCCTATGAAATCACGATTAGAACTGAGATCCAGATACTCCAAATTTTGCATGTCAATCAATGAAGTGAGATTGAGTGCACCTTTCAAATAATATTGTGGAGACTGACCACGAAGATGGAGAGTGTGTACATGGCCTGTTTCATTGCTGCATTGAACGCCTTTCCATTTGCAACAATCGCTACTATTGTCATGGTTGCTCCATGTAGACAGCATGCCATAGTCATTTAGGAGGCCATGTTTGAAGTTTAGGAGTGCTTGTCTCTCCCTCTCAATGCATTTCACTTTCACATTTGATGGAGAGATGTTGAATCCAAGAATGGATACTTCAGCATGAGAAAAGAACACTAACACTGCAAACAAGATTTTGAGAGAGTAAGTGCCCATCACAATTTTCCTGATATGAAATAATTATGAGAATGAACAATCGCTATGAGTTATGACTTGCGAAATAGAGGAGCAGTGTTTAAGTACATTTCATTTTCTACTCCCTTTGTCTTCATACACTATTCCAATTTCCTAGTCAAGCAAGCAAGAAAGTTGAAAAAGCTATATTGAATTGTTTAAATGGAAACAAAATGAAAGGAAATTTCTTCATGCAGAAAACGAGATAAAGTTGATAAAAATGAGCTAGGGAGAGACACAATTACTTTTTTATTATATATTTCTTGACATAAGAAGCAGCAGCAAGTAAAAGTTTAAGATATAAAAAATCTTGAAGAATAAATGATATTAAAATTGTTATTATAAATTAAAAGTTTCTAATTAATTTGTTTATCCTAATTCCATCCATTATTTATGCTATGTTCCTTTGATAATGGTGGAGAAGAATCGACCTTATAATATTTCTCTGGATTGGCTTGTTCCTTGTAACTTCAGGCATTCTTTCTGAGAAGGAAATAGTTAGCAAAGGCTGGGGACAATTAATAGCTATACCTGCCTTCATGATACGATACGTAAGCAAATATTCAAATCCTTCGTTTGAGAAATTATATTTGTCCTTGACTGAGAATTTAGTTAACTAATTATATATTTTTAAAGTAAATTACACTGATACTCCTCAGATTTCTTCACATTACATTACATATATTTTTGAAGCGCGAATTCTGGCCTTGATACGTAAGCAATATATTTAACAATGCAATTTCACCAAGTCATCATTTTAACTTATTTGTCATCATTAAATATTCTAAAGACAAAGGAAAATGGGGTGTTATTTAGAAGACTAGAACTAGTCTCGAGTTCCTGACCGACATCTCCTATCATTTTCCAGGTTTAAATTTAGACTAAAAATATATTTTTTTTTGTACGTGATATATACCTTAATTTTGCATAATATATTAAAATAATTTTTTAGACTTAAATAAATTTTTGGTTCCTATAATATATCCTTTTTATTTTATTTTGGATCTCTATAAAAGTTTTGTTATAGTGTTGCTATGTTTTGAGTACCTTTGAGTACCTGTAATATTTTTTTTGTTTTGTATATATGACATCATCTCAACGGTTAATTAAGTGATAACGTGATACCATCTCAACATATATCAACGGTTGATATAATATCACGTTATCAATATGACCCAAAATAAAATAAAAAATATTATAAAAACCCAAAACATAATAAAAATTTTATAAGGATATAAAAAAGATATTTTATAGGGTTTCAAAACTTATTTAATCCTTGATAAATTAACAAATTTTGGGTTCTTAGTATATGCAGATCATCTTTTAATTATCCTTGTAAAAAAAATTCAAACGGTATAAAACAAAATGACAAAAACTATGAGGGACCTAACATAATTTTTTCTAATTTATCAAGAACTAAAATAAAATATTAAGAATAAAAAATAAATATTTTGATGAGTGACCAACCATGTAAGAAAATTTTATTAGGAAGCAAATACAAAATTGTGTATATTTCATATACCTAAAACATATTTTACCCTTTAAATTTATCAATTGGTAGCCTATTAGATTGAATTGTTTCTACAGTGGCAGCCTCTAGAGCACTGAATCAGAAATGAACTATATTCCTCAGAGTCATGAAACGAAAATATAAGCAATGTTCACCCACAATATACTGTTTTCTAACTATTTACAGTTTTACACTTATCATCAAATTCGAAGGCTTATTTATATTCTTTTCTTGGCTTCTTAAATAACATGTTAACAATAACATTTTTTTTCAGATTTGGTTTTTACCATTGACATGGCCAACATTTGATAATATTATGTTTTGGGATTCTGGCAGAGTATATGAACTATGCCTATGAAAATAGTGATTAACTTGTAAAGTATCAGACGCTGACATGCACAAATTAATTAGGTCGTGGTTTGAATATAGCAATCTACAAAACCTTCACATTTTAGATATTTATAGTCTTCGATTAAACAGAAAATAGAATAAAACTACAAATATATTGTACAACAAAAGACTGTCAAATCAATACAGTGATTTTGCAAGTCATGACTTCAAAATATGATTTAATTTGTCAGATTTTATATTGTAGACTTCAATGCTACGAATCTAAGACTTCCAGCAATTCATGATACTTTCATCCAGATTAGAATCTTGAAGCCAATCTGCGATAATCTGCATGTGCTACAATTCAGATTACAGACATTAATGGTGGTGGAATAAAAAAATACAGGCGAAATTTTTAAATTGGTCAAAAACAGTGTGGGAGAGACCTAGTAAGTAAATGATATAATGAAGTAATTAAGCGGTACTTCTTGGAGTTAGCATTAGCGAGGATAAAGAATTAACTAATTAAGTAAATTCTAACAATTAGATTCTATCTAAATTCTAGCAACTGTCTTCCCCATGGGATTCTTCCAATCAAATTATTGTTTGATAGGTCTAACACAGCAAGACGATAAATTTCTGAAAGTGTAGAGAAATAACAAATAAAGCAGAGAAATAAACAGTTCGAAACTCAAACAGAGAAGTTATTGGAATTACGTACCTGCTAGCCTTTGTGCCACCTATGGAACTTTGCTAAGTTCATTTCAACAGTTAAAAGTATATACTCTGTCACAATGTTCAAGAATCTCAGGTAAGCATATCTCCATGGTTGCCAAAGTAGTATTGATCCTATTAAGCTCCAAAACCCTGTGAAGAATCCTAACCCCAAGCTCATGTATAATGCTCCATAGAAAACTGAATCTGAATTGTTATCTTCACTGTGACTTGCAGCTCCTTCAGGCTTTGCTGTTGTCTTATCTCCAGGACAGCTTTTGTTAAGTTGTTCACCACAAAGTCCAAGATTTCCTTCAAAACTAGAGGCATCAAAGGTCTGCAACTGTCTTCCCCTAGGGATTCTTCCAATCAGATCATTGTTTGATAGGTTTAACACAGCAAGGCGATCAATTTCTGAAAGATTTGAAGGAATTTTTCCAGAGAAATGATTTCTTGATAAGTCAAGAAATTCAAGCCAGTTTAAATTCCCGATCTCAGACGGAATTTCGCCACTTAAGTTGTTTCTTGATAAATTCAAAGAAACTAGCCCAAGTAAATACCCAACCTCTTTGGGTATTTCACCCGTTAAATTATTACTTGACAGATCAATGCTCTTCAGAAGAATCTCAGGATTCCAATAGACATGTTCATTACCTTTCCACATCAGTAACACTTCAGAGACATAAATATTAACGGAAAACACTTTAGATGATATTGTTGGTTTGCTTTCAATTTCACCTGGGATTATGCTCCTTTCCGTTATTGCAGTAAAATTCTTCAGACATGTTGGAATTCCTCCTAACAAGTGATTCCTTGAAAGATCCAAGAGATGAATCTGCCTCAAATAACAGAGATGTACAGGAACACTTCCATAGAAATGATTTACTCGCAAGCTCAAGATTTTCAAATTATGTAAACTTTCTCCAATCCATGAGGGTATGGGACCAGACAACAAATTTTCACTCACATCTAATATAACTAAACTCTTGCAGTCCTTCAATGTGAATGGTAGTTCTCCAATTAAACTGTTGTTTCGTAAGGCCAAAGCTTGCAAATTTACCAGAGCATCCATGGAATTGGGAATCTTCCCTGATAATTTATTACTGCTTAGATCAAGAAATTCTAATGAATTTACATGTTCCCAACAGTTGGGCAACTGTCCCATTATTTGATTATTTGACAAATCCAAAGTGTTGATTTTTGTGATTGCTTTTTTTCCGCACAAGAATATATGTAAATCTGAAATCTTATTGTTGGAAATATCCAACGTGTGAGCTTGTGAGAAGAAAGCAGGAATTCCACCTTCAAGTTTATTTGAATTTAGAATTATATATACATCTTCATCATCAGAAAGATTGATTGGTAAATTCGGAATTGTACCTTTGAGACTGTTGTAAGACATATTCATCCCACTAACAAAGTGTAACTTGTTCCAAAACCAATGTGGTACAAAGTCATCAATCCCAGCATCAGAAATATCGAGAAACCACATGTGATTTTGAGTCTGGAGCCAACTTGGGAAACTAGGACCCAACTTGCAAGAAGCTAGTCCCAGAGTAGATAATTGGAAAGGTGGAACCCAGGTAGAACCAACCTTTAGAGTCATTGAGTTGCCTGAGAAATCCAACTTATCCAATTTGGACAAACTTGTGAAATGCGCTTCAACAATATCACCCTCCAAGTGATTCTCCTCCAGGTGTAGAAACTCCAACTCATGTAGCAATCCAATGCTTTTTGGTATTCCTCCGATTAGTTGATTACGGGAAAGATCTAATCCCCAAATTGATGTAAAATTTGAAAGATTAGGAAGCATGCCAGTAAATCGGTTACGAGATATATCCAAACTCTGAAATACGTGTCACTTGCACCATGAAGAGTTTTGAGTGAAGCTAGAAATTTTCCCACTCAAGTTGTTATTGGCAAGGTATAATTCCTCCAATGTGCATATATTCCAAAGGGAAGCTGGAATCTCTCCATGCAGCTTGTTAGAGTCAAGGGAAAGAACTGCAAGAGAGTTCATTACTTTACCAAATCCATCTGGAATGGCACCTTCTAACAAGTTTTCCTCAAGGGAAAGGGTACGGAGATTGGTGGTGAAGTTGAAAATCCATTGAAATATAGCTGATGATTTCAATAGATTAGAGGAGAGAACAAGTGTGACAAGAGAAGATGAAGAATTTTTTATGGAAGTATATGGCCAGAGAAAACTTTTTTCAGTAAGACCGCAATTTTCTAGATAAAGTTCTTGTAGCTTGGAGCTAAAGTTGAAATTGCCTTGAAATGTTGATGATGTCAGATTATTATTAGAGTTCAAGGATCACAAGAGATGGAAAGTTTGGATAGTGAGGAGATGACAAAACAATATTATTACGAGAAAGATAAAGCTCTCGGAGATTAAGGCTATAGTTGAACAACAATTGAAATGTTGAAAATGTCAACTTATTACGGGAGAGATCAAGGATGGAAAGAGAAGTGGAAAGGTTGGAATGAGAACGAAACAGTGATGAAACATTATCATCTGAAAGACTACAACTAACCAGCCTTAACTCTCTTAGGTTTGGAATAAGCTCACTTATCATTTGTAGCCAGTGAGGAGAGGAGCCAAGATTAGGTGAATAACTCAACTCAAGAGTTGTTAATGAAGAGAGAGAAGATAGCCACTTTGCATGGTTAATTGTAAGATCGAAATCGCTAGCAAGTTTAAGAGTATGCAACATTGGAAGATTTCCAACCTTGAAAGGGATTGTTCCAGAAAGTGGATTGCCCCTAAAATCAAGGTACCTCAACTGTGAGAGATTTCCAAGTTGATAAGGGATTTCTCCATAGATATCATAATTGCTGTTTAGATCAAGATATCGTAAACTTGTAAGCTTCCCTAGTTGAGGAGGGATTTCTCCCTGAAAATGATTATAGTTAAGATCAAGATACTCTAACTTGGAGAGATTTCCCAGTTGAGAAGGAATCATCCCACCAATACCCGACCATGATAGATTGAGATATCTTAAGTTTTCGAAGGAGCCAATGAGTTTTGGGATGTGAATCCCTCGAAAATCATTATAGCTGAGATCCAAATATTCAATATTTTGCAAGTCAATCAATAAAGAGATGTTGATTGCACCTGCCAAAATATGTGGATCACCACAAAGATCAAGCATACGTACATGACCTGTTTCACTGCTGCATTCAATGCCTTTCCATTTGCAACAATCTCTATTGTTGTCATCATTGCTCCATGTGGAAAGCATGTCATAGTGATCTATGATATCATACTTGAAGTTGAGGAGTGCTTGTCTCTCCTTCTCAATGCATTTCACATGTGATGGCAAATTGAATCCAAGAATGGATAATTGGGTATGCAAAAAGCACATTAACATTGCAAACAAGATTTTGTGAAAGTAACTGCCCATTTTTTTCTGATTTTCCACAAGAGAGAACAATCACTAAGAAGAATGTATTGGAACTTGAAAGCTCAACTTAGTATAACTTATTTTCTACACCCTTTGTCTTCATTGACTTTCCAAGTCCAGCTCCTAATGCTATACATGATCCGAGAATCATGGATCCAAGGAGTGCTGCCAGACAAACTAAGAATAACATACAAATTTTCGAGGTGGAGAGTTCGTGTGCATTGGGTTTGAGTAAAAGAGAATGAAGAAAAAGATTATATTATCTTTATTAATCTCTCTGATGCTAATCTTGTGTCATTTAGGTATTAATTTATTCCTTTGTCATTTTCCGTTCAGTACCAATTTCCTTTTCTAGTTGTACTTTCTTCTAGTCGTTTACACTAAAAGTTATTGATATTTCATAATTTAATTAGTTGCATTTCCATAACAGCAGTAGCAGCTATTTCAGTTTCTTAAGTTGGATTCATTTCTTAATTTTTACACTCTTTGTCTTCATTGACTTTTCAGGTCCAGCTCTTCATGCTAACAATTATGACTATGCACGTGTCAACATTCTGAAAAGAAAAATTCCACTCAAATTTGGTAGCTGGGTGTTCAACTTTTACATCTCAATTTTTCCTGCTCAAATTTGGTCATTGGGTATTGTGTCCATTTCTTTTTGTTTTTCATACATTTATAACAAATTAATTGTTGTTCAACTATTTATATATTGTGGACTAGAAATTGGGAATTATGTAAATTACACGGGACAGGACAAGACCAGAGAGCATGTGCAGGACACCAAAGAGGTCATATGTGCCTACACTTAAAGCCACCAGCATCATGGATTTAACAATCTATGAAGCAAGTGATACGCAAGACCAGTTTAGATAGATTGCATCTTGGTTTGAAAATCATTCACCTCACTGTATTCTCTGACTATAAAGATCCATTTTCAACTTCATTATGGCTATCAATTGAATAGCCTATAGAGCACTAAATCATAAATCAATTATCTTTCATAAAAAGAAAAGGATAAAATATATTAGTGATTTTCATTTATAGTTTCCGAAGTTTAGTTTGACTAGTCTTCTTTTTCTGTTTGGTTTTTCACTTCTCTGTTAGAAGTCTAGAGGTCTGTGAGGTTTTTTTTTTTTTTTTTTTATCGATTTTTTAAAACTAATTTCTTTAATTAACGTATTAATTAATAGTCTTGGCTTAAAATTAGAATAAAACTACAAATATATTATACAATAAAAGACTGTCCAATGAATACAGTTATTTTTGCAAGTTATTGCTTCAAAATATAATTTGACAGATTTTACATTGTAGACCTCCATTGCTACGAATCTTAAACTTCCAGCAATTCATGATGCTTTCATCCAGATTAGAATCTTGAAGCCAATCCACGATAAACTGCAAATTTTGTCCTACAATTCAGATCACAGGCATTAATGGTGGTGCAAAAAAAAAAAAAACAATAGAGACCAAATTTTGAAATTCTAGCTAGGATGTACAATAATTTTGAACAAAGGAGTTGTTGATTTATTAAACTGAAGCTGAGAAATAAACACTACTAAATTCAAAGTCATTAAAATTACGTACCTGCTAAGTGCTAACCTTTGTGCCACCGATGGAACTTCACTAAGTTCATTTCAACCGTTAAAAGTATATAGTCTGACACTCTGTTCAAAAGCATCGGATAAGCAATTCTCCACGGTTTCCAAAGTAGTATTGATCCTAATAAGCCCCAAAAGCCTGTGAAGAATCCCAACCCCAAGCTCATGTATAATGCTCCATAGAAAACTGAATTGTCTTCTTTACCATCAACTGCTGCTGATCCTCCAGGCTTAGCTGTTGTCTCATCTCCAGGCCAACTTTTGTTAAGTTGTTCACCACAAAGACCAGGATTTCCTTCGAAACTAGAGGCAGCAAAGGTTAACAACTGTCTTCCCCGAGGGATTCTTCCAATGAGACCATTGTTTGATAAGTCTAACACAGCAAGGCGATCAATTTCAGAAAGAGTAGAAGGAATTTTTCCAGAGAAAAGATTTCTTGATAAGTCAAGAGATTCTAGCCAACTTAAATTCCCAATCTCAGACGGAATTTCACCCCTTAAGTTGTTTCTTGATAAATTCAAAGAAACTAATACAAGTAAATCTCCAACCTCTTTTGGAATTTCATCCGCTAAATCATTACTTGAGAGATCAATGCTCTTTAGAAGAATTTCAGGATTCCAATACATATGCTCTTGGCCTTTCCACATCAATAACACACTAGAGACATAAATATCAATGTATAAGTCACTAGATGAAACTCTTCGTCCCCTTACGATTTCATCTGTGAATACTCTCCTTTTCTTCATTGCGGTAAAATTTCTTATACATGTTGGAATTCCTCCTAACAGGTGATTCCTGGAAAGATCCAAGAGATGAATTTGCCTCAAAAAACACAGATGTAAAGGAACACTTCCAAAGAAGCGATTTGCTTGCAAGCTCAAGATTTTCAAGTGCAGCATCTTTTTTCCAATCCATGAGGGTATTGGACCCGACAACAAGTTTTCACTCACGTCTAATATAACTAAACTAGTGCACTTCTTCAATGCAGGTGATGGTTTTCCAATTAAATTGTTGTTTAGTAAGACCAAAACTTCCATATTAACAAGAGCATCAAAGGACTGTGGAATCTTCCCTGACAATTTATTGTTGCTTAGATCAAGAAATTGCAATGAACTTAGATGTTCCCAACAATCAGGTAGCTGTCCCGTTATTTGATAAATCCAAAGTGAGCATTTTTGTGGTTGCTCTTTTTCTGCACAAGAATGCATTTAAATTGGAAATCTTATTGTTGGAAAGATCCAACGCATGAGCTTGTGACAAGAAAGCAGGAATCGCCCCTTCAAGTTGATTCGAATTTAGAATTATAACTTTATCATCAATAACTGGGTCATCATCACCAGTAAGCTTGATTGGTAAATTCAGAATTGAACCTTTGAGACTGTTGAAAGACATATTCAGCTGACTCTAACTTGTTCCAAAGCCACTCTGGTACAATGTCATCAATCCCAGCATCAGAAATATCTAGAATCCAACTTGGGAAACTTGGACCCAACTTGCAAGAAGCTAATCCCAAAGTAGATAATTGGAAAGGAGGAAGCCAGGTAGTACTAAACTTTAGAGACAATGGGTTGTCTGTTAAGTCTAAGAGCCTGTTTGAATGCAAGACTAGAAGTGCTTTTGACGGCTTCTCTACTGGAAAATGTTATATATTTCCAATAGAGAAGTTTTTAAAAGTATTTCTAGCTTGTATCCAAACAGGCTTAAGTCCTCCAATTTGGACAAATTTGTGAGAAGCAATTCAATGATGTCATCCTCCAAGTGGTTCCCCGCTAGGTGAAGATACCACAACTCATATAGCAATCCAATACTTTTTGGAATTTCTCCAGTTAACTGATTATGGGAAAGAACTAATGTCCCCAAAGATGTTAAATTTGAAAGATTAGGTAGACCTCCAGTAATCCAGTTTTGAGATAGATCATCTGTCTCAAATACGTGTCTGTTGCACATGAAGAATTTTGAATGAAGCTAGAAATTTCCCCAGTCAAGCTATTATTGTTAAGGTATAATTCCTGCAATGTGCATATACTGCCAAGGGAACCTGGAATCTCGCCTTGCAGGTTGTTAGTGCCAAGGTCAAGAAATTCAAGAGAGTTCACTACATTCTCAAATAAAACAGGAATGGAACCTTCTAACAAGTTATCACGAAGGGAAAGGATATGAAGATTGGTGGTGGTGTTGAAAATCCAGTGCAATATAGCAGATGATTTCAATAGATTAAAGGAGAGATCAAGGTAGACAAGAGAAGATGGAGATTTTTGCATGGAAGCAGATCGCGGGAGAAAACTTTTATCAGTAAGACCGCAACCTGATAACCGAAGTTCTTGTAGTTTGGGGCTGAAGTTGAAATTTCCTTGAAATATTGATGATGTTAAATTATTACCAGAGAGATCAAGGATCTTGAGAGAAGGAAGGTTTGGATAGTGAGGAGACGACCAAACAATATCATTTTCAGAAAGATAAAGCTCTTGGAGATTAAGGCTATAGTTTAACAACAATTGAAATATTGATGATGTCAGCTTGTTATCAGAGAGATCAAGGATGGAAAGGGAACTGGAAAAGTTGGAATAAGAATGAAAGTTACGAAACAAAGATGAAATATCATCATCCGAAAGACTACAACTACCTAACCTCAACTCTCTTATGTTTGGAATATGCTTACTAATCATTTGTAGCCAGTGATGAGAGGATCCAAGATTAGGCAAATACCACAGTCCAAGAGTTGTTAATGAAGAGAGAGAAGATAACCACTTTGCATTTTCAATTTTCAGATCAAAACTGCCGTCAAGTCTAAGAGTGTGCAAGATAGGAAGATTCCCAACATGAAAAGGGATTGTTCCAGAGAGTGAATGTCCTGTAAGATCAACATACTTCAACTCTGAGAGATTTCCAAGTTGATAAGGTATTTCTCCATGGATATCCGTATCGGCACTTAGATCTAGATATTGTAAACTTGTAATCTTCCCAAGTTGAGAAGGAATTTCTCCATGTAGATAATTATAGTTAAGATCAAGATACTCCAACTTTGAGAGATTTCCCAATTGAGAAGGAATTCTCCCATTAAAACCAGACCATGATGGATTGAGATATCTCAAGTTTGTTAAGGAGCCTATGGGTTCTGGGATGAGAATCCCTTGAAAATCATTATCAGAGAGATCCAAATATTCAATATTTTGCAACTCAAACAATGAAGAGATATTGTATGCACCTGTCAAACTTTGTGAGTCGCCACGAAGATCAAGCATACGCACATGATCTGTTTCACTGCTGCTGCTACATTCAACGCCTTTCCATTTGCAACAATCTCTATTGTTGTCATAGTTGCTCCATGTAGACAGCATGTTAATTGTCTGGAGGGTGATATAGTTTTACACCGCGAGTTGCTAGGGCATCATTATTTTTCTATCTTTATTCTCTCTAATTCTAATATCGTAGATAAGGATTAGAATAACATTTACTCAATAATTATAGGTTGTTATATGAAAAATAATTATGTTAATTGAAGTAAATCAATTAAATGGTTGTTATTTGAAGTAAATCATCAATTTCTTTCTTGAGTTTGGACGTTTTTTTATCTTAAATGATTGTTATTATTTTCTCCATAAAATCTTATAAAAAAATATATTAAAATAAGTCAAATAACTTATCTTTCACATCATAAAACCAATTTGATACAAACATAGAAATAAATTGAAATAAGCCAAATAACTTATCTTTCCATCACATTCCAATATGTTAAGTACAGTTACATTGCAGTCAATTGCTAAGCTTAGAAAAATTTAAAATACAATGCAGTAATTTTAATACATTTTAATTAAGTCATCGACGTTTACTAGATTTAAATCCTAGCTGAGTCCAATTAACTTGATACAAGATTTCCTTATATTTTTTTAGCTGATGAATATAATCAAGTTTTATTGTATAGTAATATGTCCGATGATCGTGTCAACGATCTCACAAATTTGGCATTTACAACTTTAAAATTTTGTTATTTGTTATAATTTGGCTTTGGCACACATTCTCCTTTTGTTATTGCAAAGGATACTCCATTTTCAAAAGCATCTCTTACAAAATGAAATTTCCATCTATCTCCATTTGTATTACTACTCTTTCTCCATGTCACCTACACACATTAAATAATTAATATAACACTAATATAAAACCATTACACACACATTTAAGTGACTATAGTTATCAATTGGATATTAAGTAGTTGAAATGTAATTTCTAAAATTGATGACTTACCTCCTTATTCCTTATTGTTGGTGCTATGAAAAGGTTAGCTTCGCTTTTGAGGCTAGGTTTCATGCTTCTGCCAATGGCATATTGCACCCATTTTTGGTAAAAATTGTTGGCCACATGTGCATATCCATGATGAATCCTAAAAAGTTAATTTGATTGTTAACAAGATGCATTAATATTCTATAATACAATTAAATTCATGACTTTTAGCTTTTTAATTAAGTAGTTAGTTATCTTGGCATGCGTTGATTGCAATTAGGTCCAAAATGGTTGTACACAACAGTAACCTTCATGTTTTGGTCCCTCACATATCCATCATCATGCCCAAGAAGCATAACCTTGTCTTGATTTTTGAACCAATTATTAGATATAGTCACATTAGTGGAACCTCGCGTTATGTCAAGTAAACCATCTTCATCCAAACCTTTGAAGCGGTAACCAATCTAATTGCATCTTCATCTACATGGCCTAAATGAATCACTTTTCTTTCAGGCCCCATCACAATCCTAGGGACTTGAGGTTTGCAATGATGAACACGAATGCCATGGATGATTATGTTGGTAGCCTATAAACAAATAAGAAAAGTTATGTACAAAGTCATAATCCATGAAAATAAAAATTTGTAATTTAATTGAGAGTAAGGGTATTGCTGATAGTGTAACAAGTTTTGCATTGTTAGACAATCATAATTATCTATTTATATGACTTTTAAAATAAATTTATAAAAGTTAATTGAATTATAAAGGTGTGAATTACCCTCATTCTCTTTAATTATTATGTGTGCAAGTTTAATTAATAGAAGTTTATGATTACCTTAAAGATCATTAAACATGCATTATTACCAATGTTGAGGTTAACACCCCAACCATCAATGGTAGTGAAACTACTAATGAGAAGAGGTTTCTCTAATTTAATGTTCATGTCTCTTTGAAATGTGATCCACACTTTACCTTGAATCACATAGGCTCCATATCTCAAGGTGCCCAATTTGGGGTTTATAGGATCATCATTAAGGTCGGTAACTTCATAATAAATAAGGTCATTATTTATATTGTTTGTCATTTTTCCAGCATAGCCGACAGAACATGAAGCTAATTGGGATCGATGCTTCCTCCATTCAAGATCTGGTCTCCAACATCGATTAATAACATTTATTTTCAAGTCATTCATCTTAGATTGCTTTGCGAAACTAAGGCTTGAATTGAAAAATGTAACAATCATAATAGCCAAAAGTAACCATTGAGGGATGGGAGAGGCCATCGTGAATGATACTTGTTCTTGATGAATACAAATTGAAGAGAAAATACAGAGATGAAAAATAGAATGTAAATTGTCTAGTATTTTTTGTAAGAAGTTATTGTATGATGGAGTCATTATATAGGCGAGAGCATGCAGCCAGAGTTAATTTAAGTTGTTTTCAAACAATGAGCAAAAGAGTGTCTTTGGCCAAAATTAAACTATGAATAGAAATAAATAAGTAAAATTGTTTAAGTAGTTTTAAATCCTATCCTCAAGTTCACACTTACCTAAATATTTATGTATAATAACTATAAAAGCTTAATTAGAAATTTTAATATGCCTTAATATGTATTCAATGGCTGAAATTTAATGTAAAATGTATTAAAAAGAGATTTTTTTTTTTTATTGAAGACAATAGTTTAAATTTAATCTAACATCCTATATATATAGGATTAATATATAATGTGCATGTCATATATTTATTAGATTTTGATACTCATCTCCTGCTGCATAAACATATATGAGAAGCAGATAAATATCTAATTTGTTTTTACTTCTTTTATGTAATTGTCATATTTGTAAGGATGAGATAGATTTGTCAATTGATATAAAAATAGAAATTATCAATCATTCTGTAATAAGTTGTTAAAAATATATCCATTTTTTCACAAGCATTTAGGTGCGTTGACATGTTAATTTAGGTATAAAATTATTTTTCCATAAAAAAAAAACAATAGTTTTTGTTAATTAATTCATTATATAATTAAAAAAAATTACTACATGATATATCACAGATATATTCCACTATAATTAAGTAGTGTTAAGGTTGGCTTGAATAATTCGTCAACCATATTTGAAAAAATTATAAGGCAAGGAATAGAAAAGAATGTAATAGATAAAACAATTTTTATAGTATTTTAAATTAGGTTGTAAACTAAATATTTTGAATAAATTTCAAATTGATTTAAAATGGATGGATCAAAAGAGAATATGTGTAAAATTAAAGTAATAGATAATGAAATTCATGAATAAGTTGAAACAGTATATAGAGTGTATATTTTTATTTTCATTTATTTATGATAATATATGTAATAATAAACGTATTTTTTCTATTAACAAAAACGAAACGTATTTTTTCTGATTTAACAAAAGAACCTAATAGACTGTCAATATCTATTTGCCTTTAAAATTTAGCACTTTTTAAATAAAAAATAAAATTTAAAGGTTAATGATATAAAATAGAATTAAAAAAAATAACACAGAACAATTGTTATAATAAACATCTACACACTCACAAACACACAAAATTCACATTTTTATAAATAATTATTATGATTGAAACTAATCCACTAAACATAATAAAAAGTTGAAAGCATCATAATGTCATTGGTTTGAATAGAATTAAACTCAAATTTAGAATTAAAAAATATAAATAAGGAAAGAAGACTCATTAAAAATAATCAACATACAAATTTTTCAACAAAGATTAATATTAGGAAAGAGAAAAAAATATTATGCACTCTAAATATAAAATAGTTTTAAACAATTTTATATTTTTATTATCATTAAACTCATTAGAAAAATCGGTGATAATACCCTGTATAATGAAAGAAAAAGTTTCATTCAAAAAAAAAAAATGAAAGAAAAATTTGAAAAAAAAATAGATAAAAAAGGTTGAAAGCTATTGAATATTGATCATGAAAGCTATTTCAAAATAATCGATTAAGGAATCAGAATAAAAATATTTATATCGTCTTCTTATATTTACATTAAAATACATTCTGAAAAAAAAATACTTAAATTAAATCTCTGAAAAATCAATAAAATATGTTGTTCATTCTTAATACATCTGTCTTTTTTTTTTTTTTTTTTTCAAGGAATACATCTATCCTTTTCATCTCTAACAAGGTATTCTGAGATATTTTCTCATATTCTGTATCCCAAAATAGGATTTATTTGGTTTTTTTCGACTCATTAAATGTAAATTTTTTAATAGCATTAAATGGGATATTTTTGCTCTCATACTTAATTGTTTTAATAAAAAAAAAAAAACATAAATACAGTAAGTAAACATGATAGAATTATTTATTATTTTCAAAATTAAATTAAGGAATATTTGTCTTCTTCCTCTAATCCTCACTGTCATTTTCTTCTTTAACGCAATTCCACTCTGTCCCTTAAACCTCTTCATCAATGAAAAATCCCTCTTTTTTTCCCCTTAAACTTCTTCAAAAAAAAAAAAAAAAAAAAAACTACAATGACGCCGTGAAGACTCCAAGTCCAAGTGCGTAAGCATAAACTTTACCTTTCGTTTCCACTTCCCAATTTCCTCTCTGCGAATTTTCGCGCCTTAAATCCTAATTCTGCATGCGTTGCTTCCTTCTTATTTATTTATACTCGCTGTTCTCAACGTCCTCATTCGTGCAAAGCGGATACCCCATTTTTCCCAGCGTTCTCATTCTTCTTGCAGAACTGATACTATGGTTAGTTTTCCTTTTCCATTTCTCTTTTTTTCTTAAATACGTAGTTTTATTTTCCACTGGGTTTGTTTTGCCCCTTTTGTTTGGTGCGGTCATTAGTGTTTTTGAAAAATTGTATTTTAGAATTTCCACGCAGACATAATTTGTTGGGTGTTTGTTTGCTGCGTGATACGATAATTATTTCAAATTGGGGTGGATGGAAGTGAGATATTGAATGGAAGAATAGAGGAAGAGAGTGAAAGTGATAGATGTGACGAATGATTGATGAGAATTGAATAGAGAAATAGGAAGAAAAATGATGTGGGAGTGTGACGAAAGAAGAAGTGAATATATGATGATGATCATAATAACTCTTTCTTTTAATGGATTCCTGTGGTTGTTTTTGTTTGTTTAATCAGAAAGAGAATGGATGGTCATTAAATAACGAATGAATGATTATGTAGTAGAAGTGATAGTAGATTTTATTTTATTTTTTGCTTTTTGGGATTTTTTTTTTTTTGAATTCTGTTGTTATTTCGCAACTATGGACATCAATATGATATATTTGTAGAATTAGCAGTGTGCTTTGTGATATATGTTCTGTGTAACTTGTGTGTGTCAATGGATGCTGATAAAAATGCAGATTTTTCTATGAGGCTAATGTTGCTAAGCTTCACGGTTGTTAAATAGCCGTTATAGCGGCATTATAGTGCTATTGCATTGGGGACATCCTTAGATCCATTATTGCGACTCTGTCTACTATTGCGGCCACTATGGGTGTTGTGGTTGTGGCATACGTCCTGTATCCTCTTGTCATCTAGCGAGTCTCCAGCCAATTGAACTTTTGAATTAAAATTAGGCCAATTTTTATGCATTTTACTTTTGTTTGTCTCTTTGTGTTCTGAAGTTTGTTTGAAACATCGCAAAATCTGAATGGCATGTCAGGCTGTCAGCCGTGTTTAGAGTTTTAGATTCATAGCAGTTTAATCAGGGAGGAGCATTTTGTTTGGACAGTTGGAGGGTGTGATGTCTAGTTAGCAGTTATATTTGGCTTGGCTTGAATGAGTTTATTTCCTTAATGGTGGTATGCACTATAGGGATGAATTTTAGAAGAAGTTGTCACAAATGTTGTAGCCATATCAATTTATGGACTGCTTCATGTTTGATTTGAATGCTAACTCGCAGAGTAGGAGGTTTCAAAATAGAAATGACTGGAATGATATATCGTTCAGAGGTTGCAGTCAGAATCAGTTTAACTACAATGGCCATGTTCCTCATCATGGTTGGGATTTCCACTATGCTGGTGGTACGTTTGTACCTTATCAAACCTCTGGACCAACTATTCCTGCTGTAAGACCCTTACACTGGCCACAACCAGTGGCATATTGTAAAATTTGTGAGGTTAAGGTGGGTAATTTCAAAAATGTGGAAACACATAATAATGGAAAGAAACATCGAAGAATGTTGAATCTACATGAGGAATTAGAGAGACTGAGAATTTCAAATAGACAGATTCCAAATTCTCAAGTAAATGTAGTGGTTCAACCTATGACAGTTCTGAAATCTGGGAAAAATGGATGCCCAGAAAAAAATGTGAGTTCTGAAGCTACTGTTGCCAAGCACAGGAATTACCTGCAGAAAGATATAGGGGTTACTCCTGAAGTTCCAGCTGAAGGGAAACCCAGGGATAAAACTAGTGCACAGGGTCATAATTTCAAGCATAAGATTGGTGGAGGCAAAATAGGTAAATATATGAAGAAAAATGATGGGTTAAGAAGACCCTTGGAATCATGTATACATGCCCCTGCAGATTCTAATATTTACACCCAAGCAGATTGTGAGAACCAAAATTGTACTGATGAGATAGACAATCATCTGCTGCCATCCGTTGTAGTGGAGTTCAATTCCCCTTCAGGTTCAGTACTAACACCCAAACTGCTGATAGATGTTCTAAAGCTGCACAAAAGATGGATATTCTCACCCATCAGTCTAGAACAACTCAGCTGTCTCAAGTGTTTCTCATTTGCTAATTTTCTGTGAAACTAACAAACAATTTAGTGGTTGCTTAAGAGATTTCATGTACAAATTTGGCTATAATTTTATTGTTTGGTGTTAGTGAACTAAATTATCAGTATTATTACTATTACCACAACAGGTATGATTATGCTTAACCTATCCTTGATGATTAATTTAGACTTGTCAATTGAACAAATCTACAATTCTACTAGTTAATAATTGTTGATTGAATAACCATTTCAAATACTTTTTTTTCCTTTTTGGGTAGTGTCTTGTCTCCATAAAATGACATAAACTTGATCAAAACTTGAATTGATCAGAGAAAAGAATTGTTAATGATCTGCAAGATCTAACACAAATCTTTTTATCATGATCTTTAGAAAAAATATTGATGCACTAAATGTTGCAAGTTTTATGTCTTTTATCCACATTTTGAAAAAATCATTTTGTTAACTCAAAATCCACAAAAGCCTAAATCCTTAATGTTGGATCCAAGAAATGCTAGATCCTTAGGGTTCATCTACAAAATTCTAAACCTTTAGAGTTGCATCCACGAAACCTCAAATACCTAGGGTTGTATCCATGAAACCCAAAATCATTAGTGTTGCATCAACAAAACTTTAAATCTTTTGTGTTGCATCTACGAAACACTAAATCCTTAGGATTACATGCACGAAACACTAAATTCGTCGGCTTTCATCCATTAAATCCTAAATCATTAGAGTTTCATCCATAAAACCTTAAACTCAAATCATTAGGATTTTATCTATAAAATCCTATATCTTTAAGGTTACATCCATAAAGCATTAAATCCCTAAGGTTGCATCCATGAAACTCTACATGTTTAAGGTTGCCTTCATGAAACCTTTAATCATTAGGTTGCATTCGTGAAACCCTAAATCCCAACGATTGCCTCCACGAAACCCTTAATCATTTGCATTGCATGCATGAAAAGCTAAATTCTTAGGGTTTCATTCATGAAACCGCAAATCCTTAGGGTTGCATTTACGAAACGCTAAATACTTAAGGTTGCATTCACAAAACCCTACATTCATAGGATTTCATTTAGGAAATCACAAATCCTTTAGGTTTGGTTTATGAAACCCCATATCCTTAGGATTTCATTTCCAATCCTTAGGATTTCATAAATGAAACCTTAAATCATAAACTCTGAAACCATAAATGGAACCTTAGGGCTTAAAAAAGATGAAAAATAAATAAATTAAAACTTATGCAAAACCAAGAGTAATATGTTGAAACTTCAAAAAAAAAAATTGTAAATATGAAAAAACAAGAGTATTATCTTGAAAATTTAAAAATAAATGAAAATCTTAAAAAATAGAAAAAAGAAGAAGAAGAGAAGTGCTTGAAAATTTGAATTTTTTTATAAAAAAAAATGAAAAAATAAGTTTAATGTCTTAAAAATTTGAAAATAAAATTAAAATTTGAAAAATATGAAAAAAAATAAGAGTAATGTCTAAAAATTTATGAAAAAATGATTTTTTTTAAAGAAATTGAAAAAACAAGAGTAATATCTTGAAATTTTTTTAAAAAAAAGAGTATTAATGTCTTGAAAATTTGAAAACAATGAAAATTTAAAAACTATGAAAAAAAAATTTAGTGTTTCATAGATGTAACCTTAAAGACTTAAGGTTTCATGGATAAAATCTGAAGGATTTAGAATGTCATGGATTAAACCTTACATATTTAGGATTTAGTGGTTCAAACTCTAAGGAATTAAGGTTTCGTGCATCAAATCCTAATGATTTAGTGTTTTGTGGATGTAACCCTAAGGATTTAGGGTTTTGTGGAAGTAGTCTTAAGAATTTAGGGTTTCGTGGATAAAATCATAAGGATGTAAGGTTTCGTGGATAAAACCCTAAGGATTTAGTGTACGAAACCTTAAGAATTTAAGGTTTCATGAATTAAACCTTATGTATTTAGAATTTTTGGGATAAAACCTTAAGGATTTAGGGTTTAGAGTTTCATGGTTTAAACCTCAAGGATTTAGGATTTTGTGCAGGCAAGCCTAAGGATTTAAGGTTTAATGGATGTAACATTAAAAATTTTGGGTTCCATGGATGACACTCTAAGGATTTAGGGTTTCATGGATGCAACCTTAAGAATTTACGGTTTCATGGTAGGGCCCTAAGTATTTAGGATTTTGTGGATAAACTCAAAGTATTTGGGATTTCGTGGATACAATCCTAAGGATTTAAAGTTTCATTGATGAAACTCTAAAGATTTAGGGATTCATAGATGCAACCCTAAGGATTTATGGTTTCATGGATAGAATCTTAAGTATTTAAGGTTTCGTGGATGTAACGTTAAGTATTTGTGGTTTTGTGGATGTAACCCTAGGTATTTAAGGTTTTGTGGATGTAACCCCCAGGATTTAGGATTTCATGGATGAAACCCAAAGGATTTAAGGTTTTATGGATGAAAACCTAAGTATTTAGGGTTTCGTGGATGCAACCTTAAGGATTTAAGGTTTCGTGGAAGTAACCCTAAGAATTTAGGGTTTAGTGGATAAAATCATAAGGGTGTAAGGTTTCATAAATGAAACTTTAAGGATTTAGTATAGGCAACCTTAAGAATTTAAGGTTTCATGGATTAAACCATATGGATTTCAAATTTTGGGGATAAAACCCTAAGAATTTAAGGTTTAGGGATTCATAGATGAAACCCTAAGCATTTGGGGTTTTGTAGATGCAATCCTAAGGATTCAGGGTTTTTTGGTTGCAACCTTAAGAATTTTGGGTTTCGTCAATGCAACCCTATGGATTTACAGTTTCATTGATGAAACTCTAAGTATTTAAGGTTTCATGGATGCAACCTTGGGTATGTAGGGTTTCGTTGGTATAATCTTAAAGATTTAGGATTTTGTTGATGTAACTCTAAGGATTAAGGGATATGTGGATGCAACCCTAAGGATTTGGGTTTTCAGGGATGGAAACCTATGTATTTAGGGTTTCGTGGATGCAACCCTGAGGATTTAACGTGATGTGGATGCAACCATAATGATTTAGAGTTTCATGGATGCAACTCTAAGAATTTAGGATTTCATGGATGTAACCCCATGTATTTGAGGTTTTATGGATGCAACCCTAAGAATTTAGGGTTTTGTTAATGCAAACCTAAGTATTTAGGGTTTTGTGGATGCAATCTTAAGGATTTAGGGTTTCGTTGATGTAACCCTAAGGATTTAGGGACTTGTTGATGCAACCTTAAGTATTTATGGTTTGATGGATGCAACCCTAAGTATTTAAGCTTTTGTGGATGTAAACCTGCGTATTTGGGATTTCGTGGATGCAACCTTAAGGATTTTGGGTTTCGTTGATGCAACTTTAAGGATTTAGGGATTTCTTGATGCAATCCTAAGTATTTTAGTGTTTTGTTAATGCAACCCTAATAATTTAGGATTTCATGGATGAAACCTTTAGATTTTAGGGTTTCATTGATGCAATCTTAAGGATTTAGGATTTTGTGGACGCAACCCTAAAGATTTAGAGTTTTATAGATGCAATACTAAGGATTTTAGGGTTTCAATGATGCAACCCTAAGGATTTAGGGTTTTGTGGGTGAAATCCTTAGGATTTAAGGTTTCGTGGGTGAAATCCTTAGGATTTCGGGTTTTGTCAATGAAATTTTAAATCCTAAAACAGGTTTCATTTATGTATGCTTAAATCCAAAAGCATGAAATTAAACCCTAAATCATAAGCTATAAAAGCCTAACCAATATTCTAAATGAAACCCTACATCCTAAATCATGAAATAAAACCTTGAATTCTTAAACATGAAACCTTAAATCATAAGCTATGGAAAGAAACCTTAAATCATAAACCACAGAATGAAACCCAAAATCCTAAACCATAAAACCACAAACAATGCAATATGAAACCCTAAACACTAAACACTAAATCCTTAAATATTCAATTCTAAAACTATAAATTTTAAACTATAAGGCAAAAACCATATACCATATATTGTAATTTAAACCCTAAATCCTTATGATTACACCCACGAAATCCTAAATCATTAGGATTCCATTTAAAAAACCTTAATACCCTAATATTGTATCCACGAAACCGTAGATACCTAGGGTTGCATTCATGAAACCCTAAATAATTAGGGTTGCATTCATAAAATCTTAAATCATTAAGGTTACATCTATGAAACCCTAAATCCTTAATGTTGTATCTACAAAACATTAAATCGTTAGGCTTTCATCCACTAAAGCCTAAATCATTAGGGTTGCATCCATGAATCCCTAAACCCCAAATCATTAAGGTTTTATCTATGAAACCTTAAATCCTTAGGGTTGCATCCATAAAACATTAAATCTTTAGGGTTGTATCCACGAAATCCTAAATCCGAATGGTTGGATCCACGAAACCTATAATCATTTGGATTGCATGTACGAAATGCTTAATTCTTAAGGTTTCATCCTGTGAATCCTAAATCCTTAGGGTTTCATCTATGAAATCATAAATTGTTTAGGTTGCATCAACAAAATGCTAAATTTTTAGGGTTTCATCCATGAAATCTAACATCCTTAGGTTTTCATTCCCAATCCTTAGGATTTCATGAATGAAACCCTAAGATTTAGGGTTTCAAAAATATGATTTTTTTTTACCTGAAATGACTTCTAGGGGCAGATAAAAAGTTATAATATCCCAACTAGGTTGGCATATTATAACCAAAAAACCCACCCCCAGCTAATTTGCAATAAAGAAAAAAATAAAATACTTACATGAGTAGTTTTAAGTACAATAGGTTACAAAAAGACCCAATTAAACAAACCTATAATTAGGCCTATTACATTGATTACTATACATAGGAATCCTAAGGAAATTTGGTTTAGTATTAAACCAAGTAAAATGCATTCTATGCTTGAGCCCATGGTTGGCCAATGCATCCGTACATTAATTCCCTTCATGGTAGATATGGGAGACTTTAAAGCAAATGTTTTTCTTGTGCTCAAGCATATTGCACCATTGTCTTCGTAGCTTCCATGGTACAATACTAGAGTCATTGAAAGCTTGAACTATAGAGGTAGAATCACACTCCAACCAAACATTTGTCCAACCATGTGAAATACACATATTAATAGCCAAGATTGCAGCCCATAGTTCTACAAATAATGTTGTATGTATGCCTGTGTACTCAGTGAAACTACCCATGTGACAGCCTTGATAATCATGAAAAATGCCCCCTACAGAGGCATGTCTAGGTGAGCTGGTAGCAACCCCATCTGTGTTGCACTTAACATAATTAGGTGAGGGAGGTTGCCAATAAAGTGGAAGCATAATTGGGGCCATAGGAGGTCTAGGAGAAATACCAAAAAGACCAGAAAGCTCTCTTCTTTAGGTGCAGAAGAAATCAGACCTTTAGATAGTCTTCCAGTGAGAAAAACTTGGGATTGAATTTGTCTAAAAATAATCAAAACAGGAATCACTTGGTTTTTAAATCTTCTACTGTTACGACTGGTCCAAATGAACTAGAAAATGTGAATTACAGCTGACATCATAACATTTTTGGCTTGCAACCCTTTGATCTAGTTGGCTGAATGAATAAGCATTTCAAGTGAAGAAAGGGATAAAGGCATCAGAGAGACCTGCTGCAACCAATTCCAAAACTGCATAGCAAAAGTGCAGCGCAAAAACAGGTGTAGAATTGACTCTTCAAACTGTAAACAGTGGCTGCAAACAGACACTATGATGCAACCCTTCTTCCTAAGGAGATCATCAATGGGTAGGGCATTATGAAGGCCTCTCCATTGTGGAAAACTTCTTAAAGGTGGTATTGAAGATGACCATATAATCTTTGCCCAAGGTAGCTGCTGAAGGGGGGGAGGGGGGGGGGGGGGGATGAAGTCATACATTCCTTTAGCAGTGATTTTTCCTAAGTTAGAGGGTGACCATACAGGTATATCAATTTCTTGATTTGTAAGAATAGGAATAGAGGAGACAGCCAACCTAAGATGGGGTATGAGGTGCTCAATTAACTCTAGGATCAACCATTGCTGATTACAAATCATATCATTAATTTGAACACTCAATTTCCTTCTATGGGTAGAAGGAATATTCAAGTAATCCGCTATTGATGTATCCAAGCACTAGATGTCCAACTAGAAATTAATAGCCCCCTTATTGATGATCCAACCAGTAGTTTCACATATAATAGGCCAGAATTTGTGTATAGAAGACCAAATAGAAGATAAGCAAAAGTTTGTTTTAAGTTGATCATTCTGCAAGTATTTTCTTCTCATGAAGAGAGCCCAATCCAAATCTGAGTACTTAAGCTTCTAGAGTTACTTGATCAAGGCTGCATGGTTGAGTCTAACAAGAGACTTGAGGCCAAGGCCACCACAGTTGACGGGTCTGCATACCTTAGCCCAAGCAATAGTGGCTAATTTGCGTGTATTAATATCACCAGCCCATAAGAAGTCCCTCATCCACCTCTCCAATTTTTTAAGAAGTGATGAAGGCCAAAGATAAACTTGAAAATTGTAGGTAAGCATACTAGATATGATAGCAATGAGTAGTTGCACTCTACCCATTAAAGTAAGTTGTTTGTCTTTCCAAGAGGCTAATTTCAATTTAATTTTATCCGCAATTAACTGTAGATTAACCGTTTTTGGCTTTCCTTAAAAAATCAGAATGCCCAAATACTTGAAAGGAACTAATCCTTGATTGAAGCCAGGAATGTTAATGATTTTGTAGAGCTTAGAGTTAGAGATTCGACTAGTGTAAAAACTACACTTGTTGTTGCTAATCCATTGGCCCGAAGCAGCACCATAGAATTGAAGAAGCCTCCTTATGTTTTCCATATTTACCAGCGTACCTTGACAAAAAATGATAATATCATCAACATAAAAAGTATGAGTGGGAAAAGTGTTACCATTTGGACCCCGAATGGGGGTTAAAAGACCTCTAATGACAAGGAAAGTAATTCCTCTACTAAGCACATCTTCAACAAGACAAAAAAGTAATGGAGAAAGAGGGTCCCCCTGTCTGACCCCTCTTTTACAACCCATGTAACCAAACTTGCAACCATTAAAAGAAAAAGACAGCCTAGTAGAATGCAAGATAATCCTAATTCATCTGCAAAAACGATAGCTAAAACCAAAACCAGCCAGGGCTTTAAGTAAAAAGTGCCAATCAAGTGTATCAAATGCTTTAGCAACATCAATTTTCAAGACAATGTTGTTGTCCTTATGAGGCCTATGCAGCAGGTTTATATCTTCAAAAGTTGTGATAATACAATCCGAAATATGTCTTCTAGAAATAAAACCCCTCTACTAAGGCGAGATAATCCTAGAAGCTATAAGTGCTAATCTATCAGCAAGTATACGAGTGATAATTTTAAATTGGAAGTTACCTATAGCAATAGGTCTAAAATTTTCAATTTTATCAGCCCCCACTGATTTAGGAATAAGAGTTACAATGTTAGAATTAATCCCAGGAATTAACCAACACTTTTGAAAAAATTGTAAGGTTGGTAGAAATTTTGGTAGAAATTTCCACCAAAGCCATCCAACCCAGGGGCAAAGTTCTTATTCATACTAAAGACAACATATTTCACCTCCTTAATAGAAGGCAAAGTTGTAATCTAGGTATTTTCAAAATCAGAAATCAATTTAGGAATCACATAGAAAATTTCAGAGTTAATATTGCAGTTATTATTAGAATTATAGAGGTTATGAAAGAAGGAAAGAACGTGAGCTTCTACACTTCCCTGGTCTTGGATCGGTTGGCCATTAATGTTTAGGTGATGTGTTCCCTTGCATGTCTTTTTATACACAACATAGTTATGAAAAAAACGTTGTGTTCTTGTCCCCGTGCTTTGCCCATTGTAGTCTTGATTTCTCAAGCCAAAGTGCTTCTTCATTAGCTAAAGCAGTCTGAAGATCAACTTGAGCAACTTTATCAGTTGCAGCCAGCTCTACAGAGAGCCCATATAATTCTATTTGCTTATGGATAGCCTCAATCTTGGCAGAGGCCACTGTAATGCATTGTTGGATATTGCCAAAAATGGAACAATTCCATTTTCTAAAAGCTCTTTTAACATTCTTTAATTTCTCCCAAAGCTTGTGCATTGGACTACCAGCAATAGGGATTTGCCAAGCCTCCTGGAGCACCTGAGAGCTATCAGGCTGGTTGAGCCAGACTTGGATGTGGTAACCAATGTCAACATCCATTTGACTAGTTGGTTGAGGTTTGTCTTGAGTATCTTCAATCATATCAGAACCCGTAACTGAGCAAGAATGTGTCATAAAAACATCAGGTTCTCTATTCTATCTACAGTATTCTTCAACAGAGGAGCCAACTAAAATTGCCTTCAATGCCTGCATAGAATTCTTGTTGGTCTGTTTAAGGGTAGCTTCTTGTGGTGCATAATTAATATCCCTCACATAATTAAATGGTGTCTAATTAACTATATTTTGTCCAAATTTAGCATCCAAATGCAGAATATCATTCTCATTCCTAGAATTATAAGAGTGTGCAGACCCTTGTTCTCCATGTTCCTCTTGATTCCCCATGTCTGCAAAACCAATATTGTCCTTATCCCCTGGACTAGGTGGATTGGATATTAGCACACCCTCATTGGGTCCCAATGTACCACCAGGGATAGTATTTTCAATTTCTTCATCCTCTATCTCAAAACCCTCATTTTGAGGTGCATCTAGCTTGCTCTTGACTTCCCATTTAGTCATGGGCTTGCTTGGAATTGATCTAGGTGCAACTTCCAAATGCCTACAATCGTCAACACGATGACCAACAATTTGACAATGTGTGCAAAATGTAGGGAGCATTTCAAAGGATATGTCAACAAAGAAGGCAAAGCCTTCCCTCTCCACCAATATTTGCTCAGTTAGCTCTTGTTTAAGATCGATATCCATTAAAATACGCGCAAAATGGCCGAAAGATTGAGAGGTCGTAGCCTTGTCAATAGCAATTGGTTCACCAACCCCTTTTGCAATTGAAAAGATGATACAAGGGTGCCAATATTCTAAGGGAAGATTTTGAATGCGGACCTAGCATTGTGCATTAGTTTGCTTGACAAAGTGCGGGTTGAAATCTTGGGTCCATGGGAAGAGTCGAAGAGCCCCAGACTTAGGATTCCAAGAGCTTGCAAGAATTCTTAGATCATTGGAATTGGAAAAGGAAAAGTCAAAGAAACCTTTACCTAAAGGGATCAGTTTCCATAAGGTTGAGAGCTTTTAAAAAATAACCTTCATTGTTGGCAGCGTGGACCCTTTGGGAGAATGAGACAACCATGAAGATGTTGCTTACAGGCCTCGACCCCACTTCGATATTTTACTTCTAAAATGGTGATGGTCACAACATCACCCTTGATGTAGGGTGTAGGTAGTTGACTTGCTAAGAAGAAGCAAGTGTTTTTTACAGCATTGGAGAAGGACTTTGGTGGAGCAAAGGTTGGATGCGGCCTATCCCCTGACGGGGGAACAACGGTATCAACATCAGAGACTTGTGTGGCGGTGGTGGGTGCTCCTGAGGTGGGAGCAAGGCAAGACCATGGAAGACCATAGGAATAAGACCCTATGGCACCAGGGTCGTCATGACGGTGCCTTGTTAGAATGCGTATTAGGGCTAGAATGACATGTCTAAGGCCCAGGCCCATGAGCAAGAAACGAGGGTGCAAAGAGCAATTTCAAGCATAGAATCTTGGAGCTTTTTCTTTACGAATCTTGGTGCAAATCTACTTCCCCATATCACTTTGAGTTTTATTTTCCCTGTTTTGTTTTTAATATGAAAAAATTCAAACTTATGAAAAACCAAGAGTAATGTTTTGAAAATTTAAAAAATGAAAATTTTAAGATTATGAAAAAAAAACAAGAGTATTATCTTGATTTTTTTTTAAATATGAAAAAAAAAAACAAGAGAAGTGTCTTCAAAATTGAATTTAAAAACAAAAGGAAAAAAATAAGAGTAATGTCTGAAAAATTTGAAAATAAAATGAAAATTGTAAAAATATGAAAAAATAAGGACAATGTTGTTGTCCTTATGAGGCTTATGCAGTAGGTTTATAGCTTCAGAAATTGTGATAATACAATCTGAAATATGTCTTCCAGAAATAAAACCCCTCTGTTGAGGCGAGATAATCCTAGAAGCTATAAGTGCTAATCTATTAGCAAGTATACGAGTGATAATTTTAAATTGGAAGTTACCCATAGCAATAGGTCTAAAATTTTCAATTTTATCAGCCCTCACAGATTTAGGAATTAGAGTTACAGTGTTACAATTAATCCCAGGAATTAACCAACTCTTTTGAAAATATTGTAAGGTA
Source organism: Amphicarpaea edgeworthii (assembly GCA_014843725.1). NCBI lineage: Eukaryota > Viridiplantae > Streptophyta > Magnoliopsida > Fabales > Fabaceae > Amphicarpaea > Amphicarpaea edgeworthii. The sequence continues at coordinate 8,941,031 of CM026325.1, forward strand.
GAAGAAAAAACATCCTAGGCTAAGAATTCCCAAAAATGTTGGTAGAAATTTCCACCAAAGCCATTCAGACCAAGGGTAGAGTTCTTATTCATACTAAAGACAGCATATTTCACCTCCTCAATAGAAGGCAAAGTTGTAATTTGGGTATTTTCAAAATCAGAAATCAATTTAGGAATCACAAAGAAAATTTCAGAGTTAATATTGCAGTTATTATCAGAATTATAGAGGTTATGAAAGAAGGAAAGAACGTGAGCTTCTATACTTCCCTGGTCTTAGATTGGTTGGCCATTAATGTTTAGGTGATGTGTTCCCTTGCATGTCTTTTTATACACATCATAGTTATGAAAAAACATTGTGTTCTTGTCCCCGTGCTTTGCCCATTGTAGTCTTGATTTCTCAAGCCAAAGTGCTTCTTCATTAGCTAAAGCAGTCTGAAGATCAACGTGAGCAACTCTATCAACTACAGCCAGCTCTACAGAGAGCCCATATAATTCTATTTGTTTATGGATAGCCTCAATCTTGGCAGAGGCCACTGTAATGCATTGCTAGATATTGCCAAAAATGGAACAATTCCATTTTATAAAAGCTCTTTTAACATTCTTTAATTTCTCCCGAAGCTTGTGCATTGGACTACCAGCAACAGGGATCTGCCAAGCCTCCTAGAACACCTGAGAGCTATCAGGCTGGTCGAGCTAGACTTGGTGGAAAAAGAAACCACTAGACCTGCCCTTCTTATTAAGCAAAGATAATAAAATTGGATGATGATCCGAGTGATGCTTAGTCAGCGTACTACAATTAATTATATCAAAGGCTGAGAGTGTACTAGGACTGCAGATGACTCTATCCAAGCGCATTGCTATATGTTGGTTGCCACATCTTCCATTCATCCAAGTAAATTGACTACCAACACAGGGGATGTGTATGAGTAGATGCTGATTGGACCAATTCAGAAAATCCTTCATTGGGATCTTTGCTGGGTTGTTACCACCCATTTTCTCTAACGAACTGATGATTGCATTGAAGTCTCCAATGAAGAACCATAGATCCTAAACATTAACCTGGAGAGAGCAAAGTTCCTGCCAAAGTACTCTTCTTTTTATGTATGAAGTGGAGGCATAAACCCCCACCACATACCAATTGTTAGAAACATAATTCATTTTTAAACAAATATGCTTATCTAAATTAAATACAACTGAAGGGTTTAATCTAGGGTCACAAAAACACCACAAATTTGATAAAAGCAACTGCCTATTGTTAACAGCTAAGAGTTTAAGACCTAGTCTATCCAAAAATCTACTAGGTAAAGCAAAAATATGTATCTTAAGCTCAGAAATGAAAACCAAACCTGGCTTATGATCTTTGCACAATTTTTTGAGGTATCTCCTTGATGCCAGGTTACCAAGGCCTCTTGCATTCCAATATAGAACTAACATTGAAGTTGTCCAAGTTTATCCCTAAGGTTGTATTTCCTTTCCTGTCTTTTTACCTTTGCTCTTTTAACACTCTGTTTTTGTCTTAGTTTCTTTTTCTTTGATTTGGACATGGCCACCTCAAATCCTTGATCTTCCATTGCCTGCTACTTCATGCTTTCAGTTTTGGAATCAGAAATATCATCCTCTTTAGAGTTCCAGAACTTACCAAACTCTTGCATATCTTTCTCAGCTTGTGGAGGAAGTTTTTGAAGTGTAGATGAGGGCTGGATGCGGTAACCAATGTCAACATCCATTTGACTAGTTGGCTGAGGTCTGTCTTAAGTATCTTCAATCATATCAGAACCCGCAACTGAGGAGGAATGTGTCATAGAAACATCAGGTTCTCTATTCTATCTATAGTATTCTTCAGCAAAGGAGCCAACTGAAATTGCCTTCAATGCCTGCACAGAATTCTGGTTGGTCTGTTTAGGAGCAGCTTCTTGTGGTGCATCATTAGTATCCCTCACATAATTAAATGGTGTTTGATTAACCATATTTTGTCCAAATTTAGCATCTAAATGTAGAATATCATTCTCGTTCATAGAATTATAAAAGTGTGCAGACCGACTTGTTCTCCATGTTCATCTTAATTCCCCATGTCTACAAAACCAATATTGTCCTTAGCCCCTGGATTGGGTGGATTGGATTTTAGCACACCCTCATTGGGTCCCAATGTACCAGCAGGGATAGTATTTTCAATTTCTTCATCCTCTATCTCAAAACCCTCATTTTGAGGTGCATCTAGCTTGCTCTTGACTTCCCATTTAGTCCTGGGCTTGCTTGGAACTGATCTAGGTGCAACTTCCAAATGTCTACAGTCATCAACATGATGACCAACAATCCGACAATGTGTGCAAAATGCAGGGAGCTTTTTAAAGGATATGTCAACAAAGAAGGCAAAGCCTTCCCTCTCCACCAATATTTTCTCAGTCAGCTCTTGTTTAAGATCGATATCCACCAAAATACGCGCAAAATGGCCAAAAGATTGAGAGGCCATAGCCTTGTCAATAGCAATTGGTTCACCAACCCCTTTTGCAATTGAAAAGATGATACGAGGGTGCCAATATTCTAAGGGAAGATTTTGAATGCGGACCCAGCATTGCGCATTAGTTTGCTTGACAAAGCGCGGGTTGAATCTTGGGTCCATGGGAAGAGTCGAAGAACCTTGGGCTTAAGATTCCAGGAGCTTGCAAGAATTCTTCTTAGATCATTGGAACTGGAAAAGGAAAAGTCAAAGAAACCTTTACCTAAGGGGACCATTTTCCATTTGCTTTCTGGTTTCCATAAGGCTGAGAGCTTCTCACAAATAACCTTCATTGTTGGTGGTGTGGACCCTTTGGGGAGAATGAGATGACCATGAAGATGTTGCTTACAGGCCTCGACCCCACTTCGATATTCTGCTTTTGAAATGTGATGGCCACAACATCACCCTTGATGTAGGGTGTAGGCAGCTGACTTGCAAAGAAGAAGCAAGTGTTTTTTACAACGTCGGAGAAGGACTTTGGTGGAGCAAAGGTTGGATGTGTCCTATCCCCTAACGGGGGAACAATGGTATCAACATCAGAGAGTTGCGTGGCGGTGGTGGGTGCTCCTGAGGTGGGAGCAAGGCAAGACCATGGAAGACCATGGGAACGAGAACCCATGGCACCAGGGCCGTCGTGACAGCGCCTTGTTAGAACGTGTATTAAGGCTAGAATGGCATGTTTAAGGTCCAGCCCATAAGCAAGAAATGAGGGTGCAAAGAGCAATTTCGAGTATAGAATCTTGGAGCTTTTTCTTTACAAATCTTGGTGCAAATCTACTTTCCCATATCACTTTGAGTTTTATTTTCACTGTTTTGTTTTCAATATGAAAAAATTCAAACTTATGAAAATCCAAGAGTAATGTTTTGAAATTTTAAAAAAATGAAAATTTTAAGATTATGAAAAAAAACAAGAGTATTATCTTGATTTTTTTTTTAAATATGAAAAAAAAAAAGTGTCTTCAAAATTGAATTTAAAAGCAAAAGGAAAAAAATAAGAGTAATGTCTGAAAATTTTGAAAATAAAATGAAAATTGTAAAAATATGAAAAAATAAAAGTAATGTCTAGAATATTTATGAAAAAAGTTTTTTTTTTAAAAAAATTGAAAAAAAACATGTGTAATGTCTTCAAAATTTGAAAAAAAAAAAAACAATGAAACTATCAAAAAAATTAAAAATATGAATTGAGTGTTTCATGGATAAATCTCTAAGATTTACGGTTTAGGGTTTGATGGATGAAACCCAAAGTATTTAGGATTTAGTGGATGAAACCGTACGAAATTACATTTTTGGCATCAAATCCTAAGGATTTAGTATTTCAAGGATGTAACCTTAAGGATATAGGGTTTCATGGAAGTAACCCAAAGAATTTAAGGTTTTGTGGAAAAAATCATCAGGATGTAAGGTTTTGTGGAGAAAATCCTAAGGATTTAGTGTTTCGTTAATGCAACCTTAAGAATTTAAGGATTCATGGATTTAGGGTTTTGTGAATAAAACTTGAAATATTTAGGATTTAGGGTTTCGTGAATGAAACCCTAAGAATTTAAGGTTTCCTCGATGAAACCCTATTATTTGGGGTTTCATGGATGCAACCCAAAGTATTTAGGGTTTTGTGGATGTAACCATAATGATTTAAGGTTTCGTGGATGCAACCATAAGGATTTAGGGTTTCGTTGATGCAACTCTAAGGATTTAGCGATTTGTGATGCCACCCTACAAATTTATGGTTTCATGGACGAAACCCTAAATATTTTAGGGTTTTGTCCGTGCAACCCTAAGGATTGGTTTCATGAGTGAAATCCTTAGGATTGGTTTCATGGGTGAAATCCCTAGGATTTAGGGTTTCGTTAATGAATCCTCAGAATTTAGGGTTTTCTGATGGAAACTTTAAATTCTAATACAAGTTTCATTTATGAATGCTTAAATCCAAAAGCATAAAATTTAAAACATAAACCAAAAAAGGCTAACCAATATCCTAAATGAAACCTTAAATCCTAAACCATGAAATAAAACCTTGAATTCAAAACCATGAAACCCTAATTCATAAACCATGGAAAGAAGCACTAAATCATAAAATCATAAAACCATAAACAATGCAACACAAAACCTTAGACCTTAAACAATTAATCCTTAAATATTTAACTTTAAAACTATAAATTTTAAACTATAAGGTATAAACCACAAACATTATATCATAATTTAAACTGTAAATCCTTTTGGTTACACCCACGAAACCCTAAATTATTAGGGCTGCATCCACAAAATCCTAAATTCATAGGGTTACATTTATGAAACCCTAAATCATTAGGGTTGCATCCACGAAACCCCAAATAATTAGGATTGCATCAATGAAACCCTATATCCTTAGTGTTACATCTACAAAACTCTAAATCCTTAGACTCACATACACAAAATACTAAATCCTTAGGTTTTCATCAATTAAAGCCTATATCCTTATAGGGTTTCAAATCATAAAGGATTTGTCTATGAAACCCTAAATCCTTAGAGTTGTATCAAGAAAACTCTACATGCTTGGGTTTACATTTACGAAACCCATAATCCTTAGAGTTGCATCTATGAAACCCTAAATCCCAATGGTTACATCCATGAAACACTTAATCATTTTGATTACATGCACAAAATGCTAAATGCTTAGGGTTTGATCCTTAGGCTCTCATCCACGAAACCATAAATCCTTTAGGTTACATCCACGAAACGCTAAATCATTAGGGTTGCATCCATGAATGAAACCCTAATTCATAAACTATGAAATGTTAAATGAAACCCTACGATTTAGGGTTTCAAATATATGAAAAAAAAAAATAAAACTTATGAAAACCAAGAGTAATATTTTGAAAATTTTTAAAAATGAAAAATTTAAGATTATGAAAAAAAAACAAGAGTATTATCTTCAAAAAAAAATTTTAAAAAAAGAATATGAAAAAAAAAGAGAAGTGTCTTCAAAATTTGAATTTAAAAAAATTGAAAAAATAAGAGTATTGTCTTAAAAATTTTAAAAGAAAATGAAAATTTTAAAAATATGAAAAAAAAAAAAATAAGAGTAATGTCTTGAAAATTTTTAAACATAGATTCTCTTTGTAATAATAAACTCAAAAAACAAGAGTATTGTGTTGAAAATTTGAAAAAATAAATTTTAAAAAAAATAAGAATATTAATGTCTTAAAAATTTGAAAAATGAACATTGAAAAACTATGAAAAAAATAAGGATGGAGTGTTTCATGGATGCAACTCTAAGGATTTAGGATTTTGTGGATAAAACATTAATATTTACGGTTTAAGGTTTGATGGATCAAACCCTAAGTATTTAGGATTTAATGGATTAAAATGTAAGGAATTATAGTTTCGTGCATTAAATCCTAAGGATTTAGTTTTTCAAGGATGTAACCCTAAGGATTTAGGGTTTCGTGGAAGTAACCTAAAGAATTTAGGATTTTGTAAACATGTAGGGTTTTGTGGATAAAACTCGAAGTACGTTGGGTTTAGGGTTTCATGGATGAAACCCTATGAATTTAAGGTTTTATGCATGCAAGCCTAAGGATTTACGACTTTATGGATAGACACTGAGGATTTAAAGTTTCATGGATGCAACTCTAAGGATTTAGGGCTTCGTAGATGCAACCTTAAGTTTTTGGGTTTTTGTTGATGCAACCTTATGGATTTAGGATTTTGTCAATATAACCCTAAGGATTTTTTGTTTCGTGAATGCAACCCTACATATTTAAGCTTTCAAGGATGCAACCCTAAGGATATTTGGTTTCATGGATGCAACCATAAGGCTTTTGGGTTTCATTGATGCATCCCTAATGATTTTGGATTTCGTGGATGCAACCTTAAGTAATTGGGGTTTTATGGATGCAACCTTAAGGATTTTGAGTTTCGAGGATGCAACTCTAAGGATTTTGGATTTTTTGGATGTAACTGTAAGGATTTAAAGGTTCATGGAGGAAACCCTAAGGATTTAAGTTTTCATGGATGGAACCCTAAGTATTTAGGGTTTCATAGATGCAACCCCAAGTATTTAGGGGTTCGTGCATGCAACCATAAGAATTTAGGATTTTGTTGATGCAATTCTTAGGATTTAGGGATTGGTGAATGCAACCCTAAGGATTTATGGTTTCATGCATGGAACCCTAAGTATTTAAGGTTTCACGGATGCAACTTTTAGTATTTGGGATTTTGTGGATGCAACCCTAAGTATTTGTGATTTCATGGATACATTTCTAAGGATTTAAGGTTTCATGGATGCAACCTAAAGGATTTAGGGTTTCATGGAAGTAACCCTAAGTATTTTGGGTTTTGTGAATGTAATTGTAAGGATCTAGGGTTTCATGGATACAACCCTAAGTATTTGAGGTTTCGTGGATACAATCTTAAGGATTTAAGGTTTCTTGATGCAACTTTAGGTATTTAGAGATTTATGGATGCAACCTTAAGGATTTATGGTTTCATGGATGGAACCCTACGTAATTAAGGTTTTGTGGATCAAACCCTAATTAATAAACCATGAAAAGAAACCCTAAATACTAAATCATAAAACCATAAACAATGCAACATGAAACCCTAGACCTTAAACACTAAATCATTAAATATTTAACTATAAAATTATTAATTTTAAACTATAAGGCATAAATCATAAACCATATATCATAATTTAAACCCTAAATCCTTGTGGTTACATTAACAAAACCCTAAACCCTTTAAGTTACATCCACAAAACCTTAAATCCTTAATGTTGCATCCACAAAACCCTAATTTCTTAGGGTTGCATCTATGAAATGCTAATTTGTTAGGGTTGCATTCACGAAACCCAAAATCCTTAGGGTTACTTCTATGAAACCCTAAATAATTAGGGGTGCATCCACAAAATCTTCAATCATTAGGGTTGCATCTACAAAACCCTAAATCTTTGGTGTTGTATGTACAAAACCCTAAATCTTTAAGCTTACATGCATGAAACCCTAAACCTTAGGCTTTCATCCACTAAAGCCTAAATAATTAAGGTTTTATCCATGAAATCCCAAATTTTTAGAGTTGCATCAATAAAATCATACATGTTAGGGTTACATTTACGAAACCCATAATCCATAGGGTTACATCCACGAAACCCTAAATCAAAATGGTTACATCCACAAAACTCTTAATCATTTTGATTTCATGCATGAAATGCTAAATTCTTTGGATTTCATTTAGTAAATCCTCAATCCTTAGAGTTTCATCCATGAAATCATAAATCATTCAGGTTGCATCCATGAAACGCTAAATCGTTAGGGTTACATTCATGAATAAAACCCTAATTCATAAACTCTAAAACCATAAATGAAACCCTTGGATTTAAGTTTCACACATATGAAAAAATTGAAACTTATGAAAAAACAAGAGTAATATTTTGAAAATTTAAAAAAAAATGTAAATTTTAAGATTATGAATAAAACAAGAGTAATATTTTGAAAAAAAAAATTAAAAAAAAGAGAGGTGTCTTCAAAATTTGAAATGAAAATGAAAATTTGAAAAATATTAAAAAATAAGAGTAATGTCTAGAAAATTTATGAATAAAAATGATTTTAAAAAAAAACTAAATTGAAAAACAGGAGTATTATCTTGAAAATTTTAAAAAATAAATTAAAAAAAAAACACCAATATTAATGTTGTAAAATTTTGAAAAAATGAAAATTTTAAAACTATGAAAAAAATAAAAAAATAAGGATTGATTGTTTCATGGATGCAACCCTAAGGATTTAGGATTTCGTGGATAAAACCCTAAGATTTACGGTTTAGGATTTCATGGATGTACCTTAAGGATTTAATGGATGAAACCATAAGGAATTATAGTTTCGTGCATCAAATCCAAAGGATTTAGTGTTTCCTAGATGTAACCTAAGGATTTAGGGTTTCTTGGAATTAACCCAAAGAATTTATGGTTTTGTGGACAAAATATAAGGATGTAGGGTTTCGTGGAGAAAACCCTAAGAATTTAGTATTTTGTCGATGCAACCTTAAGAATTTAAGGTTTCGTGGATTTGTCCTTTGGATTTAGGGTTTTGTGGATTAAAATTTAATTCTTTAGGGTTTATGGTTTCATGGATGAAACACTAAGGATTTTGGGTTTCGTGCATGCAAGCCTTAGGATTTACGGCTTTATGGATGCAGTAATATGTATTTAAGGTTTCGTGGATACAACCCTAAGGATTTAGGATTTTGTGGATGAAACCCTAAGGCTTTTGGGTTTCGTTGATGCAACCAAGGGATTTAAAGGTTTTGTGTATGCAACCTTTAAGATTTAAAGTTTCGTTGATGCAATCCTAATGATTTGGGATTTTGTCGATGCAACCCTAAGTATTTGGGATTTTATGGATGCAACCTTATAGATTTTGTATTTCGAGGATGCAACTCTAAGGATTGTAGCAATCCTAAGAATTTAGGATTTAGTAGATGAAAGTCTGAAGATTTAGGGTTTTATTGATGCATTCCTATGGATTTAAGGTTTCATTGATGCAATTTAAGGATTTATGGTTTGGTTGATGCAATTGTAAGGATTTAGGGTTTCATGGATGCAACCCTAAGTATTTGGGGTTTTGAGGATGCAACCCTATTGATTTAGTGTTTTATGGATGCCACCCTAAGGATTTAAGGTTTCGTGGAGAAACCCTAAAGATTTAATATTTCGTGGATGCAATCCTAAGTATTTTATGGTTTTGCTAATGTAACCTTAAGAATTTAGGGTTTCGTGGATGAAATCCTTGGAATTTAGGATTTTATTGATGTAACCCTAAGGATTTAGGGTTTCGTGAATGAAACTTTAAATCCTCATTTAGGTTTCATTTATGAAAGCTTAAATCCAAAATCATGAAATTAAACCCTTAATCATAAACCATAAAAGCCTAACCTATATCCTAAATGAAACCCTAAATCTTGAACCATAAAATGAATCATTGGATTTTAACTTATAAAATCCTAAATCCTAAACCATGGAATGAAACCCCAAATTCTAAACCATAAAACCATAAACAATGCAACACAAAATCCTAGATTCTAAACACTAAATCCTTATATATTTAACTCTAAAACTATAAATTTTAAACTATAAGGTATAAACCATAAACCATATATCGTAATTTAAACCCTAAATCCTTAGGATTGCACCCACAAAACTCTAAACCTTTATGGTTGCATCCACAAAACCCTAAATCATTGGTGTTACATCAACAAATCCCTAAATTCTTAAGGTTGCATTTATGAAACCCTAAATCCTTATGGTTGCATCCATAAAACCCCAAATGCTTAGGGTTGAGTCCATGAAATCATAAATCATTAAGGTTACATCAACTAAATCCTAAATCCTTAGTGTTGCATCCATGAAATCCTAAATCCTTAGGCATACAAGCACGAAACACTAAACCCTTAAACTTTCATCAACTAAATCCTTAATCATTATGGTTTTATTCATGAAACCCTAAATCCATAAGGTTACATCCACAAAACATCAAATCCTTAGGGTTGTATCCACGAAACCCTACATGCTTACGGTTGCATTAACTAAATACTTAATCCTTAGAGTTACATCCACAAAACCTAAATCCTTTCAATTGCATCCATGAAACCATAAATCCTTAGGGTTACATCCATGGAACCCTAAATGCTTAGGGTTGCATCCCTAAAACCCTAAATCCTTAAGGTTGCAACCATGAAACCTAAATCCTTAAGATTTCATGCACGAAGCCCTAAATCCTTGGGCTTTCATCCGTTAAATCTAACATCTTTAGGGTTTTATCCACGAAACCCTAAACACTAAATCCTTATATTTTTATCCATGAAATAATAAATCCTTAGGGTTGAATCCAAGAAACCCAAAATCCTTATGATTACATTCATGAAACACTAAATCATTAGGGCAACATCTACAAAACCCTACATCCTTAGGATTTTATCCACAAAACCTTAAATCCTTATCATTACATCCACGAAACCTTAAATCCTATAGGTTGCATTCATGAAACCTTAAATCCTTTAGATTTTGTGCACAAAACCCTAAACTCTTAGGATTTAATGAACTAAATCCTAAATTCTTGGGGTTTCATACACAAAACCCTAAACCCTAATTCCTTATAATTTTATTCATGAAACCTTAAATCCTTACTGTTACATCCACAAAACCTTAAATCCTTAAGGTTGCATTTATGAAACCCTAAATCCTTTGGATTTTATGCACAAAACCCTATTTTTTTTCAAGATTTAATATACTAATTCCTTAAGGTTTCATCCATGGAAACTAAACCTTAAACTTAAAACCTTAGGTCCTTTATCCACAAAATCCTAAATATTTAAGGTTGCATCCAAGATACCTTAAATCCTTAGGGTTTTATCCAAGACACCCTAAATTCGTAAGGTTTCATCCTTGAAAGCCTAAATTCATAGGGTTTCATCCACGAAACCTTAAATCCTTAAGGTTCCATCCACGAAAACCTAAATTCTTAAGGTTTCATTTACGTGACCATAAATTATTGGGTTTCTTTTTTACAAAACCTTAAATACTTAGTTTTTTTTATTTATGAAATCTTAAATCCTTAGGCTTTCATTTACGATACCATAAATCGTTAGGGTTTCATTTACGAAACCCTAAATCTTTAAGGTTTCATTTATGCCACCCTCATTCCTTATGCTTTAATTTACAAAACCATATCTTAAACCATGAACCCTTAAATGAAACCCTACATTTGTATTTAGTGTGTAGAGTTTTAGGTTTTATAGCTTATGATTTTAAGATTTAGAGTTTTAGAATTCATTGTTTTAGTATTTAATGTTTAAGGGTCTAGAGTTTATGCTTTAAAAATCATAAATTCAAATAAAAAATATTAAACTCACTTGAAAGTTGAAACCTCAAAATAATAATAAAAAAAAACATTGATAAAGAGGCCATAAATTAAAATATCAAAAATATTTAAATCCATTAAAATCACATGTTACATGATTCATAGAAACATAATTAATATGTTTTCTCTCCCCCTTATTTTTATTACCATACCTTCTACAAATAATAAAATGCTAACCTTCTTCTATTTTATTTGATTATCAAGAAAGAGATTTTGTAAAAAGTTTTTCAAAGATATTAATCATTTCAATTAACAAATAGAATGTTAATTGCACTTTACTCTTAAATATGTCATTGTTAATTACGTGGAAAGCTTCTATAAACTACCAAAAAATGCATTTCACTAATATGATAAATCAAGTACAAAACCAAAACGTATGAACAAATTTTAATGTCAATTTAATAGTTTAGTAACTGATTAAAGATATTCATTATCTTAAAAAATCATGGCTGGAACATAAATTTTCTATGGTGTGTTTTAAGATGATGAGTAAATATTTGGAGATTGAGTAAAAATATGATACTCAAGATTAAAATGACATCTAACAAATTAAGTTGATGGGTTAAAAATTAGTAAACTAGTGTGACAATGTATGACTTTTTATCTTAGGATTTATATTATATATATAGACGGCGTATCAAGTGAGAGAACATATTTATTATGAGAGATGAAAAATTTAAATAACAACCATTGATTAAATCTTAATGATCCAAATATAATTTTGAATTAAAATTAAATGTGATCTTCACCTTATACAATCATATCTTTCTTAATTATTGTGCATTTATTGCCCCATCACCATGACTAGTGCCGTCACCACCAACATGGTCATCATCGTCATTTTTGTCGCCACCACTAACAGGACCACTGTCAGGGCCACCATCATAGTCGTCGTCCTCGTTGTTGTCGCTGCCACCACCCATGATAGTGGTGATGATGGTTGCGACAGTGGTCATAGTGATGGGGCAATTGTGTATAAATGCACAACAATTAAGAAAGATATGATTGTATAAGATGAAGATCACATTTAATTTTAATTCAAAATTATATCTAGAACATTAATTATTGTGCATTTACATACAATTGTCCCATCACCATGACCACTATCGTCGTCACCAACAAGATCATCATCATCACCACCATCATGGTTGTCATCCCCATTGTTGCCGCATGGTGGTGTTGGTGGTGGTCGCAGCAACAACGGAAACGACAACCATAATGGTGGTAGTGATGGTGTCCCTTACAGTGATCTGTTGGTCACCACGACCACCACCGCCACCACCAATAAGGTCATTGTCACCATCATCATCATAACCACCGCTACCACTAACAGGACCACCATATTTTCATTTGTATACTTGTTTTATTTGTTGTGAATGTTATTATTTAATTATTGTCTAAAAACTTTCATGTATTCATGCCATAAGTATAAACCGTGCGACGTATGGATTGCGTACACAATGTTTTATAATTTGGTTTTATAACTAACTCAATCTAATCCAATAAAACTTACACTCTTAGAGTGTGTGGTATATTTTGTTAGATATTTTAAAAGATTAACATTTTTATTTAATTAAATTTAGAAAATATTTTTTAATTTAATTTATTGTTAATTAAAAATAAATATTTTATTTGACTTAGTCATTTAGACTACGCCTCACCTTATCCTTTTAACTTGATCTTCATGTGAATTCTTTGCATCATTGATTCTTGGTTGAGTAATATGTGGTCAAAATCATAATTATCAACAATTAGACAACACGATGCGCGCCGCGATAAATGAATAAATGATTTAAATTAAAAATTATGAAATATAATTAAAATTAAATGTGATTTTCATTTTATATAATCATATCTTTTTTAATTATTACACATTTACACATAATTGTCCCATCACCATGATCTGCCTATATTACTTCAATGTAAAAGACCAACAAATTGCAATAATAAACTTACATTGCGTAATTCAAATAAATGATAATAAATTAAAATAATAACTTATATTTCATAATTTTTAATTTAAATCATTTATTCATTTATTGCAGGCGCATCGCGTTGTCTAATTATTGATAATTATGATTGATCACATATTACTCACAACCAAGAATCAATGATGCAAAGAATTCACATGAAGACCAAGTCAAAAGGATAAGGTGAGGTGTAGTCTAAATGACTAAGTCAAATAAAATATTTATTTTTAATTAACAATAAATTAAATTAAAAAATATTTTCTAAATTTAATTAAATAAAATATTAATCTTTTAAAATATCTAACAAAATATACCACACACTCTAAGAGTGTAAGTTTTATTGGATTAGATTGAGTTAGTTATAAATCCAAATTATAAAACATTGTGTACGCAATCCATACGTCGCACGGTTTATACTTATGGCATGAATACATGAAAGTTTTTAGAAAATAATTAAATAATAACATTCAAAACAAACAAAACAAGTATACAAATGAAAATATGGAGGTTTTTAGATTTCTTGCTGATATTTACATTTATATTGCTAAGAAGTAATTCTCATCGAAAGTAAATACTATTAATTTTGATCTGAGACCGGAAAAGCACACAATGTAGTATTCTTCTTCCAAAGTCTATTACATATGCAAACTGGTTAGGATTTGAATCCTAACTACTTGGTTAAAAGACACAAGCTACTATCATTCGATTATGAGACACAAATTGCTACCATTTGTGTAACAGAAGGAAGTAGTACATGAAAAGCTTAGTTTGCCATTCTAATAAGGTTTGTTTAGGCCAGATCTTATCTTCTTCACAGTATAAGTATCAGTCTTGAAAGCCTTGGCAAGTATTACATCATCAATTCCCGTACTAAAAATAGAGTGAGGTATTGAAACAGTTCCTGCATTTGCACTTCCAAAAGCTGATATAGCAGTGGCTGGAACTGATTCTGGATTATACTGATAATGTATCAACCCTTTAGGGAATATGAACACATCACCAGGTTGAAGGTTTTGTGTGTAAAGTGTACGAGCAGTGTCAACAAAACCTACTTGGAGATAGCCACTTACAAGGAACAGAAGCTCGGCCGCGCGAGGGTGGATGTGAGGAGGGTTGATGCTGCCAGCAGGGTACTGGAAGAGTGCATATGATATGCTTTGTCCATTGAGAGCAGGAAATTCAACTAGGGTGACTTTTGTGGCCTTGAAAGAGTGAGGAATTTGATTAAGTACTCCTCTTAATGATGTGTAAGTGAAAAAGGTTCCATTGACAGTGTTATTCTGTGGTGAAAGATAGTCATATATGATATCTGGATCACTTGCCAGAGCATTGTTGAAGATTAGCAGTGCAGAGAAAATTAATCTTATGCAGTTTAGGGTCATGTTTCCTAATTTGCTAAGTGAAGAGGAGAATGAAAGTTGGTGATTCTGGTTTTGTGTGTGGTTCTTAGTATTGGTTAAACAATTTTTTTGGCCCTTATATTATATGTCCTATTCCTGATTTCAAATCACTATTATTTTGGTTGTTGAGTTTTGTTTTGGTGTGGTGTTGGTTTGAGGCTTAAAATCCACTGGGCCATGATGATGATGCTTGTGTGTGCTAGCCTCACACAAAAAAAAACAATGGTTTTCTGAGGTGGAAACAACTTTGTACTGAGGATTTTGAAGCCAAGTGTTTTTATGATAGTGACGTCTTTTTAAGGGTCATTTTACTTATTTAATTTGTAAGATAAAATAGTACTACATAATTAAACACAAGGAATTGGATCAAGAAGATCTAGTCCAATTAAGTAGAGTGCATGAATGTTGCAAACCTCATATATTGTATTTGATTATTTCGGATAAAAAGACCCACAAGTAACTGGCTGGAAAAGCACTGTTGCTATTAAGTAATTTAGCCTCCTGGTTTTTTTATAGCCAAATGTACCTGAGCTAGAAACATATTCCCTGTTCATAAATTTGATGATGTTGAGCAACTATTAAGTTACAGAAATACTCCATTTGGATAGAAACTAATAAGATTTCTACAAAAACAACCTTAAACAATAAATAAAAAAGAAACTGAAGTAATATTTGATAACTTTATTGCTTAGAATTGTTTAAAATGAGCCGAGTCATTTGGTTGCATAAAACAAAAGAGAGAGAAAAATATTTATCTCTTTGTAAGTGAAAGAATTCATTAACAAACCAAAGAAATGTGAAACAAGAGGCCATATTCATATGTTGAGGGAAAAAAGATAGCAAGACAAAAGAAAATACAAGAGACAATGATAGTAACCCAAATCCCCTGCATCCATAAACACTCAGCAATTTATAACAGCAACTCTGGTTAGTGGAGAAGTGTTCTGAAGTAAGTATTCCAATGTCTTCTTCACTCCTTCATCAGATATCTTGCTGATTAGATACATTTGAATTCTCAATGACTCCAATCTAACAAAGCGCGGAGGTTGAATTTTCATTTCAGCGAGATATGATATATCCTACACAATTAGAGTGGAATGGATTGAAGACATGCATAAATAATGAATATTTTGAAATGCAACATTTTTTTTTATTGTTTTATCCATGGAAATTGAATACCTCATATCATGGGATTTAAAATACCCACGTACCATTCACAATTGAATTAGACTCCTTAATAAGAAATGCAAGATTAAGTATTTAGTAAACAATGCAAACATCTTATGAGCATTATGAAAATAAAAGCAATACAATGCAATAAAGTAACTTACATGTAGTATCACATTAAGGGTTAAAGTACTGAGTGTCAATATCTTTACGTTTGAGAAAACTCGCAACCAATTTACGATGACTGAACTCCGTAGGCTAAAACCAGCATCAATTTTTACTTCTTCAAGACACGAAAGGTCACACATTGAAGAGAGTTGATGATAAATGTTAACCATACTTTCCCTGAACGACATTGAAACAAGATTTGGAGTAGAAAGTACAATTTTGGGTTGATAGTTGTAGGGGTGGAACACACAATTGTGTGCACCTTCGAGTTTCAGAGTGGAAAGATTAGCATTACATATGCTGAGGACTTTTGGACCACGGTACAACGAGTAATCTTTAATATCCAAAGTATTCAATGAGTAACAAGTTGAAAAGGGCTCAGCAATGTCATTGTTGTTGTCGCTGCCAGTGAAATTAACACCCTCGAGGTGCAAGCTTTTTAAGTTTGGTAAATCCAAAGATTTTGGAAGTTTCAGTTTCAAATAACAGTCAGTGAAATGAAGGGAAAGCTTAAGAAACGTAAGACTCTGAATCTGACATGAGAAATCGAGAGGACCAAAACACGAACTGGGTGTGTATCTGATGTCGAAACTCAAATTAATAGTCAACTCCTGGACATCATGCAACCCAGCATACTGGATCGCCGTGTCCAGGAGTTTATGCGAGGTCACACCGTGGGCATCCAATTTAAGATTAAACAAAGAAATAGAATCATCACGACCTGAGAGAATCTGATTGACATATTTGTTATAACGTCTAATCCTTTTGAAGTCCTTGCGGCTGAAAGAGAGAGTAGTGAGAAATTTCCAAAGATTCTTCCACCGTTTGGACAACACACTAGTCCGAAACACGTCTTTTGTATCCATAAATTTCAGGACGTGGAGCAGAACAAGGTCAGGCAAGTCACTGAGTCTGTCATTCCTCTCTTCTCTTTCAATACTTGTTCTTTGTCTCTTCCTCTGCTCTTCAACCATTGGTATCTGACCAAACAAGCAAACACGCTATGCAGATGATTTTCTTTTGATTCTTTGTGCACAGTGAAAAACCTACCGCAAGTAAGTGATGATTTGATTAAAGCTGTGAAAAATTGTGCGTGTTTCTTTCAATTTATAATTCATTCATCTATCATAGTTATCTTTTTTTTTAGGGAAATCTATCATAGTTATCTATATCTTAATTAAGTTTGAATTGATTTTTTCAATATTTCTTATCTTATACATACATGTGAATAATACATTTAATAATAATAAATAGCTATAATACTTTTTTTTTTGTGAATATAAATAACTATAATACGATGAAAAATAATAAGTCATATTTACATAATTATTTTTTTATCACCCAAATATCTATTAAAAATTATTAAATTAACAAAAGATATTAGATATACAGTATTGATATTTAAATTCTCAATTTAAGTTTTTTTTCATTATCAATGTTTTTATCTATAATAATAGATAAAGGCAATACCACTTTTATTATCAATATTAACGCACAAGTGATTTCAATTTTATAGATTTTTAAAACAATAATATTTTGGTTAAATTTTAATTTTTGCTCTACTTAATCAAAATCATGATTTTGATTTCTTAATTTTTAATGGTAACACTTAGTCACTCTAATTTTATAAACTAATGATTTTGTTTCTTAATTAATTAATAACTAATAATTAGAATTAGTAGAGTTATTTAAGTTAATTAGAAATTATTCTAAATTAATTTAAAAAATTATTATTAAAAAATTTATTAATCTTTTACATGAAAAATTTATTAAAAAAATCACTTTTAATAATTTATAATTAATTTAATAAATCTAAATATCACAATTTTAGTTAATAATCAATCCGGGATTAAAATCGTCAATTTATAACCAGACTGTTACTATTATGAATTAGGGACCAAAATATCATGAATTTGATAAATTAGATACCAAAATTATAAATTAACCTAATATTTTTTGTGTGTACTTAAAACAATTTTATTATACCGTAGTGTTAACCAAAATTCATATTTAATCTTGAATTTTAAGAAAAGCAAAATCCTGATTATATATCTTATATCTTTATACATTTTGCAAAAACCCTTTTTGTCTATAATACACACTCTTTTATTTGATTAATTTTTTTACTTACATTATTTTATATAATTTTGTCATGAGGACAATTTATCTTCTATATCTATAAATTAGAATAGTGATCTGCCTTGTGAGAGCTTCACTTTTCATATTCTTTTATTCAATTTCGCTTAAATTCGTTTGTATAAAGGAGGTTATAAAATCATTCTATGATAAGATTTCTCTATTTCTATATGATAATCTTTGATTTATAATATTCAAACATCTATTATAGTTATCTAAATATTAATTAAGTTTCATAAAAATAAAATAAATCTTAATTAAGTTCGAAATTATTTTATTAATTATTAAGTAAAAACCATCTGTATATATAAACAAAATAGGTTATACACCAAGGGGCTGTTTGATTCGCTAAATTTGATGTAAAATAATTTTATTTGATCATCTAATCTATATAAAAATTAATGATATAATTGATTAATTAAATAAGACTATATACTTGTTGCCGTTACCTTAATTGCTATAATTGCACACGATAAGAGTAATTAATTATATTTTTTTTCCAAAAAATAAAAACTTAAATTTACTACGCATAAAAAAAATATAATAGGAATCCAAAACATAATAAAAATTTTATAATAGGAACCCAAAGTAAAAAAGAAGTATTTTATACAGATCCAAAACTTATTTAATTCAAAAAATAACTTAATTTTACCCATCTTGATTAATACTTATTACTAATTATTCTTTCAAAAATTAGGCTTAATTGCCTTTTTGACACTCAAATTCTAATTAATTTTTCAATTTGATTCTCAAATTATAAAAAATTTTAATTTGGTTTTTAAATTATTTAAAATGCATCAATTTTGATCATTTTTGCTAGAGTTTACTATTTACTTCCCTCTTTTACTAAATATACTCATCTAAAAACATGAAAAATAAGAGGTATATTCAGTAAAAGGAGTGTAAATAGCAAAATATGATAAAAGAAAAATACATTTTAAATAATTTAAAAAGTAAGTTGAAACTTTTTATAATTTTGAAATCAAATTGAACAATTAATTAGAATTTGAGGAGAAAAATAAAATTAATTATCTCTTCCTTGTTTAGGCTGATAGATCCACTCTCAAATCAAAATAACACAAGTTGTGTCATTCCAAGGAGAAACAAAAATACAAACAACTTTTCAGCAAATAAAAAAAATACAAACAACATGTCAACATAACATGTTGACACACTTATTCTATTTTTTCCCCAAATGTGACACCTTTAGTAGCAAAAGTAATTTGTTAGAAAATATGCTAATATCATTTGGTTTAACCTCATCATTTAAACATCATGCATTCTTTTCGCACTAAACTCCATGACACAAAATGCATCTCCCCTCACACTTAAAATTATGACTTACTCTTATAAGTTCAAACACTTCTTTGCATTCAATTCTTTCTAAAATTGAAATGTTAAAATATATTTTTCATACATATAAAATGCAAAACTTTCAATATATTTTTAATCCTCTTAAAATTAAAATGTAAGTTGAGGGCATCGAGGGGCCACTTAGTAGTGTCACATCAAACTTTAACAAAGACAATAAATTTAAGATCGATAATATGTTTTAGGTTTAATTATATTTTTGATCTTCAAAATTTTATTTTTCACGATTTTGATTTCATAATCTTTTTTTCTTCACTCTTGATTCCTCAATTAATTTTTTAACAATTTTATTACCTCCATTAACAAAATATTGTCAAATCTATTATGATTGTTCAATTTGACAGTCAAACATAACCAAACTAAACTATGAAACAATTTTGTTAATTTAACTATTAAACTGATCTAAACTAGTAAAAGACCATTAACTATTTTTTTATATGACTTCCAGGAATATGAATAGATGGTAGATTTTACTCTATCAATTACATGCCTAGCTATTTCAGAACTCCGGAAAGTTTTGTAACTCATGAATTTAAAACATCATCCAATTAGATATACAGTTAAGTTTAAGTTCAGTTGTATTTGAACACCTTAAAAGACTACAAGTATCATTCACAAAAGACATTATTGATTAGTTATAATTTGATAAATCATTCCTACCTAGCAATCAAATAAAATAATTTTATAAATAAATATTTTGTTGTACAATATTGATTTTATTAAGTTGAAATTTTTATACTAGACATTAGTTACCAAGGGGTTTACTTTAGATGACTGAATAAAGGTGTGAGTTGGTTAAACTACATGACACATATCTTCAACTTCTACAAATGCAAAATATTAAGTTAATTAAAATCTAATTAGTTAATATTTATTATAAAATAATATTTTGAATCTATTTTTATTAATATTTTTGTAATAATGTTAAATTGCATAAAAAATATATATAATAATGTTAAAATTTTAAAATAAATGTATAATAAAATATATTAAAGTTATCATATATTTTCATTACAAAATAATTTTAAATTAATTCATTAATAATATCATAAATTAAAATATTTTTAATTTTTTAATGATAAAAACCACATGTATCACAATAGACAATTCGCTCAAGTTAAGTAGTATCTTTATCTTGTTCATTATGAATCATTGTATGCTTTATGCTTGACTTTGTGCTTGCTGTCATGAGGATGATTAGGTATGCCTCGGGGTTTAAATTGAATCCTTAAAAGGTCATAGAGCTATAAGGTAGGTTAGCTCATTATAGGTCACAGTAGAAGGTTAAAGAATAATGTTTGGATTTTAAATGATGATTGCTTGAGTAAGATATAAAGGTCTATAGCAAGAATTTCTTCTTCTTATAACTAGTAGTGATGTGAAATGAATTAGATTAAACCTTGTGTCTTATCCTTCAAATAAATTTGGTATCACAATTTTTAGAGGTCTTTAGAATATTTGACAAATATAATTCCAAAACATGTCAAAGATGTATAGTTGCAAAACTTTTTTGCATAATGTTGTGGTTTAGGTCTTTATTTGACCATCTAAAGTTCATGTCCCTAGTTAGGAATGAATCTCTTGTTCCATTGCATATTACACAAGTATAAATCGAACTTTTCTATGTCCCTACATATTTAGGGGAGGTAACACAAGAAACATGAAAATAATTATCGAAGTTGGTTGGAATTGTTTATAAAGACCATGCTATATCTAAATAATGCATCGGAGCAAAACCTAAAGCAAATTGTTCAAACTCTTTCATATAATTTTAAATACATTTTATCTTCCATGTACAAATAGGTAATAACTCAAATAGAAGTCTATGAATTTCAACGACTCTATTTCTAATGTAATTAATAGCTAGTATGGTATACAATTCCAAAGTAAGTGAAATCATAACTTCATAGACATAAGCTTGAAACATATAATTCACTACGTTGAATAAATTATAAAAGTCTAATAATAACAAAGATAGATTATAAACTGTCTTTAGTAAATGAATTAAATTGTTGCAATGTCCCACAACGAATGTTATGCTTAAATGTTTCTATATTTGTATCATGTAAGTTATGGTGTCTAAAAATTTGGTTTGGTCACGTATACTAATTAATTTTTGAAGTATTGAGAACATGCTGCTTATTAGTGAGATTTATTCCTTGTGTGGGAATTTAGTGAATTTGTGGTAAACAACCATTTACATCCTACTTATCATGTCTATGAACATTGAGAAATGACTGGAAATATAAGTGAAATTGTTGATTTGATTTATATTACTTTTTCCTGTCATTTGAATCTCAAAAGAGTACTATAAGGATTTATGGCAACTTGTATTACCCCAATTGTGTCAATTGAGTACATAACTGTGTACAAATTATCCATGATGAGACGGTGATGGTAGATTTTGATTTGAAAACCTTGTCAAGGACTAATTGTCCATCGTTCTTCTTGATTTACTGAATAAAACATTTTCCGAAGAACTTTCCCATGAACTAGGTGTCCACTAATTTTGTGAAACTCTTAGTAAACTCTTTTTGTATTACTAAGGACTAGAGTCCATGAATTCTAAATTTCCCTCACCTACCATTTCTTTTAGTAATGTTTGTCTTGTTATTTTTAAAGTAAGAGTTTTACGTGAAGGTGAAGGCCTAGAAGTTCGACCAAAGTCTAAATGCCCTTCATGAATCTTTTTTCATATGCAAATTCTTTTTACTTCTAAAGGAATTATGGTTTATACACATGCACATTTATGAGTTTGTTACAAAAAAGCAAAAGTAGTAAAAAAAATAGCCCAATGATATACAGAAAAGGAAAACTCATTTATTGAATGATAATTGGTGTTTGTACACACACATACAAAAGAGGAGAAGGCTAATTTATATAAGAGTTGGCCCAGTTAAAAAAAGAAAAGAAAAGAAAGAAATAGAAAAACAGAATGCAACAAGAATAAACATATAAGAAAGGAACCTAAATACAAACTAACTATTATTTCTCCAATAATTCCCTGCAAGCTGGTAAGTGGATGGTTAACACTTATAGCTTGGAAAGCAACTACTGAAAAGGACCAATGTCAAGAGGTTTGGTGGGTATGTCAGCTAGTTAGTTAGTGGTCGAGATAGGTAAGAGCTAAAAAAGCTTGGATTAGAGCTTCTCACAAATCACATGACAATCAATGTTAATGTGTTTAGTTCGCTCATGAAAAAAGGGATTGGCTGCAATATGGGTAGTAGATTGGTTGTCACAGTAAAGGTAGGCAGGAGTGATAAAGGGAAGTGGAAGTTCATGGAGAAAGAAGGCAAGCAACTGTATCTCACATGTGGTGGCAATCAAGGCTCAATATTACGCTTTGGAAGAAGAACGAGAAATAATGGTTTGCTTCTTGGATCTCCATGAAATGAGAGATTTTCCAAGAAATATGCAATAACTAGTTGTGGATTTTCTAGTGTCAACACAATTGGCCCAATCAAAATCAAAAAATGCTTTAAGGTGCATATCAAAATTGGAAGGATAGAAAAGGCCTAAGACTGGATAAGTTTTGATGTATCTTAGGACACGTATGGCAGCTTGGTGATAGGTAATGGTGGGACAGCTCATGAATTGGCTTAATTGTTGGATAGAATAACTGATATCTGGTCTAGTATTAGTAAGGTAGATGAGTCGGCCTATGAGTCTTCTATAGGTTGGGAAATCATCATAGGTAGGGCCATCATGTTTGTGGTGTTTTAAGTTACAAATCATAGGTGTGGTAGCAAGTTTGGAGGCTAGGAGGCCACTATCAAATAAGATATTTAATGCATATTTGTGTCGACAAATATGTATGCCTTGTTGGGACCTAGCAATCTCATATCTAAGGAAGTATTTAAGATTTCCTAAGTCATGAATCTGGAATTGTTGATGTAGGAAGGTTTTGGTAGTTTTGATTTTTTGGTGGTTGTTACTTACAAGAATAAGATCATCAACATAAACAAGTAATATAGTAAAAGAAGAATTATGAATTTTATAGAAAAGAAAGTAATTAGAAGATGATTGGTAGAATCCTTGTTGCATAAAGGAAGAAGATAGCCTAGCAAACCATTGTCTACTAGATTGTTTGAGGCCATAAATGGCCTTTTTGAGCTTGCAAAACTAATTGGGCTGAAAGGGGTTGATGCCTGGAGGGAGATCCATATAAATGTCTTCATCCAAGTTTCCATAGAGGAAGGCATTGTGCACATCCAATTAGTGAAGGGACCAGTTTTAGGCAACGACAATAGCAAAGAGGAGTCTGATGCTATTAGCTTTAGCAATAGGGGAAAATGGGGCAAAATAATCAATTCCTTTAGTTTGAGTAAATCTCTTTACCACAAGTCTAGCTTTGTATCTTTTAAGAGAGCCATCAACTTTGAGTTTTACTTTGAAAACCCATATGCAACCAATGGCTCCCTTTCCTATAGGTAAAGAGGTTAATTCCCAAGTATTATTTTCATTTAAGGCATTTAACTCATGTTGCATGGCCAAAATACAATCTTTGGATTTAGAAGCTTCTTAGTAAGATTTTGGTTCAGTAAGAATGGAGATATTTAAGGTATAATGTTTATGAATTGGGGAAAGGTTTTGGTAACCTAAATAAGGAGATAAAGGATAAAGAATGGTAAGGGAATGGTCATTATTCGTGGAGTTAACTATTTTCCAATGAAAATCTTCTAAGTAGCTAGGGTTTTTCTTGATTCTAGTGGATCTTTTAAAAGTATTTTCAATTTCAGAATTGGTTTCTAATTCAAAATGATTTTTAGAATCAGAGTCAAGGTTGGTAGAAAGGTTAGGGATGAGAGCACTAGGTGGAGTGGGTAGATTAATGGTAGAATGGTTGTTTTCCAACAAAATATTAGAACTAGAATTGTGTGTGATTTTGGCAGTTTGTGTATTATGAGACACATAATACGGAAAAATAGATTCATAAAATATAGTGTGCCTACTTATGAAAATAGATTTAGATGATAAGTCAAACAAAATATAACCTTTTGTACCTGGTTTGTAGCCAAGAAACACACATTTTCTGGCCTGCTATCAAGTTTAGATATATTGCTAATGAGAGTGGAAGCATATGCTAAACAACCAAAGACTTTAAAATTAAGGAAAGTAAGGGGAGTGCTGTATAGCATAAAAAATGGGAATTTATAATTAAGAATAGTAAAAGGAAGTTTACTAATGATAAAGACATCATGGCAAACACATAGGACAAAAACAATTTCAATAATTTAGCATGAAACAGAAGGGCACGAGTAATATTTAGAAGATGCCTATGTTTCCTTTCAACCTTAGAGTTTTGTTGAGGTATTTCAACGCATGAGGTTTGATGTAAAATATCATTTTCAACATAGAAAATAAGTTTGTTAAATTCTTGTCCATTATCAGAATGAATAATCTTGATTTTGTAGTGATGATTATTAGAGACAAAGGCAATGAATCTAGAAATGCATCACCTAGTATCAACTTTAGATTTTAACAAGTATATCCAAGTATGTCTACTATAATCATTGACAATGGTTAAAAAATATTTATAACCTTGAAAAGAAGTAACATTGAAGGGGCCCCAAATGTTCATATGTATTAAATCAAAAGGATTATTAGTTGTAGAATTGCTATTAGGGAAAGGAAGTTTGGCTTGTTTAGCCAAATGACAAGAATCACATATGAAATTTTTATTGAATTTAATGTAAAGAAATTGATTACAAATCTATTGGCTTATTGTGTGTGAAGGGTGTCCTAATCTATAGCGTCAAACATCATGAGAATCAGTCTTGGTAGAGTTATTTACAACAGAAAAATTGGCAGTAAAAGAGTGAGGAATTATGTACAAGTCGTTATGCAATTCAGAAGTTCCAATCATCTTCTATGAGTGGTTCTCCTGAATAATACAATTATTAGATGAAAAGAATTAGTTGGCAATTTAAGGATTCAGAAAAATGATGCGTGGAGATTAAATTGAATTTAAAATCAAGGACATGCAACACATTAAACAGAGTAATCAATGTAAAGATTTGAATATTTCCAGAATTGTAAGTAGTGACTAAGTTACCATTAGGTAAATTTATAGAAATAGGGGATATGAAATTATATGTAGAAAACAAAAATTTGTGGGGTAAAACATATACCATGGAACCAGTGTCAAGAATCCAAAAGATTAGAGGTGGGAATTTGTTACTTGTCTAAGTGACATTACAGATCATGTGGTTGTTTGGAATTTCATTAGTTTCAGGCTTACTCTGTGGAATGTGTACATTTTCGTTGTGTATTTTAGATTGTTGAAGAAGTTGGACAATGTGTTAATAGTCATCTGAGGTGAGTTGAAGGTTAGGACCAGAGATGGAAGGTAGAGTGGTCGAATGGTCTTTATTGGTGGAGATATTGTTGATATTGTTGGGTGGTTCATTTGGTTTTTTACCATAACCGAGAGGAAAACCATGTTTGTGATAACAATTTTCAACTGTGTGGTAAAGGCAGCCACAATAACTAATTTGTTTGTTGTTGTTACTACGACTGCCATGACCTCTACCACCAGAATTGTTAAGGTTATTGTGACCAGAGAAGTTATTGTTACGATAATTGGATTTCCAAGAGGCATTGGCAACGGTGAGAGTTGAAGAATCAAAGGTAGAGGGATCAAAGATCTTGCATTCTTGTTGGGAAATTATGGCAAAGGTTTTATTTATGGATGGAAGGGGATTAAGCAGGAGGATTTGAGCTTTGACAGTATTGTAGTTGTCATTGAGACCTTTTAGGAGACAAATAACGTATTCATTATCTTTGTATTGTTTCATGATTTTGGTAAGGTTACAAGTGCAAGTAGTATTGCATGTGCCAAAAAGGATTGGTCTTAAAGATTCAAGTTCATCCCATATGATTTTTAGGTTAGTAAAAAAATTGGACACAGATCGATCTCCTTGTTGCAAAGAATGTAAATCTTGCAAAATATCAGAGATACAAAAATAATTACCTTTGGAGAATCTCTCTTCAAGATCAACCCATAATGTTCTAGCATTATCTATATAGACAGTGCTCTGGGCTATGTGTGGTGTTAGGGTTCGGTTGATCCATGCAATGACCATCATGTTACAGCATTCCCACACATCGTGAAGGAATTTGGTTATGGGAGGTTCGAAGATAGTGTCATCGATGAATTTGTTCTTATTTTTGGTAAGCAATGAACGGCTCCAAGCGTGGTAGTTGTCAACGTTGAGGGGTGGTGTGACAAGGGTCACGCCTGGGTTTTCACCAAGGTGTAGGTAGTATGGACTGGTGGTGATAAGTGCTTGGTCCGTCAGAGGAGTAGTGGTCACCATGGATGTAGAGGAAGTAAGGTTGTTGTCATTGCACAAAGAGGGATTGGAATTGTAGTGCATAGGATGAGGATCGTCAACATTTAAAGATTGAGGATTGATCTTCGACGAAGACGATTGGGGCCAAGAACGGAGATGCATGCGACTAGGGCTTGACGGCGAAGATGAAGGTTAGGGTTGATGGTGGCTGCGATTTTGCAATTTAGGAAATGGGGTTGGTGGCGGCTAATTTGTTTTGAGAAAAATAAGGTTTAACGGAAGCAGATTGGAGAAGCAATTGGGCTTTGAAAAGAAAAGAAGGCATAAGAAAAATTAGGCTTGAGAAAGGAATAGTATTCTACCGATACCACGTTACAAAAAAGCAACAGTAGTAACAAAATAGCCCAATGATATCCAGAAAAGGAAAACTCATTTATTGAATAATAATTGGTGTTTGTACACACATACAAAAAAGGAGAGGGCCAACTTATATAAGAGTTAGCCTAATTAACAAAAAGAAAAGAAAAATAGAATGCAACAAGAATAAAGATACAAGAAAGGAACCTAAATACAAACTATATAACTATTATTTCTCTAATAGAGTTTGTGAAAGATTCCAAGGGTGGGGAATAATTTAATGAAACGAGAAATATTTCATGGATAAGAGCTTATCTCATTAAAACCCATCTCCTATCCTTTCATCATGGCTACTAAGAAAGGGAAAAGACTTGATAATTAATCATGCACCATGACATCCCAGGACTTAGTGTCCACAACCAAGGACTTAGTGCCATAGGTGCCTTGTAAATGCTATATTTTGGGTACCCACATGCATCATGCATTCATCAAGGATAACTACTAACTGATTGTGTGATCATACATGGAATTCATACTAGGTGACTAATCCTTATGGTATGATAGGACTCACTTATGGCTGAATGTATGTTGGTAATTGAATTTTATTATTTTGTGTGGTTGCTAAACATAATGACATTGCTTGTAGAATGGTTTTGGTTCTTAGAGTATTGTGTTTAGTAAAGAATCGACTGCACTTAAAGAATTATAATAATGAATGATTAATAGTTGTAACTCATATTTGGATTTCCTATTGTAGTATGACTACTTATCGTGATGGTAATCTGTATGTGATGCTATGGTAAGTAATGTATTACAATCAATGTTGGTTTGATTAAGTATGAGTGGTGAGCTATCTATATGTGACCTAATGAGCAATCTATGAATAAGATTTACAAACATGTTGTCATAAGTAGTCTTATATTGTGGTTTTAAATTATGTTTGCATGTGGGGAATTTGCTACTATAGACAATGGAATTCCCATGTCTATCATGTTTATGTGTGTTGCATGCCAGCATGCTTTATATCTCACCCTCGCTTTTATTTGTTTCTTGGTTGTGGCCCTATTTGAAATCAAGTAGTAAATGGATAAGAACTAGGGTGAGACAACCACTTTGAGAACGAAGTGCAAAACATTGCGAGATGTTAAAGAGAGATAAGAGAGGGCGAGTGTACGAGAGAGGGGGCGAGAAACATAATGAGGGATTGAGGAAGGCGATTGGAGATGTATGTACCTCATTCTTCTTCTCCAATATACCGGACGATCATAATGAAATACATATGTGAGAGACTTATTCATTGCTAGGAAGAGAACCCAATATGGTCGTAGATTTGGGTTTGTAAAATTTGAAGGAATGAACAACGCAACGAAGATGGAGCTGGCTCTAGACAACATACACATTGGCAAACGAAAGTTGTTCGTCAACTTATCAAGGTTTGCAAAACCCGCATAATGAAAAAGAAGCTCGTAAAGGTAAAATGAAAACAAAAAAATCTCTGGTCAGTACTCAGTGCCACATCTCTAAACGCATCACCTTAGTTAAAAGGAATAGGAAGAATGGCAAAGGAAAAATTGAAGAAGCAACTTGGAGGGGATGGAGTCAATTCTGGAAACGAGTTTCCAAGAAAGAGAAGATCAAGACAAAATCGAAAGGGGCTCAAGCAAAGTAGAGATGTAGAGGCCAATCAAGAATTGAAGACTCTAGATGTACATTTGAACAATACCAAAGAAACAAAAACGAGGTTTTGTGGATAAAGGATGATGAAGCAGAGGCAAGAAGAATGTAGAAGAGAGGCGAGGAGATGGGAGTGAAGTATGATGTTGAACCAATCAATATTATCAAAATATTTGAAAAGATGGAAAAGAGAGATGATAAAGGTGCTATCGTCAATCAAGATGGTGTATTAGGTGGGGAAGTAAAAGGTAGTATATAAAGATCCTTAACCTTAACATTAAGGGGCTTGGGGGAAGGGTGAAGAGAAAGGAACTTAGAAGATTGATTGGTGAACACCAACCTAATTTCGTTTGTATTCAAGAAACAAAATTGTAAAAGGTTAGTAAGGAGGTTTGTAGCTCTATATGGGGGGATGGCTTTGTAGAATTGAGAGAATACCCTACCAAGAATTTATCGGGGGGTTACTAAGTTTTTGGAGGGAAAATAGATTTAACTTGATGGCAAAACATTCCTTTCTTCATTATTAATATTTATTCATCATGTGATTTGGGAGAAAAAAGGAGACTCTGGGAACGATTATGGTTATTAAAGAGGGATGTCGAGAGGGGTGTGTGGTGCCTCATAGGTGTTTTCAATGTTGTCAGATGCCCTAATGAAAGGAAAGGGCTCCAGACCTTCTCAGATATCAGGGAAGCATCCGTATTTAATGACTTTATTGAAAAGATGGAATTGGTGGATTTGCCTTTATTAGGTAAGAAATTCACATGGTTCACTCCTAGGGGAACAGCCAAGAGCAGACTAGATCGATGTTTGGTCAGCATGGAATGGTTATCGTTATGGCCTCACTCATCACAATTCATTGCAAATAGATCAATATCCAACCATTGCCCTATTCTGGTCAAACACATACAACAAGACTGAGGTCCTAAACCATTTAGATCCCTCAATTGTTGGTTGTCACATCTGGGCTTTATAGATTTTGTTAAACAAAAGTATTGTAGCTACGATGTGGTAGGTTGGGGAGCATACACACTCAAAGTAAAACTCATCAATTTGAAGAAGGATTTGAAAAAATGGAATGAGGAGGAGTTTGGAAATTTAGAGATAAAGAAAAGTAGAATAATGAGTGAAATTGGCGATCACAATAATAAAGACATTGACGAGGTCATTTCACTGTCTGAAGTACAACATCATCGCCAACTGATTGACGAATTCTGGTCAATGTCTAGAAGCCAAGAATCAGTATTACACTAGAAATCCAAGGTGTGTTGGCTGCAAGAAGGGGATTCTAACTCTCATTACTTCCACTAGGTGATTAATTGGAGAAAATATATCAACTCACTAAATGGGCTACACGTGAATGGTGTTTGGATTGAAGATCCTGTCTCTGTGAAATCAAAGGTGTATAGGTTTTTTGAAGAAAAATTCAAAGAAGATGCGACTCAAGAAGCAAACCTGAATGGTGTGGATTTTCCACATATTAACGAGCATGATAATAGCAACTTAACTGAAATGTTTTCTGAGGAGGAGATCAAATTAGCTGTGTGGGAATGCGATGGGAACAAGTGTCCCGAGCTGGACGGATACAACTTTAATTTTATTAAATCATGTTGGGAGATATTGAAATTAAACATATTCAAAGCGTTACAAGAATTTCATGTAAACGAGGTCATTCCCAGAGGATCTAATGCGATGTTTGTTTCTCTTATCCCTAAAGTTGACTGCCCGCTATCCCTTTCTGAGTTTCAACCCATTTCATTAGTAGGTTGTCTTTATAAGATAATTGCTAAGGTACTAGCTTAAAGAATGAGGAAGGTTTTGGACAAAGTGGTGGACAAGACACAATCTGCTTTTCTCGGAGGTTGTAACATGCTTGATAGTGTGGTAATAGCAAATGAGGTGCTTCATGATGCAAAATTGAGAAAGAAGCCAATAGTAATGTTCAAAGCCAATTTTGAGAAGGCATATGACTCGATGAGGTGGTCATTTCTTTATTACATGATGAAGAGATTGGGATTTGGAAGAAAATGGATCTCTTGGATCCGTGGGTGCTTAGTGTCATCTACTATGTCCATCTTGGTCAATGGGTGCCCCACAGCTGAATTTAAAATTCAAAAAGGACTTAGACAAGGGGATCCTTTGGCCCCTTTCTTGTTCCTGGTCATTGCTGAAGGGTTAGGTGGCTTGATGAGGTCGGTGATATCCAAATTGCTCTATAAAGGCTGCGAAATCGGTGATGAAAGCCTTCATATTTTATCTTTGCAATTCGCTAATGATGCACTTTTTTCGGTGCCCTAACGATCAACAATATCATATCTCTCAAAGTTGCACTTCGATGCTTTGAATTGGTCTCGGGCTTAAAAGTCAATTTCAACAAAAGCAAATTAGCAGGGATTGGAGTGGTAGATGGGGTACTTCACAGATTTGCAACTATACTGCACTGCCAGATTATGTTCATTCCCTTTATCTACCTTGGCCTGTCAGTTGGGGGGAATTACAAGCAGGTGAGATTGTGGGAACCAATAATTGAGAAGTTCAAGACCAGGTTGGAAACATAAGCACTTATCATTGGGAGGTAAGATTTGTTTGATCAAATTTGTTCTTTCTTCATTACCTCTTTATTATCTCTCTATTTTTAAAGCACCAAAATCTGTGATTAAGAAGATGGTCAGCATTCAAAATAGATTCTTATGGGGTGCTAAAAGGGATGAAAAGAAAATCACATGGGTTATTTGGGAGCAGGTTTATCGGCCAAAGGATAGAGGTGGACTAGGTATCAAGGATCTATTTGCTTTCAATTATGCGTTATTGGCCAAGTGGATGTGGTGATTTGTGACTCAAAGAGATGCACTTTGGGTATTGGTGGTAAAAGCTAGAGCGAAAATCAATGAGGATCTTACACTTAACCCCTCCATTTCAACTTGGTGGAAAGATATCAGTGGTGTATGCAAAATTGAAAGAGGTGCTGATTGGTTTTGGCCCAACCTGTCTAAAATCCTTGGAGATGGCAAGGATATAAAATTTTGGAGTGACATATGGATGAATCAGGAGCAACTGAGCTTAAAATTTAGCAGATTATTTGCAAATTCATTACAGATGGATAGTGTGGTTTCTTAGTTGGGCGAATGGAGAAATGGAAATTGGCATTGGAAGTTGGAATGGAGAAGAGCAATGTTTGAATGGGAGAAACCTTTATTACAAGAGCTAATGAGTATTATTAATTCAAAAATTCCTAAATCTAATAGATCTGATTCATGGTGCTGGCTGGAGGGAAAAGGGTCGAGTTACAATGTAAAGGAAGCATATGATCTCTTGATGAACTGGCATGAGGTGGGGAATGATGAATTTTTTAAACAAATGTGATCTCTTAAGGTGCCATGGAAAGTTATTTGTCTGGTTTGGAAAGTCGCACTAAACAAAATTCTAACTAAACAAAATCTAAACCATCGAGGTAGGGGTGTTCACAAGTTGGGTTGGACTAGATTTGCATAAATTCTTAATCCAACCTGATCAATTTTTAGTGGGTTGGGTTGAATTGGATTTGCGTGATTTTATTTTCAAACCCAACCCAATCATGAACGAGTTGGGTTGGGTCATCGAATCAGTGATGCATTTTTTTTTAAATTAATTTTTTTTTAAAAATTATAATAGATTTTCAAATTTTGCTCATTTTTTTAGAAGAAAAATCATTTTTAATCACAAATAAACATAATCATTTATTAATGCACAAAATAAGCTAGATATAATAACACTTTCAAACTTAATTATTGATCCCTTCGACCTTAATTCACCTAATCCGAAAAGTTCAAAATAAAATGGTTATCAACCCAAATAGCAAAGTTCACTTAACTTAATATAGTTGAGAAAATTCAAATAACATTGTAATACTGATATAAAATAAATTGAAAACAAATTTGCATTTTCTTAGATAGTTGACTAGTTATAAGCTTTATTGTTGGACAGTTATAAACTCCATTGTTGAAGCATTGCAAGCCAAATGATAAGATCCATTAGTCTATTATAAATAATGTAGAAAGAAGAAATATGCCTAAAGTCACTAAAGAGGTGAAGCCAAAATTATATCATAAACTAATTTGTAAATATTAGTATATTGCCATATTAGCAAAATGAAATTTTTTAAAAAAATATAGCAATCTCATATTTATTTTCAGAAAGTCCTCATTAAATCACAAACAATAACAAGAACTAATGCAGACTATATCAAGATGAACCATGTTGATTTGACTTTCTAAAGACTGTGGAAAAAATTACCAAATAAAATCCAATAAAAAGATTACTAGTGCTTACTGTTGTGTTTTAAAAGTTGTTTGTCATGTAACAAACAATAGTAGAGGGCGACGCACAGTGGAGCATAGCGGAGGATGACGCAGCAAAGGGTCATGCAGAAAGCTACAGTGACACACAGATGGCTGCAATGATGCAACAGTAGAGGGAGGCAATGACTTGCGGCGATGCAACAACAAAGGGTGGTAGTAACTTGCGATGATACAACAACGAAGGACGGTGGTAACTCACACAAAGAATGTTTCTATTTTAAAGGTTTTTTTAAAGTGAGAAGGTATATATAAAGGGTGAAAGTGTTGAGTGAGTGAAAGTAAGCTTTTTGTTTTGTTATCATTATCATTATCATTATTATCATTATCATAATTATTATTACTATTATCATTATCATTATCATTATCATTATTATTATTATTATTATTATATGTAGTTCGAGTTGGGTGGGTTACGGGTTTATACAACAAAATCCATTACCCAACCCATAAGTCATTGAGTTGAGATTGGGTTGGATTGGGTCTACCCAAATACTCTATCAACCTTTTCAAATCGGGTTGAATCGAATTGGGTTGGGTTGGGTTCGTGGGTTACCCATACCCGTGAACACCCCTACATCGAGGTATACTTTTGGCTGATACTAATATGAAGTGTGTAATGTATGATGAGAACTGTCTTGAAGCCACTTCCCATTTATTCTTCAGATGTAATTTTGCTGCTAAAGTTTGGAATAATTGTCTTGCTTGGGGTGGATTTGTGCCTGCTATGAATGTGAATACTATTAGTCATTTTTGGCAATTTGGAGGGATGCAACAAAACAAGCAAGCTATATTAACTTGGTGGAATATTTGGCTATCTGTAATTTGGTCTATCTGGAAACAAAGAAATGGGATTATTTTTTATTCAGCTGATGTTGATTTGAACAAGGTAATGGAATTGGTAAAGGTCAGATCCTGGCAATGGAGTAGAGCCAAAATTAAGGGGTTAAACTATTCTTTGTATGAATGGTTTCAGTTTTTGAATCTCTCCCTTATACCATAATTCTGATGAATATTATGCGACATTGAAGAGGAACATAAAAATTGTGCAATGTTATCAGGACATATACCATACTAGGTAGTTGTATCTAGTTTTTGCTTTTTGTAGTGTATTGTTAGTTGGAGGTTACTACCTATTCTATCTCACAGTTATATGTACTAACCTTCTTTGGTCCCTTCATATTCATATGTAAATGGTTTGTGGTACGCCTAGTACCACTTCTATACATATTGTTCCTTTGGCCGCTCAAAAAAAAAAAACCACTTTGAGAATGAGAAAGAGGAGAATTTAACAAGCTCAAGACAACAAGACAACCCATGTGAAAGTCTCTCTTATTGGGATATTTCTTAGTCACGAGAAATTTAGGTAGGCAAGGTAGCTAGTAACAACTATGATAGAGAATGAGAATGTAGGAATTATGATTGATTTGTACTAACTTCCAGTAAATGTTTAGAAAAAAGATAATTTTTAAATAAGTTTTGAATCCTTATAAAATATTTTTATTTTTATTTTTGATTTTTATAAAATTAAATGATGACGTGACACTATCTTAATCATTAATTAAATGATGACGTAATACTATTTTAACATATATCATCGATTAAAATGATGACACATCTTCAATAAGAAGTGAAAAAAATATATATATTATAAAGACCTAGTAAAATTTTTATAACAAATCAAAGTAAAAAATAAGGAATCCAAAATTTATTTAAATTATTTTTTTATTAATCAAATATTCATTTTACAAGTGCATTTATTCTCCATCATCTTTGATCATGAATGGAACCTTTTATCTTTAAGGCATGTGATAATTCAAACATCTTTCTTTCCTAATATCCCTTTCCAAATGTTTACCAGGAATTGACACCGACAAATATTTAAATATTGAGAGATTTCGTATTGCTTATAATTCTAGAATATTCTATGAAAGTATCCAAATACAGTAATTATTTATCAAGTACTTCTGGACGTGGTAGTCGCGGCAAACGATCAATCTTTCCTTTACATCTTTCACTATGTAAACACATGCATGTATATTTTTTCTTTTCACATTTCCGTGTTTTATAAATCGAGATACATGTCTTTAATCATTGTGAAAAATTTACTTGTAATTTTATCAAGTTTACTTAAACGAATATCAATTTTCTATTTTTAAACTTAAACTGGTTAAGTTCCAATTCCAACAAACCAGGTCTTTACATTGTTATTTTTAATTATTGATAATTTATTTTTAATAAAAATATTTGAATTCAAATTAGAATATATTAAAAATGATTGATTTAAAGAGGTATGTCAATTTGTAGGCTAATTCTAAGACTACCCATCCATGCAAGAGATTAAGTTTTTAAACTAGTTATTCCTTGAAACTTAAAGGATATGAGAGCAAGAAAATAAGAGTAAGATAAACTTCAATTCTATTTGATGTTTGATGTACAACAAATAATAAACTAGATAATGATAATATATAATATAAATTCTGGTCAAATTAAAAAAAAAATTATAAAATTAGAAAATAAAATTATTGAACGATGATTGAACTTAATTATAAACAAATTCAATTAATTTTATCTTAATTATTTAATGCTATCATTTCTAAAACATCTTTTATTTAATAGTAACTCTAATTTTATTAAAGAACATTTTAGACATAAGCTTATATTTTATTTGAGATGGATAAAATTAAATGATGCTAAATAACTTTTAGTAAAAATGATTATTTTGTTTATATATAAGTTCACGGTAATTACTATAGTTCTACAACTTGTTTATTATATTAAAGAACGAAGGTAATATAGAGGTGCAACAGAAAATCGAAGCCAAAATTTGAAGCAACAAAAGAGGGAGAAGCAAGGCAAATTGAAGGCTTTATAATATGAAGAAACAAGCAGATACAAAACCATTGAGTACGCTGCCACGACGCAAAGAATAGATTGAAATGAATGTAGTGACCAATTTGGGGATGGACCCATTTATGATCAGCATCAACACCTTGTTCTGCATGCAACTCCACAGTACAAGTTGCATATATACTTGAATGCTCTCTGCATGTGTGTGGGTTTACTAGTGTATTTTGATGGTTCATTTGCCCTAAAAAATTAGGACTATTTGGATGGGTTTGGTTTGAATTTAGTGACAATGTTGACTATTGAGTAGTATGAGTAAGGCCGTGTGGGTGGGTAGAAGGCTTGGATGAAATTGTCTTAAAGTTAGCAATTTTAAAATGAAAATAAATAGTGTCAAATATATTTTTAAGCCTTATAAAATATCACAAATCTTAAGTTTGTGTCTCTGAAAATGTTACACATTAATTTCCTCCTTATAAACTTAAAATATATTTTTATAAGTTCTCTTCGTAACTCTATTAAATAAGAATTGAACATATTGAGATGTATTTTTTTTTTATGAAATATTGAGATGTATTTGATTATCAATATGTTTTTAGAATTAAATATCGATTTCCATATTTTATTTTACAGTGATAACCATCAATATCAATAAAGTTCGATAAATTTCAACAAAATTTTTCTTACATATATTCAAACACATAGAGATTTATCTAAACCTAGATTTATTACAAGTTCTACTTTAATTAATTAGGTCTTGAATGTACGATGTTCCTTTATTATTTTAAGTTCAATATTATACTTACATAAATGTGAATATTCTTAAGAAGAATTATTTTCAAAAGACTTGTAAAAAAAATATGTTTTAACTTTATAAGGACCGAATTAATACAAAAAAAAAATAGAGTAAAAAACTAATATTTGTGATATTTTAAGGGTAAAAAAATATATTTTATCCAAATAAATATTAATAAAAGCGTGGAGTGATTTGTTTTTTTATAAAATTGTATAGTTAAAAGAGAGAGTTACTACTTAAATTGTAGAAAAATAAAAATATAATATAGCTTTATAAAATAGTATTTACAAAACATTATAAACTAATTAGCAACTCCGTTTTAAGATGCTTTTAGAAATTATTCTTGGCAAAAAAAAAATGGATTTTCAAATGAGACCCCTATGTGCTATACTTATTGAACTTGTCTCTTCTTCTGTTCTTACATATTTTTTTTTTAGGAATTCGATCAGTCCTTACAATTTAATAATCAAAAATAGGATAAACTTCTGCAAACAAAACTTCGATTAATATCCGTCGAAAATCATGATTGCACACATTCATTATTTTCTTTTGAACGAAAAATGAAGGCTAGCTATTGAAATATGGAAGAGATTTATGAAAATAAAATAATGTATTACAAAAACTGCCCCTCTTAATTAAAATTGAAATGGTTCCCCAAAAAGACATCAATTAATGTGTGGCCAATGTTTAAGGGCAACCATCCAATCCAAACTAGACAACATCACTAGGTTAGCTCAGACTCGTGAACCCGTGAAGTTTATCCGAGTTGTACTACATTTTAATAATAATATAATAATTATGGACCATCATGTCTATGAAATGCTTGATATTTATTAATTATTAGACCCTTTTTCTTCATCTTTTCCTTTCTTTTTCTAATGGTAACGGTGTCCTTGACCATGACCAACTTCACACATTAATGAGATGGGTCTTTCTCTCTTTCCTTTTTGACACTAATGAAGGACGCTTTATATGGTGCATTTAAGAGGATGTCCATTGGATTAATGATTATTATACCTACTTTGCTTATTACACTGTCTCGCAATAAATTGTTTGTCAATTTCAACGAGTTGATACTGTAATGTGCAGTAAGATATTTTTCTCTCTCTCTTTAAAATGAAACAAGATCATTTTTTAAAAAGAATTATGCTAAAAATTGAGTTGTTTGCGTTCTTTAAATAGGAAAAATTTGCATCCAATACGTAAACGATTATTAATTTGTCTACTTTATTGTTGCATGACTTGTCAAATCTTATTATGAAGAGCATTTTGCAGTTTAAAGGCGAAAATAATTGTATGATTAAGAAAATAAGTAGTAAGCATCCGAAGTCACGATCAAGATATATCACTATTAATATTCTCATATTAAATTTTTATGACTTTATACGGAAAGGATTTATTTTTCTTGTACTTAGAATTATCCTCATATTAGATAAATGTCATCCTATGGTCCAAATTAATTGTACCATTCTCTCTATAGGCTTGTCCCCTATAAAAAAAAATTATTTTCATTTCTACAGTTGAAATAATAATAGTTGATTATATAGATATCACAAATTATGGAAATATTTGTGCTTCCTAATCTATTTCATGTTCTTTGTTCAAAGGTGAAAAAATAGTTCATATACAATAAATGGCAGCTGAATTTATGTCAAAATTTTCTTCCTAGTAAGTTATTACAATTATGCCACTCATGAATGGCATGGGAATTGGGATGGTTGGTTCCTAGTTCCTACTACATTTAACCATAGTATACATTCCTATAAGTAAATTCCCTTATATATATATATTAAAAAAAAAAAAAAAAAACTAAGCTATAGCTATTTTTACATATACAAAAATTACAGATCCCTTCTGCATAATGGGCAAGAACCATGCTTGATCAGCCACTTATCAATGCAAGGTAGGTGAAACATATGATGACAATAAGGCAAACTTCTCCCAATCTCCCCAAGCAGAAAGTCCTGAAAATCCACAAATTCACAATAAAAATCTCAAAATACACAAGCTTAGCAACTTTTCTTTACCACCATCACAAAAACAAATACATTTAAATACTAATTTTTATTTTAAATGATAATAACCTCAATCGTTGTTGTAATAACAATATATATGAGTTTAATGATTATAAGCCTATATAAAATAGTTTTATACAATTTTTTTCTTATACTCGCTCTGTATTTGTCCCTGCTTAACATTAACTTGAAGTATACGTACACATGTGTTGACAAGAAAAAGTGTATCATGAAGAACAAACCTGGAGGCAAACTGAACATGAAACTCTCTCCCCAGAAGCATCAACATTGTTGTCACTAGTAATTGGAATCTTTGGGATCTTTTCAACTGAATCTCTCGATAGACCCTTGGAGCCGCCGATGTCAAAGAGGTTTTGAACCTCATCAAAGCTTATTTCAATGGCACCCATCTGAGAAAATAAGGAAGAGCAAAGACAAAATGATCCAACAAGTGTGCATAACCAAATTTCTGACTCATAGCAACTTCATTTACAATACATTAGACAAATAAAAAAGATAGAAAGAAAGAAAGAAAAATTTACCTGACTTTGGACAGCACTCAACATGGCTGGACCTATTCTTTCACGCACTAATCTCCCACTCAATAGGCTAGCAAGAACATCAATCTGCATTACATAACTTCAAAATTATTAGACTATACACAACTTGGTAGCGAAAACGACAATAAAATCTCATGGGACCAAGCAAAAACCTCAGCAATTGTGTAGCAGTTGACAAGGGATCTATTTACTTCAAGAGTTAAAAGTATTTTTGATGATTTCTCTATTATATTTTCAGTAAAAAAAAACTCTCAAACTTTTTAGCTTGTATCCAAACAAGCTTTAAATATAAGAGAAATGAATGGTGGAAATGAAGAATAACCCTTTTATACTAATTGTTAGAGTAAGTGAATCCCTACTCGTAACAATTTATACATCCCATTGTTTCACTAGGCCTTGAAAATGAAAACCAAGTCACTTTTTTACTCACCAAGTATAAGAGACACCCAATTCCAGATTCGTCAGATTTCCAAAGAACAAGAGAAGATTCAAACACTTCAATGGAAAAAACAGCTCCTGATATGGCTCCTATAGCAGCCCCTCGAATGAAACCACTCTCTGTCTCTTGCCCTATCAAGGCTCCAGTCATAGCCCCCAACAAAGTGCCAACTGCACCAACATAACAAACAAAACAATTAAACCTTATTAACATCAAAACAAACAAAAACAAAAAACATACCATTGATTTCAGATGATTTTGAAAATGGACACAAAAGGCAAGACATGTAAAAAAAAAAAAAAGCAAATTGCAGAACAATCCAGCACAAACCCACATCCAAGTTCTCACTTTCTTTGCTCCCCACAAAACAGAACAAAATTAAACAAAACAAAAATGCATATGCCTGTAAGAATTATACATGCCAACAAGCTCAAAAACAACCTTGTCCCTAACACAATGGCAAAACCAAATTCTTCATACATAGAAGATCGAGAATTTGGCGAAAAGAGAACGAGGTTGTACCTAATGCAAAGCAGAAGGTGAAGATTGCAGAGAAGATGTTCCCAATGGTGGCAGAGACGAAGAGGGTACCAACCCTTTTGACCCTCTCAATGAAATTCCCAAAGGAACCCATCAAAGAGCATTGATTTGGCAAAAACTCCATGAGGGTATCTCAGAGATTCCAGTGCCGTTTGTTCTATGTCACAGATTCAGGTTTAAGGAAGAGTTATACTATAATAGTAATGTATAGAAGAGGATGAAGATAACGAACTTTATACTTTCTATTTCATAAATACTTAGTGTGTAAGACAAGAGAGAACGTGGAATGAAACTACCTTCAACCAACTCGTATTTAAAGCTGGTGTCCCGTTAATGCCACAGTGGCACACTCACTCGTTTTTAGTATCGATTTTGCTAAGAAAGAATACAAAACTTATATGGTTAATAAAATTGTATTATTATTATTATAAGAAATTTTTAATTTTTTGTTCTGTCTCCTTTTTAATCCACTATCCACTGTATAAAACATTAATTCCGCGTCGCGCAGATTTAAATTTTGTTTACATATGATTATGAAGAGACTCACAATGAAACCTCACTCAACTTGTCAACTCCACATAATTTTTCAGTTAATTTTATAAGTAATTAAGTACCAAGTGATAAGAATTTTAAAAACTATTTGTAACAAATATTTATTATATTTAAAATTTCACAAGTGATTTAACAATGTTACCATGCCTTACCATGTTAAACATGAAGATTTTGATTATTTATATTTTAGTTTTTATTAAGTTTGGTTTTTTATATATTAGAAACCTCATTTTAATCATTTATGTTTTAAAAATAAGTTATTTTAAAAATAAATATAATTTTTAATTTTTTTTATGTAATTTTTAATTTTTTTTTTTTACAAATTCAAAACATAAAAAATATTTCATTAAATTCACTTATATACCAGGAATAGAATTCAAACTAATAATAAAAATTACATGGTATCCCATGAAAAAATTAAATTAATAAAAAATTTAATATTAAATTATTTTTTGCAATTCATCATAAGACTTATTTTTTCATACGATTTTTATTATATTTAATTCTTTTTAATTTGAATGTCGGTTGAATTTCATAATTTTTATGTAAATAAATTTAATGAAATATTTTTAATGATTCAAATTCAATAAAAAAAACATTTAAAATCGTGTTAAAAATCAAAAATAACCTTCATCTTAGAATCATCATTTTAATTTATTTTAAAATCATAAAGAAAAAAAAAAAGTGATATCTAGCCTTACAATTTATGATTGAATAGAAGAAGTGTAAACAAATTTAATAAAACAATTTTCAAGTTTCTTCTTATGCATCAAGGACCACACACGATGAAAAAACCTCATACCATTTATTGCACTGTGTGTGCCAACTTTTCTTCGCAAGGTTTCGACCAAAATCTGTTGGTTCGTTTAAACCATAAAGAAAACCAACACACCACATTCGCTTTCAAGAGGAAAATGAGAGACAGTGACCAAAAAAGAAAAAAGTAAGGTTTCTTTTGACAAATGGGGATGGAGCAGCCTCAGGTGCATACTCACCACATGCAAATGGTCGCAGGAATTTACTTTTTTATTATTTATTTAATATTAAACAAGTGTACGGAACAGCGAAGGAAAATTGCCTCCATAAATGTAATGATCCTAATAAAAAACCATTAATGAAAATGGAACCAAAAAATGTTAGTAATATTAAAACATTATTCAACTTGAATCTTAATTAATAATTACCTATTAATTACTTTTGTTTTCGCTCTTTGACGTTTGTCGAGCCACACATTGAGTTATTGAGAGCTAAGATTAGAGTGTTTGGAATAAGTGTGAGCTGGCGTAGTAGCTCTATTTTTATTTTTAGGATAAATATTAATTTTCTTAGAAAATACTTTATTTGATGATGGTGATAGCGCAAATACATTCCGTACTTTTAATCCAATCCATTGAAGAAACTTATTTAATGGTTACAGCTAATCGTCTTTGGTCCCAAATCTTTGGGATTGCTTTTTCTAATAAAAGTTAGTTACACTCCTTTATGTTATTTGTACTAGTAATTGATTTATGGATGAGTGCTTTTGGGGTAGTCGCCTGGTCCATTATATTCTAGTTTTTGTTCAATTTTAAGTTTTAAAAGCCTTAATTTCATTATTTATGTTTTTAAAATAAGTCAAAATAATTATTTTAAAATAATATTTATTTTCAATTTTGTGATGTAATTTAAATATTTTTTGAAAATTTTGATATATAAAAATTATTTTATTAAATTTACTTACGAATCAAAAGAAGGTCAAACATAATGAAAATCATGTGAAAAAATGAGTCTCATGAAGAATTAAAAAAAATCTTAATATTATATTTTTCATTAATTGGATTGTTCGTTGGATACACTTTTCATGAAATTTACAATATATTTATTGTCTTTTTTTTATTCAAACATTAGTTGGGTTTCATAATTTTTAGGTAAGTGAATTTAATGAAATAGTTTTTATGTTTAGAATTAGCCAAAACATGGTTCAAAATTACTGTCACAGAATTAAAAATCATGTTTTATTTTTAAAAGAACCATTTTGACTTATTTCTAAAACATAAAAAGACCAAATCAAGTCATTTTAAAAATGTAAAGGATCAAATTAAAACTTCTAAAACATGAAAGACAAAATTGAACAAAAATTAAAACATAAAATACAAAAGTGACATTTAACCTTATTTTTATTTTCTTTTATTCAATTATAAACCTTGTAATAATACTTTTAATAAGGCATGTATTATTTAAAAGTTGCCGTCACAACAAACATAGATAAATAGGTAATGGAGGTAGTGAAGCATGAATCAAACTCCCTCAAGAATTTTATGCTTTTATGCTTACATTATACACATAAAAATAATTTATTATCATGCAAAAAATTAGGTATGAAAATATTCATTCTCACTTCAATGCTCACCAAAAGGAACAAATGTGATTAATACTTTATTTTAAAAAGTTATACAAGTTTTACGAAACAATTACAAAACTAATTAAACGGTTATATGCTTATAAGTTATAATTAAAATGTTACTACTAAGCATATTAATATTAAAATTTAGATTTAGATTTACCTAGTATGTGCATGCATGCATACTTATGTTAGTAGATTTATTCCATGCATTAAATCTTTTAATTCTTGTCTTTAGTTTATCTTTTAAAAAACAAAATGTACTATTTGTATCATTATGTTTTATGCACCCAATTATCGATCTCACTATATCATCTTCTCCTTTCTTTAAACAATATATATTTTAACTGAAAAAGAACAAATTAATTTTAATTTGACACGTATGTGGAAATGTGTTTGCTTTTACATGATCATTTCACCAATATTGTGATGATGATAGTGTAAATATCTTAGTGAGTAGTACAGTGTTAGGTGCATTGCAAGTGAGAGTCGTTGAGAATGGGCACGTGAAATAGAGATGGTAATTAATTACTGATTATTAATTGCGCGGCCTTAGAGAGGGTACATGAATGATGTACATGCAATAATATTGCTAGGATCCTGCATAAAAAAATCACACATCATGACTCCATGGGTTCCACTTTAAACAACCCATGCTTTCATGCTTTAATTTAACTTTATTGGAAAATGT
Source organism: Amphicarpaea edgeworthii (assembly GCA_014843725.1). NCBI lineage: Eukaryota > Viridiplantae > Streptophyta > Magnoliopsida > Fabales > Fabaceae > Amphicarpaea > Amphicarpaea edgeworthii. The sequence goes on from CM026325.1 coordinate 8,985,107, forward strand.
CTTGTTTGTTACTCAATAGCAATGTGATAGATTCATTGCCTTGAATGAAAATAATCATTTTTTATTTAGTTTTAATTTACTCTTTTTTAAGAAAAAAAAACTTTGCAGTGACTTTAATTAATATCCACCATTCATAACAGAGATTTATTGGAAGAATTGCAATCAAAATGTAAAAGAATTTAACGGTCAACAAAATTATTTTAAATAGGATTAGTTGTAATTTTAGTTTCTTAGTTTTTAATTTAATATTTAGTCTTCTAATTTTAAAAAATTGACAATTTTAATCTAATGATTGATTATTAATTAATAATTTATTATTAATAGAGTTTATTAAGTTAATTAAAAATTATTAATAAATTAAAAATAATTTTTCATACGAAGAAAAAATAATTAAAAAAATTAAAAAATTATTTTTAAAATTAAAAAATCATTAATTATCAATCTTTAATTTAAAAAAAATGAATTTTAATCCCTTTTAATAATTTTTGTTGAATTTTTAATTAAATTAATAACTCTATTAATAATAATAATTATTAATTAATTAATAATAGAGTAATAATATTAAAATCGTTAATTTTTTAAATTAAAAAAATTATAAAATTATGATTATAAAATTAGGGACTAAAATCACTATTTTTTTTAAATTAAGAAACCAAAATTATAATTTAAATATCGGAAGGATTTGATTTAAATATTATATAAAATTATTTTACATAAGTGATATCACCATTAATTAAACTCTTGCTAAATTCTTTCCTTTACTAAAAAAAATATTATCATTATCAATGCATCATCCTTAAGAATAAAAAATATATCCAGGAATAATAATTTTTATGTTTTATTCACAGGAATATATAATATTTCAGAGACTAATTAAATAAATTATCAGTAAAAAAGAAGAAGCTCCATATGAGAAATAAAAGAAATAAGGAAGAAAATACATAAAAAAAAATTCCTTTAAGATATTTTTTCCATTTACAACCGTCTAAATTAACAATAATGTAAAACATTGTTGTCTAGCCCTAACTGTAAAGTTATATTTATGTTAATATACAATAAAACAAGAAATGGGAGATAAATACCTATAGTAATGCCTATTTATTAAGCCTTGTATTCTTTGACATGCATCCATTTGGTACATGACCACTTATTACCCTTAATCACTGGACAAGCACCTGAAAATTGTCATAAAAATAGATACGCTTGTTAATTTATGTTATCTAAAATTGAAAGCTAGTAAACATAGCACAACTCAAAAAAAAAATAATAATAATAAAGAAAAAAAGAGCAACTAACGATGCAAACTTGATGGATCCATAGTTGCATCAGGCTTCATGCTCCAGAAAAGTAAAGCATCCCCCATCTTTGGCTTAATTGAAAGCCCTGTTTTTCCACAATCAGAAAGCTCATTCCACTCGAGCACAGAGCTAAAATTTCCATTTGTATTTGGGAATACTGTCTCGCCCCCTTCTTCTACATTTGAACTGTGTCATTAATTAGAATACAAAACAGGAATAGCATGAGCATCTAAGATATGCATAGCGATGCATAAGACCTAAAACAAATTTTAAAACAAAATTATTTTAGATTTAATTACACTTTAAGTTTCTCTATTTTTATAAATTTGTAATTTTGATCTTCCTAATTTTTAATTAAAAAATTTGATGATATATTTTTAAAATTTTGTAATTTTAGTTAACCGTTAAATTTGACTGATTGATAATCAAATATAACATTGATTTTTTATATATAATTAAAAATCTATGGATCAAAAATTACAATCAAGTTTTTACTTTAAATGAGATAGTTATATAGTAGATATTTTTTTATCAAATTATTTGTCCATGTGAAAAATCTTTTTACTTTATAAAAATAATAAAATAAATATCATTTTTTTGTTTGAAGACATAAAATGATAATTTTAATTGCTTTATCAATAGTTATTTCATCTGATCTCATATTATGTATTCGAATAGTGATATTTCTACATTCAATTTTTTTTTACAATCTACCAACACTTATTTTTTTATATCACTTTTTTCATATTTCATCATCTCACCTATAATACTTATATTTTTCTTTTCTTTTTTTCTTTTTTTAACTATGTATCAACTAATATTTGAGTGTACATATATATCCAACACAAGTTTAGGTTAACAAATAAGAGGCAACTGAAGTCACTTACAGGTACATCAACATTGTTGCCATGCGCTGATTCCAAATGTGAAATACGTCCATAAAGTAGTCAAAATGAGCATCATACTTTTGTCCAACTTCATAATGGATAACGTGAAGTGGTTCACCATGCTCTGCATATTACGAGACACAACTTATATAGTGGTTTTTAAGTGTATGATGAAAAATATATAACATACTATCTAAGCATCATCCAAAAGGCAAAGACAACTAAATATTTGTTTGCTTGGTGGAAAATCAGTTGTAAAATATTTCTTATCCATAAATGGAGTAAAATTAAATTTATTATATTAAATTTGAATTTAAAGATAGTCACAATAATTGATGATGTAATTTTATATTATTAGGTTATTAAAGTTTATTTTTTGTTTGTATGACTTTTAAAATATTTTATAAAAATTAACAGAGTTATTAGATAAGAAAGATTGTAATGATCAAACTAGTTTTATCAACTATTAAAACAAACTCATGAAAAAGTGGCAAAAGGCAGAAAGTACATACCTACGGGTATAAAAGTAAAATCAGCAATTCTCTTCTCAATATTTCTCACAATTTTATCTTGACCTCTGTTTAGAAAAGTACCAGTGCTCGTTCGTATTCTAAATGCAAAAGGAATAAGTAAAGATAAATAAGGTTAGGTATGCCATCAACAAAGATGTTTATTTTCAATACTGAATTATGAACTCAAACCTGCTGTCTAGACTCTTTCCAGATTCATTATCAACAACTGTTGACTTTTGCATGTGTGGTGTGGCTTTATTAATTAGATATTCGCATTCCTCCTTGGTCTGTTATGATTAATCAACCAAATTTCAGTATTTTAAAATGGAGACACTGAAATATTAGTATTCAAAATTGAAAATAACACCTTGTTTCAAATAACTTAGAGAAATAAGCTTAGGTAGTCCATTTTCTAAAATTTCCTAAACTACAATTAAGTTAAGAATCTCCACCTTTGGCGATCATTAACAATGAATCGCCATTTTCTTCTTCTTACTCTAGAAATCGCCATTTCCAAGCACAAGATCATTAACAATGACAAATTCTTTCTTGAGAAAAGTGCCTAGACACAACCAATAAAAAAAAAAAAGCTACTTATACTATGAAGATATCCTCAACACAGACCTCATTGCTATTTTTAGAACAAACCTTAGTTGCAAATTTTTAAATGTTTTTACTATTATTTTTCATTAAAAAATAGAGTTTCACTTCAATTACACACACTAATATCCTGCACAAACATTTACAATTCAGAGTACTGATAAAATTATAATTCTAATCAAATAACAAACTCTATTACCTGTGCAACTATATGTAATACTTATCCTTATTATATAAGGTGATGCACTATTATATGTAGTCATTTAATCAGAATTCTTTATTAGTGAAATCATAAAATATTAACTTAATTTAAATTTTTATTTCATAAAGCAACGATTGTTAATCGGAATGTGAAACATGAAAGAAAATTACAATTAAACCTACCATGTATAAGTAATATTAAACTCTTGAAAATGGATACGAGTAAAAAAAGGAAGTGAAAGAAAGAAAAAGTGACCAGAAAGTTATGATAGAGAAAAGCTCTGGGTTTCCACGATATTATTTCCACCCACTGCTCTCCTCGGTCTTCTTCACTGCTGCTGCTGCTGCACAAAAGAAAAAAAAAGAAGATGAGAGAAAGTGAAGGAAACAGAGAAACAGAATAAACAGAGTACACATATATATACGCAATGTGAGTGTTTCGAGCAATGGAATTGAGATCGTTGGGTTTGGAGGAGGAGGAAGAGGGGAAGGAGTTGGCGTTGAGAATGCGGAGAGTGAGCAGAATGAGAATCACAAACGAGCACATCACCATCAGTGTCGGAGTCACCGGCCACAGCGGTTTCCGGGGCCCCACCCGAGACTGATGCCTCGCTTTCACCATTTGTGATCGAGAGCTGAAAGAGGAAGAAAGAATGCTGAACAAGTGAGAGCTGAAATTGAACTCAATGAAGAAAACAGCGGAACAAGTCTTTTTTATTGGTTTTTAGTCTCTGTTCTGTGGGTTGTGGTTCCGTTTGCGCGCATGGTTTTTTTTCCTTGTTGGAATATTTTTATTATTAATCGGAAGAATAAACAACATTCTACGGGTGTAAAAAAAAAACAATATTCTACGCTTCGAATGGACGTTCATTCATTCATTGGATGTTCGCTCCCATATTTGAACCAGTAAAAAGAGTAAATTAACAAATTATACGAAATATCACATTTTTTATTTTTATACACTAATATATTTTTGGAAAATATTTATTAGACCTCTGCTATCTATTGGTTTTATGCATTTTCTTTAGCTATAATGCAAATCCTCAAATATGTAAAAAAATATTAATCTTCATTATTAATCTATTGGTTTCTGCGCCTCTTTATATTTTTATTCAAATAAAAAATAAATAAAAATAGTTAAAAGAGAGTTGCCGGTAGTTTTTTTTTTTTTTTAAAAGGTTACGTAAATAATTATAATAATGATTGATGTAGTTATTATAAGGATAAAAAAAAAAATTAAGAAGGAAGTTATAAGAGAAAAATAGAAAAATAAATGTGTACACCAACCCCTTTACATATTATAAGTATAGATAATAAAAAGGGTAAGACAAAGAATTGAGGTATGGTAAAACATCCACATGTTACAAACAACATTTCGTTCCACCTCCGAATGTAAATATGGCTCTGTCAATCACTTTAGTATAATATTGACATGTCAAACTCAATATAAGCCTGAAAATCAAGTAAATCAAACGTTAGAGACCAATCACAACAACTGTCATATTCAATTTATTAAGCAAAAAGCCACGATTCAAAATCATGGTTGGCAAGAAATTCAACTTTGTAAATAGAGATTTGATGAAGTAAACAGATATCAGTCTTCTAGTAGCAGTGTTAATCCTGAATTGTCATACAGATTCCAAACTATATCCATTATATTTGTGACTATCTTATGACTTTATGTCCAGATGAATTCCCCAACAAGTTTAGCTTATAGTCTCAATTAACAATAATGTAAAACATTGTTGTCTAACCATAACTATAAAGTTATATTTATGACAATAAACAGTAAAACAAGAAGGGGGAGTTAAATACCTATGGTAATGCCTATTTAAGTTTCGTATTCCCTGATACGCATCCATTTGGTACATGATCACTTATGACCCTTAATCACTGGACAACTACCTGAAAATAATCACAAAAACAGATAAACTTGTTATCTTTTCTAAAATTGAAAGCTTGTGAACGTAAACATAACACAGAACTTAGTAGTAACAATAATGATAATAACAATTAAAATAAAAAGAGGAACTAACCATGCAAACTTGATGGATCCATAGTTGCATCAGGCTTTATGCTCCAGAAAAGTAAAGCATCACCCATCTTTGGCTTAATTGAAAGTCCTTTTTTTCCACAATCAGAAAGCTCATTCCACCAAGGCACAGAGCTAAAATTTCCCTTCGCAGCTGGGAGCACTGTCTCACCCCCTTCTTCGACATCTGAACTGTATCATAAGATTAGAATACAAAAAGTGGACATCATGAGCATCTGTGTTCATATGTAACACAAATTGTTGTTAATAAATAAGAGTTGTTTGATTTTCAGGTGAAAAAATATGTTTAATACAAAAATACTTTTATTAAAGGTTTTGTTAAAGGATCAGGTCTTGTTTTTGTTTTTATTTTTCTTTTATTCGTTGAATTTATATTTTTAATTTTAAATCAAATATGCACTAACTAACTGGTATCTGAAGTCACTTACAGATACATCAACATTGTTGCTATCCGCTGACCCCCATTCACAATGTTAAATTCATCCATAAAGTAGTCAATATGAGGCTCATACATTTGTCCAACTTCGTAATGCAGAACTTGAAGTCCTTCACCATTTTCTGCATATTGCGAGACACAACTTATATAGTGGTTTTAAAGTGTATGATGAAAAATAACATACTATCTATAAGCATCATCCAAAAGGCAAAGACAACTAAACATGTTTCATCTTGTTTGTTTGCTTGGTCGAAATTCAGTTTTAAGTTTTATCATATCTCTTAATTTTTCTGGTTCACATATGTGTGATGTATCAAGTCAAATCATAAAGTTTTCATGATTTAGAACACCTCCCAAAACTTTGATATATCCTTAGTTTTACCAACAATTAAAGATCATAAAAAAAAAGTGACAAAAGGAAGAAAGTGCATACCTATGGGTATAAAAGTAAAATCAGCAATTCTTTTCTCAACATTCCTCACAATTTGATCACGTCCTCTGTCCAGAAAAGTACCAGTGCTTGTTCGTACTCTAAATGCAAAAAGAATAAATAAAGATTAAGGTTTGCCACCGACAAAGTGGGGTAAGGGAAATCTAAACAAGCCAAAAGACATTTTTTTTTCAATAATGGGAGAAAATCCAACCTGCTATCTTTACTCATTCCAGTTTCACGGTCAACAACCTTGGACTTACGCATGTGTGGCGTGGCTATATTAATTAGATATTCACATTCCTCCTTGGTCTGTTAATGTTAAGATTAATCAGCCAAATTTCAGTGTTTCAGAATGGAGGAGACATTGGAATATTATAATACTGCATTTGAGCATATGCCAGTGGTGTCCATGCTTTATAGATCATAATTGAAGGTAAAATGGAGTGAAAGAAAACATACCAGAAAATTATGATAGAGAAAAGCTCTGGGCTCCCACGATATTATTTCAACCCACCCATCTTCCCGGTGGTGGTGTTCAACTTCACTTGTTCTGCACAAAAGGAACAAGAGTTGAATGAATTTCGTATATAGAAAAATAGAATAAACAGAGTACGTACACGCGAATATTTCGAGCAATGGAGTTGAGATCAATGGGTTTTGAGAGAGAAGAGGAGGAGTTGGCATTGAGAATGCGAAGAGTTAGAAGAATCACAATCACAATCACAAACGACCACATCACCACCAGTGTCACCATCACCAGCCACCACGGTTTCCGAGACTGCTTCGCTTTCACCATTTTGTTAGTGAAATGATCTAAAATTGAAAATGAAGGAAAACAGAGGAAGACCGGACTTTTATATTTATCGGTCTCTGTTCTGTCTGTGGGCTGTGCTTCCGTTTTCGCGCCTGGTTTTCCTTCTAATTACCTTCCCCTATATCAGGAAGATTTTAATTACTCTTTAATAATAATAATAAAAAAAAAAACGACTTTAATTAATTACGTTTTGTCTCCTTCGATTTCAACAGTTCAACCAAATAAATTATAGCTGTGTTTTCTTTTCCTATTCACCCTCACAAACACATGTAGATACACACACCTACACAAATTATATATATTTTAAATAATCTATTTAATATATTTTGTATATATATTTTTCTTTGTATTTTGTAAATTATATTATATAAAATATATTAAATAGATTATTTAAACAAATTAGTATTTATTTTAAAAGAAATAGTATTTATATAATTTAAAATCTATTTATATATTCATTTTGAAATACATATAAAATATATTTATCATTTACATTATATAAAATATATTAATAAAGTTTTATTCGTTATTAATAAATTATTAGAATCGTTGTAAGATTATATGGAATATAGATTTTTTATTATTATTTAATATAATTAATAAAATCAAAATTTTATTAATGGAAACTAATTATATCAATTTTTTATTTAAAGAATCAAATTAAAGCTAATAAATAAGAAAGATATTTACTTTTAATTTTTTTTTTGAGGGAATATTTACTTTTAATTTTATCACTTATCAATTTTTGATTGATTGTGCCTAAAACTTATGTGGTAGATGTTAGTATATGCAAGTGTTCCTCATTTTTCTTGCATCAATGTTTTTTTGTTTTTTTTTTCTTAAGATACATCAATGTTATTATATTTGATATTGGGAGATATAAGGTTGTTTTGTAGGAGAACTGAAGGAGAATGGTGGTGTTGGGAATTTGATAAAATTAATAAATTAATTATTAATATTTATTAATAAAAAAAATAGATTTCATACTTTCTTTCTTTCATGTCCCTTATTTGAATTGATTAAAAAATACGTTGGATCTTTTAAAATGTGAAATGTAACTGAACATAATCGAAATTAATGTGCCTGCATTAAATTTAAATATATTTTTTTAACTTTTGTAAATAGTAGATTGTAAAAAAAAAAAAACAAAACTTTTGTAAACAGTAGTCTTTGATTTTATTCATTTAATTTTTTTTATAGCTAGTACTAGTCCTTACAATTTAACGTTTATTTATTTTTTCTTCTTGTAAAATTAAAAAAATAATTTTAATCTTTGTAAATTATATTTATTTTATTATTTTATTCTTAAAATGATTTAGATAATTTTATTTTATTTTTACAAAGTGTTGTGTGTCAGTAATGTCTACTAAAAATGATTAAGTGATCTTACATCCCTATGTCATTTGTGATCATTTATTTTAAATCAAAATAGTTTAAACAAATACATTAAAAAAATATATAATTATTTATTTTATTAAAATAATTATCTATTCCATAAAATAAATTTAAATAAATCCGTCCATCATGTAGCAAGTAATCTCCAAACAGCTCACCGATATTGTCAGACCAATGGTGTAGAATGAATTCCATTAGGCGAAGGCGTTAGACAATAGGGCATCTAAATCGGTTAAAAGTTCAACAATATCCTCAATAGTATAGAATGTTCGGCCAAAATTAAACAGGGGATTAAAATCACCAGCTGCATTTTTTTATCCCAATTTAGGTTCCATTAATAAAAATGTGATATCTCATCTATACTAAGGATATTATTAAGTATATATAAAAAATATAAAAATAAAGATAATTATTTTTAATGTGTCAAATTTTTATTGGTGTGACATAAAATATAACAAAAAAAAATAAGACATGTGATTTCAATCCTAAAACAAAACTATAAATTATCCAAATATCGACTCCTTTGACAGGAATATCACCATGAAAATTCCTACGCCATTAAGGTTCAGTCGAATGTGTTTCAGGCAATAACAATTTGTAACTAATAAATCTTATACTATGATGTCCAGGTAAATTCCCCAACAACAGAAATTAATAAATATAATTGTGCAAGAGAAGTGATAAGTTTGACGATAAATTTGACTTGACTTTTTAGGTAAGATAATTGTATGTAAGTGTATCATTTGATCATTTTGTCGATTAGATGATTGCTGATCTACTCAAAGGAGATCCTAAAACAATTAAGAGAATAGTCTTATAAAATAATTGTAAAAAGATATCTTTATCTTTGAGATTAATTTTTTGTTTTATGTATAATAAAGATAATATCTTTATTTCTAAACCTCTCTATCTCATATGAGAGTCAGGCAGATTCTACTCTCATATGTTCTGACTAGTCTTTCTATCACTTCGGAATTTCTAGACCAGAACATTGTCGCCTATTGTGGGGCTCGATAAACTTCGATCCCTACACCACGTATCTAAAAATCAAGGAGAATGACGAGCTCAAGCCTGAATCATACTCCCAGAAAGGAACGAGGGAAAACACCTCCTCCGCCCTACAAGAACTTATGGGACGGTACGACACTTGAAGCAGGCGACATAAGACTCCAAGAGGAGAGCCGACGAGGTCGAAGCAAAACAAAACCCCCTAAAACAACAATTGGAAACGATGAAACATTGTGAGGAGACCTTGACTAAACTTCAGGGAGACTTCCACCAGATTCAACTCAAATACCATTAGATTTGACTCGGTACAAAGACGACTCAGATACCACTAGATTCGACTCGATACAGAGACAACTCAGATACCACCACATTCAACTCGGTATAGAGACGACTCAGATCCGAAAATCTCCAATTCTACTACAGCTAACACTTTACTTAGCCATTTTCCAGGTATTTGCATCCTTAGTTCATTCGTAGAGTAGAGGGGATCGGTCCTACACCTAGGTTTTATTTTTTGCATACATGTATTCTATATCACTTGCCTTTTTATCAATAAAATGAGTTTGCCTTCGCCAAAATGCTTAATTTCACTAAAAACATACCTAAAAAACCATAAACATGCAATAAATGAAAGTGTAAGTAATCAAAGATGACTCGGATACCACTAAATTCGAATCGGATACCACCAAATTCGAATCGAATACCATTAGATTCAACTCGGTATAGAGATGACTCGGATATCACTAGATTCGACTCAGTACAAAGACGACTCGGATACCACCAGATTCAACTCAGATACCACCAGATTTGACTCGGTACATAGATGACTCGAATACCACCAGATTTAAATCAGATACCATCAAATTTGACTCGGTACAGAAACGACTCGGATACCACCAGATTTGACTCAGATACCATTAGATTCGACTCGGTACAGAGACGACTCAGATACCACTAGATTTGACTTGAATATCACTAGATTCGACTCGGAAAAATACGACTTTACATATATCGACTTGAAAAAATATGGTTTACAGATAGGGAAAGCATGCATACCAAAAATCCTTTTGAAAACATTTAAAGTTTTCATTAAGTTAATACACTCGAATTACAAACCTCCTCTGACACTTATATTATTTTGAAATAGATATCTATTATAACTAACATGCAGGGTACTCAGAACATATCCAACAAGAAACTTGGGAAAGGAAAAGCAATGAAAAGGGAATGAGAATATGACATTTACAAAAGATATGATGAAAGGAAAAGTACTTGAATCTAGTCAACAACAGAATTGCACTTTATAAAAGCCAAGCACGTGGTCCACACGCACAAGACAGAAAGACCAACTAACGTGCGACACGTGGCACTAAAGAATACAAAAAGAAACTTCTTGAGGAGCCCAAATGATACATGAACGCCTCGTTTAGTAGAAAGACAATCATGCAATAGTTGAATGACTGATCAACCAAACACTGACGATAAGTCAACGAGGGATTGAAATCAACTAGTTAAAGGCAAGTTAATCTAGCATCTTCGCGTTTCACGCTCAAGGATAAAAGGGCTGTGTACCATCTAACCGTCTCATCGACTGGACAATTGTCAATCAACTATACATCGTAGACAAAGGAAGAAATACCAATCGCTTCAAACAAATGTTGAAGACAAAGAAGCAAAGGCTGACCACTTGAACAAGATTAACCTTATCCTCTTCGCGCTACACGCCTAAGGCTGAGGGACTGTGTGTCGTTCGATCATTTTGTCGATCGGACGATCGTTATCCAAATAAACACTGAAGACAAAGAAGTAAAAGCTACCCACTTGAACAAGACTAACCTTAGTCTCTTCGCGCTATGTGCTTAAGGCTGAGAGGTTATGTACCGTCCGAGCATTTTGCCGATCAAACGATTGTTAATTTACTCATTGTCGAACGAGATCCTAACCGCCCTCTACCCAACAGATAATATCATAAAGATAATTAAGAGAATAGTCTTATAGGATAATTGTAATTTGAGATTAATTTGTTGTTTTATATATAATAAATATAATATCTTTATCTCTAAACCTCTTATATAAATAAGACCTGATCCACTCTCACATGCTCTGACTAATCTTTCTATCATCTCAGAATTTCTAGACAAGAATAGTAAGCTTTCTATCAACATAGACTAAATTTTACCAATAATGTAACACATTGTGAAACAAACATCGTTGTCTAACCTTGACAGTAAAGTTATATTTATGTCACTAAATAGCATTCACAAAGAGAGATAAATAGATATAGTAATGACTAATGTCTATTTAACGTTTGTGTTCACTGACGCGCATCCATTTTGTACTTGACCACTTATTACCCTAAATCACTGGACAAGAACCTGAAAATTATCATCAAAACAGATATGCATGAATGTTAATTTATCTTACAAAGTATGATAATAGGAATGGACAAAATTGTGGAACTAAATTGTTAAAGAACTGAATTGTAGTAATGGTTCCGGTGAACTAAACTCCATCATAGTCTAAGCGAACTAAAATGTGTAATAGTTCGAGTGAGCTGAATGAAATTGAACTGTTCTAAATTACTCTCAAAGTGTTTGAATTGTTCTCCATGAACATCTTATTTTAAAGCAATATTTTTTTCACATTTTCTAATCTATGAGATCCTGTTTAGTCTAATTCGGTTTAGACAGTTTGGTATTTTTTAACGGCCCTAATAATAATAATAATAATAATAATAACTAACCATGCAAACTTGATGGATCATATGTTGCATCTGTCTTTATGCTCCAAAAAAGTAAAGCATCACCCATCTTTGGTTTGATTGAAAGTCCTTCTTTTGCACAATCAGAAAGCTCATTCCACCAAGGCACAGAACTTAAATTTCTCTTGGCAGTTGGAAACACTGTTTCCCCTCCTTCTTCAACATCTGAACTGTTGTATCATAGAAATACAAAAGTTACAAATTGAAGTTAACAATAATAAGAGACAACTGAAGTCACTTACAGGTACATCAACATTGTTGCAATACGATCACCCCCATTCGCAGTGTTAACATCGTCCATAAAGTAGTCATGATGAGGCACATACTTGAAGTTCTTCACCATTCTCTGCATATTAATGTGACACATAGCTTATGTAGTGCTTTTCTTTTTTTTTTAAGTATATGATGAAAAATAACTCACCATCTTAACATCACAATGTATAAGCCAAAAATTAAACAACTAAAATGTCTCATCTTGATAATTTGCTCGATGGAAAATCAGTTTTAAAATACACTTTATATATCTAGAATAGTTAATAAATTGAGTGAAATGGTCACATAAATGATTAAATATATTTTTAATCCGTGGAATGTTTATTTTTCTTAATTTCTAAAAATAAACTTTGTTTTTTTAGTCATTTAAATGTGACAAATATTATTTTTAATTATTTTGTCCAAATTTTTAAATAAAATATATAAATTTTATAATTTGTGACAGTTTTTTACTGTTACAATTTAATTTTAATGGTAAAAAATTGTCACAAATTATAAAATTTATATGTTTTATTTGATAATTTGGAATAAAAGAATTAAAAATAATATTTATTAAATAAAACATATTTAAACTCATTTTATATATACATGTGTGTGTATGTGGTGGTTTGTGATTTTTGTACAGCATAATACCAACATATATATTATTGACTTGATACATTGGTGAACTAGAAAAATTAACAAAAGCAATGAATTCTTGATTTTATCAACAATTAAAACTCGATCATAAAAAAGTGGTAAAGGCAGAAAGTACATACTTACTGGTATAAAAGTAAAATCAGCAATTCTTTTCTCAATATTCCTCACAATTTCATCACGCCCCCTTGCCAGAAAAGTACCAGAACTTGTCCGTGCTCTAAATGCAAAAGGAAGAGGCAAAGATAAGATTTGTCATCAACAAAGTGGCAAGATAGTCTACATAAGGCAAAAGATATTTATTTTCAATACTCAACTATGGATTCTTGACAAGATCAAAGTATAAGCAAAAGAAATAAGGGAGATACGAGTTTAAATCATTCCGCTAACAAACTAACCATTATCAATTACTGATAAAAAAAAAAAAAAAAAACGACCTGCTTTCTATATTCATTTTAGTTTCACTTTCAACAACTTTTGACTTTTGCATGCCTGGCTTGGCTATTAAGATTAATCAACAAACAAAATTCAGTAGTTAAATAAAAGTCGAGACACATGAAATATACATTTATTTATTTGGGTTAAATATCACTTTGCTTCATTTATGTTTTAGTTTTTATTTATTTTGATATTTTATATATTAGAAGCCCAGTTTCATATTAAAAAAATGGTCATTCCAAAAACAAAATACAAATTTTGATTCTATCACTTTGAATTATTTTTTGACTAATTTAAGACATAAAAATTATTTCATTAGGTTCACTTATATAAAGATCATGAATCGCAATTAATGTTTGAATAAAAAAAGATGATAAAGATAATAAAAATCTATTTTTTTTTCAATTATTTATGAGACTCATTTTTTCACAATATTTTTATTATGTTTAGTCCATTTTTATTCATATACTGATTGAGTTCTATAGTTTCCATGCAATTGAATATGATATGAATTAATATTTATGTCTCAAATTCATCAAAAAATTATTCAAAATTATATTACAAAATTGAAAATAATATTTATTTTAAAATAATCATTTTAACTCATTTTAAAAACATAAAGGATCATACCAAGACTTTTAAAACATAAAAAAATTTAACATAAATTAAAATTAAAACATAATGGATCAAAAGTTACATTTAACCTATTCATTTTTATCGACTCATACACTTATATTAATACTAGTCTATAGTTGAGCATATCCTAAAATAATGATTATTAGGTTTATAAGTTATTTTAAGTTAAAGCTAAATAAACGAGCTTTAAAATTTAGCTATTGTTTGGTATTTTTTATTATTTTTACTTTAAAAGCACTTATAAACTAAAAAGTTGTTTGGTAAAATAGTTTTACAAAAGCTTTAACTTTATTTAAAATTAACATTATTAATTTTCAGAAATATAAGGTATAACAAAATCAATGTATTATATAAAAAAAAAAGATATATTAATAAACAAAAACAATTTGAATAGTTAAATAACAACTTACCATCCTAATAAAAAAATGTTAATTATTATAAATTAAAAATCTTGTTATATACTTGAGAGCATATTCGAAAATTAATTCACATAATTATGTTCGACAAAATTAACTGAAAAATTAGCTTGCAGCTAAAAGTATTATGAAAAACTCCATAAAAGTAAAAAAAAAAAAAAAAAAATCATATTTATAAGTTCCTAATTTTAATAATTTATTGATAAAAATAAGTAATTTATATTTTTTTTTAGAGCTTTTATAAATAAAATGTTTGGCCTAACTTCTCTTAGGAAAAAAAAAAAAGTCAAAAATAAACTTACCACCACTTATTGTTAGGGATATAAGTTTTGCATGAATTCTATGATTGAAAGAAATAAAAGCTGACCAGAAAATGATGATAGAGAAAAATTCTGGGCTCCCACGATATTATTTCAACTCACCGCTCTCCCAGCCGATCGTCTTCACCTTCACCTTCGCTGCTGCTTCTGCGCACAAAAGAGAGAAAAAAGATCAGAGAGAGAGAGAGAGAGAGAGAGAGTGAAGAGAAATGGAGTTGAATATGAAGCATAGAGAGAGAGAGAGAAATACACGATGTGAGTGTTGGTAGTGTAAGTAGAGAGAATGGGGAGAGAGAGGAGAGTGAGAATGAGAAACGAGCACGTCCCGGCCAACATCAGCGACGGTGACAACGACACCGGCCTACACGGTTTCCTAGAGTGATGCCTCGCCTTCTTCTTCACCATTTTGTAATGTTTCTCAGATCTCAAAAAATTTGAAGGAAATATATTAGAATTGGAGGAAGAGCCGAAGAGGAGAGAAAGACACTTCTTTTTTGTTGCTCTAGTCTAATCTTCCCTCCCTCTGCTGTTTATTGTTGAAGACGTTATATTTATATTATTGTTGAAGATAACTAGTGCAAAAACAAAACATATTTTAAAATAGAAAATAGCAAATATATTATTAATAAATTGATTAACATATAAATACATGATAATGTATCTCATAATACTAATTCTTAATAATTTGCCTACATTTTATTTTCAATATTATTAGGCAGTTAATTTTAATCATAATTGATAATACAGTATGCTATTTAAAGTATTAATGAAATATAATAATTTATTAAATTTGATACAAAAAAGGCATTGTTATAAATTAATGCCTATTATGTTAAAATGTATTTTTTTAAGAGATAGTAAAATGCATTATAAAATATAACTTTTATTATTTTTTTAAAGATTTGTTTTATAAAACATATTTAAAAAACAAATATATATTAATATAGTATTAATAAATTGATAAGTACTAATAAGAAATTATCTCTTAATTTCTTTATTTAATAAAAGAAATGCTAGGGAAACTCCATTTTTTTATACTAGTTCTGTCATTGATCAGAAATTATTGAAAATCATCTATTTTTATGAGTATATGTGTCATTTTATGTTTCTCTCCTGATATTTATTACTATAATGTATTTATTAATGCTAATAATCGTAATATATGTTTTAATAGTAAGTAAAATCAACATGAAATCATGAATTAATTGATTTTCTGTAAAAAAAAAAAAAAAACTAAATTGATTTGATATTTTCCTTAACAATATTACGCGATATAAATTTGTCTTTCAGGTAAATCATGTCATGATATTCATTTTTGAGGGAATTGCTTTTTGCAATAAACTAAATCAACATTGACCGAACGAGTTTCATCTACTTTTGTTTTCACCTTCCTTTTAGTCACTTTTTTTTTTTTTTTTTACCAATTAGGCAAATCATAGTAGTCAACAATGAGTAGCATTGACCACTTCTTCTGCATCTAGGTTGGAGGATGATGTACATGCTCCAAAGGCATAAATCTTCTCAACATATGCTATCAAAATTTTAGAGGTATCGTTTTTTTTCGTAAATTATCACGATACTCATTATAATTGTATTTGATTCTTGATCAAAATGTATCTGCCTTTTAGTCAATCGCCATAATTGCATATTCTAAAACATTAAGTCATGTTTGTGTGAGAAGTTCAACTTCCTCAATAGTTAATCTTGCTCTAGATTTATTGTAGTATTGTGTTCCTCTCCTTGAGGTATAATATATTCCAACATGACTTGTGTTATTTCAAAAAAATGCATATTTGTGTTTGCATTATGTTGTGTGTAAAGACAAGAAACAAAACACAAAAATATGGTTGAATTGTGTTTTTACAAATCTGTAAAATTCCTATTTTAAAACACTTTAATACGTGCAAGCAAATGGACCTTGAAAGGTAGAATAACTCAAACACGACAGGGAGTAGAAAACTAGATGAAGCCATGAATGTTGTAAGTTTTACATAAATGTTCTTTTAAGAAATGATGCTTAAATATATTTTTAGTTCTTACAAAGTATTGTTAATTTTAACAGACACTTGTAAATGATGAGCCTAAAATGATTGACAAAATATTCTTTCAACTTCAAAATCATGATGCAAATAAAATTAATTAGGGGCAAGTTTGAGGAATGACAAAAAATGTTTGGGGCATATGCAGACACGGAAAATTCTTTGGAAGCCAAAGTTTCAATTCCCTATAGCAAATGCTTTACATGCTTCAAAATTGAAATTTTCACACTTTTGTCCACTCTAACTTCCTGACTGACTTTTAGACAAAAAGGCACACTAATAATCACGCACACGAACAGCAGCTTCGACTATTAAACTTATACATTGTATATAGGCACAAACTGATAGTCACAGCAGCATAATAGTCAACAAATTTTTGCTTACCCTGTTCACATATAGTAGCATGCTAAGATAAAAAACATCACCTAGATCCACGAGCATACTTCCTGTCTGGGCTACCATGTGGAGAATAAGGAAGTGACCTAGACCTATCCCTCCTAGACCTTCCTCCCCCATGGGGTGAGCGCCGGGGTGAATAATCTTGGCCACCTCTGTATGGTGAACGCCTTGGAGACCTACGGTGTGAATAATTGTCGCGGTCAGGACCGTCACGATACCTTCCCCGGTCACCACGATGACCTAACAAAATCAAAGATAGAATTCAGTAAAAAATTATCTTTAAAAAAAGAAACACTGATTAGATTCCCTATTTAAGATAGATATCCCTTAAGTTAATAAACTTACCATACTCCCTAGTGTTTTTCAGTCCAAGATAGTGCCCTGGTGTTGGAGTTCTAGCGCGTTTTCTTCGTGACTGAAACAAAAATACAGGATATACGAGATGAAACATCCAAATACCACTAATAGCTAATAAACTTGAATCAGTGACATCTTTCTTGCTTTTATAATTTCTACAGAGTTACATTTTACATTATATTAAGAGAATCCTTGATAAGAAAATTTCATCCAGTCTCCAGATACAGAACCTAGCTTCTAAGAGGGTAAAATATTTATATCCACACACATGATTAAGGCCTTGTGTGAGATACCATAAAAGCCTGATTAGAAAGTTGTTGATAATGTCCATTGTTTAGTAGAGTTGAAAGTGAATGCTGAGGTTGTAAAGTTGTTGGGCAATATAGTTGCTATGTTTAGTTGATCAGACGCATTTGATTAGCTGTTTAAGCTTGCCATTGATCAAGCTGTTTCACTAAAGTTGACATGGATGAACTGATCATCTCTGATCGCTGCCAACATAGCTGATGCAATGCATTCTGAATATAACCAAAAAACCTACAAGTCAAGAAAAAAATGACAAGTGCAATTGTTTTAGCAACTACAGAGCTACTTCCGTGGAAAAATCCATTACCCGCTCAACAGTGATGTAACGACCCTCTAAAACTGATTGATTGAGGTACTTGATACAGCCCTCTGCACCTTCAGAAGTTTCCATTGTAACAAAAGCAAAACCACGAGAAATTCGTGTACGGGGCTCCACCACGAGAAAACATGAAGCAACCTATGAAAGAAAACAACCATTGACAAAAATGCCAAAATCGGTGGCTCATTGGAGGGATGAATAATAAAATTCAGCAAAAAATTGAATAGTAAACCAGTATGATACCCACCTTTCCTTCCTTGGAGAAATGCTCCTCTAGGTCTCTTTCGGTGACCCTTGAAGATAGACCAGTTACATAAAGTGTGTCACCGGGATTTGAAGGCTCAGCCCTACAATATATTTTTAAAAGATTAGAAGTTAAGCCACTGGGATTGGACTAGTGGTGACAAACTTGGGTAGTTTACATGAGTTCATATTTACAAATCTCATTGTCATCATTGTACCCAAGAGAGAGAAAAAAAATATTGTGACTTTATCAGCACATCACTATACAATAGTTAAAATAAAAACACAGTTAACTCTTTCAGAAATATTTGCGAGATTATATGTAAGCCTTTCAAGAAAAGTATTATGACAGAATATAAACAAAATTGAAAAAAACCAACCTTCCATGAATTGGTGACCTTGACCTGAAGAACCACAAAGTGGTAGAGACAGAAGACACAAAAGGAATAAGTTTCAGGTACTTAAAAAAATGGAAAAGAAAAAGACTGGTATCTACATTTGGCCATGATTTTTCTCATAAATTCATTGTCACTAACCTGCCACGACTTCTAGAACGGGATCTTGGCCTCTGTCTAGGCCTAGACCTCGACCTAGACCTAGACCTTGACCTTGACCTTGACTGAGCTTTCCACGGGGAAGGGGACCTTGAATTCCTGAAATACCATCACCACCAGAGAAAATAGCTTCACAGCAAGGACAATCCATACAAAGAATTTTAAAAAATAAAAACAAAGTAGCTTCATTAACCTATGTACAGTGTATCAAAAATCGAAGGCAAATTCTAAAACTCAATCTAAGAGGCAAGGTAAAGAATTCTTAATTCTAAGAATCAGAGTGGCCACTTTCCATCAAGCAGCAGCACAAATCTAATTCTAGCAATATATTAAGTACATTGTATCAACAATCCTAAGGCAAATTCTCAATTTCTAATCAAACTGCTCAACAACACGACTACACATTCCTTCAAATGATTACAGGAAACCAATAATTCCCATAAAAACAATTACAAATTCATTTTCTATTTCTATTTCTTTCGTTTAAAAAAAACTACACAATTATGCATCGCAGATCATGTTAGGAAAGAAATTGCGTAAACTCAGATCCGCCAATTATCAATGCGCGAGAGGAATATGAATCGAAAGAGAGTTTTAGGGATTTACCTTGCGAGGGGAGAATCAGCCTGCAAAAGTGAAATATCAAATTGTTAGAGATTGTGTTGAAGGAATTGTTCAGGTTTGAGATAGAGAACTTGCCATTTTTTTTTTTTTTGCAAGAAGAAGAAGGATTAGGATTTTGGAACAGAAACACTGCCCCAAATGAATTTGACCTTGGGGTAATCGGGTGTTATTTTAGTGTAGAGCTTTCAGTTTCAGTTTGTATTCGGTAAAGTTCACAAAAAAAAAAAAAAACAAAATTAGGTCTAATTGGTTTTTTTTTATCCTAAATTATTTAATTTTTAGCGAATTTTACTCCAACAAATTTTGTTTTTTGGTATTTTTATTTTTTGGAAAATTTTATATTCCTGTTTTTTTATATTTTTTTGCAAATTTTATCTTTAATTTTTCTTTTTTCTTTTTTACAAATTTTATCCTATTTTTTTATATTTATTAATGGACAAATAATAAAGGGTAAAAGTTGTCAAATTTTAAAAATTAAAGGTAAAATGTGTCAAATTAATTTATTGAGGATAAAATTCATAAAAAAAATTAAAAAATCAAAAATAAAAATACAATTAAACCTAAAAATGACTATACGAATGCAGTTTGATAATATGAAATTTTGATGTGTACAAACAATGAAAAAACAAAATAAATTACTTTAAAAAGGTAAATTATAAATATAATTCTTTATTATAATTAATTAGTAAAAGTAGTTTTTTATTAGTAATAATATAATATACTATTTTTGTAGGCGGTTTCGATCATATCACGTTTGTAACCATTCTTTTTGCGTTTGCTCAAGTAATGGATATTCACGTAGGGCATTGGATTCATTGTTGTATAACTAAGACGGGGATGAGACTTGATTTTATTGTGGGGATTGGACTTGTATCATTGTACTCAAAATTGTGATTATGTAAGAATGACGAGGGTCATTTTTGAAAGTATCTCTTATAGGAATACTATAATGTGGAGTGCAATAATTAGGTGTTATGGAACACATGGGCTTGCTTTGAAGGTGCTTCTGTTATTTTGACAATTGATTGAGGCCGGTCTATGCCCTAATGGCGTCGTGTTTCTGTGTTTGTTATCCGCATGCAGCCATGTTGGTTTGTTGTAGCAAGGTTAGTACCTTTTTCCCAGCATGGAAGCTTACGGAGTGGTGAAGACTAAGGTGTATTATGCTTGCATTGTGGATCTATTGGGGAGAGTTGGGAATTTGGAGAGAGTAGTGGAACTGATTCAATCCATGCCCATCCAACCAAGGAAGAATGTTTATGGCGCATTGCTTGGTGCTTGTAGAATAAACAAGAACATGGAGCTTGTTGAATTGGCTGCGGAGAAGCTGTTTGTCTTAAACCCTAACAACATTGGGCATTACGTGATTCTAGTGCAAATATATGAGGATACATGGTGATGGTAGGACGTTACCTAAGTGAGGAAAAAATTTAAAAAAAAGGAAATCAAGAAGCTAGTAGGGGATAGCTTCGTAGAGCTGGAATCATGTCATCAGAAATTTGGGGTAAATGATGAGAGTTATTTGCATACAACACAAATTTTCCAAATATTGTATAGCTTAGATAAGATTGTGGGGAAAGAAAGTCACACTCAATGTTTTTTTTTTTTTGTTGACAAAATATACATTATATTAATAATATAAAAGAGGTATAATAGATACACCAATACACCAACCAATAGCTTGGGATGTACATTAGAATAGTCTCATAAGTACATTAGAATAATCTTAGGTATACAACAAAATCAATGGTTATACCATATATTTCACCTAAAATTAGGATATACTTCATAACCACACAACGACCCACAAAATGCATGTCACTCTACTTTACCAATTGAACAAAATAATCAGATATAAATACAAGTCACAACATTAGACACCTACTACACATACAAATAGGAGAATGATGTGTCATATGTAGTAAGCCACAATCAAGCTTGGAATATCGTTTGCTGCATAATTTCATCTTGCACCAAAGGCTTGCCTTTAAAGAGAAAGTTGTTTCTGCAGTTCCAAGTCATCCACACCATAGCACACTATACATACTTTCACCTAGAATTCTCCTTTTTAGCCCCACCTAGAAATGTTCCTTAACAGACTTAGATAAGGCACTATAAATTGACACGTGTTCCATCAGTTTATACCATATCCTACTAACAAACTTGCAAGAGAATAAGACATGATCCATCCTGTCCTTAACCTCATTACAAAATAGACAATTATAATCACAACTAGGAATTATAGTATTTCTCTTATGCAAATTTCCACCCATAGGCAGCCTATTCCTTATTACTCTCCAAATAAAAATAAAGACACTAATTTTTTTTTGGCAATTTGATGTCCCAAATATCTACAAATATTATCTTCCTAGTGTAGATTTGCGAATCACAAAACAATGCAGAATAGGCTGAGTTGACAGAGAACAAACCAAATAAGTCTATAGGCCATACACAAGAATCAACAATACCTTTATGAACTTGGATTTGCAACAACTTCCCCATCAACTCGTTAGATTATTGATACTCCCACCCAGAACCAATGTCTCCTCCACCTCAAGTTCCAACACCAACTCTCCCCACTCCAAAAACCCATATGCTCCACCACCCCCTCTTTCTGTATTGAATTCAAGTATAGCTTTGGAAACATTTCCATCAGAGACTAATCACCAACCCATTTATCCCCCAAAATTTAATTTCAACGTCACTGTCATTTTGAAGGAATTGGTAAATAAATGGGATATATTCAAACGTTGAAAAGGGAACTGTTATCATGACATTAATTTAAGGTTCAATGGTTTAATTGTAGTTGAACTAATTTTAATAAATTAATATTAATTAAATATTTTATTTTATAAAATAATACTAAATAAATATAATATCACATATTTTTACAATACTAAAAATTAAGATAAATATTATTTTTACAAGTTCTTAATAGTTAAAATATACATAAAAGTCTAAAAAAATATATCATAACACTGAAGTTAATTTTTTAATAAAATATAATAATATTCATTAACATTTAAAGATAACAAATTTATATTTTTTAAAAAAAGATATTAATATAATTGAAAATTATAATAATCAAGATATAAAAAACTATCAATTAGTATAAATGAGGAAATTACATTTTTTTAGGAAAAAAAAGTTAATAATAATCTATAAAATAATTAATATCTATTTAAAATATTTATTAAGTGCATTTTTATTAATCTTAAAATTATTTTATATTAAATTTTTAAAAAATAAAACAAAATAAAATATAAAATATAAAATATAAAAAATACCAGTTCAAACTAATTCTCAACACCGGTTCTTGATCAATTTTCACGATTCTGGACTAATTTAACCGGTTATAAATCCTATAGATATTAATTATTTAAACTAGATCCCCAACTGATTTTCGATTTAACTGGTCGAACAGATTCTATCCAATTTTAATGACCATTATCGCCATCATGCTTTTTTTTTTTTTTTAATTATCGCCACCATACTAATAACAATTTTCATCAATACATTTTTATAATGCTTATTGATTCCACAATCCATATTTTCAAAAGAAAAAAAATCCATAATTCATTATTAACACATTAAAATCAACTCGAAATTTTGTAATTTTCTAAGTAGGTCTCTACTAACAGTTGTGTCATATTGCTCCAAAGTATTAGAGCGTCTCTTCTATCACTCTTATTAATAAAAAATAAAAATGGACGAAACTTCAAATTCAGCCTACATAGAAATTTCTCCAGACTGCAAATATTAAAACTGAACTTAGTTGTCTATTCTAAACAAGTCGCATGATGCATTTTTATTTTCTTTCTGGAAAACTAACACCATAATTTTTATTTTTATTTTTAATGTTTCTCATAAACTTCACAACATGGCCATCATAAAATATCATCGTACATAGTGCTAACATTCTTATACCACATTCTCAAAAAATAAAATAAAAAAATAAAAATCATATGCCACATCCAAAATCAGTTTACTATTAATGCTACTACAAGAGTGACATTATTTTTTTAGTGTACAATGATCGAAATTTATGACCTCAATACATATTATTTCAAATCCTTCACCACTAAGTCAACCTTAGTAGTCATTACAAAAGTGACATTCACCTTTCCATAATTGCGACATCAAAATTACACAACGATTCTCTCCTACTTGCAAATTTCTTCATTGTTCCCAACGATGGATCCACTACTTCCATGGTTGGTGCTTTCTCTTCTTCCAACTTCCCACTTTCTTTTGTACCCTCACCATTTCTCTTGAAAACCCAATAAAAAAAAGACTTCTTCTTTTCATCACACTCTTGTGTTTGAACCCTTTTGAGTTTAAGGGTCTCTCTCTTATTCTTGCACTTCACTTGGCCCATACAAGATACCTTTGGCGAATTGGGCTCTCTTGCACTGAAGCTTTCATTTCCAGCCTCCTTGGGAACAATTGAAACCCTATGTGTTGATGATCGACCTCGCCTTGGGGTAACACTTCCACTAGGACTCAAATTAGGGTTTTGAAAAGAAGCCAAGGGTTGATTTGGCAAAAACTTGAATAACTTGTTTTTCATCTGAGACAGTTTCTCCATCATCATAGGCTAATAATAATAACCTCAATGGATCTGATTTTGTTGTTTGTTAATCTATGATTGTGAATATGGCTATGCTAGACAATAAATAAGTTTATCATAGAGGAGTGGGGTTGATTTGTACGTAGACCGTTGGGTATATTTTTGAGAAATTGGAAGACAATGAAAGAAAAGGTTTGGAAATACTAATTGAAGGTATATGTATAAGATCAGAACAAATTAAATACTAATTAATATGTAATCAGTTTTTAATGTTTGGAATCACATAATAGTTTTGATTTGAAAAGATTGTTAGCGTAAAGAATTTTATCTTATCCATAAATTAGAAATCATTTTAGATATAATTTAATGAATTAGAAATTCATTTTAAAGTAACTATTATAAAATCAAATATTTACATCATAAGTGTAATTTAATCAAATTCAAGAAACAAAAGTGGATTTTGTTGATTTTACTTGAGTTAATATGAATAATTTTTTAACCAACAATTTATAACACAAAATAAGTGATAGTAACTTGCGTCTACATGGTTATCTTATTCTAATATCATGGTTCATAAGAAAAAATATAAATGATTTAATAATAAAATTATATATTATATAAGAAAAAGGATAATCCACTATTGTAAAATTATTTTATATTGTTATTCAATTATAATTTTTTATTTATGATAAGTTGATTAACTTTTATAAAATTATTTTAAAATTTATTATAACTTTGTAAAATTATTTTACATATATTAACATTAAACTCATATTATGTTAATACTTTTTCTCTACTTGATTTTCTTTCCTATTTAAAATATATTTTTTATAAACTACTTTTTAAAATTTAATTAAATAACAAAACTGCACTCTACTGTATAAGAAAAAAGAACTTATTTATTTATATATCTGTACATTAAATGATAATATTAATGTTTTTTTTTCAAGTTTAATTTATATATTTTCTTATATTACAGATATACATATAGATTTAAATTTTTTTATTTTTTTATTATGATAGATATAGACTCTAATGCACCACCTTTTTGGTTTTGGTACTTATAATTTTATTTTATTTTTATCCTTGTTATTCTATTTTAATCCTTGTAAACTTTAAAAATTTTCATTTTGGTAGCTATCATTTATAACGTGTTATTGACATATAAGTTTTCTTACAATAATGTCTTTAATTTCATTTATAACCAATTATAGGAATGAAACTCAGTTTGAATTTGTTCCCGGACAATCCAAACACGCCATAACAACAAAGATTAGAATCAAAAGGCAAATGCAACTAATGGTATCTAATTTGAACAAGATAGGTGAATGTTATAAACCATCTGATTCCTTCATTGTTCAGATAAAAAAGAAGACAAATGCAACATATCTATTCTTGTTCTTGTCCTTCTTTACTAGTAAGTGGAATTGAAAACCTAATTCGTCGACAGAAAGAAGGAATCGTGGGAGTACTAATACGAAGACGAAGAGGAACCCTCATTCTCTCACCATCACCCCAAAGAGCATAAGCCTCTTCACCATGAGCAGCATCATCACCAACCTCAAGATCCTCCTCTTGCATCCTAAGATCCACAACGCGGCTTATAAAAAAACAAATGATGCTAGTGACAACAACGTTCCAAACAATAACAAAACTGGCTCCAAGCAACTGGTACGAAATTTGCATGAAGCCACGACGCACTTCTAATTCACCCTCATTGTTGGAGAAGAAGCTGTAGAACAAGCCGGGGCAGTAGCTTGTGCCGTGGTACATTGTTTTTAGAAGCTCCGGCTTGGCGAACACGCCGGAGAGAAGGCCGCCGAGAAGACCCGCCACGGCGTGGGTGTGGAAGACTCCCAGTGTGTCGTCTACGCTTTGGAAGAATGCGGATTTTTTGTGTAGCACCATCATTGTGTACCATGGAATGGAACCGGACATTGCTCCCATCAATATTGCTGCCCATGATTCCACCAAGCCTTTTTTTTTTTTCACATACATAGGTAAAAGGTTAATTCAGATGCCAAGTCTAGGAGACATGTCTTTCAATTCGAAAATTAACTGAAAAGAAAAAAAAAAATCAATCTTTGTAAATGTAGAATGTTGGAACTTGGAACACTGTAACACAAATTGTTTTTACCAATAATTTTCTTATTGGTACTAATTGATGTTTATCATACTAAATGTATTTCATTAATTTATTATTTAATGAGTTACATGAAATTTATTATTATATGATTATAATTCTGTTAGAATATTTTAATTTATTAATAGAATTATACGTGCTGCAGATATAATTAATATTTTTAATACACAGCTAGAATTAAACATAGAATTATACATTAAATAAATATTTTTCACAATATGTAAAGTAAAATGTCTAACAACTCCATCAACCTCTCTTGCTTGTATGATTAATATGGTTAGTAGTGCTATATATGTGAGCTTTATTACCTGCTCCTGGTGTGATACAGACGAGGCCAGTGATCATTCCCTGAACAGCACCAATGACTGAGCTCTTGGTATATACAATCATGTCCAGTGCAAGCCAAACGAGTAGGCTTGTGGCAGTGCATAGATGGGTGTTGTAAATGGCCAAGGATGCGATTTCTCCCACTTGGAATGGAGCTCCACCATTGAAACCTGTCCAACCCATCCACAAAAACCCTGCACCTCCAAGCATGTGAATTATATTATTTGGTGGAAAGTTTTGCCTGTCCTGTGAAATTCTTGGACCAACCTACAACCGTAGAACATTTTTCCATCGTCATCAAATCATAAAACATCATATATCAACAATAATATTTACGATCTTTGACTTTGATCACACACGACCCTTGAAGCCAAAATCTCGTTACAAGTGAACTTATAACATAGTCTTATAAGAAGTAATCATGGTCTACAATTTACAATAATTTTTAAGATAATTGTATAAAAGTCAACAAATTTATTTTAAATAGAGAGTTAAACATCAATAATATAAACAATTTTATATGATCGTTCAATCACAACTTACAATGTAGGGATGTATCATGTCATTTTATATATCACCGTTAATATGATTAGTTGGGCATGCATGATTAGGGTTACAATTTCAATGTACCCACCCAATAAGCAGCTGTGAAGCCAGCAACGCCAGAAGACAAATGAATGACAAAGCCACCAGCATAGTCAATTATCTTCCCTTGAAGGAACCCTTCAGCGTCCCAAATGCTAAAGGCACCAACGGTGTAAGACAAAGTAAGCCACAAAGGCACAAACATCATCCACGCATAGAAGTTCATTCTCCCAAGCAAAGACCCCGCAAGCAACACAAGGGTAATTGCGGCAAAAGCAAACTGGTAGAACACAAAGTCAGCCATTGGAAAATACCCAATCGTTGACTTTGCAAGGAGGAAACTCTCGGTCAGGGCGTGGTTGGGCTTTCCCACGAAGGGCAGAAGCCCAGCCCCGAAGGCCATGCCATGGGCCCACGTGACCCAACAGATGAGCACGCACGCGAAGGCGTATAGGGCCATGAAGGCCGAGTTCACGGCCCATTTGCGCTTCACCATGCTGCCGTAGAGGATCACGAGCCCGGGGACACTCTGCAGGCCCACTAAGGTTGCCGCGGTTAGTTGCCACGCGTTGTCAGCTTTGTTGTTCCATTCGGGTGATGCCTCGGTTGGCAAAAGCGACGATGGCAAAGTGAAATCATAAGAACTCATAATAATAATAATGGAGCAAAAAAAATCACTCGAGAATTTGGAAAATTTTCTGGCTCGTGGGGTGAAGTTTGGAATTTAAAGGGTGACACATTTTGGACTTTTTTTTTAAGGAATCTTTGGAATTGTCGCCAATT
Organism: Amphicarpaea edgeworthii; assembly: GCA_014843725.1. NCBI lineage: Eukaryota > Viridiplantae > Streptophyta > Magnoliopsida > Fabales > Fabaceae > Amphicarpaea > Amphicarpaea edgeworthii. The sequence continues at coordinate 9,013,473 of CM026325.1, forward strand.
TGTGGTTCTTGTTGTGGTGATTCGACATTCTTTGCTGTCAACGCAATTAGATTCATTTCAAAATTTTAGGTTTAAATATATTTTTCTTACATGTAATCTAATCTAATCTATTTTGATTTTATTATTTAAACAATATTTTATAATTTGTAAATGAGACTGGGATATAAAACTAATTTATTTAAACTTATTTGATGAAATAAATATTTATTTTAATAAAATAAATAATTATCTATTTCTTTTTGTAATGTGTTTGTTTAAATTATTTTTATTTAAAATAAGTAGATTTTTATTTATTTAAATAAGTAAATCTTTGGCTGGTTTATTTAAATTTATTTGGTGAAATAATCACTTATTTTAATAAAATAAATAATTATATGTAATTTTAGTATGTTTGTCTAAATTATTTCTACTTGAAATAAGTTATGTTCTGTTTATTTAAAAAAATAAATCTTATCTATTCATAAGATAATCAATTATTTGACAATAACTTATTTTATAAATATTTATTATAATTTTAAACATTAGCCTATCTTCATATGAAATAATCAATTATTTAGTAATCACTTATTTTAATTTTAAATAAACCTGCACATAAGCAATTCACTTGTGACGTAAGGGGCTTAGTTCTAATCGCTTTTTCATGTATGATTTCGTTTCAACTCTTGTGTTTTTATCTAGTTTTCTGGATAGGTTAATTAGACAAATAAACAATTTGATGATGGACAAAATCACGTAGCTTTTTCTATTATTATCATGAATCGAAGTGGGTCATGTACGTAGTTGTCGAATATGACGTACTTAGATAAAAAAATATCTGGCTTAAAGTATATTATTAATGAGCCACTAGCTGGTTTTCACGTCCATTGCTGCAATGTCGTGTATTCGCATGTTTTATTTTGTGGCTGGTAGGAATCAAAACAAGTACACTATGATGGAAGTGGCTTAGTTTATTAACGCTTAAGGCTTAACGGGATTAAAAAACAAAATGATTTGGGACAAAATTTATACATAGTTCCTTAATTTTTTTTTATATTGTTCTGCTTTTAAATATGAAGTTTTATTGCAGGAATCTTTGTATAAAAAATTGCATTAGGGTAGATTCTTAAACTAAAACTTTATTAATTAGATAACATCACAACAAAAAAAGTATCTAAAAAACTGCATCTTTTTTTTGGAATAAAAGAAAAAAAAAAACTGCATCTTATATGAGCCTTTCTCCTGCATTTTCAATATAGTAGTATAGCATTTAATTATCAAACTTAAAACCATTTGCAATATTAATGCACTCTTAATTATTACAATAACATAGATTATATCAACTTTAACTAAATCAATTTTACCCACACTCATGCAAACTTGCAGATGATAGTATAGTATATTCCCATCACCAATATGCCCTAATGTGAAAGCAGCGTTGTTGTTGTTGTGTGGTGCGACCACTTGTCCGGATCATAAATTCCACAGAGAAAATCGAGACGTTGAGTGTCTGCATATATATCTGTAATTAAGCAGAGAGAGAGAGAGAGAGATGAGCAGAGCAAGGGAAAAAGGCTGAAAATATAAAGGGGTATTATTAATTGTTCCCATAAATACCATATCAACCAAACCCTTAAGGACTAAGTGGTATAATAAAACAAGGAGTTCCCAATTGCAACAGAGATACTGCTTTGCCATATTGAGCAAACATCAAAGAGCCTTTATGCCATGGACATTTGCTTTTTTCCCACACTGCAAGTCAACCCCACCCTATATGTTACATTACATAATATAAATACTATACTATACTATATACTATTACTACTACCACTGCCATATAAGAGAAAGGGAAAAAAGTATTGTAGAGTGGGGGATGGTGCGAAATGGGGTTTTTGACAGTTCTAAGACACAGTTTCATGGGTACTACTATACTACTAGGACCTTGGCTATTAATGTTGCAGGCTGTGTATTCCAGAGGGAGATTCCCCTCATTTAATGTTGGGTGGTCTTTCTGGTTCCTCTATGACAACAAGAGCCAGTATCGCCATCATGTCCCCAACCTCTTTCTTGCCCCCTCTCCCCACCCTAACCAAACTACTATATAATATATATGCCCATCATCTCACTTCCTGCAATTACACTTTTGCACTTCCTAACCCATTTATTCTAACCGTGGAATGGGGGTAATTTTGTCCTCCTACCTCTGATTGCCTTACTTGTGTGGGAACAATTTATTCAAGTGAAGAATTGTTGATATTCGATTATATCTGGATGCAAAATTCTTTTAAACTAAAGCAGTCATGCATTATAATTAGAATTAGTCTTTGACTTAATTATTGAAAGGTATCAGGATCTCTTACTTGAAACAAAAAAAAAAAAAAATTGATCTAACCAGTTGATAATATTTTTTTGTCCTCAATCAGAGTTTATTGTCTCATATATAAATGCAACTAAACTTTACTCCAGTGTACTAACCTCCTGTACTAACAGTGTGAATGGTGAGTTGTGAGTTGATAGCAATTTAAAAACTCTTACATTTATTTTTGTAAAATAAGTTTAGATTTTGGAAAGAAAGGGAAATCTTTTTACAAGCTTATACAATATAATGGGTTGTGTAGATTAACAAAAAAAATATATAAAAATTAAACTCAAATCAATCGAACAGTATTATGATATTTTTTAGATATTTATGTATCATATTCAACCAAATAAGATAGACTTTTATGATTTTTTTTTAATCAACGATTTGTTGATTATAAGGCATTGTAGTATTTTAAAAAATGAAAAAAAAGAAGATACTGTGAAAAGGATATAACTTTATTATTCTTAAAGGATGTGACCATCAAATAATGAGTGAAAAAAAAGAGAGGGAAAAATAAAAGAGTGGGATGGAGGGAGAAGTATGGATTTAAATGCTATGTCCCAGCTTTATGCTTTGGTAGTCGGGGTTTTAAATGCTATGTTCAGAGACCCTCTTGGCCTCTTGAAAAATCTTAAATCCCAGCCAAGACATTCATTCTCAACACTCACACAACACAATTTACCTTCAAAGAGGAACAGCACAGTGCTCACACTCTCTCTTTTCTCTTTGCCTTGTGTTGTGCCTTCTTGGCTTAACTATACTCTCTTCTTCCCTCTGCAAACACAGCATGCAGCAGTCTTGTGAACTAGTTATTGTGATATTGGCCTGGTTCACTCAGACATTATATACCACACTATACTACAGTTGTGTCCTTGCTACAAAGAAAGCTTTATTAAAACAAAAAACAAAAAAGATTGTTGTGGTTTTATGTTTGTTTGATTGAGCCGTGCCAATATCTCAGTGCTATTTCATGTTTGCAATTATATACATAGCTAGCTAGGAGTGTATGTAGAAAGACAACCTCAAACGCAAAGGTTTGTTTGGGATCTTCTTCTTCTTCTCCTCATGTCGTGTTAGTATTAAATTATTTGCTTGTACTTGGGATATAATGACCATATATGGTTTTGATAATTAAATGCATGTTTGAAATCCGTTGCGACAATCATTTTCCATGTCTCATGTCCATGTCAAAGCAAAAACTATGTATATTAGCTTTTAATAAATGCGTTTTGGTTTCCCCCTTTATGTTCATAAAGCAGAATTAAGCACACACTAATTATTACTTCTGATGAGAGTTTATTTAAATTTTGAGTTTAGCATGATGCACTCAATCGATAGTAATCTTCTTTTTGTATATGATTTGATTGATATTTATAAAATTATGTAAAAAGTTATTCAAACTTAAATTAGAATTAAATGACAAATTAAATTTAATGCATCCCCATTAAATTCTTTTATTTATTTGTTACTAGTTAATTAAACGAATAAGAAACAAGCATGAAAGTATGATGAAGATTATGGAATTCGGAACTTCAATGCTGTGACCATTGGATTTGTATATATGAATTAATGGACGCTTTTTCTTACTAGAGAGTAAGAAGAAACAAAAATGAGAGGAATCTTATTAATTGTTCCCCTTCAAACAAGTTAGTAGCAATGCATTGAGCATGAGTGCATACCATGAAAAGACATGTACATAACTGTAAAACACAGCTTTTACAGTTTTACCACGAGGAATGACAAATGTTTATTTTATTTTTTTATAATATTCACCAATAATTAAAAAAAATTATATTATATGCTTGAATAGTACGTCCTTACAATTTTTTTTATACCTGTATCATTTATAAAAGAAATAAAAAACTAGAAAATGTGTTGTTGTTTTTTTTTTGCTATTTTTATCATAAAAGATTAATGAAAGAAAATTACAAGAAACCAAATTAATGCACGAATAACATTATTCTAATGATAGACCAATTCTTAATTATCCCCTTTAATTATAATTGTTCTATTCTCTTCTTTATTATGAATTGGTTTTTACTAATTTACAACCATTAAGAAAATTTGTTAAACTAATTAATTAATAGTACCGAATTTATAAAAAAAATAGTTTTAGAATTTTTCTAAAAGTCATCCTTATTAAATCAACGAATTCTCTTGATTTTTTTTTCTTCACTTTAATTATCTTTCTAATATTCCATTAATTTTAATATACTAAGAATTGTTGATATACTGTTTATCATTATTGGAAAAGTGGACAAATATATAGAAAATGGAATATAAGTATCTAGAGTAGTTAGAGATTATAAATATGCATATATAACATTTAATGTTTCATATATTTTATAAAATGATTTATAAAGATATGCTTAAATAACAATTAGTGTTTCCTATATTTAATGTTTCATATATTTTATCAAATGATTTATATAATGTTTCATATATTTTGTAATGTTTCATAGTAAATGCAAAGTATATATATTGAAAGTACCGAAACATTTAAGTGTAAATATTAATGAAAGTACAAAACCATGTTGATCAACAACCATTGTCCTGCGAAAGTGAAATTGATCAAGCAATGTAAAAAAAATAGATTAGCATGTATTAGAACAAAAGGTTAATTAAGTTAACAAGAACGAGTTTCACATTTAAAAAATCTATACATCACTTTAAATATTTAAAAGAGAATAAGGATAGTGTAATAATTACACTATCGAACAGGTTATAATGTTTTATTTATAATAAATCAATTAAGTTTAATAAAATTATTTAAAAAATCATATAGATAAAAAATTATAATTGTCTAACAGTAACATATAGTCTACTATTCTTATTATGTATATAAAAATGAAGTAATTATATAAGTTATTTTTAATTCAACATTTGGTCACAACAAAAAAACTAAGACTAATAACTTGTGGAGGGATTCAAAGCTCTAACTTCATGTATATCATCCAAACCTCTCCAATCTCATGTCTAAACCAATTCTAATAGTTCATTTGTACTAGGGATGGCAAAACTAGTCCCGACTTGTCAGGCTGGCTTGTCAACCCGCTAAAAAGGGTGGGACGAGATGGTGTCAACCCGCGTGGGCCAACCTGTCAACCCACCTAGAGTAAATTCTTCCAATTTTTTATTTTGTTAATGTTTACTTATTTTGTATAACTAAGAAGTTTGTGGTTTAAGACTTCTTTTAGAATTGAATGTTTATAAATTTTCTATTTTTAAAGGCTTGACTTATGTGATTTTGAGGGAGAAAAAAATATTTATATAATTCTATTTTTGTTGTTATCTTTAAATCTTTCTAATTTTGTTATGTTTGTAAGGTTTTGATTATTTGTTTTTATAAACTAGCTAGTTAATTAAGTTTTTTAATTCTTATGACTTTAGAGCAATATTTTTTTGTGCTAAATAAACATTCAAGACAAAATCATAGTTCATCTATATTCATGTCTTGTAGATTACATTTTCACAAATTATAGAGTTTAAATTAAACTACACTAAGAAAACATTTATGCAATAATTTTTTTTTTTAAGGATTGACGGGGCAAGCTAAGGCCTCTAGCCCATTCCAACCATAGACGAGTCAGCCCTACTCGACCCTTTTTCGATAGACTTAAATGGATCAAACCAGTCCATTTTATCACCCCAAATTCACACAAAACAATAAGCAAAAATGATGATGCACACACAACACAATCATGATTCTTTATTTATAATTAATTAGTTGATTTTTATAAAATTATTTTAAAAGTGATTAAAATAACACAATCATGATTCTTTATTTATAATTAATTAGTTGATTTTTATAAAATTATTTTAAAAGTGATTAAAATAGTAAGTTATAATATGGTATAAGACTAATTATACATCAAAGTTGCACAAGTATTAAACTCAAACAATAATAATAAGAGGATGAGAGTGTAAAGTTAAAACAACTTTCATTAGCCAATAAAAGCTGATTTAGTTGGTAATAATCGAATTCGCTGATATTTCACAAAAATACAAATTCTAAAAAAGGTGGGATTTTAATAAATTAGATATTAGATGATACAATCTTAAAAATTAATTTTTTTTTTAAAGTCATTTTAAAATAGTATGTCTAAACATATTCTTAATGCTGACACCAACCTCTCATTGCGCACATCGACTTGTTGCTACACCAACATTGATTCTTCGTGAGGTTTCATCAAGGTTCTGTATGATGTTCTTCAAGATATGCTAAAAATGTTAATGTGCACTAGAGTCTTTGGATCTTATAAGATGTGAACGAAAGTTCCATCGAGTACGTATTTGCAAATCCATAACACAAAAACATGACGAATCTTTCTAGATCTGACAATCTGGGAAAAGTTCAACATTTTGTGTTATAGATCATACCATAATAGAATATTTACATGTTACCAACCTCAATCAAACCGTTCATTCTTGTAAATGTTTACATTTTACATATAAATAAAAGTAAAAATCGTTTTGGACAAAAAAAACAAAAAGAAATGAATTAGGTACTCGATCGTTCCTTATCAAAGCTACCAAGTAGTTGCCTTGCACGAACCCTGACTTGTAATCGCACAAGTGCGTGCATACACTGCATTGCTATACGTGATTGTTTCCTAACCCACATCCCACGAACCAATGCTTGCAGCTTCACTAGGCTCTTCAAAGCCTTATATGCTCTTCTGGCCTGTCAAATGAATAATCAAAACAACTATATATGATTCTATAATGAAGATTAAATATTTATTAGGATTGGCTTAGTTAATCATTGGGAGTTTTGGATAATTTGTACGAAATCATCGGTTCAGATAGTATGCATACAGTCACCAAAAGTTCTACTACATGTTTGGTTTAAGTTATAAATGTTATGCAAAAGTCTAATGTAAAATCCAACAACTAAAAAAAATGAAAATGAAAGTAATTAAATATCATACTCCATATTTTGTTGATAAAAGTACTTTTGTTTCGAAAGTATGTTTATTCCTAATACTCAAACATGCATTTAAGAAAATATAAATTGGTCCAGTGATGAGAAAGAAGGAAAGGAAAAGAAGTTTTGAATTCGACTTCTGTTAAAAATAAAAACTATCAAACTAACATTTAACATTTAACATTTTTTGGATAAAAAAAAGTCATGAGTTATAATTTTGCTGTGATCATTGATAATTAATACTATATGATGTGGGTTTGGGATAAGATGGCATACTAGATGGCCCCTGAAGCAAGCTTGGATCTTAATTGCAGCAGCATCTTCCTTGGTGATTGAAGAAATTATTGGTGTTGGGAAACTGAAGTTATCTTCATTCCTTATGAGTATGGCTTCTTCTTCTTCTTCGCATTCATTGGTGCAAATACTTGGTCGAGGGAGAACGATGATGTCTTTGTTGGATGATCTGATGAAGAATCTGCCCCGAACAATATTTCTGAACCATTTTTGGGATACACCCATTTTACAATTGTCTTTTCTCTTTGGTTTGGAATAGAAATGCTTGCATAATACTATGATGTGATGATTTTAAAGAGTTTGTGAGGAGGTGGCGTAAAGGAATGGGGAGAGTAGTGGGCAACATGTTTGAAAAAGATTATCTTTTTCTTTGGTTCCCATTATAATTATAGTGATGTCTGAATTGTGAAATTGAAAACGTGGAGGGGTGATTTTCGGTCTGACCAGTGATCACTCAGTGTGTTTGTTTTAGACCAACATTTTTTATAGATTTTATTCATCGTGATTTAGTGGGTAAATTTAAGTTTGAATTAATGTTATTAAGATTAATTTTTGTATTGAATTTAAAATTTTATACTGAATTTTATTCTTTAACTTAATTTTATAATACAGACTTCTAAGTATAAATTACATCAATAACAAAAAATCAATTTTAACCAAATTAATTTTGTTAGACTCATTCAATGCACTCATTTCACCTTTGTGAGTTCAAAGCATTCCTCTCACAGGAATAAAATAAATAAGTTGTCCCTATCGAAAATTCTTCTTTGAATTCCAAGTTTCAGCTCTAGTCCAAACAACATAACCCTACGAAAGAGAGAAAATTTATCACTCTAGACAATCTCTAGCACTTAATATGCTTCGAAGGTAATTCACAAATATTTACAAGATTAATTACCAAGGAAAACCTCGTAAATAAACACGATTGCATCTTTACTTGATTGTGTTCTGACATTCAACCAAACACGATGCTTGTTTTCAACTCCAATAGAAAAAAAGAGAAATGATTGCCTAAGGATGAAGTTAAAGCATTGAAGAAGGCATTCATACAATTACAGCAGTAGCGGCCATCATAGACCTTTTAACAAACTGAAACCACTACGGTAACTGAGTCAAGCAGGAGTGTGATAAGAATTGTGATAATTTATGGAAAAGTTCTTTTAAGGTAAACTTACCTAACACATGTCCTAATCTCATTGTTTAAGATTTATTCTTTAGTAAATCTAGGATATTCTCACGTGAAAAATTAAAATTAATCTTTCAATGCAGTGAAACGTATTTAAGAGATTAAGTTCTATAAATAATTATTCTTTCCTGATCATGACTGGAAAAATAGGTTTGAATTTTGTTATTAATGTGAGGATTATTGATGAGAGGATTTTGTTATTGGGTAATTTATAAATATCTTTAATAAATACTCGTGAACATGCCCTAATTAATCATTGTGAGACAGTAGAAAAGAAAATTGAAAGAACTTATCAACAATTTATTGAGACTTATCTTATGCTATAAGTGCTTATGTGAATGTTTCAAATAGATTTTTAAAAGATCTTATAAATGACACATAAGATCATTTGAGCTTATTTCACCAAGCTAATTAACATAGCTTATTTGTTATACTTATGCTATGCTTATAAATATGTACACGTTCTGATTTTGATTCTCGCTGGGCTCATTATGGCATGTAACTTGTATTTTTTTTTTAATTCTCTTTCTTTTGTTTCTTATGTGCGGTAAACTTTTTCTTTTGGTTCTTTTTGTTTTTATTTTTTCTGCTTTTTCATAAGATCATTTTCGTTCTTATGTGCGGTTAATATTTTCATTGTTTTGTTTTTATTTTTATTTTTCCACCAAAAAGTTCCTTTTCCTTTGCCTTTTAAAAATCCTTCGGACCCCCTTTTTCTCATCATTATAGTATATTACTATTTTTCTTGATCACAATTCACGTTAATTGAAAGTTTCTACATCAGAGGTAGAGGTATGTCGAATTTCCTTATCTATAATTTCTATTGTAGGTTCTTTTATATAATTCAAATGTTATGAGTTTTGGTGCTTCTTATTTTTTATGTTTTACATGGTTAATTTCCTTCTTCGTAATTTCAAACTTGTGTATTAATTTTTTATATATAACTGTATATTAATTTTGATATTGTAAAATGCTATTTGATCGAGTTGTACGACTTATGACTTAATTGGGTATCTATTTTACTATACCGTTGGCTTATCAAATTTTAAAATTATTTTTATCATACAAACCCACAGCATGCCGGGTGAGAAACCGACAATGATTTATTATGGGATAAACATGGGGGTATTAGTGGATGATATTTTGTAGTGTCATTACCAATGTAATAGTTACTCTTACTCTTTGTTGTTGCTTGATGTGACTACCGGTGCACAACTTTTATAAAACTTTTTTGCCTACAAAAAAAATCCTAAGTTGTGCAATGTTATTATAGTGGGACAACGGTGTTTTTTTTTTTTATTATTCCTACACGGATTCTTGCATATTAGTAACATGTCATTTTTTTTAATGATTTTGTAGCATATAATGTTATTTCTTTTAATTACTTTTAAAAAACATTTTTAATCATATTTTGATTCTTTTTATAATTTGTAAAATCAAACAACATATTACAAGTCCTTATACAATAATGTTATCCAAACACTGTAAAATTGTGTAAACAGTTTCAATATGTACATCCAAAGACAAACAACTTATTGAATTTTAAGGAGTTGTAACCTAAGATCTTATATAATAAAAATTTATTAAATCTTAATAACCACGTGTTTGCTTTAAGAGACATGCTTATCACAAGACAAATTATTGTATGTCTTGTTTATTTTGGAGGCATCTGTATTCCATTTTAATACCCAATAAAATTATGTCACTTATGTTTTTTTATCCACATCAGTCAATTCTCATGGTCAAATCCAACCAACTTTTGCTATTTGTATTTTTAGGTATCATTTTATAATTAACAATTTTAATTAAATAATTTTTTTTTTCACATTTCTATTTTGTTTTTCCATTTTTTATTCCTAGAAATAAAAGAAGAGAGAAACAAATGATGACATTTTAATTGGACCCCCCCCTCCCTGAAACCTAATTCTTTTAAAATCCTCCAGCATTGTGCATTTTTAGCACACCAATATTTTTCCTCTGAGATTTGTGATTCTCTTCATCACCTTCACCACCATGTATGCACAAGGCGACCTAAAGTTTGCTTGAGAAGGAATAAATGTATGAGGAACTCAAAAATTCATCGTGTACTTGTAAGTATCTTCCACGTTGAAGATAAAGAAGAGAAGATCGTTTGGTTTGAAAAGAGGAACTCTGTTATATAAATCATGGATGTTTCATTTATGGTTGTTTTTTTGCGAATTGCAATGGAGGATCCAACACATGGGTATTCTCTTGGTAGTTTACCGAATCGATATTCGAGTGCTATACGAGGGATCCTTGTTGAGTTTTAACGAAGCGCAATAGAGGGTCTCACTCTCCTTACTCTCACTCCGACTCTTAGATTCACAATCGTTGTTGTCATCATTATAATCCTCCATAAAACTAAAACATTCTTATTCATCATTATTCAAATTAACAAATGGTTCATCGATTATAGGTTCCATCTTTGATAAAGGGAGGTAATAAACAAATATGACCACCTATTCAAAAAAATTACACACAAAAAACAGCACGATGATTTTCAACAACTTATTGGAGATTGAGATTCTACGAATTCGATACAATACAAGCAAAACTTCGATGATTCCATCGATGATCTGTAGGTCGGTTTCCCCAAAATCAATAGAAGAGATTCTCAAATTCAACAAATTAAGAATTAGGTTGTTTGGTTCCAATCAAAACAGTGATATTTTTGATTTGTTTCTCTCTCATAATTTTGAAAATAAAAAATGAAAAAATAAAATAAAAATGTAAAAAAAAATTTATTTAATTAAAATTGTTAATTATAAAGTGACCTCCCAACAAATAGCTAAAGTTGGTTAGATTTAATTAAGAGAATTGGCTTATGTGGACAAAAAATATAGGTAACACAATCTCATTGGATATTAAAACGGGATATAGATGTTCCAAAATAAACAACACAGACAATAATTATTTTTGTCATAGTTCTAATGTATAAAAATGACATTTAAGCTTTCACTAAAAAAAAAAAAAAAAAAAGGACATTTAAGCTGAAATATAACTAATATCCATTTCAAAATTGATAAATTTTACTTGCAATCATATTTGGTTCAATTATAATCAATTTCTATTGTGAATAAATCATGAGTCTTTTCTTTTTAAAGTTAGCAACAATAACATAATATTATTTCCTAAAGTAATAAAACCCACTGACACATAAATTACGAGTTTACTAGTTTGTAACACATTTCATAATTTGCATTAATACGTTAATCAAATTACATTATATTTCTTTCTTAAAAAAAAAAAATACATTATACTTCTGCTTTAATTTATTTTTCTAAAATAAATAAACATGTAAAATAAGAAAATAAAAATTCAACGATGAATATGTGTCTAATTTCTAACTTTGGATACTTTGATATATCGTAATTTATCAACCACAATTTATGAAGGTTCATAATTGGATGATGAATGCCAGAGTAGTTCGTTGGTCACTCACTACCTTCTCAATTCTCATAGCGACACAGCTGTTGGCTACGGATACATAAACCTGGTATCTCCAATCTCTCAATCATTGCATTCATAGCATAATTACCATTTCCCATTTGCAATAAAAGAAGCTTATTTCTCTTCTAATTTCACTTCTTGCTTTCGTTCTATGCTCTAACGTTGTTTTGCCTCACGTTGTTGTTATCCCACGACGTGTTTGTGAAAATGCTTAAGAGAGATGCTTTTCTTGAGCTTGGGTAGCCCCTCGGTCCAAGTAAATAACACACGATTCTACTACACAGAAAATTCCAATGCGTGGCGTAGCATCTCAAAGAGTGCAACAAATTCTGAGACCCAAAACTCAGAAAGACTCGTTCTACTACACAGAACTGTTGAACCTTTGCAAAACCACTCACAACGTTAAAAAAGCGCACGCCCAGGTTGTGGTCGATGGCCACGAGCAAGACCCATTCATCGCCGCCAAGCTCATAGACAAGTACGCTCACTTCTCCAACCCCGACCACGCACGCAAGGTGTTCGACAAATTGTCCCAACCAGACGTTTTCTGTTATAACGTGCTCATCAAGGTTTACGCCAATGTGGGTCCCTTCGGTGAAGCCTTGAAGGTTTACAATGCCATGCGTTGGCATGGCGTCACGCCGAACCACTACACTTACCCATTTGCGCTCAAGGCTTGCGGCGCCGACGGAGCTTCTGGAAACGGTCAAGTGATTCATGGGCACGCTGTGAAGTGTGGATTGGACTTGGACTTGTTTGTGGGCAATGCCCTTGTTGCGCTCTATGCTAAGTGTCATGATGTTGAAGTGTCCAGGAAAGTGTTTGATGAAATTCCTCACAGAGATGTTGTTACTTGGAGCACCATGATTTCTGGGTATACCGTGAATGGCTATGTGGATGATGCTGTTCTGCTTTTCTGTGATATGTTAAGAGATGACAGTGTAGGCGGTCCCGATCATGCCACGTTTGTAACCGTTCTTCCGGCTTTTGCTCAGGTAGCGGATATTCATGCAGGGCATTGGATTCATTGTTATATAGTGAAGACAGGGATGGGACTTGATTCTGCTGTGGGGACTGGACTTGTATCGTTGTACTCGAATTGTGGTTATGTAAGAATGGCGAGGGCCGTCTTTGACAGGATCTCTGATAGGAATACTATAGTATGGAGTGCAATAATTAGGTGCTATGGAACACATGGTCTTGCTTTGGAGGCGCTCGCGTTGTTCCAGCAAATGGTTGAGGTTGGTCTGCGTCCTGATGGTGTCATGTTTCTGTGTTTGTTATCCGCGTGCAGCCATGCTGGTTTGCTCAAGCAGGGTTGGCACCTTTTTCACAGCATGGAAACTTACGGAGTGGTGAAGAGTGAGGCACATTATGCCTGCATTGTGGATCTGTTGGGGAGAGCTGGGGATTTGGAGACAGCAGTGGAGTTTATTCAGTCCATGCCCATCCAACCAGGGAAGAATGTTTATGGTGCATTGCTTGGTGCTTGTAGAATACACAAGAACATGGAGCTTGCCGAATTGGCCGCGGAGAAGTTGTTTGTCTTGGACCCAAACAACGCCGGGCGTTACATGATTCTGGCACAGATGTATGAGGATGCAGGGCGATGGCCAGATGCTGCCAGAGTGAGGAAAGTAGTTAAGGAGAAGGAAATCAAGAAGCCAGTAGGGTATAGCTCCGTGGAGCTGAAATCAGGTCATCAGAAATTTGGGGTAAATGATGAGAGTCATTTGCATACAACACAGATTTTCCAGATATTGCATAGCTTAGATAGGATTGTGGGGAAAGAAACTCACACTCAATGTGATGCCATTTTGTAGGAAATGGTTGATAAATGGGATATATCCAACCACTGGAAAGGGACCTGTCATGGCCACCAAGCTAATAGTTTATTTTTTATCAGTAGGAATTGAATTTGGTACCAAAGAGGTTTACAACATTCATACTTGACATGCTAATAATTTACCAATACAACCTGGACCTTGCACATTTTCTGTTTCCAAGATATTAAAAGCATTTTATTTATTTATTTATTGCTAGTTTTTAAAGTAAAAGGAGGTTACTGTAAGAGGAGATATCATGAATTTTATGATTTTGCCATCATATCATAATTACCATTACCCATTTTATGCATAAACCTGGTATCTCCAATCTCTCAATCATTGCATTCATAGCATAATTACCATTTCCCATTTGCAATAAAAGAAAAAAAAAAGAAGCTTATTCTCTTCTAATTTCACTTCTTTCTTTGGTTCTAATGCTGTTTTGCCTCACGTTGTTGTTATCCCACGACGTGTTTGTGAAAATGCGTAAGAGAGATGCTTTTCTTGAGCTTGGGTCGCCCCTCCCCCCAAGACCAAAAGGCTTGCATCAACAAGTAAATAACACGATTTAACTTCTTTACTGGGAAATTGAAACACCCGTTTTTCCAAGTTCATCACTTTCTGTTTCTGTGGCTCATTTTCGCTATTCCCGTGTAACCAGGTCAGGTACTTTGAACTATGATGACAAATATAAAGGAGCAACCGCTAAATCAGTGACTTCTCTTAAAGCAGATGAGGGTCTCTCCAAAGATGGGTTTTTACTAAATGAGGCGCGAGTCCTGGTTGGTTCTGGTATTGAGACTTTTGAAAAGGGCAAGAATGCCCTCAGAAGTTGGAGGTATGTACATCATGTATAATTTGAAGTGGGTGCAGCTCAATTTTCTCACTTTAAAGCTTTGATTTTTAAACGTGCCGAATGATGTCATGTGATCTGGGTGGCAGACCTCACCTAGTAGGATAAGATTTTGTTGTTGTAGAGAAGTTTGCTTCTTCTTTTAAGGTGTGTGTATGTTTACCTAGATTTAATGTGGGAAAAGTGCTTGCAGGCATTTTGGATTGAATTGGGCATTTGTTGATCCAAAAACACCGGTCCAACAAGGCGTGAAGTTCTGTGTTTGTGTCAAGGAGTTCTTCCCGTGGCTCATGATGCCACTTCAGGTTGTGTATGTAAATGAAACTCACACTGCCAAAAACCGTGCAGCCTCCTTTGGTTTTGGAAGTGGAACTCTTCATGGTCACTTGCTGGTAACTTCCTTTTCTCCCATCTTGCTGCTTTTTTTCTTTTCCTCTTCCTCTTTTTATTTTCAGTTTGTAGCCTTATATACTTTGCAATTGCATAATGATTATATAAAGAACACTTTACACATACAAGTAACATTTTTGGTTATGTTCACTTCACTGCAGTCTGCACTCTGCAGCCATGTCTGATGTCCCTATTATATATTTTGGGTAATGATGTATAAAAGAGTTGAGTTTTGATGTACTATTAGGGTAGAAAAAATGAATGCTTTCATACAAACTTCTTTGTAATCTTCAATTTTAACTGAACAATTGTTTAAACAATTACTGGTTTTGCATGTCAACATGCTCTTGATTCTATTTGCCTCTGTAAGGGTTTAAGGAAGTTGCTTTCCATTCATTCTCAGAAATTAAGAATAACAAATTGGGGAGTCACTTGAGTTCTGGTATAATTTATAAACCTACAATTATGGTGCCATGTAGCATGCTTCTTTCTGCAGTCTTCAGTATACTTATTTTTAATGGTGGTATTTTGTGAGATAAAGCAAAGCAAACCCCATCCTATTCCTCACTTCTTTCATAACCATTGTTTTTTTTTTTTCAATAAGTTTCTCTCATGCTTGATTATATTGTATATTTATGTACTTCTATAGCAATTGTGTATGCTGAACTACACAAATATGCGGAAACTAAATAGTTTTAATATGTTAATCTTTGTGGAAATTCTTAAAAATGGACAAGCCATGATCATTCTAAATGTGTTATTTCTTTTGCCACACAGGCAGGGGAAGAGCGCTTTTCAATTAACATCGATGAGAACAATCAAGTTTGGTATGAAGTGCTTTCTTTCTCAAAGCCTGCCAACATTTTATCATTTGTTGGGTACCCATATGTGATACTTAGGCAGAAATACTTTGCTAATGAATCTGCCAAGGCTATGCTGAAACATATCAATTCTTCAAAATCGTAATGCAAATGTATAATGTTATTTGCAATTGAAGAAGATTTGAATCTGTATTTTCCTTTTGATCCCCTTTTTAAGTAAATATTGTCCCTCATTTGAATCCTAATGCTCTTTTGCTAACTTACTGTGATAGATAGATGGGAAGCTCGATTATTGATTATTCCCTGACCATATAAATTACAGGAGTGTTGCACATTTAGTATGAGTTAAAATAAAATGAATTATTAATTTCTGCTCTGAATTTAGCTTTGTTGTTCAAATAAATATATTTCAAAAGAATTGAACATAAAACTGAACACATCCTTAATGAGTTGTTTATGCTTAAATAAGAGACCAAGCTAGAGACATACTAAAATTTGTTGTGAATAATTCACATAGAATCAATACGCACTTAACCAGTTGTTTATGCAACTAGATAGAGTCTTTATTATTCGAATGAAGCTGTTAGCCATCAATTTTACTAACGTCATGATCATAGAAGCTGTCGTGCAGAATGCAGTTACAATGACCACCACTCCCCTTCAGTGCGTTCAATTCATGCAATCTTTCTGACTTTCTGTATTTCCAAAAATGCATTTCAAATTTATGTAACAAACGTCCCTTTATAATTTTTCTTGTCTCTCCACAAATAGATTTCAGTTGCGTCTCATATATATGCATACACGTCATCTTGTTTCATTATGCAGAATATAAAATCGAATAACAAATTGCACTAACTCCTTACATTTTTACTAATTACACATACACCCATCCTCTTTTGAATATTACTTTGGCACCCCTCCCTCTAATAGAGCTAAGTCAGTTAACTTACCATGATAAATAAAAAAATAAAAAAAATCTCATTATATCCTCATTTTTTTTAATACAATGGTAAAAATAAAAAAATAAACCTTATTCTTCATCTTCTCCTCAAATTTACTTAGATTCTTTCTCTGCAATCATGATTAAAATAATATCACCGTCTAAATTTGTCAGATTGTCACGTTAGATTATTATTAATGTCGTGCTATCTATCTCATCCAACCATACATATACCTTTTTCTAAATCACCACCCAATTTTTATATCTGTCTTTTTTGATTGCTTCTCTCGTAAATTCAAAAGTCACTGCTAGGTCCTTAAATACGTTGAAATGAAATTTTAACACTACTGGAGTGGACAAATTCATTAATGAAGAAATTACAATTCAAGTTTGGGTCGAGTGTTTTTTTCAAGATTATTTTTCCTTTTTTTATTTTTATTAGATCATGATTTTTTTTTTCCTTAATATTGATTTTTGTTTGATATCTCTTGATTTTTAGAAATGATTTCTTCTTAGATTTTTGTTTCTTTTTTAATTTTTGATGCTTATATGTGGTGTTTACTTACATGAGATTGTGTAAAAATTTAATGTTTTGTTATTTTTTGTTTCCTTTTTAATTCTTATTTGAGATATCTTGAGTTTATAGTATTGATTTTTGATAAGTTCTAGAAAATGGAATCATATCAACTAATAAGGATGAGAATGAGGACATCTTAGGAAATAAAAATCATTAACAAATCATGTGATGACACAATTCCTTAATAGTGATTTTCTGTAGGATGAAAAGAATGAACTGCATTTGTAATTCGAAAATTATTAGTAGGTTATGAAAAGATACTTTTTGCATATGTAATATATATGTTCTACTATACGAAAAGTCACGATTTTATATCCATGCAGTTTTTAAGAAAGTTAGATTTCTATCACCGAAAATCATAACATTATGTATCCCTGCGTAACGAAGCTGTTAATCCATTTTACTATCATTTCCCTACAATATTAAAATATTCAAATAAGTCTATGTCTCTTTATTAATTACAATTGGACTTGACTGCTATTTAAATCTATGAAAGAATTTCTAGTCACGTGAAAGATACGATGATAATGATGGAGAAAGGTTATTTGTTTTTGCTTTAATAATTTTAAAAAAATAATCTTTAACATAATAAATATTTTAGTAATATATATAAGAATAAGAATAATATAATCACAATGGAACATAATTTTACATTTATTAGAAAATTACAATTCTTTTTACTTATATGACTTTTAAAATAAGACTCATCATGAATGAATGATTATTCATTGTGATTACTTGAATTATATTACATGATATTACACGATCAGGGCACTACCTTGTACGTTGTGCTTATTAAAAATATTTTTTTTTAATGAGCACAAATTAGTCCATAACTTTTTATAAACCTTATATTCTTATAATCAGGGACGAAGTGGAGACATCATGAAGGGGTCCCAAATGTCCTTGGAGAAGTAAGCAAAACTCACAACCTCTCTCAATTGTTCACATCTTTTTCAACATAGCTTACCTTTCTTGACTTTTCATATGTTTTTTATGACTTGGCTAGCTCCACTCACTCTAGAGTGGGGCCTTTTAATTCAATTCTTACATTCATTTCATAATTTTCATTGTTTTGATACATTCAAACCAAAAATTCCACAAGACTGAGTCAACCTATGTCCTGCCTTATAAGCTTCTCACTAGATACAAGACAAGATAAGCAAATAGAGAAATAAAATGAATTAAGTTTTTTTCCACAAGTTAAAATTGATTTTTAGGGAAATTAATTGAGACAACTTTTATAAATTAATTTATGTATGGACTAGTTTTAGTAAGAGAACAACATAATTATTTCCATAATTCCATGCTTGATTGTAGTAAGAGAACATGTAGAAACACCTATGTACACAAGCTCCTATATTATACACAACCAGAAGTGCAACAAGTAGCACTATTATGTTCTTGATTCTTGTCATAACTCAAATTGAAATGAGCAGATCATGGAGAACAAACCAATTATTCAAGCTTTTCATCTCAACCAACTTGTGACACTGTGTCATTCAGCAAATGAACCAATATAATTACTCAGCAGGCAAAGTGATTTTCCACAAATCAAGATCAACACTCCATTTGTTGCCACTTAGTAGTAGTATATCTGCAATCTGCACTTCTTCAGGGGAGGGATCCATAAAAAAGCCTTCAACTGATGCCACACAACAAAGCACATATCAATAAACTGATCAAAACAAGTATCACTTTATATCGGTAAAGTGGTTGTAACAAGTGATAAGAAGAGAGACAGAGAGAGAAATGATACATATTAATGAAGTGTTTGAAGTGATTATGTGTTTAGGTATCTCCACTAAAATAAGAATTCACAGGCATAAAGAGCAGGTATTGGACCACTACAATATCCAATTACCATAAGCAACTATTTCTCTATGCTTTCATTGAATGAACTCATGAGAAATGCTGGTAAAACTCCTTCTGACATTCTCTTTTCAACACTCGCCGTGATTAGTTGAAATTTAACTAAAATCATCAATATCGATAGATTCCACATATTATTTAAGGATACTCTTTCTTGATTTAGTTGATACATACCAAAATTGATCTTTTTAATAAATTTCAACAAATCACGTAGAGAGTATTGAAAATAGTGTTAGAGAGGATGTCGGTAACACTACTCATGAACTCATTATTGTTACAGCTCAAACAGAATAAACAAATCAGCTCGGTTGTTTCATCCATAGTCAGCTTTTGAAGACATGAATGGAAAGTTCACTAAACATTACCAAGTTTAGAAGCCAGTTACGTACATAGTATATATGATAAGAAGGACACAACATTACCAAAAATGCATACATACACATAACACATACCCATATACATAGATAGGAAGAGAATTTGAAGTGTACCTTTAAACTCATGATAAATAATTGCGAAGCTAGTTTTGTCCAATTCTGACCCAAGATGAGTGAGAACACATGGACTTATCAATGCAAGGATCAAAATCAATAGACACAATGCTACGATCATCCAAGTTGTACACACGAACATCAAAGATATCAGTGAAATAGATGCAATTCCCTTGATACCCAGTTAACTCTGTAGCACAAACAGAGAAGCTGCAACTTTTACCCAACACAAAAGCTCTATCCCCCAAGTGTTTCACATCAACCCAAGTCCCCCACTCTTCATCCAGCTTATAAACCTTGAAATGCTCCACAGCAGCATCGCGGTCACCGCCGCCACCTCCGCGTCCAACGATGTAGTTTCTTCTCCTCGGGGGTTCATTTTCTAAGTACCTATCAACAACATAGAGACCCCCACATGACTCAACCAAGTGCTTCTTGTTCCCCAAGCCACACAAGGGAGGGGAAAACTGAATCAGCTTCAAAGAAGAGGTGTCAACCCATGAAATGGTGCCCCATTTGTCAGTCACATAAAACTGTCCCTTGAACACAATAACATCATCGTAGAAGAAGTTCTTGTGATCCACAAGCCTCCATTTCTTAGCCCCATGTTTCATGAACCCTAACTTCCCCTCCAAAAAGATGCAACAAGCAACAGAATCCTCAGCACCAACCCAAGGGGAATTGGGAAAGAACACAACTTTATTCACTGAGGCCAATGAACGACCCGTGTTATGAAGCGTATACGATTTGCACAGCTCAATGACACGAAATTCCAACAAGTTCCACAGCAAAGGAGAGTTAGTGGCATCTGGGTACAAGATTTTGCGATCAGAAATTGGACTCAGCAGATTAAAGGTGCGATTTTTTGATTCCTCGACCTTGATCAACCACCCTTTGGAGGAAGAAGATGTCAAAGGTTCCAACTTTGAGGCTCCTTGATTCGTTGGTTTGATGACATAGACTGTGGCTAGGTTCAGCAAGGTGTCTATGGAGTGGTTCATTGGGTGTGGGATTTGAATGGGGAAAAAAGGTGAATTTTGAAGAGAGAGAGGAATGGAAGATCGACACGATTCGCACACGCTGCGGAACCTCACTACATCCATGTGGTTCTCGATGGATTTTCCGATCTTGGGCCATAGCTCTGTGGGAAGTTCAGACCAATCTACTTTGGAATCCATGGCTTCAATCAAAGTTTAGACACTTTTTTCGAAAAAGAATTGAACTTGGTCTTAGCTTTGATCTCTATTGAAGGCTTTTCTCAAAAGGGTTTTGTTTAGGTTTGGTTTGAGGTTCAGAGAAGATACCAGTGAGTTTACATGAAGTTGAGAGGCAGATTAGAGTGAAAGTACATAGAAGACTTGAAATGAAAGAATTCTAATAATATTTTATAACTCTCGGAATCTCTGAGAAATTTAAGATTTTTTTTTTAGAAAGCAAAATTTACACGTGTAATAAGTGATTTTTTATTTGATCATTTCAAGATTTTAAAATTTTTAAGAAGATTTATTTTTTGAGAGAGTAAGAACATCTCCATGTGTAATATCTTATCTTTCATAAAATTCTTTAAAAAAAAATAATTAATTTTTTTTAATAATATAAAATAAAAAATAACTAATCAATTTTTTTATGAAAAATAATTTATAACAACAAATTCAAAAATAAATATAATTTTTTTTATAAAAATAAAATAATAGAAAAAACAATCTAAGTGAAGAAAAATTACATTCCATTGGATTAGATACAATTTTAGTGACAAAATAATTTAAATTATCAATTTTTTTTTTTAGTGTTCAATATTTCTGTTTTTTACCTATTCATGTTATACATTAATTATTAGTTTTTTTTTAATATCAATATTTGTATTTTTTACTTATCCATGTTATATATTAATTATCAATTTAATCTTTAGTCATAAATAAATATTTATATTATTTTTGTTATATTTTTTTTAATATTTCATAATTAAATATTATACTATTAAATAATTAATTTTATTTTAAAATAAAATTTTATAAAGTGGATCCATAACGAAATGTGAGGATCCACAAAAAAACATTTCAAGATTTTTTGAAGACCTTCTCCATTAAAGATATTATAATAATTTTGGGTCTATTGAATATTGAATTACGATTATTTATGATTTTAAATAATTTTTTTTTGAAAATTTTAAATGATAAAAATAAATATCATGGTATTCAACAAAAGATTATTAAGATTTTATTTTAAAGGACAAAGAAATTTTATGGTATTTAATTGTTATTTTAAATAATTTATAAAAATTTTGAAGGATTCTCATCTTACGTTAAGGTAAAGTTTTTTTTTGTTTTTTTCATTCTGGAATTTGTTAAGAAAATTGGGAAAGTTTGTTTTGTATAAGGAATGGTGGGACTTGAATTGTCTTTTTATTTTTTTCTGAATTAAAAATCAAAGAGTGATTGGTAGACTGTTGTGATGCTCACAAATTTCAGCCAATGATTTTTGTTTATGTGAAACGCACCATAAATATATATTTATTATTTATAATGGTGTAGATTCTAATCATATTTACTGCTTATTATATATGATTCCAAAGAGAATAAATGAATATTTTTTAGATAAAGATCTTAAACATAAAATAAAATTGTGCAAGTGTAGAACGAAATCAGTAATAAATCTAGAGCAAATTAAATACTAAGAAAAGAAAGTGTGATATAATTGATAAATAATGTTATCCGTTAAGTATGCGTACTGCGGTGTTCATACACTTGTTACTTGCCACGAGAACGTACGGTGTTGGGCAAGTTGAATTTAAACCATATTATGGAAGAGTTAGTCATTGAATCTGATTTATTTTTGCAAATATTCACCAAGCTTTCGGAGAAACTTAACTACCAGATGATGCATCATTAAGTGACTATACTCTTTTGAATCTTATGGCGGCGTAGAAATGATAAGGTTTGGGAGATAAAGGAGATTCGTGAATCAAATGTGATCAACATAGTGAATTAATTCTTTCAGGAGTGATATCGATTTTAAGGGACACTATAAACCCTCAACCAATCTTAATAAGCTAGTGTTAGCAAAAAATGGATACTGACGAAATATATATATATATTAGACATGGTAACAGAGTACAAACATATACGAGTTTATGATTTTTTATCTCTGATGGGTATGAAATTATTTTTTCCATTCCATCATCATCTCATTATTTTTTTTTTTCATAAAAATTATTAAATAAACATACAAATCCATAAGTCCTATGTACATTCACATCCACGAGTCTAAGAAATTTACAAATAATATTCTAAACCACAAAAAAAAAAAAAAATGGAAACAGAGAGAAACAATAAACAAGAAGCAGCTAGCACGTTAAGAAATTACACAAATTTTTTATAATCAGATTCGTGAGAATAAGTGGAATAATAACACACAATTTGATAACGGAGTTCAGTCAGTTAATTATGCTTACGTCTCCAGATTGTTGCAAATCGTTTATTAAAAAAGGGAAAAATCAAAGTGTTTATAAACACTCAAAAAATATATAACAATGTTTTTTCTCTCTCAAATTTCTCTTTCTTCTCTCGTTGGAATTTTCTTTCTCTCTTTGTTAGAATTGTTTCTCCTTTTCCTCTTTTATTACAAAGCGATAACTACGTGTTACTTATACTTATATAAAACTAATTAAACACCATTAATTAATTTTACTATTTTTCTATTTATTCTCTTTCTTTTTCGGCTTTCCCTTTATTGAATGGTGCTGACCATTTCAATAATCTCCCACTTGAAGACTAATTTCAATTTGTCTTCACACCTTGATCAGTGCAACAATCATTTCTCTTTTGTTATGATAGCAAGCCAACTGAACTTCAGTTTGTTAATGGTTACTACCTTTGTTAACATGTCAGTTGGATTCTTACTTCCTTGGATCTTTCTCAATGTTAACACCTCATTCTCAAGCAAAGATTTGATGAAGTGATAACGAAGATCAATATGTTTTGTCCTGGAATGAAATGTTGAATTCTTAGCTAGATGTATCGCACTCTGACTATCACTGTGCAAAACACTTCTCTCTTGGATGAATCCCAACTCTATTAACAATACTTGAAGCCATATCAATTCTTTACTAGCTTCCTGTCACTGCAACATACTCAACCTCTGTAGTAGATAAAGCAACGATCTTTTGGATTTACGACATCCAACTAACAACTGTTGTACCAACAGTGAAAATGTAACCAGTGGTACTTCTTCGGTGATCAACTTCACCTCCAAAGTCTGCATCTACGAAGCCTCGTACTTTTAACTCTCCTTTACCAAAGTACAAACATTTCGTTGTGGTGTCTCGTAGATACCTTAAAATCTACTTAACAGCTTCCCAATGAGCTTTGCTTGGATTTGACATGAACCTACTTACAACTCCTACTGCATGACCAATATCTAGCCTCGTATAAACCATTGCATACATCAAACTTCCAATGGCTAAAGCATATGAAACCTTAGACATGAACTCTCTTTCTTCCTCTGTTTAAGGTGACTGATCCTTGGACAAGAGAAAATGACTAGTCAAAGGTGTGCTAACCGGCTTGGCTTCACTCATGTTAAATCTTTGCAAAACATGTTTAATGTATTCTGCCTGAGATAACTGCAAAATCCCTCTTTGCTTATCTTTTGTGATTTGCATTCCAAGGATCTTCTTTGTTGAACCTAAGTCCTTCATGTCAAATTCTTTTGACAGTTACATCTTCAAGTTTTTTTTATCTCATCCATATCTAAACTTGCTACTAGCATATCATCAACATAAAGTAACAAAATGATATAACTGGACTTATATCTCTTGAAGAAACAACAGTGGTCAGCATTGCACTTTTAGAATCCTTCCTTGTACATGAAGCTTTCAAACTTCCTATACCACTATCTTGGAGCTTATTTCAGGCCATACAAACTCTTTCTTAATCTGTACACCATATTCTTTTTCCCTTCTTCTAAGAATCCTTCAAGTTGGTGCATGTAAATCTCCTCATCTAAGTCTCTGTGAAGAAATGCAGTTTTCACATCCAATTGCTCAAGGTAGAGCTCTTCACTTGCAACAATGCTTAAGACTAACCTGATAATATTTAACTTCACAACTAAAGTAAAGATTTCAGTGTAGTCAACTCCTTCCTTTTGCTGAAATCCTTTGACAACTAATCGAGCTTTATATCTCTTAGAACCATCATGATCCTCCTTTACCCGATAAATCCATTTGTTATAAAGTGCCTTCTTTCCCATAGGTAACATAGCTAGTTCCCATGTTTGATTAGAGATTAAAGACTTCATCTAGTCTTTCATGGCAAACTCCCACTTACTAGAGTCTACAGTATGACATGCTTCCTTATAGTTTTTAGGCTCCCTTTCATTAGTCAACAATATATAATTCAAGTACTTTCTATTAGACACATGAGACTGAGAAGACCTTCTCAATATAATAGCTGAACTACAAGGTTCTGGTGTGTCAAGTTGTTGATCACTACTATCTTCAATTGATTCCTCTGACTGAGGGCTCTCAACTATAAGTGTTTCTAGGACATCGTCCACCTTTGCATATACTAGCCCATTATGTTTTAGGTTGTCGGTGTCGGTGTTGTTCTTGTCTTTATACATTACTTTTTCATTGAAGATCACATCTTTACTACGAATCATCTTTTTGTTTTCATTATCCCAAAGGCGGTAGCCAAACTCATCCTCACCATAACCGATGAGAGTGCACTTCTTTGATTTGGGATCAAGTTTATTTTTACCTTGATCACTAATATGCACATAAGCTACACAACCGAAAACTCTAAGATGTGTAAGTTTTACTTCTTTTCCACTCCATACCTCTTCTGGTATTCTTTGCTCTAATGGTATCGATGGACCTCAATTGACCAAGTAAGTTGCTGTGTTAATAGCTTCTGCCCCAGAATTGTTTTGGTAAGCCAGATTGTACATGTAAGCTTCTAGCTCTTTCAGTCAATGTCCGATTCATACACTCAGTTACACCATTGTGTTGAGGTATTCCTAGCATGGTCTTTTCCATTCTGATTCCGTGCTCATAACAAAACTTCTTAAATTTGGTGTTTACATATTCATCACCATTGTCAGTTCTAAGCTTTTTGATCTTCAATCTTGTCTCATTTTCAACCATGGCCTTCCATATTTTAAAGGCTTCAAATACTTCTGACTTGTGTTTTAGAAAGTAAACCCATACCTTCCTAGAGTGATCGTCTATAAAAGTCACAAAGTATTGTTTCCCACCAATGGATGACACAATTGTTGGTCCCCAAACATCAGAGTGAACAAGCTCAAGTTTTTCCTTCTTTGGGGTTCTTCTATTTGTTTGAAAGTTGACTTTTCTCTACTTTCCAAATATGCAGTCTTCGCACATGTCAATTTCAATTGACTGAAGACCTGGTAATTTCCCTTTCAAGTGCATAATCTTCATCTCTTTCTCACTCATATGGCCAAGTCTTTGGTGCCATATATTGGGATTTTCATTATTTGTTGCTACTACAATCAAATGATGTGTCCTTGCCATCATGTAAAGAGTACCACTCTTACTACCGGGAGCAACCATTCTTGTGCCTTTTGAAATCTTCCAATTATCACCATGGAAGACTGTTGTATAGCCATCATTGGCTAATTGGCCAATCGAGATTAAGTTCTTTGTTAGATTGGGAATATGTCTAACATTCTTCAATTTCCAAACAAACTCGTTTAACTTAATCTTCACTACACCTTTGCCAACAATATGACAAGATTGTTCGTTACCAAGGTAAACTTTGCCAAGATTACCAAGGACATAATTCTCAAAGAATTCTCTCTGCAGAGTAGCATGAAAAGATGCTTCAGAATTTAACACCCAAGACTCTTCCTTGTTCTCTAAAGATCATATTAGTGCATCGTGTCCTCTTGAGGTGGAGGTAACATTTGTCTCTGCTTTTGCCTTTTGATTCTTTGATGCAAACTTGCACTAGTTTTTATAATGTCCGGTTTTTCCACAATTCCAACACTCGATATTCTTTGAGTTTTGGAAAATTCGATTATTTTTTAATTTAGACCTTCTATCTTTTGATTTGTCATGTCCATATCCTCTGGTTGAATTTTTTCCTCTTAACTCTGTATGCAATACTGAAGAGGTTGACGAATCACCCGACTCTCTCCATTGGATCTCTTCACTGAGAACCAGATCATGAACATCATTGAACTTCAACTTATTTCTTCTTGACGAGCTACTCACAACTGTGATTGTAACATTCCAACTTTCTAGGAGAGAAGGCAAAAATATTAATGCTCGTACTTCTTCATCAAATTCTATTCCAACTGAACTCAATTGAGTTGTAACTATATTGAATTCATTGAGATGTTGCGCTGTTGATACATCTTTCGTCATCCATAGATTAAACATTCGCCTCATCAAATGAACTTTATTTGAGGCTGATGGCTTTTCATACATGCTTGAAAGCTGTCATAAGACCCGCTGTGGTAATTTCTTTTGCAATGTTGAAAGCAATGTTGTAGGATAATGTCAAACGGATAACTTCAAGGGCTTGCCTATTAAGAAGAGACCAATCTTCATCCTTCATGCCCTCTGGTTAAGTTCCTGAGAGAGGTTGATACATTTTTTTCTGATACAAATAGTCTTATATTTGCAAATCGTTTATTGAGAAAGGGAAGAATCACAAAGTGTTTACAAACACTCAAAAAATATATAACAATATTTTCTCTTTCTCAAACTTCTCTTTCTTCTCTTGTTGGAATTTTCTTTCTCTCTTTATTAGAATTGTTTCTCTTTTTCTTCTCTCATCACAAAGCGATAACTACATGTTACTTATACTTGTATAAAACTAATTAAACACCATTAATTAATTTTACTATTTTTCTATTTGTTCTCCTTCCTTTTTGGCTTTCCCTTTATTGAATGGTGTTGATCATTTCAACAGAAATGATAAGCTTTGTGAGATCAAGGAGATTGGTGAATCAAATGTGATCAACATAGAGAATCAATTCTTCCAGGAGTGGTATCGATCTTAAGGGACACTACAAACCCTCAACCAGTCTTAGCAGCTAGTGTTAGCGAGAAATGGACACCACAGTTAATTTTTTTTTTCCGACGATGGCAACAGAGCAGGAGCAGAGACGGGTTTATGATTTCCCATCTCTAACGAGTATGAAATTATTTTTCCCATCCCCGTCTCATGCAGGAATAAGGTATACTCTACTTGTTCCCGTCACCATCTCATTTTTTTTTTCATAAAAAATTATTAAATAAACATACAAATCCATAAGTCCATGTACATTCACATCCACGAGTTTAAGAAATTTACAAATAATATTCCAAACCACAAAAAAAAAAAAAGGAAATAAAGAGAAACAATAAACAAGAAGCAGCTAGCACTAATTTACGAGTTGGAGAAAGAAAGATGATTGATGATGAACAAGATATACATCACCTAGTGCGTCTTTTAGATTTGGTGGCAGTTTTAGTTTTAGCTGAAACAACTGGTTTTTGGAATAGAGCATAGAAGCCATAGGTTGCAAGCTTGGGTGAAGGAGGGTCCACGGCTTGTGGTGTAACGTTGACCGTCCGATAAGGCTGTGAGCATAGGAGCCTAGGAGGAGGACGAGTTGTGCACATCGCTGCCGAAGGAAAAGGAGAAGGAGAGGACGTGTTGCCACCAGAGGAGAGGGAGAAGGGGAGTTTGTGGAAGGAGATAAAGGATTTAGGGTTCTTGGCTTGGGTTTGTGAGAGAAGGATAGAAGCTAGGAGGAGGATGAGTTGTGCACACCGTTGCCAAAGGAGAGGACGTGCTGCCGCTAGAGGAGAGGGAGAGGGAGAGGGAGAGGGAGTTCGTGGAAGGAGATAAAGGATTTAGGGTTTTTGGCTTGGGTTTGTGAGAGAAGGGCAGAAGGCAAATTTGTGAGACTCATCTAGAATAGAAATCAAAATAGGGAAATTTAGTAATTATACTTAGTGGGGACAAGGTGGGGAGGTGTGTTCCCATACTCGTACCCGATCAAAGTGGCAAATTCATGTCAAACTCAGAGCGGGGTCGGGATGGTACCCATAGGTACAAATATTATTGCCATGCCTAATATATATATATATATATATATATATATATATATATATATATATATAGACAACGTATCAAGTGAGAGGACATGTTTATTATGAGAGATGAGAAGTTTAAATAATAGTCATTGATTAAATCTTAATGGCGGTGATGATGAGTAATGCATTTGTTCTGGCACCAGATATGAGTAATGTATCCTGGTGTTGCTTTTGTTCTACAACTAGTGATGATGTATATAGGACTTATTGCCCTTAGGGCAAACTCTTTATTATAAGAGATAAGAAGTTTAAATAACAACCATTGATTAAATCTTAATGGTCTAGATGTAATTTTAAATTAAAATTAAATGTGATTTTCATCCTATACAATCATATCTCTTCTAATTATTGTGCATTTACACACAGTTGCCCCCATCACCATAACCACTGTCGTTGCCACCAATAGGGCCACCATCATGGTCATCATCCCTGTTGTTGCTGCTATCACCACCGATGGTGGTGGTGGTGGCAACATTGGGGATGACGACTATGATGGTGGCCTTGACAGTGGTCTTGTTAGTGGTGGTGATGATTATAATGGTGGCGGTGACGGTGGCCTTGTTGGTGGTGGCGACAAAAATGACGGTGGTGACCATGTTGGTGGTGGCAGCACTAGTCATAGTGATAGGGCAATAAATGTACAATAATTAAGAAAGATATGATTGTATAAGGTGAATATCACATTTAATTTTAATTTAAAATTATATCTGGACCATTAAGATTTAATCAATGATTGTTATTTAAACTTCTTATCTCTTATAATAAAGAGTTTGCCCTAAGGGCAATAAGTCCTATATACATCATCACTAGTTGTAGAACAAAAACAACACCAGGATACATTACTCATATTTGGTGCCAGAACAAATGCATTGAGTAGTATTACATGACCATTGTTGGAGAGAGTAATCAAAGCCCCTTCCCAGACCCTTAAGCCATGACCAAGAAAAGAACAATGCGTCATTCAACACAACCTCAGTACTAAAATCAACCCCTTTAAACATAAGACTATTCATATGCCTCCATATATTCCACGTAATCAAGGCCCATATAACCCACCACCAATCCATCTTAATCTTCCTCCCCATTCGACATCAATGTTGCTAAAAGTGCAAAATGGGTTCCCGAAGCCATTACCTGGTGAACCTCAATGAAACTATAACAACGATGCCACACTGGCACAATTTTGTTGCATGTGAAAAACAAGTGGCCAACAGATTCTTCAGTAGAGTGACACAATGAGAAATCATAATCAAGCACATCCGATAACACCTATCTGGCCCTCAAGTTAGCACCGGTTAGCAGCCTATTAAGTAACAACCGCCACATGAAGTGTGATACTTTACTAAGAACTTTAATCCCCCACATATCAACAAAACATGGAACCAACTCCACCTCCATGCTCACTTACATGATCGCACGGTATGCCGTACTCACCTCACATGAGCTAGTACCACCCTGACCCTAGAGCCATGCATCATGATAGTTGTGCCTCATTGTAGTATTTTCAACGTCCGCAAACAAGTCAACAATAATGGAGCTTTCCTACTCAAACCACGGTCTACGCTAGGATAGATTCTAGACCCACCTAGTATGAGTATCCCGCCCCCCAACAAATTAATGGTATGGTCCTACTAGGTTGAACTAATAAAAAGTCATGAATATTTCTCAACCAATGACGCCTTACCACACCACATATCAGGGCAAAACTTGGTGCATAGGCCATTACCAGTCCTCCACTTAATATTGTCATCAAACCAATAGCCGTTACATCTTGCCCCATATACTTTTTTGAGATCATGCCACCAAATCGAATCGAACCTACTACTCCTCCATCTGAGCTTAAACCCCTCTACCCCCATACTTTGATTCAATAATGTTAACCCACAACTCATTTTTTTGGTGGAACAGATTCCACTTCCACTTCTCCAACAAAGCTTTGTTGAATGAATGAATATTTTTGATCCCTAAACCCCCCATTGTCTTTGTCCTTACAAGTAGAGTCCCAGGCTAAACCAAGCAATTTTTCACTTCACGCCATCCCCACCTCACAAAAAGGATTGCTGAGTTCCCACAATCTTTTTAACAACACAATACGAGATCTTAAAGAAAGAGAGGAAGAAAAAAGGGATTGAATTTAAGATAAATCGAATCAAATAGACCCTACCTTTAAAGGACAAGCTTCTTTACCTCCACTTGGATAGCCTCGTTTCACACTTTTGAATGATAGGATCCTACGTTGACTCCTTCCACGAATCAACCTGAATTAGAATGCCCAAATATAGGAAGGGTAGTAAAACATGGTACATTAAAGTAAAATGTGGACACATGGTTCTTCCATCGTGAATTAGCTAGGGTTTTACCATTGTATCATGATATGTACTTTTGAAGATTTGATTTGTGACTTATTCATATGAAAAAACATCTATTAAGAGAGGTTAATTCATTGAATGAATCTTTGTATTTTAAGATATTAATATTTGATTCTATTGATTGAAAAATATCTAATTCTATAAAAAAAATAAATTAATGTGTATGAAAATATTGACAAAACAAAATTGTACTATTTTTGTATTTGTTTTTTTCGGCAGAGTAATAATTTTAATTTGGTCTAAAACCAAATATTTTTATTAAAAAAGGAGTGCAAATATTAGTAGTATAACAACACTATAACGAAAAAATCTTATGGGTAATTTGGTCTAAGAACAAAGTATTTTGAGCTAACCAAACCCTACGCCATTAGTGAGAGTTGAAAGTTTAACAGAGTAAAAATTTACTTGCAGTGAATCCAGATTCGGAGGAGGAGTGGTCCCTCCTCGGTGCTGATTTGGCAACAAGAAGCAAGCAAACATGAGACTTTGAGAGTGAAATTCTTCAGATCTGAGTTTTTGCAGAGAACAGAAAACAGAAAAAATGGAGTCGGCATCGGAATCGGAGATGGCACTTCCTCTTCCTCTGGCGTCGGAGTCACAGCAACCCTACGTCTCCGAACTCCTTTCCTTCACTCTCGACCGCCTTCACAAGGAGCCCGAGCTCCTCCGCGTCGACGCCGACCGCATTCGCCGCCAAATGCAAGAGGTCGCCGTCGCCAATTACCGATCCTTCATCACGGCCGCTGACGCCTTGATCGCCATTCGCCACGAAGTCTCCTCAATTGACAATCACCTCGAATCCCTGGTATTCTCCATTTTCATTTCATGTCAAATTCAATCTTTATAACTGTGGATTTTGCTTGTTGCAAATGAGTGTGATTGTGCTTAGTTAATAGTAGTATTTACTTAGGAGCATTTCGTTGGATTTAGATAAAGTGAGTGTAAAGCAGCGTATTGTCTTTTTTTTAAGAAGGTTACTGATAGAATTGGATTAGAAAAGTATATCACTCGTTTTCTTCTATCTGAAACATCATGGTTACTGAACCAAGAGGAAAACTTAGAATTAGAAACAAGCATAGCTGAGATCGATCTCTCTTACTTCGTGAAATTTTGTGAGACCTGATTTTTCGACATCTATAAGTCTGTAATTTTAAGAAAAACCTAGTCTCCAAGCTGGTATTCCACATTTCTGCTATTCTTGATAGTTGGTACCAGCCATAGAATGGTGGCTTGAAAACCTTGTGAACAGACTCCTTGGAGGAAAACCCTCTGCCACATCTCAGGCAGTTAATTGGTTTAGCTGAGACCAATAAAAAGTGAGCATATTCTGCAAGTCAATCCACTACCACAAAGATAATGTCCTTGCCTTGAGCTTTGAGTAATCCCTCAATAAAATCCATGGAAATGTGAGTCAGAATTAGTAATGGCCTTAGGAGGTCGACAGGAGATAAGTTATGACTTATTTTGTGACTGTTTTGAACTTCTGATAAAGCTTGACTGAGGAAAGCTAGTGGATGGTCTTCATGCAGTAAAACTGTCCTGAACCCTATATTGAATGCATCTATCTGTAGAATAAAATGTTTTGAGAAATCCAGTATTGTTGTCAAATGTGTAGTCATTTCTGCTTAGGGATGAATCCATAAATTATT
Source organism: Amphicarpaea edgeworthii (assembly GCA_014843725.1). Classification (NCBI taxonomy): domain Eukaryota; kingdom Viridiplantae; phylum Streptophyta; class Magnoliopsida; order Fabales; family Fabaceae; genus Amphicarpaea; species Amphicarpaea edgeworthii. Next base: position 9,046,583 of record CM026325.1, read on the forward strand.
TAATGGGGTGCTGAAAGAAAATAAGTCCAAATTATAGACATTTAGTTCAAGTCATAAAAGTTAAATACATCATAGACTATTAGTTATACATTGAGAACAAAATTATTAAAATTAAAAGCACTTAAATTAATTCATTATAATATAACAACTATAATATTGTTTAAAGAAAGTTAAATATCATAAAACAATGAAATACTATTCTAGAAGTGGTGGGGATTTTACATATGCTGTTGAACAATTACTTTGAAAGCTGCTGAACATTGAGTGCTATAGTTTAGCAACCAATCTCTTGCTCTCTCATTTAAAATATAGTTGTGACCCAGAGTTGTAGACAAAAAGGACATGGTAGAAGCTTTAGTGGCAGGAAATAACCTCTGTGCTTCAGTGCAATCTTCAATAGAGTTATAGAAACAATAATTTTTGTGTAGTCTTCAAACTTCTATGAGCAGGACACAAAGTGACTTTGGTGAAACTCTTTAAGAAGCTGTAGCTGAATCCAATATTTTATTACTTGAGCTATTGGGCTTTGTAAACAGAAGCATTCTGTCTACTTGTTTAATCCAATTCATAACTCATAAGTAGAGGGGGCCAACATGAATTGTGGCGGGGGCTGGGGGAGGGGTTTTCCAATACCCAAATATTACATAGGGCAATTATAAAAGATTTTAAGCAGGGGGAAGGTCCATGCCTGCTGCCGACTGCATCCATCTCTGTTTCGGTCCATAATTCATATGATTTTTTAATTAACTCACTGTTATTACAATTGAGCAGACCCTAGTTTGTTTATAAGTTATAACAGAAACCAACCCAAGTCTAATCCCCTGTGTCACCTTATCCTCCTTAACTTTCACCTTTTTAATAGGTCTACTAACAGATTTCCTTAACAGACATGAAGAGAGATTTGACAGCTTTGCTGCTGCTTCAATGTTTCATCTTGTTCTTTGTTGTTTAATTATCCCAGTTTTTGTGATAATATAATTTCCTTCTGTTTTCATAAACTCATAATGATTTTCTTTTGTGTGTGTGTAAACATTTGACGAGTATTTATCTCCTCTGTCACAGATAAATGAGATCCCAAAGCTGACATCTGGATGCACTGAGTTCGTGGAATCTGCTGAGCAGATTTTGGAGAAGAGGAAGATGAACCAAACAATGCTAGCTAATCACAGTACTTTGCTTGACTTGCTAGAAATTCCTCAACTCATGGAAACGTATGTTAAAAAAAATAGACTAATTAATTACACTCCTGGAATTTCCACATACCAAACATACCAATGTTCTTACATATTATGACAAACACTTCCTGTATTTTTGCAGATGTGTACGGAATGGGAATTATGATGAAGCCTTAGATTTGGAAGCATTTGTTGGCAAACTTTCAACCATGCATCCAAAGTAAGTTTTTATAAGCTTCTTCCATGTTGTTTACAAGTAATATACCTTTAAATAGGATTTTGTTTTTCTTCCAGTTTTTTCTTTATATATATATATTTTTTTTTTTCTCCCTGTTTTGTTACTAAATGTTTTTCCTGGGTGCAAAGGTTATTAGTTATTCAAGCATTGGCTGCAGAAGTTAGGCTGACTACCCAATCACTTCTTTCTCAGCTTCTACAGAAACTTCGCTCAAATATTCAGGTATTGCCGTGATTATATTTAATATGCAAAGAAATGCCACTTGATTTTTCTTGAAAAATGTTTCTGTATGTAGTTTCTTATTACTGTATCTTCCTTTGCTAGTTACCCGAATGCCTTCGCATTATTGGATACTTACGGCGAATAGGAGTATTTAGTGAGTATGGGATGCGTTTGCTGGTGAGGTTTAATGATTTTTTTCCATACAAACTTTTTTTGTTCTTGTTGCTTGTCTTTTACCTTGAATTTTTCATTTTAGTTGCAGCTCCTTTGTACTTTTTTTTTGGCTTCCATTTGACTCCACACTTATTTATTGTCAGTTCTTGAGATGCCGAGAGGCATGGCTCACTAGTATACTTGAGGATCTGGACCAGACAAATCCATATGAGTACTTAAAAGGGATGATCAACTGTCACAGAATGCATCTTTTTGATGTTGTTAATCAATATCGAGCAATATTTTCAGATGACACATCAGGAAGTGAGGAACATTATGATGGTGGGCTTCTTTTTAGTTGGGCAATGCACCAAATTACCTCACACCTACAAACACTGAAAGTTATGCTTCCAAAGATAACTGAAGGTGGATCACTGTCAAATATTTTGGATCAGTGCATGGTGAGCTTCTACCATCTGATTCTGGTGATTCTGAAATGGGAAATAAACAAGATATTTGCAAGGAATTAAAACATATGTTTCAGAAATGTGAACTACATTTTTTTGCATATTAAATTTCTAGCAAACCCCCTCCCTGTGGAAAATAATAGCTCAAAGAAAAAGAAAAAAAGCTTAAGATTGTTTTGCCGATAGTCCCACTTAGTAAGGTGAAAATGCATTTGGATATTACATTTTAACTTATACAGCAAGAGGAAATTACACTTAACATTCTTTTATTTTCTTTTGTAACAGTACTGTGCTATGGGACTTGGTTGGGTTGGACTGGATTTTCGAAGCTTGCTCCCATCACTTTTTGAAGAGTAAAGCATGCTCCTTTTTGTGATCTATTAGGCTAAATTGTACTTAAAGCATTTTCTAATGTATAAGATGGTTTCTTTACAGAGCTGTTCTCAACTTGTTCTCCAAAAATATGAGTACTGCAGTAGAGAATTTTCAGGTAAATGCAGTGAAGTTGAAATATTTTACATGCTAGTTTCCTGAAATTGATTTCATGCATTGATCATTTTTGTTTATACAAACAAGTCTGGGGACCTCCTTTCTTTTCCCAGCAATTTGCCTATTTTATGAAGTGATTATGAAATTGATTTGTTCTCAGTTGGTCTTGGATTCACATCGGTGGGTTCCCCTGCCCACAGTTGGCTTTTCTGCACATACTGTTGGTGATGAAAATCATGAGGATGTCACTCCACCATCTAATTTGATGGAGCATCCACCTCTTGCTGTTTTTATTAATGGTGAGTCTAGTAAATTTTTTTCTCTAGATATCACGAGGAAATTGCTTACCCATTATCCTTTTCCTTTTATTCACACATGCTGCATACACTGAATCACTCATATACAACAATTGGTTGATGGGTCATGTTTCAAGAATGTTAAATTAAACTTCAATAGGTTCTGTTAATCACATCCTACCATAATGCTTTATAATGTATGCTTTGTTGCATATTTCTCCTTTCTTTATTCTAAACCCTTTATCCATTTGCTTCAATATCTGTCTCTTTGATGGCTGCAGGTGTATCTGCAGCAATGAATGAGCTACGTCCATGTGCCCCAATAAGTCTAAAACATGTCCTTGCCCAAGAATTGATTAAGGGATTACGAGCCGTTTCTGATTCATTGTTGCTGTATAATACAACTCGGGTTCTACGATCTAATGAGTCGGGACTTTTCCTTTCACTCTGCCGGGCATTTATTGAGGTATTTTGTAACTCTTATACAATACAGCTTGATTGCTGATTCTCTTTGGAGCTGATCTGCGTCGTCAATAAAATTACTCTACATATTGATTATTTGATTTTGATGCAATGACGTCAAAGATTTGAATTTATAACCTTGTGCAGAGACAACTCAAGCATTTCACCACTAGTTCAATCCAAGTTGCTTTCTATAATACTGATTACCTTCAAATTCAATTTATAGGTTGCTTATCCTCATTGTGCAACTTGTTTTGGGCGTTGCTATCTGGGTGGAGCAACTCTTGTTATGGATACAAAGAATGTTTATGATGGACTCAGCCGCCTAGTAGAGACCTCCTCTGCAAGAGAACTCCCAAAACCAGTGAACAATGTTGAATCCAAGAGCGCAGCTGAGAATGGTGAACTGCCAAAGATAGAAAATGGAGAAACACTTGATACCAAAGAATCTGAAGCTGTCGTCAATGGCAAAGAGGTGAACGAAGAAGCCCGTGAAGAAGGCTCTGCTTCGCAGACAGATCAGGAGGAAGACACTAATCTTGGAAAGCCGCTTGAATAATGACACTAGAGATGATAAAGTTTTAATTCTTTTTATTTTCATTTTTTTTTATATATTGCTTCCCGTTTCAGTGATTATATTTTGGCCCCGTTGGTTTTATTCTTTGTATTCAGCTGTAATTATATAATATGAATATGCCGTAGAAAGCATTGATTGTATTAGAAGAACGAAGAGAGTTTTTGGCAGATAGATTACTTGTAGAGACCAGTTTTGTATTTTTGGGGGCATAATGTTTTCATATATTGCTAATATATATTGTACGTTCCAAGTGCCACAATTCTCCTTTCGTTTTATTAAGTGAGCTTCGTCTTTGGCCAATCATGGCACTTGCTGATAACCTAACCATTGAAGAGACATTCCATTTTCCGTAAGATTACCCTTTCTTTGTTTTCTGCTTCTTTATATTGAATTTGGAAATAAAAGCTTTTGAAAGGTTTTAGAAACTTCTTTATATTGTATATGCATTGCGATTTTGGCAAGAGACAAGAGGATTTTAAAGAGACAACATGATAGAAACGTGGGAGTAAAGTGAAAATGTTAAGATGGATGTGTGATCATACAAGAAAACATAGAATACGGAATGACGTTATACATACAAAGAAGGTCACAAGAATTGCCTATTAGAAAAGGAGATTGCATAATTTTTAGCCCAAGGAAAAGGAAAGAAAGGTATCCAAAGAAGAGTGGAGAAAATTATCAAGAGATCCCGGACTTAATAATATTTCTAAAAGTTTGATTTTTAATAATATCTAATGACGTTGTATGATTCATGTAATGGATCTAACCCAGTAACAAATGAGATAAGACTTTATTGTTATTTTTAGGAACTTGTTATTCAACCTTTATTTGTATTTGTAGTGAGTTGTCAATTTATTTCTAAGAGTGACCTTAATTCTTTAAACATCTAAAGGTAAAAATATATTCCTTATAATTATGGTTTAATTTAATTTATTTTTAAGAAAATAGTTTGTTAACACCATGAAAAATTAAACCCCAATTATATAAATAAAAAGTTCCACAATGGAAAATTAGAAGAGCCCAAATCGATGTCTTTAATTACTTTCGTTCTTCTTGCTGGTTCATTTTTTTTTTTATCCGAGAAATTAAAAACAATATCAGAGGATTTACATCACTTCTGGTTCAATTTCAACATTAAACAAAAGGCTACAGTGTAATTTTGTTTTTAGTAAACAAACTTATAACCTACTAAAAGAATAGAAGTTTGACAAAAATGATAATCACTGGATACCAATTATAAATAGCAACTCTTATTAGCATATCATTAAATTATGCATGATTATTTTTCTCAACAATAAAAAAAAGGTATAACTAAAACCGGCAAATGAGAGAGATGCCAGCTACGTTATTTCACTTGAAATTTCAGTAAATGGATACTTATCATCACTAAGATATGGTCAATAATCAATAGGAAAAAGCTAACTGACGAAAATTGATTGGAGCAACAAACTCGTTGCTTCCTTCAAATAGCGTCTTAGCTGCCAACAACGAAGCTATCTCAGTAGGATGAAACCAATCCCAAAACAAAAACAAGTTGCGATTTGAGCAAAGCTTGGCGTTTTGGGCTTTGATGCATCCACCTTGCCCATTCAGATATCCAATTCCGCAACATGCTGATGTTGTATACTTCAACCCTACAAGATTGAAACTAAATTTTAAATAATTGATAACATAACTACTTCACATCATAAGAAATGTTGTAGCAACATGTATTGCTCAAATTTCGTTCGTTCTTCTGGATGTCTGGTAAATGTTTTTGTTGTTTTGAATACATTATATAATAAATATTTTATTTTAGATCTTTATCATTAGTTAAGAGATGACATAACATCATCTTAACATATCTTAATCGTTGAGACAGCGTTATATTATCACTTAATTCACATATGAATTCAAAACAAAATTTTTAATATATCTTATACTCAAAACAATGAAAATACTCATGGAATCAAAACCAAATCTTGATATTAATCGATGATTTATAAGTTATTTAAGTCCACACTTTTTTAATAAGTGAAATTCACCTAAAATAAAAAATAAAAAAAATGTCTTGTTATGTGTGCTAGCTTACCGAAGGATGATGGATTCTTTAACAAGATCTCAGTCATTGCGAAAGAGTTGCCAAGTGAGTACTTGAACCCTTCCAATTCTGAACTCAACTTTTGCAGAAGAGCTTCTGTTGCTGAATGGAATGCAACTGCCAAATCATTCAGTGGTTTCACGCACTTCCCTCCATTCAGAGAGGTCACAGCTGGACAGCAACCTATGGCTGCAACGCTTATGATTGCAAATTTCCTAGCCCCCAACTCATATAGTTTCTGCAATATTTTTATCCCAACGATTAATTAAATCTAACATTAATTAATGTCTTCCACATATATAATACTAGCACTTTATTTTTAATAGACCAAGTAAAATCCTCTTCTTTACTTCTAATTTCTTATATTTTTCCTTTCATCTTAATAAGATATTGACGAGAAGTATTCATCAGTTTATCTCTGTTCGAAAATCTGTTTGATAGACTTTATTCTTCTAATTACATTTCTTTAATATCATGAGTTTAACGTGATATATTGTCAGTCAAATGACAAATGACAAATGAAAAATTACAATCGAACAATAATATAAAACTATGTTATAAGGTAGATCATCATCGTTAAACTCATAGTATAATTAATTAAGTGGTGTAAAAAAGTTGTTTAAAATTACTTACGTACCTTTAAATGAGAGAAATAAGTGAGTTGTACAATAGCTAGATATTCTTGGGCGCCAAAATGAACGGAGCCACTGTCGTTACGTGCAAAATCAAAGAGGTCGTTGCTTCCAACGCTAATGACAAACAGGGACTTGGAAACAAATTTAGCAGCTTGTGCCTCTCCCAATAAGTCGTTCAAATTTTCACGGACCGATGCAAATTGTTCAACTTGCCTTTCAAAGAAAACCACTTCTCCCTACAAAAGATGCCATACAATTCATCATCACTCCCAATTTAGTTGCTTTTTATTTTAAGAAATATAGGTTTATGTTGATTTTACTAACAGTGTTTACAAATTTATGGCAATGATTTACTTTTCGTTTGATAATGGCTATACTAATAATAATGAATGCTATATATCTTAACACTTCATATACTTTTTATATGTTAATTAGTAAATGAGATTTTTTTATTGGTGATTATATAATACGTTAAAGAGAGGAGAAAATATATTATCTATATTTTTATATGTTACTAGTGTCAAATGAGTGTAACTCAATGACAACACACACTTTAAGTTGTAAAAATGATCTGATTTCAATATTCACATAATATATTTACCAAGAATGTGAAGAGTTTTAAGTGTGATTAAGTCCTGAATGAAGAATTAGTCTCACAATCTATTCAAAAAGTTCGAACACTTTGAGTTTCATGGACAAACCAAAAACCTTAATTATAGTTGTTAAAATATATATTACTACTAATTAATTAATTACCCATTCTGAGTGTCCTGTTTCTCTAAGAATTCCGGATCCTCCTGAAGCAAAATTTACACCTTTAACAATGTTCGTCTTGGAGTTGTATTGATTTTTCCCCAAAGACAAAAATGGTGGTGGACTCTGCTGATAACCGAATTGCCTCGCTAGTTTCCACAGAACAAAAACAATGAAAGCAAAAATTAATTCAATAAAACAATATAAATAAAAAAGTGCAATTCCACAACACTTTGATGAAAATAATTAATTCTTATAAAATGTAATTATATATACCAATTTGGTCAGCAGCGTTGAAGCCATTACTAAACCTTCCTGTGGGAAATGAATGGTAAAAATCAATGCCATTGTAGGGAAAGTTGGCCTTTGCTTTAGAATTAAGAAAATTGTTGGTTCCAACATCAAAAGTTGAGTCTCCAAATATGAACAACGTTGGTGCGTCCTTAGTCCCATGAGCTACGTGCATGGCCAGAGAAAAGAGAACAAAGAAAAACACCAAAGCATAATAATTATTGAAGGATGCCATTTTTCTGTGCCTTAATTAACTAACTACACACCCTTGTGAGAGAAATATCACACAAGAATAGTGATTAGTTTCTTCTAATCTCTGGTACCAAATGTGAAAAATCGTAGCGTTTATATACACGTGGAACACGTAAAAAATAATTAACCAGAAGGGAAAAGTTAAAATTATTGTTGTCATTGTCTTAAACAAATATTATAGGATTTATATAGAAACAAAAACATCGACATGGCCGACCAGACTCTGCCATTGGTATAATCAGCAGGAACCGATCAAAGCATAATCCTCAGAATATATTAGTGCAACCTATTTGTTTGTTTGTTTGTTTATTAATGTTACGATTATTTGTAAAAGAAAGTGCAGTTAATGATAATACTATATGTATTGTAGTGTTCTTCTGATAAATTTTGAATTAATTTGAGTTTAATGGTAATATACAGATACTCTCTCTAAATATATGATACAATGATGCATCATCAAATTTAGACAAACCTAAAGATTATTCTAATTCTGGAATATGAATAATGATGACTCATCCTTAATGAGTCTAAGGCATGTTGTCATTTATGTGGGTTTTAGTTTAATCTCCATCTTTATTTTATTTTTACTTGTCTTTTTCTTTTACTTTTCTAATAAAACATAATTAAAGATTTCTTTTTAGACTACATCTACAATTAAAAAGAAAACGATGATACATTGAATGATAATATAAAAATTTTTCATCACCATTAAACTCTTATAATTTACTTAATAAAATATTAGCAATGTGAAACTTGAATTCTAGTTTTGTCCTTAATTATTTGATACGGATACCGTTTAAAAGCAAAAGTTAATTAATCGACGACATGGGTTTAATGCCAAAATTTGGTAAAAAAAAGTACAATTTTACTAACGAGAGTTTATGACGTAAGTCACTGTCTCACTTTGTGCCTGGTTTTATTGGAGGTGGAGAATATATGTGATGGCGTATAGTAATGCTTTTGATTATAAAACAACGCATGCTTGTTTTCTTGCGAATGCTTTAAGAGCATTGGTATCATCGTGTCCAATTTTCCAATGGCCCCAATTACTTTAAATTCACCTGCAGGCCCACCAAGGTTTTGAACAGGTCCATCAGTTTCAAACAAGTTTTTTTTTTCTTAAAGTTATAATAAAATGTATTCATAAAAGAAGCTTATAATAAAATGATGAAAAATGTTAGTTAAATCCTCTCAAACATGATTGGAATTTATTGGAAATTATAAAATTAATTAATTAATCCATCATGAACTTTATTATTATTATTATTTTAATTAATAAAATACTCAAATTGTATATGATTGAAGGATAGAATTGAATTGACTTAAAAAAAAAGATTAATACCTTTAATTGTATTTAAGTATAAATATTATTTGTAACATGTATTTTGAAAACAAAAAAATTGTTAGGTTGATCTATATGATCCTTATTAATTTCTTGATAACATGTAATATAGTGTGTGTTTGATTTTTTGTTGGGAAATTCTTAAACAACCATTGAATCAAAAGTTATGAATTTCACTTGGGTCAATCCAACAATAAATGAAATCTAAAATAATTTTTAGGAAAACATTTTATTTAAAATAAAATAACTATATATGAAATATTTTTTTTATCAATGCATAAAGACCTTGTTATTTGATAAAAGTGATAAACATAAATAAATTATAGTCCTAAAATAAAGTTTTAGTTGCATTATCCTCTTACCATCCGATTCCACTTCACAGAAACAAAATTATATATGCCATGTTCAATTTAAGTTAAATCAAACAAACTTATAGTAAAACATACAGTATAAGTACAAAACAAAAGCTTGCTTTCTCTGGCTTCAATGTTTATTGATTATTGGATAACAAAATCCAATTAGTGAAGAAAGCGAAAAGTACTAATCCTGAACCAATAGACTGAAATTCATGGGTGCAACATATTGAGTGGCACCACTGAATAGTTTTTGTGCAGCTATTTGAGAAGCATGGTCAGTGGGATGGTACTGGTCCCAGAACAAAAATTTGCTGCGATTTTCGCACACTTCTGCATCGGGTCCACAGGCTACTCCATCACTGATCGTTTCATTTCCGCAGCAAGCTGATGTCACGTTACTCAAATCTCCACAAACAAACACAAATATGAAACACCATTTTAATTAATTAGCAAAGAATTACCATTAATTGGGTAAAACTGCAAACTTATTGTAGATAATAAGTTATTTATTATGAAAAGGACAACTCAACTCGATAATAATTAGGTTGGATTATGTCATCATGTTAAATATTTAAAAACGCATAATCTATAAAGGGAAATATATATTAAAGCATGTTCAAGAAACTTACTTAGTGGGGCAGGATTGTGTATCATGTCATAGGTAATATCATATGAATTCCCAAGCGAGTACTTCATGTCCTGGAACTCTGAGCTCAAATTTTGCAACACAGTACCCATTTCTATGTGAAAGAATGTCGCAAGACCATTAATCTCGTCCACACAGTTACCAGTTCCAAAGGTGGCAATTGGGACACAACCTATAGGAGGAACACTTAATATCCCAAATTTTCTGGCTCCAAGGTTTATTAGATTCTGTGGTGTAGCAACAAACGTACAAAGAAATTAAATAAATAAAGATTGCTTCTTACATAGTATCAATAGCAATTAATTATTAGTTTAATGATTATGCACATACAATAATATACAAGAAGAATAATGTATGAATGGTGTAAGTTTTATATACAATTATTTTAAAAGTCATATAAATAAAAGGTTGTGATTGTCAGAAAGTATAAAATTTTGTAATAAAATAGTTTAGTTGTATTTAATCACAATTTTTCATTTAAACACTCTCTAAAACTATTTTAATTTATATTGTCATTAATTCATTCTTAAACTCATTAATTAGTAGAAAGAAGGGAAAAATGTGAGTGAGTGGACGTACCTTGAGATGAGTTTGGTAACTAGTCATTAGCAAGTTGAAGAATTCATTCACCTCATGTGTGGTATTGGAGTTGAGATTCATACTCAAATTATAAATAAAGAACTCAAATATGTCATTGCTTCCGGCACTTATAAGGAAGAGAGATTTATTAATTGTAGCCTCCGCAGTGTCGTTTAGATATTGTGAGATATTGCTGTGAACTATTATAAACTGTTGGATCTGGTCTGTCATCGATACTACATCGATCTGTTTTTACATAATATTTTAGTTTGGTTTGTCCCAAATAAAACAAAAAAAAAGCTATTCTCTGGTAACTAAGTTTAATTAGTCCAAAAGTTAATGATTGATATTTCACATATATGTATGATTTCTTATCGATGTGAGGAGTGTTAAGCACATTTATTTTTGTTAATACGTAAGAATCAAAATACACTACTTATGATATTCACGAATTTCGCGCGATCAACTGAATTAGATCTTTATATGTATTATATTTTCTAATACATTCTATTTAGGTTGTAAATAAAAAAGCATACTTTATTTAATTGATTAAAATTTATTAAAAAATCATAAAATCATGAAACATATTAAATAATCATTAAATATAATGTAAGATCCAAAATTTTGACATTTTTAATAAGAAAATATGTTTAAAAAAATGTGTTTCTAACATTAATTTGATTATTGCACAAAAAAAAAACATTAATTTGATTAATGTACATGTAATATTGACCATTAAAACTCTCAGCAACCATTAAAATTATTTGCTTTATTCTCTAAAATGAATTGTTTACTTTATTCAAAAATTTAATTTTAACCACCGTAAAAAAATATTTAAAAGGGTAGCATTGGGAAAAAAATATTGTTCCAAAATAAGTGTCATATTTAATTTCCCAATGTAACTTTAATTGTTATTTTTCGCTAATAACTCTAATAAGTATTATTTACTTTTTTCAATATAATAGTAACATTATGGCTAGTTTTGTAAAATCATTATAGTTTTCATCTATTTATTAGTTTTTTTTATATGTATAAACAATTTACGACACTTGTTTTGGAATGGAGGGACTATCTTTCTTTTACATTAATCATCCAAAAAAAAAAAAAATCTTTCTTTTACATTTATTTATTGTGATAATATCTGAAGTGGGAAGAAACAAGTATGCAAGTTTAAAAAGTTTAATTATTTTGGAATAAAGAATTGAAGGCATCAAATCTACTTAAAGAATATCCTTACTTAATCCTTGTTAAAATAACTAGTTTTTGACTTGTTTATACTATGATCCATGAGGTAGTAGAAGTTGCAAAAGGAGACAAAGATCTTACATAGGGACGTTTTCCTGTATTGTCCAGAATCCCTGCTCCTCCTGAAGCAAAATTAACTCCTTTAAGGATGTCTCTGTTGAAATTTTCTGTATCATTGTTCACTACATACAAATATGCAGGTGGACTCTCATTGAATCCTAGTAGTTTCACTGATTCATTAGCAAAATAAACATAATTAGTAACAGTATATATACATGGTTGAACTAATTATTTTACAAATTTTAAGAAAAAAATAATATTTTAACTCAGTTAATTTTTATAAAATTATCTTAATTTATGGATTGTGACACAACGACCAAAAGTCATGCCCATGCCTTACCTAGAACCTTGAGTCAATAGATGTAAATACATAAAATTAAAATATATAAATACAAAATTATAATATTTTATTTGTAATATATACATAGGTCTATCAGTAATATCACATATAGTGGGTGTAAAATTATTTTACACCATGAGTACTGCATCATCGTTAAACTCATTGTTTAACTAAAAAAATGAACAAATATTTTTTTTTATGGACTAATGCATGCATAAAGTGATATATACCGATTTGATCGGCAGTGTTATAGCCATTGCTAAACCTCCCAGTTGGAATTGAGTTAGGAAAATCAATCCCATAAGATTTCTCATCTGCCCTGGCTTTTGAATCATTCAAAAAATTGTTGGTGCCAACATCAAATATTGAGTCCCCAAAAATATAAACTGCAGGTACTGCTGTTTCAGTTTCCACATTCAAACTACTACCAACCATAGCCACAATTACAAATATGGCCACAAAGAGAATAATTAACACACTCATATTATAGAATATTAAAGGCTAATAGTATGAAGTTGTGTGTAGGTTAATTAATGCATGGTTTGGTGCCACTATATAACTAGAGCTGCTGGACTTTGGACAAATATGAGTACAGTGACCAGAGGCTTTAATTGAATAAATTTTCTTTCAAGTGCCAGTTGTCTTAGTTTTTGTGGAACAAATATGATTTTTTTTCTTGTATGTATGGAATATAAGGAGCATTAGGCGGTGAAATCTAGTGATGAATTTAAATTGCGTACCAGGCGCTGCAAACGCAAGTTAATGACAAAATATGAAGGATTAAACAACAAAATACAAGGAATTAGGCAACAAAAACATTTCCTTGTTGTACAAATAGGTCACTTTCATTTTAGATTCTTTATTGATGATTCCTTCATACAATATTATTCCTACCCTGTATTAATTCTTCAAAGCAAATTTTCAAAATTTGAATTTTATGGGTGAAAAAATATAATTGAAATATAAGAATATCACTAAAATAACCTTTTAAGTTTTTTAACGAAAATTAATCATCCATAAAATGGTGATACTCCTGTAATATAACATGGTAACAAAAAAAAAATACAATTTTCTATTTTTGAATATAATAAAGTGGGTTTTTTTTTTTTTATTGATAAATGTTAATTAATTAATTAATTTTTGTTAAAAATATCAATAATGAGACTTCAACCTACAACTTATCCTTCAGCCCACCATATATCTCCGTAAATAAAGTGGGTTGGTATAGAAACTGCAATAGATTTCAATTGAATAGTCCCTCTGGGGATTCCTTATTAATATCTGTTGCAAAACATAAACTCTCCTATTTTATATGAAAGTCCTACATCCACATTAATCCTAAGAGAAATGCTGTTTGTTATTAAAGTAGTTTTTAGTCATTTTGGCACGACTGCTGATTTTTATCAATACAGTTATTATATATTTTTAATACATTTAATAGTATTACCTTCAAGAAAATCATGACCGTTTAAGTTGCTTGGGTGTTTCTCTCTCAGAATGCACACTTTATTGGATTGAACATGATTGAAACGACTAAACAAACATAGCTTAAGTTTTCATAACATAAGCTTAATGCAAAATCATTGAAAAAGTTCAGATTACAATAATTTTCACTAATCAGAATGATGGAATATTATGATTGAGAATCAAGTTGAAGAAAATGATACTATACCAGAAACAAATATAACATGCCGAGGCAGAACCGTACATACCAAAGTTTAGCACCGAATACATTCTTAGTATCTCCTATATAACAAAATATACTACCATTCTTATATGTATTGTGTATAAATAAATTAAATAGATTCATAATCGGTTGGTTGCTGAAGTGGGTTCAAGACTGTGACTTCTTGAATTTTAGTGCATCGAAGCGAGCAGTAAGTTCATCATAATCCGGCAATTTGGGATGAACACGAATGCGGCTATCCTGTTTAACCAGAGACGAGGGTACCGGTGGTGGAAGCCAATTAGGTGGCATGGTAACTGGAGGAGGTTCTTCTGCTTCAATTTCTTCATCACAATCTGATTCATCAAACTTAATATCTGAATGTGCAGAAGTTGGATGGTAGCTGTGCTTCCTATGATAATCATTTTCACCACCATATTAGTTAGGCATTGTATCCTCACTGTTCATATGATCAGATCTTGGTAAGCTCTGTGTCCTGTACATTTTCTCCTCAGTTGTAAATTTAGGAGTCATGTTCTGGGTACATTTTGCAGGATTGTTTGATTGGAAGGTCCCAGAGTTGAATCCTGAGTTGTGCAACTTGTCATTGTAAACACATGGTTGAGGAGCTTCATTATTATAGTCCTTCATAGCCATATAAGCAGCTACTTCAGCAGCAGCAATGGCTTTCCTAGCTGCTTCAGCAGCAGCCTTAGAATCTTCATAATCTGATGAATCACCAGAAAATCCAATTAGAGTATAAGTTTATGACAATATAATAGGGTAAAATCTGTAAGTATATGCATCACCTAGGAGCTGGTTTATTTGATTCCACCGACATATATGTAGAAGGTTTTACTGGTAGGCTGCTGGCGCTGACAAAAGCACTTGGCCCGACCTGACAAGAGAGAAAGATCCAAATCATCAATGAAAAAGCAATTGTTTCTTACACAGTATCAAAAGCAATTAGTTATTAGGTTAATAATTATATATGCACATACAATAATATACGAGAATAAGGTAACTGTACTAACAAGGTAAGTTTTATACGATTCTTTTAAAAATTATATAAATGGAATTAAAGTGTAAAAGTATTATAAAATTTAAATATATATTTTATAAAAAAATAAAAAAAATACGGTATTATTACAATATATAAATAAAATTTTAACTCTTTAAAAAAAAAAAGGTATGATTATATTTTATAATCGTTGAAAAAAAAATATTTTATAACCAGATACGTTAAGGATAAATATATAAGAAAAATAAAAAAAATAACCAAATTATACTTTTTATTTTTATGATTGAATAAAATTAATTAAAATATAATTTTTTTAAATATTGAAATTAAAAAAAAATTTGAGTCCAAAAAATAATGGATCCTCGACAGTTACCGCTTGCTTCCAACCTCGAGTGTCTGCCCTGTATATATTCTATAATTTTTGAGATATTATTCTTCGTTTATCTAAACTTTTGTTTGATTCTAAATTTTATAATCATTATGAATAGGTCAAAGAGTGCTCTGAGATGTATTTACAGCCACACAAAGCTCTCTTAGGGACTAATGCCTTTCTCCACGAAAGTGACATTCATCAGGTTGGCATGCATGTTTTTATTATATAATACTACATAGAAAATGCTTTACATATTACTTTTGGATTTTACTTCAAATGGTGTGTAACCTTATGAGATCTCTATATCTAATTATGACATATATTGTAAGTAATAGTCTAATTATAGGAAAAGACACATTTGATAAAAAAAAATAAAACCTTTTTTAAGTTAAATTTCATTCAAATATTCCCTATACCTAGGTCTCTATCATCAAATTTACGTTTGAACTTTGCTTTAATTTCTTTTACCCATTTAATTTTCTTCACATGAAATGTAAATAAAATTGTCATTTTTTAAAAAGGAGCATATTTATTTGTATTTGAAAATTGAAACTCATGCATTTTATCTTTTAATTGGTTGAGTTATTAACTTTAAGTTCACATAGAAGCTCCATTCCTTTGATTTTGTCCCTTGTAATTTATATTTATATTTTAATTTGTAGGCTGGGATGTTAAAGCATAGAGGTACATATGAAATATTATCTCCTGAAGATATTGGTCATGAAAGGTCCATTGAGGCTAATATTGTACTGGGGAAGCTAAGGTATGTCATTTTCGCTAGCTCTTTGGTTCCATTGATGAATCTAATTATATATGTATCTAATATGATTAATAACTTAGCTTTAAGTTAATTAACTGATTTTATGTGATCATAGAAATATTGATTCATGATTTATGATTTGTATTTGTAATTTGGTAATGATTGTTGTGTCACTTTTGTATCTTACACTTCATATAATCAAATATATGACTCATTTTTCCTTTCATTTATTCTTTTACACCTTTTAGTGGACGCCAAGCTTTGAAAAATCGGCTCAAAGTGGTACGCAAATATATTTTTCATATATATACTTAAAGGCATATTGAATGTTTTGCTTTGTTTAATGAGTTATTATTTCTTTGTTTTCACTTTTCAGCTTGGTTATGAACTTAAGGATGATAAAGTTGAGAGTGTGTTTCAGAACTTCAAAGCAATGGCCGAGAAAACGAAGGTTAGTTATTTTTCTCCTTCCTTTTTATTTTTTCCTATTGTACGTGAATAGAATATTCACTTACTTGGTTCCTCTAAAGAACAAACATTAACTTTGTTAACAAGTTCGGTATAAGGTGCATGATTTGTCGATATCAGATAATTAATTTGGGCAACATTAATTGCATCTACTCTATTTTCTGCATAGAATCAAAGTCGTCAAAGGATAAAATGATTTTGGATGCATGTTAACATATGGATTATGTCATAATTTTTAGCATTTTATAAGGTTCCTTTAAAGAGAGAGTTTGTTTGTAAGTGCAGAAGTAAGAATTTGTCCACTTATTATGCTCAAAAGTGTATACAGTATGGGTGAATTTACATTTATTTGTGCACCTTTCAAGTGAACTCTGAATTTGCTTTTATGTTTACCATATGTTGCTTTCATATAATTAATCACACATCTATATGTCTGATATACTATATATAAAAAAGAATATGATTTTACAACACTAAATTAATGATTAAACATAAATAAATAAAAAAACACCCAAAAGCATGAAGCACAAATAGAACAGTTGGAACATGAAATAAGCAGCACGAATATATTTACACAGAAGCTTGAAACTGCATTATGCATTGTGCTCAAAAGCAACCCAAAGAAATTAATCATTTATTAACTCTACAATAATCACTTACACTAGAAATTAAGGCATTTATACAAAAAAAGAAAGAAAAAAATTAAGGTATTTTCTCACTTTAGAAAATAAGCAATATAATTAATGTTTTCCTATTGTCTAACTCAAATGTTTGGTGTTCATAGAGAGTTACTGATGTTGATCTCAAAGCATTGGTATCAAATGAAGCTTCCCATGCAAAACCTATTTGGAAGCTTGGTGATTTACAGGTAAACTGAAATGTACTTAATTTAAAACTATACGTTTGATATAATTATGTCTAGATGTAACAATATAAAAAAAAAAAAAATCAATATCTTTCAATGTAGGTAACCTGTGGAACATTGGGTTTTTGATCGGCATTTATCAAACTTGTTAATATTGATGGTAGCACACAAATTAATATTGCTTGTTCTGTTGGTGCTGGACCTGTGGAATCAGCCTACAAGGCTATCAATCTCATTGTGAAGGTTTGAAGTTTAATAAGTTTCTTCTTTCTATATATTCGTTTCCTTTTTATTACATCTCTTACGAAATATAAGCATTTATCCATTTCTAAAAAGATTATAGTTTTCAAGGAAAATAATAGCCTAAATACACACATTTTAATCCCAAGTTATAATTAATTGTTCAGTTTGATTCCCAAATTTTAAAAGTTTTAATTTAATCCCTAAATTATTTTAAATGTAATAATTTGGTCATTTTTTGTTATTTACCCCCTATTTTCTATTAAATACACTTCCTTACAAATATAAGAATGAGATGTGTAATTTGTTAAACAGGGAATGTAAATAACAAAATCTTATAAAAAATATTAAACTGAGGTATTTTAAATAATTTAAAGATCAAATTGATTTTTATTTTTTAAATTTAGGGACTAAATCAAATAATTAATTATAATTTTGGAACTAAAATGTGTATTAAGACAAAAATAATAATAAGCTACGACGTTAATTATATGTATAAGACATTGCTAATCTTATTTTTGGTTAAGCACAACACTCAGAAGATAAAACCTTATCTAAACTTTTTAGTTTTCTTGGTTATATATCATATAGTATTTAACTAGATTATGCAACGATTAATAATCTTATATATGTTATGCAGGAAACTGTAAAAGTACTAGAGTACTCACTAGATTCGATTACAGAAGGCATTGATGCAATCGCAATTACACACTTTGTAATTCGCAGAGAGAACAACCAGTCACCTACTTCTGTTTTGAATGGAAACATTGTTCAGCCAACATTTAGGTATATATTGTTAATCTTAAAATTATTGGTTGCCTTGGTATATCATTTTCTTACTAATTAACTTCATATATACGTGCATGCATGCACAACTAATGTTAGCTATATATTTTTATGTTTTTACAGTGGGACTGGAGAAGGAGTGGATGTTTCTAGTGTAAAGGCATATCTCACTGCACTTAACAAAATGCTTAATTAATTCATTTCAAGCAATGATTTATATTTCTTGAAAGAATTATAGCATCTGACTACATGTTATAAATTCAGATAGCTATTTGTGATTTATTTGTTAACTTAAATACTGAATAATTTATTCTAGAATGTTACATTTGTCGGCTACATCTCAAATTTGAGTCTCGATTCAATAATTGACTCGGTTGAATTAGGTTGATGAACCAAATGAGTTTTTTTTACAGCAAAGTTGAATAAATGAGTTAATGAGTTGACTTTGGATTACTTAATATTCACTTGATTGGTTAATGAATAATATATATCATTAATATGAAATATAACAACTAAATATTTTTCTTTGAGATCACAGTCTGTACTGTATATAGATTTTTTTAAAAAAATTTAGCTGATAAAAAAAATAAAGATTTGTTAAAAAGAGAAAGTTGAGTGAGATAAATGGATTAAAGTGAACATTTAACAAAAGGGCTTGGTTGAATGGAAAGTGCGACTTCCACGAAACAGGTTACTGCATATTTACAGCAGTAGAAGCTAATAAAATATAAGTTTAATGGCAATTTTGATTCATTAGTTTCTTAAATCAATGATTTTAGATTCTTTAATTTTAAAATGATAATTTTAGTCTCTTTAATTTTAAAAAATGATAATTTTGGTCCCTTTATCAATTATTAATTAATAATTATAATTAATAGAATTATTGAGTTAATTAAAAATTATTATAAAATCTATAATAATTTTTTACACAAATAAAAAATAAAAAAAATCATTTTTGACATTAAAAAAAATTGTTAATTAACAACCATAAAAATATTATTTTTAATATTAAAAAATAATAAAAATTAAAAGAAAAATAATTTTTAACCTCTTTGAATAATTAATATTTTTTTAGTGAATTTATAATTAACTTAATAATTCCACTAATTATAATTATTAATTAATAATTGACATGGAAGATCAAAATTGTTGATTTTTAAAATTAAAGGAACTAAAATTGTTAATTTTAAATTAAAAAAAATTAAAATCATATATTTAAAAAATTAAGAAATCAAAATTACTAAAATATATATGAATTAACAACTTCCCACTTATACTAAGATGCACAACCCCAAAACTTGTACGTAACTAAGTTAAGATGAACGTTAATGTTCCTAAGTTTGAAAGGACTCTTGTCCCTACGGATAGAGAGTTTGTAAGGGCACTAAATGGACCCAAGAAGGGTGAAACAAGCTACAAGAATAGATCGAAAGATGTTACGAGGAGAGTCAACATCAGCCACATAGCTGGAGAGAGGGAAATAAGGTCTTTTACCGAGGTAGTGAAGGGCCCGATTAACACCAAGATGAAAATGAAGACATGGAAACCAAGACATGGTCAGCTTGCCCCTGATGAGGAAAAGAAATGGTAGGGTATGGAATTGAATATACAAGCAAAGAACGTG
This sequence comes from Amphicarpaea edgeworthii, assembly GCA_014843725.1. NCBI lineage: Eukaryota > Viridiplantae > Streptophyta > Magnoliopsida > Fabales > Fabaceae > Amphicarpaea > Amphicarpaea edgeworthii. The sequence continues at coordinate 9,067,044 of CM026325.1, forward strand.
GATAAGCTCCATAATAGTTGGGTCGGGAACTTAAGGGATTTATCCCTTTTTGACAGATTGGAAGACGTGTATGTTGCTGAAAGTGGAGGAAAGGTCAAGTTCAACTATTGGGGAATGATTTGGTGCTGATTTCTAGATGCTCAGAGGAATGGATGAATGAAAACACTAAACAAGAAGGACTCTTCTCCATTTTTCACTCAATCTGAAAATGGAATCACAATATAACAACTGGAAACAGACTTGTATGGGTGTGCTGTACTGGGATACCATTAGATGCGTGGGGAGAGGAATGTTTTGCTGTGATAGCTGGGCAATTTGGAACAATGATAAAATTGGACCCTGCAACTGAGGAGATGACAAATTTGAGTTATGCCAGGCTGTTGGTATTGGTGGCATTGCCAGTCTATGTAACTTTCAATGCATATATTAAAATTAATGGAGTGGTTCATTCGGTCAGGGCGGTGGAAGAATTGCCGACATTATCGGCTGATTGTAAATGCAGGAGAAATAGTAAAAGAGAGGAACAGAGCGATGATGATGAGGGGAGTTTCAACAGTGTCTATGGTGCCAACATCTTGTCTTTGGATTTTGAGAACGAGAATGACAGTAAGGACGAACTTTCTGAAGAAGTTGACGGGTGGGACGGCGGTAGCAGTGGTGGCAATGAGAACGGAGGGGAAGAACATTCCAAAGGAAGTCGCGCTACATGGAGGAACGAGAAGACAGAAAATTTGAAAATCATCTCTATGGGTTTGAACCGTGGGACAAATGCTTTACTTGGTGGAGACAACGCCAAATGCACAACGGATAAAGAAGATGAATAGTTTGCATGTGAGCTTGGTAAGGTTGATGGCCTTGAGAAGGTAATGAACCAAGAGACAGCAATTCCCATGCTTTGCAGGGCGTGTGAAGATGCGAACTTGCTGGACAAAAATGTTGTTTGCGAAACCATGACACATGCTGAGGTGGGTCCGGTTTTAATCAACAGTTGGGAGAGTGCGGATGGAGTAAGGGTCAAAGCGCGTGCAACAAGTGATGCCACGACAAAAGTGAAAAAAGCGGAGGTACGTGAGGCGTGTGAACAAGATGCGGTGCGCACTATTGTCACACATCTTAATGAAGATATCAACGTCACATTGCAGAGTAATATTGAGAACGTGGGAGTCACGTGCAGGAAGGATGAAGAGGACCAAGTCAATGTCGATATTGGGATGGGTCTTACGACACAAGGTGCTATTGAGAACGCGAGAGACAAGTGTAGGGAGGATAAAGTGGACCAAGTTAAGGCTAGTACGGGGTTGGGCCTTGGGGGGATATTAATATTTAAGAAGAATGATGGGCCACTTGTTGGGTCTGTTGCAAATAATGATGCTGACCAAGTGGACACTCCCTTGGTTGAGCTTCCCGGCCCCGTGGCCCTCCGCTCTCCATCAAAGCACAAGGTAACATGTTTTTCTCGTAATTCTTCCGCTAGTAATTGTTCTGGGCCTTTGAATAACGGTGCAATTAAAGGTCCGATCAGAGGTTCATTTTTGCTTGAGGAAGCATCCGTGTATAGAGGAGAAAATTGTTGAGGGCAATGGCTTTTGATAATGAACTGCCTGATGAATGTATTTAGAACTGTAATCGGTTGCTCCAGATTAAAAATGATGTAGCTGAACTGCCTAGGATGTGGGAAATGGAAAAAGAATTTGGGGTCACACATGATAGGTTAGAAACCATTGTGCTAGATAGAATAAAAAAGATTGTCTTGCAGAGTGCTAATAGAAAATTGGAGTCAAGGAGCGGTAGTATGGTGGGAAAGAGCAAAGGTGAATCATGAAGATGTTGACCTACAATATAAGGGGGTTGGGGGGTGCCATCAAGCAAAAAAGTATCAGTAATATAATTAATAAGGAGGAGATTGATTTTGTGTGCATCCAAGAAACTAAGATGGAAACTATTGACAATTAGCTCCCCTTTTCTGTTTGGGATGATAATTCAATGGAATGGGCCTTATAGTCATCTATTGGTACTTCTGCAGGTTTGTTATCCATGTGGAATAAAAACTCTTTCCATTTAATTTCACAAATCGTTAGTTCAAACTACATCAGTGTTGAGGGGCTATGGGTGGAAAAGGGGGTTCATGTGGTGATCATGAATATATATGCACCGAGCAAGCGGGCGAGGAGAAGAACCATGTGGGAGGAACTTAGTGTGAAGATGATGAACAATCAGATATAGTGTCGGTGTTTCTTAGGTGATTTCAATAGTGTTCGAAGAGCATCTGAGAGGATAGGACTCAATGGGAAAGATGAGGGTGGTAGGGAAAGGGAAGAGTTCAATGCTTTCATTGAAGGTCTAGGTTTATATGATCTACCTTTGGTCGGGAGGAGTTTCACGTGGTATATACCGAATGGAATTGCCAGCAGCAGGTTAGACAGAGTCTTGGTGTCTAGGGAATGGTTTGGACTTTGACTCGGAAGCACTCAATACGTCCTTGAAAGGAACGTGTCGGATCATTGCCCTATCATAGTGAAGAATAGCGTGACTGACTGGGGCCCTAGACCATTTAGGGTCCTTGACTGTTGGTTTGAGGATAAAAGTTTTATGAAGACTGTCGAAGATATTTGGAGCTCACAATAGTTTCTTGGTTGGGGTGGCTTTATGTTTAAAGAAAAACTTAAGACATTGATAATTGCTTTATATACGTAAATATTGCATCATATTTTGTAGTGATTATCCAATGTTTTCAGGATTTCTAACTTAGTTTGAATTCATTTAATATCAATTTGTATAGTTTTGAAAATTCTAACCATAGGAAACTATTTTGTGAGAAATATACTCAAATTTATGTTTTCAACAATAAGGGAAGAACACAAAGAATGAAGGCAGAAAGTGCTTAGCACCACATCGCGCTACGTATGACTGGCAGTTTATGCATTACTAAGCGCATGCTTGCGCTAAGCAAACTGTTCTTTCGAACTAAAGATTTGCTTAGCGGACAGGCTCGCTTAGCGACATGTGCTTTCGAACTGAAGCTGTGCTTAGCTGACATGCTCGTTTAGCGAAATGTTCTTTTGAACTGAAGATGCACTTAGCGGCCATGCTCACTTAGCGGAAGTCTTATATCTAAGATAAAGATCTGCAGAATTGCGAACCTACGCTTAGCGGAAGGTTGCGCTAAGTGAAGGTCCACTTATAGTATATAAGCTGCACTTGTAATTTTTTCTAAGACATTCAGACTTTGTTAGAATTTTGAGTTGCTTCTTCATCCTCTGTTCTTCTCTCCCATTTTGTAACCTTTTCAAAGCTTCTCATGACAATGAGAACCTAGTCCATTAGTGTTGAGGACATGGAACTAGGTGTTGAACATGTAAACGCTTTCCTTCATATCTATTCATTGAAATATTCAGTCTAAAGTTCATTTCTCTATCTTTATTCTTGTTATATGATTTGATAAGTTATATATGCATGTTTTAGAGTTTAACTACCATTGACAAATGCTTTTGCACTTGGAATTGAGTTTGGACTCTAATGGAGTGTATTTCTAGACATAGGATAGACTCCATTAGTTTCGTAAAGATCTCCGAGCTTCACCAAACCACTCCACTGAGCTTACTGAGACATCGGAGGTGAGGTTGAGCAGTTTAGGATTGATTTGAGCACTTCTAGATCGAAGTTAATCTGAAATATTGCTTTGAATGAAGAATATATTTTGCATGTTTACATGGAAAACAAACTGGTTGAACCAAATCTTCAACATATCCATCATCATCATTTCACACTCAAGCACACCAACTGTTTAATCATTGTCTTGAATCAACATTATCGTTTTTATTATTTATCTTTAGTGTTATTTGTTAGTATTTAACTTATTTTCTACTGTTACTATGTTCTACAACACAAACAACTTCTAAAACTAAATTAGTGCTTAAGAATTGATTACTTTACTAATAGTAAATATGGATAATTCTCTGTGGAATCGATATTAGGATCTTCCCTTTTATACTACTTGTGCGATATTTGGTACGCTTGCCAAAATATTTCATCAAGTTATTTGGTGTCGTTGCCGAGGAATTGTTCATATTATTTAGCGATTAGTATTTTTGTCAACTCTTAGTCATTAGTTCAATTTTGTCTATTATATAAAATTTCACTTAACTTATATTCGTTTTACATTTTGTTATTTCAAAGAAATTGCCTCTACCTCTATTTTGCATGTTTTTTGCTGCATAATTTTACAGCTTTCTGCTGCATAATTTGGCATTTTTTTGCATAAGTTTGCAGCGCTAATTCTGCATAATTTCTAAATAACTTACTTTACACTATGCCTCTTTAATTTCTGCATAACTTGTCATTCTTGAGTGCTTGCTAACCTACTTTCGAGTACTTGAAGTGTATGCAAGGTAGGATCCTAGAAGCTGATCTAATCCCATTGGATTCGGAGATAGAAAACACTTGTTGGAAGAACATCGTCGCAAGAAGAAAACGAGAAAGATAAGCGGCTTAAGAAGCTTCTTCTTCCTTACAACCACAAATTGAGATCCCTTCTAGTGCTGAAGAACCAATCATGGAAGACAATCAACCAAAACGCACTCTGGAAGACTATGTGGCTCCTGCCATTCCGGCTCACTTCACGAGTATCATGAGGCCGGAGGTACAAGCTGCAAGTGTCTCATATCCATCTTCACTCATCCAACTCATACAAGCCAATGTGTTCCATGGCTTACCTAATGAGGACCCCTATGCTCATCTGGCCACCTACATGGAGATTTGTAACACAATAAAATTGGCAGGGGTTCATGATCATGCAATCCGCCTCAACTTATTCTCATTCTCTCTGGCTAGAAATGGTAAGCAATGGCTCAATTCCTTCAAAGGTAACACATTTCAGAGTTGGGATGATATTGTGGCCAAATTCCTCAACAAATATTTTCTAGAGTCTAAAACTACTCAAGGGAAGACAGAGATTTCCTTTTTCACTCAGAGGGTCGAGGAATCTCTAAGTGGAGTGTGGGATCACTTTAGAGGATTGTTGAGGAAAACACCAACCCATTGCTTTAAGGAGCCAATTCAGATTACCATGTTCATTAATGGGTTAAAGAACCATACTAAGCAACTGTTGGATGCTTCAGCTGGAGGAAAGGTCAAGATGAAGACCGTGGAGGATGCCATAGCGTTGATTGAAAATATGGCTGCAGGTGATCATGCTATCACTCATGATAAGACTTATATTCCTCCAAGGAAAGGCATTTTGGAGCTACATTCTCAAGATGTCGTTTTAACTCAAAACAAAATCATAACCCAACAAATTGTGACTCTTACAAAACAATTGAGCAACCTTTCACAGCAACTGAAGAGTCTTCACACCCAAAACTCTCCTCCAAGGAATTTCTACTATCAAGTATGTAGAGGAGACCAAGAAAATGGTGTGTGTATGATCTTAAAAGGGCCACATGAAGAAATGAGCTACATGGCCAACAACAACAATAATCGTGGAGGTAATTACAGTAGTTACAATTAGGGCTAAGGGGGGAACCAAGGCGGAAGCTACAACTGTGAGTGACAATCACATCCCAGGAACAACTATAACAAGGATTCAAGAGGTCCATTAAATAGACCTCAGCATCAAGGACCCTCTATGTATGAGAGGCAGAACAAGTTGGAAGACTCTTTCACCCGATTCTTGGATGTGGCCGCCTTCAACCATAAGAGCACTCAAGCCTTCATTAAGAACTTAAAAGTCCAATTGGGATAGTTGGCCAATCAAGTGGTGGAAAAATTCAATGGAAAATTCATTGTCAATACGGAGGTGAACCTAAAAGAGCAATGCAATGCTGTAATGACTAGAAGCAGATGCATATAAGACATTGCTCGTGAAGCACCAGAACTAAAAGCAACAGAAGATAATGTCCCCAATGGAGTGATAGAAGATGTGTTAAGTGAGGAGGAAGCTGAGAAAGGTCAAGAAGAAAGAATAACAGCTGACCAGGGAGATGATGCATGCAAAGATGGTGGAATTTTTTACTGAAGAGGCACCACCAATGCAAGAGCCCAAGCACTAATTGGCAAGGAAAGCTAAGGAAGCTCCAGAATAAGAGGTCACCAAGAATTTACCTTATCCTCTGATTCCTTCAAGGAAAGACAAGGAAAGGTATTTTACTAGAAGTCTTCAAGAAGTTGGAGATCACCATTCCCTTCAGTGAAGTGCTACAACAGATGCCTTTGTATGCCAAGTTCATGAAGGATTTGGTTACTAAGAAGAGGAAGTACATTGACGAAGAGACCATCAATGTTCAGGGCAACTATAGTACCATCATCCAACGGACCCTACCACCAAAGTTCAAAGATTCAGGCAGTTTCACAATTCCTTGCACCATTGGAGAGATTTCCATAGGGAAAGCCTTAATTGACTTAGGTGCTAGCATCAATTTAATGCCGCTTTCAATGCTTCGAAGAATTGGAGACTTGGAATTGAAGCCAACCTGGATGACTCTCCAACTTGCAGATCGCTCCATCAAATATTCTCATGGTGTCATAGAGGATGTCATAGTTAAGGTAGGAGAATTCACCTTCCCTGTCGATTTTGTCATTATGGACATAGAGGAGGACAGGGAGGTGCCCTTAATTCTAGAAGACCTTTTACGATGACGACGAATGTAGTGGTAGATATGGGCAAAGGATATCTCCAGCTAAGCGTGGCCGATCAAAAGGTCATCTTTAACATCTTTGAAGCCATGCACCACCAAAGCGACATTAAGAATTGCCTTCGCATTGACTCATTTGAAGAAGTGGTGGAAGTTACTTAGTAGTTGACTTTACACTCCCCACTAGAGTGAGTCCTAGTCAATTCCATAGATTACCTCACTGTAGAGGAAGAAAATGAAGTCCAAGAGTACAAATATCATTTGGAGAAGCTGAAAGAAATTCCTCCAAGTTAGAATATCTATGAAAAGTTAATGAATGACAAGGTGGAAAGGCCTAAGCTTGAGTTGAAGACCTTACCTTCTCATCTGAAATACATGTTTTTGGAAGAAAAGGAAGGTAAACCAATAATCATTAGCAATTCTCTATCTTCTAAGGAAGAAACACAACTTGTGGAACTTCTCAAGCGTTATCAAGAAGTTGTAGGTTGGCACATCTCTGATCTCAAGGGAATCAGTCCATCTCATTGTATACACAAGATCATGATGGAAGCCGAATACAAGCCAGTGTGACAACCTCAGAGGTGACTTAACCATCCTATGAAGGCAGAAGTGAGGAAAGAAATGTTGAAACTTCTGGAGGTTGGGATGATTTACCCCATCTCCAACAGTAGCTGGGTGAGTCCAGTCCAAGTAGTGCCAAAGAAAGGTGGAATGACGATGATTCGCAATGATAACAATGAGTTGATACCTACTCGGACTGTCACAGGTTAGAGAATGTGTATAGACTATAGAAAATTGAATAACGCCACAAGAAAAGACCATTTCCCTTTGCCCTTCATGGACCAAATGTTAGAAAGGTTAGCTGGGCAAGCTTACTACTACTTTTTTGATGGCTACTCTGGATATAATCATATAGCAGTGGACCTAGAGGATCAAGAAAAGACTGCCTTCAATTAGCCTTCTGAAGTTTTTGCTTACCAGAGGATGCCATTCGGATTATGTAATGTTCTGGCCACGTTTTAGTGCTACATGCTTGCTATCTTTGCCGACTTGGTAGAGAAATGCATTGAAGTATTTATGGACGACTTTTCTGTCTTTGGGGCTTCGTTTGGCCTATGTCTCTCCAACCCTGAGCTGGTATTGAAGAAATGTAAGGAGAGTAACTTGGTGCTAAATTGGGAGAAGTGTCACTTTATGGTGTAAGAGGGAATTGTGCTTGGGCACAAAATTTCAATAAAAGGGATTGAAGTGGACAAGGCAAAGATTGATGTAATTTCCAAGCTACCACCACCAGCAAATGTGAAGAGGGTGAAGAGTTTTCTTGGTCATGCCGAGTTCTACAGAAGATTCATCAAGGATTTCTCTAAGATCGCCAGATCGCTCAATTCCTTGTTAGCAAAAGACATCAAATTTAGCATGAGCGAAGAATGCTTAACCGCCTTTTATGCCTTGAAGGATAAGCTTATCTCTACACCAATGATAATTGCTGCTGATTGGAGTCAAAACTTTGAGTTGATGTGTGATGCCAGTGACTGCGCAGTGGGAGTTGTTCTAAGATAGCGGAGGAACAAACTCTTTCACTCCATCTACTATGCCTCCAAGGTGCTTAGTAACGCTCAACTCAACTATGCCACTACAGAAAAGGAACTACTGCCCATAGTATATGCTTTGGAAAAATTTAGATCCTATTTGGTAGGATCTAAAGTGGTTATTTACATTGACCATGCGGCTATAAAGTATCTCCTTACCAAGCCATACTCCAAACCCAGAATAATTCGATGGGTGCTACTTCTTCAAGAATTTGATATTGAGATTAAAGACAAGGGGAGCAAAAATTCAGTTGTAGACCATTTATCTCGCCTAATAAATGAAGAAGTTATCAATAAAGAGCTAGAGATTAGAGAGGAGTTTCTTGATGAATTCCTCATGATGGTGCAAGAAAGGCCTTGGTTCGCAGACATCACCAATTATAGAGTTGCCCATGTGATGCTAGAAGGGTTGAATTGGCATCAAAAGAAGAAATTCTTGAGAGACTGCACTTATTATGTCTGAGATGATCCTTTCTTGTTTAAGATTGGGGCCAATCAACTTTTAAGGCGATGTGTTCCACAAGAAGAAGCCAAGAATATTCTGTGGCATTGACATAACTCACCTTATGGAGGTCATTATAATGGTGGATGCACAGCTGCTAAGGTACTTCAATCAGGCTTTTACTGGCCGACGTTGTTCAAGGATACTTTTGAACATGCTGAAGCATGTGATAAATGCCAAAGGACAAGGAGCATATAAAAAAGGCATGAAATACCTCCAAAATATCCTTGAAGTAGAGGTCTTTGATTGCTGGGGCATTGACTTTGTTGGCCGTCTCCCTCCTTCGTACTCAAATGAATACATCTTGGTAGATGTGGACTACGTGAGCAAGTGGGTTGAGACTGTGACATGTCAGAAAAGTGATGCCAAAACTATCATCAAATTCCTAAAGCGACAAATTTTCACAAGGTTTGGAGTACCTCACATGTTGATAAGTGATGAAGGAACACATTTCTGCAATGAAGCTCTTTCAAAAGTCCTCTAACATTATGCGGTGTGACACAAGGTAGCATCACCCTATCATCTGTAAACCAATGGCCAAGCAGAAGTTTCCAATAAAGAAATCAAGAAAATCCTGGGAAAGATAGTGGCAGCATCAAGGAAGGATTTGGCACACAAGCTAGATGATTCCCTTTGGGCCTATAGGACTGCATTGAAGACTCCAATTGGTTTCACACCATTTTAGATGGTATATGGCAAGGCTTGTCACCTTCTAGTGGAAATGGCTCACAAAGCTTGGTTGACAATTAAATTGCTCAATTTTGATTCAACAATGGCGGCTGACAAGAGAGGACTTCAGCTATTAGAATTAGAGAAAATGAGGACTCAGGCCTATGAGTCCTCAAAGCTCTACAAACAGAAGACCAAGAGATATCATGATAAGAAGCTACTAAAGAGGAAATTTCATGTAGGACAGCGAGTGCTCCTATTCAACTCAAGACTCTAGCTTTTCCCTGGGAAGTTGAAATCCAAGTGGTCTGGGCCCTTCATAATCAAAGATGTCAAATCTTATGAACCAATAAAGATCATGGATCCATTAGCGAAAGACCCACAAACAAGCTGGGTAGTAAATGGGCAAAGACTCAAAGGCTATCATGGTGGAGATATTGAAAGGCTTACAACAATCATACATCTACAAGATCCTTGATCTTGTCAATCGTCAAGCTAGTGACGTTAAAGAAGTGCTGGTTAGGAGGCAAACCAGGTTTGTTCTCTTTCATTGTCCTGTTTTGATTATAATAAGAGCTTATGTCTCTGCATCTCTCGCTAAGCGCAAGCTTGTGCTAAGCTAGCTCTACAACATTCTACAGAGCGTGCTAAGCGCGTATCTTCGCTTAACAAGAGTTTGGCTCGAAGTGTTATTGCACTAAGCGCAAACCAGCGCTTAGCGGCTTTTTGACTCAAATTGGAATTGCGTTAAGCACAAGATCACACTAAGCTGGCTTTACAACATTTTGCAGAGCGTGCTAAGCGAAGTTTTAGTTCAAATTGTTTCCTCGCTAAGCGTTAATATTCACTCAGCACAAAAAAAAAAAAAAAGGATAAGAGGATGCGCTAAGCACGCAGGTGCACTAAGCACATGAATCGCAACTATAGGGCAGTTGCAAAACTACCCACTTCCCCTCTCTCCCACCTTTTGTTTTAATTTTTTAGTTCCCACTCACACACACACACACTTAACCCTAATTCCATCTTCCTAATTACTACTCCATTGCTCACGCTGTCACTCCTCACTTGCACTCAGTGCATTCTTCTTTCACACACCCACTCACTCATTGCATTCTTCTTCTTCCTCGTGCATTACATTTTCTCCTTCTCATTCTTCTTCCTCACTTTGCAAACAGGTAAGTCTCACACACCCTTTTGTTATTTTAATTTCGTTTTCATTTTCTATTTTGGCATTGTTGTTCTCTCTAGTGTGTATTGAGTTTGGGTTGCTTGCTGATTAGACTAGGTTTCACTTTCTTTTCATTTTGATTTTCGTTTTTGGGTCTAGCGTTTTTTAGGTTTATCTATTTGGGATTTTTGTATTCACGCTAAGCGTGCATATGCAATTCTGGGTTTTTGTTCTTCATGTTCTTGAATTTGAGTTTCAGATTCAAGCGCTGCTATGCGCACCATCGCATTAAGCACAAAGTCTTGTAATGTTCAAGTTTCTGATGTTGTGTATTCATGGATCTGGAAAATTTCCAGATCCAAGCGCCACTAAGTGAATACTCTTGCTAAGCGCACTTTTATTATGTCTCGCTCAAAGAAGATTCGTGCTGAGCGAATTTTTACCCCAAACACCAGTAATTCAAGGATTCGCTAAGCGCGAGATGGTGCCTAGTAAGCTTACTTTGTTTTCCTATTAGTGTTTATTTGCAAGTTCAACACCACTAAGCGAGACTTCTCACTAAGCACGCTTAGTGTCTTAGGCATGCTCAGCGGAACATCGTGTTGAGCGAAGTTTGCACTTAGTGCGTGTGGCCTGTTTTGCTATGTTTTTCTTTCCTTTTCTACTCTATTTTACTATGTATTCCTTCCTTGTTATGCTTTAATTTTCCTTTTGATGTTTCTTAGGTGTTCACTTAGCACGATCCAGCACTGAGAAACACCTATGTTTCTCACTAATCTGTTTTGTTTTTTGTATTTTTTTTTTTTTTTAGTATAGATAACCCCTAAATTTCGTAACAACCGTGGCACATCTTCGACTGCACCGCTTGCACCTGCTGCAACACACGAAAGAGTCATCTATCCATATGACGTCGACTATTTCTCCTCCTTTGAAGCCCAAGAGAGATTTGAGAATGAACTCATGAGTCGAGGACTCATTCCTGAGCGTCCTGTAAAATTACTCCGGGTGACTATGATGTCTTCCGCAATGAGTTGCAACACCATGGTTGGCTAAAAAAGTTGTGCTCTCTGCCGGATAAGTCCATTAATGAACCTTTGATCAAAGAATTCTACACCAACATTTATGACCCAGAGGGAGAATATAAGGTGGTTGACCGGCAATGCAAGGTTGAGGGGAAAAGCATCCGCTGGGATGGTGTAGTTGTTATCAATCGCTTTCTACAAACCCCTCCGATACTTGTAGGCGAAACCGAGAAGACTCAATTTGACATTTTCCTCAGCCAATACAAGGACCCCAATGTTATCATAGCGCTATTATGCATACCAGGCAAGGGATATGTCAAGAATAGGGATGGAGTCATTACGAAGATTGTGCGGCCAAATGTGACCACCTTGACTCAAGCGTAGTCTACTTTCTCCTACTACACACTAGCATCTAGCTTACACACCTCTGATGTTACAGTGGAGAGGGCCAAATGGATATATGCCCTTATTATGAAGATGGATATGAATGTGTGTAGTTTCATATTCAATCAGATTTCCACCATGGCTCACTCCAACTTCAACAGATTAGGTTTTCTAGCTCTCATATCTGTGTTGTGCAACGCAAAAGGTGCCAGCTCTAGTGCCCCAGTCCTCTTAAAGATGAGCCCCCCAATCACCTTCAAGTACATCTATACTTTTTGCTACAACGAGGCTGATCCCAATAGACTTGAGCTTCCTCCCAACACCAGAAAGTGACCCCGCACCAAGACAGTTTTTGGGAGCTCTTCATCTGCTACGTCAACTGTTACCAAAGACATGCTTCAAACCACTCTCAATGGTCTAGAACTCACACTCAATCAGCAGATAGAAGAGTGGACCAATGCGTTATACCGGGGTTAATGTATGTTCATTGAAAATCTGCACCACCTCTCCCTTCAATCGCTTGTCATGTCCTTGGATGCCTTCCAGGCCCATATGCAATGGCCTGCAGACAGGCCTTCTTTTTCACAAGGGGGTGGTGGTGGTCACCAAAGAGTTGAGGAAGAAGGGAATCAACAAGGTGATGATGAGGAGAACCAGGAGGATGATGCAGGAGATGACAACCTGAGGATGACCTGGAGGAGGATTAGCCCAGATGTGAATCATGGCCGTTTACAAGAGGCTAAGTGTTTTAAATATTTTGTCATTTGAACAATTTTTACTATTTCTGTTTATTTTACTTTACATATTTAACAGTTTTATAATTTAGCATTTCTGTGGTAATTAATCTTTTTGTGCAACGTTGGATGTCTTGCGAACATTTGGTTCAGTTCTATGTTTGAAATATTGTTTTTTTTTAACCTTTGGCACAATTGTTTTCAAATTGGGTGAGAGCGTGTTGTTAGGTTGCTTAGTCTTGAGGACAATGTATGCATGTGAGTTTGGGGAATTAATAACTGTGAGCATTTGACTTTTGAAGGACTTGTGAACATTGTGAAAATTAACCGATAAGTGTAAGAATTATACTGTGAGAGAACAATTGAGTTGTTGCACTAATTTTTGAATGATTCTCTGAATTGCTATGTGCATAATTAATGTGGAAATGATCAAGGTCTTGTTTGCTTAGAGTGATTCCTAGAGCCAAAAAGTCAATCTAGTAAGGTTGAGAGAATCCTTTACTAAACCCTTGAGCCTAATAGACAACTATTTTGTCTTGTGAACCTAGAACCTAAACAAGAATTGCCTACCTTACCTTAGGGAATAGGAAAGCATATCTTTTATGGTTTGAGACAAAATTGTTCCAAATTTGGGTGAGTCGGGTGAAGATCCACACTAAAAAGAAGAAATGACAGCAACACACTTGCTACAATGTGAATCACAAGAGGCAAAGCCTAAAAAAAAATTGAATAATTGAAAATTCAATCAATTGTGATTCAAGCATAAAGCAGTATTGTCCAACTATGGAAATTACTATGAGGCATATGAGGGAAATTGGTAATCAAGAAGGGAGATAAAGATATGCTTTCTTAAACCCTTGGGAATTTTAATTCAAGAAAAACCAATGTTCTTTGTAGCCCAGCCACGATTCAAACCTGATTAAGACCTTAGTGATCCACATTGTTTGTATAGGTGTAATGAATTGGGAAGAAATTCAAAGTCTAAGTGCGCAATTTCATTTGGAATAAATTGATCATCTCATACTATTTATACACTGAGTATTGAGTGAAACACTGGCATTGTGAGGGTCATGGTGTTCACTTGAACTTCAATTGTTAAATGCTCCTTTGTTGGTTTGCTGAATTTGTGCATGTTGAAAACTCTCTTTGTACCCTTAATGTGACTGATCTCAATTGAGAACACCTTTTGCTCAAAGTGTCATTGGTTTTAAGCTTGATTTCGACCTGTCAATTGTTCCTTTACATCCACTTTGTTGCTATGAAAATATTATTTTTTGCTTGAGGACAAGCAAAGCTTTAGTTTGGGGGAGTTTCACAATCGCTTTATATACGTAAATATTGCATTATATTTTGTAGCGATTATCCAATGTTCTCAGAATTTCTAACTTAGTTTGAATTCATTTAATATAGATTTGTATAGTTTTGCAAATTCTAACCATAGGAAACTATTTTGTGAGAAATATACTCAAATTCATGTTTGCAGGCCTAGGTTCAATAATAAGGGAAGAACACAAAGAATGAAGGCAGAAAGCGCTTAGCACCACATCTCACTAAGCGCATATAGCGATGAGCGCCATATCACGCTGCGCCCGACTGGCGATTTATGCATCGCTAAGCGCATGCTTGCGCTAAGCGAACTGTTCTTTCAAATTGAAGATTCGCTTAGCGACATGTGCTTTCGAACTGAAGCTGCGCTTAGCTGACATGCTTGCTTAGCGAAATGTTCTTTCGAACTGAAGATGCGCTTAGCGGCTATGCTCGCTTAGCGGAAGCCCTATAACTGAGATAAAGATCTGCAGAATCGCAAACCTGTGCTTAGCAGAAGGTCGTGCCAATTGAAGGTCCACTTATAGTATATAAGCTGCACTTGTAATTTTTTCTAAGACATTCAGACTTTGTTAGAATTTTGAGCTACTTCTTCATCCTCTGTTCTTCTCTCCCATTTTGAAACCTTTTCAAAGCTTCTCATGATAATGAGAGGTTAGTCCATTAGTGTTGAGGACTTGGAACTAGGTGCTGAACATGTAAATGTTTTCCTTCATATCTATTCATTGAAATATTCATTCTAAAGTTCATTTCTCTATCTTTACTCTTGTTATATGATTTGATCAATTATATATGCATGTTTTAGAGTTTAACTGCCATTGACAAATGCTTTTGAACTTGGAACTGAGTCTGAACTCTAATAGAGTGTATTTCTAGACATAGGATAGACTCTATTAGCTTTGTAAAGATCTCCAAGCTTCACCAAACCACTCAACTGAGCTTAGCGAGACATCGGAAGTGAGGTTAAGCAGTTTAGGCTTGATTTGATGAGACATCACGTTTTGAGCACTTCTAGATCAAAGTTAATCTAAAATATTGCTTTGAATGGAGAATATATTTTGTACATTTACATGGAAAGCAAATCGGTTGAACCAAATCCTCAATATATCCACCATCATCATTTCACACTCAAGCATGCCAATTGTTCGATCATCGTCCTGAATCAACATTATCGTTTTTATTATTTATCTTTAGTGTTATTTGTTAGTATTTAGCTTATTTTCTGTTGTTACTATGTTCTACAACACAAACAACTTCTAAAACCAAATTAGTGTTTAAGAATTGATTACTTTACTAATAGTCAATACAGATAATTCTCTGTGGAATCAATACTAGGATCTTCCCTAAAAAGTGAATTAAAGGTATGGAACCAGGAACATTTCGGTGATCTAAACAAAAAGAAGAATTAGTTACAGAAAGAGCTGAATGAGTTGGAAGCACTTGAGGAAGGGGGAAACCTTGGGGAAGGAGATCGCTGAAGAAAATTGGAGGTGCAAGAAGATCTTTGGAAAGTGATGAGATGCAATGACTCACTTACCAGGCAAAAGGCTAGAGGTTGATGGCTATTGGAGGGCGATAAAAATTTAAAATACTTTCATTCTTGTCTCAAGTGGCATAGAAGGAAAGGAATGATGAAGGGACTTTCAATTGATGGCGTGTGGGTGGAAGAGCCTAGTTGAGTTAAGCAGGAAATTCAAAACTTCTTTGAAAATAGATTTCGTGAAACAGAGTCAGGTAAACCTAAATTGGATGGTGTTCGATTTAACCAATTATTCGAGTCGGAGATCATTGGACTAAATGATAGGTTTGCTGAATCAAAAGTGAAGGAGGCTGTATGGGATTGCGGGGATTATAAATCACCTGGACCGAACGGCTACAATTTTCACTTCATTAAAGCCTTTTGGTCTCTGATGAAGCGTGATGTGATGAGGTTTATGGGGGAATTTCATACCAACGTTATTTTTCCTAAGGGAGAAAACTCCTCATTTATTGCCCTTATTCCCAAGGTGCATGATCTACAAGGTCTGGAACATTATAGGCATATCTCCCTGGTTGGTTGTATGTACAAGATTGTGGCAAAAGTCCTTTCTAATAAACTGAAAAGGGTTCTTGGATCGGTCATTGATGAGCATCAATCAACTTTTCTCGCGGGATGTCATTTACTACACAGCGCGCTAGTTGCTAATGAGGCGATCGATGAAGCAAAGAAGAGGAAGAAAAGATGCATGTTCTTCAAGGTTGACTATGAGAAAGCTTATGACTCAATCAATTGGGACTTTCTTAAGTATATGATGAAGAGATTGAGCTTCACTGATAGATGGTTAAAGTGGATTGATGGTTGCCTGACCAGTAGTAGGGTCTTAGTTCTCGTCAATGATAGCCCGTCTAAAGAATTTGCGGTTTCCAAAGGGTTACGTCAAGGTGATCCCCTTGCTCCGTTTCTCTTTAACATCATTGCTGAGGGACTCAGCGGGATGATGAGGGAAGTCATAAGGAAAAACCTATTTGTAAGTTTTTTGGTGGGTGACAAAAAGGTGCTTGTTAACCTCCTTCAGTATGCGGACGGTACTCTTTTTATTGGGGAAGCTACTCTTCAGAATGTTATATCTATTAAAAGTATGCTGGCTTGTTTTGAACTGGTTTCTGGTCTTAAAGTCAACTTTAACAAGAGTGGCTTCAGTACTATCAAGGTCGATGAGTCGATTACGGAGAGATATGCCGATCTCCTAAACTTTAGAATCTTACATATCCCTATTGTTTACTTAAAGATCTCTATTGGTACGAATCCTAGGATAGCTGACACTTGATCTCCTGTCATATCCAAACTATCTAAGAAGTTGGGGGGGGTGAAAACACAAAACTTTATCTTTTGTGGGTAGGATGTGCTTAATTAACTCTGTTCTCTCATCTTTGCTAATCTTTTATCTTTCTTTTTTTAAGCTACCAACACTTGTTGGGAATTCAATTATCAGGTTACAAAGGGATTTTTTGTGAGGCAATGAGGCTAGTAAAAGGAAAACACGTTGAGAAAGTTGAGACAATATTTGCAAACCAAAAAATCTTAGGGGTTTGGGAATTAAAAACATCTTCAACTTTAATGCCTTATTGCATGGTAAGTGGAGGTGGGAACTCATGGAGGAAAAGGAGTGTTTGTGGAGTGATGTGTTAAAGTCTAAGTTTGGGGGGTGACAGGGGTTGACTAGTGGGGTGGCTAGTTCTTATCACTCCACATGGTGGAAAGACCTTTGTAAGACTTGTGGGGGGGTAGCTAATGATAATTGGTTTGATTCGTTGGCTGTGTGAAGAGTCGGATGTGGGGACAAAACACTTTTTTGGAGTGACACATGGGTGAGGAGTGAGCCTCTTTCTTGTAAATACCCCCGTTTGTTTGTGACGTCGTCTCAGAGGGAAAATAAAGTAAGTGAGATGGGCGATTGGAGTGGCGGTGAGTGGCACTGGAACTTAGAGTGGCATAAGGAAATCTTTATTTGGGAACTGGAACAATTGAATATGTTACTTTCTAATGTGTACGGTTATAACTTGCGACAATTTTCGGAGGACTCCTGGCTATGGCATGGTGAATCTGATGGACGATATTCGATAAAATCAGCATACGCTAGTATCATTGAATTGTTTGGAGAAATCTCAATGATTGATATTTTGAGGGTCTCTTGGAAGATGAAGATACCTCCCAAGATCAGTGTTCTATTGTGGAGGATGTTTAGGAATCGCTTACCCTCAGGTGACAACCTGATATTCTGTTACAGAGGAACATTGGGGTTGATGAAGGAAATCACAACTGTAAATTCTATCTTAATTGTCTTGAAATTGTAGATCATGTGCTATTTTGGTGTCCGACAATTATGGAGGCTTGGAACACGTTATAGATGGATACATTTATCTGTGGTGCTCCCTCATTCAGCTGACGACCATTTCTACCAGCATACTCTTTTGGAGGTCAACAAGATCAAGCAAATGTGGTGGAAAACATTGTGGTGCGCAGTGGCATGGTCGGTTTGGAAAACTAGAAATGATATTATCTTTAACAATAAGGCTTTTAACATACAAAATTTGTTACAAGAGGTTCTATTTCTATCTTGGAGTTGGATAAAAGCATTTGATGAGACTTTTTGTTATTATCTCACACTGTGTGCCTTAATCCCTGTGCATATTTTTTGGGTGCTTGAGATTTGTTTATTGTGGGTTTCGGATAATTTTTTGGGTTTATAGGAATCATGTATAGCTCATGGTGGACAAAAGGGATATATTGGATTAACATATAGCATTAGAGTTGGGCTGTTAGTGAGTCTGATTTGGTAGGATCATTTTTTGTCAGGTGCGATCTGCTCTATTGCCCCTGGGTATTGCTTGTGTGGCTATAACCAAGGTTTTTTGCAACAGTGTGGTGTTCCTCATACAGGTATAGGTTGGGATACACGTTCCTTTGATACCTTTTTTCGTATATATATTTATATTTATTTTGCTGAGCAAAAAAAATAAAAATAAAAATACTTATAAATATTACACTGAAAATATAACTAATGTTTCCTATTGTCTAACTCAAATTAATGTTTGGTGTTCTTAGATATCAGTTACTATGTTGATCTCAAAGCATTGGTATCAAATGAAGCTTGGTAACAGCCTGAGATCGATTTCGTGATTTTCTGGTCTTTTTATTCCTCGCGCAAGTAGTTTTCGAGAGGGCTTGACCTTGGATGAGAACCAATTTTCGTATTACACAATCGGGATGAAATTTAGTGGGGCTTTCATTACAATTGTATTGTAGGGGGTCTGATTCATTCTTCACTTCTTGTTTGATTGATCTACCATTGATCCAACCCAAACGAGCCTACCCCTCTCATGTTGATATGGTCAATTTAGAAAAAAAAAGTTAGAAATTTGTTTGAATTTTTTCTTATGAATTTAGAGGATGTAGTAATAATCGATTAATCATGGGGAGACGGGATTGTTGCATTTTCCACCATGTCAAAGGTTTCTTTACAAAATGGTGTTTTAATTATGCTTTGAACAATGCATTTTCTTTTTGATTAATTGTGAAGAGAAAACGAAACAAAATCAATCATCTAGCAAAATTATTCTTTATCAGTTATGAACACATGAAACTTGCATGTTGAAGGGAAGGGGTATGAAAAGAGGGTATTTTTGAAATAAAAATTAAGAAGGGAGGTATAAAATTAAAAGATGGAGGTATATATGTCAAAAGCCAAATAGTAATCTCACTCAATGACACTTTTTTGAATATGTATTTATTATTTTCAGCCGAGATCTAACTTGTACTTTGGAGAGCCTTATGGGGGTATCATATCCTTCAGCACTACATACTTAAAAAGGATTCGACATTCAGACTTGAAAGACATCAATTAGTCATTCTTAAAAGGATTTGGCCATTTAGACTCGGAAGGATTTGACCATTCCGCACCACATATTTGGAATGGTTTAACTATTCAATATTACATATTTGAAAAGATTTGACATTCGATCCCACGTACCTTTGAAGGATTCAACCAATTCAACACTACTTACTTGGAAGAGTTTAGCATTCAACACCACATGCTACATGGCAAGAGGACTTAGACTACCTAAAATAGCAGGAAGTGATGTAATGTGAGTGTATTCCGTAATGTAACAACATTTTTATATAGATGTTCATAAATTTTAAGATCTTATGAAATTCTTTTTTTTTTTTTATTATTTACATTTTAATTTTAATATTCACTTCACTTTTTTTAAGGATCCACCTTTATTCATTTTTAGATTAGTTTCATGCTTTAATTAAATTAATTTCTTATAAAATATTATAGCTAGCTTGATTGTATCATAACTTAATTTTTTTAGTATCATTCTTTTAAAGAATTGTTACATAATTTGTTATTAGTCATTTCTAAAAACACTCAATTATTTTCCTTGAGTAATTTAAAAAATAAGCCCGTGCATCGCAGGGTCCTTAATCTAGTTTTTAAACAATCTCACCGATTATATATGATTGTCTGTGGTTTGGTTTACACTACTGCTTGCAAATAACTTAGAATATCAAATATTTCCCTCTTCCTTAGAAGTTGAATTTCATGGCAGTCATGATTGTAAACAGCCTTCTGCGACTGCAATTGCGGCCGCAATATTACTGTTGCGCTAGTGACCGCAACCGCATCGGCAACCGCAGCGGCGGCATCAGCACCCTTTCTCTTTCTCGTACTCGTTCTGGCCGCCCTGAATACATTCCCGGCCACATTCCCGATCCATCCTACGTCCGCATCCTGGACACCACGCTTCGCGACGGCGAGCAGTCACCCGGAGCCGCCATGACATCCGACCAGAAGCTCCGGATTGCTCGGCAGCTCGCGAAGCTGGGCGTGGACGTGGTGGAAGCCGGGTTCCCTGCGGCGTCGCAGGAAGACTTCAACGCTGTAAAAATGATAGCGCGAGAAGTCGGCAATGGCTGTGACGCTGAAGGGTATGTCCCCGTGATTGCAGCCTTATGTAGGTGCAATGAGAAGGACATAGCGAGAGCGTGGGAGGCTGTGAAATACGCTAAGAGGCCAAGGCTTATACCATTCATAGCAACGAGTCCAATTCACATGGAGTATAAGCTCAGAAAGACCAAAGAAGAGGTTATTCAAATTGCTCGCGATATGGTCAAGTTTGCACGCACTTTAGGCTGTCAAGACATCGAGTTTGGCGCCGAAGATGCAGCCAGGTTCACTTCAAAAAACCTCTCTCTTATTATCATTGTTTAAAACTCGTCGATTTCGTACTTTCATTTATTTTTAAGTGTTCTACTTGTCGCCTGTATCCTCCTAAAATCTAAAAGGATTCGATTGAGATTTCGATAAAGACACATAAAACATAGAATGAGAACTTTATGGTTTGGATTCTTCTTTCACCAATTGAAACACTGAAATCTAATCAACATGGGAGCTCCCCACCTCCACCCTCATAATTTTGGACTCTTCTATCATTCTATACATCTCATTATCATTCCCTAATTAGAATCCTTTAAATAATAAGTATTAGTTATTTTATTCCTTCAAATTAAAAATTATTTTTTTTAGTCATTTATATTTTTAAAATATTTTTTTAATACTATTAAAATCAATTTGTGTCCGTAAAAAACTTTCACAAATTATAAAATTAACTAACAGAACAAGATTATTTTATATTGTATCACTTTTTTTTTCATAATTAATATGTTACAATTTTAAACAAAAAATAGTGGTGCAACATAAAAAAAAAAAAAAAGTCATTTTAATATAAATTAGTAATGTGTCAATTATCATTTAGTTTAGTCACTATAGCATGCATGTATGTACATCATCTGTACAAGAATTTATCCGGATACTAATGCTAACCCTCTATTAAGTTTTAGCTTTATATTTAGTGATGTTTCATTCCCTCATAGTAATAAGCAACCATCTAGAATACCTTATCAGTCCTGAGTAGGTCTACATTGAATCCCACATTTACTACTTTCCTTTATTATATTTTCTGTTAATTTGCTGTGGAATTTTATAAGAAACAGTTCTTCTAAAAATATCAGTTCTCCACCATACTGCCAGAGTGTCACTCCAATGTTAAGAACGCATCCATTTGTTTGGGGATGGTCTAATAATTTTTTTTTTATATGCCATGATCTTGAACAAAATAAATAATTAAACACGTTTAAATTTTATATGTTGTCAAGGCAATTAATTATATTGTCCCCACGTGTTTTGATTTCTTCTCTTTTTCTTTTAGTTTTATATATTATTTCAGTTTTTGTCTAAAATAATAATAATTAATTATAAATTGTTATTGGTGTGATTTTTAAATTCTAACTAGCTAGGATGAACTATCTTATAGGTAATGTATGTTAAATCATCAAAAAAAATACATGAAATAGGAAGTACTAGTTTTAAGATGATTAATTATTGATACAGTTGACTAAGTACAAAAACAGTAGCCATGTGACCATCACGTAAAACTAGGTCTGCACCACCAGGGTGGTTGTTAATAGGACGAGATTTCCTCGTGTGAAAAACAAGTCATGTTTCTGCGGTCTAATGATATAACTATTCATTTTTATTTTATAATAAAAAAATTATTAATATATATATATGGCTTGTCGTCTTAGAGCGGTGAGCTGATCTCATTGCACGAGGATTTGAAGATCAACTATTTTTTAAAGTTTATTCACATTTCTGTCAAATCATTTACAGTATGATACATTAATTAAATTAAATATATTATTTTAAATTTTTAAATAATTTTTTATTTTAATTGATGTAGCATAATATAATATAAGTAGTTGGATGGGAATAAAAACAGTAATCTCCATTCTCGCATGAGATCCGTTCCCAATTGTTAATATATATATATATATATATATATATATATATATATATATATATATATATATATATTAATTGAGTGCTGGTCATCTCCAAAATAAAACAACCAACAGCTTGAATTAATGGTTAATAAAATAGTGGTGGCAAGTGCACCGATGGTGGTCAATTTTAGAGAAATAATAATAATAATAATAAAAAAGAGTTTGAGCTATCATGTTCTCTCTGTCATTGGTTCACCCGTTCAATCATCATGCATCTTTATTATATAAAGTAATATACACAAGTTCATAAAAAAAAAAAGTAATATACACAAGCATGGGACTATATCATGATAATTTTTATATGGTAATCAAATTTAATTATATCAATCATTAATATGGGGCTAATTATAAGTATCGGATTGTATATTATAATTAGCTATGGTGTTAATAAAATAAAATAGTTACATTAGTATTTAATATTTGTAAATGTGAAAGAATCAAAATATAATTAAAAGGAAAGTAAGAAATATATTTTATTTATCATTTATGTATAATTAATAAAATATAACAGAAAATTTTTGATTAGTTAACATATTCATGGATTCTAATTTATTTGATTTAATTTAATAGTTGTGAAGTATAAAAAAAAAAATCTATTAGATAGCACTTGAACAATTTCCATGTGAAGTATAAAACAATTTTTTTAATAGCACGTTAAACAATTTCTTAAAACATTATCATATATCAAAAAATTTTAAATTAGATATATAATTTATTATATGTTGTTATATACAAATTAAAAAATTATTCTCCCCTCGTTAAAATATTCACGGAACAACGCACTAGTTGATATGATTTTTAAATTCTAACTAGGATGAACTATCTTATAGGTAATGTATGTAATGCATTAAAAAAACATGAAATGGGAAGTAGCTAGTTTTAAGGTGATTAATTGATACAATTTACTAAAGGACAAACACAGTAACCACGTGATCATCACATAAATATTAACACTTTTTTTTTTTGAGTTTTCTGAATTTGTATGTTATTTTTTTTTTATTATGGAATATCAAAATATTTTCTAAAGAACAAAAGATGGAGATAAAAAATAATAAATGAAATGAAATTTTATTAATTACAAGGATTATAGAGAATATGTCTAGTGTGAGAGTATACAATACAATTCTAAATTAACCAATAAATATTTTACTGCTTCAAATACTATATTTATTATTGAGGATTTGCATTCCCTTGGGTGGTTGTTAATACTTAATAGACTGATGGTGGTTAATTTTAGAGAAATAATAACAATAAAGAGTTTGGGCTACCATGTTCTCTTCCCCATTGGTTCACCTGTTCATGCATCATCCTTAGGTTTGAAATGAATGAGAGGCGTATTGAAATTTTAAGTTTGATTTCTGGAAAAAAAAAAAAAAGAAGTGTTTCAAGTTTAACCCATTTATTTAATCGAGTCTAATAAAAATTGGTATTTATATATATTTGTCAGTTGCATATATATATGTTGTGAATTTTGAGTTTTAACTTTTTGCATTATTCAATTTTTATTGGATTAGATCGGATAGAGAGTTTCTTTATAAATTTTTGGAAGAAGTGATCAAAGCTGGGGCAACAACTGTGGTCATAGCTGACACTGTGGGCATAACAATGCCATTCGAGTTTGGAAAATTGATAGCTGATATAAAAGCAAATACCATTGGAATTGAAAATGCCATTATTGCTGTTCACTGTCATAATGATCTTGGACATGCTACTGCAAACACAATAGAGGTATATATACACATTTTAACTCTACCACTTAATATATTTAGCCTCAAAAACTTGAGATTAATAGTAATTTGATCTATTCTTAATTAATTGCTTTCAGGCTGCTCGTTCTGGTGCAAGACAATTAGAAGTAACAATTAATGGGATTGGTGAAAGGGCTGGTAATGCTGCATTAGAAGAGGTTAGTATTTTATCTTATGTTAATGGAGCTGAGCATATATATAGTTATGCAATATATGCAATATATATTTATTAAATTATCATCTCAATCACTTAATTTCATTTCTCTTAACATACTAAAACTCTTTCTTTTTTTTATTCAAGGTTGTGATGGCTCTAAAATGCAGGGGTGAACATATCTTAGATGGTTTGTATAGTGGAGTTAACACAAGGCACATATTAAAGACAAGCAAGATGGTTGGTTTTATTTCCAAACTATATATACATTCTATCATTTTTTTAGATATTATTCTTCCTTTATCTAAACTTTTGTTCGATTCAAATTTTTATAATCTTTGTGATCAATAGGTCGAAGATTGCTCTGGGATGTATTTACAACCACACAAAGCTCTCTTAGGTGCTAATGCCTTTCTCCACGAAAGTGGCATTCATCAGGTTGGCATGCATGTTTTTATTATATAATACTACATAGAAAATGCTTTTATCTTTATATTCTTAATGTGAGATTTGACTTGAAATGCTTTACATTTATTTCCTTAATGTTTACATCTTACTTTTGGAATTATAACATTATGATTTCTCTATATCTAGTTATGGCATTGTAAGTAATAGTCTAATAGGAGAAGACACATTTGATAAAAAAAAAAAAAAAAAACTGAAAACTTTTAAATTAAAGATCATTCAAATATTCCTAATAGGTCTGGATCATCAAATTTACATTAGAACTTTGTTTTAATTCCTTTTACTCATTTGATTTTCTTCACATGAAATGTAATTAAAATCGTCATTTTTTAAAAGGAGCATATTTGTTTGTATTTGAAACTCGTGCATTTTATGTTTTTATTAGTTGACTTATTAACTGTAAACATAGAAGCAATCCTTTGATTTTGTCCCTTGTATTTTTTCTATTTTTATTTATATTTTGTAGGATGGTATGTTAAAGCACAAAGGTACATATGAAATATTATCTCCTGAAGATATTGGTCATGAAGAAAGTTCCATTGGAGCTAATATTGTACTGGGGAAGCTAAGGTATGTCATTTTCTCTAGCTCTTTGGTTCCATTGATAAACCTAATTATATGAGTATCTAATATGATTCATAACTTAGCTTTTAACCTATTGGCAAGTGCTATTCGCAAGTAGAAAAAGTTAATTGATTTTATGTGAGACAGCAATATTGATTTATGATTTATTATTTGCATTTGTAATTTGGTAATGATTGTTGTGTCACTCATGTATCTTACAGACTTACATTTCATTTAATCAATTTATGACTCATTGTTCCTTTCATTTACTCTTTTACACATTTTAGTGGACGCGAAGCTTTGAAAAATCGGCTCAAAGAGGTAAGCAAGTATATTTTTTATATACTTAAAGGCATATTGAATGTTAATTTTGCTTTGTTTAATTAATGAGTTATTCTCTTTCTTTTTAGCTTGGTTATGAACTTAAGGATGATAAAGCTGAGAGTGTGTTTCAGAACTTCAAAGCAATGGCTGAGAAAACGAAGGTTAGTTATTTTTCTCCTTGTGTTTTTTTTTTTTGTTCCTTTTGTGAATATAATATTCAGTTACATGTACTTTACATTAACTTTGTTAACAAGTTGGGTATAAGGTGATTTGTCTATATCAAATAATTAATTTGGCCAATATTAATTGTATTTACTCTATTTCCTGCATAGAATCAATGTCAAAGATAAAATGATTTTGGATATGCATGTTGGCACAAAATATGGATTATCTCATGGTTTTTAGCATTTATAATGTTCCTTTAAGGTGACAGAGTTTGCTTGTAAGTGCACATGTAAGAATTTGTCCACTTGATTATGCTCCAAAGTGTATACAATTATGGGTAAATTTACATTTATTTGTGTACCTTTCAAATCAACTCTGTATTTGTTTTTCATGTTCATAATCATACATCTACATGTCTTTTATATATATATATATATATAAATATTTATCGACTTCATCGATAATTAATTTTTTAAGAAAAATTTGACTAATCATCTTTAGTAAAAAAAATTTATTTTAATCACGTTTTTTTATTCACGCCTCAAATTTGAGATCTTTTTTAAGAGAACCGAGGATTGAGTCCAATTACTACTTATACCAACCACTTTTTGATATCTATATGGCTTATATACTATATATATATATATATATATATAAATAAGAATATGATTTTACAACACTACATTAATGATTAAACGTAAATTAAAAAAACACCCAAAAAGATGAAGCACAAATAGAGTCGTTGAATCTTGAAATAAGCAACATAAATATATTTAATCATGTATTAACTCTACAATAATCACTTACACTAGAAATTAAGGCATTTTCTCACTTTAGAAAACAAGAAATAAAAATAATCATAAGATTACATTGAAAATATAATTAATGTTTTCCTATTGTCTAACTCAAATGTTTGGTGTTCTTAGAGAGTTACTGATGTTGATCTCAAAGCATTGGTATCAAATGAAGTTTCTCGAGAAAAACCTATTTGGAAGCTTGGTGATTTACAGGTACATTGAAATGTACTTAATTTAAAACTATATGTTTGATATAATGTCTAGACTATCAATAATATAATAATAAAAAAATCAATATCTTTCAATGTAAGTGGCTTGTGGAACATTGGGCTTTTCAACCGCAGCTATCAAACTTGTTAATATTGATGATAACACACACATTAATATTGATTGTTCTGTTGGTGCTGGACCAGTGGAATCAGCTTACAAGACTATCAATCTCATTGTCAAGGTTTGAAGTTTAATAAGTTTGTTGTTACTATATATATATATATATATATATATATATATATATATATATATTATTTCCTTTATAAGCATTTATCCATGCATTTTTATAGTTTGTTATTTTATGTATTTTTTTAAAAATATATTGATATTTAAAAACTCCTTTTTTTCAAAAAAGAATTTAATATTTTTTTCTCTTTTCCCAATGATTATGGTTTTCGAGGAAAATAATAAGCTACAAGGTTATTTGTATAAGACATTGTTAATCTTATTTTTGGTTAAGCATAACACTAAGAAGATAAAACCTTGATCTAAACTTTTTAGTTTTCTTGGTTATATATCATCATATAGTATTTAACTAGATTATGCAACGATTAATAATCTTATATGTTATTGCAGGAAACTGTAAAAGTACTAGAGTACTCACTAGATGCAATTACAGAAGGAATTGATGCAATTGCGACTACACGTTTTGTAATTCGCAGAGAGAACAACCAGTCACCTACTTCTGTTTTGAATGGAAACATTGTTCAACCAACATTTAGGTATATATTGTTAATCTTAAAATTATTTGTTGCTTTAGTTTATCGTTTTCTTACTAATTAATTAACCTCATATATACTTGCATGTATGCACAACTAATGTTAGCTATATTTTCTCTTTTTATAGTGCGACTGTTGAAGGAGTGGATGTTGTTGTTTCTAGTGTAAAGGCCTATCTCACTGCACTTGACAAAATGCTTAATTGATTTCAAGGACTGATTTATTATTCTAGAATGTTACCTTTGTCATGTCAAGGTAGTAAGGCAATAAATGAACTAAATCAACTCGGTACAATATAGTTCGAGTTTCGATTCAATAATTGACTCGGTGTAATTTTGGTGTTTTTAGTTTTTCAAATTTATCATTTTGTTTCCGTTGATTTTTATTTGTTTTAATAAAAACAAACATATGTTACACTATTTAGTTTCTTATTTTAGCATTATATATTAAAATATTGATAATGTTAGATGATAGATTTATTTCTTTATTTTATTTTATTGTATTTTACATTTTTATATTACAATTTATTTTATTTATTATAATATTTAATTTATTATTTCAACGTTACACTTCAGATAATTGACAGTAATAAATGTTAGATTTAATTTATTTTCTAGTATTTTTTGAATAATTTTATATTAGACAATTTATTTTATCTATTAGGCTAATTAACATAATAAAAATATAATGTCTACTTGAGTACATTTTTTTCTTACTTTATTTTACCACTTGACTAAAAATACTTTAAAATATAGTATAAGATTAGTAGTAGTATAGATAATATGAAAAAAAATTGTAATAATTAAAACTAAAAATGTATTAAAATAATTTACCTATAAATTAAAAAATTACAAGAATTTAAAATCCATTAAAAAAAACTAATTATAACTCTTCAAAATGTATTTTCATCTATAAAATAAAATTAAAATTTATATAAAAATATCATATAAATATGTATATTTTAGTTATTTTATATTTTTCATTTATTTAAATAGATAGTTCAACTAAACACTTATCATTTAATAATTTAAATTAACAAATTTGAGTTACCAATTATCAACTGCTCCATTTGGATTGAAATATAAGAAAAAGAAAATGAATCATATCCTTAAGAAAATAGATTAAGATCATTTAATGTTGATAGTTTCTGTAAAAGAAATAAAAATAATTTATTTCCTAGAGTACTATTTATATTTAATTGCATAGAATAAAAAAGAAAAGACGGGTGAAAAGAAAAGTCTAACTAATTAATTAAACTGATTTTTTTTATATATTTAATGTTTCGTATAAAACCGTGCCCTAGCTAGTTGGATTAAAACTTCGGTGTAAAAACTTTGATCCAAGGTTGAGTTGATACTTGATACAGTTATGATTGTTTGTTTGTGGTTTACAGTACGGCTCGTGTTCCACGTGACGAGTGATGTGGGCAACATTATTATTACATATTTGCATTATTAATTATTGTTTGCAAACAACCAATCTCTCTCTCGAGATTTTATTCCTTTCCCTTCTTGTTGTAGACTTGTAGTTGCAATTCTTTACCTAAACTCTAATTCATAACCCCATCAATATAATTTAGCAGTTGGAAAAGCCTGGTAGTTGGTGTGTATAATTAATTAATTAATTAAAGGAAAGGTACTACACATAAATTAAGCCATGCTTTGTACTAACTACTCTAATTAAATTTAGTTAAGCCTTAAAGATTTAAAATACAATTTAATTAGTCAACAAATTATAAGAAAAAAAGTTTTATTTTCCACAAATAATGATGTGCATTGAAATAGCATAAGGTGGAAAAATCTAGTTAACTAAAAATTTTGTGTTTAATCATTATCATATATAAAAACTCTTCAGGTCAATGAATGTTCAATGAATATGGAGACTAATTTTTAGTTTAATGATTGAAAAATACTCATGATAGAAAAAAAAAAAAAGTGTGCTTGAGCATAATAATCAAATTCGTATTCACGGGTATTGCCCTGTCCCTATTCTAATATTGATGGATAATATCTGCTTTAATCGGGTACAGGTAATACCTAATTATAAAAATTGGGTATAGAGATAGGAACGAGACCCGATATATATATTTATTAAATTATTTTTATTTTAGAGATAGGTAGAGTGCCTTAACATAGAAACTCTTTTTTTGATAAAAAAAAAAAAAAATTCAAACAATTCATAGTCTGGAAATTTTGATTTAGAGATATCATGGTCGTTTACTATTTTTCTTAAAAAAAAGAAGTTAAAATATATTTTTGGTTGCTAGTAATATATGTCAGATTACTATCTATTTTTTTTTTTCTTTTTCATACTTTTTTTTTGTAAATTTTCTTTTTATTAGATATCGTTAAATGCTTCTATTAAGTAATGATAATGAACACAAAATGCCACGTCTTCATTTATAAAGCAAAATAGAAAATACAAAAGCAAATCAAAGATGCAAATAACAAATTAGGGTGCAAAATAAGGGGTTTAAACACTACTAAATTAGAAGTGCAAAAACAAATTGATTTTATAAATAATGATATTGCATCTTTAACGTGATACGCCGTCTATCACGTTAAAAAAACATTTAACAGCTGGTAATAAAAACAAAATTAAAAAAAAATGAAAATGTAAAAAAAATTATTAGGTAGTAATTTGAAAAAAAAATATATATTGTGGAAAAAAACATATTTAAAGAAAAAAAAAAGTGGATTCTCTCTAGTGTCTCCTACAGTCCTACCTATTTATTTTTCTCTTCTCTATCATCTCTCACTGAGCATTAATTTGCAGAGAGAGAAACAATTAAGGGAATAAAATAATATTGAAAATGATGAATGAGGATGGATGAGACTGGAGAGAAGATAAAATCTACACGTTCTGTTGAAGTGGCGGCGTGTTCTATGCGAGTAGAAGAATCAAGAATGTAGGGAAGAGTCATTCATGCATGTAAGCATGTTCTATTGCTAATATTCTGCACGTTCTATACAAAAAAGATGAAGGAAAGAACCTTTACATTAATTGTAGAAACCATACATAAATTGCAAATTTTGAATCATCGAATCCAGCAATTGATTTGTGATGAAATTGTGATCATTTTATTTTACCAACCAATAAGAAGCTTGTAAGCTTCTTTAACTATTTCACCAACATAAGTTTGCTTGATACACGAGCTTAGCTTTTGAAAAATAAGTAACTTATTTTGATAAGTTAGATTTTAAATTATTAATTTTTTTTTAATTTTACTTTCATTATTTTATTTAAAATCTCATTTTATCCTTTTTATTAATTTAAAAACTCTTATTTAATTTAATATTCTTACACCCATAATATTTATTTAATTTGTTCTTTAAAAGTTATAAATTTATTGAATCAAATTAATTTTATAATTATTTGTTGAATTATTTTTATGTTTTTTTAATTATGAACTAATTTGATTCCTTTGAATTAATTATTTTATCCATTCGATTTGTAAAATAAAATTAATTTTTTTATTAGTAAAATTATCAAATATTTTACCATTTAAAACAAGGGAAAAGGGCTTATGCGTTGTCCGTGTAAAACTATTTTACACCGTTATTCAATCATAACCGTCTATTTATAGTAAGATAATTGACTTTTATAAAATTATTTTAAAAGTTATTACAACAGTGAATTATGATGAACCGATGTAAAATGATTTTTACACTAATATTGTATGAGCATTTTCCTCTTAAAACAATATAAATAAATCTTCCTTAAAAATTGATTTTAAATAATAAGAGTAAAATCACCAAATCTATTATATTTTTTCATAATATAATTTTTTTAAAAACAATTATTATCATGATATAAAGTTATTAATATAAAAATCAAATGTTAAAAATATTAAATATATTATTTTACCTCATTTAACATTTATAGGTTAGTTAATCAAACACTTTTAATCAAATAAACTAGTTCATAAACTTTCTATTATTTTTCAGCTTTTAACTCCTAACTTAATAACTTATAAGATTGAAGTTAGAATCTATTTAGATATAATTAGAAGCGCTTTTAATGATTTTTTTATTAAAAAAATCTATATATTTTCAATAAAGAAGTTCTAAAAAGTATTTCTACTTGCATGTAAACTTTAAGTCAATTTATAAGCTAATTTTGTCAAGCATATAACCTAAAAATAAATTACTCATCACCAATTGTTAGCTTGCACGTGCATGTGACTAAAATTTCTCAATCATTTTCTTTAAAAATTATTCCTGGCTGGGAATTCCAGTTCATTGGACGTGGTATCGTGATCAGGAAAAAGTGACGTGTCTTAAATGATCAGACTGTCCCTGTAATAAAGTAATAATTAAAATAATTGAGAGCAAAGTTTTTGCCATAAGAGTTTGTTGCAAGACCTCAATTCATTTAAATTAAAGAAGTGATATGTGTATAAAATTTAATAGAAGATGATTATTGTGATAATTTATTAAAGTGTAAAATTATTTTTACAATATTATCATATATTCTCATTGTAAACAGAGGAAACTTGCACTCCTGTCTTCCCTCGTTAAAAACAGAACACTAATCCATGGCAGCCAAAACAACCACGAACGGCAATGGCACCCACTCTCGTTCACGCCCTGATTACATTCCAAACCACATTCCCGACCCATCCTACGTCCGCATCCTGGACACCACGCTTCGCGACGGCGAGCAGTCTCTCGGAGCCGCCATGACATCCGACCAGAAGCTCCGGATTGCCCGCCAGCTCGCGAAGCTTGGCGTCAACATCATCGAAGCTGGCTTCCCTGCGTCGTCGCAGGAAGACTTCAATGCTGTCAAAATGATAGCAAAAGAAGTTGGCAACAACGACTGTGATGATGATGGGCATGGCGGCTACGTGCCCGTCATTGCAGCCCTTTGCAGGTGCAATGAGAAGGACATTAGAACAGCGTGGGAGGCTGTGAAATACGCTAAGAGGCCGAGGCTTCTGCCATTCATAGCAGTGAGTCCAATTCACATGGAGTATAAGCTCAGAAAGACCAAAGAAGAGGTTATTCAAATTGCTCGCGATGGTCAAGTTTGCACGCACTTTAGGCTGTCAAGACATCGAGTTTGGTGCTGAAGATGAAGATGCAGCCAGGTTCACTTCAACCACTCTTCAAATCTCATGAGCATAATAATTAACTAATATTAATAATTAGATTTCATAAGAATAAACAGTAAAGATCAAGACTATATATATAAAAGAGTAAGGGTTTATTTATATACGTAAGTTATTTTAGAATGACTTTTAAGAAAAAAAATATATATATATAAAAAAATTAAATTAACTTTTTTGAAAGTTATATTATTTTTTAAATATAAGACTTTTATAAATTAATTATTATTAAATAAGATAATTTTAATTGAAATTAATTTTATTTTATTTTTATATTTTCTTTTCTTAAAAGTTATTCAACATTACTGTATTAGTGTGTATTCAGTAAGTCTCTTATACATTCTTGTAGTAAGTTTATCCCTTCTATCTCTCTCTCTATATATATATTTATGGATAGAGTTGTGAATTTTGAGTTTTAACTTTTGCATTATTCAATCTTGATGGGAGTAGATCGGATAGAGAGGTCCTCTATAAATTTTTTGAAGAAGTGATCAAAGCTGGGGCAACAACTGTGGTCATAATGATCTTGGCCAGGCTACTGCAAACACAATAGAGGTATATATATGCCCATTATAACTCTACCACTTAATATATTTAGCCTAAAAACTTGAGATTAACAGTAATTTGATCTATTCTTAATTATTGCTTTCAGGCTGCTCGTGCTGGTGCAAGACAATTAGAAGTAACAATTAATGGGATTGGTGAAAGGGATGGTAATGCTGCATTAGAAGAGGTTAGTAAATGGACCATAGTTTTCAATTTTTTCAATATTTTTTTTTCCAGAAATAACATTTTTATTTTTTATTCAAGGTTGTGATTGCCCTAAAATGTTGGGGAGATCATGTCTTAGATGGTCTGTATATTGGAATTAATACAAGGCACATATTGAAGACAAGCAAGATGGTTATTAATTTTATATTTTTAAAACTATTTTATCATTACAAGAAAATTGCATATTAGCGACGGAATTATCTCTCGTTAATCTTTTGATAATGTCTCATTAAAGAGGTTTGCGAGGGAATAGCGAGAGATAATTCTGTCTCTAAAAATCAAGTTGCTAATTTATAAGAAAAAATTCTCTCGCTAATCTCTTGAAAATATCTCGCAAATCCCACACAAATCCTTTACGAGGGTTCCCTTGCTCATCCCACGCAATTACTTCCCAATTATTCCCTCACCAATTCCTCATAAATCCTTCACTATTTCATTGTGGTTATCTCTCACAAATCCCTCACTATAATTCCTCACAAATTTCTAACTATTCCCTCGCAATTGTTATGGTACCCTAGCCAACATTCTCTTTGTCCTGCCTTAAATCAAATCATTTTTTTATTTAAAATATTTACCTCATAATATAATTTAGTATCCTATAAAACGAACATAATTAAATTAGTAATAAAGTTATATACAAATGATATTGAAAACGTCATTGAACCTAAAGTAGAGTATCCAAACAAAATGTAAATGTATAACAACTAAACTTGTTATAAGTTTTACAAATCATAATAATGAAAAGTTGATTTAATTCATAGTGAAAAAATTAGGAAATAATTCACTTTTTTTTAATGATAGGCAATATTTCTGTCTTAAATAACTCCATTTATATTTGCATTTGTGCCTGCATCTCTTTCCTCTAGTCTGCCCTAATCTCTACCTTAAATTGTTCCTTCATCTCTTCTTGAGCCTTCATCTCCTCCCTCATTTGAGACATTTGCTCTTGCATTTGAGATACTTGTATTAAAACAACAGTAATATCTGTTGAAGGTTTTACTGGGACCTACAACTGTTGTAGATGAAGCACTAATGGCAATTTCTAGACTATAACCAGTGTCATGCACTCTACCCTTGCTATTTTGACCGACTGCCTTTAACCAAATTTTAGTGTAAACTTTGGGATGCTTTGATGTGTCTTTTTCATATTTCTCTATTATACTAGTTTCATATATTTCCTACAAAAAAATCAATAAAAGTTAAGTACAACAATAATTATCAAAGAGTTAAATAGATTTAAAATTACACACAATGAAGTTCTTTGATCGATTAAAGATAAATTCGTCATCCTTTTTTTGTAGACTTTGGAGTACAATTCATTATAAGAAATAAGTCTTTTGTGCTCTGCCTCCTGTAATAACATAGTTTAAACACTTGAGAATGAGTATACTATAATTGTTATCAATCTACATACTATCATTGTATAAGAGGACAACCAAAAATGAATTATAATATTTATGTTAATTTTTCGATGTGAATAGAAAAGTTGATTACCATAGCTTTCAAGTGTTGTCTGAAGCTTCTTAAGCCTCTAGTGTAGACCATACAATCAGGCTTCAAATTCCTATTAAGTATCACAATAGAAGTCTTCCTTTGCCATTCTAGAGTTGCCCATATATCACACAAGCCATTCCAAATCTCAATCCTTATTGTTTTTGGCCCACGACCCTTATAATCTAAAGGATTTGTTGACTTTGTTGTAGCTTTTGCCTTATCCCTTGCTTAGCAGTCAAAATACCTGTCCATGCATGTTTTGTCCCAAATTGTTCTCGCAATATTGCGTTCATACTCAATTTGAAAATGGTATTTTCCCTACACCAATTAATAATACTAACATTAATTGTTTACCATAAAATTTTCAAATAAAATATTCTTCATTTCCACAAGATAACTCTTCCAATCGACTGTTGGCTCAGGCATCCTCATGAGTATCTCAGATATGATATCCCGAGTCACAGAAGATTCTGGAGAAAACCTCCTCCTGTATGCCCATTCATTTCACAGATAAAATATCAAAAATAAGATCAATAAGAGTTATTGATTAAGTTCGCTTTAACTTATGGTTTGCTGTTAAGATTTTGCACAGATATAAGTTATCATTTATCAACTTCATTGTGCGAATCTATACTCGTAGGGGTCATAGTGTGTGCATGAGATGTCAGGACAACATTTGATTGGTTGCTATTAATGAATGGGTTTGTCGAAGACGATTGACCACTATCAAGTGATACATAATTATTGCTAGAAGTATTCCTTAAATAGAGAAAACTCATTCAAAAAAATTAACACCCATCATATTTATACAAATTAAGAGTTAATATTTAAAAGATTCATTGTTAAAATTCACCTAGTGAATGCGATAAATGATCTACTAGTGGATCATTAGTAGGAGGCTGAGTAACCTCACGTTGATTAGCAGGATATCTAGCAACAGATTGACTACCTCTACCTCTTCCTCGATTAGGCATCTTGAGTTCCTGCTTATAGAAATTCAATGAATTAACAAACCATAAGATAATAACATAAGAATATAAAAGAGTAATTACAAGTTTAAATCAATACCATTAAAATAAAATTAAGACAATGAACTCATTATTCTCGTCTTCATTAATTAACTAAATTTTAATCATCTAACTCCTTATCTTGATTAATGAACTTAGTATTATCATCTTCATTAATGTACTGCACATCTTTATTGTCATTTATAAATTCATCATAATGTGAATTGTTCAATGAAAAATGTATTTCATTTATGTTTACTTCTTCCATTAGGGTATTTGTATCAAACAATTGTATCGCCTTATCATCAACAACAACAACATTGGGCATTCCTACAGATCCTTCATCTTGAAAATAATCCATAGCAATTGGTTCATTTGAGAAT
This sequence comes from Amphicarpaea edgeworthii, assembly GCA_014843725.1. Taxonomy (NCBI): domain Eukaryota; kingdom Viridiplantae; phylum Streptophyta; class Magnoliopsida; order Fabales; family Fabaceae; genus Amphicarpaea; species Amphicarpaea edgeworthii. The sequence goes on from CM026325.1 coordinate 9,103,424, forward strand.
GCATCTTCATTGTTGAATTTCTCTACTATAAACAACTTTGCTCTAACCTTGCAAGCTGCCCACCAATCAACATTACCTCTTCCCTTGCTTTGTGGATATCTAGTATAGTACACTTGTGTTGCATGTGCAACTAATACAAATGGCTCAGTTGACTGGAGCTTTGATTTATGGTTGATATCAACCAATCCATAATTTTTATCAACCTTAACACCATTAATTGGATCAAACCAATGACATCGTAGAACAACTACTTTATGATTTCCAAGATATGACAACTCTAATATCTCTTTAACAATACCATAGTAATCCAAATCATTTTCACCATATATATTTCCCCGAACAAAAACTTCACTATTCATAGTGACTTTATTATTTCCATAATCCTTTGTATGAAATCTATACCCATTAACTATTAGGCCATTATAAGAAGTTGCAACTTTCAATGGACCATAACTCAACTCTCGAATCATTTGATCCTTAACTTATCCTGTAGTCACCTATACATGATTATAAATAGTAGAATACATAGTTATATAATTTAGCATAATAACTTTTTTAATTGTGCATTATACAGAATTAAACTAGAGATGACTCACTTGACATTTCAACCACCCTCTGAAGTCTTTATCTCGAGCATCCAATATTTCATCCTCAGAGACGTTGGGATTTGCTTCTCTTAGTGAATGTTCAAATTGTCTAATAATAGATATAATAATGGTAATTATTAATTAATAATCCAACTAATATAATTGTAAAATTGATAAATTAGGAAGAAAACTTACTCAACATAGGATTCTACTTCTTTGCAATTCACAATAACATATGTCTCAACAATTTGGAGATCTTCATCTGTTAAATTTTTTTTCTTACCTTTCCCAATAAGTCGACATGGGTGTTTAAAGATAGACAACTTCTCATTAATCATATCTTCACCACCATCGTCATTCTGAGGAACTTGAGTCCGCCTTGTACGAATGTTTGGATCAAAATACATAGAAGCAAAATTTGAAATTTCTTCCAAAATATATGCTTCACAAATAGATCATTTAGCATTTGCCCTATTACATATGTTTCTTTTCAAATATAACATGCATCTCTCAAATGGATACATCCATCTGTATTGCACAGCTCCTCCAACTTTGGCTTCATATGGGAGATGTATGACTAAATGCTCCATCAAATCAAAGAATGCTGGCGAAAAAATCTTTTCAAGCTTGCAAATTGTTTCGATAATGGAAAGTCTAGCATTATCTTTGAAAAAAACATGTAAAATATTTGCACAAATTTCTTTGAAGAACAAGTTGAGTTCTGTTAATACTCCCCATATAGGCTTTAGCAACATATGATGGAATGCCAGAGGAATTAGTCTTTTGATAAAAACATGGCAATCATGACTTTTCATTGCATATATCTTCCCTTCATCTATATTAATGCAAATTGATATGTTGGAAGCATATCCATCTAGAAACTTCAATTATTTTATCCATTCACACACCGTCCTTCTTTGATCAGAATTCAAGACATATGTTGCCTTTGGTTTTTTATACTTCTCATTTTCAACTATCAACTCTAATCTCGCATTTGGGTTGTCTTTTATCTTGTCCTTTATGTCCATGACAATGTTGAAAATGTTATCAAACACATTCTTTTCAAAATGCATAACATCCAAATTATGTCGAATTAAATTCGTGAGCCAATAAGACAATTCCCAAAATATATTTTTCTTCACCCAATTGTGGATTTTACCAAAGTCAGGTTGTTTTTGTTTGCTCGATTTCAAGCCAAAATAAAATTCATTAAGTTGATTGACTTTGTTAAAGACATCTGTGCCATTTAATTGTGGTGGGGGCAAGGAGTTTTCCACTATTGAATTCTTGAATGAATATTGATCACAACAAAATGGATGATTAATATGCAAATGTTGGCAATGACAATCAAACCAACAAGGTTTCCTACTAGCTTTTAGTCTAAATGATTTAATATTCCCCATACAATATGGACAAGCAAGTTTCCCATGAATACTCCATCCAGACAACATTTCATAAGTTGGAAAATCACTAATGGTCCACAATAATGCTACTTTCATAAAAAAAATTTGTCTCTTCTACACATCAAAAGTGTTAACCCCAATGTCCCATAACATCTTGAAGTCATCAATTAAAGGTCTAAGATAAACATCTAAACTATTACCAGGTAATTTTGGTCCAGGAATGACAAGACTAAGAAATATGTATTCCCTTTCCATACACATACTTGGAAAAAGATTGTATGGTGTGACAAAAATAGACCAACAAGAGTATAGGTTACCTGAATTAGAAAAATGGATTAAAACCATCAGTGCAAAGTCCAAGCCTAATATTTCTTGGATCTTGTGCAAAGGTTGGATATGTATGGTCAGATTGCTTCCAAGCCTCAACATCAGCTGGATGGGTCATGACTATTTCATCTTGACACACTCCATCCACATGCCAATGCATATATTTTGAAGTATTTTTGGACATAAAGAGACATTAGTCTTGGAATAATGGGGAAATATCGCAACACTAAGTAAGACACATCCTTACTTATAAAGTGGGTTCCCTTTGGCTTAAACCGTAGGGTTTGACATATAGAACAAATTTTCTTGTCAATATTTTCTTTGTAATACAACATGCAATGATTAGAACCTACATCTATCTTCTTATATCCTAATCCCAATTCATTAACCATCCTCTTTGACCTATAAAAATTTTCAGGTAACCTTTCCGACTCTGGAAGCATGCTTTTGATTATGGAAATCATTCGGTCATAACAACTCTCACTCATGTTAAACTCCAACTTCAAGTCTAGGAGTTGTATTACAGCTGACAATTTAGTATGTTTCTTGCAATCATCCCATAAAGGTTCATCATCATCACTTAATAAGTTATAAAACTTCGAAGCTGATGGATTTGGATCCTCTTCGACTTTCTTCGTTTGTGGATTTAATCTGTCACAAGCAGCATCCATAACGATATCCACATATGGATTTCTATTGCCCTCAACACAATCTTCATTTACAGATGTTGATGCATTCTCACTCCATTTTTCTTTACCATGAAAGGTCCAATTTACATAGTCATTCACAAATCCATGGTTATACAAATGTTTCTCCACTGAAAATGATTTATCCCTGTAACGATTTCTACATTTTTCACAAGGATAAGGAATGCGCCCTACTATATCAACAACCGTCGGGTCTCCAATAGCAACTTCAATGAAACCATGAACCCAATTTCTAAATTCTTCACTTACAAGGCTAGATTGATCCTTTCTTCGTAACATCCAACTTTGATCAGGTCTCATTACTACAAATACTATATTATTTGCAGGTCAGAATGCACATTTAAACCCTCAATCTAAAAACATATATTACCTATACTATATTTTATTTTCTAATTTTCTTTAAGTGAATTTACCAATCAACAAAGCTAATGAATAACACATGAACGTCGCTACTATGTATTTCTAATGAATAACAAAGCTAATGAATAACACATGTATTTCTAATTTTCGTATAACTAGCTTTTATTATAGCCAAATTAAGTCCATAGTGTAATATATAATGTAATAAGTAAAGTACCTATAATTAAGAACAAGATGATGAAGGAAGAATGTTATCTCCACTTTTGCTAGATCAACCCCGGACAAAATCAATTAATTTTTCATTAAACTATAAACCTACTCAAATGCACATGGCATGCCAATATGTTTATATATAGATTAATACCAAAAAATAATATGTGAAGCAATGGGATTTAGTATTTACTTATTACTTTCTCACAAAAGTGCTATGAATAATTTCTTATTCTTTATAAAGTTCCTAATTTTTTATTGGAGGGTTCATAGCATAACACGTAGACTTGCACCAATGTTAGTTCAAAGCAACAAGTGGTTTTGTTTTAGTTCATTTTAATAATTAATACATCTCTATCTCTTCTCTCTTTTTAAAATCTAAGTTCTCACATATAAATTTATTAGTTAAATTTTTTTTTAACCTTTTACTTAAATTATTATTTTAGAGTTTAAAAAATGAGAATTTAAATACATTAGTACAAAGTCAACTTATGTCAATACCAATACAATCAATTAGTAACATAACTTATACTACAGATGATAATCACAATTCATAGGTAAAACTCGAGTTGAAACCAATTACCACAATCTGTTATATATTGGAACAGTAACAAACATAATTCCATCAAGTTATTTACCCGCATATACTTCGTAAGTACTAAAAAAAATTAGTATTCTGAACCAACTCCAAGATCTCCTCTTCCCTTTTATTCTCTGCTATTGATTTTAAGTAATGATTACTGTTGAATTAGACAAGAACATTAATGTTGAATTTGCCCATGTGAATGCTGAAACCAACTATCTAGAATCAATAAAACTTGGAAACAGAGGACTAATTAAGGCAACATAAAAGGAACACTTGGAAATAGAAAAATAATTAAGGTAATACTAACTAAAACAGAGGATTAATATTCTCTTTTTTTAATAAATCCAAAAACAAAGTTCAGGCTTTACAACTAGAAGCGACTACACCTTACTCATCATGATTACAAAGCTAATGAATAACTACAAGGCAAATTAAACTTGTCTATATTATTATAGGATTCATGATTTTTTTTACTGTACCATTCTCCAAATGAGTGATGATGAGTCTTGTTATGTTAATTCGGTAGCAATTGCAATTTTCTTTATAAAAGAATATTAAATTCCCACTTTGTTTTTTTTTATTAGTTCAATATTTTAGTTTATTATTTTCATTTTATTTGCATCCATGAATTCCTCTATACTCTTTTTTTTTTTAAGGATTAAAATGCAAATTGAAACAAATAGAATCGAGGATCATGGTTACTTGTCTCGTTGTGGCATTTTATTTACTACAAATTTATCCTTGGTGGTTCCTAATTAAGAGATGAAGCTTTTCTCTTTTGTGCTAAAAGATATATAATTATAAAATAGAAACCAATACAAGATTAATAAAAGGCCCTAGCAACCAATATTTAACTAATGATCACGCATGTATAAAAGAGAATCATCTTAAAACATCTAAGGAATGATGAAAAAAACACAAGCCCAAAATGAAAAATAAACCCCTTCTCCAAAACAAAGACCTAGGTAAGACAAAGAATACTTTAGTTTAATTTAAAATTGACATTAATAAGAAAACAACATTCATATTTCAAAATGCAAAAGGTCCCGTGAGATGGAAAGCTTTTAAAACACCTAATAATCTAAGCAAGTAATATCCAGAGTCATCAATTGTTATAATGCATTAAATTGAATCACACATATATTGAATTGGGTCCAACCCATAAAAATAGCAACATTTTTTGTTCATCTAGAAACTAGAAAAAATGGGAGATAAAAAAAGAAAAAAAGAATGGAGAACTATCTAACAAACAGTACATTGTGATTAGAGTTATTAAAATGGGCCAATTCGGCCCGTTGGACCCAGCCCACCTTGACCCACCTAGTTGGTGGGCCGGACCAACCCATCCCGAGTTCTAAAAATGTAGCCTATCCCAATTCACCACGGATTAGTGGGTTAAACGGACCAACCCACCAACCCACTTAAAGTTTTAAAAAAAAAATTAAATGCATTTCTTATACGAAATACATTACAAAATACTAAAAAATAATTTTCAAGTCTTAAATAACATTATAATTTTTAAGTCCTAAACAACATTACAAAATATTATATCAATGTCTAGAATTTTTAAGTCTTAAACAACATTCCACAATACTAAAAAAATAATAGAAAAACAATTTGAACTCCAAGCTCTTGGCCATCAAGTCATCAACATTAAACCATATTAGAGTCTTGACCAGATGTATTTATGACCATTTCTTTTGTTTCAATATTTATTTTATCTTCATCTACAATAAAAACAAATACAATGTTACATTAGTTATTTATTAGTGAATTGTGTAATAGAAAAAAAATTAATAACAAAATAGTAATAACAAGTTATAAAAATTACCCGGTTCTACAAAACCATGCAACCAATTTTTGGTTAAAATGATTAATTCCACATTTTTAGGAAAAAGAGAAGTACGATACTTGGTTAGCACACGAGAATCAAGATTAAATGCAGACTCACTAGCAACCGTAGTGATTGGAATACTCAAAACATCACAAGCCATCTTGGAGAGGGTTGGATAACGATCCCGATAATCTCTTCAATAATTCAGCACATCTAACTTATCAAAAAACTTAGGATCAAGAATCCCTTCTTCTAAATATAGATCCAATTTAGACTTTCCATTCTCAGTAGCATGTTGACTTAAATAATCAGCATATTCCTTTAAGACATTATAATAGAAATGAAACAAAATAATCAATGATAAGTACTTTAAATAAACAAATGAAGCAAAATAGTCATAACTGAAAATAAACAAAATAAAATATTTTAAATACATTAACTAACTTACATCAAATGCATCCATAACTTGTTCATCATCCATATAAGAAACTTGTTCTATTGGAGGAGAAATTTGAGAAGTTGAAGCATTTGACCCATTTGAATTTGCCTTCACATATTCATCAAACAACAAGTACATCTTTTTTCTTAAATCTTCAATCTTTTCTTCACAAATAGAATGATCAATCTTTAAATAAAAAAACCGAATAGCTTTAAACTTCAACCGTGAGTCAAGAATAGCTCCAATAGCAAGAATCTTACAATACTTTAGCCAATACTTGGAAAACTTGGTAATCATTGCCAAAGCCATCTCACTAATAAATGGATTATCACTCTCTTTAGACTCACGCAACAAACATTCAATTTTCCAAACTTGCATAAAATAGCGATTAGATGTTGGATAAGTTGAACCAAAAAACAAGTTAGTAATTACATAAAAGGGTTTCAAGAACTCACATTTTTCAGCCATTTTCCATTCTTCATTTGATGGACAATGAACATAGTTTCAATCACAGATAGCCAAACAACCAAAAGCATGTCGGTATTTAATTGCACTTTCAAGCATAACAAAGGTAGAATTCCATTTAGTGACCACATCCATTCTCAAACCTACCTTAGTATCAATACCCCTCACTTGAAAAACACACTCTTTAAATGCAATCTTTCTTACCTTTGATGCTTTCACATATTTTATACTAGCTCTAATCTTTTTCAAAGCACCACCAAGCACCCCTAAGCCCTCTTGAACAATAAGATTCAACACATGAGCACTACACCACACATGAAAATACTCACCATTACAAATCAAGCTATTTTGCAAATTAAATTGTTCTTTCATAATCCTTACCATCGACTCATTAGCACTAGCATTGTCCAAAGTAATAGAAAATATCTTCCTATCTACTCCCCAATCAAGCAAGATATCAAATGAAAATTTTGTCATTTCATGACCACCATATGGAGGGTCCAATTTACAAAAGGCAATGATCTTACTATTCAATTTCCAAGCAATATCAACAAAATGAGCAGTCACACACATATACCCTTCTTGAGTTATGGAAGTCCAACAATCAGATGTCAAATAAATCTTACTATTAGCTCTACACATTGCAAGTTTCACTTTTTTCTTTTTCAACAATATGAATAGTCCAAAGGTTAGACACAGTTGTATTCCTACTTGGAATTTTGATTTCAGGATATAAATACATAAGCAATTTCCTAATCCACTTATACTCAACAAATTTAAATGATAACCCATGTTCTAGTATAACTCTTGAAAGAAAATTGTCTACATGTTTTTGGTCTATTTCCCTAGACCTCAATCTCCTTGCATGATCAATTATCATCATTCCCACATCTCCATTTTTTTTTAACTCATTACATCTTGGCAAGTGACGCAACATAAATGAAGTCCCTATTTTGCTACCACCAACAACATACTCTTGATTACATGATTGCATTTAGCTTTTTCTTTACTATCTATTATACCAATTCTAGTAAAATTTTGCCAAACTTTAGATGTAGTTACCTTAGCCTTTTTACTAGGTCTCTCATTTTCATTAGATTCATTACCCTCTTGATTTTTTGTCTCAACCTCTTCTTCAGCAATAGGTGGTAAATCAAAATCATATTCATTAACAGTAGTTTCGGATTCCATTCTGTAAATACAATTTAGATTTTAGATTCCCAATTCATAGGTCATAGACAGACAGAGTTCACAGTTCACATTCATAGAATCATCCAAAATAAAATAAAAATCAATTTAGAAACAAATTGAATCAGAGACAAATTAAAATCAATTCACAGTTGAAAGAATCATCCAAAATAAAAAAATCAAATCAGAAACAAATTGAATTAGAGACAAATTGAAATCAGTTCATAGTTCACAGAATCATCCAAAATAAAAAAAATTAATTCAGAAACAAATTGAATCAGAGACAAATTGAAATTGAAACAGAGACACAGATTGAAATTGAAAATCAACCAACCTAAGAGATGCACCGAGAAGAGAGATTGAGGTTGACAATGACAGAGCTGAGGGGTAAGGTCGTGACTGTGTTCGCGATGGAGAGTGAAGGTCCCACTGCTTGTCACGTTCCCTACGTCTCGTTCATTCGTGAGTGAGAGGAGAGGAAAACAAACGATGGCACGTTCACACTCACGGGTGAGTGAGTGAGAATGCGTGAATGAGTGAGTGAGAGGAGAAGAGGTTGCGGCAATCACGCCAGTGGGCATGACGGCGGGCGACGGAGTGAGTCAGTGAGAGAAGACGAAGACAAACGATGGCACACTCATGTTCGCGGGTGAGTGGTGAGAATGCGTGAGTAAGTGAGTGAGAGGAGAAGAGGTCGCGGAAAGCATGCCGTTGGGCACGGCGACGAGCGAAGAAGTGGGTCAATGAGAAGGGCGAGGGGGAGTGGGTAAGAGGAGAGGAAGGGAAGGCGACTGCATGAGAATCTAAGAAGTGAGAAACTGAGAAGGGAGGGCGTCTGTGCGTGAGCGGTAAGCGTGAAGTGTGAAAAATTAGAATTAAGGTTGGCAAGGTGGGCTAGTAGGTTAGCCCGACCCACCATGGGTCAACTCGTGGTGAGTCGAGTTCTTAGTGGGTCGGGCTCAATTTCCTAACGTATCACAAAAAATGAAATTTTTTTGGCCTGTCCCGGCTCGGACCCATGATGGGCTAGGCCAACCCGCAGATCTCAACCCATTTTGACAGCTCTAATTGTGACAAACATTCAGCTATACTGTCAACTTGCTAACATTGCAATTTAAATAATAAAAAAATAAAAAATAAAAAGCCCAATGTTAATTATGACTTGTTATGGCGCATGTCCTCTTTCCGCACACGTCTTACAGTAGTTGCCCCAGCCTCAACAAAGTACTGAAACAAGAATTAAATAGTCAGGAAGAAATGTGTAAATTATGACTTGTTATGTCATTCATCAGAAAAAGAACATGTATCTTAAACACAACCACAAAATCCATTAATGCAAATGGCAAAAAGGCTTCTAGTCATCTACATGGAATAATAAAAATAAATAACTTTGTAAAATACTAACATTCACAAGGAAGCTTTGGCTGAAACATTAAATAAATTTTCCTTCCAACATTGGGGCAATACTTATAATTAAGATCAACCTGGCCTCCTCTTTTCAAAAACTCAAACATCCTGTATGGTTCACAGGACTCTAGAGAATTATGCATTAGCATGTGAATGTTTAATAAACTATCGCTCATTTAAATAATAAAACGAGTGCAACCTGGTGCTAAAAGGCTGGGTTGGATTGAATCCATTTTTTCTGATCTATTGTTAGACTACCTTACCCTGCATATGCAGGAGACTGATTCTACAAGCCTATGACATTAGTTACACATAAACAACTCTAATATAGTTTACTACCCATTAACCAATTGGTAGATTTCACTCCCTTTCTTTAAAAGATTATGTTACACTTCAATTCATTTCATTTACGGATGTTTTAGGGACTCTAACATCATTTGAATTTTCAACTTTAGAAGATAAAATGAAGTTTGAGAACATCATTTCCATCTTCTATAATCCAAAAGATGAAAGTAGGGTGTTCAAAAGAGAGGGAAAATACTCAAGAGGCTCGCTGGTAGTTGAATGCTACTAAAGTCTATTGACATTAAAATAAGGTAAAATATTGCACATTTCCATTTCTTAGGAAAGGAAAGTGTAAATTTTCAAAATAGAGAAAAACTTTGTGTAATTTAACTACCTTTAATAATGGTGCTTCACTTTGTATTGCTCTCTGCTCAACAAGTGCTTGATATTAATAATGGTTTGTTTGTTAATCTAGTGTTCAAACTCTAATTAAAACACGAAAACAATTATTATCATCCAAATTTCTACCAAGGGATGGTAGTGAAGAAGACATCAAAAGAAAGTAAAATGCATACCAGTTGAGGTGATTGCACCATTCCCAGCATAATTCATGCCTGATTAGACAAAACAAAAATGTCAAAGAGCATAATGTGGCTGAAGGCCCTCAAATGAAAACTACAGTTACTAAACAATAAAACCAAATCAAATTAAAAAACACACACACACACTACTGTATTCATTAAAAAAGCATATCCTCGTACACTTGTAGATATTAATGCCTTAGTAAAACTACTACTAGATAAATAAGCATGAGCCATTCAGTGAAGTGAAGCGACAAAGAGAGAGAGAGAAATTGAAAATCCTAGGAACTTGGAAAAGCGCTTTGGTTAACATAGGGTTTGGGATTAGGATCTACTTGCACTATTGCTAGTTTTGTTCGATCAGATTCTGAGGGATGCAACACCACCACTATTGTGCCGCCGCAAACCGACAACACCACCACTACCACGCCGCCACAAATCGTCACAAAAAATGCACAAACAAAGATATTCGAGAAAACAAGGGGCGAGCTTAAGAGAACCCTAGAATGTGATATTTGAAAATTGAACGAACGAGAAGAGAAAGAAGTAAGTGATATTTGAAAATTGAATTTCAATTGAACTGCGAGGAGAAAAATTGAACTACAAATGATATATATTAAGGGGAGAAAAATTGATATTATGATATTAGTCACCTGAGAGGAGAAAAAATGAACTGCAAGATAAAAAATAAAAAAATAAAAAAACACTTCCAATTTCGTAAATAGAGGCTGAAGAAGAATAATGTTTTGTTTTTTTTTTTTTTTACTTTGATCTAAAATGACTAAATGTAAAAAAAAAAAAAATTACAAATTACAGGAGGCATAGGTTTGTTGGGTTTGGATGGGTCAAGTTTGAGTCAAATTCAAAATTCAAAACTAAAAATTCAAAAATTTAAAATCAAATTTAAAATTTAAAAATTTAAAATTACAACTTAAAAATTTAAAATCAAAAATTTAAAATTTAAAACTAAAAACTAAAATTTAAAATTAATTTATTCTCATTAGCAAGGGTTTGGGGTGGGAACAAGTCCCTTGCTATATTATTATTACTTACATTTGTGATGGATTAGCGTTGAAGTTCATTCTCTTGCAGTCCCCTAGTTTTTTAGTGACAGATTATTGACGGAAAAATGCCTCGCTAAATGCTGTCGCTAATACACGAATTTCTTGTGTATGATCAATTTTGGGATACCTTTTTCTCCTTTGATTAGTTACATTTGTTCGATTCAAAATTTGATATAAAATCTTCATGATCAATAGGTTGAAGAGTTCTTTGGTATGTATTTACAACTATACAAAGCTGTTGTAGGTAATGCCTTTCTCCATGAAAGTGGGATTCATCAGGTTGGTGGAGTGAAATATGCATGCATGTTTTATTAAGACACATTTGATAAAAAAAAAAAAAAATGAAAACCTTTTAAATTATTGTTCATTCAAATATTCCTTATAGGTCTCAATCATCAAATTACATTAAAACTTTGTTTTAATTCCTTTTACCCATTTGATTTTCTTCACATGAAATGTAATTAAAATTGTCATTTTTTAAGAGGAGCATATTTGTTTGTATTTGAAACTAATGCATTTTATGTTTTTATTAGTTGACTTATTAAATGTAAGTCTACATAGAAGCAATCCTTTGATTTTGTTCCTTGTAATTTTTCTATTTTTATTTACATTTTGTAGGCTGGAATGTTAAAGCACAAAGGTACATATGAAATATTATCTAATATTGTACTGGGGAAATTAAGGTATGCCATTCGCAAGCTCTTTGGTTCCATTTGATGATCCTAGTTATATAAGGACTTATAGTATATGATATATAGTAGGATGAATTATAGAATAAAAGAGTTGGTAAGCCTTTTCTTTTTTTATATCAATGGAATGAAGTTGTAATTCATAACAATATTTTTTATAAGAATTACTTAATATATGCATTTAATATTTAAATGACTGAATATAAAAAATATTTGGAAAAAAATATTTGAAAGATTAAATTATTATTTAATTAATGTATCCTTAAATGACAAAAATCGCAATTTAGTTTAAAGATTAAAGTATTAAAATCTAATTTATAGATCTAATTTATATTTTGGGAATCGCTTTTTTTTTTCTTACAGAAATTACGGGAATCACTTAATATATATAGAAATTGTCTGTCTAACTAAATAAGTTACATTATACCTACCCTCACAAATTAAAAGATCGATACATTGAGATACTTAATACCAAAAGTGAAGTTCAAGCAAATATTTTTATTATCAGTGGTTATAAGTATCTAAGACGAGTATCTAGCTAATATAAAAAAAAAAAAAAAAAACTTAATTAGCTTTTCAACTATTGGCAAGTACAATTGTTTAATCAATAATGAACTTCTTTTTCCTACAAAAAAAAATAATTGATTCTATCTGATAGCATTGATTCGTGATTTATTATTCGTATTTGTAATTTGGTAATGATTGTTGTGTTACTTTTGTATCTTACACTTCATATAATCAATATATGACTATTTTTTTCCCTCTCTTTTACACCTTTTAGTGGACGCCAAGCTTTGAAAAATCGACTCGAAGTGGTACGCCAATATATATTTTTCATTAGGCATAAAGGCATATTGAATAATATTTTGGTTTGTTTAATGAGTTATTATCTTTCTTTCCAGCATGGTCATGAACTTAAGGATCACGAAGTTGAGAGTGTCTTTCAGAACTTCAAAACAATGGCCGAGAAAAAGAAGGTTAACAATTAGTTATTTTCTTTTGTTTATTTTTTTCTTTCAATTGTGAATATAATATTCACCCTTTTTTGTCTATATCAAATAATTGATTTGGCCAATATTAATTGTATTAACTCTGTTTTCTGCATAGAATCAAGGTCAAAGGATCAAATGATTTTGAATGCATGTTGGCACAAACATATGGATTCAGGGACGGGTCCAGAAGTAAAGTTAGGGGGGAAGTTTTTTTTTTACAAAAATTAAGGATAAAATTTTTTGAAAAATAAATAAATATAAAATTTATAAAAAAAAATACAGAAAAATGGATATAAAATTTATCAATTTTGTTAAAAATTGAGGAGTAAAATGTACAATTATGTGAAGGATGTGATGCAAGGATAAAATGATAAAGTAAAATTTGTAAAATTTTAAAAAATTAAAGATAAAAATATTAAATTAATTTGTTAAAAATAAAATAAAATAAAATAAATATGCAATTAAGTCAAATATTTATTATTAAATATAGGTATAAAATTAAAATATGATTTACTAATAAAAGAAAATTAAATAAATACAAAATTCAAAAAAATATATATATATATATATATATAACCGCTATTGTTGCCCCGTCTAAATCCGTCACTGATGGATTATCTCATGATTTTTAGCATTTATAAGGTTTCTTTAAAGTGAGTTTGTTTGTAAGAGTACAAATAAGAATATATATTTTGGTAAAAAAAAAAAAAACGTAAGAATTTTTTCACTCGTTTAGCTCAAAAGTATACTAGAGAGCTTAATCTACTAGAATTCTTTAAGAGTGAATATATATACCTTTTTCATAAATTATTTTATTGATGAAAACATAATTTAGTCTCTAAATTAGTTTATAGTCATTAAATTGATCAATGAAATGGTTACTAAAATATGGTCACTAAATTACTTTCTAAAATAGTTTATAAATCAGTCTAAAAAATTAGTTACTAACATTTTAACTACTTACAATACTAGATTTTAAATTAATTTATAATTAATTTAGAAATTAATTTAGTGAAGTCAAAAAGAAACAAGTAAATTGGTCTATAAAATCATTTTTTTTTTAGTATATATGATTTTATAACACTAACTTAATGATTAAACATAAAAAAAAAAAACCCCAAAAAGATGATGCACAAATAGAGCACTTGAAACTTGAAATAAGCAATACAAATATATTTATATGGAAGCTTGAAACTGCATTATGCATTTTGATAAATAAATAAAAAATAATAATTTTTTTTTATATGTACTTGTAGACCATAACCCACGTACTAGACACTAGTCATACCTCTAAAAAGAATGTAATGCCTACCAAGGATATGAGCATGTGATAGTGATATTTTTATTTTCTAAATAATCTTGTATTAACTCTACATTAATCACTTACACTAAAAATTAAGGCATTTTGTCAGTTTAGAAACAAGCAATAAACTTTAAAAATATAATAAATATTTTCCTATTGTTTAACTCAAATGCTTTGGTGTTCTTAGAGAGTTACTGATGATGATGTCAAAGCATTAGTATCTAATGATGTTTCACAAGCAAAACCTATTTGGAAGCTCGGTGATTTACAGGTAAATTTGAAATGTGCTTAATTTAATTAAAACTATATGTTTGATATAATGTCTAGACTAACAATATAAAAATAAAAAAAAATCAATAATCTTTTCAATGTTGGTGCTTACAAGGCTATCGATCTCATTGTGAAGGTTTGAAGTTTAATAAGTTTCTGGTTTCTATTGTTTCCTTAATTTTATTACATCTCATCACGATATATAAGCATTTATCAATTTATATAGTTTGTTATTTTGTGTTTTTTTTTTAAATACATTGGTATTTAACAACTCACTTTTCAAAAAGAATTCAATATTTTACCACTTTCCCTTCTCCCAAAGATTAGGGTTTTCAAGGAAAATAATGGGCATACAACTTATACTACAAGGTTATGTATAGTATTAGGCATTATTAATCTCACTAAAAAAACACAAATTAGTGATAGATTTGTTATGTTGTGTATGCAACAAAATTTATGAGTGTTTGTAGTGTGATTTGATTCGATTTTTAGATAAAAATTAATATGAATTAAACTTAAAATAAATTTGTGATTTGGTTTTAATATAATATTAAATCTGAACCAAACCAAACCAATTTTTTGCGGTTTTATTCGATTCAATTTGACATTTTTTTTTAATTTATTATTATAATTTAATTTTTTTAAAAATAAATTTACAAAATTATTATGTTATATTATTTTTTATTAAATTTTGTTTTACATATTTTAGTTAAAAAAAATATTTTTTTACTTCTATTTAGCATTATTATAAAATGATATTACCAAATATTTTTGTAACATAATAATAAATCATGTTTCACTTAATATTTAATGATATTTAGTAATATCAATATATCTTTTTGTATGATATGAAAGTAAAATATGTATTATATATTATAAATTTATTATAAAAAAAAGTATACTATAAATCATATATTATGATCATAAAAAATTAAAATATTGTTAGTTGGATAATACTAAACATCTAAAAATAAATTAATATAATTATAATATGTGATTTGGTTCAATTTTTATAACAAGACTCGAAAACTAAACCAAACCGCAAAAACATATGACTTTTTAAATTTTTAGTCCATGCGATTTTTCGATTTAATCAATTTTCAATTTTTTTGAATGATTTGATGGTCCACGATTGGCTTGGTTTGATTATTTAACACCCCTAACAAAATTAGCATCAAATTAATATCAAAATGCTAATATTTCATTTTAGTCGCAAAATGGTCACTGTCATATTTTACCGACAAATTTAGTTGTTTCTATTTCAATCACTATAGTAAACATTTAGATGTAATGGATTTAACGAACGATTTAGTCTCGCTAAATCACGTTTTTCTTAAGTCTCTTATTTTTGTTTAGGCATAACATTGAGAAGATAAAACCTTTATCTAAATTTTGTAGTTTTCTTGTTTTTGTATTATCGTGTAGAAAAGTTTCATGGATTTTCAATCATAGCCATTTTCAGATATTTTCCTTTTTCGAGTATTTAACTTGATTATGCAACGATTATTAATAGTAATTGTGAGATGGGTGAGATGGAGTAATCTTACACTATGTTAATTATATATGCAGAAAAGTGTAAAAGTACTAGAGTACTCAGTAGTTACAATTACCGAAGGCATTGATGCAATCGCATCTACACTTGATCGATCACCTACTTCTGTTTTGAATGGAAACATTGTTCACCCAACATTTGGTATATATTGTTGATCTAAAAATTGATTGCTTTAGTTTATCATTTTCTTACTAATTAATTAACCTCATATATTTGCATGCATGCACAGCTAATGTTAGCTATATTTTCTGTTTATACAGTGGGATTGGAGAAGGAGTAGATGTTGTTGTTTCTAGTGTAAAGGCCTATCTCACTGCACTTAATAAAATGCTTAATTAGTTGATTTCAAGCAATGATCTATTATTTATATTTCTTGAAAGAATGCTATTACGTTGTGATTTCAAGGAGTTGAAACTTCATTATGTTATAAATTCATGAAGCTATTTGTGATTTCTTTGTTATGGAATAATTTTTTCTAGAATATTGTTACCTTTGTTATGTATCAAGGGGGTTCGGATATAAGAAACATATTCTGTAATGTCTCCTTTGAAATATATAAATTTCAAATATTAATTCCATTTTATTTGTTAGGGTCATTTTCTCTTGTGTCAGAGGTAGGACTGTTGATTTTAACTAAGGTTTTGATCTATTTTACTTAAATGAGATAAGTACTCTTTCTAACTTAGTTTTTACCCATGTTTTTAAAACGGTACCCCAATAGATACATTTGATTTAAAATTTAATAGTTCAACCATAATTCAATTATGATTAAACCGGTTTTAATAAAATAATATTAATTAAATAATTTATAAAATAATACTAAATAAATATAATATCACATATTTTTTATAATATTAAAAATTAAAATAAATATCATTTTTACAAATTTTTAACTGTTAAAATATACATAAAAATTTAAACAAATATATTATAATACTAAAGTTAATTGTTTAATAAAATATAATAGTATCCATTAACAATAACAAATTTATACTTTAAAAATATATATTAATATCTATTTAAAATATTTATTAACGGTGTTTTTATTTATCTTAAAAATATTTTATATTAAATTTTTAAAAAAAATGAAAAAAAAAATAAAATATAAAATATAAAGTATAAAATTTCACAGTTTTGAACCAATTTGACCGAATTTTCATCGATTCTGAATCTTACCAATTTTTTTTGAATTGGATTCTTGATTGATTTTCGGTTGAATTGACCGAACCGATCGGTATGATCCAATTCTGACAATGATGATTTTTAAGGATTTTTTATGATTTCAATGATAAACTAAAATAGTTTAGTTGTATGAATTTTAAATTTTTTTTTTATAAAATCAACAAATTTAATTTATTATAAATGTATGATAGTGTACAATCATTCTCCACACATCACCATTAAACCATTTTTTTTTCCAACTTATTGTAACTTCCCTTAGCTAATATACCTCAATGCGGTGTTGTTAATATTAACTCAAGTTGATCATTATTAATATAGAAATAATCATTAAATTTATAAGTAAAATATACATGCTTCCCCTCTATTTTTAATCCTTACAAAAATCCTCCTAATTGTTTAGCTTCCATTACACTATTACAGTGACATCCCCAATGTCCTTAGCTCTGTTTAAAGGTTAGCAGCAAGAAAAACGTGCAAGGCACGTGACCTTTTGATAAAATTTGTTTCCAAAAATATCCATTTCTTCGACCTTAAAGAAATTGAACATTAAAAAAACAATAAAAATAAACACAAGAATACGACATCGTGTCTCGGTTATTGGCATCTTTCCTCAACGGTTGAACTTGGAGGTGTAGTTTATAATTTACTGTTGATACTATTTTATATTTTTCAGTGCATCATAGTTGAATTCATAAAAGTACTTTTATTTAAAAAAATTTAAGGATTAAGGAGACTAGTGAATATTAAAAGCATGCATGTCCTTCGTGGGCAATTAAAAAAAATTATATAAATTATCGTATCTACTACAGATATCTCGTAATCTGTGTGTGATTTTTTTATTAGTTTTTGATTTCTCAACACAAAAAATAATAAACAGTTATTTAATATATTTCTTTTAAATTATTATTTTTTTTCTCACAAGATTCAAGATGTTAAGTTGCATCAATATTATGCATTCATGCTGTGCCCTTTTATATGCAAAATAACAAATCTCTCCCCCGAGTGCAAGAAAAAAAAATCCCTCACTACTGAAACTTAAACTAATCCATGGCAGCCAAGACATCCAGCAACGGCACTCGCCCCGAGTACATTCCCGGCCACATTCCTGACCCGTCCTATGTCCGCATCTTGGACACCACCCTCCGCGACGGCGAGCAATCCCCTGGAGCGGCCATGACCACCGACCAGAAGCTCCAGATTGCTCGCCAGCTCGCAAAGCTGGGCGTCGACATCATCGATGCCGGCTTCCCATCAGCGTCACAGGAAGATTTCAACGCTGTCGAAATGATAGCGCGAGAAGTCGGCAATGGCTGTGACGCTGAAGGGTATGTCCCCGTGATTGCAGCCTTATGTAGGTGCAATGAGAAGGACATAGCGACAGCGTGGGAGGCTGTGAAATACGCTAAGAGGCCAAGGCTTATGCCTTTCATAGCAACGAGTCCAATTCACATGGAGTATAAACTCAGAAAGACCAAAGAACAAGTTCTTCAAATTGCTTCCGATATGGTCAAGTTTGCACGCTCTTTAGGCTGTCAAGACATCGAGTTCGGTGCTGAAGATGCAGCCAGGTTCTCCGATCTCTTTTTTTACCTCATATTCTAAGTCCGGCATTACACCACTCACAGTACAATCATTTAAAAAACACATTCATTTTTATATTAATTTTGTATCGGTAAATATTATTTATTAATTTTTTTTTTTAAGTAAGATAGAGTCGAATACAGCTCACTTTTTTCTTGAACCATCTAGACTATTCTATCCCACATTTACTACTTTCCTTTTTTATATGTTCTGTTAATTTGCTGTGGAATTTTATAAGAACCGGTGCCAGAGTGTCACTCCAATGAGATAGTGAAATAAGTACTAGCTAGTTCATATATTAAGAACATGTAATGATGATGACCATATGAATAACTCATACACTCGCTCCATTATAATTTTTTATTTATATAATTTTTAAAATAATTTAATAAAAATTAATTAATTTATCATAAATATAAATAGATAATTATAATTATCTTTCGATATAAAATATTTTTACATATGATATTATCTTTATTCTCTAAATCAAATAGTTACATGTGTGGAATTTTTTTTTCATAGTGAGCATAAAACCGAGAGTTTTAATTATATACCCTTGGGCTACCCTGCACACAGACAAACTAAAAGAGATACTATAGACAAAAATAAATAATTAAATAAGTTTAGATTTTATATGTTGTCAGGGCAATTAATTATATTGTCTCCCATGTGTTTTGTTTTTTTTTTTCTTTTTTTCTTTTAGTTTCATATTTTATTTCAGTTTTTGTCTAAAATAATAATAATAATAATTAATTATAAATTGTTATTATTATGTTATAGGTAATGAATATTAAAGCAATAAAAACAGTAACCATGTGACCATCACATAAAACTAGGTCTGCACCTCCAGGGTAGTTGTTAATAGAGTGCTGGCCATCTCTAAAATACAATAAACAACAGCTTAATTAACTGCTTAATAAAATAGTGGTGGCAGAGTGCACTGATGGTGGTTAATTTTAGAGAAATAATAATAATAATAAAAAAAAAGAGTTTGAGCTACCATGTTCTCTGAAGTGTAGTTCTGTCTCAGGTGAATATTATATAATTTGTTTTTGTTGCAAACATTGATATTGTGAATTTTGATTTTTTTATTTTTACATCAATTATTATGGGAGCAGATCGGATAGAGAGTTTCTTTATCAAATTTTTGAAGAAGTGATCAAAGCTGGGGCAACAACTCTGGGCTTAGCTGACACTGTGGGCATAACATTGCCATTCGAGTTTGGAGAATTGATTTCTGATATAAAAGCCAATGTCTCTGGAATTGAAAATGTTATTATTTCTGCTCACTGTCATGATGATCTTGGACATGCCACTGCAAATACAATACAGGTATACACATACATGCATACGTAATGTAGTACATAATTAATACGAGTTTGATAATTTTTATCTAGTCTTAACTATTGCTTTTAGGCTGCCATTGTTGGTGCAAGACAATTAGAAGTAACAATTAACGGAATTGGTGAAAGGGCTGGTAATGCTGCATTAGAAGAGGTTAGTATATATCAATCATCTATTTTGTTCAGAATTTAATAGATGTTAATGGAGCATATATAGTTATGCAATGTTCTATTGATGAATATATATATATGTAAATTTTCTCTATAGTAACTTGGTGAAATTAAGGATTATTATATTAATAGAGCATATACATTTGTTAAGATAAGTTTGGCTAGCTAAAACTGATTATAATATCTTGATGCATTAATCACACAGGTATAAGCGTGTGTGCATACACACACTACTTGTTTCGTATTTGCAAACATTATATTACCCTTGTATTCTTTTATTATTATTATTATTATTAAATTGTTATCTGAATCACTACACTCACACACACACACACACTAACACTACTTGCTTTGTATTTCAAATATTACCTTGTATTCTTTTTTTATTATTAAAGTATTATCTTAGTCGCTTAATTTCATTTCCCTTGGATACTATAATTAACTCATTTAATATATTTTATATCCAAGGTTGTGATGGCCCTAAAATGCAGGGGAGATCATGTCTTAGATGGTCTTTATACTGAAATTAATACAAAGCACCTATTGAAGACAAGCAAGATGGTTAGTTTTATTTCCAAACTAATCTATCATTTTTCTTTCTTTATCTAAACTTTTGTTCGATTCAAATTAAATTTTATAATCTTTATGATCAACAGGTCGAAGAGTTCTCTGGTATGTATTTACAACCACACAAAGCTATTGTAGGTGATAATGCTTTTCTCCATGAAAGTGGGATTCACCAGGTTAGTGGAGTTAAATGCGCACATGCATTTAACATTTGAACTTTCTTTTGATTCCTATTAAACATTTGATTTTCTTTACAAGAACTGTAGTTATTTTTTTAGGAATGATCGAAAAGTTACTTTTCAATATAAAAATGATTAAACTGAACTAACAAAATAAATAGAGAGACTTAGTAGAACCTCCATTAATTAGTAGCAACGTTTATAATTCTTTCAATTGGACAAAAATACAACATTGAACAATTTTTTAAAAATGAGAAACCAAATTCAACTTTTTAATAATAGAAGGATTAAATGATAAAAATTAAATAAATAAAGGAACCAAGTTAGTAATCAAGTCTTAAAGTTTTTCTTTTTAAACAAACATATTTTTTTGTTTATATATATTTCTATTTCTATTTATGCTTTTATAGGCTGGACTGTTGAAGCACAGAGGTACATATGAAATAATATCTCCCGAAGATATTGGTCATGAAAAGTCCCATGCAGCTAATTATGTACTGGGAAGGTTAAGGTATATGCCTTTCACTTTTTTTCTCACAGCTAATATGAAACTTTATACAATAAGAGTTGGTAAGCTTTTTCTTATTTTATATAAATGGAATGAAATTGTAATTTATAACAATATTTTTATTATATGAACTCTGGAAAAGAATTCCATTTAGGTACAAAATTATTTGGTACAAGGATTTGTAAAATATGTAGTATTTTACCCTTTTATTACTAATTATTTACAATTTCTAATAATAATACTAAATGGCTGTCAAAAAATAAAATAATACTACTAAATATATTTTTTTATACAAGTGGATATTTTAATAAGGAAAACATTATAACTTACTTAAAGTTACTAAACTTATTTTGTAGCTTGACAATTCGCTTGATGTTAGTTCAATTATTAAAAAATTAACAATATCAAATAAGTGACATCAAAATGATCATTTTATATGGGTATCTGATATGATCAATAATTTAGCTTTTCAACTATAATATTGTCATATATATAAAATTGTTTAACCATCGAATTTCTTTTGCCTTAAAAAAAAATGTTTGCATGTGATATTATTGATTCATGGTTTATTATTTTATATTTGTAATTTGGTAATGATTATTTTATTACTTTTTATCTTAAACTTCATATATAATCAATTTATGGTTCATATTTTCATTTCATTTACTCTTTTACATATATTAGTGGACGTCAAGCTTTGAAAAATCGACTCCAAGAGGTATGCAAGTATATGTTTTTGTTTTATTCGTAGTCATATTGAATGGTTTCCGTTGTTTAATTTTATGGGTTATTATCTACTTTTTCAGCTTGGTTATGAACTTAGGGATGATGAAGTTGAGAGTGTGTTTCGGAACTTTAAAACAATGGCTGAGAAAAAGAAGGTAAGAAATTAGTTAATTTTCTTTTCCTAGCTTCTTTCTCAATTGTGAATATAATATATAGTTACATGTACTTAATATTAATTTTGTCAGTCTACGGTGATATATCTAATTTTCTCTTTATTTTTTATTTTGCATAAAATCAACCTAAAAAAGATAAAATGATTATAATATACCTATTGATACAACATATATATATATATATATAAAATTTGAAGTGTGAGAACATGTTTATTACAAGATATAAGAAGTTTAAATAACAACCATTAATTAAATCTTAATGGTTCAGATGTAATTTTGAATTAAAATTAAATGTGATATTTATCATATACAATTATATCTTTTTTAATTATTGTGCATTTATTGTCTCATCACCATAATCAGTGTTGTCACCATCAGGGCTACCATCACCACCACCATTTGTCCCTATTGTTGCCGCCATCACCACTGTGACGATAGTGGTAGTGGCAACAACAAAGACGACAATCATAATGGTGATCTTGTTGATGGTGACAATGATTATGATAGTGGCAATGAGGTGGTGGTGGCACTGCCATCACCACAATCACCATCGTCACCGTCATCGCCACCATCATAATTGCCGCCACCACCAAAAGGATCACTGTTAGGGCCATCATCACCACCACCATCATGGTGATGGGGGTAACAGTGTGTAAATGCGCAATAATTAGGAGAGATACAATTGTATAGGATGAAGATCACATTTAATTTTAATTCAAAATTACATCTAGACAATTAAGATTTAAACCGAAAAACCGCATGGACCAAAAATTTTCAAAATCGCATATTTTTTGCGGTTTGGTTCTGTTTTTGGATTTTATTATAAAAAATCAAACTAAATCAAACCAAACCAAACCGCATTCTATAATTATATTGATTTACTTTTAAATATTTAATATTATCTAACTAACAATATTTTAATTTTTTATGATCATAA
Organism: Amphicarpaea edgeworthii; assembly: GCA_014843725.1. Taxonomy (NCBI): domain Eukaryota; kingdom Viridiplantae; phylum Streptophyta; class Magnoliopsida; order Fabales; family Fabaceae; genus Amphicarpaea; species Amphicarpaea edgeworthii. Next base: position 9,127,040 of record CM026325.1, read on the forward strand.
TATGTGATTTATAGTATATTTTTTTTAATAATAAATTTGTAATATATTATGACACATACTTTCATATATTAAAAAAAGATATATTGATATTACTAAATAACATTAAATTAAATATAAAGTGAAACATGATTTATTATTATGTTAAAAAAAAAGTTAGTAATATCATTTTATAATAATGTTAAATAGAAGTAAAAATAATATTTTTTAAACTAAAATATGTAAATCAAAATTTAATAAAAAAATAATATAAAATAATAATTATGTGAGTTTAATTAAAAAAATTAAACTATGATAATAGATTAAAAAAATCGCGAAACTGAACTGAACCAAACCGCAAAAAATTGGTTTGGTTTGGTTTGAATTTGATATTATGTTAAAACCGAACCGCGACTTTATTTTAGGTTTGGTTTGGATCACTTTTTGCCCAAAAATCGAATCAAATCAAAAATCGAATCAAACTGCACCGTGAACACCCATATATATATATATATATATAGTTGTAGTTGTATTCTTGAGATATATGACTTCATGTAGTGATATGTTGACTTCCTATTGTCTGACTCTAATGCTTGGTGTGTCCTTAGAGGGTTACTGATGGTGACCTTAAAGCATTGATATCAAATCAAGTTTCTCATGTAGAAGTAGAACCTATTTGGAAGCTTGGTGATTTGCAGGTAAGTTTAAAATTAACTATAAGTTAATTAGTTTGATACAATGTCTTGATGAATAACAATACAAAATACAAAATAAAAAATAATTAATTAATCAATATATATATCTTTCAATATTGTAGGTGACTTGTGGAACTGTGGATTCTTCAACAGCATCTATCAAACTTGTTACTATTAATGGTATCACACATGTTGCTTGTTCTGTTGGTGTGGGACCGGTGGATGCAGCTTACAAGGCTATTGATCTCATTGTCAAGGTTTGATCAATTTGACAACTACTCTAGTTAATTTTTTTTTTCAACTATACTATTTGTAGGAAATATTTATTTACTTTTTTTATGATTAATATTTATTGAAAAATTTGACTGAGCACCTCTAATAGAATTCTTATTTTTTAATCATGTTTTTTCATCCATAAAATTTAATTTCAAAATCTTATTTAAAAAAAAATCTAATTCAATTACCACTAGTATCCACGATTTTTTGATAGTTGATTGTTGTATTATTTCCATTTGCATTAATTATATCTCTTATTATATATATGTAAGCATTTATCCATTAGCTCCTATATATAGTTGTGTTATTTTGTGTATTAATTCCTTATACCCACCTTTCAAGAAGAAATATTCAAGATTTTTATGAGATTTCCCTTTTCCCAACTATTATGGTTTTAAGGGAAAAGGAATGGCTAGAAGGTTATGTTATGTATAAGAAATTGTCAACATTATTTTTTTTTACCAATAACATTGAGAAGATAAAACCTTTTATCTAAACTTTCTAGTTTTCTTGGTTATATCATCATATAGTCAATCATAGTCGTTTTATTTTTAAATAATTAACTAGATTATTAATAGTATTTGTGTGATGGAGTAATCTTACACTGTTATGTTATGCAGGAAAGTGTAAAAGTATTGGAGTACTCGCTAGTAACAGTTAAAGAAGGAATTGATGCAATCGCGACTACACGTGTTGTAATTCAAAGAGAGAACAATCAATCACCTACTTCTACTTTGAATGGAAACATTGTTCATCCAACATTTAGGTATATATTGTTAATCTTAAAATTATTTGTTGCTTTAGTATATCATTTAATTTCTTACTAATTAATTAATTAATGTTAGCTATATATATTTTATGTTTTTACAGTGGGACTGGAGAAGGAGTGGGTGTTGTTTCTAGTGTAAAGGCATATCTCACTGCACTTAACAAAATGCTTAATTAATTCATTTCAAGCAATGATTTATATTTCTTGAAAGAATATTATAGCATCTGAGTAGTGTAGGAGTTTGAAACTTGCCAACTCTATCATTTTTTAGTACTAAAGGGTTATTCAAAATAAATTAAACCCATTTTTTAATGTTCATTATCTTTCTTAGGAAGAAAAAGGGTGGAGGGAATGAATGTAGCTCTTTGTTGAAGAGTAAACCAATATAAATTCTGTTGTGTGATCTTAATTATGAACCCTTCTCTTGCTTAATAAGCTTTTTGTTTTCTTTCACGTTTTACTTTTCAATTATGATATCTCTCTTTATAAAACATCTGAGTTACATTAATAAAAAATCATCTTTTAGGGAAAAAGTTTTCAAAGAACATATACACACAATTTAAAAATTTTAAGGGAGATGTATTAGATTAGGATTGTTTAGGATTTTAAAGATTTTTTTTTTTTTTTTGTAAAAATGTCTTCGGAATTCAATAATATGAAGGTATTCAATCAAGATTATCAAGATTTTTTTAAAGGGCAACGAAATCTTGTGGTATTCAATTGAGATTTTAAATAACTTAAAAAAAGTCATCTGTTATTCAAAATTATAAAGATTTTATAGACTTTTTTTTTAATTGGATTTTGATGGATTTTATAGACTTTTTAGTTGATCATATAAATTATTAAGTTAAAGTTTTAAAAGACTTTTTTTAAATTATTACAGTCAATTTTGAAAAAATATACAACTTAATAGAGAAAACAAAAAACAATGTTTGGGATGCTATAAAAGAACTCCCAAACATTGTTTTTTATGAAAATTTTATGGGTTAGATGAAACATTTTATATTTTGATTAATGTTTTGTTATTATTTTTCATTATCATTTTATGAAAATTTGTGAAAAAGATATCTCAAAATACATTAGCAAGTAAAATTATGAAATTCACGTAGTTATTAGTTAAACATACTCCTGTAGGCTTGTGTTTAGTAGTTTTGAATGTTTTTTTTTTTCTAGAAATCCATAATCTTCTCAAATCTTATAAATTTATAAAATCCTTTCAAATTCTATATTTTAAATCCATTAAGTTCAAATTATAAAATTCTAATAACAAAAGTCTTTTTAAGAAAATCTTAACAATTTTTAGTTTTCTACGAAATCTTAAAAATTTTCAAGACTTTATACTAAAAAAAATCTTTTAAAATTTTAATCCAATGCACCCCATAAAAGTTTGATGAGTATACCATGTTGCCTGTATTAAAGAGTTTTACACATGCACTCATACATCAAATCATAATTATTATAAAAATTAACAAATTTATTATACATAATGTTTTTATTACTATGTGATTTGATTGAATAACGACATATAATTATTTAATATTTTTTTTCCTGGTTTAAAGGGGCTAAACATACGCTTAGAAACACAAAGACTAGATGGAAGGACTTAATGCTGACTTAATCAGCATACAAACAAAAAAGAGTAAATCTAGGAGTTCTATAAATTAATTAATGTAAAAATTAATTTTAATTAATAAAAAAGATCTTTTTATTTTTTTTCTTATTTTTAAAAATAGCGTCACTTTTGGTTTCTATCAAAGATTATATATTGCACTAAGTTAATGGAATGTAATTCTCATCAAATTACTCTTATTTAACATTTCACAAATAATAGCTTCCGTGACTTTGTGTTCGGTTCGTGTGGCAAATTCTCAAGAATGGATCTCTTGGTGATATTTTTCATCGGAGAAAATCTTGGCCTTTTATTTAATTTTTTCAATATAATATTTTATTATATTTTTTTAAAAAAAATCCATAGTTAATCTTGACCTTGCAAAGGATTAGAGTGTTTTTTTTAATTATTCACATGTCACTTACTTGAGTTGTTTTTTTACCCACATATATATTATTTATTTTTTACTCTATCCAACATAAATATTATTAATTCCTAAAAAAATTTTAATGATACAACTTTTTAAAAGTTACTTCTAATAAATTTTATAAAATAAATTTAATTTTGTTATTTTTTTTTAAAAGAATCATTATAATTTTTTAATAACTTATTTTTACAAATTATAAATATGTAAAATATTTTTTGACGTAACAAAAATATAAAAATATACACATAACTAAAATATATTTATTTAAAATAATAAAATTTATTAATCTTACACAAATAACAAAACATAAAAGACTTTAATTTAAATATTAAAAATCACATCATTAAAACAATAATTAATTTTAATAATATTTCTATGCAAATTTTCTTTTATTAAAATTAGAAAAGTTTAACGGCTAGTTATTAAAAAAAAAAGTGTCATTAAAATTATTTTAATAATATTTTTTTATAAAAAAATAAAACATAATATATTTTTTTATGAAAAAAAAATAATACTGACCAAACAACACATAATCTCACAAAAATAAATATTTAATAAATACGATGCTTTTATCAACTTGATAAATAACCATTAGGAAATTCTAAAAGAGGTCTATCAAAAAGTCAAAACTATCGTACCATGTGGCATATAGTGCCACTGTAGGGGAAATGGTTTGTTGGTGAAACTCCAAAACTGTTGGGTCAACTTGTCATTGATAGACCCATTTTAGAATTTCGTCTGTGAAAGTAATTGGTATTTTTTGTCATTTTTAGTGGTATACATACTTATTCGATAGTCAAGTATTCTTTTAGGGGTAAGAAATTAAGAAGAAAAATTAGATCTCAATTATTTTCTATAAAAATCTAAAAACTAAAAAAAATAAAATCAAAGTACAATTTTGGTAAACTTTATTTACAAATTCGTAATTGTGGACCCTTGTATTCAAATTTATAATTTTGATTGTTTACTTTCAAAATCAACATAAATAAGTGATTTATAAAATAAAACATGAAATATATATATAAAAAAAGAACTACAATTAATAATAATAAAATAAAACATGAAATATATATATAAAAAAAGAACTACAATTAATAATAATAAATTTTAAAAAATAAAGGAACAATAATTTAAATAATTTCAGTCTCAACATCTCTCTTGAGATTACTCTTTCATAGTTTTAAAAATCGAACTGATGATTGAATCGATCAAAATATCAGTAAGTCATTATTTGAATTAGTGGGTCACTAACTGACCCATATGACCCGTCATATATTCAAAAAAAATAAAAAATATTGATTATTATAAAAAATTTTAATTTATAAAAGTTTATTTTATTAATCTTTAATATTATTAAAAGTTATTTAAATTATTTTTCTTTATTTTTTAACATATCCTATTATTTGTAGTAATTTTTTTTTATATATATTTCACTTTTTATTTTATAAATTATTCCTTTTATTTTACTTTTATTCAAATTATTAAATTCTTGTTGAGAACACAAGAAATTATAAATAAATATAAGCTTAAATAAGTTTTGAATTCCTATAAAATATTTCTTTTTTACTTTAGGTCCTTATAATATTTTTTTTTTGTTTCTACCTGATGACGTGACATCATCTCAACATATATCAATGATTGAAATGATGACATGTCATTGGTAGGGACTCAAAACAAAAAATATATATATTATAAGAACTCAAAATATAATAAAAATTTTATAGGGACCCAAAGTAAAAAAGAGATATTTTATAGGAATTTAAAACTTATTTAAACCATAAGTATATAATAATAAATAAAATTTATGTAAAAAATTTATATATATAAATGTTTCGTAATAATTATTATTCAGAACATTTGATTAATGGTATTCTGAAATTTGAAAATTAAAGAAATATAGGTTTGAATCCTAATTTTATCAAAATTTATCTAACTTTTTATTTAAATTAATTAATTAAACCAAATGATAACTTAAGAATAAAAAATGGTAATGATGTTATTAGTAAAAAAATTAATTTTAATTAAATAATTAATAATTGCATTAAAAAAAAGTTAATATCAAATTTAACGTTGAATGGATTAAAAGTGCTTAATTTTAAAAATAAAAAATAAAAATTACATATTTAAAATTAAAAAACTAAAATTATAGATTTAAAAAAAATAGAAGCCAAATTTTTCATTAAGCCTATTTAATATATGTAATAAACAAGAGTTTAGTAGTTGCTAAGTGCTAACAATCAATCAAGAAAAAGTACAAGTTGTTGGTAGCAAAAGTCCTTTTGCAATAAAGTCTCCACACATCAAACTCTGTCATCTTTTTTTTATTGTTTTCATCAAATGTATGGTCCCTCTTCCTCCACGTCTAGCATGTCACTTGGTGTGTGTTTTAGCCTATATAGCATAACAATTTATGTTATGAATGAGAAGGTATTTCAGCTCATTTTTGTTTTTTTAATAGTTTTTTGGTGTTTTTTTAGATGTTTGGTAATCGAACTTTTTTTTTTAAGGAACTTCTATGGAATGCTAATTTGAGTAACGTATTTTAAAAATGTTAACTTATAGTTTTTAATTTTTTTTATATTTATTCTTTTTTTATCCTTAAAATGCTTATTAATTTTTTTATTATCATTTTAAAATAAAATAAAATACAATTTTTTTCAATATTCTCCTATTTATTTTTATTATATTATTTATTTTAAACACCGTAATACTATTAATATTTTTTTTTATTTTTCATTATAATTCATGAAATTAAAAATGATAATTATTAGATTTTTTTATTTTGTAATTTTGAATAATTTTATATATTATACAATTTATCTACAAATTAAAAATTAGAAGAATTTAAAATTTATTTAAAAAATAAAATGATATCACCTCAAAAATACTTTTATTCATAAAATAAAAATTTATATAAAATGTCTTATTAATATGTTTATTTTGGTTATTTGACATTTTTAAATTACTTCAACATATAATTTATCAAATATTTATAATTTATTAAACTAACTTTCTTATGTTAGATAACTTTCCAGCTTTTAACTAACTTTTTAATTAATTTTATTCAAGTCTTATATTTCAGGAATCATAATCTATCGAGCTTCCTAAATTAATTAACTATTTGATGATAGACACAACAGAGTTATTATTGATTTTAAAATTGTGAAACAGACATGTTAGACAATAATTATTTTTATTTTTATTTTTTTATTGATAGGAATTTAAAACAGTAAGAAAAAATTAAACTTTTTGAAAAGCTTACAAATCCTCCTACCAAAACAATACTCCTTTATAGTTGCAAAAACAAAAGGGAGTATACAGATTCATTTTTCACCATTTTTTCTTATTTAATCATATTGTTTTAACCAATAATTGTTTAAGAAAATACTGTATGTATTAATGGTTAATCTTGATATATTAATTTGAACACGCTGTAAATAAGCTTAGTAGACTATTCTCTAATCTCTATTATAAGCATCCACCAACACTCGTTTTTCACTTAATCTTTTATATTCTTATCAAATCATAATATTTATCATGTTTATATTTCTTTTTTATATATCAAATCATAAGTATTATACGCATTTTCTGTCGATTATAGATTCTGTCTATGAAAAATTGAAAAGTTGGCAAGGTCAGCCCATTATGACACAGTTTGTTTGGATTCAAAATTAGGAGTGTTTTTAAAGTTTATTTACTAAAAAAATGTTATATATTTTTAGCAGGGAAGTTCTTAGAAGTATTTCTAGTTTTATATCCAAACATGTTCTATATTAATAGTTTGTAGTGAGAACTTGTTTGGATATTAGAAGTGTTTTTATGACTTCTCTCCTAAAAAATATTCTATATTTTTAATAAAAAAACTCTTTAAAACATTTTTAAATTTTATTCAAACAGGTTCTTAATCTTATTCTAACTTGCCACGGGAGTTTGGGAGTTTGGACTTAACTTAGGACCTTCTCTTTATTATTATAAAAATAAAAAATAAAATAGCTAAACCTGTAGAGGTTCTTGAGGATCCACGTATCATCATGCTTATCCATCCATCCTCCGATGTCTTTTTACTATTTTCATTTTTGTTACATCGATCGATGCCTTTTTATTTTACTTTTCCCTAGAGTAAGGAAATATCTTTAGTAGGTTCTGTTTATTATAAAATAATTCATTTCTTATATTATACATAACACATACAGTCACACAAATACAGGAAAAGCTTTTTTAAAAACCTTGATTAGAGGTATGGATTCCACTTTAAATAACTTAAATAATAAAATTATAAGAGAAACGTTAAGATAAGTATTTCGAAGACTATTTTTTCACATATTTTCTCTGATCCAAAATTATTGAAAATTACAAATTTAGAATTCAAATTTTATTATCTTATTTTTAATATTTTTTTTAATCAAAGATCACGAATATTTTTTAATTCAGTCGACGAAAATTGAATATAGATTAACCCGCTTTTGATGATGATATAAATACTTATGAGCTTTATCATGCATAGGAATAGGATGCCTAGCTTACACGTCGAATCTGTTCCGATGGTCCATATAATAAACACGTAGGCCATAGAAATTTATGACTCAGAAAAGGACAAAATTATTTTGGGTGAATTAATGGACTCAAAAAAGGACATAGTAACAATTGGTTTGGACTTTGGACACCAACCATATTACAAGCTGTATAAAGTATTTATACAAGCAAAATGCTCCATATTATTAATTTAGTCCCTGTCTCATTATTCCCTCTGGGTGCCATAAACAAATGCAACCACCGATCTTGCTATATTCTTGCTTCTACTATAGTTAGCATAATAGCAATCTCTTTCAAACCAAACCAAACCAAAGAGAGAAAAAATGGAGGGTGGTGTGAAGGAGAAGTTGCTGAGCAAAGGGAAGAAAACATTGGAGCAAGAAGAAGAGGAGTTATCATTGGTGAAGAGGGTGTGGAATGAGAGCAAAGTGATGTGGATAGTGGCTGCACCAGGAATCTTCACAAGATTCTCAACCTTTGGTATCAGTGTTATAAGCCAAGCGTTTATTGGTCATATTGGTTCAAGGGAACTCGCTGCTTATGCTCTTGTCTTCACTGTTCTCATACGCTTTGCCAATGGAATTTTGGTACGTTTTTCTTAAAGTCATTTTTTTTTTCTGGGTGGGTTAGAGACCACGTCCGTAGTCGTTATTATATGAAAGATTAATTTGAGTGTGACTGTGTCTGTTTTGAGAATCTTACACAAGTGCTTTGATTCTATGATTTTTTTAAGAAGATCTAGTCTTGAAAATACATAATTTTCTAATAAATAATTTTAAAAGAGAAGTGGGTCTCAATCTCAAGGACATAGAGCGAGGAGAGAAACAGCGGATACCTGGAACAGAGAAGAAAATGTCAGGTAATAACTTTAAAATTAAAAGAATGTTTAGTAAAAGAGCAAATTAGAATAATAATATTTGAATTTTTATTAAATTACACACTATTTTATACTACCATTCCTCTAAACATCCCGGTGCGTAACTCTTACTGATTTAAAATGATTTAAGACAATTTTGAATACGGTATGGATAGAATATGAACCTTCTGCTAAAATAGAGTGTAGAGTTAGTATTTGTTTAAATTTTTTTAGTAATAGGTTTTATCTCTAGTTTTTTACATAAAATTAATAATAAATACACTTGTGGAATTTTTTATTTACTAAATAATTATTTATTAGTAGTTAGATATTAAAATAATTGTGTAAATGTTTTTTTGTTCGTCCCTTCCTATAAGTTTGAAATAATCTAAACTACCATTTCCAATTTTCAACAAGATATTCTAATATTCTTTCTGCATAATGAATCAAAGAAACAGAGACCTCTGCCCTCTCCTCTGTTTCATCAATGAGTAAATTAAAGATTTCCTGACTTTTGTTTTTGGTTCATAGTTTCATACGAATCTACATTGGTGTTATAGTAGTGATTTTAATCATTAGAGAATCAGGACTTGTTAGAAAAACAAAAACATCGAAGATTGAAATGGGATATTAAAGTAGATTAAAAAGTTGAACACCTGCTATGACAAACTTGTAACTTGTAACACAAACTATTTGTGTGTGTAAACTGAAAATTGCAGTTAGGAATGGCGAGTGCATTGGCAACACTTTGTGGACAAGCATACGGAGCAAAAGAATATGGCATGATGGGAGTTTATCTTCAAAGATCATGGATAGTTATGTCATTAACTGCACTCTGTATCGCTCCGGTGTTCATCTTCACAAGCCCGATTTTGAAGCTCTTAGGCCAAGATGAGAGCATAGCACAAGTGGCAGGAGTGATATCTCTTTGGTCAATTCCAATCATATTTTCTTTCATTGCCTCATTCACTTGCCAGAATTTCCTGCAATCTCAAAGCAGGAACACCATCATTGCTTTCTTGGCAGCTTTCTCAATAGTCATACATTTGTTCTTCTCTTGGCTGTTGACAGTGAAATTCAAGTTTGAGATTCCTGGTGCAATGACTTCTACAATATTGGCATACTGGATTCCTAACATTGGTCAACTCATATTTATCACATGTGGTTGGTGCCCTGATACATGGAAAGGTTTCTCATATTTAGCATTCCAAGATCTTTGGCCTGTTGTCAAGCTTTCCTTTGCATCTGGTATCATGTTATGGTAAGCTTTCATCTCTACCAACTAATGAGTTTGTCTCTTTAGAAATGCCATGACAATTAATCAGTGTGACTAATGGAGTTCACTAATGGAGGGACTAAAAGTCAAATGAAAAAATGCTTTAGAGACCAAGACCGGTTAAACGAAATATTAAAAACTAAAAACGAAAATATTTAATACATTAGGAACTAAAAACATATTTTGCCATATTATTAAGTGTAGAACTTACCAAAAAATTATGATTTTTAATCAATTTCAACCAAGCACAGGAAGAAAATATTTAGAAGAAAGTGTTAGAGAGAAGGTGGTGAGCATTTCTCTTCATGTAGAATAAACATTTTAATTATCTAGATTTCTATTATGCAATTTATGGCATAAATAAATAATGTATATATGTCTTCCTAACTTGGAGCTGTTGTGGTATATTTTACAGTCTTGAGCTCTGGTACTACACAATATTGGTTCTGTTAACTGGCAACTTGGAAAATGCTGAGGTCCAAATTGATGCTCTATCTATATGGTATTCCTTTTGTAATGTCTCTCCCTTTTTTTATTAGAATTTGAAAAATGCTAGCAACACCCTTTTCCTCACACATTATTTATCATACCATGAAATTCATTTGAATTCATGAAATTATGAGTAATACTCATCAAATAGGGAATGAGATTTACATTATTTTGTGAGTTCCTATAATTTTTAGTTAATACTAGTAATAAAGAGTGTAATGATAAGAAAAAGAAAAAAAAAAAAAGCTGTGTTGTTTTGTGATATTGTATTGATATCCACCTTTGGCACCTAGTTGTATTGGACTAATGCATAAAAACCTTTTCTGTTTGTTTACAGCCTCAACATCAATGGTTGGGAAATGATGATATCACTTGGTTTCATGGCTGCTGCAAGGTAATGACATTCTTTTTCTTTTCCTTTCGTTGTAGTCATTCTTTTTTCTTATTTGTGTATAAAAAATTGGAGTGTTTGGTCAGGAGGACTGACCTCAACAATCACCCAACACACAAATAAACCTACCAATTTTTCATCTGTTAATTGTTCATTTAGGATTTGTATGAGTAAGCTTATCCAACCAAAAATGAAGTAGATTTTTTAGACTAAAATTAATTTTTGTATTAATTAATTTGTAAAAGTTTAATATTTTTTTGAGAAATTATACGAAAAAGTTTCTATAAATGAACTATTAGATGAGAAGCTCATTTCCTTTTTTCACTCCCATCCATGTCGCCAAGAAGTGCTTCTAAAGAACTTTACTCAAACAGATGACCCTTAACATGAGACATTAACTTCATGATCTCTTCCCATTTGCAGTGTTCGAGTGGCGAACGAGCTTGGAAAAGGAAGCTCCAAGGGTGCAAAGTTCTCTATAGTTGTAACAGTGCTTACATCCTTTGCAATTGGCTTCATTCTCTTCATAGTTTTCTTAATTTCAAGGGAAAAGCTTGCTTACATATTTACCACAAGTAAAGACGTGGCTGATGCTGTTGGGGACTTGTCACCTTTGTTGGCAATCTCTATTCTACTCAATAGTGTCCAGCCTGTACTCTCAGGTATTTTTATTCAACATTTGGCTGCCACTGAGTTGGTTTAAGACCACGGGCATGTTTGGATAGGTTTTCCCAAAAAAAAAAAAAAGATTTTTAAGAAAAAAATAAAATGAATTCCTCCTTTTGCTAAGTTAGAATTTGCAAATTTGTAAAAGTTTTTCTTTCATATGCGACTATTCAGATAAACATCTCTTGTGAAACTTTTAAAAAAAAAAATTTACTTTCTTAAGAGTTAAAGTTATTTTCTTTAATAATTAATTTATAAAAGTCTTATATTTTTTTAAAAAAATATACACGAAAACTTCTACAAATTAATTATTAGATAAGTCAATTTTAACTTTTAAAAAATTATTTTTTTTTTTGTAATTTTTTCTTCTAGAAATTCTTCTTTGAATAGTATACCCAACCAAACTCATAGTTTATCTAAAAGATGAAAAAATTTCTTACAAAATAATTAATCTAAACACTAATTTTATCTATAAAAAAAATTATTTCATTTTTTAGAAGTCTTTTTAAAGTAACTTATCCAAACATATCAGTGATAGTTTTTACAGGAAAAAAAACAAAAAATGAATATTGAATATGGATCCAAACAAACAAAAATTGTTACAAAACGATGTACTTGAACCATGAAATTGTATGATTTGAACAGGAGTTGCTATAGGAGCAGGGTGGCAAAGCATTGTAGCATATGTGAACATAGGGTGTTATTACATCATTGGTGTTCCGGTTGGAATTGTGCTTGGTAAAGTTTTGAATTTGCAAGTCAAGGTCTGTATTCTTCTCATTCTCAAGTTGAATTTGATTGGTGTTAATTTCCTCTATTTAGTAACAAAACCTCTTTATTCTTCTTTTGTATAGGGTATTTGGATTGGAATGTTGTTTGGAACATTTATTCAAACCGTAGTGCTAATTGTAATCACCTACAAAACTGATTGGGATGAACAGGTATTTGATTCATTATTTCCTCTTATTGCTTCTTAATTAGTTCTAGATTTGCCTCTAAAAAATTATAATTATTATATTAATTATACTAAAGATGAATCATTATCTCACTCTGCAGGTAGTTATAGCTCGTAATCGAATCAGCAAGTGGTCGAAGGGGAACTCTGAACATGAAACAATTACATTGGATAATTAGTTTCATGCTCCTTCCTAGATTAATTTTTCAAAAGTTAAATTAATGATTATAACCACAAATTCAGTCATAATTTAAAATAGATTATCGATAGGCCCTCATTGGGCCAAGAGAGTACAACCAAACGTATCCATAGGAGTCCTCCTTGGCTCCAGGATTATTTTGTGTTATTTTAGTTTAGTGTTTAAGTTGTTTGGCCACCTGTTAGGCTCTTTTCTTTGGCTTTAGTTTATATGACTCTCATTTGTTTTTGGATGGTTATGGAATTTATGAATTTTATCTTCTTCCTTATTAGTCTTTTTGTAGTAAACCTAGTTAATGCTCTATCCTCCTCAGTCACCATTTCTATTCTCCCCTGACCCTACTTACCTTTATCAAATTGGTGCTTTCATTTGGTTCTCATGCCTCATAAATTGGATACTAAGGACCTTAGTGAAGCTTTGGCTTCCATGGGTGACAAAATCAACACCATACAAGTGCAAATTACTCAACTTTAACACTATGCAAACCCAATCGGACAATCAGAAAGAGCTTCAAGACGCACGTCATCTCTCGTTCCAATAGTCCATGGATGACTACCACATAGATTTAACTTCGATGCTCAAAGACCTCATGCTCATGCTTTCCCTTGGTAATACTGCTAGTCTTGCCTTAGTTTTGGATAGTTCTAGCCCCATCTCATTGCCAAGTTCCCTCACCATTTCACCCTCGATCAATACTCTCCCCTATCTATTCAACAGCCACCATTATCCACTCTTTCGTCCCTCAAAAGAGCCCCCTTCTTCCTACCCCTACCACTGCCATGAACTTTAAATAGCAACCAAAACCCTTCTCTCAACCTCTACCCCCTCCCCTTTTCACTACCCCACCCACCCAACCCTTAACCCCTTTCTCCAAAACCCCTCATCAGATTCCACTTTCTGTCACCGCCCCACTTTACTCACCCTCACTAGTAAGTACCACACATTTTTCAACAACCCCATCTAACCTTCCCACATCCTACATTGACTCTCCTTGCCTTCCTAAACTCCAGCTCAACTCTTTTGATGAAACAGATCCATTGGATTGGCTGTTGCAAGCAAACCAATTTTTTATGTTTTACCAAATTGCTTAGGATCAACGTTTGCCCATGGCTGCATTCTACATGAAAGGTGAGGCCTTAAGCTAGTTTAAGTGGATGCATCACAATGGTCAACTATTAGATTGGTATGGTTTCACTAAGGCGCTTGAGCTGCGTTTCGGTCCTTCAACTTACGCCAATCACCAAGCAAAGCTTTTTAAACTTCGCCAGCAAGGTACAATATCTGAGTATCAAATCGCTTTTGAGAAATTATGCAATTGCATTGATGGGTTATCTATTGAAAATATATTGAATTGTTTTATATCGGGACTAAACCCAAACATTAGACGTGAATTGGCCATTCTTCAACCCTCTTCCATTCCTCATGCTATTGGAATGGCCAAACTAGTGGAGTCCACACTCAAGGTCTCACAATCTAAATTCTCTAATTTTACTACCACCACACCTACCTCCATTTCCACAAACCCTTCCCCTTACAAAAAACTACCACTCTTGACCAGACCATACTCCGTGTTACCCTTGCCCAATACCAAGAGCATCGCGCATCTGGCTTATGTTACTATTGCAACGAGAAATTTCATCCCGACCACAAATGCTCCACCCCTAAAGTCTTCTTGTTAAGTATTGATGACCTTCCGAATGTCACCCTCGACCCTAACCTCAAATACCCCATAACAGAACTAGACCCTTCCCAAACACATGATCTTATACACTTCCACCTCTCCACTCAAGCTCTGATGGGCCTTCCCTCCCCACAAACCCTCAAATTTCAAGGAACCATTGCTGATCTACAAGTCATGATTTTGGTTGACTCAAGCAATTCACATAATATCATCCAACCCTGCATTGCTAAATACCTACACCTTCCTACTACACCTACCACCCATTTTTTCCATAATGGTTGGCAATGGGCAACACATCGCATGCTCAGGATTCTGCCCCTTTGTCCCTATTCAATTTCAAAATCAAACCTTTCATATCTCTTGCTACATCCTACCCATTGAAGGAGTTGATATTGTCCTTGGTATTGAATGGTTGTGTTCCTTAGGCCTTTTATATGCAGACTTTTCCAAATCTCAACTCACCTTCCCCTATAATGGCTCTACCTTGACTGTCACCGAAGACCCTCACATTAAACCTACCCAAACCACCTACAACCAACTTTGCCACTATATAAAAAAGGATGTTGTCGCTTCATTTCACCTCCTCTCTTTTGAACCCATGGACATCAAAGACGATGTTTCCCCTGAAACACCCACTATTCACCCTGATATCACCTACCTCCTAAAACAATTTCTAATAGTTTTTGCCATACCCCAAGGCCTACCCTCGCTTAGACCTCATGATCACCACATCAATCTCATACCCAATTCACTACTTGTGAATACTTGACCTTACAAATACCTTCACACCCAAAAAGACACTATCACCACCTTCATACAAGATATGTTGAAAGAGAGAATTATTATACCTAGCACCAACCTTTACTCATCTCCTATGTTACTTGTGAAAAAAAAAAAAGATGGATCCTGGCAGTTTTGTGTGGATCATAGGACATTAAATAGTATTATTATAAGAGATCGCTTCCCCCTTCCCACCATAGATGAATTAGGAAAAGCCAATTTTTTTTCAAAAATTGATGTTAGATCAGGTTATCATCAAATTCGAGTTCACCCCCAAGATACACCTAAGACAACTTTTAGAACCTTTGATTGTCACTATGAATTTCTAGTAATGCCTTTTGGGTTATCTAATGCCCTATCTACATTTCAGGTTGCTATGAATGATTTGTTAAGACCATTTTTACGAAAATTTGTCTTAGTGTTCTTTAATGATATCCTAATCTACGTGCTAGCATGGCTAATCACCTGGTTCATTTACGAGCAATTATTGAATTATTAGTTTCTAACCAGTTTTATGCAAAGCAATCAAAGTGTGTTTTTTGAGTACTTACGATTTCTTACCTAGGTCACATTATTTCTGAAAATGAGGTACAACCCGACTTAGACAAGATCAAAGCAATTTTGGAATGGTCGATGCCATGTTCTCTCACGACACTTAGGGGATTTTTAGGCCTCTTGGGTTTTATAGGTGCTTTGTGCGCAATTACGCCGCTCTCGCCTCTCCTTTCATCGACCTTTTGAAGACTGACAGTTTTACATGGAACTTACAAACATATGTGATATTTAAAGAGTTACAACAAAAAATGTCTTCTACTCTTGTTTTGGTTCTTCTAAATTTCTTTGAGGTCTTCGTGGTAGAAACATATGCATTGGAAGTGGTAATTGGTGCGGTTTTAACTTAGCAGGGCCATCCTCTAACTTATTTTAGCAAGAAGTTGAACCCCAGAATGTAAGCAACATCAACATACATCTGGGAGCTATTTGCCATAATTGAATCTATAAAAAAAATGGCATTAGTACTTATTGGGGCAACATTTCCACATATTCACAGATCAACAAAGTTTAAAGTCATTGTTCAGTCAAACATTTCAAAGTCCAGAGCAACTCAAATGGGCATTCAAATTATTGGGTTACAATTTTGAGATTTTTTACAAACCTGGGAGACAGAACTTAGTGGCTAATGCATTATCCCGTCTAAAGGAACCAATCATGCTTCTTTTTACTATCTCCTCACTAGTTCCCACATTAATTCAGACACTCCAGCAATATTATCAGAAAGAGGAAAAAGGAAGATAGTTACTATTCAAAATGACAACAGATCCAATAAAGTTTGACAACTTTAAAAGAAAATGATCTTCTATTCTACAAATCAAGACTATTTATCTCAAACGAACCTAGTCTCAGGAAGTCGATGTTAAAAGAGTTCCACAGCTCCACAATGGGCGGACATTCAGGCCTTTACTCCGATATCTGCAAATTTGTCCAAGAATGCAAGGTGTACCAAACAAGCAAATACATTCCTACCAAGAAGTATGGGTTGTTATAGCCACTCCCCACCCCAGAAAGAATGTGGGAAGAAATAACCATGGATTTTATTACTCACCTTCCATCTTCGTATGGTCACACTGTGATTTGGGTCATCTGTGACCGTCTCTCCAAGTACACACACTTCATCGCTCTTCCAACACATTTCTCGGTGATCCAACTGGCTTGGCACTTTGCAATAGAGATTTACCAATTACATGGCACCCCTCGGTCCATTATATTTAACAGAGATCCAATTTTTGTTAGTACATTTTATAAGGAATTTTTTAAAGCCCAGAGTACTACATTCAAGTTCAGTACAAGATACCACCCTAAAATCAACAAGCAAACAGAAGTCATTAATAGAAGCTTAGAAGTATACTTGCGTTGCTTTACAAGTGATTAACCAAGGAGATGGTATTCCTTCTTGCACCTCGCCAAACATTGGTACAACACCAACCATCATAATTCCATCGACATGTCACTATTTTAGGCCTTGTACGGTCGGCAACCTCCAACATTACCAGCCTTCCGCACCTTTGCCACAATAGATCCAAATCTCCTCAGTTCCTTGCAAGATCGTGAACAAATCATGAGGATTTTGAAGGAAAATCTCAAAAGAACAAGTCAAAGTATGATAGCTCAAGCCAATAAGCATCGTCGAGATATAACTTATCGCGAAGGTGACTTGGTGCTCCTCCGTCTTCAGACTTTTCATCAGATCTCGATTGCACGCCAACCCTTCTAGAAGCTTGCGAAGCGTTACTATGACCCATTTCAAGTTCAACGTTGTATCGATAAGGTTGCGTACGAGCTCGCACTTCCGTCAATAACACATATTCACCCAACCTTCCACATCTCCAAGCTTTGGCCATTTAAGGGCTCCAACCCTCGAGAACAATACCACCTCTAGAGAACCCAACAACAACCTCCGTTCGGTGCACAACGGCCCAATCTGGCTCACCCACCCTATCATGGCCACCACTGTCATCAACGAACGCCGTTGCGCCATCCTCACCACGCACACTGCAACCACCAAACAAAATCGTGACACCCTCACCAGAGAAAGCCAAAGCTCCACCTTCACCTTGCGCACCTCAACCATTGCAAAACCGCGCGCCACCCTCACCATGCGTACCACACCCACCAAAAAACCTCACCAGAACGCTCTTGCATAAGACCCCCTACACCATTCCCCAACCTGCGTGCCTCACCGTACCTTTGCTGTCGAGCCCAACACCCTCATCATCGATCCCAAACGACCACCCTTACACCACCTTTCAACCCTTTTCTTCCCCTACGAGCCACAGAGCAACACATCCTAACCCTAACCCCCTTTCCACTCTTCCTAACCTTAAGCCAAACCCTAAGCCAAGTACAAAACTAAATATGTTTAAACCACTTCACTTCAGAACTTCCCTAATATCTCTCTTCACCTTTGTTCCACCCAATCGTTAGAGGCCACATGGCCAACTCTTGACGTCCCTTCCCTTCCCAACGTTCTAAAGGCTTCTCGAGGACACTTTCCACTTTCCCACATTCAAACTTTAGCTATCACGTGCAACAACACATCCCTCAAGAATCTAATCGCAATGCGTCAATCTGAACCGTTCGTTAGAAGTACAATCCATGGCCTTAATGCTCATTGGCCAGTCATTGAGGGCAATGACTCTTCTTCAGGGTCCGGCATTGATAGGCCCTCATTGGGCCAAGAGAGTACAACCAATCTAAGGCCCAAACGTATCCATAGGAGTCCTCCTTAGATCTAGGATTATTTTGTGTTATTTTAATTTAATGCTTAAGTTGTTGGGCCACCTATTAGGCCCTTTTCTTTGGCTTTAGTTTATATGACTCTTGTTTATTTTTGAATGGTCATGAAATTTATGAATTTTATCTTCTTTCCTATTAACCTCTTGTAGTAAACCTAGTTAACGCTCTATCCTCCTCAGCTACCACTTCTATTCTCCCCTTACCCTACTTCCTTCTATCAATTATAGTGTCATTTATTAACAAATGAATCATAAACTTATAAGTTGTATTTGAATGATAATGTAAAATTATTTTATTGTATCGGCACTTTTTTTTTTCGAATTTATCATGTAATATTTTTTTTGTTGCTAGCGTTATACAGGCAAATATTGTTTATTTCGGATTTATTACTTCTCATCCTAGTTTTCATTCTTTTACTAATTATATGATATTAACGCCAATCCATGTCAAACTGTATAGACATAAGTTGTTTTAGGGTAATTGTGTAACATGGTTAGAACAATTTTAAAGTAAAAAAGCAACACTCTGTATACAGCCAATAGGTTGGTTATTATGATATTAGTGATTTCTGTTTCTAATGGTTATTTATTGAATGAATAATTAATTTGATTGCTTGAAATCGTAAATTGTCAATAAACTTAGTCATTAAAGTTGTAAATCTCTCAAATTATATAAAAAGACAAATAATTGTACTTTTTTTTCCTACTTAACTTTTTAAATTGTGCAAATTATGCCTCTAGCTAATGTTTTTATTAGTGCATTTTACCTGTCATTTGAATATATATATATATATATTTTTTATTTATTTATTTATTATTATTATTTTTTTTTTAAAGTAGGATTTTTTCATGCAGCGTGAAAAAAAAATGGAAAACGATGGGACACTTTTTTTTAAAATATTTTTACGACTTTTTTCATTATATCAAACAACTAACCTTTACTCAATTCCAATCCTTTTCATTCACTTTATTTTCTTAGCTGTCTTTTTTATTATTATACCAAACAAACTCACAAGCAAAATTAAAATAAATTACGAAATAATTTATATGTATTTTTTTAAAAAAAACCATTTTTCTTTGTAAATTCAACATTATTTACAAAAGAAATAACTTGTCACTATTTTGATTATTCTTTTTATACTTAACTACAATTTTGATCTCTTTGGTCATTTCAGTACGGTGATTTTGATTTTCTATGAATGAAAATATATGAGATTTTGCCAATAATAAAAAAAAAACTACTATAATATACAGAGACTATATATAATATTCCAACAGCTAATAATTGATACTCACAATTATGAGCCCACCAAAATTGTGTAAATTTAGTAGTTGAAGTAATTCATATTCAACAGCTGCACATGTAATTGATTAACTAACTAGGCTTAATTAATATCAGTAGTTCTCAGTCTTTACTCCTCATCGTTCTCTCGGTTGCATGATGACTAACTAGGATTGTATTCATTATAGTCTCGGGTCAACACTAAACACTTACTTTTATGCATAAACTCCAATTCATGATCTGCTTTATATAATTAACTAAGAACATATTTAGTGGATAGTTGTTGAGTAAAATTCTTCAATTAATAACTGTTATTATTAGAACTCACATTAGAGTTCTTTAAGTTTTCTACCTTAGAAAATAATTTTTCTACAAAAAATTTTAAGAATTCTCAATTTTTAAAAAATAATAATTTTTTAATCTCTAACTTTTAAAATAAAAGAGAAACAATTAATAGAAAACAAGAATTTAACGTAAGAATCTAAAATGAATTCTACCATTAAAGAAAATTTATATGTAAATTCTTATTACTTATATGATATTGTAGCATCCATGACATATGAATCCATTTTAAATTCTATCACTAGAAATGTTCTAATAACCCTCAACCAACTAAAACTCTATTTGATCTAACATTCAAGGAAATGATTGTCTCTGGAAAAGTAGTTTTCTGTAAGGACAACACCAACTTAATTTCCCATCATGACACTATTTATACATCTCCAACCAGAACAAATTAAAAAAAAAATTATATAATAGATCTTTCTGGCCAACGTTATGAAGTATTTTTATTTTATAAAAACTAATAACAAATATTTTTTTTTGCTGATGGATCTAAAACAAGGACTTCAATTACTTTATTTTTGTTCGGTATTTGATGTACTTACCAACATTTCACCTACCAGCATATTAGTCTTCCTAGCTATGACTTATGGTTTGATCGATGTTATATATCCAACATCACTATTCACATTTCACAATACCTGTTCATGCTGCCATTAACCCTACTAAATAGTACCTGCATGTGTTCCACAAACCCAACTACCAAGTACATGAAAGATTACTAAATATTGCACACTATATATTTATCCCCTCATCTTTGATCTTAAGAATAGAAGCCCCAACAACAACGTACTAAAACTCAGAAAATGGAGGGGGATCTAAAAAACAAGTTGTTGAGCAATGGGAAAATATCAAAAGAAGAAGAAGAAGAAGAAGAAGTAAGGAAATTATCATTGGTGAAGAGGGTGTGGAATGAAAGCAAAGTGATGTGGAAAGTGGCAGCACCAGCGATATTCACAAGGTTCACTACTTTTGGCATCAGTGTTATAAGCCAAGCTTTTATTGGCCATATTGGTTCAATGGAACTCGCTGCTTATGCTCTTGTTTTCACTGTCATCACACGTTTTGCCAATGGTATTCTGGTATGTTGTATTGTTGTTAATCTTAATAAATTCTAATTTTCCCAACTAGGCCACACCCTCTTAAAGCGTTTTCAATTTTTAATTAAGAAGCTGTTCATATATTAAACTCACGGAAATGATAAACATTTTTTTCACCAAGTATCATTTCATATACATAACTATGTGTATTCTTGTAATCTCTTTATAAACCTTGAAACCTACCCTAAATTTAATTTCAAGATTCAACTCATTTAAAATTTTGTTAATAAAAAAAATTTACATGCCTATATATGCAGTTTTTTGTTCGTCGATAATTCTAAATTATCTATCAATTTTAACAATTTCTCAAGGATCATTCTCTCTATAAGTAATGAATATTTTTCTTGTAGCACACAAACACAAACACCTTTCAATTTTAAACACTCCATTAACACTCATCAATCACTCTTTCTTTCTCTTATGGTTACTTCATAATACTCATCATACCTGTATATACTTGTCTTTCTTTCATCTCTTTACCTCTCTAGTTGTTAGATAGCTCTTGGGTGTCCATCAATGCATATATACTAATTTTCAACTAATATATATACACATGTAACTCAGATAAGAGAGTGAAAAAGTGAGAGAAAACCTGGATTAAGCTGTTAGTTAGGGTTCAAAGTCCAACACAACATGGCCAATGTAAATGAAAAATGTGATTTTTACTAACTAGAATGGACACCACCAAATAACTTTTGTGTGTACTACCTCAAAGATACATTAATACTTTGGATTTTAATAGAACCGTAGTAACAAATTTTTTTTATGGTTTTAGTCCTTAAATATTTATTTTTTTAAATGGTTCTTGTAATTTTTTTATTTTGATCATTGTTATTTTGTTTTAGTCTTTATAATATATTTATTTTTTTCAATTTTGTCCTAAAATATGTAAATTCTTAATTTGTTCTTTTTTTTTGTTGAATAAATCCTTAATTTGTTCTTAGTGCTTATCAAATATTTTTTTCAAATTGAATAATTCAAATTAAAAAAAAATTATTATAAAGACTAAAATATCAAGAATAAAAATACTTAGTGACAATTTTTTTCTTTCGATGTGTGTGGCGGATTTAGCGATGATTCCTTCTTTTTGGTCTCAAAGTCAGTCGCTTTTCATATTTAATGACGAATATTTACTGATGAATATGGTGGTTGCTATTTTATATAGCGAGAGAATTTTTTGAATTTGGCAACTCATTAGTCGGTCGCTAAAGGAGATATTCATTTTGGTAACCCACCTTTTATTTTCACATTTCAGTTACATTTTTGTCCTTCAATAATATTGCTATTTTAATATCATTTTAGTAATTATTTTTTTATGTAAATACCCACTACTCTTATCATTTACTTAAAATTAAAAATATATAGACACGGTCTCTCTCCCCACTCGTGTATATAATATAAAACAAGACTAAATTAAAAAATAGTAATTTAACAAGGCCATTTTTAAAATTAATTTTTATATGGATTAAAACCAAAAAAAATAAAATAATACAAAGACCAATAACATTTAAGCTTAACAACATTAATGATGCGCTGATAGTGGTAAGCTTCCATCAAAAGATTTTAATGACCATTTTAGTTTTTAAACTATATCTTGTCTAAGAAATCTTAAAAATACTTTGGTGGTTTTTAATAGATTTTAACCAAACCAATTATAGCGAATATGTTTGATTTGAAAGAATATATTAGAGAACCTGTTATGTGTCCCTAACACTCCTAAGTCTTATATACAACAATTCACAAAAATAGTGATATTTTAGAGCATTTCCAATGCTACAACTTAAACAACATATTTTGATATATTTATCTCATCTTAATTAGTTCCCACAATGACACGTAATAATATAGTTTTAAGTAATCTCATTCAATTAGTCCCCTTAAATGATCTTTGGAAATAAAATATTCTTTTTACTCATAAACGACCCACACAGTTGCTTCTATGTAAGCAAAAGTAGTTTCTATAAGCAACAAAGCTTAATTTTAAAAAGCAATCTAAATCACACGTAGATCACCTCCAATAGTAAAAAAATAAAAATAAACACAATGTCTAATTATAAGTAACTCGTTGAGCAGCTAGCATTGGAGATACTCTTAGTCTTCTAGGTGGTGTGATCAACAAATTACAAATTAAATTCATTCCTCACTTTTGTTTTAAGTTTATATAAATAGGAGTATTAAGTCTAATACTCTTTAGAGTGTCGCTAATACTGCTCTTGTTTAAATTTAGGTTATATATACTAGAGATTTTAGTCAATTGTGAATCTTGGGTTATGACTTATAAGAAAACAAAATACTTCAAAGATTGATGGGATTAAACTAATCCAAAATGGTGAAGCTAGCATGCAAACATCTTCTTTCACGATATACAAAATTACGTTTCATTAATTTTGCTATTAGCTGCATTGCAATTTAATCACTGAAGAATTGGCAAGGAATAACACAAATTATTTGTATGTGTCAAATGACAATTGTAGTTAGGAATGTCAAGTGCGTTGTCAACACTTTGTGGACAAGCATACGGTGCAAAAGAATATGACATGATGGGAGTTTATCTTCAAAGATCATGGATTATTTTGTTCGCAACTGCAATCTGTCTTCTTCCACTGTTCATCTTCGCAAGTCCAATTTTGATTCTCTTAGGCCAAGATGAGAGCATAGCACAAGTGGCAAGAAGCATTGCTCTTTGGTCAATTCCTATCTTATTTGCTTATATTGTCTCATTCAATTGCCAGACATTCCTTCAATCTCAAAGCAAGAATGTCGTTATTGTATATTTGGCAGCTTTATCAATAATCATTCATGTGTTCATCTCTTGGCTACTCACAATGCATTTTAAGTTTGGGATTCCCGGTGCAATGACTTCAACTATTTTGGCATATTGGATTCCCAATATTGGTCAACTAATATTTATTACATGTGGTTGGTGCCGTGAAACATGGAAAGGTTTATCTTTTTTAGCATTCAAAGATCTTTGGCCTCTTGTCAAGCTTTCCGTTTCATCTGGTGTCATGTTATGGTGAGCTTTCTTCACTGTCAAGTAGGGGTTAAGGTTCTATTTGAATAAACTTTTTAATAAATACTTCTATGAGGAGATGATAAGAAAAAAAAAATGAAATGAATTTTTTCATAATTTGAAATTAATTTTTAGAAATTTTCTCATAAAGTTATATTAAAGAATTTCTATATCATTTTATTTTCTTTTTCTATAAATATTTCCGAGAAGTTTACCCAGCATACTTTAAATTCTTTAGAAATACCATGATTGCTGAATAAATTTGGATTTCCTAACTTTGAAGTTGTTTGTATATTGTACAGTCTTGAGCTCTGGTACAGTACAATATTGATTCTTTTGACTGGTAACTTGGAAAATGCCGAGGTCGAAATTGATGCTCTATCTATATGGTAATCCTTTTGTACTGTAGCGTATCTATGTTATGTTGCATTTCTATTTTATATATTATTATATTCTCGCTTGGCCTGCTTAAGATTAAATTTTATTTTGTTATATACAGTGTTAATATCAGTGGATGGGAACTGATGATAGGACTTGGTTTCATGGCTGGAGCAAGGTAATGGCATCCTTTACCTTTCTATTGTTGTAGTCATTGTTTGTCATCATCTGCGAAATAGTAGTTATAAATAGCAGTCATGAATGTAGAAATTGGAAAGTCATGGCTGACTCATGTGTGAATAATATGGTGGGTGATCCTTTTAATGGATCTGAGATAGGCTCAATATCATCTTAAAATATAAATTTGTGTTTAACTCAATCTCTTAAAGGTAGTTCATACAATGTTGTCCTTTGACTTATATATTTTATCTTGATTTTATTTCTAGTTGAGGTAAGACTAGGGTTTTTTTCCAATAAATCCTAGGCTAAATAATTTTTCTAAAACTTTGTTTTTCTACCTCATCAAGTATGCACTATGTAGCCAAACTCATCAAGTAAGATAAGATTTTGTTGTTGTTGTTATTATATATTCTACATTTAATTTTTCATTTGTTGTTGTTTGGCACGGAATAATAACTTTATATTTCTTAATTTGCAGTGTTCGAGTGGCAAATGAACTTGGAAGAGGAAGCTCCAAAGCTGCAAAGTTCTCTATAGTAGTGATAGTGCTTACATCCCTGACAATTGGGTTATTCTTATTTGTTCTATTTTTAGTTTTAAGAGAAAAAGTAGCTTATCTCTTTACTTCAAGCGAAGATGTGGCTGATGCTGTTGGGGATTTGTCACCTTTGTTGGCAGTTTCTTTGTTACTAAATAGTATTCAACCTGTACTCTCAGGTCTGCTTTGTAACTTTGAGTGTCTTGCTTTAAACAATTTGTTTAGCAGTTTTAGGTTCGCTAGCTTTGCACCAAACGCGGAAAAGGAGTAAAGGAGTGACATGAACAATAAATGAGTTGAAACTCACACTTATATACTTTATTTTAATTTAAAAAATTTATCTCATTTAATGCTTATTCATTTTTCTTCCACCAAACTTAACTGACCCTTAAAGATTATTTGAACCCTATGATTTCCACAGGGGTAGCTGTTGGAGCAGGGTGGCAGAGCACTGTAGCATATGTGAACATAGGGTGTTATTACCTCATAGGAGTTCCGGTTGGAGTAGTGCTTGGTAACATTATCCACCTGGAAGTCAAGGTACGCTATTAATTATCATATACTTTCCTCATTTTCAAATATTGCACTTGATAATTCAAAGATTTACGCATATAAATACACATCATGAATTAAATTAATCTCTAAACATATAAGTACACATTAGATTAATCTCTAATCTAATAATTTGTAATACTTTTGGTTCTGGATAAAGAATAATAAAATGTGTAATCCAATTTAGTCTAACCTTATTCGTTGGACTAAATATGATAAATGAGATGGATTAAAATTATCCATATTTAATATGGATCTTATTTTTTGTGGCCTGAAACATACTCACCTGTATTACTTTTATTTAGTCTATTTTTATAAATTCAAAAGAAAAAAAAATAAAAAAAAAAAGTATCAAATCAAAATATATATGATTAATTTCGAGTCTATATTATTTAATTTCAGTCTCGTCCTGCAGTAAACCAAAAAAAAATATTGCACTTGATCCCTATTGGACTAACTTAATTACATCTTCTGTAGGGTATTTGGATTGGAATGTTGTTTGGGACATTGATTCAAACTATAGTCCTAATTATAATCACCTACAGAACTAATTGGGATGAGCAGGTATTTATTTGATTCATTTTCTTGTCATTGCTTCTTAATGTAAGTTAGTACTATTTCATTTCATATAGAACTTTGATAAAAATCATTATGTCATTGTGCAGGTGATCATAGCTCGTAATCGTATTGATAAGTGGTCTAAGGTGGACCCTGACCATGAAAGAGTTACATCAGATAATTAATATCATACATACTCCTATTATCGTTATTTGTTTAGCCGATGTTATAGAGACATGAGATTGCTTCTTCATAGGCATTTAAATAAACACGGATAAAAGAATACATAAATGTTTTTGAATAAACCGTTAATTTTGTTTCTAATAAAGTCTAAAGTATCACTCTGTGTTCTAAATAGTTCCTTAGAAGCAACACGAACTGAATATGCAACAACAGTATATATACAAGGATGTATACTCAGACGAAAACTAAGTTAATATAAGTTTTTACTCACGACCCATATATAGCAAGCTATTGAATATTCATCAATTTACTCCGTAGATTGATATATTTTATTATTTTTTTTGACAAAATATATTTTACTAATGTTAAGAGACTAATTTTGAAAAAAAAATCAATGCTTAAGAAACTATGTAACATATTTTTTTAATATTTTAGGGATTATTTATATAGTTCCATTAGTTTAAGAACTATTTTAGGATAGAGGATATAATTAAGATTAACGGTTGCTATAGACCAATAGGCAAAAAAGAAAACACCTAGCTTACTGCAATAATATGCAGAATAATTAATTAAAGTAAAAATGTGTTTTTAGTTCATGTTTGAAATAAAAGTGATCAAAGTCTAATAAAAAAAAAAAAGTTGATCAAATTGTCTATATCTTCATATTAACGAATTTAGATTGCAAATTTAAAAATTATATAGGGATGTAATAGTCCATTCTTTTTAAGAATTTATCATTTTTTTTAAGTTAAAAAGACTAAATCTACTATTTTTTTTTTAAGTTTGAGAACAAATTTTATTAATAAAAAAAGTATAAGTAAATTATAACAATTGCTTCAACTACATGTGTATCTTTTTTTTTTTTTTTATCCATACATAATGTCCCTTAACTTTTGATATCCCTTTACACTTATATCTCCTCCGTTGTTAATTAGAGTTAACTCTGTTAATTGTTAATGGAGTTAACTCTGTTAACTTTTTATGTCATGTGACTGAGACATGATTTTTATAATATTTTTTTTCTAAAAAATGTCTTTTATTTTCTTTTTTAAAACATAGGGGTGTCTTTATAATGTATTAAAAAGTTCAACGGGTACAGATGATTTTAAAAGTTAAAGGGGATATATGTGTAATGTGTTTAAAAATTAAGAGGTACATGTGTAATATGTTTAAAATTTAAGGGGGTATATGTATAATGAATTTAAAAGGTCAGGACATACGTGAGTCATGAGTAAAGCATCAATATCTTTCTTCCTTTGGAGAAGAAGAATAATTCTCTCCCCTTGAAAGGTACCACACAAAATCGAGAAAGAACAACCCTTCTCTTTCTTTAGAAAAACAGTAATATGAAACAGAAAAACTTTTTTCTCTCCTTTAAAAAAAGAACTTTGAAACTGAAGAAAAAGAAAAGGAAGAAAAACTCTTCTCTCCCCTTTAAAAAAATAACATAAAATGAAAAAAATGAAGAGAAACATTTTTCTTCCCTTTAGAAAAAAAGAAAATTCTTTTTTTGAATAACTTAACTATATGAACAATTACAACATTTTAATTAAATCAATTAAAATTAAATATAAATTTATTTAAAAAACTAACAAGTAACTTAATATACATTTTTTTTATTTAAGTAATTATGAATTCAACTATTTAAAAACTCTCAACATAAACACTGCAAAATAAATTATACATACAAAAATAAATTATCAAAAATATCATTATTAATATAGTCTTTATGTGACTAATAAAGAAATTCTCTCTCATACATACAAAAATAAATTATCAAAAATATCATTATTAATATAGTCTTTATGTGACTAATAAAGAAATTCTCTCTCTCTCTTCCTTTTTTTTTTTTCTCTTAGATATATCTCATTCTTTTCACCCTAAAACGTGAGAGAATTTGATACTATTTTGGTAAGCGAGAGACTTTTCTTTGGTCCTGGACCCAACATTGTGATTTGTGAAAGCTATCGTCCTGCATGCTTCACTTTCCCAAACTCTTACGTGTTATATTAATGCAACTCAACCTCATAGCAACGACAAATAGCTACAAATGATTTATAAAATATCTTTTAGTTTATGCAAATTTCTAGTATTTATTAACAATTACTTTTGACCATAATAATACGTACGATCCTGTTTTACCATGTTTTTGTCGACTTGAAACTTCATCCAAAATTATTCATATTTCCTTTAAAAAATTGATTAGCAGACCTAACCACAAAAAGTAATCTTAACTAAGTTGGCACCACTACTAATTGGGATCGAAGAAACCTGCAAAGCAAAGAAATTAAATATCATTAATAAAAAAGAACAAATTATAACTGGACCTTATATTTTATCAAATTATACTTATTTCTATATGAATATTCCCTTATGGGAAACAGAAATAATGATTAAAAAAAAAAAATACTTGTATAATTACATAAAAATTTAAGGAGATGGAGCTATAATCAACATAAAAAAACATGAAAGAAGAAATAAACAAAAAAACATGAGGTGACATCAACCAAATCCATGAAAAGTTAACCTATGAATTATGTAAGTCTACCGTTAGGAAAACCTATTGTACTCCTTTTGTAATCTGCTGAATCAAAAGGTGGAATAGAATCCCACCACCAGAAAAAGTTAAGCAGAAAGAATTAACTGAAGTGACATGCATGGGAGCCAACTAATTAAATCAGCATAAGTATTATCTTCTCTATAAAATGTGATCTAGTTGAAATTGCATAGTTTTTGTGGTGTGCATATAGTTTGCCATCGGTTTCTAAGCTTTCAAGGAACCAACATTAATTATTAATATAAGAACTTTTTAATTAATTACACCATTTTATACAATTAATAGTGTTTTTTTTTCTTTCTATCTTTCCATATTGAGATAATCTTATTTAATTTCACTCTTCTCTCACTTTTCTTTTTTCTCTTTGTTATAAAACAAATTATTATTTTTTATACAAATATATGATTTGTGTTTTCATATTGCTATTGATGATGTTAATAGTTGCATAGAGAATCATCAAGTTGTTGTTCTGTAGAATTTGACTCGAATTTCTCGAATAAGATCTAATTAGAAGTTTCTCAAATAAGATCTAATTAGAAGGACCAATTAATTTGTTTTTGATTTTTTCATATTATTTTTTAAATTATTATTTAGAAACTAATTTTATAAGTAACTAAAATATTAGTAAATAATTTTTTAGATTGATTTAGATAAATTTAGAGACTAACTATTTTTAATCTCTAAAATAGTCTTTAAATTAGTTGTTATTTTGATTAAAATTTTTAATTTTTAAATCAATCAATATTTAATAAATTTATTGCAGTGGTTTCACGTAACTAGCTGGGGGTTGATTGATGTATATACTATATAGCTATGTGATGGATACTTATTGTTCAATTTGTTCTAATCCAATTATTGAACTTCGGTTCTTTATCTTTTTTGTTTTCTTCCGCAGACATAGTTAAAGGTGGAGTCATGCAGTTATAACAAGACTACATAATTCATGTGCTACGCTATTCTTTTCAACCGTCTTGTCCTCATCTTCATTGGGTTGGGACCATTTTCCAGAAATAAGCTTGCACAAATACAAAATATATTTATACTTATGTTGGGTACAATTAGAGTAAATTAATTAATTAATCATTATCATAATATATTGTAGAAAGAATATTTATATATATAATTATAGTTTATTAATTATGAATTGATTCAAAGCATATATAATTTGAAAAATCAAATAGTTAATCAAATCGTTCAAGGTATTGGGTCAATGAGTCAATGTCGAATCAGTGGATCAATAATCAATTCGCAAAACTTGTATTAAAAAAAATTATATCCTACTTAAAAAAATCATATCACAAATCAATATAATTCTATAAATTTATTTTTTAAATTCAAATCCATTCACATAATGAAGTTTTAAACAAAAAAAAATTATATAAAAATTAATCATTAGCATTTAATCCTAATAAATATGAATAATAGAATTATAATAAAAAAACAAAAAAAAATTATGTATTTATATTTATTTATATATATATATATATATTACACTATTATAATATCAAATATTTAAATATAAATATAGATTATATATTATATGTAATATAATCACCAATTAATTGTTGTAATCTAAGTAGTTAAGTACATGTTTTGTCTAATATTACATGACTTTCAAACCACCATTGAATCAAAAGTTTTAAATTTTTACTTTTCATTAATTAATTTTCACTGTAAAACTACTCTAAATACACTATTAATCTTCCATTTCTCTCTTCGGTGGTTAGTATGTTTGATATTATTAATAATAAGTTTGTGAAAACATCTCACAATTGTTAGAAACTTAAAAGAAAAAAAAAAGTTGATGTCTGATAAATAGATGAAACTTAGGTTTAATAGTTGCGATGTACTCATACCCATAAAAACTCAAGCGTGTCAAACCTGTCTGGCCGGGCTGTTTTCACCCTTCCAACCCTCACATTTATGTGCTTTAAAAAATTTAGCTGTCAAGTTAAATAAGTTGGACTTAACTCAGCAAACTTCATCCGCAGGACCCACGAGCTGCCCGAAATCTATTTATTAAGCAATTAATTAATACATTGTGTTTAATATGAAAGGTGTCACACTTTGGATTTCATTGCATTTATGGGTTTGGATCGAAATTTGATATTCCTTTGGTAACATAGATTTTTTTTATCAATAAATATTAGTTTATTAATTTTTATTTTTTATAAATGGTAAGATTCAAATTCTTTTTTTCCTTTTTTTTTCATTCGTATAAGGTTCTGTTTATTTTAATTTAAGTTATTTTTAAATTAAAATTAAAAATGATAACTTAAAAAAATAAAAAAATAATTATTTGTTAATATTTTTTATTTTTTAACTTAAAACCTCTTTTTAAGTTAAAATATATTTATAAGAAGATTTAAGTTAAAATATATTTATAGGAAGAGATCGTGTGTTTGATTTTTTCGACTAACAAACTAAAAATAAAATTATTTATATAAAAAAAATATTTTAAAAATAATAAAACTTTTATTAAAATTAAAATTTTTTGAAATATTTTTCTATTTTGTTACGTTACCCAACAATAATCACACACATGTGGGATTATTGTCAATTTTTTTTTATTTAAAAATTTATATTTTTAAATATTATTCATTATTCTTAAATTATATTATTAATTATTTTTATTTTAAAAAAATAAGAAATATTTATTATTTCAATGTTATATTATTAATTTTTAATTAATTTTTTTTAATAATTTTAACAATAATAATATGTTAGCTAATATTTTAAATAGTTGATTAATAATTTTATTAATTAGAATATTATTTTTTTATTTTATTAAAATTGACTTTATTTTTCTTTATAATAAAACAAGTGGAATAAAATTATACAAGAAATTTTTTTTTAATAACTAAAATAATTGAGAAAATATATTTTCAAATTTATTATATATATATTGTAATTTGATTTTATAAATATTTTATTATATATAATATTAATTATTAAATATAAAATATTAAAACTTTCTATTTAGTTTTCAATAATATTATAAAATGTTATATTATTAGTTATAAAATTCAATAATTCCTGACTTAAAAAGTAACCTAATCAAAGCAGCGCGTGTAGATTGCAGTAATCCAACGATGAAGTAATTTTTTTTTTTAATTTACATTGGGTTTTTAATTGAGTTATGATGTTGTAGAGATGAAAGAGTAGTATAAAATAAGCTTCGCAAAAGCTAATAAATAAGCTAGTAATAGTAGCTTTTCAATAAACTTTCTATAGTTATTTTTTCTTTCTTATAAAAAAAAGTTGCTTTTTTTTAGAGCTTTTGATAATATTTGCTTAGTACAACTTTTACTTATAAAAAAAATTTAAGCTAAAAATAAGTTAGACTAAAGCCTAACTTTTAAGTTTTCGTCGTAATCACCCAAACCATTAGACTAATCTTGTATTTTTAAGAGATAGGAGTGTCATTGTTCTATCTTAATGAAGAAATCTATTGGTTACTCTGCACTGCCACATGCACTCCAGTGCACAGCCAAACCTCCCCCAAAAGTCTTCTTTGCTGCTGGACCCAACATTGTGAAAGAATCCCTCTTCATTGTCCCAAACAGTACTTAACTCTTCTACTCTTATAAGTGCAAATCAACCTCATAGCAAATGACAAACAACTACGTACGAATGAGTTTTTCTTTATAACAAAAAATCATTTATTTTATGCGAATTTCTAGTATTATTAAGTATTACGTTTTCACCATAGTAAAACGATCATTTTCTTAGCATCTTTGTCAACTTGAAACTGCGTCTAAATAACACGAATTAAAAATATTGTATGTGACAGACAAAGATGGACACAAATAATATTGTTGAGTTATGAATAACACAACCTTTTTATATCCTGCCTATATAAAAATAACAACCTTTTTATATCCCACTATTAAACAAAAAAAGCCTATAAAAAAAAACTATTATACAAAAAGAAATGAAAAATGCTAGCAATATATTACTTTAACTTCGATCTGAATATAACTATACACTTAACAATAGTTTAGGATAAAAATGTTATCTTTTATTTTTTATATAAATAACCAAAAATAATATTTTAACACGTTCTTTTAGATATAATCTCTACTACTAATATTAATTAAAATTTATAAAAAAAATCATATATCTTTTTTTTTTATTATAAAATCTCACTTGTTTAGTTAAGGAGTATCTCTTCTAATTTATAAATGTTAACTAATAATAAAATATACGTTAGATAACTTTATATATATATATATATATAAAAAACATAAAAAAAGTATGCTGCTCTTACGTACCACACTCCTAGCTACCAAAAAAGCATGACAGGTCACAGTGGTCATGACCTTTACCTACCGTACGCATAATAAACACGTGTAAGAATTTAGGATAATTTTTTATGATGCTTTTACTATTTTTTTTTTATGATGAAATTTAGGATAATTTACTTTCTAATTCTACGTTCCCTTTTAATCCTGCTTTGTATTTCCTTTTACTTTTATAAAATTATTTTAAAATTGATTATAATAGTGGATTAAGATTATTTTACACTTTTTGAAAAAAAAAATATGAACACCAATTTATATGTTATACTAAAGAGAGAAGATAAAATTGGAGATACGATAAGTGATAAGAATGAGAAAAGATAATACTCCCATCAACATCTGTAAATAATGTCACTGTATCATCACTTAATTTTTTTTAACTTTTTCTCATAATTTCCCGCTTGGGACCACCAACCCATCAACATCTGTAATTTGGTTGTTTTTAGTAGTTGAATCCAACAACTACTGTATCCTTTAGTTAAGCTTATAGGTGATAGCTGTTAATAAATGTTGACTAAATATAAAATTGACTTTTTGTTTTTTTACTATGAAACTGGTATGGTATCTATTATTTTGTTGATTTCTGTAAGTATCAAAGTATTAACCTATAATACAAATATATTCTTTATAAATCTTAATTCTTGAATATTAAATAAAAAAGTAAATGCTTGTAATATTTTAGAAACATAAAAAAATATTTAATATTTACTGTACCAAATAAGTAAGAGGACTAGTAAAAACATTATTATAAAATAATTTAAAATTAGTAGAAAAGAAAAAGGAGATAAGAAGAAGAAGAAAAGTGATGAAGTGTTGTGTTTTCATAAATGAAAAAAATAAATAAAGACAATTAATTTTTTTTAAAGAGAACAAAATGAGTAAGATTTTTTCAGAAAGAATAAAATGTGTGTCTAATTTTTTTGAATTTTTTTTTTATCATTTTGATAGTTAATCATTTTAAATTAATAGTTAAACTAAATTTTAAAAATAAGAAATTAAATTTTCAAATTAGAAAGTTGGGAAATTAAAATTATAAATATATGAAAATTGGGCTGACGAAAATTGTAATTAAATCAATTTTATTTATGAGAAACATATACATCAGACACAAAAATATATATTCGAAAAAAGATTCTCTAACCCGCATTCCTCGTGGATATAAATAGTAGTTCATGTGTATAGGAACAAAAGTATGTGTTTAATTGCTATCCCTCGGTTCATGCAAGAGCGGCGACATCGATAAAATACTCATTCTTTTGTTCCATTTTTTTCTTTTTTCTTTCAAAAAAAAAAAATCGTCCCCAAAAACTCCTTTGTGTACTGTGAAGTCTGTGATATCGATATTAAGAAGCCCCAAAATTAAAGGTTGAAAAAATAATGGAGGGGAATCTAGAGAAGAAGTTACTGGAAAGAGAGAAAACATCATCGGAAGAAGAAGAAGAGGAATTATCATTGGTGAAGAGGGTGTGGAATGAAAGCAAAGTGATGTGGATAGTGGCGGCACCAGCGATATTCACAAGGTTCACCACTTTTGGCATCAGTGTTATTAGCCAAGCTTTTATTGGCCATATTGGTTCAAAGGAACTCGCTGCTTATGCTCTTGTTTTCACCGTTATCATGCGCTTTGCCAATGGTATTCTGGTACGTTTATGTTCTCTTCTTAATTACTCTCAAATTCTATTCATTTTTTTCCTAGCTTGGACAACCGTTTTCTGTTTTTAATTTAGAAGCTCTTCATATATTAGAAGCTCTTAATATTAAGCAAGGAGTATGATGAACAATTTTGTCACCAACAGTATTAATTAATTATAAACTTAATTGTACTTTTTTTCCTACTTTTACAAATTCATGATTTTGCTTTCCCTGTATTTTAATTTGAAATTTTGATTTTATTTTTTTTAATTCTTGCACTTATAATTCAACTGTTAAAACTTAAATTAAAATGATTAATCGTTAAATATAACGTTTAATTTTTTATTTTTTTAAAATTATCTATTTGTTTTTACTAATTATAAAATTATTTTTTAATTTGAAATTAACTCAATTATTTTTTATTAGTAAAAAATAGGTAATTAAATTTAATTAAGTTAATAATTTTTTTTTATTTTTTTAGATTTAAAATTAATTATATTATTTTAAAGTCTAATATTTTTTTAAAAAGTGGACTATTATATTTGACGTCAATCATTTGAATTTTAATTTAACGGTGAATCAAAATTATAATATTTTAAAAATAATTCAGATTAAAAAATAGAAGAATTAAAATCACAATTTTATTAAAATAAGAGAAAAAGTACAATTAACCCTTGATTATAATGTTTTATACACATAAGTAGCTTTAAATTGCTCTTGCGGTAGCATTTGCGAATTGCGAGTATTGTTGCGGCTGCTATGAAGATTGCGGCATGAAATTGTTATATGTTCACACTCAAATGTAATTTATTTATTTTTTTTACAAATATATTAATTATGATCATATCTTTTATTTATAAACTAACACAACTTTTCATTCAATTTATGTTTAGTAGTATTTCCTAACATTCCATATAGTCAAGCACACACCTAAAAGTTCAAAATAAAAGATTAAAATCTAAATTTAATTTTGACAACAAAAAATGAAATAGTTTGGAGTTTGAACTTAAGGCTATGTTGCTACTTCAATGCGATTCCAATACACTGGAGAGATCGATTCCCGTGGACAGTGGACACCACCAAATGACTCAATTTGTGCGTTAAGTATACTTCCAAGAAACTTTAATACTTGGCTTAATAGTTCATTGTAATTTTATTTGTAAAAATTATCCAACTATATATGTTTAAATATTTTATAGGGAAACTCGGATTGTAGGAAAACATAAACATCAAAAGGTTAACGGGATTAAACAAAATTAAAAGGTTGAAGCATATGAACATCATTTATCACAGTACACAAAAGTACATTACATTGTTGATGAGTGTAGTTTCATCATATTTGATGTACATATAGTTCACCTACAAATTAATTGTGTGTCAAATGATAATTGAAGTTAGGAATGGCAAGTGCGTTATCAACACTTTGTGGACAGGCATATGGTGCAAAAAAGTATGAGATGATGGGAGTGTATCTTCAAAGATCATGGATAGTTTTGTGCTTAACTGCACTCTGTCTTCTTCTGTTATTCATCTTCACAAGTCCAATTTTGACTCTCTTAGGCCAAGATGAGAGCATAGCAGAAGTGGCAGGAACCATTTCTCTTTGGTCAATTCCTATCTTATTTGCTTATATTGTCTCAAACACATGCCAGACATTCCTTCAATCTCAAAGCAAGAATGTCATAATCACATTCTTGGCAGCTTTATCAATAATCATTCATGTGTCCCTCTCTTGGCTATTCACTATGCAATTCAAATATGGCATTCCTGGTGCAATGGTTTCAACTA
Organism: Amphicarpaea edgeworthii; assembly: GCA_014843725.1. Lineage (NCBI taxonomy): Eukaryota > Viridiplantae > Streptophyta > Magnoliopsida > Fabales > Fabaceae > Amphicarpaea > Amphicarpaea edgeworthii. The sequence goes on from CM026325.1 coordinate 9,164,315, forward strand.
TTTTGGCATACTGGATTCCCAACATTGGTCAACTCATATTTGTCACATGTGGTTGGTGTTCTGAGACATGGAAAGGTTTCTCATTTATGGCATTCCAAGATCTCTGGCCTGTTGTCAAGATGTCCCTTTCAGCTGGTGCCATGCTATGGTGAGCTTTCTTAGAGAATCTAGATTGTTACTGTTATTTATGCTAACGAAACTCTCTCTCTCTCAGAGCACCCTCTTTCAAATACTTTCACTCCTTGAAATTTATTGAAAATTATTAATTTTGATGAATCTCAAATATTATTTGATGATTTTATTTGACGATTTAATCGATTTCAACAAAAATTGATATTTTTTAATAAATTTCAACCAATCACAAAGTGAGTTTATAAGAGAAAGTGTCTCAAGAGTGTCACTAGCATTACTCATGTAGATAAATAGATACATGTCTTCCTAACTTGGAAGTTGTTGCATATTTTACAGTCTTGAGCTATGGTACAACACAATATTGGTTCTTTTGACGGGTAACATGAAAAATGCAGAGGTTGAAATTGATGCTCTATCCATATGGTAACCCTTTGTAGTTTGCACTGTGGCACATCTATGTTCAAATTTATATGTTGATTCTCTATTTTATGCAGTTGATTTTGTTACTGGCCAGACTTATATGTTAAGACTTAAAATTAAATTTTATTACTTGCAGTATTAACATCAGCGGATGGGAAATGATGATAGCATTTGGTTTCATGGCTGCAGTTAGGTAATGGCACTCTTTTTGCCTTTCTATCGTTGTAGTCATTGTTTTTGTCATCATCTAGTTGCTATATATATCAAGCTTCTATTTAATTTTGCATTTGTTTTTTGTTTGGCGTGGAATATTAACTTTATATTTCTTAATTTGCATTTTGCAGTGTTCGAGTGGCGAATGAACTTGGAAGAGGAAGCTCCAAAGCTGCAAAGTTCTCTATAGTTGTGACAGTGCTTACATCCTTGGCAATTGGTTTTACCTTATTTGTAATTTTCTTATTTTTAAGAGAAAGAATAGCTTATTTGTTTACTTCAAACGAAGATGTGGCGGCTGCTGTGGGGGATTTGTCACCTTTGTTGGCAGTTTCTTTGTTACTAAATAGTGTTCAACCTGTACTCTCAGGTATATATGCTTCATAACTTTTGGTGTCTTAGTTTAAAGAATTTGTTTTAAGATTTGAATCCTATTGTTTTTACATGATAAAGCCAAATGTGTATGTGTGTCTAATTAGTGTCTGAAAGATATGAAATTATATGATTTTTCATTCCACAGGAGTTGCAATTGGAGCAGGGTGGCAGAGCATTGTAGCATATGTGAACATAGGGTGTTATTACATCATTGGCATTCCAGTTGGAGTTGTGCTTGGAAACATTATTCACATGCAAGTCAAGGTAGGCAATGCTATTATTTTAGATTTCCTAGTTTTCAAATGAATTTAACAAATAAAGATATTATAAAATGATGTATGCTCGTTAAACTCTTTTTAAATTGTAGACTCCTACCTATTCTCATCCTTGGACCAACTTTCTTCTTTTGTAGGGTATTTGGATTGGAATGTTGTTTGGGACATTAATTCAAACTATAGTCCTAACTGTAATCACCTACAAAACTAATTGGGATGACCAGGTATAATTTTTTCCCCTCATTGCTTCTTAATGTAAGTTACTATTTGATATAAAACTTGATGAAATCATTGTCACACTGTGCAGGTAATCATAGCTCGTAATCGTATTAATAAGTGGTCTAAGGTGGACCTTGATCATGAAAGAGTTACTTCGGATAATTAGTTTCATACTCCTATCTATATCGTCATTATTTGTTTGGTTGGAATTATACAATCAAGAGATTGCTTGATAGTCATTATAGCGAAGTGTCCCTCTCTCTTTTAAATAGTTTTTAAACTAATAAAACTATATAGATAGTCATTCAAGTATTGAATATATTCATCAATTTAGTCTCTAAATTAATGTATTTTATTAATATTGAGGGACTAATTTGAAGAATTTTTCAATATTTGAGACTATGTAGCATATTTTTTTAATACATTAGGGACTATTATATAATTTCATTTTTTTAATTAAAGACTATTTAGGAAAGAGGGTAATGCTTTTGTAGGAACCAAATTGATGGTTTATTAATTTATTTTATTGTTATTTGTTAACCTTTAATATTGAAGAACACATTTTTACATTTATTTATATTTATTTCATGTATTAAGTTAAGAGGGGACTAAATCTACATATTTTTTAAAGTTTCAGGATCAAATTCATCAATATAAAAGTATATGGGCCATGGTGATTATGTTTGACCGAAAATATAAAATCCAAAAACATGTTTTTTTATCTTTAATTAATTATGAATGCAACAATTTAAAAATGATCAAGATAATGAATGATATGAATAAACACTACAAAATAAATTGTCTATACTTAAAGAAATGATCAAAGTTACTTCCAATAGAAGATGCCTGTAGCCTATAAAAAAAAAGTTATCAAATTATCTTTATTAATAATATAGTTGTGACTAAATTGACTTTTTAACATAGATTAGATACGCGTAGTATAGTACATGAACTTGATTAGATGCATTATTTTCCTATATGAACTAATAAATGTATAATTACCGGTAGACAATTCTATTGGTATATATAAATTGGGATATACTATCAATGTATATCGTACCACCATTAACGTAAACTCAAAATATTTAAAAGTTAATTTGTTTCTGTTTGGTAATTGAGAAAATTTTAATTTTGAATTTTGATATTTATTACGTTTTATTTTTAAAAGGAGATGTAATAAAATAATTTTATAAGTTATTTTTTAACAATAACTTGATCAATATAGATGAATGAGAGAATATGTACATAGAATAAAAAGATGAAAGAGAGAATATAAAAGAAATCGTGCTAAAATAATCATAGATATATACATTGTGGTGTTCAATAACAAAATACAAGAATTATAAAATATAAAAATATCAAATACAAAACATAAATTGACAGTGTGAGACCTATCCACATGGTCAACAATACACAAGATGTTTTTCAAGCCTCTGCATAGCGCTGGTTAATTACTGCTGAACTGTCCCTTTCATAGTACCTTGAAGCAAAGTACCCTATTCTTTTGAACACAAGTTTTATTATTAATATTTGTTGAATTTTATTAGAAATTGCAAATTTTTGTAGAAATTTTTCATGTCTCACTTTTTATTTAATGAATATTTTTAATAAATTTTTACTAATAAAAAATAAAATAATTGTTAAATATATATGTTGTTAAATGGTAATATCCCTTAAAAAAACATTTAAAGCATCTTTATACACAGGTCATCAACCTTTCTCTACCCTAAACATGTGTGTACGTAAGAATTTTACATGACTTTTCAATTCTTTTTTTTATTTTTTCTCCCTTTTCTTTCGCACGTTACATTACATCATCGGTGATATTTTTATTTTTTTTAAAATAAATTGATGAACGGGAATTTCTATTTAATGCTTAAAGAGGATAAAAGAAAATTGTAAGTTTAATAAGACACGAAGAGGAAAATAATAGATTTGGCAGATTATGTAAAAATGACAAAACGTCCATCATATATGTATCTTGTTTTTTTTTTTTTTTTTCTTTTAAACTTTTTATAACATTTTCTCTAAATGCCAAAACGTTTAGTATTCCTAATTATTCAATAACTTAAGGCTTCACCCGCTGGGACCACAAAGAAAAATGGAACAAAAGAAAGTAGTCAGATTTTCTAAATGCGTAGTTGAATCAGAAACATTTACGATTGTGAGGCTGATAAACGTTGACCACAAAATGGGATGTTAACCTACAAATATTTTATTTCAAAATTTTTAGAATAAATATTCGATATTATTTCACTGTACAAAATAAGTAAGAGGATTAGGAATAGTAAAAAATTAATTGACAAAAAAAAATATAATTAGTAAAAAAGAGTTGAGAAATAAGAAGAATAAAAGGCAATGAATGCTATGCTATATCATTTTAAAATTTATATAAACTATATACTGTGATTGCACAGTTTAGTGCATCACATTAAACTCTTAATAATTTCAAGTTCAATTCATATTTCAGTAAAGTGAATTTGTAAATTTCTGTAAACGAAAAACTAAAAAAACTGAACATTATTCTATTTATAAAAAGCATATTTGACCCAAAAAAATGCGATAAAAGAGTCTCTAATACTAGAACTCCACGTGGATATATGTAGAAGTTCTTGTGTATGGTATGTGTCAAATCCCGAATCGCTGTATCTATCGGTTCATGCAAAATTAGCATCCATAAGAATAAGATACTCATTCAAAAGTAAAGACAGCACCAACAAAGAGGCCCCAACAACGAACAAGACTCGAAAAATGGAAGAGAATCTAAATCAGAAGCTGCTGAGCAGAGTGAAGAAAACATCAGAAGAAGAAGAAGAGTTATCATTGGTGAAGAGGGTGTGGAATGAGAGCAAAGTGATGTGGATAGTGGCGGCACCCGCCATATTCACAAGGTTCACCACCTTTGGCATCAGTGTTATAAGCCAAGCGTTTATTGGCCATATCGGTTCAAGAGAACTCGCTGCTTATGCTCTTGTTTTCACTGTCATCATACGCTTCGCCAATGGTATTCTGGTATGTTATCTTATCTTCTTAATCACACTCAAATTCTAATATAATGATTTTTTTATCCGTAATAATAAAAAATGGTACCAGGAAGATTAATTAAACTTTTTTTGATAGTTTTTTGTGTTTAATTAATGAAGAACTTACTAAGTTCAACCAAATGAGCATAGATCTTTTTTGTTTAATGGAGGTGTATTAATCATATTCTTTTTCTATTTATAATAAGTTAATTATCTTTTATATAATTATCTTAAAAATTATCAGAAAATATATAAATTATATTTAACTGATAATATGAAATTATTTTCCACCGAATTAACGTATTGAACTTAAACTCAAACTTTGCCTATACATAAGTACAAGTCAGAGAGAGACAAGAGAGCTAAAAATGAGAAGATCTCCGGATTACGGTCCAACACAGGTTGGCCAAACCTATTTAATTAAGAGGCGTGATTCGTGGTGAGATGAGTACTATGTGGGGACACTACCAACTTTTTTTGGTTTAGAAGTTGGAGACTAATCCCACGAATCCAACACTGACACCACCAAATGACTTTGTGCGCAGTAACTCTAAGAGCCATTAATATGCTTTGTTTGGATTAGGCGATGCCAGACAAACTAGAATGGCAACCTCAGCAACAGTAGCTGTTTTGAATCATAACTGTAATAATTCATACCACACAGAAAATAATAATAGCATGGTCCTTTAATTTTATTTTTTTTTGTTTTTTTCCTGAAAAGCTTTTTTTTTTTTTTAAATAGTCCTTGGAAACTTTTATTTATTTTTTATCTGCTTATAATTTGGCCCTTAAAATTTTTTTTTTCTCAAAATATATAGCTTTGTAAAATTCGTTTTTTTAGTTTTGGTCTTTATTTTTATTTTTTTAATTAGTCCTTGTACTTTATTTTATTTTATCCTTGTAATATGAAAATTATTTGTTTTTTTATATTAAACAAGAAACATATACTAAGCTTAACAACAACAACAATGATTTGCAGGTAAGCTTCCAACAAAAGATTCTAATGAGCCCTTTATGTTTTCAAAATTTAAACAATATCTTCTTTACAAAAACTCAAAGAAATAGTGATCTCTTCTATGTTTCGGGGAAACAACTAATTACATTCATTCCTGACTTCTGCTTTTGGTTTGTTTAAATCTATTGAGGTTATGTATAGTAGTGATTTTAGTGCTGTTTGGTTGCATATTGCATAATTGATTTCGAATACAAAATGATTTTACATAGTTTTGTACATGATTTCCTATTAATTTTTGCGTTAGATTAAAAAATTTATATTGAAATTTATTTTAAAATTAGTTCTAACCAAAATCATTTAAACATAAATCAAGTCTTTTTAAAAATTATTTCTATTCATAATCAATTGTGGCCGCTGTCATCTAAACACACTTAGTCAATAATGAGTTTGGATTATAAGAAAACAAAAGACATCAAACATTGATGTGATTAAACTAATTTAAAATGGTGAAGCATGTTAACATCTTCTATCACGATACATAGTTCATGAGTGTAGGCTGTGTAGCTTTCATATATTACATGTATATATATACTTCACCAACATTTGGCTATTGGCTACCATTACAATTTACTCAGTGAAAAAGTATTGGCAAAGTGAATAACACAAATTATTTGTGTGTCAACTGGTCATTGTAGTTAGGAATGGCAAGTGCATTGTCAACACTTTGTGGACAAGAATACGGTGCAAAAGAATATGACATGATGGGAGTGTATCTTCAAAGATCATGGGTTGTTTTATTCTTAACTGCAATCTGTCTTCTTCCATTGTTCATCTTCACAAGTCCAATTTTGACTCTCTTAGGCCAAGATGAGAGCATAGCACAAGGGGCAGGAACCATTTCTCTTTGGTCAATTCCTGTCTTATTTGCTTATATTGTCTCAAACACCTGCCAGACATTCCTTCAATCTCAAAGCAAGAATGTCATTATTACATTCTTGGCAGCTTTGTCTATAATCATTCATGTGTTCCTCTCTTGGCTATTCACAATAGAATTCAAGTATGGCATTCCTGGTGCAATGGTTTCAACTATTTTGGCATATTGGATTCCCAATATTGGTCAACTAATATTTATCACATGTGGTTGGTGCTCTCAGACATGGAAAGGTTTCTCATTTTTAGCATTCAAAGATCTTTGGCCTATTGCCAAGCTTTCCCTTTCATCCGGTGCCATGTTATGGTGAGCTTTCTTCTTTGTCAACTAATGATTGATGAATGGATTAATATAGGAATGCTAGCTACACTTTCCCTGACACTCTCTTACAGAAACTCTCCTCGTAATTGGTTGAAATTTATTAAAAATTACAAATTTTGATAGATATAACATTATTTAACAATTTTATTTCCTTATTTAAATGATTTCAACCAAAATGGGTAATTTCCAATAAATTTCAATTTCTGAAAGAGAATGTTAGAGAAAATGTCGTTAATATATATACTTCCTAACTTGGAAGTTGTTGTATATTTTACAGTCTTGAGCTCTGGTACAACACAGTATTGATTCTTTTGACTGGTAACATGAAAAATGCTGAGGTTCAAATTGATGCTCTCTCTATATGGTAATCCTTTGCACTATAGCACATCTATGTTGAAATTCATATGTTGAGTTTCTAATTTATCCTGTTGATTTTATTGATATTGTTTGCAGTATTAACATCAGTGGATGGGAAATGATGATAGCATTTGGTTTCATGGCAGCAGCAAGGTAATGAAATCCTTTACCTTTCTATGGTTATAGTCATCATCATTGCTGTTGTCATCATCATTGATCAGATTAGGTCTATAACTCAATTTCTATGAAAACTGTCATTTAATTTTCATTTGTTGTTTTTTTGGCACCGAATAATAACTTTATATTTTTTTAATTTGAAGTGTTCGAGTGGCAAATGAACTCGGAAGAGGAAGCTCCAAAGCTGCAAAGTTCTCTATAGTTGTTACAGTGCTTACATCCTTGGCAATTGGTTTTATCTTATTTGTTGTTTTTTTAATTCTAAGAGAAAAAGTAGCTTATCTCTTTACTTCAAACGAAGATGTGGCTGCTGCTGTGGGAGATTTGTCACCTTTGTTGGCAGTTTCTTTGTTACTAAATAGTGTTCAACCTGTACTCTCAGGTATATATGCTTCATAACTTTTGGTGTCTTAGTTTAAAGAATTTGTTTTAAGATTTGAATCCTATTGTTTTTACATGATAAAGCCAAATGTGTATGTGTGTCTAATTAGTGTCTGAAAGATATGAAATTATATGATTTTTCATTCCACAGGAGTTGCAATTGGAGCAGGGTGGCAGAGCATTGTAGCATATGTGAACATAGGGTGTTATTACCTCATTGGCATTCCAGTTGGAGTTGTGCTTGGTAACATTATTCACATGCAAGTCAAGGTAGCTATGCTATTATGGTATACTTTTCTCATTTTCAAATGAATTTAACGGTAATACATTAACCAGCATAAGACATAGTTCTGATTAACTCACAGTCTAAAAATATTTGACAATACTATGAGTGCATCACCGTTAAGCTCTTTTCAAATTGTACTTGATTCCTACCTATTATCATCCGTTGGACCAACTTTATTCTTTTGTAGGGTATTTGGATTGGAATGTTGTTTGGGACATTAATTCAAACTATAGTCCTAACTGTAATCACCTACAAAACTAATTGGGATGACCAGGTATTTGTTTGATTCATTTTCCTCTCATTGCTTCTTAATGTAAGTTATTATTAGATATAGGACTTGATCATGAAATCATTGTCACTGTGCAGGTAGTCATGGCTCGTAATCGTATTAATAAGTGGTCTAAGGTGAACCTTGATCATGAAATAGTTTCATCAGATAATTAGTTTCGGGTTCAAGTCGTAATAGAATTGATCTCCTAAACAAGATCTCCTATTGAAAGCTTGTGAATATAAAAAATATAATTGGGATATAGAAACAGATTTTACAATTATTATAAATAGGTATTAACAATATATCATTTTGTTAGTTGATATTTTTTATATAAGATAGTTTAATAAAAAATTATATGTTCAAATATGATTAAAAAAATATATATTCACAGAAAAAAAGTCAAAATTATCATACATTAAAGAGAATGATAATTACATTAAAGTATAATAAATATTATTTATTTCAAACAAAAAGAAAATGATAATTATTAGTCAATGATTTAATTAATAATAATTGTTATAATATATATATATATATATATATATATATATATATTTTACATAAATTTTATTTATTTTGAATACTAAAAAAAGGATTTTTTTGTTTCTTTTAATTTAATAATAAATTAGATTTTCCTATTTATTTTAATTTACAAAGTATCATAACCTATTTTATATTATAAATGATTGACGAAATCATTTCTGAGAAGAATATCATATATTTATTTATTATTTCTTATATTCTTAATCAAAATTTAATAATTTGAATAAAATTAAATAAATGGAGTGATCTATAAAATAAAATGTGAAATATATATAAAAAATTTATAACTAATAATAATAATAAGAGATGTTAAAAAATAAAAGAATAATAATTTAAATAACTTCGATTTCTCGACGTCATAATTTAAAATTCTCTATCATAATTTAAATTAAAGATACGTGGGTTCAAATCTTAACTTTATCAAAATTCACCTAATTTTTTTATTTAAATTAACTAATTAAACTAAAGGGTAATTTAGAAATAAAAAAGGGTAATGATGTCATTAGTAAAAAAAATTAACTAATTAATTTTATTTAAATAATTATTAATTACAATAAAAAAAAATCAACGTTAAAGATAACGGTCAACGCTTCTAGATTAAAACCAAAATTGTTTGATTTTGAAAGTAAGAAAATCAAAATTGCGGATTTTAAACTAGGGATCAAAATTACAATTAAGTCTAATTAATAATACATGTTATAATTACAATCAACAACTAATAATTTTATATTTTAATTATCAGTTATGTATTAATAATTAATTTATAATTAAGAGAGATAATTTGATTAATACAAAATTTTAACTCAAAAAATTTATAATTATTAGAAAATATTATGTAATATAAGTTTTTTTTTTATGTAATATTGTGAATACTTATGTTCTTAAACAAAATGGTTTCTAGGACGCATAAATTGAATAGGTAAATATAGGAAAACAAAAGACACATATTAAATGTGAAAAATGTTCCACCTTAGCATCTTCCTGGAAATTTATGATGGCGACAACATCTTGGAAACCTAACAACAAGGGCAACGATGACAGTTCTCCTCGAAGACTCGTCGACAATGACTGTTTTTGTGTCTGTCTTAATTTTAACATCATATTATTTGAGTTGTTGTCGTTGCCAACGCGAAAAAGGCCAAGAAAACATGATTTGAGGTTGTGAACGTCGGAGGAAACTATGGTCATGAGGAAGTAGCGAGTGATAACATTGTTTAATTGTAAATTGTTTTATATATATTATGATTTTTTATTATGGTTGTTATCTCAGCAGATGCAGATCTTCGTTATCCTCACCGAAAAGAAGAAAGGGAGATAAAAAATGATACTTCCAAAATATAAACAAAATAATATAATTTTATTAAAAAAAAAATTCCATGTGATTGAGACTAAATAATCTTGTCAATCCATTCCTTAATAGATGTATCCAAAAACTAAAAAAAGTTACCATGGGGACATATTTGGCTAATGAACACTAGAAGGCGTTCTTAAACAAAGATTAGTCACTTTGTTTGTATTTATTCACTCTAGCTAATTTATAAGATATTGTTAAGTAATTTATGTTCATTAAGAAATTGGTTAAATTTATTATTAACATTAAATTTGTCTATAATTATAATATTATTTTTAATTTGTTAATTTATCAGAGACTAAAATAAAATATCAAGGACAAAAATCAAATATATTGGATATATTTAGAATCCAAATCATTTTTATATTAGGGGCCTAAAATAAAATTTACGGATTTATCAAGTATCTAAAACATATTTTAGCCTTCCAAAATTTAGTAGCCTTTTGTTATGGATTAAAATAAACAAGAATAAGACAATTAAAATGAATTTTTATAAAAATGGACAATAAATTTTTAAAACTATATCTTATAAATAGGAAATAAGGGAGTAATTTTTTTAAACTTCTTGCTTAAACGTACCTTTCTTTCTAGAATTTTGAGTACAAGAATGAACAATGAGTTCATATTAATTGTGTGAGTAAATTAAATTCAAATTGAAATATAATTTGAAATTATTGTAATATATTTTTGTATTATATTAATAATAATTTGACCAAAAGCTTTCATATTTATTTTAAATTACTCATTTTTATTTTATTTTTGTTACATAAAAATAAAAGAAGGAGGTGAAATAAAAGTCTAAAGGAGATCCATAGTCAAGATAAAACTATATGAGTAATTTTATGTAAATATCAAATAACATGTCTATAATTATAATATATATATATATATATATATATATATATATATATTGTGATAAATGTTATAAGATAATGTATCAATGTTTTATAAAATTGAAAAATGATAAAAACATATTACATCAATACAAGTTCACTTGTTTTCAAAATATGCAACTTCTTATTCATAAATTTAATTGAAATTTGCTTGTTGAAATAAAAATAGAAGTTAAAAAAAAAAAAGACATATAGATTAGCCTTTTAGGTTTTGATTGATTTTTTTTTCTACAATTAATATTAATTACTATGTTATTTATTATTTTTCTATAACTAACAATTTAATCGAATACAATATCTTAATTAAGTAACAATAGAGTATTATTTTTTGCTTAAAATTAATAATAATAATTATATTATTTGTTAATTTTCTATAATTATCCCTTAATTTAGCTCTCTTAATTATGAATAATACAATTATATTGATTTACATAACTTAAAATTAAATGCAATATCAAATTATTAGCTACTATATACTTATTAAAGAAATATTACAGTCTTGGGCAATAATTTTTTTTATCATTTATATAAATTAATTATTACACAGTATTTATTAATTGTTTATAACTGTCTCTTAATTAGGCTTAATTATGAATTAATACAATTATGTTAATTTACATACTACTAATAAAAATGCAATATCAAATTATTAGCTACTTTATAGTCTATACTAATTAAAAAAATATTAAAGTTTTGACATTTCAACAAATAATTGTTTTTTTGTCATTTATTAAAATTAATAATTATATAATATTTATTAAAAAATATAACTGTCCATGAAGTAAATATATATATATATATATATATATATATATATATATATATATATATATATATATTTTTTTTTTTTCAATTTTAGTCCCTTAATTAGGAATGGTATAATCATTAATATACACATGCTAATTAAACACATTCAAATTATCAGTTACCAATTGTAAGAAGAATATAATTTTTATAAATAACTGATTGAACTTTGGTTACTAAAATATTAAAATTGTAACACATACCTAATTATATATTGGTTGTTAGTTGATATTAACATATAATTATGATAATTATAAGTTTGATTTATGTTGTTATTTTTAGTCGTTTTTGTTATAAATATGATATAACAGTCATCCAAGTAATCCATTTAAACTTTCAAGAAGAAATCTCATGATAATAGTCATCCAAAGATTCGTGTAAAAAAAAAGTGTTCAAAATGACACTGAAATCATGTGAACATCACCTAAAGCTACATTTTTTACCAATTTATTTCTAGAGTCAAATTTCCAATTCAAATTGGATAAATATATCTTAAATTGGTATGTTTCATCGGGAACAACATATTACTTTGGCTTAAGGTCACTTTTAGTCCATTAAGTCTTACATTTTCCATTTCAGTACATAATATTTTAAAAATTTCAATTTGGTACTTTAGCATATGTTTTAGTCATATTTTAGTACATTTTGCTAAAAACGTTTGCAAGTTAACAGAGTTAGTATGCTGTGTCCGTTATTAGGTATAACACGATCGTGATAATTATCAACATGGTTGTGTTGATTTGATTCTAGTCATTTTAATTGTAACATGACCGTGCTAAACTTTGAGCATTCAAATTTCAAAAAGAGAAAATTAAGAATTGAAATTTGAGTTTAATTAACTACCTGGTGTTGGAATATTCATAAAGCTTCCATGTGCAAGAAAACACAAGCACTCCAACTTCTACATCATAGAGAATGGATAGTTCTTTAGTTTTCTTTAGCAACCCATTTCCTCTCTTGCAGAAAGTTACTTGTGGGTTCATCGAATTTTCGATTCTTTGAATTAGAACCTTTCCTCTCCCCATCTAGCTAAGTCCTTCTTCACCAAATATTTTTCTCTTCTTTTGACATAACAATCAACTATATCTAAGATATGTATCACAATACTAACTATTATGCCCAAACCAACAACAAAAACTAGAAAAAAAAAGAAGCTAATATGAGTTTCTATGAAGTTCAAAATCATAAAAGATGTGTATTTTTCTGATGTCTGAGGTTCCTATTTATAAGTGAAAGCCGTGTTACAAATTAACATGGTCATGTTACAATTAAAATGACTGGAATCAGATCAACACAACCATGTTGATAATTACCATGACCATGTTATACCTGGTAATAGACACATCAGACTAACTCCGTTAACTTTCAAATGTTTTCAGCAAAATGTACCAAAATATGCCTATAACATGTTAAAGTGCCAAATTGAAACTTTTAAAATATTATGTACTAAAATGAAAAAAAGTTAAACTTAATGGACTAAAAGTGACATTAAACTTATTACTTTAAAAAACTAATGCATAGTGAATAAGCATATTTACTACATCTTTATTCAAAGTTTAAAAACCGAAATAAGAAACTAAAATTTAACGGAAACAAACAATAATATTACTCTGCAAAATATTCAAAGCAAACTCAAAAAAATAACAATATTAAATTAGGGCTAAATCATATGCAAAACAACAGTAATATATAGTCAGTAGAAATTTTAACCCACCATGAAATAAACAAAGAAAAAAAGTGATATTTAAAATAGGAAAAAAGAAGTGTAATGTTTTAAAAACTTTGAAAAAAAAATTATAAAAATGAAATTTATTAAAGATATGAAAAATATTAGAGTAATATCATGAGAATATTAAAAAAAAAAAAGGATGAAAATTTTAAAACATGAAAAAAAAATTTAATGTCTTGAAAACTATAAAAATGAAAATATGACAAAATGAAAAAACAATCATACGTCTTAAATTTTTGAATAAATTAAAATTTGAAAACACAACAATAATATATTAAAAGTTTGAAAATTATAAAAAAAAATCAAAGAATAATATCCTGATGTTTTTTTTTTTTTTGAAAAATAAGAGTAATGTCTTCTATATAAAAAAAAAAATGACAAACAAGAGTATTGTCTAATATATTTGAAACAAAAATAAAAATATGAAAAAACAAGAGTAATGTCTTGTAATTTTTTTAAATAATGAAAATTTTAAAAATAATTATAAAAATAAGACTAATGTCTTCAAAATTTGATTTTTTTTTAAATATGAAAAAAGAGACATGTCTTGAAATAAAAAAAAACTTAAAATATAAATGTTTTAAAATAGGAAGAAACAAGAGAAAAGCCTTTAAATTTTTGAAAAAAAAAATGAAAATATGAAAAAATAAGTGTAATGACTTAAAAATATTGAAAATATGAAAAAAAATGAAAATTTTAAAATATAAAAACCAAAATAAATGTCTTCAATATTTTGAAAAAAAAATCATAATTTTAAAAGTATGGAGCTCAAATATTATTGTATTTAAAATTTTTAAAAATGAAAATTCTAAATATATTACAAAAAAGGAAAATCTTAAAAATATGAAAAAAAAAATTGTTATTTTAAGAATTTTGAAAATATGAAAAAACAAGCATATTGTTTTGAAATTTTTTAAAAAATGAGGAATTTCTTGAAAATATTTTTAAATGAAAACTTTTAAATATGAAAAATGAGAGGAATGCGTTGAAAATTTGAAAAAGAAAATGAAAATTTAATAATATGAAAAAACAAGAAAAATGTACTGAAAATTAAAAAAATGTAAAATTTTAAGAAAATGATAAATCAAGAGTATTGTATTGAAATTTTGAAAAAATATCAAAATTTGAAAAATAAGAGGAGTGTTTTTAAAATTTGAAAAAAATGAAAAATGTTAAATATGTGAAAAACAAGAGAAATATTAAGAAAATTTGAAAAATAACATAAATGTCTTGAAAATTTTAAATATATAAAAAAAAAACAAGCTAAATGTCTTGAAAGTTATACAAAAATAAAAAAATTTAAATATATGAAATAAGCAATAGTATTAAAAAGTTTTTTTTTAAAATACCAACTTAAATTTTGAATATATGAAAACTAGGTTTTTTATTTATGAAACTTAAATATTTAGGGTTTCAATTTATAATTTCAATTATGAAACTCTAAATATTTAAAGTTTCCATTTATGGTTTTATTTATGAGATCCTAAATATTTAAAGTTTCACTTATAAAACTCAAAATATTTATGGCACTTAGGGTTTAATTTATTAAATCCTAAATATTTGGATTTTGAGTTTATGGTTTTATTTATAAAACCCTAAATATTTAAGGTTTCATTAATGCTTTTAGATTTGAAGTTAAAATTTAGAATTTCATTAATGAAAACATAATTATTTAGAGTGAAATTTGGGGTTTCATTTATATAACTCTATATATTTAATATTTCACTTATAAAACTCAAAATATTTAGGGGTTTCATTTATGAAATCCTAAATAAACATATTTTTAATTTAGGGTTTTATTTATGAAACTTTAAATATGGAGGGTGAAATTTAGGGTTTCATTTATGGTTTAGGATTAATGGTTTCAATTTGTGACTTCATATATGAATTCTAAATATTTTTGTTGAATTTAGAGTTTCATAAATGTAAACATAATTACTTAGAGTTTTGATTTATGATTTCATTTATAAAATCATAAATATTTAAGGTGAAATTTAGGGTTTTATTTATGAAATCCTAAATATCTAGGTTTTGAATTTAGGGTGAAATGAATGAAAACATAATTATATAGGGTTTTGATTTATGGTTTCATTTATGAAACCTCAAATATTTAATGTTTCAATTTATAGTTTTATTTATGAAAATATTTATATTTAGGGTTTTATTAAGAAAATCATAAATATTTAAAGTTTTATTATTGAATTCCTAAATATTTAGGTTCCAATTTAGGGTGAAATAAGATTTTATTGATAAAACCATATATATTTAAGGGTTCGATTTATTGTTTAAATTATGAAACCCTAAATATTTAGGGTTACATTTTAAGGTTTTATTTATGAAACTCTAAATATTTTTGGTGAAAATTAGAGTTTCATCATTGAACCTAAATAATTAGGATTTTAAGATATGGTTTCATTTATATGACTCCAACTATTTAAGATTTTACTTATGAAATGCTAAATATTTAATATGAAATTTAAGGTTTTATTTATGAAATCATAAATAATTAAGTTTTCAATTTAGGGTTTTATTTATGTAGGGTTTCAATTTATGGTGAAATTTCAAGTTTAATTAGTAGTTTAAGATTTAAGGTTTCAATTTGGGATATCATTTATGAAATCTTAAATATTTAGGGTGAAATTTAGGGTTTCATAACTGAAAACATAATTATTTAGAGTTATGATTTATAATTTCATTTATAAATTCTTAAATATTTAAGGTTTCATTATGAAACCTTAAATATTTAGAATTTCAATTTAGGATTTTGTATATGAAATCCTACATATTTAGGGTTTCATTAATGAAATCATGAATATTTAAGATTTTTATTTATTGTTTCAATTATGAAACCCAAAATATTTATGTTTTGAATTTAAGGTTATTTTTTACACCATAAATATTTGGGTGAAATTTATAATTTATTTAATAAAATAAAAAATATTTAGGGTTTCATTAGTGAAACCCTAAATATTCAAGGTAAAATTTTGGGTTTTATTTATGAAACTCTAAATATTTAGGATTTTCATTTAATGTTTCATTTATTAAACCTTAAAAAGTTAAGGTTTCACTTCTAAAATCCTAAATATTTATGGTGAAATTTATCAAATCATTTATGAAATTCTAAATATTTAAATTTTTAGTTTATGGTTTTGTTTATGAAATCCTACATATTTAGGGTTTCATTAAAGCTTTTAGATTTGGGGTTTCAATTTTGGGTTCATAAATGAAAACATAATTTTTTAAGGCTTTCATTTATGGTTTCATTTCTCAAACCCTAATTATTTAAGGTTTTATTTATGAAAACCTAAATATATAGGGTTTGATTTAGAGTTTCATTAATAAAACCCTAAATATTAACGTTTTATTATTGGAACCCAAAATATTTAGGTTCTAATTTAAGTTGAAATTTATAGTTCCATTCATGAAATCTTAAATAATTAAAATTTCAATTATAAAATCATAAATAATCAGGTTTTTAATTTATTATTTCAATTATGAAACCTTAAATATTTAGAGTTTCAATTTAAGATTTTATTTATGAAAACCTAAATATTTATGGTAAAATTTAGGGTTTCATATATATAACTCTAAATATTTATTATTTCAGTTATGAAATCCTAAATATTCAGAGCTTAATTTATGAAATCATAATTAAATAATTTTTAATTTAGGGGTTTATTTATGAAACTTTAAATACGTAGGGTTTCATTAATGGTTTAGGATTTAGGGTTTCAATTTGTGATTTCATATATGAATTTCTATATATTTTGGGTGAAATTTAGGGTTTTATAAATGAAAACATAATTATTAAGAGTTTTTATTTATGATTTCATTTATAAAACCCTAAATATCTAAAGCAAAATTTTGAGTTTCACTTATGAACTCCTAAATATTCAAGCCTTCATAATCAAACCTTAAATAATTAAGGTTTCAATTTAGGGTTTTATTTTTGAATCCTAAATATTTAGGGTTTTATTAACGAAATCCTAAGTATTTAAGGTTTTAATTTATTTTTTCAATCATGAAACCCAAAATATTTAGGGTTTCGATTGGGGGTTGTTTTTTAAACCATAAATATTTAGGATGAAATTTAGAATTCTTTAATAAATACCAAAATGTTTAGGGTTTTATTATTGAAACCCTAAATAAATAGGGTTTTATTTTTGAAAGCCTTAATATTCAGGGTATTGATTTATGGTTTCATTTATGAAATCATATACAATTAGGATTTCAATTTAGGGTTTCATTTATGAAATTATAAATTAGTAAGTTCCCATTTAAGTAAACTCAAATATTTAGTGTTTTGAATTATGATTTTATTAATGAAACCCTAAACATTTAGGTTTTGAATTTATGATTTTATTTATGAAACACTAAATACTTAAAGTTTTATTATTGAAACACTAAATATTTAAAGTTTTATTATTAAAATACTTAGTATTTAGGTTTTAATTTAGGAAGAAATTTATGTTTTCATTAATGAAACCCTAAATAAATAGGACTTCATTTATGAAACCTAAATATTTAAGGTGAAATTTAGGATTTTATTTTTGAAACCTCAAATATTTATGGTTTCCATTTAAGGTTTTATTTATTATACATTAAAAATTTAAGATTTCACTTATATAACCCTAAATATTTTTGGTGAAATTTAGGATTTCATTTATGAAATACTAAATATTTAGATTTTGAGTTTATGATTTTATTTATGAAACCCTAAAATTTTAAGGGTTTCATTAAGGTTTTTGGATTTGAGATTTCAATTTCGGGTTTCATAAATGAAAACACAATTATTTAAGGTTCTCATTTATGGTTTCATTTATCAAACCCTAAGTATTTACTGTTTTATTTATCAAAACCTAAATATATATATATATATATATATATATAAGGTATAATTTAAGGTTTCATTAATGAAATCCTAAATAATTAAGATTTCATTTATAAAACCCTAAATAATTAGGGTTTTGATTTATTGTTTCAATTATGAAACCCTAAATATTCAGAGTTTCAAATTAAGGTATTATTCATGAAACCCTAAATATTTAAGGTGAAATTTAGGGTTTCATATATATAACTCTAAATATTTAATCTTTCACTTATGAAATCCTAAATATTTAGGGTTTAATTTATGAAATCCAAAATAAATAGGTTTTTAATTTAGAGGTTTATTTATGAAACTTTAAATATGTAGGCTTTCAATTTAGGTTTCATTAATGGTTTAGGATTTAGGGTTTCAATTTGTGATTTCATATATGAAATTCTAAATATTTTGGATCAAATTTAGGGTTTTATAAATGAAAACAAAATTATTTAAAGTTTTGATATATGATTTCATTTATAAATTCCTAAATAGTTAAAACAAAATTTAAGGTTTCATTTATGAAATCCTAAATATTTAGTGTAAAATATATGGTTTCATTAATGAAACTCTAAATAAATAAATTTTCATTTATGAAACCCAAAAACCCTAAGTATTTAGGGTTTTGATTTATTTCATAAATTATGAAATCTTAAATCTTTAAAGTTTTCTTTATGAATCCTTAAATATTGATGGTGAAAATTTGGGTTTCAATATTGAATCCTAAATAATTAGGGTTTCATTATTGAATCCTTATTAAATAGGGTTTCAATTTTGAGCCATAAATAATTATGATTTCAATATAAGGTTTCATTTATATGATCCTAAATTCTAAAGATTTCACTTATGAAACGTTAAATATCTTGGATGAAATTTTAGGTTTCTTTTATGAAATCCTTCATAATTAAGTTTTTAATTTTGAGTTTTATTTATGAAACTATAAATATGTAAGATTTCAATTTAGGGTGAAATTTTGAGTTTCATTAGTAGTTTAGGATTTAAGGTTTCAATTTGGGATTTCATTTATGAAATCCTAAATATTTATGATCAAATTTAGGGTTTCATAAATGAAAGCATAATTATTTAGAGTTATAATTTATTATTTCATTTATAAATTCTACATATTTAAGGTTTGACAACCAAACCTTAAATATTTAGGGTTTTAATTTAGAATTTTACTTTTGAAACCCTAAATATTTAGGGTTTCATTAAAGAAATCCTAAATATTCAGGGTTCTCATTTATTTTTTCAATTATGAAACCCATAATATTTAGGGTTTCGATTGAGGGTTATTTTTTAAACAAAAAATATTTAGGGTGAAATTTAGAATTTCTTTAGTAAAATCCAAAATATTTAGGGTTTTATTATTGAAACCCTAAATGTTTAGGGTTTCATTAATGAAACCCTAAATTAATAAGGTTTAGCTTATAAATTTATTAATATTTAAGGTTTTGATTTATGGTTTTATTTATGAAATCATATATAGTTAGGATTTCAATTTAGGATTTCATTTATGAAATTTTAAATAAGTAGGTTTTCATTTAAGTAACCTTAAATATTTACTATTTTGATTTTATTCATGAAACCCTAAACATTTAGGGTTTTAGTTTATTGTATTATTTTTGAAATCCTAAATATTTCATTTTTCAATTTTTGGTTTCATTAATGAAACACTAAATATTTAAAATTTATTATTGAAATACTTAATATTTAGGTTTTAATTTAGGAAGAAATTTAAATAAAAAATACTTCATTTATAAAACCCTAAATATTTAGGGATTCAATTTAAGGTTTAATTTATAAAACCCTAAATATTTAAGGTGAAATTTAAGGTTTTATTTATGAAACTTATAATATTTAGGATTTAATTTAGGGTTTTATTAATAAAACCTTAAATATTTAATGTTTTATTATTGACACCGTAAATATTTAAAGTTGTATTATTGAAACCCTAAATATTAAGGTTTTAATTTAGGGTAAACTTTAGGTTTTCATTAATGAAACCCTAAATAATTAATATTTCATTTATAAAATTGTAAATAATTAGGGTTTAGATTTATTATTTCAATTATGATACCCTAAATATATAACTCTAAATATTTAATATTTCACTTATGAAATCCTAACTATTTAGGGTTTCATTAATGAAAATCTAAACATTTAAAGTTTTATTATTGAAATCCTAAACATTTAGGTTACAATTTAGGGTGATATATAGGATTTCATTAATGAAACCCTAAATAAATAAGATTTTATTTATGAAACCCTAAATATTTAGGGTTTCAATTTAATGTATCAATTATGAAACACTAAATATTTAGGGTCGCAATTTAAGGTTTTATTCATGAAACCTTAAATATTTATAGTAAAAATTAGGCTTTCATTATTGAAACATAAATAATTAGGGTTTCAATATAGAGTTTCATTTATATAACCTTAAATATTTAAGATTTCACTAATGAAACGCTAAATATTTAGGATGAAATTTAGGGTTTCATTTATGAAATTTTAAATAACTAAGTTTTTAATTTAAAGTTTGATTTATGAAACTCTAAATATATAAGATTTCAATTTATGGTGAAATTTAAAGTTTCAATAGTGATTTTGGATTTAGGGTTTCAATTTGAAATTTCATTTATGAAATCCTAAATATTTGAGGTGGGATTTAGTGTTTTATAAATGAAAACATAGTTATTTAGAGTTATGATTTATGATTTCATTTATAAATGCCTAAATATTTAAGGTTTCGTAAGGAAACCTTAAATATTTAGGGTTTGAATTTAAGATTTTATTTATGAAACCTTATATATATATTTAAAATGAAATTTAGGGTTTTGTTTATTAAATCCTAAATATTCAGGTTTTGAATTTAGGGTTTCATGAATGATTTAGAATTTAGAGTGAAATTTAGGGTTTAATAAATGAAAACATAATTATATAGGATTTTGATTTATGGTTTAATTTATGAAACCTCAAATATGTAGGATTTCAATTTAAGGTTTTATTTATGAAACCCTAAATATTTGGAGTTTAAAATAAGGTTTCGTTGACAAAACCCTAAATATTTAAAGTTTTATTATTGAAACCCTAAACATTTAGACTTCATTTATGAAACCCTAAATATTTAGGGTTTTGATTTATTATTTTAATTATGAAACCTTATATATTTACGGTTTCAATTTAAGTTTTATTAATGAAACCTTAAATATTTCGGGTTTCAATTTTAGGTTTCATTAACAAAACCCTAAATATTTAAGGTTTTGATTAATTGTTTCAATTATGAAACCTAAAATATTTAAGGTTTTGATTTATCGTTATTTTTAAGCCATAATTATTTAGCGTGAAATTTAGGATTTCTTTAATAAAATCCAAAATATTTAGGGTTTTATTATTGAAACCCTAAATATTTAGGGTTTCAATCTAGGGTTTTGTTTAGGGTTTCATTAAAGAAACCCTAAATAAATAGTGTTTCATTCATGAAAACATAAATATTTAGGGTTTCAATTTATGCTTTCATTTATGAAATCATATATAATTAGAATTTCAATTTAGGGTTTCATTTATGAAATTATGCATAAGTAGGTTTTCATTTAAGTAGCCTCAAATACTTAGTGTTTTGATTTATAGATTCCTTTATGAAACCTTAAGCAATCAGTGTTTCACTTTATGGTTTTAATTATAAAATTCTAAATATTTAATTTTTCAAATTAGATTTTTATTTATGAAATGCTAAATATTTAGGGTTTTATTTATGAAACCATAAATATTTAAGGTTTCATTAAATTCTAAATATTTATGGTGATATATAGGATTTTGTTAATGAAACCCTTAATATTGAAGGTTTTAATTTTGTATTTTATTTATGAAACCTTAAATATTTAAAGTTTCAATTTATAGTTTTATTTATATGATTCTAAATATTTAAGGTGAAATTTGAGGTTTTATTAATGAAACCCTAAGTATATAAGATTTTGAATCTTAAATATTTAGGGCTTCATTTATGGTTTCCCTAAATCTTAAACCATGAAATAAAACCCTAAACCCTAAATCCTAAACTATGAAACCCATAAACTTAAACCATGAAATGAAACATTAAATCTTGAATCATGAAACCCTAAACTTTAAACCATAAAATGAGACAATACATCCTAATGAACCCTCAAACCTAAACCATGAAATGAAATCCTAAATAATAAACCATGGAGCCATAAATCATAAATCTTAAACCATGAAACCTTAAATTATAAAACATGAAACCTTAAATCCTAAAACATAAAATCATAACTCATACAACACGAAAATGTAAAATCTTACCATATAAACCATAAATCCTAAAACTATAAATCATAAAATCCTAAACATGAAATCTTAAAATCATAATTCATAAAATCTTAAATCAAAACCTTAGACACAAACCTTTAACCATGAAAAAATAATAAACCTTAAACCATTAAAGCTTAAAACAATGGATCGAAACAATAAACCATGAAACCCTAAACATTGAAAATTTAACCCTAAATACAAAAACCAATAGAAATATCTTTAAAAATTAAGAATATTGAATGAAAATAAAATTAAAAAATGAAAATTTTAAAAATATGATAAAAGCAAGAATATTGTCTTAGAAAAGTGAAAGAATTGAATTAAAAAAATGAAAATATCAAAAATTTAAAAATATAAAAAACCAAGAGTAATGACTTAGAAATTAGACTTGTTTTTTAATATTTTTATTTGTTTTCAAATTTTCAAGACATTACTCTTGTTTTTTCATATTTTTTTAATTTTTAATTTTTTTTTCAATTTTTCAACACATTACTATTGTTTTCTCATATTTTTAAAAGTTTCATTTTTTCTAATTTTTAAGATATTAATCAAGGTAAATAAAAGAAAGAGAAAAAAAAGAGACAAGAGATAAACATATTTTAGATAAACTGAGTGAAGAATGAGAGAGGAGAGTTTTGAATCAATAATTTAATATATATGTTATGAAATTTAAAGGTAACAGCAAAATGTTATTGTGCATTAAATGGGAGGGAAGAGTTTTTGAGCAAACAAAATTTAAGAAAAATATTATCATGCGTTAAATTAATGAGAAAAAATAGTTCTCTTGAGAGAGATGAAGAAGCTTGCAACATAACATTAGAAAAAAAAAATAAGAAATTGATGAATAAAAAAGTAAGAATGAAGAATGACATGACACTATGAAAATTTGTTGATATGTCAAAAATTACTAAATTAATGAGTCAATAATTTCACTTTTAAAGATTTATATTATATATTGATGAAGTATGACACTCTTTTAAATAGTCCTTAAACTAAGCTTTTTTTTTTTACGTGAATATAAATTATATAAGTATTCCTCAACGTATTGAATATTCATCAATTTAGTCCCTAGAATAATATATTTTACAAACATTGAGGGATTAATTTGAAGAATTTTTCAATATTTAAGAGACTATCTACATAATTTTTAATATCTTAGGGACTATTATACGATTTCATTAGTTTAAGGACCGTTTAAAAAGAAGGATAATATATATGGTTTATTCAATTGTTTATTCCAATTTGTTAATTTTCATTGGAGAACACATTTTTACAGTTATTTATAATTGTTTCACCCAAAATACAAGTTTATTTATCTGGTATACTGCAATAATATACAGAATATTCCGCTAGGCACAAAACCGAAGTTAGTAAAAAAAAACATACATTAATATAAAACTAATATATATATATACACACAATAAATTAATAATAAAACTTAAAAAATATAAATAAATAAAAAGTTATCATGACTTTATCAATTTAATTCGAATTGGAAAAAAAAATGGAAACCAATCTCAAGTCTCAACTAGTCCAATTAATCTTTCGTTCACCTTGACCTACCCAGATGAAAATTTAATTCGTTTCTGCGCTGCTTTATGGTCGCGAGGAATACTTATATAATATTTTTACTCTATCATCTTTATAGCAATTAATTTGGCTATAAAAATGATCGTGATTTGTTAACTTTGAAACTTTCATATAAGAAATTTATATGCATCTTTGAAATCTCGTAGTCAATTGTAGAGATTATTCAATTTTTATTTTTATTTTTTAAAAATCAGTCAAAGAAATTTCATTAAGAGAAAATATAATACAAGAGATATATCTCCTCCCGCTATACCATACTGAATGAATAAATATTAACATTACGTACTCAGTATTCTATCACTGTGTTCTTGTACTCCTCTTATACAATCGTTTGTAAACTTTATTTACATTTTCATGGTAACATCATGAAACTCTATCATCTTCGAACTTATATATAAGTAACAAAAAAAAAAAATTAACTCAGATATAAATAAATTTAACTATCTTTGATCATTTAAACTCAAGTTTCCATGATTTTTTTTTATACTTGATGTGAAAGTTCAATGAATAACCCTTTAAAAATAAAAATCTCAAACTAAATGACACTAACCAACTTTCGTTTATTCTATATAGTAGTATCACCAAAAACAAAGATTGCTATGTAACCCGAACAATTCAAAAGCATTAAAATCAGTTGACATGGCCATAAATTAATGTGAGTGTCCCTAGAATCCCAACGTACACGTCACCAGAGACGCTTAATTGCAAGAAACATTTATTTTATTTCATGGCCACCAAAGCTGACTTAAATGTGCCTCATTAATTAGTCATGCAAAATATTAAATGAGATCGCAAACCCACCCCTGTAATTAACTACTAACAACTTGCCAACATAACTTGGAACAAATATATAAAGCAAAAACACTTAATTATATGAGTATTAAGAAAGTTAATTAATGTCATTTAATTCGATAAAAAAAATTGTCTAAAAATGTCATTCATTAGAATTGGATAATGAATTTGGTATGAAGCATAGACAAAGAAGTTATTGACAATTAGGATCTTCCATATTTTGAAAACATTTCAAAAAGTTTGTTTTAAAAAGTGAAAAACAAAAAGCAGTTTAAAGATGTTTTCTGATTTTGTTAATACTTTATAATATGGCTAATGACAACTATGTGAGATGAAGAAGTTTTGTTATGAGTTCTTTATGCATGTATGATATATCACTGAATATGCAACAGAGGTGACAGTGAACTGATGCTGCATCAAACCAGTTTTTAAAAACTAAAAACTCTTCTGAAGTTTCTGAAGAGAGGAATCAAACAGATCCTAGATAAAAATAATAATTATTTTTTCAACGAGTGTATTATTACCCCAACTTACACAATCAAAGTCCACAAAAATGTACCTTTTTTATTCTTTTATTAAATTTTGGGGTGCTATTTTTAACTGGCCTTGCCTTGCACGGATCCAATATTCTAGTTCTAGTTTATAAAAAAAAAACATTTGACCCAAGTGTATGTGGCAGAACTCTGTAGCTTCTCTTCCACGTCACTCCAACCAACAAGGATGTAAATTGAAGTTCTTTGCTTTAGTTACTATTCTTTTCCTTTTTTTCTTCTTTCTAGAAAACCAGTTCCAACAAAGACACGAAAATTATGGAGGGGAATCTAGAGAAGAAGTTGCTGAGAAGAGTGAAAACATCACAAGAAGAACAAGAAGAAGAGGAATTATCATTGGTGAAGAGGGTGTGGAATGAAAGCAAAGTGATGTGGATAGTGGCGGCACCAGCGATATTCACAAGGTTCACCACTTTTGGCATCAGTGTTATTAGCCAAGCGTTTATTGGCCATATTGGATCAAGGGAACTCGCTGCTTATTCTCTTGTTTTCACTGTCATCATACGCTTTGCCAATGGTATTCTGGTATGTTTATGTTCTCTTCTTAATTACTCTCACATAAATAGTTCCATATATCCATAACAAATTAAGAAGGAACAATATCATTAATAACAAAGAAAACCAATTAAAGGGTAGCTTTCAATATTATTGTTGAATGTAGCTTTCATCACATTATATGTATATTTAGTGAAAAAGTATTGGCAAGTGAATAACACAAATTATTTGTATGTGTCAAATGACAATTGTAGTTAGGAATGTCAAGTGCGTTGTCTACACTTTGTGGACAAGCATACGGTGCAAAAGAATATGACATGATGGGAGTTTATTTTCAAAGATTATGGATTATTTTGTTCGCAACTGCAATCTGTCTTCTTCCACTGTTCATTTTCGCAAGTCCAATTTTGATTCTCTTAGGCCAAGATGAGAGCATAGCAGAAGTGGCAAGCACCATTGCTCTTTGGTCAATTCCTATCTTATTTGCTTATATTGTCTCATTCAATTGCCAGACATTCCTTCAATCTCAAAGCAAGAATGTCGTTATTGCATTCTTGGCAGCTTTATCAATAATTATTCATGTGTTCCTCTCTTGGTTACTCACAATGCATTTTAAGTTTGGGATTCCCGGTGCAATGATTTCAACTATTTTGGCATATTGGATTCCCAATATTGGTCAACTAATATTTATTACATGTGGCTGGTGCCCTGAAACATGGAAAGGTTTATCTTTTTTAGCATTCAAAGATCTTTGGCCTGTTGTCAAGCTTTCCCTTTCATCTGGGGTCATGTTATGGTGAGCTTTCTTCTCTATCAATTAAAGGGGTTAAGCTCTTTAGAAATGCCATGACTGCTGAATAAGTTTGAATTTCCTTTATATAGGAAATTCGGAATAGATTAAAGTATGAGTTTAAAGGTACTGCACTGACCGTGTAAACGGACAACATAACCCTCTATTTATATGACTTTTAAAATAATTTTATAAAAGTCAATTGAATTATCATAAATAAAGGGTTATGATTGTCTTGACGGTATAAAAATATCAGTGCATTATCTTTAAACTCTTAAAGTATATGCTTTCCTAACTTAGAAGTTGTTGTATATTTTACAGTCTTGAGCTCTGGTACAGCACAATATTGATTCTTTTGACTGGTAACATGAAAAATGCTGAGATTCAAATTGATGCTCTTTCTATATGGTAATCCTTTGCACTATAGAATATCTATGTTGAGTTGATATTTCATGTTATTGGTTGTGTTGGCCTTCTTAAGATTAAAGTCTATTATTTACAGTATTAACATCAGTGGATGGGAAATGATGGTAGCATTTGGTTTCATGGCTGCAGCAAGGTAATAACATTCCCTTTTTATTGTTTTAGTCATCATCTATGAACTTGTTGCTTGTTAACTTTATATTTCTTAATTTTGCAGTGTTCGAGTGGCAAATGAACTTGGAAGAGGAAGCTCCAAAGCTGCAGTGTTCTCTATAGTTGTGATAGTGCTTACATCCTTTGCAATTGGGTTTATCTTATTTGTAATTTTCTTATCTTTAAGAGAAAAAGTAGCTTATATCTTTACTTCAAGTGAAGAGGTGGCTGATGCTGTTGGGGATTTGTCACCTTTGTTGGCAATTTCTTTGTTACTAAATAGTGTTCAACCTGTACTCTCAGGTATATATGCTTTATAACTTTTTGTATCTTAGTTTAAAGAATTTTTAAGATTTGAATACTTTTTTTTTTTTACATGACAAAGCCAAATTAGTTTGTGTCAAAGAGTCCTAAGGACAAGAAATTCTTTTTATTTCAATAGGAGTTGCTGTTGGAGCAGGGTGGCAGAGCACTGTAGCATATGTGAACATAGGGTGCTATTACCTCATAGGAGTTCCAGTGGGAGTAGTGCTTGGTAACATTATTCACATGCAAGTCAAGGTAGCTATGCTATTATGTTATATACTTTCCTCATTTTTCAAATATTGCACTTGATTCCTATTTCATTCATTGGAGAAACTTGCTTCTTATTCTGTAGGGTATTTGGATTGGAATGTTGTTTGGGACATTGATTCAAACTATAGTCCTAATTATAATCACATACAAAACTAATTGGGATGAGCAGGTATTTATTTGATTCATTTTCCTCTCATTGCTTCTTAATTACTAGATTCCCCTTAATGCAAGTTACAATTAGATATATAACTTTATGAAATTTTTTATGTCATTGTTCAGGTAGTCAAAGCCCGTAATCGTATTAACAACTGGAGTAAGGTGGACCATGATCATGAAACTATTACATCTGATAATTAGTTTCAGACTCTTATCCATAACATCATTATTTGTTTCGCTGCTGTTATACCGCCAAACAAATTGCTTTATAATTATTTTTTGATAATTAGTTAATCTTCATTGGAGAATTTTTTTAATATGGGTCCAAGATGTTGATTATTTACATAGTTACAAATTGATTACCGGTATAAAATTATTATCTTCAAATTCTATAAGAGTGAAACTGGATACTCACTCAAGCTGTCATACTCATACATTGTATGATAGACTTGAATTATAGTAATTATTGCAACGAGAAATTTTATGAAGATTTTTCCAAATGCTAATACAAGTTAAGGATATATTTGAATAAGTTTATCTGTAACACTTCCAGGAGAAAAAAATAAAAAAAAATTCTATAAATTAAAATTAATTTCTACATTAACTTATTTGTAGAAATCTTTCTCATCTTTTAAAATAATCATGAGTTTCTACAATTAATTAGTGTATAAACTAATTTTAAATTATAAAAAAACTCATTTTAATTTTATTTTCATTTTCTTCTTCTAAAATTGTTTCTAAAAATGCTTAGAAAAACTTATTCAAACATACCATGAATACAACGGTGATGGAAATCAGCAGAAAGATTGATTTGATATTTTTCACGTTTCTTCTACATAGAGACAAAATGACAACTGCTTGCTTTATAGATACATTTTCATTTAACATTCTCCGCCAAAAGGAAAAAAAACAAAGGAAGAGAAATGTTGAACTAAAAGGCAACAATCGTCATCAGCATCTCAACATGTTGTAAGCAGGTAAATCTTTCACGCTGGAGATGTCTTCAAGAGCAAGCTCACGCTCTAACTGCGTCCTTGTGGACTTCAAAACATCCTGTTGAGAAAAAATAAAATTACAAATGAATCAGGAAATTATCACATAATAGAAATAAGAGCAAATTACAAAAAATAAACAACATCCTCAAAGATTGTGTAATTACACGCACACTTCCTCTTTTTTTAACCATTACTTTCGCCTCTCCTGAAAAGTTGTTAGTGTAAGATTTTTGAAAGAGTTTTGAGAAAATATCAGTGTAATGTTATCAAATATATAGGAATGGTCAGAGTAATGACAAAAAATAAATGGGTATTAGTGTAGGAAAATAAGAAAATGTATGATTATATGCAATTTTGGAATGCTCTTGTAATTTGTTCTAAAAATAACTAAGCAATGGACAAATACAATTTAATGATGCATTACATTAAATTCCATATATGTCGCACGCTTTGCTAGCCACTGAGCATCCATCATTTGGAAGGCAATACAAAAAAGGATATCAAATGCCATTTCATCGTCTTCAAGCAATTTGAGAAATTGGACTCCGGCTGGAGAAGATGGAAACCCTGCAAGGAAAATAGTTGTTGCATCTGATGAGTTTACATATGAGAATAATATTAAATCTGTGAAGGTGGCATGGTGAGACAAGATTCTAAAATAAACTTAAGTACTTAGAGCAGAGAATAATCATTGTTATAAACACTGAATTGCTTCTTAAGAGTATATGTGCTACCTGCTTGAAGATCCAGTGTCTGTGCTAACATAAAAGAAATATTGATTCCAGCTACTGCAAATGGATATTCCCACTCAGCTCTGGTTCCATCTTGTTTAAGCAATAATCGCTGGAATGAACCCTATGACAGCACAAGTAGAAACGTCATTGACAAACCAAAATCATGCTACTTAATAAAGTATGTAACACATTGTGTAGACTTGCTGTTTTCACACTGTAATGCAGAAAATCATTTTTAAACATGCACAATAGCTTATTTTGTTAATCACAATGGAATATTATATAGCAATCTGGTTATTTTTTAATTAAAGTGGATAAATTATGTGCCAATTTCAATCATGCACAAGTAGATAGAAGTGTACCACAAAGGTTATAGAGTAAAGCACTCTCTTTTTACAACGATGGGGGTAGAATTTGGCTTTGAGAGATAAATTAGTAAACAAATTATGAATATAAATATAATGAAAAAGAGAATCAATATAATGACGTATTGATAAGAAATATTAAATCTCATTAAGCAAGGGCAATGTGTGCATGAATGCAAATGCAATGGAAGAAACTTACAGGATACTTCATCGCAAAGAAGATGAGATTCTCTAATGAAATAAATCCTCCACCCCTGCACACCATGATTAGAAGTTCATGTTAACTAATCGCAATTCCCCAAAAAAGCAAAGAATATACAATTGACTGTGTAAAGACCAGAGATCAAGGAAACTATTGCTGGAAAATCAAGAGTAGAATTGAATAACTTGTCAAAAAATAGTCTGTTTCTGGAGATATTTTTTAATAAAATCTTTTATACCCTGTTCCATTGTTTATTCTATGAAGGAACTTGTGCATTTCATAAGAACGTGCCAAGGGAGTGTAACCCATTAATCCCAAAAGTACACAAGAAACTACCCCTGAAAATCCAAAATCAAACTATCAAACATCTAGAAGTACAACCTACAAGGATGGTGTATTAGCCCATGATTATTAGTTTATTACAGCAGTCAACAGAGTACCAAAATGTTCTCAGCCATTTCCTATTAGTAAACCATGAAGCCTTATTCTCGGATAATATTTTGACTCTTTGGCCTGTTGCTGAATAAAACCCTATCCATACCCAAGCTCCCACTCTCTTTCCTTAAAGTATAATGCATTGCTTTTGATCACACACCTAAAATCTGTTGAAGGGTCTGAACCTTGCCATCCCATTTCCTTCCAAAGGTCCGATTTAAGTGGAGGAAGCTCCCTGTCAGGGTAAGCCAATTTCCACAATTGTTTAAGTGCATCCTGCAACCAAACAAGATTAAAAATGCCATCCTACTGTCAATGAAACAAAAAGCCAATTTCCAAATGTCATCCGTGATGCAGGATATAGTGGCAAGTCAGTAAAGTGGTATGAAAATTAAAAACAGAAAATGCATTAGTTGCATACTTGGTGCTCTGCTTTAGAACCATCAAAGGGGACTTCAATTCGTTGTCGTAAGTATCTTAGTCTTTCTTCCTAAAAAAGAAATACATATGAAATAACTACAAATAGCTATAAACAAGAAAAGCAGGCAGTCAGAAGCTATAAACAATAAGTAGCAATTATTCTTAAAAGCAACAACAAACAAACAACACAACAATCATATCAGTTAAAAAGACTACAGAAGCCCAACAAAACAACCAAAATCTCAACAAATAAAGATGGTTGAGTAAACATATTTATAAAAAGGGGAGAATACTCTATCAAATCTGAAAGTTATATTTTTCCATGCAACATTTTCCATTTATAATTCAATCAAATACATCATCAAATTTCAATGAAATATTGACTGCCCACCTATGTCTTACAGCTAACATTCAAGACATTGTGTGGTTATATTAAACTAAATCCAGCAATAATATCCTATCACATGCTTGATTACATTATCAGAATTTCCCTGGCACCATTTCATTCTCAGAAGAGGGGTGGTTGATTTAGAGGCTTTGATGTTGATTAATCCAAATTCATAATTTATATCAACTGTATTTCAGATAAGGTTCATAAATTTATGGCATTTATATTGTAGAAAATACAAATTTAAAAATCATTCACATGAATTCAGTTGCCAAAGAATTGAAGTAAAATTTGGTTACTTGAATTTGGAAAAAACAAGCACATCAGAATTCCAAATAAAATTTCACAAGACATACCTGCAGAGGGCTGAGAGATGAAGGAAGCATCCTACTGTTTTGCATATTTAGAGCAGCAGAAGGAAAAGATAAAAGACGCCCAAGAATAGATCCAGATCCTAGAACAACATTTGCTGCAAAGAAAATACGAATTAAATACGGTTAAAGGTCACAAAATCACCATTCAAATCATGACATGCTGCAGAAAAGATACAGAAAAAGGCATACATGAAACCCAGATGTTTACTACTTATAGTATAGGTTCATATTTGTTCCAAGTGTCATGAACAAGGCTCTTAAAAATGAATAATATAAACAGTCCCACTGAAAGTAAGTTCATGTTCATGTATTTTCAAAAACTATATATTCCAAGCAATGCTTCCCTTCTATCTCTATGCTATGACCACTATTTAACAACACTGATCATTAGCTTAGTTGTAGTTAATGAACACACTCACTCACGATGAAAAAACAGACAGGTATTGCTATATACTAATTACTAACGTCACAGTTACTCATACTATCAAGATTGAACTGTATCTAAGAGGTAAGCCAAAAGAGTCATCCACCACATACCTAACCACTGTGCCCATTGCACAATGAGGTTTGAGAATATGAATGTCCAATGAAACTGCGCCCTCTTCCTCTCGTCATCCCACAGATCTTCAAGAGTACATATCTGTATGACATAGAAACATAACATCACAAAATGTAAAAAAAACATTTAAAAAATGGATTCAGCCTGCCCCCACCATCCCCCAATTAATACACAGTTTCTCACCTTCGAATTCTCAATATAATCATCATCTGCAAGCAAGGGCTCACTCAACGAATCTAATCCCAAAGTGTCAAAATGCTCCTTCCTTTTGCCATCAACATCCCCATGATGGAGTCTTCTCCGCAGTGTTTTTGACGACATTAGTATGATATTTGAGTATTGGTCAGCCTACAAGTTAATAAAGCGCCATTCCTTAGAGCACATAACCATGAAGTTCAAGAACATCATTATCCATCAATGTTCTCAATAAATAAATAAAAGTCCATTAATTTCAATTTCCATGAATCACACCAGCTAGGACTCCATAATTTTTCAATAACCGTTTCAGATGTTGATAAACACCAAAGCAGGGGCTAATTAGTAATTAATTCCCTCTAATTTCCCTAACCCCAAAGAGGAATCAGATTACTCAAATAAAACACATATGAACTAATAGAACTGAATTTCAATAACACACATCGGATATAAATCAATTAACAATAGAAATTGCATACACCATAAAAATTACGAATTTACCGATTCAAAAGAGAGAAAAAAACGAAGCTTTTTTTCTTCTCGATTGATTGATACTGAGGCGAGTAATTTGAAATGCGTATGAACGGAATTGGGGTGTTCTTAAAAACACCTGAATTTCAAAGAGGGGAAAGGAATCTTTGAATGGAGATGCAAAAAATAATTAAAAATTAGGGTTTGTAAAACAGAGTTAATTAAAGAAAAATGAAAAAAGGTTGCTTAATCCTATTGCTTTTCGTGCCTGATAAGAATAAATAAATTTAAAAAAAGTAAAAAATATTACCAAATGAATGAACAGTGTGGGCAGCTGAAAAACGCGTTCTTGTGTGCTCACTCCTGAGTTGCGAAGGAAGATTCGATTTTAAGAAAAGGGGAGAAATAAATGACACTCCCAATTCTTGCTTCCATGAAAAGGAATTTATAGTCGTGTTCTTGTGCCAGACTCTATTTTAGTGGGTGTTTATTTGCTACGTGCCACTTCTTGAAAGAAAACTATTTAACAACTGTTACTTTTTATTGTTAATAATAATAATTAATAAAATCTAGTATTACTTTTAAAGATTATCTTATCTAATATTATAAATAAATTAGACTATACAAAGTAAATTAACTCATACTCTTGCTGGACAATCTATAGAGAATCATGATGTTACACTTTTCCATTTTACACTTCCTAATAAATAAAAAATCATAGAGTTGACAAAAAGATGTAACATTTTATTGTTTTAAATCATATATTCAGAGCAAAGATTTTATTTAACGAAAAAATTTGTTTTTATTTTCTTTATTATTAGTCTTTTGTACTGGCAATAATCACATATGTTACAAACAAAAATAGTCATTGATTAAAGGAAATTTGTGTTTTTGATCGGGATAAAAAACAAAATACAAATTAAAAATTAAAGAGTGATTCTTACTCTCTTTAATTAAAAAAAAACAATCTCTTATTTTTTAAATGTGTATTTTTTTTTTCAACAATCAGTTAAATAAGTTCTCTAAAATCAACTACATATATCTTCCATGAATAATCAAATGCACATATAATAAAATCTAAAATTAGTAACAATTTTAAAATTATTACACATCGTCTTTTAAAATACACTTCCCTCATTTTAGAAAAATCGCATCCTCATTTTTTCAACTTTAAACTTCAATCTTAATCAGAACTTTCATGTGACATTTCAAGTTAGAGTTGTAATTGGTATAATACTTGGTAAAACTCTCAATCAACAATCACTTCATGGCAATTTCCATATTGTAAAACATAATTTTTTATTTTTTATTTTGGTGTCTGAGATGCAAAGCAAAGAAAAAAAAACAGCATAATTTTAATAATAGTTCAGGAGGTGAATTAAAGTTCATGATCCGAACTATTATCACTTTATTTAAAACTAACAGATGCTGTGCCTCGGAAGTAAAGTGCTTTCCAAAGTTCAAAGAAAACCTCAAGGATCTCCAAAAGCCTTTGTATCAAAAGTACTAACTAACATACTATCTAACATTCTCTTTGTAACCCATTCTACTCTATTAGTTGAAAATCATGAGTCTCACTACTAGTTTGGAAATGGGATCCACCAAATGGAAAATGTGACTGACATATTTAGTGAGATTCACATGAATTTCACTTAATAAGTCTGAGGGTGTCATACAGAGAATATTAAAGAGTGTATTACAGTACATTTCTCTTGCATGAATAAAGATCCTAACACACCATCCAGGCAATAACAAAAATATCAACATCTATTGGTATTAAACTACATTAACATTCAACCTCCCAAGGTTGTGAGCAAGGTGAAGCTCTGAAAATTCATCAAGAGGGGAATAACAACACCATCTGCTAATGTTTATCCCACAGGGAGCTTCATAGAAGCAAGATGTCCACATGCACCACCAAAACAAGGGCTCCATGATGTTTCAGAACAATTAGTTAAGGGCCAACAAGGTGCTGTCTTTTAACAACACTTGACACTGCTGAAGTAGATCTCAAGTATTGCTA
Source organism: Amphicarpaea edgeworthii (assembly GCA_014843725.1). Taxonomy (NCBI): domain Eukaryota; kingdom Viridiplantae; phylum Streptophyta; class Magnoliopsida; order Fabales; family Fabaceae; genus Amphicarpaea; species Amphicarpaea edgeworthii. The sequence goes on from CM026325.1 coordinate 9,199,842, forward strand.
TGTCAAAACCTACCACTCAGACATGAGGCAGTTGGCAAAAAAAAAAAAAAAAGAGGTGCGGGTGTATAATGAATCCTGGCTGCATCTAAATCTCTAACAATTTACATTATTACACAGCCTGTGGGAAAATCCGAAGCTTACATAGAAATTTCCCAGAGGAACTTGATACAAGGTTTTGCAACAACGTTGGCCAATGATCTTTTAAATGATGCTCACTGCCTAGGCACCGGTGGTGGTGTTGATGGGTGGCTTTGCCCATAAAACCCTATGCCAGGTGGCCTGTAAAATCCTCCTGGTGAAGACTGTTGTTGCTGCTGTGCTGGTTGACTTCCACCATAAGGAATTCCACCAGCCACATGTGATTGTGGAGGCAGAGGAGGTGGAGGTGGTAGGCTGTTTGACCCGTATCCATAAGGAATTCCACCAGCCATTAAACCAGCTGATTGGCCATATTGGTTTGATGGTTGATTTGCCATAGAATGAGGCTGGGGAGGGGGTGCTGAAGCAAATCCAGCTTGTAATTGATTGGCATGAGACACGGTTTGCATGCCGACTGGCGGTGCAAGTGGTACATTTGCCGGTGATGGCTGTTGCATGGTGGCATAATAGGGAGAGCTGGCCATATCAGAACTGCTAACATCATGAGCAGGCGTTGGTTTTTCAAGTTTGGGTCTTTTCTCTGGGTTGAAAATAGGTAATCCTGATGAAAATCCTGTACCATTCAAGGAGGCAGCTTCTTCAGCTACAAGAGAAGACAGAACAGATGTAAGCATCTGGGCAGAGGATGCAGAGGCAGCAAGCTTAGCAGCAACGGCAGCAGCTGCTGCCTTCTTGTTATCATCTTCAGCAGTTTGGAAAGGAACAAATGTTACAGAAGATTGAACAAAAGTAGGCTGAGATGGATCTGTGGCTTCTGCTGCTTGGTTAAGTCGCTTCCTGATACTAGCCACTTTCTCGATCTGGCCTCGTGCAACCTTCACAACATTAAAACCATCAATTTAAACAAATCAAATACATGTGGAATGTTGCTACAGATGCAAAACTTTATGCATTTAACCATCCAATATATGAAAAATCTGGGGAGTTACCACATCTATTAACTCATAAATTAAAGTACACTCCTTTGAGAGTAATTTAATCTCCTAGTGTGCTCTATCATAAAAAATGGCATGTCATTATTAACTTCTTTTAAATTTTAGATACAGATTCATATGAATTAGTAATGCATATCTTTTTTGTATAATTTTAACCATTTTTTTCTCTTTCCAAATATACTATTTAGTTCTACTTGAATTAATTACGCATGTCTCTTTTATATGTTCAATATTCTTTTTTCTCTTAAGTATTTTCCTCTGTCAATTTATATTTTTTAAATATTACCTGAATTTAAAAAATATTTATGCAATGCACTGAATACTTGGAAGTTATGTTGAATGGCTGTGAAGAGAAAATTTAAGTTGCTCCTTATCAGCTGTTTAAAGAACCAGCTACTATTTATTTTTTATTGATTTATCTACAAACAGTGAAAATAAGTTCCTAAAAAGTGTTTCTAAGTTCAAACTAATATTGCTTTCTTGAAAGAAGTAAATATGTTGAGTGCCAATTTGGGTGTATGTTAAATGGAAAAACATTCTTTTCTTTTGAAATAAGGAAATACTAATAATCCATGGGTCAGAGGTATAATAAACATTCATGAAGTGGCCATCTCAATGAATGTATTATAGGCAATATAATTATATATCTCAGAAATAAAGACTAAACAATAATTGAACAGGAAAAGTTTCGAAACTAGCAGAACCATGACCTAAAACAATTGTGGCCTGTGGGAGATAAAATATATGCAAAAAGGAAGATTAGTTGATCAAAGGTTTAAAAGCAAAAGTTTATAGCCCAAACACATGTGGTCCTTCCAGATTTTTATTTTTTCTTTACATGGGAACTATGAAGCCAAAACTAATTTCATGAGCACATAGTCAAATAATAATAAGCTCACAGGAAAATAGTCACATTGCTTCAGACAAACATTCTCTGTTTCAGTTAATATACAATTTGGTCCCTAAAAGTGGCAACTTGTGTTTGCTTTAGTCCCTGAAAGTGCACATTTATATGAACTGGTCCTCAGAAGTGTCAAACTGATACTAAGTTTGTTAATGTATTTAGGCAGAATACCTTATTGAGTCCTTGAAAGTGTAAGCCGGCCTCAATTTGGTCCCTGAATGTGAATAAACTAAAAATAAAAATCCCTGAAAATAGCTTCCGTCTTTCACATTCGTCCTTTGTTTCAAATAGGTCCTTGCATGTTATCATTAAAATGCAATTTAGTCCTTGGCTATCTATAGACTAAATTGCATTTTAATGGTAACATACAGGGACTAAATTGCATTTCAATGATAACATGCAGGGACCTATCTGAAACGAAGGACAAATGTGAAAGACAGAAGTTGCTTTCAGGGAGGTTTTTTTAATTCATTTAACATTTAGGGGCTAATTGAAGGCGGCATAGAACCAAATAGGGTATTCTTCCATGTATTTATATAAAGAGTAGAATTTAGATAGATTGGCTAAATAGGTTGACATAAGTATATACATTTTTCATCATCTCTTGCACATAGGAATAAGACAATAATACACTTTTTCAACATCTAGCTGACTTTCTCTCTCTCTCTCTCTTAACAAAGTTTACCCTACTAAGTTGTCAAGCTGTATATCAAAGACGAAAACTTTCAAGAACCAAATCAGCACAAGTTGCTACTTTTTCAGATCAAATTATATATTAATTCTGGTGTTATTTATTGACCAATTGACCATATTGACGAAAAATCTACAATTTGACAAGATACCTTCTGTTAAAGATTAAACAAAAGTTCACCTGTTTCTTAATAAGTGTAATACACTAGTCAAACAAGATGGAAATCGGAAGAATACTCAAAGTGGATGTAGTTAAATGGCAACAAACACTTTAAAATTTAAAATTAGGAAAATGCAATAGTGTTACAAACACGGAAAAGGGACAGAAACACGGGTTAAAGAAAGGTTGTTCTTACTAGCAACTGGGTGTGAACAAGCTCTTGCCTTGATTCCTGAAAAAGCTTAGATTTTAGATTAGTAAGCAGTCATCAATTTCAGTTTATTTTTTTTAACATAAGCATACTTGAAGAAACAACTGTACTTGTTCCTGAAGTGCATGTTTAAGCTGAGAAAGCAATGAAACCCTTGTAGCCTCCCCATTTTCAAGTTGCTCCATATATTGTTTAAGCTTTTTTTCCTGCTCTTGTAAGTCATTCACCAAAGTAGATCCCAACTGGTTTCCTGAAGTGATATTCAACCAATTGTACGGTCAAATTTAATAAAGTATCAATTCACTATTGCAATAGAAATATGAAAAAGCTATACTGCTCTGCTTGAAGTACAGAAGAGTCAGCATGTAGAATTGGCCATGCCCTAAAAATCAGATAAGTGCAATATACCAACACAATTTGTATCTTTTGTATGGCAATAATGACAATACACTCATGAGAAAATCCATACTCATAATCCAACACTGGCAAGGTATCCATAAAAAGAATAACTCTTGGCCACCACTGATGGATATCCAAAAGGCACAAGCTACAGGAGGACAAGACTGATGATACAAGAACTAAAGCAAAAAACACAAAGATGGACTTAAGATCAATGTTTATTGTTTGGTCTGTAGACACAATTTACAGTGGAACACTTGGTCCATCTTATTGCATGCACAAGTAAGCCCTCCATTTTTACAGCTCTCTTCAGTGTCATACTATGAAGCAACTATGTATTGACCATGGATCCTATCACTTTATTCATATTAAGCATACCTCGAGACTAAATTTGGTCCACTAGAAGTATGTTTGAGGATTAGATTTATTTTTTTTGGTAATTTGAGATTTATATTTTGGAGGGAAAGTGAATGGATGGTAATTTTTTATTTTTAATAAAAATTCTCTAATTTAATATTTTTTTAAAATAAAAGAAATAAAATGATAGATTAGCATTAACATGTGTTGATATTTTTTATTTTTATAAACATCTCTTCTAATCTAATAAAGTAGAATATTTTCCCTCCTCCCTTTCCCTCCCAAACACATCCCAAGTGTGGTGGGAATATAAAAGAGAATAAGTTAAAAGTAAGTTTATTAACTACTACAGAATGGTAATGGTAAAACATCCTAGACTTTGGCTACTCCATTGAGGATCAATTGAATTACCAATATACCTCATGTTCAAAGGTTTTTAAATTGAAACAATTCACATTCAATCAAGGATTGATTTAACTAGAAGCACATCTCACGTTGTAAGATTTTTAAAATGGCATAATATCCATCCCCACTTCCTCTATCACCAACACACGCCCAAGCCACAACCATCAACACTGCTACTACAGCCACCAACCTCTACCACCGCCAATGCCACCACTAAATGAGTTAATAAAAAGCAAAAGTTATTCCATTCATGACCATACCAAATATACAAACGGACAACCTATAAGGCCTATTATTTCTTATTATGTTTGATTCTCTATTAATCCCACTTCTTTCAGTCACAACCAAGTATGACCTAAGAATTCAAATTTTCTCCCCATTGCATAGTATTTTTACATTTTAAAATTAGTGTTTCAGTTATAATAACCATCCCTCCAAAACCATCTACAATTAGGCCGGCAGAAGTTACACCTAGAAAAAAATAAAAACATTCATGTCATATAATTGATGCTGAGTAATTTAAATGTTTTCCATCCATGACACAAAAATGTTTGCTTCAGTCAAGCGAGAGTAGCAGGCAGAAATGATTGAGTCCCTCTAGCAATCCTCTTACCTTGAGCCAATGTATTTTCAACATCTTCAACAACTGTACCCACTTCCCGCACAGCATCACTGCAGTTGTTTAAGGCAACTTCCTCATTAAGATGCTCATCAAGAACAGGCTGAAATGCTGTTAGTATTTTCTCTGGCAAACACCCAACAGCCAGTTTCTGCAATGAAGATGACCAAATATTGACACATCTCAACATCAGACATATCAAAACATCTAATAGGCAACAGATCAAACATCAGACAGTGACCACAACTTGCTTACTATTCTCACTGAGTGGGCATCCCTTTTCACTATCTTGATAGAGTTTGAACTCTTTCCATTGCTTGCAGATGGAAGGGGATTCTTGCCCATTATGTCATCCTTAAGACCTTGACCTCGTGAACCAAAAACCTTCCTCACTTCCCATATGTCAACCTATTTAAAATTCAACCCGACATGCCAACCCCAAAAAAGATTCAACCCAAAAGGAAAGAAAAGGAATGAAAGATCAGGTTAGAAAAATACTAATTGATAAGAGAAATGACATAAGATAAAAAAAAAAAAAAAGCTCAGAGAATAAAGGTTAGTAACTTATAGCTGACAAAAATGGATCTCTACAAAAACAACCACGCAGTCTAGCCTCATCCCACTAACTGGGGTTCACCACAAAAGTGGATTTTCTAATGCATTATTTTTCTCTGGAGTGGCATATAAAGATTTCATATATTACAGTCAAATTGATTCGAAGATTAAGAATAAACACACACAAACCCCTGACATGACTCAACACAACATTAGAGTATGGTTTGAGAGGTTTTGATTCACTCTTCTTGGCTTGTCATTCGCTCATAGCCAAAATGACCACTCTCTTTTTCAACAAAGAAGTTTTAAAGGCATTGTGATTCTTTTTGTTTATGTTCTGAATCTTCTGATCAAACAGCTATCTCAGCAATTCAGCAGTTGTTGCATTCCACCTTCCACATGAAAGACCTTAGCCAGCTCACTTCTTGGGATTAGAAGTATAGTACATCATCAGCCAGCAGGCATTTTTTTTTAAATCAGCACAAGTGTATTCAAGATTTGGTTCAGTTAGCTGACAACTAATGTTGGCAATGGCAGGCAACGATAGCTAGTGACAGCGGAAACAGTGCCCCCAAGATTGAGGGCTTCGATATCAACTTGAAAAGAAAAGAACTTAGAAAAGAGGAATTGTATATTATTTGGTGTGTTTGCAATAATAACAATAATCCCATTTTATAGGGTAAACTTATGAAAGGAAATAGAGAAAATCTTAACATATTAAGGGAAAAAAGGAAAGTAGGAAAGAAAATAAACTCTCCTAATAATTACAAATTAAAAAATAAGTTTTATTCTAGTTTTAACATTTAGGAATAGGCACAACAACCCTAGTTTAAAGGTAAAACTTGGAGAACCAAAAACAAAGACTCTTACTATTCTAATTACATATACATGATAAATATGAACAATAAAAAACATAGCTAGTCTATGGGTATGAATGACAAGCTATCAGGAGCAAAGGAACTACTTCAACAATAGACATAGGGACTATAAGGATCCAGCTTAGGTCTTGAGAGTTGAGAATACTACCAAAACAAAATTAACCATGTGTATATTTTTACATTGGACTGTCATTTATTTATAAACATAGAATAAACATGTGCATAAAACTAGTTTGACCTAATTGTAACTCAAAACCATGAACCATCCTCTTTCTAGTTAAAGGACTGATCTGGTATTCAAAACATCCCATGGGAATACATGCTTTGAAATTACAGAGAATAGGATAGTGGATTATGATGCTTAGCATAAATGAAATTCCAGGAAAAGATTTCCACACCTAGAAGGATAAGACTGGCAGTCGATATATGATGCAAGAGAAATCTATACCAATAACAACATTGAATGAAAAAGTACAACACAATATAGAGAAGTGGATACTTTAACCTGGAATGTTTTAACTTTCTGAGCTATATCCATTCAGTTCTGTGTACTCATTCTAATAAAAGGGGAAATGTCGAGAAAAAGAGAAAGGGACAAGAAGATATCACCCAAGCCAGACACCCACTATTCAACACCATTACAATATAAGCATAGTGTGAAGATTGAAGACAATAATTATCCTGTGATTGTAATACAATTAATTCACAGAATTTGTAAAAACTGAAAATGAGACTTACTAGTCTGATCACTGCTTTCCTTCCATGTTCATCACCATTTTCATAAACATTCCTGAGAGCTGCTGGAAGAACTTTCCAGAATTCATTGACAAACTCACTCCCCTTTCGCTTACTATTTTGCAAGATGTCATTAGCCAAGTATAGAAAAGAAACACGCTGCTCTTTTTGGGAAGCATTGAACAATTTATCCCAAGTTTCAACTATTTCTTTTGCTCTCTTCCGGTGAGAAATACACCAATGTGACAGTGCTGAATTATTGCTTAAGAAATACAAATAACAATACCAATCTCACTAATATAGAACCAAAAAGAGGAAGGGGAAATAATATGAAGGAAATAAGATTGAAAGCAGAATCAAATCTAACCAAGTGAACTTATTATATGTTTTTTAAGCTGAAGACAAGTATTTAAAACATTACTTCTTTAAAAAGTTATTCAGCTAGTGAAGAAAATTTAGCAAAAATGCTATTATCATTTGCCAACAGTATAAAATGTAACTAGCTTATTGATTAATCTGGTACAGACAGGTAGCAACATACATCTCAAACAAACTTCTAAACAAGTTTAGCTTCTCATTCTTTGTACTCACTGTCTCTTAAGGGGGGGTTCTCTTAGGGATTTGCAAAGGACAAGACAGATCATTTGTTACAAATGATCTTTAGTTGTTTTATGGCATTTGCTGTCCTACTGTTTCATAATCCTCTCTTTCTCTGAATAAAAACTTCTCATATCCATCAAAAAGATAGTCAGAAACTTGAATGTTATTGAAATTTTGAAAAGACTGAAAGATAAAATGAAGTAGTTATAGTGAGTTTTTAAAATAACTAAATAAATAAATTATGTGAAGAAAAGAAAAAGAAGACAAGCAAAGCTTGAGCCTTGAGAAATTAATAGGAGCCCTAAAGATATTTATAATTTATATCCCACCATAATGAATAAAAAGGAAGGGCAAAGAAACATTTTTGAAAATATTACTCCCAACCAAAATAACCATACAACTGAATAAACAGAAAATTCTAAAAAATCTTCCTAAGCATGTTACCAGGAATAGTTCCAAAATGCAAAAGGATAGACCCAATTTTGACCCCCAAGAGGTAATTCAACAAGAATTTAATGAAAAATCAATGTATTATAAGTAGCTATAGTGTTATGAAGAACATTCTCTACATGTTTAGCCTGAGGATGATTTCAGAAACCTTAAAAAGTATGAATATAGCCTTCAGAATTCTTTCATCCAGTCCCCCCCCCCCCCCAACCCTCTACTTTAAGTTTCAGTTCACAAATACTGTCATTGTACTGTTTTTCTTCATTACATTGCTTCTTCAGTCTCTACTTCTTTGCTTCTTGTTATTTCTTTAGAAATTTTCTTGCTTTATACTACCTCCAGTCCTATAAGTGAAACAAATAATTATTTCATCAAGACCAATGAAAAAAGTTAAGTTAGATTCATTTTTATTTATAATGTCATACATTTCAATATATTCCAGAAATATCTATAGAATTAAATAGTTTAAGTGGTAGTTATATTTAATGACACTTCGTAATTCAAGAAATACTTTTTTCCATCAATGGTTTAAATTAATAATAGACCATTGAATGCATCCACTAGCACGGGGGATGAATGGGTGTTTCATTAATACACTTCATAATAAATTAAGGGTATAACTGGAAATTAACAGTTAATACATTTGAAAATGGGTCTGTTTCTTATAATTAGGAATAAAAAAATGCACCCATTTGTTTCTTATAAAAAGACCTAGAGGTGGTATTTAATAAGGGTTAAAAAAAGTCAGAGGTGCAAAAGACTCCTATTCACCTGTTTTTATTTCAAATGAAACAAACAGTACCATCATATATAGAAAATCATTACCAAAAAATCACAGAAAGGCTTCCTGTCAAAGCATCAAACAATGTTCCTTTTACCTATGAACACAAGCAGGGATGCTTAAACAACTGAATAATATAAGATGCAACCCCTCCTATGATCTGATCAGAGACAGTGAGAGTTACTTTACTTAAGACCCAAAATACCAACTTCCCAACAATAAATTCAAAATCAATCATTTAGGAAATACTTCTCATGGTACTTCTGTAAACAAGTAAATACAAGAGTATGGGGGGCATTTTTGACATAACAAATTCATAACATAGTAAGAGCTAATAAGTTACTAGGTACTACAAGTCAAAACTGTAGCATAGTAACATCATGTCCATTGTCTGGCAAAATTTTACACATCTTACTCATTCAAAAAGATATGTTAACCCTACATAGGCAACATTTCAACTCAAGCAGTAAACCAATAAAACTGATTTTACATCAAGACGATATAGGTACATTTCTTTACATCAATTTTTCTAAATCAATAAAAGCCACGGAGCAGTGTTGTAATTGCTTTTCATGTAATGAACAAATCATGCCATAGAAAGTTTATAGACATAAACAGTCTATTGGTACTATTGTAAACCTGATAATGCAGAAATAACCAAACTGAAAATTGTCATAAAAAACATAAACAATAAAGAAAATAGGGATTAGTGATGGATACATTCAATGCTTTGTTGTGAACTGTTGAGTTTTAACAACTTCTCTGCTAACTGTCTATCAAATGTGTCGTTGCTCATCCTGCTTTTTGACAAGTTTCACATATCCTGGAGAGTTTCCTATAATTTACACGAATGGGATATCAATTAAAGACGGGACTTGATGTATAGATTGAAAAAAATGCATAATCAAAATCAAAATCATATAAATATGAAGGAAAGACAATCATCTTCATACATTTATGATTTATCCATCTGTTTAGTAGTAGTAGGCAATACAGCAAAGTTCTCAATCTCTATGCATAAATTAAAGGCAACTCCCTTGAAACTCCCATTAGCATAGTAATCCAAATAGTGACCATTAAAACAAAATATTATTTCCTATACCAAATTGAGAACAAGATGGGCAGAGACACACCAATGAATTATATCGAATTCACTAAACCAGATATAACTTTTCCTATCAACATTATAAGTCAGTTCCTCAACTCTCCCTATGAAAAAGTACTCAGCAAGCAATATATTTATATTGATTCAAAATAGTTAATTACATTTAATAGTAGTTGTTCCAGGCAAGTTTCCTCAGTAGAGTATGAGATTTCCCTATCTAGAGCATTAAGCTTAGTCTGACCTAATTTATCCCCTGTGGGAAACTTTTATCCTTACTCCTTGGGCCCAAAAACTCACCCCTACCTTTCCAGGATCCAAACCAATAATAGTGGCGGCCTGGATTCTTTAAGCCTCCTAGGTTAAGTAGTTTTGCCCGCCTTCCTTGGAATGAATATAACCCGACCCCGGCTGGATAACCTCCAACTGATTCGGGAGGGTAAGGGCCCAGATCGGCTCCACCCGGGAGGGTACACAGCCCTCGAGCCTCGAGCCTAAAAGGCAAAGAGGCATAAGAGTGAGGGTCGGCCAAACCCACCCGACCCAGGAGGGTACAGCCCTCAAGCCTCAAGCCTAAAAGGCGAAGAGGCTTAAGAGTGAGGGTCAGGCAAACCAACCCAACCCAGGAGGGTACAGTAGTGAAGGACAGTAAATACAATTTCCTAACAGTAACATGAATCTGGACAATCATGTAACTTATTAGACCCATTTCCAACAGATGTAAAGTTGTAAACCAGACATGCCCTTAATAAGATAGTAGCATATAGTTAATTGTCTCCAAAGAATAAGCCAAAGACATTTACCATCCAAATTAATCAATTCAATAAACAGATGATTCTTTGCTTATGCAGTTATGCCCCACTTCAACAACAACAATTAAGAGGGGAGGAAAATTAGGAGGAACAAGGGAAAGAATATTCACAAATATAGTACAAGTACAACACTGGACACTCTTCCAGAAATAAGATTTTGCACCCACAAACTGCAAAATTAAGATGCCAAAACCTCCTCAAGTCTCACTCCCACGCCCTAGTAAAACCCTATCAACTACAGGCCTGTTTGGGTAAGTTTTTCTAGAAGTAATTCTAAGATAAAAAAAAATAAGAAGTAAAAATGAATTGAGCTTCTCTATAAGATAAAATTTGCTTCTACAAATTAACTAATGCTAAAGCTAATTTTAGCTTATAGAGAAGCTCAATTCATTTTTACTTCTTATTTTTTCTCCTAAAAGTGCTGCTAGAGAAGCTTCCCCAAACAAGCCCTACAACTACAACTGCATTCTACAAAGCACATCCAAAACCACAACTAAAGGGGTAAAACTGTCAACAAAACATCACCATTTCTAAACTGAATAAAGCAACTGAGATTCACACCAAATGATAGAAACACACACTCAGTTCTTTTTTCTTTGACATGCGAGTATATAACATAACACTGACCAAATAGGAACCCATGTTTCTCCAGAGTGGAAGCAATAACACTCGTTTGGGTCACGGCTTAATCACAGTGTCAATGTCCAGATTCCGAAAAACAAAAGGGGGAAAAACAAAACGTTTCGGCCAAAACCAAAAAAAAAGTAAAACTTGATTGAAGAAAAACGCAAATACACGACAAAATTTGGTTTGCGAGCTCGAAACCTAGTGACCAATAAATATAAAGCAGAGCGAAGATAGATCCGAAAGACTTACAGATGAAAGAAAGGCAGAAGGTGAAGCACCGCCGTGTACGACCACCGCCGCCGCCGCCGCCAAGAGAGAGGAGCTTCCGACGTTGGGATTTTAATTCTCTTTTGAATTGGGGTTTTTTTGTTATCCCAAGAGTTTATTGCTGCTGCAGTGTTTGACAGTGGCAAGTGGCAACGACAGCAAATTGGATATCAGGTTCGTTTCCTGTGTGTGTGTGTTTTGTTTTTTTTTTTTGTTTCCTGTGTCTTTTCGAATTATTTTTTCTTATAAACGGCTTATTCTTTAATTTAAATAAATTTTTAAATACGAATGAAAAGATAAATAAGATATTCAAGTAACTCCCCTGAAAAACAAAAACAAAAATTCAAGTAACGAGCATTTTCCTTCATGAAAAAAAATTAAATATATTTTTATTTTTAGTCTTTGTTACCAAAATTCTTTTTAGTCACTAAGAAAAAAATGATACATTTTAGTCTTCCAAATTAAAAAAAAAATCTGATTTTAGTCCCAATTTATTAACTTTATTAATTTAAATAAAATAATAATAATGTGGCAATTCTCCGTGACTCCATCTAACCAAGTTCTTCCTTAGCACATTTGACTTCACTGTGTGAAAAAAAAAGAAAAAACAAACAAATTAAGGCCGAATCCATTTGAAACCAAATTGGAATGGAATTGTTTTTCACCTAAATCATTAAAAAAAAAAAAGTTTCATTATTTTTTAGGATTTATTTGGTCCAACTTATTTTTAGCTTGTAAGTTATTTTTAAGTAAAAATTGGGTCAAACACCAATTAATAAAAGATCCTTAAAATAAAAATTACTTATTTTTAATAAAATAAAATAAAAAAAAGAAATTTTATAATAAACTAACTAAAATTATTTATCCGGAACTTATTTTCATATTTTCTCTTTAAATCTTAATAAAATCAACTTACAAAACACACACATACCAAATTTTGAAATTGTTTTGTTATAAAAAAAATATCATTAATTTTAATAAAAAAAATAATATTCCAATTAATAAAATTATTAATCAACTGATTAAAAGATTATTGAAAATCATGTTACTATTAAAAAAAAATTTCCTACAATATTTTATTTTATAAATATAATTTTTCATTACACAAAATAATTAATTTTTTTTATCAAAACATATTAATGATCAATTTATTAATTTTTGTTGATAGAGAGAGTCAAACCCAAGATCATCTAATTATATCTTAACTTTAAAGGAGCTTATTTTATTTAACATTTGTTTAATAAAATTTTACACACATAAAAATTAAATACGAATTTTTCTGTTAATAAATCATTATTCTATGTATGAACATAACAGAACCTTATATCACTGTATCAAATCCGTGAATTAAACATTTTTCATATATTTAGAATTACTACATAAATACTTAACTCAATAATAAAATAATTTAAGTAATTTCCAAAATATTAGATATTCATTAATTATGTTTCTAAATTAATGATTAGAGGCTAATTTAAATAATTTATTTTATTATTTATTTATTTTTGTCTTGAGTTAGATTATAGTGTTATTCATTAGTTTACATACTAATCTTTGTTTTGTTAGCGGTATATAATTATCGCTTGTAATGTGAATATAATGATTTTGACCTGAAGATTCTTTGACTAAATCATAATCGAGTTGATTTTTATCTAAATCAATTTGAGAAAAAATCTACATTATTTTTTTAAAAGTAATTTAATAACTTAGTCGTTTTCTTTTAATCAATTTGATTAAAAACCTAATTCATAAATTGATTTGAAATCAATTCAAATTTAAAAACCGGTTCAAAATCAAATGAGACCCAATTTGATTCCAAACTAGTATTTTTAAAACCAATTTAATTATGAATTGATTATCAAATCAGTTTGTAAAAATAAATTGACTATCTATTTGAATAAAAATATGAAGTACTCTCTTTACAAAAATGATTTGTTTAACCTTTTTTTTTATCTATAAGAATGAAACTAGATATCATAGGATTTTTATAATACTTGCACCATGTTCAATCAACTTTATCTACTGATAGAGTTTGTTTAACCTAACTTCATTAAAAAAAAAACAGTTAACCAAACCAGTTCTCATGCTTTGATTTAAAAACTGAACCGGTTGCAAAAGATTCCGTGTCGGATCCCTCCCTCCTGCATCATGGGTTCTCTCCTTCGAGAGTGAGTGGGTACTACTGAGTACGAGAGAGAGTCGCAAGAAAACGAAAATGGAGGAGAGTGAAGTGCTGCACGAACTCCAGAAGCTATCGCACATAGAATCAGATTCAGAAACACTGAACCACATACTATGCACCCTTTGGTCCACTCGCAAAACGGGTCTTCCCCTCTCCGACAAGTCCCGTTTCCAATCCCTCCTCCACCTCCCTTCCCCCTCCCATCTCGACCCCGTAAGTCACACACTCTCTCTCTCTTTTTCAATCATCACGTGATTGATTTCATCATCACGTGACGAATTTCAACAGGTGCTGGCGTGCCTGCGCTCCCTCCTCAGAAAATGCGCGCGCGGCCACGACGCCGACGACGTTCTCAGGCTGTTTCCACCCGATCTCCCACTTCAGCTGCGAACCAATTTGGTCTCGGCGTTGCAGAGAAACAGAGATCAATGGAAGGAGGACGTGTGTCACGTGACTCACGTGACTCCGCAACTCAAGGGAGGAACAATCAATGTTGCTCCTTCTCTGCTTTGGCCGCGTCGAGAGCAGGATTTCGAAATTACGTCGGCGGCGGCGGCGGAGGTGAATTCGTGCTTCCAGTGTGACGCCGTTGCTTCTTCTTGTGATAACCTGGTAGGTACTTGGAAGGAACAGGATTGTTCAGTGCAAAAAACGTTTTCTTTTTAGAAAAAAAACCAAACCGAACTATTTTTGTTAAAAAACCAAATTGTTTTCATAAAAGTATTGAAGATACATAATGAATAATGTATATATTGAGATACAAACGGCTGATTTTTTCATTAAATTAAGGTTATTTACTTGACTTTAATGTATAAAATAGTTTTATTTATCTTCGTTACTCACAGTTTGCATGACTTATACAAGATAGTTGTATAAAAATCAAGGTAAATAATAAATAATGATTTGTGTGATTTGATGGCATAAAACTATATTTTATATTGTCAAAGCATAATTTTTTTAATTGATTTGTTAATATGATAGGAAAGCCTGCCTTGCCTGAAATCAATGACGTGGACCATGGAGAATCGTGGCTCATCCCCTGCTGCTGCAGATAGAGTGGCTATAATCAGCCTTAAGGTAACGAGCAAAGTTGAATTATGCATTGCATGATGCGTGGTTTTGTTATGAATCAACAAAAGCATTTACTTTCTAAAGCTTTGTTAGCAGCAACATTAGATATTTTCAAGGGGCCAAAATGCACCACATGTAATGTTTAAATAGTTTTGTTATACTATGAGGGATTTCCTTGTGATGTCTGTTTTTGTTTGTAGCTGCATGATTATAGCAAGTCTCCATCAGGTGAAACAGAGGTGAAATTTCAGCTCACAAAGGACACACTTGAGGCTATGCTGAGATCCATGACATACATCAAGGAACAGCTAAATGCTGTAAGAAATTTTTTTATATTCATTATGATTATGATGAATGGATGAATTGGAAAATTTGCCTGCTCCTCACTGGACATAACTTTGAAGTAGCAGAAATTTATGCCTTGTTTGGTAGAGGGTAGAGTGAATGAAAATAAATAAATAAAAGGTGAATAGAAACAGGTGAGAAATAAAGTAGAAATGAAAGGTGTTTAGTTGAAGAGTAATAAAAAAGATTTGAGGAGAGAGATAGAGTAGAAAAGTACATCTAACTGTGAGACCCATTAACCTTTTAATTATTCCCATTCCTATTTCTATCAGACCAAACTGTATGCTAGGAGAAAGTTAATTTTTTTTTCATCCGTACAAATATTTCGGATTTCACCTTTAACTCCTGTAATTTTTCTTTTGTGATTACAATCCTTGCAATGTCTAGCTAGACCTTTTGTTTTTTCACCCTTCTGTCAATTTTCATTGCAAAAATGCTTACATGGCTTCATTTGGCTTTGCACACAAGTGTTTTTGTAACAATAACAGAGGTTGACAGGACAAAAACAGAAGAATTAGACATTGAAGGCATGATAAAAACCAATACTAATAATTATGAGGACTAAACGTGAAGATCCCTGGGGAAAATTTCATGGAGTAGTGCTTTCCAGACAAAAAAAAAAACAACTTCTAGTATTGTAATTTGTAATTAATTGTGTCATTCTCGAATATGTTTGCAGGTTGAGACTTCTTCCGGGGCAGCAAACAAGAAACAAAAGCAGTAGTTTATTTTCCAGAAATTAATGCAGTAGTTCCTTAGTCACAATTCTTAGTAATATTAAGATAAATATTTCATCATTTTAGTCATCGACATTAAAAAATAGAGTTAATTAAAGAAATGATAGCTAGAGATATGCTGTAATGGCATTTGCCTTCAGAATATAAGGGTGTGTTTAGGATGCCTTCTCTTTTAACTTTTTGGTTATTTTGTGACAATGCAATAAATTTAAAAATATCTACTTCATCTCCTACTTTTTCCCCTTTTACTTTTTCTCACATTGAACTTGAAGAGTAAAGCGAAAATTATAAATTCAGGAGCAAAATACTATAACTTGTAAACAGATGCAAACTGCTCCAATTGATTGAGGAGAATTTTGAAACTGAACAAGTTCAATCTCTGCAAAAATGGTCCAACGTGTCAGCTCAGCTACCTTTTGGGAATAGTGTAAAAAATGCAGTTCATATTTTATAAACGTTAAACGAGTCGAATTAAATGGACAGAATCCTCATCATTCACTAATCGATAATCCAAAAATTAATATGGCTACAGTCATTGATCTGGACAGTAGAGGCAGAAAGCCAAAATTGAGCACTGCAATTACATTCTCCAGTGCTCAATTAACCAAACAGATCATAATTACTGATGTAAAGGTTAATGATGTAATGATATTTTCCCTTGAGACAAAACAAAATATTATTGCTGTTAAGGTAAAGAAAAACAGAACAACTGCTTGATGTATACACAAACAAAGTCCAAGCACCATTTCTACAATCGAAGTATAATAATGTACAATAATCCAATTTCTTTTTCTTTTCTTCTTTTTGGACTACACAATGTGCACCTGTTGGAAATAAACACTCAACCTATATTTGCCAAATTGCTCACACTCGTGGGATAAAATTGAACAAAAAACTGCACGCTTCAAGAAATAAAACCAAAAACTCATTCTTGAAGAAACCAATCCAACAAAATTTAAGAAACCTGACCAGACTACCATTAACCTAGACATGATTGGTGCCACGGCTAGATACCCAAATTCCCATCACTGAATGAAAAAAAAAAAAAAAAAAACATAAATGAGAAACTTACAACTCTTCTTACTCAAATCTTGGAATCAATCAGAATTGCTTGAGCTTGAGCTTGAGCTTGAGCTCGAGCTGGAACTGGAACTAGATTTCTTTTTGTGAGATTTTCCCTTGATACCGGAGCTTCTATTAGGTACATCTTCCGATTTATCCGCTGTAGTTCTGCTCAATTCCTCAGAACTGGTTTCTGCATCAAAGGACTCATTCACCTTGGCTGAGCCAACTTCATTTTCTTCTACTTTGACTGAAGTGTCTTTCGAATCCAACGAATTTGGCAGCTCCTTGTTATTAGCTTGTGAGACTTGCTTTAAAGCAATGTCAATATCTTCAAGAGATCTGGCTTCAACAACTTGAAGGTCTGAATTAACTTCCAGATGATCTTTAGATTCTTCATTGACATTCTGATCCTTAATTGTACTTGGAAGGATGACCTCTTGAATATCCACTCCTTCTTGAAGTTGCTTAAAAGCCATGTTAATATCTTCAAGTGATCTTGCTTCAAGAACTGGGATGTCATGCTCAACCTCTTCTGTCTTTACATCCTTAGGGAGTGAACTAAGTTCAGCATCTCTAGTTTTCTCATGTTCAATGTCAGTATGAAGTGATACACCAGCATCATTGACACTAAAGTCTCCAACAGTGTCCAATTCTGACAGGAATCCTTCGTCAAATTCCTTCATATCATCAAATTCATTGCTATTTTCGTCAGTAGCCTGAGACATACTCTCTTCTGAAGCACGCGCAGTTTGTAGCACTTCATTTTCAACTTCCCCATGACTATAAACTTCCAAATCTACTTCGCCAGTGGGTGACCCGATTCCAGGGGTCAAAAATTTTTCAGAGGTCAAAGAAAAAATGATTGGAGGAAATTTGTCAGCCGTATCATGCAATTCTCTAACTTCATCATTGGAAGTGCCAAAACCCCGTGCAGATTCAATCTGGATAGCATTAGAACTCTGCAGAATGTTAAAGAAATTATGATCAGTTTTCTCAGCTAATTTGGAGTCTTAGATCAATGACCACACTTTTTACAGAACAAATACAACACCAGCACAGCTGGTATGAGCATTAGATAAAAACAGGTCAAAGGGACAAAACAAGTTATTCATGTACATCAGTCATGTGCTTGTAGAAATATTCAAAGAATACATAATTCAAACAATTACTACTTGGAAAGTAAAAAAAAAAATCTACCCACTTGTGCAATGAAACTGAAATTCACAAATATTATTACTAAGCAACCTATGTGTTTGACATCTATTTGCATAAGTCATCGTTCTATAAAGTTCCTATATAAGAGCTTTTGTTCTGTTTGGTGGAGCAAAGGCTAAAAACTTGTGTCATCACTAACAAATTTAGACAAGAACAACCTATCTGAATTGGAGGAACATTTTCTCGGTATCCAAAGATTACAAGTCTTAGTAGGAGATGGGAATTGTGATTTTCACAATAATATAACAGAAAGGTTCAGGAAAACTGGAAAATATGGGTTTGTTGGTAATGAAAATATGAGGCATCCAGGGACCCAATAAAAGTTAGAGGAAAATAGTGTTCTCCTCCTGCTTCTGGGAAAATATTGTGTTCTCCTTCTGCTTCTGGGTAACTACATTTTATATGTTTCAGGTCTATTTACTCGTTTGTAAAGGATATTTAATCATTGATTTTCTAAATTTCAATGAAAAAAAGGAGTTAATTCTATTCAATATCCTTATGGGGTAAAAAGAAGGAAAGCATAGATTAAAAATACATTTTTTCTTGGCTTTATTAAGAATGAATAATAATGAAACAACTTTTTTTCTGTAGAAGGCATATCCACATCAAAGTAATTGAAATACCAAAAACATAACATGTATTTTTTTCTTTAAATATTACCCATTTGGATACGAGAAAACTGCTTGTTTGTATCTTACTATAGTCATGATATGAAAAATGTAGATTCTGAATATAAGCAGGTAAGATCTTTTTCTTTCTTCCCCCCTTCAATGGAGAGTCTGAATAGATAGGGCATAGAAAAATGTGCTTCTTTGGGATGCAAACAGATGGATAAAGAATAGATCAATATGGAACTGTGCAACCGTTATTGGAAGTAAGCGGTTACTGCCTATCCTATGATTTTAATGGCAAGTACGGATAAATAGCATTCCAGATCCCATATGGATTTACAAAGTATTGGGAATATTAT
Source organism: Amphicarpaea edgeworthii (assembly GCA_014843725.1). NCBI lineage: Eukaryota > Viridiplantae > Streptophyta > Magnoliopsida > Fabales > Fabaceae > Amphicarpaea > Amphicarpaea edgeworthii. Next base: position 9,219,070 of record CM026325.1, read on the forward strand.
CGATAGGATGCGTTAAAATCAAACAAAACCACTATTTCCTTTTAGGACATCATCATGTGATTTTCCTTAATAAACAAATGGACCCATAAAGCAAAAAAAAGTTCAACAGATAAATTATTTAGATTAATGGAGGCAAAAATTGTCATGCGGCTTACCTGAATTTCATCATGATCAATAGAAGATTGTGCAACCACTGATTTATTGGAACTTGACAGACTATTCTCCAAGTTAGAGTAAGATTTCACATCAATTTCGTGTTGACTGTTGGAAGTGAAAGCAGCCATATTCTTATCCAAATCTCGGTGGATATCGACTTTACCTTGCTCCACAGAACTTGACAAGACTTTATCATGTTGACTCTGAAATGTGTAATCGTTATTAAATGAAAATTCCTCTATATGTTCAGCTTCTTCAGAAGGTGGATTAGGATTAACCACTGGTCCTGGCCCTGCTGCAGGTGAAAGCTGTAAATCCTGTGGCGCAGGGATAGATGAACCATTAGAAGAAATATGGTGGGCATTAGAGGCCACCGAATCAAACATTTCATCTGCATCTTGGACTGACATAGACATATTTGCATTATCAAATCTTGATACTTCATTGGGCCGTGCACCTTCCTCCACAGATTCATTATCTGATAGATGTGACCTTTCTGAAGCCATTTGATAATCTGAAACTGGAGAATGTACATTGTCTTGATGAGGAATTTCAGAATCAGCACGTATGTGGTTGGCTAGATCCTGTCCATGAAAAAAGCCTGAATTAGTCACATCCTTTATTGATCCAATATCTGAATACAAATTTGAATCCACGGAAACAGGGACAACCTGAGGCTCAGCAACTGTAGATCCATTCTGATCAACAAAATTGGGGGCAACAGCAGATAACTCATTTGCAGTATCATTACTCACATCAGATTTCTCAGACCTCAATTCATTTTTGGCCTCCACATGTAGTTCAGAATAGGCTGCTTGAGTTTTATCATGACCAGAAGTATTAGCTTCCTGTATGTGACCATGCACTTCAGACTCTTTATCTGCCACATTAGCGGTCATTTCTACTGAAGCAAGAGGCAATTCCCTCTCGGACAACTCCATAGCAGAATCATGAGAAGATACTGAAGGAATCAATTGGGGTGTTTCATAAGAATGTGGACTAGTATCATAAACAGGGTCTACATGGTGATTTTCTTCCACCTCATCACTAACTTGCTGGAAGTTTGATTCCTCCACTGAAGCTTGTGTTGAAATTCTAGATTCAGATATATGACCATCTCTTTGCTGCAAATTTTCCATTTTCTCATCCGGTATGCTGTCAATTACTTCTGATAGAGAAGAATGGCTTGATCTTCTGCTGCTGACACACTCCTCATCACTTGGTTCTCTTCTCAAATGTGTTTCCCCTGCATTGAATTGTTCATGGATTTCAACCTCTCCTGTTTCAGGATAGAACACCATCTCAGATGGATCTTCCACCCCACCCAGCACTATTTCAACTTCATCATGACGAGCATGGCTCTCCTCAACTTGTATCATCTCCACTGAATCATTTTCTTCAGAGGATTGACTTCCATGTTCAACAGCATCAGAAGCATGATCAATGTTAGATATTAATTCAGCTTCTTGAGTCAAGTCTTGCTCACTAAATTTCCTGTCATCCTGATCAATTGAACTCACAGATTCAGTATCTGGAACAGAACTCAACTTTGAATCACTTACTTCACTTGATTGCCTCTGGAACGTAGGATAGCCTGTTCCCTCTGTAGCCATCCTTTCAGGTATAAAGACAGGTTTCCAATCATACCTCTCTTGCTTGGATAACCCCAATACTGATGGTCCCACATTGAAACTTTCATGCCGCCGAATAAAGGCCTCTTTTGGATGATGAAACCCTGTGAACTCTTGTTGAAAACTGTCCCCCTTAAGGTCAGGTTTTTCTTCATTTGAGTCGTAGGGAATATCAAAAGGGTTTCGTCTAGGCTGTAGAATAGATGGAGCAGATCCAGGAATGGGTGGTAATCCCATGGCAGCATAGGAGTCATCAGGAAAATCAAATGGATTACTACGTCTGGTCGTAGAAATAGGTGGAACATTACAGGGAATATCAGCACCATCTAAGTCTATTAGATTCTTCTCAGTCACCAATCTCCTTGCTCTTCTCCGAGCAATAAGATTCTCCAATCTTTTATTCCTTTCCAGCTCTAAATTTCCCAGATCCATGAGATTTTTTTGGTCCACCTCTGTCCACTTAATAGCAGATTTACTTTCATCCTCCTCTCTGCCACCCACCACTTCTTCTTCCTCTTCATCATCACGGTCATCAATGCCATCATCTTCCACATCACCGTGGTTTTCAGTATCATCGTCTGATTCGACACTGTCATCATCACTTTTCTCAGAGTTCTCAGATGCAACATCAGAACCATCACAGGACACATGAGCTGGCTGTGGAGCATCTAAATCTAGTAGTGGATGGAGTTCATCAAGCATTGGAATGATGTCAGCCATGGAAGCATCTGGTGAAGAGCTCTCAGCCCCATCAGAACCTGACTCCACTGAGTCATCCTCATCATCGTCATTTTCCACCTGTTTCCAAGATGAGCTGGCAGAAAAGTCCACATGATCTCCCAGGGTTTTCACATTTCCAAATTCAAGAATATCATCATCCACTTTTTCAACCATGACATATTGTTTCTCAATAGCTTCATCATCACTCGAAACAGCTTCAGACCTCAGGTTCTCCTCATGAACTTCCCTATTCTTTTCCAACTCAAAACTATAGAATTCCCTTTCCCTCTCCACTTCCTCTTTTCCTGACTTCCCGGGCTGAATATCTGGCAACTTTTCATCATCCAGAGGCAAGTCAGAATGCAAGCCGTTATCTTCTTTGGCCTTATTATCCTTCTCACTGACCAAACTTGCTTCCTCCTCAATGCCCCTCTCTTCCACATCACTCCTATTTTCTGAATACCTCTTCACAAAATAGCTCTCATCTCTGTCAGTGAAAACAGTGTCACCCTCGGAAAGCCCAGCTTGGAAGGATGAAATGTCATGAGTAACTTTCTCTTCTATCTCAACTTCAGGCACAATTGGCTGCCCAAAACTGAGAAGGGTCCCAAGCAGAATAGCAGTGCAGACCAAAACAGGAGATGCAGAGACCAAAACAGAAAACAGAAAAGGAAAAGATCTGTACAACAAAAGCAAGAAACAAAAAAACGCCACAAGGAATGGATGGTTACAAACTGATCTGTAACCACCTCTGATTGGAATGACAACAACTTTCCTTATTTTGATTCCAATTTCTGATCCCATCTTCCTCTCTCTCTCTGTCTCTCCCTCCTTTGATAACTCTCCCCCTAATCAAAACCTGCTTTCATTGATCAAGCATAAACAAACAAAAAGGTACCCAAATAAGATCCAATGATCCACGAACACCAGTTCTCACAAAAGAAAAAAAGTTTGCAAATTTATCACAATTCAAGCTTAAACGTAACTCAACATGAATCAAAACAAATCCCACAGATCAATCCAATCCTGAAAAACCGAGAAATTCAGGAAAAAAAAAACGATGGCTTGATCACAGTGTAACGAAATAGAGGAAAAAGGGTACGCAAAACAAAACAAAACAAAAAAACAAATACTGAAGATAAATGGCTCACCAGATATGATTGTGGAAACAACAGAAAACAAAGGGTAATTGGGATTTTCAAAGTTTCTTCTTTTGTTTACTTTATGGGGCAAAACAATGGCAACAGGAGCTAGGAGGAGCTGAACGTGTGTGTTATGGTATTGGCTATTATGTGTATTTCATGAGTAGTGGTGGGGCGGCACGAAAAGAAGAGAAAGAGGAAGATTGAGGGAGAAGAAGAAGAAAGAAGAAAAAAAAAGAAAAGAAAATGATAGAAAGCTATCATTACGTTACAACTATTTTTTATTTTATTTCAATTTTTTTTTCCTATGTTGCTTTCTCCAAAGAACCTTTTACACTGTCATGCTTTCTTGTTAGTTGTTACCGTGAGATGTACTATAGAAAAAAAATATTTGTGGGGCATCCCATGTAATTTGATTATTGGGTAGGTTTTTGTTTTATAACATTATTAATCTAATTTACGATATTATAGTTATCGTAGACTCGTAGTCTTAATTTTTTTTTATTTGTATGTGATAATAATCTAATAATTTTTTTTTGTTAAATAGATAATTTTTGTAATATATAAGTGTAATGTATTTAATCATGTCAGTAAAAAAAAAATTCATTCTTATATTTGATTTTATAATTTATTAATGGTGCTGATAATATAAAATAATTATATATTAATTTTGCATACCTTCACCGTTTATCTTATCTGATGTAAGTTAGTTTTATAAAAATTAACAAAATTATTGTTAATGGTAAAGCTATTTACCTGCATCACACTTTTTTTCTTAATTTTATTATTTTTTATTAATATTCTTATATTCAATTTAATGCATGACGACTCTGGTATGAGTTTCGGGTAAGGAGAATTTTTGAGTTCATATTCTAGTTTACCCATATGAGAGTGAAAATACAATTTGATGGCTAATAATGCAGGTATATTACAAGAAAATAATAATAATAATAATAATAAAACTCCAATACTTGATTATGAAAACGCATCTATCAAATTTGTTTTACGAGTTGTGTTCGAGACCGAGTCACGGAGATAGCATAAATGCTATGTATCTATCTTTCTACTTTATTTATACCTCGAAAAGTTACGTGATTAATGTAAATAATTACAATTTTTTACAAAAAACAAAATTTGTGAAATCGTGTGTAAAATTGTGAGGATAAAACTTTAGTTGAAAATAACTGTAAATTTTGTTTCACTTTTACATAAAAAAGATGGAAATTTTGAAGTAAGTAAAAAAAAGAAAATCATTGGTGACATATGTTGAGCTCAAGCAATTTTTTTTTTTTTCATTTTTTGGCATCAATAAATAATAGATATATTTCATATAAGTAACGTGTTGTACAGGTATTTCCCCAACCCAAATTTTGTACACTGACATGCTTTTCTTTCTATTTTACTATAAAGTATAAACACCGTCTCTTCATATATGTAGCAAATAGAATTTAAAAAAAAAAAAATTAGTAAATCAAGGATGAATATTGGTCATGATCATTGCATCCTCGATGACATAAGTTTATACTAATTATTTATTCCATAAAACGTGCTGTTTGTCTGCGTGTTGTTGCTTTTTCAGATTATTAGTGGTGGTGGTGATGGCCAAATACACTTATTCAATAGATCTTCTAAATTCGATTGCTGATTTTGGCCGGCAAGTTAAGTCTTTATGTTAATTAATTTTTTTTTTTTTTGTAGTTGTAGACTCGTCGTAGTAATTAACAAACAAAATTATGCATTGATAATTATGTCATGTTTAATTAAAATTAGTTCTGTATGAATAACGGACCAAAATATTATTCTTGCATTAACAATGGGCCGAGTGGTTGAGGTGGCCCAACCCATATATGCATCGAATGCAGTCCGAGAGTAAAGTAAAATCGTTTATCGTTGTTTTGCCTCGTTCTATTGCTGCCTCTCGCATTTCGTTATTTCACTCGATAGATCTCACAAGCTTCAGGTACAAACCCTAGCCCTATCCCCATTCTCTAAGCTTTCACGATTTTGTCTCTCACGAGCTTTTTATCTCAGATATCTGATTGTTTCGCCGTTCACTTTTCATCTCTTGATTGGATCGATTATATAAAACTCGATTAGACTCCATTTTGGACTGTCCGTAACATTTTTTTTTCTTTCGATTTTTGTTATTGTTGTTCAATTGATTGATTGTGTTGTTATGTGTGTCTTGGAATTGTGTTAGTTTGTGGATTGGATTTTGTGCGAATTTGTTGACTTTTAAAAATTTGCCTTCAAATTCATTTAATCTTCTATACGCTGCTGTTTGTGACAATGCCTTGCCTTTAGGTGGTGCAAACGAAATTTCTAGTTATTTCCTTGTTGGTATATTAAAGTTTTGGAATTTAGAGGCTGGTAAAGTCTAAAAATGTTGCCACATGTGATGTAGGTTTTTTTTTTTCTGTTGGCAATTGTCTTTAGATGTACACAATCTGCTTTGCCTCCTTGTTGTTACCGTTTTCTTCAATCAATTATGTTAATCTATGCAATATCTGGTCGGAATCATATATCCTTGTTTTGCCAGTTGTTAGGATGTTTAGCATTTTAACTAGCATGGAGTTAGTAGGATTTTAGGAATTTTGTTGCTTTACCCCGTGCCCCGGCTGTCATGATTTCTCATTCTATGCTTTAAGTGCCTGTGCAGTTGAGTGTGAAATCAACCTGGATCATTTTTTTTTTCTCGCAATTTTCTTGTGTCATACCCTTTGTTTGTTTGGATAGGAATGTCTGTCATTCATGTAGTCTTTTTCTTTCTCTTTTGAATTTTGACTTAGTTATTTATTCCTTTGTTTTGTGTAGTGTAGTCTGTAATCATGTCGTCAGCCAAGATCATTTCTGCTATTATTGGATCATTTGGAGTTGCATGGCTTTGTGATTATTATGTTTCAGACAAAAAGATATTTGGAGGTAAGTTGTGTTTTCCATAGGAATTGATCTGCTTTGTAGCTTTTGCTTGCAGCAGTATGTAACTAACTGCTAACGTCTTTCTTCAGGTTCCATCCCCGGCACTATTACAAACACTGAGTGGGCAGAAGAGACCGACAAAAAATTGCAGGCATGGCCTCGAACCGCCGGTCCACCAGTGGTCATGAATCCCATAAGCCGCCAAAATTTCATCGTGAAGTCTCGCCATGAGTGATATTGTTTTGCTGATTGATTTTTGAGTTAATTGACACACCTTGGTGGTCATGGGATATTTTTCCATAAAGTGAAGATAATGTTTGGGGTAAAACTCTTGCATTTTAATTAGTGTTTGGATGTTTTAACATGTGAATGTTTACTTGTCTAAATAAAATGTTACTTAAGCAATCATGGATTGATTGATACATATTCTTGTATTCAAATTCTCTGTTAAGTCTTTACTTGGTATGAATGAGAATCATTGCCTAAAATTATGTTTTAGCAGACATGTGTTAAAATTTACCACTAGTGGTTTATGTTATGATTCTTTATTTCCAGCAGTTGTATCTTTCAGTAAGAGGATCCTCTTTTGGATTATCTTCCCTTGCTGCAAAATTACAACTGTGGTGTTGAATTTACTGTCAGGTAAATCAAATGTTACTGAACCAATCTTGAATTCATATATTTAGGATTCAAATTTTACATCATTTTTCTATTAAAAACAAGGAAAAAAAACAAATAAAGAAACAACTACCTTTTTTTATTTTTATGAAAAAAGAAACCGGTACTTCTTTTTTATTATTACTAAGAAACAGGTACATTAGGTCTATTAAATATGTAGCATGGTTGTAACAAAAGAATTATAGTAATATGATGTAGCATGAGAAATAACTACGAAGCATATAACATAACATATCATATCATTCAACTCGTAAAAGCACAACCTGGACTAATGGTAGTGTCTCTTTTTTAGATGGTCCTACAAACCCAGCACACGAGAAATTCTGCCATTGGAAAGCAAAATAAGTTAGTCTTATTTATTAGTTTTTAATAAGCACTAATGATTTTATTAGTGCAAAATAAGTTAATTTTATTTATATTTATGTGCAGAGAAAGTACTTGATAATTTTTCTTTTGAAATTATTTTGGGATTTATAATTACTAAAAAAATATTTTATAAATGAACATAATAAAAAAGAATGATTGCGATATACTATATTTAACATACATTGTCGTATAATAATCCATCTATGTATAATATTACAATTTGCAAGTGAGAAAGACAAGTTTATTATTTCTATAAAAAAAAAAAAAAAAAAAAGAGAATAAGCATGAATCCTAGTACAGTTTTTTTTGTGTTTTTTTTTTTATAAATATTAATTTGTTAATTTTTATTAAAAATGTCACTAATCCATTGGTGATCTCACAGCCAAAAATATTTTAAAGGATAGTTGTCCTATAGTGTAAACTGCACTCGAAATAGAAAAGCATTTTTATAATTTACCTAGAAATTGCCCCCACACTCAGTTTATTAGTATACTATTGTTATACTTAACATGAATGTCCTTGTTTTCCTTAGGGAATATAACAAGATATCAAGGTGTTATAAAAGCTAACGTACCAGTCTAATAACAGGACCTTACAGAACTAAAGAACTCACTTTTTGTCTGTAAATTATGCTTAGCCAGTTATAAAACGATCAAAAGATTAGCAATCTTTTTTTCTTTTTCTCTCTATCTTTCTTTTCCACTTATGAGAAGACTTTAGAGTAACTTATAATAGAATCTCATCGTACTAATTAACTGGTATGATTAATTCTGAAGTTAGATGTTTCCCTACAAGAGTCATGTCATGTGCTTTCCTTTCTGTAAAGGCACAACCATTATCCAAGTCTAAAATGCCGATTTGATGATGTAATTTCTCATCATGGACTAACAAATACATCAAAATGGAAAATGCTTTATTTCTTGTGTGTGAACACATTAGTTAGGACTTGGACCTTAGTACATGAAAGGGTGGTAGGTGGTGTTTCTCATCATAGCTTTTGACATTGAAAAAAATAGTAATAACAAATACTGAAACACATGGGGAAAAAAGTAACATGAAAGAGATCTGAACTTTCTATTTCCTGAATGCTAGTTGAAATTCTCATTACATATGAGCCAGCTCAAACAAAAACTTGTTCTCTCTTTTCAGTGGAAAAGGTGCATTGGTTCAGATGTCACATTCAAAATTCAAACCAATAGTACATGCTAGTTGAAGTTTATTAGTGTTTGTGTAAAATTTGAATGAGTAGTATAGTATAATATAGTTAACCCTGCCAAGTGCCTAGTTCTCTTCTGATTCAGCTCTTCATGTCTTTAATGATTCACCAACCTTATTGGATTCATATTTGTGGGAGCAAGGCATCATCTTCCCATGTGTACTACCATGAGATGCTTCATCCTCAGAAGAATCATTGGTTCCTGACTGCACTGATTCATGAGAGTTCAAAAAACCGGGCGATGATGAACAACACGAATCAAAAGCATCAAACATGCTTCTGTCATCTTCTTTCATTTTCTGAGCATAAGATTTGTAGTTGAACCCAACTTTATTTTTCCCACCAAAATAGGATTCCAGCTTGTCCTGTTCAAGGTGTTCTTCCATCACCATGAGGCTCTTTGGGTTGTCAGTGTAAACAAGTATCACCTTTTTGTGTGTCTTGGGTTCTAGAAATGGTTTCACCATCTGGTACCATGAAAAACATGCTTATAAAACACATAAAAAACATGTTTTGTGTAGAATTTTTAATTTGGGAAAAATGTGTTTTTAGTCCTATACTGTCAGTCAAATGTAACCAAGGTCCTTGTATTTTCGTATTAACAAATTTGGTCCCCTCTAACTTTAAAAAACATGATGAATTCTTATAGAGGAGAAACTAAATCAACCCGTTTTTGTTTTTTTTTTTAAATTTGAGGACCAAATTTATGAATATGAAAGTTGAAGGACCTTGACCACTTTTAACCGAAAGTATAAGGACTAAAAATACACTTTTTTCCTTTTTTGATTTTTCAGCAGAAACAACAAATACTTCACAAAATAGCCAAGCAAAGCAATTGAACAATCTTTTTCCTATCCATTTCATAATCAATATCAGAAAAAACATCAGTAATCCAATATCATTATGATGATTGAAAAGGAGTCAATGATGAATGAAGACATGAGATATTATGTCATACCATCCAAAATGATTCAAAAACTTTTGGTGGATTGTAGAAGATTGCAAGCCCCAACCTCTCAGGGTAATGAGCCTGCAGGATTTGAGCAGTTTCCCGGGCGATCTTCATCGATAAGCATGCTGTGTTCCAGCCTTGAAAATCAATGAGCCAAACCATCTGCTCGTCTTGAGTGGAACTTTGATTCCATATGGCATTCTCCAAACAGTAAATGAGGTACTTGATTTGTGCAGCTGATGTGCCTGTGCTCTAAATTGGATCAATGAAGTCTTAATCAAAGCATTGAAACTTCAAGAGTAAATGGTCAATAGTCTTTGAAATTGTCATTTGTTGTTCCTAGAATTAACAAATTTCATGAAAAACATCTGAAACTGTAATTCATTTCATCTAAGTCTCTAAATTTAATAACTTCAGTCACATGTTAAATGTAACTTTGGACTAGAATGAGTGACAAATTACAATTTCGGAGACTTTTTCTGAATTTCGTTCACTCAAGGGACTAGACTGACAGTAAATTACAATTTCAGAGACTAAATTGATCATTTACTCATACTTCAATAATATTGGCAATGAAATCCAAACAACAAGAATGCTCAACTGCTCAAATACAACCATAACAAAAATGAAATTTGTGCTTATTCTCATAAATATATAGAGAATACCTGAATACCAGGTCTGATAACAAAAACAATCCTTCCTTGCTTGTCTAAGTAATCAGCTTTATATAGTCTTCCTCCCTCAGCTTCTTTAGCAACATCATCCTAATTGCATAAAAAGTAAAAAAAGGACAATTGTCTTTCAGTTTCACTTATCTAGTTAACAGTATGCAACTCATTACTAGTTAAAACAGTAAATGTACTACAAAGCATTTAGAAAACTAGGATATTTAACCAATTTTCACATTCCAAACTGAACTCTAATATATTCTATATCGCTTGTTTGAAAAAGATAAAAAATAAAATAAAATTTGATGCTCACCCATTGGATCTTCTCAGGCTTGAACTCCAGCCTCCATTTTATGGTTCCTTTCAACATCGTTGCAGCCTTCTTAGTATTGTAGCCTCGTGCTCTAAGGTATCTTAGAACTGATGCATCCGAACACAGAGTAGAGAACTTGTCAGCAATTGGACCAAGTATCTTTCTGACTTCTTCAATCTAAAAAAAAAAAAAAAGAGAGAGAGCAGAAAATCAAACACTTCTCCACTTCAAACAACCCCTTAATTATAGACTAGTTTCCTTGCTCATCCAAATCAATTAGATACTAGGAAGAGAATCAATTATCCTTACTTGGCACTACTGTACTCATATAATTCATTCTTTAAGAAATATGAGTACATAATAAATTTTTGGATGAAAGATAGAATATCATAGAGACTACACCGATGTGGAATAACAATACATCAAATTCATCATTTTTACTTTCATAATAAGGTTTAGATGAATGTCAAGTACCTTGGTCTGCTTCTCTTCAGGAGATAAAGTCTTTTCAGCTCCAGATTTCGATCTCTTAAACGACATCTTTCTTTTCAAATCAAAATCAAGCTAAAACATCCTGTAATATGAAAAACCAACAAAATAAGCCTTACTTAAAAGTGTTTGAAATGAGTACATAAATTGAATAACTGCTACAAAAGTCCCATTATACTCCAGTTAATTTCTGTTAAATAGACAGCTTCAACTTAATAGGCACATTGGTGCTAAATTTGGAGCTAAAAATTCCTAAAATCATGAATTGATAAAGTATTTTCAATTCAGTATACTTATGTTGATTGTGTTTCACTTATTTAATGACTGACTCCTTATCACTGTATCATGTTGCATGGTTTAAAAGGTAAGATAATGAGGGATGAACTCATTTTATAAACCTTTCTTAAAGCTATATAACTTTTTTAACTTTGTGTGATAACTAATCCAAAAACAAGTGAAAGAAAGAAGAATAAGATTTTCCCTACCCCATACCCGATTCCCTGAAAAGAAAATAATAATTGGAAAGAATTAATGGTAGCAATAAAGCTCCATAATTCCTCTTTTGACACACATTGAAAAAAGAAAAGAATGTACAAAGTTCACCTTCTAAACCTAATGAAGAAAGAAAAATACCAGTTCTGTGATATTATCTTTTGGTACAAAACCTCTAAGCTTCCAAGATGTTCTTTTTGTCTTTTGTGATGCCTAAAAATGATCTTGAAAATATTACACAAACAAAAAGAAAGTCATAACAGTGGATATATGTGATTATAGGTTAACAAAATACATGTCTTTCCTTGACTGATGATTAATATTGCATTGCTGGGACAATTACAGGTCGTAGTGCCATTATTTGTTTCAAAAACTAGTTCACAATCTAGCACATTCTATTTACCTTCAAGTCTTACTTGGAGGTCATTACTCTATTGGTTCATATTCACCACAAAGCATGAACTCAATGAACTTGGAGAGTTAACCACAGGCCAAAGAAAATATTTCTCTACAATTTATTTAAGGGTAAAATATGTTTTTAATATCTCACTATTTTAAAATGTTTTTATTCTAATTCCTACGATTTAACAACTTACACCTGTTTGATAAACGTACTTAATGGAGGAACTAAAAACATAAGAATTTTTTAGAGACGAAACTCAAATTTCAAAATATTTTGAGGGACTAAACATAATTTTAGTCTTCATTTAACTAGAATCTACTCAATCTTCATCGAAGAAGCAAGACACGTCATTTTCTTATCCCAAAATTGCACATCCACTTGGCATACCAACACCATAAAGCAACAAATTAAAATACTTAAAATTCAAGCATACCAACACAACACAACACAAAGGAGTGAACAATAAATTCCAACAACTACAACAATCAACACAATTCAATTAATAGACCTTGTTTCACAATTTCACGTGTAGTATGCCTCAGCAGCACGCTTGTGTGACATTGTTACATAGCATTTTATTGCTTTGGTCAACCATGATTCAGCTCAGCAAGTTTCATATTCATCCCAGAAGATCATTAAATGAACAAGGATAACCAATTGTTGTAGCCAAATATTAATGTCCCCATCACAAATGTTACACCAGCATAGAAAAATCAAACCAATGTTGTCATGGACTACTCTTCTCGAAGCCTAATAGAATGAACCGTGTATGCAATGATGACGACAAAAATGAGAGAGAAAAACAAAGAATATATATATGTATAAAAAAGTTTTGAGTAGAATTAGGATCACGAGGAGGAAGTAAAGGTGAGGAAGGATACGTGGCATGCACAGAGAAGCATAAGAACGTAAACAGTGGAACTTTGGCGCTTAAGATGCGGAAAAGGCAAGAAATATTAATAAAAACTTACTATATGTTAAAGAATATTGCGAGGTCATGAGTTTAAACTTTAAAAGTTGACACAAAAATTCCAATTTTAATTAAAGAATAACCCTTGACGGAACGTGTGAAACACGCCGACAAAAGTAATTAAGATTCTCAATCAATTTTGTAATATAAAATTAATTCAGATATTTTTTCAAAAATACAATTAATCAAATATCTTGCATATAATTCAAAATAGGAGGGATTTGATGTGATTTTCAAAAATTAAAGCAACAGAAGAATTTTCTAAACAATAAATAAAAAACAGAATCAAAGAGATGCAACTCAAGAATATGTTTATGCTTATGGAGAAATAATCACAGTTCCAATAAAGATAACTTAAATTCATACTCATGAAATTTCCAACAATATGAAATTTAAGGCAATCACGTTACATTCATTTGGAAAAATCTGAATTACTATTACATTCCTAGTTTTTTCAAATTTAAGCACGTATCGTATTAAATCACAATCAATCAATCGATTTTAATTGACACAAATTCAGATTTTAATTCCCTAATCTAATCATTATTATACATTAAATAAGAAATTGAGAATTAGAAAAAAGGAAAAAAGGGTTTTCATGAGTAAAATTCAAAATTGAGAATAGAAAAACTCGTATTTACCCACACAAGCACATGATTCTTAGGTTGCAAAGGGGATTTAGCCTTCTATTGTAAATTGTTGTTTTGCAAAAAGGGGAAAAACTTAAAACAAAAAGCTAAAACTGTGGTCCCCCCACAAGGTCTGAACCCATTAAATAAAAATTACCTTAACCAATTACAATTATTAAATGATCTCTAGTTACAAACTAAAATGCGAAATTATTACAAATGCATGACCGTAACATTAAATCTCAAATTTGACCCCTTAAATGACAGAATTAGACAATCCTCGTGAGACACGAAATTGTGGATCTCATCCTTAGCTTTCAAACAAGACAAAAATCATAAAAATCGGAGACCTATGTCAAAAGTTATAGGCTTCACAAGAGACAGTGTCAAAAACATCAATAAAACGTGATAAATAACAATTTTTGACACTTGGATTCAAAATGATCCAATCTCACAAAACTCAATTAAAATGGTCAAAATGAGGTATAAAATGTCTAGACTATGTTAAATACAACTCTAGACTATACTAAAATACACTCTATCAAATATCATAAACTTTTTATTATTATTTACAGAAGAACATCAATTCATTTCCACTGCAATAATATTTTCAATATATACAAATGCAGAGTGCTGTGAAAAATGCACTGATATGAAAAATCAGACATTCTAGCTAATTAATGAGCTACTGCATGCATTAGCATTTCTACTTAGAAAGTTTAAACTAATTAAAATTAGAATGATGAGTAAGAATTTGTCTGATGGGGGTAACCAAAGCACCAAACTCCCCAAAGCTATCCGATAAACCAAAATCTCAAAATCTGTTTCAAAGATCACACAGACAGTATTAAATAATGCGACATCAGTATTGCATTTTACAAGGCCTTGGGACGGTTTACTCCATGCAACTATGGAGTTTTTGGAAACTTCGTTTCAACTATTGTGCATAAATCCAATGTTTAAAGAAGGCTAAAATACACTTTCATCTTTTGTTTTAAATTATATTTAGTTACTTTGATACTTTATATTTAGAAAGGTTAAATTTAGTCTTCTATATTTAGGAAATGATAAATTTTTTTTTTGAAATATGATTTTGAACCCTATTATAACTAATTCAAGATGTTAAATTTATTTCATCATATTCACTGCAGGGAAATTATAACATCTAACTGATGTTTGATTAAAGAAAAAAGGATAAACATGATAAAAATTATGTCAAAAGTGAATCCAACCACTAATTGAAAAATTGAATAAATCTAATGTTTTTTTTTCTTTTCGAAAAAGCATTTTTTTTTTCATGCATTTTTCTCCATATTTACCCCTCTTTTATTTAAAGATAGTTTGGTTTCATAATTTTTACATTTTGAATTAATAAAAAAATTATTTAAAATTATGTTCCAAAATCCAGTATGGTCATTGTTTAAAAAAAAAACATTTTTACTCACTTAAAAAATATAAAAGATTAAATTGAACGGTTTAAAACATAATTATCAAACTCAATATTATCTAAAAACATAAAAGACACTATTCTAGTTTTATCCTTTTTTTTTTTTTTTTTTTTTTCTGGTTGTCCACTTTGTCCCTTGTTAAAACCGCGATTGTTATTTGGAAGCGACCCATTTTGCTTAAGTAATTCCAACGAATACCAGAGGTAAAGAAGAATTCAAAGCCAGATCCAATGCATGCACGAGCAAAAACTGTAAACCAAACCTTAAAACTAATAAATATGCATTATTGGTTTGTATGTAGCAAACAAATACAGTTAGTATGGTGATACTCATTGATTCCCTTTAAACTTTCGTTGATTAAATTTCCACAAAAGATGCATGAAACTTTTAACTTCCATCAAGGAATTTCACACTAACACTGAATTCGAGACAGTCAAATTCAAAAATGAACTCAATGAATGAACACAAGAAAAACAACACATTTACAGAATAGGATTATATGCCATGTGCAGTTTGTACCGTTCAGAATGGCCAGGAACCAAGCAACTGCACAAACACCATGCATTCTAGAAAATACCTTTTTTATCTTTACAAACGAATGATGTTATCAATACAGCTTGATTTACTTCGATTGGAAACTCATCACCAGAAAAAAAAATGAAATGGAAAAGAAAAGAAAGCTGTTAAAAGTCATGTTTTAGCTCCTCAAAATGAAGGAATGACTATTTTTCTTCATATACCCAAAAGATGCCACCAATCAAGTCTCAAAGATTTATAGAAGATAGAGCAGCCAGCCCAACCTATACCAACAAGAGCAATCACCATGTGCTTGTTTCATGGAATGCACTAACCATTCCCCAAACCAATTGTTCAAGGAATACAAATGCATGAGCATCAGAGATTAAACCATTGACAAGATGAAGAGTTTTTTCATTTCTGAAATTGGACCCAGTTTGAAAGTCTAGCCGGTTGCAACGATTTCCTTTCCATGATCATCTTCATGAATATTTCGCCTCAACCTTCTCAGCCAGATGTCATAGTCCATGGGATATGGTGTCCCACAGAGACTGTCAACATAATCAGCAAAAGCTTTCAGCACAGTGGAGATATCACCAAGCTTCTGCTGAATTAATCTCCTTGACCAAGACGTCTCTCTCCACTGTAGAGCTCCCTCTACCGAATCTAGATCAGGGAAAACTCCACCACATGAATAATAAAGCATATAAACTAGGCTTTCCGCATCTGAGGCGGAGCATAGCTTTCCTTCTTGAAGTGCATAAGTAGATGAGAAATGAAGATTCATGGCAGGGCGATCCCTATCTTCAAGAATGGCATGGCCCCATCCAATTAGAACAAAATAAGGGTGCCTCACACCAGACTTTACACAGATCACATTCTCTGGCCTGATGTCTCCATGCCGAATTCCAGCAGAAGCAACAGTTGAAAGCGCTGATAAGCAATCATGGCAACATCTGATAGCTTCATCCGAACCAAATTGCCCTGTGCGAACCATTTCAGCTACAGTTTCACCAACTGGACTGGTCACGATAATAGGGGTCCCACACCAAGGGTGGTCACAATTTCCACCAGAGCTGGGTCGGCGACAATGACCTGGGTGTATGATCCTACCAGAGGCACTCAATTGAGGCAGATATTTACTTGATAGACCTTTCTGCTTCATTATTGTCAATACTTTGGTCTGCCTCTGAACTTGATACCATAAATTCATATCTTCCCATGCTGGTTCCAGTTGGGACGGATGAGAACCCACATATAAGAACAGATTTTTTCCTGGGTCTTCAACATGGGATGCAATGAAGTATGTCAATTCACTAGTGTTGATTACCTCTTTTATCTGATAACCCTTTTGCCAATCTGAATCCTCCAACCATAATATGGTTCCTTCTGTTATCATTGACTCTTTGGAATCAACTTTGACAGAATCATCCTGAACTTCAACAATTTCAGGGGAAACACTACGTTGCTGGTATCGAAATAGGCCATTTCCATTTACACCTGTATCTCCTAACTGCCTCTCAACTCTTCTTGTTTGGAGGCGTGAACTATGGTCAGCAGCTAAATCCTCGACAGAGTGCTTGGGCATTCCAGCATATTGCATAATACAGTGGAAGGTTGCAAATAGTACCTGAAGAGCACCGATATCTCCCCAGTTTGCATTTCCAAGTTTGTTCCAGATCCTATCAATTGGAGAAACAGAAATTCTAGAATGATTTTTTACCCATTCAGCAGCACATTCATAAACATTATTCACATCAAAATTGAGCTTATTTACATCTCCTTCAACCTTTACAACTCCCCCATATTGAGAATCAACTAGAAGAACAAACACCGTGCTTGAATCTGGGAAGAAACTCAGTCTACTTAAGCTCCTTGCCAATAGCATTCGAAGAGCATAAAATAGAGCTTCTCCTAGAACTGATGGAGAAGGCTGGCGGTCACTGCCAACAGCATGGCCTCCAATATCAGGCCTTTGAAGTGCCAATTCAAGGACATTATCCCACTTTCCATGAGGATGTCTAGAATTATTAAGCAATACACCAGTGCCACAAAGACCTCCAAGCCTTCCATTTGCAATTGCCTTTTCAGCCTGATAAAACTTCATGTTGGAATTATACAGACAAGCCACAGAAAAAGGCACAGGCTCATCTTGACTCCAAAATGCCTCCCACAAGCCTTTTATACTTGCATGTAGAAAATCTTCGATAGCAAGATAAGCTGTTGCTTCTACAGCATCAGAAGTAGAAGCATGAACTGCATTGGGCATGCGTGTTAGCTGCTGAAATGAAATTCCTTCCAATGCATAATCAAATTTTTGAAGTTCAATCAACTCAAATGGAACATCAAATGCCTGCTGTTTTAATTCACTTTTTTCTGTTACAGATTCAAACCAATCTACAAGTTTTGCAGTCAAGCTGTCACTTTCAACAAATTTATAGAAGAACTCCTTCTGATTCCGAGGCCTACCCCCAGATGATACACTGGACCTCTTTGTCCCAGACCCTACTGATTCCTGGTCTGGGGATCTACCTGTAAACAAGTATCCAAGTTCATTAATATTACTACAACTATTGTTCATTTTTATATGAGGCTAGTAAAATCAGGTATTCATTAGTTTAAGTTGAAAAAAGATAGCAATAATTCTCACAAGGTCTAAAAATTCAGTGATAAAAAAGTAATGCATAAACTGACAGTAGAAATTCAATATAGACAAAAGAAAAATATGGCATATTCACTTAGAACAAGATGTGGAAGCCCACAACAATTATATCATTTATTTAAGTGACATCAAAACAATCAAACATTGCACATCCTTCCTTGAGAGGCTTCTGGAAGATTCCTTTTTAATAGCTGAGAATCCCTCTCAAAAAGAAAAGTAGGCGGGTATTTTTTTGGGAGGGGCATGGTCTAAAACAACACTTCCTTTTTTGACAGGTCAGCCTGACAAATAATACCCCTTTCATTACATGGTCAGATTTAACATATCAGCTATCTAATGTGAATTTCCTTGAAGTCAGAAGTTAAACCATGATGTGGTTCCACTGTTCCAGCTGAAATACAAATACCTAAATCCCACAATAATAAGGAAATTTCATATTCTTTATGTTCAGTCCAATTAAGGTATCCAAAACCAAGGTCCTAGCTGTACTAATTTAGTTATCTGCAATTTCTACCTCACCAAAAGTGGATCCTCCATATGTTGCACGATGTACACATTCTACTTTGAGTGCTTTCTATATTTTCAAGAGCTCTCTCACTGCTAGAAACTGAATTTTTTTCTACCTTAAAGAAATCACACTTCATAAAAGCTAGACTAGCACCCTCAAGCAGTGCAAAGTGCAAACATATTCTAGGTTGTCTTCTTCTCTAGTGGATCCAAGATACAAGGCTGCAATTTGTTGGTCCTAAAGTGCAGATGTTTTCTTTATATAGTAACATTGCAAAAAAAAAAAAGCAAGATTGGCGTTTTAAGTTAGACCATCCATGTGGTCTTTCCCAAAAGCCTAATGCACCACATCCACAAGGCTTAAGATGCATGACCCTTCATATAGTGCGTGAAGAACTAAGGAACCATATCCACTAAGACCTTGTTTGGATAAGTTTTTCCATAAACACTTATAGGAGAAGAAAAAATTAAATAAGCTTCTCTCATAAGCTAAAATTAGCTTATGCATAAGTTGAAATCTGCTTTTTGGCTTCAAAAGGCTTAATTTAGCTTATAAGAAAAGCTTATTTCATTTTTCCTTTTTTTTTTTGTTCTCCTACAATTGATTATAGGGAAACTTATCCAAACATGGTCTGTGTTTGAGAATGACCAATGCTACAACTTAATCAAAATAACAGAAACACCCAAAACGAAAGTCTATTTAACCTAAAAAGTTGCACGGAGCTTCATCAAGAAAACAACCACAATTTGAAGATATAAAATTAAAACATAAATAGGTACCACAAATTCACAAAGATTATCCAAAATTCACAGATAGAACCACAATCGCAGCCAAAGTCCTAAACTTTCCCCTCTTCTTTGTTGAATTGCATCGTCAAATTCTTAAAGCAAAACCTCCCCCGTCACGAAAGTTTCTAATCCAAGAACTTAATTCATACAATTCAAACAAATCCACAAAAAAAGAAAGAAAAAAACACGAAAAATAACCGTAATTAAAAAAAAAAAAAAAGTCTAACAAACAAGCAACATATAATAATGCAAACAAAATGAGCGAAGTCAAAGAGTAAATGAATTCAAGTCAAAGAAGAGTCAAAAGAGAGAGAATTTAGGGTTCAGAAAAACAAAAAAGAAGAATAAGAAAGAAGGGTGTTGAAGTTGAACGATACCTTGCATTTTTTCAGTGTTATAAGTGGGTACAACAAAGCTTTCAGATCTTCTTCACCTCTTTCTTTTTCTTCTCCAAATAATTTCTATTTTTGTTTAATTTTCTTTTCGAAGCAGAGGAAGACGACGACGCAGATCGAAAGTCGAAGCGTTTCAGCAGGTTCTGGTTCTGGTGCTGCTTTTCGCTACAATTTCGGGAACCATGGCGAAAACACAAAACAAACGGTGCTACTTACTAACTACTACTACTACTATTGTTCTGTCCATTTTATTATTATTCTATTTGAGTTTTTTTTTTTTTTTTTTTTCACTTTTTGCAGTTCGTTCATTCATGCGTGTGTTGTGCTGTATGAACTGTACACTTTAGAATACAAATGGATACAACACGGTCATTACCCATTGGTGGGTGTTTGCTTTCATTATTCATTATATTATTACTAATTTATTCAAGTATAAATGTATGCGGGTAGTAATAAATAAATAATAAATAATAATAATAACGATAAACAATTCCTGTGTGTTTTTTTTTAATTAATTAATTGATGACATAGGGTCACATTGTCAGTGTGACTCCTGTTTTTTCTTTTCTTTTTCCGGGGTGTTATTATTATTATTATATTTAATATTTAATAAAGTAAAATGGAAATTAGGAAAGGGTTAGTTTAGTGCAATCTCGAGGGAGGTGAGGGAAATGAAAGTGACCTTTTTTTTTTTTTTTTAATGTGTAGGAATAGGGAGCCCAAGGTTAAAAAAAAATAAAAAAAATTACAATCATAAAGTAGTAACTCTTAAAAGAGTCAGTAAGCTTCAATATTTTATTAGAAACGTCCTTATACTAGATATTAAAGTTGCGTATGAGTTAGAGCTTTTTGTGAGTCAGATTTACAAATAATTTGTCTGAATTCTTTAGACTAGGCAAGCAATAGTTTGTGATAAATGACATGTAACTTCACATTCATTTTTGTCGCAAATCCACACAAGCCAGAGACCCCTACTATCCAAGCGGAAGTTGAGTCTCGAATAACACCTCTAAATCCTGATAATCCTGAATTATTAAAAGAGCTCTCATCTGTATTGAGCTTAAGCATACCTTCAAGTGGATAGTGCTACTTCACCTCCCTTGCCACACAGCTCTTTTATGTAGTTGAAAACACTTTTTAAACTACGTTATAAGTGTCATATATCTGATGCATAGTAGTATATGAATCCTATTATTGGCTTTGGAAGACACATTTATTCCTTGCTACCCAAATGCACCAGCATGCAATGGCAAATATAGTCCCATGCGAACCCATAATATGATGGTGGATCCAAAGCGAGCTATCGTCAAAGGTCAAGTTGCTCCACACATCAAGCTGAAGATAAATTCCACATACTCTTCGTTGACGGGCAATCACGAAGAAGGTGTAGAATAGATTCTACCTGTTCTCCGCACCTGTAACACAAACAAGAAGTAGAAATATGTCGATGTAGTCGAAAAAGGTTAGTAGGAATGCTCTTATGGTCTAAGAGCCATAAGAAGTGTTTAATATTCTTTGGTAATTAAAGAGACCAGACTTAGGCTCCATGAATAGTTATCACACCACAGGTTGAACGGGTTTCAGTGAGCCACCTATAAGCAGTTTTAGCTAAGAAGTTCCTATTTGAAGAAGCACCTTAAATAAGTAAGTCCAGTACTAAGGAGTTGAGCATCATTGCTGATATATCATTTCGGATCTCTTGTGTTATCGAAGTTGCAAGTCGTCCCCACTGCCAAGTTCCATCACTATTAATATCACGCAAAGATAAGGTGGTATCTTGTATGCATACATAGTCAACTTGCTCACAAATTGGGCCATTCCCACACCAACAATCGTACCAGATAGAAATGTCTCCTGTATCCACTCGGAACCTAAAGCTTGCATGCAATTCGAAGGCTGCCTTTATAATCGAGGACCAGGTATAAGAGCAGTTATGGAACTATTGCTCTCTAAGAACTGACGTACCGCGAAGATATTTGGCCTCCATGAGCTGCACCTAAGACTTCGTAGGCGAGTGCACCAAGGACCACACATGTTTTCCTAACATGGTAATGTTGATCCAACAAGCAGTGCGTATACCCAAGCCTCCTCTTTTCTTAGGTGTAGTTATAGTAGTCCAATTGGCCCAATGATTCGAGTCACTCCCCCAAGCGAACCTCCTCGTGGCAGCATCAATGGCATCACACACTCCCTCCAGAAGCCACAAATTTTGCATTAAATAAACCAAAATAGAGTTTAAAACAGAAGTTGCCAAAGTCACTCTACCCACCCTACTTAGAAGCTTTGCTTTCCAACCAACCAATCTCTTATTCACTCTCCCTATCAAGAGCAGAAAACCCAAATAGTTGTCAATTCTTGTAGTATGACTGTACCCCAAAATACTATTGAGTGTGTTAATTCTTTGCCTTGGTACATTCACTGAGGCCATAAAGCGCAACTTGTGAACATTGACTTTCAACCTTGAAGCTTTGTAGAATGTAGCTAACACGCTCTCCACAAGTGGTGCTTGTGATGTTGTTGCTTTCGTGAAGAGGAGGCAATCATCCGCAAATAACAAATGCGAGAATCCTAAGCCCTTCTTAACTAGTACCACTTGATGCCACTCCTCGAGCTAAACTTTCTCTTAAATTAAGATGGCTAATTTCTCCATGCAAAGAACGAACAAGTATGGTGACATTGGATCTCCCTATCTCAAACCTCTATTAAGGTGAAAAGGTTCAAGTACCTCATTGTTCCACTTAAGAGACAGTCTCGGGGTAGTCATGCAGTTCATTATTAGATTAACTGTTGTAAAGGGGAAGCTAAACTCACATAGAGTTAGACGCATAAAGTCCCAGTCAACCCTATCGTAGGCCTTCTTGAAGTCAATCTTGTACATGATGATACCTTTCTTGCCCTTCTTGCAATGCATAGAGTGCGCAATTTCTTGAGCCAATAAAGCATTATCACCTATTCCTCGTCCTGGGATGAAGCTACTTTGGCAGGGCCTAATAAGGTCATCCAAGAATGGGAAGATCTTTTGAATAAGAACTTTGGAGATAGTTTTGAATAGTACATTGCAAAGACTTATTAGACGAAAATCTTTCAGTTGAGTCGGATTACCTACTTTGGGAATAGGAATTATTAACATGTCAACTAGACCCAGGTTGATCACTTGTTGCGAACGCATTCGTCACCATCTCCTAAACATCATTTCCAACAGTGTCCCAATACTTTTGAAAAAATATTGGCTGAAAGCCATCTGGTCTCGGGACTTTATATGGACTCATCGAGAAGACAGCTCTTCGGACCTCCATATGTGTTATTGGTCGCATGAGACTTTCGAAAAGTTCTTGAGTTATCCAAGGTACATTTGGCAATTTAAGGTTATTAGGATGGCAAGGCTCACGATTTTGGAACAACCCTTTGAAGAAGGAGAGAGCTTCGATTCTGAATACCTCCTCCTTTGAGTACCAAACACTATTTATCATAAGTCTTGAGATTCTATTCCTTCTTTTTCTAATGACAGCTTGAGTGTGAAAGAATTTGGTGTTTTTATTACCAAATTGAACCCAATTCTCGTGTGACTTTTGGAACCATAGTAACTCCTCCTTTGCTAAAACCAATTCATGTTGTTTCTGTAGGTCCTTCTCCAAGCGCATAAGGTCTGACGAGAATCCATAATCCAGCTATTTGTGTATGTTGCGCATCTGTGCTTCTAGGTGGCGCTTGCAGCAAAAGATATTGCTAAACACCTCCTCATTAAATTTTATCAAAGCCTCTTTCACTGTGTGCAACTTTCGCGTGGCATCCTTAAGAGTTCCCTGCCAACAATCCCACACCAGTTCATCATAGCCAGCGTGCAGCATCCAAACAACATGGAAGTGGAAGAACTTTGTTCTATGATTGCACGCCTTTGCACAACTCAAGAGCAACAGGTTGTGATCAAAGTTATTCGGGGCCAAGTAGCTCTACCAATGCATGAGGGAACATCAAGCTCCAATCCAAATTCGTCATGCAACGATCAAGGAGCTTGCGAATATGAATCCCATTTTGAGTATTTCTTCTCCAAGTAAAGAATCCTCCGACAGTCTCCATACTCATAAGGTTACACACGTTGACGGTCTTCACAAAATCCTTGGTCTGTTCTGGGAGAAACTACCACCAGTGACTTCACAAGGGTGTAGAATCTCGTTCATGTCACCAAAGGTCAGCCAAGGTCCATCAACAACATTGCTCACATTTTTCATATGGTCTCAAAGTTGGGCTTGCTGGTGGTACATAGGTGATGCGTAAATAGTCGAGCATGCCCAAGTCACATGCTACTTCTCGATAGAAAAGGTAATACACTGGTCATGAGTGGCAATTAACTTGAAGGATATATCGTTGCGACATGATAGAACCTAAATGCCCCTAGAATGTCCTTGTGCTTCCTAAAGGAACAAAGGTTGAAAGCTAATTCCTTCCCATTTTTTTGCAGTCCTTGCGAATAACATATAAGGTTCAAAAACAAGGAGAAGAGAAGGTTTGAATCTCCTTACCAAATCCTTTATATTTCGCCAAGTGCAATTGCTAGTTGCACCCCTAGTATTCCATGCTAAGATAGATACATCATGAAACAAATCCATAAAAAAAACTTGACGTAAGGAATAGTGCAATATGACGTACCTATGCCATAGGTGGGTCTTGTGGGTGAGACAAGGCTGCATTTTGGGCTTGCATACCCCCCACACGCATATTACTCACAACGTGGTCCTCCTCCATATTACTTACGGGTGTCATAGATTAGTAAATTGATCTTTCCCTACCATTGACTTTGAACCCATATTAAAATCACTTATTTTAATGCTTACTTGTAGGAAATATTCCACTATATGGACCTTTCACATGTGCTTTTCCCTTAGTAGCATTAATGATCATTTGTTGGATAGGTAGCCCAATATCTTTACATGGACATTTATTCTTGATGGGAATCTTCCTATTATTCACTCTAAAAGATTTTGCGATTGTGGGCCCACCTTTAGTAGCGGATTTGGCTATGTGGGGTACAATATTGTTACGTAGAGAATCAATTTTCCCCGCTTTTATGGGAGTAGCCAATGATTGGCCCTCATTAAGGGATACATGTGTGATGCGTTTAAACATTAAGGAATACATGTATAATGCGTTTAAAATTTAAGGGGTATATGTGATATGTGTGATGAGTTTAAATGGTTAGAAGATACATGAGTGATGAGTTTAAAAGGTTCGGGGATCCATGTGTTAGAATGTTAAAAGCATCATTTTCATCAGATGAGGTCGTTGTTGCCACAGATAAGGTCGTCGTGGGTTGAAAGTTGCTACAAACGAGGTCGTTGGGTTGAGAGTCGCGACGGCAGACGTGATCGTCGAGTACAAAACAGAGGACACGCGTACAATAAAAATATCCCTTCTTTGTTAGAACAATAGCATGAAATAGAGGAAGATGAACAATTATCTTCCATTTGGAGGATTAGTAGCATGAAACAGATGAAGAAGAACAATTATCTCCCATTTGGAAGAACAGTAGCATGAAGAGAAAGATGAATAGTTCTCTTCCCTTTGGAAGAACAGTAACACAAAACAAAAGAAGAAGTTCTCTATTTGGGTCACTTAAGTATAAGGATAATTATGATATTTTAAATAAACCAATTAAAATTAAATATAAATTCATTTAAAAAACTAATAGCAACTTAACATCATGAAAGCAAGGGGTGCCAAAGTAATGGTAAAAAAAGGAGGGGATACATGTGTAATTGAAGTAAATCTTAGGAAGTGTTGTTGTAATTTGCTCTTATATTATTTTATAACTTAATTTTATGCAAGTAAAGATTTTTTTCACTAATATGATAAATTTTCCTAAGCTTTGCTCATGGCAAGTTTCATCCAAATTGTAAAAATACATTCCAAAATCGATGTAAATTTTGGCTTCCGAAATGTTAATTGTGAAAGGTAAAAAAAACATTCTAAAATGGGTGTAGGAAACAAATTGAAGGTGCAAAAAGCAATATCCCTAGATGTGTTATGTTGAGTCCTCTAGATGGGCCTTAGTGATTGTGCCCAATAAGTCATAAGTTGTCTTAAATATTAGTCAATTGTTATACTTACCTCCCATCTTAATTATATACCTCCATTTTTTAATTTGTTTCCTAAATTATTCTTATATTTATTTTTTTATGTAATTTTTTTTGTTTTAAAAATCATACCCCCTCTGTTTGATGTGTTTGTAATGAAGAATCCAAATTGAACCATGTGTTTATCTATATTTATCATCTTGTTACCATGCTTCAATGCTTTACTAGATTCAATGTTATCAAATGAAGGTTTTCTATGAAACTCATGATCACGCTTGGAAATCTCATTATAACAAGATTTTCAATATTGTTTTTTAGGTCAGGCAACAAAGAAATTCGTATTGCAAAAGAGTACAAAGGATTTACAATTCAATGTTGAATCTTTAAGTCATCACATGAGTCAAGTGGGAGAATGTTAGATTATTTAATTTAATAATACTTCATGTAACTATGGAATGACTTTAATGAAAAGAAATCTAATGTGATGGTTGTTAGACTTAAAATTATGTTAAAATTATTGGAAACTATTTCTAAGTTATTAAAATAAGTCCATCTCTTCTCACTTCATTAAAGGTTAATTTTGGCATTAAATAAAATTATGAAAGTTGGAAGTTAAGAAAGTTACTTGTTAACTCAACAATATAAAAAGACGACTTCTCTATCTTCTTCAATGACTTCAAAAACATTTTCTTCTGAACTTCTTCTAACATTCCGATAAATCTCTTTGCAAGAAAGAAATTATTGAGAATTAAGGAAAAACCAAAAGTGATCAAAGAAATTTTTATATTACCAAAGAGATTAAATAAAGGAAGTCAAAGATGGGAGAAGAAAGTTGTCCTTTTATATTGTTGATACAACAAGTAATTTTCATAACTTCCAACTTCCATAATTTTCTTTAATGCCAAAATTAACCTTTAATAAAGTGAGAATAGAGGGACTTATTTTAATAACTTAAAAATAATTCTCAATAACTTTAACATAATTTCAAGTATAACAACTATCATATTAGATTTCTTTTCATTAAAGTCATTTCATAATTACATGAACAATTATTAGATTAAATAATCCAACATGTGTTGCTTAGATTCGTCGGGAAAACCTCCGCAAAGAACATCGTTGCACTTGTAAGAGATTGAGAAAATTATCCCAAATTAATTGATAATTGAATGAATTGTAATAAGGGAAACAATTTCTCCTAAATTCTTTTATATATCGTATGTGTCAATGAGATTGAATGATTATAGAAGTGTGTTGATGGTATTCTTTTTGGTGTTCTTGAGATTGAATTATATGGTTCAACTTTGGATGCGTTTGATTTGTACCTTCATGTGTATTTTGGTAATGGTCGAAATGGACTTATGGAGTAAAAATATGTAGAAAACCCTAAAATTGTGGTTGTATTTTGGATGTGACTTGACGTCATTGAGACAAGTGACTTAACTTGTGAAAGGCGAGAATGAACTTAGGAGTGAGAGATTTAGTTTGTGAAAGGGTGAGAATAAGATTCAAATGGTGAAAATAAGTCTAAAGGGATTTGCATGTGTGCATTATGTGTTATGCATGCATTGTAGCATTGAGATATGGTTTGTATGAGGTGTAAGATAGACATGAATATGAATGGTGAAGCTCCATGAAAGGTTCAATAAGTGTAACGTTCCCACAAATCAACATGAGACTATTAAAGAAACTTTAGCCTCACTTACACACTTCCTAAGAAACTTTTAAAGATGCCATCCATCTTACAATTATTCCAATTAGAGTGTTTAAATATGGAGTTCTTAAAAGTGATAGACTATTAAAGAGTAGATGCATTTTGTTTTTGTAGAGGTTATGTATTAATTCATTTAAGTCATCATCAATTGTTTAGTCTCATACCAACACAATCTCCAAATCCCTCTCATCCTTGCATGTATTTGATTTATTCATGTGTCTCAAATGTTGGAAGCTAGGAGTTTCTCATTATTTGTGTCTTATCTATTTTGCACCAACGACAACTCCTTACGTTTTGTAAGTACCAACGACAACTCTTTACGTTTATAAGCGCCTAAGATGTTACAACTTGGACCTTAGGGTGAACGAGACAGAGTCATAGTGTGGAAACCTCATTGGCTCACACTGATCCCATGAATCATGGTGCACTTTGAAAGCTTAGTTACCTTAACTAGTCATTAGAAGACATGACTCTAACGAGGGAAACTTATTTTGGAGGCATCAATACCATTGGTGCTTCTTATGATTAGCATGACCATAGATTACTTTATAAGCTACATCGGTACCACATGTATATTATTAAGTCAAAAGACGAATCATAATCATAAATAATTTTGATTAAAGGTAAAATAAAATGAATATGATATTATGTTGATTTGTCTACTTCACCCCATACATAAAAGAATATATCATCTTAAATGTGATTTTGTCAAAGCAAAAGTTAGTTGTGTATGTACATATGTGTTATTTATTTTATATCTTTAGAAAAATTGATTGTTTGTAATTGTGTTATTAATTTTTAATGTGTACGTGCATGTGCATTGTTTATTATTCTTTTTTTTTTTAGAAAAATTTAGTTGTTTATTTGTTATTTATTTTATACCTTTTAAAAGAATTAGCTTAAAATGTAATATAAATATTAAAAATAATGTTTTTTAAAGACTCGTTAAGAAAGTAAATATTACATGTTCTTGATATATAACTTCAATTTCTAACTATTTTGTTTTTCTTTTTACAACAAAACATATATAAAAATAATTTTATAAATATCAACCAACAACATGTTATATATAGATTAAGTTATAATGAAGAGTGTTGATTAGAAACAGGATAAAATTACTTTACAGATTAAATTCTTTATTTATTTTTTATTTCTTTCCTTTGGTACTTTTCCTTTTACAAACTAACCAAATAGTGTAAATAATTGCTTTGCTGAGTTTTGAAAAGGAATGGTTAGTAGTGCAATGAATCGAAGCTGAAAACTAAAACAACTACTCCTCGTTTCACTCACACCGGATTCTCACTCTCAACTCACAGATACCAACTTGGAGTTTCGGACGCTCCCGACATAAAACCCTAACTCGGATCCTCAAACTCGATCGATTTCATACAACATGGCTTCGGGTACGTGTTCTTTCTTTTCCATCTACCCGAACACTTCGTGCGTGTCGTTTCTCCTGTTGTTATTTTTTTTGTGTGCTAAATCGCTTCCTTTATTTACTTGTTTTGTGGATTTGAAGAGCCTTGAAATTTGAATTCTGATTCGATTATATTCGTGATTTATGATGCGGTACAACCTTGATCGTGTTCCGGAGTTATTTTTCCTTAGTTGTAGCGCAATTGAGCACAAACTTTGTAACCCTAGGATGTGTTTACGAATCCGTAATCGATAAGTTGTTTTGGTGGCGTCCATTTGTGTGTGGCTAGCACCACGAATCAATGGTGAGGGCAATTTATGAGAATCCCAAAAAAAAAAAAAACTGTGCAGATTTGAGTTAATCAGGGTTTCTGATGTTTTTAATGCTTCAATGTTATTTTGGATTGTATAAGGAGAGAATGCAATTGGTTACTGTTCCAGTGCTTAATTCCTCAACATGCCTGAAACAACTAAAAAACCTTATCCTACTTGGTTGGGTTTTTCCTATAATGTTGTGCACTTGTGCTCTGTTGCGAAGCTTGGATAAAAAAGGGGCTGGTGTTGGAAAGTTGCCAGCTGATTTAAAACTTGTTTAATCTTTATGACATGGATTCATTATACATTGCTTTTAGTTCCCATCCCCCTCCGTCCCTAATTTTTGTGAGGTGATATGTGTAAACATTATACCACAAATTCCATGATTTGAAACTCTCCAATTATAAAAGGAAGAATAATCCCTGAAGCTAGCTAGATGGGTGTTCTTTGCCTAAGAAGTTTGCTAGTTATTCTTCTTTGACGTATTGATAATAGTTGGTTTCATTTTTACCAATTAACTTACAAGACACTAAGTGTTTGCTTCTGTTATTCTGTAGATGCTGATATGGAGGACTATGGATTTGAGTACTCAGATGAGGAGCAAGAGGAGCAGGATGTTGATATTGAGAATCAATATTACAATTCAAAAGGTATTTCCAAGAACTATTATTACTTTTGCTTCTTGTTAGTTACAAGAAGCAAAAGGATAATTCCTTGCATTTATGAATTGGGAAATTTATCTTTTTTTGGGAATTTAGTGTTATTCTGTTTGTATATAGGTTTGGTCGAAAGTGATCCAGAAGGTGCACTTGCTGGTTTTGCTGAGGTAGTGCGGATGGAGCAAGAAAAGGCAGAATGGTAAAAAATTTATTCTGTGTGCTGTGTAATAATAAGAGACATGGATGTTGGAGTTGGGGAACTTAAATGGTTTTATAATTTTGTGTGTTGTATCCTTTTTTGTATCATTATTAATTAATTAACTTATTAATTCCATGATCTGTTTCTTTATTTTTTTTATATGAAGCAAGAATGTTTCTCTTTCCTTTTTTTGTGTCAAACAATATTATTACCTTTAATAAATATGCTAATGTGTTTGTTTCCTGCATATCCTTCCTTTGATTCTTGTACTCACTTGTGTAGTGCTAGTGCTAGTGCATAGTAATAGTAATATTCTGTCTTAGAATCATTCCACAGTGATAGTAAATCATTACATACTGCCATTCATATTTATCTTACATTTTACCAGGGGATTTAAAGCTCTAAAGCAAACTGTGAAGCTCTATTATAGGCTTGGAAGGTATAAAGAGATGATGGAAGCCTACAGGGAGATGTTGACTTACATTAAGTCGGCAGTGACTCGTAACTATAGTGAAAAATGCATAAACAGCATCATGGACTATGTCTCAGGTTCAGCTAGCCAGAACTTTGGCCTTCTGCAAGAATTCTATCAGACAACTCTGAAAGCCCTTGAAGAAGCAAAGAATGAGGTTAATACATTTAGACATTGTCTTTGGCTCATGGTATTTGTCATTAATGCAATCTTATGTTTATTTTTCATGTCATTCATTTTACAGAGACTGTGGTTTAAGACAAATCTTAAGCTTTGTAAGATCTTCTTTGATATTGGGGAATATGGACGGATGAGTAAGGTAACATAGTAGTATTTTGTGCAATGAAATAGGTTGTTTTCCAACATAATTGAATGTTTCTGTATCTATTGGTATCCATGAGCATTGAGTAATTTATTGATTTTGTTGAACCCTATCAGATTTTGAAGGAACTTCACAAATCTTGTCAAAGGGAAGATGGTACAGATGACCATAAGAAAGGAACCCAACTTTTGGAGGTTTATGCAATAGAAATTCAAATGTACACAGAGACAAAGAACAACAAAAAACTAAAGGTCAGCATTTGTTTTAGAAAATAAATTCTTATTATGCAACTTGCATAAGAGTGAAATGTGCCTTTCAAATTTATTACTGCTCTTTCCCTACAATTTAGTTTTTAATTATTTACCAACTTTTCTAGCTGCTTTTAGGATGAGCTCAATTTCTCAAATAACATCTTTTTGTTAGTTTTATTCTATAAGGATTAAAAGTGTGTTTGTTTTCCATTGAGAATCTCCAAAGCATGGTTTGGGCATTAGTTACAAGATATGAACTTTTTGACCAAGACATGGATTGCAGCTTTTCCAACTGAAAACCAAGCATGTACTAACTATATTTTACAAAGACATTTTGTTATTGGGAGTTGAAATCAGTGAAAGTGTTCTTGATCTAGAAATCATTGAATGGTATCAAAGGTTGATGGAGGAACATTTAGTGCTTTAGCAATTTTCTATACTAGTTCGTCCAAACTCTATAAAATAGTTCTCTTTTCAAAACCCAGAAAATCACTTACTCTAAAACAGGCTGGTGTGATATAGTTCATCCCTCTAAATTAGTCTTATGCTTGAGGAAAGTTGTTTGCCAGTATTTATCAATCAATCTCCTTGGTTTTAAATGCAGCAACTTTACCAGAAAGCACTCACTATTAAGTCAGCAATTCCCCATCCGCGGATAATGGGAATAATCCATGAATGTGGGGGGAAAATGCATATGGCAGAGCGCCAGTGGGCTGAAGCAGCTACAGATTTTTTTGAAGCTTTTAAGAATTATGATGAAGCCGGGAATCAGAGGCGTATCCAATGCTTGAAGTAAGCAACAAAGTCTTGTTTAAGTTTTTAATGTAGTTATTAGTTTTAAACAATTTGCATAACAATATATCTCTGCATTTCATGATTGTCAATTGCATAAAAATGCAGTTAACTATAAATCACCAATTTTGGCAGAAATTTTTATAAAGATATATGATATACTTGTCTTATGGAATCCATCATTTCCTGAGATTTAGCATTTAAAGCTCGACTGTTTGAAAATAAACCATTCATGCAATCTGTTTTTTTTTTTGTATTTAACTTGTAACATGGTTGCTGTTACGTGTCAGGTACCTTGTTCTTGCCAACATGTTGATGGAGTCTGAAGTAAATCCTTTTGATGGGCAGGAGGCTAAGCCGTAAGTCCTCTGTTTTTAATTTATTTATTTGAGTAAGTTATGTTCTCCTTAAGAGATGCTTAAATTGCATTCCCTTTCCCACATATTTAAAATATACACTTCCCATCCTTTAAAGATCAACATGTGTTACATTTGAGTCCATTTTAATGTAAATGAGTACTTTAGAGTTTTCTTTTTCTTATATGGGGATTCTCAGCATGATTAGTAACTAGTTTTGAATATTTATTATCAATTGTGTGTGTTTGGTTCCATGGTGGCCAGAGAGAAACCACATAAAAAACATGGAAAGTTGGCCACGGAAGAAGTTGCTTCAAAGTGAATGGAAACATTAATCTTGTTGAGTTCAATGTGCCACAGTACCAAACACACGCCCTGTGACCCTTGAGCATTAAATAAAGATTTTGGATGACATTTCAAAGCTGATAATAAAGGTATCTAAAACTTCATTTTATCTTCTAAAATACCAAATCCAATAAGATATTTAAAATTAGTTGTTCATCACACAGTTGTAGAGAAAGCCAAAATATCATTGGAAGACACTTTCATTATTATTCACCACTGTTAAGAGATTTGCTTATATTGGAAAGAATTAAAGTGTAACATATATCCATTCCATCTTATAGGAGGGGAGTGTATGTATATTTTAAAATGAGGGGAAGGGGTGTAATTTAAGCAACTCTCAAGCGAGAGTGTAATTTACTCTATCATTTTTTGTAAGTGTACTCACTCAATTGTTTGTTCCATTCTTTGATCCAATTTTCCTTCCTCTTTCTGTTTTCATCCTCATATATTATGTATTGCAGATACAAGAATGACCCTGAAATTTTGGCAATGACAAATTTGATAGCAGCTTATCAGCGGAATGAAATATTGGAATTTGAGAAAATCCTGAAGGTACTTCTATTGAGTCTAGCACGAGAATATGTCTGCACTAATTTGACCATAAAATATTTCTCTTATTTTTCTTCCAATATTTGTTGGAATTTGATTTGGATAATTTACTTTCCAGAGTAACAGAAAAACCATTATGGATGATCCATTTATCAGAAACTACATTGAGGATCTGCTAAAGAATATCAGAACTCAAGTCTTGCTGAAGCTCATCAAACCATATACAAGGATCAGGATCCCGTTTATATCCAAGGTAAATGTAATCACCACTCTACTTCATTTCCGAGCTTTTCCTCCCTCCAAGCCCATCATATAAATTAATGGAATGAAAAGGAAAATAAATAGTCAAATACACCTTTTTAACAACCATTTCATTTAGTCTCTGGTTTTAGTAGTGATGGTATACTGCTAGTTGAGTAAGCCTCTGTTCATTTTGAAGAGAAAGAACCAAACATTATTATGGGAACTCTTTCCTGCCTCTCTTTTCCCTCCCTTGCCTTGTGCAAATGGTCAAGTTAAAAGTTGCTATTGCCTTTTCCTCATACCAGTAGTTCTGTTTATTTGTTCAGTTGATTTTATGAAGCACTTGAGTTAACAGTTAGTCTAATAGGTTGTTTTTATGTAATCAAATTTATTACTTTTCAGGAACTTAATGTGCCTGAGCATGATGTTGAGCAGCTACTGGTATCACTTATTTTGGATAACAGAATTCAAGGACACATTGATCAAGTCAACCGGCTCTTAGAACGCTCTGATAGGTCAGCTTTTATGTTCAATTCCTTTTAACCGGATTTAGTTTATTCATAATTTTGTTTGTATCAAACTCTGGTATTGTTATTAACATTAACAACAATGCATGTTCAGGTCGAAAGGAATGAAGAAGTATACTGCGGTAGACAAATGGAACACACAGCTCAAATCACTTTATCAAACTATCAGCAACAGAGTTGGTTAAACCGCAGTGTATCTGTTTTGTTGTCCCAGCTTGCAGTTTTGTCATGTGAATTATTAATTAATGTATCTATTATGGAGAGTTAGGGATGTATTGCACCAATAGTGGAACCAAGGCGAGACCCAACTTGTGATTCATATTCTATTTTATAAAAAAATTTAATTGTTTTAAACATTCATGATTGATTCAAGGGGAATTCGACTATTTTTATACCTGCGCAGAATGTACTTCCCTCTCTTTTTAGAACTGGTTCATCCGAATCACCAATCATACAAAATACATAATAATTTATTAAAGATCAAGACAGCATAAAACAGGTCCATGTGAATCCTACATTAAAAATACATAATTGATCTTTGAAGTCCTGATCTTCAGGCTTGAGCCACCACCTCTACCGTTTCAGAACCCTTGTTTATTATCTCTACACCTTTTTCTTGCTTGGTGCCCTTCTCTGACTTCTTTTCTTCAGGGTCTGTTTCATGTTCACAAGAGACATCAACTTTTGGTTGGCAAAGGACTTCTTCAGTAATCCATTTTCTCAATTGACCGATAGACACTTCATCTGTTTGCAATGGTACACGGAAAGTTCAGTTTCTATTGTAAAAAACATAACCAAGAAGAAGCACAGCAAGAAGGGCAACAACAAGAGAAAGGGTAGGAACACACTCTCTAACTAACATACCTAATCTTGGGACAGTGTGACCTTGGGGGTGCCTTATTATCAGGGGTTTGTCAAATGCAGATGCGAGATCCTCAGAAGGAAGTTTTAGCCAATCTTTTTCCCCAATGAAATGAACAGATTTAGCTTTGATGGGGTCTTTGTAGGCGACATCACATATGCTGGGATCTCTGAATTTGGATCCTGATACTGATATCAGAAATTTTATTGGTGGATGCTCCTTTAGCAACTTTCCCTGTTAATTTCATGTTCACCAGTCAGACTTTTGTAGTTGAATTTAAATTACAAATCAAAGTATAGTAGTATTTTACTTGCCTGTGCTTGGTAACCTATCAAAAGTGCTGAAAGAGTTGCCCCCTGATTTACATAAAGAAGGGAAAAAAAATTTATGAATATACACTAGGAAAATCCAGAACTGAATTTGACTTTTAGAACACTTGTGAATGTTTTACCTGTGAGAAGCCAAGGAAGCCATCAAAGGGACCATTGGCTGTAATGTATTCGCACAAGTATGAGATGCATTCTTCCAAGTTAAAGTACACTGTAAAGTCCTGAGCAAGATTTGTGTATGTATATATGTTCAGTAAAATTCAATTACATTTCCTCTATACCAAGTGAAGTTTGAAGAATTCATTACTACCTTTTCGAATTGAAACCACTCAAAGTAAGGTGGAGGGAAGATGCCTTCTATGTCAGATTTTCCTCCTGCAGGATATTTACCATCTGGGAAAACCTGTCACAATAATAAAATTTAGATGCTCCATATCTTACACGCTGACATTTACATATAGCTTTTTTTTTGGTTCTATTGCTTTTATCTTTGTATCTTTGTAAGAGTAAATAACTGCTCCTGAGATTTTTTAAAATTACATAAGTACCACCTGTTTTTTTCTACTCCTGCGCTAACTCCTCGATTTTTGAAAAATACACACTGACATTCCTTTATACATTACACTAACATCCCTCCTTAATTGTTTGAAAAACATTACACCAGATTCTCATAAAGAAAGGTTATTGTAAAGGTTTAAAAAGTTGGAGTATGTGTAATTTCACAAAATCTTAAAAGTGGTCGATGTAATTTATTCTTTTTTTTTTTTTTTCTATCTACCACATTCTACTAATTAGCAGTAGACTATACTATATATTGAGTTGAAAAACATTAGCAATTATTAAGAACAAGGGCTAATCAGCACTAACACTAAGAAAGAAGGATGAATTTGAAATGTCTAAGAACAAGAACAAGGTTAAAAAGAATGGTTGATGCGTTGACTTGAACATTAACAAAGTAAAAAATGACATTGATTAATTACCATATCAAATTGAGTGAATAGAGAAGGATCCCATTTGCTGATTTGCTTTTTAAGAAAACTCCCACTTGTTCTGAATCCATGGAGGCACAGTATTTTCAGCTTCTTTCCATTCTCTCCTTCCATAGTTTCCTCACAATTCTCAAGCTAAGGAAATTGACCTATTTATAGGAAGTGGAAATATTATGTATGTAGAGACTGTTCCTACCTACCCCTTTTTTTCAATTGCATTTCAATTTTCACCAACCATCTTATTTGACTCTGCGGGTTGGTTTGTTGGCACGTGCAAACCTCGCTCGCACTAGTGCCTAATGGGCTGCTACATATTTTTTGTGGGCTGAGGACATTAGTTGGACTGGGTTTGGCTAATTTTACCATCAAACTCGTCAAAGTTTCTATGGGTCGGGTTGGTTCACTTAATCGAATTTGAATATTTAAAATTTTATTTTTATTTTGCAAAAATTAATTTTTTTTAGAACAACAATTTATCTTTGTCTAAAGCTTTGTTCATATATAATGATTAAATGTTCTTCAGAGATCTCAAATTTTAATAAAATGAATCGTTTCGATGCTAATATAATATTTTTATTTTAGATAGAAATAAAATATTGTATTAGTGTAAGAAAACATAAACAAACTTATGATAGAAATAAACACAACATCTAAAAAAAAAAATCATGGGTGATTTAATTTAATAGATTATGTTAGCAAAAAAATTATAATGTTTTATATTTAATAATTTAATCTATATAATAATAATAATAATTTAATTATAGGTTATACATTCAATCATGAATACAAAAATTAAATTGAGATTAAAGTTATTACCCGCGTAAATATAAGGTTGGGTACAAGTATTTTTTCAACACATGGATATAAGGAGAGATAGATGGTTATAATATTCATCCTTACACAACTACACTTTACAAGGATGTGACTATAAGAACTTTAAATTAATGAAAGAATATTAACAAGTTGTTATTAAATTTGTTTGTTTGAAGTTAGGTCTTGGATTTGAGTTTATGCACGAAAAAAAAATAATTAAAAGAGAAAAATCTCATTAAAATTGAAGTTTAATGGTAGTTAAACAGATTCTTCAACTAAAATTAGTTATCGTTAAAATATATATTCAAAATTAATAAAATGACATGATAACAAAAAAAATTAATAAGATAACTTTTTTTTATTAATTTTTAAAGTTTCAATATTTTCATAAATGATCTTCATTCTTTATTTAATAATATGCAAGACTTATTTAAATTACATTTATATTAAATAATTATTTGGTATTAGTTTTCTTAATATAACTCTCATTAACAAGAATTACATAAAGACGAAAAAATGTGAACTCAACCCATCTTGTATAAAGTGGAACGAGCTAAGTTGATCTGGATTACAAATTACAACACACCTTTTTCAAAGATAGATTGGTAAGTTAATCCACAAAATCCATCTTAAGAATTCAATATAAAAAGTAATAAATTATTTTATAAATGAGTTAGGGATGGGTCAATTTGGTGGGTCAACCCGATGAATCAACCCATTGACTACTAAGTCTTTCCTTCACTTATTTAGTTGGTGGGTTGAATTACCCAACTCTCCTTCCATTTTTTTTTTTTTATAACGATTAATTTCATAAGTTCAACTTGTCATTCCTATTTACACAATTTAAAAGGTATTATGTAATTATATAAGTATTTCCAGTCTTTTTAATCATTACTTTTGCCTCCTTTGAGGGATGTTAGTATAATATTTTGAAATAATGTTGGTGTAATGTTTTGAAATATATCCAGTGTTTTAAAAATTGAACCAGTCAAAGCACTGGGTCACTGAATCAATGGTCGAACCAGTGGATTACTGGTTGAACCGCATTACTCTGTCTATATTAAAAAAAATACAATTTTTATATTGTCTCAATATTTAAAAATATTCTAAAAAAAATACTTCATTAAAAATTTATATAATTTCATAAAATCTAATAACATAAACCTCAAATAAATTCAAACTCAAATATTAAAATAGTATAATATAGCTTAGAAAGCATAAATTCTTTCGTTTAAGAACTTTCTAACTTCCTCTTTCTCCCAACTTGCAATTTTCTCAAACTTTAAAACCTCACTATCAAATCCCCAACATCACGAATTTCAATACCATTTCCCCCTCTTTTATTATTATTATTATTCCACCCTCTTTTCTTTTTCTTTTTTTAATTAAAAATCTCTCTAAAATCTTCCTCTCCTTCTTGTTGTATGCCGTACATGCACTTCTCTCACCCAAAAAATGCAAAGTAGAAGAGTAACTAGATAACATGACATAGTCCAAATCACACAACACCTTCTTCTTCTAAGTTATGCGAGCATGGCGAAGGGAGCGTGGTAGAGGATGCATAAGCAAACAGAGGACGAGCAGTGGAAGGTGTGTGAGCAATAGCAGAACACGAGCTTGGGGGTGACTGTGGTGAGCGATGCAGTGATGAGCAGAGTGAACACGAAGACAAATGCAAGCATGCTGACTCGGACCAAATCAACGGGTTAGTAGTTTAACTGCAAATCTAGCCAGGTCACACTGGACAAAACCGATTGAACAACATGGCCGATCCAATATTGGAACTAATCCGAACTGACCATTGAGTCCCAATCCAACCAGTCCAACCAACGGGATCAGTCCGATTTTTTAAACTCTCAATATACCTGAGGTATTAGTGTAATAATTTCAAATATAAAATAATGTTAGTGTAGGAAAAAATGTGAAATTATATATAATTTGATAAAACCTAACCGGGTACAGATATAATTTGTTTTATAAATAATTTCATAAGCTACAAAATCTTCATTAAATAAGTTAGTAAGTTGGAGTAAAATTTAGTGTTTGAAAATTTAATTTTTTTTAGTCAAATTAATATTAATAAAATTAGTTTTTGGTATGATCAATTTCAAGAAAATTTATGTATGCTTGGTGTGACTTTGAAAAGTGAGTTCAGCAAAAAAAAATCATTCTGTTAGGTTAACAAAAGTAAAAATATTTTTGAAGTGTAAATAATATTAATTTATGAATTTCATACCAAATAATAATTATAAAATAAGGATTTTTTTAAATTTTTTCTTAAATTAGTTTTACTTAACACAAAATTAATTAGGTTAATTGTACTTCTAAAACAAACTCATTCATTTTTTTATGACTTAAAATAATTTTGTATCCTTATTAAAAAAAAAATTTCAAGTTCTTTGAGAAATTTTTGTGTTATTATGGATAAATATTATATTTTGTTTAAAATATATATGAATAAGATGATATTATCTCAACTGTTATTTAAATAATGAAGTAATATCATTTCAATAAAATATATTAATAATTGAGAAGATGTCACACAATCTAAATATAAATATTTATCATAGATCGATAATAACAAAAAAAAATTCATAATTAAAACAAAAAATAGGTGTTTACTATAAACCCAAAAATTATTTAATCATTTTTTTAAAGGAATCAAATATTTATACGTTAAAAGTTTAAAATATATTTAATACCAATTTTAGTCAAAATCTATTTAAAATGCTTATACTAAAATATTGAATGTTAACGATTAAAGCATATCTAATACATTAAATATTAAAAGAATAAAATATTAAAATGTTAGGAACTCTGTTTTCCGGAATTACTTTATCATTCCCACATACTCATTTAAAAGTTAGAGCATATTTAATAAATTATTTAATTAATTTTTTTAATGATAGAATAAAATATGAGAAAATGGATAATACATAATTAATATAAAATAATGTTATATCATCATTCGATCATAATTTTTATCAATTTTTTTATATTCGGTACATAAACATTAAACTTATAAAATATTTATACTTTAAAAATTTAAAATAAATTTAATACTTATAAAAAAATATTAAAATTAAATGTTAAAAATTAGAAACATACTTAAATGGATTAACGACCAGACATCTTGCTTACATCATAAGAATAATTTATTTAATAGAAAATTTTATATTTAATTTTTGTTATGTTAAAATTTTTTGAATTAACACAATCATATTATGATGAGCTACATAAATTATTATACATATTGAATTGTGATTTGATATTTTTTTTTTTTACAATTAAAACTATTTCACATTTTATTTTTTATATTAATAAATAATATATCAGATTAAGGGAACATGTGAATAATGAGCCTAAAATGACCGTTAATCAATCCTACGATGGTAAACAGAAAGTGAGATTCACGCACAGAGAGAGCGCGTGGAACACCTATCCAATTTAGGTAGACACGACGATCCAACGTCTACATACCCAGGAGATCTGGGCTAAGCAACACGTCTTTTCAAAAAAAAAAATACTTTTAATTTTTACACCTAATCTGTGATTAAGCAATTAATGATTTTATTAATAAGTTATTTTTTATTTTCTGAAAACTATTAATAAAGTACCATATCCAAATCCATCATTACAACAACAAAAAAAATATCCAAATCCATCAAATAAATGAATTAACGTGCACATTACTACAATTTTTTTTTTAAAAATTAATTAATAATTAATGAGGTAAAAAATTTTAATTAATCAATGAATGCATTTATAATTCCCACCTTGTGAATTGTGAATAAATATTAAATTTCTGTGCCTCAAAGTTCCACCAATCAATCATTCATTCATTCCAAGGAGGGATCTCTCTCTCTCTTCTTTCTCTCTCAGTCCTTCTTCTTCTCTCTCCTCTCGCACCCC
This sequence comes from Amphicarpaea edgeworthii, assembly GCA_014843725.1. NCBI lineage: Eukaryota > Viridiplantae > Streptophyta > Magnoliopsida > Fabales > Fabaceae > Amphicarpaea > Amphicarpaea edgeworthii. The sequence continues at coordinate 9,260,264 of CM026325.1, forward strand.
CAAAAGCTTCTGCTTTTCTTCTGAGCAGGTGAATCCCCTTCTGGGTTTAATTCGTTTTTGATTCTGCTCTTGTGGATTTTGCATTTCTTTGTAACTGTGTTTCATTCAATTTTTTCTCTTTGGGTTAAAAGATCTGTGCCCAATTGGAGGTTTCGATGATACCCCAGATGTTTTCTTTTCTTTTTTGAAGTGTCGTGTCGTGTGAATGATGATGCTTTTTGCCAATCAAACAAGTAATTGTTTTTGTGGGGTGATTTTGTTTCGTGTTGGATTAGGATTATTGAGAATTCTGGGGGGTTTCATTTTGCCCCAGTAGGGTTTTGCGGGTGTGCTTGGCTCTCACTTTTGTTTCAAAAAGAGGCTTTTTCAAATTTCAAGTCTTTTTTTAATCTTGTGTGTTTATCTAGGGTTTTTGGAAGCTCTATTTGAGTTGTTGTTATGTTTTTTTTGAAAACAAAAATCTATGTGGGATTTCCCCCCCTTGCAATTGGGCGTACAAATTTCCTAACTTTCTGTTCTTTGCTGTGTAGAAGTGTCTGAGAAGGTGTTAACCTTAGATGTCTCGTTATGCTCTCTTGTGTGTGCGTATTGGTGAAATTTTAATTTTTTTGTTTACTTGATTCATGATTTGCCTTTCAATTAACCGTGAACGGCTATTTTACAGCCAATACTTCCCTCTAGTGCTGATTCTAGTATAGTTTCTTCTTTTTAATACTGTGTTTGTGCATGGTAATTTGATTCAATTTCCACTCATTTGTGCATGATAATTTTATTCATTACCTCTGCAGACAGTTTTGAGGATTTGAGAATTCAGTTTGGGAAGGGCCATTCCTCTTTAGTGCAAAACAGATCGCGTGTACCTTTGTGCTGATGGTAAGCAATTGTTTTTGCTCAAACGGCTGGTGCTATCTTAACAAATATATAATGTGTTATCCATCAATTTGCCATTTCATTATTCAGTATATTTGTCATGATTGTTTAATTCCATTTCGTCGGGGGTGTTTAACATTCTTACATTGCTATATGGTGCTTTTGTATCAGGCCACTAATGAAAATCTTCCACCAAACGTGATTAAGCAACTTGCCAAGGAGTTGAAAAATCTCGACGAATCCCCTCCTGAGGGTATTAAAGTTGTTGTAAACGATGATGATTTTTCAACAATATTTGCTGACATTGAAGGCCCAGGTAAATAACTTTGTGTTTTTTTTTGTACTATTGAGCATTCGGCATTTGGTAAAGAGCTCAAGGTGAACTGGAGTAAATATAATTTTGCAGCTGGAACTCCTTATGAGAATGGAGTTTTCCGAATGAAGCTGTTGCTGTCCTGTGATTTTCCGCATTCTCCACCTAAAGGTGTGTTTTAGACTCCACATTTGGACCATTTTATAATCTGCTAGTTACATTATTGAGAGTTGAGACAGAATTATACTGTTAGTTTTTTTACTTGAATTTTAATTTGGTTATTCTTTTATTTTTGAAACCTTTTTATTGAGTGGAATTATTGTTTATATAACCAAATGGCGTTTATATGCTTTACAGAACCACATACTAGTTTTTTATATGTTGCATAGCTGTGAAACTTATGAAGCCATTGAACTTAATGTTGTAGGTTTTTTCTTGACTAAGATTTTCCATCCAAACATTGCATCCAATGGAGAGATTTGTGTCAACACACTCAAAAAGGATTGGAATCCTAGCCTTGGGTTACGACATGTTCTTATTGTAAGTGTGGTAGATATTCTTGATTTATTGAATTAAGTTTTGCGTGATTGGTCTTTGTGTTTATTAACATTGATTCCCATTTTGCACAGGTTGTTAGGTGCTTGTTGATTGAACCATTTCCAGAATCAGCTCTAAATGAACAGGCTGGCAAAATGCTGCTTGAAAATTATGAGGAGTATGCTAGACATGCTAGGTAAGTTATGCCTATGATGGTATTTCTGTTAATTAGTTTCTTGTACTGGAATTTTGAAGATTTAATGTGAAACTTTGGGTGTATACTAAGTTTAGAATCTTACTAATGAGTGACTAAATGGTGTTGCTAAGGAGCATTTTATTAGATGCTTTCAATTTCATAAAATAACAAGTATTAAATAGTTTTTTTTAATATATATGTTCCTTTTCATTAGCATTCTCCTTGGTTTAAGCCATGTTCTGGAATCTTTTATGGCAAATGAAACTTGAAGCAAGAACTATGTTGAGGGTCCCCCCACCCCCTTTTAATTCAAATTCAAATAACAGATTGCCTTCTTCATCTGCTGAAGTTCATCAGCCAGATACCTATCTTCTTATCTTCTTTATTACTTCATTTAAGTTACCTTTCTGAGCTTCACTACCAGCATGTTGTTTGTTTGAGAGAAAGGAGTCCATTCTTCCTTGTTTTCCTACATTGGGACACATGCTGAATTTGTTCCCAGCATTGAAGCTGTGTTTCTTTAGCTACACTAATTTTGATTTTAAACTCGGGTGTTTTTGTTTGGATTTGATAAATTTTCTTGAGTTTGATAAACGTTTCTCCATGATATTCTTACCTTACTCTATCTACTTGATTCATAAATTGTTTACTCCTTATGAATGAATTGAGGAGCATCATTTGTGGCATGCAGGCTTTACACCGGAATCCATGCAAAGCCAAAGCCCAAATTTAAGAGCGGAGCTATATCCGAATCAACAACTGCTCTGAATGTTGACCAGACAAACACCTCTGTGATCAGTGCTGACATGAAAGCCACACCGGTGAGTGGTGCATTGCCAGTGCCTGCTGTCACTGCAACAAGAGGAAACAATCAGGAACAGGCGGCCATGGCTGTTAATGGTTCTTCTGCTGCTACAGTCATTTCTGCTGCTTCTGCACCACCAAAGAAGGAAGGTGGACAAGCAAAAGCTCAGGTGGACAAGAAGAAGATAGATGCCAGAAAGAAAAGCTTGAAAAGATTGTAATAAAACTGTTCAATTATTGAAGTTTTTTATTTGTGGCTTAGTTTTACATTTTCACAGAGAAAGAGGAGGGAGGAGAGTGGGGATGTGGTCTCGTGGGTTCAACAGTACTTCAACATTTGCTTTATAAAATGAATGAGTTTATCTCCTTTGGGAGTAAATGGATGAAAATTGAACTCGAGTTATGAACAAAAAGAACAAAAATCTAGTGAATATGAGGATTTTAAGCAATTAAAGAAGCATTGTTTAAAGAAATTATAGTATCATTTTTCATTACTTCAAGCAAATTAACCAACCTTTTTATTTTAATTTAACAACAATAAAAGGTTTATTAAATGAACGAGTTTGCCTCAGATTTTTGTATTAATATGGGGCTTCATACAAAATACAGTTATGTGCATACTTAGATTCATGTTAGATTATTTAAAAAATCATATTTAAATATCACATGTAATTTTAGTAAATCTTTAGTTTCAATTAAAAAATTGATTCCTGATACAAAATTTTGTTTGAGTTTAAATAATTTTAAATAGCTTTTAGATTGAATATGATTTTAATACCAAATTCTATTATTAACTATTTTTTAGAATAAAAAAAATTATCTAAATGTATATCATTTTACTTAAAAAATAATTTTAAGCAAAATCAATTTCATTTTTTTTATCAGCAAAATATAATTGTTAATTTCTTAGTTTATGTTTTCATTCTCCTTTCAACCACAAAATCAACCTTATAGCTCCTAAACATGTATTAAAAATAATAAAAGACAAGTAGAATGCACTACGCTTGATTATATATAAATTGAAAAAGAAATCGCTTGCTTGGTTATCAAAACAAATGGGGTTTAACTTAGTGAGCCGAGAGCATGAATATTATAAACCGTTGATACTATCTTTGATACGTAGGGATAAAAAAAACAAAGATAATCTCAACATGTTAATCGACCAATTTTGTCAAAATCGTGGACCATTAGATGCCACGCGGTATTGTTTATTTAGATTCTCTTCTCTCTTTTCCTTTCCCTTTCCCTTATGGTAAGGTTTGCCATATTGGGATCATACTCTTTAGCTTTAGCTACTTCATACACGACCAAAAATAAACAAAGTAGAGGGACCACCACTTAGGTGGGATTCGAAATTGATTTGACTCGTCTATTTTTGCATTTTTAAGATTTTTGCCTATATTGAAAAGGGCGACGAAGGTGAGAATGCTGAAGTGGAAGTTGGACCAATTATGGAGATTTCTAAGAGTGGTGATGATTTTGAATTTGAATATGAGCAAGAAGAAAATATCATGGAGGTCATAGTAATGATAAGGAACATGCTTGAGAATCAAGTGAAAATGTAAGTTTGAAACAAAAATAATTTTAACGGATCTAAAATCCTTGCTTTTATTTTTATTTTTTGGATTTGTAATAAAATGTGTGCATTACGTTTTCAACTGCAAATCAAACATATATCAATTGAAAGGGGGTATTTGGGCAAGCCATTTGTTTGACATACTAGTGGGAAAGACACATTGGTAAGGGAATTTTTGTTTGTTGATGTCTATCATTTTAGAGAAGTTCTTAAAGACTCCTTTATACATGAGAGGTTTCAAATTCTCAGACAAACAATGAGAAGTCTGGGGTGACAGCTAAATGTGCTGTTGAACAGTTGAAGATTGTCTATGGTGTATTCATGCTTCTCTATACCGGATGGATTGACACATAAGATCAAAACATACAATGTTGCACACAACTACATAAAACAAACCAACAATAAGGAAGCAACTTCTGCTTGGATTGTAAAGAAAACTTAGATAGGATTCTAAAATGTCCTGTGCTGAAATAATGGTAGAGTTGATGGAGTAGGGATTGGAGACAGTCATTGATGAAAATAAGGGGTAAATCAATCCTCTTCAGTGAGTTGTTTCTAAAATAAATCTAGGAAGCATACTAAAATTAGAATCGGAACTTAGAATCACTAAAAACCTAGAATTTCAAAAGGGGTGATATGTGAGAGGATATCAACCATGATTTGGTATATATGGTTTGTCATTTCAAGCGTCCTAGTAGAGTGGTTCTTTTATTTGCCTGAGACAAAAAAATTCGAAGCAGAAGAAAGCAGAGTTGAACAAACATCAACAACACTTGAGACACAGTCACAACAGAAACTAGAAAGACACCATCCCACCACAATTACTACCATTAGCAAGCAGAGCTATCCACTAAATGTCGTTTAGATTGAATTCAAAACCATCAAATAAAAATTTAGAAACAAGACAGTAATGACATTAGGCAAGGACTAGGTTTACAGGTACCACAAGTCAGCCTTGTCATTTTTTTCATCACAATTTTTTTCATGAATTCATAATTTAGTGGAGATGACGGTGTACCATCACTTGGCCATCATGACCTTAACAAACTCCTCATAGTTTATTTGGCCATCGCCATCAACATCAGCCTCGCGGATCATCTCATCAACCTCTTCATCAGTGAGCTTCTCCCCGAGGTTGGTCATCACGTGGCGCAGCTCAGCAGCAGAAATGAACCCATTCTGGTCCTTGTCAAACACTCGGAATGCCTCCTTCAGCTCCTCCTCAGAATCGGTGTCCTTCATCTTTCTGGCCATGAGGTTCAAGAACTCAGGGAAGTCAATGGTGCCATTGCCATCAGCATCTACCTCGTTGATCATGTCTTGGAGCTCTGCCTCAGTTGGGTTCTGACCCAACGACCGCATAACGGTTCCAAGCTCCTTTGTTGTGATGCAACCTGCAACAAGGTCACACAACAACCTCCTAATTTAGCATATGCTTACAAGAATTAATCATATTCATAGCATAGATGCCACAATATATACAATGAGAACAAGGTTTCAATTGCTTCAGCAATCTGCATAAAAATCTTCCAAGTTAGTTTTGATTCCGAATTTTCAGATCCCTTCCTCTTGGATTCAAAAGAAAAATCTTATCTTGTTTCTTTGGTAGAGAATATGAATCATCAGTTATATTCATGCTCAAACTCAAACCACTAATTAAGCTAAACCCCCCCACAAATAACAACTTTCACAAATTAAAATTCGTAAAATCTATAAAATTTATCCTAACAAGCTTAGCGTATGATTGTGTTTTATTTATTTTGTTAAACTATTTTTTCTTCAAAAAAAGAGAAAAGAAATCATGAAGTTGTAAAAAAAACACCAGTTTTAAATAAACGGAGTTTTATGTTTGAATATAATATGAATCATAGAGTCATCATAGGCATGAGCAAGAGTTGGAGTTCTTTCTGGTTTCAATTATATCTATTTTGTTCTGATAACTTTAACCAACAAACCTTTTTTTTAAATAGACAAATGTTAAATATTAATTTCTAGTTTGTTAATTGTTTGTTAACGGAGGGATGAAGGAGTCGAGTCGAACCCATGGCTTAAATCTCCATAACAAACAAACTTAAGAAAACAGAGATCTAAGAAGGTAATGAAATAAATATGCAAAGGTAAATTAAAAAAAAAAAAAAAGATGTGAAAGGAGATAGAGAAACATACCATCGCCATCCTTATCGAACAAGCTGAAGGCTTCCTTGAACTCGGAGATCTGATCATCGGTGAGTTGATCTGCCATTGTGATTGGAATTTGATTATTGGTCTTTCTTTTCTGAAGAAATTGCAAAAACCAGCGTTTTGAATCTTACTCCAACAAATTCTCTCTCCCCTTCTTATATCGATGCCACCCACTCTTCCTTTCTTTACCTTAAATAAAATTGACTTGTTTCCTTTTTCTCCTTTGACCGTTCAAAAACTCAAGATCCCAAATTACCATTAGGCCCCTTGTTACAAAAAAATGAATGATCGACTAAATTACGCATTTTATACTTTAGTACTTCTAGTTTTCGTTCAACCATGTTCTATTCATTTTGATTCGTACATTAAGTCCATAGTTTTTTTTAAGGACATTTTCAACGTTAATTGCTAATTCAATTGTTTATATATAGACAGCATTGTTTAACCTCTTTTTTTTTTCAATTAGTGGAGGTGATTTACGTTGAAAATGTTGTCTAATTGAATTGTATATGTCAAGACACCATTGTTTAATATTTATTTAAGTTTTTTTTTTAATATAACACTTGTTTTTTTATATTAAAAAAATTTAAGATATTTTCCTCTTTTTTTATATAAATTTTTACGAGATAGAAATTATTATATTAACTTTACAATGAATATTTAATAAATTATTTTTGATTTTTAAAATATGTGATCTAATTTAATTATTATTATTTTTTTTTTTACTAAATCTTACACATATCAAACGACTTTGATACTAAAACTTACTTTTCTTGTTAATTTGTTTAATGTCAAATTATTTATTTTAATGAATTATTATATTATTTATTTTAATTTATATTTAAAATATTTGGTTATAAAATAAAATTGATAAAAAAAAATCAAAATTATACATATTTTATTGTATAGCTAACAATCGACATTAAATTTTATCAATCATATTTAAAGATCTCATTTATATCATGTTTCGGAGTATGTAAGCGGCATATATACATCAAAGTTAATTTTTAAAATAGAAAATTGAATATTTAAGAAAAATTTAAAGATTTTTTTAAAATAATACTATTAATAATGTATTAAAATGTTAAAAAATGATTTTAAATAATTTAATTCTAATAAATTTTATTTAATTTAATTATAATTTTCAAATAAAAAATGACTTTAATCAATATTAGTAAAATCACTAAATGTTTTACCATTTTTTTATAATACAAAATTTTAAAAATTATCATCCAAATTTTCAAAATCATAGGTTATTAAAAATTAAATTCAAATGTTAAAAATATTAAATATGTTATTTTATATTATTTGACATTTATCAACTAGTTTATAAGTTGATTTTACTAAACACTTTTAATTAAATCACTTAATTTATAAGCTTTTAATTACTCTAATTTTTTTTATTTAATTTCAATTCCTTACTTATAACTTATAAACTTTTAACTAATATATAAGTCTTCAAATAACTTATAGGAGGAGAAGGGGGGAGGAGGAGCTTGAGTCCTCCTCCCTTCCCTTTAATATATAATAAATATATATATATATATATATATATATATATATTAATAAATAAAAAAATGATTAAAAAATAGATTTTTAAATTAATATTTATTTTATTAGTAAAACATATTATATTTATCATTAGTAATAAATATTTGATTTAATTATATTTTTATTTCACTTTTTTTATTTTTGATATATTTTATTTTTAACAAATTAATTTAACATTTTTTTATCTTTAAATTTTTAAAATTTTATTCTATCATTTTATCTTTATATCACATCATTGTAGATTTTATTCTCATTTTTTTTAAAATTGACAAATTTTATACTCATTTTTTATATTTTTTTTTTAAAATTTTACATTAAATATATTTTTTTAAAATTTTACTTTAATTTTTATAAAAAAAATTCTAACCTCTCCTCACCTAAACTTATAGTCTAGGTTTACCAAACAGACCAATAAGTCTTACTATTACCATAGTATCATTTACAAAGTCATCCCCTCAAAGATGTAACTAAGTGTTACACCGCTCTACCCTTATCCATGCATATTACATCTTTTATAGTAAAATGATAAATATAGACAAATATATAACACGCCGCTCTATCCTAATTGAAATTAGTAAACATAAAAAGACAAAATTGAAATATAAGAGGAGTCTAGATAAATTAATTGGAATTTATGATCCTATAAGACTTGTTTTAAGTTAACTTAGTAAAGAAATAATTATGTTAAGATTTAATTTAAAAGTTTATTACGTACTCTCTGTCATTTGCAATTGCATATAAGAGGGGTGTGAATTGTGATAGAGTACTAAAATCATTTTCAGATACGTAACAGCATTGGATCGGTTGTGGATTGTGGTTGTTTCACACTATGACCATTTCTTCATTTAGTTTTTATTTTTTTATTTATAAAAGTTGAAGCATATCCAAGCAGGATTAAAAGCTTTATTTAAAGTTATTTTAAAATATAATATCAGTAACAGAACACAGAATTCTTAGATTTTCTTGAAACTAAATTGGTAATCAAAACAGTAATTAGTTAAAATTTAGTATTATGATCCATATCGTTTGTTATCTTCCTCACTTTCTTCCTCTATAATATCGACTTCAAACAACACTTAGAACAGTTCACATCAGATAGCAGAAAGCAAACAAACAACACAATGTCTCTTTCTATTAAGATTTGTCTCATTTACTTAACCTGGTTCACAGTGTATTGCTTTGCAGAGCAAACTACTTCAACCTTGGTTATTGATGCTAAAGGGCCTAGCAGGAAAATTCCAGACACTTTCCTCGGAGCATTCTACGAGGTAGATGGATTACTCGTTGTTTTGTACATTACATTTACTCGTTGTTTTAATTACTTCATTTCAATCAAACTGTTCAATCTTTCGCAGGAGATCAATCATGCTGGGGCTGGCGGATTGTGGGCTGAGCTTGTGAGGAACAGAGGTCATTTCCATGTTCTTAAAATTTTCCTTCTTGATTGCTGTTTAGATACTTTTCTCGATCCGTAAAGGTATTTACAACACTCACTTATCTTTCTCAGGTTTTGAAGCTGGAGGCCAAAGCGTTCCCTCAAACATCTTTCCATGGACTATTATTGGAGATGATTCAACCATACATGTCTCAACTGATCGTAGTTCTTGCTTTGATCGAAACAAAATTGCACTACGTATGAATGTTCTTTGCGGTGAATCTAATCCTTGTCCATCTGGTGGTGTTGGCATCTCAAATCCTGGTTACTGGGGCATGGTCAGTAATTAATCAACTTTGCTATTTTAAAAAAAAAAATTAATGAGCAAATTGTTAATTATTTCTGATCGTTTCTAATTTTTACAATAAACAGAATATTGTGGAAGGGCAGAAGTACAGGGTAATCTTCTATGTTAAATCAAATGGCACAGTTAATCTAGACATTTCATTCACTGGATCGGAGAAGGGTGAAAATTTGGCTACAAATAGCATTGGGTATATAAGTTTTTCAATTAATTATTTATTTATAAAGATCATTTTCATTGGTATTTATTTATAAAACTAGTTTATTAATAATTATTGGTGAATCGTGGCAGAAATTATGGAGAAAATGTTACAAACTGGACAAGGATGGAGACTATAATCGAAGCCAAGGCAACAAATCATAATGCAAGTCTTCAAATAACAACCAGCAATAGTGGAGTTTTGTGGTTAGACCAAGTGTCAGCTATGCCCTTAGACACACATAAGGTATGATATATGTATAGTTGGCAATTAATTAATGCAATATGTATGATATATATAGTTGGCAATTAATGAATGCATTTTTTTTCCCTTATAATTTATAATTAATAATCTTCTCTTGATAACACAGGGTCATGGTTTCCGAAAGGATCTTCTCCAAATGGTCGCAGATCTGAAACCAAAATTTTTAAGATTTCCCGGTACATTAAAATTCTATATTTTGAAACATATATATGTTTGGTTTAGTTTCTCTTAGACCTACTAATACATACTATGGTTGAAACTTTCATTTCACAATTAATTAGGTGGCTCCTATGTTGAAGGAGATTTCTTAAGAAATGCATTTAGGTGGAAAGACAGTGTTGGAGGCTGGGAAAACAGACCAGGACACTTTAATGATATCTGGAATTATTGGACTGATGATGGATTAGGTTTCTTTGAGGGCCTTCAAGTAATTTTACTTTTATATAAACTCATTAATATTTAATTTTATTCTCATTTAATTGAAAAAAACTGATCTATTTGCTTCTCGAGCAGTTAGCTGAGGATCTTGAAACAATGCCAGTGTGGGTGTTTAACAATGGTATAGTTTGTTATCTTTGTTGAGAATTTATAGTAAAAAGAGAATTTATCTTAACAATTCTTTTATTTTAGATTTATAATTAACCAATTATATATTTTGTTTAGGTATTAGCCATCACGATGAAGTCAATACATCTGACATCGGGCCTTTTGTGAAAGTATATATAAATTTTTTATTCTTTTTTAAATTTGTATATCCTAATTTGTAATATATAATTTTTTTTTTTCATATCTTTGCGTTGACTTATTATAACAGGAAGCTCTTGACGGAATTCAATTTGCCAGAGGTTCTTCCAAATCAAAATGGGGATCTCTTAGGGCTGCCATGGGACATCCTAAGCCATTTGATTTGAGAGTTGTTGCTATTGGAAACGAAGATTGTGGCAAGTTTAACTACCAAGGTATGATTTCTAATTATTTCTTTGTTATTAATTTACATATTTTTTTAGCATATATATATATATATTGAGTTAATTAGTTATCATATTTCATTTATTCTTATTATTTGATTTTGTTTGTCCAGGAAACTATCTTAAGTTTTATGCTGCCATAAGACGTGCTTATCCAGATATTCAAATCATCTCAAATTGTGATGGCTCCATAAACCCCATAGATCACCCAGCTGATTTCTACGAGTATCATGTAACGTCTCAAGATATATAATTTTTTTTTATTTCATTGTAAATTTTAAAAATGTTAATTAATTTTTCTATTTTAATTTGGCCAATTGAATGCTATATATATATCCTTGCTAATATATATATCATTTTTTTTTTTTTTATTGTTAGCTTTATACAAATGCGAAGGACATGTTTTCAAAGTCTACTAAATTCGATAACTCATCACGAAATGGTCCAAAGGTTTGATTGCTTAATTTCGATTTTTTTTTTCATTAAAATATTTATATGTATTGATTTGTGCTCAGATAATTAAAATGCCTAATGATTTTGACTTCACAGGCATTCGTGAGTGAGTACGCTGTTTGGCAAGAAGATGCTGGAGATGGAACTCTTTTGGCTGCTGTGTCCGAAGCTGCATTCCTTATTGGACTAGAAAGGAATAGGTTGGATTAACTTTTAATTAACTATATTTTTTTTCATAAATGTTGCTTTGAGTTAAACCCATTATTTAATTACTTGTCTTTTTAATAATTATCTGCTTTTTTTCTTACAGTGATGTTGTGACCATGGTCAGCTATGCACCACTCTTTGTAAACACAAATGACAGGAAGTAATTAATTCTCCTACACTTAACTTATTATTTTCTTATGTTAATTTCATAGTTATTATTATATGCTTTTATGACATGATCATAGATTGAGATGGTTAATTTAATTTCTATCACTATAGGTGGACACCGGATGCAATTGTATTTGACTCTTATAGGCACTATGAAACTCCTAGTTACTGGGTTCAAAGTCTTTTTGTTCCTTCAAGTGGAGCAACATTGCTCAGTTCAACACTCCAAACTTCTTCTACAAACCTTATTGCGTCTGCAATTGAGTACACAAATCCTGAAGATAAGAAGAATTATCTGAGAATAAAGGTAACAAGATTGTCGCCCACTTATATATTTTATCTTTCTTGTTTTTTTTTTTTTTAATAAACTCACTTTTGAATTATTGACGTTTCAGATGGTAAACTTTGGAGATGATCCACAAGACATTAGAATTTCTATAAATGGATTGGATTCAAAAGTGCAGTCATCTGGATCATCAAAGTTAGTGATCACAGCACCTAATGTAAGAGAAGAGAATTCATTCAAAGAACCAAAGAAGGTAATTAAATTCTAATTCTAATTTGTATATGCACATAATTCTAATTCTAATTCTGTTATGTTTTTTTGGTTCATTTTAAATGCAGATTGTGCCACAACGCAGTGTACTTGAGAATGCTAGTGGGGACATGAACGTTGTACTTGCTCCTTATTCAGTTACATCATTTGATCTATTAAAGTAGATAATGGAGGAATGTGGCGTTCTTAAATAAATTAGGGGATATGAGAACTAGCCTTTTGTTTTTAGATCAGCTTAGTTATGAGAACTTTTGTGTATGTAATCTTTTCTCAATAATAATTAAACTCTTTCCTCTTCATGCTGATATTTTTTGCTTCCCTTTTTATTCATTTACTGTTTAACTCTATTTATATCAATTTGATTGTGTAAATGAAAATAGTAATTACCACGAGATGGAGATTATTAAAGACAAATCATTAATTGTTTTGTAAAGGTAAAGGTGATTGACGATAAAAAAAAAAAAAAAAAAAAATTGAAACCCATTGTGATATTAGTCTGTTCGTAATAGTATAATTGAAATCCAACCTATGAAGAAAAAAAAATTATATTTAAAGAGATCATCAACATGAGTTTTTTACAGATAAGAAAAAAATTCAACATGATTTTTCCAAAGAAAAAGAAACTCTTTTAAATAAACAATATTTTGCAACAGAAATGCATAGAATTATAAACTTTTTTTTTTTTTGTTGAAGCCACACTAATAGATCTTACATTATTCATACAACTAAGTTTTGTTGAAAGTAAGCTTTTTCATGTTTAAGAAAAACTTATGTAATTTCCCTTTGAATAGTATAAAGTTTGATTTAAGAGAAAAAAATAAATTTAATCTTCAGTAAAAGATATATGTGGTCTTGAAAAAAAAAATCACGCAACTAAAATGAAAAGTTTTTTTTTTTCTTTTTTGAAGGGAATATATATATATGATCTATTTCTAAGAAGGTATTTTTTTAATATAAAATAAGTTAAATTCAATAGTATAAATTTGTTTATATCTGAGATTGATGTTTAATTGATTAATTCCAGTGACTGAATCTTTAGGGTGAAAATGTAAACGCAAACAGAAGAGGGATTGAGAATTTGGTTTGCTCTTCTGTAATGCACAAATCATCGTACCGGTGTCATTACATTTATTTTATAGTGACTTAATGATAAATATAAATTAATATATATATTTTAAATTTCTTGTAATTAATTAATTTTATGTGTTTTGATAAAATATCAGATGTCATTTTGTTTTTTTTAACTTTGGTGCGTATTAGTTAATAATATCAACTAATACTAAAATAAATACCGTAGTACTAATTTTAAAGATAAGTTAATTGATGGATGTTGTTAAAGTCAAAGATAAAATTTATTTTTTATAATATGAAGGACTAAGTTAAGTTACAATTTAATCGAATAAAGGTAATTTAAATAGAAAAATCAAAATCGTTTATTTTATAGGTATTAGAAAGTTATTTAAACTTAAAAATGTATTAATTTGTAGTGTTTTTTTTTTCGTGTGCAATGGGGAAATTCTTGAATTTTTGTTTGTCATTTTTTATTCGATAATACATGTTAGTAATATCAGGAATTATCATGCGACGCGTTTCTTGCTTATGACAATTTTTTTAGTATTTTATTAACGGTAACAACGATCAAATTTCAAAGTACTATGATGAAAATGTTGTCTTTTTATTTCTTTTCTCTTTTTTCATCCTTAATGGAACTTTTTTTTTTAATATAAACATTATGTTAAAATCACATTTAACTTGGTAACTTAAAGTAGTTGTTTTTTTATGCATAAAAATACAAAGACGTACAAAAACAAAACAGATTAATTACATCCTCACCGAACTCCAATTGCATATTAAAGGAGGAGGAGACGAGTTCCAAAACTGAAGCTGAGATTGAGATGAAGCTTTTGGCAAATAGTTCGAAAGAAAAAGTTAATATATTACACATATTTTAATATATACAAATTTGTTATCTTTTATCGTCTTGTTATCATGAATGCAGATATATAAGAACAAAAATTGAAAAAAAAAAGACAAAATATTAAATTGTCTCTTAAATTATAATTTTTTTTTTGCTGATTAATAATTAGAACTTAATTCAGTCCTTCATATTATAAAAAAATAATTTTTATCTTTGACATCCATCAATTAAGTTATCTTTAAAATGAGTACTACGATATTTCTTGATATTTTTAGTTAATACGCGCCAAAGTTTTAAAAAAAATGACATCTGATATTAGGATTGAATTTAAAATATATTAATTCAGATATATTAATTACAAGAAAAACATAAAATTACAAGAAAATTTTAAATATATTAATTCAGATATATTTATCATCAATTCACTATAAAATAAATGTAATGAAAAAGCAACTTTATTTTGACCTTTCAACATTTTTTTAATTTATTTTTTATTTTTCACATTTTTTAAAATCATATGTAGTACGCATGCATAATCATTAGATATTAGGATTGTTCATATATAGTTCAGTTCAGCTGTGGAAATTAAATCAAACTGAACTTAGTTGTTTACTTTTGACAATGAGGTGAAGTGAATTGAACCAAACTGATAAAAGACTACAAAACTATTGAAAGAAAGCCACTCAAACATAAAAAAAAATGTTATATATATAGTTACTAGAGTAAATGTATATATACATAATTAACATGTACTGTCAGATTTATAACTCAATTGAGAGTTGATATTTTCGTTTTATACGATTATGTTTCAGTTCCATTTTAATTTAATCCAGTTTAAAATAGTTTTTAAACGGCCTTAATTGATACAATATTTCTTAATGTATAATGTATATACACCCCTCAGTCTCTTTTATCTTTCAAAACAATTATTTATTTTAATTAACCTCGACCTCATTTTTATTTTTATTTTTGATTAACCTCGACCTTGTTATCTTCTATCGTTACATATTCAAAATTCACGTTGGATGGAAATTAAGGAAAGCAAATAAATATCAACACATGGGAAAAGAATATATTTCACTAGAATCTAATCTCATTGATATTATTTAGAAGAACATTTCCTAGCTCACTATCTACTTTAATAGATCAAATACTGTAACAGAATAAGGAGCAAGTACAACATTCATGTCCCCACTAGCATCCTCAAGCACACTGTTTTGTGGCACAATCTGCATTTAAAACAAAACATATAAGACATTTTAATTTGATAGATCTATTTATTTATCCAGCTATGTACATATATAACAACATATATAAATAAATTAGATTTTATACCCTGTTTGGTACACGGAAGGAATTCTCTTCTTTTACATTAGCCCCTGTGAGCACTGTCTTTACTGCTCCAGATCGTTGCACATTTGAATCCAACCCACTTATAGAAAATCTAAAGTTTTGTGGATCACTTCCAAAGTTTACAACCTGCAAATAAAGTTGTTCCAATCAGGTGAAATTGCTGTCTATATTTTATGATAAAAAAAATTAATATTTGTATGAAATTTTAAGCTAATCAAAGTTACTTTTATTCTCAAGTAGTTCTTGTCCTCAGAGTTTGTGTACTCAATTGCTGATGCAACAAGGGAGTCAGTAGAGGTTTGAAGTGTTGCATTAAGCAATGTGGCTCCACTTGAAGCACTAAAAAGATGTTGGACCCAATAACTAGGAGTTTCATAATGCTTATAAGAGTCAAATACTATTGCATCTGGTGTCCACCTATAGTAACAGAAATTAAATCATCTCAATCCACAAGCATATCATAAAATAATAGTTAAATGATAAAATAAATTCTATGATAGTGTGAGAAAATTACTTCCTGTCATTTTCGTTTACAAAGAGTGGTGCATAGCTGACCATGTGGACAAGGTCACTGGAAGAAAAACAGATAGAAACTAATATAAGCAAATTTATATTATGATAATTCAAAGTGACACCAACTAGTTTATTTATTAAATAAAAATTATTTATTGAAAAAAAATGTAGTTAATTAATCCAACCTATTCCTTTCTAGTCCAATAAGGAATCCAGCTTCAGCCACTGCAGCCAAAAGAGTTCCATCTCCAGCATCCTCTTGCCAAACAGCATATTCACTCACAAATGCCTGTGGAGCACAAACAATCAAAGTTAATGAACTCCTAACTATGAAGATAATCAATACACACTAAAAAAGAAAAGGAAAAAAAAGTGAAATAGTAAAAACCTTTGGACCATCTCGTGGTGCATCATCGAACTTGGTAGACTTGGAAAACATGTCCTTGGCATTTGTATAAATCTGAAATATATATAAATATAACATTTTAAAAAATCAATGAAACAAAAATTCAAGAGCTATGTGAACCATGAGAAGTTACATGAAAATCATAGAGATCAGCTGGATGATCCAATGGTTTGTCTGAGGCATCACAGTTTGAGATAATCTGAATATCTGGATAAGCTTGTTTTATGGCCGCGTGAAATTTCATATAGTTTGCTGGACAACAAAAATTAAATTATTCTACCAAACATTATACATTTACAAACAAAAATAAAAGAAACTAGAAACCATACCGCGGTACTTAGACATGCCACACTCTTCATTTCCAATGGCAACAATTCTCAAGTCAAATGGCTTAGGATGTCCCATGGAAGCCCTAAGAGATCCCCATTTTGATTTGGGAGAACCTCTTGCAAACTCGATTCCGTCCAGAGCTTCCTGTACATTAACAAAATAGAAGAAATAATAACTATTCAAATTCAGAAATATTACAAATTAAAGAAAAACAAAAAATGAAAAAAATAGAAGACAATTATACTTCGATAAAAGGCGCCACGGCAGATGTATTAACTTCGTCGTTAAGGCTGAGACCTAAACGAAACATTTGATTATTAATTAGAATTCTAAATAAACATTTCAACAACCATGGCTTCTAATAAGCATTTCAATATATATATATATATATATACCATTGTTAAACACCCAAACTGGCAATGCACCAACATCTTCAGCGAACTGGTCGAGAAACAAAAAGATCAGGTTTTCAATTAATAGGAAAATTAAATTAAATAGCAAGAGTTTTTTTTTTCTTCTTTATATAGAAAAGGAAAACCTACTTGGAGGCCCTCAAAATAACCAAAACCATCGTCAGTCCAATAATTCCAAACATCGTTAACGTGTCCTGGTCTCTCTTCCCATGGTCCAACTGTGTCTTTCCACCTAAATGCATTTCTTAGAAAATTTCCTTCAACATAACACCCACCTGATCATGCCACATATAAGAGAAACTATTAAGATTTTATGTTATGAATCAAACCTAACTTTAATTAGAAACATGAAAATTTTTAACGTACCAGGGAATCTGACAAATTGTGGTTTCAAATCTGCCACCATTTGGAAAAGGTCTTTTCGAAAACCATGACCCTATGCCAATAGAAGATTAATTAGAAAAGAATGAAAAAAAATGTAATGCTAATTAATTAACAATGAATCATGATCATGATTCATGCATACCTTAAATGTGTCTAAGGGCATGACTGAGACTTGGTCTAACCACACAACTCCACTATGGCTTGTTGTGATTTGAAGACTTGCATTACGACTTGTATCCTCGGCTTCTAGTATAGTCTCCATCCTTGTCCACTCTGAAATGTTTGTTCCAGAAGCTCTACACCAAGTTCAACCAAATAACTAATCAATTAGCTTTGTTTTAATGATACATGTTCTGATTAATTAGTTGAAAAACAACAATTACCTAAAGTTTTGTGAAGATAACTTTTGAGCATTCTGATCCGATCCAACCAATGAAACGTCTAGATCAAGTCCGCCGCGTGCCTTGACAAAGAACACTAATTTGTACTTCTGCCCTTTCTCGATGTTCTGATGAAAGAAATTAGAAATAATCAGAAATAATTAGGATTTGGCTCGCTTGTTAATTGTGGGATTAGTTAGTTAATCACCATGCCCCAGTAACCAGGATTTGTGATGCCAACGCCACCACGTGGACAAGATTTTCCATTACAAAGAACGTTCATACGCAATGCGATCTTGTTTCGATCAAAACAAGAGGTACGATCAGTTGCAACGAGAATTGATGAATCATCTCCAATAACTGACCAAGGAGAGATATTTGAGGGAACGTTGGAGCCTCCAGCTTCAAAACCTGAGAAATGAAAATGTCAATAAAGTAAAGTAAGAAGAATAATAACGGAAAAGTAGATTGCGATAGAAGAACAATATTAGTATAAAACTATTTGTCTAAAACCATGACACGAAGGCAAATTTTAAGAGCATGAAAATGATGACCTCTATTTCTCACAAGCTCAGCCCACAGTCCACCAGCTCCTGCATGGTTGATCTCCTGCAAAAGATTGAACAATTGGTTCAATTGCACTGAAAATTAATCATGTTACTTAAAAATCTACGAAACAAACAGTAATTAAATTAATTACCTCAAAAAATGCTCCAAAGAAAGTGTCTGGAATTTTTCTCACAGGTACTTTAGCATCTATGGTCAAGTTTGAAGTTTGCTGCTCTGAAGTTTGCTCAGCAAAGCAGCAAAATGTGAAGCAAGCTAAGTAAATAACAGAAATCTTAACAGAGAGAGACATGGTTGTGTTGTGTTGTTTTCACTGTGTTCTGAATTGCAAGGGTTTTTCTCTTGATTTGTATTTATAGAGGAACAGAGAAGAAAACCATTACAAAGTACTGCCTCTTAACAAATTGGATAGATGAAGATAACTCAACAGCTTTGACTCTAAATCTGTTTTAGAAATTTTCCTGGTCAGTTGAGATATGTTCAGTTACGTAAAACTATCTAAAAATCTTAAAGAATCTAATAATCCAGTTTAGATATGATCTTTGGTTCGTACGCAAATATTGGTTTTGAATTTCAGAATTGTGTTTTGTTTTCATGTAAATATTTTTTCATTAAAACTGTGTAAGATTATTTCTGTACAATAAATTATTTTTGATTAATAAAATTGCATTTGATAAATTATTTAATGTAAGATTATTTTTAGAGAAACATTTAATATGTACAAGAAATTATCAAAAAAAAACTATAAATGGAAATATACATTTAAAATGAAAAATCAATGGTTACCCGAGATCAAACTAAGATGTAATTTAATGTTGGTCATAAATAAAAGAGGAATAGAGAAATAATTTCTTTAAATTTATAATAAATTGAATTTGTTAATTTTAAATTTTATGATGTTGATAGCTAATGCACTAATGCTAAAATGTGAATAGTAAAAAAAATTATAGTAAATTACTATTCAATTTATAAGGGATCCCAATTCATCAGCTAACAAAACATTTACATAACAAAACAATTTATATAATTCCACTGCATTAACAAAACATCAACAAATACAAAATGTTGTGATATTTTTAGGATTCAAACTATTATTATATTCTTTATATTTATTTTTTTATTTTCTCCTTAACTTTTATGATTTTTTTTATGAAGATCAAATTTGCTTCATTGATTGGCAGAGTTGTTGCTCAGAAATATTAACACTAATGTTCAAAAAAATATTTTTTTAAAAATAAAATAAAAAAAAACTCAAGAAAAGATTAAGATAATTATTGTTGCATGACTATATATTTGTTTGTTTGGAATGTAAAGAATATAATTTTTTTTCTAAAAACAATTAAATGATTTTTTTTCTAATGTTATATATCCCATCTTTCTTTGTTTTTCATTATTTATTTCTATTATATAAGTTGAATAGTGTTTATATTGTATGCAAAATAATTTTTGTAATTTTTATATAACTTTTGCAATTGTTTCATCCACAAGTCAATATGGAATTTTAGTTGGATACATATTAGTTTCTACTATCAAAATTTCACAAAATGTTAAGATTTTTTTTTATGTTTTGTATATATAAATTATTAATATTATCAATTTAATATGCTGTGATCATTTTTAAGAATACAAAGTCATGATTACATACAGAATTAAAAAAAAAAAAAAACGAGATCATTCAGACGAAAATTCATGTGTAAATGTGATAAATAGTCATAATTTTTTTTTACTTTTATAACTTCCCTCAATTATTTTTATGGAGAATGTAAAGAAAAAATTAAGCCAATCAGAAAAAAAAAAAAAAAAAGAGAGAGAGAGAGAGAAGAAATTAACCCACAAAATTCAAAATTTTGATATTTATGGTTTCCAAAATGAAACTTAAATGATTTAGGATTTTTTTAGATGAAACATTGAGTGATTAAGGATTTTATAAAAGAAATAATAAATAATTTAGGGTTTAAAAAATAAAACATTATATTAGTTAAGATTTTAAAATAAAAATCCTAAATGATTTAGAATTTCACAAACAAAACTCTAAATTGAAATCCTAAATAATTTAGGATTTCATAAATAAAATTATAAATAAATTTAATTTTAAAATCCTAAACAATTTAAGATTTCACAAGTGAAACACTATATTATTTTAAATTATAAAAATAAAACACTATATTATTTAGGATTTCACAAATAAAACCCTTTATTAATTAATATTTCACTAATGAAATCTTACATAATTTATGATTTCACAAACAAAAATGTTGATCATTTTGGATTCCACACACAAATCATATATTATTTAGGATTTTATATACAAAATCCTATATTACATTTAACGTTGGCCATAAAAGAAAGAGAATAGATAAATAGTTTATTTCGTCAGCTAAAAAAAGAAAGATAAATAGTTTATTTAAATTGAATAATAAATTAATTTAATACCTTTACATTAGACTTACTATTACAAATGAATTATTTCAAATTTTATGATGTTTGTTGCTAATGCACTAATGCTAGAATGTGGATAATAAAAAAATTTATAATAATGTACTATTCAACTTAAAAGAATCATTTTTCTGAAGATCAGTTGCTTAGTATAAGTTAAAATCATATTAAAGAATCTAGTTCTGTTTAGATATGATATTTGGTTCATGTACGTAAATATTGGTTCTTAAGTTTAGAATTGCGTTTGGTTTTCACGTTAATATATTTTTTAAAATTTGTGCAAAGTTAATTTTCAAATAAAATTGTGTAAGATTATTTCTAGATAGTAAATTTTTTTATTAAAAATATTTGATAAATTATTTAATAAATTATTTGATAAATTACTTAATAAATTATAAATTGTTTTCTAGAGAAATATTCAATATGACAAGAAATTATTAAAATAAAAACTATATATTGAATTATACATTTAAAATGAAAAATCAATGCCTACCAGATATAAAACTAAAAATATACATTTAATGTAAAATTATTTTTAGAGAAATATTTAATATATCGAAGAAATTATTAGAAAAATATAAATTGAATTATACATTTAAAATGAAAAGTCAATACTTACCAGATATAAAACTAAATTTGTACATTTAATGTCAATCATATAAATATGTGCATTACCCTTATTCTCAAAAGAATAAACCATCACTTTTTAAATATTTACTACATAAAAAAAAATTTAGGGGAACTTTACATAATTTTTATGTTTAAAGATTTATTATATATGAAATAAGCCTTTCATAAGCAAAATATAAAAATTATCTTTGCACTTAAAAAACTACTTATTTATTATTGTTTTTATTTTATAATCTTTTTTTCTTATTTGTTTTAATCTATTATACTGATTTTGATAAATTCTTTCTCAACATATTTGTTAACATAAGATTTATAATGGGATTGGTTTTTTTTTTTTTTCTGGTTAATCCGATTGGTTATCACATAATTTTTTTATAATAAAATTTATATAACATGATAAAAACTTAAGACCAACATTAATATTTATGGCATGACAATATTAAAAAACAAATTACATATTAAAATTATAAAACTCAAGATATCCACAGGAAAAATAAAATATATCAGCAAGTCATTATATAAATTTTTGAATAATAATATAGATAAGTAAATTTGTGTGCAATTATTTAAAAAAAAAACTTGTCTGCAGATATTGAAAAAATGAAATAAAGAGTTAAAAAAAAAAAAAAAAAAGTAGAAACAGTTTTATATATAGATAGATTATACGTAACTTTCTAATATACTTTTATATCTTTAATTAATTAAATTGTTTCTTATTTATTGCACATTAAAAACTACTATCCGTAAGAGTACTCCATAAAAAATAAAAAAATAAAAAAGTCATTACCTTTAAAGTGACAATAAATTTGGCACATTGCCACCTAGTTCAGAATTATTTTCAAGAAATCTTTAGGCCACCATGCAACATGTCCAAAGAAAGCTATGGTAAGCTCCTGTCACCTTTTGACAAGCTGGAATTCATAAATGCAGTTTTTGAAATGCACTCTGATAAGTCTTCGAGACCCGACGGCTTCAATCCTGCATTCTGCATTCTGTAAAAGATTCTGGGATGTTTTAGGCAACGAAAATTATCAAAATGGCGTGGCTTGAGGCTCTTTTCCAAAAGAGCTTAACAACACCAATATAGCTCTCATTCCCAAGATTGATAACCCCGTCAACATGAAAGACATGAGACCCATTTCACTTTGCATTGTATTGTATAAAATTGTCTCAAAGGTACTTGCCAATAGATTAAAAACTGTGCTCTCCACAAATGCATCTCACAAGAACAGTAGGCTTTCGTGGATGGGCGCTCTATTATAGATTTTTTTTTTTATTAACAAAAGAGAACCTCATAATATATACACTAAAACAAATGGTGATACTAGAAATACCTAATGGCAGATGCCACTGGAGGTTTACATCAAGTCCCACTTCACTGTAAAAGTATAAGCTATGTTACAATAACAAACCACTTTTTATAAACAAAATGTCATGACTAAGGGGCAACAAAGGCATACAATTTAAAATCAAAATTGGATCCGATCAAAATAAATTCATTATTCAACAACAATCCAAAATATACATGTAAATCTAATATACTAAATTATTCCCTATACCCACCAAAGCAAAACAAATATCTATTTCCCTCGTGATTCAAATCACATGTAACAATGACAAACTTTACATTCCATTAAACTCCTAAAATGCAAGCACCAAGGCACCCATTGAGTATATGAGTAGCAAAATGATTCATCCAAAGCTTTGATCCAACTTCATGCATGAAAGAGAATGTCTTGTATCAAATTTTGCACATGAAAAATGTTATTATTGAAAACAATCTTATTTCTAATTTTTCACACCATTCACACAACCGCACAACATAGAATCCTCCACCTAGCTTGCTTATGTCTACCAACTCCCACAAGATAATGTTGATGATAGTGATTCACTATCGTATGAGGGAAAGTCACGAATAAATTTAACCACTCATAGCAAATCTTCCATACATTCATGATAACCGGACACCATAAAACTAAATGATCAACAGTTTCTAAATGACCCGAACAAAATTTACAATTGAAATTCCCATCAACCATACATATATCCTTTCTCATCAAATTATCGCATGAAGACAGCCTATTTCTGAACATTCTCTAAAGGAAGATACTAATTTTTGGAGGTACTTTCATCTTCCAAATATCAGTCTAAATACCATTTTCCACATAATTTTCACGAAAAGCATTGATTTCATCAAAAACCGATTTAATCGAATAAAAATCGCTCACATCTTTGAGCCAGATCCATGAATCCTCAATACGTTGACAAAGATTGTAACTACGTAGTTCAGACTTCAACAAAAATAATAAATTTTTTTCCCACTAAAAATGTTCCCTACGCCACTTAAAATTCTACACCCACATTCCCTCAACCCACTCCCCCATCTCACAAACTTTACTCTCATACTAAATTGTGGTCAAGTACAAACGGGGATACTTAAAAGCTAAAGGCTCACTCACCACCCAAGTGTCATTCCAAAAGAAAGTTTTGTTCCTAGCACCAACCTTTCTCAAAAGCGGAAGCTCAAATCAATTTAACTGACTCATTCTCCCACAAATCTTATAAAAGTCACTCCACCAAATGGAACAATTTGTTTGAACCTCATTCCTAACTAACCCTCTCTACCCTTCAAACTTAGAAATCAAAATATCACACCATAGACAATCATTTTCCTGCATTAGCTCCTATCTCCACTTTTCAAGCATAGATTTGTTGAAAGTAAAAATATTTTTAATCCCTAATCCCCCATTAGTTGTTGATTTACATACGTTTTTCCAACTCTCCCAACATATTTTCCTTTTTTCAACCTCAACACTTCAAAAAAAATCCCTTACAACCTAATAATAGCTTTCCCTACACTCTTAGGTAGTTTTAAAAAAAAAAAAAAGCATAGAAAAAAGAACCGACTTAATTAAGTACACCCTACTTACAAGAGATAATAATTTGTGATTCCATCACCCTAACCTTTTAGACAGCTTTGAAATCACATGAAACCAATTATGATTTGATTAATAACCAAATCATGAATACAATGAGCTAAACAATAAAAAAAAACTTGTTAATATTATGCTATCTTCAACATATATTGCGGAATTTTTAGAACCATGTGAAGGTTAACGTCAGAGAAAGTAAAAATTGGAGTTATAAATTGATTTGGTGATAGAAATCAAAGATTGGAAGAGATAAAAATAATAATTAACCAACTATGCACATGATTTTCTTATTCGAACACTTTTATAAATGAGATAAACCCATGATAAAAAAGAACCGAATAATATAATTATGTATGTATAGTTATAGTTTAGAAGCAGAGTCTTCTCTTACAGGCCTCAAAAGGAGGCAGAGTGTAGAAGCATCCTAATTCTCTAACAAATTCTTCAATCAAATCTCTGCAAATGTAATCCTGCAAAGCCAACCCAATTCTCCCAAGCTCTCGCTTTTCTCCCCATGCAACGTCCCTACACACTTCATCCACACTTTTTGTCATGGCTTTGCTACTCCACATAATCAAATGATCTTCGTCGTAGTTTAGTGCTTTTTTATTCACTATTGACTCACACGACGTCATTTTCTCGTAGATGTATGTGCTGCTTATTTCTTCCTCCCCTGGCTTCTTCAACAGCTGTTGCTTCTGGTTCTGTATTCGCGCTGTCACAGAATGCCACCATCATCGTTAATACTAATACTTGAGCTTTAATCAATTGTAGAGATAGATACACAAATGATGTGATGGATACTAATAATTTGTATATGCTTATTTATGAATTTGAAAGACTAGTTATATAGTTTATTTTTTGGGTTTAAGAGTGATTTTTTTAGGTTATGAGTGATGTACTGATAATATAACAATTTTTTTTTACTGTATGTGCATCATGTTTAACAATGTTATTAATTTTAGTTTAATGATTATATTTTCTTATTTAGATAATCCCCATCAAAATTAGTTATTTTTTTCAACCAAATCAAAAGAAAAAAGTCTCTGAAAAACAATGTTAAAAGAGAATATCACTAATAAACCTGTCTTTGAAATATACTCACTTCTTTTCAAATTATCCGATAATTAAGTTGGTTTAAAAAACATGTGATGTATGTATGTCCACAGTGGTGTCCTTCCAAAAACATAATGAGCCTAGGCAATGTTTATCTCAAGCCACCACCCCGCATGGATGCATAGGTGCAGTACTACCTGTGCAGGAAAGCAGCAACAACAACAAGGCTCTTGGTTGTTGGGGGAGAAGGTGGTTGAGTGGGGCTATAAATTAACAGATCCCTGAAAAAGTGGGTTTCTGCATGCCCAGTGACAGGTGAGGTAAAGCTCCAAAGCTAGCTGCCTCTTTTTCTTTTCAACATGCATCTTTTGACTGCCCCAACTCATGAGGTGAAGCATACTCTCTCTCTCTAGCTAGAGTACCAATTGTGGTCCAAGATCCATCCACCAAAGTACCCCAAATTTATTAGTTTTTTTATTATTTTGGATCAGAAAAATAAAATAAAATAACGTTTGGGCATCTTTAATCTTGGATTCTAGCTAGAAAAATATAGTAATTGTTGGGTAGAGGGGATGTGAAAAAGAATGATCTATAGTGAGCATTTGAAAAAGGGGAATTATTCACTGTTTTCATCATCCTAACACTGATAGCTGTGAATCACTTTATGTTAAATTGGGGGAGGGATGATTGCAGTGGTAAGAGGGAATTAGTTTGTCTCCCACTATGATGGTCATGATGGTGTGGAATACAAGAAGCTATTATTATGATTTCAAAGCTTGGAACCCTAAATATCATGGGTAGCGGCAGAATGTGCTTTTTGATCAAAGATCACTGTCTCTCCTCTTCATGGGTAAGTGTACGAGTAGCTCCTTTAACACCATCAACATTCAACATCAAAGTTAATTACTACAAACTATGCCTCTTTCTAGCTTAGGGAGTATTTGTGATTTGGTATATGACACTTATATTGATTTTATACTTTAGTCATGGCATAATCTTACTACTAATCCCAAATATTAAAAATAAACAATTTTGCTATTAATCTAAAATATAACAGCGAAGCTGAATTATCCGAGCCCACTCTTTTTACTTTAGTCATTTCATACCTAATTCAAAGGGGAAAAGAAAACACTTTTGAAATTTGACATGATTAACTTTAAAAACGAGCAAAAGATGAGATCAAAAGAGGTAATCAGCTCATCCAATGATCTAAATCCTATTTCTTATTCTTAAAAAAAAACATGCATATATAAAACATGATGTACGAAACAGTAACAAGGAATATTCAGGCCATGAGTTAAAACTACAGGATTATATACTTATTTTCTCTTTTAGTTGTATTTTATTTTTGCTTCATTTTTTCATTATTATTATATCACTTTTTCATTTCTCTCTTCTTAGCGCCCAAATCTATCCCAAAATGGGGTAGACGTTAAGTATTATCCAAAACAAAAACTAATTTGTGAATTAAGTGTATGTGTTGAAAAAATGTTAGCAAAAATAAGTTTTGGTTAAAGTTAGTTTTCAAGAGATGTGATTTATATTTAGATGAATTTGTTAGGAAAAGTTAGTAAAATCTAGCTAGTAAAACTTTTTTTAACTAATAAAAAAATATCTAAAATTATCTCAACTTAGAATCAAACATTCAAAGTCGAGAATAAATTTTTCAACATAAAACTAAACATGTCAATAATATTGAAATCAAACGTGTACTGAATAAAAAAAAATGCTAGTTTAAGATAATTAATTATTGATTTTGCAATGAACGAAGCAAATGATACTTTGAGTCCATGCAGAATGTGGAATAATCATGAAAAAAGTGTAATTAAGCTACGTTATGATAAGCTTATCTAATTAAAATATTAGAAATATAACCTATGCCCTATGGTACAATTAAAACATAGCATAATTTAAATTATGGCGAACTTCACCAGAATTTAAACGCAGCCAATTATAACTCATTTTCATTAGCCATGTTAAAATCAAATTAAAATTATAATTTAACCGCTAAAAAAGAACTTAAAAAAAAAAGGTGATGGAAGAAACACCAATGGGGATGCAAACGAAGGTTAGGTTACTGGGCTTACCAAATGAATGCCGTCCCGAGTGGCAACTCGGACTGAGTGGCGAACGAGTGAACTCGTCCAGCACAGACACCGGACTCGGCTGCTGCTGCTCCGCGTTAACCACCGAACACTTCACCTCCGAAACCGTTCGAAATTTATCCTCAAAGCCAATAGAAGCCACCGCCGGCGACGGCGTCGATGGCGGAGGAGGATCGGTCAAACGCACGGCCTCGATGATCTTCTTCAGCGCCTTGAGATCCTCGTCGCACCGCTGCAATGCACCGAGCAGCTTCTGCCTCTTGTCCGCCACCGTATCCGGCGGCGCCGGAGCCGCCTCCAGTCCCATCAGCCTCGCCATCAACGCCGTCGGAGGCGGCTTAACACTGGAGCGGCGAATCTCCGCCGGCAAAGTCGGGCTCCTCGGCACCTCGGAGGACAGCTTCCGATCATCGGCGGCGGCGGGCTTCGCATTTTCAGGCGGCGAAGTTACGGCGTCGACGGAAGAAGCGGGATTCTTATTAATCTGCCTCTTACCTGAGAATAAAGACAAAAGAAAAGAATAATATTACTATTTGTGTGACTAAAAATTTTCCGAACAGATATGGTGTGGGGCCCAGCACGAAACGCACCGAATGTGAGGAAGCGGCGAGAGCGGCGGGAATTGGAGCTGGAGATGAAGTGGAGAATGCCGGACATGCATCCGATGGTCTTGGCGTGAATCTTCTCCGGCGGAGTTTCTCGCCGCGACGACGATGGCGACACCGCGCTGCTTTGTCGCTTCATTATTACTATTATTACTCTCTCTTTCTCTCTCTCACTCTCTGTTTCTTTTTTCTCGTTTCACTCGCGCAGTGTGTTTGCGTAAAAGAGTAACGGTTATCACAAGAACAACGTAGATTAAAGCAAATTGCACGTGGAATGTTAATTATCATGTTTCGGTTACTTTTTCTCTTTTTCGTTACTACTGTCTTTCTTCTTTTACTTTTTGTTTTCGATTTTTCAGATGGTAATTAATTTGGTGTTTTCTTCGTAATTTCTTTACTGGTTAATTACTTCCTCTCTCTCTTTTTTATGATGGAATGGGGGGAGACACTCCCGTATCAATGCATCAATGACATATAATTTTTTTTATATAATGGCAATCCGTACTATATTAGAGTTGATAGCATAGTACTTAGAATATATAATTACTCTCTTTATTTTTTTTTATAAATAAATTTGAAATAAAAATAAACTTCTTACTGAATTAAAATTGACTTCTCACGTTAATTTTTAGAAATATTACATCTTTTAAAAAAATTATATAAAAAACTTTTACAAATTAAGTATAATTAAGTATGCGTGAATATAAAATACCCAAACTCACATTCATAAACTAAGGAGGCTAGCCCAAGTCATGAGATAGACTGCACGCGGATAAAAAAAAATGTTTTGATGTTTTGATATTTTAATATTATAAATACTTATTAGATATTTTTTTTTCTTTTTATTAAATTATATCACCTATTATATTTATATTTTTTTTTCTTTTTTTTTCTTTCAAAATATATATATTAGTGTAGAGGTATCTAAATATCCTTATTAAAAAAAAAATGAAAGTTTCGTACCAAATCTTTTTAACTAGTTGTATAAATTCCTAAGATTTTGTAGTAAGTAGTATTAGTGATTGGGCTGAGGCAAATCCGTGGAGTAGTTGAGTGAAGTGAGGTAGTGAGGTTAGTTGCACGGGATCCCAGTGAGTGCCACGCCAAAGAGGGAAA
Source organism: Amphicarpaea edgeworthii (assembly GCA_014843725.1). Lineage (NCBI taxonomy): Eukaryota > Viridiplantae > Streptophyta > Magnoliopsida > Fabales > Fabaceae > Amphicarpaea > Amphicarpaea edgeworthii. The sequence goes on from CM026325.1 coordinate 9,289,991, forward strand.
AGGTATCAGCCAATGTCTCGTTAAAAGGAAAATAAATAAATAAATAAATATTAAAAAAAAAATGCTCTTTTAACACATTCTTTTTTAATACATTTTTTCTAATTCTTTAAAATTTATCAAAAATTATAAATTAGATGAATTTCACTTTCAATAGTCCTATTTAATAATTCTTTTTTGATTTCATAATTTATAATAAAACAAATTATCAATAAAAAAAATATATATATTCAAAGGAATGGGTACCGATGACTCAATTGTTGATATCTTCCGCATCCAATTATGCATGACACTCATTATTAACACTGAATTCAGGTCCCAGTTTGCAACCTGCTTTCAATTCTAAAAAATCTAGTTAAATAGTCTAGGTTTTTCCATTGGCTTTGAGTAAAACTTCAAAATATACAGTAATTTGTAATTAAATCTCTGTTACATATTGCTAGCATCATTCATTGTTGCTACCTGTTTTTACGCTAATTCATAATGCCTTGCATGGTTTATTAGGTCATCTGACCTACTTAATTTATAACACTAAAGAATACGCTAATTCTATTATTTCGTACCTTGCCTCAATCCGTGGATTATTTATTAGGTCATCTGACCTACAAGTCTAAGGGATTCCTAATTTTTTTTTAAAGTTGTACTCTACTTATTTCAGTAACATATCAATAAGACAAGAAGATAAGAAAGAATGATACTTTTTTAAAACATATCAATAACATGTCCATATTTAGTAGTGGTATTTTTTAGGTTTAAGAAATTATTCTAAAATCATCTAATTATAAGAATAAAATTTCCTTTTTCACTACCGACATTATCCATTTATTTATTGAGCAACACCTAATTTTGTTTCCTATCTTTCGTACGATTCAACATTTTTGTTTTTTTTTTAAACTAACTCTCTATCAAGATACCAACAAATTCAAATAAAGAAATAATATTATTCTTATTCGGTCTACAAAAACTCCGATACCAATACATTTGTTTTTTTCCATCCAACGTAGGGAAGTCAATTTTACATTAAAGGAACATCAAGAGTTTGGTCCAAGTCAAGGAATTACTTTGCCTATAAAGCTATTTCATCAATCCATCACCATTAAAGTGAGGAAATTCAAGTTTCGTACATCGCCATAGTTTGTTTGACCCATTGCTTGATGAGACGAATTTGCCACAACACCATCTTCTTGTGTTGCCTCACCCTTGCCACCAATTTTGTCTGCTAAATAGTTAAGCTATTGATCAAATCTCATAGCTCCCTCTAACACTTGTACGTTTTCTATTCTTACAGGTAAAAAAATCGCATAACTCCCTCATTTATTTCTCATGGTGTTCATTATTTTCTCCAATAAATGCCTCAAGATCTTTTCCTAACTTGTTTCTTGTTCCCACCATATTTTTTGGGTAACTAAATAGTTGCCAATTGATCACATTCATGGGAGGATTCCCCAAGTGCTTTGGTACTTTTTTTTTTTTTTTCTCTAATAAGTATCCAAATCTTTTATTTGTTGCCCACATGGTTAACCTTAATGTTTTGATCGATAACCTTTCATTAATTGTGTACTCCCTTTTAACAATTTTTCTGTATATATATTAAATTTTTGTATGATTTTAATATGCCTTCTACTGGAGCATGCATAGGAAGTAGGAAGACAGAGACAGAGATATATATAAAAATCCCTTTGCTTTTGGCTTACTCCATGATTACCATTAATTCATAGCTTAAATAGAAAGTCATCGATTATTATAAATAAATAAAAGAATGACATAAAGAAAATAAAAAGATTATCGTCATTGTCTCATCGATGTCAAGTTGGTGGATTGTCCAGCAAATGGAATTTTTCTGCTTCATATTAAAAAAAAAAAAAAAAAAAAAACTGGATCGAATTCATGTTGCAAAAGAAGAGCTTAATTTGTTATTCTTATTTATACCCAAGTTTAGGGCTAAATTTCAGTAACATTTGTTTTCAGAAAAAAAGACAAGAGAAACATAAGACTTGTTGTTTGTGTTCTATTTTTTTTTTTAACTGTTAATAGAATCATTTTTAAAATCTATTTTTTAAAAGAAAAAGAAAAGGAAAAAGTTAAGTTAGGTAAAACTAATTTGAAAGCAGCTTTAAAAATTAGAAAATAAAACAAGAATTAAAGAAGTATAAAAAAGATATCGATGTTGTGGATTTTATTTTTAAAAACAATTTGATATCTTACATTTTTTTTTAAAATAATTGATTAAAAAACACAACGTTAAATAAAAAAAATTATTTATATTTTAAAAATTGTTAGAAATAGTTCCAAACAGGTTTTCTTTCAAATTCCATCAATGTCTACTCTATAATATTCTTTTTCTTGTCCCATGGAAAATAATGGTTAACTAGAAATCAGGGGTTGGAATAACCTTTTGTCCGAAAGATATTGTCAAAACACTCCATTCATAAATCTAATAAACTTCGTCTAGTGTAAGTCCTCCCATATTTAAACCGTGAGAGTGTTTAATTATTAAAAAGTTTTGTATTTGATTTTTATTGTACGTAAAAAAAAATTTGAATCAATGAAAGTTATATACTGTGAACAGAATTAGTTTTTAATCTAGTGAGTGTACAAATACTTGTAGTATTTTAACTTTGGAAAAAAAAAAATCACTCCCTTGATAATACTCACTATTGAAACTAATTGTTTTATTTTTTATCTTTTAGCTTTTTATGTAACTTTTGGATTTAAGACTAATTTTCATTTCACACAACAAAATTTGTTTGTTTGTTTCTTTTTAGACAAGTATAATTTAGTTAATATGAACATGTAGATAATTCATGATGATAAACTTTATCATTAGTTTTTAGTCTCACTTTTTATGATTATTCATGGTATTATATAAATGTATTTTTCTAATACTTATAAATCGTTCTTGTGATCGTCACAACATCCTACTCTAATGATAAGATCCAATAAAAATGAATTCTTAACCATTGGTTGAAGAATTCTTTGTAAGAGATGTTCAAAGTACAATAAAATTCTCTTTCTAACTAGAGACATATGATTAAAAGTTAAAACAATCCTACCTCAGTTAATTAACGTATTTGCTGTTTCGAATAGTATTAAATTTCATATTCTATGTAAAAGAACTTAATTAAAATGAAAAACCTCACTATGGGCCAAATGTTTTTCATAAGCTTTATTTCTGAACGTTGTAGAAGTTTCGTAATAGTGCCTCAAATGTACTCCAGTATTAAATTGGGTGTAGTAAATATTGACCTAATTGCTTAGTTGACCTCAACGAATAATAACAAGTTGAGAGAAAATAATTATTAGCCGCCGCAACTTTTAGGCATTTTGACAGTCTTCGAAAAATATAGCAGCTTCGCGAACATTTGGTTTTTATAGTTATAGATGAAAAATACTACTCTATAATAATACAATAAGAAAAAAAAAAAAAAAAAGTACTCTATTCCCCACATGATAAAAGTAAACGTGACTACAAATGCAATTACGATACAATTACTTAAGACTTTTAAAAAATATTAATATTGCGACCAAAATTTAAAACCAGGAGCATATTAATATTACAGGGAAGCACTAAAAAAAGGTCAGTTACTGTAAATCTGTAATTTCAGCAGCTCTGTCAAGTTTTTTGTCTTTACAATTGTAATTATGCTGAAATTAATATAGAAACTACAGTAAATCAAAATTATCTAATAGTTTCTCGTAATTAAATGGTGACATTAGTTATATTGGCCGCAACATCAAGAATTAATTTAAAATCACGAATGAAACCAATATTGAGGAGCTTTAATTATGAGTTGATGAATGTAGTGTAGTGAAACATCGTTGAGAAGGTTCAGAGACAACAGTGCTAGCTCGATCTGTCTCACAGTCACAGAATGCTTTTTGTTATGATTTAACTTTGAGAAATTGATTAAGAATTTAAAATTGATTTTAGATAATTTTTAAAATATTTTATTTTACATGGAAGAAGAATTTTTTAAAATTGATTCAATCTCAGAATTGATCTGAATAAATTAATAACAAGTTATAGATTAGATTTAAAAATTTTCAGTAAAGCTTACTTTAAAATCAATTCTAAACTAAATCAAATCAAAACAATTGACCAGAACCAATTCCTAACAACTCTTCATACAAAATGGTGCATGATAAAGTTTTTCCGGTTAACAGCTCTTTCCACTTATTTATTCCATATAAAATTCATACAACAATGCAATAACAAGTAACATTCCTGATTCAGCTGTTACGCATCCATCAAACCAATGTTTCACACACAATTCACAAGAAAGTAGCATCAGCATTCTCATCGCTGCAATAGAGGCAAGGATGCTGCTGCTGCAACCCTTCAGTTTCCAGCATCTTCCTTGCCATCACCACAACCTCTCTGTTGCTAACTGGACCAGAATTCTCCTTCAGCACCCTCTCAACCGCATTGCTGAACGCTCCATAAGCCTTTTCCTCGCCGCCGGCCGCGGCATTCGGGTTCATGTCAGCGGATGTCTCGTCAGCCTGGCAGCCGCTCAGCAGAATCCCCTCGTCAGGCCTGAGCGGCTCGAGGCCAGGCAGCGGCAGCAGCGGCGGCGTCCGGAACCTGAGGCTGGCCGCCGAGCCAAAGAGCTCCAGCAGATGGGTGCCAATGTCCGTGGTGTTGACTTTTGTTAGTGATGAGAGGTGCTCCATTATGGACTCAAAAGGGATTGACTTTGGGGTGCTTTTGTAACTGTGTTTTGAGGTGGTGGAGTTTTTGTCAATTATTGAGGATGGTCCTATCTGTTCTTTTTCTTTGTCTATTAGGCCTCCACTGTGGCATGAATCTGAGAGGATTGTCAGACTTGCACCCTTTGGAAGCTTGTTCACTAGTTGCCGGAAGTCCAAATCTATTGTAAAATGACAATAACAGTAAAAATATATCAGTTCTATAAGTATATGATGTTCCCTGTGGTAAGAGGGTCATCTCATGTAGTTCAAATATAGATAGAAGGTGTGTATACTCTGTTTCATAGCTTCATCTGCTTTTGTAAGCACTTCTTATCAAAACAGTTTATCATGTCTCAATAAATTGTTTTCAACTTACTTCTGTCTAACGTAGCTTATGAAAACAACTTATAGTTTATATGAAACTAGTTAAATCATATTTCTTCTTTCATTATACGTTTTTTTTTTTTTTTTTTTTTTGTGAAAACTATAGTATTAATATGGAGAGACACTCAATTACTAGCGGAACCTGTTAGTAGAGGCCCAACTATAATATCACTATACAGGTCCAGACTGCAATCAGTTTCATATGAATCGCAACTACTTCATGTTTGGATTTTCTTTTGAAAACTCCAAGTCCAACTTTAATACGAATTTTGAGATACATCTAACCATTTATCCTAAACGCAAAAGAAATAATTTTTCAAACTTAATTTCAAATTTTCACTGATAATCCAAACACACTCTTAGTAAATTCTTAAACACTACAGAATTTCTCTATAATGGAAAGTCTAACAAGCATAAGTTTTTTTCTTGTCAATACCTACCAGGTAGCATAAGTGGTGTAAAGGGGATTGAAATTTAAGTAAAAATTCGTCCTAAATTCTTAAAATGTGTTTGGTTTAACGTTAGATAGAAAGAACATACATTTTGATGCATATTTTTGTAAAAAGTAAGATTTCAAACTTGAACGATTGTTTAGATTTGAAAGTTACCAAACATGTATTAATCACTTGTGTCAATTCAGGTTAATCATAAAAAAAAAAAAAACTTATACATAATTATTTCTATAAAGTACTTACAATAAGTCTTTAATTAAGTTGTTTATACTTAAGGTGTAGGACTTATTGTGCATAAGAAGGGCCAAAAAAATGAATGTTGTAAAGTGCATATTTGAACTATGTGATTGGAGAGGGAAAACATTATACAAACCAGTAATGAGATTGAAGTCACAAGGCACAATAGCCTCCTCATGGCGAAAGGGGTGACCATGTTTCTTGGAAGGAATCCTAGTGCCATGTCCACTATAGTGAAAATAGAGCACATCCCCTGCTTCAGCACCACCAACCATCTTAGCCAGTGCCTCCTTAATGTTAGCACCAGTTGGCAATGTAGAACACTGAGAAGGTGCATCAGTGAGAACCTCAATATTACTGAGATCAAACCCAAATCGCTTCACCAACGTTTCCTTCATTGCCAACACATCGTTTATGCAACCATGCAATTCGTTGCTTGTGTTGGGGTAATTGCAACCCACCAAAACAGCAACCCTCTTGTTTTTCTTCTCCATGTTTGTTTTGATGTCACTTTGATTAATTTCTTAATGTGATTGTGATTGCTTTATATAGTTATTGGGGAAGCATTGGCATTGGCTCTATTCCTTTGGATTTGGCACAAGCAACGTTGTTGTGAGTTGTTTGTGTTGCCTTAGAAGAGAGGGAACTTCTGTTTTTGGATATGACAAAAGCATGTTATGTGTGTGTGAAGGAGTTTGTGCAACCAACATAACATTTGTTAGAACTTTGGATATTGTTACGTGGGAAACAAAAACTATGGTTAATTTATTTTGCAGCGTGAAAAGTTGTTAAAGCAATCACTTACAGCATGTTTGAAAAAACGTCCGACTTACGTCAATGTCAACCTCTCATTTGTAACTTGTGCATCTTTATTCAATTTGGACGTGAAAATTAATAAATATGTATGTTGCTTACACTGAAGCAAACATGCATCTAATTAATCATGTTTTCATATTAAATTGCTAATTAATTGGTGAATCTCAGGTTTTAAAAGTGATTTTGCACCAAAAGTATGAAACTAGTAAGTGAATTATTGTCACGAGTGTCAAATTCCCCTTTCTTTATTATTTTTCCTCTTTTATTTATGTTTTAACCAATAAAAATGAAGAATGTGTTTCTTATTTAACTTTGTAGTAGCTTTTTTGTAGCTTAGAGCCTTTCTTGGATAAATGGGATGTTAACTTCATGTTTTTTACTATGTGAAAATTTTACTATATTGCATTCTTTTTTTGTGAAGTTGAATTTTAAAGCAAAGAAGAATGCCCTCATTTAACTTGGAGTTTTGATCCAAGCCTAAGCAATAATATCACAATAGTCCCTTCACGTATGAGAAACAACTTAAACACTTGAAAATGACATTTTACTGCGTATCCAAAAAAACATATACAATCAGCTAAACATTTTAGAAAACATTTAGGCTATGTTTGGAGAAAAATTAGTAATGTGATCTTGAACATTTGAATGTATATTCCTAAGTTTTTAAACACAAAATAAAAAAATAAAAAGGAAAAATTATTATATTTTTTAGTTAAATATATATTTTTTAAAGTCTCGCGGCTTAATTATATCCAAACATGGAAATAATGGATCAATTAGAATGGGTTCTTCTGATACTCACTAGATGGTTTGGGGTTCAATCATGCATATGAAAATAATATTTGTCCAGAAGAAGAATGGTAGCATTCTACACTTCAAGAAATGTATTTTTTTTTGTTTAAATGGCCATTGTGGACTAGTTGGAACTTGGAAGCCAAGCTAAGCTATATAAACTTATTTTGTTTAAAACAAAATAAATAATTAGTTAATTAATTTAGCTATTTTTGTAATATTCATGACAAATCGCCGTGACTTCTGTTCGACAAACAGCACTTGCGTGCAAGTATAAGTTGCGCATTTCTTCCACCGGCCACAAAAAATGTGAGCTACATTGGACAAGTTCTATTCTTGCAAGTGATGGACACCACACAAGTTTGTTCCCCATTCATATTGAACATTCTAACTTGTAAACCTCAATCATCATTCCTTCAGCTTAAGTAAATCTTTATAATTATAATACGGAATTAATTTGATTTAGAAAAAGAGTTCAAAAGGGTATTTTAATTCAATCTCCATGTTTAGGATGTTATGATCAAGCCCAAGCCCAAGTCTCTATAAGTCAATATAAGTAAGAATACTCATGTTCCTGGTGCTTCTGAAAAGTGAGTAACCTCAATTACTATTTGCACCTCCAAACTTTTCAAAATAATGTGAAAAGACAGGGATACCCTGTCTGTTTTTCCCTACACCCCCTCTCCTTCACACTGCACCCCATTCCTTCATATCGTAGTCTTAATTTTCTTACTTCTAACCTTTTAAAATTATTTCATATCTCAGATACATCATGCAACCCCCAATATATTTGGATAGAGAACAACAATTTGATAGTTTTAAATAGGAAGAAAACACTGATGGGCCTAATTTTAATTAATTTTCAAAATAAAAAAAAGATTAATTAAGTTTAAAAAAAACTTAAGGTACCAAAAAATATAATTAAACTTCTATTTTATAGCATATTAAAAAATAAACTTTAATAATAAATAAATTTCAATTCTAATTTTTTCCAGCTTTAACCACATATTTCTTCATTATTCACTTAAAAAAGATTTAACAAATAAACTATTGCAATAATAATTAATTAACATGAGTTCAAAACTCATAAACCTGCAACGACTAAACTTTAAGCTGACTATATGCAATTTTCCACCCTTATTGAGGTCATAACTACAAAATCCTGACATTGGTGTCTTTCTTTTCCGACAAAATCCTCACATTCACAAACCGAATTGGCAACTAAGCTCCTTTAGATATAGACAAGTGATGATGTATTAAAACTTCATCAATGTGGAGACTCAGATACATTTCAGGAGGGGAAGAAGAAAATGAAAAACAAAAAAAGTTCAAAGATCTTTCCAAACATTGAAGTCAGTAGAGGCATTATAGTTGATAATATTGTCTTGACATCCTATAAAGAAGACACTACGAAAGGTATCAATGTTCACTAAAGCATGCGCTTTGTGAATAGGAGTGGCAGCTACAGCAATCTCATCTCTGCCTAGGATCACTTCAGCATAACCTTTCTCTTCCTCCTTATTCTCTAACTGCAAAACATTAATAACTTGATTTATGTTTTTGTACTCTCTAAAATGATTTTCGACCACATGCAATGGAACTATCATAATTGATAAGGGAGTGAATATTCTGTGGATTTTTTTTTTTATTGATAAATATTAATTTGATAGTTTTGTTACAAATATTCCTTCCCCTACTCCCTTAACTTTTTTTCAATCATCTAATTAACCTTATATATCCAATATTTCGTGTACTTTATTATGTGTGTGATTGGGATGAGACCATATAATAATAATAAACTTATATATACAATAAATTATTATTATTATTATTAAGTTAAAATATATTAAGCAAAAAAATCCTAAGAATCTTTTAGTTTAAAAGTAATTTATTTTATTTGATTTGTTAAGAAAGTAATTTTTTATAATAAATTATGAAAAAAATAAAAAGACTAAAATTAATAAACAATAATTTAATACTAGTAACTTTTAAGCACAATATCTAAAACAGTTATTTATCATAAAATAAAAAATCATATGATTTTAATAATTTAATTAAAATTAAAAAGTTGTGTTACCCTAAACTTGGTTGCAGCGCCCCAAATGAGGAATGTCTCATTACAATCGTGGTGTCTGTGATTCGCTCTTAGCTTCCCTGGCCGAATTTCTCCCACGTGAACCGACGCACACGTCACTGCTCCACCTGCACGGAATAATTCCCTCAATTGCGAGCGAGAACACGAAAACGACGACGTATTCGAATTGAATCGTATCGTATCGTACTACCTGAAATGCCGGAAGCGAGGGCGAGATCGATAGGATCGAAGATCCAGCCGCGGCTGTCCTTGGCGACCTGCGAAGACGCGAACCTGACGAGATTGGCCCTGAGGTCCACGCGCGAGGAGGAGCGAAGCGGAGCGTAGGCCACGCGCTGAACGCGGAGTGAGATCCACGCGACCAAGAGGAACGCGGCGAGGACGAAGGGGATGGAGTGAGGCCTCTGCAGGAACCACGTCACCACCGAGAGACGGATTGGCTGCTGCAACGACGCCGTTTGCGCGTTTATGTACCCGATTCTTCTCGCCGCCGCCGCCGCAGGCATTGTGCTGCCGCTGTTGCTGTTCCTCTCTCTTTCCACTCTCATCTCTTCTTCTTCTTCTCGGAAACGGAACATACACTGCCTAGTGTTGTTTTATTATCTTTTTCCTTCGTTTCCTGTGGATGAAATTCTATGCCGTTGTGTTTTGCAGCTTATTAACGAAAAAATAAATACATCGTGAGTAAAATATGGATACTATTATTTAATATTTATTCAACAAATGTTGTGACTTGTGAGTATTCATTACAAAAGGTTTTAAAAAGTTAAAGACACTAGTACTATTTTAATTGAATAATTAGTTGAAGTGAAAAATTACTACGGGTTAAGCCGTTAGAAACCCAAGCCAGTTGTTATTTACATCTTCCAACTTTACTAATATACATCGTTTTTAGAAAGTATTTTTTGAAATATTAAAAGGGACAATGAGTTATAATCTATCCTATATGATAAATTTATTAATTTTCATTTTATAATAATTACTTTTAAAAGTTATATCAGTAGTAATTTATGAATTTATTAAATTTTAACACAATTCAAAAAGTAAATTCTAGAAGTGTCAAAATTTTAACATTTTTTCTTAGAGAAATTTTAACATTTTAAAACGTACTTTTTTAAAAGTATTAAAACTTTAATGTTTTAGAAATTATTTTCTGAAGCCAATTTTCATAATGAAAACTAGCTTCATGGGTTAGGAAGGGCCCACGTGTTAGATATCCTTCACAAAGATATCATATCATTTTTTCTCAAAAAAAAAAAAAAAAAAGGAAAAAAAGAAGAAGGAAAGATGATACCAGAATGACTTGATTTTCCATTGCCCTTGTATTATAAGTTTACAACACAAGAAAATATAGCAGTACCTTACATTATTTATGGATAATACTTAATGTTTCATTATATCCAAAGTTGAAGCCAACAAAGAGTAATGGTAACAAATTATAAAAAAGAACAAGTCATATTAACGGTGGTTGAAGACTAGTTGAGTCTTGCTTTCTTCTTCATCTTCATCCTCATATTGGGACAACCTTGTGAGTCCAAGAGGCTCCACACTATGTGATGAGGGTGTTGTGTCCATTGCAAGGTCAAAGCTAGGTGTATGGTCATTGAAGTTTCTCAAGTTCATGATAAGATTGGTGGAAGCACATGAATTGTTGGAATATGCTGGTTGTAGTGCTGCTACATTCATGTTTGGTTGTTGTAGTTGTGTAGTTTGAAAAGCACTTGCATAGACAAACTTGCTGTTCATCAACTGAGTTTGCAACATTGCTAACTCTGCTTGTAAAGATGCCACCTGAATTGGATAAAAATTGAAGAATTATTTTTAAAAAAATTGGTCTAAACAAGTGTATACTCCATGGAAACTAATTATATTCTAAGGTATGAGTTGTGGGACTTATGTGGGGCTCACACTATTTCTTCTCAATTTCTCCCAGTCTCCCTTATTGTGTGAACGACAAAGTTCTTCTTTATTTAATTTCAGAAAAAGTTCTTTTTATTTTTACTTTTAATTACAAAAATATATCTTAGTGTCATTTTATTATTTTAGGTTCAAAAACTTGTAGAAGATAAAACACTTATACGAACTTTTAAAGCTAGGAAATATAATAAAATAAATGACATATTTTTGTAATTAAAAATGAAAATAAAAGTAAAAGTAAAATCTATTTTTCAAACTAAACATACCTTGATATTTTTTTTTCTTCTTTTTTCCCTTTGGTTATGTTTTTGCTATAAATAATCTTAGAGAAGTAATGTTATACAATAAAATTTAGAGTAATCATATATAGACATAAAAATCATTTAAAAAAATTTAGAGTAATGTTATACCACCCTTTGGATCTATCTAGGAGTATATGAGCAAGCACAAAATCATTTACTATATCCAACTAGTGCATACACTCGTTTATCCATTTTAAAAATCAAACATGAATAACATAATCTGGACCAATCCTTTAATTAAGGTACTAAAGAAACATTTTTTCAAAGGTTCACAACTTGGTAAAGAAAATTAATAATTTAATATATATATATATATATATATATATATATATATATAAACTAAAAGCAGAAAGAATTAAACAGGTTTCATAAAAAGAAACTACATACAGTACGAAACCTGTGCTCATGAAAAGTATGAAACACTCATTTTTTGTGTATTTGATTGGTTAATGATTAAATAAAAAAGAAAAGGCAAAAGATATATTTGTGGAAAATTATGAAAAACTGTTGAATTAAGTTTTCGTACTTTCGTGCGTGGTATCTTTTGCACCATTAGATTTTCCTCATTTTATTGACTTTAAATTAAAAAAAAAAAAAAAAACTACCTGTTGTTGTAGAGCAAGGATGGTGGAGACACAACCATAGACCGGATCAGATAGCCTTGCTTGAGCCTCATACGATATGGTTGTTGCCGCTTCGTGGCGGCGATTCACCGGAATGTTGGACAAGAGCTTTGACACATTGCTAGCCCCAAACACTTTGTGCACAGCTGCAAACTTGGCCGCACCCTGGTCACTACCAAAGTAGGGTGCAAAAATGCATCCTCCAATGCACTTTCTTCTCAAGAACTTGCAAGCCCCACATGGCGTCGCGGGCAAAGATCCACCCGCCGCCATTGCTTCATCTTGTGTTTGTGTTGTCAAGGCACGTTTGGAAGCAGTGCTTCTGCGTCTGCTTCCAGACGCACCACCATCACCATTACCATCAGTACGACCCTGTGGCTCGGCCATGTTGATAGTTAATTAACTAGAGTATTGTGGTGTAAGAATAAAAGAGAAATGTGATGGTGTTGATGCTTATATGGGGGATGTGCACGTTGGTCTTGTGAGGTTTTTGTTGTTTGAGAGAGAAAACGTTTAAGGTTGGTGAGTGAGGGAGAGTGTGAGGGATCACATGCATGTGATGAAATTGTTGTTGTTGATGTTATCTCAGGTTTGTTAGATTGAATGTATATAATATTGAGAAAGTGATGAAAAAGTGGTTGTGTGAAACTTGAAAAGGTTGTCTTTGTGGGGAAAGCACAAAAAATGCGCAGTCTTTAATTTGTTGCTCTTCGCGTGTGGGATGGTACATGGCTAGAAACTCATCCAAGATTAGCCTTTTTTATTTTTATTTTTTTCAATTTCTTTGTTCTTTTTTTATTTTATAAGCAATATAACATTAATTAATTTGGGCATTTAAGATTATTTTATGAAGTAGATGATTGATTTAAAATTATAAAAATGAGCATGTTTATATGATATTTTTATATAAATTTTTAATTTTATTTATAGATGAAAAAATATTTTGTGGTATTTGTAATTTTGGTTTCAAGTTTTTAGTTAGTTTTAAACTTTTGTAATTTTTATTTATAGATAAATTATTTTAATTACATTTTTGTACTTTCAATTACTATATATGTATTTTTTTTTTCTTCATATTATCTATTCTACTGTTAACCTTATACTATTTCTTAAAATATTTTTTTTTATCAAATTTAAAATGAAGTAAAAACAAACTTTGGAGTAGACATCATACTTTCATTATGTTAATTAGTAATGGTTAAATAATAGAATGTAAATAATGTAATGATTAAAGTCAACAAGGAACTATACAAAATATTTGAAAAATAGTGCAAGATAAAATAAACCTATAACCTATTAATATCAATATCTTGAAGTATAATATTGGAATAATAAATAAATATTTAAAATAGTATAATGGTTAAAATAAATAATGTAATATCAAAAGTTGTTAGCGGTAGGGGTGTTCGCGGTGCGGTTTGGTTTGGTTTTTGGGCAAAAAATGGTTCGAACCAAACCTAAAATAAAGTCGCGGTTTGGTTTGGTTCGGTTTTAACATAACATCAAATCCAAACTAAACCAAACCAATTTTTTGCGGTTTGGTTCGGTTCGATTTCACGGTTTTTTTTTAATCTATTATCATAATTTAATTTTTTTAATTAAACTCACATAATTATTTTTTTTTTATTAAATTTTGATTTACATATTTTATTTTAAAAAATATTATTTTTACTTCTATTTAACATTATTATAAAATGATATTATTAACTTTTTTTTTAACATAATAATAAATCATGTTTCACTCTATATTTAATTTAATGTTATTTAGTAATATCAATATATCTTTTTGTAATATATGAAAGTATATGTCATAATATATTACAAATTTATTATTAAAAAAAATATATTATAAATCACATATTATGATCATAAAAAATTAAAATATTGTTAGTGAGATAATATTAAATATTTAAAAGTAAATCAATATAATTATAGAATACGGTTTGATTCGGTTTAGTTCGGTTTTTTATAATAAAATCCAAAAATTGAACCAAACCACAAAAAATATGCGGTTTTGAAAATTTTTGATCCATGCGATTTTTCGATTTAATCGGTTTTCGATTTTTTGGGACGATTTTGCGATTTAGTTCGATTTTATTCGGTTTATGAACACCCTAATTAGCGGAAGTAATTTAACACTTGAGTCACTTAATTTGACAACTTTCAACTTGGATATGAAATAATAACCAAAGGTATCACTTTACTAAAAAAAAAAAAAAGGTTCAATCCAATGAGAGAAGATTAGTTGAGTGTGAAATAAGAAACTCCAAATACTTTATGGTTAAACCAAATAAATAATATAATATAAAATATCCAAAACATAACCATAAAAAATAAAATAAATTTATTATCTACCATCATATATCAGTATCTTATGTAATAAAAAGGTAAAAATAAGAAAACCCTACCTTAGATAAAAAAAAAAAAAAACAAAAAAAAAAAAAAAAATCTTACTTTATTAGTAGAAGAAGAGAGATAAAAAAAAATACTAAAGTCATACCTTAAATAGGAAAAAAAACTTCCGTAAAAAAAAAGAAAAAAAAACTACTGACTGTTCGGTAAAATATATTTTTATTTCTCTTAAAAATAAAAAATTTAAGTTTTAGTCCCCCTAAAAATTTTAATCTATTTTTTATCTTGTAATTTAAAATTTTTATTTTTTATCCGAAGAACTTTCTAAATCATTTGTTAAAAGGACAAACAATAAGCCAAAAATTGTTAGAGTATAAAAATCCAACTTATGAAATTTTTAGAAGAATTAAAATAAAAATGTATTTTATCCTTTAAAGTTTAATCCCAACAGTAGAAAAAAAAAGAAAAAAAAAAGCATAATACTTGAGGTGTCCGAAGAAGTTAGAGTATTTAAGGAGAAGCCAATACTCGAAGACAAAGACGCTGCTTCTATCAAAAAGCTCGAATAGTCGGATAAGGACGGTAAGGGCGTTGCAGTATTCATCACTCTCTTTTTCTCTGCAATTTTTTTGTTTTTCACAGTTTTCGCTTAAGGTTTATTATTACGATTCTTGAACATTTTACCTTTCCATGCCAGTATTCTAGATATTATTATTCTTGTACTGAATCTTGTGTTAATAATAATATCTATTGTTTTTAATTGGTTAGGTTTTCTTGTGGAATATGATGCAATAAAACACAGTTATTATTGTCTTTGCAGAACTTTTTTCAATGGCTTCCCAAATTATCCGTGAGTGGTCTGGAATCAACACATTCGCGCCTGCTACCCAGACTAAGCTGCTTGAACTCTTGGGAAAACTCAAACAAGAGGTTTTATTTTTATTTTTATTTTTTTTATTTGCCCTCTCAAATTATACCTAATTTTTCATTCTTTTTATTATTGTTTATGTTTTACTGATTCTGCTGTGCGAATTTCATGTTTGTTGTTATGGTGGTAGAATGTGAACTCCTTGACTATACTTGTGATGGGAAAAGGTGGTGTTGGAAAATCTTCAACTGTGAACTCCATCATTGGGGAAAGAGTGGTTTCGATTAGTCCTTTCCAGGTATGTGATGGTCTACAGGGTGGTTAGGACCTGTTTGTTTGGGTTAACTTCTCTAGAAGATTTTTTAAGAGAAAAAGATATGAATAAAAAATGAAATGAGTTTCTTCATAAGTTAAAATTGGCTTCTTCCATAGCTAATTTGCAGAAGTTCTCTCATATAGATTTTTTAAAAGATGTGGACTTCTACAAATTAGCTATAAGAAAAGTCAATTTTAACTTGTGGAGAAGCTCATTTTAGTTTTTCTCCTAGAACTTCTTCTAGAGACGTTTACCCAAACATGCCCTTATTGTGTAGTTGTCCAATTACTATGTTTATGTGTGAGTAAAGTTGTTCTTATGTTTCAAAGTCAGAAGGGCCGAGACCTGTGATGGTGTCGCGATCAAGGGCTGGTTTTACATTGAACATTATTGACACTCCTGGTCTCATTGAAGGGGGATACATCAATGATATGGCACTTGATATAATCAAACGGTATATATGCTTATTTTCTTCTGCTTGTGTTTATATGTAACACTTCACCAGTAAAGCACGTGTTTAGTCTTGAAAATTATTTACTGTCTCTGTTCTTTTTCTACTTACCCTTTTTTCCTTCTTGTTTTGTGGGTTTGTTTGAGTAGTTTCCTTCTTAACAAGACCATAGATGTGCTGCTTTACGTGGATCGCTTGGATGTGTATAGAGTGGACAACTTGGATAAGTTAGTTGCCAAAGCTATAACAGATAGTTTTGGCAAAGATATATGGAACAAAGCTATTGTAGCACTCACACATGCCCAGTTCTCTCCACCTGATGGATTGCCTTATGATGAATTCTTTTCACAAAGATCTGAGTCTCTCTTGAAGGTTCTTAGGTCAGGTACCAGGATAAAGAAAGAAGCCTTTCAGGTATTTATCTCTGTAAATTGAATCCAATCCTTCAAATGCATCTAAGTTTGTCAAAATTGTATAGGCATCAGAAGTTAAAGCATTTAGATTTGTGTGCTCTGTTCCTTGAATGGACATGTAGTTGTCAATCCCAAATAGTCAGGCAGAGTGGCCAACCTCAAAACTGCTATAGTGGTGTGGGGATGGCAGTAACCCAGATGACAGCAATTTTGAGGATTGTAGATACAAGCTAGATAATTTATATTGCCCCTATATAAATGCCTCATATATAAAGAGTTACACAATGTGAAAGATACATTCATAATTAATTATCAAAAGTCAAATTCCTAATCTATACAGTATATACACAAGTTAGTAAAAATAAGTCTATAAGTCAACAACTGTGAATTGCCACAATTTTGAGCATGATTGTATTGAGGGTATGACACACAACACAGTAAACCTCTGGTGATGCAGTTTCTGTAGTGGGGACCAGCTTCAATGCAGCCTTACATTGTGAAAGTGCTGCTATTGATAACCATGAATGGGAAGTAAAAGATTGGCTATTCAGTTGACCATGTTTTCCAAAGGCCATGGGAGGTAAACATAGTGGTTAATAGTGGTGTAGGCATGTAGCAGTGTGGAGCAGCCAGAGGCTGCTAATCTGGACTCTGCTGTGGAGACTTTGGTGTCGCAGGAGTCTCAGCTGCAAATAGCAGTCACTCCCAAAATTTGTGGTCATTTCTACCACTACTTTTGATCTAGGAAAATTCCTTCATTACACACAGTGGTCCTTTATTTTCTTCTTTTGATATTTCAATCTTTATTTAAAAGGGAGAAACACACTCTATTTCTGTTGTGAGAAGTTGAGAATGAACATGAGACTAAACAGAAGCACTGGTGAAGAGCACCTCCGTCTCCAGCAAACTCACAGCGCCAATGTCAGTTTTTGTGGTTTCCAAATTTTTGGTGAACACCTTTTTTCCGCCCTTCTGTTCTGTTCTCTCCACAGAGCTCTCTGTCCCTTTCTTTCCAACAAGCTCTCTATGTTCTCCAACACATGTCCTTCATTTCACTGTTCTGTGCTTTTCCTTTTTTTTCCCTTGTTTCTAAGTTCTGTTGAGTTTTACCTCATCACTGTTCACTGTGTTTTTTATTCGTTGACTTGTGTTGTTACTAACTTATGTGTTTAGCTTAAGACTATGAGTTTTTATTATTAACTATAAATGTTTTTAAGTTTTTGGTTAGTTTTAATTTTTTTGAGAATTTATGTGTATTATACATTTTTAACTTGTATTCATATTATTCAAAATAGTGGTCCTCCCACTATGTGCTATCCTGCTATGGCAGTTCTTTTACTGGCGGCTCTGCACCATGTGGGATTGATACCATGAGCATAAATAAATATTTGTTGTGAGACTTTCCCTTTGTGTTAGTTCATACTTTTATTTATCCTTGCTAGTACTATGCTTTATTAAGTTGCCTGTTGACTTCTCAGTATAGTGTAGCTGCGCTATTGGCTTTTTCTTGGATGTTAATTGTTAGGTGAGTAAAAGCTTAAAGGTTCTGGTAGGAGGTGAGGACTGCAAAGCTTTATTGGTTGGGGCATGCTGTATGGTCTATCTGGTTAAAGTGAAATATATGGAATTTTAAGGAGATACATTATCCTTTATGCTACCTGGATCTTTTCACACATACTTCTTTTTATGTACTTGTGTGTTTAACTGATAATTTTCGTGCTTATATCTTACTTTTTTGGGGTAAAATTCTAGGCTGCTTCCATTCCTGTTGTTTTGGTCGAGAACAGTGGGAGATGCAACAAAAATGACAGTGATGAAAAGGTTGGAAATTGGCTTCATACAATTTATTTCTGTCTTTTTTAATTCATTTATCTTGCTTATAGACTGCGAGAATTGTGTTTCTTGGTGTCAGGTTCTTCCAAATGGGTCTGCTTGGATTCCTAATCTAGTCCAAACAATCACAGAAATCGCATTGAACAAAAGTGAGTCTATTCACGTTGACAAGAATTTGATTGAAGGGCCAAATCCGAACCAGAGAGGAAAATTATGGATTCCTCTCGTGTTTGCTCTCCAAGTATGGTCTTGAACTTTGAGGCATATTTTGTTTTCTCATTATTATACCGACAGCGGAACAATGATTTCATTCTCTTTTATTTTATTTTCCCTCTCTGCAGTATTTCCTTATCATGAAGCCGATAAAAGGACTGATTGAGAGGGACATTTCAAATGAGAGAAAGCCAACATGGGAGAGACGCGATGCCGCTTTTCGGAAGAGAGATTTATATTAGCTGCCCATGAAATTCCATTGACGTTGTTTAGTTTCCTTTGCTGACGCTTGTTTTAGTTTTTGGCTGTTTTATGAGTGAATTTGGATGATTTCCTTATACTACTGTAATTGCTAGTGGTCTGCGGCATAGGAATTTGTTTGTGACTGAGAGGGTTGCCTGTATGCTTGGAAGTTGTTTGCTTTTGCATGATTCAGTTTGTTAGTAGCAATTAATGTCCTGTAAACATAACCTCTCTAGCTTTGGCTACCATCGTTGATAGCTTGATATCCTATATAACTATCGACCATAAATGATATGAAATGTTGAAAAACTACTTGCAGGCACTACAGGGATTAAGTGATACTAGGGCTAATTTACAACCTTTTTGTGATTTTGACTGAGTGTTTTTTTGTTTTTTTATTGTTTTTAAAGTATATATATTTATGCAAATTGGTTTTTAAGCTATGAATTATAGCATGTTAGTAACTTTGGTAGAGAACCAGTTTGTATTAACAAATTGATAACTTTGGTGGTGAGTAATTTGCCAGACGAAATTTCTTATTTTTATCCAAATGTCACATTTTACGGGTGTCAAAATGTATATTTTACGTAGGGAAATTATCCATATGTTTTAGTAACAAGACGAAAGAACGGGAAAATAATATAAGAATCCTGTCTACCCAATTATCGAATTTAAATATATATACTAGTTTTTCAAAGTACCAACATTGCTATCAACACACGAATGAAATAAAACAAATACTACAATTACACAAAATAAAACAAATATTAATATTATTAGTCGGCCACACACCTCTATACTTAGGTCCACCAAATCCAAAGTGTTGTTGTAACAATTAGGTACTCCGAGTTCAATGTTATGCGATGATCAATTTAGTAAGATATTTCATATTTGAAAACTTTTTGGTTATGAGATGTTTTATTTAGTGAAATGTTACACGGGTTCTAGTTCAATTAATTAAGTGCACTGCGTGAGTATTATAATCTCATTATAATATTATTATAGTATATCATATTTAAAAACTTAAGTATTAAAGAATTAAAAAAATGCTCCACCGCACGGAATCTTTTGTCTTCGCGAGAGTTAAACGGCGTTGATGTCAATAGAGAAACGACGACAAACAAATACACCCAAAGAGAGCAGTGACACGTGACAGGCGCGTGGGCCCCGCCACCTCGGTTAACGACAACGTCCCTTTAAAACGCCGCCGTCTGTTCAATTCAACGCTGGGATTGGATTCAATTCACAACGGGTCTCTCTCTCTTTCTTTCTCTCAAATTCAATCATTTCCTGAAAGACAAAACAAAAAAAAATCGCGTTCAGACACACACAAACACCACCACCAATCCCCAATCTCTAACTTTTCCCAAGAAAATTAAAATCTCCATTTTCTCCCTCAGATTCCCAGAAAATATTCTTACAACATTATTTATAGTACTTCGCCACTGCTTAGCTCTGCAAATTCAATCCGTCGTCGTTTTCGAGAATCCTAATCCACTTGTTGTCGGATTCCGAATGCGTCGTCGGTTTTGGGTCGGAGAATGAGTTTTCCGAGCTCTTCTTGTGGCTGTTTGTTGGTTTTCTTTGGATCTCTCTTCAAACCCTTCACAATCTCTGCGTTCGGATTCTCTTGTCCAATTTTAAGTCTCTCTTAGGTAAATTAAATTAGATTAAATCCCCTTTGTTGTTAGATTTCTAGTTTTGTAGTTAAACCTTGCATAGTTTTTTTTTTTTTCCCTTTAAAGTTTAGTGTTAAGGGGGTTTGACTTGGGTTTTATTGATGTGAAGTGCATAGATGGTGGGTAGGTTATAGTACTGTTGTGTAATTACCAATAGGGTGGATCCTAGGTTTTCTAAGACTGCTATTTTGGTCATAACATTTGTATCAGCAATTTTTTTGCAATATCATAGAACACGACAAAACTGTGATTGTTATTTAAGACCATGGGTGGATCAAGTTTGATGATTATTTTTTGTTGTTCTTGCAAAACTCAGCAGGACTTGATTTTTATTTTGTTTGTGAATTGTAGTCAGTTTAAGTATGTACACAAAGAAGTTTTCACCGGCTAGCATGGTGCCGCATAAATCTCAAGGTGGTGCTGAACAACTTGCAAATGTTGGGGTTTTGGGTGGATCTGCTGTAAAAAATGCTGCTGCACCTGCTGGGGGAGGTGGGAAGCAACGTTTACGGTGGACATCTGATCTTCATGACCGTTTTGTGGAGGCCATTACACAACTTGGTGGACCAGATAGTGGGTATTTCTTTTCAATATTGAGATTAAAGAACTTCCTCTAGGGAATTTTCTTTTCTTGGTAATTTACTATTGTCTTACAAAAGCATGTAGGAAAGAGAATGCAATATATGGGAATCAATTGCTTGTCTCATTTTCAAGTATGTAATGTTGTATGTAAGCCTTACTTAGTTTGGCACATGAAGGCTGATTATATGTTTTTATTGAAAGCTGTGATCAATTTATTCCTGTAACTTTGGAGATACTTCCTCATTTTGTTACTTGCGATACAAGGATTGCATTGAGTTGCATGCCAATAGACAATACAATGTTTGGACTGTGTGAATTGAATTCAAGTTAGTGTAGCCATAAATGACTGTTAATCATATCCTTTTAAATTAAAAATGGCTCGAAAATTTTATTTTGCCTCAAACTCAGTTCATCTTTTTAATGGTTTTGAAAATTCTTCAGGAAGTGACATTTTTTTTTTGTTGAGAACAAATAGTAAGATCTGATGGTCATTCTTGAGTGAAACAAAAACTAGCAGTGGTAAGTTACATTGGAATAGTTCCTATTTTTTCTTCTTTCTGTGGAATCAATTATTTGGCAGCAGAGATTGTTATTTGAAACTGCTGGCTTCAACTTTGTGTTTTCAGGCAGACACTGCACTTTCCAGTTAGGAATTCACTTGATTTTTTAATATTTCCAATGGCTGATTATTTTTATTTGATGCAGACTCATTCATGGAAAATGCTACTCTTTTTCTTCCCCTTTTAGTTTTGGCTTTTATTTCTTAGCTTGATGATCTGCAAAAATTTAGATATATTCCTTGAAACTTTTTTAATTATTCATGGCAGGAGCAACACCAAAAGGTGTTCTTAGAGTGATGGGTGTTCCTGGACTGACCATTTATCATGTTAAAAGCCATTTACAGGTATTGTTATCTGGTTTAATAATTTAGGTATGTGCATATAAAATGTCATTTTTTTTACATAATTTAACATTGATTCTAATTCCTCTGTGATATCGTTGTTATATGTAGAAATATCGCCTTGCAAAATACTTGCCTGAATCTCCAGCTGATGGTAAAGGTGCCTTGTTTTTTTAATTAGAAATACTGTGTCATTTTGACTTCACACTTTCAATTAAATCTGTGGTTTTTTTTTTTAATTATTTGGACTTTCAGACTCTAAAGATGAGAAAAAGAATTCTGGAGACAGCATTTCTGGTGCAGATTCTTCCCCGTGGGTATTGTAATTGTTTTCCCAAGATAATTCATAACTCCTTAACTGTGCTTTCTTTTCTAACATTTTAATAAAACCTTTACGGCCGCCAGGGGAATGCCAATCAATGATGCCCTAAGAATGCAGATGGAGGTTCAGAAACGTCTGCATGAGCAGCTTGAGGTTCAGTACCTGATCTTACTATTTTTCCTTATTGCAGATAAGAGAACACTATTTTGCCACCAATCACTCTTACTTTTTCCTCTTGTTCATTAATCATTGGTTAGAAGTTTAGTAAGAGTTATATGCTAAAAGAGCAAAAAAGTAACAAAAATGATGATAATATATACTATGATACTAATCTGTAAACTGAATATAGTGCAAAATTAATGGGTTAAGAATAATATTATAGTATTCTTTCTGTATCTCCCTGATGATTGGAGTTCATACCACACACACACAGTTTTTACAAGTATCTAATTTTCTCAGTATGTCTTGAGTTCACCTTTTGTATGATTAAACTTGGATACAATACCTGAACCATCCTTGTATTGATTTCAGCCATTGACAAATTAAATCAATTTTGTTCGTTGTTACAGTATGAATGATTTTTAATTTTTGTTGATTGAATGAAATTGGAAAATGTGACATATCTTAAAAGAGGAATAACTGAATAAGCTTTCATATGGTTGATGGGTGATTGGTCTAAATTTAACTTACAATCGAAACATAACACGGCTCTATTAATTTGAGAGATGGGTCAATTTTTACATCAACAATTTAATATTTAATCTCGAATTCATTTATTTTTTCTTCATTTACCAAAACTTTTTGTACAGTCCGTAAGTACTTGGGGGTTAAGAGAAGCCACTGCTTAATTGCTTGGCCTGTAAATTTAATGTAATTCTTTGAAACATGCTAATTATGTTTGTCTGTCTGTGAGTCATGCTTCTTTTGCAGGCTGGGTGAACCCATCACATATATTTATTAAATTAGTCTTTTGATGAAGAGATAGTTAGCTTCTATTTAGCCACAGGACTTGCGTAAACCAATAATAAGATAAATGCTACTTGTTAATTTTCATTGTATTGTGCTTCTCTGAGTAAGCATTTCTGATCATGATAAAGCCTTTCATCTTTTTCAATGATATTCCAGGTTCAAAAGCAATTACAAATGAGAATTGAAGCACAGGGTAAATATTTGCAAAAGATCATTGAAGAGCAGCAGAAATTAGGCAGTACCTTGACAACCTCGGAAACACTCCCTTTGTCCCATGACAAGCAAAATCATCCTCAGTCAGAGGCTTCTGGATCTAGTGGTGCCCTTGCCAGCACTTTGTCTCCACATAAAAAACAGAGAATCGATGATGGTTCCAAGGACGGCTTCACGGCTTCCCAAGTAAGAAAGACTGCCAAAGAATGACTGCAATGTTGGTCAGTTGGATCCGAACTCGTATGATGATGATGATGCGT
Source organism: Amphicarpaea edgeworthii (assembly GCA_014843725.1). Classification (NCBI taxonomy): domain Eukaryota; kingdom Viridiplantae; phylum Streptophyta; class Magnoliopsida; order Fabales; family Fabaceae; genus Amphicarpaea; species Amphicarpaea edgeworthii. The sequence continues at coordinate 9,313,913 of CM026325.1, forward strand.
TTGGATTTGATTTGGAGACAAAAAAGGATGAAGATAACAAGAGTGGACAGTAAGAACTAGGTTTTCCATTTGTAGGTCAACGTGTCTCATTGTAATGTGTAGTGTATTTTTCTGGTAGAAAATACAAACCATGCTTTGTAAATTATATATTTCACGCAATCCATTTTGTACATATTGATGTAGATGTAGATGCATTTTTCTCTCCTGGTTTGAGAGTCACAAACACTGCACTCTCCACCCAACAGAAGTGGTTTGACATGCATTACACACACGTGTGGACTGTGGTCATGGATGATGAATGTTGGGTGCAGGATACTCTTCAATGTTCAGGTTGCTATGTATCAAAGGTATCAATTAGCTGATGATGACATTGTTTGATCCTTGTAGCCAACTTAATCATGTGAAACTGGGCTTGGTTCTTATGGTTGGAGATAGTAATGACTTGCTTCCCTTTATATTAATTGTTTAATTTAATTATGTGTTGTTTTCTAAGAGGTTAATGTTGTTTGGCATATTTTGACTCGTGAATGTGATGCTATCTAACCTATGAGGATGTGAGTAATGCTATTTTGATATCCTCTTCCTATTTTTTTTTATACGAGTATTGAATGAAAGATAAATAATTTAATGCGGGAATACTTATTATTCCTAACTTATTGTTTACCCCCTAAAAAAATTATTGATATATTATAATTATTTTAAAAGTTATATATTAAAGATAATATTGTTTGGTTGACCATGTATATTTTTTACTTACATAGAAGTTAAAACAGGTATTAATTTTATGTTGCTCACTGGTATTTGCCTTTAAATTGTTAAGAGATATACCTGGACCCCACTTCCAACTAAGCTACCAAAAAAGTAAGGTTTCAGACAGTCCATTATTGATCTTAATGTTAAACACTTCTAACTATTTATGACTCTGTTCCATAGTAATTGCATTACTGTTCACTAATTATTTCATGATAAGATAAGATAAGATTAATGACTGTTTCTTTGTCTAGTGTAGTGTGGTCCCTCTTTTTCACCTTAACAATCCTTTCATTTGTATGCAGGCATACTCCTACTCATTTGAAAAGAAATGAAAAGACATTTATTTGAACTCCACTCTACAAATTTTAGCCATTCAAATAATATGTGAATAGTTGAAAGTGTTATCAAATTCTTTGCTTCTGGTCAATTATACTTAGTAGGTACCAATCATGGTTTAAAACAACCAAATATTATTCTTTTTCTTTAGTATCACATTCACTCACATTCGTCATTTGTCCAATCATTGACATTCTTACTCTTGTACATGTAAACTGTTTCATACGAAACAGCATTTCCTAATGATATATGTTGCACTGCATCCCCCACAGACAATAGAACATAAGAAAAAAGACAAAACTTAAGTGCAATATTATAGATGTTCTCAGTTTCTATTCTTCAATTAATTAAAATTTAAATTTCATCTCAACAACATGCATCAACCTTTAAAGCACATGTTGCTAACATAAAACTTCAATTTTAATTGAAGAACACAACCAAAACATCTATAGCACTGCACCTAAGTTTTGTCCTTCAAAAATCGGTAGTAAAGCCATAATGTGTTGAAAATTAGACTAAAGCATATTTATAGTACTGACTGAGTAAGTTGGAAGTGGGGTTTATAAAATGTACATATCGGAAACCACTCTTGCAAGGGGACATGCTGAGAAGAATAAATAGCAGCACTTCCCAGAGAAAAATAGCTTTCCAAATGTTGGAAACTTGAGTACCAAACATATATATTGCAAATGAGAATTATGGGAGTGCATGAAAGTTTGGTAGTAACTCAATGAAGTGTTATCAAAGGGGAGCTGAACTAGTTCTGCGAAGCTGATGCTTAGGGTCAGGCGGTGGCACACTAGGTAACACCTTCTCTATTTCCTGCAAGAAAGATCATAAAAGAACAGTTACTATGAGCAGAGATACATCTTTCAAAGCTGCTATCTAAAACAATTTTCATGTTCTATTTTTGCTTCAAAAGTGTAAATAATTCAGCAAATTGAAGAAAAACGAGTACACAATTATGGTTAGTTAGTTGCAAACTCAATATACCATATTGTTGGTTCAAAGATCATTTTTGAAGGGTAAAGCCATATCACACACACACGCGCGCGCACAGCTTTGCCCTTCAAGTTTTATGATCATGAACCTTGTTCAAGAAAGTTCTAACTTATAAGTTATAACTGGTGTGGATATTACGCTGGGATTACTTTCAACTTCAAATCAGGTAGTCATGATCTAGATAAATTATGCATCCTTGTCTATCATTGAAATCTAAGTACAGATATTTCATTTTGATTCCACACAATGACAACCACAGACAATCGGCTTCAGCCTGAACATAGAAATGTTATCTTTCTTTTTTATATATTTTAACTATGGTCATTTTTAGGATCTACACAGTAGAGATTTTCATGCTCTTCAGCTGAAATTCATATAACTGAATTTTCATTATAAGATTTGTATAACTATCAGGTTCCCTTTAGTTTTAGCAGTGTAGTTACAATGAAGAAATGAATCCAAGATCAAATGTTACATTAAAACTGAAGACAAAAGGATTATGTCAAAAGAGATATGGGAATAAATATTACAACTATATACAGTCATATGCAGGCTCACATAAAATCACTATTTTGCGATCAGTACAAAGTTGGGTGATTCCAAATGGAATAACTTAAGGTTGCAGACATAGTTCTGACACACAATTAAACGCTTCAAAAATCAAATCATTCTAGAATCGTACAATTCAAAACACCAACAGAAAGCTAAGATTTATGATCAAGGTTTACCATTCACAGCTTATTTTTCTCAATTTCAATAGCACCAGGTTAGGTTTTGTGCATTACTATTGATTCTTGTAGCATTGACTTGGAATGTGTCAGCCAGACATACTGCACACAAAATGGTTGGCTAAATCTTGAAGCCGTAGGGTACTCCAAAGTCCAAACTAGGTACCTGGCTATCTTAGCCAACATGAATCTATTTTAACAATTGAAATCACAATATCTCTTTCCATTATGGAGAATATATTTCCAAATAAGGAAGGGAGGGAGGTCAAACTTCTAATTTCAAGTTTGGAAAGTGGAAACAACTTATATGTTGGGAGTTAGTATGTAACACAAAATTTCTTATGAACTGTTTTGTAATGGAATTACTTGTAATCAAGGGTTAAAAGAAACCAGAAGTATTTACTCCTAAATACAATATTTTTTCTTTTCTTTTTTCTCACACAACCATGAGCTCTAGAGAAACCTTCTAAGCTACCTCCATATGATCCTTCTTGGTACTTTTTTCTTCACCTGAGATGATCCCAAAATCTTAGAGCCTTTATCATATTTTCAACTTTAAAGAACCCTGATCTGTTCATTGGATAAGTGTTCAAAATATGTGTTACACTCCAGCACTATATATGACACCTTTATCTGCTAAACCCCAAACTCTCTGATGAAGTCGTCAACATAAAGACCTCAAACACTTTCTACAATTTTTTTACCCCAAAATTTATAATTTGAAACACAATTCCATGGAGCCATGGCAGACAGAGTGTTAATAATATACCCTCTAAAACATGAATCAGGAAAAAGAAAACATTTCATTGCTTAAGAAAGGAAAAAAACCGAAGTCAGAAATCAGAACTTGTTTCCATGAATGAAACTATCACAATCAAAATGTACATGTTCTAAAACTTGCAAGTCTTCTAGTGCTAATGACAAGAAATTAGGCACATAAATAAGTATAAATTGTCAAATAAAGAAGATTCAGAGTGGTGTATGTAGAAGGAAAGAAGAGAACAAAGGAAAACAGAAAATATGCTTCACTTCAATAGTATAACAATTAACAAGAGGAAGATCAAAATGAAAGCTATACAGGAGAAACATGAAAATTTAACATGTTTGCAGTAGTTAAAAACAACTACATGTCTTTACAGAAGCTAAATGGTTCATACAACTACATTTGCAATTACAAACTCTAGAACATGCCACAAATTTTCAGGCAAAGATCAATTTCTTGTTCAACAGCCATACCTTTTATATGATTTAATAAAATATACTTACAACCCACATACTTTGATTTCATTCTTTCCAGAATGATTTACCTAGTTAGCCATGATTATAAAAGTAAAAAAAAAATAGCAAAGTAACAGTGAAATACGTGCACTGTCAAACAATGGATTTTCTGCATAGCACCAGTTGGCAGCTATTGATAGCAAATGAAAAAAATTGTTTCACACTGAGAATATATTTTTAGCAGTAATTCCACACAAGGCTTATTAAGAAAATACAGATTCATATCAAAGCAAAAACAAAATGTTAAAAAAAGGATATTCTTGTCCAAAATAATGATAAACCAAATACCAATCATTAAATTTTAGTTGAAAGTTCAATTAGTTTAAAAACTCCATTTTATAAACAAACCCTGGCCAGTTGAAATATCGATCAAACTAAAATCATTTCAACCATTCATTGCCCTGACAAGAAGGTGGGAATCAATCTGACAGATGCATACTGACAAAGGAATTAAAACATACATTTTGTCTTCTAAGCCTTTCATTCTCTTCTTCTAAATGTGAAACTTTAATCTCCAGTTCTTGTGTGTAAGCCTGTCCATTCAAATGCATACAGCTTTGTATCAAAAAAAAAAAAAAAAAAACAAGACTTCAAAGTAACAACAACATGCAAAAAAAACAAATATAACCTGTTTTCTAGCCCGGGACCGAGCTGCGGATTCCCTATTTTTTATCATCCTCTTCTGCCTCCTCTCAACAGTTTTCTCAACCACATGACCTGAGGCATCCCTTTTCCTACCTGCAGATGGTGAATCTGACAAGGCACCCATAAAAGAAGACGGAATTGCTTCAGAGTATCCTGCATCCAGAACCGGATTCACCACAGCCGGGATAGGCTGCTGAACCACATGGCCAGCCATAAAACCCGAAAAACCCGGCATCACACTATTCTGATGCTGTTGTTGTTGTTGTGGCTGCTGCTGCTGCTGCAATGGAGTGAGCTGGTATTGCATCCAATGGACATGCTGTGATGTGTTATGTTGGGAATCAACCCCTGACATGGCCATAGCATTATTATCCTCATTAGAAAAAGGTTCAGTAGCCACACCGGCCTTCGCCAAGAAATCCTCCAGGGTCATCTCACCAAGTGTAGGCTGTCTTTCCTTTCCAACACTCTTCTTTTGTTGCATATCTTTCCAAACCTCATCAATAGTTTTCTTGCTAAGATCTCCACTCAGTGTTAGGCTCCCTTGTGGATTCAAGGATGAGCCGGCAGAAGCCACCTGACCATGCTGCTGCATGTAAGCATCAGTTCCAGATTCAGCAGTCCACACACTCTTGAGCAGTTCATCAAGATTCATGCTTCCTAAGGGTTTCCCCAAATTTCCAAGCTGGTTTTGCACCTCATCAAGGGTGAGATTGTACAAAGACCCTTGCCTGGTCAAAGACCCAGTCTTTGGTGGCTCTTGGGTTGCCCCACCTTGAGATCCCATTATGAACCCCCCAGAACCACCCTTACAACTCTAAATGTTTCATTTTTCCCTAATACAAATAAACCCCAATACACCCCCCACAACTCAATTGCAACAAAGTGACCTCAAAACCAAAAGCAAAGTGTCTATGCAGTGGTTGTCACTTGCATAAAAAATGAACAAACTTGGCACCAAATTTGAATCCAGAGAAACAAAAGCACAAGGAAATTGTCTTGAATTCTGAGATTTGGTGAGACCAAGTCACAAACACAAAGCAGGCAGTGCAAAATACTGGTCCCAGGAGAAAAAAGGTGACCCAGATCAGATATCAAAGGAACTAACTAACTACACACTTGACAAAGCAAAGCTATGAACTAAACATGCATGTGATGATTGTGTGTCCAACAAGAACAAAAGCCCAAAACCAAAATTGATCCTGCAGGAACATGAGCATACAAAGAAGGTATTTTTGGTGTGTGAGTTGAACATTCTAAGAGGGAACATTGCTTGACTGAAGTGAAAAGAATGATTAAGGATTCCCTTCAAAGGAAAAAGGAAGAATTTAAGAAATGAATAAAGAAATTATGGAAACTGTTGAAGGAATGGAATTAGACTATTCTGACTTAAAACAAAATCTGAGCAGAGTATTACTGTACTTTCACCTAATTGCTGGCTGTCCATAGGATCCAATCTGAATCTTACAAACAACAACAAAAGTGGGTCTTTCAATTTTATTTTTTTTTCTTTGGGAGTGGGGACAACGAACCACGCCTAGCGAGGAACAAATATTTTTAATTTAGAAAATATAAATAATAGCAGGAGTAAATGGAAAAGAACCTACATTCTCTGTTCTCTCTTCTCTCTTCTAAAAATTTAATAAATTTTTTTTTTCTCTTTCCAATTTTTATATTTTTTTATTCCGATAGGTATCAACTACACAATATTAAAAATGATAATTAATTTTCGTCAATACATTATGTGTGTAATCTACTTCTAAATTGACATGAATTCAAATTTTAAAACACTTAATCAAAGTACATAAATTATTATCACTTTTTCATTATTTTTTCAATAATAAAAGTTTAATGAACACAAATTATTATCACTTTTCCATTCATTTTTTCAATAATAAAAGTTTAATAAATGAATAGTAAATGTTTGAAATTACACCACGGAGGAGTCACCTGAACATGCAAGTTGTAGCTCTTGTGTGTTCTCACTTCGCATGCATATCTTGCTCAGCTAGAAATAATTTATTCTCATACTTTTCCTTAGGGTTTTTTTTATTGTTTTCTAATTAAACTAGAGCTTTATCTCAAGAACTTATATTGATTTTTAATATAAATATTTATTATATAAATTATTAATATAAAACTCTAATTAAAAAATAGTACAAAAAATATTTAGAGATCTGGTCTCAATTTTGTACTTTTGATTAAGGATTCATTCTTACCTCATGTAGTGCACTCTACTTCCCACATTTTTGGATTGGTGTCTTGAGCCAGCAGATCCATTTTCATCAACGCTACATAATGTAGCTTCTGCGTTTTTATTCACTTTTGACGTGAATTTATGTCAATACGTGCATCCCAAATTCAAATCCAAACACACACTTCACCAATCCAAGACTCTTGGATGTTCTGAAATCTGAATATAGAAATCTTAATAAAAACGTCGTGTATGCTATACTTTTTTTTCCCTTCTTTTGGACAATAACCAGCCTGTATGGTGCAATTTTAAAAATGATTATTTAAAAAAAGAAATGTTATAATAATATATATTTATAGACATTGATTAATATTTGTTAGTATTTATCAAAATCCAAACTCACATATATCTTATGATAACATCAAAGTCGGAGATACAATTAAGATATAGTATATAAGTGTTTAAAGGAATAACACTTGTTTTACAAATAATTTTATAGGATTGAATTAATCCGTTCTAATGATGATCATTACAATTCATTACAAATATTTTGTATGAATTCTGAGCAGATATAAGTACGATTCTTCTCCAAAAAGGATAGCAAGAGAAAGTTAAAAGTGGTGAAGGGAATATTGGGAGAGAAATATGAAAAGTGAAGCATGATATTCGTTTAGTCAATGAAGACCACGTTGATAATGATATGACCTTTCTTTTATTAGTGCAAAAGAGGCAAAATCACCTTCACGTTACAATATTTCCAATGGTGAATACAAAAAAATCTTCACCATAAATCTGTATGGTATCTCAAATCAACAGGGACCATGCAGAAAATGACGTACACTATAACTAGTACTATAGTGTCAATCTAAAGATTGAACATACGATTGATTGAATATGTAAAAGATCGAATGGAGAACTTGAATAGCTAGCTAGAGATTCTATTCTTTGTGAAGATATATAGACAGTAGTAGACTAGTGAGTAATAATTGAATATTAATATGGCTTCATAATTAAGCCCAACTGAAACTTCCTAGAGTTTGGAAACTTTTTACGTATGATACTAGCTAGTATCACATAGTATATATGTCAGTGCATGTAGTAGAGAAATTATACTAAAATGGGAATTATTGGAAGAGTTTTCATTTTTAAACATTTCATTAATAACATACACTTAGTTTGAATGATTTTTTAGTTTTTGTTTTTAAAAAGTATTTTTAATAAGATAAATTTTGTTTGAGGTTTAAAAACTACTTTTAACATGTGTGATGTGTGAGAAAAATTAAATAGAAGATGGAAATTTGTGTGAGAAAGATAAAATAGAAGGTGTGAGAGTGTGAGACTTGTGTATAAAAATGATAAGTATCTTATTTCTTATTTTTGAAATAAAATGTGTAAAATTCAATGTAAAGAGAAAAAAAAACACCTAAAAGATTTTTTAGTTTTTTAGTTTTAAAAACTAAATTTAAAAATCATTTTTAAGAATTATTTTTAAAAATTAATTAATCAAACAATAATGTAAGTTTTTATAATTTTTAAAAACTAAAAATTATTGCTTTATCATATTTTTTCTCTTTCTACTTATCAAATCATAATAATGTATTTATTAGAGAAAAATTTTGATACAATTGACATGTTTACACTTTCATTCAATTATAATTCATATAATTTATATGATTATATTAGGTTTTGATGGACTATTTTACACTATTGATATCACCTTTTAAGTTCTATCTTTTATATGTACTATTCTCTTTGTCTATCTCAAAATGTGAGTTATAAATTAGGTATGCATCATCTCATGAGCCAATGGCAGCAGCATGTGATCTTGAAGATTATGGAAACGGACAAACTCATTCAAAAGCACATGTAATGTATGCATAAGAATCTGCGTGCGCATTCCACCGAGAAGGAATTGCACGTGCACGTGTTTTTTCCACAAATATCAACAACAACAACCCTACCTATCAAACTTAGATATTGTCCCATTCACCACCCTTCTTCTATTCTATAATATTAATTAATTAATTATTATTCTGATGGTTAAGTTAATTAACTTGGCTTACACCTTCAGCCTTCTTTTTCTACTGTGGATAAGTGAAACAACCAAATAAAGTGGCAAACAGGTATGTCTATTATATGTTGAGTTGTTCACTCCATACTAACAGAGTAATTAAGTGACTTTATCGAGGATGTTGGAGGCCACTCTTGTGTCAGAATTCAGAAGTATATGTCTAGACGGCTGGCGGCAGATATTAGAAATTCCTATTCCCATCTTAAAAGTTAAAACTTTATGCTCCACTTATATTCAGTTAATTTTAAATAACTTACTCTATTATTTGAGTAACTTACCAAATAATATAACAAATTAAATGACAATCAGTCAAATCTAGAACAACTTTGTGCAAGATATACTAACTAATAGCTTACAATACTAAGTTGGTATATTTTTGTTTTTATTAATATTTTGTAACCTTACAAAAAGAAAACACACATCTTAATTATCACTACATTAGATTAACAAAAAAGAAATTTTATACATTATACAAATGCTATTTTTCAGGATCTTAAAACAAGAGCCTTGTACAAATACACTAATAATAAATAATTTCATTCTTTCTCCAATCTCACCCATTTGTCTCCATCTCTCTCTGATAATCCCGAGATGGCTGTTGCAACTCATCGCCAAAACAAACTAAGATTCTTCAGTGATTTCGGTCCAGCCATTCTGAGTTCTAATTCCAAGGAAATGTCTGCAATACTCATCCTCACATATATGGACATTATATATTTGAATTTACTTCAATAAGTTTTAAATCAATTCTTATTTTTATATAATAAATACTTTATTATAAAAAATTAGTGGTGGGTGACTAGTATCATCATTAAATGCTTTTACATAATATAATAGAGTCAATTTCACCTTCAGTACCTCATAATTTTGAAAAGTTTATTTAAATATGAAAAGCAATCTTAATATATATTATAAATAACAATTTTAATATTTTATAGGTTATCATAATATATAGATTACAAAAATTATGTCATCATCATCTAACGACAAAAAGCCCAGAACATTCAAAAAAACAACAATGCAATATTTCATGTTACTAATAAACATCTCGGATTTGCAATGAAGAAAATAAAAGAAACATCTCAAAAGTGAAAAAAAAAAAAAAATGAAATATGTCGAAGAAGAAAAATCAAATAGGTGCATACATAAAACAAGCCTAGTACATTGAAAAGTAACATGAAAACTAAACAATTGTTTCAAGCAATCAAAGTATCAATATATTCAGATATAAATTCTACACCTTCATTTAAAAAAAAGCAAGCATGCATAATTAATTAGATTTCTTTTGTTTTTTTTTCCAGAGGGAGGGAAGATGTAAGAACTGATTACCATCTAGTATCTACCAAGGAAGCAAGGATTGAGAAACTGAACAAACAGCACTCTTTAAATCCCAGGTTCAATACACCACCAAGTAAGCCAACACAACACACATGCCATTCACTACCAAAACAAAAGATAAGCAATTTGACATAATACACTACAACACCATACTTTCCGGTCCATGAAGGTCACCTATTCATTTGACAATAAACAGAGCTACAAACAAACTCATTAACACTATCACTGAGTTTGACTTCATCTCTTACTACAGAACTCAGAAGCAGAAATGACAGAATTTGGATTCTTCTATAACAAACATGCATCATTTTGCAAGTTTCAAAGAATTCAAGAACAACCAAGATGTCATGTTATGGAGCCTCATGCAACCATTCAAGATGACATTCAGATTCAGTACAAGGAACGTTTTAACATTTCTAATAAAGTGACATGCAAACTTCCAATATTTGGTAGAAGAAAATAAAATTATTTTCAGAACACAAGAAAATTTTGGGAATGTTAATTTTTAAATAGTAGGAATAAAAAACTTCACCTTCAAAGATAAAATTTAAAATAAAACTTCACTATAGGTATCAACTATAAAAGTACTATGATTTTAGTGGGTATAATATTTTATTGGGAATAAACATACTGTTTTTAGGAAATTGAGTATAACTAAGCATATTATATATTCCCAGGAATCTCATCCACAAAAGTAAATTAATTGAGAATAAATTATGTGTAACAAATGCAACAAGGATAAAGATTTTGTTTTTAAAGAAAGTTAGTAATCAGTCCTTTGAGAAAAGAAAAAGTAGAGAAACAAAAGAAAGAAAAATGCAAACCACAATAAAGAAAGCACAGCATACAATGGCTGAGCAGAGGAAAATCCCCAAATTGCCAATCCAAAAAAGAATTCCACTTCAGCATACTTCAAAAACACAACTTTAAATAAGCATGATTATGACAAAAGAAGATTCAATATTTCATGTTAAAAAAGAAAATTCTTCACCTAAAAAAAGAGCACACTCTTTGTGTTTTTCTGTTGGAAGGAGGTAAAAAGCTACATCACATTCCTAATTAAGGAACTCTACTACATAAAAACATTTCTCAAAATGTGGGAGCTTTACAAGCAGGTCAAAAACAAACTTAAATGAAAATCATTTTTTTTTCTTCCTTTTAATTTAAAACTTATTATATTATTGGTGATGTTTATACATAAGTATGGCCATCAAACCTGCAAAATAACTGCAAAGATTAAGTACACAAACTATTATTAAGATAAGTAAATTCAAAAAAAGAAAGATAAGTTGGCTTTAATCAATTTTGTTTTTCAAGGTGGAATTGATAACCCAAAGCACTTGGCCTATTATGCAATTTCATTTCAATCATTACATGTTAAAGTAGGAATGAAAAAGTAAGAAATAAATAAAGCAATAAAAAACAAGGGGAAACAGTATCCAATAACTATGTACTAAAAGTCATCATAAATTTAAAGCACAATCGTCCACACGAACATAAATTTAAAAATATAATTTGTTCAGCATCCCAAACTCCTCATAATCCGCAGATAAAACTTCAATTTGCGGTACAAAAACAGTTCCATAGGATTTTTTTGAAGATAAATAGAAGTAAAAATACTACAATATTTTGAAATGAAAGAAAAGAAGAAAAAGTTGGTGGCGAAAACAGAACTCCATTTGGTAATTAAAATATTCTGATCATTGTAGTAAGTAACATTTCATTATAAACACGCCAATTGCATCAGCTCCTTAAACTTCAGAACTCAGAAGAATCACCAGGCCAGTAATAAAAGACTGATGCACTTATGTAGAATCTGCAAAATGAATAAAAAAGCATGAAAACCAATTTAATTGGAGAAAAAGGAAGGGTCCAAAAACCAAGCTTTAGCAAAATTGGCTGAGAACTATTGAAACTCAAACAGCAAGCTCAAAATTATTTGATATTTGAAGGTGCTGGGAATATCACAGTTGGAAAGGTTAAAAAACAAAAAAACCGTGTTGTAAACATTCAACATTATTTGAAAACCATGAAAACAACAAAATATAAGGAAGTAAAAAGTATACAACAGTAAGAAAAAGCCAAGAAAGATGATTTTCCACAAATCTTTGTGACATAAACACAACCAAACAGTCCATACAAAAGACTAGGAATTTGATGCTGCCTTCGAATCTTTTCCACACAATAATATTTTCTGGTGGGATAACTGGGGAAACTTGACCAAGGTGAATGACCAGATATGAATGAGCTCACCACCCTCTCTTAACCCAACCCTCTCTTGGTAGTTGGCCCATCATCATGTCAATCTCTTTTCTTCTTTGTTGTCTCTCACACTGGCAGCCCAAGCTTCTGTTCTTCATTCAGCAATGTTATGAAACTCACGGATTGTTCGAGAATCAAAAGAGGGTTAAAAGATCATAAGTTGAGGATGTAACACGGATTGTAAGATTCTTCCTAAAATGCAAATGGGCCCTAGCATTACGGTCCCATTTGATTGAGTTTTTTTCCCAAGAAAACTGCTTTTTAAACTAAAAGGTATGCTTAAAAATATTTATAATTATGGAAGTTTTCCAGAAGCTAAAATAAATAGCATCTGAAAGGGAAAAAGTAAAGACATCGCAGTAATATTTTTTTAAGCTTTAAACAAATAGGCCATATGTGCAATGACCTTGAAAATTCATTGTTTCACTTCCTACTAGAAGTTCAGGTCACAAGTAACCCAAATCCCCTCTATTCAAAAGAAATTGACAACCAGCAATTCAAAGAGTGTTAGACACAAGCCTCTTATGCAGGACCCTGCTGTTGCAAATCCAAGGAACAACATGAATCAGCTTTTGTAAACCTATCTTCAGAACTAACACTGCCATTAACCTGCTGCATTCGGTTCCTATAATCAAATTTTAATTAAATCACATTTCATCTATGATCTATTTATTGATGTGTATCCCTTTGAAATTTGATCTAAGGAAAGAAGGTTATATGCATTAATCAAAACATTGACAAAAAATAGATGTTTGGACCAGGATATCACACTCCTCATCCAAACTCCCAAGGCCTCCATCTTCATTGTCTAACAAAATTGTTTCATCCTCCATGTCCAGTTACATTTATGGAAGTACCTATACTCCTATCAACAAATATGAACAAACGAACAGTGTAACATTATGTTCCAGACAGACATATAAATTATAGAGCACAACACGAAGTGGTTGCCTGGCATGGCATGGCAAAAGCCAAGAAGAATATATCTTAATCTGACACCCTAGAAATTTTGGCATTAGAAACCCTATGATACCCAGAAAGGAAAAACCACTACCTTGCTTTCACTTTCTCGTAAATCTACCCTCTACCCTGCTACAATTAAAAAACACAGTACTAAACAGAAAAAAAAATAAAGCCAAACAATAAAAGACACCAACCATCAAACACACAAAATGATCACACACATACACCAACAACATACCTAGTGCCCGATGTAGGGCGCACCACCACCACCACTATATTGCCCTCTTCCAGAGCCACCCTGCCCTAACTGCTGATTCTGATTCGGATACGCCACCTGCAACCCCACCTGATTCCCATATCCTCCAACAACACCAGGACTTATATTCGACTGAGCACTGTAACCACCCTGCACAGCAGCCCCAGCAGAATGCACACCAGGATTCACCCCAGCACTCGTCCCAATACTCCCCAACAAATTCGTCAGCCCCAACGTCCCCTGCGACGCCAGAAGGGCCGTCAGTGCCTGCGCCATCGCCGGATTCAACGCGGCCTGTGCAGCAGCCGGCTGACCAAACCCCATCCCCGGCCCAGCCGGGGCCATCAAATGCCCTGGCTGCGCCGCCGCAGCATAGCCCGCAGCAGCATTAGCACCAATACTATCATTCCTCTGAAACTGCTGCCGCTGGGCCTGAGCATTCACATTCCCGTGATGCTGCTGCTGCTGCTGAAACTTCCCGGACTTGGGGCCATCAATTGCCTTCTGGCAATGCAAAATGTGGCCTTCGAAATCCTTATGAGGCTCTTCCAACGCTCTCCTGGCACTCTCCCCACTCCTGTAAACAAACAAACAAAACCCCTTAGGTTTTCCCGTAAGCTTATCGAGCCCCAACGGCCCCTCCTCAATCTCCCCGAACCGCGAGAAAAACGCGAGAAGCCTATGCGGATCCAGATCCGCTCCAACGTTGCTCACGTAAATCTTCCTCTGCGTGTACTCCGAATTCGACGACGACGAAGGCGCGGCCGCCCCCGTGGGCGGCAGCACGGACAGCGCCTGCGGCTGGCTGCCGCTGACAGGCCCGATGGACGCTAGCTGGCACGCGGTCATGCGGTTGCCGATCTTCTTCTGCGGCTGCTTGAGCGCGTTGCGGGCGCCGCGGCGCGTCTTGAAGAGGATGAAGCCGTAGCCCTTGGACTTGCCGGAGACCTTGTCGGTGACGGCTTTGCAGTCCTCGATCTCGCCGTACTGGCGGAAGGCGCTGATCAGGGTTCCGGCGGTGGTGTCCCAGCCCAGGCCATGCACGAATATCTTCCGGTGGGCGGGATCCTCGTCGGCCGCCTTGCGGATCCGGTCGGCCACGTCGCGGTGCTTCGCCGACGCCTCGCAGAGAAGGTTCAGGATCTGGTCCTTGCTTAACGGCTCCAGAAGCTTCGAGATCGGGTCGTCTTCGTCATCTTCGTCTTGTTGTTGTAGCTGTAGCAGTTGTTGCTGCTCTTTGTCGTCGTTGTCGTCTTCTTCTTCTTCCTCCTCTTCTTCCACCTCCTCTTCTTCTTCTACTTCTTCTACCTCTTCCTCTACCTCTTCTTCTTCCTCGACTTCTTCTTCGACTTCTTCGTATTCGGGGGAGGCATGTTCGGGTTCTGGTTGGTGGTGCTTCAGTGGGGGCTCGGCGGATTGAGAAGATTTGGGTGCTGCCTTTCGCTTCCTCCCCATCGGCATTTACTCGAGTGGAGTGCACTGGACTAGGGTTTTTTCTGATTAGGATTTTAGGAATCAATAATCAATCGCATTCACTCTTTATCTATATATAATATGATGCTTTTTAGCCGCCACAATTTTATCCTTTCAATTTGTTTTCCCGGGATAAGAAAGAAACGCAGGAGACTGTTTAGATTTGCCCTTTTTTTTTTCATTAGTAACCATTTTTTTTTCTGTGTCTGGGGTTTAGTAGGGTGCCAAACGGGCAAACCCATAGGATTCCAGTTGACCCATCAAAAGCGGGTCGGTTTGGATTGTTTAGCCAATCCCATCAACCCATAAATTGACCTACAATTTCATTACTTTCATTTTCTTTTCTTCTTCATTATTAAATTTAATGATATCTAAATTAATAAAGTTAATATTTTTTTTTATGATGAAAGAAAATAATAGAAAGGTTACAACCTAAGATAAGAAATTCTTAGGACATCATCGAAGGAAAGAATAGGAAAGGTGATTTCTTTATATTTCTGACCTGGAATAGGGCTTATCACAAGAATATTTTTTTTTGTAAGGCGATAGTTTTGAAAAGACAGATTGCCTATCTTCTCTTTAATCTCAAAGCGAAATACGATCGGGGGTGCCAATTCAAAACCTTAGGTAAAATAAGAACGAATTCCCACATTCAAAGCCCTTTTTACCATTAGCAAGAACTTGTTTCACTTGCATATCATAAGGAATTCGAACAAGCTGCTTCAAATACAAGTATCAAGAAGTACCGCTTGTGGAACCTCAATATCCACGGGCTTATTAGCTAAATGGCAATTGGCACAGACAATACGACTAGGTAGCTTCTGGGATTTTCATAACCTCTTTGTGCAAAAATTGGATATGCATTTGAAATGGGTGCTCGAATTATTATATATATCATGATCGATATGGAAATGGATCGCGTAATCCCTTCCTTTATATAAGAAAAAGCATTTCTAGTTTGCATGGTCTAATCATTGATCCTAAAATTTCTACAATAAGATTAGGTAGGTCACTCGCATAGTTCCCTATCCAAGGCGGAGAACCCCCTTTTTTTTTAATTTAAGGGGATTAGGTTAAAAAGAAGGGAAAAATCAAATTTTATTTTTAGCTAAAAAACTTTAAATTAAAATTGGATAAGTGAATCATTTTTTCAGTCAATCATTCATTGAATGATAAATCACTACAAGTGATGGAGATACGCTATTTAAATAACGGAAAATAAAATATTTTAAAATTGTATCTAAAATGACTGGAAAAGTCGAAACAAGACCAGATATAATTTGATCATTTTGAGCAAATCCAAAATCTTTATAGACGAAACTAATCACTAGTTCCCAACCCTGAGTTGAATGGAATCCTATACAGAAATCAGTTAATAGAAGAATAGAAAAAGTTTTTATTGTGTCACTTAAATTATATATAAATTCTCGAACCAAAGAGTTAATAAGAACAAGTTCTTGATTCCCAAGAATAGAATAACCGCTTAGAATAAAAAAACAAATTATATTTGTCGAGAAGTGCAAAATCGTATTCATACGATCTTCGTTGTGCGTTTTGATTAATTGGATTGTTTCTTTATAGATTCCAAGATCTGAAGGTTTTGTAGATGTGTTTCCGGACATTCCTTTAACATGTCATCTAAGAAAAACAGTTCTTTAAATTCTATGAATTTTTTTAGAATACTCTTTTCTTTAATATCATTCAAGAAAATTTCGGATTGCCTAGTATTCCACCAATTAATAAACCAAGATTCGAGACTTTTCTTAAATGTGAAAGAGAGTTGAGTTCAATAGGACACATGTCTCATATAACTAGCATCCTATCCGTAAAGGATCCTATTTTCACTAACATATACGCACATTGATTACCTTCGCAAAGAGTATGATTGAATTCCAAAATCCAAGCACAATCTTGAAATCTCTAATCTAGTTAATAACAACTGCATAAGGATGATAAATGTTCTTGTTATGAGCTATGAGATTGATAGCTATCATTGAATCCAACTCACATGTGACAAAGTGAAAGCCCGCATTCCAAACTAACTTTAGGCCTTGGAGGATAATTGTTAACTCTGCAAAAAGATTGGTAGCATATCCCGTCGAAGCTGAAAAATCCAGAACCCATTCACCAATTGAGTACCTCAGTAAACCACCAATACTAGATGCCCCTGAGTTACCCTTAAAGCTACCGTCGATGTTAAGCTTCACGAACTCTTCTCCAGATGAAATCCAAGTAACATTCCTTGGATGAGCTTGTGTTGTAGCTGCTGCATTTGTCCCTCCCTTAATAATCACATGAAGTGTCTTAATTTGGTTGGTAATGTACCACCCGATCCACTTCACGTCCTGAAAGGCTTCCACATTCTGAGCTCACCAAATGAACCACCATATACAAGCTATTAACACCCCATGTTGGCCTTGAATATGAAATAAGAGCCACTCCTTCGTTGAAGTCTCAGCTAAAAGAATCGAATCCAATTGCATGCATATTGTTCCAAATCCATTGAGCACTTGGACAATCTCTAAGTAAATGGATAATAGTTTCCTCTGCTGCGCCCCACCTACAATAAGACATGTCAATAGATAAATGCCACTAAAAGCAGAAAAATTTTGTGGGTAGGCTTTCGTGGAAGACAAGCCAAAGGAAGAATTTAATGTTTTCAAGTAAAGAAGGCTTCCAAACGCATGACCAATTCCTAGAGAGTAAATATGACTGACAGGCTCTTTAATAAGCCATTTGAAAGCGGATTTGGCAATATAGATTCTTGATGGAGACGAGCTCCAAATATTAGTATCAAGCATATTAGCGTCTAAGATGACACTCATCATTTTTTGCTTGATGTCGATAGAGATCGGTGTGGACAACAAGTTCCACCTTTAGTTCCCATCAATGAGAACATCGTTAACCTTAAGACAAATGTTACTAGTATGCACGTAGTCTAGCTGTTGGCACAATTGACCCTCCTTCATCCATTTATCATAGAATAAGGATACATTCTCGTGACCAATTCTCACTTTGAAACCCTCCTCCAACCTATCATAAGCATTCATGATCAAACGCCAAGTATAGGATGCCCCAACAAGGATGCTAGCATTAGAGCTATCCTTGTCTTTAAAGTATTTGTCAGTTAACATGCACACCCACAACTTGTTATCGTCATGATGTAGGAGCGACCAAACGTGCTTCCCGAGCATTGCAACGTTGGCCTCTCATGTCGGCTTGATGCCGAGGCCCCCATAGCTCTTTGGCTGTGTCATTTTATCCCAAGCCACCCAATGTGTCGACGGTTTATCCCATATAAATGACTTGATAAAAGCATCAATTTTGTTGCACACTCCTTCTAGGAACCATAAGTTCTGCATGGTATAGGTTGGAATGGAGGATAAGATCGCCTTAGCCAGCATAACTTTCCCAGCCCTATTCAAGGTTTTGCTCTTCCACCCCGCAAGCTTACTGTTGATTCTATCAATAATATAAGCAAAGTCGCTATTCCGCACACGGCCAAATAAAATCGGAAAACCCAAATATCTACCTAAATTGGTAGTGTGCTGAAATAATGCAATAGAATGAAATTTGGAGAGCTTTCTCACAGGCACATTCTTAGAGGCAAAGAATCTTGACTTTTGAAGGTTCACTTTTAAATCAGAGGCTTTGCAAAAGGTGTCAAGAATATCCTTAACCATACGAACCTGTCCACAATAAGCTTTGGTGAAGAGGAGGCAATCATCCGCAAAGAAAAGATAAGAAATTGTCGGCTCGTCCTTAGAGATCTTCACTGACTTCCACTCGCCGTTTGTCACTTTCTTTTGGATGAGAATAGCTAGCTTCTCCATACAAAGGAGAAAGAGATAAGAAGACATGGGGTCGCCTTGCCTAAGGCCTTTGTTGGGTTTAAAGTTGTCCAAGTTCTCGTTATTCCACTTCATTCAAAGACAACAACGTGGAACACATGCAGTTCATAATCAAATTAATTGATTGAGAGGGAAATCTAAAATCCATCAGAGTAGAACGAAGAAAATCCCAAGACACTCTATCATATGCCTTCTCAAAATCAATTTTGAAGAGAATATACCCTGTCTTGCCTTTCTTATTGTGCATGTGGTGAACGATTTCCTGAGTAATGAGGGCATTGTATGCGATACCTTTATTAGGGATAAAGCTACTCTAGAAAGAGCCAATAAGAGAATCAATATGAGGGAGAAATATGTGAACCAACACCTTAGAGATAACCTTGAATAGAACATTGCACAAAATTATGGGTCGAAAGTCCTTCATTGTTGTTAGGGTGTCAACCTTAAGAATAGGGATAATCCGCGTATGGGCTAAGTACTCAGGGAAGGTGCTAGTAGTGAAAGTTGTTCAAACCAAGTTCCAAACTTCTTTACCAATGATATCCCAGTAGGTCTGAAAGAACACTGGTTGAAAACCATCGAGCCCAGGCGCCTTATAAGGGTCCATGAAGAAAATTACTTTTTTTACCTCCCTCATAGAAACCGGCTGAAGAAGAAAGTTCATTAACTCTACACTAATGTGAGACATGTTCTATAATTGCAAATAGTAAATAATAAATACAAAATAATTTTTTTTAAAGTACCAAAACATATTTAAGTTTTATTGTTTTATAGAAAATGAAATATTTAGAAAATATTTGAAACACATTCAATCTTATGACTTAGAAGCGTGTGCAAATCAATTTCTATTTTTGTCTATGGAAGAGTTTATAGAGAAGAGAATCATTACTTAGAGTAGATTGGCAGGTTGACCCACGCAGGTTGGCGGGTTTTAAGCACTCCCTAGCCCCACCAATTTTTGGTGAGTTGGTAGACTGACCTGTAGGCCTATACCCATTTTGTCACTCATAGATTTAAGTTATCTATAACATAAGTTAACATTTGCTTTCACTGTTTTCATTTTCATAGAAAATAGAAAATATATTTGAAAATGTGTTGGTTTTAATTTTTTAAAACATTTTCAAATAAAATATTTTTTAAAAAAGACTAAAAACAACAAAACAATTAGATGTTTTCAACATTTTCACTTCTAAACATCCTCATCTTTTAACGACTTTGTTTTCAACATTTTTTTGCTTAAGAAAGTCGGGGACGGGGTTGAGGTTGGGAATTGTGATTCCTGTCCCGCACCCGCACCCATACCCGTCCCCACTATTAATATAGTAAATTATATAAATATATTAGAATAATTTATCTATTTATTACATAAATCATAAGTTAAAAATTTTATATTAAACGTTAATTTAATTATATTTATTATAAAATAATATTTTTAACTCATTGTATAATAACTTTATATGTAAAAAAATTGTTAAATAATATTTTTATTGATAAAATAAATGAAACAATTTGGTTTATTATGAGAAATAAAAGTGTGGTATACAAAGGTGTGGTGAATAACATTTGAAACGATCATGTAAATTATTTTATGATTTGGAACTGTCGTATGGAGGACGGGATGAGGTTGGAAAACTCGATCCCTGACAGGAACGAGGGTGGATCAAATTTTTAAACCCTGACGAAGAATGAAAATGAGGGTGGGAATAATTTGAGATGTTTGGGACGAGCTGGGGGAGGCTAATCCCACCCTTACCCCGCCCCACTACCATACCTAAGAGCTCAATTAGTTCATGTTAAAACACTCAATCAATTTATGTTAGAATACTCGTTATGTCAATAGACTCAAAGGGTACATAATCACTCAGTTCCAAAAGCGTAAGCACGAATGGACTAGAACCAAGGATGATTGGTTGGCCAATGGACTCTACAGGTACAATTTCAAATAACTATTTGGAGACTATAAAGAAAAATTAAGTGAAGAATAATCTTATTATGTTGGGAAATGGATCTCCTCTTATAACATCATGGTTTCGTAAAATCATAGTTCTTAATTAAAAGTAAGAGATAAAAAAATTAAATAACAAAAACATATGGATATAAAATTTGAATGGTTGAGATTTTAATGAGAGGATTTAAGTGGGAGAAGTCATGACTCACTCCGTAGGTTTATAAAATTGAGGAAGGTTTGTACAAATCTTGCATAGAGACCGGTGTTAAGAAGCTTGTGATAAGGAAAGTGTGATTCAGAAACCATTGGTTTAATGTTCACTATAGGGAGTGTAGTTATCATCTATCGTATATTTATTGAAATTAATTAAATAAAATAAAACACATAAAAGTTTGTGGTTCAAATTTAACTGGGTAAAATTCACTGCAAGGATCCGGATCCTTAAAAAACATGTATTTATTATTTGTGAATTTCTTTTCAGTCAATAAAATTGCCTGAAAATTATTTGGATTTAAAGCTGGAAGGAGGGCCGGCCCAGTTTCTTTGGGCTCTACTCAGCAATATGATCTATATTTGGGTAAGAAAGTTACTATTTATTTGATTCCAAAATGTAAAAAAAAAAAAAAAGGACAGAGAGAAGGTTACTCAGACTCACAGTGATGACTGACAGGGACGGAGCCACTTTCAAGGGTGGGGGGCCAGGCCCCTGGCTTTTTGCTTTTTATTTTATTTTATTATATATATATAAAATATTAATATAAAAAATATAAAATTATTAAATTATTAATAAAAATTAATTATAGATATAATTAATGTTAAAAAAAGATATAATATTAATTTTATTTATTTTAAATAGTAAATATTTTAAATATTAATAATAACTTTATCTTATAAAAAAAGATTTTATCTATTTTTATATTTTAAATAATATATTATATTTTATAATTTTTTACTTAATAGATAAGATTTTATAATATTATCTTATATTTTTTTAAAAATTGATAATTTTTTTTTACTTTAAATATTGTCCATTATATTTGTTTTTAATCAAAATTATCGTGGTTGCTATTGTTATTGTTGTTGTTTCTTAGCTTCTTGCTTCTTGTTGTGGTCGTGTTGTTAGGTTGTTTTTGCATTGTTGGATTGTTGTTGTTATATTATTATATTTTTGTTGGATTTTATCAACGTATAAATTTGAATCGATGAATGTGTGATCGTGAAGATACAAAACAACAAACAAAAAGGTACGTATATAATATATTAATTATATATTATTTTATTAAATTTATTTATTATTCAACTTCTTAGTTATAAGTTACAAGAAAAAAAAAGTTAAAATAGTTAATTCAAAATTTCAAATACTATTATTTATATAAGTAAAAAAAAAATTAAAAATATTATTTTTTTTATGATTAAAAAACTATCGTGACTAACATAATTTAATTTATTTTATTAGATTTTTGAAATATAATAATAGTATATTTATTTAAATATTTTAAATTTATCAATTTTTATTATAAATTCATGAAAATTTTGATGATCAAATGTAATCTTAAATCTTAAATTTTTAATTTATCCTAATGATAAATAAAAAATATAACATTTTAATAAATTATTATCGTAAAAATATATATATATATATATATATTATTTATTTAATGAAATTTGGCCCCCAAGCGACCCCATCCTGGCTCCGTCCCTGATTGATGACTATTGATTGTCATTGTAGGAGAGTCACTAAATTGAATGAAATGGAATCTAAAACTCAATTGGGTAATACTTAACAGTTAAGGAGAGCTACTAATGTACCAATGTTTTTTAACCTAAAAAACACCATACTATTTTTAACAAGCTACTAGTATTTGTCTTTTTTATTGTAAGGTGGAAAGATAAAAGTTACTAGTATTCTTGTTTCTTATTTTTAAATAAAAGAAGTTACTAGTATTCTCGTTTCTTATTTTTAAATAAAAGAAACACTTTTTAAGATTTTTTTTTAGAAGTTTCTTATATGTTCATTTTAATTTTTCAAAATAATTAAAAACTCAATAAAATATAAATTATTCATTTAGGATGACATGGATTCATAAGACTCAATTGGCTAATACTTAACCGCCAACCAAGTTGAGTTATTTATGAAATATAATTTTTTAACCTACTTTTTTTTTAACTTAAAATATATTCACGGTTCACATTCTACGACACTTTACATGGTGATATTTCAATCAATTTTCGCGTTAGTTAATATTCTTCATAGGTAGTCCTTTTTTAAAAGAGACTTGACAATTAATTTTTTTTTATTTGAACACTTCAACCAACTTTCATGTAAATCAATAATTATATCCACAAATTAACATATAATTTTTTAACATATTTTGTCATTGTTGACATATTTTTTGAAAAACTTTTAAAAAGTTCATTTATTACGTAATTGTTCCATATTAAGTACACTTAATCGTAGAGTTTTAAGTAATAAATTATTAAAATGTAGAGTTTTAAGTAATAAATTATTGAAAAGTAGATGTATCTTGTTATCATAAATAATACAAAATAATTCTTTTAAGTCATACTGTATATTCTTACACTTTTACAACTTCAAGATATATCCATCTCATTTTTGGTGTGATTAGTTTGGGATGTTACAAGTAGTATTTGTCTCATTTCTTATAATTTATTTTAAAAATAAAATAAACACTTCTTAAAGATTTTTTTTAGAAATTTCTCACGGTTCATTTTAACTTTTCAAAATAATTAAAAGCTCGACAAAATACAAAGAATTCATTTGTTACAACTTTTATTTTTATATTTTTTTGTAAAAGAGTTACTTGTTTTTGAAAAAAAAATATTTAATTTTTTTTCATGCATTTATTTCGACTTTCAAAATTATAAAACTAAAAAATAATTAAAGTTCGATTAGAATCAAAAGTTATTTTTTTGAATAGTTTCTCTTAAAATCAGCATTTTTTAAAAAACAATAATTTTATAATAAGATTATATCTAGAAAAGTGTTAAATATGCTTTTAGTATCAATTTTTCTATTATGTGCGAGATATATTTTATGAATTTAAAACTTTTTTTTTAATTATGTTATACAAAGTATTAATTTTGTCAATTACAATACCAAATCTTATTTAAAGGGTTTAAACCCATTAATAATTTCCAATATCTCTTTGGTTATAACTTTAAACCTTAAAAATAATGTATTAGACTATTAGTAATATTCCCCTGAAAAAAGGCTACGAGTACTAAATACAATTAATTCACTACAATTTGCGCATGAAAAAACTGTTTTAGCATTAATAAATACTAGTTGTGTTCTACAAAGGTATGTCATGTAATGTAAGTAAGAGCGTGTTTCGTACTTTCTTTCCATTTCTCAATAACAGTTATATAAAGCCAGGCAGCAATCAAGCATTGTTGTTTGTTGGTATCATCAATTTGTTGCATTCTTTCAATGGCCTCGGAGACAGAAGCTGCTCTTGCTGCCACTCCCTCTGATGGTCCCACCATGTGAGTTTTTTCATTTCTCCAATTTCTTCTTCTCTATCTCTGCATTGTATTTGCCTGTCTTGCAAAAATCCTTGGTGGGTTGGTCTGTTGTATACTTCTATGCTTTGATTGTGCAAAAACCTTCAAAAGCTTACATTTTTATGTGGTTAGGCTTAAAGGGTAGTAGTAAAACTCTATTAGCTTTCGGCATAGTGGAGATGAAATTGGCGAGTTTCTTTGCTGGTGATTCTGTGAACATTTATGCCCGGTTGAATTTCAAAGTTAGCTGCTTTCTATAATGGGTTAATTACTTTGTGTGTTGGTGTGTGTGTCCATATGATAGGATTTCGTGTATTTTGTGGGGGATATAGTGCATCCTTATTTCCTCTTTTTCAATCAGAGGTTTTTCCTTTGTTAGTGTGTTTGGTTTCACGTTGAAAAATGATTATGAGTCCAGAATGGATGATTTTACTTCGTTTTCATATGTTTGGTTTCTCGTTGGAGAAGAGTTCAAAATTGATTATAGGTCCATAATTGATTTTGAGTTGAAGTAATTTTAAGTGTGTATTTGGATGAGGTTGATAGAATGATTCTGAATTGAATTGATTTTGGTTATAATTGATTTTGAAATGATGTGAGTTATGCTTTGATTATCTTAATTAAAATTGATTTTGAAGTAAAATTTAATGTAAATTTTTTAATCCAACAAAGAAGTTAGTGTTAGTTGCTTCAGTTTAAAATAAATTTTAGATGCAAAATCAATTCTAAACTATTCTCCAACCTGAAACTAAACATATTAAAAACTATATAAAATCAATTATGGACACATAATCAATTCTCCAACACTTAATGAAACAGACACTAAATAGCTTTTGCATTAGATCCAAAAATTTATAGTGGAATTTATTTCAAAATCAATTTTAACTAAAATCATCCAAACATATATCATATCACTTCAAAATCAATTGTAACCAAAATCAATTTTATTCATAATCAATTTTGTCAATGCTCATTCAAACACACACTAGTGATTGAGGCATGAGCAGGACATGATACCATGTTTCTTTTTTGTGATTGTTTATTTATTTTGTTGTTTATTTATAGTTCATAGTATTCACATCCTTTCTCTTGTATTCTGTGATGGACAGATTTGACCAGATCATCAATAAGGAAATTCCTTCTACTGTAGTTTATGAGGATGATAAGGTGCTGTTTAATGCTTGATGGAGTCTCCAACTTAACTTTCATGATAGTTTTCAATAGTTCTCTTTTGTTTTTCCAGTTTCAATGAAACTCCTGGCTCTTGTTGTTTCCGAAGTCTTCTTGTTAACGTTTCATTATGCTTTAGAGTCTATACTGGTTGATCAGGTAAACGTGTAAAATAGTTTTATGGGCGTTCTACTGTTCCATGTTGAAATAAACTGAGCATCGTGATGTGCTATTTGAATTGACTGCCTTAAAAAGAAACTAGTTTCAGTTTTCTTGCTGCGTTGCACATTCTTACACATGGCTCAAGTTCAGAGTTGAAAAAAGGTTACTGATCAATTTATACTAGTACAGACAGTAGTACTTGATTTTCTGCTTATTGTTGTATGTATATGGATATCCCAAACTCTCATGCTAATCTCCCTATGTTGGTTTTCTGCTGCTCTTATATTCTTGTTTTGTTTAATGCCTTGACTACATTCTTTTAAACAAGTAAAACCGAGACTCCGAAACTAACTAAAACATTTGATTTAAAGGTGTATTATATCCTTTCATCTTTTATTTTCTGTTTGACAGGTCCTTGCCTTTAAGGACATAGCTCCACAAGCTCCTACCCATATTCTAATCATTCCTAAAGTCAGGGATGGGTTAACTGGTCTGTCCAAGGTATTTGTTAATGGCTTTTCTGCATCAGTAGGCATATTATGTTATCTCAGATGTTCATTTGAAGATTTTATATAAAGTAAAAAATATTTTAAGTTCATATAAAAACAACATATTATATAGGAAAATTCGCATTGGTGATAGATTTCCTTCAGTATCAGCATACTCATAGCAAGAAAGGTTTAAATTTAATGATGAAAAAGATTGTGCGGCCTGTACACTCATCTAGTAATACTGCTTTGAAGTTGTTATTTGAGACTTGGGAAAAATAACTTCACTGAATCTCTGAAAGTTTGTCCTCACGTGCCAGCTAACACTGCTGCTGGCTATTATATTGTAGTTACGAAGTGGAATGTGTAATTTTGGATACAGAGTTTAGGAGTGTTGCAGTTGATTTACATTACTTTGTAAACTATTGTGTATTATTCTTCTGTTAAATTATTTATGCTGATCCAAAATCTTTATCAGGACATAATCTAGTGCCTTACTAAGTACTATGATTCATATTGCTATGAAATTGGCTCTTGGTAATTATGTAAGGTTTTTATTCATAGAAACTCATTTTAAAATCTGTTTTAGCTTGTATTTGAAGTTAGGTATTTGATATCAATTACCTTTCTTGTATAAGGTTATACTACCTGTTTTATATTATAATGGTATTACTGTCACTATTTTTCTAAGCAATGGAAGAACCTAATTAACTGCATTGCTTGATCCCTTCTGGTAAATCACCTGTCACATGATTATATCAAAGTAAGTTAATATTTGTTAACAAATTGAGCTAAGCCAAAGTCTCTATGATCGTGTGATCAAGTTTTTACAAGAGTGTGTTACCTACAACTGTTTTACATTTTGTCTTAGTCATGTCTGTGTGTGTATACTGATCTATTATGGTATTGTTTCTCCACTTTCCAGGCTGAGGAGAGGCACTTTGAGATTCTCGGCCGCCTTCTGCACACCGCCAAGCTGGTCGCAAAGCAAGAAGGTCTTGATGATGGCTTCAGAATCGTGATTAATGACGGGCCAGATGGGGGTAAGTCATGAGTGTTCTTCTCCATGTCATTGCAGGAACATCGATCAATTGCATTTTCTTTGATTCATAGGTTCTTTTGAGGGTTTGTTCTGCATTTTTTGATTGAACTGGTTTTTGGCAGGCCAATCAGTTTACCACATTCATGTGCACCTCATTGGGGGACGACAGATGGACTGGCCCCCTTTCTAAAATGTGAAAACTGCAGATGCCCGTGAAGCAATGCTCTGCTTATGCAATCTATAAATTGTGGTTTTAAATGACTAAGTAGTGTGTGTTTTCATGTTAGACCAAGAAACTATGATGTTGTGTTAGGATGACCTATATTAATTATGTTTAAATGTTTAAACTAGTGTGTCAAATTTATGCTAAAACCATATTGCACAGTCGTTTATGGATTATGGTTGTTGATGGTGTTTCAGTGTTTCCTATGCTTTGTTATAGTTTCTGCACCAGCATTAGTAGCTTCATGTTTGTGGATAGTCAGATACTGCTGTGCACATTTTTAGTAGCTTCATGCTTTGTTTTTTAATTGAATTGTGAGGTGGGGGGGTGTGTTTGAATTTATAGAAATATTAGTAACATACTCTCTCATACTCTTTTGTAAGTAGTCTCTCTGGTTGCTTGGAAATTGAAATATATTGGAAATTAAAAAATTCCTTGGGTCACATATCTTATTTTTTAGTGTTGATATGAGTGTGTTAATAGCACTCCTCTCTTGAGTTTATTACTGGTTTTCATCATGCTGCATTAAATTATTGATAAAAAAATCTCAATTTAGTTGGGAAATTTTGTGAAATTTTTTGACAAGAAACTACGTAGAGAGGGTGAGTTCTTTCTTTCTTTCTTTCTTTCTTCTCACTCTTGATCACTTACATCTAGCTTCACCTCTACTCAATTTGCCCCTTTTCCCCCACACTTCACCTAATTCTAGTTCTACTCCTGAAAATAGTGTAAATACATATTATTTTACAAAAATACTTTGATGCCTTAACTAGTAAAGTAATTGCGTATAGATGTGAGAAAGAATATGAGAATGGGTTTCTACTCATTGTCCTCCCCCGTTAAATAGAATGGTGTTCTTAAATATCATAGAAGTCAAGATCTTCATAATGGAAGACGTTATTTCTAAATAATTTATAGAAAATTTAATAGGGTAATATGTAGAATCCTATGATCATTCCCGTTCAATGATCATTAAAGATCTCTCTACATTACAGTTGACATCAACAGCAATAGGTTAATAAATGTTGGTTTGGGTATGGCATAATATTGTTTTCATTAAAATGACTAACAAATGTTAATTAATTAAAAAATAGAACGTAACAACGAATGTAAAAGCATAGTACAGTAATTACTAATTAATAACAATAGGATCTTCAAATAGAACGTAACAACGAATGTAAAGTAAAAGCATATTACAATGTAAAAGTTTTTTTTTATTATTTAATTGTAGTTTCGGTTCCTTATTTTTTTAAATTTATAATTTTAGTCTCTTTAATTTAAAATTCACAATTTTAATTTATTTATTTTTAAAATTAAATACTTTTGATCCCTCCATTAATTTTGAAGCGATCTTTATCTTTAACGTTAATTTTTTTTAATTATAATTAATAATTATTTAAATAAAATTAATTAGTTAATTCTTTTACTAATGACATAATTTTTTTTATTCCTAAATTAACCTTTGATTTAATTAATTAATTTAAATAAAAACTTAATTTTCAAATGTTATAATAGCTAATAAGCTAATGATGTACTTAATAACTATAACAAAACATTTATATATATAAATTTTTCACATAAATTTGATTTATTATCATATATTTATTTTTTATTTTTTTTATTTTTAACAAAAATTTAATAATTTAAATAAAATTAAATAAATGAAGTGATTTATAAAATAAAAAATATAAAAAAAAATTACATGTTTCTGTTATAGATTTAAAATTTTTACCATAGATTTGAAAAATTAGAAAAATAAAAATCCAATTAAATTTTTTTTTTACTTCACATTCAATTATTTTTCTTCCACTCGTTTGGCGCATTTTGAATAAAGTGGTATCTTCAATTATGACTCCATGTTGAAGCCTGAAATCGAATCTTAGACTTTATTTAAGAAACCCAAGAGTCAAACCCACTTGCACCAACAATTTTTAGTTTGTTTTGAACATTTGCCCTTTAATTCATAAGAAAACAAAATATTGATTAATATATACTATTAACACTAATACATATCAACAAATATATATAAGTTGTATCAATACTCAGAATAATAAATATGAGTTACGAAAACAATATATTTTAACAAATAATATATTATGTAAAAGGATACAATATATTTTAATTAAGTTATACAATGTATTCTAATGTAAATAATATTATTAATTAAGTCAATACCATATATATTATTTATTATAAATAATATCTTATCACTCATAGACTTGTTAAAAATATTATAGATTGTATTGCTAAAATTCACTTGGTTTGTTTTTAAATTTCACAACTATTTTATTAGAATGATGATAATTTATTACCAGCGCTTATTTATTTTAAAAGAGATGTCTTTGATTCATAAAAAAGAAGGGAGTGTCTTTAATTTACATGATTCCGTGAAAGATGTATTAAAAAAATAATAATAGAATGTATATGGATGAAAGTGTGGTCATCTTTCTTTTACCGGTAAGCCTATGACATCGCATTATTAGCCCCAAAAATGGATGTTGAAAAAAAGCAACAACCCCCAACCAACTTTTGCAGCTCCATTTCCAAACGCAATTCAGCAGTAATAATAAAGTAAAATAATCCAACGTTTGCATTAATTCTTGTTCATTAATCAACAACATGTGATCGATGTGTCTCTACTTATACAAACCAACAAATGTTGGGTTAAATTGAAAAAAAAAAAATTAAAACTTTGGTTTCGTTCATTCTCCATGCCATGGCCTCTCTTGTGCTTCTTCTCTCTTTATTCGTGCGTGCCAAGATTAGAAACAAAGTTTCCAATGTTGCTGCTGCTTCCTCTTCAGATAGTGTTAAAGAAGATGCATCAACTTGGCACGTGACATGGGAAAAGCAAAGAGAGAACAATGATCTAAGCATTGGGTTGGAAGATATCGCGGGGGAGAAGAAGATTCTGCAAGAGCCAAGAGTTAGTATCCATTTCATATAGTCAATGATATATATTTGGTTCATGAATTGTTGTTCAGTAATAAACTCAGTTTAATAACTATGTATTAATAATGTAAAATAATTTTATATTATCATTAATTAAAACACTTAATTGTGATTGTCTGGTAAAATTATGTTAGGATGATATGCATGGTCATTTTTGCATGATAAATTATGGTTGTCATCCTACAAAGAAGAACTATAAACCAGTAAACTCTCCAATTTTATGTCATTTTTCTTTAGTTATCAACTCTCTGTTCTATTTTTTGCTTGTGCCCTGTTTCAGCTGAGATATAAATATATAATGCATAAAGCATATTGAAAGATTGCCACATTATTCTGCTAATTGATCTCTTGATGCTTTATGTACGAAACCTAAATAATCTTAGTGAACTCACAACTCAATGGTTTGACCGTGAAGCACGATGTTTATGGTCTGGTTGTCTAAGCTTTTAAGAGAATGATTTGAAGAACGTGTGTGTGTGTATATATATATATATATAATAATTTATTTATTTATTTATTTATTTCTTAGATATTTTATAATAAAGCATAAGTTTATTTTAAAAATCTCAAAATAATTAGAAATCATCAATTAGTCATTGCTTCGAGCGAAGCTGAACTTAGTTTTTCCTTCAACACTAGGAAGGATACTTAAAGACGAATTTTTGAATTTGAAATGATCCATTATAAGCCAAGCTTTGATGGGAGATATATTTATACAAACTCTTACACTCAAGTTAGTGACTTAGTGTGTGCAAAAGAAGATCAAGAATCTATTGTTAGAAAGAATTGTTTTTTTTTTTTTTTGGTATTTTTAGGCTTCTTAGGCTTACTTATTAAAATAAAAGCTATAATTTTTTTTTTATTGATGAATATTTATGGTTAATTGTTAATTTTGTTAGTGAGAAGTACTCGAATCAACAACCTCTTTCCTTATTACTTCCAACCATCTTATTATTTTTCAAATTAGAATTTTTCTTATATAATAAGTCATGAGACATTTCTAAACTAAATTTCTTAATTTGTATTTGTAGTGTTGTTATTAACAAATTGTGTTCATGTTTCATGCTTTGAATCTATTAAATTCTCAATACAATTAATCAGAGCTAGTTTTACATTGAAAATCAAAAAGTAAATTTTGAGGGGAAAAAATTATTTTAAATAAAAAAAGCTATATATTAAGCCTTTTTTTGTCAACATATGATTTTTTTCCTTATAAAGATTAATAGTTAAAATTCGTTTGTTGGTTGGTCTAAAGCTTAAGCTTTAGTAGCTTTATCTTAGGATGGATCCTAAATACATGAGGAGAAATATTCTTATGAGGAGTATTAGTTTGTAAGTAACATTAGGGCTTAGGCCAACACATGGACTTTATTTGTTTATTTAGGTCTTAGGGAATTGCTGAATACATTTCCTAATTTCTAAATGTACCTTCCTTCACATTTTTTAATATTTTTTGAAAAGATATTTTAAAAGAAAAATAAAAAATGAAGGGGTATATAAGTAAAGGGAGATACATTTAGCAATTGCCATAGGTTGATTCAACAACGTTTATCCTTATTGGGCTGATCAAGGTGGCCCAAGCCTTTTATTCAAATCCAACCATGATATTCAAATATATACCTATGCATTCAATGATTTCAATACTTATTTAAAGCCTCGATTAAGGTGGTTTTACCCCTCTATTCAAATGAATTTCCAAAACATTTACCTGTCCAAAAATAAATTCCAAAACTTAATTTCCCGACAGAATATATATATTTAAAAAAGAAATAAAAAAAAATAGAGGTGGTGTTATTATTAATTTAAGGAATCTTATGAAATTTAAAATCTTCCTTAATCAATTTAAAAAATCAAATTAAATAAGTTTTGAATTTCTATAAAATATTTATTTTTTATTTTAAGTTTGTATATATATATTTTTATGAGGTGATGTCACCTTAACAATTAATATATGTTAAAAAGATGTATTTTATAAGAATTAAAAATTTATTTAAATCTTGCACGATTATTAATTGAGATCAGGTGGTGGTTCTTAACTATCTAATAACTTATTTTTTTTCCTTCCTTTCTCTTTCTCTTTGTTAAAGTCATTATGCAATGTTGTTATGCATGGGCTTCTAAATCAACCATAACAAATTCACAAGTAAGCTTAGGATTCTTCCACCACTTATATAAATTTTGTTTTGGTCATATCATTAGTTGATATGATCTTCAACATCCTTCTCAAGATGATAGCAGATTATATTAAACATTAATTTTACATGACTAAATATTTATAAGTGATTTGATAATGATTCGAACCGTGATCTATCTTTTTTTTCTTTCCCTTCACTTTTTTCCTACATTCAATCCACTTATATATGCGGTAAAATGGAATTTTTTTGTTCATTAAAAAGAAAAGAGAAGAGAAGAGTGAGAGTTAACTCCCAAACCCAACTGACACGTCTTTATACACCTGGTGTTGGACTTGGAAATCAACTTACATTAAATTCAGGTCATGACATGAATACTTTCCCTCGTTATCATGAGCCTCCACATTCATGATTAAAATGTATTAAAAAGTCCACATACTTGAAGTGTTCTAACTAAAAGGATAAACTTGAATACAATTGCCAATAGCCTCTCGCAGTCTCGGTATCTCAGTTTGAGGGTGATGCCCCTTTAAAAATGATTCTGTTTTCTTTTTGTGACGATCTGAATGGACCCAAGTAGGTCTGTCATCACCACACCACCACCACCAATTTGGGTTGATTCGACTAGTCAATACGTCGGTCTCCAACGTCCCTTTCACTTCATATCCAAAGTCTTTGTCCCTCTCTGTCTGTGCCTTGAGAACTCGCGAATAGTTCTCTTGCATTATTGTGTCTATTTCATGTCAACCAAATAGTGCTTTGAGTTATTAGATTTTGCTCCACTCATGATGCTGATGTATAATTCATAATCCACTCCTCACGTCTAGTCCCAAATCCACGACCTGTCAATGTGGCCACAAATTAATCACTTTCCTTCATTGCATTTTTAATAATGCATGCTACACTCACTCACTTACACATATATTACGCAAATATTCTCTAAGCTTATATTTTGGAAAATAATTGATTAACACTTGACATCTGGATGGTATCTAAAAAGAAAAAAAAAATTATAAAAATATATAGAATCTGCTTAAAAAGGTCTTAGAGAAGAAAAAAAAAATTATATTTTTTAATAATAATTGATAAAATTACCGTATCTTTTAAAAAAAAACTATATAAGATAACTTCTATTAATTGACTATAAAATAAAATAATTTTAATTTTTAAAAAAATTAATTTTTTTTCTTCTAAAAATATTTCTAAAATAATATATTCAATCATGTACATAATCTAAATAAATGGAGTAGATCTAGAAGATTAAAAGATATATATAATTGTTTAGCCTGGACAAAAAAAGAAAAAGATTGAGTCTAGTTGAAAAAGTTAATTTTTTCAATGTGATCAACCAAAATTTGAATCCCGTTGAAAGAGTTACCCCTTATAAGTAACAAAAACCACTTTTTTTTTTTTCATTTTTATAGCCAATTTTTTTTAAACTCGTTTAATTAATAATGTTTTGTCTAAAATATCTTTCTTAACTTTTCAATAAATCTTTTTAGTTGTCAATTTTGTGAGAGTATATAATGAGAGTCCTCAAAGATTGTAATAAGAGTAATTTAGGAAGAATAATATAGGGTGAAATTTAATGAATTTAACTGATCTTTTTTTTAATTTGTGTGCAAAATATTTTTTTGTTACTTATAATAAAGAATAGAGAGACTACACACGTACCTTGAAAGAACAAAAATCTTGATTTAATCCATTAACGTGTAAAAAGTGTTACATTGTATAATTTAATGATAAATTGTTCCTTAAACTTTACAATTTAATGACAAATTATTTTATGAATTTTACAACTTAATCATAGAATGGGTCATAAAAAATACAATTTAATAAATTGATCATGGAACATTACAGTTTAATGACAAAATAGTCTCACGAATTGAATATTAAGACGAAATTGTTACATTTTTTAAGCATCTATAAACTAAATCAATCAGAATATTCCTCATTTCAAAAACTAAATTTTCAGAAAATAAACTGTCACCTATTTATAAGTTCATGAACCAAAATGGTGATGTACCTAAAAAAAAAAAACTTTACAATGTGATTTCATATTTTATTTGTTCAAAAAGTTTTACAATGTGATAGAAATAAATAGATAAAAGAATAAGTATTTACAGAGTGTTTTATCCATTAGCTTGATGTAAGATGCATGTATGGTTGATGATTAGGAGCATCGCTCTTTAGTTTGAAAAAGTCTGAGCCCCATGCACAGAGCAAAGTTAAAGGATGCCCTGTTATGCCATGTGAGATTACATTATTTGGTTATGATTGAGGTTTCGATACTGATTTTAGCTATAACAGTACACGTGCTAAAAAATATGTATACATTGTCGCATCTATTTTTGTCTTCGAAGTAATCAAGTTCTTGTTAGAAAAACTAAAATGAAAAACATATACAGTTAAGATCATTTATTCATTCTCTCTATGTTTCTTTCGAAGATTCATGCATGGTGCCTGTAAAATTAGCTTCTTCTACAACAGAAGCTGAAACATAATTTCTTATATTGGACTTGTTTGTTGTTATAGTAACATTATTCCATGGTGTCTTTATATTTATTAGTTATATGATATTTATTCCAACTAATCACGTCAACTTTATGGCTCCTAATAAATTGTATATCATTATATCTATCCTTATATGGTCGATTAATTATAATTTAATATTATAATAATTTTTAAAATAATTTTATAAAAATTAATTATTTTATTATAAATAAAAGATTATGATTGATTGATGGTGTAAAATAATTTTATAATATCGATGTATAAATTTTTTTTTTCTTATATCTAAAGTTTTTAAAAACATTTTATATAAATTCAGCTAAAGTATATATGTATACTTTACATTTAATATAAATAAGTATTTTAAATACTACATATTAAGCCATGTTATTCAGCCAAAAAAAAAAAGTCAGATTCTTTTTTCCGTATCTAATAACTAAAAATGAGAAATATTAACAATACAGTATAAGAAGATAGTCATTAAATAAAAAGTGAGATACACCAAATATTATGATTTTTTTTTATATATTTCAATATGAGATTATATATTATATAGTATTTTCTTTTAGTATTTTTATGACAAATTTCAAATTTTATCAATAACACCATTAATTATGACGATAGATAATTATGTATGTCAATATTTATCTCCATATGTACGGCCCGAAAAGTTATTTTTTAACTAATTCTTATGATTAGAAAGCATACTAAACAATCATGAAAACAATAAAATAATAATAATAAAAAATTATACACCCTAACAGTATAAAATAATTTTATACTATCATTTAATTATAATTTTTATAATAAAAAAATTAACTTTTATCAAATTATTTTAAAAATCATTCAAATCGAGAATTATAATTAGCTTACGGGATATAAAATTATTTAATATTATCAGTTGATAACATTAAACTCTAATTAAATTTGGATATCCACCATACATGACTATTAAATATTAAAAAATAAATAGTTGATAAAATTTACCGTGCTAACAAGTGATAATAGTGTTAAGTATCTATGATATATTGAAATAAGGATAATAGATAAGCTCCAAAATCTTAACCACATTTGATTTTTTTATTGAAAGGGTTTTGGTGTAACTCAATTTTACAAATTGTCTGTAAGATCAAGTTTACCACTTAATTATATACATTATTTTTTCTTTATCACTTCTCTCATAGTGTTCACGGTGCAGTTTAGTTTAATTTTTAGATAAAAAGTTATTCCAATCAAATTTAAAATAAAATTACAGTTTGATTTTGTTCGATTTTAACATAATATTAAATTCAAATCAAACTAAATCAAACCAAGTTTTTGTGATTTGGTTCGGTTCAGTTTAACGTTTTTTTAATATATTATTATAATTTGATTTTTTTAATTAAACCTATATAATTATTATGTTATATTATTTTTTATTAAATTTTTAATTTAAAAAATATTATTTTTAATTTTATTTAGTATTATTATAAAATGATATTACCATTTTTTTAACATAATAATAAATCATATTTCACTTTATATTTTATATTTAATTCTATTTAGTAATATTTTATATGTATTATATTATAAATTTATTATAAAAAAGACATATTATAAATCACATATTATAATTATAAAAAATTAAAATATTGTTAGTTGGATAAT
Organism: Amphicarpaea edgeworthii; assembly: GCA_014843725.1. Taxonomy (NCBI): domain Eukaryota; kingdom Viridiplantae; phylum Streptophyta; class Magnoliopsida; order Fabales; family Fabaceae; genus Amphicarpaea; species Amphicarpaea edgeworthii. The sequence continues at coordinate 9,350,863 of CM026325.1, forward strand.
ACTAAATATCTAAAAATAAATCAATATAATTATAATATGTGGGTTTGGTTTGATTTTTAATAAGATAAAAATCAAACTAAACCATAAAAAACATGTAATTTTTGAGATTTTTAATTTATATAATTTTTTTATTTAATTGATTTTTTATTTTTATTTTTTGACGATTTGACAATTTAGTTTGATTTAATTTGATTTTTAACCACCTCTTTGAGAAATAAGCATCAAACTTGAAATTTGCAGCTCTTATATTTGCGGATGCGGATGGTTTAATAATGATTTGGTTTGATAATGATTTGATAACGAAGGATTCTATAACTATCGAATAACTCATGAGCCTACTCACAAATCATTAAGATAATTTTTTATATCATTTAAAAAGTAAATTATAAATTTAATTCAATTAATCCTATAAAATAGATTTGTAAAATGATGATTGTTTTTATGAGTAAAATGCTTATACACAATCGATGTAAAATCATAATACACCATGATTTTTAAAATAATTTTATAAAAGTCAATTGTCTTATCATAAATGAATGGTAATGAAGAGTTGTGATTGATTAATGATGTAAAATAATTTTACACATATGCATAAACATTTTTCTCTATTTTTATTTATATACATTATTTTAATCTCGTCGATCCTCTCCGACAACCATCTATACAAATAATTAATAAAATTTATTCTTTGGATTTGTTTTCTTACATTTTCAAATTATATATAGATAATTTTAAATATACTCATAAAAAAATAGTTTTAAATATTACAAATTAACTCATATTCAGTTTTGATCATCGCTAATAATGAAACTTTCAAAGTTTATCAATAATTAACACCAATAGTTATCATGCATCACGAGAGATATGTCAATATCCTCTCCATGCATACGGCTCCCACTATATATAAAAAAAGTCATTTTACTTGATTCTTATGATCAGAAACCACACCCAACAATCATTAAATCAATAAAATAATAATAAAGATTTATTTTATAGATCGATAAAATTATTCTTAATTAGATTTGTTTTCTTAAAAGATCAAGTATAAAATAACATTTTAAAATTGCAACTCGCAAAAGAATTGTCTAGCTTTTCTTTTCATGTGCATATGAATTGTCGGGTGATTGTACTCCATATATAAAATTCCTAAACATATATAGAATTTTTTTTGCATTCCATGATATTATTCGATACATCTAGAAATAGAATCCAAATGTACTAATTAGCCAGTGCCATGTGATTTTGTATTAGATCCAATATTAATAGGACCCATATATTCAATTCTACGTGTCGTTATTACGTACGTATGCTAGACACTAGACATATATACCATTTAATTTACGTGGTCCACAAATTTAAGAGAAAAAATAACAAACACATATTATACAGAAATGCATAACGCACTCTTTTAGATTATTTTTTTATTATTAAATAAATTTTATTTAAAAAATACAAAATGTGATAGGTTTGTTTCTTATTTAATGTGTGTTCTACTCACAATTTATAAGTTTTAATAAATTTTAACCACTGATAAAAAAAAATTGTTCAAAAAGTACTTTCAATGTATTCCTAACCGTGCTAACACTCTTCTCTAGTTCTTTTATATAATCGTTTTTTTTTTAAAATTATATAATCATTTTTATGTTACACCTAACACGTTTTTTTTTTCTTCAGGCTTACACATAACAAGTTAATGATCATTAATAAGAGGGTGTTTTTTTGGTGAATTAATAAGAGTAAAATTAGTACCTTAGTAACATTTTTTTAAAAAAAAATCATTAAAATCAACTGAATTAATTATTTTATTGATTGATTCATGTTTAAAGTATCTTATAATAAAAATTAGAAAAAATAGTAAGGATTCAAATATAATAAATTATTATGGCTTAATTGTAATTTCACGCTCACATTTTTTTTGCTTTTTGCTAATGTTGTCCCTAAAGTTTTTCAACATTGTGAAACTTTAAGAGGTTAAATGTGAGAAAAAACAATAAACAAATTTGGTGGACAGTTGAAGAAAAGTCAAATATTCACAACTTTTTGAAACTTTAGAAGCAAAATTCACAACAAAGTTAAACTTAAGGAGCACAAGTTACAACTAAACTATTATTATATTCACACATACTTATTTTTATCATTACATTGCTTATCATATCTTTTTTTTTTTTTTTTCATGTTGTCAAATATCTTCTCTCACTCCAATCCAACCAAAAATAGGTGAAGGTTTAGAATTGTCCAAATGTAATTAATAATCAATAATTCCATGTGATTCTGTGTATAGACCCAATAATAACTAATTTATGGACCCGCATACTCTACGTATTGTTATAGTATACGCAAGACATGCATGCACCGTTTACGGGGGAAGAAAAAAGAACTTCTACGATATTGTACGGAACATTTATGCAAATTTAGGAGGTCTTTTTTCAACGATTTGACGAAGAATGCTAAAACAAATAGTACTACCTTATTGCCACTTCAGTGTTAGCAATTTGTGGTAAGAAACAAAGAGAAGAAGAAGAAATTGCATGCAACATAAAAAAGCATAATATCTCAGACTCAGAAGTGTTGTTACAATTACAACAACGACATATATTATATTCTATCCATAAAAGAAGTGACCCCAATGGGATATAGATATACATATAGATGGAACAGGAAAACAAAACACGACAGAATAATTAAAACGGAGGAAGAAACAAACAAACAAAACGAAAAGCGCGCGCGCGGGAGCGAGGAGAAGGTGCATGCATGGCGCGCGCAAATGGTTATGTCGCGAAAGCAAGCGACACGCGAGGTGCGTTGCGGTGACCCCGAGCAAGTGGTGGCTTATTTATACTTCCAATCACGTTCACATGTGATGATGACGTGGCATTTCGCTGTACCTCTGATCCACATTTCACCGGCTGCGGCCCCACGCTAACCGCCTTCTCGCACCGACAGCTCACCAACAAACCGTTTCCTCCTTTCCGTTTCCACTTTTCTTCCACGAAGACGCCGTTTCCGTTGGATACGGCGTCGTCGTGTCCCTCCGCGGTGGTCACGCTCCACTCGATGCTCGCCTCGCTCGGTTCGTAGTATTCAGTTATCGTTGGAGTGGTCGAGCCTTCGTCCATGCTTCTTCTGCCGAAGAAGAATCCTGTCGCGGTGGTGGTGGTGGCGGTGGTGGAACCGGAGGCGGTGGCTTCGTCGAATGAGTCTCTGCTGTTGCGGCGGCACGCGGCGGTGTAGGTCGACTGCGTCGCGGTGGAGAAGCTCTCGATCTCGAAGAGATCGGAGCTTGCGTCGCTCGCGGCGTCGTCTTCCACGACGACGCGCGCCTTCACCGGGAACGGGAAGTTGAGCGTCTTCGGCGACGGCTCGTCCGGCGGACGGAAAACCTCCAAGGATTCACGCGGTGGTTCGTCCTCCACCACGCAGTTGACGTCCGCCAGTTTTAATTTCGAGATTGAATTGTTTGGGTTTAGCACCGGGAAAGTGAATCCGTCGCTGAGCGGAACTCTCACAGAACTCACAACTCTGTGAGAGTTAGAATTATGAAATCGTTGCGATTTTGCAGCGACAATTGTTGCTGTTGTTGTTGTTGCTGGTGCTGGAGCTAGTGCTGGTATTGGTGCTGGTGTTTGATTGATAATCCAGTTATTCGGTGTGATGTGATTACGATTGCTATTGTTATTATGTTCGTAATCTCTTTGTTGTTGCGATGTCTGAGATTTGGATTCTCGTGTTGATTCTTTGACTCGAACTGATTTCTTCCCCGAGCATGGACATTTTCGCCTTAGGAGCCAAATTGATGATTTGGAGAGTTTGGGGTTTTGAAGGTTTTTAGGGTTTTGAGGGTTTTGCATTGAGACAGGGATTGCCCCTCGAGGGTGAGATAGCAACCCTGTTTGGCTATTCCAGCTGGCTTCCGAGGAAGCCGTCGGAGTAGCTGCGTGGAACGAACGCGCTCTGTAGTTTCTGATGTGGGCGTAGCTGTCCACAGAGGATGAAGCAGAGGAGTATCTGGTGGTTTCTGTGACGACGACATCACTCCTCTCTGGAATTCTCTCCATGGGAGAGACTCTGCTGATGCTAACCTTTTGAATGTTGTTAGTATTGTTGCTGTTGTTGCTGTCGTCGTTGTCATCATCGTTGAAGTATTTGTGAGCATCAAAAATGCTAAGCTCAGCTGTGGTAGCATCTTCAAGAGGTGCAGCAATTGCAGTGATTGTTGTTGTTGTTGTTGTTGCCTTGTTATCTGGTCTGAGATAGGATGAGAAAGAAGCATCTCTATCTCTCACCGTTTTCATCACTGTTGCTCCTCTTTCCATTAAAAATATACTTTTGCTGCAATTGAAAAAACTGAGCTGTTGTTGCATTTGGAATTCCATGGGCTGATAATATATATGTGTTGAGGAATCTCTCTGTTCTCACTTGTTTGTTGTCCTGACACTACAGCTTAATTATGAGGCTGTAAAAACTAGAAACATCGTATGCCCTTCTCTTCCTTTTTTTTATTTTTATTTTTCTTGACTCTGTAATGAAACAAATTCCCCCAACCTATGATCTGACTCACTCACTTTCTCGGTGTATTATGAGTAAACAACAAAATTCTGAATTTTAAAAGCGGAATGTCCTGACTAGATTATGATATCTGTGTAGATAGAGTGATGGAATGGCCAATTATGTGTGATACTTCATCATTTGGATGGCATCATGGCCATCTGTTAGTAGCTATCTCTGTCTACAGTTAATCATTGAGGAAAAGTTCTATGCCTTTTGATTTGTAGGCTAAAGATAACAGTAGCTTGGACTGTCACAGAGCATAGTTAAATTAAAAAAAAAGGGTACAACAAGAAAAAAAGTATTTACTTTTTCTACAGAATTTTAGGAGTTATATTATTATTGTTATTATTCATAGTTTCTTGTAACACATTTTTTTACAACATTTCCCACTAAGTTACTTTTCTCCATTACATCATGTATCTTATCACATACAAAACTCTTTATGAAATGTTGTGCAGAGTTGAAGTATAATTAACAGTTCTCCAATTTGATAGGTTGATGATTATCCATGCGTGTGAAGTTTCTATCAGGTACAGTTTATTCAATTCAGAGAATGCTGCTTTTGAAATAGAGGTGTACTAGATCTTGACAATTCTTCTTGGATTTTTAGTTATATTATATCAGATCAGATAGTTATTATATGCAACAAACTGGATGCTACACCTCAAATTCAATTGGTAGGTAGAGCTATGATGCATATATACAGTAAGCTATTATCAAAATATAATTAATGTTGCTTTAGGACTATATGTGATATATGATACAGACATTTTAAGCACTTGGAATAAATTATTGACCTCTTTTATTGCTATAACTCATCTTGGAATGACAGTAGAAAAGTTAGGTCCATGTTGTATGCTTCTTTAAGAGCCTCATAAGACTCCAGAGTCCAGGACAGTTAAGTTTACTATTTCAGAGACATAAAAATTGCTTGAATCAATACTTTTTTCCTTGATGAATTGTTTCCCAACTCAAGATCTGTGGCTGTTTTCTTATTTTCTAAGTAAGTTTCCTCTTGATGTGGCCGCCTGATAAGTTTGGTGGTGCTGATTGAATAAAGTAGGCAAAGAAGCACGTCCTATCTGACATCAAACATCAGCAGCCAGGTAGCAACGTGAATGAGTGAGGGTCCATGCCATTTGACATTTAGGGATGAAGGTATGTCTGAACTCTTGGGAGACCATAAAGAACTGTCTTTATGGGTTTACCCAATCAATTATCAGAGGTGGATTGGTTTTGGAAGCAGTGCATGGTGGGTCACCATTAACCTTCTAGGTAACATGGACTGCTTTATTGCCTGCCTTTAGACAATTTGTGCATGGCTCTTGAGCAGGTGGTGGTCCTCATTTTGCCTTAGAAACAAGATTTTGGTCACATTCTTTCAGATAATATATTATAATGTTTTTTTTACTCGACAGTTCTTTAACTCCTTATCAGCATGCATCTTTGCCTTCACAATATTGCTGTGAGTAATACAAATTGATGTTACTTACTGTCCCTTTAGTGAGAAAAGGATGGTGTCTTTTGCACATGATGCAGAGCACTACTAATTTCTTGTGATGTTTGTTTTTTGGTTTCTTCTTTCTTCTTGGTAATCCTGTTAGGTGGAGGAATAAGATTCTGTCTCAGGACAGGACCATCTTAGTATGCAGTACATTGTGGGTGTGTGAAAATAACGTAGAAATTTAGGAGTCTCCTTTGTTTTAGTGTGGAGTAAAAAGAAAAAGGAATAAATAAAACACACTATAATTATTTTATTAGAATTAATCGAGTTTGATCGGTAAAAGTTGTTAAACATTTGTTTTATTAAAATAAAAGTTTATAGACTTTGACCAGTTAAATAAAAATTTAGGATTAAAAATTAAAATTCAAAATTAAGAAATAAAAACATAGTTGATCATAATATTATATTTCTTGATTTTTACGTAGAAATTAAAAAAAAAAAAAAGACTAATAGGTAATATATAATATGATAAAGAAGAAGAAGAAGAAGAAAGAGACAAATAAAATAGGAGGAGGGTATGAAGAGGATGCAAACAATCTAGGTGAGCAAAAGCCAGAACTACTCTTTTACAATGTCATGTCCTTAATGGTTGGTTAGGAAAAAATTAGTCTCTGCACACCTGATACCCGTAAGAATTTCCCATTGATGTTACGGTTAACAGTTTCTGTAGTTGTCATAAGTATGGTGTTCCATTAATTGATCCTCATCAACCCCCAACAAGAAACTGAACTTCGTAATTTCTTCATGTTCAAATTTGCATTTTCTTGTCTCACATCATACTTAATTTTTCCCAATTAACTCATACATGCTGGTGATGGTAGTAATTTAATTTTTACACAAATTATAAAAGATTCTAAACAAAGATCTATTCTGTGTGAGAAGCTATTTTTTATGCATCAAATATAAAGATTCTAAACAAAGATCTATTTTGAGTAAGAATAATGTCATACTGTAAGAACCTGACACAGATCGTAGATGCCTATGATGGTGAACCACACCACACGTGAGTGTGGAATACAAAATTCATACTAGAAGAACTTGACACAGATCATAGGTGCTTATTTATGATGGTGAACCACACGTGTGTGGAATACAAAGATCCACGTTATAAGGGTGATAAGATGAAGAATCAAGAATTTTATATAAGGAATGGAACTGAGATGAGTTGAGTCAAGCCAGACATTTTTAGACTCAACGGACAAGAATAAGAGCGTTTCATTAAGAAAATAAGTTTATTTCTTAGAGTTTTTTTTTAAATAAAATAAAAATACAATGAACAGTTGTAATATTCACATCATTTGACGATAATTGAACTGAAGATAATTGATCATTAGTTAAATAAGTGGGTTATTAATTAACCTGTATAACCTGATTTATATTAAAAAATGATTAAAAATATTTATTATATATAAATTTTAAATTTATAAAAATTTATGATATTAATATTTAATATTATTAAAAATTATTTAAATTATTTTTTAATATCTATTTGTGATAATTTTTTATTTTATTTTATTTAAATAATTTTTTTTATTTGAATTTTATTTGAATTATTAAATTTTAATTAAGAATATATAAAACAATAAATAAATATATTATAATAAAATAAAATGATAGTGTTTTCATAATTGTTATTAATTGGAGTTAGTGGCTATTAATAGGTTTGGTCGGGCAACGTATTATATATTTCCAAATGGCAGAATGCCAACTCCCAACAACTATACACTCATTCATTCAAAGCTCAAACATTCCCTCAAAGTCAAAAAACTCACTCAAAGCCTAAACGGCTAAACCCAACAACTATTATAAAAACAAGATTGTTTTTTTTTTTTTTTTTTGTCTTACGTATTCAAATTTCTCCTTCTAAAGTGTCAAGAAATTGGGAAATGTGTGTTGCATTTTTTTCTTCTAAATTACATAATGTTTTCTAACATGAAACAAATAAATAACTGTCATAACAATGTTTAAGTTTTTAGTTTAATTTATTTTTTAATTTAATAATTAATTATATTTTCCTACTTTTTCACAAGTAGATCCCTTTTTCCTATCCATTTTCATTAATCCAAATAATATATTTTTCTTGTCCAGTTTTTCTTTTGCTTTTATTTTCCATTTTATTTTATTTATTTCTTTTGTATTTCACTTTTAATCTAAATAAAAAACTAAAAAAAATCCTACAGTGCCACATAAGATGGAAAAACTCTCTTTTTTCTCTGATGTATAAAATTCATTTAGGATTCTTAACTTGATTTTTGCGGTTCCTACAATGAATTCATATATATTTTTTTTTTATCACACGTTTCATCCATTTCTCTGTTTTCAAGTTCCGAGTCTTCCTTCACCCATTTCTCTTCTTTATTGCATAGGAACTAGTGTCAAGAACGTTCTTTCACAAGAATCATTGTTCCACGGTGAAGATCCTTCCTTTTGCTCTATTGTGGTGGTTCTTTAAACATCTAATCTTTGTGTTAGCAGGGCCGGCCCTAGGTGGCCTCCGTCCAGGCCCATTATCTTTTGGGGCCTAAAAACAATAATTTATTTTAATTTTTAATAAAAAATAAATATATTTTAATAAAAAAGTAATATGATTTATTTTTATCTATTATTTTTTTATTTATCTTTAATTTTCTCTCATTCATCCTTAATTATCTCCCATAGGCAATTTAAATGGAAATAAGGATTAATGATTCAAATAATGGATGTAACGGAAGATTATAAAGTTAGAAGAGATGACTAAAGATGCTTGTAGGCGACATCAACATAACAGTAATGAAGAAAAAGAAGTTTTAAAATAAAAACTTAGAAGAGTTATGAAGTTTTTTGAAACGAAATATTCTTCCTTTTTATCTTATAAAAAACCTTTGTTTATTAAGACTTTAGAATGAATCTTATATAGCTATAGCTGAGGATTGATACATATTTTGCATTCAAGGGTAGCTTATACCCTTCATTATTAAGGATAGTTTAGAAGAATAAACCCATATTGACATATAACTATGATACAATTATTTTACAATGCTTTTAGTCTTCTTTTTTAATGCTTTAGTCTTGTTAAGATCTTTAATAATTTTGAGTATTGCATTCTTGTTGTTTTCTATCGACACTTCTTATTGGCTACCTTAATCAAACATATTTTCATTGCGAAGATAAGGATTAGACTGAGAAGTTCTTTCTCCGGATTCTTCTTGGACAGTTGGGTCTTATTTAAATCTAACCTTCTTTAATCTATCTTCGAATTCTTCATGAGAGGTGGCTCAAGCCAATTCAGCCATGATCTTTTGTTTCTTTGCTAGAAAGATATTCTTTTTCTTAGAGTCTCTATTAGATTGTGATTTTAGGTTTTGGTGAGTTTCTAACTACTCATTAATTCTTGCTTTATTTAGTAATTCAATATTAAACTTTTTCTATCATTTGACTTTAACTTGTCTTGAAAGCATCTTGATGTCTAAATTATCATATAATTTCATATATATAAATTCCCAAGATAGTAGAGGTTGGACCAAAATCTAAGAACCATTTTGAAAATTTTAATGGTATTCCCCTTCTGAATCATGAGTGATTGTCTGGGGTGAATTATTATTATTATTATTATATATAAATTTAACGTTTTTGTGTTGCAGAGAATGTTTGTGATGTCAATTTTGTTGACGATCTCATGCGTCATAATGAAGTTGAGCTTTGTGAACGAAAATTTGTATTATACTGAGGTATATAAATGTAATATCACGTGCATGAACAACTCTTTGTGGATAATGAAGAGCACAAAGAGGCACTAGTGCACCAAGAAATAGCTCTTACCGATGATGATAAAAGATAAAGTTGTACTTCTAGTTAATCAAGTTGTCGAAAAAAATTATAAGTTAACACTAACAAAAAGATTATTTTGAATTTTTTTAAAACATAAAGAACTAAACCAATTTTTTTTTAAAAGATAAATGATCAAATTGAAATAAATAAATAAAATAAAATAAAATAACAAATAAATCATTTGACCTTAAAAATTCAACCAAGATTATGCCTTTTTTTTTTTTTTTTTATCTTGAAATTTATTTATTCCAAGAAATAATTCCACATCATACATAATTGAGTATTAAATAGATACTTCTTTATCATTGGGGTTAGGTCAAGTACAAAAGACTGTATCTTAAAATACATGGAAGGCGGATGATAACTATACCTCCCTTATTTAAAAAATATACCTCCATTTTCCTTTTTTATTAATATTTTTTCCTAAATATCCATGCAATTTATCTTAATTCCAAATTATTTTCATTGATTTTTTTAAACAATTTTTTCTTACCCCATTTACTCTTCCTTTTCCTCTGCAACTCCACACTCAATCCCTCACCTTCGAAACTCCATTACTCACCCCCCTCCTTTGCAAAGGGCAAATTATGACATAAATTTACTAATTGCACGTTCTTCATGACCACCCTTCCTTTTTCATACTTGCAACTTCCAATTCCAATTTTATCTCTATCTCTTGAATTAGTTGATTTTGATGCATGGTGCACAATATGTACAAATCTTGAATTGTTACAATTAGAATAAAAACCTAAATATATTATTACGATTTACGGACCACTGACCAAACATACATGGGGTGGGTATGCATGAATTGATATTTGGAATAAGATAAATTAAAACAAATTGAATTAATCAAAGTTAATAATGTTTTAAAATTGAGTCGTCATTCATCAAAAGGGAGTAAAAAGTGTTAGATGATGAGCGACAAAGTTGTAAAAATAGGTGTGAGTTGTTATAGTTGTGAAGTCGTATTATCGCAAAGGAACAGAAGAGAGGGTGATTGGCAGGGATTAAGATAATAAGTTGGGAAATCGCATAAGAGGGATTAAGACCGTTAAGTAACGAAGTCACAAAGGAGGTGATGAGTGACGGTCTAACAAAGTTGCATAGGGAGGTTGAGCAGAATTTTTTTTTTTTTTTATAGGCAAAATATTTTATAAAAAGAAATGAACACATCTATAGTTGTCGACTAGTAAAAAAAAGTTGATGATGATGGAAGCTCAAGCTACACATAATCATAAGTAACAAAATATAAAAAAATATAAAATAGCATACAAACTTGTTAGTTCATTCTGGTGTTCAAAACACATGCAGCAGCGGAATTTAGGTTTTTTTTTTAGATTTAGAATAATATTATTGTAATATAAAATTACAGTAAACATGTATCTTCTTTGAGACGCAAATATTTTTCAATAATGTAAAGATCCTACGTGTATCCACACCGATCTCTACTTCAAAACTCTTGAATATGGAACTGTATGTTTTTACTGAAGAATTCTATTCAGTAATTTGATTCATGAATATATTCAAATTGAAATAATATATTATCTTAATAATATATTTTAAATTTGAATTTAATATGTCAGCCCATCGACATATTCAAATTAATTCAAACTTATTAACATAAATAATATATTCTCTTAATAAGATATTTCAAATTTGAATTTAATCTGTCAACCTATTCACATATTCAAATTAATTCAAACTTATTAACAAAAATAATATATTCTCTTAATAAGATATTCTCTCATCATTTTTCTATTGCTTATTAAAATATTATTATGCATAAATGTTACAATAATAAAGAGATGTCTATCTTTAGTATACATATTAATTATATTCTTGGTGCTAGCAAACAATATAATAATATTCCACATAGATTTTGTCAATCAAATTGATTATTCTTTAGTAAAGATTAACACACTCGTTTGTGTGTGACTCCGTAGGTTCAATACTAAGCTGGTAGTAAATTAATCAAATTAATTTTACTAATCAAGGTAGGCGTAGCAACACTCTCAACGTCCAGATAGCATGAAGTAATTTGTTATTATTTTCAAGAACCACTAGAAGAGTAATATATAATATTTCCTTCCATCATTTCCAACTCTAGATTAATTTTAGAATATGGTATTACCTGTCAAATTCAATCACGTTAATCAGTGAATGACTCTAAAAAACTCATTTCTTCATTCATTCAATTGTCCTGGCCAAGGTCTTGATTTAATAGAGCTTAAATTCATTACCTATGTGCATCATCTATATCTGTAAATTAATAAATGAGATCTATTAATATTCATCCATTGAATATTATTACACATATATTAATCTATCCGGATTAGTAATATCCTATTCAAAATAATTCTACGATTAAAATTAAAATTTTAAGAGACTTGTTTCTTATTTATCATAATCTTTATTATGATAACAATCTTCAATTTTAACCAAGGACTTTATCAATTTAACTATTTTTTATCAAACCAGTATAAAATGATAAAGAAATGAAATAATACTTTATTATTTGAAAATAGAAATTGATTACATGATAAATTGGAACTTGGGCATACAAAATTATTCCCAACAAAACTTACAAATATAATCATCTTAGATACTAATTTACTAAACATCTATGCACCATACACAATAAATATAGACCACACTCTTTGAATAGTACACTTTAGATATGCGTCAAAGCCAAATCCTTCTCCTCATATCAATCTACACAAGGCCCTAATTCATAAGCCCCAATGTTGAAGCTGCCTCTTATAAAGAGTCCCCATACCCAATTTCTCCTCCGAAGTGGTAAACTAGCGACTCAATCCTCAAAAGCAGCAGAGCACCTCTCACAAATCCTAAATCTTCCTCCCCTCACCTCCACCACACGCCGCACATTCTCACCCTAAAACTAGTCATGATCAGTCCCACACCGTCTAGATCGGAGCACTAGTTAAGTATCACCATTACACCTTCAACTTCTTCTTGCCCTCAATACCACGTTGTCGCCATCATGACTTCCATGGTAGACATGCGAGGCAACTCTCCCTCTTAACAGACAATATCAACCCCAAAATTAATTCTAGATAGTAATAAGAATATTTTGAATTTGGGAAAAATTAAAGGTTATTTAGAGAAAATATTGAAAAATAAAGAAAAGGGAGGTATATTAATATTAAACATATCATTTGTCTATAGTAAATCAAAGTTTGAATTTTTTGTTAAGAAATGTGCTTATATATACTGTTTGAACGTATGGCAAAAATGATTATTTTTCGAGAAAAAGATAAGTGGAAATTAAGAAAGAAAAAAATTACTCCAAATTAACTATAATTTTAACCATTATATTTTAAGGATTGATTTGATAAACATGATAAATGAGACACAATAGAGTAACTAATTATATTCTTCAATAATATGTTTGTCTATTATTTGGTGTGCAACTATAATAGTGATGATATCTTTTTTTATTCAAATAAATTTTATTTAAGGATTTTTTCTTTCTTAATTTAGTTAATATCCATCAAAATTGATAATTTTGAATAAATAAATTTCAATCAACCAATCAGGTAAAAGTGTATAAAAAATAGATGAGTTCCAACCAACCAATCACTTACTTGTAAAAAAGTTATCCAAAATTGATAATTTTTATTTTTTTATATTTAAATATAATATTTATTCGTTATTTAGTGTTTTTTGACTCATTCTATATATAACATGTGACAATTTTTTTTATTACAATCAAGACTAAAAAAATATTTCACTAAGTTGAGAGGATAAAAATTAAAAATTATTTATTTTAATTAATACAAGATATTAAAAAAAAGCCAAACCCTCGAATTTAAAGAACTAAAATCATATCAACCTATTCAAAAACACATTTTATAAATTGATACGACAAATCCAAAAAAGAAAAAAAAATCTAGCCAACAAGAAAGTACACAGTGCCACACATACACATAAATCTTCAAGAGTGCAAGAATTCCTGTTTTCTTAGTTGCCACGACACTAGCTTCCACCACCACCACACAATAAACTGAAAGCAAATATGGCTAAGCCACAGAGAAAACCTTTCAATATTGCCATTCATCATCATCTATGGCTCTTCTTCCTTCTTCTTCTTCTACTCTCAGAACCCTTTTCCAACGTTCTCTTCCTAATTATTCCTTTCACAACCCCATCATTAGTCCACCACCATCATCTTTCAATATTCCACTGACTCATTATTCTTCAAAGCAGCAGCACTACCTGAACCACAGAAGCTGCAACTCCAAGCTCTTGGCTATTTCATACAGGTACTTCATTCAAGAAGAAGAAGAAGACGATGACGACGACGAAGAAAGTCACAACTTTGATGAAGCAGTGACTCTCTTCAATGGAGGAGAGTACTACAAATGCCATGACTATCTTGAAGCCCTTTGGCTCAACGCTGAAGACCCCACCAGAACTCTCATTCATGGAATACTGCAATGTGCTGTGGGTTTCCACCACCTCTTCAATCAGGTTTTTATTATTCCATTACTATTGCTAATTTTCTCATTTTATATATTACTTTTTCATATTTATACATAGTTTTAAAAACACCTTTCATTATTTTTACATATGATGAATTACCATACATATAATAACCTTAATTCAGTAGGGCCAGTTTAGTGGTGGATCGAGGGATTTGGACAGAGAACTTAGGTTTAATTTAAGTGTCTCTCCATTCTAATCTTAACCTAAATTTTTTTTAAAAAAAAGTTAAAAAGTACAGGATTGTGATACCACAAATATGTAAAATTATTTTATATTATCATTTTCATTAGAATAAAATCTAATGACATTTTCTAAGATGTTTCAAGGAAGTCAGTGTAATCATTCCTTTTATTTATGATATGGTTTTGCTTGAACATGTGAGTTATTGTCTTAAAAGAAATTGTTTATTATTGGCTGAATATTTATAGAACCATAGAGGAGCCATGATGCAGTTGGGGGAAGGAGTATGTAAGCTGAGAAAGATGGAATTGTCAAATGGGCCGTTTCATAAGTTTGAGAAAGACATTTCAGCTGTTCTAGATTTTATCTATCAGACTCAGATAGAGTTAGCTGCATGTGAGTTGTTCTAATAACCTTGATGAAATTATGACATGCAATTATGAAGAAGTTACATAAAGTTTGTGTTTTAATTTGAGAAAAAAAGGTAATACACTATTTTATCAATCAGTCACACCCCACCATGACACTTTAGATTGAGTTTGTCGATTTTTATAAAATTATTTTAATAGTCATATAAATAATAGATTATAATTAAACGATGATGTAAAATTACTGTAAGTGTATCAAGTATTAGATTAAACTCTTTCAATTAATTTTCCTTGACGAATTTGATAATCGCAGGTAGTGATGATATGTGTGTTGCAATGGATAGATCAGAGAGATCATACCAACTTCTGGGGGAATATGCATCAGGACAGCGTGTGTATGATCTAGAACTTTGTAGTAGTGATGCATCTGTGTACATTGTGTTCTGCCCCCAACAAGGGTCTAATAATTATAATAATGGTGCCACTACTGAAGCCCCAAGGGTAAAGCTTCCCACGCTTAAGGCCACCACAGAGCATCTTAATTTGTAGCCCAATCATGAATACAAGTGAACATCTTTTTAAGACCAATGTTATATAGTATATAGATCAAATCAAAACCACATGTAATATCTGTTAGTTACTTCTGTTAGAGGAGAAGAGTCCTCTTTTGCAATTATCACATAATAAAACCAAAATATGTACCTCATATACTACTCTATAAATACTTATAGAAGAAAAAAATATATGAAAGAAAAAGAAAAATATCTTCTTTAAAAATTAAAATTATATTCTCTAATAATCAATTAATAAAAATTTTCACATACATCTTATTCAAAAAGATGTTAGATTTCACACTAAGCCAAACATTTTTATGTTTTTCAAAAGCATCTCTTTGTGAAGTGGAGTGAATTAAGTTACTCGACATCCTAAACGACACGAAATATGTATTCCTATATATATTTAGGTAATCTTGAAACGGAATGAAGAAAGGATGTTGTAATTTTTTGTACACCAGCAGCATTCAGAAAAGTTTGATGAAAGAGTTTCTGTAAACTTAACTTCATAAGTTAATTTTAGTTTAAATTACTTTTTTTTCTTCTAAATAATAACTATTCATTAAGTTTATTCAATCATGACTTGCGTCTTTAACAACAATAGTATTTGTAAGTGAAGAAAAACAATCCGTATATATTATGACTTAGTTCATTTTAAATTTTTTACTTTAATTTATAAATACTTATGTGATGAACAAAGTATTTAGGTAATGTTTATTCAAATTATCAAGAGTTTATCATTAAGTCGTTAATGGTGTTGGTTTTGGTTTCTTTAACCAAGATCTATGATACGAGTATTGAATATGAAAAAAAAAATGATTAAAAAAGAAAAATACATAAAAATTAGTGATCAACAAAATCGTAAATATTTTGTAAAAAATTATTACTGAGTTTTTTCTATTTCTAACATTTTTTGTACCATGATAATAATAAAAAAAAATTATTACGAATTTTTTCTATTTCTAACAGAAAAATTTGAGTCAAATATAATTTTGCAAAAACTCAAAGAAAAAAACTTCTTTTTAAGATTTTTTTTGACAAATTTTTAAGAATTAAATAATAGAAGAAAAAAATTATAAGTTAATTTTAAAATTCCTTCCTTCTACAAATCATAAGTAATTTTATTTTTATTTTTTAATTAAAATAGAAATTTCACTTCAATAACTTGTATTTTCATTTAATGTTGAATTTTATTATGCAAATTATTAAGATGAAATTGAAATTTCAATTAGAAAACATCACACATATTAAAAATACCTATGATATTGCACCTAAATTTTATCAAAGGAAAGTGTCAACCAATTATGCCCTTCTTAGGGCATTGTTTAAGAAAATAAAAAGTGAAAAATTTTCATTGAAAATACTTATTTATTATATCAAGAATGTAAGTCATTTAACACATGCTTTTTGAAGTAATTAAAAGCGTTTAATAAGGGAGTACTAGTTAACAATGCCCTTAACTTAAAAGTAACCTTTAAATGAATACTTATTATTTAGGAAACTATCTTATCTTTAGTTTTAAACCTTTTAAAGTAGCTTTTAAGATAAAAATGGAAAAGGAAAAAAGAAGAGGAAAAACGTCACAATAATAGTTGGATATTAAAGAGAAGCTAAAAAAAGTTATGTTTGAAAGGTGATGGATAATTACTAAGGCAAACAGAAAATTGAAAAGGAATCATTATCAGCCTCTAACAAAATTGCTGGCCAATCAAATTTAACAAAATCACTTCCTTTTCCTTTTATGATCATCAGGCCAATCCAATGATATATTGTAACAATTAATCAGCTGTCACCATTCACCAATTCAGCTTCGTGCTTTATGAAATACTCCAACTCTGATTCGAATCTGGAAAACAAAAATAAAAAACAATTATGTTCAACTGAAATTAAAAGTAACCATGGAAGTTGGAAGACAGCATTATTAAGCAGTGTATGATTGGACAACTGGCATATAAATGGACTTGGAATGTGCCTATAAATATAATGATATAAAGTCTGTTCCATGTGCATAAGCATACATACATTTGGGTTTAATGATGTGTTTGTTTCCCAGCAAACTATAACCAGAATGACAGATATTTTCATGCAAAATTACAAACTTATTCTATAGAATAGATAAAGAAATTATCAAACAGTGATTTGAAGAGATATTATTTGTTCACCTCCAAAATAAAGTGATGATTGAAGAGATATTAGAAATCCAAAAACACTGAGAGTGAGAGAGAGACCTGAAAATCCTTGTTTCTTCCTCAATACGCAACGGGTGATATTTATGATTACTCTACAGGGCTTTGGAGGCCCAACAGCGGAAATATATAAACTGCATTAGGATCTAAAGCAGACATTAAGGTAGACATGAATGCTTACTAATTCAAATGAAAAGGGTGGAAGATGGAAATATATATTCTGGTTTTAAGAAGCATTGGAAAATTAATATACATAACTTTAAAGTTAATGAGCTAACTCTAAGGTTATCTTTGTTACCCTACATATATAGCTTTCACCACCTCTCTAGCAAGAATAATTTGGTAGAGATAAATATATATATATATATATAAAAGGATACAAGAAAGTCCAGAAGGACACACCCTCCAGCATCTACTAGCCATGGCAAATTTGGTTGGATTTTTGACCAATCCAAGCTGGTCACAAGTATACTGCATCAAAAGAAACACTAAATGTTCATTGAATACATTGTGATAATTTCATACCCTCAGTGTTTTCAGTTGGCAAAAATCATTTTGGTGCTGAGACTTAAAATAGAGAAGATAGTATAAACTGGTAGGATACCTCGCTACATAAGTGGCATTCCCAAGTACAGCAAACACAAACATCCAAGGATTGAGTCCCTACAAATTGTAAAATCCAACTGTAAACTCCGTTTTGTGAGATAACTGACACTGCTTCATGAAACTAAAAGCATATTTCTTTCACTGCTCTCATAAGAGTGATATGGTGAAGGGAGAAAACTTATCTCCCATACTACTATCCCAAATTTTTCAGTTGCTAAATGATAACAAGACAGAATGCATAAAGGATCACAGCTTTAATTGTTAGAGTCCCTAACCTCAACATGACCTCTTCTGATCTGCAAAATTGATGAGAATTATGTATCAATATAAACAATCAGCTTAACAAGATGAATCAATCCATCTTAAAGTGTATGTTCTAATAGAAATTAGATAATTTTGAAATTTCTTAAATGTATTACCGAGCAATTTCTAATGGAAAATACCAAAATAATATTTTATCTTATCACTGACTATTATATTCATATATGTGGAGTACTCTGTATTCATATATTATTCTCTATAACATACATTTAAGCTACAGGAATATAATTATTTAATATTTATATAACTCACATTTAAACAAATTTGAGGAAGTCTTCCACCCATGTATATAAATGTCATTGCCCAACCAAAGAAGGTCCCAACGCTACTGCTTCCAGAAACATCAATTTTTGGCAACTGATCATCACTAACCTGCAATTGCTGTAAAAGTTGATGACAAATGGGGAAAAAAATCTTCCTTTTGTTTTTCCTTTAAACATATCAAGTTGTTCCTGTTCTTATAGGATACACTAACTATATTATAAACAGTCAGGTGGATATTCAAACAAGGGTGATCAAACTTTAGTAAAATTAACAAAGGTGTGACTTGCATTACCTGAAAGAGCTTTCGTCCAACATAAATCACAAATTGTTGTCTTGGGTTTGAGACCATAGAATTAACTTTTTTATCTAGTGGTTGAAGTAGATTGATAGCACCAAGAAAAGTTAATGTTGAAACCTGAACAAAGAGTAGATGCATTTAGATTTCAATGATGGCACTCTCAAAGTTATGTACAAGACTACTAGTAGAATTAGAATGTTTACCAAACAAAGAGTATTCTTAATCTTTAAAGCTGGTGTAGATTTTCTTGCAACGATTGAACCAAGCAAGCTCTCTTGTATAGAGTTTAAAGCAGGAGGTTTCTGTGCTAAGATGGATCCCACTGTTGGAGTATGACTCTTAGACAAATATCTTGCTGACCTAATGAATTCAAAGTAGAAAGAGTATACTAAATTACAAATTAGAACTTCCTTTGCTTGAGAAAGATAAGCCAACTAGAACTCTGACAAAAATTGTGCTTGAGAAAGAAGACAAATATATTAGTGAATCTTCAGCATTTTGTTCAGTAAAGTTTTCAAAAGGAAACATGATAAAACATTCAATCAAAAGAATTTTGGAGCTCAGATATTTGAATTTTAAACTCACAACTCTTTAATGAAATGTCTTGAGCTTTCCAATCATATACAGCCCAAGAGTAAGGGAATCAGATACATTTCTTTAAACTTATCACATCAGGAGATTAAGGTTGGCTAAGAAACTAGGGCACAAGAGTGTGTTTTGAATAGATTTTTACAACAAGAAAGATTAATTACTGGTAGAATAATTCTGTTCCTTGAGGACGTGCTGGAAGAGGAATAGGAGAACTCCGATCAGTGCCTCTATATGAATCATCAACTTGAATACTCAGTTCAGCATCACTGGCTTTTTCCATTTGTCCAACTTTGGTGAACGCCTCAACCTCTTCATGCTTGCTAGTCTAGAATACAAATCAAAATAATAAATTATCTAAGCTTGTTTAGAGTTTCTCACTAACTTTTTGAATATAATAGTAATTATGATATAATGTACTTTGTATCTTTTCTCTGCCACCAAATATGAGCATATAGTCCGAAAAGATAAAGAAAAAAAGCCTGCAAAACTCTTGGCAAGTATATTAAAACACCTTTTTAATAGAACTCAATTATAATATTTTATGTGATTTAATCATTTAAATGAAGAGTGGAATATACTTCTTCTAATTTTGAAAAGGCAATGATAATCAGAAGATATAAAAGTTTAGGGACTTGCACCTGAAGCTGACTGCTGTATTTATGTTGAGGATATATGTATCCATAGTAAAAGGTTTGTACACCAAGTGCTAGAGTTATAATGGTATAGAGCTGCATTTTAATACACCAAGGAAAATGTCACATCCACTAGCTGAGACTGGGAAGGTCAGATGAAAGAATGATTTCATAGATACTAAAACCCCTCAATCTTCGGCTAGAGTCCTTACCAGTGCCATATATAATTGAGTAGGAAGCTGCATAAATAAGAAATAAAACGAATCACTTAGTTTACCCTTACTAATTTAAGTATCAAGAATTATGTATGGGCATTTAATCCACAAGTTCAACACAAACATGAGTTAGAAAATGAGAAAACAAATGCTCACAAAAGGAGAAATTCTTAATGTACACTAAGAGCACTACACTCTGTCCTCTAAAACCATAAAATGAGAACGGCATACCTATTCATGCCACTGGATTAGACATAAAATATCATATAATAAAACTTATATCAAATTTCTGAACTGTTGCAAGTATCACTCTCAGAGAACAATAGGAACTTTCCCAACTAAAGCCTTAATGAGAGAACAAAATGAGTTAATTGGATAATGCATTGTCCAACCCTTGCATTTTTCTTTGGTTGTTGCTCAACGGTATTGTGATATTTTTTATATTATATATATATATTTTTTTATGAAAATGTCATGAATGTCCATAATGAGATAAAGTAATGGCTAACTTTAAAGATTGCTCCAAAAAAGACCTGCAACATAAATCTTAAGACACAAGAGAAGAGAGACACTCACAGTGGCAGGTTCCAGCAGGCATCCAAAAAGGTTGAATAGATCTCTGTAGTATAAAATAAATTGTATCAAAATACTGGACATATATAGAACAAGAATTTCAATCATATATAACGGCATCAGAAAAATAGGGATGCTGTGGAAAAAGGAATACTTGATTGAGTAATGGTAAGTTAGACATGCACATGAATCTCATGAGTCTCATCCCATGCATGTCTGTGTATCCGGGCTAGGCAGGCTCATTTTCCTAGTTAGAACTATTAAAAATCTGTTGGATCACCCAAAATAAATAGAAATTTAATTTTATGTTATGACAATCACCATATTTAATTATGTTTTCTTCCCTTTCCCTTTCAACTAAACCTCTTGATTCATCTAATGAACAACAGCTTGCAGTCAAACTAATCAAGAACCTGCAACCTCACCTTCCTAGAATTTACTTCTTATGGTCAGGTAAGGGTATCCTTAAAAATTAGAGTAGAGAGCTCAGAGATGAGTTTATATGAAAAAATTGTATATAAAAAACTCATCCTGAAATTACCACTTTAATTTTAAGGGGATATCAAACAGATTCTTAGAATATAATCTTCCTTTCAACACATTTTCCTTAATTAAGTTCAAATGTTGAGTAAATAAGCTAGTTGCAGAGATCACATTTATCAATCTAGTAATGACTAATGAGATCTCAGATCACAGACTCTACTCAAGGTTAAATAAATTGTACTAGGTACCAAAAGACATTCAAATAGACCAACAAAACAAACAAGTAAGGATATAACTAGATTGAATTAGATTACAAAAATGCAAGCAGCACTTAGAAAACATTGCCAAGTTACCCAATTATCCATGTGACCAAGAAAGTAACAGAGAGACCCTCAGCAGACTTTGTTTTATAGTTTGTGGTTAATTGAGGTATCTCAGCAGCAACCCAAATAATGACACTAATTGAACCCAATACGACAGAAGCTGTCTCCCTCATACTTCCCATATGCCCTTTGGCCAATTGCAAGCAGTGTTGATTGCTGTGACACCACAGAGAGAGTGAGGAGTTCTCAAGCACTCCCATTGCACCAAAGGAATTGATATCTACAATCCTGAAAGTGAAGTAACAAAGAATAATTAAAGATTAAATCTTTCCAATTTCCATGGACATGTTTTCACTTAATGAGTTCCAAGGACGAACCCTTAGCCTTTAGCGGTGAATCAAAGAATAAAAATTGAATATTCTGAATGCAAGAATAATGCAAGAAAGCCGAGAGAGAGAGCTCAGGATTCAATGTAAAAACAAACCACATCAACTGGGGTTATAAATAAGGACAAAACTATATTCTCCAATCATAACTAAAGAAACTTCATCAGTCATCAAATAAAGCTACACCAGTTTTTAATGTAAATGATTATTGTACGAACTATTATTGATGTAAAGCTTTGATTTTTATTGGATAATAATAATACTAAAAAGCATCTAAGTGACTACATCTAAATCCAATTCACGTTCTTTACGGGGAACCGAACAATGGTCAATCATGTTACTTTTGCGAAAGAAAGAGAAAGATTCGTTGAATAAAGTAATGAACAACACAACACATGTAAAGGAAAGTGAATACCCAGAAAGGTGATGACAGAGAATTCGAGCTGCTTCTGCAACTCACAACTTTACATGCATTCACGAGAGAAAACCTTCGCCACTTTTAAAAATAATAATAAATATCCAAAAAATAAATAAAACCTAAACATGGTGCTTAGTCACATGTATTAAAAAGTATTCATGTACAAAGATTAATCATTTTTGATAAACACTACCTGATGACAGGGAGAACCTAATCTAAGAATCTATCTCTAACAAGGGTTTGATAAAACCTACAATATTATACAATATTATGTTTGATTTTTATGGATAAAAAAAAAAACTAATAACATAAAAAGACTATTGAAAATGGAAGTATTAGAAAAAATATTACTAACATTTATTAAAAAAAAATTAATTAAGAAACACACAAAATTATGGGATTTATTTCTTAATTAATAGGTAGTAATTAATAAATTATAAGCTTAATGACACCTTTTACCATCAATTTTTTGTTTATTAATTAATAAATAATTAGTTTAGTAACCCATAATTTTGTGTGTTTCTTAATTAATTTTGTTATGAATGTCATTAATATTTTCTCTAATATTTTTTTTTATGGATGTTAGTTATTTATTAATTAATAAATAATTAGTTTAGTAATTGGTGTTAAACACGAGTGAGTTGTTTTAATTATTAATAATATTATTTATTAAAATTAGTGTGTTGGTCCCATTTTATTTATAGAAAATTTTTATAAACAAAATAGATTAATTATTTGAATATATTTATAATAATATTAGAAAATAATATATATATATATATATATATAAATAAATAAATAAATAAATAAAGTAAAAGATAAACATGTTACTGCATTATAAATATTTATATTTAAATATATAGATATAACCTTATTTTCTTTAAGAGTATATATATATATTAAATATATTGTTATTATTAAAATTTAAGTTTTGTTATAACTTAAAATTAGGTTGTATTTTCAAAATTTAATGAAAATTATTTTAACAAAACTTAAAATTTTTCATTCAATTACAAATTTATAATCAATGTTTTTATATAAAATAATTTTAGCATTCTTATATCATTATTTAAAGTTTTTTTTGTAGTTAATTAACTAATTTCTTATATGAAATGCATAATTAGTTTTTAAAATTAACTTAAAAAAATATTGTTAAATAAGTGATAAATATATTAAAAAAAATAAAAAACTTATCTATATAAATCATTTTTTTAGTATGTATTAAGAATGTACTCCAACTTTAATTAATATCAATAATTTATTCACATTTTGTTGATGTGCACTAATGACATCAATTTGAATAAGATAATTCTTATTAAATATAAATATTCGGTGTATATCCAACAAATTTTTTTTTACACAATTCATATGATTCATTTAAATAGAATTATGCATGAACTTTTTTTTTTTTTTTACTTTTGATGGGAAATAATAGTGTGTATGACTTTTTTATTTTAAACTTAAACTTTTTTTTTTAGTTCTTATGAAATAAAGTTTGTTGAAAATAATATAAAATAAAAATTATAACAATAAACGAAATCAAACAAACAAAATAACAAATATTATAATCTTAAAATAATGATAAACTATTATTTAAAAACAATAATTTCTTTTTAAATTTAAAGATTTAAAACTAATATTTAAAAAAAATCAAGTTTAAGAAAAAAAAATAATACCAAATAATTGATTAAAATTTAAATTAAATTTTATTTAAATTTAAATTCATTTACACTTGTTATATTTTATCTTTAAATTTATTATATTCATAATAAATTTAAAATTTGAAGAGAAAAAGAAAAGAAAAAAACAAATGGTCAACAAAACAAAAGTGATGTCAATTATTTAAAAAAATAATAAATTAAATTTTAAAGATAAGAAAAAATAAAATATCAAAATTTGAATCCAAATTTTGTTATGCTAATGGAGTTGTCTTATTAAAATTAAACAAACAATGTTTGACATAAAAAATTATTAAAAAAAAAATGAAGAATCAATTGAAATAGATGAGGTATGAAGAACAATTATGATGAATAAAAAAAATTAAAAAAAAGAGAGAAATTAAAGTGCGTCGTACAAAAGAAAAAAGTTAGTAAAAAAAAATAAAAATACTCGATAGAATGAAGTGAAATTATCATTCACTTGTTAATTTATATATAAAGAGAATATTAGTTAGTTTGAATTTTTAAATTATTTTTAAGATTTAATAAATTAATTTATTAATATTATCTTATATTTAAAACATGAATAAGTAATATCAAATAATTTTAATAAAAATATTAGTTTGAATATTTAAATTATTTTATAAATTTAACAGATTGATTTGTTAATATTATTTTATTATTTAACATAAAAAATTATAAAATGAATATGGTGATGTCACGTGACATCTAGTAATGTAACAAAACCATTCTTTTATAATAGATAATAAATATGAAGATAAAAGTTGTCAAAATTTTTAAAAGTTTGAGTAAAATACATTAAATTAATTTGTTGAAGTAAAATTCGTGAAAAACTAAAAAATTGAAGTAAAAAAAATACAATTAAACCTAAATTATACTCGTAATTTGTAGTTTCTAAATAATTTCTAACCAGGGAGTCTACTATATTAGAATTATTAGTATTTTATATCTTGATATTAATGTTTTGTTATTATTTTTTATTATCACTTTATCAAAATTTGTGATGAGAAATTTTTTTAAAATATTTTATAATTTCATTGTATATATATTATTTATTCTATTTTTTTTAACTTGTATACATGTTAATGTAGGCTAATAAAAAAATATTTAATTTTTTCAAAGGTAGCATTGTGATAATAATAACAATATTATAAATATGTAGAAATTGTGTAAACAGTTCATTGTTTTAATGAATTTTCAATTAAATTAGTAGACAAATCTCCATATTTAGAATCACCAAGTTAACAAAGACCATAATATTGAATTTACTGTTTAAATCCAAAAACATAAACGAGAATATGTTAATACATGGATGGTTAGTATAATTTTATATATGTAGAGAAATGCTATATAGGAAGAACCTTATGTTTTTATAATTAATAATTATGCATAGAGTTTATAATCATAAATTTTTTATCTTGTTAAATTTTTTTATTTTTTTATTTGATTGAACACATAGATGGCTTGTAACTAGTTTATATTCTATGATATTTTTCAGACATATTATTTTTTATTTGTGTTTAACAATTTTGAATGTTTTTTTTTTTAATTCATAGAGTTCTTTCAAATTTATAAATCTTTAAAGTCCTTTCAAATCTTATGTTATAAATCAATTGAAATTATAAAATTTTAATCTCAAAAGTCTTTTACATCTATCTTAAAATTTTTTACATTCCTAGAAAGTCTTTAAAATCTGCTAGACTTATTTATGTCAAAATAGTTTTTTAAAATCCTACTTCAACACACCCTAAATATTACTAGTAATTTGAAGAAACAGATTAACAGTTAAAAAAAAAAAAAAACATTAAAGAGTGACTTGCTAACTCTCCTCTTCCAATTTCACCTAGCTAGTAAAATACTACCAAGTTCGCATCATTCCTTAAGACAAATATCATGCTAAAATTATTAATCTCACAGCCAAGACATGAAGAGGAGAGAATATTTTAAAATAAAAATGTAAAAAGTGAGAAAATATTTAAAAATAATATAAGTAATGAACAACTTTTTTAGTAATTTAAAATAAGATTAGTTATTTTTATGAAAACACTGATTTTTCAAAAAATATATACTATATAATAAAAAAAATGCTTAAATATGTTTTTACTATCTCTATTATGCTCATTTGTTAAGATGATTACTTAAGATTAAATTAATTATATGTTGTTAAGTGTTTAAGTGATTATGTGATAGACCTAGTGTAAATAATAAATTAATTGTAAAAAATAAAATAGAGATACAAAAAATCAAATTTATTTTATAAGTGATGATATGATATTAATTAACATTTCATAAGTCATGTTTTGACTGATTTGTTTAAGTTTATTTGATGAAATAATCACTTATTTGAATATGTTTATCTGAATTATTTCTGTTTAAAATAAGCTGTTTTTTACTTATTTAAAAAAGTAAATCCTATCCGCTTATGAAATAATGAGCTAGTTTGTTTAAGTTTATCTGGTGAAATAATCACTTATTTTAATAAAATAAATAATTATCTATGTTTTTAGTATGTTTGTATAAATTGTTTCTACTTAAAATAAACTGTTTTTTTACTTATTTAAAGAAACAAATCTTATTCGCTTATGAAATAATTGAGCTAGTTTGTTTAAATTTATTTTGTAAAATAATAATTTATTTTAATAAAATAAGTAATTATCTATGTTTTTAAATGTTTGTTTGAATTGCTTCTGCTTAAAATAAAAATAAATAAATCATATCTACTTATGAAATAATCATTTTTTTTTATAATCACTCATTTTAATAAATATTTATTATAATTTTAAACAAAGTCCATTATCATTTAGTATAAACAACTAATGTCAGGTAATAAAATGAAAATGAAAAAAGAAATTTAAAAAATAGTAATATGAAAAATATATTCTAGATTGTAAAAGCATATCTAGTCTTAAAAAAAAACTAGAAGAGTAAATTAAAATTGATTATGAATAAAAGATAAGTATATATATAACAAAGAAAAACAGTGATTTGACCAAAAAAAAAAAAAAAAGAAGCGTAGAGACTAATTTGTGAATAATATAAACATTACAAATAACAAAAAGATTCTCATACAAAAAAATGTTTTTTAAAATAAAAAAAAGTGCTAAAACACAAGCGGCTGTGTTTGAATTTACTATTTGGGAACAAGGTCCCTTTTCTTTGTCCACAACAGGAGCATTCAAAGAGAAGAACAACAAAGGCATGTAATGTAACAGACATAATTATTAATTAATCGATTAAGATGGGACGAGGCAAGCTTCTGGTTTCAGACTTCGTTCTGTCTTTCATGTGGGTATGGTCCGGTGTTCTCGTTCGAATCATCGTCTCCAAACACCTCGGCTTCGCTCATGCACCCCTCGGCGAGGTTGTCAAAATCGCCTTCTCCACCGCCAACATGTTCTTCTTCGCGTTCCTCGTTAAGTTCACACGTGGCGGCGCCTACAACCCCCTCACCGTCTTCGCCGATGCTATCACCGGGGATTTTAACAACTTTCTTTACTGCGTTGGTGCCAGAATCCCCACTCAGGTTCTGCTTTCAATTGGGTCCTTTTCTTTTCTTCTTTTTTTGTTGGTGAAACCAGAATTGTATTGTGGGTCTTTCTCTATTTTTTGTTATGTGGAATTGACTTAGGCGCTGTATCTGAAAGTTGAGTTTTTTTTTTTTTGGCCCTCTTTTGAATTTTTGTATGGTGAAGACTTAGGTTTGACTGGTGTTGAATTTCATGCTGTTGCTGGTCAAGGGTTTGTTTGGATAAACTTTTTTGGAAACACTCCTAGGATAAGAAAAAATGAAATGAGTTTCTCCTAAACTAAAATTTTCTTCTACAATAGTTAATTTGTAAAAGCTCTGGCATGTAACTTCTCTAAAAGATATGAAATTTTTACAAATTAGCTATTGGAGAAGCTAATTTTAGTTTGAGAAGCTTATTTCATATTTTTTTCTCCTAGAATCACTTCTAAAGAAGCTTGCTCAAATAGGCTCTAATTGTGTTTTTTTTTTTTCTTATTAGCTTGATTAAAATGTTCAGAAGTTTAGTTGAATTAGATGCTGATAGATTTTTGAAATTGTTGTTTGATGAATTCTCTGAATTGAATTTGTATTGTGGGTTGTCTGTCTTTGATGCGGTTATGAGTCAATTGATCCTTTTTTATTGGAATTGTTATCTTTGACTAGGTTTTTGGGATTGAATGAGCTGGTTTACACCCTACAAGATTCTATTATCTACCTGTGTCTTTGTGCTATTGTTCTCGATTTGCTGGCATTGGCAATTATTTAACTTAAATAATCTTTTGTTGGGTGGAGCATTTCAGATATTATCTGAATATCTTCAAATTCTTCATGTGCAGAAGATGGCTTCACTACTAATGTTATTCCCTTACACTTGGATAGTTAAAAGTTTGAAGCAATGTTATTCCCTTTTTGATGTTTGGAATTTGCTCTGAAAGATTTGAATTTTGTGCTTTTCTTATTTTTTTATTCTACTTGTCTTGATATCAAAAAGCATGGGCTAGGATGACTAGAAATTTTCTGATAAGTACCTCTATGGGAACACACTAACACATCAATATACTGACCTTGATGCATCGTAAAATTGTTTTCAGAGCCTATAGTTATTCACTGAATTGCTGCTTCGTGATTGATGCATTTATGTTTGAATTAGGTAAAAATTCAAATTTGAGATTTTCAGAGTTCCTTCCAGTCAATTGATCCTTAATTTTATGAAGTCAATCAAATTATTGCTATAGAAATCTATTGGATTATCAGTTTAAACTTTAAATGCCTAGGTGCTTACATTAGATTCCTCCTATATCTTTACACATGATTACACAGAGGCTGACATGCTTTCACACACTGGCCAATAGAGTTTGCTGTTCTGTATATATGTCTATTTGCAAGCATTGAAGATGAAGATTGATGAGGTCGCTTGAGTGTTCTCTTACCTATCACAACTATGTAATAATTGTTGGCTATGCTAAAAGCTAGAAAATCACTCTGTCCTGTAGTTGCTTCTTGTTTATTACACATCTCAACTGTATACATGAATGTTTCAAAATTCAACATGAATTGAAGATTATCATTCAAATATGCATGGTTTTCAATCTTTCCAGGTGGTTGGATCGATTGTTGGAGTTAAACTTCTTGTTGATACCATTCCCGAAGTAGGACTGGGACCACGTCTGAATGTCGACATTCATCAGGGTGCATTGACAGAAGGATTACTGACATTTGCAATTGTAGCCATTTCACTTGGACTTTCCACAAAAATCCGTGAAAATTTCTTCATGAAGACTTGGATCTCCAGCCTCTCCAAGTTAACACTCCACATACTTGGCTCTGATCTGACTGGTGGTTGCATGAACCCTGCATCTGTAAGTATTGCTATAGAAGAAAAGAAACCATAGACCAAAAAAACTTGAGTTTAAAGGTGATGATGCACTAATAGTGTAAAATAGTTTTACACTATCACACAATCACAACCTTCCATTTGTATGACTTTTAAAATAGTTTTATAAAAGTTAATTGACTTATTATAAATGGAAGGTTGCGATTGGCTGACAGGTATAAAATTATTTTACATTGTAAGTGCATCACCTTTAAACTCAAAAACTTTGGTTATGTGAACCATAGAAAAGAAGAAACCTTTGTTGTTTTATTGCTAAGTAGCCTTGTTTGACTTGTTCAGGCAATGGGATGGGCTTATGCTCGAGGGGATCACATAACAAAGGAGCACTTCCTTGTGTATTGGCTTGCTCCCATAGAAGCAACTATTTTTGCAGTGTGGATATTCAAATTTATAGTGCAGCCTGTAACAGAAGATAAAAAAACAGCCTCAAAAAGTAAATCGGATTAATTGAAGTAGCTTTATTTTTGTGCTGAAGTTTATGTTCCATCTTGCTTTCACTTATTATTCTGTACAGTTGGTGGGATGAATGTATTGCAAGCCAAGAACTTGTACATATAATCATTGGTTAGTGTATTGTAGTACTATCAACTTTTTGGGTTTTGTGTAATACATTATACACTACCAATTGCCTAATTCCTTTCCTTGCTTGCGGTCATGCATCTTTTTTATTTTTTTTTAACAAATTGAAAAAAGAAAAAAAACAAACAAACATTTTTTTATTGTATTGGATTGGATTAATTTTGGATTTGATTTAAAAAATTAATTCAATTTATAAATATTATATTTTTTTATTTATAACATCAATATACAAATCATGTTTATTTTTTTATTTCTTTGTAACATGATTATTTTTGAAAATATATTTAATTAGAGATTATTTTTAATAACTATTTGAACAAAGATACATGAATAACACCAAATACTCCAATATTTTTATAAATTGACATTTCTTTGGTGGAAATCAAATCTTTCAATTTAATTCAAGCTGCATTTTTACGGATTGGAATTTTTAAAAATAGCAATTCAAACTAAACTGAATTACAAGTTGTTTTTATTCTTTGAATTGAATGACTTTTTATCTCAAAATCAATGTGAAGTGTAAACTGATCAGTAAAACCCTTACTCTCTTTAATGAAAAAAAAAAAAAAAACCCATAAATTTTCAGTGACTATCCTAGTTTTCACCCATCAATAATCCAACGGTCCAAATTAAAAGACAACATAAGCTCCGGCATCAAAGTTAACGTATCCGATTCCATTGATTAAGGTCAAAATTAGAAGAATGACAGCCTAATGTTCCCGCATCAAAGTCAGAGAATCCAATTCCACCAATACCCAAGCAGGGATGGAGCCAATAATCAATCACGAGGGGTTGACTCTTTAAATAAAAAAATTATTCAAAAATCATCTATAAATAAACTTGTATATAATTTGATAATATATTATTAAAAATATTAATTACATTAATATTTATCAAAATATGGAATGTCGTTTTATCATGTTATAAAAATTGTTTATAATTGAATCTACACTAAATTTTTCAGCAATTTTTTTTCAATGTATATCAAGAGACAATCATTCAAAAACTTATCTTCTATCTTGTTACGAAGTATAGTTTTGATTATATTCATAGTTGAAAAAGACCGTTCTGTAGTGGATGTAGAAACAGGTAATGTGAGAATAAGAGTAACCACTCTATATACAAGGGGATAAACTTATGCTTTCTAGTTTTTACCAACCAATGACATAGATCAGAAATAGTTTTCAATGATGCAAAACCAGGAAGTTCTTTCTCATAACTAAAGAAATGAAGTTGCACAACTTTTATGAGCTGAAGTAAAATCTTTTCCAATATGTATCAAGAATTTATAATTTTTACCATCTTTTACCTTTTTTCATGTTCGAAATTCTTTAACAGTAAATGTATCTGATACATGAGAACCATCTTTATTATGAAATAAAAAACATGGTAGACAAAAT
This sequence comes from Amphicarpaea edgeworthii, assembly GCA_014843725.1. Lineage (NCBI taxonomy): Eukaryota > Viridiplantae > Streptophyta > Magnoliopsida > Fabales > Fabaceae > Amphicarpaea > Amphicarpaea edgeworthii. The sequence goes on from CM026325.1 coordinate 9,382,689, forward strand.
GCAGCATTTACTTTGGAAGAATATTCCAACCAAGATGGAAATAACTTAAACCATGATGGTTGGAAACTTCGACAATGTTTTTTCCCAGATTTTGGATATGTAGAAAGCATACACTAATATAGACTGAATTTAAGATAAGCTCTTCAAACCTTATCACGCTTCTTGATTGGATATTCCTATATTTGTGGACGTAATCTTGGATCAGGCACTAAAGAATTTATATCAAATCTCTCTTTGATTCTAATTTTTAGATTTAGCAAGGCAATTTTCAAAATTCAATTGATCATTCTTTAAAACTGAATTTGATGGATTGGTAGTGATAAATGTTGAAATTTCATCATTCTTCCTTTTAAAGATTACATCAATTATAGGTTGTTTCTTTATTAAAAAAAAAAAACAAAAACAAAAGCTTTAATTTTTTAATTTTTTTTTTTACTTATATAAATAAGTAAATTAATTATGTTTTTCTATGAACACAACACATATAATACAATACAAATTTACGAGAACATGTATATACTAATTATAAAAAATAATGATAATAAACAAACTTTATTAATATTATAATTACATGTAAGTATATAATAGTATTTGAAGTTTTAAACTATTTAGACTTTTTTTTGTTTGTAACTTATAACTAAGGAATTGAATAATAAATAAATTTAATAAAATAATATAGAAATAGAATTAGTACACTATATAGGTATCTTTTTGTTGTGTTATGCTTTTGCCTATATCACGATCACGCATTCACCAATTTAAGCTTATGCATTGATCAAATTCAATCAAAGTATAATAATACAACAACAATAACCCGTAACCCAATAACAAGCAAGAAGCAATGACAATAGCAAGAACAATGATTTTGGTTGAAAAATAAATATGATAGTTAATATTTAAAGTAAAAAAAAAAAGATTACCAATTTTTTTTAAAATATAAGATAATATTATAATATCTTATAGTAAAAAATTATAAAAATATAATATATTATTTAAAATATAAAGTTAGATAAAATCTTTTTTTTATAAGATAAAGTTATTATTACTATTTAAAATAGATAAAATTAATATTATATCTTTTCTTTTTAACACTAATTATATCTATAGTTAATTTTTATTTATAAAAATATAATTTAATAATCTTAAAATTATATATTTTTTATTTTCTTTTGTGAAATTTTATATTAATATATTATATATATAAAAAAAAAATTTAAAAAGCCAGGGGGCCTGAACCCCTCTCCCTGTATTTTAAAATAGAAAAACATAGAATCTGTCATTGATTGTATCTGCGTGTGATCAAGGAAGAAATTGGAATGGGTTTCGAGGGAGGATGAGGAAACCCATGATCATGATTTTAATCCTACTAACCCCTCTAATGTTTACAGATTGCATTCTGCCTCTGCCTCTGGTTAGTTATTTATTTCCTATCCTTAATTAGTTGTTTGCTTGATTGGAAATTGTTGGCAAGTGCACCAAGTCGTATCAAGTAGTAAAATGGACAATTCCAAGTATCGTTTTCCACAGGGATTAGAGCAACATAAATAATCAAGTATTTCTCCTATTTTAAACTATAATTAAAGGAACAGAAAGCAATAAAAACATGAACTAGTTGTGTGTAATAGAGGCTGATGTTCTTAGTCAAGAACATGATTAAAAATGCTATCTTTAATGCAGAATTAAACCAGTAACAACATCAATAATAAGCAGTAGCAGTAGTAGCAAGTAGCAGTAGTAGCAGTAATATTTCTAACAGATTATAAAATGATGCTATAAGGGGGTTTGAATTTCATTAAAGCTAACACTCTTGTGGCATGAACGTTCTGTATAAATTCCTTCTATATTTATCAATCAAAATCAGCCAACTACTCTATTTTCTGTGTCGATCCGTCGCACTCAGAAAAACTAAGTTTCTTTCCTAAGGCTCTCACCTCTTAACAAAGAAACCAGCAGTAACAACAGTGACTATGTGATTTGAACAAACCAAGTTTCGATTCCTCGCACCCCCGGTCTATTGGACATCTGTTTTCAGTTCAAGAAAATAATCCCCATTTTCCAACCAAGGTTACTATCCTAAAATCATGCTATAAGTGATCAGTTTACAGCAAGCATTAAGTAAGGAAAAAGATGCTAACCCAAAATATAGAAAGTGGAATTCATGCATTAAAAAAATCAAAGATACAAATAGAGTGTAGCAATGGTTACATTCATCCCCTTACAGCAATGAAGAGCTTAGCTACTCTGTTCCATGGACAACAACAACTTAGGTTCTGAGGATAGATAATGGGGAGTGAGTACAATGGTAGATGATTTGCATGTTACAATGGGGTTTCTTTTTTTAATCCTAAAATTACATAGGAAACCGCTTTTACTCAGCCTAATGCAACAATGTTTTGTCCCATCATCCTCAAAAAGTAGAGAAAAAATAATCTGCAGTAGTAGACTTCTTTTTAGAGTAGAAAAAGTCACTGTTCCATTGTTAGTTGATTTTGGCTCCGAGCCAAATTTGTAGTTCAATTTTGGCTTCAAGTCAAAATCGTACTTAACTTTTAAACAACTGTTGACCCTCTGCTCACTCTTGGGGTAGTGTACTCACAGATTCCTCGATTCTCTCTCTTTTATCATCATTATCTTGCAAAAAAGGTGAAAATGGATAAAAGAAAACCAAAAGCTCACTCAAGCTATCCATTAAAGGGAGATTTGATGACATGACAACAATTATGAGGTAAACAACTCTCTATTTAGTCTAAAAGATAGAAAACAGGCCCATATTTTACTTATAAAATAAGTAAATTAGCAATTTATCAAACTCCCCTAAACTTAGAGATTTGCTTGTCCTCAAGCAAAAAGAAAAACGAAAATGAAGCACAAACACATTGATTTTTAAACACAAACAAATAAAACATTAAACAAAAAATATGGGTTGAGATCAGTCACATTCTAACATATCCAAAGCATGAGGCCTCCATATCCAGAATTCCACAAGATTGAATCAATGCCTTAACTTGTAGCCGTGGTGTTCTTATGGAAATCATAACAAGGATGCAAATAACACACTTTTTAAGGGAACAAGCATGACAAGCATTTGTTGACAAAATCAAAGAATGCTGAATCCTTACAATTAAGTGTTTCTCTCAATCACACAAATCGCACACATTGGAAACTTCACACTTTAGCTTTGCTTTTCTTCTCAAATGTCATACAAGTTGTGCATACCTACAGAGATCACAAGGACTTCTATTGGCTTGTAATGGGGTTGGGCTTTGAAAGAATTTTGGTTTTTCTAGATAATAAAAAGACACCAAGAGATATAGAGAGCAATTATTCAAGACTCACCCAACTTCACCTCCTTCTCTTCACAAATTTATAGAAATTCCCAAAACTCTTACTTTACCCAACTCTGTTAGCTCAAATGTCACATGCTTTAATCCAAGTATCACAATTTAATTTGCCTTCTTTTTTTCTTTTTTCTTTTTCTTTTTTATATATAGAATTGCATTGTTGAGGACATGTACTGTGATACCTTGGTTCATTCTAAAAGTGGCTCACAATAGATCCCAATTCATTCTCAAAAGCATTCCCGCACTTTTACTTGAGACTCTTTATGTACAATTGCTCTCTTATCCCTAAGGTGTGGAAAGTAAATTGTTTTTCTTTTGGGCTATGGGTATCAAGAAAGAATTAAATTTTAATAAGGCTCAAAGGGGTTTGCAAGTGGTAAGATGATGGGTTGGCTTTTTGGTTTAGTGGCTCATAATAAAAGAACAAAATTGCCTTGATCATTTCTAAGCAAGTATGCTAATTGAATACACAGAGAATGAAGCAAAACAAGTGTAATGTCCCAATGGTGGCACTCAAGATTTTAATCAAAGAAACACAATCTCACTAAGTGTATCACTCAATGCATTCAGAAATTTGTAACAAATTTATGCCAACGCATTGCTCAATTAAAAAGTGTAGATTGCATCCAAGTTATGAAAGCTATATGTATAACCACATGCATTTCATCAAGACAATGGTTCCCAAATTGAAGAGCATGGTAGGGAGCATGCAAGGATATTGTTACAATGAGATTTTTCTCAACCCATATTAACACAAACTACCATAAAACATTTTTTTTTTTTACCTAAAAGGACCATCACCCCCGTGGAAGAGGGCTGGTCCCCAGGCCAAAAGAGAAACACTTGCAACAAACAAAGACACACTGAATGTGAAATCCTACCCATAATGCACATAATCAAGCGAAAGATTCAATCTTTGCGAAATAGTTATTCTCACAACAAATTTTTTTTTTAAAAATAAATAAAAAACTTATCTTTTGAAAGAGAATAGAAACAAACAGATGAAACCCACGAACAAAAGACTAAAGGGGAAGAACGAAAAGGGAAGCTTACACGAAAATGGAGTTCATCGGAGGAAGGGTTGGAAGGGATGGAGGTGGAAATAGTGATAAGGAAAGAGAAAGGATTGATAAATGTGAGTGGGCAATGTTCTGGTGACATGATGGAAAGGCAGAAAGTTAGTGGCAGTTATCAGATTGATGGAAATTGAAAAGGTGAGAAGAAACTGATGAGATTTTTGAAAACTGAAAAGGGTGATTTAATTTTAAATGAAATGAGTGTGGGAGAGAGAAAGGATGAGATTAGTATGGAGAAACGTGATGAAAGTGGGGTTGAGAACTGACAAAAGGATTAGAAAACAAGAAAAAAAAATTAAAAAGGGAAAGTTTTAAAATTGCACATGTGAGAAATAGAATAAGTGGACTTTGGCTCCGAGCCAAATTTGTAGTTCAAATTTTGGCTTGGAGCCAAAACTGACTAATCCAAAAGTTGACTTAGGTTGCAAAATTTCTATCACTTGATCAAATAATGCTACTAAGGTAAAGACACAAATCAACGCAGACTAATTACAGACAATTCAAATCATATGAAACAGGTCTAAATCAGAAAAATTTAAACACTAAGACAATCAAGAGAAGGGTTAGAAAAATGGGTTGCCTCCCATTCAACGCTTCTTTAACGTCATTAGCTTGACGCATGTTGACCTCAAGGGTCAATTAAGTGTAGAATTGTGGTTGACTTTTCAATCTCACCCCTCACTTGGGGTGTTAATTCTTGGCCATTGTCTGCCCACTTGCTTCCAAGTGGAGGATTCTCAAAAATTGCAGCTTCACAAGGTTTTGCATCTTTATTGATATAAAGACTTGACCATTTGAACTTAAGCTTGTCTTGGAACAGTTTGGATCTAGACTTGAACAAAAGAGCTTTTTTACCAGGTCGAAATTCTCTCTTCATGAAAATTTTATCCACACCATGTGAGGGACTTATCCCTTTCAAGTTAGAGATGGACCACCCCATAATTTCTTTATTAGCCTTCAAACTTTTAATCACTTTCTCCTCTTTTTTAATCACCTCTTCACGTGCAAGAATCTTCTTCAAGTGGAAAAGACTCTTCAAACATTTATCAATTTCCTTATCTTCCTCCTCATTGAGTGTATTTTCTGCAGCAATTAAGGATTTTCCAGGAGGAGTTGAGTTCTGAATTTGCCTTATAGAGGGGGTGTAGATTTCATTGAGAATATCTACTCTAAAGCATGATTCATCTTTGCCAAGGGGTTGCTTAGCTTCAAACACATTAAAGGTGATCTCTTCATCGTGCACCCTTATCTTTAACTTGCCATCACTCACATCAATTAAAGCACGAGCTATCATCATAAATGGCCTTCCAAGTATGAGAGGAATTTCAGCATCCTCTTTCATATTCATGATCACAAAGTCAGCTGGGAATATAAATTTGTCCACCTTCACTAACATATCTTCCACCACTCCACATGGATGCTTGATTGTGTGGTCTACTAGTTGAAGTGACATCTTTATAGGCTTGATTTCTACATCTCCCACCTTGCTAAGAATTGAGAGAGGCATAAGATTGATGCTTGCTCCCAAATCTAGCAAAGCTTTGTCAACATCAAGATTTCCAATAGAACATGGGATAGTGAAACTCCCAAGGTCTTTGTGCTTGAAAGGAAGTGACTTTTGAATGATAGCACTACACCTTGCCTCCAACTCAATGGTTTCTTCTTCTGTGAATTTTCTTTTCTTGCTGAGGAGTTCCTTCATGAACCTTGCATATGTAGGCATTTGCTCTAAAGCTTCTGAAAAAAGAATATTTATTTGCAGCCTTTTAAAGATATCCAAGAAACGAATGAACTGCCTTTCTTTGTGTTTTCTTGTTGGCACAAGAGGATAAGGTAATTGTTCTTGAGGAATAGATTTGTCTAAGGCTAATTTCTTTTTCTCTCTAGCAATTTGGCTCTTGGTTTTCATTGGCTTATTCTCCTCCACTTCACTCATTTTCTCAATTTTTTCACTATTTTTCTCTCTTTCTTTTTCACTCAACTCATTTTTTTCTTCCTCCTCATCAAGAACATTTTCCACTACTCCATCTCTTTTATTTTTCTCTCCACTCAAATCTCCTACAAGAGTACCTCTCCTAGTAGTGATAACATTACAGTGCTCCTTCAGGTTTGGTTCAGTGTTTGCTGTGAATGTTCCTAATCTCAGCTCTGCAAATTGCCTTTCTATTTCCTTTGCCATTTGACCCATCTACACATGTAAGTTTTTTATAGAAGCATCATGGCTTTTGAGGACTGTCTTTGTATTCTTTTGATTGACAGTTGAAGCTTGGATAAAGTCCTGCAGCATCTCTTGTAAGGTCGGGTTTTGATTGAGGGATTGGTACTCATGTGGTTGCCCTTGATATGGTCTGTTGGAAGAGGCTGCATAATTGTTTCTATAAAGTTGATTTGGATAGGAGTTGCAGTTCTGATTTCCCATGTAATTGGCTGCCTCTTGAGAGCTTATCATATAGCATTGGTCTGTAGGATGACTGCCTCCACAAATATCACATTTAAATGAAGGCTGGTTGTCTGCTTGATTGTTCTGAATTTTCTGCACTTGTTGCATCTGTGACAGCTGTTTGGTGAGAGTTTCCACCTTTGCTTCTAGCAGCTTGTGATTAGCACTCCATGCATCGTTTTCATTCAGCTCCAGGACTCATTTTCCTGGTACAGAGGCAGCAATTTGATCATGATGAACATCATAATCATTTGCTGCCATGTTCTCAATTATTTCTCTAGCTTCCTCAGGTGTTTTGTCCATGATTCTACTACCTGCAGAAACATCAAGCATTAGTTTTGTTTGAGGTCTTAAATCTGCAAGGAAAGTGTTAATTTTCGCTGCCTCATCCAAACCATGAGCCAGACAGCTCCTTAACAAACTTTCAAAGCATTCCCATGCTTCACATAGTGCCTCATCAACTGTTTGATTGAAGTTAGAAATTGTTGTCTTTTTTCTATTGATTCTTGATTGGGGAAAAATCTATTTAGAGACTTGTCACACAAAGTGTCCCATGTGAGAGGAACATTTGGTGGAAGTGCTTCATACCAATGTTTGGCTTTGTCTTCAAGAGAGAATGCAAAAAGAGAGGCTCGGATATACTTATCATCTACTTGATGGAGCTTAACAGTGTTGCAAATTCGCACAAAAGTGGCTAGATGAGCATATGGATCTTCTCTGTCCAATCCATGAAATTGGTTCTGCTGGATGAGTTGAATAAGAGAGGCTCTCATTTCGACATTGTTTGCCATAACATTAGGACGAGTGATGGTGTTGAAGTATCGGGGTCCTGTGTTGACTAGATAGTCATTTAATGTTCTTCTTTGTGGCTGAACGTTTTCAGCGCGTCCAGCATCTCCCTCCATGACTAAATCTTCCTCTTGAATTGCTGGAAGAGGGAGATTTGGTGATACTGGAGTGTGTGGCTCTTGTGCAGCAAGTATGTCTAATGCTTTTCTTTTCTTTGCTGTGCTGTTATTGCGCCTAGCTGATCTTTCAATTTCAGGATCAAAGAATAATGGATCAGCTGACCTCCTAGTGTGCATAAACAAAGACAACAAAGCACTAGAATAGATTGTTAGCACAAAACTGATGCACACTCCAAGTGTTATCAATAAAAAATAAAAATGAAAAATCAGAAACTGAAACTGAAAATAAAGGAAAGCAAGTTTAAAATAACAAAAAACTTTGGTTTTTTATATTTAGATGCTAGTCCCCGGCAACGGCGCCAATTTGCTTGATTGGAAATTGTTGGCAAGTGCACCAAGTCGTATCAAGTAGTAAAATGGATAATTCCAAGTATCGTTTTCCACAGGGACTAGAGCAACATAAATAACCAAGTATTTCTCCTATTATAAACTATAATTAAAGGAATAGAAAGTAGTAAAAACATGAACTAGTTGTGTGTAATAGAGGCTGATGTTCTTAGTCAAGAACAGGATTAAAAATGCTATCTTTAATGTAGAATTAAACTAGTAACAAAGAGCAACAATAATAAGAGTGTGATGGCAAGAGCATGGTAATAGTTCTAACAGATTATAAAATGATGCTGTAAGGGGGTTTGAATTTCACCAAAGCTAACACTCTTGTGGCATAAACGTTCTGCATAAATTCCTTCTATATTTATCAGTCAAAATCAGCCAACTACTCTATTCTCTGTGTTGATCCCTCGCACTCAGAAAAACTAAGTTTCTTTCCTAAGGCTCTCACCTCTTAACAAAGAAACCAGCAGTAACAACAGTGGCTATGTGATTTGAACAAACCAAGTTTCGATTCCTCGCACCCCCAGTCTATTGGGCATCTGTTTTCAGTTCAAGAAAATAATCCCCGTTTTCCAACCAAGGTTACTATCCTAAAATCATGCTATAAGTGATCAGTTTACAGCAAGCATTAAGTAAAGAAAAAGATGCTAACCCAAAATATAGAAAGTGGAATTCATGCATTAAAAATATCAAAGATACAAATAGAGTGTAACAATGGTTACATTCATCCCCTTACAGCAATGAAGAGCTTAGCTGCTCTGTTTCATGGACAGCAGCAACTTAGGTTCTGAGGATAGATAATGGGGAGTGAGTACAATGGTGGATGATTTGCATGTTACAATGGGGTTTCTTTTTTTAATCCTAAAATTACATAAGAAACCGTTTCTACTCAGCCCAATGCAACGTGCTTTGTCCCATCATCCTAAAAATGTAGAGAAAAAATAATCTGCAGTAGTAGACTTCTTTTCAGAGCATAAAAAGTCACTGTTCCATTTTTAGTTGATTTTGGCTCCGAGCCAAATTCATAGTTCAATTTTGGCTTCAAGTCAAAATCATACTTAATTTTTAAACAATTGTTGACCCTCTGCTCACTCTTGGAGCAGTGCACTCACATATTCCTCGATTCTCTCTCTTTTATCATCATTATCCTACAAAAAAGGTGAAAAAGGGTAAAAGAAAACCAAAAACTCACTCAAGCTGTCCATCAAAGGGAGATTTGATGACATGACAACAATCATGAAGTAAACAACTTTCTATTTAGTCTAAAAGATAGAAAACAAGCACATATTTTACTTATAAAATAAGTAAATTAGCGGTTTATCATTGTTATTCAATTCAAGTATTCAAAATTTCAAATTTCACTCACCCTTTGGTTACAAATTATGATAAAATGTGTAATTAAGTCTTAAATATAATAATTTGCATGGAGCAGAAGAGGTACGGTCAGTAAATAACGGTGTCTAACCTTTTACTTTCCGTGAGCTTGCAGCCGCAACCAAAAACTTCAGGCCGGAGTCCCTCTTAGAGGATGGTCATTTGGGAATGGTCTACAAGGGCCTCCTCCAAACTAAGGGTCAGGTAATTCTTTCTATTCTTTACTCATTAAACTTATCGTATATTTTTTTTTATTGAAAAATCAGGTTTAAACAGAATGTGTGAATGTGTGAATTGTTGTAAAATTTCTTGTGTTTATCTTCAATTCTAAAAGGAATAGTAGCACTTTTTTTAATCTCGAATGCTCAAAGTCAAAAGAGGTTTTGTTTGATGGCTAAACTATGTTTAAAGTCTCGAATAAATACGTGAATTTTCTATTAGGTTTCTAATAATTTATTTATTTATTTTAGATCCTAATATATGATAATATTTGTTTTTATCTTTGTAAAATTTTATTTTAATCACTTATAAATTAAAAAAAAATTGTGTTAAATCTCTAATAATTTTGTTTGTTTTATTTTAGAGCCTTTTGAATTTTATTTGACAAACATAAATAACAAATTATCTATATATATTATCGATAAAAATAAAATTTATTAATTTAACAAAAACTAAAACAAAACACCAAAAATAAAAATCAAATATTTTGATACACTAGGACCAACAATAAACAAAAAATTTATCAGAGAAAAAAACATAAAATTAAGATATATATTAGAAACAAAAATGTATTTTAACCTTTTTACTGAGGAGTGAGTACTGAGTCCTGAGTCCTGACATTTGCTCATTTACCTGTACAGGTTGTTGCTGTTAAACAGTTAAACAGAAACATTCTTGAGGGTAATGCGGAATTCATTGTGGAGATTCTCAGGCTCAGTCTTCTACACCACCCTAATCTTGAGAATCTCATTGGATACTGTGTGGATGAGGACCTATGCTTCTTAGTTTATGAATTTCTGCCACGGGGTCCATTGGAATACCCTCTTAATTCCATGGTTGTTTCTACCCCTCTTAATTCCATGGTTGTTGGTTCACAGGAGGAGGAGGGGCTGTTCAAATCTAAAAGTTTTGTCTAACAAGGATGTTGTAGAGCTTCTACAAATAGGAAGAAATAATTTTATTTTATTTTTATATATTTTTTTATTCTAAAAATCTTTTTAAAATAGTATCCAAACATACCCATAATCAATTACTAGAATATGTTTGGATCCAATGTAATCAACTTAAATCTATTTGGATATAATCTAGAAGTAATTTTGAGAATTTTTCTATTATAAATTAAAGCATTTTTCAATAGTAGAACCGTAAAAAAAAACACTTCTATTATTAATATAATTGTATTTTCTGCTAGAGATGTTTCCATTTTTACTTAAACATAATGCAGTTATATACGTTGATAGTAACTAATGTTTAATCATTATTTATGGACTTGATTGGAGCAGATCTTCTCCCTGATCAAGAGCCATTAGATTGGAACACAAGGATGAAAATAGCAGCTGGGGCAGCAAAAGGATTGGAGTACCTTCACAACGAAGCAAATCCTCCTATCATTTATGGAGACTTCAAATCACTGATATCTTACTTGATGAAAGTTATCATCCAAAGCTTTCAGGCTTTGGACTTGCAAAAAGTCCTGTTGGCGGCGACAAAGCACATGTTTTCATGGGAACCTGTGGTTATAGAGCTCCGGAATATGCCATGACTGGACAATTGACTGTTAAGTCTGATGTTTATAGCTTTGGAGTAGTTTTACTGGAGCTGATCAGTGGCCGCAAGGCCATTGACAGCACCCGACCTCGTACAGAACAAAACCTTGTAACATGGTCACGTCATCTGCTGAGTGATCGCAGGATGTTTCCAAGGCTAGCAGATCCACGGCTTCAGGGGCGGTATCCGGTGCGGCGTCCTTACCAAGCTCTAACTGTGGCATCAGAGTGCATTCATGAACAGGCAAAAGCTCGTCCTCTCATTGGGGATGTGGTGATAGCTCTTTCTCTTCTAGCCAACAACCAAGCGTATGATCATAGCAATGCTGGTGATGATGATAAAGGTGGAAAACTGTTGAAAAATGAGGAAGGTGGAGTATCTGGACAACACAGATGGGATTTGGAAGGATCTGAGAAAGATGACTCTTATGCAAGTTAGTGAGTTGTTAACTAACTATTTGTAATTGTGTTATCTGTGTACTATTCATAGTGATACTGTACATGTAATAAATAGAAGTGAGATATAATTTTCTATTTAATATCCATCTCTTATCTTGTTCTCTGTCCTTTTTCTTATCTATATGTCAAGAGTGTCTGTCTTAACAAGTGTTTCTTAACCAGGATTGAAAGATTTCATATAGACTAGTAGTTTTTTTTTTTTTTTTTGAGTTAAAATAGTTAAATTTGATCCAAACCAATCTAACTAAAACTAGTCGAATGAGATTTAAAAAATGTCACAAATCCGATCCAAAAACGTCTACCCCTATGCAATTCATTGAATCCTAAAAATTTGGGTGGATGGATTTTCTTTATAAGTTATTAATTGTAGGCTTAATTAATAATTATATAATTGATACATCAATTATTATAAGTTTAATTGATTCTTTCAATTATTAAAATATTCAATTAGATATCATAACTTTTAAAATGATTTAATTAAGTCTTCTAATTAAACTTTTTAACAATAATTGATTGAGTAATCGAAAAGATTCTAGTGAAAAAAGTGGATAGATTATTTATTGACGGACCACCTGAATTTGAATGAACAGCAATTATAAAATAAAAATCAAATTCTCCTTTAAAATGTGAATTGTCGAAAATATATTTTTTTTTAAATGAAAATTATTTATTACAATCCGCCCCACTATGTCCACTTGTCGCACCCACCCACCCAAATCCACTACCAACCACAGAGAACCAACCCCAACCACGCACCCCACTAAGCGCAACACTTCCTTTGTTGGAGGTGATAATCAGCCCAAGCTACATTACTGTTTGATCCAAAAATGGGCAGAAGACAGAAGACAGAATGACAAATTTATTCAATTTCGAAAGAATCAAAATAATTCTTATTTAACAAATTCAATTCATCAATTTCTTACATAATCTCATACACAAAATCAGAACCACTTATTTTTTCAAAATTTAGATCCGACGGCTGGGAATTAGCACAAATGTATTGAGTGATTGTGGACCACCTATTGGGTGCTCCTTGGTAGAATTTGCCGAGTAATCGTATAATGGAGTGAATTTGGAAGTAAAAAAACATGTGCAAACCTTTTGATCTTGAATCGAATGGTTGGGACTTTGAACTTGAAACCATAGACCGGGGTTCGAGTCCCATCAGGACCTTTTGTAGCTCTAATTAAAATTTTGGCTTGGTGGATTTGATTAGCAAACGTGAAACGTGTGTGGTTGCAGTTAGAACTTAGAGGGGAAAAAAATGGAAGAGAAATACTCAAGTCTCGTAATCGAGGAGAAGATCCCAAAATCGGGTGTTTTCAATCTCATCCTAAATCGCCCGTCGCGACGGAACGCTCTTTCGCGTGAATTCTTCACTGAATTCCCGAATGCTCTGCGCGCACTGGATCACAACCCCGACGTGAAGGTCATCGTGCTGTCGGGTGCCGGCAGCCACTTCTGCTCCGGCATCGACCTCACTCTCCTAGGATCAACAGCCGCCGCCAGCTCCGGCGAGAGCCTCCGGCGGGAAATAATGGCGATGCAGGACGCCGTGACGGCCCTGGAGCGGTGCCGGAAGCCGGTGATTGCGAGCGTTCAGGGAGCCTGCATCGGCGGCGGAATCGATATCGTTACCGCCTGTGACATAAGGATGTGCAGCGAGGACGCGTTTTTCTCTGTGAAGGAAGTGGATTTGGCCCTTGCGGCTGACCTTGGCACTCTTCAGAGGCTGCCGCTTATTGTTGGATTCGGCAACGCCGTGGAATTGGCTTTGACCGGTCGCATTTTTTCCGGTAAAGAGGCTAAGGAGCTCGGATTCGTTTCTCGCGTTTTCCATTCAAAAGATGACCTCAATCAGGCCGTCCTGGACGTCGCTCAATGTAAGCTCCCTTCAATTCCTCTTCAATGATTAAGGACATGTTTGTTTAAACTTATTCGTTTAGCTTATCTAAAAGAGGTGTTTACCTCACGAGAAAATGAGTAATGTGAGCCGATTTTCAATAAATTTTAACCAATTACAATCACATGAAGATTCAGAGATAGTATTCGAAAGAGAGTATGTAGAGAGTGTTGTTAGCATGTTCTCTTTAACTCATTTCTGTCCGTGCATAGACTAATTTTAACTTGCCAAGAACTTCATTTTATTTTATTTTTCTTGCTTATGGATGAGTTTACTCGAATAGATCATAGGTTAATAAATAAATGCAACATGACAATGTGATGGCTTTCTAATAATTCATTGGTTTTAGGGTCTGTTTGGGTTAGTTTATCCAAGAAAACTTCTAGGGGAAGTAAACAAGAAGAGTAAACGAAATGAACTTCTTTAAAATCTAAAATTAGCTTATGGATCAATTAACTTGTAGAAGTTCTCTCATCTTTAGAAACTATATGGAAGAACTCTTACAAACTAATTAATGTACAAACTAATTTTAGCTTATGAAAAAAGTCATTTTAAATAAGCTTAGCCAAACATGATATACTACACTACTCACTACGCACACATTGCAGTGCAGCTTCTACTCACTTCATGCATACAAACGCATTTTCCTTCACTCTCTCTCTATATATGCATATAATTAAGATGATGTGTGTGCCCCAATTTCCTTCCCTTGCTAGTTCCATTTCTCTCTCTCTCAATGTTGTTCTAAACCAATGTATTTAATCTTACCGCTTGACAGCAATGGCTAGCAAGTCTCCCCTTGCAGTTGTTGGGACAAAAACAGTGTTGCTTAAAAGTAGGGACTTAACTGTGGGCCAGGGGTTGGATTATGTTGCAACCATGAATGCTGCCAGATTGTTATCCCCTGACTTAGCTGAAGCAGTGATGGCACAGAAGCAGAAACGAAAGCCAGTCTTTTCCAAGCTCTGAATGTTAGTTAGAACTTAGAAGGAAATGCTGATGATGCATTTCGTTGTTAAGTAGTAGTATTTTGGAATTCATGACCACTGTAATTGATATTCATATACAGGAACAACCTGAGTGTTTCTTATTCATTCATAAACTCTTCATAAACTCTCCATATATGGATTAGATGAGAAACAAAATTTGATAACAATAATTAATAGATAAGAAAACAGAAAGATAATAGCAAGCAATCAGACACGAGTGACTGAATTTGAACATTTGATCTTTAATAGAAGTTGTTATGCTTTATCTCCAATAATTTATACCACTGAGCAAATCTATATAGTAAGAAATTTGCCGGTCACAAGTGTGTGCTTGATTAAGCGTTAATACCTTATATTCAACATAAAAACACAAGTTCTAAGGCACAAAAGCTAAACCAATAATGTTATACCCAACTCGCTCACAAACACACCCTATATAATTGTTTGTTCTACTATTAAGCTGTTTGTACAATAATCTTTAATGTTTCAGAACTTAACTTAAATCTGAAAAAAAGGATTATTTTGATTAAGCTGAAAATTTATATTTTATAATTATTCTTCAACAATTTATTTTTTCTTTCAGTTGATTTTACATTCTTTTATCATGTAAAATTTGTTTTTTGTTGCATCCAAACAAAATTAATTATCTTCAAATCACTTTTCAGTAAACTTACCAAAACAAAAACTGATTCTAATTATAATCGATTATAACAATTTAAAGTTTTAGGGTTTATGACTTATGACTTAAAATTTAGAGTTTTAGATTTCAATATTTAAAGAATTAGTGTTTAGGGTCTAGGGTTTATGCTCTATTATTTCAGGGTTTCGTGTTGCATTGTTTGTGGTTTTATGGTTTAGGATTTAGAGTTTCATGATTTAGGATTCACGGTTTCATTCCATGGTTTAGGATTTAAGGTTTCTTTTAGATTAAAGTTTCATTTTATGGTTTAGGATTTAAGGTTTCATTTATGATGAGTTAGGCTTTCGTGTTTTAGGATTTAGTGTTTTATAAATGAAACCTATATCAGGATTTAAAACTTTATTCATGAAATCCTAAATCTTTAGGGTTTCATCAACAAAACCCTAAATTCAAAGGGATGCATCTACGAAACCTTAATTTCTTATGGTTGCATTAACAAAACCCTAAATGGTGGGATCCATGAAACCTTAAGTCCTTAAAGTTGCATCCACAAAACCCTTAATGTTTAAGGTTGCATCATGAATCCCTAAATCTTTAAGTTTAAATCCATGAAATCTTAAATCTTAAGGATTACATCCACAAACCCCTAAATCCTTAGAATTGCATTTACAAAATCCTAAATCTTTGGGATTTCATGCACGAAACCCTAAATCCTTAAGGTTGAATCCATGAAATCTTAAATCCTTAGGGTTGAATCCATGAAACCTTAAATCCTTAGGGTTGAATCTACGAAACCTTATATAATTAGGGTTGCATCCACAAAACCTTACATCCACAAAACCATACATCCTTAGGACTGCTTCCACGACACCCCAGATCCTTAAGGTTGCATCCACAAAACCTTAATTTCTTAGGGTTTTATCCATGAAACCCTTAGGGTTTCATTTACGTAACCCAAAATAATTAGAGTTTCATTTACAAAACCTTAAGTACTTAGTGTTTTATTTATGAAACCCAAAATCCTTATCGTTTCATTTACGAAACCTTCAATCCTTAAGTTTTGAATTTTTAAACCCTATCATAAACCATAAAATTCTAAATGAAACCATAAGGATTTAGAGTTTCATAAATGAAACCATACATTAGTATTTAACATTTAGAGTTTTAGGGTTTTAAGGTTTATGGTTTATAATTTTAAGATTTCATTTATGAAACCCTAAATCCTTAAATTCTTAAGGTGTCATTTATGAAATCATAAATCCGTAAGGTTTTATTCATGAAATCCTAAATCCTTAGGGTTACATTTACGAAACTTCAAATCCTTTAGGTTTCGTTTATGAAACTCCATATCCTTAAGGTTTCATTCATAGTCATGAGGATTTCATCAACGAAACTCTAAATGATAAAATTTTAAACCTTAAATAAAACCTTAATATTTAGGGCTCCAAAATATGAAAAATTTAAAACTTATGAAAAATCAAGAGTAATGTGTTGAAAATTCAGGTTTAAGGTTTTATGGATGACACCCCATGTATTTAGTATTTATTGAAGGAAACCCAAAGGAATTAGGTTTTCGTGCATGAAATATTAAGGATTTAATGTTTCATGGATGCAACCCTTAAGCTTTAAGGTTTCGTTGAAGTAACCTTAGGGATTTAAGGTTTCGTGGATAAAACCACAAGGGTGTAAGGTTTCATGTACGAAACCCTAAAGATTTAATGTTTTGTAGAGGCAACCTTTAGAATACAAGGTTTCATGAAGTCAACCTTATGGATTTAGGGTTTTGTGGATAAAACCATAAGGATTTAGAGTTTAGGGTTTCGTCCACGAAATCCTAAGGGTTTAGGATTTAGTTGATGAAAGCCTAAGGATTTAAGGTTTCATAGATGCAACATTAGGGATTTAAGGTTTCATGGATGCAACATTAAGGGTTTAAAGTTTTGGGGATGCAACCCTAAGTATTTGGGTTTATGTAGATGCAACCTTAAGATTTCATGGTTTCATAAATGCAACCCTAAGTATTTAGGATTTTGTGGATGCAACCCTAAGTATTTAGGGTTTCATGGATGCAACTCTAAGGATTTTAGGGTTTAGTTGATACAACCCTAAGGAATTAGGGTTTTGTGGATGCAACATTAAAAATTTAGGGTTTTGGGGATGCAACAATAAGGATTTAGGGTTTTAGGGCTACAACCCTAAGTATTTGGAAATTCATGGATGCAACGCTAAGGATTCATGGTTTCATAGATGTAACCTTAATTATTTAGAGTTTCGTGGATGCAACCCTAAGAAATTAGGGTTTCATGGATGCAACTTTTAGAGTTTTATAGTTTCATTGAAGAAACCCTTAGGGTTCAAGGTTTCGTTGAAGCAATCCTAAGGGATTATGGTTTCGTTGATGTAACTTTAAGTATTTGAGGTTTCGTGGATGAAACTTTAGATCCTAATATAGGTTTCCTTTTTGAAACCCTAAATCCTTAAGGTTGCATCTACGAAACCCTAAATGATTAGGATTGAATCTACAAACCCTAAATCTTTAGGACTACATTTACGAAACCCTCAATCCTTAGGATTTCATGCACAAAACCCTAAATCTTTAGGTTCACATCCATGAAATCCTATATCATTAGGGTTGCATCAACAAAACTCTAAATCTTTAGTGTTGCATCTATGAAATCCTAAATTCTTAGGGTTGCATCCACAAAACCTTAAATCCTTGGTATTACATACACCAAACCCTAAATCCTTAGGATTACATCTACGAAACCCTAAATCCTTAGGATTACATCCACGAAACCTTAAATAATTAGGATTGCATGTACCATGCACTAAATCCTCAGGCTTTTATGAACTAAATCCTAAATAGTTAGGGTTTTATCCACAAAACATAAAATCCCAAATCATTAGGGTTTCATCCACTAAACGTCAAACCCTAATCATTAGGGTTTTTTTCATGAAACCTAATTTCTTAGGGTTATATTTACAAAACTTAAAATCCTTTAGGTTTATTTTATGAAACCTCACACCCTTAGGGTTTCATTCCCAATCCATAGGATTTTTTTAAATGAAACCCCAAATCATAAACTCTGAAACCCTAAATGAAACCGTAGGATTTGTGGCTTCAAGAATATGAAAAAATTTAAATTTATGAAAAACAAGAGTAATGTGTTGAAATTTATAAAAAAAAAAATATTTTTTAAGAATATGAGAAAACAAGAGTAATGTCTAGAAAAATATGATTTTTTTATAAAAATAGAAAAATAAGTGTAATGTCTTAAAAAATTGAAAAGAAAATGAAAATTATAAAAATATGAAAAAATAAGAGTAATGTCCAGAAAATTTATGAAAAATACGATTGTAAAAAAAAAAAAAGAACAATAGATCGAAAATTTGAAAAAAAAAACGAAAATAATAATAAAAAAAACATAAAATTATTAATGTCTTTAAATTTAAAAATTATGAAAAAATTTAAAAATAAAGATTGAGTGTTTGCTGGATGTAACCCTAAGGTTTAGGATTTCATGGATAAAACTTTAAGTATTCAGGTTTAGGGTTTCATGGATGAAACCTTACGTATTTAGTATTTAGTGGAGAAACCCTAATGAATTAGGGTTTTATGCATGAAATACTAAGGATTTAGTGTTTCGTGAATTTAACCCTTTAGATTTATGATTCCATTGAAGTAACCCTAAGGATTTAGGGTTTTGTGGATAAAACCACAAAGATGTAAAGTTTCGTGGATCAAAACCCTAAAGATTTAATGTTTCGTGGATGCAACCTTTAGAATATAAGGTTTCATGGATTCAACCTTATAGATTTAGGGTATTGTGGATAAAACCTTAAGGAATTAAGGTTTAAGATTTCGTGTATGAAAATTTAAGGATTTAGAATTTAGTTGATGAAAGCTTAAGTATTTAAGGTTTCACGGATACAACATTAAGGATTTAAAGTTTCATGGATGAAACATTAGAGATTTAAGGTTTCATTGATGAAACATTAGGGTTTTGTTTATTTAACCCTAAGGATTTAGGGTTTTGAGGATGCAACTCCAAGTATTGGAATTACGTTGATGCAACCTTAAGTATTTAAGGTTTCATGGATGCAACTCTAAGTATTTAGAGTTTCATGGATGAAACTCTAAGGATTTGAGGGTTTAGTTGATGTAACCCTAAGGATTTAAGGTTTTGTGGATGCAACATTAAAGATTTGGGATTTTTGGGATGCAATAATAAGCATTTAATGTTTCAAGGATGCAACTCTAAGTATTTGGGGTTTCATGGATGCAACCCTAAGAACTCATGGTTTCATAGATGTAACCTTAATTATTTAGGGTTTCATGAATGCAACCCTAAGGATTTACGGTTTCATGAATGAAACTTAAGATCCTACTATATGTTTCATTTATTAAACTCGAAATCCTTATGGTTGCACCCACGAAATCCTAAATTATTAAAGTTGGATCCATGAAACCTGAAATCCTTAGGATTGTATCCACAAAACCCTAAATCCTTAAGACTACATCTACAAAACCCTAAATCCTTAGGTTCATATCCATGAAACCCTAAATCATTAGGGTTACATCAACGAAACCCTAAATCTTTAGTGTTGCATCCATGAAATCCTAAATATTTAAAGTTACATCCACGAAACCCCAAATCCTTAGTGTTGCATCCACTAAACCTTAAATCCTTAGGATTGCATCTATGAAACTCTAAATCCTTAGGATAACATCCACAAAACCCCAAATACTTAACGTTGCATCCGCGAAAATCTAAATCATTAGGATTGCATCCATGAAACCATAAATCCTTAGGCTTACATGCACGAAATACAAAATCCTTAGGCTTTTATCAACTAAAGCCTAAATCATTAGGGTTTCACCCAAAAACTTCAAATCCCAAATTATTAGGGTTTTATTCATAAAACCTAAATTCTTAGGGTTACATTTACGAAACCCCAAATCCCTTAAATTGCATTTATGAAACCCCATATCCTTAGGATTTTATTCCCAATCCATAAGATTTCTTCAATGAAACCCTAAATTATAAACTCTGAAACCCTAAATGAAACCATAGGATTTATGGCTTTAAAAATATGAAAAAAAAATAAAACTTATGAAAAACCAAGAGTAATGTGTTGAAATTATTTTCAAAATGAATTTTTTAAGAATATGAAAAAAAAAATAATAGTATTATCTTGAAATTTTTATAAAAAAAAAGGAAAATATAAAATATATGAAAATTTATTTAAAAAATAAAAAAAGTGTAACGTCTTAAAAAATTGAAAAGAAAATGAAAATTATTAAAATATGAAAAAATAAGAGTAATGTCCAGAAAATTTATAGAAATTATGATTATAAAAAATAATGAAAAAACAAGTTTAATGTCTTGAAAATTTGGAAAAATAATTTAAAAAAAAAAACACAATAGTATTAATGTTTTTAAGTTTTTAAAAAAAATGAAAATTTTAAAAGTATGAAAAAATTTAAAAATAAGGATTGAGTATTTAATGGACGCAATGCTAAGAATTTAGGATTTTGTGGATAAAATTTTAAGGATCCAGGCTTAGGTTTCATTAATGAAACCCAACGTATTTAATATTTAGTGGAGGTAAACCTAAGAAATTGGGGTTTCGTTCATGAAATACTAAGGATTTAGTGTTTCGTGGATGTAACCCTTGGGATTTAGGGTTTTGTTAAAGTAATCCTAAGGATATAAGGTTTTGTGGACAAACCACAAGGATGCAAGGTTTTGTGGATGAAACTCTATGGATTTAGTGTTTTGTTGATGCAACCTTTAGAATTAAAGGTTTCGTGAATTCAACCTTGTGGATTTACCATTTTTTGGATAAAACCTTAAGGATTTAGAGTTTAAGATTTCATGGATGAAACGCTAAGGGTGAAGGATTTAGTTGATGAAAGCCTAAGGATTTAGGGTTTCATGGATATAACACTGAGACTATAGGATTTTGAGGAAGCAGCCTTAAGTATTTATGGTTTGATGGATGCAACCTTAAATATTTAAGGTTTGATGGATGCAACCCTAAGTATTTAGGATTTCGTGGTGCAACAATAAGGATTTAGGGTTTTATGGATGCAACTCTGAGGATTTTAAGGTTTTGTTGATGCAACCTTAAGAATGTAGGGTTTTATGAATGCAATAATAAGGATTCAAGGTTTTAGGGATGTAACTCTAAGTATTTAAGGTTTCATGGATACAACCCTAATGATTCATGGTTTCATAGATGCAACCTTAATTATTTAGGGTTTCGTGGATGCAACCTTAATGATTTAGGGTTTCATGGATGCAACTCTTAGGATTTTATGGTTTCATTGATGCAAACCTTAAGATTTAGGGTTTCGTGGATGAAACCCTTAGGATTTAAAGTTTCATTGAAGCAATCCTAAGGATTTAGGGTTTCGTTGATGTAATTCTAAGTATTTGAAGTTTTATGGATGCAACCTTAAGGATTTAGGGTTTTGTGGATGCAACTTTTAGGATTTTATTGTTTCATTGAAGAACACTTAGGATTTAAGGTTTCGTGGATGAAACCCTTAAGATTCAAGGATTTGTTGACGCAATCCTAAGGATTTAGGGTTTCGTTGATGCAACTTTAAGTATTAGGGATTTCTTGGATGGAGCCCTAAGGATTTAAAGTTTCATGAATGAAACTTTAGATGTTAATATAGGTTTTATTTATGAAAGCCTAAATTCTTAGGGTTGCATCTACGAAACCCAAAATCCTTAGGATTACATAAAAAAAAACCTTAAATCCTTAGTATTACATTTACGACACCCTAAATCTTTAGGATTTGATGCATGAAACCCTAAATCCTTAGGTTTTCATCACCAAACCCTAAATCATTAGGGTTGCATCAACAAAACCTTAAATATTTAATGTTGCATCCATGAAATCTTAAATCTTTAGGGTTGCATTCATAAAACCTCAAATCCTTAATGTTGCATCCACTAAACCCTAGATCCTTAGGATTGCATCTACGAAACTCTAAATTCTTAAGATTGCATCTATAAAACCCTAAAT
This sequence comes from Amphicarpaea edgeworthii, assembly GCA_014843725.1. Lineage (NCBI taxonomy): Eukaryota > Viridiplantae > Streptophyta > Magnoliopsida > Fabales > Fabaceae > Amphicarpaea > Amphicarpaea edgeworthii. Next base: position 9,405,019 of record CM026325.1, read on the forward strand.
ACTTAGCTTTGCATCCATGAAATCGTAAATCCTTAGGCTTACATGCACGAAACACTAAATTATTATGCTTTTATCCATTAAATCCTAAATCATTAGGATTTCATCCACGAAACTTCAAATCCCAAATCATTAAGGTTTTATTCATGAAACCTAAATCCTTAGGATTACATTTATGAAACCCCAAATCCTTTAGGTTTCATTCCCAATCCATAGGATTTATTCAATGAAACTCTAAATCATAAACTCTAAAATCCTAAATGAAATCGTAGGATTTATGGCTTCAAAAATATGAAAAATAAAATTAAAACTTATGAAAAACCAAGAGTAATGTGTTGAATTTTTTTTAAAAATGATTATTTTTAAGAATATGAAAAAAAAAAAGTATTGTCTTGAAAATTTAAAAAAAATATGAAAAAATAAGTGTAATGTCTTAAAAAAAAATCAAAGTAATGTATAGAAATTTTTGGAAAATATGATTGTGAAGAAAAATGAAAAAACAAGAGTTATATCTTGAAAATTTGAAAAAAATGAAATATTTTTTTTTAAAAAAACGCAAGATTATTAATGTCTTGAAGTTTTAAAAAAATATAAATTCAAAAATTATGTAAAAAATTAAAAATAAGGATTAAGTGTTTGATGGATGTAACTCTAAGAATTTAGGGTTTCGTGGATAAAAGTTTAAGGATTTAGGCTTAGGGTTTCATGGATGAAACCCTACATATTTATTAAAGGAAACTCTAATTAGGGTTTTGTGCATGAAATATTAAGGATTTAGTATTTCATGGATGTAACCCTTGGGATTTAGGGTTTCTTGGATAAAATCACAAGTATGTAGGATTTTGTGAATGAAACCTTAAAGATTTTGTGTTTCATGGATGCAACCTTTAAAATATAAGGTTTTGTGAATTCAAGCTTATGGATTTTGAGGATAAAATTTTAAGGAATTAGGGTTTAGGGTTTCGTGTATGAAAATCTAAGGATTTAAGATTTAGTTGATGAAAGCTTAAGTATTTAGGATTTCATGGATGCATCACTAAGGATTTAAGGTTTCATGGATGCAACATTAAGGATTTAGGATTTCGGGGATGTAACCCTAAGTATTTGGGATTACGTGGATGCAACCCTAAGTATTTAAGGTTTCATGAATGCAACCTTAAGGATTTAGGGTTGAATGGATGCAACTCTAAGGATTTTAGGGTTGAATTGATCCAACCCTAATGATTTAGGGTTTCGTGGATGCAACCCTATGTATTTGAGGTTTCGTGGATGCAACCTTAATGATTCATGGTTTGATAAATGCAATACTAAGTATTTAGGGTTTCGTAAATGTAGCTTTAGGGATTTAAGGTTTTGTGGATGCGACTTGAAGGATTTTAGAGTTTTGTTGATGCAATCTTATGGATTTAGGGTTTCATGGATAAAACCATAAGGATGTAGATTTTCGTGGATGCAACTTTAAAAATATAAGGTTTTGTGAATTCAACCTCATGGATTTAGGGTTTTGTGGATAAAACCTTAAGAATTTAAAGTTAAGGGTTTCATGTATGAAACCTTAAGGATTTAGGATTTAATTGATGAAAGCTTAATGATTTAGGGTTTCGTTCATACAAGGGTTTCATGGATGTAACACTATGGATTTAGCATTTCAGGGATGCAACCCTAATTTTTTGGGGTTTTGTGGATCTGGCCCTAAGGATTCATGGTTTCATGGATGCAAACCTAAGTATTTAGGGTTTCATGGATGCAACTCTAAGGATCTCAGGTTTAGTTGATGTAACCCTAAGGATTTAGGATTTCATGGAAGCAACACTAAGGATTTAAGGTTTTGAAGATGCAACCCTAAATATTTGGGGTTTCGTGGATGTAACCCTAAGGATTCATGGTTTTATAGATGTAATTTTAAGGATTTTAGGGTTTCGTTGATGTAAACCTAAGGATTTAGGGTTTTGTTGATGAAACCCTTATAATTAGAGTTTTGTTGATGTAACTTTAAGTATTTGAGGTTTCGTGGATGCAACTTAAGTATTTAAGATTTTGTAGATGCAACCCTAAGGATTTAGGATTTTATGAATGAAACTTTTAATCCTAATAGAGGCTTTATTTATGAAACTTTAAATGCTTAGGGTTGCACCTACAAAACCCTAAATCCTTAGGATTACATCCACAAAACCATAATTCCTTAATGTTGCATCCACGAAACCTTAGATCCCTAAGGTTGCTCTATGAAACCCTAAATACTTAAGTTTGCATCCATGAAACCTCAAATATTTAGAGTTGCATCCACGAAATCCTAAATCATTAGGGTTGCATCAACAGAATCTTAACTCCTTAGGGTTGCATCCATCAGACCTCAAATACTTAAGGTTGCCTCCATGAAATCTTAAATTATTAGGGTTGCATCATTAAAACCTTAAATCTTTAGTGTTACATCCACGAAATCCTAAATCCTTAGGGTTACATCTACAAAACCTCAAATCCTTGGTGTTGCATCCATTATACCCTAAATCCTTAGGATTGTATCCATGATACCTTAAATCCCAAATTGTTAAGGTTTTATTCATGAAACCCTAAACCCTTAGGTTTACATTTACAAAACCCCAAATATTTTAGATTTTGTTTATGAAACCCTAAACCCTTAAGGTCACAAATTGTATATCCAAATTGCAAAAAAAAAATTGTTTAAAGAAACTAAAATGAACATTTTATTTTAAATTGAAGGAATAATAAATAAATAAATTTAAATTTGGAACACCAAAAACAAAAATGACCTAAATTTGAGAGAAAAATTACATATTCATGCCAAACATGTATAATTTTTCTTACTAATCTAACCATCTCCACTCTAACTAATAAGGAATTTTGATTGGTTTGCTTTTGATATTGCCTATGATGAAACAAAACTTTTTTATCTCTAAGAACAAAGGAACCATTCACATCAGTTAGACAAACCAAAATCTTAAGTTAAGGAAAATGGGGTTTGAGGGAAGCACGATCAATGTTTGATGTTTAGACCTTCCAATTAGAACATAAGAGTGAGGAAATTCATAAGGGTAAGACTCCTAATGATCTTCTAAAAAAAACAAAAAAAGGAAATACACAAGGAAGGATGAGAGAAAAAGATGATTAAAACTAAAAAGGACCTCATCAGGGTAAATGTTTCCTCACTGTCTTGTACAACACCATATTTTACTTTGGCACCAATACTAGTAGCACTCAAGTTGAACATTTTGATGGAGATCAAAAGGACAAAGGAATTTAATCAATTTATACACAACTTCAGTACACAAGTTGTGGTTCAAACTCTGCCAAGTCTACAGACCCTGACTCAATTGGTGGCATTAGATATGTAGCCAAGAGTTCAGACACCAAGGCAGCAACCAGTGGAATCCTCTTGAAGTTCTTCACCACCGCTATGTCGTCGCTCTCGCCAACAGCAATGATCTTCTGGTTTATCTCCACCATCCGGTCCAATTTCCGCTTGAACTCCGGGTTTTCAACATCAGGAACAGCTGGGAAAATCCGAGCTGTTGTGCGGTTTGTCTGCAAAAACAATCCAGAAATGAAGTTTGAGTAACTGCTTGCTTGTAATATACAAGAGTTCATCATTTGTTCTTTGTTGATCAACTTTTGACTAGTCATAGTTTTTCAATGCTAACTCAAAAGGCTCTATTACTTTCATATTATCATATTCTTCTGTTACGGAATTCATCAAGTAATTGGGAATGAATAGAAACAAATAATGATTATACAAAAAACAGAAATGCAGGGAATAGTGATTATAGAAAAAATGCAAACACAAACTGACCTCAATGATGACATGCATGTCAAATTCTTTAGTGTTAAGTCCAATGCCTTCATAGAAAGCTGTACGTTGGCAATCATTGAGATACATTGTGACATAAACCTGTAGCAAAAATTCGACAATTAAGTTGTAAGACAAATGTGATTGATCTCTTTGGTTAAGACAAATTGTTTCATATTAGGTAACAGTTGTATATTAGAGAGCGTGTTCCTAGCATTTCTCTGTTAAGTAATGAACTTGTTGAATGAGATTTCACAACTTATACTTTTCTCACAATCTTAAGCTAGCAACCATTGGCACTAGGTATTGAGGTTTCATCATAAGAATCTCAAAAGGAATGTATAATGGTAAGCAAAACCGAAAAAGTTACCGATAGGCAGAAGAAACGAGACCACAACTTTGCCTTCCAGTCATTTAGAAATTGTGGCTGTGCCTTCATGAGGGCAGAGAAGAAATCTCCATGCCTGTTCTCATCCTGGCACCAGTTCTCAAAGTACTTAAAAATTGGATAACATTGGAACTCAGGGTTGGCCTTGAGATGTCTGTATATGGTTATGTATCTCCAGTACCCAATTTTCTCAGACAAGTATGTAGCATAGAAGATAAATTTGGGCTTGAAAAATGTGTATTTTCTAGCTTTGGTCAAGAAACCCAAGTCCAGAGCCAAATTGAAATCAGATAAACCCTTGTTCAAAAACCTGCACAGAATCAAAATCATGAGGTCATGCACTACTAACAAGATATCAAGTAGAAAATGAAAGAAGGATAATTAAGAATTATTAAAGGCACAAGGTGTGTCCATACCCAGCATGTCTGGCTTCATCCCTAGACATCAGAGAGAAAATCTCAGCCACCACAGGGTTGGTTTTCTGTAACATCAACATCCAAAGCAATAATAAATCAGGGCAAGAACAAAAGACCAAAACTTCATAAAGAACAACCTTGTCCAAGATAGCTAGCTAATTAGTAATTACAAGACATGAAATGTAGCAGAACCACATTAAAAGACCACAACATCATCAGAACAGAATCCCAGTACTTAGAATTAGAAACTGTATTGAGAAAGAACAAAAAAAATGTCTCAACAATCATCTATAAATTTCAATATCCCCCAAAACAATCATCTAATGCATTCACAATGTAAAGAGTTTTTACATCCAATCACAAATCGTCATACATTTTAACTTCGATGACTATTAGAGTGACTACCTTAAAAGTTATACCAACCATGATTTCTGATTGGTTGACACGTTAAAATAGTCACAAACCACTATTTTAATGACTTTAATATAATTTTATAAAAGTACTTTAATATAATTGTCCGTGCATCACCATTTCAACGCTTTTTTTAATTTTCCCTTGGAATGTTGAATAAAATTGAAAAGAAAATGATAGACAGATTACCTTGAGCCTCCTACCAAGCTCTTTGTAGAGAAGAAATCCAGAGAATTCAGCAGTGCAGGACCTCTCAAGGAACTCGACAAAGATCTGCCTGAGGGGTCCCTGAAGCTTGTCAGCAGCTTCCTTGAACTCCTTGTTCCTGACAAAGTGAGTCTGGTTGTAGTCAGTCTTGAACTCCTGGAGCAGTGCCTCAAACTCATCCTGGTTCAGGTACTTGTTGATCTCTGTGTTGAACAGTGTCTCCATCTCATCAAAGTCTGTGGTGTAGAACCTTGGAGTCAAGAGGGTCTCTTGGATTGCAGTCTTATTCCCCTTCTTGCTTGGCTTTGTGGATTGTGCTGGTGGTGGTGGTGTTGCTGTTGCTGACATTCTTATGCTGCTGAATTTGGAGTATGAACCCATTCTGGTGCCAAATTTGGGAGTGACATTGGAGATTGGTTTCACTAGAGCCATCTCTGCTGCCAGTTTGGAAGTTGAGGCTGTGAGAATGAGAACTAGGGAGCATGAAGGACAAGAGAGTGTTGGGGTTATAGCTTGGTTGGGGAGTGATGATAGAATCTCATCCAATGAAATCTTTGAAGATTAATTGAAACATGACATGTGGCAGCTGGTGTAAGCTTCTTCATTGGTTGTCATGATTACATGTAGATCACAACTTATGTATAAAAATATTTAATTTTGTTTTAGTCGTTACAAAATCAATAAATTTTATTTTAATGTCTCTAATACATGTAGATAATTATTATTAGTTATTATTTAATGTTTTTAAAAGAGTAAAATGAAATTATTTTATTAGGAGATATGTAAAAAAAAAAAGTTATCAAAATAAAACCAATCACGAAGAAGATAAAAGAATTTATACCTAGAGAAATTGGGACACGTTGTATAATAAACCTGATTTTTAATTCTGTGGGCGCAAACACATCACCCAATAGCAGAAAGCATACAAGCCACGTAAATCTAGACCAATGGACCAAAAAGCAGAGAAGGAACATACAAAAGCTCGACCACAGAAAATTTCTCTCTTTTTTTTTTTGGGTAAACAAATTATATACAACTTTTGAAAAGAACAAGAAACTGATTTCACAATATATGAATTTGTCTTCTTTTTCTGAAGCGTTAGTATGACATTTTTTTAAAATATGTTTCAAGAGTAAATAAACAAAATAGTATTGACAAATCATTTGAAGTTTCGTAAAATTTTCCTCAGTTTTTTTTTTTATCCTTACTTTAACTCTCTTAATTGTTTTAAAATTATTATACATTACATTAATCCTTTTAATTATTTGAAATATATATTCCTATAAAAGAAGTTGTAAACTTTAAAAAAAAAAAAAACCTCAAGAAACCTTAAAAAAATAGTATAATACTATACTACTATAATTTACTCTATAAAAATAACATTGCTAACTTTTACATCGCTCCGATTCCTATTTTTAAAGGAAAGAACATAAATTAATTTGACCAAAAGAAAAGACATTTCATGGCTTTATTTTTTTATTAAATTTCATGGCTTTATTATTTCATAAAAAGGAGGCTATTTAAATACAAATAGAGTAATTATTGCTTATCAAATGTGTTGAGTTAGGTAAATCAATCAAAATAATTTGTACTAGGTGAAAGTCAAACTTAACTCTCTTTTTCCTTTTTCTAATCCTAGATTAATTTTTGGTAAAATATGTTTTTGCTCTTTAAACTTTTTTAAATTTCTAATTCTGGCCCCTACAATTTTTAAAGATTGATATTAGTCTTCAAGCTTTTATCCGGTATGATTTTTAAGCACATTTTAATTACTTAGTTGTCATATATCCAATTTAATGACGTAACTCATGTGGGTTAATTTTTTAAAAAAATTAATTGAATTTTTTATTTTAAGATTTTCTAATTTCTCAAACTCAACTTGTCACTCCCAAACATTTCCAAATTCCCCCTCTTCATTCCCATATTAATCACAATTCACAACTAAAGTGTGCAGCTCTTCAATCGCAAATTCATGGAAAAGAGGCCAAATCTTGACAAAGAAGTAGCCAATAACAAACTTACATTCCCGCAAGCATATGCACTTAACAAAGCACTATCGGTATACTATACCTCTTCATAAATTTGGAAATCCTAGAATAAAAATTCAATTAAGTTTTTTTAAAAAAATAACCCACATACACACCATGTCAATAAAATGAATACATAACAACTAAATAATAACAAAAAGAACTAAAAACAATAACGGAATAAAAATTTGACAATAAAGATCAATCTTCAAAAAGTTTAGGGATGAAAAACATGATATGTTCCCTCAACAAAGTTTTTGGATGACATCATTTTAACTTTGTTCCTTCAATTGCATTGAAACCTACCTAGCGAGGACCCTAAGGAGAGAAAATGACATTTCTAAAAAAAAAAAGAATAAATCAGTGCACTACTACTTACACAAATTCTAACTTTCTAGTGGTAAATAAAAAAAATCATCAAATCTATAGAGATCTTAACAAAGGACTGGGTGGAAAGGATAGCCAGACCTAGCAAAGCACCTATCATAAACTTAGGAAGAGTCAATCTTTGTGCATTATTTTGAATGCAAGTGGCTTTTACAGCTTACAACAAACACTTGCCACACTTTTTATGCTAAAACAATGAGAGTATAGTGTAAGGTCAATCTCCCCCCCATTTCAAGCATGAATAGCATCAATGACCTTGCATGAGTCAGCACAATGGAAATTCTTACAAATCACAAATTGCTGCAACTATTGGAACCAAACAATGCCCAGTAGTATCTACTTCAAGGCACACACACAATCAAAGAGAAGGCCATCAGCAAACCTGAAATAAAGGCCAATCAATGAAGGAAATACAGCTTAATTATTAATAATGAAACTAAAACCACTCTTTTTGCAGTGCATTCTACATATTCAACATGTGGGTAGTTTTAGTTAGATTGTTTTGGGTACAAAACCATCCTCTACTCAAGTCAGGTAGAACTACTATAGGTGACAAAGCTCTGGAACAACCTCAAGACTTTAACTCAAGACCATTGAGTAAACTGGAACAACCTCGTTACAATTGATTCATGAACAAATTCACATTTTATAATGTACACTTCAACTAGATTTGAGTATGGTTTTAGAACCATTTTACTTCATAATAAGTAAGAATAATGCACTTTTTATAATGATCAAACTTAAAGCAACATCTCATCCATGGAGGCTTAAGCCAGAGTATGGTTTTATACGGGACCAAGCCAATACCCAAATTTTTTGGGGGAAAAAAAGGATGAAGAGTGAGAAGACAACCTCTTTGCATTAAAAACCAAAAGCTGGCATCGCAGCTTAATGCTAGCGATTCCAGTCACCAGTTTCCTTAACTGTATATCTTCCATCACCGGTAATGTGACTTTGGGTAGATTCTCTGGCTTTTCCTCCAGCATGGGAGCTTCTTGGCACAGACTCTTCCATCGAATCCTCAGTTATGCTTTGGAAATTCAAAACTGTCTGAATCGATGTTCGGGATGAGTCTTTTACATCATCCTCAATGCTGTAGAATGGATCAAAAGAAGGCTGCTCGTCATCATCTGCAAACTTCATGTCACCATCAAAATTATCAAAATCAAAATTCCGCAGAAGTTCAGGAACAGGCATATGACTATCTTCTGCGCGCATAGATCCCATTTCAATATCAATTTTCCCTTGTGTAGTCAGAATTCCATGCCCAACATTTGGAGTCAGAGACCTGACCGTCATATGTTCATCCTCCACAACAAATGATCGGAAATTATTCTTCGAACGGGGAATGCTGGAACAAAGAGTTTCTTTAAGATTTATGCATGATCCCCTATTGAATGGATTCCCCTTCTTATCATATTGATATCGGAAGTTCTCGTAAGTTGTCTGCACGACAAAAGCAAAAAAGTATAAATAATCTTCAACCAATAAACAACAATCTTCAACCAATGACATCAATGATACTTGGTTATCCACAGCTAGCACAAAGCCAAAAAAATATTTTTCCATGAATAGTGGAAAAGTAGAGATGAACCTGATAAATATAATAGCATTTAAGTTAAATATCTATTTCAAACTCAGCTACAGCACCTAGTGTTCTGTTATTGTCTCACCTTTTTCTCCATTTTCCCTCCTCTTAGAAAATGAAAGCATAAATATTTTTATCACTTCAACAATTATATTTATTTCATCCTCTTCTAGTATCACATCCAAGTTTATTATACTAAAACCAGTGTGCCACTTACACAGATTAAAATTCATAAACTTCTAGTTATTTTTTACCAAATAGTTTCCCTTCATTAAATTCTGCTAAATTATATGTTCTTGTTAGTGTTACTCATTTGATGCTCAAAATGTTAGCAACCAAAGCATGTTTTTTTAGCTTTCAACTATATGAAGGTTACCAAATAATGGTTAATCACTCATTAAAATCTATGCATCACTTGAATAAAAAATTAATATCAAACATTATAATTTTGTTTTCTTCATAATTTCATCCATGTGAAATTGTAAGCGATACAATAGGATAAGCAAAGAAAGAAAAAAAGCCAAAAACACGATAAATAAAGAATCAGGAATGATTAAGAACTTTTTTTACATTTTTTGAAGTATAATAATCACCTGGTTTGTACAAATGAGATAGAAATGGAAAGCTGAGAGGCCACCAACAAACCAGACAGCTATGAAGCAGTATATTATCAGAAAATCTGATAAATAATCGCGTGTTATTGCCGCCCAAAAACCACTGTGTACAATATTGATACAAGAGAACACAAAGACATATATGCACAAAATGGTTGATGTTGAAATGAACATGAAGAAGTACCGATAGTTTCGCTGCAATTATGTCAGTATGTTAGGGAAATATTAATGCTTGTAAGAAATGAAATGAAGTAGAACATTTGAACACTAGAAAAAACAAACAATTCATTCATGTTGCTGTTTCTAACCAATTAAGCCAAGGAAAAGGGATCTCTAAGAAGAAGAGACATTTAAACTAAGCATTCTCCTCTCTCTCCCATCCTCTCCTTAAAGGATGGGATGGTGTTACATACAGCAAGACCTATCTATAGGTGATAAATTGATAATCATATCCTTTACCAACTAAAAATCAAAATGGTATGAAAAAATTACTTCCTAACTGTATACATGATTGAATGAAAACACTGAACATATTCTATGGGTAGGAGAACCTCATTCTCCTGCTTATTTCCTTCTGCATCCCACTTGTATTATTAGGAAAATGATATTATCGTCTCTATGATTAAACATTGCATTTTAGAGCTCTCATAGGTTTCCTAGTTTCAGCACCTTTACAATTTGTACAATGGTATTACTTTGAGGAGTTCAATTACTCATAGCTTCTTCTAAGGAAATGTGATTGGTCAAGAAAGCTCCAGCCACATAGTAGTAGCTTGTGTCAGAAATTTTGTAGTTTGCAAGGAAAAGATGCTAAGAAGAGTTCATGATCATGGAAACAATAGACAATAAATCTAAATTAAATTATCTTCCACTGGAGAAGCATGGACATCCCATTATTAAGTAACATGTCAAATGTAGAACATCCTCAATCCCAAATCAAGAAAAAATTGTAAAACTAGGTTTTTATGAACTGATATTTGAGCAATTCGTCACTCAGTTTAAGGTGATCATCACTCTAATCAGACAATTTTTCAAAAAGGAATAGCACGCAGAGCCTAGAGGTCCTCAATTTTTTATGCAGAATAAGAAAATAAAATAATTCAAACGTTCTTATTCAATTGTGAGGTTCGTGTGTGATGTGTCAATTGATTAGATCTAAGTTTGGAGTGTTTAGAATGAAATTGTACATTGCAGTAAAAAGATGTATGGAATCAACTAGTAACTTCATCACTGCACTTCAAGACACATACTAACTTCAGTCACTTGTAGTGTCATCAAATAGACTCAGAAGATCAACAATGTCTACTTTCAAGTAGCATAAACAAAAAATTGTTGGATAAAAACATGCAACATTATCTCATTGAAAGTTTCTAAACTTCAACTGTTACAGTATAGTGGACTTACAATTCCAATGCACTGGCCAACCCAGGGACAGTGATGATCAAATCTCTGTACACAATTGTTGCATATAGAGCAATGAGAAGTACGAGGAGGGCGATAAAGCAAGCACGTATCACAGAACTTTACTTTCACTGTGTGACCATTAACAACAACATCTTTAGTTCGAGGTATTTTCAGATGAGGGGTTGAACCATTAATCCACTCCATGGAAGGGGTAGGTATATCATATGTCTCATCAAATTCAGGAGGTCTTGAATTTCTAGGGACAATACCAGGATCTCTCCCAGAAGTCAAAAGGAGGAATAATAAATCCTGCACATGAGTTGTCAAACATATCAGCTTTTATTTTCAAAATAAGAAACAAATACTCATCATAAGCTATGATGAAAGTATCAAATGAGAAGGATTAAGGATCAACCAATCATGAGACTGAAAATGAAATAATGTCACTATATTTACAAGAGACTTATCATGATAGGGATATTATTGTGATGGGCTTGTACTAGTTGAACTATATTAAAACTTGACCTTGAAAAAAATATGAGTATTAGGATATTGTTTTAATATTATCTTGCTGACACATTAATATTAGTCAGATTGTTCTTTTCTCTCTTTTTTGTTTTCTCTTCTTTCCCTCTTCCCTTATAATCTCAAAATGGTATTAAAGTCTTTATGACCGAGTGATTAAGAGTTTGACCATTGTTGCCCCTACTCTCCATAACCAAATTTTAATATCAGTATCACGTCAAGTGAATGTATATAATCCATGCTGCATTACCAAAGGGCTCTTGCATGAGGATGTATGTTAGAGATATGAAACACACTTGGGCTTTTACCAAATGGCTTAAATTTTTAGAAAAGTTGATCTTTCATCATTAAAAAAAATAATTTGAGTTTGAGGGAAAAGCTAGATATTTTGTCAAAACTAAACAGTTTGAAATATATTCATTTTTTCTTTATATAAAGCAGACACACACTACTTAAATGACATTATAGTTCAGAAAATAAGCCGATATCCCCATGTGTATATAACTATGATACTGAAAATTGGCTAACAACTTTGTAACTGAAAAAAAGATAAAGAAGTACAAGGGAAAATGATTGAAAGAATGCATAAGTTGAAGACTAGTTAATGTGAACTCTCCAAGAATAAACTGCCAAGGGTATTTACCAAAACAGTGAGAACTGAACCCCCAATCAATACAGGAAACCAAAAATCATGAATAGGATCATCGGACTTCTTGATTTTAAGATATATCTTTACACAAAATGCAATTGCAGGCCCAGCAATTAGGGATGTTGTAAGAAACAGGGAAGCTACATCAGGACCAAAAACCAGCCTCCCACGACAGAAAAACTTCTGAAAGAAGTCAAACAAAGAGGAATTAGTAAAGTATAACATGCTTGTTATTGCTTCAAGATATCTAATCATTCCTAAATGATATGTGTTTGTTTCCAACCCAATACAACAAGGAAAAAACTTTCAGACGGATGCCATTTACAGACTCAAAAAATCAACTGCCATGTGAAAATTTATCTATTGAAATGAAAAATAGACAGTAAGAAATGTGTTCCAGTTGAAGTGGCACTGGTACCTCAAAACAGCTTCACAACATCACAGATTTACATTCACATCTGCAGGAAAATGGGCATATGGGAAGGGAAACAAAATCATGCAGGATTAACCACACATTCGCAAGCATTAAAATTTTGTTCGTAATTTACCAGAAAAGCCAATTTACCATTAACCCCCTTAAGCAAAGCAATCATCAGTGCACTACACATGAAGTTCTCAAATCATAAAGCAACATTCATCATATTGAAAGAAGAAAAAACATATAATGACAGAAAAGGGAGGTCCAAAAATCACAAATTTTCAACAAAACATAATTGAAACATAGACAAACAAGTACAACGAATTGAAACAAAGATTGAATTGTGATCAAACATTCAATCAAATCATGATCACGATCATCAAAATCCAATATTGAGACATGGATACCAATTCACAATAGAAGTTCAAAATAAAAATCTCACGTTGCCTCCCCTCCAGACTTGATAGAGCCTCTTTGGTTTGTGATCCTCATTTTCAGAAGGAGAACCCCCCATTTGCGGATATCTATTCCCAGCCATGGCTGCAGCAGCACTTGGTGAGTCACCAAAACTTCCCTTTCACCAAATCCATGAAACCCAATTCAAGTCAAGACCCAGAAACGAAATCCTCTTAAAAATCCGAAATTTCTTTCTAGGGTTCCTCCAATTAGCTTCCTTCTACAGAGGAAAAGGTACAATGCAGATGAAAGAGAGACTCAAACACACACACACACACACACACACACAGAGAGAGAGAGAGAGAAGAAAGAGAAAGAAAGAGAGATGTTTGGTTTTGGTGTTGTTGGAATCGCAGCAATGGAGAATCAAGCTGTGACACCAAATCCAAACGGGAAAATTTGTGGGGTTGAAGGGATCATTGGAAGATGGGAATCTCCATGACCCTTTTTCTAATCAATCCCTCAAAGTTTTCAACTTTTTCTTTTTCTTGTTGTTTTTTCTCTTGCTCTTTCTCTCTCCCTGGCTCTAAGTTGTTCTTTTGGTTTTGGTTTTGTTTTGTTTTCTCTCTCTCTTTCTGTCTTTCTCCTTCGAATCCAAAGTGCTGACAGCTATGGGGGGTTCTCGGACGGATTTCCCAATTCTTCGCGCGTAATGTTTCTCATTCCGTTACAACACAGCATTATAAAAATGCTAATAAGGAACCAATGTTTTGTTTTTTTTTTTTCAAAATACATTACCTATGATGAATAATACAAATATAAAAAATTAAAAACAGTTATAACTAAAAAAAAAAAAAAAAAAAGACCTCCCCGAAAGTTAAAAGGCACAACTCATGGTACTGAAAAAACAATTCACATGTAACATAAAATCTGTTAAGAAAAATTAATTTTATAATTAAATTTAATAATAAGTATATATATTTTTAATTAGTAATTACAGTTATTGCCCCGTAAGTCTTACAAAACATTTCATTATTTCAATCTCTCTCGACAATGTTAGATGTAACAACGTAATTCAATTCTTACTTTGTTTGGTGTTACAAAAGTTGAACAAAAAAATGAATAGAAGGATCTGAAGACTCTCTCCAATAAGAAATTATTAATTTCATGCATATTGCTGTCGGAATGAATTAGATCGCATGATCATTGTGCTGCTGCGATCGGCTTGATTTTGGAAAGATTAATTAAATCAGTTTAAAGTAGGATAAATTGAATTATATAACCTTTTTTTTTTTTTTTACCAGAAATTCAACTTGATACTAATGAATTTACAACTTTCAAACACACTTGATTCAATCAAATGAACTAATTATTCGAAACTATACAAAACATTTGAATCAAATTGTTGATTTGTTAATATTTTTTAATTGAAAAAACATATAATTGTAATTATTAAAAATGCATTTCTTTTTCAATATTATAATGCTTGATCACTATATTAAATATATTTATTTACTTTCTAACAATAATTTGTAATGTACTCTAGAAAAAACAATAATTAGTAATGAATATTATTGTATGTTATTGAAATTATTTGATTTTGTTTCATATTTTATTTTTAATATTATATGTTTTGAATGATGACACTAATAAGTGGATCAGCTTTATTTTTTTATATTATTTAATATGTTATATTTAAAATTAAAATAATATTATTTAGTTATATTGGTTCAATCATAATATTTAATTAACCACAGTCAAAATTTTTTTTACGGAAACCATGATAAAAAAAAAAAAAAAAAAACTTTCTAATACAATTTTTGAATTAGAACGTGTGTTGTTTTAAACTCAAACCGCCTATACAATTCTAACTTCTTTTTAAATATTTATTGGTGTTTCATTACTTACCGGGCAGATAGAAAGTTTTGATAGTACATGAAAACAAATAAAAGATCATAATTAATTAATCTTTTCTTCACAATAAAATTTATTATTCCATCGGGTGATTTATTAAAATAAAAGAAAGGATGCGAGACCAGATGTATTAATTTTTATAAAAAGAGAACACCAGTAATGTTGATTGAAAATATAATTAGTATAATTTGTGATGGTTAAATTTTCATACATAAAATTTAGTGTGAAATATGTTTTTACATTGTATAATGTATCCTTTTTTTTTATATTATCTTTTTTTTATTTTTATATTTTTCTAGTTGTATTTATTAAGTTATCTTTTTTTTATTTTTATATTTTTCTAGTTGTATTTATTAAGTGATGGCATGATAGAATGTCATATTATATTATGATTATTATTGTGATTTTATTATTCATGAAACATTTATAAAGTGTGTAAAAAATAAAATAGATAATTTAGATCACAAATTAAGGTGTATAAAAAATAAAATATGAGATACATAAAAAAAATTATTTTATAAATGATGATATTTTGTCGATCAAGTCATCACTTAACATACGACAAATAAATTATAAATATAAAATAAAAATTTCTAAACAAGTATATGAAAATAAAAAAAAAAAAAATGTCAAATAATATATATGATAAAGATGTATATTTTAGATAGTAAAAATATATTTAATTTTAGCATAAAATTTACTAATAAAGAACTTGTGTTGAATTGACTTGGAAATCAACTTTAAGCACTGCATAGTGCATACAGATACACTAATCACTACATGCAACTCCTAATTAAAATATCATTACTTCTTCCTTTATGCAAATAATTTTCGTATTTCTTGATTTAATATGATTTTACGGAGGTGCTTAAATGAGCAAAAGTGTGAGTGGGGATTGACTTGTTTTAAGAAACATAAATGTTATCATGGTGTTGTGTAATAAACTAGTTAGTGGAGGAGTATGTAATAACATAGTGCGTGCCATGCATGAATGCTAAGTCGTCGAAATTACCAAGAGAAAAAGCATTTTCTTCGTGATAAGGAGTACGGTCTAGAATATGCTTTATAAATCAAATCACCACAGAGTAGACAGCCAGATATATTATTATATAACTTATCTAATTAACTAAATATATATATATATATATGCTGCTTTGAAGAAGCTGGCATTTGGCACAACGTGGCATCCAATACTAATAGCAAACCAACTAATTAATAAAACTTGCTAGGTTAAGTTTCAACTTCAATTTACAACTCACAAATATCAATATAGTAATGGCCTTTTTCTTTTAATTTTTTTGTCTTGTTTTGGTGTATGTTATCCATTAAAAAGTGACTCTACTTAGTGTCTTTTTGTCATTATAGTAATAGCTGTGGCTCCTAGGAATTAAAGACATACATCCTGGCAGATTTTGACATCTAATTAAAGGGGCATTAAGATTTTTTTTTGGCTGAACCGAGAGAAAAAAAAAACTAATTATTATTAATCATACGTAACTGTGTTACATTATTACACTCCATGAAAGAGTTTTTAACAAAAATTGGAATTGTAGTAAAATAAATATTATCGAAACTAATGGTCTTCTCGTGTTTAGCAAGGAAATCAACTAAGCAATCATTCTCCCTTCTGATGTATAAAAATGAACAATGTTGTAATTCATCTCTTACTTTGTCAATCTCATCAAATAATTCACTATATCTATCATTATAGTTCCAGCCATTATTTAACAATCTAATTGTTTCCACACAATCTGATTCTACTTTTACATTGTGGATCTGACAATTGGCCACCATGAAAAAACCGTACAATATTATCCAAAGTTCTGCTTCAAGTATGAAACATAGTGCAACTCTACGAGAAAACGCCTCCACAAACTCACCCTTATAAGTTTGAATACTACCGCCACATGTTGCAATGCCATCCTTTTGATACACCAAAAAGGGGCATTGAGATTAATAGAATAGAATGATAGAATTATTTAAAAAAAAAAAAAAAAACAGGTATAAGTGTCGTTGAACTAGAGAATTACTACAGTATTTACATAGGTACTCTAATTTTTAATTACACAATTTTAGTCTTTCAATTTTAAAAATTTTGTATTTTTTTTCAATCGCTAAATGTTTATTCATTGATATTAATATTAAGTAAATGACGTGAAAATAAATATTTTTTTATTAAATTAATAATATCTAAGCTAAATTATACTTTTGATATTCCTATAATATTCGGTCTCACGTTTATTTTAATTACAATTAGTTTTAGTCATTTAACAGAATTTATGATATAAAAAATGGTTAAAATGATTGAGGAGAAATTTGAAAAATGACCTTCCTCTTTTCTTTTACCACTTATAACATATGTATATGTTAAACGAATTGTTTAGATGAATTTGGTGAGTCTTCAAATTTTACGTAGATTTAAACATTTTATTCAATAATTCACTCCAATACTAAGGTTACTTAAAAAAATGGCTTAATTTAATTTTGCGAGTCTTATAATATTTTAAAAAAATGTTATTTATGGTAATAATTTTTAAATAATTATTTGCTCCAATAATAAAAAATGATTAAACAATTCATTTATCACTTTCACTGATGATGCTATTAAACCACTAAATCACTTATTTGAGTCAAAATATAAACACTATAATATATAATAAAAACATTTAAAAAAAACTACTTATTCAATGTTAAATAAAGTTTAAAGATAATAAATAATAGATTTACATAACAAAATAAATAGAATTTTTTAATAAATAAATTATATAATATATTAAAATTATATTACAAAAATTAAATGTATGTTTATATTTCTTGAAAAAATAAAATTAGAAGGAAAAATGTTGATGGAAATTATAGCTAGTAGGATTTAAAGTGAAATTAGCCAACAGTTATTTTATCACATTATTTATCATATTTATTAGTTTTTCATTCTTTTATTTTTCTAATGTAATTGTTAGGAATGTTTAATTTGTATTTGTATCATGAAGATTATGATTATTTTTAATTTGTATTTTTTCATCGTTGTCATTGATAGAGTATTTTGAGGGGGAAAAAAAAAAACACCATTGGTCAGACCATACATTAATTGGTAGCATATTTTGAAAAAAAAAAAAAAAAAAAAAAACATTGCATGCGCAACTGCAAAGAATTGGCAAATGCCAATTCCAACACCATAAACAACAACAAAACTAAACAATTTCTTTCTCATAATTGGAGGGGACCCCCCCCCCCAAAAAAAAAAAAAAAAAAGATTTTGAAGAGAAAATTTTGGTTTTGGGGGTTTGTGAAGGGTAGAGACCAGTTTTGGTGACATACGAGGTGGTCCTGCCATTGTTGGGAATAGAAATTCACAAATGAAATGTTCAACCCCAAAACAAAAGACACCCAATCAAGTTCTGGGAGGGAAAAAACTCAATTTTTATTTTAATGATGATTTCATTGCATGTTTGATCACAATTTGGTTCATCTAGCGTCATTGTTGTTACCCTTCCCACATGCCCATTTTCATGCACATTTGAATGTAAATCCTTGATGTTTTGTTATTGTGAAGTCGTTAGGGTACCAATGCCATTGCCATGCACTTCATTTTGAAAACTTATTATATTGTCAGAATTTCATTTTAATAGATAAATTTTGACAGGGCTGTGAAATGTATACCATCTGAAAGCTTTTACCTTGTTGTATTGGGTTGAAAACAAGTTTACATATGTTTTCAGTTTGAAAAACATACCTTATGCACGCAATACTTTTAACTTTAAATCAAATATATACATTTTTAACTTTAAATCAAACATACTCGTATTATTATGATTAGAGATGTTTTGAAGCAAAACCAAACATATTATAATACTTTACTAAATCTTCTTGGTTTGATTTCTTTCAGAATTCTTCATGTGGTGGGAGGTTAGCTTTTGGTCTGATGCATATAGCTTGTATTTTACAACATTTGTAATCGCTGGACCTGCAATTACATTTTGTATAAAGGCATATATAAAACCAAGAAGACCAGTGTGCATGATTACTGGTTTCCTGTATTTATTGTGGGTTCAATTCTCACTGTTTTGGTAAATATATAGCGTTTGTAGTTTGTCTTAATCAGGAGATTTTTGTAGTCATTAGCTTATGCACTCTTACAAAAATTGAAAGCCAAAATTTCAACATGCATAGTTGTATTCACATGGGGTTATCTAGTGCGCATAAGATATGATTAAGGTAATCAGCAGTCAGAAGTTATAATATTTGTATATTACATAGGGAAAAATAATTTTGCAAAACTTATAGATCCCTTTATTTTTTGAACTGTAATGTTATTTAAGTAGTATTCATCTATTCTATTCTTTACTAATGCGAAAAGAGGTACTTAATTCGTATCTCATTATCTCAATTCTTTTAAAATAAATAAAAAATAAAAATAATGAAAGTTGAATAATACCGAATGATTTATGAAAGTAGTATAAATTATTTAGTGATGCATGTAGTTATAAGAATAAAATTGGAATATAAATGTTATAAAATAAATTAGTAACGGAATCATGTAATTATAAGGGAAAAATTGAAATAAAAATGTGTACACCAAAAAATGATTAACAAAATATATCTCTTTTATATAATGGTATAGATATAAATAAAGATATTTCTTACTGTTTAGTTTAATGTCTATTTTTTCTCCCAAACTTGAATACTTTGGTCAACGATGAACCACCAGCTTCCCTAAAAATTGAAGCCATTTGGTAAAGGCCTATGAATGTTTTATATTTCTCACTTACCTCCTCATATCCTTTATTCCATTTGCTAATGCAGCATGAATTATATACATGTCCATTATTTTACACACTCAATACAACCGATAAAAAAATAATATAAAATTATTTTATATATTAGCATTAAATTTAATAAGACTATTTCTATATAGTCAATATTCGTTATAAGAAAAAATAGTTTTAACTGCCATTAATCCATTTTTGATTGTTTTATATTAGTTTCTAAATCAATTATAAACTAATTTAAAAATTAATTTTATAAGTAACTAAAATATTAATAGTTAATTTTTTTAGACTGATTTAAATATTGTTTCAAAAATTAATTCAGTAACTATTTTTTGTTGAAAGTAATTTAGTAATTAATTTAATGATATTAAAAATTAATTTAGAGATTAATTATTTTTTAATCTCTCAAATTATCTCTAAATTAATTATTATTATGATTAAAAAAATTTAATTTCTAACTCAATCAATATTTAATAAATTTTTTATAATGATTAAATAAAAAGAAAGACTATTTTATATGGTTACTTGCGTCATCATTAATATGTTTGACAATCCATATGTATAGGATGTAATATTTCTTGTCTTGACTTCTGGGACAAATCCTGGAATTCTCCCTAAAAATTCAAGACTTCATGATTTTGACCCTTCCAAGAAGCGTGTCAGTGATTCAGCTTCAACCCCTCACCCGATGAAACGACCTAGAAGTACTAAAGATGTTGTTGTTAATGGTCGCACAGTGAAAGTAAAATTCTGCAATACGTGCTCACTTTATCGTCTTCTTAGCACTTATCATTGTTCTATATGCAACTATTGTGTCCAGGAATATCATCATCATTGTGGATTTGTTGGCCAGTGCATTGGAATAGTAAGCCTCCAAATATTCTACTTCATTTCATTTCTTGCATGCAAGTACTAATTAACGATTCTTTAATTAACATTAACATGTTGACATATATATTTGCAGCGAAACTATTGGCACTTCTTCACGTTTGTTTTAACAACAACTATCTTGGATCTATATATCTTGGTGTTCTCTTGTATCAGTATTGCACAGAATAATAATTGGGAGACAATAATAGATGACTATGTATCAGATTTTTTTATAATATACTGCATTTTTACAGTCTGGTTTGTTGCTGCCTTCACCTTTAGCATTTTGTTTGAAACTTGTACAAAAAAGGTGATTCTTTTAATTACTTCTCAAAATGCTTTACGTATTGGGTTTAACGATGGTTTATGTATTGGTTTGAGAATGGATACTATTTTGCATTGTCATTATATAATCTATTTTTTCTTGTTTATTGCCTAATAATATATTTATATATTTTATGTAAAAATCATAAAATTATCATAAAATATAGTTTATTTATTTATATAATACATTGTTTGAAACAAATAATGAAAATAAAACAAGAATTTTGTGGTAATATAATTTGTTCAATTTTGAAGGCGTTAATTTGTAATTTTAATTTGTTTGGAATATTGATTTGGATTCATGTTATATATATATATATATATATATATATATGACTTAATATTATTGATCTTGGAATTTTATTGATTATGCAGCCAAATGATAATCACATAGATGATTATCTGCTTAACAATGTGGAAGAAGAAGAAGGCAAATCATGTTTTATAGTTAAGGATGATTTATGAAATGTTTGTTGACAATTTAAAAGTAGAAGAACAAATTAATGTGTATCTTAATGGTTAACTTATACTATGACTCTTTTTTTAATTACAAATTTACAATGTTAATGTGGTAAGGATAAATATATAGATCATTTGATTATATTATATTTATATGCATGTACAATTAATATTCAATGTTTAGTTAGGAAGTGACGCGAGAATTTGCGTATTCATAATTTATTTATTAAATACATACATAAACATTTATAAATATGTATAAATAGTTGTAGATATTAATATATATATATATATTAAAAAATAATTTTGTATTTATAAATATTTTATATTATTTTAATTTATATAAAAATATTTATAAGAGAATTTGTTTTATAAATATATTTATACTTCATATAATACACAATTTAATAAAGAAAATATTTAAAATTATATTTTACAATTATTTTAAAAGTCTACTTACTGTAAGAAATGGTTAACATGCTGTCGTCGATGGGCGTTGCGTGAATCATGTTTTATTTTAAGAAAATGCTGAAAATTACAAAAAGAATTTCGTAAAAAAACACAAGAACAGTGTATTCTATGAAATCTTAATTTTTATTTTTTATTTTTTAATTATTTTTTAAAGAAAATCTGACCGTTCAATATTATTTCGTGAATAGCAGCAGCACTCTTTAATTACTTTTTTTTAATGGTATTTTTGGTTCAATTAGGATTTGAACATGAAACTGAGTGAATAAGATCTATATAAATTTTTATGTAAAAACAAAAAAAAACAAAAGATCTATATAAATAGTAAAAATACTCTCCTCAATAACTTAGGTCATGTTTGACAATCATTTCAATTACTTTTTCACTTTTTTTTTATTATGGTTAAAAAAATTTGTTTAAATGTTTGGTAAATAATTTTCTTATTAATTTCTAATATTTTTTGAAATGTTATTTGATGTATCGTTTTTTAAAACGTTAGTTTTTATATTCTATCTTTTTGTATATTTTATTCATTTTTATTCTTAATTTTTTTATTAAATTGTCTTATTATACCCTTTTTTCTTATTACTCAATCAATTGAGTTAGATTCATGATTATTATTTATTTTAATCATTGTATTAATTATAATATTTAATTTATTATTTTTAAATTATACTTTACAAAATTGACAATAATAAATGTTAGATTTTTTTTTGAATAATTTTACATTAAATAATTTGTTTTATCTGTTAATTAACATTATAAAAGTATAAAGTATACCATATAAGATTAAAAGTAGGGATGGCAATGGGTAGGGTACTATAGTACCCGTCTCCATACCCGTGTTTGAAAAAAGTATCCGTCCCAAGCCCCATACCCGTGCGGGTAACAATTTTAATCCCCATCCCCATACCCTCTAGGCACCTATATACCCATACCCGCACCTGCGACCCACACTTTTCATATATATATAAAATTAAAAATAAAAAAAAAAAAAAAACTTAGGGGATGTATTGGATTAGGATTGTTTAAGATTTAAATGACTTTTTTTTTTTTTTGTAAAAATATCTTGGAGTATTCAATCAAGATTGTTAAATGATAAAAAATAATTTGATAGTATTCAATCAAGATTATCAAGATTTTTTTCAGAGGGCAACGAAATCTTATGGTATTCGATTGGGATTTTGAATAACACAAAAAAAAGTCATCTATTATTCAAAATTATAAAGATTTTATAGACTTTTATTTTTAATTGGATTTTGGTAAATTTTAAGGACTTTTTAGTTGATCATATAAATACCAAACCCAACAAACAATTACATTCAACTATGAGAGACTTTTCTTTCTGATCAACTTTTTTATTTATTTCATTCTCTTTACTTTGGAGGCAATGACAATCTCTCACCCACACATTTTTTTTGTTTTAAGGTGAAACTTTTCATATGATTCTAATAGTGATGTGTTCATACCTCCAAATCACTATGAATTAATTTACAAACCTACAATGTAGTCCACTGTCTCATTCATTTTAAGTTCATAAATTTTTAATAAAATGAAAATTTTCATAAGAGAAATAGATCTGAGTTTAGAGGAAGTTTTAAGTCGGGGCAAACAATCTAAGTTAAAGTTTTAAAAGACTTTTTTAAACTATTGTAGTAAATTTTGAAAAAATATACAATTTAACATAAGAAACAAAGAGCAATGTTTGGAATGTTATAAAACATAGACAACTTTGGATATTCTTCAAGTTAGGCAGATGATTAATTTTAATCATCATGTATTTTTTGTTGAATTATTTGATTTATATTTTGATGAAATTATTGATTTTATGAGTTAAATGAAACATTTTATATTTTTTACTAATATTTTATTATTATTTTTCACTATTACTTTATGAAAAATATATCTCAAAATGCATTAATAGCTTGTAACTTTGATTTTGAATTCATGTTTGTATATTATTAGTAGGTGAGATGGTTCAGCTTATGATAATTTGTGATTAGTCTGTGTTCAATAATATTTCTAAGCACTTAGCTTATGTTTAGTAGTTTTGAATGTTTTTTTTTTCTAAAAATCCATAAAGTCTTTTCAAATCTTATCTTATAAATATGTGAAATCATTTCAAATCCTATATTCTAAATCCATTAAATCCAAATTATAAAATCCTAATCACAAAAGTCTTCTTAAAAAAATCTTTAACAGTTTTTAGTTTCCTACAAAATCTTAAAAATCTTGAAGACTTTTTTATGCCAAAAAAGTCTTTTAAAATCCTAATCCAATACACTCTTATATAATATTAAAATCAAACAAATATTGATTTATATAAATAAATAACATTATAAAAATAATCATTCAACATTAGTAATTAAACGGAAAAAATTAATGTATTTTTAAAACTAATTAGTTTATAATTATATATTAAAAATAAAACACAAATAGATATAATATTTTAACTTCATCATCCAAATTAATTTCTCCATATTTTACAAATGCTTATTTTCATAGTTTCTTGAGCTACTAATACAAATAAAAATTAAATCATAATAGAATATCAAAATTAACATATAAAAAGAATAATTAAAATAATAAATAGATAATTAAATAATTTTAATTAAATAATTTAAATAATAAAATTATAATATATTAGTTAATATGTATATACATAAGGTGCGGGGTGGGGCGGGGTGGGTACTATAGTACCCCGTACCCGCACCCATCCCGTGAGATTTTGCGGGTAAATACCCGCCCATCCCCATCCCCAAATATGCGGGTTATTACCCTACCCGCGTATGGATATTTTTGCAGATGCCGTAGGGTCTGGGTCCATATTAGCATCCTAATTAAAAGTGAAACACATAATATAAAAAATATAATAATTGAAACAAAAATGTAATAAAAATAAATATTTTAACTGTGTCCACGTTACCTTTTTTAATATTAATATAAATTATCTTTTAAATTAAATCAATTATGATACAAGATTTTTTTTTTTAATTTTAATCGAATGAATTATGACACAGGAGCTTTGCTATTTGGTGGGAAAGGTATAGCTACGAAAACTAACGAAGAGTCATTTAACCAATCACAGATGCAATACAATTACATGGTGAGGTTCATTAAAATTAATTGAATTAATTAAGTTTTTAGTCCCTCGTTAAATTCTAATTTTTAGTTCGTTAATTGGGTTAACCATAATGGTTATTAAATTCTTTCAAGCTTGTTCCCCAAAGTAACTTAGATAAATGTTAGCACTAGCAAAGTACGATTTCTAATATTAATTAAAATTTATTAAAAAATACTATAATATAAACGAGACTAGTTGAGAAAAAAAGGAAAATCTATATAATACTGTAATTCTCGATAAATCTCAACAAATAATAATAAAAAATAATCCCTAGCTAGTAAATACACTTATTATTAACAAACTTTGGATGTTAACAAACAAGCAATGTATAGAAAAGAAACAATTCCATAACCACTGGTAAAATCATGCAGTATGTTTTGTCAATGTGTCTGATGTAAAAGAAGGACAAGAGAAGAAGACATATGAAAGTGAGAAAACCATGGTTCCTTGCTGGGATGTTGAAACCTTATTTTCTTCCAAAGTGTAACAAATACTAAAGAGCCAGCATGCTGAATAAGTCATTTACCAAATAAGAGGGTTAGAAATACACTTTGTATTAGAAATTACAGTAGTACTATCAGTAAGGTATTGTTAAATAAAGAGTGATGCTTACGTAATTTTTTAAGATTTTCAATAAATTTCAATTAATATTAACAAGTGTTAAAAAAAGTACATGTCCTTTATTCGTTAATTTTGAGAATAAAGAACAAGCATTTTTCATCATTCATTAATTTTGCTGCTTCATTCGTTTATATGTATTGTACTGATGTGCAAGTTTTTGTAACTAGTAATTTGTTCTCTTTTTTGAGTAATGAAAGTATCTTAGTTTCCATTGAACATATATCATTTGTTTCATCCACTTTACAACTTCCATCATAAATCAAAGTCACTAGTACCCTTTTTCATGCCACTCTATTCATAAGCAAATCAACATTAATCTAACCTTAGAAATCCACTCTGCCTACAAATATTCCCTTCAGTACATCATGCCAATTGGATCTGCAACAAAGACAATTCAAACATTGAAGGCATAACTATATAATATATCTAAAAATCATACAAGTCCTCAAGAACTATAACAAGTTATGCAAATTAATCTCTCATATCTACTACACGAGTTATGCATGAATACACCTAAACTTTTATCAATCTACAGGTAATTCCATCATTTTTTATTTTTCTTCACTGAGATTTCTTTCCTTTCAGTTTGAAAACATTACACTAACACATCCTCTCACTCAAATCTTATACTAACACTCTCTCACAAAAAATGAAAGTAATGCCATAATAGTTAAAAAAGATGAAAATACTTGTGTAATTACACAAGTATAAACATAAAAGCAAAAGAACATAAAAATGGTACCTTCAAAAAAATGAGTTGGAGTTACTGCTTCTCTTCATGACCATGGGGTCCTGATCCAGGTTTGGGTTTTGATTGATCAGAAGGAACAAATATATCATATTCACCTTCTGTTTCTCCTGCCTTCTTCTTTAGATGTTCATCAATGCCACTGTAATCCAATTCCTTCAAAATGGAAGGAACTCGCATACCATCCTTGCCGTACATTGTCCCCATTTCCATATCAAACTTGTGTTTCGAGGTTATAAAACCTTTGTCAATATTTGAATTGTATGATTCCTCTGGAATATCATCCTCTACTGTAATCCATTCTCTAAAATTCACTAGTTTACTTGGGATTTTAGCACAGGAAAGTTCTTTGAAGTTCGTCAATATTCCTTTTGTGAATGGGTTCTCCTTCTGGTCGTACCGGTATCGGAAATTCTCATAAGTTGTCTATAGCAAAAGCAAAATGTCAAAAATAGTTAGTGTTGTGTAGTACTTCACATGATAAGACACGAACCAAAGTGTTAGAGAATGTGTTCGTTAGTATTTCTCGAAAGAGAATATATATACCTGGTTAGTCGAAATCAAATAAAGATGGAAAACTGTTAGGCCTCCCACAAACCAAACGGCTATGAAGCAATATACAATGAGAGTAACGGATAGGACATCGCGTGACATGTTGACCAACAATCTACCTTCTTTTCGAAGAAGGTTAACCCATGAAAATGCAAACACGTACATACACAGCAGGGTTGATGATGATATGAACAATATGAAGAATGGGTAGTTACGCTGCAAAAACAAACAACATGAAGGCAAGGAAGAAAGTAATTAGGTGCCATTAAAGATAACAATGTAAAATAATTTTACATAGTACATTATTATTATTATTAAACATAATATAAAATTATATTTATTGTGTAAGTTTGTTAAATATAGTAAGACATGCCTACAAACTTATCTGTGAAGAATAGTGTATTTGGATATAAAGTTGGAAGTAATTTTGAGAATTAAAACTTTACATTTCTGTTAAGGAACCGAAGTGGACAAAATGTAATATAAGAAGAGAGGTTGGAAAAGTTATACTTACTGATCCAATACACTGGCCAACCCAAGGACAATGATGATCAAACTTTAGCACACAATTATTGCAGATAGAGCAATGGGAAGCACGTGGTGGACGATACAACAAGCAAGTATCGCAAAACTTCACCTTGACTGTGTGGCCATTGACTGTCACATCTTTCACTCTGGGCAACTTAAGATTAGGGGCCCTATTGTTTACCCATTCCATGGATGCTGTGTTTAAGTCTAATGGATCATCTAATTCAGGTGGGTGTGCATTTCTTGGGATAATGCCCGGATCTCTACCAGATGTCATGAAGAGAAAAAGAAAATCCTGTGACAATTATGTCATGTCAGTGTCACCATGCATGTCTAAAGTACTCATTTTATTATCGAAAGAGAAGCGCTGACACATTCTTACCAACACACTCTTTCAATCAATCAGAGAAAGCATATCTAGAAGAATGTGTTAGAAAGCATGCTTCTAACATTTCTCAAATTAAAAACAAAAACCATAATAAACTTTACCAACCAAAACTAGGAGAGTAACTCCTCCAATCAATACAGGGTTGCTAAAGTGAGGGTCTTCTTCCTTTAGTGATACTAGCATTCTTATGCAGAATGTTATTGCAGGACCTCCAATCAGGAATGATGTTAGATAAAGAGATGATGCATCCTGACCGAAAACTAATCTCCCACCACATAGAAATTTCTGACATCAAGAAACAAAATGTTTATTAGAAATCATTAGTTTGTAAGACAGTGTAGTACACTTAACCTTTTATAGCATTCAAGGAACAAAGGTTGCATAATCTTTAGATTCTCATCAACGAATCACTCAAACACCAAAACAGAACATATTGCACCAATCCAAATCTCCAAAAAAAATCTCTTTTTTCTCCCTCTTAATTCTACTGAAGAACACCGAAGTCATCTTGAAGGAATTGGCCCAGTACTCACCCATAAAAACTCAAAATTCTAAAAAGAAAAATAAGGGCACAAATAATTTTTTTTATATATATATTTTATCAAGTAACACATATATTCATTCCAAGCATCATAAGATCTCATTTGTCACCCATAAAGCATCAAACACCTGCACTAGAACCAATATGTTTTGTGAAACAAACCAAATATATATAGCAAAATTAAGTATTGATTTTGATATCAGAAAATCATATAAAAAACAAAAAAAAAAGGGGTGTACGAATCGAAAAATTTACATTGTTTCCTTTCCAAACATGGTAGAGCCTAGTTTTGACCTTGGAAGGTTCCAGTGCAGAGACATTCCTGGAAGGGGATGGAGAGGCCAAGTTGTTGTTTTGGAGGTAGGAGTTGTTGGTGAACATAATGGCCTATGATAAACCCACGTGCATGTGTTGTGTGTTTGAATAATTAAGGTTGTTGAATAATAATTATTGTCCCTCACCGCGAAATGGAATTGGCCGTGGCAGGGGAACAACAAGAAGGGGAATTTAGAATTTCCCTTCTCACGTTCCTTCGGTTTCTTTCTTACTATCTCATTTTTTTTCCACACTCTCCTTGGCCCTCTCTCTCCCCTCTCTCTCTTCTCCCCCATGAAACCAGCATTTGCTCTAACGATTTTTCAAATCCCACCGGTCTTTTCGCAGCTACCAACTATTTTGGAAAATATATATATATTCATCACCCGTTTTCTTAATTATCACTAACATTTCAAACGGTTACTAATTACTATACTCTTCATCATTACAAAATCCCTTAGTTAGACATTATCATTTTTTTGTTATTTATTTAATGTTTTTGTTCGAGGACGCACGGAAGTTAATGAGTATCCTCCCACTAAATAAAATGTTCTTCTGCATGTGAATACAGTATACCTTACATTACTACTTCTACCCTTTGAATTAGAGTCCCCTATCTTGAATAATCAAATTTTTAGTATTTTTTTTATTAATTAACTAATCAATTATTCACAAATTTAATTATGTTCTAAAATAACTTATGTAAATAATTATTTGCTTAAAAATAAATAATAAAGCATATTAGCTAGATCTCCAGAAGAAGAAAAAAAGCATATTAACTAGATTGAACAGAACATTTTGACCCTGAACCAAACAATATAGTAGAAATCTACTTATATTTTTTTATTTATTTTTTAAAAATTCACATGATAGAAGAATAAATTAAATTTCAAAAAATGGGACCTATATATTTAATGAATTACTTGTAAAACATAATATAATGTAATATAACTAATTTGATACAATATTATCTCATTTAAATTTGGATAATTGTATTTGAGAAAAAAAAATATATATTTTGATGGTGTAAAATAGTTTTATACAATTAGTTAATTACAATCTTCTATATGATAAGTAAGTTGAATTTTAATTAACCAATGATGTAAAATTATTTTATACCAATGATTCATAAATATTAAACTCATTGCATTTTAAATTTAAGTCAATTAATTTTTTTAACTAATAGTTGTCTATATTTTATTTCTTAAAGTATAACTCACACCTTCAAATATACAGATTAGAAGATGAGATAAACACATTAACATGAATAAAGAGAAAATATATATTAATAAAAAAAATATAGAAAAAATATAATTATATCATTTAGAGTAAATTATATAGCAACTCTCCCAAACTTTCATCAGATTACAAATAAGCAGCCACACCACGTTTATTTCTAACAGCGTTAACACTTCACAACGAGAACCAAAAAGGTTATAAAAAAATGCAACTTAGGAATCAAAATGAGATGTTTTAAACTATATATACTAAAAGAGAAAGTTGTTAATTACCTAAAAAAAAAAAAAGTTGTTCCAATCATAAGTGTTAAAACAATAATTAAATATGATACTGAATATTTTCCGCGTTCATAAATTATAGATGTTTTAACATTTTAGTTTTGAAAAATGAAGGAAGAGAAAGAGAAGGTGGAGTTGACTTCCTCCCAATAATAATTAATTATTAATATTTATCAATAAAAAAATTATTATTTTATTACAGACTTCATGTGATCCAAATATCAGTGTCTAATGGGATGGTTTAACCATGATTAAATAAGGGTATTTTAGTTTAGAAATATATCTATTAGTATTTCACAATACTAACCTTAAACATTTTAGGATTACCCTCCATTTTGTTTTTCGTGTTTTTTTTTTTTTTACTCCTCTTGTCTCCGTGGAGAAACTTGATTGGTTTTTGCTAAACTAGCAAAAACACACGTGCGGAAAAGAGAAAACACTCGTGACGTAAATTGACATCTTCTCTAAAAGAATCTTGCAGGAAATGGTTTTCAGTTTTCACTCTTAATTGTTACTTTGTGCAATGCTTTTTCAAACTTTTCTGAAATGTTGAGTTTGTTACTAAAGTTCAAAATGAAAATATATATGACTAAGTTTGCTTCTATAAAACGATGATAAAAAAAAATTAAAGCAGTTTTTAAAATAATTTATGAATTTTTAATTGACTTAATTATGACAATTTTAAATCCTCAGATACTTTAAAATTTTAAATAAAAATTATTTTCTGGTAGATCAAAAGTTTGCATAAATTACACAACTTTCTTTCAGTAGCTTTTTCAAAAAGTTCTTTTTTCATTTTTTAATCTTAAAAACTTAGTTACTTGTTTTTTAAGGAATATTTATATAAAAAGAAAACTATCTGAACTAAAACATTCAAATGTACATTTTCTCAAAGTTTCATTTCCAACAGAAAAACACAGTAAATTTTCGGAACCATCCAACGAAAGCTATACTTATTATAAGTTTCATTTTTTATTATTTTATTTTTTATGCAGCAAAAAAAAGGACATCATCCACAGGCCAAGCATATGCAAAAGAATAGAATATGAGGATGATTTTTGGAAATGATGGCAACAAACAAAATATTCAATTCTACAGATCAAGTTCAATTTTACCATGTGGACTACTAAAAGCCCTACTACTCAAAATCCATCCCAAAAAGGGAGATTAAAACAAAAAAATAAGGTATCTAACAGCAGAAGAAACAATCTACACAAAATGTGCCTTACAGTTATATCTTTTACACCTTAACTTCCCCACATTAGCAAAATAGACAACTTGAACTTTCATGTGCCAATTTACTAGGTTTGACAAAAAGAAAAGTTGGTCTGCTGACATCTTTCTACATAGTTTCACCCTGCTGCTACTGTCTGGCTTTTGCTAGAGCTGAGAAACAAGAACAAATGGTATATAAATCAGATTTTCCTTTCTTTGTGAGCCAACCATGTGAAATCAGAATTATCTAAACAGTTATGCTATTTTCAAGTATGCATGTTAGTTATAAAACCATTCATGTACCTTCAACAACTTTTGCTTTTGGAAATAACTAATTCATGACATTGTATAGAGAATGAATAACCAAAGTATATGGGGGAATAACCAAAGTATATGGGGAAAGAGATATTGAAATTCCCTTTGATCCAACAAAAGGGCTCATTCAAAGAAGCACAAGGAAGCACTTAGTGGGCTGATTCAAGCAACAAGGTAGCCAACCCATTAAAGCGATCAAAGTTGAATTCAAATGATACCAAATTTGATTAAAAAATCAAATCCCGATTCAAATAT
The DNA here is from genome assembly GCA_014843725.1 of Amphicarpaea edgeworthii. NCBI lineage: Eukaryota > Viridiplantae > Streptophyta > Magnoliopsida > Fabales > Fabaceae > Amphicarpaea > Amphicarpaea edgeworthii. The sequence continues at coordinate 9,437,174 of CM026325.1, forward strand.
ATAAAATTATAAATTCAAATATCAAATAAAGGGGGGAAAGGTATTTCAATGATGGTAACAGAAGGGAATAGCAATATAATTAATTTACTTCTGTATAAAAGTTCATGTATGACAAAATGCAGTGACAAAACAGGCCAAGAAATTAAAAAACTAGAGGTCACAAACTTCCTAATGTCATAATTTAATAATTCACCAACACCAATGCTTAATCATTGATCATGAAAAGTATGATAAACGGAGGGACAAAGTAAAATAAAGAATAATTTTGTTTATAAGCAAGTAATTTGAAAAAATGTAGACTAACCTTATCCTTAAGTATATTCATTCAGAGGTCTCCTCCTCCAAAATTCATCAGACAAATAATTAACAAAAGTAACCCCTACATCTCACAGATCCACATAAGCATTTCTTTTTCCTCTGACCTACTTTGAGAGGAAGAATTGTCCCATAATCATACGTCAACTCCATCATAGGAGGGATATGTCTAATTGCATAGAAAGCAATGTGGAGATCTGACTCGTTCTTATTTTCACGTATGACTGGACGCCATAATACATTTGGAGAGCAGCTGTGATTCATAAACCGAGCAACATTCCCTTCATTTTTTGCTGATATATAAAGAGGGGATGGGATTTTTGGAGCTTCAGTATCACCAGAAAAAACTTCCAGTTGCTGATAAATGTGAGTAGAATCAAAAATGTAATCATCTTCATTGTCACCACCAAGCTCTTCCACTCTAGCACTATCTACGACTTCCCCTGCATACTCACAAATGAAAGTTCCTGCACGAATAGCATCCCATGATCTAAGACCCCAACCTTTATTCTTGGTTCTGAAAACCTCCAAACGAAATTTCAAGCCACCTTGAGAAACACGATTTCGGCAATTAGGAGGGCATTGACAAGAAGGACCACACTCATATATCACAGATTTTAGGTCCGCAAGTAACGAAGCCGAAGAATATGGTAGATAGCCTCCATTCTTTTGAATGCAAGGACAATTAAAATTGCTAGGTTGACATCCCCCAACACAAGGACATCCAGTAGAAGATTCCACAGGAGCAGTTGGCCTCAAATTCTTGAGAGTTGGGATGTAAGTGAAATATGCAGGTCCCTTCTCGTTATCAACATCATTCACAAGACAAACAGGTACATTTTCAGCCCCAGAAGTAAGATCAGGCAGTATAACCCCAGCTCTTGAAGCAGATTTCTCAGTCCATTGTTGAACGGATTTCCAAACCATATATGCTTGAGGCTGTCCAGGCAACCTGACTAATTTATACTTGAATACATTGAAACCAGATTTTGCTTTCTCCACCCAGGAATTTTGAATCTTGTAAAGGCCATCATAGACGTAAACCTTCCCAGTTGGATGTTGTGGATCCCTCAAACCCCTAATTACTCTCACTTCATTACCTCTATGTGCACTCTTCTCCAATGCAAGATTACCCCTTTCAAGCTTTTGATCACTTGCTCCCTTGTCACGATTAACCCCACCTTGGCCACTGTAAATCAGCACATCCCCATCCTCCACATTATCTTCATACCCTCCAGATGAGACGATACTTACAGCTAAGGGTTCTTCTTCTTGACTGGTTTTGGTACCAATGTAATCAATTCCAGCCATAGAAGGAGCATGTAAGCCCACTAAGCACAATTCAAATCTGAAAAAGAAAATATCTCCAATCTCAACACCAGGCACAGCTCCAATACGCTTCTTGCTGTTGGTCCGAATCCCTTTATTCATCATAAGTGCACCTGCCTTCAAATCAGGCCGCTTTGCTCCGGAGTTAGCTGCCCTATTTGAATCTTCAATTTGCCCAAGCTTTCTTCGCATCACTTCATATATCATGAGTGTATATGAAACTGAGTCCCTACTACCTTCTGGTTGATTAAGTACATCGAAAACCATTGTGTTGAGTGATTTGAGAATATCAGCAACAACTGCATCCGGATCAACATCAGCAGAACCAGATCCACCACTATGCCGTCCCTTTGCCTTCTTATGTGACTTGCGCTTTGACCTCCCAGTCCCAGTTCCTTCATCAATTTCCTCTATCTCAGCATTACCATAGCCATCTTCCTCTGGGACCTGTCCACGATTTCGAGCATTCTTTCGCGACGAGCCCACATCTCCATTTGCAGCCCCAGTTGGTGTCCTAAATGAATTAATTGGAACTGCAGTAGATATCGGAGCCGCACGTTGACTGGTCGGGGTTTGCGCATTCTGTTCAGAGAGCCTCTGGGATTCCGGGGAGATAAAGAAAGGATAGAAGGGTGCAACCCCTGAAGGAAAAGGACCAGAAGGAGAAACACACACAAAAGGGGCACCACCTTGTGGAGTTGAAGACGAAGCAGGATTAGATGGTGAAGGGAACACAGGAACAAGAGTTCTCAAAGGCTTCACATTTAAAACCCTAGTCTTATCAAAAGACCCAGATACAGGTGTAGTGTCTTGACCAAAATGGTGTTCCATTGGTACAATTTTAAAGCAGTACAAATACCCTCTCTTCTACAAGCAACCTTGCCCAAAGTTTAGTACCCAACAATCTCAGTGTACAGAAAAATCAATGAAATGCTAGATAATATAATAAACTAAGTATAAAAGATCACACTACAAGGGATGATAGATGCAATCTTTGGAGTCAACACTGGGAAATACAACACAGTTCCTGTTCATGCAAGAAAATTTGGATTCAGTAGCCAAGAAAAACGACAAAAAATAAATCTATCCAAAATGTTAAAACAAACAAAATTGGATTGCCTAATAGAACCATAAAATTTTCTTACAAAAGAGGAGAAAATTGACAAATAAAAATCTAAATAATGGATAACAAAAGATAAAAGATGAAGGCAGAGACGAAAAAAAACAACTGGTTGCTGAATAGAACCATAAAATTTTCTTACAGCCATCCACATTCAGATAAACGAGGAGAATATTGAAAAATAAAAATCTAAAGAATGGATATCACAAAAGATAAAAGATAAAAGAGGGGAAAAAATTGGGTAGCCGAATAGAACTATAAAATTTTCTGACAGCCACCCTCATTCAGACAAAAAGGAGAATATTGAAGGGAAAAAAAAATCTTAACAAAAAAAAAAAACATGCAAAACAACCACCTTGAAGGCACGAAAAGAACAAGAAAATGGTGAGAGAGAGACAAAGATGTAAAAATACAAACTTTAAATCCTAATTCAGATCAGATCCTAGGGTTCAGGGGGTAAGAAGAAAATCAAATCCAGGTGTGGACACCTAGATTGGATTACAAAATGGAATCTTTCAGACAAAAAGGTGAAAATAAAGCAAACCTGGAAATTGGTTTTTTGCAGATGAAACTGAGCTTCAGTCAGAGTCCATGAAATTTCTCCGAACCGAAGCTGGCCTCTGTTTTGGAGAGAGAGAGAAAGTAGGAGAAAGAAAGGAGCGAATTTTTTTGTTTCCTCTGTCTTTATGTGGTTTTCAGAAACCAGAAATGATCATGTGTAAGCGAGCACACTAAAGTTGTGCTGACGTAGCGATATCTGGTTGGGTGTTTGAGGAAAACAAGTGATGACGTGGCGACATCTGGAGGCTCCCTAGGTGGCCCCTTGGGTGAAGCGGAGTGGCGAAAGGAGCGTGGGGAAATGAACGGGTCAGATTTGAACAAGTGAAAGGGGTAACCAAATGGAGAATTATTACTTACAGTGTTAGTAGGAAAAAGAAAAGTGAGATATTAACGTAAGGAAGTTAATACATTAGTACAATATTAGATATTGCATGATAGAATAAGATAAAGGGGCATGTATAAGTGTAAGTATCTTTTTAATGTTGATATTAATAACAAGGCGATTTCTTCATTTAAGTAAAGTTATCTTTCTTTTTTATTATGATATTTGTAATCTATATTAAAAAAAAAAGATCTTTTAAGATGAATTATTATTATTATTATATATGTTTCATTTGTAAGTAGACAGACTTGAACATGTAGACTAAAATTCACAAAACGCATGATAAACGAAATATTCAATGAATCTAATTCTATTGAATTTGTATCATTTAAATTTTGCATATTTGATTTGTTTCTATTTAAAATTGAACTAAATTTGTATTAAAAAATAATTAAATTTTAGTTTTAAAAATATATATTTTTTATTATTTTGTTGATGCGATCCGTTTGGTTTAACTTTAACATAGGGCTAAGCGAGATGGGAGGGTTCACAAAAACACATGTAATCATTGCGGGCTTCATGGACTTATCCATGTGCCCAGCTCTACCCCCAAACATGTAAAAATACTATTTACAGGATACAAACACCGTTAGTTTTTTTACTATGTTTAGCGAAATTTTTCAAATTTTAGAGGGTCATGTAGTCCTATAATATTATAGTATTAATGGAAGTTTCCAAAATTCTTGCAAAATGCAATTTTAAAACTTTGTCGGTCTCAGTGGTGAGAGGTAGATGATTTTGAGGGAGATACGGTGTAAGATGGTAAGTGTCTTTTTTTATTTATAAATATTAACAATTAGTTGGTTAGTGAAAGAAGTTGAATTCATAATTTTTTTTTTTTTTTACTAATTAAGCTATCTCATATCTTCTAATAAAAGATGGTACTTAGTTTATAGAAATAGAATTCTATTTTCTACAATATGTAAGTTGCAATGGAGATAGAATGCAACATTGATGATGATGCAATGGTGGCTTACCATGTTTACGGCCATAAGTTTAGTTGAATGTGACAGTATGTTTCTTTCTTATGGATAGAAATTTGTACTGTGTTTTTTAAATTTCATGTCTTATTATTCAAGTGTCTATCCCATTCATATATGTAAGAGAACGATGCATGAGAAGAATATAAGATAAAATTATTGCCTGTAGAATTTTATTTCTTATATCATTCAAGTGTTTATTCATTCATACAATAATGCTAGCTTGGATTAGGTTTCCCTGCATAGGGATATATAATAGATGCTACGATGAGAGCGTTTTATTAAAACTAACATATGCAAATGGGTATGCTAGTGAGTGTTGATATTGCAATAATGCGTTTATCGATCAAGAGGCAAGTTTGTCAAGGTGTGAATTGTGGTGATTGACTTAAGCCAACCAATGATCGATGGGGCGAGTTTGTTTCCATAATCATTGGTTTAATATCCTAGTGTTGTGGTATTTACAAACACTATTGGAAACTGCTCGAAAAAGGAAGAAGTAATGTCGCTAGAGGCTACCAATGATTATGCAATAAATCATTGTGACCAGTAGACAATCCATAACATAACTACTCTTCTCCAATGCAAGATTACCCCTTTCAAGCTTTTGATCACTTGCTCTTTTTCAGCCATGAATGTTAAAGATTCTGAGCTAACATGTATGATGAGTAGCTAGTAGTAGTGATAAAAGTGATAAGATTCTGGAAAGGGTTAATCATACTAGTTATAATTTTAAACTCTGAACTAATCCAACTTGAATGCGAATCAGAGATCTGATTAGATTGGATTGTCTTTATGAAAAAAAAATGAAATACATAAGATTTCAATCTTGAATCTTCAAACTCAACTGGTTGAAGACTAACTACTTATATGACAAATTAAATATTAATATCAAATATGTATGTATATACATAAAAGTAAATATAATTATATATTTTTATATATAAATACCTAAATTTATTACATTCTTATTGTAATTGTATTGTTTCATAGTTGTTAGCACGGAATGCTGATGATTAATTTTTATCTAATTTTTTATTTGGAATTTTATGGATGAATATCAATAAATTTTAACTTTAACAATTAACTTATAAAAATATATTAATTTATTATATAAGATTTTTTTGAAGTTATATATAAAATTTATAATTATTTTAATATTGACTTAATCATGCAGGTTAAGCCGTGATTCAATGATTTAATTATGAATAAATGTATTGAGTTAACTGATTTAATTTTTAAAAAAGGAGAGAGAATATAAGAAATCAAACCAAAATAAGAGTTAACAAAGGAAAAGATGCATTAAACATTATGAAAATGGTAACTACAGCAACAAATCTTACAACCACCATCTCAAAATCACTATAATTTTGACTCTTTAAATTTGTCCCAAATTGATTGATGTGTTTAGCTTCTCATGTTTAAATTTTTCTCTCAATTTTGTCCTCAAACAATTGTTATAGTTTTAAAAGTCTCATGACTAAATTTATTGAAATGAAGAAAGAGAAAGAATGTTATTTTAATAAAGTTGTTTCATAATAAATGTTATTTTTTTTAAAATATTTTTTCTTAATCTATGTGTAATTACTTTAAATATCATTCATTTTAAGACGGAGAGAATAACGTGTAACACTTAATCAAATAAGATGATTTTTCCTTTATTTCACATCCAATAATACTCATGCATAAGACCTATAAGAGGGGACATAACTAAAGGAAGTCAAAATAACAAAATTAAATTGGATGCAAACAAGGGTATAGTTAATTTTCAACATGGTTACAATGTATGAAATGCTAAAGTCTAGTTTGTATTATACACTACTATGAGCCTGCAACCTCATAAAAGGACGTGTTTTTTTTTTTTTTGGACAAATTCAAATAACAGTTGAACTGGATGGATTTTTCATAAAACTAACGAGTTTAGCTCAAAGTAACTACATAATTACTTTTCCATAAAATGCACATTGATCATCATGTTAAAGATAAAAATTGATAAAATTACCTGTAAAAATATTTTATAAAGATAAAAATATCCAAACATAAATCAAGTTTTACTAAATTTACTTTTATTTAAACTTAAGTTTATAAAATTAAGTTCAATTTAACTTAACTTTGTCAACCGTAATTCAAACACACATTAAATGACTTCAAACCCTTCACAATGACTCAATTACAATTGATCCTTAAAATTAAGAGAAAATGAAAAAAAAATATTAATGTTATTATTGTTTGCTACCTATTTTTATAAATTGATCCTCTCTTTCAATTTTTTTCAACTATTTATCAATTTTTACTAGTTTTTTTTCTTATGTACTATTTTTTTTCACTCTAGGTCCTCATGTGCCACTAGTGCTTCATATCACATACCCTCTTCCATCAAAACATTTGTTCCTTTCCCTCCGATTACTCCTCCGACTTTCACTATGACGCAATGTGGTGTCACAAAATGAAGGAAGTCAAATTTGAAAAAACAAAAATGACGTACGAAGGAAATTAAGCATGATGGTGAATGTTATCTCAGTAATTCAGTTTTCGGAAAAAGTTTGAGAAGGTGTAGAAAGTAGAAACACACCATTAGAATATAAGATTGATATAGTGATTATGAATAGGTGCTTAAGGATGAAGATATTGCGAATTCGAATTCAACCATCACCAAATCCGAGAATTTTTTTTAAGAAGACTGAGTTAAGTTACTTTTAAGTTTTAACAACTATTCTTGATTTCTTGTTAGTAATTATAACACTATTTGCATTGGTTGGGTAGAGAATCTTGTACACATATAAAAGTATTGGCGTGTATAAATTGTTTTTAGTTAGCTTTTAAGAGAGAAGCCTTGCTTTATTAGACATATATATGTACGTGCCTTAAGAGAAAACAAAAATTCCTCTTTATAGTTACACTATCGTCTAAGCATTTTGGTACATAAAACGTAATGGAAATTAATAGAATCTAATTTGAGCAACACAGTCAGCACTAAGAATTTTAATATAGTATTACGTTGGTGTACTATATAAAGAATTTAATAGATTTGTGCTAGACATTTTTATTTTATTTTATATTATACTAGTTTGATTGCCCGTGTCTGTTATATTTATTAATAATATCTGAATTAATAATTTTAAGAAAAATGGTAATTAAAATATTTAAAAGAAAATCTTTGTTTGATACACTAATGAATAAAAAATTATTGTTTTTAAGTAAAATAAAAGATAAAAATATGAAACAAGAATGAAAAAGTATTGGAAAAGGGTCTCTTAAATTCTCAATATGCAAGGTGGAGTAAGTAAAAGTCAATAGAATAAAAAAAATGAAAAGAAAACTTTTCGTAAAAAATTAATTTAGTCGTAGATTACTATAGATCAAAATAAACAATGAAAATAAAATGAACCGTAAATGGTACTTTCATTCATAGGAAAAAAAAAATCTATCTCCCTTCTGTTAAACAATTTGTTTAAGAAGATAAAAAATATTTTTTTTATTTTTTTATCTATAGAAATCGAACTTATAATAGTCACATCCGACTTAATTAATTGAAGTATAACACTTTTTATCAACCAACGCATCATTGTTTACCACCCCCAATTTCTTCCTTCTTAGTTCACCCTTTGCTGTGCATGCTTTGGCTTGTGACAATCTTGGCAAAAAGGATTGGGACATTTATGTACTTTCATACACCATATCTACATGTTGCTTACAAATTGGAATTAATATGGACAAAGGATAAAATTACTAGTTTCACAATTAATTTTGACTCAATCAAATTTCTAATTGTAAATTGGAGCTGTTATACTTTTTTAGTGTGTAACATATACTAAAATGAATTATGATTTGTAATTATGAAAATAGATAGATATATTATATAACCTATGAAATTTAATTTTAACTGCATCACTTTTTTAACTATTTATGAAAAAATTAGTAACGAGTTGTTGGTGTAGTTGGTTTAAACTGTGTTTGACTCAATTTATTTATATAAAGTCTAGGATTCAGGTTTTCGTTTTATGAATAATTTTTTTTTTATTGATAGTAAGAGAAATCTAGATATTTATGATCATATACTCCAACTTACTTTTAATATATCTTACCTAAATTAACATTTAAAAAAAATAACATCTCAATACATGCATATACTATATAAGATTTCTTTTCAATATATATATTTATGTGCATTAATATAAAAATTTGACATTCAAAATTAAATAAAATAAATTATTGTTACAAGAAATCACAATTCAGAAAGACCCCAAATTAAATATCTATCTTTATATTATATTTATATTCATATTTACTCCTCAAATGGTTGTTCTTTTCATTTTTCAAACTATTATTTTCAACAGGTATAAAAAAAAGTTGCATACCTAATCAAGATTCCATCACACACACATATATATAGCAAGAGTACGTAAGTGTAGTTCATCCATATGCTTGATGAACCACAGACTCCAAGTATTGTAATTAACAAAGCCAAAACTCTAGAAGCATGCAACAAAAAGAAAATTTTGTCATGGTAAATGTTTCATTTGTGATGAGACAGATTAAAATGTTTTTTTTTTTTTGTGTGCGCGTGACAGGTATCAGGAATTAAAGATTACTATGTACTTTAATTAGTCGAGAAGAAAATTAAAATAATTTCTTTCCCTAACACTTTTGTGTGACCAGTAAATATATTACTCCAGTTTAGGTAACAATCAATCAAAATTTTAAAATAACATCAAAATAGTTTTAACCAGAAGTTTACATGATTTTGGTTATTTTTTAATGTATCTTAAAACTGTACTATATATTATTAATGCTAAGATTGCTCTAGTTTTATACTTAGCAGGCTGTCTAAAAGTTTGAATATCAATATTAATGCCACTCTCCACTTGGAAGTAGTTGTGGTAGATCTATACTATTACTAGAACTAGGACATACTTGCGTGTCGTGTCGGATAATAAAATTAAACTAACACCGTTCAGTTAAAAAAAATTAAAAAACTAACATAGTTATAATTTAAATTATGATCGACCGAAGAATAGTATGTGTTTTACTACGCAATTTTATAAAACAAAATTGTTTTCTCCATACCATTTTTTTTTGGAGTTTAATAATATGTAAGGTTCCTTTAAAAAAGAAAATGTACGGTTAATGTAAATTATTTTACTGTGAAGCAATTATAATTTGTTCTTACTTCTTAGTATGATTGTATGATAATTATTATATAAATTAATAAATATGAAATTAAATGTTATTGATGTAATTATATCGATAATTCAAGAAACATAAGGCTCTCAATAAATCATATGAGATCAATAAATTATATGAGATCATTGTGGTAGTTTTATCTCGACTCTTTCTTGTAATTACAGTACAATTACATATTTCAAATCAGAACTTTATGTTATACTGCATTATCTTTGTAAAGTTTGGGACGATGGTCACTGCAATTTGATATGTGAGTCGGACTCAAAGTTTGCGCTTTAACTCATTATGGATCCTCTCAATGTGTTCCACTTATTATATTAGACCTACATAATTTAGTTTGAAACCTTTCCTTTAGTTAGGGTATGTTTGAATTAATGAGGAAAATTCGAAATTGAACTTTGAAAAAGCATGACAACCCTTCATTTTGTGTTTTGTTTGCAGTGAGTAGTTAGTGGTTGGATGTGTTTTGAAATTCATGCAAAACTGAGTTTGGAATTTTCAAATAGAAATCCAAACATACAAAGTGTAGGCAACTCATGCACAAATTGGCAGGCTAGATATGGATCTACCGATGATATTGTAATTTATGTTTGAGACTTTTGCCTTTCTCAATTAGGCCCCTTAGATCTAGCAATGTTCAGTCTAGGACTTAATCCTTTACTTTTGCTTATTTTCTCACTAATAAAAAAAAATATTATAAGAAAATTTATACTATCATTACATATATCATTAATTTGATTTTTTTTATATTTGGTTAATAATGACTTTTTTTTAAAGAATAATGAGTTAGTTATCAGTCAATAAGTTGTATAAACTAATTAAAGAATTAAAAATATATTCCTAGTTGATTTAATCATTAATTATATAACTGATAAGCAAAGTAAGAGTTATATTTAAAAATGATAAAATAATGATCATTGATTAAAACATTTTACGAATTATTTTTCAAAATTTATTATAATACATGTACCGTTATTACTTTCTAACTAACAACTATACAATTTTTCATCAAAAATAAAAAGTGCCAAATAATGGTCCAAGTACAGGATAAACTATAGAAATAGGAAAAAAAAAAAATGAGTGAAGAAAATTAATGTTGTGATGTGGTTACGCCACGCCACCACGATTGCGTCAAACATTAACATAGCCAGACGGCAAACACTAAGGTTGGAGGGTCCCCCACATCCCAACGCAAGAAAATCCTAAACAAATCCATTCACAACTCGCAACAACGACTATTGATTCTGTCAATGTATTCCAAACACACAGTTCCTGTTTCACTTCAAACCGTGGAAGCAAAGCCAAACTAAAATCCCACACAGATATTTGCATCATCCCTTTTGCTTCACTCACACTGATACTGATACTAATCCAATCTTAATCTTGTGTTGCTCTATAAAGAGAACTCTCACACACTAGCAGATTCAGACCAACCAACCACTCCACCTCTTATTTCCCACTTTACCCTTTTCAATTCCGCTTCTCTCCACCTCAATCAAATTTCCAACATACTCGTGAGTGTTCTTTTTAGCTCTCAAACCTGCAAATCAGATACCCTTTGAATGTTTTACTTTTTAAACTTAATTATCTTATGGATAAGAACCACTTTATATTCTAGCTCTTATTTATTTATTATTATATTATGTAACTTGGTGTGGATGCAGCTACTTACAGTAATTTATTGTTCATTTCTTTGGGTTTTTTGGACATTATTTGAATTCACAATATGTGTCATAGACCATACTAATATTTGCATTTCTAAATATTAGTATCAAGCAGTGGTGACGCAATAATTGTTAGCTTGTTTGTTGCATATGTTTCCTCTTTTGTCCACCTCTGATCACATGGCACGTTGCTTGTTTTGTTTTTAACTTTGGTTGTTTCTTTTTCTCCTATATAATATAATATACTCCTAGTGTTTCATGTTTATTTCCATTGCCTTGTTGTGTTGTTTCAGATTGCAGATAGATTGAATGTTGTGAACAAACAATGGTTTCATCCAAGGCCTTATGCAGTGTTTCTCTGCTCTATTTGTTCATAGTGGTTTGCCTTGTCTTCCAATGCTTTGCAACTAAAAAACATGCTGACCTGACCACAACTCTAACTGTAAATGCTTCTGATGCATCTGGAAAGCCAATGCCAGACACACTTTTTGGCATATTCTTTGAGGTATATATAAAACTTGCATCTACCAATGTCATGTATGAAGATAAAACATGAAATAATTTATTTTTATCAAAATTATCTACTGTAATATGGGTTATGAGTGATCGAATAAACTGCATGGAATTTGGGATTATAGAAATGTGCATTTGATTTTGTATTCAATTTGATGATGCCTCTTATCCAAATATCAGAGAATGATCAATTTTTGGAATTTCAATTTTCAACTACAGGAAATTAATCATGCTGGAGCTGGGGGATTGTGGGCTGAGCTTGTGAGCAATAGAGGTCATTTTCATATTCTCTAGACTTTTAAATGACAAAACTATCACTAGAAGGTTTCTCCAGGATTAGGTTTTTTTTTTCATGCAACGTACATGTTCAGATGCACAAGCACAAAATTCCTACAATCTGTTGTATTGTACTTGATAGGAAACATGATAATAACTGAAAAATAAAAATAAAAGAAAAGAGTAGAACATTGAATTCGTGAGATAAAAGTGAACAAGCAAAGGTATCCACTCCAACCTTGATTTAAAGTGCTCCATGATTTTAACCATAAAAGTGGATACACTCTTACTTTCTAAATGTAGAGGAGCTTTTTTCGAATTGCAGATACACACATATAAGAGTTTGTGCCTTTTCTTTCCTTAGCTATGAACCTATGTTGTCTACCAGAATATTGCTAGCTTTTCATTGTTATTCAATTAATTCATGGTGTTTTCTTCTCAACAACCTGTGATAATTTTAGCCACTCCACAATCATCTTTCTATTGAATTCCTTGTTTCAACCTTTTATTTTTGTTCTTATCTTCCTTAATCGAATGTTTGATGAATAATCCTACTTTATCAGTGTTCAAATGTGAACAGATGGATGATTTGTTGTTTTGTTATAGGTAGGTCACGGTTTTTAATTTGAAGTATAGCTGAAATATTATGTTATGAATTCTTGTTTTAGGATTTGAAGCTGGCGGCCCTAACACTCCTTCAAATATTGATCCTTGGTTAATTATTGGAAATGAATCATTGATTAATGTTGAAACTGATCGCACCTCTTGCTTTGACCGTAATAAGGTTGCACTTCGATTGGAGGTGTTATGTGACAGCGAAGGTGACAACATCTGCCCAGCTGATGGTGTTGGTGTTTATAACCCTGGTTTCTGGGGCATGGTGAGACCAGTTGATACCCTTGCATCGATTATATGATCATATCATAAATCTTATGTGCATATATTTCCTGAACAAAAAAACTGAATAACATAAATTATAGTCTAAAAGTCTATGCTGTTATTTAGTTTCAATTTTTTGGTTATAAACTTATTTAGATCCTCATCTGATTACTTTCATTGTGATTTTTTTTATTCCTTCATGGCTGAGACTGCAAGTAATATATTTACTACTTTGATCTTCTTTCAGAATATTGAGCAAGGGAAGAAATACAAAGTGGTCTTCTACGTTCGTTCAACTGAATCACTTAATCTAATAGTTTCATTGACCGGATCGAATGGTGTAGGAAACCTGGCTTCATCTGTGATCACGTGAGCTCCAATTTTATGCGCTACTGAGACTTTGTGTGAAGTATTATCATTTTCATCTATCAGTAATACTAATAATCAATCTTTCAGGGGTTCTGCGCGTGATTTTTCAAACTGGACAAGGGTGGAGACTTTACTGGTTGCCAAGGCAACAAATCATAACTCAAGACTTCAATTAACGACCACCACCAAAGGTGTGGTATGGTTAGACCAAGTGTCCGCTATGCCACTGGACACATATAAGGTTGTGTAACATCCTGAAATTGTTTATGTTCGGATAAAATTGTTTACAGAGACTTAAAATCTTATTTGTTTATGTGAATTATTCTTTCCTAATAAAAAGATAGCCATTCTTTAGTAGTAAAATCTTATTTGACTTGATGCAGGGACATGGTTTCCGAACTGAACTTGTTGAAATGCTGACAGCTTTAAAACCAAGATTTATCAGATTTCCAGGTATGCATAAAGTGGTTCAGATTGATAATACACACAAATGCACACATCTTATGCATTGCTTTTGTTGTGTGCTATGTGCTCTAGTCTTGCATCTCCATAATGTGTATAGTTGAATGAGGGTGTGTTTAAATGAAAGGGTGAAAAAGAGAGAGGAAAGTGAATTTTTTTAGTTATAATTACTCATACTTGGTAGAGTGTACAAAATATAGAAAATGTATGAATAATCTGTTTTAAACTATTCTACTTTTTTTTTTCTTGTGTGGAAGTGTAAAATAATTTGCATATCAACATCAATTGGTTGATTTTGTTTAACTTTCAGTTATAGCTAGCAAATCCTTAATGAACTATTTGAGCCAAGAAATTTATTTATATATGAACTTAACAAGTTGTTTAGTACTTTGGTTTGAGAAAATGTTTTCTGTTTTCATTTTCTATTTTTACTTTTAATTTCAAAATACCACATTGTTTTTATTTATTTTTTTGTTTTGAGTTTGAGTATGCATCATTTGACAATCATGCATTCCACTCTACTCTTCTAGTTTGTACGTAACTCAACTAACGTATGAGAATGCTATTTTTCATTACATTGCATTAGGTGGATGTTTTGTTGAAGGAGAATGGTTAAGAAATGCGTTTCGATGGAAAGCATCCGTGGGACCATGGGAGGAGAGACCTGGGCACTTTGGTGATGTTTGGATGTATTGGACAGATGATGGACTTGGCTATTTTGAGTTTCTCCAAGTAAGTGCCACTTTTCATACTTTGTAGCTGAGGATGTTCATATCTAGTTGAATTACTTTTGTTTTGTGTTATGCTAGTGAAATCATATATATATTATTCCTCTTCTTGAGCAGCTTGCAGAGGACTTGGATACTATACCAATCTGGGTATTTAATAATGGTAATTTTGTATTTCTCTCTTGTTAACTAAGGTTCTTACTAACAAAGTAAAAAAAAAAATTGTCTTTGTTTTCTAATTGAATATTTCATTTTAGGTGTCAGTCATAATGATCAAGTTGATACATCCGCGGTCTTACCTCTTGTGCAAGTACATTATCACCCTTTTCCCCTGCTTTTCACCTCTCTTATTTATTACTTTTTTCCATTATTGTTAAAAGAAAACCTAACTTGAAAATATATGATAAGATCTTGAAATCTTGATTGTAGGAAGCCCTTGATGGACTTGAGTTTGCGAGAGGTGACCCCACTTCAAAATGGGGTTCCCTTAGAGCTGCTATGGGACACCCTGAGCCATTTGACCTAAGATATGTTGCTGTTGGGAATGAAGATTGTGGAAAAAAGAATTATCGAGGTACGCATATTTTTATTATTTATTCTATTTTAAGAAAAAGTTATATCTTCTTTGTTAACATGAACTAACACTTTATATTACTTATGCCAAGATGAGGTGTGAAAGCTATTGTTGAATTTATTATTACTGTATGACATTGCAAATTTTTAACAAGCAGTTCCGGATTTCATATTTTCCCCTTCTAATTAAATCATCAGAGTAATCTGACGCTACTTCTTTTCTTGCTAAATCTTTGATTGCCAGGAAACTACTTGAAATTCTATAGTGCAATAAAAAATGCTTATCCAGACATCCAAATTATCTCAAATTGTGATGGTTCTTCTCGACCTTTGGATCATCCAGCTGATATGTATGATTATCATGTAATGTCTTCACACAATGTCTTTGATTACCAACCCCGTCAAGCACACATACACATATAACATTTATTTGCTTGTAGTATCTTCTCTTATACACTCTGTTTCTGTTATTAGATTTACACAAATGCGAATGACATGTTTTCTAGAGCCAACACATTTGATCGTACATCACGAAATGGTCCAAAGGTTTGATGATCTCTATCAAACACCTTTGTGTTATTAGTTATTGCCTTGCTGGCATATCCATTTGTACTAAATCTATTTTCAACACTTTTACAGGCTTTTGTAAGTGAGTATGCCGTGACTGGAAAAGATGCAGGGACAGGAAGCCTCTTGGCAGCCCTAGCTGAAGCTGGGTTCCTTATTGGACTGGAAAAGAACAGGTTTACTGGGACTTCTTATGAAGTTTTCATTAAGTATTTTATCTAGGGCTAGACTTGAAAATTTTCACTTTTGCCAAAACCAAATATGCAAACCATATGGAAGTGGTTTTTTATATTATATGGGCAAGTTACCCTTCTAACCGAGTTTGGCCTGGCCATAAACAAACCCAAACTGGCAACATATATGCTTGAGTAAATCAAGTTGGTTTTTAAGTGTTATGCAAGCTTGACTTATCTGTTAAACAAGTTTCACCTCAAGTTTTACGCCCACTTTCCTTTCAAATGAATTTGCTCCAGTGTCATTGCTGATTTGAGCTTAGCAAGTAATTTTTCATATATATATATATATATACTTAGTTCATTTCCTTGAGGGCAAGCCATGGTTAAATAGTAAGGCAGCCTTGTGACTTGGAGGCCATGAATTTAAATATTTTTATTATTATTATTTTTTAATTCATTTCCTTGTGTTAGTATAGCATTTAATAGAAAGATGGTGCATAAAGTTGAGAAATTGTTTGGAGTTAGTAACTTAGTTAAGGTAGTTATTGAAGTCTGTTAGTTAAAGGGGTTAGTTAGTTAGTTAGAGAGGTTTTGTGATGTAAAATATAGATAGGAGGATGTAAGGGAAGGGACATCCAGATTGTGTATCTTTTGTAGATTGAGCTTGTGCATTTTGTTAATGAGAATTTCTTTAACCCTTGGAGGAGATCTCTCTCCCTTATTTTGTGTTTTTTTTTGCATTCAATGCAATAAAAAATTTATTTTCTTTTCCAATTCTATTCTTGATTCCTAGCTGTATGAAATCTGAGTTTCTGATCTTGTTCACTTAATAGTATGTACTCACTACTCACCATTTTCATATTTACTTTCTGGTGCAGTGATGTTGTCCAAATGGCCAGCTATGCTCCACTTTTTGTTAATGCCAATGATAGGAGGTAATTTCTTATGATTTTACCATTAATTTTCTATTATCTATTCTTCTTTGCTTTTTGCTCTAGCTTTATTGTGCACTATGTTATTTTTTGAGAAGTTTTATGAAAAGACTCCATGAGAAAATAGGCATATTTTGTTCCTCGCTTATGGCTAAAACTAAGATCGTGTCTATTTGTCATTAGGTGGAACCCAGATGCAATTGTATTCAACTCCTTTCAACTCTATGGAACTCCTAGCTATTGGGTGCAAGTACTTTTCTCAGAGTCAAGTGGAGCAACACTGCTAAGTACATCACTTCAAGCACCTTCTTCAAATTCACTTGTTGCATCAGCAATCACATTTCAAAATTCTGTAGATAAGAAAAATTACATACGAATAAAGGTAAGTAACAGACAAATTTGCATCAGTTACACATTTCAAATTCACTTAGTGAACAGATTAATAAAGTAGATTTGTTGTGCTATAAATGCTTTCATTAGCACTGTCATCACTCTGAAGCAATTGACTCTTGCAGGTTGTGAACTTTGGTACCAGTGCCGTGAATGTCAAAATCTCTCTTGACGGACTGGAACCAAACACACTGCAGTTATCTGGGTCAACAAAGACCGTGCTTACATCTGCAAATGTAACAGATGAAAACTCTTTCTCACAGCCAAAGAAGGTACCTCAAACTTCACTTTTTCCAATGTTTCATTTATAACTAAGCTAACTTGTTCATAATATTTTCTAATGTTCTAACTCCTTGCATGAATCATAGTTACAAGGAAACCATTTCACAATTACTAAGAAAATAGGCTATGTATTGACACGGTAGAACAACCTGTTTTATAATGTCATTTAATCACAAATCATCATGTATGGTTGTTGGTCGACTTTTAAAACAATTACTTTAAAAGTGATACCAATTGTGATTTCTGATTAGATGACAATGCAACATTGCATGACCATTAATGATTACTTACCTTACATACCTTTCTCAATTGTGTGAAGTAAATTGTCTTTGATGTTTCTATCAATGAAAGTTTTTCATGGGTTTTCTTCATGTCAAAATAAAGCTTATAAAGATAGAAAATTGTTATAGCTTATGATTTTGTTTGTTTTTAATATGTTTTCAGGTGGTGCCAATCAAGAATCAACTTCAGAATGTTGGGAATAACATGAATGTGACAATCCCACCACGTTCGTTCACATCATTTGATTTGCTGAAAGAATCTAGTAATATGAAGATGACAGAGAGCGATTCTTCCACGTGGTCTTCTATTTAACTTAGTGAAAAAATTAGACCAAAATCAGCAGAAGGAAAAAATTAAAAATAAAGGGGAAGGAAAGGGATATAGTATGCAATTAACTATATAATAAGGTGGATACCTTAGCTGGTGGTCTACTTTGTCAAGTAATTAAAAAATGTTGGGATGTAAATAATATTTATATGGTTTAATTTAATTTGAGTTTAATTTGTCCACCTGGCATGAAGATTATTAACACATTTGAAATAATTTTATAAATAATAACACCCACAAGCTAATTGACCTAATTTGAGTAATATTTTCAGGATCATTACTTTTTGAGTTGGAACAACTTGGATAGTATAGTTCAGCTTCTTGTGTTCTAATAATGCAAATCTGAATGTATAATACTGAAAGCTGAAGGGGGTAAATTGTAAATACAAGGGAAACAAATAATAAGATTAATCTACCCTTAAGAAGAATAATAAAAAAAAAAAATTACATTATCGAAGCAAATCTAATATCACCTGCGATTTGTTTGCTAGCTAAGATATATCTATTTTCATAAGGATCCAGGCTGTTTGTATCAATTAACTTTCGAAACTTAGCAATGCTTCCACACATGTCATGTCACTGTTGAAAAATGTAAGGCAATGTAACGAAAAGAAAAACACTATTTCTTAAAAAAAAAAAAAAAAAACACTCATGCTGGTTTTCAAGATATTCGTATTTTATTATTATTATTATTGTGTGGTTTGGGTCTGAATGTGAGAAAGAGGATGAGATGTTAGTTTTGGGATTACTGAAAGAGGCTACAGAACGAGAAAAAAAATAACATTACTGAAAGAGGCTACATTCTTGTGCGTGGTTTGGCTTTTAATAGATTTATTTATAATTATGCTGATCAGAGTTAATAATTAATATAAATAACAATTACTCAGTCAATTAATGTTTATATATTGACCGTAAACGGAAGAAATTTGAGAGAATCACATTAATCCTCAATTTTTAAAATCAAGAGAACTAAATATTTCGATTAAAATTTGGGGGTTAAAATCGCAGATACATCAAATATGGTCAATGAAATAGAAATTAATATTGATATTATCTTCTTTTATAGTTTTATTGTTAATATCAGCAAAAAAAAGAATCTTCTTTTATTGTAATTAATAGTAATAATATCTTTCTAAACATATCACTCACACACACACAAAAAACAAAACATATCTACCAAATTATAAATAGCTATGGGCTTGTTTCATTTTTCATTTGTAAATTATAAGATGGTTCATTCTTTTGTTAAACCTTCACTTTTGGTTCTTATATGTTTATGTATTGTGTTATCCTTGCGTTGTTGTTCAGCCAGCAACAGCAACAACAGAACGGTGAAAATAGGAGACATTTGTTCAAAACACAACAGGGCTGACATTTGTAGTGAAATTTTACACTCACTACCAGATGTTGGTGCTGAAGAAGCTGTGAATATTGGGGAGGCTTCATTGAATGTCATTGACTTGATACATTCCAAATCTTTTGAAGCTCAGTCCCAAACTAGCGACATGGCAAAATTCTCCCCCGACCCTGAAGGCCAACAACGTTATCATGATTGTTCTGTGGATTACACAAATGTCTTGCTTTCCCTCGATAGGGCTAAAGAGTCATACATTTCTGGAAACTACGCCGACATGAAATCCAACTCCGCAATCGTCACCAAACACGTTCAAGATTGTGACACTAAGGCTTATGACAACACTTATATCTTGTATTTAAACATGCAGGTCGAAGATGCCACCTTGATCCTTACCATTCTAGCCGATTTTCTAGCTGGCAAATTTTGATTCTCATTTTCTTTGTTAATTCCTTCTCTTGTTTATGAATAATAATTCTCTTTGCTTTATAGTAATTATACTATACCACCTGATAATCTACCATTAATTATATTAATATTTGACTCAAATTTAAAATAGAGGTGCAAAAAGTAAATTATGAAAAGATGGGTTCAAAAAGTAAAATTTATTTAAGTGATAAGGTGAGGTTATTCTTTATTTCATGGATATCTGCCTTCCTTAATTTCCTTAATCTCGCCTTGTTGTTGTCAGTGCTTGTAGCATGCTCCACGTTAGACTTTAGTTTCTTTGTTTGGTTTTTACTATTTTTAAAATATGTTAATATATATTTCAATTTGTGTATCGCCCAATTTTATATAATTAATTTTCTAATATTCTAATTATATTAACATTAAAATTTTATTATAATAAATATTGTTAAATATAAAATTATATATTTTGAAAAAATGTCATTTTTTATTATTGATAACTTATTTTAATATTAAAATTTAAGTTAGAAATAAAATATTAAGAATGATATATTGAAAAAGATAAGATGTTAAGAAGGATCCTCAAGAATGACAGCTAAAAATACTCTTGTTCAAATAGAACAAAAGCTAAACTTATTAGTTAATTAACATATCTTTATATATATAGATTTCACATGGATTTGTTAATTAATATTGCCATATCATTTCTTCATATAGAACAAAAATAAAAAATGTTGACACATAAAAAAATACTTTAGTGCAGACACTTCTCTCTCTCTCTCTCTCTCTTTTTTTTACTCATTTTCGATGTCAAGAACATATAATTTATATATATTGAAAATGATTATTTTTCATTATTTTATTATAAAAATATACAGCCATAAATTCATGAACGAAATATTTTTTTTAATGCATGAACGAAGTATTATAACTAATAAGTTTAATTTTTGCATATATATATATATATATATATATATATATAATACTTAAGATGATGATATTTTGTATAATTAAATTATTATCTTCATTTAGATAATAAATAATTTCATATAGTTTAATAATCAAACAATTAAAAAAGAGTAATTAACAAATGTATTAATAGTATTATTTTTTATTTATAAACTACATAAGTCAAAAGATCTAGTGGCTTTTAGTGAGAAGGAGTAAGAAAGAAGTCCAAAGTTCAATTAATCTCATTAAAAATAGGAAGGGAAAATACCACAAAACACACAAAAATGCAGACGCAAAATTTGCAAAATATATAATTATGCCAACAGAATATAAAAGAAATAAAAAATGACATGTTATTGACATCAACATTAAACTCTTGTTGTATTCCTTAGGTTTTTTTTTTTTTAGGGAAATTGTATTCCTTAAGTTAGTCACTAGAACTAGAAGTCTAGAACTCTGTAAGAGACAAATCGACCCCAAAAATGCTAATAATACACCTGAAATATTTGGAAACGCAAGAAAATAAACTTGGATTTAATTACATGACAGAAAATAAAATGCATTAATCTCATGATATTTGTGATTTAAAATCATAAATCTTTTAACCAATTTATAACCCTATGTTAAACAGATTATCCACACTTGTACAGGGGAAAACTACATAAAAAGGTATTTAGATAATGTGTATATATAACATTAATCTCCCTCACAATTGTCTTAATTTAGAAACATAATTCCTATGATGTAAATATCTTCTAATCATAATAACAAATCAAACGATGTCACTGAATAGGGAGAGAGAATCACATTCATGTCCTTATCAACCTTCACTGGTATTGAACTTGTTCGTGGCACCGCCTGTGTTTAAAATTAAAAGAACATAATGAATTAATGATAAATGTCATGAGTTATTTTACATATGCTAGGACAACGTATGTAAATAGTCTGAGTACAAATTAATCAAAAAAATTGTACCTTCTTTGGCTCTAAGAAGGAATTCTCATCCATAATGTTGGCTGATGTTAACTCTGTCATTGTAGAATCATATTGTTCCACATTTGATTTCAACCCATTTATAGAGATGGTAAGACTCTCATTGGCGGTTCCAAAGTTTACTACCTGCATCCGAAAATCAGAATCAAAATATATAACTAGTCAATACAGTGCAAGTGAAAACTGAAAAGCATCTACACAAAACAGAGTGAAAACATTTATTAAGTTTTTTATCCTTAGTTTTAATGTGTGCCTTGACCTTTGAGAAGTTCTTAAAACGTGTCATTTCATAGCAAAGTCAACTTCCAGAAAATATGGAATAAATAGTGAGATCAGTATATTCAAAATATAAAATATAACATATTTCTGCAAATCCAACTTTATGAAATAGAATCATTCTCAATTTAAAAAAAGTACAGAAATATGTGTAACTGATGCAAATTTGGCTGTTACTTACCTTTATTCGTATGTAATTTTTCTTATCTACGGAATTTTGAAATGTGATGACTGATAAGCTCTTTTTTTGTGTTAATTCTAGGGTGATTATTATCATGTTTTAAACTGAATTCAATCATTTTTGTATTGGCAAATTTTACTTTATACTCTAAGTATGCAGGAATTTGAAAATTAAGGAAGGAGTTGAAAAAAAGGTCAAAACACGAAAGATTAGATACTCATTTTTTAACACGGCCGTGTTAATGTTCAACACGATCGTGGTCATCCTGTGGCAAGGCCAACACCACGACCATACTAGCTGAAGTTTTGTAATCGTGTTGATCCTATTTCCAGTCAGTTATTTTATAGCACGGCCGTACTGAATTGTAGTACGGCCAGTACGACCGTGATAGGCTTTTCTTTTATTAATAGAAACGCGGGACAACGAACAAGAATGTTTTATTTATTTATTTATTTCTTTTTAATTGGTAACTGCTATTGGACATCAAGAATCGTTGTTTTCTCTTGTAAATCTTTCTTCCCTTCTATTTGCGTACCATTTATAATTTATATACTGTGTTCTCCTTCTAATCATGAGTAGCTAATTTCTAAATTAGGGATTGTGATGTAATTAATGATTGATGAATCTGAATATTCAATTCTCTAATTCATTCTATTAATTAAACTATTGCATGTTCCTTAATGCTTGTTTAAGGATTAACCATCTTAAACTTGCATTGAATGGTTTATTGCTTATGATTATTAACGAAAACCATAGATTTATGTTCTGGTTGAGTTTAAGAATTTTGTATGATCATTCTTAATTTCTATTTGTTCTTAATGTTTTTTTAAAGTGAAAAACTTCTTATGATTAATTGGGGTTGCGCTTTAGGAATAGGGACAATTTTCTTGATCATAGTAATTGTCTAGTTAAAATCAAGTCAGTAATTAACATGAATTGGGTTTTGAATTGGGGGTTCAAAGAAATCAAATTGTTAATGAAACCACAATTCTAGTTTCTAACTATTTCACTTCTATCTCAATCAGTTGATATTTTATTTTATACATTTCTTAACAATCAAATTGAATTTTAAGAAAAGACCTGTTTAAATTCTCAAACTTTTCAAAAAAAATCACTCTCTATCCTTTGGACTCGATATCTGGACTTAGATCCAATGTTACTACTGCGTGAGAGCACACTTGCCCTGGAGCGAGTTTAAATCTACGTATCAATTGCTGATGCAACAAGTGAATTTGAAGAAGGTGCTTGAAGTGATGTACTTAGCAGTGTTGCTCCACTTGACTCTGAGCAAAGTACTTGCACCCAATAGCTAGGAGTTCCATAGAGTTGAAAGGAGTTGAATACAATTGCATCTGTCTGGGTTCCACCTAATGACAAATATAGACACGATCTTAGTTTTAGCCATAAGCGGAGGAACAAAATATGCCTATTTTCTCATGGAGACTTTTCATAAAACTTCTACTCAGAAAATAACAAAGTGCACAATAAGGCTAGAGCAAAAAGCAAAGAAGAATAGATAATAGAAATTTGATGGTAAAATCATAAGAAATTACCTCCTATCATTAGCATTAACAAAAAGTGGAGCATAGCAGGCCATTTGGACAACATCACTGCACCAGAAAGTAACAATGAAAATGGTGAGTATATACTATTAAGTGAACAAGATCAGAAACTCAGATTTCACACAGCTATGAATCAAGAATAGAATTGGAAAAGAAAAGAAAAAAATTATTGCATTGAATGCAAAAGACAGAAAGTAAGGGAGAGAGATCTCCTCCAAGGGTTTCTTTCCCCTTCACAAAGAAATTCTCATTAACAAAATGCACAAGCTCAATCTACAAATGATACACAATCTGGATGTCCCTTCCCTTACATCCTCCTATTTATTTACATCATGAAACCCTTTCTATTAAATCCTTTAACTAACAAACTTCAATAACTTCCTTAACTAACTTACTAACTCCAAACAACTTCTCAACTTTATGCACCATCTTCTATTAAATGCTATATTTAGGGTATGATACAAATGCTAAGTACATTCACAGAGATTGAAGGAATGATATAAGATAAAAGACTGGAAGACACCAAGAAATGAATTAAATAACAAAAAAAACCATAAGTTAGACCAATTTAGAATCAGCTGCTTTCTCTAGTAGTTAGAAGAGGTTAAAACCATAAGTTAGACCAATTTAACAAAGTTCAAAGATGCTTTAGGTATACGCCATTGTCAAAAAGATTTGAATGACAATGATATATGATATTCTGTAGGGAAGGAATTGAGACTCTGTCACGTAGTTGCCAATTAAGCACCAATGAAATTGAGACTCTACTCCCTATATGTATCTATCGTTAGTATTTTCCTTGGTCTGAACCGCAATGAGGAGAAAGAACTTGTGTATAATTTATGTCTAATTTCCCAAAATATTTCACTATTTCAACTCTTGTCATTAATTTCTAGTAATGATTAACTTGGGAGAAAGAGAATGGCTGCATTTGCTAGTCTTTTAGACACACCATATATATAATATATACTTGTATTGTTTCAGTGATCAATTAATTACTATGCCCAATTGATATAAAGTCTTGTGTGCGTATATGTGAGAATTGACATTTACCAAACAATGTCTGTCACGTTTAATATCTCTTGAGCCTTTTGCTTGCAAGAAGGAACAAAAGTGTTTGTAATTTTTGAGATACTCTTTTTTACTACGTAAAAATACTATCTTTCCTTTAAAAAAAAAAAATATATATATATATATATATATATATAGTTACAGGAAGAAGAAAAAAGTGAAATTTACCTTGAGTATTTCTAGTTCTTTGACACACACAATTACGTGTAGAATTAAAACTTGAATTTGGAATTAGGTCTCAAAATATTTGATTCATAATTTATTTTTGGTTTCCATTTTTTTTATAGCTAGTTAATTCTTGGTAGGCTTTACTGTATTAATTATAACATTAGAGCATTCCAGTGTGTTCATTCAATGTGAATTGTTGTTACTAGTTAGAATCAATATAATAGAGTGATTGACATAAATATAGCAAACAATTGATAAGCAGAATCTTTCTTTTCTTTTTATGTAAAGAAAATATACGAATCATGGGATGTCACCATTTTCAAAGCTATAGTTTTACTTTTAAAATGGGCGATGGTATTATGCATTAGAACGTGTTTTCTTACTATTTATTCATATGTTGTATCAATAAGATGATTTTTTTTCGTTCAGTTGTGATCCCCTTGGGAGAAATAGAATAATTAACACGATAGCGTTGAAGGAGATATGCAAAACTGGAGAAATTTGCAGTTAATAAGTTTCGTTTCCTATCATTGAAAGCTATTCCTCCGGTAATTTTATGATTCTTCTTCTTCATACTAATAAAAAAAAATTGCTTTTTGCCTTCCCCTGCGCAGCCATGCATAATACAATAAGAAAAAGGCAAAGCTTGGAAAATGGGGATTTTCGAGACGAAGACAAACAGGAACAGGGGAACAAAACCCTAACCAAGGGCCATGGAAACCCTCAATTCAATCATAAATTACTAAAATATATATATTTATAAACAATATGAAAAAATTACTATTACATTAATATTAAACCAATCAAGTAATATGTAAATCACTAGTTCAAATGGTGCATGACTTTTCCCGGATACCTATTTACTACGTATATATAATAATAATAATCAATAAAGAAATAAAAAGACATATTTACAAGACAACTAACAATCAATTAATTAATATTAAAATACATTAATAGTAAAATTTATTAAGTGATGAGGTGAGGTTATTCTTTATTTCATGGATATGTGAGTTCCTTAATTTCCTTAATCTCCCTCGGCTGTTGTGACGGTGATGCTAGTGACAGAAATAATGGGAACGACGATTATGATGGTGACAGTAATAGTAGTCCTAACGACGGTGGTCATGATAATGGGACAATTACGTTTGAGATTAAACGATGGTGGTGACGAAAACAATAGGGACGATGACCATAATGGTGGCGGTAACGGTAGCCTTGGTGGCGGCGGCGGATGGTGGTTATGGTGATGGGGTTAACTGCATAATAATTTTTTTTAAGGATATTATATTAATTTAATACTTAATTTAAGAAAAATATTTTTTCCCCTCTCTTTATGACAATTTATTTTGGGAAAAAATAATTAATTATGATAGGAGAGAGAAATAATTTATGTTTAATTAAATATTAAAATACTCTTATTTAATGCAAAATAAATAAATAAAATAAATGCTTAATTGCAGTTTTGATCCCCTTATTTTTTCAAATCCACAATTTTAGTCTTCCTAGTTTAAAATTCACAATTTTGATCCATTACTTTCAAAATCAAATACTTTTGATTCCTTTATTAACTTAGAGGTGTTGACCGTTATTTTTAACGTTGATTTTTTTTATTGTAATTAATAATTATTTAAATAAAATTAATTAGTTAATTTTTTTACTAATAACATCATTATCATTTTTTTTATTCCTAAGTTACCCTTTAAACAGTTTAATTAGTTAATTTAAATAAAAAATTAGGTGAATTTTTGACAAAGTTAGGATTTAAACTCACACCTATTTAGTTTTTAAATGTCAAAATAACCTATTTAATTTATATATATGTATAAACTAAATAGGTTATCATATATTTATTTATTATTTCTTGTGTTCTTAAAAATAAAATTAAATATAGGGAGTGATTTATAAAAAAAAAAGTGAAATATATATAAAAAAATTTACAACTAATAATAGGAGATGTTAAAAAATAAATGAAGAATAATCTAAATAATTTTGGTGTCTTGACATCTCTCTGTCATAGTTTTAAAATTCTTGGCCTATATTGAAAAAAATAAAAATATTTATTATATATAAATTTTAACTATTTAATTAATCTTTAATATTATTAAAATTTATTAATTTATTCTTCATTTATTTTTTAACATCTCCTATTATTAGTTGTAATTTTTTTTTTATATATTTCACTTTTTATTTTATAAATCACTCCGTTTATTTTACTTTAATTCAAAATACTAATTTTTTATTGAGAACACAAAAAAAAATAAAAATGATAATAAATAAAATTTATGTAAAAATATATAAACCTTTCACAATTATTACCAATTAAATCATTCAGTTAGTGGTTACCTTGACAATTAAAAATGTGTGATTCAAATCTTAATTTTATCAAAATTCATTTAAAGAGGTGTTGGTTTATTGAAACTTAATTAATTTTATTTTTCCAGCCATATCAAATATGACGCGGGTGGATAAGTATCAATTAATTAATTAATTTATTTTTTTCTAAATTCTTTTTAAATTATTATGAATATTCTTTTTATTGTTTTAAAAAGAATTTGTCTATAATATTTCCTTTTTATCA
This sequence comes from Amphicarpaea edgeworthii, assembly GCA_014843725.1. NCBI lineage: Eukaryota > Viridiplantae > Streptophyta > Magnoliopsida > Fabales > Fabaceae > Amphicarpaea > Amphicarpaea edgeworthii. Next base: position 9,465,010 of record CM026325.1, read on the forward strand.
TTTTTTCTGTATTTCATTTAAATTTTAAAATACCATTGAAGTACATAAGATATTTATAAAAAATAAAAAGTACATGAGATATTTCCTCATCAGCCATCAATCTATATTCATTCTCCATTTTCATGTTTTAAAGTTATCCATTTATTCTCCAAAAAGAGAATGTTAATTTTGAAATTATCCATCAATCCAAGGTTCTGGCTGGCAGCTGCTCAGGTATGACACTTTTAATAACTAAAGTAAAAAGTATTAATTGAAAATCTAGAAGTATCCAAATTTTTCCCTTAAACTAATTAAGAAGATTGCTAATTTATAAATACGAAGTATAATATTTGTGTTCAAGTATTTTAACTTATTTTTATTCTATTAAATGTTTTTTTTTCATTTAATCTTGCTCTTAATAGGAATTAAGAAGATCGTGGATTGATAAACATATAAATTTTTTTTTTCCATTAAACCAATCAATTGAGATAAAGATGATATTAACTTTTACATTTTATACATTTTCGTTCCCTATATATATGATCCATTTGTTGGACAAGGACATCATCAAAGATTGTGCCACCTAAGTCTTTGTTAATAATGGCGTCTTGTTCTTTCAATGCTTCATTTAGTGTTATGTTTTATTCATTCGTTATTTATTTTCTTGCTTTTCAATATTGTTGTGTTGATGCAAACTCAACACTAGTTGTAAATGGTGCTAATAAGGGGCCTCCCAGGCAAATTTCTGACACTTTTCTTGGAGTATTCTTTGAGGTACCCAATCCAATTGCTACTAATTATTCTCATGAAAAAAGTTTTCCCTCGTTAATCAACTATACTAACTCCTAATAAGATGAGATTTTTTTTTTCATTGGTTCAATTGAGTTGTTGTATCCTTCAAAAAGAAAATTGAGTTGTTGTAAATCTCTTAGTATTTATTTTTTATTATTACATATAAAAAATGAGTTTAAACTATTTTTGAAACATATATACATGATATTTCTATTTTATAATAAGATCTTTAAATATATTTTTAGTCTTTTAAAATATCCTAAAATATGATTTTAGTCATTATAAAAAAATTAATACATTTTAGTTCTTTCATTTTAGCATAAACACATTATTTAATTTGAGACCTTACGAAAGACTAAAATTAAAATTACATTATTTTTATTGCCTGTTAGGATTAAAAACATATTAAAATTTTATAGGATTAAAATATTTTTTTAATTAATACAAATATAAAAAAATATATGATTTCAAGGCATCCTACATTAAAAATTAAATCCTTTTTTTTATGTGGGAAAATAAAACATTCAATACTTTTATGACAAAATAATAATAATAAAAATAAATATCAATGAACATATAAAAATATCAATACTTTTTAAATAATTTTCTTTTAGCTAAATAATCTTTTAAACAAATATGATTTAACTTAAATTTACTCAATAAACATAAATTAGGCCGAATCAGTAAATCATAGGTCTTTCTAGATTACTTACCCTATTTTCATCATTAATTTCAATAAAAATATATTATATTCCCATGAAATATTTTATAGATACTATTTTATTAACTTATATATGTACATCTAAAAAAAAAGTTATAGATTCGTATTGTTTGTGGGTGCAATAGACCAATCTTATTTCAATTTCCAAAACCTCACCAATTATTTTTGTTATGCAGTGACCTAATATCAATTAGTTAGTTTGATGACAGTTAATTATTAATTAACTATCATTAGCTGTTTAGACAAATAGTTGTTATTATAACTCCATGCAATTTCATATAAGCTCTGTATTACTTTCATTCTCTCAATAATATACCAATTTCTTTCACTCTTCTACATGTTCTTAATACATTCTGAATCATAAAAATTTTGAATTGATTTTACAGGAGATTAATCATGCTGGTGCTGGGGGACTATGGGCAGAACTTGTTAGTAATACAGGTTGTTTTCCATATCCCTAAACTTTCTTCATCTTGTCTTTACAGTCCAACATGCATGCAGATTCATTAGATTTCAATAATTTTTAAGTGATTTTTTTTATATAATTTTATTTTTAGGTTTTGAAGCTATAGACCAAAAGAAAAACTTAAATATTGATCCTTGGTCAATTATTGGAAATGAATCAACCATTTCGGTATCAATTAACCATACCTCATGCTTTGAGCGTAATAAAGCTGCATTACAAATGGAAGTGCACTGTGGTGATCACATACCTTGCCCATATGGTGGCGTTGGTCTCTCTAACCCTGGTTATTGGGGCATGGTAAGAATTTTTTTTTTTTTTGTATTTGTATATTGTAAGTTTTAATTTAACAAAAATAAATATAAAAATAAAAGGAGTCATGTATAATGGAGTATATTGTTGGTTTATTGTATGAAGTGACTTTTTGGTAAAACTTATTCCTTTCATGTTTAGAACATTGAGCAAGGGAAGAGGTACAGGGTGATCTACCATGTTAAAACAGAAGGAAAGATTGATTTTCAACTTTCATTCACGGGTGTTAATGTTATAAACGTGGCATCAAATATCACGTAAGTTCCTTTTTATTATTAGAAGTCATGGTAGAAATTTAAATTATTTGATATTATAAAAGTGGCATCAAATAATCAATAACCCATGAAATAATTTGGTGTGATGGTTCTTAACAGGAAAGTTTTCAAAGATGAAAAATGGAAGAGGGTGGAGACTATAGTGGAAGCAAATGCTACTAATCACTATTCAAGTCTTCAAATAACCACAGCAAATAAAGGGAGTTACTTGTTAGATCAGGTGTCAGCTATGCCATTGGATACCTACATGGTTAGTAGAATAGCAATCACACTTTATAAATAAATCTATATTTTATAAATTATATATATAAGTACGAATAAAAAACATGAAGCCGTTGATCAAATTTTTAACTTTACAATGGCCCTAGTATGTAATTTCATTTAATAATTCTAATTCTATGGAATAAATAATTGAATTATTGATATTAATTATATTTAGATATAATTTTGTAAATAAATATTAATTTTGATAAATTTAATATTAAATATTAATAATCGTTATCATACAATTTTGTTTGACACTACTAATTAGGGATGAGAATTAATAAACAAGTTATTGTGTATATATATCAACATACTTTATTTTAAATTTAATTTTATTCAAAACTTAAATACTGCTACTATAGATGATAATAAGAATTAATTTTATTCAAAACTTGATACCTCAGTGACCCAATATTAATATTTCTGGTAATGCATTCTATTTTATTTTGTTGTTTTCCTTTACATCAATGCATTATTCTCTTGAACAGGGCCATGGTTTCCGAAAGGACCTTTTACAAATGGCGGCAGATTTGAAACCAAATTTTTTAAGATTTCCAGGTATGTCCAAATTCTAAGTTTGCAAAGTGAGGTTTACTATAAAGAAGTGTATTTTTATTTTATGTGATGATGATGATAATCATTCATTTTTTTAATCAGTGGGAATATATACGTAAACTTCATTCTCACCTAAGAGTTAAATTAACTGAGTAAACAGTTAAATCAATTTCTAGATAGTAAATTATAAGTAGTTAATTGGAAGGTCGACTTCCATCTTAACCCTTATAATGGAATAATATATATTTATTCTTTCTAAACTTTGATGTAAAAAAAAAACCCTCTTAGATATAACTTTGTTTATCAAAATCATTATGCTAGGTGGATGTTATGTTGAAGGATATTATTTGAGAAACAGATTTGAATGGAAAGATACAATTGTATCATGGGAGGAGAGACCTGGCCATTTTGGTGATGTTTGGAACTATTGGAGTGACGATCGATTAGGTTATTTTGAGTATCTCCAAGTGAGTTTTTTTTTAAAAAAGAAAAACTATAATTTGATTTGTTCTACTTTAATTAGTTGTATAAATATAATGATTTAATATTTCTTGAGCAGCTAGCAGAGGACCTTGGTGCATTGCCAGTATGGGTGTTTAATGCTGGTATGTTATTCTTCTTTCCTTAGTTGAATTTTATTTTCATTCTCAGCAATCAAAACTATTTAACTTATCTTTGTTTTGAAACTAATTGAATGTCTGATTTAGGTATCAGCCATCATGATCAAATCAATACATCAGATATAGCACCATTTGTGCAAGTATAACTTTCTTCTCCTACACTTTTGTTCTTGGTATTTATGAAACTATATATATTTATTATTATTTTGAAATCTTTGCATTAAAAGGATGCCCTAGATGGCATTGAATTTGCAAGGGGCTCTCCTACATCAAAGTGGGGTTCCGTTAGAGCTGCAATGGGACATCCTAAACCATTTGACTTGAGATATGTTGCTGTTGGAAATGAAGATTGTGATCCTAAACATCTTAAATATCAAGGTATGCAAATTGTTTTTATTATTCTTTGAGCACATATGTGTGTGCAACCTTCATATATATGTTAACCACCTAAAAACTTGATTTACATGACTCAACGTACACCTTTGATATTTTTCACTATTCGATTTTGTTTGATTCAATTACTAACATTTTTTTTTTTACTTTATGTTTCATTTCAGGAAATTACATTAAATTCCATGATGCTATAAGATTTGCCTACCCAAATATTCAAATTATCTCAAACTGTGATGCTTCTAGCAAATCATTGAATCATCCAGCTGATTTGTACGATTTTCATGTAATGATAATTTCTCACATTATCCTTTTCATTTTTGTTAATTTAACTTTAGCAAGTGTGTATATTTTGTCAAATTATTATCCTTTTTAATGTCTTATGCTTTTATTAGACATATGCAAACGCTAATGACCTGTTTTCTCAATCTACTCTGTTCGATCACGCACCAAGATCGGGTCCAAAGGTTTGATTAATTTTTAGTTTCAGTGAACATTCCAATTTCATTATTTATCGATATTGTTGATTTAACCATACTTTAATATATGACTACTCAATAAATAAATAAACAAATATATATATATATATATATATATATATTAATTTGAATATATAATATTAATATTAATATGACTATATATTACAGGCTTTTGTTAGTGAGTATGCTGTGATAAACATGTTAGTTCATTCTGGTGTTCAAAACACACGCAGTAGAATTTAGGATCTTTTTTCGGATTTAGAATAATATTATCGCAATATTTTAAATTTGAATTTAATCTGTCAGTCTATTGACATATTCAAATTAATTCAAACTTATTAACAGAGATAATATATTATCTTAATAATATATTTTAAATTTTTTTTAATGAATAATAATATATTTTGAATTTGAATTTAAGCTGTCAGTCTATCGACATATTCAAATTAATTCAAACTTATTAACAGAGATAATATATTATCTTAATAAGATATTTCGAATTTGAATTTAATCTATCAGTCTATCGACATATTCAAATTAATTCAAACTTATTAACAAAAATAATATATTCTCTTAATAAGATATTCTCTCATCATTTTTCTATTGCTCATTAAAATATTATTATGCATAAATGTCACAATAATAAAGATATGTCTATCTTCAGTATACATATTAATTATATTCTTGGTGCTAGCAAAGAATATAATAATATTCTACATAGAGATTTTGTCAATCAAATTAATTATTCTCTAGTAAAGATTAACACACTCGTTTGTGTATGACCCCGTAGGTTCAATACTAAGCTGGTAGTAAATTAATCAAATTAATTTTACTAATCAAGGTAGGCATCTAGCAACACTCCTTAACGTCCAGATAGCATGAAGTAATTTGTTGTTACTTTCAAGAACCACTAGATGAGTAATATATAATATTTCCTTCCATCATTTTCAACTCTAGATTAACTTTAGAATATGGTATTACTGTCAAATTCAATCACGTTAATCAGTGAATGACTCTAAGAAACTCATTTCTTCATTCATTCAATTGCCCTGGCCAAGGTCTTGATTTATAGAGTTCAAACTCATTACCTAGAGTCAATGGATTCCTTCTTGAATAATCATTAATTCTACAAGTATTTAATTATATCCAATATCCATTCAACTAGTGCTCTAGAGCATTAGGTGTCTGGAATTAAAATATAACAAATGACTTGTTAATTACTATGATAATCTCAGGTCAAAGGAAATGTTATATTTCTTCTTGAGAGTTTTTCTATTGACAAATTAAGGTAATATTAACCATTAGAAAAATCTCAATATCGAGTCAATTCAATGATCACATCCCTATGTGCATCATCTATATGTGTAATTTAATAAATGAGATCTATTAATATTCATCCAATGAATACTATTACACATATATTAATCTATCCAGATTATTAATATCCTATTCAAAATAATCCTATGATCAAGAATACTTTAGATTAAAATTTCAAGAGACTTGTTTCTCATTTATCATAATCTCTATTATGATAACAATCTTCAATTTTAACCAAGGACTTCATCAATTTATCAAACTAGTATAAAATGATAAAGAAATGAAATAATATTTTATTATTTGAAAATAAAAATTGATTACATGATAAATTGGAACTTGGACATACAAAATTATTCCCAACAGAACAAAGATGCCGCACTTGGAAGTATGTTGGCTGCCGTGGCTGAAGCCGCATTTCTTATTGGATTAGAAAAGAACAGGTTTACTAGCTACCTAGTTTTTCTTTCTTAATTTCTTTCTATTATATACTTTATGTTTTATGATTATTAGTTTTCAACCTTAACGACTTAACTATCATATATATATATATATATATATATATATATATTTTATTTTTATTTTTTTGGTTTCTATTAATGCAGTGATGTCGTGGGCATGGTTTGTTACGCACCACTTTTCTTAAAATATAAATGACAAAAAGTAATTTTCTTACCCTTTATCGTATTACTTGTAAGTATTCCATGATACCCATATATAACATCACCATGTTTACGTGAATGTGTTATTACAGATGGACTCCAGATGCAATTGTGTTTGACTCATATCAACTTTATGGAACTCCTAGTTATTGGGTGCAAAAACTCTTCATTGAGTCAAGTGGAGCAACATTACTTGACTCAACACTCAATACAACTTCATCTAATCGACTCATTGCATCTGCAATTATTTGGCAAAATTCTAATGACAAGAAAAATTACCTTAGAATAAAGGTAACATGAGTCTTTTATTATTTATTTTATTTTAATCTTCGATCAACGTTTTTATTTTGTGTAGATGCTTTTCATTAGCACTGTATTCACTAAGAGTCATTGATTAATTTCCACGCAGGTAGTAAACTTTGGAACAAACACTGAGAGCCTTAACATTTCTATAAATGGATTGAACTCAAATGTGCAACAATTTGATTCTACAAAGACGGTGCTAACATCAATCAACGTAATGGCTGTGAATTCCTTCTTAGAGCCAAAGAAGGTGCAAATTAGATTTTATTTGTACTTGTGGTATTTACATTAAGTAAAGTTGGCGTAGCATGTAAACTAACTCATTTCATTTATCATTTATATTCTTTTCATTTTAAATGCAGGTGGTGCCACAAACAAGTTCATTGGTGAAGGTTGGCAAGGACGTGAATGTGATTCTCTCTCCCTATTCAGTGACATCGTTAGATTTGTTAATTTGATTTTGAAGATAAAGATAGTCTCACTGTCCTTTTTAATAAATGTAATATATCTATTTTTTTTTTTCAATGATGTTCCCATTGAAAGCTTTTATAAATGAATAATTTTTGTCTACATTTCTCCTTATCACATTACTTAGATATTTTTGAAAACATGAGGTAAAAAAAAAAGAGGAGTGCTATTCCGTACGAATAATCTCCCGCACGAAATGCACGACACCAAACTTGTCATTATATTATTTGTCTTAAGATAAATAATGATTAAAAAATAAAAAAAAATCCTGAAATAGCAAAATACACGTTTGTGTTTTACTGTACGAAAACATATTTGTACAGTTAAGCATTTCTCAAAAATAAAATAAAATACAGTGACAAAAATTGTGAAATCGTGAATGTAGAACGGCAAAAGAAGCCATTAAACTCTTCCTTTTAATTGATTCACTTAAATAATTTAATTTATAGTTTTTTCCTATTTAAAAATTTAAATTAATACCACTAAATTATTTTAATTAATTGTGAAGTTTAAATCCTAGCTAGATAAATAATTAAGAACATCTTGAATTAAATGAGTTGTTTATGTTTAGACACAGTTGTTTAGTATTTTTTTTTTTAGTATTTGTTATCGTTGAAGATGATCATATTGGATTGTTTGTTTTATATTAAGGTGCAATTGCTTATGAGTATAAAATATTTTACTATTTAATGATCATTTAAAGAGATTAATTTAAATGAATAAAAAAAAAGTAAATTTTTTTTATAGGAAATATGGTTATGCCATTTTATTCATAATTTGAGGGAAATTACATGAGGGGATATAATAAAAAAACATGAAAGGGAGCATAAAATCTTGAAGCTCGAGCTAAATTGTGAGCAACATGATTGGCTTGCCTCTTTACAAAACTCACCATAGAGTTTGGAATAAGTAGTGATTCACTAATGCACTTAAGTATAACATGGTAGTCGGTGCAACCCTTCGGAGGTTTGGAGAAATTATCTGCAATAGTTTTGCAATCTAGCTCAAATTCAACATGCTGGATGTTAAGTTCCTTACTCCATTGGATAGCCTTATGTAGTGCCCATATTTCTACTTGCTGTGGGGAGGGTATACCATTGAGCGTATCTGTTTTGGCTTTTATAAATGTCTCGTTGCTATCTCTTAGACACATGCCTATACCAAATGAATTTGTATCCTCAAATATTGTCGCATCAAGGTTGCATTTGAGATAAGCATTTGTAGGTAGTGTCTAAGTGATGTGGCTAGGTGCAACGCTTTGTAGTGTAGCTATTTGGGGCTTGTTTCTAGCTTCTGTCCATTCTACGCGATGTTGCATATCCAATGAGAGAGCTCTGTTCGGATCAACTTCTTTATCTTCCCATACTTTGTTGTTTCGTTGTTTCCAAATACACCACATGACAGTCCTTATCTTCCCTCTTATGTCTGCATTAGAGTCCTACAAGAGTTTGAAGACAATATCATTGAAGCTATCAATAGTATTCCAACAATTAGTTATGAGGTTCTAGAGTCCCGCCGCTTGCCAAATTTTCTGAGCATAGTCACAATCAAGAAAAAGGTGCCATTCATTCTCAAAGTTGTTGCTGCAGTGAGGGCATTCTGAGGGGCAAGTGATACCCTTATCTCGGAGCCTCATTCTAGTTGGAAGGCATCCCCTTAGTGTTCTCCATATAAAGTGCTTCACCTTTGGCTTTAGGTTCAATTCCCAGATAATCATCCAATTGCCTTCTACTCGTAAGTGGCCATTGCTAATCACATTCTCCATTAAGTTGTGATATGTAATTTTGACTGTGTACTCTCTATTTTGACTATGCTTCCATATTAATGGGTTAGGTTCTTCTGTGTTCAGCAGGGGAATGGCACGTATGTTCTTAATGTCGTTATCATTGAAAATTGTTTCCAATATGTCCCCACGCCACTTGCCATTGCTGCAATCAAAGAGGTCACTTACACGCATGTCTTCATATTCGTTGGATGCCGAGGTTGTGATATGAACATTTTTCTTTGTCATTTAGTGGTGGTTCCACACACTTATTGAATTTCCGTTGCTAATTCTCCATTGCATGCCTTGTCTTACTCCAACCTGAGAAGCATGGATACTACGCCATATAAAGCTTGGATTGTTCCCAAGTTAAGAGTCCAAGAGATCCACCGTTGGAAAGTATTTAGCTTTGAGTACCTTTACAAAAATAGTATCATGGTTGGTTATTAGTCTCCAACCTTGCTTCCCTAGCATGGCAAGATTAAAAGCATGTAAGTGTCGAAATCCCATTCCTCCATACTCCTTCTTCATAGACATTTTCTCCCAGTTGAGCCAATTAATTCCTTGTCTTGGATGGTAGCTAGAACCCCACTAATACGAATTCATCATCCTCTCTAGTTCCTCTTGGAGTGTACTAGGTAACAAAAAAACACTCATGCAATATGTGAGGATTGATTGTGCAACTGACTTAACTAGGACTTCCTTTTCGGCTTTAGGGAGATGCCTACTGGACCACTAGTTGATGCGTCTCCATAGTCGATCCTTGATAAAACCGAAGATTGCCCTTTTTTTCTTACTAATGACGGAGGGTAGTCCCAAATATTTGTTATTACCAATGGTCTCCGTGACTCCTAAGGATAGGGATATGCTAGACCACTGCTTCTGAGCGGTGTTGGTGCTGAAAAAAATTTCTAATTTTTGGTAGTTAATGTGCTGACCAGAGGCTCTTCCATATGTCTCCAAAATCTCCTTCAGAGTATTAGTTTCCTTATCTGTCGCCCTGCAAAACAAAAAACAATCATCAGCAAATAAAAGGTTTGAGAGGGTGGGAGCCCCTCTACACACCGTTACTCCATGGATGTCTCCTTTCCTCTCATAGTATTTAAGTAAAGCTGAAAGACCCTCAGTGCAAATAATAAAGAGGTAGGGTGACAGTGGGTTACCTTGTCTAAGTCCTCTCCTTGGAGAAATTTTCCTTGTGAGATCACCATTGACAAGGATGGAATACTGAACAGTTTATAGACATAACTTAATCCACTTGACCCATTTTTCATGAAAACCCATTTTAGTGAGAATTGCAAAGAGGTACTGCTAGTCCACATAGTCAAAAACCTTATTGATATCTATCTTGAGAGCTAGTTGGCCATTTTTTCCTCTCCTTTTGCTTCTCATATGATGAATGATTTCAAATGCAACCATCACATTATCCAAGATGGATCGATCCTTTACAAAAGCAGATTGTTCAGGTGATATGCAATTAGGAAGGATGGGTTTGAGGCGGTTTGCCAAGACGTTGGAGATAATCTTGTATAAGACATTATAAAGTGATATTGGTCGAAAATCTCTCATAGTGTTTGGCTTAGATATTTTTGGAATGAGGACAATGGTAGTCTTATTAATCTGTGGTGGAAAGTGTCCGTTTTCTAGCCAACTGACGCTGGAATGAAACAATTCAAGACTGCATAGATGCCAAAATCTTTTGTAAAATGCAAGGTTAAGGCCATCAGGACCAGGGGATTTGTCAGAGTTCATTTGGAAAATGGCATTTTAAAATTCTTCAATGGTGAAAGGGGCAAGAAGAGAGTCATTGTCATACTGGGGAAACACATTCTGGGATTTTATTGATAATAGAAAAAAAGTCATTATAGCTGTTATCATTTTGGTAAAGGCTATTAAAATAAGAAACAACAATAACACATAGATCCTTGTGCTCATGTATTGAAATGCCATCATTAGTTGTGAGGGATGATATAAAGTTGGACTTCCGTCGTGCCATAGCTGATGAGTGGAAGAACTTTGAGTTAATGTTACCATCCTTCAACCAATAAAGTTTTGCTCTCTGTCTTCAATATGCTTCTTCTTGAGCAATCACTAAACTAAGTTTGTCATTCACCCCAAAGTAGCGGTTCACATCATCAAGGTTGTTGGAATTTCTTATTCGCTCAAGCTCATTCATGTACATGTTAATTTTTTCTTTAAATTGACGTCGTAGAGTTTTGCCCCACTCGTTCATCTTTATGGTGCAACTTCTGACTTTTGAGAGGAAATCACCACTATTTGCTTTGTTCCAACTTTCATGAACCACTTCGTTCAACTTTGGTTCCAGAAGCCATGAGTTTTCAAACCTAAAAGTTCTGTTGAAGCTTCGCTTTTTGCATGCATCAAGCCGAATCAGGATCAGAGAATGGTCTGATTTTGGTGCAACTCCATTGATAAGTTAGAAATGTGGAAAGAGGTCGATTCATTCGTTCGTTGCGAGTCCATAGTCAAGCCTTTCTTCTATAGCATCCGGTTTCCCCCTCCTCCGTGCCCATGTGTATTGGTAGCCCTCCATAGGGAGGTCATATAAGTTGCTATCAGCAACAACCTTGCGAAAACTATTGATAAGCCAAGAAGGGTGTTCCACCTGGCCAATCTTGTCATTATTGGATAAAAGGTCATTGAAGTCACCAAAAGTACACTAGGGAAGTGAGGTATCCAAAGCTAGGGAGCGAAGCAAGTCCCACGAGAGCCTTCTGCGGTCTCTCTCAGGGTGGCCATAGAATCCGATAAGTCTCCAGGTAGGGTGGTTTTCATGGTGAATACGAACATTGATGAAGTTGGAAGAGAAGTTGAGAAGGTGGCAATCAAAGGGGTTTCGCCAGAGGAGGCCAAGCTGCCACTCCTTCCATTAGCATTCACAGTGATGCAAGAATCAAAACCAAGTTGTGTTTTTATTTCATCCATGCGTCCATAATGAGTCAAAGTTTCACACAAAAATAATACGTCAACACGGTAGGTCCGGGTAAGGTCATGGAGAATAGGAACTGCACTTAGGTGGCCCAGGCCTCGATAGTTCCAACTAAGAAGACTCATTGTCCCTGGCGGGCCTAGCTACCAAGGCCCACCATTAAAAAAGGATTGTTTGGTTTTGGGAGAGGGGTGGTGTTTGTGGTTGGGAAGGGGGTGGTTTTACGTTTGGGTTAGGGTTGATAATGTTTGGATTAAGGTTTGTAGTAACGGTAGGGAGGGGGGAGGTGTTGTGATGGGTATTGGGGATGTGTTTGTGTTTGCGCTGGTGGATTGGTAGGTGCTGTTAGGGTTGGTTGTGGTGCTGTTAGTTGTTGCATGCTCATAATTATTAACATTGATTTTAGCCAATCTTCTTTTTTTCTCAGTAATAAGAAGATCCATGTTGTTATTATTTTCCTCCACAATCATAGCATCATCATTGTTGATTGTCGTTGGCATTGTTTGCAGTTGTTTAAAAGTTGTCTTGATTTGGTCCATTTTAAAAACTTGATGCCATAAAATCAGAATGTATCTTGTCTGCTCCATCATTGACATTTAATGCACCGTTATTTCCGTAATTAACATTTGCATTAATGCGCCCCGTCCATGTAGTAGAGTCACCCTCATCACGGAGCCACCGTGATCCGTCGTTTGTGCCGTTTCTCTGAAGATGAACGCGCAGGTCGGGTCCCCAACCTCTATTACCATCATCTTTCTTCATTGTTAATAACTTTTTGTAGTAATCATCAACGTGCTCTAAGGTTCCACAGAGGTAGCAGTAAGGGCCAAGTCGCTCATATTTGAACATGACTTCACGGGATTCTCTATTGGGTTTCTTAATCCTCTTGGATTGTTTCAAGGGCTTACGAACATCTATAAGAATATGGATTCTCATGAATGAGTGTAGATGGTTAATGTTGTTCTTCTCATCATACTTAAGGAATTGGCCAATGTACCCTCCAATGCTTTGTCCCAAGTTTGTGACATGAAACCAACAAGGAGGTTGTGGATTTGGATCCAAAAAGGGACATGAAATAATGGTATACTCTTAAGCTCTTCTCCATCTTTTATGGCCCCAAGAATTAAGAGGTACTTATTAAAATTCTAGGGACCATTTTTCAGAACCCTTTGATAATCTATGACATGATAGAATCTGAAAAGGAAAATTCCAAGTTCAAGTTCAGAAATTGTGACCCCTTGGAGTGGTCTCCATACAGCTGCCATTCGCTCTTTCATGATCAGAGTACGAATGTGCTTGTCCGTGAGGAAGCGGCCAACAAGGCATAAGGAGAAACTAGTCTTCTCTTCACTGGAGGGTTCGAAGTTAATCTCAAGCTCTACCTCATCTTCATCTATATTCAAATTTTCTATATTAGGGTTAGCCATGATGAGGGGGATGGGTTTGACAAGTGCAAAGAGTAGATCTGTGTAAGGGTAAGAAAGGATGGGACACTTAAAAAGGTATGAAAGTACAACAAATCACTAAAGGAGAGTAGGCGTCTCACGTAGAGAGAGTCTTCTCACATGGAGAGAAAAATTGATAATCTATATCAGAATTAAATGTTAAATTTTACTTTTAAGTTTAAAAAAACACACGAATCTTTCATAGATTTGAGGTAAATTTTACTTTTAAGTTTAAAAAAACATACGAATCTTTCCTAGATTTGAGATTATATATATTTACTATTATTTTGAAATCTTTGCATTAAAAGGATGCCCTAGATGGCATTGAATTTACAAGAGGCTCTCCTACATCAAAGTGGGGTTCCGTTAGAGCTGCAATGAGACATCCTAAACCATTTGACTGGAGATATGTTGCTGTTGGAAATGAAGATTGTGATGCCTTTATACATAACTATCAAGGTTTGCAATTTTATTGTTTTTATTATTCTTTGAGCACACGTGTGTGCAACCTTCATCTATATGTTAAACTTTTTTACATTTTGTTTTGAAAGGCTAAAAACTTGCTTTACATGACTCAACACCTTTCATATTTTACACGATTTGATTTTGTTTGATTCAATTATTAACATTTTTTTTTTACTCTATGTTTCATTCCAGGAAATTACCCTAAGTTCCATGATGCTATCAGATTTGCCTATCCAAATATTAAAATTATCTAAATTGTGATGCTTCTAGGAAACCGCAAAATCACCCAGCTGATTTGTACGATTTTCATGTAATGATAATGTTCTCACATTACTTGAACTTTTTCATTTCGTTAATTTAGCTTTAGCATGTGTGTTTATTTTGTCTTTTATTCATTTGTCAACTTATTATCCTTTTTAATGTTTTGTCTTTTTTATATATATTAGACATATACAAGCGCCGATGGCATGTTTTCTCAATCTACTCACTTCGACCACACATCAAGATCGGGTCCAAAGGTCTGATTTATTTTGAATATTAATGAACATTCCAATTCATTAATATTTATCCATATTGTTGATTATTTAAGCATTTATTATTATTATTATTACAAGCATACTTTGATATATGAAATATTGCTCAATATATATGTGAATATTCTATAGGCTTTTGTTAGTGAGTATGCTGTGTGGCGAAAAGATGCTGGAAATGGAAGTCTTTTGGCTTCTGTGGCTGAGGCCGCATTTCTTATTGGACTAGAAAAGAACAGGTTTACTAGTTTTTTCTTTCTTTTATATACTTTGTGTTTTATGATTATCTAGAAAACGTTTCCCTTACTAAATTGTACTCTCGAGAATGATATTATTTGGAATATTATTACTGAAAATATTATTCTTAAATAATATATATTTTTTTCTAATGCAGTTAGCCATGGCAATTGAACCCGGACCCATGGAAATATCCCCATCTCGATTTCGATTTTGATGGGGAAAATTCGAGTTGACTGGATACGAGTATGTGTTTGGATTTTTCCCGCTTAAGAAAGTTGGGGACGGGGTTGGGGTTAGGAATTGTGATCCCCGTCCCGCCCCTGCACTCACACCCGTCCCCACTATTATATAAATACCTTAGAATAATCTATCTATTTATTACATAAATCATAAGTTTAAAAATTTATATTAAACATTAATTTAATTATATTTATTATAAAATAATATTTTTAACTCATTGTATAATAACTTTATATATGAAAAAATTGTTAAATAATATTTTTATTGATAAAATAAATGAAAAAATTTGGTTTATTATGAGAAATAAAAGTGTGTTATATAAGGGTGTGACGAGTAATATTTGAGACGATCATGTAAATTATTTTATGATTTGGGATTATCATGTGTATGGGAGATGGGTGGGATTGGAAAATCCGATCCTTAACGGAGACGAGGATGAGTCAAATATTTAAGTCCCGACAGAAAATAGGGATGTGGGTGAGGATAATTTGGAATGTTTGGGACGAGGGCTGGAGAGGCTAATCGTGCCCTCGCCCTACTCCACTGCCATACCTAAATATAGTGATGTTGTGGACCTGGTTTCTTATGCACCACTTTTCTCAAATATAAATTACAGGAAGTAATTTTCTTACCCTTTACAACATTTTGTCACATACATAGAGTTAGGATTGGGCAAAAACCGATTCAGCAAAAAAAAAATCTAATTGAACCGATTCTGAAATGGTTAGTTAATTCATTTTTTTTTTTTTAAATTTGAACCGATTTTATTCTGAAAGTTCGAATTGATTTTTAAGGTTTGAATTGATTTTGAACTAATTTTTTAATTGAATAGATTTTGAAAAATCAATTTAATTAACCAAATCGATTTTTAAAAAAAAAGATTTCACTTTTTGAACTAGTTCGAATAAAACCAATTCGATTTTGGTTTAGTTCTAAACTATTTGACCCGAATTGATTTTTATTTACACCCCTGCATACCCCTACATGGAGTAAACACTTTCATGAATTATTGTGTCGAATTTTTTGTAAATATTATTCCATGATGTCAACATATATAACATGAGGTTATGTAAATGTGATTGTGTCATTACAGATGGGTTCCAGATGCAATTGTGTTTGACTCATCAAGTTTACGCAACTCCTAGTTATTGGGTGCAAAAACTCTTCATTGAGTCCAGTGGAGCAATATTTCTTGACTCAACACTCAATACAACTTCCTCTAATAAGCTTATTGCATCTGCAATTATTTGGAAAAATTCTACGGATAATAAAAAATACCTAAGAATAAAGGTAAGACAAGTCCTTGTCGACAAATAAGTTGAAATTCTTACTATTGCAGATTAATTAGCTATAGTTTTGTTTTTTTTGTTTTTTTATCTTTGATATCAGCATTTCTCTTTAATGTAGATGCTTTTGATTAGCACGGTAATGTATTCACCAAGAGTTATTGATTTTCACAGGTAGTTAACTTTGCAACAACCACTGAGAGCCTTGACATTTGTATAAATGAGTTGAACTCAAATGTGCAACAATTTGATTCTACAAACACTGCTCTAAAATCAACCAACGTAATGGCTGAGAATTCCTTCACAGAACCGAAGAAGGTGCAAATTAGGTTTAATTGTACTTATGCTATATACATATTTAGTAAAGTCTTGGTCTAAACTCACTTCATTTATCATTTGAATGCAGGTGGTGCCACGAACAAGTTCACCAGTGAAGGTTGGCAAGGAAGTGAATGTGATTCTCTCTCCCTATTCAGTGACATCATTAGATTTGTTGATTTGATCAGAAGCTAAAGATTGGGAATGGATTCCTCCAATGACATTATCATTGCATTGCAGAGGATCTTGATCATATATTAATATTTTTTTTTTATTAGAAAATAAAAATTAAGAAATAATTAATGATTAGACCATTTTCACATAAGGGGATTTCCTCCCAAGATAATTACTGTCATTATATGTGTATATATTATCAAGAAATGCAATATATCTATTCTTCTTTATTAAGATGTTCTCATTTAAAACATTAATAAAATGTTCTCAATTCTCTTTATCCCATTACTTATCTAATTTTGTTTTCTTTGTTCCTTTTCCGTTTCTCTTCTTATTATAAAAGTGATTTACGAATTTTAAACAAGAAAAAATGTTAATTGTTAAAGAATAATTACTTACTTTTTCTCACATTAAGGTTCTTTTCTATTATTTCCAAATGTTCGTTTCCTTTCTCTCTGAATGGATATTATTGTGATAAAAATTATCATACACACTTAATTGTCATACGTAACAGAATTAATTATGTGCATAAACATAACTAATTTTACTTCACTAGTAGTTAAGAATGAAAAAATCATACCCATAGGAGACCGAAGAGAGAGGGTCTAAGTGTGTCTGCACTCTGCACAAGTGTTCTTCTCGGGGTAAATGTGCCTAAAAAGAAAATTTATATTCCTTTTAAAATATTTTTTTTATCTCATTTAATTTTTCTTAACTTTGTTATTAGATAAAAAAACGTTAACTTTTTTTTAATTAATGTTAACAATAATTTAAAATTTTAAACATTGACACTTTTAAGAGAATATATAATATGATAAACAAAAACTATGGGTTTGGATCTTTTCTGGCAATATTATCTCGAGTCTCTCTCTTGAGCAATATTGTGGCCAGTAGATGCATACATTGAGATTAAAACTTAAAAAGGTAAGGCTCAAAATGAATGTCATCGGTTGGATGAATGTGATGAACAGAAAAAATTAAAGATAAAGCCTAAAAGGAGATACAAAAAATCAATTTTAGTGACATATTCGCAGCACGAAGAAAATCTCAATCACAGTAATAAAAAAAAAAAAATAAAATCTCAATCATGTACTTTCTTCTTTATTTTCACCTTTCTCGTGAAAGTATGCAAATGCAATATATGGGGACCCCTTCCCCTGCTTCTCTTAGCTTGAAAGAGTGACTCAAAAATTACAAACACTTGTCCTTGGAAGCAGATGCTCATGAGATATTAAAAGGTTTGTTTGGATAATTGTATCTGGAACGACTTTTAGAAAAAAAAAAAAATTTATTTGAATTAAAATTAATTTTTCTTATAATTAATTTGTAAAAGTTTAACATTTTTTAAGAAAAATTATGCAAAAAAAATTCTACAAACTAATTATTAAAGAAATCAATTTTAATTTATAAAAAAATAATTTTATTTTTTATTCATATTTTTCTTACTTAAAATTTTTTAGAAAGTAATGTATCTCAACAAATAAAACAAAGCATAAATAGCATACAATAAATGCACCTCCTTAGCACAAAACAGGTACGTATAAAAACTCCTTTAAACGTTGTATTTTGTTTGGTAAATGCCAATTCTCACATACACAAGCCTTTATCTCAATTGGGCATCGTGATTAATAGATTACTTAAATAATAATGAAACATTATTTAAAATTATACTAAGTATTTATAAAATAATTAATTATTTAATAAGAAGATAAAATTTATTTTTTTGAATAAGTAAAAAAAATTATTTTAAGCTGAAATCGTTTAAATAAACATATTAAAAATATAAATAATTACTCATTTTATTAAAATAAATGATTATTTTATTAAATAAGTTTAAACAAACCTATTCAAAAATATATGGTGGGTTTTGATTTGGCTATATATAAAAGACTATCAATTATGAATTATCAAATGTGGTCATTCTCTTTCTCCTAAATTGTGCTGCCTACAAGGACCAGGCCAACCCGCATGCATAGAAGAGCTTAAATTGTGAAAGTTGTTTGGGATATTAGACAAATAAAATTATTGTAATTTTCCTCATTGTGGTTCAGACCTGGATCGTGCCTAATAAACTTGTTGGTATGTAGAAAATAGATACAGCAGAGACTAAGAGTAGAATCTAAGTTTCAATTTCATTGATGCTTAATTGGAAACTATGAACTATTTATAAGTTAAGTCACGAGCATTTATCAAATTAAGCTGTGTGGTCCTGTTTATTGGCCAGAGCATTTGTCACTTGTCAGTATCTCCAACTTTCTCAATGTTTTTGTATTGAAGGGAAAACAGTGTTCACCATATTTAGGAATGTATTGGGTTTTATTTAAATTTAAACATCAGAGTGATTTACATTAGAGATGAGAAATCGATGCAATTTGGTGAGGAGAGTCTTCAACCCAATACAGTTCATCTAATGAAAATGAAAAAGCTAGTGTTGCTATGTTATGTGCTGATGAATTGCAAACTCTGTTTAGAGAGAAAGATCCCATTGTCGGTGACAACTCCTTTGTATCTTTATTAATTTTAATTTTATCAAGCCATATCAATTATGAAGTTGGTAGGCCACCAAAAAACATTGAAGTGGGTAAGTGATAAGTATCAAATGAAGACATGAAGTACTCAATATGTATTTTGAAATAATTAAGAACATTGTGGTTGGGAAGATTTATTTTAAGGATTAATAATTGAGAAAAAAATAATGGTGAATTATGATTCCCCAACTGTGTAGAATTGTTTTAGACTAACAGTGCATTAACATTAATTTCTTAATAATTATATAATGATTAGTACTAATTGAATATGGAAGTTTAAAAGTATTTTTTTTTTAAACGTAGACCAAGAACTATTCATGCTAGATGGTAAGTAAGAGATGATAAAGTGTATTTAATTAATTAGAAAAAATATGTACCTGAGACTTGTTAAGCTTAAAAGACTGAGGTCTTGCGCGATGAGTACGAGAGGTGCTTCTTCTGAATCGAATTTAATTCTCCATGTGATTGTTTACTAACTTATTATAGTAATCATTTAGCACTTTGCTTTTGTATAAATTTTAATGCATTGTCTAAAAGATTTGGCAAATGTTAACCAACGCTCTAAGGGCACTAGACTACTAGTTAAGGAAGTAAAAGAAAAAATATTTTTATTGAGATGCACTGGTTACTGGTTAGTGGTTAGTAAGATAAAAAAAAATAAAAATGAATCATAAAAGATATTGGACTATGGTTAAGTAATGAATAATGGGATACGGTAACATTTGGGTCAACATGGTTATTTATACACGTGTGTGTGAAAAAGGTTGGCCAAATTGACTAGAAGCGAATTCATATCCCAAATGAACGTGAGTTTGATTCTTATCGTGGTTGTGAAAACTTTGTTAGTGGGTAATTTATAAGTAATTCTATAAGCACTTATTGAACCATGAGGTATGTCTGTCTTCAACTCTACCGAGACCCAATTAAAGACAACCAATTAAAAATTAAGAACATTATTAGAAGTTAGATAACGACAATATCTTCTTTTACATTTTATACATTTTCCTTTTAAGTAGTTAGAAGACACATTTGTTAGGAATTTTCCTTCCCTATATATATGATTAATTTGTTAGACAAGAATAATATCATCATATGTTCTGTCGTTTAAATCTTGTTAATAATAATGGCGCCTTGTTCTCTCAAGGCTTTGTCTAGTCTTTTGCTCTGTTCCTTTATGATTCATTTTCTTCTCGCGTTTCAACATCGCTTCGCTGATGCAAACTCAATACTGATCGTAAATGCTTCCAACAATGCAAGGAAAATTCCCAACAATTTCCTTGGAGTATTCGTTGAGGTAAGCTTTCTTTCCCTCATTTTCTTTTGCTTCTTAGTGTACGTACTTAGCTTAAGCTATTTTTCAAACATAAATCATGATATTTCCCCAGGACCCTTTTAATGCTAAACGGGTTTTTAAATAGTTTAATAAATATATGAGTTCAAGACATTGTATAATAAAGTTTCCTCGTTGAACTTTATTGCAACCATGCATAATCGTTTTTGGCACTCATATAACTTTGTTCTTATATTATTATTTTTGGACATTTTCAATGAATTATCTGTTTTTTTTTTTTAAATCTCATTTCAATTCCAAAGAAGTCATCAATTTCTTTGATTTTTTTTTTCAGGAGATTAATCATGCTGGTGCAGGGGGACTGTGGGCAGAACTTGTTAGCAACAGAGGTTATTTTCATATTCCTAACCTTTTTTTCAACTTGTCTTTCCAGACCAAAGATTCGGTTAGATTTCAATGTTTTAGAAGTGATTTTGTTTTTCTATTATTATGAATTCACTTTTAGGGTTTGAAGCTGGAGGCCCAAACAATGCCTTAAATATTGATCCTTGGTCAATCATTGGAGATGAATCATCCATTTCGGTGTCAATTAATAGTACCTCTTGCTTTGAACGTAATAAAGCTGCATTGCAAATGAAGGTGTATTGTGGTGCTCACAAACCTTGCCCATATGGTGGTGTTGGTATTTCTAACCCTGGTTATTGGGGCATGGTAAGGAAATTAATATATACTTGACATTCACTCACACACATTATAAAAAAAAATAAAATCATATTTTATAAAAAAAATCATATATTTTTCTTGTATTCATACTTTAATAATAATAATAATAATTAAAATCTAATAAAAATAAGAGAATAATGATAATACATTGAGAGTGTAACATAATTTTATACTATCAGACAATCATAACTCTTTATTTATGATAAGTTAATTACACTTTTATAAAATTATTTTAAAAATCATTTAAATGTATGGTTATGATTTTCTAATAGTGTAAGATTATATTAGACTTTCAATGTACTACCCTTATTCTCAAAAAATAAATATGAAAAACTCATATAAATGTCACACTTTTATTATTCATAAGAAATTGGAAAATATTAGTTTATGTTATGAAGTAACTATTCTTATTCAGAATATTGAGAAAGGAAAGGGGTATAAGGTGGTCTATCATGTTAGATCAGAAGGAAAGTTTGATTTTCAACTTTCATTCACGGGCGTTGATGTTATAAAAGTGGCATCAAACAAAAGGTAAGTTCATTTTTTATTTAGAAGACATTGTAGAGATTGTACAACTAATTCCCACTAACCCATATATTAATTGTTTTATTGATTAAAACAACTAATAATGATTCTTGACAGACATGTTTATGGAGATAAAAAATGGAGAAGGGTGGAGACAATAGTGACAGCAAAAACTACTAATCACTTTTCAAGTCTTCAGATCACCACAACAAGTGAAGGGGTTTACTTGTTAGATCAGGTGTCAGTCATGCCATTGTACACTTACAAGGTTAGTATTTAGTAGAATAGCAATCACACCTTATAAATCAACAATTGTAGCTATTAAATTTGTATTTTAAAGAATAAAAATGAGAATAATAATAATAATAATAATTATTATTATAAGAAGTCTATATTGGTACCTCAATGACCCATTTCTAGCAATGCATTCTATTTTGTTTTGTTCTTTTCCTTTACCTCACTTCATTCTTCCTTTGAAATAGGATCATGGCTTTCGAAATGACCTTTTTCAAATGGTAGCAGATTTGAAACCAAAATTTCTAAGATTTCCAGGTATGCCAAAATTTTAAGTTTTCAAAGTGAGATTGTTTGGTACACAACATTGTTTAATATTATTCCATTATCAATAATATTTTTGGAATTTGACCTTCCAAAAAATTAGCAATGTAATTTGACCTTCTAAGAAGAAATATTATTATGCTCACGTATAATCTTGTGAAAATTCCACCTTAACCCTTGTAATGGAATAATGTTTCTTCTTTCTAAACTTTGATGTAAAACAAATCCTCTTAGATCTAACTATATTTATCAAAATCATGTTATTAGGTGGTTGTTATGTTGAAGGAAATTATCTAAAAAATCGGTTTCAATGGAAAGATACTATTGGACCATGGGAAGAGAGACCAGGCCACTTAGGAGATGTTTGGAACTATTGGAGTGATGATGGATTAGGTTATTTTGAGTACCTCCAAGTGAGTATTCTCATACAAATATCATTAAATTTGTCATACTTTAGTTGAAAATATATAATATGATTTAATATTTTATTGAGTAATAGCTAGCAGAGGATCTTGGTGCATTGCCAGTCTGGGTTGTTAATGCTGGTATATTCTTCTTCCCTTAGTTAAATTTTATCCTCAACAAAAATGATTTGAATTTGTCTGTGTTATCTAATTAATTGAATGTTTCATTTAGGTTTCAGCCTTCACGAGGAAATTAATGCATCATCCATAGCACCTTATGTGCAAGTACATCATTCTTCCCTTGCTTTTTATTTAATTTATGAATTTGTATTTTTATATTTACTATTATTCTAAAATCTTTTCATTAAAAGGATGCCCTCGATAGCATTGAATTTGCAAGAGGCTCTCCTACATCAACATGGGGTGCTGCTAGAGCTGCAATGGGACATCCTAGTCCATTTGACTTGAGATATGTTGCTGTTGGAAATGAAAATTGTTGGCAAACATATAATAATTATCAAGGTTTGTATTTTTTTTTTATTGTTTCTTATTATTCTTTGAGCATACAAATGTAAACCATTAATTAAACTTCCTTTTTTTGTGAATAAAAAAAATTAATGAAACTTCTTATTAAATGTAAAAACTTGTTTTGCATAGCTCAACACCTTTGTTATTTGTACGAATCAAAAGCTTGATGTTATTCAATTATTAACATGTTTGTTTTGTTTCGTTTTAGTAAACTACCTTAAGTTCTATGAGGCTATAAGAGTTGCTTATCCAGATATTCAAATTATCTCTAATTGTGATGCTTCCAGCCACTCATTAAATGATCCAGCTGATTTGTTCGAATATCATGTAATGATAATGTTTACGCATTAATTACTTTTTGAACTTTCATTTTGTTGGTTTAACTTTAACAAGTGTGTTAATTTTTTTATATATTTTTTTTCATTTGTCAACTTATTATCCTTCTTAATGTTTCATGTTTTTATTAGGCATATCCAAGCTCCAATGACATGTTTTCTCAGTCTACCAAGTTCGACCACACATCACGATCTGGTCCAAAGGTTTGATCAATTGTGTTCTAACGAACACTCTTCTAATTCATTATTTATCAATTGTTTATTTATTCATACTCTAATATATATGAATTCTCAATCTGATTCTACAGGCTTTTGTTAGTGAATATGCTGTGCAAAGTGATGCTGGAAATGGAAATCTTTTGGCTGCTGTGGCTGAAGCTGCATTTCTTATCGGATTAGAAAAGAATAGGTATGCCATAAATGTTTTTCAATGTACTCTGTTTCGGTTTTATGAGTTTTTTTATAGCCTTAACCGCATAAAGTTTTTCATTTATATTATTTTTCTGATGCAGTGATATTGTCGAAATGGTTTCTTATGCGCCACTTTTCTTAAATATAAATGACAAGAGGTAAGCAACTTTCTTATAGTTTTGCATTGAAAACTAGCCTCTACCCTTCAATCATTCATCATATTCTTGTAACATAGAATAAGCATTTTGAAAATTTACTGTGTAAATGTGTCACCGCAGGTGGATTCCCGATACAATCGTGTTTGACTCGTATCAGGTTTATGGAACTCCTAGTTATTGGGTGCAAAAACTCTTCATTGAGTCCAGCGGAGCAACATTTCTAGACTCAACACTCAGCACAACTTCATCTAACAAAGTTATTGCATCTGCAATTATTTGGCAAGATTCTCCAGAGAAGAAAAAATACCTAAGAATAAAGGTAACTTAAGTTGAAACTCTTTGCTATATGGTGTAGAAGCTTTTCACTAGCACTATATTCACTAGGAGTTGTTGATTTCCGCAGGTAGTAAACTTTGGAACAACATCTGAGAGTCTTGAAATTTATATAAATGGATTGGAATCAAATGTGCAACAACATGGTTCTACAATAACAGTGCTTGAATCAAGCAATGTAGTGGATGAGAATTCATTCAAAGAGCCGACGAAGGTACAATTTGGTTTTTCTGTGCTTGTGTTTTATACATTGCATACAGTTGTGGCTAATTAGCATGTAAACTAAACAGTGTCATTTATCATTATAAACACAGGTGGTGCCACAAACAGGTTCATTTGAGGATTCTGCTGGCAAACACATGATTGCTATTCTCCCTTCCTATTCAGTGATATCATTGGATTTGTTGATATGATTAGAATCAAGTTTTACAGGATAGGAATAATGAATGTTTCTAAAGTAAAATTGAAAAGATTGTGGCTTTTTTTCTATATTATCAAGAAATGCAATGTTTTGTGGGTGGATAAATTGAAGACTAGCAAATGTAGCAGTTTTCTTACAGTGACAAGACCAACTTACCTGCATAGAAAAGCTGAACTGGTGAAAGTTATCTAGAAAACAGATACAGATAGCTAGTGAGAGTAGCATGCAATTGGTGCTTAATTGGCAGCGATGTACCATTTATAAGAATCATAATGAAATCAATGTCATCAGACATTATTTTAATCACAAGACACAAGGATTTAAATAACCCATGGAACTGTATATTGGCTAGAGAAATTGTAGGTGTGTGCAATTTTTTATTTTGCTGTATTAATAAGAATACGCTAGCTCACCATATCTATCTATCTATATATCTATAAATACAATCATAGGCTGCCAGGTTGTTGTATTATGTTTTGTTACATCAACATATTTGTTGATGTTTCATTCTCTAACTTCATTTCCTCATCTCTCATCTCATCAACCCTTACCTTTTTTTAACTTTTATAACTCATATATCTGCATTTAGTGTCATTATATTGTATGCTCATACAAATTGCTACTAAGAAACAACTCATCCTCCCTCATTTCTAAAGTTATTATAACAACAATGAATGTTTAACGGTAACAACTTATTTAATGTTTATTTGATTACAAAAACTCTCCCCCTTATTATTGATTCTAACATAAAAATCAAGCAACACATAAGAATGACCATGATGAGAAAGAATCATCTAACAATTTATATTAATGAATCTTCATATTGTGATGAAGATAAGAAGGTGCATTTTTTTCTTTGACAAATTAAATTAATAAATTTGTAACTTTTTATTTTTATTTTTAAATAATAGGACTAACATGTTAATGGGCGGGTTGGTGTAGATCAACATGATTTTACCTGTCAATTATTGAGAGGAATGCGCATAAAATGTTGAGAGTGATAGAGTCATGATATGATATCAAATGTTAGTTATCTCACTCCATTTATCTATATATAATATAAATCTTGAGCTATGCAACCATAAATTGTTATGTTCTTCCCAAACTGTATAAACTTCTTACAAAGCGTACAACTTTCTGGATGTAGATGATGATATCTATACATATGAATCTTATATATCTATAGATAGATATATAGATATATCTATAGATAGATATATAGATATAAAACATACAATGAAGTACTACACGAAGGAATCCAAATTTGTCGAATTACTCATGGTTGTGACAACATTCAATGCAATGGTAAGTCATATAAACATTCTCTAATTGTAGCTTGAATTATGGATTATTTTCCATGGATTTAAATCCGTGGACAAAATATGCATTATCTAATGATTATTTTCTATGAATTTTAATTTGTGGGTAATTTATGCTTTAAATTGTGAATATTTTTCCACGAATTCAAATTTGTCCATAGTTCAAAATTATTGACAAATTATCCATAAATAAATGTGTCAATATTACAATATGTGGGTAATTAATTATTAAACTAAAAAAAATTTATATTTACCGACAAATTTATCCATAGATAAAATTACCCATAAATAACTAAACAAAATCCATAGGTAACTTTTAAAATATTTTTTTTCGTCTTAATTTTCACTTTTTTTTATATTTCAAAAATAACTTAGACTAATCTGTAGGTAACTTTTAAAATTTCTTTTTCATTTCTCACTTTCTTTATATAATTAAAAAATTACTGATAGGTAATTATTAAACTAAAACAAAAATATTACCTATAGATTTATCCGTAGAAACAATATCCGTAGACATCTTTTAACTTTTTCTTTCTTAGTTATTTATTTTCGTTGTCCCTTGTATTTTATTTTATTTTCGTTTCCCCCTCTTGCTTTATATTGATACACTCTTTTCAAAGTTCATACTAATTAACGCAAACCCCTGAAAAGAATGACAATAGGGGAAATGGAGAACCGATGAAGAAAAGAAAATGGAGAAATGGACAAAAAAGTCAATGCAAAGAACCGCATTGACGTTGGGAGAAGCAGTTGAAGGAGAAGTGGGAGCAAATCTCAACACTACGGAGGCTGATCTCGATTAGACCACTTACCATTTTCTAACTATGCATTATCCATCAAACACTATTGTGGAGAATGTCGAAGAAAAATTGATTGCTGAGGAGTTGAATTATGATAAAAATGATCTAAATGATTTATCACATCAATATCTCTCTTCCTTGACCACTGAACAAAGACATGCTTATGATACAATTGTCAATGCTATCTATGCAAAAAATGGTGGATTTTTCTTTGTTTATGGATATGGTCGAATAAGAAAAACATATATTTGGAACATCCTGTCAGCATGTATACGCTTGAAAGGTCATATTGTTCTAAATGTTGCCTCGAGTGGAATAACTTCCCAGTTGTTGCCAGGAGGAAGGACAACACACTCAAGGTTCAAAATTCCATTATCTATATTAGAGAATTCAACATGTAACATTAAGCAAGGTAGCCCATAAATTAATCATATGGGATGAGGCTCCAATGATGAATAAGTGGTGTTTTGAAGCTTTAGATAGGTGTTTGAAAGACATTTTAAGATATTTTAAATCATATAACCCAGAGTTGCCATTTAGAGGAAAAGTTGTGGTATTGGGTGGTGACTTTAGACAAATTTTACCAATTATTCTCAGGGCATCCAAATGAGATGTAATGAATGCACCAATAAATTCTTCTTACCTATGGCATTTTTGTAAAATTCTTCACTTAACGAAGAACATGAGACTTGCAAATGGTTCTTCAAGCTTAAATCAATCAGAGATATTAGAATTCTCATAGTGGTTGTTGGATATAGGTGATGGTAATATTGGAAAATCAATTGATGGAGAGTCAAAAATACAAATACCTGATGAAATGCTTATAAAAAACAGCTTATCAAGGTTTGATGACTTGGTTGATTTTGCTTACCCTGATCTCTTAAGTAACATGTCAAATATAAAGTACTTTAGAGAAAGAACAATCTTGGCCCCAAATATTGAATTAGTTCAAAAGATAAATGATTATATGATGTCAAATATACTTGGAGAAGAGAAGATTTATTTGAGTTTAGATTCAATATACAAAGAAGATGGGAATGTAGAAAGTGAGTTAGATACAGTTTCCCCTGAGATGTTAAATGCCATAAATTGTTGTGGACTACCTTCACATAAATTCTGATGAGAAACATAGACCAATCCAATGGATTATGTAATGGAACAAGAATAAAAGTAAGAAGAATGTGAGAGCATGTACTTGAGTGCACAGTACTAATTGAGACTTCTGTTGGAGACAATGTTCTTATTCCAAAGACGAGCATGATTACAAATAACTCAAATTTGTCAATCCAATTTCAAAGAAGACAATTTCCAATGTGTTTATTTTGGAATGACAATTAACAAATCACAAGGACAAACACTTTCCTATGTTGGATTGTATCTTCCTCTACTAGTGTTTAGTCATGGACAGTTGTATGTTGCTTTTCAAGGGTTAAAAACAAAAAGGATTAAAGATATTTAAAAATGAAGACAATTGTGATCTTAATACCACAATCAATGTTGTCTATAAATAAGTGTTTGAAAATTTAATTTAAGTAATTATAATTTTTCTTTTGTATATTTAATGATATGCAATTTAGTATATATTTTTGTAGCCATTTTTTATAACTTTTTTTTTGTTTAGATCAACTACATGTCTTGGTTAATGGTTTAATTAACATGAAAAGAATATAAAATTATTTTACACTAATAATATATGAGCATTAAACTCTTGTTTTAATATAACATTTTTTAAAATATTTAAATAAATATTTTTTTAAAAATTAAATAATATATATTTTTAAATAATACTCGAGCACATGTTATCCAACTTATACTTTACATATTTTCACTTTTAATTTACAAAAAATCATGATTAAAGTATTTGTTTCACTTTTCTAATAACCACTATTTTTTTATAAATTAAAATTTTAACTTAAAAAAATTACTATAAAAAATATTTTTTAGGTATATATTATTTTAAAAAAAATTAAATTATATAGCAATCATTAAAAAACTTGCTCGTGTTCAGCACGAGTTACTACACTAGTTACCCATAAATAAATGCATCAATATTACAATATGTGGGTAATTAATTATTGAACTAAAAAAATAAATTTTTCCATAGATAAAATTATCCATAAATAACTAAACAAAATCCATAGGTAACTTTTAAAATATTTTTTTTCTTCTTAATTTTTACTTTTTTTATATTTCAAAAATAACTTAGACTAATATGTAGGTAACTTTTAAAATTTCTTTTCTTCTTTTTCATTTCTCACTTTCTTTTATAATTAAAAAAATTATTGATACGTAATTATTAAACTAAAATAAAAATATTACCTATAGATTCATCCGTAGCTAACTAAACAAAATTCGTAGACATCTTTTAACTTTTTCTTTCTTTCTTAGTTATTACTTTTATTTATTTTCGTTGTCCCTCGTGGTTTTTTTTTTTTTTTTTTTCATTTCCCCCCCCTCTTGCTTCATATTGATACATTATTTTCAAAGTTCATACTAATTAACGCAAACCCCCGAAAAGAACGACAAGAGGGGAAATGGAGAACTGATGAAGAAAAGAAAATGGAGAAATGGACAGCAAAGTCGATGCAGAGAACCGCGTTGACGCTGGGAGAAGCAGTCGAAGGAGAAGCGAGAGCGGATCTCAACACTACAGAGGCTGATCTCGACTAGACCCCTTACCATTTTCTTCGCGTGTGCGTGCATGAAAGCGAAGCAACACCACACGATGGTTTCCTACTTCAAAGTGTTAGGAATTTATTTATTCCTAATTAATTAATATGGACTAAATATTAATTTTAGCATTTATATTAGTTATTCATATTTAGATGACTCAATTTAAATGATCTAATTCAGAGAGTCCTTAGACTGCCAATAGAAAATAATATGGAATTAATAAGTGAATTGTCAGTTTTACCCATTGGGGCATAATGGGAACTCTAATGGGTTAAAAACATAAAGCACGGTGATGGTCCCCAACATACCAAATCAGAAAACAGTTTTCTCCTCTCCCCATCTGAGAGAAAACGAAGGTCCCATCAGGAATAAAAGAGATTTGGTTGAGGAAGATCAATCAACCATTAGTTATTGATCAACAAAAGGCTTCCCGCTGTGCGTATCAATCACAATCTCTATGGAGTCAAGTATTTCTAAATCTCTCTTCTTCAATAATTTGACGTAATGCAATCTGCTCTCTCATTTGGTTATTTTATTTGGTTAATCTAAATATCCAACAAGTGGTATCAGAGCCACCGTTATTGTTAGATTATTGGGATTAAAGTATAGATTGGATTTTTATGTGAATCCCTCTTTTAATTTTATGAACCCTAATTTATTTAATTTTTGGGGAAAAATTAATGTATGTAATTTTTATTAAGAATATTTTGGCATGATTTGTTTTTGCCGTGTTTTTCTCCCACTGTGCTACGTCGTCACTTTTAAATTTGTGATGTACTGTTTGGATCTATGCCTCATAAATTGAAAAGTGTGGCGCGTAACTTTTGAGTGTGACGTCTATTTGTGTTTAAGAATTGTGTGAGGATACTGTGCGTTTTTTTTTTATATATACATTGATTTTATATACAAGGTATGTGAAGATTGTTTAATTTTTTTTTGGAAATTGGGTACGCATGCCTATCAATTCATGTGCACTATGTTTGATATTTTGCAATTGATCTTTCAATTTGTATGAACTATGTGTGAACGGTGCTTAGTGCTTCACGCTTTGTAATTTGTATATATATATTTTTTAATTTTGTGCACAATGATTAAAAAAAAAAAAATTGGAATTAGTAATTTTATTCATTGTTCACAAATTAGTAATGATTATTTTCATATAATTATTACTATTAGTTTGGGTGCAAATTTTATGGACTCTTCTTATTTTTTTATGTCTGGTAATTTTTAATTGAGTTGGTTGAAACAATACATTACCAAAGTAATCCCTATTGTGTAAACTGATTTGATTAAAATTACATAGATGTTTGTATGAGATTATTTATGCGAATTGTGCTCGGCCCAAAGGAAGACACAATTTGGCCAAATAATAACATACTTTGTGATGATAAGTATGTAACAATCATAAAGTAATTTTTTTTTCATGTGAATAATAGTCGGTCCAAAGAAAGGCTATTATTTGACAAAACTGATTGTTAATATTTGATCATTGCGTAGAGAGTACCATTTACAAATTAATTTTTTCTGTCCAAAGACTGGGAATTAATGTTGTATTAGGTATCTTGTTACGAGTCCATTGTGTGAAATATTTGCATGTTTTGTTTTATATATATAATTTTTTATATATATATATATATGGAATATTTGGTAATTTATTATCATGTTTATTAATTTAATTTTTGTTCTCTATTTTAGTTGCCACTGCTGTGAATGTTTCTGCTCAAGTAAATTCTATCCCAATGTTGAATGGGACGAATTTTAAGGTCTGGAAGGAAACCGTAGAAATTGTTCTCGGTTGTATGGATTTGGATTTAGCACTGAGGGAGGAACCACCCATTTCCACTTCGGAAGTCTCTAATGAGGCAAAAATTGAGAAATGGGAGAGGTCCAACCGAATGTGTCTTATGATCATGAAGCGCTCTATACCAGAGGCGTTTCGAGGCTCTATTGTTGAGGGTCAAAGTGCAAAGAATTTTCTTGCGGAAATTGAACAATACTTTGCCCAGAATGAAAAGGTGGAGACGAGCAGCCTTTTGGCTAAACTCATCTCCATGAGGTATAAGGGCAAAGGAAATGTCAGAGAGTACATTATAGAAATGTCCAATCTTGCATCAAAACTTAAGGCACTAAAGTTAGAGTTTGGTGAAGACTTGCTTGTGCACTTGGTTTTGATCTCACTTCCTCCACACTTTGGACAATTCAAAGTGAGTTATAACACTCAAAAGGACAAATGGTTCTTAAATGAGCTTATATCTCAATGTGGGCAAGAGGAAGAGAGGTTGCGGAGGGATAGGACTGAAAGTGCTCATTTGACTTTGACCTCTCACAATAAAAAAAAGGAAAAATGCTAAGGATGCTGCAGAATGGTCTTCTCAGCAGAAGAAATCAAAGAAAGTTGAAGAATTTACTTGTTACTTCTGTAAGAAGTCGGGACACATGAAGAAAGAGTGTCCCAAGTATGCCGCTTGGCGTGTAAAGAAAGGTAAATTTTTTACTTTTGTTTGTTCTGAAATTAATTTAGCTTTTGTACCTATGGATACTTGGTGGGTGGATTCTGGTGCTACTACTCACATAAGTATAACTATGCAGGGTTGCCTGTGGAGTCGACCGCCAAGTGATGATGAAAGATTCATCTTTGTGGGCGATGGACAAAAGGTTGCAGTAGAGGCTATTGGAACTTTCAGATTACAGTTAAAAACTGGATTTTATTTGGATTTGTTTGAGACATTTGTTGTATCGTCTTTTAGGCGGAATTTGATTTCTATTTCTAGTTTGGACAAATTTGGATTTTCTTGTTCATTTGGAAATAATAAAGTTAGTCTCTACCAAAATTCAAATATTGTTGGTTCTGGTTATTTAATTGATAATCTTTACATGCTTGATGTTGTTGGTTCCTATATTGAAATACTGCAAACAACACGTGGTACAAAACGAAAATTAATTGAGAACTCAGCCACTTTATGGCACAAGCGTTTAAGCCATATCTCTAAACAGAGAATTCAGAGACTTGTGTTAGATGAAATTCTTGATCCATTGGATTTGTCAGACTTTGATGTCTGTATTGAATGCATAAAGGGAAAACGAACAAACATAAGGAAATCAGGTCTTTGAAAGAGCTAAAGACGTCTTAAAACTAATACATCTTTCGATATTTGTGGTCCATTCCCTTCAGCATCTTGGAATGGACAACAATATTTTATTACGTTCATAGATGACTTTTCTAGATACGGTTACCTATATTTAATACATGAGAAGTCCCAATCCCTAGACGTTTTTAAGACTTTCAAAGCTGAAGTTGAACTTCAACTTGGAAAGAAAATTAAAGTTGTCAAATCTGACCGTGGTGGTGAATACTATGGCAGATATGATGGATCAGGAGAACAACGTCCAGGGCCTTTTGCGCTTTTTCTCAAAGAGTGTGGAATTGTTCCGCAATACACTATGCCAGGCAAACCTAGCATGAATGGTGTAGCAGAACGAAGAAATCGAACTCTTAAGGATATGGTAAGGAGTATGATTAGTCATTCATCTTTGCCAGAGTCCCTTTGGGGAGAAGCATTAAAGACTGCAGTTTACATCCTTAATAGGGTGCCAAGTAAAGCAGTTAATAAAACCCCTTATGAACTTTGGATTGGCAAAAAGCCAAGCATCAAACACTTGCACATTTGGGGTTGTCCAGCTGAGGCACGGCCTTATAAGCCACATGAAAGAAAGCTGGACGCAAGAACAGTTAGCTGCTACTTTGTTGGCTATGCTGAACGCTCTCGGGGCTATAAGTTTTACAATCCCACTTCAAGATCATTTTTCGAAACGGGAAATGCGAGATTTCTTGAGGATATTGAGTTTGGGAAGGAAGAGAACATAAGGAATGTTGTCTTTGAGGAAGAACCTGTCATTGACAGTGACCAAGTCCTCATACCTATTACTGTTCAGGACACCACTCCAGTAATAGAAAACAATGTTCAAACTGTTGTTGATAACATTGTTTTAGAACAAGACAACAATGAGGTTCTCCTTCCAATACCTATAGAGCAACCTCAACAACCTCAAGAAGTGTAATTAAGAAGATCCATTAGAGAGAGGAGAAGTGCAATCCCAGATGATTACATTATCTTTCTTCAAGAACATGAGGATGGTGTTGGTTTAACAGAGGAGGATCCAATCAACTTCTGTCAAGCTATGCACAGTTCTAACTCTAAAAAATGGATCGATGTCATGAAGGATGAGATGAAGTCTATGCAAGACAATGACGTTTGGGATCTCGTTGAATTACCTAAAGGTGTGAAACCCATTGGTTGTAAATGGATATTTAAAACCAAGAAGGATTCAAAGGGTAATATCGAGAGATATAAGGCTCGTCTAGTTGCTAAAGGCTTTACTCAAAAAGAAGGCATTGACTATAAAGAAACCTTTTCTCCAGTATCTTCAAATGATTCTTTTAGGATAATAATGGCACTAGTAACTCATTTTGATTTAGAGTTACATCAGATGGATGTTAAAACTGCGTTTCTAAATGGTAACATTGAAGAAATAATCTATATGGTGCAACCAGAAAACTTTGTGTCTGGTAACCAAAAGTCTATGGTGTGCAAACTAAAGAAATCCATCTATGGTCTCAAACAAGCTTCCCGTCAATGGTATTACAAATTCCATCAAGTCATTACCTCATATGGTTTTGAGGTAAATGTGGTTGATGATTGTATATATCATAAGTTCAGTGGGAGTAAATACATATTCCTAGTATTATATGTCGATGATATATCCTGCTTGCTAGCAGTGATATAGGCTTCTTACATGAGACCAAGAGATTTCTAACGGAAAATTTCGAAATGAAAGATCTTGGGGAAGCCTCCTTTGTGCTAGGCATCAAGATACTAAGAGATCGCTCTCGAGGTATCCTAAGGCTGTCACAAGAGAATTATATCGATAAGGTTCTAGAAAGATTCGGCATAAAAGATAGTAATCCAGGGGACACCCCTATAGCTAAAGGAGACAAATTTAGTCTCAAACAATGCCCCAGTAATGACCTTGAAAGAACTGAGATGCAAAAAATTCCCTACTCATCAGTAGTGGGAAGTTTAATGTACACTCAAGTTTGTACTCGTCCCGACATATCGTTTGTTGTGGGAGTCTTGGGTAGATACTTGAGTAATCCTGGAATACAGCACTGGAAAGCAGCAAAACATGTAATGCGTTACTTAAAGAGAACAAAAGGATACATGCTTACCTATCAGAAGTCTGATCATCTAGAGATCATTGGGTACTCGGACTACGATTTTCTTTGGATGTCAAGATAGCAAACGCTCCACATCTGGATACATATTTATGTTAGTGGGGAGCTATCTCTTGGAAGTTCGTTAAACAGACTTTGATAACTCCTTCGACTATGGCTGCGGAGTTTGTTGCTTGTTTTGAGGCATCTAATCACGGAATGTGGCTGCGAAACTTTGTCACTGGTCTAAGAGTGGTCGATCACATTGAAAGACCATTGAAAATTTACTGTGACAATAACTCAGCAGTTCATTACTCCAACAGTAATAGGAGTGCAACTAAGTCAAAATTCATTGACATTAAGTTTTTGGTTGTTAAAGAAAGAGTTCAGAATAAACAGATTTGCATAGAACATATAGGGACTCATTCCATGCTAGCTGATCCACTTACTAAAGGTCTGGTACCTAAAGTCTTTCATGAGCACACTGCTCATATGGGTATAATTCCTGATAGTACCTAAGTTTAGTGGGAGTCTGAGTTATGTTCTATATTTTATGTTTCTCAAACATTTTATTATTTGGATTTTCTGCAGAAATAAAGTTGATGTTTATCATCTTATTATGAATTTATGTTATGTTTTGTATGCGATTTTATTGTATTTGGATTGATCTCTATAAAGAATAAAGTTTGGACTAATTGAAAATAAACATGATTAAGATCACATGACATGTTATTTTCATATCACTTATCCATATTTGATCTATGTCATCAAATATAAGTAACAATGGTGATCATTGTGCCTTAGTCACGTTGAGGTTGTGACGAAAACCGCAGTAGTTCCTTGTTCTTATATGAGATGGACCAGATTGTTAAAGGGGAGTCTAAAAATGAATAACGTACGGTTGCGCGCCTAAAGAACTCTGTGATATAAATATCTAAGATTAATATGAAGTCCAAGTGGGAGATTGTTAGGAATTTATTTATTCCTAATTAATTAATATGGACTAAATATTAATTTTAGCATTTATATTAGT
This sequence comes from Amphicarpaea edgeworthii, assembly GCA_014843725.1. Classification (NCBI taxonomy): domain Eukaryota; kingdom Viridiplantae; phylum Streptophyta; class Magnoliopsida; order Fabales; family Fabaceae; genus Amphicarpaea; species Amphicarpaea edgeworthii. The sequence continues at coordinate 9,501,269 of CM026325.1, forward strand.
TATTCATATTTAGATGACTCAATTTAAATGATCTAATTCAGAGAGTCCTTAGACTGCCAATAGAAAATAATATGGAATTAATAAGTGAATTGCCAGTTTTACCCATTGGGGCATAATGGGAACTCTAATGGGTTAAAAACATAAAGCACGGTGATGGTCCCCAACATACCAAATCAGAAAACAGTTTTCTCCTCTCCCCATCTGAGAGAAAACGAAGGTCCCATCAGGAATAAAAGAGATTTGGTTGAGGAAGATCAATCAACCATTAGTTATTGATCAACAAAAGGCTTCCGCTGTGCGTATCAATCACAATCTCTATGGAGTCAAGTATTTCTAAATCTCTCTTCTTCAATAATTTGACGTAATGCGATCTGCTCTCTCATTTGGTTATTTTATTTGGTTAATCTAAATATCCAACACAAAGTGCGCCCCGAAGCTAGCGATTACACCATATTCATGGGCCTTTGAGAATGAGAAACTCATCAAATATGGTTTTCACGAAGACATCCGGTAACTAACCCTAATGATATTCATATCTTTTATTAATTCCTCAATTTGCTCTTATTCATTTCCTCAAATCTGATGAATCTGATGGAAATTGTTCATATTACCTAAATTTTGAATTCAATAATCCTAAATTTTTTTTGACAACAAATCTTTTTATCATGAATTCAATGAACCCTAAATTCTTTATGAATATTATGAATTTAATGACAATAAATTTGGTGGTTATAATGGATATTATGAATTTAATATAATGAATATTATGAGTTCAATGACCAATAAGTGACCCTAAAAAATTTGGTAGCAAAAATGAATCTTTATAATGAATTTAATATTACTCAATAATCCTAAATTTTGTTGCAACAAATCTTTTTATTATGAATTTAATGACCTTTGGTGACCCTAAATTCAATGGTTATAACGGATATTATAAATTCAATGACCATAAATTTTGTGGTTATAATGGATATTATGAATTCTTTACGAATTCAATGACCCATTAGTGATCCTAAATTCAGTGGTAATAATGGATCTTTATAATGAATTCTTCATGAATTCAATGTCTTCTGGCAACCGATCTTTTTATTATGAATTCAATGCCTTTCGGTGATCCTAAATTCTGTGGCTATAATGGATATTATGAATTCAATGACCCTAAATTTAGTGACTATAATAGATATTATGAATTCTTTACAAATTTAATGACCCATCAGTGACCTTAAGTTCAATGGCTAAAATGGATCTTTATAATGAACTTTTCGTGAATTCAATGTCCATTGGTAATCTTAAATTTTATGACAATGAATCTTTTTATTATGAATTCAATGATACCCGATGACCAAAATTTTGTGACTATAATGGATATTATGAATTCAATGACCCTCCCATAAATTGGGTGGCAAAAATGGATATTTATTATGAAATTTTTCGTGAATTCAATCTTAAATTTTGTGGCAATATTTTTTTTATTATGATTTTTTATGAATTCAATGATACAACCCTAAATTTGGTGGCAAAAGTAGAACTTTATTATGAATTCTTCATGAATTCAATGTCCTCGGTGGTTCTAAATTATGTGGTAACAGATCTTTTTATTATGAATTTAATGACCATCGATGACCCTAAATTTGGTGGAAAAAATGGATCTTTATTATGAAATTCTTCATGAATTCAATGTCCCTTGGTGATCTTAAATTTTTTGGCAACATTTTTTTTTATTATGAATTTTTATGAATTCAATAATACGACCTTAAATTTGGTGGCAAAAGTGAAACTTTATTATGAATTCTTCATGAATTCAATGTCATCGGTGATACTAAATTTTGTGACAACCATTTTTTTTTTTATGAATAATATATGAATTCAATGACCTCAGTGACCCTAAGTTTGAGGGCAAAAATGGATATTCATAATGAAATTCTAATGTCCCTTGGTGATTCTAAATTTTGTGGTAACAAGATTTTTTTTTATTATGAATTCAATAGCCTTCAAGTGACCCAAAATTTTGTGGCAATGGCGGATTCTTCATTATGAGATTGGTTGTGTGTCTTATCCTTTTGCTTCCCATTCCTCTCATTCTTTTCAATGCAATATCTTCTCTTCTATTCTCATTTCTTATAGTTACTTTCTCTTTATTGCATTCTATTCTCTTTTATTTTAATTTCTTATAGTTTAAAAGTTGTGAAGCTCCAATTTTTTTTTACTGCTAGCATGATATTTCTTGCCCAAACAACATAAATTATGGAAAATACTGTTAAGTTTTTCTTTGTTGTTATATTTATTCTTCAAAAGAACTCAAGATAAGTTCAATTGGCCATTCATTCACTTTGAATCATCTATAACTCTATTCTTTTGAGTTAAAATTTTAGCCTACCATAATTATTATTTTTGGTCTAGTTATAAATTTTCTTTGGTTATAAACTTATCTGCAAATTTAGATGGAAATCATCTTGATGATGATAACAAAATTGAAATAAATTTAGACAATGAGTCTGCTAAAATTCTATTAAATTTTGAATTGCTCTCTATCTATTATTTTAATTCATGGAAATTGTGGAGTGCCATGGTCAAGATGACCAATGGTATTCCATTTATTTATTTTTGTTGTGAGTATTTAATTTAATCAATTTTGCTACTTAGCTATTTTTACTTGGATTTTAAAGAGGTAAGCTATGGTATTTCATCAAGCATTCAGTTGGTGATGTTGTTGTTGTTTTTTTTTTTTTTGTAATAGGTCTGTTGGAATTCTTGGCTAAGGTGTATACCAAGAAATTGATTGGTACTTTATCAATTTAATTTATCTTCTCAACAAGAGCTATACAGGACAGGTTTTGTTGCTTTTAATTTGCATTTATATATATTTTGGTTTGACCAGTGTTCTCTTCTTTCACTATTTTCTTCCTATTTTTCTTTTATCAATATTTAGAACAATATAGGCTACCGGAGATACACATTTGGCATTGATATTTGTTTTGTGTGCCATTTGCTTCCCATTCCTCTCATTCTTATTAGTACATTATCTTCCCCTCTATTCTCATTTCTTATCTTACTTTTTCTTTATTACATTCTCTTCTTTTTTATTTTAATATCTTATACTTAAAATGTTTTGAAGCTTAATTTTTTGATTGCCAGCAAGACATTTCCTGTCGAAACAACATAAATTATTGGAGAATTATTGAGCTGGTTTGTTTAAACTTATTTGGTGAAATAATCACTTATTTTAATAAATAAACAATTAGTAAAAACTCTTTAAAATAAAAGTTACTTATTTTTAATAAAGAAAAATTATAAATAAGGAACTTTATAATAAGCTACTCAGAGCTACTTATGTGGAGCTTATTTTCATGTTCTCTATTCCAATCCCAATAAGGTCAAATTTTGGAATAATTAGTATTTTTTTATCAGAAAATACCAATGATTAGTTTGTTAGATTTTGTTAGCGGGGGGAGTCGAATCCAAGATCTCTTCATCTGATTATATTTTAACTTTAAGGAGTTTTAAGTTAAAAAATAAATAAATATTAACAAACAATTTTTTACTTATTTTTTTAAGATCTCATTTATAACTTTAACTTAAAATAGCTTATAAGTTAAAAATAAGCTGAGTCAAACGGAGCCTTATTATAATTTTAAACAAAGTGGCCCATTAGCTTTAACTTAAATAAAAGGACAATTCTTAATAAAAAAAAACTTAAAAACTCTACCAAAAAAAATAAAAGGACAATTATACACGGACCTATACACAACCCGACCAATAGTAGCTATAAAACCTTAACAAAGCTTTGGCATGTTCTGAGTTTTCTAACCGTGGCTTGGTTCCTACTTCCTTCTTCGTTCGATGCTAAGAGAGTGAAAGAAACTATTCCTCCGTTTCTGTTGTTCTTCTTTCTCTCTCTTTCATTATTCTTGACTGGGGTTTCTGTTGTTTTCGGTTTGGTTTCTTTTGCTAATACGGAGAAGAATGAAAAGAAAGAAAGGAAACAAAAAAAAGCAAGAAAGAAAGGGTAGGCGAGCGAAATGGTGTCGCTTCGGAAATCTCCGGCGTTAGTGACGATGGGTGTAAAAAAAGAGATTGATGACGTTTAGTGGTTTGAAACACTAAAATGGTGAAGACGAAGAAAAAAATATATAATCTTTGGCACCGTGCACACAAAGCCTGAATTAGGTATGACAGTGGGGCGAAGTAAGGGCGAGATTAACCTCCCTAACCCTCGTCCCAGACATCCCAAATCATCCCCGCCCCCGCCCCCACCCCCCCCATTCCCGTCGGGGCTTAAAAATTTGACCCACCCCCATCCCCGTCGAGGATTGAGTTTCCCAACCCAATCTCATTCCCCATACACATGACAGTTTCAAATCATAAAATATTTTACATGATTGTCTCAGATGTTATGCGTAACACTCTCGTATAACACACTTCTATTTCTCATAAGAAACCAAATTGTTTCATTTATTTTATCAATAGAAATATTATTTAATTTTTTTTATATATAAAGTTATTATACAATGAGTTAAAAATATTATTTTATAATAAATATAATTAAATTAATGTTTAATATAAATTTTTAAACTAATGATTTATATCATAAATAGATAGATTACTCTAAGGTATTTATATAATTTATTATATTAACAGCGAGGACGGGTGTGGGTGTGGGTGAGAGGTGGGGATCACAATTTCCAACTCCAACCTCGTCCCTGACTTTCTTAAGCGAGGAAAACCCAAACCTACACCCATACAAGGTCAACTCGGGTTTTTCCCATCAAAATTGGGATGGGGATAAGGGTATCCCTACGGGTATGGTTCAATTGCCATGCCTAGCCTGAATCGATGATGTCTCTCTCTCGTTTGGAATTGGGTTAGGTGTCTCTCTGTTTTATTATTGATTGGGGTTTTTAGAAATGGTACTTCATTAAGCAAAAGTCACTTGGTTCCGAACATGATTTTTTTATGAATTGAATGACCCTCTCGGTTATCCCTAAATTATGTGGTAATTGAAAATCATATTTTTTTATTATGAATTTGTGACCCTAAATTTGTGCAAAACATGATTCTATATCATGAATTCTTTGTGAGTTTGTTGACCCTATAATTTGTGGCAAAAACAAATTTTTATTATGATGAATCTTTATGAATTCAATGGTACTCAAACCCTAAATTCGGTTTCATGAATTCAATTAAGTGATCCTAAATTTTGATTTTTTTTTTATGAATTCAATCACCTAGTGACCCTAAATTATGTGGATATTATGAATTCTTTATGAATTCAATGACCCTTGACCCTAAATTCGATGGTGGCAAAAATGCATCTTTATTAAGAATTCTTCATGAATTCAATGTCCCTCGTTTATCTTAAATTCGGTGGTGGCAAGAATTCTTCATGAATTCAATGATGTCCCTTGTGATCCTAAATTTTGTAGCTATAACAGATATTATGAATTCTTTATAAATTTAATGATGACCTTAAATTTTATGGCTATCGTGGATATTATGAATTCCATGTCCCTCAGTGATCCTAAATTTTATAACAACGGATTTTTTTAGGAATTTAATGACCCTTGGTGATTCTAAAATTTGGTGGTGACAAAAATGGATCTTTATTAAGAATTCTTCATGAATTCAATAATGTCCTTCGGTGTTCCTAAATTTTGTGGTGATGGATTTTTTTGTTATGAATTCAATGACCTTGTGACCCTAAATTTTGTGACTATAATGGATATTATGAATTCAATGACTTTGTAACCCTAAATTTGATGGTAAAAATGGATTTTTATTATGAATTCTTCATGAATTCAATGTCCCTCAATGATCCAAAATTTTTTGGCAATGGAATTTTTTATTAGGAATTCTTTGTGAATTCGACCTCGGTGATCCAAATTTTTCTAGCAATAACGGATTATTTATTATGAATTCAATGACCCGATGACCTTAAATTTGGTGGCAAAATTGGATTTTTATTATGAATTCTTCATGAATTCAATGACCTTTGATGATCCTAAATTTTGTGGCTATAACATATATTATGAATTCTTTATCAATCACCCTCTGGGACCTAAATTTGGTGGCAAAAATGGATATTTGTTATAAAATTCTTCATCAATTTAATGTCCCTCGGTGATCCTAAATTTTGTGGCAACGGATTTTTTTTATTATGAATACAATGACCAAAAATTCTGGGTCAATTCGTTGTGTCTTGTTTTTTTTGGTTCCCATTCCTCTCATTCTTATCACCTTCTCTTCTCTTTTATTTTAAGTTCTTATCTTAAAATGTTTTGAGGCTCCAATTTATTTTTTACTGCTAGCAAGACATTTGTTGCCCAAACAACATAAATCATGGAAACCGCTGTTGAGTTTTTCTTTGCCGTAGTATTCAGTCTTCAAAAGAACTCAAGATAAGTTCAATTAACCATTCATTCACTTTGGTTCATCTATAACTCTATTCTTTTAAGTTAAAATTTTAGCCTTCCATAATTATTATTTTTGTCCATTTGTAATCTTTCTTTGATTATAAATTGATTTGCAAATTTAGATGGAAATCATCTTGAAAATGATGACTGAATTGAAATAAATTCAGACATTGAGCCTGCTGAAACAAAAAGTTTTGCCACATGATTTTAATCTGGTCCTGATGGCTGATCTTTTTTACAATCTCCAAGATGATCAGGTGAGTAGAAACCTTTCTTTGACCTATCTGTCAGAAGATAGATGCATGTTGCTATAAAATTTCGTTAAATTTTAAATTGCTCTCTATCTCCGATTTTAATTCATGGAAATCGTGGAGTGGCATGGTCAGATAAAGAATGGTATTCCATCTATTTATTTTTGTTGTGAGCATTTAATTTCATCAATTTTAATATTTAGCGATTTTTACTTAAAGAGAGGTAAGCTATTACTTAAAGAGAGGTAAGCTATGGCATTCTATCTAACATTCGGCTGGTAATGCTTTTTTTTTTTTCTTCTATAATAGGTTTGTTGGAAATTGGAATTCTTAGCTAGGGTGTAATCCAAGAAATTGATTGGTAATTTATCAATTTAATTTATTTTCTAAACAAGAGCTATATAGGTTAGGTTGGTTACTTTTAATATTGCATTTATATAAATATAGGTTTGGCTAATTTGGTGTCTCTTCTTTCACTCCCTTCCTAATTTTCTTTTATCTATATTTAGAACAATGTAGGCTGTTGCAGGTACAAATTTGGCATTGATATTGATTGTGTTCCTTTTGCTTCCCATTTCTCTCATTCTTATGAATACATTATCGTCTCCTCTATTCTCATTTCTTATCATTACATTTTCTTTATTACATTCTCTTCTCTTTTATTTTAATTTCTTATGCTTTGAAGTTTTGAAGCTCTATTTTTTTATTGCTAGCAAGACATGTCTTGCCCAAACAACATAACTTATGGATAAGTTCAGCTAGACATTTATTTACTTTGGTTCTTCTATAATTCTATTCTTTTGAGTTAAGATTTTAGCATGTCATAATTATTATTGTTAGTCCAGTTATAATATTTTTTTGGATATATAATTCAAATTCAATACTTGATGGGTAATGGTAATTTGGTCAACATAACCAAGTATACAAAATGAAGATTACGCTATATTAATAATCATTGTTGATTGTTGATATGCACCTAATCTTGACTATGCAATGCAAGAATCGTTGGTGTCGCTGTTTGGATTTGGGTTAATGTGATTCTCTCTCTCCCTTCTGAGTTCATGTGTTCTTCTTGGTGCCCCCTTTTTCTCTATCCCTCCTAAGTGCCTCATCCTCTCTCTCTCTCTCTCTCTCTCCCCTATAGGTTCATGTATTCTTATTGGTGCTCTCTCTCTCTCTCTCATTTCCATCATTTCCAGTTTGTTATATTTGAATTTATTTATAATTAATGAGGAAAATGGTGTCTTTGTTATGGAAATGTCACTAATATCAATATGAATTCTTTATCAACATTTTGTTTATAATGAATTTTTATGAATTCAATAATACAACCCTAAATTTAGTGGCAAAAGTGGAATTTTATTATGAATTCTTCATGAATTCAATCTCCCTCAATGATCCTCAATTTTGTGTCAACCAATATTTTTTATAAATTTAATGACCCTCAGTGACCCTATTTGGTGGCTATAACGGATATTATGAATTCAATGACCCTCGGTAACCTTAAATTCAGCGGATATAACGAATATTATGAATTCAATGACTATCGATGACCCTAAATTTGGTGACAAAATGGATTTTTATAATGAATTCTTCATGAATTCAATGTCCCTCGGAGATCCTAAATTTTGTGGCAACAGATCTTTTTATTATGAATTCAATTACCCTAAATTTGGTGGCTATAATGGATATTATGAATTCAATGACCCTAAATTTGGTGGCTATAATGGATATTTTGAATTCTTTACGAATTCCATGACCTATCAGTGACCTTAGATTCGGTGGCAAGAATGGATCTTTATAATGAATTCAATGTCTCTCGAAAATCCTAAATTTTGTGGCAAACAAATATTTTCATTATGAACTCTTTATGAATTCAATGGCTAAAACGGATATTATGGATTCTTTATGAATTTAATAACATGAATTCTTTATGAATTCGATGACCCTTTGTGACCTTAAATTCGGTGGTTATAACAAATATTATGAATTCTTTACGAATTCAATAACCCATTGGTGAGTCTAAATTTGGTGGCAAAAATAGATCTTTATAATGAATTATTCATGAATTTAATGTCCTTGTTGATCCTAAAATTTTTGGTAGCAGATTTTTTTTGTGAATTCAATAATCCTCGATGACCCTAAATTCAGGGTGGCAAAAATGGATCTTTGTTAAAAATTATTCGTGAATTCAATATCCCTCCTTGGTGATCCTAAATTTTGTGGCAACGAATATTTTTATTATGAATTCTATATGAATTCAATGACCTTCGGCGACCTATAATGTTGTGACTATAACGAATATTATGAATTCTTTAGGAATTCACAATGACTCTTAGTGATCCTAAATCTGGTTGTAAAAATGGATCTTTAATTATGAATTTAATGTCCCCTTGATGATCCTAAATTTTGTGGCGATGGATTTTTATATAATGAATTCTACATGAATTCAATGTCCCTCGGTGATCCTCAATTTTGTGGTAACAAATATCTTATTATGAATTCAATGACACTCAGTGAACCTAAATTACGTAACTATAACATATATAATGAATTCTTTATAAATTCAATGATCTTTAGTAACCCTAAATTTGATAGCAAAAATATATCTTTATTATAAGTTTTTCATGAATTCAATTTCCTTCTGTGATCCTACAATTTTTAGCAATAAATATATTTTTTTTATTATGAATTCAATGATCTCTCGATGATCCAATTTTTTTTTTACAATAACGTATCATTTATTATGAATTCAACGACCCGATGACCCTAAATTTGGTGGCAAAAATGAATCTTTATTATAAATTCTTCATGAATTCAATGTCTTTCTGTGATCCTAAACTTTATGGCTAAGTAATCTTTTTATTATGAATTCTTTACGAATTCAATGACCCTCTATGACCCTAAATTCGATAGCAAAAATGGATTTTTATACTGAATTCTTCATGTATTCAATGTCCCTCGAAAATCTTAAATTTTGTGGCAACGAACATTTTTATTATGAACCATGAATTTAATAATCCTTGGTGACCCTAAATTCAGTTGCTAAAATGGATATTAAGAATTCAATGAATCTTGGTGATCCTAAATTTGGTGGCTATAATAGATATTATGATTTTTTTACGAATTCAATGACCCATCGATGACTCTAAATTCAACGATAAAATGGATCTTTATTATGAATTCTTCATGAATTCAATGTCCTTCGATGATCCTACAATTTTTTTCAACAAATATTTTTTTATTATGAATTCTTTATGAATTTAATGACCCTTCGACGACCCTTTTTTTTTTTTTTTGGCAATAACACATTATTTATCATGAATTCTTTATGAACGACCCGATGACCCTAAATTCGATGACAAAAATGGATTTTTATTATGAATTCTTCATGTATTCAGTGTCCCTTGGTAATCCTAAACTTTGTGACTAACAAAACTTTTTATTATGAATTCAATGACCTAGGTGACCCTAAATTCTGTGGCTATAACAAATATTATTAATTATTTATTAATTCAATGACTCATCGATGACCCTAAATTTAGTGGCAAAAGTGGATGTTTATTATAAAATTCTTCATGAATTCAATGTCCTTCGTTGATCCAAAATTTTGTAGCAACAAATTTTTTTTATGAATTTAATGACACTCAATGACTCTATAGTTTGTGGCAATAAAGAAATCTTTATGAATTCAATAACCATCGGTCACCCTAATTTATGCCACAAAAACATATTCTATATTATGAATTTTGTATGAATTCAATTGATGTCCCTATACTTTGTAGCAAAAAGGGATTCTTTATGAATTAAATGACCTTTAGTGATTCCAAATTTTGTGATAATAATGAATTATTTATGAATTCAATGACCCTCGGTGACCCTAATTTTTGTGACAAAAATGGATTCTATATTATGAATTCTTTTTTAATTCAATAACCCTCGATCACTCTATATGTTATGGAATAACAAATTCCTTATATGAATTCATTGGTATCCCTAAATCCTAGGACAAAAATAGATTTTTTATGAATTTGATGACCCTCGAAGACTATAAATTTTATAGCAATAATGAATTCTTTATGAATTCATTGACCATCGGTCACCTTATATCCTATGACAATGAATTATTTATATGAATTCAATTGGTGTCCCTAAATTCTGTGGCAAAAATGGATTCTATGAATTCTATGACCATGACTCTAAATTTTTTGGAAATAATGAATTCTTTATGAATTCAATGATCCTAAATTTGTGGCAATATTATGAATTCAAAATCCTAAGTGATCCTATATAATCTGTGACAATAATGGATTTGGATTTTATACTATAAATTTAATGATCTTTAGTGGCTCCAAACTTTGTGACAATAATGAATTCTTTATGAATTCAATGACTTTAATTTTTGTGACAATAATGAATTCTTTATTATGAATTCAATTACCCATTGTGACTCTATATTCTTTGGCAATAACAATTCTTTATATGAAGGCTTAAATAAGTTTTGGGTCCTTATAAAATACCTCTTTTTTACTTTGGGTTCTTATAAAAAATTTATTATGTTTTGGGTCTCTATAATACATATTTTTTTGTTTTGGGTTTCGATGACGTGACATCATCTTAACTATTAATATATGTTGAGATGGTGATGACCATTGGTGACTCTAAATTAATGGTTGAAATTTAGTTCATAAATCAAGTTGACTTATATAACTTAAATCGAAACATTAACATTTGTTCTTAAAACGATTAAAGTATGTTTTTTGTCCTCTAACTTTGTCAGTTTTCGGTTTTTGATTCCCAAACTTTTTTAAGTTTGATTTTAGTTCCCAGACTTTTATTTTATTATGAGTTTTAGTCATTTTCATCCATGTTCCATTAAATGTCTATTTTTTTTTCACATTTTAATTAACTTTTCACCACGTGTACATTTTTAATAATTTTAATTTTCCCAATTTTTTAATTGGAAAATTTTTTAAAATTTTTTTTTTAAAAAATTAGAAAATATACATGTGTATTAACATCTATGAAAAGTTAATTTAAAAAAAAAACCATAATTAATCCATGTGTTTATTTTTTTTAATGTTTTTAAAAAAATCCAATTAAAAAAATTCAAAAATTATTAAAAATGTACACGTGGTATAAAGTTAATTAAAATGTGAAAAAAAATATAAGTATTTAACGGAACATGGATGGAAATGACTAAAATCCATAATGGAATAAAAATCTTGGTATTAAAACCAAACTTTATAAAGTTGGAGGACCAAAAATATATTTTACTCTTAAAATAATTATGATTGTTTCATTCTCCATGTTTTAATTAACAATTTCATTTTTATCATCTGTGACAAATATATGGATTCTACAGCTTCACTATCTTGGGAATGGAGCAAAACGTTGTTATATACACTTTTTTTTTTTATTTGTTAGACCAATAGAGACTGTATTACCTATCAAATGGAAGAATTTAAATTTTGAATTTCCTAACTGTATCTAAAGTATGTTTGTTTTATCTTCTTTTTTACTTTAAAAAAAATACATTTTAAATGGTGAAATGCGTTTTTTTATGCTTTTAACAAGTTTTTCACATTCATCAAATGTAACAATTTAATATAATAATTATTTTTTTAACATCATTTTAATCTCTTCAAAATACATTATTTTATTTACGTATTTTTATTCGTGCATCGTGTGGGTCAATATCTTATTTATATAATTCTAAATGACATTTGTCCTAAAACAAATATTTATATAATAAAAAATAATATTAAGGAAATATAGAGATGTATGATTATTTATAGAAACAGTTAATTAAATTTTATAATTGTTGTTGAGACGGAGATGACCTAACATAGTAAAATACACGAGGTAAATTGAAAATAAACATCATGTATACAATTTGAAAATGTTACAATCATATCAATTTTACAATGTTAAAATAAACATTATAAATCCATTTTTCCATATAAATTAAAATTTACTTATCATTGTCGCAAGACTAAAAATATATTCTAATTTTTTTTATTTCTCACATTTACTGTGTCAATTTCACATACCAATCTAATAATTTTTTCTTCAAAAATATTTTCATAAAAAGTAACTAAACTTTTATTTCCAAATTTTTATTATTTTTAAGCATGGTTTAAAAATAAAAATAAAAAATTAATATAAACATTTAAAAAATTATAAAATTCTCTTATAGGAGCGGGATTAACTTTCCACCCAATAAATTAAGAATGCGCATGTTCTCCAACTAAAAAAAACAGTTTAAAGTTGTAAATTGTAACCTTACTTACCAAACAAAGTTTATGACTATATGAGTATTTGTTGATAGAGTGGTGTGGATGAAGACTGAAGGCACAGTGCGCACCCACACATCCACATGGCTTAGCTTATCCTTAAATCCCAATTCCAATTCTCTTCTTCATTTTCCCCAAAACAAAAACAAAAACAAAAAATAACCATGGCACTTCTCTCTTTCAATTCTCTAACACTCTCCTCTCTCCATTCACCATTGTTCCCCTCTTCTTCCTCCTTTGCTCTTCCCACCACCACTGGTAAGTATCAACTACACTTCACTCTTCTTTTTTTTTCTTAATTTCTCCGAAATTCATTTTGATGTTTTTTCATTCATTCTTAATTTTATCGAAATGCGTCAGCTTCAAGACTACATGTAGCTCTGCCCTCGAAGCCCTTGAGCGGAGTCCGAATTGCCGCACCCAGAAGGAGGACTGACGCGGTGGTTGTCTCCGCCGCCGAGGAATCGAGTGCGGCGGCGGAAGGCGGGTCGGCGGCGGAGGGCGAGAAAGAGGTTGTCTCCGTCGAGAAGCTTCCGCTGGAGTCGAAGCTGAAGGAGAGAGAGGAGCAGAAGCTGAGGATGAAGCTGGCGAAGAAGGTACGGCTGAGACGGAAAAGGCTTCTTCGGAAACGCAAGTTGAGAAAGAAGGGTCGATGGCCACCCTCCAAGATGAAGAAATTGAAGAATGTTTGATTCTCATTTTCATTTCTTTTTTTTTTTTGCAGGTTTAAGCTTTTCATTCTGTTTCTCGTTCTGTATTTTGATAATTTTCAATCAACGATGCTTTGCCATGTCCCCAATTTGGTGAATTAGGGTTAACTTTACTATTGTCATATCACCAGAATGGATGAAACTTGATATGAACACAAAATGGATGATCAAATGCCACCTTTATTAAATCTTATTTTGCAGTGTTTATTAGATAGCTTGAGAATTTGTTCTCAAAGTTATTTGTTTGCAGGTTAAGTAATGAAAACAAAGAGGTTCAATTTCTATACAATGTTCTTAGACATACATTATACTCAATAACAACATTTTTGCTTCACCGTCTACTCCATATCAGAAAGTGTGAACAAATGAGAATTCAAACACAGCATAATATTGTGCTTATGTCACCCACCATTGGGGTTCAGCATAAGCAAATGGAAATTCAAAAACAGCTTTACTCTGTCTCAAATGTAAATGTCCATTCTTTTCTTATCCTAATTTCTGGAGTGAATTGAAGCATAACCAAATTCTGGTTAACTCATTTTCATTTGGGCTGACACACAACTGACAACTTTACTGTGGCATAATGTTTGGATAATTAATTTAAATAAGGATTTGTGGAAAAAATAGTTTTTATATAAGTATTTTATGTATAAGTTGTTTTATAATCGAAAAGAATATAGAGCAACATTCGTTTTTTTACGCAAGTTATGCTCAAGAAGTTATTGAAATCAGCTTAAAATCATTTGTGAACATATCATGAATTATTTCATAAAGACTAAAATTCTTATACAAGTATTATGCCATAAAATAAGTCAAGTAAGGGTGTATGAGCTTATTTAGAAAGATTTCTAGAAGAAAAAATGAAATGAATTTTTTCATAAATTTAAATTAGTTTATGTATAAAGTTTTTTTTACACTAGTATATGCATAAGATAAATTGTATAAATTTGTATATAGTTTTTTCTAAAAATTGAAAGCCTCGATAAATTATTCCATACACAGGTTAATTTGAATTTATAAAAAAAAAAAAAATCATTTTTTTTCTCTTAAAGTCTTTCTAGAAAAGTTTATGCAAATGGATCTTAAGTTTAGTTTGGCATTAGGTTGCTGTTGGGAATAATTTTGTATGCCCAAGTTCTAATTTATCATGTAATCAATTTCTATTTTAAAATAATAAAGTATTATTTCATTTCTTTATCATTTTATACTGTTTTGATAAAAATAATTAAATTGATGAAGTCCTTGGTTAAAATTAAAGATTGTTATCATAATAAAGATGATGATAAATGAGAAACAAGTCTCTTGAAATTTTAATCTAAAGTGTTCTTGATCATAGGATTATTTTGAATAGGATATTAATAATCCGGATAGATTAATATATGTGTAATAGTATTCATTGGATGAATATTAATAGATCTCATTTATTAATTTACACATATAAATGATGCACATAAGAATGTGATCATTGAACTGACTTCATATTGAGATTTTTCTAATGGTTAATATTACCTTAATTTGTTAATAGAAAAATTCTCAAGAAGAAATATAACATTTCCTTTGACCTAAGATTATCATAGTAATTAACAAGTCATTTGTTATATTTTAATTCCAGACACCTAATGCTCTGGAGCACTAGTTGAATGGATATTGGATATAATTAAATACTTGTAGAATTAATGATTATTCAAGAAGGAATCCATTAACTCTAGGTAATGAGTTTGAGCTCTATAAATCAAGACCTTGGCCAGGGCAATTGAATGAATGAAGAAATGAGTTTCTTAGAGTCATTCACCGATTAACGTGATTGAATTTGAAAGTAATACCATATTCTAAAGTTAATCCAGAGTTATAAATGATGGAAGGAAATATTATATATTACTCTTTTAGTGGTTCTTGAAAGTAACAACAAATTACTTCATGATATCTGGACGTTGAGGAGTGTTGCTAGACGCTTACCTTGATTAGTAAAATTAATTTGATTAATTTACTACCAGCTTAGTATTAGCTTAGTATTGAACTTACGAGGTTACACACAAACAAGTGTGTTAATTTTTACTAGAGAATAATCAATTTGATTGACAAAATCTCTATGTGGAATATTATTATATTCTTTGCTAGCACCAAGAATATAATTAATATGTATAGTAAAGATAGACATCTCTTTATTATTATGACATTTATGCATAATAATATTTTAATGAGCAATAGAAAAATGATGAGAGAGAATATCTTATTAAGAGAATATATTATTTCTATTAATAAGTTTGAATTAATTTGAATATGTCAATGAGTTGATAAATTAAATTCAAATTTGAAATATCTTATTAAGAGAATATATTATTTCTATTAATAAGTTTGAATTAATTTGAATATGTCGATGGGCTGACTGATTAAATTCAAATTTGAAATATATTATTAAGATAATATATTATTTCATTTTGAATTAATTTGAATATATTCATGGGCTGAGCTATAGGATAGCATCAGTATACAGTTCCATGTTTAAGAGTTTTGAAGTAGAGATCAACTCTCAGTGTGGATACACGTAGAGTCTTAACATTATTGAAGAACATTTGCGTCTCAAAGATGGTAATAGGTACATGTTTATTGTAATTTTATATTGCGATAATATTATTCTAAACCCAAAAAAAGATCATAAATTCCATTGCATGTGTTTTGAACACTAGAATGAACTAATAGTTGTTGCATTTCAATTTCTTAATTGATCCTATTTTACCGTGTTTTATATTACTTGTGAATATGCTTTCTAAGTAAGTGCACCTTAAATAATGAAAAGAAATGACCAAATCCATCATCTCACTCAGAAGAAAGTTGATGAGGAATTTAACGAATTTTCTCTGTTGATGCTAGTATGATTTATTAATAACTTACACCTTATCTTATTCTCAAATGCAATGTATATCCATCAAACTCTAAATACTTAGGGTTTCTTCTACGAAATCATAAATCCTCAGGGTTTCATCTACGAAACCCTAAATTCTTAAGCTTGCATTCACGAAACCCTAATTCTTTAAGGTTTCATCAACGAAATCCTAAATCCTTCAGCTTGCATTCACGAAACCCTAATTCTTTAGGGTTTCATCAACAAAATCCTAAATTCAAAGGGTTGCATCCATGAAACTTTAAATCTTTAGGGTTGCATCCATGAAACCCTAAATCCTTAAGGTGAGATCCACGAAAAAGGATTAATCGATTACAAGCTTATTGCAATCGATTACAATTGATGACAACAACTCAAAATCATCTTCTAATATATGATTATTTCATTTCAATCGGTTACAATTGTTATACGGTCACTTTTAAAGATATCTAATATAATGTGTTTTATATCTTTTCTCATATCTTTTTGACTCAATCTTATATTCGATCTTACGATAAGATTTTGATATTTTAGAACACTATAAAGAGAATCCTTTGAGATTATTTTCAGTATCACAAAGTATTCATCTAAAGAGAACCCTTTGAAATTCTCTTGAGCTTTCATTTGCTATATTTTCTCTTTGAAGAAGAAATTCTCTTTCTAGCTAAATTTGTACATCAAGTGTTATTGTTCTAAAGTTTTCTTCTTTGATTTCATATTGGTATTCTTGGATAGATTTTCGTAAGTAGTTACATGAGGTTGTGATGGTGCTTCACACTCATGTGTAGATTCTTGTTCGAGTTGTGAACAACAAAGGTAGTTGTGATTTGAATGTGTTATTGTGTTTGTAATCGTTGTAGATCATAGTGGAAATCCTCGGGTTGAGGAAAGTTGGATGTAAATTAGGTTGTGATCAAACTAATATAAAAGCTTGTGTCTTTCTTCTTATCCATTCATCTCTCAATTACATTCTTGTTTAATTTTTACTATACTCTATTTTTGAAAAGCCTTGAAAATAAGATTATTTTAACTTGTGTTTCTGAATTGTGGAATGCGAAAAACTTTAAGGGAGTGGTTGAATTACTTTAATTTTGAAAAGAGGTACAAAAATTTTTAAATATCAATTCACCCCCCCCCCCCCCCCCCCCCTCCCCCCCCCCTCCCCCCCCTCTCTTGATTTATTCGGCTATTTCTAACACACAAAACCCTAAATCCTTAAGGTTGAATCCATGAAACCACAAATCCTTAGGGTTAAATTTACGAAACATTAAATAATTAGGGTTACATCCATAAAACCCTACATCCTTATGGTTGCATCCACAAAACCATACATCCTTAGGATTGCTTCCACGAAATCATAAATCCTTAAGGTTGCATTCACAAAACCCTAGTTCCTTAGGATTTTATTCATGAAACGTTAAATTCTTAGGATTTCATTTATGTAACCCAAAATCCTTAAAGTTTCATTTAAAAAACTTTAAATACTTAGTGTTTCATTTACGAACCCAAAATCCATATGGTTTCATTTATGCTCTAACTCCTTAAGGTTTCATTTACAAAACTCTAAATTGTTAAGCTTTCATCTACAAAACCCTAAATCCTTAAGCTTTCATTTTTGAAACCCTATCTTAAACCATAAAATCCTAACTGAAACCGTAAGGATTTAGAGTTTCATAAATGAAACCCTACATTAGTATTTAGCATTTAGAGTTTTCGGACTTTAAGGTGTATGGTTTATGATTTTAAGATTTCTAGTTTTCAGGTTTAATGTTTTAGGATTTAGTGTTTTAGTGTTTAGGGTCTAGGATTTATGCTTTAAGATTTTAGGGTTTCATGTTGCATTGTTTAAACTTTCATGGTTTAAGATTTAAGGTTTAATTTCATGGTTTATGCTTTACGATTTTATTCCAAGATTTGTGATTTAGGGTTTCTTTTAGATATAAGATTTGATGGTTTATGATTTATGATGTCATTTCATGGTTTAGAATTTAAGGTTTTATAAATGAAACCTTATATTAAGATTTAAGGGTTCATTCAAAAAACCCTACATCCTTAAGGTTTTATTTTACAAAACACAAAATCCTTAAATCCTTAAGGTTTTATCTACGAAATCCTAAATTCTTAGGGTTTCATTTATGAAATCATAATCCTTAAGGTTTAATTAACAAAACCCCAAATCCTTTAGGGTTTCATTCCCAATCCTTAGGATTTCATGAATAAAATTCTAAATCATAAACTTTGAAAACCTAGGTTTTAAGGCTTCAAAAATATGAAAAAATTAAAACTTATGAAAAACAAAGAGTAATGTGTTTAAAATTTTAAAAAAAAGAAGAAAATTTTAAGAATATGGAAAAACAAGAGTATTATCTTGAAAAAAAATATGAAATATTTTAAAAATATGAAAAAAAAAAAAAAAGAGAAGCGTCTTGAAAATTTGATTTTTTTAAAAAAAATGAAAAAACAAAAGTATTAATGTCTTGAAATTTTAAAAAGTATTAAAAAAATTAAAAATAAGGATTAAGAATATCATGGATGTATCCCTAAGAATTAAGTGTTTCATGGATAAAATTATAAGGATTTAGGGTTTAGGGCTTCATGGATGAAACCCTAAGTATTAAGTGGAAACCATAATGAATTAGGGTTTCGTGCATAAAATCCTAAAGATTTAGTGCTTTGTGGATGTAACGCTATGGATTTAAGGTTTCGTGGATAAAATCATAAGGATGTAAAGTTTCGTGGATGAAACCCTTAGGATTTAATGTTTCTTAGATGCAAGTTTAAGGATTTAAGGTTTTGTGGATTCTACTTTATGGATTTAGGCTTTTGTAAATAAAACCCTCAAGATTTAAGATTTAGGATATCATGGATGAATCCTTTAAGATTTAGGATTTAGTTGATGAAAGCCTAAAGATTTAATGTTGCATCCACGAAACCCAAAATACTCAAGGTTGCATCCAGCACACCTTAAATCCTTAGGGTTACATCAACAAAACCCAAAATAGTTCAAGTTGTATCCACCAAACCATAAATTTTTACGGTTGCATCCATGAAACCCAAAATCCTTAAGATTGCATTCATGAAACCCCAAATCCTTAGGCATGCATCAATGAAACTTTTAGTCAATAGGGTTTCAACCAAAAAACCCTAAATCTTTATGGTTGCATAAATGAAACCCCAAAATCCTTAAGGTTGTATAAATGAAACCCTACGGTCCTTAGGGTTCCATCCATAAAACCCTAAATCTTTAATGTTGCATCCACGAAACCTTAAATACTTCGGATTGCATCCATGAAACCCTAAATCCTTAGAGTTTCAACCACGAAACCTTAAATCCTTAGGGTTACATAAATGAAACCCTCAAATCCTTAGGGTTACATCCACAAAACCCTAAATACTTTAGGTTGCATCCAAGAAATCATAAATCCTTAGGGTTGCGTGCATTAAACTATAAATCCTTAGGGTTACATCCATGAAACCCCAAATCCTTTGGCATGCATCAACGAAACCATAAATCCTTAGAGTTTCAACCACGAAATCCTAAATCCTTAAGGTTTCATCAACGAAACCCTGAATTCTTAAGGTTTCAACCACGAAACTGTAAATCCTTAGGGTTGAATAAATGAAACCCTAAAATCCTTAAGGTTACATCCACAGAACCCAAAATCGTTAAGGCTGCATCGTTGAAACCCTAAATCCTTATGATTGCATCAACGAAACCCTAAATCCTTAAGACTGCATCAACAAAACCCTCAATCCTTAGGGTTGGATCCATGAAACCCATAAACTAGGGCTTAGGGTTTTGTGGATGCAACCCTAAGGATTTAAGGGTTTTATTTACAAAATCATAAATCCTTAAGATTTCATTAACAAAACCCAAATCCTTTAGGTTTTCATTCCTAATCCTTAGGATTGCATAAACGAAACCTTCAATCATAAACTCTAATACCCTAAATAAAAACCTAGGATTTAAGGATCCAAAAAAATTATTAAATTAAAACTTATGACAACCAAGATTAATGTGTTAAAAACCTTTAAAAATATGAAAAAAAAAGATTATTATCTTGAAAATGAAAAAAAAAAAAAACAATAGAAGTGTCTTGAAATTTTGAATTTTAAAAGAAAATGAAAAAATTAGAGATTTAAAAGAAAATGAATTTTTCTAAAAAAAAAGTAAAAAACAAGAATAACGCATAGAAAATTTATGAAAAAAATTGTTTAAAAAAAACAAAAGAAACGAGATTAATGAAAATTTGAAGTAAATGAAAATTAATAAAAAAAAAAAAACAAGAGTATTAATGTCTTGAAATTTTAAAAACTATGACAAATAATTAAAAATAAGGTTTGAGTGTTTCATGGATATATCCCTATGAATTTAGCGTTTCGTGGATAAAACCCTAAGATTTTAAGATTTAGGGCTTCACAAATGAAACCCTAAATATTTAAAATTTAGTAGAAACCCTAAGTAATTAGATTTCATGAATCAAATCCTAAAATTAGTGTTTTATGGATGTAATACGAAAGATTTAAGGTTTCGTATATAAAACCATAGGGATGTAGGGTTTCATGGATGAAACCCTATAGCTTTAATGTATTATGGATGCAACCTTGAGAATTTAAGATTTCATGGATTCCACCTTATGGATTTAGGTTTCTATAAATAAAACCCTCGAGATTTAGGGTTTATGGTTCCATGGATGAAACACTAAGGATTTAGGATTAGTTTATGAAAGCCTAAGGATTTAGGATTCCATGCATGCAAGCCTAAGCATTTAAGGTTTAATGGATGCAACACCAATGATTAAGGGTTTAATGGATGCAACACCAAGGATTAAGGGTTTCATGGATGCAAAACTAAGGATTTAGGGTTTGTGGATGCAATCCTTAGCATATAGGGTTTCATGGATGCAACTCTAAGAATTTTAGGGTTTTGAGGATGCAACCTGAAGGATTTAAGGTTTCATGAATGAAATCCTTAAGATTTAGGGTTTTGTTTGTGGAAACTTAAGAATTTAGGGTTTCATTGATGCAACCTTAAGGATTTAGGATTCGTGGATGCAACCCTAAGGATTTTAGGGTTTCATTGTACAATGCTACGAATTTTAGGGTTTTATTGTACAACCCTAAAGATTTAGGATTTCATTTATGCAACCTTAATGATATAGGGTTTTGTGGATAAAACCCCAAGGATTTATGGTTTTAATGAATGCAACCTTAAGTATTTAGGGTGATACAACCCTAAGGATTTAGGGTTTCATAGATGCAACCCTGAGGATTTTAAGGTTTCTTTGAAGCAACCCTAAGGATTTAGGGTTTCATGGATGAAACCTTTAGTATTTATGGTTTCATATATGCAACCTTAAGTATTTATGATTTCATTGATGCAACCTTAAGGACTTAGGGTTTCATCGATGTAATGATAAGTATTTAAGGTTTCATGAATGCAACCCTAAGGATTTAGAATTTAGTTGATGAAAGCCTAGGGAATTATTATTTAGTTTATTAAAGCCTAAGAATTTAGGGTTTCATGCATGCAAGCCTAAGGATTTAGTATTTCATGGATGCAACACCAAGGATTTAAGGTTTCATGGATGCAACCTTAATGATTTAGGTATTTGTGGATGCAATCCTTAATATATAAGGTTTCGTGGATACAACCCTTAGAATTTTAAGTTTTTGAGTATGAAACCTTGAGGATATAGGGTTTCATGAATAAAATCCTTAGGATTGAAGGCTTCAAAAATATGAAAAAATTAAGGATTTAGGTTTTAAGGTTTCATGAAACCCTAAGGATTTAACATTTAGTTGATGAAAGTCTAAGGATTTAAGATTTGGTTGATTAAACCTTAAGGATTTAAGGTTTCATGCATACAAGCCTAAGGATTTAAGGTTTCATAGATGTAACACTAAGGATTTAGGGTTTCTTTAAAGCAACCCTAAGGATTTAGGGTCTCATGGATGAAATCTTTAGGATTTAGGATTTCATTTATGCAACCCTATGAATTTAAGGTTTCATTGATGCAACCTTAAGGATTTAGGGTTTCGTGGATGCATCCCTAAGGATTTTACGGTTTCCTTAATGCAACCTTAATGATTTAGGGTTTTGTGAATGAAACTCTGAGGATTTAGGGTTTCATGGATTCAACCTTAAGAATTTTAATGTATCATTCACGAAATCATAAATCCTTAGGATTTCATTAACAATACCCCAAAACCTTTAGGTTTACATTCCCAATCCTTGGGATTTCATGAACGAAATCCTAAATCATAAACTCTAAAGCCCTAAATGAAACCCTAGGATTTGAAGCTTCAAAAATATGAAAAATTTAAGGATTTAAGATTTAGTTAGTGAAAACCTAAGGATTTAAGATTTAGTTGATTAAAGCCTAAAGATTTAGGATTTCGTATATGCAAACCTAAGGATTTAAAGTTTCATGGATGCAACATTGAGGATTTAGGGTTTCATGGATGCAACACTAAGGATTTAGGATTTCATTGATGTAACCTTAATGATGTAGGATTTTGTGGATGCAATCCTTAGTATATAGGGTTTTGTGGATGCAACTTTGAGAATTTTAGAGTTTTGAGGATGCAACCTTGAGAATTTAGGGTTTCATTGATGAAACCCTTAGGATTTAAGGCTTCAAAAATATGAAAAAAATTAAGGAATTAGGTTTTAGGGTTTCATGGATGAAAGCCTTAAGGATTTAGGATTTGGTTGATTAAACACTAAGGATTTAGGGTTTCGTGCATACAAGCCTAAGTATTTAGGGTTTCATGGATGCACCCCTAAGTATTTTAGGGTTTTATTGATGCAACCCTAACAATTTAGGATTTCATGAATGCATCCCTGAGAATTTGGGGTTTTATACATACAACCCTACGGATTTAGGGTTTCATGGATTCAACCATAAATCTTTGAGGTTGTATACACAAAGCCCTAAATCCTTTTGGTTGCATCCACCAAACCCCAAATACTTAAGATTGCATCCACAAAACTTTAAATCCTTTAGGTTGCATGCATGAAACCCTAAATTCGTAGTGTTGAATTCTTGAAACCCTAACTCCTTGAGGTTGAATGCACAACACCTTAAACCCGTAGGTTTACATCAACTAAATCTTAAATAATTAGAATTTCATCCACGAAACCTTACACCTTAAATCCCTGAGGTTTTATCCACAAAACACTAAATCTATAAGGTGAAATCTACGAAATCTTAAATTCTTAAGGTTGCATCCACAAAACAGTATATGTTTACGGTTACATTCACGAAACCCTACATTTATATGGTTTTATCCATGAAACCATAAATCTTTAAGATTACTCTCATAAAATCTCAAATCCATAGGATTAAATCCACGAAACACTAAATCCTTATCATTTGATGCACAAAACCCTAATTCCTTAAGGTTTCATCCACTAAATCTTAAATAATTAAGGTTTCATCCATGAAACCTTAAATCCGTGATGTTGCATCCACAAAAACCCAAATACTCAGGGTTGCATCCACCACACCTTAAATCCTTATGGTTGTATCAATGAAACCTTAAATCCTTAGGGTTTCATCCACGACATCTCAAATCCTTAGGGCTACATCAATGAAACCCTAAAATCCTTTGTGTTGCATCCACAAAACACTAAATCCTTAGGGATGAGTCTATAAATCCCTACATTCTTAATGTTGCATCCATGAAACCTTAAATCCTTAAGGTTGCATTCATGAAATCCTAATTCCTTTGGATTTTATGCACAAAACCCTAAACTCTTAGGATTTAGTCCACTAAATCCTAAATCCTTAGGGTTTCATTCACGAAACCCTAAACCTTAATTCCTTGAATTTATCCACAAAACCTTAAATTCTTACTGTTGCATCCACAAAATCTTGAATCCTTAAGATTGCATTCATGAAACCTTGAATCCTTTGGATTTTATGCACAAAACCCTAAATTCGTAAGATATAATTGACTAAGATGAAACCCTAAACCTTAAATCCTTTGGATTTTATGCACAAAACCCTAAATTCGTAAGATATAATTGACTAAGATGAAACCCTAAACCTTAAATCCTTAGGATTTTATCCACTAAACCCTAAATTCTTAGAGTTTTATCCACAAAATCCTAAATCTTTAGAGTTGCATCCATGAAACTTTAAATTCTAAGGGTTTCATCTAAGAAACCCTAAATTTATAGGATTTCATCCATGAAAGCCTAAATTTATAAGGTTTCATTCACGAAACCTTAAATTCTTAGGGTTTCATCCACAAAAACCTAAATCCTAAGGATTTCATTCACGTAACCGTAAATCATTTGAATTCTATTTCCAAAACTTTAAATACTCAAGAGGTGTATTGGATTAGGATTTTAAAAGACTATTTTGGCATAAAAAAGTCTTGTAGATTTTTAAGATTTTATATGAATATAAAAAATTTTAAGATTTTTTTAAAAGACTTTTGTGATTTGGATTTTGTAATTTGGATTTCAATGGATTTATAACATAAAGATTTGAAAGGACTTTACGAATTTATAAGATTTGAAAGAACTTTATGAATTTTTAGAAAAAGCATTCAAAACTACTGAACACAAACCAAAAATAGTATGCCTAAAAAATATCATTGAACACATACTAGTCAGAAGTCATCATGAGCTAAACCCTCCTACTTACTAAGAATGTATACATGAATTCCAAATGAAAGTTAGAAGTTGCTAATACATTTTAAGATATCTTTTCCACGACAGTTACAATAATTGCTTACTTCTCATCACAAATTCTCATAAAATGATAGTGAAAAATAATAACAAAATATTAGTCCAAATGCTTCATTTAACCCATAAAATCAATAATGTCATTAAAATATAAACCAAATAATTCAACAAAAAAGACATAGAAAAAACATAGTTAAATAAAACCAAAAAGTTTATTAAAGATGATCAAAACATTAATCATTTGTCTAACTTGAAAAATATCCAAGATAAACATTCTTCCGATGACATCAAAACGAATAAGTTTAAATTTGAAATTTCTTTTATAACATCTCAAACATTGTTTTCTATTTTCTCTAAGTTGTGTATCTTTTCAAAATTTACTGGAATAGTTTAGAAAGGTCTTTTAAAACTTTAACTTGGTTGTTTGCCCTGGTCGAATTAGAATTTCCTTCATGCTTAGATCTACTTATCTTATGACAACTTTCTTTTAAAGGGGAATGAGATGGTGGACTACATTGATATGTAGGCTTGTAAGGTGATTCGTAGTAATTTGGGGTTTGAACGCATCACTATTATGATCATATAGAAAGTCTCACCTTAAGCAGAAAAACGTGAAAAATTGGGTGAGAGATTATGTCACCGCCTCTAAAGAAGAGATAATGAAATAAAAAAAAGTTTGTGATGAAAAGAAAAAGTCTCTCAAGATTGGATGTGATTGTTTGTTGGGTTTGATATTTATATAATCAAATAAAAAATCCATCAAAATCCAATCAAGAAGACAATCCTTCAAAATCTTTATGATTTTGAATAACAGATGATTTTTTTCAAGTTATTCAAAATCTCAATTGAATACCACAAGATTTTCGTTGCCCTCTAAAAAAACTCTTGATTGAATACCATCAAATTAATTTTTATAATTTAACAATCCTAATTGAATAATCCAAGACATTTTCACAAAAAAAAAAAAAGTCTTTTAAAATCCTAAACAATCTTAATCCAATACACCCCCCCCCTTAGTTTTTCATTTAGGAGATCTTAAATTCTTAGGTTTTCATTTACGATGCCCTAAATTCCATGGTTTCATTTATGAAATCCTAAATCCTTAAGGTTTCATTTATGCTACCCTCATTCCTTAAGCTTTAACTTGAGAAACCATATCTTAAACCATGAAACCCTAAGAATTTAAGGTTTCATAAATGATACCTTACATTTGTATTAAGTGTGTAATGTTTTAGGATTTTAGAGTTTATGATTTATGATTTTAAGATTTAGAGTTTAGGGTTCAATGTTTTAGTATTTAGTGTTTAAGGTATACAATTTATGCTTTAAAAACCATAAATTCAAATAAAAAAAACAAAAAAAAAGTTGTTAACGAGGTCATAAATTCAAATATCAAGTATATTAAAATCACATGGAGGTACATAATTCATATAATTTATAGAAACATAATTACTATTTTCTCTGTCCCATTATTTTTCTTACCATAGTAACTATAAATAATAAAATACTAACCTTGATCTATTTTATTTCATTATTCAAAAAATAGATTTTGTAAAAAACTTCTTAAATATATTAATCATTTCAACTAACAAATAGAATGTTAACTACATTTTACTCTTCAATATGTCATTGTTAATTACGTGTGGAGCTTTTATAAATTACCAAAAAAATGTATTTCACTTATATGAAGACATTCATTGGCTTAGAGAATGACAGTCGAAACATAAATTTTCTAAGGTATATTTTAGGATGATAAGTGAATGTTTGAAGATTAAGTAAAAATATGATATTGAACAGTAAAATGACACTTAATTAATTAAGTTGATGTATCAAAAATCAATAAACTCACATAAAGGTGTATGGTTTTGCATCTCATAATTTATATTATATATAGATAGATATTGCTTTAATGTAAAAAATCAACAAATTACAATAATAACTTAGTGGCATAATTCAAAGAAATGATAATAAATTACAATAATAATTTATATTGCATAATTCTTTATTTAAATAATTTACTCATTTATATGATTTTCAAAATTTTGGGAGCTTATAAGAGTTCATGTTTCACACAGTATCGATCATTGTTTTGGAATCAAGATTCATCACTTGCCAATTGACAGGGCAATGCATTCCAAAACAAGAACAACACACCGATCAAATGGCTCAGTGCAAGTATAAAACATCTAATGGTACTTTAAAGACCAAACGCAAAAGTTAGTTTAACGTTGGTTCCTTCCTAACCCCTCTGTTCCAATTGGCACGCCACTGTTTTCTAGGTTTAAGTATACGTCTCTAATTTATTTGATAGTGGAGGTGGGTAAAGTACTCAAACAAAAAAAAGATTTCTGTACAGAAAAATTATTTTTATAAAACCCCTTGTAAGTACAAATTATGGGGAGAGCCACAATATATACATACCCCATCATAAAATTAAGAACATTTTGTACCAAGAGCTTTATGGAAACTAATCCTAACACTAGAACCCAGTAAAATCTGAAGGGGGTGGAGCAATTTCCTTTTCTTTTCTACTTATTAGTTACCAACACTAGTCAGCAGAGTATCAAATGTTTTGGCTCTCCTGTGTCATGTTTGATTTGCGTGATAGTGCACCTCACCACCGGTGTCCAATCTTTGTCTCAGAAAGGTCAAACCAATGTGTCGCCTCTAAGGATGTTAAATTTGCAGAGCGGGCATGTTGCTTTTGTACGAAGCCAACGGCCAATGCATCCACAATGAAAATGGTGCGTACAGGGAAGGCGATACAGTTCTGCATCTTCAACATAAGGACATAGGCAGATACAGCATTCCTGCAACATAATCAGAAGCAGTTCAATTATCTTTCAACAATTTCCAAATGAAAGAATCAGGGTAAGTAGTTTTCATGTTGTAACAAGTTCACTTCAATTTTTGTTAAAATAACTTGTGCATGAATACATTAGATGCACTGGACAAAGAAAAAATGCAATGCAGTTAAAGGGAATAAAGTTTAACATGGAAAGAAAGACATCAGTTACAAATGGCATCAAATAATTACTGAATGGGAGATATGAGAACACAGTCAGCACTCACAGAATCATCTGGATGGAGAGAAAGTTCAGTCATATGGCTTCCAATGCATGAATCTACTCTTCCTTTAACTAGTTGCTTCTTGTTGTCATCAACCATCACCAACGAATTTGACTGACTAAACCTATACATAGGAAGTGATCTGATATCTTCTTCTGATGCGCCTTCTCTGATTCTCATAGCATAAGCTAGTGCAATTATTGGGATGATGCAGAAGAGAGCAAAGAAAACTATACATGCCATCCCAATGCAAAAGATAATAAAAAATACGTCAAAGGCTAGAAAGACCACTGTTAACCTGCACAAATGTGATAAATACATTACTGACCATCCCATACACACCCAATACATCATCAGAAAACATAACACTAAAGAACTTTGTTAGAAGATGAAGTAAATAGGTAGTGAATTATTCTGGCTGGAACCAAGCATTTTCGTCAAAGTCTGAAGCAACAGGCTCAATGAGATGCCTAATCCCAATAAACAGAGTCAGCATACAGGTTGGACAGTTACAAGTCTAGTTTGAAATAGTCATAGTAACTACAACTCCTCAAGAGCCTACTTTTTGTTCAAATTTTATCTCAAAAAAGAAATTGGGAGCCTATACCAAAATGACTTCTACATGAACCATGTCATGGAAATGGTAACTCTAAATTTCCAGTGTAAGAATTATATACAAAACATCAACATAATAAAGCTTGTATTCAGTGTAAGAATTAAGACCTAACCACGGGTCATATCATTTAACTACTTATTTAGTGAACCCAATAGGAATATTGTATTTCATCAATAATTTCAAGGTTGAAAAAGCAAGAAAAATGTAATTAAATTATATCTGGCAGTATAGAGAGAATTGAGAAAAATGTAAATTATCTGGCATTATCATTGTTAGGCATGTCCTTCAGTCCCTCCCTTTCCCTCTCTTATACATGTGACTATGTGAGTCATAGGCCCATCAAATAGTAAATTACAAATTTATCCTAACTGAAATAACACATCAAGACAAATTAATCATGGGCAGACATATGACAATTAAATTTCAATAAGGTTAATAACTTTTGTTATCTACCCCCCTCCCCCACGCCCAAAATAAAGAAAAGCAAAACGAAATCCAAATTAAGGTTCTTACTCACCAGTAAAGACGTGGAGAATCTTCCAAAAGTGCTTGGCCACCCACAACAATCCAATAAAATCCAAAGACCCACCAAACAGAGGATGCTAGAGTGTTCATAGGCTCTAGCTTCTTCACAATGCTAAAAACAAAAAAGAATAGAGTGGTGGAATGAGAGTTCAATTACCTTCCAATGCAAAAGGAATAGAAATGAAAACACACGCACATGCCAACAGAAAAGACCATTATTGTTCTAAATGAAGTTAAGAATCTTTTAAACAACAGACACTCTGCAAGAGCTATCCACAACTTTTCTCATTATAGCACATTTAGTTCATCACTATAAGGTGATGATCAAAAATCAGTATCTGATTCAGATACAGCCTCAAGTAAAACAAGAACTTCCCTTTCCATCAATTCACCAATTTTAAAGAAGCAACAAAAAAATTGCAAATTTGCAATTATAATTTATAACAGTAATTAGTACCTTATTAGTATAATTATACCCTACACACACTCCTTAATTTCAATTTCACTAATTACTAGCAGCGAACCATCATTGCACCACCAATTCAAACACCATCACATCACCGTTCACACACACACACAACGTTAATTAACAAAGACAGTAAATTAAAAATAAAATTCAATACAAAACAAAACAAAAATAGCAACATAAATAAAAATTAGAAAATGAAAATAATGAGTTGAAGTGAAGAAGAGTGAGTGAGTTTAGTTACCTATAGGTAGTGTGAGAGAGGGAATCGTGAATTCCGGTTCGGAACTCGAAGAAGACAAAGGCCATGTGAAGGACGCACTCCAAGGCGTAACCGCAGAGCCAGAGCCTCAGCGGCGTCGACGGCCGCTCCCGGAGCGTGGAGAGGAGGACGCCGGCGGCCACCGCGACGAAGGCGAGATTCCACACCATGTCGAGCACGAGCAGCGCCCGCGAGTACGCGCACTCGCCGGAGGCGTCTCCGTCGCCGTCTCCGTCGTCGTCAGATCGGCTGTCGGTGCAGTCGGAGAGGAAGAGGCGGCGGCGGGAGGCGGCGAGGAGGCGCGCGAAGGGGAGGGCGCGCACCGTGGGGCAGCGGAGCAGGGGATTGTTAGTTCCGCTGGTGCTGGTGCTGACGTGGCGCTGCTGTTGGTCCATGTTAGAGAGAGAGAGAGAGAAGAGAGATTAGGTTTGTGCTGTTATTAAAAAAACAAAGGAGGGGAGTTTAGAAATGAAATGAATGAATGGTGGTGATTCTGGGGAAGGTGGGTTTTGGTTTATTTGGAGCGAAACGACGTCACATCAAGATGTGTTTTGAAGTGGAGCGTGGTGTGGCTAGTTAATGGTAATCAACCAATCATTTGCTTAGATGAATCGAACGGAACCAAACAAATCGGAGTGGGAGTGGAAGTGAAAGTGGTGAGTGCAGGTGCATTACAACTAGCCACTCTTGTTGACTCTTGCTTTAACCACTCCCCCTCTGTTCACAGTTCCTACTTCCTACTCTTTTCTATCATTGTCAATTTGTCATCATTCAATTTTCATCAATGCTTTTTCTACTTTTAAAAAATTATAAATAAAAAATTGAATTGCTTGCAAATTTTGGATTTGGACCTTGCAGTGTAAATTTTACTCCATATTTGTAAGATGTTACCACAAGATTTTTGTTTTAATAATAAAAAAAATTAAATTAAAAATTCTATGTTCTAGATTTCAATTCCCAAATTTTTAAGCATGTTAACGTATAAATGTAATAAAAGTTGAAGATAAAATTCATTAAAGAATCGGCACCGATCTCGATAGTAGTCAGATTGAATTTGATATCTTAAAAAAAGTTATCAATAACAAATTATATAAAGTGTCACCATGTAATGTGTTATATATGTTATTGGAACATTTGACTCTTAAGTACATTACTAAGTATAATGACTCTAGTGAATTTATGTGAATTCTTAAGATTATTGGAAGATTTCATCCAATGTTAAATGCTGAATTGAGTCATATTAATGGTTGGTCCATGTAGGGGAGTGACAAGTTGTTTACTTTCGGCACTCAAAAGTGGCTAAGTTATTTTAGGCCGTAACCAATTGAATTAGTCATATTAAAAAAGATTGAATGTTTATTAATTTATAAATCATAATTAATTTAAAAGTATAATAAGTGATTCTAAAGTAAGTAATTATTTCATAAATAAATAGAATTTATTTTTTAAAATAAATATAATTAATTTTAAATATAAAAAGTTTATACAAATATATTAAAAAAATAGATAATTATTTATTTTATCAAATAATTTTTTTTAATGAATAAAGAAATTAGAAAAGGACACTAAGGCCTACAAAAGAGAGTGTCTGAGACATCAACAACTAAATAATTAGAAACTAAAGCTGAACAAGAATTTAATAAAATAAATGAGGAGAAGGATTTGGTTCATAATTTAACAAAAATGTCTGTCAGAGCATTTCCCTACCTAAGCGTATACTTGAAGCTAATATTCTAAGACAGTTGTATGTAACCACGAATGGGCGAGACCACACCTACAAGGATGAACAGCGTCAAGGCCTTCAATGATAAATTTCATAGAAGTGGTGGAATCCATCCACAAATAACATTAGAGAAACTTTTTGTGTGAGCAAGTTTAATACCATGAAAAATGGCACACAACTCAACGGTGGTGTTTGAAATAAAATCATAACTGCCCATATAACCCATGATTCAATTGCCTGTAAAATCTCGTAGAATGCCACCAAAACCTGACAAGCCAAGATTACCAAAGAAACTACCGTCTGTATTGATCTTGATGCAGTTTTGCGGAGGAGGTTCCCAATTAACCAATGTCATATCTGTCATGGACGAGCTGATCTAACTTGTCCATTTGTCTAGATGTAGAAGAGAACTTATCTGGTTATACATATACCACTCTAGCCAAACTATATCGTTAAAAATCACCTCATTCCTCACACGCCAGATCATCCAGCAGGTGATGCCGAATAAGAGCTGAAAACTCCCTTAAATGTTACTTCTGAACCAATATGCAACATCATCAACGAAGAAATCAAGACCACACTGCAACTGGATGTATTACCACACCTTACATGCATAAGGACAATCGTGAAGGATATGAATCTATGTTTCATTGGCATCTCCACACCTGCAACAAGAAGAATTAACAATAATATGTCGCATGAAGCAGAAAGAGTTAGTAGGAAGGCTCCCTTTATAGGTAAGTCAAATAAAGTGTTTAACATTCTCAGGTAGCTTGAACTTCCATACCCACGACCAGAACTCAGCACAGGTAGGATGAAAAGCAAGCTCTCGGCTCAACCACGCATAGGCGGACTTGGTATCATACCTTCCCGAGCTACACACACTCCACTTAATAGTATCTAACATAGAAGGATTAAGGAACAAGTACGGAAGGGTGTTCTGAATGTTTTGGGGCAAGGTTGTAGTAAGAACGTCAAGGTGCCAATAGCCATCAAAATAAACATCCTTAACGTGTAATTGCATGTCCCTCTCATGGACCCTATCCACCATGCCATACAAAGGTCTCTCCTCCAGCCAAGGATCAAACCAAAAGGAGCAATCCCCGTCCCCAATCTTGAACGTGAAACCTTGTTTGAGATGAGATAAGGCTTTCATGATAGAGGACCAAACATATGAGTTGCTTGTGAATTTCTTAAGGTGAAGAATATTCTTTTGGCCAATATATTTAGCATATAGCAAACGAACCCACAACTTATCCTTGCCGTGCAAAAGATCCTACACATGCTTGTCAAGTAGGGAAACATTAGCCTGGCGGCATCGACGAATGCCCAAACCTCCTTTGGCACGAGTTTTAGATATAGTAGACCAATCTACCTAGTGATTGTGATTCCCTCCCCAGATGAAGCACTTTAACCTAGAATCAATTTTATTACAAACTCCCTCTAGGATCCATAGGTTTTGCATAAAGTAGGAGGGGATAGCAGATATAACCAACATAGCCAAAGTTACTATGTCAGCATGGCTAAGGAGCTAGCCCTTCCAACCTACAATGCGGCTATTGACGTGATTTGTGAGGAAGGCAAAATCCACCTTAGTGGTCCTACCTACCAAGAAAGGGAACCCCAAGTATCTGCCTGGATTATGAATGTGTTAGAACTCTAATATAGTGGTAAATTGCTGGATTTTGCTACACAAAACATTCTTAAAGACGAAGAACTTAGATTTCTAGCTATTGACTTTCAAGCTAGAAGCAAGACAAAATAACCAAATAACATCCTAAATCAACTGCACTTGATTTGCCAACGCCTTAGTGAACAACAGACAATCATTAACAAAGAACAAATATGATATCTTAGGGCTACCTCTAGAGACTGTAACTAGTTGCCAATCCCCACTAGCCATTTTTTCTTGAATGAGAAGCGTTAGCTTCTCCATGCACAAAAGAAAGAGATAAGGTGACATTGGGGCTCCCTAACGAAGACCATGTCTCGGCGAGAAAGAGGGCAATCTCTTGTTGTTCCATTTTAGGGATAAGGACATAGTAGTAATGCAGTTCATAACCAAGTTTATTGTGTTGTCCGGAAATCCAAATTCCTTTAGTGTCAATCTCAAGAAGCTCCAATCAACCTTATCATAAGCTTTTTCAAAATCGATCTTAAACATAACATAGCCAGTCTTCCCAGTCTTCTTATGCATACTATGAACAATCTTTTAGGCAATGATGGCATTATCACAAGTTCCCCTCTTAGGGATGAAGCTACTTTGAAGGGGACCAATGATAGAATTTAGGTGTGGCCAAAGGCAATTCACTAAGACCTTGGAGACCAGTTTGAATAAAACATTACAAACACTGATTAGTCTGAAGTTCCTGATGGACGTGGGATTCTCCGACTTAGGAATGGGAACTATCAAAGTTTTAGTCATTTGGGGTGGGACAACAATTGTGGCAAAAATCTCAACTACCATGCGTGTAATATCACCCTTGATATGAGGCCAGAAGGTTTTGAAAAATATAGGTTGAAATTCGTCTGGCTTAGGGGCTTTGTAAGGGTTCATGCTAAAGAGGGCATCCTTCACCTCTTGCAACGTGACGGTAGCAACCAGGCTGAGGGAGACATGGTCCTCCAATCGAGAAACATGCGCTAGCTGTAAGCAATTGGGATGGCATCTAACAGTAGATTGGAAGAGACCCTAGTAGAACGATTGAGCTTCCTTCTGATTAAGGGATGCATAAGTGCACCAAATATTATCGATAAACAGGCCAAAAATGTCATTCTTACGCCTTCTGATAACCGTCTGAGTATGAAAGAATTTGGTATTCTTGTTGCCAAATCTCACCCAATTCTCACGGGACTTCTGGAACCATAACATTTCTTTGCAAAAAAGGATCTAATTGTACTGGTCCTGCAGGGCTTTCTCCAACTGAATCAAGTCGAAAGTAGCCTGAGTCTCTAGTTCTCAATGAACTCCTTTGATACAAGATTCCAACTTCTTTTTGTCCCGAAAAGTATTCCTAAAGACCTCTTTATTAAAGATGATAGAGTTGTCATGGACCTTATTAATCTTATGGAAAGCGTCTCCGATAGTTTGACCCCATACTTGTGTCACAATATTCGCATACTCCGGGTAAGAAAGTCAAGCTGCTCAAAAATGAAAAGAAAGGTTTGTGCGAGAGTCAACTTTTCAACAAGAAAGAAGAAGAGGATTGTGATCTAAGTTGTGAGGGAGAAGAATTTACAGCAACGCATTGGGGTAGGCAAGATGCCAATCAGCGTTAGCCACGCATCTATCAAGTTTTTTTTGTATGAACCCCCCTGCTTTGATATTCTTGTGCCACGTGAAGAAGCTCCCTGTGGTTTCCATGTCAATAAGACTACACTTTTCATGTCAATAAGACTATACTGGGTGAGAACGTCGTAAAGAGCATTGGCCCTAGCTTGGTGAAAGGCTCCCCCTGTGACCTTCAATGGTTGAGTAATCTCATTCTAATCACCAATGACCAACCACAATCCTTTCATGCCATTGTCAATCTCGATCAAATGATCTCAAAGAACAACCATCGCCATTGGAACTAATTCATTATCCTTTCTTACATTAGCCTTTCAAATAAGTTTAAAGAAACTAATTCATTATCCTTTCTTACATTAGCCTATTTTCTTTCTATTTGTATTTTATGAATTCATAATTAATTTTGTATATCAAATGTAATATATACGTGTAAATATTCTAACTTGTTAGTGATTAGTTTTAGATTTTTTTTAAAAATACTGTAGAAACTAACTTATGTTTATTACAATTATAAGAAATAGTTTAAAAAAAGTTGGTTCTAGTTATCCAAAGTAGCTTTAGATCATTCTTTTCCGCTTCTAATTATTTTGAAAAGTTGAAATAAACGCACTGAGAGCTATGAAAAGTTAAAAAAAAAAAAGAAGTACTACTGTTTTTAATTTAAAAACTATACCAACCAAGTCTTAAAATTCAACATAAAACAAGATAGTATAAACTCATATCGAGATCTACATTATTAAAAAAAGATTACGTACGTTTCCTAAGGGTACAAAAATGGTTATCCCTATAACAACTCTCAGATTGACATATATCATCATCACCCTTGCAAAAGCTTAGCAAAAGAGCATGTTATAATTGGATGTGTATACTAAAATTAAGATCTATAGATGCATCTTATTCCTCATTTTTTAACTATGGTCTTCTAATCATTATTGATTTTTTAATAAATCAAACACTGTCAATGAAACTGGGGGAAGTATGTCATATATCTCATTGCCACGACTCTGAAGTGGATTTCGCTTCGGTACTATCTGTACGTGTAAAACAAAAACAACATAAAATTAGAAAGCGTTAAGTATATTTTTAGTTTTATATTTTTTTAAAATTTTATTTTTTAATTCCTAAACTTTTATTTCACGATTTAAATTAAAGTTATTAAACTTTTTTCTATTAAGTTTTTTGTTTCTTAAACTTTTTTAGAAAATGATTTTTAGTTTATTAACAAAAATTTGAATCTCATTTTTCTATTTATTTAATGAATTTTCAGAAATTAAAAGTTTGAATTTTTAAAAAGTTTATGAACCAAAATTCTTAATAAAAAAAATTTAAAAACTTTGACCATCTAAACAAAAGTTTAGAAAACAAAAAATACTTTAAAAAAAATTTAGAAACTTTAACTAGTTAAGCAAAAATTTAAGATTAAAAATATAGAGTAAAAAGATAATTAACCTAATCAAATTAGATATAAGAAACAAGTTATAGTTATAGTGTAAAAGGTAGTATATTGTTGGTTTATAATAAAAGAAAGAGAATAAAGAAAAGAAGTTTTATGAACCTTTTTTGAGTTTGCGAAGCTATTCTCATCTAATGCATTTTCAGATGTGAGCACTGTCTTTGTTGCCTTAGTTGCATTTGAGCTCTCAAATCCGTTTAGAGAAACCTTAAAATTTATTTGGCTGTTACCCAAGTTTGCAACCTAGATGAAAGCAATCGTAACAAATAACAAATCTATTAAGACCAAAATAAGAAAGGTATAGTAATTTGCTCCTATCATTCTTTTTTGTCTTTGATTGCTACTTTTTTCTTTCTAATCATATCTGTGACACTAGCTCTCAAATAAGTAACGATTAAATTAAGCCTTGTGTAAGTAAGATTCTAAATAACATAATCCCATGATATTGTAGGTAAAGTTTGTCAGTATAAAAAAGTTTATATTCAAACAACACTCTGTTCAACTAATTGAATTAGATATCTAACACCTATACAATTTGTGTATATGCGTAAGAAAAATAAATAACTAAAGCAAAGAGTATGCATTACCTTTATTTTTAAGTATGTTTTTTTATCAAGGGCATTTTTCCAAAGAATTGCAGATGCAGCAACTAAATCAGGGTCGGGCGTTTGAAGTTGTGATTTTAGAAATGTTGCTCCATTTGACTCTCTAAACATAAACTGCACCCAATAGCTGGGAGTTCCATAAACCTGATTGGAATTAAAAACAATTGCATCTGGGTTCCACCTGTAAATAAGAAGAAAAAATGATACATCTCAATGTGGCTATCATGAGCAATTGTTTTACTTTACAAATCAATTCTCTTATCTTGGCATTTGAATTGCACATACATCTTGTCATTTGCATTTGCAAAAAGTGGAGCATAGCTAGTCATTATCACATGATCACTGCATCAGAAATGTAAAATGGGAATAGTGAGCACAAAAGTAGCATGATTATATTCAAAAGAAAAAAGGTTTAATACTCATTTTAGTTCCTAAATTATAATTAATCATTTATTTTTGTCTCCAAATTTTTATGAGTTTTGATTTGGTTTTTAAATTATCTAAAATGTGTTAATTTTGTCATTCTTTGTTGGATTTTGCTATTTACATCCCACTTTTATTAAACACTTCTCAAAAATATAAAAATGAGAGGTGTACTTAATAAAATAAGGGTGTAAATAATAAAATTTGATAAAAAAAAAAATCAAATTTATGCATGTTAAATAGTTTACTTACCAAATCTGACGGTTAATTATAAAAATTAAAATGAGTATTAAGCTAAAGAAGAAAGTAATTGACTCATGTAATTAAGCTATTTGAGCTATTTTGACAAACATAAAAAAACAAGCATGGGCCTCATAAAAGAAGTGATTAGGAGGATATCTTGATTTTTTTTTATAATGTTAAGCACATCATTCCTTCATCTCAATTGTGACGATGATTCAATTTCAAACATTAGAGCAAAAATTACAAGTATATCATTTAATCAATTAATTGAATTAAGCTACAACTAATTAACCTGTTTCTTTCTAATCCAATAAGGAATCCAGCTTCAGACACAGCTCCCAAAAGGGTTCCATGCTTAGCTTCTTTCTCTCCAATTAGAGCATACTCACTCACAAAAGCCTGCATGGTATTCAAATCACTCAATGCAATAATTCCAATATCAAATGCATACATAATATAAACAAAAGTTAACAATGATGCAATGATAATCTAAAATAATTTTATATTATCATTCAATCATAATTTATTGTTTAAATGACAATATAAAATTATAATAGGAAAAGAAGATAGTTAATTAGGTGAGGATTGTAGAACCTTTGAACCATTTCGTGGTATCTTATCAAACACACGAGCTTTATTAAACATTTTTATAGCTTCTTGAGGATAAGTCTGGAAAGAAAGTCAGAGTATATGAATATGAGAAAGTTAAAACAAAGAGAAAACCCAAAATATAAGCATTGTTTTTCTTAGTAAATGAAACTATGAAATAACGAATGTTAATTGTAATTAGAGATAGGATATTACGTGATAATCATAGATATCAGCTGGGTGATCTAACGGTATGGATGAAGCATCACAATTTGAAATTATTTGAATATCCGGATAAGCATGTCGTATTGCATTGTGGAAAGCTAGGTAGTTTCCTAAATGTTTAAAAAATAATGTTAGACTAACCCTTTAAAATGAAACTAAAAGTAACACAATATTGTCATACACTATGCCAACATGAAAAATCTCAATTTGAAATGGACAAAAAGTCACACAATTGATCATCTGTATCAACATGGTGTATTAAAATTGTTAGATAAGTCTCGATTCAAAAGATTAATATCTAGTTCCGAAATAAATAAATACTCTGAATTCTTTTAAAAAAAAATCATATAATATAAACACTTAGGTTTCGTTTGATTTCTATTTTGAAAACTGTTTTTAGTTTTTAAAAACTAAAAAAAAAAAAAAATTATGTTTGATGGGTGAAAACAATTTTTAGTTAGACTAATAATGAAAATAGTTGCTAAATTTGAACTATGATATCTTGTAGACCTTCCTCGTATGGTATGTTAATCCTAAATTGTTACAGAAAGGCAAAATTACACTAACAATCTAACTCAAATCTAACAAATACTTTAGTCCATATGTTATCATTAAGAAGTGAAAACGAAAACATCTTTTAATTATTTCTGTTTTTAACTTTTTAAAACACTTTCTTTTGAATAATTTTTATAACTTGTTAGAGTTAACATGATAAACTGATTGATAATTAGGTGAGAATTAATTTAAGAAATAGTTTTTAAAACAGAAAAGTGAGAAGCAAATCAAACACACCTTAAAAAGAGAGAAGGAGAGAGCATGCCTTTGTAATTTGTCTTCCCACAATCTTCATTTCCAATAGCAACATATTTTAGGTCAAAAGGTTCTGGGTGCCCCATAGATGCTCTACGGGAACCCCATTTTGTAGTAGCTGCACCTTTTGCAAACTCAATACCTTCAAGGGCTTCCTACAATTAAAGTGAACAAACATGACATTGTGAGGAATTAAAATATTTTATTCTATTGTTTCAGAAAGGGAAAAAAAGCAACAGCAACATGGCATA
Source organism: Amphicarpaea edgeworthii (assembly GCA_014843725.1). Classification (NCBI taxonomy): domain Eukaryota; kingdom Viridiplantae; phylum Streptophyta; class Magnoliopsida; order Fabales; family Fabaceae; genus Amphicarpaea; species Amphicarpaea edgeworthii. Next base: position 9,541,066 of record CM026325.1, read on the forward strand.
GGGAATAAGAAAATATACTTGCACAAAAGGTTTGATGACACGTGTATCAATTTCATCAGTATGGCTGATGCCTATTATTGAATTAAACACAACACAAAAAAAGAGGACATATTCAGCAATGGTCCTTATTACATAGTAACCAAAAATCAAACATACTGTAGCACATAGCAATAATGAGGAAATACCGTTGTTAAATACCCACAATGGCTTTGCACCAATGTCCTCTGCTAGCTACACAAAAAAATAAGAAAAAAATGGCTTATCATGATTCAAAAAATTTTTACAATAACAACAAAATGTAATTTTTCTCATTTGAACTTATTAACACACTTTCTAACACATTTCTAATCATTTATTTTTTTATTGGTTAAAATTTATTGAAAACAACGCAATCAAGTGATCTCTTAATATATGTGAGACCCACAAAATTTAATAATTTTTAATAAATTTTAACCAATCAAAAGAATTGTGTAAAAAAAAAAAGTATATTAGAAAATATCTTCTACCATTTCTCTTATAATAATAAATGAACTTACTTGAAGACCCTCAAAATAACCAAATCCATCGTCTGTCCAATAACTCCAAACATCACCAAAGTGACCAGGTCTCTTTTCCCAGGGCCCAACACTATCTTTCCACCGAAATGAATTTCTTAATGTTTGTCCTTCAATAAAACAACCACCTCTTGCAACATAAAAAATTGCATTACATATTTACATTTGGAAGTTACTTTAATGTTTCATGACATAAAAAGACAAATTACAGGAACAAATTGTGAAAGAGATAGATCATGTAAAACAAAATGATATGATGTCTTTGAGAATCCTTACTTATAACATGCACTCTATATCTCAAGAAATAAAAAAGATAGGATAATGTTAATTGCTGCATCCAAAATGAACTCTACCTTAAAATTGTCAACAGTTCAAAAATAATGCCGGTTCATTTTCACATCAATTTTTGCTAATAAAATTCTAACCATCATGGTTTTCCATAAATATAATACTACCTCCAATCCTTATTATAAGTAATAGTTGACCGTGTATGAACTGTTGCTTATAATAAGGACCAGATGTAATTCTACATTCTAGACATGAAATCTCTTCCTTTACTTCAGTTTATGCATACCTGGGAATCTGAAAAATGCTGGTTTCAACTCTAATAGCATGTTAACCAAGTCAATTCGGAAACCATGTCCCTGTGCCAAGACAAGTTTGAAGCTTTACTAATAAAAACAACAATGAGAGTTTGACATTCAAGCCAAAGAACTTGGTAAAGTAGTTAGAAAAGTTTCATCTTGCAACAACAAATCCATGAATGAGGGAACAAACCTTATATGTGTCCACAGGCATAGCAGACACTTGGTCTAACCATATCACCCCTTTTTTAGTTGTTGTTAAATACAAAGATGAATTGAAACTTGATGCATTAGCTTCCAATGTAGTTTCCATCCTTTTCCAGCTTGAAGCTTCTGATTTAGAAGCACTAAAGATCAATGTATTAATATAATGTCCATATGCAAAATATACTTTTTTTTATAGGTCTTTTGAGTTTTGAGGATCGAGTTCCTCTAGAATGTTGAAACAAAGTGCTCACTTGATATTTCTAGAAGCCAATATCCCTCCACCTGATTCATTGTTTCTGAATGATACTGTCATATTTAGTGGTCCTTGTGATCTAACAAAAAAGACAACTTTGTATTTCTTCCCTTGCACAATGTTCTGAAACAAGAAGATTTCATGGTCATAAGATACAAATCCCTTTCAATTATGGCAAAAGTGAAAAGTTAACTTCATAAAAAAGATGTTTATTTCTTGTAAACAAATGTACATAGAGTTAATTTTAAGAGTTTAATGGTGAGGCACTTAACCTTACAACCTTCATTGTGATGTGACTGACAGTAAAATTATTTTATACTGGACATCACCATTAAACATTTTTAAGAACTGCGGATCATACGGAAAGGAACTAAAAATATGAGTTCATATGAGACGCATTATTTATTATTCTCACCATGCCCCAAAAACCCGGGTTAGAGACACCAACGCCAGAAGAGCAATTGTCACACAGCACATCCATTTTTAAAGCAACCTTGTTGCTTTCGAAGCAAGAACTGCGTTCAGTTTGTAGAGAAATAGCTGTTTCTTGTCCAACTATAGTCCATGGTGCAATATTTGATGGAACTTTTGGGCCCCCAGCTTCAAAACCTGAACCATAAATCAATATATGAATGTAATAGATTCTATCACCACAGCAATGTAACGAAAACTTAAAACACTATTGTGCTTAAATATCATCTCCTATATGAAGTAGAATGTGTAATTAATTGAACTTATAGGTGTCTGTTTTAGACTCTAGAAGAGGTTCAAAAGCGGTATCTAATTAAGTGTTACATCACATGTTTTGGTGATTTAGAAGAAAAATATTGAAATAACGTCTAAGAATATTATATAAGTTCAAAAGAATTGTGTCAAACATATATTTTTGTTTGCATTATTTTTTTATCATTTAAAAGTTTTAGAGAAATCATAATATGGAAATTAATGACCTCTGTTGTTCACAAGCTCTGCCCACAATCCACCAGTACCTGCATGATTGATCTCCTGCACAAGTTTAAAATTTTGATCACTTTCGAAACATTTCAATAACAAAAAAGAAGATATATAGTTCGATATAACCCTGCACTGTAAGAAAGGAAACTCAATGTCTTAAAATTTTCATCAACTTTTAAGATTGTTATTGTAATATGTATTAAGAATTGTTGTTACATTTAATTTTTAAAGATTTAAAGAAGAAGCTGTGCAATTCTTATAGGCACCATTCATAAATAATCCTTTCCCACCTCAAAAAAGATTCCAAAAAGAGTATCAGGAATTGGCCTCCCAGATGAATTAGAAGCATCTACAATCAGAGTTGAAGTCTGGTTTGCAATTGCATAAGCACAACCTTGCATTGCAAGAAAAGTCACTATAACGAGGTAGAGCCCAAGAAAACGGTCACAAGACTTTGAAAAACTCATTGCTTCTTTGTTTTCACACGTTCAGTGTGATATGATCATAATCATATAGTATATATAAGCCAACAATACTTTCTATAGTCTTGATTTCTTTTTGGTTTGTATTTATTATTAGAAAAATTAAAGTAGGAGTAGGAACATTCCCATAGACTGATTACTCTGGTCAACATACATTGGAGATCCGAATCTCAAGAATATTTGAGTGAAACCGAGTTATCGTAGCTCACACAAGTAGCGGAACATGTTTTATGCACATTGACTCAAACATTAGGCTTTAATACTGTATTAGTTTGACAAATCTAGATACCATCAATTTGCTCATATAAAGCTATATATAATCATAATTTTTTTTTAAGATATTGGGCTTTATGCCAGTGTGCATTTCTTTTCTTGCCAGAGACGGATTTTAAACATTGGACTTGCTATTTATACCCCAGTGTTTGCTAAGCACGTCCCATCTCTTCTATTTAAACATTTTTGAATAATATATATATACCAGAAATGTATTTTCAGAATAACATATAAATACCGGAAACATATTTTCGGAATAACACATACATATACCATACTAGAAAGAAACGTTTAACATATACATACCAGAAATGTGTTTTCGGAATAATATATATATATTCCATATCAGAATAACATATACATATATCATCTAAAATCATTTTTTATAATTTTGAATTATATCTAAAATTTTATTTTTATTATTCTTTAAACCTATAATTTTGCATCCATTTTCATCTCATGTTTATATAGTACTGTGTTTTTTGTTAATATTGCATATTTTTTTCGCTAACTATAACACCCTAAAATTATAAATTCCTATACTTTGCATTTTATTCCAAATTGCATTGTAAAGGTATAATCATGTTTCATTAAAATACCTTTTGATTATACCTTTTTTAATTAAATAGTCCTTAATCCTCAGCACATGATTCGGACAAAATAACCATTTATAATTATGAAAACCTTCAAGAAAATTCAGAGAAAATTATCACATACCATAAATAACAAATGGTACATATTTTAAATTTATCAAAATTTAATATGCACAAAATATAATTTTAATTATTCAAAAACCCTACTAAGTGACTAAACTCAATTTTACTAATTATATCTTGGAAAAATACCTAAAGGCTTTCTAAAATCCCAAATAAAATCATGGACGTTGCCAATGATTTATTAAACAACATGGTATTTCCATATTTCTTCAAAAGTTCCTCTAAATAATTTCCAAGGATAAAACAGCCCCAAACTCAACTATTTTTTAAATCAAAGATTTTCCTTTTAAAAATAGTTCCTTAACTCAAAAAATTCTAAAATTTTTACCATAACATCTAGAGGTATCCTAGAGTACCCAGATGATCTCTCAACTTTATAACCAAACACGAAAAAATTTTAAAAATTCAAAATATAGATTCAGTCCCATATACTAAAATGATCATTTTTCATCTAAAACAAGTATTTCAAAACATATTCACCACTAAATCAATTCAATAAGCTCAAGGAAACAGTAAAAATCAACAAGAAAGCATGGTTTAAGGTTATAATGGAATAACTCCTTCATACCTTAATTTCTAAAATTTCAAATGCACAAAAATGGAGTTGAAATTGAAGCTTGTATTCTCCTCTACCACGTATTAGAATTTAAACAATGGATTTAAGCATTTGAACTCAGAAATTAGAGAGAAGGCCAGAGGTTTTAGAGAGAAGGTGGAGAGTTTCAAGAATAAGGAACTAAGAAGGAATGCTTTTTTAAACCAAAGGCTTACTTTTCTCTCTCCCTCCACATAAGGTAAAAATTCATATTATAGAAGTGCAGCTAGGGCCGGAACTCCCTCAATTTCATGCACAACTCCCTTAGAAAAAAAATAGGTTGGGCCAATCAAGGCCCATTAATTTTAGGATTAAGTTTTTGGGCTCGGGTTGGGCTTTTTTCACGTTTTTCGTCATCTGTGTTCCAAAGGTTCCTGAAACTAATCGTCTACTTAAAAATCATCATAATTAAATTTTCTATGCTTTAAAATCATTAAAATACCATTTTCAAATGAAAAAAACGGTAAAAATTGCATTGTAAGTCATTTTCATGGAAATCGCGAAAATGATCCGACCAAAATCGAAATCAATTTTTATAAGCAAAAACACAAATAAAGCATACAATCAACATTAAAATTGTAATTTCCGTCCTCCAAGAAAATTAAAATGTTAATTACGCACATAGACGAATAAAAATTACTAAATGCACCCCCTCAACAATTAGCAATTTAGTGTAAATTTTTCGAGTGTTACACTGACATCGCATTTCAAGGTACATACATTAGTCATTAATTTATCATATAAAGGTTTTGATTTGATGGTGGGTTCTCTTTTTTAAATGCGTTCAAACAAACTTTTTTTTTTTACAATATCAATGGTTGCAAGCTACAACATCTCTTAAGGGAATTGGTTTTGATGGTGCCTTCGTCTCTTTAACTATGATCCTAATAGTTTTACCAGGTTAACAATTGGAGGTTGCGACTCAGTGCTTTGAAAAACTCTTAAATACAAAATTGACGATTCTTCTCGATGGTTTATTATTCTGCAAACACATTTCTGGTATGTATTTATTATTCCAGAAACACTTTTTCGATATGTATATGTTAAACGTTTCTTTCTCGTATGTTATATGTATATGTTATTTCAGAAACATATTTTCAATGTGTATATGTTATTCCCGAAAACACATTTCCGGTATGTATATGTTAAACGTTTCTTTTTGGTATGATATATGTTACTCTAGAAACACATTTTCGATATATATATATATATATATATATATATATGTTATTCCAAAACATTTCTTATTTTCTTATTTTAAAAACACGTTTCCAGTATACGTCATTCTCGAAACACATTTACTATATATGTATATTTTGTTTTAACTTTTTCTATTTTTCTTTTTATGTAACCATGAATTATTATGTTAATAAGATGTCTAAATAATCAATTGATTGGAAAAAAAAATAATATTATTGATTATAGTGATATATTCAGCAATGAATAAGAGGAAGAAAAAGTGAAGTTAAAGACGCTCATGATAAACAAAGAAAACACAAATGAGCAAATATAACATAAAGGAGAAAAGGAGTTCATAGAAGAAAAGAAAAGAGGTTCAGGATAGAAAAGAGAAGAGAAGAGAAAAGAAGAGAGGTAAAGGAAGAGATGTAACATATCATGAAGATATATCTAGAAATGTAAAATAATGTTTAAAAAATGACATTATGGAAAATAAGAGGAAATAGAAGAGATGGGGGTGTTCTTAGCAAACAGGGGATGTAAATAGCAAGTGCCTTTTTTATCCTTAGTAATGACAAATCTCGGCAGCATCAATTTGTTTTTATGAGCTACATATAATTATATTTTTTATTTTAAGAATGATAGAATAATATAGTATAATTTTATAAGAATAGTGGAGTTTTTTTTTTTTTTTGAGAGAAGAAATAGTGGAGATTAAAAATACGTGATTACCTAATCATTTTAAAATTCAGAAATATTTATCTTTTAATTTTACCTGTTCAAATAAGACCCATCATATTTCTACCATGCAATGATGTCACTCAAACAACTAACCTACTGTAATTACAATTATTTGCCAATGCGTTTACACTGACATTACATATAAATTAAACTATTCAAAACTGATAAAAAAAAATTAAACGATTAAAAAATGAGACTTTCAAATTTAAATTATAAAATATAATAAAGATAGAATTGGATGGTATGATACTCTACAAAATTATGTGGGTAAATCACCTTACATTCAAACCCAAAGGCATATGATGAATAAATACCCCATCCATTATGGATAATTGTGATACCCATTTTGTCAGAATCCAATTACCATCCTATTTTGATCCTAAAGAAGACCATAAAGCAATCCAAAAAAAGGACATTAACATCAAAGTCAACTTGCTCCCGATCCTATACAACCAACAAAGTTTCAGAGAAATCCTTGTTATGGAAGCATATGAGAGCGAAACAAGAGGGGGTAAGTGCAACAAAACCCACTGCTCCAGCACTGCAGAAAAAAACAACAAAATACAAAACTTAAAATGTGTGCTGTAAGAACTGATACCGAAATAGGACATCTAAGACATATCCGTTCGAAACCCAAAATTATCTGCTAAGACTAATACTTCAAATCAGATGTTCTGTTTTTTTTTTTCTTTTAGTTGTACCGGTAGAGGAAAAATGTCATAGAACAACATCTATAATTAATTAATTATGACATCACAGGCATATTTCTATTATAAATAACTGATTTGAAAAAGAAAATAGAAATAAAGAAAGCAGTGAACTCACCACAGAGAGCAATGGCCCCTGCTTAAACTTCCCGTGAAATGAAAATGAGATTGGCTTTGGATTGTCTCCAGGCCCTCTTATAAATCCACTAAAACATATAATTGGGGAAAAATCATGTCAAATGATTAATATCTCTAAAAATATTTGGCAAAATAATAGAATGGTTGATAATAAAAAATAAAATAAAAAAATCCAACATTAAAATAATCAAAGAAAAACTGGACATAAAATAACAGAGACACCAGTAATTGAACCATTTTCAACCATGAACTCACATTAATGATGTAGATATAAGAGGAGTCCTCCTTGTGTCATATATGGCGATCAGGCCCCTGTACATATCATCTCCACCTTTAAAGGACACAGCCAATCGCTCCCCTGAATTATCCCATGCTATCTTTTCAATTCCCTGACTGAATGAAATAAATATAAGATAACTAATAAACCACGTAGTTTCCATTTTTCCAACAATAGCAAACATGATAACCATATCATGCAGATCCAAAGACCTGAATTCATTATTTGAAAAAATATGTCTGATGGCTATTTTCTGCAAAAATTACATTGCATTTAAATTAAAAGAAATGAATTCCTTTAGTCAATTCAAGATCTGCAACCTCACTTTAATTCAAACATACAAATAAGAATTACATTATGATAGACCAGTTGGAGAAAGGACTAAAACAGCTGCTGACGTCTTTTATTCCAGTCCTAAGAAACTGATCAGAAGGATTTTAAAATAATGACAAGACTTTACGATCACAAACATTCAAAGAATTATTGAACATAAAAACATAAATTCATCTCTACCTGCCTGTCAATGATAATATTTCTGGCAAATCAACAGGTAACAAATGTGCATCTGAAAAGTGAACGATGAGTAATTATCGATATATCAGATTTTGGGAAGAAAATCCAAAATAATTTGAAAAATCGCCAGCCATGAATGTTACAACCACATATATCTATATTAAAAATGAACTGAACAGGGAAGTATGATTTGAAGCTAAAACTACAACTTCAAACAGTCATAACTAAGAATAACCAGATCAAAATTTCGTTGCATCTACTACTCACTTAACAGAACAAGATTATGTGCAGATTCCTAATATCCTCGTAAATGAGTTTCCTGCAACTCTGTTATGGGGAACTTTTCAGTGGTAGACCAAGAACCAATTATAACTGACCCTCCTAACACTAGACATAATTTTTAGTGTTTCATTCTCATAATGTGTATGCCAAAAGTTAATACATTTTAATAAAAATCCACAACTCAAATATCAAGTACCCACTAATCCAATCAACTTAATAGTTTCTGTTGATAAATATAATGTTATCTGCAGAGTTTTCTAGTTGAGTATGTATTACTTGTAGGTTATAGGCTTGTAGCACACCCAAAGTAGAGGGCATATGTGTTTTACAAGATCATAGTTTATACTTTATAGCATGGAAATTTTGGGTTACAATCATACAGTGCATTTGGGAAAATATATTTTGTTCCATCACAATCACTCTTTTCCATTTTCAATCCAACTCACAATTTTTTTTTTATGGTAAAAGAGCAGTACAATTCCTAATGGTCTTTGCTGTCAGACTTTTTGTGGTCAGCGTTAACTATAAATAGATTTGTTAGGTCAGAGACTTTGTCACATTTATAATAAACATATTCTATATCTCTCTCTCAATTTTCCCTTTTCGATTTAGCATTTTAGCTCCTGTATTTCAATTCCCTGGTTCCATTTTCCAGTATTATACAAAACCAATAAACAAATTAACACAAGATCTTTGAATGAAAAGGTCGCATACCTAATAACGGAGGCTTTGATGCAAAGTGAACAGATCCCAAAGTTGACGATTCAGAAAATGCAAGAAGTATCATACGCCCATCAGGATCCCATGTTGCACCCTGATCACACATCATTGAAAGTAGAAACCAGATCAATATGAGTATTATCTGATAACTATCAGACAAGAAAAATCATAATGCATTGCCAATCATTGGATTTTGCTAAAATGTTAAGCTCCTTTATCTATCTGTCTATCATTGAATTTTTGTTTTCACAGAACCTTTATCATTGTACATTATTTGCACTCCTGTATTTTCTTTTTTGGTAATAAATTCATCTTGAATTAGAAAAACATTATCACCCAAAAAAAAGTATATTACTGGGCATCTCTTACATTTGAAGAACTAATTGAAGAATTTTAGCGCTACATACTATTGAAGATGATTCTTTTTACAGTATCAACATATTGTCAAGCATATCAACACATAGGCACAGGCTAAGGAAAAAATGTCATCTTACATTACTATAGAATATAAATAGGTCATCAAAGAGCATCAAAACATGAAAATAAACTGCATATACCTTAACAAAACCACTAGTTGAGGCCCATTGTTCTGATGTCCATGTGTTTGTCTCCCAAAGATAAAATGTTCCATCACTGTAAGAGAACATAATAATGAGGTTGTGAATAAATGGTACATGTTCAATAAATAATTCATGTTTAGCATTTTGCATTACAATTTTGAAGCAAAGAAGTAATCTCCAGTAGGTGACCACTTCAGCATTGATATGCCTCCTAATCCACGTCGAATGGGTGTTCCCACACCTATAAATAATATGAAAAATAACTAGAAATTCAGAAATTCAAATGGATGTTACAAAGTAAAGTGAAAACAACTTAAGGAGGCAAATACCTTGAGCAATATCCCATACAGTGAATGAGGAGCTTTCATATGAAGCAGATGCTAAATATGTGAAAATAGGTTAAGAAAGAACAGTTGAGTACAAGAAATTTAAAATTAAAAAAGAGAAAAAATAAATAAATATTTTCTTTCATTGGTCATAATCATACATAGATAAAATATCAATAAAGTTCCTACTGAATCTTGTGCAGTATTTATGACATCCAAAAAAAATTGAAAAATTATATAAAAAAGTAATTAAGTTTGTTAAACTCAAAGTTGAAGTAAAATTGTGGAGAGAATAAACTTGTCTCAAAAACTCACTGACTTTGCCTAATACCTACTTCCATAAATAGTTAATTAAGAATCCATATTATTATATTCATAAAAAATTATGACAGTTTTTTACAAATAAAAGAAAAAAACTTATAATAGATTCATATCAAGCAACACAAACCACAAATTCATGACTCAATAACAGAAAAAGAAGGGTTGTTATACTGTCATATTCACACATAAGTAAGTAACCAAAAGCACAACCTCAAAAGTGGAAAAAAAAAATGTGCAGCATTTCAAATTGCCCATTATTGTCACCACTCAAGTTTATGCCAAACTTGTAAATTTGGCAACCATGGCTAATATTTTCGGTGTGCTTACTGTGGAAAAGAATACAGCAGCATCTCTTGCAAAAGAAAGAAACAGAACAGCAATATGCATATTTGGGAAACATGTAGCAAAACCCAAAAATAAGAAGCACTTTTTGACATTTGTAAGGATATCTTCCATCTGGACTCCAAGTGAGAGCACTAACATGCTCATCATAAGGACTACGAAGAAAATCAACCAGGATATACCGATTCCCTGAGCTTCTAGACAAACCTCCTAAAAAGGAAGCAGCTCCAGATCTAACAGATGCAGCATTTCCAGGATAAGAAGCAGACCACATGCAAATTCCACCCCTGCAACAGTAAACAAGAAAGCATATTCTCCACCAATTGACATTACATTCACCTTAGCAACCATGCACAAAGACAAAACCTTACTTGCAACCCACAGCAAGCATTTTCCCACCATTGGGTCTCCACTCCAGCACTCTAACATCTCTCTGCGATTCGTTTGTCAAAATACTTGGATCCTTCCCCTCTATTTACAATGTCAAAGTACCAATCAGCATTTACTAAACACAAACCTCTATCATAACACATCAAAAGGCCATGTTTGGATAAATGAAATAATCTTGTCTCATAAGTTAAAATTGGTCTATGCATAAGCTAATTTATAAAAGTTTTCTCATTAAGCTTCTCCAAAAGTTGATTCTAGCTTATGGGATAAGCTTACTTCATCCTATTTTCTTTTTCTATAAGTGATTGTTGAGAAATTTCTACACAGAACCTATAAAACTAGTTGCTAATAACACGTCCCGTGATCAGAACAAGTACAGTACCAGACTCTTGGTAATCGTGAACTAAAACTTGCGTTGGGGCAGAGATAAAGGCAATTATATGCTTATTAGGGTGCCAGCTTACTCCTTGAAGATCAACCTCTGGCAACAAATGCACCTACACACAGCACAACAATCAACACATCTAACTAACAACACACTACAAAATCACACTAAATTACACTGTAATGCAAGTAGTGATATGAAATTATGAATTAAGCGTAGCATACATCGTTAGGGTAAAAGAGGCGTCCGAGATAGCTGTTTACAAGCCCCTGCAAGAGTGCCACCGGGCCTTTCCTCTGAAGGCTTTCTCCGGCGGCGGTCACCGTCGTCGTTGCAGCTTCCTGTTCGGAAGCGTCGTTCTCCAGATTGTGAAACGGGACGGGACTGAACACCAATCCCTAATATCAATAAATCAATAAATACATAACATAAGGAAGTGGAAAATGGTGGGGATTGTGAAATGTGCATTGATGCGATGCGAATAGTTACGAGGATTTTTCCGTAGGTTTGGTTAGCACGATCGTCGGAGAGGGTGTCGACGGTGACTGCAGATTTGGAGAGAAATTCAGAATTAGACAAGCGAAACAGTAAAAACTGAAAAGTAAGAAAGAAATAGTTGCTTACTTAGGTCACGATTGACTTCGCAGAGAGTGAGTGAACCAGGAGGAGGGAAGGAAGCCATGTTTGGTTCTCGTTAGACACACAGAGAGACTGAGTTAGGGTTTTAGCTTTGAAATGGAAATCGATTTTTTCTCAGCGTAAAATTCTTATTCATTTCCCGCTTTTTCTTCTTCTTTTCTAATCCAAATTAAATAAGAAACCCACTCCAACTTAAGTGAACAATTATCCTCACCCATCTTACATTATTTATTTTTTTACAATAGCAAATTATTTTTGATAGGAGTATTTATGAGTTTATTTTATAGATATTAATCTTTGCTAAAGAAATTGAATGATAATTTATTTTTGGGAGTATTTTATCAAATGTTTTACAACAATTCTTTGATTTAAGTAATAATAGTAGAATATGTATATATAAATAAAAAGAGAAAAAAAAAATTACAGGTCACATAAAATAGAGTCCGTTTTTTTTCTGCATAAACCCACCCCTTCATTCAAGTTTCACCTCTGCAACTCTCGCAATGCGGCAACAACAACCATGAACTCATGTTTGATCACACTACTGCACAAGGAACAATCAAATGAACCTCTCGTGTACCCTCAGACAAAAAATCTTCCCTCCACCGCCCTCACCCTTCATCCTCTTCATTCAACGGCGCTGGAAGAAACCCACCGTCTCCGCCCAGACCCGCTTAGAGGACAGAGTGAGAGACCCCCACCTCGACAAGCTCACCTCCCACCTCAAAACACTCGACCTCGTACTTCGAACCCACTGCCTCATGTCGGCGCGCAAGCGCGGCCCCTTCGTGTCCCTCACCCTCCTCTCCCGCTGGAGAAACATCCTTGGACTCAACGTCCAAGTGGGGCCCTTCCTCCACAAGTACCCCCACGTGTTCCACGTGTTCCTCCACCCTCTCAGAAAAAACACGTGCTGCAGGGTCACAAAAAAGATGAAAGACTTGATCTTTCTCGAAGGGGTCGTCGTGAGGCAGCACGAAGCCGAGATTGTGAAGAGGCTGAAGAAGTTGTTGATGATGTCTGTGAACGGCACTCTTCGTTTGCACGCGTTGAGGTTGTTCAAGAGAGAATTGGGCCTCCCTGAGGATTTCAGAGACTCCATTCTCGGGAAGCACGTCGAGGATTTCAGATTGGTTGATTTGGAGGTTGTGGCGTTGGTTCATCGGGATGCCGAATTGGGAGTGGCTCATGTTGAGGAATGGAGGGAAAGAGAGTACACTGAGAAGTGGTTGAGTGAGTTTGAGACCAAGTTTGCATTTCCTGTTAATTTCCCAACCGGGTTTAAGTTTGAGAGAGGGTTTAGAGAGAGGTTGAAGAATTGGCAGAGGCTTCCTTACGCCAAGCCTTACGAGAGGAACGAGGTTGTTCGGGTGAGGACGTGTGGAGGGATCCAGCGGTACGAGAAGAGGGCTGTGGCTGTTCTTCATGAGCTGCTGAGCTTGACTGTGGAGAAGATGGTTGAGGTTGATCAGTTGGTTCATTTTCGGAGGGACTTCGGTATTGAAGTTAATTTGCGCGAATTGCTGCTTAGGCACCCTGGGATATTTTACTTATCTACTAAAGGGAAGGCTCTAACTGTTTTTCTTAGGGAAGCTTATAGGAGAGGGGGTTTGATTGAGGCGAATCCCGTGTATGAGGCGCGTAGGAATATGTTGGATCTTGTGTTATTAGGGCGTAGGAAAACCAGACAATTATTGGATTGTGATGATGAGTCTAATAAGGAAGAGAGTAGTACTGTAGTATGTGAAGTGAATGAGTTAGGTGCAAGACAAGGAGATTGGGTGATTCCTTTCTTGGAGAATTGTGAGGAAGAGAAAAATAGATCCCCTTGATGCTGTGAAGATAGCAGAGGCAGCGTATTTGAAGAAATTGTGCTGTGTTTTTGTATCCTGTGCTATGTTTTATTTGCACTCTGTTGATCTTGATGCATAACTAGAAATGTGGGTGGCTATTGGCTAGATCAAATAGACTTCAGTGGTGGACTAATCACCTATTAAAGATGTGCACTTCTGCTTGTAGGATGTTCTCCATGCATACTAGCTCTCAAATAACAAACATTTGCATCTAGACATCTTACATGTGTTGTTGGTTATCTCTCACAGGATTCTGGCTCCTCCTATACTCTTTGTCCATCCATTTTTTCTTCTTGCCTTTCTTTGATTCAAATTTCAAATTGTTAATCATCCTGGCAACAGCTCTAGAGCCTTTATATTGACAGATGTTCTCGCCCAAGAAGCTTAGAACATCTGGAAGAACAAGTGGTCGAGTGTGATGAAAATCTTCTCAACAAGAAAGAGTGAGACTTCAGACTGTTTTTACCACTTCACTGCAGAACAAGTTATGTACTATGCACTCGTACAGCAATATCTTTACCTGATGTTTTGTCTTTGGTTGCTATTTCTACTAACTCAAGCTTGTTGAACCAAACCATATAATGATGTTCTGTTTCAGTTTTGTCTTTCTCGTTGTATTAATTAATAGATGAATTACTCAATATTGGAGGGCTTATGTGGCCTTATGCTCCCCCTTGCTTATTTATTTATTTATTGAACTAGATTTTGATGAGTTCTTTGAACTTTTTATTAACCTCATGGTTAGAGTTTTTGAGTCGTCACAATATTGTTATCATTTGGTCATTCTCCTTATTTGTTCATCAAATTTGTTCCATTTGTATTCATTGTTATTTTCTGCTTATCATAATTAATCCAACCTTTTTAATATCAAATGACCAAGTGAAAGTGGATGTTAGTTGGCTGAAAAACCTAAATTTCGTTTTGACTTTTGATATAGGCCTTTTGGCTAAAGGACTAATTCATTCTAAAGCTGATAATAATAAAGTACTTTAACTGTGTACGTAAGTGTTGATTGAAAGACTTTAGCAATTAGCATTACAGGTATCAATATTTGATTGTTCTTAGCAATTCTTAAGTGACTTCATCGCTTCAAGTCAACTTATACATGAGTGAAATCACCTTTTACACACTACAGTACTTAAGATGTCAGAGTCACATTATACTTCCTACAGGATAATATTTAATTCTTGATTCTGTTTCAGACAACTGGTATACATTGAGATTATGAATGATATGGATTTCATTACTTCGATTGAAGTAAAATTTTGAACTGTTAATTTCTGTTGTATAATGTATATCAATTTACTTTGGAAAAAGAGATACTATTTTCTGATTGATTATGTCATCTTCCAACAGGATTCCCTATGTGGTGCAATGGAGTTAAGATGACCAGAGGAAGTGTAGGGCGTTTGCAAAGACACTTACTAAAATGAATGGTGTGGCCATTGCTCTCCCAAGCAGCCTGATGTTGACCAAAGTTCAGATAACTCACTTTTCTTGAAGCTTAGGCAAGCATATGTGACTCCTCTATGCACTTCTAGTGAGCTTGATTGTGTACAACCATGCTGGGAGCTATGCTTCATTATGTATGACAATGAATATGATAGAAGCACTAATATGTGAAGAAGCCTATGATAGTTACTTATGAAGGCTTTCTTGCTTCTCTTTCTCTCCTTGTCATGGGCCGGTTTATTTAAAATTAAAATATGGAGTAAAATATGTTTTTGATTTCCAAAATATATAAAAAGTATTAGTTTCGTCCTTATAAAAAATTTTGTATTAATTTTGTCCTTATAAAAATAAAACATATTTTTGTAAGTCCTTGCGATAATTCTGTTAAACAGGATTTTGATGTATTCAAAAGTATTTGATCATTTGCATGCATTGTTATCAATGGCAAGGTTGAAATTCTGGCATATAAACATGTAATTTGGCACTGCCATGGCGGGCCTTCCTTCACAAGTTGTCTATGGCCAATGGCAAAAAATCTTTCATACCATCCCGCCATGGTGGGGCCATAGTGGCTATTAAACACCACTATTTATATGTGTTTTAACAACAATTAAACATTGATTTGCATACTTTGTTGGTAAGTTGTCACCATTATTATTCCATTATGTAAATATTATTTGAATGTGAATTGCTTATGTAATGACAAGGATGTACAAATGGATTAGATTAGATGTCTCGGCTAATATGACTGATTTGTTCTTTCATTTGTTCAACTTACATTCTTATTCTTATTGTATTGTAGATAATGATGTTCTTAGGGTATGTAAGAGGGGGTTTTTTTCTAACCGATGTTTTTTAATTTGATAATTTTAAAATAAAAAATACCTCTAATATGTTAAAAATATATATATTAACATATAGGTTTCTCTTAACTTAAAAATATTTGTAATCTCCTTTATTTATTTTTTTAAAACTCAGCTTCCAAGCGTAGTGTATGTCTTTGCTACTATTCGTAAACCAAATAAAATTAAAAACAATAGTGAAAATGTGTGTAAAAGTATTAGTCAAAGTTATACCAAAAGATTATTAAATGCGTATTAGAACATGAAGCAGTCATTGATATTGAATTTTGTGGAATATAGAAGGAAAATTTGCACATCAGGAAATAATGATAAGGACAAAATGGCTTGCATGAAGAAATTGGCTGGCTGATTATGAGTCTGGTCTGGTTTTTCAAAATAAACAAGTATTATTATTGTTGATTGTTGATTTAGTTCTTTTTTCAAAGTAAAAAATTAATCTTAATAACGTTGTTGTATTGTTGTTTTCCATTTGTAGTTTCAACTGGGGAAAATATATTAAGATTTACTTGTGACGTTTATTTGTGACTTTTAGTTCTCATGACTTTTGAATTGTTAAAGAAAAGTCCATTTCAACATTTGTCTCATAAGTTACAAGAATGTAAAATGTAAAGTAACCCTGATGTAATATTAATATTAATTTGTATACATTTTTTATTACTTATTGTTCTTACACTGCATTGGTTTTTCCTTGTTTCCCGTGTGAAACAGAGCTTGTTCACTGGTTGGCACAGACCGAGGTGCTGAGTGAGTGTAGTGTTTACTACATATATCCATCGACTCAGACGCAGACACAGCAGAAAAGAAAAAATCCCTCTTTCTTTCGAATTGCAAAAAATGGTGTATGGAGCATTGTGCGCACACGCGCACAAATTCCTACTCTCGCCCCGCGCCCTCAACCTCAACCTCAACCTCAATCCAACGCGCCTTCACTACTTTCAAACTCGCTCTTCGCTCCAAACACACTCTCGCTCTCACTCTTTCAACTTCATTAACTCCGCCACCCTTCTCCGCTTCCGTAATTCCCGCCTCTCCGCCCTCTCCAACCACGACTCCGGTGGTAACGGCTCAGGCGGAGGCGGCGGAGGTGGCGGAGGGTCTGACGGTCCGAATTCCAGCGGAGGCGGCGGTGATGGAGGAGAAAAGTGGTCCTTCCTGTCATGGTAAACAAAATTCATAAATCTCAATATAAATTCTATGGTTATATTATATTGTCATGTGTCCTTCTTTTTAAGGCCATGCATGTCTGGATTAAGTTTGAGTCAAACAACTTTACAAGTTTGCAAAAACATTCCAAGTTTTCTACAAAACTCAGTTTTCTGGCAAAATTTTAATGGGCAAATGTACTTTTGAGGGTAGCCAAAGAGTTTACTCTCCAAAAGTACGTTCAGCATATAAAAGTACATTTTGAACAGTTAACCAAACATACAAGCTTGGTTTTGTCTTGAATTCTCCAGAATCACGTTGAAACACGCTCGTTAACACGACATTATGTAAATTATCACATGTTTAATTTCACGTTGAGGAATTGATTCTTAGTGGATGTTTGGATGAGCGGTGACAAAATTAAGTTTGAATGAAGTTGATTTGGTTAAAATTGATTTTGCATAGATGTGACTTATATTTAGATGTTGGTAATATAAAATTTTAGATTCTAACGCAAAAACTATTTTCAATGGCATCAACACAAATTCAATTTTACTTCCTGAACCACGTTGATAAAAAGTTGCCAAACATGTTAGTTAGCGCTAAAATCAAGTTTGACCAACTCTAAACTCAAGCTTGTTGACTCCAAACGCCAAGCAACTCTAGGTAACTTTTGCATTGGATAAAAATTTATATTGAGTTTTGCTACTAACTTGTTTTTATAATAAAAACATCTAAACATAAATCACGTGCTTCAAAATCAATTTGATCAAGGCACATTCAAATACACACTTACATGGTTTTACTGCAGGTACTTGGCTCTTCTTGGAAAACACCCTGTTGCCGTGAAAGCTCTAACATCTGCAATTTTGAATCTTATTGGAGATTTGATTTGCCAGGTATTTCACTAATCCCCCCCTCTCTTTCAATTGTTTTGGTTTTGGTTATATCTCATCATTGTTTCAAAATTTATGATATACATAGAGACACTTTTTTGCATATAATAGAGTATTTATTTTATTTTTATGTTACTTGAGCATGGCTTAACTGCTCTGTTTTATGTTAATTTTCCACCTTGTGTGTGGACAAAGTACTGGACTATGCAAGGTTTCACCTAGAATTTAAAAGCATCAGGGTAGATGGAATCATCTCGAATTCGTGGAATCAAGAGTTGTTTGGAATATGAATGAACACTACGGAACTGACATTTAAAGAAAGCCAAACAACATCAGATTTACATCGTTTATTTAGAACATTCATGATAATTTTCACCATAAACTGGAAGTTCTAGTTAGAAAGTATTTTGAACATTGAGTTTAGGCTACATTCAGGAAAAGCAATGCCTTGATGGTGAAGTCTAAGTAGTGCAATGTTACTGCTAATTATCTTCCAACGAAAAGCAAACATGTTTAGCCCTGCCAAGCCATTTGCTCAAGATTGTCTGGCATAAAATACTAAACAAAGGTGACAGACTGTTGACCTACTGTCACAAACTGATAGTCCTTAAGATGATACATACATATATTAAGCTCCGATTTCAACAAGAGCTAGGCTTTACTTGATGCCCTACTTTATGTCTATGTCTCATGTATCTTCCGTTATTTTCACAATTAATTAGTGGGAAATTGATCCTTTTTTATTCTTTTTGATTTCTGAATTTTATCTCGTGACTTACATGACATTTTGGTCTGCCTCTTTGCTTATGGTATCAAGCTTGATGTGACATTACATTTGAATTTGATTCTAAATGGATTGTTTTTTAGGCCAGTACTAAATTTACTTTTCAAAGCAGTGTATGTCTATGCCTTCATTTATATATGTTCATTTTTTTTATAAATTTAAACTTATTTCTGCAGCTTGCAATAGACAAAGTGCAGACAATGGATTTCAAGAGGACATTTGTCTTTACTTTTCTCGGTTTCGCTTTAGTGGGTCCAACATTGCATTTCTGGTAATGCCCTAAGAGCTATTTTGGTATGCCTGAAAGTAGACTCTTTGTTTATAGTCTATTGATTATGAATTTGTTATAAATGATAATACTTTAAATTTGACATCCCAATGGCAGTAATAATAAGTGCAATGTGTTGTTAGGTTCTGGGTGTAGTTTTTTTTAATAATATTGCAAATATTTATTCATTCCCCTAATGAATATTTTTAGAAGAGTCCAATGAGGATTGATTAAGTCTCATCCCCTTGTTTTTCCTAACATTTGCTTTGAATCTATAGGTATTTGTGTCTGAGTAAATTGGTTACACTTCCTGGAGCACCAGGTGTATTTTTGCGGCTTGTACTTGATCAGGTGGGATATTCCCATTGGTCCTCCAATCCACTGTCTATTACCACTTTGTATCAATTATTAATTTCGTGCTTGTATAATAATTTAATTTTGAATGCTATGAAATGTTTTCACAGCTCTTATTTTCACCCATATTCCTCGGAGTTTTCTTATCTGCATTGGTAACACTGGAGGGAAACCCATCACAAGCTGTACCCAAGCTTAAACAGGTGGGTGTAAACGGTATTTTTTGACTTGTATGTGCTTGTAAAAATGTGTGTTCAAAGAGTGGTATTTCATTGTTGTCATGTTTTTTAGTATATACTCATCCAAGAATTTCATTTTGTAGGAGTGGTTTTCTGCAGTTCTAGCAAACTGGAAACTCTGGATACCTTTTCAATTTCTCAACTTTAGATTTGTTCCACAACAATTTCAGGTTAGACTGGCAGACTCATGCACATTGGAGATTTGACTTGACCATAAATCTGTTCATCACTCTGAAACCTGTTGGCATTTTAATATTGAAGATCAATGCTTAATTTCTTTCTTCAAATTCATTTGAACACACTGGGATATTATGTTTAGTCAATTGCTTCTAATGGAATTTCATAATTCTTGGAAGAAGAATTTTCTATTGATCTGTCAATGGATTCTCTCTCTCACTACCTACCTTTGTTATTCGTTTTTAGCTGAACAACAATAGAAAAATGTACATAAGAAAGGAACTTTGGTTAATATTTCTCTCTTCTTGACATGTTTGGTTCTTTGGGATGCATCTTGTTGGCCCCTGATATTCTAGTATATTTTCACATGAAAATGAGATGCTGTTTTTTTTTCCTAGTGAGTTGGTGAGGTGTCTCATGGGTTCTCAGATCATTGTTCCAGTTTTTTATTCAAACCAAACATTCACACACACACACACACACACACACACGTATACTCTGCACACTCCGAACTATTCTTGATCTTTAACTAATTTCATTGAGAAGTTCTCAAATGCATGAAATCAATGAAATAGGGGTATCTTTGGTTATTCTTGCTGACACTGCAGAAAGATATTTTTTAATTTACCACCCCCAGCTTGCTTTTGTTGTTGATAGTATGCAGTTATGCATTGACCATAGCATCTATAGTTTTTTTTCGATGTTCTTAGATTTACTTCTCCATTTTTTTTTATGTTACTGTTGAGTTTAAAATATATGGACTTAATTTCAGGTCCTTGCTGCTAATGTTATTGCTTTGGCATGGAATGTTATTCTCTCATTTATGGCACATAAAGAAGTTCTTCCAAAATAGGTAAGCTTTATGCTCCTTAAATGCAGAAGACCTATTTTTAAGTAACTAGCTCTTTGATATGTAATGCCAAAAAAGAACTTTCCTTTAATCTAATTTTAACAGATTTTAACATGTGTCTTTTTACTAAGAAGTTCTAGAGTTGTTATGAATATACATACTGTGTCTTTGTATTTTCAATCATTTTATTCTATAGCTTTGTAGACAATATTAATCAGTTTTATGTCCATTGATCATTCTCCAGAGTTCAGATAAAGAGCTTGCAAGGAGGCTGCATGAGCTGTATTCAAATCTTTTAAATGTTTTGGTAATTTACATGAACATGAATGAAGACTAGCAGTTGTATAAACTCGCCTGTAGAAATTTTTGTATGCACTTTCATCAATGCAAGCTTCCTCCATTTGCTTCCTCATGGTCAGAAGGGTTAACTTATTTTTAAAAAAAGAAGATTTAATTAGTTTGCATTTTCAACTAAAATTAGTTACTTTGTGCTACGATTACCGGTGTGATTGAAATCTCGACCAAAATAAGATTGAAAAGATTTGCTACAAAAAGAAAAGAGAAAGAGTTATGTACTAACATATTATTCAATCATAAATTATCTTTTATAAGAAATTTATTGATTTTTATAAAATTATTTTAAAAATTATATTAATTATAAGAGAGGTGATATACATACAACAATTTATAAAATATCGTTTTATCCGTTAAATTATTTATTACATTTCAAAAAGAATTCTCTTTTCTCTTTTCTTTCTCTTTGTTGTAAGATTTGTTGTACATGTAGCATTTCTCTAATTTATAATTTGTGATTGGAATGATATTGTTAAACTGCTTTACAACGAGCAACACAATTAAACCCAAAGAAAGGAGAAAGTGGGTTTATACACAGTAAAATGACTTTTACAGTAAACCTCCTATACGTCAATGGGTCATCATTGTTGCTTTGCAATGACCTCTTAAACATGGATGGGTCATCATTTGGGCTTTTGGCCCTGTTACATTTGGACCTTGTATGGGCTATTGGGCTCATAACAGATTTGGCCACCTCTTCAACACTTAAGCCAGTAACATTGTAACAAGGTGAAATTAAAGGTTTAATTGTATTTTAGTTCTTAAGTTATAATTAAATGTTAAATTTGGTCCTCAAGTTTTAAAAAGTTTTAATTTTATCAAACTTAGTCCTTTTCAGTCAATTTGGCTAATGGTGTTCGTCAAAAAAGATTGAATTTGACATTTTTAAGAATTTGATAATCAAATTAAAACTTGTTAAAACTTGAGTATCAAATTGCACATTTAATTATAACTTGAGGAATAAAATTACAAATTAAATGGTTCTAAACACACTCTTGACAAGCTCCAATTGTGAAAATACTTTTAGTTTAATTCAACTCGAATAAAGGTAAAAGCGTGGTTGGGGTAGCAAAGCAAGGGAAAGTGTTGTTATTTTGCTTGGATGTTTCACCAATAGAAAAGAGTGATTAGCATGTCATGGGAACATCTGGCTAGTATATGAAATATTATATATCAAAATTTTATTGTCATAATCATTCATGGATCTAGATAGATAAAAGGTATTGTATTAACTTTAGTCCTCTAAAAAAAATTCAATATTTGTTTTCTGAATTTCCTTAGCCCGACAGATGCAGGAAAATATAATACTGTAGCAGAATTATACAGGAGTTTTTTTTTTCAAAGTTTTATATTATAAATTAAAACGAAATACCATCTATCACATAGTCATACAAATGTGTGTGCATTTTTTTTTTTAAATATTAACAAAAGAGTTTTTTGTTTTTCTTTAAAAAAAGAAAAAAAAAAATTCATCAGTACATGCAGAAACGGATTTGGGGGCTAAGCAGTCCCCCTCTCCCCCTTTCTTCTTTTAATATATATAAAAAATAAAAAGAGGTTAATAAAAAAATTATTAAAAAAATAAATTTTTAAATTAGTATTTATTTAATTTTTTTTATTAATAAATCATATCTTAATTTTATAGTTATTAAATATTTGATTTTATTATATTTTTATTTATTTTTTACAAGTTTTATTTTTAATAAATTAATTTGACATTTTTCATCTATAATTTTTTAAAATTTTATAAATTTTACTTTATTATTTTACTCTTATATTATATGATAGCAGATTTTACTCTTAATTTTAAAAAAAAATTTGACAAATTTTATATCCATTTTTTATCTTTTTTTTTATATAAATTTTACATTAAATATATTTTTATCTTTAATTTTTTTTAAAAAATTCTAACCCCTCCATTCTTAAATTTATGTATCTGTCCGATTACAGGTTAGCCATTTGACTGTTTGTTTGATTAACCACAACAATCAACAGATAACAAACATGATGTGTTTAAGCACTAAGATAGAAAGATTCACTTAAGCAAACAGATCTTTGACAACAAAGTTTACGGTGTTGGAAACGGTGAGATAATAAATTTGTTATGTCTGATTTACTTCAGATACGATTCAAATATAACTAAAAGTCAGCAAACTGATTGCATCATGACGTAGAAATTAAGCTTAATTTCCGATTATTCAATTTGATTCTCAAATTTTTTTTTTTTTTTCTGTACATACATAAACTATTGTTATCCATATGAAGTGTGGGACAATGCAAACTAACCTAAGATTAGTTTGTTTAAATTTATTTTGATGAAATATTAATTTATTTTAATAAAATAAATAATTATTTATATTTTTAATATATTTATTTAAATTATTTTAATTTAAAATAAATTATTTTTTTATTTATTTTAAAAAATATATTATTTATTTATAAAAATAATTAATTATTTAATAATCACTCATTATATAAATAATTATTATAATTTTAAACATTTTGTTTTATCAAATTTTGAAGTTGTTATTACATGGTAGGCAACTTGTGTCGGAAGACTTTGAACAATAATAACACTACATAATGCCTCGAACGAAGCAACCGTATTCAAAATATATATTTATTTTTCTGCTTGTTTGTTTCTTAGGTATTCCACTCTTTGAAGTTATATATTTATCAGTACCTCACATGTGTTCAAAATAAAATTTGAGAGCTAGCTATGAGAGATAATGTAAGTAACTTGAAAGTGAAAGACAACAAATTTTCTCCACCTTATATAAGTACATGAGAAAATTACATATTGTAACGAGGATTTTGTTTTAATTTTTCGGCTACATATCAATTTTACTAATTTGTGTTTTAAAAGTTTTAGTTTGTTATTTTATGTTTTAAAAATTACTCAAAATAATCTTTTTGATATGATTTTTAATTTTATAACATAATTTTAAATTATTTTTTTTATTACTTCATAAAAATTATTTCATTAAATTCAATTAATATTTAAATAAAAATAACGATAAATATAATAAAAAATATATCGAATGAATAATCAAATTAATAAAAAATCTAATATTAAGTTCTTTTTCATTGTTCATCAAACTCATTTTTTTATACGATTTTTATTATGTTTAACATTTTTTATTCATACATCAATTGTGTTTTATAATTTTCATATAAGTGAATTTAATTAAATATTTTTACGTTTTAAATTCATCAAAAAATTATTAAAAATCGTGTCATAATTTTAAAAATCATCTTTGTTTAAGAAGAATCATTTTAACTTATTTTAAAAATATAAAAGACCAAATTAAAATTTTTAAAATATAAAATAAAAAAATAACATTTAGTCTTATTTTTATTTTATGAGCATGATATTTATTATGTAAAGTAATTTTCATTGGAAATAATCATTTATCTTTGTCAAAAATAAAAATCACGATGGAACGTGATATGGATATTCTGCCTTTAAGATAGGCTGAACACAAAATTTGAATCCAATAGTAGGATTTTGTTTTAATTTACCTTTAAGCATTACTTTTTTCAATTATTTTAATAGTTTTGCACGAGCTTTTACCAATTGAAAAGTAATCAATCATGATGGTTTTGTGAATTTAGTTTGCAAGGGGTATTACATGAAAAAGTTTTCTTAATATTAATCGTTTTCCTTATTCTAATGAATACTCCTGCTTTACAATGTAAAATTCATAAAATATTAAAAGATAGATGGTAAAATTAACCATAAAATATTTTAGTATTTTTTTTTATCATTAATTCCCCTGAAATATTCCGAAAACATTCCATTGATAGTAGTATTCCTAAAGGAAAAAAAAAAATCATTTAAAAATTATAGTGTATTTGATAGTAGTGGGGTTTATTACGCAATGGTGAAGGAAGCATGAGATCATGAAGTTAGGAAGATATGAGGGTGACATGAGGGCACACCTGTCAAAAAGCATTTATGAAGAGACAAAAGACAGCCGCACCACACATTTGACAACAACTACCCTTTCTTTTCGATCTTTGGTCAACAAGTAACACCCTCAGATTAAATTATTCATTTCTATATCCTCAAATTAAATTATTGTAAAGTTATATTTATAGAAATAAGAGTAATATATTTAATAGAAAATTTTGTATTTGATTTTTATCGTATATTTTGTGTGTAAAAAATTTTTGGACCAGCGACATTCATACATCACAAGTAAAATTAGTCTTTAATTTAATGGATTTAAAAATATGCATGGTTAACAAAAAAAAAAAAAAATTATTCATTTATGCTAATTCTTTAACTATTCTTCTTTTTTATCCCTGACCTTTGGAATTACCAAATCCATCTTTAAAGAATCTAGAAGTGCAATAAAGAAAGAAAAAAAAAAAAAAAAAGATAAAAGGCTCTAGAAGCTTATTTGAATTCGTAGTCTTTTATCCAAAATTAAGAATATAATATGGTGTTATGAAATCTCCTTGCGTTATGTCGAAATCACACTTTACTTGTAATTACTCTTGTCGTATACATAAACAACTCTCGCTTTAATTGTTTCCATCCATATCAACTTAAATTAAACTAGTAGTTCTGATTAAGGCATGCAAAAATAAAAAATAAAAAATTCTTTACGTTCATAATTCATTATAATTTTCGAATTTCAATGAAGATTAGTTATATTTTTTTTATGGATAACTTCTTAAAAATATAATGAGTTGAATGGTGGAAAAAAAGAAGTATTTTTAAATAGATCATGAATTTGAATTCTTCATCTTAATATTTTTATAAAAATTAACAAAAGGGTAAGTGGATATTTCTAATAAATACCATGACAAAAAAAAACAAAACAGGTAAGGCAGTGTTTGAATAAACCGTGGGTAGTTTTGTTTTGTTTAGTGTGGCCCCCTGTGTGTCACTGTTAGAATTGAATGAAGCAGCACCGTCCATTGACTCCATACGAAGGAAGTTGGACGGTGTGAGATGCGTCAAATGCATGTAATGGATCCACGTGTGGGCTTGTGACGGTGTGAATGGGTGAGTCACCGTGGCGTGAGTCAAGCGCATAAGACAAGAGCACTGTACCATCAAGTACTGCCTAGCCTACCTTCTATGACTTTCAAGTTTCAACTTTCAACCATTCTTAGTTTTACTTTTATTTTTTGTCAATCTTCTTCATCGATCGGTCTTTCAGGAATTTGTTTGGTTGGATATGGCCGAGCAATGCATATTTAAAGAATTTGTTTTGATTTTGATTACTAAAAGGTTCAATTCATTTGATAGAGTAGGATCTGATATCTCGTGTTTGATTTTCATGAATTAAAAAAAATAATTTTGATTAAAGGTTTAATAATTTTGATTAAAATATTTAAATTGATTGATGAACATGGTAATAGTATAAGAATATGCAGATGATTAAATTAAGTAAAATTATAATTGTAAATTAGATTAAATTGAGTTATTTCTTATTATATGTTATTTACACTTTAATCATTATCATTAAAAAAATATATAATATATCTTTATTTTACCATTTATTTTTTCCATTTATAGATTTTTATAACGTTTTCATTTATTTGTTTTGATCCATGTTGTTGGGATGTCTTTGTTATAATTGACAAAAGGTCATTTCATCGTGTTATGTAGTAGTTATTGTGGTACAAGTCAACTTGGTACATAATTATTTTTTTCAATCTTAACAAAAATGTCACCCTCATATGTTAATCTCCTTCTTAATTAAATTACATATTGGTGATTTTTGTATACAAAGTTAAATCATTGAGTGCCCCTTAATCCCTATTGTAGTTCAAGATTAAACTCCAACACCTTTTTCTATAGCATTTGTCTTTGTATGATGAAAGGTTGAGATTTGAACAAGGAAGTTGAAGAAAAATATGGTTGTTGTTTGAACGTAAAGATGTCAAATCTTTTAGATTATGTTAAAACTCTTGTTATAACTGATCAAGGGATAATAATAAATTCAGTTTTGATCTTTGTAATTTTAAATTACTGTTTCATTATTTTTAACTTATTGTTAGTTCTTATCTTTAGCCTAGTTTAACTGGTTATTTGACTAGTTGTTACAGCTGAAACAAACCTTTTTTATGTATATTCTCTCTCTATAACAAGGGTGTCATTCATCCTTTAATCAATAAAAAGAATTACCTTTTCTTATATGGTATCAAGAAGTACACAATCCAATACCTCTTCATCATGGCTTCTAAAAATTCCATCATCTAAGTCCACAATGTTATTAAGCTCACCTCCATTAACTATATTGCATGGAAAACCCAGCTTCAAGCCATCTTACTTGGATATGACCTATGGAAATATGTTGATGGTTCTTATCCTTCCCCACCACCATCTGTCACTGATGCAAATGGTGTCCTCACTGTCAACCCTGTTGCCTTGTCATGATTTCGCCAAGATCATTTGATTTTTGGTGCTATTGTTGGCACACTATCTCATGATATTGTTGCTCTTGTCTCATAAACAAAGACAGCAGCAGAAACATGGAACGTACTTGCTACTACATATGCTAATCCATCTCGTGGTCATTTCAAACAAATAAAAAGCAATCTCAACCAGATTACTCACTCCACTCAATCCATTACTTCGTACATGCAATCTATTAAGCAGTGTACTGATCGTCTTGCTTCCATGGGCAAACCAATGAATCATGAGGATATTATTGAAAAGGTATTATCTGGCCTAGATTATGAACAATATAAATCTGTTATTGATGCTATTAATGCTCTTGATAATCCCATCACCTTTGAAGAACTTCATGAAAAACTCATCACCAAAGAGATCTCGGCTTCTCTTAAAGTTCTTCCCTCCAACTTCCCTGCCACTGCTAATGCTGCACAATATCATGTTAAAGCATCATCAGCTCCTGGTTCTTCTCAGCAGCCATATCATCAACCTCCTGATGTTCGTGTTTCTAGGCAATCACATCCTTATCTTGGCAAATGCCAATGGTGTAGGGAACAAGGCCATTCCCTCAGTAACTGTTCTTCATTCAAGAACAGATTTCCTACTATCACCATTCCTCCTGCTGCTTCCAATCGTCCGGTGCACCAGGGTTATCAACCACGAGTTCATGCTCCACAGGCCCATGTCGCCACTATTATGAATCCTTCCTCGAATAGTTGGCTACTCGACAGTAATGCCTCACATCATGTTACTAATGATCTCTCAACTTTATCACTTCATGCACCCTATGACAGTACTGAGGAACTGGTAATAGGTGATGGTTCCTCACTTCCAATCCAGAACACAGGTTCCTTTGATTTATCAACTTCTTCTACAAAATTCACTTTTTCAAATGTCTTGCATGTCCCATCCATTGCCCGCAATATTTTATCTATCTCCAAGTTTTGTCAAGAAAATAACACTAGTATTGAGTTCTTACCATTTTTCTTTTGTGTCAAGGAGCTTTCTCAGGGTCGCATTCTCCTCCAAAGTCCAACTAAAGATGGTGTTTACGAGTGGAATCCACCTTTGCCTCGTGCTTGTCTCAATCAAGTTACCTACACATGATTGGCATCATCGTCTAGGGCATCCTTCGTTGTCTGTTCTTAGGATTTTGAATTCTAGCTTTGGTTTATCAATTCCGCAATTTCCTTTGTCTAATTGTAATGCATGCAATACCAATAAAAGTCATAAACTACCATTTTCTCTTTCATCTCTTACCTCTCAACGTCCTCTTGAACTTATTTTTTCGGATGTTTGGACTGCACCATTATACTCATTTGATAACTATAAATACTATGTGATATTTGTTGATCATTTCACCAAATACATCTGGTTTTACCCACTCAAAAGGAAATCCGAAGTGTTTGATATCTTTGTTCGGTTCAAAGCATTGGTGGAAAACTTCTTTAACTGTAAGATTAAACAATTTTTCAGTGATAATGGTGATGAATATCAAAAATTAACTTCCTATCTTTCCACTAATGGTGTCACTCACCTTACCTCTCATCTCCACACACCAGAACACAATAGCTATGCTGAGTGACGCCATCGTCATATTGTTGAAACCGGTTTATCATTGCTCACACATGCCAAATTACCTCTCAATTTTTGGTCCACTACTCTATCCACAGCCACCTATTTGATCAATTGTTTACCAACTCCCACTCTTCACAATATGTCACCTTATCTCAAGCTCTTTGGTCATGTCCTACATTATCAAAAACTTCGCAGTTTTGGGTGTCTTTGCTATCCTTGGTTACGACCTTACTCATCTCACAAACTTGATCCTAAGTCTCTTACTTGTGTGTTCATAGGATATTCCTCCTCTCAAAGTGCATATCATTGTCTTCATCCATCTACTAACCGTATATATACATTAAGACATGTGAAATTTGTAGAAGATGTTTTTCCTTTTGTTGACTTATGCAGGAATGTTGAGTCATCACAATCATCCTCTATTGAGGACTAGACAGTTCTCAATGTTCCTATCATAACCACGATGCAGCCTCTTGTTGCAGTTTCTTCAGCACCTTCTCCACTTGCTTCCGCTATTGCCTCATCATCAAATCAACAATCTCTCTCCATCTTCAATTTGCCACCTCAAATCTCACATTCTTCTCCACCTCCACCCTCAAGGACCATAGTTACACGCCTCAAAAATAAAAATAACATACACAAACCTAATCCCAAGTATGTCAACACCACACTTCAGCCTTCTCCAACCGAACCACACAACATAACTCAGGCTCTTAAGAATCCTCAATGGCAGGATGCCATGACTGCAGAATACCAAGCTCTCATTCACAATTAGACATGGGATCTTATGCCACCACATCCTTCACAAAATTTGGTTGGCAACAAATGGGTTTATCGCATCAAATACAAACCTTCTGGTGCTATTGAACGCTACAAAGCTAGACTTGTAGCAAAGGGGTTTCATCAACGAGCAGGTATTGATTTCTTAGAGACCTTCAGTCCTATTATCAAGCCAACAACTATTCGCTTGATCTTGTCCCTAGTAGTAATGCGTGGCTGGTCCATTAGATAGCTTGATATTAATAATGCTTTCCTCCAAGGATCTCTCAAAGAAGATGTCTATATGTCACAACCTCCTGATTTTTTGGACAAAGATCATCCTACTCATGTGTGCAAGCTTCATAAAGCAATCTATGGCCTTAAACAAGCCCCACGAGCTTAGTACAATGAGCTTAAGTCCTTTCTTCTTTCATTTGGGTTCACTAACTCAATTGCTTTGACACTTCTCTATTCTTGTATCATAGACAAGGTCAGACATTCTACTTATTTGTTTATGTAGATGATATAATCATCACTAGGCCTTCACCCAATGCATTGCAGGAGCTCATACATTCATTAGCTTCACGATTTTCTTTGAAAGACTTAGGTCCATTGTCTTACTTTCTTGAAGTTGAGGTTTTATCTCATCCTCATGGCTTGTTTCTTAGTCAACAGAAGTATATTGGAGACCTTCTAGCTAGAGCTAATATGACTCTTGCTAAATCAGTCTCAACTCCAATGGTAGCTCATCCTCCTCTCACTGTCGCAGCTGGTACTGCATTATCCAGCCCCACTGACTATCGTGCATTGGTTGGAAGTTTGCAATATTTATCTCTCACTCGTATGGATGTTGCTTTTGCGGTAAACAAACTCTCTGAATTTATGCATAAGCCAACTGACTTGCACTGGGCAGCCTTTAAACGCCTGCTACGTTATTTGCATGGCACCATTGATAGTGGACTAGTTCTTCATAAAAACTCACCACTTTGTCTTCATGCCTATACTGATGCGGATTGGGCTAGTGATCGTGACAATTATCTTTCCACTACTGGTTACATTGTTTATCTTGGCCGAAATCCACTATCTTGGAGCTCCAAGAAGCAACAAGGTGTTGCTAGATCATCCACTGAAGCTGAATTTCATGTTGTTGCATCAACCACTGCTGAGCTTCTTTGGCTCCAATCCTTACTAACTGAGCTTCGTGTTTCCTTACCATCCTTTCCAACAATCTATTGTGACAACTTAAGTGCTACACAATACTCAAAGAACCCAGTTTTCCATTCAAGAATGAAGCACTTAGCCCTAGCTTTTCATTTTGTGCATGAACAAGTTCAACTTGGGAAGCTTCGAGTTCAGCATATTCCTGGTGATGATCAGCTAGCTGATGCACTAACTAAGCCTCTTGCCTTAGCTAGGCTATCAACGTTGCTGTCCAAGATTGGCCTAGTCTCCAGACCGTCCATCTTGAGGGGGGATATTAAGGGATAATAACAAATTCAGTTTTGATCTTTGTAATTTTAAATTACTGTTTCATTATTCTTAGCTTGTTGTTAGTTCTTATCTTTAGCCTAGTTTAGCTGGTTGTTTGGCTAGTTGTTACAGCTGAAACAAACCTTCTTTATGTGTATTCTCTCTCTATAAAAAGGGTGTTATTCATCCTTTAATCAATAAGAAGAATTACCTTTTCTTATATAACTCACATAATTTGATTGATTTATTTATTTACATTGATAAAAAAAATGACTTATTATTTTATTTATTCAGGATAAACAAAATGTACTTAACACTGTGAGTTTATGACCAATATTATGGTTAAATTTACTTGTTTTAATATTTTATTACAAAATTAATTAAATTGAACTAGTTTTGTTTCAAATTTATTAAAAACTGAATTGGGCCTAAAATATTTTTTTTTGTGAATTTAGTTTGAAATTTTATACTTTAGTTTTAGTAAATTCTAAAAATAACCCTCTTTTAATTTATTTTATATTTTTAGGTCAAAATTATGTTACATGTACATTTAATCTATAACCTTGTGATTGCTCCATGAAGCCTGCATTGATAACGAGTTCTATTTTCTTGAATTTGCACTCGTCATATTAAGTCTGGGGGTTAAACGAGTTAGCCAACATCCACGAAATATATATATATATATATATATATATATATATATATATATATATTTTCATAACAACGATGACAAGTGAAGAAGTATGCAACGAGCGATGACGATTTACATTGTGGTGACGATTGTGCAACGAGCGAGCAAGGTTGAGTGTAGTGACTCCTAAATTGAAATTCGTGACAAGCGACAACGACAACTTCTCAAGAGTGTGGCCTCAAGAGTGGGTGAACAACGAACGGTAGCAACAACTTCTCAAGAGGCGACACTTGAAATTTAGAGTTTGTCAAAAACTATTTCTCAATGTTAGATTCTAAATTTAATGAAGCATGCTACTTGTGTTCATGCTTCTATGTTGTTGTTTTTTTTTAATCTTTTACTAAACAATACTTGTAGGTTAGTACCAATCCAACATTTTTTGGCAAAGCCTGCGGGACTCACATATAAACCTATTTAATTTGCAAGTTAAACTAACCAAGCTAAAAAGCCATTTAAACAAACAAACTTATAAAAATCGGATATGTAAACATGCAGCTCGTGGGTTTCGTAGGGAACCTACAAGCGCAAACCCATTTATCAAGCTCTAGTTATGAATAATGTCGCGTCTAAGAGCCTCAATTGGATCGCCACAAACTTGCTTTAATAATCTAGAGCATATTGTTTCTATTATTCTCTTGATGGTAAAGTTCCATGACGCTATTTGTTATCAATCATATAACAAAAACATAACTAATAATATTGCAAATAGGACCCATTGTCATCCTCTATAACCACAAAGTAGCCTAAGCCAAATCATTGTGATATAACTAACATATATAAGAGTAGAATTTCCTATTAGCTGTTAGGAACAAACTTATGTTTTGTTTGTTTAATTGATTGGTAATGACTATAAGAAAAATGATTACACTGTATGTAACTGATTGGTAATGGCTATGAGAAAGTAGTTACACTATACACCGAATGTAACCGATTGGTAACGGCTATAAGAAAGCAGTTATACTGTATGTGGTCCATTTTATGTCTTGATTCATAGAATCACTATCTGCTGACATTTTGTTAAGATTCTGTGCGGATGTTATGGTTCCCACAAAATCTTTATCTAACTGAACTCTATGATGGATAGAGCTCTCTATATAAGTCACTATACTTTGTTGGGTCACTAAGCCTAATACTCCTTCAAAAAAACTAACATCATCAAGTTGAGTGAATTAAGGTTTAGAAAGAAAACAGATGTTCCAAGTGTGTGCCTAAATTATTTTTGCAATGGCTGAAGGTTAGTGCTTCAATCCATTTATTAGCTTCCGCTATTACGTTAATTTAAATATGTTATCATATTTAGATTATATTTATAATATAATTTAACATTTGGTATTAGAGCTTAAGAACAACTTTTGCCTTGCTTTGTGATAAGTGAATTCTTTGTTTGTTTGGATTCACAGTTTTGATCTTTTTAGGTATACTTAATTTCTGATTTTAATATTTTTATTTCCTTTAAGTTCAAATTAAAATCAGAATATGAAGTAAATTGTTTCAAATATATTCTATGTGTGTTATCTCGTGTTTGAAAACCGTTGAGTGCATTTTTAACCATTACTTCTTTTTTTTCAAAAAAAAAAAAATTGAAAAACACTCCAGATGAGTTTCAAACCCAATTTCCTTCCATTCTTATCACAAATTACTTTGCCATTACGTTGTAAAATTTAATTATATTGTGTAATGGGTTTGTAATGGGTTTATTTGCTCATATAGTCAATCATTTTTTGGATTGTTCATATTTATCATGAATAAATGTTTTCTTTCATAAGTATCATTTTGTTTGCATTATTAATGAGTATTAATGCAAATAATGTTTTCTCTTAGAGAGAAATAACCATGAATATTAAGTGGTTGATATAATTTTAATCAATTAGAGAGTAGCCATATCATCTTTAATTAATTGAGATTATATATTAAGTTTTGAAACCACATTATGAATATTATTTGTATTAATCATATTAAGTGTAATAAAATCTACCCACATGAATTTTGTTACATTTATATGATTAATTAGGATAAAATATCAAATTATAATTCTTAATTTATCCACAGGAATTAAGAATGGGAACATAATTTGATAGATTTATCATAAGGATTTGATGAGTCTAATTGAATAGAACTTTAGCCCATAGGCAAGTTTTATGTCTCTAGGTTCATATTTTTTTAAGGATTTAATGAGTTTAATTGAATAGAACTTTAGCCCACAGACAAGTTTTATGTCTCTAGGCTCATATTTTAAGACATGATTTACATTGGTGAAACATGATTTTCTTTTAGTCTTAAACCATGAATGATAAGTATGTGTTTTAAATGTTGCAATTAACAAATTATAAATATTTCTGACATTAAGTGTGACATTCCCGCATTAAAGGGTGACAATTATAAGGTTTAGAAGGAGAGAATTCTTCTTCATAGGCTAGATGGACATTGATTATGCTATTAGGAAAGATGAACCACCAGCTATTACTGAAGGCAGCATTCAAGATGTAATTGCTCTTTATGAAAAATGGGAAAGGTCTAATTGCCTCCCTGTGACTTTCATAAAGACCAACATAGTTGTTGGTATCCGGGGTTCAATTGACCATCATGATAATGTCAAAGAACTTTTAAAGGTTATTGATGAACAATTCACAAAATCTGATAAGTCTCTTGCCAGCACCTTTATAATGCAGTTCTCATCCATTAAGCTCACTGAGATAAGAGGTGTGCGTGATCACATCATGCGCATAAGGGATATTATGGCTCAATTAAAAGCCTTAAAGGTTACCATGTCAAATTCTTTCCTAGTACACTTTATTCTGTGCACCTTGCCTCAACAGTATGCTCCTTTTAAAATCTCTTATAACACATAAGGATAAGTGGTCTATTAATGAGTTATTGACCATGTGTGCTTAAGAAGAGGAAAGGTTGATGATGGAGGAGGGTGAAAGAGTAAACTTGACTACTTTTATGAAGAACATAAGGACTAAAGTTAATCATAAAGAAAAGATGTTTGCCCAGCCAATCATTAAGAAGGAGTCGAAGTGTTTCTTCTGTAAGAAGAGTAGACATATGAAGAAAGACTGTCTAAAAGTTAAGACTTGGATGAACAAGAAAGGTACCCCATTTGCTTTTGTTTCTTATGAATCTAATACGGTTAACATTAATTATAACACATGGTGGGATTTTAGTTCTACAATCCATGTTTCTAATACCTTGCAAGGTATGGAAAACCTAAGGAAGCCAATGGAAAGTGAACAATGCATCTATTTAGGGAGCAAGATGAGTTCACATGTGGAGGCCATTGGGACGTGCAGTTTAGTTTTAAGTAGTGGTTTCATTTTACATTTAGAAAAGACATTTTATGTTCCTAGTTTTTTTAAGAATTTAATTTCTATTTCAAGACTTGCACCTTCGGGATTTTCATTTAATTTCTTAGACTCTGGTTTTACTTTGTTAAATAAATTGGAAATTGTTGGTTTTGGTGAACTACGTGACGATCTTTACTTTATTTTATTACAAAATGATGCTGCTTACAATTCTATACATGTTTCTGTCAGGTTGAAACGATGTGTTATGAATGAGGATTCCTCTATGTTGTGGCACTAGAGATTGGGACACATCTCCATTGAGAGAATTAAGCGATTGGTAAAAGACGAGGTACTTAGTACTTTGGACTTTGTTGATTTTGAGACTTGTGTAGATTGCATAAAGGGTAAGCAAACTAACAAGTTTAAAATGGGTGCAAAGAGGAGTTCAAACTTATTGGAAATCATTCATACATATATTTGTTGTCCAAACATGGACGTAAGTAATCTGAAATACTTCATCACCTTTATAGATAATTATTCACGATACATGTATCTCTACCTACTTCATTCTAAGAATGAAGCTTTAAATGCCTTTAAAGTTTTCAAGGCTAAGGTAAATAAACAATGCGGAAAGCAAATTAAGATTGTGAGATCAGATAGAGGTGGAGAGTACTATGGTAGATATACAGAGAATGAACAAGCACTAAGTTCATTTGCGAAATTTCTTCAAGAACATGGAATTGTTGCCCAATACACCATGCCTAGTTCTCCAGATCAAAATGGTGTGGTAGAAAGAAGAAATCGAACCTTAATGGACATGGTGAGAAGTATGAGGATTAATGCAAAGCTTCCTCAATTCTTGTGAACTGAAGCATTTAAGATAGCTACGTATATATTAAATTGGGTTCCAACCAAGGCTGTTCCTAAGACACCTTTTGAGTTATTAAAAGGTTGGAAACCGAGTTTGCAACATATACGCGTTTGGGGATACCCGTTTGAAGTAAGAGTTTATAACCCACAAGAAAAGAAACTAGATCCTAGGACTATTAGTGGGCATTTCATTGGATATGCTGAAAAGTCCAAGGGATATAGGTTCTATTGTCCATCTCACAGCACTAGGATTGTGGAATCGAGAAATGCAAAGTTTCTTGAAAATGACTTGATTAGTGGGAGTGATCAATTTCAAAACATTTCTTTTGAAAAGGATCACTATGAGGCTTAACCCCCCTGAATCAATTAATAGATTGGTGGTCATTCATGTCCCTCAAGTTCAAACGAGCGTTGAACAACCAATAATTGAAATTCCACAAGTAGCTAAAGATGATCATGTAGATCAAGTTGTTGGTGAGGAACAACAAGATAATGTTAAACAATCGGTTGAACAATCGATTGAGCAACAAGTTGTTAATACAGTATTAAGAAGATCTACTAAAGTCAAAAAAATCAGCAATTCCTAATGACTATGAAGTATATCTACAAGAATCAAACTATAACATTGGAGCCGAAAATGATCCTGAAACGTTTTCACAGGCCATGAGTTCTAAGGAATCAAATTTAAGGTACAATGCCATGAAATATGAAATGGATTCTATGGCGTGTAACCAAGTCTGGGATCTCGTCAAGTTGCCTAATGGTGTAAAAGCCATTGGTTGTAGGTGGGTTTTCAAAACAAAGAAAGACTCACAAGGTAACATTGAGAGACATAAGGCAAGACTTGTTGCCAAAGGGTTCACTCAAAGAGAAGGAATTGATTACAAAGAGACTTTTTCTCCTGTATAAAAAAAGGACCCTCTTCGAGTAATTATGGCATTAGTAGCTCAATTTTACCTTGAATTACATTAAATGGATGTAAAAACGGCATTCCTCAATGGTGATCTGGAAGAAGAGGTTTACATGAAACAACCTGAAGGATTCTTCTCTAGTAATGGTGAGCACTTGGTCTACAAGCTTAATAAATCCATATATGGATTAAAGCAAGCTTCTCGCTAATGGTATTTAAAATTTCATGAGGTCGTCTCTTCATTTGGTTTTGAAGAAAATGTCATGGATCACTGTATATACCAGAAGGTTAGTAGGAGTAAAATATGTTTTCTTGTTTTATACGTGAATGATATTTGCTTGCAGCTAATGATAAGGGTATGCTATACGAGGTGAAACAATTTCTTTCAAAGAACTTTGATATGAAGGATATGGGTGAGGCATCTTATGTCATAGGCATTAAGATCCATAAAGAAACATCTCGAGGCATTTTGGGTTTGTCTCAAGAGACCTATATCAACAAAGTTTTAGAAAGATTTAACATGAAAAATTGTCCACCAAGTGTAGCTCCTATTGTGAAGGGTGATAAACTTGAATTGAGACAGTACCCGAAAAATGATATTGAGTGGGAACACGTAAGAAATATTCCATATGCTTCAGCTGTAGGAAGCCTTATGTATGCTCAGGTTTGTACCAGACCTGACATTGCATTTGCTATTGGAGTTTTGGGAAGATATCAAAGCAATCCAGGTATTAACCACTGTAAAGCTGCAAAGAAGGTAATGAGATATCTTCAAGGAACAAAAAAACTACATGCTCATGTACAATCGAACTGATAACTTGGAGGTGATTGGCTATTTTGATTCAGACTTTGCTGGCTACATTAACAATAGGAAATCCACTCTGGCTATGTTTTTATGCTGCTGGTGGAGCTATATCTTGGAGAAGTGGAAAACAGACCTTAACTACTACTTTTACTATGGAAGCTGAGTTTGTTTCTTGTTTTGAGACTACCTTACATGGTGTATGGTTGAAGAGTTTCATATCTAGGCTTAGAGTTATAAACTTTATTTCTAGGCCGATGAAGTTATACTGTGACAACTCTACTGCAGTATCTATGGTTATGAATAACAAGAGTGGAAGTTGAAGCACATCGACATTAAGTATTTAGCCATAAGAGAACGTGTTAAAGAAAAGAAAGTGATCATTGAACACGTTAGCACTAAGTTGATGATTACCGATCCTTTAACTAAAGGCATGCCACCACAGAATTTTAAGAATCATGTAACACGAATGGGACTTGGTTCCATGATATGATGTACATTTATTGTTTAAATGAAACTTTTATTCAGTTTAATGTTTTTTCATTTATATTGTGCACATTTATTTTGAGAAACATCTTTAGTTTTGACCTAGAATAAACATGTGGTTTATTCATTAAGAGCTAGTATGAGACTTGATATATTGTAATACATGAGAGATAATACTTGCTATTAGAAGACCTATCACCATGATTCATATATTTGATTTCTTGTTATCATAGATAATGAGTAAATGGACCAAGTAGGAGAATGTTAGCTATTAGGAACAAACTTATGTTCTGTTTGTTCAATTGACTGGTAACGACTATGAGAAAAACGATTACACGTATGTAACTGATTGGTAACGACTATGAGAAAGCATTTACACTGTTACATCGAATGTAACCTTGGTAACGGCTATGAGAAAGCAGTTACACTGTATGTGGTCCATTTTATGTCTTAATTCATAGAATCACTATTTGCTGACATTTTGTTGAGATTCTGTGCGAATTTTGTAAGCTCTCTATATAAGTTTCTCTATATAAGTTGCTATATTTTGTTGGGTCACTAAGTCTACTACTCCTTCAAGTTGAGTGAGTTAAGGTTTAGAAAGAAAACAGACATCCCAAGTGTGTGCTTAAATTATTTTTGCAATGACTGAAGGTTAGCTTTCGCTATTATGTTAATTTATATATGTTATCATATTTAGATTATATTTAGAATATAATTTAACATTTCCACCTTATCTTATTTACCCCAACACTATATTTATGAGCAATAATTAATCCTCAATTGATCTCGAACACAAAAAATAAAATTGGGCATGATTAGTGCAAAAGAATCTGGGAGATGATGCATGATCGAAAAAAAGAAAAAGAAAGAAAAGGAATAGCGTATGAGTGGGTGTATCCTACCTATACACAACTTAACTTCTTTCCTTTTCTAATCTTCTCTTCTCTCGCATTGGACGAAAAACATTATTTTGTGATAAAGTTTGATAGCTGTGGGGCACAAAGGCATCTTGCATCTCCTTTTCATCCAAACGTAGCTTTCAATTCTCGCGTTATTGCGTTCGTCATCTCTTTTTTTTCTTTCATTGGGTCTCTGTTTCCTCACTCCTTCTTGATCAATTATTATTCGTCTTTGAAGGGTTTGAATTTTGGTAACGTCTCTCCCCCAAAATGTTATCTGTTTACGTGGAGGCATTCTTTTTTGGGTTTTTTTTTTTATTTCCAATTGATATTCTTGGTCTACTTGACTAAAAACTAATATTGTTCGCAATATTTTTGTGCTTAACTCTTTAAAATTAATTGCTTACTTAAAATTTTAATAAATATGATGATAGTTTGCTTATTTGCTTCATTCCTGGTGGTTAAACATCAAAATTAATGACATTTTCATATATATAAAAAATGGTAATTTTATTTACTGATAAAAAAGAAGAGTCATTGTCGTTGAAGAGAGAGTTTAAGACTTTTAAGTAATTTAGATGAGATATTATAAATAAATAAAAAATTAGATGAGATTTTAAACTCAAACCTTATTATTATCGTAATAGAGTCATTATCGGAATGGTTTTTTC
The DNA here is from genome assembly GCA_014843725.1 of Amphicarpaea edgeworthii. Lineage (NCBI taxonomy): Eukaryota > Viridiplantae > Streptophyta > Magnoliopsida > Fabales > Fabaceae > Amphicarpaea > Amphicarpaea edgeworthii. The sequence continues at coordinate 9,581,278 of CM026325.1, forward strand.
TTAGTGAATAATAACAAGTCGCCTTGGGGTGAATTGGGACCTTCTTAAATAACTCTATCTGTAATGTTACAGGTGAATTTTAGAGTGTTATTATTCTGAAAAGGGATTTTACTTAGTCAATACTTTTGATTTTAAAGATTATACTATCACAATTATACACGTAAGAAAGTGGACTAGAGACCAAAAAAAAAAATTCTGAATGATAATTTTTGTTACAGTAAATGAAAAGACCTTGGAAAAAGGATACGATCACTAAAAAAATCTGAAATAAAAAAAAAAGTATTTTTTAGCAAAAATATCTGGTAAGTTAGTTGAAAGACAAAAATAAATAAATGAGAGTTTAAAATTATTAATTTATTAAATTAAAGGTGTTTATTAAAATCATTCGTTATAAAAAAAATTAGTCATTTAAAATGACATAAACATGCATGTGTTTATATATATATATATATATATATATATATATATATTAAGGAATCCTCCGAATCTGATATCTGAGGCATCGATTTCGACTATTATAAAGGTATCTAGTTGGGGTATTCCTAGACAAGGAAAGGTTTTTACCAGAGATTTTACCTTGATAACTGTCTTAGTCAATTCAGGGGTCCAAGGCTTGAGGTTTTTCTTAAGCTTATTAAATAAAGATTTACAAATAATTCTAATATGGGGAATGAAATCAGCTACATAGTTTAGGCATCCTAAAAACCTTTGTAACTGAGTTTTATCTCTTATTTCATTTGGAAATTTACTAGCAAACTCAATGCTTATAGCTATTGGAGTTATTGTGCCTTGATTTATTTCATGCCCTAGAAATCTTATCTTAGTTTGAGCTATTTTCATTTTCTTTTCAGATAAAACTATTCCATTTGCTTTAATTATATTTTTAAAGGTATTTAAGTTTTTTATGTGTTGTTCTATTGAAGAGAAGTAAATTAATACGTCATCTAAATAGACTAAAGCAAAGTCTAAATAGAGATTTATGATTGAGTTTATAATGTTTTGAAATTCAGATGGGGCATTTTTAAGTCTCATAGGCATCACATTCCATTCGTAATGACCAAATGAAACTGTAAATGCAATCTTATATTTATCTTCTTCTTTAATCTTGATTTGATAGTACCCGGATTTCATATCGAACTTAGAGAAGATAGTGGCTTGATGAAGTCTTCTAATCAAATCTCTTTTATTGGGTAAGGGGTATCTAATCCATTTTAGTGCGTTATTTAGTGGTTTATAATTAATAATCATTCTAGGCTTGTCTCTTTCTAATTCTGAAGCATTTTGTACATAAAACGTCGCACAACTCCAGGAGGACTTACTAAGCCTAATGAGTCTTTTATCAAGGAAACCCTGGATTTCTTTCTTACAGTATTCAAGGGTTTCTTTGTTCATTTGAACTGGACGAGCTTTTGTAGGAATTTTAGTTTCATGAAAGTCTTCCTCATAAGGTAAACTTACCATAAACGAGTTTCTTTTCCAGAAGGCGATTGGGACATCCGCACAGACTTCTTTAAAACAGATTTCAGTTAATTCTTTAAATTGGGTTTTTACTTTTTCTGTCTTTAATTATTCATTTATTCGTCTATAGAGAATTTCTTGTTTTAAGAAGGTTATTTGATTTAATTTATTTTCAATTTTATTAAGAAAATCAGTTTCATTTATTTATTTTGTATATAAAATATATTATTTAGGTGATTATACCTTTTGTTTTAGTATATAAATGTAATATTAAAATAGTGTTTGTATTTGGGTGAATCATAGATATTTCTTAGCATATAGTCAAAGACTGTTATCCTTTAGATACTAAAAATCTAAATAATCATTACAAATATTTTTGTTTGACCCAAAATAATGCTATAAGCATATTTGAGTTCATAAAAAAAACGTAAAATCAGTTGAATTTTGATTTTTTTTATGGAGTCATATCAATATTTTTAAGAGAAAAAAATGAATGTTATAACGATTTGTAAAAATAAACAAGTTATTCTATGCAACATAAAAAAAAAAACCGTCAGCGTCAAAAAACCAAAGTATTTTTTTTTAACAAGGTATCTCCATAATCGAAAATCATAAAAAACTAATCTCACGAAAAAAATAAAATACCAATTAAGTTAATCGAAAAAGAAAGTGTACAAATACATTTAAAAATATTAAAATTATCAAATTTGCATAAAAAAAATTAGATTTTCCCCGCTCAAAGGAGCAAACTTCTCATTTGCAAATTAGATCCATATTAGAAGGAATTTCATTTGCATACGCGGAATCGTGATTGTAGCTTGAGGAGCAAACTTCTCATTCTCAACAAATATTATGCGACGGCACCATATGCCACCATGGGAAAAACCACGTTCTGATGAGTTGAACGCTGTGCTTCAAAAAAGTGCTTATACTAAAAGTTGTTTCCAATTTAAGTGAGCACTGAGCAGGTCAGGGAGGAAATTGAAGTGGAGATTGATGTCATCCAATGACTGAAATGCATAAACAATTAATATTCTTTTAGACAGCGGTAGAAGACCTGGTTTGCATTGATTCAATAATTTATATTATTATAAATTGTTAAAGTATAGTAAGTTGATGGTGTAAAAAAATCATACCACTAAATATAGATATTAAATTCATAATTTACTTATCTGATTTTAGGACGTGTTTGGTAAAAATAAATAAATCTGGCCTACCCTTTTTTTATCCTTCCAAAAAACTTAGTTAATCAATCTTACAAGTTCCGTCTAGATATCCTATGTGAGTGAAATACTATATTTTATGCATTTTTTTTTTTTTATATCCATGGACCATGGTGGTTTAGACACTTGACATTCTTGATAAAATAAATTTATTATCTAATTAAATTCTCCGCAATGTATGATTCTTCTTAGAAAATAGTCTGAGAGACACCTCAAGACCCCAAGTCAGACTATTCTCCTACCTAACAGATGTTTGATTCTTATATTAAACCCCTTGACTCGAGTAAACCCTACATGCTTTCGATTAACTTAATACCAACTAGTTCATTATATCAAATTAAATATTTAACCTCGCATTCTCAGACTCGGTCGTTCTAGATTTCTATGCGGAATATTATAATAAAATATGAACAAAGAAACACGTTACCAGGTAAATGTTTTAGAACCGAACAATATTAATATTAATAAGCTCAAGTGTTAATGAACTAATGAAGTGATCACGTGGTCACATGGATATGTTCGCTGAAACAAGTCAAGCACAGCACAGTAGAGAACTTCATGTAACTTGGTGCCCAAGCTGCTTCCACTTCAGTTTTTAGTTTATAGCAAATGAGAAAAGAAACAGTAAAAAAACAAAACGAAATGGATAGGTAATAGCATAAATGACACACACAACACAGGTGGTAATAACATAAATGCAAATTTGGTTTATTATAGCTAATAGCGCAGATCTTGATTCATGATTCAGAAGCTTTGGGTTTTTAAAAATATTGATTTTGACTAAAGGATTCGGTGACATGAAAGCTACGGAAATGATTAAGCAGAAACGGACATGGTTGTCAAAAATTGCAAAATAGAAGCCAAAATTAACAAAAACGAATCTTACCCCACAGTGGCTGGGGCTCTCTTTCAACGAAAGTGAAAGATATGCGTATATTATCTAAACTCAAAAACCATAAAAGCGCGCCCCCTGTGCCTTTTTTAACCCTGGACCACATTAATTAATTATCACAGATTTTATCATTTTTATTTTAATGCAGAAGCTGAAAACCGAAATTGCAACAAAATTTACTCCACCACCAAAAATTGCGTTCAAACTTAACACATGAAGCACCTCCCATACCATAAGTTTCCAAGACCAAGTCAGAGTTCTTAGACCAAGCAACATATCAAAGTTGACACGCTGCACATGGCCATGCTCTCTCATGTCTATCTTCTCTCATACTTCAATTTCTTTTTAGAAAATTAAAAAAAACAGCAATTTCCGCGACATTAGTTATGGTGGTTTCGGAACAAAGAAACGATATACACCAACCACAACATAATGTGGTCCAAGTCTGCATTGCTCATACTTCATACTACATAAACTTCGAATTTCATTCAATTAGGTTAATTAAATTAAACTAAACAAAGCTACCATATCTCCATTCCATTGCATTACACCCCGTAATAATAGTAATAATAAAGGAACTATGTAACAGAAATTACAGAAAAAAAAATAAAGAAAGTAGAAGATACTAGTTCCATATCCATTCCATTCCCTTCCCAAATTTACATAAGATCAACCTAGCTAGCATTCCCGGCCCGGCCCGGCCCGAATCATTAACCCACGGAGGGGCAAAAAAGGAAAATTTTTCAGAGAATCTCATCTAAAATTCTCAATTCTCACATGACTTTCCACGACTCGAGAGTGGGGAAGCTGGAGAAGTTGTCAAAATCTAACCCTGTGGAAGCGAAGGAAGCGTCTAGGAGGCCCGGGGCGAAGGGGAGTGGGCCGGGCCCAGCTGCGACAGATGCGGGTCCCACCACCTGCTGGTGATGGTCAAGCAGGAAGGCGGAGGTGTCTAGCGTCGGCAGACACCCCGCGCCGGCTGGGAACTTGGCGAGGCCCGCGGCGCGCTGAGGCTCGGGCTTGACAACCGCCGGAGAAATCGGGGCACCCGCGCCGCCGAACCTGACGCCGGTGACCTGCTGCACCATCTGCCGGAAGTTGGCGGGGTCCGCCGTGATGAACGTCGTCTGGGAGCGCTTGGAGGCGCGGGACTTGCGCTTGGAGATCTTCCCAGATGGCGGCGGCGCGGCGCGGCGGCGAGGAGCGGAGTCCTGGTCGGAGCCGGAGAGGCTCGACACGGTTGGTGTGGCGGTGGCGTCGGACTTGAGCAGAAACGGAGAAAGGCTGTTGTCCTCCGGAAGAACAGCGCCGGAGAGAGACTTCTGAAGAGCCTTGGTGAGAGTATCGGCGTCGCGAGCGAAGAACTCAGCGAGCCATGAATCAGTGACGGATGGACGAGGCATCCATGTCTCATTGCTCGCTAAGTTCTCGGATGATGCCATAATAACAAAGAAGGGATGATGAGTAAGTGAAGAATTTTTGCTGGGTTTGTTATAATATTGAGAGGTTGTAGAAGTGTGAGTGAAGAAGAGTGGAGATAGATAGAGATTATAGAGGAAGGAAGTGAAGTGAAATGGGAGAAGAAAAGAAAAGGGAATGGGGTGATAAATAGGGCGGTGGAGGGTATTTTGGAGAGAGAGAGAGGGAAACCGCGTTGTTCGGGGGGAAGAGAAGACACGCGTCACTTTGTCCGTACGGTGTTGTTGTGAGCTAAGCTGATGCTGAATGAGCTAAGTAAGACTCACTTTAACCCAACCATGGTTTACTTTACTCTATCCCACTCCCACTCCCACCCCCACGTAACGTAACGCCCTTCTAGACTTCTACTTCTACTTCTCCACTTTTACCTTTCACTTTCACATATTATTACACACTATTGAATATTCATCCGACATGTTAAATAACTAATTAATAAATTTTTTTAGTGAAAAATTATTTGTAAATGCTTTAATTAATACTTATTTTTTTCAACATATTATTTAGCATTTATATTTGCTATATAATTTGTTAATGAAATAAGATAAGTATTAATGTAAACAAAACAAAAAATGAATGTTCGTCGGAGGTAACACACTTTATGTCCTTTCAATCATCATATAACTGTGTTTTTTTTTTCGGCGCTCTTAGTTGGTAGTTACTATTAATATCGACTAAATTTTTTAAGAATGTCCGAATGTGTCTAGTATTTTTAATCATTTGAATGTATCTAGTATGTTGAGGAATTGAAATCTTATTTATGTAAATAATCTCAGTGTTTTAAAACCACTAAAAATTTAAATTTATAATTTAAAGCTTTTAATACAGGTCTTACTTCTTCGTCTTCTTCTTTTTTTGGCTAAATAATACAGGTCTTACTATTCATGATATAATTTTTTTTATCTGTAAAAATTTTTAAAAAAATACCAATTTTTTTACCGTACTCACATACCTACTTAATCATATTTACTAGATCCCTTAGTTCTTTGATATAGTACTATATATTGAATATTATTTAATGTACTTAAGAAGAATATATAAAATAATGCCTTAAATAAAGAAGAATGAAATAAAATATAATATAATAAATACAACATTAAATAATAAACAATTTAAATTTTAAACATTTAATTTATTATTATATATTGAAAAGATTTAATATTTTTAATAAACTAATAAATATTTCAGCTTTTACTTTGTCGTTGTATTTATTAGAAAAGTACTATTTATTATTAATTAATATACTTGTATCATAAGATGAAGCTATGACTATGATCAATCAAGTGGTAGTAGAACTGGAACATTCTATTTCTAACTCTATTGTTGTCATTATTATTCACAAAAATAAAACTATATGTTGTGATATCACGTAAGTAATATATTTTCATTCTTACATATACAAACCACGTTTTTCTATATAAAAAAAAAATAGTGTAAGTGAAGAATAATAGCAAATTTTAATTTTTAGGTGGCCTATTTATACTTAAAATACTACTTAAGCAGTGTTGTGAGTAGAATGGAACATGGATAACGGATACTGTAGTGGTAGTAGTGAACGAAAAACTGAAAAGTGAAAACGGTGTGAGAGAGAGAGAGAAAAAGAGGTTGTTGTGCTTGTGCAACTTCGACTTGTAAGTAGAGCATAGTGTTGAAAATTTGAAATTGTTGACGGTCAAACCGCGTCGTCTTCCATAACGCGTAAACTCGCTTCCCAATCCCTATTTGTAGTATGTAGTAAAACTTATCTTATCACTCTTTTCATTTTAAAAAATAGCTCATGTAATTCATTATATGGTGATAAAATTTTGTTTTTAACTGTTGTTGAATTCTCTTAAAAATATTAAAATTCAATTTAGAATTAAAAAATTGAAAATAATAATTAAAAGAGACAAGAAGTTAAAAAAAATCTTAAAATATTTCGGTCGAAGAAAAATCTCAATACAGTCTCGTTAAAAAAATACTTCTAAAACTTAAACCCTAAACTCCAAATTCTGTAAAAAGCCCTTAAAAAAGTATACATTCAAAATTGTCATAAATAATTTTTAAAAAATTCAAAGAACAAATCTACAATAAATAACAAACTCATAATTCATACAAGTTATTAAATACATATATATCACAATGAAACTAATATTGAATCAACTTATACTTCAAAATCAATTTTAACTAAAAATAATTTCATTTAAAATAATTTAATTTTTTCAACACTCATCAATTCTAGTCAAGCCTTTTTTTATTAGCCATCTTACAAATGATTATTATAAGCCATTGATTAAAGAGAGAAAAATGCAGCATGACTCCCTTTAGTTTAGACTTTAGACATTTGAGGAAAAGTAAATTTGGTGTCACGTGCGGTGCCATATTGTTTGTCAAGCCACGTTAAAAGCACCACCGTTTATTTATCCTTATAAAAGTAAGTAAGCAACGATATTATAAATTAAGTTAATTGTGAATTAGATGAATATTTTATTCACTCCTGAAAATGGATTTTTTTTTTAGTTATGCTCAATGACCCATCTAAATAGTTATTAAGTATGTCACGGTTTCGATTAATCAGTAATTAGTTTTTTTTATTAAGGAATTATGAAACTTGAATTTCAAGACATACTTTTGCTGATCAATAGTGACGATAAATTTTGAACATGTGACTTCAAACAAATTACTCAAACTCTTAACTATTTGGCCGAACTTAATTAATGATATTGAATTTTAAGATATATAATTATATATTGAATTCTGCACTAAACTTCCCATGTATAGTATGATGATCTACTCATTGTCTGCACCTGAATTTTCATCTGCATGAACTCCAATCATTGAAAATAAATTTTACTTTTTGTCAAAAAAAAAATTACAGCTTAATTATATTATAAACTAAAATATAAGTTAAAAAAAAATTACACCATTATTTGAATCTGCAGGTGATTCTATTCCATACTTGATTGCATCTTTTATAGCTAAGATGAGATTCATACTATAATCGCTGGTCAGTGGGTGAAAAGAATAGTAATATTACTAATTAAAATATTAAATATGTGCGTAATAATGTATCCATATATAAAAATATCTTGACCTATTACGGCATCGTACAGTTAAGAGTGTGGGGCAAATGCATGCAGAGAGTCTATTTTTGTTATAAATAAAAAAGAATTAAACGTGATCGAAACGAAAAAAATCTGTGGACATGTAAACACAAAAGTGATATATGGCCATATCGGGTAGTTGAGGCTGAACCCTAAAGGTGAACATTATTAAGGAGCAAAAGGATTCTCTCCTTGAAGCAGACAGCGTGCAGCACCGTATGAAAAAGGAGAGAGGGGTCCACACGCAAAATGCTTCGTTAATGGTAGCAAACGGGATTATGTCATTTTGGTATCCGTCTCATATGTCCCTACAACCCTAACCCTATGGCTACCCTACTCTTGTTCACATTTCTGTTTATTTTTTATTCTTTCATGCTTTAATGCTTTCGCATCTCTCAACGAATTTATAAATTCTCCTTTATTATTATTTTTAATCAAATACTCTTCGGGATTATGGTTTGGAGCCTATGATTTAAGGGTAAATGACATTCAATCATCATAAATAATTATTGATGTAATTATTATAAAAATTCAACAAAATTATCATAGTTTGTGATTATATATATAACAATTAACCTACACAGTTTAATAGTGAAATTAGAATATAATGATAATTAGTCTACATAATTAAGTAGAGTTTTGTGTTGTCCCATTCCCAAGTGAAGCAATATATACTGAAGCATAGTGACCAGTGTTGGGTATGGTAAACAATTTCTTATATTCTTAAGTAATCAAAATCAAACAAATCGATAACTTAAATTTCGTTGTGTTAAAAGACTAGAAACCTTATCAACAGCCAATACATATACAAAATTCCAATATTGCTAGCCAGCTGGGGTATACATATATATGACGTGTCTTATCTACATAATTTAACGAATTCGTATATAATTTATTTATGATACAAAGAATCCAATGTTTGACTCAAGTAAATACCATATCTTCCATTATTTAATCCGATTGACCAAAGATTTTATATGGCCATTTTTTTTATTTATTTCTCTTCAAAATATAATTTCTGAAGATAACAACTAGGAACCACCAAATTACTAAACAAGCTTTATAAAATTAAACCCGGCATAGATAGATCATAAGATTTCTGTGGGTCATGCATTGACTTGATAACAACCATGGAACAAAACAAAGAAAGAAATCGAAACAAACACGGCATTAAAATATTATGCTTTTGGTAAGCACTTATACAAACACTATAGCCTGATGATGACTCTCCCATGTGACAATGTCCCACACCTTCTCCATTGGAGCCACGTTTAAGATCTACTTATCTTAATCTCTGTTTGGACGTTACAAACCATGTCAACTTCATTAAGTCGTGACATAGATAGATAGAAAGAAAACGATGTGTTTTCGCGTCCTAGTTAGCTCCATATATCAATTAATTCATTCTAAGCTAGCTGTTTTAACGTGCTTGCCTTGACCTGTTAAATGTTAATTGATGCATCATGTCTTATTCTCACTTTCTTAGCACAACTTTGGAGATCAGGTTAATTAAATTTGGATTTGGAAATATGCAACGGGACAAGAGAGGGGTTAGTTAATTTCTTAATTGAGTTGAATCAATAATATTATTATACGATCAAATCATTTTGCTTAACCACGCATCCTTTCCTTATGTCTGATTGATTGAAACAAAAATGTCCACTTGGATTTGTTGTTGGTAACATTACCATCAAGTTTAATAATTTATAAGCATAATAATATAGATAAGAAGTAGAGAAAGAATAGTAATACATTTTTTAACACACTTTTTGGACACACTATTTTTCATTAGTTAAAATTTATGGAAGATCAATTGAATGAACCCACATCCTAATTAATTAATTAATCTTATCTTGATTTTATCCTCCTCTAGTACTTATTATAAAGCACTAAAAAAATATTAATCTACCAATTGTATTCCCAAATTAATAATGTCTTTTCAAATTTTGTTTACATTATTTATCAACAAGAAATACATATACTCATAATTTTTAATAAAGGCATATAAGGTTGAAGGAAAAATTAGTCTTATGAAAATTATAAAATGCCTTATATTAAGGATCAATTTTTTTTCCAAAATTTTACCTTATAAAATGGATCAGAAGTAATTTTCAATAAATTTTAAGTAATAAGAGTGAATGTATTAAAAAAAAAAAAGTGTATTGGAGAATTTCATTATATCATTCCTCTGAATAGCTTAAGGATTGATAGAATGAAGTAGGTTTTATCTTCAATTCCTTAGTGTAGACTTTTTGTGATAGAAAGATTTACCATGCATGTATTTACACGCATTCAAATACATTGATTTTGTTTTCGTCTTGTTGTTTATAAAAGTATCATAAAAGCTTAAAATCGTACATCAAATGCTTCTCACATACATCAGATTAGATCGCTATTAAAAGTACAACATCTTTGGCTACATGTACATAAACTTAGGCATAGGTATCTTACTAATTAAACAAATTATTAGATTCGGTCAAAAGTACTCAATTTTTTCTATGACGCTAATAAAACAACCGATTTTCCTTTTTTTTCTTTTTTCTTTTTTAATTTAGGCGTTGTATAAGCAATTTTCTTATTCAGAAATTTATGTCCTTATTTGTTTATCTTGAAATCAGAAGTTTACTTTATTTTATTTTCCAATTGTAGTGTTCATGCTGTAGACAGTCAGAAACTAGTTCAAATAAAAATCTTCGGGGTAGGGCCTAAGAATGTGTACAAGAGTTTACTAAATACTTATATTAATTAAAACTATCAAAAAAATATATGTAGACTAAGGAAAACGATCAAAATATACACAATATTAAATTAGTCATTCAAAATTTAAAAATATTATTTTAGACTTTATAATGTAAAATATTTATCAGTTAATTAAAGACCAAACCATGTTTTACAGTACATTAAACTAATAAGCTTATTGATGTTTATTTAAAATATTAAATATGAAGAGGGCCAATTTAATGTCTTGCATATCTTTAAATAATTAATCTAATCATTTTCTGAGCATAGTGTTAAGTTGTTGTAAACTCTGGTACTTGTCTTCGATTTATATAGATACAAAAATTCTTGAAAATATATTTCTATGGAAAATAAATGCTGTATTTAATTTCTTTCTTTCACACGCTTTCATAAATAGTGTATTTGTAGAATTGATTTATGAGAGTGACATTGTTTTTGATACAAATTTCCCTAATGTCAAACACCATACATAGAGAGAGTCAAAGGCATCTCAGCAAACGCCTCGACAATGACACAGCAAGCTCGCAATGTCGCAGAAGCTCTCTTGACAATAATTGTTTTCTGGATGCATGAGCTAATCATCCACCATAGAATTTAATAACTTATCTCTTTCTCTTTTGTATTTTTTTTTTATTGGCTTCATAGAAACCAAGTTTTGGGCCACAACTGAACTGGGTATACTTTAGTTTCTCTACTAAGACTGTTAGTTTCCTCCTGCACCTCCTAGTTGCTTCCTGCACCATTTTTATAAGTATTTTTTTACCTTTCGGATTGGACTTTCCGAAAATCAAAATCTGCAACAATTCTGAGATATAATTTTACCTCTTGGATTGGTCATTCTAGAAGCCAAGAAAAGGTGCAGAAAACAATTTGGAGGTGCATGAAACAGCAAACATCTATTAATTTCAAGAGAAAAAATTTTATACACTAAAAATTATAAAATAATTTTATATTATCATTCAATTACAATCCTTCACTAATAATATAAGTTAATTTTTATAAAATTATCTTAAAATCATACCCATCTTATACAAACAATAAATTGTGATGTGATACATCACCTCTAAACTCTATTATCGAACATCCATATTGAATGCACATAATATCTGAACCCTAGCTGGTCCAACTTCAAAATGTAACCCATGTTTGATAGAGCAATCTACTAAAAGTTATGGTATATCACAAATATAGAAACGGGTGAAATTTAAGGATAGACCAATTTTTCTAATACCTCCACTTTTGTGTGGTGTTTGTGATTGGTTCGGTTGAAGAAAGGAAAAAGCTTTCTATTGTTTTAGATAAAAGACAATTGGGTGAAGATAAAAAGGTTGATGTGAATGATGTCATGTGCTATGCGTTCGAGTGAAGGAAGGATATGTAAATACTAATAAATATAAATAAAGCACAAAATAAATAAAAAATGAGAGCCAGTATCTTTCATCCTCAAAATCTGGTTTCTTTTCCAGCAAGATTTTTTTTTTTGAAATGGAATCTTCTTGTCCCCACTTTTTGGGTACATAAATTGAGTAAATTAAACGGAACAGGATAAATTAGCTAGATGGGTTTTCAACTTTTTTGGAACAAAATTAACCAGACTAGTTATAATAAAACATAAGTGAACAATAGTGTAGTAGTTTGAAAGATAAAATTATGTAAAATATATTTTAAGGAAATAATTTATTAGCTTATGCCATAAAAGTTGTGAAATGAAGGTGAGTTTTAATCTTATATAGCATGTTTGTGTTACGTGTGGAGCTTCACTACAAAAAACCCAAAAGTACAATTTTATAGAAAACAATTTTAGTACCATTTTCATAATTTTGGCAAATATTTTGTATAGAAGTTGCTAAACATTACAACTATAAACGTTACATAAAACAAAATAAGTTGTCTTTGACAAATAACAAATCAAACAACTCCAAGTGTGCATAATCACGTGAAAACTCGATTATATGTGTAAATTGTTGCATCCGATCAAAATAAGGGAAGAGTCATTCTTTTGCTGAAGAATGACAATGTTTAGACCATAGGAGAAAGAAGATGATGTTTTGTTTCAGAGACAACAAAACAAGTATCACATTAAACCTATATGCAATAACATATTCCATGTCTATGTCTAGTAGAGTTATCCATTTATCCATCGAAGCCTGTATAAATGCAATAACATATCCCATGTGCTAGGGTTAAGAAATTATTTGTCTTTGACCATTCACTTATAGAGTGGGGGTGCATGAAGTAACAAAAAGGTGCAGGAAGCAAATAGTGTAGCTTAGCTCAATGGGCTGCTAAAAAAGGCCCGAATTACAAAACCCTAATCACCGCTTCCAGTTTCAGCGATCTCGATCTCAATCTCAATCTCGTAGAGCAGAGCATAGTATAGCACTCTGCAATGGCTGTGAGTACCTTCTCTGTTTGAGCAAATGTGCCTTATTTTGTAATTGATTTTAATTTTTGTTATTGTGATCGTGTTTTTGCAGACTATACCAGTTAACCCGAAGCCTTTCTTGAACAATTTGACTGGGAAGCCTGTAATTGTGAAACTAAAGTGGGGAATGGAGTACAAGGGTATAGTATACATCAATTCTTCTACTCTTATTTCATTGTTACACTTGCACGAGTATTTATTTGATCATGTATTCACTGTGGTTTATTTTATTTTATTTTAATTTTCAGGCTATCTCGTTTCTGTTGATTCCTATATGAACTTGCAGGTATGTATATATATCTAAACTTGCCGTATAATGATTATTATTGTTTGGGGCTCTTGGCTTAGTCGATAATATTATTTTATTTTTTCAACATTTGTGAATATCTCTGTAGCTGGCCAACACTGAAGAGTACATTGAGGGACAGTTTACTGGAAATTTGGGAGAGATTTTAATCAGGTAATTTTGATACCAATTACTCCATATGCTGTTTATTTATAATTAAAATGAAATATCATTTGTTTTGTTTTATACTGTTTCTATGCATTATTACTGGGAATCTCAGCTTGTGCTCTGCAGATAGTTGTATAAGCTTCGATTCGTGTTTGTATGACTTTCTATTTGCACTTCCTTCTGCCATTTATATATTTCTTCTTTGGTCGATCAAAAACAAAAAAAATGGTATATGGTGTTTGAATCTTGTTGGTTGAATTGAAAAGAGTGATTTGAAGTTGGTTGTTTATATTGTTGCTCAACAGTCAAAACTACTTTTTAGTTTTTACTTACACCACCTAAATATTATTGGCAATGCTTATTCATGTCCTAGCAGGCATCCTCGTATGTGTCACATGTTGTATATAATTTTTTGAGAAATGCTATTGATACTCTCTTTTAGATACTCTCCCCATGATTGGTTGAAATTTAATCAAAATCATCAATTTTGGTTGGTGGATTCCACCTATCATTTAAGGATACTCTTTCTTGGTTTAGCTCATACCTACCAGAATTGATAATTTCCAATAAATTTCAACCAACCTTAAAGAGTATCGGAAATAGTGTCAAAGAAAACAAATATGTGCATTTCCTACTTTGTATAATTTATTTCTTCTACACAAGATTTTCATTTGATGGTGTCAAATCTTAAATACGTTAGTTAAGTCTTATTTTCATTTGTTTGTATATCTAGATGTAACAATGTTCTCTACCTTAGAGGAGTACCGGAGGATGAAGAAATCGAAGATGCTGCTGCTGCAGAAGACTAGAGTCTGCTAATGGTTATGACATAAACAGAACTTGAAATATCTACTGCTTCTGTATCTTCACATAGATGTAGGCTTTTTGTAGAGTATGTGTTGAGATTTGAATCCATGATGCACTCGTTTGTGAATAGGGTGCCTATGTTCAAGTTGTCTGTTATTTTATTTTTATGCTTCTGGGTAGGTTATTTTTCTGTTTGTGTAATCAAGCGTAATCAATATAGCATTTTCAGAAGAAATCAAGACAAAGTATGTATGTTTTGTAGAACATGCCATGCGCAACTAGATCTGACAATAATAATGATTTTCTTAATCTCTAGACAATAGTGTTGGACACTTTTTTCTTAATGGTTTTCCTTTTAGGATCAATATTCCTTGAAAAGTAGGTAAAAGTAATGAGTTTCGTGCAAAAACTCCACTTTTTTTAATGGAAAATTTTATATAAGTAGGTCACACTTATGATATTGTCTTAAAAAAAAACCTAAAACAATTTTGGAAAAGCTAGAGTAACTGTCTTCAAAATTTTGAAAAAATTATATGAAAAAAGAAACAAAAACAACTTATTTAGAATTATCAAAAAACAAAAGTAATGCTTAAAAATTTGAAAGTTATGAATGAAAAAAATGAAAAAAAAAAATAATGACTTGAAAACATTGGAAGCAAAAAAATTTCAAAAACGAGTATTCTCTTTAAAAAAAATTTGAAAGCATATTATATGGAAAAAAAATAATTATGAAAACACAAGTGTAATGTTTTGAAAAATTAAAAAGAACTAGATTAAAAAAATAAAAAGAAAATATTAAAAATATAAAAAAAAACAAAGTAATATCTTAAAAAAATTGAAAGGATGGATGCAACTTTTTTTTTTTTTAAAGAAATGAAAAATTATAAATATGAAAAAGAAGTATAATGTCTGACAAATTTGAAAGATTGGATGCAGAATTATATTGAAAAAAAAAAAATTAAAAATTACAAGGCTAATGTTTATAAAATGAAAAAAACAAAAATAATGTCTTTGAAAGAATGAAAAAAGAAATTAAAAATATGAAAAAATAAAAGTAATTTCTCGAGAATTTGAAAGTTTTCATAAAAAAAAATTTAAAAAAATAAAAATTTTATAAATTAAAAAAATAAGAATAATATCTTGAAAAAAATTTAATTCATTGGAAGTAAAAAAAGTTTAAAAAAAATAAAATTTATAAATATGAAATAACAAGAATAATGTCATAAAAGATTTTAGATGGAAAAAAAATGATTACTTTATATATTTGAGCAAATAATCCATTTATTAACTGTATAAAATAATCAATTTTTACATCATGAGCAATTAAAAGTCATATACTACCTTGCTTTCAAATTATTTATATAAATTTGTTGACTATCATAAGAGTCATAAACTACCGTGATTTCATATTATTTGGAAGTAGGCTTAAATGTTTAATATCTCTTTTCAATATATATCAGTGACCGTACAGGCGCAACGATTCTATTATGAAAATAATTACATACGGACAATGCAAATGCAACACACTACAAATGAAGAAATAAATATTGCACAAAATTATATGCAAACAATTTTTTAATTTGAGAAGAGAGAGGATTTGTATCAATTAAAAAGAAACGAGAAGCAAACCACCTCGTTTCCTTAGCATTTTCTTTAATAGATGTCACAGAAAAAAAGATTAACCAAGAATTAAGTACAATGATATGGCTGTAGGCTTCAATAAGTTGTTACAATGTTCAAGTGAAGAACTGTTAGTGTAATAGATAAGCACGAAGTAAGAATTTTACTTTTTGCTTTGTTTAGAATTACTCAAATTACTTTCAAAATTTCAAGTCCACAAATAAGACGTGGTAGGTTTTGTCATCCAAATCATAATAAGATGTGTGATCATATATGTCAATCAAGATCGTAACTGGGGTTTGTATCTAAATTAGACAAATGCTAATTATGACTGACATATTCTTGGCATAGAACATGCATTTGATGCAAATGAGTCTACAGTCTTTTCCTTCCATGCAGACAAGGACACAGATAATTGACAAACCAGTATTTCAAATTCAAGGAAAGCAAAAATTTCGAACAACAAAGAAAAATAGCTACACATTCTAAAATTCAAACAAACCAGACCATTAGTTAGTTAGCTCCATAATGGCAGCAACAATGTCGCCACCAGCCGCCTTGAGAGCTTTAACGGCTTTAGGTCTTGACACACCAGCTTGAGTCATCACCAACTCTATGTCCTTGGGATCTACGCCGGCCTCATCCACTTCCTCGTCATCTTGAGCAACAGCAGAAGACTCAGGCTTCAATCCAACGTTGCTCACGTTAGGAGCCTTGAATTGCTCTGCTGCCTGGGTTTGTAGCTGTGAGCTCAAGTCTTCGATCTTAGCTTCCCCAAATATAATGTATGTATCAGACGTTGGGCTCTTGAAAACATCTGGTTTTGAGATGACGAACAGGATCTAAACAAACAAAAGTCCAAAGTTTCAACTTTTACCAAAGCAAAAATAGATTTGACAAATGGAAAACAGTAGTGAAAAGTAAAAAAGATGTGTTAAATGCTACTAACATTCTTGCTTTTCTTGACTGTCACTCGACTGACACCTGTGACAGGCTTCATTCCAAGTTTAAGCATTGCCTTGCGACTCTTCTTTTCACTTCTGGTTTGCTTGGACCTACCAGATGCATCACCTTCTAGCCCTGTAATAGAACACAAAATCCTTTGATTGAGAATTGGATCTGTCCTTGTAGCTAAGGTTTCATGTACAAAGATTTGTTACGATCTCCATGCATGTTCATTTTTATTCCGATATACCAGATACAAGATCTACCCAACCCATTTGTGACATTGGCATGATTTTATTACAACTCTCAACTCAGGTCTAAATACAGAACAATCCTGGAGAGCATTGACATGACATGGGACATGCGGAGAAGACACATACAACAAATTTCAAAAATCATAAGACACAAGACTATAGTACAATGTATAAAATTAACATAAAATATAAATCTTAAATCAACTGAGAGAATCAATGTTTTAAAAATGAACATGAGTCATTGTAGATATAATAAAATGCTACAGTTTATCAAATTATTGTGATACAAATTTAAAATATGTGATACATCTTAAAATGTATTGGTACGTAAATTATAAAAAAATAAAGGTATAAAAAATGGCACACTACAACTGAGTGTATTTGTAGTGCCTGAATATTCAATTTGCAGCATTAAATAATGTGAATGATCACACTGGTGGTGATTTCTCAATCTAAACAAAGGGAAAGTATAATAAAGTCTATAAAGGAAGCAACGAAATTCAAATTCTTGATAACAAAAGTTAGAATCAAAAACAATATTTAACTTATTTGCAAACCATGGTTGATTAACACCTCAAAAGCCAAGGCTCCAAATAAAATAAAACGAAATTGACACACTGGTCAAAATTTGCTCGAGCTCATTTCTTAATTTAAAATACAACAGGTCCATTGTAAGTTGGCAAGCCAAATTAATCTTATTAACCACGTACTAAACCTTTGCCAAATGCTAAGAATGAAAATGAGCAACTCATGAGCATTCTTCAGTTAATCTCATTAACCAACTTACCATCGGCTTGGTCATCATCCTCGTCATCATCATCGTCTTCATCTTCCTCATCATCATCATCCTCGACCACAGGTTCATCATGCTACAAAAGATATTATTCAAAAGTTCAAAATACTAGAAAACAGAGAAAATAGTAGGTCATTAGATATGAAGTGGGTCAGAAAATAATGGGCAGGGTGGATTAAAAATGTCATTTTATTGTTTGCATATTTTTATAATGGAATAGAGTGGAAATGAGTTATAACTTGATAATCTATATGCCAGTCAAAATACAGATTTTTTATTAGAATAGGTGGGTTCGAATCCCCTCTTACAACAAAATAACAATTAACATTTGCTGATAAACAATAAAGAATAAATAAAAACACCCCCAAATTAAGAGGGAATAAAAACTGCACTAAAAAATGGAATGGGATGGATCAGTTCTCATCCCGATCTATTCTTATTTTTACAAAACATTTATCATCCATTCCACCATCTACCATAAATCCAAACAAAGGCTAAGGTTATGAAGAAAAACAAAAACAATATTTTGATACACACTTTCCATTGTTAGTTTTAATTCTTCTTCAAGGACAGTGATCAAGGGTTTGTTAAAAAAAAAATCTTTCTAAAGGCGGAGTTCTTCTACTAAGTTTGATTTGCAAATTAAAGTCTTCATTTCCATATAAAATTGCTGAAACCCCAAAAAGAACCTTTGCACAAAAAAGGTTCAGCCTTGAATCAATAGAAAACCTAGTAGCAAATTTACACTGTCTTCGACACACATCTTAAGTTGCTGATCGAATCTCTAGTGAATAAACACAGAAGGCTACTAAAACCTCAATATTCTCGAATCAAATGCAAAATTAAAGAGAGAATAAAAAAACCACAAAAAAAAAGGAAAAAACAGAGTTTTTAACGGTGATGATTACATGGATCTTCTGCTGTTCGAGGTGTTGAGCAAGAAGCTCCTCTTGACTCTGAGCAGTCATAGCGGCGATTTAGATTTAGTGTCGAAAGTTGGATTCTTTGCAGCAGTGGGATCCAACTACAACCTAAAACCCTAATACTAAGACTTTATATACTTCAATTTGTTCTGACCCGTTTTAAAACCCGTTTTCCTGTAAACAAAAAAAAAAACACCACAACGGCGAGTTCATAACCTCATAGTAATGTAATTTATGCAATGCTTGTTTATATAATTAAATTTTATTATAATAAATAATTTATATTACGATAAATGTTATTTTAATTATTGATAATTTATTTAATTAAAAAATTTATATTATTCCAATAATTGGTTATTGTTATAATTAATTATAATCATAATTAATTTTTGTTTGGATAGGTTGATTGAAAAATTATTTGAAGATAATTAATTTTATTTAGATGTAAAAAAAATAATTTTTATATGATAAAAATAAGGTAAAAATAGCTGAAAAAAAAGTGGTTGAAAAATAATTAAAAACTATGAAAAAAACTATGTACAATTTTAAGGTAAGTTCCCAAACAGAGATACTTTTTTTTAAACAACTTTAATTATATAAAAACAGTTGAATACAATCTCAAACGTGCTCTAAAACATTTTTAGACATTATATAATCAAATTTTATTTTACAACTACGTCATCTAGTTTATATTAACATAATATGATGGTAATGAAATACTAGTGTATACATATATTTAAAATAATGACAATTGAGAAAATTACTGATTTTTATTAGACTACATAATGCATAATTATGCATGTATCTCAAACGTTTAGGTGCATGTCTTGATTAAAATTTACAAATGTCAGTTTAAGTTAAATTTAAGATATGTCTAGATTTTCGGCAGATAAAAAATTTATTTTGATCTTGTTTTAAACATATATTCAAAATAATCCTTTTGTGAATATAAATTTAAAGACATGTTACGGGAATTGTTTATGATGTGATGCATAATTTGGAAAGATTATAATTTATTTATAATATAAATTTAGAAGCAGATGTTAAGGACACTAAGCACACCATTCATTCTCAACGTAGGGTGCATGCTCAGGAATGGATGATATTTTGCTCCCCTGAAACCCAAAGCATGCATTAACTTTACATGACAAATCCCAACCACCCACGCATGCAGGGATGGATCCAAGTTGTGAAGGAAACAGTCAGAATTCACTACATTTGCAAAAAGAAACACTACCTAAATATCATCCATGCATTTCAGGGGGAAAAAAGAGGATTACATAATGACTTGAGTTGAGGATCAGGGTAAAACTAAACTAAGAGTTCACCAACCGCCACCGCCAGAATTTCCAGATCCCCATCCGTTCCCAGATGCTTCTGCTTTCTTGGGGACAGATCCCCAGCCAGAGTTTCCTTGTTTTCTTTGTTCACCATCACTGGGACCAGCACCACCACTCGCCTGTCCCCAGCCAGAGTTTCCTTGTTGTCTTTGTTCACCATCACTGGGACCAGCACCACCACTCGCTTGTCCCCAGCCACCATTGTCACTGTTACTAGCTCCACCTCCACCTCCTCCCCAACCACTGCTGCCTCCACCACTTCCACCACCACCCCAACCACCAGGAAAAGCTTCCCTTCCAGGAGAATTTTGAACCTTGGCGCCTGGAAAATTGCTTAAACCATCATCCGAATCCTTGGTATTATTAGAACCCCATCTACTACCCCCACCATAACCAGAGTCCTGCCTTTCATTATTGGAGTTGTGTCCTCTATCGTTATAAGAGCCTCGACCACGACCACGACCACGTCCTCGTCCACCACCATATGGACGAGGCACTCCACTAGGATGTTCATCCTGATTCCCATTGTTCCTGTATTCACCCCGTCCTGTAGAACAAAAGAAACACGAACATAAGTTATAGATAAAAAAGAATTGTCAGACCTTGAAGTCAAAAAGATAGATGAATTCAAAATTAAATCAATATACCTGTCCTGGAACCAGGAGTAGATGATCGATCCCTGTCATAAGACTGACCTCTCCATCCACCCTCACTGTTTGAAACACCACCCCAGCCACTACCCGCAGCTGCCCCTGATGAGCCACCGGCTGCAGGGCTTCGCATTGGTACCATAGCAGCAACAGATCTAATGGAGGGGGCTGAATCATGCTGGGGATCATCAATATGCCTCTGAAAATATGCCACAAGCCTATCAATGTCCTCAAACATCTTTTTCCTAAACCTGAATCCTTTTGGGTAAAGCCCAATGTATTCATGGTGTGGATTTGTACTTCTTATATAAGTTAATATAAACGTGCCAGGATGTTCATGGGAGATGCCAAAACTATAGACTATGCGCATGGGATACTCAGCTTTCTCCACCCTCAAAAGTTCATCAACTTCTGCTTTTGTACCCTTTCGAAATTTGCGATAGTTTAACATTGTCTTTAAATGAGCCACCAAGGGATCAACATAACGGTCCATAACCTAAGCAACAATCAGTAGGAAAAAGTAAGTCATTTAGTCACAAGCAATGCATCCAGAAAATTGGAGATGACTTACCTCATCTAAGTCCTCAAAAGTGTCCTCTCCAATTTTTAGTGTCTTCCCAATTCGGAGTAAGCTTGTAATGTCCTTGTGTTCCTTCCCACCTTCAACTATATCCTTATGGGCATATACTCCATCATTAATTTTAAGAGTTAAAGTAAGATATGAAGGTCCTCGTGAACTAGGACGGATAATACTTTCTCCAGGATCTTTGTCAGACAAGAACTGCATAAAGACAGGCAAAGCTAAGCTAGCACCATATCAATCATTAAATCTTTGCTAAAGGAAAAATCAAAGATTTTTTTCTTTCTTTTAATGATTACTTGCTCAGAAAACAGTGTTTTGTATATCAGATCCTACTTTTTTTTTTTTAATGATTACTTGCTCAGAAAACAGTGATTTGTATATTAGATCCTACTTCTTTTTTTTTTAAATGATTACTTGCTCAGAAAAAAGTGTTTTATATATCAGATCCTACCAAATTCCAAGTTCATCACACCAAAAACCCACACAAATTTTAATAACTAGAACCCCAATTGAATCTATGATTTCCAAGCACCAAAATTCAAGCAAGCAAAATTCTTCATTATTTCAGTGAAAAAACATGGGCTTATTCTTCTAAACAAGAAGCAACCAATGGGCGATAGAATAAAATACGGAAATATTACTATGTAGTCATCAACGAAGTGTTCACATCCAAACCAACTTTACCAGTACATACAACAAACACCAACTCAACCAATAATTAAGTTGCTGATAAAAAAGCAATAATTAAGTTTAGGAAGCAATCATCAATAAAAACAAATTGTCACCAATGATTGAGTTCTAACTTCCAACTTTAAAGACATGTTGAGATGTGCATACAACACACTTACACAGAGAACTAAGACAATTTCACAACTTAGGAAAATGTAATTATGATTCTAATAAAAGGTCAATAAAATACAAAATTTAACATAAAAAATACTCGGCAACAAACCTCCATTGCTTCATCTGCTGTTATGTTCTGAAAGCGTGGATGAACAATCATCCTTGGCTTGAAATGCTTCTTTGCAAGCTCCTTTTCTTTCCGAGCTTTGTCTTGATCACTTTGAAAACAGCTCCGGTCTTCATGGTAATAGGGGTCAACATCACGGTTATTCTGTAACCGATTACTTCTCATTTCACTATCCTTACATACAAGGAAGACTTGATACCTATTCTTTTGGATTGACTTAATTTTACAAGTGAGCATGTCACCTTCATGTACCCTATCAGATAATTCAACTATATCTCTCCAGTCATCTGTATAGTCTTCTTTCACGAGGATTCCAGTCATTCCAGATTCAAGCCCACATATTGCTTTCTGGGCTTGCACTCTGCGAACTGTGACTTGGACGATTTTTCCTTCAGCAAGGGTCTCTTCAGTCTCACCTGAAATCATATAGAATTCCTCATCCTGACTTGGTTCTTCATATTGCTTACGCCAATCCTGAAAACCTTGAATCAATTCTCGTTTTATGTCATAGAATGTTTGTATTTTGTTTTGACGTTTTTTCCCAGAAGCATATTCCTCAACATCAAGGTTTTTCAAATAACTAGGTCTGTCTCTCACGTGCTCTATAGCCATCTCCAGTGCATCATCATCATCATTTGCATCACCAGTGCCATCTTCTTCATACACATCTTTGGCCAACTCTTGTGCAAGAATATAAGATTCAGGATGTATTCTTGTATCATCCAGCAAATCGATAAATTGGCTGCTGCTAGCAGCTAACCCACTTCGCCGGACACGCAAGAAACCAACCGCATTAACAAACACCTTTTTGCCAAGTTTATGTTCTGTCAGAAAGTCCTTCCGAGTAAAAATTGCACCAGCTCTTACCAGGGATCTCTGTAAGGATGCAGCCTTCCGGGGACCAAGCCCAGAAATAAATTGTAATGGAGAAAATAACCATTCATGACTTATTGCTAAATTAATGTCTAAGCCAACCTGATTGGTCACATCTACCATAACCTGCTCGACCATTGCAAATTTGTCATCTGGGTTGAGAAAACTCTCCAGAGGGCTCAGTTTCCATGACAATATTTCCTTTCTAGGACCACATAATGTTGCAACCATTGCCAATGGGTTCTGGAGATGACGCCCAAGAGCAACAGCCCGCCTCACTATACCTATTAAAGTAAGAGAATATAATCATATACCAATGCAATGAAAATATGATGAATTAATGGATTCCTTAAAGAGAGAGAGCAGCAAAACAATTACCTTGCTGTGAAGGAAGTTGCTCAGAGGAAATTCGAGAATTTTCATAAAGACGGGGAAGAGATTCATCTCCATAGACAATGCTGAGCCCATCCATTTCGTGCCCAACATCTCTAGGGTTTTCCTCCACCATCTTAAAAATGACCTGATAAAAGTAGAGCAAATCACAAGATAAGACCCACCATATGACACAACAAAAGCCTTTTCCCACTTGGTGGAGAAGAATACATGAATCAAACAACTTATAGGACCAATCATATGCAAATAAATTAGAAAAATATGAACTAAGGACACCATTACTCAGGCAATTTATCACAGCTTAATTGCAGTTATCATACATTGCCAATTTACCAAATAGGAGGTAAATATGACCAATTTCACTGATCAATAGTTTTATAATTAACTCTTACTAATCCAAAAGTTCATTGCACAAGGCAGATGTTTTATATAGTATGATCATGAGGATATTCAAACAGTGTATTTTGGAATATATGGATATGAGGAAATAGAATGGTAATTAAAATTATAATTGGAATATGAATGAGAATTGATCCTTCCCAATTCCATGTATGGATAGGTGATTGGAATTAAATGGAAAATAACTAGTCCTATAATTGTTAGGATGGATACTACATCATAAAAATGATGAATCCTCTGATCCACTTCACCAACATAGAGGCATAGACATAGAAACCATATACAAACCTCGTATATATCTTCCTTCAATCGGGTGCAAGACAAGTTAACTGCTCCTAAAACAACAACGTGTGGTTGGTGATCAGTCATAAACTTCAACACCCGTTCCTGGTCATTCTTCTTCCGTTGTTGGTCATTGACATTTTGTGACCTAAAAGTAAGTGACCCAGTGTAAAGCACATCTAGCACTTCTCCTGATGAATCTAACATGACAAAAGTTGTTAGTGGCTTTCCAGGGCCCCAACAGCAGGCCATAACCCGAGGAGCAGCCTCATCATCTGAGCCAAGATCATTTTCCTTCTGTTGATAAGGTCCCACAGAAACCTTACTCCATAAGGCCTTCCCATATTCCATAAGTAACCAATTCTTTGCTTTACTTGCCAAGACACCTCTTGCCTCTTTTTCCATTGATGGTAAAAGGAATCGAAAAATGACATCATGCAGTATCAACTTCCTCTGTTCATTCCACAGTTGAGCAGATCTACTAACACTGTCACTAATATAATATTCATTGAATTGGTCTATTAACTTATTAAGATACTCCTCAGGCAGCTTAATAGTAACTTGAATGAGTTTCTCCTCTTCTGCCTTCTGTATAAGAAGCCACTGCACATCTTCAAACTTAGACAAAGGCTTCTCACGCAGCCACTTCACCCCAGCAAACTGATGGAAAGAATCTATTGTTGTATTTCCATCAGCAGTAGGACAAGTTGACACAACTGCATGGTCAAGAAAATGGCTACGAACATGTTTCCTAATGCTAGGCTCACAACTTATCTCAACAACTGCCTGGAACAAAATAACCAACAAGATCAAACAATGGCAGCCTTATAATGATTGAGAACAAATTTACAGATACATACCATGTGCCTGGCACATTTAAGTACTTCTTCAGGGGTATTGTACATAGCACATGTATAGTTAGAAGCCATCTCTTCTGGTGTTTCCTTTGGATCTTCCAACTCTTGCTACAGGGCATGGAAAACAAAAACTTTAGTATAGGGTCAAAACAAACAGCAGTTCAAAATCTAAGGCTGCTTACCAGGTTAACATCAGTTAGACATAATCCAAGTTGCTCAGGATTACACCCAAACCTGTTTGCAACCTCAAAAAGACCTGCCTTACTGAAAGTGCTATACATTGACTTCCTTTTTGGCCTCTTGTATTGTCCTTCATCAACACCAGCTTCACCTGGTGGGAAATGCAAATTGAACTTGGAGTCAACATCATCAACCTCCCTCTCAGATCCTGCGTCCTTCAGCGATCTCATAATTGATTCAAACAATTGACGATTCATGTTTAGTCTTCCTTCCTCATACACACGGCGGGACTCTTCTTCAATCCGTTTATTATAGTATGACTGGAGGGCACTCTTCCGCTTCTGAAGAAGCAGCCACTTCTTGTCTAAGTCCTGAATAGCCCAAAGTACCTAACAATGCATAATGAATCCATTAGCAGAATTTTAACTACATTATCAATAATAAACATATAAACATAATAGTAACAAATGACAATTATCAAAATCAATGTCACAGACCTTGTGCCATCTCAGAGTAGGTGTCTTGTCATTCTTATCCCAATTATCATCACCAGCTTCAGGATGCTCTAGGTCTTTTAATAAGCTTAAGCAGTCCTCCTTCCGATACATAGCAATAAAAGGAATCTAGAAGACAAAATTTTCCACATTAGAAAAATATGAAGATAAAACTAACAATAGATTCAAAAACTCATGGATAAAATAATACTGACATCTAATTTTTGCACATGATGCAATTCCAAAAATCTGATAATATCATCCTTGTCAACTGGTAGGCCATCCTCTTCATTATTCTGGGAGTTCGAGATCTTGGGAATCCAAGGGATTGCTCCATTTAAAAGTTGATCACAAATCCATTGACTCTCTTCATCTATACTACTTCCATCCAACGGAGGAGCACCAGTACTCTCGTCTGATATCTACAAAATAACAAAAACAACAACAGTTCATCATACAAAAAAAAGCACTTCAATAATCAGAATATTTTTATCTATGTCCACAAAGATCTCAGAAGACCTGCATTCTCTCAGGAATATCAAGCTCCCTAATCCGGTCATCCTTCTCTGTCATATATTTCTCAGACAGAACAATAGGCTCAAATTCATCTTCAAGTCTAGACTCTTTAAATTCACTCATTTCTAGATTTTTCTGGCGATTCATAATCAACTCATCCGGATCACCAAATAATTCCTGAGCTTCTTGTAGAGCTGAAGAAGAGACTCCAGGTGCCTGCCTAGTTTTCTTTCTCTTCATCTTCTTCTGCCTATATAGAATTCCAGTAACAGATCCTTAGATCAAATTAATTGATTCTTAATAATTAAAAATAAAAAATAAACAAAATTACAGTTGCACCCAAGGTTTTATCAAATTAAACATAACTCCACATTTTTTTTCCTTACACTAACACCCCTTTAAGTTTTGAAATCATTACACTAACACCCCTTCTATGTTTTAAAACATTACATTGACACAACCTCAAAACATTACATTAACACCCCTTAGGAGAGGCAAAAGAAATGGTTAAAAAAGCAGGGAGTGCTTGTGTAATTATACAAAATATCAGGGGGTGTTGCTGTAGTTTGCCCAAATAAGAAATACATTTTAAAATACCTCATAGGAGCCCCATTCTCATCAACTTCTTCTTCATCCACAATGAAGTCAGCCATTTCATCATCTTCTCCAATGTCAGCGTCCTCTTCCTCTTCACCTTGCTCCTCCTCTTCAGCAATGTCTTCAAGTGGAGCTCCTATAATATATGGAAGGCATAGCAAGTGCTTGGTTATTGGTGTGTATGGGCATAAATTACTTTTGGCATACAAAATGGCATTCCATGTGAGACAGTTAGAGTTCAATATGCCAACTAAAATGCCTAAAACCTACACTGACAACCCAGAATACATGGGGACAGAAAAACTTTTCATATCTTTTACATATATTAGAATGCATGACTTTGTCCTCATTAGCATCTAAGGAAAAAATCAAAATAACTTCAATACTATTTAAGTAATTTCACTTTCCAAAAACATTTTACACTATTCCAAGTAAACTCTTTCTAACAATTCTTCAGTGAGCATCTCCAAGCTCAGAATTCATTTATCCAAAAGTGATATATCTATAATTCGTTCTGTGTGAAAAGTAATTTCCCCTCAACAATCAAGTACTGTCAAAGAAAAAACAAAAAATGGGCCACCAGAACCAGAGCATACCTTCATCATCACCAAATAAACTGCGTTTAAGCTTCTCCTCAGCAGTTCGCCCAACTTTACCACTTCCAACAAACTCCTCCTCATCAGACAGCCCAGAGGGCTCCCCCTCCATATCCCTCCGACCTTTTTTCAGCCGCTTGAACTTTTTGCTCTCCTTGTGAATTATAAGACAATTATTGTCAATAAATTTGTATATATAGCATGGTATTTATCCACTAAAAGCCAACATTGATAAAAATAAATAAATTGAAACATATATACAAAAATTTCAAAACCTTCCGACGATGAATATTGATATTATTGTCCTCCAGCAATTCATAGTCATCTTCATCAAGGACATACTCCTCCCTAAAATAGTGAGATTAATTTGTCATATACGAATGTTAACATCGTTGATGTTTAAAATTTCAACCAAGTACAGACAAAAGTGCACAGTCAAATTTATTTCAATCTGATGTCTATCTCCCTCCAATGGGAAACAGAATGAACCAAGCGGTAGCAGAGAAAAAAATAAGGGCAGAAACCCATGCACATTGTTGCACTTTTAAAAAATGGAAGACAGATTTATATGTCATTCAAAAAACATGTAAACTGTTTGGTAAGAGAAAAACATATCAGCTACTTGATGCAAGAATGATTATCAAACAAATACACATACACACATATAAATATATCTAAATTAAATATAAAAAAATATTCATATATTATCAAACATTCGGCTTTCTTCTCTAAACAATAAACATATATGTTCATCAACTTCAACCACAAGCAGAGGTAAAAAACATATAAGGGATAAAAACTGACTTTTTCTTCCTCTTTTTCTTCTTTTGTCGCTCCTCATCACTTTCTGCTCTCTCTTCTTCTTCATCCTGCTCCTCCTCGTCCTCAATGTCATCCACTATAAACCCATCATTTTCATATTCATCTTGACCTTCTGAAGAGGAGGGAGAGAAAAAGAATATCAGCGGAGAGAAAAAGAATATCAGCGACAATAAGATGGCATTGTATAAAGCCCATGAAGGGTTATCCTATGCACATTATTAGCTCCAGAAACTAAGACACCATTCGAAAGACCACATTCAAATAAGCAAAAACAAAATGAAAAAAGTCAAACACAAAAACAGTAAAGAACAAAATGCTAAACTTTCAACCGAGAATCACATCATATTGCAAAAGGGGCTAAAAAATAAAATGCTAACACCGTTTGAACAAACAAGCAAACAAAACCCTAATTTCAAGGTCGAAAGTGTTCTAATTGTTCTAACAAACCCAACACCACCACCGCCACTGAAGAAATTCGCATACAAATAAAAAAAACTGAAAAAAAGAAGATAAAAACAAAAAATAACAATCACGCAGCGCGTAGTTGAGAAACTTGAACCCAATCAGAGCCCATACCCTCTTCTTCGTCCTCATCTTCGTTGTCCACATCGCGACCCTCTTCCAACTCGTCACCGTCAACGGGTTCCCTCTCTTCCTCGTCGAGTTCGACGTCGTCTGCGCGCATTGAAGAGCCAAAGAAACCGAAAATGTGAGAAACTTCGAAGGGAAAAGAAAAGCAAAGAGGAATTGTGGAGTTTCTAGGGTTCACCTTCTTCGTCTGAGATTACACCTTTTGCCATGATTGAAGAGCTACGAAACGCAGCGAGATAATAAAAACGACAGAGAACCTTAAACGAAACAACGAACCGATCGCAGACAGCTACTGTAGAATGCGAATCAGAAGAAGCAAAGGAAGAGAGTTGTGTTTCGAAGTGAAGAATGGAAGAGGAGCCCAGATGAGTGTTGTGTATTTATATTTATTTATTATAATATTATATTTACATTTGTTTATTTGCGTTTGTATACAGAGCGTGTTTGTTTTGAAAATCTATTCTCAAAAATTGTAAATCGGGAATTTGATGTTTTCCTTTTAGGATAAAATATGTTTTCTTTTTTTGTTTTTTTTAAAGTATGAAGCATTTTTCATAAGTTTTGTTATATGAATTGATGTTATGTGTTTCATTAAATAACTGACATATGATATTAAAATAATTTTTTTATAAAATATTTTTTAAAAAAATTAATTTCATGTGTTTCATTATTTAAGTGATATGTAATATTTAAAATATTTAAAAATAAATTTAAAATAAAAAATAAAAAATAATATCACAGTTAATTAATGAGACACATAATATTAATCTGTACCATTAATAGAACACACTAATAAAGAAATCAAAAGTCAAATAAAAAAAATACTTTAAAAATTAATAATGGTCAAACAAAACATTAGAAACTAAAAATAAAATTTTTCAATACTTTAATACTTATTAAAAACACATTTTGCTTCCAATTCCTTTTATTGCGTTTGTAAAATTTATCCTCAACTTATTTATTATAGTCTTTTTTAGATTATTCTTAAGTATTATTGTAATATCCTTTCTTCAAAATAAATTTCACAATACATTAAAAGGTACATTTAATAATTTGATGCTATAGTTAGCAATTTTGTAATGTATTAAATATTGTTTTTTCAACCAGTACTTTAGAATTTAATATTTGTTATTTTTTGTTACATTTTTAATTTTATAAAAAAATCTTATATAAATATTATATTTGACTAGATTTATTATTAATATTATATAATTATTTTAATTATTTTTTCTCTAAATTATCAAATTAATATCATTTATATTTTTTTAGAAAATCTTATTTATATATTAAATTTTAATTATCATACAATCAATTTTATCTTTAATTTTTTTAGATGATAAAATTAATAGTAATTTTATCTTCTTCTTTTTTATAGAAATTTTATGTGAAGATTATATTAATATTTTATTAACTTTAGTTATTATATAATTATTTTTATCTTTTCATTTTTTAAAATTATAAAATCACAATATTATCTTTTTCTAATGATATAAAGTATCAAATTTTAATTAATCACGATATTACGGGTTGATTTGATGCACATATTAGTTTTAAAGGGAGGTAACATAATAAATACTTTTAAATAAAAAAAATATAAAAAAGACTTTAAAAAATTATATTAATAACAATAAAATATAAAAATAAGAATATTTTTATTGAATAAATATCTTGTTAAAAAAAATTCTCAAATATTTCTCTATATACAACATTAATGATACAATTTTCAGATATGTTTTCATTATTTTCTAGTAAAATTTTTAATCCCTCTCTAAATCGCACTCTGGAAAAAGCAACATATAATTGATTATGCGTAAACACAAGTTTTGGAAGATATAGTCCAACAGAAGAAAGTGTTTGGCCTTGAGATTTATTTATTATCATTGCAAATGACACAACAATAGTAATTGTCTTTTTCTATACAGGATGTCATCTTATAGTTCATGTCAACAACTTTCCGAAAACTTAGGTCTTGAAATGTTGTTTGAAATCAATAGAATTGTAAACAACTTTCTAAGGTAGCAACCTGAAGCCCATGAAAAAGCTTCCTTGATTGCATCAATGAATTCTTTATCATCTTGTAACAAACCAAATGTATAACACGCATCTTTGAAAGTATCATATGTGATACCATTGATAGTTCTAATGTCTTCATAACTCATGCATCTTTTTGAATGTTTAACAAAAGTCTCAAATAATAATCCTCTCCATTTTCATGAGGTACATTAGAAATTCTTTCAATTACAAAACCTTACTTTCTAGGAGCTCACGTTGACGAACTAACTTTCCAAAAAAAAATTGTTGGAAAATTATTATAGGTCAAATTCCTTGCATCCTCATACAATTTATTAGCTTCCATCCAACCTTCAAACATTGTTTTGTTTATGGCTGCCCTATTCAAAACATTGTTAATGTTTTCTGCATCTTTGAAGAATATAGAATATTGATTAAGTAGATGAAAAGACAGTATAATTACTGCTTGCTCCTTCATTTGAATTTCAAATCCAAAAAGTCTCCATGTTGCTTCACATGCTATCTATAATCATAGTAGTTTTGAATCTCATCCACTGAATCACGTTTAAACAAAGTAACAGTTACTCTGTCATTTTTCTTGTGGACATATTTGAATAAATATTTAATAGCACTTGTTTGACATGTGTATTCAACATTAATGTGAGAACTATATTTCAAAACTAGACTTGAATTATAAGTATAAAGTACAATAAAAGTATTGTCAATAACATTGTCATTTTTCTTAATGACTCTGCCATCATTTCTTCTTCTATGTCTTGGAAAACCTTCATCATCAATAACAATAATAGTTTTGATTTAAAGGGTTTTGGATAATGTTTACCACATTTGTCATTCTGTATACATAGAGAATTTCTATTATTATGTCCACACGAACCATGCACCATAAATCTCTTAAATGCTTCAAATAATTTAGGATTTGAATCTTTATCAGGTATTTCAACAGAAATTAACTTATTGATGTCATCAGGAGATTTAGGTCTATGTTGAGGATGCATAAACAATAATATGTGTGCATAAGGTAAGCCACATTTTTTAAATTTTATTGTGCAGACATCTGGGATTCAAAATAAGATTGACATGTTATTATAAAATACAAAAATATAACACATTAATTAGAAGAAAAAACATATAGAAAAACATGATTAAAAAAATCATATATAAGATTCAAGTGTTTAGATTGACTTCCATGTCTAGATATATGAAACATTTAAACCTTTAAATATTAACCTTCATAATCGTCTAACAAATTATTCTCATGTTGTAAACTATTAATATATAATTTTTAATTTATTTTATTTTGTAATTTAAAATTTTCAAGAAAGTTATTTCCTTAACGGTTATTTGGAGAAGTTATTTTCTTAACGGCTATTTGGATAAGTTATTTCTTAACGGCTATGTACTTTTGCCTATATATATTTCTTCTGGGCATAGGAAAGAGGAGACAGAAAAGAGAAATTGTTATAAACTATTATTATATTTTCTAAACAAGAGAAAGAACATTGGTGTTCAGAAGGTTCGGAGATTCTATCGCTGCATTTGATCAGTCCAACGGGTTGTCGTATCTTAGGAGAGGAGTGCAGAAAATACAGAACCTCCATTGCAGTAGGGCATTTTCTCTATAAGGATAGCGCATAGCGTGCTTCAACCTAGACTACTTTTAAAACCTTTCCTCTGTATTTATTTTCTCTTTATGCTTATTGAATGTTTTATTATAGCATTCTCTTATGATTTCGTTCAATCACATAATCTGAAATTTTAATGAGTTTGCATAATTTTTTTAAGTGTAAAATTATTATTATTAATGTATTTGAGATATAAAAAAATAGTTTAAAATTATAAATGCATGCA
The DNA here is from genome assembly GCA_014843725.1 of Amphicarpaea edgeworthii. Lineage (NCBI taxonomy): Eukaryota > Viridiplantae > Streptophyta > Magnoliopsida > Fabales > Fabaceae > Amphicarpaea > Amphicarpaea edgeworthii. Next base: position 9,614,392 of record CM026325.1, read on the forward strand.
TTTTCTTCTTTTATCATTTGAAATAAAAAAAATACTTTTAATTTTATGGTTAAAACTCATAAATAATTTTATAAAATTTATTATTTAATAAATATTTTTTTAGGAATTATATATTTAATAAATATTTTTTTAGGTATTATATATTTAAATAATTAAAAAAAATATAGCCCCCCCTAATCAACCTCCTAGATCCATTCCTATTGATAAGGATATTTTATGTCATGGACACATTTTAAGTGTTTTATCTTATAACATTTATAAGATCTTCTGCCATACTAAAATTGTTGTTGAGTTATGGGAAGCACTTGAATTAAAATATGGCTCTACTAAAAAAGGTTTAAGTCAATACTCTTGTGAAAAAATGATTGAATTTCAAATGGTTGATGAAAAACCTATTTCAAATTAGATCCATAATTTTGAAAATATTGTTTATGACATGAAATTGAAAGGTAGTGTTTTGCCTAACATCATGCTTGTAGCTTTCATGATTTTGAAGTTGCCTCCATCATGGTTTGATTTTGCCTGTAGATTGAAACACAAACATGAAGGTTTCACCTTTGATGATTTGCTTATTTGTCTTCGCATTGAGGATAAACATCGTTTCTCTCAAAATTATGGGCAAAAATCTAAATCTCAGTCCAAGGCTTATTTTGTTAAGAGTTCTAATAAGCCTTTCTCAAAGTCTTTTAAAAAATCAAGGGAATGAGTCTTTCTGCTTTGTTTGTGGGCAAGAACTATTTTCAACGTCGTTGCCAACCATTGTCTACCCCTAAGCCTGAGGCTAATGTTGCTGGTGTTGCCTCTAATTCCCCATCTGATAGGTATGTGATTTAAATAATTCATAGTGATGTATGTGATAGTAATGATGTGTTGACACGTGGTGGTAAGAGATACTGATAAATTCAAGGTATATAAATCGAAAGTAGAAAATCAATTGGAAAGGAAAATTAAGATTCTTCGTTCCGATAAAGGTGGTGAATATACATCTTTAAAAATGAGTAATTTTTGTGAAATGCATGGTATTATTCATGAAGTGACAGCTTTGTATGCTCCTCAATCTAATGGTATTGCTGAAAGAAAAAATCGTACATTGCTTGATATGGTGAATGCTATGCTTGTTAGTTCTGGTGTGCTTAAGACTATGTGGGGTGAAGCTTTATTATTTGCTTGTTATATTCTGAATAGAATTCTTTATAAGAATTCTGCAAAAACCCTATATGAGTTATGGAGAAATAGAGAACCGAATTTAAAATATCTGAAAGTGTGGGGGTGTCTTGCAAAGGTTAATATTCCTATTAATAAGAAAAGGAAAATAAGACCAAAAATTGTTGATTGTATTTTTGTTGGTTATTCTTTACATAATACTACTTATAGATTTTTGGTTATTAATTCTATAGTGTCTGGTATTTCTAATAATACAATAATGGAATCTAGAGATGCTAGTTTCTTTGAAAACGTTTTTCCTTTGAAAAATAAATTGCCTAAGCCTATCTGTGTTATTTCTAATTTTGATTTACCCTCTAGTAGCAATGCTATGAAGGTTGTTGAACGTGAGCCTAGAAAGAGTAATAAAATTAAAAAGGTTAAGACATTTGGTCCCGAGTTTTGTTCTTTTTTGGTTGAAGATGATCCCAAAACTTATAGTGAGGTCATGAGGTCTATTGATGCATCTTTTTTGAAAGAAGCTATTATTGATTAAATGAATTCTCTTAATTCGAATAAAACTTGATTTTTAACTTATCTTCCCCATGGTTGTAAAAGTATAGGATGTAAGTGGATTTTTCGAAAGAAATTAAGAATTGATGGTTCTATAGATAAATTTAAGGCAAGACTTGTTCTGATTGGTTGTAGGCAAGTAAAAGGTGTGGATTTCTTTGATACATATTCTCCTATTTCTAAAGTTACTACTATTAGATACATGAGCCAACTTGAAGGTTTTGTTGAATTGGGTAAAGAAAAGAAGGTTTGCAAACTTGTTAAATCTTTATATGGTTTGAAACAAACTCCTAAACAATGGCATGATAAGTTTGATTTGATGATGGTGGACGTGTCATTTTATGCTTATATGTGGACAATATATTAATTTTTTATAGTAGTTTGCATGTTATAAAAGATGTGAAATCTTTCTTGTCTAGTAATTTTGACATGAAGGACCTCAGTCCTGTAAATGTGATGTTGGGCATTAAGCTAATTAAGAAAGATGATGGCTTTATTCTGACTCGATTACATTATGTTGAAAAATTATTGAAAAAGTTTAATTATTTTTATGTGAAGCCTGTTTCATCATCTTATGATTCTTCTATCTAGTTAAAGAAAAATTTGGGTGACAGTGTGTCTTCTCATAAATATTCTCAAATTATTGGTTCTTTGTTGCATTTCACAAATTTTTCTAGACTTGACATTGCTTATGAAGTTGGTAGATTGGGAAGGTATACTCATAATCTTGATCATTCTCATTGAACTGCATTAGAAAGGGTATTTAGGTATCTAAAAGGAACCATTGATTATGGCATTTATTATTCACATTTTCTTGCTGTTATTGAAAGGTTTTGTGATGCAAATTGGATTTATGATTCTGACAAAACAAAGTCAACTAGTGGTTATGTGTTCACTCTTGCAGGAGGTGTAATAGCATGGAAATCTACTAAACAAATTATTATTTCTCGTTCCACTATGGAAGCAAAAATGATTGCTTTAGATAATGCATCTAATGAGGCAGAGTTTCTTAAAAATTTGCTATATGATTTGCCATTATTGAATAAACCTTTACCTCCTATTTCAATGTAGTGTGATAGCCAGGCTGTTATAACTAAGGTTACGAGCAAAAATTTCAACAAAAAAAGGAGACACCTTAGAGTGAGACATAAGACTATAAGAAATTTGATATCTAACGATGTTATTTCACTTGACTTTGTCAAGTCAAAAAGTAATCTTATGGACTCGCCTATGAAAGGGTTGACGCATCAACAAGTACTTAAGTTGTCGAAGGGAATTGGACTAAAACTCATCAACTAGTTACAACAATGGACACCCAACTTTAGATTAATGACGATCCCATAAATAGAGTTCAATGGGTAACAACGAAGTTGTTGTTAATTAAAGTACACCAATTTATTTAGAATTTTGTTCAATTCCTATGGCGAGGTGTACTATATATTGTGTTTTTCAAATACCTCTTAATGAACCCCAATGACAATTTTGTAGGGGTGTGGGTTACAAACCACCCTTTAAGGGTTCACCTAGTAAGTGTGATGGTGGAGCCGCCATTATGAGATATGGGTTAATATCTAATTGACACTCATGAAACAAGATACTTGCGCAAGGCCATAATGCGCAACCACTTACTAGAACCTGGATGAACACTTACATTGTACGTATCATGAAATAAAATTTGGTCAAAGGAGGTGTGACTTAAGACAATCTAGTCTCTATACTTTCTCAAATGGAAGTTCATATTTATTAGGTATAAGGCTTAAACTCAAAAGGTTCCTTATACTGAAATACAATGTAACATGAATTTTTTCTCTTTAGACTATTTTCACAAATATTTTTAAAAATTTTAAATTATGTGGGGGAATATTAATATATAATTTTTAATTTATTTTATTTTGTAATTTAAAATTTTCAAGGAAGTTATTTCCTTAATGGCTATTTGGGGGAAGTTATTTCCTTAACGGCTATTTAGAGAAGTTATTTTTTTAACGACTATTTGGATAAGTTATTTCTTAACGGCTATATATTTTTGCATATATATACTTCTTCTGGGCATGGGAAAGAGGAGACAGAAAAAAGAAATTGTTATAAACTATTATTATATTTTCTAAACAAGAGAAAGAGCATTGGTGTTCAGAAGGTTCGGGGATTTTATCATTGCATTTGATCGATCGTATCTTGGGAGAGGAGTGCAGAAAATACAGAACCTCTATTGCAGTGGGGGTATTTTCTCTCTAAGGATAGTGCATAGCGTGCTTCAACTCAGGCTACTCTTAAAACCTTTCCTCCATATTTATTTTCTCTTTGTGCGAATGTTTTATTATAACATTCTCTTATGATTTTGTTCAATCACATAATTTGAAATTGGTTTATATCATCTTAAGGTTGTCGAAACATGTCTAAAGGATTACAAATAACAGTATCAATTACTCTTGATTTTTGAATCACATACTTGTTAATTTTCATTGGAACCTATGACAATATTTATTTAAACCAATAAATTATTATAATTGTTTTATTAAAAAAATAAAAAATGAAATAATGTTAATAATTTACCTCATGAAAACACCATTCCTCTGATAATAGACACCTTTTTTTGTTTGGAGAGAGGTCTTTTTAGCAAATTATCTACAAAAAAGCGAAAACAACTTATACTAAACTATAATTAAAATTAAATAAGGGTTTAAATATATTTTTAGTCTGAAAAATATAGATTTTTTGTGTTTCAATTCTTCAAATTAAGAGCTTTTTTTTAGTCATTCAAATATGATAAATGTTGATTTTAGTCATTCTGCAACAAATTGTAAAACAAAATATACGAAATTTTTAATTTGTGACAATTTTTTTTACTGACAAAGTCAAATTTTTGTGGTAAAAAATTATCACAAGTTTTAAAAATCATATACTTTATTTGATAATATAGACAAAAAGACTAAAAGTAACATTTGTGACATTTGAAGGACTAAAGAAAACAAAATTTAATTTCAAGGACTAAAAAAAATAAACACCCAATTTGATGGACTTAAAACATATTTAAGCCCTAAATAAGTAATAAAAATATTTTTAAAAAAACCTTGAGATATATTAGAGGTTGGAATTATATTATTCACTTGTAAGTTTTGAGAAGGTGTGTCATTGAATGTGTTATTACAAATCACTTGTTTACCTTCAAATTGAACATGAAAAATCATAAATACTAAAAACATCATAATGCACAAATTAGTCAAGAGTTATTAAGACTATAGATATCCTTTTATACGTGAACAATAATGAATTAAATATGTTGACATTCACATTAATATGTTTTTATATTTTTTTATTGATTAAAATTAATTGATTTTCTAGAGGAAGATTTTAATTTAAAATAATATCAAACAAAGTTTTTATTTAAAACCTTATATAAATTAGTTTTTTTTACATATGAAGTTTGATTTCATATAAAAAGTACATATTATATTCTATAAATTATATTTTGTATTAAAAATATTAAAATTGGAATATTTTGTATGATATTTTCTAAGAATAAACAAATATAATTATTGCTTTAAAAAAATCACAATAATTTTGGTTCTCAAATTTTCTTAAAAGATAAAGAGGTAGAAAGTAACAAAAAGACAATAATAGAGAAAACAATACGCAGATTTTATAAAATAAGAAATGAATAAGTTAATATTTAAAATTGAGGAATCTACAACATTATTATATAGATTCATAAAATCTTTTTTTTATTACTTTAATTTATATCATTAAGACAGAATTAAGAGAAGATTTTTTAAAAATATCTCCACCTATAAACGTAAAGAATAAATAAAATGTGTAAAATAATTTAGATAATGAATTTAAATAAAAAAAAAATTGGAATTAAATGGTTATAAAAAAGGGTATATATATTGTGTCAAACTCAATTTATTGGTTATGATAATTATAATTATAATTATTTGATAAGTCACGATTAATTTTTATTGAAATAACTTCAATATGAATTAATTTTTATATGAATGTAATTAATTCATAAATTTAAAAGTATTTGTTTATACTTTCTAATAATTTATCTATAAATTTTAACAAATGAGTACAACGAATGATTAAAGTAAAAATTATTTATATAATTTAGTGATCAAATAAAGAATTAGGTCAAATTCGACTAAAAAATGTATTAAAATTATTTTACACTTAAATATTTGATTACTCATTATACCTAAAAACACTTCTATGAACACTAATAAAAAAAAAAAAATTCTGATAAAAATATCCTTTAAATTAAATGAGATTAATAATTTAGAAAATTGTTGGCGTCACTTTAATTGATATTATCTTTTAAACACAGTAAGAATCATTGCATATAAAACAAAATGATTAAAGATTGATATTAAATATTCATATATCAAACCTTTTTATTTTTTATTTTTTGCCAATCCTTTAAAAAAAACAAATTATAAACAATGTAAAGAAAAAATTATCAAATTCGAGATAAAAAAAATTACAAAATTAGACTCAACCAACATAAAGATGAAATTAACATATGCAAATGATAAAACTAATAAGTAAACATGTGTAAAAAAAGAAAAAAAAAAAGAAGAGAGAGAGATAATGGAATGAAAAAAAAATGCAAAAAGAAAACATTAGAAATAATTGGATCACCTTATTTTTCCCCTTATTTGTCTCAAGAGCTTTCAAAGTTGATGATGAGTATCTCAACAAATAATAATAATAAAAAAAGCACTTCTTCCAAGCCAAAAAAAATGCTTCGGAAAAGTGAAAAATGACTTAACAATAAAAGTAAAATTATATTGTCACTTGTCATTTTATATATAAGTTTGATGATTCAAGAATTGATGTTTGAATTAATTATTTTTTATTAAAAAATTATCACCGTATTCAATTAATTATATATTTGGTATAATTATATATTTTTATTGTAATGTTTTTTATAATTATTTTAAATATTACAATGTTACCATAATTACAATATTAGAATCTAAGTCTTCATATTTATTAGAATCAATTTTCAAATTTTCGTGAGAGTTCACCATAGCGTGACATATGTGTTGGTCAGTCCAGTCAACAATTGTCTTTTATATTTATATAATATATTGATTGATTATATATTTTATTGTAATATTTTTTTATAATTATTTTAAATGTTACAATGTTACCATAATTACAAAATATTAGAATCAATTCTCCATATTTATTAGAATCAATTTTCAAATTTGAATTAATAGGCATATATCATGAGAACTTATCAGAACATGACGCGTGTGCTGACCAGCCCAGTCAACAACTGTCTTTTATATAATATATTAATACTGATGATAATTATTTTAAATGTTACAATATTACCATAATTACAACATTAGAATCAATTCTCCATATTTATTAGAATCAATTTTCAAATTTGAATTAATATGCATATTTTGTGATAACTCACCAAAACGTGAAAGGTGTGCTAACCAACCCAGTCAACAATTATTTTTTATATAATATATTGATAGAATCAATTTTTTACTTACTTTTTAAATTATAAAATTAATAATAATAATAATATTTTATTTTGTAAATAAATCTTTTCTAAATATTATATTTAATTATTTTTTTATATATATAATTAACTCTTTCTTGAATTAAATTTACAATTATCAAATTTTATTTGTCTCACAAATAAAGGGATTATTTTTTTTCTCAAATTACACATCACACAAGACGTTAAGTCATGAGTTACCATAGTCAACAAAAGATAAAAGTTAAAAGATATCACTATATAAAATAAAACTATTTCTAATTTTTATATTTCAAATTTGATTTCACTTCACAACAACAAGATGAAAGATGAATTCTTGTCTAGTTGTTAGTGTAGGTTTAATTATAAACGATTTTCGTGACATGCAAAAAAAACATTTCATATTTTAATATATTATTAATATAATTAATATTTTAGATCAATCTATGAATAATTTATATATAATTGATTACATAATTCTTTTTCTAGTTGGTCCCTATCCTCTGTGTATGGGTCACTCTTGATTTGGTTATACATTATTGCATCTACATAAGAAACATTGATGATGATATTCCATCACATAGGGAAGTTTAAATTTGAACCATTTTGCATGTGTTAATGGTGAAGTGAATGTCTACTACAAAATAGGCTACATCGATTTTGGAAGGCCTTCCACATCGGTTTGAAATCAATGTGGATAAGGGAGACGTTAAAGGGGGGCATCTTTCACATCGGTCGCTCAACCAATGTGATAGGGGATCTTTCACAACAGTTGCACAACCGATGTGGAAGAGCTGAAAAAACGACACTTCTCAACAAATTTTGATGCACCTTTTGACAACGGTTTCAGAAACAACCCATGTGGAAAGTAGGTATCTGACATCGGTTAAGGCTATAACCGATGTGAAATGTGGATTTTCCAATGTGATTTTTCCGCTACCACAAAGTCCAACCTATGCCACAAATCAAAGGAAACAACAGAATAATCTCGTATCCATAGTGCAGGAAAGGAATGAATTGAAGAGATGAGAAATAGTTTCTTACTATTGCAACCACCTCACCAAGATGGACAACAAAGTTCACATGTTGCACTACAGATACATGTTACAATATTGACCAAAAGGTCAGCCTGCCCCGCCAGTTTAGGAATGCCATTCTGGAAAGCCTACTTTCTTCCTTTCAAGGCAGACTACTATCTCAGTTTCTCTCCTGTGACGGTCAGATCAATCCCTTATTGAATTGAAGGGAATTCTTCTTGGAGTTGGGGTTATCTCCATTCTCTTTATCAATGAATAAGTGGCTGACATTACTGATGCCAGTATAACTGACAAATAACAATGATAATCTTAAACCCTAAATGGAAATAGAGATCAATGGTTTTTAAGTTAGTGTAAAAAATTCCCATCAGCATTAATTTTTATATTGAACATACATTTTCCTAAAGTGCATGTAAGATGCTATACAACTTCAATGCATATCTCCCCACACGACTTACACTACAAAAGAGAACAATATATGCACCCACTTTTTTTAGGGGAGGTGAGTATATAAAATTTCAGCAATGAACTTTTTTATTCCTATTGTAGCAGCATTCATCCTACATTGAAGTAACCGAGGAACAAAAACTGTAGAAAATATACAAGCTTCAACTCTAAGACAAAACAGGTGTTAGAAATAGAGGTCTACCATTGGCCTTGAAGGATAGTGAAAAGATACATTGAGAAACTCAATATACCCTGTTAACCTCTGCAATTTTACCCCTGCAACAAAGTTACACTCAAACTTCAGTATAGTAAAATTAAAACAGAGGCAAAATGTTATGCAGAAATTCATCGTGTTTCCCATGAGTTTCACTTTTCTCTTATTTATTTATTTATTGAAGGTGTTTATACATATGAAATATTTGAGTAGAAAATGCTTACCTCTTTCTATGAACTGCTAGAATAGACATTCCATAGCACAATGATATATAACCTATGAGATTTAATGTTTCAATAAAAGCACAAGTCAATTATAAAGGTTTAACTAAACTTCAAAAAAAACATTGATTACTAGTCCTAGCAAACTTTCTTCCAGGAATAAGATTATAGGCTTAAAGGAGAAAAAATGAAATAAATAAAGAAAATAGATAAAGATCATGGTTTTAGAAACCATTAGTTATGCCTGAGTTGAATGGTAAAGCATGTTAAAGTTAAAATTCCAAACTCCATAGGCAGCACTTTGTCCCAAACTTATGTCAGCTAATTTCCCCAGCCAAAAATTATACTTGTAGATAGAAATGTAATGTGAAGAAGGCACCAAAAAAAAAAAAAGGAATGAAAAAACAATAAATATGACATAATTCTAATAGCATCATCACCTTTCATGTTCTTCTTCTGTTCCATACACTCGTACAGTTCTAATAAGAGAGAATGTCTCTTGAGCTACCTATGAGAAAATTGTTATTACAATGGCATTTAGGAAATATAAAACAAATTATAGTATAATGCATCTTATTCTACATCATTTGCAGAAGTAATGACTTCTTGGATCAACCTTGCTGCCTTTTTCTAGTACCTATGCAGAAATATGTGACCAAATCAATACTAGTGAGATAAAGGAGACAAACAAGGAATGGTAGAAGCCTAGGACGGAACTCAAACATCAAAATTTCTTTTTTTACAAACGTATAAATATCTCAATAAAACCATTGTAGCAGATAAAGTTTTGGTGAGAAGGCAGAGAGTACTTAATTAGCTTTTAGAGAGAGACATATTCTCTAGAAATGACAATTATTTAGAGCCTACTAATTGAATTAATTAATAAAAAGTCAACATGATTAGCATGATGCACATTCTATTTGATATTTTCATCATCAGACATGCTGCTTCAACTAGTCAATTGCAAGAACCAGAAATGGAAAATAATGTTTTTAAAGGAAGAATTTGAAGAAAATCAACCAAGAGCTTACCTTCCATAATGTAACATAACTGCTGATAATATGGAGCATACCACCAATGTAGATAAACCAAGTGGCCAAGATAAAATCAACAAGTAGATTAATGAACCTCCCCCCTAACAAGATGAGAAAACCCAATTAAAGCCTCCAATATGAGAGATAAGTTTTACTAGCATTACATCAATCATAACTAAATCAACCTGAAGATCACATTGTGCAATATCAAGTTAAGATCATTTCTGATAACCCTTGACACTTGTTGGCAATCTGCCCCAAGCCTACTTGTCAAATCACCTACTGTTTCATTGTCAAAAAATGATATATCCTACAATAAAGGCACTGCTTAGTTCAATCATACATCAAACAAAGGAAATAAATGAATGCAACAAGAGATATCAGTTATTAAGTGCAGCCAAACCTGCAAAAGAAGAGAAGAGTATAGTGTTTCTCTCATTCTCTTAACCTGCACATATTTCCAAAATTTGAAAAGTCACATACACCAAAGAGTTGAAGAAAACACAAAGTCAAAGCATCAGAAATGGGGAGGCTGCAAAATGGTCATTGCTTAAGTACTTAGTCTTAATTAATATCAGGAAGATTCCATCCTATACTAGTTCATATAATAGCAGAACTCAACCAATGATCAAGTAAAATCTGCAAAAATCACAATGAAACCAGAACTTGATTATAACTACATTGTCAAGGACTTTTTGTTCAAGTCATATATTCCTACAAAGTATTTGAAAATCTAAAGACTTTTTTATGCAAAAATGGTATTTTCTAAATCCTAATTCAATACAAGCCTCTAAATTATCAATCATCTTTTGTGCTTTTTTTATACTCTGATAAGTTAACAAAATAGAAAAAAGACAGTTCTCATATTTTCATAGCTCTCCAATTATGAAGAAATAACTCAAAACTAAAAGCTGTTTTAGTGAAGAGAAGAGACAGAAGAAGGGCATTGCACCCAATTGGGTTCAGGGTTTTTTTACTTTTGTCTGTCATGCTTGTTTGTGTGACTGTTTCTCTCACTAGTTCTAGTGTTGCACTGTGATTTTAAAAAATTCCATTCATGTATATCTATTCCCATTTTCTAGCATTGTTATTATGACGAATCAATGAGTTAGATATATATAAACAGAGATACATAATAAAAAAGTGCCTATTCTATAACCAAAGTCTTTTATTAAACAACATTTAAACATATATTAAAAAACCAAAAAAGCAAGCAATTCATTATGTTTGTGCAGTTTTCTCTCATTCTCTCTTTGATCTTCCCCTGTCTTGTCTTTGTATTTGTTTATGTAATCAAATTTTAGTTCTCAAAATGCAGTATATATTTAAGAAAATTACTATATATGTATATATATATATATACAATCTAACTTTATAATCCTTGCACCAGCCTTTAATTCTCCTTTAGTTAGCCCCATTGCCAAACAAGGCTTCGATCAGTTTAAAATCCCAGTCCTACATAACTATGAAAGTAAAAGGTCCATATCAGAAGAAGCATTTCAAAACTCCAATTTCAGTTCGAATTCTAAACACAATCTCTAAATTTTTCTTTCTTAGTGGAGCTAAATACTAAGGAACAGTTAAACTTCAGTCATTTCTTCAGCCTCCTCAAGACCTTCAACATCAAAATACAGCTCAGTGTCTTACCCATTAATACACCAATTTCAGTAATTCATAATAAAAAAAGAGGAAAATCCCCACACCGTAAACCTAAACTGAAACAAGCAATTCAGCTCCCACAAGCACTCTGCAGCGACACCACAAAAAAACATGAAAACAACAACCATTCTGGAATAGACAATTTACACAATATTTGATAAAAGCAAAAAAGAACTCAACAACCAAAACCAGAGAACTAAGAGAGATAGGGAGAAGTAAAATTACCCGAAGAGAAGAGGAGGGAGAAGAATCAATGCATGGTTGGTGAAAAGTGCGGTGGAGAATTGGAATTAGAGAGGGCGAATAGCGAAGCAGCGGCTTCGTTCCACATTCCGCCACGCGAACACGAAACCCTAAGCGCGAACCGAAAAGATGGAGCTTTTGGCCTGCGAGAGAGCGGTTTTGGTGTGCGTAACAAAAAAAAATATACGAAGCATGTCAGAGAGAGAGATTGATTCCCTCACCAAAAAGATATACGAAGCGTTTCGAAGGCGCGAAGACGAACCGAGAGACTCAGACTGCGACGGAGAAGGCGAGGGCACGGAAAAGTGCGACGACGTGCCGGCGAGTGAGAGGACGATGAGGGAGACAATGGCGAGATGTGAAGGATTTGAAGCTAGAGAACGTGTTTTTAAAAGTCGTCTAAACCCTAAACCCAATCTCTCCAAACCCACGAAGATGATGTGGAAGGAAGGCATCCACAACGGGACAGGAAAGAAGGATTTCACATCGGTTTCTTATAAACCGATGTGAAAGAGTACACTTTAACATCACTTTTCCTATGCTTCGTGGATTTATATTTTTTATTTACAAAATTGCCACAGTAACAACCACTGTGAGGCCGATGCTGTAAATCATTTTTGTAGTAGTGCTAAGACATTGATAGATGTTTTTTTTTTCCAAGTGACGGTTTTGTTGAAGGATTTACTGTACGATGAACCTATGGATTTTGGGTGGAAATCATCAAGGCATAACAAATGTGAAGACACCCGGAAGTCATTTAAGGTTGACAATGATGCTATGGAGTTAGCAAACTATATGATATAAATAAAGGATAAAATATGTTTTTTTTAAGTTTAGTTTCACAAAGCTTTGTTACTAATACATTTTTTTGTTTCATTGGTAAGTTATCTATTTTAACAGCCTCTAAATTTATTTGATAACGGTCACTTTTAAAAAAAATACTTATTATAAAAAGCACATAAAATGACATAAGTTGAGAGTTCTCAAAGTAAATACATCATTACTAACACTTTAATAATGAAAGAGTGAAAAATAACATAGAAAATACATTAAAAATAAAAATCGATTAAACTAAATTTTAGAGATTATAAATAAAAATTCATGATACTTATTCTTCCCGCAAAAAAAACATATTTTATCCCATAGATAGATGTGCAATAAAAATATAAGTTGAACCAACTATCTCAAATCCTAATGTAGTTGATACTATATGCTTTCAAACATATCAACAATGTGAATGTAAGGGAAAGAAGTTCAGTACATATTTGTGATGATCAAGTTGATTAAGGAGCATGCAATGTAATGTAAAGGTGAGTGAAATTTGTCTTGGTAGTGCTGGAAAGGTTAGTAGGAGGGAAGAATTTGTTAATCATGTTACTAAAAGTGAATGAAATTTAAAACTTGTTGAAGATGTTGTGCAACTTAGAAACTATAAGCATGATCGTGATAGTGAACAAATTTTTCAAGTTGTGGAAGATGTTGTGATGGTAGGGGCTATGAGTATGATATTGGCACTAAACAAAGTTTTGACCTTGTTGAAGATGTTGTGCAACTTAGGAGCTATGAGCATGATATGGGATATTATGTTTGATTTCTGACGATTAGTGTTGATAGTGAATCTTTTCTGCTTTATGATATTAATAAGGTCTAATTATGACATTTGATGATACATTGGAAAATGTTGAGCATAGATTTTATGAGACATTTATAAAGCAATTTCAAGAAAAGTTTTGGTGGTGGTAAATTGTTAATGAATTTGATGATGGGAATGCTAAGGCTAGTTATACTTATGTGGAGGGATAGATTGAAGTACATGTATATGTATATGATTGGATGAATGTTATTCTAAAACAAATCTAGATGTTTTAATGAATAATTATTTGAATTTAAAACTCATGTTAATATAAAATAATTTTATAAGTCAATCACAACTTAATATTTTAATGAATTTTAAAATAATTTTATAAATGTTCATTAATTTATTATAAATGAAAAATTATAATTGACTAATAGAATAAAATTATTTTACACTACTAATATATTATCATTTTTCTCTAATTATTTTGAAGTATAAGTGGATTTGAGTCTATTTAATAAGAAGGTTTTCCACTTTAAAGGGCAAAGTGGCTAAGTATGAAGGCAATGTGATGTCAAGACCAAGAAAAATGTTGAATGAGGAGATAGAAAATAGTTGAAATTGGTTGGCATCTACAAGTTGAAGTGACGCATTTAATGTTACTTGATAAGTTCATTATGAATCTACACAGGGGTTATGCACATTAAACTTTTGGGATTTGATAGGAATTCCTTGCGGGCATGGGTTGTTGCTACCATCACCTATGCAATTGTAAAGATCCAAAGGCTCGTGTTCATAATAATTATCTAGGAGAAACCTATTTAAGGTTTTATGGGCAAACAATTAGCCTATGTAATAGTATGGTCAAATGGTCATGAATTGAAGAGGAAAAAGTCCTACAACCTCTCTGTAAGCAAGGTTTGAGAAGATGTGAAGAATGGAGCTAGGTGAAAATCTTGCTTGGCAAACTTACATTATTCACGCAATAAGCAAGTCAAAAGTAAATTACCATTCTTAAAGTGAGAATATCACAAATTGAAACACTTTATGACTCATAACCACAACCAAGCACTACTTTAAGAGGAAATGGAAACCCTAATTACTTTTGAACCTTTTTTTTTCTTTTGAAAACCCATTTTCCTTTTATAATTTTTATGTGATCAAATAGGAATAATCTGAAACCCACTGATATATTAAAAGATAACAAAATGTTTGATTCTGTTGTAACTAGTTATTTGACTTGTACAGTCGCACGAGTCACATTCATTTTTATTTATGTATTAAAATGATTTCTATTATAGCATATGTTGAATTTACTTTCTTAATATTAAGTAAATCATATTCACATGTAGTCTATGCACAAAAACTCGAAATGAATAACTAATTTTGTAAGTTCAAAAAATATATAACTGTAGGTAAGTTATTAATGAGAGTAATTTTTTATTAATGATTTAAGTCTTTTGTTATATTTCATTTAGAGCCCGAAGCTAAGTTGAATGCAAACATAATTGGCATGAACCTAGTTGAAAGAGAATATAAAATTTGAAAACTATTATATAATCAAAAAACAATATTGGTAAGACAGTATATATTTGTCAATGCATAATTATAGACACTAATCAAGTACTTAGATAACTTCTATATTTGTATTAAAAGTTTTTTCTTATGTAAAAAAGGTAAAACTTAATTGCATTAAGGAGCTAATGTGTATGTGAGAAAGGAAAGGTCTCGCACATCATGGCACAGAGAGAAGTGAAAACAGAAGTAGCCAAATTTAGTTTTGTAAAAAATATCACGTGAAATTAGCTCAAAGAAGCCAAATACATATTTATATTATACAAAAATATGGAAATTAAAAAAAGGATGGGGAAGAAACAAAATCCTAAGCATCCACGGTGCAACGAATTTTTGTTGCTTCCCATGAATCCACATGTACACATCATTCATTTTTACTCTAATTAATTCAAATATTACTAACCCTTAAATTTCTCCAATAATATAACTTTTTAAAAATTGTTTCAAATAAATTTTAAAAAATTGCCTAAAAAACTGGAAGTAAAAGTAATGTTACTTGAATAAATATCATGCTTCCCAAACAACAAGTATTTATCACCTCACACAAGCAACTTATCATATATACTCTTAAAAAGAATAAAATAACTTATGTGAAAAATAAAACCCATTATTTTATGTGTGAATGAAGTAACAAAAATAAATAAGGTTTGACTCAATAAGTAAAATATAGTGTTATAAAGTTTCTAATACGATATTTAATTCCTACTAATAAAACAAATTAAAGAAACAATAAAAAAAAAAAATACAATCTTTCATACCAAAAATATAAGAGTTGAAGGATAGTAATGTAAATTAATTTTATATATAATTACCATCCTTTATTTATTATAAGAAAATCAAAATTTTTAAATATCAATGAAGGAATGATTACCTAAGAGTTGAGAACTAACTGCAAATGCACTATTTTTAAATCTATAATATAAAGCTAACAACCTATAAAAATAAAAAAATATAAAGCTAACCTAAGGTAATGAAAATGTTAACTCGTTATGATGAAAAGTGTAACAACAAAAACGATGTCTTAATATCAATTTAAGTTTTGTTATTTTTTTTTTACATTGACTTTTGATATTAATTATCTAATTAAGTGTTTTTTTTTTTCTATTCAATTGAGTTATAATATTTATTAAAAATGTTTAATTAGGTGATATTCAATTTGTTATTTTCTTTAACGTCGTTTCCTTAAAAAATTGACATTCGGATCAATCCGAATAAATATTTTTAACAAAACACAATTGAAAAAAAAAATACATAATTGATATTAAGTAAAAAAAAAAATACACACAAAAATAGAAAGTAAGTAATAAACAACTTGACGAGGAGGAGATACTATTCTCATAAGACTATTAGAGAGGTTTGCTGCATAGGGTTGTCAAACCTACATATCTTTTGTTGCAAATGTAGTGCGTGTTTGGTTTTAGTTTAGAGAATTGATTGATTTGATAATTGAGTTTAAATAATTTTTAATACGAGTTTATGTTAAATTTTTTTTAAAACTAATTATGAGTTTATAATTAATTTTAAGTTAAACAATTAAAGTATTTTTTTTAATTTTAAAATTAATTTTAACCAAAATTATCAAAATATATATCGCATAATTTCAAAATCAATTTTATCTACACTTATCAAAATATAAGTTAAAAGTGAATTTGTTACTGCACAATATTAATTGACTAGGTTTATTCGTCTTGGACGTTGGAGTAACAAAATGTACTAAAAATAAATGGATTGGGTAGGTTGATTTGTCAATTTTAGTTTTTTTTTATTTGATTTTTTCTAAAAAATAAATAAATATTTATATTTATATATTTTTTATTTTCAACTATTATAATAAAAAAAAAATTAAATAATAAATATAAAGTAATATTTTTTAAAAAAGATTATGTTCCTTTTTGCTTTATTTTAATTAATTATTATTTTTTATAAAAAAAAAATTATTAATACATTTATTTTTTTAAACAATTTTTTATTATATTTATTTGATTTATCATGTATAATTTCAAATCTTACATAATAATTTATTTATTATCTATTGATATCTTTAATTAAATAATTATAAATATTACACAAAAAAGAAACAAATTTTAGGAATTTAACGGTAAAAAAATACTCTCCTAACCCGTTATTTTTTTAGTAAATTGATGAGTCGAAATATGTTTTGTCACCTTGGATGCTATAATGCATTTATTGTTTTCAGTTTTTTTTTTAACATCACTCATTGATTTACTCTTGTGCACATGATTAATGCGTCGAACTTCAAAATGATTTTTACATGTACATACATCACACTTTTTTGTTAATATATTCAAAGTTTTAGTTAAAAAAATCAAAATAAAACTCTTAAAAAAACATTAAAAAAAAAGCCTTTTAAATTTGAATGTCCCAAAATAAGAAAAAAGACTAGAATATAAAACATTAACAGTGATATTTAGTTTTTTCTTTTCTTTTAAAAAACTCCTTATCTGTTTTCACGAGCAAAGTATGCATGAGAGAGAAGAAAACGTGGCGCATATTAACTTGGAAGAGTCAAACCTTACCTCACTGCTCCCCCAAATGCTTTCTTCCTCGTCACACCTCATCACTAATTTCTCCCTCCTCCGATAGTGCTACCTCAGTGCGCTTTTTTTTTTTTTTAGTAATAATAAAAAAATACTCATTTTCTTTTCCTCTTTGCTTCCACTTCAAATTTTCAAAAATGTAAAAAAAAAAAAAACACCATCTCTCTCCAAAAGAGAAAATGACACTAGCTGTCGAATTCGCTGCACAAGTAACTTCACACTAAATCACTATCCCTTCCTTCTTGTTCTTCTTCCACTCCCACCCTTCTTCACCTTCAAACCCTAAAATAACTTCAAATCTTCCCAACCCCACCACCACCCACCCTCTTGAAAAAAGATCTAACTTTCGTGCTCAGTTTCCCAATGGGTGCAACCAATGCGAATGGGTCGTGGTGAGTCGTGACTCGTGACCCTCTTCTTCTTTTTCTCGTTATTCTGCAATGGGAAAGGCCGAAGAAGACCAACAGCACCCTCTTCCCGAGGATCCGCCGCGGAATGCGGTGTGTCGGTGCCGCTGTTCTCGGATTCGGAAACTTGTCGGCGTCAGATGCGTCCTCGTGCTGGTCGTGTCGGTGGCGGTGTTTCTCTCCGCGGCGTTTTGGTTGCCCCCTTTTATCAACCTCGCAGATCGGAGGAACCTGCATGGAGGTTCCAGATTCAAAGGTGGGTTTTTTTTTCGGTGGCGGCATTGTTTCACGGGGGTTAGATCTGTTTCTGTTTTTGGATTCGGAGGAAATGAGGTTTGGGGTTTTCGCGATTTGGGGGTGTCTGATAGGAATGTGGGTCAAATTAATTCAGTTTCAACTTAATTAGTGGTTCTGATTTCGAGTCAATACTTGGTTTACCAGATTCTAGTAGGATTTTCTATGGAAGACAATTTTATATTTTTAATTTAATGAAGGTTGTGTTTCTTAGGAAATAAATTCTGATGTTTTGTTAGTTATTTAATTTAATTTAATTTGGGGGGTTAAAGTTAAATGGGTTATTTCGTGTCTTAATTACGGCGGGTTTGTTAATTGGGCAATGGAAGAGATTTAGATATTGTGGGAAAGAGAGCTTATTTGTCGGATCGTGTTTTCTTCGTTTGGGAAGTTACTTTTAATTGTAGCCATTTTAAGTAAATATTTGGGGATTTTTTTGAGCTTCTTCGAAAAAGGTTTTGGCAGTGTATTGGACTCGTTTAGGCTTTTTTATTTATTTATTTGCTTTATTTGGTGATTGTGTGTTTTGACGGTGTTTATTCACAATTCAGAAACTAGGGGGTCGAACTTAGGGTTATGCGGTTTTATTATACTTTTGAGATGTTTTATGAATGGGTTATGGTTGAAAATTATAAACATGTAGAAAGATAGGTTCTCTATCTTAGTGATGACTATGAATTAAACAATTATTCTATGATGACTTATGAGTTCTGATGTCAGTTGGATGACTTGGTCTAAAGCATTAGGCTTTGTCCAGCGGATTGGAATGGAAATTGTATGCTTTGCTGTGATTGAGCTGGGAATATGACAAGAAAAAAATTATTTGATAGTTCTTGTTTTCCTTACAAGTCTTGTTTCTAATCTTGAATTTGTGAAGCTTTTGCTTGGTTTGGGAAATTTAATTACAATGGTCATTGTATTACCATGGCACTGTGACACCATATGCATCCATTGAGCAGAACACATTTTTCATCATAATTCAAAATGTTCAATTGCCACAGAAATTTCCTTACTAATGGAGAAATGAATAGACTATAACATACAAGTGATTAGTTGATGAATAAGAAGGGCTTGAGGGGGGAAATGAAGTAGCAATGGTCAATGAGTGGTAACATTGGATCAAAAGAAGGAAGTTGTGGATGCAGGGGCTGAGAAAATAAATCAACAAAAAATGGAAATTTGCGAGCAACTTTGTTGTTTGGTTTGGTATTGGGGCTGTTGGAAATTGGGATAGCTGTGATTGTAAATATATATTTCCTTAATATTATATACTTCGTACTTTACCTCTGCATTAGATGATCCTTCAAATCTTATTATTCAATTTCTCTTCCTTTCTCTTGCAAAATTTATATTCAGCATCTCCACACATATCTATATGTATCGTTTTATGACATTGCTAGTGAAGTTGTATTACTTAATCATGCATTGCCACATTGAAGAGTATGCAACAAAAGTCAAAACTCTTTTTTAATGACACAAGCACAATTTATAAACTCTATTTGCTTAATGATGTTGCTTACTTTTGCAGGTCATGATATTGTTGCAAGCTTTATGGTAAATAAATCTGTCACTTTGCTAGAAGAAAACAAATTTCAGCTTGCGGATGAAATTTTTGACGAGATAGATGCTCCCTCTAGCAAAGTACCTCTCTCTCCATAATTCTTTTCCATACCTTTTATTAATATTTACATACTAATATCTTTCTCTTTGTTTGTTAAAAAATCCAGGTAGGCATCTGGTCTCTAGAACCCTTACCTGGGCCAAACAAGACAAGAGTGGTTTTTACAGTTGATCCCGAGGATAAACATACAGAAATGTCTTCAGCTGTTGTCAGTTTGATAAAAGCTTCATTTACAACCCTGGTTATACGCCAATCAATTCTCCACCTTACTTCTTCATCCTTGTTTGGAGATCCCTACTCTGTTGAAGTGCTGAAATTTAAGGGAGGAATTACTATAATTCCGCCACAGAATGCATTTCCTCTGCAGAAAGGGCAAGCAAAATTCAGCTTTAAATTGAATTTTCCCATTTATCAAATACAATCAAATTTTATGGAGCTTACTAGCCAGCTAAAGTCTGGATTATATCTGACATCCTTTGAGGTTTGTCTACTTCTTTTACTACTTATGGCTATCATTTTGTATGCCTTCTGTTTGAGGTCAACTTTCAGTTCTGATTATATGTTGAGTCATGTTTGGCATTGGACTATGCATGAATGAAAATTACATATTGGAAAAATAAGCGAGCTTGTTTGCTTGTGCGCTAGTGTGAGTAGTGTCTTTATTGGTGTTGCAGAAAGCTATCCTAAATGGGAAATTCTACATAATATACAATTTATTTTCTCAGTACTTCTAGAAGATTCTTAAATGATGAAATACAAGTCATAGGATGTTTATTGGGTTTTTGGGTTGGTTGCAGAACTTGTATATCAGCTTATCAAATACTGAAGGTTCAACTGTGGATGCTCCTACTGTTGTCCAGTCAACTGTTCTACTTGCAGTTGGGATTACTCCATCAGAAGAGAGGCTAAAGAAACTGGCACAAACCATCATGGGACCTCATAATCTAGGCTTGAATCACACTGAATTTGGTAAGGTTAAGCAGGTCCGACTTTCATCCATCTTGCAACACTCCCTTCATGGCAATGATGGTAGTGGTTCTGCATGGTCACCTTCTCCTGCTCCTCTGCCACCTCCTCCACACCATCACCACCATCATCACCACCACCATCATCATCATCATCACCATGATACCTATCTAACTCCTGCACCCGAACCTGCACCAACTCCTACACCTGCACATGCACATGCACATGCACATACACCTAAACATGCACATACACATACACATGCACCTACACCTACACCTACGCCTAGGGAGGGTGTGACTCCACCCAAGGCTGGTTCTCCTGCTGCTTCAAAAAGTTCACCTGCACCAGGAAAAAGTTCTCAATCTGAGCCTCCTAATTGTCATTTTAGAAAAAGGTCTACCCATAATTCTGGGAAGCATGCTCATCCTCCAACGCCTGCAGTTGCCCCAATTATCAATCCACATCGTCCTGTTCCTGTTGCATCACCAAAACCACAGGTGGAACCCCCAGCACATGTCTCTCATTCAGTACCTGCTTTGAGTCCTTTACCAAATGTAGCTTTTGCTCATGCTGAGCCCCCTCCCAAGAATGAACCAGCCCCAGAACGTTCTCACATGCAGTCCCATGGGCCACCATTATCTTCATGTAAGTATGCTTAATAACATGGCAATAGCTATATATAGTTTAAAGTTTATAATAATAGTTTTCTAATTCGTTCCCATGTTTGAGCACATCTTTCTTAATTGCCCGAACCTTTGGAACTAGTGTATCAAATTTCAATTGGGTCATACTCATACATATGTGCAACAACTCTTTTGCTGGTAATTCATCATATATGGTTAGGGTGAGCTGTCACTTTGGTCCCGAAAGTGCAGTCAACTGTCACACTTAGTTCCTGAAAGAATAAAAATGTCACTTAGGTTCCTGAAAGTGTAAATTTCATGTCACTTTAGTCCTTATATGGTTATTATTATGAAATATTGATTTTTGTATGCTGATATCCCTTTTTGCAGCTTCTGCAGGTTGTCTTAGAACTGTTAAATGGGCATCTTTAATGCTCATAGTACTTGTGTTACGTGTATAACATGGTACTGGAATTGGATCACTCGGCCAAGACAAACTAGAGTACTGAAAATGTGAGCTATGCAAAAAGGCTAGCTGCACCTTCATCTGAGTGGATATATAAGCTGTGTCATCAATCATGCGTGTAAATAGTTGATTAAAAAGAACCAGACGGTGTATGTGTTTTCAGGTCAAAGTCCACAAGTGGCAGGCCTTGATCACACGCATTATACCGCTGTTTTGTGATGTAAGATGAAAAAAGAAATGAAAGAAAAAAAAAAAAAAAGAGAAGAAAGTAACAATTTTCTTTTTTGTTTCTCAGTTTCTCACCATCCCTTGCAATAAATATCACTGTGTATGCTTCTCTAAGCCAGCTTAAGGTTATGTTGACCGAGTTTGACCAGAAAAAAAGTGTTCAACCAATGATGGCAATGTAACACGGTTTTGTGAAGATTGTCCCCTTTTTACTTTCCCAGCTCATTCATTCTCTCACTGCACGAGTTAAATTGCTAACTATGGAAAAAAGGAGGCAGACTCACTAGTATTAAATGTGAAAAACCAGAAATTGGGATGCATGTGTTTTTAGTTAAGGGATGTGGTTGGTTTTGTTACTTGTTTTGTGGGAAAAGGGGTGCAATTGTTTTGGAAGCTTATGAAAACATTCATACTGTATCGGTGGCTACTTTTTTGTATATGATGTCTTTAATAAGCTGCACACGATTCTTGTTCGTAAAGAAAAAAAAGTAAGTATAAAATATTTCCATATGCTTACGGTTGCAAAGATTATACACCAAGGCAAAAGATCCTGTCATGTGAATTGCCTTTGACTTTTTTGGGGACAGATGAATGAAGTCGAGTTTTCAAAACACTGTACACCCTATCTTATTTGCCTAGATATTTTGGATTTCTAAATATTGGCTAGTGTATGATAAACAAGTGTGTAGAGTATTGATCGTCCAAAATTTGTCATTCCAAACGTCTTTGATTTATATATTCATTAGTCAAAAGCCTCATCGATTTTTACAAATAAGAATCTGGCTCTAATAATAGTTGAGATCAAATACGTAACTTGTAATTTTTTTTTAACTATTATTCTTACAATATTTTTGACTTTTGATTATGAGATAAATGATTATGAATTGACAGTTTTACACCGGTCAGTTGCTTTTTATATATAACTATTTTGAAAGTTACATAAACAAAATAAGAGCATGCTTGAGGATGATTATGAATTTTTTGTTTTTAAACAATTTTTAAAACAAAATGCGTTTTTGAAATAATTTTTAACACTCAATTTCAAATCACTAACTAAGAGCCCTAGATCCTTGAAGATCTATGGTCACAAAGTGATTGAGGTCCACTCTTGTTGCTCTAACGAGCATCACAATAAGGGTGATTAAGTGATGAAATGGCAAAGGTAGTTGATTCTTTTAGATTCTAGTTCTGTGAGTACAAATGGAGTTGATAAGAGGACATCACGCCAATACATTGCAATCAAAATCTACATAATCAAAGTATATTAAAATTATTAAATACAATGTATATTAAAACCAAATAAAAGGGGACGGATAATAAAGAAAGTCATTATGTATATATAATTATATATATATTTTATTTTTTTACAACGACAAACATATTTTTTTATATAAATGTGGAATGCATTAAATTATTTTGAAAGAGAAAACGATGCGGGATTTGATTTATATATCTCATAATGTATTTAGCAATCAAAATATCAAATACACCACAGTGAAAAATTGTTTATATTATTAATATTTTTAATTTAATTATTATCAAAGTCAACAAATTATATATAGTAGTTTATGATTTAGTAATAGTGTAAAAATAGTTAGTACATACTCTTTATTTACTAAGAAGAGATTGAAATAAAGAAAAAAAGAAATCACCATATACAAAATAACACCCATAAACAACATTAAATTAATCATAAAGGTATAAAATAATTTTACTTTCATATTATGTAATCATTTACTTTTTTATTTAATTTTCTTTTTATTTTAAAAATAAGTCTTATTAAAAAAATAAAAATTACTCAGTAAAATATAAAAAACATATTTAACCATGATTATATGATTGTATAGTTATTAAACTCTACATATAATAAGCATAATTTTTTTTTTTTACAAATAATATGGAGAAAAAAAGGTATTCGTTTTCCACCGTTAATTCCATAAGTCACTTACACCACGAAGATTGAGGAACTTCCAGCTACTGAATTACAGATGAGTGCTGTCAGCCTTAGAGCCTTCAGTGAAACTGTGATGTGATATCAGAAGAAAGAAAAGAAATATCACATTCGCATTATTATTATCACACTACGTATCAAATCCAAGTAGCCAGAAACGTCTCTCTTCCTCTGTTTTCCCTCTCAATTTACAGTCTCTACTTTTTTCTCCATCAAAAATATCTCCCCCACTTTGTTTTGTTTCTCTTCGAACCCGACAAACGCCACCTTCACACTCTCACATTTTAATTATTTATTTATATTTATATATTCCCTTTTGAAGACTCGCAATATCGTTCATATCTTCTGCTTGAAGCAAAGGTGAGTTGATTCACTCTCTCTTTCTCTCCACCCCATCTTCGTTTTCACTCAAAAGATTAGATTTTTGTTTAATGGGTATGTGGTGTTTGATTTGGAATCCACTACAGTAACATTATGAGTTATGAACGAATAGTCAGAAATTGAAGCATTTCATAATAATGATAATAGTAATGATGATAAAAATTGTAGCTTGAGTTTGGCTTGGTCATTTCCTTTTCTTGTTGATGTGAGCTCCAGAGAATGTTAGCTTAGTGCCGTGCCCGGAGCTTTGTAACTTTGATGATGCTTTCAATATATTGTGGATTTGTCTAACTCTGATCTTTCTTCAGCACTGAACAATGCACTTTTTTCTTGTTAGTTTTCAATTTTTGGCCAGAAATTGAGTGTTTTTGCTCTGTCACTATCCTTCTTGGAAGATATGGTGAATCCGGGATTGTTTTCTGGGAATAAGTCTGCGAATTCGGTGAAAGTAAGCTTTCGGATACCGTATTTTACCCATTGGGGTCAGAGCTTGCTGGTGTGTGGCTCTGCACCGGTGCTCGGTTCTGGGAATGTGAAGAAGGGTATGTTGCTCAGCCCCATTCATCAAGGGGCTGACCTCACCTGGGGTGGAAGCATCACTGTGCCAAGAGGGTTCCAATGCCAGTACAGCTACTATGTTGTAGATGATAACAAAAATGTACTGAGATGGGAGATGGGGAAGAAGCGCGAGCTGACACTCCCTGAAGGGATTCAGAGTGGCCAGGAGATCGAGTTCCGTGATCTTTGGCAGGTGCTGCCTCTCTCTCATTTCACTTTCTTGTGTCTCTCTTTTGAGTGATTCTGTCTAATGTTGCTTTTTTGTTTCTTCTGTGAAGATATGTCCTAGTTTTAGTGTCATTCCTGATAAATGTAGATTCATTTTGTTAAATGATGTTACACTATATAGTAGACCTTTTCAGTGTGTTCTTTACTTGGCATTTGTAGGGACTAAAGTTGTATTCTTAACCAAAAAATATATTGAGCACATTGTGAAGATTCTGTACACGCTTTTCTCGTTTTCCACTTGGGTTCAGTATCTGATATTTCTCAGTTGCCAATATAATAAAATAATTCACAGATTTGCTCAGAGTCTTGCCAAAGTATTTCACTTAGGGTAGTCTCTCAAAGTTGCCAGTGTGGAAATTACTTCTAGGAGTTGAATAAATTCGCATTCATAATATAATTCAATAAATTTTAGTTAGAATAAAAGTATTGGTTTTTAAAACTATTTTCTCAAGATCTTTTCTTATTTCATTGTCAACTCCAGACTGGCTCAGATGCCCTCCCTTTCAGTAGTGCTTTCAAAGATGTCATTTTTCGTCAAAGCTGGGATATGAGCGACCCAGCCGTAGGAGTCAACCGCATTAGTTTTGAACCGGAAGGTATGTTTTTTCAAATTAATTTTTTAATCTCTTATTGAGACTTATAGGTTGTGAATGTGTGTAGAGTATTGGTTTGTTATTTTTCTGATAACTCTTCTGATTTCTGATCACTAGGAGAAGCTATCTTGGTCCAATTCAAAATTTCCTGCCCAAATATTGCAAAAGGCACATCAGTAAGACCTTTTTATCCCAAATGACTAATGTTGTTTATCTGCATGTACTGTGAATTCATTAAAAACATGTATATGTGTAGAATGATACATCTAAAGGTTGCCACTTATCTTGAGTTAGTGACCTTCCTTGAACTTTTGCAGATATATGTCATTGGTAGCAATAAGTTGGGGCAGTGGAAAGTTGAAAATGGACTGAAACTCAGCTATTTTGGTGAAACTGTCTGGAAAGCTGAATGTGTGATGCAAAGGAGTGATTTTCCAATAAAATATCCATTTTGGACTTTTCATCATAAACTTTATGATGAAATTGTGGTGCTATTAGTTTCATATGTTACTACCAATACTCTCATCAAGCTTTATATTCTTCCTTAACAGTAATTCCACATATAGATATGGCAAATGTGACAGGAGTGGGAACTTTTCTATAGAGAGCGGTCCAAATCGAGAAGTCTCTACTAACTCCTCAAGGAGTGAGGCAAAATATATTTTTCTTACAGATGGAATGATGCGGGTAAGTTGCTGAAATGACATTAGTGGTGTGAGTTTTTTTGTTGTTGTAAATTTACAGTTCTAAGCTGTTGGTTTTCTTTGCTAGGAAATACCTTGGCGTGGTGCTGGTGTAGCAATCCCCATGTTTTCTGTTAGGTCAGAATGTGATCTGGGTGTTGGAGAGTTTCTTGACCTTAAGTTACTAGTTGACTGGGCTGTAGCATCTGGTTTCCATTTAGTTCAGCTTTTACCAATCAATGATACATCTGTGCATGGGATGTGGTGGGATTCTTATCCATACAGGTATAACAGCCTCAAAATCATTATAGACATCAGATAAATATGTACATACTTTGTAAATATCATTAACTTGTCATTATGCAGACATGGTTTTTATGCCACATTAATTGAAGACATCAGAAATTGATAAAACTTTGTCTTCCAGAACAGAAATAATGGAGACTAGCTCCTTAATTCAGAGTTAACACAATTTAGTACAGTGAAATAACAAGAAAAGACAAAACAAAAACCACTCCTCAAATGCCAAGGGTACTCCCAAATACTCCCTATTCTCTCTAGCTGCCTTCCCGAGTCTTTTCCTCTCTTTCCCATTTATCCCATATTATGGTGGTAACACCAGAATTATTCTCCACTCCACTTATCACTCTGCTCATCTACACACAGTTCAGTCTTATCTTTCAGCCCATTCACCTCAGTTGAGAGCAGCCAATGTTGTTTCTTGCTTCTACCATAGACTTGGGGTACCAGTGCATCAGAAACATAGGCAAAAAGATAACTTAAGCTGTAAATTGAATTTGACAAAATTTGTATTAAGTTGCTAAAATTCTTATCTTTGATCTCCTTACAACTTTGAGCATGTATTTGATTTCCCAAGTTTGAAACTTCCATTTTGTTTTAAAACTATTTCAAACTATTATTTATATAAGATACAGACTGCATGCAGCAAATCAAAATAAGTCCCTGACATTAATTTTTTCACACGTGATGAAAATAAAATATTTCTTATGACTAATTATTGTTTCAAACAATTCATAGACTTATTGTTGAGACTTGAAGTTGCAATCTTGTGTATTCTTGGTTTTCAGTTCACTCTCAGTCTTTGCATTGCATCCATTGTACCTGAGAGTACAAGCACTTTCTAAAAACATACCCACAGAGATCAAGGTTATGTTTAGGAATTTTATTTTCTACTGAGTATCATTGGTAGCAGATTCAGATTCCTGATATTTAAATTGCTTTGCTTCTCCTTGAAACAGAAAGAGATTGGAAAGGCAAAACAGCAATTAGATGGGAAGGTAATGCTATCAAATCTTTTTATATATCTTGATACCACAAAAAAAGGTTCTCTAATTTATAATATGCATGGTTGAAAGGCTGTTACAAAGTCTAAATGATTTGCCTTTTTAGTGACTTCTAACATTGATGTTGTTTTAAACAAATATCAGTTCTGAGCAAAAACCATTATAGCCTGATTATATTTGTATAATAGAAAGGAAGTGTGTTGTTAAGGTTGTAAGATTGGTGTTAAATTAGTTTCAGTCTTCACTGTAGCACTCCACTACTCATTTTTTTAAGTGCAATAACAGTATAACACCTTTAGATGGGGTTAAGATTGCAAATAATTTGGTGTAGCAAAACCATTTTTTATTAAAATCCAATTGCTGCAATTAGTTGGATAGAATACCGTTTAGATTTGATTCCAGGGTTGGAATAAGAAAAACCAAAAAGAACACCCTTTCAACTTACAAACAATTATGAGCTGTTGCAGCCTTTGCTTTTAACTGTATAAACTTAGTACTTTGGAAATTGAGATACCTGTATTCAGAGTAAACCTCCATTCTAGTCCTTGATATTGTAAGGTTAGTCAAAGTAGTTCCTAACTTTACTAAATCCTCACTTTAGTCTGTAACTTTATTAAAGGTCATTCAGTTTAGTCCTTTTCAACCTTATTTTTTCACTGTTGTTTTGCACCAAAAAGGAGTAAAGTGAATGGAAATTTGTTAACAAGGATTAAAGTTAGAATTTTGTAAGTCAAGGACAAAAGTGAACGATGCTTACATTTAGGGATTTATTTTTGGTTATATTTTATACAAATATGTTGTTACCGTCATCATGATTTTTATACACAAACATATTGGTAAATGACAATTTCCTTATGGTTAATTTTATTTGTGTTCCAACAGGATGTTGATTATGAAGCTACAATGGCTACTAAACTCTCAATTTCTAAGAAAGTTTTCGCTCTAGAGAAAGATTTGATACTTAATTCAAGTTCCTTTCAGGAGTTCTTTTCTGAGAATGAGGTTTTACTACTGCATAGTGTTATTGTTTAATATGTTGGCAAAAGATGTTTAATTTCTCTTATGTTTGTTTCTTGTTTATTTTTACTTTCACTTATCATAAACTTGCAACGATCAATTATTTCTTACAAACACAACAAAAAGCCAGTCCATTTTCCTTTTTCTCACTAGGTAGGGTTAGCTACATGGATTAAATGACATCATAGTGTTATGAATCATATCTATAGAAAAACCATTCATCTCTAAAAATTTTTTAATGGGTAATTTCTTTTGGTCTCTCTGTACTTCTAGTGATAGGGAAACCCTCCATCTGACTTAGCTTAATATTTTTTTATGCTAATAGGGTTGGTTGAAACCCTATGCTGCTTTCTGTTTCCTACGGGACTTCTTTGAAACATCAGATCGCACTCAATGGGGTCGGTTTGCTCATTATTCGGAAGATAAGGTATATGCCTTATTTATTTATTTATTTTTATAAATAAATCTGGTTATGCTGAGGTTTTCTATTTCTTATTGTTTACAGCTAGAGAAACTTGTATCCAAGGACAGCCTGCATTATGAGATAATTTGCTTCCACTACTATGTTCAATACCATTTACATTTACAAGTAAGTTAAATTGAACCCTGCTCTCTGTAAGTTGTTCATGGCAGTCAAATCACTAAAACAAATGAATCTTATCACTTGCTATCTTCTTGTTCTGACAGTTATCAGAAGCTGCAGAATATGCAAGAAAGAAGGGAGTGATACTAAAGGGAGATCTTCCTATTGGAGTAGACAGAAACAGTGTGGATACCTGGGTTTATCCAAATTTGTTCCGAATGAACACTTCTACTGGGGCACCTCCAGATTATTTTGATAAAAATGGCCAGAATTGGGGTTTCCCTACTTATAACTGGGAAGAAATGTCAAAGGACAACTATGGTTGGTGGCGAGCTCGATTGACACAGGTTTTGGTTTTGAATACTTGATCTTGTTCTTAAATGGACAATAATCCACCAAAACTTAAATAGAGGCTGAATCTTTTTCATTTTTTAAATCCACTACAGATGGCAAAATATTTTACAGCTTACAGGATTGATCACATATTGGGATTCTTCCGAATTTGGGAACTTCCAGATCATGCTGCGACAGGTCTCGTTGGAAAATTCCGACCATCTATTCCTCTTAGTCAGGTATCCTCATGTTCTTTTAACTTTAAATGGCACTTGATGCAGTGAATGAGTGCTGAACTGCTCTAACTAGCAAAGGATTTCATTTTATTTGAATTTTTTGCTTTTAGTCAATTTATATTTCATGTCTTATCTGTTGTAGGAAGAACTTGAAAGAGAGGGAATATGGGACTTTAATCGCCTAAGTCGCCCATATATTAAGCAGGAACTATTACAGGTTAGTAGTCTACCTTTTTAGGCCACTTCAACTGAATTTTCATAATATGTGAAAAAATTAACACCAGGTGGCTATCTGGATTTCTATAATGTGTTGTAGTCTTGTACATGAGTTTGTCAAGGTAAGTTGTACAATATCATGTTCATTCTTGTTACAGGAAAAATTTGGTGCCACTTGGACTTTCGTTGCAACAACTTTTCTAAATGAAACTGACAAGAACTTCTATGAGGTGTGTTAAATAACTAGAACAGGTAACATTATAAGAGAAATAGGCAGTAAACCGTGTGTCTGAATACACCACGGAGCATAGTTTATATAGACTTATTTGCATTTATTACACAATATATTGTTTCCTTTAGATAAGATATTGTTGCCTATATACTATAATTATGAATAGAATCAGAATATTATTTCTGATTTTCAACATTCCCCCCTCATTTGGAGCATATAAATCATATGCACCAAGCTTGTTACATATACAATTAACCCGTGGACCCCTCAAAGCTTTGGTGAACACATTCGCTAACCGATCACTAGAGTTAACAAATCTAGTGATGATATCTCCCGATTCAATTTTCTCTCTAACAAAATGCACGTCCACTTCAATGTGTTTGGTCCTTTCATGAAACACTTGGGTTAGATGCAATATGTAGAGCTGCACGATTATCACAAATCGAGTCATTTTGGCATCCTCTTCAAACTTGAGCTCTTTAATAAGTTGCTTTAACCGAGACAAGTTCACAAGTTGCTACTGACCATAGCTCTATATTTCGCTTCAAAGACTAGACCTTGCCACTACACTTTGCTTCTTGCTCTTCCAGGATATAAGGTTTCCACCAATCATTATACAATATCCTCGAAGTAGAGATCGTCTGTCACTAGGAGAACCCATTGATCTGCATCCGAATATCCAACAATTTGGACATGTCCTTTGTCATTATAGACAAGTCCTTTTCGGGAGCACCTTTGATGTATTTGAAAATCCGCATAAGCGCCTCCCAATGATCTTGACATGGAGAATTCAAGAACCGACTCACCACACTAATCGCAAAAGCAATGTCGGGACGAGTGTGAGTAAGATAATTTAGTTTCCCAACTAACCTTCGATATCTTCCGGGGTCGCAAAAGGAAACCCCTTGGTTAGGTAGCGAGTTTGACACCTGGGGTCCATAGGAGTGTCCATTGGCTTAGCATTCATTAGGCCAATTTCCTCAAGAATGTCAAGAGCATACTTTCTTTGAGAGATCACCACACCATCCTTGGATTGGGCCACTTCAATACCTAAGAAATATCGAAGTTTCCCAAGGTCTTTAGTTTGGATGAAGCGAGAGAGGTATTGCTTTAGTTGGGCTATGCCATGCTCATCTCCTCCAAAGTGATAACAATGTCATCCACATACACAATGAGGTAGATACATCCCTGTGGTGAATGGCGATAAAAGATCGAATGATCGGCTTCACTGCGAATCAAGCCAAATCGTTGTACAACAAGACGAAATCTGCCAAACCATGCTCTCGGAGATCTGTTTAAGTCCATATAGGGATCTCCGAAGTCGACAAACCATGGTAGATGATTCCCCCGAGCAACAAAGCGGGGTGGTTGCTCCATGTAGACTTCTTCCTCAAGATCGCCATGTAGAAAGGCATTTTTTATATCAAGTTGGAAAAGGGGCCAATGGCGAATGGCTGCAATAGAAAGTAATAGTCGGACAGATGTCATCTTTGCCACAGGGGAAAACGTGTCAGTATAGTCCTGTCCAAACACTTGAGTGTAGCCCTTTGCCACTAAACGGGCTTTGAACCTATCAATCTTACCATTAGGTCCAATTTTAAGGGAGTACAACCATCGACACCCGACGGGGGACTTCCCAGGAGGTAGAGGAACCAGATCCTAGGTACCATTACTCTGGAGAGCACACATCTCGTCAATCATTGCCTGTCGCCGCGATCTGGGTAGGATAATGCTTCACCCTGGAGAGTTAGGAATAGACACGAGAAGACAAAGACGAAAGGCAAGTATAAAGTAAGGGAGAAAGACGGTGATAACTCAACGTAACATAGTGAGGGGATGGGTTACGAGTTGTACGTGTACCTTTCCTTAAAGCAATGGGTAGGTCGGGGTCGGACGGAGGACAGGAATCCGAGAAAGATATTGGAGGCTGGGATGGGTCGATCATGGTCTCAACCTCAATCTGGGGAGGTAGGCACATGTACCACGGGAGGCCGAAGTGGCGTCGTGATATGTCCGAAAAGGTTTTTGTTGGAGGGGATGCTCAAGTGGGTCTTCCTCTAAAGCAACGGGAAGAGGAGCAAGAGAAGGACTCTTTGGGGAAAGAGAATGCACAGAGTCAAAGGAAGCGGAAGCGGAAGTAGATGCAAAGTAGGGCACAGACTCAAAGAAAGACACATCAGCAGAGATGAAATAACGTTTAAGAGTAGGAGAAAAACATTTATACCCTTTCTGGGACCTATGGTAGCCAAGGAAGACACACTTGATGGACCGAAATGATAATTTGTCAAGTCCAGGTGAAAGGTTATGAACAAAACATGTGGAACCAAAGACACGAGGAGCCACGGGATGAAGAGGTGTATGGGGAAACAAAACAAGTATGGAGTTTGATTATTGGGACAGGATGATGGCATACGATTGATAAGATAACAAGCTGTGAGAACAGCATCACCCCAAAAGTGAGTAGGGACATTGCCATGAATGAGAAGTGTTCGAGTAGTTTCAACAAGATGTCGATTTTTGCGTTCGGCAATCCCATTTTGTTGGGGTGTATGAGCACAA
The DNA here is from genome assembly GCA_014843725.1 of Amphicarpaea edgeworthii. Taxonomy (NCBI): domain Eukaryota; kingdom Viridiplantae; phylum Streptophyta; class Magnoliopsida; order Fabales; family Fabaceae; genus Amphicarpaea; species Amphicarpaea edgeworthii. Next base: position 9,647,651 of record CM026325.1, read on the forward strand.
GACGTTTGGTGAAGGATACCTTTAGATGCCATAAACCGTTGAAACTGGTTGGACAAGTATTCACGAGCATTGTCACTACGAAGAGTTCGGATAGGAACACCAAACTGAGTTTGAATTTCATTATAAAATTTTTCGAATAGGGAAAATACTTCAGACCGATTTTTCATTAAAAACAACCATGTGCAACGACTAAAATCATCAATGAATGTAACAAAATATTTAAAGCCGAAAGAGGTTGTGACTCGAGACGGACCCCAGACATCTGAATGGATTAAAGCAAAAGGAGATGCAGCCGTTTATTCATACGATCGGAAAAAAGCCGACGTGTGTGTTTTCCTAATCGACATGACTCACAATCTAAAGTAGACAGTTTGGACAAATTAGGAATCAACTTTTGAAGAATCGGAAGGCCGAGGATGACCCAACCGAGCATGAATGGTAAGGGGAGATGCGGTGGCGAGAATATGCTTGTGATGGGGCGAGATAGGTAATAAAGACCATGAGACTCACATCCAGTGCCAATTGTCCGTCCCGCATCTCGGCCCTGCAAGACAACAAGTATCTTTAGTGAATGTGATCAAACAATCATGGGATTGGGTCAAGCGGTGAGCAACGTATGAAGGTTAAAAGGACAATTGGGTACAAATAAAACAGACTTAATGATTAAATTGGGTAAGGGATGGGTGGTGCCAATTCCTTGTGATTGTGTTTGGGAACCATTGGCGAGAGGTAATAGTGGGTAGAAAACCTGGGAGGTAGAAAGAGAAGAGAAAAGAGAGCGATTACCGGATATGTGATCGGATGCACCAGAGTCAAGCACCCATTGACCCATAAAAGGAGACTGTGAGAGACAGCAAAAGAATTAGCAGTTGTGCTATCGAAGCAATGACACTAGAGTTACGATGACTTGCATACCACCGGAGAAAGTCCTCATACATCGTAGGTGTTGTAGCTGAGACATGATGCAAAAGAAAAGTGGCAAAAACAGTACCACAATAAAACCTTAGAGGGAGAGAAAAAAAAATCTCGTCAAATGAAGGTGGCGCAAGAGGGGTAGGGTCGCTTGGGAGGGACGACGCCGGCGTTCAAGTCGCCGCCGGGAAGGGGTCTCCACGCGCCGTCACGCGCCGGAGACGCACACCAGAAAATGGTGTTTGGCACGTACAGATGACGCCCGTGTGGGCGCGTCGAGATCTTGGTGGAGATTCCGTCAACGGCGGAGGACAGCGGGGGCGGTGCGATTCGATGGTAGTGAAATTCGTCGGAGGAGGTTGCCGGAAAATTTTTTAAGACACGGCGGTCGGTCGGCGGTAGGGCGGCGGTCGGCGAAGGGTTTGAGAAAAAAATTTGGAGACCACAGCAGCAAGGTTAGAAAGCAATACGAAAACTTGTTTCCAACAAAATTGCATCGGAGGATAGTGGGTCCTCAAAAAAAAAAAAAAAAAAAAAAAAAACGGTTTTAGGTACTATCCAACCTGGCTCTAGATACCATGTTAAATAACTAGAACAGGTAACATTATAAGAGAAATAGGCAGTAAACCGTGTGTCTGAATACACCACGGAGCATAGTTTATATAGACTTATTTGCATTTATTACACAATATATTGTTTCCTTTAGATAAGATATTGTTGCCTATATACTATAATTATGAATAGAATCAGAATATTATTTCTGATTTTCAACAAGGTGATTATCCTTTTCTGTCTAATATTTATTGATTTCTGTATGGTTATATACTCCTATAGCATACCTTTAGTTTTAGCCACAAGGAAAGTGGGCAACAACTTTTCTGAATATATATTAAGGAGTTGTAAAATGCAAATAATGAAAACAAAATTAAATACTTCATAGGAATTGTAAAATTCCTTATAAAAAAGACCATCAATTCCTTCTGAATGGTGTCTTATATTAAGGATGCGAGGGAGTATAACATACCTTTAGATTTGATCATAAATTTACGGTGAGTGAACTCTGCTTGGTTCAGTCTTCATTAACCATGAAGAGAAATGCTAGGAACACACTCTTTGAGACACTCCCGTCCACATTATCCATTGACAATTTTGTAATGTTATCAGCCATTATTAAGCTGACTGAAATAATTAGGTTAATATTGGTGAAGAGCAGATATCAGGTATGCGTCCTGGGATATACCAGGAAGGCAACTTCTAAAGAGTTCCTTTTCTATGTATCTATCCTTATTGCATTAGAGATTAACTAATTTTGAAATGAAATCCATGATTTGCATAAAATTCAGTTTTAGAAATCTAGTGGATAATATATCTTCTTCATAGAAGATAGGCATGTTTGGTGTTTTTTTTTATTGATGTATATATAAATGGAAATGAGGGTGAGCCCTGGAACAATGGTAAAGTTGTCCCTTGGCGATCGGTTGGTCATGGTTTGAATCCAAAAACAGTCTCTTTGCACCTCCTCCATACCTTTGCTTAGTGAGGAGCCTCTGGGCAAAGGGGTATGTTAGTTTTATCGATAAATGGATTTTTTTTTCATGATCAAGCAAGAGTTACCAGCTATGGGTTGCTTGGTTACTTGTCTGTTAGGCAAGAATTTATTGACCATTCAAGATTGAAGTTGTTATTACTGGCTCTATAGGCTAACCTTTTGCTTTATTTTTGTAAAGAACTAAAGATGTGCAGTCAATGTAACATGTAGGATTCAGTGGCACCAATCTGAAAGGTTTATAGATTTTATCATGTATGATGTGAAAACATAAAATGTCCAGTTTTGTTGGTTAATCTAAATATGCCATTCAGTGGTTAAATTTCTGTCAACTCTGTTGTAATCGTTATATATATTCAGTCTGAGTGTTGTAGTGTCTTGCTCAATAATATATTTATTTTCAATAAATGGTTTTAGTTCAAGGAGGATTGCAATACAGAGAAAAAAATTGCTTCCAAACTGAAAACTTGTGCAGAAAGTTCTCTCTTGTTGGAGAGTGCAGATAAATTGCGGCACAATCTCTTTGATCTTTCACAGGTAGCTTTATCAAATCTGCTTCCTTGTTCATATTCCTCTTCTCCCCTCTCTACCTCCCTCTCTCCCTCCCTATGTTGATATTTACTCTGAAAGTTAAAACTAATTCATTTTGGATTTAATTTTGATTTACTGACTGTTAAAGTTTTACTCTATTCAGTAAACCATATGGTTCCATTTTTTTAAGATACTATTCCACTGAAAGTGAAAACCTTACTTTCTTATTAATTAGTAATGATGGTGATTTTACACTCTTCAATCTTAAAATTGACTTTTCTTTAAATATATTATGAATCTTTTTGTCTTGTGATCTTATTCCTCTTGATATTGCAAGTCCAACATTATGTTTGTGCTATTATTGGCTTGCAGAATATAGTTCTAATCCGAGATCCAGAGGATCCAAGAAAATTTTATCCTCGTTTCAACCTTGAAGATACCTCAAGTTTCCAGGATTTGGATGATCAGAGGTACCTTAATTAATTATCTCAGTGTGTGCATACTGTCCATTGAGGATGGTTCCTACAATTATGCCACTTTTAAGCATAGTTTTATGCTTAAAACTGTTCTGCATCCAGTAAAAAAATTCTCACATTCTGAATTTTGACTTCCTTGAGATATCTTCTCACTGGATCTCTTATTGCTTGTCATATAATACAGCAAGAATGTTCTCAAAAGATTATACCATGACTACTATTTCTGTCGTCAAGAGAATCTTTGGAGGCAAAATGCATTGAAGACCCTGCCTGTACTTCTAAATTCATCAGACATGCTCGCCTGTGGGGAAGATTTGGGCCTCATTCCATCTTGTGTCCATCCTGTATGTCCATTATGTTTTCCTTAACCTCTGGGAATCAAGAAAATCTATCTCTATTTCACTTGCAGGCGCACACACACATTCTGACTTTTCCTAAAGATTAGATTTTTATTTTATTTTGGGTACATTGAAAGGATTTGGCTAAAAATTTGTTGTAGGTTATGCAAGAACTGGGATTAGTTGGGTTACGCATTCAGCGCATGCCCAATGAATCTGATCTGGAATTTGGTATTCCTTCTCAGTACAGCTACATGACGGTGAGGTTTCTATGTGTTATTGCTTCTCCTAGTCTTTATTTTATTTGGACTCCTTTGGTTGAACTAAAGGAAACATCTCAACTTTTTCATTTTTTATTGAGGCATAATGGTTCCATATAGAAAAAAGAAACCATCCACAGGTTGGCAGGATGATGAATCCTCTATAAACAAATCTTATTTTGTCTCAAATGTTTAGAAAGCTATCAGAATGAATATATGAAGAATATCTTAGATTATCTCTTAGGATTAGTTTCTATAAACAGGGCTAGTGCTTTATGTTTTGCATCATGTTGTATCACAACTAACAACACATCATCATGTTATATCAAATCATATCAATTTCAGAATATTCACTCTATTCTATCCGTTTTCCTCTCTAAATACCTAAAACCACAACTCAAACCTCATCTTATCTGACTGTCTTATGTCCTCGCCACATTTAAATGTCTCTTGGTGGTGCTTTTAGTTTATGTGGTTCAGTAGGCATGTAATTAAATATAAGTTCATCTTTATGAGAACTAATGTAAGTTTTTCAAATTAGAGGGCTTTTGTAAGGTTGTCATTTGATTGGGTGACTTGTGACAATGTGCAGGTATGTGCCCCATCATGTCATGACTGCTCCACCTTGCGTGCTTGGTGGGAAGAAGATGAAGAAAGAAGACTCCGATTTTTCAAGAATGTGATGGAGTCTGACGAGTTGCCGCCGGATCAATGTGTTCCTGAAGTTGCACATTTTGTTATAAGGCAACATTTTGAAGCCCCATCAATGTGGGCAATCTTCCCTCTTCAGGTATTCTCAGACATGTTATAATAACAGTGTGAAAAAAAAAACTTCATTTTGGTTGTTTCTCTGCACATGAAACTCATGCTCCTAATCTGGTTGGACAGGACTTGTTAGCATTGAAAGAGGAATATACAACACGCCCTGCAAAAGAGGAGACAATCAATGATCCTACGAATCCGAAGCACTATTGGAGATACCGTGAGTCTTAAGCTTTGTCTGATTCCTTTAATCCCACTATTTAACCCACCTTTTGGAAAATTCTGATCTAATAACTGTGCTTTGGACTGTTGGCAGGTGCACATGTGACTTTGGAATCACTGATCAAGGACAATGATCTTCAAACCACCATCAAAGATCTTGTACATTGGAGTGGAAGATCACTCCCTAAGGAGGAAGGCAATTCGGAAGTAGAAGCTAGCCCGGTGTCGGTGTTGTCAACAGCAGAAGCTCTTTCTGAGGAGCCGAAGTCTGCCAGTACCTCGGAAAAGCATGTTATTGCCAAATAAAAATTGTAGCTGATGCTATTCATGCATGCTAGCCCTTCAAATCATAATATTATCCTATAACCTTCCACGATGAACATAACAATAAGGATCATACTTCCTATGTTCCATCCGTTTTGTTTCCATTGGGTTTCTTAATAAAGCATACAAATCAATCTTGATGCATCTATTGTTTTATGTCTTGCCTATAAGTTGTAGCTATATAATAAGAGTTTAATGAAGATACACATACAATAATTTTACAATCACAATCTAATCTATCATTTGCATGTCTTTAGCATAGTTTTATAAGGATCACTGGAACGTGGAAGTTAACACTATCACCTTTCTTAACGGAGATTGAATTGAAAAATTGAATCAAAGTTGACTTAAATAATAATGCTAATTAAACATAGTTTTTTTTTAGTTTCCCTTTCAAGAATAGATAAGTTATTAATCCATGTATATAATATAATAATGCTTTTTTATGTTTCTCGTATGCTAATTAATTTTTGTTTGATACTATTAAACAATAAATGGTTGGGGCTTGTGAGGCGGTTTCATTGCAACAAAAAGCAAGCAGGAGAAAGGTACGGTTGGGAATCAGAAATGATTAAAAAAAGCAAAATGGCAGAAAGAAAGAATTGTGGTGGAGGCACGTGGCAGAGGAAGGACGCAAAAATAGTAAGTAAAAAAAGAGAGTTAAAAAGAGGAAGAGGTGGAAAAGGGTGAAAAGAAGGGGTTTGTGCTTTAGAGGCTGGGGGAATATTAACATTGGGAGTGGGTGTGGGAGGGATGTGGAGTTTTATTTCGATATTACTCCGACGACGGTTTGATTCTCTCGCGCGCTCCCGTTGCTTCTCGTTTCCCTGAATACCTTCTATGTTCAGGGTACGTTTTTACGTTTTCTTCTCTTTCTCTCTCTTTCAATTATATATCTTAATTATCTCTCTCAATTTGCAGGTTATTTGGGATTCAAGACAAAAAAAATGTGCAGAGTTACCCTGTTTTTCTGCTAATTTGATATCCAGAGTTTAAGCGATGAGTCCAGCATTTGAAAACTTTCCCCATTAAAGCCTTTAATACACGGTAACCAATTCAACCATAGATTCTGTGCCGATGTTTTACTACTATTTTACTATTTTTTTTAAAAAGCAATGGAATTTGTAGAGACAAGATTCTAACAGAATTTTCATTTTATGGTCTTCATTTCTTGTTCTATCTATGCACATTCATGTTTTTCTCTTATTGTGACCATCTAAAAAATATTGAAAAGAATCGTTAATTGCGCTAATCTGTGGGACGATCATTGTTAATTTTATTCACAAGAAGAATTCAAATCCGAGCCAACTTTATAATTCTTATTAGTGAATCAGAATGACCGTATTCATGGACCAAACTTGCATTGCATGCGTGCAAGAAATTTATTTATTTTGTCTTACGCAATAAATTAATTTTGATACATTGTTCGTCATTTGAATAATCCTGGTCAAAGTAGGTTTTAACTAACCAACTTGTATGCTTGTGACCTGTAGATCCCATAGCCTTTGAGGAGATTTGGTGAGAAAAGAAAAAAGTGCCCCCTTGGAATGCACTGCTTCCATTCTGATAATAATCTGAATGTGATTGTTCAAAATGGCTGTGACCATTGGGGGACATCATGGATTTAAGCCATTTAGCCGATCCCAGAGGTGCAAGCTCCAATCCTACGGTCACCTTGATCTCAACATCATTGAACTTGAACTCAGCCAAACCGGTGGTGGTCTTTCTTCACACTCCTTTGGGCTACCAGCACTTCAAGCCGACAACATCCACCGCAGCTTCTCCACTCCATGCCTTCCCCTAAGCACACTGCTAGGGGAAGCTGGTGACCTCGCCAACCCTCACCACCACCACCACCATCCGAGGGTTGAGATTGTCTGTGGAAGTGGAGCTCCGGTAGTGCACGCTCTAGTTGTTGAGGTTGCCATAGCCATGGCCTCAGGCATTCAGCCAATACCCCTCCCTAGTGGCCTAGGTGGTGCCTATGTTTTCCGCAACCATAACGGTGGCAACAATATTGCTGTTGCAAAGCCAGTGGATGAAGAGCCTTTAGCCTTGAACAACCCAAATGGCTTAGGGGGTCAAATGCTGGGCCAACCCGGCCTCAAGAAATCAATTCGAATCGGTGAAACCGGTATCCGAGAGTTGGCTGCTTATCTTCTTGACCATGGAGGCCTTGCTGGTGTGCCTCCCACTGCTCTAGTCAAATTCTCTCATGCTCCATTCTTTGATTGTGCGCCCAGTAAAATTGCCTCACTCCAACGCTTTGTTGGCCATGGTTTTGATGCAGGACAGTTGGGCCCTTCTTTCTTCCCTGTTGCCTCAGTCCACCAAATTGGGATCCTGGACATTAGGATTATGAACCTTGATCGACATGCTGGGAACATGCTTGTCATGAAGCATGACCATGATAACACTGGCTATGTTGATGGAGTTGCTGATCTTGTTCCCATTGACCATGGTTTTTGCCTACCTGAGTGGCTCGATGATCCTTATTTCGAGTGGCTGCACTGGCCACAGGCCTCTGTTCCTTTCTCTCACAACAAACTTGACTACATTTCCAAACTTGACCCCTTTAGAGATGCAGAGATTCTCAGAACCAAACTCCCTTCGTTGATGAGGGAGTCCTCCATTCGCGTTCTCATTGTTTGCACCATCTTGCTCAAGCAAGCCGCTGCTGCCGGTCTTTGCCTTGCTGAAATAGGCCAAATGATGACCAGGGAGTTTTGTGGCGGTGCAGAGTCACTCAGTGAGTTGGAAAATATCTGCTTAAAAGTCAAGACTAGCATCCCTCGTGGTGGTTGCAAAGAAGAAACTACTGCAGAAGGAGAAGAATGTTGTGAAGTTGCTGTTGTTGGTGGCATTTCCTTGGATGACCTGAACCAAGGTGAATGGGAAGCGTTCTTGGAGGTTTTTAGTGAGCTTTTGCACGAAGCTTTTGGGGATAAGAAATAAGTGCAAAAGCAAACAAAAGTTGGAACATAATGAATGGAAGTTGCTGAACTTCATCAGGAAAGATAGGTAAACCAAAGCAAGAGATGATGATGACTCTCGATCGCTTTGTAACTGTACATTAACTAACACTAAGATAATACTACTCTTAGTGTAGGTTGTAGATACATACATATACATATACATACAAATCCCATATGAGAAGGATGGAATAGCGATTGGTTAGGTGGTACGTAATGCCATCCATTCCATTCTGCAACTTTGTTTTTTCTTTTTCCTTGAAACCTTTTACCCTTCTTTGCCAAAAATAGAGTTGTACCCTATCCACAACAACTGGGTTTTCACATGTGATTATGCAATTATTTATGTATATTTTTATTATATTTTAATGTTGGTGATTCAAATTCTAATGGGATCGATGCATTGATTCTATTTATTCTTCCCAATATATATAAATTGGTTAGTGTTGCTTATGTACACTTGCACACCTCAATTTCAGAAGTACATGCATGATGTTATAAGTCCCACAACTTTCACATGTTGAAAGAGAGACATGAAATGAAAAGAAGAGGAAAAATAATAGATGTCATAACTCAAAACTGAAATGGTTCTCCTTCTGGGAGATTAGTAGAAAAAGGTTTAATGGTGATGCAGGTGAAGTGACTCAAGTCGAAGTTTAGTGAAATTAACCATACCATATTGGTGGACGACCTTGCAATGGAAGTTCTTTTGGGATGTCTATAATTGCTATCCTCTCTTTTTTTATCTATAATTATAGCTTCTAGATGAAAAGCAAAGTTTGAATGTTATGCGATTTTTCCGAGCATTTCTATGTATCAGATAAATGATGGGGATGAAAGTAGAATCAAATAAAGGAAGAGGACGAGAGTACTTTTTTAAGAAAAAAAAACATTCAAATTTATTAACAGATTCAACGATGTTGTGGTTCTAGGGGTAGACAGTACTGTTACAGGATCCAAACTATTATAAATTGTTGATATTCTTTTTATTAAGATACCTTAAATCAAATGTTTAGATGATGTAAAATGTTAAGACAAATTACGTTTAAAAATCTCTTATCAAAACCATTTGTAAAAACACTCAAAGGGTATTTGAAACATAAGATTTGATAAATATTTATAGAGTTTAATTGGACTGTATACTGCCAGTTTAAAATAAATTGATCATAAAAGTCAATCACAATTCATCTTGATTTTTAAAATGTTCATATATCTATGCTTGTAAAATTATTAACAATATTAACTTAAAACAATACTCAAAAGACAAAGAAAATAAAAATACTACTACTTTTTTTGTCTTTATTTCTTTTCGTCCAAACAAAAATCTATTTTTAACATTATTTAGATAATAACTTGTAAATTTCTTGAATGCAAAAAATATTAAGGAGTAAATCAATAAATCAATCCTTAAAATTCATGTGAAAAGATGACGTACAAAGGGATAAAAGATTTGAGATAACTATTTTATCGAAAATAAGAATACAAAGCCAAACTATAAGACTATAAAAAGGAAATTGCAAAAGACTACATCGAAACGACATTATGTCAAAATTTCAAAGGTTGAGTGACAAGTCCAAATCTGTTGAAGATGTGTCTTTAGTTAACTTACGTAGACTTTCTTGAAGACCACCAGAACCTTCACCAACACGAGAAGAAGAACCTCCAATGAGACTCTTAGATACACTTTGCACAAGTGAAGGGAACGGGTAAAAAAATCCTTCAATTTCAGGTGGTGCAGGAGTACAAGACATGTTAGATACATGAGTCATAGGGTGCATGAATGGACCATGATAAAATGGTATCATCCCTTGCACGGGAAGGTTTGGCATGGACGAAAATGGTTGCGGACAAAGATGAACATTTTGTGACGCAAATCCTAAAGCGTTAATTTCTAACTCTTTCTCAATTTTTAAGAGGAGGCGCTCGCGTTTGTGAGCATTTTGGTGTCCTCCTAGGGCTTGAGAATTGCAAAACTTCTTGCTACAAAATTTGCAAGAGAGTAAGGGTTGTTGTTGTTCCGAATCCCCGACCAAGGTGAGTGGTTCTTCCTCCATCTTGCGCTTGAGCTTTCTGATGGATACTCTTTCCGTCATTGTTGAGAGCTTTAGAATGACGATTTGAAAATATTTGCAAAGAAAATATTGTGTATGATGATTTTGTGAAGGAGTACTATTTATTAAGGGTTTAGTCAAAGAGTGCATCTTATGTAGAAGGAAAATATGCGTCGGCAAAATCACCTCATATGTTGGGCATGGTAAGAAAATTAAAAAAGAAAATATAGAGTTGATGAGGTCATGGATGAGTGAAGTATTGGAAGATGTTATTGATAGTTAGGATAACTATGAATATATATTTTTTTGTTTTATTCTTTCTCATGGGTTAACGTTTATCGATCCAACCCACAAATTAATGTAAGAAATTAAAGTATATTAATAATGTTATTTTTGTTATTAATATTTGTGTTAGTGATGTTTTAGTCATAATTTTAAAAAATTTATATGTAAATTGCTTTTGTAATTTTTGATAATTTTTTTTAGTTAATGTTGCAAATTGTAGCAACTGATACTTCATGGTCAAATTATTCAAATTAGTTGCAAAGAAAGAAAATATGTATAGGATTGTTTTAATTTCATATGCTTTCCATGTTAAGAAATTCTTAGTCTTGGTCTTCCACTGTTTTTTATTAAAACATTGGTTGTGTGATATATTGGTATGTTTAAGAATATCTATTAGTGTCATTAACAATATTAAATATCACATGGTGAGTGTAATTGGATAAGGTAACCAATGGAAACATGCCCGTTGTAACTCTTCATGAAAATGTATGATTTGAATGGACATGACTCTTCACGAAGAGATATGAATAAATAATTATATTTCTTATTACATGAAAGGTATGTCTCCTTTTTACCATATTTGTAAATTAATTTATGTATTGGGATATATATGCTAAAAAAAATAAAAAAAAATTGCAACTGAGTTCGCTAAAGTTGTAATCATGGTGGCAGCTATTGCAGCCTATGAGCTTGAAATAAATTTATGTTTGCACCAAATACTAATTTTAAATTTATAATTCTTTATATATCTTTTATTTGTTGAAGCAAAACTTTTTCTAAAAGTTTGAAGTTTTAATGACGACAACAAACTATCTAGAAATGAAAAGGTATGTGATTTGGATGTACATGACTCTTAACAAAAAGATATGATAAATTTATCATGATTGATAAATTAAATTTTAGTATTTAAATGTATAAAAAATATAATATATTAATTATAATGTTAAATTTTTTTCACTATATTTTAACGTTTGTGTTGATTTTATTTTAATTTGTAGTTATAATAAAATTAAGTGATATTATTTAAAAATTTATTTATTAATAAATTACAAATTTTTCAAGTATCAAATTTATTTGTTAATAAACTCAATTCAGAACATCATTTTTCATATTTATTAGGAAATACAATTAACTAAATTAAGGATATATAGATATTTATTTCTCATAATTAAAACCAACTTATCCATAACTGTTATAATGGAAAAGTTTATAATGAAAAGTAAAAACTATCTGAATTTGTAAAAAAAATTTACAAGTTATATGTCAAAATATAAAAAAATTTTAATTGAATCCAACGGTTTTATAATCATTAAAAAATTTGTGAAAAATAAGCTATCACATTAATATTTAATCACATGGACAAAAACCCAAATAGAAAAATAATTTAAATACCAAAACCGATCAAATATTAAGTGAAACTTAAAATACTAAAATACAAAACAAAAATAATTAAAAAAAACATTTTTAAGAAAAAAAAAATAAAGTACTTTCTCAATTTTTCATCTGTTGAGAGTTTTATCAGAGGCAAACATAAGTACAATGTATACATAAGTACAATGTAAAGTTTGGCATTTGATGTTCATAAGGTGACCAATTAGCTTCCTTGCACCAAAATTAGATGCTTTGATCCGGTAAACTCCCTTCTCATTTAACTTATTTAATAGAAACTATAGATTAATATTAAACAGGAATTTCAAATTCAAAATCTGAAGGGGACAAAGCCAAACTCGCTGTGAGTTTTTTATCCTTAGTTCCTTAAATTGTGATTTCAACTGTAGTTACATAAACACAAAGGGTAGAAGTAGTGCCACAAGGCAATTATCTTAATGCAACAAAGAGCAGTCCAAGGGAAAAGAAAAGAAAGATTAGGACTTCGTTTGTATAGACGCGTTCCAAGACACTTTGATTTGAAAGCTAAAGAGTGTATCTTTAAGAAAAATGGACGATAACGTTCTAACAAACATGTACTAAATCTCTGCGGGCACACGTTTGTACAAATGTGAGGGGAGCCTAGGAGAAGCCACAGCCTGAATAGGGGTCCTCATGTATGTGACCAACCCAGGATTCTCTCCCATGTCAATATCCTCATTCTTCATTCCTTCATGTGGGGTCCAACAAAAATGGTGCAAGAGGTGCCCTAACATGGATGTTGCCAAGTTGATACCTAGTTGGGCACCCGGGCATACCCGCCGACCCGCCCCGAATGGAAGTAGCCTATAGTCATGCCCCTTCATGTCCACATCCTCCTCAAGGAACCTCTCGGGCCGGAACTCCAACGGGTCCTTCCACACGTCCGGGTCACGGGCCACAGCCCACACATTCACATGCACATTGGACCCTTTGGGTATGTCATAGCCACCAACTTTGACATTGGCATTGGCTCGGTGTGGGAGCATTAGTGGTGTTGGTGGGTGAAGCCTCAATGCTTCCTTGGCCACACATTGTAGGTAAGGTAGGCTTGAGATGTCTGCTTCAGTCATCACCCTTTCAAGCCCAATTACCCTGTCTAGCTCCTCTTGGGCTTTTTGTTGCACCCTTGGGTTTCTTATCAACTCAGCCATGGCCCACTCTACTGAAATTGCAATTGTGTCCATCCCTGCTGTGATCATATCCTATCCAAATCAAGAAAAATATATACATCAACTATATAAATGTTGATCTAAACACGCACGCATTTAACAAAAACAACGTACCCAAAGGAGACCAATGATGGTGTCTTCACTAAGGTCATATTTGTCTTGCAAAGTGAGGAGGGCATCAACAAAATGTTGCTTGGCACCACCAGATTTCTTGCGAGCTTCAGTGTGCTCTGCCATGATGGCTCTGGTTATTCTGTCGCGGCGAGCACCGTGCTTGGCAAAAGCCTCCTCTTCCAATGGGAACATCCAGCGGAGCCATGGGATGTGCTCTGCCATGGCCAGAGATGCTCCCAGCTTCAACCCATTTGCCACAATGGCCTTGAATTCTAATCCTTGCTCATCCATCACACCTTCTGAGTTCACAAATCTTTTCCCAAATGCCAACCTTGTTATGTTGTTGAATGCCACAGCCCCCAAGTGCTTCCTCAACAATATTCCTTTCCCCAAATTTTCTGCTCAAATACACACATTTGGTAAATTAGAATACACCTCAAATTTCATGACTTTTTTTTTCCTTCTTTCCACAGAAGAAGCAAATTGTATTTAAATGTAACATTTTCTTTTCCATGAATATTACCCGTATGATTGTTAGAGAGAATAAATTTAATTGAGAAAAAGAGTAATGTCAGGACAGTTTACACTCTCATTCAACAATTATTCATTATTAATAAGTCAACCTGACTTATGTAAAACTATGACTAATTTAAAAATCATGCAAACATGGTGGATTATGATGTAGTAAAAATGTAAAATTATTTTAATTGTAAGTATATCACGTTAAATTAAATTTAATAAGAAATTTTAGAAAACGAAGTTCCTTTGGGCCATTGATTTCACAAAACATTAATATTCTTTTCATGTCACCAAATTAGTACCGAAAAATTAGGTAGACCAACTTAACACCGAAGGTGGGAAGAAACCACAAAACATAAGTAGTTGCACTGTTTAGGGGAGAAAAGACTTTTGAAGTTAGTCGGCATCATGTTCATAATGCAACTAACCTTACCCAACCATTAATTATTATGCAAAGCTTTTATAAAAATAAAAAATAAAAATGGAAAAAATGTTGTATTTCAAAATTAGAGCATCTTATAAGCCTCAGTTAAACCAAAACATTCTATTGAACTCATAATTTTATCAGACTAACTGCGCAATATTCATTATTTCTACTCAATTAGTTTGCAATCGCATCAGTAGTTAAAACTAATTTCATTTCATTTTATGGCAGAGAAATGTTTATCTGAATTAAAAGGGTGATTAGAAAGGTAGGAAAACAGAGGTTATGACAGAGCTAAAGTTGTTAAACCAACGCTATCTGTGGATATGTATGGACCTAAATTCCTAAGGAGAACACGTTTTTCTTCTTTGCATACAAAATAGGTTGACATTACCAACCACAAGTTATGATAACTCCATAAGACGCCGAAAGCCTCAACTTCTCTCACATCAATCACTCTTCACCCAATTTGTTGCTTAATTGTTACTAACATCCTAACATACTCATATAAATGGAGTGCAAATTACTCATTGTGTCCATAAATGACATCTATATTTTAAGAAAGGTAAAAAATATTTACATTTAAAAGTCAATTATAAGCATTTAGAGGTTTTGCTTTTCAATTTTCACTTGCATCATTCTATACTGGTGTGCATGTGGAAAGTATCATTGTGTTTCGAAAACTGGTCCGAGTGAGGCACCACGCACCAGAACCTTTAGGCACTCACAAAAAGGCAGAGGCTAACAAAAAGGATTAAAATGACTTCTTTTCCTTCTTTCCTCCAATACAAAAAAAAGAAGATAAACGCAATTAAAAAAGATACTGAATTTAATATTTATATGATGTTTTTTAAAGAGGACAAATGAATATAAGATACATAAAATTCTATTTTATTTCACTCACCAACTCTTTGTTGTATATTTTTTTGGTGTGCAAACTCCACCAGGTCTCTGTATTCCTTCTTCTTCTTTTTTTAACTTTTTAATGTTTTTTTTAAAAAAAAATGATGATTCACTACTAACTATGTAAAATACTAACGTTATAAAATTATTTAACAACCACATAATCCATTACCATTAAAGTCAAATATACGAAAAGGAGACAGAGACACACAATTCCCAAAATATAACTAGAAACCTCCGAAGAAGTTAATAACTGGCACGAGGGCACTCGTGAAGAAATAGAAAAGCAAATCAAAAGTATTCCCAAAAAAAGATGGAAAAATGAATTTTCTGATCAATACAGAGTATCTTCTCTCAATACGGACAAAAAAATAAATCAAAAGTATTCCCCAGTAAAGATAGGAAACTGATTTTTTCTGTAGAATCAGGAATTAATTTCTGAGATTTTCTTAAAGAGGTAATATTTCTCCAATAAATTAAATTCCTAATCAAGTGGTTTACGTGTCAAGATTTTTGTTTGTCTGTGAAGTATTTACCGTTTTACCAATGAAATTGAAAAATCTATAAGCATTTTTTATAATATACATTTTGCTTGTCAGTTTTTTATATACAATGTTCTAGCCAAATTCTTACTTAACGTATTCAAATTCAGTTTTACTCTGATCAACAAATCCTATTACACCATTGAAAAACTGTTCAACACACCATATGTATATAAAAACTGTTCAACGTACCGGTGGTGGTGCAGTCGTTGTAAAGAGACTCAACCATGGCGGTGACCTCGTCCTCCCTAATGGGCCTGAGGCCCTCGAGGCGCTTCGGCGAGAAGAGCTCGAGCGTGCAGACCTTCCTGACCTTGACGTAGTGCGGCCCATAATCGGCCCAAATGAGATCCTGGCCGTCGCGGCTGAACTTCGCCGCCGAGCGGCTCCGGTGCCGGTCCGCCAGCTTCTGATCGTGCTCCTTCAGCACCTCTTTCGCCAACTCCGAGTTCGAAACGATGACGTTTAAGGTCGACCCGAACCAGACCGATATGATCGGGCCGTATGACTGCGCCCACTCCGCGAAGCACCGGAACCGGACCGGCTTTATGTCGTAGAGGTTACCGACTACCGGCCAGGGCCGCGGTCCCGGTGGGAGCTTGAACCTGAGGCGCTGGAATAGAGTGTAACCGAGCCAGAGGGTTACCAGTGAGATTGTTATTATCAGAAGAAGCAGAGCCATTTTTTTCGTGGTACCTGGAAAAGTTGGAGGCAGGTTGAATTGATATATACTCTTAGGGAGAGAGGGAGTGGGTGAAAATTGGATGTATGTGTAATCAAAGAAACGTTTCGCTCAATACATGCTAAGCATGCATCCAATTCTTAATTTAATATATATATATATATATATATATATATATATATATATTTTTTTTTTTTTTTCTATTCCCTATATCTTTTTACTTTTAGCTTATTTTAATTAATAAGAATAATAGTGTAACAAAGATTGTTTGACAATCAGATCATTACAATCCCCATTTATCTGACTTTTATACAAGTCAATTGATTATTCGAAGATTAATTTTATAAATATTAATTTTGTTTATGATGTACAATTGCTAATTAAAAAAATAAATTATAGATAGATATTCCTACGACATTAGAGTCTGGGGTGTGAGGCCAACCCCTCGAATTTTAATGTTCTTTTTGGTTTATATTTTTAATTTAATATATTTTATTTTATTTCTGTAGCTATAATTACCAGTAATTTATTTGAGGTTACCATTTACCAACCGTGTAGAGCATGGTAAAAGTATGGAATAAGGCATGGTGAGAAATTAAATTAATTGTGTATAATAATGAGGTTGGCGGAACAGTCCAATTCGTTTTTGACTTTAGGTCGAAACTGAGATGTTATATCTCAAGTTTAATCAGCCTCTTTTTTTTTATATATATAAAAATGGTATATTTTGTTTTTTAAATTATTAAAATAGTCGTATATTATTACTAATACTTACAGGTGAAGTTAACTTTCTAAAAGTTAATTTTGATTTTGTGAAATCGATTTTGTGGCAATTTTAAAATTGTAAGAAAAGAAAGAGTGTAAAAATCGTAAGAAATAAATTTCATAAAACCAAAATCGACTTTCAAAAGTCAACTTCTATCCCGCAGGTACATTTATAAATATAAATATAAATAAAAAAATATATATATATACCGTTTTGGTAATTTTGAAAGCAAAATATATTATTTTTGTAAAATTGTCATAAAGGTTGTGTACTCTATTAAGAACATTTTCGATGATAAATTTTTAATTAATTTAATTTTTGCTTTTCAATTTTAAATAATTCAAAATATATCAGACATATTAAATTAAATAACTTTTATAATTAAGTAATTTTTTTTAAGCAACCAATAAAGTAATTTTAATTTTTTTTTGAATAATCAAACTTATATTATTTCATGACAAATAAGGGAGGAAATACAAATAAAATTAAAATTAAAATTATGTAAATAAACAAATGATTTAAATATTCTTATTAAATAATGAACCACTAGATTGATTTGTCTACATACAAATTGAAAATTACAATTGAGATTTAAAATCTTTGGACTATATTCTTTCAAGATGAACTATGCTTTTGAGTTATTGAAATTGCTACTGCTAAGGTGTTACAAATTTATCCATTTTAGTGCCTCATGAATTGCTACTGTTTCGGCCTTTTCTGGCGATGAAGTGCCATTAAACAAACACGTCCTTATTGCGACAAAAGCTCCTTGTAGATTTCTGATACAGGCTGCAGCTCCAAACCCGTTGTCTTCTCTAAAAAATAGCTACATCGATATTGCAAAGCTTAAATTGCTCATTTATCCAAACTTGATAGTAGATGCTTTAAAGAATTTGTATTAAACATTTTCATTTTTGTATGTGTAGATAATAATTAAAGTATTGCAAAAGATTAGGTTGTAGTATTACGTCATAAATAAATAAATGGAAGCTTAGGTAATAATGAGGTTCCGATTAGGTGAACCGAATTTGTGGTCATTAATTAGGTCATATAAGCATCCAAATCCAATGGTATGATGTGACAATTAAGTGAGTTGATGAAGTATTAAGACTTAATACATAGACAGAGTGATAGAGTCAAGGAAATTAATTATGATGAGGATAAAGTGAGTTGGAATGGGTAAACATTGAATCATTGGGACAATTCTTTTTTGGATTTTGGTGGTTGGTGAAGTGAGTGACTTTAGCCATCAGGGGCAGGTCTTGTGGAAGAAGAATCAAGGGTTGGTGAAGATGTAGACCCCTCACAACACAACTGATCATGCCCACAGACACTGGCCAGTGGAATTTTAGTTAAATATTGGTATGAAAAAGGATAATACGACATGCTGAATTGTTGCTGCTTTTTGCAACAATGGATTAGGAGAAGAGAATAACAAATGATGACAGCTGAACGCCCCACATGAGTTCAAGTGACTAAAACTTTCCTCTCAAACAAAAAAAAGTTACTAAAACTTGGAAACTTTAAACATAGTCTGGAGTTTGAATTGTACACTTATATAGAAAAATCATTGTTAAGACTGTCTATAAGTGTCTAACAGATTTATCAATGTGATGATCAAATATATGCAAAGCTATTTTATATTTTAAATCCGATATGCCTTATTATGCGGTTGTGACAACTTTTGAATTAATATTCTTCAACCTCCCATCACATTAAACTTCTACTAAACAAGAAAACACACGCGAACATCTATTTACTACAATTCCCAAATGCGATATTGATTTGGATAGTTTATTTTCTAGGTTCTTTAAAATTACTAATGATCAACTTTGGTCTTTTTAATAAAATAAATAAATAAGGATAGTCCACTTTTTACACTTACTTTCACATGCACTATCCTTATTGTCTAAAAAAATAAATTTGTATTACTTTCATCCCTCTAATTCTAAAATGATTTTTTTTACCTCTAAGTTTAAAATATATATCTCTTTTGATTCTTAAAATATTTTAGATAATGTGCTAGTTTATTTAAATATATAATAAGTGATTATTTCATAAATGATTATTTCATAAACAGATAATATTTTTTTAAATAAACAGAAAATAACTTATTATTTTATCAAATTTAAATAAACCAACACAATGTTTGATTATGTGAGGATAAAAATAGTTTAAATAGCGCTTAAAAAACCAAAAATTAAAATTAGATAGATCAAAATAATTTGATTTTTTTTAACGGGACCAATTCAAAACGAACATTAATAATTTTGTAGAGCTAAAATTAATTTATCTATTAATTTTGTACAGAAAACAAAAGTTGAGGTTTGTTTTCACATAAGTATCAATTTAACCAAGTTTCTTAGACTTTATTTGTTGTGATTTTTAATTTTATAGTTTTGTTTCCAATTTTCAATAGTGGTTGTGGGATGTGAATCCAACATCACATTACTTAGCCATAGTATTTCATCTATGTTAAAGTAGTAAGTAATTTATATCTTGGTTTGGTGGGTGGCAGAGCAGCAAGTAGGGGTGGCTTAATAAAGCTAGAGTTACGAGGACCCCACACGTGGGTGGGTTGGTGAGATAGTGAAATCTTGGAGTTGGAACAGGATGAATCATGAACATAATGGAAGGCAAAGCAGCAAAGTGAACATAATTACAAAATTCTCATTTTATTTTATTTTTTATTATTTTTATATTTTCGGTACACATCTTAAAAAATAAAAAAATAATAAGATAGTAATTTTATAATTAAAAAGTGAAGAAAAGAAACAGAACTCCAATCACATGATGTGTACTCAAGTTCTCCAACTAATATTAATCTCTATTAAAAAACCAGAACTCACTGAGCAAATGTCAGGAAAATATTTTCAGCTGGATGAAAATAAAAAAATAGAAATGTTAGGAAACAGTTATTTAGACAAAGTTCGCTTTTTAACTGAGTCCTAGGCCATTGCACTTTGTACTCAACTAGTTCATCCTTGAAAGCATTGTGCCGAAGATATCAGCTTCATATCTACTGTATTCCTTTTGCTTATGTTTCAGCTCTTTGTACTCAAGTTTAATGTCTCTGATCATAAGCCAAGAGAACAAATAAATAATTATACATTGTGCCAGCAGAAAATAAATTACAATCTTGACAAAAAAAAATATGCTAGTCAATGCTGTTGAATATGGTAGAGCTTGAAAATGCAATGGATGGTGCATTGGTACCTGTTCTTTGGATCAATAGTCAAAGCTCTTTTAATGTCAACCTCAGCTTTCTCCAAGTCTGATGTTTTCAAGAATGCTTGGCATCTTCTGTAAAGAGCCTTTATATTTAAAGGATCCTGTTCTAGGACCTGTGCATGCATTTATGCAAGATAGTTAAGATTAATCTGAAGCATTTAACCAGTTGTCAATTATTGCAAAGACAATGTCTTCTCATGCATTCATCATGTGTACAACCTAGTTTTAGTAGCACCTATTTATTGTTGAGAAAACTTCTACGTTCCACTTTCCTTTTTGTGCATTGTGTATGTTAAGGTATTATTTGCATTGCACAAGAATCTGAAGGAATGTTTACTCTATTTCATTTATCTCTTAACAATTATAACTCAAGAACTGTTAGGATGTCCACACATCGCAAATCTCAATTCTCGGGATGCAAGTTATACATTTGTTGGACATCTTCTTAATGTCAAATCATTTTATGATGGAATATGATATGATGTCTATATCTTGGTAATTCGAGGAGATTGAAAAATACACAAATTAGGACCAGTGAGTATATGAGTACCTTTGTGCATAGTCTTGAAGCTTCAATGTACTCCTCCAGTTTAAGTTTACAGGCAGCATTGTTCAAATTACAGGATAAACGTAAGGTATTAGCGCGACGCTTCTCATCTTCACTGAATGAATGATCAAACTCAATGTATTTTACAGCCTACAATATCAATGAAGAAGTTTATTCTGTTATGCCCCTAATTAAGTGGCATTGAGAATGAGATGTTTCTTTAAAAATACTCATAAATCAAGTATAATGAATTAGCTTGTACTAAGTTGTAACAAATAACTTAACCTTTTCGTATTTCTTGGACGCATGGCTGAAATTTTCAGCCTTGAACAGAAGATTTCCATCATGCTTCTTCCTCTCACAAGCTTCTATTTTCTCTCGTGTGTCCATTTTCCAAAATGGTTTTTCCTGTTCACAACAAACAGTTGAGAATAATAATATAATACTGCATAAACACTGCAGCTGGTTTCTACTTTCAG
The DNA here is from genome assembly GCA_014843725.1 of Amphicarpaea edgeworthii. Taxonomy (NCBI): domain Eukaryota; kingdom Viridiplantae; phylum Streptophyta; class Magnoliopsida; order Fabales; family Fabaceae; genus Amphicarpaea; species Amphicarpaea edgeworthii. The sequence continues at coordinate 9,669,116 of CM026325.1, forward strand.
TCTGTTATTCAAAATCCTTTTTAAACTACAAGTCAAAAAATGAAATAAAGTAATAGAATCAATCACACACAGATTGCAATCGTATTAATGGAACTAATATTTGCAATACATTGATAGGAGCAACTAACCTTAACGAAATCAACCAACTCAACTTCATAATAAAGGACTTTAATATTGGCTGTGTTTCCCTGTGAATTATCATAGTTGCACAAATATTCAGCATCCACAGTCACCAGAGCTTGTTCTCCTTTCTTCATTGTCATTATCGCTCTTTCTAGACCCTCAGGTACCTGTTCTGAAAATGCATATAGAACAAAGCAGTACAAATATTAAAAGCAGAAGAAGAAAGAAAAACATGGAAACAGTAACTAATAATACTTTTATTAAATATGCATGCTCCATGATCATGTACAACAGCAATGTTATACCTTCTTGAGTTGTGAACTCAAAAGGTTCTTCCTCTGATCCTTTCCTCTCAATAATCGTACCGTCTTCCCCTTTGCACAAATATATCACTGCAGGAAGGGGAAACATTAATTAAGAACGTTAGGATGCATTTGCTTTTAGATATTAATGGTGATGCACTAGTTTTACACTTTCAGTTAATGCGTTAGTTCATGTTCTTGAAAATTGAGGATAAAGGTTACCTTTCACTTGGGATCCCTCGTTAGGACGATCAAACCCCTCACCCACTTTCTTAACCTTTTTCAGTATCTTCTTATCTCCCGTGACATCACTAACAATTTTCCATGATACCAGCTCAAGCTTGATGCTACTTAAATTAGTATCTGGTGGAAGAATACCATCTAGCTCAGTGATTCTATTTGAATTTTGAGTGAGTCCATCTGCAAGTTATGTCCTGATATTACTACATGGTTCAAAATATGTAAACACATGCAAAAGTGACTTTGATTAAACTTACAGAAGAATCTCAAAGCTAGTTCTGCCACCTCGCCCTTTCTCATTGTCTTCACTGCTATGCTCATAGCAGGACATAGATAGCCTGTTCCAAACACTAATCTTTTGAGTTTTTTATGATTTTCTTATACACCTTAAGAAAACTTCACGGAAGTTTTAGGTAATACTAATGACAATAATGATATGCTTGAACAAGTTTATTTAGAATCAACAAGTTTATTTAGAAGTGATTCTAAGAGGGAAAAAAAATAAAATGAATTTTTTTATAAATTAAAATTGATTTATCAAGTAACTAATTAATTGAAATTTCATATTTTTTAGAAATTAATTAGGGAAGAAACCAATTTTACCTTATAGAAAAATTCATTTTATTTTTTCATTATATTTTACTATTTTAAAAGTGCTTTAAAAAAGTTTATCCAAATAGGCCATGAGTACAGGAAGCATGTTAAAAGCTTAAACTTGTTTGTTAACGTACCATCACTTACATTAAACTCCACACCCTGATCAGACTTGGAGATAAGCATCCCATTCTCTAGTCTTGCTTCATATTTCACTGTAAACAAGTAATTTATATACAAGATTAGTTATATTTCTTTCTTAAACTGATTCGGTTTAGTTAGATTTTTTCTTTTTTCAAATAGGTTTTTGCACACTCCTATTTAAACGGACAATTTACCTAGCACCTCATCAGCTTCTCTGGGAGTAGCCCAGCCTTCTCCCTCCAGTATTATCTTTTTGTTGATTCCTCCATCGCCAGTCAAATCCCTTATGGCACTCCAAGTCAGCATTTCAATGTAAAAAATTAGCGTTGCATTGGGAGGAATCAATGGAGGAGACCCTGCTTCCCCATATGCCAAGTTTGGTGGTATTTTGAAGATTGCTCTCTCCCCTTTCTTCATGGTGGCAACTCCTTCATCCCAGCCTTTGATAACTTCACCTGGAAGCACATGACACAAAAAAAAAAACTTGGCCTAATCACATGCCTAGTAGTCTCTCTACTCATGGATTCAACTGTAATAATAGCCGAGAAAAATTGTAATGCATTGATGTTAAATAATTTTAGATTGTGTTCAATCACGACCTACCATTTATAAAAAATTTGCCATACCAATTTCATTGCATTAACCACATTATTGTGTATACAAGTAACTCATCAACTACTCATACTAGTTTATTATTTTGATGACTTGTTTTTTCTTTTTACATAGCAATTCATACAAGTGAGGTGCTTACATTGGCCTAATTTGAAGCGAAACGGGGACCCTCTATCATAACTGGATTCAAGAGATGCTCCGTTTTCAACTTGTCCTCTGAAATGAACTGAAAGGTTGAAACAAAAGGGTTGTGTTAGAATTCATAGAAGTGAAGTATATGAAAGAGTTGAATGATGTTATTGTTATGCTTTCTAACCTTCCACTTCATCTCCAGAGAATGGAGTTTGCCAAGTGACTCCTTTTCTGAGAATCCGTTTTATGAGACCTTCATTTCCAATTTCTTTCAGAGGGAATTCTGAGTCTTCTTCAGTTTTCAGTTCATTTTCCAGAGAGACTGCCATTGACATAGAGAAAAAGAGAAGAGCTTCTTCAAGTTTCTAAAACAGGATAAGCCGTTATTGGTTTCCCTCCTTTGGAGCTTTCGGTTGAGTGGCATTTCCTTATCATCATTATAAATTTATAATTAATTAATTTACCACCATTTTATTTGTGGATTCCCCACATTTCCACAACATAAAATGTTTATTTCAAGTTATTTTTCTATAATTAAAATTTACAATCAATATTTACTTTAAATATGTGAATTGTATTTTAAATTTATAGTGAACAATTTTAGTTGTGATATAAGGCATTTTTAATTATTGATTTAAAAAAAAAAGTTATTAGAATTGAAGTTATAGATACATAGAGTAAATTAAAAAAAAAACGCAGTTAAGAAGATTAATTATATAATAAATAAATAAACTTAAAATGATTGAAAGAATCTTATTTTTCCAAGTTTTGTATTTTAATGTACAATACAAAAATAAATGATATATATTTTTATTTATCATTAAATTATATATATACAATTACAAGTTTGATTCTCTTTAAATTTCAATATGATATTTTTAAAAAATAATTCGATGTAAGTTTTGAAAATGACAAGATTAAATGGAAATATGATTGAACTATTGAAGCAGGCCGAATAAGGCCTAAAAATGTAGCCCGAAGACAATCTTAAATAAGTCATTGTCTTTGTTATCCTTACCTCTATTTTACTAAGTTCACCCCCAACCTTTACAGTTTTTTTTTAATACTCTTTGATAAATAGATTTTCATTGTGTAAATCGACAAAAACTCGTGTCCATTGTATATTGTGAAGTCACACCTACTAACAACACAATGTAAACATTTTTCTGGTATGTATTTCAAAAAAAAAATCTTGTAAAATATACAACGAGATCATATTTATGTTGTGTACCTTCATAAACGACAAAGTTTTGTTGAGATATACAAAGAACTAGATTATCATTATATATCTAAACAAAATATGTTGAGATACAACTTTTGTTATATTTATTATTGTTGAAAAAATTGTAAGTGAACGTAGCAGAAGAAGGTGGATATAGCAAAGCCATAAATAACCATGCGTTAGCATCAAGTTGGACTCAATGAGTATTGCTTCCTGCATCCAAAAAGTGCTCCCCACACCTCTAATTACATTTCAGAATGAGCTTTTTAGAATGTAATTAGAGATGCAGGAAGCACTTTTTGGAGGTGCAGAAAGTTTTATCCACTACAAATTCGTCTTTTTACAGACCGAAAAAGGAATAGAATACCCCTCTCCCACACTTCAGAATTATTTTATTTCTGTACGCAATTTTTTATGTAAGATATTAATATTATTACTCAGGACACAGTTAAATGTTAAATGAAATCATCTTCCGACAAAAAATCAAACTATAATTCGTCAATTTATTTACACGTGTGTATTTTTTTTTTTTCTAACAGAGACGTACATTTATATAAATATAAGTGATTGAGATTAAAAATTATTTATAAGTTATGTTAAAGTAAATTAAATATCTTGTTCCACTCTCAATTTGTAGCCACATGAATCAATGTTAGTGGATGAAGACCTCAAAAATAGAAAGCAAAGCTGCATTTATCTACGGATGGCCGTTTCTTCAGGTGACACCAGTGACATCTATAGGGCCATGTCGCACCATTAAATTATTAGCTACTTTTATTTTCATATATAATAATTCTGTGTTATAAATTTATTGTTTTTGTTCCTCTAAAATAAATCGTTTTTTTTTATATTTTTAAAATTATAATATAGTAGTAATATTTGTAGTATTATTTCAGTCAAGTGTATCATAAAATGTGTATGAGTGATAGTGTCAGTGAATAATGAAGAAGAGATATTCCATTATTTTTAATATTTTTATGCCATAAAGCATTATTTCCCAAATTAATTTTTGTGAAATAAAACGAGTCATGTGAACCAATATATACAACACACAAATATAATTGTATATCATAAAATGTCACTCGTTGTCATTGCTATATTGCAAACTCCAAATGATTTATATTTTATTGATCTCTCTCCAAATCTATAATAATTTAGGTTTTAATTTTGGTGTATATTATAAATAATATATACTGGTGTATATTATTTATTATTTAATCAATTAATAACATATGATAATACATTGTCACGTTACATATTTAATATTAATTTTTTTATTTTTTTTATTAGAGTCTAAAGACCTTTCTGCAAATTTATTTATTTTTTATTTTGAATAAATTATACGAACACCTCCTAAGGTTTGTTTCAATTATACATGTACCTTCTCTTTTTTTTATCCCGACACAAGACCCCCTAACATTTGGTATCACATTACACTTACACCCATTTCACTAAAAATGGAGTTAACTCTGTTAATTTTTTATGTCGTGTAACTGACACTTAACTTTTATAATATATTTTTTTTTTCTCAAAAATGCTTTTATTTTCTTTTTATGTTGTCATAGATTTGCGAGACGCAGATGGGATAGTTGTTGCCATGAACAGAGTCATCATTGGGGTTGAAAGTTGCTGCAAACATGATCATCGAGCATGAAATAGAGAACTCGTATACAAGAAAAATATTTCTCATTTGGGAAGAATAGTAACACGAAACAAAAAGAGTAACAATTCTCCTTCCTTTGAAAAAAACAGTAACACAAAATAGAAGAAGAACAATAGCACGAAATAGAAAGAACAATCCTTCTCTCTCCTTTGGAAGAACATTAACATGAAAGAGGAAGATGAGTTGTTTTTTTTTTTTTTAATCACGAGTAATTATAAAATTTTAAATAAATTAAGGATTAAAATTAGAATTTAGAATTAGAAATTAAATTATCTTTTCAATAAAAATTAAAATTAAAAACTAATTGAATTAAATTATATTTTTTAAAATATAAAATAAAAAAATAAAATTTCCTAAACTCTCATAACAAAAATAATATTAAATATGTACGCCACCAAAGTTAAAGCTGGTAATTTATTGCGAGCAATATCAAATCTAAGATGACGTACTACCTAGCAATATGATTATAAAAAAGTCAAAGTTAATTGTGCGAAGATCGATGACAACAACAACAATATATCCATTAGAATATATTATATTATAAAAGAGAAAATAGTAAACAAATTAATGGCGATTGAAGTGGGGGATGGTAGTAAATGCTTATACTGTTATGAGTCTCGTTAGTGTCTCCTGGTTAGGGTTCTCTTGCCTCTACACAGAGAAGTGGTTTAGGGTTTGTTTGTTTTGAAAGAATGAAAAAAAATGAAAGTGCTGAAATTAAAAATAATAAAATTGAGATGAAAGTTTGATTGTTTATTATTGATGAAAGAGATGTAAAAAGATATGGAAGTTTTAAATTATGAAGGAAAATAATGAAATGTCAATTTATTATAAAGTATTATTGCGCATGGTAACTTATTTCATTTCATTTTTTAGATAAAAATAGTATATGTGAATCCCGTATATTTTAACAATTTTTAACTCTCGTTTTAATTATTTTAAACATCACAATTGAAACACTCTTAATTTCTTTCACAACTCATAACTTTATTTCAGACACACGTTATAAAAGTTTGAATATCATAAAAATTATAAACACGGATATATATATATATATATATATATATATATATATATATATATATATATATATATTATACTAATTAAGAGTATGTGGAAAATAGATGTTGCATAATCTTTTTCTAATGTAGTGAGTGACTTTCTCTCATTAAATATGTCCCAATGTGGTATCTAAGTTGTGGTCATGATAATCACTCAAACAAGAGTAAAGAACCTTACCACCCATTAACATATATAACACTCACTAATTAATGTGCCATTTAGGGTACGTAGTAATCAGAAATGTTTTTAACAAATATTGAAAATCTGATTGATGATTTCACATTTATATATAGTTTTCATGAACAGATTATCTATTTTACATTTGGTGGTAAAAATATAGTAACATTAATTCCCAATCTTGTTAGTGTATGGTGTACCCAAAGCATATTATATATGTAGTGGTTATGATGTATGATTTCTTTTCAAAAAATATGCTGTATGATTTTTTTATGAATAATAAGTTTATTCATTGAATACGAGCGTGTCATGCACTAGAAAATATAAACAGTGGTTTAACATGTCCCCCCACCATGCCAAACAAACTGGTCGTGCACTACTAATTCATTTTTGATGGATGATTGTTGGTGATGGTGAGATCAGCTTAAACAGGTGTAGCTACAATTCTCTAAATGATTGATTTGAATCAGTGTTTCTTTTCTGCCGTAGAAATATGATCAATCGTATAACCATATTTAGTATAAATTCTGATATTATATTAAAAAATTGATTAAAACCAATAATAGTTTACACAAATAGTAAAACTATTTCTTAATCGGGTAATTTAAGATTTTAACAGTGATGTTGTGTATGAAATAAATCATGTTAAAAGAAAAAGACCCACAAAAATACTTAAGGATAATGTATGTATGTCTTGATATGACACTGATTCTAATTAATACATATTAATTATAGACTTAATTATAGTTTAACTTTGATTTTTTTTTTTAATTATTAAAGTTTACATTTTTTTTACCAATCACAACATTAACTAATTAAATTTAGTTATATAATTTTTTTACTAATAAAAAAAATGACTCAATTTTAAATTAAAAAATTAATTTTATAATTAATAAAACAATAGATAATTTTTTTTCAAAAAAAGAACAAAATTTTACCTATTTTTTTCTAAAAAACAAAATTAACTTAATGAGATTTAACTATCTAATTTTTAAACTAATTACGAAATAAAAAATTATAATAACTGAGTCAATTTTAAATTAAAAAAAATTATGACTATTAAAAAATAATAGGTAATTTTTTTTTAAATAAAAAAAATTAATATTAAATTTCACATTCAACCTTTATAATTTAACTTTTAAATCAAAATTATAAGATTTTAAAAGTAAATATTCAAATTAAGAATTAGAAACTAAAAAAAATTAAAATCTTAAATATATGAAAGTAAAGACCAAATTACAATTAAGCAATAATTATATAATTATACTCTGTTTTCAATGAAAAAAAAGTACTTTACTATTGTGGAAAATCTTGTAAACAGGGTAAATAAATAAAGAGTACCCCTCATTACTCTTGTCTCTGTATATATTAGAACTGAAGTGGATATACAATCATGCTGCAATACGTAGTGGACGTTGCATCAGATGTCTAAGGCTAATTGGCCACGACATATATATCTCTCAAATAATTCCAACTACTAATTTTATTATATGTTTTTATGTTGATATGGATATTGTTGTAAAAAGCATTCACCCTCAAGTTGTTAGAGGCTGATGCAATTGTAATTTCTAATCTGTAGATTACTCTAGTAATCATGTATCAACGAATATATATAAGCTTCCATGACATTATGTTTATAAGCGATTATTGATTCTCTGTCATATCAGATTAATCCCATTTAACTCTCCAATCTCAAATCCACTAATAATGTAACCAATCCTATAATCAACTCAAATTTTTAAAGAAAAAAAAAAAACGTCATTTAAATAATCTATTTATTCTCGTGTTGATACGCTTAATATACCAAAATAGTATGATTCCTTTGCCGTACATCTTATTGTTGATACATTTTTTTAAGGATTCAACACTCATTAATAGATGTAATTTGAAAAGAGATTAGATCTTTGGGTTCTTTTACAGTGGGGGGTTGTTTCTTGTTTTAAATGTCTTTCTAAAATCACTACCAATGAGTTGAACTGTTAATTTGAAGCTTTCATGATACGTTAGACTTATAAATAAAAAAATAAAAAATAAAAATCTCTGTTTCTCTTTTTTTTCTTCTTCTTATCTGCTATGACAGTTTACTTGTTGGTGTTGATTAAAAAAATTCAGATTCGTTTTTTCTCTTATTATAAGATTTTAATTAGATATCTGAATTTTTTATTTTATTTTCTAGTGGATGCTAGCATATAGCAGCATGATACAAAGTCATATCCCAAAATTAATTACTTTTTTAGAGGGAGGAGACTCTGTCATATACTCTTTCTGTTGTTGTAGATCAGAGCAAAATTGTTGTGAATCTAATACCATAAAAAATAATGCTGCCTAATCATCCACTAATGTCTATTTCTTAGTTAAAGTTCCAAAACAGTTAATTAATCCAACTAAGAGCTAACCTCAGCAAAAACTTGTTTGGTCACCTCAAATTTTCATTTTCAAATTGCCATTTTCCTTATGCCTTTTAAAGAAGCCCCATGTTTGAAGTTTTGAAGGTTTAATTCCAAAAAATTAAACCAGAAGAAGTTTGTTAATTATGTTTGAAGTAGTTTGATATCTGTTTTTACGGTGACATTAGTAGGAAAAATTATTGATTTAGTTAATAATTAATTTTCATTGAAAGACTTGTTTACTTGTTTTTAAATTTTTTTTAATGAGAAATTCGAGTTTAATGATGATATATTTATCATGTAAAATATACTTACATTATACTTACATTATAGTTTTACATTTTTAATTAATCACAATCTTTTAGATGATTTTTAAAATAATTTTATAAATCAGTTAAAATTGTAATTAATTAATCATGTATAAAATATTATATCACCATTAAGTTCTTTTATATCTGCGTTCATTTGGAAGAAATATTGTGCTAATATTCCATATGAATCAAAGTTAGAGCAAAACGTGGCGTTGGTTGGTGGTGTTGTATCTAACATTTCATCCTCCAAATTGGGTACTTAATTGACACATGACTTTGACAGAACCATGGATTTGCATTTTTAAAGGAGTTTTAAGAATCAGAATTTGTGTGCAACGCATTTTATGGAAGTGTGTAAAATCTGCATCTCTCACTGGTCTCCTACTTCATCCCATGGTACGTTGCATCACTTGGAATAAGTGACGTATGTATATAACCAAAACAGTTAATTGATGTAACAGTATATAGTCTGTGTTGTGTTCATATATGACTGAATAATTTATATAAAAAAAATTTATGTTCGATTTTTATCATCATGCGTAAAGTGAAGTTATATGAACAACGTTATTCTATTAAAAATGAGATTAGTGTTTGATAAAATAAGTTAAGAGATACTCTTAATCTCTACGCTTAGAAAAAAAAAAAAAGTGACATATGCATTCATTTCTCCTGATATCGAGTGAGTGAAAGACATGTTGCATCACATTGAAACTGGATGCTTATTCATAGATAGAAGAGAATGAGAATCTGTCCTTGAAAACAAGAGTGACATATTTTTACACTGATATTCAGGGGATATATAATCTCTTCACTACTCTTAACTAACAGAATAAAATCTTTCAGCTCTGATTATTCATCAGTCTATGAGCCTTAATTAATTAATCCAACCTTATCTAAGTCCAAATTAAATAAATCATCATCCATTGAAATTAGAACATTCCCGATTTCCCGTCTTAGTTCTAATTAGTTGATTATTTCTTGTTGCAAGTCTATGTCAATTTAGAAACTGTAAACTTTTACTATTATTTAGAATAAATGGTTGACTCTCAGCTACAGATCTTGTAACCTTATGGGAAAAGAACTGTGTCTCTGTCTATGAAAAAAAATAAGCAAAAGAAATAGAAATTCTTTATTCCTATTCCTATGCACGATTAGTGTAATAGAATCGTATACATTTAATGTACTGTCCCGTCATTTAATGAAACTCGATAATTCATAAAAATATCAAATTCATTGTATGATAGTACAGTATGTTAGGTGATAATATAAGAGTATTATCTCTGTTTTAAAGTTGGTTAAATTTGATTCCCGTGTAACTAAATATGAATCGTTAACTATAATCATGATATGTACACAAATTAGTCTTAATCATAGATTTTAAATGTTATATATTTTGAAACGGAGGAACTAGGAAGTACTGTATAGATAATGCTTTGATTGCTTTGTTTCAAACATTCGCATGTAATCTTTCATGGTTTGCGTTGCAGTGCTGTGCTCTAACTTTACTTTAATATTCTGCCAACCGTATAGCAGGAAACTTGAGTCTTATATGATTAGATAAGTTTGAATTCCAATTAGTTAATCAATTAATTAATTAAGATGACAAAGAAGCAGCATCTAATGCTGAAACTAGAGAAAACTTTCATGTACGACTAGACCGTTTATACTTGCAATTGATGTCAGCAATTGTTCCAAAGACATGACAACAACAACATTCTGAGAAGTGAGAATTATTCACTTTGTAGAGAGAGAAAGAGAGAGAGAATTTCTGCAATGTCAAATTTCCTTTCACCAAAGTGTGCAAAAAATTAAGTTACATTATGGACAGTAAGGTCCACACATAGGTTCTAATCAAAAATACAAAAAAGAAAAAGAAAGAAAAAAGCCTTAGTTAATTTTCCGAAGAAAGATGGTGAGTTGAGTACACAAAACAAAACCCCTTTCAATTTCTCTGCTCTCATCAATTAACGACCCTTTTTTTTCATTGCAGCCTCAATTATTCATCCCTTTATAATCTCCACCACTTTAAACTTCAATGGCTACCCTTAACTCTCTGGAGTCTTCAGCTTCAGCTTCTTCATGACCCTTTTGCATCTCAATGTCGTTGTTCATTTCAGCATCTTCCACCACAGTCTCCAACCTCCCATTTTCAGAACAACACTTCAATACCTCAACGGTTGTCTCTGCTTCATTCTCTTTGTTCTCTTTGTGTTTGCCCCACAGAACAGAGTAAAGTCCTATTACTATGATAATAGCACCAAGAACCCTGAAAATCACACGTTAAGATAAATCCACATCAGTAATGGGATTAGGATTAGCACCGAAAAAACCTTTCACTTCTTCACCCGTTGTTTACCACTAGCTTTTTTAAGATTGCGATGCTTCAACTTTCATGTAATTAAAAAACACAACCTTTTATTAGTTTATGATAGAAGAGAGAGTGACTCGTTGTTAATTATGAAAGCGAACTTTCTTTCTTTCTTTGTGCCTAAAAAAATACATGAATATATATGATGAGTACTACTACTTACCCTCCAAGATATATTTTTTCTGCAAGGATGAAAGCGCCCATGATGGCTACGATGATCATCATCAAAGGGCTGAAAGCAGTTACGAAAACAGGCCCTTTTTTCTGCATGACAATCCCTTGAACATAGTAGGTGATACCTGATGATATTATTCCCTGTTCACCAAAGTTTACGTCCATTTAGACTCTCATATCATATATATCATATCGTTCAACAACAAACAAACATAGAAATCATTATATGATCCGAGACATAATCGAGTTTTTTAATTTAAGAAAAATAGTTAATAAAACTCGATTACATGTCATAAAGATTAACTGAGACCGATGATCTTAGACCATATAATAATTTATCAGAGATAGAGGCTTACAGCATAGGCTGCAGCAAGAAGGTTCATGTCCCAGCCAATGGTCCAAACAGATGGTTTGTGCTCCATGACAAAGGTAACTGCAATTGACTGCAGTGTACCTAAGGCACACACAAGTGCTGTGAGTGACAGCTGAGCAGGGTATTTCCTTAATGTCACAGCCTGCATTAATCACAACAAAGACTTTGTCAATGATTAAATAATGTACACGAGAACTCTTTCCCCACTGTTTGAATTAAACACTTAAATTACTTGCCTGGAGGATGAAGAAAGAAGCCCATGAAAAGGTGGCTAGTATGAGAAGAATAGAACCCTTGAACCAATCCTTTTCACCAGAATCAGTGGTGTTCTCAGGTACATAGTTTCTGGGGTGGTGCATGTACTTAGACCCCAAGAAATTGATAACTTGCCCTTTGTACAATGTCATCAACATGGCCCCAGCAACTGTTACCACAGTTCCAATCACCTTTGCTTGGCATCTTACTTTTCTCATGTCCAACTTCTCCATCCTAATCCATCCCAACCATAGAGTAAAACCATGTTATGTCATCTCAAAGCAATAAAAAAAAAAAAAAAAGAATTAAGATTAAGATAACTGATTGTGTATTTATATATATATATACCTGAAAATAGCCGCCATCACAAATGTCATTGCAGGGAGAACGTTGCTTATGGCACATGAGTAGGTAGGGGAGGTAAATTTCAACCCAGCATAGTATAAGTTCTGATCAATCACAGGCCTATAGGAACAGAACAGAACAGAAAAAGAAAAAGAACAAATTTTAGAACTTTCTTTTTGAATGCATCGATCATAATGAACACCGGTTTCTAGAGCAAGAAATTAAACCACTAACCCAAGTAGACCCAACACGAATATTTGCATGAACGTGAGAAATGAAATCCTGGGCCTCACTTTCCTGCCAATGACAAAGAAAAAATAGAGAGATTGATCAGAAAATGATTCAAAAAACAACAACGAAGCCAAAGCTTTTAACTTTTCTTCTGAGTGATAGGTACCTCTCTAGAACAATAGCAAACGGAGCAATAGCTGCAGTGGCAAAAGCGTGTCTATAAACCACAAGCACGTAGTGACTCATTCCACGGTTGAGGGAAACCTTGGTGATTATGTTCATACCAGCAAACCCGAATTGCAGAGAAATCATAGCTATGTAAGGCTTGCATCTCTGAAAGAAACTCCCACAATACCCATCTCCTTCCATTTTTTTGTTTTGTTTTTGTTGATGTGTACGAGGTAAAGGATGGTACTACTCTGAACCAGGAACAGAGTTAGTTTGTGTTATGTTGTGTTGTGTATACAGAGGAAGAACACTTGTTGTTGCTTGTGTCTCCTAAGTGAAAAACGTTACCCCCACTATGGTATTTATAGCGTACTCATCATGTAAGTTTGTAACAAAATTAAATTTGATGATTCTTTTGATTTGAAGCGTGTAAGAATCTCACCTTCACACGTGACCCCCCCTTTTTTTGCACTAGGTTTTTTTTACGTAAGCCACAGGATTTTCTTATTTGTTGTGTGTGTGTGCAAGAAACATTATGGATTCCACGTGGCAGTAATTGGGTTGTTTTTATTTATTTATTTACTTGTGGAACTTAAGTGTATGGCAATCATTCTGTTAATGTAGAGTTCTTGTACATGATGAATTTAACTTGGCGAATCATTCATTTTGGTAGTTTAGTTTGCCTGAAAGCTTTTAATTATAGAAAATCTTGAAATGACAGCTAGGAAATCACTTATCACTGGATCATTTAAAAGTGTTTTTTTTTTCTTGTTTAAAATGCTTGGAAGATTTAATCTAGAGCTAGTAACTGGTTTTTCACAGAAAATCTCTTGTGATCATAAATCTCTTCCAAGCTATAGTCAGCTAGGAAGATTTAACCACATCTGAACATCATAAATCTCTTGTGCCCACACCACACATTCAAACTGAGAAACCTTAATGTTCTTACCAAGTTATGGATAAGTCCTGGATCTTGGCCTCCTTCATTCAGTTCTAACTAATCTCTGATGATGAATGCGGTGGTGGGAGTATTTACAATGATACTCTGATATCTAAAAGTCCGTAACAATTTTAGACATGTATAATTATGAAAGAGAACATATTTTGGATTTTGAAACTTTAGGTGTATATAGATGATAATAATTACGGGAAAGTAATTGTCGAGCTCTAACATAATGGATGTAAAAGTTACATGATCTTGTTTGTCCAAGTAGTGACGAGCTCCCATTATGATCTACTTAACAAATGAAATATGCCATCGTCATTAATTAAAGGCATTCAAGTAAACCCCTTAATTTGGAAAAGCATTCAAGAATTAAGTAAACCCCTCAATTTAGAAAAGGATGGATGAAACAAAAATAATTAAGGGGAGAAGAGGGAGAGAGAGTTGAAAAATGTTTATATATTTTGTTCTTTTCTTTTTTATAGGTAATTAAATAGAGTTAAAAGACAAGAGACAACTTGGAGGAGAGAATGAAGTGCATAAACTGGTCGTACTTGAAGATTTCGGTGTGCCTTGCATTTTTAGCATGACCAAGTTGTGTTTGGTGTGATATCCAATGTAATATATATCTATTGACTTTTACTCTTTTGTTATTTTCTGATGACATCAAGTACACCAAACATATCGTAAAAGATATATAGCTAGGTCGACCTTACATGATCATGTTGAAGATTTAGAATTCCTTACTAATTCATATGCTGCAATATTGGTTCTTGACAAGACACCAAATAGGTATACAAATTAATCAGCCATTTTGATTATTCGTTGAAGAAAGCAACTTGAGCAATATTGATCAGGAAGAATTTCACCCTATTAATCCTTAGAATATTCGGTGATTAATTAATTAATTTCTGATATGCAGATATGCGTTTTCGTGGAAATGCAAAAGTTTGGTGACTTTGCTCTTATTTTCCTTTGATAACATATTACTGCTCTGTGCATCTCAGAATTTATGCATGTCTGCTGATATCTATCGTGTAAAGAATTACTAAGGTGTATTCGTTTCGTGGATTTTTATTTTTATTTTTTAAAATTTTGATTTCATTAATATTTTAAAAAAAAATCCCATAATAATAAGTCATGCATGCTCCAGAGTGCTTCCAACCAACAACGGAATCTTGTTCCTTTTTCACCACATAAAAGAAGAGAGGAAAAATCAATATTATTTTCTCGATCAACTTTTTTCCCCTTCTTTTTTATTTTTTTAAAGTAAGTCTTAGCTTTTAATCATAGATTCATAATAATTCCTCTGCAAGTACGTACTTAAAGCTTCATGTTTTAGGTGCAAAAAAGAAAATATGAAGCTTTAAGTACTTAGAGCTTCATATGAGTTTGGCATGCTAGCTAATATATTGTACTTAATAAATAATAATCATCATAAAGCGTATGTTACACTTTATTTCGGAAATATTCATACAATTCAACTGCACCAAAAATTATTCATATATACAATTCAACTTGCCCCAAATTTTATAACTTGCAACCACACATTTCATATGCACTGTTCTAAAATAAATCTAATTAACAGACTGTCTTTCATTATTTTCTTCTAATACATAGGTTTCCATATAGATTAAAATTGTCATGCATGATTAATCATGCATTTTAGATCGATGAAGAAAAAAGATAATATCTAAATCTTCGTCACTTCAATTAATAATACTTATTAAAGTTAGTTAGGGAAAATTATAAGAGTGGACAACCTAGTGTAATTGTGTTGATTAAAAATCATGAAAACTTTACAAAAGTCCACAATTAACCAAAGTTCCAAATTATGGGGTTCCAATTCATTGAATCATAAACTAATTTCATTCACACTGTCTAGCTGTTATTGATCCAAGAAAATTTTACTAGAAATTAAATACAAAATCTTTCATTAAATGAACTATTCTCACACTTGTAAACACACTAGAGTCTTATAGCGCCAACCTTTAGATTTTAGAAGAAGTAGTAATTTACCTAAAAAGTAAGATGTATGCTTAAAAATGTATATATGAAATAATAATGAATTAGTGTTGTAGCTATAGGAGGACCACAGAAGACAAGAGGCATGTTATTAGTGTATATATCTGGAGCAGAATTTCCACAGAATGGTTTGAAAGTGCACACTGATTTGAGTGGTCACTATTGTTGTCTCAGCAGAGTAGTGCAGTATCTCAACACAAAGAAGAACGCAGCACGCACTTCCTAAGTGATACGCATTCAAAAGTAGGGTGTTTGATAGGACTCGCCAGCCATGGGGTGTTCTTCCTTTGCTGGAAAGTGCACCAATTTTATGAAGAACCTCTCTTAGGATAGGCTTTTTTTTTTTTTTTTAATAAAAATATATATTATTTAATCTTCCATACACAGATACTAAGAAAAACCTTAAATATCTTCAATTTTAAACAAATATCATTATAATAATACTTTGATTTTTTTTTTCCTATCACGGATTTTATTGAGACAAAAAGAAGTTCAATTTATAAACTTGTGATTATTGTTGGTATGAAAAGTACCTTTTCATACACGGTAAAAATTAAATATAAAATTTTCTTTTAAATAGATAATTTTTATAAGGTATAAATGTAAAATGTCTATTATGCAGTTAGTTAAAGTGAATAAAGGTAAATTTGAATTGAAAAAAGAAGAAAAATTAACACACTTTAAATTGTTTACAATGGCAAGTAAAAACTTCTACAAAATAACAATTATTTTTGTTCTGATTTAAAAATTTTGGGATGATAGAAAGATTAGTCAAATCAAGTAAGAGTGGAATCTGTCTAATTTCATAGCTAAGCCTTGTTTATATAAAAGGTTTGGAGATAAATATTTTTATCTCTTTATTTAGAGATAAAATACTATCTTTATTATACATAAAACAACATCTTTATCTTTTTACAATTATCCTATAACTATTTTTTTAATTATCTTCATGATATTATCTCTCGGTTAGAGGGTGGTTAGGATCTTGTTCGGTAGTAAGTAGATCAGCAACCGTCCGATTGGTAAAATGATCGAACGGTACACAACCCCTCAGTCTTAAGCGCGTAGCACGAAGAGACTAAGGTTAGTGTTGTTCAAGTAGTCGACCTTTGCTTTTTTATCTTCAACGTTTGTTTAAATAACGATAATCTGATCGACAAAATGATCAGACAGCATATAGGCCTTCAGCCTTAAGTGCATAGCGCGAAAAGACTAAGTTTTGTTTTATTAAAGCGATCAATCTTTCTTCCTTTGTCTACGATGTCTAGTTGATTGACAGTCGTCTAGTCGACGAGATGGTCGGATGGTATATAACTCTTCTAGCCTTGAATGTGAAGCGCGAAGATGCTGGATTGGCTTGCCTTTAGCCGATTGATTTCAGTCCCTTGTTGACTTTTCGTCGGTGTTTGGTTGATCGATCATTCAACTATTGCATGATCGGCTTGAGTACATAGCTCCTTTAGCCTTGAGTGTGAAGCGCGAAGAGGTTAAATCTTGTTATATTGAAGCAATTGGCCTTTCTTCCTATGTCTACGATGTATAGTTGATTGATGGTCGTCTAGTCAACGAGACGATTGGATGGTACACAGCTCCTTTAACCTTAAGTGTGAAGCACAAAGGGGCTAGATTTACTTGTCTTTAGCCAGTTGATTTCAGTCTCTCATTCACTTGTTGTTGATGTTTAGTTAGTTGGCCATCGCATGATTGGTTTTTTATTGAGTGAGACATTCATGTATTGTTTTAGCTTTCTCAATGAGTTTCTTTTTATATTCTCTTGTGTCACGTGTCACATGTTGGTTGGTCTTTCCACTTTGTAGGTTTCAAAAGTGAGCATATTTTAGATGCAAGGTCCAGGTCACTGTTTTGGTGGTATCCGAGTCGAATCTAGTGGTATCCAAGTCGAATTTGGTGGTATCCGAGTCGTCTTTATACCGAGTCGAATCTGGTAGTATCTGAGTCAACATACGTAAGCCGTATTTTTTCGAGTCGATATATGTAAAGCCATATTTTTTCGAATCGATATACGTAAGTCGTATTTTTCTGAATCGATATACGTTAAGTCGTATTTTTCCAAGTCAATATACGTAAGCCGTATTTTATTTTTTCGAGTCGATATACGTAAAATCGTATTTTTTCGAATCGATATACATAAAACCATATTCTTCCTAGTTGATATACGTAAAGCCATATTTTATTTTTCCGAGTTAATATACATAAAATCATATTTTTTCCGAGTCGATATACGTAAATGATATATGATGAATGCATGCAGAAATAAAACCTAGGTATGGGGCCGGCCCCCTCTACTCTACGAATGAACTAAGGATGCAAATACCTGGAAAATGGCTAAGTAAAGTGTTTTAGGACTTAACTGTAGTAGAATAGGAGAATTCAAAGTTCCATAAGTTCTTGTTTCAAGTGTCATGTCGCCCTATGAGTTCTTGTAGGGTAAAGGGGGTGTTTTCTCTCACTCCTTTTAGGGGAGTATGATTTGGGTTTGAGCTCGTCATTCTCTTTGATTTTCAGATACGTGGTGTAGGGATTAAAGTTTATCGAGCCCCACGGTGGGCGTCAATATTCTGGTTTAGAAATTTTGAGGTGATAGAAAGTCTAGCCAGAACAAGTGAGAGTGGAATCTGCCTAACTCCATTGCCAAGCCTTGTTTATATAAAATGTTTAAAGATAAATATATCTTTACCTTTTTACAATTATCCTATAACTATTCTCTTAATTATCTTCACGATATTATCTCTCAGCTAGAGGATGGTTAGGATCTCATTTGGTAGTAAGTAGATCAGTAACCGTCCGATTAACAAAATAATCGGACGGTATACAACCCCTTAGCCTTAAGCGCATAATACGAAGAGGTTAAGGTTAGTCTTATTCAAGTGATCGACTTTTGTTTCTTTATCTTTAACGTTTGTTTGAATAACGATCGTCTGATTGATAAAATGATCATACATTACAATTTTAAAAAGGAGTAAGTAGTTATTTTAATTTATTTTATTCAATTCATGGCATAAAGTTAGCATTATGATTAAACACAATATGTGTATATATTATACTTTATATTTATTTGCGGATTAGAGTGTGGATTATATTTTGGAGTTTGGACACTTTTGGAAACTTCGTGGCAACGAAGTACATGTCGGCTTAGCAGTACATTTCATATTTTACAAATGGCTGTACTACACATACAGTAAAATCTTTACATAGTTAATCTATACTTTTCATTATCTTTGTACTATATAGTAAACTTGAGTGCGCGCGTGATAGCTTGATTTGAAATAAAACAAAATGAAAAAAATAAAAATAAAGAGTTGGAATAGAAGAGGGAATGAATTATACAATTAATTATATAGATCTAGCTCCTCATCATCACAGTGAAAACCATTATATAGACCAATTAATTAATAAGAAATTCATAGCCAAAACTTTCTGTAACTTGAAATTTATCTTAGTAAGTTAACTAATTAAGAACACTGCTATGTACGAGATAAATTAAGTTGTGAAAGGTTTAATTTCAGTCAATTAGTTATTTTTTCACAAAACACACTGAAATCAAAATATACGTGAGAAAACAGACAAATATTTCCAAAGGATGGCACGTATTATTCGTGCAAATGTAAATAGTTTTGTGCTGTTTTACTTTAACGTACTAATGAAAAATATGATTTTTTTTGAACTACACAAAATATATATGTGACGAAATGAACCACTGAATGCAGAACATGGATTTCTCTTTCCTTTTCGATCTCATAAATTTAGATTTTAACATACTTTGAATATGCGTGAGCTTACCCTAGACAAATATCATATATGTATTCCATTTTGAAAGCAATACATAGTTGTTATATATTCATCAGATTTTCTTTGTCCTTTGCTCGCAAATCATTGATACCACGTATTCTCCAATCCAATGTATTTATTTGCTTATGTCACTTCTCTTGCTTTATCATGGCCCATCGTTAATTAACATCAACAAAAGTTTGAGACATATCGTAATTTAACATTGGTATGTATAAATTACACCGGGCGGTATTATTTGATTTTTTTTTTATAATAATATA
The DNA here is from genome assembly GCA_014843725.1 of Amphicarpaea edgeworthii. NCBI lineage: Eukaryota > Viridiplantae > Streptophyta > Magnoliopsida > Fabales > Fabaceae > Amphicarpaea > Amphicarpaea edgeworthii. The sequence goes on from CM026325.1 coordinate 9,689,037, forward strand.
TAAAATGAAAATCAAAGACAACAATATCCCCTAAGAGGACATGTAATGTTTTAGACCACAAATCAACAAAATTAACCGCCACATACGAAGGATTCCTTGATAGCCAGCAATTATAGCACACTGACCCTACTTCACCATATCGACCATGCATAGTGCACATAACACACTTTGGAAGCTGATATGAAACATTGTGAAATGTCTAAAATGCCCTTCTTAACTCGCGTCAGCACTCAGCAAATGCAACTAGAGCAGTCCCCAAGTGGCTTGGAATAGGTGTTTGAGCAAAAGTGGCGCATCACAGAAGCGAAATGGGGATCTAATCAGTAATCACAAACCAATCATCACGACGTTTTTGTCTCCTAAATGTGACATGCATATAACATATATAGCTAGGTCCAATGACATAATTCAGTGACCAACTTGGAACGGTCTTGTTTGATTGTTTGATCAGTATCTTTCACAGGGACAACCTTGGAATTTTCTCTTCTCTCATTATTTGCGTGAAATATTTACATGCTTTACCGATGATAACTATTTTTTTATTAAAAAAATTAGCCAAAAACATTTAGGGAGGTCTTTTATTCAGTATTTTTCTCAAATCTTATTTAAAGAATTCTAGTTTTAATGACGCCAACATAACTTTGGTTGTCTCTTTAACCTTTCTTATACATTACTTAAAGAATTTGAGTGATCAGGAGAACTATAGTCACATAAAAAAATAATGATTAATTTTCATTATAGACCATGAGTTTACATAATATAAATATTATTTTTTCAATCTCAACAAATTTATTTCATACTCAAGTTGATTAAGATTCAATCCTGAGTCATTTAGTTATAGGTCAAGCAACACAAGTTGCTACCAACCACTTATGTGTGTTTTAACCTTTCTTTTTAAGATTATGAAACTAAGTAAAAGTTTAAAACATGTACTAGGAAAGAAAAGATAGTGAAGAAGAGACAAGAGGCGTTAGATGCTGCCCTTCACTACTATTTGTGAGGTGAAAGAGCAAGTGGGGGTGTATGCAAGCATGGAACTGTAACGGGTCCTCTCAAGTAGCAAATGTTGGAGGCGAGTGAAGCAGTGAGGAGCCCAATGAAGATCCCTTACACAAGTTGTTTAGTGTTTTTCTGTTTTCACTTTCCCTTTTTTTGATTGCTCGAGTCATAGACTTTTCAACAGTATACGTAGCTAGGGTGTGCAAGATTTCCACTAGGGCTCTCTCATCATCATCAACAACATGGTTTTGATAATGGGGCTTGTGATGGATGCATGGGGTCGAGCTTGTTCTCAAAAGCAACCTTAATTTTATTCGTGTGACTATATATATATATATATATACTTTTGTTTTTGCTTATTTGCTTCCTCAATTTTTTTGTCGGTTTCTCAGGTGGAAGTTGGATTAGGTTGGAAAAATTTTCACGCATGGCATTGGCTGATGAGTTGCTAGCAAGGAGAGCACTACCACACAAGAGGACACATGCTTCTGATTTCTGATTCATCTATCTTTTCTTACAGTATGAGACTGAAGACAAATTATCATTTACTATGAGGTTTATTTGGACAGTGAGACACAGCCTTTCATTTTATAGTGATTTAAATCTATTACTTTCTATTACATTTTTTTTTGTTTTAGCTTTCTCGCTTAATTGTTAAAGAAATCAAGGCAGGAACTTTATTAGGACCTAAAATCTACCGTGTGATTTTCATCAGTATGTTTTGTTTAAGTTAATTGTGGTTGCTGTTACAATCATACTGCAACAAAACATGGAAAAACGACAATATGGCGACACTGTTTAACTTTACTTTTTAATCACTTCACTCACCATTTTCTCAAATGGACTGCTTCAAGACAAATGCTATGAAGCAATAGAAGTTACAAGTTTAATATCGATAGATTTGTTTTTTTTTTTACAGGATATTGATAGATTTGTTAATGTCCAGTATCATATCAAAATATTTATATCGATTGTAGCTAGTAAGAATATTAATTGAAGGATTAAATAATAAAGGAATAATATAAGAATAAAATACTCAATACATTAAAAATTAAAATGGTTATTTATTGTTATTTGTATTCATGTGGTCTAGCTAAAATAGTCACATATATGGTTTAATTTAATTCTTTCATATAATTTAAGAAATAACTCAAATAATTAAAATTGAAGGAATTTTAAAAAAAAAACGTTTAAATAATGTCATGTAACAACTTTAATATTATATATTCTGTCCAAAAAATTAATATTATATATAAATATATAGATTTGTAGAAAACGGCTGATATATTATCCTATATGCATGTTGACCGACATGATTAAAGAATATCTTTATCTTTATAAATATACAATTACAAATTTTCTTTAAAAAAAATATACAATTACAGATTAGCATAATATACGTATGCATCTTTGCAAGGCACCGGCCATAAAGTTATTTTTGACAAAGTTCAAAGTATATATCAACTAATTATATATAGATATATAAATAAAAATATGATGGCACAAGTGTTGCTACATGTGTCTGAGGCACAGTATCCTATTTGTTCACTCAAACTCTAATTGAAGTAAAAAGAAAAAGAAGGAAAACAAATAAATAAAGGACTTTCATTTCATCAGTCAAAGCTGAAATTTTGACTCATTTTGATCGTTGATTTCATAATTCAATGCGCAATCGCAAGGAGAAGACACCCTTCTTTTCATTATCTTTTGTGGAAAAAAAAAACTTTATGGTGAAAAAAACATAAAGGGCTTCCCACTAAAAAGTAATATAATACTAACAAATCATGCACACAAGTTTGTATCTTTCAAAACCAACCAAAACAAAAGCCCTCTCATCACTAGCTACTTTTTATTCCACGTTGTTTTGTACTCTACTCTAATACACTAGCCTTCAAAAATGTCCTTAGATGAATCAAACAAAAACCTCCGAGTTGTCAATTCTTTGTAATAAGACTACTCCTTTATACTTACTTTGAGCATTTATCTATATATCTTTCAAGTTGTTCGTTTGCTAATTAAATTAAAACATATCCGTTTCAGCAATAAAAGAGGGTCTATTATTGAATCCCACTTAAGTCCTCTTCCCCAAAAGTTCCTGGTCAAAAATCATTCTCACACAAACAAAATGATATGTCACAGATATCGAGTCCTTACAAATCAATCATTCAGCCAATCAAAGATGCATCTTTATGATCTTTCTTTGTCTAATTTAATACGAATCATCCACCGTCTTCACATAATTTATGAAAGCTCTCTATAATGCTTTCGCTTTATTAATTGCTTTGAAAGCTAAAGCTTAATTAATTTAATTTTATTCATTGAGAATATATACGTACTAATTAATCAAATTAAAGTACGTGCAATCTCATGCATGTAGCCCCCCCAATAGATCGAAGAACTTTGTTCAAGCCCATTCAATGTGGAATTGTCGTTATGGAAGGTTAGTGTTAAAGAATTGCAGATGTTATTTGAGGGGATCTAAAAGCAATATAACTAGGGTCCTTTGTGCAATTGACTCTAATTAAATTGTTGAGAATAGACTTTGTACAAATAACACTTGTGATATATAAACTCACTTTAGGGAGAGATATATTGAATCGAATTGAATACAATATGAATCTTTGATTCAATTCAATAATTTGTTTAAAAGTGATTTAAATTGGATTTGATGATTATATTTTTATTTTTATTTTTCAAAACGTGAAGTTAATATTAAATAAATCTAAAGGTATGTACAATAATCATAAGATTATTTCACTCGTGTACTAACAAATTGTTAAAAATTAAATAATTTTAATTATAAGAATATTTAACTATAGTGGAATGAGTTCACTATATTAAAATACTCGATTAACGACTTATTAGTGTCTTTTATTAGTAAAATATTAACTGATAGCAATAACAATAAAAATTAATACAATTAATATCTTCTTGATTCTTAAAGTTACAAATGAAATTAAACAATTCATTATATATTTGGAAATTAATAATATAAAGTACATGAAAACTAATCGTTGAAGATAAGAATATTGATCTCTTTCTCCTTTCGTTTTATGTGTGTTCACTACTACACGAATGCGTCTACTTTACAGAAAGTTTTGATGATGAATTAATTTCAATTGCAAGGCTTTCTCATTATAACAGGATATTCAAAAGTATTCCCTGTTCATGGTCAAATATTCTATACCTTTTTTTTTTCTTTGGAAAAGAATTGATAACTAGGACCAAACCTATGTTTTGATTCCACGTAGAAAAAAGCTCTCGTCGAATATTGCACCGTTTTCATGCAATATCATTCAGTGGTACAATTATGAGGTCTTATATATTTGGGTGATGCACACTCATATTAAAATATAAGTGAAATGTGTATTTGAGAAAAATAAAATTGAAAGCTTGGTATATTGCTGAAGTGAGAAAATAAATAAATGTAAAAATAATTTTGGTTGAATGTCGTCATTCTTTTGCGTATACGGTTTTATATTGCATATGGTGTAAACTGGAAAATATTATGTACAAGGTGCAGTTTTTTTGTGTTTTTGTCATTTAACTAAAGATTAATTCTATTTGTAATACTATGAAAGGGTTTTTACATATGTTAGAGTCTTCCTCCGTTAAATAAATTATTCTCATGTAAATACAGAATGTTTAACCACGATCAATTCGATTGCAACCGGAAGGGTTTGGGTGTTATTTTCTTTGGTGTTTTCTAATAATTTGTTAGGGGATTTTTAGGTGATTATGGTTTGACCAAAAAAATGCAGTTGGTGTTAGACTACTTCTTTGTTGAATTTTTTTGTTATATATAGCTTGATTTTGACACATCTTTTGTTAAACAATCCTTTTTTTTTTTTTTAAATATCTTCTTTAAAGCAAGAATTAAACAATAAAACTAGTACTTTCTGGCCAATGAAAAACTTTTTTCTTGATATCTCATCTTATCATGAAAGTGTTTATTCTTGTCCTTATAGATCTGGAATTCCTAATCCCTATCTAGGCGCTCTGTAGTTTGTTCAATGGGCCTAAAAAATATTAAGGGTGGCTCCAATCCATCTGATTTGGTTAGATACCATGCTTGTTAGTTTGGGGGATATAGTATGATGTGGACATTCTATGAACAATTAAGCTTGTACTTTTGAAACAATGATACTTTGTTTAAAATTAATATAAGTATTTATAAAATAATTAATTATTATATAAGTGATTATTTTATAAATAAATATAATTTATTTATTTAAATAAATATAAAACTATTTATTTTAAAAAGTAATTTAAATAAACATGTTGAAAAAATATACAACTACTTATTTTATTAAAATAAATATTTATTTCATCGAATAAATTTAAACAATCTAATCAAATATTCACTTTGAGCCTTGGTTGTACAAATGAGGCTAAATATATAGTAAGAGTTATTGAAAATTAATTCGAGGAAAAAATAACTATATATGGTTAAAACATAAAATGCTTTATAAATAAGTTTAATGTCCTTAATAAAATATAAAACTTTGATGTCCTAATGTGAGTAAGAAAGAAAACTTCAAGTTCAATATCATTTTTTTTATCACTGGATTATCCCCCAATTAGTTTTTTTTTTTTTTTCCGTTCTAGCTAGCTAGTTTAACAAATAAAAAAAACAGCAACATCCAAATGAGAAACTTTATAATTAAAATCATTGCCTTGACATACAAAATTCCTGTCTTTGTATTTTTTTTCTTTATTTTTAAGAGATTATTGATAAATATAACACATGCTTTAGCATATGATAGATATGCAACCAATGACATTAGCCATCACAATATTGGTATATATATGTTTCTTTTTTTTGGCCCATCTTGGATTTTATCTTTTTCTTTAATTTTCTCAATATTTCTCAACTTTAGATGAAATTAAGTATTATTGTGATTATTATCACTACCACAATCACAGTCAAATTTAGGTTTAATGTCACTTTTAATTTATTAAATTTTTTATTTTTTTATATTTTAGTCTATAATATTTTTGAAAGTATCATTTTGATATTTTAAATTATATTTTAAATTATATATTTTGGTTCATTTGAATAAAAACGTTAAAAACAATTATGTCAGGTAATAACTACTAAAAGCCATAGAATAATATAGAAGATGTTTGACTATGTTTATGCATGCCACATATCGGAAATGAGAAGACTTTAGATGTGAGATTTAGTTTTTTGTTACGATTAAACTCATAAAAGTGTACGTAATTACTTTTGATGATGCACATTTCTATTTTTTCCATTTATAAAAGACGGTTTGTTTCTATACTTTATAATAGGATAAGAATAAGAATAAGAAAGCATGCATATATGCGTGCGTATACACAACACTTGCTATACTATTACACGAATGAACTATAGATAATGACGCAACATGTTAATCTTTATTGAAGAGAGTAACAGTTGTGTGATTAAACAAGTAGCTTCTTATTTTGTTGAATCTACGATAGTGCTATTTCGAAATCCGAAGATAACGCGTAAATGTAGAAGAAAAAAAAAAGTGAGATCGATGAGATGGGGAGAATTGACGAGGCTATATATTATTAAGTGCAAGTGCATCTATATATGATAGAAAACAGATCGTTTTCATGCAAAGCATAACCATTTGTTAATATTGTTAGGCACATAATAACATCGATAAGGATATTTTTAAAATAATAATAATAAAATAAAAAAAGTTATATATGTTACATTCAAACATAAGTACTTATCCATGTTATAATGGACAGGCTTACAATCATCTCCATAATACCAAATTGGAGTTGGAGTTAATAAATTAATAGCACTACATATCGATCCTTATTTTTCTAGAAATAAGGAAGGAATTCAAAATGTGAAATTAATGTAAAATAGTTATACAATCACTTAATCATAAATAATTATACTCATAAAAAAATCATAAATAACTATGTATAATAAATTTATTATTTTTTTATGATAATATAAAATTAGTGTATCATGTACTATTTAACTCATTGATTTTTTTTTTAAAGAAAAAGAATCACCCAATTATATGCATAGTGTGGTGTATATACAGTGGAATCCACAATTCCATTCAATAAGCGATTATATTAGTCATTTGGGAAAAGAAAAGCTCACACTTGCAGCAAGTAAGATGAATTGACTTCTCTTGTTACTGAACAATATGGATATAAATTTGTACAAATGTCCACGGCATGTTTCTGCATATTGGTTGAAACTATTTTCAAACAAGTTGATAGCCCTTTTTAATAACATAAATTGTTCCTTTTTTTTTTCCCTAAGACACGTACCGTGGTTACAAATAAGTGCCATTTCTTTAGGTGGACGTGGACCAAATTAAAAGGACACTTATTTTCTGGAATTTGCATTGTCTTCAACCATTAGTTAGTAGTAGAAAAAGTAGAGCACCATGCACGCACCTAACCCACTAACCAATAATGACCACATCATTAACATTCAGCAGCATCGTTTTTCCACGTCCCAATGTCGAGATCATTCTATCCGTCGGTGAAAAAAACATGTTATCGAATATGAGTTGTCGTTTTTTACATTTTACGATCCTATTATTAGCTTTGGCATATTCGATCATATATTTATTGTCAAGTAGTAAAGTAATCGTGGTGCTAGCTGTTTTACATGTAGTGGATCCAATTCATTTTTGAAAAATAATCTTTCTTTGTAAAAAGAAAAAGTAAATTAAAATGAAGCATCGATGGTCATTTAACAAAAAAAGAATTACTTTATATTTACTATTTAATCTCTTTTGTTATTATAGTAATTTAAAATTGAATAATTGAAAATAAAAAATATATAAATATAAGAAATTTCCTTAAAAAAATCAAATTTAAAAAAATAAAACTTGAAGTAGGCAGAATAAATTGACCTTTTTAACTCATGTTGACCTATTCTATCCCATTTTTTGTGGATACAACCCGTTTCATCTCGTTTTTGGTGAGTTGACCCATTTTGTCTCCCTAAGTACATCTGGGAAGAGAATGGGGTGTAGTAGTAAAACTCTAACAAGGGGCATAATAGTCTATTTGAATTCATTATTTTAGCTCATAGGGTGTACCAAGTAAAGAATTTGGTGCATTAAGTGATTTCTCCATCTTTATCAAAGCCCGTTTAGCACAACTCCCAACCCATTCAGCATAGAAAAAACTCATATATCGCCCATCACCCCCAACGCTACTCTGTTTTTTTTTTTTTTACTTAACGGTACTCTAGAGTAGACACTTGAGTTCTTATATTTTATACACCCATTAATTACTAATATCCTATTAACATCTCTCATTTTTTTTCTCTCTCTCTTTTCTTATCACAAAGCATCATCAATCAAATTAGTCACTTATTTATCATGCCTCTCTATCTTACTGAAGGTGTATACCTAAGGTATCTAAAGATCATTTTTATGGACACTCCCTTTTCCATCGTTACATTAATTTATCACACAAATCTTCAACATATCATCCACCATCATTTGACACCCCTTAGAGTATATACAATAAATATATGAATTGTTTATATTATTTATGTGAACTTTATAATTTTACATATATATAAAGAAATTAATTTCAATATTAAAATTATTAGAATAAGTATTTGACTTAATTATGAGAATTTATTTATAATAAAATTTTATTAAGTAACAATTGCTTATACAAGATACTTAAAGTTACATCATATACTCCAATAATAAGATTAAACTAAATAACCAATTAAACATTCACGAAAAATACTATTATAACTACTTCGATGAATAAAATTTTTTAGAGACTCCATACTAGTTTATATCTTAAGAGAAAGTGAGAAAAATAAAAGCACAGATGATATGATTAGACTGGAACAAGAGAAGGTAGGTGTTTGTTTTAGTGTCTAAAATTTGGGACTCTTGCCCAATTCACCCCATCTTTGAACATTTATAATTTTCCGAAACAAAAGAACCAACAAAAGAAAAACCACCAATGTATAAGCGCGCATCTGTTTTTGTTTTTTTTATCCATATATGGTATAATATCATCAATTGAACTAAAAAAATCAAAGAATTAATACAATTATGTAAGGTCTCACTGCATTCATAATTCATAAAGATGAGAGTTATCTATTTAAAATAATTTGAATTAAACCTTGTTATTTTGATTTAATTAATCCCTCTAATTAATTTTTCTTTTTTCATTTACGTCTTTATTAGAACCGTTTTTCCAAAGATTAAATCAAATAAATTGAACTCAAGTCTTATTTATTTTCCTTTTCCTTGTCTTTTATTTTCCTTCTTTCTTTATACTATATTTGCTCCTTATTATAAGGTCCAAATAAAAAACAATAAACAGTTTTATATTTATCTTCTTTCTCCTCCAAGTCCTTTATATTATCAACAATTTCCTTGTGCATTTTGTGAATATTCCCAAAGCTTTACACATGTAAAAAATATCTAATACTTTTTATTTAACAAGTAAAGAAACTAATAGAAAAATACTGTAAGAGTATTTATAAATTTACTCGTAAAACAGTAATTTTTATTTAATATTTTGGAAACTTAAAAATTACCCAGTATATTTATTTAATAATAGGAACTATTGATTAATAAGTATATCAATCGAATATTATATGGTAAAGTTAAATTCAACATAATTATTAAAAATAAAAAAATATGTTAAATTAAATATTTCTAAATTTAATACAAAGTATATACTTATTAACAGCCTAATGAAATAGTATAAAATAAAAGCATACATAAATGTAATGACAAAATAATTTATCAACAAATAGATACAAATATCAAATACTCCCGTATGTATTAAATTAGATTGATACTATTATATATCACTTGAACAAGAGTGTAACCCATCTCTCCTCTTAATTTCTCTGCATGCAAATGGAGCTCTTATCCTTCCTCTTCCTCTCCCTTCTCTTCTTCTTCTATCTCTGCGCTGTTCAATTACTCGCTAAAGATAAACCCCGTGACAACAAAGGCTTCAAAGACTACCCTCTCCTCGGAACCCTACCGGAATTTCTTAAAAACCGCCACCGCTTCCTCGATTGGAGCACCCAAGTCCTCCTCAACTGCCCCACCAACACCTCCGTCTTCTCACGTCCCTACAAGCTCCACGGCGTCATAACGGCCAACCCCGACAACGTGGAACACGTGCTCAAAACCAGATTCGAAAACTATCCCAAGGGAGAACGCTTCATCCACCTTCTTCATGACTTTCTCGGCAACGGAATCTTCAACTCCGACGGCGGTCTCTGGAAAGTGCAGCGCAAAACCGCCAGCTACGAGTTCAGCACCAAATCGCTCCGAAACTTCGTCGTCAACGCCGTCACCTTCGAACTCCAAACGAGGCTTCTTCCGATTCTCTCCAAAGCCGATGAGTCAAACAGGGTTCTGAATTTGCAGGATCTGTTGGAGCGCTTCGCCTTCGACAACGTCTGCAAGCTAGCCTTCAATGTGGACCCCGCCTGCCTCGGTGGCGACGGCACCGCCGGCGCTGACTTCATGCGCGCCTTCGAGGACGCCGCGGTTCTCAGCTCAGGGAGGTTCATGAACGTGCTTCCGTATGTCTGGAAAGCAAAGAAGCTCTTCAACGTTGGATCAGAACGGAGGCTCAGAAAATCAAATGCCACCGTTCACGAGTTTGCAGATTCAATCATACGGTCCAGATTGGAATCCAGGGACAGTAGAGGAGACGAGGATTTACTATCGCGTTTCATCACAACAGACGATAGCTCCCCAGAGTTTCTCCGCGACGTAGTCATAAGCTTCATTCTCGCGGGGCGCGATACGACGTCGTCCGCGCTGAGCTGGTTCTTCTGGATTCTGTCCTCCAGGCCTGACGTGCGGAGAAAAATCCGAAACGAGATCGAAACGGCTCGGTCATCCTCCACGCGCAGTTCCGGCGGGTTTGGATATGAGGAGCTGAAAGAGATGCATTACCTGCACGCGGCGATTTCGGAGACCATGAGGTTGTACCCGCCAGTGCCCGTTGACACGAAGAAGTGTCTGGACGACGACGTATTGCCAGACGGAACGCTTGTCCGGAAGGGGTGGTTCGTAACGTACCACACGTACGCAATGGGGAGGATGGAAAGCGTGTGGGGGAAAGACTGTACCGAATATAAGCCCGAAAGGTGGTTGGAGAACGGAGGGTACCGAACGGAGAGTCCGTTTCGGTATCCGGTGTTTCATGCGGGTCCACGAATGTGCCTGGGGAAGGAAATGGCTTATATTCAGATGAAGTCGATCGCGGCTTCGGTGATGGAGAGGTTTGAGATTGAAGCACTTGATAAGGACACGTGTCCGGAGCATGTTTTGTCTTTGACACTGAGGATCAAAGAAGGGTTGGCAGTTAGGGTAAGAGCAAGGAATGGAAGGTAGGTTTATTCGTACGTAACAACATAAGCATTATCATTAAGCAATTTAATTTTGTAGGCGTTAGTGCCTTTTTTTTTTTTTTAATTTCTTTATTCATAAAAAAAAATTAAGCAACTTAATTAATGTATAAGAAGGGTCTAGGGCAAAGGCTTTTCTCTTTCAACTTCAACGGAGGCAGTCACACACACCTTTAGCATGAGTGCAAATACGTTGTTATTTCTGTTATTTTCAGGAAATATTTCCTTAATTAACGCAATTTTTATAGTATATAATATAACAACATGCTAACTTCCACGCTGAAGTTTCTAATAAGTAATGAAATAAATACAGGTCTTTTTTTTTTTTTCTCTGACACATATACAGAGAGTGAATGAGAGATCACAGGGATAAATATTGGTTCTAATGATCTTACAAATTACTCATCATAATTACTTTTGATAAATTATTTAGTTCCACGTTTAATTTTGCACATAGATAAGAAAAAGTAATATAGAAAATTTGATTCCTAGTTTAAAATTTATAATTTTTTTATTTTTAATTTAGACTTTTGATTTAATTAATTAATTTAAATAAAAAATTAAGTGAATTTTGAAAAAGTTAGGATTTAAATTTAATCTTTTTAATTTTTAAATGTTAGAATAACCACTAAATCAATGATTTAATTAATAATTATTATAAAATATTTATATATATAAATTTTTCACATAAATTTTATTTATTATCATATATTTATTTATTATTTTTTGTGTTCTTAACAGAAATTTAGTATTTTGAATAAAAGTAAAATAAAGGGAGTAATTTATAAAATAAAAAGTGAAATATATATAAAAAAAAATTACAACTAATAATAAGAGATGTTAAAAAATAAATGAAGAATAAATTAAATAAATTTTAATAATATTAAATATTAATTAAATAAAATTTTATAAAATTAAAATTTGTATATAATAAATATTTTTAATTTTTTTCAATATAAGTCGGGTCATACGGGTTAACTAGTGACCTACTAGTTCGAACAATGACCTAGTGTCTTGACTGGTTCAATCACCTATCTCAATTTTAAAACTATGATAGAGAGATATCGAGACACCAAAATTATTTAAATTATTCTTTCTTTATTTTTTAACATCTCTTATTATTAGTTGTAGTTATATATATATATATATTTCACTTTTTATTTTATAAATCACTCTCTTATTTTATTTTATTTTATTCAAACTATTAAGTTCTTGTTAAGAATACAAAAAAAAAAAAATATATATATGATAATAAATAAAATTTATATGAAAGATTTATATATATAAATGTTTCTAAATAGTTAATAATTAAATAATTAATTTATTGATTATTCTAATATTTGAAAACTAATGAGAGCTTAGTTTGAATCATAACTTTGTCAAAATTTACTTAGTTTTTTTAATTTAAATTAACTAATTAAATCAAAGGGTGAATTAGGAATACAAATGGTAATTATGTCATTAGTAAAAAATTAACTAATTAATTTTATTTAAATAATTATTATTTACAATAAAAAAAAGTCAACGTTAAAAATATCGGTCAATGCCTCAATTAACGGAGGGATCATGATTTTGAAAGTAAGGGAATCAAAATTAAGGATTTTAAATTAGGGACCAAAATTAAGAATTAAAAAAATAAAAATAACCAAAACTGGCAATTAATAAAAAAAATAAAATAAGAAAGAGGAGATAACTAATTAACAATGGGATGTGAAAGGATGGGACAAGGGAGAGGTATTTTAATTTAGCGAAGACAAAGTGGGGTTGGTTGGTGTTTCGGCCCAGCCTACAATAGCCGGGCAGTGTAGGATTTCCGTCCATTGGCTCGCCAATGTAATTATGTTGATTTCTGTTCGCATGATTTTTGGTTATTTCATATTGAGTTTAATTTAGATGCACCATGGGTTATGATGAACCGTGTATCAACCTTTTTTTCTTTTTTATTTGGTAAAATTATTAATTATAATTGAACACTTTGAATTTTGTGTTGTTAAAAACTTATTAGTTTATCAATTAAAAAGTATAAAAATATTTCAATTCAATTTTATATAAATCAATTTATTGTAAGCCATCTTTTAAACAATTTTTTTTAAAAAAAAATTGGTGGATCGAACTAACAAGTCGACTAGCTTGCCAAGCTGTAGCAGGGACAAGTCAAGGTGTTTAATTCACATGGACTATATTGGGTCAGCCTAGTTTAGTCCAACCCATTTTTTATGGATCACAATGGAATGAACCACAACGAGATGAGACATCCCGTTCTTATACCTCTATTTGAATTGTTGAAAAAACGGAGAAAAGAAATAATGATATTTAAGTAAAGTTATTAAAAAAATAAAGAATTTACATTAAAACTTTCTTTAATTAGTTTATTATGTATTATGCCAATTTTTAAGCATTTATATTTGTATTATGTTTATTACTAAATAAATTTGTTGATTGTGCATTTATTTTTGTCTAACTATAGTGTGATATAAAACTAACTAGAGAGATATATTTGAAATTGTAGATTAGTCCTAATAATTAATTAAAGGTAAACAACAACCTTTTATTATGTAAGTATACTCTTACATTTTTCCTCAAAAAAAAAAAGTATACTTATGCATAAAGTGCATGTACATTTTGTTAAGCAAAACGAAGATATATATTAGATAGCCTCCATAGATTATGCCACAAGTTGTGGCAATAAGCAAAGGAGGAAAGGTTACAATAAGAAAAAAAAGGCTTACAACTTACATAAAAAACCAACATAGCTCCCCTTTTTCACAAAAACAGAAAAAATCTACTTCAGCCTTTCCAGATACACTGTATATATCCAATAGTATTGTCCATGTATTAATAACGTGGTCGCAGAAGACACATTTGACCTCCCCATCATTAACAATTAATAACGTTGTCTCTACTCTCCACTCTCGATCAATTCTATCATGCGCAAGTTTCCATACCAATCCTTTCACTTTCGATGGAGCTGTTGTCCGCACAGTGTGTTGTAGAAGTCTGTATTTTCTGTATCTCCACCCTTATGCAACATCTGATATATATGTCTCCGTTCTTTCTAGCAATATTCCTCTCAAACGTATTATAAAAGGGCATGTACATATATATAATTAACTTTTAAAATAGATAGTTGTGAAATTGTGATAGTGAGCATAAATGGGATAAATATGATTTTAATCTAATTATTTTATAAATGATTTCATTAAAACAGCAGAATGGTACTATTCTCTATTCTATCACACACGTCACGTCACGTCACGTCACATGCACTATGGGTTACGGGATCTCCCATATTTTGGCTTTACGTACCCTACCCTAGCATCCATCCCTTACTCTTACCCTAACCGACAACCCTCCTTTGATCCTCAGTGTCAAAGATAAAACATGTTCTGGACACGTGTCCTTACCCAATGCTTCAATCTCAAACCTCTCCATCACTGAAGCCGCAATCGACTTCATCTGAATATAAGCCATTTCCTTCCCCAGACACATTCGTGGACCCGCGTGAAACACCGGATACCGGAACATACTCTCCGGTCGGTACGCGCCATTCTCCAACCACCTCTCGGGCTTAAACTCGGTACAGTCTTTCCCCCACACGCTTTCCATCCTCCCCATTGCGTACGTGTGGTACGATACGAACCACCCCTTCCCGACCCTCGTTCCGTCTGGCAATACGTCGTCGTTCAGACACGCCATCTGGTCAACAGGCACCGGCGGGTACAACCTCATCGTCTCTGAAATCGCCGCGTGCAGGTACTGCATCTCTTTCACCTCCTCGTACCCAAATGCGCCAGCACCGCGCGTGGAGGACCGAACCCTTTCAATTTCGTCGCGAATTTTTCTCTGCACGTCGGGTCTGGAGGACAGAATCCAGAAGAACCAGCTCAGTGCAGACGACGTCGTATCACGTCCCGCGAGGATAAAACTTATCACAACATCGCGGAGAAACTCTGGTGCGCTATCCTCTGTTCTGATGAATCGCGATAGTAAATCCTCGTCTCGGGTTTTGTCCTTGGAATCCAATCTGGACTGTATGATTGAATCAGCGAACTCGTGGACGGTGCTGATTGATTCTCTGAGCCTCCGTTCCGATCCAACGTTGAAGAGCTTCTTTGTTTTCCACACAAACGGAAGCACGCTCATGAACCTCCCTGAACTCAGAAACGCGGCGTCCTCGAAGGCGCGCATGAAGTCGGCGCCGGTGGTGCCGTCGCCGCCGAGGCAGGCGGGGTCGACATTGAAGGCTAGCTTGCAGACGTTGTCGAAGGCGAAGCGCTCCAACAGGTCTTGCAAATCGAGAACACTGTTTGACTCATCGGCTTTGGAGAGGATCGGAAGAAGCCTCGTTTGGAGCTCCAAGGTGACGGCGTCGACGACAAAGTTTCGGAGCGATTTGGTGCTGAATTCGTAGCTGGCGGTTTTGCGCTGCACTTTCCAGAGATCGCCGTCAGAGTTGAAGATTCCGTTGCCGAGAAAGTCTTGGAGGAGGTGGATGGAGCGTTCTCCCTTAGGATAGTTGTCGAATCTGGTTTTGAGCACGTGTTCCACGTTGTCGGGGTTGGCCGTTAGGATGCCGTAGAGCTTGTAGGGGCGGGAGAAGACGGCGGTGTTGGTGGGGCATTCGCGGAGGACTTGGGTGCTCCAATCGAGGAAGCGGTGGCGGTTTTTGAGAAACTCCGGTAGGGTTCCGATGAGAGGGTAGTCTTTGAAGCCGCTGTTATTGCGGGGTTTATCTCTAGCGAGGAATTGAACAACCCATAGAGAGAAGAAGAAGAGGAGGGACAGGAAGAAGAAGGAGAAGAACTCCATGTAACACACTGTCGAAGTGATAAGGTATGATGTGTCTATGTACGGTTGTGATGAGGATGACTTGCTTAAGGTTAGTGAGTATTGACTATATATGTGATGAATGATAAAATGACCATTGTGTAGCCTGTAACAAGTGTTAAAATTTCTGGTTGGATTGAAAGTTACGGTAAATCATATAATCCAAAATTTATACAAATTAAACATTAATAATTAGTTAATCAAATAATTAATATTTTAATATATTTTAAAAAGTATATATTATATTAATTTTTATTTATATAAATAATATATCAAATATATATGATTGATGTATCAAAGCATAATTAACGTGATCAATGATTAATATTCTTAAATATATTATCATTGTCATTAGCGGAAATTTTTTTTACACATGATTAAAATTGAACTCTTAATTTTCTGGTCAGCAAAGGGCTTTAACCTTTACCTCAATTTCCAAGTCTATTATCTAATGATAAGTAATATAATTAAAATAAAAGTAAACTATTTTTTTTTTTGAAAAGAAAAGAAAAACAAAATTAAATGAATTTTTTAGTTAATATAATTACATTTTAGTTAATAATGAAATGATTTTATTAAGATATAATTAAATGAATTTAGACACACCAATAAATAACTTTATTACATAAAAATTCATTCAATTGATAAAATAAAAAACGAGTTTTAATTAGTCAGAAAAAAACGAGTTTTCTATCCTCATTAATTATCTACTACTATCAATTAATTGTAATCAATAAGATAATAATGATTTTTGTCAAAAAAGTATAAGTATCTCTCTCATAAATATTTGTCTTAATTATATTTTTGTTTCTCAACTTTTTTAAATATGTAATTTTGATTTTTACTTTCAAAATCAAATATATTTGGTCTATCAGTTAATTTAGAAGTGTTTATCATTAAATTTGACATTAATTTTTTTTTTTACTATAATGGTTATTAATTAGATCATTGGTTTAATAGTTATTTTGACATTTAAAAATTATAAAAGTGTGAGTTTGAATCATAACTTTACTAAAAATTCATTCAAAAATTACTTAATTTTAAAATAAAAAAAACTAAAATTACAAATTTAAAAAAATAAAAATAAAACTGTAATTAAACTTGAATATTTCCTTGGTCTTGTTATGCGTGATGTCCTGCTTTTCCAGCATATGCATGAGCCGTCAGATTAAGTAAATGGTCCTGATTTCAAAAGAAAAAACCGCAACAAAGAAAATTGAATATAAGCAAGCGTAATTCAAAAGAAGTCAATGGGTCTGCACTCTGCATGACTGCATCTTTGTTTGCCTTTTTTTTCTTTCGAAATCTGGACTATCAACTTACGCATGGCTGCATTTAATTTTCTTAGTTGTGCGTGTTTTTTTTTTTTTTTTTCAAATCAGGACCATTGACATAATGGGACGGCTCATGCTTATGATGGAAAAGGCTGGAGAGGATCCGGATCCCTGATTTCGATTTTCTTACTATCTCTCACGTTCCAAAAAAAAAAAAAAAGTTTATCCAAATTCATGATTATTGCTTGTAAAGTTATTAAATTAATTAAATTAAAAAATATTAATTATTAAAAAAAATATAATCATCTTTTTTTGGTTGAATGGGTTGGACAAATGCTCCTAAACCCAAGAAATGAATTATATAAAATTTAACATATATTACTCATGAACATTTCCTTTGTCATAGTACTTATAAAAGAAGGGAGCGATTGAAAAAATATACAATCTAAGTTTAAAGAAAAATCAAACTTTGCAAATTTATTTGCTAAACAATTATCATCTCTGTCAATATGACCAAAGGTGCAGCTTGTGAAACTCCCATTCATCTTCCATATTTTCGAAATTAGTCCATGGAACTGACCATCAGAATGCATAAAATTATCAATAAGCATCACGGCTTGGAGACTATCAGTAGCAACATGCAAACGTTCCATTTTAGCCTCAACTGCCATTTGGAGGCCATACATAATACCCTAAAGTTTAGCTTCAAGCACACTACAAAAATCTAATATCTTAGAGAAGGCCTTTATGAACTTGCCATTTGAATATCTCAAAACAGCACTACAAGAAGTCACCACAGCTTCACTAGACACAACCCCATCATAATTAAGAGTAGCACTCTCATATCTCTTGTTGTTTGCACTATCACAGCAGAGACCCCATCCGCTTTTAAACTAATCTATACTGTTTTGCTGTTATGAAAATCATGGACTAGTGCCTTAATATTAACAATGAGGTTAGCATTTATTATCCATTTTTGTTGGAAAGTGTACTCATTTCTCCTCCACCAAAGGCAGTCAAGCGCAACACCAAAAACACTACTCCAAACCATTCCTTCCACCAGTTTAGAGCACTGCAGGTTTATACTTAACCAATTCAGCAATTCAGTCTCACAAAATACTGGCTGCCCATTCATTTGAAAAGAGTTCCAAATATATTTCGCCCATTTGCAGTCTCTAAGTACATGAAATAAGGTCTCATTATCCCCTCCACACAACAAACATCTATCTAATTGAGTCATATGCCGATACCTCCTCAAGGCATTTGTAGGTAGAATATTGTTTGCAATTTTCCACAATTGATATTTGATTCTTTGAGGCTCATTCCATTTCCAAATCAATTGACAAACTCTTTTAAAGGGGATAGCATCATGACCAGCGATAACATCATATGCCTCCTTTGTTGAGTAAATATCACTAGTAGCACTATTCCACTGAACAAAGTCGTTTGTATTAGAGTTACAGGAAGGTTTGATCCATTTAATCAAGTTTACCATTGGACTTGGTAGCAATCGAGATAATTTCTCTAAGTCCCAATCACCTTTCGAATTTACGAAAAAACAAATAGGAATATTTTGATTTTCCCTATTTGTCCTACCTCTATATTGGTTCAGTAACCCTTGTTCTAGAACCCAAGCGTCTTCCTAGAAATGAATTCTCCTTCCATTCCCAACTCGCCATATCAGATTAGAAGACATCGTGCTCCAAGTCTTCACAATTCCTCTCCACAAATTTATTCCCTGCCTAGTAAACGAGATATTAGGAATAACATCAGTTCCACATTTGTATTTCGCTTGTACTACTTTCACGCAAAGATCATTAGGACAATTACATAAATTCCATCCTACCTTGGTTAACATCACTTGATTCATAGAAGCTGCCTTCCTCAAGCCAAGACCACTACTCCTCTTTGGCAAGCAACAAACATCCCAATTCAACCAATGAACCTTCTTAGTAGAAGTCATGTCTCTCCAAACAAGACTCCAACATTTTTTATCTATCTCATTACAAACCGAAATGGGCAGTAGGTTTGTTTGCATGACATAGGTAGGAAGGGCTTGGACCACAGCCTTTGTTAAGGTGACTTTGCCTGCCAATGATAGTCTTGAGACCTTCCAATTGTTGAGCCGTCGATTCATTTTATCAAGAAGGAATTGATAGCTTTGCTTTGTCACTTTATCATGATGGAGGGGCACTCCTAAGTACTTCCCAAGGTTCGTCATTCTTTAATAACCAAGCACATTGATAATTTGATCTCTTTGTTGCCACGACATATTTGTAGAAAAATAAACTCTAGTTTTCTCTTCGCTCACCTTCTGGCCAGAACTTAGACAGAAAACATTCATGACCTTGTTCAGAGTCTCCTCTTGATCCACAGTAGCTTCTGTGAACAAAAATAGGACGTCCGCAAACGCCAAATGAGACAACGTTGGACCAGTTCTAGAGAGTTGGATTGGGATCTAATGGCCAAGCTCCACAACATGATTAATCAATTGAAAAATTCTCTCAATGCATAACACAGACAAATAAGGTGAGATAGGGTCTCCCTGGCAAATGCCTCTAGAAGGAAGGAATTTGCTCAAGGCCTCTCCATTCTAAAGAACCTGTAAGGAGGGAGAAGAAATACATCAATGAATTAAATTGACAAATTCTTCAGGAAAGCCAATGTCTTGAAGAGTATTAGTAACAAATTCCCATTTGAGCTTATCATAAGCCTTCTCCAAGTTCACCTTGATTTCCATCCACCCCTTCTGCCTCTATTTCTTTTTCATAGAATGGATTACTTCTTATGCAATGATGATGTTATCGCTATGATAAACCCCTTTTTAGTCTTTGTTTTTAAGGGATTCTCGCACCATTTTATTGGTTTTTACGTAGCATAATGAGATATTTGATTCAAATGTGTGTTGAGTTATTGCAGGACAGTTGAGACATTGGAAAAAGGGGAAAGTAACTTCAAAAGGGAAAATTTGGTCTTATTTTGAGTATGCACGGCCTTAAGCTCTAGGTCGTGCATAAGCTGATGAAGCACAGCCTCCAACACGAGGGAGTGCAGAAGGACTAACGTTTGTAAAGTATGCACGGCCTCAAGCACCAGGCCGTGCATAACAGTCTCCGTTTCGTAAAGCATCAGGCCGTGCATAACAGTCACCACTTCGTAAAATATGCATGACCTTGCGCTTGAGGCCGTGCATACCTCCACATGACAACTGTACTTTATTTCTATAAATAGCCCAGTTTTCATCTTTTTTGAGGACGAATCTTTTTATCTTTTTGCATACTTTTCTTTGGAGTATTTTGAGAATTCTTGAAGAAACTACAGAGCAAGGAACATCGCGGGGAATAATTTTTGTAAAGTTCTTCTCCTCTAATGTCTTTATTGTTTTCTTTTGTGAATTGTTGCTTCCTTATATCTATGGCTAGCTAAATTCATAATCTAGGGTTATGATGTAGGACCTATTATGTGAACCCTGTTTCTCTATTTTTAATAAAGTTTCTTAATTGTTCTTTCAATTATATCTTTGTGTTATTCTTACTGTCATTTGGGATTGATCACCCCATAATCCAAATTGATTAATTGTCATGATCAACACTTTAATTGATAGATTTATGCATAGATTGAATTTTAGGGATTTGCATGACCAAACTAATACCTAAATTTCCAATCTAATTAACATTGGTTAATTAACCTCTCTGAACTTAAAACCTTCTCTTTAATTTATCCTTTCATGACCAACAAGGGAATAAATTAGGAAGAAGAGGATTTTCAATGAATGACCAAACTTTGATTATTACTTTAAGAGGCATAATTAGTAATTGAATAGATAATTGGAAATTGAATTGAAATAGGAAAATAGGGGGAACGTAAAGATAGGTCTGAGTTCACGATCCTAGGTCTTTTAATCTGTTAGAACCTTTGTTATTCTCAAGTGCTTTTGGCTTTATTTCTTTTTACAATTAAATTGCACTCAAACCAACATTTCGATCACTTGTCCTTTATAGATTTATTATTTGGGAACCATTTCTAATTTCTAGGGTACGATATCCAGACTTAGGTCCATTATTACTACTGCGTAGGGTACGTTTGCCCCTAAGCGTTCATATTTTATGCACCAAGTTTTTGGCTGCTATTTCTGTTAGGAATAAAACTACATTGACACGAGTCCACCAGCTCCTCTATCTCCCTTTGAAGTCTAGTAGAGAGAATCTTAGTGACTATCTTGTAAGAGACGTTACACAAACTAATAGATCATAATTGCTTTATACTCGTAACCTCCTCAGTTTTAGGGATGAGAGAAATGAGTGTGTCATTTAGCCCAACCACTTTGGATGGATCCTCAAATATACTTTTAATAAGGTCACAAAGAGACTCTCCTACCACCTCCCATTGACTTTTATAAAAAATAACTTGTAACCCATTCAACCTTGGCGCTTTGTAATTCCCCATCGAAAATATGGCGCGCCTTATCTCCTCATTTGTAACCTTCAAACAAAATCAGCTTAGCTTTTCCATTGATAATTTGGGAAAAGCTCCGCTGATGCAAAACTGTGAAACAAAGGTATCATCAGTAAAAAGCAAAGCATAATAATTAGTCATTAACCTTTCTAAAGTCTCTTGATCCCCAACCCAAACACCATTCTAATCTTGAAGTGCTTCACAAGTGTTTTTCCTTCTTCTGATTGCTGTACTTCCATGAAAGTACCGAGTATTATGATCTCCAAATTGCAACCATTTTGCTCGTGACCATTGGAACCAAAGTAGTTCCTCTTGTCTTAATACTACCTGATACTCGTTCCAGATCACCCATAGTCTTTCCTCCAAAATGTGATTCATTCCAAACCTCCCCTGTTTTGTGATGAGATCAAGTTGTCGAATAAGTTTGTGCTTTTGAGCAAAGATATTTCCAATGACCTCCTTATTCCATCTCCTCAACTCCACCCTAAAATCACATAACCTCTCATCCCAATTCAACTCCTTGCGCCAAATTTCCTTAATAAAAGGATCAAATTTAGCATGTGTCAAACAAAAGGCTACAAATTTGAACGATCTCCTTCTTTTATTCATACCTATCGATTCACTGAATTTGATTAGCACAACTCTATAATCAGATTTGAAAAATGGAAGATGTAATACAAGAGCATTCTTAAATCTAATGCGCCAATCCAAATTAATTAAAATGCGGTCCAGTCATTCCATAAGTGAACCTTTATGCCAAGTAAACGCAGGGCCTTGAAAGCCCCCATCAATGAGGTCACACTCCTCCATCATTCGTTGGAAGTCAATAACACCTTTCCACAAAGGGTTAATTGATCCTCCACTCCGATCCTGGGAATGAAGAATGGAATTGAAGTCTCCTACCACAGCCCATGGACCAAAATTAGAATTAACAATATGCCCTATGACTTCCCACGAAGCTTTATGCTCTTGTATTCTTGGGCTACCATAAACCGCAGTTACACACCATACCGCTTGCCTCTTCCAACTCACCTCCATATGCACATATTGATGGTCATTATGCAAAACACGAACCTTCCAACAATCATCATCCCACAAGTACCAAATACCACCTAAGTGCCCATGAGTAGATTGAATGAAGCTACTGTCGAAACCAAGCTTAGGTAAAATCCTCTCCGCCTCTTCTTTGCTTGCATGAGTTTCAAACAAAAATAGTAGGAAAGTCTCATATTCCTTACAAATATCCTTAATCAAATTCCTAAAGCCCTTTGCTCCTGTTCCACGACAATTCCATGCAAGCACATTCATAGAGACAAATTATGAGATAGGGGTTAGTGACTGACCATGCATACTTGTAGCATTTGCTTGAGTGCTTGATGGAATGCCCACATCATTCTTAGTCTTCATATCAGAACTAGCTTTATTCCCTTTTACAATGCTTGGGTTTGGAGTAGCAGCCTTGGATCCCCTAAGTTGAGAAGCTTCTTGAATCCGCTTGATAAACTTAAGTGTTTCCTCATCTGGTAAAAATACTTTCGATTCCACCAGCGGTGGCTAACCATTGAAAACGAAACCTGAACTCATCCTTTAAAGGCTTCGAATGAGTTTCAAGTCTTCTTTATCACGTTTGTCTTTCTCCTCATTCGTCAATACTGATTTCAACATAGTAGGTGTTGTTACTTCCCTATCTCCATGAATCCCTTGTTTCTGAAACTCCCCCTTCTTCTGCACAAACACTAGAAATGCCTTCGATTGGGTTGGTCCCTTGTTCGTAGGCCTATTTTTCTGTTGTTGTTTCACATGGTTCTACTTTCCTGCACCACCCTCATTACTGGATGCACCCTTAACTTACCCATGTTAGATGCACCTCCCATTTTACTAAATGGGCCTTTTCTCACCATCTTCTTATCGGCCTTAGTAGTTACTGGCCTTGACACTACCTTATTGAAAACATTAAAATGAGACCCATTATCTCTTGCCTTTTTTGTATTCGTTAGCATCACCATCTTTTCCTTTCTTAAATGTAGCAATGTTAAAATGGGCTCGGGCCCGTCAGGCCAACCTACCAGTCCGCGGCTCGCCAAGTGAAGAAATATCTAGAACGTAGAACCCCAAACGCCCAAAATAGAAATGCTCTTCTCCCTCACGTTCTCCCTCTCCGCCATGAACCTTGCCACTAAGCCGCTAGGACCTCGTTGGGACCTCAATCTACTTCTCCCTCGCGTGATCTTCCTCAAGCGCGATGCCACCACCATGACGCCTCGTCTTCACCGTGACCTTACTAGGACCTGCCTCAACCTCACCGTGACCTTACCGGCACCTCGTCAGAACCTCGCCACAACCTCGTTGTCCAAATCTGCGATCTACTTCTCGCAGTCCCTTTCCCATGCCGGTCTCCCTTTCCCTTGTTGGTCTTCTCCTCGCCGGCTCACTGCCATGACCATTTTGGTATGCTCTATCTTTGATTATATCATTTTAGTATGCTCTGATTATATCATTTTGGCCAGCTTTTGCAAAGAAAAATGATTTGAAAGGAGGAGATGCTTGCTTTAAATTACTTGGTGATTTTGATTTTGATATGCTTTGTCTTTAATTATATCATTTTGGCTAGCTTTTACAATGGAAAACGATTTGAGAGGAGGAGATGCTTGCTTTAGTTTACTTGGTGATTTTGATTTTGAAATTTCGATTTTGGTATGCTTTGTCTGTCTCTGATTATATCATTTTGGCTAGCTTTTGCAAAGAAAAATGATTTGAAAGGAGGAGATGCTTGCTTTAGTTTACTTGGTGATTTTGATTTTGATTTTGATTTTGGTATGCTTTGTCTCTCTGATTATATCATTTTGGTATGCTCTGTCTCTAATTATATCATTTTGGTCGGCTTTTGCAAAGGAAAACTATTTGAAAGAAGGAGATGCTTGCTTTAGTTTACTTTGTGATTTTGATTTTGAAATTTTGTTGTGTATGATTTGCCTATGTTGTGTTGAACTTTTGAAATTTGATTTTGAAAGTTTGTTTTCTTTAATGTCTAAATAGGATTTCTAAATTTAAATGGATGAGTCAATTAGTAAACCCCTTTATAATGTTGTTTTGAGTGATGATGATTCTGAACATGAGAATGAGGATGAGGATACTGAAAATGGGGGGGTGATCATGATGTTGAATCTAAAAATAAAAAGAATAAATCTTTAACATTAGAATGTTGGAAATTCTTCACTAAAATTGGTGTGTAAGGATGGAAGAGAAATGACAAAGTGTAATGCATGTAACAAAAAATATGTAATTGGTGGTAAAAAATATGGAACTTCTCATTTAAAATGCCATATTGAGAAATGTGACAAAATCAAAACTGAAGATGTGGGTCAATTGATATTAGACATGCAAGGAAAGTTAAAGGCAAGAAATATAAATCAAATGGTATCATGTGAGTTATGTGCTAATCTGATTCTTAAACGTGGTTTGCCCTACAAATTCGTTGAGTACCCGGAGCTTAGGGCTTGAATTGCTTATTTGAATCTTGATTCTATTTCAATTTCTAGAAATACATCTAAGAGTGATATAGGGAGATTGCATGCAAAACAAAAGATCATACTTAAAGGAGTGTTGGCTAACATTCTTAGTAGAATTTGCTTAACAATTGATTTATGGACTTCTTGTAACATTGAGGGTTACATTACTTTGACTGCTCATTATGTTGATTTAAATTGGAAGTTGAATACCAAAATTCTTAACTTTCGTCATATGCCTCCTCCTCACATTGGTTTTAAGTTGTTTAGGAAGATTAATGATTTTTTGCATGATTGGGGAATAGAGAAAAAGTTATTTTTTCTATCACTTTAAATAATGCTTATGCCAATGATGTTTTGCAAAAAACTTTAAAAAGTCAACTTGTGCTGTAAAGTGGGTTGGTATGTGACGGTGAATTCTTTCATGTGCATTGTTGTGCATATATTTTAAATCTAATTGTTCAAGAAGGATTAAAGGTACTTGGTAATGCTTTAGATCAAATTAGGGATAACATAAAATATGTCAAAGGTTTGGAGAGTAAAATGATAAAGTTTAAAAACTATCTTGAAACCTTTAGTGACATTGATTCGTCAAGTAAGTTATGTTTAGATGTATCTACAAGATGAAACTCAACTTACCTTATGCTTCGAAGTGCTATTAAATATCAACGTGCTTTTGAAAGCTTGCACTTGGTTGATGAAAATTACAAGTACAATCCTTCTTTAGAAAAATGGGATAGAGTGGAAAAGATTTGTAAATTATTGATGTCATTTTATGATATTACAACCTTAATCTCTGCCACATCTTATCCTACTTCCAACTTGTATTTTTTACAAGTTTGGAAAATTCAATGTCTTTTAATAGAAAGTTTACAAGATGAAGATAAGGTTGTAAAGGATATGGCTGAAATGATGATGGAGAAATTTGATAAGTATTGGGATGAATATAGCATTGTGCTTGCACTTGGTGCTATTTTGGACCTAAGGATGAAGTTGGAAACATTAGGTTATTATTTTGAAAAGATTGATCCTCTTACTTGGGAAATGAAATTGCAAAAAATAAAGGATAAATTGTACATGATTTTCTTCCAATATTCTAGCAAAGGTGAAACATCAAATGTTCGAAAGCGTAAGTGTGTTCCTAATTCCTCATATACTTCCAAACCTAGCCTCTTTGATGAAAGTTACTTCCTTTGTTTTAATTCAATTTTTAATTTTTTTTGTCATGTTGTATAATTCTAACTTTTTCTTTTTCTAATTATATTAAGAATTAAAATTATGTAAGCTTCAAGTTGCTAATAAAACGAGACGGACTCAACTTGATACATATCTAGATGAACCAATGTTGAATTTGGATTTTACAGAGCAATTGGATGTACTACAATGATGGAAGATTAATGGCCAACGTTTTTCAGATATTTCTTTAATGGCTAAGGATTTGCTAAGCATTCCTATTACTACAGTTGCATATGAGTTTTGCTTTAGCATTGGTTATCAAATTCTCAACAAGTATAGAAACCGTCTCTTACCTAAAAATGTGGAAGCAATTATTTGTACTTCAAGTTGAAAGCATGAATTTTGTGATGGTATTTCATTTATCTAACTATAATTAAATTGTTATTTTTAAAACTATTTAAGTATTCTAACTTTAAATTGTTATTTTTTTTCAATCTAATGTGATGTAGAAGATGAATTGGAGCTAGAGGGTGACAAAGATGGACAAGTGGATGAGAGTTCTTCCAAGGTTGGATCTAATATGCTTGGAACTGGTGAATGATTTGTAGTTTTTCCAAGACATTTATTTTGTTAATGTTTACTTGTTTTGTAATGAACTAAGTTTACGTTTTAAGATTTCTTTTGGAATTGAATGTTTACTTGTTTTCCAAGACAAAATTTATATAAACTAAGTTTACGTTTTAAGACTTCTTTTGGAATTGAATGTTTATGAACTTTATGTTTTTAAAGACATGGATTACATGAATTTGAGGTTATGTTTGCATATGAACTTTCTAATTTTGTTATGTCTACAATTGTCTGGGTTTTGATTATTTGTATTCAAATATTGGTTTTTATAAACAAGCTTAGCTAATTAAATTTCTTAATTCTTATGAATTTCGGAAGAATATTTTTTGTGCTATAAAAATATTCAAGACAAAATCATTGTCCAACTTTATGTCTTTTACATTATATTTTCACAAATTATAGTGTTTAAATTAAACTACACCAAGAAAAGATAACAACATTACAAAACAAAATATTTATATAATAATCTTTTTTTTAATTTAAAAAAAAAATAAAAATTTGTGGGCCGCCCGGCTAGTTCGCGAGGCGAGCCAGGGCATCCAGCCCACGCCAGCCATTGGTGGGTCAGCTCGGCCCAGCCCATTTTTGGCGGGCCAATGGTGGGCCCGGGCCGGCCTGCTTTGCGATGGCTACTTAAATGCGTAGAAGTATTTGTTCCTCCTTTCCCTAGATACCTCCTAACAGGTTTTTTCACCAATTGTCATGGGTCACAAATGCTAGAATCATTTCCATTTATCGTGTCCATAACAACCTCCATTGTTTCTTTATTTTAGTTATTATCATTATGATCCTTAATTGCACCAGCATTCAACTCCGACACCGGCCGCCTCTCATTCGCCACTACCTCTTCCTTCTTACCACCATCCTCCGGAACTTGCCTTATTACCTCACCGACAACCTGCTTCAAACATGCTTTATCTTTATGACTATATTTGCCACAATTGAAGCATATTTCATGTAGCCTTTATACTGTAGATTTAACAGGTAGCCCTTAGCACTGATCTTCGGCTGCAACGGCATATCCAAATCCAACTCCACGCAAATGCGTGCAAATTTCCCTCTGGATTGAATTGCAGTAACTTTATCAATCTTTAACATCTCCCTAAGGGTGGATCCTAGCCTCTAAAGGAATTGATCATTGTACAATTTGATTGGAAGTCCAAGTACACGAATCCACATCGCTAGTCTTCATCATACCATGGTATTAGTAAGGAAGAAAGGTCTCCATCGCTGCACCAATATGTAATGATCAAAAATCATCTAGGGCCCATTCAAAAATGCATTATTATAATCTTCCTCTAACGTAAACAACACTTGGTAGTAGTCTCGAGGGACATCTATAATCTTAATAGATCCCTTCTTTTCCCAATCCTTTTTCAATCGTCGGCATGACCAATTCCTTAACCTATATAATTTTCTACATCCATCTTGCTTCCTGCATGGGGTTCTCCATCATCCAATTTTTGTTTTACCTTCCTCATGGACTGAGTAAGGGGGTCATCAGCCTCCGTAATAGAAACCATAGTAGAGCTCTTCGTTTCGACCTCTATCTCCTAAATTTGTGGATCTTTTTACAAAAAATAAATAAATTTAATCATCTTTTACCTAGGAAAAATAATAAAACGTATTAAACAAAGTTAACATAAAAAAGAAATCAATAACTACCATCGTCAGTCATTAAAAAAAAAATCTTAACATTTAAAAGTAATAAAAATTATTAAAAAAACATTTTTAATCACTTTTAATATTTAATATTTAATATTTTTAAATAACTTAATAACCCTACTAATCATAATTATTGATTAATAAACTACTAAGGAACCAAAACTGCGAATTTATAAAACTAGATGATCAAATTTTACAGTAAAAAATTAGGTTAACCAAAATCATGAATTTAAAATAGTAAGGAGACCAAAATTCCCATCGTGTGCAAAATTCCTTTGGGCCAGCGGCAGTCACGCATCACGAATGGAATTAGTCTTTGACCCAGTGGGTTGGAAGACACCCATGGTTAACACAAAAAAAAAAAATAGTAAGAGGACCAAAATATTAGTTTTGTCATTCAAAAAAATTGCATATTTGTTTCGTCTGTATAAAATTTAAACATATTTGTTTGGTTCTTGTTCCCTTTGCGATGATATGTTACACACCTTGGTGACTTAATTTGAAATACCTATTTGACATACAATCACTTATGATTTGATTTATTATTTATTGAAACCTTAATTTGCAATTGTTTCATAGCTTAAATGATACATGCTCTATGCAAGATTTGGTTAGGTTTTTTTTACCAATTATTCAATCCAACTTGTACAATGTGTAAATAAATGAATAACAATGTGTAAGTAAAGACAATAATTACCAATGGATTTTAAAAAGACAATAATTAGTAAGGTTATATGGTATAAATGATTTGAGTATTGTTTTGGCCTTTGTTTTGAACTTTTCTATTGCAAAGATCATAGAAAATGATATGTTTGGTATTAGGACTTACACTTTATTGGGGCAGTTGCTAGTCTTGTTGTTGCAATTTCCTCCTAAAGGCCATTGAGATCTCCTTCTAAATCTCAACGAAGGCAACAAAAATGATAAGGTCCTTCATTTACTAACCTTAAAGTCACTACACATTCAAATTTTTCAGTTATTCCTTCATATGCTTGTTTACCCTTAGAAGATTTTATATGATTCAAGGGCACAAAAAGTTGTTGGTGAGTTATTTTAGCTAGTTTCACCATGGATTCTTATGTTCATAATGATTATTAAGGAAACACTGATAAATTTTATCATGGTCCAGTCCTAAGTTGTACATGTGAAGCAAAATAATTGTCAATTGTCATTGGATTATGATTTTGATTATATGAATGGTTCAAATTTTGTTTTGAAATATGTGTACAAAATTTGAATTAAATGTCATTTGAATGTGTGAATTGGAATTATGATTTTAACTTGGATTCATTTACTCTTTTGTCCCTCTGTCCATCTCTCATTTTAATCCCTATCCACACTCTGCTGTCCATCGTGCCACCACCGACCTCCCTTTCACGAGATCCGCAACACCACCAGATTTGCTCACACAATCACCTTGCATGTATCAGATCTGCCCATGCCACCACTACCAACCTCCCTTTCACTAGATTCAATCCTCACGCCACAACCTCACACGAAGGGACTACTAGGCACGAAAGGGGATGCGGATTTGGGGTTGGCGCATGACGAGGGTGATGGATCTAAGGTAAGTGTGCATGGAAGGTTTGTTGGATGCGAAGGTGGTTGTGCACAGTAGGTGGGTTGCAAGCGATGGGGGCACAAATCTAAGGTGGATGCATGGCGAGGGTGCTAGATCTGGGGTGGGTATGTATGGAAGGGATTGTTGGATGCGAAGGTAGTTGTACGTGATGGAAGTAGGTTGCGCACACTAGGATTGGATTGCACATGGCAAGGGAGGCAAGATTCTTCATTTTTATATTTATTTTTATTTTAAAAATGTCATTTTAGACAATTTCAACTATGAGAAAGAATTTAATTTTAATGTTTGAGTTATTATTCATGCAAAACGTAGTGGTCCCTAATGGACCACCTATCTTTTTTGCCCATCTTAGAATCCTTCTTGAAAGGCATTGGTGTTTGAGAATCATATTTTACCATTAGCTCATGCCTCTTTAGGGTAGTTTTGAATTTTTTTTATTTTGAAATGCAATTTTCAAGACAAAACACTTTTGAAAAAGAAAGATGAAATGATTTTTAATTTAATTTAAAAACACTTTTACACTTATATTCAAAACCACGAAAAAATATGTGAATTTGGTTTTTAAATTTAAAGAAGAACATGTTTCACTTATGTTTGAGAGTGACTCTTATTGTTACTACCGCTAACACTATTATTACCATTTTTATTGTCACTACGGAAGCAAAAAAGTCAAGCTTGCCTGTGAGGGACCTAAGGTATGGCTTAGCTTATTTATTAAAAACATCTTACTTAGGTTTTTTAAAAAACTTTTTAGTTAAAAATGTTAGGCTTTAGGCTTTGATATAACATATTAAACTTAACAGACTAGCTTGTTTATATAATAAGATATATTACATAAATATAATATATAATATTTATAATTATTAATAATAATTATAAGTTCTAGAAAATATCAAATAAATTTAGCTGCACATATAAAGTATTAGTTCAGGCCAAACTAGGTAAGATATTCATAGTTTTAAAAATCGAATTGATGATCAAATTAGTTAACGTATTAGATTAATGGTCAAACCAGTGGATCACTGATTGACCCGCATAACCCGATCTATATTAAATAAATTTTAAATTTTATACTTTACTTCAAAAAAATTACATGACAAATGAATATAATTTCAAAAATGCCTCTATATATGTGTGTGTGTGTGTGTGTAATATTTTACATAGAATTATCAAATTACTTGCATAACTTGGTGTTTGAGCACTTTTCTCTTTACCAAGCGTTTCAAGTTCAAAACTTGTTGGTGGCATTTTTGGATTTTTTTTTCAAAGTGAAATATTTTCTCTTAAAAAAAAATCAAGTTAACAGGTCAAATGGTTTATCCTCAAACTCCGGGTCATTTGTCTAATAAAATTTAGGACTTTAACTTTAAATTTTAAGTCCAAATAAAACACGAGCCTTTTTAACTCCATTTGATTGCAAGAGCCCTTTTAAAAATAGATGTTTACAGGATTTTGGACTTTATTTTAGAAGTCCAAGTTAAATGTGGAGTTTTCTTAAGAAAGTAAATAGAAATTCTCGAGATAAAAACTGCATGCATCATGATGCAAAGTTACTACTTGCTGATAAGTTTAAATAGCCCAGCATTATGAACAATTTCAGGTTTACCAACAAAGAAACTCTAAAAACAAAGCAAATTGAGGATGGAAAAGAATTACCAGCTATAATTATTTCATTGACTACATACACTCAGCCATAACAAATTTGTGCCATTCCATACAGTAAATAAAAATGAATAAACATCTCATATGTGCTGATATACACCTTTGAAAGAGAAATTTACGGATAAGTATAATTCTTAAACACTCAATTATAACATTTTTTATTCTTAGACACTTTTTATTCTCTTTCTTCATATCATATCATATCTTCTATCATACCTATATTTTTTTTTCTTTTTTCTTTTTCTCACTAAATATACACTAAGCATGGATATAAAATATATTTTTTCAAGGAAAAGAGAGATAGAGAAAATAAAAAAAATATACGTAATAATTGTTTATTAATATTGGATATAGAAGAATCATAACTCAAAAAAAAAAAAACATCCCCTCCTTCCCTCAACCACTCCTCCCAACTTCAAAAAAATAAAAATAATATCCCCTCCCTCAACCACTCCTCCCAACTTCAAAAAAATAATATCCCCTCCTTCCCTCAACCACTCCTCCCAACTGTGCCATTTCAAATTATGATTGTATTTTCATATAAGCCATCGTTAGCTTAGTTGGTAGCAGTTATGCAGGTCGGTATTTTGGAGATATGCAAACAGATCATGCTTCCAAGCTTCTTCGTCCTTCAGGCTCAAGGCTAGAGGGTTATGTATCGTCTCAACGGAATCAATATTTTGGAGACCTACAAACAGATCATCTAGTTACTCTTCCAAGCCTCTTCGTCTTTCAAACTTAAGGTTTGAGGACTGTGTACTTTCTCAGTCGGGAGACCATGTATCATTCCCTTTTGGGAGATCCAACCCGATCCGACTAACGAATTTGTGCTAAGACCTCAATGAAACATACTTAGACCCAATTGGAAACAACCTACTAGGAATAGCCTAAACCTAGTCACGAGAAAGGCGGACAACCCCACATAATGCGAGATAGATCCCTGGAAGATAGGGGTCAGCTTCCAAGTTCACCAAACATAGTATAAAAGCCCCTTGTGACATATGGAATATGCAGATTTTAGTTAATACTTTAGGTTAGACAATCTCTAACCCATTGAAAAAATCTTGCACAAAACAATATCGTGTAAACATGTTAGTATATTCTAATTATTTTGCAGAACGGTACTATTCTGTATT
Source organism: Amphicarpaea edgeworthii (assembly GCA_014843725.1). Classification (NCBI taxonomy): domain Eukaryota; kingdom Viridiplantae; phylum Streptophyta; class Magnoliopsida; order Fabales; family Fabaceae; genus Amphicarpaea; species Amphicarpaea edgeworthii. Next base: position 9,722,333 of record CM026325.1, read on the forward strand.
CTATCCTCAGTATTACACCAAGGGACCTCCCATATTGTGGAAGCAACTTGAAGCTAGGTTGAAAGCATGCGTGGTGGAAAACAGTTGTGGAGAGAATATTCTTCACCCCAGCTAGCATATAGTAATTTTTATGAAACATTAAAGACACTCATCTTGGACACATCTTTTAGTAATTTTAAGTAAAATTATTGGTAGAAGTGCGTGTTGCTAATCTTCTTATAATCATGTCTTACTCACATAAGTATATTCCTAGCATTCATTCCTTAATCTTACCCTCACTGGCAACCCTCCTTTGATCCTTAATGTTAAAGACAATACATGTTCCGGACACGTGTCCTTATCCACTGCCTCAATCTCAAACCTCTCCATCACCAAAGCTGCAATCGACTTCATCTGAATGTAAGCCATCTCCTTCCCCATACACATTCGTGGACCCGCGTGAAACACCGGATACCGAAACGGACTCTCCGGTAGGTACGCACCGTTCTCCAACCACCTTTCGGGCTTATATTCGGTACAGTCTTTTCCCCACACGCTCTCCATCCTCCCCATCGCGTACGTGTGGTACGTTACGAACCACCCTTTCCCGACATGCGTTCCGTCTGGCAATACGTCGTCGTCCAGACACCTCTTCGTGTCAACGGGAACTGGTGGGTACAACCTCATCGTCTCCGAAATCGCCGCGTGCAGGTAATGCATCTCTTTCAGCTCCTCGTACTCAAACGCGCCGCAACCGCGCGTGGAGGATGACCGAGCCATTTTGATTTCGTTAAGAATTTTTCTCTGCACGTCGGGTCTGGAGGACAGAATCCAGAAGAACCAGCTCAGCGCGGACGACGTCGAATCACGACCCGCGAAAATGAAGCATATGACTACGTCGCGGAGAAACTCTGGGGAGCTATCATCTGTTTTGATGAAACGCGATAGTAAATCCTCGTCTCCGCTACTGTCCCTGGATTCCAATCTGGACCGTATGATCAAATCTACGAACTGGTGGACGGTAGAGATTGATTTTCTTAGCCTGCGTTCTGATCCAATATTGAAGAGCTTCTTTGTTTTCCACACAAAAGGAAGCACGCTCAAGAACCTTTCTGAGCTGAAAAACGCGGCGTCCTCGAAGGCGCGCATGAAGTCGGTGCTGGCGGTGTCGCCGCCGCCGAGGCAGGCGGGGTCCACATTGAAGACTAGCTTGCAGACGTTGTCGAAGGCGAAGCGCTCTAACAAGTCCTGCAAATCGAGAACACTGTTTGACTCATTGGCTTTGGAGAGAATCGGAAGAAGCCTCGTTTGGAGTTTGAAGGTGACGACGTTGACGACGAAGTTTCGGAGCGATTTGGTGCTGAACTCGTAGCTGGCGGTTTTGCGCTGCACTTTCCAGAGGTCGGCGTCGGAGTTGAAGATTCCGTTACCGAGAAAGTCTTGGAGGAGGAGGATGAAGCGTTCTCCCTTAGGATAGTTGTCGAATCTGGTTTTGAGCACGTGCTCCACGTTGTCGGGGTTGGCCGTGATGACACCGCGGAGCTTGTAGGGGCGGGAGAGGACAGCGGTGTTGGTGGGGCAGTCGCGGAGGACCTGGGTGCTCCATTCCAGGAATCGGTGGCGGTTTTTGATGAATTCCGGTAGGGTCCCGATGAGAGGGTAGTCTTTGAAGCCTTTGTTGGTGCGGGGTTTATCTCCAGCGAGGAATTGAACAACGCAGAGATAGAGGAGGAAGAGAAGGGAAATGAAAAGGGAAAGGAAGGATAAGAACTCCATGTACTACACTTTTGAAGTGATAATAAGGTTTGATGTGTCTATCAACGGTTATCATGAGTTGCTTAAGACTCCACAATTTATTTGTTTTTTTTAATAAAAAATTTTTTATCACGAGAGTTGACTAGTTTTTAATATATCCCATGAATTGTGGTTCACTCCTAATTGACCTCACAAACAACAAATCATGAGTTGTACAAAATTATATTTTTCTTATATATATATATATATATATTTTATCAAACCTTTATATTATCTATCCAGTTAATCATATTCGATGGGAATCTATTTGTTTAATTTTGTATGGGTAGTACAACACTTTGTCAGAATTCGTGTTGTACAAAGTAATTTATAATTTCTGTTTTTTTAACTATTATTTTGCCTGTTCCTTAGAAACGTAACGGTAATATTATTTTGATGGATGTAGTATAATATTTTAAAATATAAAAAAATATTAAAGGTGATGATTTTAAACTTAAATGAAAGAAAAAAATAAAATTATATTTAATTCGATAAAATCTGAAAAAATGCAACAATAATTTATTATATGTTTTTTTTTACAAACTATAATATATTATTATTATTCAAAAATTAGAATTAGATAGATAGAAACATGGAAAAATCTAATCATATATAAAATATGATAAGTGATATAATTAAAATAATAAGAAAAAATTGGTAAAAGTAAATAAAAACAAAATCGATATATACGTATTAATTTATTTGAGAGTTGAAGGTATTTAAAAAAAAAAAATAGAGTACAATATACTTACTTTTTAGTCAATAATTAAATGAACTTTTTTTTAGGGATAATTAAATGAACTTAGTGCCCAAAAAAATAATTTTATTATTAGATCAGATCAAATCTAAAAAAATTACAACACTAAAAATATCTTAAAAAAATCAATTCTAAGGGTATCCAGTTTTAACTTATAAATTACTTTTTATTTAAAGTTAAGGGTATGTTTTGCCCAACTTTTTTTAAACTATAGGTTACGTTTAATTTAAAATTAATATGTTTGACATAATTTTTTTTTAACTTACTATTACGTTTAATTTAAAGATAAAAATAAGAAATTAAAATGAGAGGTAAAGGTTGTTTGTCAAATTTATTTTTTTTTTAACTTAAATGCTGCTTTTAAAATAAAAACTTGTTTGGTAAAAAATTCAAAATTTTTAGTATCGTCCTATTTAAAATTATAGAACATGTCAAATAAAATAAATATATTTATAAAATAAAAAAGATTGTGTAAAAATAATTAATTCACATAAAATTAGTTTAATGATAATAATAATAAAAAAAAGTTATTTAAAATTTTAATTTTAAAAAAACTAGAAATTACTTCAATTAATATAATTTTATTCTAATAATTATTTGCAAATATATACGATATATAATATTAATAAAAAAAATATTACAAATGATAGAATGTTTCAATTATTATTTTTGACATAGTTATATAATTATACATTATTACCTAAAAGGTTAATAATATTTTATTATTTATGTCTATATGATTCCGTACATAAATTAATTATTAATAGTTTTTAAATTTTCAAGGGGGTGAACTCCCAGATTGCAGGGGCACACATGGTTTGCCTACTTTTAATTGGTGTATGACTTGTCAAACCTTTTTTTTTTTTTTTTCTTATTTCAAGTTGCTAGTTCATCCAAAAATTATACAGTACATATTGAAATATATATTTGTTTGCCAAATATATATATATATATATATATATATCCCGTACCAAAACAATTACTTATTCGGTATTTGTTAAATCATGCACATATCTTGGTATTGATTCTATTAATTGAACAAGCTTACATGATTCTATTAATCCCAGTATGAGAAGGGGATTGTATGAACTGTTAGCAATATTTTAAGTATTTTTTCATGTTTTTTTTTTTTTTTTTCTGAATGGCATGGACAAAGAAAGCACTCCGGACTAAGATTATATTATTTATGCTATACTGGGAATACGAATACATGGAGAATACATCTCCATGAAGGAAGAGAATTAAAGACAATACATTCATTATTTAATGATAGCCCATGTTTTGTGAAACAATCAACAATTTGGTTTTGTTCTTGCGGACATGACCAAAACCACACTCATCATTCCACATTCTGATTTCGTTCACAAGGTTCACAAAGTGAGAAAAAGGCTCCATATATCGCAGTATAACACTTTAACTTATAGCAGTCCACCTCTGCATGAAGGTAGATACCAACTGTTCAATGAGCCTTTGAGAATCATGTCTCCTCATCGTGAGCTTGGGACTCAACTCACAACTTTTAATCAAGAAATAAATGTTAATAGAGTATTTAAAATTAAGAGATGTATCATTACTTTTTATTTATATATAAAGAGGTATGACATAATTGATAATTAAACTTATACAAGGTATGTACAGATAATATAAACTTCTGTTCTGACTTCGAAACACTATTATAAAGGAAAATTATTGGTGCACAAACGAAAGTGTGGGGGTATTTTCACATGTATCAGAAAAAAAGTTTAAGTTAATAGACTTCTTTTTTAAGATAAGAGTAGCATAGAAGTTTTAAGATAGGTAGTTGTGAATTGTGATACTGACTGAGCATAAATATGGATTAAAAATGGTTTTATTGATTCATAGAATCAGCGTTTACTCCCTGTTTTTTGCTTGCACCTTATATTTAACCATTTCATATTATTATAGAAAAAGTACATCATCAAAATTTAGTTAATTAGGACCCATTGAACATGTTAGTATATTGTAATTATTTTATAAATTATTATTATTTCATTAAAACAGGCGAAAATACAAGCATGCAGTTGCGGTGGTGGAAGGCAATAGTATTCTTCACCACCCTAGACAACCTTTATTTGTCTTACATAGTATATAATCCTAGCATTCATTCATTCATTCCTTACTCTTACTGTCACTAGCAACCCTCCTTTGATCCTCAAAGTCAGAGACAAAACATGTTCTGGACACGTGGCCTTATTAAGTGGCTCAATCTCAAACCTCTCCAGCATCGAAGCCGCGATCGACTTCATCTGAATATAAGCCGCTTCCTTCCCCAGACACATTCGTGGACCCGCGTGAAACACCGGATACCGAAACGGACTCTCCGCTCGGTACGTGCCGTTGTTCTCCAACCACCTTTCGGGCTTATATTCGGTACAGTCTTTTCCCCACACGCTCTCCATCCTTCCCATCGCGTACGTGTGGTATATTGCAAACCACCCCTTCCCAACGCGCGTTCCGTCTGGCAATACGTCGTCGTTCAGACATCTCTTCGAGACAAACGGTACCGGCGGGTACAACCTCATCGTCTCTGTTATCGCCGCGTGCAGGTAATGCATCTCTTTCAATTCCTCGTACCCGAACACCGCGCCGGAACCGCGCGTGGATGAGGACCGGACCGCTTCGATCTCGCTGCGGATTTTTCTCACCACATCGGGTCTGGTGGAGACAATCCGGAAGAACCAACTCAGCACGGCCGACGTCGCATCACGCCCCGCGAGAATTAAGCTTACGACCATGTCGCGGAGAAACTTTGGGGAGCTATCTTGTGTTCTGATGAAACGCGATAGTAAATCCTCGTTGTCCTTAGTGGTGTCCTTGGAATCCAATCTGGACCGTATGATTGAATCAGCGAAGTCGTGGACGGTGGCCATTGTTTCTCTGTACCTCCGTTCTGATCCAACGTTGAGGAGCTTCTTTACTTTCCACACTACCGGTAACACGCTCAGAAACCTCTTTGAACTTTGGAAAGAGGCGTCGTTGAAGGCACGCATGAAGTCGGCGCCGGCGGTACCGTCGCCGCTGAGGCATTCGGGGTCGTAGTTGAAGGCTAGCTTGCAGATGTTGTCGAAGGCGAAGCGCTCTAACATGTCCTGCAAGTCGAGAACCCTGTTTGACTCAACGGCGTTGGAGAGGATCGGAAGAAGCCTCGTTTGGAGCTCGAAGGTGACGGCGTTGACGATGAAGTTACGGAGAGATTTGGTGCTGAACTCGTAGCTGACGGTTTTGCGCTGCACTTTCCAGATTTCGCCGTCGGAGTTGAAGATTCCGTTGCCGAGAAAGTCATGGAGGAGCTGGATGAAGCGCTCTCCCTTAGGGTAGTTGTCGAATCTGGTTTTGAGCATGTGTTCGACGTTGTCGGGGTTGGCCGTTATGACGCCGCGGAGCTTGTAGGGGCTGGAGAAGATGGAGGTGTTGGTGGGGCAGTCGCGGAGGACATCGGTGGTCCAATCGAGGAAGCGGTTGCGGTTTTTGAGAAACTCCGGTAGGGTTCCGATGAGAGGGTAGTCTTTGAAGCCTTTGTTGTTGTCGCGGGGTTTTTCTCTAGCGAGGAATTGGAGGCAGAGATAGAAGAAGAATAAGAGAAGGGTGAAGAAAAAGAACGAGAACAACTCCATTTGCATTTGCGTGCAGAGAAATTAAGACGAGAGGGATTACACTTGCAGGGCTGAAGTGGTATGATAAGGTGTAATGTGTGTCTTAACAAATTAATACTCCTTCGTACTTATAAGTCCTGAGCAGTACCAAAACAATTTACTTAGGATTCTAACCATATATTTCATAGGAGTTTCAAATTTTAAATAAGTGGATAAATGATTAATAAATATTTTAATTAATAAATTCATTTTATTTTTATTTTTAAATTTTAATATTTTACAAATTGATTTTTCATGTCATTTTTAATTTTTTTTTATTTTCATTCTTTTTAGAAAAATTCTCTCAAACTCAATTAATAAAGTCACGTTATTTTTATTTTTTAAATTTTAATATTTTAAAAGTTAATTCTTTACATAATTTTTTTATTTTTAAAATTTTTTTAATTTTTATTTTGTCCTTCCTTTATGCTTTCGACATAAAGTAAAATAATAAATTAAAATATAAAAAGAAAGAAAAAAAATAAGTGTTAAAAAGAACGTAAAACTTAAAATAGTAAAAGATATTTTTTATATATAAAAAATGTTAAAAAAGAGAGAGAAGGAGACGTAAAAACAATTAAAATTAAAATTAAAATATCCAAATTATAAAGAAAATAAGGGAATTATAATTGTAAAAAATAAAAAATTAAATCTAAAAAGATAAACATAATAAATATAGTTATAAGTAAACATAAAAAATATGAGGGACTAAATTAAAAAAAAAAATTAATATGATATAAAATTATTTTTTAAATATCTTCAATTTATTGGTTCACCGAATGTTTCAAAACCTCACAAAATATAAAGGTTACTTAGTAGAGTTAGCCAGTACTTATTTAATATCTTGTGATTGACCAATTTTTTATTTTCTATGATGATTTGGCATTGATTATTGTGTCTGTTCAACTAGCTTCATATATAAATAAAAATATTTGAATATTATTTGGTCATACAAAAACACATGTTATGAATCACTGTTTTCTAGAATTTGGTAATAATTTTAAAACTGCTGAATTATTCAAAGATTTAAATGACAGTCAAAGTTGGCTTGTGGTAATATTTATACTTTTTTTTAACATACTTCTAATATATTTTTTTTATTTCTCTTCATATTTCATCATATTATTTATTATATTTATATTTTTTTTCCTTTTTTCATTAAATATATACTAGCATTCAAAATATATTTTTCCTAATAACAAAATGCAGTGACTAACTACTACATTTTTTTTTCAAACTTTACTTAATTATCCAATATTTTTTTTTAATTTGTTACTTAAATTTTTTAAAATGTATTAATTTGATATTTTTTGTCAAATTTTTTTATTTACACCCTTCTTGTATTGAATATATTTTTCTAAAAATATATAAAAAATAAAAGAAGATATGTACTTAATAAAAAAATATGTAAATAACATAATATGATTTTAAAATGATCAAAGGGATGCATTTTACTAATTTGAAGATCAAATTTGAACTTTTTATAATTTAAGGATTAAATTGGATAATTAATTAAAATTTGAGATCAAATTATAGTTATTATAATTAAGCAGTTAAAGTTAATAGATAGATACATATAAACAGGAAAAAAGAAGAAGTAATAATAGTGATATAATTAAAATGAAAATAAATAGGAAAAAATAAGTAAAAATGACCATGATTCATGAAAACTAAATAGATATATATTGATTTGAGAGTTGTTGGTATATAGAAAATGTCTTCTATTATGTATTTTTTGTTACCAAAAAAATTAACCCGAAGAAGTAGCAAAACAACTAATTTGGTATTTGTTAAATCGCGTGCACATCTGGGCTTGACAATTGAGTCTATTAAATATTTGTATATTTTGTCTCATACAAAAAGTAAAAAACACATGCATCATGTTATGCATTATTGTCTTCTAGAATTGGCAATAATATATTTAAAAACTGAGTAGTTGTGCAATTAGGGCATTGGTAAAAAGGTAGTGACTGACTGCCTTTACTAATCAACAAATTAAACGACTGTCAAAGAATATTAAAATAAAATAAGCCATTTTAAGAGAACAGTTACTAGTCAACAAATTAAATGACTGTCAAAGAATATTAAAATAAAATAATTTACTAGTCAACAAATTAAATGACTGTCAAAGAATATTAAAATATTAAATGACTGTCAAAGAATATTAAAATAAAATAATTTACTAGTCAACAAATTAAATGACTGTCAAAGAATATTAAAATAAAATAAGCCATTTTAAGAGAACAGTCTGATTTATTTTCTTTCTGGTTTTCTTTTTTTTTCCTTATTGCGTCATTTATCCCATTTATTACTTTTCTTCTATTTTTTCTTCCCTCTTATTAGAATTTTATCGCCCCAAATCTGAAAAAAAAATTTGATATTTAAGATTGATATCGTGACCCCAAGTTAATTACTTACATGTATCTTCAATTTGAAGGCATTGGCCTTTTTTTGCTGAATGGAATGATGGAGGCAAAGTGTCTCACAATAAAAACATTTAATTAAACCCGCATGGGTAATTAGTACAACTAAGATCACCCATAAGAGGATCGGATCACAAATAAAAGACGAAACAAAAGTTATTACAAGAACTAGCTAGTCCAATCCAAATTTATTAGCAAGACCACGTCTACGGTGGTGAAGGAGAAGTCTTTCGTATGGTATATATGGACCACAACTAATAGCCGTTAGATTAATCTTATTCTCACATCATTATGATGTACCCTCTGCACCGTATTTGATCCATTGGTGGGACTTCTCATCACCGTCGTCCCTATCCAACCTCTCTTCTCCGGTGATATCACAACACACACCATTACACCAATGCAAAGAACTAAGGTAGTTTTAGCAAAAAAAAAAAATTAATATAACTGTGGAAGGATTTATCATATGGTTGGGTAATAGTTGAAAAAGTAAAGAGAGAAAAGAAGATAGTTGGATGTTACTCACTCATTCATCGTCAAGTTTTTCCGTTATATTTAACATTCATGTTTATGTTTATGTGATATCTTGTCATTAAATTGTAGATGAACTTTTTGAATTTGTATATTTGCTTCTTTTGTTATCAGAATTGGGTTCAAGATTATAAAACTGTTTAGGGAAAGGACATGTAACATTATGGTGTGTTAAACATGGAGCAATGTACTTTCGAAAGGAGCATGGCACAATACTCAATTTTGGTGACCACTTATCTTGAATTAGGTATTAGAGATACTTTTGAAATCCTTCGAGGGAAGCTAAGGGGCATAATTTCTAAAGTGACAGAATACTTTAGGGCTATTTTTGGAAGAATAATGTAATAAGGAGGTATACTTTTAATAAGGGTGTATTTATCAACTGCAAATTATAATTGGGCCCATATATATGGCAAAACAAAAGTAGCCCAAAGATGACAAAACAAAAGGACAAGGTCTTTGAATTGATTCCACAGCATTATCAAAGAAGCGATCATTAGCTTACCTCCCTAACCCTAACAGTTGTGGGAAATATATACTCCCTATGTCCCATTTTAATTGTATTTCAAGGTTTTTATATAAAGATTAAAAAAAATAAAGTACTTTTTGAATCAATTTATTAAAATAACTTTCTCTCAATAAATACATGTTACATTTATCTACCACATGCACAATCATTACCTAAGGATAAATTAAAAAGATAATAATAAATATTTTCTTAAAAAGTGAGAATATCAATTATTTTGAAACATTTTGTAACATCTAAAATTGCAGATAAAATTTAGATAAAATGAGACGGAGGAAGTATATCTATCTATCAACGGAATATGTCAGCCTTCATATGGAAGAACACTTGTCACTACTCATGCATTGTGTTTTTCTTTTTATTTCAAGGTAAAAAAGATAATTCTCTTACTGTGAGATAATAAGTCCATAACCATTTTTTTTTATATTGAAAACGTTAAACATGTCCAGCTATTCCTAATAGCTTCATTTTGAGTCTCCTATAAGAATGATCAAATGGACTCTCATGACTAATTAGAAATATGGATGATACTTAAATAAAATTAACTATTTTATATCAATAATAAAAATTAGTTTTACTTATATTTAATTATTTTATATTAAATTATCAATATTAGCTACTGTAACTTTTGTCTTCGGGCAATAATCGACTGCAGCATAAAAAATTATTGACAATTCCTTATATAACATAACCATTTTTTTATCTTACCAATTTTATTATGAGACATTTAGCATAGTATTTTTTAATTATTTAAAGGTTGATATATGTTAATAAGAAGGTTTTTATAGGAAACAAGAGTACATAAAAAAATAGATAAATTATTATTTTAGTAATTGTAAGCATAGTTAAATTTAATTACAATTTTTAATAATTTTTTTTGAAATTATTATTTATTTTTTTTATTTTAATGTTCTTAAAATTTTAAATTTATCCTGATGCATCTTATTTCTTTCAAATTATTTGTAAATATGTGACATTATCACTAAATATTGATAAATTATTATTTTTAATGTATAAATATTAAAATCTACATGTGTCTTAAAACATTAAAGTAAAGTAAAAATATACAGCAAATATCTAATTTAATTTCATAAAAAATACTAAACTTAATTTAAATCCTACATAAAGTTGTTGTTTTTATTTTAGAGGAAATCTTGTATAAAGTTATAAAATAGTTTTCCAAGCTTATATAATTTGGAATCACTTTAATTTTTTATTTACTTTTTAATTAATATTTTCAAGAAAAATTTGGTGAATATATATACTTAAAACTTTAATTTTTTATATTTTTATTTTATAATTTTTATTTTACTCTTAAGAGAATATTCAACCCCCCATAAGAAAGAAAAAAATCTTTCATATTGAATAGGACATAAAATTCATAATCTTATCTGGTCGGTTTTTCTCTATTAGTTTCAAGAGGTAATACTACAATTCTAGAACACTTTTTTTCTATTATGATTAAACTAATAAAATATGGAAATATTGCAATTATGTTTCAAGTTTGACTTTTCTTCCTCCTTAAAATATGATTTACTGTGAATGTCTACGATTATAAAGTTATATTTATAACTTTTCTCATATAAGTATATTTGAGTCATTATAAATTGATAATTGTATGTTGCTATTTTTTCTCTATCAATTCAATAAGTAATACTATTATTCTAGAACTACTTTTTTATATTATGATTAAAATAAAACATGGAAATATTTTAATTATGTTTCAACTTTGAAGTTCAACTTAATGTAAGTAGTATAGTGGTTTGTTTGATTTTCTTGTCAAATACTTGTAGTAAATGCCTACAATTATAAAGTTATAATTAAAACTTTTTTTTTCACACAAGTATATTGGATTATAATTTTTTATTTATGATAAATTTATTAAATTTTATAAAATAATTGACACAACATTAAATATCGGTACATTATTATTAAGTTCTTTTATTTTTTAGTTATAATGCTAATTTTATAAATTTTAATACATAAAATATTTTTAAGTTTAATTACACTTTTATCCCTAACTTTTTAATTTTTAGCTCTAACAAATTAATTTGAAAAATTTTTACTCTAATTTTTTAAAATTTGACAAATTTTATTACATGTTATTTGTTCGTTAATAAATATAAAAGCTTGGGTAAAGTTTGCTAAAAAAGAAAAGTTTGGATAAAATTTGACAAAAAAAATATAAAAAAGTTAGGGCCAAAATTTGCAAAAAAAAATATAAAAGTTAGTATAAAATGTGTAATAATCATGTGAGGAGTAAAATTTAAAGAGAGTAAAATTAACTAGATTTTAAAAAATTGGGATAAAATGTGTCAAATTATTTTATTAAGGTAAAATTTACCAAAAATTAAAAAGTTGAGCGCAAAAAATGCAATTAAGCTAATATTTTATGCTATAATATTTTTACATTATCGCTCTTCTTTATTTTGTCCTCGAAAGGAAAATATGAACTCCCCACATGCTAGTTGATATATAGATAGAGGAAAAAGGAAAAAAAAAAAATTATAGGCATGATATAAATATAATTGATATGATATAAATAAAAGAAAGAGATAAATATAAATAAAAAAAATGAGCAATACCAGATACAGAGACACGTACTGTGCCCCACACGCCACTAACTCCTCTTATAAAAATGGCAATTGTTTACTACCAACACCATATATCAAAGCAAATTTAATTGTCACCCACACCAGCAGCCGCCGCCGGCTAACACAACACGACACCATATTGAATTCATAATTCATACTAGGGGGTGTTTATATATATATATATATATAAAGGATATGATAAACTTACATAGGTATGTAATGTACATATAATAAACTACTGTTCTGATTTCGAAACCCTATTATAAAGAAAAATTATTGGTGGACAAACGAAAGTGTTGGGATATTATCACATATATGTATCAATAAAAAAGTTGAACTTAATAAACTTTTTAAAGATAAGAGTAGTTAGCATAGAAGTTTTAAAATAAATAGTTGTGAACTGTGATACACTCGTACACTGATACCGAGCATAAATGGATTAAATATGATTTTATTGATTCATGGAATCAGGTCTGTCATGAGATTTTATAAATCCAAGACGAAATAATAAATACAGATAATAAATACGGGTCATCTGTACAAGTTTTTTTTTAGAAGACATGATTAAAAAGTCATCATTTTATACAAGTATTATAAAAAAAAAAACATTTCAATTTAAAAAAAAAATTTTTTTTTAGTCTTTTGGTTTATAAAAAAAATCTCAATCATCCCAAAATTAATAATATTTTTTTTTCATGAAAATGGACTATTTTTATTTTTGAAATTGAGGAATTAAAAAGAATAAATTTAAGTTTGAAAAATCATTAACAAAAGTGTTCAAATTTGGAAAATCAAAAACATATATAAGTATACAAAACATTATTACTTTTATATTTATTTATACTAAAAATATCCTCTAACCAAGAGTCAAAGTCTAGTTCCTTTCGAGAAATAAAGATCAGAGATCATTAGAATAAATTTTGTCTTGTCTAATAAATTTTTTTTTTATCCCTAATAATATTTCAATTAAGTAAGATTTAGTCGAGAGTGGATCGCCTAATGTTAATTTTTCACGTTAAAATTCACAACCATCCAAACATCACGTTTAAATTATTTTATTATTTAGAGGTATATTAAATTATGATTGTTTAAGATTTTAATGATTTTTTTTTTTTTTAAATGTGGGGTATTCAATCAAGATTTTTTTAGAGGACAACGAAATCTTGTAATATTCGATTGGAATTCTGAATAAATTAAAAAAAGTAATCTGTTATTCAAAATCATAGAAATTTTATGGACTTTTTTTTTAATTGAATTTTGATAGATTTTATGGACTTTTTAGTTGATTATATAAATATCAAACTCAACAAGAAATTTTAATTCAGCTGAGGCAAACAATCAAGTTAAAAGAACTTTCTAGACTATTGCAATTAATTTTGAAAAAATATACAACTTAATAGAAAAAACAGAAAATAATGTTTGAGATGCTATAACAAGAAATCCCAAATCTATTCATATGTAACTAGAAGAATGTTTATTTTGTATATTTTTCAAGTTAGGCAAATGATTGATGTTTTGATCCTTATGTCTTTTTTGTTAACTAATGTTTTGTTATTATTTTTCACTATTACTTTTATGAAAATTTGTGAAAAAAATATCTTAAAATGCATTAGCAGCTTATAACTTCGATTTGGAATTTATGTACGTTATTGGTAAGTGAGAAGGTTCAGCTCATGATAACTTGTAATTAGTTTGTATTCAATGATATGTTCAAGCACACTCTTATTGGCTTGTATTTAGTAATTTTGAATTTTTTTTTTTTAGAAATCTTTAAAGTCTTTTCAAATCTTATAAATCTATGAAATTCTTTCAAATTCTATATTCTAAATCCATTAAATCCAAATTACAAAATCCTAATAAAAAAAGTCTTTTTAAAAAAAATCTTAATAGTTTTTAGTTTCCTACTAAATTTTAAAAATCTTGAAAAAAAAAATTTATGTAAAAAAGGTCTTTTAAAATCCTAATCCAATACACCCCTTAAATTTTCTTATTTTTAATTGAAGACTATGATTTTAAGTTACCAAAATGTTGCATGAGAGAATCTATTCCGGATTTAATCGTACCTAAATGTTATCTTTTTGTCTCTTTATATGAAATTTGTTATAACTTTTTTTTTAATAAAGATATAGTAGACATTCAAATAATAGTTAACGAGAGAAAAAAAGAGATAATATATATATATATATATAAAATAATAGGTGATATAAAATGAATATGAGAATGTTAAGTAGATATTTTTTATATTTTTGGAAGTTTAAAAATCAAAACTCAATTTTTTTTTTGGACATCAGACAATGACCTTCGGCTGTCGTATATGTCAACTAACCGGATGGCCGGCATTTCATAGAATTAGAGTTTACTCCCTGCAGTTTTGTTGCTTGCACTTACAACCATTTCATATTATAGAAAAAGAACATCATCAAGAGTTAACTAATTTCCATAAAGAAAAAAGAGTCAACTAATTAGGACCTATTACTATAACTAGGTTGTTACTGGGACATAGGAGATCGAGCACAAAAATATTTAATGTGTCAATTTTAACCTAATCATTCATGGTAGGATGTGCTTTCTTATAGTGTTACGATATGTCTCAATATCTTGGATATCTAGTTATTTTGTTGCTAAATAACCCAAATAATATGTCATTTTGGTAGCATTTGGGATGAGATTATTCATCTTGCCATTATTGGAATTGCACATTGATTATGTGTAAGTGTGGTTGCTGAGATAAGGGTCGTCGACACAGGTGGGGGTGGGCCGATCGATTAGTCAATATTCAAAGAGGCACAGAATCCTTCAACCACAACTACAAAAGCACAAAGTGATTAGAAGAAAAAAACACAACTACAAAAACGCAAAGTGATTGGGAAGAAGTGGATCGATCCGTCAACCAAAATGGGGAGAGGTACAACACCCATTAATCATGTTACATGTTGTTATCAGTGTAAATATTTGATAAATTATCATTTCATTAAAACAGCAGAAATTACAAGAACCGATTATTTTGCAGAACGGTACGTATTATTCTCTATTCTAGCCTCAGTATCACACCGGTTAGAGGTAGGTATGGGGCTGGCTGCTTTGGGAGTGATTCACAGTACGTGAGACCTCCCATAATTTGAAGCAAGCAACTTGAAGGAATTGAAAACATGCAGTGTAGTGGTGGAAGACAATAGTATTAATATTAATATACACCACCCTAGACCCTTTGTCTTACCCTAACTGGCAAGCCTCCTTTGATCCTCAATGTCAAAGACAAAACATGTTCCGGACACGTGGCCTTATCAAGTGGCTCAATCTCAAACCTCTCCAGCACAATAGCCGCGATAGACTTCATCTGAATATAAGCCGCTTCCTTACCCAGACACATTCGCGGACCCGCGTGAAACACCGGATACCGAAACGGACTCTCGGGTCGGTACACGCCGTTCTCCAACCACCTCTCGGGTTTAAACTCGGTACAGTCTTTTCCCCACACGCTCTCCATCCTTCCCATTGCGTACGTGTGGTATATCACAAACCACCCCTTCCCAACGCGCGTTCCGTCTGGCAATACGTCGTCGTCCAGACACCTCTTCGAGTCAAACGGCACCGGCGGGTACAGCCTCATCGTCTCCGAAATCGCCGCGTGCAGGTAGTTCATCTCTTTCAGCTCCTCGAACCCGAACAACGCGCCAGCATCGCTCGTGGAGGAGGCCCGAGCCGTTTCGATCTCGTTGCGGATTTTTTTCAGCACGTCGGGTCTGGTGGACACAATCCGAAAGAACCAGCTCAGCGCGGACGACGTCGAATCACGCCCCGCCAGAATTATGCTTACCACTATGTCGCGGAGAAACTTCGGGGAGCTTTCCTCTGTTCTCATGAAACGAGATAGTAAATCCTCGTCCTTACTGGTGTCCTTGGAATTCAATCTGGACCGTATGATTGAATCGGCGAAGTCGTGGACGGTAGCTATTGATTCTCTGTACCTCCGTTCTGATCCAACGTTGAAGAGCTTCTTTACTCTCCACACTAACGGTAACACGTTCAAAAACCTCTTTGAGCTGAAAACAGCGGCGTCCTCGAAGGCGCGCATGAAGTCGGCGCCGGCGGTGCCGTCGCCGCCAAGACAGGCGGGATCGACATTGAAGGCTAGCTTGCAGATGTTGTCGAAGGCGAAACGCTCTAAAACGTCCTGCAAGTCGAGAACCTTGTTTGAGTCTTCGACTTTGGAGAGGATCGGAAGAAGCCAAGGTGACGGCGTCGACAATGAAGTTTCGGAGGGATTTGGTGCTGAACTCGTAGCTGGCGGTTTTGCGCTGACCCAGACCCTACGGGCACCCACAAAAATACCCATACGCGGATAGGGTAATAACCCGCATATTTGAGGATGAGGATGGGCGGGTATTTACCCACAAAATCTCACGAGGATGGATGCGGGTACGGGTACTATAGTACCCACCCGCACCTTATGTATATACATATTAACTAATATATTATAATTTTATTATTTAAATTATTTAATTAAAATTATTTAATTATCTATTTATTATTTTAATTATTTTTTTATATGTTAATTTTGATATTCTATTATGATTTAATTTTTATTTGTATTGGTAGCTCAAGAAACTATGAAAATAAGCATTTGTAAAATATGGAGAAATTAATTTGGATGATGAAGTTAAAATATTATATCTATTTGTGTTTTATTTTTAATATATAATTATAAACTAATTAGTTTTAAAAATACATTAATTTTTCCCGTTTAATTAGAGTTTTTGTTTAGATTTATGTTGAATGATTATTTTTATAATGTTATTTATTTATATAAATCAATATTCGTTTGATTTTAATATTATATAAGGGTGTATTGGATTAGGATTTTAAAAGACTTTTTTGGCATAAAAAAGTCTTCAAGATTTTTAAGATTTTGTAGGAAACTAAAAACTGTTAAAGATTTTTTTAAGAAGACTTTTGTGATTAGGATTTTATAATTTGGATTTAATGGATTTAGAATATAGGATTTGAAAGGATTTCACATATTTATAAGATAAAATTTGAAAAGACTTTATGGATTTCTAGAAAAAAAAAACATTCAAAACTACTAAACATAAGCTAAGTGTTTGGAAATATTATTGAACACAGACTAATCACAAATTATCATAAGTTGAACTATCTCACCTACTAATAATATACATGAATTCAAAATCAAAGTTATAAGCTATTAATGCATTTTGAGATATATTTTTCACAAATTTTCATAAAGTAATAGTGAAAAATAATAATAAAATATTAGTAAAAAATATAAAATGTTTCATTTAACTCATAAAATCAATAATTTCATCAAAATATAAATCAAATAATTCAACAAAAAATACATGATGATTAAAATTAATCATCTGTCTAACTTGAAGAATATCCAAAGTTGTTTATGTTTTATAACATTCCAATCATTACTCTTTGTTTCCTATGTTAAATTGTATATTTTTTCAAAATTTACTGCAATAGTTTTAAAAAGTATTTTAAAACTTTAACTTAGATTGTTTGCCCTGACTTAAAACTTCCTCTAAACTCAGATCTACTTCTCTTATGAAAATTTTCATTTTATTAAAAATTTATGAACTTAAAATGAATGAGACAGTGGACTACATTGTAGGCTTGTAAATTAATTCATAGTGATTTGGAGGTATGAACACATCACTATTAAAATCATATGAAAAGTCTCACCTTAAAACAAAAAATGTGTGGGTGAGAGATTGTCACTGCCTCCAAAGCAAAGAGAATGAAATAAATAAAAAAGTTGATTAGAAAGAAAAGTCTCTCATAGTTGAATGTGATTGTTTGTTGGGTTTGATATTTATATGATCAACTAAAAAGTCCTTAAAATTTACCAAAATCCAATTAAAAATAAAAGTCTATAAAATCTTTATAATTTTGAATAATAGATGACTTTTTTTTGCGTTATTCAAAATTCCAATCGAATACCATAAGATTTCGTTGCCCTCTGAAAAAAAATCTTGATAATCTTGATTGAATACTATCAAATTATTTTTTATCATTTAACAATCTTAATTGAATACTCCAAGATATTTTTACAAAAAAAAAAAGTCATTTAAATCTTAAACCATCCTAATCCAATACATCCCCTATGTTTTTTTTTTTTTTTAATTTTTAATTTTATATATATGAAAAGTGCGGGTCGCAGGTGCGAGTATGGGTATATAAGTACCTAGAAGGTATGGGGATGGGGATTAAAATTGTTACCCGCACGGGTATGAAACCGGGGACGGGTACTTTTTTCAAACACGGGTATGGGTAGGGTACTATAGTACCCGTCCCCATACCCTACCCATTGCCATCCCTAGTCACCGTCGGAGTTCAAGATTCCGTTGCCGAGAAAGTCTTGGAGGAGCTTGATGAATTGTTCTCCCTTAGGATAGTTGTCGAATTTGGTTTTGAGCATGTGTTCGATGTTGTCGGGGTTAGCCGTTATGACGCCGCGGAGCTTGTAGGGGCTGGAGAACACTGAGGTGTTGGCGGGGCAGTTGCGGAGGACTTGGGTGCTCCAATCGAGGAAGCGGTGGCGGTTTTTAAGAAATTCTGGTAGGGTTCCGATGAGAGGGTAGTTTTTGAAGCCTTTGTTGTGGGGGCGAGGTTTTTCTCTAGCAAGGAATTGGACGCAGATATAGAAAAAGAATAAGAGAAGGGAGAATAAGAGGAAGGATAAGAACTCCATTTGCATGCAGAGAAATTAAGACGAGAGATGGGTTACACTCTTGTTCAAGTGATATGAATATGGTGAGGTGTCTTATATAGAGTACAAAATAAAATAAAAGAATATAATTACACTCTGGACTACCTTATTGTACCTGTATTAAGAAAATTTGTTAATATAGTCTAATTTGACAAAATATTATCTTAAAGTGTCTCGAAATTTGGAATCAAACATGACAGCTTCGAATGTTCATTAGTTAAATACTTTATACATCATACGAAGTAATTTTCAACCGTTACATATAACCTTATAAAATTGAAAGGAAATGATTAAAGTATGTCTCGTACACTTTTTTTTTTTGTTTACAGTTAAAGTTAAAAAAAAATTAAAAATATAAGTAGAAGTTATTTTTCAAATTCATTTTTTTTAGTTTAAAAAAAATTAAGTTAAAAGTTGTTTGATAAATATTTTTAATTTTTTTAAATTAATTATTTTTTTAAGTTAAAAAATATATTTATAAAAAAATATTATTAAAATAATTTATTTTTCAAAACTTATTTTAATAATAAATAAAAATATTGAAGTACAAATACTTAAAAAATAATTTTTAAAATGTCATAAATTAATTAATAAAATTAAATTTTAATGATAATAATTTGAAAATAGTATATAATAAATGCATATAATAGCATTTAGAAAAAAAAAATACAGCAAAAACAATCTCGTATGATAAAAATACTTTTCATAGAGAGATTCAAAACCTAAACTCCTGATAAATAGAAAAAAAAATGATGAAATTAGAAAAAAAAAATTAGAGTTAAGTAGAACAAAATAATAATAACAAATATTAAATATATGCAAATAATGCCGGGCAAGTTTCAAAGGAGATCCTCAGGCAAAAAAAGTTTCGCTTAAGTTTGATTTAAACTTCTTGAGTTAACTTTTTATAAAAATTCATTTTTAATTATTTCTTCATAAATAATAAGCTACTTTTTTTTTAGGGAAAATAATAAGCTACTTATTTTTAAGTATTTGTATATAAAATTTGTTTGATCCAAATTCTCCTCTTAAGGAGAAAAAAAGATAAAAATAAATTGAGTCAAATACTACCTGAATGTGATAAATTCATGGGCTTAATATCCAATAGTTTCTTATTTATATTTTAGAGTAAATCATAGCAAATTTTTCCTCATATTTAATGCAATTATATAAGTATCTCTTGAGGGGTGATAGTGTATATAATTTCAAATTTAAAGGTTACTAGTTATGAAAAAAAGAAAAATTATGTGTAATTTAATAAATTTTTAAGAGTGCCGCCGCAGCTGCAATTTTTTAAATAATCTTTTATAAAAAAAATCCTTAAAAGAGGTGTATTAAATTAAGATTTTAAAAGACTATTTTGCTATAAAAAAAAAAAAGTCTGGTGATTAAGATTTTGTAATTTGGATTTCAATAAATTTATAACATAAGATTTGAAAGAACTTAACTTTTTCTGAAGACATACGAACAAACAAGTTATTATTTGTTATAGTATTAAGTAAATCACCCGTCATATAACGAGTTGTATCATCTAGATATAAGATTTTTTTATAGCATCTCAAACATTGTTTTCTCTTTACTCTACTAAGTTGTGTATCTTTTGAAAATTGATTGCAATAATGTTCATGTCAGTAAAAAGGTCTTTTAAAACTTTAGTTTGATTATTTGTCCTGACTGAGTTAGGATTTCCTCTATGTTCAGATCTACTCCTCTTATAACGATTTTTTTTTAGTAGGAATTTTTGAACCTAAAGAGGATTGAGATGGTGGAGTATATTGGTCAAGTAAGCAAAAAAAATGTAAGAGATTGTGTGAGAGATTATGCCACCGCTTAAAAAAAAAAGAAAATGAAATAAAAAAGTTTATGACGAGAAGGAAAAATCTCTTAAGCTTGGATGACATTATTTATTGGATTTGATATTTATATAATCAACTACAAAGTTCATAAAATCTATCAAAATTCAATCAATAAGACAATAAATCTTTATGATTTTGAATAATATATGTATTTTTTTAAGTTATTTACAATCTTAATTGAATACCATAAAATTTAGTTATCCTTTAAAAAAATCTTAATAATTTTAATTAAAAATCATTACATTTTTTTTTATCATTTAACAATTTTGAATGAATATCTCAAGATTTTCAAAAAAAAAAAAATCTTTTAAAATCTTAATGATAATCCATAGAATTTATCTTATCAATCCATTAATTTAGTAATAGATATATCAAAACTGAAAAAGGTTATAAATTACCTATTTAATTAAGATACGCTAGAAATGCTAGAAGCCGTCGTAAAATAGTGAAGAAGAGATTCAAATTAGAATCATCATTAATTAAATGATATTTTTAAAATGTTATTATTAACATAAATAAAAAATAATTAAATTTACTTATATTTAAATTTATTTATTTTTACTTAGGTCCTGCGGCAAAACATCTTATTTGGGATTTTCATTAAATCACGTGCACATCTTGACATTGACTATTATGTCTAGTGAAAGTATGAATAAATATTTGTATCTCTTGATCATACAAAAACACATCATGGTATGCATCATTGTCTTCTAGAATTGGCAATAATTAATTTCGAAACTGACTATATTAATCTATTATTCAACAAATAAATGATAGTCAAATCTACATGTAGCAGACTGATAGACAAAGTAATGGTAGTGATATAGGAAACGAAGTGTTAGAAATATTTTGAAAAAAAAAATATTCAATGAAAGGTATAATAATAATGAATGGAGGTATGCATAACAACTATCTTAAAGAATGTACTATCATAATTTTAAACAAATAAAACAAACAAACTCTGGTAAAGATTTACCTAGCTCTCTCATGAAGTAAGATTCAACTTTCCAAATCCAAACTAATTAATGCACAAGCATTGAACTGAAAAGGCCAAAGGAACTCGAAGATTGTAATCAGAGAAGACAAACACAGATGTGGCCCAAATATGTCGGTGGCTAACAAAGTCGATTGCTTGAAGCAATGGAAGCTTCAATGTTACTTTTATAGGTGTTCTTATCCAGTCAGTGGTACGAGCTTCTATCTCCTTCCTTCAAGTGTATGGATATGAATTAAAAAACATATCTTATTATTCCGATATTCTAATATCATGTTATATATATATATATATATATATATATATTATACGTAAGGAATTAAACACGATACTATAAGATATAATATTCAGCCATGTGAATTAGACTCCTCTATATATCATGTTATATATAGACGTGATAATTACTTATTTTTTCCACTATAGTCATGTGTAAATTATGTGTCACTTTTACGGGTAGGCGGTGGTTACTTAAAGTACAATTGGTCCAAATCCAATACCAAATTTGGATCCTTTCTTATTGTTGAATAACATAATAATATGATGACTTTGGAGAGAGAAAAAATGTATTTTTTCTTAAATAAGAACTCGCTATATTTACTTATGATACGTACAATAATTAAATTTAATAAACTTATGTTGTTGTTTTTTCTCTTTTCAACATGATCTTGGCCTTCTATTCAACAAGATCTAAAAACTCTCTAATATCCGCTCTGCCGAAAAAAATGCTTTCCTTGAATTGAACTTCTTTACAATGTAAGACATTTTCAAGATCGTATCCTAAAAGGGATTTTCCGGTACTGCCTATTGCATTCAATTTTTAGAGATTGGTATTTGCTGGACACGAATTAAACCTAAAGATTAATATCTAACACACCTTAAATAGTTGTGTATTTTCTTTCTTGCAGACTATCATCATCAATGATTTCTTGATTTATTAAATTTTTCTACTGTTGCGTAGCCATCACCACCACCTGCTTTTACCAAAACCATTGTTATGAGAATTGCATCGGACCGAATTGTTCAATAGGGAATTAATGTTTTGTTTTGAACCGATACTTAATCAAATCCGCGTTGAACTAGCATAATCGGTCCAAAATTAATAAAATTGGTTAGAACCAATAAATTGATCGATTTTCACGGTTAGTAAATTTCTTTTTTAAGAAAATATAATGAAGAAAAATAATTTTTAAAAAATTAACATTAAAAAAAAACATTTTTAACATTAAAAAAAATTGTTAATTAACTATCATTAAAAAAATATTTTTAATCCCCAAAAAAATTATCTTTAATATTGTAAAAATAATAAAAATTAAAAAAATCACTTTTAACTTTTTTGAATAATTAATAATTTTATTTAATTTATAATTAATTTAATAACTCTATTAATCATCATTATTAATTAATAATCAATCACATCATCAAAATTGTCCATTTTTAAAAGTAAAATGGATTTAAATTATCAATTTAAAATTAAAGAAATCAAAATCATGAATTTGAAAAATTAAATGAATTAAAATTATAATTTAACCTAAATTTTAAATATATTAGATTTAATTTCATGTATGACTTGTTATTTTTAAGTGGAATTTAATTTTTAATATCAATCTTAAAGCAATGTCCTCACCTGTTTAATAACCGGTCGGGTTATAAAAGCATTTTTATAATTTTTTATTTCAATTTTTCAAGATATTATTCTTGTTTTTTCATTTGTATTAAAATTTGTATTTTTTTTTCTTTAAATTTCAAGATTATGACTATTTTTTATTGCACCAAAAAAATGACTCATTTTTTTTATATTTTTGAAATTTTCATTTTATTTTTCAAATTATCCAGACATTCTTCTTATTTTATAGTATTTCTTAAGTTTTCATTTTTTTTTTTCAACATTTTCAAAAAATCCCTCTTGTTTTGTTTATATTTTTAATTTTTCAAAATTTCAATACATAATTTTTGGTTTTTCATATTTTTTAAATTTTCATTTTATATAAATTCACAAGAAATTGTTCTTGTTTCTTTTTCATATTTTAAAAATTTTCAAAATGTTTATGGTTTATAAATCAAACCCTAAAAATTTAGGATTTTATAGATTTAACCATAAATATTTAACACTTCATAAATAAAATATTAAATTGAATCCCTAAATATTTAGGGTTTTGTAAATGAAACCTAATTATTTAGGGTTTCATAAAGGAAACTATAATTAGTTAGGATTTCATTAATAAAACCTTATTTTTAGAGTTTCATTAATGAAACCTAAATGCCACCAAAAATATCTAAGGTCACCTAAAAAAAACATCAAGTTAAAAACTTAAATATTTAAGGTTTCATAAATAAAATCTTTAATATTTAGAGTTTCATAAATGAAACCATAAATCAAAACCCAAAATATTTAGGGTTTCATAAATGAAACCCTAATTATTTAGCATTTCATAAACGAAAATCCTGAATTCAAACCCTACATATTTAAGGTTTCATACATAAAATCCATAATAATTAGGGTTTGATAAATGAAACATAAATCGAAATCCTGAAAATTCAAAGTTTCATAAATGAAACCCTAATTATTTAAGGTTTCATAATTGAAACCTTAATTAGTTAGGATTTCATAAATTTTAACTAAAATTGAAACCCTAAATATGTAATGTTTCATCAATGAAACTGTATTTTGAAAACATAAATATATAGGGTTTAATTAATGTAACCCTAAATTTCACCTTAAATATTAGGGTTACATTAATAAAACCTTATTTTTTAAGGTTTCATTAATGAAACCTTATTTTTTTAGAATTTCATTAAACAAAACTAAATTTCACCCAAAATATCTAAGGTCATATAAATAAAACTATAAATTAAATACCTAAATATTTAAGATTTTATGAATAAAACCCTAATGATTTAACACTTCATCAATGAAAATCTAATGATTTGGTGTTAAATTAATAAAACCTTATTTTTTAAGGTTTCATTAATGAAACCTTGTTTTTTTTTAATAATCTCATTAAAGAAACATAAATTTCACCCAAAATATCTAGGATCGCATAAATAAAATCCTAAATTAAAAGCCTAAATATTTATAATTTCATACATTAATCCCTAAATTCAAACCCTATATATTATGGCTTTCATACAAAAAATCCTAAATATTTAGGGTTTCATAAACAAAACATAAATTGAAACCCTGAAAATTCATGGTTTCATAAATGAAAAGCTAATTATTTAGGGTTACATTAGTGAAACCCTATATTTTAGAGTTTCATTAAAGAAACCTAAATTTAAACAACAATATCTATGGTCACATAAATAAAACACTCAATTAAAAACCAACATGTTTAGGGTTTCAAAAATAGAAGCCTAAATTAAAATCCTTAATATTTAAGGTTTTGTAAATTAAACATCAATTAAAACCCTAAATTCAAATGTTAAATATTTAAGGTTTCACTCATAAAACCCTAAATGTTTAGGGTTTGATAAATGAAACATGAATCAAAACCCTGAAAATTCATGGTTTCATAAATGAAAACTTAATTATTTAGGGTTTCATAATTGAAACCTTAATTAATGTAACCCTAAATTTCACCTTAAATATTAGGGTTGCATTAATGAAACCTTATTTTTTAAGATTTCATTAAGAACCCTAAAGGTCACCCAAAATATCTAGGTTCACATAACTAAAACCTTAAATTAAAAACCTAAATATTTAGGTTTTCTTAAATAAAACTCTAAATTAAAATCCTTCATATTTAGGATTTAGTTAATGAAACCATAAATGAAAACCCTAAATATTTAGAGTTTGATAAATAAAACCTTAATTAGTTAGCATTTCATCAATAAAATCCTAAATTTAAACCCTAGACATTTAGGGTTTCATAAATAAAAGCCTAAATATTTTGGGTTTAATAAATGAAACATAAATTGAAACCCTACAAATTCATGGTTTTATAAATGAAACACTAATTATTTAGGGTTTCATGAATAAAACCTTATTTTTAAGGTTTTATTTATGAAATTCTAAATTTTATCCTAAATATGTAGGGTTTCACGAATAAAACATTATTTTGAAAACCTAAATATATAGGGTGTAATTAATGTAACACTAAATTTACCATAAATATTAGGGCAACATTAATGAAACCTTAATTTTTAGGATTTCATTAAAGAAACATAAATTTCACCCAAAATATCTAGTGTCACATAAATAAGACCTTAAATTAAAAATCTAAATATTTAGGGTTCATAAATAAAACCTTAAATTAAAATCCTTCATATTTATGGTGTTGTAAATCAATTCATAAATCAAAACCCTAAATATTTAAGATTTCATAAATAAAACCCTAATTATTTAACATTTTATCAATGAAATCCTAAATTCAAACCCTACATATTTAAGATTTCATACATAAAACCTTAGGGTTTGATAAATGAAACATAAATTAAAACCCTGAAAATTCATGGTTTCATAAATGAAAACTAAATTATTTAGGTTTTCATTTATGAAACCCTAAATTTTACCATAAATTGAAACCCTAAATATATAAGATTTCATAAATAAAACCTTGTTCTTAAAACCTAAATATATAGGGTTTAATTAATGTAATCCTAAACTTCACTATAAATATTAGGGTTGCATTAATGAAACCTTATTTTTTAAGGCTTCATTAATGAAACCTTTTTTTTAGGATTTCATTAAAGAAACCTAAATTTCACCCAAAATATGTACAGTCACATAAATAACACGATAAATTAAAAACCTAAATATTTAGAGTTTCATAGATAAAAATTTAAATTAAAATCCTTACTATTTAATGTTTCATAAATGAAACCCTAATTATTTAGCATTTCATAATTCAAACCCTACACATATAGGATTTCATACATAAAACCCTAAATATATAGTGTTTGATAAATGAAACATAAATCGAAACCCCTAAATATTTATGAATTCATAAATGAAAACCTAATTATTTAGGGTTTCATAATTGAAACTTTAATTATTTATGGTTTCATAATTGAAATGTTAATTATTTAGGATTTCATAAATGAAACCTTATTTTGAAAATCTAAATATATAAGGTTTAATTAATGAAATTTTAAATTTCACCTTAAACATTAGGGCTTGATAAATGAAACATAAATCGAAACACTAAATATTCATGATTTCTTAAATGAACTCTAATTGTTTAGGGTTTCATAAATGAAAACCTAAATTGAATCCCTAAATATTTAGAGTTTCATAAATAAAACTCTAATTTGAAAATCTAAACATTTAGGGTTTCATTAATGAAACTTTAAATTTCACCTCAAATATTAAGGTTTCATTAATGAAATCTTATTTTTTAAGGGTTTCATTGACGAATCCCTATATTTCACCCTAAATTGAAAACCTAAACATTTAGATTTTCATAAATAAAATCATAAATTGAAACCTTTAATTTATTGTTTCATAAATAAAATCATTTATCAAAACCCTAAATATTTAGGATTTCATAAATGAAAATCTTATATTTAGCATTTGATAAATGAAATCCTAAATTGAAACCCTAAATATAAGGAGTTTCATAAATGAAACATAAATCAAAACATTTAAATTGAATTTCTAGTTATTATTAAGGGTTTCAAAATAAAAACCTAAATTTTACACTAAATATTTTGAATTTCATAAATAAAACACTAAATTGAAAACCAAAATATTTAGTGTTTCATAAATAAAATCCTAAATTAAAACCCTTAATATTTAGGGTTTCATAAATGAAACCATAAATCAAAATCCTCAATAGATATGGTTTCATAAACAAAAACCTATTATTTAGTATTTCATAAATGAAACCCTTAATTAAAATCCTAAATATTTAGAGTTTCATAAATAAAACATAAATTAAACCCTAAATTTGAAACCTAAATATTTAAGGATTCATTAATAAAACCTTAAATATCACCATAAATATTAAGGTTTTATAAATTAAATTGTACATTGAAATTTTAAGTATTTAAGGTTTTATAAAAAAAAAAATATTTAGACTTTCATTAATGAAATCTTAAATATTTAGCATTTAATAAATGAAATACTAAATAATTAGGGTTTCATCATGAAACCCAAATTATTTAGGGTTTCATTAATGAAACCTTATTTTTTTGGGTTTCATTAAAAAAATCATAAATTTCACCCTAAATTGAAACTGTAAATATTTAGGATTTTATGAATAAAATATTATATATTAAGGGTTTTATTAATGAAACCCTGAATTTCACCCTAAATATTTAGCATTTTATAAATAAAACCTTAAATTGAAATCATAAATATTAAGGATTTTATTAATAAAACCCTAAATTTCACCTAAATATTTAGGGATTCATTAATGAAATCCTATTTAAAGTTTAAAAAATTAAATCTTACAATGAAACTATAAGTATTTAAGGTTATATAAATAAAACTCTAAATATTAAATATTTAATATTTTATCAATGAAACTCTAAATAATTAGGGTTTCATCATGAAACCTAAATTATTTAGGGTTTCATTAATGAAACCTTATTTTTATGGGGTTTCATTAAAGAAATAACATATTTCACTTTAAATATTTAGGATTTCATAAATATAACCTTAAATTAAAACCCTAAATATTTAGTTTTTTTATGAATAAAACCCTATATATTTAGGATTTTATTAATGAAACCCTAAATTTCATCCTAAATATTTAACATTTTATAAATAAAACCATAAATTGAAACCATAAATATTTAAAATTTCATTAATGAAACCCTAAATTTCATGTAAAATATTTTAGGGTATCATAAATTAAACGCTAAGTTGAAACAATAAATATTTAGGGTTTCATTAATAAAATATTAAATATGAAACCTTAAATATTTAAGGTTTGATTAATTAAGCCCTAAATTGACATCATCAATATTTAACATTTCATAAATTAAATTCTAAATTGAAACTCTAAATATTTAAGGTTTCACAAATGAAATCCTAAATATTTAAGATTTTATAAATGAAACCTTGAATATTCAGGATTTCAAAATCCTAAATATAAATATTTAATGTTTCATTAATGAAACTTTATATTTAACCTTAAATAATTAGGGTTTCATAAATAAAATAAGAAATTAAAATCTTAAATATTTAAATATTTAGGTTTCATAGAAAATACCATAAATTCAAATCCTAAATATTTAGGTTTTCATATATTTCATGCTAATTAATTAATGTTTTATTAATGAAACCATATATTTCATTATTAAACCCTAAATTGAAAACCTAAATATTTAGGATTTTATAAATAAAGCTTAAATTAAAACCTTTTATTTTCAGCGTTTAGTAAATAAAATTATAAATCAAAATCCTAAATATTTAATGTTTTATAAATGAAAACCTAATTATTTAGTATTTCCTAAATGAAACTCTAAATATTTAAATTTTCTAAATAAAACATTAAAAAGTCCTCAATATTTAGATTTTCATAAATGAAATCCTAATCATTTATAGTTTTATTAATGTCTTGAAAACTTTGAAATCCTAACTTTGAAAATTTTTAAAATATAAAGAAAAACACTAATATTATCTTCCAAACTTTGAAAAAAATAAAAATATGAAAAATCAAGAGTATTCTCTTGAAATTTTTTTAAAAAAAAAGATAATTTTTAAAATATGAAAAAGAAGACTAATGTATTCCAAATTTGAAAACAAATAAAAATTTTAAAAGTATGAAACCAGGAGTAATGTATTGAAAATTTTTAAGAAAATGAATTTTTATAAAAAAAAATTAAAATTTTTAAAAACCATGAGTAATCTCTTGAAATATTTAAAAATAAATAAATTTTAAATATATGAAAAAATAAGACTATTGTCTTAAAATTTTAAAATTATTAAAAATCAAGATGTCTTAAAATTATAAAAATATATAAATTTTAAAAATATAAATTACTAATAGTAATGTCTGAAAATTTGAAAAAAATAAAATTTTAAAAATATTGATATAAAAGACTGATATCTTGAAAAAAAAATTTGAAAATTTCAAAAATATGAAAAATTATAAGTAATGTTTTGAAAATTAAAAAAAAAGAAATAAATAAATATATATATATATATATGAAAATTTTGAAAAAAAAAAAACAAAAAACAATAGCATAGTCTTGAAAACTTTGAAAAGAAATTAATATTATGAAAAACAAAAAAATGTCTTTACAATTTTAAATATATGAAAAAAAAAGAGAAATGTGTTGATTTTTTTCATAAAAGATTTAAAAATATGAAAAATTAATACTAATTTTTTGAAATTTTTTAAAATACAAAATAAAAACAAGAGTAATTTCTTTAAAAATATTTTAAAAAGGACAATTTTTAAAATGTGAAAAAAAAAAGAATAATGTTTAGAAAATATGAGATTAAAATATGAAAAACAATACTAATTCTTGAAAAAATATTTTAAAAATATGAAACAAAAATAAGAATAACATCTTGAAAAAAAATTTAAAATGAAAAATTTTCAAATAGGAAAAAATGTGTAATGTGTTGAAATATTTTTAAAAATATAAAAATCCAAAAATAATATGTTGATTTTTTAAAAATTATTTAATATTGCATAAGATGTAAAACGCATGCTAAAAAAATTAAAACAATTTTGAATAGTAATAATAATTTTTCTTAATATTAAATGGATAATTTTTATATAATTTGCATGGTGATGCAAAGTTGTTACTTGCTAATTTATTTAAAGAGTTCAATGATAATGCACTAATATTACTAATATTGTAAACTAATTTTATGCAGTTGGTCAGTCACGATTGTAAATAGAAGATTGTAATGATCTATTTTACACTGTTAATAAATTACCACTAAATTCATGTTTAGCAATTTCAGGTTTACCAGCTTCAGGTTTACCAGCTACAAGTGTTTTGAACAGGTTAACAGCTTAAACAAATCAGTCACCACTTGTTACTGAAACCAAAGGGTGTCATGTCAAATTCAACTTCCCACCTCTCCCAAAAGAAACTCTAAAAGCAAAGCAAATAGAGGAAGCAAAAGAATTACAACTATAATTATTTCGTTGACTACACTCAGGCATCAACAAGCTTGTGCCATTCCAGACATTAAGACATACATTTGAAATTGTTCACATACCTTTTTTTCTAAAATTTTCTGGAAAAACCAGGTATGTTCTTGACATCTACTTTTATACATAAAACTGCCAACATGAAAAGGCTAAGCCCCGTTGCTAACAGCGGCATCGCCAGTCTTCACCCTCCGGTAAAATAGCACATAGGCAGCAGCAGTGTTAACCTCATCTTCACTTATGAGTGATATGTGGCTGTCATCGAAATTGTACCACCTGTTCTCATCTAAAATCTGCACATTTGGAAAATAAGAATCAGACTGCAGCATTGCTAAATGGAAGAACATTATAAGCGCTGATCCCTACACACAAAAATTAAAGCAACTCCAAAGGATTGAAATTTCTCACTTTACCTTAATATGCGCAGTGTAATGCCCGCTACCCATACTGCCATAATGATTTGTAAGGGCATACAGTTCGTACAGTTGACGCCGAGAGTTGTTTTTGTTGGCTATGTAATTAGTTAAATCAAAATCATGAATGGGAAAGTTAACAAAAGTCTCCAGTTTATGCTTCATGGACCTGCTGTATGAGAACCTCTTCAAATGAATGACCAAAACCTCTGGGAGTCTCCACAAATCAAGCTTCTTGCTTGCTTGTCGTCTCTCTTCGCATTTAGGACAGTACCTATATCAGATTTAGATAAATATAATATAATATAATATTAGCCATTGACATTCAATTACTCATTTTATATGTGCAGATACAGAATTTTTTTAAGAACTATTTCTGCAGCAGTTACACAGTTTTGCTCATCATGAGATTTCAGTAGCAATACAAAGATCAAACAAGAAAACCAAAGTGAACGATTGAAATACAAAGTGGCAAGTAGGTAAATTCCTTTCTTAAGGTAGAAATCGGTATAAAAACAATATTTTACAATGTTTATGTATCACATAGCTTGAAAGATATAACACTAAGAATAGAGTCGCAATTGAGTGTTCCACAATAATGGTTTATGATTTAAGAATCCTGAAGATTTTCTTTTGTAGTTTTTGTTGAAAGCCACCTTAATTGTAGTAACCCCTAGCCCTCCTTAATTGTGGCCTATCATAGTTGATTGTTAGTGTCTTGGAAAGGGCTTCCTACAGTGATGGTTAATTCATCTTATTGTTTTCCCTCTCAAGACTAGTGAGTAGTGACTACTGATTACATCTTCACATTTACTTTTTAAATGCTTTGTCATTTGTCTTCTAAATTTTCAATTTTAATTAATTGCATGGATAAAGGTTAGAGTTGTAATTGGTCGGTAGTTGACACACTTTGGATCATTGTCATGGATATGTTTAAGTAGAATGAGTTGAATTTTGGACACAGAAAGTTCCATTACAACAAAATATTGTAACATGGAATTTGCAAAAAGCACTTCATGATGTTCAAAATCCAATTCCAGAATAAAATACATGAACACAACACAAAATTCAGACCTAAGCCATAAAAACTTCAAAATATTAAAGGCTGACCCACCCATATCATTCATGAAAAGCACCTAGATCTAAATTCATCTAACAAAAAATACGTTAACTACTCCACAGGTGACCATGTAATGGGCACTGTCACCTCATGCTAGAAAGTTCAATGCTGTGGATCATCAACATTTGCAATTACTCTTAATTAATTCACTATAAATAACTCTTCTGTTAGATTCTTATATTGTACAGAGTAGTGAACTTTTTAGGAAACATTATTTAAATAGGTCATTAAAAGATCTAGTTCACAATTATTAATGAGAAAGAAAGATATGAAGAGAGAAAAGAGTGAGCTGCAGGATGAACTAACCACATATCTTCGGGCACCAAAGGTTCTTCACGCAGAAAAGCTTCCAAGCAGGTGTACAAGGAGAGAGGTTCAGTACGAGCTTTCTTGGTTACAGGTCCATATTTTAAAACTTCAGGCAAGGTCTCAAGTGGATGAGTATCATACTTCTCCAGAAGCTTCTGAGACCAATCAATATACACTAAAATCTTTGGTGCCGATGGCGACAGCTTAACTACTTTCTCCTCTCCCATTGAAAGATCAATGCAAGCATTGCTATCATCTACCAAGAGAAGAGGTAATGTTGGCATTGATGGTGACTTTGAATTGGTAGTATCCTTACTTACTGAATTTGACACCATGGGGGCAGTACATACATCGTCAGAAGAATTAAAACTGCATTTATCAGATGTTGCTTTTGGGATGCTTGTTTCAGAAGTGGTAGCTTGTTCTACATTGATACCTTTCCTTAGCAGAGGAGAGAGCATACGATTAACTATTACTTGTATATCACCTCTTGTGAATGTATCATCACATGAAATCAACGAAACAATAGGTGTTCCATATGGTTTCCATCCTGATATGATGTGTGAGTCACTACTCCTAAGAGAAAATTAGAAAAATATATCAGAAAGCTGTTTAGCAATCATACAAAAATTATGGCCAACTTGATGTTTTAACTTGAGGCCCAGATGACATATGATACCACAGCCAAGTGACTGCCATTTAAATTTTAATGGATCTGGACCAAACAGACACAATTCAAATCAAATCAACATTAGAAAATACTGCATTATAGTTAGTTATTAACCATGACAGACTGTTTTCCTGAATCCCTATAATATTAAAAGAGAATGTTATAACAAGAGGGAAGAGTAAGTATCATTATATGTACTAATATGACAAAGTAGATTCAATCTTTGGTAAATATAACTACTGTATGCATATCATGTAAGTTTAAAAATCACATACTGCTCTCTTCGGCGATGTATCAACTGGAAATACTTTGTGTTCTTGTCTATCTTTTGAACCTTGTAAGCAGCAAGATGATCATCATCTTTGATAGCAGACAGCAATTGGAGAGGATCTTCCAAATATCTATGGATCAAATGGTTTCGTATCTGTGAATAGCACATCAATATAAGACACTCGATTAGAATAAGTATATGCAATAATTCTGTTAAAGTTAATAGCTACATTTCTGATTAATTCACACTCAGCTATATAAAGTCTGATTACAGAGAGAAAAGCAAGATTACACAAGGGAGAAGCCTAAGTCTACTATTATGTCAGTGTAGATACAACTAAAACAGTTTTATTGCTGTCACTGGGATAAAATATACTATCAGAAAATCTAATATAATATAATCTAACAAATTCAAATACATACCTCCACAAGTACTAGCCTCTCGTTGTGCTTCAATGAGCAAGCATTGCTAAGTGCCTGCATGAGATCTCTGCATCGCCCCTGCTTAGGGACAGTTACTGTGCAAACAGATGGAAGGGCAGCTCCGTCACAAGCAAAAACTGTCACTGTCATGGTTCTATTGGTGGTGGGCTGGAGTGGCAGGGAAAGGTACATAAAAGGATCAAATGTGACAGACACTTTATTGCAAACTGGACAAACCAAAGTTGACTTGTATTGTCCCTATTATGAGATGAAGAATTATCAGAAACATATAAAATGTGAATTGATATCATACATATAAAACTATTAATAGATAATCAAGAGACAAAATTTTAAATTATGGACAGAAATTAGAATCATTGAACATTTTCTTAATTGAAATTTCCGTGTATAAGAGTACCAGCTAATCCATAAAGCAAAAAATTACACTAGTTAGGAAACACCATTGGTCTTTTATCATCATAATTGCCCTTCCCTTTGGATAAACTACATTTTTTTTGTTAAGTTCACTATGCTCCAAAGAAGAAGAATGATCATTATCATAATAATAATACTGTAAACCTGCATTTTTATTCCCAATACATTCATCATAATCCCACATCTTTTTCCAAGTAAATTTCACCCCTCCTATATATCATTTCAAATAAAGTAATCCATAAAGCTTAAACCAATTAACCAACCAAACATTGAATCATCAATTTCCAAAAGGTTATGCCACCACACACACAGGTTTCATCATTCCTCCACACCTCCTAACAGAACTTGAAAAATAAGAAATGGAGAAATCCTCTGGAGGAAGTTAACTCCTTGAATCTGCATTCAATAATAACAGAAACCTTTTCATTCTTTATCTCTTTTTTCTCAACTCTTTGCCTCAATTATTTGATTGAGTTCTATTTTATACTTGCAAGAGGATCAGCACTCCAGGGGATAATGAGACTTTAAAATTTGGATAAGCCACAGCTTTTGCTGTGGGTGATTTCTGACATTAAGATCAAGAGGCTGACAACTTTGCAACTTTGCATTCAGTCAAATACAAGAAGAAACTG
The DNA here is from genome assembly GCA_014843725.1 of Amphicarpaea edgeworthii. Classification (NCBI taxonomy): domain Eukaryota; kingdom Viridiplantae; phylum Streptophyta; class Magnoliopsida; order Fabales; family Fabaceae; genus Amphicarpaea; species Amphicarpaea edgeworthii. The sequence continues at coordinate 9,757,501 of CM026325.1, forward strand.
AGTGCTTTTTCTAATGCTTTAAGGGTTGTTCAAAAGCAAAATTTTGAGCTCAAAGTATGTTTTTCAAGAAACAGAAAACCTAAGGAATGTGTATTCTCTTAATTTCCATTTTCTTAGGAAACTTTTCTTATTTTTAAACTGTAATTCAAATGTTACTATTTCTGACAAGCTGATATTAAGGCATTAACTACAACACATTAAAAAAAATTACTAATTACTAATTTGACTCACCTGGCATACATCAACAATTATGGAATCATTACGAGCAATATGATTTGCCCAATATTCGTCAGCCACTTCTTCATCGGGTCGGCCATCAGCATCTCGAGATTTTATATATGGTTTGTGTTTTACACGATTCAAGTCTTCATGAAGACCATCCAGAAGAAATGCTAAAAGCTCCTGAAAAAGATAATAAAACAAATGTTACCACAGACTATGCCATAGAAATTGAAGAGAGTAAAATTTTCAGTCAATGGGTGGACCTGAGAATCATGTTGATTGTGCCCACTGAACTGAGGTGCAAAGCGAACAAGCTTTGCTTTAAAAGGCCGAGGAGCAACTGGTGTTCGCCCAGGTGCCCATAGTTTTCGAAGCAACTCACCAAATGCTAAGGCTAGTTCACCCTAAATAGTGGAAAGTCATTTAGAACAATACTTCATATTAAATAGACTACAGTAATTGAAGGATGGCACAGTAATGAACAAAAAGTTCAATCCTATGGAAGCAGGCATTCAAGCAATACGAAAACAAAATGATTTTATACCCCAAGATAATAACTCTCTTCCAAATGGTCTCAATGGAGACCATTTTTATATAAATGCTACCATAAACTACAACTCAAATATTTATTTCAAAATGACATGAAATATAACCCAAGATATAAAGCTTCAATGAATGACAGAAAAATAAGAAAAAAAAATCTTGTCACTTTTATGACAGGAATGAGATATTTAAAAAGGAACATTCATGCCTACAAGACTTAGGCTAGGCTTAATTGCATTGATGGACCTAGTTTTAGGGGGAAATATATTTTTCCCTCTAGATTTCAATTTGAAAAAATATGTTAGGGGTGAAAGAAGAGAGACAGAGCCTCAAGCTGAGAAAGGTTGGAGAGTCTATTATAGAAGGAAAGGTAGAGAGGGGAATTAATAAATAAGATCTAAGTAATAGTTAGTCAGTTAAATCAGTTAGGCAGTTAGTAGTTGGTTTTTTGTTTAACCAGCTATAAATAAGAAATCTGAATTGTAATTGAGGCATTCATGAATTGTATACCATAAACTGGATATGTGCCAGTTAGAAAGGAGCGTTTACTCCTTGTTCCTAATTGTACTGGTCTTGTGCATTAGTGAAGAGTTACCATTTCAATTGTGTGTGTTCTACCCATTTTCCCAATTATCAATAGTTATTCCCCTGACTAAACAGAGGTGCCTAACAAAATAGGAGGAGGATGCTATTCAAATTGAAACCAATTGGAAAGATCAAACGTGAACTTAAGCTTTGTTAAGTATAAAACCCGACTTCACCTAAAACTTAAGCTATTGAAATAATTGGTTCATGGCGTAGTGTTAGAACCTCTGAGACCAAGTGGTCTAGAGTTCGATCCATACCGACCCCATTCTTCTACATAGATAAGTTGAAATTAAGTATAAGGTAAGTGAGCCTACACATTATCAGCACTTGAAAACCAAAGGGCTTCAGTGTGAAGGAGCATGTTAAAGTCTGGAAATAATCTTCTATCTCTAAACCAAATTCTTGTTCTAGTCTTCTGGAGTGTATGCCTAATAAAAGTATGGAAAGAAAAGGAAACAAATCCATGCTTACAGCTTTTTAGATGATACTTACAACCATGCCCAATGGATTTTGCCAATTTATCTCTGGATGATAGTCTTCCCTGAAGTACCTAGCAAACTCCGGTGTATGAACAAGGCACTGTATTGCACTATTCATGTAACAAGTATTGCCAAGATTCAGCAATCCAGTGAGACCACCTAATGAACCTCTTGTGGTGACACCACTGGTTCCATAAGGGTTTTCTACATCTCTAACTGGAGAATTTAGGTTATGAGATGAAGAAAGGTCTGTGTTGTAGCCTCTAGATGCACCTCTGCTAGCAGATAAGCCACCAGCAATTGATAAGCTCGATTTTGAAGGCTCCACCAGAACGGAATTTGCTTCCCTCTGTGCAGACCCATTTTCTAGAGAAAAACTTGTGTTGTTTGTATTGTTGATGACCTCAACAAGAATCTGTATGAATATTATCATTAATCAATAGAAAAACAAAAGTAATAAATTGAAATGTGTAAGCACGAGCAACAGGACCATTCCTACATAAAACTTAGTGAACACTGAAGACTCACATATTGGTCCATTTGTAAATTAGCATCGTCAAGAGTTTTGTCCATGTCATTCATCAAAGCATGCTTTTGACGGGCATAGTAATCCCAAATACACACCTACAATAGAGATAGCTATTCCTCACTACATGCTGAATAAAAAAGAAAAAGAAAAGCTTTCAAAATAAGAATTTTAAGAAGGAATCATGAAGTTTTTACTTGGTCTGGCTGAAGATCAAATATTTCACAAGCTTTTCGGTGAAGCTGTCCAATGGTTTCCTGCCCAAAATATCTCAACTCTAAGGTAGATATAGCATGTATAAACTGAATTATACTTGCAAAGGAATGGTAAGAGTGTTAAAGATATATTTATCAATTACCAAGACTCAGTAAATTCTCTCAAATCATACCTTCTTGCTTATTCTTATTGGGAAACGATCATTTTTTGGCAACATAAGTAATTGAAGCCGTAAAGGATACACCTCTACTGCCAATTCAGTCTGGGAAAGACCTGAACTTATAACTTTCCTTGCCAATGTAGGTCCACCCCCGTACCTAGTCAAGGGGAAAAAAAGTCAGGCAGCTCCTTAAAGCCCAGTTAAAGGATTAGTTGTCTAAGTTTGTGTAAATTTGAATATTTCTTCAAAAGCCATGAAAATCAAGAAATCCAAAAGAAAATCATAAATATAATATAGCACTTATCACATTTTAGATGAACTATAGATGACAAGTAAACAATCTCACCATCTAAATAATTGGTTCCAAACATCTTGGGGAAGTAATATATAGTCACGGCCTTCTAAAAGAGTATCATTAATCTCAATACCCATACCAGAGTCCTCAGCCACAGCATCATCTATCAAATCAGAATTATCAATAACAGCTGGCCTCTTTAAAGCAATTGAATTGGCCAAATCAAATTGTTCTGATAGGGAAGATGCTTCATATGAAGTGTTCGTCTGGTCTTGGTTTACATATTCAATCCAATGTTGCCACCATCTGCATAAAAACTATCAGAATCAACTTCCTTCTAATCCTGTATTATTACATGTGTGTGAGGGTACTCAAACTAGGCCATTCAGTCTATAGCCACAAAATGACGATTAAAGTACAAACTACAAAGTATTTCTGCATAGTGTTTCAAGTTTAAGTTAGGTTATTATCACTAATATTTCAAATTTAAAAAAAAAAAAATATATATATATATATATATATATATATAAACACTTCTCTATGGACTTCCACTGACAAACATTAAGAAAGGGACTGAAATTTTTATTTTTTACACACACAGCTCTTAGTCCTAAGATGTTTGTTGTGAGCAAATCTACGTTGGAACAGCGCAACTTTAATTGCTTTTAAATAGTCAAGTAGCTCCTTTCCTTTGGAATAACTTGTTTCCAGTTTTAGGGGAACATTGGGAGGAAAGGTGAATACAACTACAAGAAAGCAGATTCGTTTTGATTATAGGCAGTGAGCATATGAATATTTTGCGGAAGTGTGCAGTTTTTACCCTTTCTGCAGTCAAAAAAGTCATACACCAACAGAACAATCCCCCCTCCCCCCAACGCGCCTTAAGTAAACAAAACAAGTAAGCTAAACAACTAACAGAAATGAATAAAAACATAATCTTTGAAGTTTGAATTACAATGACAAAATGCAATGCAAGGCAAGGCAACAACAATACAACTAGGGATTTGAAGACGTCTGCACGGCACAATCAGCTACAAAGAACTCCTTCTTGACCGTGTACCTCCTAATTTCACATGCGTGACATTCAACCTCAATAACCCTCCCCAAAACAAAGTGAATTACAGTTTTACTCATAAGATATAAGTTTGAGATGGAAAAAGGGTTCATACAACACAGTAAGACTACACCATTTGCCCATCATTATGCAAAATGCAGCTATCTGACAAAAACAACTAAACAGCAAGCTAGTTTCTTTGTTAGAGAATGGCTGCAACAATTGCACCTTAGTAAAAGCTATCCCAAAAAAAAAAGAGAAAAGGGGTTGAGGATTAAGGTATCATCATTATCTAACAAATTAAACCAGTCTAAGACTATTGCAATATTCACCTAAAACTCATACACCATCCCCCAAAAATTCCACTCAAGTGATTATATAGAACGAAACTCGGGTCAGAAAATTGAGGGCAAAGAAAGAAAAAGATCTGAGCAAATTCTGGGTATTCCCCATTTTCACAAAAAATGAAACCTGAGCGTAACCTAACAAAAAAAACAGAAAAGGTGTGAACTTTTGGCGAGATTTGGTGTACCAAGTTACGAAAAAGGGGGAAAAAGAAGAAAGAAGAACCTCTGAGTGATTAAGAAGAAGGTGTCGCCTTCTTTGCTGCTAGCTTGGGCAGTTTGAGCAATGTCTCTGATCATGATCCTCTCCTCGTCTGGACTCAGCTCAGAGACGCCGGTTCTACACATCGACACCTCTGTCATATTCCTCTCTCAAACTCAACTCAACTCAACAATTTCGTCTTTCTCTTCTCTTTTTACCCGTTTGAAACAACTTGAGTTTCAGATGAAAACGACAACCACAAACAATATTAACAACAACTGCGAGATTTATTTTCATTAAAATTGTTGAGATAATCTACTAGGGTACTTACCCTTGACTGGACTTTACCGACACGTGGGTGATTGATTATGGTAAAATTGGATTCATATTAAAGATGATTATTTTTTTTTTTTCATGGGATTTGTTTTTAGTTCGTTGGAGGCGTTTCTTTAAAATTATCTTTGATTCCTTAACATGTGAAATATACGTGATTTAATTATTTTTTATTATTCTCGCGTTAAAGATGGATATCTTGGATTTTCATAGAAATGTTAAAATAACTACTCATTTCCACTTCTTTCTTCACAAATTTTATTTATTTATATTTTTAAAAAATATTAATTAAATCATTTTTTAAAAGTTCTTAATGCAACCAAACATATTCATAGGAATCTAATGCATATAATTCTCATGAATATAATTCCCCAAGAATATAATTTTATAACTTGGAACAAACATCTCTTTATAAGTTTGAAAAAAATTCAACATCAATTCATAATAATTTAGAAAAATGTTAATGAAATTCTTTCGAGCACTCAGAGTTTTTTCATAGATTTTATATATTATTGGTTGATTCTTTTTCATGTTTTGATTTAGTTATGATTTATGAGATCCATTAAAATTTATTATCTTCAATAAATTTTAACCAACCACCTAAAAGAGTATAAAAAAAATGTAAGAGAAAAAGTATGGTAAGCACTCTTAAATAATTGGGTTTTGAGATAGAAATTTAGATTTTTATATAAAATTCAATATTTTTGCACTTTACATTTTTAGAGTTAACTCTAAATTTAAGTTTTTTTTTTTTGGCAAGATTTGAAGAACTCAACGATTGAAGCAAATAGTTATGTGGTTTAGGTGGATATCTAGTATAAAGTAAGGGACATGAAAGTTGGCCTATCGTCAAATGATTGGGGAGTCTACTTAGTACTTATGATATATAACTGGCTAAATCCTAAGATTCCTTTGTAATACGACCGCTAAAGGGTGGTTTGGTTATGCAGAAGATGAGGGAGGAAGGATGGAAGAGCACGGAATTGAAAGAATTTTGAGATATGAGTGAATAAGTGTGCAGAATAAATGTTACTGTTCCACCAAGACTTGTATTGCAGAACGACATCGCCTTTTTTTATTTTTCACACAATGTTTTCTACTTTTTTTCTAACAGTGCCTTAAAGTTTGATGGTTATAGAAGTATAACTAAACATAATAAAAAGTATAAAGCAGAAGACATGTTCTACCCTGAGTGTGCTTACGTTACATATGCCATTTGATGAGGAAAATAACATATTCCTTAGAATTCAACAATACTAAAAACTAATATCAACCTCACAAACTCATTCATCTTTCGTTAATCCTCTCTTTTCTTCCTCCCTACCATCCTTTAACTCATCAGATAAGATATGTTCATTGGCTAATTGTTCCAAATCTTCATCCTTTTTCCTTTCACTAATTTCTTCCACGGGCTTGTAAGTGTAAAACCAAGCACATATCAAGTAATAAACAAGATTCAGAACTTGAATCCCACTAACAAGAAAATAATAGTAGTCAAGTCCACCCCTATTGAGGTTCCTATCTGGAAGCCAATTCCTCTCCTTGCCAGTGTACTTATGCACCAATGACACCAGCAATGTACCTGTGTAGTTCCCAATTGCTGAAGTTATGCAGTACAATGCTGTAGCACTGCTTCTCATGCTTTCAGGTGATTGCTCAAAGAGAAACTCCAAATGCCCAACAGACATGAAAATTTCAGCCACACCATGAAGACAATACTGAGGCACCAACCAGAACACACTTATAGGAATAGTGGCTTTTGGATTATCCAATAAGTGGTACTTTGCAGCAACTGATTTCCTTTTCATTTCCATCACACCAGCAACCACAGTGGCTATGATGTTGATTATGAAGCCTATTCCCATTCTCTGTAAGCATGTAATTCCAGAAGGGTTCTTTGTGAATCTTCGGGAGAAAGGAACGAAAAGGCGTTCGTATAGAACAACTCCTGACATCATGGTTAGAACACTGAAAATGGACATGCTGGCTGGTGAAATTTGGAATGAGGGAGAGAGGTGGCGGTCCATTGTGCGAGCTTGTTGAATCACAAAGCTATGCAAATGTGATGAAGAGGTTATTAGCAGAATTCCTGATGCCCAAATTGGAAGCATTCTGATGATAGATTTTAGCTCCTCAACTCTATGGACAGTGGCTAATTTCCATGAGTTTGGTGTTGTAGTTGGATCTCTAGCCTCCTCCTCTGTAACAATCGCAGCCTTGTCTAACCATCTGCAGATACACCGAGTAGTTAGTTAAGTAAGAGTTTAATTTCTATACAATATTAGTGTAAATAAATTTACATTGCCAATCAACTAGAAATCATGGCAAATATGACTTTTAAGTTAATTAGTATAAAAGTAAGTTTTTTTTTACCATATATTAGATAATAGTGTAAATACTCTTTACACTGATATTGTAAAGACTATTGTCTCATTTAAGTAATGTGAAGTTTGATGTAAATTTAGCAGCTCATGCAATCATTATGAATTTGTTCATTATCTTGTATTGCATATAGCCATCTACATACAAAGAGTGAAAGATGGACCGTGGACCATAAGTTGATTATTTATTCAAGGCTTTCAATATTTGAAGTTGGTGTTTTAATAAATTTGAAATCCATAAAAGGCAAAGCTAAGAATACCAAGTATTTAACTTACTTATACTGATCAGAGTGTAGAAGCCTCCCTTCCAAAGAAATAGGAGCATCAAGTTCCCAATTATGGTACAAAAGCTTGTGATCTTCTGGTAAATCCTCCTTCCTTTTCTTTATAGCTGCTACGGTTACTTGGGCTAACCGAACCAATGGGCTCCCTTCTGGTTTCACAGTCTTATAAAGTGGTGAGCCCAACACAAAGGCAATGATGGATATGAGCATGGCAATGCTTGGAATTCCAAGGCCCCAACCCCACCCCATGTTGTCTTGAATGTAAACCACAATGGTCAAAGCACTAAGAGAAGCCAAGCCCATGCTGAAAAAGTACCAATTGAAGAGGTTCCACTTCCTTGATGCCACACCTTTTTTGGTCATGTCAAATTGGTCTGCTGAAAAGGGCACAACACAGGGTCTAATGCCACCTGATCCAATAGATGTGAGGAGGAGAGAGATGTAGAGTATCCATAGTTGTGAGGATGTGGCTTCTTGGCAATTCACTTGTGTTGGGCATGGTGGTGGACGAAATTGTGGCAATATGGCTGATACAGTGATGCTAATCAATCCCTGTGTCAAGAAGAATACTTTTACAAAACTTACTTGGTATAGGGTGTGCAATATGATATGTTGTACTAAGATGAAAAGTGCTTGTAATTGAAATCACTTGTTTGGATTTTAAACTTTATGTAATTGAAAAGGTGGTGGTGTTTTAAGTGGGAAAGTTTTAAAATATGAATAAATTGAAGAAAAAATAAAATTAATTTAGTAAAAAAAGTGTTTTTTTAGGTAGGGTGGTATAATTGGATAATTAATCAAAGAGTCTTTGACTTGGAGGTATCAAATAAAGTATGAGAGAAATATATGGAGAGAAGAAAAGGGTTAGCCTTTGAAAATCTATATTTCCTTAATTTTCTTTGTGATCTCATATTGTTTTTGCTTGATACCTCCAAGTGAAACCTTAATTTTAATTAAAGGGTTAAAGAAAAAATGCTTGGTATACTAGAAATATGCCCAAAAGATGTTTTTTTTATATGTATGAATATGCAAGTGTTTAATTAGTTATTATCTGATATGGTTGAAATAATTTCTATTTAAATATTTAAAATACTTGTATAGGAAAGTTCAAGAGCTTAATCAAATGAGACTTAAAAATTAAAATCATTTTGGATACAGAATAAGAAGTGATTTTAAGATTTTTTTTTCTATTAAAAAATATTATATTTTCAATAGAAAAACTCTAAAAAAAAAAAAACAAAACTTCTCTGACTTATATCATAACAAGCCCATAATAATGCCAAAGTGGAAAAGGGAAAGGTTGAGAAACCAGTTCATAAATGAGAGAAGCAACAGTAATGGTCCAAAAGCGTCCAGCAAAGGAATCTGCTATAATAGCCCCAATGAGAGGGGTGAAGCTAGATGTTCCTCCAAAGTTTGACAGTGTGTTTGAGGCAGCCACCAATGGCATGTTCAGCTCTTGGGTCAAGTAACTTATCAAGTTACCATGAAAACCAGCACTTGCAAATCTGTCACACACTTCATTTGCTGCATTGCATTTGTATATGCACAAAAACAAAAAATACCCAACAAGCCCAAATTAAACTTCATGCGGAATTAATATGCACAATAGTTTTCTTTTTTACTCAAATTAATGTTAGCTACAGAAATCATGATATTCTCTGGGCCACTCATTTTGTGGATATTGTTGTCAAATGGTGTGTATAAAGCTAAGTTTAATTTTTAAATGTTAGAATAATTAGTAAATTAATAATCAAATTAATAATTATTATGAAAAATTTATATATATAAATCTTTCACATAAATTTTATTTATTATCATATATTTATTTATTGTTTCTTATATTCTTAACAAGAATTTAGTAACTTAAATAAAATAAAATAAAAGGAATTAAAATAAAAGGAATGATTTATAAAATATAAAATAAAATATATATAAAAAAATTTATAAATAGAAGATGTTAAAAAATAAAAGAAAAATAATTTAAATAATTTCAGTGTCTTTCTCGATGTCTTTTTATCGTAATTTTAAAATTAATAAATGATCAAACCGATTAAGATATTAAGTTAGTGTCCATTAATCATTTGAATTTGAAGCTAACATTTATTTAATTATTACTATGTGAAGCTAACACTTACTAGCTAGACAGAATCTAGTTTAAAAAAAAAATGACACAAATTAGAATTTGAAAACATTTCATACAAAGAATCTACCACAATTTGATTTAAGTACACTAGGCCAAAAACAGAACAAAAATGAGAGAAGAAGGGGGCAACGATGTGAATATGAAGATTATGAGGTAAATGAATGTTTAGAAGTTAACTTAATAATAAAGTTGAAGATAAATAAATAGTGTTATAATTATCAAGCAATATAAAATTATATTACATGTCTCAATGCATTATTCTCCTTATTTTCTAATAGTATTACCATTCTTATTATAAGCAACAAGTAATAACGTATTTTTAAATTACAACTCGTTGCTTATAATAGGAACCATAGATAAAAGAAGAAATATGAGTGGCTTACCAAGTATGAAAGGTAATGTTCTGATGCCTCCTTGGCGATGGTGCTTTCTCTTCTCTTCTTTCTCGCCTATTTCTTCAGCAGTGCCTTTGATGCTCTTCTCTATCTCCATTTTTCTCCTCACTGGTGTGTGTTAGTGATGATAATGAGAAGTGAGTAGTGTACCTTGTGTGGGTGTTGTGTCTCTCTATTTATATCAATTTGTGCACCACAATGGTGTTGTGGGGTCATGGCAACGTGTAGGTACAGAACTAGAAGAATAAAATTGTAGGGGGACAAAAAATTATCACATGATGGTGAGAAAAAAATAACAATGACTCATTTCTATCAATAATTATTTAAAATTTAGTTTAATGAAAATTAAAATATTGTATATGCTATGAAAGTAACTAGAACTGTTTATGCTTTTTCAAAAAAATAAAAATACAAAATGCAACTATTTTTTATAAAAAAAAAATTACATACAAAATCTCCCATAGTTTGTTAATTAAATGAAAGTTATAAATATAAAACACGTTTTTAGATTTTAAAATTTGTTTTTAGTTTTTTTTTCTCTAATTTTTAGTTTCAAAATAAATTCGTTTTAAAAAAAACTATATCTTATTAAAATTAGCTTAAGAGTATGTTTGTGTCACGAGAACAACAACAATGATCTTGATAAAGATAGTAACTCGTGTTCATCGATGGCACCGTGATAAATCATAATTTGTGTGTTTTAAGTTTGAGTTTTTACTTTGTTTTGATTGAATTTTTTTTATTAAGTTTAATGGCAAAACCGACGAATTTTTGTGAAGAGTACAACAATCAAGACAAACATTGGAAAATGTGCAATATTGTGAAAAATAGTCTGGAAAAAACACGAACATGCTCATCATAGCACTTAGGATTGAACCCAAGCCCTAAGACATAAATTATATAAAATTTTGTGTTACCACTAAACAAAAAGTCTATATTACAAAGATTATTTTGAAAAAAAATAAAATTATATGGACTGAAACAAATAAGGAAATAAATAGAGACTAGTTAATACATAAAAAGGTAAGCACTGCCTCTAATGCTTACACTTGCCCCTTAGGGAAAAAAAGTGAAAAAGGAAAAGTATAATTGGTAGACCTCATTAAAACAAAACTCATACCTAAAACAACGAGTCAAGTTAGAAGGAAAACACTTTTATATAAGTTTTGATACTTTAATTGTTTCTTTTTATGAACAAATGTTACTGATTAATTATTAATTTTGGTTAGTAAGAAAAATTCATATCACAACTTCATTCTCCTCTTTCACCCTTTAGCCACCAAGTTTTGATGCTTTTAAACGTTGTCTCAAATTAAGAAGAAGAAGAATTTTTTTATGAGATATTAGTTGTCAAAAACTCAAACGAGTTCAACATACTTTCTAAGTTACAAATCACAATCAATCATTTTGACTCAACCCGGTAAAATTCTGGGAAAATCTTTTCCATCTTGTCTAAGTTTGAGACACGCTCACTCTCTCTCTTGTATCTTGTTTGAAAAAAAAAAAATCTATTGTAGAAAACAAATACAAGTTCAGGGACATGTTAAAAAAATAGTTGAAGGACCCATTTTTATAATGACAAATAATTTAGGGACCTATGTCTCTACGGGCCAATATTCTTACATTTGCAGGCTAATATTCTTCGCAAGTTGAGAATACAGAGTTTAGAAGTCACATGAAGTGTGAATACTAACCTAGCAAGTACTGGTCTACAAAGATAAAATTTTAATTAAATTCTTGAACTATGACAATATTTAAAAGAGTTTAACAGTGATGCAACTTTAAGGATCCAATTAAAAAATAATATAGTTAATAAATCTAATTAAAAGTCGTAAAAACAATTCAAGGACATACAGATTAACTTAACCTACATTTTATATTACTTAGAAAAATAATGTAAATTATGATATGATGACGTCCCTTCTTACGTGAAGTTCATTGGAATCAATTAAAATGTCAATATCCACTATAGTGACTATACTGTGTTGCGATTGTTGTTCAAGTAAGTTTGAATGCTGAGCTTATCTTTCCAAATAAGGACAATTTTGTAGTGGATACATCAGAAGAGTGGTCAATTTTGTAGTGCTTTACACATAGTGATGTCCGTGAACACTAATTAGCTAGTCCCCACTACTCCACCCACGGATTTGGATCACCTGCACCAGTTTTACCAGTGCAGAGTGTCCAGTGCTTTTACAACCATAAAATTTTATTGTTTTTGTATTTTTTAGTAATATTTTATTAATTAATTATAAAACAAGTGTTCAATATTGAAACATTACCCCTCCCGTTAAAAAAACCACAGCAGGATCCAAATCCCTTCAACCACGCATGGATCTTAGATTCTTACCCAGAACAGGATCATGCATCAACACCATTTTGTTCAAATTACTATTCTATCTAATTGCTAGTTTTTTTTTTTTTATATATTTATGATATATTAATTAAAATTATTTTATAAAACTATAATAAAAAAACATCCAAACGATAATTATGATTAATTGATAAAGTTTGGGTTCGACTAATTCAAGTTTATTAATAAGGGCAAAGACAAAAAGAAAGACAGCAAAAGCTGAGATGTCCTTCAAATAAATATAATCAATGGCACAACAAGGCCATTCAACTCAACCGCCTTTGATTGATTTGCTTTGAGTTCAAGTTTGGAAAAGGAAAACAGAAGGCTTGTATTTTGCTTAAAAAAAGAATGTTCGTTAAAAAGTTATATAAATATCTAAATATACAGGGGAATTTATTTATTTTTAAATAAAAAAAGGGAACAAGAAAATGTATTATTAGATAAAACTAAAAAGGGAGGACAAAGTAAGATTCAATCAATACATAATATTTTTTTTTAATATATAAACTACATGTATTCTTTACTGTTTAATTTTGCTCTAGGCTAATTATGTTAAGTGATAAAACTTTTTTTTTTAATATTTAATACAGTTACATGTCTAAGAGTCAAATTTAAAATTATTCATTAAACTAAAATAATTTTACACCCATTAATTCACGCACTCCGTGGGTTAATCAATATAAAATATGATGAAGAAAGTTTGCATGAAGACAACTTTTTGCAAAAAGAAGATAATATTATTGATCTTTTTTTATTCACAATATAATATAACTAGAAAGACACAATTTTATGGATCATATCCATATTCCTGGATAACAAAAGCTAATAACCTACACACGATTGTTAATTAATTGCAATAGAAGTACATCATAACTTTAAACAATTCTGTTGTAAAAAAAAAAAAAAACTTTAAACAATTCTTTTAAAGATAAAATTTATTTTTAATGTTAAAAGTTTAAACTCTAGAATCGTTAATTATTTTTTTTTCTGTTTAAATATATTTATATTGTCTATGTCTTGTCTTGATCTATCCGAAATTCCAAATACTAATTCTGACGAAACAAATTACAAGATATATATCAATTATTTTTGGCATGATTTCCATCAATCTTTCTATTTTTATTATTCAACCAGTTATATGCAGCCAATTTTTTTCGTATGAAATTCGTACTGTAATGTTTGGTACAGTATAGCAATACTCTTTAAAAAAAAATACGATATTTATATAGTAGTATAGATATGTAAGTTAATTAATTTTATACTTTAAATTAAATATGGAGATAAGGTTAAATTCGAGATGATTAGGCGTTGAGAAAAAAAAGGGCTCCAGAATCCAACCAAATCATGTTAAATGCGACACAAAATGAAACAATGGGACTGTTTGTTTTCATTGCAACGTTAGTTGGACCACATATGTAAGTTTCATCTTCATCATATTGACTTTCTGTCTATAACCACTATCAAATCATTTTTTTTTTATTAGTAAATGTTAATGATTAATTTTTATTTTTTTTTAATTGAGAAAGTAAAACTATTCTTTATTCAATTCATTCATCAAATGAACTATCTTATATCTCATCAGTATCAAATGGTTCACTAATCGTTTATTAACTCTAAAAGTATTCTTCGTTGGAAAAAAAACAAAAAAAAAATCTTTTTGGCATCTTCATCTAGAGAGGGACAAAAATAACGAGGGAGTGAGGGACATAATGAAATGAACGTGACTGTGCTGTGGCACTGGATTGTCGATGTATTCAACCACTATTGACTTTTGCAAGCAGTATATGTAATGTAACTCTGCCACGGATCATCAACTCAAGATATAATAGCTTAAGATGTTAACAAGTGGATTGATGAATGATTGATTGCCTTTATCTGTTTATAAATGCTTTATGATGTAACATTTTTTTTAAGTTTCTTTTCTTTTAAGTTTTAAATTCAAATTTAAATAATATTACAAATTTGAATATTCACTTTAGAGAATGAGATTCATATACAGCTTCAAGACAATTGTACTATTACTTCAGAACATGAAATCCCTCATTAATGTCAAATGAATTGCCACTTGCCCTGCTTACATATGTCACGAGTTCAAGTTCAGGGTTGAACATTCAGATTTCAGAGAGTCTAACAAAGCAAATTAGCCGCTGTGTACGTGAACATAAATACATTAATCTTTGGAAAAATTATTCATTTGATCCTCATAGCTACACAAACTTTACCTTTTAGTCCAGTTAAAAATGTCCCTTTTAGTCTTCGTATAAGCACCCTTAAATCCATTTTGATCTCTGCCGTTACAAAATGGCAAAAGGTATATGTAATGGTAGTGACCAAAAGGGATTTAAAAGTGTTTGTGCAAAGAATAAAAGGTAAAGTTTATGTAACTATAGGAATTAATGGAGTATTTTTTCCTTAATCTTTTCTAAACTTTCTCTATTCAGCATCTCCCCCATGTGTCAAATTGGCAGATGAGACCTTTGTATTGGCCTGTTCCAATTCCAAATCCTTTTCCATGCTCACTTCAGTAGTCTCTTCCAATGGCTTGTAAGTGTAACACCAAACACAAAATCCAAAATAGATGAGATTCAACACTTGAATCCCACTAACAAGCAAGTAATAGTAGTCCAACCTACCCCTATTGAGGTTCCTATCAGGCAACCAATTCCCCTCCTTGCTGCCACTATACTTATGCACAAGTGTCACAACAAATGTACCAGCATAGCTCCCAATAGCTATCACAATGCAGTACAAAGCAGTGGCACTGCTTCTCATACTCTCAGGTGATTGATCATAGAGAAACTCAAAGAGTCCAACAGACATAAAAACATCAGCCAAACCATGCAAACAATATTGAGGCACCAACCAGAACACACTTATAGGAATAGTGGCACTTGGATCATCCAATAAGTTGTACTTTTCAGCAATTGCTTTTCTCTTCACTTCAACTGGTGCTGAAACTAATGTGGCTATAGTGTTGATCACAAAGCCTATTGCCATTCTTTGTATGCAAGTCATTCCTGAAGGATTCTTCGTGAATCTGCGGATAAACGGAACGAGAAGGCGTTCGTATAGAATAACTCCTGACATCATGGTTAGTACACTGAAAATGGACATGTTGGCTGGTGAAATTTGGAATGATTGAGAGAGGTATCGGTTCATTGTTCGAGCTTGTTGAATTACAAAGCTAGGGAGATGTGATGAAGCAGCTATGAGCAAAACTCCTGATGAAGAAATTGGAAGGATTCTAATGATGGACTTTAGCTCCTCAACTCTGTGAACTGTGGCCAATTTCCATAAGTTTGGTGGTGCATTTGGGTCTCTGGCATCCTCTCCTGTGACAATTGCAGCCTTGTCTAACCATCTGTAGATATATATTGAAGTAATATTTTGAAGTTATTTGCAATTTTGGATCAGTGAAGCACACTTAGTTCCTGTTATTTTAGCATTTTATCATGCAATCTATGTGAAATCGTCTATTTTATCATGTCATCATGTAATTTGTTGATTTTTACTATGACTATCTTGAAAAAAATACTTAGTTTTATTGTTGGAGGCTTTTCTTAGTTTTAGCACTGACAAGTTTGAAATAATTTTATAATGTCAAATAATCATAATTCTTAATTTGTAATTTTCAAAATAATTTTATAAATGGATGATTTTAGGCTATTGGTATCACATTTAAACTCATTAAACAAAGGGAATACATGACATATGACAATAATAATCAACCCCACCTCATTGTTAATGGTTCAAATTTTTGAATTGAATCAAAAGAACCAAATATTTGACTTACTTGAATTGATGCGTGTGTAAGAGCCTTCCTTCCAAACAAATAGCAGCATCGAGGTCCTGATTTTGGTACAAAAACTTGGGATCATTTGGCAAAGTCTCATTCCTCTTCTTAATAGCTGCCACAATCACTTGGGCCAAACGAACCAAAGGGCTCCCTTCAGGTTTCTCAGTCTTATAAAGCGGTGAGCCCAACACAAAGGCTATGATGGAAAACAGCATGACAATAGTTGGAATGCCAAAGCCCCAACCCCAGCCAGTGTTGTCTTGAATGTAAACCACAATGGTCAAGGCACTAAGAGAGGCCAAGCCTAGGAAGAAAAAGTACCAATTGAAGAGGTTCCATTTCCTAGATGCCACACCCTTTTTGGTCATGTCAAATTGGTCCCCTAGAAAGGGCACAACACAGGGTCTAATGCCACCTGCTCCAAGAGATGTGAGGAGGAGAGAGATGTAGAGCATGCTCAGCTGTGAGGATGAGGCTTCTTGGCAATTCACTTGTGTTGGACATGGTGGGGGGCGAAAATGGGGCAGTATAGCTGATACTGTTAAACTTATCAATCCCTGTATCAAGCAAGAGAATGTAATTGAAAAGTGCACTTGGAAGGTTCATATATGACCTCTTTGAGTAAGTTTATCTAAAAGTACTTCGATAATATTTTATCTTATGGAAAAATTCATTATAAATGATGGAGGAGAAAAGGAGAAGGGAAGAAATTACGAGTTGATAGATAAGAGAAGCAATAGTAATGGTCCAAAAGCGGCCAGCAAAGGACTCAGCAATGAGAGCACCAAGAAGAGGGGTGAAGCTACCGGTTCCACCAAAGATTGTGAGAATATTGGCGGCAGATACCAGTGGCATGTTCAGCACTTGGGTCAGGTAACTTATCAAGTTCCCATTAAAACCAGCTACTGCAAATCTATCACAGAATTCATTTCCTGCATACACACACACATCCAATCCAACTAAGTCAAAATCAACCTTAATATTCATAGAGTTACTTTATTTTATTTTATTTTTGCCATTTAATTAGTAGTGTTTACTAGCATAACATTCAATACCATGTTTTTTTTTTTCGTCTTAGATATCAGTTATATCATGGATATCCTCTAACACACTTATCAGAGACTAATACTTACTAATTTAAGAAAATATTTTACACAATATCAAAATGGAAGAGTTTTTTTCACTCAATACTATATCATAGAGTAACGAACACCATATTATTGTAATTCAAACAGGCCTCTTTAACTGCAGTTA
Source organism: Amphicarpaea edgeworthii (assembly GCA_014843725.1). Taxonomy (NCBI): domain Eukaryota; kingdom Viridiplantae; phylum Streptophyta; class Magnoliopsida; order Fabales; family Fabaceae; genus Amphicarpaea; species Amphicarpaea edgeworthii. The sequence continues at coordinate 9,775,075 of CM026325.1, forward strand.
CATGTGCACTGAGTGAAACATATGTGTGATGTGAAGTTAATTAGCATAATGTGCAGTGAGTGAAGCATAAGGTATTTCATTTTTTACCCGCGAAACCTGCAGTTTCATGTGCAGTGTGAGCGAGTAAACCATATTTTTAAGCAATTGTTCTCATAATTATTAATCGGATATGCTAATTAACCAAATTGAATATTACAGATAAGATTTGCTTATATTGCAATTCACTTTGATTATGACCGATTACTGTTAGACAGAGAAGTAATAATTTAATATTACGTAATATAATTGCCTTGGACATTTTGTTATATTATAAAACACGCTATTTTAAAATAAAATAATAGAATAGTGAAATTACAATTAAAAAAAGACTAAATAGTGAATTGGGGTAAAAAAAACTAATTATTTGACAAGCAATTTTTTAAAATGAAAATTAAAAATTAAATTTTAAAAAATAGTAAAATTGCTAAAGAAGACAAAGCCTCCCCACACAGAAAATTATTTACTAGGAGAAATTAATTTCGTAAGTAAATCTCGATATTTTAAAAGATTGGTCTTTAACATTTGACTAAACCATTTTGAGTTCATAAAAAATTATATACACACACATTTTAACATAAAAACTGCAACTAATTTTGATAAATATGTTAACTATATTTAATACTTAAAGTGAAATATATTAAACTTTAAAGTAATGATAAATTTGAAATATAAATTAAATATAGGCCGTACAAGACGAAAATATCAAGTCACAACCTGACTTATAAGAAATAATTAAATTACCGGCACATGATTCATGAAGTATTTTCTACTTAATTAATCATTAATTAATAAAGGAAAGTAACCTAGATAGGTACTGACACTGTACTACTATATAGTGTGTACCAAAGGGGAAAAGCTAGTTAGTTCGAAAAAATTACATGAATATATAATTAAATTTTATAATTTATTATACATATGCACCTGTATAATTGTAATTATAATTTTATTTTTGCTCAGCTGCTAGAAGTAGAAACTATGTAGTTAATTTAGTCATGAATGACCAACACAAGATGATTGAAAATGGGGAAAGATTATTAAGAAGAAGAAGAAGTAGAAGAAGAAGAAGAAATCATGAATATGCAAAAGTACAGTAATTACCTGCAAATCAATAGCTACAACTAAACAAACATAAAATGAATCAAATTAAACGAAAGAATCTTAATAAAAATCGATCGGAATACATAAACTAATTATAATTTACAGAAGAAGTTATGAGAAAGAATTGGAATACCAAGGATGAAAGGCAGTGTTCGGATCCCTCCACGCCGACATTGGTAGCGTTTCCTCTTCTTACTGTGTGCCTCTTCTCTCTCTTTCGCCAACTCGCCACTCTTCTTCTCTATCTCCATATCTGCTAGCTACTGAATACTTCTGATGATGTCTGTAATTTGCACTTTAATTCATTTTGTCCTCATCTATATATACACATTAATAATCACGTACATTATGTCATATATAAATATTATATAGGTAACAATATGATAATAATAACGAAAGCAATAAGCAATATAGATAGAATGACGCCTTTACTCTTTAGCATGTGCTATTCTAGCTAGTGTCCCAATATTTAAAGGTTTTGCGTCCTCAATTTCATTTACTCATCTGGGGTTTGTGCACGAGGATAAGCAACCAAAGAATTACTTAGCTAGAATAGGTTAATTAATTACCTTTTTTCAATTTAAATTATGTGCACTATTTTTTTTTATCCTTTTTAAAGTTAATTTAGTCTATATTTTCTTAATTTAGTAAGTTTAGTTTTGCAGTTAATTTTCTTCTAACTATAAAATCTAGCTCCAAATCTTTTTTATATTCAGAATATTCTCAAATTGTCTTTGAGATGGGCTAAGGAAATTCAATTGATTAACATGGTAACGACGTTAATTTTTTTATTTTTTTTTAATTTCGTCTTTGACAGGATATTTTTATAGACATAGCCGTGTGACTAAATTTCAAGTTTAAGGGAATGGAAAGAAAAAATCTTAAAATGACAACTCCAAAATTATAAATTTTCTTTGAAATTACACTTATTTTCACTATGACTTACTCCTGTTAAATAACCACAGCGTCTTTATAGTAGAAATCGGTTCCAGCTGGCACAAAAATATATGAAAATATATAGTTCTAAATTAAAGTTAATAGTTAATAATTAATAATAAAGATTTTCAAGTTCATGTTTTCTAATACAAATTTAGTTGATTTTATTTGCAAATTGTAGCTCTCTTCGTTGACTGTACACTACTGTACTACCTGTACAAGATTTTTAAAACTTTGGAATCTTTTAGCCATGTTAACTTGAGCTAGGTGACAACTGACAGCTTACGGTCTAGTAATTAAATCCTTCATGATTGACTATTTTCTTTGACTAATGGGTATCATCATGCGAGTGTGCATGCAAGTTGTTAGAAAATATAATTAATAACGCTCTATATATATTATATTTGGTACTGATAATAGTGCTATATCTGTGTTAAGATGGTTAAATTTTCAGGTCAACTTGCTTCTCATCCTAGTTTTTCTATTAATAATAATGAATATGGAAGCTAGCTAATATCTATCAGCTAAGATCTATTATTTAATATATACAGTTACACATGTACTATCTAATTCACTGATACATAAACCATGCAATTATGCATGTTATAGAGTATATAGATTATAGTCACATAGATGAGTACTATATTATATCTTGTCATATGGAATTCTCTAAATTGCTTTTAGATATATGCATACAATATTCTTTAGTATTATGTAATTCCTTCATTACTCCAATTTTATAAGTAAAACATATGACACATAAGACAACTCGAGAAATTATCATTAGATAATTAATTGAACAATTATCATAAGATTTCAACATCAATTCATTCGTTAATATGTAAACTCTCTCTCCCTCCTTAATTATCCTCCAACAAATTGACATGTTTGATTTTTTCAATGTCCTGTTCCGAGTCTTCTTGCTTGTTCATTTCACCAACTTCCTCCAAGGGCTTATAGGTGTAAAACCAAGCACATATCACATAATAAACAAGATTCACAACTTGAATCCCACTAACAAGAAAATAATAGCACTCCAACCTACCCCTATTGAGGTTCCTATCAGGCAACCAATTCCTCTCCTTCCCAGAATACTTATGCACCAATGAAACCAATAACGTGCCAACATAGTTCCCAATAGCAGTAGTTATGCAGTACAGTGCAGTAGCAGTGCTTCTCATGCTCTCAGGTGATTGGTCATAGAGAAACTCCAAATGCCCCACAACCACGAAAACCTCAGCCACACCATGAAGGCAATACTGAGGCACCAACCAGAACACACTTATAGGAATAGTGGCAGTTGGCGTGTCCAACAAGTTATACTTTGCAGCAACTGATTTTCTCTTGATTTCCACCAATGCTGAGACAAGTGTGGCGAAAATGCTTACCACAAAGCCTACTCCCATTCTCTGAAGGCATGCGATTCCAGAAGGGTTCTTCGTGAATCTTCGAGCGAAGGGGACGAAGAGGCGTTCGTAGAGAACAACGCCTGCCATCATGGTTAGGATGTTGAAGATTGACATGCTTGCTGGGGGGATTTGGAGGGTTGTGTGAGTTATGTGTCTGTCCATTGTGCGAGCCTGTTGAATCACAAAGCTCTGCTGGCTTGATGAAGCTGTTATGAGTAAAATTCCTGAGGCCCAAATTGGAAGCATTCTGATGATGGATTTTAGCTCCTCAACTCTGTGGACTGTGGCTAGTTTCCATAAGTTTGGTGGTGCATTTGGATCTCTTATGCCCTCTTCATCTGTCACAATTGCAGCCTTGTCCAAACATCTGTAAACATTTGTATGGTAAGTTTATTGACTTTTATAATTCTTATCCTAAAAATCCTACAAACAATGATTTGTGATTGAAAGAGTAAAACTGTTTTACAATAACAAATGGCTCTATTAGTGTATGGTCATTAAAGTTTAAGTTCTTTACTCATCAATGAATGAAATTTTTCCTTCTCAATATTATCACAAAAATAGCCAAGTGATGTTAAATGTGCACACTTTAAATTCAGCCATTAAACTATCAAGATAGTTGCAAGTTGCAATACATGATCAGTAGTAAAGCCTACATAGTTTTTTTTTTTCCATAATTTAGTAATACATGTAATCCGTTCGAAATCTTTTATTATAATACGTAATAGACTTTGTTAAGCTTGTTCATATATACTATCAATTATCAAAACGGAGGTGGAGTGGAGAAAATGGACTTTCTTGTTGGAGGCTTCTGCAATATTTGAGGTTCTGTCTTTATATTAAAAAAGAGTAAAACCAAGAAACATTAACCAGTTCCAAACATCCTTATCAAAGCACCACACCCTTATCTAAAATTGTATGAGCAATTGATTATCAAAAAACATAAGGAAATTGACAACCAAATATTTTATAAAATTCAGTGTCTCCTAATTTTAAATATGTAAAGAGAAAAAAGACATTATTTTTAATATAAGTAATGGACGTTACAACTAATTATGGCGGGTCTTCAGATGAATATAATAATTATGTCGGGATCATATCAAAGTTTGTTTTTTTATATTTTTATTTTAGATCTTCTCCTGTTTCTGAATAGCAAAACTATGAAAGGAAAAAATACACAATTTTTTATTGTGCAATAAGTAACATGTGTTTTTTGTTCTTCTATGTTACCTATCATATCCACTAGAGTCAGTTTAGCAGTAAAAAAAAATAGATAATTTGCACCATGTCTTAGATTTAAATCACATTGTGTCACCGTGCAACAAACAAAAAAGTATCATGTTGAAGAGAAAAAGATGCAAATCCGAAATTTGGACTTAGGCTTACTTGAATTGATGAGAGTGTAGAAGCCTTCCTTCCAAAGCAATAGCAGCATCAAGCTCCCAATTTTGGTACAAAAGCTTGTCATCCTCAGGCAAAGCCTCCTTCCTCTTCTTTCTGGCAGCCGCTACCACTTGTGCCAACCGAACCAACGGACTACCGTGCGGTTTCACGGTCTTATAGAGCGGCGAGCCCAACACAAAGGCAATGATGGATATGAGCATGGCAATGGTTGGAATTCCAAGGCCCCAGCCCCATCCCATGTTGTCTTGAATGTAAACCACAATGGTCAAAGCACTAAGAGAGGCCAATCCCATGCAGAAAAAGTACCAATTGAAGAGGTTCCACTTCCTTGATGCCACACCTTTTTTGGTCATGTCAAATTGGTCTGCTGAAAAGGGCACAACACAGGGTCTAATGCCACCTGTGCCAAGTGATATGAGTAAGAGAGAGATGTAGAGTATCAAAAGCTGAGAGGATGAGGCTTCTGTGCAGTTCAATTGAGTTGGACATGGTGGAGGGTGCAGATGTGGCAGTATAGCTGATACAGTTATAACTACCAATCCCTGTATCAACAAGAAGAATATATAGTATGGTGTAGTTAGTAGTTACTAAATAATACACCAAAAAAATGGAAAAGCCTCAAACCCAAATCATGATCTTACTTGGATTGAAACCATTTTACATAAATTTTGTCACTGTATCAACATTAAACTCTTAATATACATGACCTTTGACATAATTAAATTGTAGAAAGAGTACGTAAAGGAGACGGTAAGAAGTTAATAATAAACCAGTTCATAGATGAAAGAAGCGACGAGAATGGTCCAAAAGCGGCCAGCAAAAGAATCAGCAATGAAAGCACCAAAGAGAGGAGTGAAGCTTGAAGTTCCACTAAAGTTGGTGAGAGTGATTGAGGCAGATACCAATGGCATGTTCAGCTGCTGAGTCAGGTAGCTTATCATGTTTGCATGAAAACCAGAGCTCGCAAATCTATCACACAATTCATTTGCTGCATTGCATATATAATACTAAATTAACAACTCCAAATTCTTCATTCATCTTGTTCATGCGCAATTAACATTTTTCTTTTTCATTTTATTCAAAAATGAATTATCATATCAATATAACTAGGGAATTTGAGCGTTAATTAAACGAGTACAGAGTACTTCTTATAAGATAGTTTGTTTAAAAATGGATAGATTTTTACTTCTAACTTAATGCTCTTCGATCTCTAATACTATTAATTAATTTACAAAGGAGCCGATATATATTTGACATGAAAATAATATATGAACATAAATAATCTTTGGTGGTCTCGCTATGAAATTAATCATCGCCCAGAATTTAGTTACACGTAACTAAGAATGTATTATGTAGAGATTGAACTACACTTAATGGCTCTGTAACACGTATTTAAATTTTATAGTAATTTATAAGAAAAATAAATAATAATAATAGATTATATCTCATGTAAAGATCTACAGGAATTATGATAGTACAAAATTACCTAATAGTAACTTCTTATGTCAAAGACAGAGTGTGTTATTGAGAAACCTCTAATTAAAAAATGCATTTTATTTAGCATGCACATCTTATCTTCTGTTCCCTATATAAAAATATAAGAGGATGGCTATTTTGTCATAACTCATAACCACTGCTATTCTGCTAACACTAACATACACTGGAGTTTTAGCTTTCCCAAATCCCAAGGACTGCCTAAATGCATTATTGGTTCTTTATTATCAGAGTTAAGAATTATCATTATCAGTGAAAACTGAAAACTGTACAATTTTATAGTGATTTTTAACAAATTTGAGATAAATATAAAAAGAATGAAATAACTTAATAACGAGTAACATTTCTCTTGTCTTGAATCTTGGTATAATTAATATGACTCTCAAGATCAAAAATTATTTCTCTTATGTCCAATCAGCAACAAAATTGAATGAACAACAAGAAGGAAGGAAAGGAATGTGAAATAGAAGAAGTAAGTTAAAAAGCAGTAGTTTGAGAATAGTGAGTGACCAAGGATGAATGGTAATGTTCTGATGCCTCCTCTCTGATCTTCTTCTTTCTCGGAAATCTCGCCGCCATTGTTGTTGCTGTTGCTGTTCTCTACTTGCTCCATGTCCGACATCTGTTTAAGCATATGCCAGAGACCGATGTTGTCTATGCATATTGCATATGTGTCTACACCTTCCACTTACTATATATAGCCATTGTAACCAAATAATATAATATAATAAAGTAAGAATTTTTTATGTACTGTCATTTTTTATGTTGAAATCAAAGGTACTTTAGATAATTTTTTTTAATTATTTTATTTTCATTTCTTTCAAAAATTATATTAATTAGTAATGTCTTTAGTAGTATATAGTAAGTTTTTAATGCATTTTTTTTTACAAAATATTATATATTTCATCTTTTTAATTATTAGGTATTAATTGGAAGAAATATTTTATTATTGAATATTTGAATTTATGCATTGTTGGTTGTTATGAATTTGTTTATTAGATTTCTGAATTTTTTTTAAGAGAAAAATATAAAATGAATAAATAAATATTCGGATTTTACTGTTTCTTTCGCTTTGAAAATCATTTAATTAGAAATAAAATAATATTTATACAATTTAAAACAATGTTTGGTTCAAATTGTTGTGTTTGAACTCTCTAAACATTTGATGAAGTTTAAAATTCTCTATCATCGACCCAGATACTTCTTTGCAATCATATGTGCAGAAAAAAATATCATAAAAATAATTCAAAATGAATTACAATATTTTAACACTAATAAAATATTGTATCCAATTAAATAATTGTATAATTATAGAAATATAAAATATTTAAAGAACTATTTCTCTAACTTCCATCAATGATATTTAATTACAAAAGTAATTTTATTTTTTTAAAATATAAATTATACAATTTAAATAATTATAATCTACGTCTAATTATAAAAAATTGTGCTGCACGAGTACAAAAAAAACTAGTTATTCTATAAGTCTTTGTAGTAAAAGATTTTAACATGATCTTTACATACACTCCAAGTCCAAGATATCGCAATTCAAAACTACTGTGCATGCACACCAACGACAACACGTTATTTTTTTCTTTTGCATAAAGCGTTTTCGGTTGTTCAAAAGTTGAAACTTGAAACAACGAACTCAACTGAATGCATTCCACATTTTTCTAATCATTTCTGTCTCTATTTGTGAAACCTTAATTAATTAAGCTTTGCTTGTGGACTGACAGAAATGAGTATGTTTATAGAAAGAAATTAGAATGATCTATCTTTGATATATTTTATTAAAAAAAGTAATACATTATTTGTTTGGATCTGAGTATGATTAAATTGAGATCCAATAATACATGAGATATGAGACTAATTATGTCATTTATTTTGATAGATTTTGTTTTTAATTCTTCATCTTTTTAGCAAAATTCGTTTTTAATCTGTTAACAAATTTTAGATTGGTTTTAATATCTCTTCCATTTTCAAGTATCATTGTTAAGCAATGCTGCGATATGGCCAAATCATACTCATATATAATCACAAATGTTATTTTTTCCGTGAATTATGGCCACAGTCGTTGATTATTAAGTATAGACAGGCATCGCTTCTTAATTTGAAAAAGTAAAAGAATAATAAAAGACAAATGATTTTTTTTTAAGTAAATAATGTTAATTATGATGACGTCCTTGCTTACGCCATACTAAAATTAAGTTAGTCAGAATCGAGACTAAGCTGTGTTGCTGTTGCCACAGTTCAAAGAAGTTGGAATATAATTAATCAAATCTTCTCAACAGATAATGCACTATTTATTTTTCTCTCTCTTTGTTTGATCATATGATTATGCAGTGGACAGTGGCTATTATATATTAAATACTCAGTCACAGGAGATATCAGTTTCATAGTGTTTTCTGCATAGTGTTGTCCGTGACACTTTGTTGCGTGTAGTATAGTTTACTCCTGATTTTATTTATTTTTATATAATTACACGTGATTTTTCATCCATAGAATTCGACGAGATAAAGATTCGAATTATTAATTTCAATAGATCATCATTTTAGTTTTCAATTTCGCAAATGAATTTCTTTTTCATGAATTTTTATATGCTTTTCTAACATGTTTGTCAAACATGGATATCAAAAAAGTATGATATTTGTTAAATTCTTGTTTTTATGAGATAATAAATGTATGTTGGTGGTGAATCATGTTATTTTTTCAAGTAACTTTATTTTTTATTTTTTAGGAGTAATGTTTTAAATTTAAAAATTAATGATATTTATATTAGGTAAGGTAAGAAGGAATAATATATTATCTGTATAGAATTCACTAAGTAACTCACTCAAAATAATTGCAGAAAAATGTGATGCTGGCTTGTTAGTTTTAGAATGCCAATGCATGAAACGACAGGAAATGGGAAATTACTTAATTGTTAAACGTTTATTTTTTATTTTTTAGGGCAGAAAATTTAAAGCCCATTATATTACAGAGTAACATGGGCATTGCCTTCAACCTTTGCTATTTCCACGCTGTTTTCTGCTCTTTTCAACACCACAATGCGTTTGTTAATTTTTTTTCTCAAAAGATACCCTTGATGGAAATGTGTTTCTGTTGTGACTATTGTACAACATAAGTTCGTTTATTGTAAAAAAAAACATAAGTTCGTTTTAGATGTGCTAGGAGGTGTAACCTTTAAATACACAATGAAAATATGTTTTCTTTGTGTAATAGGCACAGCTAAAAAACACGTTTCTATTATGCAATCGTTTGCATCTCCTAAAACAATAGAAAAACATTTCTATAGTGTAAGGAGAAAAGAACAGGTTGCACAGAGAAAATGTATTTTCTTTGTATAATTTGCACACCAGAAATTAGAGCCAAATAATTAAAGAAAGAGAAAATGGAAACAAAGAATATTGTCAAATAGGAAAGGAAAGATAATGGTGGAGAGGAGAGAAAAAAGAGTTAGTCTCAATAGAAAAGATATTCACTTCTAGGCAAAAAAATGTCTCTCAATTATATTAAATTATCCTCTTTTAATCTTTTTTTTTAATTGCCTATTCATATCAATTTAAAAATCATTTTTTACCCCATTTAAGTTTTTATTATAAATTAACATATAGTTTAAATATTTAAAATATTTATTTACTATATTTAATTATAGAATAATTTATAAGTTTAAAAGTGTTATTTTTATGAATTATAACTAAAATTAAGTACATATATATAGTAAGACATTTATATAATAATTATTTTAAATTTTCTAATTGGTTGACAGTGTGTGATCATAACGTAAAACAGTAAAATATATAAAATTAACAAAATGTTTCTTAATTAAAATATTAAATCCATGTAATCCTGAAGAATAACTTGGAACTTAACGGTAGTTAGTTGTTCCAAAGTGTTAGAACTTAGAAGTGTGATCGTGGTGTATCCACAATGGATAAGAGACAGAGTGACTCAGATTCTAACATCAACCTTAAACCTTGTCCCTTCATACCTCCCAATCTAAAATGGCAACCTTTGCATTCACTTCCTTACTGCCACTCACAGTCTCATCTTCATCTTCCAAAAAGCTCTCAGCTTTGCATGCATTCAGAGCCTCAGCTTCGGAGTATGTTCCTCTCAGAAGGGAATTCTTGAAGGGTGTTACTCTGATGCCACTTCTTCCACTTGTTGTGCTGAGAGAGGCACCTCCTTCTCAGGCCAGAGAGGTTGAGGTTGGCTCCTTCCTCCCACCCTCTCCCTCTGACCCTTCTTTCGTTCTCTTCACGGCCTCTCCCAAGGACACTCCAGCCCTTCGTGCAGGTACATTCATTTTAAACTAGAGATCTTTAGTACTGTTGTCATTGCATGGTTATATGTTTGGCTTTATGTGGAAGGATAAGTCTTGCAATAACTCTGATGGTGACCTTAGCGATGTCTGCGGACTTGAGTTCAGAATAGTTATGATTAGGATATTCTAAAAACCTAATAAATTGATAGTAGGCCTAAGGATAGTATGATTTTGGGGGTCTTCCCAGTGATGATTTTGCACCACTGGCTGGCTATCTTATTTGATCTAATGGATGCCTCCTCTCAATTGCATATTTAGAAATCATAGCTGTGAATTTTGGAGGTTTATGAATTACTCTCAAAAGGTCTTATTATTGTTCAAGTCTATACAAATTGGTCCTCATAAGTATCAACTTGATAACAAGTTTACCCTTCATCCCTGAGAGTACTAAGTGCATGTTTGGAAATCAGGTGGAAAAACATGTTTCAAGAAAAAAAATACTTTTACCAACACGAAACATTCATTCTGTTTTTATCAGTTAGATTTACATTGAACGCCCAAGCAGCATTTTCAACTCTAAACCAAACATGCACTAATTTGTTTGGAGTTTGGACAAAACCTTTCAGGACCAAGGCAGTACAAGTTGCCACTCACTTTCACTGATTCATAGATTATAGTCAATAGTAGTTATCAGGCTATCCCCATGCATCTTCTACATTCCACCCTTTTTGGTAAATGTTCCGTAAAGTCATTGGCTTCTAATGATTCTTACTGTTGACATTTTGATAAGCTTTTCATATATAGCCAATCCAAACTTGTTTATATTTAAAACATCAAACCATATCTCAGGCATTTGATATTGTCTAGTGCTGTTCTATGCAATTGATACTCTAGATTTAGTTCTTTGCAGGAAATGTGCAGCCATACAAGTTTATCCTCCCCCCGACATGGAAACAGGCTCGTGTCGCGAACATACTATCTGGAAATTACTGCCAGCCTAAATGTGCAGAGCCATGGGTGGAGGTTAAGTTTGAAGATGAAAGACAGGGAAAAGTTCAGGTAGTGGCTTCGCCTTTGATACGCCTTACCAACAAACCAAATGCAACAATTGAGGACATTGGGAGCCCAGAAAAACTGATTGCTTCTCTTGGTCCATTTGTCACTGGAAACACATTAGATCCAGAAGAGCTCCTTGAGACTTCTGTTGAAAAGATTGGCGATCAGACGGTACATTTTCTATCATAGCCTATGTTTCCTGAACACCGTTTTCCTGACTTTTAAGATAGTTTTATAAAAGTCAAACAGTTTTATAAAACTATTTTACATTAGTGCATCACCTTCTTTCTCTTTTACTTATTAGAAAATGAAGAAACTGAATGAAGTTCTCAAGTAACAGGTTTAATAACTAATAGTCTTTTACTTTTGTCAACATTGTGACAAAATCAATGATGTTTAACTTGAGTTCCTATCCTCCTAGCATAAGCTATGCAGAGAGAACAAGAATGTTGAAGTTGAAGCATTTCACTAAAATGAGCAATGTAGAAGTGGTTTATACACACATGTATTACACAAGTTGCAATAAGAAATTTCAGAGAACTAAAGTATTTGAAATCTCTGGAAGGGGCATTGTGAGCTTTCTGGAGTGTCTTTCTACCAGTAGTATTTGAGTTACTCTTTTGTGTTGCAATATGGTGCTTATAACAGTTTTATCCACATGTCTATTATTGGAAAAAAGATAAACAGAACACAAAACCAAGTTTTTTATCTACTGAAACTCACCATTATAAATTTTTTTTTTTTTTATATTTCTGGCTAAATTATTGTAAGTATAGAAAATTGTTGTTGGCAAGCATTTGTGACTAACATTTTCTGAAATGGTGCCTGCAGTACTACAAATATGTGCTTGAAACACCATATGCTCTCACAGGCACACACAATCTTGCAAAAGCAACAGCAAAAGGAAACACTGTTGTTTTGTTTGTGGTTAGTGCCAATGACAAGCAATGGCTAACTTCTGAGGAGACTCTAAAGGCTGTGCTTGATTCCTTTGAAGTTTAGTTTTTCTGTCAAAGGTAAATAAGAGAAGTTTACCTTCAGTTTATTATTTCCTTCTAGTTTTTGTTTATACAAAATTACTCAGCAAGAGCTGCATTGGCCCCCATTTCAAATTTTGTGTTCCAAGCTTAAAATCATATATTTAAATGCTTTAACTTATAACAGACTGGCCTTTTTTCTTCTCTTTGTATATACCTGATTGAGTAAATGACATATGTTATGATTGTCTTAATTTATTTTATCTTTGTAAGTTGTAACCAAAAACTAAAATTAAAAAGAAAAGAAGTTACATAAGAACTAGAAGAAGACAATAAAGATGTTCAGTACAGTAGCTGATTCATTCAATTAATTTGCATTTGTCCGATATTAATTTTTGTGTAGAAACAATATCACTTTGGCTTCATCTTTTTCAGTTTTCTGAAACCAATATCAATTGTCTGAATGTCTTTTTCATATTATCCTCATAATTATTCTTTATGTTTTTCACTTTTCAGTGTTAATGAGCTCTGCAACTCTCTCATTTCTAAAACTTTATATAGTAAGAGCTCTAATATCTTCTTCCGGCCCTCTTTTTTCTTTTCTTCACCTTTGGCGGGGACAAATATCTTTATACGTAACTGTACAAAATCGAAATTTCAATGGCCTCAACGTACGTGTTCCCCTTGTCATAATCACTGTATAACCAGTGACGGATTTTAGGGGGGGGCAAGCAGGGGCTTCAGCCCCCCCCTTTTTTTTTTATATATATATATAAAAAATAAAATAAATATTAATAAAAAATTATTTAAAAAATAAATTTTTAAGTTAATAATTCTTTTATTAGTAGATGATATCTTAATTTTATACCTAATAAATATTTGGTTTCATTATATTTTTATTTATTTTTGGTAAGTTTTACTTTTAATAAATTAATTTGACACTTTTTACTACAATTTTTTTAAATCTTATAAATTTTACTCTACTATTTTACTCTTATATCACATGATTGTAGATTTTATTTTCAATTTTAAAAAAAATTGTCAAATTTTATATCATTTTTTATTTTTTTAATAAATTTTATATTAAATATTTTTTTTAAAAAAATTTATTGTCAAAAAATTCTGGCCCCTCCCTGCCTAGATTCCTGAATCCGTCCCTGTATATAACGTATCATTTTTAATACATTTTTTAAATCAAAATTAACGTATCATTAATTTAAGACAATATGACAGTAGTATCCACTTTAAGTGATGATTTACTCAAATAATGTAAGTTGTTTAAAACCAAAAATACTTTCAGTTTTAAACTTTTACTCAAGCTTAAGTAAAAAGATGTAAAAAAAAAAAAAACATCTAATGACATGTTTGGTTTGACATTTGCACTCTAAACTTAAGTTTATAGTTGGTTTATTAACCATCATGTTTTGTAATTTTTTCTCAACATAAATTTGAACTTGAATTGATACTATTGAAAGTAATTTCACCTTGGATCCAAAAATTTATACTAATTTTTATTCTAAATTTAATTTTATAATATAGAAACACCCAAACATAAAATCACATGCAAAATTCATTTTAATCAAATCAATTTTACAAAGTTAATTTCATTCAAAATAAATTTGGTCAAAAACGCTCATTCAAACATGCACTAAAGTCTAAAACACTTTAACAGGTTTTTATTTTTTTATCTAAGTCAACCTTTGCAAAAACATAATCATCATAAAATCAAGCTTGTGCTTTAATCAAAAATCAATTTTACAAAATCATAATCATCCAAAATCAAGTTTACAAGCTTTGTCCCAAACACACATTTCGACTATAAATTCAATAACGCATGACAAGGGATCCATTTTTAATAAGGTGGACACATATTATTAAGTTTCTAAGAAAGGTCTCAACCAAGTACACACTACACAGTACACACAGTTGTTCAAAAACCCCATTCAAGCCCAGCTTCTAAGTTCTCAGTACATATTTCAGCCTGCTACTTTAGATATATGTTATTATGTACAAAACCGGAGATAAGACTCTTTGCTTCCCATTCCCCACATCCATTGTTACATAAGAAACTAGATCTCAAGTTAGATGCTTCGGCTGGATGCATCAAAACATGTTACCGAAGGATGGATTGTCATACATAAGCCGTCACTAAATGGGGAGAAGCACGAGGCAGACCACAGGAGTAAGTGACATACTTGACACTATCAATTAGCACAACCACAAAAATCCTAGAGAGTGACTTTGGTCTCATCATACCATCAACATCAACATCACCATCGCCAGCCTCTTTGGGATCAACAAGGACTGAAACCACCATTGAAGACTTGTTACCATGGAGGTGGTCTTTCTGCAAATTTTTAACTTGTTCATCAGTTATGTTCAGACTAGATCCTTTGAGCGGCTCTGGGAGCCCGTCAAGGCTTCTTCTGTTCCTCGTCTTTTTGACACTGGTGGCATTCTGACGGTTTTTGGTAGAAACATCATTGGCTACTGATGTTGTTGCAGGAACTATAGCTCCAGGGCTTGGAGAAACATCAAACTGGAAAACTTCAGTGCACATGCCAGAACTTAACATTGGCCCTGCATCAAGAAATGAGAGAACTCAGTGTATATTTTAAATATTTGGGTGTGGACAACTACCAAAAAAAAACTTTGCTCAAGCATGATTGAGAAGTGGACATCTCAAAGACATTGTTTTCAGCTCTTACATTCAGTAGAGACACCATAGATGATGAATGTATATCATTGCCTAAGAAAAGCTATTCTATAACATCATAGATTAAATGAACCAAAAAATGCTAAAATTACTGGATACTTCGTAAATAAAGCACTATTAAAACCAAGCTCATGAAACTAGTTTGAGACTCCAAAAGAGCCAAACTAGTCCATCTAACCAATTAGGAAGACACACTGAAAGACTTACTCACACATAACATGTTAGTAACAAATATAGCATCTTCAAGATTTGATGATCATCACCAAAATTAAAAGCCTTAAACCTATAATATGTGCTAGAATATTCACAAATTAAGGTTAGACAGAAACCAAGAAGACATAACATAATTCTGTAGTTTAGAGTAATGTACCATATTCATCCCTATCATGCAACCTATACAGATTAAAATTCAGAAGAAATGACAGAATATACGGATATTCACCTGCAAGACCTTCACGGAACCACTGTTGCATTTTACCATCAGTTGCAGAGGACTTCATATGGTCCTTCAAAGCTTTGGTTGAACCAGAGCCAAGAGCCTTCCTCTGTTCAGGAGAAACCCTGTACACATGTGGATGTTGACCTATGCTTCTTCCAACTTCAGGAATAGCCAGTGCAGAATCCAAATCCTTAGGAATGGCCAACCCAGTTTCTCTCTTGTCCTTCTTTGCCTCAGTAGTTTGAGATGCCATGGCTTTCTCACTGGCCATAATGGAATGGATAATCAAGTTCCCATCAATCTTCACCATCTTATCATTCCTAGGAACATACAGAGAAGCAACAAGAGGCTCACTGGCATTGGCCTGTCGAGTGGAATCATCCTGGCCTTGCCAATCATGCCTTTCTTCTCTTAATTTCCGGCCTCTCTCATAATTCACTCTGTCAGAGACACTAAACCTCCCATTAGAAAACCCTACATCCTCATCTCTTTTAGACCCATTCCTAGGACCATTCAAAGTCCAAACCTTCCCTCCAATATGACCATACATCCTATCACTAACATAATTAGACCTACCAGTACCGGGAACATTGTCCACTAAACCACCAAACTTAAAATCAACCAGAGGAACAAGCCCACCAAAAAGCATGATAAAGAAAAACAAACCCAACAAACTAATACTAGCAACTTTCTTAGTTTTCCCCTCACTCTTCTTACTATCACTCTTTTTATTCTTGGGGGCTGAAGCAGGTGTTTGAGGCTTCAACCTAGGAATGGGGACCAGAGGAACCTGAGACCCTTGAGGCTTAACAACATAAGGAGCACATGGCATCCATGGATAAGGCATAGGAGCCATTGGAGGATGAGGGTACATCCCAGGAGCAGGTGGAGCAGGAGGACACATCACACCAGCACCCACTTGCTGTCTAAGTGTAGCATTCTCAGCCACCATGTATGAAATCTTACTACTCAGATCAGCAATGATGGAATTCAATGATCTCACTCTCTCCTCAAGCTCCTCCACATAATGCTTCTTCCTCTGCCTAGAAAGTTGTGCACTTTCCCTGTTCCTCATCAGCCTTGCCTTCCTTTTATCCTCATCATCTTCAATTCCTCCATTCACATCAGACTGAAATTGAGACTCTTTCTCAGTCTTATTATTCTCCACAGAGGAAGAGAACCTTCTGTGCTTGGTGGCACTTCCCTCAGAAGTCTCTTTCTTCCTCTTCAGATCACACCCTGGAGCTTCCTCCATTTTTACACCATTGTTCACAGCTACATGTGCATGAGACGATGTTATGTCCCTCTCGTCAGGGCCATAATCAGGTGAAGGCGAGTTCATCGCTTCATATACACCCGATCCGCCGTTGCCGGAGCCCTGCGACGAAACCGGTCCTTCAGAAGACTCCTCCCGGTCGCAAAATTCAGCCTCCGGCGAAGGAACGCTCGAAACCCTAACATTATCGGCGGAACCCGATTCCGACACCTGCGAATTGAAAAACCTAGAAACGTCAGCGCTCCCGTCGCCGGAAACCACGGACGCGTCGGAATGCCGTGAATCGGAATTCTTTGCGGTGAAATCGTCGATCGGCGGCGAAGCGGAGACGCTGTTAGGGTTATAGGCGTCGGGGAGGAGGAAATCCTCGGCGTCGGAGGGGATGAATATGTCGTCGAGGTCGTCGAAGGTGATTTCGAATTCTCCATTGTTGTTGCTGTCGTCGAAATCCTTGCCGAATTCGAGATCGGAGGCGAAGGCGAACGCGTCGTCGTTGTCGAAGAGCGAGTCCATGGAGGGGATGGGGAGGGAGTTGAACTCGGCGGAGAAGTCGCCGAACACGAGATCGGACGCCGCCGGATCCAGCGGCGGCGACGGTGGTTCCACGGCGGGCATTGACTCGGTCATTGATGAGGAATTCTGAGAAATGGAAAATGGAAATGAAGGAGGTTTCTCAGAAGAATGGGTTTTAGAGAACTTTTGGGGTTTCGTTCCTTAATAGAAGAAGAGAGCGTGGTATCACGCGCGCTGCTGAAACCGTGTACTGAAAGATTAGTTACTGTGTTCTCGTATTTCACTGACTCGTATGTGCCACGCGTTGCGAGGAGCAGCCGTTGCTGATTAATGCGATTTTATGGTACGACACGGATTTACTTTTGGAAAATGAGCATTTAATTTAATTTGTTTTATTATTTTTAAGAGTAATGATATTTTTATATTTTTATTTATCTTCGTATCCTATTATTTTATTTATTATATTTATATATATATTTATATTTCTCATTAATATTTGAGTATAAAAATATATATATATATATATTTTTTTTTTAAATAAGGGTAATACAAGTAAATGTAACAACCCCAAAAAGGAAAAAGTAAAAGTGTAACGAGAAAATCATAATCTAAATCTTCCATTTATAACTCTCATGAAATTGTTTTAAAGTCCATCTAAATGAAAGATTAAATCGTGTGACAGTGTTTTAATTGTAATTTTTTTTTTTTAGGTTGGAAACCATTCTCCATTAATTTATTTAGTTAGATACTAATCTTATTGAAAATACATAATTATTAATAATTTGTTATTAATCTAAAAGAATTTTATACATAATAAGAATCAAAAACGGAATAATCCGTTACATAAATCGTTTCATTAATGCGAACACAATCATGATTTATTTAACTCAAATGGTTAGTATAATGGTGTAGGTCTTATTGTTTTTATAAGAGTGAAGATTCCATTGTGAACGAAATTAATTTGTGTGATAGTAATAAGTGACAGTTACGCATTGGAAATTCAATTTAAAAAGAATTTAAGATTTATAATCCATTTGACTCAGCTTATTTTTAATTTATAAATTACTTTTAAATTAAAATTAAAAATGAGAGTTTAAAAAAATAAGTAAAAAATTATTTGTTAATATTTTTTTTAACTTAAAAACTTCTTAAATTTAAAATATAATCAAATTGAGAGGTTTTGGATTTGACTTCCACCTTAACAAAAATTAATAAATTAATCACTAATATTTTTCAATAAAAAATATTAATTATTTTGTATAAAATTTCTTTTTTATAATTTTTTTTTATTAAAAATAAATAACTTTTATTTTAAAAAAATTCATTAATTAATATTTTACCCAACTTTCTTTTAAAAATAACTTATAATAAGGTGAGCTTACTTTCTATTTGAGAAGGAGTGCTTAATTGATTTTGGTAAAAAAAAAAAGTTTAATGATTTATTCACTCTATGATGGGAAGAAAAAATCTCTTGGAAACTTCTCTGTGAGTGTCTGACCTCTGAAGGGATAAGGAAGGAAAGTGGAAAACAAAATCCAGTGACGAGGAGTTTCGTTTCCGCTACGTTCAGTTGCTTTCAACGACCGCGACGTACGGTGTAAATGGCTTTTTTTCTTTATAAAAGGTTTTAAGTTCTAACTTATTTCTTGTCTCCGTAAAAAAAAAAACCTTATTTCTTGTCATTGTAATGACAAAAAATTAATCCTAATTATAAATTAAATAATGATCTTAAAATATCATGTTTTGATTTAATTTTTATTGTTATTTTAATTGATTCTTTTTATCAATAAAATGCTATTTGTTGATTGATATTTTAATAAAGAGAAAGGAGTTATATATTTAATTTTTTTTTACCATGGTATTAATACAAAATATTTATTTCACCGCTTTCTTAACCTCTTATTATATTATTTAATGTGATCAATAATTAAAGTAACAGGTAAAAATATAACGTAACTTTTTTATTCCAAAAAACTTAAATAAATATTTCCAATAATATTAAACCGTATTTCATTATTTGATTGGATTTGAAAACTGATTTAAACCAAACTACAAACACAACATATTTGATTTAAGAAGAATGGGCTGGGTTAGAGTTCCGGTCCAAAAGATAAGTGGACTTGTGACATGCCCGCTCAAACGCCGCCTGTCGTGTGGAAAAGCAGAGTGTTTGTCCAAAATTAGTTGAACACCTCAACGACTTCTAATTTCTAAATGTACAAAGTACAAACTATCACGGGGTGGAAATATCATATCAAATTTTATTTTTATTTCTATGAATTAGATCTCCAAGGTTTACAATTATTTTTTAAGAACTTAAAATAATTTGAAGGATTAAAAACCAAAAATTAATTTAAAAATAGTACTATTTTATTTTATTTTTCTAACTTCAAAAGTTTATCTCAAAATGTACTATTTAAGGGTAGGGTCTATAGTTATTAGTAGTAAATATGCTAAATACATATTTTAGTACACGATAATACATAAACGTTTGATTTAATTTTTAAAAAGTTTTAATTTGTGTTTTAAATTAATAAAAATGCAACAATTTGGTTTTTTTTTTTTTTAAATTTTGCTACTCTGTTATTAAGTATATATATATATATATATATATATATATATATATATATATATATATATATATTTTAATATTTACATGGGATTGTATAGAGTAAAATGAGATGTAAATAGAAAAATTTGATAGTTCAAGTTGAATATTTTAAATAATTTAGAAATCAAATTAATTTTTAAAAATTTAAACAATAAATAGGATAATTAATTATAAATTAAGGAGGTGTATTAGATTAAGATTTTAAGAGACTATTTTGGCATAAAAAAAAGTCTTGTGAATTTTAAAGACTTTGTAAGAATTTAAAAACTTTTTAAAATTTTTTATAAGACTTTTGATATTAAGATTTTGTAGGCTAGTACTAGGATATGAATACATTATTATTATATTTGAAGGTATGAACGCATTCATAGTGATTTGAGGGTATGAACACGTTATTATTATAATCATATGAAAATTCTCACATTAAAAAGTAGAAAAATATAAGGGATTGAGTGAGAGATTATGCCACCGCCTCCAAAGAAAAAAGAATGAAATAAAAAAGTTTATGATGAGAATAACAAAAGTCTCTTGAAGTTGGATGACTTTGTTTAGTGGGTTTGGTATTTATATAATCAACTAAAAAATTCATAAAATCCAATCAAGAAGAAAATCCTTCGAAATCTTTATGATTTTGAATAATAGATAATTTTTTTTTAAGTTATTCAAAATTTCAATAGAATTAAGCATGACAATCAAACACGTACCCATAGGTATCGTCCCGTCCCTACCCCGATATTGACGGGTAATCTCCGCTTTAACCGGGTACGAGTAATACCCGATTATAAAAATCGAGTATGGGGACGAGGATGGGGATGTGCATATCTGTCCCGTACCCGATACATAAATTTATTAAATTATTTTTATTTTATATTATATATTTTACTTAATAATTTTTAAATATTTACACTTGTTTTATGATTTACAATTTATACTAACTAAATTATTATTTTAGATTATTTCAATTTATTTTTATATAGTATAGACAAAAATTATATAATTTTATTAGATAATAAATAATTATATGATTGTTATTAACCTATTATTAGTTTGTTATGAAGTTTTTTTGTTATTGTGAGACTTTTAATTTATTATTAGCTTGTTATGACTTTAAATAATTATAAAAATTGATTTTTTTAAAATTTTATTATGACTTAAAATTAATTTTTTTTGGTTTTTTTTATTTTTTATTTTTAAATTATAAATGGGTACGGGGGTGCGAGTCGGATATACCTAATACTCAACGGGGATGGGTATAAAAATTTATACCCAACGGGAACGTGGACGAGGATGGGGAATCGTAAACCCATACCCGTCTTGCCCCACCTCGTTGTTATGTCTAAATCGAATACTATGAAATTTCGTTGTTCTCTAAAAAAAAATTTTGATAGAATATCATAAGAATTTTTTTTATCATTTAACAATCTTGATTAAATACCCTAAAGCATTTTCACAAAAAAAATATTTTAAAATCTCAAATAAAAACCCTAAAATACTAAAACATGTATTAAGCTTAATAAATAATTAAGACCACTTTAAAACGAAAGATAAAAAAGGACAATTTTTCTAAAAAACTAAAAACAAATTTGAAAAATATTACAAAGAAAATAAACATATTTTTTAAAAAGTAATTATTTTAATGAGATATTTTGTATGAAAGAAAAAGCAAAAAAAGATAACAGGAGTGTGAAATTAAGGATTCTGTGATGGGTGGAATTGTAGAAATAGCGAACCGTACAAAGAAGATAACGCGGTGACCCCTTTTTTTTTGTCTGTTCAAATTAAAGATTTGGGGAAGAAAATATTTATTATTGCCACCAAATTTTGTTCCCTGCAAGTAGAGAGAGAAGAAGTGGTTGGGTAAGGGTTAGGGTTGGATTGGATTTCTAATCTAATCTACACTTTTTTTTTTTCTTTTCCTATGCTTTTAAGGCACAAATCCTTTTCCCATCTCTCTTCTTTCTTCTTCTTCTCCTTCTCCTGACCCTTATTATTCCTTTCCTTTACCCTTTACCCAGGGAAGGGAAGGATAGGAAGAAGGAACACCTATATTATATTATCCCTATTATTAATATTATTATTAGTATCTTTATTATTGTCGTTGTTGTTGTAATCTTTTGTTATATTATAGTTATTGTTGTTGTTATTATTCCCCATCCATGGATTCGCTGTGTCTCTCCAACGATGCGGTTTCTGGATTCAAAGACAAGGAGTCAATGGTTGACCCCTTTTTGGTCGAGGCTCTCCAGAACCCTCGTCACCGTCTCACCAGTTAGTCTCTCTTCTTAAATTAATAATCTTCTTTTCTCTCTCTGTTTTCTTTTGAAATTTTGAATTTTTGTTTCTGGGGTGTGGCTGTTTTCGTCATTTCGATGTTTCCGCGTCGTGGGTATTCTTCAAAATTGTTGCTTGTGCTCGATTTCGCTTTGACCTCTTTGATTTTCCTTTTGTTATTGAATTTTTTGGTGCTGTAGGTTTTTGGTAAAATTCTTTGTGTTTTTGCCTTTTGGGTTGCGTTTAGGTTAATTGACGTCAGATCTGGGTTGGTTGTGGTTATTTCCTTCTTAATTATGATGATTTTGAGATTTAGACCCTGATTTTGATGTGTGGCGTTGAGGTGAAATAGGATTGTTATTGGTTTTTTTTTTTTTTTTTTGAAAATTATGGTCATTAAAATTGATGTGATCCTAGGCTATGGAATTATGTATCTTTCTGCCAAATAATTTTTTTGAAGATTAGCTTGGGATGAAATAGGAAAACACCTTAATTTCAGAGTTCATAAATTGTATTTTCGTATATCATTTTCATGCTGAGTTTTCAAAAACATGGCATCCACCATGGACTATTGATGTTCAATTGTTCATTAACACCCCATTTTCAGGGGTTGTAACATTTCATAGTTTTTACTATTTAGATGTTGTGGAAGTATTACTTATTTGGATTGGATCAAAATTTTATGTGTCATAAGCTTAAAGTAGTAATCCTTGAGTGTTGGTTGGCAGTCCTATTAGGAGTTTTATGTTCCCATGACTACGTTCTGCCTGTAAATTCCGTTTACTATTGTTGTTTCTAAATTCTGACTGCATTTTGGTTATTTTGTTTCAATTTTTTTTCTGTCATTGTAAAGCATGACTTTTATTTATTATTTTCTACTTTGTTTTTATCTTTAGTTTTGCGGATGGAGCTGGACATCCAGAAGTTTCTGAATGCTGCTGATCAGCAGCATTTTGAGTTTCCACATTTCCCTTCATCCTATCTCCGACTGGCTGCACACCGTGTTGCTCAACACTACAACATGCAAACAATGGTTCAAGATAATGGTTTAGATGGCCAGGGAAGTAAAATTCTGGTGAGGAAGTTACCAGAAAGCAAGTATCCCGTGGTTCGATTATCTGAAATACCTGCTAAGCAGTCGGAAAATGACAAATCTGGGCAGAAAAAATTTGTTATTAGATCTAGGCCTAATAAAAACAGTTTGAATGAAGCCAACGGAGTTGGGATGAAAGGAAATCCTGTAAGAAGTGTGGAAGAAAGGAAGGAGGAATATGACCGGGCACGGGCACGTATCTTTAGAAGCTCTGACTCAGGTGATATCTCATCCATGGTTCCGATTGATGGGAGAAATTTTTCTACTAGCAAGGATGAGAATGAAACTAGCAAGAACCCCATGGCTGATGCAGAAAGATATATCAATGTCAGGGATAGTTATTCGTCTCGTGTTGCCATACTCAGAGATAGGGAAAAGGATCGTAGTGATCCAGATTATGACCGTAGTTATGGAAGGTGAGTCATATAACTGTACCCTGTAATTTAACTGAGAGCTTTCCAACAATTGAACGCTGTAGTTGCAAATGCATGTTTATTAGTCATTTTTCTGCACTACACTTAGAAATTTGAGGTGTATTTATATCTTACAATAAAAGATTAAAAGCTGTTTATTTGTGAGAGAGATAAAGTAGGGGAGGGATCCACAGCAAAGACTGAATAATGGCATTTCTGTTATTTGGCTGGCACTCTGGATTTAAGAATTTATATAACTTGAGATGTGATGTTCAAAGATTTGGTTGTTTCTTCAAGATTTTTCATTATTTGACAATTGACAGTTGATGCGATCTGTACTGATCTAACTTTTAGTATTGTTGGAACACTGCCTTAATTGTAGACCTTGTGCATATTTATCAGATTGAATTACATTATTGGTGCAGGTATGCTAGGAGTATCCCAACCTCTGCTGTTAACTTGGTGCCATTTAACTTGCAAAATGCTCAACCTTCATTTGCTCAATACGATGCTACATTTAATCAGTTGGGTCAGATGTCACAAACTCAGGCCCCACTTGGCTATGTACCTCCTTCAACCCCGATAATGAGTCATTTTTGCACCACAGGATTGAACCAGACATCTGGGGATGGTGCTTACCTACAATGGCCCAGTGCTACTATGATGTATGCGCATTCATATGACCAATTTAGACATGCTGTTTACCAGGTAAACTACATTTAATTTACTTTAATTTTGTTACCCTGCTGAATTCAATTAGTGATTTCTGAATTAGCTTAAAAATACCAGGACATGTTAGCAATAAATCTAATAATTTTATAAGTCAATGATTTAGGTTTCATGTTAATGCTCTCGACTGCTTAAAATGATTTTTGGGAATGACTGTCTTTGTATTGTCCGTTAATTTTTATTTTTATTTTTTTGAAATGCAAAATGGTTGTATTATTGAAAATACGTGGCACACAAGGCATGTCCCAGAATATGCTGAGTAGAGCATACACTTATATGTTCAATACAACTCACCACTCCACTCTATAAAGCTACCTGCAGTGTCTAACTAGAAAAGCTGGAAAAATGAAAAGCATAGCAGTATGTAATTGCTACTAAACATAACATAAGAAAGCTAAACCTGCAAACATAGCTATACTGATATATCTGAACTATCTCTAACCAACAATTTCTAAGGAGTCCTCTGCAACACACAGCTACTCATAAACCACCACAAAACCTCCACAAGCTCATACCTTGATGAATTCAGCAGCCTTCCTCTTGTAACAATAGATAACATCCTCCAAATCTGCTATCCTCATGCTTATGATGCATTGAGAATTAAAACAGATGACAGACTACACAATATATTTAACAACCTTCACCAAAATTAGGCTCAGAATCATTCGATATATGTGAAATCTGTCTCTGCTTTCTGTTAGGAATGAAGAATTGAAATGAGAAAGAAAAGAAAGAATTTTATTGAATAGTAAGAAAAGAACAGAAAATAGTAGATTAACTCTCCTCTAAGGGTTTCCCACATATGGGCTCTTATGAAAATTCACCTTTAGTCCTAGAACCATCTCAAACAATTGGAAAACTGATTTCATGGCCCACATATTTTCCCACATTCTATCACCTATGATGGGTGTATCATCAGCAAACTGTAAATGAGATTAAGAAGATTCCTCCTTTCCAACAACATAACCTTTAAGAGATCCTTGACTAACAGCCATTTTCATCATCAAAATAAACATCCTTGTAGATTGAAAACATTCTAGAATCCACCCTATCCTATCCATTTTTTCCCCAAAACCCATCCTTTTGATCATATAAAACAAATACTTCCAGCTAGCTCACTGAATCATAAGCCTTTTCAAGATCCACTTTAAAATGTATCAGTTTCTTGCCCAATCTTTTTGCTTCATCAACCATGTCATTAGCTATAATAATGTCATCCAATATTTGCCTTCCTTTAATGAAAACAAATTGGTTCTATGGTATAACTCTTGAAATAGCATTGCTTAGTCCTTTGCCAAAAAAAATTTAGAGCACTTTATACATACACCCAATCAATGATATAGGCTTAAAATCACGTGTTTTCCAAGGGCTCTCTATTTTAGGCACCAAAGTAATGAAAAAACTATTAGAACCTTTCACCATCTTCCCGTATGCATGAAATACCTTCAGAAAACCAATTTACGTGTGCCGGCTTGCTTTTGCAATCTTGCAATTTCTTGTAACATAATGCATATAGATTTAGATTGTTAGGTCATTTTTATTCTCCAACATGTACTAGATTTGTACTCCCGCTATTTTATTTTATTGTAATTTTTCAAGTCTCGTTTTAAAAATGTTGGGGGATTTTCGGATATGTGATTATCATGATTCATGATTGTTGGGGTAGGTTAATAAATTTTACAGACTATGCATTGTTTAAGTTCTACTCTCTGACAAGCGTCATCAAATAATTTTTCTATTTTCACTTGTTCCATCTCATATGCTTTTTTTTTTTCTGTTTTGCAGGCTCCATTTGGTCAACAGCCGTTGAGCTTTGACTATTCACAGAACTATTAGATGACATTTAGGGGAGAAATATTCAATATTCAATTTGGATGCAAAAGTTATTTTAGCATTTTTAGAATTTCATGTTAGGTTCATTTGTCAGTGCTGTCATAGACCCTTATTGTAGTGGTATGTCTTTCGTTTTCAGTTTTGATGGTTATAGTAAATCGTAGGGTACTTCTAATGTGACAGTTTATAAAATAGTGAAATGTAGTGTATTACTGGATTTACAATATATGATATGGTTACTGTGGTGGTTTTATTTTATAAGTTCCTTGTTTAATTTTGGGGACGTACACATTTGTTTCATGGGTATGTTTGTTTTAAAGATAGGTAAAATTGATTTCAATAGAAAATTAATTATAATCCGTTGAAAGTTATTGGGATAAGTTATATTAAAACGTGTTATACGGGAAGATAAATTATTTCATATTGTTTTAATATTACGTTACTAACTATAATTAATGTGCTGTTTGTGAATTTTTTTAAAAATGTTCACTCTTAACATATGAAAATTTGAAATATATATAATATAAAATAAGATTTTGTCACGTGAACAATATCACTATATTCATTTCTTTAATTGGCATTTTTTTAAATTTATATATTAACTTAATTATAAGAATTTACTTAGATAGATAACTCATTAGTTCTTAAAATTTTGATTTTATATACGGTTGTAATGAATTATTAAGTTTTATAGAATATTTTTGTATAATGTGTATATATTTATTATGGGACCATAGAAGAGACTAGAAGAAAGTTATAGATGTGAGAATCACTAAAATTTAAGATTTTGTTTATGATCTCAGGATTTAGTATCTATAATTTAATTTAATTTAAGGTTTATGATTTATTGTTTTAAAGTTTTAAAGGTTTAGTGTTCATGATTTAAGGTTAATTGTTTTTTACCTAGGGTTTGTTGTTCAATATTTGAGATTTATTAGTTATGGTTTATAGTTAGGTTTTATGGTGTAAGGTTTATAAGTTATGAATTTAGGTTTATGGTTCACGATTCATTGTAAGGTTTATAGTTTAGTATTTAAGATTAAGATTTCAATGTAATATGGTTTAAGTTTCATGATTTATGATTTAAGGTTTTAGAGTGCATGGTTAATGGGTTTAGGTTTATAGTATATTCATTGTGCATGATTTAGAGTTTTAGGATTTAGAATTCACAATTTTATGGTTTAAGGTTTATGGTTTAGGGTTTTAGGGATCCGAGTTTTAATGTTTATGGTTCTTGACTTATGGTTTCATGATTTATGTTTTAAGGTTTGAATGTTTAGGAAATCATAAACTTTTAAGGTTTAAGGTTTGAAGTTTTTTTCATGGTTAAGGGTTAGTGTCTAGGATTTAAGGTTTATGGTTTAGATTTTAGAGTTTTAAGGTTCAATGTTTTAGGATTTATTGTTTATGGTTTAAGGTTTATGCTTTGAAGATTTTAGGATTTCATGTTACATGATTTATAGTTTTATGGTTTATGATTTATGGTTTCATTAGGATGTAGGGTTTCATGGTTTATGATTTAGGGTTTCATGTCACGGTTTAAGATTTAGGGATTCATTATTTAGGATTTAAGGTTTCATTTCATGGTTTATGATTTAGGGATTCATTGTTTAGGATTTAAGGTTTCATTTCATGGTTTATGATTTAAGGTTTCATTTAAGATTCAATATTAAGGTTTTATGATTTATGATTTAGGGTTTCATTTCATGGGTTAGGATTTATGATTACATTAAGATTTAGGGTTTCATTAATGAAACCTTCAAGTATTTAGGGTTTCATAGGTTTTATAAATGAAATCATAAATCCTAATTTAAGGTTTCATAAATGAAACATTAAATCTTAAACCATAAAATGAAACTTTAAATCTTACACCATGAAACAATAACCCTAAATCATATACCATAAAATGAAACCCTAAATCTTAAATCATGAAACCTTAAATCATAAACTATGGAAGCATAAACCTTGAAATGAAACACTAAATTCTAAACCATGAAACCTTAAATACTAAATCATGGAATGAAACCCTAAGTCTTAAATCATAAAACCTAAAATCTTAAATCATGAAACCCTAAATCATAAACCATAAAACACTAAATCCTAAACCATAAAACCATAAACCATGCAACATGAAACTCTAATATCTTAAAACATAAACCTTAGACCCTAAACACTAAATCTTAAAAATTGAACATTAAAACTCTAAACCCTAAAATCCTAAGCTTTAAATTGTGAAACCTTAAATCATAAATCATAAACCCTAGACATCAACTCTTAATCATGACAAAACACTAAACCTTAAACCCTAAGAGCTTAAAACAATAAACACGAAACATTAAACATTAAACAATGAAATCCTAAACATTGAAATATTAAAACCTAAATCATGAAACCTTAAATCATGAAATCATACACACTAAAACTCGAATACCTAAAACCTTAAACCCTAAACCGTGAACCCTAAAACTAGTAATACTAAACCATAAACCATGAAATCATACACATTAAAACTCGAATACCTAAAACCTTAAACCCCAATTCATGAATATTAAACCCTAAATTTCTAAATCATGCATGATAAATATATCATAAACCTAAACCCTAAAACCACAACCTATAAATCATAAATCATAAAAAGTGAAACCTTAAACAATAAGCAATGGAATCCTAAACCATGAACCATGAACTTTAAGCCATAAAACCATAAATGATGGACCACAAACCCTAAACATTAAAACCCTTAAACCATAATATCTAAATCATGAAACCATGAATACTAAAATCCTAAACCCCAAGGTATAAATCATGAACTTTAAACAGCAAACCATAAAACTTGTAAACCCTGAATCCTTAATCATAAACCATAAACCACAACCCTTATCAATAAACCAAAAACATTAAACACTAAATCATGAAACCTTAAAACAATGAACATGGAACCCTAAACCATGAAAATATAGACATTAAAACCTTAAATCTTACAACTAAAATCATGAAGACATAAACTCTTAACCATTAACCAAAAAATACTAAACCTTAAACCCTAAAACCTTAAAATAATGAACATAGAACCCTAAACCATGAAACCTTAAAACATAACACATGAAATCATAAACCATAAACCATGAAATCATAAATATTGAAACCCAGAACCCTAAAATCATAAATACCAAATCTTGAACCCTAAATGATAAAAATTAAACCTTAAAATTGTTAATCGTAAACCGTAAAACTCTAAACCATGCACTATAAACTCTTAACCATAAATTGTGTAAACCTTAAACCTAATCATTAAACTTTAAACTCTTAACCATGAACTATAAACTTAAAACCGTGAAACCTTACAACATTAACATATAAACCTTAATCAATTAAGAATGAAACCTTAAATCATAAACTTTATACCATGAATCATGAATCATAGACTATAAAACCAAAAATCAAGGACCCCAAACTTTGAACCCTAGAGCTTTAACAAAAAAAATAAACCATAAATCATAAAATCTTGAATCGGTGAACTATAGAAATTGAAACCTTAAACCACAAATCTAAACAGTAAACTATGTCGATAAACAAAGTCTCAAGCCCAATATCGCAAAGATCACTATGATTTAAGATTTTGTTCACAATTTCATGGTTTAAGTTCACAATTTATGGTTTTATTCATGGTTTGGTGTTTAAGAAGTTATGATTTAAAAGGATTTAATGTTGAAGGTTCAAGATTCAAGGTTGAAGGTTGATGGTTGATGGTTTAGTTTTATAGTTTTAGGTTTAATGTCTTATGGTTAGCGTTTATGTTTTTATGATAGAGTTTTAGATTTAATTTTTATTTTATTTCAAATTTTCAATGCATTACTCTTATTTTTTTCATATTTTTTTTTATTTATTCAAGACATTACTCTTGATTTTTCATATTTTTTTAATTTTTTTCTCCAAATTATGAATACATTATTCCTATTTTTTTTTATAAAAAAATTATCAAATTTTCAAGATATTACTCTTAATTTTTCATAATTTTTAAAATTTTCATTTTTTAAAAAATTTTCAAGGCATTATTCTTCTCTTTTCATAAATTTTAAAATTTTCATTTCATTTCAAATTATCAAGACATTTCTTTTATCTTTTCATATTATTTTTTTTTTTTCAAATTTTGAAGACATTACTCTTGTTTTTATATATTTTGTAAAAAATTTTTTTTTATCAAATTTTAGAAACACTATTCTTGTTTTTTTCATAATTTTAAAATTTTATTTCTTTTGAAATTTTCAAGGCATTATTTTTATTTTTTTCATAATTTAAAAAATTTTCATTTAATTTCATATTTTCAAAACATTTCTTGTATTTTTTCATATTTTTAAATTTTTTTCAATACATTACTTTTATTTTTTCATATTTTGTAAAATTATATTATATTTTAAAATTTTCAAGGCATTAGTTTTGGTTTTTGATGTTTTTAAAATTTTCTTTTTTTAAAAATAAAATGCTCTAAAGGCAATTTTTTTTCTTTCATTTTTTCAATTTTTAAGACATTATTTTTGTTTGTTCAAATTTTTTTAATTTTCATTTTATTTCAAAATTTCAAGGAATTCTTCTTGTCTTTTTTACATAATTTTTTTTTTTAATTTTCAAGACATTATCCTTGCTTTTTCATATTTGAAAATTTTCATTTTTTTCAACATTTTTGGGAGAATATTCTTATTTTTCATTTTTTTAAAATAAAAAATTTAATTTTTCTTTATATTATTCTTATTTTATCAAATTTTCAAGACATTACTCTTATTTTTCATCATTTTTCTTTTTTATTTCAAATTGTCAAGGAATTATGTTTCTCTTTTCATAATTTTTAAAATTTGAATTTAATTTTAAATTTTCAACATTTCTCTTATCTTTTCATATATTAACATTTTATTTGTTTTTACAAATTTTTTAAATATTACTCTTGTTTTTTTTTTTTATATTTTATAAAATAAAGTTTTAGTTTTCAAATTTTCATGACATTGTTCGTGGTTTTTCATTATTTGTTAAATTTTTAAGTCATTTATTTGGGTTTGTCATATTTTTAAAAAAAAATCTCAATTTTTTAATACAATACTTTTTGTGTTTTTGATATTTTCATTTTTTTTAAATTTGAAGACATCACTCTTGTTGTTTCATATTTTTATAATTTTCATTTTTTTCAATTTTTTAAGATATTGTTATTGTTTTTTCATATTTTCATATTTTAAAAAATTTTCATTTTATTTCAAATTTTAAAGGCATCCTTGTTGTTTTTTCATATTTTTATTTTTTTTTCCAGATTTTCACTACTTTTTTCTTGTTTTTCATTTTTCATTTTTATTTTTATTTTCAAATTTTAATGACATTGCTGTTATTTTTTTCATATTTAAAAGTTCCTTTTTTTTTTTTCTTTTTCTTTTTTCCTAAATTTTCAATGCATTCAATTTATGTTTTCATATTGTTTCATGGTAGGGTTTCAGGTGTAAATTTTGAAGGTGAGGTTTTAATTGTTCAGGGTTTTAGGTTTTAGGGTTATAATGTTTATAGGTTTATGATTCAATGTTCATGATGCTAAGGTTTATTGTTCCCTGTTTAATGTTTAAAGTTTTAGTTTTCAAGGTTTATTAGGGTTGATGCTTCTAATGCTTATGGATTAGGGATCTTCATTTCATCGTTTAGGTTTTAGGGTTGATGCTTCTAATGCTTATGGATTCATGGTTTTATGATTGATAATTTCATGGTTTTAAGGTTTATGTTTTAGGGTTAAATGTTTTTAGTTCATGGCTTAGGGTTGAAATGTTTTTCATTTGTAGTTTAAAGTTTATTGTCTAGGATTTTGGGTCTATGACTTATGATTTAAGATTTTATAGTCTAAGATTTAGGATTTAGAATTTATGGTGTATGATTTCAATCTTTTGAGTTTCATGTTGTTTGGTGCATGTTTAGGGTTTATATATTATAATTTTAGGTTTGATGTTTATAGTTCATTGAAAAAAGCAAGAACACAGTCTTAAAAAATTTAAAAACATTGGATGCGAACAACATTGAAAAAAATAAAAATTTTAAATATAAAAAAAAACAAGAGATATGTCTTAAAACAAATTAAAAGCATTGGATGAAAAAAAAAATTAAAAATCTTAAAAATATGAAAAAACATGTATAATTTCTTAAAATTTTTGAAAACATTAGAGGCAACAAAATATTGAAAAAAACAAGAACAATGTTTTATAAGTTTAAAAGCATTGAATAAAAAAAATAATGAAAAAAATTTAAACAGCATTGTCGTTCTTATGAAAAAAAAAAATCCATTTGCAACAACACGAGTCATACTCCTATTTTTTAAGATAATAAAAAAAATTCATTTGACTACTGCTATTTTTTAAGACAATAAATTATTTAAATATTTTTTTACAGCAAATTATTTAAATAAATTAAAATATAGACTTTATAGTTATTTGAAATATATATAATAATTACTATTGATCAAGTAATTAATAATTAATTTTGTTCACTATTATAGTTTAATTATTTTTAAATTTAAACTAATGCTAATTTTGATGAGCACACTGCACACCCACCTTTGGTTGGTTGATCTGTATCCCACTCTGTAAGGATAAGGACGCCAGCTGGATGGAGGCCATTAAATAATAATTTGGCAGATAAATTTATTTATTTTATTTGCTCGACCAAAGGAACCATCCAGCTAAATTATTTCAATACAAAATATGTTATGTAAATCATTTTTATAATGTGTTTCAATTGTAAGGTTACAATAAATTTGTTGATTTTCATATATTTTATAATTCATATTAACGATAGTTTTTAAATGATAAAAACTCCTTCATCCTCTATCATAATTGTTTATATTTTATTTTGCACATATTTTTTGCCTATAAAATAAGAGTTAAGTTATGATGCACAATATAAATTAGTCAATCATCATCAAGCAAGTCATTAGTCCGAATAATAAAATATAATTTTATATTATCAATACATCATCATTAAATTATAAGATAAAGAGAATTAGAAAATATTTAAAAATTTAATTAAAAAATGATAGAAGTTTAATTGAGTTTCACTTATGAATTGTTATTTTTTTTATGTAATAATAAAAATGTCATAATTGTTTTAAAAAATGTATTACTATTATTATTCGCCCTTGTATCAATCGTCCATCTAGTATAGGAAGCAAAGACACGGAAGGGGATTTTTATATCTGCTCTACGTAACATATGATCCACCCAATCCATTCTCATTATCATAGCATAAGAGGATAGATCTATCTTTCCCTTTGAGGCTAGCATATCTTAATTCTTATCTTTCTTAAGAAGGAAATTATCATGATTTATCATATGAACTTTTTAATATATATAAAAAAATGTACTTTATCTTGAGTCATGGCAATAGCAATAATAGTCATTAAAGATTTGATGGATACCTAGTGTAGTGCACCATCGAGACATTATTATTAGTCGCAAGTGGACAAATGTTATGTCGATATGGGTTTTTTGATTTTGACAAATGCTCAGCGCACGAAGTTAGTGATATATCTACGAGCTCAAGTTACTTGTAGAAACGAAACTTTGAATAAAAAGTTAAACTTTCCTCTTTCGAGATAAAAAAAAAAAATCGATTACGTTGCACAAAATGTTAAATAAATGCAAAAAATAAGTTTACTTTCACAAGGCTTGAGATCCTAGTGTTGCTGTCGTAGCTAATAAGAAAATAAGAGACAATGACGTGACCGTTAAGAAAACAAAACATAGAATGTACCATTGTGACCAATAAAGCATATATTAACTAACCCGTTAAGTATGCCATGCCAATTCTCATCGCATTTTCTACTTGACTTGCCTGTTATTTTTTTTTTTATCTTTAACTAGGTCAATTGTTTACCTAACTTGGAAGGCAAAAATAACTATTAATAAGTTAGTGCCTTCTAGAGAAGTTTCTATTTCTAACCCGGAATGATCGACAGAAAATAAATTTGATATTGAAAAGATTTGTTAGAATAAACTACTTTATAAACACTTGGTTAACAAAATGAGAAAAACCAAAAAGTAGTTAGAGATGGCAACAATATTTCTCTCGTGGAAAAGATAGAAAAAAATTCGTAAGGTTACCAATTGGGATGGCTAAACATTCATGCTAGTTGCTGCATTGTTTATGATACAAGCATTACAGCTCTTGTTCATCAAAACTAATATATTGACCATCAACAGCAAAAAGGAATGAAAAATCAAGCGACCCGTGAAAGGACAGACTAAAAATTACTTACAAGCTTTTGCATAAAAACAATTCTGTCATGATGAAGCTGAATCCATGTTTCTTTTAAAAACACAAATACATTCAAGCAAAATACATAACTAACACATGGAGAAACACTGGAAACTGGAAAGCAAAATATCTTAAGATTGAAATCAAGGAGTTTCACTTACAATGAAGACGTTATTTGAGTAACTTTAAAGTGATGCTCACCCTACCTAATTATGGAGTTGAGTGGCCATTTTAATTTTGAAATTGAACTGCTGCAATTAAGATAATAAATAGTTCCAAGTACTCAAACAGAAATGAAATGTTATTCATAGAAGACTGAGGAAAATTCCAGAATGAAGATGATCTTAAAATGCATTAGACAGATGACTGGTTGTCAAAATTTTCAGACTCTATCAAATGAGACCATGCTCTCATAAGAGGAACTAATATTGTCCATACTACCATAAAATAGATGGCCAACATTAGATTTAGGTAAAACCAATCTTAACCTTCAAGGTATGGCTATTTCTCTTACATTCTCAATTGATACGGCCACTATTGATATGTATATATATATATATATATATATATTTGAAGTGCAAGCTGATGTTCATCACTTTATCTCATATAATAGCAATATTGGGTAATGCATTCCAACAGAGTCTAAATTTCAGTACATCAATCATATCAATACTCATCAGTCATTTTTGTACTTTTACCATGCCATTCAAAACTAGAAAAAGAATGCCAATGTGAACAGTTGGAACATTATCCCTTATGCCTCTAAAACATAGCATAGCTAAGATACAAGTCATGAGCAAATTGATCATCGAATAATAAGATTCCCAGGGAGTCCCAGTACACGTTATAATCAGAAAATTCTAGTCAAAGAAGAAATACACAATTAAGTAAACATGAACTTATTGTTTTTGTAAGCAGGGTAAACCTAGAAATTATGGAAACTAGTTTGAGTTCATCTAGCATATAGATCCCACACCGGAGTAAGATTAGAATTTTAAACGATTGCCTCACATCAGGCATTCAAGTCTTCTATAGAATCAAACAATGTACAACTCACCTCTACATGACACGAAAAACTCACCACCAAGGAGACAAGTCTTTTGTAATAGAGGTTCCCGGATTTAGTCGAAGAATTCACAACCAGACACGCCAATCAGATACACCTCCGTTAATCCACATTTACTACCACCTGCAGACATAAGTCCCAAATTGGCAGCATTCGTCACTCCTTCCATTCCATGAATACCAACAAAAAATCTCCCAATCATTGACCCCCCAAATTCCACCCAGCCATGACCAATCAATCCTCAGACAACTAGAGGAAGCCCGAGCGCCACAAAACCGCCAATTCCCACCCGGATTTACAGACAGACACGTACGTTACTATTGCTGCCCCCGAAGTGACATCATGTTGAATGTCAGTCACCAGAAAGAAGTTTATCCTAACAGAACCACAGAACCATTACCACCACAAGGTAATCAATTCGTTAATTAATTAATTACACCACACCCACCAGAAGTTTATCCATCATGACTGCTGGAGCTTTTGAATCTGCAGACTTAAAACTCTAGACTCCAATACCACCAATTAGCAACACCAGATTAATTACCAATAACCCTAAAAAACAAAATTACCAACTAAGACCCTGACCAAACATGACCTTCACGTTCACAACACAACAAGGAGACAGTGACACATACCAGAAGACCAAAGAGCAATATACTATTACCATCATCATCATCATCATATAAAACCCAAATTCAATTCAATCAATTAATCATCTCCAGTTGGAAACAGAGTAAGAACCTTTCTACCTCCAGAGGCAGCATTAGCAGACTCCATGTCCTCCACATAACCACTCACAGGGTGGTGGTTGTTGTGCACAGGACCACCACCACCACCACCCATCCTCTGAAGATTCGGCCTAGACATGAACGGGTTCTCGAAGTGCCCGTTCGGCGGCGACCCGAAATGCCCCACCTGCCGGTGGTACTGCGCCGCTGCCGCCAGTTGCTGCTGTTGCTGCTGGTGGTGGTGGAGCGCCGGCACCGGCACGAACGGCAAGAAGTGATCCGAGTTCGGCCTCGCCGCGGGGTGCAAGAAATGCGCCGGCACCGGCGAGCTAGCGAACAAGTGTTCCGTGGCGGGGTCGGCGCCGGCGCCGGAGGCGCCACCGCCGGGACCTCCGGGGCCGGCGGATGAAATCCCCTGCATGCGCTTGAGGTAGAGACGGTACTTCTGCAAGTGACTGGCGACGTTTTCGCGGGTCAAACCGTCGACGCTCATGAGCTGCATTATGGTCTTGGGAACGGCGTTTTTGATGCCGAGGTGCGCCACGGCGTCGACGAAGCGCTTGTGGAGCTGTGGGGTCCACACGAGGCGTGGCCGCTTCAGGGTTCTGGCCGGCTCCTCGCCGGCGGTGCCGGAGCCGAGCTCGCCGGAGTCAGCGAATTCGGCGGAGGTCGGCTGTTGCTGTTGTTGTTGTTGCGGGTTGGGGAGCGAGGAAGGGTTCGAAGGCTGTTGTTGCTGTTGTTGCTGCAGTGGTTGATGTTGTTGTTGTTGTTGTTGGTGGTGGTGGTGGTGATGTTGCGAAGCGCTGTTGGGGTTGGTGGTGGTGTGTGGGTTTCGGATTTCGAAGAACATGGCTAGATCGGGAGAAATTAGGGTTTGCGACAGAGGCATGAGTTCGTCTGGCGGTGGGAGTTCCTCTTCCCATCGCGAAAACCAATTCGAATCCTCTTCCCTCATTTTGTTTTTTTTGTTTTTGTTTTTCTTTCAATTGGAGGAGGAGTTGTTGCAACGATGTTTTGTTTCGTTCTTAATTGGTGTAACGGTTTAAGACAGGGATTTGATTTGATTAGATTCGTTTTGGATTGAGAGTGGTGGAGGAGAAGGAGGAGGTGGTGGTGGAGGAGTGTGTGTGTCTGTGGAGAGAGGTTCGAGGTGGATCTTGTTTTTCTCTTTTTTTTCAGCTTTTTATTGTGGGCACTGTTGCTGATGCTTTTTTCTTATGATTTTTATTTTTCCGGGATTTGGGGGTCTTCTTACTTGAGAGTGAGTGTTACAAGATCTCTCCAGGTTTTATTTTTTATTATTATTATTTTCAACAGTGGTGGTGCGTTTCTTCTACGCGCCCTCCGCTATCCACTCTGGAAATTTGAATTTTTTTAGAACAATATTTGATTCTTTATTTTGTCTTTTCTTTCTTATTTTGTACTGTATTTCGAGAAAAAAAATGTAATTGGAGTGGTTTTTGGTTTTGGCTTTTTGAATTTATTTAATTTAATGGGCTGAGTTAAGTACTACTGTACTACCTTCGAGATGAATGGCAACAAAGACAAACAAACCCAAAATTTTGTAGGCTGGGCCGGCAGAGGCAATGGCGCGTGCATACACGGCGCGTGGAGGGGGCAATAAGGATGAATTGTACGGGAAAGGTAGAAGGAATGTGGAGGGAGAGAGATGCAAAGATTCTTTATTTGGGTTTGTGGAATGAATTTGTTTCTTGTTTTGTAGATTGGGAATAATAATAATAAGTTGAGCTGGTGTTTGTGTTTGTGTTTGTTTACCTTACCTTTCATGATGTCTTCTCCGGTTTCAAAGTTAAAATTCGATTTGACTGAAAGTGAACGACGAATTCGGGAATAGGGTGTTTGGGAAAGAAAATTGACGGGTGAGGTTTAATTATTAATAATTAGATTAGACAAATGGGAATGAGAAAAAAGTTACTAGAACTAAAGTATCTTAATTTATTTGTTTGGGAGTTGGAACGCACGAAATGGGCAGAAGGGAAGTGTTGCAAGTGGGATTCACAACTCAGTAGACGCATGAATGAAAAGGGGTTTGTTTTGTCTACCTATAATTAGCAAAAGAGGAGAAGGTGCAATTATTGTCCCTAGAAAGGCATGTTTCCTCGTGCAGCATTTGGCAACACTACTGACGGACCAATTGGATATCAAACTAGAAATATGATAAGGCTACCCCCCATGTGATACCCATGTTTGATGTTTCATGCCAGGTGTATCTTTTGTATGGCTCATGTTTTGGCATTTATGACTCACTATCAAAATTAAATACACTTTGTATTCTATTGATTGTACTAGTAGACTTGTTTTTTTTCCCCTATTCTCTCAGCCAGGAATATTCATGGAAAATACCCACCACTTACATCTACAATTAGAAATATCGAAACACCGTCTTTCATACATTGTGTTCCACTTTCCTTAGTAGTAGTAGTATATTAAATTAGCCACTTCAATTATTTCATCTTAACAAGTACCCTATTTTATTGGAGCAATAATACGCTGACTTCGGACATCAAATCCAACAAAAATAAATATGAACATTTTGACATAAAAGTTTTCTTTCAAAAAAAAAATATTTATAGGCTTGTATAAGTTAATTAATTTTTTCAAAAAAATATTTATTGATTTGTATAAGTTAATTAAAAATATTTATGATAAATTAATTAATTTTTATAAAATTATTTTAAAAATCATTCAAATAATAAATTATAATTGACCTATGCATAAATAGGTTAGTATTATTACCGTACAATTTATTTCTGTACAACAAGTGACGAATTAACTCGTTACTAGTTAAAATAATAATAATTTAAAGCACGACAGCTGACAAAAATTATGTCACGTCACGTTATGGCTAAAATGTTGAATATTTATTCATATGAAAGCATGACAGCCTCAGAAACTACCAATTAGAATCTTAAATCCATGATGTTTATCCAATCATAATAGACAAATTATCTAGATCTAACTCAGTTGGCGACCTCAATTTTAAATAGACAAACTTTGCTTGAGTTTAGAAATTCAAATCTCACTGAAAACACGTGGCAAAAAATAAAATAATAAAAAACACAAAAAAATGATTAATCTCGTGCACAAAAGACCCATTGACCCAAAAAAATCTCACACCAATGGCAAAAAGTTGTCATCATTTATGACTAAGGATACGGGAATAACGGGGTAGAGAAATAACCGAGCGAAGAAATAGATATTTTCTTTAAAAAAATGTCCAAAAAAAAAACACTTGAACACTTCAATGAGTAGATTCATTGAGCCCAATGCAACCATCCAACAAAGGCAGACTAATAATAACAATAATAATAATATTCTAATGATGTGCCAATAGTGCAGTAACTACAAAAGTTAAAATCAACTTTTCAGAGAAAAAGCTTCTAAACAATTCGCTAAAAAAAAATCGAACTAAAATCGTGTTATCATCTAGTCAATAAATTTCATCCACAACTTCTGAGTGTGTTCATAACACTCTAGGAGTACAACATAAGACATTGAATTTTCCAAAAGTAATCTGTATATGCATTGCTCTCAACTCATCTAATATACTGTACATACCTCAAGCTATGTAAGTTGCATCAACAAACTTGATAATTGCCGAGACCTAGAGAAAATTGGCATGTTGAAAATGAGTAGGCAAAACTCACGTGAGACCACGTTAGTAATCATTTTCCAAATATGTTCATCTTCAATTGGAAAGGTTGACCATGATTCAATCAAGGGGGGTTTTCAGCACAAAATTTTGGCAATTACACTTACTTGACTCCTCTGTTGGTGAAGACATTGATCCCCATTACTGGTGCTTCATAGATACTGCACTCATATTTTAAATAAAAGGCTCAATCTAGCCAGTTTGCAGTGCAGATGATCCCCATGTAATGCACATGAGCCCAGTCATTGGAATATGACACCACACATAATCATTCTGAGGAATGCGGTTAACTACTTTGAGCAGTTCTCAAATTAAAGATGACAAATGGAATCTGATAGAGGAACGATGTGCAAGATTTTAGGAACTTCCTGCTTGTTCAGAGAAATAAAAATTAAAAAAAAAAAGACAATTTTAGTAACAACTGAAGGTGTAAATAAAATCAGAATTCATCTGAGATCAACACATTTAGAAATTCTAATTCCACCTTGCACTCCCAATAAGAAACAAAGGCATTTTGAATATCACAAGCTGGAATAAGAAATGTTTACCAAATGTTGAACTGAGTAGATATGCTGTCACACTGCATATGATTGAATTCATCCTTTATATCACAGTTGTGGACAGCCCTTTGAAATTTTGCTGACAGCTTTTGGTAGGAGTGAACTTCCGATGGCTGGATCTGTTTGATTGCTGTCTTTAAATGCTCCATTGTTATAACTGAAGCCTCAAGGCTCTCCTGGTAACATAACATCACAACAAATTTTATTTTGTGACAAGTGACAACACATCCATCAGAATTCATGTTGACAGACAAACCTCAATTGCTGCAACAGCAGCCTCCCGACATATCAATGATATGTCAGCCCCAGTACAACCATCTGTGAGTTGAGCTAGTTCTATAAGGGTAACATCAGAACCACACGGGATTTTACGCAGATGAATGCGATATATCTCTTCCCTGTCCACCTCATTTGGAAGTCCAACATATAGCAAACGGTCAAAGCGTCCTGTAAATGTCTTACATAAGACATTTATACAACTCATCCACCTTCATATATCTGAATGGGCACAGGAGTATGAGACATGGAGAATAACAGAAGAGAGAGAATACCTGGCCTTAAAAGTGCAGGGTCAATTTTGTCTGGCCTATTTGTAGCAGCTATGACAGTGACATTAACTCTTTGATGCAGACCTGACACAAATAAAGTTTTTGTCAAAAGAAAAATATGATCTAAGTCCAAAGTTAAAAAATAACTGATTTCACAAAATTTCATTTTCTGGCCAACAGATATCAAATCAACATGTTCGAGCCATACACAAGTTGAATGAGCCCCAAGAAGTTTATCAGTTATCTTACACATCTTAAGCAATATGTATAAATAAGTAATAATTCACATTTCCACTGCTCAAGATTCATCACTAACCATCCATCTCAACAAGAAGTTGACTCATGACCCTATCTGACACTGAAACACCATCACTTTCCTTCCCACGAGTTACAGCAAGACTATCTATTTCATCAAAAAATACTATTGATGGGGCATTAGCCCTTGCTTTTGCAAATAATGATCTGACAGCCTTCTCAGATTCACCAACCCATTTGCTGAAGAGTTCAGGACCCTTGACTGCTAGAAAGTTCAGCCCTGCTTCAGAAGCAACTGCACGTGCCATGAGGGTTTTACTACAACCTGGAGGCCCAAACAGCAGTACACCTGTAGGAGGGCGAGTCCCAATACGATTGAATGCATCATGGTGTTTTTGTGGCCATTCAACTGCTTCCATCAATTGAGCTTTGACCTCCTTTTGACCGCCAACATCTTCCCAATTAACCTTTGGAACCTCAAGGATTACCTAAGTAGACCAAATTTGACAATCACAGTATTATGCTTCATAATCCATTTTCACAAAAAATTGATGCAGAAAATTCTATTCTGTATATATCTAATCATGTTATAAACAGCAACCCTTACATGAACAGAACAACAGATCTCACTATAGATCATAAGTTTCTCAACTTCAATAGTTTGTATCAAACAAAGTGTAGATAAAAGAAAATACAAAGATATTATCAATTTATTTGACAGAAATTCCATAGATGCGAGCCTATACTTCAACCTTGTAAACTGCCTACACTGATTACAACCAATAACAAATCACAGTTGAATGGGGGTGTTGATTAGAGATGGCATTCCTTGTACAAGTAATTTTAATGAGCCAGGTTATGCATTTAGGCAAGTATAAGTAATTCATTATATGAAACATAAAGGGATTAACGAAAATTTTTGGAACACCAAAATAAGACAAATCTTGGCCCACAGATAATATATTTTATTAAAAACTGGTTTGCAAAATCCTACTCATGGCATTAACCATACCTCTCTCATGGCACTAGGTCTTATTTTCATCCTAGCCTTCTGAAAATCTTCAAAGCTTACTTTCAATGCCTGCTCTTCTTCACCATTATCAGGAATTATTTCCATTGTTTCAGAAGTCATTCCTATCATGTAGGAAGGTAATACACGACTGGAGGCCACTGACATATCTGAAACAGATGAAGTTGCATCACCTGAATGATCTATTGAGTCTGTTGCACCATTCATTAGAACAGGTTGCTTTGTTATATAATCAGAACAAGAATCATAAGTCTTCTTAAAATTAGCATAACGTCGTAGACAAATCAAGGCTGCCTCATTGCAGAGTGCAGCTAGATCAGCACCTACAAAACCATGAGTGATGGTGGCAAGATGTTCAACTTGCAACTCAGAGAGAGAGTGATCCATTTCACTGAGAAGACTGAACAAAATATCCGAACGTTGGTTGGGTGATGGAACACCTGCATATGGATTTTTTAGGTGAAGTTGCATAGTAAATGAGTTCTTCTATGAATCCATTGAAGTAATTAAAACAGAAAAACTGATCTATTACGTAAAATGCATGCTTCGGACTAACATTATTTTACAAGTATAAGTCACTCATGAACACGCAAATCAACAATACACGCTAGTGGCATTAATGATCTTTAAGCATTAAGGACCAAATGAACATTCTAATTTTCCCTTTCACAATTCACAGAAGACAAAAGTTGCACCACAAAGCATGTAGTGATTACTTCCACACACACACACACACCCTCCCAAGGAAAAGCATATACTGCATGTGGAGATACTAGCTTAGTTCGTACCAATTTCAATTTCCTTGTCAAATCTTCCCGGTCGTCTGAGAGCTGGCTCAATATGGTCAGGCCGGTTAGTGGCAGCAATTACTATTAACCCTTCAGTTCTACTAATACCATCCATCAGATTCAATAAAGTTGCAACCAATCTTTGAGATAGCTCTTCACCTCCATCTTTCCTTGCAGGGGCAATTGCATCTAATTCATCAATGAATACCTGTACATAACATAAACCAAATATTCAGCCATTCAGGAAAACTTGATTTATTTAGACCAACATTCAAGCAGCAAAATTCTTATATATTTCAT
Source organism: Amphicarpaea edgeworthii (assembly GCA_014843725.1). Classification (NCBI taxonomy): domain Eukaryota; kingdom Viridiplantae; phylum Streptophyta; class Magnoliopsida; order Fabales; family Fabaceae; genus Amphicarpaea; species Amphicarpaea edgeworthii. The sequence goes on from CM026325.1 coordinate 9,818,871, forward strand.
GAATCCTCATAATGTCAGGTGTTTCACTGACTCCACAAATCACCACCACATATACCATATTGAAGATATTATGCCAGAATGCCTAAAGAAAAGGGTCTTTGTTAAATGCATTAGTTGTATCACAAATGTCAAAAGGGGTATAAAAGCAACAGAATTGAAATCACAATTACAAAATCACAAGTACCTACATGCATGATTGCAGTATTGCACGTGTTAAGATTTACTGCTAAATGTCTAAAACTGTAATGAAAAACTTCAACAACTATCTCATATGTAGCTTGTATAAACATTATTTCATTCAAACACAAAATGGAAATAACTGAAACATAATGTGACAAAAAAATCTAACCACAGCAGGTGCAGCTTGAATGGCTGAATCAAAAACTTCATGCAATTTTTGTTCACTTTCCCCATAATATTGGGTAACAATTTCAGGTCCATTTAATGGGAAAAATTTGACTCCAACATCATGAGCACATAATTGAGCCAGGGATGTCTTTCCTGTACCAGGTGGACCATGAAGAAGGACACCTCTTGTAGTTCTTAAACCAAAACTGCATTTTGGAAAAACAAGAAACATAAGTAATTAAGCATGCAGAATTGCATGCACACATGATTATATAAGTATGCGAGGACATAAACTGATATAAATGCATGCATAAAAAAAGAAGGGGACATGAACATGATAAAAATAGATTTGGTACAAAAAAAGTGTCCATTAAATTAAAAATTCGCAAAAATAGTGAAAAATCAGAGAGCAAGGAATCCATGCTTTAGGTAACTTAGAATGACAAGACACAAAGAACAAAAGAAGGGTACATGAACGTGAAAAAAATATTTGGTACTCTGGGACTGGGTGCACTAAGACTTAAAAGGTATGCAAGCTATCCATGACCACAAATGAAAAAAAAAAAAAACTTTGAGAATCTCTTTAAATGATATGCCTTATAAGAATTGAATAGAGGCATGAATGTATGATACAAAAGATTCTCTCATTTTCAAGTATCAGTTCTCATAATTACTATGTTGAGGAGGCTGTTGGACCTTTGAGTTGCCACCCAATTCATATGAATAAAGAGCTGACACTCTGGGTGCAGTGGCACTATAAGTAAGGACTCTGCTACTGCTAGAGAAGAATTATCATCAAACTCAAAATTCTAAATCATTTTTCCATTTCCTTATGAAACTATAAGGGATATATTATCTTAATGAGACATAGAAAACATATAATTCAAATAAAGAAAATATCAATCCTTCATCTCAAATATAATATGAATCCACCAAAATGAGTTTGTGGCAGAAACTCTAATTAACAGTCAGCACTACTTGAATCCACCAAACCTAAACACAATCTATGGCAAGAAAATAAACAAATAAAAGTATTCAGCATTAAATGTCATACCCACATGTGAAAATATGCATCAGACAAGGCCTACCTTGATAAAGTATCGTTCACTGACGAAGAAATTATGTCCTTTAGAAGTGTATATTCTTTTGATAGACCACCCAATTTAGAGATTTTATCATGTAAGCTAGCATTAGCTACTTTGTGTTCTAGTTTCACACAAGGTATATCCCTTTGAATTGGCTCTTCAGATGCTGCATCGGATGGAAGAGAAAAAAATACCTTTGTTTCATCATTAGCAATGAAAGCCTGATGTACACTATCTACTATATCAGAATCCTCAGGATATAAATCACTGTTTTCATTTGATGGATAATGATCAGATTTGGTAACTGGATGCTTCTTAGCTCCTATCACTTGGAAAAAGCACAGCTCTGATAACATTGGGACACTGACAAGATTCCCTAGAAGTAAATACCGAGAATATAACCATGGTTTTGCACCCTTCAGTAGTAATTCTCTAGAACTTTCATCCCCTAATGCTAAGCTAACATCAAATGAATTCAATGATTGACTATTCTGATTTGGCACACTAGACACTGAATCATCAAATAGTGGAGAAGACAGCCCACTGGCATTAGAAAACTTTGATCCATAAGAAGGCGTTGCAGGAGATGCAACAACATCATTCTCAGATTGGACATGGGATTTCACCTTAGACACATCCAATGATGGAAAGTTATTAAATTTCAACGGTAGCCCATTCTTAGAAGGAACCAACTGAAGATACAATTCCTTGCAATTATATATAGGTAGACAATTATTTTCTGTAGAATATTGTCCGTTGCTCCCAGTTGCGAGATTTTTCTGTATTGGATGAACAAACACACTTGTTCCCAAAGGAGGACATCCTATGGCATAATAAAGGTTTGAAGACAGGCGTACTCCATTCTTCAAAACCTATGTAATAAAATATGCATCAAAGAAAGCCTACCTTCTATAAGAACTAAAACCATAAATTGAGTATATTCTAAGGACTAAGTGTGTGTTTGAATTGGCTGTGAGTTGAGCTCACCATGAATTTTGGAAGCAACAAATAGCTGCCTTTGTGGTGAACTCACTATGGTTTTCTACAACCAAACCAAACACACATATATAAAAGGTTTGCAATCCTTTAAATACATGCGGGCCAGTTGGTTATGAAAAAAAAACACTTATTTTAATAAAATAAGCAGTTTTCTGTCCCAATGCATATTCCAACAGATAGAAGCAAAATGAAAGCAAAAGCAAGGATGCTTATCCTTTTGCAAAGTTACTATTGCCTCAAAAGTACTATTTGGCCAAAGAACCAAACCTGCACTTAGTGTGTTCGTCTCTTCTGCTTAAAAAAAACAATTTATCCACTTATGAAATAATCACTTATTTAAAAATCACTATTTTATAAACACTTTTTCTAATTTTAAACAAACTGGCCCAGAATTTATAAAAAAAAATTAGTAGCAAGGCAAACCTTACTAGAAGGAAACACTGTTGCAAGCACAAAGTAGTTTCCCGCGTAATGATCAAACGCCTTGATACTTTCTAATCCATGGAATTCGTCACATTCATTAGCTAACGAAGTAAGGGGAAAGCTATGCAATCGCGAACTATCCTCCCCCGAAGACGGAACAGACACCTGCAAATCAATCGAAATGGAGAAAGAAACATAACGGCGTCACATAGAATCCAATTGAAATCTAGAATTGAGAGATACGAAAGAATGGAAGATAATTTATTGTACCGAGACAGGGGAACCGGGGGGGAGAGAGAGGGAGAGCATGGAAGGTGCGGAGAGCCAGATTCTGTTAGAGACGGAAACGGTGTCGTCGACGTGGGTGAGTTCGGCGGCGAACGCGGATTTAGCGATGAGAGAAGGGAACTTTCGAGAAGCTTCCTCGCATAAGGAGGCGAGTTCGGAATCGGAAAGTTGGTGCGTTTTGGAAGGCGTGGCGGCATTGGAGGACAGTGATGAGTGCTGCTGCTGCAAAACCTTGGATTGCTTCTTTTTCTGCTTTGAATTCGAACTCGAAGGCATTACTTGAGCCTGCGTTGAGTTGAGTTGTGAGAGAGAAAGAGTGAATTCTAACGCAAAACCCCTTTTGGCAGCAGAGAGGGTTTTGTTTTACCGTTTTAGTGAATTGGCGCTTCTGCTTTTTTGGGCCTGCTTTGTGTCAAACACTTCAATTCAAGCTCAATAAATACTCGTAAAATTGGAGATGCTATTTACACACTTTTTTTTTCTCATTCCCGCCAGCCTATTTTTAGTTTTTTTTATGAAAAAAAATGTTTTTTCTTTCATATATTCTTTTTTTCCGATGCCAGAGACCATGTATATCCTCTAATCCACTGAGTCGGAAACTAATCTTACTCACGGTATGTGATACCGTGAATCAAGAAAATTTTACATATAATAGAAATCAAACACACCTCCGACTAAATGAATCACTTATACATTTATGAATCCAATAAAATCTTATACCTCTGCATCAATTTCTTTGAATTTCTTTCTTGTATTCTAATACATTACAGAATTATAATTTTTGTAACTATATTAGAATATTTTTTTACAGCAAGAAGTAGGTATCTTAGAAATATAAGCCCCTCCCTTTATATATAAAAATTAAAAAAATAGAAAAAGTGGGAAATTCAGATAGGGACCAAAACTCTCGTGAGTTTTACAAAAAAGTAGTATTATTTTTTGGAAGAGAGATATTAAATTATAAAGTACTACAAATATTAAAATTTTATGATTTATAGCGTATTCATGTTTAACGGTTTTTTCTCATGAGATTAAATTAATTTTTTAATAAATTATTAACTTAAGAGAGTGTATTGGATTAAAATTTTAAAAAACTTTTTTGGCATAAAAAAGTCTTTAAGATTTTTAAGATTTTATAGAAACTAAAAACTTTGAAGATTTTTTTTTAAAAGACTTTTGTAAATATGATTTAATGGATTTATAATATAAGATTTGAAAGGATTTATAAGATTTGAAAAGACTTTATAAATTTTTAGAAAAAAAAAAACATTCAAAACTACTAAACACAAGCTAACAAGAGTGTGCTTGAAAATATCATTGAATACAAACTAATGATAAGTCATCATGAGCTGAACCTTCTTACTTAATATCGTACATAAATTCCAAATCAAAGTTACAAACTGCTATTAATCATTTGTCTAACTTGAAGAATATACAAAATAAACATTCTTCCTGTTATATATGAATAAATAGATTTGGGATTTCTTTTTATAACATCCCAAACATTGTTTTCTGTTTTCTCTATAAGTTTATATTTTTTCAAAATTAATTGCAATAATTTAGAAACGTCTTTTAAAACTTTAACTTTGTTTCGGCTGAGATAAAACTTCCCCCAGTCTCAATGTACTTCTCATGAAAATTTTCATTTTATTAGAAATTTATGAAGGGGAATGAGATAGTGGATTACTTAAGCTTGTAAGTTAATTCGTAGTGATTCAGTATTTAAGATCATATGAAAAGTTTCAACTTGAAATAAATAAACTAAAAAATCCATAATCCATCAAAAATTCAATTAAAAAAAAAGTCCATAAAAATCTCTATAATTTTGAATAATGATTTTTTTTAAAGTTATTTAAAATCCTAATCCAGTACATCCCTTTATTTAATTTTTCTTTTTTTTAATATTTTACAAGTGCTTTTACAAAACTTTAAAAATAATATTTTGTAAACTCATAAAGTTATAAAATTAATATATATTTAAATTTTAATAATTACAAATATGGTAAAAATAAATTATCCAAAAAATATAATTATAAATAATTACATACCAAAAAATATGCATTCATTTTGTCTACTCCTTAAAAGACTAAAAACTATTGAAAGAGAAAATATAAATAATCCAAAAATGTAGTGATTTTTATTTTTACTAAAAGGTATTTTTTTGTAAAATTCCTTCGAGGGGACATTGAAACGTTCTTATTATTGAACTATGCAACCACCTAATAGTGTTTTAATAAAAAAAAATACTCGAAACATTTTAACAAGATTATTATTGAAATTTCTATGCCATTTCTAGAATATCTAAGCAGCAATATGTTGTTAAAAAACACAGTATTTCAAAAATTGTTTTTTCAAGATCTCTGTAACATAGTTGTTCAATATTCAAAATTAGTTTCAATAGCAACATGTAGCAACAAATATGACATGTTTTTTTAATTGTATAACTGCATTTGGTTGGTTGCACTACAACTCAGTGAACCGTGAAGAACCCCATAAATTTGATAAAGTGACAAATTGGCAAGTGGACAACTTGCAACTTATATAAAACCAGCTTTTGTAAACTGGTACAAAATGCCTTGTGAAAAAAAAATAAAGAAAAGAAAAAAACAATACAAATGATTATTTGCTGAATCTCCATTAATCACTGCTTCTCCCTTTGCTTCTTTAATCTCTCTATAGGGATTGGGAGGCAGAAGAAGCAGAACCTTCAGGCAGAAGAAATTTAGCTGGTGGAAGCCCAGCAACAGCACCCTTCTGAGGGTCAGAATATTTTCTGCACACAACCTTAAGCTTTCCATTCCCAATTGTGGAGTGGAACCCCACCAATAGTCTAGCACAATCCCTGTTTGCAACCAACAACATATAACCCAATTAGAATTATTAAAATTTAAACAACATATTATTACAATAATGATGATATGAAATAGATAGTAACAAAAAAAACCGAATTGATCATCAATTTTTTTACATACATGAGTTGCTCTTGTGAGTAACCGGTGTGCAGCTTAAGGGTCTCATTCCAAAGAGGAGCCTTGTTCAGAGTGCATCTAGCAGCAAAGACTGCTGAGGCAGCAAGCATTGATGGGCAATACATCAAGGTTGCATAGTTCATCATTCCCAATTCAGAGAGAAAATGAGCCATGCTTTCCAGCTGAAAAATGAAGATTTTTTAAGAAAGAAAATTCAGACAAAGACGTTGTATGAAAATTCAGACAAAGACGTTGAGTGAAAAAAACAAAAACAAAAACAAAAACAAAATGTCACACACACACACACCATCTGATCTGGGACCGATGCCTTGATAAAACGAACAAGGAAAACAAAAGGTGTAGGAACAGTCAAAGTCCATTCCAGCTTGCCCAATATGGTTTTCTCCATAGCCAGTATCATTTCATGAGTGTAAGCCCTGTCTGAGAGGCAGACAAAGTCATTAACCTGCAAATTCAATACAATTAGTGTTGTTATTATTCCCTTCACATTCATTCATTGAAAAGGCCAACAACATCATCAATCAATGAACACACATCATCACACAACAAACCTCAGGGGGCCAGATTTCTTCATATTTGGATGCCATGAGCATGGCACTGATGCCAACCAATTGAAGTTCCCTCCTTGCAACCATCTTAACCGCTAGGAACCGATCAATTATGTTGACTGTCAAGTAAAGGGTCTCAAGTGAAAGTTCAAACTTGGCGTGTACATCTACCAGCCAATCTACCAGAATAGCTCGCATCCTCTCATTTATCTCAGGTTGTGAGTCTATGTAGTCATGGGGGCGGCTCTCGTTCTTCATAAATCAAATGCACACAGCATTAGAATGCCATCAATCAAAACACGACAGAAAAAAAAAAAAAAAAACATGTTTGGTACCTCAACAAGTTTGTAGAACTTGTAAATGTCATCAATGTACTCCACAGCAGCAAGCTCATTATCAACATCACTAGCATCAATGTCAACAATCTGCTCCTTTGGTTTTTTTGTTATGCCACATGCTGCCTGCAAATTGAACATCACAAGAACACTTCACAAGGAGGAACACAATGGCATATAACATTACAACATAAGTAAGAGAGTGTGTGATTTCTATTTATTTATTATCTCTATCTACCTTGCTCCTAGCAGTGAGAACTGAAGTAAGAGTGTGTGATTTCTTCTTGGAGTTGGCATCTCCTTCCTTCTTCTTGCCCTTGTGGACCTCCTTGTCTGGACTAGCTTCAATGTCAATGACTTCCTCAGGCTTAGGTTTTACGGTCACTTTCTTCTGGACCGGTTTCGGGGCTGCTCTTTTGGCCACTGCAATTCCTCCATTAGCAACAGGAGGAGGACCAGCCACATTAGGACAAGCCTGTTTCTGCAATTCCAAAAAAGTCACAACCTGATAACATCATAATTGAAATTTATATTGAACAATCAATCAACTGAAAGTAACATAGAGAGTATTTCCACCTTGTTATTCTCAGCAGCCGCTGCTGCTTGTGCATTTGCAAGTAGTTGAGCACCAAAGCTCCTAAAAGAATCATAAAAACATCACATTAGTATTGATTGATTGAGTGAGAGAGAGAGAGAATGCGAACGAGAAAGAGAACCTTGTGATGGGGCGATTTGGTTTGACTTCAACAACGCCTCTTACATTGGCCAAATTTCCAATATCACCTAATGCCTTGCGGTTCCTTCCATCCGCTACACCATTCTTCTTCTGCAGTTTTCCTCCCCCTACTACTGCTTCACCTATGAATTGCAAGAAAAAAGAGCCACCCATTTAAAAAAGATGAATATATTGTTCTTGAATCTTGATCTAAACATGCAACACTTAAGATAATTCCAACAACAACGAGAGACCCTTTTGCTCTGATGAGAGGTGATAGATTGCTTTTGATCTAAAGAACAACAAACGGTTTCACAACAAAAAACAAAACATGAGAGACCCTTGTGCTCTGAAAAGATTGGGGACTACTGAGTAACCAAAAAACCAAAGCCGATTTGAATCCCATAAAATATTTTCTCATCCAATACCAACCCAGAAACTCCAAGATCCAAACATTAAACAAAGCCTGAACCCCAACAACGGAAAAGATTAGAAGCCAAAGACTCGTTTCAATCCTAATAATAATTTGATAAAAACAAGAAACAGATAGAAAATACAAGGATTCGAAAGACAAAGAAACAGACATTCAAAGAAAATACAAGGATTCAAAAGGAACAAAACCTCTGGCTTGTTGTTGTTGTTGTTGTTGTTGAACAATTGCTCTTGACGCCATTTGGGATTGTTCTTTGGTCTTGATGAATCGAAAACAAACAAATCTGTGGAAGAACCTCTCTCTCTCTCTCTCACTCTCTCTCTCTCTACTTAGGAAGAGTGCGAATGAGAATGGGATGAGAAGGACAGTGAAATAGCCTTCTCTTTTTAAGCGACGCTTCTCCCTTCAACGGTCAATTTTTCTTAACCGTATCTTGACCGTTGATATACGTTCATCTGACGGATATTGGAGAATAAAAATATAGCCGTTGGGGATTCAAAAACAAGGGGGTGCGTGCGGAAAACCCAAAATATTCCAATGGTAATGGAAATGGGAGATTGGAAAATAAATAAATAAAAGGAAAATAATAAATTAATAAGTAAAAATGTCACGGACAATAAAATATATTTTTCCCTAAAAAAATATATATTTTTTAAAATTTAAGTTTATGATGCTGTGGACATTCTAGTTTCTGTTTTACAATTTATGATATAAAAATTTTAATATTATTATTTTTAATAAATTTTGTATACAAATTCTTGGTTAATATGCACGAGGGGTGGGATTTAGGTACAAAAGACACAAAGAAAATGCAGTCTCGTTATTTAAAAAAATGAAAAAAATTATTAAAAATAATATTCAATTAACAGAATAAAACATCAATTACTAAGAAGGATTACTTCATTTTTAATTAGAAATGTGTAAACAACTCATTTTTTTACTCTAGTACACCCACAAGTCATTTATAACCATTTAGAACGTCTAGATTGTATGTTGATCCTTGAGAAAAAAATATTCTTATTTAATCACTGTACAACTAACATTAGGAAATAGGATAATTTTAATTCTTGAATCATTCTTTCGTGTAGTCCTAATTGTATCAGTTCTATAATTATTAATAAAATAATATAAGTTCCTTTATTTAAAATAAAATAAAATTAGTCCATGACTTTCAATGAGTTAAAATTATAAGAGGAATTTATGACTCACATGTGAAGCTATTTTCGTAGGTGATTTGTTATTAAAAAAAATGAATTTCTATGTGTGATAAAATAAATTTTAATATGATACATTGACTAAGACAAACAAAAAAATTAAAGTTTTCAACGTATTTTTAGGTAAAAATATGAATAAGCAAGACTTGATGTTATTAGGTAGATAGGATATGCTAAGATTCCCTTAAAAAAAAAAAAAAGATATGATAAGATTAGACAAAGAATTATATTATCATTTCATAATCCATGGGTTAGTTTATATTCTTAATCTACTCATTCATATCTTGTTGGTCCAATATATTTCTTATCTAGAACTAGGTTAGGAAGCAGCATGATAAAATAGAAGAATTTTTTACATAAAAAATACAAAAAACAAAAATTACACAAGTAATACATCTAAAAAAATAATTACTTTAATAGTAAAATACTCCTACATCATGTCGTGAGTGTAAAATTATTTTACATTATCGGTTAATTATAACTCCATGTTATAATGAATTTTAAAATAATTTTATCAAAATCAATTGTCTTACCATAAATGAAGGGTTGTGGTTGACTGACAATGTAAAAATAAATAGTTTTATATTGGTGCATAAGCCTTTTTCTCATTAGAAATTAATATTCATACTGTCAAATACTTTTACATTGGTAAGTGTGCATCGCCTTTTTTCTCCTTTTTTTTTCCAAGATTGGTTTCCAACATTTCATGTTTTTTTTTTTTCTAGAGTGATTTTCTATTTTCTTTTAATTTTCATTATACAAAAAATATTTAAATGTTTCTACTAAAAAAATTAAAATTAATTTGTTGTTAGTAAAATTTGTATTTAATCCAAAACTTTAGTCAAACTAAAAAGAATTTTAAGTTGACACGGAATAAAATATTACAAACAATATAACATAATATTTTTTATATATATTTTTTTAGTTTTTGGACACAATTTTGAAGTACTATTAGATTGATTCAATATGTGAAAATTGTAGCATCAAATTCATCTATATGAAAAAAATATCACAAACATTATTCCGGGAAAGTACATTTTAAAATAATGGTTATGAATGAATATACTTATGGATATAAGGATATATATGATAATAAAATTAGACAAAATTAAAAGGGAGTCTACTTAACAAAAAAGAAAAGAAAAGAAAAAGGTAAGTGGATATAACAAACACCTGATATTTTTGGAGTTAATGAAGTATGGGACTTTATTTGTTCGTTTTGGGCCACAGATCGGGTTGTCCAGTAGTAGAAGGGAAATTACTTAACGGAATCCTTTTTTTGTGTACACCTCATAATTTTGAATATTTCTAAAATATTTTCAATTTTTTTTTATGCATTACATTTACATAGTTATGGATTAAGCAACCATTATGGATTCAACAATTTGACTTACAGATTGCATAATCTATAATGATTGCAATTCAATTACGGATTGATTAATCATCATAACGATTTTGGAATGCGCACTTTAAAGATGTTACGAATCCAAAATTTCATAATTACTTTTTTTTTTTTTTATCACGGATTCATCAATTCGTAACCGACTTTCTCCACATGACCATCCAACTCATCGTCCTCATTAAGACCCTAACTTTGGTGCTCTTATGACATCTTCTCCACCCAAGATCACATTGTCGCTTGCGACAACACCCGTCTTCACCAAAAAGAGTGAGAACCTCTGGGAGTATTGGTGGTGCACCGAGCACGCCCTCAATTGGAGTCCTAACAAGAGCGAGAACCTCCAGGAGTATTCGGGCCTCATTCTTACTTCCAGAACCAATTTTATGGATAAACTTATAAACCCTCTCAACTCAAATTTTTTTATGAAACTTAAAAATCTTCTTCATCATCACATTTCTCAGACAAAACATGAAAAATCTCCTTCACATGATCCCCTATCTCTCACTTTGAGTGATGACCCTCTGTCTAAGTCTAGGTGATTTTTTCTCATCTCAACAACTCTGTTTATAGAGCTGACATTCTAATTTTAAATGAGGAAACAAATACTAATTTATTATATTAATATATTTAAATCTAAATAATCCTAAAAATAAGATAATATCTTTTAAATCTAAACAAAATCCTAGGTGGCTACTGGTTTGTGAAAATATTTCATATTTTCATTTTCTATTTCTATTTTTTGAAAATAGTTTTCATTTTTTTTATTTTTCAAAATTTTAAAAATGTGTTTGGTTCAGTTAATTTATGATTTCAAAAAATAAAAATGTTATATTTTGTTATTATGAACTTTCAAATGAAACAGGGAGCGAGAAAAAACGATTTGTTGTTTTCAAATCTCTATCACTACCAAATTTTATGTTTTATTTGAAAATGAAAACATAAAACACTCCAACCAAATGCCACTATTTATCAATTTAAAATTATAAAGTTTAATTGAATGGTGCACATGTAAAAGAGAAGTTGAGGTGTTAGGATCGAGAGAGAAAAGTTGCACTTCATTATTGATTAAGGACATTTGTGTTGAATTCATTCTTTATTTTTTTAATTATTAATTATCGAGTGTGAGATGCTTTCAAACTAAGTTTCACATAAACAAAGAAGAAAGAAAGAGACAACAAGGCTAAATGACGAAAATAGGTGAAAATCCTACAAATTTTACTAATATGAATGTGCATGAGAACTATTTATCAATATAGGTGATTTTAATATTGGTGTCGCCACTTGATTCGAAGCATCCAATAAGGTGTCGCTAGATCCCTAAGGCTTTTTGGGTTTCTATATATCTCATTTTTTATTATTTGAATTTAATTGAAAGATGCTTTATGAAGTGGCGACACCACTGGAGATGGTGTTTAAAGTGACGACATCTCTGTAGGTAGTGCAAGGTCTGGCGACACCTGCTTGTCAAATTGGTTTATATATTGGGTTGTTATTGCACCGGCCAAGAATATCTTGCGTTAGTAGAAAGTTAAGAACGATACTCCGTATAAATATAAATCATGTTGTGATATTTTTTTTTTGTTGAATTAAATCATGTTGTGATATTTACAAATATAGTTTTTTTTTTTTTTTTTTATCTCAAGTTAATATTTTATATTGTTTTTTTTTTTTTTTTATCTAAGTTATGTATTTAACTTGGTATTAATGTAAAAATAATTTTGCATTAACTATCAATAAATGTTGTCCCAGCCATTCCCCTCCTGATAATCCCCAATTCTGGATACTCATTCATTGCAGTGTTCCTCTCCCTCAAAAACCTCTTTGAGATCGTTAGCATGGAGTCGCTGCAGTTGTCGTTAAATAAATTTATAGTAGTTATCTTATGTAAATACATAGTAGTTTTCTGCTATTGATGTAAAAGTTGTTTATTATAAATGTAATCTTAAAAAAAAAAAATGTTTATCATGACAATATTAGATTGTTTGATATTTCTTTTATAGTGATGATGGTTTCCATTTTTTAACAATTTTTAACTATGACATAAAAGAATGTAAATTAAAAAAAAACAAAACTGCATTAATAAACAATAAACATAAATGGACTAAAAAATGATGGATTGTTTTATTATCTCCAAAAATACTGAGAAATAAATCTTTCTACTTCAACTTTCACTTTAAAAAAAATATAACTTTGTGGTTGAAAGAAGTTCGAGATCATAGTTTATGTAGGCATCGCACTTCGGAATGGCGTAAAAGAGAAAAAGGAGTTGTTTAACTCTATTTGACACATGGAAATATATGTTAACTTGAACTAATGATGTTTTCTCAAGTGGCGACACTTTCAACTTCAATTGATTGTTATGGATAGTGGTTCATAATGTGGCGACACTGTTAGCCTAAGGAACACGCACACGACTAAGATATTAGTTACTGTGTGATCAATTTAACAACACCTTCTGAATATCTCGATTCGAGTAGAGTGACGACACCATAAAGGTGTCTCATGATGTGGCGACACTAATATGAGAATTACCCATATTGATAAATAATTCCCATGCATATCCATTTGCATAAAATTTTTAGGGTTTTCATCATTTTCGTCATTTAGTCCGAAAACAAAAACAAAAACTGCATGGCAGATAAGCAAATGGCTACACGTTCCTTTCATTCTCACACGTTAATAGGGAATTGACTTTCTGCACTCACAGTGTGCTTCTTGCACCTCTCAAGTTACAGTGTTCTAGGGGTGCATGACTTAAATTGGCGAAGTACAGGAGGTAAATTCCCGTTAACAGACTAAAAAAATTGAGCAGTAAATTGGTGCTATACCTAAGGTCCAAATGTTAATAAAAAGAAGGCATAACGTTATAACAAAAAAATATTGAAGCGAGGCTGAACTATTTAACCCAACTGTACATTTAAAATTTTGAGATTGAGATCACTTGTTAATACTTAAATTGAAGTAATCATATATGAACTTATTAACTAGGGATGGCAATATGGACCCAGACCCTACGGACACCCGTAAAAATACCCATACGCGGGTAGGGTAATAACCCGCATATTTGGGGATGGGGATGGGGCGGGTATTTACCCGCAAAATCTCATGGGGATGGGTGCGGAGTGCAGATGCTGTAGTACCCACCCCGCCCCGCCCCGCACCTTATGTATATACATATTAATTAATATATTATAATTTTATTATTTAAATTATTCAATTATCTATTTATTATTTTAATTATTCTTTTTATATGTTAATTTTGATATTCTATTATGATTTAATTTTTATTTGTATTAGTAGTTTAAAGCAATATAGAAACTATGGAAATAAGCATTTACAAAATATGGAGAAATTAATTCGGATGATGAAGTTAAAATATTATATCTATTTATGTTTTATTTTTAATATATAATTATAAACTAATTAGTTTTAAAAATATATTAGTTTTTCCTGTTTAATTAGAGTTTTTGTTTAAATTTATGTTGAATGATTATTTTTGTAATGTTATTTATTTATATAAATCAATATTCGTTTGATTTTAATATTATATAAGGGTGTATTGGATTAGGATTTTAAAATACTTTTTTGGCATAAAAAAGTCTTAAAGATTTTTAAGATTTTGTAGAAACTAAAAACTGTTAAGATTTTTTTAAGATGACTTTTGTGATTAGGATTTTATAATTTGGATTTAATGGATTTAGAATATAGGATTTCACATATTTATAAGATAAGATTTGAAAAGATTTTATGGATTTCTAAAAAAAAAAAAATTCAAAACTATTAAACACAAACCAACAAGAGTGTGCTTGGAAATATTATTGAACATAGGAAATGAACCATTATGGCAAGGAAAAGTGTGATTCAGAGGGAGAAGAAGAGACAAAAATTGGAACAGAAATATAATTTGATTCGCCGATCCTCAAAAAAAGAAATAAGCAAAGTTCCGTCGTTAAGTGATAAATGGGAAATGCATGGAAAATTAGAATCACTACCGCGTAATAGTGCACCTATACGTCTTCATCGACGTTGTTTTTCGATCGGAAGACCGCGAGCTAATTATCGAGGCTTTGGATTATCCGAACACATACTTCGTGAAATGGTTCATGCATGTTTATTGCTCGGTGCAACAAGATCACTAATCATAAATTATCATAAACTGAATCATCTCACCTAATGTACATGAACTCATTTTGAGATATATTTTTCACAAATTTTCATAAAGTAATAGTGAAAAATAATAACAAAATATTAGTAAAAAATATAAAATGTTTCATTTAACTCAAAATCAATAATGTCATCAAAATATAAATCAAATAATTCAACAAAAAATATATGATGATCAAAACATTAATCATCTGCTTAACTTGAAGAATATCCAAAGTTGTCTATGTTTTATAACATCCCAAACATTGCTCTTTGTTTCCTACGTTAAATTGTATATTTTTTCAAAATTGATTGCAATAGTTTAGAAAGGTCTTTTAAAACTTTAACTTGATTGTTTATCCCGAGTTAAAACTTCTTCTAGACTCGGATCTATTTCTTTTATGAAAATTTTCATTTCATTAAAAATTTATGAACTTAAAATGAATGAGACAGTGGACTACATTGTAGGCTTGTAAATTGATTCATAGTGATTTTGATGTATGAACACATTACTATTAAAATCATATGAAAAGTCTCATCTTGAAAAAAAAAAAAATGTGTGGGTGAGAGATTATGTCACTGCCTTCAAAGCAAAAATAATGAAATAAATAAAAAAGTTTGAGATGAGAAAGAAAAAGAAAAGTCTCTCATAGTTGAATGTGATTGTTTGTAGGGTTTGGTATTTATATGATCAACTAAAAAGTCTATAAAATCTACCAAAATTCAATTAAAAAAAATTCATAAAATCTTTATAATTTTGAATAACAGATGATTTTTTTTTTTTGCGTTATTCAAAATTCCAATTGAATACCACAAGATTTCGTTGCCCTTTGAAAAAAAAATCTTGATAATCTTGATTGAATACTATTAGATTATTTTTTATCATTTAACAATCTTGATTGAATACCCAAGACATTTTTACAAAAAAAAAAAAATTATTCAAATCTTAAACAATCCTAATCCAATACATCTCCTAAGTTTTTTTTTTTTTTTTTTTATATAATTTTTAATTTTATATATATGAAAAGTGCGGGTCGCGGGTGCGGGTATGGGTATATAGGTACCCAGAGGGTATGGGGATGGGGATTGAAATTGTTACCTGCACGGGTATGGGGCCGGGGACGGGTACTTTTTTCAAACACGGGTATGGGGACGGGTACTATAGTACCCTACCCATACCCTACCCATTGCCATCCCTATTATTAACGCACTTTTTATTTTATTTTATTGGAAAAGCATTACATCATTTCATTCATAATAGTTTAGTAAATACAAAATACAAAACTAGGAATTTTCTAAAAAACTTACTCTAGCAAAGGATGTTGCCGTCCTAGTAAGAGAATGAGAGCCGTATATTTTGTAGACTCCTCCTATGAAGAATTTTTAAAGCAAATGAAATATAAATTACAAAAAAATGCTTTCTAAAGGTCCCTAACTTTTCTTATTGTTGAAATGTGCAACCACCACCTCCTAATAGTGCTCTTTGCTTCAAGTATCTCCAAGGATTAAACTAAATACTTGAAACATTTTAATGAATTTGAAACTGTTGTAACATTATGTTGGCAGAAACATGATAGAAATAAGTTTCAGCAGTACGATATGTTGTTTTTCAACAATGAAACCTGTCGCAAATTGATAGTCTATTTATGAAGGAATTGATAGGTGGAAAACTTGAAACTTTATAGTCTATACACAATACTCTAGTCTAGTCTAGCTATGAATGAATCAGTTTTGTAAACCATGGTTTATATAGTCTATACACAATACTCTATCCCTGCTTCTGCATTTGCTTAATTGACTCTATTGAGAATCAGAACCTTCAGGAAGAAGATTTTTAGCTGGTGGGAGCATAGCAACAGCTCCTTTCTGAGGATCAGAATACTTTATGTACACAACTTTCTCCTCTCCATTCCCAGCCATGGAGTGGAAGTTCACCAATAATCTAGCACAATCCCTGTTTGTGTTTGAAACCAACAAAGTCAAATAAAAAATTAGTTAATTTAGACAACAATTGAATGATCAAAATGAATAACAAAATATAATTAATATTAGCAAGATCAATCTATATTCACATACATAAGTTGTTCTTGTGAGTAACCGGTGTGCAGTTTAAGTGTCTCATTCCAAAGGGGAGTCTTATTCAGAGTGCATCTAGCTGCAAAGACTGCTGAGGCAGCAATCATTGATGGACAATACTTTATGGTGGCATAGTGCATCATTCCCAACTGAGAAAGAAAGTGGGCCATGTTTTCTAACTGCAAAATTGCAGAAATTAAGAAAGAAATTACATCAATAAAGCAAGAATCTTTATGTATGATATTTGAAAAGAAAAGGATCAAACCCACATACACACTCACCTCCTGATCTGGTGGAACTGATGCCTTGATAAAACGAACCAGAAAATGAAGAGGTGTTGGCACAGCCAAAGTCCATTCCAGCTCCTCCAATATGGTTTTCTCCATGACCAGTACCTGTTCATGAGTGTATGGTGTGAGCCGGACTAATTCATTAACCTGCAAATCAAGAAAAAAAGTGTTATTATTCCCTTAACATTTCATTGAAATGAAAAAAAAGGTTAATACATCAATCAAGGTGACAACAAATATATATCATACATTCGTACATACATACCTGAAGGGGATAGATTTCTTCGTATTTGGATGCCATGAGCATGGCACTGATGCCAACCAATTGAAATTCCATCCTTGGAACTGTCCTCACTCCTAGGAACCGATCAACTATATTGATGGTCAAGTAAAGGGTCTCAAGTGAAAGTTCATATTTGGTGTTGACATCTATCAGCCAATTAGCTAGTATAGCTCTCAACCTCTCACCGATCTCTGGTTGCGAGTCTATGTAGCCGTGAGAGTGGTTCTCGTTCTTCATGCATTAATCATTATCAAATGCACATTCACATATTAGAATGTCATCACATCAAACACAAAAAAAAAATTAAAGGGAACCATGTTTGAATTGATACCTCAACAAGCTTATAGAACTTGTAAATGTCATCAATATATTCCACAGCAGCAAGCTCATTGTCAACATCACCAGCATCGATGTCGATAATCTGCTCCTTTAGTTTCTTTGTTATGCCGCATCCTGCCTGCAATAAAACATCACAATAACTTCTTGTAAAGAAAAGCAAGCATGTATAGTGGCATGTGGCATACAACATAGACACAGAAGGTTCTTTTTTTAATTATCTCAACTCACCTTGCTTCTAGCTGTGAGAACTGAAGTAAAAGCGCGTGATTCCTTTGGTTTTACATTGTCAGAAGCCTGTTTCTGCAATTCCAAAACAAAACAAACACAAAAAAAACAGTCATAACCACATAAGATAATTCAAACTATATTGAACAATTTACCAAAAAGTAAGAATGAAATAACATAATAAAGAGTAGTTCACCTTGTTATTCTTGGCAGCAGCTGCTTCTGCTTGTAGTCGTACATTGGCAAGTAGTGTGGCACCAAAACTCCTAAAACAATCATAAAAATTATCACTATAATTAACATTGAGTGAGTGAGTGAGTGTCTGAGAGAGAGTGAGAGAAAAAAAAAAAAAAAAACCTTGTGATGGGGTGATTAATGGCCAAATTCCCAATATCACCTAATATCTTCCGGTAATTCCTTCCAACTTCTATACCCTTTTTCTTCTGCTGCTGTTTCCCTCCCTCCACTACTGCTTCTTCACCTATGAAATTGCAAAAGATAATAACTTTTTTTTGTATGACCACAGGTTCACACGCAATAATGCAACAACATCTAAGATAATTCAAAAAGACAATACCTAGAGTGTGTTGGTGTTGGTGTTGGTGAACGATGGGTCTTGAAGATGCCATTTGAAAAATTCTCCTTTGAACTTCTTGAACTGAAATCAAAGTATTGGATCTTCACGCCTCTCTCACTGCGTAGATGGGTGTGGTCTGAATCAGAAACAAGAGTTGAAAGGAAACACATTTATATAGGTTCTCCTCTTTCAACGGTCAAATTTTTCATTCTGGACGTTAGATTTTTTCCCCCCCCTAAAATAGAATAATATCATATATTTTTTTCTTTACTAACTTGATCCTAGTGAATTAAGTTACATAACTTATCCCACGTGATATTGGAAAGTTTTTTTTTTTTTTTTTTATGTCTGCTTATTTTTTATTTTTAAGTGTTATTTATAATTCTTATTATTTTTTAATTCTTAATCTCATTACACCTCACTTTTCATTCCATTCTTTTAGTTTAAAAAATCATATTCATTTTTCTATTTATTATTTATTTCAATTTATTCTTTAATTTTTTTTTGTCAATTACCTACTCATGAAAAGTAAAAAAAAAAAAACAAATTATTAAAAAAAATAGTTAAATATAATAAATTTTATATTTTTTTATATTATTCTTGTTAAATTAACCTTCAATTCTCTTTAAAGACTACTCGTTATTCTCACGAAGACAACTAAAAATATTTATTGAAAAGTTAAATGAATAGTATTTTTGACAAAACACCTCTAAAATGTTAAGTTTTACTTGAAGATTTTTTTTTTCTTATAATAAGAAACTTGATAGTGTGATGCAATTTTACTCGTCTCCGACCTTTATGATGAATAAATAGTGATTAAGTGAATAGTCATTGATCATTTTTAAGTTTCGGAAAGTATTTTAATAGTATTTTTTTTTATAACAAAATAAACTTTATTTTATAGTTTATAAGTTTATATAATTTACTTACTTTACATATATTTTTTCTTATTTATTAATGTTTATTATTATCTTTATACTTCAATTTATTTATTTTTTATTTTTTTTTATAGCCAAACAATAATTTTAGTCGATCATTTAGTATTCATGAGTATTAGTCGATCAATTTTTTTTAGGGAAAAGGCGTGACAACTTAATACGCGTGTTACTATTAAATGGTGAAACATTTGTTATACTGTCAATGATCAAAATAGGCAAGTTATAAAAAAGAGTAAGTGATAAGACAGACCTTGATAGTGCACTCTCCACGGTGCAAACAGTAATTTTTATCATATGCAGTATTCTCTTCGGCGCAGTTTCATTTAGTATGCTAAATTTGGTCTTGCAGCACAGGCAAAGAGGAGGGCAAAGAGGGAAAGAGAGATATTCTCGTTTGATATGTGTTCATGTGTTCTTCCCTCTTTTTTCATTCTTGACTGGGGTTTCTAAGAATCTATGGTGTCGCTCCAAAATGGAAAGCATTTGGGTGATGATTTCTATTAGGGTTTGGTTTCTTTTGTTAATCTGGAAAAGAATGAAAAAAAAGGAAAAAAGAGAAAGAAAGGGGAGGCGTCCTCATTGTGAACATCTAATCTTTGGGACTGTGCAAGGCTTGATGAGGTTGTGCGGGCTCGCCTTGCCTCCGTCGGTAAAGAGAGTGTTCTTCTAGGTGCCCTCTTTCTCAATCTCTCTTTGTTTTATTCTTGATTGGTTTTTTTTTTTTTTTAAATTGATGGTGTCGCCCGTTTAGATTTGAATTTCTTTTTAATTGATGTGAGAAAAATGGTGCTTCATTAAGCAAAGGTCACTAAGTCTCAAGTGATTTTTTTATGAATTGAATGATCCTGTAACCCTAAATTATGTGGCAATTGAAATTCAAATTTTTTTATTATGAATTTGTGACTCTAAATTTTGTGCAAAAAAATATTCTATATTATGAATTCTTGGTGAGTTTGTTTACCTTAGGTGACCCTATAATTTATGGCAAAAACAGAATTTTATTATGATTTTTTTTATAAATTTAACGTCCCTCGATGATCCAAACGAATATTATAAATTCAATGATCGTAAATTTGGTGACTATAACAAATATTATGAATTCTTGAATTATTCAATGATCCATCAGTGATCCTAAATTCGGTGGCAATAATGGATCTTTATAATGAATTCTTCATGAATTCAATGTCCCTAGTTGATCCTAAATTTTGTGGCAATGGAATGAGCTCGATGACCCTAAATTCTATGGCTATAATGAATATTATAAATTTAATGACCCTAAATTTGGTGGCTATAACGAATATTATGAATTCTTTACGAATTCAATGACTCATCAGTGACCCTAAATTCGGTGGCAAAAATGGATCTTTATAATCAATTCTTTATGAATTCAATGTCCTAGATTTTTTTTATTATGAATTCAATGACCGACTCTAAATTCTGTGATTATAATGGATATTATAAATTCAATGACCCTTGACTGACCTAAATTTGGTGGTAAAAATGGATCTTTAGTATGAAATTCTTCTTGAATTCAATGTCCTTGGTGATCTTAAATTTTGTGACAACAATATTTTTTATTATGAATTTTTATGAATTCAATGATATGACCCTAAATTTGATGGCAAAAGTGAAACTTTATTATGAATTCTTCATGAATTCAATATTGTGGTACCGAATTTTTTTTTTTATGAATTATATATGAATTCAATGGTCCTGACCTTAAATTTGGTGGCAAAAATAGATCTTTATAATGAAATTCTTTGTGAATTCAATGTCTCTTGGTGATCCTAAATTTTGTGATAACAATTTTTTTTTTATTATGAATTCAATGGCACTCAAGTAATGCAAATTTTTTTGGCAATGACGGATTCTTCATTATGAGATTGGTTGTGTGTCTTATCCTTTTGCTTCCCATTCCTCTCATTCTTATCAGTGCATTATCTTCTCTTCTATTCTCATTTCTTATAGTTACTTTCTCTTTATTGCATTCTATTCTCTTTTATTTTAATTTCTTATACTTAAAAAGTTTTGAAGTTCCAATTTTTTACCGCCAGCAAGATATTTCTTGCCCAAACAACATAAATTATGGAAACCAACTGAGTTTTTCTTTGATGTTATATTTAGTCTTCAAAAGAACTCAAGATAAGTTCAATTGACCATTCATTCACTTTGGATCATTTATAACTCTATTCTTTTGAGTTAAAATTTTAGCCTGCCATGATTATTATTTTTGGTCCAGTTATAAATTGATATGCAAATCATCTTGATGATGATGACAAAATTGAAATAAATTCAGACATTGAGCCTGCTGAAACAGAAGGTTTTCCAAATGGATCTAATCAGGTAAGTAGAAACCTCACATACTCTTTGACCTATTTGTTAAAAGATAGATGCATGTTACTGTAAAATTTTGTTAAATTTTGAATTGCTCTCTATTTATGATCTTAATTCATGGAAATCGTGGAGTGCCATGGTCAAGATGAGCAATGGTATTTCATCTATTTATTTTTGTTATGAGTATTTAATTTAATCAATTTTACTATTTAGCTATTTTTACTTGGATTTTAAAGAGAGGTAAGCTATGATATTCCATCTGGCATTGGGCTGGTGATGCTTTTTTGTTTTTTCTGTAATAGGTTTGTTGGAATTCTTGGCTAGGGTGTATACCAAGAAATTGATTGGTACTTTATCAATTCAATTTATCTTCTCAACAAGAGCTATATAGGACAAGTTTTGTTGCTTTTAATCTGTATTTATATTATTTTATTTTTTTGGTTTGGCCAATTTGGTGTTCTCTTCTTTCTTTCTTCCTATTTTTCTTTTATCTATATTTAGAACAATATAGGCTGTTGCAGGTGCACATTTGGCACTGCTATTGGTTGTGTGTGCCATTTGCTTCCCATTCCTCTCGTTCTTATCAGTACATTATCTTTTCCTCTATTCTCATTTCTTATCGTTACTTTTTTTTTTTATTACATTCTCTTCTCTTTTATTTTAATGTCTTATAGTTAAAAAGTTTTGAAGCTCCATTTTTTTGACTACTAGCAAGACATTTCTTGCCCGAACAACATAAATTATGGAAACCATTGTTGAGTTTTTCTTTGTCATTGTATTCGGTCTTCAAAAGAACTTAAGATAAGTTCAGATAGCCATTCATTCACTTTGGTTCATCTATAACTATTCTTGAGTTAAAATTTTAGCCTTCCATAATTATTATTTTTGTCCATTTGTAATATTTCTTTGGTTATAAACTGATCTGCAAATTTAGATGGAAATCATCTTAAAGATGATGATAGAATTGAAATAAATTCAGACATTGAGTGTGTTGAAATAGAAGGTTTTGCCACATGGTTTTAATCTGGTCTCGATGGTTGGTCTTTTTGACAATCTCCAAGATGATCATGTGAGTAGAAACCTTTCTTTGACCTATCTGTCAGAAGATAGATGCATGTTGTTGTAAAATTCTGTTAAATTTTGAATTGCTCTTTATCTTTGATTTTAATTCATGGAAAATGTGGAGTGGCATGGTCTGATAAGTAATGGTATTCCATTTATTTATTTTTGTTGTGAGTATTTAATTTCATCAATTTTACTATTTAGCGATTTTTACTTGGATTTTAAAGAGAGGTAAGTTATGGTATTCCATTAGGCATTCGGCTGGTGATGTTTTTTTTTTTCTTCTTTAACAAGTTTGTTGGAAACTTGGAATTCTTGGCTAGGGTGTAATCCAATAAATTGATTGGTAATTTATCAATTTAATTTATCTTCTAAACAGGAGCTATATAGGTCAAGTTGGTTGCTTTAATCTACATTTATATAAATATAGGTTTGGCTAATTTGGTGTCTCTTCTTTCACTTCCTTCCTAATTTTCTTTTATCTATATTTAGAACAATATACAAATTTGGCATTACTATTGGTTGTGTGTGCCATTTGCTTCCTATTCCTCTCATTCTTATTAGTACATTATCTTCTCCTCCATTTTCATTTCTTATCGTTACTTTTTCTTTATTACATTCTCTTCTCTTTTATTTTAATTTCTTATACTTTTAAGGTTTTGAAGCTCCATTTTTTTATTGCTAGCAAGACATGTCCTGCCCAAACAGTATAACTTATGGATAAGTTCAGCTAGACAATTATTTACTTTGGTTCTTCTATAACTCTATTCTTTTGAATTAAGATTTTAGCCTGCCATAATTATTATTGTTAGTTCAGTCATAATCTTTTTTTGGATATATAATTCAACTTCAATACTTGATGTGTAATGGTAATTTGGTCAACATAACCAAGTATAAAAAATGAAGATTACACTATATTAATAATCATTATTGATTGTTGATATGCACCTAATCTTGACTATAATGCGAGGAATCGGTGGTGTCGCTTGTTTGGATCTAGGTTCATGTGTTCTTCTTAGTACTCTCTCTCGCTTAGTTCCAATATGTTATATTTGAATTTATTTATAATTGATTAGGAAAATGGTGCCTTTATTATGGAAATGTCATTAATATCAACATGAATTCTTTATTAACATATATTTTTTTTATTATGAATTTTTATGAATTCAATGATACAACTCTAAATTCAGTGGCAAAAGTAGAACTTTATGAATTCTTCATGAATTCAATGTCCCTTTGTGATCCTAAATTTTGTGTCAACTAATTATATTTTATAAATTCAATATGAATTCAATGACCCTCAGTGGTCCTATTTGGCAGCTATAACGAATATTATGAATTCAATGACCCTCAATGACCCCTAAATTCGATGGCAAAAATGGATCTTTATAATGAATTCAATGTTCCTTGGTGTTCCTAAATTGTGACAATGGATCATTTTATTATGAATTCAATGCTCCTTGGTGACCTTAAATTCGGTGACTATAATTGATATTATGATTCAATGACACATCGGTGATCCTAAATTTAGTGACAAAAATGGATTTTTATAATGAATTTTTCATAAATTCAATGTCCTCCAATGACCCTAAATTCTGTGCCTATAATGGATATTATGAATTCTTAATAAATTCAATGACCCTCGGTGATCCTAAATTTGGTGGTAAAAATGGATCTTCATGAATTCAATGTCCCTTGAAAATCCTAAATTTTGTGGCAACTAATATTTTTATTATGAACTCTATGAATTTAATGATCCTCGGTGATCTTAAATTCAGTAGCTAAAATGGATATTATGAATTCAATGACCCTAGGTAATCCTAAATTCAATGGTTATAATCGATATTATGAATTCTTTACGAATTCAATGACCCATTGGTGACACTAAATTTGGTGGCAAAAATAGATCGTTATAATGAATTATTCATGAATTCAATTTGTGGCAATGGATTTTTTTTATGAATTTAATAATTCTCAGTGACCCTAAATTCAGGGGTGGAAAAAATGGATTTTTGTTAAGAATTATTCATGAATTTAATGTCCCTCCTTGGTGATCCTAAATTTTATGGCAACAGATCTTTTTATTATGAATTCTATATGAATTCAATGACCCTAAATTTAGGGGTGGCAAAAATGAATCTTTGTTAAGAATTATTCATGAATTTAATGTCCCTCCTTGGTGATCCTAAATTTTGTGGCAACAGATCTTTTTATTATGAATTTTATATGAATTCAATGACTCTCGGTGACCCGTAATGTTGTGGCTATAACGAATATTATGAATTCTTCGATGATCCTAAATTTGGTTGTAAAAATGGATCTTTAATTAGGAATTCAATGTCCCTCGATGATTCTAAATTTTGTGGTGATGAATTTTTTTATTATGAATTCTCTAGGAATTCAATGACCCTCAATGACCCTAAATTTGGTGGTGGAAAAAATGAATTTTTATTATGAATTCTTTAATGAATTCAATGTCCCTCGGTGATTCTCAATTTTGTGGTAACATATATTTTATTATGAATTCAATGACATTCAGTGACCCTAAATTCTATGCTATAACATATATAATGAATTCTTTATGAATTCAATGATCCTTAGTAACCCCAAATATGATGGCAAAAATATATATTTATTAGAAGTTCTTCATGAATTCAACATCCATTGATGATCCTATAATTTTTTGCAATAAATATTTTTTTTATTATGATTCTTTATGAATTCAATGACCTCTCAGTAATTCAATTTTTTTTTGGCAATAACGTATCATTTATTATGAATTCAATGACCCAATGACCTTAAATTCAGTGGCAAAAATGAATCTTTATTATGAATTCTTCATGAATTCAATGTCCCTTGGTAATCCTATACTTTGTGGCTAACAAATCATTATTATGAAATCTTTACAAATTTAATGACTCTCGATAACCCTAAATTTTGTGGCTATAACGGATATTATGAATTCTTTACAAATTCAATGAACACCTCAACAACCCTAAATTTGGTGACAAAAATGGATCTTTGTTATGAAATTCTTCATGAATTCAATCTCCCCAATTTTTTTTTTATGAATTCAATGGCTTTTGGTGACTGATAATCGCTTTATATACGTAAATATTGCATCAGATTTTGTAGTGATTATTCAACTTTCTCAGGAATTTTAGCTTAGTTTGAAATCATTTAATATAGATTTGTATAGTTTGATAATTCTAACCCTAGGAAGTTATTTTGTGAGAAATATACTCTAATTTATGTGTGCAGGCCTAGATTCAATAGTAAAGGGAGAATACAAGAAGAAGGCAGATCTCGCTAAGCGAACCATCTCGCTCAGCGCATACGTCGCTGAGCACAAGAGCAAGCTACGCGAGTTAGACGGTCTATGACGCGCTGAGCACCACATCGCGCTAAGCAACTTTTTCAATCGAACAGAATACTCGCTTAGCGGGACATCGCGCTTAGCGGAAGTTTGCTTTCGAATCTGAATATGCGCGTAGATGAAGATTGCGCTTAGCGAAACACCTGTTCTGAGATGCATTATGCAGTGTTTTGCGCTTAGCGAAAGTTTGCGCTAAGCGAGGCTTCGACTATATAAGCTGCACTTGAAGAATTTTGAAGGATTCAGACTTGGAGAACTAATTGAGCTGCTTCCTCTGTTTTTTCCCCTGTTTCCTCTGTTCTCTTTCCTCCACTTTTGTAACTTTTTAAGGCTTCTCATGACAATGAGAGGCTAATCTATTAGTGTTGAGGACTTGGAACTAGGTGTTGATCATGTAAACGCTATTCTTCATATCTATTCATTGAAATATTCAGTTTAATGTTCATTTCTCTATCTTTATTCTTGTTATATGATTGGATCGATTATATATGCATATTTTAGAGTTTACCCGCCATTGTGAGATCTTTGTTGAACTTGGAACCGAGTTTGAACTCTAATGGAGTGTATTTCTAGACATAGGATAGACTCCATTAGCTTCACAAAGATCTCTAAGCTTCATCAAACCACTCAACCGAACTTACCGAGACATCGGAAGTGAGGTTGAGCGATTTAAGCTTGATTTGATGAGAGATCACGTTTTAAGCACTTTTAGATCGAAGTTAATCTGAACTATTAATGTGAATGGAGAATATATCTTATATGTTTACATGAGAAGCAAACCGGTTGAACCAAATCCTCAACATATCCATTATTCCATTCTAAAACTCAAGCACGCCAACTGTTCGATCATAGTCCTGAATCAACATTGTCGTTTATATTGTTTATAGTTAGTGTTAACTGTAGTGTTTAGTTAAATTTCTGTTATTATTGATGTTTCAAGAACAACCAACTATGAAAACCAAACTAATGTTTAGGAATTGATTACTTTACTGATAGTCAAAATACGGACAATTCCCTGTGGATTCGATATTGGGATCTTCCCTTTTAAACTACTTGTGCGATATTTGGTACGCTTGCCAAAATAGTCTAACAGTGACCCTAAATTCAAAGAGGCAAAAATGGATCTTTGTTGAGAATTATTCATGAATTCAATGTCCCTCTTTGTCGATCCTAAATTTTGTGCTAACAAATCTTTTTATTATGAATTCAATGATCCTCGATGACCTGAAATTTTGTGGTAACGAATATTATAAATTCTTTAGGATTTCACAAAATTTGGTGACAAAAATGGATTTTTATTATGAATTCAATATCTCTTGATGATCCTACAATTTTTGGCAACAAATATTTTTTTATTATGAATTCAATGACTCCTTGGTGACCCAATTTCTTTTTTTGGTAATAACATATCATTTATTATGAATTCTTTATGAATTTAACTACTTGATGACCCTAAATTTGGTGACAAAATTGGATCTTTATTATGAATTCTTCGTTGATTCAATGTCCCTCGTGGCTAAGGAATCTTTTTATTATAATTTTTTTACGAATTCAATTACCTTAAATTTTATGGCTATAATAGATATTATGAATTTTTTACGAATTCAATGACCCATCAAAGACCTTAAATTTGGTGGCAAAAATGGATTTTTATTATGAAATTCTTAATGAATTCTATGTCCTTCGGTGATCCTAAATTTTTTTGCAACATATTTTTTTTATGAACTCAATGACCCTTATTGATCCTAAATTCAATGGTGGCAAAAATGTATCTTTGTTAAGAATTATTCATGAATTCAATGTTCTTCCTCGGTGATTCTAAATTTTGTGGTAAAAGATATTTTGTATTATGAATTCTAAATGAATTCAATGACCCTTAGTGACCTGAAATGTTGTGATAACGGATATTATGAATTCTTTAGGATTTCACAGTGACCCTCGATGATCCTAAATTTGATGACAAAAATGGATCTTTATTATGAATTCAATGTCCCTCAGTGATCTAATTTTGTGGTAACAAATATCTTATTATAAATTCTTTATGAGACCCTTGGTGACCCCACATTTGATAGCAAAAATAAATCTTTATTATGAATTCAATGTTACTTGATGATCCTACAATTTTTGGCAACAAATATTTTTTTTATTATGAATTCTTTATAAATTTAATGACCTCGTAGCGACCTTAAATTTGTTGGCAAAAATGGATGTTTATTATGAAATTCTTCATGAATTCAATGTTCCTCGGTGATCATAAATTTTGTGGCAATGGATTTTTTTTATGAATTCAATGACCCTTAGTGACTATAATTTATGTGGCATAAACGGATTCTATATTATGAATTCTTTTTGAATTCAATGACACTTAGTCACTCTAATTTATGTGGCAAAAACAGATTATATATTATAAATTTTGTATGAATTCAATTAATGTCCCTATATTTTGTGACAAAAATGGATTCTTTATGATTTAAATGACCTTCGGTGACTCCAAATTTTGTGGCAATAATGAATTATTTATGAATTCAATGACCCTCAGTGACTATAATTTATGTGGCAAAAATGGATTCTATATAATGAATTCTTTTTGAATTCAATGACACTTAGTCACTCTATATCCTATGGAATAACGAATTCTTTATATGAATTCAATTGGTGTCCCTAAATTCTGTGACAAAAATGAATTTTATGAATTCTATGACCCTAACTCTAAATTTTGTGATAATAATGATTTTTTTTTTTATGAATTGAATAACCCTTAGTGATCCTAATTTCCGTGGCAATAATGAATTCTTTATGAATTCAATAATCTTAAATTTGTGGCAATAACATATTTTATACTATGAATTCAATAACCCTCGGTGATTCCAAATTTTTTGATAATAATGAATTCTTTATGAATTCAATGACCTTAATTTTTGTGACAATAACGAATTCTTTATTATGCATTGAATGACCTTTAGTGACCTTAATTTCCATGGCAATAATGAATTCTTTATGAATTCAATAACCCTAAATTTGTGGTAATAACAGATTTTATACTATGAATTCAATAACCCTCGGTGACTCCAAATTTTACGACAATAATGAATTCTTTATGAATTCAATGACCTTAATTTAATGACCATCGGTGACCTTATATTCTCTGGCAATAACAGTGCTTTATATGAATTATTTATGAATTCAATGACCTTTGATGACCCTAAATACTATGGCAAAAATGAATTATTTATGAATTCAATGGCATTAGTAACTTTAAATTTTATGACAATAACAATTTTTTTATGAATTCATTGACCTTCGGTTACCTTAATTTTTTTTTTTTTGCACTAACAAAATCTATATTATGAATTCTTGAAGAATTCAATAGGTGTCCCTAAATTTTTTGGCAAAAATTGAGTCTTTATGAATTCCATAACCCTCGTTGGTTCTAATTTCTGTTACAATAATGAATTCTTTATGAATTCAATGACCCTAGATTTGTGGCAATAACAAATTTTATATTATGAATTCAAAACCCTCGGTGATCCTATAATCTGTGGCAATAATGGATTTATATTATGAATTTAATGACTTTCGATGACTCCAAATTTTGTGGCAATAATGAATTCTTGATGAATTACATGACCCTCGCTGACCCTAATTTTTGTGGCAATAACAAATTCTGTATTATGAATTTAATGATGCTCGATTACCCTACTTTTTTTTGGCACTAACAAAATCTATATTATGAATTCTTTAAAGAATTCAATCGGTGTCCATAAATATTTTGGCAAAAATGGATTCTTGATGAATTACATGACCCTCGCTGACCCTAATTTTTGTGGCAATATCGAATTCTATATTATAAATGGAATGACCATTGGTAACCATAAATTTTGTAGCAACAATAGATTTAATGATCATCGGTAACCCTAAATTATGTGGTAAAAACGGATTCATTATTATGAATTCAATGATCATCGGTAATCTTAAATATGTAGGCAAAAATTTAAATTTATCTTTATTATGAATTCTTCATGAATCAATGACTCCTAGGACCCTAAATTATGTGGCAACAACAAAATTCTTTATCATGAATTCAATAACTATCGATGATCCTAAATTTTGTGGCAAGAATTGATTATTTATTTGACCCTTATTTTGTCCTAATTAATCTACAACTTGGTTGAGCGAGAGCCTTTTCATGGAGATTGATGCTGATGGACAAATTGGCTTCTTGGTTTCCTTAAAAGATAAATCCTGACCTTAAGGATACACTTTGCTCCTCTTGTCACAATCAACAAGAAGACATCAATCATTTGATCATTAATTGTATTGTAACTTCTCAAGCATATCTCATATATTATGCTTGGTTTGGATTTCATACAGCTCTTTCTTCTTCTAGAGAAGCTCACTTTCATCAAGAAAGCTTGGCATATTGTCTGACATGCAATGGTTGATGTGGAACTCTTAATTTTTCAATAGGACAATTTCTTTTTGACTGAGTTTGTTGAACATGATCACAACTTGCACCTAGTTATGGTTCCAATCTTTTACAAGTAGTTTTTTTTTCTTTTTCTCATATTGGGGTATTAATCCAATTGTTTCTATACATTTTGGAGGTAGGATGTAGCTGTTTATGGTTTTTTCTCTTAGCAAGCTGAAACTTTGTTGCTCTTTTTTTTATTGTAATGCTTTTGCAAGTATCACCTTTTTTTTTTTATGTCACTACTCTTTTATACATGATAATCGTCATTTCTTGTGTTATAGTTTAGTTTTCCCCCTCATAGGATGAAATTCCTTTTGCACTTAGCTTTATGTTAATTTTAAAACTGATTGCGGCCTATTATGTGTGCAACAAAGACCGAAAGATCGTCCAAACATGTCGTCGGTGATTTTAACTTTTAATGTTGAATGGTAATAAATCAACAAACACTCTATTGTCAAAGCTAAAGATTCTCGACTTTTACACTGAAACAGATGTTACATTTGAAGCAAATACTTCATTGGCAAATAGCATATCATGCTCAATTAACATACTTTTCATTATAGTAGAAAGTATTAAGGCTTCACCTTCCAAGCTTGGAGAAGGTGGTTTTGGACTAGTATACAAGGTGATAAAGAAAACTAGTATCCATAACATCTATTTTCCTTCATTGTTGGCTCTGTGAGGTTAATTAAATTGATTAATACCTTTAATATTTCAAACGAATTCTCTTTGTTATGTTTCTTGTTTTACAGTGGTCACATGCTAAAGACCCAACCACCCCAACCACACACCAAAGGCATTAATCAATATAACCTATGATGAGAATGAATCCAAAAGTACTTAAAATAGAATGAACATCTAAGTTACATTCAAAATCAAATTTTAATTTGTACTTTAGTTCTTCCCTTACTAGAATTGCATGCATCACTTATTGCACACTCGTAGTGTGGATCCCTTTCAAATTAAAGAAGAAATGTGAAGATAAATTTTCACTAGTTCCCCCATTTCTCAGAATTCTCTTCTTCGGTGTTGGTTCTCATCTTCAGATCTAGCTAACTAACATATTTCACTTCTTCTTAGTATTAATTTGCTTTATCTAGACTAATGACAAACCACTCATATCACACTCATCTAGTGAAGAATAAGAGTTTTCCTTATTCTTAGTTTGTCACACACATTGAACTGAAAGGTAAGATCTTAATTATAACCTTAAAAAATACTCATTTTTTGGTCGAGTCCCTAAAAAGATGATGTTACGTCATTGATAAAAATTTAACAAAAACTTTTTAAAAAAATCAAGGACTTAAATAAAAAATGAATATTTTTTAGGAACAAAAAATTTATTTAAGCCTATTATTAATTATCAAATGTTATTCATGTTTAATTACCAAATGGTAATTTTGTCCAAATTTGGGGAACATATAAACATAATGATTCGAGAGATGCAAAATATTAATTAAAAGGTTTGAAATAATTTGAAAATAATTGTACTATACATTTTATTACTACTTATATATGATCCTTTATATATATTTTTTTGGACAGTGATACTTTAATAATAAACAAAAGAAAACATTTTTTTGTCCTAGGTTAGAAATCACGGGTTTCCCAATCCACTAGGTCAAAAACTAATTGGATCGTTCTCACGTATGTGAAAGTAGTATGACCTTACACTAGTGCATCAACCCTTTGGGTTTATTTTTCTTGAATTTGGATGTATTTAATATTTATAGTACTATTAACAAAATAATGTATACTCATTGGTTAAAAAAATTATCTTTTGAAAAATAATCACACTTAAATCATGTATTGTTATGGGTAGTTTTGTAATAAAACTAAAATTTATGTCATTTTTAATTGAAATTAAGCTTAAATATCTCAATTTTGCATTTGTTCTTTGGGCCCTAATATATATTTGGTGGATTGTTATAGATCAACCTGACTCTGCCATGCAACTCTTGAGAGGAACGTATATGAAATGTTAAACTCTTGAGAGGAACTTATATGAAATGTTAAGGGTGATAGAGTTATAATATGACATTAAAAGTTAGTTATCTCACTCTATCATCTAATATTAATTATTTCTTAAGTTTCAATAATCTCGTTCTTCTCTTTCTTAGATTTTCCCTTCTCCTTCTTAGATTTTCTCTTTCTCATTTTTTTTTTTTTTTACAATTTCATTGTCTTTCTAGTTAAAGTTCACCATCTTTCTATAAAATAGTTTAAGAGCTTTAAGACTTGTGATGGATTTTAGGTGATACCAACAATAGATGGTGGTGACGAGTGACAAATGGTTGCAGGATAGTCTCAAGTGGAACAAAGACGACTATGGACAAGCAATGTGTAAGTGCCCAAGGATATCAAATTGGTATCATATTGAAATTTCCTTAACTCTTAATTCTAAATTTACCCATATAAGAATTTTAGTTATTTATTTAAATTATAGTCTCAAATATTAGATAATTTTTATTCATTTTGGTTATTGGATAAATACCATATTATAATAGTGAAGATAACTAATTATATATATAATCTTTTTTTTATTAATATATAAACCTATTTAAATAGAATGTCACACGAAACATGACATAACTTTACTAATCTAATTGTATGAATAAATTGAATTTTAG
This sequence comes from Amphicarpaea edgeworthii, assembly GCA_014843725.1. Taxonomy (NCBI): domain Eukaryota; kingdom Viridiplantae; phylum Streptophyta; class Magnoliopsida; order Fabales; family Fabaceae; genus Amphicarpaea; species Amphicarpaea edgeworthii. The sequence goes on from CM026325.1 coordinate 9,852,395, forward strand.
TATCACTTTTGAAATGGGAGTAAACTTAACACATGCTTACAATATTTGAATTAAAAAAGAAAGTTTGAAATTCCGTTTATAATGTTTAAAAGAATTTCATCGCTGACATTAATTAAAATATGATTGCTCTTAAAATAATTAAGATTGTCTCATTCTCATTGCATGTTTTAATTAACAATTTCATTTTCATCATTTGTAACAAATATATGGATTCTACATATAAAATAGCTTCTCCATTTTGGGGATGGAGCAAAACGCCATTATATGCACTATTTCTTTAATTTCTTTACTACCTAGACCAATAGAGATTATATTATCCAAGTGAAAAAGAATTTAAGTTTTGAATTTCTTAATTTGATTGATCGAGTATATTTTAAATATGTTTATCTTGTCTTCTTTTTTACTTTAAGAAAAATGCATTTTAAATTATTAAATGTATCTTCTCTATACTTTTACTATTTCAACAAGTTTATTATATTCTTCAAATGTAACAATTTAACATAATTATTTTTTTAATATCATTTTAATCTCTTCAAAGTACATTATTTACATATAGGCTAACGAAAATTTAACTCTTCATTTTTAAGTTGATTTTTTGGTCCAAGATCGGAGACCGTAGGGGTTTCCAACCCACTAAATCAAAAATTAATCTTGTTCGTAATATGTGACTGTCACTAGTTCAAGGAAATTTTGCACACATTAAAAAAATTTCAAGTTGATTTATTTACTTCTTGTATAGTTATTTATTCATCCTCAATTCATTGTTTTCTTAATAAACTGATGAGATTTATTGTTTTTATCAATCCATTCACGACATGTATGCGTTTTAGCAACAATAGAATCCAAGTAGATTTTAGTAAGATAAATAAAGCAAAAGTTATTACTTTCTTCTTTTTTCTTTAAGAAATACTTCCTTCCCAACTTAAGGCTGCATAGAAAATTTACAAGCCAAGAATCATTAAGAAATTTAGGTATATACCATGTTTCGAATGTGCTTACATTACAAAACAACTAGCACATGCGAATTAGCCACAATGAACAAATGAACTAATAATTATAAAAAGTTGAGTTTGGTACAACATGATTAGGCAAATAAAAAAACATGCCTAAAACAATGCAACTCAATTAGTGAAAAAACCCAATCACAGATGAAACTCATTACTTTCTTTAACAAAACAAGCACACATGTATACTCACACCAAGAATCTGATAAACCTCTCACGTTTGTTGGAAAAAACTCAAGTCAGTTAATCTTGCTCCTACACTAGATCATCTGGCCCACCAAGCACAACCTGTCATTTAAAAAACAAAATACCGTTTTTAATTTGCATGAAAGTGAGGGATCCATTTCAGCAAGAAAATGCATGCAGAGCTCTTGAAGCAAAGTTGTAATATATCTAAACAATGAGCAAGAAAGTCAACATATGAATCAGTATAACCAGGTAAGAGGGTTGGATGCATACATTGCAATCAAGAGCATATTTCCTGGCAACCATAATGGCTGCATTTCTTTCTCTCTCTGATTCAAAGGTTAATACGAATGAGAGGCCCTTTCTTGCTTGCCAAAATATCGCCTTCGCTGCATTGGCAACGTCACTTCTAACTCCACATAGCTTTAGTTATATAAAATGTTAGTTTAAGGGACATAGTCAAATAGAGAACTTAAAAGATGATGATAAACCATAAAAAAAAAAAAAGCACACAGATGAAATAGTGAACTTTGATAAAAACGTGTTATTCTTTATCTAGGTTGTCCATGTTACATAAGGAATAGAAAGGAGTAATTCTGTACATGGAAGACATTGACACTGAAAGTGTTAATTCCCAAAGCTTTTGTGACGCAAGAATAAGGACCAATTGCCAAAATAGTACCTGCATTGATGGGGAGTAAATCTCTCTAGCTTTTGTAATCCAACCTCTGCATAGTTTTATCCTCATTCTCCCCACATTAAATGAATGAGTAGAATGTGATGAGTGATCTTTTCCATTCATTTGAGAAATAACTACCTGTATAAAATCCAAATACAAACTGTTAGAATTATTGTGCAGATAAAAAGGAGTGTGCAGAAAAGGTGAAAGTAGATAGTTAGAAATACAAAAACTGATACATTAAACAAGTATAACGCATGTAGGAAACTCACTCCGATAGACCGGAAAGGTTCAAGGAATGTAAGGCTCTCTTTCATGTTACAAAAGTCATAAACAACTAAAAAATATAGCATCCACCTTTATCAAAACATCGGAATGAACAAATCAATAAAGCATGTCTTCAAGAAGTAATATTTTCTTTTGATACTAATCTGTGGTTGTGTTTAACTGTTTATCACCCAGAGGAACAAGGGGGAAAAGGCCGAACAATACTCAAAACTCGGTCGCAAGTTGCAACAGTAAAAATACAGGGTAGATGTTAAACTAACACAAGGATTAAAGTAACAAGAGTGTAGATGACATACATGAAAATCAGTATGAGATTTTCGTAGAAGTGTCTCCACATGGCTTCCGAGTCCTGAAACTGTTACACACAGATAAGGTAGCTGTTACCCTTTCTTTTCTACTTCTAAATGCATCAATTGATATTGTCAGGTACAAGATAACCCAAACCATGCATGCTAAAACCAGAAATAATTTGTTGGGAAAAACAAAAGGTAAGCCCATAACAAATCTAACCAGTTTGAATGGGATCAGTCGTTAGGGTAAGTTTTTTCCCATTTGAGACAACATCTACTTGTAGTATTCTCCCAACATCAGAGGGGTCAGGAGCATATATTGATTTGTTGGCACCTGAGAAATAAAGGCAAACCAACTTCAAACAGAATAAAAAGTAATCAAGATAAATTAGTTGTTGGAGCCCAGACAAGCAAACAGCTGCTATAGTCTACTAAGATACATAAAACAATATTCATTATGAAGGTCACATATAAAGATGGATTCCACCAGCCATACATTTTGTAAAGTCGAAGAACTAATAGGAGCTAAATTTGGCAGAGAAGCATGACAGACAGAGGTGTGTTTGAAAAGTTTATTTTCCGGATTGTAAATATAGATCACTTAAGTGATATTGCATTTCCACTTTTATGGATAACTTAACCAAATTCATATAAAACTGATCGAAGTATTGTATGCAGATTTCCACATGTATTGAGAAGCAAGAAATTTGCATGGAAAGCAACCTTGGATGCCAGTAAAGAGATATTACATCACCAGAAGAATAAAATTGAACAAACTGAAACATAGTATCATTTATCATATATAACAGATTATTATGAAACAAAGCCTCCTTGATCATAAAAATCTGTTCAGCTACGAAGCACTGATGCTTAAAAAATTCAGTCATATCAATAGCAAGTGCAACCTTACTACCTGTACTCCTGTACGTCTGGATGGTACCCAGCACATACCAATTTTATTTTTTATTTTTTTTACTTTTTCATTATGTTTAGCTTCTGTATGCACTTACCTTCTGTGAAGTTTAGCTTGGGACTTGGGGAAAAGAATCAGAAATTAGTTTTTACAGCACAAATTAGTAATTTATATTTTAAGATGCTGAGTTTACTCTGATAGCTAAAAGCAAGCCCTTGCTATTCATTTGTATGGAGAAAGATGAGTTGCATGTTTTGTCTCACTCAAGAAATATTATATGTTAAAAGGCCAAAAAGATTGCATCATGAATGCTTCTGTGTGATATGAATTCAGGTATTCTAATATCTTTTATTTTAGGCACAGGTAGATGAATGGTTTTACATCACTAGTATGGATCTATAATGGGAAACCAAACTAGCTGATTTGTATATACCAGAAGGATATCATATTATCAGAATCAAATATAAATGTTACTAAAATAAATCAATACAAATACTAAGATCTGTGTATTCTGAAACACAATTGAAAATCAACTAAAGGAGAGGTACCTGAAATAACTTCCCTCCAACTGCCTTCAGAAGACAGGCGATACCACTGAAATGAACATTTAGAAACCTGTGGCACTTCATCTGAGCAAGTTCGGACTTGCAGAAATGAACCCAAAGCTTCAGAACCATCTAACATATATGAACGAGATTTATTTTCCTCGTCCCTCTTGCTCATGGTTAGCTGTCATGGATGAAATGAAGTTATTGCAAGAAAAGTATATTTGAGTTTATTAAATCTTAATACAGCACGTCCAAATTATAGTTTGCAAATCTAGTCAAATTGATGATAAATTTGAGCAAGTATAAGTAAAACTAAATATCAACAAACCTCTTTCTGAAGCTTAATTGAAAATATAGATTTCTCTCGAATTTGATCCCTAAGAGCACGTAGTTCATATTCCATGGCCATCACCTGAAATCATACAATTTTCATATTTCACACTTATGAAGAATAATTCAAATTGTAATAACTCTAGTTAATGGGTCCTTAAATTATGATGTGCCTAATTGCACAGGTATAGCTGAATATGTTAATAAACAGAAGTAATATATTCATATACACCTAAAGATTAATATTAAAATTAAAATATTTTCAGATATGTTTTGGTCAATTTTACCCAAAATTTCAAACCAAATTTCAGCATTTAAAGGCATTTCTATCAGCTACAACAGTAATGAGGAAGCAAAAAGCAATTCACCTTGCTTGGCTGATGCAACAATTTGATTCTTCTAGCCTCTTGAACCTCTTCTATTAGTCCATCCACATCCTGACAGTGAGGAGCAACAAATAGTGTACATTTTACATACTAAACAATAAACATACTACATAATATCAATAAACCATCTTTACAGATTTTCCACATTCATATACATTACAAACTAAATGATGATATAACATGGTAAGATATTTTGTAAATGACTAGTAAAGAACTACATACAGGGTAGTAAAAAAACCCAAGCTTGTATGTTTATGCATTGGGTTTTTCCGTGAAACATTGAAAATTTCTAGGTCAAGTTTGTATAGGTGAGGAGGAAATCAAGTTCATAAGAAATATTTAACATATATAATTATATTTTTTAATCTTCTAGAAGTGTCCATCATACAGAGAATAAACCCTTTTATTTTTCTATCCTGAAATTGTATTATTTAGTAATTCTTGACTTATACATACGGTTATACCCATACATATGATTCTCTTGTTTACATTGACGATCGTTATATTGCAAAGTAATGCATGGTTATTAATTCATTAATGCAAAATTATACACATATACACTGGTACATATATAATAGTGTAATCAAACAGCATTTTAGTACCTGTGGTTTAGAAGCTTGGGAAGCTTTTTCTTGTTCTTCAAGCGCCTCCCCAATTCTCAGCACCACTGACCTAGCACTTTCAATTTCGGCACAAGCAAAAGACTTCTCTTGATTAACCAACTTTTTAGCATCTTCAGAAGCCTATAGAACAAAGATGGATTCTGATGATATTTTTATTTTTTTTGTCAAAAACAAATTTAAATGGAATAACTAGAAAATTAAAACTATTTCAGAAAGCCCTGGAGAAGGAAATTGCAGTGCTTATCAGGGTCTAAAGGAAATACTAGTACTACTAATGAATATTATCACCATGGTTTCAATACATTATAAAAGAGAATCCAAATCACATAAAATAACTTTCAGAGCGACCAAATGAAATATTGGATTTTGATCAAAGCATTAGTGGTGAAAATTCAGAAATTGTTCAAGTAAATCACAACTATGAGCAGAAAGTTTTGAAGGAGATTCTATAACAAATTACAAAAATTTTAGACATCGAAGAAGACCTGTTTGAGAAAGTTTACAAGCTTCTTCACTTCAAACTTCTCTTGAATCAATTCTCCTTCATTTTGGGTCAACTTAACTGCTAAAGCTTCCACCTGTGAGGAATATATTGTTAAGTATGAATACTTAGCAGTTAACATTAGTAACATGAATTGAAGAGGAAAAAGAAATTTCCTCATGCATTCTTAAATAGCTTCCCAGAAATATGTGGGGTTAAAGAAAGCCAGAAAGCTCAAAAGTCAGGAAGACTCATTTTTTGTTCAGTCATTAGAAAAAATGACATACATTTCAAACTTGGAACAGTGTAATGTACTCAACCATGGAGTAATACAAAATTACGAACCATAGAGATAGCTTTCTCCACATCTTCTTTGTTTCTTCCCGCAAAACGGCCTCTTAAGGATTCTAATGCATCTCTTAGCTTTTTCAAAAGAACATGTCCCTCCAAAGATGCCACCTCTCTTAGCTTTGCCTGAATTCCACACCAAAAAGGAAACAATTGGATGAACTATGATTCGGAGTCAATGACAAACTTTATTTCAACAATGGTAGTTTTGATTGCCTAAAAACTAAAAGAGATCTAACTTGAACCTGCTATTTTATTTTATTTTTTGCTTTTTTTTACCAGCCTAATGTGCATTCACAGAACAGGGAAGTGATGAATATAAATTGGCTTTTTTTCTATTAAAGAAAGGAAAATAATCAACAGTAGCCCATAAGAAAATAATAAAGACAGAAACCTCATTAGACAACTTAGCAGCTGCAGCCAAGTTTTTATCAAATTTACTGGCAAGGTCACGAACTGAGATACGCTTGTGTTGGTCTGACAAATTGGAAGCTTCTTCTTCAATAACATCCTTCAAAGAAGGACCCTGGTTATCCTCAACTGGCTCTTCCAGAATTTGATTATCAACATCCAGTTTGTATTTTGGAAAATTACTAGAAATAAAGCTGACATCAGCTGAAACTGGTGGAAATGCCTCCATTGGCATCCTGATTTCAACTTCAGGACTTATCTTTGTCATGTTGAAAATTGGTGTAGTCTGGTAAACAAAAAAAAAATTGCAATATAGTATGAGACCTTCAATTAAGAATATATGAGTGATGAGTTGAAATCAAAACAACATTTAAGTATATAAGACTACATTTCTTCATCAACAACTACTATTAAACCCAGCTCAGTGGAGTAAATTGAGAGCATATGACATGCAATGTAGAAAAGATGAAGTTATGAAAGAATCCTAAAAGCTAGAAAACATTATGGAATAGGGATGGCTGATACTTTTGTGATCTGTATACTACTCAATGCTCCTTCACCAGGAGAGAAAAATGAATACTAAATAACCGTGTCTTCATTTAAGGGAACCAGATGTCAAGCACACCAGAGTCAGACAACAGGGAAAGGGCATTCCAAATTCAAGCCGATGCAAGTAGGTGGGATTAAACCATAATCAAAACCCAGGCATCCCAATTTCATCATGTTAGATTTCAACTTAAAACCAATTAGCATTAATTGAAGTTGGCTAACAGATATATAAGCTGCACCCCAAGACTTGAGACAAGCGATATGGAACTTCCTAACACATGGCTGTTGACTGTTGCTGATGATCTGCCAATTATGAATGACATTGCAAATCAAACCATCCTAGTTCTGTATAAAAGGATGAAAAGCTTAGTGTCGTTACCAAAGATTAGACTTTGAAGAAGTATAAAATCTTGGAAGTGTTATCACCAAAGATTAGAGTTTGAGACGAATGTAGTTGGTTTGATCTAAGATGCAAGATGGCTTTAGACTAAAACAGCCATTTCATTTAACTTCATTTAGTTTGAGCAGAAAAAAGTGGTCGAACACATCAATTGTCAATCAATTCATATACGTCTAAAAACAGGAAAAAGAAAAAGATAGAAGAATAAATCCAGCATCTAATTAGAAGAAAAGTGATGAAGTAACAGCAGCTAGCATTAGCCATTAGTAGTAATAGTCAAAGGGGGAAGATTAGAAGCAATAACATAAACTAACAGCTATGTTGTGGTTGATTATTAACCTCAAAACAATAAAGTGATATTTATTTTCTATTTTTAGTGAAAAAGAGGGATCAGGTGCAGTCACCATGCCAGCAAGCATTCATATTACCAAATACATTATCAAATGAACTTTCAAGTTAGTGCAGCAGTTTCCTAGTATAGAAACAAAAATAAAAAATAAGATAAAAAAAAAGGGTATCCCCAACAAACACGCAAAACCATGAAACCACATAGATCTACACAACAAAAATGAAAAATTGCAGACAATGACGCAGGCCTAATACATAATAAATCAACAAAAAATAAATGAAAAATAAAAAAAAAATAGTGAGAGAAGCAAAGTAAATAACATGGATAATTTGAGATCAACAGAGAGGATTATCTGTTAGTTACACCAACTTCTCAAAATGCATTTCTGAATATCATCAAATCAACCCACATTCCTCGATTCTCATTCTACTCCAATTACAAATGCAAAAAAAGAAAAAGAAAGCAAAATCTTACTTCTCAGTTCTCACTGAGCAACACTTGTAAGGCCACTGAAGCAAAGAATGGAAAAAGAAAAAAGTGAAGTGATAGAGCAAAGAGTTGCATGCAACAAAAACAGAAATGCAAGATGAGAGAGAGAGTAGAAAGTAGAAAGAACTCATAAAAACAAGAGAGTAATTAAAACAAGGAGTTACCACTGCTTAAGCCGGTTGCAGGTAAGCAAAAAAAAGAAGAGAAAAAGACAAGACAGGATTGAAGTTGAAGAATTGCAACAACAAGAACAGAAGAAGAAGAAGGAGGAGATGGATGAAGAGAGGAAGAAGAAGAAGAATCTAAAGAGTGGCCATTAGCGTTGCTTTTAGAAAAGGTTAAAAAACTAAAAAAAGAAAGAAAAGAGAGAAAGAAAAGGAAAAGCTTGTAAAACCTGACTCATTTGTCTCCCCTCCCAACGACTTGAAATCAATTTGTTTTTCCCTAACTGCATCATTGTTACTACGCCCTCCATTCAGGTGGGGACCACCGTCCATTTCCCACGCGCCGTCCCCACCTCCTCCGTGCCGGGGCCACGCCTATATACGGCTATTCCTGCAGGGGTGCTGCGGGTGACACGCACGCGCGCGTGCGCTTGGCCGAATCATCGTAACGCAGTTCAGTGGTTGTTTGTTTTTCTATTTTATCGTTCTTTTACAGCGGGGACTGCTGTGTTTGGCGGGGTGTCGTTCTTTTGACTCCTTTTTACCGCGTAATGTCCCTCCGTTTTTCTCATATTTACGCAAGTGCCACCGACCCCACCAACTAAAACATTGGATAATACAATACGTATAAATAAATAATCTTTAAATTAAAAAGAGTATAAGCCCGTGTTTTCAAATTTAAAGAGTATAAAGCCAGTGTTTTCCTCTAACCGCATCAGCCGGTTAAATCGAGAATCATTCTGATCCGGAACAATCCATAAATTAGTCTTGAACCAGCATTGAATCGATGAAATTGGTAAAAGTTGATGGTTTGATCAGTTTTCTTAATTTGTAATTTTATTTTATTTTTAAATAAAAAAAAATATTATTTTATTTTATATCGTTAAAATTAAATATTTTATTGTGTTAAATTTGTTTTCAAGATTATGACATTTTTAGATTGAGTTTAATTTTTAATATTATAAATGTATATATATTATATTATTTTTTGTTTAATATTATTTAATATATTATATTAAAAAATGAAAAAATATTATTTTATCAAAATCAGTTGAAAAGCACAGTTGAACCAATATTTATACTGATCCAGTGACCAATTTAATTTAAAAAATATTGATATAATAAAAAATTAACACATTAATTTATATGTGGTTATATTGTATTCATATGCGAGACATTCGTGTGAAGAGAAATTCGTGAGATCTCTTATCAATGAAAAAAAAGTGAGTGTAGTTTTCATGGTGAATTTTTGCAGGAAAAATACATGCATTTGATCATGTAAAATCTTAATTAATTTTGTGTATGATAAAAGCCTTTTTCTTTTAAAAAAAAACACTTAAAACAATTTTTTTTTCTCATACAAATTTACTCATGTGAAATTAATTTAAAACACATAAAAAAAAAATGAGCAAAAGCAATTCATTACTATACTCGATTTCATTCACGGCGTGGTGGTCAAAATAAAGTTCGAAGTGGCCCTTGAAAAAGTCAAAAAACACCATGTGATGGCTACATGCCTATAAAGAAACTGTAGACGATGGATGTTGTTGCATTGATGTTGGAAAAAAAAATACATGAAATGAAGGGAACAAAGACAGAGTGTTGGTTTGGTGTTTTAGTTAGTTAGCCAACTATCAAATTGAGATGGCTTAAGATTAAGACTTTATCCATGACTTTTTTTCCTTATTATATATATTAATTCTTAAGAAAAATATTCCAAACTATGAACATAATTTTTTTTATTGTGACACTTATAATTGAACCTCGGATGCGGGGCCATGTCTGGTAAACAAACACAACTTAGTATGAAAAGGAATTCTAGTTTACGTATTTTTCATGTATATCATGTTTTTTTTGGTATTAGAAAGGCACAATACAGATTTAGCCCTTCCCACCCTAATCAGGCCTGAAAGTCTGTTGCAAGCGGTCAGCTCGGCTATAGTTATACGAAGAATATCCAGAAACAACAGAGACCAATAACACTAGCAAAAAATTCCAAAGCAAATTCAATCAATTTAACTCAGTGTATATATTATGTAATAATTCGATATTTTAAAACTTCTATTTGGTATTCATATTTGTTTTAATTTTAAGAGGACATTATTTAATATATTTGGATTTTTCATGTCAACTTTTTGCCGATGTGGGATAGTGTGGAAGGAAATAGATACGAAAATCCCGCACAAATAAGATTTAATAAAATTGTTGTAGATTCACGTGCAATATCTCTCATGATTATGTCTTTTACATTTTAAAAATGAGAGAATATAAATTATTCATTAAAAAAAAAAGAGTTTACGCTATATTAGTGACAAAAATTCACATCATCAACTAATAAAAATCATTATTAATGAGACTTTTAAGATGATTATTATAATAAAAAATTAATAAACTGGTTATACATAATAACTTATTATTAAATAATAATATAAAAAAATACATTATCAATACATAAATTATTTTCTTAAAAAAATAAATTAAAATGCACCAGCATTATCCCAACATTGTGTAGGTGAGAGCACTATGCATGAAAATCAAAGCATACATGTGAAAGATGAAGAAACTATGCAATCACCATCATAGCTGGGCCTATATATAAGTGTGCTTGGTTGCTTTGTCTATTTTTCAACATTTGTAACTTTTGTTATATGCCCTTAAAATTTGGGATTAGTAATCATAATTGATTCTATAATACACTATATTATAAAAGGAAAGTTTCCTTTCTTTGTGACTTGTCTTGATGTGAAAGAGCACCAAACTGTGTGTAAAGGCTGTAGATATAGGTGTTATTTTAATGATAGACTCAATGAATAATACGGAATATGAAGTTATGAGAAAAAGGAGATCATGCTTATTGAATACTCTAATTAAATCAATATATGTGTTATTCAACTTAATTTTCGGGGAATAATTATTTTATGAAAATATTTACAATCTATAACAAAATTAAATTGAGTTAAGACAAGGAAAACATATTGATACATTACTTCAAAGAGAAAAACAAGGGAAGCATAATGAACTTTATTTTCTGTAAAATCTCTAAAAATAATATTTAATAATGATCATAAAATTAAAATTAATAAAAAAAAATATTTATGGTTTGTCCATCATTATTTTTATGCCACGTCCTTGGATGAATGCATGGCATTGAATTGAAGTATATATTATATACAGGAAGAGTTCCTTAACTAAAAGGCTAAATTAATTACTCATCGTATCATAATTTAGTAGAGAAACAAAAACTATTAATAATGATATCATAATTTAGTGGAGTAGTTAGTAACAAGAAGCATCAAAGTGGCTTAGGGAGTTAGGGTTTCAATATTCTTCCATCTGGCATACATACCCCACATGCCCTTTTGGCATCAAACTCACCTGCAGCCTCGGAATTGATGATGATTGATACTGTTCGACCAAATTAAAATCTCTCAATGCATCTAAGTGCGTTGGACAAGTTTATTAATTTTTATAAACTTATTTTAAGTACATTACTATTAAACTATATTATATATTATGTGTGCATATCTTGAATTATAGTAATCCATAGGCGCGTCTGGGGGAAGGAATCATGGAAATGATGGCAGTGTTAGATAAATAATACGCTGGTTATCATCATAACAGACATTTTGGACTTACACTTTTGCGAAATGGCATCTATTATTTTACTCTATTCTATTTATGCTTGCTGGGTTTTCTTTCATTTGCAATTAGTTGTGGTGGTGGGGGAGAGTTTGGTAGGCAACAATTAACTTACTTAATTACTGTCCTTAATTATTGTTAGCAACCCGCAACTGATAGCACCAAGGCACTTACCTTTGTACTTTAGTTTAATTTATTTATCTAGAGATCCCCCAGCAAATTAAAGATCAATTAATGTAGTTGTTGTGCTTCTAAATAGCCGATAACCAGTTGATGAATAAGAAATACTATTAGTATGATTTAATGGAAAATAAAATAAAAAATATATATATATATATATATATATATATATATATATATATATATATATTTATCATTTAAGAAATGAGATAAAATTGATTCATCCAAAGTAGTGGATTAGGCTCTTTCACTGAAAAAAAAGGTTAACAAACTAATTAACAATTAATGAGTGAACACAATGGTGGGTATTGTGAGATATATGCAAATTTATCAATCTTTGAAGAGAATATGTAAGAATTGTTCGGACATCCGACAATGGAGCTAGCGAATTAAGGCATGAAAAGCAAGTAGAGTTTGGCCAAGTTTTGATTTTCATATAAACCATGCATTTATTGACCCTTTTTTTTTGTATAAAATTATATATATTCTTAGTTCTTCAAAATTATATATATTCTGTAAGAATATAAAATATCGAGCCAAATAGTTTGATAATTTTGGAGCTTGCGTTTCATTGGCTCGTTTGACCATCGAGACAGGGCAAGTTAGCTTCCATGCATCCTTTTAGACTTAATTAATTAAAATCAAAGAGTCCAACCTCCAACTCAATATGCTTCTTCAGCACGTGCTTCGCGTGCCACCAAAGGGTTATGCCCTCTAATACTTCTTGAACAACGATGTGAAAATTACAAAGACTATAATTATTAATTCCCGTGTATACTAGTATGTTCATATGAATAAATTATTGACCAAGTAGCCTTAACTGCGAAGGAAATGAAGTGTTTTGTAGCTGAGATTTACGCGGGCCAACGACATTGTTATATATAATGTGTATACATAACTTCATTTTTTAATCATTTATTTAATTTAGAATTTATAATATCCTTAAAAAAATTCATCTACTTTTTTTTTCTTTGTTTTTGACTCCTAAAAAATTATTTTCATATTTGACTACTAACGAATATGAAAATTACTAAATTATATGACTATTTTATACAAAAATGTTGTTGCACTGTACAAATAAAGGAAAACTATAACACCAATACAATCAATAATTATACAAATGTATATATATAACCTCGGCGTGCGTGTGTTGTATTAATTTATATAAACATGTCCAATTACAAATACATATACCAATACCTTACCTTCTTTCTCTAGCTTTTTTCTACCTTTTGAGTTGTACGTCTTTATTTTAATGCATGCGATTATGACACGAGGTCCTTATATTTTTATCTTCACGAAAAGCTATGATATATATGGATATCGAGCCTCAGTCATATTCTCACATCAACGTTGAAGGCAGGCACATGGTAGGGTCCAATATTTTAGGGTTTATAGGGTAGGGGCCAATATGTTTTGATGCCTTACCTATGTGTATGTTATGTTCATATATTTGGTTTTGAAACATATTTTAATATAAATTCAACGAATTAGTAAGTAATGTTGATGCATTAACAAAATTATTTTTGTCTTAGATAATTTTTTTTTACCGAATTTTCAAACATGCATTATATATGACTATCATATATACCAATTTGCTTCACAAAACACAACCCATTTTTCCAGTTGCGGTAGGGCAGAGTTGATCCACGCATAATTCGTGCAACAGAGTTATTTCCCCCACCAGATTTTGACTTTATACGACCTCTTCTTCGGATTCATCATTCCTCTAGTGAACGCATGTTTATGTCGATCTGAAACAAAAACAAAAATGTCGTATATATTGTTTTGTCGACTATCATATTTTGATTTCTTGGTAGGGAACAGATGAACTGAAAGCACATACTTAATTGTAATTATTTAAGGGAAAAACAAGTTGATAATTAACTACACGGCATGTGTAAGAGAAGATTATAAAGTATGACCATATATATAATGTGACAACATTTGTAATTATAAGATCACGTCATTAACTAAACTGTCAATTGGACTACTGGGATTTTAAATCGAAAATTACATGGGTCTTCTTTATTAATATTAAAAATATTAGATGGGTTCTCAATTATTGATTATCCATTTGTTTTATTATTTTGGTTAAGTAATTGGTAAAGGACAAAAATCTCTATATTATTTCTCCCAGTCAATGAAGATACGATTGTTTTGGAAAACCTTTGTTTACATATTTTCAAAAAGAGAAAATTACATAACCATTAGATATTTCAAATAGAGAAAGTAAATTTTAAGAACATTTGATTTTATTTTTTTTTACTAGCAAGCGTCTTAATTATTTACATAATATACAGGAACTGAGTAAATTGTATTTTTTTTTTATATTTTAATTTCTATTTCATTTTCACCTTTATTGAATGCAAAATATAATATTTATATATATAACTTTTATGGTCAATAGCTTGCATTTAAACGCTTCAAAGTAGTTATCCAAACCAAAAATTTTAGTATAATTCAAATTTCTCGTGTTTCAATTTCCCTTAAACTTTGAAATATTATCCACACAACCTTGGGATTTATCTTGGCGCTGACGATCGAATTGATTCAGATGATATGTTGGAATAAAAATGTGCATGAATTGGCAAAACAAGAATATAAATAGCACAACAAGTTAGAACAGGAACTTTGAATGTCAAAGCATGTAATTAAGGAATGAATACTGGTAGCAACTGGCAAGACAACGACATAAAATGAATCAAGGTTGCAATCCACCGGCCATGCCATTTCCAAGAGAAAGTAAACAAACCATTTAGAAAACAAAAATTACACGTTATAGTAATATTTTGAGTATGTTATGGAACTATCAATTCATAGATGCTTAAATACATATATTCAAATTAATTTACGCGTTGCCTAGATTATACAAGTCTTTTTAATGCATCCAAATTTTAGGTGAGTTGGGTGATGAGATTTACCAAGTTCAAGACATGCTTTAAAGTTTAATGAGCATTTACAAAAGTATTTATAGATCACCCATTTACAAAGGTTCTTGCATCGTTACCGATTGAACCAATTTGGATAGGTTATCCTGAATGGGTGTAATTTTCTCTTTCTTGTTATTATTTTGGATAGTGCTTTTACCATTACCATTTAATGAAATATATTTTCTTTTTGTTAGAGAAAAAAAAAATGACCAACCTTTGTTGGTCAATCTAAGTGTGATGGAACATTCTTTAAATAATTTTATAATTTTTTTTTGGGCATCCTATAAATATTATTTAAATAAATTGATAGTAACATATCATGAATATTCGAACTCAATTTCTTAAGTAAAGTTTGAAGTTTGAGTTTTGTTGATGAAAAAATGTAATTGAGAGAGAAAATTTCACCAAAGATGATTAGATAAATTTTTCGACAGATATTAATCATCACTCATCGACAAAGCAGGTGAACCAATGACACAAGTTAAAAAAAAATAATAAATAAAACTCGTATTTTGCATGTTATGCCTCTATGAAAATAGGATTATACAAGTATAAAGACTTTACAATTCTTCTATCTATGGATCCAAGTCCGTTACCATTGGAATGCGTAAGAAGAAAACCTAAATTGGCCCAAGAAGTTAAGTCTTATCCTCTGTTCTGTTGTGATATTTATTTTTTTTAGGAGCAAAAACTAAATTGATATTATCAAACCAATTTTCTTAATCATTTTCGGAACTTCGTTCTTAAATGTGCAACCATGGAGGCGCGGAGGTTAATGGTGTATTTAGGGTAACCTCCTCCTCCTTCCTACCCTTGCCCTTCTCCACTATTCTCAAGTCAACTATTGATTACTCACTAACATTAGGGATTGGGAAGGGTTTTAGCAACGTTCAACACTAATTCTATAATATTATCAATTGAGTTTTCTTGGTGCTACGACATAATTGGGTCACTGCATCAATTAATAGAAAAATAATTGCACCTTTTTTCATGTTAGGTTTGTATTCGGGAAAGCTTGTAATAGAGATATGCAATTATTCTTGGTGGGATTCATAGAGGCAATTTCACGATTTTGGCAGGAAAATACATGGCAAATCAACAATTGAATCATGTATCAAATGGAACTCGCATGAAAAACAACATGGAAATCATTGCTGCATTGTAATACTGCTGATCGAAATTGCAGTTCCTTGAAAGATCATTTTTTTTTTAAAGTGTAATTATGTATGAAGGTATAAATTATAATGGGGTTTTTTGGAATAAAAGAAACAAGGGAATTATATTATAAGAAGAGGAGGTAAGAATAACATTTGCGTTTGGGCTATTGTGCATATTTCTACTTCTAGTGTTATAAGACTAACTTCTTTTTTTTGTATAAAAATATGCACAATAGCTATAAGACTAACTATAAACACCACATGTTAAACAAATTCATTTGCATTCGACGAAAACAGTATAAATGGAGATTGGAAATTCATGGAAGTGGAATAGTATGTTTTGTTTCCCTCCAATTTTTGGAACGAGGCCTAAGGCCCAGTATAATTTATTAGTTTAACAAAATTTAAATATTTTTTTATAAAAAAAATTAAGAGGCCTGACTTCGTAATATACACCCAAAACATATTTAAACCAAGGATATTTTTATAGTATTTTTGAAAAAGTTGGAGTGTGACCTTAACAACAAAAATTGAGTGAGACTAATAAAGCCCTTGTGTTAAAATTCAAAACCACAAGAAGTAAGAAATTTGGACTTAGTTTTGCTTTATACTTTGGGCTTTGCTATGCTCTCCCTATATTTGTTAAGTTCACACCCATCTTTTTCATAAAAGAAGAAGAAGATAAAAATATTATTGGAAAAATATGTCCGTGTTTTGTATTGTAAAGTTACATCTTCTAAAAAAGATGTGTTTAGGATATTAAAAAAATTATATTATTTCAAGTTCAATAATCGATTGGTATAGTCGATTATGAGTTTATTTGGAAAGCATTTACAAAAGTGTTTCTAAGAAAATAAAATAAGAAGAAGAAATAAAATAAATTTCTTCCTAATCGAAAATTAATTTCTCTAATAATTAATTTAAGACTTAAATAAGTCTTGGGTCTCTATAAAATACATTTTTTTTTTTTTGATTCCTATAAAATTTTCCTTGTATTTTGGGTCTCTATAATATTTTATTGGCTTAATTTCACTTTTGATCCCCCTATTTTATCAAATTTGTAATTTTGGTCTCCTTACTTTCAAAATCAAATACTTTTGATCTTACTGTTAAAATTGAAGAGTTAATCGTTAAAATAGACATTGACTTAAATAATATTTTTTCTAATGACATAATTACCCATTTTTATTCCTAATTTACCCTTTGATTAAGTAATTAATTTAAATAAAAAATTAAGTAAATTTTGATAAATCTAAGACCCTTTAGACTTTAAAAGCTAGCATAACCACCTAAGCCAATTATGTAATCAATCATTTTATTTATTATCATATATTTATTTATTGTTTCTTGTGTTCTTAAGAGTTTAATATTTTGAATAAAAGTAAAATAAATGAAGTGATTTATAAAATAAAAAATAAAATATATAAAAAAAATTACAACTAATAATCAGGAATGTTAAAATATAAAGGAAAAATAAATTCAATAATTTCTAATCATATTAAAAATTAATTAAATAAAATTTTATAAATTTACAATTTGTATATAATAAATATTTTTAATTTTTTTTATATAGACTGGTCATAAGTTAATTTATTGATCTAAAATAAAAAAAAAATTATATAGGTACCCAAAATTTATTTAAATCTTTTGAAAATGTGAATTTTAACTTATAAACAAAATTATTTAACATTTTTTCATATTTTTTTCTGTTACAAAATATTTACTCCAAACAAGTCTTATTTATCCGTGAGTGTTAGGTTGGTATTTGGTAAGTTGGTAACTAAGTTTGTTGTGCTGAGGTGAGTAACAAATATCCCAAATATAGCACATATGATCCTAGTTGTCCAAGTCCCCCTTTTAGAGTGATGATGGGCCAATCCAAGAAAAGTTTGTATCGCATGGTGCTTCTTACGCCTGAAAACAATTAATTTGCATCCCTTACTCACCTCTCACACCAGGAGTTCTAGGATATTGATAGGTTTAGAGGGGTCCACTTTTTATTATGATTATCTTATGGTTAAACTCGAGTAACATAATCGAAGATTAAAAAATTGCAGGGAACACTGCCATTATCTTAGTCTGAAAAAAGATCTTTGGATCCAGGATCAAGCTGAGAAATCTTCCAAGTTTGGTTCTTACAATTTGAAAATCCGCAAGCATCCCACCATTCATGAACTATCCCTACTTCATTTGCCACAAACGCACGTCACTGGTGGCAGAGTCTGCGACATATAAGCAGTAGTAAACATTATGTTATATATCATTTCAATATGAGAAGTAAAAGAGAAGAAACCAATTTGTATTAGTTGCACTAGATCCTACATGTAAGCAATTTCAGATTAAGTTACAAATGATACAATATATATCATTAGTTTTAGTGAATTTATGAATAGTCAGTGGTTGGGTTGGGACTTAGACAGAGCCTGATGCTTAAACCCCAACTGAAGCAAGCACACAACATGAGAGGGGGACATGCTAGCTGCTAAAGTTGGATTAACCATACATAGATAGATGCTGCAGTGAAATCGGACATAACATTTATAAACTTTGCATTTTCACACTAAGAAGCAGAGACTTGGACACAGATTTGGGACACAATTAAATTCTAAAATATAGGACATAAGAACACAATATATATAATCAATATGAAAAAAATTAAATTAATAGTTAACTTTGTTATTTTCATATAACAATACATATGCCTTAAAAGTAAAAAAAAAAAAAAAATGTACTAAGAGAACCATGACGTGGGTACAGTAAGTTTTTTTTTTTGTTGAATACGTGGGTATAGTAAGTGTTTCCGTGCTTCCTACCTCAGACATTATTAGGATGATCCGTTTAAGAGAAGTTTTTGATATCTCTGGTGTACTAAAGTTTTTCAGACCAATAACAGAGATACTATTACGGACAAAGATTATTCTTTAACCCAGAATAGATGTTGCATGGGGCTAACCATGGTTGAAGGTTAACATTTAACAAAGAGTTTCTAATTTTATTTTTATTTTTTCTTGGGGGTATAAATAAAAAAAAATATTTATCTCCTAGGTATTGGCTGGCAGTGTGTGGCAGGTCACATGTAACTGCACCCTATCTCATGTGCCTTGCTACAGATACTTAAACTACTTTTGTCTCCTTTGTTGCCCCTTCCAAACGCAAACTCCACGCGCCTTATCACTACTACAGTGTTGAGTGTTGTCGTCCTCTCTCTTTCTTTCCCTATATTCAGGGAGACTGTGCACCTCACGCGCTTCTGCTACGACGGTTTCTTGTTTGTGCTTCATTTATTCATTTTACAATTCTGGAAATAAAATTCAATCATAAACGGGATACTCAACTCAACTACTTCTTCTTGTGTGCATTGTGTTGTGCGGGTTTCAAACAAAGTGACCAGAATAGAATAATGCAATTCCCTTCTTGCCCTCTTGTGTGTCCGTTATATAAGGTGCATATTACTCCCAAGTTACCTTATAGCCCTTCTTCATTGGCTCAACTTTGTAATTTAAATATTGATTTGTTTATTTAATTTTTTTTTTAGAAAAAAAGACTTATGCATGGAAAGTGTAAAATCATAATTTATGATAAAACAGTTGATTTTTATAAAATTATTTAAAAAATTATTATAACGGTGAATTATAATTAACCAATAGTATAAAATAATTTTATATCGACGATATGAGTATTTTACTTTTTTTTTATTTTTTATATATATAGGGTGAACTAATTAAACATGGTGAAAAATACGAATTTTAAAATAGTTATTATCAAATTTAATGAATTTATCACATATCACATATCACAATTTGTGATTAAATCGAAGTTGGAAACGTTTTATTTGAAGGCATCAAAATTAGGAGATGGAAAAGAGGACTGTAGAGGACGAAATTCTAAACTTCAAAGCAAAATAAGGGTTATGAGGCAGAGTAGGGAGGATATGGTGAAGTTCCTTGGGGAGTTTCGTAGAGTTTTCAACTATTCTTAATTTGAGGCAATTCATAACGAGGTGATATCAGTTATCAAATATATAGTTTTTGAGTTCCTTTGGTGGGACTTTATGATGAGAGGCAAATGACAATAAAATAAAGAGTTGTTGAACAAATAAATAAAGCATACATGGCGTTTTGGTCTATCATAGATAGAGATGGAAATGTTATCAGTGAGAAGAGACATGTAAAAGGAGAAGAAGAAAATAGGGGTTAGGATTCCATTAGTATAATAGAATGAATTTATAATAGTACAAGATGAGAGAGACCTATTTATATATATAGGCAAAGTACCAAAATTACCCTTAACTAATATAAAACTAAATATTATTTAGAGTAAATTAGTAACACCTCCTGAGATTTGCTTCAATTATACGTGTATTCCCTCCTTTTTTTATCCTTATACAAAATCTCTTAATTTTTGGTATCCTATTACACTTGTACCCCCTCCATTGTTAACTTTTTACATGTGACTCACACATGATTTTTATAATATTTTTTTTCTCAAAAATGCCCTTATCTTCTTTTCTAAAACATGGGGGGGTGCGTTTATAATATATTAAAAAGTTCAGGATACATGTGATGATTTTAAAAGTTAAGGGAATATATGTGTGATGTGTTTAAAAATTAAGGGGATACATGTGTAATGTGTTTAAAATTTAAGGGGTATATATTCTTTTTTTTTGTTAACTTAACCATAAGGGTAATTATGACATTTTAAATAAATCAATTAAAATTAAATATAAATTCATTTTAAAAATTAACAGTAACTTAACATCGTTAAAACAGGGAATGCCAAAGTAATGGTAAAAAAGGAGGGGGTGCACATGTAATTGAAATAAACCTCAGGGGGTGTTGTTGTAATTTGCTCTATTATTTAACATCACTCCTCAAACTCACGATGCATTGTTAAGATGCATAGAGAGTTTGTTAAATAGAAAATGAAAATGTTTAATAGAATGCAATTTTGTAAACAAGTCAGCAATCTGTATAGTAGAAGAGATAAAAGGCAAAGTAATGGTGGCATATAGAAAATGATGGGGAGTGAGATGACAATCAATCTCAATATGCTTTATGCGCTCATGAAAGACCGAGTTGTGTGCGATTTGAATGACACTTTTGTTATCGCAAACCATAGGAGTGGGTTTAGGGAGAAAAACATCCATATCAGAAAGTAGCTAGCGTAACCAAACTATCTTTATAGTGGTAGAAGCCATAGCACGATACTCAACTTCTGTAGAAGAGTAGGAGACAATGTCTTGTTTCTTATTCTTCCAAGAGATAAGTAAGTCTCCTAGGAAAATGCAAAAATCTATGGTAGACTTACGGTCAATGGGATCACCAACCTAATCGGCATCAGAGTAAGCATATAGGTCCAAGGAAAAGGATGAAGGAAATAAAAGACTTTGAAATTAAGTGTCACGAAGATATCTGAGAATGCGAAGAGCAGCTCCCCAATGTATTGTAGTTGGAGAAACAACAAATTGACTAACAACATGCACAACATGAGCAATATCAGGTATAGTAACAGTAAGATATACCAAGTTTCCAACCAACGCACGATATAAAGTGGGATCAAGTAAAGGAACACCATTAGAGAAAACATATTTTGCATTAAGCTCAAAAGGGGTGTCTTCCACTCGAGTGTCAGTAAGATGAGCTTGTTCAAGAATGTTGGCAATATACTTAGATTGAGAGAGTAGATAACCTTTAGGAGAGTAAGCAACTTCAATTCCTAGAAAATAACGAAGGTATCCTAAGTCCTTCATTTCAAATGTTTTGCTAATTGTAATTTTAACTCTACAATCCCATCAACATCATTCTTTGTAATAATTATGTCATCAACATATAATGAAAGTACAATACAACCATGGGAGGAGGTTTTCACAAATAGTGCAGAATCATAATCACTAGAGTGAAAGCCAAAGAGAAGTAATCACAATTGAGAACTTTTCAAACCAAGCCCGTGAAACTTGTTTGAGACCATAGAGAGCCTTCTTTAACTTACACACCTTCCCCTGATTATGAGAAACTCCTGGTAGAGGAACCATGTAGACCTCTTCTTGAAGATCACCATTTAAGAATGCAATTTTAATATCCATCTGAAAAATATGCCATTGAAGAACAGAGGCCACTATAATGAGGGTGCGAATGGTAGTCATCTTGGCAACTTGAGCAAAAGTTTCTTCATAATTCATACCATATTTCTGAGAAAAACCTTTAGCAACTAAACGAGCTTTGTAATGCTCAACTAACCCATCAAACTTTGTTTTGATTTTGTAAATCCACCTAGACCCAATAGCGTGTTTCCCAGGTGGAAGAGGTACTAAGTCTCAAGTAACTATTTTGTGTAGAGCAGAAAGTTCCTCTGACATAGTATGTTGCTAGAGGAGATCAAGAATAGCCTCTTGATACGAAGAAGGCTTAGACAAAATGTGAATGAAGGTTAAGAAAGAAGCAAAAGTAGAAGAATATGTGAAATAAACAAAGTCTGATAATTGAGTGGACTTACGAATACGAGTAGGATAACGAGGAGAATGAGGATCAACAACCGTAGGAGGTGCTTGGGAAGCCATGAGGACATGTGGACCTATAGAAGGAGTAGTATCAACCTTGCAAACTTCAATGTTAAAGTCATGGGAATCACCCTAATTTATGAAAAAGGGATCAATGAGAGTGAGATCAGACATTGTATGACTATGAGACTCAGAAGAAAGGGAATAAAATGGTATATTTTCAAGAAAAACAACATGACGGGAAACATATAGTTTATCGCTTGTAAGATCATAACAACATTAACCTTTTTAACCAGCCCTATAACCAAGAAAAACACATATTGTATATTGAGAAGACAATTTACTATGTTCTACATGAGGACAAAGAACAAAACAAGTGAAGCCAAAAACCTTCAAAGAAGAGTAATCAGGGACACAACCATACAACTTTTGGAAAAGAGACAAATTTGAGGTAACAAAAGATGGGATTCTATTAATATCATGGATAACAGTATGAACGGCTTCACCCCAAAACTCACTAGGAACAAAGGAAGACAACAAAAGGGAACGAGCAGTTTCAACAATATGATGATGCTTTCTTTTGGCAACATCATTTTGTTGAGAAGAGTATCAATACAAGATGTTTGATGAAAAGTACCATCAGAAGTAAGTAATTTAGAAAATTTACTAGAAGTGTACTCACCACCCAAATAGTTGACAACTTTCCTAATGCTCTTGTAGAAGCTAAATACTTTAATCGAGAAGACAAAACATGACCAAGACGAGAATGACACAAATAAAATGGAAAAGAAGATGAATTTAAATGAAAAAAAGACAAATCAATTGTGGAAACAACGATATCTAGAACCTTTAACTCATTCAACATGTATAATCCTCCTTGTTTACAACCTGTCCCAATTAGCCTCTTAGATTGAGGATCCTGCACAAAACAATGAGTGGAAGAGAACATGACTAAATAATCTAAATCACAAAATTGACTAACAGATATAAGATTAAAAGTGGATTTGAAATATAGTAAACATCTGAAAGAGTCAAAGTAGAAGTGGAGACAGATCCAATGTCTGCTAATGGCATTGGAGTGCTATCAACAGTCATGACAAATATAGAAGAGACGGGATTTAAAGATACAAAAGACTGACAATTAAATGACATATGATGTGATGTTCCAGAATCAAGAATCCATATAGGAGAAAATATACCTGAGGAGCCAAGGGAGAAAGGCAAATCTTTTAAGGAAGAGATAGACATGGCAAGATAATCATTATTTGAACTAAACATGTTTAAAAATAACAATAACAAATGATAACAACCAAATTAATAAAGTACAACAAAAGAACAACCAAAAATGCAGTAGAACACAATAGATTACCAGACAGACACGGAAGCATAAACAAAAGAGCATAACAGAGTTGAAATCACGAAAATCCCAAAATAAAATTGTAATTACCAATAATTTAAACACTTCTTCTTCCTCTACAGACTTCTGGATGATCCAACTATACAAAACAAAGAACTATGTCTTCCAAACTGTCTCTCCAAAATTCAGCCTAATCCAACGGTTAAAAAATCAAAAATTACAAAACGAAAAACTATAGTATGATGAAATGCAAATTGTGCAAATGTACTATGAATGACTAATAGTTGAATCTGAAAGAGTCATGGCTTGAATTAAATCGGCTCTAGATACCATGTTAACATAGACAAGAGACATGCAAAACGAGAAGAAGAAAATAGGGGCTAGGATTCCATTAGTGTAATAGAATGAATTTAGTACAAGATGAGAGAGACTTATTTATATATATAGGCAAAGTACCAAAACTACCCTAACTAATATAAAGCTAAATATTATTTAATAGGAGAAATTTACATTATTGATGAATTAAAATATTAAATTTATGACCATAAACATAGTGGGCTTAGTAGGCTCTCGATCATGATGCTTAAGAAATATGAAATATTATATTTGTTAGGATTTTTAACGAGCGTTTGACAAAATTAATTTTAATTTTGAAGGTTATTGATTTTGTAAAATTAATTTTGCGTTGATGTAATTTATGTTTAAAATATAAAATCAAGTTTAAAATAAAACTTAAGATTAAATTTTGAATCTAACACAAAAGTTACTTTTAATAACATCAATTTATCAAATTCAAGTTTGACCTCAAAATCACTTTAAAAAAAATAAAATAAAATTACCAAACATGATAATCAATATTAAAATTGAGTTTAACCAACTTTAAACTCAAATTTACTTATTTCAAATGTCAAACCAAACATCGACGACATCTTTAAGGGTAACCCAAGGACATTTAGTATTGGTGGTTTAATTTGCAAAGGAACTCGATCGGTGGATGAGTTCTTGGTTTTTCAGCTTCAATAGGATATTCTACCAATATTTTTGCAAAGTTAGTTTGGAATGCAAGTTTTCGCTTTGTTACATGTGAGTTGAATTCAATGACAGCTATTAATCTCATAGCTCATAAGAGCAACATTTATCATCCTTATATAGTTGTTATTAACCAGATTAGAGAATTTCAAGATAGTGTTTAGACTTTGAAGTTTAACCATACTCTTCGCAAAGGTAATCAATGTGTGAACATGTTAATTAAGATAAGATCATTTATAGATAAGATGCTAGTTATATAAGACATGTGTTTTATTGAACTCAACTTTTATGTTGTTGATTGATATCATAGGGATTTTTACTTTTTACCACCTAGTCTAGTGAGACATTAGAGCAAGGAACAATCAAAATTTGATTAGGGTCACACAAACCAATAACAACACTAGCATACTTTTTGGTTCCCAAAAGTTTAATCTCTATTATTTAAATTCCTTTTTTTTCTCTAGCTCGAAAGTTCAGATTTGCAGGTTTCAGTTACGTTCTCAACCTTAATTGTGACTTTCGTTCTTCTAACAATCATGTTTTTTTGAAGAATCAGATACCATAATGGAAGGCAAGAGGTAATGCATAATTATCTAAAATGTACCTATTCTATATCAATTATTGACAGCAAGTTCGCAACAGTATATTATTAAAAGAAAATAACGATGAATCTAGCTTTAATTGGTTAAGGACAGCGTGTAACTATTATAAATCTTTGATATTGTATTATTTTTACTGTTAAAAAAATAAAAATAAAAACAAAACAAAACAATAGGCCGGTTTGATTTCAATTTTTTAAAACAGTTTTTAATGTTTAAAAATTATAAAATTTATTTGGTTAATCACTTTTTAAAAACTATTTTTAAAAGTGGTTCTCTATTTTAGTTTTTAAAATTAAAAAATCAAAACCGTTCTTTTATGTTTTATTTTTTTATTTTCTCTTTTCATAAAATTTCATATTTTGTTAATAATTTTACACACAAGTCTCTTATATTTCATTTTATCTTTTTCACATAAGTTCCACATCTTCTAAATTTATTTTCTCTAGTAATAATTTTTAAATGTTAAAAAAAATTTCTCTTTTTAAAAATTGTTCTAAAAATTAATTTTAAAAATAGTTTTTAAAAACAAAAACTAAAAAGCCATTCAAACCGTCCTAATTATTTAGTTTTTTTTTTTTTTATCATAAGTGTGAGATATTTCAATTTCTTTATGCATGTAATTATTTGGTTTAATATTATGAATTAAGGTTATGATTGATTTAGCTTATTTTTAATTTATAAGTTACTTTTAAGTTAAAGTTAAAAATAAGAATTTTAAAAAATAAGTAAAAAATTGTTTGTTAATATTTTTTTTTTTTTTAACTTAAAAGCTCTTTAAAATTAAAATATATAAAGAGATTTTGGATTCGACTTCCCTCACCAATAAAACTAACAAACTAATTATTAATATTTTTTTATAGAAAAATACTAATTATTCGTAGAGAGAATATGAGAAAAAGTTTCGTATAAATAACTCTAGGTAACTCTAGGTAGCTTATTATAAAACTCTTTATTTTTAATTTTTCTTCATTAAAAATAAATAATTTTTATTTTAAGGAGTTTTTACCTTAAAATTAAACTGTAGTTGACAAAATACACTGGTGGGAATATTGGAGATTGTCTTCTCACAGTTTACTTGAGTTTCTTTATATATATATATATATATAAATTGAGGAAACTGTTTTATTTGATGAATCTCCATTATTTTTTACAGGGTGATTTCCTTAAATTTGTTCGGAACAAGTTCACTACATCGTTCTCATTGCAATATTTAATTTATTGTTCACTTTAGTGTTGATATAATCTTTACTATCGATTTTGTCCTTAAAAGGTACTTCAGAGGCATAAGAAACAACGGTTTTAGTTTTACCCTAATGGTTTAGATGTGTGTGGCATCTTGGTTTGTCGGGATAGTTTTCTAAATCCCCCTACTTTTGTTAATAATATTATATGGAAGTTATTGGTCCATAATATGACCGATTGATGCCTTTTAAACCGTTTGTAAGGTATGATGATGGGGGTGATGACCCTTCGAAACATCAGGATCTAGTTTCGGTGACTCGTC
Organism: Amphicarpaea edgeworthii; assembly: GCA_014843725.1. Classification (NCBI taxonomy): domain Eukaryota; kingdom Viridiplantae; phylum Streptophyta; class Magnoliopsida; order Fabales; family Fabaceae; genus Amphicarpaea; species Amphicarpaea edgeworthii. The sequence continues at coordinate 9,879,730 of CM026325.1, forward strand.
CGTTAGGACTCCAATTTAATAACTGTAATTGGTCCAATTATTTGGACAGAGTTTCAGGAACAAAATTAAAATATAAAACATCAAATCCATACCATAATGTTTCTACTGGGCATAGAAAGAAGAATATTCGTACACATACATGTTACTTTGGTGTTAGTTCTAATTTCAAACACGAGCCAGCTGGCCAAAGATATCCCCACCTTCCAATTTGATATAATCCATATAATTGCCATTAAATATAGTAATGAAGACAACATTTTAACTTAATTATGACATTATTTACGTTTATGGTCAAATCAGCATCTAATTTGTAATCATTTTTGTTTTACGAATGACGACAGAGACTTGCAAGAACATCCATTATATATATGATTGAACATAAGACCTAAAAATCCATTTTGGCTATCTCCAATTTTTATATATATGGAAACTAACATTTGCTTGGCCAACTGAAAGATATCACACTCCATAATAATGAGCATTATCGAGAACAAACATTAGCAGCTGGAGTTGCAAGCTTTGTTAGGTACCACCTTATATATATATATATTGAGGAGACAGATAGATGTAACTGTTACTGTTTAATGAAGAAAAGCTATGCTGCAACTGCCACCCTTATTATGTACATGGTGATGGTGATGGTGATGGTTGTCTAATGATTTTTGGTTCATTCCTCACTTTGTACACAAAGACAAGCTACTTACTTAATTCCATTTTATCTGATTTTTGAACATTTCTTTCCTTTTCTTAATATAAATACAATATTTTCGTTATCTTTATATAATCATTGCGATCGATCCCTGTATAAAAGCAATTAAACATGATCAATTACATTATAATTGTATGGTAATATTATTTCACAAGTGACAACTAGTGAGAAAGTACATTTGGTGAATGATATTTTAGGGTTGTACTCGTATTTCAAATAATTAATACAATTTAAATAATTTGTGAACGTATATATTATTATATATCTACACGCTACATGTTGGTCTTCTGCTTAATTACCAACAAGTCAACAACCCCTCGAGGTTGAGATTACTAGAAAATTTTAAATAATCTCTTCATTTTATAAGAAAAATGATGTATTAATTTTTTGTCTAAATAAAATTTACACCATTATTAAAATCAATATCAGAAATGGATGTGAATATTACATGTATTAAGAAATAATCAAGAATAAGATTAAATATATTATTTAGGTCGCTTGTCCTTAATCACTGATATATCCTTATCAGTTATCATTATAATTTTGTTTGTTATGCTATTCATTTATTTTAATTTTCCTAACTCTATCAAGGAAGGGCTTGACTCTAAAGAAGGCAACGCCTGAACTATCACAACAAGTGAACTTAAATAGCAATTTGCTCGAAGTGGATCAATATAATCCACAGATTTTTTTTATTTTATTTTTTTAGGAATCAACAGCAACTAATTAAACCAGCAGAATTAATGTTAAGGATATGGACAACCTCTACATTCCATTAATTTTTCCCAAAGCACCATAGAAATGACTAAGATATAGGAATCCAAATTTATACTAAATAAATCACACGAAACTTGTTGCAATTAACACCACTGTAAAAGTTGACAAGGGAGTCTACCCCTAGTGAATAGTGATATGCATTCCTTCATTTTCAAACATAAACTAGTTTTATACTACAAAATATTTAAAAAAAGAAAATTAGGTTATTTTTAAAAAAACTAGATGTATCAAAATTTTAATACCATCCCTAATTTTATTCACGAGTCCGGTGTAAATGATACAAAATAAAAGAGTGAAAATACTATGCCTTTTTTTTATGTAAAAAATCTTGAGATAAGTTTTCAAAAGAAAATAAAATAAAAAATTTGGACAAAGAAGTCTGATTTCCCTGGGTGAAGTCATGTCAGTGATTCGTCGACGCCGACAAGGACTTCACAGCACAGGTAGTTACAACGTCCAAACATTCCCCCTCCATGCTCCTTCCCCGGAAGGACGATTCCGTCATTTAACACCAAGGGCATATCCGTCCTACAAACATTAACATCACATAAAAATAAAAAAATTTAAATTACGAACGATCTCCATCTCCACCGTCGAAATATTCCATCCAACGGCCCCGCGCCTTCTCAGGACAAAGCGAGGGAACAAACGTGAACCGTGGATCCCTACTCACTCTCACTATAAAAAATACGCTCACTCACTCTTCTTCCCAATTATCTCTCTCTCTCACTCTTTTTTCTCTGCATTCATCACTCCCTCTTCATACAATCAGCATCACCACCGTTTCAACACAGGTACTTAATCCTCTAATGCTTCTTCTCTGGTTCTCTGTTTCTCTCTCTAGATCTGAAGTTAGTAAGTGTTTGAATTGTTTCAGGGGGGAAAATGAGAGAGATCCTGCACGTACAGGGAGGGCAATGCGGGAACCAGATCGGTTCGAAGTTCTGGGAAGTGGTGTGCGACGAGCACGGCATAGATCCAACGGGGAAGTATGTCGGTAACTCAGATCTGCAATTGGAGCGCGTGAACGTGTACTACAACGAAGCCTCGTGCGGGCGGTTCGTCCCACGCGCGGTGCTGATGGACCTGGAGCCGGGAACCATGGACAGCGTGCGGACCGGGCCGTACGGGCAGATCTTCCGCCCCGACAACTTCGTGTTCGGGCAGTCCGGCGCGGGAAACAACTGGGCGAAGGGCCACTACACCGAGGGCGCCGAGCTCATCGACTCCGTTCTCGATGTCGTCCGCAAGGAGGCCGAGAACTGCGACTGCCTGCAGGGCTTCCAGGTCTGCCACTCGCTCGGCGGCGGAACGGGATCCGGCATGGGGACGCTCCTGATCTCCAAGATCAGAGAGGAGTACCCTGACAGAATGATGCTCACCTTCTCCGTTTTTCCTTCGCCGAAGGTCTCCGACACTGTTGTGGAGCCTTACAACGCTACTCTCTCTGTGCACCAGTTGGTGGAGAATGCTGACGAGTGCATGGTACTTGATAATGAAGCACTCTACGATATCTGCTTCAGGACTCTCAAATTGACTACTCCTAGCTGTAAGTCAATTCTATAACGTATTGCTTCACTTGAAAGTCAATTTTACTAAATCAATTTACTAGAATGTTGGAAAAGTCGCCTTGGTTGCGGCTTCTGATAGTTGTTTGAAGTACAACCTCGAGGTGGTGGTTTAGTTCCACATTCGCTAGTGATACGGCTAAATTAGAGTATACAAGTGAGGTTCAAATTTACAAGTCAATTTTGTTGGGTTGTTAGGTCTAATTCGACTTTCTAAGGAGATATGTTCAACTTTTGAATGTTGTTAGCGAAATTAGTATGGTTTATACAATGTAGGAACTAGTTAAAATTATTTCAATTGAAAATCAATTCTAGAGTCTGGACCGGATCCATGATCCATGATCAACTCCTGGTAGAATTGTATTATATATGTCAACATTTACTTAATATTGTTGTACATGGACTGGTATTTGAAAGTGATTCTGAATATCAAACAAGGCATGCTAATGTGTTAATTGTGATTGTTTGTTTGTGTTTTGTTGCAGTTGGTGACTTGAACCACTTGATCTCCGCGACCATGAGTGGTGTAACATGCTGCCTTCGTTTCCCCGGTCAGCTGAACTCTGATCTGAGGAAACTGGCGGTGAATCTGATCCCTTTCCCTCGTCTGCACTTCTTCATGGTTGGATTTGCGCCTCTGACATCGCGTGGCTCTCAGCAGTACCGCGCATTGACGGTGCCGGAGCTGACACAGCAAATGTGGGATGCCAAGAACATGATGTGTGCTGCGGATCCCAGGCACGGGCGTTACCTCACGGCCTCAGCCATGTTCCGGGGTAAGATGAGCACCAAGGAGGTGGACGAGCAGATGATAAACGTGCAGAACAAGAACTCATCCTACTTCGTGGAGTGGATTCCCAACAATGTCAAGTCCAGCGTGTGTGACATTGCTCCAAGAGGGCTCTCCATGGCGTCAACATTCATAGGGAACTCGACCTCGATTCAGGAGATGTTCAGGAGGGTGAGCGAGCAGTTCACGGCCATGTTTAGGAGGAAGGCTTTCTTGCATTGGTACACTGGGGAAGGCATGGACGAGATGGAGTTCACAGAGGCAGAGAGCAACATGAATGACCTTGTTTCGGAGTACCAACAGTACCAGGACGCCACTGCTGAGGAGGAAGGGGAGTATGAGGATGAGGAGGAAGATGATGTTGAAGCAGATCACATGTGAAGAATTACTGAATGAATGAATGCGAAGATGCTTTTGTCTTTACTTATGCTATGTGATGCGCAACGTGAAGATTGAAGATTGTAATTATAGTGTATGTACGGTTTGCGGGACAATACTTTGATGAGCCTGGTGGAGTTTGGGACCTTTGGGTACACATGTTATGCGGCACCTATCTGTTTGTTCTTACATTGGCTTGCTTTTAATTTTTTTCTTGTCCATCTGGTATATTGAATCATGTTTCCGTAATATTTTGTTTGTTATTCTTATGCATGGCTTTTGTCTACATTGGATGGATTCTTAGAATGTCTTTTATGTTCAACAACCTTGTGCTGCCCGTGTTACTTAGTAATGTCTGAGAATGTTTTTGAGGATAATTCCGGGGAGAGAGGAACAAAGAGTCCAATCAGTGAAATGCGAATAAATAAGAACCAAAAGGAAACTACTTAACGGGTGAGTAAAAACTGAAAGTTTTATCACGCAACAGAATTAACAAAATACGAAGGCCAATATTTTGTTCAAGGAGATTTAGAAAACGAATTTGTTCAAGGGGATTTGAAACAAGAAATCAAAAGATGAGTAGTTAGAGCATCTCCATCAGCAGTTTCTTGGAGAGTTGCTTAGGTGAAGATATCTTGTAATTTCTTCACTATCGGAGCAAATCATCTATGTGGCAACAAAAAAGGCTTCAGCATAAGATCTGTTGCTTCAATAAGAAACGGTTCCTTAGCAATGAATAATCATGTTACACAGAAAAGTACCACCAACCATTGGAGCATAATTAAGTGAGAATAAAAAAAAACACTACAAGTGTGAATTTCTTAAAATTTCTCACCATTGGATTAAATTGAAGATGTTCTTAGAGAGTATAGAATTTTTTTATTTTTTTTTTTATAAGCAAAGGTTAGAGAGTATAGGATTATCCTACCGTACTAGTAGTTAGTTTTGTAAATCTTCATAGTCAAATTTTTGAAGTATCTATATATTAAAAGACCGCATTCAGAAAAAAAAAAATGTTAAAAGACCGGGTGCAAATTTGAGTTTGAAAGCTTCTATACTAATGAATTTATTATTTTTTTTAGAGATGAATTTATTCTTAAACAAATAAAAATATACATTCAAAAAGATTTGTTGACAACTTTTAGAGACGCGTTAAAAAAATTAAAAGAAAAATACATGAAGTATTTCACGAATGTTATTTATTGTATATTTCAACTTTCCACAGCAAAGACTTGGGAAAGTTTAGTTACAAGCATATCTCTTACATGTAAGATTTAGTCCCCCAAAATATAATTGGTTATGTCACTTCAATTTTTTATTTTATTTTTTTATCTTTTTGTTTTAAGTAAATTACATCTGCACCCCTTGCTTTAGTAATATTAAGTTGATGTTAGTTTTTTAAATGAATTTATATTTAATTTTAATTAATTTATTTAAAATATCGTAATTACATTTATATTTAAGTAACCAAACATGATTCATCTTCCTTTTGTTTTGTGATTCTGTTCTTCTAAGGGAGAGAAAACTTCTTCCTTTATTATTAGAAATATATTAGTTATATAACATAAAAAGTTAATAGAATTAATTTTGTTTTCGTAGGTGAAAGTGTATTGAAATAAACATAAAAGTGTTGCTATGATTTACTCTTTTCTTTTTCTTCCTCTCTTTTGGTGAAAAAAAACTACATTATTAGAAATATATTAGTGACCAACCATTGGATTCAATTCAACCAATAGTTATTTTTTCCTCTTTAAACATAGTTCGTTTTTACTGGTATATAAAAGATGGACCAAGAAAATTGGCACCTTAAGTTGAATAACTTTTTTGTTTTGGCCCAAATTTAGTTAGTAGAAGTTAGCATATGCAACATCTTATTGGATGAATTGGGCCATGTCTCCAAGATGGACTATCATCTTGTGATTCTTGTCATATTGAACTTGATATTAATTTGGAAAAAAATAACAAGAGAACTTGACATATGCCATTTTATCTTCTTTTATGTGGTGCACATGCAGTTTACATCATGAAGTTATAAAATTGTAACGAACTTGTTTTCAAAATTTACCTGTGAGGCTGTGAATCAATGCAAGAATATGCATTTGCTGTAATTTTATCTTTGTCTTAGGACTTAATTATCCTATAGCGTTTGTTTCTCTATTTATACAATTTTGTATACCCAGACGTTAAATTTTGATATTAATACCATATTTCAAAACAACCCTATTCAGAAACATTTTTTTTCTTCATATTTTTATGCTTCCATTCCTAGTAGGGGGACACAGAATTTCCTAAAATTTTAAACGATTACAATAATTTTATTATGCTGTGTATAAAATACATAGCCTTTCTATTGGGCTATCGCATGAACCAACCACCATTATGTCATTATTGGTGGCTACCATTCATGCATCTTTGACTAGTCGCTTTCTTTCCTAATCACTCTTCTACCACCGCCGGAATTAGAGTTTTGGGTTCACATTTAATCCGTTGAATAAATGGGTTAGAACTAAGTATTTATATATATGAAAGAATAAATTATGCACTAATAATTATTCTTTATAAATCATTTAACAGTAATTTTTCTATTCTAAGTGTGATTATTCAATTCATATTTAGTGTATTTATTTAATCAAATGAATTGACTTAAATTTTTTGTATTCATACGTTGTTATGAAAATAATTTATTTAATGAAAAGTTTAATGTTAGATTTCATCATATATAAAAATTCTTGAGATAATCACGATATCACAGATGAGAGATTAGTATTCTATTTTCAATTGATTAAATGTATTTAAACTTAAATTTATTTTGTTTGATTAAGTGTCCTAGTCCACACATTAAGTTGGTCAAATGCAAACCACACAAAAAGAGATATGTAACGGTTAAAAAAATTGATACAAATTATAAATTTTTTATTTTTTTTATATCTTTTGTAAAAAAGATTAAAAAAAATATTTTTTTAATTTTAAAGGACTAAAAAAATGACTTTTTATACATAGGACAAAAAAAATATGACTCATCAAAATTTGATCATTAGATTCAGATGTTAAAACAATTCTTATGCTTGAAAATTGCTATTTAACATGACAACTACAATTTTTTTTAATACAAAATCTAATAATAATAAAAATTCTTATTATCACATCATATATATTAATAGATGGGATGACATGATAAAATTATAAATTCTTATTAAACATTTGTTTAAAATTATATTTTAATTTTTTTGAAGGTATGTAAAAACTAAGAATATAATTTTTGAAGGTTCTTATATTGTTTTTTAATCTATTTTTATTTATTTTTACTCTCACCAAACACATATGTGTAAGCTAATTAAAGATTAAATAAGAAGTATGAAAATGTTTATTCTTAAAATTTGAAAATAACATAAATAAAAATCTTTCAAATTTTCAATGATAATACGTGTAAGTTAAACTTATTTAACATTACAATAACACAAGTGAGAAGATTTAATGCTTCCACAAACTACTTTACTAATCCAGCTTTAAGATTGAAAAGTGGGGCCAACATGAGACAAAAATAAGCAACAATATATATCTAAGATAAAGTTGCTCTTAATAGTTAGTGGCTGATGAGTGATGACACTCAGTGTGTTGTCTCTTCGAGTATTCCAAGTTTATTCTTTGAAAAATAAAAAAAGTAAATGATTTTTTTTTATCAATTAAAGTAAATGTATAGATATACAATTTAGTTTCCATAGTTTCTCTTAATTTCGATTTAATCCGTATATTTTAAAAATTTGGTCCTGAATATCTATAATTTCAATTTAATTCTGAATATTTATAATATCTATACACTATTTTTAATAAAAAAAAAAATAGTTTTCAATTTATATTGAGAAATTTTATGATTAAAAACAAAAATGGGTAATGAAAAGTATTATAAAATAAATAACTTATGATGTGCTTTGTCCTTAAGTCCCCACTAATGTTACTGTCAGTAATTGGGCTGTCTTTTCAGCAAATTTAGAGGAGTGAGTGCTGCCATGCTTAGACCCACATGCAACCCACCAAGTTAAGATGTTGGATTTGTTTGCCTCATTAATACTTTTTACTTTTGGTTTATACTTTATACTACTATACAATACTTCTCTTTCTCCTGTTTTAATTTTTTTTATTTATAAATTTTGTTTTCCTGTCCATTAGCCTGTATAAGCGTGGATAAGACAGATATTATGCATATGTGGCCAATCATATTTTTCTAATTTTTTTCATTTGCCTAAGCAAGGATAAGATAAACATATACTTTTTAAAGTTCACACTACTACAAATAAAAAAAACACCTTTCACATCGGTTCGGAATGGTTTTTAACATCGGTATAAAACTGATGTTGATATGAGCGACGAGGAAAACCAGTTTTGACATCGGTTCTAAAGTTAAACGATGTAGTAAAGCTGCCAAAAGTGCAAATATATGTCACGTCCGATGTAGAAAGTGCACATTTTACATCAATTGTCATAAAACATATTTCGCACTTGGAGTTTAGATTTAATGAATGATCAATGTTGATGACAACATATTTAACTAAAGATTCCTTTTGTGTTGTTGATTTGTATACATATTTAATTTGATCAATTAATTTACTCTTCCTCAGCTAAATAGGTTAAATAATTTTGTTAATTTTATATTTGCTTACACTTTTATTTTCTCAATTTATTTTCATCACTTTTGATTTTTAAAATTATTTTTTTAACAATTTTAATACTTTTATTAACAAAAAAAATATAAAACTCTGAATTAAAATTCAGTTCAGATTTATTTTTTGCCAAATACATTTTTATTTTTTAAATTATATTTCAAAATTATAAAAATCGATAACTACCTTCAAAGAGATTTTAATTAGTACATAGTTGTCCTTATTATTACTCTTGTCACCACAATCATACTAACTTATCAATAAACACATATTAACATAGTCAATTAACGTTCAAAATTAACCATTTAACACAAAAAATAATAAGTTACTAAAAATGCCAAAAAAAAAAAAAGAAATTACGGCACAAAAAATATTGAAAAAAAATTAAAGAACCAAAATTATTGCAAAAAATAAAATTTTAGAAAACATTAAATCCTTTTATATATTAAGAATGAATTGAAATACTGGTAATAATTGATTATAAAACATTAATTGATAAATTTTATTAAATTAAAAGTGAATTATAAATTTTGCCTCCTAATAACTTCTAGACAGAACTAGGTTATAATTCTGTGTAATAAACTAATAATCATTTTCATTTCAGTAATGAGAATTCTTCTCTCCACAAACTTTCTTCTTTTCCAAAACTATCACCATTTCCTTAACACTGAAGTTTTCCATCTAAACTCTATCAGCCATTCCCACTTCCTAGTTGCAGGTGTTAAAAAGCTTCAATATTCTTCTGTGTCTGACAGTAGTACTATTAAATAGTTTCTATTAATTTCTTTGGGGATATATATATATATATATATATATATATATATATATATTTATACCAAATTTATAATAATGAGTTAAGTAGGGGAAGGAAGGCTGACATTGATTGGAACTGATCGAGTTCTACTTAAATGTCACTAGTTACCAACCAACAATAAGTAATTGATGTACTACAGTAGTAAAAGCACTTTGGTATTGATATTGAACGTGTGGCACTGAAACCTGTCTTCACTCTTCAACAAGCAGGTAGCTTAGTATACTTACGATATAACAACCTCAACCTCGATATTAATTTTAAGAGTATAATATTAATTTAAAATTATTTTATATCATTAATTAATTATAATTTATTATTATAATAACTTTTAAAATAATTTTATAAAAATTAATTATCTTATTATAAATAAAAAATTATAATTAATTGATGAGATAAAATAATTTTATATCGATATCTCTTATTCTAAATATTACTATTTTATTTTATGATCACCGGTGCACTTCCTATGTTTATGACCTAGTCTCCACTATCATTTTTCTGAAAATAAAAAATTAAATTATCATTTCCACAACTAAAATTACTAAAATGTTATTACATTCTAATGAAAAGCATATATAAAAGATTTTTTTTTCAAACGAAATAAAGATACTTTATTTAAAAAGTTGTTCAACAATTATATGTAAAAAAATTGTCTTTATTCGTTTCGAGAGTAGGAAAGTAAAGAAAATTAAGGATTTTTTTTTGGGGGGTGGGGGCGCGCGGGGGAAATTAAAGAAAAGGGCATTGAGAGAAATTGAACTCTTGTTTTTTTACATGGTGAGAAATTAAACTTCTATCCTACTTTTACGACACATTGCATTATATATATAATTATAATACTAAGATGGTCCCATGGTATTTGATCGTTCGTTTACTTAATTTGATGAAATTGTGCGTTGTCCAAAAAAAAAAAAAAAACTACTTTTAAGCAGTGTCTATTTTTTCAATATCTCCACCAACTAATAATAATAATAATCAAGGGGTATTTGGCAAGCTTAGGAGGTCAACATCTAAAAAAAAACAAATCACAAGTTAATACGACAACATGGGCAATTAAAATGAGATTGTGGATAAAATCATGACCCTCAATTCGTGGTATACATCCTTCTTACGTTGTCATAGTCTCTATATATGCATAACGTGTAAAATGTTATTTCTACTTTTGGGAATTGCTTATAGAAGATAAATTGCTACAAATGACACGTTTCTCTGCTAATTTGTTGTTGAAGAAGAAGAACTGAGAAGGGTCTTAATTCTTTTGTTATCCTAGTGCTCTGCTATACGTGCTATTTAATTATCTGGGGTCATGTAGCTGCTGCCAAGTGTCAAATGGATTAGAGTCAGAATAGAAAGTCACTTTCCTTTGTCCTTTCATTAATGACAGTTCATACATTGGAAAATGAGAAAACACGAGAAAGTACTTTTTCATGTGAGTGGGAGTCATATTGGAAGATCAAACAGGAATCAAGAAAAATATGAAATGCATGTGTCATCAATATATATAAATTTATTTCTATTTCTATTTTAACATTAAAACGGTAGGGTAATTTATATAATGCCTTGTTAATTATGATCCTTAAGACACTGACTATAGTGACTGTATTCGAATTTATGATGAAAATATAGTAACATGTTTTTATATCTTTTGTATTTTAAAAATTACATTTATCGGATAGATGAAATAATTAACTATCCAAAATTTACACTTATTTTCTTTTTTAAGAGATCGGAAATGGATCAAATTTGTTCCATAAGTGTGGCTAAAATCTGTACAATAAATAAATAAGAGGAGCAATCTGAATAGGATACTCCTCAATCTAACCTATCTCCCTAGCATTGAAATTTAACTGAGCTACAATTGTCCGTACGTTTGATGAAGTGAAGACTTAAGAGTGGAAGTGTGTAGTACAATAATTGAGCAATACCTTGCAATCTTCAATAACAGTGTCTAAAGAGTTTCTTACACAATTTTACTTAACTGATATCCAAATTGTTCATAAATTTGCTTATCTTTCTGTTTATAGGAAATTGGACGGTGAAACAAATTAAAGTTCAAACGTATGTCAACATGACACTGAACGTAATTAAAGTGCTAGTATATGATTAGGCCGGGAAAGTACATATGTTATGAAAAGTTAAAAGGGTGACATTTTTGGTTTTGATAAGTTTATTTTAAATAAGCAACATCATGTAATTCACTCCCAATATCCACTTTTTTGTATTTAAAAAAAAACAAACTCTCTTTTGGACCTATATTGTATATTTTAAGAAAAAAACACCCCCTTTTATATTCGATTGGTTCAACTTACGAATTCATTCGTTAATTTATAGCATTGTTGTGGTTCTCAACTTCCAGGAAATGGATTTTCTGCTGTTGGAAAAAATCTAGACAACTTAACAAGAATATCTATCGCTAATTTTTTTTATGCACTAAAAAGATAATATAAAACAATATTTGAATTTTGAACCATTAGATTTTGAATGCAGGACGACCCTGCAGTCATATAGCTGAGACTGCAGGGAAACCTGGTACAAACATGTCTTATACTATGTTTTAAACAAACTGTTACATGGTTTTCGAGAGAAAAATAATTATTAATCCAACGTATTGTTTATGTATGAATTAATTTTAAATTTATAAAACTTACACTATTGTTCTACTACTACTCGTACATCATTAAATTATTAATCCAACGTCTCGAAAGTGATTTGAATTAATAAATAAATGTTATCCATATATTTTGTTACTAAATAAAGTGATAGTAAATTTTTAAGTAGATTAGAATTCAAGCTTATATTTATTTTGATTTAAACCCTCATAACTATTCCGCAGCTGAAATTATTATAAACCCACTACCTACCATCACACAGATTCCGCACAATTCCATGAACAAACCAAGACTTAAACATGTGTTCAGTTTCATAAATATTGCCTATCGTTGGTGTTGAAGAAGACCAACTAGAATAACTCATTCATTGAATATATCACTTTTAAAACCACATTAAAATTCAAAGCCATCAATAGTTGCTTCAATTTTTTCAATTTCTCATCATGAATTTGAGAGTCAGAATATATTCAAGATAGGTAGAAGTTATGTTTGAAGGACAAAATAAGGCAGCAAATGATTTTTTTTAAAAAAATTCCATTTTCCTCAAAAGGAGAAATGAAATTAAACACAACATCATTGAAAAAATTGAAAATTAAACAATTTAATTTCAAGTTTTAATTTTTTAAGATTTTGTTTGGAGGGGGTTGCCTAAGTTAAACTATAATTAAGGACAAAACACATTGTTAACTTTAACTCGATTGAAATAAAAATCATGATAAAACCGTGCATCGCATATGAAATCATAAATAACTAGTTCTGTTTTTAATAATAAATCCAAGAGAGGGAATAATTTTATCTCTCTGCGATTTATGATGTTAAATAAAATATTACAAAAAATGGAAAACGGACAATTAGGAAACAATTTTACGCATGCAGGGGATGAGGCGGCGTGACAGAAAATTTAGCCTAAAAAATGCAGAGAATATTCGCCAAATAAAAAAAAAAGAAAAAGAAAAAGAAATAAGAAGACGATGAGAAAGAGAAAGAGTCAAAATGGGACAGCTAGTGTCTTGTTGTGTGGCAGCAGCATAAGCATAGAATAGAGATAGAGAGTGGTGTTGTGTTGAGTTTTTTGTGAAACACGCAAATTCGAAGAAGCATGAATTGGATTGGTTGGTTATTTTTATTGTTATTACTACAATAAAACAAAACAACAAAGAAAGTCAAGCCGACAACACATAAAATCCTCCTTACTTTTGCACGTTCTCTCTCTCTCTCGAGTCATGGTCATAATCATATTCATACCATCCATTTTCCTTCTTTTTTTTTTTTTAAATTAAATGGTGGAATATTTAACCTTGCCAAAGCAAATTGTCCAATGCCATTCATCAAGGGTCATGTTCACCCCCCCTCTTATTCATATATATATATACTAATTCTATTCTATTCTATTCTTCTATCACAAACCAAACCCACACAAGAAGAAAAGAGAAGAACAAAAGGACTCTGACTTTGACTTTGACCAACTTTTTAAGTAACTAGGAGTAGGATGGATGGAAATTAAGGTTGGAACTTGGAAAATCATAAGCTTAAATTGTATTATTAATAATAAAAAATTGTAACCACATTTGGTCGGAAAAGATTTAATAATCAGCAAAATCACTTACTAAATTTATCATATGCTAATGAATACTGAAAATTGTATTCTTAGAAGTAAAAAGGCTTTAAAAAAATGATTCAATGTTATTTCATATTAAAATTCTTATACACCTGCTAACATGTATAATCACATCTAGGAGTTTCATGATACTAACTTGCATGAGACTCTAGTTATGTGACAAGAAAAATGTCAAGAAACAATCGAGATTTCTATAGACAATCGTTATGGAAGCAAGTCAAATTTCAAAAGTAGAGGTGCCAAGTTAGGATCCTCTTCTAAATAAAAAATCTAAGAAGAACAAAATTCCTATGTACGTCCAACTCCTATAAATTGGGAAATAAACAGTGATTGAATGTTTACTTCCCTCTCAACCGGAATAATGCCATGCAATTCCAAATGTTGAATGGATTTTGTTATTTTCTAGAGTCAAGGAAGGGGACCAATCTTCAAACCATGTAGAACAAGCAGCTTGGAAATGCTGCTGCTAAATTTGCTGGTCCACCATAGAATAATAGCTTCATCTTCTACCACCATTGGCCCAGTTCCTATTGTGATGTGCAGGTTTGAAATGCTGACTTCTGTGGACACCTTGTTTCGGGATTTCGTTTATTTCCATCACTTGTATTGTTCTCTGCCTCTTGGCTGCAAGAAAGAATTAGAGGTCAGTTTTCATCAAAATTACTAATAAGCAACTGAGAAATGTTGCACAAAACAATCATCATGTGTTGTAATTTCCAAAAGTTGATAAGCCAAATCGAAACATTTAAGGTATGGAATTTAACATTGTAGTAAAAGATTCTCTAAGAATGTAATCTAAAAATCAAATGTTATGACAGAATATAACCATAGATTTTGGACAAGGAAAAACAAACCTTTTTCAACTTGTTGATAGCTCTCTTGAAGTTTCCTCTTGGTGGCTTCTAGCTTCACTTGGATGGCCGCATCATCAGAACGCATAGATTTCTGATAGAGAAGAGAAAAAAATTAAGGTAAGACTAAGTCTAAGAGAGAACTCAAACCAACAAATGCACAAAAAGATTAGATTTTTCCTTACATCTAGTTGGCCAGTGAGAGGCCTCTTTGTGATTGAATTGTTCTCTATTTTTTGCTGCCTGTTTGGCTCCATGTTGTTACTTTTTCTCTGCACATTTGATTTTGGGAGTCGGCCAGGCGCAGAATCAGCTGTTACTGGTTTATTTGGCCTCACAGGCACAGCAGCCTCATTTTTCTTTGGTTGTTGCTGACTCTTGACATCTCTGTTAACGACGGCTACCTCACGGGGAGCCTGTGACTTCCTCTCTACAACATGAGAGTCAAAAGATGGCTTTCGGCCATTGTTCTTGCTGAATGGCCCACCTGGTCGAATATCTGAAAAAAAAAATCACCATTCATGATCATCAATATAAGACCATGGCAGGGGATCCAACTACAGAACCATACAGCAAAAGCTAGCATGACAAAGGATGGGAGATTGAAAATTAACTTACTTCCAATATCGTCCATTCCATCAAAGAACTGCACCGTTGACAGATACGATCCAACAGGGAGAACTAAAAGTCAGTCTCTAAATATCAAAGCTTGGAACGAGACAAAGTCGGTAAAGGAAGAGAAAATACCTGTGACAGTTCCATTGAACCAGCTTGAGTGAGAAAGAAAGCACCCTCATCCAAGGGAGGTGATGGAAGTCCTTCTTCTTCTTCTTCATCATCATGTACAGTAGATGGGTTCAATGAATCGGGTGTGGCTTCTTCTGAAGCTACAAAGCATGTGCCTTCTTCTGAAACTACAAAGCATTTAATAATTCAAAAAACCGACTAAGATGATTCTAATTGTAACTAGATGAAGGCAGATAAAAATTTCTACCTGCGATAGCTGTGGTTTCAGTGACCTTGACCCACTCATCTACCACTGCTTTCCAGCAACTGCAAAGTCAGGTGGAGAAGTTTAGAATGTGATAGCATAAGTAGCTAACTTAAGTAGATGAAATGCAGTAGCATAAGTATGATTTGCATAGAACGTTAATTGGCTATTCACCTATCTAAGGACCTTAATTGAAGCTAAAAAAGAATTAATACATCAGTTCATTAGTTGATGTTGGTTGATCTTCAACAACACTATGACTATAAACCACAGATGGGTCATCCCAACAAAAGTGGATTATATTTGACCTTCATTCTCTAGTGCGCACACACAATAAGAATAAACAGACCCCTAATTGGAATCAAAGATAGATAGACTCACCTAACTTCTATAAAACAAATCAATCAACCAAATTATACAAAGATCAAAAACAAACATAAGGAAAGAACGAATTTATACTTGATGAGGGTCTTGGCAAGTTGACGAACGTCCTTCGACACATGCTTTCGGAGAGGATTCACAGCCTTGCCAATCTCAGTTACCTGGAAAAGTTAAAGAACAGTGAGAAAAGGCAAAGAACAAATTGCCCAAAAACATGCTTAAAATGGTAGACTCACGGAATGAGTAACAATTAACAGACAGAAATATTAAATTCAATTCAAACCTTCAAACAGTCCACGGTGAGCTCCAACAGTTGAAGCCTCCTCAAAGAATCAAGTATCACAGCCTCAGACTGTTGCAACACGAAACAAAGCAGCATAAGCATAACCATGAACCATAGCATACAAAACAATTCGAATCTTCAAAAGAACAACCAAATTGCCATCCAACAAAACTCTAATCAAACATTCAAGTAAATCTTGCAACACAAAGAAGTAAAGAAAGTAAATTGCAACACACCTCATCAGCACGATTACGCAGAACATCCCTGATTCTCATAATCTCCCCCACATACTGAGACTGCTCTTCCAACTCATCACTCAATGCCTCAGCCTCGTCAAAGCTAAGATTGCTACCAAGATTGGCATCCCTCTCCTCATTTCCATTGACCTTGCTCTCATTGCTTGCCCCTTCAATTGCAAACTCAACCTCATCTCTCTCATGATGATGATCATCCTCAACATGACCATGACCATCATGATCATGTTTCTCTTTAGCATCAGAACCCACAGCCAAGTCCACATGATCACACCCCACACAGCGAGTCAACCTTGCAGAAAACAGCTTCTCAGCAATTCCATCCCTTCTCACTCTGAACTCCTTGGGGCAATCCGAAGCCGCCACAATTATGGCGTGCTCAATTATCTCGAATATGTCCGAATTCGCTGACCCGAAGTACTTCCTCCACTCGTCCAGTGACCAAGACTTCATCTTTGCAGATCCAATGTTTTGAAAAATCAAACTTTGATTCTCATTAAACGTGATCGCCCTCGCTGGGATGGATGATGCCGTCTTCTCGATCCCTGAAGGCAGTAACGATGCAGCAGGGTCAGAAGGGTAAACAGATTTCGGAAAATCAATCAATGGTTCTAAAGCCTTTATATTTACTAAGATTTTCTTTCTCCCAAACCCCCCGTTTATGATAAAATTCAAATGGATTGATGGAAATGGATAGATATATGGATAGATATGGAGATGATAAGAACAACAACAGAAGCAAGAAACAAGAACCCAACACGCGTATATGCAGATAAATGACAAGAAACAACGTCGTCGTGTTTGTTTGTGTTGCTGTTCTCTGACGTTACACAGACCAAAAACCTCAGGGAGAAAGAAAATAAAGAAAGACCTTTTTTTTCTTTTCAAAAAAGATAAAAAGATAAAGAAAAATTAAACACCCGGGAATTAATCGCAAGAAACGGTGAAAAAAGGAAAAAGAAAAAAGAAAACCAGAATGTTTCTTTGGTTGTTTCTTTCTACCTATCGCAGTAGTGTACGTAATGTTGTTGCACCGAGGAGACAGAACAAACGCGTGCTTAAGAAAACAGGTTCTTCTTGTTCGAGGAACGAGAAAAACCCACTTGAAAGAGAGAGAAGCGGTGTTATGTGCTGTGTTGCGAAGAATGGTGGTGATGGTCTTTTTGGGTGTGTTTTGACTTTGATCAAACAGAACAGAAGAGACGCAATGCTTTGAGAGAGGAAAAAAGGTTTCTGTGAAAAGTGTAGAAAAATAGAGAAGGTGTGAGTATTTGAGTCTCTCTCTCCTCGATCTTTTTCTTGATTCTTTTTTAATGATTCTGGGATTTGTTTTATCTTTTTTTTTTGAAATGGGGATTTATTTTATCTTTAGGTAAATAATAAATGATAAAGATAAAAAGAGTGGAGCATGAACTAATAATAAAAATTAAAAAAAAATAAAAATAAAGTAGTAAGTAGGTAGTGAATGTGGCACGATATAGATAGATAGGACCGAGGAAGCGGTTCTGAGAGAGCGAGTTAAGTGGGGCCCACCACTCAGGGTAGGGTATGAGACTATGACTATATGAGTTCTATCACTTCTCTCTCTATAGTAATTATTAATTTTTTTTTCTGAAAAATAAAATATTATTAACAATGGTCAATTAAATCAGTTTTTCATAATTTAAAAAATATACTGACTTTTTTATTATTTTAGTGAAAAAACATTAATTATACTTTTGACTTTTCGAGGTAACAATTTCTTAATTTTAACTGCTTCTCCCCAATTTTAAATTCTGGTATATATATTGACAAAATGAAAAACCATAGTAATATAAAAGTTATTTTATTTTATGTCACTTTTTATAATCCAAGTTATTTGACCAGGATCCTGAGTCTAATCTAGGGATAGTTCTGAAAATGCTTATACTGATTTTTTTTGTTGTTGTTGAATATGCTTATAATGATGTATAAACTAAGTTTTGTTTAGTATTACTCTGTCCATTTGTTATTAAAAGCCAGGTTTAAATATTACACTTAAATGATACATATATTAATTAATTAATAGTTACTTTTTAAGGGGATACGAATGCTTAATATTAATACATATATTAGTTAATTAATTAATTAATATTTACTTTTTACACTAAAACAATTAATGAATTAATTAATGTTTACATTTTTTTTATCGGTATTAATGTTTACATTCAATGTGACTGTTTCTTGCGTTAAGAAAATAGTATTGACATTAAATAGTTTAGTGATTATTTATTTTTTTGAGAGAGTTTAATGATTATTTATTTGATTTTAAAAAATATATCTTTTCTTAAACTAATATATGTGTAAAATTTACTAATTTATTTTTAAAATTATCATTCAAATAACGTATCAGTATCTAAGACAAAGTTATATGCATGTAAAATCATTTTTTAAAGATAAAAAAATTAACATACTTCTGAGTATAAATGAAGAGTTATAATATGATTGTTAAATATTGTAAATCATTTTACATTATAATCGTGGATGCAATTCCATTAAACTCAACTTTTAATAATTGTTTTTAAAAAAAATATGTAATTTTGAAGAATTAAAAAAATATATCATTTCTTATTATGAATTTTTATATTTTTTTTCAACTATTTTAAAGCCCTATAAATAGGATAACTACTATATCCTTCAAAAATATGTTGTTTGATGTACCGACAAGATATGATAGCGATATCTTATCTTATCATTTATCATATTTGTAGTGTTTTTTTTTTTTCTATACCAATGATAAGTTGGATTAAAATCTATCAAATAAGATAAATTTTCTTTCTTCTTTCTTTAATTTTTTTTATTCAAAAAAATAATAAATTCATCGATTCTATCATTTAAGGATTAACTTTCTTTATTTACATGATATTTAACAAAATCAATAATTTTGTATAAATTTTAACTAATTAAATAAAGGAGTATGAAAAAAATAAATCACAAGAATGAGTATGAGACATTAATAATTTTTTTTATTTAATTAAACATAATTTATATTATATTTCTTTGTTATTATATTTATATCTAGTGTGTCCTAGACATCGAATGCAATTATAACTTTTTTTTATTTTTCATTCTATCTTCCTACCGTATTATCTTATCTTATTATATTTGTATATCTTATCTATATTGTGCATTGTCCATGAAACCGATCCTAAATTTTAACTTCAATACACTATTATAATAAAGTCAAATACTATTTTTTTTATAGGAAAAATGGGTGTTTGCCCTTATACTTGTTCAAATTAATTTTAGTTTCTATACATTTAAATTAATGAAAATAATCTTTCAACTTTTAAAATTATATGACTTTGATCTAGGAATGATAATGGTATGGTAGGGTATTATAATATTCGTGTTGTCATTTTAATTTTCATCCTTATACTTTCTAAGTACCTATATATCTATATCCGCATCCGTGACTCACACTTTTTATATATAAAAAATTGACAATCATAAAAAAAAATCCATATATAATATTAAAATCAAACAGACATTAATTTATAACTTGTTTTACTTTGAATTTATAATCAAAAATAATTCTCCAGACAAAAATAATTCACTATGAGCACAAGACAAAAATATGTGCCAAGACTCTATTAGCACTCTATTACTAATAATACCTCTTCACTTTAACTATCTTGTTTCATCTTTGAATTTTTTTTATTTATTTTTCACTATCTCTCATTTTCTTTTTATTTCCCATTTATCAAAATTGATTGGAGTTGGACTGTTAGTCGATCAGTTTGATCCTTCTCTGTTTTTTTTTTTTTTTCCCTTGAAAAGCATGCATTTGGACGGGACCCGCTCCTAGTTAGGCAAAAGTTAGAACAAGTACAAAAGTGATTGAATTGATGCCAAATCGGTAAAAACCAGTGAAAAAACTGGTTTGAAGTTTGAACACATATTTCTAAACTGTGTTTTCTTTTCTATTTTTGAATTTAATCTAAAAAAAAATTAGAATAAAATAAAAATATTTTGGTATGTTATTATTTTATAATTTTTATATTATAAAACGTATAATTTAGTTATTTATATTATTTTATTACTTAAATAATTACATAATAATCAAACTATAAATTTAATTATTACCAATTCAACCATTTGAACTAATAAACTGTTCAATTACCAATCTAATTTTGAAACATTTATGGTAATTAAAAAATATTATTTCTATTTTTATTCAAGTTCCTTCTTTTTTTAACATATATTTATGGTAATTTTATATTTATTAGTAAAAAAAAAAAACGCAGAAATAAAGTGCCTGTCGAACACTAGTTCATATATTACTGTATAAATTATCATTCTTTTTTTTATTAGCATTAATTATCATTATAATAAAAAGTATAGTTGAAAAAAATATTATTAATGTAAAAAATTCTATCATTATGAACTATATGATAATTTATCCCATTAAATTATAGTGTGGGGGGGATTTATCGCAATGATGTTTAAGAGTTTAGACTATCCGTAAATTCGAACAGATCCAAATTAATTCAAATTAAGGTAATCAGTTTGTTCGAATTTTGGTAAATGTTTGAATCCAATTTAATACAATTATGATTCTATCACTCATGAATTGGGTAACAGATTCTATATTTAGAATCCGTAATCCAACCCAACTTGTACCATATAATAATAATAATTTTCAATGGAATAATAATAAACTTTACGGTCTCACCACATTTCAATTGAATTTGAATGAAGAATTGAGAGGTAAAAGCAGGTGAAATGGTTTGGGAGACATGTAGAAATGGGTAGGCGGTGGCCTAGAGTTGGACGTGTTGTTATTTGGAAGTGAGAGAAGACACATGTTTGGTGCCATCGAAACATTTTCTTTCATCAGAATGGCGGGTATCACACGTTCGCACTCATAAAAAATGTGTTGTTAACATTTCTAAAATTGATAAATATTTTTTGACTAAATTATACAAATCTATCATAAGATTTAATCAAATCTCTTCTCAAGATAGTATATTAGTATTAGCTCACAAAAATACTTGAAATTAAGAAAGAAAAAACATTTATTTTTTGTGAATAAATTATACAAATCTCTTATAAAATACTTGAAATTAAGATAGAAAAATATTTATTTTTCTCTAGATAGTATTAGCACACAGTTTTTAAGAATAAATTATACAAATCTCTCATTAGATTTATATATCATTTAACACATTCATGTGTCATTTGTAGAACTGCTCACTACAAACCCTTAGAGCTGTGTTGTGTATAAAAAAAAGTGTGAATGTTTTTCTTTGCGCATCTAATATAGAACATGAGCAACGTTAATATAGAGCCAGGAACAAAACCACATGGCAGAAAATCCGGCATGTTGGCTTAATAGTGTTCTACCTTGTTGATGATCAGTTAATAATGCCAGCATTAAACACCAATAACTCGATTCAGCAGCGGCCTAATAAGTCGTTAGATTAGGACCCAAAATGAATCAACAATTTATTAGTCTAAAAACTAGCTATTTAATTATTTAGTCATCACTTAGGGTGTGGAATACATGTTATGAGTGGGTATAATTATTCTGTGGTGCTCTCTCATAAGGCTGTCGACCATTTTTACCAGTATAATTTTTTGGGAATCATCAAGGATAAATAAATTAGATGGAAGATTATGTGGTACACAGTGGTTTGGATAGTTTGGAGGAGTAGAAATAACATTTTATTTAACAACAATGTTTTCAATTTACAAAATTTATTACAAGAGATTTTATTTCATTTTTGGCGCTGAATAAAAGTCGTTAATGTATCATTTTGTTATTTTTCTCACATAACGATGCCTTAATCCTAACTATTGTCTTTTGAGTGCATAGGATATATAATTTTTTGGTGGATACAATAATACTTTATCAATATAGTAACATATATAATGGGAGTTAGTTTGATTGGGTTTGTTTTTTTGGTAGAATTTTAGGTATAGTGCCATGGCCTTTGTTGCCCTTGGGTATTGTTTGTAGCCATAACCAAGGTTGATTTGCAACAAAAGTTCATGCTTGATTGGGATAGGTTGGATTATATCTGTATTGTGCCTTGGGTATTCTTGATATCATTGTACATCTTGTCTCACATTATTTATATATATATATATATATATATATATATAGTATTTTTGCTGAGAAAAAAAAATTACTTAATCTAATGTTTATTGTTGGAGTGAATGAAGACCTTAATAATAGTTACATTTATACTAATACTTCAGTTTTAGGCTAATAGTTAAAATAAAATAATGACTTAATATTACTTTTAGTCTATTAAATTTCATATTTTTTGTATTTTGGTATATAATATTTTAAAAGTTTTATTTAGTACTTTAATTTATGTTTTAATTATATTTTAATACATAGTATTTTAAAAGTTTTATTTTGGTACTTTAAATTATGTTTTAGTTATATTTTAGTACTTTAAATTATGTTTTAGTCATATTTTAATACATTTTAAAATTACTTATTTGTTTTTGTATATATTTGTGACTAAAACATTATGTATCAAAATATAATTAAAACATAGTTTAAAATACCAAAATAAAATTTTTAAAACATTATGTACTAAATATGGTTAAAACATAATTTAAAGTACTAATGAAACTTTTAAAATATCATGTATCAAAATATAAAAAATGTAAAATTTAATGGACTAACAACAACATTAAACCTAAAATAATTTATAAATTACTCAGAAATATAGCTGTGTTAGTTAAACAGAATGGGTAAATATTTTAAACTATTCTTCAATTTTTACTTATAAAAAAAAATTATTTCTAAACTACGTGAGTGACCCATGAAAAACACTTAAGAGTTTAACTTTATAAAATATGCATTGATTCAGTAATATGAGCGTGACTATTGTAAACTTCCTAATACCAAGTTTGGTTCCTAGACAAAAAGTGATCATCAATAATGTTCCATTTACCATGATCAAATGTCAATTACTGTAATTAAATCCGGCAACATTGAAGAAGTTGTCATGATCTATCCTTAATTTCCGACTTGCATTTGTTTCCAAAGTATTCCAGTATGTTACGCCACATATTGGCGTCGTTTGCTAGGAATTTCAACAATTCCTATCCTACTTTACACTTTTTTTCTGGCAAAATAGTCAACACAGAAAATATCACTTTCGAGCCATCAAAGGTCAACCCTACTGCCTAATAAAGTTTTTTCACTAAAATAATAGTTTTGGAAAAAACACTTATCTATTTCTGAAAATTATATTGAAACCAAATTTGATGATTTTTTTTTTATCTTTGAGAAACATGCGTAAACATTTTCAAACCTGTTTATGACTAACCAAACAAATTTTTAATTAATGCTTGTTGACATAATGTATGATCCGGACATATAATTAGCGTAATGATAATAATGTAAATATAATTAATGTTGATAGTAATCGCTGTTTAAAGTTTAAAACATTGGACGGAAAATATTCCATGATTAGGTAGAATCTAGAAAAAATTTATACCATTCCTTTTCGGTGTTTTGTGGGGAAGAGTACTGAGACGAGATAGGTCATTGCCCTTGCCCCTTCACAAATCGTAGAATGGTGCCTTAAGAAAATGCAGGAGTATATTATTTATCAAACAACAATATATAACATTTTGTTATTCTATGGCTTACAAATATCGAAAGCATCAAATCTTTTTGTACTAAAATATACATATCGAATATTTATATGTGTAGTTAAATTCACATGACTTATTTTTGGAGTTAATGACATATGGACGCTTATGCCATATCTTCAATATTTTTGGGTTATGTCAACTTGCCTTACTTGAATTGTTGTTACACGTTAAGTTTAAAGATAAGTCAAATTAATATTAATACCTTGTTTGGATAAAATTTTCACAAGCACTTATATGTAAAAATAAAGCAAAATAAAATAAATTTATCTTACCATATAAAACTAACTTGTGTATAAATTAATGTGTAGAACTCTCTCATTTATCTGCTACTGTTGTAAAATATACTCAGTTCAAAATCTCTATAAATATATGTTGAAACATGAAGTGGAAGAACTGTTTTAATCTTTTGTAGGTTGATATATTACAAGAAATATAATTATTTTTTTAAATGACTTTGTGTGGTCTAATAGGGAAAATAAGCTTGACAACCTCAATGCCAAGAATGTCACATATAATTATTCATGGATTATGATTTATGATTATAATATGTCTTTTTTGACTAAATAATTTAAACAATCTAACTGTGCAACCAAAATATAGCGTGCTCATATATAAGTTTTTTTTTTTTTTTTGTGAGTATATGTTAATTGTAATTTGTTAAGTATCTATTTGAAATTAAGATAAGAAATTGAAAATGAGGATATAACATTTCTAAAGATATATATATATATTTAAGATCAAGGTTATGACTTATGATTGTTTGCATGTTCAAAGGAGTAATTGGAAAGAGACGCGGAAGACCAATGTTAAAAATAATTTTTTTAAAAAGATAATTAAAATTTGAAGCTTTGTTCATATTTTGGTATAGGTTTGCTTCTAACAACAAGTAACAACCAATATCGGGAAAGGCTAAGGTTTGAGAGGTATACGAAAGCCACGTGGCATGACGTTATCCATTTATCATCTGAAATCCAACTAACATGCAACACCACGAGGATCATGCAATGTAAAAGGGTTAATAAAGTAATAACGTCTAAATTGGGAACAAATCCGAAAAAAACTCCAACGTATTTTTATTTATAAATAATGGTTAGACACGATGAATGTTAAGCATATAATTAGTTTAATGATAATATTTAAATGTCACATAATAAATTTATAATAATATCTATATTAATAATTTAGTTTTTTCGTTAATTGTTAACATAGACTGGAAATATTAATTTAGTATGTAATATATTTAATGGCGTAATTTGTAGTTAAACTGTAAAAATAAATAAAAACGATAGAAACGTGAATCGCAATGAAAAATAAACTTGGGGTACACAGCAGAACAAAACAGAATACGATTACGATTGCGAGAGAGAGGTGGCAATGGTCAGATGCGGCGCTCTACAGAAACAGTTACCGGATGACATAAAGTGGGGTCCACACGGGGTCTGAATAAGACCGGACCGAAAATGTGATGGTGTTTTTGGCCAGTTTTTACGTTGTCAATGTCCAACTCAGGAAATCCGACACCGGAGCTTTCAACATAGGACCCACGTCACTCTAGATAAATTACTTTCTCTGTGTGTGTGTGTGTGTGAAGGTTTTTATAACCACGGTGGATTTCTCATTATATCATCTTGAACAAATTATAGCGAGTTAGCGAGTTAGCGAGCGACATCTACAAATGTTTTATTAAATTACACAATTTTACTTTTTTTTTATTTCACTAATATTTTTTATGTATAAAATCATTACACTATTACTTTTTTAAATATTTTAAAATATTATACTGATATTCTGCCAATTTTCTTTTATTTATTTATAATAAATTAGTATGTTCAAGCTAGGAAGTAAAAACATTCCAATTATGTTGTCAACATTTTGCAACCCAGTAAGAAGCACACCAAATAATATTAGTGAAAAGGAGGATCAACAGAAAAAAAATGGAGGACCAAACCATCTTCTGTCTTTCAGACGTCTAATAAGTTAAAATTTTTTTTTTTTTTGGACAACATGATAAGTTGAAATCGTTAAATTTAGTTGACATGGACAATTTATGCACGTGCTTCTCGCGTTTATTATGCCAACCTAGTCTTAGTAGGTAAGATTGTCATGCAAGATACTACTACTATTTAACATTTTTATCTTATTGTTTAGTTTAAAGTCTTCATTTTAATTTAAACATGGCTTATTACAATTAATTAGATTCACGCATCCTTAACGGTACTCATATTAAAAGTGATGTGAATGTTTACGAAAGATATGAGCCATTTATTTAATGTATTTGATTTTTATTATATATAAAAAAGTTTTAAATTAATCACAATCACATACAAATGAGATTAATTTTTGACTTAATAGATTGTGAAATATTCATAGTCTTCCATCCTAGATCAAAATATTATGCATAATAGTAATGATAAATTCATTTAATGTGTTAAAAACTTTCAGAAAAGATGTATTCTTTAGTATTTAAAGCGTATTTATCTAATTATTTTTGTTTGTTTGTTTGATAGAAAGAATTTCGTTATTGAATTGATAGTTAATACTTATCTATAAATATTTTAAAAAAATAAATAAGATAGTGCCTAAAAAAATGAAAGTAAAATAAGTTTTTTTCCAATAAACTAAAAACAAGTTGATTTTAGTTTAGGCCTATACTTATTTTAATTTCTAATCGATCATTGGATTTAGTTTCTAGATTTTTAAAAGTTTCTATTTAATTTCTAAATTGTTTAAAATACGTTAATATATGATATTCCTTCATCAAATTTTTCTTCTTTTTAAAAACAAAAAACCTCTTTCTTTTTGCACTAAAATAAATCACTCTATTCACCTCACTTTCTCACTATTTCTTTCTTTTTTTCCATGTATTTCTACCCTACCAAACAAAGGGTAAGATGCTGCAGCTTTAGAATTTACAGTACAAAGCATGTGGATTTCTAATTTCAAGTGTCACTTATTGCTGGTCTGACCCGTAAGAGAAGGAAGTTGGCAACAACCAACAACAACAACAAGGTGATTCCGAGTGATAGAGCACTGTTGGCGCGCCACGTGTATGACATCCTTATTAGACAATTCCACCGTCCGTTTTAATGTTCCGTCTACAGTATCATGATTGGTCTTCTCGTGGGTCTGGAATTAAGGATATGTACCCTAAAAGGACACGTGTTCTAAAGGGGGGAATAAGAAATTAAGATATATAAATAAATGGCTATCAACCCCACACTTTTCCGATTGGTTTAGATAATGAATGAGGATATAATAATATACTATTCTACTACTTTCATTACGGAATAATTCTCCTAACCAATATCTCGATCAACAAATCTAATTAGCACTACCACTCACTCACTCCGATTATTTTAATATTTTCTAATCACAAGAATCCTGCCATTCTATTTTATTCAACAGTTAAACTCTTATTATGAAATTCTTAGAAGTATTTTTTGAGCATTTATCTAGTTGTGCTATTTTTTCTTTTTACCAAAGCTAAGGTGATTTTAAATTAGTTTCGGCGTTTATATGTAAATTAGATTCCACTATTATTTACACATTTAGTGAGTTAGATATCCTAGAGGCGATCTCTATTCGTTGATTGTTTTTTTAATATAACTGGCGCTATGAAATTTAAGCTTAAGAATTTATACAAACTACTCAATTTCAAACTCTCAATTATTATTTTCACCAAAAAAAATAATCTCAATTATTAGATTAATCTTAATGAGTTATTATTATTAATAATACTATCTTTGTTTTTTTTTTTCCTTTTTATTTCAAAATTGTTAATGTTTTCTAAATGTTGAGTCTCATTAATTTTTTTCACACACACTCTTCTTTAAAAAAAAACTAGATTTCATCTTTACGGGATATACTATATTTATAACCTATTTAAAAACCACATTAATATAAATAATTTCTGATCAAATATGCTTTTGTCACTCTAAAATTTAAAAAGTTCAGTTGTAATTTCTATATTTTTTGGGTCTATATTTAGTTTTTCTAATTATGAAATATATCACTTTTAATCATCTAAGCCCTATTTCAACCACTTTATTTTTTGCTTCTTATAAAGTAGTATTAAATTATTTGAAAAATCTAAAGTTTAAGCTTTGTTTGGTTCACCATGAGTCAGCTATGATTTTATGGTGAGAGAGGGTAATAGATGGCAGTTGGCATTTAGCAAGGGGGGATGCTTTGTAGTGTCATCAGGCTTTTTAGTAATTCCGCTTTCTTATGTATGTGGTCCAACGCTGTATGTATTTGACTGCTTCACTTCTTCTTGTGCTGCACTTCATGTTAATATTAAGTTAGCATTTTAATTTTTTAATTATTAAACAGTTGAAAAAAGAGTTTTTAGACGCAAGAAAAATAATTATCACAAAATATAAACCAAATACCAAGACCATGAAATTTTAGTCGAAAATCAAACATGGGCATCATGCATCACCAAAAGCGATAAAGGAAGTTTGAGTAAGGTAATTACTTTAACAAAATAGCTAATAGAAATTAACTTGACCTAATAGATGTACGGATAATGTGTTGATCGTCAAGATTAGGATAATGGTGAATAATCATTTTTGATTTGACAACATAACTCACATATATTTAATCTGAAATTTACTTAAACGTTAGAGTGCTTTTGTAGATACTCTTTTCGGTTCAACACCGAATAGTTCAGAAGACCAAAATATCCCAACAAAGAAGGACCGTGCACGAGTCCTAGTCAAATGGACCAAAATCGAAAGAAAGAGTATCCAACATTCGAGGGGATCATACTTTCAGAATTGAAACAAAAGTCATTAACATAATACAATTTTAATAACCAAGAACATTTAAAATATAGGTTACAGATAAAAATTTGAAATAGTTCTATACCAAAAATATAATTTTATCCTTTATTTTTATTTTTTAAGACTTAAAATAAGTACTTGAATCCCTCGTACTTGAGTAGGTTTGAGTTTGATCAATATATAAAGAAATGAAATATCGAATGTATAAAATGTCTCCACTTTTACTATAACTTCCATCTCCAATATCAAATGTATAAAATGAAAAGATTAAACTAGTGGCTGATTTAATCGAAAAACAAGTGAACTAACCTGTTAATTAGTCCAAACAACATTTCGAGAATTTGAGGGGAAAAACAACGAAATTTAAATTAATCATCAATAAAAATTAATAAACTAATAATTATCATTTGACGATAAAAAAAAAATTATTATTTTTTCTTCTTAAAGAGTCACCTGGGTGCGTGCATGAATGAGATGCAAGCAAGTAACTTAAGACTGTGGAGGATCCTCGAAGCAAATTAGGCCTAC
The DNA here is from genome assembly GCA_014843725.1 of Amphicarpaea edgeworthii. Lineage (NCBI taxonomy): Eukaryota > Viridiplantae > Streptophyta > Magnoliopsida > Fabales > Fabaceae > Amphicarpaea > Amphicarpaea edgeworthii. Next base: position 9,909,364 of record CM026325.1, read on the forward strand.
CAAGTCGGTGATTCCGCGTATTCGATCTTCTTCCTGCCGTCAAGTTGAATATTGAAATGCTACATGAAAAACGTTTGCTTTTGGTCAAACTCTGCCTTGCGTTCAGTTTAAATAAGGGCAGAGGAAAAAGTCCAATACTCCGAAATTATGACTTAAGAAACATTTATTTCTGTTGGGACCTACCATTCAAGGGAGAGAAAGAACAACATAAATCGTGACTGGGTTTCAAGCAGATCTTAGGACAACCTTAATTAAGCTTTTCAATGTAAAAGGTTCCCCCTTTACATACAGAGATCAACAGCGTATGGTTTTTTTCTCCCTTGTTCACATTATATTTTAATATAAATTGCGATATCAACATTTATACTCATTTTGTAACCAAAATAATAATAATAATCATGTAACAAAAAAACTCATCTAAAAATGTATACTATACAAGAAACAAGCTCAACATTTAATCATTAATATATGATTCTTTTATATTAAGGAATGACTCCCAAGATTTACCGAAAATAGGATAGTCCACACGTTGAATTGAACCCATCTTATTCGTATTAGATGTTTCATAAATAACAATATCTCGGTAAATTTTTTTATCATACAATCTATTCACAAAAAAAAATAAAAATTATCACACAATCTAATAACTACTGTACTCCTAGCATTTCTTTAATGTGTACCTCTTTTATTACACAATCATGGCTAATTTTTATGCAAAACTTGAACCTAAAAAAAATATTGATGTATCTTTTTCTGCTAGCACTTCTTTAAGGATTATCCAATTAAAAGCTCAGTAAAATGAGATTCTTTTTTGGGGGTGGGGAAGGGGAACAAAAACAATCAACTATCCAGTGCCGCAGTGCATCAAAAGCTATATTATTCTTATCCTGATATATGTTTGAATTCAACAAAGTCGTCTAGTTCAGCTATTGAGTTGTGTGCGTGAATTTTCAGTACGCTATTTATCAATCGGAGTACCTATGTAATCAATTCTGTTTCCAATGTGTGTTCAATATATAAAAAATCTTAAAATTATCTAACTAGCAAAATTCAATGAATTCTTGAGCTAGCATGTGCCTTTCAAGCCAGTATTTAAAACAGGAATATAAAGGATAACCATATATTTATATACCAGTATCAACAGAAACGCACAACTAGGCCTTCTCCTGCAGATTCATTCATTTTGATCTAATAAATGATATCAAAGACATATCAGCTGTATTTCCTTCGGTTTCTGCGAACTTTAGGAAAAACACATTCATGTCCCTCAATGAACTTTGTGCTCCTTCTACCTTTTCACATAGAAATTAAGTTGCACTAATTAAATATAGTTATAATCATATGCAGCAAGAGTTTGAAATTACATGAAGCTGAGGCATGCATGCACAAACCTCTTTCATGTGCTTGGTATCCCTCATGAAGTTTTCTCTTTGAGTTTTCAAGTTTCTCTTCCATTTTTGCAGCATCATCTGGTGTCTCTCGTGACTATATCCAAGTAAATGGAATTGAATAAGCTAAGATGAAATTATTAAGAAAACAAGTACACACAACATATTATACGGAGATATAAGGTTGGCTTATCAGTTAAGGAAGAAGGGCAGGAGGAAAAGATCAAATATTCGACTCTTTCACCAAATTAAAAAAAAATTAATAAACTAACTATTAACATTTGTCTATAAAATAAAACATAGCAAATTAGATGTTTGTTTCAGCTCAAAAGTGAATATTTCTCAACAATTAATAAATCAAACAAGCATATAAATTTTGTACTTACATGCAATCTTGGAGCAACAACATTTGATATCCGATGAACTTTGTGCTCGTCATCCTTCATAGTGATCTTCCTATCATTGTTACGTTCGTTCTGCTGTCTTAGTCTTTGTTTGGCAAACCTTTGTAAAGAAAACTGAGTGTCCGAAGGTCTATTGTTACTTTTCCGCTCTCTCCTTACATGGTTTTGTCGCTTCTTGGTTGGGATTTGTAACGAGTCCAGTTTGATTTCATTTTTCTTGTGTGGAGTTGTATGATTTTTGGGACTAGTTAATTTGTTGATGAGAATTTTCTTTTGTTTTTTGATGGTGGTCTTCTTATGAATTATAGGATCTGCTTTGCACAAAGAACATAAAATTTTAGTGAGTTTTCAATTAGTAAATTCACGAAAAGAATATAAATTCTTAGAAAGTAATAAGAAACTCACTTCCATCATCGTCTATGTCCTCAAAAAACTTCACTCCGACAAGAAATTAAGTAGATAATTAACCATGGATCAGAAAAAAAAATTAATAAAAAGAAGGCATTAATCTATTACTTATCCATCATGAAATTAATTCAAGAAAATAATGAGCTTATTGAATTACCTTTGTAAAGTCCAGGTCAGGTATGTTACCAATGCGAAATCCTTCATCTATTGGAGGGTTAAACAATACATGTTCATCTAAATTGGTAACAGGGTCTTTGCCTCTAGTTCTTGCTGTAAAAATTGCACGTTTGTTGGCTTCTATCTAGTTGAATATGATAAATTGAGTAGTAGTTATTATCTCACTTACCTGAAGAAAGGACAGCATTTTCATCAACTTGATGCACTATGATCCTCTTAAATTTCCTGCAGTATATAAATAGATATAAAATGTTATTATCTGCTTCACTCGGAAACACATCTACAATGTTAATTAGATACTGTAGATCCTACTAGATATTGTTACTATATAAGAAATGTATAACTCAAGAAGAATTCCATAAAAGTACAGAAATTAAAGGGATATTTTGAATATATTGTTTCATGTTGTCAAGCAAGCAATAGTAGTGTCTTTTTAATCACCACTAAGTACAGCAAAATTATTTGCACTAGTTATATGTTCAATTCATATTATTTTTACTAGTTATGTATAAGAAATTAGAGATATGTTTAAGAGAGAAACAAACAAATCCTACCCTTGTGTTGAAGGGCTCTTTAGTGTGGATATGAATAAGATAGAGGTCCACTTATCCCATATTATAAAGTAGCAAATTATTCTAAAAGTTAAAGTTTTCTAACAAAATTATAAATAATTTTATATATATTACATCATTTAGTAAGCAACACAGTATTGTGGTTAGTAGCAAGTCAATTTTTAATGTGATAATGCAAATTATACCAATTAAATACAGCACACATAATTTATCAAATGATCTCACCCATTATTGACTTTGCCCAGACAAACAGACATGATAAATATGGGGTCTTCCATTCAATTGATGTGATACTTAAATGTCGTAAAAAGGGTACTACTTTATTATGTCTTAATGCCAAAAAATGTAAAATTTGAGAAAAAAAAAATGCCGACTAAATTGATTAGTGATTGATATAAATGCAAATCATTTTGGTCATTAATAATTAGTGTGCACCCATATATATAAACTCTGAAAAATGACATTGAGGCTACGTTCAAACTACGTACCTAAACTGATCAAAACAAACATTAAGTAGCAAATTAAGGCACAGGACTCTTACTTAACAACCAGCATTGCTTCTCGAATAACCCTCTTCGACCTGTGCTGTAGAAGACCTTTTACTGTCGTTGCTATATCTGTAACCTGGAAGAGACAAAGTTAACTAAGCACATAAATCATCAGAAACAGGGTCCGATCCAGAAGTTAAGGATAGGGGACAAGAATTTTTTTTTACAAAAATTAAGGATCAAATTTTTTCTCAAAAAAAAAATTGATATAAAATTTTTAAAAAAATGCATGAAAATTGGTAGAAAATTTATTAATTTTTAAAAAAATTGAGAAGTAAAATGTATAATCATTTGATGTAAGAATAAAATGATAGAGTAAAATTTGTAAGATTTTAAAAAATTAAAAAAAAATATCAAATTAATTTGTTAAGAATAAAATTTTTCAAAAATAAAACAAAATAAAATAAATATATAATTAAATCAAATATTTATTATTAATGAGAAAATTAAATAAATATTAACTTAAAAATTTATTTTTTAATATTTTTATTATATATATATATATGGGAAGGGGAGGCTATTGCCCCTAAATCCGTCACTGATTAGAAGAGAATAATGGTAACAGAATTACTCTCCACTATTCAATTTTTTGAAGTACAATGTTAATATTAATTACTCACTACATTAAAACTATTTAGATGAAAAGTAACTCTATTATATTTATTTTTGGTGTAACCATTTCCCTTCTCATGAAACATATATAAAAACCAGTATTGAATTGACATTGCTTGTTAAAACACTAGTACTACAGAAGAAAAAACAGAGTTAACTGAATTCAAATACGACGAAATTAAGCATATATAATGACATTTTGGATTTGTTTGTAAAGAGAGGAGGGTGCAGAGGATTAAGATTATTCATAAAGCCAAATTAATCCATCCATTCTTACCATTAGATCCTCCAAAGAGTCTACAATCAATGCCAGCATCTGCAGCCCAAGTGTTATTTCTGTCACCGACTATGAAGAAAAATCCAACCACAAAATAGTCAAAAAGGTCAAAGTCAAAGGAAATGTTGGAAGAAAGGTATGCATATATAAAAGCTCAAAAGCTTATAAAAAAAAAAACTTACATATGTTTTTGTTTAATGTACGTTTGTGTTTTCTTTATTTTGGTCTCTTTAAAAAAAATCATCTTCACTCCATATAAATTTGCGTTTTTCTAATTTTAGTTTCCGTGAGGTTTTTTTTTTTGTCATTTTAATACATGCAAATTTATGTTTTTTCAGTTTTAATTCTCAGAAGATTATATATTTTTTTTCATTTCAATCTCCGTAAATTTATGTTTACGTTGATGGACACTAAGACACTGAAATTGAAAAAACATAAATTTACATGAACTAAAATTAAAATCAGACAGACTTACTGTTTGATTGAAAGTAACTAAGAAAGAAAAAATTACAAATTTTCAATGAGCTCCAAAAATGAAACTGACCTAATTTTTTAGGTTAGCTCGTAGTGAATCAGATGGGCTCGCAAATCCAGGAATGATTAAGATTTATCATTTTATATTTATATTTTTTAATTTTTTTTAACAACTAACAATAATTATAGTAATTCCCTAAAAAAATAATAATTATAATAATAAATTTGTATGTTACACTTTTTAGATTTGACTTTTTAAAAAAAATTGAAAGTGTTAGGTTAAAAAAAATTAAATGTGTTGAAAGTTTTTAATAATTTTTTTTTTGTTTTCAATAAAAAATAAGTAGGTTGATGGATTAATCTGTTTAATAAGACTAATTTATTGAGACTTATCAAAAAATGAGTGAGTTAGATTGGTTCAAAAAAAACTTAATGACTGAACTGGTCCATTTTGATAATCCTACTTAGAAAAATAAAAAAGTATATTTAAACCTAAAATCAAAGCCTCAAATGTATGAATGTATATATATACTCTTTTTTTTTTTTTTCTCTACCTCTTCTGGGTACAGCCTGATTTTTCTTGTTTGTTGTTTAATGATAATACAGTCCACCCAAACCATATATGAAGCCCGAAGTAAATTTGAAAGAAACTTTTTTTTTTTTTTTTTCACTTTAAATAAGAGATCTCTCTATAATACTCTTTTTTAAAAATAAAAATACCAATAGTATTTATTGTTAATGAACTCAAAATTTGAACTTTAATTATTAAGAATCACAACAAGTTTGAATTGCATTAGAAATTAATTAATTAATGATTTCTTTTAATTAATGAATTATTTAATGAAACAATCATGTTAAAGAGACTGACCTGATTTTCACTATTGGCAAGTAACTCCTTGATCTCCAAAATGTGATTAATATTCTTGCGTTCATCCTCAATCGTATCGAACACTTCCTCAATTTCCTCCATGCTGTAATTGCTTCTTTGCTCATTGAAGCAGTCCCTGTTGTCTTTGTCTAAACCAGCAGCACATTCAATTTTCTTGTCCACCAACTTGGTGTATGTGTTTGCAACACTACTTGACTCATTGCGATCCATTCAGATTTCAAATTTCAACACATGGTCTCTGGGATAACACATGAAAGAATGAATAAATTTGTGCATTTTCTAAATAAATAAGAAAAACTAACAATCTTTGGTAGTATAGCTTCTGGGTATTGGAGAGTCACACATATAACAATGACTAAAAAACAAAAGAAGCTAAAACAAAAAACAAAAATCTAATCAGCTGAATCCAAAGATAAATCATACGATTGATTGATGAAAAACGAAAATTGGGTTACCTCAAATGTCGAAATGGAGAAGAATCTCAGAAAAATGAGAGTAAAAGCTGCTCTATATATGTCTACTAACAAATTTAGAAGACGAATTGATGGCTCTCGGTCTGACCCTAAATTCAAAATGTGCTTATTACAAAAACTTACATTTATATTTGTATGCACATTTTTTGTTAACTTAGTAAAAAAAAAAAATTGTTACCAATGTGCTCAATGAACTATTACCGTGCATAGGTGGACAGATTGAGAAAATATTCGATAAGTGATTTTGTTTTTTAATTTTTTTTGCCGATAAAAAAAAAGTGATTTTTTTTTTTACTTTACGTGGATAACTACGATAAGTACAGGTTAGTGCAATGCAGTATTTGTTATAATGTTTTTAATATATTTAGTGAAACATTTTTTTTTTGTGATCTAGTCAAACATATTAGGAAAGAAATTAATATTTCAGTTATGACTTAAATTTTTTATTTTAAATGACTGTATGGGATTTGAGCACTTCCAATATGCGAAGTAATCCACACTCAACTCTACATTAATTGTCTTATTAAAAATTAAATTCCAAGCACAAATACCAGTACATGTACACAACAATTATGATTTAATGTAAACGAAATAATGTGTTAAATTTCAATTACTCATATTTTTAAATTTTTTTGTGAAACTGAGTTTAGATTCCTTATTAAGATTTTAAGGTTGAGTTTTATAGATAAAAGATATGTAATTGATTAAATTAGTGTGGATACTTTGCATCTATGGTTAAAAAGAAAAGAAGAAGAAAAAAAAATTCAATCCCTCGTTTATATTTACTAAACTAAAATTTAGTTTGAATTTGGTACCTTTAGACGTGAGAATTTTTATCTTAAAATGTGAAAAGTAAGTAATAAAATGATAATTCTTATACTTGTTCTTTAAATAAATAGTTAAAAAAAGCAATCACAATCAGATAAGGAAGTAGTTAATGTAGTTAACTATAATTTTTGAAGCACAATATATAATTTATATTAATTAATAGATTCATACTAATTTCACTCAACGTGTGAATATCATTAATTGAAGAAAATTTTGATATTTTAAAAGTTAAGAGAAAAAAATATTGAGTTATCATTAAAATATTTGGTTTGTTACGTCATGAAAAATTTATTTAAAATGTACTATTTACTTATGGTCCTCGATATAAGCCACACATTCACTTTTTTTTTTTAATCCTAATTTTTAAATAATTTTCTATATTATTATTATTTTATTTTTAACTTCATGAACTATACATGCACTCTATTTAAATTAAATAACTTTTTAAGAAAAAACTTAAATATGTATTATAATTACATATAATTATTACTTTTATGGATATCGATGATTTATCTCATTTCATAGAATCGGAGGCAATCATAATCAATAATTAGCAAATTAATTAATTTTTATTTATTTAAAAAATAATTTAAAAGTGTACTTATTATATATTACTGCCACCATGATCATTAACAACAACAAATTATTATTGTAATTGTTAGCATCCTTACTTAAGTAGCTTTGCACATATTCTCGCGATTTCTAGGATCATGTGCTTGCCCTTTTTTTTTAATGTATTTAAATCCTTACACACTAACATAGGAGAACAATGATATTTTTACGTTTTAAAAGAAAGAGGAGGATAAAAGTGACAGATAGAATAAGTGATGTAATAAAAAAAGATTAAAAAAAATGAAATAAAAGAAAAAGTGAATGTATAATATATTTATGGTTTGACAAAACGGGAAAAAAATTAATGGAACATTAACTATAGTGTGGGGGATCAAACCCCACTGTTAAAGTTCACCAACAATACTTATAGTTTAGAATTTCGGTTATGACAAATATTTGAAGGTTAATGGAACATTTTACCACCTAATTCTTATTATTTTGCAAATTTTATAACTCAATTATTATTTTTACAAATTTTACTATTTAATTTTATTTTTTTTTACATTTTATCATCCAAATTTATTTTCACAAATTTTACTTTTAATTGTTGTACAATTTACCATTATGTTTAGATGTGGTGAAGGGGTGGTTTGACTGATTTATCGAACCAAATAATTAAATTGAATTGGTCCAAACTCAATCTATATTCTTGTCCGTATTTATTTTTTAAATCTATCTTTATATTGTATCGGGTTATTGGGTCAAAATGAACTATTTTAAAAATTATAAAAAAATAGGTTTTATAAAAATAAAAAAGACTAATTTCTAATATAGAAAGCAAGATGATTGCCAAGGAAAAAAGAAAAGAAAAGAAAGAACAACGGCTATATTATTGGTTGGTTTGTTTAAGTTTATTTGGTGAAATAATAACTTATTTTAATAAAATAAACAATTATTTATGTTTTTAATATGTTTGTTTGAATTGCTTCTACTTAAAATAAGTTGTTTTCTACTTATTTAAATAAGTAAATTATCTTATAATCACTTATTTTATAAATATTTATTATACTTTTAAACAAACTGATCCATTATGTGTAGCAGAGATTTATTTTTTATACTAACTATTAAAGTTACGTATCATATATTATATTAGTGTATATATATATTAAACGGCTCAACTTGTACAAGTTTCATTTGGACTATTAGGTTTTTCAGGCCATGCAAATAAAACTCTCTTCTATTTAGATTGTTTTTTTAAGTTCGATCTGATTCTAATTGCTAGTTAACTAAATCGATCACTCAAGTCTTACCCATTTTGTCATCCTAATTATGTTGGTAACAAAACAAATCCTATTTAATTTTGAAATAAAATTTGAATGGTAAAATGTGTAAAAATAATTGAAATTTTGGATGGTAAAATTTACAAAAAAAAATAAACTTGAGTGATAGAGTACATAAAATAAAAAATGAAAACATAAGTGATAAAATCGTAAAAAATAAAAGTAGGGTGATAAAATTTATAAAATAATGAAAGTTGGATGATAAAATACACAATTAAGCCTATATTTTATTATAACAATCTTCCTCAATCGTGAAAAGACTACTATCAACGAAAAATTATTTATAGAGGAATACTATTTCAAAAACTTGTAAAGCGTAATTAGATTAACCTCCAAATTTATGTAGGATTTTGGTATCTTTTTTGGAGTAGTTCTATGTAACTAGAAAAAAAAAAAAAACAATTTTTGGCATTTTTGGTATCTTTTTTGGAGTAGTTCTATGTAACTAGAAAAAAAAAAAAAACAATTTTTGGCATCACTCACCAGTCACGACTCAAAAAGTTTACATACGATAAAAACGAGTATGACTTATCATTATTTTCTCTCTTTAGAATTGCATCATTGGTAAAGTTGTAAAACATGCAATAAACTACAATGCACCGATTCAAACCTTAAACCTACAATGAGTATGACTTATCATTGGGTAAACTCCAATGACTTTGTTCCAAAACTCATTTTAGTGTAAATTCTCCTTTAAACCAAAAAAGTAAATTCCTAAAGAAATTTATAGCTGTTTAGTGTTTACTATCATTAAAAAAAAAACACTACTCATTTGATCCAACAACTTTACACTTGCTTAGTTTTGTATATCAAAAAGCAGTCATTCTCCTCTGTCGTTTTAGTCAAAACAAAATGTTTGAGGAAATCAAACACAAAATTCACATTCAGCAGCAACTCAGTGCCCCATTCTCTAGCAATCTAAAAGGAAATGTATATCATTCATGCCCATGCCGTTTACTCCTGACCCATTCCCAGGTGGTTCCCTAGGCAGTTGTTTCTTCTTCTCCTGCAACATCAACATCCGCTCTTCGATGCTGTTTCGAGCAATCAATCGAACAATCTTCACGGCCTCTTTCTGTCCAATGCGGTGGACACGGTCCATTGCCTGTTCCTCAACTGCATGGTTCCACCATGGCTCCATAAAGTACAGTCTAGAGGCAGATGTGAGATTTATACCTGCACTTGAAGCCCTGAGGCTTGCAAGAAGAACTGTTGGCCTGTCTCTTTCTTGGGATTGAAACTTCTCAATAACATTGGCCCTTTGTGTAGCATTCATTGACCCATCAAGACGCAAGGTCTTGAATCCAGCTGCATTCAGAGTTGCTTCCAGTAACAATAACAGCTTTCGAAATTGCGAGAATACAACTGACTTTGCAGCTGGATGTTGGTCTCTCGATTCTGTAAGAAGTCTTATCAATGTAGACACTTTGGAGGATATTGATGAGCTCACTTCAGCACTATCTGCCTTGAAAGACTCGGGAGGTGCTGAGAACAAGTGAGATTCTGAGAGGGGGTTCCGGCAAAGAGGACAGGGCTTGCTCTTTTGTAGAGATCTCAGAATACAGACTCGGCAGAAAATGTGAGCACAACTTGTGATCACAGCCTCTGACGGGGGAGATAAACAAATTGGACAGTCAATATCTTCATCATCTTGCAGCTGCCCAAGTAATGTTTGCAGCAGTGCTGGATTATTGGAGACATCTGCTTAGAAACAAACCATGAACTGTTAGTAAAACAAAACCTTATGCATACATATTCATAACTCTCCTAAAAACTATTTTAAATGTAAGTTTCAATGTGTTGAAAAACAGATAGCCATCTCTAATGACATGGTAAGAGTCTTTCTTTTAGGAGGGAATCCTTCCTTTCCCATTCAAATCAAACTGCTAAGAAGTCATTCACCATCTAGAGTTTCTCACTGCATATTAAAAAAAGTGACAGAAATTGCCAAGTTAGACTATCATCAAACAAATTACTATCTTCCCTGTTAATATTATACCTCTTCCCCCTGGGACACTTTTCAGAGCATGAAACTTAATTCCTAGCATTTCACATATAAGTTTGGACATATTTTTACAGATGCCATCTGTAAAAATCGAAATATGAAGATGAAATCATCTTCCATTTCTCACTACATTTGACTGTGGTCTTGTTGCTTAAACCAAATTATTCTGCCAACATGCAAGTAGCTCAATTGGCACTGGTACAATGTCTTTTTTGAAGACTTGAAAGTGATGATACAATTGGAGGTTTGGTCCTCCATCAGTGTCCACATCCTTCTCCCCTACCCAAGAACTTAAATCTCTCCATTGTATGCACACATTAAAAAAAGGATTTCAGTTCAAAAGCTACATAATTGAACTTGAGGAAGGTACTTTTCCAGTTTTCCACACCCCAATAAGACTATAACAAATTTTAATCAGATAGGTACATGAATTATTCAACCACATAGATCTTCCTAAAGTTTTATCTTAGTTCATTCATATAATTGCATGCAAACCATAGTTATCAATGGCGGAAGGCAGAAGGCCAAAATTCCGCCATATATACACACGCCATTGTGCTGCCATGGCAGGCCTCCCTTCACAAATTGCCTATGGAGGTTGGCAAAAAATCCGCCATGGCCACTATTTAACAACACTGATGCAAACAATGCTTCATAGAATCAGAACTTCATAAAGCAGAAATATTCCATTTAGATGAATAGCAATTTATACATCCAACCAGAGATATGTTGTCATGGCCACAAGACACTCTTAACCTACCAATTCCAAAACCCCTCTCATAAGCCAAAGACACAATAGCTAACTTCAACTAGTAAACAGTTTATCAACTAAATCTACCCCTTTAATCTCTTAATGGCTTGTGAGAACAATCCAGAGACAAACAGTTGCTAAAGTCAGTGGCAGATGCTACTCTACTCCTCTCTTGAAATGTAGTGATCTGACCTCTGAAAGTAGTGATCCGTATGCTACTTTTTTGTTATTTGTCAAGTAGTGATTACTAAATTTGTTTTATCAAATCAAAAGTAGCGATGTGACCTCTACAGATGGTGATGCATGCATGAAATAATCAATATGGTACTTTTTTGTTATTTGTCACTGCTGGTAAAAGTTTCTTTGAAGTTGAAAGAGAATAATATCTTAGACATTACCGCTTTTAAACTAAATTCAGGCTGAAGCAATTATGGCACTGAAAAAGAAAGCCCGAGAAACCTAATTGGACCACTAATTGAATCAAGAAGAAGAAACTATCAAGTAAATATATGAAAGGCAAAATTATACCTTCAATATCTGTAAGGAGTAGCGACTGATCTGCACACAATTTCAAATCAGTACAGATTTGGCGAAGTCTTAGAACCCTACTTAGTACAGCAGAATATTGGGACACTAGACTGTTGTCATACAAAATACGATTCAACAATGTCTTTGTTTCCTCTTTCAACTGATCATACAGTTGACGTTCATCCAACGAAAGCTCGACATAACAAATCTCAGTGGTTTTAGGTGGCAGCCCCACCAATATCATATCTTTTGTTCTTCGCAAAGCAATTGCATCCATCAAAATCTACAAAATAAGCCAGGAAAACCATAACCTAACACAAAAATATAAGGTAGAAAAATATACATATAAATATAATTGGTAAGCAGCATTAAAAATGAAGCACCAAAATTCAAATTCAACTGCATTTCAGCATAACAATAGCCGCATATAAACTAAACAAAACCTTGAAACAAGCTTAAGCCAGTGTTACACTACAGCTTATTCACACTTACAATGGCAACAAATGATACATATCACATTACCTGCAAACGCACGAGCCCTTTGTCCGTGCCCTGATTAAGAGAGCGTTGCACCAACTCTCTCCATTGGCGTCTGAGTGAAAAGGGTTCAAACTGCAAGAAGACCATTATAGAAAACAAATCAATGGAGCCATTTTGGATCGGTGTCCCCGTAACAGCCCATCTGCACTGAGCATTCAAGTCACAAACCGCCACACTCTGTTTAGCATTGAAATTCTTGATGGTGTGTGCCTCATCCAATACAATTCTCCGCCAATTCACTTTCTTTGCCGGCATAGTATCCAAATGTTTTTCACCAGCCAAAGTAGCGTATGTAGTCAACACCAGATCATGCGACATGAGCTCCCAAAGATTAGTGGTCCTTTTTTCTCCATAATACATGCAAGTCTTCAATGCACCAAGCTCAGTGTGTTCCTCCAACTGTGTTATCCATGTTGACAAAACAGAGGGAGGACACACCACCAAAGTTGGGGAGCTCTCACAGTCACATTCACCAATGCTGCGTCGTCTATCTGAAGAAACCACCCTTCTGTCAGTTCTATACTTTTTGGAGACACCCATTTGGCTCTTTTTGTCATAAGCAATCAAAGACAGCAAAGTTAAGGTCTTTCCTAACCCCATTTCATCGGCGAAGATGCCACCTCGTAAAGGGCCAGGCCTGACATTGGTTTGGTAATCGGTTAAGATATTTACGAATTTTCCGTCGCTTTCTTCCCAGAACGGTGGCAGATCATCAGTTTTTTCGCGGTGGACGAGCCACGCGAGAGCCTCCTTCTGGTGCTGGAAAAGCTCCGTCTTGATGATGCCCCTCGGAGGCTCCAGGACTTGGATGACGCTGCTGTTGCCGGTGTAGCTTCGGTTGACCCTTTTGAAAATGGCGTCGACGGACGTTGACTTTCTCTGCGCTCGGGTTTCTTTAACCGCAACGGAGTCGGAGAGGGTGAAGGCGGCGTCGGACTCGGTGATGATGTTGAGCCTGGCGTTGGAGAGGGAGTCTTTGACGGCCTTAAAGTCGCGAACCTGAGCGAAGACGTGGATTTGGCAGTCATGGTTTCTGTGATATTTTTTAGCGTCGGGGACGATGGTCTCGACCTTGATGAGTTGCTCGTCTATGAGGGGTGAGAGGGCGGCGGCGACGGAGCGCTCGATGTAGCCGATGGAGAGGCCGTCGGTATTGACGACAAGGATGGCATTTGGGTCGTGGGGGTTGTGGGCCTCGCGGACCAGGCCCACCAATGCGCGGCCGCGGATGGTGCCGGAGTGGTGCTGAAGGCCCACGATGCTGCCCATCACGAAGCCTAAGAGGTATGTGTCTGACGACGAGGACGAGTCTGAAGCGCGATCATCGTCTTTCTCTTGCCAATCCATGCCGTTCTTCTGTGAAGCGGAGAGAGGGTTTAGGTTTGGCCGTTGGGGTTTTGGTTTTCTTGTTTTTTTTGAATTGAAATGGAAATGAAACGTCCATGTTAAAGGGGCGCGTATTTAAAGATTTGGAAACTTCTACGTGTGTCCACGTGTGTGTGTTTCTTGGGCCAGATTGCAAGCAATTAGCCATACGATAAAGCTTTCTCTACTTCCCAATGCAATGAGAGGTGCAGAAAGTAATTTTTGGAGGCTCAGGAAGCTCAAGCCTTACCAATAGAGCCCTTTGCACACGAGACAAAAAGTTTGTAACTGTAGGTCCAACTTGAAGATGTCCAAAGATGAATCCAGAAGCTTAGACAGGTAGGGTCAAATGGATTTGTTTATGATATTCTCTCAAGCTCACAATTTTGCACCAAGACAAGTGTGTATTTGAATTTGCGATGACATGAAATATGGATTAGGTTGCTTCTTGAAGCGTTAGATTTGATTTGTCTATCAAACAAAAATAACGAATATCTAAGTATCAACCCAAATAAGCTTTTTTTTTTTTATGCAGTGATGATTATATACAATGATTAATTAATTCAAGTCCCGAAGAATGTGAATATACCATTTTTTTTTTTCCTTCGTGAGTAGTGACAGACATTTTTAATACGAATTTCTTGTGTTTTTTTCACTTGTTTAGTTGTAATTCAGTAATTCTCAAGGAATTCAGTAATTCACATAATAAGTTGTAATGCCATAAGTTGAAAATTATATTGAGATTTTTTTTGTTAAAATTTATAAAATTACAAATGAGATTTATTACACAATTTTGTAATTTCTAACAAATTTTACTTAATAATAGAAAGTTTGTTAGAAAGAGTATATTAGAAGGTGTATTATTAATATTTTTTCACAAAAAAATAAGAGAAAAGAAAATGTGTTTTCAGTATTTTTCAATTATAATTCACACCCATTACAAACAGAAACGAAATGTACCATACAACTTTGCATCAACTTCGGGATAGTGATAGACTTCAATTTTTTTGTTTCATTTTCTTTCGCTGTTAAGGATAGTGAAAGGCATTGAATCCAATGACAAGGTGCCTTACTTTGGAGAAGCACAAACCAACTTTCATGCCATCCCAAAGATTCTTTTTATCCAATCTGATCCTAAAGTTGCCATTTTATTTTATTTTCAATAATAACCAATCCTAAAATCGTCCAAATGCGCTGAATTTTCAAATGGCATATGCCTTAGGAGAAGGAAGAGTCATTCGTTATGGTATTTTTGTTCCGAAGAATGTAGATCATAGAAAACTTATCTCACTTAGTAGTTAGTACACACAATCACTGGCTGATGCTATAGAAATTTGGATATGGATATATCCACAAATTTTGGTGAGATTTCCAATAGGATTAGATGCCTCTATGATTAGCTGAATAAAATTATTGGTTACTTTTTGAGGGATTAGTACTTTTGATGTATTTGGTCTCAGATGTAGACCCACAAATTAAATCAATCAGATCCATAAATTTAAATGATTGATCTAATATTGTCTGTGAAAAAGAGATAACTCAACAATCAAAATCCTTCGTTTAAAAATTATTTAAAAAGTTATAAGTTGTGATTGCACCTAATAAACTCATGTTATTATTTCTCAACAAACAATGTAGATACCCCTTGGGTAATTCTAGTGAGTTTCACAGTGAGAATTTTTTTGTTGTACTAAATAGTTACATTATAATTTATAAGGTCCCACTTCATAAGTTCATGATTCTGCAATACAGAGCAATGGTTATTGTCTATGGGAAGGCCACGTCTGGTGATTGTGCAAATAGCTCACAAACTGTTGAAGTTGATCCATTGCATCATAACTTATAGATGAATATTTGTCTTTATAAGTTGAAATAGTTTCACTTATACATCGGCTAGAAAAGATTCTGAACTATCACACAGACACAAACAATAAAGATTTCCCATCATCTAATTGATAGATATCCTGAGTGTGTAAGCTAAAATAGTTTAGAAGTAAATTATTTCACCATTAGAATTAAAATTAATTTTGAAATAAAATTTAATATAACATTTTAGACCTAACTAAAAACTTATTATTAATGGTTTCAATTTAAAATCAAATTTAAATATTTTTTCAACATAAAATCAAACATGTAAAAAATTATCTAAAATCAATTTTAAACTCATAATTAATTTTATATCATGAAATGAAACATGCACTATTAGTTGTTTTCCTTTGTGGTAGCTATAAGCCTATAACAAGATGCATAGGCAGCAAAAATCCTATAAAACAAATAAGAAAAAACAAACTCTTCGGTGGATTATAACTATAATCAGTTGATAATTCATATTGGCATCTATACCTATGGATATTGAAAGGTTAGTTTATGCTCAGCAAGTTACTTATGACTTATGATATATAATTAGTTCATAAGTCTCTCTATGATTGTTGGGAGAGAGATTCAAGAAACTCTTTAAGAAGTACCTTGTCATGCCATATACCACTGACTCTTGCAGTTGAATATGTAAATGGACTTCAAGAGCATCCAAATCTTACCCTAACCTCAAATAAAAAAAGAAAAATGAAATAAATTTCTCTCACGAGCTAAAATTAGTTTATACATGGGTTAAAATCAACATTTTGGAAAAAGGTAAAACGTTTTAGCTTCTCCTATAAGTATAATTTCAACTTTTGACTAACCAGAAATGGTTATAACAATTCATCAGATATGAGATATATAATCAATCCACTAGGACAAATGAAGCAGAGCAATCATTATGGAGAGCACAACTCATTATGAGGAATCACCAAGGAGACAGGATCTAAGTGCTAGCTTCAACTTTTGTAAGAATGACAAAAGTGAAAGCATATTAAGAGAATCCAAAGGGTCCAACATGGAAAACCTGCCATCATCCTATGCTAGCTATAGAAAGAAATTAAGGTATTTTCCATTGTCTTAGTTCAAATCTCATGAAATCTAACATGAATAAACACCCTCAACTGCAGAATTCAGTGTAATTTGCAACAGTAACATAAGCAAATTGAATACAACAATATTGTGAAGGCCATGGTATGTGTTCCAACAATTTCAGAATCTAATTCCCAACTGAAAAACTTTGAGTTAATTAAAACAAATAGCCTTTTAGTTACAACCAGCATATTTTCTGCATGTTCTTTTACAAGGTTAGAATTAAAAGCAAAAAAACAAAAGAACTACGTACCACTTTATTTACAGAACCTTCTTCATTGACCAAATATTCCATATAATTAGAGCTTTCTCTTTATGCTTTTGCGGCCATTTTAGGACCAGACTACGTATATGATAGATGCCATGCATTTTCCATCTCTCTTAAAGTCTCAATATTCCTGGTTCCTTGCCTGCAATAATGTCAAAAGGCCTAATTTGCAACATTTTCTTGCTTAATACACTTTTCTACTAATCACTCCGGTATACACTATGGCTACTTTCTTCATTAAAGTCACATGTTATATTTTTATCTGATTTAATAAGAATACACTAGTTTTTAATATTTTCATCCAATCACATATTATCATATAAATAAATTTAGATTTAAATATATTTTTGATCCTATAAGTTTGTGTTTTTTTTTTTTTTTTTTCATTTTTAGTCTATGTTGGTTAGCATCTTTTTAATTTTAGTTTAGTACGTTATTTTGTTCATTTATAGTCAATGTAAGTTTCTGTTTTTTCAATTTTAGTCTTTATCAACATAAATTTATGGAAACTAAAATAAAATAAATCATAATTTTATAGAATTTTTTTTTAAAAAATACAAACTTATATGAACTAAAAATAACAATATAACTTGTGGGAAATAAAATTAGAAAAACACAAATACAAAGGGACCAAAATTAAAAAACAAAAACTTACACGGACAAGAAAACATTTTAACCCATGCAAAAAAGAGGTTCGAGCGGGACAAGTTGATGATAATAATAAAGGATCAGTGTCCTTATGTTATAGTGTACTAGAGACTAAGAGTAGAGAGATAAGGATTCAATATACTGTAGTGAAGTGAGGATGAGGCAGATCTTCAACCATCTCTTTTTCTCAATGATTCTTTGAATAGATCAGTAATTTTAAGCCAATGAATATCATCACATACCCAATCTTTGTGACTCGTATCCAGACGTTGATGCAACTTGTCAGTGAGTACGGGCTAAAATGGATCGACTCCTACTTAAGTCTAACTTAACTTATTTTATATTCCTACCGTTTATGTAATGAAATTAATTAATTTTATGTTACATTAGGATGATGAGATGATTAAATCAGAGTCGTTTAATCATTACGTATTAGTCATGAAAAAATTATTTTTTATATTTAATCTGGACTATTAATTGATTACTCATTATGTTAGAAATAATTATATATTATGAGTGAAAATGTTAGAAATAATTATATATTATGAGTGAAATTAGTCTCCAATTCATTTGGAGACATATATGATATGTTATGAATTTATTTTTTAGATTTAGCATGATATTTTAATTTATTTAAAAACTTTTCGATTGAATGCCAATTATAAAAATATGAGTGTGATTAGTCTTTTTGATTCATTTAACTAAAAATAATAAGGAAAATTTTGAGCCATCTAGGTTTCACATAAACTTATCCTGCAACATGACTTCCGACATGCTACCAAAGTCTTTTATGTCTAAAAAAAGTTCATTAACCTATTCAAAACATTAAGCAAATCTTCAAACTACTAAAATATGTTTATAACTTCAATAAAATCATTGTAATATTGTTTTATTGTTAATTAGGTTAGTTCGTCAAGCTTAATATTTTTTAATTAGATTCTATAACCTGACCTATTTAATTGAAAATTTTGAAATTTACATTTTTATTAAATAAGTCGAGTTAGATCATAGGTCATAAGGATCAACCTGAAATACTTCCATCCCTGAAGACAACATAAACCTAAAAATGTTTTAAGCCTTCTAGAAAGCTCATAATTACTATATATTCAGGTTAATAAATTAACGAATATCTTTATCAATTTTGGACGTCAATAGAATTCCTATTCTATAGCAGAAGTGTCATGAAATTGAATGACACGACCGATTTTCTAAGTGCCTTCGTGATCTCATTGGTCTGGGAGAGTCAATGATTTGGTGGATTTTTAAGTCAACCGGTATATTGTGGTTTTTCTTATTAAAATATTAAAGTATGAAATTTGACGTTTTGATTTTAAAAAAATATATTAATTGAAGTGAACCAATACCCTAATCGAATTAATATTTTTTTAAAATAATATATAAATTAAAACAACTTTATTATATTCTTTCCATGAATAAAAAAATATTAAATATTATTTAATTTAACTCAAAATTAAAAATGATCGATAGAATTCTCCTAATAAGATTACATAGTTAAAATAATTTAATTTAAATTTAATATATTTTTTTTTCTAAGTTAGAGTTACGAGTATACTCCAACTTATTAAACCAAATATTAATCTGGTCATTCGCTAAAATAATTATTTTTCAATACGTAAATACAACGTAACCTTACACTATAGTTAGGGATGAAAAAATAAATCGAACTAAGTTAAGGTGAACTAAAAAATGTTGCTATAAATAAAAATGGATTAATATAGTTCTCGAGTTCACGTGGTTACTCAAATTCAACAGGTCTATTTTGTAATTTATATATGAAGATTTCTATGTAACATAAAAAGAAAAAAAATATAAAATAAAATAATTAAGAATAAAAATAAAAAGAATTTTTAATCCACGATCCAAACTGACCCAATCACTTTTGTTGGATTCGAAATTCAGAGCCAGAAATTACAACAATTCACGGACACTACTCACCCAATTCAATTAGGTTCCTTATTACCAAATCTAAACCTTATATACATGAGAAGTATACATCAACGTGCAATTATATTTAGTTGTACAAAATATCAAAATATTTCCCAGATTAAACTACACCTAAAAAAGGCTTGGACACATAAACGTCTTATCCTTTTCAACGGGTAACCATCCTTATCATTACAGCATCAAAAAGATCTTCAAAAGAAATATTTTCTATATAAAGTTTAGTAGAAATTCCCTATATATGTATATACATAAACCATTATTGCATGCAATTCCTAAATATTGAGCATCAATTTTGGGTTCTTCCGGCGAATATACTAAGCCCTAAAAGCCTACTTGCAAGATGTTGGAAACAAAAACAATTCCATAGGGAGGGGTCAGTCTAAACCAATTTGATACCTGTAGCCATGGCATCACTGCACCGACCCCTTCAATATATGGTGCAGTTTTTTTCTATGCTTTTAATGTTATTCCAAATTTACCCCAAAAAAAAGTGTTATTCCAAATTCCAAAATTCAAACTGACATTTAAATTCTTGATTCGAATCAACATATATGTACATTTTTTATTTAAATGGTAATGAACCTAAATGGAGTATGCTCAAGATTGTGGTGTAGAACGTTACTAATCACATTCATTGCACGTAGCACACTCTACAGTTTGTGGTGTAGAATGATTGTGACTTTTCAATCTTCTCTGCGCCTAAGTCTCTGTAGTATGTACTTGAAAATTAATAAATGAAATGAAGAAGTTATGATTAAAAAAAAAATAAAGTACTCCAATGCAAGAAATTGAAAATTAACCAGCAATTACTACTACAGTACTACTGGGAAAAGAATGGTACGGTATCTCTTGTAATTGCTTAAAGTAAACAGAGAAAAGATGACGAGTATAGGCCATAAGGCTGGTATAATTTTCAATTTACTCTCTGACTAGTGATTTTACAAAATAACATTCACTCTATTCTTTTCTTTTTTTAATGAAGTAGAGAAAGCTAAAATAAATTATTTTACAAAGTCATGAATGAAGTACAGTAAGGGTTTTGTAAAGCTAAGGATTTGAGTGACCGACACTTGGCAATTTATCACGTACTAGTGTTTAATTACTATTCCACCATCAAGTGATTTGAGAGAAAATAAATTATTTACTATTAACCGTGGAAAATAATTTCATATAATTATCTAATTATAAATCACTATGTATGATAATAATAATTTTTTTTAAAATCTTACCAACCATGAAAAAAAAAAAACAACTTATGATTATCTTTCTGCATCATGGCATACAAAAACTAACCTTTAAAGAACAAGGTTCTGGTTTTGTCACCTTGGCATGCAGAGTAAGAACCATTTTTAGAAAACTAGGCTAATGATGATGGTTTGTGTCACATTATTGTCTTTCTCTTGCCCAAGATCAACCATATATGAGTTAAAAAGATATGATTGTGGATGTTCTTTACTTAACAAGTATAAAAGCCAAACCAAATGAAAAAGGCCAACTAGGCTCAACCCACGTGCTTATCCAGAAAGGGGTAAAACTCCAAACTCCGAAGTGTTCCTGTTTTGATGAGTCTTGACAGAACCATAACCTAAAGATAAATTATCCATATACCACAACTGGCTCTTAATTGTAACAGTGAGCAATTACTGAAGCCTAAGGTAACAGCAAAAGACAAAGCAAAATATCATGGGAGATATTTTACACTATATATTATATAGTGATGCAATCCATAAAACTATTTTTGACATAAGAACAATGGAAGGAAGAATAAAAAAAATATTATTATTTATTTATTTCCGTATCCAATGTCTCCCTATCTAATGTTGTAATAATAATTTGAAATTATTTGACCACTTGCATGTTAGATGTTTTTCAGACTACTTATAATGGATGTTGCATATAATGATATGCTTATCTGTTTCCTACATGCATGGCCATGCTCCAAGGTTATTCATCTTACCAAATCAAAAGACACAATGCTTAAGCTACAACTAATTTGTTTTTTTTGATAAGTAAGGAATCTAACTTGTATTAAGAGAGTTTACAAGAACATGATTCAATTAATTGAGTTAGACTTCGTGTATTAATTATAACCAAGCAAATTGATGATAAGTAAAACCATCAATCAAGGGGAAGAGGGGGGCCAACAGTAATTAACCTAGTGAATAACCTTTCATCGGAGTAAAAAAAGAAAGAAAGAAAGGAAAAAAAACAGCAATAATTGTACGAACACAACTGGCGAAGGAGTGTTGGAATGTTGTTCAGGACAAGGTACAGATGATACAAGATCACCACCCATTACCAAGCAACATGAAAACACAAGGGCTTTAATTTTCATATGCATTAATCGAACTGTTCTGAAACAAGAAGATATTATTGTGGTTGTTTTGTTTTGTGGCATGCGTGGAGGTTTTTACACCGATTAATTATCATGCACAGACTTACATAGTCCTCACATACTCATGCAAGCCGTTGGATGACACTTGGTCCCACGTCAACTTTTTTTTTTTTGCTTTTTCTAGTGGTCCAAATTGTGAACATATCTCTCATAGTTTGTTTCCCTTTTGTACCTGCTGTGGATTTGAGCTTGGACCCACCGAAGACCCTGCAAGTAAGAGAATAAAATAAAGATAGGCCTTAGCTGACCTATCAGATATAGAAGTCTTGTTCTGCATACGTTCTCATGTTTTCAACCACAACCCATGTTTGTGTCTATTTGCTAAACCCACTTGATATTTCCCCAAACTTAAACTAATTACAATATATACATTGTTCAACAGTTTATCAACAAAGTACTGAGTTTGTCATAAGTACTTTTGTGTAAGTATTTGAACTTATTTCAATACGCTTTCTTGGATAGCTTATAAAAACAGCTTAATTATAACTGATAAAAATAGTTTAACCCTATTTGTACTTATTTTGTAAAAGTTTATACAAGCTTCAAACTTAAAAGAAAATAAAATGTTCACACACACAAAAGAAAAAGGTTTTAATTAGAAAGCTCTTGGTTAGTCTTATCAAAACATCTACTGGATTTTACTGTATGAAGATACTGATTCTCCCACATCTCTGCTAACTCTAATTCCATTTCATTTTGGCAAGATTTTGATGCCAACTGGCTCTACCCCACCTAATGCATAGTTATATACCCTTCCATTTGTGCTTATAAAAGGAGCAGGCAGTGCTACCTCCCAACACATCAGCTCTTCCTTGAGTTTGGTCACTACACACACACTCTTCCTGAGTTTGAAACCTTAGAGTACCATTTTTCTTCTTCTGAAAGAAAATGGCATCGAGTTCAATCTCAGCCTCAGGGTCATGGAGTGTGAAGGACAACAAGGCCTTTGAAAAGGCTCTAGCTGTTTATGACAAGGACACCCCTGACCGTTGGTACAATGTTGCTCATGCTGTTGGTGGCAACAAAACCGCTGAGGAGGTCAAGAGGCACTACGAACTCCTTGTTCAGGATGTTAAGCATATTGAGTCTGGACGAGTGCCATTCCCTAATTACAAGAAAACTAATTCAGCCTCTGATCAGGAGGAAAAAAGGTACTATATATATCATTCCCCTTATACATTAATATTTAATTTCTTTTAAATGTAAGAATCGATTAGAGTATGGTATCAAAAAGTTTACAACAATTAACGAAGTTTTTGACTCAATCAACTGAACTAAATACCTTTATACATTAATAGCTTCATATTCCTACATGTTGCTTATCAAACAATGCTGCTATCTCTCCACACAATAATCTTTTTTCAACAAGAAAGCAGAAGTTTATGCAATATATAGTTAAAATTACACCTACCAACTATGCAAATGCAACCGATGAATTTATTTGATCTTCTTGACTCTAATATTTCGTGTTCCTTTTTTCTCAGGCTGAGGAATTTGAATTTGAACCTCCAGTGACCCCCCCAACTGCATGCCATCAACAACAACAACAAATTGATTTTCTAATTAATTTTCATTATCAACCAACATCTTTAATTCCAGCATCTTGGTAGTACTACAACCTACGTGGTGTTATGTCACACATAATTGCTAGTGCAATAGCATCTTAGGCTATATTAATTAGTCATAAGAATCATATGTCCCGTGATTCCATCTTGTACTTTCTAATTGTCGTTGAAGCTGCCTCTTAAAGAGTCAACGACCGTTTCGGTTTCTCGTCCTTAAATAAATTTATAATTTTATGATATGCTTTATTCTTATTATTACTATTATTAATTATCATAAAAAAACGTACATTAGTTACCTTATTCTTGAATAACACAGCAATTATTGAACTGGAATCACTCATACATGAACTCTATGAAAACATAGCCATTGCCCATTATAGAAACCAAAATGAAAAGAGGCGGGAAAGTTTGCTTTGAAGGTTTAAGCATGAAAATAATCACATGATTAGTAACGAAAGTTTGTTATTCCTTTTGGACAACGTTAATTAGTTGTAAAATATGTAAAGTACTTCAGTAACATGAATTTTTTTTTTTTTTGAAAGGAACATGAATTCTTTTTTTAAGACAATGGTTTTATAGTAAGTACTGCACAAAGTTTTTGTTCGCCATGTAGACGCAATCATTGCCTGAATGAACTTTAATTTCTATAATATTAATGCTAAATAGTGTACTAAAAATGAAATGTAGAGGAAAATAAAATAAAATAAAGGAACAAACAAGATGAGAGAAAAAAGTAGAAAAAAACTCTCTGGTTATTTATTTATAAGGATAAAAAAAGCGTTGAAAAAAATTATATAAATTTTTTTATATTAATTAAAACTTTACATTATTTTTTCTTAATTATCATAAAATTATTTATTATTTAAAAAACAAAAAAAATATTACTTTTTTTTTTTTTTATCTCTCTCTCTATTACATGTATCATTTTGGGGGAAAATAATATATATTTGGAACCTACAACATCATTTGCTTCTTACTTTTACTCTCAAATAAATAATTGAAATTTGTATTATATCTATTTATTTATCACGATAATAATACCGAAAATATGAAGAAGGAGGAAAGAGAAGAATGATGTTTCATGCATATAATAAGAAAAAGAACGATATTTCACGCTGATGTTTAAATATATATATATATATATATATATATATATATATATATATATCTTGATTTATTCATTAATAAAAATTCAAAGATTTCCGTATCTAGTATACATTATAAAAAAATGTTCAATTAAAAATTCATGATAATGACTCAATTTAAAGAGATGTCATATTCCTATACATTTTAAACTCTCGTGTTTAAATTTTATTGGGTCATTTAAACATAAAAATCTATTATTGCATGGCATCAAATTTACCAATAAAGAATGAAAAATTGAGAATGCCCTTTTTCCTGTTTTTGGTAGAATAGAAATTGTGTTGGAGAAGTGGTTGTCTCTCTCTGAGATTATAAACCTCTTAATATGTTATTCCTCTTTTCTTTCCTTTTTTTAGGATATTAATATGCTTTTTCTTGGAATAGTATTATAGTTGTACTTGTACGTTCCGACGCCGTGACCCTCTATTATGTATTTCATTGCTCATAGATGTTAAAAAATCATTCACGTGATTATACGTACAGTAGTTGTATTCGTAAAACATTTCACTTTTTTTTTTTTATAGTGATAAAATACATTATTTTCTTCCGATCCGTAGATTAAGGCTTACGCATAAGCATAAACAAATCACAAAAGATGAGTAATTATACTTAAGTTTAGTTTAATTTAATTTAATTCAGCTTATTTTTAATTTATAAATTATTTTAAAGTAAAAGTTAAGCTTATAAATTATTTTAAGTAAAAGTTAGAAATAAAAGTTAAAAAAATAGTTATTCGTTAATATTTATTTATTTTTTTAACTTAAAAATTCTTTAAAGTTAAAATATAATAAGATAGAGAGGTTCTACTCCTCTTGTTAAAAAAAATTAACAAACTAATCATTAATATTTTTTAATATTAATTATTCTAAAAGTTGATTTTAGTGGAAATCGAAAATAACATGAAAATAAATTTCGCATAAGTAGTTTTAGGTGACTTACTATAAAGTTTTTTATTTTTATTTTTTAAGTAATTTTTATTTTAAATTTTTTTTACAAATTAATGTTTGGTTTAATTTTTATTTAAAAATTAAAATTACTTATAAATTAAAAATAAATGAGATGAAACGGTAATTAATCATAGATTCGTGAAGAAAACTGAACTCCATTATATTTAAAATGCCTAGCCTTAGCTTTGTTGGTTAGTTCAACAACTTCTGCCTTTGACAATCTATATAACGTTTAAAATCATGATATTCGATGCTTATTTTTTCAAACACTTCACAAATACTTTTCAATACTTTCTATTTTTCTAATCTCATTATGTTATATCACAGATCATATTCTATCATTTTAAGATTGAGGGAACAATTTTTTGCTAACGCATGATCAATAAACAAGTGCTAATTATTAATTGTCGTGTATATTAAGAGTTGCATGTGGTGATTAAATACAAGTGCTAATTAACTTTTAAGTGAAATGCCCACAACTATTACGACTATAATAATATTTATCTTGGTCACTGAAATTAAGAAACAAAATAAAACAACACAATTTTATCAAACAAAAATTATTCGATATGAAACGATTAAGTTATACTTAAGAATTTAAGAATAATAGTATTAAAAGGTATAAGTTATTATTTATTAGACTTTATAATATTATATTATCTATTTACTACTATAAATCAATAACTGACTTGTAGAAAAACGGGTCAAAAAATTGGAAAATCAGTCAAAATAATGATAAAAAAAATGATTTATTATGGGTCAAAGGAAAATATTAATATAACACTGTTTTGATTTTCTATTCCTTAAAAAAATGAAAAAAAACCTAAATTATTTATTATTTTCTTTATTATTTTAAATGAATATTGTTATTATTTTGATTAACAATTCATTTTTACTATTTTTTCCTCAATTTCAAAGGTTTAATATTTTTAATCTATTCTTATTTAATCATATATTTCATGACTCTCAATATATCCCTTCACTTTTGGTCACAAATTTTAGCAAAAAGTTGACAACTTAAATAAACACATAACTAAATTGAAGAAAAATCAATTTAAAAATTGAAAAACAGTTCAAAAATTAGTTTACTGTGGGTCAATGAAAAATTGTTAATATAACATCACTTCAACTTTTTTTCCTTAAAAAAGAATGAAAATCAACCTAAAATGCTTTCTTTTTCTTTTTTATTCTAAATGAAACTTATCACTGTTTTGATTATAGATTTGTTATTATTTTTCCTTAATTTCAAAGGTTTAATCTTTTTAATTTATTCTTATTTAGTCATATCTCACTACTTTTGGTAAACAATCACCTCCTTTTCATATTTACACATTTTCATTCTTTTGTATGTATAAGGAAAAGAATCATATTTTTTTTTATATAAACTCTCTAGTGAAAGGAAAACAAAAAAATCACCTTTGTTTATTCTTCCTTTAGTTTGTCACCCACTTCGACACCCTTCACTATTTTTTTTCCAAGGTCGTGTATTCATTTTCTCAACTTGTCACTATTAATTACTCGCAATTAGATCCAACTTTTATTAGTTGTTTCAATTAATAGATTAAATCATGGCGGCATTCATGCCATTTGGTTTCTCATGGGAAATTATCTGTGTCCCTTTTGATGAAGTTGACTTAGAAAATTATCATACCCTTGAATATGTTAGGGATTATTTTAATTTGAAGGTCAACGTTACACATCAACTTTGCTATGCCTCTCTAACTCTCAAACACAACCACAAATACAATTTTTCTTTCAAAATTCTATGTTCTTGCATAGCCAAAAGTTATTAGAAAGCGGTCTATCGTACATGCAAATGCACTTGCCCCACCCAATCATTCCCAATGAGCTGATTTCCACAATGGTGCCCAATCTAGTAACATATGCCAAAAATGTTATTATAAATCGTCATCCTGACTTTCATTATGAAAGTTCTAATTTGTGTGTTTTCACTTACTTTTGAATGTATACGATGAGTGTGATGTGGCATTTACAACTGGATTGTGATGGAATCCATTAGACATGATGAAATGGTTCCAGTCCTGGCATCAAGCATGACCATTGAATCCCTTGAGAAAATGAAGTTAGCTAATAATGTTGTGTTAGGCATGCAAGCATTTGTTTCACCAAGAATGCATCATTACATGGCTGAAAATCAATCATGTGTGTCATATATGTCGCAATTCCATCCC
This sequence comes from Amphicarpaea edgeworthii, assembly GCA_014843725.1. Lineage (NCBI taxonomy): Eukaryota > Viridiplantae > Streptophyta > Magnoliopsida > Fabales > Fabaceae > Amphicarpaea > Amphicarpaea edgeworthii. Next base: position 9,937,567 of record CM026325.1, read on the forward strand.
CAAGGGCTAACTAGATATATATTGAGTTGAATCCAATATTAAAAGAAAAATCATGACACATTCTAAGACAAAAATTCAAAAGTTATATGAGGGAAGCTTTGTTAAAAAAATTGGTTGGATTTTTTTGGAACTGGTATGATCTAAATACACACCATTCTCGTTTGGATATTCAATGTCTTTATTAAAATCTAATTTGATGAATTTTTAAGATGCTGTTATAAGGATTTCTTTATTAACTTGTCAGATCAAAATTAGTTTGTAGATCAAGAAAATTTATAGAATATTTTCAAACGATGATTTACTCCATACTCTTATACTCTTGTTTCTAACAATTAAATATGGATGATATATATCATCTACTATTTAATCATGACATACTATATTTCTCTTTTATTTGATTTTGACTAGATTTACTTTTTAATAGAATATCTTAATTATTTGGTCACTGAAAAACAAACAAACAGAATGTTATCAAACAATGATTATTCAATATGAAACGATTAAGTTATTATTAAAAATTTAAGATAAATAGTATTAAAATGTATAAATTGTTGTTTATTTGACTTTATAATATTATATTATTGGTTTACTAATAGTAAACGTATGTGCATTTTTACCACCAAATATGTGAATAAATTAAGTGAGGTTGTATTAGTATGTGTTTTGAAAATTGGACCAAACTGGTGGATCGAAAAATTAGTGAATCGATCAAGTGACAAATCAAAATAAACCACATAACTAATTTGATTTATTCATTTATAAAAAATTCAAAGATTTCCGTATCTAGTATAGATAATAAAAAATGTTCAATTAAAAATTCATTGTAATGACTCAATTTAAAGAGATAGATGTTATATTCCTATACATTTTTAACTCGTGTTTAAATTTCATTGGGTCATTTAAACATTATTGCATGGTGTTACACGATCAAGGATCTGATTATGATATGATATTAATTACTCAGTCAAGGATTTGATTCTGATATGATTGTAATTGTTGTCAAATATTGTAATTAGCTTAAATAAGGATACCTGCTTAATATAGGAAAGATAGTTGCCTAGTTTCTAGAGATTTAGCTTATTTCTCTCCTAATGCTATGTAACTGACAATGTATTCACTTGTATATATTTTGCGTCTCAATCAATGAAATATAGAAGCTAGAGGTTTACTTTCATGGTATCAGTAACATCTCTATAATCAACTCTGATTTTTTTTTTTACCTTTGCAGCATGTCTAACGATCAAGACACACCCCCCACCAACCTTAATCTGGAGAGCCCTTATTATCTTCACTCTTTTGATAATCCTAGACAAACTCTTGTGAGTGATGTCCTTACAAGTCTCAACAATTACAATCCATGGTCTCTTGCCATGACAATGGCTTTAAAGGGCAAAAACAAATTTGGCTTTGTTGATGGCTCTTTCCCCTCCCCTGCATCCACTCATGAAGATTATCATTGTTGGTCTCGTGTCAATAATATGGTCATGTCATGGATCCTCAACTCCATTGATCGCTCTTTGGCCCATACTGTGCTTTATGCAGAATCTACTATTGCTGTTTGGGTAGATCTCAAGGCACGCTTCTCCTCCAACACTGGTCCTCGCATATATGAACTTGAGAAAAATATTGCTACTCTTCAACAACAAGACTTTTCAATTGCACACTATTTCAATAAGCTTCGCTCTCTTTGGGATGAGTTATCCCTTATTGATCCTCCACCAAAGTGCACTTGCCAAGGTTGTACTTGTGGAGCCAAAGAGACTTATATCTCCCAACAAAACAAACGACGCCTCATGTAGTTTTTGATGGGACTCAATGACACCTTCAGTCAACCACAAAGCCAGTTACTTCTTACTACATCCCTCCCTGATGTTGCTCATGCCTATTCCCTTCTCCTCCAAGATGAGGCTCAAAAAGCACATACACATCCCCCACTGACTTCAGAACGTGCGACCCTCCAAACTCAAACTACACATGCATTTTTGGCCAAACAAACACTTTCTCGCAGTCGTCCCAAATGTGCGCATTGTGGCATCCTTGGCCATACGGAGCATAAGTGCTATAAGCTTCATGGATATCCGCTAGGGCATCGCTACTACCATAAGGGGAACACTCATGGATAGTCATCTACTTCATCCACTCGTGCTGACCAACGTAATGATGCTGCGAAAGATCCTTTATCTACAGATTCGTTATAGCAGCTTCTTCGCCTATTAGGGGAGGTAAACCAACCTAAGGCCAATCTCACAGGTGCGTCTCTAGCTTTCTTCTGCCCTCTGTATGCCTACTGAATGGGTTATTGATACTAGCGCAATAGATCACGTTTCTTTCACCCCTTCCTCTTTTCAACAGCCACCTATTCCTTCTTCTCTTCATAAATCTATTTGTGTTCCTAATGGTCATTCGGTTCCTATACATGGCATTGGAAATGTACAGATAACATCAGATATCATCTTGACTGATGTCTTATTTGTACTCTCATTCATGTTCAACCTTTTATCTGTGCAAAAACTCACCCAGACTACTAATTGTTCTGTTTTTTTTTTTTTTTATCCTGATCATTGTGTATTTCAGGACCATTTGATGAAGAAGGAGATTGGTCAGGGCCATAAAAAGGGTGGACTCTACTTTCTTGATGTCTCTACCTTTGTTGTTGCTATCATCACCACCTCATCCACCACTTGGCATGCTAGGTTTGGCCATCCATTATCAAGTGCCCTCAAGTGTTTAGCTCCTGTTCTTGGTTTCAATAAAAACTCTTGTGACCATTGTGAAGTCTGTCATTTGTCAAAACAAACAAGACTCCCTTTTCCTTTACACACACCCACTAGCCGTAGTTTGTTTGAATTAATTCATGTTGCTGTTTGGGGAAAGTATGCCACACCTACAAAAAATGGTCATCATTATTTTTTAACTATTGTTGATGATTTTTCCTATGTCACATGGACCTATCTCATGAAATACAAGTCTGATGCCTATTCTTTGTTAGTTCATTTATTGGCTTATGTTCGCAATCATTTTCAGACATGTGTAAAAACAATTCGCTCCGATAATGGCACTGAATTTACAAATAATTCTTTTCAAAAAATTCTTTGTGACTCTAGGATTTTCCAACAATTCTCTTGTCTAGGTACCCCCCAACAAAATGGTGTCGTCGAACGTAAGCACCGACACCTTCTCAATGTTGCATGGGCTTTACGTTTCCAAGCCGATCTTCCACTAATTTTTTGGGGTGATTGCATTCTTACTGCCACTTATTTAATAAATCGAACACCATCCAAAATTTTAGCTGGTCAAACTCCTTGTGAAAAACTCTATGGCCATCCACCTGATTTCACTCACTTGCGTACATTTGGTTGTTTGTGCTATGCATCCACTTCACATGATCATCCAAATAAATTCGAACCTAGAGCTAGATGTTGCATCTTTGTGGGGTACCCTGCTAGTCAAAAAGCCTTTAAACTATATGACATTGATCATCATAAATTTCTAGTTAGTCGAGATGTCATCTTTCATGAAACAATATTTCCATTCAAGAATAGTAAGGCTTTGCATGATTTACACATGGAACGACACCCTCTTCCTCTACCCATTTGTGATCAAGAACCCATAAATTCACCAACCCCCACACCTCTTAGAAACACTTTTACACTCCCTCCTACTGTAGAACCCAATGATAATGAACCCACACATACTGTTGAACACCCTGCAGTGACTAACCTTGAACCAAGACACTTTGAACGTCTCAAAAAGCCTCTAGCTCACCTTGTTGATTACGTGTGCAATATGGCCTCCGCTCAATCTTCTTCCTCGTCTCCAGGTATGCAATATCCTATCTCAAACTTTATTTGCTCAAATCCTTCCTCAAATAACCATCTCCATTTCATTAATTCTATTATTAAGCACATTGAACCCACCTCATATACTGTTGCCCGTAAAGATCCTCATTGGTGACAAGCTATGGAAGACGAAATAAAGGCATTAGAGGCTAACAATACCTAGACTTTAGAGTTTTTGCCTCCCGAAAAAATGGCTATAGGCTGTAAATGGGTGTACCGTATAAAATATAATTCTGATGGCTCCATTGCATGGTACAAAGCACGTTTGGTTGCTAAAGGTTACTCACAACTAGAAGGATTTGATTTTACTGATGTTTTTGCTCCTATTACTAAATTAACTACTGTGAGGACTGTTCTTAGTATTGCAGCAACAAAAAATTGGCCAACTCATCAAATGGATGTTTCCAACGCCTTTTTACATGGAAATTTACATGAAGAAGTTTACATGCAGCTTCCTCCCGGGTTTCGTAAACAGGGGGAGAGTTGAGTTTGTTGACTCAACAAGTCTCTTTATGGCTTAAAACAGGCACCTCGCACTTGGTTCACTACTTTTTCGAGTGCTTTGCTTAAGGCCGGTTTTACTCAGTCAAGGGCCGATTACTCCATGTTCTTATTTACCCGTGCATCACATATAACAATTTTACTTGTTTATGTTGATGATATTGTAATTATAGGTGATGATGCGTTGGTTATTTCACTCCTAAAGAAATACCTTTGCAGCAGGTTCAACATAAAAGATTTGGGCTCATTGAAATATTTTTTGGGAATTGAAGTGGCACGTTCCAAGGCTGGAATTTTTCTTAATTAGTAGAAATATGCATTAGAAATTTTGCAAGACACAGGCCTTCTTGCTAGTAAACCAGTCACAACTCCACTGGATTACAATCACACTTTGGTTGCTGATCATGGTGAAGTCCTATCTGACCCTGCTTCATATCGGCGATTGGTTGGTAGATTGCTATACCTTACAGTCACCCGACCGGATATCACTTATGCAGTTAACTTACTGTCACAGTTTATGTCTTCTCCTCGTGACACACACTAGCAGGCAGCACTTAGAGTGGTTCTGTCCCGGACCATGGTATCCTACTCTCATCTAATTCTTCTTTATGCTTGCATGCTTATTGTGATGCGGATTGGGCTTCTTGCCCCACTTCTAGAAGATCAACCACTGGTTATTGTATATTTTTGGGTCCAAGTCTCCTCTGCTGGCGAACCAAAAAGCAATCAATAGTTTCCCACTCCTCTGCCGAAGCGGAGTATCGAGCCATGGCAAATGCGGTTAGTGAGCTCACATAGCTGCACACTCTTCTTCATGAATTGGGTATTCCACCACATCCTGCAACTTTATCTTATGATAATCAAGCTTCCCTCCATATAGCAAACAATCCAGTCTTTCATGAAAGAACAAAACATGTTGAAATTGATTGTCATTTTGTTCGAGATAAAATTCAAGAAGGAAAACTTTGAACCACATTTGTCCCTTCAAATCAGCAATTGGCAGATGTCTTCACAAAGGCTCTTCTTCCGGCTTCACATACTCAGTTAATTTCCAAACTCATGTACCTTCCTAGTTCTTGAGCTTGAGGGGGAGTGTTACACAATCAAGGATCTGATTATGATATGATATTAATTACTCAGTCAAGGATTTGATTCTGATATGATTGTAATTATTGTCAAATATTGTAATTAGCTTAAATAAGGATACCTACTTAATATAGGAAAGATAGTTGCCTAGTTTCTAGAGATTTATCTTATTTCTCTCCTAATGCTATGTAACTGATAATGTATTCACTTGTATATATTTTGCCTCTCGATCAATGAAATATAGAAGTTAGAGGTTTACTTTCACATGGCATCAAATTTACCAATAAAGAATGAAAAATCATTTTTCCTATTTTTGGTATATCGAATAGAAGTTGTGTTGGAGAAGTGGTTGTCTCTTTCTCTCTCTCTCTCTCTCTCTCTCTGAGATTATAAACCCTTAATATCCATTTTCTTGTGAAGTAGAGTTTGATTACTTCATGAATGAAGAGACATATCGATCCCTTCACAATTTATAAACAAGGAGGTGAAGAATTCCAATCCTCTTCTTCATTCCACATCTATTCAAGAAATCATTTTTGAGAGTGAAAGTGAAAGAGTTCTTGTATTTCTCTTTGAGAGAAAGAAAAATGTGCTTCCACTATACTTGGTGAGAATTAAGGGGTGAATTCAAGATGGTTGAGATTCTTTGAGTGACCATCTTAAGAAAAATAGACAAATTTTGAAATTCTATATTTATAATGGATACTGAACTAGTTTCCATTCATGATTTTTCCTTATTCTCATTTGTAGAGGTGTTCGCGGGTTGGATTAAGCTGAGTTTGTATAAATTCTTAACTCAATCCGATCAATTTTTAGTAAGTTGGATTGGGTTGAGTTTGCATAATTTTATTTTCAAACCCAACCCAACCTAACTCAATTATGAATGGGTTGGGTCATTGGGTCAGTAATGTATTTAAAAAAAAAATTAAAATTATTTTAAAAAAAAATCATAATAGGTTTTCAAATTTTGTTCATTTTTTTTAGAATAAAAATCATTTTCAATCACAAATAAATATAATCATATATTAATGCATAGAATAAGTTAGATATAATAATACTTTCAAACTTAATTATTGATCCCTTCGAACTTAATTCACCTAATCTAGAAAATTCAAAATAAAATGGTTATCAACCCAAATAGTAAAGTTCACTTAACTTAATATAGTTGAGAAAATTCAAATAACATTGTAACATTGATACAAAATAAAATGAAAATAAATTTGCATTTTCTTGAATAATTGACTAGTTGTAAGCTCTATTGTTGGAGTTATAAGCTTTATTATCGAAGCATTGCAAGTTAAAGGATAAGATCCATTAGTTTATTATAAATAGTGTAGAAAGAAGAAATATGCTTAAAGTCGCTAAAGAGGTGAACCCAAAATTACATCATAAACTAATTTGTAAATATTAATATATTACCATATTAGCAATGACCCCAACTTGCAACACTAGTAGTCCCAGTAGTAACACTAGTAGTCCTAACATTAGGGTCGTCCATAGAGCTACAGTGACGCATAGGTGGCCACGGTGATGCAATAATGGAGAGAGGCAATGACTTGTGGTGATGCAACAACAAAGGGTGGCAGTGACTTGTGGTGATGCAACAATGACTCGCATAGAGAAAGGTTTCTATTTTAAGAATTTTTGGAAAGTGAGGAAGTTGGAGGTATATATAGAGGTTGAAAGTGTTGAATGAGTGAGAGTAGGCTTTTTGTTTTGTTATTATTACTATTATTATTATATGTAGTTCGGGTTGGGTTGGGTGGGTTACGAGTTCATACAACAAAATCCGTTACCTAACCTATAAGTCATTGGGTTGAAATTGGATTGGGTTTGATCCAAAGACTCTATCAACCCATTTAAATCAGATTGAGTTGGGTTGGATTCGCGGGTTACCCGTACCCATGAACAACTCTACCCATTCCCATTGAAAATGTTTTTTTTTTTTTTATGCATAAATTCCGAATGTTATTTTTCTATTCTCTACACTTATATTTGCTTAAATTCTCTCATTATTTTAATTTTAACTTTTTAGTCAAATGCCAAAAAAATAATATCTTATTTTAGTCAACGAAGGAAAAGAGTTAAACAACATAATTTTATTAAACAAATATTATTTAATATAAAATGATTTGTTATACTAAGAATTTAAGATATATAGTATTAAAAGGTTTAAATTATTGTTTGCTTGACTTTATAATATTATATTATTTATTTATCAATAGTAAATATATGTGAATTTTAACCAGGTAGGATTTTACTAGTCTATTTTTAAAGATTAGACCAAACTGTTGGATAAAAAATTGGTGAATCGGTCGAGTGACTGATTCAAATAAATCACATAATTGACTTGAAGAAAAATGGGTCAAAGAATTGAAAAATCAGTTAAAAACTGACAAAAAAAAAAGTTTATTAATTGTGGGTCAATGAAAACATCTTAATATAACATTATTTTGATTTATTTAAAAAAAATGAAAAACAACCTAAATATTTATATCTTTTTAAATTAATTTTTTTTTATCTACAAATTTTAATTGTTAATTGTTAGTGTTTTTTAAAGTCCAAGAGAGTCAAGTCAACGATCTTTTTCCCTTTATTCTTCAACCGCCACTAAAAAAAAATAGCCATATGTTTATGGATACTTTTACCTATGGGTATATTTTTCTGTAGGTAAAATTAAAAAAATACTTTTATCTACAAATATTGAGTGTAGGAAATTTTTTATAATAATATAATAAAAATATAATTTAAAAAATACTTTTACCTACAAATAAATAGTGTAGGTAAAACTTTAAAAAACTTAATTGATGTAGGTAAAACCTTTAAAATACATCTACCTACGAATATTATAAGAAAAGAACCATATGCCTATGGACATTTTTACCTATGGATATATTTTTCTGTAGGTAAAATTAAAAAAAATACTTTTACCTATGAATGTTTAGTGTAAGTAAAATTTTATAATAATATAATAAAAAAAGGACAATAAGTAATTATTATTATTGATAATGTTACAAGGTTTCAATAATAAAAAAAATAAATTGAAGAAAAAATAAAAAGAATAAAATGCACTAAATTAAGAAAGAAAGAAAAAGAGTAAAGTAGATGTCGTGCAAAGGAAAAGAGTAAATATACACACCCAGAAGCGAGAAGGAGGGTTTCTACTTCTTCTCTTCCTTCTCTATTGCATACTTAAGTGTCTTCCTTCTCACTTTAACAAAGAAATTCCTATGCCTACGAAATCCATTCAAGCTTTGCCGTGAATAATTCAAATATCCTGAGCTTTGCCTTGAGTTATAAGGTATCTCAATCTCTCTATTTATTCTTGCACTCGTTCCTTTTCCATAGCCTCCAACGCAAGTGAAATCATCTCGTTTCAGATTTGAATCGAAATCTGTTCGAAATTTTCGTGATTCACCTCTATTCAATCATTTGCCCGAGAATCACCTTTGTTCAATTCTCAAAGCTTCACATTCTCATTGATGTTATTAGGTATCCTAATCTTTGTATTCATTCTTAAACTCTATCTATGATTCATTTCATATTTGACTCTTGAATCTCTTCATTCATTTCTATTCATGTGCTTTGAGATTTTGTGTAGTTGTTGTCGTGTGATTTAGAATCTTGTAATTTTTTTGAATTTAAGCTGCTATTACTCAAGTTGGAGCTGGTTAGATCAAATATATGGAACGAAATGATTCGTGTTGTTGATTCCACTTAGGGGTTATGAATGCATTTGGTTTATGTTGACATTGCGTTTTGAAATTTTTTGTGTAGTTGCTGTTGTGTGATGGTCAATTGCTTGTGTGCTTGTGTTTAGCTTAAACAAAATCTAGCAATACAAACCAAATTCAGCCTAAGCACCTATGCAAAGCCCACTGCAATATGCACCAATTCCAATCAAAATCATGTGAATACTAGGCAGCTAGCTGCAATCATAATAGAGCTCTGAAAACCATCAATTGGCTAAAATGTGGTAGTGCAGCTCTTTTAAGGATGATGACCATAACTCCAAGAGTTTTAGAATATGATTATGGAATATTGTTGATTATGAGCAATAGTAACTACTAAACTTTATTGCTAAACTGCATTAAACTTATAAACTGTTCTAGTTCTTTCTTTTCATTTGTTTTTGAAGGCATAAAACTAATTAACCTGAGCTTAGAAGTCATTGTATTAAACTTTATTATTTCAGTGTTGGCTAAAGAAACAAAAGGACAACTTATCCCCTAAACAGATAGACGCAGAAGGGGAAGAAGTAGTTAGTTGGACTTCTAGTCTCATCTTTGGAAAAGGAGAGGTAAGAGAGGTTTGGTGTATTGAAACACCAATAGGGTTCATATTATTTATTTTTAAAATTAATGATTCTAAAATGCTTGTGCTATCTATTTCTTAAATTTCTTAATTATTCCTTTGTTTTACAATATTGATGTTCAAATTATTCCTTTTTGTCATAATAAGAATTATTTTAGGGATGTAAATCTAGTTGCTGAACATTCATGGGTTATCTTTTGTGTTATGACTTGCTTATTATTTACCTTTTCTTTCTATTTATATAGGATGAACTGAAAAAGCATATGGTTGAAGCAGAGAGTTCACAAACTTCACAAGATTCTACAAATTGGAAAAATGATATATACTCAAAAGTTAAAGGACCTGAAAAAAGAGGATGTGTGCGTTGTCTTGACAAGCTTCCACGTCAAACAAATTCATCTCAAAGCTCTTGTGCAAACAATAGAATTCAGAAATTATAGAATTTGCTAGGAAATCTTGTTGCTGTTTTGAAAGTGCGATTTGCAGAAGATCCACAAATCAATCAAGTTTTAGAAGCTATAGATCAAGAGGTATAAATTCTAGTAATTCAACTTATTAAAAGAAATCAACTATATGATATTTGACAAATATTTATATATATATATATATATATTTAGGTGCCTGCAAATGATTCTTTTGGTGAAAATCATCAAAGTACAAGTGATCCCAAATAGTGGTGAGTTGAAACTGTTTTCTTACTAGTAGAAATGAACTTCAATAAATTTGTTTTCCTTCTTGATTATGGAGGTTATGATGATTGACACTTGACTAGTTTATCCTTGATTAATTTTCTTTTATGATGATTGACACATGACTAGTTTATCAATGTTCTACCATTACTAAAACTTTTATTTTAAAGTAAGACAATTATTTTATGTCATACATCAATTGAATTAGTATAAGCAAAATCATGGCTGTAGGGTTCTAATTTGGATTGTTTTACCTATTGTTGTTGATTTGGTTTGAATTTCTAGTTACATGTGCTAGGCTGCAACATGATTTCATTTGTTGAATTATTCCTGAAATGTGTGCTATCTTTTCTATTTTATAGCAGTGAAAATTGTCTGCAATACTTTATATTGCCTGCCTGCAAAGTCTTCAGGATTGTATTCGCAGAACATTTGCAGAGTGGTAGATAGCTTGGGTTACCCTATGCATGGACTTAGATAGTATTTGGATTGTATTGTTAGATTTTAGATTCGAATCTCATGTTAGTTCTACATTGAGGTGTGGTTTTGGTTCCCCAACTTTGTTAACATTACTCATTTGCTATTTTTTTGGATTGTATAGTTGGCCGAATATTTTGCCATGTTAAAGGTTTGGATTAACCTGTTTTAAGTTCATGTTAGTTCTTTTTTGGGTTTTAATTATAAAATCCAATAAAAATATTAGTCAATGTTATTTTTAATTATAAAACAATATCATTAATAATAATAATAATAATAATAATAATAATAATAATGACTTTTACCTACAATTAGCCTTCAATCGTAGGTATAAGTTTATGACTTTTACTTAAAGTTGGAGGCCATAAGTACAAGCTAATGACTTTTACCTATAGTTTTTAACTGTAAGAATAAGTTAATACTTTTACCTACAGAAAGAGACTGTGTCTATAAGTTATCACTTTTACCTACGCATATTTTAAATTGTATGAATTGTAAGAACTACATATAGTGATGGTCAAATATAACCGTAGGCAAAACTAAATCCATAAGTAAAACTTATAGTGACGAACTATTATCCGTCACTATATGCCCTCTCAAAGTTGATGGACAAATGATACATAGGACAAAGTTTATGGTACATTTATCTACGCATTTATAACTTATAGTGGCAATTTTGGTCCGTAGGCATAAATCATTTTTCTTGTAGTGCGCTATATAACATTAACCCTGAGAATCAATCTTGTTATTATTTTGATTAAAAAATTATTTTTACTATTTTTCCCTTAATTTCAAAGGTTTAATATTTTTAATTTATTGATCATATTTAATAACTCTCGATGATCCCTTGACTTTTGTTGAGGAATTTTGATAAAAACTTACGTCATTTCATACTTACATCCTTTTTGGTGAAAAATTGATGATCAAGTTACAATTTCAAATAAACACAAAAGAAAAAATAGTCTAAGAATTGGAAATCGGGTCAAAATATTAGTTTATTGTGGGTCAATGAAAAATGGTCAATATAACATCACTTTAATTTTTTCCTTTGATAAAAAATGAAAATCAACATAAAATATTTTTTTTTATATATTCTAAATAAAACTTTTCATTATTTTGATTATAAATTTATAATTATTAATTTCAAAGATTTAATCTTTTCAATTTATTCTTATTTAATCATGTCTCACAAATTTTGGTAAAGAGTCACATCTCATGACTCTTTTGTGAGTAGAAGAAAAAGAATTATAATTTTTTTTTTTTTTTATATAAACTCTTGAGTGAAAGGAAAAGAAAAACCTACCTTTGCCTATTCTTTTGACATCCTTCACTAATTTTCTCCAAGGTCATTATTCATTTTCTCAATCGATCATTATCACTCACAATTAGATCCAATTTCTTTTAATTGTTTCAATTAGATTAAACCATGACATCCATGCCATTTGGTTTCTCATGGGAAGTTATTTGTGACCCGTTAGATGAAATTGTTGATTTAGAAAATTATCATGTCCTTGAACATGTTGGGGATTATTTTGATTTGAAGGTCAATGTTACACATGAACTTTACTCGGCTGATCAAACACCACCACAAATACAATTTTCCTTTCATAATTCTATATTCTTGCCCAGTCAAGAGTTATTGGAAAACGGTCTATCATACATACAACAAATGCACTTCCCGCATCCAATCATTCCCAATGAGTTGATTCTTACAATGGTGCCCGATGTGATAACATATGCCAATGATGTTGTTCAAAATCGTCATCCTGACTTTCATTATGAAGGTTCCAATTTGTGTGTTTTTACTTTGCTTTTGAATGTTTTTGTTAGAAAGTTATATGATGAGCACGATGTTGTCATCTATAATTGGATTGTGATGGAGTCTATGAGACAAAATGAAACGGCTCCAATTCCTGCATTAAGCACAACCATTGAATCCCTCGAGAAAGTGAAGTTAGCTGAAGATGATGTTCCGTTGGAAAAATGCACTATTTGTTTAGATGAGTTTGTAAAAAACATGGAGGTTACATTAATGTAATGTAATGTAAGCATTTGTTTCAACAAGAATGCATCACTAAGTGGCTAAAAATCAATCACGTGTGCCCTATATGTCGCAATCCCATCTCCACTTCAAAGGTTGATTAGATATATATTGAGTTGAATCCAACTACAAAAGAAAAATTATGTCACATTCTATTTATAAGACAAAAATTCAAAAAATATGTGAAATAAGTTTTTTTTAAGGTGGTTGCATTTTTTTTAACTAGTGTCCAAATATACACATAATTCTCATTCGGATATTCATTGTCTTTATTAACTTGTGAGACAGAAACAAGTTTGTAGATCAAGAAAATTTATAGAATATTTTCAAGATTTACTCCATACTTTTGTTTCTAACATTTAAATATGGATTCCCTAAAAAAAAAAAATTAAATATGGATCGATGATATATATCATCTACTATTTAATTATGACATACTATGTTTCTCTTTTATTTGATTTTTACTAGATTTACTTTTCAGGAGAATATTTTCCTTTTGATTAGTTTTTTTTTTCCTCAATAAATAGTTTATTCTATATATAAATATGCAAGTGAATAGTACATGTGATATATTGGTACTAGAAGTACCTGGGTCAACAAAAAAGAACCATTTCCATCCTTACTGTGCAAATACTTCTGTTGTCATATTAACCTGGTTATAACTTCGTTATATACCCAGGGACAACAAAAATCTTAGCAATTGTACAAAAAGAACTCCACCTTAGACCGTATCCTAACCATCAGTTGCATACTATACATCTTTCTATGTCAATGATCTATCCCTATACCCACCAAAAGAAACTATACACCATGACAATAAGCAAATGAACATCGAACCAAGATCCTGATACCATCGATTAACCACTTAAGAGGCATGCACTAGGATTGAGGCACCATTGTGTGAGAGAGTAGCAAAATGACATGTCACAAGCTTTAATCCAACTCCAGGAGTAAAATAAAATTTCTTGCAACATATTTTGAACGTTAAAGGTCGTGTTATTAAATAAACAGTCATTCCTGATCTTCCAAATCCTCCACACCACTGCGCACCACAAAATCTTCCATCTAGTTTGTATGGTCTTGTTAGCTGGAGAAAGTGATCAACAATTGTCTGAGGAAGTGCCACCAATATCTGTACCCACCCATAACATGTATACCACACTCTTGTAATAACTGGACATCAAAATAACAGATGCTTAAGTGTTTCCATGACATTAAAACAAAATTTACAATTGTAATTTTCTATCCCTACATCAATATTCCTACACAACAAATTGTCACCAGTATGAATTCTGTTCCTAAACACCCTCCACAACAAAAATTGGACCTTCGGAAGTACCTTCAGTTTCTAAACATTTGGCAAGATCTCGCTCTTAGTATTAGCACCAACAGTTTCATGGATTCCACCGTAAGCAGACTTAACAGAATAACAACCATTTGTTTCTATTTCGTCGTTCCAAAACCAATAGTCCTCCACATGTTGTATTAGGTTGTAATTGTTCACATCATCAGTAAGCATGTTTACTTGTTCCAATTCCCACATAAAATGTTCTTTGCACCACTCAAATTTCCACAACCACACCCCATTACTCCAATAACCCATCTCACTCACTTATATTCCTTCTAACAAGATGTCACGAACAAATAAGAATATTTAAAAACAAGTGGTTCACTCCCAACCCAAGTGTCGCTCCAAAAAAGAGTTTTGTCTCCTCAACCTACTTTTCTCTCCACTGTCAAATCAAACCACCTATTGTCAGCTACCCCCCCACAAATCTTACATAGGTCACTCCACCAAGTGGAATAATGGGAATGTAACTCCCCACTAATCAAACCTCTCCACCCTCTATACTTAAACTCTAGGACATGATGCCACAGATTCTCCTTGTCCCCTATGAGCTCCCACCTCCACTTTTCCAGCAAAGCAACATTAAAGTTAAAAATGTTTTTGATTCCCAACCCCTTCGCAGATTTTGGTTTACAAATATTGTCTCAACTTTCCCAGCACGTTTTCCTCCTATTACCCTCACACCTCTACAAAAAATCCCTTTGTAGTTTAATGATAGATTCCCCCACCTTTTTAGGCAATTTGAAGAAAGAGAGATAAAAAATAGGCAAAGATGATAGAACTGAATTAATCAAGCACACCTTACCCGTAAAAGAAAGTCGTTTGTGTTTCCACCCCCCCCAACTTCTTAGATAATTTGGATAATACAGAAGACCAAGTGTCGACTATCCTAGGATTAACACCTATAGGATCCCTAAATAGACAAAAGGGCCATGTATTACTCTACAGTTTAGGAGATTGGCGTACCTCTCTGTAACCATCTCGTCCACCCGAATGGAACCAAAGCTGCTTTTGTTGAAATTTACTTTAAGGCCAGAAACTAATTCAAAGCAAGTCAGCAGGCTCTTGATGGTAATGACATTTTGGAGAGTTGCTTCTCCAATGAAGATTGTATCATCAGCATATTGAAGGAGGTTGACTAGCACCTTTCTCTCTCCCACCGAGAAGCTGGCAAACAAGTTTTTTCGTAAAGCTACCCTCATCATCCCACTAAGTCCCTTTGCGATAATGTTAAACAAAAACAGAGCAAGAGGGTCACCCTGTCGTAGCCCTTTGGACACCGAGAATTCATTCGATGGGCTACCATTGACAAGAACCGAAACTCTGCTACTAGACAGCCATCTGTTGATCCACATTATCCATTTATCACTGAAGCCCAATCTAGACATCATGTATCGAAGAAAACTCCAATCAAGAGAATCGTATGCTTTCTCGTAATCAACTTTAAAGAACAAACAATTTTTCTTTTTCTTTTTTCGCTTCATCAATCGCCTCGTTCGTCATAAGTATGCTATGTAGCAAATGTCGTCCCTTCAAAAAAGTTGATTCTCTTTTCCTTTCGATTAGTATTCTTTCATTTAAGATGAGATCCGTAATTGGCCTCTATATATCTTGTGCTACGTATATCTATCTATTGAAACAATAAATTACTGATTTCAAGTTGTTTTGATCAGATGAGGGGACTTTATTTTTTTACGCAAATCTATCTATTTGATATGTAAGTTATATGAACAATAAAATTATATGGTTTTCTAATTACTAAAACCTAGCTAGGTTTATTTGTGTTTTTAATTCATAGAGTGAACGGTCACTTTGATATATATAGAAAAGTGCAAGTCATTTTGGTTCCAAACAATTGTCACTTAAGTTCTTTTTAAAGAATCAAAATATAAAGTGTATTTTTTTTCCTTAGTTTTTCCATTAAAAACTTTTGATAGTTTAATAAAAGTTTTTTTTTTCTTAACAGTAGACTAAAATGATAGAAATTAAAATTTTAGAGACCTAAATGACACTTTGATATACTCTTAGGGATCTAAGTGACAATGCATTTCACTTTCAATAACCAATTTGATGGTTTCCCCTAATTTTTAAAAATTAAAATTCATAAATATAATAAATAAATATACATATTTAAATATTTGTAATTATAAAAATTATTCTAATTTGATTTTAATTATTGAAAAAATAGTTTTTATTTATTTTGGGTTTTCTTTTAAAAAATAACATTGATAAATATAATAAACAAATTTATAATAATCAATAAATAAATGAATGCACAAAATTTAATACGTAACTATAAAATCAGTAAAACATGTTATCCTTCTCTCATTACCTAATGACTAGAGAGGGAAAAATGAAAGATAAAATATTAAAAATTGTTCATTAGAAACAAACTCTGTAGTATATGTCATAGTAATATTATACTACAATTTATTAAATAAATGAAAAAATATTAATTAAGAAGAATTTCCTAAAATGTCCCTAGTTAATTTAGGCAAAAAAATTATTGTTCATTTTTACTTTATAATGTTATATTATTAAGTTACAAATAGTAAATATATGTACCTTTTTACTACCAAATATGTGGATAAATTAGTATATATGGGATTATTTCAACTTAGCCAATAATTTTAAATTCAAGTAATTTTATATGGAATTGTGCCAAATATTGATTTATCGTGGGTGAATGAAAAATGGTTAGTATAACATTACTTTAACTTTTTTTTTCTTAAAAAATGAAAATCAACTTAAAAAATATATATATATATATATATATATATATATATATATATATTTTTTTTTTTTATATATATATATTCTAAATAAAAAATTTCATTATTTTGATTATAAATTATTATTATTTTCCCTTAATTTCAAAGGTTTAACTTTTTAATTTATTCTTATTTAATCACATCACACGAGTCTTGGTGAATAGTCAAATCTCATCACTCTTGGTCATGTCTTTTAGTAAAAAGTCGCATCCTTTCATACTTATACATTTTCAATCTTTTGTGAGCATATGGAAAAGAACCATATATTTTTATATAAACTCTCTTGTGAAAGGAATTGAAAAAATCACCTTTGCCTATTATTCGTTTATTTTTGTTACCCACTTTGACACCCTTCATTAATTTTCTCCAACTTCAGTATTCATTTTCTCAATTGTTCACTATCACTCACAATTATATGCAATTTCGGTTAGTTGTTTCAATTAGATTAAACCATGGCATCCATGTCATTTGGTTTCTCATGGAAAATTATTTGTGCCCCATTAGATGAAGTTGTTGACTTAGAAAATTATCATGCCCTTGAATATGTTGGGGATTATTTTAATTTGAAGGTCAATATTACACATCAACTTTGCTATGCTGATCAAACACAAACACAATCACAAATACAGTTTTGCTTTCAAAATTCTATGTTCTTGTCCAGCCATGAGTTATTGAAAAACGGCCTATCGTACATACAAATGCACTTCTCACATCCAATCATTCCTAATGAGTTGATTCTCACAATGGTGCTTGCTGTGGTAACATATGTCAAAGTTGTTGTCATCTTGACTTTCATTATGAAAGTGCCAATTTGTGTGTTTTTACTTTGTTTTTGAATGTTTTTGTTCGAAAGTTATATGATGAGCGCGATATTGACAACTGAATAGTGACGGAGTCCATGAGACAAGATGAAACGACTCTGATTCCTGCATCAAGCACGACCATTGAATCCTCGAGAAAGTGAAGTTAGCTCACAAGATGATGTTGTAATGGAAAGATGCAATGTTTGTTTAGATGAGTTCTAAGAAAACATGGAGGTTACCTTAATGCCATATAAGCATTTGTTTCACGAAAAATGCATCACAGTGGTTGAAAATAAATCACGTGTGTCCTGTATGTTGTAATTGTAACTCCATTCCTATTTCAAGTGTTGACTAGATATATATGGGGTGTGTTTAAAAACAAGTTGAATCAAACGTCAGGAAAATCACCACGTGTTTAAAACAGAATTCAAAAGTTACTTGAAAAATGTTTTTTTTTTTTTTTAAAGTTGGTTGTGGTGTTGATATTGATTTAAACACACACCATTCTTGTTTGTATATTCAACGTCTTTATTAAAATCCAATTTGATGAAATGCTTTTATAATATATATCATCTACCATTTAATCATGACCTACTATATATATTTCTCTTTTAATCTATTTTGACTGGATTTACTTTTTGTTTGTTTGTTTGAGAGACTAGATTCACTTTTCAATAGAATATTTTCCTTTCGATTAGAATTCTTTCATTAGAGATGAGATCAGTAATTGGCCTCTATCTTGTGCTACGTATACTGATGTGTCTATCTATTGAAACAATAAATTACTGATTTCAAGTTGTTTTGATCAGTTTAGGGCTTCTTTTTTACCCAAAACTATCTATTTGATATGTAAGTTATATGAAAAATAAAATCATATGAAAAATAAAATGCATTCAACAAAAAAGTTATATGAGAAATAAAATTAGATGGTTTTCTAATTACAAAAACCTAGGTTTAACTATCCTAAAAAAAACCTTGATTTAATTATGTTTTTAATTATTAGAGTGAACGAGTTCATAACCATTCAGACCAACAACTTGTTAGTTTAGAGAACTAATTTGATAGTTTGTTTTAATTCTTGAAAAATTAAAATTCATAAATGCACAAATTTAAATATTTGTAATTATAAAAACATGATTCTATTTTATTTTTAATTATTTTCTAAATTAAATAAAAATATTGAAAAAATAGTTTTTATTTATTTTGGGTTTTCTTTTAAAAAAAAACCAATATTGATACATATAAAAAATAAATTTATAATAATCAATATATAAATGAATCCACAAATTCTAATACTTAACCATAAAATCAGTAAAACATGTTATCCTTATCTCAAGGCCTAATGACTACAATTGTGCATTAAAAAAACCTCTGTAATATATGTCCTAGTAAATATTATACTACATGTTATTAAATAAATGAAGATAAAAAAGCTTATACAGCTCTAGTTGATCACAACCCCCTATCAATCCCTCCATTCCCTCTATTTATGATATAATAATTAACTTTTATAAAAAATTATTTCAAAAGTGAACAATAAATTAAGATTAATGGTATAAAATAATTTTATAAAAATTTGACTAGTATCTGCAGAAAAAAGTTATTGTTCATTTGACTTTATAATACTATAAATATGTGTTCCTAAAACTCTTTTTTCTATTTACATACATCTGAAAAAGACTTCACAACACAATAATAAAAGACAACACGTACAAATTTTGTAAACAAAACATTACTCATAAGTCATAATAAGCCATAACAATCTACATATAGATAGATACCAATTGACAAAACATCAAAGTTAATCAAACAACGTTCTACCATGGTTGTGACATGCCGACACCATTAGCAAAAGTGAAGTGCGGTTTATGCAATCTGCAGTAAAATAGAACAGTTTTTGGAACAGTAATGTATTTATTGATTAATATAAGGTTTAAAATGTAGACCTTACCACACCAGATGGAGCAGTATTGTAGGACCTCCATTATCATTGATATAAGAAAACTAAAAGGCCCTCTCTGCCAGTCTTACACGTTTTTCACTGCACTTTCTCACTCACTACTACACCATGTTTCCCCAGCCATGGATATTATTGTTCTTGATAGCCATAACAACTTCACTACTCTTCATGTTCTCACTGGTTAAGTCATTTCCAGAAGCTGATAAGGTGAAATCCTTGCCTGGACAGTCGTCACCTGTTTCCTTCCAACAATTTGCTGGCTATGTTGCTGTTGATGACATGAATCAGAGAGCTCTTTTTTACTACTTTGTTGAAGCACAAATCAACCCTGCTTCTAAGCCTCTACTTCTCTGGCTTAATGGAGGTGAATGTGAATGTGAATCCATGTCTCTTGTTACTTCCAACTTTGTCTACCAAACACCTTAATTAGTTTATTATCAACCGAGTTCCACATTCACTAGAAATAGTGTGGGATAAAAGCTTATATTACACATCAAGTTTATTTTGAATAGATGGTTAGGCTCAAAATCTAAAATTTAATTTGTAATGAGATTTTGGATTTGACACTTTACCAAGTGTAAAAACAGAAATAATGTAAGGAAAACATTTATATTTTATTATTAGTAGGTAGAGTAAGAGTCTTATATCATGGTAGAGTAACAGGCTCCAAGTTTTCAAGTTTCAATTGCCTTCTTGTTGTTTTTTTTTGCAGGGCCTGGCTGTACATCTGTTGGAGTTGGAGCCTTCACAGAACATGGTCCTTTTGTTACAAATCAAGGAGAGGCTATTGAGAAAAATCAGTATAGTTGGAACAAAGGTGCTGCAAATTTCAAAAGCCTTATTATATTATCTCTTTGCCACAACAAACTAAAACTAAGATCAGTCCTTTCTTTCGCAGAGGCAAACATTTTGTATCTAGATTCACCAGCAGGTGTTGGATTCTCTTACTCTCTCAATTTGTCATTTTATAAAACACTGAACGATGAAGTCACAGGTTGGTTCACTTTCTTATTATCACTAAGCAACACACCTAATCAACTTGTTCTTTTCTTTATTTCATATTTTTTATTACCTTTGTGCTCATTCTGATTTTGTTAGATTCCCTTCAGAAATTGAATAATATTAATTGTTTTTTTTAGCCCGAGACAGTCTGGTTTTCCTGCAGCGCTGGTTTGCCAAGTTCCCAGAATACAAGAATAGAGATTTCTATATAATGGGAGAGAGTTATGGAGGTAAAGACACAATAATTTATTCACCTTGAACTTTGCATATAAAATCTTTACTAACACTGACAATGTTGGTTTTGGTGGCAGGTCACTATGTACCTCAACTTGCTGAACTCATTATTAAGAGTAAAGTGAATTTCAACCTAAAGGGTATAGCGGTGAGTAAATTATGGGCCTTTTGAGTTTTGATCCTATAAATATTACTCTTTCTCGTATGTTATTCTCTAACATATTGAATTCATATTTATTAATACTTGGAAGTTGGAAGACTATGCAGTATAATTTATAATATTTGAGGGATTATTTGTATAATTTGTTTACTTTGAGACTATCTAGGAAGAAAGTAATACTTTAGGAACGAAATTGATGGTTTATTCTTCTGTCTTTTCTCTGTTAGTTACTTTCATGCAGTGGCATTTTGAGTTATTTTTGCATTTACATTGCAGCTAGGAAACCCTCTTCTGGATTTCGACACTGATATGAATGCAGTTGATGAGTATTACTGGTCTCATGGAATTATATCTGATTATGCATACAAAATCAGTACCTCTCTATGTAACTCGTCTAGAGCATTAAGAGAATACTTCAGTGGCCATCTTTCCAACGATTGTCTTTTTGCAGTTCAAAAAGTCTCAGAAGAATATTCTTATACAACTTCCATTGATCCATATTATGTTGTTGGGAACAAATGTCTTTCTTACAATGTTTCTCAGGCAGGTTTCCTTAGGGAGATTCTAAATTCAGGGTTGTTTCAGTTTAGGAACTCCCACAATGTTCTTCAAACCGAAGATCCTTACCAGGTGAGATTTCTCCAAAAAATATAGCATTTTGATTCATTCTTTATTTAAATTTTTCCAATGCATATTTGATTTCACATTGTAGAATCAATTGAGTCTACAAGTTCAAAATTGATTCTGGTCCTTTATTGATTCTGAGTAGAAACAACTGATAATAGTTTTTATTGCCATCGAAAATTTTTATACCAAATTTTACTTCATAATCAATTCTAACCAAAATCATCTAAACATAAATCACATTACTCAGAATCAATTTTAACCAAAATCAATTTTATTCTGAATCAATTTTAGCAACACTCATCCAAACATTCTCTGTTCCTTTTCAGCTATGTATGTATCATATGTTTTTAGCTTTAAAATGTTCATCTTTTATTCTGATTGAATCTGGGTAGTGTTGTTAATCAGAATTTTGGTTTTCAATTTGGATGGTGCAGCAAGTTGATGAGTGTATTTTGAAATATTCAGAGATGTACTTGAACAGGAAAGATGTGCAGAAAGCTCTCCATGCTCGGTTGGTGGGAACCGCCAATTATCATTTGTGCAGCAAGTAAAATTACTGTTTAAGTCTCTCAATATTCCATTATGTTTCTGTTTCTGTATGTTTCAAATTTTTTTTCACCGTTTTCCTTCTGCTAATTTACACTTGAGTTAGTTTTCAGGTATGGTCTCATGTAAGAATTTCATACTGTCAACTAATTAATTAGAGATAACTTTATAGTTTAATAGTCGAGCACTGAATTACACTGTCAACTTACAGGGTATTTAACATAAAAGTTAACAAACCTGTCGTATATGATACTGTCGGTTACCCAAATGTAAAAACATTTTACAGTCAGAACATTTGAATAATTAAATTCTTTTATAACTGGAAGCAGACACACGGTGAAATAATGGACATAGAGGAATCCTGCTCCTTCTGACACTTCTTCCAATTTCAGGATTGTACAAACAAATTATGACCCATTGAACAAAGAGATACCAACAATTAATGTTGTCGGCTTCCTTGTAAAATCAGGTCTTCGAGTCATCGTTTACAGGTAATAATATGTGTTCGGAGTAGTTTTTCCAAAAACACTTATAAGATGAAGGAATGAAATGAATTTCTTATAGGTTGAGATTAATTTCTGTATTAACTAATTTGTAGAAGTTAAGTTCAGCTTATGGATAAGTTAATTTTTCTTTTCCTAGAAGTGTTTTTCGAAAAACTTATCCAAACTCGCCCACACTGTTAAGCAGTTTCCACATTATTGATTAATCTATGTTTGACATATATGAGGTATCATTAATCATCAAAAGGGTGTTGGCTGTGATAATTTGAATGAAATCTATATATATAGTGGGGATCAAGATTCTGTGATTCCATTCATGGGCACGAGGAGATTGGTTGATAGACTAGCAAAGACACTTGGACTTAAAACAACCGTGCCTTACAGTGCCTGGTTTGTGGACAAGCAGGTCAATATATTCTATTCATTTTCTTACTTGAACATTGTTTACTGCGTTTGATATATATAATAGCTATGAATCATTTTGCTAACATTTTAAAGTTATTTTTACATGCAGGTTGGAGGATGGACACAGGTTTATGGCAATCACCTCACCTACGCCACAGTAAGAGGAGCTTCACATGCCACTCCAGTTATTCAACCAAAGAGATCTTTTGTTTTGTTTAATGCGTTTCTTCAAGGGAAACCACTCCCTAAACCATGAAAATTCAATGCTTAGTCAATAAATGCCATATGAGAAGAAGTGCTATGTTGATCTATTATTTGAAAAGAAATGCTAACATACTTTTTAACATGAGAAGTTATTACATGGTTCACACTCAAATCTAAAAAAAAAGTTAATCGCGTGATGATTGATCCAAATTTCCACTAATAATACCACCAGGCACCAGAGTTGATACTTTTCATGCAATAAGAGTTAGAAATATTGTTATATGAACTGAAATGGTGTTAAAAAGTAAAATCACCATGATTCACGTTACTCTGTTTTAGTCCCACATCGGACTATTTTAATAAAACACAAGACTTTATATAGCTAGATGCTGAAACGTGTGGTCACGATCTTACTTGAACAGGATCTGTTCTATAGGTTCGTACCTGTGTCCTTGAAGACAGGAATCTAAATCTGTCTGTCTGGGGGTTCCATCTCCGGCCCCTGGGTGTTCCATCTTGGGTTGTAGAATTACATTTTTACGACCTACGATAAAAAAATAAAATAAAATTATCATTGATTTAATAGGTATTTATTGATGATACATAATTATTACTAGTTTGTATCTAGTACATTTATTATTTCTGTCTCTTCATACCACATCATATCTAATAAATTCTCTCTCCTCTAATGCCCCACTTGCTTATTACGTGCGGGTGAAGAAACTAATGTTCCTGTTATAGGTATGTAAACTTATCCTATGTATTAATTCTTATTCAAGTTCTGGTCTTGTTTTACTCATCATATTCATAGTGCAATGTGTGTATGTGCAGTGATGTCTCTTGATGATTCTACAAGTGCTGTGATGAAGGCAATTACACATGGGGCAACTGATCTTTGGATCAGAAACAATTCAGCACTATATGGAAGCATCTTGCTATGAAAAGAAGATACAGATTTGCTTCTTCTGTTCTTGTGGATGCAAATGTGAGCGATCAAAAAAGATTACAGTTCAAATTCCAAAGAATCTGATGACTGTTATGCACCCCTGCTGCAAAGAAGTCACGTTTGGCATGGAAAGGAGAACTTTATCAACATTTGATTCATTTTTCTATTTTCATATTTCTTTGTTGGTCTAAGGCCTAATCTTATAACTTTTCTCTCTTGATTAACTTTAGAGGCACAGCTAAAGAGGATTCTTGAAGTGATGAACATTCCTGGTTTGACTAAAGAACATGTTGCTAGTCACTTGCAGGTTGGTTTCTATATGCATTTGAAATTCATTAGAATAATTCAGTCCTATAAATTGCCATAGTCAATTAATATTAAGTAAGGATTGAACATTGCTGGAATATAAAAAGGTAGTACGCAGAAGCTTTAAAACTTAATTATAACATCATGTTTGTTTTCACTCCAAACCGAGGTACTTAAGTTTTGTGGTTTTAAACAGTAATTACTAATTAGTGTTGTTTTTTTATGCATACTAATTAATTATATTATTGCCACTATTTATGATTGACAGAAATATAGATAGAATTTGAATAAATCTACTGGGATGGTGACTGTGCAACAACAACAGAATAATGAGGTGCAATTGACAAACAGCATAGAAGCTGGAAGATTTGGTTTGATAGCTCAGAGACTAAGTACTATCCATGCTCATCCTGATGAGGAGCTTACAAGTAATAACTTTATGATGCCAACAAAAGATGGCCAATAACTTAACTATTGCTATGCAGAAGAACAAGGTTTGCCATATGGTGGTGGTGATCCTATAACAAAAGATCAATTATCAAATTCATTCAATCCATTTGAAGTCATCTTGCATGGCAGCTATGGTTTTTAGTCTTAATTAACTGTATAATTGAAGATTGAGAGATAGATTATTATTCTTTTGAGAGAGAGAGAATTCTTTTTGGTACATAGTTGCTCTCATTATAAATAATGCCTACTACTGTCCTCATTCTGTGCAAGTATTTTTTATTGTTTTTAATCACTTGTTTGTGTTACAGTTACTTTTTATTTTTATTTGGTATATTAAAAAGTGAAGATACTGACTTTTTAGGTTATTTATTTGAACAACTCTTGTACACATTTACATTTATCATGTTAACAAATCCATTGAGTATATAATATTTTACAAAATTACAAAATAATCTTATTTTTATTTGCAAAAAATTATATCATTTTGTTAAATTTTATTTGAGTCTCTCCTACGTAAATGCTTATAATTTTTACTTACTCTTAGAAAGTTAATTCTCATTCTATTAAAACACAGTTCCTCGCTCCTCCTATTCCTCGTTTCCTTCCTTTTTTTTCCAGATTCCATCTCACATTGTTCTGTTTTTTTTTTTTCCCTACTTTTTTCTTCTCTGTTTTTTTATTTGCTTTTATGTCATTATATATCTATTTTCTATAAGAAAATAAGTTTCCTTTTATTAATTTATTATTTCTTATTTTTCAGCTTTTTCTTTAACATAATTTTCTTTTCATTTTATGTTTTTCTTTTTATCATCACTTTTTTTTACATTATTTAATTTAATTTTATAATCCTTTCTTCAATTTTTTTAAAGATTCCTTTGGTAAATTTAAAGTTAATCTAATTATATTTATTTTAATAAGTAATTATATAAATTTGTCATTCAATTAATATAATAATAACATATTTTTATATAATATTTAGCAAATAATTTTAATAAATATTTTTAAAAAAATTAAATATCATTGATAAAATTATAACAATATAATATAAATAAATAAGTAATTATTATAACAAAAATGTAATATAAAAAAGGAAAAAAATTGAGAGTAATATGAAAGGAGAGGGAAGAGAGAATGAAACATACATGAGAGTGAGAGATAAATGAAGGAAAAAATAAAAATAATAAAAATGTAAAGCAGAAGAAAGAAAATAGGAGAAAGGTTGATGAGAAAATGGAAAAAAAAAAAAAAAAAACAACCATGGGAAAAGAATGAAGACGTTGTCCCAGCCGGAGTATAAATTTTTTATTTTACGTTATTAGCTTTAGGCAGTGAGGGTGAATGGGGAAATCAAAATTAGAAACCTAGGACTTTAGGCAGTGAGGGTGAATGGGGAAATCAAAATTAGAAACCTAGGAAAGCTCTTGCCGCCGTTCAAGCTTCCCTTTCTCTTGTTCTCTTGTTCCCCTCTGCCTCTCAATCTCGCGCCCTCAACCCCGGAGTTGGAAGCTTCGCCGCGGTTCTTCCTTCTTCTCTGCGCTGCGCCAGCGCCACCACTGACCACCGAGCACCGACGGACCACTGCGGCAGCTGCGTCTTCATTCTTCCTTGTCTCCGTCGCCTTCTCTGTTTGTGGACCACCGAGTCACCGACGGACTACTGCACTCACGCGCTTGGTATGTCTAATCTGCCATCCTATTAAGTATTAATGGTTCATTTCTATTAAGTATTAATGGTTCATTTCTATGCCTCTGAGATTTATTAGTTCAGTTCTTAATGTTTGCATCTTGATTGGTTCTCTGTGTCTGTGTTATTCATTATTGCTTCTCCTCACCAAGCGAAAAAATGAGGAATGGATTAAGAAAGAAAGAAACTACGATATCATATATCTTTTAGAGTTAGACAACCACAATTATTAATTGTGATTAGATGATTTTTCTGTTGTAGATAGGTAACATAGGGTTTTCCACTCAAAAATGACCAATAAAGGTAACTAATTCATCATTTGAGCAGCTGTAGTTATCACTGTAGTTATTTACTTTATAACTTTATAATATGCAAGTAGATAAGGAAACGAGCCAGACCTTAATTTACGGAATATTTACTAGTTCAATTATATGTGACATTTTACAACTTGATTGGTTCTCAGTGTCTAATTGTCTATGATATTTGCCTATTTGATTCTCCTACGACTAGTTTCTTTGTGACTGTGTGATGGGATCAAGTGTTTGAAAAATGAGTACCTACTATGTAAATCTTTTTGCTTGGATAAAAAAATAAGGTTTCTTTCTTTTACAAAATTTCTTGTATGGGCATAGTAATAATTTCCTACTTTTATATAGATGATAAAATTTGACAATAACCATGAAAATAAGAAGAGAAATCAGAGGTCAAATAATTTGAAATTTAACAATGCAAATACACACAATGACATACACACTAAAACTCTGAAATGCAAGGAGCACGATCGGAAACCAATCTTGAAATAGTTATGATCATCAGATCGTAATATGTCAAAAAGTACACTCCGTTATTGCCTTAATTCTAAGCCAAGGCAATTTGTTAACTCCACAGGGCGTGCAAAAAGACTTGACATCTAAAGTAACACTAGCAAAATCTAAACTAAGCTAAAGTGTGTTAAATTGCTTCAAACAGATATGATCACATAAAAATCCCAATATCCCATACCTGGACATTTATTTAATTTTTCTTCAACCTAGAGTAACAAAATCTGTCACTTTAGAGTAGTCTTGAGGTTGGTTTTCTACTTTTCTTCCACGTTGTAATCTATAAACTTTTACACTATTTGAAGTTCCTATAGAGAATCTGTCAGAACACTTTTCAAGTTTCAAATTAGTAATCTAAAATACCATTAAAACTAAGCTAATTGTCAATACGTAGAAGATTATAAAGTATTTAATTTATAAAATATCATGTGTTGTCAAATGACATAATAAAAAATTTAAATATAAATTTAATTGTATATACTTAAAATTTACACACTAATGCTTAATATTTAGTCCTTAATTATCTCATTAACAATTAATATTAATTATTTTATTTTCTAAAATAAATTACTCATTTTAAAAAATTTTAATGATACCCAAATTTATTATTATGATTCGGCAAGATTATAGTTTTTAATTCGAGATCTTATGTATTTTAAAAAAATAATATGTTCAATTCAAATAGTTTTTGTCAATTTAAATAAATTCATTTAAGAACCAATCGCATTTAAAAAATTAACTTAAACAATATTAATTTTATGAAATTAAATTTAATTAAAAAATTATACTGAGTAAGAAGCAGTTAATTAATAATATATGCAAAAATTGAACAGTAAAATTTTAATTTTCTTTCTGGCCTTGAGTAGTTGGTACTGTACTGCTTTGTTCTCTGAAAAACAAAACAGTATTTCATTTTTTCACAGTCTGAAATCGAAGTCCCTTTTTGCTCTTCCCAATCGCAATCGATCTTTTCTAGTATGCTTTCGATTTTGTTGATTTCTGTTCTACAATGTTAAATCTTATATTTTTCATCTTCCTCACATTTGATTCTTCCATTCAAGTGGCTTTTGATTGTTTCAGATTACCGATTTCTCTCTTTGCATACAAGGTAAGTGCTGTATTCTTCTTCTTTTATTATTGTTTTCTGCCCTAAAATCTAATGAATTTTGAATTTACCAATATCTTTTGTTGTTAGGCCATGTTCTAGTGATTACTCTACGTTTGAGTGATAAACATTGTTAGGTTTTAGTGATGCAGTATATTGAGATTGGTGAGGGGATTTGAAAATGGTTAGGGATATTGTATTGTCTGTTTTGATTCTGTTGAGCACAGTGCATCAGATTAAGTACTGTACAATTAAAGATGGAAACTTGAAACTAAGCAAACCACTTCTCTAGACCCAAATGTCCTTATGACAGAATTCAGAATTGATTTCTCTTTGACATTCAGCCCGTGGCCCTTAGGGTGTTTGGCACCAGCATATGTGTGCATCAACTCTGAAGCAACAGATAGTTGTCTCTGTGTCTTTTACATGGTTTGACATGAAAACATGGATTGAGCGATGCAAATCCAAACACACTGTTATCTTAGAAGACTGAACTTCTCTTTATAATTTATAATGAAAACAATTAACCTAGACTATTCTTTTTAGTTTTCAGTATTTACCCCATAGTGGCAAAAGAACTTTTCAAGAGTGATGATTCATGTATTCCATTCAAGACAGTCAAGACTCAATGACATTTCTTTAGGGCCAAAGTGATGCCAATACTTGTTGTATTTTATTTTTTGTGGCCCCTGCTATGCTGTTCGGGGATTCAAACAATGCTGCAGGTTCATGTGGCAAATACACATCACCTCCACTGTATTGTGAAAATGAAAAAATCAACTGTATGAGGAAGAAATTGGTTGTGTTGCTCAATGAAAAAAGTTTCAGAATTTACTTTTTCCAATCTCTAATTCATGTGTTTAAATTTCACTAAAAGTAGATTGCAAGCAAATAGCAAGAGAAGAAGCAATAGTCAATTGATATTTTTTTTTATCAATAGTCAATTGATATTTAGTGAAATAGTTCAAGTTTTGTTTCTTATTAATGGTATTTTAAAAAATTATTATTTTCCTCAAAGGGACTTGTACTTGAGTTTTAATGCTATTTTAGATAAGTAATTTGAAACTTGAAACTTGAAAAGTGTTCTGGCAGAATTCTCTATAGGAACTTCAAATAGTGTGAAAGTTTATAGATTACAACATGGAAGAAAAGTAGAAAACCAACCTCAAGACTACTCTAAAGTGACAGATTTTGTTACGCTAGGTTGAAAAAAACTTAAAATAAATGTACTAGGTATGGGATATTGGGATTTTTATGTAACCATATCTGTTTGAAGCGATTTAACACACTTTAGCTTAGTTTAGATTTTGCCCGCCCTGTGGAGTTAACAAATTGCCTTGGCTTAGAATTAAGGCAATAATGGAATGTACTTTTTGACATATTATGATCTGATGATCATAACTATTTCAAGATTGGTTTCTGATCGTGCTCCTTGCATTTCACAGAGTTTTAGGGTGTATGTCATTGTGTGTATTTGCATTGTTAAATTTCAAATTATTTGACATCTAATTTCTCTTCTTATTTTCATGGTTATTGTCAAATTTTATCATCTATATAAAAGAAGGAAATTATTACTATGCCCATACAAGAAATTTTGTAAAAGAAAGAAACCTTATTTTTTTATCAAAGGAAAAAGATTTACAAAGTAGGTATTCATTTTTCAAACACTTGATCCCATCACACAGTCACACTATTGAACTGTAATGGGCCAGTTTATTTAAAATTATAATAAGTGTTTATAAAATAAATGATTTTTTCATAAGTAGGTAGGGATTTGCTTATTTAAATAAGCAAAAAACTGTTTATTTTAATTGTAAGCAGTTCAGACAAACATACTAAGAAAACAGATAATTGTTTATTTTATTAAAATAAGTGTTTATTTCATCAAATAAATTTAAATAAACTGGCTCAATATCTGAATTGTGTGAGCTGTGTTCAGGTTTTTTTTGTGATACTAGTGAATTGAACATACTCTGCCCAGTTCTCAGTTTCAAGCATGGATCCGGAGGCTGCACAAACTGCACGGGAATCTCTTGACCTGGCATTCCATATGTCTAATATACTTGATACAGGTCTAGACCGTCACACACTTTCTGTTCTTATTGCGCTTTGTGATCTTGGAGTCAACCCCGAAGCACTTGCTGCTGTTGTCAAGGAACTAAGAAAAGAGAAGCCCTCATCACTTCCTGCGGCTTCTCCTTCTTTGCCATAAATAAATGGATTTTTTATTAGATGCCATTCTGTCCATGCTTGCGTAAGTTCTCTAATCATCCTGTTTTGTGTGTTCTTGATCTTGTCCATTGACTTGCTATGTATTCTATGCTTGTTCTTTTGTATGAGCTTCATTTGATGTACAGTGGCATTGTATTAGTACAGAAATTGATGATGTGTTGCAATTAGGACCTCGAATTTGAAGGCTTATCTTTTAGAGTTAATTTTCAGTTAGCTAAAAGAGCTGAGTTCCATTCTTGCAAAGAACTCTAACTAACACATTCACGTTGTGCACCAACCTTCATGATTTTTTATCTTCATTTTCCATTACATGACTCATCTCATTTATCACTGTTCCCTTTCTATATGTGTGTCGTATCTCAAAGTATATACACCCTAGGGGATGTGAAAAAAAAAATTAATCATTTTTTTTACTGTGAAGTAAAACACACATCTCCCGCATGGAGCTATAAATCTTGACACCTTTCAATTATTTTAAGGGTTAATAATATTTTTGGTCCTTAAATTTTTCGACGATCAGTTAAGGTTCTTAAACTTTTGAAATTTATGGTTTTGGTCCTAATTATATATTAGTTGTTATTCGATATTAATGTATAATTAGGATAATTATTTATGTTACTCAATTTTTGTTATAAATATGATCCGATGGTTTAGATATTCGTGGGCTCGTCCTTTTAAACTTTGTAACATTCAAGAAGAAACTATCTTGTAAAAGTAAAACAATATTCAAAGAAAATACATGATTCATACTAGGTTGAGTGCAAGATCAGAGGGGTTAAATTTTCATATTATGAATGATCTACCAATCAGAATGACTTACCAATCCATGTATGTGCTTAATACATTTAGATGAATAATCTTATCATATTTAGTTGCATAATATACTATTTATGTTTTAAAAACAATATAGATGGAGGACAAAAAATCATTGACCTTTTTAGTTAAATGTTTGTCATACGGGTAGATATAGTAACTTAGTTATGCCGATAGATCATAATGATATGTATAGTAACAAAGTTTGTAATACTCGTTAAAATATAATATTACTTGTATAATTGATACATGTGGAATATATTTGTAACATGTGATATATTCCATAAAATAAATAAAGGAAAAGAGTGATGTTTAAAATAAGAAAAAAAAAATGTAATATCTTGAAAATTAAAAAAAAGAAACAATTTTTAAAAATATGGAAAACAGATGTAATACTTAAAAATTTGATAAGAATGATAATTTTAAAAGTTTTATAAAAATGAAATTTTTTTAAAAATGTGAAAAAATTAGAGTAATATAATGAGAGTATTGAAAAAAAAAAAGAACAAAAATTTTGAAACATGAAAAAAAAATTAATCTCTTGAAAAATATACAAAATGAAAATATGAAAAAAAATGAAAAAAATAATAATATATCTTACAATTTTGAATAAATAAAAAGAAAAATAAAATTTGAAAAAACAAGAATAATATATTAAAACTTTGAAAATAAGGAAAATTTGAAAAATATAAAAATATTAAGAGTAATGCCCTGAATTTTTTAATTTGAAAAATAAGAGTAATTTATTCTATATAAAAAAAATGAAAAACGAGTAATATCTTCTATATTTAAAAAATAATAAGATATGAAAAAACAAGAGTAATGTCTTGTAAATTTTTTAAATAATGAAAATTATAAAAATAATAATAAAATTATAATTAATGTCTTAATTTTTTTTTAAAAATATAATAAAAATAAAAGAAATATCTTAAAAATTTTGAAAAAAAAAACTATAAAATATGAAATTACTAGAATAATGTTTTGAAACTATATTAAAAAATGAAAAATACAAGTGTAATACCTTGAAAATTTAAACAAAAAAAACAAGAGTAAAGTTTTGAAATTTAAAAAAATATATAAAGAAACATGTGTAATGTCTTTAAAATATTGAAAATATGAAAAAAAAAAATTAAATATAAAAAACAAAATAAATGTCATGAATATTTTGAAAACAAAACGACAAATTTAAAAGTACCAAACTAAAATAATATTTTCATTTAAAATATTTAAAAAGGAAATTTTAAAAATAGTATAGGAATGAAAAATTTTAAAATATACGAAAAATGTCTTGAAAATATTTTAAAAATGAAAAACAAGATCATGTCTTGAAAATTTGGAAAAAACATAAAAATAGTAAAAATATGAAAAAACAAGAAAAAGGTCTTGAAAATTAAAAAAACGTAAAGTTAAAAAAATGAAAAATCAAGAGTATTATCTTGAAAATTTGGAAAAGTATGAAAACATGAGGAGTGTTTTTAAAAAAAATTTTAAAAAATGAAAAATGTTAAAAAAAAAGAGAAATATAAAGAAAAATTGAAAAAATAAGAGCAATTGAAAATTTTAAAATATATAAGAAAATTAGATGAAGATCCTTAAAATAATAAAGAAATAAAAATTTTAAAAATATGAAAAAGATAATATTATTAAAAAGTATTATTTTTTTAAATATCAACTTTACATTTTTAATATATGAAAATCAGGGTTTCAATTTAAGAAAATTTAGGGTTTCGATTTATGCCTTCATTTATGAAACCCTAAATATTTAAGGTTTCACTTATAAAACTCTAAATATTTATAGTGAAATTTTGAGTTTTATTTATAAAATCTTAAATATTTAGATTTTCAATTTATGAAACCTTGATTATTTAGGATTTTAATTTATGATTTCATTAATGCTTTAACATTTAGGGTGTCATAAATGAAAACATAATTATTTATGATTTCATTTATCAAACCCTAAGTATTTAGGTTACCTCAAATATTTCAAGTTTCAATTTAGATTTTTATTTATGAAACCCTCAATATTTAGGTTTTAATTTACAATAAAATATAGATTTTCATTAATGAAACCCTAAATCAATAAGATTTCATTTATGAAACCCACTATATTTAGGGTTTCAATTTATTATTTCAATTATGAAACCTTAAATATATAGGGTTTGAATGTAATGCTTTATTTATGCAACACTAAATATTTAGGGTGAAATTTAAAATTTCATTGTATGACCCTAAATATTTAAGATTTCACTTATGAAATCCTAAATATTGATGGTGAAATTTAGAGTTCCATGTATGAAATCCTACATAATTAGGTTTTTAATTTAAGGTTTCATTTAAGAAATTGTAAATATTTAGGGTGAAATTTCATTGATGATTTAAGATTTAGGGTTTCAATTTGTGATTTCATTTATGCCATTCTAAATATTTTTAGTGAAATTTAAGGTTTCAAAAATGAAAATATAATTATTTGGGGTTTTTATTTATGATTTCATTTATAAAACCCTAAATATTTAAGTTGAAATTGAGGGTTTCATTTATGAAATCCTAAATATTTAGGTTTTAAATTTAGGGTTTTATTTATAAAATGTAAATATTTAAGGTTTCATTTTAGGGTTTTATCAATGGTTTAGGATTTAAGTTTTCAATTTATGGTGAAATATAGGATTTCATAAATGAAAAAAAAATTATTTAGGATTTTAATTTATGGTTTCATTTATGAAACCATAAGTATTTAAGGTTTAATTTATGAAATCCTAAATATTTAGATTTTAATTTTATGGTTTTATTTGTGAACTTCTTAATATTAGGGTTTCAATGCTTTTGGATTTAGGGTTTGATAAACAAAACCTAAAATATTTAGAGTTTTATTTATGAAATCATAAATATATAGGATTTAATTTCGGGTTTCATTAATGAAACATTGAATATTTAAAGTTTTACTATTGAAACCCTAAATATTCCAGTTTTAGTTTAAGGTAAAATTTAAGGTTTCATTAATGAAACCTTAAATATTTAAGTTTGATTTATGAAACCTTAAATATTTATGATAAAATTTAAGGTTTTATATATGAAACACTAAATATTTAGTGTTTTAATTTAGGGTTTTATTTATGAGACCTTAAATATTTAAGGTTTCACTTATAAACCTTACATATTTATGGTGAAATTTAGGGTTTCATTTATGAAATCCTTAATATTTAGATTTTGAGTTTATGGTTATATCTACAAAACCTTAAATATTTAGGATTTCATTAATGCTTTTGGATTTGGGGTTTCATAAATGAAAACATAATTATTTAAGATTTTGATTTATGGTTTCATTTATCAAACCCTAAGTATTTAGGGTTTAATTTATGAAATCTTAAATATTTAGGTTTTGAATTTAGGGTTTCATTAATGATTTAGGATTTAAAGTTTCAATTTAGTGTGAAATTAAGGATTTCATAAATGAATACATAATTATTTAGTGTTAGATTTATGGTTTCATGTATGAAACCTCAAATATTTAGGGTTTTATTTATGAAACCCTATCCTAAATATATAGGGTATAATTTTGAGTTTCATTAACGAAATCCTAAATATTTAATGTTTTATTATTGAAATGCTAAATATTTTTAATTTAGGGTAAAATTTATGGTTTCATTAATGAAACTCTAAGTAAATAAGATTTTAATTATGAAACCCTAAATATTTAGGTTTTTGATTTATTGTTTCATTTATAAAACCTTAAATATTTAGGGTTTCAATTAAAGGTTTTATTTATGAAACCCTGAATATTTATGATGATATTTATGGTTTTATTTATTATTGAAACCCTAAATAAATAAGATCTCAATTATAAAACCCAACATATTTAGGGTTTCAATTTATTCTTTTAATCATGAAACCCTAAATATTTAGAGTTTTCATTTAAGGTTTCATTTTTTATAACTTAAATATTTAAGGTTTCACTTATAAAACCCTAAATATTTATGGTGAAATTTAGGGTTTCATATATGAAATCCAAAATATTTAGATTTTGAGTTTATGATTTTATTTATGAAACCCTAAATATTTAGGATTTTATAAATGAAAACATAATTATTTAGGGATTTGATTTATGCTTTCATTTATCAAACTCTAAGTATTTATGGTTTCATTTATGAAACCTCAAATATTTAGGATCTTATTATTAAATTTTTATTATTAAAACCATAAATATTTATGTTTTAATTTAACACAAGATTTAGGGTTTCATTAATGAAACCCTAAATAAATATGATTACATTAATGAATCCCTAAATAAATAAGATTTCATTTATAAAATCGTAAATATTTAGGGTTTCATTTTGTGATTTCATTTAGGAAATTCTAAATATTTTGGGTGATATTTAGGGTTTCATAAATGAAAGCATAATTATTTAGAGTTTTGATTTATGATTTCATTCAGAAAACCCTAAATATTTAAGGTGAAATTTGGGATTTATTTGTGAAATCTCATATTTAGGTTTTGTATTTAGGATTTAAGGTTTCAAATTAGGATTTCATAAAGGAAAATATAATTATTTTGGGTTTTGCTGTATGGTTTCATGTATGAAATCCCAAATATTTAGGGTTTGAATTAAGGGTTTATTTATGAAACCTTACCTTAAATATAAGGTATAATTTTGGGTTTCATTAACAAAACCATAAATATTTAAAGTTTTATTATTAAAAACTTAAATATTACAGTTTTAATTAAGGGTAGAATTTATGTTTTCATTAATGAATCCCTAAATAAATCAAATTTTATTTATGAAATCATAAACATTTTGGGTTTGAATTATTGTTTCAATCGCAAAACCCTAAATATTTAGGGATTTGATTTATTGTTTCAAAAGCAAATTACAGCGACATCCCCTGAGGTTTGCTTCAACTACACGTGCATCCATTCCTTTTTTTTACCATTACTTTAGCACCCCCTGCTTTAACGGTGTTAAGTTACTGATAGTTTTTTAAATGAATTTATATTTAATTTTAATTAATTTATTTAAAATGTCATAATTACCCTTATAGTTAAATTACCCAAAAAGAGAGAAGGGTTTTTCTTTTTCTAAATCAGAGAGAAGGGTTTTTCTTTCTTTTCCTCTTCCTTTGTTTCAACATTCTTTTTCTAAAGGGGAGAAAAGGATTTCTCTTCATTTTCCTCTTCCTCTTTTTCAAAGTTCTTTTTCTAAAGGGGGAAAAAGGTTTCTCTTCCTCTGTTTCATGCTACTATTTTTCTAAAGGGAAGAGAAGGATTGTTCTTCCTTGGTTTCGTGTGTTACCTTTCAAGAGGAGAAAATTATTCTTCTTCTCCAAAGGAGGAGGTAATTGATGTTTTTAACATTCTAATACATGTATCCCCGACTTTTTAAACTCGTGACTCACGTGTCCCCTGACCTTTTAAACTCATTAAACATGTACCCCCTTAATTTTTAAACACATCACACATGTATCCCCTTAATTTTTAAAAACATCACATGTACCCCCTGAACTTTTTAATACATTACAAACACACCCCCTATGTTTTAAAAAAGAAGATAAGGGCACTTTTGAGAAAAAAATATTATAAAAATCATGTGTCAGTCACATGACGTAAAAAGTTAACAAAGTTAACTCCGTTAACAGTGGAGGGGGTGCAAGTGTAATGAGATATCAAAAGTTAGGGAGTTTTGTGTAGGGATAAAAAAAAGGAGGGGGTGCACGTGTAATTCAAGCAAACCTCAAGGGGTGTTACTATAATTTACTCTTGTTTCAATTATGAAACCCTAAATATGTATGGTGGAATTTAGGGTTTTTTATGAAACCCTAAATATTTAAGGTTTCATTTATGAGACCTTAAATATTTAATGTTTCACTTATAAAATCCTAAATTATTTAGATTTTGAGTTTATGATTTTATTTATGAAACCCTAAATGAAAACAATTATTTAGGGTTTCAATTATGAAAACTGGGATATTTGGGTTTTTATTTATGAAATCCTAAATATATAAGGTTTAATTTAGGGTTTCATTAATGAAACCCTAAATATTTAAAGTTTTATTATTGAAACCCTAAATATAAAGATCTTAATTTAGGGTAAAATTTATGGTTTGATTAAATAAACTCTAAATAAATAAGATTTCATTTATGAAATTCTAAATATTTTGGGTGAAATTTAGGATTTCATTAATGAAATTTTTTTTATTTAGAGTTTTGATTTATGATTTCATTTATAAAACCCTAAATATTTATGAAACTTTAAATATGTAGGGTTTTAGTTTAGGATGAAATTTAAGGTTTCATTAATGGTTTAGGATTTAAAGTTTCAATTTAGGGTGAAATTTAGGATTTCACTAATGAAGCCCTAAATATTTAGGGTTTTCAATTAGGATTTCAATTATGAGACCTTAAATATTTAAGGTTTCACATATAAAACCCTAAACATTTATATTGAAATTTAAGGTGGTTTCATTTATGAAATCTTAAATATTTATATTTTTAGTTTATGGTTTTATTGATGAAACCCTAAATATTTAGGATTTCATTATTGATTTTGGATTTTGGGCTTTATTTTAGTGTTTTTAAATTGAAAACATAAGTATTTAGGGTTTTATTTATGAAACCTCAAATATTTAGGGTTTTATTTATGAAGTCCTAAATATTTAGGATTTAATTTAAAGTTTTATAAATGGAATCCTAAACATTAAAATTTTATTATTTAAACCCTAAATATTAAGGTTTTTATTTAGGGTTTCATAAATGAAAATGAAACCCTAAATGTTTCATTTATAAAATCAGAAATATTTTGGGTTTCGATTTATTATTTCAATTATGAAATACTAAATATTTTGGGTTTCAGTTTAAGGTTTTATTTATGAAACTTCAAATATTAGTGTGATATTTAGGGTTTTATTTATGAAACCCTAAGTATTTAGGGTTTCCATTTGATGTTTTGCTCATGAGACCTTAAATATTTAAGGCTTCACTTATAAAATCCTAAATATTTATGGTGACATTTATGGTTTCATATAGGAAATCCTAAATATTTAGATTTTGAGTTTATGGTTTTATTTATAAAACACTAAATATTTCGGGTTTTATTAATGCTTTTGGATTTGGGGTTTCATAAATGAAAACATAATTATTTAAGATTTTCCTTTATAGTTTCTTTTATAAAACCTCTAATGTTTAGGGTTTTATTTATAAAACCTCAAATATTTAGGATTTTAATTATGAAATCATAAGTATATAAGATTCAATTTAAGGTTTTACTAATAAAACCATAAGTATTTAAAGTTTTATTATTGATAACCTAATTATTTAGGATTTCATTTATGAAACCCTAAATATTTAGGATTTTGATTTATTGTTTTAATTATGAAACCTTAAATATTTAGCGATTCAATTTAAGGATTAATTTAATGAAACCCTAAATATTTACTATGAAATTTAAAGTTTCATTTATATAACTTTCAATATTTAAGATTTCACTTATGAAACCCTAAATATTTAGGGTGAAATTTAGGGTTCCATTAATGGTTTATGATTAAGAGTTTCAATTTGCGATTTCATTTATTAAATTCTAAATATTTTCAGTGAAATTTATGATTTCATAAATGAAACCATAGTTATTTAGAGTTTTTATTTATGATTTCATTTATAAAACCCTAAATATTTAACGTGAAATTTAGTGGTTCATTTATGAAATCTTATATATTTAGGTTTTGTATTTAGGATTTAGGGTTTCAAATTATGGTTTCATAAATGAAAACATAATTATTTTGGGTTGTGATGTATGGTTTTATGTATGAAATCTCAAATATTTAGAGTTTAAATTTAAGGTTTTATTTATGAAACCTTACCCTAAGTATATACGATATAATTTCGGGTTTCATCAACAAAACCATAAATATTTAAAGTTTTATTATTGTTACCCTAAATATTATTGAAAGCCTAAACATAAATTTCAGATTTCATTAATAAACTCATAAATATTTAGGATTTTGATTTAAGATTTCATTTACTTACGGTGATATTTAAGGTTTCATTTATTATTAAACCCTAAATAAATAAGATATCATTTATGAAACCCTAAATATTTAGGGTTTGAATTTATTGTTTCAATCGTGAAACCCTTAATATTTAGGGTTTCGATTTATTGTTTCAATTATGAAACCTTAATAAATAAGATTTCATTCATGAAACCCTAAATATTTAGAGTTTCATTTATGAAATCCTAAATAATTAGGTTTTTAATTAGATTTTTAAATTTAGGGTTTCATTAATACTTTAAGATTTGGGGTTTGAATTTGTGATTTCATTTATGAAATTCCAAATATTTTGGGTGAAATATAGGGTTTTATAAATGAAAACATAATTATTTAAAGTTTTGATTTATGATTTGATTTATAAAACCTTAAATATTTAAGGTAAAATTTAGGGTTTCATTTGTGAAATCTTAAATATTTAGCATTTGTATTTAAGGTTTCATCAATGCTTTTAGATTTGGGGTTTCATAAATGAAAACATAATTATTTAGAGTGTTGATTTATTTTTTCAATTTTCAAACCCTATGTATTTAGGGTTTCAATTATGAAAACTAGAATATTTTGGATTTTATTTATGAAACCTTATATATATAGAATAAATGTATTGTTAAAACATCTTCCCTTATTACAAATACTTGTTGTTGGTAATTTAAATTGGACTTGTAGATTCGAGTTATTAGCCTTGAATAGTTTTTGCTGTGTTTTTTCATAGTATTTAGTAGGAATTAACCCTTCTTTAATGCAGCTTAGATCAACACTAGAATCTACTAATGCCGTAAAATATTTATGAAATGTATTTTCAATTTTTAGAGCAATTTTAACATGCCATTTCTGTTGCATGTTTTAATCATGTTTACTGTTGTAATGTCTTCATCTTCCCTATCAGAATTTTGAGTAGATTGACTGCTAGTTTCTTCAAGTACTTGTCCTTTTAGTTCTTGAAGGTCTAATTTTATTGATTTAATTTCTTCTTTTAAATCTTTTATCTCTTTCTGTAGATCTTGTATAGTAACCTTTTTATTTTGATTTTCAGCTTGTTTTAATATCTTTGCAAAGTCATAACCTTGAAAATTATTCTGGTTCTTACTACTTCCTTCTTCTTTTTGCTCTAGAAGCATATTTTTTATTTTTATTAGGTATTTCATTCTTTCTTCTTCATCTGGGATTTTATCAATCATTTCTAAAGTTAATCTGGTGTCATTTTTAATCATATTTATTTGAAACTGGCACTGACAAGTTTTAAAATCATAATTTTCACAATTTTCGTCCTCTTCAGAACTGGTACTTGTATTTTCGATATTGCTAAGATTTTGAACTTCTTCTTCTAACTCACTATTGGAGTCTTCTAAGAGAATTTTAGCAATTTATTCTCTTAATTCCTCACTCATATTTAATTCATTAATTTTTTTGTTTAACTCTACAATCCTTTTTCATGTGTCCTACTCTTCTACATTTGTAGCAGATTATTTTTTATTTAGATTGTTCCTTATATTTTTCTATTGAATATTTAGGGTTTTTTTAGAATTTTCTTCTAAATAGGGTTGTTCTATCAGACTTGTTATAGTGTTGTTTCTTAAATTGTTTTCTTTTAGTAAAGAAGGGAGGAAAAGGTTTTTCATACTCGTATTGGGTGCAGAAGTTGCCCAGTTCTTTAACCTCATTAGCTTTATTCTTTTTTATTCTATTCTCTAATTTTAAGTTATATTACAAAGTTCTAAACCTGTATTCTTAACAACAGATGCTATTCTCCCATATGTTAAGTTATGGACAGATAAATTAGGATATTCTAAATCCAATCTTTCTTTTACTTTGGTTGCAAAGACTTGGGGAAGTCTTGCAATAAATTTTTCTTTCTAGAATGGTTCTTTACAATCTTTTCTGGTAAGAATCATTGCCATAAAATTATTTGTATACCATTTGAAATCTCCTAAGGTAGGACATCTTAAATTATGTAACAGCGTTGAAGTCCTTTCATTGAAAAAGTTTAGTATCTCCAATAAAATTTTGAATCATTGCTACAATTAGTGTTTCTACCATTATAGGTATGGCCATATCTCCTTCTCTTTTGACAGCTGTAGAGATATATACCTTTTGTTCAGGGGTCAGGTAGTTATCCCACCAACCCTTGAGAATTCCTGTAAAACCAGCTATTATTAATTTTATAGTTTGTTCTTTTGTATTTTTTACCCTATAAGCTGAGGCGGCCATTGTCATTTCATTGATTTTTCGTAGAATTTGATGGTCGGTCATACCATCAATATTCCACTAAGTGATGCCAGATCCATCAAAGGCTAAAGGAGTATCAAATTCCCATTCTTCAAATTGAATGTTTGGGAGAGTTGGTCTTCTATAGAAATTTCTAGTTGTTGTTAGGGTAAAGTGTTTTACCTGGTTTTTTCCTTTTTCCTTTTAACTTTAAAATTTATCTGAAGGGGGCATTAATTCATGTTCATCTTCTTTTACTCTAGTTAGAATTTTATCTTCTTTTAAAGGTATCATAGTTCTATTTTCTTTTGCCATTTTCTTAGTTTTCTTAGTTAAAGTACTAATTTTAGATAATTTTAGCTAGTCTAATTTTCTATTTATTTATTCTAGAGCTAAGTCGGTTTCTTTTTCTATTTTTAATTCTTTAAGCTCAACTTCTGAAAATTTAAATGGTTTGGTTAATGATTGCTCTAGTTTTGAGGTGGATGTTATACAATTAGAAGAGCTTTTATCAAGTTTTCTTGACCCAATTATTACTTCTGAGGCTACTTGATGTAATATTTGATTGGTATAATTTAATTGTTGGTGCAAATTTTTAATATCTTTTAAAGTTGGATTTTTGTTTTTGATTTTATCTACACTAATCATTTTAAAGGGAGAAGCAGTTACTTCATTATTTTCAATGTTAGTAAAGCTCATTTCTTCTAAAGAAGGAATCTCTCCTTCGAAAGTTCCTTTAATAGTCTTCCAACTTCTTTTAGCACTTTTGATTACCTTTATAGAGATTTTATCTAAACAATTTTGTTTAAACCACTCAAAAAAAGGTATTTGAGTCTGAAGTTCTTCTAAGTTTCTATAATAATCTTCTCTATAATTTGCTAATTCCTGTTGTGAAAAGGTTGCAAAGAAATAGTCTCTCCTCTTCTTGTTTTCTTCACTAAGGAGTTCTTTTCTTAATAATTCTTTATCTATTTGGAAAGCTCTTATCATATTTAATTGACTAAACTCTGACGGAGTTAGTGAATTGTGAGTTCTAGCTGACTTAAATTGTATTGAGGGGGAGGTTGTTCTTCCTCATATTCTAGGACAGGTATAGTCGGATCTGTCCTAATTTCCCTAAAATTTAGGCTTCTTGGTATGAAAAAGTTAGATCGATCCACCGATCGTCTAGCCATACTAGGAAGGGGTGACTTTGGTATTTTTAAGGAATTAGTTCTTATTAAAGGTGTGAAACTAACTTCTACTGCCCTTGAGTTATACTCTACTATGCTGTCCAGCATGGTAGGTACAAGGTCTTCTGGGTTTAAGAGATCCTCCAATCTCCATTTTAACCCACTGGTTATTTCTTTATGTTTTAATGTCTTTGGAAATGATGCACTTACCTTTTATGGGTTTACTAATAGGAGTGTCGTCTCATCAGTAAAGGATATCTACAATGCCCCTAGGGCTAATTGTGTTTTCATTACTTTATAGTATATTCGATAAATTATAGTTATGGGTATTGCATTGGGATTCTAAGTTTGTTCTAACATCTTGACATCAAACATGAGATTGTAGGGAGTATTATGGAAACTTGATAATGCTATTGAGTAATTGGGGTAATTATTGATATAAACTGGACCATTATGTAGGTTGGTTTCGAATAATGCTAATATTTGATCTTCAAGCTTTATCGGTCTATTATCTCTTAAGGATGCAAACAAGGGTGTGTCTAGACCTTGTCTAAATAATGGTTTGATTACTATCTGTATAGACCCTATATGAAGGTATCTATAGTTCTTAATGTGGTTGGCAATTAATTGATTTGATATTAATGGTATAGTCTGATGACT
Source organism: Amphicarpaea edgeworthii (assembly GCA_014843725.1). Taxonomy (NCBI): domain Eukaryota; kingdom Viridiplantae; phylum Streptophyta; class Magnoliopsida; order Fabales; family Fabaceae; genus Amphicarpaea; species Amphicarpaea edgeworthii. The sequence continues at coordinate 9,981,501 of CM026325.1, forward strand.
ATTTTTAAGATCAATTTCTTTTTCAACTGTCTTAATGACATATTCTCCTATAAACATGTCTTATAAGGAGGTTTTATATAATGATGATATTTCAAGTTTAGGTATGCTCCATTTCTGGATCTGCTCTTCTATTTCTAGGATTCTTAATTCATGGTGTATTATATGAGATTTAGCTTCTTCTTGTTGTAATTCCAAATCTTCTACCTTTTCTTTTCCTTTTAGAGATAACATTCTAATTAATCTTGACATTAAATAAAGCTTAGTATTAACCTTGACTGGGACCACCAAGCTAAACCAACAATTTCACTGCCTCACTCTAGGACTTACTACCAGGACCACCCTTACCGACTGACCAACGCTTAGGGTAACGCCTCACTTTACTTAAGGTGTAGGATTAATTAAACTAAGACTCTTAATGGAAAATTAAAGTATAAATTTGGACTTAACAAGTTAAAGATAAACTCAAAAATACAATATGAAAATAGAATCACAAAACAAGATTTTTGATGTGAACGATCAGCCTAAGTCGTATCTACAGAGCATACTTACAATATAATATAATAAAAACTCTTCTTTTTTTTATTTATTTCTGGCTCTGATACCAGATATGACGGAAGGTAAGGGTGACAAATAGAAAGCAACAGTTATTTAAGCAGTTCATTGATATTGACAAAACATTTATTGAAAGAGACAGACTTACAAAAGAGAGACTTTTAAAGGTTATAAGGGGTAGAGAAAGAGAAGAGAGTTTAAAGCTCAAGAGAGCTGTGTGTCTCAACTCTTCAACTCACCTATTTATAGCATGGCAACCACAGGCAGATGCCAAAATTATAGATTACAATTTTTTATTAAAATCCAATCCGGACACGGATTTCTTAAACGGATTTCAAATTATAATTCAAAAGCATTTAATCTGAGCGTCATTGTTGTCATTTTGTGAAGACAAAAGTGACACTGTGGGCCTTTTTATTTCTTCAAAGTAGACCTTTGATGGAAAATTCTGCCAGTTGCCTCTGGGTGGGTAGCCAAATGAGTATTTTCTTAGTATATACGGTGGTATAGCTAAGATGATCAACTTCTGTAGTAACTATGTCCACTGCTCTTATTGTTTTACTAGGAGCTTCTTCATCAATTATTTTTAATGTTTCTATTGTTTTCTTGGATCCTAGTCAAGGCTGGTCCAAGTCTGCAATTTCTTGAATTCCCGAAGCAGTCATCATCATTATTCAAATGCGAATTACTGCATTAGGTTTCTCCTTCTAAGACATCCTGCTCTTCATCCGAGTCTAAAGAAGACAAAGCTACCAAAAGGTGTTGCCTTTTTTCTTCTTTGGATTTCTTGCTAGCTGTAAAGACATTGCAGGATGCTGGATTGCCTTCTTTTCAGGAGTAGGGGGAGGGAATGATTTTCCAGTCTTCCAATGAAAAAACTTATCTTCCAAAAATTTAACTTTGAATTTCTTCTACCAAAAAACTTTTACCCGGTGGCATAAAACCTTCGGATAAGGAGTTGAATTATGCTGATGGAATTCATAAAGATGCTGCATCAACTAGCTCACCCCCATTATTAAGCAAAAGCTAATTAACTTTTCATGCACTGGTAATTTAGGAGTTAACTTTGTATAGTTTTCATATATTGAGACTACCTTAGTAGGTAGAATGGCTTTTACAGGCCCTACTAGTAGAAACCAATCTTGAAACCAGGTCGGTATTTTGGCTGGAAAGGCATATTTAAAGGCAATGTACTAAGAATGGTGAGGGTTAGGTTCAAGAAGAACCTTTAGCCATGCTTCTTGATAATCAAAATAATTAAAGGTGGAAGGGTCAAAAGGTCGGGAAAACCTCTTTTCAGTAATTGGGTTTTAGTTCCAATTTGTCAAAGTAAGAACCTTTAAGATTTTTAACTTGGAATAATTAATGATAGAAGGATCCCTTTTGTCTTTCTCTAGAGTTATTTTAGTGGATCCAATATCTAACAAGATAAGCTAATAAAATTTTTTGTTCTTTTTTAAATCTTGGTCTTTCGACATCCATCCCCATCCTTCAGGAGAGAATTTAGCCAGAATATCCGTAGGTGACATTTGATCAAATTCAAGCTCTAGAGAAATTATCTTCTGACATGACTCTTTTACATGTTGATCTAAAGGTTTGTGAATTTCTATTTTTTGAGGATTATCAATAATTTGGTTTTTTCTAAGGAGTAATTAATGGAGAAAAACTATTAAGAAGAGGAAGGAACATTTAGGGATTTAGGAAGGACTCTTAGGTTATTTAAGAATTTATTGGCTACCACCTTGGAAAAGGAATGGGCCAAATCATCAAGAGACAGGGCGGACGAAAGGGCCGAAGGCCTCATGTTTGGGGGTCTAATCCTATAAAAATTCTCATGTTAGAAAATCGAAGATATAATTATATTTTCCTTTTATAAATTCAATTTTGAAATCAAAACAAGATAAAAGACTTTGCCATCTAGCAAATATTTGTTTTGAAACAATGTTTTGAACATCTTTTTCCAAAATTTCTTTTGTAGACTTACAGTTTACCCTTAATAAAAACTCTTTATTGACTAAATCACTTTGAAATTTTGTGATACATAGCATTATAGATAAAATTTCTTTTTTTACAGTACTATGTTTAATTTGGGTTTCACTCCACGCCCCCGAATGGAAACGAATTATTTATTCTTTAGATTAGGGGTATTTCTATTTAAGGATTCCTCCGAATCTGACCTATATATATATATAACCCTAAATATTAAGGTTTTAATTTCATTAATATAACCCTAAATATTAAAGTTTTAATTTAAGGTAAAATTTATGGTTTCATTAATGATTGAGGATTTATGGTTTCAATTTGTGATTTCATTTATCAAATTCTAAATATTTTGGGTGAAATTTAGGGTTTCATTAATGAAATCTTAAATATTTGCATTTTGTATTTAGGGTTTCATCGATGGTTTAGGATTTAAGGATTCATAAATGAAAACATAACTGTTTAGGGTTTTAATATATAGTTTCATTCATGAAAACTCAAATATTTAGGGTTTCAATTTAGAGTTTTATTTATGGAACTCTAAATATTTAGGGTTTCATTAACGAAACCCTAAATGTTTAGATTTCAATTTAGGGTGAAAATAGGGTTTGAATTTATTTAAACCCTAAATAAATAACATTTCATTTATGAAAATCAAAATATTTAGGGTTTTGATTTAATATTTCAATTATGAAACCCTAAATATTTAAGTTTCATAAATGAAACCCAAATTATTTAAGATTTCCAATACAAAACTAATTATTTCAAGGTTTTATTGATTAATCATTAAATTTAAAAATGAAACTATAAACATCAAGGGTTTCATCAATGAAAATTTTAAAAAAATTGAAAAAGAAAGGGTAATGTCTTTAAAAAGTTTTAAAAAATTGAAAATATGAAAAAGCAAATTAAATTTCTAGAGAGATTTAAAACAAAATAAAAATTTCAAAAAAAACATAAAAAAGCAAGAGTAATGTCTTGAAAAAGATGAAAAATATGAAAAGCAAGTATAATATCTTGAAAAAGTTGAAATAAATCAAAATTTTGAAAAAATATGAAAAAGCAAGACAATTGTCCAAAAAAATTGAAAAAAAATTAATTTTTTTTAAAAATTGATAAAACAAGAGTAATGTCTTGAAAAGATTAAAAAAATATATAAAAAGAAGTGTAATGTCTTGAAAAAGTTTAAAAAAATGATTTTTTTTAAAAAAAATTGAAAAATAAAGAGAAATATCTTTAAATATGGAAAGAAATTGAAAATAAAAAAGATGAAAAAATAAAAATAATGTTTTGAAAGAGTTGAAAATTAATCAAAATTTAAAAATTATAAAAAAAAAAAATGAAATGTCTCAAAATTTTTTTAAAAAATAAAAATATTAAATGATTAACAAACAAGAATATTTAAAATTTACTAAATGAAACCGTAAATATCGATGGTATCAATTAAATGTTTACTAACCTTAATTATTTAGAGTATTATGAATGAAAGCTTAAGTTTGATCCTAACTAGTTGATTGTTGTTTCTCCCGTAACTCATTGGAATCTTCGTGGTCAAGTAACCAAGCAAGACATTGGTACGAAAGACAAGAAGCTCCGATTTTATTATATAAGTCGGAGGATCCAATGTTTTCCTCGGGTTGTTTTGGCTTAAGAGCCTGAGGCTAACCTCCACTTGTTTGAAAAACATGTGGCGATTGATACCTATTCTTTTTCTGTGTGTTGAGCGTGCAACATCTACGCTTTTAAATCTTTTGTCAATAATTCTTAATGGGTCTTTGGAGCGGGGTTGGGTTCGACCATGAGTTGGATCTTAGTGGTGGAGGCAAGAGCTCTATACTCTATCTCGAAAGGAGGAACCAAAAATAAGAGAATTACCAAGGAAGATGCAGAAACAGGTGGTTATTGGAAAACGATAGGTCCATCGTACATGTAAATGCACTTTCAACACTTAAATCATTTCTAATGAGCTGATTCTCATGGTGCCCGATGCAGTAACATATGCCAAAGATGTTGCTCAAAATCGTCATTCTGACTTTCATTACGAAAGTGTCAATTTGTGTGTTTTCAATTTGCTTTTGAATTTTTTGTTCAAAAGTTATACGATGAACGTGATGTTGACATCTAAAACTCCATCATCGTGATGGAGACCATGAGACAAGATGAAACGGTCCTGGTTTTGCATCAAACACGACCATTGAATCTCTCGAGAAAGTGAAGTTAAAATATGTTGTGATGAAAAAGTGTCATATTTGTTTATATGAGTTGGAAGAAAATATGGAGATTACATTAATGTCATGTAAGCATTTGTTTCATTAAGAATGCAACACTACGTCAGAGAATAAATCAAACGTGTCTTATATTTTCAGCACTTAGTGTTGCATTCTTGGTAAACAAATGCTTACATGACATTAATGTAACCTCCATGTTTTCTTCCAACTCATCTCAACAAATACTTGTACTTTTCCATCACAGCATCATCTTTTAACTTCATTTTCTTGAGGGACTCAAGGGCCTTGATGTAGGAACCGGAACTGTTTCATCTTTTCCATCACAATTGAGTTGTAGATGTCAACATCGCACTCAACATATAACTTTCGAACAAAAACATTCAAAAGCAAAGTGACTTCTTACTAAAAGACATGACCAAGAGTTATTAGATGTAACTATTCACCAAAAATTGTGAGATGTGATTAAATAAGAATAAATTAAAAAAATTAAATCCTTCAAATTAAAGAAAAATAGTAATAAATTTATAATCAAAATAATGACAAGTTTCATTTAGAATATATAAAAAAGGAAAGAAAATATTTTATATTGATTTTCATTTTTTTTAAGGAAAAAAAGTTAAAGTGATGATATATTAATATTTTTCAGACCCACGATAAACCAACATTTGGACCCATTTATAATCAAAATAATGACAAGTTTCATTTAGAATATATAAAAAAGAAAAGAAAATATTTTTGGCTGATTTTCCTTTTTTTTTTTTAAGGAAAAAAGTTAAAGGGATGTTATATTAATCATTTTTCATTGATCCACGATAAATCAATATTTTGACCCGTTTTATAATTCTTAGACTAATTTTTGTTCAATTTAATTTTGTGTTTATTTGAATTCGTCACTTGATCACCATTTTTCGATCCATCTGTTCATCAAAAGAATGTAAGTATGAAATGAAGTAACTCTTTACTAAAATTCTTGACCAAAAGTCAAGGAAAAATCAAGAGTCATAATATGATTAAATATGAATATATTAAAAATATTAAACCTTTGAAATTGAGGAAAAAATAGGAAAAATGAATTGTTAATCAAAATAATTACAATATTCATTTAAAATAAAAAAAAATGTTAAATATTTTAGGTTCATTTCATTTTTTAAGGAAAGATATCAAAACAGTGTTATATTAAGATTTTTGTTTGACCCATAATAATCTTGTTTTTTTGTCAGTTTGGTCCAATTTTCAAAATACATACTATTTGGATCAATCACTTAATCGATTCATTTTCTCTCTCAAAGAAGATTTCTTGAATAGATGGAATGAGGAAGAGGATTGGAATTCTTCACCTCCTTGTTTATAAATTGTGAAGGGATTGATATGTCTCTTCATTCATGAAGTAATCAAACTACTTCACAAGAAAATGGATATTTATTGTTCATCGGCCAAATGCATCCTGCAATAGAAGTGGAATGCATGTTTGTCGATGCAAGGAAGGAATGTTTTTCAACACTGAAGCAAGAAAGATGATGTTTTAAAAAAATTGAGATTGTGATGATCCAAACAGGCACTTAATCTACACGACAATTAATTAACACTTGTTTATTGATCATGCGTTAGGATGCAAATAATTAACGTTAAAAAAGAAAATAATTGTTCCTGGTTAGGCGATCATTAACATTATATTATGTAGAGTGCCAAGATAGAGGTTGTTGAACTAACCGACCTAGTGCTTTGGCATCTTAATTATAATGGAATTCGATTTTCTTCACTTTAACTTATCTACAATTATTATAATTAGTCAACTTTTTTTAATTTTATTTATCGATAAATGTCAATTTATTAATTTTTATAAAAATATGAGTGGAACATATTCGAACTCATGATTTATCTCAATAATTAAATAAGAAATTTTTAATGTGAAATAAAAAAATTATGTCCTTTGAAATTTATAAAACACATTTAATCCTACAGCATCATCCACACCTTCAGTCTCTTTTTGAAATGGGGGCGATGACAAGTTTGAAATCTGACCCTGATCCTGTATTGATCCAACGGCTTAAATTAATTATATTTTGACCATTGTGGCACTTGTTTTGCTTCAACACCCGTGAACCACACTTGCTATACGAGTTCGCGGTGGAATCCGCACGTTTATAAAGTATCATGTCTTGTATTATGCGCTAATGTACTTGTTCAAGTGATAACTATTCTTTGTCTCCTTAATTGATTTAGTGGGATGTTCATAATTCTCAACATGCTGGGTTTGATTAGACTAAATGATTTGATAGACCACTTTTGGTCAAATTAAATCAAATAAAAGTTAATACACCACTTCATAATAATTAATGAGTTTAGAGATTGAGGTGATTAACATATGTAAAAGTATTTTATTATCTTTATTTAATTATATTCCTTTATTTATAGTTACTCAATTTATCTTAATAAAAATATTTTAAAAGTTATTAAAATGATGAATTATAATTTACTGACATAAAATTATTTTATATTGATTGATGATATATGAATATTTAAATTTTAAAGATATTACACCTAACAAAATATGATTTTATATAATTCAACTCATTTATTATAAATTAAAATTTGATTACCTAATAATATAAAAATAAAACTATGTTACACTTTAACTCATAATTAATTTGGCCGATTGACCCATCTAATCATGTTAAAGGTGCGTTATTCAAGCTTGATTAAAAAATTAACAATGGACCAATTTAATTAACTATTAAACGGGTTTGGGGTATTAATTTTGGTTGCAATATCTTATTCTTAGATGACGTTATTCTGAAGTCACGATTTGATTCTGGACACTTGCAAACTTCAACTCTTTGGATTTTTTCTGGTGAAAGAAAGAAGCTATTTTTGTCTACAAATGTTTGCATCATCTTTAACTTAGAATTACATCACACCATGATTGAGTTGGAAACAAAATCAGATTCCAACCTTATCGCAAGAGAATATGTAGGTAAAATGGCAGTAGTCAGCATTGCATAAGGGTGTTTTTGGCTTTTTGCAATGCGAAAGACTACTTCCAAATTGTACACTCATTATTGCATTCCTCGTCACACCGACACACCCGGTTTAAATAAAAATTATTTCTTTTAATTTTTTTTTATTAAAACTAAATATGATATTTTCCAAGCGCATAGCCATCCAAATGAAAAGAATATTCAAAAGCTAATTTTGTCTCTTGCTTTTATTCAAACAAACACTGCCTAGCTTTTTAATTAACGATCGTGAAATGTGGTCCAATTATATCATTATTATTAGGGATGGTAATGGATAGGGTACTATAATACCCGTCCTTTAAAAAAGTATCCGTCTTTAGTCTCATACCCATGCGAGTAACAATTTCAATCCCCATCCTCATACTTCTGGGTACATATATGTCCATACTCATACCCGTAACATGTACTCTCCATATATATAAAATTAAAAATCATAAAAAGAACTCATGTAATATTAAAATCAAACAAATATTGATTTATATAAATAAATAGCATTACAAAAATAATTATCCAACATAAATCTAAACAAAAATTCTAATTAAATGAAAAAAATTAATATATTTTTAAAACTAATTAGTTTATAATTATATATTAAAAATTAAAAATAAAAAACAAATAGATATAATATTTTGACTTTATCATTCGAATTAATTTCTCTATATTTTACAAATGTTTATCTTCATAGTTTTTATATTGTTTTGAACTACTAATACAAATAGAAATTAAAACATAATAGAATATTAAAATTAGCATATAAAAAAATAATTAAAATAACAAATAGATAATTAAATAATTTTAATTGAATAATTTAAATAATAAAATTATAATTATATTGATTAATATGTATATACACAAAAGGACGCGTGGATACTATAGTACCCTGTACCCATCTCCATTCCCAAATGTGTGTTCACATATGATTATTTTTGCGGATGTTCATAAGATTTGGGTCCATATTGTCATCCCTAATTATTATTTCTGTAAAATTTATTAAAAAATACTTTTATATTTTTTTTTTTATATAACGAAATAGAAATGTGAACAAACCTGAGATGATCTTCATTGAATTTAACGAAGTAACGCAATCTTAGAATGATTGAGAATCACATCATAACAAAGTAACACATGAAAATTTTAGAATAACAAAGTAAACAAGAAAAGCCGTCATCATTTACCACCAGAACCAGAAATATCCAGCCACGTTAACGAATCCTCGAAATTCAAACTTAGGCGAAACACCACCATTTTCTCCACACATGAACACGAAATTTCCAATTTCATGAAGTAATAATTAAAAACCATTTATTAATGTGTCTTATTGGAACATAAAATAATAAGTGAAATATAAATATAAAATCATAATTCGTAATCCTACTAATGTATTATTATCACGTTTACACAAAATAATATTATGGTTTTACTTAATCCAGAACTTTATGATTTTTTTTACTGTAATATTCATTGTCATGCTTGATTATTATGACATTGTAAGCATAGAAAGATATCACGTGAAAGATGTTAGATTTTAAATCCTGCAAAATTAACACGTACAAAGAAGTTTGGATCCGAAAAAGCATGCTTAGGCAGGCAGCTCCTTCGCTGAGCACAAGAGAATGAAGAGGAATTTATAACCAAAGAAAATATTTAATTAGAAAAAAATAATATTTTTCTATCAACTTTCTCCGGATTATTCAAATTTAATAATCTTGTAGCTAGTTGTAAAAATTAAACTTTACATATATTAATATACTGTCACTAAGAAGAATAAATAATAATAAAAAAAAATTAACAGATAAAATAAAATGATGGATTCATAGTTTTAAAAATTTACCTAGACATTGAATCAGTTAACATACTAAATCACTGGATTAATAGTTAAATTAGGGCATAACCCCAATATTTGTTAAAGAAAAGAGAAATTTTATATCAAATCTTAAAAAAATATATGACAAACTAATACAATATTAATATAAAACTTATTAGTTTAATTTTTTTTTTTCTGTGATATTACATATATCATATTTTATTTTGTTTAATTAATATTGAACTACATGAATTAATGAATTAATATAATTGAGATAAAAAAATATTTTTGAGTATAACATATATATATATATATATATATATATATATATATAATATTTGCTGGTTAAGTATCTTCTTTTGCTTACCTATGAAGCACATATTTGAGTTCCACCAGTGTCAGTATTTTTTTTATATTGAAAGCAAATATTTTATTATGTGGAATAATCGAATTAACGGTGATCATTATGGATCAACTAAATGAAAAAAATTATTTTATTTTTTCTTCGTATTTTTACTTTTTAAAAATATTTTTGAAGAAATATGTCCAAACAAGACCTATGACCATTATACTTAAATAAGTTTTATCATAATCCTTTGTGCATAAACACTAGTGCAAAGGATATCTCATCCTAACTAAACCAACAACATCACAGTCATGACCATGCTACCTCAGACATTTACTATGATTGCAACAACACTCATTGTTCTTGCACAAACACTTGTGGTGGTGAATTCACTTCCTGAAGCTGATAAAATAACCAATTTGCCAGGGCAGCCACAGGTCAATTTTCAGCAATATTCTGGTTACGTTACTGTGGATGATAAACATCAAAGAGCTTTGTTTTACTACTTTGTTGAAGCTGAAGAAGACCCTTCTTCCAAACCATTAGTCCTCTGGTTGAATGGAGGTATATATACATGATTTCTTGTTAATACTTCATACCAATAACATCGTAACAAAAAATATATATATACATGATTTTTTTGATTTCCATGTTTTGGACTCTGGCTTAAATCATTTAAGATGCTTAATGCTTTCTTGGTTTTGATTTTTGAAGGGCCTGGTTGTTCATCGGTTGGAGTTGGAGCTTTTTCTGAGCATGGTCCTTTCAGACCAAGTGACAACAATGTTCTTGAGAAAAATTATTATAGTTGGAACAAAGGTGAACCTTTTAAACCCAGCTACTCCCTAATATGTTATTCAAAAAACAAAATTACTTACTTTTTATACTTATTATCACAGTGGCAAATGTGCTATACTTGGAATCACCAGCTGGTGTTGGATTCTCTTACTCTAGCAATAAATCTTTCTATGCCTTAGTGACAGATGAGATTACAGGTTCTTCTTCTTCTTCTTCACTTCATTTTTGTGCACAATGGCATTTAAGTAGAACGACAAGAATCATAGTTTTTTAACACATGCTTAAAAGTTTTTCAACTACTTATGTTTAAGACATTTTCTCAAGAAGCTGACTATGGTCTTGATTTTGTTTTGTGCAGCTAGGGATAGTCTTGTTTTCCTACAGCGTTGGTTCACTGAATTCCCTGAGTACTCAAACAACGAATTCTTCATCACAGGGGAGAGCTATGGAGGTTAGAATCAGATATAAACGAATGATATATTCTCTTTGAATTTTGAAACTGCTGTAAAATAATTCACACCTCACACTTGTTTGTAGGTCACTATGTTCCACAACTTGCGCAACTTATTGTTCAAACCAAGAGCAACTTCAATCTCAAGGGAATAGCAGTGAGTAGAGAGTAGAGAAGAGAAAATCTGAATAATTTTAATATGAGAAACCATTTTGAACAATACAACTGGTTCATGTACATGTTGATATTTGCAGATAGGGAATCCTCTTCTCGAATTTAATACTGATTTCAACTCAAGATCTGAGTACTTCTGGTCTCATGGACTTATATCAGATTCAACATACGAAGTCTTAACTAAAGTATGCAACTATTCCTCAATTAGGAGAGAAATTCAAAATGGGAATCTTAGAGGGGTTTGTGAAAAAGCAATTAAGCTATTGGAAACTGAGATTAGCAACTATGTAGATGAATATGATGTCACTATCGATGTTTGTTTGTCATCAGTAAATCAACAGGCCTATGTGCTTAATAAACTGGTGAGTTTCATATACTTTCTGCATAGGCATGTTAATTCTTCTATGTTTTTTATCTCACAGTTGTGTTATTCTCTTGATTTCTTTGGCTTAATTGCTTTTGTTTTGGACTCAGCAAGAGACACAGAAGATAGATGTTTGTATTGGTGATAAAACAATCACATACTTGAACAGAAAAGAAGTCCAAGAAGCTTTGCATGCTAAACTTGTTGGAGTCACAAAATGGTCAACTTGCAGCCCGTAAGTTCTGTTGCTTGAGTGGTTTAGAGATGCTAATATATATATATATATGTTCACAAAAAAATGGAAAAGTAACTAGTTCATATGTGAGATTTACTAGCTAATAATAATTAAGCAACATTTCACAAGAAACTTAATTTTAACAAACAATTTAGTGTATGTTTGTTTTGAAGTTGAAAATGTTGCGCGTGCCGGCGTGCGTTCCAATGCAAATTCAACGAATAAAAATAATATGAAAGTGAAAACAAGAATTTTAATCTATTGACAAAGTATTTTTACCTCAAACATATTTTTTCATCTCATCCAAACATGCACTTATATATTTATTTCCATCTTATTTTAGGGTCATTTTCCCACCAATTTTCTATCTAATTTCCCTGTTCAGCATTCTCAAGCACAATTGGTCACCTTTTGTCTGAGACTTACATCCCCTGCTAACAATATCTTCTTTATGTTGCAGAGTTCTGCATTATGACTATCAGAATCTAGAAATACCAACAATTCCTATTCTAGGGTCACTTGTTAAGTCTGGCATCAAGGTTCTAGTATACAGGTAATTGAATTTGTTTAGTCACTGACATTTAGCTAACTCTTTACATCAGTGAATGACAATTTTTTTAAGCAAGCAAAGTCATTTTTCTCTATGCAGTGGAGATCAAGATTCAGTGATTCCATTAATAGGTTCGCGATCTCTAGTGTACAAATTAGCCAAGGAAATTGGACTTGATACAACAGTGGCCTATAGAACTTGGTTTGAGAAAAAACAGGTTAATATTAATACTTGTAATGCAAGAAAAATTCAGTGCCTCTATGCATTACCATTTAACTCTAAATTGATTTGCTATATAAAATTTCAGGTAGCAGGGTGGACACAAGTATATGGGGACATCTTATCATATGCCACTATAAGAGGAGCATCTCATGAAGCTCCCTTCACTCAACCGCAGAGATCACTGGTGTTACTAAAAGCATTTCTGGAAGGAAAACCACTACCTGCTGTTATGTAAAAATGAACCGATTTAGTTAACACTAGGCGTTCTTATTTACTGCAATAAGAAGAAATGCTTCCAAAACTTACGCAGAAACTGATTATTTCTATTGGATCATCTGATCTTTTGATTTGTTCTGTTCTGTTCTCCACATTTCTATGCTTTACTTTCTTTTCAAACTGCTAAAGGTGCACAGGATGAAGGATTAAAAGTTTACAATCAATGGTTTTCTCTGTAAAATGTAGTTCATTAAATATAAATAGCTAACATAACCGTTATAAAATTTGAGCTCACATTAGCTATGGAAACAAAAAAAAATTAATAAGAAAAACACACTAAGAACAATTAGTAAGCAAAATTAATATAAGGCATCAAAATTCAAATTTATTTGAATTTATGCATATAATAACATCCACGTTCTTTCTTCTTCTTCTTCTTTCTCTTCTAATTTTTTTATGAATCTTTGCTTTTTCTAAAGTTTACCATGCTTGTTTTCACCAGTATTTGAATGTGTGTATACTATAGACACACACGTACATGTGTTAGACTTGTTTAGGTTTGTCACAAACTTCATTTATTGTATGGGGTATTAAAAAGCAATAGTCTGCTAAAAAAAACTCAAGTAGCTCTCAGTCGTGCAGTTTTTTTTTTTATCAATTTTGAAAATCTCAACCATTTTTTTGGGTGAATTTAAAATAAAATAATTTAATATTTTTCTATATATTTTATTTTATTTTAAATATGGAACACGGGTTTGCTCACTTAATTGCCACCGGTAATGGATGGACTACTCTAACAAATTGTCATTGTATAAGTGGAATGGTCATAAACTAACCCAATCCAAAAATGTATTACACCACATACACAACTCTACTCTACACATGCTACATATCTAACAAATAAAATTAATAAGTCGAGGACCAACTTTACAACAATGTTGTTCATCCATCTACTTTCTTTTCCAACTCACTTCTACACCACACTTTTTTCTTCATCCATCTCTTCCTCTTTTATCACATTACCTATCATCTTCATTATTTTCTCTTTCTACCCTTTTCCTTTTCTTCTTATCTCATTCTTATTTCAATCCCAACCCATCCTAAAATGGAATGTACAAATATCACAATTCATTTATTTTAGTTTTATTAATTTATAGGTTCTTGAACTATTTGATAATTTTTACTTATAACTATTTATTTTTTCAATGGAGTCTTTTAATTTATATTTACTTTTTAATAATGTCCATGTCGTGACCCAACTAAAAATTGACAAATAATTTAGGGACTTGCATATTAATTTAACCTTTAATTTTGGGTATAAAATTATTTTATATTGTGAATTAATTAAAAAAACTTAGGTAATTATGTAAGACTTTTAAAATAATTATTATAAAAGTCTAACATCTTCTCACATATCAAAGTTTATAATTAAACAACAATATAAAAAAGTTTTACACAGTTTATTAAAATTAAATTATATTTTTTTAATTTAAATTGCACTAATTTGCCTAATACATTTTTATTCTTACAAGTCAAACATAAAAGACAACAGGCGAACCATTTTAAGTTTTTAACAGCTAATCCCACACATAGGTGTAACCGCCACCATTTGTTTCAAAGTGGACTACAAGCATAAACGTTAGTATATATTAACAGGACAATTAATGAATTATTCCTTACTATTTTTATAAATAATCCTTTGCATATTTCACCTTGATCCCCACAATTAAACCAACAACATCTGCATATGACCATGTTATTTCAGTCATTTACTATGATTGCAACAATAATAACTATTGTTGTTATTGCACAAACACTTGTTGTGGTGGTGAATTCAGTTCCTGAAGCTGATAAAATAACCAAATTGCCGGGGCAGCCAGAGGTAGAATTTCAGCAGTATTCTGGTTACATTACCGTGGATGACCAAAATCAAAGAGCTTTGTTTTATTACTTTGTTGAAGCTGAAACAGACTCTACTTCCAAGCCCGTAGTCCTCTGGTTGAATGGAGGTATATATATCTTGTGAGTTTAATGGTGATACACTTTCATTACATTACAATTCACTGTTTATGTTTACGTGACTTTTACCATTAAAGGATGGTTATGATTAACGGAAAGTTAGTGCATCACCATTTTTCTTGTTATCTATATTTTGGCATAGGATTAAACCACTTAAAATAATAAAAGAAATTAAGGTGCTTTCTTGGATTTGACAACTGAAGGTCCTGGTTGTTCATCTGTTGGTGTTGGAGCCTTAACTGAGAATGGCCCTTTCAAACCGGGTGACAACAATGTTCTTCTGAATAATGATTATAGTTGGAACAAAGGTGAACCAACAACCCAACAACTTCGTAAATCCAATGCTCTGTCTCTTTTCTTGCAACCAATATTGCTTATTAATTTATTTATTTTTATATTTTTCAGAGGCAAATGTGCTATATTTGGAATCACCAGCTGGTGTTGGATTTTCGTACTCTAGCAATACATCTTTCTATACCTTAGTGACAGATGAAATTACAGCTAGAGACAATCTTGTTTTCCTGCAGCGCTGGTTCACTGAATTCCCTGAGTACTCACATAACGACTTCTTCATTACAGGGGAGAGTTATGCAGGTACAAAGAAATAATTTAAATAAGTTAGTAGTTTATAATATATTCATTTTTGAAATTGCAATAAAGTAATACAAACTTGTTTTTCAGGTCACTATGCTCCACAACTTGCACAACTTATTGTTCAAACAAAGACCAACTTCAATCTTAAGGGGATAGCAGTAAGTAGAAAAGGAAAATTTTGAACAATTATAACATTAGAAACCATTTGGTTTATTTGATAAGTATAATGTGTTGAAATATTTGCAGATAGGGAATCCTCTTGTGGAATTTGATACTGATTTCAACTCCAAAGCTGAATACCTATGGTCTCACGGACTGATTTCAGATTCAACATACGATATCTTCACCAGAGTCTGCAACTATTCCACAATTAGAAGACAAATGATATATGGGAATCTTAGTGACGTTTGTGCAAATGTAACTAACCTGGTGCTCAATGAGGTTAGCAGCTATATAGACCAATATGATGTCACTCTTGATGTGTGCTTGTCATCAATAAATCAACAGTCTTATCTGCTGAATCAAATGGAAATGGTAAGCTTATTTTGATATTTTTTTTTTTCGCCTGAAATATGTTTTAATAGGATGATATATACCTCAAGTTTACATTTATTGCCTAATAATGTTTTAAATCCCTTGTTGTTCTATTCATTTTCTTTTTATTTGCTTTCGTCTATGATGTAGCAAGAGACACCGGAGATAGATGTTTGTGTGGATGATAAAGCATTCACATACCTAAACAGAAAAGATGTGCAGGAGGCTCTCCATGCCAAGCTTGTTGGAGTCTCCAACTGGTCAATCTGCAGCGAGTAAGTCTTATTTATTAATTGCTTCAAAGATGACACATAAATGAATGCATTTAGATTTAGAAATATTGATATATAAAAAAAAACTATGTACCTTGTGTTACAGTGTTCTTAATTATGACTTTCGGAATCTAGAGATACCAACAATTTCTCTTCTAGGGTCACTTGTTAATTCCAGCATCAGGGTTCTCGTATACAGGTAAGTGAATTTATTCAATCATCAACATTTACTTACCTAACTAACTCCATACATTACATATTAACCTACCTACTATGATTCATCGAGGCATAACATTTTTTGAGCAAGCAATGTCATTTCTCTCTGTGCATGCAGTGGAGATCAAGATTCAGTTATCCCATTGCTGGGATCGCGATCTCTGGTGAACGAATTAGCTAAGGAACTTGGACTGAATACAACAGTGGCCTATAGAGCCTGGTTTGAGGGAAAACAGGTTAATAACAACTAAAAAAACATCTTGAATAACATTTTATTATATCAATCTTATATAACCATTGGTTGAAAACTCTACAAAATTTTGTATAATTTAAAAATGAATTGATATTTTTTTGCATTGTAATATGATATGATGTTTAAAATTTATGTTAAGTTTCAGTTGTTTAAATGATGCATCTTATATTTCAGGTAGCAGGATGGACACAGGTATATGGGGACATTTTATCATATGCCACCATCAGAGGAGCAGCTCATGAAGCACCCTTTACTCAACCACAGAGATCACTTGGGCTACTTAAAGCCTTTTTGGAAGGAAAGCCACTACCAAGTATTGAGTAAAATATTAACAAGCTTCAGTTTCACCACAATAAGATGTCCCCTTATACGACAATAAGATAAATAAATCCTCATTCAAACTTATTACTGCAATTGGATCGCCTTTAATTGATATCTTAGTGACCAATGGTTGAAAGTGAACACTAGGATTAGCTATGTTTCACTCTAATTATGAAGGTTTATGAATAACATTTAGCTGCATCAATCTCAATTAAAAAAAAAAAGTTATTTTCTTAACCTGTCCTTCATTAAAATTTGATATAAAAATAAAAGAGTCATTAAAATTAAAACCCCTATTAGAAAGGCATTTTAAAAATAAACTCAGTAAATAAAATAAATTAGTTGAGATTTGTTTATATTTAAATTTAACATCAAAATATTTTTTTGCTTGTATTTAGGTTGGGTATTTATATTTTTAGTTCTTACCGAATAAAATAAACTCATTAAATATTTCGAAACACCCAAAATACAAGCAAGCCACTCAGATTTTAGTTCTTATGTAACCTTATGTAAGGGTCGGTATTTTAGTCATCTTTCAAGGGTCATGCTTCAAATCTTAATGGAAGAAACCTTATGTAACCTTGTGTTACAGCTATCGGCCAATCAGATTTACCATGTAAAGAAGCATGCTGACTCACATTTATCGCTAATCTCCAGAAAATCAATTTAATTGCTTATATCGGATTAGAAATTAAAATACATTAATCAAGTGCATAAGGAGTAACTCCCTAACCTCAGCACACATTTTATAGTAAATTCTACCTAACAAATGATTAAAACATAACAATGTTCAACCAACAAATAACATCATAGCCACAGGAGAAATTTCTAATTAATGCAATATATAAAGGACTACTAATTCATTCTTATCAAAAAACTTTGTTCAAATTTGTCTTTCTGCAAACCATATATGAAAAAGTGCAAAACCTAAGCAAGCCACTCTGGAATTTGGATTCAGTGAAGATTTACGTGTGCACGTGCGCACGTGTGTGTTTTATAATTCTTTTCTTTTCATTTCTCTCCTTTGAATCTGGAGTATTCCAAATTCATATGTTGTCCATACATGCCGCATAACCCGGGAGACAACATACCGACAGCTAGGTTCAACAGCATGCAGCATTGTTATACTGAATTTGGCAGCATTTTAGAGAAAACACTATGAATGATAACAAATTAACAACTAACTAGAAAACCATCAGTTAAAGATTAGAAAATCGGCCATTAAGGATTGTGCAACACGGTTGGTAAAATTCACTCTTTGGCTGTTCAACCAATGCTATAACCTTGCACTCAGTGCTCTAACGTGTGTCCTTGGCAAGAACCAAACATAGCCTTATTACATTCTTGCACGTGC